>OU342636.1:17597269-27597269 GCA_910589415.1 Malachius bipustulatus
AGTAGAAGGTAGGAGGGTAGAGGCCCTTAATGGGTTTTTTATTCAAATTAGCTCTATTGTTCTCGGGGTCATTAATCACGCCCACCTGTCATCGACGGGGTCATTAATCACGCCCACCTGTCAAGCTCTATTGTTATCGGGGGTCATTAATCACGCCCACCTGTCATCGAAACAATGGGGTGCACTTGATTTATGGGGACACCTGCATCGGGCCCTTTGTTCGGAAACACAATAGCCTAATTAGCTCTATTGTTATCAAGGTCATTAATCACACCCACCTGTCACTCCTTTGTTCGGCGGCCCTTTGTCGGCGTTCCTTTGTCTAGACTAATGAGTTCTTTTGTTATCGGGGGTCATTAATCACGCCCACCTGTCAATCCTTTGTTCGGCGGCCCTTTGTCGGCGTTCCTTTGTATGGAATACAATAGAGCTGCACACCTGTATCATTAATTATGCAGAGGCACGTATCGACATGCCTCGACACGTCTGAAAATGGCACACCTGCATCCGGTCCTTTGTCCGGAAACACAATAGGCTAATGAGTTCTTAGAAATCGGGGATCATTAATCACGCCCACCTGTCACTCCTTTGTTCGGCGGCCCTTTGTCGGCGTTCCTTTGTCTGGAATACAATAGAGATGCACACCTGCGTCAATAATTATGCAGAGGCGCATATTGACAAGCTTCGACACGTCTGAAAAACGGCCACCAGCGGCAAAATACGGTTGTTATTCATGGCAATAAGATAGTTATGCAGACGTACGTATCGACAAGTTTCGACACGTCTGAAAACGGTGCACCTGCATCAGGTCCTATGTTCGGAAACACGCTGCACACCTGCGTCATTAATTATGTAGAGGCACGTATCGACAAGTTTCGACACGTCTGAAAACGGCGCACCTGCATCAGGTCCTATGTTCGGAAACACGCTGCACACCTGCGTCATTAATTATGCAGAGGCACGTATCCACAAGCTTCGACACGTCTGAAAACGACCACCAACGGTGAAACCCGGTTGTTATTCATGGTAATAAGATAGTTATGCAGAGGCACGTATCGACAAGTTTCGACACGTCTGAAAACGACCACCAACGGTGAAACCCGGTTATTTCTATTAATAAGTCAGTGGCGGTAGGTACTAATGAGGTACAACAAAAAGTACAGTTACGTGAAATACACTAATTACCTAGTTTCGATTATTTTTCTAATTACCGTCAAATACACTAACTTATTTATTAAGTACCTAAATAATTATTATAAGTAGGTATCTATGCCTAAATCATGATTATAATGTGGTGCACCAAAAGTACAGTTACGTGAAATACACTAATTACGTCTATCCCTAATTACAATTACCGTCACCCTAATCTAATTACCGTCAAATACACTAATTGCTTCTCTAATTACAAATAGGAGATTCGTTCGGCGGAAATAGTGTGATTATATTATTATGATTATGATTATCATTATCATTATTATTATTATTATTATTAATATTTTTATTTCAGTCGTTACATCAACGCCAATTCTTATTAATTAAATACCTAAATAATTATAAGTAGGTACCTATGCCTAAATCATCATTATAATAGGTAATTAGAGAACAATAATGGCAGAAATAGTGGATCAATATTATTATTATTATTATTATTATTATTATTATTATTATCGATTCATTCTCAGAATTCTCAGCATTATTAGTATTATTATTATTATTATTATTATTATTAGGTATTATTATTATGATTATTATTTCAATCGGTACTTCAACGCCATTTCTTATAAAATAAGTACCTATAGGTACCTATGCCTAAATCATGATTATAGTAGGTAGGTACAGTATTAAAACCGTTATTATGTTAATCCATAGGTCCGTCACACCCACCAGCATCGAAAACCGGTATTCACTACGAAGATCTACCTGCATACCTATCCACACACCTATCCAACCATGCAGTCTACCTACACCGAAAACCGGTTTTTATATGACTCACCACGGAGACGACAAGTTTCGACACGTCTAAATTGAATCATATGCAGAGTGGTAGCCGATATCCACTACTTGATGCACTCATTAGCATAAACATAATAGAGGGGATGGGGAGGAAATCGGGTGTATGATGTAAGGGATATGTAACTGGTAGGGGAGGGGGTAACGCCTAAGTTCACCGCTATGCAGCTGTAATACCATATAGTCTTCTGACTGATTGTGCGAATTTAGTTCCTTCCGGCTGAAGAGAGTGTTGTTATACAAGTTGGTGTACCCTTACAAGACGCTGAATCATAATGTATCGTACAAATCTACTATCCGAGCCCATACCGGAGTCGCAGCGAGAGAGGCGTGTGCAGGAAATCGATGCTAAGTGTCTCCTATATGCAAGCACAATCCCCTTAAATGATAGCGCGTGCAAGTTGATAACTTTGGGTCTCAATCCATGCACGAATTTATGGACGGTGATTAAATTACACAGTGCGGAGTCTCCAAAATGCCTGCGTAGTGATGGACACCGAGGGTTTCTACGCATTGATGCAGATGCTAACAGAACTAATCACCGAGTGCGAAATCGCCACCATAGAGAACCGCCGCAGTTATAATCTAGAACAATACGTCATAAATCACAGGCAAGACACAAATATACAGCTGATACCCAGCTTTCAAGCAAAGTACGGATATAATATATACCTGGGGGTTGCAACTCTTAAAAGACTGAAATCTCTAGAAAACTACATCCAAGATGTGATCAATAGTTTGGAAAAGGACGACAGACGTATCAATACAGATGCCTGTTTATGAACAATGGCTGAAGAGGCAGCCATAGAGATAGGTGAAGCAGGGAGTCTGAATGCAGAAAACCTACCAAGAATATGCAGCAAGCTGGGGCCTAGATATATGGATCTAACAGAAATTGCAGCCAAGTTTCCCAATGTGTTGCTACCACTAGTGCGCGGTGCTGTGGATCGCATTCATGAATCATATCGGTTCGAATGTTCACAAATAATGTAAAATGTATTATGAGATTTATACATAACCTCATTTATTGTAATAATCTTTCAATAAATATCTAAGTATAAAATCATTTTATTTATGTTAATATTACACCTAAGCTCATGTGATAGATATAGCGAGAGTCGCCCCGTCAAGGAGCGTCCAGTGGCGTTGGGACAATGACATGATCCAGCGGTGTAAGTTAAAAACAAAATTTCTTAGTATATTAGTATTATATCCTGGTTACATAAAAGGTATGAGATCAGGGCATAGTTCACAGGTCTTGGGTGGTCCGTAGATAATAGACATATAAAATAAATAACACATCTTAAAAAAAAAATTATACATATATCCAATGGTTGGAGGCATCCAGATAAAATATATGTTAGAAGGGCTAGTGAGATAAAAAAACTATTGGAATAGGCTACCCATAGAGTAATCAGGCAGATGGTAATATTATCAAAATTATAATAACTAGCTTCACCCCTGATAGGGCCTCAGGGCGAAACATGCAGTATACGTTGACATTATACCGAGAATTGTGCCAAGAGAAAGGGGATAGTTACCATCAACAATAAGGATAATTACTGCTTGGTACGTCCACTGGTGGTTGCCAGGGCATACCTTCAGAACGTTCCATATTTGAACCAGGTGAGGCGAAATATAGGAAAGAGACAGGACGAGGAAGTAAAGAAATTAATATTAAACAGTTTCTCAATTTAATATTTCTATAGCCTGCATAGTAGCAATGTTATTTTATCTTGGTCAACATCATTGTGGGCATAGTGGTACCACCTGGGCAATAGTCTACACCGGTCCAAAATTAGGTATTGGTAGTGAAAAATCAGGGGTGGGGAATGATGCACATCGCTAGGTATGCCGAACTGACCGATTACTGGTAACAGCCGTTAGTATAGCAGAAACTCGAAGTATTCCGAGAGTAGGTAGTTGAAACTCGATGTCTTCGACGCGTATGAAACCGACCATCAACGGCGAAAACCGGTCTTAATGATTCATCACGCCGTAGACAACCCTCGATACGTCTGAAAAACCCCGCTTATCATGAGAAACGCACCTACGGCTAGTCGAAGAATGAAAACATCGCTGTACGATTCTAAACCGTCTTATAAAAATTAATAAATAATGTAAAATGTGAGACAGAAAATAGATACATACTTCCTTTTCAGAACATGGCAGCAAGTGTGATAAAACACGTTGTTTAAAAGACCCTACACATGTACCTAAAGGTATACGCATCCAAGATAACCGTCTTGTAGTGTAAGACTGACAGCGGGACATCCAGCGAGGCAAGACCCAGACGGTAGCGGCAGCCACCCTGTATATCGTTCACCCGGTACTTTGTCTGGAATACAATAGAGCTCCACACCTGCATCCGTTCCTTTGTTCGGCGGTCCTTTGTCTGGAATACAATAGGGTTAATTAAGCAGAGGCACGTATCGACATGCCTCGACTTGTCGGCAGCCGCACACCTGCATCCTATTGCATGGCTGCTCAGCTCGGACCAAGTCAAATCAGCTTGTTATCAAGTCTCGGATATCGCGGGTCAACGCTCATTGTTCATCTCCCATAGCAGCTGACCATTGCCTCGCAGTTAGGCTCTGACCAAATCTCAGCGAGTCTGACTGTAGCGGCGCGGATCGGACTGGTCAACGTCTGATCGTCTCTTATCGGATCCGGCTGACGGTGCGGACCTGATCCGCGCTTTGTTCTGCCCATATTCTATCGATTTTGGTTGACTAACACATCTTGGATCTGACGGGGTAACGTATGCCCTATGGCTTGGTCATATCCGTAGGACGAGGGTAGGTAGCAGAAACCTGGTAGCTGAAACGCGATGTATGGTGTGGACTGGTAGCTGAAACATAAGTGTAGATAAAATGACAGTTATGAAATTCTGTAAGAGAACAATATTATTAAGCCTGCATGATAAGGTGGAAGTTGGCCAAAAATGACAACACGGCACTCGATGAGTGTGGGAGGGCACTCGACAAAACCGGAGGGCGATGACGGGTTAACGGCTGGTCATATCTCATCGGATGCGGCCTACGGCGTCGAGTAGACCACTGCATCGCTGCTCAGCTCTAACCAGGTCAAATCTGGTTGTTATCAAATCTCAGAGTTCGCGGGCCAACGCTTGTTCAGCCCCATCGGATCTGCCCGGCGGTGCAAGCCTAACCAATGCCTCGCGTTTAGGCTCTAACCAAGTCTCATCGATTTTTTGCTGGTTGGCGCATCTCGGATCGGGCGGGTCTTATCGTCTCTTATCGGAACTGGCTGACGGCGCGGACCTGATCAAATGCATCGCGGCGATGCTCTGACCGGGTCCCATCGATTTTGATTGGCTAACACGTCTCGAATCTAACGGGACAACGTCTGGTACAGAGCCGGCAGGTCCGGTCAGTTCGGCTATCATTTCCCTAGACTGCCATTTTTGCCTAGAATCTACGGATATCCATCAGCATACCTGCTCCGAGTCCTTAAGGAACCGGTTATCGATGTTAATCAATGATGCATGTGGGTATCTCAACTATCTAATTAACATAAATAACAATTAACTTGACAGGTTCATTGCATACCACTCATGATTACTGACTCTAATTTGCATAAATAACCAATTAACTTGAAAGATTTATTGCTATCATGAGGCCGGGTCAGAGCCTGTCGGCTCTGCATGAGCCCCGGTCAGCTCGAATAAAACACCACAGAGCCCCGGTCAGCTCGATTAAATATTACAGAGCCCCGGTCAGCTCGGATAAAATATTACAACATACAAGTCAACATGGAAACTAAAAGATTATCGATTTATAATATTTTATCCGAGCTGACCGGGGCTCTGTAATATTTAATCGAGCTGACCGGGGCTCTGTGGTGTTTTATTCGAGCTGACCGGGGCTCATGCAGAGCCGACAGGCTCTGACCCGGCCTCATGATAGCAATAAATCTTTCAAGTTAATTGGTTATTTATGCAAATTAGAGTCAGTAATCATGAGTGGTATGCAATGAACCTGTCAAGTTAATTGTTATTTATGTTAATTAGATAGTTGAGATACCCACATGCATCATTGATTAACATCGATAACCGGTTCCTTAAGGACTCGGAGCAGGTATGCTGATGGATATCCGTAGATTCTAGGCAAAAATGGCAGTCTAGGGAAATGATAGCCGAACTGACCGGACCTGCCGGCTCTGTACCAGACGTTGTCCCGTTAGATTCGAGACGTGTTAGCCAATCAAAATCGATGGGACCCGGTCAGAGCATCGCCGCGATGCATTTGATCAGGTCCGCGCCGTCAGCCAGTTCCGATAAGAGACGATAAGACCCGCCCGATCCGAGATGCGCCAACCAGCAAAAAATCGATGAGACTTGGTTAGAGCCTAAACGCGAGGCATTGGTTAGGCTTGCACCGCCGGGCAGATCCGATGGGGCTGAACAAGCGTTGGCCCGCGAACTCTGAGATTTGATAACAACCAGATTTGACCTGGTTAGAGCTGAGCAGCGATGCAGTGGTCTACTCGACGCCGTAGGCCGGATCCGATGAGATATGACCAGCCGTTAACCCGTCATCGCCCTCCGGTTTTGTCGAGTGCCCTCCCACACTCATCGAGTGCCGTGTTGTCATTTTTGGCCAACTTCCACCTAATCATGCAGGCTTAATAATATTGTTCTCTTACAGAATTTCATAACTGTCATTTTATCTACACTTATGTTTCAGCTACCAGTCCACACCATACATCGCGTTTCAGCTACCAGGTTTCTGCTACCTACCCTCGTCCTACGGATATGACCAAGCCATAGGGCATACGTTACCCCGTCAGATCCAAGATGTGTTAGTCAACCAAAATCGATAGAATATGGGCAGAACAAAGCGCGGATCAGGTCCGCACCGTCAGCCGGATCCGATAAGAGAACGATCAGACGTTGACCAGTCCGATCCGCGCCGCTACAGTCAGACTCGCTGAGATTTGGTCAGAGCCTAACTGCGAGGCAATGGTCAGCTGCTATGGGAGATGAACAATGAGCGTTGACCCGCGATATCCGAGACTTGATAACAAGCTGATTTGACTTGGTCCGAGCTGAGCAGCCATGCAATAGGATGCAGGTGTGCGGCTGCCGACAAGTCGAGGCATGTCGATACGTGCCTCTGCTTAATTAACCCTATTGTATTCCAGACAAAGGACCGCCGAACAAAGGAACGGATGCAGGTGTGGAGCTCTATTGTATTCCAGACAAAGTACCGGGTGAACGATATACAGGGTGGCTGCCGCTACCGTCTGGGTCTTGCCTCGCTGGATGTCCCGCTGTCAGTCTTACACTACAAGACGGTTATCTTGGATGCGTATACCTTTAGGTACATGTGTCGGGTCTTTTAAACAACGTGTTTTATCACACTTGCTGCCATGTTCTGAAAAGGAAGTATGTATCTATTTTCTGTCTCACATTTTACATTATTTATTAATTTTTATAAGACGGTTTAGAATCGTACAGCGATGTTTTCATTCTTCGACTAGCCGTAGGTGCGTTTCTCATGATAAGCGGGGTTTTTCAGACGTATCGAGGGTTGTCTACGGCGTGATGAATCATTAAGACCGGTTTTCGCCGTTGATGGTCGGTTTCATACGCGTCGAAGACATCGAGTTTCAACTACCTACTCTCGGAATACTTCGAGTTTCTGCTATACTAACGGCTGTTACCAGTAATCGGTCAGTTCGGCATACCTAGCGATGTGCATCATTCCCCACCCCTGATTTTTCACTACCAATACCTAATTTTGGACCGGTGTAGACTATTGCCCAGGTGGTACCACTATGCCCACAATGATGCTGACCAAGATAAAATAACATTGCTACTATGCAGGCTATAGAAATATTAAATTGAGAAACTGTTTAATATTAATTTCTTTACTTCCTCGTCCTGTCTCTTTCCTATATTTCGCCTCACCTGGTTCAAATATGGAACGTTCTGAAGGTATGCCCTGGCAACCACCAGTGGACGTACCAAGCAGTAATTATCCTTATTGTTGATGGTAACTATCCCCTTTCTCTTGGCACAATTCTCGGTATAATGTCAACGTATACTGCATGTTTCGCCCTGAGGCCCTATCAGGGGTGAAGCTAGTTATTATAATTTTGAAGGTATCACCATCTGCCTGATTACTCTATGGGTAGCCTATTCCAATAGTTTTTTTATCTCACTAGCCCTTCTAACATATATTTTATCTGGATGCCTCCAACCATTGGATATATGTATAATTTTTTTTTTAAGATGTGTTATTTATTTTATATGTCTATTATCTACGGACCACCCAAGACCTGTGAACTATGCCCTGATCTCATACCTTTTATGTAACCAGGATATAATACTAATATACTAAGAAATTTTGTTTTTAACTTACACCGCTGGATCATGTCATTGTCCCAACGCCACTGGACGCTCCTTGACGGGGCGACTCTCGCTATATCTATCACATGAGCTTAGGTGTAATATTAACATAAATAAAATGATTTTATACTTAGATATTTATTGAAAGATTATTACAATAAATGAGGTTATGTATAAATCTCATAATACATTTTACATTATTTGTGAACATTCGAACCGATATGATTCATGAATGCGATCCACAGCACCGCGCACTAGTGGTAGCAACACATTGGGAAACTTGGCTGCAATTTCTGTTAGATCCATATATCTAGGCCCCAGCTTGCTGCATATTCTTGGTAGGTTTTCTGCATTCAGACTCCCTGCTTCACCTATCTCTATGGCTGCCTCTTCAGCCATTGTTCATAAACAGGCATCTGTATTGATACGTCTGTCGTCCTTTTCCAAACTATTGATCACATCTTGGATGTAGTTTTCTAGAGATTTCAGTCTTTTAAGAGTTGCAACCCTCAGGTATATATTATATCCGTACTTTGCTTGAAAGCTGGGTATCAGCTGTATATTTGTGTCTTGCCTGTGATTTATGACGTATTGTTCTAGATTATAACTGCGGCGGTTCTCTATGGTGGCGATTTCGCACTCGGTGATTAGTTCTGTTAGCATCTGCATCAATGCGTAGAAACCCTCGGTGTCCATCACTACGCAGGCATTTTGGAGACTCCGCACTGTGTAATTTAATCACCGTCCATAAATTCGTGCATGGATTGAGACCCAAAGTTATCAACTTGCACGCGCTATCATTTAAGGGGATTGTGCTTGCATATAGGAGACACTTAGCATCGATTTCCTGCACACGCCTCTCTCGCTGCGACTCCGGTATGGGCTCGGATAGTAGATTTGTACGATACATTATGATTCAGCGTCTTGTAAGGGTACACCAACTTGTATAACAACACTCTCTTCAGCCGGAAGGAACTAAATTCGCACAATCAGTCAGAAGACTATATGGTATTACAGCTGCATAGCGGTGAACTTAGGCGTTACCCCCTCCCCTACCAGTTACATATCCCTTACATCATACACCCGATTTCCTCCCCATCCCCTCTATTATGTTTATGCTAATGAGTGCATCAAGTAGTGGATATCGGCTACCACTCTGCATATGATTCAATTTAGACGTGTCGAAACTTGTCGTCTCCGTGGTGAGTCATATAAAAACCGGTTTTCGGTGTAGGTAGACTGCATGGTTGGATAGGTGTGTGGATAGGTATGCAGGTAGATCTTCGTAGTGAATACCGGTTTTCGATGCTGGTGGGTGTGACGGACCTATGGATTAACATAATAACGGTTTTAATACTGTACCTACCTACTATAATCATGATTTAGGCATAGGTACCTATAGGTACTTATTTTATAAGAAATGGCGTTGAAGTAACGATTGAAATAATAATCATAATAATAATACCTAATAATAATAATAATAATAATAATACTAATAATGCTGAGAATTCTGAGAATGAATCGATAATAATAATAATAATAATAATAATAATAATAATAATATTGTTCCACTATTTCTGCCATTATTGTTCTCTAATTACCTATTATAATGATGATTTAGGCATAGGTACCTACTTATAATTATTTAGGTATTTAATTAATAAGAATTGGCGTTGATGTAACGACTGAAATAAAAATATTAATAATAATAATAATAATAATAATGATAATGATAATCATAATCATAATAATATAATCACACTATTTCCGCCGAACGAATCTCCTATTTGTAATTAGAGAAGTAATTAGTGTATTTGACGGTAATTAGATTAGGGTGACGGTAATTGTAATTAGGGATAGACGTAATTAGTGTATTTCACGTAACTGTACTTTTGGTGCACCACATTATAATCATGATTTAGGCATAGATACCTACTTATAATAATTATTTAGGTACTTAATAAATAAGTTAGTGTATTTGACGGTAATTAGAAAAATAATCGAAACTAGGTAATTAGTGTATTTCACGTAACTGTACTTTTTGTTGTACCTCATTAGTACCTACCGCCACTGACTTATTAATAGAAATAACCGGGTTTCACCGTTGGTGGTCGTTTTCAGACGTGTCGAAACTTGTCGATACGTGCCTCTGCATAACTATCTTATTACCATGAATAACAACCGGGTTTCACCGTTGGTGGTCGTTTTCAGACGTGTCGAAGCTTGTGGATACGTGCCTCTGCATAATTAATGACGCAGGTGTGCAGCGTGTTTCCGAACATAGGACCTGATGCAGGTGCGCCGTTTTCAGACGTGTCGAAACTTGTCGATACGTGCCTCTGCATAATGAATGATGCAGGTATGCAACTCTATTGTATTCCACACAAAGGACCTGATGCAGGTGTTCCGTTTTCAGACGTGTCGAAGCTTGTCAATATGCGCCTCTGCATAATTATTGACGCAGGTGTGCATCTCTATTGTATTCCAGACAAAGGAGCGCCGACAAAGGGCCGCCGAACAAAGGAGTGACAGATTGGCGTGATTAATGATCCCCCACGTATCCACAAGCTTCGACACGTCTGAATTAGTACCTACCGCCACTGACTTATTAATAGAAATAACCGGGTTTCACCGTTGGTGGTCGTTTTCAGACGTGTCGAAGCTTGTGGATACGTGCCTCTGCATAATTATTGACGCAGGTGTGCAGCGTGTTTCCGAACATAGGACCTGATGCAGGTGCGCCGTTTTCAGACGTGTCGAAACTTGTCGATACGTACGTCTGCATAACTATCTTATTGCCATGAATAACAACCGTATTTTGCCGCTGGTGGCCGTTTTTCAGACGTGTCGAAGCTTGTCAATATGCGCCTCTGCATAATTATTGACGCAGGTGTGCATCTCTATTGTATTCCAGACAAAGGAACGCCGACAAAGGGCCGCCGAACAAAGGAGTGACAGGTGGGCGTGATTAATGATCCCCGATTTCTAAGAACTCATTAGCCTATTGTGTTTCCGGACAAAGGACCGGATGCAGGTGTGCCATTTTTCAGACATGTCGAAACTTGTCGATACGTGCCTCTGCATAATTAATGATACAGGTGTGCAGCTCTATTGTATTCCATACAAAGGAACGCCGACAAAGGGCCGCCGAACAAAGGATTGACAGGTGGGCGTGATTAATGACCCCCGATAACAAAAGAACTCATTAGTCTAGACAAAGGAACGCCGACAAAGGGCCGCCGAACAAAGGAGTGACAGGTGGGCGTGATTAATGACCTTGATAACAATAGAGCTAATTAGGCTATTGTGTTTCCGAACAAAGGGCCCGATGCAGGTGTCCCCATAAATCAAGTACACCCCCATTGTTTCGATGACAGGTGGGCGTGATTAATGACCCCGATAACAATAGAGTTTGACAGGTGGGCGTGATTAATGACCCCGTCGATGACAGGTGGGCGTGATTAATGACCCCCATTAAGGGCTGAAGTGTCCTACCTTCTACTTTTGTGTTACAAATTTAAATGACGTCTATATGCGATAAATAATTTAATATATACGTGACTGCATTGTGATAAAAATTCCTTACGCGTGGGCGTACATATTTACATTTATTAGAAGGTAAGAAGAGTTTTCAGTTTTTATGTTTATCTTAATTCCAGAAAAAAATAATTATTTGGATTCGTCCATAAGTCGCTTCAGTATATAAACAAGAAAATTGCCGTTTCCCCATTTCCAAGTATCACAACATGAAATTGACGATAATCAGTCGGCGGAATGTTCAATTATTAGTTATTTCGGGCTCGTTTCCCTAGAAGAACTGGAAATGTAAACAGTAAACATGCTGGTGGATTCACGGACATCGGGTAGTCCTTAAGAATAATTCTAGAATGCGGATGTGCCGGACTGATAAATATTTTGACATCTTAGGTATGATGTGTACTTAATTATGTTTATAAGGTAAGGGAAGAAAAAAATAACAAATACAAAATGTAATAGGTATGTTTCTTAAAAAGGGTGGAGTTGGACGTATTTTGCCAACACTGGCAACGTTCGGCGACGCCCAGGACGACGAGTTATAATAAGCGTCGACCAGGAGTACTATAGTGATGGGATCAAACTACTGTTAAACCAGCTTTTCTTAAATTATAATTTAGAACATTTTCCAAAACTCGTAATTTCGGATTCTTTAAAAGGAAAATCAAAATAAAAGCTCACGTTTTTATTTTTCATCATTGTTAATAATAGTCATGAAAAATCGTTCCTGTTATTACACTCCCATCACCACTCGTTACGTACTCGCTCCAGGTGCTATAAATAACTCCCTGTAAATGCTAGAACCGTAGAATTAACGCCGATAGTCATCTGTGAACTATTCCCGTTTGCCCTATCCGTGACGTCCGTTCGCGTCACACCGCGGATCTTCCTGTTGGTTTGCACAATACGAACGATTTATGTCTACTATTCTGGCATACAGACCAGCCGTGGAAAGATTGACAGGTGTGACAGACGCCGTTATGTATTACTGCCGGGTTGATTGTCGATTGTCTCGCCAAACTAGGTCGAGTTAGGTGTACAAAACAAAAGTCATCACTCAGCTACACACGTTTTTTCGCGAGTTAAATTGTTTTTTTCAAATATTATTTCAACTATTAGCTCGATTTATCTAACGGCAAAAAATAACCGATAGCTGAGTCAGTATACCGCGTTCATATGAGAAAAACTCATATTCCCCTTTCCACAGTTTAATGCGCAACTATATCAAAATCAAAGTGGGCGATATAACAGAGAAATTTCTCCTTTGAGATAATACAGCCGTTTCGTATCGACTGATATGCAAGACAGGTTGACGTTGACAGCCCCACGAGCTATATCAAACGAAGGGGTTGACTCCGCTTAACCCAAGCAAAGGGATCAGTTACCGTGAATACCGTCGATTCAGGTTCATGGAAGCTTTGCTTTGGAGCTCGTCCTCTGTGACTTCAGTTGACATGTATGACGTACCGCAAAAGCACGCACATTTAAATTCCATCAGATAATTAATTATCTACATTCTTTATTATACACTATACTGATATGAGAAGTCTGATATATTTTTGAAGAATCAAAGTAATGATAAAAAATGGCCTTTGACAGGTAATCTCTATAAGAAAGAGTCCACTGCCAAAAGTGGTATCGTGTACCGCAGACGCCGTCCCTTGGAGGAGATGTTGTACGCATGTGCAGCTATGATTCCAACCAATGGCAGCTCACGTGACCGCCACCTCTTCGAGTGGGAAACCGAAAACAAAGAACGATTACATCCGAGTGACCAAACATTCTGATAGAATTCAGACATAAAGCATTTTTATCTCTTCGTTTTTTTATCAAAGTCCGGCCTTCTTCCGGAAAAAGGTGCCAAAAAAACAAAACAAGACCTACAGGGTGTTGTTAAAAATGAAGCCAAGCTCTGCTTACGAGCCCCACAGACGGTTTGGTCAAAAATAAGGGACTTTCCTTCGGCCCATTTTCCACATTGGCGTCCCGTTTTCAAGATAAAGGATGCTCAAATTGAAATTATAAAAAAAAATTATCCATAACTGCTTCGTTCTTATGTCGGCACACATTTTCCGAAATAATGCTCAAGAAAAAAGAAGCGCAAAGGGAGGAAATTGGTGTTATGGAGCACATTGAACTATTTCAATAGGGAGGTGACTCCGTGGTGCAGTGATGAACTGGTGACGGAGTCACCGCTGTCGACGTAGCCAAAGATCGTGGATTCGATCCTGCCCCAGTCCGTCCCTCTAGCGGGCCTGTATCCTTTTCAAAAACAAAATTTTCTTAAAATCAAGGGACATGGCCATAATCGCCCCTTCCGTATACCGTGAATAACCGAGTGAATAACCCTGTACAATATTGTGACGAAGAAAAATTTAACACTTGCGAAGTATTTTGGATTCCTATATTTGTTCATCATATGTGTTTACATTCTCAGTCTAGCTGATTCGAGACAGACAGTTCTCGCTGACATGATAGAAATGACATTCTACTCAATTGCAGAATGGTTTCGCGTTTTGCGCGTGTTCGAGAATGCGTGGTGGTGTCTCGAGCTACGTCTGAGACGTATAATAATATAAGGGAGCGCCACTGTAGTCACTCAGTTGTAGTTCGGAAGTTGATGAAAGTTAGAAAACAGAGTGAAGTGATTGTGATAAGTGAAGTGGAATCAAAGCGTACAAAGTTACAAAGTCGATTCTTAACCACCACAAATAAATAAAAGGGATTCAAATCTCGGCCGATTCTGGACCAGTCAAAGTGGTCCATGTGTAATAAAAAAGTAAGGCACCACAAATTTTTCGGAAAATATTCTTACAACATCTTCAAGCGACGGCGTCTGCGGTGCATGATGCCATTTTTTTACTGGGCTCTGGTACTATGAATGAATATGAATATTAAAGTCAAGGTCGAAATACCGCCGTATGGTTGAAATAATAGGAAAATTCCTTTAATCTCTTTCATTTACATTTCAGACAGATTCAGAATAATTATTATACGCTTCATGTACCAAAATAGCACCCCCTGATCCAGATATAACTATTTTAATTACTCGGGCGAAATTTCCAGTTGGAGAGATACTGATAAAGGTTGAAGGTAGAATCGGCTTTTATTAAAATAAAAGTCACATCAACCAGCGGTTTTTTATTTACTTACTTCGGTGTCGCATGCCTTTCCTCAAAACTCCCTAATTTATTCATATCGCCTAGTTAAACACATAAAAGCAAATTCGTGAGCGTACTTCTGGTGTAAACAAACCGTGATACGCGAGATACATTTAAAATTTATCATACATGTCTCGTTTCGTTCGTTATACATCACACATAATTCCCGAAAGCCGACAAGTCCTCAAACTTGTACGCGTAGGCATGAGTGCATCACAAATATTCAAATAAACAGAAACCTTCAAAGAGGAAGGGAAAGAACCAGAACCAGAACATGAACGTGGTGTCGGTGTCTCAGGCAGAGGGGACATTGCCATTGCTGCACTTGACATGCCGGTGCTGCATCTTGATTTAAACATTCCCTGATAAAACGTCACATCAACGGCGCCAGAAACATTCGCTGAAAGTCTCCCGAAATAAAAAACGGTCTGTTTTCTTATTTGTCTTTTCAATGTCTGATGACGTTGCCGGTGTGGCTTTTGCGTCATTACATGCGTTATAGTCCATTTATCGCCCTTTTATATACGTATCAATGTGTATCGATTCGTTGACACTGAAGTTAATCAAGATCAGGTGTACAAAACTGAGAACCTTTATTGGAAACATTGTGCCAATTTGTCAGCGATATGACCAGACCGGTCTGTATAATGTAATAAGTTAGAGCAGACCTTCACCTACCGACCACACTGTCGTCGCACCGGGGGATCAATAAATTTTTTTAAATGCGTTTTCACATGTTTTATGTGACACCATTTAGAAATAAATGTTCCCTTTTTCACGAACGTAATGTCATTTTAAAATATCAAACCATACATCATAATATATATTTTTTTACTCCATATAGCTAGGTAGCCAAATACTGTTTTATGCCAATCCTTTTTGAGAAGTTAAATGTCATCAACTCATCATCATTGCTTTACACATATAATTTTAGAAAGAATTAATCTCTTCAGGAACGGCAAACGCTAGGGCAAAAGTTTATCTTCACCAAACTTTACTAGGAAAACTTCACCATCTTTTATGTATGCTTGAGGCTAAGAATGGATCGATCAATTTTCTTACACAATCTTACAGGGTGTCGCTAAAAGGTACCACCAACGTTCTACCCCAGACTTCTGTCAAAAAAACAAACCGAAATTATCTACCACCAAAAAGGCACCCTTTTCAAGATAACAGCCCTTAATAAGTTACCACATTTTTTGATTTGTTTCGGTTCTTATGCGAATCACCCTGTGTTAAGAAATTATTCTGAAGAATCGTAAAAATCAATTTTTGTCTCCAGGATCTACACAGATATTATTAAACAAATTAATAGAATTTCAAGGTATAAATATTAGGTATACTAACATGAATATTAATTAAAATCAATACCACAGCCAGTACAATCCTTTTGATCTCAGAAAAACTGACTTATGCTCAGACATACTCAGGGAACTTACTAAAATTAGAGTATCTATATACTTACCCCCTTACCTCCCGACCGAGAATTGAACCCACTACGTAATCCTCCTGGACTAAATATTCTGATTTTGACTTTGACTCGTGATCACTGATCACACTGTATTAAAATTACATCATATTAAAACCTATTATAATGACAAAAAAAAAAGAAAAAAAAAGAAGATATTTCAGTATTTTTTCAACAAATCTTGATATCCAAGCGAGATCCAAAGCAACAAAAAGGCAATTAAAACATTAACTACCATCCAAAATAAAATATTTTATTATAAATCAAATAAAGTTATAGTATACTGGGCTGAAGGAATAAAATAAATGAAAATGGGAAACTAGAAGTTATCACTTCCTTTGGACGAAATAAAACAGAAAACATAAAAGCTAATCTATGAGAGTTTTTCTCCTTTCTTGTGTTATAGCCAAGATAACATTTTAGCATTCGATAGCTTGGAAAGCGTCCCATAAATATCTTAAAAGTTTTCCATTGTTCCAGTAAAGACCGCTTCTTCGGCAGCAGTTCATTCTGGTAACTAATAATAACAGAAAAAACTTCTGGTCAGGTATGTAATTTATGATTTATTCAAGCTAGAATTATTGTAGTTTTGACGATCGGTAATATAAAATTCCATATTCATCGTTCAACTCCGAATACTCCGATCTTGACCCCTAGTTTCAAAGACTTTTTCAATAACTTTAACTTTACTTTCAAAGTTACCACACCACAAAATCGGCTCTTTTTTATTCCTTTAGAAATAATGACGTAAGAAGTCCTAAATTCGATAATAAATAAAAAGTTCTGAGCATATTGCAGCTGCTTGAGCTCTTTAGATTGCCTACCAGCCTACCAGATTTAAATGAGATCAAGATCGAGTAACGTTTATTAAGTCCCGAAAAGCGGATGTTAGAGCTTTAATGCGATGACTTAATATTTTCTAAATCAACTTCTGATTCCCTTGAGAAATCTCCTTAATATACAGGATACAGGGTGTTTCACCAGCAGACCGACTTGGCTTAAGGGTAGGGGTAGTTTTTCAATTTCAGGATCTGGTTTTTCTGAGGCCCTCCGTCAGAATTTAGGATCGCCGGAAGCACCTCAGCCTTATGGGCATTTTTGGCGAGTATCTTTTAAACGAATTGATGGAATTTAATGAAATTTATTTGGTGGGTATGCTCTACCAATGACACTTGAAACCCGACATTTTCCTCCGATTCGAAAACTGCAGAGCCGTACGTAGTTTTTCTGGTCTCTTTCGGTTTTGTCAAAAAGTTCACCTGCCTGCATTTTCTTCAAATTTTAGTGCCATTTTCGAAAACTACATGAAAAATGCTACAATTACGAAAAAAAAACTGCTTTGCCTGATGGTTCTTTGGAAAACAGGAACGTCAATCAGAGAGGATTGATCTTCCAACAGATGGGGCGTCGGACCATTTTTCCTTAACTGTCCGATGTATTTTCCTCAACTGTCTTTACACGATGTATCCCAACCGGTGGATACAGGTCGAGGACGTTCGGCCTATGCTTGACTCCCCGCAGGTCGCCTGACCTAACGGCCCTAGATTATTTCTTGTGGGGGTACATGAAGATTTACACAAAAGCTCAAGGAAATCTGTCGAGTTTGATGGCGGCATGTTTGAACATCATCTGCACTGAATAGTAGTTTTTCTTCCCCAACATGTTTATTGATATTTTTCTTTCTGTTTCGCTTATGCGCAGGTACAGTGTTTGGTTATCATAAAAATTACCATTTCTTCCTTGAGTTGTTTTTCTTATTAAAACTTATATTTTAAGAGCTCCAAAAAACACGAGGGTCGGATGAAAAGACTCTCGTGGCCCAAAAAAGAAACCAGCATTTTTTCAACTTTTTTTAAATTTATTCCTCAACATAATCTCCAGAAAGGCTAATGCATTTTTCATGTACCTACATGTTTTCATTTAATTAAACCATCTTGAGCCCCTCAAAAGAGCCGTTTACGTCATCAATTACTTCCTCATTGCTCCCAAAAAATTTCCGCCAATGTTATTTTTTAGGGTGATGAAATCTGCCTAAATCTGGCGAATGAGGTGGATGAGCAAGCAATTTGAAGTTTAATTCGTGAATTTTCGCCATCCCAACGGTTGACGAATGTGCTGGAGCAGCATTGTCAAGGTGAAACAGGACATTTTTCGCCAGGTGAGGTTGTTTTCCCTTTATTTTATGACTCAGACGCTTCGATAAATGGTGCGTAATACACACCAGTGATGCTTTTACCCTTTTTCAAATAATCAAGGAAAATTATTTCTTTTGCATCCCAGAAAACCCTTGCCATAACCTTGTTAGCTGACAAATTAACTTTGGCTTTTTTGGAGCGGGTTTACCTGGTGCAATCCACTGTTTTGACTGTAATTTGGTTTCAGGAATGTATTAGTGGTGGATCCATATTCAACATTTGGTCCGGTGTAAGTAAACGTGGTAACCATCTCGCACAGACCTTGCAAAAGTCAAAAATATTTCTGTGATCTTCCAGCACGATTTGATGAATTTTTTCAATCATTTCAGGAGTAGTCAATTACACAGGGCGTTCGGGGGGCGAGACTCATCCCTTGTGCTCGTATTTCCCATTTTAATCTCTGACACCCATCTTTTCACCATCTAAATGATGGGCCAGAGTCTTCGAGTGTGTTATCATCCATTTCCTCCTTGATTTGTTTTAGCATTAGACCCTTTAAATGAAGGAATTTGATGACCGCGCGTTTTTCAAGTTTGAATTTTCGTGAAAACTCCAAAATTTTCTTGATTAAATTGCCATTTCTGTGTCAAGCCCGGGACTTTTCAGCCGACCCTCGTATAGTACCGTCCCTAATCCTGGCTAAATCTGTAGAGCAAGCAAATTTATTTGAAATAGCCAAGTATATTATACTAAATACGCAAGTTAGCATTGTTTGTGTAGTTTTCGAACATGGCACTAAACTTTTAAGAAAATGCATATAAAAAAATGCATACAGGGTGAACTTTTTGACAAAAAAAAATTTCGCCAAAATACATGAATCGCCCCTAAAGGAAGGGCACAGAAAAAAAAACAGATCCTGAATGGCCTTGAAAAACTACCCCTACATTTAATAAGCCATATCGGTCTGCTGGTGAAACTTAACTTGGCCTGAAGTTGCTAAAAGGAGTTGAACACTTTCATATGCAGAAAATTTGTCAGATAATAATTATTAGTTACTTCATTGGCTCGATTCAATTCTAAAAGAATAATCGAACCTTTTTTTACACTCATACATTATTTCTATACCTATTGAAAAAAAAACAGATGCAGAATTATAATTAAAACAAAATCAAGCGACAATTTTCCTCGGGCACAAAAGAGACAAACTGCAAACAAAACAAATTGCATAGTAGATCTAAAAGCAAACATGTTTAATAAGGGTCACCTTACATCCTCCGGATAAGCCGAAGAAGCAGGTACTAGTTTTATTTATCTGCGCGCAGGATCATTAATTATTTATCTTATTGCTCCACCCGAACTAGCCGTTGTTACATCACGCAAACCTGAACTTACTTCGCCGAGATAATAATGATGAAATAAAACGCATTAAGGATTATAACTGGAATATAACATTCCCTCCAGGACTAAGATCCTATTATAACTATCAGTTTATCAGATAATCTTAACAAAACAGGTTCGGAGGGAGTATTATTTCCCCAGGATGTATTCAGTAATAATTTATAAACCTCTAAAGAGAAACTAAAGTTTACTATACACGGTATTAAAGTTTCTTGAGGAAGAACTACTGTATAGGTAAGGAAACTAGAATAATTAGATGGCTCTGGCATTTATGAAGATGGAGGAGGAAGTTTCTCTAGATAATTTATACGCAATGGGATAAAACTACACAAGCCACGAAATATACCCCAACCTAAAATTGTTTCAAAATAATTTGTACTATTATACCCTTCACTATACCTTCTCTACACAGAATATTAAAGCGTGAGCTCTCTTACTAAGAATTTAAATGACGTTGAAGGGAAAAATTAAAATTTACAAAATTTAAGGGAACAACAACGAAAAAGCTTAAAAAAAGCACAAACGAGACTTACTTTTCTTATGTCTGCAATGGTTGAGTTTACACATGGTGAGCGACTGTCCCATGGATCTACTAGCCCTGGAATGCTGACCGGGGCGTCGTTTGTGTACATTGGCCCCCTCGCCTACCGCAGAGGGGGCAGCTCTGGGGCACAGCCCCACATCCTTCCACCACTGTTTCAGAGTCACGGCCACGTCCGCGACCGTCCGCAATCTGGGCGCCGACGGCTTCTCCTTGCCCCTCGGCAACTTTCCCTTTTTCTCTATCTTTACGGAAAATTGACTCAGTCGCCACTTGTTGATCTTAGCGCTCTCGACCGGGTACCGCTCCTGAGGGGGGTACCGGGATAACAGGTCCAAGGTGGTGCTTCGGAGGAATGTTGGGGAAGCCGTCTTTGGAAATTTCTTCAAACGGGAAGTGTAAAATTGTACAGTTCTTTTATAACTGTAGAATTATAGGATTTATAATATTATGGCACTGTTTTCTCGCATCACACTTTTTTAGAGTGGTTTAGAGGATTTCTTGATACTGATATAGGTTCACTGTGGTTTTTAATGACTAGAGTTGTTTTGATTCTGTCCTTCTGATGTCTGATTGGTGTTTTTTCTTCCTGATATCCTTCTGAGAGTTGAAAATCACCAGATAATTGTTGAAATGAAGATGGGATTTAGTGTAGGTATTGTGATTCATATCTTCTTTCAAATGTTTTTGTTGATAATCTGTCAAGAAAAATATTACGTTCCAGAGAGATTTCATTAAATTGTTTCATTAAATATGCGTGGATGACTTAAGCATTTAGACAATTTCATCAATTAAACCATAAACCGCATCGTATTTTATATAATTCATTATTAGACATATTTAATTATTTTGCCTGGACTTATGGCAAAAATTGAGCATAATTTTTTTGAAAATTTTTGCACACGTTAAATTATCATAGAGAGAATATGATGTACTGGAAAACTGTAACAATCTTCCCATAACACGGATAAAAATTCAAGTTATTAGGGTGGACGTTTGGCAATTTATCATTGTCAAGGTAGATAGGGAGCGCCACCATAGCAACTCTAGGGGGCGCCACTCTAGCGAAGTTTCCCCTCAAATTCCGTAAGGGGTGACCGCCATATTGAATTTAAGGGATGAAATTATGTAACTCGACGAAATATCGCTTGTAAGGACAAAAATAAATTGTTAAGGAGGGTCTGACAACTTTTGTTTGAATCTTTTTTGAAAATTCCTTTTGTCCAAAATTAACAAATTTTCAAAAATGACATTTTTCGTTTTTTTATTTTTATCAATGTTACAAAAAAAAAAACGGTACGTCGGGAGGTGAAATTGTGCAAAAATATTAGCGCCGGTCAGGTCACGAAACCAAGGGGGAAAATTTGACTGGAGTGTTCTAGTGGCGCCCCCTATCGACCACTAAAATATAGGTAAACATCTAGTTAACGCAATTTCAGTCTTTTCTTTTTACTATTTGACTGGACTGAATTGGTATCGTGGAATTAAATTTTCCGACCAATAAAGTGTTGAATGAAGGAATTTAAAAGAGTTAGGTAAATAACAATTTATATTATTCATATTGTACATATACATCGATGTGAATAAATTTCCCTCGTGAATTGCATGGTTTTATTCAATGGACACAATGGCAAAATAATGTCCGCAAAATAATGGAAATCATTGATCTAGCAAAATTGAACTGGAAACGAAACCGTTATACATTTTTGACCACCAACGCCATTTCTGTCCTGAAAATAATTTCGAAATGTGTGCAGATGAGATCCCTTTGTAACTGAAATTCAATTAAAGCCTGGAAGGCAAAGTATCTCGAGATACACCATTTTCATAAAGTCCCTCTATCCGTATCAAACACAATTAAATCTTGATTAAAATAGTAATTGTAACGCGAGTGGAATTGGCACACGGGAAATTGTGTTTCTTTGTTGGATGTTAGCGAAGATTATCGAGTGTGTCAATTTGCTAGTACATATGTATGTAAAGGGTAAATCAGCGATCTGGTACCAAACATACATCTATACCGGGTGTCTTTTTGAAAACCGGTCACCCTAAATAACTTTTTAGTACGTATAGTATAATCTGTTAGTGAAATATCACTTTGGTGTTTGCGAAATTCGCTAGAACCAGTGCAGTGATCAAGGAAACAATGTGGAAAGTATTTCCTGGAGGGACTATTGTCCTGAAGGACAAGCCATTTATTTATAAATCGCAAAGAATTTAAAAAATTAATGGTATTACGTAAAGAGAATCAGTGTACTCGAAAGTAGTGCATGATTCAGCTATTACGTATTTAGTGTTGCAGAGCACACTTAATTACGTGATCAAGCAGTGGCTACAGAACCGAGACACTTAATATTGAAGTCAAAGAAAAGGAACGAAAATCTCTTGGAAAATCTTTAACCTCGTCATGAAAACTATTGTTATCTCAGATATAAGATGATGATACGATACTTCAGATGATACGATGATATAATCATCTGAAGTATCGTATCATCATCTTATATCTGAGATAACAATAGTTTTCATGACTAGGTTAAAGATTTTCCAAGAGATTTTCGTTCCTTTTCTATAGTGCTGAGAAGACATCAAGAAGGTATTAATAAATTTTCAATGCGAAAGCTGAATAAATACCCCCATTATCTTGTTTGTTTCACCCCATTGATAAAAGACTCATCTTAAAGTCTCTTTCTTTTAGCATTTCAATGCTTGATTTCACTATATCTCTTTAAAGCTGAGCTTAACTAGATGTAAGTGAGCTTAGTAAACAATGGTGCAATAATACAAAACAAACATAATACTTATTGTTGAGAAAAGAAAACATTGTACATACAATAATTGTGCGTTACCATAATCAAATGAAATAAGAAACTTAAAAATATCAAAGCCTTAATAACATAACAATGCCATTATTTACATCACAATAATACTGCAAGTTTACGCCAAGCAACAGAGTTCTAAAATCATCATCAGATTCTGACAAAAATAGTAAAGGAATACCGTCAGTGCCATTTCTACGCGAGAATCTTGCAAAGAGTCTGAAGAAAACTCAAAAAATGGCGCCGTACCGATTTTTTGAAAAAAAGCTTTTTTTGTTTCTCCCATAATAATGAACCGATCGAGTTGTTTCAGCTCCCATTTTCTATGTATTTCAATTCTCTACAATTCGTCTATTGGAATTATTTAGATCACCCCATTAACTTTTTTAATAAGCAAAAATACAAAAAAAAAATAGATTGTATGCACTAAATGGTCAATAAAGAAAAAAGAAAATGGTAAACTTGAGTAGAGAACTATGCAGTTAGGATCTGGAAGCTATGCTGCATGTGAGGGCACCGGCGGTATTCCCTTTTATTTTTGTCAAGAAAAAACATCCATTTGCTCGATCTAATTGCAAAACTGTTTACTGAATCGATTTATTCATTTTAGTACAGATTTTCCGGCAACTTAGACACCACCTTGAACTATTTTGATAAAGTTGATGAGCTCTAATTATTCTTCCGCACATGTCAACATGAACTTTTCCGGATAATAACCAGTAACAACGACGCAATATAATATTTGAATCGATATTCTTGTGACCTACCGTAAAACGAGTAGGCACCTATTATATTGTATTGTGTTTGTGTAAATGAGTATCCATAGTTTCGTTGTTGCGGGGAAACCATTCATGATAAGTAAACAAGATAAAAAAATATACATAACAATACATGCTTGGAATTTTCAATAAAGATATTATACTCCGGAACGGTCTTCATATCTCAGCTACGTAATATTTCAATTCAATATGGAAAAAGTAAGTTCAATTTAATTTCCAAGAATCCGATGAATTAATATTTCTTCGTCCCTGCTAGAGTATGTAATTTTAGAAAGCAATTAATTATCGTCGCTTTAAATAAACCTTCTTCAAAGTACATATGTACATAAGGTAATATAATACATAGTCAAGATATGATAAATGAGTTCTTGTCTTGATAAATTATTCATAACGTACCCCTAAAATAGAAACTTATTACGGTACGTTCACATGTGAGGCAGGGCTTCTAGAACGTGAAAATAGGTAGGTTGACTTGGATAATTGCTACACAAATGACGAATGTATATTCAGCCTTTAATTAATGATAAAACGCACGATAACCTTGAACTACGAAAGTACAAAAAATCACTTTTGCCCCCGGTTACCACTCGGGAAGTTTAGAGGAAAGTTTTGCTTGTCAGGTTTAATGCGTGATGACATTAAGAGCACATCTTGTAAGATTAAATCAAACACTTCCAAGATAATACTATCTTATTTGCGATAGATTTAAACTACAAATTATCCTTTTTATTAAGGCTGCAGCAAACTTATCCGAGAGATAAACTCGAAGTAGTTAGTATCTAATACTCATTCACTAATACCATCATTTGTGATTTGAAGTACAGGAGGAAATACTAATACTAGATATAGTATTTAGTATTTTTCATCTGTTTTATTATTATTAGTGTATTTTTTAATAAAAAAATACACTATTGAGGACGACATCACTTTTCGAAAATCACCCAAACTCATCAAATGTCCACCGATCATGACCCCCAGATCACGAAAAAGTGGTTTTCCAAAATTCACCTGCCCACGATATATATATATATATTTATATATATATATATTTATATATATATTTATATATATATATATTTCTCCAAAATCGCGAAATTTCGATTTTCAAAACGCTCCTGTAGCTTTATCTTTCAAGATTAGTGAATGAAATTTTGGATCCTTGTAAAGCTTTGGAACGACGTTAGATTTTCGTTGAAAAAAATTCCTAAAGTCGCGTTACTTCTACAGGGTGTCCTTTCAAAATTCCCCATATCCCGTTTTTGTCATCTCATTTCAGGTCGCAGTTTTCAATCTAGGGGACTGAAATTTTTGTGGGAGTAAGATATATATAAGAACTGGTCTGGTATTGTACTTGAGCAAAATCGGCCGAGCCGTTTCAAAATGGCGGCCATTTGAACTTTTGGAAAAATTGCTTTTTTTTGAACCCCTGTATGAGTAAGATGGAAAAATAACTTTGAAACTAAATCAACATGATTGGAGGAAAATTAATTGAAATTTGATTTAATGTTATAAAATTTGCATTACTTTTATTAATAAGCCAGTGGCGTGGGTAGGAAAAGGGTAAAAATCGCTAAATTTCTCTAACAATTTATGAGCACATTTTTGAAGGAATTAAATTGAAATTTTCACAGTAGGCAACTATACTAATAGCCTCTAGCCCTTAAAAATTTCAAGAAGTAAATAACAAAAATGGCGGAGTTATTTGAATTTTTTTTACATGATGTTTATTTCTCTAAAATTTTAAAAACGCTCCTGTAGCTTCACCTTTCAAGATTAATGAACGAAATTTTTTACCCTTGTGAAACTTAGAGATGACGTTTGATTTTCGTAAAAATAATTTTCCTAAAGTTTTGTTACTTTTACAGGGTGTCCCTCCAAATTTCCAAAAAAAAAACCGGTCATGAGGCACGGTTTCTGGTCGCAGTTTTCAATTTAGGGGGCTGAAATTTTTTTTGTAGTAATATAACTGCAAGTAGTCGGTCTTGAGTAAAATCGGAATAGCCGTTCCAAAATGGCTGCCTTTTAAATTTTAGGAAAAATTGATAGATTTTGAACCTCTAAATAAGCAAGTTAGAAACAAAAACTTTTAAGCAAAATTAGCATTATTGGAAGAATAGTTATTGAAATTTGAGTTATTGCAATAAAATTTGCATTTTTTATTATTAAGCCAGTGGCATGGGTAGGAAAAGGGTAAAAAAGGCTAAATTTCTATAGCCGTTTATTCTATTTTTCTATTTTTGTACGAATCGAACTGAAATTTTTCCAATAGATAACTATACTAATAACCCTTAACTCTGAAAATTTTCAAGAAGCAAATAAGAAAAATGGCGGAGATATTCGAATAATTTTTAAATTATGTTTATTCCTCTAAAATTTAAAAATTTTCAGTTTTCAAAGCTCCCTTTTCACTTTTTCAGTTCTATTGAAGGTAGTGTAAAAAATAATATTTTTTAGGTAAAGTCAGCCAGTGGCGGGCAAAGGAAAAGGGGCAAAATTGTTCAGTTTTACCATTTATTTTGGTTTTGTTAAATTTAAAAATCAATTCTAAGGCACGTTTTCAAACGAAGTGAAATGCAATTTTCACAGTAAACCACTACGCTAATATGACCTGACTAGGGAAAATTTCAGAAAGCCAATTTAAAAAGCGGTCAAAATATTCATAAATGGGATCGCATAAAAATACACTATTTCTGCGATTGATGCGCAAGAAGGTTTTTTTTTTAGTTTTAATGCACAATCTGGTTTAATGAGTTTTTGTTTAAAACATTTTTGGTAAGAATTTTTATACCTAATTTCCACTTGAAAAAAATCTTTATTGATTCGTCTGAGAAAATTAGGGATGTCAACAAAAGAGATTTGATTCCTCAACATCTAAATGGTTCCAAATTTCTTTCAATATTCAATTTGTATAGGCAGCTTTTCTAAATAAGAAGTTCAGCATTCCCATAATGAAAAAAAATCATGGATCCAATAAAACATTTTCCCTCTTCGACGAATAATAAGTTTTATTTTTCAATTACGTCAAAAACGTCAATAACGCCTTATAGATACGAGACACAAAAACCCCTCAATAACAACCAGGGCGTTATAAGCTGGCGTTATAATCAATAATGCCCTCATGTGTCATTACAATATATAATGACAATACACAACAATCGGCTTGTCTTGATTGTTGATTGAAATGGTCAATAAAAAAAGACAAGTTTTCAACTCTAACTTCGTGAAATCTCCCTATTTATGATAAATAAAACACTGTCGATTATCGATGTTACACCTGTTTCGACTCTTTCAAAGCAGCATCTTCAGACATTCAAAGTAATATTAAACGAAACATCGATAATTAATATAGAGAATAATTTTAAAACATTTGTATTTTATTTTATCATCGATTAATTTGTTGTTTTATTTTATTATTTTGTAAGCGTGAACACGAACTGCCTTAAAAAAATCCGTATAAAACCGAGTATAAAACCTCTTAAATCCACTTAAATTTCAAAGAATAATTCCTTCTTACTTTATTAAGGCTTCTTAAAGGAACAACTACTATAAATAAAGACCTAAAACTGAACTCGTTTGCAGATGAGCAATAAATTCTCTATACAAGCATAAAATATGATATAGAGACTAAATTTGCATAAAGCTCGCATTTTCAAACCCGAATTTGATCCCAAATTAAAATAAAAGTGAGATGAAGTGAGGCCTAAAATAAATGAAAAATTAAAATTTATTATATTTTTATGCCTGCTTTATTTTATAATGCCCTTTTATACGGGGTGTTTTTATGAAGCAGGTACCAGAATGCTAAGGTGCTCGGTGCTGAATCCTTGTATGAATATGAACTCTGATATGAATATGAACTGCTTCGTAATCAATAATTAGTCCATTCAACAAGAACGATTTAGCAGTTAGTGGGATTTTATTTTGGTACGCAAAAAATAATGTCTTCCTGGCATATATTCAAGAGTTTTGAAGTGAATGTTGGTCGAAGTGTCAACGACAATTTCAAAAATGAAATGAGCTGTAATCTCGACCTCGAGATCTATCAATTAAGTGAGCGAAAAAGTAGGAAAAAAAAAGAGATTAGGTCCTGATAGACGTGTATGTAATATTATGTATGTACAGAATAATGCTAGAATAATGCTAATAAAATAATTTTGACCTCTTTATTCGCAGGGAAAACTAAAAACCAAAAACAGAGGTTTTCACTCTTCACATCAAAATAAGGAATATGATGTATAGTGTGTATAATATGTTATTTGATTATGTCCTAATGAAAAGGGCAAAAAGGAACTATCAAAAGAGCTGGTTTTATGCATGAATCCTTCAAATGAATGACCATTATTAAGGACGAAAAAATCGCGGAGTATAGTGCTGTTAAATTGGGGGGTGGAAATTGGAGATAGGAGATAGGCGCTGAAACTGCACCCATTCAGTTTTTCAATTATATCTCGGAAACGAAGCAAAATTCAGGTACAGCTACTATGGGAATTTTTTGTAGATAATGCGATTTTACATCGAAATAGTTTATTTGGAAAAGCCAGGTCAAATTCTTCTGTCAAAAAAATTAAAAAAAAAGCAAAAAAATCTATTTCTTTTCTTTTTAATTTTTCTGCGTACCAATACCTACCTTTTTTCTGAGAAGAGATAAAAATAGACATGGCTTCACAGAAAAATAAGGAGATTAAATTTTCTCCAAAATGGTAGTTTAAAAAATATATTTGGATAAAAACTGACTGAGATGTAGCCGGTCAAACTTAAAAATTTTTGTTTCATTTTTATCGCGTGTTCCTTGATATCGTTTTAGTTCGTTTCTTGCAACAAAATTGATTTTTATTCAATAAAAAAGTATTTTTAAGTGAATTTTTTTGTAGCTAAGATTTAAAAAAATGACTATTCCATGTAAAATCGCATTATCTACAACAAAATTCCCTATTAACTATTATTAAACCCGAATTTTGCTTTTTTTTCGCGATGTACCTACCTAATTGAAAAACTGGATTTAAAAACAATTTCACCCCTATCTCAAATTTTCATCCTCTAATTTAATAGCACTCCGCGATTTTTTAATCTTTAATGACTATTTGAATGATTCCTGCAATAAAAACCCGCTTTTTTATAGTTCCGTTCTATAAGACATGTACTTACAGTGTTCAAATAAAACTCCTAGTTTAATTTTTTTAGTGTAAATGTGGCTTATAAGTTGGACGATATTTCCATGGTTTCCATGTTCTCAACAAAGATTACATACAGTCTAATTTATTAGTCAAAAAATTAAAGCTTCAAAAAATAAAAATTACATTTCTCATTTTTAAGTTGATTCTTTTTGATTAACATTAAATTACCTCTTTCTATCAAGCATGACAACTAACATGCTGAAAAACCACAAATTCAACACAAGAAAAAAGGTGTTCCAGTTTTATATGAACAAGTGAAATTGAGTGTTGCGTTATAAGAGTTGTCTCAGTTTTATTTGAACTTGAACACGACTGTATAAGAGTTTTCTGTTATAAAAAAAACATAACAATGAGAGGTTTTTTTTTTAATTCCAACCAGATAAAAAAAATCTTCAGAATAGGAGACAAAAATGTTCCGATTTCTGATTCTGACAGTCTTCAGCATCTTCCACAAGAACATACATACCTAACAGGAATTTTACAAAATCTACTCAAGAAAAAATTAATAAAGGTACCGACTCGTAGTAAAAGAATAAAAAAATGGAACCTTACCTAAAAAACTAATTTTGATAGACACCAAAATGCACGTTAAAGAAACAAAACAAAAAAAAACACTCGCAGTATATTTTATTCGTTAAAAAAATCAACAGATTCCGTTGAGCTGATGCTCTCAGATGCACCAATAAACTCTGATGTCAAACAGAAACACGCACACTAATGCATTCGTATAGCTGCTATACTCATTTAATGTGAAAAGACTGCTGAAACACACTAGGTGCCCATTCCGTTTCTTTGTTTCATTATTGATTTTCTAGGAGACATTTATCTTAATGCAGGAAGACATTATGCGATCGTTTAAAATTAAGGACACTCATTTATTTGACAAAGACAAACAACACTTAAATTATGCAGTACGATAATAATAATGATGCAAAAAAAAACCTAATTATTGCAAACAACAAACAACCATAATAAGCGCATGTTAAAAACGGCAATATTAGTTTTCAAAAGCGTCAATTCACGCTTAGTTGATAGGCTATTCGATCCTGTTATGAACAATATTTATCGATCTTTTATCACTATATAACGTGATATATGTATGTATATCATTGGGTGGATTGTTAAATTAAAACATGTAGATATGTTAGATAAGGAAAGTGCGTCTCTTTTGCGTACAAGTATTCAGAAATCCATTCTTGATCTTTATCAAAAATAATTATTGTTTATCTGAATGATTTGAATTGTTTCCCTTGTGGTTTGTACTTACATCCTCTACAGTTTTAGTATTGAACGTCATGCTATTATCAAGCAGATATGAGACACGTATAGTTTGGGGGTCAACCCACGAAAACTAAATATTTCCACTCCTTGAAAAATAAACACTAATCCGAGGATTAATCATACAATTTTTTTATATTACTTAATAGACTCCTCAGATGACTTCTGTTAAATCTGGTTAATTATTCACAATGGATCTCAAAATATGATTTTATTTTCATTTTAGGTGCAAGGCTCGGTGCAAGGATATCAAAAATGTAAATAGTTCCGGATCGTACAGCATGATAAAGGATACAATTTATTCATACAGGAAAACCAAAAATTTCAAATATGATTGAATCTTGAAACGTATAAAATTATAATTATTATGCACCGCTTCATTTTTTATATATTCTCATTCATAACAATATTTTCTTACCTATAAATATGAATTACTTGTAAAGCTTTTGAATCTACAAGACCTGTTGGATAGGAATGGAAGAATCCGTTCAACCCTCACTAGGTTATTGTCGAAATTTATGCAAATATATTTATAATTTGTGTAGATTTAATAGCTTAAATGGATTTGAAGCAATGTGTGCGACATCCATTGCCACCATACCATACGTGGAGGAAATAAGCAGGAAAAAGTGCTTGGACGCGTTATAATATGTGGTATAACACGGTATAATGGGTACAAAATTATGTTACATAAATAAAAAATTTAAATTTTTATCAGTTCAGTATGTAATATCCTGAGAACAATTCATTTAACCGGTTAAATTTGCAAGGTTACCTGGTCAAACATGTCCATCATTGATGAGTTCTATCTAATGAAGCACATCAGGCTTTTGGGAAACATGTAAATGTAATCTACTAAATGAATATCTAGAAATGTATTTATTGCGGGAATTTATGCATAAAACTAATAGATGTGACTTGAGAACATCCAAACTAATTTATTAATATCAAAATTGCCACGACCTCAAACATCAACACCAACGGGTTTAACGATTGTTATTCTTATTGGTCAAAATACTAATTTTTATGACTTCTAATAATTGGTTGATGGAATTAATCAACATAAATCAAATCATAAATCTATTCGGTCCGCACAACGCCCGAAAACGTTTCTAAGTTTTCAAAAAGAAAATTAACAATCATTTAAAGATCTTTTATTTATCATTATTAACATTTTTTATGACATAATTTTATTCTGGGAAGACTTATTTTTTACAAGTTTCAGAAATAACCAAACATTTATCGTTGTGTGGAGAATAAATCCATTCAAATTTGGAAAAGTCAATGATGGTACCTATAACATCATAATTCAAGTTTTGTCAAGCTTTCACAGTGACGTTAGGTTGATTTGAGAGACGATGAAAAAATTTTACATCTTAAAAGATGAAAAATCGTGAAAAACGACCACTCACCCCTCCCCCCCCCAAAAAAAAAATATATTTAATTGAAGTATCTAAGTAGGAAATTAATTTTACTTAGTAAGCACCTCGGTAAGTACATTATGGTAATTTTTTTACAATCCAAGTATATCTATCTTTATTCAATTAAAAAAAAAAAACAAGGTCGGCGATGTGGTTATTTGACGTGAAGTATTTATACAATTCCAAAGAAAATAGGAAATACTTACTGACAATAATTAATAGTATGAGATAAGAGATAAAATTGTGTGGAACTGATCCAAGATCATCTATTTGTATTGATCTATTGAATAATAATAGTTCTTCAACTTTTAATCTGGCTACGAAGTTATTTTAATAAAAAAAATATTAGTACGTAAGTACGTAGGTACTTGACAAACTAGATTAGTTTTTTGCGTTACTATTTATCCTTGAAAATTAATTTAAAAAATAGCTTCCTGATGGATTTATGTGAGTGAGTATAAAATTATAATGCCGGGCGGGGGTAAATTTACCAATTTCTATAAAAAAATATTTTTTTTAGTTTCTGAGGATCACGACTTAAGGTTCACTTTAGAATTTTTTTTACATTGTCTGGAGCTGTCTACTTCAATAAAGATGAAAATTATCCTTCCAACATTCTTAATATAGTCCAATAAAGTCTAAAAAGTCATACGTATCGATTAAGAATACACCTCCATTTGATAGTTCGATTTATTTTGTCTCATATACGTGGTTTTTATAGTAACCGTCCAGTTTGTCTAAACACTCCATCCCGCATAAATAAGTATACGTCAACATTAGTTTTGAATGAGAATTAAATGCACAACACAGAGGATAGAATGTCATTACGTGAATAAATTTTATGTAGTTGTCAGTGGCTCTCAAACTGACCTAAGCGCTTCAATTCATTGTTTGGATGATTCCTTCAATAATTTACGCTCGTTCCCAACTTGACAATTAACTGTTTGACATTTTCTGGTGAAATTAAAAATATTAATCCGGACGGTTAGTGTAACGTCACATCTGACTTTTTAAAGTTAATCCTACTATAGGCATACTGCCCCTATTAGTATTAGCTCCCTCATATTGCCATATACCATCTCCAAATATTAATAAAAGGTCTTTCCGGTCATAAATAAAACGAAACTTCTTTCCAGCCCAGATAAAATTCACCGAGTCGTTGCCATGGAACTCTCCACTCGAATTATGCGAGTTCATTTTTCCATTTTCTACTTGAAAGCATTTCTGAATTAGAGTTCGATCGTTGATTCGTTGATCTGATTCTGGATGACCAAAGAATTACCTAATACAGTTCCTGTACCTTCGAGACAAAGATAGTTATAGTTTCACAGATTCCAGTTTAAAAATCAATTGGTTTATTTTGTCTCTTTCATCATACAGGTCTTTAATGGTGGAAGGATGCATAATGTTGAATTAATTAAAGGAAACAAGGCAGCTGCTCTCTCTGGGTCAGGACATACAAGTTTGAAAGGCAACAAGCAAACCGACCGGAAATTTTTCTTCTCAAAGATATAATAAGATGAGAAGAGGATACCCAGATAGCTAATCTCTGAAGACCTCCCAGGATTAAGACAGGCCCAAATACTGTTTGGGAAATATAACAAAAAAAAAGATCAGAAGTCTACACTAAGTTCTATAAAGACGGACTACGAATGCTGATAGATGAAGCGCCGTAAACTTGGAGCACACTGTAGACTGACCAGACCTGTGGATTCTGCATAGAGGTGGAAAAAACCCCTGAACAGTGCAACAGAGAAGATGTTCCGCTGTTTGAGTTTCTCTACCATTCAACGGAAAAATACTTGCCATCTTAAAAACCATTTTCTCAAAATTTCCCCATAGAAATTTGAAATGGATGAATACGCCAAGCAACAGAGTTCTAAAATCAATAGATTTTGACAAAAATAGTAACGGAATTCCGCCGGTGCCATCACACCCGGAATAGCCCCCAGATATTTTCTTTTAATCATTGAATATTTAGTGAAGAAAATCGATTTTTTTTGTTTTTTCGCTTATAAAAGAAAAACTGATGGAGCAATGAAAATGGTTTCTTCCTATGAGCAAATTGTAGAGAATGAAGAAAATGCAAGACCCAAAAAAACCCGATCGGTTCATTATTAAGGGAGAAAACTAAAAAAAAAACGGAAAATAGAGGTTTTTCAAAAGTTGGTAACGTCGCCATTTAGAGTTGCAATGGATGCTCTTTGCGAGATAGTCAATATCGATAGGTATTTCCTGTGTGCAAAACCCAGACGCTGTCAAATAATTAGTTTTCGCGTAATTGCATCAGAAGTTGGTTCTTATTCCATACTTTGCAGTGAGGCTGGATTCTGGAGGTCGACCCCGATTCGAATTTCTCAAACGAATTTGTCAAGCAGAAGTGCTAATAGCTATAAAACGTTAATCTTCGTTTTTTAAATGCTGATGTAAAAATTACGTGCAAACATGAGCGAAAACGGCCGAGCGCGCAACAGCGGGGGTAGAACAGCAGTTGGGCGGAAGGCATAATGCAAGGGCTATTGTACCCCTCTCTGCTGTTCTACCGCCACTCTCACGCGCTCGGCCCTTTTCGCTTTTATGACTTTTCAATGTTTGCGGACAATTTTTACCTATTTTTCAGCATTTGGATGGATGGATTTGGAGAAAATGGAAAACGAAAATTGACGTTTTATATAGCTGTACATTTCTACTTTCCAAATCTGTGTGATAAATTTGAATTAGACGACCTTCAAGACATCCAACCTCGCTGCAAAATATGGTATGAAGAACTTTTGATTGCAATTACGCGAAAACTAATTATTTTCGTTTTATTTTGAGAGTGTCTCCTTTAATAATGAACCGATTGGGTTGTTTCAGAGCTCATTTATTTCGTATTTTAATCTTCTATAATTCGTTCATATAGGGCCATTTACATCGTTCCTTAATTTTTCTTTAAAAAGCAAAACCACAAATGAAATGAGAATTGTTAGTAAAAAAAAAAGAAAATGGTAAACTCGAGTAGAAAACTGTGCAGTTAAGATCTGGGGGCTATTCCGCGGCATTTTGTCACTATTTTTGTCAAGAAAAAACTCAAAAACTCAATTTACTTGGTCTAGAAGGCTTGGACTAAAGAGCTTCTTAGTCATACTGGGTGTTAATCATTTATCATCGAATGTCAAATTACAAAAAAAAAAACAGAAAAAAATTAATTTTACATATTTGTTGCATGACAGCAGCTTCCCAATGGAATGTTAAACGGTACATAATTTTTTATTTTAATGGCACGAAAATACTGATATCGGTGCGTACGTAATAATTATAATACACCTATAAATAATGAAAACAAGGTAATATATAATTATTTCTAGTGAGACAGTAGCAGTCACTTTCCGATTATAACACCCAACGGGTACAATTGCAATAAATTAAAACACAAGAAGTAGGCTCGTTACCGAGCCCCGAACAACGGCTATGATTTTAATAAATAATTCATTGCGTAAACAGGCAACGTAATAACAACGAGGCGCCGACGACATGCCACAGCCAGACGGCATCAGCTTATCGTCAGAAGTCTGATTTTCCCCGTCATTAGATTAGTCCATTACAAGTAATTAAAGCTATCATCGCTGATGGAGGGACTTGAACGATGTGTCTCGGCCACAACAGATGATCACGTTATAATATGGCAGACTTTCACCGATTTGAATTGCAAATGAGGTACTGACTAACTGGTCATGCGTGTAGGTGTTCGTGTGTATGCGTGTCTGTTTACCTGTCACATATCACATGCTACATTTCACAGCAGCTCTGACCATCTTTCCATTTCCATTCATTCATTCAAAAGCAGAGATGTCTTAAAATCAATGTTCCCTGGAGGTCTTAGAGAAACTATCTAACACTATGTCGAATTGTTTGGTGATTCTTACACCATAAAATATACTCATCCTATTTTTTATCAACCAGAGGACGTGACGTGGTTGGTTTGGTTGATGTTGGTACCAATCTAGCTGAATTTCTTCTTTATAGTTTCTATCTAGATAATTCTCATTATAGAAATGAAGTTTTGGAAGATCCTAGATCTATCAGATTAAAATGCTGCATTGATCTATAAGTACTTCATTAGTTTGGCGCGTACAATTCTCCAAGATGAAGAAGAGAATTAACTTGTATCTCTCGATTTTCAACTTGGGCTCGCGTATATTCACTGACAAAGTGCATGGCCGCCATTAATAAAAAAGTGCTGTGCAGATATACCTAAAAGAGACAGACGCAAGGTACAAAAAACGAGAAGGAAGAATGCTGCGAGGACGTATGGGAAATTTATGTCTTGTAGCTAATGGATTATCGAATGTAAGTAATTAAGATAAATTAAGAAAAACCTCTTCATATCTTCCTGCTCTGTTAACTACAGGTCGGTTTTACCTTCATCATTATCAATAAACTTAAGGTTCTAGAAACTTGGTCAAGCAGCTTTCTGCATCTAATTAAAATGAGATAAGAAAATTCAGAATCTTGACAACCTCCCCCCCAACAGTTAGCCTTCCAGCTTCATAGTGTGATGGAAATATTAGTCCAGTTGCTGAAACAATCTCTTGGATTAGATGTATCCACTTGTTGCTATAGCCCTGTGACCTATTTCCACTATTTCTAGTCATGTTATTTCGAGACATATTTTCGAACCAACTTGACGAATCATATCAAGAGAAATGTTACAGAAGCATTGAAATATTTTGCGTCATCCATTGAACTGATTTAACTGTAATACCCTACGCTTATTTTGCTATTACTCAAGCGAGAAATCCAATAAAAAAAGTTATCCAGGGAGTATGGGATGATATCTTACAAAGCGGCCCACTTTAATTATCTTAACAACGTTCAGGGAAAGCGAGACGTCTTGAAGCGAATCTTGAAGCAAACAAAGGAAATCGGAGAAATCCTCTTATTTCATTTCCTCCACTTGAATCCGAACACTCCTGTAACTGTAACTTTTTTTCGAGAAGTTTGAAATGATAATGTTCCTTAATCGTTTTTATATCGAAGAGAAGGTCCTAAAATCCGGGATTTATCATAAATTTTTGATCTTAGAGCTTTTTTTCATAAATTGTTATATCAACTGATATATAACTGATATAGAAAGACAAGCTTTTCAATAAAGTGCAAAAAAGAGTTGATAGCCACTGTTTTTTGTTGATACTGTAAAAAATATAATCGGAAATCCAATAATATTTACGTTATAACAAATCCCTAGTCGTAAATAAAGCGTCTTTATTGACAGAAAATAAAACAGGTGTGATAATAATAATGAGTAAGATAATTACTTAGGTAAACTTCAATTAAAAACGTTAAATTAATTCGTTATGATTCGCGTCTGAAAATATGTGCCCTAGCTAGCTGCGTAGGTACTCGTCAGCGTTCACCTTCCAGCTCGATACGTTACTTCAGTACTACTGATTTTCTTGGTCTGATGCTGGTGTTTTCAATCCTGAGACCTTGGATGAGAAGGGATCATGGAATGTTGCGGGTGGTCTCTCTACGTTGCCATTTTCTTCCCGTTCGTGCAGGAAATTTGTAACATCCTCCCGGGGCGGCGCGATAGGAATCTCCAACGGATACAGCAACTGGACGGGTCTTCGTAAAACTGAAGTCGCAGTCTTGATTTCACATGCTCGTACACGACCATCTCTTCCTTGAAAAACCTTGGTCACTTTCGCCAACTTCCACAGCAATCTGGGTCTTCCTTGGTCATGGATTAAGACGATATCTCCCTCCTTCAGACTTCTAGAATTCACGACCTTAGTTTGATGAAGAGATCTTAACGTTTGAAGGTAGTCGATTGTCCATCGTTTGGAAAATTTTTCCACAAGCATTTTCCGAGTTTTCCACAATCTCAGTATGTCGTTTCTGCTGAGTGAGGATTTTTCAAAATTGGCGTTGAGTGAATTTTCACATTCGCCTACTAGCAACATTGATGGTGTTAATATCGTTAGATTTTCCGGATCATCATCAATATATGTGAGCGGTCTTGAATTTACAACTGCTTCTACTTCTGTTAAAATTGTTGTCAATTCTTCAAGACTAACACTGGCTCGTCCTAAAGCAAATTTTAGAGAGGTTTTCACGGTTCTTACTAATCTTTCCCAGAATCCTCCCCAAAATGAGGCTCTTTCAACTATAAATTTCCACTCGATTCGTTGTTTAGTGGAAAAGTTCTGTACTTCTTCAGTTTGAAGATTTCTGAAGAGTTCGTTCAACTCCAAAGTCGTGCGTTTAAAAGTTTTCGCGTTGTCGGAGTACATCTTCTGAGGTAAACCTCGGCGAGATATGAAGCGACGTAAAGCTCGTATACAGCTTTCGGTGGACAAATCCATAACAACTTCCAAGTGTACAGCTCTAATCACTGCACAGGTTAACAACATTACGTTTATCTTTATCCTGTTTCCCCCACTATCATTGATGTACAGGGGTCCAAAGAAATCTACTCCGGTGACGCTAAATGGTTTTACACTTATTAAAGCTCTAATATTCGGCAGTGGTGCAAATGGCTCATCAGCGTGCTTTCCCTTTAGACGTTTACAGGTCACGCATTTTGAAATTAAGGATTTCACACATTGGCGCCCTTTGACTATCCAATAATTTTTCCTTATATTTGCCAACGTTATCGACACTCCTCCATGAGAAGTCGCATTATGCTCACGCCATATAATTAATTCAGTAAATGCAGATCGTTTTGGTAAGATTATAGGGTGTTTTGTATCATATGGCAACTCTGTATGTTGCAATCTACCACCTAATCTCATAATACAATTTTCATCAAGAAAAGGATTCAGAGTTATCAATTTAGAACTCTTATGAATCGGCAATTTAATTCGTAATTTCTGAATTTCATCTCTATAATTAATATTCTGTGTGTATTTAATCCAGTATCGGTCAGCAATAATTAATTCTTTTTTCGTTAAGACATCTCTCAATCGTGACTCTTTTTCTATTCTCGAATTACTACAAAATCTCATTGCATAAGCGGTCACTCGAAAAGCTTTCTCTAAATTACTGAATTTTTCTAATTCGAATAAAGGTAATTCTGGAGTAATAATAACAGCACTTACGTTTGTTTCAGTTAATAAGTTTTCCTCTATACTAACTTGAGGGCAAATGTAATCCTTAAGAAGAAATTCTGGACCATTCATCCAACGTTGACTACTAATTAACATTTTCAGACTTGCAGGTCGGGTCAGCAGATCTGCAGGGTTGTCAGCTCCATTCACATGTGAAAATGTTAAATTTTCGTTAAAACATTTTTGTATTTCGCGCACTCGATTTATCACGTATGGTCTTAATTTAAGTCCTTTCGATATCACCCACGCAAGAGCAATTTTAGAGTCACTCCAAATACATGTACGGGACACAGTAATGTTTACGTTTTTCAAAATATAATTATACAGTCTTACGGCGCACAAAATCGCGGTAAGTTCTAGTTCAGGTAACGTTCGCGATGACACCCTTTGTTTATTAATCGGCGCGACGCGGTTTTTTGCCATAAACAAATTACATTCATAAGTTCCGTTTCCCGTTTCTCGACGTACGTAAACCACGGCACCATAAGCACGTGAACTAGCATCCGAAAAAATATGTAGTTCGATTCGTTGCGATTTGTCCGGTAAGCAACATCGCGGCACACGAAAGTCACTTAAATTCGTTAAATCACGGCACCAGCTGATCCATTGTTTCATTATTTCTTCAGGAAGCACTTCATCCCAATGTAGATTCAACTTCCATAAATCTTGCATTATTAGTTTGGCCTTGATGAGAAATGGTCCAAGCAAGCCTAATGGGTCAAAAATGCTGGCTAAAGTTTTAAGTAGGTCACGTTTCGTTATCAGCTGATCTGACGTTGTAACTGTATTCATAGTCATATTTAGTTCATCGGTCAGGGTATCCCATTGAATTCCAAGAACCTTTACACTACTTTCGGATATATTGTTTCCACATAGTTCTCGAATTACGGAATTATTACTTCTCCACTTCCGTAAATTCATATTTGCGTTAGACATAATTAATTTCGACTCTTCGTATAACACTTTCGCCTCTTGAACATTATTTACTGCTACGATGAGATCATCCACATAAAAGCTGTCTTTCAATATTCCACAAGTATTTTTGTATTGTTCCCTTTGCTGATTTAAGTGATGCTCAATAGTCACTGATAATAAAAACGGACTCGTTGTTACTCCGAACGTTACACGTTTATTTCTATATCGGACGAGAGGTGGAAGAGTATTCATATTTTCAGTAACAGGTTCTTTATACCAGAGGAAGCTGTGACTGTCATGATCATCTTTAGTTAAGGAGATCTGTAAAAATGCCTTTTCTATATCGCTCACCAGTCCAATTAATCCAAGTCGAAAATTCAATAATATCTTGATTAATTGTGGTACTAAATTGGCACCCGTTTCTAACATTTCGTTTAATGAAGGAACACCTTCGGCGTGACTGGAACCATCGTAAACAACTCGAAGCCGGGTTGTTGAACTACTCTCCTTATACACTGGACGATGCGGTAGGTAGTATAATTTTCCAGGGTCGCTTGAATCATCGAGGGGTGCGATTTCAGCAATTCCGTTATTTACGTTTTCTCGAATGGCATGATCATATTCATTCAATTTATTCTGAGACAACAAGCCTTTTGTCAAACTTTTTACTCGACCTAGGGCAATCTTATAATTCGTATTTAGCACTGAATTTTCATCTTTCCAAGGTAAAGCAACTTCATATCGTTCTCCGTTGAATTTAATTTTAGTTTCTTTAAATTTCTTAGTGAAATCATCTTCCTGACTGGAATCTTCTTTAATACCGATCGTTTCCAATTCCCAGAATTGTTTTACGTTTATTTCTTCATTATCGTTTAGTGTGGATACTTTGAGAACTGTAGCTATTGCACAATTGACATTTTTATTGCAGCTTACGTTTGAATTGCCGTTGGGTCCGTGCAAAACCCAACCAAACTTAGTGTTGAGTATGGTCAGTTTATCATCAAGTCGCAGATGTTCACCAGTATGAATTTTCCAATAATAATCAGCGCCTATCAACATAGATATTCCTGCAACTGGGGGCACTCCTAAATTGGAATCGGCTAGTCTGATGGCTTTCAATGGTGGATGCGTTGGTGATGGCGTCGGCAGCACATCAAAGCAAATTTCTGGCACCTCGACTGCGTTTATTTTGATGACTTCGTTTCCCTCAAACTGGCCTTGTAATTGTACGGATACAACGTTGCACACTTGAGCGGTTCCTCTCTTCTCGTTACCGAAGGAACAAATTGATAGATTTTGCTTACCTACGATTGGTAACTGTAGTTTTCGAGATATGCATTCTTTAATAAATGTCAGCTGACTTCCTCCATCAATAATCAATCTGACAAATGCTTCTTGATTTTCGTGCGATATAAATGCACATGCCGTTTCCAAATAAACATTATCGTTTTTGATAGTGGAGATCAAGCTGGTCGTTTTATCATTATCGTTGGTTGTCTGTTTCTCACGTCGTGCTAAAAAGTCGGGATCACACATTAACGTTACGTGTCTGCCCTTGCATTTTGAACATCTCAAATCTTTCGTTCGGCAATTTTTGGATGTGTGATTGGCTTTTAGACATCGAAAACAACGTGAGTTTTTTCTCAGAATGTCTTTTTTCTCGGAACATGACTGCGGTCCATCGCAATTAGCAGAGTAGTGGGACTTCGATTCACAGAACAGGCATTGTTCTTTGGCACTGGTTAGGAGACCGGCTGCAGTACAGAAGTTTTTATTTCGTTCGTTGTAGTTTCTGTTATCGTTTCTTCTGGAACCTGCATCTGATATCGATCTTCTCGCGTTAAACTGTGTCACATTGCGTTTATTTGTGTCGACAAGTTTGGTTTCCTCCAGTCCTTTTGCTAATTCGATTGACTCTAGCTCAACGTTTATAAAACAGAGTAGTTTATCTAACGTTCTGGTAGCATCAGCACTGCTCAAATCCGACGCAGCTCCATGAAGTGATTCTGATGATCGGGATAGATCGTTTCTCATGGCCTTATTAAATTCGATTCGCATATTGTACGGAATAGATTTCATCAATATTGATTTTACCATCAAACAATATTGCGATGGAGTCACTCCCATAGACTCTAAAGAACGTGTGATTGATAAGGCGAGATTGTATAGCTCTCGTAACCTATCAACATCGTTTCGATTTTTAACTGGATTCAACTGTAATAACTTTTGTATGTAATAATCGATAATTTTATGATGATTTCCATATTCATTTACCAGTAGCTCAACAGCGTCTGCATAACATGTTTTCGTTATCGTTAATCCGTTAATAGTCGTTGCTGCTTTGCCTGTGAGAACAGATTGTAGGTACTGGAACTTGGTACAGTTATCGAGTGCTTGATTTTCATGAATCATCATTTTAAATTGTTCCCAGAAGGGTGGCCAAGATTTAATTGATCCATCGAATTTTCGTAGTTCTAACTTGGGAAGTCTTACTGCATTAAAGTTATTGGCAGGCGTTGTAACATTTCGTTGATTTACGTTAGAATTTTCTTCGTTATTGTCATGTACACTACTTTGATGAATTTGCTGGGTCGTTAGTTGTGTTGATAATTCTCCCAAATGTGTATTCGATTTTTGAGAGGTTACATTAATTACGTTAGGTGTAACAGTAGTACGTTCGATATCCGTTCGTTTCTGCAATTTTTCTATTCGTTTTTCCAGTTTCAAAATAGCAGTTATGGCGTTGTCTTCATACTCTAACATTTTTTGGCACTCTTCTTCAAGTTTGTCACCCGTTAACTCTTCTAATGATTCTTCTGTCATCTTGTAGAGTTTCTCGTTCATTGATTTCAGCTTTGCTAGAGTAATTTCAAGATCATCTTCATTTGGTGATTCTTGTTGCAGCAGCACTAATGCGTTATTTATTAATTTCGTTAAACTAGCACGCATTGTACGTTTTAGGGCACTATCTGATCGCACTTCACTTGTGAGTTCACCATCAGCACTTTCGTTTTCTTTACCCATTTTCACTAACCGTTAAATCGCGAATTACTTTCTGAAATCAACTTGACACTTTCCCTGGTTTCGGCACCATGTAAAAAATATAATCGGAAATCCAATAATATTTACGTTATAACAAATCCCTAGTCGTAAATAAAGCGTCTTTATTGACAGAAAATAAAACAGGTGTGATAATAATAATGAGTAAGATAATTACTTAGGTAAACTTCAATTAAAAACGTTAAATTAATTCGTTATGATTCGCGTCTGAAAATATGTGCCCTAGCTAGCTGCGTAGGTACTCGTCAGCGTTCACCTTCCAGCTCGATACGTTACTTCAGTACTACTGATTTTCTTGGTCTGATGCTGGTGTTTTCAATCCTGAGACCTTGGATGAGAAGGGATCATGGAATGTTGCGGGTGGTCTCTCTACGTTGCCATTTTCTTCCCGTTCGTGCAGGAAATTTGTAACAGATACAAACAAAGATGATAAACACAAAGGAGGCTTCGAAGTTCTAGTGAGCGGTTTCAATTAAGGTACCTACCTGATTAGCGACACTGACGCTTACTAGCATCCCAGATCGAAATTGGTGGATCTCCCATAACCAAATCATGGCTAATAAACAAAAATCAAAAGCAGGGACATTCCAAAAAATCCTCGCCAATTAGGTACGTCAGTTGCTTGAACTTTTCAGTTACTTCAGGAAGTTTATACCGCATTTTTGCTCGAAAAACTTCCACTTACGAACTTCTTGTATAAAAGATGCAACCTGAGCATGGACTAACACTGAGAAGAATTATCATTGTATAATTTTGGACTTTATTGACAAGCTGGCAACAACGCCTAGCTATTGTACCACCACTACCACCCAAGCGGGACTGCGGGAGTGAGGGGTGAATCGGGAATTGAGACTCTGGGAAAACAGCACCAGCACCGGGTGCACCGAGACTACCTACTTGTTACTCAAAGAGTAAAGACGCGACTTCAACTACTGTCGCGATTCACATTATTTAATTGTTGTTATATGTTTCTGGTTTTATTACCATCAATTAGAAGTTATATTGTTATTTTTATAGTCTGTGTGAGAGGTGTAATTTCATTTGTAATATTCCAATCAGTAAATAATTACTATACAAATACAGTTCATTTCATCTTAGGTCCGCCCTAAACTTGGGCATCCTAAAAGCACGTAAATTGCGGCGTTATCATTTTTTCTTTTAAATAAAAGTGGTTTCGCTACAAGGCGGTTCGCTAGCCTGATCGCCATAGTGATCCTTCGAGCTGAATCGCTACATATTTGGTCCTTCGAGCCGGATCCTGGACACATCCTGGATTCCAAACTACTTACCACGACTGGAAATAAGAAGAAGAATTACCCACCTACTCAACCACGATTGAACTTCAACATTAATGAACTTCAACACTACTACTAAAGAAGATAGACGAAATCACCAACGCTACTGTGAGTCGCTATCCCTTTAATCACTACTTAACTCCTTGCATGTACTTTATTTGACCAGAAACTGTATACATAACAATAATAAGTACCTAACTAATCAATTTTACTACAAATTACTTACTCTTTCGAAATTTTACCTAAGTACCTACCTACACATTAACAAAAAATGTCGAAAGAAGTCATTACTGAACTCAATTATAAACGAGGTCTTGTAAAAGGTTCACTTACTAAATTTTCTACTTTTTTGAATGATTTCGATCCAATAAAGGGCAATTATCAGGAATTAGAATTTAGATTAGAAAAGAAAGAACCGCTCTTGGAATCATTTGAAAGCATTCAGAATGAAATTGAGGTCGCATCTGGATTTATTATCCAAGACGAAGAGAGAGATTCCTTTGAAAATTCATACTTTAAACTCATTGGTAAAGCAAAATATTTATTAGCGCAATATCAAAACGAATTTTTAAACTCAGAATCTAAACAAACTGTGAAAGAGTTTGAGGTGGTTCCTACTCACGAAACTACAACCAACGACAATAATACTAGTTCACAACAAAATAAACAATCGCAGTCTAACGACATGGCTGCACATAGTGTTCTAAAACTTCCACCAATTAACTTGCCAGAATTTCACGGCTCTTATAGCCATTGGATGACATTTTCTGACATTTATAGTTCACTCGTACACACAAATTGTCACCTCTCTAACGTACAAAAATTTTGCTATTTGAGAACTTGTTTGAAAGGCGATGCGTCTCAATTAATTCAAGCAATCGAAGTTTCAAACGAAAACTACGAAATTGCTTGGGACATGTTACGAGAAAGATATGAAAACAAACGATTAATCGTACACACTCACGTTAAGGCTTTATTTGAATTACAGACAATGAAAAACGAATCTTTCTCACAACTAAGACACTTACTAGACACTTTCAATAAAAATATAAAGGCCTTGACAGTCATGAATCAACCTACTAGTACTTGGGATACATTACTAATCCATATATTAACTGCAAAATTAGACCCCATTACTACAAGGGAGTGGGAAGAATTTTGTAACAGAGAGACGGTTGATTTTCCTAAACTAACACAACTGACAGATTTCATTTCCAAACGTTGTCAATTCCTAGAAACAATTGAGGACAAAAACAAACATTCAAGAAGTACACATGTTAATTATACTAAAGAAAACCGAACTTTAAATCATGCGACATTTACAAAACTAACATGTGCTTTTTGTAAACAGAATCATTTCAATTTTAATTGCAACAAGATACATCGAATGTCATCTTCAGAACTTTACTCGCAAATTAAAACACACAAATTGTGTCTAAATTGTTTACGACCTAATCATACTAATAACGAATGCAATTCTCCGAGATGCAAACACTGCAATCGGAAACACCACTTTTTGCTTCACCTGTTTAACGAAAGAGTTCCCAAAAATAATAATAACGTTAACAAAAATGAAACCCTTCAACAAGGTCCTATTTCTGAAAACGAAGAAAATACGCACGACCATAATAATTATTCTGATGTAAATGAAACTACTACTCCTAATTTAACAATGCATTGTTTGTCAGCTAAACGAAGATCACAAGTAATTTTGGCTACGGCAATTATTAAAATATTGGACTCACGTGGCAACCCTGTAGAATGTCGCGCGTTACTAGACAGTGCGAGTCAAAGCAATTTTGTTACGAGTTCCTTTGCTCGTAAACTGGGGTTGAAACTTCGAAATATCGAGACACCTGTGGTAGGAATAAACAATGCAACTAGCAACGTTACTAAAATGCTCGATGCTACCGTTCTCTCAGCAAGCCAGAAATATAGGGTCAAGGACTCGTTTTTGCTGGTAAATAAAATAACCGACGACCTACCGCAATTTACATTTGATGCATCGATTTTAAATTTACCTCCCAATATTCAACTTGCAGACGAACGATTTTACACACCAGGCCAGGTGGACGTTTTATTAGGAGCGAATATTTTCTTTGAAATATTATGTGTGGGACAAATTAAATTTGGAAGAAACCTTCCTATACTACAAAAAACAAAACTGGGTTGGGTTTTCTCGGGCACTTTGATTTCAGATAATTCTGAAACTCACAACCGAACAGTTTGCAATTTGTCAATTAACAATAATGATTTACATAATCAGATGGAAAAGTTTTGGGCTACAGAAAATTACGAATTTAAACAGGAAGCAAGTCTAGAAGATGTCAAGTGCGAGCAACATTTTTTAGAAAATTATACGCGAGATGACAGGGGTCGAATAGAAGTCTCATTACCATTTAGGGAAAATGTAAACAATTTAGGAGATTCACTTAACACGGCGATAAAACGTTTTTACAATTTAGAGAAAAGATTGGACAAAAATGTTGAATTAAAACGCGACTACGTGAATTTCATGACAGAATACGAGAATCTAGGGCATATGACTCGGATATCTCCGGAGGAACATGATTCAATTTTGAATTATTACTTGCCTCATCACGGGGTGGTGAAGGCGGATAGTACCACTACCAAACTGAGGGTGGTCTATGACGCGTCCGCGAAAACAAAAACGGGTTTAGCGCTCAATGACGTATTGATGACCGGACCGACTTTACAACCAGAATTGTTTGAAATTCTTTTAAATTTTCGCACTCACAACGTAGTTTTTACAGCTGACGTGGAAAAAATGTACAGACAAGTGAAGGTAAAGGATCCAGACAAACACTTACAACGTATTGTTTGGCGTTCTGAAAATACTGGTGACTTGAAACATTATGTTTTAAATACAGTCACTTACGGCACCGCACCGGCGTCGTTTCTCGCCATAAGATCTTTGAATCAAACGGCAATTGACAATATGAATAAATTTCCACAAGCCAGTAAAACTATTACTAATTCTTTTTATGTGGACGATTTAATTACGGGTGCCGATTCTATTAAGGAGGCAATCAAATTAAAAAACGAAATTGTCCAAATTTTGAATGAATACGGTTTTCCTTTGAGAAAATTTTACTCTAATGAACCCGACTTATTAGAACATTCTAATAAGGGTGAATTATTACAATATAATATGAATACTACAGACAAAACTTGTAAGACTTTAGGTCTCTTTTGGGATCCTAAAACTGATACTTTAACCTACTCTGTCAATTTAGATAGAAACGATACGATAATTACTAAACGACAAAACGTTAAGGTTTCATTACCTACTATGGTGGTTTATCATGACCAATCCATTTTTGACAAGTTTTCAGACTTCGGCAAATTAATACGCGTTTTCGCTTACGTTCTTCGCTTTTTAAATAATTTAAAAACGACACGAATTGAGAATACTACAAATTTAGCAATTAGCGAACTAAATGATGCCACGAATTTTCTTTTAAAATTGGTACAGCATTCACATTTTCGTAATGAAATTAGGGATCTTTCCTCAAACAAACAAGTAGACAAGAACAGTAAACTGTATCAACTTAATGCATTCTTAGACGATAAAGGTTTAATTCGTGTAGGAGGAAGATTAGAATTGTCGAAACTGTCAACTGATACCAAACACCCAATAATATTGCCACCCAATCACAAGTTTACAAAACTTTTGATTTCACATGAGCACATTAGATTATTTCATGCAGGTACACAAGCCGTCCTAAATTCTTTGAGGTCCAAATACTGGATAATACATGGTAAAAACTCCATAAAATCAATTTTACATCATTGCATAACTTGTTTTAAAGTTAAACCTACTTTTGTGACACCAATGATGGGAGATTTGCCCGGAGCACGAGTCACACCCAACCGTCCGTTCCTTAATGTCGGATGTGATTTTGCTGGACCTCTCTTAGTAAAGGATGGTAAATTAAGAAATAGGAGGTTAGTAAAAACTTACCTTTGTATTTTTATTTGTTTTACTACTCACGCAGTTCACATTGAGCTTGCAAACGACCTAAGCACTGAATCTTTTCTAAATGCTTTGAAACGATTTACCTCAAGAAGGGGTATTTGCGCAAACATATACACAGACAATGGGAAAAATTTTATTGGGGCAAATAACGAACTCAAAAACACATTTAAATTAATACAGGAATCTACAAGGTCTGGTAAGATTTCGAATTACTTGACTCAACAGTCAATAAATTGGCACTTTATACCACCGATTTCACCTAATTTTGGGAGCCTTTGGGAAGCGGCAGTGAAATCAGCCAAATTTCATTTGGTACGAGTTTTAGGGAATGCACATTTAACCTTTGAACATTTATATACAGTTTTATGTCAAATTGAGTCAATCCTAAACTCCAGGCCACTTACTCCACTCTCCAATGATCCAAACGATCTATTACCTCTTACTCCTAGTCACTTTTTAATTGGCGACGTGTTAACTGCTCTACCACAAGTTAACGTTTCCGAAGAACTACCTGGAAAATTGGTCCTGTATGAACGACTACAACAATTAGTTCAACACTTTTGGCAACGCTGGTCTGCAGAGTACCTCACCACACTTCAGGCAAGGACCAAGTGGCACGCGAATCACAACAAAAACGTTCAAGTCGGCGCCTTGGTTCTACTACGAAATGAAAACCTGCCTCCACAACAATGGATTCTAGGAAGAATCACCGAAGTTCATCCTGGAAAGGACGACATCGTACGTGTAGTTACATTGAAGACGAGAATGGGGATCTTCAAGCGAAGTGTCACCAAGATCAGTGTCCTGCCAATCCACTTGGACTGACTCAACAATATTGTTGAAAGATCAACCTTTCAACGGGGGGGAGCTATGTATAATTTTGGACTTTATTGACAAGCTGGCAACAACGCCTAGCTATTGTACCACCACTACCACCCAAGCGGGACTGCGGGAGTGAGGGGTGAATCGGGAATTGAGACTCTGGGAAAACAGCACCAGCACCGGGTGCACCGAGACTACCTACTTGTTACTCAAAGAGTAAAGACGCGACTTCAACTACTGTCGCGATTCACATTATTTAATTGTTGTTATATGTTTCTGGTTTTATTACCATCAATTAGAAGTTATATTGTTATTTTTATAGTCTGTGTGAGAGGTGTAATTTCATTTGTAATATTCCAATCAGTAAATAATTACTATACAAATACAGTTCATTTCATCTTAGGTCCGCCCTAAACTTGGGCATCCTAAAAGCACGTAAATTGCGGCGTTATCATTTTTTCTTTTAAATAAAAGTGGTTTCGCTACAAGGCGGTTCGCTAGCCTGATCGCCATAGTGATCCTTCGAGCTGAATCGCTACAATCATAGTTAATGATTTGAAAACCTTCTTCTGTTCTCAACCGATTGTGACTACTACTCTTTATAGAGATGCCAACCGGAAAGGTTTTGGTGCAGTCTTGGTTCAATTACCCAGTGCCGGGGAAAACCCAATTGCATATTTCAGCAAACAAACTACCCCTGATCCCCTGATGAAAAGTACCACTCGTTTCAATTGGAGCTGTTGGCAATCGGCAAATCCCTCGATAAATAATTCCGAGAATAATTCAGACACTATTTGCTTGGACGTCAATTCACAATGATAGTAACTGATTGCAACCCGATTGAAAGTGCTCTTGGCAAAAAGTCCATCATTCCTCGGATTGCACGTTGGGTTCTTAGTCGTAGCTTTCCTGAATGGAGGTAGATTGTCTTGCCTTATCCTTTATAGCAGAAGGTTGGTGGTTCCCCGCAAGTCCCGTTGGCAAATCGTCAAGGTCAACCATGACGATGTTGGTCATTTCGCTCTAGATAAGATACTCAATTTCGTCTCCAAGAGAAGTATTCAATTTCTGAATATTTTGATTATTTTAGCCTAAAAACAAAATATTGGAAGGCAACATTTCATCAAAGCATCAAATTATTTGATTCCACCTCATATTTACATTTACACTCGCATTTACAGTTTCTTCCCTCAGGAAGTATCGGTACAGATAACATGACATTTTTCATATACGCCATCAACTCCACGTAACAATTTCCTGTACAATTGCATTTTATTGTTTCAGTTTCAAGAAAGGTCAGCTTAAAGTTCCCTGAGCAAAATTTTCAAGCGCTTGAAGGAATAGAAGTATTAATTGAGATAATACATCTTTCAGTGACAACTGCAACGGAGAAAGGTTCTACTTTCTACACGGATGATGATACGACTGAACGAGTTGCAACATGACATTTAGGTAGGTACGACATGCAGCACAATACTTTTCCGGCTTCTCTTTAATATCTTATTTATTTTGAGTTCTAATAAACACCAAGATAAATTGTTATGTAACACTTTTATGTTTTGTCAATATTTTTCGCAGTAATCCGAGATAAATCTCAATTACCCTGGTACCGTGGAGCAAACTTTCTAGGAAATTACTATTACACAGTTTCTCTCACCTAGCAGTCAGTCGAATTGAACTAGACTAGTACTAGATAAAACTAAAATACCCTTGAAATGCAGCAAACTGTACACCGACTTCATGAATATTTCATAATTCATGATCCGCAGGATACGGAAAGAAGTAGGTGCATTTATGAGAAACTTTACCTCGGTCCATTAGCGATAGTTAGATAGGAGTAAGACAATGAACGGTGATTGGGTAACGAGGAACGTGATCTGCTGTACCAGTTTCCTCGTGAATGAAAATAGCTGTACTTAAAATCTCAGGTCTGCAGCTTAGATTGAAGGTGTCAGTGACCTGGTTGTATTTTATTTCGGAACTAAATTCTTCTCGCTTACCAGCTTGCGCCAGCGCCACCGCCAGTCTCGGCAGCGCAAGCACAACAGCAGCAAGTCTGTTCACACCTAAATGCATACACACTTCTTCTTAATAAATTTTTTATTTTTTTTTGGGGAGAGGGAGGGAATTATTTCTTTTTTTTTTAGAACTATAGCTTTTTAGTTCTTAAAGAGCTTCTTAAGACTTAAAACTCAGGTTGATCTTTTATATAAGTAACCGAGCAACTCTCTATATAAACGCACCTTTAGTAAGTATAGGCTCATAAATTATTTAATTTGAGGTTACCTTATGTTTACAAAAGAGGTCCATGAATAATATTAGGAAGAATGAATAATAATTATTATCAGAGTACTTGGACTGGTCAATTTCTGTTAAGCAATCCAACTTTTTTAATCATCCAACCATGCATGAAAAAAAATATATAATAATTTTTTTTGAAAATTAGTTGGAATTTGAAGGTTCAAAAAAACATGGCAGGGGTACTTGGCATGGCTATGAAGTATTTTTGTTTAATATAATCAAAAGTTTGAAGTATAATTAAGTCCATTATGTGGGTCGTCATAAAAATACAAGAAAGTAGGTGAAGTATATACACATACGAACTCAATGATAATAAAACTGTATCAATAATGACAATAGCAAATTGCGTACAGAGAATAATAACATAAAAAGACAAATAATCGCAAAACCATCAAACTAGATAACAGGACAATCAGATTAGAGACGCCTAGTTTGTCCTCTTCGACAAATTTATTGCTAACGTTTTTGCACTATCATAATCTAATAGTTTCTTTCTATAAACAGTATGATATTAGAGCCATAATAATTTATGAATCACGGATAAACTGGGTCATCGAAACCGTAAAACTAAGGCGATGGCTTTTATATTGGCGAATGCAAAATGAAAACTAGAGATGAGGATGGTATAAATTTATAGTACGTCTACGTAGTATGAGAACTCTATTTCTATTTTCAAGTTTATTGAGCAATTCCAAGTATTACAACAGCATAACATCCTGGAATGCAAGCCATTCTCATAGCTCTTCCTAGTCTTCCAGAGAAATAAAGCTATATATAGGTATCTAAACGATCCCTTTTGATAAAAACAAAAATGCTTCACTGATGCAACAAATTCGACTTCAAAGATGCTCATAGAACATACTCTCTTGCATGAAATTAAAGGCTAGAAACATTATTACGAAATTGCTAGTGGAAGTTAGAAATTATTTTGAAATCAGACATAACTTATAAAGAAAACCGAGCCGCTGGCGCTTATGATTAATCGCCATCGAAAGGCCAATCCGGAATCCAATTTTTCCTCCCAGTGGCTAATTGCCATGTGATCCGGTGACCTATTTAACTCGCAGCATCCGTCACATAGACGTTCAACTCCCATCGGACAGTGGAAGTACGAAGTAATTACGGAAGCAGGAAACGGCATGATAAAATAACAAAAATGGAAGCTGACGTCCATGTCACTGTCGCAACGAAACCCAAAGGAAGACGCCTAGAGAGATGCATGCGTAACGTAATAATTATAACAGGGGCTTTTCGCCGGTACTAATCCTAAAACTTTCGACCTTCCGATTAATTAGTACAGAACATTACCCATTTGAAGCGCTTCATTCCACCTGCTTACAATGTAACTACATTATCTCTTTGTTGATTTCATCGCGTTTGTTTTCACGCGAATGGCCATCTGGGGAATCACCTCTTGGGATAATTTGGCTATCAACCGGCAAGTGTCGTCTCCACTTTTTCACGTTTACCATATACCATCGAATATGACATCGAACATTTTTAGTTGATTAATTTTTTCGCATGGGCACCTGCATGTATGTACCTACTACTAATCAAGTTATGTGTTAAGATTGGTCGGAATTAATTTTGTATATAGAAAAAAAGTGGTGTCGAAGCAACAAGTCTAAAACCATGAAAATAAAACTCGAGTTCATTGCAACCTGACCTCGAACCTGCCAATAATTTCAACACTAAAAAAAGCTTTAGATTGCACCATACGACGCAATATTATAAAATATAAATGTTATCCTTCCCAATGATTCACCAAAAGATAATTCCCTCAGATCGAAGAAAACCAGACTTTTTTCTTAACAGCAAAGAGAACCAGATTTTTTAACATTCGCTGGTATGCCCCTAATAAAAATCACAAATAAAAGTAGTCCATTTAAATAGTACCTACATACTTTTAAAATGCGTTCATTTAAGTTTAACGAGATTTTAATGGTCCGTAGGGGGCACCACTAAAATGCTCCAGCCAAATTTACACCCTTTAATTCCGTCAGGGGTGGTCGCCATCTTGAATTTAGGGGATGAAATTATGTATCTAGTAATCAGGTTATGACAAAAGGTGTAGCTTTTGAGTTTTGCGTCTTTCATAAATTCATTGCATTTGCATTTTCACCAAACTCATCAGCGACCCCGAAAACCCCAAAATCATGAATTTGGTGAAAACGGTGTGACTAAATTAACAAGTTACGTGTAAAATGTAAAATGTGTTGATCGACTTTTCGCGCCCTCTGTATTCGTACCGAGCATGCCAAATTTTTGTTTGAAAATTTTTGAAATCTTGTCCATTTTTCACCCTTGATTGACCGTTTTGTTGTAAAATAAAAAAAATCGTTTTCATCCTCTATAAAGTGCAATTTCCGAAAATTTATATATCTTTTGAACAATAAGAAATTTCAAAAAAAGTTTCAAACAAAATTTGTCGGATATATCCTCCTCAATAATTTGGGTAATAGTATACTTTTTCACGTAGGTACAACCGATATTTACCGAGATACATAATTTCATCCCTGAAATTCAAGATGGCGGCCACCCCTTACAGAATCCGCGGGGGAAATTTAGAGAAGCGTCCCCTACCTACCATAAGTTCAGTTCTTTTTTTACTATTTGACTGGACTAAAGCAGGTAATGCTAAAAATACTTGAAAACAATCACTTTCTGCAAATCTTCTTTGACAGGTGCATATAACTTCCAAATAAACGGTGCTCATTTGACAAGACCTCACCACAAAAGAAAGAGGCCAATAAAAGAAGGCAACGTATGCCACTACCGTCAGCATCCTGCAGGAACCTTGGTAATCAAAAATTCTGCAGCATGGACAAAACGTTTCGTACTACTGGCAAACAACTTTTAATTTCAAGGTGGATACCTCGGTGGACACCAACACCGTGAGGAACAACGGAAGCAGGTTCCTTTGTTCTTCTAACACAATACAGTCGATTGAATGCATTACATTTATCCGACATCGTGCGATAACCCCCCGATACTGATGATGACACCAAATGATCGAAACAAACACTCCATTTATGAATGCACCGTCACTTCTTACTAGATATTTTATCAAGAATTGTCTCCTCCATTATTGTATAACGCCTATCATCATCATCGTCTGCTTTATTGCATATTGTTGCGACATAGCTAATGCCCGTTTAAGAGCCTTTAAACAGGTTAAACATGGACGAGCGGATCCGAAGTAGTCAACTTAATGGAAAAATAATTATGTTACACCATATGAGAACAGTTTTATTACGGTGCAAGCCATTGTTAAAGGCAAACACTGACGTAAATGTTTATTGCAGGAAAACGACAATGAAAAAAATTATCCCAAAATTTTATACCATTACAAAAGAGCGAATTTTTAAAAGCCATCCAAAAAGTAGGTGTTATTCCAAAATAAGAATGTCAAAACCACGAAACACTTACGTAAATGTATCGTGGTCAAAACTGAAGGACTTTTTGACACAAGGTCATCTTTACGAGAAAATGCTCATCAAAACGAATCAATTCCGTATATAGTCCAATAAAGTCTAAAAAGTCATACGTATCGATTAAGAATACACATCCTTTTGATAGTTCGATTTATTTTGTTTCATGTACGTGTTTTTATAGTAACCGTCCAGTTTGTCTAAACACTCCATCCCGCATAAATAAGTATACGTCAACATTGGTTTTGAATGAGAATTAAATGCACAACACAGAGGATAGAATGTCATTACGTGAATAAATTTTATGTAGTTGTCAGTGGCTCTCAAACTGACGTAAGCGGTTCAATTCATTTTTTGAATGATTCCTTCAATAATTTACGCTCGTTCACAACTTGACAATTAACTGTTTGACATTTTCTGATGAAATTAAAAATATTAATTCGGACGGTTAGTAAGACGTCACATCTGACTTTTTAAAGTTAATCCTACTATATTTGTTTTTGGCATACACTTTTCTAGAGCTCAGTGAAGTTGGCCCCTGTGTGAGAATTTTTATAAAATTCAGACGGCATTCACGTTGGTTCAACCAAAATTAACGTTTGTCCACCATTCAAAAAAAAAGTTACCTATAGCAAAATAAAAATAAAAGTATTTTATTTTGGAAGGTGGACAAACAAAAATTTTGGCTGGACAAACGTAGGTAGACAAATTTTGGAAGGCCCAACGAATGCTATAAAAAATCACACTCAGGGGGGGGGGGTTCCCAACTTCACTACCAACTTCTAACCGTAAAACTCCAGAGAAAATGAAGATCCAAGGAGGGAATTGTGGCCACTCTATAGGTACTATCCCTAAATATACACGCGTTGCTCGTTCATCTAACGTTCCAATCCAACATCTGAGTTAGTAGCGTGTGTGAGTCGGAAAAAAACCCGAAAATTGTAAATATTTTGAGCCGGAACAAGATTACTTCCCCCCTCCGTTTTCGAGGATCCTGAACACGATGACGTTGTCAGAATTTCTCTTTGGGGTTGCGCAACCCCTCAAAACGGCCAAAAACCACCCCCTAGAGAGATAAACCGCGCTTCAATCCATTTCCCTGCAAAAAAAACCTTCCCCCCGTTTTCGAGGATGCTGAGCACAATGGAGGTGCTGGACATCGCGTGCGACCCCGACCAACCCCTCCACCGGCCAATACTCACCCCCGAAATGGGTGATTTTTTTTATGTATATGTAGGGCAAACGATGGACTTTTTCGAAAAACTTTTTGAAAATTCAAGTACAGAATCACAATGGTCATAATTTAAAATTATTTTGGAGTATAAAGAGTGTCCCATATGACAGTGACATATCAAAGTTATGTTTTTTTAAATGGAATGCTCCTATGTTATTGCATTTTTAGATTGTCTGAGAAGAGGAAATAAGATTGGCTTTTACAGTTGGTGTTTAAATTCAGAAGTTTTTGAGTTATAAACAAGTGAAAATCGTCATTTTTCGAGTTCAACGAAATCGGTTCAAGATAGAGAAAAACGGCTTACATGTCCCTATTTTAACTTTTTATGTACTATCCTATGGTATAGTTTGTACTTTCTTTGATTTTTTTATTTGGCGACGCGTGGAGAAATCTCAGATTTTCTCAAATTTTTTATCACCCTGTATAAACATTTCATCTACATCATAGGATAGTACATGAAAAGTTAAAATAAGGACATGTAAGCCGTTTTTCTCTATCTTTAGCCGTTTTCGTTGTACAGGGCATTGAACTTGAAAAATGACGATTTTCACTTGTTTATAACTCACAAACTTCTGAATTTAAACACCAACTGTAAAAGCCAATCTTATTTCCTCTTCTCAGACAATCTAAAAATGCAATAACATAGGAGCATTCCATTTAAAAAACAACTTTGATATGTCACTGTCATATGGGACACTCTTTATACTCCAAAATAATTTTAAATTATGGCCATTGTGATTCTGTACTTGAATTTTCCAAAAGTTTTTCGAAAAAGTCCATCGTTTGGCCTACATATACATAAAAAAAGTCACCCATTTCGGGGAGGAGTATTGGCCGGTGGAGGGGTTGTCGGGGTCGCACGCGATGTCCAGCACCTCCATTGTGCTCAGCATCCTCGAAAACGGGGGGAAGGTTTTTTTTGCAGGGAAATGGATTGAAGCGCGGTTTATCTCTCTAGGGGGTGGTTTTTGACCGTTTTGAGGGGTTGCGCAACCCCAAAGAGAAATTCTGACAACGGCATCGTGTTCAGCATCCTCGAAAACGGAGGGGGGAAGTAATCTTGTTCCGGCTCAAAATATTTACATGTTCGTCCGACTCACACACGCCACTAAGTTGTTTGTGTTCATATTGACTAATACTTTCAAAATACTAGCCGCATTGCAACACCACCACTAAAAATGCCTCATGTTGGGACACCCACTAAAATTATAATCGCTCACACTTAAAAGAAGAATCTCTAGAAGAATGCATCGAAATCATAATAAGAAATATTACCTGGGCAAATCGCCAGAATTGGGATTCAAAATAACTTGGGATTCCATAATTTGGGATCCCAATCCTGGACATAAAACGAAGGTGGTGTTTAATGAGATTGTCAACTTTCTAAAGCGGCGTTTGATCAGATGAATGGATACAAAAAATTAGTCGAATTCGGCAAAGGACGAGTCATTGAATTGTGAAAGGATTTACAAAAAAAAATCACATAATAATAATTATTTAATAGCGTAAGAACACAGAAAACAAGATAAGAAAATTACGTATGGCGCCATGGTGATTATAGAAGGAAATTGTATCTTTCCTTGAGTTTTTACTAATTCTAAGATGATTTTAGAAAAGGTTAATATCACTTTACAGCAGTAAAAAACTAGTTTCCTCTCTGCTTAAAAATGAGTTCATTACCCATTTCAATCATGGAATATTTTACTGTGATGCAATAACTTGTAAGTATGATTAATATGTGTACGATTACTGTAAAAAGTATATTTTTCAAATCAGCTTTTGATAAATTGAAATATACAATAGGTTATTAGTAAACACCGTCTTAGTGTTTAATAAAAGAGACAAGGTTTTCTATCAGTGAGAGTAAACACAGTTTACTTTACGTGTGAGGATAATGGTAAAAAGTAATGTAAGTATTACATATTAAATTTATAATTATTTATAAAATTACTTTCTAAATACGGTACAGTGGACGTATCATTGCCACTTCATTTCAATCCATTAATTTTACTTTTAAATGATTTAATAGTTCGCAATAGTGGAAATGTCATCTCAAATGTCTATAAATCAACAGTAGAATGCCAAAAAATCCTACAACCGCGTGACCTTCGCATTTGACTCTTTGATAAGCTTAAAACATGACAAGGATAAGGATAACCTTATGAAATTACGATAGAAACTTGATTAACCGTAAAACTGCATAACATGATAGATTTTCCATTAAAAATACTGGAAGCTACTTGATGAATAAGGTCAACTCTGGAAGATTAAATACCGTTTATAATAGGAAAAACATTGAATAAGCATCTAATAAGATTGACAAGATATGAAATTACAGCCTCACTTCTCCAGACATGGATTAGAAACATTTACCTCGATTGAAAAAAAAACTGCCAAAAAGTATACTATTCGGCAGATTCGGCTAAACTTTAGCTTAAAAGTATTTGCCCACGCGCTAAAGTATACTATTTTCCTCGATGAAAAAGTGTACTTATTTATTCCCGCATAGATACTAAATTATTTGTACTACTTCCATTTTATTTCCACTATTTCGGAACTATTTCCATTTTATTTTATTTACATTTTTTCCACTATTCCCACATTATTCCAAATTTCATTTCATTCTTTACTATCGCATTATTTTAAAACATAATGGATGAAAACAGTGGCAATTTTCTTTTAGCTATCGATGTAAGTAAGACAAACGTAGAAATGTGGACAAATAGAAAAACAGTTTGTGCGTTTTTTTAAGCTTTTGCTTGCGCAAAAAAAACGAAATCACGAGAAAAAATTGTAAATTTGCATTTAGGGGTGCCAGCTTCACAAATTTCAAAATATTAAATCAATAAAAAATATGTGCGTGGGCAAATGACGCACATATGACTGGACCAAAGTGGAGCAACAATGAAGAAACGATCAATGTAGTTCAAAATTTATCTTGGAATTTGGACGAGAAATTTATTTTTGGTGGACAATCATTCACCTACAATGGACAAACGAATGAAATATAAAATATTATGTATTGCAAAATTCAGATTGGAGGGGGGCAACTTCACAGAACAGACCTTTCTAAATACCAAAATTCACTGGGGGAGTGGTAGTTTGGAAAAGAGTGGAATCACACCTCACGCTATTTCAAACGTTAGCGCATGCGTCTTCAGTAAATATACCTCGAAATTGATTAAATCCTATTTCCCACTATTTCCAAGTTATTTCCATTAATTTCCCAATATTTCTACTATTAATCCACTGTTTCCAATTATTCCCAATTCCAATTTCCACTAATGTACACGCATTATTTCTACTATTTGTACATTATTATTTCCACATTATTTCTACTATTTCCAGTAATTTCCACCACAGTGTACACAATAATTTCCATGAGTGAACACCACTTCGGTTCAGCACTACGAAAATTTGGGTTCCAAGTATATTAATTTATACAAGAAATCTGAATAATCAACCACAGAAACAATAGAATAAAAAATTCACATAATGTTATGTGCAAAAATGTTATGTTTTACACGTAACTTTATTGAGTGATAAAAAGGTTATAAAGAAACAAAAATTTCTCAAGATTCTTATGTTGTAGTAGAATTTTTTTTAAATCTGAAACGGCACACAATTTGTCGAATTAAGTATGTTCAAGTCCTCCAAATTTACCTACTTGAAAATTTGAGCAATTCCAAAATTACATTTGTCTAGACCACAAATTGAGTAGTTACAAAATAATTAATTTCATTAATTACCTACTGTCAAGAAAAATGCGATTGCAAAATAAACCCTTGAGGGGCTGACCTGATTGGGTTAATGTAGCACGACTAAATGTGAGCCACAATAAACCTACGGTCGAAGTGGTGGTGTCACAATGGCTTTGAAAACTAAATCTTTAATCTCTCCACTGCAGTTGTTCCATATTACGAAGCCTATCAATTATTATTCAAATTTCGGGAGCATAGGTACAAAGCAAGAAATTATGTATACTCCTAAACGGGAATTCAACTTTTATTTTGGTAATTATGATACACATATAATTTTTTCCTCAGAATCTAACAACAGTAATTTTATAGAAAAGGATCATTTTTCCAGAAAGGAAAAGTTCAAATATGTTTCCTGGTATTTTTTTAGTATGTACCTTGATGATCGGGGGGTGTCATTTACAAACAAAACATTTATAAATAAACTCGAAAACAAGAGCTACAGCGCATTAAGTACGCAACTTTGTTCTTGAAGGTAACGCATTCTTGGAACGTTTGCCTCAAAATTTCTAACGTATACGTGCAGCGCGACACGTTGCTATGTCCTGTTGACCTGTTGCTGTCACGTTAGGTTCGTGTTTACTCGTTGATAAGAAAACTCTGGACTAATTATGTTTACAAGTCCCATAAGGTTTCGATTCTTCCTTGACAATTACGTCGGTACCATTTTATTAAACAAAAATAACGTCCTCAGTAAAGAGATCATTTTGGAAGCAGACAATTATTGTTAGTAACAGTATAACAAAATTGTATATTCAATGATATGCAATCACATGCACATAAATCGGTATCATTATAAATAATTATTGCTGTCGAAATGAATTATGTATAATAATTTAATATCCGCAACTATGATACTACGTACATAAAAAAGGTCCTATGCACGAAACGTATGCGTGAACTTAAATTTATATCCGCAGATAGGTATTATTGACTTTCCATCAATCCTCCCGAAGCGAAACATTACCCTAGCACAAGAGCTTCAGAAATCCCATATTACATCCTGAATTATCGCGTGACAATTTGACCATCAATCCATCCACCAGGAATAATGCCGTGTACCCACGCCGTGCCAGATCCCGGTCCTCTGAGCCTGAGAGAGGCTCACTCAACTTTTACGACTTTTCGAACTTCCGACAGCAAATGATTTGTCACTCGGAAAACTCCTATCTAGCACGAATAATAATAATTACATTCAAACTACGCACTGTAAGACATTCTTTAAGATTCACTATCACTAGCACTACGCGGTTTCGCAGATAGACGAGACAAAGACAGCCACCCCCCGTTCTCCGAGTTCAAAAGTCCATAAAGAACACATCATCAAAGACGCATAAAGTCGGCGATTTCGTTTTCGGGTCTCCCTCATTTCGGAGGTCCTTATTTATGAGTCCTCCCAGTCAAGGAACGTCGACTGGAAAACAGGATATGGGAGTTAAGTGCAGACACAGTTTATCCATCCAGTCATCGGTAATAAAAAACTCTGCGCTCCCGGAATGATCCGCAAATGCGGAGTAATTAATTTTAGTCACTGCAGACTGTACAAAAAAATTGGCAGCGCAAGATCCAGCACAGCTTCTACGTTTCTATACAGTTTTTAGAGGCAGTGTTGCGTCCCACTTTTCATTTTTCAATCTTTTCTTTCAATCCTGTTCTTTCGCAAGCCCTACTGTTGCGTGAAAACTGTCACAGGACATCGGATGTTCGTTGGGTTGTATAATCACAATACCTGTACCTGGACCAGGAGTGAGCAAAGGGCTGAAGGGAGGGAGAAGAAGGAGAATTCGAGACGTTCCCTAGCGAGCGTGTGTAGACGCGGCTCTCGTGTCCCGCATTCGCTTTTTTTTAATTTTAGGGCTAATTTACATTTTTGATTATTATAATGTTTCTTTCCAAACTAGTTTAATAATAACGCCAGTGGTAAAATATTTCATAACCAAGAACTCATCAACATTGACAAAATAGAACACTTAAACAGTTCAGGTAGTTCAGGTATAAGACAAATTCTCTCCTGGCACTCTTCATCGTCCTGGAATTCAACTTTGCACTTCGAGGGGGGTGTCCTCGTATTCTTAAAACCTCCACCCTACGGGATAGATGCTTGGAGATTTACGGGCAATGATGCTGGTCATGATGCTGTTCCGCATAGTTATCCCACTGTTTGATATCGTATGTCGTACGTCAATGTCTCGGGGGATCTAAATTCTCGGTTTCGGCGCTTAACCATCCAGGCCATGCGTTATGGAAACGGGACACGTCCCGAATTACTACAGTAACGACAGTGTGCCTCTTTGACTGTTATCGTCGTTTCCAAGGTTCATTCTCATGTTCGCTCCTGACTATATGTAAATTATTTAGAAGGCAGTGAAGATGCGCACGGGTACGATCATTACATGTTCCTTTGGTTTGGCACATAAAAGACAAAGTAAATTTTCTTTTTATAGGTACCGATAAGAGAAGTAACCGGATTGGGGGTGGCCACAATTCAAAATCGATTTTGTGATAAAAGATTGGAAGGCCGAATATTCCGCGTGAAATATTTATTACAATGCTGTAAAGTTGATGTTTCATAAATATATGTGTGGAAATTCAGAGGTGTTTCCGATGATTTACAACCTTCCGAAGTTGGCTGTAAAATGCAACAATGTAACAATAAGTTGTAATAATGGTTTTAAAATTATTGTTGAATTGAAATCATAAGAAATTTCGCGCTGCTGAAACAAGGCCATGGTGACTTAATCAAATAATTTCGCCCAAAATTGTGACAGACATAGTTCGTGAGTTTAACGAGATAATTTTTACTGTAAAAGCTTGACGCTCACTGGCATGCGCATTGTGTTGTACCGTTATATACGTTAAAGCTTGTAAAATAAATAAAACACCATCTCTCATCAATTAAACCTATCTCTAACGTCTTGAGAAGAGGAAATGATAAAATAACTTTTTCCAAACCTCTAATATTATCATTATTACAGGTCCCTATTTTTTGGTAGTGTCCTACCTTTGAAATAAATTAATTTTTTAACTTAATTCTGTTTCGCCATTACCGCAAAGATCATTTTGCATAAGACGCTATATGTTTCTTTATTATTCTTTCCCGATGATTCCGTCACCTCCGGCCACTAAAACAGCAACTGCTCTAGATTCATCTGAATCTGCACCGTTTAAAGTCAGAGCAGTCACATAGTGAAGGAATGATCTGAAAGAGAAAGAGGAACTGGACCATCAGCAATTTAACAATAATTTACAAAAAAAATTACTTTTGTAAAGCCACTTGTGTCATTTTTTTTAGCACACCGAGCAGTTTGATGATGATTATAATAACTGGTGAAAAACTTTGCGTAATGGTTAAGAATTTTTTACTAAAGTGGCGCTTAGTGAATTAGATAAGTGGCCGAACATAAAAAAAAATTGAAAAATAATTAAAAGAAAAAAAAGGAAATTTTTGTAACACCTTTCCTGAGATCATAGTAGAAACTATGATAACAGCAGGTACGCGGAAACTGAAAACAAGCATAAAATTAAAGGTATATAAAACTTTCAATTCGATCATTAAAGTGCGTTTAATATAACACACACAACAAACTGTTGTAGCGAAGTACATACATACTAGTAGTACTGGGTACTCTCTGGAATGTGTGAGTTAAGCAAGGTCAGTTTAGACAGACACAGAACAGAACTCGTGAACATTCAAACACAGCATGTGGATGTGAAGTACGTACATATAACACACACACACGTAACCCGTTTCTGTGACCTTAACAAATAAAAGTGATAATGAATTTTTTCTCAACGTATCATTAACATTTATTGCCGCTACGAATGAGTTTATGAATTTCAAACCAAACGCTAGAAGTTGTCACAGGTCACATACACACAGCATTAATCTCTAACTCTATCGAGTAGGTATTACACATTCAAATTTCGTGAAAGTTTTCTAGTCCAAGTCGGTCTCATTCAAGGACTTATCCGTTTTCATTTACTTTACATAATTCTTATTCATGTCCGGTGAAGGTTTTCCACGTTCCAAGATAGACGAGACGTTGCGTCAATAAATTTCGTCTATCGCGTTTACTTCGAAAGAAAAACCATCAACAAAGGTATTATTTAATCATTACAACCACATGGTGGGAGGTATCGACCTAATTTTCAGATTGCTCTCGCTTTTCTCAATTGATGATAGCTAATAGAAATATTGAAGACCTATTGGGTTAGTGGAAAGACTGTTCTGTGCAACAAAGAGATCCATCCATTCAACCGACACAAAAGAATCCAATATTTGTCGACAATGCTAGAATTCGGTAACTTAATATATTACCTTATACCCCATCAGCAGGGGGTTGAAGGCTACCCTATCCAGTTTCTCTACGTCTGTATAGAGAAATGACAAACCTTGCCCTCTCGCTTGCCATGACACAGTCGATCAGAATACTTTGGAATATCATTACAGTTATTATTCCAAATATGGGATTTTGACACAAACAAGCGGTTTTGAGAGTCACTCAAATTGTCAGCAACAGCTCAAAATTCTAGTACATATTCTATAAAATTCCCAACAGGATATTTTTTGTGATATTCTACGAAATTTTTGATTTAAAGAACCTCAAAGAAACTTTCTGACATCTTCAGCACCTTCACGTTGGTAACAAAAACCTGTTCCGGTTAGCTCCAAAATCAACCATTCAGCCCGCCCCGGTTTGGTAAATAATACAATTTTAGTATTTTGGCATAAGGGTCATCATCAAAAACTAGACACAAAAACTACTTAGCAAACGCCGCTCTACTAAGAAAAATCAATTATTCAATTCAAACCGATTATATTCATCATCACAAAACAAACAAAATCATTCCAATAATCCAAGTTATGAGAAACCAATTAAACCAAATTGATACACCCGACAATTTAGCTAGACGAATGAACTCCAAAAAAAAAACCTCACAGACACGTCAAAAAAACAACCAGAAACTAATTGTTACATCCGAAGTCTTATAACCAAACCAAAGTTCGATTACCCGATAGTTCGTGTATTTGATTTCAGAGCAGGTTGAACGACTCGGAACATCATTAGCTCTCTGTAACACCTTCATTACCAGACAGAAGTGACTTACATCATGAAATGTGTTGTCATTGTTCCATAACTGGCGGAAATAATTTGACATATTGTCTCTAGTAACACTGAACTTCAGTTTGGGAAACAAGCAGTAGAACTGCCTCCATCTGCCAAATTCGAGGCCGAATTCATAAATTGCATCAAGCCTTCTAATTGCTTCTAAAAAAGTTCCCCATCAAATTCAAACCTACTGTGACCACATTTGTTTACTCATTTAGCAGATCTACTAGTTCCAAGTTACTAAGAACAACTTCTTAATGAAATTTTAATCTTTTATCGAAAGTTAAAATTTCCTCTAGATTGAAATAACAAATTATCTAATATAGAACAGACTTGTAACTTGGGAGGGCTTTACGAGGTTACTAAATAAATAACTCAATGTCTTTAAACATCTGGAGAGCGTCAGGATGGTAAAACAGTACACCAACCCTGTTATTATAACTTTTTTCAACACAAACACCAATACCGAGACCAATACCAACATCACCAAACTCTCCACTAGATACACACGTCCCTGTATAAAATAAAAGGTAGAACGTTACATATATGGTTGGTCAATTATTCCACACTTCTTCACAGATCATTGCCGATTGCCGGTTTAACTCGTACATCATTACTCACGCGTGTTTGCGGCTACGATTTCACGAATTTGGTTACAAAAACATCGCTTTCAAATTACTGTTCTGGAATTAATATACGTAGGTATGACCCACTTCCACAGAATAATAGAATCTCCTGGACTTGAATTATAAACAGCGAAGGAAGTAAAAAAGTAGAATTACCTATAATAAATGGATGGAAATGTTTGAAAGCAGATTTTTTTAAAAGTTGATGAAGAATCAAATTTGATATTTAACAAAATAATAAGATCACGACTTTAGGTAGTACTAAATATATAGTGAAGTGGTGTAAGAACAAGTGAACGTGGAGTCGAAAGGAGACTCCTAAGTGAGTCTCACACTTACAGACAGACGTGTTCGAAAAAGGGAAGAAGGAAAAGAAACAAAACGGTGAATGTCTGTATGGGTAAGAGGGAAAAAGTACCAGCGGGATAGGAAGAGCTATGAGGATGGATAGAGCTTTGATTATATAGGGATGGAGGGAGAAATAAAATTTGGAATATGTTGTAGAATATGACCTGCCTTCCACCTGATAATGGAAACATGTTCAGAAAAGAAACAGAAACACTAGCACCAGATTTATATGATTCGACCAAGATCGATGACAAAAAATATAGAGAGAAGCCAAAAGGCATGCGATAATAACAAAAACGCATGCTAAAGGGGTTGAAATGTTGAAGTTTGCGTAAGATGCGAGGAGAAAAAGAACGATTTACAAAAAAAGGTTTCATTCAAGAGGGGCAGCCAGGCATATAAAAGTTTTGTTACACGCTAGGCAGATGAATGACAAAAATACGAGTTTTGCTAAAAAAATTTAAAAAAGAATATACAAGTTGAATTATACCGAGAATTATACGCATGGTTTCCATAGACCTTGGAAAGACAAAAACAAAGTTCTCAGAGCTTTAATGATGGGAATAGGGGAAGAAATATATCGTAATATAGCCTGCTGTAGCCTGATAATAGAAACATGTTCAGAAAAGAAACACCAACACCAAATTTATATATGATTCGACGAAGATCGATGCCAAAAAAAGAAAAAGGAAAGCAAAAAGGTTTGTGATAATAACAAAGACCAAGGCTATGTTCCTAACGTATTGAAAAACAAACCAAGGAATGTAACAAGTGATATTGCTAAAAGCGGTAAGAGACCAGATTTTGGGTGAAACTTGGGTGGTGATGGAAATATGAAAATCATATATTAGGGAAAGTGTTATTATGACAAATACAGCAGTGAAATGTAGAAGTTGTCTTAAAGAAGAAGACACAGAACGATTGACGAAAGGTCCGGAGGTGCAATCTGGCATGCAAAAACAAAGGAAATACCAGCTGAACAACACGTAGACGAATGACAATAAACATTGACAACTGACATAGACTCTGAAAAGACAAATGAGAGGTTGTTGTTTTCAAACGATGGCGAATAAACATTTCTTCGTGTTTCTTCTAAAAGAAAAGAAGAACAGACTCGACAAAAGATGAGTGTGGCAAAACGGAAAGGCAAGATTTGGAACGAATATAGAGGCGTTATCAAGGAACAAACTATTGGGAAAAGATCCTAACAGGAATGTTGGTTTATGCTTCAGTCGAGAGGGTGTTCACTAATAGGAATAATAATAGTAGACTATAGTGGAAGTAGTATGGATATAACTGGAAATAAATGGAAACAAGTAGACATAAGTGGAAATAATGAAAATAATATGGAAGTAGTGGAAAATAAGTGGAAACAATTGATATAAAGTGGAAATACATGGAAATAACTGGAAATAAATATTAGTGAAAAGATTGGATTTGATCTCTTTCGAGGTGGCGTATGAAAACGCGGCGTAATCGGTAGCGTGAATCTGCTCCTCTCAAGGGGGATCTATCAATCAACCAATCTTCAGTTGGGATAAATTTTTTAGAAGAGGATTTGGAAAGACCTGTGAAGTTGCCCCGCCCAAATTTTGCTATTTGTCTCTATCGCATTCATTTGTCCACTAATAAATGTTTTTGTGAAGACGCAGTGTAAAAAAGAAAAACGAAATTTTTCTGTGACAACTTTCATTAAAAAAATCACACAAAAAGGAATGGGAAATCACACAAACAGAAACAACATTAAATTTGGGTTATTTGAACCAAAAACAGGTTAGTTTAAGAAGAAAACTACAAAATATTTATGTTTCAATTACATATTAGTTTTGCTATTACGTGAAAACACCTTGGAGGTACTGGAAATAGTGGAAATAATGTGGAAATAATATGGAAATAGTGGAAATAAAACGGAAAAAAAATGAAAATGAAGTGGAAATAGTGTAAATAATTTAGTATGTGGAAATAATAATTATTGTATAGACTTTTTCATCAAATGACCCCCTCGGCCTCGGTTTATGCAGTCTGAGCACCTCGCTGAGCACTTTGAATGGAAGAGAAAAGAGTGGCTCCACCCACTCCACCCAAGCAAGTTTCTGATTGTCTATATTCATTTACTAATTTAATTGATCAATAATCAATTTTTGATTTAAATAAACTTACTTACTCATTTAATTAACAATAATTGAGGTGAGATAATGATGAAACTATAATGAATACCTATAACAAATTATGTTAAAATTAAACAGAATCCATTTATTTTTCGAATCCTCAGTTATTGACTCATTTGACACTGACCTTAATTAAAACCATGTTATTATAAGTATTAATATACACACCAATACACCATACGTGTTAATTAAGAAAATTGTAGTAACAAAAACAAGGTAGTATAGTAAATATTAATTCAAAATGGAATGTGTATATACCTGTGTTGTTAGTTAGGTACCAGGGAATTTGTCCAATTACAAAACAACTATAATGACTTCAAAAGTATGATGGCAGTGACACTTAAAATTAACTCTTGGAAGTTTAATTAGTGAGTAGAAGCTATATCTCTCTAGCATTGGTTAATTTATATTATGCGCTTCTGCCATAAAAGTTTTCCTTGGGACTTTCCATTTTGTTATGTAAAGATGATATGAACTTTTTATGTACTACAAATACAAATAAGAAAACAAGTGACCCCACTGTTATCATTTTTTTTTTAATAAGGAATAATTTTTCGGTTTCTTCTTCAACTCGTAAATAAGTTAAGTGGTTTACTATACTGGTTCACAAATAACCACCAAACGGAGTGCGTATTACATATTTATAAAATTTCAAGTTCATCCCGGTTAATAATTATTTAATCTTGCAGTCACCGGTGTTTGCTTACTTTTTGATCGGAAATACTTTTTTATTTGGCGCTGCTCAGTTGAAGTGTTTATGAAAGCTGTTTGTTTCTTTAGAGATTTATTTCGGTAAAGCCAAATGTTCATGCTCTGCGTCAATATTTTTCCGTTTGGCCAAGTCGAAATTTAATAGCGAATTTTTATGGGAACTGCATTTAGATTAAAAAAAATCGTCTGAAAAAAATATTTGTCATATTGCATTATTACGAATGTGATGTTTTTCTTCGACGATCAAAATATTTTTCTAAATTTTGAATAACGAAGCTGGAAATTATCTAATCTAAAAATACAAAGCGTTAATCAAAACTGATTGAAATTGGAAATTAATTTTTCATGACGGAGAATGAAACAAACATGTATTGCGCAATAAATCCGGTAATAAATAAATATTTGCTAATTAAAAAATTGAGCAATTTGATTAACTAATTAAAATTATCTACGTGAGTGTTATTCCGAGGAGAAAAAAATGCCGAGTCGTGAAGAGACATGTCCAGTCCGGAATAGCTAGTCTAAAAATCGTTCACCCTTAAAACCCCATAACAACAATAATTAAGTCAATGGGGTTGGGAAATAACGCGCACTAAACCTCGACCGAAACATTAAACTTATTAAATTAATTACAAAACACTTTATTACAGCTTAAAAATATACTTGCTCTAGAAAATTATGATTATTATAAACTCGGATTTCCAGAATTTGATCCACTCACACCTACATAAATCTCTATAATAATCTGAGTTTTTTTTTTCCACATACACAAATAATACTTAATTCAAATGGATAATCCTCCAAGTTCTATTGAATCAAGTGAATTTCCCGGTAGATATCAAATAATATAACGACATTTTCCTGTGAAATCATAACTCATTTATTTACATTTATGATTTTAGTGCAAGTATACGATAATGCGATATTTATAGGGTGATTGGGAAATAACTCAAGATGATTATGCCTTCCCACATATTCATGGAATACTGTGCATCCCCACTATACTAATTATGACTCATTGCTTTTATAAGAAAATCTTGAGGAAAATCTGCTTGTACTTATTCAGAATTTTTTTTGATTTTGCATGGTTAACGCGTAGACCGAGGCGTAGACGTTCATGACAACAGCATAATTCTAGAATGCATAATGAACACGTACTTATTAGTGTTTTATTCTCGGTTTTATTGTTTGTCTGCATGTTCCGTAAAAATTTTTTATTCGAATTTAAACTAACTTCCCGATGAGCTAGATACTTGAAATTTTGAACATTGCTTGGAACTGGATGACAACGCAATATTATTTCGCTTTCTTCTTTCATGTCAGTCTGTTGTCTATTCGATACAAATTTTCCAAAAACCCGAGCGCTAGTGAGAAAACCTCAAATTATTTGATTTTTTTTATTTACCAGCTATCAAATAATTTCTCAATTACTAAAGAAGCAATTTTGGAGAAGCGGCAAACAGAAATGTTCCTCCAAACGTAAGTTTCTGCTTGTCGCTTTTCCGAAATTGCTTTTTTAGTAATGTCAGTTACTGATGTACTGTACTGCACGTTATTTCGGCCCTGAGGTATAGGTAACAACTTTTATTTATTTTTATTTATTTTTTAGTTTCGATTTTTCTTATAGGTCTAGAAAAAATCGCCAAGCATATTCGTAAGCTACAAATTAAAATAAAACTGGTATTTATTTAGATACAGTTTTTGAGGAGTAAAATACGACTAGAAATAACAGAAAACCCATCAACATCAACATGGGTAAATCTTCTCCTTCGCGTTTACAGGTACCGCGGAATTCCGCACTTGACAAATATTTATTACTTGCGGTTACTTGCCAAGTCATGAGAACGGGAACGCACTTGTAACTTGCACAAATGTTGGCCACTTGTCTCGCCACCATTCCCGTTGGTTGTCGCAAAATGTGTCGCGAGTCACGAGTCAAACGACAACCAATAATTTCACGACTTGACAAGTCCAAACTTGTCGTTGCGCTGCCATGGCACGACTTCTGTTGTAAGTATATGTAGATAAATCTTCATGTGATGTGACCTTGTTGAGCACACATGGGAATTAATAAGCGTTGATTATGTTGAACAGTTTAAAAACTGTTGATTATGAAGATCGAGTGTAAAAATGTTTTTTTTTGTCGCATCAACAAGAGCCCTGTCATTTTGAATTCGAAAGTACTTTCATGTGAAATTTGAAACATTTAACGTGCGAATACAGAGTCTTTATACTGAACGTTTAGATATTTGGGAATTGTCACTAATGATAAACATTTGAGAAATGGAACCAAAATTTTATAGTTCTTAGAACATTTACAGTTTGGGCACTAGCACCAGCAGTATTGAATGGTCACGCAACCAACACTTGCAGATTATTGGCTCGACCGAGGGCTCGGTTGCTTCTAATTCTGGAGACAAGTGGACTGGCCATTTTAAATAAACTCAAATGCAGGCCCTAATATGAGGTACACATAAGAATAATGATCTTTGGACATGAAAAAAAACTTTGATTTCGTGACTCCGACAAAAAATATCAGCACATTTTTAAAAAGTGCTCTTTTTAATGGAATCCTGGAGAATATACCCAACAGAACAATGAACGAGTCATCGGAACAGTGAACGAAATGGAACAATCTATCTGCCAAGAAAGTTAAGATCATGATCAAAATTGCGCTAAATTGCTACAGCCATCAGAGATGACTGCATGATGAAAAACGATCCTATAAAGGAAATTAGTCTTTCACCAGGACGACCCGCTGGCACACAGTTACAAAGTGATGGCCAAAATCTCGTCCAAAATCTGAAGGTTTTGTTATTGCCATGGCGCTGCTACTGGATCTTCTTCAAACCTCCATCACAGTACTTTTTTTAATAAAATTTGTTAAGTTTGTCATTATTAAAATCCTTCTGCTGTCATAATATAAATGTTACTACTGGCAATAATTCTCGCATTTATTATTTTAAACTATAATATTGATTGTATTTAACGGTCTTAACAGGGAAGTCAGTTGATTGAAGCATTATAAAAATTCGTCATATAAGTAAACTGAAATTATATTAGTGAAGTTATCTCCTCCTTATAATAAAATAAATATTTACAGTCCATTATTACTATTATCATTTCATTGTGATAAAAAAATTATGGGCGTCACAAAATTTATATAATTAATCTGGTTTCATAATTCTTTTAGGTACCTACGAATTTCCTAGGAAATTTCCACAGGAAAAACGATGAATGAAAGTGGAAAAAATTATTATTTCAGCCGCGTTGGCATTTTTCCATACCGTCTCTTCGTTCAATCTGACTGAATCCATTAAAATAAAATATCCTCAACCGATATAATACCCCTCCCTTCTCCACCTTTTACACTTGATTTTCCGATGCACGTTTGAAAATTCAATCGCTTCTGGTTGCTTCTGGTCTGGTATTACAGGAACAAACTGGATTAATTCAATCTTTTGGCATATAGAAGAAAGTATACACGCAAGTACCTAAACGTAAATACCTACGCACTACACATATTGAATAATTCAGATGGTTCAATGTCAGTGAAATACCTACTACTCCGACTTCACGAGTGTACTTAATTTAAATTCTGTTTGTTTATTTAGATTCGGAAAACAAGGACAGGCGGACCAGCTGAAGACACCAAATTCGAATCGAGTCCGGCGCGCACGCCACTGGATGTTGACATTTCACTTCCGATAAATCCGCTACATAGCGATAGTGATACTGATAAGAAGTAGTTTAGTAATACGTTTTCGTATTATAATTCATAGGCCATGTTATCAAGGGACTGAAACAATCCGTCGGGTGATGTTATTGTATTTCAACAATCAAATAATTGACCATTTTGACGGACGTTAGACCACGAGTCATTCAAGAAATTAAATTTGTTTACAATTTCCATGAGAAACCAACAAATGGAACGTGTAAATGCAAAACAAAGCGGAGTCGAGTCGAGTCCAGTTTATTCAACTCATGAGAAAAAATCACACACGTGTAATTTTTGCACATGCAGCGGAACTTATTTCAATTTGCAATGTAATGACAATTTTATTTTCAATGGTTTTCCTAAATAAAAGGAGTTTGATAATTTTAAATTATTATTTAATCCTAAATTAATAAACAATAAACTTTTCACTTAATTATTAATTCATAATTTTTGATAAAATTTATCTAAAAGAAAACTTTGTTTATTCAAGTACATACATAAAATTAAGAAAATAAGTCATCCACGCATTACAAGAAAAACGCAATAAAAAATTACCACTGACCACATATGCAGCTAGACCAAAATAATCCCCAGCAACTTGCGACACAACACACTAATGAAAATAATCACAGAACTGAAAAATCGCGACTTAAAAAAACTGAAACTGAAGACGAGAATCGAGAAATCATCACATCTTGCCTGCTGAAAATTTCCACTACTGACCGTCTCTCTCTCGTATTATTTGAATGTAACTAACTAACTAGTAACTAGTAAAGTAAGTAGTGCTGATGAGGGCGAGCGGTTCGAGTCCGGGTCCGGGCAAACGACGAAATAGAGACCGACTCGCGGTTCGCGGGCGATTCCTTTCAGATCGTGCGCGTTCAGAACACTGAACCGAACGCGAAGAGTCCGCGATATAAACGTGAGAGCGGCCAGACTCGCGCAGTTTCTACAAGGTCTCAGTTATCCAAACAACTGACTTTCCTGCGTTAAAAATGTTGCCCCTCTGAATGTGCCTCTGTCTGTGTGTAGGTATGTGCGGATGTATGCACTCGATGTTGCCAAAACGTGTCTAGATGGTTATTAAAAATAATGCACGGAAAAATGTCCCGAGTCATGACGAAAAAGACCATAAGGACTTCCCAAAACAATCACTCCTTATGTCTTTACAGCAGAAACCGCTGCGATATGTTTTCCTCAGTTGGAATCGGGAATGATCGGATAATTCAAACCTTGTCCAAAAAAATCCAAAACCCTCTTGATCTCACAGAAGAAATCATTGTGCTCTATTTAAAACTTGGGCATTTAAATTGAAACATTATCTAAAAATACTGCACGGAAGCAACTGTCGATTCTTAGGTACCTAGGTACTACGAGACCCATAAGGACTACCCCAAACAACTTCCCAAAAAATCAAGAAGTAATTTTGTCCTCACAGTACTTTGGTTTTTGTCAATTCAAATCAGGAATGATTGAAAAATTTAAGCGACAAATTTGATACATTGAAAAAATACTTCACAAAAAATACCTTCATGTAGAAGATCCTAAGAACTGTCCAAAATAGTCCAAAAGTCCTTTTATCAGAAACTTTTTTTCCAAGATTTCTGAACAATTTTCCAGGCAAGCATAAATTTCCAAATCAGCTAACTATTCTCAAAATTTTCCTACTCAAATCAAGTTCGTGAATAACTTTATACAATAAAATATCCTAAATAATTATTGTTGGTAGAATTATTGACTCTTGTCGTGTGCGGGTAAAATTCTTCTGTCTAGATTCTTGCCAACAGCCGACGTCAACAGTTTTTCTTTGACTTAACTGAATGGTATGATAATTTGAAGTCTCCCCCAATTCTTGGGGGATCTTTTAAATTTTCTGCAATTTTCCCAAAAACGGTTTCTTCAGCTTGCGGATTTTTGAGGTTTTTGACTGGGGAATAAACGTCAGCTTGGATAGTGGAAAACGAGCTGCTGTCTGGAAGTATACCGACACAGAACTATAAAAGTCCTACCTATTGTTAGTCAAAATAAGGGCGTTAGACTCAATATAACTTCCTTTCGGATACGTTATGCAGCATAAAAGAGGGACGGCATTTTTATATTCTAGAGGATATTTTTCAAACTGCAGGTTTCTGAGCTGCAGCAAGTATTACAATACATGGTACCCTTGTTAGGGAAAACGCATGGGAATTTCGGTGAAGTATCTTAACAGATACGAAGTATTAGGTTAAATTCGGGTAAAGCTGTGTATTTTTAGGCTAATTTTAGTAATCTGAAAAATATTTGGATAACTTCAGTCGTTGCTGAAGTATGCTGAAAAAAACTGGAAAATCTAGATTTCTCATTTTTGGCATGCCTTTATTATTATTGGAAATAAATAAATAGTTTTTTGTATGATTACATAAGTCGTTATAAGCAATACATCTAGATGTTTAAAATTTTCAACGCCGACTAGATCCCAGAGTTTTAATAGTCAAATTTTGTTCTTCTTATTATAGCCGCAATATTCTTTTTTTAATGTTATTTTCTCTAAAAAATCAAGGACACCAAATGTCTATCACATTCGAAAGGTTTTTTTAAATGTAATTCCTCTTTTTAAAAAAGCAGAAAATTTCACCAATTGACCTTCATTTTTCGGCGACTTTGAGAAAAACAAACGTTATGACTATGAAAACATTAGGATGTATTACAGACGGTTTTGAAAATTATTGAACTGTCAAATGGATAACATTTCGAATTTATGTAAACCTACTTTTTTTCAAACTATAAATAATTTTCAATAATGAAAAAGATTTGGCTAAAATAAGAAACTTTATTTTTCAGAATTTTCAGGATATATCAGAACAAAAATCGGTGCCCTCTTCAGGGGTGTTCGAGCTGTTTCGTCGAACCGGGCGCCAAGGTATGAGGGGCGCAAAAAATTACACTCTTTGAAATATAAGTTTTAAATTCATAAGGATTTGATGCGCTTTTTTCTCATTATCTCACAGCCGCTTGGGCCTTGTTAATTAGGTAGGGGAGGAGACTCCCCTACCTCGCCCACTTTCGGAAGAACATTGTGTCTTGTGTGCAGTAAGATTCGTAGATCAAAAAGTGTGTGTGCAGTAAGATTCGTAGATCAAAAAGTGTAATAGATAAGCGTGGTAAACCTGAAACAAATAACAATTAATTTTCCGAATACTTAACTTCATCTTTTTGCTAAAAATTACACTTCTACCTCTTACTCATTTTTCGGGAAAAAACAACAATTATGAAATACCAACGTGTTTTCCAGTTTTGTGTTATTATAATTTTTTCAATAATTGGCAATGTGGGGGGGGGTCATATTAGAAGCACTTTCGAACATGGCGCTTTTTTTCTACAAGCCGGATTGGAAAATACGCAACTCTTAAGATAACAAAGATCCCCATGCATTTTCTCTTAAAACTCTAAAAACTTTTATTACTGCATACATCGTGAGTAAAAAAATTTTCAGCCAACAAAAATCAAACTTTTTCTTTTTCTCAAGTGTAATCTTGAATATCTTGAAATCTTCAAATGACTTGAATAGCAAAAATCTAAAAACAAAACAAATAAAGAATTCAGAACGAGCAAAATTGGGTTACATGGATCTTTATTATTATCGATACATTTGAATAATTCTGTATAAGAAAAAACTCCTGAAAAAAACAACGTTCGATTTAACCAAATTCATAAAATTTAAACTTGTAATAAACGCTGCTCAGTATTCCTCTCTCTTCAAGTGTTATTCCCCTAAGCTGAGATCATTAAAAATAACTGGATTTCATAAGTAATAAAATAAAAGCAAGGATAACCTGTATGGGTTTCCCGAAAGTAACGTGAAATTTTCTTACGACTGCGGTTTGGAAACACCGTGGGTATATTAGCCAATTTGAATCTATATAGTATTTTCAGCAGCTGATCGGAGATGTTTTTAATTATGTTCTCTAAAAATAAAAAAAACTGGGACACCGACGCTCATAATACTCGTACTTACAGGATGATCAAACCAGGATCCAAACATTATTAATAAATAAAATTTGGGAAGAAAATAATAATCAATTATAGAAATTTTAGATCCTGCATGAATGGAAATATGAAATAAGACCACTCTAGTTACCCATTTATTTATTAAATGGGTTTCCGTATACATAATTAGTTTGAGCAACAGTTGAAAAGGGGGCATGGCATTAGTAATTAAATTGAGTAATCTAAACACGCGATGACGTTAGCGACTTATTTTGCACCTATACCATACTTCTTTGCGCGCCTACCAGGCGAACCGCAGCAAAACGAATCGTGTCGAAAATCCTTCAACTTTTTCTTAATAAATGAAATAGATCTTCTTTCTTATAAGACATAAAAGTTGATTACATAAAGAATAAAGATTGATATAAAAATCGAATCTCCTGGTTATTGACTCTTCAGCAATCTTGTATACATGCAACTTCGTTCCCTAGCGATCCAATTTTCCTATTATCTAACCAAGCGTAACCGCATCGCGTGGCTTTTCCAATATTCAAGAAAATTAAACACCGGGAGTGGCTGAAATCGTTAAATTAATAATTACAATTACTATTATCGATAATATGATCAACAAGTTTAATTGAGTTCTTATCTAAATTGATATCCATCAAAATATTTAATTTACGCTAATTATGATGGACTTAAGTTAACTTACGGTACACGTGTTGTTATCCTTTCCGGCAGCTAAGTAGCTAATCCAAAATAGGTAACATTACTTTTGCAGAACTAGAAAAAAAATTCTACGACCTTACAATCGAGACAGAAACGGATTATTATTCTCTAGGGAATAATAATTATATAAATGAAACTTCTTAATGTATGTCTTGGCTTGGCTAAATCGTTTAAATAAAGAAACTGCGGCATATTATGAGGGTTTGGTCAAGAACATGCAAGAATATCAAACACAGGGTTGGAATTAATAAACGGGTCAACAAAATAGGTATATCCTAAACCATAAGAGATACAGAATCGGTTAAATTACAGAAAAGTTGTGATATTTTGAAATAAGTAATTTGCGAAAAAAAATTGAAATACCCCCAGTATTTCCTGAAATATCCCGAACTGAAAAAATAAGGAGAATTCTTATTTTCATCATGTCTTTTTTATTACATTAATTAATTATTTTTTGTAAGGTAAATGCCCGTATTCACAAACGATAATTTCCTAAATAATTACGTAATTAATTAAATGAGTGAGATGGAGATATGCAGTTTTTTTGAAATAGAGTGAGATGGGTATAATTGATTACGTAATTATTTAGGAAATTATCGTTTGTGAATACGGGCTAAAGAGTCGTAAAGAAGTCGACAAGAGCCATCAATATGGCACTTAAAAAAATTTCAAAACCGACTAGATCCCATAGTCAACTTTTGTTTTCTTATGACCATGGCCGCCATATTGTTTTTTTGTGTCGTTCGGGATAAAAAATCATGGAAACCAAAAATTATCAAGATTAAAAAAAATCAAAAATATTTATTATTTTTTCTAACAAAAAACAAACATTTTTTCACTAATGGTGTCAATAAGATAAGTCATAGTGACGTCAATCTGCTTATTGCCTTATGGTTTTTTAATTTCTTTATGATATTCGGTCTAAAAAGTAAACTTTTTTTAAAGCAAAATTTTAAATTTTAAAAGTATAAATTTTTTATTTTTTTTAAGTTTTTTTTTTTAAATTTATGGTTCCATGATTTTTCATTCCTAATGAGATGAAAAACAAAATAGCGACTAGAAAACTAAGATCTAGTCGAATTTGTGCTAACCTACAAAAATTATTATTTAATTTTTAATAATAAAAAGATGTAATGAAAATAAGAATTCTTGTTTTTTTCAGTTTTTCAGAATACTCCAGGAAATACTGGGGACTGGGTATATTCTAATTTTTTTCCGCAAAATTCTCATCTCAAAATAGCACAACTTTTCTCTAATTCAACCGACTTCATATCTGCAATGGTTTAGGTTTAGGAGATCCCAATGGTTAATCGTTTATTAGTTGACCCTGTATAAATAAGAATTAACAATATAATAATAATTATACATTTTAAAATGAGTTACAAAAACGCTGAATACGCAGAAAATCAGTGAGAATTGAATCTGCATGAAATGAAATCTTTTGACACTGACGTGTATTTAATTAAGTTATTGTTTTGTTTCCTGCTCAATTTACTGTCATAGGTCAGCCATCTTGTTAAAATTTATTTGAAATTTAGAAAGTTCCTGGGACGCATCACCTATTAGAAGGACGTTTATCTCGATAACGGTTCGCTCTATCGAAATAAATAAAGGTACATTTCTTATGTAAAAAATGTCAAATAAAAAGAAAATTAACCTTAAAAAACTGTAAAATTATTATTTTTATTGTTTTCTTTCAAGTGAATGAGGGGGTTATGCCATCCCGAGGTCTATGTATGTGCTACCAAAGATTATGAAACACTATTCTAAACAGTCCCAAATAATACAAAATAAAACCAAAAATTATCAAAATCGGTCAAGAAATAAAAAAGTTATTGCAATAAATTGATTTTCAACCCTCAACTTCAACAGCTAATATCTTTGTAGGGGTGTCTCTGAGGAATTAATTTTATAGCTATTTTTTCATTTATTTTTACGAAATTTACCCAAATCCGGGAGATTGCCCACATATTATGGGACACCTGTATAAATAGCAAAAATGGCGAATTTGAAAAACATGTCACATAATAATATAAAAAAATTTAAAGACAGATTCTTCAGTCAAAAATAAACAAAAAATCTCCATTAACTGGTGTCCAAATAAATGCACCGTTTTTGAGATACAGAATGTCAAAAATATTATTTTGCCAGTTTTTTGAAGATATTTTCAAAGAAATCTAGAGAAGCGTCTGAGATACAGAACTTCATGCACCTTCGTACATGTCATATCATCGATATGAGCTACCTTTTTAAGACTAATTCATTTTTTTTGTGTCATTGGCGGCGAAATTTTAGCGAGTTTTTGATCGTAAATATCCGTTTTTTTCGAAAACGGTTCACGCGTTAGCATCAGCTGTGACCAAGATTACCTTTTTTTGAGCAAAAAATATTGGTGGTTTAAAATGCGCTTTTAAAATGTTAATTTAAATGTTAATACCCGGTGTCGTAGATATTTAGGGGCAAAAAACTCCACGCAATTGCAAAATATCCACTATTAGCGTATGAAAAAATTTTGTTAGCAATAAAAAAGTAGCTAATATAATATCAATGATAAGATCTGTTCAAAAGCTGAGCTCTACTGTATCATTATACGGTTCCCTAATATCTTCAAATAACTGGAAAAATAATATTTTTTTGGACTTCCTAACCTGTATATTAAAAACGGTGAATTTGCAGTTACAAGTTAATGGGGATTTTTTTGTTTATTTTTGACCAAAGAATCTGCTGAATCTGTCTTTAACAGAATCTCATCTTGTTATTTCAATGAGCGACACAAAAGGGACTCTACTACTTTCATTTCGTCATAGTATAACTGACGAAATAATCCTTCCAGATTCTTCATAAATTATGCCAATAACACAACCATCCAAAATAAATGTGACCATTTTTTTCAAATAAATGAGAGTTTAAGCCAATTTACCGATGTCACCCCGTTAGCAGGCAAAATGCCGGTGACTGAAACACAGAAAGTTGAATGGCAGAAAGCTCAGCATCACAATTAACATAAAAGAAAAGCTGCCAACATTTTGGGTAATGTGGGCCACTTAAAGATGATTTAAAATCCAAGGAGTGGATTAAATTTACTAACACTTGGCAACATCTTGGAAAAAAAGTTTTCTGCAATACCAAGCACTGGCTGCAATATCAAGGTGCTTTAGAATTATCAAAAAATTGTAAGGTGGTCAAGCGACAATGCGGCAACGGTATGGCGCTTATTATGTAGGTATATGGGTCATGTCTGGGAAGAATCTTCAATTTCGTTAGGATAATATTGAATTTAAGGAGCTAAGGAAGCTGGGAAAAGTATTCACACTATCCAGGAGTTGAAACTCCTTGACATCGTGTTACTAGGCGTGAGGGAGAGGTGGCCGGTCGGTCAAGAAAGACCGTAGGCGAGCACACAATCCCGCACTATTCTGGAAAGAAGAGTTTTCATTCTTGGAACGGTGTAGCGATTATTAAAGTGATTATATAGATGTTTTTCCAGGTTTTTCCAGGTATCAGTCCCGTCACCAGTCTCATTATCGCGATTAAGAGAGCCCACTAGACAGAAGATTTCGAGGAGATCTTTAAATAGAATCTTTCTCTCTCTAGGTAAAAAAAATTCCTTCAGTGCTTTGTAAGTCATAGGGTTCTCTAGCCAATCACAGCTGATGACGTCTGGCGCAGTAGTAGACGAAACGTCAACAATAAGTGACACCCGATCGCGGTTCAACAGCAGTTAAAAATCTAATGATTGCAATATAATAGACTCACACTAAATTTATTAGATTTATATAAAATCTAAATTTTCATAAGAAAAAATACTCGATAAGCGGATAAGTACCTACTTATGTGTTATTTTTATATGTTTTTATATTATTTATTACTACTAAATAATAGGAAACCAGCGACAGTTCAACGACCGTACGATATACCTGTGGGAAATGAACCCATAACATGGTTATTTTGGCAGGACTTTCACCGGCGGCATAGGTACAATAGAAATTGCTCTGCTTTTACAAGCGGAATATATAATTATATATCTCAGTTCAGTAGAGTGATATTAAATTCATTGACTGGTCGGCCTGCTGTCACGAAAATCGTTAATTTGATCAAACAGACTTATATAGACAGGAAATAAAGAAGCGGGCATTCACTTTCAGTTCATCCATCCTCTCTGGATTATGAACACCGCGGGCAGGATTGAATATTTAGGCAGGATGATTATTTTCACCAAAAATATAAATTGCCAATTAAGACTTCACGCAAAAAGAACGTCTCACAACTTCAAATTAGATGATAATTTATGTCTTGCACGCTAAATGCCAACTGTTCAAGCGAAACTGGATTAATTGCAATTACGTCTTAATTGGGGTAACTTTACTAAGGAAACCCATTCATCATCTTTTTGGTTGTTTAATTCATCTCTCAAATCTCTTAAAACGATAAAGCATAATTATTTTTATTGAAAATATTAAAAAAAGAAACCATGGCGGACTATATTTTCATCATGTGCCGAAAGCATGCGATCGCGGTTATCAACATTGGGCGTGCGCAAAAATCCAATGTTTTTTCTGATGGCCGCCAAAAAATTGGCCTAAAAAATTTAACAAAAAATTCAAAATTATTGAATGCAAGAAAAAGCCATAAGGCAGGCATTTTGACGTCACATGGACGTCATACGGCAAAAAAATTAAAGAGGGAATATATTTTTTGCTTTTTTTTCAATCCATTACACTTTTTGTTTCCTTGATTTTTTATATACGGGATGATTCTTTTATAGCGCCCATTAGGAAAAATTCGACTTCTAGCGGATCTAGGAATCTGAAATTTGAAAAAAATACATGATATGTAGTCGAAATAAAATATTACCAAGATGGCGGAACATTTAAAAATGGCCAAAGGAATGACCATCTTTGTTTTTTTAAATGGGAGCATTGCCATTACATTTTCTCAGACAATCTGAAAATGCAATAATATATGAGGTTTCCCATTTAAAAAAACAAAAATGGCGTTTCCTTCCGCCATTTTTAAATGTACCGCCATCTTGGTAATATGTATTTCATTTTGAATCTATTATGTATGTGCCCAAGTTCCAAAATTCAGATTCCTAGATCAACTGGAAGTTGAACTTTTTCTAATGGGCTGGGCGCGATAAAATAATTACCCTGTATATTATTTTTTATATACAATTTATTAATTTAAATAAAAAAAAATATATTGCTAAAAAAAGAAAAAAAATTCAGTTTTTTTCAGGATATTTCAGTAATAAAATGGGGCAACCCTTCTTCAAGTTAACCAACCCTTATCTCTACTAGTTCTCGAGATCCTAATGGTAAAATGGTAAAAAAGCTCTCTCATCCAAAATAAAGTTTTTTATCTGTAGCTGACAGACGCGAGGGGGTGCGAGTTATACCTATAGGTACCTACACTTTTCAATTCTGCATGAAAAAGTATCGCCTTCCAAACCAAATTTGACGTGTTTCAAAATTTTGGTTGGCTTGAGTTGAGCGTATTGAGTGAACAACTCCCAAAAATTTGTGATGCCTCAAGCGGTAATAATTTCAATAGAATTGACCATACTCCTCGCCTTCATAATAATTATTATTATCATGAAGTAACAGAGAGGAAGGTTTTATTCAATATAAAAATGGCGTAGGCAGACGTAACTACTCGTTAATCTGCATAAATTGCAGATTGCACATTTTATTTACTCAATTCAAATCAATTATTTCTAACGACTTCTGTTTACGGGCAACAATTTCCTAGGCGAATTTAATAGCTCAATTAAGTGGAATAATTTTGTCTATGTAGACACGGAAGAGACTTGACCCAGGTTTTCTGCTAAGTACTTATAACTTACTTACATGATTGTATGACATTTCGATTATTGTAAGTGCCATTTATGTAAATGGAAGATATTACCTATACTTATTCCGCCTTTTTCTTCTTCGAGGTTTAATTAATAGTAATTAATTAAATAGCCTTTATCGTAGTATAGATTGTTTCTAGGAATGATGGATTGACTGCATGGCACTTACCTGAAAAGAAAAAACAGTTTTAAATACATTTGCTCAAAGTTCACTTCAAAGTTCACATACTCGTATGCATATAAAAGTTAGGTACTTTTAATTATCTTAATATATATAAATAATATACTGAGTGAGTCTTTAATAATGGCGCATTTCCTCAGTAATCCATTATAGGGACCAATTCGTGCAGCACTGGAAAATATAAAAAAAAATTCTTGCTAAATAATTAACCGAGGTATTAAGTGCGTTATTAAAATAAGCAGTCAACTTTTTCACTCCTGCGTATTTTTCAGACATTTTCAGTGTCAAAGTTACAATAAGTATGACGTATAATACATATTTCGCATGTATGTACCTACAAATAATAATTGATGTGCAAAACTTTTTATTTTACTTACTTGACTCTGTTGCCAGATGGTAGGTAATTTACTCAGAAATATAAGGGGTTCAAGTGTTATTATAACCCTAATAATAAGAAGTCGTACTTTTTCAGCAATTTTTTCTGTGCTTCACGAATAATTGTCCCCAACAATGAGCGTGCCTTTTGTTATTTATTCGAAAGAATTTTTTTTAATTATCCTGATTACTTGAACTATTAATAAATAAATATAAGCTTCAACATTTTTTGCAACCTTTATAATAAACTTTATAACTCGAAATACTCACATAAAGTAATTATGACGAGCTTACATTAGATTTAGGAAAAAAAGAGCTAATCTAAAATTAATTAGGTAGACATAATACCAAAGCTAATTATGGAAGCAATGTTGAAATGACTAGAGAATTTAGTACAAAGAAGATATAATTCAAGGGAATAATAACGTTTGCTTGATTTTATTCCAGCCAACTTACTGGAACTAGATCAGAAAAAAAAATAGACGTTGAAACAATTAAGAAACTTCGTGGATTAGATGTAACGGAAACCAAACTTTAGGCGGCATAATTAGGCTGCCAACTTTCATATCAAATTAGGGAGCAGGAAACGAGAGGAAATTTGTTAAAACTTGGAAGCAAACGACACGTTATCTCCGGTAAACTGCTCCGACTGTTAACTAACGGTTGGGCAGATCACACAAATTTGTGCTGATGAAAAAAACAGTTAGTTAATCCTCCAACAACATTTCACAATCCGGGTCAGTCGTTATCTGCACTGTAATTTTTAATAATTACCGGTGTTTGCAGCCAAAGTTAAAGGCATAATTACAAAAATTAGTTCTTCAACTACTAATTTGATCCTCTAAACTACTTGTAGATAGGATCATCTCGCTCACAGAAGTCTCCCAGTACGAGATTGCCATGTGTTTTGTTTAGATTACTTTTACTGCAGCAAATTTTTTATTATTATTACTAACTACTTCTTGTATCACTTCCTCGACTTTATTTATTATATTTATTCAATATTTAATTATATTAGTATTATGAATAATTAAAAATTCAAACATTTTTAGGTTTTTGGTTACACTAATAATTATTGTCACAATACAGGTACGTACCCGAACTTTAAAGAAAAAGGTAGAAAAATATTTTGTTGCATAAAAACTTCACTCAGATTTCTTTCAGATCAAAATTAAAATGAGTTTCTTTAATTTTTTCAGCATTTTAAAGATTCTACAAAAGTGCAACACAATATTGATTGTAAAAAGTTGATTCCATAAAAAACTCATTGTGCAAAAAATAGCAAATTTTCTCCTCTAATAAAGATATCATTATTTCGCAAAACTTGCATCTCACAAACGGCCTCCAGAGGAGATTATAGGAAACAGATACATTTAATTAAACATTTATTTCATATTGTTTCAACGAGATTTGTGTTAAAATTCCGAAGAAGTCAGTTATTATAATATATGTGTGTTACCAGAACATATAACATAAATTATGGATAATTAAACCGGAATTAATTAAAGGCAGGACAAATTTATGATGCAACTATAATCTCTCGCACAGAAGTTACCACGATACTCATCGTTTAATTATCGAATTTGAATTTCAAATAATGTTAATTGCTTATCTTATTATTATGAATAAATTGAACAGCGACTTTGTCGGACTGATTGATATCTGATTTTACCATTCAATGATAATTTACGGCAGACTCCTTGCTCTTAAACAATTTTCACAATGTAATATTTAAATCTAAGAATTATTAGCAACATTAATGTTAACAAAATCCTGGTGATTCGAGTTGATTTATAACAGAAACTCTCTTTTATAATAATTGAAAAGGGAAGAGGTGATCAGTTATTATTTCAACTGCATTCTTAATAAAGACGAATGAGAGAGCCCTGGATTTAGAGAGGCATAAAAAAAAACATGAGAAGGGCTATAAAATCTAGATACCTATAAAATCTATAAATTTAAGACCAACTCTTTGCAGATATGATAATTTTAGAAAAAATAAATCGAAACATTCGAAACTGAACTGGTATATACTCGATTTTTTTTTTATTATTTGCGCAATGGCAGTATAAGAGATAATCGATTATGCAAATGTTCTAACAGCTGGCAATGCTGCAACTTTTACCCCAATAATTTGCATATTAGCGTTCCTTAAATGAAATGCCGATGCTTCATTATATTTCAGACATAATCAAAATTAGCTCCATATGCCAAACAGGACCGCAATAACCACTTAATTGAAATAAAAAGTAAACCTCTTCTTGAGAATCTTGGGGCACCAATCACTAGCCCGGCAATGATTATTTTTATTTTATTATTTTTTGAAATAAATCACACGAACACGAAAGGTAAACCCTAGACTTGTTAACGCGCCGTGATTTTCATATAGGCCGATTAATCCTTTTTTGCACATCTGGAGTTCATACCCGGACAGAAACGTGTCAAGTGGTAACGAGTTTTACCACTCTGGTTCTGGTTCTATAAAAGGATCTTTGGAAAAGGGAGGTTCGCGTTGTTGCCAGAATATCAGCATATTATGTGGATGCGCTTTTTCCATTAGGTTATTATATTCAAGGAGATATTATTCTACCGCCATTATGATTAACAACTTCGCACTTACTTGTGATACGACAAAAAAAAAGCGTTTTGGGGAATTGTGAGGAGTGCCCTCCTTGCACCGATATTGACCTCATTATCAGAAACCCGATCAAGAATTTTCTGACGACCTCCCTTAACGATGATTTTAGAGAAAGTATTTGGTTGCACCTTCGATAATGTGGGATGGCAGCCGTAACGGTTTTCAACAGGCTCAACAATTTGACACTAATCCATGAGATGTGATTCTTACATAAAAGCGTTTTGTGGAATTGTGAGGAGCGTCTTCTTGCACTGAAATCGATGAAATTATCAGAACACCAATCAACAATTTTCTGAAGAGTTTCCTTCACAAGTTTGAAAGAAAGTATACTACCGTACACAATTAGGGGGACACTTTTACGGGTTCCCTCGCCGACAAACCAGTCACTAGATTTTTTAGGAGTTATTTTCTCGAAGTTCTTCAACTCCCAGGTTTGTTTATGTCTGCATTATGGAGTGACGTCACTTGGAATGAACCATGTATCAAAATCGACTTCGCACGGTTTTCATTTAAAATTTTGAGCCTGACCTATCACCACCAGAAGTTCAATTTCCCTTCAACAGGCTTAAATGACTGATTCAAACTTCCTGCAGACTCTCTGTACCAAATGTTTGCCGATATCGTCATTCTTTGTGACGATGCAGAGAGTGAATTGTTCACAACATTTCCAGCGTCTTTGAAACCTCTTACGGGTTCTTGATGCATTGTTGATCCCATGCAACCTCTTTTTACCTTCTTCAAGAATGGTAAAGAAACAGTTGTTGCATGTAAACAGGTTGGCTTACACTTGCGATGGTCTAAAATGGTTCATAAGACCTAAAAAACAACATTGTCTTGTAACCGAAAAGTCAATTTTTGCAAATTTTTACAGCACATTCCAGATCCATGTAACTTTCAGAATCATTACTTTTTTGTTATCGCAAGTTTAAAGGTAGATCAACTCTTTTTCTTCCTACTAAAATTACCAAAACTCACACAAAACGTCCTCAACTCACGATTCAAACCATTATATTTGAAATGCTGCGAGGCACTTCCTCTTCTTCTTCTTCTTATACTCCTATCCATTAATGGATGTTTGCGATAATTTTTGACCATTTTTCCTTGTCTGTGGTGGTGTGAATTAACTCTTCTGTGGTTCCTATCCCTGTCCAATGTTTGATATTTCGGAGCCATGACATCTTATTCTTCCTTCCTATTAATCCTATTATTATTTTTCCTTCTATTAATAGCTGGAGCAGATAATATCTCTCATTTCGTATCACATGTCCGAGGTATGCTGTTTTCCTACGTTTTATCCTGCCCAGCAATAATTAACCCTCCCTTCCTATCATCCTCAGAACTTCGAGAAGTTGCAAAAATTTACGGTTACAAGACAATGGTTTCTCAGGTCTTTAACAGTGTAAATGAATCCTTTGACACCATCTCATGTGTAAGCTAACCAGTTTTCATGCAACAACTGTTTCTTTACCATTCCTGCAGGAGGAGGTAAAAAAAAAGGTTGCAGGAGTTCTAAAGGGGGAGCTGGCGCTCAACGGGTACCAGAGACTCCAATTAACCCGAATATATCAGTAAAATTATTTTTAAATAACATCTGATGGTCAAAAAAGAAGTGGTAAGATCAATCTCCTACCAGATAAAGAAATTGCAAAGACTTTGGAAACGCTTTAAAACATTCACAATTAGGTGACCTTTTTTGCAATGAGAAAAATGGATTTGCCTCAAATTTGAGCCATCTTTGAACCTCTTGTGAACGTTTTCGCAGCATTTCGAACAAAAAACTGTCTCTTCACAACGAATCAGCAAACATTTGGTACAGATATTCTGCAGGAAGTTGGAATCAATCATTCAAGCCGATTGAAGGGTCATTGAACTTCTGGTGGTTATGGGGAAGCCTCAAAATTAAAAAAAAAAAATCGTGAGTAATCGATTTTCGTACATGGTTCATTCCAAGTGACGTAACTCCATAATGCAGCCATACACAAACTTCGGAGTTGGATAACTTCGAGAATGCTTCTGCTGATTGCTTCTTGTAAAATTCTTTAAAAATGTAGTGACTGGTTTGTCGGCAAGGAAACCCCAACAATTGTTCCCCTATTTTGTGCAATAGTATACTTTCTTTTAAAATTATCGTGAAGGTCTTCAGAGAATTGCTGATTGGTGTTCTTGATAATTTGGTCGATTGGATAATCGGTAAGGGAGTTTCCCTGAACGATTTTGAGAGAAAGTGTTTGATCCTATCTTTGATGATATGAGATGTCAGACGTCAGACGTAATGGTTTTCAACAGACTTAAGACCTTCATTCACAATTTTGAGAGAAAGTATTTCATCGTATACCTTTGATGATGTGGAATGCGAGCTGTAACAGTTTTCAACAGGCTCAACAATTTGCCATTAGTCTGTAGATGTAATTCTTAGATAAAAGCGTTTTGGGGAACTGTGAGGAATGTCTTCCTTGCTCTGAAATCGATCAAATTATCAGAGCATCAATCAACAATTTGCTGAAGACCTCCCTTAACGATTTTGAGAGAAAGTATTTGATCCCATCTTTGATGATGTGGAATGTCAGCTGTAACGGTTTTCAACCGGCGCAAAAATTTGACGCTAATCTGTAGATGTCGTGATCCTTAGATAAAAAGGTTTTGGGGAATAGTGAAGAGTGTTTTCCTTGCAATTTATCTCGCCTCAGAATTTTGAAAGGCAGTATTTGGATCGTACTTGATGGTGCTCAGACGCCAGCAGTAGGTATATAAAATCATAAAATCAAAATATCTGTCACGAGTAAACCCGAAAATTTTGTCAGTGGCTTCTTCAAGAAGTCCTTAAAACAAATTTTTAAAGAGTTGCAACTCAACTCTTTAATTTGCACTTTCAACTCGCTATCTCTCATTAGTTCAATTTTGTCTTATTATCGGCTTTAACCTATTAAGTTGAAGCTTTATAGATTTTCATAAATATGCGTTTAATGCAGTTTCTAGCAGCTTTTTTTGAGAACTGATAATAATTGTATTTCTCTATAAACTGAATAAACAATTAATTTATAAAGAACAGGCATCAGTATTCCACCTATATTACAAAACTCTTATTTTTAAACTGTTATCAGCATACGTGGAACGTGTATCTAATATTGACGATTTCTTCAACTCTCGCCACTTACATAGGTACCTTGTTCCAGATACTCGATGTTCTCTTATCAAAAAATAATACAAATAAGTACTCTAGATTTAGCGGAATCACCGTTATAAAATCCTATTGCCGCTCTCGGTCATCGAACTGCTTTCTAAACGGCTCCAAATTTGATTCACATCCAGTTGGGGATTTATTGTATACTTCAAAAAATAACAATGGATCATTTTGTTCTCTGTCGGGACACCAACTTTAATGGATGCAAAATTGATGTAAATAACAGTGCATGGTAATTTTCAGCAGACCGCATCCGATCATTTTATGAATGACGTAGTCGATATTATAAAACTAGGTTTGAAAAATATTCAGATCTTTATTAATTTAAAATTGCATCTGAATGATATGAGAAAGAACTGGAGCAAGGAATTAATTGTTTGAGGAAATGGAATAACTTTCTAACTATCATTAGGAACAGATTAACTTTCTGTGACTACCTTTGAATAAAATTAACAATTAATTGAGCCTATTGGTTATCTTCGCAGAGAATTTTTGCAGAATTTATAATTTTATTTCTTGATTAATTGATAAAAAAAAACTTTAATTAGTTTATATTTTTCATCCATTACATCCACCCCGCTTGGCGTATAATGACATGTCATTCTCTGCGATTGAACATTCTATTCAGTAGCTATCGGACATATACTTTGATGGATCATCTTGTTAATTATTATTAAAAATCAAAAATACTATGAAATGCTTCTTTTTTTTTTGGAATGAAAAAAAATCAGAAAGTGTCTCGTGCATTGGAAGCGGGAATAGAATAGGGTCTTCTAAAAAAGTAAATAACAACTTCATTTTTTGGATTCTTTAGATAAATCAGCCACCCTGGAATATACCAAATAACCGAATTTATTTTTTATATTTTATTTATTAACTAAATGTTTTATCATCAATTATTTTTACTCTGTTCTTTTTTATTTCTCATTTTTTAGTGTCTTTTCGTTATACATTTTTTTTACACACACCTTTTATCAGAATCATGGCGTGAAAAATGGCACTGCCCTCGAAAACCATAACGGTGAGGAGGAGATTCGAAGTAATCCACCCCCCCCCCTCCCGATTCCCCGAATAAAACGCTTGTTTATACTCTCATATTTTAAAGACATCCACTATTTTATTTTACATGCACATTTTTCATTATTTCATTACTTTGGGTAGGCATCCTCGGCTGTAATGATGTAAATTTTATTTGTAACTAACTATACATCATGCACAAGCAAATAGGTACAATAATATGCCATGGCAATGAACAAATAAATGACCAGTTGCTTTTTTGATTAATTGCAAAAGGATTACTAATTGATTTAGCTTGTAATGGAAGAGTTAAAAGCATTTTAATTACATAAATTAAATTAAAAGCAACACGATTTAAATGTTGATTGTACCTACCAAAATGCCTATCAATTCCTAAATCTCATAGCAAAGGTCAAAGCATTTTCAATATTTATAAACCAGAACCGTCTGCAAAAGGTTCAACAAAAAATGTAACTAGTTTTTCACTATTTTTAATGGCAAAAATCACACCTACGTATACGCGATAAGATGGCAATTGCCCATAATTTTGGTCGCCGCGAACTACTACATGGACAAGAAAAGAAGATTTACAAACCTCGCCTCCTAAAGTTCTGAATTTATGTAGCTAGTATGCAAAATTCAAGGTTGCACTTGAAAAGCCGCCGTTTAATTATTATTATGTGCACGTTAAATTATCTCGGTGCAACCACGCAGGTATGCCACGAAAAAGTACTTTATTTTATAATGTAACAAAACAAACAAAAAACTACCCTGTTTCCAAACAAAGTAGGTATACGTTAGCAAAACAATTGCTGTGATTCTTTTTAAACAAAAGGTCAATGGCAGAAATACTGTATTTTTATGCGTTGGTACAATTATTATGAAAATTATCTCCATTTTGAAAATTAGGTTGTTGAAGCTTTTCAAGGTAATGTTTACTCTAAAAATTTCAGTTCGATTGCTTAATAATTAATAATGCGCTCATAAGTGGTTATAAAATTTAGCGATTTAACCCTTTTCCTACCCCCGCCACTGGCTTATTAACGGAAAAAATTACACTAGCGTAAAGTTAACGGAAAAAGTTTCTCCTGTCCTGTTCATAATGTACTTACAAGTTATTTTCTATCTCAAATATATACAAGGGTTTAAATTCAAATTTAACGAAAATTCAAATGGCCGCCATTTTGAAACCGCTCGACCGACTTTGCACAAATGCAACATCAGAAAACTCCTTATGGATATCTTATTCCCACAAAAATTTTAGTCCCCTAAATTAAAGACTGCGGCCTGAAATAGTACCACAAAAAAGGTTTATTCTTCTAACTTTGGAAGGACAGCCTGTGGAAGTCACGCGACTTTAGAAAACTTTTTCAACGAAAATTAAAAGTTCTCTATAAGTTATACAAGACTGCACAATAGATCATATTAGAATAGTATACAGGGTGGTCCATCCTCGCGTAATTATCCCATGGCGACCTTACCTCTCAAGGTAGAAAAAAAGATTTGAGTAAAAAGTTTTATGGTTTGAGGAGATCTAAAACCTAAAATTATTTTCAGCTATACAGCGTGTCCTATTTTAAAGAGGTGGAGGAAACGTCAATTTTGTTAATTAGACACGCTATTTCTTTTTACATTTTCAGATTGCCTGAAAAAATGTAATAAAAATGGTTCTTACAGTTCAAATTTGTAACGAGTCGCAAACGTTTCGTTTTCGAGATACAGGGTGGTAAACTTTGAATTTTTTTCAAGTTTTTTTCTCATAGTAAGTAGGTATATACACTTCACAATATATTCAACTGAAATTAGGCACAGATATTACAATTATTGAGAGTTTACACCATGTGACATGCCAATTTCGATAGCCAATCTATACATGGTGATATTTTTTCTGGAACACTGTCCTCTGTTTTTTTTTGAAAACGAAACGTTTGAGACCCCATGTTTATTGGACTTTTTTTTCGTAAAATTACTCAAGGAATCTCCCCTCTTCATTTGTACCTCCAATTAAGGAACACCCTGTATATACACTGATTGATAAAAAATAGGTACGAAAAAAATTCACTACTTCCTGGACTATTTGAAAATGTGCTCATAAATGGTTATAGAAAATTAGCAATATAGCAATGTTTCCCTTTTATTACTACGCCACTGGCTTATTTATAGAAATTTTTTCCACGACCGTAAAGTTCGAAAAATGTTCTTAGAATCCTGTTTACATACTCGTAATTGAGTTTCAAAGATCTTTTTTCTATATTGCTAATTAGATATAGGCGTTCACAAAACATCAATTTTTTTCCAAGGCATTAAAAAATCAGCAATTTTTTTCGAACATTCAAATAGCCGTCATTTTGAAACGGCTCGACCGATTCGCCTCAAATGCAATACCAGACCACCCTTTATGGATATCTTACTTCCATATATGAAATTACTTCCATATGAAAATTTCAGTCCCCTAAATTGAAAACTACGACCTGAAATGATGCATAAGAACTTTTTTTTGTCGATTTTTGAAGGAACGACCTGTAGAAGTAACGCGACTTTTGTAAACTTTTTTAACGAAAAACAAAAGTCCTCTAAAACTACTACCATTTTGCAAAATTTCGCTAGTTCCCTAATCTTAAAAGATGAAGCTACAGGGGCGTTTAGAAAATCTAAAAAAAGCGATTTCGGAGAAATAATTAAATAAATAAAAAAATACAGGGTATTTTTACAGCGATCTCGTTAACTACTGCAGTTAAAGGAACGGTTAAATGTGGAAAGAAGTTCAGTTTAATGAGCTAAAATCGATGTAACTTCTGTGTGTTTTTTTTTTTAATCTTCATGGGTTTCTAAATATTTGATCTTTATACTGAGGAGCACTCTTATTTTGGGAGTAGAGAAAGTTGGTAAAAAAAAGTTTAAGACGATATAACTAATAAAACGGCGTTTTATTTTATTTTATATTTCCCGGGTCATTTTTGAGTTTTGACATGAGCTTGTGTTTTTTAAAATGTAAGTCATAGTTGTCTATGATATCATCAAGTCTTTTTTTATAAATACAATGATATAAAACTCGATATAGTTCTTACTGAAAATAAAGAGGTTATGACGGTTTTTACAGTTAAAAAAACACATGTATACATGTCATAACTCGAAAATGACACGACTAATAAAAAGAAACTATAACGCCGTTTCATTTTATTGGTTATAAAATCGTCTTAAACGGTTTGTTTTTACAATTCTTCTGTAATCTCAATAATAAGGAATAGTAAAGCGGTAGTGCGGCGGTTTAGGCCGCTGACTCTTTAGCCGTTGAAACTATCACTGGGTTCGATTCCCAGTTCGGTGTGGATGTTTGTGCTCGTTAATTCGAGATGAGCTCGATCTCGAAGCCAAATTACCAGAGTGGAGCTATGAACTATGTCTTATCTGCACAGTAGTTAAGACCAATGAATCCTCTTTCTTTTATACAAAGAAATTTGCGAAATTTAGCCTATGTCAAATATCTAGAAACCCGTTAAGATAAAAAAAGGTGCTTCGAATTTAGCTCATAAAACTGCACTTTTTTCCCTGTTTAACGGTTCCTTAATTGCAGTTGTAGTTTACGAGATCCCTAAATATAAATATTAATCATACTAAATATTGAAAAAAACTCACCCTGTATATAAATATATATATAGTCAAAATTGGTGGACATGAGAAGTTTGGAAAAGTTGTAAGAAATTTTGGAAAATAATATTTTCCAGAATGTACCTATCCAACTATTTACCTCAACCAATCGGTTATAAAAGCATAGGTAGGTACTTAAAATATATTATCTTCTGTGAGAGGCAGTTGCTACATTTTTGAAACTAATTTTGCGTACTGAAAATTTAATATTTAGTTACAGTGAAAAACTATGAAAGTGGAACAGAGTTGAATCCCGGTGATGATGGGTTGACCTTTTTCAAAGGGTGGAAATTAAAAGTAGTGCAGTAGGAAAGTTTTTAAATCATTCTACCCCAAGATATTAATACTGTTTTTTAATTATATCGAAATTTCGGCAGAAAACTAGAAAAAATTCTTCCCAATTTGAAGGAGGGAGATTCCTGCTTTAGCATAATACCTGCCAAACAAGGTCAAATTAAATTTTTAAGCAGGAATGATGTCGAGTCTCTATGACGTGAAGTAATTGCTACACGAAAACCAATTTTTTTTTAGACCAAAAGAACACAGCAACAAATCTTATAACAAAGTGGCTGAGATTTTATCTTAATTCACGCTCGTTTGGTGGAGTTATGGAAAGTTAAAAGCCTCGGTTAGTATGATAATTTTTAAATGAAAATTGAAGTTATGTTCCCCTTATCATAAATGTTCGAATGACTTGGACACAAGATTCGCTAAACTTCAATAGAGTTATAATTATTATTCCCATTTCTTATACATTCATATTATAGCTCCACAAAAGATTAATTCATGAGTGAAATTCAAAGATTCATGAAATGTGTTTGAATTGTAAATCGTAAGAACACATAGACGATGAATGTCGAAACCACCTCTGCGTGTAAAGTACCGGTTCTTTGGTGACTTTTGTGATTATGAACTCACCGGACACTGAACTCTGGAATCCTTTTCTAACATAAACTGCTGCTGCAGGACTTTTCCAAACTTTGCGACAGTTTCATTTCATTGATCCTTTTTCTATTCGCCGCTCTATTGTTTTTGAATTGTCTTCGAGTGCTCGTGGGAATTACGTTGTAAAAGTAGTAAAATATAACAGCTGTAGCAGAATTTTGCACATAACAATTTACAGAAGGAATAGACGTGATTTGAAGTTGATATAAGAAAAAAACATCCCTTTATAAGTACGTTACATTCAAATATTACCCACTTCTATAATGGGGAGTTGTTATTTGAAACGTTTCAGTAACGTTTCAAATAACATCCTCGAAACTTTATAATAAAGGCACTCCTATTATTTCCAAATGTTGAACGTTTGCAAAATGTTTTCAATTCGAATAACGCATAAAAAGATAGAGATATATTATATGCAAGCAAAAAAAAACTTCTTCAGTATTCATTTGAAGTGGCTGAAGCGACAGACGTCAGAGAATAGAAATAGAAATAGAAATCCTAGAACTTACATAAAACGGGAACTTAACAAACTATTATTGGATTTCAGAGTTATTGCTATTTAAGGGGTTACTTTCAGCGACGAGGATGCCTATTGGATAATGAGAAGGTTGATTTTAGATCAAACTTTCTATTTGTAAATGGAAAATGTTTTGTTAGCTAGTTAATCAAATTAGGACATACATCATGGCATTCATGGCCGCATTCTTAGAACACAATTATAGGGGAAAACTGATATCATTTTATGTCTAATTCCAACGAGAAAAATTCCTGGTAACTGCAGTTTTATGACAAATCGTTATTAATTACGTCATAATAAAAACTGTATTTCATGACTTATTTTTAAGCATTGTAAACAATCCCTTCGAAGAAGTAAGTGACGTTTAGTTTGAATATCGATTCTCTGCCTCCCTAACAATCGAAGGTACAGGGTATATTTTTTTAATCGTTTTTCGTACAGTATCTTTTACCCAATTTTGTCTAAACTTGGCAGTGTTATTTGCAGTACTAAGGGGCTACTAACTAGTAAGAGACCCCTTACTTGATTGGAATTATTAGAGTCTAGTAGCGTTCCGGGGAGCACCTTAATGAGTATCGTTTTTTTTTTAATGTACGCCAATAGATGTTTTTTGTATTAAAGTATCCACCTCTATACCGGGTGTCCCATTAGTACGGGATCCTTCCCTGGTAGCTTCACTTTTGACGCTAGAAAAAAACATGAGGGAGAAAAATTGTATGGTTTGAAGAGATCTACAACCTAAAATAATTTTCAGCTATACAAGATGATCCAATATCGCTGTACGCCTTACAACTTTGTTATTTTAAGAATGGGTGCGGGTGGCGCCAGTGTAGTGGAAACACTTCGGGTGTTGCACAAAAATAAGTCAAGAGATGTCACAAATTAAATGGTGATCAAGATCCCATTCGACGTACTAATTTTTATAGGTGGTTTGTAATTATTGTAAATCATTTTCCCAGAAAAATCCTTCAACAAATTTACAATTTTTTTAATTCTTAATGGTCACAACGAGGTACTGTGGCGACAAGAAAATACTCACTTGATGCAAGAAATGCGACCACAAGTAAAATTTGGTTCTAATGTATGTACTCAAGTGTTCGGTCATAAAATGCTAGGTGTACTAGAATAGTTGCCGCTTTTGCAGCTACGAAAAATTAGGTGGTTTTTAGCAAGATGGCTCTCCTGTCCACATTTGTCGCGTTGCTAGATTCTATCCGGGTAAAAAATACCCGGAGAGGTGGATTGGTTCAATGTCCAGCGAGATCCCCAGATTTCACCCCTTTGCATTTTTTCCTACGGGGATATTTAAAAAATATTGTAGACCCCACAACAGGACCTTCTAAAATGTTGAGGAACTGGAATTTGCTGCTCGTCAAGAAATTGCTACATTACAAGGAAGGCGTGTTAAAAGCGGCACTGATAGTCTCTTGTACTTCTTCCAAAGGTGCCTGCATAATAACATTAATAACGGTAGACCATTATAGGAATACTTAAATTAATTGCAATGGTCCTTCGTTGTTTATTTAATTATTTTTGTTGCCTGCTTTGTCATTATTTAAATATTTATTTTACTCTTATTATCTTGATTAAAGCCTCATTTTGTATTGTCCCATTAAAAAGGTTTTCAAGGTTTTTTCCTCGAGTAAAATGGTAAGTATGAATTCAATTCCTTGATTTCTTATCTTTCTAACCATGTAAAAATCCAATACGGCGACCATAAGAAAAACAAAAGATGGTGATGACATCTCAAAATCTGTGGGCCAAAAAAACTCTCAAATTAGATGAAAATGTAGATAGTTGTATAATGTTTTCATTAACACAATTCAGATTTCCAAAATTTCCGTAAAAAAGATTTTATCGCGATTTTTTAGTTTTGGAAGAATTTCAGTTTTTATAAATATTTTGAAAATCACTTTTTTTGCAATCTTCAAACGTTATATTAAACGACATTTTTGAGTGATAAAATAACTTTTTTTTTCAAAAAATGTTTTTGTATCTTTACTTCGTTTTTCGACATAAAAAATAAGAACCCCTTTATTGCATGTGCCTGCTGTCGCCAGAAAACTAAAAAAAACTGTGATACTAACAACAACTAGGGCAAATACCGGTTCTTTTCTGCATATTGATAGTCTAATTAGTCATAGAAATTCTTAGAAAAATTTCTGCAAGGATTTTTTTCTCTACACATTTTTTGTATGTAATGGTAATAAAGCAATAATTTATGGTAGGTAAGGCAGAAGTATATGGGTGTCATATTATAAGAATAATGTACAAAAAGACATCTTTATTTACAAAACAAAATATAAAGTTCAATTAGAAAAAAAAGACAACAAACTTGAATTTTTAGATTTAAAAAAATAATATTCCTTAAGATGGTCCCCGGGAGGCCACTGGATGTTTATCCTACGAAAAAAATTATTTTTGTCTTAAAGGCACTGAAAGAATCACCCCTTGGCTATCAGTGCAGTGTAATGCTCATCAGAAATTGAATTAATTACAAATAATTAATAAAAATCCGGAAAAAAAATAGTTGCTGATGTGGAAATAATTTTCGTAGCATTTTTTAAAATTTATTATTATTTCTTACTCAAAATAAGCTGTAAATTTTACTTCGCATTTAAACCGCGTCAATCGACGAATCGACGATGCCTTTCGGCTCTAACCGTTTCGTAGATAATCGTTAAAATGTTAAAGCCTTTGTGTTCCATTCTTATGGTAATTTTCTATAAGGCGTTAGGTTCAAACTAATTGGTATTCCGCCGATCTTTTGTCATCGATCTTTTTCATCTATTCGCCATCCATTAGCCTGGGCGATCACCTTCTTCTAAACTTCACATCAAGATCGATTCACCTAACTTGCCGCACCGAAATCTATTAAGAATATTACTATTATTAAATGCATACTTTTTATGTAACCTAGAGTATGGTTTGATGGCCAAAAAATACGCTGGCAAAGTAATTATTTATCATGGTTTCAATCTTTTCAATAATAGAGAACATAGACGTAATCGAGGATCGTCTGCTAACTAAAAAACCAATCCTTCTGGTTGGCTTTTCATTATTAGCGGATGCTTTCTGGAATGCATTGGAAATATTTCATACCAGAAGAAGAATGCTCGATTCCAGTGATGTACCAAAACTATTTCTATGTAATTTGTAATAAAAAAAATTAAATTTTATTAAACGTTGTCAAATTTAGTTAACATATTATAGCACAATCTATTTTTTATATTGAATCAATATTTACTTCTTCACTAAAAGAATTGGAGAAAATTGAAAAATAAAGGCTGCTCCAGCACAGGTAAGTTTTTTTTTCAAGCGCGTAAAGGATAATATAATCAATGATTAAGCCATCTCATCAGAGTTTTACAGTATGAAATAACGCCAGGTAGCTAAGCCAGGCTCTGATTGCCTTAATTTGCCAACCATAATAATAGGGTTCGGCTACAATTCAATCTGCGGAAAGTAGGCCAAATTTTGGGTTTCGTAAATTCGACACAATAATTTCATCCAATTAATTGAGGTCTCCAGTTTAGATTTACTTTTTGTGCGCGATAAAATAGGATGGACCGGTAGTTGCATTATAACTTCCCCTTCTCATGGACTGACTCTTTAATTATTGAAGGCTGGCGATCACTCTTCTGAAACTTTCTCCATTTTTGACAGGACGTGGAAACTCCGCAACACCCTTATCTTACCAGTTATTTATGTTTCGCATCAGCCTCTTTCATCTTTCAACATCACTCTTCTGGAACTTTCCCCATTCTTGGTCTGAAACTTTCTTCATCCTTTCTCAGAATGCTACTTCCTGGAATGCAATATGAACCCAGAATAACCTTTTCCGCCCATGCAGTCCCGTATGTTTCGCAGCCTCTGTCGTTTTCCAAAATACCCGACAACAATTGATATTTTCTATTTAAAAGAAAAATTGATGAAAAAATTAGCATAACATAGGCTACCTAATGGACTTTAAATGATTGGACGGGGCGAAATGCAAGTCGTGATAATAGATCCAAGAAAAGTTTTTTCCATCGAACATTTAAAAACCAATGTAGGAATAAAACGGTCATTACTTATAGCTAAAGTTTGCGTTTTCCGAGTCTTTTCATATTATAATAACACGCACCTTTTAATAGCTGCAAGATAATAGTCATCCTTCGGAGTTATGGGGCGTATCTTCGGACTTAGAAGGTAAGTGATGAGATTCCGATCATTAAACCGATAGAGCAGTTAAATGATCGTTGCAATGGCGCCAACATAAACCATTAAAATGTCTTGCATTAAGAGTATTCCCTATGTAATTAATTATTTCAGAGTCTTGAATAACAGTTCTGGAATTCCATAAAATGGTAATTAGGGTCATGAAAACGTTCGGGTAATTTCTTGAGTGAACATAACAATGAGTTTAGTTCGGCCTTCGATAAGAACTGATTTGAAACCTATTATAGCTTTGCATGCACTAGCGCATACTTACATGCAATTTCAGGAAAGAATGCTTTTCAAGTTTCAAGCAGACAAGCAAGATTGGATAAATGCTTCTAATACTTATTTGAAGATTTAGAATTCTCCAAAGCTTCTGATCTGTTATTAATCTTTTAACGATTATTATGTAACTGTTGAGACTAAAAAAAAAAACAGTTTCGTGTCCTAGTCTTAAACGAAGTTTCAAAGTTTCTACTAACAGTCTCAGAATTACTTAGAGCAATTTCTCTTTTCGCAATTTATTGCAATTTATTACTCAAAATTATTTCTCTTGCAGAAAACTAAATATGCAGGAAAGGTAATCTATATGGGCACATAATAAAACACTGCGGAATTTCTGGATTGGTAAGTAGCACATGAAAAGAAGCTTCACAATTACTCATAATTTTTTTCTCTCGCAGAAAACTAAATATACAGGAAGGTTAACTATATGGGCACACAGAATAGATCCCTGAGGTATTCCGGTATTGGTAAGTAGTAGTACTTCAGAAGAAGCTTCACAATCACTCATAATCATTCCTCTTGCAGAAAAGTAAACGGACAGGAAAGTAAATAATATGGGCACATAGAACAAATCCCTGGGGAATTTCCGTATTGGTAAGCAGCACCTCAGAAGAAGCTTTCAAAATTTGCTTTTTGCGATTTTTTAAACTGCTAGAAAAACTACGTGTAGCGATGTTGCTGAGGGCACACAGAACAGATTCTTGAGGAATTCCGGTATTGGTAAGTAGTACATCAGAAGAAGCTTCACAATTATTCATAATTATTTCTCTTGCAGAAAACTAAATAGGCAGTAATAGTAATCCATATGGGCACATAATAAAACACTGCGGAATTTCTGGATTGGTAAGTAGCACATGAAAAGAAGCTTCACAATTACTCATAATTTTTTCTCTCGCAGAAAACTAAATATACAGGAAGGTAAACTCAATGGGCACACAGAATAGATCCCTGAGGTATTCCGGTATTGGTAAGTAGTAGTACTTCAGAAGAAGCTTCACAATCACTCATAATCATTCCTCTTGCAGAAAAGTAAACGGACAGGAAAGTAAATAATATGGGCACATAGAACAAATCCCTGGGGAATTTCCGTATTGGTAAGCAGCACCTCAGAAGAAGCTTTAAAAATTTGCTTTTTGCGATTTTTTAAACTGCTTGAAAAACTACGTGTAGGGATGTTGCTGAGGGCACACAGAACAGATTCTTGAGGAATTCCGGTATTGGTAAGTAGTACATCAGAAGAAGCTTCACAATTACTCATAATTATTTCTCTTGCAGAAAAGTAAAGAGGCAGGAAGGTAAACTATATGGGCACATAAAAGAGATCCCTGAGGAATTCCGGTATTGGTAAGCAGTACATCAGAAGAAGCTTCAAAATTACTCATAATTATTTCTCTTGCAGAAAAGTAAATCAGGGTTGGCATGATATATCACGATATATATCAATGATATTTATATCTCGATATATATATGATATTTATTATTAAAAAATTAGACTCCCAGCCCCCCAAAGGCATTAACTCTACAATACAAGTGGATTGGAAACGAGTGCTGCTCGTTTTCCTGGTACATAGACAGGAAAGAGGAAAGCAAATAATATGAGCACATAGAACAGATTCCTGGGGAATTTCCGTATTGGTAAGCAGCACCTCGGAAGAAGCTTTACAATTTAATGTTTTGCGATTTTTTAAACTGATAGGAAAACTACGTGCAGCTATGTTGCAGAAAGCTACACAGTACAAGAAGTATGAAAAAAATGCAGAGACTGAACAGATTTACGAGGAATTCCATCATCGGTACCACAAAATAAGAAATTTCATTCTTTTAAAATTCCAGCATTGGTCGGTAACACAACAATTAATTATTAATTCTCTTACAGAATACTAAAGAGCCAGGAAGAAGTAAACAATATGGGCCCATAGAATAGATTCTTGAGGAATTCCGCCATTAGTAAGTAGGACATCAGAAGAAACTTATTAAATACTTATTGCGCTTTTTTTTAAACCACTAGAAAAGCTTGGACGCTAAAAAACGTCGAGGCAGAACATAAACCTGAGGAATTACGGTCTTTGTGGTATCACTATGAGACCAAAAGAATAATCGAGAACCAGTTGGAGCGATCTTGCTGAAAGCTACTCAGTCGCTAGCAGAGTCGTACCTACGATAATTATTATCTCTCTTTTACTTTTTCGCACACTTAGGAAGGAGGTACACATGCGCTGGGGAACTCCCCAGCGATTCCCCCAGAAACCGCTGGGGGCTGGACTTTCCCCTCCGTATTCTCGATTTAGGTGCATGGTGAGATTTTTTTATTTCTAAGGCAAGACTTCTGCCACTGATCAAAGATACTCTTATCAGAAAACATTTCCTGTCTGTTGCTGCTGCATAGGAAAAATACAAACACGACTCAAATAATATGAGACAATCGACAAAGTAGTAAAGTTCATACAAAATGAATTAATAAATTTATTTTTATGAATGATGGCGAAGCACCAGGTCCAGACAGATTGATGTAAATATACAAGTAGTAATAAATTACATAATGTCGAGAACATATGCATTACAAACAATTACCATTTATCTCATCATTTTGACATACATAATTAACCCAAAGAATGAGGAACACGAAAATGTTATTTCTGTTGGTTGCATGCAAGTTTAAAACACTCCAAGGAGAAGGTTAAGGTTTTTTTATAATAGTTATTATCTTATTTTATAACGCTAATGAAAGCAATGCACGGTATAAATATTGCATTAAGTACATTTGCCTTGATATTGTGGATCAATAATTACACAATAAATTATTAGGCTATAAAATATTGTAAATATGGCAGTGTAATGCTTCTTCTTACAAAGTCACATTGTTTTACTTGTCTACTATCAACAATAGCAATAGTAATAACAGCAATAATTATGATCACTAATGCACTTTTTATCCGCTTCTCAAGGATGAATGTATATGAGTGCACAACTACTACGAAACTACTAAAACTTGAAAAATAATCACCAACCGTAAATAATACATTACAGTCTTATTAGAAATTAAGTACGTGCTACAAAAAAACAATTGAAACGAATTATTTTTCTTTCAGTAAATGTTTAGAAATATTACTAGAAAAATTTCAATTATTTCAGCTAGCTCAGCAGCAAGTGATTTCCGTGGCCTAGTGGTTCTCCGCTGGCTCACGAAGCCATAGATCGCGGGTTCGAAACTCACCTCGGCCCGCTTTACTTTTCAGATTCATTTTCGAATGTCTGTGAAAAGTAAAACAAGCGATCGAACGTTTAAAAGGAAAATATAAATTTAAAAGTGTGTGTGGCTAAAGAGTTCGTCTCAAAGCCAAATTACCAGAGTGGAACGACTATGTCTTACCTACACAGTTAAGACCGATGCTCCCTCTTTATATATTAATCTTTCAAAAAAAAAACATACCTCACTTCTTATGTAGAGGAAAAGCATGATTTTTTTAAAGTATAATTATGATATTCATCATTTAGGTAAATACTTAGTTCAAGAACAAGCCCCATTAGGAATATTAGCATCATGCTTAAAAGTCTAAACTCAATTTTTAAGCAGAACTTGACCAGAATTTCTTCCCATCATAAATAAAGTTGAGAGGTTGAAGATTGAGAAAGGGTTGAGATGGAAGAAAATTGTTAATGTGTTACAGATTTTTTGCGACCTTATGTGGATGTTCCAAGAGTTTAAGGAAATATTTCAGAGATGTTTCCTCAACTCTAAACGACTAATATCCGATAAAAAAAAACTTTGGTATGACATTTTGCAATTTGAATTTTTCTTCCGGCTGCTGTCTTAATAATAGACCAAGCAAATAGGGGTTTTTTCTTGACAGAAATAGTAACGGAATACCGTCAGTGCCATCACACGCGGAATACCCCCGATCCTGACAGCACAGTTTTCTACTCCAATTTTTTTATTATTGACCATTTAGTGTAAAAACGAATTTTTTTTGGTATTTTTGCTTATAAAAGAAAAACTGGTAGAGCAATGTAAATGGTTCCGATGGACGAATTGTAGAGAATTAGAATACAAAAAAAAAATGAGTCCTGAAACAACCCGATATGGTTTCATCATAAAGGGAAAAATCCCTGAAACCGAAAAAAAGTCGCGTTTATTCAAAAATTCGTAAGCTGTCGGTTAATTAGTTTTCTCGTAAAACCACCCAATATCAGTTTTCCATTTAAATGCTGAAAAATAGATACAAATTGCGCGCAAACATGAGCAAAAACGGCCGAGCGTGCGAAAGTGGTCGTGGAGTGGGGATAGAACAGCAGATGCGAGGAATCTATAGTTACAAGAGCGCTGTTTCGCTCATATTCGCGCGCAAGTTTAACGTATTTTTCAGCACTTAAATGGAAAACGAAGAATGACCTTTTATAGCTGAACACTATACTTTCTACTTTCCAAATCTGTTTGATAAATTCGAATCGGACGACCTCCAGAGCATCCAGCCTCGCTGCAAAATATGGTATGAAGAACTTCTGATTGCAATTACGCGAAAACTAATTATTAGACAGCGTCTGGGTTTTGCACACATGATACATGAAATGTCTGACTATTGACCATCTCGCAAAGCCTGCATTACAACTCAAAAAATGGCTAAGAGACGAAATTTTGAAAAAAGCAATGTTTTTCGGTTTTTGGGGTCTTTTCTCTTGATAATGAATTGATCGGATTGTTTCAGCTCTCATTTTCTTCGCGTTTCCATTCTCTATAACTCGCCCATTGGGACAATTTGCATTGTTTCTCTTATAAGCAAAAAAATTCGATTTTTTGCACTAAAATGTTAATAAATAAAAAGAAAATGGTAAACTCGAGTAGAAAACTGTGCAGTCAGGATCTGGGGACTATTCCATTACTACTTTTGTCAGAATCTGGTGATTTTAGAGCTCTGTTGCTTGGCCTTATAATCAATTCACTTCTTCTCTGAGAATATTACACTTTTCCATTCCATTATTATCCATGTTACTATTTTTACACAGTCAAGAAACCCATCTTAAAGTAAGGTATAATAAACAATAAAAAATCCCATCATACATGTACCTATAAGTAATGAAAAACCCCATCGTACGGGTATGTAAATGCTTGAATGACCAGCTTTTGGGTACCTACTTTGAATAATGAACTCTTGTAGAGATTCCAAGAACTATCAAAAACATCTGAACCCTATTACGGTCATGGAATCTCACTATGGCAAAAAATGAGGTCATATTTTTCACAGTGCTATATTCTACCCAGAATAAAAATTGGAGATAAAGTCCGATCATGTGCATAAAAGACTTTTATGGCAATCTAGAGTTCTTGCATTATCAATGTCAAGAGCTGCAAATTTGGACTAGATTCAGGCTTCTGATCAATGCCTGCTTTATACTATTTCCTGTCGAAACTCATAATATGATCTACCATATTATGAATTATTCCCGGGAATCCCATTCGTCACTGGTTTGACGTTATCCAGCCAATATTTGATTTCAATATAAACATTCAATGCATCATTTCTCCTGATGTAAGAACTCTAAGCTGACCATGGATGAAACGATGCCTTGCCTATCAATATACAGGGTGAAAAGATAAATAGCGTCAACCCTTATGTATTTGTCGACGAGAATTGAATTTTTTAAGAAGAAAGTATATCTGATGAGCAGAAAGATAAGAAAACATTTTCCTGATCTAGGTCTAGATGTATATTTACTATGAGAGAGTAGTTTTGAAGAGTTGTTATTGATAAGCTCTGCAATCACCATTTCTGCTAACCTTTGTTTACGTTTTCAGCATGATACAAAACATGATGCAACCTACGCATTGCAAAAACCAAGACAAAAACAAACCATCAAGCTCAAGAATTTTTGCGTTCTTTTTTGACGAAGGTGGATGTGCCGTTAGGAATGTTTCCAGTTGGTAAACAGGCCCATCCGATTACACGAGCCTCGTCGATGATCCGATTAAACGTAATTAATTCAAATAAATTCTGAACTGAATTAATCAAAGTGTGACCGCGAGATGAGCGGGCATGCCAGGCAGCCGCCATGAGCCGGTGTTGAGTTCTTCTTGCAGTGGGCTGGCGCCGAGCTGACCTTGCCGATGGCGTTTTCTGCATGCCAGACGCATGTTCCGAGGTAGGTATTCACTCGCATCCGAGCATGATAACATTTTACGCGCTTGTTATTACGACACTTCTTCTCGATTGATATTTTCTTCGCGATTCGAAACCCACCAAACTCTGTCAATCTTTGAATTTACGCACGGAAAAAATCACGAACAATGCATCATCATCATCGGTATTATCGTGGTGGAGTGTAATTATTCCTTGTGGAGCTGATGCACGTACTGGTACTATTCTGGATGAAGTAAATCGAAAATACAATCGTGTACGTGTAGACAGGCTTTAATGGTCGGGAGTTACATCAATCTGTGTCTATAATCTAACCGTTGATTATATCTTCAGAAATTCCTGTTATTATAGGTTTACATATCACGTAGTAATGGATAATTAGATAATTTTAAACTAAGGGAGTGTTTCTGTAAGATAATTGCGCGAAATCACATCACGTACGATGTTCTGAAGAATTTCCAGGAAGTAGGGACACGTATATAAAGTTAGCAGGACAACTTGCTCAAATGAGAAAGTTACTATTGCGGAAATTTGTCGCTAATTTGTCGCTAATTATTCGCGATGAAACTAATTTTGTCGCTGTTGTAGTTTTTTTTTAACCAGGGTGTCCTGCTAAGTTGATATAAAGTTAGCAGGACAACTATAACAAAAAAATTATTTAACATTCATAAACCATCTAAAATTACTTAATCCTTTTGTCGCTAATTAGTTGCGATGGAATACTTTCAATTACATTATTTTTTTTTAAATAACACGTTGCCCTGCTAAGTTTATATCAAGTTAGCAGGGCATCAGTGTTAAATTTTTTTTTAATTATAATAAAGTACTTTTAGACATGTAGTTTTTTTGTCGCTAATTTGTTACATAGAGACAGAGTTCGTAGCTATAAAAAAAAACTTAAAAAAAAAATCTTGAATGGAAAGTCATTTTTAAAAATTTTCAGTAAAAAAAACATTTCAGTTTGATTTATTTGCACCTTTTTTGATTATGCCGCTATATATATTTTCATTAAAAAAAACCATTTTATTTCAGAGCGGACGAAAATTAGTAAAGACACTCCCTAAAATCCCTTTGCATATCAAACATTTTGATTTTTTTGTGCAGGAATAAGCCGCTAGGGCTGTTTGATTTTTTCGCACCTTTTTGGATTTTGTCGCTTTTATATTTTCATTAAAAAAAAAATATTTAATTTCAGAGCGGACGAAACTTAGTAAAGACACTCCCTAAAATCCCTTTGCATATCAAACATTTTGATTTTTTTGTGCAGGAATAAGCCGCTAGGGCTGTTTGATTTTTTCGCACCTTTTTGGATTTTGTCGCTTTTATATTTTCATTAAAAAAAAAATATTTAATTTCAGAGCGGACGAAACTTAGTAAAGACACTCCCTAAAATCCCTTTGCATATCAAACATTTTGATTTTTTTTTTGTGCAGGAATTAGCCGCTAGGGCTGTTTGATTTTTTCGCACCATTTTGGATTATGTCGCTTGTATATTTTCATTAAAAAAAAAAACATTTAATTTCAGAGCGGACGAAAATTAGTAAAGACACTCCCTAAAATCCCTTTGCATATCAAACATTTTGATTTTTTTTTGTGCAGGAATTAGCCGTTAGGGCAATTTGATTTATTCGCACCTTTTTGGATTATGTCGTTTTTATATTTTCATTAAAAAAAAAAAAATTAATTTCAGAGCGGACGAAAATTAGTAAAGACACTCCCTAAGATCCCTTTGCATATCAAACATTTTGGTTTTTTTGTGCAGGAATTAGCCGCTAGGGCTGTTTGATTTTTTCGCAATCAATTCAACTGTAATCTGTTTTTTGTTTATTTCTTGGCATATAACAGCAATAATTCAGGGTGCATAATGTAATCTTTTCCGACTATGTTTGCTTTGTTGGCCAAATTTTTATGGATTCGGAGGCGTATCTGTGCACTAACCAATTCTCGTCAAACTCTCGCCTTCCTATAAAATTTATGCTGTACACAAGTACTTCCTTTTAAATGATGATACCGATCTGAAAATCTCAGAAATCGCAAGTAATAGTATATTGTGAAACAAGTGCGGAAAAGAGAAAATTTCTCACGAGTGTGAAACAATTGTGACACAAGACGAATTCGAGTGTCACAATTCACACGAGTGTGAAATTTCTTTTCCGCACGTGATACACACAGTACTTTTCCTACGACCATAATTTAACAGATTAATTATTTAACAAATTTAACACATAAATTATTTTTTCTGACAATGCTCTGCTTTTATGCCATTTTCTCCAATTTATGAAATGTTTATAAGCAGATTCGTATTTTTCTCTCGAAACTACAGGTAGCAAATTTAAATAACCTGCTTGTTTTCTGACTTCAGGTGGTGTATTTTCTGCTTCAGATTCAGAGGAATCAAAATCCAATATAATGATAGGTACCTAACTAAAGTTTATTTTTTCAGACTACCTATATAGGTAGGTATTATTTTCAATTCTACCAATGCCTTTTTAATATTACTATTATATACTGTTAAAAAAAAGTAAATTTTCCTACGACCACTCTACAAAACACTACTTTGCGCATCGTTTTTTGTGCGCAAACTAGCAGATTTCTCACGTATCCAAAACTGTGCGACAAAGTGACATAACGCATAGCCAAAAATCGTTTCCGTACAGTTTTAATGTAAACAATAGTGATGGGCGGTAACTGAGAACTCAACTGTTACTTATTGTTAATGGAATAACTATTCATTTAAAGCTTCAAGGTAATAAAATAAACACAAATGGGATAACATAGAACCCGACAAGACTATAAAATATACTCATTATTCTCTTGTGGTAGTAATTATTAAAATTTACGAGTTGATCGCTAATAACAGCATTCGTAACGTTCAAATTCACGAACGTGATCGTGAAAATCACTCGCACACCTCTACTAACTTCCATCGACGACGCACAGCGCCTGCGTTGTGTAGAAGTTGCATATCAATGATATACTAACCTCTCTTAAATCATTGTTATTAACTACCACGTCTCCATGCTCCACGTCACTTATTTTTAGTTTATACGGAGTCTAATAATAAATAATAATAATATTGTCGGTAGAATTCAATGATTTAACAGTATATAATAGTAATATTAAAAAGTCATTGGTAGAATTGAAAATAATACCTACCTATACAATAGGTAGTCTGAAAAAATAAACTTTAGTTAGGTACCTATCATTATAATGAATTTTGATTCCTCTGAATCTGAAGCAGAAAATACACCACCTGAAGTCAGAAAACAAGCAGGTTTATGTTCTTTGAATTTGCTACCTGTAGGTTCGAGAGAAAAATACGAATCTGCTTATAAACATTTAATAAATTGGAGAAAAGGTCATAAAAGCAGAGCATTGTCAGCAAAAATAATTTATGTGTTAAATTTGTTAAATAATTAATCTGTTAAATTGTGGTCGTAGGAAAAGTACTGTGTGTATCACGTGCGGAAAAGAAATTTCACACTCGTGTGAATTGTGACACTCGACTTACACTCGTGAAAAATTTTCTCTTTTCCGCACTTGTTTCACAATATACTATTATCGCTCTGCATTTGTTGATGTTTTTAAACGATTATCGATGTTGTGCCTTTACTCAGTTGAGTGTCTTTACTAATTTTCGTCCGCTCTGAAATGAAATGTTTTTTTTTAATGAAAATATAACAGCGACAAAATCAAAAAAGGTGCGAATAAATCAAACAGCCCTAGCGGCTAATTCCTGCACAAAAAAATCAAAATGTTTGATACGCAAAGGGATTTTAGGGAGTGTCTTTACTAATTTTCGTCCGCTCTGAAATTAATTTTTTTTTATGAAAATATAAAAGCGACAAAATCCAAAAAGGTGCGAAAAAATCAAACAGCCCTAGCGGCTAATTCCTGCACAAAAAATCAAAATGTTTGATACGCAAAGGGATTTTAGGGAGTGTCTTTACTAATTTTCGTCCGCTCTGAAATTAAATGTTTTTTTTTTTTTATGAAAATATAAAAGCGACAAAATCCGAAAAGGTGCGAATAAATCAAACAGCCCTAACGGCTAATTCCTGCACCAAAAAAATTCAAAATGTTTGATATGCAAAGGGATTTTAGGGAGTGTCTTTACTAATTTTCGTCCGCTCTGAAATTAAATGTTTTTTTTTTTTATGAAAATATAAAAGCGACAAAATCCAAAAAGGTGCGAAAAAATCAAACAGCCCTAGCGGCTAATTCCTGCACCAAAAAAATCAAAATGTTTGATATGCAAAGGGATTTTAGGGAGTGTCTTTACTAATTTTCGTCCGCTCTGAAAATAAATGTTTTTTTTTAATGAAAATATAAAAGCGACAAAATCCAAAAAGGTACGAATAAATCAAACAGCCCTAGCGGCTAATTCCTGCACCAAAAAAATCAAAATGTTTGATATGCAAAGGGATTTTAGGGAGTGTCTTTACTAATTTTCGTCCGCTCTGAAATTAAATGTTTTTTTTTTTTAATGAAAATATAAAAGCGACAAAATCCAAAAAGGTGCGAAAAAATCAAACAGCCCTAGCGGCTAATTCCTGAACCAAAAAAAAATAAAAATGTTTGATATGCAAAGGGATTTTAGGGAGTGTCTTTACTAATTTTCGTCCGCTCTGAAATTAAATGTTTTTTTTTTAATGAAAATATAAAAGCGACAAAATCCAAAAATGTGCGAAAAAATTAAACAGCCCTAGCGGCTAATATATGCACCAAAAAAATCAAAATGTTTGATATGCAAAGGGATTTTAGGGAGTGTCTTTACTAATTTTCGTCCGCTCTGAAATTAATTTTTTTTTTTTATGAAAATATAAAAGCGACAAAATCCAAAAAGGTGCGAAAAAATCAAACAGCCCTAGCGGCTAATTCCTGCACAAAAAAATCAAAATGTTTGATACGCAAAGGGATTTTAGGGAGTGTCGTTACTAATTTTCGTCCGCTCTGAAATTATTTTTTTTTTTTTTTAATGAAAATATAAAAGCGACAAAATCCAAAAAGATGCGAAAAAATCAAACAGCTATAGCGGCTAATTCTGCACAAAAAAATCAAAATGTTTGATATGCAAAGGGATTTTAGGGAGAGTCTTTACTAATTTTCGTCCGCTCTGAAATAAAATGTTTTTTTTTTTAATGAAAATATATATAGCGGCATAATCAAAAAAGGTGCAAATAAATCAAACTGAAATGTTTTTTTACTGAAAATTTTTAAAAATGACTCCATTCAAGATTTTTTTTTCAAGTTTTTTTTTATAGCTACGAACTCTGTCTCTATGTAACTAATTAGCGACAAAAAAACTACATGTCTAAAAGTATTTTATTATAATTTTAAAAATTTTTAACATTGTTGCCCTGCTGACTTGATATAAACTTAGCAGGGCAACGTGTTATTTAAAAAAAAATAATGTAATTGAAAGTATTCCATCGCAACTAATTAGCGACAAAAGGATTAAGTAATTTTAGATGGTTTATGAATGTTAAATAATTTTTTTGTTATAGTTGTCCTGCTAACTTTATATCAACTTAGCAGGACACCCTGGTTAAAAAAAACTACAACAGCGACAAAATTAGTTTCATCGCGAATAATTAGCGACAAATTAGCGACAAATTTCCGCTATAGTAACTTTCTCATTTGAGCAAGTTGTCCTGCTAACTTTATGTACGTAGTAGGGACGTTACAATGTTTAGAACAAGCAAATAGCGAAGAAAATTGACAACAATAGTAACGGAATACCGCCGGTGACATCCCACGTGTAATATACCCCAGAACCCAACTGCACAGTTTTTTACTCGAGTTTACCATTTTTTTATTACTTTTATTTTATTTTGACCATTTAGTGCAAAAAAGCGTTTTTTTTTTTGTTTTTTGTCTAGAAAAGAAAAACTAAGGAACCAATATGTAAATGGTTCCGATGAACGAATTGTAGAGAATTAAAACACGAAGAAAATGAGCGCCGAAACAATGCGATCGGTCCTCCCTTAATAATGAACGATCGGATCGTTTCAGCTCCCATTTTCTTCGTATTTTAATTCACCACAATTCGTCAAATTGGGACCATCCATATTGCGTAATCAGGTTTTCTTTTGTAACCAAAAAAAAAAAAAAAAAGATTTTTTGCACCAAATAGTCAATAAAAAAAAAGAAAATGGTAAACTCGAGTATAAAACGTTGTAATAGTTACGATCTCGGGGCTATTCTAAAATCCGGTGATTTCAGAGTTGTGTTGTTCTATCCATCCTTCTATCTTCAAGAATGACATTAATTTATTTGAACTTTCCTGGTGATGGGAAATGATAAATCAAAATAAACTTATTTTGGCTCCCTTAAAGAACTAATAAGCTTCGGACAACTTAATAATCTCGTACTTGTAAGTTGAAAAAATGAGGAGGTACACCATCGAGTATGCATACCCATCAACCCACTTAAGTGTTACGTTTTTCATCGAGATCTTCATAGTTAAAAAATGCTTGTGCAAAATTTTGGACTATATGTTTTAACGAATTCTTGAGAGCGATGGTAATATCAATACCGAACAAAAATATGACATTCCAAAACCACAGGAACTGTTTTCAATGAACTTCAATATCATTTCAACGGCCTGCGGATTCTCTTAATTCCGGTCAGAGGATATCATGCCTCGCTAAGAAACTAAATTACATGTTTATTGACAGAGATGTTGGCAAATGTTCGTGACGACGTAATGGGTAATCTACGAGCTTTAGGTCTTGATTCTTGAATATGTTGGTAATGGTAACGGTAATTCCTCCATTATTCCAAGTACAGTGAAAAGTGATTCATCCTGAAGTTTTGTTTTTCATAGTTTGTTCTTACAAGATCCAAAGTATGCATCCACTACCAGGCTCTTTCAATTTATTTGTTGCTTTGATCCAATTTTTCACCACATCAGGAATATAGTTGTAAGAAGACGTGTTGTGATTTAAAAATCCACCAAGAGTGCATTCACTACATCTCAAATTATGGAGACCGGTGCACACCGATCTCAGTGGCGTTCAAGCGATAAGTTAATGGCGAATTAACTTGGGAAGTGAAATACCTAATTTTAGTTTATCTAATTAAGTAAATAAATAAATTAGTAGTTACTGTTTATCATTTTCCAATTATTATTTATCGTTCCATGATAAAAAAAATGGTAGCAATACTATAGTTGAATTCGTATTATCCCGTAAACCACCTGGATAATGTCGATTTCGGAAATGCCATCTGGATCGTTTTACTCCCTTGCGTTCGGTAAATATATTACAGATTTAGCCTCGTTTCAAACCATTAACGTTCGTTAATTATTATCTTCTCGAGCTGGCAAATTAAATCTGTTCGCTCGGATTTTTAATTCAGAGCAGAGAGGTTTGGGAATGATTTGATCAGACAATAAAGGAATTGTTAATCACGTCCCCGCTAAGCTAATCAACTTTCATCAACCAATAAAACGAGTGAAATAAATTTGTATTTTTGGAGTTAACGATTGTTATTAATTATTTACGGCGGAATAATGACTAATTATGTCGTCATTACAACTTTAAAGCAGGCACAGTTAATAAAAAAATGAAATGGCGAACGACTGACGACTGCACGGTAACAAGGATAATAGGAAATGTTGCCCTTAAATAAGGCTCGCCCATCAATTACGACCCTATATCGGTTAGTTTTCTATTAAACCGAGCGACATACCTAATGGTTCCCCGACATATTCTCTGACCAAATATCTAACCAACTTGCTGCAGCCACACGTCGGATCTACAGAATCCCACATTAGAGAGACACGGGTCACTTTATAGAAAAACTTGAATCTTTAACCCTTCATTCCAGTCAGTTTTGATGTCGCTTCCCTTTTCACCATAGTGTCCATCGACGAGACCTTTCAACACATTCAACGCATCTTTCCTAAAGACATCACCTCTCTCTTCCACCATGTACTCACTACAATCTATTTTCAGTGGAAGGGGGACTTGCAGCCCCCTGTATCAGTCCTGTGGTTGCCAACTTCTACATGGTATTCTTTGAAGCTGCGGCCTTAAACTCCGCCATCAATAGTCTTGTTGGTACCGTTACGTAGATGACATCTTCGTCATTTGGCAATATGGAGAGGTGGCACTGTAGGAATTCTTCAGCATATCAGAGTATATTCACCCCTGCATTCTTAACTATAGCATTTCTTCATTTCCTCGTTAACAGGAATGAAAATGGCATCTCGGTGCACAGGGTCTACCCAAAACCAACACACACACATCGGTATTCACAGACGAACTCCAAACATCATCCAGATCAAAAACGAGGCGAGTGAATCGTACATCCCCAATTTGAAGATTTGGCCCAGCTAGATAATGATCTGCGCATGAATGGACCGCTCAAGAAATCAGGAGACCTTACGACCCAGTACCCAACGTCCCACGACACCCAGCGAACAACCACCAAGACTTTTGAGAGCTGAATTTCTCCCTTACCTTAAGAACGTCACCGATCGAATCGGTGAACTCTTGCAGCGCCACGACGTCAAAACCATCTTTAAACCTAAACAGCAAGCCCAGAAGAGATGTGATGCTGTATACTTTGAAACTACCAAGCGAAGCGTCAACACCCGCACGACCGCATAAGGGAAAATGCCGCCTGGACCAAAGGGCAAGCCAGCTGTCGCAGACACGCCGTGTTTGAAGACTATCACGCCTTGATGAGCACATATGCTTTGAAAAAACGAAAATCCTGTCCACTACTTCACACAATTACAGCCGTTTACATCGTGAAGGAATAGTAATTTATAAACATCCAAATAATTTCAACCGACAGGAGGAATTACGTCAGACTCAAATCAGTCATCGTCTGACTCAGGAATCTATGACATCATCGGAATTTGCTACGGTGGAAATGGCTAGTGGAGGAGGTATGACATCACCAGACCACTGTATAAATAGGAGAGCTCTGCCAGCTGTCCGGTCAGTTATCCAGTGAATACGAGTAGTGGAAGCATCACTTGCGCACACTTAACCGCTGATGATGTCTATCGCAATTGAAGACGAAACGTTGTTAATATTAATTTTATTATTATTATTAGGCAATGTTTTCGAGTAAGCCATTTATTTAAGTTTTTACTATTCTTGTGGAAACCAAATTATTTAGAAGTCCCTTCCCGCAAAACTTCACACTTACATAAATCTAATATTTTAATAAAATTAATAAACTTTTCATGTATAAAAATGTATAAAACTGTTTTTGTCAAATAAGCTTAAATACAAACATTAAAAAAAAAACATCATTAATGGGTTGGAATTATTTTGAATAGTGATAAAGGAAAAAGTCTTATTCTCGCTAAGTTTGAGACTTTATTTTTTCTTTTATTTGGTTACATGTTTCGGCTCTTCGGCCATCATCAGACCATAAAATAAACTGTAAGTAAAAAGGTATATTGTGAGTATAAAACTCAGTCATAACTAGCTGGATTGGAAATATAAAAATACAAAAGATATTAATTAGTTAAGGTGTACAACTTACAGTCGTCTCTATGTCATAACAGACAATTTCGGCTCATCAAGCAGGTTGAAGCAAACCATCACACACATCAGTTGCGGGGTTAAAATAACATAAAATCGAAACAAGGGGTGTACCCCCATAGAGTCATCTTGAACTCGTCTAGGAAGTCAAAGACCAGACAAATATAAAACATTGACTAAAACACCAAGGGAAACGGAAAAGGCATCGAATTCCTTGTCAAATATTCAAAAAAATACTCGAAGGCACATGTGCTCGAGTCTCCTGTAGGAGAACCCACAAAATGGAAGCTGCATATAGATATCAGTGCAGATATGATTTCTTTTTATATTTTTTATAAAATCTAGAAATTTGAGAGGAAACCATCATGTTATTTTTAGGTTAATTAATTCGAAAAGTTTTTAAAAAATTTTTTGAACGATGTCTATATCAACCATTGACAGGTGACAACTGACAAAATGGTGAAAAGAAGGGGAGAAAGAGTATGAGGTTTCATTGAATGACTGATGGCAGATTGTTGACAAGCGATGTAAAGTCGGTCCGGTAAAAAGAAGAAGAAAGATGAGAAGTGGGGACTTCTATAAGCCGCGGCGGGAGAATTTGAAAATTTGAAAAATTAGATATGGTCAAAGAACAAGGAAATATGTTGTGAGAATTGACAAATCCAGGTAGTGGTATGTAATTAAGAGATGGGTTTTTTTATATTGTATATTATTAAGGCATAGGGGAAGTGTTGTTGCTATTAATTATAGGGCGATGTTGTCTCAATATTTCGAAAGTAGGTGGGAATGAATTAGTCATCATGGAATTTAGAGAGTTTAAGTTTTCGTCGTTGATATGTTTGAAAATTTCAAGTTCTTCGAGAATTGATTGTTTATGGCCTGAGGGGCATTGATGAAGTAAGTCTACGTCTCTGTCTATGTCAAAATGGTGGTTATGTAATCTGAGATGTTTCCCAAATATGGACTTATCGTTATCTGGTATTCTATAGCTGCGTAAGTGTTCATCAATTCTGGTTTTTAAGCTTCTACCACTTCTTCCAATGTAAACTGTATTGCAATCTGGATCTCCACAACGAAGTCTATACACTCCGCATTTATTTAGTCTTGGGATCTGGTCTTTGTTCTTGACAAGGTGTTGAAACAAGGTGTTGTTAGGTTTAAATGCGGTTTTATAGTCGGTATAGGATTCGAAAACTCTACTGATTTGTTGTGAAACTTCACCAAAGAAAGTGAGGGGTACGAACTTTCTGTTGGGATCTCTATCTACTGCATAGGCTTCAGATCTAAGTAATTGACTTCTCTTTCTATTGATCAATTTGTCTATTATAGTTGGATTATAGCCATTTGTCTGTGCTAAAAGTTTGATGGTGTCAACTTCATTGTTGAAACAACTTGAATTTAATGGAATTTTTAAAAGGCGATCTATGTAGCATCTGAAGGCAGCCATTTTGTGTTGATATGGGTGACATGAGGTATCTGGGATGCAGTGGTTCGTTGAAGTTGGTTTTCTGTAGATGTCGAATTTGATTTCGTGGTCTGATATCGAAAGTTGGAGGTCAAGAAAGTTTATTTTGCCTTCTTTTTCTATTTCCATGGTGAAATTGATATTGGAGTGGGTTTTGTTGATCCAGTCTAGAAGTAAATTTGGGGAGTCCGTTGAGTTGTTCCAGCAGATAATTATGTCATCAACGTAGCGGTACCAGAAAAGAATATTTTTTCGGTGCGGGTTGGAAGAGTGAAAAACTATGTTGTCTTCAAAGAATGACATAAACACTTCTGCCATGAAGGGTGATAAACAGTTACCCATACTTACACCGTCTGGTTGTAAGTAAACGGTGTTGTCAAATGAGAAGAAGTTCTGTTTCAAGCAAAGAGAAGTTAGTTGGAAGATACTCTCAGCCATGTCATTGTCTATTTGTGAGTGATGTATGATGTTCTTGAGGATTTGTAAAGTTTGTGGAACTGGTACAGTGGTAAAAAGGTTAGAGACGTCGAGTGAGATAAGGGTATGTGAGTCTGGGATATGTAAGTTTTTTACTTTGTTAACTAGGTCTAGGCTATTTTTTAGACTGTGTTTTGGATGGAAGTCTAAAATAGAAGGAAGAAGTTTGTTGAGTTTTTCGGAAAGATGGTAGGCTAAGCTACCTGTAAAGGCAACAACTGGTCTTATGGGGACATTTTGTTTATGTATTTTAGGGAGACCATATAGTCTAGGGATATTATGGTTCATGGGTATTAAATGTTTTATGTTATCAAAAATTACTGGGCCATATTTGTTAAGTGTAGTCTTAAAAGAACTGCAATATTTCTTATAACAATCAATATCAGCTGGGATGAAACCGTTGTCTGTGAGGAAAGTTTTGACCTTATTTATGTATTCGTTCCTAGGAAGAACAACCATACAATTACCCTTATCAGCCTTTGAAATAAAAAGATCATTGTTTTTGACCTTGATTCTCACTTTTTTTAAACAAGAAAGAAATTTATGAATGGCAGGTGAAGTTTTTAATCTTAGTCTTTTAAAAGCAAGGAGAATGTCAGAAGTCTTGCTTCTTATGGTATTGATTACGTTAATGTTCTCAAATTTGTGAGATCTTATAATTGACTCAACTTCAGCCACCAAAGTTTCAATGATTCTATGATTCTATCATAACTAGCTGGATATTTCCAATCCAGCTAGTTATGACTGAGTTTTATACTCACAATATACCTTTTTACTTACAGTTTATTTTATGGTCTGATGATGGCCGAAGAGCCGAAACATGTAACTAAATAAAAGAAAAAATAAAGTCTCAAACTTAGCGAGAATAAGACTTTTTCCTTTATCATTATCATTGTTCCTCGCAATGGGTCTCCGTGAATTTTTTATTTTGAATAGGTTTATTCCAGAATCAAAATAACAAGAAGTGTCTGTCTCATCATAATATTTTTGTTCTAAACACCTTAATTTTATACAGCACATGCGTTTTTATTTTTTTATTTTTTACACCATTACGATGGAGTGTTTTTTCCCCCGTTGACGTTATCTTTTAAATAAACAACCAATCCAACGTCATTTAATCAGAATTTTCCGTTTCCTCTTTTTGTTTATTCCTCATCAGTGTTCGCATTGTTTACTTCTGCTTACCATTACTTCAATGACAGGTTCTTCATCTCATACTAAATAATTGCCGGGTCGGTTTTTGATTACGTCGTAATGGGATCTTGCGTCTTCGGTGCAAGCATTTTACGTCATTCAAAGGTATCGACCAGCATTACAACACAATTTCAAGATCACAAAACATTACCACCGCCCATAAATTTCGCATAAAATATTGCAAGGAAAATAATTACATATTACTTTCACGCATGAAATTCCGCTTGACATGTTTTCACTGCGATTCATTTTCATAACGTTTTGATTTCTCTATTTTTTTTAGGATGGGAACTTTCGCGAAGAAAACTTACAGTAATTTTATGCCCGTGTATTTTAACATAATATGTAAATGTGCGTTTTTTGTATCCAATTATAATATTCTATGTTGTTTGAATATAAGTCAAGTCAAGAACTACATACCTGATACCATACCTACCTGGTAAAAACTCGCTTGCTTATTGTAGGACATCAGAATTCTCACCGAAAAAAACATTGACGCTTCAACAAGAGTCACATTATAGTGCTGCGTTTGTTGAATGTTTTCGGTATAGCTCCAAGACGAAGGAAACTCCAGGGAGTCTCTTAGGCAATAATAATATTTACTGCCATTTATTGGCAACGCAGAATAAAGTACGTCACCAAAAAAACTGCGAACTAACGTCATTCTCCTAGCAACTTCTCTCAAATCGGACTCCATAACTAAACAGTGTGTGACAAACAAGCGCTGCGACAAAATAGAGCTGCGGCAAAATAGCGCAGGGACCAAAAGCGCATGAATACAATAATAGCGCATGACAAAATAATGCATAAGTAGAAATAGCTTGCAAAAAGAAAAACCTACATAAAATTATAAAATTTTATTCCAGCGGTCATCAAAAAGACATTGAACTCGAGAAAACCATAACGAATACATTTCAAAAATCGTGAAGTAGGAAAAATTGACACAGCAATAAAATATAATATATAGATGCCTTCTTATGTGCAAAAAAAAAAACACCAACCAACAGATGTCATTGGATTCATACGATAAATATAAAAAGGCAAAAACTGGGAGGACCCCACGGCTTGACCGCTTGGTACATGGACTACTAGAATGCAGATCCCTATAATATGGTTATTCAATTTCACGTCATATAAATAAATAGGTATGCTCTCTCATTGAGCGTTTTCAGACCTAATGACACGATACCGACACGACACAGGCAACTATATTGGAGCATGCAAAAATGTATTATTGCAGTTAATTGCAATAATACATTTTTGCATGGTCCGATATAGTTGCCTGTGTCGTGTCGGTATCGTGTCGTTAGGTCTGAAAACGCTCATTTTCTCTGCCAAAAATTCGCCCATTTCACAGACATGCAGGCTTTAAAACATCCATCACATAAGAAAGTATGTGCATGAGAGTTACTAGTGTTTCCGTGGCATTGAAAATAACGAAATTTTACCAAATCACACTTCTGGCGTCACATAACCTTACGTGAGCTCACGTGACGCACTGTGCTTCGCCTGGTGTGGAATCCTTTTAGTGAAGCACCCTCTCCAAGTCCGTTTCCTTGAGAAACTTGAGAAAAAAAAAAATTGAGAGGATCAAGGTCGGGTAAGTTCCCTGCCTCTGGCTGGTGGTGGCCCAGAACATTACTTCTTTTGAATTCTATTATCGTATCGCAGTTGAGCAGCAGGTGACGTGGTGTCTCGTCTCCTTTCCCGCAGAATCTGCAGACGCCGTTCTCTTTTATGCCTAACTTCCTCAGATGTTCCTTGAGCTTGCAATGTCCCGTTAGGAATCCCGTCAGTGTTCTGAGACGACTCTTCGACCTCTCCCGGTTGAAGTTCCCGAGAAGTTCTTTGGCTTGTCTCAACCCTGAGCGGTTCCTCAAATGGGTTTCTCTCAGTTTTTGTTCTTCCTTTTGGAGTTCTGCCTTGAAGAAAGTATCTTCGAAGCCACAGAATGGTTGTGGTCCTATGAAGGGTGTCGATGCTTCTTTTCTTGCCAATAAGTGGGCATGTAAGTTTCTCTTGATTCTGGAATGGCCCGGTATCCATTCCGGAATGGCCCGGTATCCACTATTTAGAGCACTATTTAGAGGCTGTCACTCTGGAAACGTATGGCGGTCTGGATGCGTTTTGCACATATGGTCATGTTCCCTTATCATCTGCAGAAGGTTCAACAGCTACGACCAGAAGACTATCCTATCAGCCTCGTATGGACATTTGCAGACGGTTTCTGAAAACAAGCGGCCATTTAATTTAGCGATGAAGCGACTTTTTCCAGAGAGGAAGGTCCAAAGAAAATCCGAGAGAAAAACTCCATGGCAAACATGTTAGCAAACAGCGATTCTTAATAAATATTTGGATAGGAATAGTGTCAATTGAGGGGTCCATTTCTTTTCAGAAGCCGCTGGCTGAATTTATCTACCGGGACTTCCCAACTAATCATCCGGCAGCGTTGGAAGATGTGCCTATAGACCACTAGGAGGATGTGTGGTTCCAACATGATGGAGCTCCTTGCAGTTTTAGGAAGGAAGTTCGAACTAAGATGTTTACATTTTTATTTCTGGGGTCAAATAAGTCCTTGGTTTATTCAGGATCTCCCTAAATAAGTGCGAAATTTTTTTTGGGGTTACTCCTTGACTCATTCTAGGAAAAAAGGTCCTAATAACGTGTGTCCGAAATTGCACCGTTTTTGAGATACCGGGGTGTCAAAAAAGATTATTTTTCCATTTTCTCCGGAACCATTTGAGATACCTTTTTGCTTTTGAACATGTCATATCATTGATATTAGCTGCCTTTTTAATACCAATTAACTTTCTTTTTGCCCTTCATTCACGCTAGCAATTATGACCGAGAGTAGGTACCTTTTTTGTGTAGAAAATATTGGCGGTCTAAAATGCGCTTTTAAAATGTCAATTTGCCCAGTGTCATAGATATTAGGGGCAAAAAACCGCACGCAACCCTAAAATCTCCGCCACTGACATATGAAAAAAAATAGTTAGCATTAAAAAAGTAGCTTGTATCAATATGACGTATACAAACATTGAGCTCTGTAGCTGAAACGGTTCCTGCGATAGCGTCAAAAAAACTGGAAAAAAGTCTTTCTTCGACTCGAAGACTTTGTAGCCGAAGTGGATCAAAAATCAAAGAAATGCGTTTAGGGTTTTAGTGTTACAGATAGCTATCGACGACATACTTAAAAGGCGTAGGAGCAGGGTATGTTTTAGTTGTATATTTTTTATATCTAAAATTACAACTGTCAAAGATGACTTGAAAAAACAAAAACGAATTGAAGTTTCTCTTTTCTTTTTTTGGATCCATCATCAATAGAAACTGAACTTTAGTATGAAAGTTGTAGGTATAACCGAAGATAAAGGGTGTCCAAAAATAGCTTTCGTTTGCATGCATGAGCCAAAACTTGAACAAAGGGGGCAAAAAACGAAAAACCAAAAGTTAACCAATTTCCAGCAACCAAAGTCCAAATTCAAAAGCTTTATTAAATAAAAAACCGTTTTGCCTTGAAGAAAATCTCACGTTGTCTGAATCGAGTTAATATACACCCTGTATATTAACTGCCATTAATACGTAAAACCTCTTATGAATTTAGAACCTTGAATAACAGTCCCAAATGAGTCAATTAAATGAATCTTGACCTCATTTAATAAATCCTCTGATCCCAGAAAAGTTATGATTCAACGACCAGATTTGTAAGATTACATTTTACAAATCTCCGGCGTCACTTCTTGACACGAATTAATAGATCGACATCTATGACTTGTACAATAAGCGAGAAATTTCATTAGATTAATCGAGAGCAATTAAAATAAATGATTCATTTGCGCAGATCAATTAATAACGCAAACCATGATTTCATTTCTCGAGATTAGCCGGCGAACGGTTCATTCCTTCTGGGAAAATTAATTTAGGCCTTCATCACTTCGCTTTGTCTTCGCAACCATTATTACCTATTAGTATAGCACTATAGAACAGAGGTTCCGAAAACCGCGTGGAAATTTAAGAGCGTTAACATAATTCAAGGTTGTCTGGTAAGGAACATCGTTTAGGTGTGTCTAGAAACAAGCAAACAATAAATAAAGTGATAAAAACGATTCTAACAGTGAGACTGGAGACCAATAAACATACTAGCACTATGAGCACTATAATAGCGCAAAGAGAATCTGTCGTATTTTGATTTCATTCATAATTTTTGAGGATACATTACCTACCATTAGGTATTGATATCATTTCAATGCAAATTTATTCCGATCTAAGTATTTAAGAAAAGGTCAGTCTCAAAAATATTTATATTTTTCTAAGCATGTGTTGATAAAAGACGTTAATGGCGAAAATTACGTCATAACGAAATGAAAACAACGAAAATGACGTCCCGTACAGCAAACTTCTCGATTTTCTATAAAACGGCGGAACAAACTTAAAATTTAACTGCAGCAACAGTAAAAGCAGCTTTCTAATCTCAATTATTAAGTTAACATTTCTCTTTAAAACATACAGTGAAGACCTTTTTTAATTCTAACTTTTTACCACTGAAATCCCTATGGTGCGTCGGCCAACGAAGGACCTCTACAGGACAGCTACAAAAAAACAGATTTTAGTTTTGAACTTCTCGCAATTTTTAAAGTTCAACAGATATCGACCTTTTAAACCAATAGGTAGGTATGTTCAATTCTAAATTTTTTATTTATCGTTTAAAGGAAAAAAATCAAGGAAGTTTCAATTTATAAAAATTATCAAATTCAATTCTAAAGGTATACATAGTTGATTTGAAAAATGTCCATGCATAAACGTCAAACATCAAGAATATCTGTATCAGCCTCGCTCGCGGAGTCCTCGGCGATAAATTGGGCTATAAATAAGTGCTCTTTCTTTCAAAATAAACAGTCTTGTTTCACTGAAGTGTCCTCCGACTTGTCCTCCAAAACTCTGGTTCTGAGTTTTGATACAATACTTTTATTCATTCATTACTGCTTGTTTCTTCAGGAAATAAATTGGCATTCAGAGTAACGAATGCGATTGGGAAAGACAGACTGTTATTGTATATTGTGTACAGGTTGTCAATTTGAATTTGTGACAGAGATATCGCATGCAAAAATGGAGCTTTCGTGAATATTGTCCCACCTAATTGTTTTAGAGAGAAACATTAAAGAATGAATCATTATTGTTAACATTGGAAAGCTGCTTCTATTGCTATAGTTATACAGTGTGACCCATTTGTTCTTGAAACACCCTGTAGAATCTTAATTTATGGTGCGATTTTGAAAAAAATTCTTTTAAATCATAGAGCTTGATAAACTATATTTTGGGAGCAAAAAGCGTCTCATTCCTACAATATCCAATGCCTACTAGATCAGTGTTTACTTGTAAAATCTCAAAAATTCATATTGGCGATTTTTTTAGAAAAAAACTGTGCACGCTACTGGATTCACCAGCCCTCAAAACGGTACTGTACTAAATTTTATTGGAAATGTCAGAGTAATAAGGATCTTGCAGTTATTTTAGAAATTCATAATAGAACTCCGAATTTTCATTAATTTATTCGAAAAGGTCAAGAGAGACAAAATAGAAATTGTACGTCTAGTTGGTGATAATGTAGGTACTTTAATTTTTTAATTATAATTTTTTATTTATTTATTTATTTTTTTTTAATTTTTTTTTTAATTTTTTTTTATTTTTACTTTTTTTACTTTTTTTTAATTTTAATTTTTACTTATGATAGCTTTTGACCTTTTTCAAATTAATTTATGAAAATTCGGAGTATTATTATGAATTTTTAAAATAACTACAAGATCCTTTTTACTCTGACATTTTCAATAAAATTTAGTACAGTACCGTTTTGAGGGCTGGTGATTCCCGTGGCGTGCCCAGTTTTTTTCTAAAAAAATCGCTAATATGAATTTTTGAGATTTTACAAGTAAACACTGATCTAGTAAGCCCTGGATATTGTAGGAATGAGACGCTTTTTGGTCCCAAAATATCAAGCTCTATGATTTGAAAGAATTTTTTTCAAAATCGCACCATAAATTAAGATTCTACAGGGTGTTTCAAGAACAAATGGGTCACACTGTAGATAAGAGTCTACTGTTGAGTCATTTTCGAAAAATTTTTCAATTTGTGACGTAATATTGATCACACAAATTAAAAAGCTGACGTACCTATTGAAAAAATGATATTTTTTGTTAGATAATTAGCACTTCCTAAGTGGGCCGTGGACCGCGGAACGTATGTCATAACTTGTTCTCGATTCGTCAAAAACACGAGATATTCGCTGTCACGGTAACTTTAGTCGAAAGTTATTTTCGCAATGGGAGTAAACTTGATGGAATTTGTTTCCATCCAGGATGTGTTTGTTGGAAAGCTTCCGAAGCACCGGATTTAGTAAAAGAGATCTGTGATGATCGACTTATCAGTCGTAATACACCCATACCATAGCCATCAACCAGATCCTGCAAGCTTAAATGTGATTTACATCAAGGACGGAATATTTTTGCGAGACTGGTAGCCGAGATAAATGATACGCCCGGCGAACTGTTACAGAGTGCCCTTAGTGGAGTGCCCTGTATTGAAATGTGTCCAGGAGGGCGAGGGCACTTCACTTATCTCTTAAATGAATTAATTGTTGATTTTATTTCTTTTTTATAAAAAATGTCGATAGAGTTCGTGTCGATAACGTTCGTGGATGTTTTGACAACTTAAACTATATTAAAATTAAAGACATTACTTGCCTAGCAAAATCAATAGCTGTAAGTTGTAGACTGCGTGGATTAAGTACTCCAAACGGATTCGTTTTCGAGCACCCTTAACTATTTGTCAAAAGCTATGAAGAAAATGACGTCACAAATCTTTTCGTGGCGTAAAAGTTGAAAACTTTTCTCAACTTTTTCGAAAATGGCTTAGCTGACTCAAAATTTATTACTGCAAAGGCCAGGTCAGGTCAGGTTAGGGGAGGGTTAGGGTAAATATTAGGGAGAAAATTAGGGGAGACGGTATTTAACAAAATATCGGAGAATATGCAGAAATTAACGAAATGAAATAAAAATTGAATTCAATATTATGTATTGCAATGTTTAAATGAAAAAGGATGACGAGATAGGTCAATTAAACGAAAGAGGTGGGTGACGAGAACTCGATGAGCGAGGGAGTCGAAAGCTGATGCCAGTTAAATGTGCACAATTAAAAAAAAAACAAAAGAATTTATACTATTTGAACGCTTGTATTAAAGTGTAAATCTTTATTATGTTTGCTAAAAAATGTCCAAGAAATTGCGGCTTTTAACAAATGCATCAAAAAATAATTATTATATAGAATTCTTCTCGCAAAAATAAACGAAGGAAATACTTGTAAAGGTCAGATTAAAAGCCAATAACACCGTTCGAAAATTTTCCGATTTATTAACATAACAAATAAGTTAGATTATATCGGATCATGTAATCATCCTGTCAATCATTTGAATTTTTTCATCCCGGTAGTCGACGTAATTTGATATTCAAGCGCCAACGGAGACCTTGTAACTCGTAATGAAAAAAGGCGTGTGAAACTAATAACATATTAGATTTATACACTACATGTATAAAGTCTGATATAATTCAATTAAAATTCATGATACCTAGTATACCAACCTACATCATAATTATTTATTACTTATATAACATGAATATGAAAAATGGCATGCTAATAAACTTATGACACAGTTTGTTATATTGTTTTTACCTACAAGTACGAGTAATAAACGCTCTTGCTCAATACTTTGTAAAAAATTACTTTTCCTTTATAATAATAATAAAAAACAATAATGTAAATATGTAATAGTGTTATTACATAACAAGAATTGAAAGTGACATTTTCCGCAAGTGCGAAATGTCTTTCAACACAAAATATTGTACTATACTTTATCTACTCCCCATAGCATATAGAAACGAATAGTTTTATGATGTCAGATGCATCCACTTACTTTACTTACTACCCAACTTTAGTACCTAACTTTTAATTTCAGATTTACTAAGTAGGTAATTAGAATATCCGAATAAAAAAAATTACTAATAATCTTTCTTTTGACTTTTGGGGTAAAGTATTTTCCATTTCAGTTTCACTCTCATCACAATCATTTAATATTTGATAATAATATTAATAATCTCCTGCTTAACCTAATAAAGATTGAGTAGATTACACATATTACACTTTTTCAATCTGCGAGTTTAAGACATCAGGACCTACCGTCCAAACATCTTAGACTGCAAGAAGGTGTTTGGATATGGCGGACACAACACATCCGTTATTTAAACCAATAATATGACGCACTGAACTCATAAAGAATAAAACTGTGAATGTCCGAACAACAAGAAATATCTACTATATAGATGTTTCAAAATGGCATTTTACATCGTATTCAATAAAACAATATTAGCAACAAAAAAAAGCAATATTATGTCTTTCTTTAATAATACAAATAGATAATATAGCGCGTGCCATTCATTTCGATAATAAGAGGTTTGGGAATTTTATACCTTTTCTCTCATGCTTTTATTATTTTACATATCGAATATTATAGCTACTTAATAATTATTGTTCTACCATAGCTGCTACCTTTTTGACTGATGGTTTTTAAGGCCTTGTTGTAATAAAAAAAAACAACACTGTTTTGACTTTTTATTATCATTACAGAACAGATATGTGCAAAGGCTCACTTTCAGACCACGCAAGTTATTTTGTAATTGTCAACTTTCATATAAGGGAGTAGATAAATACAAAATAATGCTCAAGTTAGTTATAAAGAACTTTCAAGAAAAATTTACAGTTTCCCAGTATGCCAAAAAAAGTTATAAAGAATAGTATATCTGTAACCGTGGATCCGTCCCCTTCGCCTTCGGCTCGTGTGAACAACTATTCAATGCCATTTCAAACATCTTGCAGACATTATTTTCTCTACGATTCTAGGATTGCGATAATTAAACACCAAGATGCATGTTCAACTATATGCATTTTAACTACATGTATGTCTACTTTTGAGGGAGGTAATTAATTCTGATACAGTTTAACAAAATGACATTAATAGTCCATAATTAAAATTTTACAAGAATGTGACTGTTCTATAGAACAATAGTATTGAGAAAATTCATTTCATGCAAAATGGCATGGAAATTTATGCAAAATGAAATAAAAGTGATCTACATCGTTTTTGCCGTATGGTCTTCAACCGAAATTGGGCATATAGTTTCATTTGATCTCACGCCACTGGCGAAAACAAATTAACGTTCATTTATTTATTTGGCTGGACTAATTTGATTATTTTGACGAGAAAAATAATAACAACGTGCGAACTAATTGGATATTATCAATACTACTGGCATGCCAAGTCCATAATTTTGACCCTGTGAGCATAGATACATGATCATTGATCAACGGTATAATACACTATTATGTTATTATGTTACTAGAATGGCAAAGTGGCGCCAAAGATTAGCAAATAATTAACAACGCAAAAGAAACAAAGACAGACCAGACCAGTTTATTATGTTGGTTGTGGTGCGGTTTCTCACTTCATTGCTCCAACAGTTAATTATTTCAATTTTCTTAGTATGTACCTACATTATTACCATTACTTACGTTAGATCAAATTATTTAAAACTGCCAGCAGCTCTCTAAAAACTAATTATTTTACTATAATGAACACTAATTAAACCGATTGCGTAACCTGACAATATAACTCGATACATCGTATACCTCTACTACTCATTCCTACGTAAATGTTTTCATTCATTTATCTAAGTCTGCACATATCCAAAGATAATATTTCATTTTATTATCTATTGTTTGATAATTTGTTGATGAATATGCATGCTTATTTGGTAAAAAGTTCTCAGAGACAATGTGTTAACATTTAGCTGGAATAAACCAGCTCGTAATTTAACTTCGAAACACAACAACAGGTAATTCTTACTAAAGTCACAAGTAAAAATTCCTTGTAATGTGTATTTTATGTTCCAAGTGCTTAAGTTTAAATTTTTTAGTAGACTTTGCTCGACAAGGGTAAAAATCTCATTTAGACAAAGTTTTTCAAACATTTTGTTTGATTCATAAAGAAGCTGAATAGAATCTCGTGGGCCACGTTATGGGTGTATTACTCGGTGTATTACATACAACTGATAAGTGAACCGTCCTTATATCTACTGAAGACTGAAGAGAATTTGGAGTTATTGATGAAGTACTGATGATTTACCAGTAAAATTGCAATATTTTGAAAGAACCTTAAACGAACAACAAATTCATAGAAAGTAGAAATTGCTATGGTAACATTTGTTACAAGCACTATCATCGAAACTAAGCTAAGTTGAAGTTACTTCACAAGACCTTTAAAAATACGACGCAATCAGCCCTTACGGAGACGGCGTTTCGCTTATCGCCGATTCTTTCATATTAACCCCTAGTGAAGCTAACCAGGAGAAATCCCAGAGGATGGGCACCATGAGTTAAGATCCACGGTAAAATAAATGACAACATTTATCACCAACATAAAGAGACTGAAACCGAGAAAAAATAAAAAAAACAAGCTGTTGGCCGTAAACAAATCTGAAAATAAAAGTTTCCTGTTTTTTTTTTGCCCTCTTTTTTATTTTCAAATAACTGCGCACGTTTAATGCTGAACAACGGGGTAAGTGACTTGTGTTTCTGGCTACAAGTGCTTAACTTCCAAGCATTCCCAGAAATTATAACATAAAAGAGCAATGAAGATACATTTTTATTTCCACCTCATATACATCGTCTGTGTATGTATCACATTATGTATGTACACATATTATGTAAAATGAAAAAAGACACGACCGTAATCCTTACAGGGATTACGGGATTACGGAAAGAAAAGGAGCAGAGAACCAGAATGAAATCACTGTTGCCAAGTTTTCAATTCAGTAAGGACGACTTTTCTAATGCAGTTCTCGTAATTATGCTCTGTCCACTGAGTGTTGTCCGTTGTCACGCCACACTGATTCTGGCTAAACAATTTCATTTAATTCGATTTGATTCATACACTTGTTTCTAAGTCGAACCATATGTGGTATCGCAGTTCGTGTCAGTGGCGTGTGAATTGTTATAATTATGATTAGAAATAGCATGTCACCTACCTGCTGGTTGACGTTTAAAAGAAAGCATAACACCTCCGTTTTCTTTTTCTGCAGTAAAATATCCTAGCAATTTAACCACACAAGACCACGTCCTAGGGAGTTCAATCGTCTCCCAGGCATTTTGTGTAATTTTTTGTATTTCGTTGCGAGAATATACCCAGTCCGTTTTTTTTTTAAACGTTAGAAAAACAAAGATTTTTAGGCATTCACGCAATTAATAAGTTAATCGTAGTTTATCACATCGTACAATATCACAGGTAATTTGATAATTTCGTAATAAAAACGTTTCAAATAACAAACCTCGTTAGTATATTTAGCGCTGTCACTGTCAACTGACAGTAGCCGATGAGCTGGACGACAATCTTATCATAATCAATCTAAGCGTATCAAGACGCGAGTCGTACTTCCGTCTCACTCTCGCTCATCTTTTTAGAATTGCTGCACGATTCAAACGTATTTCTGACAATGCGTCCCAATTTAACTCGATTTATTGACTATGCAATGCAATAGAAGGAGTAAGAAACATAACGAGATTATGTACCTATCCTTAGTTATCAAAACAGACAACACTCAGTGTACAGACTATAAGTAGCTTTGTTTACTGGTCCAACTTACTACAATGGAAAATAAACAATCTTATGTGGCAATAAACAATCAACATAAACTATTGTTGATAAAATTGGTTCATACTCATGTACAATACAGGGTGCAACTTTACAAACTTCTACCATTTGTAGTGTTCCTTAAAAGGGGAATATCATGTTACTCTTAAAAAGTGTCAACTTTCCTTCTCTGTTAATATACAGGGTGATTTGTGAATTTTGAAAAATATTCATTTGGCTATAATATCTAAGTATACACGGTTTTCTAATTTTCTAATTTTTTTGGTGCAACCGTAAACCATTATCTAGCATTCGATCGGCGTTATTCAAACTTAGAAATTCCAGAACCGGCTTAAGAAAAATTGATTGGGAGAGTTCATATTAAGAAGTTCACCCTGTATGCGATTTTTTTAAATGCGTAATTGGTGTTTTCAGTTTTGGTCAAATTCGATCGTTTATAAAAAATATCACGTAAGTGTGGCAACAATGTCACATACACAGTTTCAATTGTCTATTTGTGCACTTTGAAAATCAATAACTACATTTTTTAAATCGCATACAGGGTGAACTTTTTAGTACGAACTATCCCAATCAAATTTTTCAAACCGGTCCTGGAACAAATGAATATTTTTCAAAGTTCACAAATCACCCTGTTTATTAACAAAGAAGGGGAGTTGACAGCTTTTTGAGGTTCTCATGATATTCCCCTTAAGGGACACTACATATGATAGAAGTTTGTAAAGTTCCTCATGACTCACCCTGTATAGTCACAAAAAATACATAATAAGTAGATTTATAATAAGGACACTTACATGATATGCAGGAGAGTTTAAGATTTACTTTCATCATAAAAAGTAATGAACAAAATTACTTAATAACACTGCACGTAACACCTTTGAAAACTTTACCAGACTACAGAGTTCATATTCCGAGGAAAAGCTAACAGACTACGACAACTAAAAACTTGTTAATAACGGAGACATTAAAGCAAAATGGAACCTTTAATACGGGAAGAAACAAAAAGAACGACCATGAGGGTCTGTAAAGGGTAATTACGTGACGTAGACAAAAGAACAATATTTAGACGTGAAACAATAAGGAAACATTGTCGATTACTTAGTCCCTTTTCTTAATTAACTGTTCTTTTTATAGAGTGGTGAAAAATGATCCATTTACTATGAGAACAAAAGCTTACCTCAATACAGTAATGAAAAAAAAAAACACATAGGCATATATCAATCATGCAAAATGTTACATAGTTCATAATTTATTGACTATACAATCCTAGGTTGGGTTCAAGCTAAATTTAAAATATTAATAAAAAAAGTTAAAATTAATACCAGCCTAGCAGAAAAGCTTTCCCTAATGAGGTTTCTTACATAATCAGATTTTTCCCCACCTCGAGAGAGGTCAAGAATAGAATCGAGAAGCTTCAGGGTGTATTTAAGAGCAGAGCTCCACACATGAGAACTGTGTCAGCAGCTAGGTCTGCTAGGTCATCAAGGTCAACAACAAACCGTGCTAGCCTAGCAGCAGTCTAGGTGTAAAGTGTTTTTATTATCTCTTTGGAAACCCCAGGGTTTTTTTTGGAAGCTACTTTGGCAAAACCATGAACATAAATCCCCCAAGACAAGTTTCCACTACAAATCAGTCAAAGGATGGATAAAGAATAACTGGTGTGCTTTATGGAGTTACCGGACATAATGACAGCTGGTCCAGTTACCTCAACCTTCACCTTTGTTTTGAGAGTATTGAATTGAATCAAGTTATCAGAGCCTCAATCTACGATAATAGTATTTAGGTCACAAATGAAACTGTCAACGCCATGTTGTCCCATGAGGGGATACCTCGAGGACTTGGCAGCTTTCTAAAGTGTAAATTCGGTGTGAGGAGTACTGTCATCGACAAAACTATGAATCTGATTTGATGTTAAACCAAGTAAAAAAACAATCCATGGTTAGATGTCCGCGAGAGAGTAAAGTAAAAAAGTCAAAAAGAACAAAAAAAAAAAATTGGCTAGTAATCGCAAATTTACCAACAATAGGGTGGAGTGAAAAAGCTTTTACAGCTTTTTCATAATTTCACAAAGCCTTGCTGCATTGGATGTGCAAAAGTTGCTACTTAACACAGTGTTTTTACCCTTCAAATTTAAATATTATTATAATCATATATTCAGGTGCCCAACGTCGAAGATTAAAAAAAAACTTGCAATTTTTCTAGATATGTACTTCGTCCTAATTGGAACTCAGTACATCTTACTAATAAACAGCACAGCCTAGATCACTACTTAACCTTAGTGAGAGGAATTGATGAAAATGAAGAAAAGATTTAAACATTTCTTTCTTTGTTTCTGTTTTCTTTTGTACACGAGTTAGTTTAACTTGGGCATGAGAAGATCAACACTAAGAGTAGTAGTAATAACCCAAAAAAAAATTTAGTTCCCTAAAGTGAACATTTTGAGAAGGTGCCGCTAGGGCATTTATTTTTTATGCGCATAAACTGGAGGACGCAATAGAAGCTGTAGAATATATCACAAGCATTATACATGAAGCAGCATGGCAAGCTGCACCAACAAGTAGTACTGAGACCCCCGAAAAATGCAACGTGCCCCTACACATAAAACAAATTGTTGCAGAAAAACGCAAAGCTCGTGGTAAATGTAAAAATAAACAACACTGAAGAGGTTAACCCACCAACTCACTAACGCCTTGAAGAAAAACCGAAACAAAGAATTTAAACACTACTTATCTAAACTAACACCCTCGGACAACTTCATTTGGAAAGTCACAAAGAAGTTAAAGCGACCAACTCCACCACTTCGAAAAATATACAGTACTTGGGCAAGAGCTAACGAAAAAATAGCAAACAACTTTTCCGAATATCTAGTTCAAGTATTTACTCCCTTGTCGTCTAGGAACCCGTTAGCAAATGATGAAATAGAGGAATATCTCAACATTCCTGAACAGCTATCACTACCACCTACACCAGTCACTACAGCAGAGGTATGGCGAGAGATTAAACGATTGAATACATATAAAGCATCGGGATATGACCTTATAGTCGGAAGACTCCTAAAATAATTACGGAGAAGGGCAGCAGTACTCCTGACAGTGATCTGCAATAGAATTATCAGCCTCAACCACTTCTCACTCCAATGGAAATATGCACAAATTATAATGATTGCAAAAGCTGGAAAACCTCCACAGGAAACCAGCTCTTATAGGCCAATAATTTGCCTGCTCCCCATGTTATCCAAAATTCTGGAGAGGCTCCTGTTACAAAGACCGAATGTAATTATACCCAAAAATGAGCTAATCCCCGATCATCAGTTTGGGTTTAGAGAAAGCAATTTCCCCATTCAGCAGTGTCACAGGATGGATAGTCCATCATGTTAAGGAAAATCTACAGCAAAAAGAAATGTGTGCCTCAGTATTCCTAGATACACAAGTCTTCGATAAGGTATGGCATAGAGGACTACTATACACGATAAAGAAAATATTTCCAGACAGTATAAATTTACCTCATACTCAAATCTCATCTCAACGACAGATTCTTTCAGGTAAAAGTGGAAGATTTCCTCTCAGATTATCAGCTTTATATGCCCAAGGGTTCCACATGACAGTGTCCTCGGGCCGTACTTATGCCTCCTGTTTACTGCTGATGTCCCGACAACGAACACGACCAAAATTGCTAAATTTGCTGATGACATTTTACTAGATCATCCGAATCTACTACAAAATTGGCTACACAAATGGAGAGTTATGGCCAACAATGCAAAATCCATACAAATAACCTTCACGACAAAAACGCATTGTCTGCTCGCAGGTCACAATTTACAATACCCCAATACCTATGAAATCTGAGGTAAAATATCTTGGACTACACTTAGATCAAAAGCTGAATAGGCGTGCATACATTAAGGCGAAACGACAACAGCTAAATCTAAAATAAAAAAAGTTGTACTGGCTCATCGGACGTCACTCCCGAGAACAAACTACTGTTATACGAGTATAAAGCCATTCTCAAGGCAATTTGGGCATACGGGATTGAGTTGTGAGGGTGCAGTAAACTGTCTAATACCAAAATTATGCAAAGTTTCCAATCCAAGTTGCTGCGCATTATAACAAATGGTTTGTCAACAACCGCACTCCACACGCTTATCTAAACATATCATACATAGATGATGTTATCAGATTAATAGCCAGAAAAAGCAAACACCGAAGCACCGATCACAGCAATGAGCTAATTGCACGACTATATAATAGACAACCACTGGTCAACAGAAGACTTAGGAGATAGTGGCCTGATGACTTAACCGAATAAGTAATGGAGACACATCAGTGGATGGCGCCCAACTCGGCTGATACATTGAATATCATATCAGTCACTCAATACATTGCAAGTTCATGTAGATTGTAAATTAGGAATTAGTAATTAAAAAAACTCCAATAGATACTGTGAAGTTGCAACAGTTTGGATACTACTGGATGCAATCACGTGCCCGGGAAAACGCAACAACGAGCGCAATGCAGACGTTTTTCAATCTCCTGAATTAGTAAACTTTTTATACCTCTTTCCTCACAATAAAACTTTAAAAATTACAGCAAATATGCAGATTTTTTTCCTTCAGTTTTTAATTAAATATTATTAAATTTTGATGAAGTAAATTTAGCAGATAGCCCAGCAGACAACGGTATAAGGTTCAAGCTCACAACGAACATGCAAAACGAGTTTGGGGATTCTTTGTCTACCTAGCTTTATGTAATTACAAACTTGAAAGGAAATTATTTAGCCACAATCTAGTTAACCTAAAAGCAGTCTCAAAGCAGTCTCTGGTATCGTTATTAGGTTTAATTAGTTCAGCAGCAACAATAATAGAGTTTTGACTCAAACAACAATCAGGTTGCATCGGTAATGGGTTTAGGTACTTTTACTGAAATATGTTTCTCTAGAAACTCCGATAAACCTCATACAAAATAAACATCGATTTCCAAAATAAAATAAACGCACGCTTTTCATCTCGCTGTGAGGCAAAAGCAACAATCCGAGATCAGAAATAACCGCACGCTACATGTGCGACAGGCTTTATGTGAAAACCTTTTGACAATGTTATAACAGTCTTTTTCTCTCGGTTTTCCCCTTTTGTCAATTATTGTGTTTCCAAATTTGTCAAATGATTTTCTGATGCATCAAACGTCAGTGTTGTTTTTCAAATCAAATTCCTCTTTTGTCAAAAAAGATTCCCTTTATACGATTCCCTCTATTGGATAAAAATGAAACGAAGTAATTATTAAACCGCGTATAATATGACCAACAAACATACAGAATTGTTTTAAAGTAATTAATTATTATTTCCAACAACTGAACACATAAAGCGGTGGCAATAAAACGTCACATTTTGGCTTTGGGTTTATTAAAACTTTTAGCCCGAAACTATTACAGATTAGAGGGATTCAGTTTCACAGTAATTGCACCTTCATTACTATTATTATAATGCCCGGCGGGCGAATCAAATCGCTGCGTAGGAGTAGGTGTTTTCATTTCGGATGCATGGCGTATCACAAAAATCACAGAGAACCATCGCACTGAACAACCCAACCTTGGCACTTATGTACTGTAATAATCGTTAAAACTATAATCATTTGTTATAATAACAACAGACGAAGTCGTTATTAGACCCACATGGTTGATGTAATTAGTCATCCTGGACAGGAAAGGTACACCTACAATGAAATTAATTGAGCTTCTGCCCAGCCTCCCGACTTTTTTTGACTCCAGGCGAAGAATTTTACTTCTTTTTATGGGTTTTTTTAACCCTTTATTTTTTATGCAACATTGTGAAACACAGCTAGGAACTGCGAAGGATACGGTTATTGCTATTACATTTTTCATAAAGTGGGCGCAATTAGAATTAGAAATCATACAGGTTGATTAAGGAAAATTATCCATCCAGATAGTTGCGATTAAGGTAATATCGTCATTGAGAGAATGGCAGTAGGGCGGCTGCCGCAACCTTGAAGATGGTCGCAGCCCTTTTTTTCATACAGATTTCTTAACCACTCTATTACCTCTGCTTCTGAATTAATTTATAAGAATGCTGATGTAGCAGCAAATCCCTGATCTAAGAGCTCCGTTTGAACAAATTCCTTCAGAAAACTATAAGGAAAATTTTACTCAACTGTCCACTACTACACGTATCTTGAAGGTTGGATGCCCCTAACTATATTGCGAAATCTTGCTCGATGTTATAATCACGTGACATAGGTACTTTGGCGTCAGCCTCATAGAACATTTCCCTTTCACAAGTCGCCAAGGTTTATAAATCTCGCTCGCCATAACGCTTCATGAACAGCCGAAGTTTCATGAAGGAACATACAGCGAGGACGTTTATAATCCCCCCTGACCTGAAATTTTCAACCGAATGAGCTAGAACTTTGAAATAAAAACTAAATCAAATGTTATGTTAAATTTGACAGTCTTTGTGTTAGTGAGAACGTTTATAGTGTCCCTCTCCCTGAATTTTTGATCCGAATCAGAGAAAACTTTAAAACTACTTTTTGAGATACAATTGATCTGTCAAATGTCAAAGATGATGTTGCAGTCACTGTCAACATTTTGAGGAGTAATAGGGGGTCATGTCAGACCTCATTTGACAGGTATTTCAATTATCTTCACAATCAAAATTAAAAACTAACATAATTTTTGTGTAGCTAATTGAGGTCCTTTACTACCTTCAAAATGAGGTCTCACATGAGGTCCCCTTCCCCTCAAAATTTTGAAGTTGACAGCGACTACAACGTCATCTTTGACATTTGACAGATCAGTTTTATGTCAAAACGTAGTAAAATCCATGACATTTGATTTAGTTTTTTTTTGCCGAAGTTCTATCTCATTCAGAGCGAAAATTAAGTGGGAGGGGTACAATAAACGTCTTCACTGACACAAAGACTGTCGAAAATGACAACTAACATAATTTTTGTGATACTTACATACCTTTAAAATGAGATCTCATAATGACTCCCCATGCCATTAAAAAAATTGAAGTTGACAGCCAATACAACGTTATCTTTGACATTTGACATAAATGACAAACGTCAAAAAGTAGTAGTATTCATGACATATGATTTAGTTTATGTTTCAAAGTTCTCATTTGGTGAAAAATTTAAGGTTAGACTATTATAATAAACGTCATCACTGTATAAAACGATCTCAGATCGTGGATTATTCAATCCATCCATTTAAAAGGGGGACTTTGAGCTTTTTTTCGAGTAGGGATATACAGGGTGTTTCAAATATATAGGGCCAAATTTAAAGCGGATATCATCATAAATATAAGTTGAAAGAAAAAATTTAAGCTCAAAATGACGTTTCGTTTAAAAGATGCAGCGTGTCAAACTTCAACTTTGTTTTTGGTCAAACACTTTTTGATTATAACTCGTGTAAATTTAAACCGATTTTGATGAAACTTGTCATGAAGAATAAACAAACAAAGATCTTTAATTTTCCTATTTCAGGTTTTGTAAACGTCTTCCAGTGGCGCAGATATTCAGGGTTGGAGTTCCTTTATTTTTCTCCGGTATTTTTGAGCCATGTACATTGAAAAACGTAAAAGTTATCCGACAAGAATTTTTATGCATAATGCATAAAGGATTATTGCCTAAGGAAACTTCAAATACTCGTATCTCAAAATCGATCCGCCGTTTGAAAAAACCAAGGAATACTTTTTTGTTTTTAAATGCACGAGCTATTAAATAACTTTTGTGAATTTTTAATAAAGTCAGTGGCGTAATAGATAGAAAGGTAAAAGGGGCAGAAACCCTGAATATTGGATAAGTGAAATTGCCTGAGGAAACTTCAAAGGTCTCAAAAACGGTACTTACGCAATATACAGGGTTATTCACGGTATACGCCACGGAAGTTTATGGCCGTGTCTCTGGATTTTAGGATCTTTTTATTTTTAGAGTCGATAGAGATCCGGCAGAGGTACGTTTTAAAATTATATTCATAATGTACAGGTGTCCCAAAAGCATGAAACATATCAAAGTTATGTTTTTTTAAATGGAATGCTCCTTTGTTATTGCATTTTTAGATTGTCTGAGAAGAGAAAATAAGATTGGCTTTTACAGTTGGTGTTTAAATTCAGACGTTTTTGAGTTATAAACAAGTGAAAATCGTCATTTTTCAAGTTCAAGGCCCTGTACAACGAAAACGGTTCAAGATGGAGAAAAACGGCTTACATGTCCCTATTTTAACTTTTTATGTACTATCCTATGGTATAGAAACATTTGTGATTTCTTTGATTTTTTTATTTTGCGACGCGTGGAGAAATCTCAGAATTTTTCAAATTTTTTATCACCCTGTATAAACATTTCATCTACATCGTAGGATAGTACATGAAAAGTTAAAATAGGGACATGTAAGCCGTTTTTCTCTATCTTCAGCCGTTTTCGTTGTACAGGGCCTTGAACTTGAAAAATGACGATTTTCACTTGTTTATAACTCAAAAACTTCTGCATTTAAGCACCAACTGTAAAAGCCAATCTTATTTTCTCTTCTCAGACAATCTAAAAATGCAATAACATAGGGGCATTCCATTTAAAAAAACATAACTTTGATATGTTTCATGCTTTTGGGACACCTGTACATTATGAATATAATTTTAAAACGTACCTCTGCCGGATCCCTATCCACTCCAAAAATAAAAAGATCCTTAAATCCAGACACACGGCCATAAACTTCCGTGGCGTATACCGTGAATAACCCTGTATAAAAGAAATTAAAGAATACTTTTTTGTTATAAATTGCATGGGATATTTAATAACGTTTTGACACTTAATAAACCTAGTAGTGTAAAAGACAGGGAGGGAAAAAAGGCGCCAACCCTGAATATCTACGCCACTGGAAGACATCTAAAAAACCTGAAATAGCCAAATTAAAGAGCTTTGTTTGTTTATTATTCATGACAAGTTTAGTCGGATTAAATTTACACGAGTTACCAATAACCAAAAACGGTTACATTTTTTTAACACCCTGTTGCCCGTATTCACAAACGATAATTTCCTAAATAATTACGTAATTATTTAAATGAGTGAGATGGAGATATGCAGTTTTTTTGCAATAGAATGAGATGGGGATAATTGATTACGTAATTATTTAGGAAATTATCGTTTGTGAATACGGGCGTTAATCTTTTAAACGAAACGTAATTTTCAGCTGAAATTTTTTTTTCAACTTTTATATTTATGAGAGGAACCACTCATTTAAATTTGGCCATATATCTCTGAAAGACCATGTATAAACAGCTATGTTGCATCTTCGACCGATTTACATGCAAAGGAGTATCAGAAAAAATGGTGTGATCTCAAGTTAAGTTAGATCAATGTTCACAGTAAATGTTCAAAATCAATTTTAAAAAATGAATCAAATGATTTGCGAAATTCTTTAATTTTCCATTTGATTCCATTTTCACCTCATTATCAGAATGGCAAGCAGCAATCTATAAGTTTATTTTTTTCTATTGCATTAGCCCTATGGCTGCATTAAGGCTGGGACACACATTACCGCAACGCATTACGGCAGTGTGTCGGTCGTCACTTGAAAAAAGGTTCGCACAATAGAAATATGTGATGCGTTAAGCCACACATCACCATGTCCGTGCCGAGTCATGCTAATGTCACCGTGATGACAGCAGACACATGCAGGTGAATACGCTGCGGTAATGTGTCCAAATAAAATAATAAAAATGTTGATAGTAGTCTCAGGAGTTGTATTTGATGACACCTTAACAACACCTTTCCATTATCATTAAAAGGAACATCTAGTTGGCGGTTTATTTTCCTTTTTCCAATTTAATTCCCCGGATTTCCAAACTTAAATATTATTATTCTAGGAAGCGGGAACACAGAACGGAATAACCATTTGATTATTGATTACAAACGTATAGTTATTAAACTGCCCATTTCAATCGTTTCATGGCGAACATGCGAACACGTTTCCCACATTTAATTGCGAATCAATAAGGCTCTCCATAAATGAACACTATTATACCGAGAATTGTGTGACCCATGTAACAGTGTCTCGTAAACAATATGACAAATTAGCAGCGGAATCACGTATTTAGGAGAACGAATTCTATGTAGTTATTGGGGAATTCTAATTGAGAGTTTCCAAAAAGCATTGCCATGGAAATAAGTAGTAGGTATGTAAATTAGACATGATTTTCCTATCTAATAACAGTTCACGTTTACATGATAATTTCCATGGTTGCATTGGGTATCCGGCAGAAAGTCCAGTCTTTAGAGATCGTCTGCAGAAGTTTTTTAGAAAAAAAATTTTTAGAGAAAATATCCAAAATTGTAGTTTTCAACTTTAGTGCATATTCACTTTTTAGTTAGAGAGATGGAGAAAAAAAAACCTGTCTCTCCCAAATAGAAGAAAAGCAGATTTATATTTAATCTGAGCCCCTTCTCAAAAGTTTTGTCAAGTAGGGGTCTAGCGCGCTGTGGTGAGCGGCTACGGCCTTTTGCCCAGATTTACCCGAGCCATTTCAAAAAACTTCTACAATTTTGAAGTAAATTACTGCGGGACATCTAAGCAATTCCCCCAATTAAGGGAAAATTATTTTATTCCAATTTACTCCTTGCAAAAATCTCTTTCGGGAACTCTAAAAACTGAAAAAAATTGAAAATAAAAAAAATTGCAAATCTTGAAAATTGACAGGGAAGTCAAGTTTGTATCTGTTTAATAATAATTGTACTGGAGGTTACAGCAAGGAGCCAATTGGAACAGAATATTATTCCTCATTTGAGAGAGGGGGGTAATTTTTTGCCACCCAGTAATTTTCTTCCAAATTGTAGAAGTTTTTTGAAATCACTCGGGCAAATCTGCGCTAAACGCCTTAGCCGCTCACTTTAACAGGCTAGAATGATTGATTCAAACTTCCTGCAGACATGTGAAGACAGACGTAGAAATCCTCCAAAAACGTCCACAAGATGTTCAAAGATGGCTCAAGTTTGAAGCAAATCGATTTTTCTCATCAAGCACAAAAGACGTCAGCAAATTGTGGATTGTTCAAAGCATTTACAAAGTTAATCTGGTAGGGGATTTTTCTTAAACTTCGTTTTTTTTTTTTCATTAGATGGTATTTAAAAACATTTTTCGAGTATACTCTAGCTGCCTGCTTCATGTAAAAACTGAGAAAATCTAGTGACTGGTTTGTCGGTGGGGAAACCCCAAAAAGTGTTCCCGTAATTTTGTGCAGTGGTATATCTAAGCAAGAGAAAGTGATCAAGGGAAACGCTATTCAGGCTCCAAAGAATATAACGGTAAAAGATACTCTTAAACGAGTAAATATTTAAGTGAAAATGGTGGAGTGAAGTATTAAAGTAAAAAAAGTTAATATTGAAAATTCCAATTTTTCTATTTCACAAATCTGAAAGTTACGCAACACAGCACTTGTCTGGGACTTACGCGCCACCCCCGTATAAGTAAGAGTATGCTAAAACCTTCTTTTACCTGATAAATATCAATTTAAAAGAATAGAGACAAATGGATGGTGATAAGTGAGTTCAAACTTACAAGAAGTCAATGAATCCATTATGAGTTCATTCAGTTTCCTGTTTATCCCGTAGGTGGTGGTCTCGCTTGTACACAAACCGAACACTACAGGTTCACCCCATTTAATTACAGTGATTGTTCCTGCTGGATTAACAAGAGGCAGACATGATTGGTATTAGAAGCAACTCCTAATAAGAGAGGTCGAGGAACTGATGATGATGTTGCCTATTTTGAGCGTTCAAGCGCCCATATTTTACGAGTATGTAAGTCGATGACCGGCTACACTCCAGAGATTTTCCAATTTTCACACTCTTTTACTACCTTATTTTTACTCCAAGACAATCAAGGAAAAGCAGATGGGTACTAGGAAACAACTTTCAATGAATTTCATTCACTCGAGCATTTTCTGAGAGTGCTCTTCAAAAGAACTTAGAATAAAAGGAAAACTACTTTGCCCATATTAAAAAAACACACACAGTCACACAGTAAGCCTCATTTTCTCAATTCTCTGGAGCTAGACAATGATGATTACTTTACATCGTAGATTTAAGAAGCGGCATTCAAAATCAATAGGGGAGAGATTAATTCCAAGGTGTATGAAAGGGTGTACGTCCTAGACAGTGATTTATATTCCCTTTGCACTCCACGCGAGAAACGGTCCTGATTCCAGCAGTTGATTTATACGATTCTCACGAAAGAATAATGAATACAAGGCGTTTCTTTTTCAACGGGCCATATGTTATTTTCTGATGAGTGGTGTGAAAAATTGTCAGAGAGAGGGTGTGAGAGAATTCATGGAGCTATCGCTCGTTCTCAGTTGAACTTCTCTTACGTTTATTTTCGTCTCGAATATTAATCATAGAACAAATTTATTCTATAAAATAAATCATAAATCGTAATAAGGGGTAAATTTTATAAAGCGAGCGCCATGCATCATGAGGCAACAGTGCACTCTGTGGGTTTTTTTAAAATTTAGTCTGTGCTCAACACGTACTTGCCATCAAAATAATGATTAGTGGGCAGTTTTTAAATACACGAATAACTAGCTCGTTTATATTGAACAAAGTTTTATTAAAGTAAGAGAATATTTTAACAAAATGAGTACGGTGAGTGGCCAATCCTCCCGTTACTCCTTTAAGAAGCAACTAGGAATTCTGGACGATTATAATTATTAAAATACAGGTAATTACGAGGCCGGTCCCGGAGCAAACTGGACAAGATGTCTCGCATCGAAGGTCTTAAAAACTGAACTCAACTCGCTCCTCACTCCCTTAGTCTTCCCTGCTTGAAAAAAAACCTTATAAGCAAACACCGCCAGTCGGCGACCCATGCTCAAAAAATCGTAGAGCTGAACTTTCAGGGTACAACTTCGGAGGATCCTGAGGAAATATCCGAAATGCTTAATAGCGTTTTTCTCTCAAATGATTCCCTCGTCTAAAATCATACTCATGGTTCTAACGTAACAACTTCTGTTTCTTCGTCATTCATGTTCTACCCCACTTCACCCGGGGAAATCAATCGCGTCGTCCTCAGGTTTAGGGGCAAAATGTCATCGGACCTAGATGAGATTCCCTCCTTCATTGCCAAACACTGCATATCCGTGCTGGCTCATCCACTCGCAGATATTATAAATAGCTCCTTTCTGACTGGTGTATTCCCCGAACAACTCAAAGCCGCACTCGTTAAACCCATTTTCAAAAAAGGCGACGGTAAAAATCCCGAGAATTACAGACCGATTAGCCTGCTTTCGGTCTTTGACAAAATTATTGAGTCACTGGTTTCCCACCGTCTCTTAGACTTTCTTGAAAAGACTGAGACTCTGTCTGACTCCCAGCATGGTTTCTTAAGGAACAGATCTACTGAGACTGCTCTTGTCCAACTGACGGAGTATATCTCTGGGGGAATGGAGGACGGCATCCGCACGGTGGGATGGCTTCTGGACCTCTCCAAGGCATTCGACAGTGTGTGTCATGAGTGCCTCCTTCTAAGACTGCAGGCTGTGGGTATACGCGGGCTGGCCCTCTCCTGGTTCTCCAGTTACTTGCAGGGTCGAACTCAGGCGGTGGAATTGACTGGGTCAGATGGCCGAGTGACCAGGTCCCTCTTTGCTCCTGTCTCGTCTGGGAGTTCCACAGGGCAGTGTCCTTGGTCCACTCCTGTTCCTCATATTCATCAACGAATTAGGTCCCAAAATAACATCTTCAAATTCCATCTGTGTTAACCGAGGTGTTAACTATGCAGACGATACAACCATTCTCATTAAGATAAAGACAAGCGACATTTCGGAAATTATATCAACCGTTCAAGACCCACTGGAAAAAGCCTCTACATGGCTTAGAGTCAATAGACTAAAACTGAACTTGACAAAAACTGAATTGATAGATTTTCATTCTTCCGGATCACGTCTACCACCCCTACCTGACATCCCGAATGAAAATTCCCTGATTAAGCCCAGAGAGGTCGTGAAGTTTTTAGGCTTTCACATCGATCAAAATCTAAACTGGGCAGCTCACACAGACCTCTTATGCCACCGACTAGCTAGCTCCTGTTTCCTTTTGAGACGACTCCAACACACTGTCTCCCATAATATTCTGCTCTCTGCATATTATGGACATTTTTATAGTCACGTAGCCTATGGCATCGCCGTCTGGGGCAGCACTGAGAAGTCCCTCAGTAAAGTCTTCCTTCTTCAGAAGAGGGCTCTCAGGATCCTGGCAGACTTATCCATCCGCGAGTCTTGCAGGGGACAATTTAGACGACTTGGTCTACTAACATTGCCCGCCCTGTATGTTTTCTCCCTCCTCAAACTTATTTACAAAAATCAGGCTAAACTTGATCCTTTCCGATTCTCACACAGCTATCATACTCGATTCAATCTATTTAAACTACCAACCCACCACCTCTCGTCCACTGAAAAGACGTTTACATACGCGTCTATAAAATACCTAAACCATTTCCGACTTGACCCTTCAACCGTCAGATTCTCTCAGTTCAAGTTATATCTGCGGAAACATCTCACAGAGCTTGAACCATATACTACCATGGATATACTGTCTTCCACCCCCCCCCCTTCCTTCCCGACTTAAACACTTGAAAATATAGATACTTTCGTTTGCTAGTATCTGGACAATTCGACTTAATATGACGATATAGTATTAGGTACTATGTATAGATAGATTAATGTTTCAATGTACACTTTTTGCTATGTTCAAGCTTTCTTTGTTCAATCGGGTGCGTACCACCTTTTGAATACGCATGCGATTTGTTTGGATTAGTTCGTTGTTTTTTTTTTCACGACATTTTACTCTATTTAACACTATTGTACTGATGCAATGATTGTTGTAATTTTACGTACAATAAAGAGAGATATTATTATTATTATTATTAAATGAAACAAGGACCTACCATGACGGTGCTGGTGCTGCAGGTGTCCCCTTTTATCAGGACGGTCATTTTATAATCCTCTTTTACTTGAACTTAACAATTCCGTATCATTACAACAGTTTGACTGACTATTCGCTGAATTTACAAATTCTATTTTCTTACCAAGCATGTCATTTTTGAACAATCTCCTGGTCAGCATTTATGTAAGTAATTATTCTCTTGATTTTTTTTACTTAAGAAAAAAAAAACAGTAACTTACTCATATTAAGGTGTATAGTATATTGCAAAAATTAATCATATTATATTTCAGTTAAGTAATGTTTAAAACAATTTCGGTTCATAAGTGGAAGTGCTACTAAATCTATCGTCAGATTCTCCAGAGGGTAGCGAAAACTTTCCCGATTTCTTCCTCAAAGAAAAATATTTTCTAACTTTAATACCAAAAGGATTTGCCCTTGAAAAAATATACGTCCCATCATAAACCGCGACTTGTTCAAAGTTGGGAAGTGTCGTAAAGATCATTTCTTCCAATTCCTCGCAGAATTGATTGTAATATTCCTCATCGAGCCATTTTTGCCGGATCAAAGCATCGTTGAAATAGTGATCAACTCTACGAGCCTCCTCGACCAACTCTGGTACGCAAGAACGAGGCAGAAGTCCTTTTTCCAACAAATCATCTTCGCTATACACTTTACCAAACTCAATTGGCGGATAAGTGAAACGACGTCTCTTATCAACCACCACTTCTTCAAAACTTGTGCAAGCACCTGGTGCGTTAACTTTTCGTTTTCTTTTGCTCGAATTAGTAAGATTCTCCCAATCGTTATTACATGTAGAGAAGTTACCAGAAGAACTAGAACTAGAACTAGAACTAGGGAAGGATGTCGTAACAGTGACACTGGATGAAGTGGGAACTGCTGATGAAGTAGCCACACTGGAGTTTCGCAATTCTTCTTGGATTACTCTGTTTCTGTGCCGTGCTGAATTGGATCGTCTTTCTGATCTTGATTGTCTATGATTAGATCTATAGGGATTTCTAAGTGTTTCTGTTGGACTTGTCACCAAACTAAATGTCTCTAAGAATGGGGTCAGTTCCTGCAAACGTCGATTCCTTGAGATTAGGTTGACAGGGTATTGAGAGCTTAAAAATAAGTTTCTTGCAGAATTTGAATTAAGGGTTATCGATCTCCTGTTGAAAAAGCTCAAATCACCGATATCACTAAAAGCATCGGAAGAGTTAACACTTACAGGCGAATTTAGAGTAAATGGTAACACTCCGTGATTCTCGGCGCTTGTATCGAAGTTTTTTAAACTATTTTCATGTACGTTGTTAAACTGACTTTCTAATCTATTGGCCATGTCGCTGCTGAAAGTTCAATATATCAGTTTTGAAGTTTTGAAGCCTTTTTTAGTTATTTTCTTACCTTGTTGAGTTAACTTGTTATTTTGATTTTATTCTAAAGTATCAAGTTCTTGAAGTGTTTGAATTTTTCTTTTATTTACGTGTTCATCTATTATTTTTGGTGTATTTTAATGATTTTATGAAAAAGTTACTGCAAATTTAATGACATCATGACATATTTGTCTGTTTTTCTTGTCAAACGTAAACAATTTAGCACTGTTGCTAAAAAAATACAGGGTACCTGTATTACCGAGTTACCGACACTGGCGCTTACTATAATACAGGTACCTATATCCTAAATAAGGGTCAGCGGCCAAAATTATTTGCCTATATATGAAATAATCTCATACATCTCCCGTTTAGTTTTTGTGGCTGAAAATATTGATTAAAATAACTTGAAAAGCAATAAGAAGTTCTAAAAACTCCTAAAATATCGCATTCCCAGAAACAATAGAATATCTTTTCTTAAGAGAAATAAATGGTCCTAAATCGTGACCTCGTATTATTACTTGTTCCTCCCCATTTGTAACCGTTCTAAAAAAGGCGCTACCGAAGGCGTCGAGAGGAGATTAAAAGTCGCGCGTCGTCGGTAAGTCGTCGCTAATCTCGTTTCTCAACGTCTAGACAAATATTGGAAACGGAAATAGTAATTTAAACTTGGCGGTATCCGGCTAGGACGGAGTCGAGTTAACTTGGGATTTCCTACCCGACCATTAGATAAATTGGCAACTGGACGTAAGTGACAGAAAGCTACATCGAGTTACTTCCTCCGTTCGTCAATATCGTCCTACGTTTCGAGCGTCCATAATTTGCATAGCGAAGTGACGCAGGTTTCATCCACTCCAGGATAAGACGGACGGGAGGTGAGAGTATACCGGCAATGATTAGTGCCAAAAATTATAAAAATATTTAATTACGATGATGAATCTGTTATAATTTACACGAGGGGATTTCCAATATTTCTATACTTAGATTTGTGTCCCAGATTAAAAATATTATGCGACCACAATTCAAACGGGTTCAAAAAAACGGTTTTGGTTATTATTCATTTAATAATATTGAATATGTTTTATGGTCAGTTTTTAGATTCTTCTTCTTGCACCCGCAAAAAATATTTCCTGTTTTCGATTGTTTTTAGAAAATATGGGAAACTTACTTACCTACTCCAACAAAGTTATAAGCCCACTTTGATCCTGTGACTTGATACCCTCCAATAAAAAAATTAAGTATGTTTCAGAGTCTAATCGGGGATACAAAATATTCCCAATTAAAAATAAAAAAAATTAAAAATTAACTAAATAAGTACGAAGTTGGATAGGTACCTAGTTGTTTTCTCTACATACTCATCTTACCATGAACAGGAGAAATGAATTACACTTCAAATACATACTAACACTGTCCAGAGTCTAAATGGAAATATCCTGGCGGAAATTCAACCGTAACAAACCTCACCCGGAAATCTCCGGGCAAAAACATAACCAGTGCAGATATCCATGACTTTCCGCAGTGTAATCAATCATTCATGAACACGTATGAAATATTTCAGATATTTCAAAGCGAAAATCTCATAAAGCACCTCGAAATATAAACAAAGTGAGTTCGTGCATATAAAATTTAAAACAAGACGACTGTTATAAATGAGGGGTGCGTTTTTTATAATTTACCGTAGAATGAATTTTTGATTTAATTTGCGTGGTTTCCACTTCAATGGATGGTAATATAATAGGTGTTCGCAATAATAAGGGTATACGCATGGAGGAATGATGTACAAGGTGTTTCTAAATGGAGTACCATAAATTGGAGGACTTGTAGATAAAATTAAAAAAATACGAAAATGTAGGAAATTTTTTTTTTCGAAAAGGCTTTATTGATGAGATACAGGGTGTTAAAGAGTCGACCGACAGACCACTCTTTTGTTAATATTTGTTGAAACAAAAACCCAACTGAGACAATTTTTTGTGTGTAACAACAAGTTATAAAGAGCAATAATCAGACAAATTTTCGGTTTATTTCAATAAGCCAGTGGCGTAGAAGCAGGGGTCGTTTGACACTTTTCACTCTTTAAAAAAGTAAGGGCTAGGTTTTTTGACGTCTTATTACTTTTTTCTGAATCAACGGTCTTTTTACAATAAAAAAGACATACTTGTTTAATTTGCCCAGAGGCGTCCGTTTTTGAGATATTTGCAATTTTGTGTCAAAAAAAAAAAAAAAAATGCATTTGAACGATTATCAAATCAACCAAAAATAATGTTTTCGTGGGAGCAGCGTTTAAATGCATGTGTACATGCAAACGGAGGACACTTCGAGCAATATTAGATAATCATTAGGTAATTTTATGTTAGGTATGTTTTGTTCAATTACTTATGTTTTGTTATGTGTTGAATAGTTTTCTTGACACTAAATATTATTTAATTTTCACTTCGGATATGAAATGTCAAACTGACAAGTAAGTCCAAAAATTAGTTTATTTAAATTTCAAAGCTACCTTCACAATTTTCAAATGCATTTTTTTTTTTTTTTTTTGACACAAAATTGCAAATATCTCAAAAACGGACGCCTCTGGGCAAATTAAACAAGTATGGCTTTTTTATTGTAAAAAGACCGTTGATTCAGAAAAAAGTAATAAGACATCAAAAAACCTAGCCCTTACTTTTTTAAAGAGTGAAAAGTGTCAAACGACCCCTGTTTCTACGCCACTGGCTTATTGAAATAAACCGAAAATTTGTCTGATTATTGCTCTTTATAACTTGTTGTTACACACAAAAAATTGTCTCAGTTGGGTTATTGTTTCAACAAATATTAACAAAAGAGTGGTCTGTCGGTCGACTCTTTAACACCCTGTATCTCATCAATAAAGCCTTTTCGAAAAAAAATTTCCTACATTTTCGTATTTTTTTAACTTTATCTACAAGTCCTCCAATTTATGGTACTCCATTTAGAAACACCTTGTATAACCATAAATAATTCGTCTTTATTCTTTTGAAAGAATGATTACAATATCAAAAATACCCGGGGATGTTTTATGATTTTCAAAATTACCTAAAATCTGAGATATTGTTTATCATGATCAAAAATAAGAAACAACCCTTCTTCGTTTGAAACTGAGGTCAAATCACTTTCCTTGAAAGTTTTTTATTAGTCAATTCAAATAGTTGGAAAAAGGACTGAAATTGCGTTAATTAGAAGTTTGATGAAATTATAAGGGGGTGCCACTAGAGCTTTTCCCTCAGATCCTGCAAGGGAGGCCGCCATCTTGAATTTAATAGATGAAATCATGAATTTTGGTAAATATGGCTTGTGCATGAAATTATAAATTATTGCAGAAATTATTAAGGAGGATGTATTCAGCAATTTTTGTTTGTACCTTTTTTTTAAATGTCCTAATGTTCAAAAGTTAGTAAAATAACACTTTTGGGGGTGGTTTCTTCAATTTTACAACAAAACGGTCAATCAGGGCCGAAATAGGTTGAAGCTTTTAAAAAGCTCTTCTAGCTTTTAGGGAAGCTAGAGCTTTAAGTTTCCCTAGAACTTCGTGTCTTAAATTTTTTTCGATGTTTCGTATATGATGGCATCAAAAGTGGACCAGCACAGATATTTTTGAAAATTTACAATCTTGTTTTAACTAATAATTTATGTCATACCATTTTCAAGTATACATTGATGATTTTTCTCTCAAGAACACTCAAAAGCTAAACTTTTGTCATAATATATTCGGCTCCAACTGACCGTTTGGTTTTAAAATCGAAAAAAAAATCCTCCCCCATACACTAGCATCATTTCTGAAAATTTGTAACAATAAGAAATTTCAAAAAAGGTTCTAAGCAAAAAATTTTGCTTACATAATGTTAACGATTTTTGTAATAAAAATTTTTCATTGACAAACAATTTTTCTTCATCATCGCGGTGTTCGTATCCGAAAGTCAAGACTGATTATGACTCTGCTACCGAGTCAGTGATGACGCGCCAGTGCTCCCTGTCTTCGGCATTCCAAAGGTTATGATTCTGCGCTGAATGGTACGCAGTAAACGGTTGGTCTCGCTCCACTCTGGTAAATTGGCTTTGAGCACGAACTCTTTAGCCACACACACTTTTAAATTATATTTGCCTTTAAAACCTTCGATCGCTTGTTTTACTTTTCACAGACATTCGAAAATGAATCTGAAAAGTAAAGCGGGCCGAGGTGAGTTTCGAACCCGCGATCTATGGCTTCGTGAGCCAGCGGAGTACCACTAGGCCACGCAAGTCACTAAAAACGGTTGGTCTCTTTTATGTTAAGTTCTCTAAGGATCGAGGCATTTGTTCTATGGGCGCTAGCACGTCATTTCAACTTCTACGAGCCATCTACGGCAATTTACATTAAGCGTCAGGGCTTCAAACCCATGAGTTTTGCTATGGACGACACCAGTAAGAAATATCCTCCCACTTTGTGTTTCGATATCTGGTGATCCTTTCAGATTTGCTCTAGTTTGGCGAGATATGTTTTTTCCATTCTATTATATTTGTCTCTTTACTTTCCCCTCGCAACTCCCGTTGTTGGAAACTCGATCACCGAGGTAGATAAATCTGTTTTGACCTGAATCTCCCCAATCAGGTTTAGACTTGGTGCCCTGTCTCAAAGCAGCAGGGAACATTTGGCGCGGTTAAGTTTAGGCCTACTTCAGTGCTGGGCGTCTTTATCCGGTGTACTTGGTCTGCCATTTCTTCTTTGGTTGATGTTCGAATCGTGGTGCCGTATGCATACCGGAAGTTGGATATGATCTTTCCGGCTATGGATACGCTTCCGCTCCATCCCTCTATGATTATCCATTGAGGGTTCATCCAATATCATGGTTACAGAGTAGGTATTGGGGAGAGAATATACTATCGCCTCACTCCCTTGCCGACCAAGAGGTTGTTCCGTCTGACAGTGTCAAAGGCCTTCGTGTAGTCCAGGAAGCAGAAAATCTCCGGGACATTGTATTCGTATAGCATTTCTTTATTATCTGTCTTATATTCATGAGCTAGCTGTTCTCCTGGGCCACGTCCAGGCATGAAACCTGCTAGTAGATTGGGATGTATATTGATTCTGAGCATTGTGTCACTCAGATCACTGTCACCCAGATTTTATTTAATATCTATCTGTTGAAGGATTTTAACGCCGATTTCCTCTGTGGCAAGTAGCATCTCTATGACCGTGCCATCAGTTCCAGCGGATTTATGACACCTAAGCCTTCGCATAGCTGATTATATTTCTTCCTTCAGAACTGGTGGCTCCAATTATTCAAGATGTTCCTCTTGGCTTTTGTTGAAATTTGTCCGCAGCGGCCATAAGTTCCCGGCAGGACGAACGCCATCTTTCAATGATTTCCAGTTTGGTTGTTAGTATTTCACCTGTCTTACCTTTAATGAGACTGAGAGTGGCTGAAATGTCCTGGTTACGGTTCTTACTTTCTTGAAAAGATCTCGGGGTTCGTTCTTTTGAGAATGTTGTTCAATTGAGGGACCCACTGTGGGTCGGAGATATAAGGTTCTCGTCTTTCTCTCGTCAATTTACAGCTGTCTGCTGCCTTACTCGTCAGCACTCTGCTCCATAGTTCGTCAGGATTGGAGTGGTGTATTTCTTTTGCGCTAATTTTAGTCGTCGTTCTTTTGCGAAGTGATGTATTTAGCTCTGTTTAGGCTCTGTGGGGTCTTTTACGGTCTTCGGGGTTTAAGGCATATTTCGGCCATAAGTTAATTGTATCTGGTTGCGTGTTCTACCGTCTGGGAATAGCCATGTATACAGTCGTCGGATGGTGTTGAAAATTGGTATTTGCAATGAGCAAGTTGGGCTCTGCGCAGAACTTGGCAGCACTTCCCAGGATATATCCGTGTACTGTCTCTATATGTTGTTATCTCTACTGGTATCGCTCACCTTTGCGTTAAAGTCTGCAACTCGGTCTGCAACCACCGATAGTAGCTAACGATTAGGTTTCCTGTTTGTGGTATCGTTTAGTTTTACACAGAACACCTCAATGGTATCATGGCAAGTCTGTCTTAAGTGATAATCTTATCATTGATAGTTTCGTAGCCCAATAATCTGTCTTTGATGGTTTTACCTATAATTATGGAAACACCGTTAACTGATTGATTTGCGTTGCTGCAGCATACCAGATTTCCATTTGATGTTCGGAAGTGGCCATTGTCTCTCCAGCTCTCCAGTAGTGTGTTTCAATATTCACAGAATCTTAAATTCAAGATGACGGACCCACCTGTATAGGTACTATAAGTGAAACTTCACCAGATGGATCAAACAAAAGGGACAAGGTCTTTGGTCTTGAGCAAACAAGTGTCTTGTTGAAGTAAAAACGCAATCTACATGAATTGAAAGAAATATTGAAGGATACTATGATGCCCAGTACAAGTCACAATCCCTTAAAATCGAAAATGTCTGAACTTCATTGCCTACTAAAGCCACATTTCAGAAATTGCAACAAGATTAGGGCCTTGCTATACATAAACTTTATAATATTACCAATATACGCCCCAAAATTACCAAAAACTAATAAAATAATATCAGAAGTTGATAAAACTTACAGCGTAACAAACTGACAACAGGTAAATTTTAATGCCACCACTGGTAGCCAGAGAGAAGTATTCAATATGAATATCCCTCTATTTTTATCGCAGTATCTTGACGAAAAACCCACTTCTAATATTAACCTCTACAACACCTCAACACAGATCTTTACATCGTGCTGAAACTCAAAACGGTAAAAGTGACTACCTCTATCCCAATAACAAAGAGCAATATTTCATACATTAATATCACAGGCGCTTGAAGGAAACGTCAGATGTCAGAAAGAATACAACAAAATAAATTTAACACATAAAAGAGGTAAAGTGGCTCGATAAGCGTAGACTAGAAACAATATCCAAGCAATTTCGTTACGCTGTCAGAAGTAACAAAGCTTGAGTGACGTATTCCTAAAAGCTACTAGCTTAGCAAAGTGGTAAAAAAACTTGGATAAAAAAAAACGATGAAAAACATACATAAAGTTTTTCTGTTCACGACTTAAGAAATGAAACACAAACTTTTAACATTTTTATGATTAATGGAAACATAATAAAATCACCTATAACGAGCTTTCAAAGCAGAAAGCTCGTTTCATAATTTAAGAGATGCATCAAAACTTTTGTTGAATGTTTCTTACATTCATATCAAATGTCGCTATTAATTATCAAACTTACCTTTATCAGAAGGACACTCGAGATTTTTAATCTTCAAATCGAGCCCGCTCTTGAAATTATGGACACTCATTTGACAGGAAACATCCACCGATTCGTTCAAAACTTTTTCCGCGTTTCTTTCAATTTCGTGTAAAAGTTTCGCAAGTTTTTCATTCGACTCGAGAGGTTTTATCTTTCTCTTGATTATTTCCGCATCTGGATCTTCTATATGGTAGGTAAACGTCGTCGAGCTGCACATATGCAGGTTTTCAAAAATCGTTCTCCTTGTTTGAGTTAGTTTATTCTCAGATGTACACTTCTTAATTTGATTATTGCCTTTACTGATGGAATTATTTGACTCGGAAATACAGAACTCTTTCTTTGTACGGCTTTCTGGAGATCGTCGAGCATTTGCTGTTAATTTATAATCACCCTTTCCTTCGATAAGAGTTGCTGAAACGATCGCGTCGACTTTTGGGTTTTCTTTGTAGACACTGCAGCCAGAAAACGCTTCCAGGATCTTGTCTCTGATGTTTGGGTCGTCCAGTTTGAAATTCAATAATTCGGGATAACGAGTTTTCAAGAAAAAATCCATTGATTCAATGCGTTTTCGTAAATCCATTTCACGACATCTTAAATTCACGATTTTGTTGCAGTACTTGTCCTGCAAAGTTTTCCAAACGACTAGCGAAGTTTCAGATTTTTTCTCACCGCTTTCATCCATTTTTAAATCCATTTTGCAGATATTTCACTTATAATAAAATTTCAGAATAAAATGAAAATGTGAAGTTCAAACAATATAATGTAACGTCATTTTTATTTATTTATAACGCACAAAATTTAATCAAAATTAGGGACTCTATAAAAAACAAGCGGTTTTGTGACCCACAAATTTATTATTATAATAATGGAAATCGAAAAAGTATTGTAAAATTCGTTTTAAACATAAAAATTTGAAAAATATATTAAAACCGTTCAATCAGTACATTTCTACGAGTACAAAGTTATTAACACATAGGTACATTTCCATAAATTTTCTGCAGCCTAATGTTTAATAATTTCATGGTCACATGGACTCGCCTAACCGTTCATTCATTTTCTCTTCAACGGTGCATGGGCGTTCCATTCATAAAGAAGCGTGTAGGAAGTAGTCGCTAAGATTTACACACAAAGTAAATTAACGAAGGTGTGTGTTGGTGTTTTATAATAGGAGACTGTCTGTACCGTAATCTTTTAATCACATGGTCTACAAACAGCTTCTACAGGCTGGTCCAGATAACATCTCGTATCAGTTTCTATTAAATGGGGTTACCGAAAACGTCTGAGACATCTTTTGATTTTTCTAAAATGTTTCTTCTTTTCCTTTTCAATATATTTCAATAATTTTTTTAAATATTTCCTGCATAAGAGGTACTTTACCTACACAGAAAACAAAAATATGGCTCCTGTCAAGACATGCTTGAAAATATGGTAAAATTTATTATCTAATCAAGCAGGCCTGGAACCCAAATGGTAAAAAATTTTCAAAAAACTTGAAAATTCTTTGTCATTTATATAAATATAAATTCGCCTACCCTGAGACATCGCTGTATAAAATTTTAGTTGAAAGAGGTCCAATCTAGAGTCGTGTAATAATAATATGAAAAATACTTGGCGAATAAATATTGCGACTCCCTACGAAGAAAACGCCGGGAAGCTGGAATAAGGCGAATCAATTTAAACGTGGATTTAATAAAGATACTCAAAGGGCTCGATTGCTCCGAATGAATTATTGAATTAGTCCGAATTCATTTCGCTTTCTGTGGAGCAGACTTGAAGAGAAGGTAATTTTGAAGTTTGCTGTGCCAGAAACTTCGCGGAGTTCTTTGAATAATATCAAATCAGAACTCAGGTCTAGGGGCCTACAAATTAAGCGATTGTATTTTTAGATACAGCGTCCTTAATAATATACACGGAAATGTTCCAAATATACAGGGTAATGGTAATCGGTACCTGTATTACCGACACCAACGCTTACTAGGTATAGGATATAGCACATTCACTATAGCTGACGTTCACTTGACAAGGAGATAAGATAACCGAACAGATGGTTCCATTTTTTTGACAAATTTGGTAACCGGCGAAGGTAGCTAGTGGTAAAAAGCAAAGCTTGAAAGAAAAAACAAAATTTTAACACGAATAGATATCCATATTTAAAACATATTACAATTCTACGAGACTGTAGACTTCAGTATTTGCTATAATTTTTAATTTGATATCATAAACGGTTACTGAGAAAAAAAGTCTTGACAATAGAGTGGTCTATAAGAAACCTCCTATACCATACTGATGCTTAATAATAAGTTTCGTTAAGATGTAAAATAAACGTACCTGGCAAACACGGTTTAGTTAGGTTACGGTGTACTCACTAAGCTCACCCGCCCTTGCCGCTGCCAAAAACGGCTCAGGAACTGAACAAGGTTTAGTTTAATCGGCGGCCACCGCCGAGGCGCTACTGTTACATCTAGGTTGACTGCCGGCCGTTTAAGCCGTGGTAAAAATGGTACATAAGTTGATCAGGTTATTTGTAATATTCTCAAGTATTATTTGTAAAAATGGGGTTTCCGGCAAAAATAATTATTAAATAAAACAACAAACTTAAAATCAATGTAATTTATAAATATTTTTCATCATAAAGCTGTACTTTCTTAACCACCTTACCTTACTAATAAGAGAAGTAAAATGGAAGGACACTTCCATTTTACTTTTCACTTTTCACCTTGTCTTTTCTACTCAAAATTTTTTTGTAATCTGTCTCACTCTCACTAGAAGCACAGCATTTCATGACCATGTTTGTAGTTACGACTTGGACCCGTTGTCAAAAAACACACAATTCTGGTTTCGGTTTCAGTACCACAAATTTTTTTGAGAAAAATTAAATTTTATCAGCAATTCAATAATATTCGCGGGCTTGTTAATATTAGCATAACAATCACGTAAAATCACCGAGACGAAGACGAATCGGTCTGCATTAAATCGTGTCGATTGTCACTTTAATTGCGCAGAATCACCGTTTTTATGTTCTTCTCCGAACCGAAACTCATGAGTTCAGTGCTAAAACCACGATGTTTTAAAACCAATAATATTTTAATTCAAGCCTAGAACGTTTCAGTAGCACTGCGCGGCGGCCGCCAGTGAAACTAAAACCATCCCCTGGCGAGTGTGCCACTTTAGAGCGGCCAGTGTGTACACCGTAGCCCGAGCCCTAGCCTATCTAGATCGTGCTGGCAAACTTACAGATATACGGAAACTCTGTGCGCCTTCCTTTCTTGATTTTCTGCAACCATAACTGATTACTTGGTGCACTTTTTGCCCAGAATATTCCAGTCATAGAAAACTATTAATAAATGACTATTAAAATAAGTTTAAAATGGTACTTTTCGGCAACGCGAACAAATAGTGACCACTCTTTGTATTGTTGTAACATCCTCTAACAAGGCTAACGTTTACCATTTTCACTAAATATGCTGACATAGCTAATTTATATGAAAAAAAAATCATAAAAAAATTCAGTTAAGTAAAAAGTAATTTGGAATTCTCAATTTTCTGTGTAACCGAGAATGTAGAAACATCCTAGTAAGCGCCAGTGTCGGTAAATCAGGTACCCTACTTTGAAATATTTAACAGCGCCATCTATATTGAATCGAAGAAAATGTTTCAGACAAATTCTAAGTAGGTATTTTTACCAAAGTTACTCTGCGCCTCTCCCACAAGAAGGAGGGGAGAGATTAATTTTAATCCAAATAAATGCACTTCTTTTGTGGAATGATTAAATTTTGAATATGCGGCCATTTTTTAATAGGAGGTTTATTACTCGAGATATTATTTTAAAGTTTCTGCTCTTTTTAGACAACAATAATAATTATTGAGATTTTTCAAGCTTCGTTGACTATGTGATTCGTTTATCTCTTCGTCTATCGAAGAGAAATTTTTTTTGAAAAATTTTAACCACTCTCTTGAAATTTTCATCATAAAATCGATGTCATTAGAATGTGGGCGAATAGTTGAGTGCAAAGCACAATCCAATTGGATCGTAGGTGAAGTAATTAGGTACATTCTTCGAAAACCGCCGAATTTTTTTTCAAGATTTTTACGTTCATAAACCGAGAATGACAAGCCCAACACTAAAATCATTTTTAGATCAGCTATTTTATTACCAAGGTCCGATGCGTCCTCAAGCGAATTTTCAAAGTGCTATAAAAATTGAATATCCATAAAAATTATACATTTCTCTTTCACATGGTAGCATCATAAATGATCATCTGACACTTTTTGCGTTATTTATGAATGAATTTTTCAACTTAAAGAGTCACGACATGCAAAAAGAACCCACAAGAGGCTTGAACTTAACGAAAAAATCGAGTTTGACTTGGTGGTAGGTAGGTCCATCCACCACTTGTATCCACCCCCGAAATAATTGAAACTTTGAGTATTCGTGTAATTAATATAGGGTCAAAAAATGGCATAATCAGTTTTATTAATTTTTTTTTCGTTTGGTGACTAGCCGTGAAAACTATAATCCAAAAAATAGGTTTTTCTTCAATACCTACATCGGTAAAAATCGATTAATAATCAAAAAACTAATTACAAGGCTTTAATTAAAAAAAAAATACATAAGATATGGAAATGATCGGTATAATGAAATATTATGGTAGTAATAAAAGTAACCAAGATTCTGAAGGGGGGTATATCATAAATTCTTAAACATTCCAAGTAAACACTCATGAAAGAATCCCAATTCGAGTACAATGGCACACTACATTGGGAATTCTTCTGACTACTTAACGATTTAATAGGTTACCCCATTCAAATTATTGGTCACTTTTATAGCTACCATTATATCAATAATTCTACCTGTCATTTACATACTTCATGTTAATTATTTAATTAAATCCTTGTAATAATTACTTTTTTGATAGTTCTTTTCAGCGATTTTGATTTTATTAATCGATTTCTATCCATGAATAATTGAAGAAAAATCGATTTTGTTTGCGCACTTTACCACCACTGTTTATTTTCGCTGGTGGTCCAATAAAAAAAATAATTGAACTGATTATGAAATTCTATGGTCCTAATTATTAATTACAGGAATCTTCAAAAGTTTCAACTTTTTATCTTTAAAATTAACTCTCCATTTCGCGGGTGGACATAAGTGATGGACCAGGTAAAGAGACTTCGTAACTGTGTTAAATTTTCGTCAGTGCTATATGCCTTATCAAGTTAAGAGAAAATGGCACTGTGACAAGTAGACGAAGGAATTGTATAATTTTTATCGTTCTATCACATGAAATCTTGAAAGACTTTTCTATTAAATTGTTTTAGACTTTTTAGATTGGAGTAAGCTCGAGGGTAAAATTCAGAGGTGTACCTTAAAAAAAAATAATTTTCACCTTTTGTTTCACCTACCTGTTTTTCTGATGCGTGATCCCCACAGCACTGGGGGCGATGCGTTACCAATCGGCAGCGCCAGCTTGCTTGGAGAGCCACACTCTGAAACAAAAAAATATTTTGGTTAACTTCAAACCTCACTTCAAACAAAAGATTCCGATGTTAAATACAAAACCTAAAGAAATCAATGTTGAAAATTCTGCACGCATGTGACTTATTTTATGAAAAGTATGATTTTCTTATTGATAGTTTTAAAAAGGAGTGGATGAGAATAAGGTATGCATTATTTTTTTGTTAAGTAGGTACAAGTTGTGAATCCGGAACCGTTTACCAAATACTCCTAATCTTATATATTCTAATGCAACGCTGGCAAACATGGTAACGATTATTAATTGGTCATGTTAAAGAACATCCTCCGAGACACATTTCTAATGGTAGGAAAAATTAATTGAGATATGCACCGGTTACTAAGAATTCGTGGCATGCAATCAATTTAGTGTCAAAACTTACGTCATACTTTGCATAACCTGCATCTACACACATTCCCGGTGCATCACTTTGCATTTAAAATGTTCAAACTATGCTCTAACAGTTCATAGCGGAACAAGAACTTTCTCAAAACTTGATGCATCGCATTACCTTTAGGAATTTACAACACAATGCCCTAGATGGTGATTAATAATCAGTTCCCAAAAACATGACAAAACTTGCCTCTGGTACATACTCCGGTACGGGTACATACATTACTCATACGAGGCATGGATTCCCGTGCATAATGAATTCGGTAATTCCAGACGGTCGGTTGGAGTTCAACAGCAGCGTCCCAGAATTCCCAGCGGGAGCCAGGAATTCAAGCGGATGGACTATTTTAGTCCGACGATTTTTATTTATTTGTAATTCCCTGATGGAAACAACGAACTTTCTCGAGGTTGAAATGAATAAAAAGCCTTCCAATCACGGTTGTTGATGTTTACAGCAATATTCAGTCATTAAAAAAAAATGAAGAGATAATCTTAAAAGCACATCTCATCAGTTCGTTATCCACGGATTTAATTAGAACAACGACGCATCGTCTGACTATGTTCGGTGCCAAACTTAGAACAAAAATTTCGAGGCAAATTTCTTTTTTTTCACTTTACAGAATGAATAATTTACCACTCATACTTCTTCTGTTAGATCACTGGACCTATCATAGCGTTCAATCATTAAATAATCTTCGTCATTTTACATTTTTAATCCCACTTCTAGCCCTAAAGAACCCTTCAAGCTGTCCATAGCTGACCTGGTCAGGTCAAAATATTGAGAGTAGAGTGGGGATACGGTGGGAAGTGATTATGAACTCTAAACCGCTACCTTTTCGCCCATCCCGTACCATTGAGGAACTTCTATATGCACTCAAACCAGGAATTCTTTCCGTGACAGGAGTGCGATTTTTACAGTTTGTATTGCTAGTGTCTCTAACCCAAAGATATTGAGTCTGCGACAACTACTGTGCCTATATCTCGCATGATGTATTGGTTATGGGATCCACATTTTGAATAATTTGTCTCGTTCCCCTCTCCGACCCGGCCATCGCAAGTTTTCCTCCCGATAGCAGATGGGACTGGTACGGGAGCATATTCAACACATCCGCCCAGGCGAGGACTCTCCCTCTCGGCCCAGTTCACCTGATAGGTAGGAGGGGGCAGGGGCTCACTCCCGTACTCCTATCGGCTCCTGAAAAACTTTTGCGTTCTTTTTGTATGCTCTTCGCTTGTTTTTATAACAAGATCCTCTGTTCGTAGCCTCTGTCCCATTCAGTTTGTCTGTATCTGCCCTTCGACAAGGAGAAATATTGTTCTCGAACTGTTGACCGTTGCTCTGAGATATTGATACGGTAATGACTTGGGATGGTAAAAGATCACCAGCTCTAGATAATTTTCTTACGCTAAAAGCGGCGCTCCAAGAAGAATTCATACTAGTATCAGCAAATATGCTGTGTCAAATGCACATTTGTATCTACTAAGTGAGAAAATGCTCGATATAAGTGGAATTTTTCATATTTCGATCTTTTCCTGTTAGGTTAATTTTGACAGATGTCTAAGATTTCTAAGCGTTACACTAAAATATCTGTCAAATTTCTCATATTAAATTAACCAAAGTTTTTAGAATTAGGAGAGTTTCTGACGAAAATTTTGGCATCCCGGTAGGTTACTTGGGAAAATCTAAGTAGGTACACAAATGAATCACTGAAAGAATGTGAATGAATGAACTAAGTTAAGTTGTAGAGGACTAGAATACACTGCGCATCTGTTTACTCGAATCAAACATAGAAATACACCCAGAAATACGAGTAGTTTGTTTTTCTCACTTTGTCGAGAGTTGTTTCACTGAGTGAATGCAACTCAGAAATTTACAGAGTCAACCTTACACTTACACACTGACCTGGAAAACATCAAAACAATCATTTGTGCATGTATTTGCTCAAGTACGAGTACTTTAGCAAAATCAGATATGGTCCCGATGGAATAATAAAAACGATGCAAAATGAGCGCAGACAATTTCTTATTATAGTTATAGCGTAACAAGGAGATTTACACTCGACAGCGCCCCTGGCATGATATTCTGAATCTCTTCTGTTCCAGTGCTTTCCCTGGAGGCGAGCCAAAAGCGAACCGACCAAGATAGTGTCTCGTGTCTATGAATTCCAGGATAAAATAGGGATTACATACTAGTCAAGGGGAACTATTGAGCAGCACAGATCATTATTCTTTATGAGTTCTGGTCTTTTACTTTTGCTGAATAGAATGGTTTATGGTTCCAAAAGAATTTAAAATTTATTTCTGTACATTGCCTGCATCTTTGGTAGAATGTAAATTTTTACTACTAAACTTCGTGCTGAAAGGATTTAGTTTTTAGAAATTTTCGAAGCTAAATATGCAATGCTTGCAAACAGAATATATTTACAAACTAGCTAGTTGTTACACTAAGGAAGAAATATAAAAGTTCATTTTTCGATTTTTTCGAAGTTTTTTTTCACGACAGTTGTTGTTGCCACATTTATGTACAGCTTGACAAGAATATCTTGGCGGTTGTTCAAAGAGAGAGAGGTCCTAGAACGAGACAGAAAATCACCCCACCACCTTATCTGTTTTAGTACATTCTATGTAATAAATTTTGTAAAATGTATGGACATTGATACGTGACATTTGAATTTTATTAATAGCTAAAAGCTAATTTGGCTGCGTTCAATTAATTTGAAAAAATGAAAATAAAATAAACACGGGAGTTTTAGTTATAACATTGACTGGTTTCTATCAAACTTCATCTAATTAATATTGTTACAAGAATACCAGTAGGAATTTTTCTTGGTGTAAGCCATTTAAAATGCAGACCCATATGGATGTAAAATTTATTAAAGTAAAATTTATTCGCAAACAAATAATTATGTAAATAATATGAGCATGAGAAGAATGGATATACTCGTACGTTTCATCCATGTACACTATATTTTCTACCTTCGGCTCTATATAATTTCTCATCATCCTTCTAAGAAAATGAAGACGCAAGAATCGCACTTCTTGCTTTTCCATCAAAATTTTTCTATCAGATCTTATTTTTCTCCACCGAAAGCCCAGTTTATGGATAACTTTCCCTTGATCCATTGTACTCGTTATCTTCTGTAAATTTTGCAGTGATCCTCTCGAGCGTTGGAGTAATTTTTTCGGCTGTATGAAAATTATGTGTATAATTCGACGCAGTAAACATTGATCAAAGTCATCCAAGTTGGTTTTTGTTGCTAATTTAGTTCTTTTTTTACCAGAAGTAAATTTATCCGTTTGGCCATCGATGATTCTGCTTGTTTCCACCACTATCCTTTGAACAGTCCGTTCACTATGCCTGTTACACGAGCAACCCGTTTTTGAACTTGATTAATTGGTAAAATAGGACCACTATTTTTAGATTCACCAAGAAACTATTTATAAACGAAAGGGTTTTATTAGCAACTTGGCTGTTAAATTTGCCATTTCAAAAGCTTGCAATACGTTTGTAATAATTAACTGTCACAAACATAATAAAATATAAACGTCAAGTATCAATGTGAAACATTGTTCAAAAATCAAAATTTATTACATGGAATGTACTAAAACAGATAAGGTGGTGGGGTGATTTTCTGTCTCGTTCTAGAACCTCTCTCTCCTTTAACAACCGCCAAGATATTTTTGTCGAGCAGTAGGTAGGTATTAATTTGATGATCAAACAATATGACTGTAATATAGTCATACCAAATACGGTCTACTATAATACCGGACACTCTCCCCTAAATCGAACGACAAGTTTTACAGCGCCGTAATGCGGCAATGGGTGTCTCTTATGGTTAATAAACATATCTCAAGCTTTAGGTATCACTTATTGTTTTACCAATTCATATTACTAATACCTAAATAATGTCATCCGTCTAATTACGCTTACGAGTTTTGTTTTCAGTGTTGGTATTTAAAACTCCCGCCATGTTTCAGCAAATACACTTTTCAGTGTCACCCATATACGTTTGGCGGAGCTGCTGCAGTTGTCGTCGACCAACACAATACATTAGTGATATAGAAATGTCCGGTATTGTTAGTCCAGCATATTTGGTCATATCGCAATATAATTCATAAGAATTACCTATTTGATCTGTTTTTCAGAAAACCCATTTCAATGTGGCCATATTTTCAAAATCTACAATTACCATTATTTATTGAAAATTTAATTACTTTCGAGAACTTTGAAAGAACGCCTCTATAAAACACCTTTTTTTCCAAATTTTGTTATGGAAACACTCCACACAAAGTTATTTAGAGCAGATCAAAAAATTGCAGAAAAGATTTTGACGAATGAATGTGGTGGTCAATGTTCTTTGAATATCGAAAAAACTGACATAAATAACAAGTGAGAGCTGCCAAAAGTAGAAACTTCAAAAAATGATATTCGCGAAACTTAATATTTCGTGGTAATCCCCGGAAAAAACTTTTCGTCGCTTAGGTATTTGATGATAAATTAATAATTAATAATAAATTTAGTTATTAATTAATAATAAAAATTATCCAAATTATTCTACAATGGATATATTCATCGAAAAACGATGTAATACCTGTTTCGCTATACCTTTAACTTACCATCTTCAGGCATATCGAATAACTGTAACCACATGCAAGAGAATTTTAAAAATATAAGTTTTGTTTATTTATGATCAATATGCAATAATGCTGCAAATTTTGAGTTGAAAACTCAAAGTTTTTAAACGTAAAATTTAGAAAATTATCAATGTTTTTTTTATCTTCCTGTCTAGGATCTAGGATGAGCGACGAGAAAAAAATGATGGAAAGTGGAAAATTGAATTAGGTATTCAGAATGTCAAAACCGAGGTCAAAACTTATTAAATTCACAGTTTTAAAAAACAAGAAATTAATTGCTTAATTAATTGCTAATTAAAGTGATGAAAATTTTACGATCTACCTACTACAAGGCAGAAAAATTTGGGAAACCTACTTTTTTTGTTCCATGAAAGAAGGATCGATGCTCATTCAAATCAAATTATCTGGATTATTATTATTATTATTCTTTTTTTTTAAGTCGAGATATCCCCAATAATCCACTAATCCACTTACTACTACTTATAAATAGATGAAAATAGACTAACATACGCTAGGCATATTAGGAATAAAATGGGGGTCAAAGGTAAGTTTTGCTACAGTCTTGCTTTCCTCACCCTCTATGTTTTTTGGTCCACTGAACACAAATTTGAAGTGGTCTGGCAAAAATTTGTCCCGGAATTTTTTTGCATTATTGCCCAAACCTTTGCACTTTTTTCAGTTTTTGGTCTAAATCTAAGAATCGATGTCCATTCTATACAAAATTAAAGTACACAAAATCTCTTACATTTACTCTTGCATACTATAAAAACAAAGAAGGTGAGAACCAAACTTTAGAAAAACTCTCACAAAATCCCACACAATGGGAGATTTAGACAAAAAGTGCAAAAATTTAAGCAAAAGGGGCAGGAACGACAAAGTTCTGCGCCAAACTTTTGCCAGAAAACCTATAAGATTTGTGTCCAACGACCAAAAAAAATTGAGACGGTGAGAAAATCAACTTTTTCCAAAACCCCACACAATGGAAATGTTTTTTCGGCACCCTCTAAAGGCGAAACTATACTTCCAAAAAAAAAAAATTATTTATGAGAAATTAAGGATATTTTGTCTATTTCAATTTTGTATGGAAAGGACTTGTCGAAAAACGCTTCCTTTCTGATATTTGACATAAGCATTAAAATTAAAAAGTGCAAAAATTTGGACAAATAATTAAAAAAAAAAAGTCTTTGGCCAAATTATGGCCTGCAAACTTCAAATTCGTGTTCAGCGACCCAAAATACATGGATAGGGAGAGAAACTAAACTACCTATAGCAAAACTTTCCAAAATCCCACATAATGGGAATGTGGTTTTTTGTTTTTTTCGCGCTCTAACGGGGGAACGAGTCTTCGAAAAAATGTTATTTATGACAAATGAAGTAAATTGTGTCTATTTTAATTGTGTATGGAAAAAAGTCGAAAAACACTTTCTTTCTGAGATTTAGACAAAAGACTGAAAAAAGTGCAAACATTTGGACAAAAAGTGCAAATACAACGTTCTGGGCAAATTTTTGCCAGAAAACTTCAAATTTGTGTTCAGCGACCCAAAAAACAGAGAGGGTGAGAAAATCAAAACTATAGCAAAACTTTCCTCTGAAAATTCTAATATGCCTAGCGTCATCATTAAAAGTATGACTTTTTTTTATATTGACATTGTACTCATATGAGTAATGAATATGATATACAGGAGGTCTCAGAAAAAAGGGCATACATAAACTTTTAAGGTAAAATATTTACTATATTTTAAGCCCAAAAGTCTTAATTGATTGCTATGATGAAGTACATGCATATGACAGCGACGGCACAAATCGTTTCGTGGATATTTTAGCATTTGATAAAAACTCAAAAAAAGCTTTGATCGTAGACCCTACCATTCGATACGAAACAAATTCCAGTGAACAAGACAAGACAGTTCAACAAGAAAAAGAAAATATCTACAGCAAATGTATACCTTATTTTCAAGAAAAATATTTAGATCTTTACGGCGAAAGAGAGAGATGTTCGAGGTTTATGGTTTGGATCTCGTGGCACAATTAATTCCAGTGTTATTAGTGTATTTTTTAATAAAAAAATACACTATTGAGGACGACATCACTTTTCGAAAATCACCCAAACTCATCAAATGTCCACCGATCCTGACCCCCAGATCACGAAAAAGTGGTTTTCCAAAATTCACCTGCCCACGATATATATATATATATATATATATTTATAAATTCAAAATAAATTTAACGGGCATATCGCTCTAACCTAGGGCTTCCTGAGGCAGACCTGACACGCAGAGCCATCCAGTCATCTCGAAGCTGCAGACAACGTTGTTTCGGTCTCTTAGACCTCATCAGTACAGCACATCGAGAAATAACTAGAGGATGCATGCCAGGCCAGCACAGGAAGCCAACTATATGAATAAAGAGGTGACACGGAACTCCGTGACCTCAATAGTTGGTTGCCATCTACCGACGGAGACAAGAACTAAACGGCAGCACGCTACCAGCTTTGTGTCCATCGGGAATAGGCAGCCCACAGTTCGGGGCATTACCATCCGTCGGGCGGTGCTGGTTAGCTACCGATAGATGTCTCTCGCCAAAGCCCATGGTTATTACAATAATAATAATAATGTTAATGAGCGCAAAGAATTAAAAATTCAAAATAAATTTAACGGGCATATCGCTCTAACCTAGGGCTTCCTGAGGCAGACCTGACACGCAGAGCCATCCAGTCATCTCGAAGCTGCAGACAACGTTGTTTCGGTCTCTTAGACCTCATCAGTACAGCACATCGAGAAATAACTAGAGGATGCATGCCAGGCCAGCACAGGAAGCCAACTATATGAATAAAGAGGTGACACGGAACTCCGTGACCTCAATAGTTGGTTGCCATCTACCGACGGAGACAAGAACTAAACGGCAGCACGCTACCAGCTTTGTGTCCATCGGGAATAGGCAGCCCACAGTTCGGGGCATTACCATCCGTCGGGCGGTGCTGGTTAGCTACCGATAGATGTCTCTCGCCAAAGCCCATGGTTATTACAATAATAATAATAATGTTAATGAGCGCAAAGAATTAAAAATTCAAAATAAATTTAACGGGCATATCGCTCTAACCTAAGGTCTAAGAGACCGAAACAACGTTGTCTGCAGCTTCGAGATGACTGGATGGCTCTGCGTGTCAGGTCTGCCTCAGGAAGCCCTAGGTTAGAGCGATATGCCCGTTAAATTTATTTTGAATTTTTAATTCTTTGCGCTCATTAACATTATTATTATTATTATATATTTATATATATATATATAAATATATAAATATATATTTATAGAGATGTTTTTGTATCAAGGTGAGATCTTTTGGTTACATTCTGTAGACAAGCTGAGATCCATTTTTACAAGACGAGATCCTTTTCGGATCTCGACTTGTATCTATGTGTATATCAACTTTTTTCACATAGGAGGGGTCAGGGGGGGGTGGTGGCAAATTTTCGTCTGGATCTCATTTTGACCATTTTTATCAATTTTTATACAGAAATAGTTCAACTGTTCACGCTTAAGAGGGCGCTAGAGTTGTGGTCGTGTATATTATTATTTCTGTACAACTCGAGATCCGGTAAATGTGGCACTACTGCAAAGCAGATCAGGTTACATTTGGCACTTAAATTGATGGTTATCTCGACTGTAGAATAAAATTCGTATTCCTAACTCTTGCCTTGCCGCTTTGAGATAGCTCCCTCACGGAAATGCATTAAAAAACAATTGAACATGGGTCCCTAATAAATTTTCTAAAGAAACATCAAAGTTAATTAGCAAATCCATATTATTATTGCCGTACCTATTTGTGTTAAATTAACTGCATTTTTATCAATAAGATAATTGAAGATTGAATAATTGAAGATTCAAATGAAATCCAATGATGTAGGTATACATACAGTGAGCGCCAAAAGTGAGAAATAAATTCGATAAAACGGAAAACGTTGTTTTTTTTATGAAATAAAAAACAGGCCGATTTTTCTTTTAAGCTCTTCAACTTTTGAAATAATATTCGGGTATACAAGCTGATACGTGAAAAAATTGTGACGTCATCGGCATTTTTTTTAAAATAGAAAACCCTTACTTTTTATTCCATTTTTTGATACTTTATTCTATTGCCAATACGGTGATGTAATCAATTTGTAACCTTAAATGAGCAAATTTTTGAAAAAATGAACTTAACTTAGACAGATTTAATAGATTAATTTAATTTAATTTAACAGATTTAATTCAATAGACTTACAGTAGATATTATAAAGGCTCATTAGGTTAACGTACAGATTTCGGGGGCCGTTTCTAGAAAATATGTATCGACTCTGGGTGGAAAATATAGCAATTCAGTGATTCTTGGCCGGACAGGGATTACAAAAATGTTAATAAAAGTAATTTGACGTCGATATTCACTTTGAAAACGGTCACAAAAATCTGCCCGTTAACTTAATTGGCCTTTATAATACCCACTGTTAATTTAATAGACAGATCTTATAAAATTGCCATGGAAACTGTTATTTTTGTTTGATATGGTTTTAATTTTTTTCGTTAATGTTCCGATTTTCACATCACTAACAAAAAGTGCACACTCTCGACTTCACAAGCTGTTTTCTCAGAAATTTTCTTATATTTAAGGTTATAAATTGATTACATTACCATAATAACATTGTACTTATGTTCTAAACTCATTAAATTTAATAGTTTTATCCGAATCACCCGGAAAATGCGTCTTCTTATCTGCATCGCGCTTCTCTTTATCAATTTTTTGCTCGAAATTGAGCGTTCAATAAAACATTTATTATATACAGGGTGCGGCGCGAGAACCTTAGGGCATTTTTATATGGAGAAGTCCAAGGAGTAGAAGTCTAAAAATTTGTACGTGTATAATTTTGGTTTTGACGAGCTGAATTAAAATATTCACAACCCCTCACCATTTCCGGTTATACCGAAGTAGCCATCAACTATCTTATTTTAAACGGGACAACTTGTATATTATTACATTTTCACATTGCCTGAAAAAATATAATAAAAATGGTGTTTGTAGTTCAAAATTGGAACGAGTGGTTTATGAGTTATAAACAAATGAAAATCGCAATTTTTCATTTTCAAAGCAGCTTAGGTCGAAAACGGGTCAAGATAGATGAAAACGGCTTACATGTCCCTATCTTAACTTTTCACGTAGTATCCTATGGTGCTGATGAAATTTGTATACAAAGTGATGAAAAATCAGCGTTTTCAAAAAGAAAATTAATAAAAAATATTTTTTTTTTTAGGTACTCCAGCATAGTATACAAAAAGTTAGGATAGGGACATGGCCGTTTTCCGATATCTTGACCCGTTTTCAAGCTAAGCTGCTTTGAAATGGAAAATTGCAATTTTTATTTGTTTATAACTCATTAATTGGTCGTTACAAATTTGAACTGTAAACATCATTTTTATTACTGTTTTTCGGGCAATCTGAAAATGTAATAATATACAGGGTGTACCATTAAAAAAAATATAAAAAATATGGCAACTTCCGGTGTAACCGGAAGGGCTGACCAAGGGCTGACAAAAGTTACAGGCCTTTGAATCTCAGATTTGTGATATTTTTTCACGAGTAAGAGCTTCGCAAAATATTTTTTTCTCCGTCACCGGTTGACATTGGGGACTATAGTTTTGTTTTTCCATTATAGTTATGATTAGTGAACGAAATGACGTATTTAAAATGCAAGAAGTTTATTCAATTTTTTAAAATATTCATGCCCGTATTCACAAACGATAATTTCCTAAATAATTACGTAATTAATTAAATGAGTGAGATGGAGATAATGCAGTTTTTTGGCAATAGAATGAGATGGGGATAATTGATTACGTAATTATTTAGGAAATTATCGTTTGTGAATACGGGCGTCAGTGTTTTTGTCCGATTAATCACACAGTTTCTGCAAAGTTCCGACTTTGAACACCTTTAATTTTTTTTTCACGATATCGATTTCAGTTTTTTTGTTACCATCTGATAAAATGAAGTTTCGTGAACATTTTATTCCGCATAACATATAGTCGCGTTTCAAAAATAAACTTTCTAGAGCCGTTGATATGAAACCCTGAAGTTGACCAGATATGTTTAGCATAGAACGGACAGTGCGTGTTATAGCGCGGCGACGGCTGTTGAACAAGGAACGGCTGAGAATTAGATTGTTACTGTTATGTAACCTATTCAATAATAATTTAGGGACGTTTATTTAATGTAATATTGTTTAAATAAGGATTTGATATTTTGGAAATATTCATATTTTCAATTACATAAGTACATAGGTTAAAAAAACTATATTTTATACATAATAGGTATACATAATCTCAATAATATCATCATTATGCATGTGAGATACTTACTCAGGCTTACGCTCATTAATACAGCAACTCTTTTACTTCTTCTTCCTCGGAAAAATTGCTGTTTAGTTTGTCTTCAAAAATATTTTCAGTGATTGCAAAAATCTGATACAGCTGATGATTTAGACAACATTTCCACATCTAGGCATAATCTTTAAATTGACTGCATTTGAAACTTTTTTTCTAGTATTCTCACCAGTGCCTGTGCTAATAGAAATGAGTTTCTTCTTTTTTTTCTGCCATCTTTGTTGCAAATGAAGCACATCTTTCTAATATCAAAATTTATTTTGATTCGTCCCTTATTTGCAGTGCGCTCATTATAGTGGAGCGGAAAGAGCCCGCTATCTCGCTTATTTCAGGTAGAAAAATTTTTCGGAGTAGAAAGATATGGGACCGGTACCATCATATTAAGGGATCTTTGGGGCACTAGAATCTCCTTTTACGACAAGCTCCCTTGGTGCTGACAAAAGTTACAGCCCTTTGAATCTCAGATTTGTGATTTTTTTTCACAAGTAAAAGCTTCGCAAAGTATTTTTTTTCTCCGTCACCGGTTGACATTGGGGACTCTAGTTTTGTTTTTCCTTTATAGTTATGATCAGTGAACGAAATGACGTATTTGAAATGCAAGAAGTTTGTTCAATTTTCAAAATATTCAGTGTTTTTGACCGATTAAACACACAATTTCTGCAAAGTTCCGACTTTGAACACCTTTAAATTTTTTTTTCACGATATCGATTTCAGTTTTTTTGTTACCATCTGATAAAATGAAGCTTTGTGAACATTTTATTTCGTATAACATGTAGTCGCGTTTCAAAAATAAACTTTCTAGAGCCGTTTATATGAAACCCTGAAGTTGAACAGATATGTTTAGCATAGAACGGACGGAGTGCGAGTTATAGCGCGGCGACGGCTGTTGAACAAGGAACGGCTGAGGATAAGATTGTTACTGCGAGTGTTACTGTTATGTTACCTATTCAATAATAATTTAGGGACGTTTATTTATTGTAATATTGTTTAAATAAGGCTTTGTTATTTATTAAATATTTTAACACGCTTGAAATTTATTCACCTAAAGGGCAATAGAAAGCAAGGTATGGTCTCAGTCTTAACATGATGGTACCGGTCCCATATCTTTCTACTCCGAAAAATTTTTTGTGCATATTTTCAGCCTCTTTCCGCTCCACTATTATTTTGGGATTTGCTTTGTATCTGCCGTTGGTATTCGGTATTTTGGTAACTAGTATAACGCTTGTAACATTCGTGATGATACTTATAATCATACTTCATTGATTCCAAAACTTTTTTGTGAGGTTCGAGTCTTGTCCAAAGATTGTCATGTCTTTTTTCTGACGCGTTAAGAATGGCTGAGATTCCTCTACTCGTGGGTTGTGGGCATCTGAATAACTGTTCTTGACAAATCATCGAGACTTCCGTCACAAATTATGCATTGATTCAAATTCATGTTACTTTTTCTCCTGTTGAGGAGGAATAAATATTGAATTATTGGTCATAATATACATACAATATCGGGGTGTATATTTTTCATTATTATAAAATCTGAACTTGAAATGAAAGAAAGAAAAAAAAAATAATTAATGAAAAATAAATTTTTTAATAAAACTTTGACCTCTTTTCAAAAATTATCTTTCTTGAAAATTATGCAAATAACGACACATGCTTATTTGAGTATTTTCTACTAAAAAATAAAAGGAATCGCCATTCTAATTTAAAGTCACCACTTTATTACACCCTCTATACCTAATACAATAACTGTGTGTAAGTTGTAAAATTTCTCTAGCAAATTCGACTGTATTAGACTAATTATTAGAAAAGATATTCAAAATCCTTCCTTACCTGAATTTCACGTTGGCATCAAAATTAAACATTGTTGAGTGTTGATACTAACACTATCAATGTTGATTAAAATTAATACCAATGACACAATTAAACATATGATATTAAACACCGCCTATAGATAAGAAATAAACCTCGCACGCGTGTGTTCGGCTTACACCCTTAAACTGAAATTATTTTGTATATTATCGCATTTCACCAGGGCTTTACTACAGCCACAAGATGATATCTATTTATTGATGATGAATAAAACATTAATGTTTTAAAAATATTTATTTATTTTTTACCAGTTCATCACAACCCCAAGAAATTGCAGTTGAAGGAAATACCTACTAAGGTACAATAATTGTACTTCATTTCTAGGTAAATAGGTGTAACCGCGTGTAGATAAGATATTATACCTTAAATACCTTGCTTTCTATTGCCCTTAGGTAGGTATATTAACCAATTGAAAATATGAATATTTTCAATGAATTTCAAGCATGTTAAAATATTTAATAAATAACAAAGCCTTATTTAAACAATATTACATTAAATAAACGTCCCTAAATTATTATTGAATAGGTACCTACATAACAGTAACAATCTTATTCTCAGCCGTTCCTTGTTCAACAGCCGTCGCCGCTCTATAACTCGCACTCCGTCCGTTCTATGCTAAACATATCTGGTCAACTTCAGGGTTTCATATCAACGGCTCTAGAAAGTTTATTTTTCAAACGCGACTAGGTATATGTTATGTGAAATGAAATATTCGCAAAACTTCATTTTTATCAGATGGTAACAAAAAAACTGAAATCGATATCGTGAAAAAAAAATTAAAGGTGTTCAAAGTCGGAACTTTACAGAAATTGTGTGATTAATCGGACAAAAACACTGAATATTTTGAAAATTGAACCAACTTCTTGCATTTTAAATACGTCATCTCGTTCACTAATCATAACTATAATGGAAAAACAAAACTAGAGTCCCCAATGTCAACTGGTGACGGAGAAAAAAAAATTTGCGAAGCATTTACTCGTGAAAAAAATCACAAATCTGATATTCAAAGGGCTGTAACTTTTGTCAGCACCAAGGGAGCTTGTCGTAAAACGAGATTCTAGTGCCCCAAAGATCCCTTAATATGATGGTACCGGTCCCATATCTTTCTACTCCGAAAAAATTTTTGTGCATATTTTCAGCCTCTTTCCGCTTCACTAATAGGTACATACCGCTCTAGTGGAGCGAAATTCGTTATAAAAGTCGCTCCGTTATCGATTTTTTTTTGACGTATAACCAGGTCAGATCTAATAAGTTTTGTTCATTGCATAATTTTGCATTCAAAACGGCTCTTTACAACCTTTTTGGGTAGGTCAGGACTTTTATATTTGAAAAAACCATAAAAATTTATGATTTTTAAAAATTGTACTTTTGAACATTTACATGAATATATCTTAAAAAGTAATCAAGATATAAAAATGATTTTCTCATTAAATTAAAGCAGACAAATGGGCGCTTCTAATCGTGTATCTTACTGCCCTCAAGTATATACAGGGTTATTCACGGTATACGCCACGGAAGTTTATGGCCGTGTCTCTGGATTTTAGGATCTTTTTATTTTTGGAGTGGATAGAGACCCGGCAAAGGTACGTTTTAAAATTATATTCATAATGTATAGGTGTCCCAAAAGCATGAAACATATCAAAGTTATGTTTTTTTAAATGGCATGCTCCTATGTTATTGCATTTTTAGATTGTCTGAGAAGAGAAAATAAGATTGGCTTTCACAGTTGGTGTTTAAATTCAGAAGTTTTGGAGTTATAAACAAGTGAAAATCGTCATTTTTCAAGTTCAAGGCCCTGTACAACGAAAGCGGTTCAAGATAGAGAAAAGCGGCGTACATGTCCCTATTTTAACTTTTTATGTACTATCCTATGGTATAGAAACATTTGCGCTTTCTTTGATTTTTTTATTTGGCGACGCGTGGAGAAATATCAGAATTTTTCAAATTTTTTATCACCCTGTAAAAACATTTCATGTACATCATAGGACAGTACATGAAAAGTTAAAATAGGGACATGTAAGCCGTTTTTCTCTATCTGCAGCCGTTTTCGTTGTACAGGGCCATGAACTTGAAAAATGACGATTTTCACTTGTTTATAACTCAAAAACTTCTGAATTTAAGCACCAACTGTAAAAGCCAATCTTATTTTCTCTTCTCAGACAATCTAAAAATGCAATAACATAGGAGCATGCTATTTAAAAAAACATAACTTTGATATGTTTCATGCTTTTGGGACACCTGTACATTATGAATATAATTTTAAAACGTACCTCTGCCGGGTCTCTATCCACTCCAAAAATAAAAAGATCCTTAAATCCAGAGACACGGCCATAAACTTCCGTGGCGTATACCGTGAATAACCCTGTATAGCTGATTTGCAAAAATAATACAAACGGTGCATGTTGCAAAACGTGTATTGATATTTTCACTAAGCGACAAACTTTTTTAGTTATGAAAATTTTTGTACACATGAAGTGAACAAAATGAAGCCAAGATATAGTAGAAGTTTTTGTATAAAAATTATTCTTTGTAGCGATTGCCGTTTGGTAGCTATGACCTTTTTTTCAACTGATGTCGCGCCAATATCGTGCGCTAGCCCTTACATAGAGAGCGTCGAGTCAAATGCAAGGCCTACATTAATCCAAATATAGGAACAAGGTATAATATAAGCTATAAAACATATTTTGTTTCAGTCTTATACACAAGCTATATAGTCCCACTTTACCTGTCAGGTAAACATTTAAGGTATTACCTTCAATTATTGTAGGAAATAATTATTGCCCTGGACACGTGTCCTTGGACCAGGTTTCTGGTCAGTATGACCAGCAAATACAGCAAATACACGTGAAGTTCTCAAACGTTCCCAAAAAAGCATACTAATTTTTTTTAATATTTGGGCTTCAAGAACTAATTAAATTTAAAGTAGAACGTAGGTATTATTATTGTAGGTATAATAATAATTATTGTACGTTAATGTTAATAATTATTGTTATTGGACATCAAAATGAATATGTAATCCAAATTATGTTTATATAAATTATATAAACAAACTATATAACTAAATGTTTAAATGTTTTTTCTTCATCTAAAGTCAATACAGGGTGCACCATGTATTCTTCTCTATATTGCTATCTCCTAACATTAACAGATACAGGGTCGGTTAAACAAGTTCAAAGGAGCGCAATTTTGTGGCCATCTCGATTCCGTCGAGACATACAAGATATCTGTGACCGTTCCTGAAATATCCTGAAAAAACTGAAAAATCGAGATTTCTTATTTTTTCCATATCTTTTTTATTATTGGAGATTAACAAATAATTTTTTGTGGGCTTACATAAGTCGTCAAGACCCATTTGACATTTAGAAAATTTTCAAAGCCGACTAGATCCCAGAATTTTCATAGTCAACTTTCGTTTTTCTTATGGCCACCATAGTGTTTTTTATGTTGTTCGTTATAAAAAAAATTCATAAAAACTAAAAATTGATAAACTACAAAAAATAAATTAAAAATTTTTTTATTCTTCTTTTTTCTTTACAAAAAAGACACATTTTTAGACCGAATTTCATAGATAAATTAAAAAACCATAAGGCAAGCACTATTTCGGCGTATTTTACAAATGTTGACGTTTTTCGACGATTTTTTATTAGGTTTATCTTTGAAAAATTAAGAATAAAAATTAAAAAAAATTTTTTTTGAAGTTTATTTATTTTTGGTTTCCATTATTTTTTTCATATCGAACGACATAAAAAAGTAATATGGCGGCCATAAGAAAAACGAAAGTTGACTGTGAAAACTCTTGGATCTAGTAGGCCTTGAAAATTTTTGAAACGTCAGATGGATAGCTCTGAACGGCTTATGTAAGCCTACAAAAAATTATTTATTAATTTCCAATAGTAAAAAAGATATGAGGAAAATAAGAAATCTCGATTTTTCAGTTTTTTCAGGATATTTCAGGAACGGTCACAGATATCTTGCATGTTTTGACGGATTCGAGATGGCCACAAGACTGCGCATCTTTTCTCTAATTTAACCGACCCTGTATCTCTTAGCGTTCAGGAGATAGCAATATAGAGAAGGATACATGGTGCACCCTGTATATCGATCTGTAATCAAAAGTATAAAATATCAACAGGTCGTTTTGAAAATTGTAGAAGAACAAAAATAAAATAAAAATTCTGATTTCATTTTGAAGCTAAATTTTATTTCAATAACATTTAGTTTATAATAATTATTGTTTGCACCCTGAAAAGTAACTTATAAAAATAAGAGGTAGGTACATGAATAGTCTAGAAAAAGCTTGTGCATATTATGGAATTTTATTATGTATTTTTATAAATTTTGAAAACTTTGTAGGTTTCTTTAATCACCTACCAACCCACCAAACTTATAAATTACAGTAGCTAACTACAAAGAATTACGTGAGCAACTATTATAGTTATCACCAAATTATATTTAATTAAGTATGATCTTGTGGTCAGTATGAGGAAGTCTGCAGTAAGCAAGGTAGGTAGTACATGCACCTATTTAATGGTAACTGTATACCGAATAATAAACTTCGAAAAAATATGTGAAATAAAACAAAAAATACGAACTAAGTACATCAATACCTGAATTGATATAAATAGCCAATAAAAAATATGGGATGGGACGTCTTTATAAGGAGATACTTTTTTCGACTGTGTATTATAATTCATCAAGGCAAACAACTTTTTCAAATAACTTTTCTTAATTAAAAAACTCAAAAAGAAACGAGATACAGCCTTTAGAAGGTAAAAAAATTAAAGTCCAGACCTACCATAGTAAATTCAACTACTGACTTTGCCAAACTGATTTTGCTCAACAAAAAAAAAAAATTGAATACGTAACAAAACCAAAATAACAGGAAATAAAAATGAAATAAAATGAAAATTTCCAGTCTTTGTTTTTCATTTAAATTACCTAAACATTACCTACTTCAGTTATTTTCGTTTGCTTCCTGTTAGTTTTCGTTTTGTTTCCCAGGTAACCTTATGTGTTGGAAGTGCTTTTCTGATTGTTGATTGAAACCAGTTTTCAGTTTAGTTACATTAATTTATCACAGGGCTGAACTTTAATTTTTTTTTTTTACTTACAAAGGCTGTAATCTCATTTATTTTTTACTTTTTTAGGAAAACTTATTTGAAAAAGTTATTTGCCTTGATCAATTTTATAAACAGTCAAAAAAAGCATCTCCTTAATAAAAAAACTCCCAGTGGAATTAGGTTCTGAAAATGTTTAACTGGTTAGTTTTGGACCATGCAATTACACATATTTTTATCCTTTTAGAGTTTTATTCAACAACGTGTGTTCAAAGATTTTTTTGTAAAAAAGCTATGAGTGTTGAAGACAAAACAGTTGTACAAAAACCAAGAATATCTACAAGGTATGTTGTCATTAATAATTATATTACCTACTTACTTGCTTGTGGGGAAAAACGGCAAGCTGAATGCGGAAAGCGAATTATGTTAAAAAAAGAAAGCATTTTAAGTGGAAAGTTTTTACCTAACTATAGGGAATGCTATGATATATAAAATAAAAAGCTATAAAAGTAATAAAAATATTTCTTCTCAGCCCGATGATACTACAAAAATACTAGAGAGGCAAGCGACTGGCTATGCGTCCGTGCGTAATAAGCTTAGCGTTCAGCCATTGCGCGAATTAGATCACAATTAAAAATTCATAATTCAATAATTACCAAACATGCGACAAAAATTTATCTTTTAAAAACTTTCTTAATACTTTGGCTCCAATTTCTTCGCTGCATGTGTAAAGAAATTTTTTTAAATAAAAAAGTTTCTCGCTGACTAAAAATATCAATACATTTTTGCGTAAAGTTTCAATTACCTTTTGATTTCACAATCAAATATAAAAGTCCTAAAAACAAGATTACCTACCGCCAAAAGAAGCGCTTATATTGTATGCACTTCAATTAAAAAAAAATAGATTCGTCGATAGCTCAATTAGTTTTAAAGATATGACAATTTACATTTTTAAAAAGCAATTTTTCCGAATTACTAATTTTTCAATTTTTTCGAATTTAAAAAGTGGTGACCTACGGAAAAAGGTCGTAAAAGTCCATTTCTTGTTGGAAGTAGTCAAATACACCATACGTATAAGTGGCAGCTGGCTATACGCCGAAAAAAAAACAACACATTTTTCGTCTCATTTCGCTCCACTACACGTATATTAACTAACGTGTCTGCGCACTAACCAGTTCTGGCCAAGCTCTCGCCTTACTATAAAATTTATACCGGACCATTATTATTGTACTTCCTTATTTCAAGAGTTACCGATTAGGTTAAATTGGCAAAGTTGTGCAAAATTTTGCTAATACTTTTTAAGAATTTGAAACAAAATTTAGGATAACTTCAGTCGTTGCTGAAATATCCTGAAAAAAACTGAAAACTCGAGATTTATTTATTTTAAAAATATCTCTATAATATCTAGAATATCATTTTTATCATCGAAAGTAAGTTAACAATTTTTTGTAGGTTCATAAAAGTCGTTAAGAACTGGGTGAGGCGAAAGAAAGATTCGGTGGAAATATTTTCTTCTTTTCTTAAAACAAAAAAAAATAAAATTTTCATAAATAAAGTAAAATTTAAATTTATTTTATTTTTTAAATATTTAGTAAATTGATTTTTTTATATCGAATGACATTCAAAAACAGTACGGCGATCATAAGAAAGCCAAAAGTTGACTATGAAAACTCTAGGATCTAGTCGGATTTGAAAGTTCTTAAATCAGTCAGAGCTCATGACGATTTATGAACCTAAAAAAATTAATTAATTCAATATCGAAAAAGATATTATTTCTAAAATAAATAAATCGATTTTTTGTTTTTTTCTGCATATTCCAGCAATATATACAGCTGCCCTAATTTTTTTTTTGCAAGATTCTGGAATAAGTATTCTGTACAACTTCGACAATTTAGCCAATCTGTAACTCTTAAAATAACAAAGTTTTCAATGCAACAATAGTAGACTAATATCACCTATACATTAGTATGGAAATTTTGTGTACAGTAACTGACAGTACTAAAAAAGCAATTTCGGAGAAGCGGCAAGCGGAAAAATTTTCTCGCAACGAAAGTTTCTGCTTACTGCTTCTCTGAAATTACTTTGTTGGAAATGTCAGTTACTGCACACAATTTCCGTACCGATGTATAGTCCTAATCATTATAAATGATTAGAACAAAATACAAAGTTTTTTTAAGCAGAGATTTTTTGCTCTCAAAAGTTTTTTTTTACAAATCAAAAATAAAGACTTTTCATTAGTAAATTGTATATATTGAAACAATTGCCGACGAAGTATATTATTATTTAGATTATTATAGGTTTTAGATTCCGACTTGATAGTTTTAAAGTTATTAATCGAAAGTTTCAACGTTTCGGGACTGATCATAGTTCATATAATTATGTATTTTATATTTGAATCTTTATCTTACTGTATAATTTTTTTATTCGTACCAACTTAATAAATGTGATCTACGCTACGGACTAATCAGTCCCAAAACGTTGAAACTTTTGATTAATAACTTAAAACTATCAAGCCAGAATCTAAAACCTATAATAATCTAAATAATAATAAAGATTTTTCTTTCTCATAATATTCTGATAATATTCTCATAATATTCTCATAATATTATGATGTACTGGTATACACACAGTGTCCAGTTTAAATGACAGTACCTACATGGGGGTCTTAACAACGGTAAGATATACCTATACGAAATCGGTTAGAGATAAAACTGCACAATTTTCTGCTCAGTAAGAAACTGAAAAAATTTAGAATATTTTCATTGGATTCTGAAAAATCCTGGAAAAACTGAAAATTAGAGATTTCTTATTTTAGCCATATCTTTTTTATTATTGAGAATGTGTTACTTAATTATTTTTTGTTGGTTTACATAAGCCGTCATAAGCTACCGATTTGACATTTCAAAAATTTTCTAAGTCGACTAGATCCCAGAGTTTTCAAAGTCAACTTTTTTCTTAAGGCCGCCATATTATTTTTTTATGTCGTTTGGTCAACAGAAAACGTGAAAACCTAAAATTTAACAAAACAAAACAACTTCTTTCACCGAATTACGTGAATATAAGTCATATTACTGGTCTTAGTTGACTCAACGATGAAAATTGTATACGCAGCAGAATGTCATTTGATAATCTAAAATCAAATTATTGTTTCCGAATTTTTTTCAAGCATGCACAGTTACTGAAATAATGAACTTAGTAGTTCATTAGAACAAGTAGAATCTCGCTGTTCTACGCTGTACGATATGGGGGCAAGTTGTGTATTTTTGTGCTGATTATAGTAATCTGAAAAAAAGTCTTGGCTCTGATTATTAGTTGTCAAAATATTGGAAAAATATACGAAATGACTTTTTTTTTATCTAACGACGAATCAAGCTAGCCGTATCTAATCGAAACATTAGGACACTTTTTTACAATTTTTTTTTTTTTGTAATCACTTTTAGATGACGAAAAAACAAGTCGAGGTGCGAGAAGGATCTCGTCTTTTAAAAATGGATCTCAACTTATTTACAAAATATCATCAAAAGATTTCACCGCGTGATACGCAAACATATCAGCTCTAGTTGCTTATATCTATATTTTCAGTGGACTGAGAACTAAGTAATATGCGAGGTACCTAATATGAAAAAAATTATATAAAAAACAATATGGCGCCTATAAAAAAAATAAAAGAAGAAAATGAAAATCGTAGAATTAAGTCGACTTTGAAAAATCTTGAAATGTCATATGGCTTTTTACTAATGGTCATTACTAATTTTCTGTAATAAAAAAAGTTTTGTCTAAATAAAATAAGAAATCTCGAATTTCATATTTTAGCATCTGGCTTAAATTCCATTTCAGATTACAAATTGGGACAAAAATACGCAAATTTCACCCTTAACCTACTTTCTTTAATTTCCTAATAAAAAAACCGAGATCCCAAACATTTTTTAAGTTTTTTATAATAATTTTTTTATTTTTTTCTTATAATGAACTTTTTATCTTTTATAATACAATAAAGTTTCTGATGCTCGACAAAGATTTCATAAGAACTAGTAAGTATCGACACCCACAACTATTATTAATCGATTTTTATACTTCGGTACTTATAAATTTCTCGTTCGCACACAATACGCAATAAGAGTAAAGAAAGATTCTGGTCAATCTGTAATCCTGAAGGGCTGGCAGGTGTTTATTTAATAATTTTATGTGACTTTACATCCGGTCTGCATGTAACGATCCTGTAAATCACTACTATTCACCCCAACATACCTAAACCGACCTGACAACAATGTCGGATCTCATCTTATAGATAAATTATAAACATATACATATCAAACATCCACATATACAACTTCAGATCTCGGCTTGATTAGTTTATATCACCGGATCTCGTTTTGTCTAAGTTTTTTAAAGAAAAATTAAAATTTAAAAATTATTTCCCCTCTCTTGAATTTTATATTGCTAATATAATTTATTAACTATTTGTAAAAAATATACTTCAAAAAGTCTGCTCCTTCTGGTGGATCTCGGGTTGTCCTCGATATAAAACGGATCTCAGCTTGGTACAAAAACGTGTATATATATATATATATTTCTCCAAAATCACGATTTTTCGATTGTAAAAACGCTCCTGTAGCTTTATCTTTCAAGATTAGTGAACGAAATTTTGGATTCTTGTAAAGCTTTAGAATGACTTTAGATTTTCGTTGAAAAAATTTCCAAAAGTCACGTTATTTCTACAGGGTGTCCTTTCAAAGTTCCACACATCCGGACTTTGAGGCACGGTTTCTGGCCGCAGTTTTCAATCTAGGGGGCTGAAATTTTTGTGAGAGTAAGATGTCCACAAGGAGTGGTCTGGTATTGCACTTGAGCAAAATCGGCCAAGCCGTTTCAAAATGGCGACCATTTGAATTTTCGGAAAATTTACTATTTTTTGAACCCCTGTATGAGCAAGATGGTAAAATAACTTTGAAATAAAATTAACAGGATTGGAAGAAAATTATTTGAAATTTGAGTTAATGCAATAAAATTTGCATTATTTCTATTAATAATCCAGTGGCGTGGGTAGGAAAAGGGTAAAAATGGCTAAATTTCTATAACCGTTTTTGAGCACATTTTTGAAGTAATTGAACTAAATTTTTTGCAGTAGACAACTATACTAATACTCTTTAATCTTCAAAAATTTCAAGGATCAAATAAAAGAAATGGCGGAGATATTCGAATTTATTTTACATGATGTTAATTTCTCTAAAATTTTAAAAACGTTCTAGTAGCTTCATCTTTCAAGATTAGTGAAAGAAATTTTTTACTCTTGTGAAACTTTGGGATGACGTTAAATTTTCGTTGAAAAAAAATTTTCAAAAGTCGCGTTACTTCTACAGGGTGTCCTTTAAAATTTCGAAAAATCCGGTCCATGTGGCATGGTTTTCGCCGAACAAAATAATGAGAGTGGCAACTAAAGGCTTGTCTAATAACTTAACGATTGAATGTTCATTATTAGAATAATATAAAAATGAGGAAAAGCCCATCAGCGATGCGTCGTGTACCCACCAGCACCAGCACCAGCGCAGCGTTTTCATCGCGCTCGGCTCGGGCGGGACCACCCATGCAGATATGCCTGCTCCTGCCAACCCCAATTGCAGAAAATAAAAACTCCTACACATCTGTATTAACAAGATTGGATTAAAATGATTTGAAATTTGAATTAATGCAATAAAATTTTAATTATTTTTAATAATAAGCCAGTGGCGTGGGTAAGAAAATGGTAAAAATGCCTAAATTTCTTCAACTGATTATGAGCACATTTTTGAAAGAATTTACCTGAAATTTTCAGAGTAGACAACTACACTAATAAACTTTAAGTCTCCAAAATTTCAAGAAGCAAATAAGAGAAATGGCGGAGTTATTCGAATTTTTTACATGATGTTTATTTCTCTAAAATTTCAAATGTTCGATTTTCAGAACTCGCCTGTAACTTTTTAAAGTTAGTCAGTGGCGGGTATAGGAAAAGGGACGAAATTGTTCAATTTTGAAATTTTTTTTTTGGTTTATTATGTGTAAAAATCAGTAAACCTCTACGCAAATTCGACCTGACTATGGAAAAATTCAGAAAGCCAATTTAAAAGGCGGCAAAAATTTTCATAATTGAATCGCATAAAAATACACTATTTCTGCGATTGATGCGCAAGAAGGTTTTTTTACATGATGTTTATTCCTCTAGTGTCCGTATTCATCAAACTTCAAAATATAACCCCGGGGTTATATTTTGAATTTTCTGACAGCTGATTGGTCTAATGCCAAAACCCTACGAACGCTACGAATTCTAAACCAATGACATGCTTCAAAATATAACCCCAGGGGTTAAATTTATTGATGAATACGGGCCTAAAATTTCAAATTTTCGGTTTTCAAAATTCCCCTTTCACTTTTTGCGAATTTATTAAAGGTAGTGTAAAGAATAGTATTTTTTAAGTAAAGTTAGCCAGTGGCGGACACAGGAAAAGGAAAAAAAAATTAAATTTGCCAATTTTTTTTTATTTTGTTAAATTTAAAAATCCATTCTAAGGCACGTTTTCAAACTAAATGAAATGAAATTTTCTCAGTAAACTACTACGCTAATATGACCTGACTATGGAAAATTTCAGAAATCCAATTTAAAAAGCGGTGAAAATATTCATAATTGAATCGCATAAAAATACACTATTTCTGCGATTGATGCGCAAGAAGGTTTTAAATTTTTCGAAGACTTCAAATTTGACAAAACTTTACTTGGTCACATACCAGAATCCATTTACTTAGATACTTTACATATTATTCATACACATATTTATACTTAATGTTACATACTTTATTTTCTTTACTTAATTTATTGTTACTCGTTAATTACTTTTCTACTATTGTTGTATTGATTGTTATACTGTGTTTTTAGCAACCTGTGATACACAGGCAGCACAACTTTAATTAAAGTTTTTATATATATACCTACCCTCTAAATTGAGTATTAACAAATTTACAGGGTGTTTAATGTTAAAAAAAAAAAAATTATATTTTTTTTGTATAACTTCAAAAGGCAAAACTTCAAAAGGATAATAAAAGTAATAATAATCCAAAACTTTTAGGAACAAATTCGCATTTTGAAGTCGAAAGAGGAAAAAACAGGGCTAGTAAGTCAGGAGGCTCAGTCCATATTTTGGCTCTTTGACTAATTGCGTTCGTAGAGAATAAAGCCATATTTCACGTAATTATGACAGATTTATGGCTAATTAATTTTAATTAGCTGAGTGTAATTAAATACTTTGTTTGCCACAGAGATAAATACGAAGACGACAGCTTCAATTTAGGTCAATTTATTAGCAATGTCTCTTTAATTATATTAGCCAATTTGTCTTTCTTAAATATCTTTTACTATGCATGGTGTACTCGTTAATTCCAATTTAAAGTATCTTTAACATCAAGATGATAAATTGTGATGAAAATATCGTATAAAGGATTAATGTAGAACATTTTGTTTTTCGCGTTTTAGAGTAAAATTAAAATTATTTTCAATGATCCACTTAAAAAACTTTTCAATAAATCACTTTAAAAAAATTGATCGTAATAATAATTTTTGTTCGTTTGAGCCCTATTAAAAAAAAAATTAAAAACCTCGTTAAAAACACTTCAAGAAATTTTTAAGGGAGAAAAAGTATCCTGTGACCCCGTATTCTATACCACTGGGTGCTTCGGTTATACACAGACTTTTTCCAAATACGGGTTATTAAATAGATAGCCTGTGTGCAAAAATTCAGAATTATTGGTCCACTCTGTAGAAAGTTAGAAAGATACAATAAAAACCAGTTTCGTAAATCGACACTTAAACTCTCGGTTAAAAAACATTTTCGGAAAAAAATGTGTTCAAATTCTCATAATATTTTAGCTTTATCTGCACGTCCTCCAATTTGTGGTACTCCTTTTTAGAAACACCTTGTATTTTCTGGATAAATGCCACTCCCTGGATAAATGCCTTCTATGCCACTCCCGTGTTATATTCTACAATACAACTTGAGACAATTATTACTCTTGGCCTAAGCCTTGACTCCAAATATTTCCTCAGGTGACTTAAAGACTCGCTTAAAGACAACATACGAGGAACGGTTCCTCGAGGAACGTCCTTATACCATAAATAACTGTTGAATCATTTTCCAGTGTAGGTAACCCTGTTTAAAACTAAAGTTAAGGTTGAGATAAAAATTTATTAAATTTGATTTAAATCGAATACTTTAAACAGAACTGATCTTTAAAATACTCTCAGCTCCTGTGCAAGTTCCTACACAACTTTGTTAACTTTGTTTCGTAACTAAGACCGACTGCCAAAGTAGGAACTGTCCGAAACTTAAATCCGGGACATCTTGAATACTAAAGGAGGCGACCCAATCTTGAAGTTTAAGCCACCGTTCCTTAATAGGGCGAAAACAGAACTTTCATAGTTACAGGAGACCTCGGTATTCAGAAGTCCAGAGAGCCATGCATCATCTCCTGACTGCAAGGGGGAATTAATTCGGAAAATATCTTCTGCCGGTCGTAGGGTGTAAAGTGATCAAAATTGTTAATTAATTATTAAAATTAAGCTCTTGATTTAACGACGAGGCAACAGATCTGCTGATGTGATTTATGAACAAAACATCTAATTAAATTGTTTAATTCTCCAAGGAACAGTTTGATTTGTTAAAAACCGCGGAAGAGTGAATGGGGTGAAAGGAATGGGAGAAATGTTTCGGAGTTTTTTAAATTCTTTCTCACCTAAAACCTGATTATGTACCTACTAGTTTTTTTTCGGTTTACCAATTCCCATCTAAATAATAACTCACGAAAAGCCGGAAGTAGATAATCGCGACTAATATGTTATCACAAGAGATAGTACGCAGGTCTATATCGAGATTTGAAGCAGATATCGAAGTGCCGTTCTCATCATTGTCAGAAAGAAGCTCATAGTAGAGTAGAATTAATTAAATATTTTTTTAGTTTCCGATGCTTTAGACAATCTGCATCACCAAGTGACAGTCTGCATGATCACCAATTTACAAAAGCAGACGTCATAAGATGAGAAAAACTTTAATGTTAATTTTGACAGTTTTGTACTTCCATGACAGAGTATAAAGTCGTCTAATAATTGTTACAATGGTACAGGTGTTGGCCGAGAATAGCAGCCAATAAAGGATGTCCAGATCCGTATGCTGCAATTTTTTTTTACGCTACCTCGATTTGTTGTTATTAGGTATTCTGGCGATAAGAACAATGAACGTTTATAAAGTGATGACGTGCTAAAAGTTTTGTTATCACCGGGAAAGCGGATCCGCGGCTACGTCGCAGCAATAGCGAACGAGCTGACAGATTTCCGCGACCTGGCCATTCATTTTTTTTACTATTCTTGGATCTTGGCTGCGAGATTCAATTTTTTTAAATGTATGTAAGTATTAGCTTTTATTGACCAGTATGGTAGCCTTATGGTATGACACTCGTGAGTGAAGTGGGGTTTAAATCGTAGTCAAGTTACTGTGGGAGATGGCTTCTCTATCTTTCTTGTTCGCAATTTCGTTTCCGTGCCTACGTGGGAGATTCACGGCAATTTAACTCGAAGCTGAAAGAGAGCCCGAAAAATCTGTGCTGTTTCATTTCTTCGAGCTGTCTGTCGTACAGCGTGATTTCGGTGTTGGGGTGCTTGTCTTCTTCCTCGTCTTCTTCTTAAGCCTTTCTAATAGACTCCTGTTCTGTAGTGTTTTGATGGTTGCTTGGACTTTTTCCTACGACAATAGACTAGCATATCATGAGCTAACAGGTGTTGTGCTGGTAGTATGGGGATGGGTTTAAATTGTCTTCTGTGTCTCCCACTCTCCCCTTCTATAATGTCTTTCAGACTAAAGCAATCCTATGTTTAAGAGGAAATATAGACTTTTGAATAGTTCTAAAGAGAATATCCCACCATCTAAATTTATATCCGCTGGTTGGTACCAACCGAGACAGGAATTTTCTTTGCTGTGCTGCATGATGTTCAGCCAGGATGTGTATATATAGGGTCTCTTCAATCAATTTCATTGGGGTCATTTTGCAGACTGATGTGCCCCGAGTTTAATGTATCCCATAAACCAGTTAGCATCCGTAGCACGTTTTTATTGAGATTAGTGGAGGCCTCGAATATTTGTTTTTTTCCACAGCAGTATCTTAGCTTCCCTTAATCCTGGGAGGTCTCTCAAGAAGTTGTCTCTCTAGGTTTTCTCTTATTTTCTTATTTAGTCTTTGAAAGAACATAGCATCCAAAGAATATGGTTGCTGGTTGCTGATGTTATTTATTTCGATGTTGAACGAGATGGGACTAAATATAAATCTAAAACAGCCTTGTGGTAGGTACATGATTTCTTTGATCAACCCATCTTTTGCGGTAACAAATTTGCGATTGTTATAGCAAAAGCATCGGTAAGCTTTCTTTGCAGACTGCCCATAGTTAAGATGTAACCGAGGATGTAACTATAGGGACATGTAAGCCGTTTTCCGATACCTAGAGCCATTTTAGTTGTAAATCACGTACTAAGGGTAGAGGTAGTGTTTCAAGGCGATTCAGGATCTGGTTTTGAAATTTTTCTATGCCCTCCGTTTTGGTTATACAGGGTGATTCATGTCATTTGCCGAGATTTTTGATAAGCAGAATCTTTTGAACGAATTGATGGAATTTAAGGAAATTTGCTAGGTAATTAATGCTCTATCAATGAGGCTTCCGCATTTTCCAGCGATTAGAAAACTGGGGGGCCGTTCTTAGTGTTTCTGGTCTCTTTCGGTTTTGTCAAAAAGTTCAGCCTGTATGCATTTTCCTCAAAGTTTAGTGTCATTTTTAAAAACTACATGAAAAATGCTACAATTGCGACCAAAAATAAGTATTGCTCGGCACCGTTAAATTGAAGAAGAAAAAAAGACCCGAGAAAAAAGACTTTCAGTGTTTTCGGGATTTCAATTAATGATGGCGGTTCGTTATTTTCGAAATAAAAATTTTTCTAGAACTTGCGGATTTAGTAGTTATTTCAAATACATTCGCTCGTTCTACAGATTCTGTGGGGCTCCCCCATTCTCACTATCATGTCCAAAAAGTTCAGAAGCTCGAAGTAGGTGACGAGGTTTCTGGACGGGCATTGTGTCAGTGGATTCTAGGACATACGACGCAATATTCCTAGAATTCTCTTCACCGATGAAGGTTAGTTTACGAGATGGGGTGTTTCGATACTCGAAATTCACACGTTTGGTTAGAAAAGAACCCCCCTGCAACAAGGAAGACTCATTCCCATCCATTCTTAATAAAAATGGCAGCGATATCCAACAACCTCGCCGACAACATATACCAGTAATTTTTTTGAAAAAAAAAATCAGCCCCAACCTATACTTTGTAGGACATTTGATATTTATGTCCCAATCATGTTTTGTGTTTTCTCTAAATGCTGACAATCTCCCCTTATACAATCAATTCCAAAAAAGCGAAAAAAAAAACAACCGGGCAACTATCGGCCTATTTTTCTGCTTCCTCAGATCTCCAAGGTGATGGCGAAGTTCATCAATTCAGAAATTCTTTCTCACCTAACGCAAGTTAGATGAAACGCTTGAATGGATTTTCGGCATAAACAATCTACCGCTACTTGATGACTTATCTAATTAGTGACAATTGGTCCCTACTTTTGCGAACAAAGACTGACCGGGCAGTAATTTTCTAGAAAACGATTTTCTCAATTTTTTGGAAAACAGGAACGTAAATCAGACAGGACTGATCTTTCAACAGATAGGGCGTCCACCCATTTTTTCTTTGCTGTCCGAAACCATCACCACACGATGCATCCCACTCGGTTAATCGGTCGTGGGAGTCCTTATAGGCCTATTAGATTATTTAGCCCCCCCAGGTCAGGTCAGTAGATTATTTCTGCATGGGGGTACCTACATGAAAACCAACCTATATCAAGTTGAAGTGAGCACTGAAGTTGAGGAACTAAGACGCAGGCTTACCGCGACAGCGTATAATCAAATAAGGGGACACCCAGAAGTGATGGTCAGGGCCGAGGTCAGGACAACCGAATATTTACTCAAAAGATCAAGGAAATGTGTAGAGTTTGATGGCGGCCTATTTGAACATCATCTGCACTGAATTGTAGTTTTTTCCCACCATTTGTGTAGATTTTTTTTTCTGTTCGGCTTATATGTACCTACAGTGTTTGGTTGTCATTTTGTCATTAACATTACCATTTTTTGTTTAGTTTTAGTTCTTATTAACCCACTCTGTTTATCTCAAAAAAAATCTAATATACGGTCCCTAATCGTGGCTAAATCTGTAGAACAAGCGGATTTTTTGATTGACTGACAAGCGGATCACAATTAATTTTTTGAAAATAATTTTTCGAAAATAATGAACAACCATGAATTGAAATTCTGAAAACACTAAAAGAGTTTATTTTTTCTCGATTCAATTTAATGGTTCCAAGCAATTTTTTTAGTCGCAATTGTAGCATTTTTCATGTAGTTTTTGAAAATGGCACTACTAAGCTTTGAAGAAAATACATATTTGGAGATTATTGCTCCAAATTCAAGTACCAGGATGGCGAGAGAGTGGAACTTTTAGAACTAAGGTTTATTTCTCAAGGCTTTAACTTTACGCAAGATTATGATAAAGTGAAAATCAATACAAAAGCTAAAACTAACATTTTTGGCAGAATGATAATGATAATAATAAAATAAATTCCTCTTGTCAGCCCCGGTCAATTGTCAAGGAGCTGACGTTGACGTGTCGAGTCTAATGCATGGATAGTGCGGGGCAGCGGGGCACTAGACATTGCTTGCGCCTGCTTCCGCAAGGAGCGGCGGCCTCTGCAGAGGGCGCCACACATACAGGGTGAATTTTTTGACAAAACCGAAAGAGACCAGAAAAACCAAGTATACGGTCCTGCAGTTTTCGAATTGGTGGAAAACGGTAGAGCCTACGCTACCAAATTTCCTTAGATTACATCGATTCGTTCAAAAGATACCTACTGCTCATAAAAAATTTCGGCAAAATACATGAACCACCCTGTATAATCGAAAGAAGGACTTCAGAAAAATTTTAAAATCAGATCCTGAATTGCCTTGAAAAACTACCCCGAGAACTACCCCTACTACCAGCTATCTCGGTCTGCTGGTGAAACACCCTGTATATACCTAGAAGCCATTTTAATTAGATTTTCCCGGATTTTCCCCAGACGATAATATGGAAATATGATCATGTACCTACAGGGTTTCCCCGTTTTCAAATTTTCCTATTTTAAAAATAATTTTTTTGGGAAGATCTCATGAATCAGCAATTTAAAAAAAATCAATAGGTAATAATTATTGTTTTTCTGTTTTCACCATGGTAGTAGACGACAAAAATTCTTCTAGTTTGCTAATTTAATCGCCTTCGTAGCTTCGTTAATAACCACTTTAGCAATGGTAAACAGAAAAATGCAGATTTTTCATCAGCCTGTATAATAATACCTCGAATCATACATACAGGTTGCACCATATTATATAAAAAAAATGAAAATTCAAAATTCCTTATTTTCGTCATATCTTTTTTATTAATGGAAATTAATAAACAGTTTTTTGTATGTTAACATAAGCCGCTAAAAGCTATCCATCTGCCATATCAAAAATTTTCAAAGCCAACTAGATCCAAGAGTTTTCATATTCGACTTTTATTTTTCTTAAGGCCACCATATTATTTTTTTTATGTCGTTCGGTATGAAAAAATAATGGAAACAAAAAATTAAGGTAATTATGGAGATGAGCGGCATGGGTATAGGGCGAAATGGCTTATACTATATCGGATAGCTTGTGTCTCTAGGAGTATCAAGGTACCATTGAATTTTTGCGCCGGCAAGTAATAGTCGAGAAATAAGGCCTTAAAGTGTCATTACGTGTGTTTGTACATATACGCTCGAACGGGAAGCACGCACTCATAGTCGTGTGTCCGACGGAGTGCGGCTTCCTGTTCGAGCGTATATGTACGAATATACGCGTATTAGGGCAAGGATGAAACTTTAGGGCCTTATTTCTCGACTATTAGGTACTTGCCGGCGCAAAAATTCATTTGGTACCTTGATACTCCTAGGCCGGTATTCATCAATAAATATAACCCCTGGGGTTATATTTTGGAACATGTCATTGGTTCAAAATTCGTAGCGTTCGTAGGGATTGAGCATTAGACCAATCAGCTGTCAGAAAATTCAAAATTTAACCCCAGAGTTATATTTTGAAGTTTGATGAATACGGTCACTAGAGACACAAGCTATCCGATAGTATAAGCCAAATCGCCCTATACCAATGCCGCTCATCTCCATAATGACCAAAATTAATAAACTTCACAAAATAAATTTCAAAAATTTTTGTTCTTTTTTGTTAAAAAAAAGACAACTTTTTAGACCGAATATCATAGAGAAATAGGCAAACAGTATGACTTCATATTGACGTATTTCAGCGAAATTTTTTTGTTTTCTTCGAAAAAAGAAAAAGAAGAAGAAAAATTTTAGATTGTTTTTTCGAAGTTTATTAATTATTTTAGGTTTCCATAATTTTTTATATCGAACGACATAAAAAAATAATACAATGTATAATAATAATGTACAGTGGCCATAAGAAAAACGAAAGTTGACTATGAAAACTCCGGGATCTAGTCGGCTTTGAAAATGTTTGAAACGTTAGATGCGAGGTCAGATGGGTAGCTCTTGACGACTTAGGTATGTGCCTAAAAAAATTATTTATTATTCCAATAATAAGAAACATATGGCAAAATAAGAAATGTCGATTTTTCAGTTTTTATCAGGGTATTTTTTTCACTGACTGAAAATCTCGCTGAAAATATATCCTACAAACATTTCAGATTCTTATTACCTGGCTTATTACTTAATCATCAAATTGTGCAGCTTTTTCTCCAATTTAACCGACCCTGTATCTTAGCGTTTACGAGATAGCAATACAGAGATGGATATATGATGCACCTGTATATTGACTTCATGCCCAAGGAGACTTTTGATCACTAGGTATAAACAGTTGAATAACATTTTAATTTCAGCAATTTTAACCGATTGCTTGTTTCCATAATATGATCCGTGTGAGGTCCTTTGAATGAATACGCGCATATTATTATAGAAGGACAATAATACATCAAAAATTATGATTTATATGTCTCCGTTAAAAAAATAAACTTGGCAACTCTGTAACGAGTAGACCGTGTAAATCAAATAATCTACGATTGCCATAGTTACGACGAGGACGACATGACGTTTGCTTGTAACTTAACGTATGATCTCTTGAAACGGCCAAATATTTTGTTACAGTATGAAACAATGTACCTCTAATCATTTGGCTTTGGTCTACTCTACTGTGACTAGGAAATGGAACAAAAGTGATCTCGTATCGCGAGCCCTAACCTATAAATAAATACAATTTACTACTTACATTAAAATTCCATGACAAGTCAAGAGACTCACGTAGTAGCATACGAATAACGAGTTAGTTCTCCTTCAAATTCCCTTTTTCCGAACCCGTTATCTTATTAAAAAAAGACCAAGGAGTCCGTCTTCAGGTGAAAGGCACTTGGGTAACCGAAAGTCACTCGCGAGCAATGATCAATGAATAACAAATGAGTTCAAAATCAAATCAATTAAAAATTTATATTTCAAGTGTAGGAAGTGCTGAAAACGAGTTTCTATTCTACAATCTACAAGTTCAAAACAAAAACAGCAATAAATCAATAATCTCGGCTACCACATGTTTGTCGTTTCGCAACACACGCATGCGTCCGGTCTGATTAAAGTTAAAATTTGTGGTTTCCTCGCTGGGAAATAGAAATATTATTCTGGTTTCTTTTTATCAAAAGTAAACAGCAGGTAGGACCGAGTTGGAACAATATAACTACCTAACTAACTGGTAAGTGATGATGAATGTGGGACATCAAAGTTGCCACTTACAGAAACGTTAACCTCGAATTTTTTATTACTTCGGTGTTGTACCTATTAAATATTAATCGATGAAGATTAATCCTGGAAAGGAATCATTATGCATGTTCACGTGTTTCCTTTTGATGGAGGCAAAAGAGGTGAGAATCCTAATGATCAATCCAAATACCAGGAATTTTATCCTACCACTACAAAATTACCAAAACTCGTACGAAAATAAACATAATCAAAATAATAAAATAAAATAGCAACATTAATCATTCATTATTATTATTGCTGTTCTGGTCTGGCCGCGCTGCCAGTTTTGTTATAATAGTAGGATTATCATAGGATAGGATTAGGCGATTAGGTAAAAGGAGAGGAGGTATGTAAACGGTAAGTGTAAACAGAGTGACAGTACTGACACACTGCTGAGCTGACAGAGAGTAGAGATGAGTTCAATGACAGTAGCATCTATTTTATTTCCAAGCAAGACCACCAGCGCCATCTACCCGCAAATATATACAACCATGTAGATATCCTGCAAAATATCCTGCAAGTTCAGGCTTTTCCTAGCAGGGCAGGAGCGACGTTGGTTGGATAATTGAATTAAATTGATACAGAAATTTAGAATCTCCTTGTCTTTATCAGTCAATGAAGCCTCATTCCAATTGATTAAATTCTAAAATTTCCATTGTCAATGCAATGAATATTACTTCACCTATAGATATATTTTCTGATACCGATTCCAACCGAATAAAGGAAAGCTTTAACCAAAACTAACGCTGAATAATGGATATTGGAGTCCTGACATTACATAAATTTCTTATTCTCGTTATTGGTAGTCTAATAATAGGCCTAGTCCCTTGGTTAGGATTAGTAATATAATTGAGAACTTATGTTATCCCAACTATATAGAATCCTAAATTGATTTCCATCCCTGGACTGTATTATTGTTCATTTCCATTTCCATTATGACTAATAGCTATACCATTATTTCATCTTAAGTGAAATGTCTTTTGCAGGTCATTAATTCATATTTCCATTTTCTAATTAGAAAAATCCGTTCATATTTTGTATAAAGTTACAATTTTTTACGTGCAAAAAAGTCAGACATGCAGGAAACAATTAGGTATCCCTACCGCTATCCAAGTTGGTCAAACAATCGACGCGATTCCAATTACTTACTTTGCTTTAATGATTTTTCGTTTAAGTGGACGCTCATAGTTTTAACGACCTATAACAAGTCAAAGTAATATTCCAACTGGCAAAGCTTTAGCAGATGCGAAACTATTCGGAAATCACTGCCTTAAACATTCTTACAAGCAGAACATGCGAAAGCCCTCATCTTAGAGGGTGCGAATTCTCGTCCTAAATTAAATAGTTTCGTCGATTTTTCAGTTAGGTAGGTATTTAAAATTTTTTGTTACTTAGTTACTTAGGTACTTATTGGAAAGTTTTAATCGCATTTTTGTGCATTTTGCCATAGGTACATTTTTGTGGAGTGGTAGATACCTACCTACATCTAAGGAACTCTTTAAAGGAAATAATATGTGATACAAAATATCGTAATTATCTGAAAAATGTGAAAGAAATTGGGTCAAAATACTCACAGAAATGATTTTGATATGTTAGTATAGTCAACCAAGAGATATAACGAAAAAATCTAATTGTTAAACTGTCATATTTTATGACTTCAACAATATTTCAATAATCCAAAAATTGATAAAATGACAGAAGTCGTTTCGTTATATCTCTGGTCCAACTATACCTATCTTAGCTTTTGAATAAGGTGAACTGAGAAGTCTAATAGCCTGTCCCTTACTTCTTGTAAAAATTAAAAGCAAATATCGTCATATTAACCGGCATATTTTTGGGTTAAGTGTAAGAGTAGCTATTTGGCTAAATTTCGCCCTGTATAGATGTATATTGATTTCTATCAATAAAGCTGATTATTAACATAATATTAATAATATTTTACATAAACAATATTGTTCAGAAGATTGAACAGAAAATGCCGTATCTAACAAGAAATTTGGTAGTTACGTCTTTTTATTTTAGTGCTACTTTGGTTATGAAATAACAGATATATGATATTTTGCTGTATCAGCCTCAAGTTCTGTTAAATAAATACTAAAGATAAATGTCGGGTAATTGTTTACATCCGCGGCTCCTAAGTTTCATCAATTTTTTCGGGACCGAGGAGCGAAATAGGGTTGCTGGGTGGGTAAGAAGCTAAAATCAGCCATTGCAAACTAATATTAAGGTCACAACTAAGGCCTCTTTGACAGTACGATCGAATTTCTATTTTTTTTTCACTTTCAGGGCAAGGAATATCTTCGAGATAAACAGTAGCACAGTTTTTATTTTGAATTTTGCATTTATTTTGCATTTGCATTCCAAAAACCGTGACATCGTTCGCTATACTCTGGATACAATATGAGAAATCTTATATCCGGTCGAATCCCTCTCTGTGTCATGCTCATGGCATCCGCCGCTTACGATCCAGTTGGCTTGGACGCCAATTCATCATTTCGAGTGCGTGCTTCCTATGTATTCATACGCCGCCTACCCAGGACCGGACTCATTAGAGCGGCTCTTAATGCCTCTTTTTTTGGCTAACCATTAATTTGCAAAGCAAATGAATACCTTCCTGGTGTTACTATAGGTATGTTCTCCACCCCTATATAGGTGCCATAGTGAAACTGTACGAGCCGCAGATGTAAATAATGACCAAAAAATGTCGTATCTAACTGGAAGTTTGGTAGTTACGAAATTTTGCTTTACTAAATGCCACTTAACACTATTTTCCTTAGTAACACATCACTTTTCGTAGTTGCGTCAAATTTTAAGATTAGATATTTCTGCTAAAAGCAAAAGACATAGCAATAGATGGTATTTCATGCAATGTAGATAATATGATTTTTAGGAAAATGTCGTATACGACGTTCTTGCATGCTTAGCAGGGCAGAATTACACTTTCTACATCACTCAAGAGGTATGTATACAGGGTGTCCGTTTTTCGAGGCTAACCATGAGTATCTCGCTTATCAGTAGAGATACGAGGTCGGTTAAATTGGGGCAAAGTTTCGTATTAATTTGCCGAGTAATAATCTGAAAAAAAAATTCAGGATATTCAGTCGTTGCTGAAATATCCTGAAAAAACTGAAAAATCGAGATTTGTTGTTTTGAAATATCTTTCTCATTTTTGGAAATTATTGAATAGTTTTTTCGTAGGCTTACATAAGCCGTTAAGAGCTATCCAACTGACATTTCAAAAACTTTCAAAGCCAACTAGATCCCCGAGTATTCATAGTCAATTTTCGTTTTTCTTATGGCCTCCATGTCATTCTGTATTAAAAAAATTAAGGAAACCAAAAATCTATCACATTCAAAAAAATTTTCGAAAATTTATTCTTCTTTTTCGAAAAAAAGAACCTTCCTTCAACCGAATGTCATAAATAACCATAAGTCAAGCAATGTCACGTCATATTGCGACATCGTTCGGTGATAAAATTTTCCTTTTTTTTTTAAATAGAAGAAAAAAATTTTGAAGGTTTTTTTAATGTGATAGATTTCTGGTTTCCTTAATTTTTGTAATACAGAATCACATGAAAATCCAATATGGCGGCCATAAAAAAAACAAAAGTTGACTATGAATACTCTGGGATCTATTTGGCTTTGAAAGTTTTTGAAATGACAGATGGACAGCTCTTAACGGCTTAAGCCCACAAAAAATTATTTATTAATTTCCAAAAATAAGAAAAATATGGCAAAAATAAGAAATCTCGATTCTCCAGTTTTTTTCAGGATATTTCGGCAGCGACTGAAAATATCCTGAATTTTTTTCAGATTATTACTCGACATAAACATACGCAACTTTGCCCCAATTTAACCGACCTCGTATCTCTACTGATAAGCGAGATACCCATAGTTAGCCTCGAAAAACGGACACCTGTATAAAAAAAAAACTCATGTAAAAAGCGACAGGATAGGTGGATGGTTTCTCTGAAAAAAATCTTCAATTAGTTATAGAGGAGAATTTCGGATTTATGAGTAGGTAAACTTGAATAATGGCACATAGCAACAAACTTTGAGTAATTTACAACCAGTGTCACTTTGTTGCCACAGGCGAATTAGTTAAAACTGGATAGACTTCAATATGAAATGTAACATTAAAAAAAAAAAATGTTTTCCAATTTTTTAATGTAAGGAAAAAAAACTCCTAGAGACAAGAGAGATGTTCTTAGTTGATTTTGATTACCTTGCCGACTTTATAATATAAACCTCACATTGGAGTAAGTTTTCTATTGTTAATTTTATAAGACCCTCATGCCCGTATTCACAAACGATAATTTCCTAAATAATTACGTAATTATTTAAATGAGTGAGATGGAGATATGCAGTTTTTTTGCAATAGAATGAGATGGAGATAATTGATTACGTAATTATTTAGGAAATTATCGTTTGTGAATACGGGCATCAGTCTATTTTTAAAAATGTTGACTTTTAGATCCCTGATGAAGAGAAAAAATTGTTCTCGAAAGCTTGGATGTACAATAAAGAGTATACTACATTAGCCTAATATATTTTGTTGACAACATCCCCAGAAAACAACGTTTATCCTTGTTTATAACATAATTTTGTCATACTTTCGCCGGAAATATGAAATGTAACATTAAATACAGACACAAATAAGTCCCCGGATTCCCAAAACTTTACGCCTCTCGATCGGTTATAACACGAAAATAATAAAAAAAAATTTATTATGTCGTCTGGTTGCTTGTATATCTTCTCCAATAATTTGAATTAAAAAAATAATTTTGATAAATCTCCGGGCTCAAAAGTTTGGCATCCTAATCATGATGACAATTTTTGAGTAACAGGTCTCGTTGGGTATTATTTTTGACTTATCACCTCATCTGCTCTGAAACTGATGGTTGTTAAATCAAAAATGACCTAAATATTTTTTTCGCGAAAATGCACGTCTTTATCGAAAATACAGGTTGCCCGAAAATAGCATGTACCCAGAAAAAGAGGCGATTCTACATAAAAAAGGACTTTTTATATGAACTTATATGCCCACCATACCTATCCACCGTCTGCAAGATATAGATGGCCAAAGTAGATTTTTTTTCAGTTTTTTGCCAATATCTCTAGATCTAGAACCGTATCAGATAGGTGGTAGGTCTAGATACAATGTTCAACTCGTATATAACACACCTTGTGCTCATTAATCACTTTGTTTTAATTTTAAATTTAAATTTAATCCTCTTGTAAAATAAAGATTATAAACAATTGAGTGGCGTAGATTTCGAGTGCTTTGAGGGCTCCAACCCTATAACTTCTACGCCACTGGAAAACGCATTCGATTTTAAGAAGTGATTTAGAACTGTCTATGTTTTCTACACCAACAAGATCTTTTTGGTTGATAGCTCAAAAGTTGACAGGTATAGTAGAGAGGGTCTAACTTTCGAACCGCCTTGGACTCGAGAATTTTTTTTTGATTTTTTTTTCATAAAGTTGGACCCCCTCTTCATTTTGGTGGCATTTTCAAAAATTTCATCGACACCCTGGCGGAGAAATGTGCATGCGAAGACATCGGCAATGGGTTTTTTGCACATAACTCGCTTAATTCAACTCTGAGCATAGTAAATATCCTGTCGAAAAATGAAGAGCTCTCGAAGACGCGTAATTTGAACTTTGACTGGTCCAAATCGGTCAAACGGTTCTCGAGATATCGCATTTTCAATTTTAAGGCCCTTTCTTCAGGGTTCCGCCGCGGTGCTTTACTTATATTTACTATGCTCAGAGTTGAATTAAGCGAGTTATGTGCAAAAAACCCATTGCCGATGTCTTCGCATGCACATTTCTCCGCCAGGGCGTCGATTAAATTTTTGAAAATGCCACCCAAATGAAGAGGGCGAGGAAGAGGGGGTCCAACTTTATGAAAAAAAAAATCAAAAAAATTCTCGAGCCAAGGCGGATGGAGCCTTTTTTTACAGACCCTCTCCACTAGTAGGTGCCTACAACTTTTTGGAAAAAATTAAAGTAAGTAAAAAAGTATTTTAGAAATTAATGTTTTCTTTCATAAAATGGAATTTTTCCTTGAAAAGGTTAACTTTAGAGCTAACTTTTTAGTGTAGAAAACATTGGACGGTTCTAAAGGGCTTCTTAAAATCGTATAGTTATTTCAGTGTGGTAGATGTTAGGGAGTTGAAACCCTCAAAGTACTCAAAATCTACGGCACTCATTTTTTAACTTTTATTTTACAGTGAAAACAAGGGTATTAATGAGTACAAAGTGTATATAAGAGCTGAACAATATATCTCACACGGTTCTCGAGATATTGACAAAAATCTGAAGAAAACAAATTCATTTTTGACCACCTGTATCTTGGAAACGGTAGGTAAATTTGGGCATATAAGTTTATAGGAAAAAGTTTGTATCAAAAATTCCTTTTTCATTCTCCCCTTTACGAAAGTGTAACTTTCTGTCTTGATAAGACAACCGAAAGCGAAAGTAAAACATTCTAGGTGATAGGTTGCTAGGTGGTTGCTAGCTATGAAAAACTTTCGTGGCCTGGACAAAAAAGTAGAAATGTCAGTTTGATTAACGTTTATTTAGATGGAAAATTAAATGTAAAACTGCAATCAAAAATTCCAGTAAATCTTTCTGGAACATACAAATAATTATTATTGTATGTTCCAGAAAGATTTACTGGAATTTGCAGCTTCTTGAATGAAATTAATTTTGAATTAAACTACCATCAAAGATTCTAAAATTACAGCGGTACAGAGTTTTAAACTTGACAGTGTCATAAATTAATAATTTAAAACTATCGTTACTATGGTAATGTTAAAAACATGGCACCTTATAATAATTCCATTGTTATCACTGAATCGTATTATTTTACTCATTTCTTCTTAATCCGTGGTTCAATATGGCAAGGGGAGAATGAAAAGTTTAATACATTACACGCTACGAAAGCTCTTTCAGGTGCTCGGAGTTTTTAAATACCCTCGGCTACGCTACGCTTCGCCTCGGGTATTTAAATACACCTCACACCTAAAAGTGAACTTTCGTAGCTTGTAATGTAAATAACTATTTATGTAGTATCGCCTCCTTTTCTAGCATATTATTGCGGTTGTAAATTTTCTTAATTTTTTTGAAAAAAACTCTTTTCTTGAAAATATTCCATAATATTTTATTTTAATGGTGTCAATGGAAAGAGCTTTTAATTGGCAATATCACAAATTCTTCAGTCGAGGGATTTCATTTTTTAGTTTCTAAAATCACAGAAATAATAAAATGAAAGTCCACTACCTCTCCTTTTGTCTCCGAAACATCTAAAACCGGAAATTCTAAAAAATAAGTATTATTAGAGATTAAAGAATTGTCCCGGAAAACTGGAGAAAAAACTGTTACGTTAAGTTTAATATTTTTTGTATGTTCAAAAATTTTTTTAATAGTTTTTAAAAAGTTTTTTAATAAATTTTTCAGTACCTAACTACATTATGAAGTGTCAACAGAATTCTTATGATTTATGAATTTCAAATATTTAAAAAAAAAAAACTTTTCTTAAGTTTTTGTGACGTTCAGTTTCCGAGATATTTCACAAAATGTCAATAATACTGATTTTCGTCTGTATTTAGGAAACTGGTTAGGCTAAAATTTCCTAATAAGTATTTTAGAAAATTCTATAAAAACTAAAAATATTATACAGGCTATCCCGAAAGGAAACGATCATACGTCAATCACTGATAGGTATCTAATGTCATTTGAAGACGAAAAGTCCCTATGCACATTGGATCCTGAAACGACTCGTTAATGACAAAAAAAATGAACAGCTACACGAAACAGCGGGTGTACCGAAATAGGTTAATACACGAAAGGAGTTGATGGCAAGAACAAAATTTATAACAGATTTATATGATTGGCTCGGTAATTAGATCCGTCGAAGGACATTTTAAGCAATTTTTATATTGTTTTTTTCTTGTTAACGAGTCGTTTCCGTCCCCATGTGTGCATAAATAGGAACTTTTCCTCTTATAATGACATTACCTGTCAGTAATTAACGTAAGGCCTTTTACTTTCGGGACACCGTTATAGGCGTGTTAATTGCACCGCCAATTATTGTTCCAGTTTTGACAACAATAATAATTAATGATAAGCGACTTTTAGGAGACATATACGTACGGTTATAGAGGAGGTAAATTTTTTGAAGAAGACAGTCTTGTCCAAAAAGTTTCAGTACCTACTTATTTGTAAAATCACACTATAGTTTAATGTTGATTCAATACACAAGATTATTCTCTAATAAGTGCGAAAAATTTTAGGGAGTGATACCTTGACTCATTCTAAGGAAAAAATTTCCTATATCTTACAATTGATATTAGCTACTTTTGAAATACTATTTTTTGTTCATTTGCCCTGATTTTTTTTGCCCCTAATACGACACTGCCGCACATGTTGACATTTTAAAAAACCGTCAATATTTTCCACACAAAAAAGCGTTAGTTGTTTTCGAAAAAAACGGCCATTTACGATGAAAAACTCGCTTTGGATATTTCAAAACAAGTGGATTTCAAAACAAGTGTTGATAAGACATTTCAAGACAATAACAGTGTAGAAAAGCTGAGCTCTTTATCTCAAACGGTTCCTGAGATATCTTTAAAAAACTGTTTTTTTTTACACCCTGTATCTCAAAAAAGGTGCATTTCCGAACACAAGTTCATGGGAACTTTTTCCTTTAGAATGAGCCTATAGGAATCACGCACTAAAATTTTTCGCACTTATTTTAGGATAACCCTGTACTTATAAGGATGTTGAGGGCAACATGTTTTTAGGACAACCTAGTTTTGGACAACCTAAGATTTACCTAAGCCGAAGTTGATTCTAGATTCCAGGCAATGTTGCATAAGAGAACAAACTTGCTAGAAAAGGAATCCAAATTTATCTGAGTAGAACCAGCAGTTGGCATATCACCAGATACTGCCAAAACAACAAAACGCAACTGTCCTTCAATACTGCCAAAACTTTCAAGATTGGAACATCATCAAGTTAAACCATCGTCTTCGCAGGATGGGTTTGGGAATCAGAAGCGAGGTTCCCGCTCTGCGAAGAACCAGACTACAAACCTTCGGGAGAAACTATCTCACACGGGAGGACATGAATACATTCCCAATAGTCAAGATAGCTTCCTGAAGGAGGGTGACTTGATGGGGTTAATGTAGCAAGACATAAGAGAATGGCGAAAAGGGCCCTCGGTGGCCTAGTCGCTTGGGGCGCACCACCCCAACCCACCATACTACTACTACCTAAGAGAATACATCATTTGTCTTATTGTATTTAAATTTAAAAATCGCCCATTCTGACGAGAAAGAAATGCGATTATTTTCTGATGTTACGAATACGAAACTGTTTCAAGTCCATTTAAGGGCTAAAATAGCTTTGACATCTAAAAATAGACATGAAAACGTTGTTGTTTTTTTTTTGTATTTTAGAAAGGAAACTGGATTTTTCCTTAGATTGTTATTACCTTAGCCTAGACTTATATTGCAAAATGATGTTTTGTGGAGCATTAAGTAACGAGATACAAAGCTATGATGTAAATTCAGAAAGTTAATTAAAGAAGTTTTATGGAAAATTACCTCGCTTCTTCAACCTCCGGATGAAATTACTCACCCTTGAATATTTATGCAGCAGTTCTTGAGCCTGAAAAGCAGCGTCTTGTCTGAAAAATGAATGAGGAAAGTAATGAATTCGATTTACTTTCTGCAGCCCGTTCTTTTTATCTCATTAATAAAGTGATAGTAGCTCAAAACATTACGTTAAATTTTGACAGTTATAACTTCAGTAACATAAACCTGTCCGTCGAGAACCGAGAATAAATAATTATGTTGACTGATGAATGATATGAAAGCTATTTAAACTTTTGAACAACTTGGCATGTCTTCAAGAACCAATATGAATCGGAAACTAGAAAATCTATAGGGCACATTCCTCAGTTGTTTTTTTATGTCTAGAACACCGGCAAATCATTCCCCATAGTCGTTAGTTCTCGTTGAAGAGAAACTTTTCACCCTTTCTAGTACGGCTTTTAAGATTATTATGGCTGCGAAATGATTATGTCAAAAAAAATCGTGGATATACAAACTCTCTAAAATAGGTCACAATATTTCTAGAATAGGATTCACCCTGTATAATGCAAATCAGCAAATCGGTTCATAAAATTATTTTACGGCAATTACTTTCCACTCGTCCTGAAAAAAATCGAGTGGCGTTTTGCTTCATTTCATATTCCAAGTCCTTGACTTATCCTTAACAACCGCGCTCTAATCCCCTTCTTGCGGGATGCGGGATAACCGGAGTGCCATAACCTCGAAACGACCGGCGACGACTGTGTACGCGTCGGGAAGCGTCTTCTTCCGTTGTCAAGGACGACGCCCTGTGGCGTTGCTTACGTCACTTCCACACCACAACAGGTCATGGATCTCTCCCGGTGTTGAATATCCTGGAACAGAAGCGACTCGGGAAACTAGATTATGCTCTCATTTCGCTTGTCAAATCACGTTGGCTTGTTTCAATAACAGCTGCTTCCTCTTTACTCGCTTATTATTTTGAAATCAAGCTTTCGAATATACGAATCCTTGCTGTTGGTGTTTTTATTTTATATACTGTACCGAATGGCAATTTTGCGAATAAACTTCTTCTTATTAATGACAACACGAACCGACTCTGTTATCTATCAGTTTCCTGTTTCTTGTATAGGATTTGTATTCGAACTGCACGGCAGCAGAAAGAGGACGCAAGCAAGGCACAACAAAGTACCTAAAACATTCTGATGCTCGTTCAAAAATCAATGATGAGCTACTTGTTGAATTTCTATTTCTACGCTAGAACTCGAACTTCTTCTTTTAAAACTTTAAGCATTAAGAAACAAGAAGTTTGACAACAAATTCAGCCACAATAAGTGATAAAAGGCACAACTTTAACAACACGGAAGTATAAGGAAGTTGAACTTATTATGAATTAGACTATTACTAGTCGTAGTTTTCCAACTTAAAATCTATTGTTATTACACTTCTTTATGAAATGAAACTGCCATCTAAACTTTTTAATGACGGGTCAATGATTTCTCCCGGAATTCTCATGTTTATATCATCAGATTAACCTATTTTTATTATCGAAGGCCTCATTTACGAAAAGGAAATTACATCGCTTTACGCAAATGCAGCATATTATGTCTCATTACAAGGGAGAACAACCACGCAGGCAGTATATTTTATCGTACTTCTGACACTTGATTAAAGAAAGATAAAATTTTCCTAACTCTTCTTTGAGCTGCTACCATTAAGTACACCTTTTCTACTGTTTGTATTTTTATTTTGGTTACTTCTTGGTTACTAGATGAGCTCAAGGAAAACCAATTGTGATTTACCAGCTCGAAGACTACAAAATAAGATTCTTAAAGATTTCCTGTATTTGATGTGAGGAACAGAGATACGATCGATAGAAGCTTAATAATTGAATTACTTATTTCATAAACAACCTAAGTCACATTTTCGCCGCTGAAGACTGCGCTTCGTTTTTCAGTTCTTGTTCAATAAATGCCCTCCATCCTCGCAGTCATCATTTAATAATCAAAATAATATACCTTCTTCTTCCCAAATAATTTTACTAAGTCTGATGTTCTTTTAGTCTCCAAGAGACTGAAGTCTAGTCTTACAGCTGGACCGGATTGCATTCATGTCCTTCTGAGGCCTCTTCTTCACATTTTTAACCTGATTCTCTCAGGTTCTTCCTTCCCAGACAGAGGGAAAATTGCTAGTGTTATTCCCATATTCAAGGCAGGTGATAGGCATGAGATTTATAACTATCGTCCAATTGCTCTTCTGAGTAATTTCTCAAAGCTGTTTGAATTCTGCTAGCATTCTCATTTGTCGCCTATTGTTAATCATCGACTTTCCGACTCTCAACATGGCTTCATCAGAGGTCGATCTACTGTAACTAATCTTACCCTCATAACTCAGTTTATCTCGGAGTCACTCGATGATGGTGATCAGGTGGGCGTGAATTATACGGATTTCAGTAAGGCATTTGGCAGATTGAATCACGAGCTTATTCTTCTTAAGATTTCTGCATTTGGAATGTCCGATCGTCTGGTGGGGAGACGGCAATATGTCGAGCTCTCTGGTTTTCGTTCAACTGTCACCGCCGTGCCATCGGGAGTTCCTCAGGGCTCTGTCCTCGGTCCCCTTATCTTCAATGTTTTTATTGACGACATTGCATCTGAACTCACTGATCCGTGCCTCCTATACGCTGACTACTTTAAACTATTTACACGGGTTAGGTCTGAGTTTGTTGCTCTCAGGCTGCAGGGGGATCTTGGTGCTTTATGTGCATGGTGTAATCCTAACGGTCTGGACGTTATTGTTAGTAAATGCTCTGTGGTTACATATTCTAGGAGTAATTCGTCTTTTATCCATGATTACGTCCTCTTGGGGTCATCTTTGCCGCGCCCCTCTAGTATCAAGGATCTTGGTACACTTGCGATTCAGTCTACATTTGGATTATAAGTGTCACTTAAATAAAACCCTTGGTTTTTTGATCAGGAATTCGCGAGATTTTGTGAACACAGGAGGTATAGTCTTCCTTTACAATTCTATTGTTAGATCTCGGCTGGAATATGCCTTCTTAGTCTGGTCCCCTACATATAAAATCCATGCAGACAGGATCGAGGGTATCCAGCGGAGATTTCTCAAATATCTGGCATTTCGTCTGGATTCGAGATACCCACCCAGAGGTTTTCCGCAGGTTCTGCTCCTTGAGAGATTCCAGGTTCAGGCCTTGGAGCACAGGCGTGTTATATCGTCCATATTATTTTTATATGTACAGGGTGTACCAGCTTGATTTAGACAACGGTAAGGGCCGTGTAGGTCTCGTCAAGACGAAACGTTTTTTTATTTGAAGTTTTTGGATTTTGGACCTTCGGTGCGGAAATATGGCCGACTTCCGGTTTTTAGTTTTTTGGCTCCAGTTTCGGCATTTTTAGGTTCTCGCCCAAACTGAAACTAGTTTTGGAAACTCCTTAGCTTCAGTTACAACTTTCATATTGAAGTCAAGGTTCTATCTCTGTTGGATTCAAAATCTTAATTTTTCAATTTAATTCAATTTGAATTGATTCAAAGACTTATGCCCGTATTCACAAACGATAATTTCCTAAATAATTACGTAATCAATTATCCCCATCTCATTCTATTGCAAAAAAACTGCATATCTCTGTCTCACTCATTTTATTAATTACGTAATTATTTAGGAAATTATCGTTTGTGAATACGGGCACTAAAATTTAAAGTCTTGGGCATGTCGCCATTTTGAATCCAACAGAGATAGAACTTTGACTTCAATATGAAAGTTGTAACTGAAGCTAAGGAGTTTCCAAAACTAGTTTCAGTTTGGGCGAGAACCTAAAAATGCCGAAACTGGAGCCAAAAAACTAAAAACCGGAAGTCGGCCATATTTCCGCAACGAAGGTCCAAATCCAAAAACTTCAAATAAAAAAACGTTTCGTCTTGACGAGACCTACACGGCCCTTACCGTTGTCTAAATAGAGCTGGTACACCCTGTATAACATAATTCACTACAGAATTGACTGTCCTCAGCTTCTCCTGAAGCTTAATTTTAACGTCCCCAGACTGGAGTGCAGACATCCGTGCTCATTTTATCTGAACACTGCTCGTATACTCCGGTCTTCGCCCATATATAGGATGTGCGAGGATTACGCTGCCTGTCAGAGCTCCCTGGATATTTTTAATACTTTAATTAATTAAGTTGACTGACTTTTGCACTATACTTAATTTTTTTTTATTATTGTTATTACATTTGAGCAATTACTATTATGTTATTATGTTTCTTGTTATAATTCGTATTACGTTTAAGTGTATGTTACGTTGATACTTTACTGTACTTTTTTCTCACCCATAAATGGCCTTTTGACTGTGGGCTACCCCTTCGCTTATAATCAAGGGAACATAGATATCGTGAGATACAACATTTGAAAATGACTTGAATTCTCTTTACAACGATATCTCACTTTTTGTGTTTTGCCTAAATATTACAGGGCGAATCGATAAAACAGGTTTTCCCAACAATAATTGCTCCTTTTTCTTCGGAAATGTGCCGAGAGAATAATTTTTAATAAAATATCGCTCCTCACTGGTTACTATCGTGGTAGCTAGTGAAATGTGACGCTGTTTGCTTATTACCAAAAAAAAGGAAGTAATAATTATGAAGTAGACCTTTATATCGATTCGCCCTGTAATTTTCAGGCGAAATTCATAAATTGAGATATCGTTGTAAAGAGAATTTATGTAGCTTTTCAATGATGCATCACACGATAGGTATCTGTTTCCTATGATGATAAGAGAAGGGGTAGCCACCCTTGCCAAGGGGATGAGTTTTGATGGTTAAATTTGTTACCTAAATATGTCTTTCTCAATAACAAAATTTACCTGCTTCGGAGCTTTTCGCGTACATCTTCAGTTTTCAAGTTATTATGGCGAGCTTCGTTTTAGTTGGGCCACCCTATTTAAACGAAACCCAAAAAGTGATATATCGTTATAAAGAGAATTCAAGTAGCTTTCAAATGCTGCATCTCGAAATAATTTCCCTATGATGACAGGCAGACGTAGAACTTCGGTGCTTTTCCCGTACATTTTCAATTTTCAAGTTATTAGGCCTGGTACGTTTTCGTTGGGCCAGCCTGTAAGTATTTATTATAAATTCAGTAGAAGTATTTTGTAACCTTCAATTATCTCTGGGGGAGCGAAATGGAGTCGCTTAAGCACTTTCACGCCAAAATTAAACATTCATTAAGATCCTCTTAATGGGTAACTGGAGTAACGAGTAATGTAGTAACTTGAGATGTCATTGCTGTCTGTGCTGAAAAATCGATAAGTCCTAATTAATTGTGCTGCATCGTAACGTGCAGATGAAATTACCAATCTTTATCAAATAAAGCCGTGTTCGGTGATTTTAAAACTGTAACTAGATAACCGTTTTCCCCTTTAAAGCCGCTAATGTCTCATTTTAAAGCTCCCCGGATTACTTACTCAACTGTGTGATTGTAATCGATCGGCAACATTTCCTAATCATGTAGGTACTAATCCAAGTTGATTTAATTAGACCAAAAAGGATTAAATCTACATATGTATATACAGGGCGACAATAATCTACCATCCTTGTATGACTATAGTTTGGTTATTTGAAGACTTAGGTCGCGATTGGGTTAAATTAGGAAATTAGTGTCGAATTTTAAACTTTTTAAGAATCTGAAACAAAATTTAGAATAACTTCAAAAAAAGCAAATCTCCCATGGTACACTGACGGCTTCAAGACTACAACGGGAACTGAATCCGCGGCATATCACACAGGATCGAGAAGAGATTTCTTATCTAGCCTGAGTCATCATGCAACAGTATTTCAGGCAGAAATTTATGTTATTTTACTGAGCGCACTGCCACTGCCTTTGCTCCATCCAACTCTAAACTGGTATGGAACTGTCAAACAGCAATGCCAGTAGCTAAAAACCATAACTTGTCTCTGGTCGGGCTCCAGGTCACTCTGGCTTTGAAGAGAACGAAATGGCCGACTCTGGCCAGAAGGGGAACTAAATCAAAATTTACAGAACCAGAATGCGTTGTCTGCGTATCTTCAAATATCGCCAAAACAACTATAAACACCTGGGCAGAGAATAAAGTAGCTCAGTACTGGCAAGCTCTACCAGGGTTGGCTCATTCTAAGGTTTTCATTAAAGGACCATTGAAGACCAGAGCTAAGAAACTACTGAAGCTCAAAAGGGCAAAACTTGGGGCCCTGATAGGCCTGTTCACAGGACACTATTGAACCACAACAATTGGCCTATAACGCAGAATGTAACCTGCGCTTAGAGGATGAAGAAACAGCAGAACATGTTCTGTAACTGCCCCGATCTGAAAAGAACCAGTCACTCAACATTCGGAAGGGAATATCTCTCTCCAGGAGACCTGGATACATTCTCACCCTCTAAGGCCATTGGAATGGATGCAAAACGTTTAGGTGTGAGCCACAATAGACTATCTTGGTCGCAGTGGAGGACTCGTAACCATCCCACTCACTAAATAACTAAAGTAAACTAATAATGTAGTCAACTCTAGTAAAAAAACCGAGAAACTGAATAAAAGCCTTTACCGAAAAGTTATTATTTACAGATAGAGAGAAAGATAAGGAGAAAATAAAACAAGAAAGGAAACAACAGGTTCAGATCCAGGAAAACTAAAATAGTGGTTTCGTCCTTCCAGGTGTCTCAGACATATCCCCAGTAAGAGGGCAGCGATATCATACCTCAACTAGCTTAGCCATAACCACCTCAGGGACCTCAAGAATGAAACCCTGTCTCCGCTTTAGGGCGAAATTAATGAATTCCAACGAGATGCGTGTCGTGATGAGAATTTGTGCCGAATTTCGTATGACTCACCGAAGTTGGTATAATTTTTGTGAATCTTATCATTGTAAACAAAGAATGTTAATCGGAGCCCTCGTTGGAAATTATTACAGCGTATATGGTTTCAATTTTTTACATTAATACCCGCAAGGACTGTGCGCTCTGGAATCGCGTGTACTGTTACTATTTTGGAAAATTCAGCGTTGAAAATGGTTTGGAGTTTGGCTTTTTGGAGAAAATTTTTATAATCTTCACACATTCATCAAATCGAAAAGGAGAAAGAACTTAAAAAATTATAAATGTTGCAATGTTACATACATATCGCTCAGTGATGCAGAATAAAACCAGCTAAGTCCATTTTTGGTCATTTTGAGTTCAAAATGTCATCTAATAGCATTTTCCCAAATCTATAAGATATTGCTCCAGTTAATTAAACCATTCAGTCACAATTTTTTTCACATCAATTTTACGCATTAAAATACAAAGTTAGTATAGACTTCAAACATTTAAAAGTCGTTTTTCTCGAAATCTGTAGTTTGTGACTGAGCGGGTTTTATTCCTGTATCCTTAATTTGTAAACATTCAAGTATAGAAGAAACTCCTGAAACTCTCCAAAGATCCTCTGTCTCCCCTACTTTCGAAAAGGGTTTCTCGGGAAAAAATGTCTAGAAATTGCCTAAAAATACTTTTCTGGCTTATTTTTTTTACAACTTCTTTCAGTTTAAAATCACCTACATTAGTACCCAATACCTGCGAGATCTACTTGCAAACACAAGGTTTGATTAATTTTTTTAATTTTTGGAGTTTGGTTGCAGAAACTCTTAAAAGTTCAAATTGTTGTCTATTAGAAGGTGTACTAGGACTACAATAAGTAATTAGTTTTATTTCATAATGGATTCGAAACCATAATACTTACAGAAACAAAATCTGCCGTCCTTGTATAACATGTTGAGGCACTCCTTAATTAATCCTTTCAAACTAGAATTATTGTAGGTAGGCGTTTACCCCAGTTAATTCCCTTATTGAATTCATTTCATATCTCTGTGTATTATCAGCATAAATTCTAACTCCGCATGACTGACCAATGACCATGGTAAATAATTTGAATTTTCTATAAACCTAAACCTGCAAACTATTCGGTCTGATTTTGTAAGCTCGGGCCTAGGAAATTATGTCAATATTCGATTCAAAATTTACCTAGGCAGAATTAGCATTTCCAATATCATGGAAATCTATTGTAATCATTTAGAAATACATAGGAAAATACTTTGTTGAAGACGGAGAGAACAAATATTATGATAAGAATCCCCCACTTGCAGCGATCGATGAAACTTTACAACAGGTGAGAATGGAAACGTAACGACGGTTTTGGAACTTGGAACACAAAACCATACTCAGAAAGAACCTTGAGGAATTGCGCAATCGATAGATATTTACGACGAATACAAATTATAAAATGTAGGTACTAATCGGACATATCATAAAATCAGCTGTACTTAACAATGAACAGCATCGTAAAATTATTTCAATACCTAATCGTAAATCTGCCTACCTACGTAAGTAAAATAAATATTAATAATTTATGTAAGTAACAGGTTTTTATCATTCTTAGGTATTGTAGAATCAGGAAGATTGATTCCTGCAACGATTGTGTCTATCTGTATTATATATTTTGAGAATTGGGAGGAATTTATCTATGGGCTAGGGCTACGGGGCACATGCTGACCACTCTAATTAAATATTTCTATCAAATATTTTCCGAGAAGAGTTAAGATTGAGACTCACCTATTTGTATTTATATTTTATATTTGGAAAATCCAATAGGTAATACATAACGAGATTTTCTAGGAATCAAATAATGTTTGTTATCGTGATGTTATGAAAATCTAGTGAGAACTGGTTCAAACATTTTTTATAGTTCTTTTTCTTGTTCAAACATATATTCTGCTGCAGAAAGAATATCAGATAGCAGCCTGTGCTCAAATTATCTTCCTTGCTTTTATTGAAAGCAAAGTTGAACTCGGCTATTGACGAAACTCAGAATTTCAACTTCTTTAACATAACGAATAGCTTTCGGATATATCCAGAGCTGTGCGTTCATCTACTCGTCTTATGCCCATTCCTCTAAGATAATTGTAGTGATCTGTGGTGAATATAATAACGATCTTGGATTTTTCTCGAACACTTCTGACTAAAATGGGTGCTTGACTATTCTGCCTGATGTCTATTGTTTTTTTCTGTGTCCCTGACGAATTTCTCTCTTCTGGATGATCGGTTAACCATTTTCTCCGCTATTTGGAAAATGTTGACATTACGTGGAGTTACGTGAAAAGATTTCCGCCACTTGTGATCGTTTCTCTCATTCCTGAAACTGACTGTAAATGAAAATACTCAAGTTACTTTGTTGTTAACCTACTTTTCTGCTCTGATTTCATAGTCAGATGGTATGAATGAAATGGAATCTGCTACCTCCACCGTTCGGGATCTCTCAGTATTCTTCTACCTCTATTGTCCACTGTTTCCACATTTCGTATTCTTATTATTAAGTAGATCGTCAAAATATGTTTTACAAACGGAGGAAGGCAGCCTAACAATTATTAACTTTTTTGAGTAAAAAATTCCTTCTGATAAAAGCTAATATCTGTGGTGGTAGTGGTTTACATTGTGGTTTTTAAATTTCACTGTCATGTTACTGTCTATGAGTCTGCATGGGGCAAACTGATTCCATATCCTTTATATCTATTAGAAAATCAGACGAAAGTGCTCCCTTCAGAGCAAATAAATAAACACGACCTTGACAAAATTTTTATCCTATAGCATTTACTGGGAAGTAGCTATAGGAACAATGGCGGATATTGGATTACAAAGCTGGTGGAGTGTAGATACTACACAGGACAAGGTCCGGGGCTAGCTCCATTTTTTTTGCAATATCGGTTGAGATAAAGTCTGGTCGAAAATTCGTTTGGCAATGTCCGGTTCGACAAGGTCCGGTCAGCTCTAAAATGCAATTTTTGCAAAATCCGGTTAATCCTAAGATTCAAGCTTTTTATGGAGCCTGTCCAAACCTTGCAAAAAAAAACAAAAAAAATCTCTGATCGGACCTTGCAAAAAAAATCGAGCTTACCGGACGTTGCAAAAAAATGAGCTGACCGGACTTTGGAAAAATCGATTTTCCTATCTTTGTTGTTCTTTGAGTCCCTCCTTCTCTTTACATTCTGAAAAAACTAGTCAAAAATTTAAAACTAACATAATTTTGTGTAGATAAATGAAATACCTTTAAAATGAGGCCTCACACGACCCCGACACCCATAAGAATTTTGAAATTGACAGCGACTGCAACGTGATCTGACATGTGACAGATCAGTTTTATTTCAAAAAGTAGTAAAATCCATGACATTTCATTTAGTTTTCTTACTAAAACTCTATCTCATTCAGATCAAATTTTTTTTTAGCGAATAATTGAAATATTTTAAAAATTGGGTTTCACATGACCCCCCCATGCCGTTTAAAAAATTGAAATTGACAGCTACTGCAAATGTCATCTTTGACATTTGACAGATCAGTTTTACGTCAAAAAGTGATAAAATTCAAGGGATTTGATTTAGATTGAATTTCAAAGTTTTGTCTTATTTGGTTAAAAATTTAAGGTCAGGGGGTACTATAAACGTTGTCACTGTATACAGGTTGATGATTTTAAAATGTTACAATGCGATATCTCGAAAACAGTTTCAAACAAGTTCTTGAAATTATGGTGACGTAGTACAGGGGGCCATATTTTACGATATGTTTGACATAGATTCGGATATTTCGCCTGAAAATAGGAAATAGCTTCCTTCTCCCCCCGTCTTGGAGGTTGATCTCGGGGAAAATTTCAAATTTCACTAATAAGACAAAGCGAAACAAAATAATGTTGTCGATTACGGCGCCTTCGATCATGAATCGTAAAATATCTAACAGACAAATCCTACTTAATTGTAGGCAAACAATCCAAATCTGCAATAAAAAATTAAGGTTCCTATTTAAAATTTGTACCTCTACTCCTGAAAAGGGGGTGAAAGGAAAAATGTAAAAATATCGTAAAATATGTCCCTCTCCTCGTAAAATATCGCTTTGTAACACTGTACCCTCACAAATCCTCACCCTGTATAGTTCTCTCCGGATCATCGCAGGATGGGTTTCCTTTTTGGAGTAGGAGGATAGTTTCAGATTTTTTATTTATTTTCCAAGTTCCATGAAGTTCTATGATACTTTTTACTGCGAGGTGAGGGATTGTGATGTTCAATTGTTCAGGTCGGAGGTTATTCTTCTTATTCTTTCCTATAGTTTAGGTCTCTAGTCTTTTCAGGTTGTATGTTTTGGTATTTAGTGGAGACGGCGTTTTTGTAGACGGATTCTGGGGATTTGAGGAGATCTTTGTTGCTGCTGGTATGATCGATGAGATAAGGGCAATTCACCTGCCAGTGTATACTTTCTGTTGGATTTGTTCTATAAGCGCGAAAAGCAATTCTTAGGGCTGAATTCTCTATTGATTTATAAGTTTTTAATCAATTGCTTGTATGATACAATTCCATAATTTATATTTATTCTAGATCTGATCATTGATCGATATATTTTATGTACATAATATTTTCACAGTCCTACTAAAAAAATGGTATGGGGATAAATTGAGTAAAGTCATTTCCACTTTGTATATTAAATATTTACCTGAATATTCATTGATGTTTGCGAATTATCAAATTAAAGTGTATTAGCATAACTTAAACAAGCAAGATAAATATGTCATAACATTTCATACATAATGTGTCTATAATCTTGCTTGATAAGGAAGTGCGTTTTTATTGGATAATTAATGAAGATTTATGGTGATTAAAAAAAAAAAATCTAAAACTGAAGGTTTTTGTCTCATATAATAACATTCCATAACATAAAAGTGTATTAGATCGTACTTGCCAGCCCCCCTACTGTTCGATAGTTTGAAAATCTTCGGATTTGAAACACAGCACTGTTCGACCCTTCCAGAACCGTCAAGAAATGGCGTACTACCTCTCATAGTAGATTTAACAAGCCTTACCAAATGAGGGTGTCGTGATAGGAAGTACTTCAAAATAAAGATTATGCCATCAAAACAGGAAGATTCCTGACGGTCTACCGCAACCTCCCTGACGAAACAAGCAGTCATTTCTCAGTTCCCTGATAAAAATCACCTAGAAAAGTGATTGAGCTGCTGTTTTTTTTTAAATTATTTCACCTTATTATGAAAGAGTGAAAGGGTAAAACATAGTAATAACCAAGAGTAAAAAGAGTGAAAGGAATAAACTTTCAGAAGCTTGAAAATGTTCTTGAAACATGCGAGAAAGGCTCATGAAAAAGGCTTTTTCAAGAGCCGCTCAAAAGGATGGTCTCTTACGCATTTCATACCTTTTTTTATCAGTTTGCGGATGACAAAACAAGGGTTAAAGATTTAAATATTCTTAGTTTCTTGTGTTCATTACATCAAACAGGTCAAGATGAGTTTGAGAAAGGATAAGATTCTAGAATTTTTGCTGTTCTGGTCAAAAAGGTGTACTTCACACACGAGCTAACTTCTCCTTGACGTATCCGAAGCAGATCTACAGGGTGTCCCAATATTCCATGGACATGGAGCAACCACAGATTACTGAGGTAAAAAAAAGTCGCTCGGACCAAACTTATCTCTATACGAAAGTGCTTCGTTTGTCCGTTAGAGGGCTTCAAAGTCTTTTGAAAATTTAAGTTTTTTTGAAATAGCTCAAAGTCGGCTCATTACAATTCGATGAAATTTGGTAGGTAAATTTCTTATTAAAAGTACTAACTTCTGATGTACATGATAATTTGACGAAAACCCGGGAAGGGGTGAAACTACCCCTACCCTCCACTAAAATCGATCGTAATTGTTGATAGGGTAGCAGGAACGCTGTTCATGTGTTTTTGTTTGAAAGATACATCGTTTTAGCCCATTTTTGGTCTCCTACAAAAATCTGTATCTTTCCGAGGTGCTATGTGATAAAATAAATTAGTCGATGATAACTAAATTTTTATTTAATTCTTTTAATTTGAAATTAAATTTTCAATTGTCAGGTGATTATTTGATCTAATCTCATAAAAGATGCTCGATGTGGGCGCCGGTTTGGACCCTAGAAAGTTCCATCCTGCGCAAAAAATGATTTTAACTTTTCTTGGAACCACGTCATTTTGCAAACTGTTTACTGCGTTTGAAAAAAACCGTTTGCAAACACCTGAAAAAAAAACCGAACCATACTAAACATCTTCTATGAGATTAGATCAAATCATCACCTGAAAATTGAAAATTTGATTTCAAATTAAAAGAATGAAATAAAATTTTGGTTAGGTATCATCGACTAATTTATTTTATCACATAGCACTTCGGAAAGATACAGATTTTTGTAGGAGACCAAAAATGGGCTAAAACGATGTATCTTTCAAACAAAAAAACATGAACAGCGTTCCTGCTACCCTATCAACAATTACGATCGATTTTAGTGGAGGGTAGGGGTAGTTTCACCCCTTCCCGGGTTTTCGTCAAATTATCATGTACATCAGAAGTTAGTACTTTTAATAAGAAATTTACCTACCAAATTTCATCGAATTGTAATGAGCCGACTTTGAGCTATTTCAAAAAAACTAAAATTTTCAAAAGACTTTGAAGCCCTCTAACGGACAAACGAAGCACTTTGGTATAGAGATAAGTTTGGTCCGAGCGATTTTTTTTTACCTCAGTAATCTGTGGTTGCTCCATGTCCATGGAATATTGGGACACCCTGTATAGCATCAGGCTCTACATAGGACTCTGGTGCACGCACCAGATTGACGGATTTTGCTTAACAATATATGAAAAATGTTCTGTAAGGGTTTTAGTTTGCACTGCCTGGAGGATTGTCTCTATCTCTAGTAATGTTTTTCATCATATTATTATTTTTTCAAAATTATTATAAAATAAGTTGAAAGTGTACGAAAATTTTTTCAGACCTTCATCACCACATTTCTAGTGTCTTTACCTAGATGTTGTTTGTTGACCGGAGGATGACAGGGACAGGAGTAATTTAGCTTGTAGGTACATCTTATGATTTGTTTGAATTTTAATGGAGACTAATTGTCCATCAACAATCTCTCATATTTGTAGTTCTTCAGTTCGCTGCCTTCCTTCTACGGTTGCAGAGTCATCTTCACTGTAGAGGTAACTGTTCTAAAAATGACACCATAGTATCGTTCTGTAACTTACTTCCACGAATCGAATACATCCTGGTTAATTCAATAGTAAGCTCAGTGAAGTTGGCACCCCCAAAACTTTGTTTTTTATAAAATTCACACGGCATTCATTTGTCCACGATTTATCCACATTTGTCCAACAAAAATTTTCACAAAAAAGTTTGTCCACCCTCCAAAATCGTGGACAAACGACAAACTTTAGGACCTAACCTGGGCCAACCGTGGACAAACAAATGCCGTTTGAAAATTAAATGGCATATTATGTTAATGGGGGTGCTGATGTCAATTTTTTCAATTTTGCTGACTCATTCTGAAGGGCAGAAAAATAAAAATTTTGTTGCCTCCACCACCGTATAGCAAAATTGTACTGGATCATGCGCATTAAAAATTTTCAAAAATCCGGTATCCTTTTAATAGATGGCGGAATGGTAAAAAATAGATCTATTCATGCAGATTAATTGATGCGTTTGGCTTCGAATTGCGGTAGTTGCCAAAAATAACATGCTGACAGACTGAAAGGACAATGATTTCGATCACATACAAAAATAACTTAAATTCATTATATCCGTGCAAAGGGAGGGGAGGGGGGATTACAGTAAAGCATTCCCAAATTAATTTAGCTCGTAATTTACACGAACTGCACTATTTTTGTATAAAAGATCTTTTTTGTTTTGTAACTTCAAATTTGACACAAAACAAACGGATTTTCGTTCATTATCAGAGACGTGACTCTTGTTTCTTATCAAGGAGAACTTGTTTTTATATTTCATGGCATCCACGTGTTTTCACGGGAAATAAAATCTATGCGATAAGAAATATTTTCATTGTAATAATTGAACGTAACAATACCTATGTCGTAAAAAATTGATTTCTGTGAAACATGTATAACTAGGGAAAAATATACCTGCTCAAGATTAACAACCACATGCTTGATTTTATGTACTAATTATGGTGGCAAATTTAAAAATTAAGTTAAAAAATAGCAACCTTTTTTAATTCATAATAATTATTGTTTGACTTTTTCTGAAGAAGTCTCTACTTGGATCATTGGAAAGTGTATTTGTTATTTTTTTAAATCTTACCGATTGTCAAGGGTGGCAAGTAAGGCTTCCGACGTTTTGGTCTAGCAACCCACTGTCGTTCCATTGTCAAAATATTAACAAAACACTTCACCAGATTCACCAGAACCATGCAGAACTAGCACTTCTCGCGGAAGAAACGTGTTATACAATCCTCGTAATGTTCCAATAATAATAGGCTAATAATACGCGACCGAACGATAAATAATACTTTTTATGACTAATTATTATAAAAGCGGACAAAAAATTATTGTTACAATGATCCATTATAATAGTTAGTTGTTGTAACTAAAACTTGGTCTAGTCGACATTGGTATAGTTCCAAACAAGAATCGCCACTGTGGTTATGAAACCTTGTATAACATCTAATCGCCGTGCTGCGAAATCAAAATACTCGTTTATTACTCATTTTATTGCTAACAACGTCTGCATATTCCTCGACGTTAATTAAGGAAAAGTCGCTAATTGCTATCACAAATCGTTAACACTACTCAACACCCGCATAATCTGTCAAGAATGATTTATTTGCGGAATCTTCATACGAAATGATTTCAGTTTCAGTCATCTCTGAATAATTGTTACAACAGATCTAATTTTGTTGTTACTTTTGTTGCTATTTTAATCGAAGATACTTTACGACAGTAATTTGATGTTTTTGGCTCGTGAAACGTAAATAAATAAACCTGACGGAGATGGATATGTTCAACGCGGCGATAAAATTAAATAATGCATCAGAAGCATCCACGCGTGTAATAAGAATTTCAAAAAAGTTACATTGTTTTAAAGTTTATAGGTATTCCTTATTCCTTATTCGAGTTTTTTTCCATCAGAAGAGCTTGTATTCAAGATTTATTATCAGCAGAAATAAACAATAACAATAATTGTCAATATTGATAAAACCGACGAAGAAATATAGGGCAAAACGACACAGCCGGATATCCTCTCGGTAAGTAAGCTGAAGTCTAAAACAAATAAGCTTTTGGCTTTATTTTTTATCAATGTAATTGATTAAGCTTGTAAAATTTAATTATCAATTCGAAATAATATCCCTTTTAATAACAAAACAATGATCATTATCTCAACTCTCAACCACAACTCGTAAATACTTTAATCACTATCACACTTGAGAAAACTTAAAATTTTCAAACAATCTCGCAATGTTTTCACTAGCGCGTACTTTGGCTATGAATTTCCATAGAAATAGAAATCTTAGAAGGCGACACGGGAATTGTCACTTCAATACTGAAGCTGTAGATATTATGGATAGAAGTGGAAGCGTGAAAATGATCATTTTTATCTGAACAAATAGAACCGACACACGGTGTGCCTGCCTCACAATTATCGCGCTATGGAATTTTTCAGAATCGATCCAAATAGCGCGGGCGATATTTATGGTCCAAACTAAGTGACCTTACTTGATTTATTGGTCATTAGAAGGTGCGGATGTGACTGAAGGGATAAGTTATAAGGTGAAAATTTTATAAGGAAAAGTTCTCGTGCTTTACTGTTTTCCTTAAATAATGGCTTTCCCGGTTTGTCTAGGTCCTAGATACTCGTAAAAACAGTATCCTAGAGCGGAGAAAGTCCATTTTGCTGAAAAAAAAAATTATTCACTTGATTCATGAGTTATAACGCTGCAGATGTTATGGAAAAGATGAGCGTTATAATAAAAAAGGTAACGAAAGTCGGTTTTTTTAGTCTTTTTTGTTTTGATTCGGTCAACTTTACTCTTGTTTTGTAGCCGATTTGTCGCAAGTCTCGGAGGTGTGGAGAGGAATTTTTTCGCCTAGTTTAGCTGCGAGTCGGTGGACAAAAAAAACGTTTGGGTAAAAAACGGAGGTTCGCAAAAGCGCACAACCTGGTGTGGCGCAATAGCGAATCCGCCCATTACTCACCATTTTGGTTCTTAGTTTTTTTTGCCAAAACGGGAGTCACCTAAATAGCACTTAATCAGAAATGTAACTTTTTTTAAGTTTTGTTTTTCTAAAACATCCTTTTGTGAAAGTGACCTGTTATAAAAGTTGCCCAAAATCCGCATACAAAAATGGAAAAAGAAAAATTTTAATCGAGTTTTCAGGTTGCTGAGGGCCCAATTAAGGATTTTCCAAATTTAAAGTATAAAAATTCTGGGACTTGTACTGTTCTCGGCCGAATTGTAGATTAATATTTCTCGAGTATTTGCACAAAACTTTTAAGAAGCCTTTCCGGTCCATAAAATCTAAATAACAACCATCGCATTTTTAACTTCAATGTATCAATGTAATCAATGTAGAAACTTTCAATTAAGAAGTCAAAATTATAATGGATATCTATACAGTGTTATTCACGGTATACGCCACGGAAGATTATGGCCGTGTCTCTGGATTTTAGGATCTTTTTATTTTTGGAGTGGATAGAGACCCGGCAGAGGTACGTTTTAAAATTTTATTCATAATGTACAGGGTGTCCCAAAAGCATGAAACATATCAAAGTTATGTTTTTTTAAATGGAATGCTCCTATGTTATTGCATTTTTAGATTGCCTGAGAAGAGAAAATAAGATTAGTTTTTACAGTTGGTGTTTAAATTCAGAAGTTTTTGAGTTATAAACAAGTGAAAATCGTCATTTTTCAAGTTCAAGGCCCAACGAAAACAGTTCATGATAGAGAAAAACGGCTCACATGTCCCTATTTTAACTTTTCATGTACTATCCTATGGTATAAAAACATTTGTACTTTCTTTGATTTTTTTATTTGTCGACGCGTGGAGAAATCTCAGAATTTTTCAAATTTTTTATCACCCTGTACAAACATTTCATCTACATCATAGGATAGTGCATGAAAAGTTAAAATAGGGACATGTAAGCCGTTTTTCTCTATCTTAAGCCGTTTTCCTTGTACAGGGCCTTGAACTTGAAAAATGACGATTTTCACCTGTTTATAACTCACAAACTTCTGAATTTAAACACCAACTGTAAAATCCAATCTTCTTTTTTCTTCCCAGGCAATCTAAAAATGCAATAACATAGGAGCATTCCATTAAAAAAAACATAACTTTGATATGTTTCATGCTTTTGGGACACCCTGTACATTATGAATAAAATTTTAAAACGTACCTCTGCCGGGTCTCTATCCACTCCAAAAATAAAAAGATCCTAAAATCCAGAGACAAGGCCATAATCTTCCGTGGCGTATACCGTGAATAACCCTGTATATTTTTCCAAATAGCTTTAATCAGTGATAGGAAAAAGTATTCTTTCAAACTGATCTATCAATTGGAATATTAAAAATATGTTGTATGTTTCAGACATCGATTGAAGAAAAGATAATCGATTCGAACTTTCCGATATTGCCTATTAAAATAACATTATCGAATATTTGCATCGTCTTAAGGGTTCGTCCATGGAATTGTCAGTAAGGTTTTGCACCACGGTCATCTTAAGACAGTTAAAAGTTGATTTATTTATGTAAAATTTGTGAATATGTTGAACCGGCAATGATAATTTCGAGATATTTCAGTAGGTAGTTCTATTTCTTCAAGGAGTTCAAGTTTGGTTTTTTAATCCAACTGAAGGCAGAATTGAAGGAAAAAGATGTACTTAATTTAAAATTTTGTCTGGCTACAGAACCGATTTACGATAAATATTAAAATTAAGTTGTTGCACTTCCGCGATACATTGGAAATAGGCCAACGTATCTTTATTTAAGAATGATTCAAATTTTGTTTTTCATTTATTTAATTTTTGTTTAGTTAACTAGAAGTCTCTTCACGATCAGTTACCTATATATGATGATTTTAATTTAACGCTATAATAAAGCTGTAAGATATAAATTAACTGGAGAGCACCCATGTCACATTATACGAACATACCTAGTCAGGAAAATTATATTAGCCGTTTTAGCTTGTCAGCGGACCGTGACCGCGTCCAGACCACACAGTGGGGAGCGGACGTGGAGACCCCCCCCCTCCCGGGTTCTAACACTAACGAGTTCTCCAGTTTTAAGGCATTTCCTCCGGATGGGAAAATGAAACTATCCAGGACACTTTTCAATCACCACTCGACGCTAATGGATTTCAACTTCGGTAATTTGAAAGGCTATATTTCTATAAAATCTGGATGATTGGAGTGGTTTTAAATGTCACCAGATTTATTCTCATCATTGCGGGGATTTTCCTCAGTCGGTACTCGTACTATTTTTGAACTTTTTGGAGGTAAAGCTGACGGTGCATGTAAAATTTATAAAGGGTGCGTTTAATGCATGTGTGAGTTAGTGGGTTAATATGAAAGAAAAATATGGGACCTATGTATATTTAAATTTACAAAAGCATTAAACATTCATGCGCTAATGAATGAAAAAATTTGCTATTTGCATAAAATTATTCTTGCAAGATTTATGATGTTATTTTCATCAGTTAATACAGGGTGAATCAGTTTTTTTTGTAGTAGGACTTCACCAGTTTATTGAAGACAGGCTTTAAGGAATAAAAGTTACCATAAACATATTTTATGTCCGGAAAACCTTATAAAAAAGGATACAGGGTGTTGTAATTTTTTTTTCAGTTTTCGCCGCTAACTTGGGCATTTCTCAATATTTTAATTGTATACCGAGATGTTTTTTATTATAATAAGAGCACGCAAAACGAAGAAAAATACGGGTGAAAAAATTAATCAGTGGCGTAGATACAGGGTGTATGACCCTAGAAATTTCTTACCAAAAAATATATTGTTTGGGGTTCTCATCACAGGCGCAACTATATTTTGACGACCTGTCTGAGACGCCGGCGGTAGGGTACAGAAAACAACTTTAGTTCCTGTAATTCCCAATGAACGCGGATTAATGAATAGTGGCGGTGTAGCGATAAATGCGGGTAAAAGAATGATATTGATAAGGATAAGAAATAATTAGGAAAAACAAGCGGGTACTTACAGTTTGGATGACGACAGCGAGCGTGCGGATATAGCGGAGCGCGGAGCGATATTTTTGCGTGCGACCGTCTCGAAGTATGAATCTTGAATCTCTTTCCACCTGTAGGTTCTTCCTTCAGGGGTGCGGGGCGAGTATCGATACGTCGTATTGCACTCTGCCGTCCGGAGCACAGGCGGGTGTAGGAACGGGAAATGGGGACGGAACATATATACTTATGAATATTCGAAATTCCCCATAGCATTTAAGTAGATTGAGTCAAAACTTTTTATAATGAAAAACTTTTTTATTTTTATTTTCATTTTTTTAACTTTTAAATCATACCGCAAAAATAGGCTCATTTTTTTAGATATTAATTGTTATTTTTGAATATAAAATAATAATTTAAAAAATCAATGATTTTATACATAATAGCAAAATAAGTGTTTGATGTAGTTTTTTTATTGTTTTAGTTAGTTTAGACTAAATTTACTTGAAAAATATGGAGAATTTCGAATATTTATAGGTTTACTTTTTTTTGTAAGAAGTCTCCAGGGAATTTAACGCTGATAAGTAAGGTCTTGTAAGTGCATGGGCGTAGAAGTTGTCGAGCGAAAAATGTGTATACTCGCTGTACTTATCTACGCTACTGATGATTTTTTTCATTCATGTTTTTCTTAGTTTTGGGTACCTACTCTAAATTATAATAAATAACCTCTTGGTATAAAATTAAAATATTGAGAAATGCCCACGTTATGCAGCGAAAATTGAAAAAAAAATTTCAACACCCTGTATCTTTTTTTCGAAGCTTTTCCTGACCAATGTTTATGGGAACTTCTATTCCTTAAAATAGGTCTTCTAAAAACTGGTGAGGTCCTGCTACAAAAAACTGACTCACCCGTAGATAGATTCTTATTTTTTAATAATATCAGTTTAACGAAGATTATAAAGATTTTCTGTTATGGTTTCTTTATTGATTTCGGCAAAAAAATAAAATATTAAAAAACATAACTTGTAAAGCAGCGAGGATAAAATCCGAAAAGTATAAAGAAACGATCTAAAAAAAACAATATTTTCATGAGTTTTGCTGCAGGGTTCCATTTTTGCAGGATTCCTTTTTGCAGGATTCCTGCAGAAGGCATCATGGGAACTTCACCTCTTCCTACAACGCATTGCGAAAATGTATGACCGATAAGAGTTTAACAAACTATTTTAAGGGTGTCGCAACATGAACTTTAAGATTTCAATTTAGTTTTTTTTCCAAAACTGAAAAATTCTAGGTACATTTTGGTGAACGTCATCCGGAGACTCTAAATAAGATGACGCAGTGTTTCACCCTTGAAAGACGCATAAAATTGCCCAAAAATATGCGAAGACCTGAGTTAATGAACTTAGTTCGTCGACTTCGGCTTCGTGCTCTTTTTGGTAAAAATCGTATACCTAGCAAAACTGATATCCAGATCTAAATAAAAAATTTGATCAAAATTACTCTTTCTGGACACCAAGACAAAACTACCATAAAATATTGTTCGTTCAACTGAAATTATCATTTCTATATATGGTAACTGAAAGGTCGCAGGAAGTCCGAACCTCAATTCGTCATTATTCACAGCACTTGAGAATTTCAAAATCATCCATGCAGATAATTTTTGAATTTTCTACCAATGGTTTAATAATTGATCCAAGAACTGAAGCCCTAGGATGACGGAAACAACAGGATGGTTGGCATTTGGGTCACCCATGGGTACTACAATAATTATTATGGATGACGAAAAAAAAGGAGATTTCCACCTCTTTCCACCTGATTTTTACGTTATATTAACCGAAACTTTCGCATTTGGGAACTTGAGAATCCTCTTAGCAGAGTGCCCCGTGACTCGATGGTCATGGCTTAAGAGTGTGTTTTGAACCATTTTGGAGGTACTTTGGACAATTTTAAGTCGAGACTGCCCTCTTTTATACAAAAAAATTGATGCCTACCAGATTGGTTTACTGTTAAATTTATTATATAAAATTGCTCATACTTCTTAACTTTTGAGTTTTGGAAAAAGTGTACTTTTGACAAAAAACACTTTTGGCTTAAAATTGTCCAAAGTATACGCTTTTATCAAGCTATGACCATCGAGTTACGGGGGACATACTGTAATTCTAAGAAAGAGAATAGGAAAACTGTAACAGTTAATACTGAACGCTATTATCAGATGATGAAAAACTTTTTAGTGCGCCTGCTCTGTGACATAAACTTCAACAACGCTACTTGCCAGACTGAGGGCTTCTATTACTCATTTTGCAACTTCCCAAAATGGTAATATTGGCTGTCCCGTAAAATCGTTCAAAATTTGATATCTTGATTGGAAATTGACCTGAATTATGCTCAATAAATTATCGAAGAATTGATGTTAACAGATTAAACATTTTCTAAGAATTAAGATCTTCGATATAATGGAAGCAATACGGGCTGTAAAGATGGCTGGATGTTTTGCTTAGGTACGCTAGGTTCTAGTGGTTGATAAAATATTGCTTAGATAATTTTTTTTTAAAGATCTCTACCAATCAATTAAGTATACAGATTAAAGACATTTCTAAACTGGAAAGAACTAAGCTACATAGAAAATTAACTATGCATCACGTAGAAAGAAAGCTTTATGAAAATAAGGAGACTAAGAAGAGAAATAAATCAAGTCTAATTATACTGCCTGGAAATCTCCCTGAAATGAGAATTTTCATATTCCCTTAAAAATTTACGTAATAAATTTGAATGTACCTACCTAACAAAGCGTTTTGTGCTCTGAGTCCCTTGTATATCCTGGGTATTAAGACCTCAGAAGCAGGTTTGAATCCTTATATGCTTGAAACTTCGCGGTGTACTGTGACAAGCCAACTGTTCTCTAAGTGGGAAATTCATAAGGTTTAAAGGCTTTCATCCTGGAAGCTGTTCTTTGATGTTTAAATAAATGGAGATATACTCGCAACGTCAGAAAAAACATATTCGCCTCGTAATATTTATTTTAATCTTATTTCATAAGATTTAGGAAACTTGAAAACATAATTTAAGAGATATACTCGTATGAATATAAAGAGAGCAGAAGAATTAGCCCAAATAAAGATCTCGTTATAATCAAATAACATATAATTTATCACGTGTAAATAAAAATTATTACATCTTTTGAAATTTTAAGACAATTTCTTTATTCTCCTCGTATACCTTATACCTTCTTATCAGGTGTATAGGTACACAAAGAAAACGTTTCCTCGCTGTTACTCTGGAAACCAATAAGTTGCTATGGCAGTGTTGAATTTATTGTCATCGGTGATTCTTTTATCATCTGTATCGGTAGCTACTTAACTACTTATATAACTGTTCGGATTATTTATTGAAATATCACGTGAAATAAATCGAATATTGAGTGGAAAGTAACGTGTTTTTTGCTACAATTTTGATGAAAGAGTAATAAAAAACCGAATCTCCAAGAAAATTTTTCTGGCGTTCAGTCGCCGATTCGTCAATCAATACGAAATTTGGACGAACAGGAGTCATAAGCAAATAGCTAAGAAGTTGCCATGGATTTGCAATTGAAAAATATGTAAGCATTTGTTTGATCTTCGAACTTTCCTGGCAAAAAATGACTAATTTTAGATGAAATACGAAATCTTTCAGCTATCTAAGAGTGACATTCGATTCATGACAAAAAATGTCTCGCTAGACTCGACTGGAATTCACCATAAATGGCCCTTGAAATTTTTATTTCAATGAAATTACAGACGATATTAATTTTTTGTGAAATTGAGGATTTGAAATCTTAAAACGATCCACTACTAAATAGTACAGAGTGTCTCAACACTTTATGATGCAACATACTGTACTTTTATCCGTCTCTGTCTAAAAACTCGGTGTATATTAAACAAAGTTGAACTCTTCTCTAATTCATTTACACAATTAAGCATACTTCCGCCATCTCTCTTATTACAGTGGGTATTATAAAAGCTCATTAAGTTTTGTCTCATATAGTTTTAGACTGACTCTGATGTAATTTTAAAGAAGCCTCCACTGTTCACTACCTCCTGATAGCACTCTCCAATCTCCAGTTGATCCTATTTTGGGAACATTCCAAACTAATTTAACCCTTAGTTTATCCATCCGACTTTTAACTGCATGCCAGGATAATTATTTGAAATTATTCCAGAACGTCAAGTTTCGCGAATTAACATAATATTCTCGATCAACTGCCGCCTGGGCGTGTCTCAGTTCATTCTAGAGTTATTCTAGAAACATCACCGTACAGAATACCAGAGCAGCTAACGGACGTTATAATACGACTGCATTCCAGAATCTAACAGTCCAGAATGAACAAAGAAGAACAATTCCGCATAACCTCAGTTTCTTGTGACTTCTGTAATGTTCTGCACAACTCTATTCACCTCAATAACGTAACATTCTTAATTTTGTTAATCCGGATCGGAATATTTTAGCTCTCTACGCACTCCACAGTAGGGTAGGTACTAGGCGACTCAGGAATTCAATTCAGTCTTGTAACAATAGTTGCTGGGGGATGATGGAGAAGGCCAAAAAAATGTAAAATTAAGTTTTCTTGAAAAGTGTAAGCAAATTTGCCGTGCATGGTTGTCTTTATCCGTGGCACAGTGTATAATATCCAGCCCGTCTATTTTTTTTTTCGATGAAGGAAAATCCTCCTGGACATCCTTGTTATCTCTCCCCCAAGGGTAAGATTAGATTAAATTTTAGCCGGACTCCTACCGGCTAAAACCCTTCATCTGTTCTCTAAACTGCCGTGGGATAATCCCTCGATTTTATGTTTCGCCCAGCCCAGGTGTGTGTTATCTTTCATCGCCTCGTGGTTTCCTCTACCTTCTAGCTCTCAGCCTTCTTTGTCATGATGAGGTTCATATACTCCCCTATCGCCTGCCAATTTTCTTTGCTCTCCATCATTACCTCCTGCATGTTGTCCGTTGTTATTTCATTCCCAGTCTGCAGTCAAGCTCCCCTCTTGCACTCTTCAATTTATGGCACCTGATTGAAAATTCCGTGTCTCGTCAACATCCGTGTCGTGCTGTAGCTTAATTCACCGAAGGGTCTCTCCAGTCAGTTCTTCATGGTTGACATTTTTTTTGTCCACAATTCTTCCGACTGGTTGCAGTTGTTCTACTATTTTTTTAGCACTCTGTCTGTTACGACAGACATTACATTTTTCTTCCATTTGGTCCTTTCATTCTTTCCTCCCTCTCCGTGGCGAGTAGTTTTAGTGGCGGTATACCGGCTATGACTAATATCACGCTGTGTCGTATACGGTGCGGTAGGCTCTTGCGATGCTTATGGCCAGTTTTCTGTTTGCCCTCTCTAGAATCTAGCCTCTCTATACCTATCTACCTTCTCTATATCTCTTTTAGAGCTTTTGATCTAGACTGGATCTGGGTACAATAATTATGGATATTGCTCTCTGGGCATAAATTCTGGACATCGCTTCTGGACGTATGGGTTTTGCAAGACCCTCATGATTGCCATTGCTCTCTCCTCTCTACTTTTTTTGCCATTTCCATTACGTGCGTTTTAATTTTCAGGTCTTTGCCTAGTCTGAGTCCTCAGTATTTGATGGAAGAGCTCGTTTCAATGATTTTTCCGAGTTCTATTGCCGATGCTCCTTTGTCTGATTTTGTATCTATCTGCTAGTAGTATATGGCATCAGTTTTGTCGCGCGCGGTTTATTGTCAGTTTGATGATAGCCGCCTAATTTTGTCCATCATTGTCTTTTTCTTTGTTCTAAGCCCGTTTTCGTCGTTGGCGATCACCATCAGTGCCGAATCATCAGAAAATGTAATCAGCGTGATTATCTCTAGAGTCGCCATTCTGAGATTTGTCGTAGAGGATCTTCCACAACACAGGTCTCAAATCCGATCTCTTTAGCACTACGCAGCTGTTCCGGTACTTTTCACCATAGGGTGTGATAATGTATCTGTTTGCGAAATACTCCTGGATCGAATTACTCTATTATCGAATTTAGGGAGTTTCGTTTCTCCTATTAAGTATCAGATCACAGCTGGCGGAGTTGAATTATTGTTATTAATAGGCCATCCTTTCTGTGTCTGTAGTTCTTCTGATTTATAGTCTCAAATTTCTGTGTTATGATTCTTCTAATTGCGTCTACTGTGGATCTTCCTTTCCAGAAACCGATGTAGCAACGCGACCCGTAAATGAACGGGATGCTATGACACCACACACCTGACGGCAATGTAGCAACGCGAGCCTCCTGCCTGTTTATGCAAGACAACCGGTTACGAGGTCCCCTGTTGATAGTCAACCTTTTGATTTTTTAGCCGAGCGGAACTAAAGTTTTTGAAAGGAAGTCGTGGAGCCGGATCTGACCACTGGCATACACCGTGGCGATCTCGAGTGTCAAATTCACTAAAGAGAAACAATAAGAAAAAAAAAATCTATACGTACCTTAAAAAAAAACAAAATAATTTTCAATGACTCTGCCCAGGCCTCTCTTCTGATTCGGAACTATTAGTGTTCCTGTTTTTTATATTATGTCTTAGGAGAGTTAATTACACTCCTAACTTAACTTTTTTCTTTTGTTTAGTTGGTCTGATTGAAATTAAAAATAAAAAAAATAATTTAATGAAATTTTCTCTATGTTATTTACTTCACTTAACAGACCATTCGTTTTGTTTAATTTTAATATGTCTGGGTGAGCAAAATTAAATTCATGAATTTAATTTACTAAATTTTATTTATAAAATAATAATATAAACGTACAAAACACTAAATAATTTGATAGCTATAATATACCCCTAATACCTACAATAGATTTCACTTAATTTTCCCTCACGGATGCATCGAAATTGTGAGAGATATAATATAAACTATTACCTTTAATAATAATAATACCTAGTAATTAAGTTTATTTACCCCTTTATTGGTAAAATCAATCTTTGATTAATAGTTGGTACTTTTATCCTTTATTACAGTAACCATACCTTACAAGTAGTAAATAATTACAAAATTATTTACCTTGGTATATAACAACATCAAAACAAAATCTTAGTGCCTTTTTGACACGACACACTCAAGGTGTATTTTATTTAGCAACCTGTGGGTTATTCATCCACAACTGTCTATTAAATTGTCTGACTTTATTGAACGGTAACCCTTAAGGTTCCAAAATATACCAAAGTACATAAGTATTAGTATACAGAAATCTCTGACCTTTCTCCTTTTAAGGAAAATCCGAATGTATCCAAAGAATCCAATTATTGGGCACTTCACTGAGACATTACCCGTATTACGACCGTGTAATAATTATTATTCCTATTCGGGATAACTGATTATTCACTCACAAATAACTGCGAATATTTTAACTAAAAATTATTGAAGAATAATTTTCTTAATCAACTTCAAGAAAGTTCGCGGTTCTACTTCGCGTATCTAATTTTTACTTAGCTAACAACCACTTTGTTTTAAATAACAAGACTAATTTCGCGGATAACCGTCGCGACGCCAATTAGATTAAGTCTGGTCAAGTACCAGAGACTTTTCGCGTTCCCCCAAACTGTTACGACGACAGCTGAAAGGAGACTCCTGTTTCCTCTTTGAAATTTTTAATTCCCACTTTTTCGAGTTAGTCGGTTTTGACCGCCTACTTCTGAACTCCCTGGCTTAGACGTTTTACCCCCAAGCTACTTAATTTCCCCAATCAGAGTTCTGATGCCGATGTCCGAATATTTTCCTCTTTTTCTCTCATTAAATAATTTGGAACCGCCCTCTCACTAACTCCGCCTTTTTCAGTTGAATGGTTTTCGTTCCCACAGCTGCAATTGACCTCACTCAGCGGTTTTTCGAAAACGCAGTTTTGATCACGTCCGAAACTTAATCTTTTATACAATAGTTTAGTCTGGCGGCTATTAATTCAACAATGTCTCTCTGTACTCACGCCGCTGACCATCTGGTTTTGATAATTAGCATCCTACTAAAAGGCTCTACATGATTTTTGAGCAGTTTTTAATCTGGGAAAATAATTCTAATCTGTTCTCTTGAGTTTTAATTTCGAGTTGGGTCTTTATTAATGACTTTACCTTCCTGTGCCGCCGTCGGACTACAGGCGTATTTGGTTTCCCTAGTGCTGATCTTACCAGAATTATTGCGTCAATGCCCGCTTATATTATATTTCCCGTCTGCTTATGTAATGAAATCTAAATTCGGACGTTCCATAAATTGGATTACATCATCTTGAAAGAGTTTTATTAAATTTATAAAACTCTTAAATATTAAGTAATTATAGAAATTGAATTATCTATTCGATCCTTTACATAACTCCCTTTTTTGTCAAATCGATTCTTGTTTTACAAAACTTGTCGATTTGTTAACCCCCTACCCCTATAATCTACCCTTAGTAGTAGGAGATAGCCTATCAATAACTTAAGTCTAAGTTATGCTAATAATACATGCTTATACCTATACATGATCTGAGGATAACACCTCCTCCCATTTATGTATATAGTCTAAGGTATAGTTGACGAAGACACTTACGTATGAAGTCACGTACGATAGTAATTAACCGCACTTGCTAATGACTTCCTAGGTCGTGGCACTGACCTTGTCTGTCCAGTGAGTTGGGTTTGCATTATGGGGCAACGTAGGATATAGCACGTGCACCACCTGACCTTGTCCGTCAGCTTCCCGTTCGGTACGCACTTCGTTTACGTGTGATTCAGTCACGTTTATTGTCTCAAGTTCCTTCTCATCTGCACTTTCTCGCGTTTGTTTCCACAAATGTTTTTGCACTAACATTACCGTGAGCGAATTCCAGATGCACGCGAGGAGTTTCCACCCGTAACCTAGAGTTTGATACAAGTGTAGTCCATTTAACACTACTCCAATTACGTATTTACAGATTCTAAAGACCACATAGAATCCGATAACTCCACTGATAAAAGTTCCTAGATCTACAAACCAACCCCAAGTTTGTTTGAGTGTAGATCGCGTTAGTTCCTTCAACTCTTCCGGGTTGAAGATTCCGAGAGTGGAATACCCTTGTCCACTTGTGGGCATTCCCGCGACACGACGCGTGATAATGTTTTCGACGGCTTTACGTTCGATGCCAAACGTCAATAGTCGCTGCACCTTGTTGACTTCTTCCTGGGTGTAGAGTCCTGCTTGTCCTAATGGCAATATCGGTTTGAACGTCAGTTTCGGCTTGGCTTCCACTGGCAACTTCTCTGGATCTCTCTTCCCAGTCGGATAAGGCGTTAGTCCTACCCATTCAGTATCTATTTCATATAGAGGAGGCGCGACACCGTTGCACTCTATCTGTTCAGCATAAACCTGTATTACATGAGTGATTGGAGACATGAAATAAGGTTTTTCGTCTAGAGTGATGGGTAACTCATTATAACACTCTGAGGTACGCCTGATTATCACTACCTTGGGAGTGCATTTCATAATATATAGGACTTCTCCCAAAACTCTTCCTACGTATCCTGGTTCATTTTTCAACAGCTGGCTGACAGCGTTTGGTGAAAATGGAGCCATGAGTAACCGGTTCCTCAGGATTTCTCGCTGTAGTAGACATCTTCTATGTAGGACATCTAGATATAATCTTTCCAATTCTCCTTTGTAAGCCTGCTCTATGTACAGAAATTTACTGTTCATGTACATGAGTAGGTCAGTATTCTGAGGTATCAATTTCATACCTGAAGTTTGCGTCATGGCTGTGTTATTTATTGTCAACACCAGCCTAGGGTGTTCAGTCTGCCACACTTCGTCGCCGCACAATGAAATTTTCTTCACCATAGTGAGGGCGAAGATTTTATCATTGCTTTCCACGATCATAAATTTCTCCTTCGTGGTTCGACTGGTGACTTGTCTTGCTTTACCTGTATAGAGCAAGGTAAAGTAGTTTAAACACCCGGATTCTCTTTCTTCTTCCCATACGGTTTCTCCGTACACTGTATCAAAACAATATTCAGCCAAATATGGACACGTGATTCCACTCAATAAACTGATTTCATTTTCTTCGATTTTGACGCTAGCAAAATAGTCTCTCGTCTTGATCGTTATAGCTGCTACAATTACAATATTTTCCCAGAAGTTCCCTGCTTCTTGGTAGCTGATTCCTTCGCAGTACCCATTTGCGTGCAAGGTTCCATGTATTGTCAAGGAAGCTTGTGTACTTCCATTCATAACTATTTGTCCTATTACTTGATTGAATAGGCGCAAGGTTTTGTATCTATGTACTTCTTGGCATTGTTGTGCTCCCAGCTGATATACGTAGCTTGACATACTTCCACTGACCACAGAACTGTGTGATAAGTGACCACAATAGAATTTGGTTTGGATGACTTCTACTAAACAAGTCATCACCTTCTGGAGTTTCACCTGGTTTCGCTGGATGACGCTGACGTCTACCTTTTCCACAACGTATTCTGATTCTGGTTCTGGACATTCTGCTACATCCTTGATTGAAACTGTTGATATGTTTGTTCGCACATCTTCACAGTCGTAGGCTATCAAGCTCCAACACTGAACTAGCCCTAGTAGAAAACTTATTGACGTTAGGATATGCATGGTACCGATCGCGGATGAATTCACGAAATTGTTTATGACGTTTCTGTATTTTAATTGAAATTCACTAATGTCCTCACACTTGCAGTTCGTGTTGTCACCTTTTGAAAATCACATTTTATTAATTCAGTCCGTCATTTTATTTAATTTTCACCCTATACCTTATGCATTCACTCCTAATTTTATTTCTACAATACAGTACATTTCTATTTTCTCTACAGGACCTTGCTGTTAGTCTACAATCTAACCTTACTGTTAGTTTTAATACAAAATACATATCAAAATTTACAATAACAATGATAATTGTTCGATCTCTGTCGAACAGACCAGATGCTTACTCAATGGGAGTAACCATCCTGCCTTTTCCAGCTTCATTCATTTACTGGGCCGTATTTTCTCGTCTATTATGACGTTTGAAAATTTAAATTGAATTTTCCTCCTTAAGTCAAAAGTTTCTAACTTTGAAAAATTCCGTGAATAATATTTTTGATCCATTGATTGTGTGTCATTGACCTTGGATCTTTATTATCCATTATTGGTTTGTTCCTGGAATACTTAACTTGTTAATTCCCTGGTCTGAACTTGACCTTATTTAATGAATTAATTTCATCCCCTGGAGGAAATTCTTTATCCCTTACCTCCCATTTATCTATGATTTCCTGACGATTTATGCACGTCAGATATTTTGAGGTCACAAGGAAACTGGTTTCTAGTTGCATCACCTGAACAGAGTTCATCATAACCCTTACCTTTTGTTGTTCATCATTCAGGTGTCTGCTTCTATCTTTCACCTTAACTTCACCTTATTGATTAATTCTAGCCTTCCTATGACTAATTATTAATTATAGGCGATTATATGTGCATAATAACATACCTAGATAATTATCTAACCTATGCTGATTTATATTTCGAATTTCCATTAAATATTCCTTTAATTTCGATAAGTAATCTTCCAGGTCGAATCTTGGTCCTCCGTCATCGTCACACGGAGAACTGAGCGGATAACAGGGTGACACCTACCTCAGACCCTCCAATGCCACGATTCGGAAGCCCAAAATTTCGCCCTGTATACTATTCTCAACCTATTCCTTGAACTACTCTAATAAACTTTGCCTATATCAAACTTATGTCTGTCTATTTTTGACACCACTTGTTAGAATTCGGGTCAACTGATTCGACCCTCCTATACTGATAAGGATTTTCTATGGATACCTACTCCATATATAACTCATCAACTCTAATAATGCTTCTGCGAATTATTTACAGAATTGGCGCACTTGTAGCGCAATTTAATAATCTTTCGACAGTTTACTTCAACTCGTCGGACAACATTTCGTTAATCGGAAAGTTCACCTTCCTTTACATCCGTTATGCCCTTTTGATTCGCTTCAAACCTTCTGAACCTTTGAAGTCTTTTGAATCGCTTTTGGCACTTATACGCTTTATACGAAAAAACAGACTCACTGTCTTAAGAAGAAAATGGAGCTATTCTTCCTAATATGACATGCTAGCTCAGCAGACTGCCTGTCTTCAAACTCTTTGTGTCATCTGGGATGGACACGAGTAAAATTGTAATGTCATCCAGACATTCTGACTTGTGCTTCCTCATAAAGCAACTGGAAATAACAGTAATCCGTTTCTTGACCTTCGAGCCTTCCGTGCTCGATACAATGCTTTCTGTCGTCTCTTACGACACGCTGCATGGCGGACTGCCTATTCTTAAAGAATAGAAATTTTGATGCTTCTGCCGCCTCTTACGACACGCTGCATGGCGGTCTGCCTATTCTTAACCCGGGCCAGACACGGGCAATTAACGCGTCTTCTACAAATCCAACCGAACAGGCGGTCGTCGTAGTCTGGAAGATCTCCGCGGAAGTGGTCTTTCTGGGGGAATTGGAGCCGGTAATCTAGCTATTGGCTGAGGTGGCGCCATCATGGCGGGCGTTGGATAGTACATTATCTGTGGACAGAACGGCAAATACATCTGCGCGTTTCTCTGTGCCTCCTTCCTGGCTCGTCGTACTTCCGGATCCTCTTCCTCGTCCGAGAGTTCTTCACTTTCCTCATTTTCTGAGTCTTCCCTTGTTCTACGCTGTCGGCGTTTTGACCTTGATCCTGATTTATTTTCTTGTCCGTAGGACTCTTCTGGGTCTTCTTCTTCTTCTTCCTCAGTGTCGATTTCTTCATCCGTTTCACTGTCAGATTCCCTATTTGAGGTTTGTGTAGGCCTGTTGCCCTTCCTAGGTTTGCCCTTAGCTTCTTTTTGCTCTGTAGTCTCATACAGCTCGCTCCTTTTGACATAAGGTTTCATCCTGTCTATCATGACGGTATATTCTTTGTTTTTCCCTTGTTGTTCTTTTTGCATTTTTTCCTCGTCGGTATTTTTCTCGGAATTTATCTTCGGTCTAGAACATTCCAAAATTTTCCTTTGGCTACCTCTCAGTTTCCTGAATCTTTCTTCAAATTCATAGTTGGAGACGAATTCTCTAATAAAGTCTAACCATTCTTCCCATTCGGACTGGGTAGTTTTTCCTGCGGAAAACTTGTTTTTCTTCTTTTCCAAATTTTCGAAGTTGTGAGAATTTTTTCTTACTTTCTGGTTTGTCGCGTAACCATTTTTCGAGGAATTCTTCTTCCTTTTTGGTCTTGATATTACATTTTTCGGAGTTGCTGTCCCTTGATCCAAACCTTCTTCTGGTTTTTCCGGAGTTTGTTCGAATTCCTGTGTCCTTGGCGAAGTCTCGCGTCGATGTTGCCTTACCTTCTTGGACCTTTGAATTATTCTAGAATTTATCCATTCATTCTGGATCGGTTTTCTCGCTGGTTTTCTTATGTACTCCTTTTCCTGGGGCGTAGACCTAGGGTATTCTTGACAACTACTGCGTCCTGCTACAACGTCGCTATATTTTCGGGGATTTTGTCCTCGATTAACTGAACGTTTCCCTGATTTTTTGCTTGTCACAAAATATATTCCAGCCTCTTGCATTCGATATTCCGCTTGTTCGTTATTTAATAAGGCGAGGGATGCTCCCCACAAGCGAATCTGTGATGTCCCTGTCTTGTAGTACTGCATGCTACAATTGTTTCGTTTCAGGAAATCTCTTCCTAGCAGAACATCCGAATCTTCGAACATTCCATCGTCTACAATAACAAAAGGAGTTGTGACTTGAACGCGTGACCTTGGTCTTGCATCCACAATTAAATTTGTCATTCCTTTCAAGGGCAGGGAGTGGCCTGTCACTCCTAAAATTTTCAATCGATTTTTCATAGAAAAAATTTCCGCCCTTCGTGGTACAATGCTCTCCTTAATAAGAGAGACAGAGGCTCCTGAATCTAATAAACATTTCCTGGGTGTGCCGTTTACATTTAAAATTACCAAATACGGGACGGCATCTGTCGTAAATTCTTTCATCAGTGGAATATTCCCGTATACTTTGGCATGTGTTCCCCCTGTAAAATTGCGGTTTTCTAGCTTCTCGAATTCTTTCCCTTTATTTATTTGGCACTCACTTGAGGTATGTCCTTTCCTGGAGCAATAACTGCACAACTTTACAACTTCTTCTTGGAAGTTCTGTCTCGTCGTGAGATAAGTCAATTCTTGCAATTTGACTATTTCTTCCGCTCGATCGAGAGTTAAATTTTGTTCGGCAAATAATGTCATGCCGACCTTTTCCAACAAGTCTTTTCTTAATCCTCGTTTGAACTGATTCAGCACCAGCTGTCCATGATGCATCTTCACTCCGACTTTTTGCTCCTGTGTGGCATGTTCCAAATCAATCAGGGCATCTGTCAAAGCGCAGGCCCCCAAAGATTTTAATCTGATACAGAACGATGTCACGCTCTCATCTGTTCGCTGAAAACATCGTAATAATCTCAATAGGGCCTCTCCTGGTATCCGTATCTGAGAAAATTTTCGTACGAATTCTGCCTTAAGGTCATTATATGGCAACCTATCCAATTCTCCATCTGCCTTGAAGAATTGTTCTGCTTCTCCCGTTAGTTTGAATTTGAAAAGTTTCAAAGTGTCAACTTGACTTAAGTTGTCAAGTCGGGCTCTAGCTTCCAGTTGATTAAAGTATTCAACTACTGAGCCTTGTCCATTAAAACTATCGAAGGTGGAGGCTAAAACCCCCAAGCTAACCTTCTGAACTGCCGTAACCTCGATTCGGTGCGGCCTTGCCTGAGGAGGCCCTGGGTCTCCTTCCGGCATTTTGTTCTCTTTAATTTTTTAATCGGTAGAGAACAGTTTGCTAATCACAAAAGTTATTGATGCCATTATCGATTCTAGTTTTTAGCAATCGAATTCCCCTATCAATACTAAACCATTCTAAACAAATCCAAATAGAAACAATTAACCTTAACAGTCCCGAAAAATTCAGACGGAACATGGTTATTTACTATGACAGAATAAAACAAATCCATTTGTGTAATTGTTTAAATTACGACAAAAATAAAAAAAAATGACCTAATAGGTCAAAACATCAATAAAATAACAGCTGTTCAAACAATGCAACCACAAGTCATTTTTCCTTTTCTATAACGACACACAATTGTCAATACAGTGCAAAACAAAATAAGGCTTAAGCCTAACGCAGTACACAAAAATAACAATATAACCATAGACCAAGATTTATCCAAATTGTTATAAAAAAATACCTTGCATATAGGGGTTAATAAGCCAATTAAAATAAATAGCGACTTGTGCAATTTATGGTACTGTAATTAGGTATTCTCTCAACTTTTAATTTTTCCTCTTAGTCTGAACGCCGCTTTAGCTTTAATATTTGCTTGCGCCTGAATTCCGGCGCCGTATATCATAAACAAATACCTACTTCAGTAATTACGGTTTCAGCACGTACTGCTCATTTTAGCGGTTCTCTCTGAAACGTAGTATTTATCTACTTATAATTTGCAGATCTATTTATCAATCTTTTAATCTTAATAATTATTGACATAAAAAAAATTAACAAATTTTTCCTTTCAATCAATTTCTGCCCTTCTAAATTAATTAGGGACCTAACTTGGTAATTTTATTTACCTTAATTTATGGGTATAATTTAACCCGACTAGGTAGGTAGGTAGGTACCTGTACTTAAAAATTTTCTTATTAAAAAAAAATCCTAAGGGAATTTTGACATTTTCCTATTTCTTATGCCGGTCTTTTTGACACTCAAAACCTTTCCTACTTGTTTTTCTCAGCGTTCTTTGACACTCTTAGACCCCACACCTGACACCAATGTAGCAACGCGACCCGTAAATGAACGGGATGCTATGACACCACACACCTGACGGCAATGTAGCAACGCGAGCCTCCTGCCTGTTTATGCAAGACAACCGGTTACGAGGTCCCCTGTTGATAGTCAACCTTTTGATTTTTTAGCCGAGCGGAACTAAAGTTTTTGAAAGGAAGTCGTGGAGCCGGATCTGACCACTGGCATACACCGTGGCGATCTCGAGTGTCAAATTCACTAAAGAGAAACAATAAGAAAAAAAAAATCTATACGTACCTTAAAAAAAAACAAAATAATTTTCAATGACTCTGCCCAGGCCTCTCTTCTGATTCGGAACTATTAGTGTTCCTGTTTTTTATATTATGTCTTAGGAGAGTTAATTACACTCCTAACTTAACTTTTTTCTTTTGTTTAGTTGGTCTGATTGAAATTAAAAATAAAAAAAATAATTTAATGAAATTTTCTCTATGTTATTTACTTCACTTAACAGACCATTCGTTTTGTTTAATTTTAATATGTCTGGGTGAGCAAAATTAAATTCATGAATTTAATTTACTAAATTTTATTTATAAAATAATAATATAAACGTACAAAACACTAAATAATTTGATAGCTATAATATACCCCTAATACCTACAATAGATTTCACTTAATTTTCCCTCACGGATGCATCGAAATTGTGAGAGATATAATATAAACTATTACCTTTAATAATAATAATACCTAGTAATTAAGTTTATTTACCCCTTTATTGGTAAAATCAATCTTTGATTAATAGTTGGTACTTTTATCCTTTATTACAGTAACCATACCTTACAAGTAGTAAATAATTACAAAATTATTTACCTTGGTATATAACAACATCAAAACAAAATCTTAGTGCCTTTTTGACACGACACACTCAAGGTGTATTTTATTTAGCAACCTGTGGGTTATTCATCCACAACTGTCTATTAAATTGTCTGACTTTATTGAACGGTAACCCTTAAGGTTCCAAAATATACCAAAGTACATAAGTATTAGTATACAGAAATCTCTGACCTTTCTCCTTTTAAGGAAAATCCGAATGTATCCAAAGAATCCAATTATTGGGCACTTCACTGAGACATTACCCGTATTACGACCGTGTAATAATTATTATTCCTATTCGGGATAACTGATTATTCACTCACAAATAACTGCGAATATTTTAACTAAAAATTATTGAAGAATAATTTTCTTAATCAACTTCAAGAAAGTTCGCGGTTCTACTTCGCGTATCTAATTTTTACTTAGCTAACAACCACTTTGTTTTAAATAACAAGACTAATTTCGCGGATAACCGTCGCGACGCCAATTAGATTAAGTCTGGTCAAGTACCAGAGACTTTTCGCGTTCCCCCAAACTGTTACGACGACAGCTGAAAGGAGACTCCTGTTTCCTCTTTGAAATTTTTAATTCCCACTTTTTCGAGTTAGTCGGTTTTGACCGCCTACTTCTGAACTCCCTGGCTTAGACGTTTTACCCCCAAGCTACTTAATTTCCCCAATCAGAGTTCTGATGCCGATGTCCGAATATTTTCCTCTTTTTCTCTCATTAAATAATTTGGAACCGCCCTCTCACTAACTCCGCCTTTTTCAGTTGAATGGTTTTCGTTCCCACAGCTGCAATTGACCTCACTCAGCGGTTTTTCGAAAACGCAGTTTTGATCACGTCCGAAACTTAATCTTTTATACAATAGTTTAGTCTGGCGGCTATTAATTCAACAATGTCTCTCTGTACTCACGCCGCTGACCATCTGGTTTTGATAATTAGCATCCTACTAAAAGGCTCTACATGATTTTTGAGCAGTTTTTAATCTGGGAAAATAATTCTAATCTGTTCTCTTGAGTTTTAATTTCGAGTTGGGTCTTTATTAATGACTTTACCTTCCTGTGCCGCCGTCGGACTACAGGCGTATTTGGTTTCCCTAGTGCTGATCTTACCAGAATTATTGCGTCAATGCCCGCTTATATTATATTTCCCGTCTGCTTATGTAATGAAATCTAAATTCGGACGTTCCATAAATTGGATTACATCATCTTGAAAGAGTTTTATTAAATTTATAAAACTCTTAAATATTAAGTAATTATAGAAATTGAATTATCTATTCGATCCTTTACACCGAACTAATTGATCATATTTTTGTATATTATCTTACTTAGGTACGCGTTTGACACAAATATCTGTCTATATTCATTTTTTTATCATTTTTCGGTGGTTTTTCTATTGCGATAAGCTTGGATATTTTCCAATCGTCCGGAAAGAGTCAATTTTCCACAGACTAACAGGTGTCTAGAATCGGCTTGTCGTTGCCCTTGTATTTATATTTCGTGTATATTTCTGAGTTGATTCTATCCGTGCGTTCGGACCTTCATCTTCATAACATTTTTCATCGCTTTCTTTAGATATTCTGTGTTGAAGTAGGTACGTTAGATCATGTTCTCTCATTGGACTCTCGTCTAAGCTGGTAAAAGGTTACTTTCGGGAAAGGCCTTCTATTTGTTCTGCGATAACTGTTTTACACGGTACTCTTTGCTTTCTAAATTTGTATATTATGACCTTGTAACCATTTCCCAAATGTCCTTGTGGATGTCGCTTATCAGTTCTTTCCAGACTTTGTGTTTGGCAGCAATAATATCATAGTCAGTTTTCTTTTTCTTGCCGTTTATCTTTGTTAGGTTTTTTCTACTCTTTATTGTTTCACGCCTTCGCTCTGCCACATCGTTGTTCCACCAGCATATCCAGCACACCTGCATGGGTATGAAATACCTCTGAAATACCTCGTGTTTCACCCCACTCTCCCCGTTTACATGTAGACTTACATCATATATCTAATGATATTAAGTTTAATCAATTTGCTTCATTATTGAAGATTGGCCAAATCGAATCAGAAGAAATATGCAGGGGATCATAAAAAACATTATACAGATTCTAAATTTACGACATAATACACAAAAATTAAATTACAAAGTAATAAACACTCATAAAACACAATAATATGACAAAAATGCAATAAAACTCGCTGATTGGGAATTGTTCTGATTAAAACAAAATAAAACCGACTGAAAGTCTGAAAGTCAGTGGCCTTGTAAAAGCACAGTTAGTTCCCTTCATAATGTTGCCCAAATATCGATAGGTACGCAACACAAAAACTGTAATTTAAGCATTAAGAGCAATCTAAAAATATTTAGATTTGAGATTAAATTTAAGATTTTTTATTAAAAATAGGTAGATAGTTAGCTAATAGTCCAGTTAACAAAAAAGGACTGAAATTGAGTGAATTAGAAGTTTAACAAAATTTTAATGGTAGGTAGGGGGCGCCACTAGAACACTCCACACCAGTTTCCCCCTCGGATTCCGTAAGGGGTGGCCACCATCTTGACTTTAATGGATGAAATTATGTTGTAGCGCATTAGTGGCGTTAAAGTTTATCTACGCGCATTTTAACGTCAAAATAAAAATTATTTTATCGAACAAATATTGTTAACAACCTTCTCTAAATGACAGCGACAGCGTCAAGTCCGCGAACGAAGGCACCGCGTTATTATCTTCATTTCGCGAATTGCGTTTCTAACAAGATTCTCACAAATTGGCGGCCATATTGCCATTGTTGCATCGCGATATTTAAATCAACAAATACACGAATAAACAATATGTTTCTGGAAATTAATCACTTCCAATGCAGTCCATCCAACCGGCCGCAATTGGATAAAGTAACGGAAGTTGCGAGGCTCGATTTCCATAGACTTTTATCTATTTTTCATATCGTGGAAGAGAAACAACTAAGTTGCCGTCACAATAAACTGTAAGCATTTTCCTTTTGGAAAATGGTAAATTCGTGTACACTGCTACAACTTCACCTGGAAGTAGAGCTATTTTTCATTCTTAAAAAATCTCTGGGAAAGATGAAGTTTCCATCGGATGAGACAGTTCGAGCATATTAGTACCTAGCTATCTCTAGTTTCCTTTGCAAGTTTCAAATTATCAAAATAGACAATCAATGAAGGTTTAATTATTTTAAAATAGGTTTTAAAAAAAAAGTACAGCCAAGGCTTACAGTGACTTTCTTTTTCAATGCAACATTGAAAATTTACATGTAAAAACTTACCTCGTGTTAATGGTTTTCCTGGAGTAAATTTTTAGTTTTTTTTTCGCTGCATCGTAATACACATTATTGTACACGACCTTTTGAATAAGGTCTGGTGCCAATGGAAGCAATACTTTTTTAAATAAAACGAAAAAAGTGAAACGATTTCTACTGATTTTCAAAACTAGTTAGCTGCTCCACCCCCAAAAATATCATTTTGGAAAATTATATAATCTTTTTAATTAATGAACTTTTTACAAACATGAAACATCAAACATTAAACAATATAAATATTAAAAAAAAAATAAAATAGTAAAAAAATAGAATCACAAATAAAAAATTTCTGAAAACTCCCTCCCAGGTGGAAGTGTTCCCAACATTGACGCTGCATTGCTTCTTTGTAGAGCAATGCTCAATCGTTGGAACAGAAAATATGTCGCACGGGATTCCTCCGTGGCATTCGTAATTTTCTGGCCAACCGATGTCAGAAATCTCAAGACTTCATTACCCCAAACTCCTGAAGTTTCTTGTCCGATAGGCACAAAAATGAAGCGATCTTCAAGATGCCGGTATTTGTTTCTTTTTTTTGATTCTGCAGTATTTGCCGCAGACCCAGGATTGGAGGAAGTGGAATGAAGGTAAGATGCTGCATAGGTGTCTGCACAGGTATAATCCCACAGCAAGCATTTGCCTCTTTGCCATGGAGTCAATGTCATTCCATCAGGTTTCTTACCATCATCTCTAGAGCATCCCACAGGTTCTCTAATTACCGGAATTTGGGCAGATCTTAGAGCTCGGGAGATAATCTCGTTCGCCTCGGCATGTCGCGAAAGACGACCAGCACTGAATAGACACGACAGACCATGCAATCCTTTCGAAGTTACTTCGTTTCCGCAGCGGCAATGATGGGGATAACAGAAATCACAGCCTAAGCGAAATGCGATGGAAATTCGAAAGCACTCATCTGAAAGGTGGGTTCCAAGCTGAGGAGATGGAAGAGCATATAGCCAGTCACCGGTATGTGGTTGAGAATTAGAAAGAAGTCTAGCTTTGTCTTGTAGAGATGTTGTTTCATGGATCAAGGAATCTAAACTTTTTTGAAAAGCAATTGTCTCCCATGAAGATTGAGGCAACATATTTTCCGGAGTAATTAGATTGCGATCATGCCAAAAACTCAAAGCTTCTGCGCTCAATGAATCAGATTGTATCATTCCAAAAGGAAGAAGAGAAGTCACCAATTCGAGACTGCTGTGGTAAGAAGCGAAAAAACATGGAATCGCTGAGTCCACAGCATGTCTGATTCCGATACCGCCCATCTTGATGGGAAGGGAAGATTGTATCCAAGCTTCGTGAGAAAGAGTGCAGTTCAAGATGTTTTCAAGGGTTGATTTTAAAATAGTGTCGTAAACTTGCAGAGCTTGCGGTTTTCGCCACGAAGGAGAACAGCGTAGGAAATATATGTATAAGACGCGGTATTGAAAGGGAAATTTTCGGTAGAAAATAAGCCGAATGAGAAGAAATCCAGTCCAATCTTGATGTGAATAGCTGTAATTGATTTATTTTTTGATTAATTATAGTTAGAATACCCTCATCAGCAAGTGGGGCCCCTAGAAGAGTTGCGTTTTCCAAGTTCATATATGTAATTCCTGGTAGAAAAGATCTAAAGTCGTTCAAGATAGATAATTTATCTTTTTTGGAAAATTTGTAACTTTTCAATAACAAGAAATTTCAAAAAGTTTCTAACAAAAGTTGCTGGATTCCTCCTCAACAATTTCTGTAATAGTACTTTTTTACGTAAAACCGATATTTACCAAGAAACATAATTTCATCCCTTAAATTCAAGATGACGTCACCCCTTATAGAATGCGAGAGGGGAAACTTGGCTAGACTTTTCTAGTGGCGCCCCCTACCTACCAAATTTTCGTGTTAAAGTTCTAAATAACGCAATTTAAAAGTACTATTTGGCTGGACTATAAATATTTCTATAAATACGCAGACTTTACGCTGGGGGTTTCATAAAAAGGGGATCACCCTGTAGAATAACACTTCCCATGACGTCCTGCAAGTCGAGACTAATTATTATAAAGCCCATAAAACTTCTGCAGAAGAAGAATACGTTCAATATTCTGAGTCAGCCCCCACACTAATGTTGCCTAGGCAATAATCAAGTTCTTAATGCGAAGTAAATCTCCACTTCCTCCACAGTCCGTCTTCACAATGCAATAAAGGGACATTTGACATTTTTCATTATATTAAACTTTGACGTGTCCATTCAACGAATATTAATTAAATAAAAAAATGTAGTCTGTTACTACAGCATCCCTGAGAAAATTTATGAATCACTAATTGATTTTCTTCTAGGTTTTTTGCTTGCTAAAAGGCTTGGTAGCTTGACACTTTTATGAGATTGTTATTCTAGTTTTCCTAGGCTAAACCAGATACTTTCATCTGCCTACATTAATTCATGCGATCAGGGAGATCATTGACGTATTATATATAATAAGAAAATAAGGGGTCTAATAACGCTGCTCCCACATTCATATCAAATTTCCGATCGACACGAAGTCAATCAACTGCTATAGTTCTAACTCTATTAGCACACCCATTTGTTCATAAAGTTTGAATGTTCTGGGGCAGGATTTCAATATTTGCAATAAGTTGTCAAAGTTCCCCAATCCGCAGTACCTTGTTTTTAGGCAAGCCTGAAATCTTGTTGCAAAATTGTTCATTAGTAGTTTTGAAGAAACAAGTCAATCTCCACGGGTTAGTGTTAGTATGATATTATGCGGATGGTGTTTAAAAATTGTTATTGCGCTTAGCAATAATCTTCACTTCTTGTTAAAATGAAGCATCTTTCAGCTCGTTTGCAATACTCGCGAGAGGAATTTAATCACAACATAGAAGGAGGTCTTGTAGGAATTTCTATGGCCTTCTGTCAATGCTGTGAAAAAATCATATTGAGGACTGCGGAATGGAACTGTTTAATCGGATTCATTTCTGAAGAAATATGCCATCTCTTGAAAAATTGTCATTAAGCTGCCGCGATGTCACTTTATCTGTAAATAAATCTGTTAAAGAAACCTGACACAAATTGACGCTGAACAATGTTAATGTTCAAGATATCAATAAAAATGTGAAACTGCCTCGACTGATATCACATTCTTGTATTTATTATAGTTGTAGACATTCCGATACCAACTGCTTGGTCATCGTGAATTTTTAATTTGGAGACCTAATATAAATTTAATTATTTTTTATCTTGTGCTCACCATCGAGCCACAAAAGTGTGACAGAATGACAGAACTGGATACGCTAACTGAGCCTCTGAGCCATTATGCAAACATTGAGTTGTAATAATTTTTGGTAACTCTATTAACTTTTGTGAAATTATAATAATCTGATTGGTTAGATTTAAGATTTATTGGGATTCAGGTTCGTTGCAGAACAAATGATAAATCTTTCGCACAACATGTGAGATGCAACTGAAGACAAGGACGATACCGTTTCGTCGTTATTATAGACTCATGAGCATGTTATATCAGTCAGACACCCACACTACACATACCGTACGAAAGATTGGAAGTAATATTTATCCTACCGAGTGTCTCATGGCTTTTAATTTCAAATTATTAGCAGGTAACCAGAGAAACATATAAGTCACTAACAGCACCAGACACTTGGTGGGATGAATATTTGAGAAAAAGTAAAACAGATGGACTAAATTTCGTATAAGCAGCCAAAATTTTTTTGATTTTAAAGGTGTTTGATATTTAGAGCTAGGAATAATACAAATAAGAGCAGATTAAGACTGTAAGACTTTAGTATTTGTGAATAATATACCTAGACTTAAGAACTGCACCAAAGAGGGACAATCAGAAAACAATACGACAATCAGAAAGGAGGCTTTACGCTTTACGTAATACAATTCACCCCGTCTGGATCGTGTAAATTATTATCTAATTAGCATCAAAGATGCCTCTTCAATGCTAATTGTCTTAACTAGCTTATAAGGAGGTAGGTACCTACTAAGTAGTTATTATTATTAATAATTCAGGTAACGCTGTATTTTCTTATTCAGGCTTGACATAATATTCTCGATAATGCTTTATAAGGTATCTCTGCCATGTCGTAAATAAGATGTATGTTTTATTCATTGATTCGAGTAATCAAAAGAGGTCTCTAGATGTTATATGTTGATAATGTTGGTATGTAGATCAGCTATAAGTGGATATAGATCATCATCATTGCTTTTGAATTGAAAATTGAAACAAACAAGTTTTAGCAAGTTTTTCTATTTTTTTTTTATAAAAAAAAGACTAGAATAAATTGACGATGTATAGTTTTATATGTATGAGATATAAATTGATTATAATAGATGATTGCTTCAAATTTATTGGAAAAAGCCGCCTACATTATCTAGGGAAAATCGAGTGTTGAAACTTTTCAAGTTTATTATTACGAGATCGTATAACTTCTCAAGAAGAACTTAACGTGATCGCCCAAATACACGCAAGCAGGCTATGTAAAAAAACATCTTAATTAAGTAGAAAAATAAAGTATTATTACGGGTTTCACACTTAATAGTACGAAATTAAAGTCTTACAAAATTCTTTATTCTCCAACACAACTATAACTGATAGCAATAACCTCCATATCTAAAATAATCTTTTTACTCACTCTTTCACTTCACTTTAACTTATTGTCTCTTTACTCTATGTCTTTCTTACTCTGTGATAATTCAGCTTTCATTCACAATCAAGATACGACTAACAGTATGCCGACAGCTCCTCTTTTATATCCGTTTGCCTTGGAGTCTAGGAATATCTGATAGCTCACGGAGAACTCCACAAAATCTTGAACATGCGTAAAACGCGGAACCATTATGGTATTTAGCAGACTCTTTTACTGGTTGGGCAATGTGTCATTTCTGTCATGTCGCTAGAATTGTCGCCAAGGTGACATTTCCATGACTCGCTGAGTTATCGTAAAAATTGAGACGTAAACAAAATACAAATACAAATCTAGAATTATTCGCGAGTGTGGTGCCTCGTTATAGTATTATTGAATTGCAAATATGCCTGCATGAGCTTACACAGTTACCCAAAAATTTAGACTATGTCGAAAACTGAAAAGAAGGTTATTAAAGTCTGACTATCCTAGGCTATTGGAGAGAACAGAGTTATATTTGAGGCTATTTAAGTTTATAAAGTCCTGTTAACGTGGTACTAGTCAATAAATCCATCTTCAGAGCACTTTACAAAGTGCATTTTTTTATCTAAAGGTAGGAATAATGACAAGTTTCAAATCATGATTCAGATTCAAGTCATTCAATCAAATAATGCTCCCAAATCTGTGTTTCGTCGCAAATAAATATCATATTTATAGACAGCCGTCAAATAAACCTTGATATTATAACGAGGCACCACACTCTCGAATAATTCTAGATTTGTATTTGTATTGTTTGTTTACTTTCTCAATGATGGCCCAGCCAGTCCTGGAAATGTCACCTTCGCGACAGTTCCAGTGACATGACAGGAGTGATACACACCGCCAGGACAGTGCAAGAGAGTCTACTAGATACCAGGATGGTTCCGCATTCTACGCATGTTCGAGATTTGTGAGAGAAGACATTTCTAGACTCCACGGCTAATGGATATAAAAGAGGAGGTTTATAGTTTAACTTTTTAGTAATGTCTGTAATGTCATCTTTTACCTTTGATAGGCCAGTTTTATGTCAAAATAAAGTAAAATTAAAGTCATTGAATTTAGTTTTGTCACCTCTATATCTACCTCATTAGTTTTCGTACAAAATTTCTCTCCCATTCGGCTCAGAATTTAGAGAGTTGAGGGACTATAAATGTCCTCCTTGTACGTGGGTAGGTATATGAAAAACATCCCTCTGAAATACCTACATGGATCAGAATTTAGGATCAGAATACAGGGTGCACCATGTATCCTTCTCTATATTGCTATCTACTAACGCTAACGGATACAGGGTCGGTTAAACAAGTCCAAAGGAGCGCAATTTTGTGGCCATCTCGAATCAGTCAAGCCATACAAAATATCTGTGACCGTTCCTGAAATATCCTGAAAAAACTGAAAAATCGAGATTTCTTATTTTTTCCATATCTTTTTTGTTATTGGAGATTAATGAATAATTTTTTGTGGGCTTACATAAGTCGTCAAGAGCTACCCATCTGATATTTCAAAAATTTTCAAAGCCGACTAAATCCCAGAATTTTTATAGTCAACTTTCGTTTTTCTTATGGCCACCATAGTGTTTTTTTATGTTGTTCGGTATAAAAAAAATCATAAAAACAAAAAATTGTTAAACTTCAAAAAATAAATTAAAAAAATGTTTATTCTTCTTTTTTCTTTAAAAAAAGACAACTTTTTAGACCGATTTTCATACATAAATTAAAAAACCATAAGGCAAGCACTATTTCGGCGTATTTTACAAATGTTGACGTTTTTCGACGATTTTTTTTTAGGTTTTTCTTTGAAAAATTAAGAATAAAAATTAAAAAAAAATTTTTTTGAAGTTTATTAATTTTTGGTTTCCATTATTTTTTCACATCGAACGACATAAAGAAATGATATGGCGGCCATAAGAAAAACAAAAGTTGACTGTGAAAACTCTTGGATCTAGGCCTTGAAAATTTTTGAAATGTCAGATGGATAGCTCTTAACGGCTTATGTAAGCCTACAAAAAATTATTTATTAATTTCTAATAATAAAAAAGATATGAGGAAAATAAGAAATCTCGATTTTTCAGTTTTTTTCAGGATATTTCAGGAACGGTCACAGATATCTTGCATGTTTTGACGAATTCGAGATGGCCACAAAACTGCGCATCTTTTCTCTAATTTAACCGACCCTGTATCTCTTAGCGTTCAGGAGATAGCAATATAGAGAATGATACTTGGTGCACCCTGTATATTAAATCAGAAAAAAAAGTAAAAATATAAAAAAATTAAAAAAAAAATGTAAACATAATTTGTGGTGTAAAAACACACATAATCGTTCCTTTGCTGCAGAATAACTTTTTTATAGTAGCTGCTCTTCACTCTCCTCCTGTTTCTGCATTAGCTTTTCTTCACTGTCTTTCTGTTGCTGCAGCAGCTTCTCTTCACTGGTTTTCTGTTTTCTGAAGAGCAGAAAAATATCGTTAAAAAACTGGAAGACAGTCTACAGCAACAGAAAAGCAGTGAAGAGAAGCTGCTGCAGCAACAGAAAGACAGTGAAGAAAAGCTAATGCAGAAACAGGAGGACAGTGAAGAGCAGCTACTATTAAAAAGTTATTCTGCAGCAAAGGAACGATTATGTGTGTTTTTACACCACAAATTATGTTTACGGTTTTTTTTTAATTTTTTTTATATTTTTTACTTTTTTTCTGATTTAATATATTCTGATCCTAAATTCTGATCCATGTAGGTATTTCAGAGGGATGTTTTTCATATACCTATCCACGTACAAGGAGGACGTTTATAGTCCCTCAACTCTCTAAATTCTGAGCCGAATGGGAGAGAAATTTTGTACGAAAACTAATGAGGTAGATATAGAGGTGACAAAACTAAATTCAATGACTTTAATTTTACTTTATTTTGACATAAAACTGGTCTATCAAAGGGAAAAAATGACATTACAGACATTACTAAAAAGTTAAACTATAAACCTGCTCACTGACACTCACACTACCAAAATTGAAAACATAATATTATAGCTTTTGTGTAGATAATTATTTGAAACATCATTTTACGTCAAAAACTCTTCCTATATATTTCCCTTCTATTTTCTTTAGTTTTTGTAACAAAATTCTCTCTCATTTGGATTTTATGGAGAATTTACAGGGAGGGGGACTATACAGTGTGTGTCACAAGCATGGTACACCTCCTTTTTTTTCTTTATTTTTGGAGATAATTTTTTGAAATTTGGTACGTCGCATACTCTCGATAAAGCGCACTTTTTAGCAGAAAATTTAATTTTTCCCCACATCCGGTTTTTCCGGAAATGTTAGCAACTTTTTATTTTTAAATGGGACACCCTATACATTATTATATTTTTTGATTCTATACATTTGTACGAATTCAACAATACCACATAAGTACCATTTTAAGTGTCAATTTTTTTTTTTTTTTTTTATTTCTCAATTATAGTGTGCCATGACTTCAGTTGTATTTTGTGTTCGTCACAGATGCAAAATGGATACACCAAAATGTCCCTTATTGGAAGTAGTAGTAGATGGTACCTCGGTACCAATATGGTACCATTTGAAAAAAATGAATTCAGTTCAAAAAATCATTCTGGTGCGCATTATTCATCCATAAATCACGTAATTTAGTACTTTAAACAAAAATTCGATTTTTCTACCATTAGATTACCCAATTGGAGTAAAACGAAATAGTCATGGCACACTATAATTGAGAAATAAAAAATTAAATACAAAAAAATTTGACCTTTAAAATGGTACTTATGTGGTATTGTTGAATTCGTACAAATGTATAGAATCCAAAAATATAATAACATATAGGGTGTCCCATTTAAAAATAAAAGTTGGTAACATTTCCGGAAAAACCGGATGTGGGAAAAAAATTCAATTTTATGCTAAAAAGCGCGCTCTATTGAGAACATGCGACGTACCAAATTTCAAAAAAAAATCTCCAAAAATAAAGAAAAAGAGGGGGTGTACCATGCCTGTGACACACACTGTATACTATAAACGTTTCCTCACTGTATAATTGCATATACAGAGGGTGTCCCAGCTTATTCGAAGCGCTCTCTGTAGGCCAAACGACGTATTTTTTCAAAAAACTTTTTGAAAATTCAATTACAGAATCACAATGGCCATAATTTAAAATTATTTTGGAGTATACAGAGTGTCCCATATGAGAGTGGCATATTAAAGTTATGTTTTTTTTAAATGGAATGCTCCTATGTTATTGCATTTTTAGATTGTGTGAAAAGAGAAAATAAGATTGGCTTTTACAGTTGGTGTTTAAATTCAGAAGTTTTTGAGTTATAAACAAGTGAAAATCGTCATTTTTCAAGTTCAAGGCCCTGTACAACGAAAACGGTTCAAAATAGAGACAAACGGCTTACATGTCCCTATTTTAACTTTTTATGTACTATCCTATGGTATAGAAACATTTGTACTTTCTTTGATTTTTTTATTTGGCGACGCGTGGAAAAATCTCAGAATTTTTCAAATTTTTCATCACCCTGTATAAACATTTCATCTACATCATAGGATAGTACATGAAAAGTTAAAATAGGGACATGTAAGCCGTTTTTCTCTATCTTCAGCCGTTTTCCTTATACAGGGCCTTGAACTTGAAAAATGACGATTTTCACTTGTTTATAACTCAAAAACTTCTTAGTTTAAACACCAACTGTAAAAGCCAATTTTATTTTCTCTTCTCACACAATCTAAAAATGCAATAACATAGGAGCATTCCATTTAAAAAAACATAACTTTGATATGCCACTGTCATAAGGGACACTCTGTATACTCCAAAATAATTTTAAATTATGGCCATTGTGATTCTGTACTTGATTTTGCAAAAATTTTTTGGAAAAAATCCATCGTTTGGCCTACAGAGACCGCTTCGTATAAGCTGGGACACCCTGTATGAGCTATAACGTTATACCTAATTTTTCCTGTTATAATGGCAATAATAATTATTATTAGTTTCCAAAAACAGATCAAAAATTTTGAGTAGCTTCAAGAAATGATAACTACTAAACATACTATGAAGACACAAATCTCAAAATCTGAACTGGTTCTCACGTAAACGACAACGCATTAAAAAGTTTTATGAATGTGGTAGGTATGTAGAGGGAGTACGCGGGACATCATTTTACGTTTGCAAATAATCTGCTTACACTAGGTACACGGAGATAATTGTGTTAAACAGAATTTGGCATTCGAGTCCATTAATAGTGAGCCTGTTTAGTAATCAGATCACGACGACAGTAGTAGTGACAGTTATTGTATGCATCAGCGAATCCGACAAGGATTGTTTATTCGCATAATTAGCATTCCCTTTAAGGTGTTGTGATATACAGTTAGCATTTTTCATAATTAGGTCAACTATTTACAAAGCATGTTATTACTAAAATGATATAATAAAAGTATCCTGGTAATTTGAGATAATTAACCTTTTGAAGATTTTACTTTAAAAAATATTGCTTATACCTACTTACAACTGGTTTTCAAGTGTAAATTTAAATATACCAGGTGATGCAAATCATAATAATAAGCTTTTACGTCGATTATTTATTCTTATGCAATAATAATACTAAAAAATAATTTGAAATATCTGTGGTAAGTTACTTTATCCGATTGCAATCTTCTCGTCTTTGAATAAATATGTATTCATCTTAAATTTCCCTTCTTGATTAACAACCTCTATCTTCTCTATACAGGGTGTCCCGTATCGTTATGTTCAAATTTTTTGAGCATATAGTAGGCTTAATTTTGAGCCCAAAAAACCCAAAAGTGGCAGGTCTATCTTTCCTCGTTACGAAGTTACAGGCCTAAGAAAATTATGACTAGTAAATAACAAAGATTCAACTTTGAAAACCACATAACTCCACATGTGTTGTGGTTTAGGCTAATAATTTATTGTTATGGTGGCGACATGAGTAAATGTCACCAAAATAAACATTAGAAGAGGTTCTCCTGCTCATAAAATGGCATTTGGATTCAAATAAATGGGGCACGTGCATATTTCGGAATTGGCATTTGTAACTAAATTCCAAAAAGCAATTATTATTGGATCGTATTCAGCATGCTGGTCAAGAGATCGGTCGCGAAAAAAGACGAGAAATTAGAACTGTTACTTCCGCAATAGGCCTCCGAGCACAAGTTTTGTATTCAGCAAGGAATAGGACATTTTTAACACATGATAAACTAAAGATGTGGTCAATAAAATAAGCTTTATGTGGTTTTCAAAGTTAAATCTGATATTTACTAGTCATAATTTTCTTAGGCCTCTAACTTCGTAATGAATGCAGATAGACCTGCCACTTTTGGGTTTTTTAGGCTTAGGAATAAGCCTACTATATGCTCACAAGATTTGAACATAACGATACGGGACACCCTGTATAATTACTGTCCACAACCCTTCACACCCTACTTCTTCTCCCTGATCACTCGACCAGATTTCAAACTGCCAAACAACAAAAACCCCATATCGCTCCCACTATTTCCGAAAGAGCAAGGTGCCTCCTGATGAGCGCTACTATAACCTCGACATCTATCCCAGGGGAAATACCTTTCTTCCGAAATATTCCCATGACGAAGTCAGCAATTCAGAATAAAAACTGAACTTTTCACACTCCCCAAATCTATATAATCTATACAGGGTGTCCCATAATATGTGGGCAATCTCCCGGATTTGGGTAAATTTCGTAAAAATAAATGAAAAAATAGCTATAAAATTAATTCCTCAGAGACACCCCTACAAAGATATTAGCTGTTGAAGTTGAGGGTTGGAAATCAATTTTTTGCAATAACTTTTTTATTTCTTGACCGATTTTGATAATTTTTGGTGTTATTTTGTATTATTATGAACTGTTTAGAATAGTGTTTCTTAATCTTTGGTAGCACATACATAGACCTCGGGATGGCATAACCCCCTCATTCACTTGAAATAAAACAATAAAAATAATAATTTAATTTTACAGTTTTTTAAGGTTAATTTTCTTTTTATTTGACATTTTTTACATAAAAAATGTATCTTTATTTATTTCGATAGAGCGAACCGTTATCGAGATAAATGTCCTTCTAATAGGTGATGCGTCGCAGGGACTTTCTAAATTTCAAGTAAATTTTAACAAGATGGCTCACCTTTGACAGTAAATTGAATAGGAAACAAAACAATAACTTAATTAAATACACGTCAAATAGTGTCAAAGATTTTATTTCATGCAGATTCAATTCCAACTGATTTTCTGCGTATTCAGCGTTTGTGTAACTCATTTTAAAATCAGTTAGAAGAATTGAATCTGCATGAAATAAAATCTTTGACACTATTTGACGTGTATTTAATTAAGTTATTGTTTTGTTTCCTGCTCAATTTACTGTCAAAGGTCAGCCATCTTGTTAAAATTTACTTGAAATTTGAAAAGTTCCTGCGACGCATCACCTATTAGAAGGACGTTTATCTCGATAACGGTTCGCTCTATCGAAATAAATAAGGATACATTTTTTATGTAAAAATGTCAAATAAAAAGAAAATTAACCTTAAAAAACTGTAAAATTATTATTTTTATTGTTCTCTTTCAAGTGAATGAGGGGGTTATGCCATCCCGAGGTCTATGTATGTGCTACCAAAGATTATGAAACACTATTCTAAACAGTCCCAAATAATACAAAATAAAACCAAAAATTATCAAAATCGGTCAAGAAATAAAAAAGTTATTGCAAAAAATTGATTTTCAACCCTCAACTTCAACAGCTAATATCTTTGTAGGGGTGTCTCTGAGGAATTAATTTTATAGCTATTTTTTCATTTATTTTTACGAAATTTACTCAAATCCGGGAGATTGCCCACATATTATGGGACACCCTGTATAACCCACCCGGATATAATCAGCAAAACATTCTAATGCATCGCTTCTCTATACACTTCTACACAGGTGTGACGTCGTGATTAAAGGGGAACTTTTCCTTTTTATGATCTCCTTTCATGAAAAGCTCGAATAACACTTGAGAAGAATTTTATTCTCGAATTTCGCCTCTCCTGATTCATTAAAAGACATTTTTATCGCCTCAAAAATAAGTCCTTTCTTCTGACCCCTCCATCTCTCTCCTTTGAATATTTAAAAAAACCTCATATTCCTGAAAAAGGAGATAATATTCCCATGTGCTAGTAACTTTTTGGGTTAGTTTTGAAATTTTTGTGGTTTTAATTTTGTTTAACTGAGGCATTGGGTACCTGCCTATGTTACATAAAATTTCTATAAAATCCGCTTAGAATTTTATTACTAAAAAAGCTCTTAAAAAAGTAATTGCTCTTTTTTGAGGCACCCGGTATAAATAAAAGATAAGACTTCAATGAGGTCGAATAAAACCCTGCAACTTTTCTTTTTGACATTTTTCAAAACATTTAAAATAAAAAGTTACGTGGGGGATAGACTTTAGGTGCTCGCCTACGGTGAAAATTGACTGATTATTTTTTGTTCATCTTTTGTAACATTTAAAATAAAAAAGTTTCTTGGGGGATAGACTTTAAAGGTGCTCACCTAAGGTGAAAATTGACTGACTATTTTCTGTAGATTATTTTGTAACATTTAAAATAAAATAGTTACGTGGGGGAGAGACTTTACATTTTTTTGTAACATTTAAAATTAAAAAGTTACGTGGGGGAGAGACTTTAGGTGCACGCCTAAGGTAAAAATTGACTGATTATTTTCTGTACATTTTTTTGTAACATTTAAAATTAAAAAGTTATGTGGGGGAGAGACTGTAGGTGCTCACCGAAGGTAAAATTGACTGATTATTTTCTATACATTTTTTTGTAACATTTAAAATTAAAAAGTTACATAGGGGAGAGACTTTAAGTGCTCACAAATTGGCATGTTAATATGATTTTCTATTCAACTAAAAGTTTTCTGTCTAAAATATTACTTGAGAAAGACCATTTTCAGTTTCATAGATAAAATCTGAGCCACCTTATGTATTATTTTGTTCCTGCCTACATCTTTAGGTATTTAGGTAATAATGGGCTTTTTCAGTGGAACTTTGAAAATACATTTTGGGAATTGACGTTTCTTACCGTACGATTATTTGATACTCAAGACTGGCTATACTTCTTTCTTTCTACGCAGTTAAGAAATTAATTGGAAAGCTTTTACCGCCTTAAATAGCTGGAAAAAATTATTAGCAATATACAAAAAACAGCTTGACCTTCATTAGGTAATGAACTTTAAAAATACCAAAAAAAGTAGTAAAAAAGGTGTAATTTTCGATAGGTTTATGTCTTTATCTTATAATTTAAAAATACTTTTAAACACTTAACACTTTTTTGTTAATATTTTGCTGAATTAAAAAAAAAAAAATTCTATCTAGATATCACGACAACTCTTTCACTAGGATGCATCTATTTTTATTACACGGATATGCCCATTTTTTGTTCGCGGTATTTTCAAATTCTCGCGATTTGATCATTACCTGCAAAAGCTTTACAAGTGCCCGGTTCACAATATGCTTAATAATCAAAAGAGATAACAACACATATTTATATTATTTTATTATTACAATTTTGTTTTTTTAATTATGTTTTTTTTTAGAAGAATTATTTACATTTGATATAATTTACCTAACTACTTGCAACTAACCTGAATCCGTGACACCTGCTGTTGCAACGTGACTCGACCTCCGAATCTCAAATTCCTCCCAACTTTTCCCTTCTAAAGGTTGCAAGAAACGTATCGGCGAATGGGTTAGAATAATGATAGAGCGAGAACCAACACTACGCCACTGAAGAGAATCCAATTGATACTGACGATAAAGGATTCAAACAGTGGAACCCGTTTGAGCGTTCGTGCGGAACGCGCCACTGCCACGCGCCAGGCCTCCCCTCGTTAGCGACAGGACGAACTCCAGGACTCGAGACATCAAGGATAATGAAGATGGGAGTTACGAGTTAGGTGTTCTGATTGCCCTGAAAGTGAGAGTTTTAATGTAGGTGGAAGTGAAATGGAAGTGGGAATTACTTGCATGTAGAAGATGAAGAGAAATTGTGGGAAGGAAAAGTATATCGTCTCGTCATTGGTGGAGGAAAAGGTGGGTTGAAGTGTGCTGAAAGTGAAACTTTCCCCAGTGGTATAGTTGTTTATAAATCAGGGAGGAGAGTATATTTTTCTCCCAGGGGTGATGTTTAATGCCCGACGTGATGCGGAGGATTTTAATTAGCGAGAGTATTCTACCTAATATCATTATTCTTTCGACAATCTAATTATTTTTCGATGTTTTTAGACAGTAAAAAACTTATCCTTTAAAATTGGCAATTATTTATTTTGCAGCGGTCGTACTTTGGAAAATTCCCGCTACTCTCCAACCCCAATATGGTCTAATAGGTAATAACTTAGGAACCGACTGTAGCAGAAGAATCTGTCTTTTTTGTAAATACATTATATCGATATTTTACTATACCCCTCGCATTAGGGGTATAGTATACATATAGATATACATATATGTATAGGCTTAGGCGTTGAGCATCCAGGTTTTAAAAAGAATGTGAAAACTTAAAGGCAAAAATCTTCAGGTACCGAAATTTTATAGAATGGCGAGAAAACTGGGCGCCAGAAAACAGATAGAAAATTCCTAGACGTTACAGTTTTTAGCGATAGGTTGTAACAAACTTAATAACTTAGCCCCCCTTCTTTCAAGAACATCCACATGCATATACAGGTGTCCGGAAATTATGAGCAAAAAATTAAGGGGGTGATTCTACTTGATGAAATATTGCCAAAAGTATCTATAATTTTTTTTCGAAAAGTCACAAATAAGAAAGTTATAAGCCTTCAAAGTTGATTTTTTAAAATCAATATTTTTTTATAACTTTTTTTCTAGTCTACGGATTTTCTTAAAATTTGACACACTTGCCACTGATGTTGCATTACATCCTTGGTCCAAATTAGACTTGAATCCCTCGAAATCAAAAAGCCTTAACTGCCCTTGACCTTCAAAAAAGGCCTATAACTTTTTTCGTAATATTTTTTTCTGAGTTTTGAAGACGCACAAGTAAAGAACATGAAGAAATATACGGAAAAGGTCCTCTTTGTCTATCACGATAAAATGACCTGTTTCCAAGAAAAACTATTTTAAAAATTTGCTTGCACTAAAATTGATCACCATAAATTATGATCATTTTGCAACAATACCAAAGCATGCTTTGGAAACAGCTGCAGGGTTACCTAGTTATGTACAAAACAGAGACATTCGTAAATAAATAGACTTGGAAATGATAAAATTTTAAAAATTTTTAATCATTTTTTTTTAAATAAAATAATAAAATAATTTTAATAAAAAAAAAAATTGCTGTCAAAATTAAATCCAAAGCAAACGCCTTGTTTCCTAGGCAACCCTGCAGCTGTTTCCAAAGCTGCATGCTTTGGTATTGTTGCAAAATGATCATAATTTATGGTGATCAATTTTAGTGCAAGCAAATTTTTAAAACAGTTTTTCTCGGAAACAGGTCATTTTATCGTGATAGACAAAGAGGACCTTTTTCGAATATTTCTTCATGTTCTTTAATTGGGCATCTTCAAATCTCAGAAGAAAATATTACGAAAAAAGCTATAGGCCTTTTTTTAAGGTCAAGGGCAGTTAAGGCCTTTTGTTTTCGAGGGATTCAAGTCTAATTTGTACCAAGGATGTAAAGCAACATCAGTGGTAAGCGTGTAAAATTTTAATAAAATCCGTAGACTAGAAAAAAGGTTATAAAAAAATATTGATTTAAAAAAATCAACTTTGAAGGCTTATAACTTTCTTATTTATGAGTTTTCGAAAAAAAATTATAGATACTTTTGGCAATATTTCATCAAGTAGAATCACCCCCTAGATTTTTTGCTCATAATTTCCGGAAACCCTGTATAAGTAAATTTATGAAAATACACTCTACCTCTATAAATAATTAAACAATCTAAAAGCTAACATACTCGTACAATCAATAAGCCAAAATAACAAAATTGTATGGGAACTCCAACTTCTAATATTCCAACTTCTAACATCAAAGCAAAATTTAGAACACATTCTTGGTCGAATTTTGCTGAATAATTCAAGAGAAAATTTTTCACTCCTGGTTCACTCAAGAGCAGCGCGGGATGAGATAATAACTTGACTGACTATTTGGAATGTTATGTAAGCTTGACAAAATTACTCACAACAATCAATACCTGAGGAATAACTAGTCGTTATAGCCTCACGAGTCTAAACAAACCAGACAAACATTACATTCTCTATTGTCGTAGAAAACAAATCATCAATAATTAATTGAATAAGCTGCAAATTTTCCGAAACTTCAGGAAATATACAAGGTGTTTCAGGAGGAAAGGGAAATATTTAAGGAGTTATTACGAGTAAAAAAGCTCATATAACATAGGTCCGGAAATGCAGATTTTCCAAGATATACTTTTTATGTTGTGTTATATATACTTTTATTAAAAAATCGTCTTTTTCGAAAATATCTTAAACATAGTACTTCACTCAATAATACAGGGTGTCCCATAATATGTGGGCAATCTCCCGGATTTGGGTAAATTTCGTAAAAATAAATGAAAAAATATCTATAAAATTAATTCCTCAGAGACACCCCTACAAAGATATTAGCTGTTGAAGTTGAGGGTTGAAAATCAATTTTTTGCAATAACTTTTTTATTTCTTGACCGATTTTGATAATTTTTGGTTTTATTTTGTATTATTTTGGACTGTTTAGAATAGTGTTTCATAATCTTTGGTAGCACGTACATAGACCTCGGGATGGCATAACCCCCTCATTCACTTGAAAGAAAACAATAAAAATAATAATTTTACAGTTTTTTAAGGTTAATTTTCTTTTTATTTGACATTTTTTACATAAAAAATGTATCCTTATTTATTTCGATAGAGCGAACCTTTATCGAGATAAACGTCCCTCTAATAGGTGATGCGTCGCAGGAACTTTCTAAATTTCAAGTAAATTTTAACAAGATGGCTGACCTTTGACAGTAAATTGAGCAGGAAACAAAACAAAAACTTAATTACATACACGTCAAATAGTGTCAAAGATTTCATTTCATGCAGATTCAATTCTAACTGATTTTAAAATGAGTTACACAAACGCTGAAAATCAGTTAGAATTGAATCTGCATGAAATGAAATCTTTGACACTCACGTGTATTTAATTAAGTTATTGTTTTGTTTCCTGCTCAATTTACTTTCATAGATCAGCCATCTTGTTAAAATTTACTTGAAATTTAGAAAGTTCCTGCGACGCATCAACTATTAGAAGGACGTTTATCTCGATAACGGTTCGCTCTATCGAAATAAATAAAGAGACATTTTTTATGTAAAAAATGTCAAATAAAAAGAAAATTAACCTTAAAAAACTGTAAAATTATTATTTTTATTGTTTTCTTGCAAGTGAATGAGGGGGTTATGCCATCCCGAGGTCTATGTATGTGCTATCAAAGATTATGAAACACTATTCTAAACAGTCCAAAATAATACAACATAAAACCAAAAATTATCAAAATCGGTCAAGAAATAAAAAAGTTATTGCAAAAAATTTATTTTCAACCCTCAACTTCAACAGCTAATATCTTTGTAGGGGTGTCTCTGAGGAATTAATTTTATAGATATTTTTTCATTTATTTTTACGAAATTTACCCAAATCCGGGAGATTGCCCACATATTATGGGACACCCTGTATATTGTTGAAATTTGACTGTTTCATTTGCTGCAGTAAGGTGCTGATTTAGCCGTAACTATATTAAAATTATTAAGTTGAGTATCGTCCCGGGGAACTCCTCAACGAATTTTGTTTTGAAAAAACTTTTTTTTAAAGTACGACGTACGCGAATAGCTTTTTTCATTCTCCCCTTTACGAAAGTGTAACTTTCTGTCTTGATAAGACGACCGAAAGCGAAAGTAAAACATCCTAGGTAATAGGTTGCTAAATAGGTGGTTGCTAGCTATGAAAAACTTTCGTGGCCTGGACAAAAAAGTAGAAATGTCAGTTTGATTAACGTTTATTTAGATGGAAAATTAAATGTAAAACTGCAATAAAAATTCCAGTAAATCTTTCTGGAACATACAAATAATTATTATTGTATGTTCCAGAAAGATTTACTGGAATTTGCAGCTTCTTGAATGAAATTCATTTTGAACTAAACTACGATCAAAGATTCTGAAATTATAGCGGTACAGAGTTTTAGACTTGACAGTGTCATAAATTAATAACTTAAAACTATCGTTACTATGGTAATGTTAAAAACATGGCACCTTATAATAATTTCATTGTTATCACTGAATCGTATTATTTTACTCATTTCTTCTTAATCCGTGGTTCAATATGGCAAGGGGAGAATGAAAAGTTTAATACATTACACGCTACGAAAGCTCTTTCAGGTGCTCGGAGTTTTAAATACCCTCGGCTACGCTACGCTTCGCCTCGGGTATTCAAATACACCTCACACCTAAAAGTGAACTTTCGTAGCTTGTAATGTAATAGTTATTTACATTACAAGCTACGAAAGTTCACTTTTAGGTGCGAGGTCTTTTGAATAGCCGAGGCGTAGCGTAGCGTAGCCGAGGCTATTTAAAAACTCCGAGCACCTGAAAGAGCTTTCGTAGCGTGTAATGTATTAAACTTTTCATTCTCCCCTTACCATATTGAACCACGGATTAAGAAGAAATGAGTAAAATAATACGATTCAGTGATAACAATGGAATTATTATAAGGTGCCATGTTTTTAACATTACCATAGTAACGATAGTTTTAAATTATTAATTTATGACACTGTCAAGTTTAAAACTCTGTACCGCTATAATTTAAGAATCTTTGATCGTAGTTTAGTTCAAAATGAATTTCATTAAAGAAGCTGCAAATTCCAGTAAATCTTTCTGGAACATACAATAATAATTATTTTTATGTTCCAGAAAGATTTACTGGAATTTTTTATTGCAGTTTTACATTTAATTTTCCATCTAAATAAACGTTAATCAAACTGACATTTCTACTTTTTTGTCCAGGCCACGAAAGTTTTTCATAGCTAGCAACCACCTAGCAACCTATCACCTAGGATGTTTTACTTTCGCTTTCGGTTGCCTTATCAAGACAGAAAGTTACACTTTCGTAAAGGGGAGAATGAAAATAACTATTTAATTTTTATTTTTTATCAGATTAAGCACCCACAAGTAGGACAATTATTTTTCTGTAAATTAATTTTTTCTGTATCTTGCTTCGCTTTTGAAATAAAAAATAAGAACCACTTATTTATGGCATGTCCCCGGACAACAAAAAAAACTATGAATTTTGCAATAACGAGGTTTACCTGTAAAGTTGTTGCATATCAATAGTCCATTCTAGGTTTAGAAATTGTGATAAGAATTGTTGCAATGCAAGCCATTAAAAAAAGTTAACAGGTATCCCAATAACTTTATTGCTAGTTTCCTAATTTTTGTATGTTTTGTCTAAGGACATGCAATAAAGTGGTTCTAATTTTTTATTATTAAAAAAATAAAAATAACTGCATTTGTTTAATATGACAAGAAAATAAAAATTCAAAAAAAAAAGAAAACCATCTGCGTACTTTTTTAAGTTTTTTCAAAATAATATTCGTTGAGGATGCTCCCCGGGACGTCACTGAACTTAATAATTTTAACCTAGTTGGGGTTAAATTAGCCCCAGCAAATGAAACTGCCAAATTTCAACAAAACATATTGAGTAAAATGTATTTAAGATATTTTCGAAAAAGATTATTTTTTAATAAAAGTTTAACACCCTGTATCTTTAGTCTGGAAACATCGAAGTATTGGTGTTTTAATATATTATTTGCTTGTATAAACGAAGACAGATTACCTTCTGCGGTCCTTTTATAGCCTGATTTTAGATCTCCTAAATGAGTTGTTGAAAACTTCAAGGGACTTTTTGAAATGAATGCTTCTTCTGAATCTCTTAGACAGAATTTCATTACATTGCTTTTCACAAATCTGATTGTATTCTTCAGAGAACTTTAAACCAGTAATTGATATACAGGGTTATTCACGGTATACGCCACGGAAGATTATGACCGTGTCTCTGGATTTTAGGATCTTTTTATTTTTGAAGTAGATAGAGATCCGGCAGAGGTACGTTTTAAAATCATATTCATAATGTACAGGCTGTCCCAAAAGCATGAAACATATCAAAGTTATGTTTTTTTAAATGGAATGCTCCTATGTTGTTGCATTTTTAGATTGTCTGAAAAGAAAAAATAAGATTGGTTTTTACAGTTGGTGTTTAAATTCAGAAGTTTTTGAGTTATAAACAAGTGAAAATCGTCATTTTTCAAGTTCAAGGCCCTGTACAACGATAACGGTTCAAGATAGAAAAAAACGGCTTACATGTCCCTATTTTAACTTTTTATATGTACTATATCCTATGGTATAGAAACATTTGTACTTTCTTTGATTTATTTATTTGTCGACGCGTGGAGAAAACTCAGAATTTTTCAAATTTTTTATCACCCTGTATAAACATTTCATCTACATCATTGGATAGTACATGAAAAGTTAAAATAGGGACATGTAAGCCGTTTTTCTCTATCTTAAGCCGTTTTCCTTGTACAGGGCTTTGAACTTGAAAAATGACGATTTTCACTTGTTTATAACTCTAAAACTTCTGAATTTAAACACCAACTGTAAAAGCGAATCTTATTTTCTCTTCCCAGGCAATCTAAAAATGCAATAACATTGGAGCATTCCATTTAAAAAAACATAACTTTGATATGTTTCATGCTTTTGGGACACCCTGTACATTATGAATATAATTTTAAAACGTACCTCTGCCGGATCTCTATCCGCTTCAAAAATAAAAAGATCCTAAAATCCAGAGACACGACCATAATCTTCCGTGGCGTATACCGTGAATAACCCTGTATAATACACGGTAATTCGCAATATTGAAAGTGTTGATAAGGGATAAATGCACCCTTATAAAATAATACATAATTTTTTAGCCTATAGGTACTTTCCGATTTAAGAAATTATTACTTCATTTTGTGGAGAATTTAATTCTATAACTTTTACTTCTCTTATTATTTTTCAAAAAACTTTCTCGTTTTCAACAAAAATCCAAAAAAAAAAAACAAAAGTAAGTATTGCAATTCTGTTATTTACTCTTCGAAAATTTTTACAATTTAATGTCAAAGTTGACGATCAGGAAGAAAGTTGATGAAAACTACAAAAATTTTTGAAAAATAACAAGAGAAAAAAGTTTGAGAATAAAAAACCAACTTTTGAATTTTCGATGATTAGATTATCAGAGATAACTGAATTATTTTGTTTTTCGAATTTTTGTTGAAAACGACAGTTTTTTGAAAAATAATAAGAGAAATAAAAGTTTTAGAATGAAATTCTCCATAAAATTAAGTAATGTCGTCTTATATCGGCCAAAAGGTTAAAAAATTATGTAGCTTATTAAGAGTGGATCCATCATCCCTTATCAACCTTTTAAAATGCTCCAATTTAACTTTTCTTATTGTCAATGAATGCTCTTGTTAAACACACACACGCACACATACACTGTATACCAAATTTTGTTTTTCTAAGTACAAGTATAACTGAAATATTGATTTTTTTGTTTTGTTGCGTTTAATCATATTTTGGGATCTCCTTCACGCTCCTGCTCTAAGTAGGTTATATTATTACCTATCCAACACACTACTTCCTTGATATGGCAGACTGATGAGCTGAATATAATAGTAACTCCATCTCTTTACCAAACCCAGACCATCTGACTGAGGTGGTCGGGTAGATCAAGGAACTTAATTATAATTATTATTGTTATTGAAATTTTTAAACAGCTTATGTTGTAGATTTTCTCAGCAAACGGAAAAAATTCTCAGCAGCGTACTGTTTCTGTAAATAGTCTCTGAAGTAAAGAGAATGAGAACAGATAATAATTGTGGGATCATTAAGAAAAAGTAAGCAGGTAAAAAATAAACAAAATTCAAGCATGTATTTATTAGAAAACAATCAATTTCAAACATACAATTTTATAAAAAATTTAATAGACCTATAACTAATTATTACATTGGAAAACGTCTTATTATGTTTTATTTATAATAAATTTGATCTTTTACAATACACTGGAAACCTAACTAACAATAGTATATCACATGACAAGTATTAAAGTTTGTAATGCATTTAATTTCACACTTTGTTGTGAAATACATATGAAGGTTCCTTTACACCACAAAAAATTAACTGTCTGCTTTTCATACATATTTGAAGAGAAAATGTAAAATAATACTTTAATTGCGGTTGCAAAAAAACAAATAATAGTAATACTTCTATTCTTCAGAGTTAAACAATGTTATATTCTAATGTCGATAAATTATAATTTCATCCATGTGAACAGACAGACTAAATATTTCTCGTGTAAAAGTACCTTAAAGCTAACAGTACAGACAATATGTATAGTTTTCTATATGTTGTAGGAACTAATAATTTAATTAGTCCCTATAAATTTTAAGGAACAGGCTAAGTTTTCGTTTTCCACTACATCAATTCGCCACTGATTACCATCAAAATGTAGACACTGATTTTTAATATTAATACAAGTCTTTTTGCTTTTACAAGAAGATATTTAATACTGGTGAAAATGTGATTAAATAAAATTCTAACACCGAAAGTGAAAAATTCTTCCAATTATGTACTACTTCTTGTACTATAACTAGTACTATCCAGCTCTTGTGTTAGACAACAACAATTTTTTATATTGCTCTTAATTTTTTTTTTAAATCTATTGTAAAATTCATTGTGTAATAACCGATATCAATTTCTTCATCTAGTAGCTAAATTTTCTATTTTATTTACTGAGATTGGTACAAGAAATTGTCTAAATTATATTCTTGAGGTATTATTTTATTTTCCAGAACACACCCAGTCAAAGTGAACGAAGCGTGCTAGTTCTGTGCTTCATGAAGAACATATTTTTTACTATTTTGCTCCAATTATTATTCTAAAAGTACAATTGTTTCTAACATCGAGTCGTAACACATTTGAAGATTTCTTACAATTTTAACTTTAAAATTTAATGTTATTTCAAAGAGTATGAGTCTGATTAGTTGTAACAAAAACATACCGGGTAACAATAATAGATATTATGAGTAGAATAATAAATAATACAATCCTCTAAAACTGAGCAAACATGTTATAATAAAATAGAATAAATATCTTACTACATAATATACATATTTTTATAAACTTTTTTCAATAAGATTAGGTGATGACAAACTGGTTAAAATGAGTAATGAAACAATTTTTTCAAATCTTGCTACCAAAGGAAATCATAATATAGGAAAGTCCTGATCGTTTACAATTTTACGGATTCACCTGCCTAAATTATCATTTCGTTTGCTCACAGGATACAAAACAAAATAAGCAAGCAGAACTTTAATCTACCAATTACTCATTAACACCCTAATGGCAATTAAAACTTTAGTGACTAGCAGGTAACTGGGAAACTAAATTGAAACTGAGGGTTCTTTGGCTCAAGATCAACAAAAATTTTTTAGGGCTTGTGAAAGTAGTGCAGGTTCGGAGTGAAATAAAAATTTAGTAAATTCAGAGGTAAGATAAAGATATAAAATTCTGCCTACTCTATTTGATATTCTTGCTTTTCCTCGTTTTATTTTCCTAAAATTTTCACTCATCTTGAAAGTCTCCACAAAATTCGATGAAATTATGATATAATGGAGGCACCTTATAATAATAATAAGTAATAGTAATTGATAAACACAGCATAGTACAGCTTAATATATTTTCAACTTAGTTTAGTGTAATAAGAATAAATGAAAGCCCATGAAAGACATTTACATTTAGATTCAGTTTAATTAAAGTACACATCCTATTTAAAATAATAAGTGTTATGGAATATAAGCAATAATAACCTTAATTAGTATTATTGCAGTCTTTAGATTTAGATATAGCACCTGTCCTATGTGTTTATATTTCAAAATGAAGGGGAATTAATTACAACTAACTTTGATATTTTCACATAAATATTCACAATACAAACTAAAAGTAATAACAATATATTACTGGGTGAGCGATTTATTCTTTTGTTGCCAATTTAAAATTAAACCTCTTTGAAACAAATATATAAACTTAGGTACCTCTATACATACTTAGCCACCAAGAAAAACTAATCTCTTTTTTGATTTGTTTGTAAGATTCTGTTAATATAAAAATTGCGATTCTTAACAGTCCCACTTGTGTAAAACAAATAGGACATTGTGTATTAATGGGGAAAAATGCTTCAAACAAGACCTAATGGTTAAGCAAAAAAGAAGACCAACCAAGCTGCTTTATACCTAAATCTTTTTGTTAAAAGTTTTGTTTAATTAAATCCACCTACTTATATTATTTTAATTTAAATTCTTACGATTTATAGATGGTTTTCATAGACAAATTCAGATCATTACAAACCAAGAAAGAGATCTGCCTACCTAAAATAAAATAAATATGCCTATAAACTGTACAGTTAACAAGAAACTAAGTAACTGGTAATATTTTTTGTCACTTTCAACTTTCAGTCGATTATCAAATATTAGGTAAGTAAAGATATCAAAGTTTTTGAGAACAAATTATTATTGAATTCAGTTATTTTATTAGGTATCACTATGATGGGGGGAAACAACTTTATGACTTAGCCTAGGAACACATTTAAATATCCAGAAATTGTGCACTATTATTAATCATATTAATAAAAAGTGGCACAGAAACCAGTGCAAGTGGGTAAATCGAAATAAAATGTATATATGCAAACACAAAACAGTTAAAACTAAATATTTAATACAATAGGATAATCGTTTTGATACTATTAGAGTGCATCCGCCTATTATAAACCAAACACCTTATAATAATAATTGCTTAGTAAAATTTTCATGATTACTCAACATAAACTGTAAGATATTTACTGATTCAAGTAAAAATAAACTTTTTGCTGCTATGTAATATAAAATACAAAATTTTATTGATTGCCTGTTTTTATATACCTACATAAGATATCATAGAAATTATAACATAAGATTATCGATATTCACTAATCAATTTACAAGGATCAAAAATAAAAAATGTTACAAGCATATCTAAATTCAACAATTTTTTTTCTATTTTTTGTAAAAAATGCAAACAAAACACATCACTGGTAAAATTAAGGAAATTATCATATTTTTCAATTAGTGTGAGAAAAATTATTTATTATAACCACTTTCACTAGGAAATTTTTTTATTGAAAGTGTTAAAAAAACCTTCAACTAATTAGACAAAAAAACTTACTTTTTACTTAGTTCTAGAATTTTTAAACTTACAGGAAACTAATATTAGCATGATTGAAAGAGAAAAATAAATGTTATAATAGTGTATAAATAAACACATTATTTTAAAGGAAATATATCACAAACAATAAATATTATATAAATAAAAAACAGAGATACCAGGGAATTTTCAAATATTTCATAAGAAATTATCATTTTATTGGACCTTAGTAATAATTAATCACTGAAATATGCAAAATAAACACAATAGTCAAATCGTCAAACTACTTAATATACTTAATTTTGACTGATTCTAACCAACTCGGCATTCGGTGTTTTATTTCACAAAGATATGCGAAAAACCTCTTTTTATACCTCCTTAAAATTTACACGAAAACTATTTGAATAATTTTTATGTCTTTTTCAATTTTTTGTCACTTTACATACAGATCTTAAAGTTATTCTTCTGAGTATAAAATAATCAACAGATTCATAATATTTCAAAATCCAATAAAAATCCCATTTCTTCAGACATAATTTAAAATTCACCCCGCACCACTAAAAAACACTTCTACCGACTAAAAATTCTTTTTTAATAAAAACAAACCACCAAAAAAAAAAAACAACTCAACAACAGATTTACCACTTGACACTTTCGCAACTGCCCACTTAATATTTAAGCGAACGACACAGAGAAAATCCAAATACTCCTACTCTCACCTACAACAATTATAACTGTTCCGTGCCGCTCCTACCCATTACGATTCCCTGTATCTCCCCTCTGCTCTCCCCTCTTCGACGTGCCTGCCCCGTCTGACCTTGAGCGTCCCTGTGCGGCGGCTGCAGGATCCTGACGGGCCTGGTCGGGGGCACGGCGGCTACGTTCCTGCGCTGAAGAGGCACCTGCGACTGGGGCAACGTGTTGGGGATACAGTGAGGAACCATCGAAGGGGGTATGTGTATACCGGGGGTAGTGTGAGGAACGGAAACCGGCTGAGAGAGGTGGGGACGCACAACCTGCATGGGTGACTGGGGGAGGGGAACATTTATTACAGGTACCAGAAGGGGGAAGTGGCGTAAGTATTCGTTTGGAACATACCTGCAAGAAATTGAGTGTCTGTGATAATCCAATTGTTTAATAAACAGTAATAATTATAATCAAAGCGATTGTTTTATTATGATATTAGTACACAAATGTATGTACTTACATTCCCCGAAGCCTCATTTGGTCAATCTGAGGACTGATAACTCTAACCGGGGCGGTCCCCATGTTCGTGGATCCCACAAAGTTAACAGCAGGAACAGCAGGCACTTGTAATGGCATATAAGGAAAGCCCCCGACATTCGGGGCTACCGGGAAGCCGTTATTCATCACCGGAACGAAGTTCTGTGGAAGCAATGGATCGAACAGCACCCCGCCGCTCTGTCTGAACCCGGTCGAGTTCTGCATCAGCCTGGGTCCCTGGACGAACTGCGGCACGGGAGGTACCGGCCTGATCAGCATGCCGGTCTCCACCCAAGGAGGCACCATCACCCGATTCAGCGAGCCCTGAAACATCTGGGGCGCACCCGTGTAGGTCACCATGGGCTGAGCGGCGGCGTTGTGAACGGTCGACGATGTGACAGTTCCGATGTTCGAGGGAGGGATTCCGGGGGGATACTGGAGTATTTCACTGGGTGCCGTGGTCGTGGTGGAGATAAAGTCCAGATCGTCGATCGAGGAAGCTTGAGTTATGATTCGACTGAAAGATCTGGAGAGTCGCTGTTTCCTGGCCAGGAGGAAAGCGTCTCGCATCTTGTGGATCTGAGTGTTGACGTTGTTTTCCACATTCATGGTCTCCTCGAATCGCTTGTGCTTCTCGAGGCTGGACGAACGTTTCTTGGGATGTTTGGGTTTAACTGTAGTAAAGCAATCGTCATTGCTATCATCTAAAGTTTCATCAGAATAACGAGACGAAAGTCGAGATAATCGGTTGTTGAGCCAAGAGGACTTCTGATTTTTTAAACTGAAATTTACAGAAGAATAATAATCATGCACAGTTAATGTATTATTTACAGTACAGAATTACTTACTCTAAGAGATCTGGTAGATACACGTACTTGGAGCTGTCGCTCTGTGAAAAAGAATAAACTTTTTGTCCTCTCTGAAGGTTCCTTACTTTAATTTCACCCTTTCTGATATAGTATAGGGGTTGATTATCACAGGCATCTGCCACTTGGCTTATACACCCCAAGAATGTCCCATTTTCATCGATAAACATCAGTGCTCCTATGTCGTATGATGGAGCATCGCGTTTTGGTTGAATTGTTACTGAAATGGAAGTGTTAAATTAGAATCAAAATGCGATTTTTATGAAGCAGACTTTAATCAGATTTTGTTTGTAGTTGCTTTCAATTGAAGGGTTTGGTGCAAAAACCGGTCAAAGACCAAATTTTGCAAAATCGAGTTATCGTCAGATTTTGGTCAAAAAAGTGATTCTGTATCGATTGGTGCAAAAACCGTTCATGTATTATGCTTATAAATTAAACCTTAGTCGACGTGGTCCATTATTGCACCAAGTTTGTTGCAAGTTCAGTTGTGAAACATGAATTTTTGGTGACAATAATCAAAATTATGTATACCGCACGTGAACTGTTATTGCACCAAGGCCTTCAATTTAATTAGAGAGCATTACAATCACATATCGATTGATAAAAAAATTAATTAAGATATAATAAGGTTAATTTATTATTAGGTATGATTTCTTCTTCAATGAGAGAAAGAGTTGAGAGTCTACTGAAACTGAATTATTTAGCTGAACTCTTTCATAACGAGGAGTAGCTCTGAAGCTTACCTTTTACATAAAAGCAAAAGAATTACGCACAGCAGCAAGCTTAACTTGAATTAAAAATCAATCATTCTAAGAATCGCATAAAATATCCTTATTGGAGAATGTGCCTAAGTGTGGTGCACTCTAGAAAAACAAAAAATTTCTGAAGCTTAATTTTTTTGACCAATATTCATTGTGAATAAATATTTCTCTATTATCTCTTACTTCAATCAAAAGAACCTTTGTGTATAAAATATAGGTTCGTTTAGGATGAAAAATACTGTGTTCCTCAACCACTTTGATGACATGGATGCGATGTTATGATGAATCAGGATAGGATATTACTAATAGACACCACACTCTTACCTAACACCTCTCCAATTGCCAGAATGGTTCCAACGTGGATAAAATGTTTTTTATTTATTGCAGCATTGTTTGGTGCCTGAGAAGATACTTCTTTAAGCGGTCCCGGTCCCTCTCCATGATCCGTCACATTTTTCCGTAATTTTTTAATGGCGCCAGTTTTTTTATTGGGTGGAGTCCTGTAAACATAGTAAAGTGAAAATTTTAATACAAGTTATAACATGATACATTTTTGTGGCAAAATTTAAAAGACCCTCGTAAATGTATTTGTGTGAGCATTTAAAAAAACCTGATCATTCATTCTTCGGACATTGCATACAATTCGATAAACATAGCTTCAATCAGAATGAAGACAGCGTTATCTTAAAACACGCCAACACACAAGGACTTCTTGTCAACCTTTCCTATGAGTCCTATGAAGTAGATTCTGCTCTAAAAAACGAGATATTTCAAGCAAATGAATTCCTATTTTAATTTCAATCCTTTATACAAGTCTTTATTCAGCACTAAAGACAATGAAGACAATCTGGACTAGCATGTCCCAATCTCTGCTATTTTCCTGCATAATGCATAATTTTAAATTCAGAACTACTTTTTTCAATAAAATTTTTCGGTATTTCATGCAGAAGAAGTACTTTACCTCGATAGAAAACAAAAATAATGCTCCTGTCAAGGCATGCTTCATTTATTACATACGAAAGTATGCTAAAATTTATTAACTCGAAAATTTTCAGTCATTTATATACCTATAAAATCGCTTATCCTGGGAGACACTGTAGATGGAGAATTGGTGATAATGATAAGAATAAGGCTAATAAGTGGACAGTGGAGAGAAGTTTGGAAAGTGAACGGAAAGTGAGACAGTTCAGATAGCAGAGTGACAAGTAACTATTAGAACAATTTGCGAGAGTAAAAGGAGAAGTGTTGTTTTTAGCTGCATGAAGGGTTCAGGGACAGAAGTGAAAGTAAAGAAGAAGTGGTTGGTTATTATAATTTGGAGGTTATTATAACGTAAATAAAGACTGAAAATTATTTTTTCTTCAAACGTCAGTAAATCAGACATTACTCGACTCAGTAGCCGGTCTCAAAGTTTCACTTTTCCTCCGCCGGAGCTAAAGTGTTGCCAAGCAACACTTTACCTCCGCCGGAGCTAAAGTGGTGCCATAGCAACATCAACATACAAACACATACCTGTATTAAGAATCAACTATTGAAATTTTATTAATGTAGGCCCGTATATTCATCAATAAAATTCAACCTAAGATATGAAACTCTCTAGTTTATTATTATCTAATAAGGTTAAAAGGAATTTGGTATTAATCAAACATAATCTTTGGAAAATCTACACCGAAACGAAGTAATTCTGTGAAACGTCATAATTATACCCGAAGCCGGACGGTCGACAGTCGGCTTCAGTCGAGTCGAGCTCGTGCTCGGCTCAGTCGGTTCAAACGTCAGAAAAAAGTTGGGTTATTGCGAGGTAAACAAAAATAATTATTATTCCGTATTGAAGTTTGAATATTGAACACAAGGATAATAATTATAACCATATACCTAGGTACATAAAGGAATCCAACATCTTATATTTTTATTATTAGGTAGGTATTAGTGTACAGTTATTGGTACCTACCTACAATGACCTACATATTTAACATTCAACTTCTGACTGACTGGCATCATCATTAACAGAAAATGAAAAAATTGACCAAGCAGGGTCTAGCAAGAGGTAGGTAGATGTTATCATTAATTTTATAACTTACTTACAAACTTTTATAACGTTTTTAATTTTGATTTTGCGATGCTTAGTAGTTTAGTTACATAATTATTATTTTATTATTTTTCTTTAATAATTTCAATAATAATTTCTCGATGTTCACTGACGTTGATGACAGTGTCAATTTGACAGCGTCGCGTTTCTATAGAAGCAGCCCATACTCCATATTCACCTACTTATACCAGTCCAAACCTTTTGAAAATTCGCTTTCCTTCAATTAAAAATGATGTTCTTGCTTAAATTTGCCCACGTTTGAAGAAAAAATAGTATATTTTATTTGGAGGAAAAGTGACTTTTCATGGCTTGCTCTCTATTATCAGCCTCACTTCGTTCGGCTGATAAACACGAGCGCGCCATGAAAAGTGTCACTTTCCCTCCGTATAAAATAATATACTATTATTATGTGAAGGCTAAAAAGATAATGTCAAATTGCTGTCATTTATGTTCCTCACTTTTCAGCTGTTTCAGCTTTTCAGTCCTGATGATACTGGTAGACAGACTACAGACTATTCAATAAAGATTTTACAATCATTTGACCAAATTTCGTTTGTTTTTATTGACATATTGTTTTGGCTGTGGATAATTATGCTGTATTGCATTCATGTCTTATTGGCAAATAAGACACTCCAGAAACTTTTAATATTTTGAATAGAATAAATGACTATTAAATACCGTTTTTGATTATTATGATTTTCGCAAAAAAGAATAAACATAAAACTAGGTTTTTTTAGGGCTCTCAAATTTTTTAGCCCGTGTGGGGCTTGTGTGTTACCCCCATCGGGCGCGTCCCCAGGTGGTGGATAGGGGAAGGCCTTTCCCGACAGGGTAAGGTACCGGAAACGGCGCGAACCAACAACACACGAAGAAAAAATAATGGCGGAACAGAAACGACAGGAAGAAGTACCCCAGGAGGGTAGAACCACTGGTTCAGAATCCCTCCCTGGCCTAGTGCCAGGCTGCCCCTCGGATTCTGGGGAGGGCAATGTAACGCCAGGAACTGCCATGGAGGATGACAAATCTGACCATGGCAGTGAATCATCACTGGGGACAACAGGGACCGCTGATACAATATCTGCAGGGATTGGAAACATAGGACTGCAGATATCAACAATAAAAGAAAAAAGACTTTCGGGGGCCCAGAAAAGGAAACTCCGAAAGGAACAAAAAATTGCTGCTGGCACATGGACTGAAAAACGTCCAACCAACAGCAAAGCAACAAAAGAGAAGGAACCGAAGAGTGGAAAAAGATCTCGGGACGACTCGAAAACTCCACCCCAAGCCCCAAAGAGAGCGAAGGGTAATAATAGTCAAACACTGTCTGGCAAGGGACCCAGCAAGGCAACGGAAACGAAACCTAAAGGGAGCTACAGCGAGGCAGTGTCTGGACTAAGGATGGCGGTGATAGACAGACGCCATCCTGAATTTACTCTGGATCAGGGAAAGACAGAACTGATCCAGAAGAAACTAGTCGAAGCAATGGACAGCACACCCTCGGGGAGCAAAAGTCCATTGCAATTCGAAAAAGCATCGTTTAGCGGAGGAGTCCTATGGATGCACTGCGCAAACGAACAAACAAAAACCTGGCTCGTGGGGGTGATTGGGACACTGGGCGGACTTTGGGAAGGGATGGCCCTGACAACAGTCGAGGCCAAGGACCTACCAAAGAGGCCGAGAGTTCTAGTCTACATCCCGGGACCAGAAGAAGAGGATGGGCCAGTAAGGACACGTCTAGAGAGGCAGAATCCAGGTCTGAACGTGGGTAGCTGGCTACAACTCAGCAAGAAAAAAAGAGAAGGAGGGAGTAATCCGGGCCTTTTCAATAGACGAGGGGTCATTCAAGACCCTCGAGAGATCCCGGTTTCGAGCGTACTACAGACTCGGAAGGGTGACTTTCCGAGTGTTGAAAGGACTCGATGGCGGGCAAAATCAGGGTCCTTCAAGCGAACCTCCAGCACAGTAAGGCGGCATCAGCTGCCCTTACTGTGGCAATGAGGGAATTTGACGTGGCCCTCATACAAGAACCTTGGATCAACAAAGGTAAGGTAATGGGACTAGGGGGGGTGGGAGAACTAATTTACAGTAGATCCCATGAAACCCCTAGAACCTGCATACTAGTCAAAAAAGGACTTAAAATACTTCTGTTAACTAACCTTTCTTCTAGGGATTTGACGGTAGCAAAAATCAGGACAGTCAGCGGGAATATGTCGAGGGAGATAATTCTCGGATCAGCATATTTCCCATATGACGCCCTGGAACTACCACCACCCAAAGAGGTAGAAAAACTGGTGAGAGACTGCGGGGGAAAAGGACCACAGCTGATCATCGGGTGCGACACCAACGCGCACCATACAACTTGGGGAAGCACAAACACCAACGAAAGAGGTGAGTCACTACTACAATTTATAATGACTAACAATCTAGACATATTAAATGTAGGAAATAAACCTACTTTTGTCAACTCAAGACGAAAGGAGGTCATAGACATAACTATAGCTACACCATACGTAGGAAGCTATGTCAAAAACTGGCATGTATCTGATGAGGTTAGTTGCTCGGATCACAGACACATAAACTTTACAATAAATGGAAACAAAACCATACAAGAAATTTATCGCAACCCTCGGAAAACTAACTGGGAGTCTTATAAGACAGACCTGGAGCACGGTTTAAAACAGACGAGAAATACGATAAAAAACACAATAGACCTAGAAGTGGTAGCAGGACAAGTGCAGGATGCAATCACTTCGGCCTATAACAACAACTGTCCCCTTGTCAGCAGGGACTCCAACAGGAATGTGCCCTGGTGGAACAGAAACCTAGCTGCACAAAGAGGACAAGTTAGGAAATACTTCAATAAAGCGAAGGAAACAAATAAGTGGGAGATATACAGAAAGGCTCTCACAGAATACAACAAAGCACTGAGGAAAGCAAAGAGAGATTCATGGAGAAAGCATTGTGAGGACATAGAAGGAACTCAAGAATATGCTAGACTCCATAAAATACTCTCAAAGCAACCCCAGAGCTCCATACACACTCTGAAAACAGAGAGTGGCAAATATACGGAAACGGGAAAGGACACAATGAGAGAATTACTCAGAGTCCATTTTCCAGGTTCTAGAGTCATCGATCTATCTCCACAAGACTGCCTAAATGCAGAACTGGGAACCCCAAAGAGGACGAACAGGGACAGCTGGCAGGTTGCGAAATCGGTGATAAACGAGAACAAAATCAAATGGGCAATCAACTCCTTTGAACCCTATAAATCGCCGGGTATAGATGGCATCTACCCAATAATGTTGCAGAAAGGACCACATCTTCTGACACAGAGGCTAAGTATGATCCTCAGGGGCAGTCTTGCACTGGGGCACATACCCAAAGCCTGGACCTTAATTAGAGTAATTTATATACCTAAACCTGGGAAAACAGGACAGGAAGGGGCAAAATCTCTAAGACCCATAAGTCTCATGTCTTTTTTGCTGAAGACTTTAGAAAAACTGCTCGATAGGCATATAAGGGATGATGTCCTGGCAAACAGACCATTTCATCAAGACCAACATGCATATAGAACAGGAAAATCAACGGAATCAGCTTTACACCACCTGGTAGAAAAGGCAGAATACGCAATAAAACACAAGGAAGTACTATTATGTGCTTTCTTGGACATAGAAGGTGCGTTCGACAACACCTCCCTAGAATCAATCTCCAATGCATTGAGGAACAGAGGAATCAATGCAACAATATGCAGGTGGATAGACTTCATGTTGAAAAGCAGATTGGTATGCACATCCCTATTTGGGGAGACTGTGGTGGCTCAGGTAGCAAGGGGGTGTCCACAAGGAGGCGTACTGTCTCCCTTGATATGGAACCTTGTTATGGACGAGCTAATGAAACGTCTGGACCAAGAGGGAATCAAGAGCATAGGATATGCTGATGACCTTGTCATATTAATTCAAGGCAAATTTAACGACACAATAAGGCCCTGTATGCAAAGGGCTTTAAATGTTGTAACCAAATGGACAAACGAAGAGGGACTGAACATAAGTCCCTCCAAATCAACCATCATAGCGTTTACTAATCGAAGGAAACTGGTGGGCCTAGGACCACTAAAACTTCGAGGCAGGAACGTACAAATATCGGGAGAGGTGAAATATCTTGGGGTAATCTTAGACTCAAAACTCACCTGGAACCAACAGATAGACAGGATTAAAAGAAGAGCGGAGACCACATTCATGATGGTCAGACGAACTTATGGGAAAACATGGGGATTAAAACCACATATGGTATACTGGGCGTACACCAGAGTGATTAGACCAATGTTGTTGTATGCATCTCTGGTATGGTGGACAAAGATGCAACAAAATACCGCGATAAACAAGCTCAGCAAGGTGCAAAGACTCGCATGCCTTGGAATAACGGGGGCAATGAAAACTACTTCAACTGCAGCAATGGAAGTCCTCCTAGACCTCCCACCACTTCATCTAATGATAATGGGAGAGGCAAGACTGGCACGACTAAGGCTGCAAGAAGAACCAAGGGGCAAATATGCGGAACTTGGACACAATAGAATCAAAAACTATGTGGAAGTGGACCTGCTAGATGCAAACACAGACCACATGGCTCCAAAATTCAAATTCCACAAGAGCTTTGAGGTGAGCATCAAAGATCGAGAGGAATGAAATGAGCCCACAGACAGCAACAGGCTGGTCGGAACAACCTGGTACATTGACGGGTCAAAGACCGACCAAGGAACTGGAGCTGGCATATACAATGAGTTGGACAATACTCAACACACCATATCTCTCGGGCAGTGGGCAACTGTATTTCAATCGGAAATATACGCTATGCTACACTGCGCGAGCATAAACAATAAGAGGGCCTACAAAAATAGACGGATCAATATATTAACAGATAGTCAGGCGGTTCTGAGGGCTATAGAAAGCCCCAAGATAACGTCCAGACTACTGTGGGAATGCCGTGAGAATCTCGAAACCCTGGCAGAACGCAATAAGGTAACCTTGATGTGGGTGCCAGGACATAGAGGAATCACAGGCAATGAAAAAGCCGACGAGCTAGCAAGAAGAGGATCCTCGGCTAAATACATTGGCCCAGAACCTGCCCTGGGAGTACCAAAAAGTACAGCACGGGGTCAGGTTAATATATGGGTCAAAGAAAAACACAAAATATATTGGGACAAAAGGACCAAACACCAACACGGGAAAGCCTTTATCAAAGGACCCATAAAAAAGACAACTGAAGAACTACTATTACTTAGCAGGAATCAGTTACGCATTACAGTGGGATTACTAACGGGACATATTGCCCTAAAAGAACACTTAAATAAAATAGGACTGTTCAATGGAGACCTAAGTTGCCGAGAATGCAATAGGGCCCAGGAGACAGCAAAACATGTACTGTGTGAATGCGAGGCTCTGGACCGCAGAAGACAGGAGATATACGGACAACAAAAAATGCGTCCGGAAGAATATGAAACTCATTCAGTAACGGGGCTGCACAAGTTAGTTCAGGGAACCAGACTGATGGAATGGGTGTCATGAAGCAAAAGGGGGTGCACAATAAGCCCATGAGGCTGAGGTGCTTCCGGTGACCAAGACGGCCCTCGAAAGGAGGGGCTTTTAGTGGGTGGGACTCCCACATAACCCAATGCATGGGTATCCATAATGGATTTACCCTCCTTTTTCAAAAAAAAAAAAAAAAAAGGGCTCTCTAAAGTATTTTTGCGCCATTGCCAAAAAGTAATTCAGTGATCTGGCAGATAATCACTGAGTTTAGGATGCCCTTTCCAACTCCCTTTTAGAAAAGATAAGAATTATCTGACAAATCAGCTGATTACTTTCCTGCAACCGGGCATTTGTGGTTATAAGCAGAACGTATCAATTATTGGCTAAAATGACAAACACAGCAATGGACATTTTGGATTCAATCATAATAATTACTAAAAAAATGACAAAGACAAGGACTCTCAAACTGGACCGGCAATATAAAGGTAACAACTATGTCTGCGAATTAGTCAACATGTAAATGTGAATGGTTTTTGCTTACAACATAGCAGTATAAATTCCAAGACAAGCAGAAAAGTACCAGGACTGAAATTAGAAACATCAAACAACCAGAGAGTATTCATTATTACTGGGTACGTAAAAAGAAAGGAAAAAAAAATGTAGAGTACTTTTTTAATGGCATTACACCAGGACTACGCTTGTAATTAGTAAATAATAATTTAACGAAATCTTTATAATGTATACCTACTTACTTCAAGAATTCTTCAAATTTTAAATCAACTAAATAGCTTTCTACACCACTTTCTATTATTAGATCAACAAATAAAACGAGAGATGAAAGGTAAAGGCACCAAAACTATAATATTGGAACTGAAAACGTTTGGAAAATATCGAGGAACAAAGAACTTGCCAACCGGTTAGTCTGACAAACCTGAGTTACAGTCCATGTATTATTGGGACAATTGAAATTAACCAGAAAACCCATCACTATGATACAGGGGATGTTTCAAAACATGTCGGAAAATAAAAAGTGTGCTTCCATGCCTCGTTCTAAGAAAATAAGTTCCAATTAACATGGGTACGCAAACCCACCGTTTTTGAGATACAGGGACACAGAGATAGTTTTTTTTTTCATCAGTTATTTGACGAACTCAGGAACTGTTTGAGATACAGAACCCAGCTTTTGTACACATCTTGTCGTTAATATTATCTACCCAGAGGCCCAGAGGGCAAATTAATTTTTTTATATAGTCCAATAAAGTCTAAAAAGTCATACGTATCGATTAAGAATACACATCCTTTTGATAGTTCGATTTATTTTGTTTCATGTACGTGTTTTTATAGTAACCGTCCAGTTTGTCTAAACACTCCATCCCGCATAAATAAGTATACGTCAACATTGGTTTTGAATGAGAATAAATGCACAACACAGATGATAGAATGTCATTACGTGAATAAATTTTATGTAGTTGTCAGTGGCTCTCAAACTGACGTAAGCGGTTCAATTCATATTTGAATGATTTCCTTCAATAATTTACGCTCGTTCACAACTTGACAATTAACTGTTTGACATTTTCTGGTGAAATTAAAAATATTAATTCGGACGGTTAGTGTAACGTCACATCTGACTTTTTAGAGTTAATCCTACTATATCGCAGTGAAATTAATCATATAAAAAAAAATGATCAAAAGCAAGCTTATCTTTTGTCCACAACAAGACATGTTGTTATTTTCATTTTTTTTCAATCATGAAGTGCTGTTTTTCTTGAAAACAATTCACATTACAGCCTTTGATCAAGAGCACCTTTTTCATGTAGGTAGCGAACATTCGCGATTTAAAATTTGCTTTCACAGTGCCAATTTGCTCAGAGTCGTAGATATTAGGGATAAAAAACCTCACGCAACCCTAAAACCTCCGCATATGAAATAAATTTTGTTAGCATTAAAAAAGAAGCTAATATCAATGGTAAGACGTGTTCGAAAGTTCAGTTTTATATCTCAAGCGGTTCCTGGGATATCGTCAAAAAACTGAAAAAAAAATTTCTAACTTTCACACCTTTCATCTTCCGACACAACATGTTTTGAAACACCCTGTATTTAACAGTTAACTTGTAAATTTCTCTTATCCAGAAGTGATATGGATATGATAGGAATACCTTACCATTACAGCAGTACCCTTTGTTTTTAGTAGGTCAAGAACATCTCAAGGTTCACATACTTCAATAAATATCAGTAAACAAGTATCAGTAAACAAATTGAATGGAACTGGTAAGAACATCATTTTGATATGGATTCCCTCTCATTGCGGCATAAAGGGCAACGAAGACGCAGACCTGCTGGCACGGGAGGCATGCCATATGATGAACACATGGACACAAATATGGCAGGAGCAACATACTCAACTAAAAACCATAGAGCCCTCAATCTCACCAAGGCCTCTAAATTCATATAGCAGAAGAGAGGGAGTAATTCTGAGAAGACTAAGAATAGGACATACAGCCATCACACATGACCATATCCTGCAAAAAAACACTGCTCCCGCCTGCGAGCGTTGCAGTAGACAGCAGACAGTGCGTCACCTCCTGATAGAATGTCCTCGGTTTATCCAAGAGAGAGCACAAAACAATATCGGCAAGAGCCTGGAAGAAGTCCTTAATATAGATTCGCCAACTGCCACCGAAAGCTTACTGAGATTCATTAGACAAATTGGAGCATACAACCTTGTTTGAAAGAATTACATTAAAATGACATGTTAATTATAATGATCCTTAAATGTACCTGGTGCTAATGACCCGGGATGTCGAAGCACCCTAATTTAACAATAAAAAAAAAAAGTATGCAACACACATTTTATGAAATAAATCTTTCCTTTATCAACCTTTAATTATTATATTATCGTTTTCGGGAACTACATACTTCTAATGCTAATGTATGCTTCATTTGAGCTAATCTGGGTAAGTGAAAAAAAATTAATTTATAAAAATGGAGGTTGTTTTGTTATAACTGAATATAGGCTTGGGATCTTGGGATATCAAGAAAGGAGAAAAATATTTTCACATACCACATACTGAATCTCAATTACTGATCTTAAGCAGCAGGGCATAATAAGAAAAGCAGCCATGATCCAAACTTACAGTACATAATAGATGAATAGTTTAGTAATACAAGATGTTCCAAAAGTCTCAAAACTCAACCTTATCCCTTGAAGGGTGGATAGGCCAACTCATGACTGACCAGAATATCATAACACGATCTTAGTAAAAGATTATTTCTTTTCTAGATAATGGTACTTTTATAAATTGTGCGAGAATTTATACTTTAGATCAGTTTTTCGTGTGCCACAGTTCCAAAATTTCATACTTTTACATTTTAAATTTTGTTACGTAATGCTGTTATTGAAGAAGTGCCGAAGAAATATTCTGATGCCATACTTTTAGGGAAATTAATTTTTTTGACTGATTGAAAAAAAAAATTCATGATCAACTTTGGCACTTCATACATGGAAAAAAATTACCCCGTGAACCTGGCAAGTTATGCCTACAAATGGCTCTTTTGATCTAGTTTCTGAAATGGTGTAATAATTTATATGCTTTACTTTATAAAAAAAAATTGCTATTTGACTTCAGCAGGATCGCATTGTGATATTATAATCTGAATGGATTACAAGAATAAGATTAACACGTTGACTGCCATGAGATGCAAGTGTGCTTCTCGGACACTATGATTTCTTGGGCCGTGAGTAGCACCATAGCATCTCATGCTTTAAACTTAAAATAAGCTCTGTGATGCAGTGGTGCTTCTCGTTACTCTCTTACTTATATGAGATTCGTTTTCTCAATGGCCCAGTGAACATTTCGAAGTAGTTAGCCTGCGTTTTCGGTATATAAAAAGCGACTAGAAACTAAAATAAAACACTGACACTTTCTAAGGGTTTAGTCATATAAATGAAAAAGGAAACACAATAGAATTTGTAACGCGAAAATGATGCTTTACACTGAGCAAAAGCTCTACCACTCTCCTCTGAATTTTTAGCATAACAAACGACACACCTTCTTCTAGCAGAACTTTGAACTTCTTCTAAATGGTGATTTACAACAACTGGCACTTGTTGCTCTGGAAGAGTAGTTTTTAGAAAAATCTATCATTTCAGAGACGAGTTCTTCCTTGAAAGACTCTGGAAGAGTAGTTTTAGAAAAATCTATCATTTCAGTTCTTCCTTGAAAGATGTGATGGACATTTTGTAAAACAATAATGCTTTCTGAACGACACACTTACTCTAACGGTATGGTGAAGACAGAGACATCGATGTTTCAATGGTTATTTCCATCTCATCAGTCTGTCACATCACCACCACTAGAGAAGTGTGCCGAACAGAAAGAAAATCAAAAGCTTTAAGCAAAATGATTTGTCGGAAACATAGTGACTTGCATGGCAAATGCCATCTGATGACTGAAAAGTACAACTTTCAATGTGTCAATCAGAGATTCTCCCAGAGAAATCTGCAATTTTTTACTACCAACGCTGACAGTTCACTGAAAAACCAATTACCTTGCGAATCTCAGTAAACCAATCAGAGATGGAGCTAGCCACAAGCTGTGTTCCTAGAAAGGAAGTAGTTTCTATGAAACAAATTGAATAATAATAAATTATTATATCAATTACAGCAATCCGATTGTTGAAAAACAATAATGCTTTCTGAACGACACACTTACTCTAACGGTATGGTGAAGACAGAGACATCGATGTTTCAATGGTTATTTCCATCTCATCAGTCTGTCACATCACCACCACTAGAGAAGTGTGCCGATCAGAAAGAAAATCAAAAGCTTTAAGCAAAATGATTTGTCGGAAACATAGTGACTGAAATATGAGATGGAAATAACCATTGAAACATCGATGTCTCTGTCTTCACCATACCGTTAGAGTAAGTGTGTCGTTCAGAAAGCATTATTGTTTTTCAACAATCGGATTGCTGTAATTGATATAATAATTTATTATTATTCAATTTGTTTCATAGAAACTACTTCCTTTCTAGGAACACAGCTTGTGGCTAGCTCCATCTCTGATTGGTTTACTGAGATTCGCAAGGTAATTGGTTTTTCAGTGAACTGTCAGCGTTGGTAGTGAAAAATTGCAGATTTCTCTGGGAGAATCTCTGATTGACACATTGAAAGTTGTACTTTTCAGTCATCAGATGGCATTTGCCATGCAAGTCACTATGTTTCCGACAAATCATTTTGCTTAAAGCTTTTGATTTTCTTTCTGATCGGCACACTTCTCTAGTGGTGGTGATGTGACAGACTGATGAGATGGAAATAACCATTGAAACATCGATGTCTCTGTCTTCACCATACCGTTAGAGTAAGTGTGTCGTTCAGAAAGCATTATTGTTTTTCAACAATCGGATTTGTAATTGATATAATAATTTATTATTATTCAATTTGTTTCATAGGACATTTTGTTGTTTGTAATCTTTTGGTGCAGGATGGTGCATTGACTATTGCTGAGCCTAAGATAAACTCTATCGCTATTTTACGATACCACTTATAAGATTTTTGTAAATTAAAGTAAAGATTGTGAGAAGCAAGTGTGCATCACGTAGCTCCCTGAAACATTAAAACTCCAGAGGCCTTGTGATGCACGCGTGCTTCTCAATTTTGGAAAATCTAAATGATTGACTAAAATTACAAAATGTTTACCTATAGTGATATAAATGTATTTTTAATACATAAGCAAACTATCAAACGTATTTCATGATATGGCCTTCTTAACTTTTTTTTTACTTTCCATTGTGGCAGTTAACGTGTTAAGATAATTATGATGTCGTATGCCATCATATTTTGATGGATACAGAGTTTATTGTAGAGTTTTGCATGATTATGAAACACATGGGAAAAATAATTTATATGTTAACACTGCAGACAAAAATATTGGTTAATAATATTATTCACTGTTTGTCAGGGGGTTTATTAGGTTTAACGAATTAGATGATAGTATAAAAAATGCGACTATACCTCAGTCGACCAACAGATATAGTAATAAAACTGAAGGTCCAAGTAGTCACATCTGTAGGCAGATAGTGCCTTATTTATTGGTTACCTGGCCCCGGTAAACCAATGAGAAGGGCATTCTAAGGTTTGTGTATATAATAATTATTGTGTATAAGGTCTGCCTACCTGGATTGTAAACTTACCGCGCACTTTTATTACTATATCTTTTGGCCGACTGAGGTATAGTTTAAGCTCGAGTTTAAGATTGTTTAAAATAAGACTGAGAGAATATTATCGAGGCTGTTAATTGATATTGAAAACGGGAGTATGTTAAGATCGAAATTGTAATTCTATTGTAGCTATTGTAGCTAAATAAAGTTCTACTATTACATATTATTATTATGAATGATAATCCTAAAAATAAAGACGTCATTAATGTTAGAGTGACATTCTTGCTAGTGACCTTTGTGTAACGCAGTTGAAATTAAATATTTCTCATTGTACCAGTATAATTTCTCAAAAATACCGTAAGATGCTAAGATCGAGGCTAAGATGCTTAACATTTACGGAGAATGCAGAGGAAATGGTACTGCTTTTTCAACTTTTCAATAAATCCTTTCTTACTTTTAAATAAAATACAAAACCTCAATTTTTAACCTTACTTTAAAAAAAATGGCCGACTGTTACACTTCCCCCGGTATTACACTTACCCCACTTCACCTATTTTCAGAAATTTTTTTGTTTCGTTTTTAATGGCTTGAATGGAAAATAAATGGTTTGGTTTTGTTGATAATAATGTCATTATTAAATTTCACCAACTAAATGATTATCTTAACCCTTAGTTGGTAACATACTTTTTTTCACTTTATAAGTAACATCCGTCTCTCAGTCGGTGATCATAATTACAGTTCCAGCATTATAGGTAACATCCGTCTTTCAGTCGGAATAGGTAGGTATTATAATACTATATGTATAATTACATATTTATTCGAATGTATTCTAGTAAACACAAATATATTTTATTAAAGCAAGACTTATTTCATTTTTATACATTTTTTTATATATTATACCTTTTCATTCACCATACTTTCGACCAACAGCCGACTGAGAGACGGACTGAAATATATCGTTCTGAGTAACACCCGTCTCACAGACGTATTCTCGCGAAGGCGGCTACGGACTTTTTGACAACCAACTAGAGCATACCTAATACGAAATTTTTGTACATTCATTCGTTTGGATTCAGCGCAGCATCAAAACTTGGCATCCGCCTCCGAGTCGGATGTTACCAACTAAATAAATAAATAAATATCTTATGGCTGTGGTAAAGCCCAAGTGTCAGAAGTTTTCAAGTAGCCTCAAGGGCCTCTGACGTAACTTAACGACTGCTGTGAAGCAGCCGGGACCCCCTTTTTAACGTACCTCCCGGAGCACGATATATATATGTTACCAACTAAGGGTTAAATATAAAAATACGTAACAATTATTAGAACTAGAAAATAATTAGAAAAAATCAATGAAAAAAATACTTGACCAAACGTTTTGCCCAAGGTTTTTGAAAAGAAAACCCTCGTGATCGATTTAGGTCATTAATTTTCAAAAAAAGTCAAAGAAAAAAACTGCTTTTGCCCAAACCTTTGTCAAGTATTTTGGGAAAACCCTCATGAATGATTTAGGACTGTTTTTTCCCAAAACATTGTCCAGGGTTTTGAGAAAACTCTCATGGTGGATTTTTTTCTTTAATTTTCTGAAAAATCAATAAAAAAAATATTTTGCCAAACGTTATGCTCAATATTTTGTAAAAAACCCCTCGTGATCGATTTAGGTCTTTAATTGTGAGAAAAGTCATTGAGAAAAACTGTTTTTTTCCTTAAACATTTTCCAGGAATATGGGAAAATTCTCGCGGTGGATTTTAGCCTTTAATTTACGAAGAACTCCATGAAAAAAATATTTTTACCAAATGTCTTGTCCAATATTTTGGAAAAACCGTCGTGGACCGATTTAGGCCTTTAATTTTCAAAAAAAAAGTCAATGAAAAAAAAACTGTTTTTGCCCAAAACTTTGTCCAGGATTATTGTCAAAACCCTCATGGTCGATTTGGTCTTTAATTTGCAAAAAACAAAAAACTGGAAACAGCTTTTTTGCCCAAAATTTCGCCTAAGATTTTGGGAAAACTCTCGCCATGATTTAATCTTTGATTAAAAAAAAAAACGCGCAAAATACTTTTTGCCCCAGACCTTGCCCAAAATGTCCGTGGCTGAACGCGTAGCTGGACGTGGAGTTCTAAATTCTAATTGTTACGTATTTTTATATTTAAGATAATTTTTTATTTGATGAAAGCCGTTGAAAACGAAACAAAAAAATTGCTGAAAATAGTAAAAAAAGAGAGGGAAAAGTCCCTCCCCTGACCGAAAGCGTGGCTAACCTGACTTTGGTTCAAATAACAATATCTTTTTTTATAAAGTAAAGCCTAGAAAATATTGGACCATTTCAGAAACTAGATCAAATGAGCCATTGTTAGCCATAACTTGCCAGGTTCACGGGGTAATTTTTTCCATGTATGAAGTACCAAAGATCATGAATTTTTTTTACGCTACCCTGGCGGTCTCGTAGATGCGAATAAGAAAGCAAAACGGACAGTACCCTCTATTTGACTTCTATTGCACAGTTCAGTCCTTTGGAGAGTTGGAACTCAAGGGTGCTGTTCAGTAAATAACAGTTTCAAGCGTATTCGCAAGTTGAGCAGCGTGCTACACACTTACGGTATAGAACAGTAAGCGGGTAGCACATCGCTGAACTTGTGAATACGCTTGGAACTTTATTTACTGAACAGCACCCCTGAGTTCCAACACTCCAAACCACTGAACTCTGCAATAGCAGTCATCAAATAGAAATGGGTTAGTCTTCCTTCCTTCTTCGTATCTACCAAACCGCCAGGGTAGCGTAAGATGCTTCGGAACTGACTTGAAGCCTGGAACTCTTTGAATTTTGATAGAACTGTCAAATTCGTAGTTCGTTGATCTGTGCTATGTGCAGTGCTCGTGGAATAAACATGATAGCTGCTAATTCAGTTGGCTATTTTGCTACCATCGGCGGTAATGAGGACCGGACCTGTTTAAAACTTTACTCCGCTATATTTGGTTCATTTTTGCAGAACTATTACATAATTACCGTCAGAAACTCCAGAACTCACATTGTATTTGATTTTTTGAATATGTTAACCGAGATGTTAACCATCATTTTTACTTGAAAACTGTTTTCGCGACATTGGTTATATTTTTGCAGAACCACGTCAAATTGGTATCAGGAACTTTAGAATTATTCGTCTAGAACAAAAAGAGCACTCGGGAACTGTTGCACTCTCAATTTGGGGTGCAGCACAAAGTTAGCACCCCCTTTTTTGTGTGTGTGTGTGTGTTGGAAACAGAAATAGCTATAGGAACAACTTTGCCAAAGTGGAACATGGCAAAAAAAGAGGCAAAAACATATACCAATTTAAAAAATAGACTCCAAAATACTTCATACTATGCTCAGAATACATCATTTTGAGATGGCCTCATTAAATAAAGTGAAGTTCCCCCACACCCAATAACCTCGAGACGACCTTGCCAGAAATTTATGACAGGTATATCAAAACATAGCAGTACTTGACATATAGTAGGATTAACTTTAAAAAGTCAGATGTGACGTCACACTAACCGTCCGAATTAATATTTTTAATTTCACCAGAAAATGTCAAACAGTTAATTGTCAAGTTGTGAACGAGCGTAATTATTGAAGGAATCATTCAAAAAATGAATTGAACCGCTTACGTCAGTTTGAGAGCCACTGACAACTACATAAAATTTATTCACGTAATGACATTCTATCCTCTGTGTTGTGCATTTAATTCTCATTCAAAACCAATGTTGACGTATACTTATTTATGCGGGATGGAGTGTTTAGACAAACTGGACGGTTACTATAAAAACCACGCATATGAAACAAAATAAATCGAATTATCAAAAGGATGTGTATTCTTAATCGATACGTATGACTTTTTAGACTTTATTGGACTATACCTACCCATCAATGATATTATTTATTTTAACATGAAGACAAGGACATTATTAACACCTTTTGATTGTTGCGGGGCTTTTTAACAAAATAGGTACTCCATGCACAAATATTATTATACTCACTCATTGGTTTCTTCAACACCACAACATAAGCTACCCAGGCTCTCAGAATCCGAGCTCGAGCTATCTTGATCCAGTTCAATACTGGACGACGAAGAGCTCACTTGCTTCGGTGATTTCTTCAGCGCTCTGTTATCGCAACTGGAACCCGCTTTAGATTGAGTTGGGATAAGATTCGAACAATTCGAGGGGTTTGAATCCAACACATCTAACAACGAGTCACCGTCACCAATTCTAACATTATCAGTTCTATTATTTGCACCTCTCTCCTGTGCCTGTGTGTCAGTCTTATTAATTTCCGCCCCATAATTGAGGTTATTTCGCATCCGACTGACGCGAATAGCGTCGCTGATATTCAGAAAACTCTCGTGTGTCTCGGTCATTTTGGTTTTCGTGCCACAGCTGTTGGACTTGTTCGCGGGGAAACTCGAGTAGAACTCCCTGTTGGCATTGAAAGAGGCTGGGGGTTCCAAAATATTTTGTTCCTCACAATCTTCTTTTATTGGAATGTTACTGGCCATATTTTTCTGGATAAACGCATATGACAAACCCAATTAACTACATCACCTGACCGTGTTACGTAAGATGTTTCAATAATAACTAATTTAAATTAAATAATTACTGGGAATATGGACAATTTACATTTTGAAAACAATGGCAAAACTCAACTTAAATTTTCACTACCATTTTAGACGATGACTGATGACTTTCCTGATCGCCAATAATAATCTGAGATCCCGGATTTTTCCGACAGAAACTGATTTTGACGTTTAATTGACAATATTGACGTATAGACATTAACCGTTTGATGGATAACATCGACTTTTAAAGACACTTACGTCACTAATGACTCTTATTTTCGTATCTGAAAACCACTTTAATCTCAACAATACGCACGCGCAAAGCTTCCTAAGAGCAATAAGGATTTACAATAAATTTGTGTTATCGAAATAAACGTCTGTACCTACTTATATGCAATAAATTCTTTCCCTATTTTAAAAATAGCTTCTTTTGTTACAGACATATTCATAGACATTCTAATTTAAGGAAAAAAGTCTTCGCAATAACTTATTCTACGCAAAGTTCCAAAAGAAAAGATGCAATTAAAAATGGTCATTGTATACATCCGCGGCTCCTACGTTTCATCAATTTTTTCGGGACCGAGGAGCGAAATAGGGGTGCTGGGTGGGTAAGAAGCTAAAAACAGCCATTGCAAACTAATATCAAGGTCACCACTAAGGCCTCTTTGTCACTACGGTCGAATTTCTATTTTTTTTTTCACTTTCAGGGCAAGGAATATCTTCGAGATTAACAATAGCACAGTTTTTATTTTGAATTTTGCATTTATTTTGCATTTATATTCCAAAATACGCGACATCGCTCGCTATTATATTCCGACTACGTTTGCATGCCATGTCGTATGTTACGTATGTTACCAGACCGGCTCTGGTGTTGATATTACGAGTTTCCGCCATCCACTCCACACTCTGACCTTGCATGTTTATTGTGATTTTCGCTGTTCTAAACAGGCCCGCACTCAGGAAGATCTTCTTTTGATGCCCTTTTGTTCGCTTATCTTTCATTTGCAAAGCAAATTAATACCTTCCTGGTGTTACTATAGGTATGTCCTCCACCCCTATATATAGGTGCCATAGTGAAACTGTAGGAGCCGCGGATGTAATGACCTTAAAAATCACTGAAAATAATTATTTTATTATAAAACTCAAAGATTAACGAATATAGGCTGTTAGATTTTAAATATCTACTGCAAATAGATTTTTCTTTTCACTTTAATTCCTCTAGTTTTGTGTTCAATAAAGTAATAATTTAATTTAGTCCAGTCATCATTTTTTCTTTATATTAGTTATGTAATGTAATACCAATAACTATACACGGGTCTCGTAAAAAATCAGCTTCATGTGTATTTTTTAAGTTATAAATTAATGTTGAAATGAGGGGGTAAATTTTCAAAGATAAGAAAAATATACTTTTTAATCTCTTCGCTTCGCTATAACTATCACAGTTTCTTACTCTATTTTACTAATTGTTAACAAGCGCTCAACTAAAATTATGAAGAGCTGTTAGAGAATTTCACTTTCTTCAGACAACGCGAGATAAAGAAAACGGTCATCTTTTGCTCCCACTACCGGCGAATCATCATATTTCGAACAATAAAATTATTCTTATATTTAGAATAAAGAGATCTATTTAATATTCTTGTAGCGATTACTTACCTGACTTGACTTCGTGCTCTCTCTTTAATTTTGCATCCTCCTAAACATCAACACAGTTAGTGCTTTATTATTTTATTGTACCTACGAAAGTTTCATGAACAAAACTTGTCTAAAATTCACAACAAACTAATTTGATTATGAATTGATGCAAAAATTGTTTCAAAAAGTTATACACTGTTGGAAAATGTGATTAAATTTTGTGATTTATAAAATTGGTATACTGGAATTCTCGGAGAATCTTAAAGAAATCAAGGATTTAATAAAAGGTGAATAAAACTCTAGCTAGACCTTCATATATTTTTTTTACTGATACCTGCTAACATCAAAATGTAAGTACTTTATCTTATTAATGTTTTATGAACTCACTAAAATGAATAATTCAAATATGTTCTACATTTAAAATTTTCCAATTAAAATCGGCCAGTTTTAAAATAATTAACGACTTTATTTCTAAATATAAGCTATTTGCTTCTATTTTTATTGTTGTTTTTAAATATTTAAATACATAATATTAATAATTTATTCTCATCTATATTTTTATTTATTATGTTTTGGTATTTTGAGATTTTAATTTTTTCTATGATTATCTTGTCTATTATTAAAAAGCGACATTCAGCAAAAAAACGTTAAATTATTTTTTATTGAGTTATAGTACATTTTTCATGATGCTTATTGTATATTATTTTTTATGATATGAAAAACGATTTTATTGTGGTAGTTTTGATGACTTGATGAGTAAAGTAACCACTTGTAGGTAGTTAGATTTTGTTAGTAAACAATGCGTGAAAAGTACCTAAATATAATATCTAATATTCAATTAACATTTTTTAACAATAAAAATTCATCATTCATTTACATTTTCCTACACATAACAAATAAAAATGAACAATAAATTTAATATTACACTTAAACTTAAAAGACTACTATAGAAATTTTTGTATAAAAACACAATGAGATAAAAGTGTGAGTCCCACGCATGCCCGCGTGAATTGAAGATATAACATTAAACTCCTATTTACTGAAACTATTCCATTTTCCAAATCATACTTCTGACTGACTGGTGATGCTTTCTTTTATTTGCGGTCGGCAACCTTAAAGTGAATCTAAATAATTATTCAGAGTACATAAAGAGCAGTGAAGCATCAATTAAAGAGCATTTTGAAATGAATCAAAAATAATCATATTTTATCGGTTCAGTTACTCGAGCCTAACTCTCAGAGAAGTATAAAATTTGCAGATAATTTTCAATGAATGCCGCTATATTACCCTAAAAATTGATAATTATACTGTTATGCAATTAAACCTACATTTCCTACTGCTGTAGTATTTTATTACCATAGTCCAAAATTAATTGAGCTTATTTTATCCGAATTTGTTACGATTAATGGGTTACCATTTTATTAAGAATAAGTTAAGTAGGCACCTAATGAATGAATGAATGGATATATGGTTAGTTATAATAATATAAAATAATAATATTAGAGGTGTGATGATTTTAATATTAACTATAAAAAAATTGGGTCATTATTTATTTACATCCGCGGCTCCTACAGTTTCACTGTGGCACCTATATAGGGGTGGAGGACATACCTTTAGTAACACCAGGAAGGTATTAATTTGCTTTGCAAATGAAAGATAAGCGAACATAAGAGCATCAAAAGAAGGTCTTCCTGAGTGCGGGCCTGTTTAGAACAGCGAAAATCACAATAAACATGCAAGGTCAGAGTGTCGAGTGGACGGAATAAACACCGCGGGAACTCGTAATATCGATAGCACCAGGGCCGGTCTGGTAACATACGCAACATACGAACCGCATTCAAACGTAGTCGGACCATAATAGCGAGCGGTGTCACGTATTTTGGAATATAAATGCAAAATAAATGCAAAATCCAAAATAAAAACTGTGCTATTGTTATTCTCGAAGATATTTCTTCCCCTGAAAGTGAAAAAAAAAATAGAAATTCGACCGTAGTGCCAAAGAGGCCTTAGTGGTAACCTTGATATTAGTTTGCAATGGCTGTTTTTAGCTTCTTACCCACCCAGCACCCCTATTTCGCTCCTCGGTCCCGAAAAAATTGATGAAACTTAGGAGCCGCGGATGTAAATAATTACCATAAAAATTGCAATTTTTTTTATAACTAATAATTATTGATACTTTGCATACCTACCTATAAATATATACCTAGAAAAAATTTATCTATGGAATATAAGATATTGACTATGACACAATTTGTGACAGTTCACTTACCTAATACAATAATTAATTGCTGTGAATGAAGTAACTTTAATCGCAATAACGCACACGCTATAAAAGAATAATTTATTTTCGATGATTTGTGGTTAAAACAAAACTATAATTATGCAATTATTATTTGCTTGATTTGTGTATTTGTTAACGGTCTGATCATTTCGGCTGATTTTATTAATGATTCATTGATAAAAAAATATGTAGGTAAACTATCAGCAATAATAGTAAAGTTTTGATCAACCACACGCAATATAATATAGCAGGCTACGTCTGCGAAAATCGACAAATTTAAATTTCCCTACCTGCTTTACCTACTTTATAATGCGCATCAAAAATTGAAACAAATTCATGTCCGGTTGCACGAACGTAATTAAAAATTTGTCAGACACAGGGTGTCTGCTTAAGGCTGGCCACCGGCAATATCTCGGAAACTAATGGGCCTAGAACCTCAAAATAAAAAATTTCCAGACATAAGTGAAAGACAATGAAAATATTTTCAAGATGGCCGCGCTTCCGGAAATACCGGAAGTTGACACCTACTTCGTTATTTTAATAGGAACAGCCTGTATATTATTATATTTTTTAAATGTCTCAAAAAATCGAATACAGGTGGTTTTCACCATTGGAATTTAGATTGAGCGGTTTATGAGTTACAAACAAGTGAAAATCGAAAATTTTCAACTTCAAAGCAGTCTAGAACTAGAACGGCTCAAGATATCCAAAAACGGTTTACATGTCCCTATCCTAACTTTTCACGTTTTATCCCAGTATGTGGAGTAAATTTTAATACAGGGTGATGAAAATTATCCGATTTTTCATCACCCTGTATTAAAATTTAAACCACATAGTAGAGTACTATGTGAAAAGTTAAGATAGGGACATGTAAACCGTTTTTAGATATCTTGAGCCGTTCTAGTTCTACGCTGCTTTGAAGTTGAAAATTTTCGATCTTCACTTGTTTATAACTCATAAACCGCTCAACCTAAATTCCAATGGTGAAAACCACCTGTATTAGATTTCTTCAGACATTTAAAAAATATAAAGTTTTACAGGGTGTTTCCGTTAAAATAACGAAGTAGGTGTCAACTTCCGGTATTTCCGGAAGTGCGGCCATCTTGAAAATATTTTCATTGAATTTCTCGTGATCACTTATGTTTAGAAATTTTTTATTTTGAGGTTATAGGCCCATTAGTTTCCGAGATATAGCCGGTGGCCAGCCTTAAGCAGACACCCTGTATAATCACTGATGATTTTAAAATGCCCTGTCGTAGTACCAAAGTTTTGTTCTGACATTGCTGGAAGTAAATTCTACTCATTTTTAGAAGAGTTATAATTACAGAAAGAAAATAAAACATCATTAAAAAAGTTCACCATATTTTCAAAATTTTCAATTTAAAATCGGTAATTATTATCTGAAAAATTTTTAATCACGTGCGTGCAACCGGCCATCAGTGTCGGTCGGTATTGCATATAGGGCAATGTATAAAATAAATGGCAAAAACGATTGACAGCATATTATCAGGTCAATGGGCGCGCGCGAACATAGTGGTACACTTAGAAAATATTTTAATCGAAAGTATAATAAGTAAATTACTCTGTTTTATCTTACCAAAAACGGCGCATTTAGAGTGACAGATAATGTGCGATGGCTTAAAAATGGTCACATTTTCTCATTTTTATTATTAAAAATGTTTCATTAAAAATTAAAAAAAAATCTTACTATTAAAACGCAACAAGTAAAACCGGATTATTTTTAACTAAATGTAACGAATTCTTGCCAAAAATGAACCCATTTGACGCTTAATGCACTCTAAATAAACAATAATATAAAAATATTGAAAGTAATGGATAACGTGCGTGGGCTCCAAAATGGCGGATAATTTTTTTTTATCCGCCGAGTTTTATCAAATTTCTAACAAAATAAATATAATATATTACGTAGATCAAATTACAAATTCGTAATGAAAACAACATGTACGTCATCCACTTATTCATCAATAAATCTATAATAAATAAATAAATAAATAAATCAATAATAAAATCAAATAAAATGTTCAATTAGAGACTAACAATGAAATAACAACTAACTTCAACCGGTTCGTCTTTTTTATTGCTTCAGAAACCTCTTCTATTACCGATTAGCGTTTGTGGCAATCCGTGACGTACGTGTTGTTTTCATTCCGCGTTCGGTCTATTAGATATATGATATATCTATTGTTATCACAAACGGCACAAATAAAACATAATAATTTTCTGTTTTATTTGTTATTTTCTATTTTTTAAGAACTATTTTTGATAATATTGAGAAAAATTATTAACCCATTATAGACTCTTTATGCAGTCTAAATAATAATATGAAAATATCGGAAGTAATTGGGCTCCAAAATGGCGTATCATTGAGTTTTATCAAATTTCCAACAAAATAAATATTATATAATACCTTTAGATAGGTAGTAGACCGAATGCGGAATGGAAACAACATGCATGTTGTTTCCATTCCGCATTAATTTGTTCTGCACTGCAACATAGCTATTACGTTTAACATTTTCAACAAAAAGCTTATTGGAATTTAACTATAAATATTTTCCATTATTATACCTAATAAAATGGCACAATAATAAAGCAAAATAATTTGTAACAAGTTGAATAACGTTTTCTTACGAAAAATTAATCCATCGAGGGCTTTATACACTCTAAATAAACAATAATAAGAAATGTCGAAAGGGCTCCAAAATGGCGACCGATTTATGGGTTATTACCACTTACCAGTGTTACCACTATTACCAGTTACCACATTTTCTAATTTTCAACAAATAGGTATACACAAACGTAGACCATAGACCCATCTTACATGCACCATGCTCATATTCAGGATGATTCAAAATTCAGTGAAACAATTTTAAGGGCGTATTTACCAGCCAAAAATAAGAAAAATTTTTCATATAATCATATGTCCTAACTTGCTTTGTTTTCTAGATACAGGGTGTAAAATTTTGAAAAAAAAAAATCGATTTTTTATTAATTACTCAAAAACCCTTCAGCCGATTTAAATAAAATTTGGTAGGCTTATTTGTCATTATAAGGAACTTCCTTTAATGGGAATAACATAAATTTAATAATTCCAGTGGCGTCTCAGGGGGCTACCTACTTGAAACTTATAGGTAAAATTATGTTACGCCACTGCTCTTTTGACAATTTATATATTTTTTTTAGATTAAGCGGTCAATAATGTAACTTTCTTGCCTCCTGAGCTTTACTCGTATCTAGCTTTGTTACCAAGAAAAAAAATCAAAATCTGTGCCAGGCCGGCCAGGCCCTATTAAAACAAGTAATAAATTCACATTGATTATTGAGATTCATTTAATTTAATTCAGATAGCCCCCTGAGACGCCACTGGAATTAATAAATTCATGTTATTCCCATCAACGGAAGGTCCTTATGACAACAAATAAGCCTATAAAATTTTATTTAAATCGGCTGAGAGGTTTCTGAGAAATTTATAAAAATCGATTTCTATTTTTCAAAATTTTACCCCCTGTATCTAGAAAATAAAGCAAGTTAGGACATACGATTATATGAAAAAACTTCTTATTTTTGACTGGTAAATACGCCCTTAAAATCTTTGCACTGAATTTTGAATCACCCTGTATAATGTGAACCTTGCAAGTTGGAGTACGGCTTTCCTTTCAAAGTTGTCTGTATAGTATCTGATAGGCATTTTCTCAAACATTGTCAAGGGACAAGTTTTGGGCGACGTAATTATATTATGTACAGTTACTACTGACACTAACAACACTACTAATAAAAAATAAATAGTTAAGAGCCCACTTCTGTTCCAAAAGAATGCGTTTTATTAAAAAAATACACTAATGTAATACGACTGTAAATAAAATAAATCTTTACCTCTATAATGTAGAGATGTGAAGAAATTTATAGATGTGTTGGTTTATTTATTTATAATTCTTAAACACCTTTTTCAAATTACAATTAATTACGTTAATATAATTTTGTTTCTTTTCTTTTTTTCTCACGAATTTCTCACTCAAAATTCTCGCAAAGTTTCAGTCAGATTCTGACTAATTCTTTTACAGAAAGCTTGATAAATAATTATAATTCTTTTCTGATCCTCATACTTTAAATAATTCTATTGTTTGGTTGGCATTATGTATAATAGCTTGCTTGTTCAATAAACGTATAGAAGGATGTCGTATATTTCTACAGCCAAATGTGTAACAAATATAGATTTTCATGAATTGCGAGCAAATCTAAATTGATAATATCTAATTGATTTGTTTCAGATTTAAGCGAAGACTAAAAGAATGCAAGTGGTACTTACAATTTTCATAATGGCTTCGTGCATAAAGAAATCCTCACTCTTCAAATGTTGTGAAGATCATTCGTGTACTCCTCCTCAAGCTTTACCAAGAACACCCCGTGTAGACTTGCCATCGCCTGTGCAAATACCAAGTCCCGAAGGCTGCTTTTGTGAAGAAGTAAAGAACATGTCTGTCAGTTGCACGGGCCTGACCACTTGTCATGATTTTCCAGGAGATCTTAACATTTCCGTACCGGAATTTAGATTAATTACTACAGCGCTCGAGATTATAAAAAAATTTGATTTGCTCAACCTCGACGTTGTGGAGAAAATAATAATAGAAAATAATGCTCATTTTGAAGTAATTGAAGAACTCGCATTCTTAAATTTGAAAAGGCTTACTAATCTATCGATCTCTTATAACCCCAAACTGACCCATCTAAAACCAAAAACATTCTATGGTGCTGTAAATTTGAAGGAGATATATTTAGTGGGGAACGGATTTAAAAGTATTTCACACATCTCTCAGAGTTTGAGTTCAAAATCTTTTCCACGTCTATACAATCTTGTTTTGAAAGATAATAATTTTTCGTATATCACAAAAACTGATTTTCTACCAATGACCAATTCAAGTTTGCAGAAGCTGAATTTGGCGCATTGTAAAATCGATAATATAAACGCTGAGAGTTTGAATATTTTAACAAGTTTAAAAGCTCTAAGTCTAGGAATTAACAATCTAAAAGAAGACACACTTTTATTACTTTTACTACAAATAAGCAGGCACAAGATACCTCTAAATTATTTAAATCTCTATAAGTCGGGTCTTCGAAAAAGACCATCGTTTGACTTAATGAAAGCTATAGACTCAGCAGGTGTGGAATGTCTAAGCTTAGCAAATAATTATTTCGAAATTATAGACAGGCGAACATTTCCAGCGATGAAAAATTTAAAGATGCTCGACCTAAGAGGTGTCTCGGCGACCCAAATCACATCCAACGCATTTTATAAATTACCAAAATTGAAAACCTTACTTTTAGCTGACAATAAATTTCTGAAAATTCCTCTAGGAACTAGACTGAAAAATCTAACTTACTTAGATCTGAGTCAAAATTCGAAAGACTACTATTCCTCGGCTTATTTCAATATCCAAAATTATACTTTCCACAACATGACGTCACTACGAATACTCGTTCTGTCTTATAATAATTTACAAATGCTTTACAAAAACACCTTCTTTGGTTTGGAAAATTTGAAAGTACTAAGTCTGAAACAGTGCGAGATATTTTACATTGAAACGGAAACATTTCTCTGGTTGCACAAACTAATATTTCTGGACTTGGAAGGTAACAATTTTCTTTCATTTGAAACTGGTAATATTTTTGAAGGATTAGAAAATTTGGAAGTATTACTGTTGGGTCATAATAATATCACGTACATTACAAATGAGACATTTGCTGGTCTACATGGGTTGAAACATTTAGGCTTGAATAATAATTATGTAAAACATTTACAAGCAGACTACTTCACCGACTTAGGTAATTTGAAAGTTATTGATTTATCTCATAATTTGATTTCATCATGGGAGAGTCGATTATTTGAAAACCAGGAGAAAATGGAAGTTGTGTATCTAAACAATAATAAAATAAAAGACTTGTCAAGGTCAATGCTTGATGACTTCGAGAAAGGCGAGAGAATTAATTTAAAGGACAATAAATTTATCTGCGATTGTTTATTATACAACACATTCCACGAAAAATATTCCGAAGATTTTGAATCAGGTATAATAAAAATTCAAGAAAGTCACGGTACCTGCTTCAGTAGTGAAAATCCGATCACAGAGTTTCTTTCAACAATAAATAAAACCAAAACTTGTGGGTTCAATTTATTTTTAATTTGGCTTCCTACTTCTTTATCCTTAATTTTATTGAGTTTAGCATTATATTGTTGGTTTACTTACAGAGAACACGTTCGTTATTTCGCGTTTCTCACCAGAATGCACATTTTTAAAATCAAAAGACTACTTCCTACCAAAAGTTGCACTTACACTAATTACGTGTATGACGCATTCGTCTCTTACAGTAACGAAAACAGTAATTTTATTACCCAAATGGTTTATATGTTGGAAAAAAACGAGCCCTTTTTCAAACTATGCATTTATGAAAGAGATTTTCAAATAGGTAGTGTTCTTAGTGAGACTATCTTAGAAAACGTTAGTAAAAGTAGAAAAATTCTATTAATCATAAGCGATAGCTTCCTTAAATCTTCCTGGTGTCAATGGGAAACTCATTTAGCTCAAAATCATAGCATGTTTTTGAAAGACGAGAGCACGGAACTTAGTGACTCTTTGATTCTGATCAAACTGGGACAGGTGAGTAGGAAGAATATTACCCCTACAATGAGGTACCTCCTGAAAACTAGAATATTTTTACAGTGGGAAGATGATGAAAGTTCGCAGGAGAAATTTTGGCAGAAACTGAGACAAAATTTAGTGTGCGGGAAAAGTGTTTTACCTTGTGATATATTTAAAGAAAATAAAGAATGACTTGAAACCATGGGTGTCCAAATTTTGAGCAAAATGAGCTTCCTAATTGTGATTAAGTAAATAATTCCTACATTTCCTACCACCTTATTATATTAGGAATGAATGAGATAAAAATATATTATAAATTTACATTATTTCATGTAAATATATTTTTAAACTGTTTTATGTTATATTGTTGAATAAATTTTATTTGTTACATACGTGTTACTATTTATCTTTCCTTTCTCAAATAATTTATTGTATTAAAATACTTTTCTCAATAATTATATTAAGCTCATAAATCTTCAGGGTAATCTGTAAGGGTTGATTTTTTTAGATTCAGAATTGTGTTTTATTCATAATTATATTGTCAGTGAAATTTGAAAAAAGAAGTTGTTAAACCTATTCAACCAGCAACAAATATACATTTTACATGTATAATTCTAGCCTTTAAATGGATCTGCAGAAGGAACTTTCAATCTACTAATACAAAATTGTTAAATATTTGTATCTAAATCAGTTTCAAAATCAAAATCAGTTTTTTTTTGCATTTCTCCAATTAATTATTTATGATTATTCCCTGGAATTTATTAAAAATAAACAAAATAATTACACAAAAATCTCAATTAAATTTTAAAAAGGCAATGAAATGTAATTTTTAGACCGCTGAATTAATATTTTCCAAGCCATTTTCATTAAATTAGAACAAAAATTGCATTTTACCTTGCCCGCCACAAACTGTTGAATAAATACTTTCAATAATTAGAAAGTTTTATTATTATGAATTTTACAAATTTATGAGTAGATAGCTGGTACTTATTTTAATTTATTTTTAAACTTTTTGAAATATTTTCTTATACCCATCACTGATTGTTGAATATACAGGATGTTGGAGAAATGGTTATGTACTAAATTTAGGGGCATATTCCTGAACCAATTTTAAGTAGAAAAATTCATAAACATGTGACCTAAAATATACAATTTTCTTTGCAATAATATTGGCGAGTTTGTCCCCCTGGACTTGATGATTTTAATTCATTTGGAGCTCAAGGACCTCCTTATTAATACAAACAGCCCTGCCAATATCAGCTAAAGAATGTTTGAGATATTAATTAAGAAAAAAAAACATTAAAAAAACTTGAACACCTTGAAAACCGTTTTTATATGAACTTTTCTACTTATAATTGGTCCAGGAATACACCATTAAAGTAAGTACATAGGTACCTTTTAGTAACATCCTGAATTTTTTGCTTAAAAATTTTGATGATACCGAAACTGCAATTATTGCAATATGCACAACACATTTTTCTTATAAATTTTCCAAAAAGGTATTATCTGCCACTGACATGCAAGAATTAAGGTCTTCAAAAAAATTTGCAAAAACTATTTCCAGGGACAAAATTTTTCGTACAGTACTACTGACCTGACCGCTTAAGTAGTAAAAGTGACCTTTGATGTAAGCTATTAATAAAATAATTGGACATTTGATCTTTCAAAAAAATATTTGAGAATTAAAAAAACAAGAATTTCTTTGTAAAAATGTAATACAAAACAGGTACATTCAGAAAAATTCACGTATGTTCTTACAGCTTACATTTCTATCACCAATAAATAACTTCAACGACTGGTCTCAGAAATCTTTCAACACACTGTTCATCAATAAAAATGACAGATCTGATGGTAAAAAAATAACTGGCGATGTCAAAGTTAAATATGGGTACAACATTACCCTTCTGATGTAACTACTATAATACGTTTTATTAAAAAAAATCTAACGAATTGCCTCTTTAAGGCGAGGTGAGATGTTGAGGGCAGGTGACAACAACTCTCACCGTAACACTGTGTTAAAAGTCTAAAAGACCGGTAGCAAAATGTCATTTTAAAACAACAGCTAGAAAAACATGTTTCTTTTATAAATATTTCCGAAAACATATAAAAATATTATTAATAATAGAATTATCTCACTAAAAATGAAATCTTCATCAATTTTTCATCCCAAATTCGAGAAGATTAGAAGATTCAGCGATACCTCCCCGAAGTGGCCCCTAAATTACAGTTAGGAGCCTCCATGACCTGCGGGGGTAACTGTATGGGAATATGTTGTACGTGGGGCACCATATTCGGCATAGCAGGCATATTGACAGTCGAAGGATTCACAGCAGGAACGGAGCAAATATACCCCTGCGATAAGCCGGCGTGCGGCATGGGTCCGAACCTGGGCCCGGGACTGATGCTGTGCTGAGGAACGGTAATATAAGCGGTCGCAGGTCCGGGACCGGGACTAGGAGGGTTTTGAGCAAACTGAGGAGGTCTGAACGGTCCAACAGCGTTTGAAATTGTGGCAGCTGGCACATGGGGATAAAAACTAGGCCTGAGCATTGGTGCCTGCGGCGGATATTGCATCGGACCATTGTGAATTGGTTGCCAAGAGAAATTCTGAGGCGGTGGTGATCTGAATTCGACAGGAGGCAGCGGCATATAGTTCTGGTAATTTGAGGAAAAGCCGTGTGGTTGCTGAGGGTGAGGTATGAAAACATTTCCTGAATGCTGTAGGTGCATTGGCGGAGGGATGGATGGATTGTAGACAGCCACTAGATCATTATTACTGTAAGAAAATGCTGGCGGATTGTGCTGGATTCTTGGAGGATTGTTTTGCCTTTCCCTAAATTGAACATTACGAGACGAACGCTTAGTTTCTGGTTTGCGTCTGTAGTTATTATTGTTATTGCCATTAGTCACACTGCCCCGTTTTTGGAACTGATTCGTTTTACTTTCCGCATTTTCAAACGAAGGGGCAGTTGAAGGACCTTCGACCGGTTCTTGCTGCGATTTCGGAGCAACATCATCGCAGCCGCGTTTGCCACTGTTTGGGGTCGGTTTACCATGTTTCGCAAGAAATTCCTTTTCATCATCAGAGTATTCTTCCAGTTCTTGCGGTACTTCTCTGTCACCTATCCATGAAGCGTCACTGCCCTTATGCCTGTTAATAAAAGTTTCCAACTTAGCATGACAATAATTTAGACACAATAAAAAGAAGAAACTGACCTGAGTATATCGGGCAAGAATACATACTTAGTATGCGCGCTTTTCGGAGCCGCGTAAAGTTTATGTCTTTTTTCCAACGAAAACTTCAAAATTTCTTCAGAAGAATTGAATCTCAGCACATAAAACGGACTATGCACAGGTCCCATGACATCGTATATAAAACCAAACGGTGTGCCGAGGGCATCTAGAAATAATGGAGTATACGAATCGAACGGCCCGACTCCTGATACGGATTCAACGGTAACTGAAATCATAAGATAAAAGTCAAGACCTACCGTTATGGTAAAAAAAAATAAATAGCATACCTATAGTATCAGCACATGAGTAATAGTATCCTGCGTGCACAAATTCTAAGCCTGGTTCGAGTTCCAACTCGCTAAAGTCAGGAATGGGAGGTTCTTGTGATGAACATCCAAGTAGCGATTCAGCACCTTCACATTTCTTGGCGGTATCCTTTTTAGCAGCACCCGCATTCTTGTCATTGCTAAAAATCATAAAATCGATCAGCTATTGAATACATTATCGATATTAAGTTGAACTGAGAGATATGCAAACTGAACAACATAAAATCATCACATAATGCAAACTTACACATCTGTTTCTAAGTCAGCCTCTGAGTCATCCGGCTCCAAATCAGAAGAATCGTCCGCATTGACTCGATACTCGGTGAAGTTAACCGAAGTCGCAGTTTCAGCCGGATCAGTGGTAATTGATGATACACTCGATGATGATGATTCAAGGGTCGCTATGACAGTGTCAGCATCATTCCTAGCCTCGGCAGCGTTGACTTGTGATGTTTCACTCGACTGTGATGGACTGTTAGAGTTGTCCGAATCTACGTGTGTGTAATTTTCCATGATTGCACCCAAAGCACCTGCAAGTTATAAATCCATTTAAGTGAATATATTAATAAAAATAGCCTTTAATAATCCAAATAAACAATCGTTGTAAGTAACATTTTTTAAAGTTTTAAGATCCCCCCTTAACATAATTTATTGCAAGTCTTAACTCAGCAAGTAGAATGATTCATGTAATTTGAGCGGGAAGAACAAAGTCGGCATAATCAAAAATTGATATATGTAGAGGGTGCATTATGCTGTGTTGGCTGAATGATGTGTAGGTATGTAGAAAATACACATACTAAGATAGGGGCCTAGAACTTTTTTGACCATTCGGTCAAAAGAAAATCATAGAGAAATTAAAAAAACCATAAGGCAAGCAGTATGACTGCATATTGACGTATGTGTTATGATTATTGTATTTGTTACATTGTTATACTGTTATATTGTTAGAATAATGTCGCTTTGACAAGAGATATTATTAGAGAGTACTTCAGAATACGATATCGGTCGTGAGCGAATGTTCATGTCGTAATACTTTATATGTTATTAAAGACTACGTTCCATTTTGAGTGGTGTTTTGGAATTATAAGTCATCGATTGGGAGCTAGTCATAACATCAGAAGTGGGGATTAGAATTTCCACGAGCCTCTGTAAGTGTCACCTAAATTGATTAAAAAATAATCGGTGCCTAAATAAAGTGAAAATGAGTGAAGATGGAGAACAGTTATACCAAGACCTGCTAGAGAAGCATATTGAACGAAAGATACGTGAAGCCCTGAGAAGAACATGCAATCAACGCAATCCGAATATAGAACCTAACGACATGGAAGTTGAATCAACAGAAGGTTATTCGTCAATTGTTCGTGGTGACATTATACCTACCTTTGATCCAGATGACAAAACTTCAACAGTGACAAGTTGGTTACAAAAAATTGACCAACTTGGCGAAATACATGGTTGGAATGACTATCAGAAATCAGTCTTCATGCAACAAAAATTGAAAGGTTCAGCACGAAATTGGTTTAATCGTTTAGAAGATTACAAAAAGAACTGGATCGAATGGAAACTCGCATTAACCAGAGCATTTCCAAGGTGTACAGATTATGCAACTGTATTAGAAGAACTAGTTGCAAGAAAGAAAAGATCAGGCGAAACTATGACACACTACTACCATGAGAAACTTGCCCTTATACAACAATGTCGTTTAGACAGTGAAGCATCTATCTCTTGCTTGATTAAAGGATTACCCTTGGAGTTACAAGCTAATGCAAGGGCTTTTCAATGTTCTTCACCAGATGAGCTCTATGCTGGATTCATTGCACCATTGGAGAACTATGAAACTCCTATGCGTGAAGAACATAGATTCAAGAGAAGTAGGTATGAGATTGATAATGGTAGCAGTACAAGAACTTCAAGAACTTGCTACGTCTGCGGTAAGCCCGGTCACGTCGCCATCAATTGTCGTCTAAGAGGATCCATGAAGTGCTTTTTCTGTAATGGATTCGGCCACAAAAAAGAATTCTGCCGACTCAGAAATCGAAATTTTAGTAGGCAAAGCTCATCCAATGAAACAATTGGAGCAAAGGCAGTGAAATTATTGACTGATAGACAGAAAAACAACATATATATGAAGAAGTGTTATATCAATGGACAGGCCGTTATCGCTTACCTTGACAGTGGCAGTCAAATCAATGTCATACACTCAAATGCTGTTATCAAATTCCATCTTACAACTTATCCGGTGACTAGTTCGCTAAGAGCTTTTGGTGGAGCAATTATAAGAGCAGAGAAGGCTACAAACTTCACTTTAATAGTTGATGATGTTGAAATAGCAACGTCTGCTTTCATAACTGATGCGAACATGGAGAACTTGGAGATGATTGTTGGACTGTCATCAACACCGAAGGCGTCTCACTTGTTGTATGTGCAGGAAGGGCGAAGCTCACAAGAGATAATCAAGAAATTCTACGTGAGATAACCTTAGAAACGGACGAGGCACGTCCAGAAATCATCCTCGACAGAGACGTCACATTACACCCTCATTCAACATCGATGGTCAGTGTCAAGATAAATGATGTCCGTGAAGATGAAGAAGTTTATATGGATTGCAAACGTTTCCAGCTAGGCAGAATTTTGATATGTATCCCGAGTATGGTACTAAAAGGCAGAACTAGCAAGATACCAGTTTCGAACACGGGTGACAAAGAAATAAACTGGAAAGAGGGAAAGCTAATTGGTAGAGGTAGTAGGTGTGACAATTCATCGGTCTTAGATGAATTCAGGGTGAGTTTATTGGAGAAAAATATTGATTTTAGAGATATTCTAATGGATGGAATAGATATAAATAGGGATCTGGATATTGCTACTAAAAGTAATCTTTTGAGTGTCTTAAATAAATGGAAACACTGTTTTGCAGATAGTTCAGCTCAACTGGGAACAGTTAAAGGTTGTGAGATAGAAATAAAGCTGACAAATGAATCCAAACCAGTGTGTTATAGACCTTATAGATTGTCTATGACGGAAAGAGATGTAGTAAGAGGAAAAGTAACAGAGTTGTTGAGTTCAGGTATTGTCAGGGAGTCAGATTCTAGCTTCGCGAGTCCCATTGTACTCGTTAAAAAGAAAAATAATGAATTTCGGTTGTGTGTAGATTACAGAGCACTAAATAAGTAAACAATGAAAGATGTCTATCCAATGCCAAATATAGAAGAACAATTGAATATGCTGGGAGGGAAAATTTATTTCACTAGCCTAGACTGTAACCAAGGTTTCCATCAGATATCTGTAGCACCAAACTCAATTTCGAAAACAGCTTTTGTGACTCCAGACGGTCACTATGAGTATTTGAAAATGCCTTTCGGTCTTGTCAATGCGCCTTCTGTTTTTCAAAGAGCTATCAATAATGCTTTAGGTCATTTACGTTACGAACAAGTTTTAGTTTATATGGATGATCTATTATTACCGTCGGCATCTATAAAGGATGGCTTAGATTTACTTGAAACTGTGTTGAAACTTTTAGGTGACGCTGGATTTAAATTGAACTTACAAAAATGTTCATTTTTGAAAAGCACAATTCACTTTTTAGGTCATGAGATTGGGTCTGAAGGTATATCGCCAGGTACAGCTAAAGTTGAAGCTGTTAAAAACTTCAAACAGCCGTCGAATGTTCACGAAGTTCGACAATTTCTTGGTTTAGCTGGATATTTTCGTAAATTCATTCACAATTTCGCTACTATTGCATCACCACTAACCAAATTGACTAAAAAGAATATACCTTTTGACTGGGGAGAAAATCAATCTAATTCGTTTTCAGAACTTAAAAACCACTTAATCGCAAAACCTATTTTGATGCCCTATAATCCGCTTCTACCCACAGAAATACATACAGATGCTAGTTCAAAAGGTTTGGGAGGTATTTTTCTTCAAGTTCAGCAAAACAGTCAATTAAAACCCGTTGCTTATTTCAGTAGAGTTACCACTCCAGCTGAGCAGGTATACCACAGCTACGAATTGGAAACTTTGGCGATTGTCGAAAGTCTAAAACGTTTTAGAATCTACCTGGTCATCATTTCAAAATCATTACCGATTGTTCAGCTGTTCGATATACCTTTTCAAAGCGTGACTTGATTCCCAGAATTGCTAGGTGGTGGCTTTCGGTTCAGGATTTCGATTTCGAAATTGAACATAAACCAGGTTCAAGTATGAAACACGTGGACGCACTAAGTAGAAATCCACTAAACGTTTTACAAATTAGCCCCGAAGACTGGTTCTTAACTATTCAGTTACAAGATGATAGTCTTCAAAACATTGTGCAACGAATTAAAGAAAATTCAGATCAATATTTGAAACGTGAATTTGTTTATAAAAATAATCGATTGTATAGGAAAACAATTAATGGTGAGAGGCTGGTTATACCAAAATTTGCCAGGTTTCAGTTGTTAAGAAAATATCACGATGACATAGGGCACCCCGGTTTTGGACGTTGTTTAGACTTAATTAAAAATGAATTCTGGTTTGTAAAAATGTCTAAATTTACTAAAAAATATGTAAGCTCTTGCTTGCAGTGTGGGTACGCTAAAGGCAACTATGGCAAAACCGAAGGAGAGTTACATCCGATTCCGAAACCTACTACACCCATGCACACTATACATGTGGATCATGTGATGTGGGACCGTTTCCGAAAAGCAAAACTGGATTCTCATATATACTCTGTTGTTGATTCTTTTACGAAATATGTAGTCGTTAAACCATCTAGAACTTTGGGTTCTGCAGAATGTATTAAAAACCTACGGGAGATTTTTGGTGGATTTTTAGGATATCCGAAAAGAATAATTAGTGACAACGGTGTTGCTTTTACTAGCAGATATTTCAAAGAATTTGTTAATGATAAACAAGTTAAACATATAATGACAGCTACTGCTACTCCAAGGGCAAATGGCCAGGTAGAGAGATATCATGGAACATTGTTAAACGCGATGAGAACTACATGTAGTGATGATGATAGATCTTGGGATGAAAAAATTCCTGATATTGTATGGGGAATGAATAATACACGTAACAGTAGTACAAAGTATTCACCTTTCGAGCTTCTCTTTGGTTATAAAGGCAATTTATTCAATGATATAACACAGTCAGACTCTGTTGAGTTTTCGAAAAGGAGGGAAAATGCGAGCAAACATTTGAAAAGAGTGGCAGATAAAATGAAAATTCAATATGATCGCAAAAGAAAGCCACCAAAGAAATATAAGAAAGGTGACTTAGTTTTGTGGAAAGGAGGAGTCTCTTGTAATGAGAAAGGTGTTAGTAAAAAGTTAAATAAGCAATATTCTGGTCCTTATAAAGTTGAGAAAATATTCGAAGGTGATAGATATAAAATAAGAAGTGTAAAAGGTATGAGAGGATACAAAAATTTCACTACTTTAGTTGCTGCTGACTCCCTACGACCTTACCGAAGTTGTGTTAAAGACAGTGTTTCATCTTATAGTAGTGACTCAGAGAACGACATAAGAGATAGACATGATTTAATTGATTTATTAGAGAGCTGAGAAATATTTAAGAAAGTCGGACAGGACGACTATAAAGGTAGCCTGTGATCCTTTAAAGCATTTTCTTCACTACTTATCGTGTTTGAGAAGTCGGACAGGACGACTATAAAGGTAACCTGTGAATCATTTTGTTCATTTGTTATTGTTCAGCAGTCGGACAGGACGACTATAAAGGCAACCTGTGAAGTATTTTGTTCATTTGTTGTGGTTCGGCAGTCGGACAGGACGACTATAAAGGTAACCTGTGAAGTATTTTGTTCATTTGTTGTGGTTCGGCAGTCGGACAGGACGACTATAAAGGTAACCTGTGAAGTATTTTGTTCATTTGTTGTGATTCGGCAGTCGGACAGGACGACTATAAAGGTAACCTGTGACTTTGCTATAAGAACTTCTACGTACTGTAATATTTTTCAGCAGTCGGACAGGACGACTATAAAGGTAACCTGGGTACCGTTTTACTTTTTATTGATTGCCTGTGTGGAATCTTGATATATTAAAATAACGTTCTCGTAAGAATAAGATGATTCCAGATTTGAAAATAATAAAAATTTACCTATTCTGTGTGGTATAGTCTTGGAAGGGTGCTCTGGCCAAGTGCTCTTTCTTAGACCAGTAACTTCAAAAGTAAGAAGAAATATTTTTGCATATTCAACACGTAAATCTGTGGGGTAAAACTTAATGTAATGATGTCACATCTGGAATAATCCGACTTAAGACTCACACACTGCCAGCAATTTTTCTGTTTGATTTCAGCAACCCTAATTAGATGAAATATATTTAGCAGTTTCTGGAAGAATTTCCGAGGACAGAAATTATAAAGGATGGCCGAATGTTATGATTATTGTATTTGTTACATTGTTATACTGTTATATTGTTAGAATAATGTCGCTTTGACAAGAGATATTATTAGAGAGTACTTCAGAATACGATATCGGTCGTGAGCGAATGTTCATGTCGTAATACTTTATATGTTATTAAAGACTACGTTCCATTTTGAGTGGTGTTTTGGAATTATAAGTCATCGATTGGGAGCTAGTCATAACATATGTCAGCGAATTTTTTTTTGTTTTTTTTTAGAAAAAAAGAGGAATAAAAATTTTGGCTTTTTTAAAGTTTATTAATTTTTGGTTTTCATGATTTTTTCCATACCGAACGACATAAAAAAACAATACGGTGGCCATAAGAAAAAAGAAACTTTTTCATAGTGTTGACTATGAAAACTCTGGGATACAGTCGGCTTTGAAACTTTTTAAAACATCAAATACGTAGCACTTGCTGACTTTGGTAAGTCTACAAAAAAATATTTATTAATTTTCAATAATAAGAATGTTTTGGCAAAAACAAGAAATCTCGATATGAAGTTTTTTCAGGATATTTCAGGAACCGACCCTGTCTCTCTTAGCGTTTTCGAGATAGAAATACATAGCTATCGGACACCGGGTAAGACAAATATTAGTTCCAAGCTTTCGCATAGTATGTGTAGTCTGTTCCTGACTGATCTGACATGGTGATGAGTCCAAATAAGGATGAAATGGTACCGCCAATGTCTTCAGTTTCACCTCACATGCTGTGCGAAAGTTTTCTAATTCGTTCTGTAAAAGGAACCTTAAGTGGCAATTTGAATTAGAAGCTAAATCCCAAGAAAATCTCATATATTTATATAATCTAAGTGGTTCAAGAAACCATAATATAATACAGAAAAGGATACATGGTATACCTTGTATAGGCAATTAAAACCTCATTAAAGGCAAGCTCTTTTTTTCAAAAATCACTCTGATTGCTTAAAGTTACGCAAAAAGAACATTCGCTCAAATCGAAATTCCATTCGCACAATAATTAAATAATAAATAAAAGAATGAAGGTAGGTATGACTCGTATGAGTATAAAGCACATGAAGTGCAATTATTACTAGCCTGTTAGGTGGGGTCGGAGTATTCCTCCTTCCTCCATCGCCCATAACAGTTGTCATGCTGGCAGTGCCCGAAACTCCAATATATAGAGTTTCCACACATCCAAAAACAGAGCCAACCAGAGTAGCAGGACAAGCACAGACACGTGTTTCGCCCTACTGGGGCTCATCACTGTGCTGCATCTGGAATATCCGGAGGATGTCATCGGACGCATGGAAGTTTGACCATCTTAAAGCGGCAAGTTACATGGTTCTCCGTGTGGTGTAAAGTAGAGCGACATCTAGCGACCAGTCTAAAGAACTAACCGTGAGTTCACTCAAAGTTTATTGCAGTCTATGTCTAAGTCTACTTTACACCACACGGAGAATCGTGTTACTTGCCGCTTCAAGATGGCCAAACTTCCATGCATTCGATGACATCCTCCGGATACTCCAGATGCAGTACACTGATTAGCCCCAGTAGGGCGAAACACGAGTCTGTGCTTGTTCTGTGCAACCATAACGGGAGCTGTTTATTTATGCGATGCATTTTTTTTTCCGCAATAAAATTCACCGGTAAGTCAGGGTAGTTTTTTTTCATTGTAGGGACATTTGAAGGAAAAAAAACCTACCCTGACCAAAGACCTGACTTACCTACCGATGACGCAAAAGTGCATCATAGCCGTATGTAGGTTATCAGTACCTACTACCTACTGGACTTCAATTATTAATAATAAATTGATTAGGTATACCCAATGACGTCTAAATAAAATAGACCCCCTTGTTTACATTTTTACAGAATCATTCATTGCCCCTCCACAATTACATGTTTGCCAAACCGTTACTGTGACCAGATTTTTGAATACTATCGTTCTTGAAACCATGACGTAAATATGTAAACAAGACATTATCAATACAAACCGCGCGAAGTACTTCTTACTAATAATTAAATAGCATAATATTTCTAATAAACTCGAACAACAATAATGGGATAGATGTGATTTAAATCATATTTGAATATAATTTTCAATGTTAAGAAAAGAAAACACAAAATGCTCGGCAACGTCGTATGTTTACGCGACTTTGATATTTTTACAAATTTTACAAATTCATTCATCATTTCGAGTGCGGTGTTGTCCCTATTTTGATTTCATTAGACGAGTGTTTCAACGAAAGTAAACTGCTTCCTGCTATTATTTTCACCAATTTAAAATTTGTTTAAAACCAGAAGTTTGTTTTCGTAGGTGAGTACCAGTAGTAAAGCTATGTTCATATCAGTGCTGTAGTCGCCGCAAATTTCAACAGTACGTCTCATTGTGTAAGTATATTAGGTATTATTTTGATAATTATAGGGCTTTAGATTCCGGCTTACTATTTTCGAAGTTTTAGATTTTGACAAATCTAAATGTCATAATTATATTTTATATTTTAATTTTACTTTTAAATTTTTATTTGTACTTCACTTATTATCAACTATGATCAAGGGACTAATCAGTCTCGAAACGTTAAACTTCCGATTGGTAACTTCGAAAATAGTAAGCAGGAACCTAAAGCCCAATTATCAAAATAATCCCTAATATACATCATCGGCGTCAATTTGGTTCAATATTTACAATTTTCTAATTATCCTCTAATACCGTTATCTTAGAAGATGTTCACAAATTGGATGACTTTACAACTTCAACTGTTACACCAGTTCCTTCCTAAGATTTGCGTTCCTGTTTAATTTATAATAATAATCTTTATTAGCCCAACAGGAACACCCATTTACAGGACTACATACGAAAATAGATACAATATGGTATCTTGAAATAACAATTTCTTATAGTAACAAAATTTAGAAATATCTATATACATTTGTCTCAAAAATTTCACAAATCACCTTTATTGAGGGTCTAATAAATAACAAAAAATATTATGAATGTCTTTTGTAATCTACTAGTTAAATATGCTAAAGTACCTATGTATTGTCTTAGCTTTCCTGTGAATCAGGAGAAGAGGTTGCTTTGGCTTTCTGTGCATCTAAGAAAAGTGTTTTATAGGATTAATCTTCATTCAGACAGATAAGTACGCGCGGTATTCCATTAATCATACAAAGTAACCCAAACTCGCTATTTTTCGTCCTAAATACACAGGAAATAATAATTATCTTGAAAAACCCTACGACACTGGCTCTCATCGCGAAGGTCTCTGACAGCATTGCCATTTTCACCGCAAACCTCTGTTTATGCGATCGGTCACTCCTTTTCCCACTCACATGAAGATACAAATTAGATGATGGATTTCGATTATTTCGTATTTATGAATGGAATGTTGGGTCTATTTTTTTAGACGTCATTGGGTATACCTATCCGATCTACTAAAAGCACCACTAAATAAATCTGGCAACACTACTATATATATGGGCAAGGCCGCACATGTATTTCTTGCCTGTCCAGTTATGTTTCATTATAATCCCCTCATTTCTCGTTTGTCGCCCAACTGAGCCCTGGGATTATGGAAGAACAAAATTCTTCGCCCAACTCGGTAGCGCCCATCCACAAAGCTTTCTGTCCCTGTAATATCTCGAAAAAAATTAAATGAATGAGAATAGATAACTGATTACGTAGTTATTTGGTAATTATCGTTTGTGAATACCAGCATAAGTTTGAATAATTCCTTAATACAAACAAAATTCTGTACTATTATGTAGTAGTAATTATTATAATTACATTATTAACATAATAATAATAACATAATAATAATACATTAATAATAATGTGTGAGATGTACCACTCTCCAGACAACCTGACCTTCCTCCATGTTTAAATTCTATGAACTAAAATGTATGTAAATAATTATCTTCTTTACAACAAGTATACAGGATTTTTCAAAACATGTGTCAGAAAATGAAAGGCGTTCCTTGGCGCGTTTGAAAAAAAAATTAATATTAACATGGGTCCGCAATCTCACCTTTTTCAAATTACAGGGTGTCAAAAAAATATCAATTTTTTAGATTTTTGATGATATCTCAGGAACCGTTTGAGATATAAAACTGAATCTTTGTACACATCTTATGTCTTATGATTGATATTAGCTACCTTTTTAATGGTAGCTTTTTTTTTTCATATTCCAGTGGCGGAGGTTGCTTGATATTTTTTTACCCTTAATTTTTATGACAATGGGAAAATTGGCATTGCAAAAGCACATTTCAAATTATCAATGTTTTCCACATAAAAAAGGTGCTCTTACTCAAAAGCTTTAATGTGAACTGTTTTCGTGAAAATAGGATGAAAAACGTAAAAATAGCAACATGTTCTGTTGTGGACCAAAAACTATACTTGTTTTTGAATTTTTTTTTCATGATTTGTTTCACTGCCACATAAAAAAATAATTTCTCAAAAAGTAGATAATATCAAATGATTCGATGTGTACAAGCACAAACATTCAGTTTCATATCTCAAACAGTTCCTCAAATATCACCAAAAAACTGAAAAAAAAATTTTTCTTTGAGATTCCAGACCCTACCCTCTATTTTGAAAACAATATATTTGCAGACCCATGTTAATAGGAACTTTTTTCTTAAAACGAGGCAGGGAATCACACCTTTCATTTTTCGACACATGTTTTGCAACATCCTGTAGCTGAATGTTTTTTAATTCCAAGGGCACATTCCTGATTCCTAGTTTTCAAGAAACAGGATGTGGAAAGTTGACAAAAAGATTATCAAGTCTTTTTTTTGTCCATATGAAAGTTTCTTTTGCTGATTTTCAGAGGCAATCATAAACCCATAAGATGGAGTTTACTTAACAATACATGGGCAAGGTGGGTTTCAGTGTAAATGTATCCTAATGTAAAGGGATTATGGTTGCCTCTGATTTATGACTTTAAAATATCTTGAAATGGTCTATACACCACTGACTTGTTCATAAAATGTTATATTTTTTAGGATGAAACAATTAAAAATAGAAAAATACAACTTCTTTGTTTTGGATATTTTTCTGTGAAATAAAATCGGCAAAAGGAACTTTTGAGATATTAATAAAAAACCAATTTTTAAGCAGAACAAATATCAAGACAGGTCAATCTTTTTTTTTTTAAAGATATTTATTTAGGCTGCCACCCGTCTTCGAGTGAAGAGGACATTTTTATAAATGACAACTACCAAATTTTGACAATTCATTCAATGAAATGTTTATTTGGGAACTTCAAAGTTTTGACACTCCAGCGGCCTATTCGAAATTAAAAAACTTTGCAATGTTGCACTTTTCACTTTGCTTTTTAGACAATTCCCTGTTCCACAATGCATTGCACAATACATCCTGTTCCATATTTTATTGAATTATTTCAACTTAAATGTGAAACTCAAATTTCCTGCTTTGTAAAAAAATGAAAAAAGAAAAGTGAAAAGTTGAAAATTTTTTATTTATGTTGGGATAGTTTTGTCATAGTGGTCTTATTAATTATTATCTTACCTTATGTTATTTTATGTTATGTTACATTGTGATTTTACTATTATTGTTAAATTGATATTTAATGGGGGTTTCTCGTTTATGAAATAAATAAATAAATAAATAAATTTTTAGTGGCATAGGGCCCAGGCCCAGCTATACTTTTCCTGATAGCAAGTTTCCAAGTTACAAAACACATTTTGTGTTTCTGGGATTTCCAGTTAAATATTTTCGTACCCAATAGTATCTTATCTACTAAAACAAACCAACAATAGCAAGAAGATAAAGACCATGGGAACTGGTTGTGAAACAAGATTGGAAGTAAGTGCTAACAGATGTTGAGTTGGATAGTGCCAAATAAAATACAATAAGTTGGGTGAAGGTCACTAGAAGTTTATAAAAATGGTTTAAGTCATAAAAGGGAAAAATGAACCATGTGGCTTGCAGCCAAGGGCAAACAGGTAGGTTTAAATTTCTTACAACAAACCAGTGCTTCTCACACATTTATCTCCTGACTAGGCTACCAAAATAATATACAAATCTATTTTTTCAAATTTTAACTGTTGAGCGGGAGAGCGAATTAAATTTATAGCAAATTTATAGCAATTACCTACGATTTTATTAACTTGATATATTAAAATTAAAAGGAGGTATTAAGTATAGTAGGTAATACCATAATAATTTGATCAACAATATAAATTATTATTAAATAAAAATAACATTTTTATAGTAATTTTTTTTTTCCTTTACCTTCAGATAAAAAATTTGATAGAATAAAACTGATCTTGATATTTATTTTTTGTAATCTGAATTATGTTTATTCAACAACCTATTAAGACAAGAATTAAGTGAACAGTTTGAGAACTTCTGATGGACCTGCAATAATACATATTGCAGAAAGTTGGCACTGAAACAGGTAAACCTGTTCTAGTAAGATGCTCACCATTCTTACCCCCAATAAATCAAACACAAAAGAATATAATCCCTCAAAAGCTTGTTCCTTCCTGGAGTTCCTGGGCATAGGATGTGATATGGAAATAACCCAAAGAAGAAAGAACTGACATGATTTACAACTGTACCTGAAATTTCTATAAAGGCCTTATTGGAAGTAGTAAAATTCACGAACAATACTGTAATAATAAAAGTAACAAGCAACAAGGTTGCAGGGCTTGGGTTGTAAAACTCAAACAGTAAACACAGTTGCTTATACTGAAGTTTCAGAATAGTAGGCACTAAGTTCTCGGAAGTGGTCGTGACGTATAAGCGCTCAGTTGGAGCATTCAGTGGCGGACGCAAAATATCAAAATAGGTTCAGACAATAATGAATTTATTGAGAAATATAATTGTAAACTTCCAAATAATATAGCATATAGTAAATAATATAGCATATAGCAAAAATAAAAATAGCAAAGAAAATAGGAAAAAAATAGTACCTTAGTCATCGTCAGAAGAAAAATCGTCGGATGATGGACAACTATCCCGATCACCGTTATCGTTCAAGTTGATAATTAATGGCTCAACCGAAACATCAACTATTGTGTCTAGATCCCACATTCTGTCTTCTTCTTTTGTAGTATGTCGGATGCAGTTTCTCCATGTTTCAGCCGTCACATCTCCTATTGCAGTAGCTAGCAGGCGTTTCACTTCATCCATCTTGAAGGTCACGTTTTGTTTCGCCACTTGGTTTTTTATTTGAGCCCAAATAAGTTCTATAGGATTCAGTTCACAGTGGTAAGGAGGGAGGCGGTGTACAATGATGTTGCACTCGCGAGCCAATTCGTCGACAGCATATCTCTTAAAATGAGGTATTTGTGCCCTTGCGATGTTTAATAGTTGCACTTTTAACATGTTGTCATCAAATGGTATATTTCTTTGAGCCAGCCAGTTAATGATGTCACCTTTTCGCCATGCAGTTGTTGGCGATGGCTCCAATCGTCGACTATGGTAGGAAGCATTGTCCATTACCACGACCGAATTTGGCTCAAGGCTTGGTAAAATTTTTAAAAACCAGCTTTCGAATTTTTCCGCATCCATTTCCTCATGGTAGTCACTAGTTTTCTTCGATTCGAAAAGTAGCAATCCGTTTTCCAAAAAACCCGAATCACTACCTATGTGAGTTATTATGAGCCTCCGCCCCTTGCCCGCTGGCGCTTTTAGTCCTGTGGAAAAACCTTCAAAAAAAGCTTGTCGACGGCTTGTTATTTCCAAATCTTGCCAAATTTTCGAAACAGTATGACCTTGATTCAGCCAAGTTTCGTCTAAGAAATATATTTTCTTCCCTTCACGACGATACTCTCGAATTTTTTGTAAATAATTTCTCCGCCACAAAATTATTTCTTCTCTTTCTATAAGAAGACTTTTTCTCTGCCTTTTCATATGCCTTATGTTCATTTGTCTTAATGTCCGCAATAAGACACGTCGCGATATTTTCGGCATTGCGTCATCCGAATTGATTTCGGCAGCGATTGCTTTTAATGTTGGAATTTCATTTCGGAAAAAGAACGAATGAAATTTTCTCCGAACGGCGTATTTTATGTCATCATCAATGTCAATGCGTTTTCTCCCCCTTGTTTCAATATTTTCAGCTACCTTTTCTGTTCCGCCTTTGGACTCTTTGAAAGTTTTCAAGATTCGGTGTACACTCCTAGTTGACACTTTGGTTAAATCACTACACAAAGCAACTACATCGTTTACCAACATACTTTGATTCCTTTCACGGAGTCCACAATACACGTTGTATATAATAGTTTTTTCTCCTGTAGATAAATTCGTACGACGACGTTTACTTTGGCTGCTCTCGCCTTCCATATTGCTCACAACTTTAAATTTAAACAGTATTTCACTTCGGCACTCAAAGAAGCTTGCTTCTTTCCCGTTTACACCACAGTGAGAACTGAGAAATAAGATTCAGACAGGAAATCTGATGAGCGACCCTTAAAGCAACCAAGCTATCCCCACTAATTATGCACTTTATTGTCGACCGGGTATGGGTTTTTCCGGGATGGTAATTCCGTAAATTTCTTATAGTTAAACTTTTTCTGTATCCTGGAACTCAGTTCATTCCCAAAACAGGAATCATTATTGTATTATTATTTTACCAAATAATTAACTAATAACTAATTATTAACAAATTAGTAAGATATTGATTTTTTCTAGCTTGTATTTCTTAATTACTTCACAGATTGTCTATGAACAATATGAAATATTCAAAATTTTGTTGTTCCCGAGAGTCGAGAATCTTCTTCCCCCGGTAATATTAATTTTTCTTTTCTGACAACCAGAAAACAGAAAGAGAAAAATATACAAGTCCCGATCGACATCCAATAACAGCCCAAAACAAACAACTTTTCTTTTTGTTCAGGTTATTCCACTGCCGCGAATTCTTTTTCATTCATTTTCATGCGTTTTTTAATTTTTGTGATGCTTCAATAATTCAGCAAATATAAACATAAAAATAAAATATTAAGGATTTAAAGGAGCGATAAATGTTATATTGCAGCCCCTCACGAAAATAGCATGAACGATACGCCACTGAATACGGAGCTGCCTTGGACGGACTGGCAGCATGCTCGATATATATCCATCTTACTTTACCTTACTGCAAGTTGGACCTGCTTATCCTTTGTACTTGTTGACACTGCTGTAATGTTGCCATATATTATATTTTAAGGGACCGAACCTCATTGAAATTCTACATCTTTTGCTATTAAATATCGATGTTGTGAAATTATTATAGCAGAAAAATTACTCAACAAATAAAACACAGTATTTTTTATCCTACAACCATTTACCTGCATGTGAATGATAAAAATACAAAATGATAAAACACCAAGAATTAAAAGCTGGCAACAATGTGTTTACTTTAAGTCCCTAATATTTCTAAGAACTTAGTGCCTACTATTCTGAAACTTCAGTATAGCTTGATCCAGGATTGGACAGTGGCAACATTCCACACCCTAAATTTGAATACCTGTCTGGCAAACAAGTAACAAGTTGTTGAAGGCATGTCCAAAGACTCTAAAGTTCAAGCAGATTGCATGTGCATGGCTAACCAAATACAATAATAGAATACAGGTAAAATCTCTCTTTTATACTTACTTTCTTAGTAAAATGTTATAGACAGGCGACAGGCAGGTAAAAATTTGTATTTGCAGTGTTTAGATATGTCTTCTCTTTTTAAAAGAGTCAAACTCTTTTCTCAATAGTTCTTATTTTCCAGGAACCATTAAGCATGACTTATTTGCAAACTGTGAAAGACAAATGGTTGATTATCAATTTGTACAGGTATTATTGGTAATTCTGAAATTAGATTCGAAACAGTACTGTACAACTGACATTACAGTAAAAGTAGTTTTGGAGAAGAGGCGAGCAGAAAATTTTCCCGGGAAGGCAAGCTCCTGCTTACCCCCTCGCCCCCTCCCCAAAATTGCTTTTTTAATAACCGAATAATAAAGCTAGGACAAGCAGTAAAGTTTGAAAAGTACCATTTTTTGTTTGAAGATCAGCAGGTCTGATAAATTCACATTACACCATACCTGAGCTATCCTATTATAGCCCATACCTGAACACTAACACTACTAAGTAATTGATAATGAGAACAAAGGGTAAATCCCAGAGCACAAACATATTTAGGAAGGAATTATTATATCCAAACTAATGACTTCCATCCCTTACCTAACAAGGAACTAGGACCCAGGTTAGGAGTGTCGTCTAATGAGTAAAAAAAAAATAGATAATAATAAGTGATAATCGATTACTAACGAACTACCAATACCAAAGTCAAACCGAGCGAATGAAAAATACTAATCAGAGATTTATCAAGGCTGTTCAAGTTTTTTGAACACTCACAGCTCCTTTATAACACTCACATGCACATGAAAACAGATTCACTCTCAACTGTCAGTAGTAAGCAACTAAATAAATCCCTTACCATTCTGTTGAACAGGAGCTTCATTTTCAGAAGAATCGCGGGGCTCTGAGGAATTCTGGCTCCTGTTTATGGTTTCTTTGGTATTGTTCATATTCTGGTTACTTGTCATGATTGAAGGATTGCACTAGTGTAGCTGCATTTGAGCTTATGACTATAATAAAGGTGATAAAACACAACGCCCGATATATATTTAAAACATAATAAAATAAAATAAAATAATTATTCAATCTAACCCCAAGGGCTAGTCCTACACTTGCCCTTGTCGTCAAAAACAGGACAGACACAACAATAAACCGAAACTCGAGTCGAGTGAGTGAAGAAAGCAAACTAGCAGCCAAAGCAACTTCAAAATATATCACGCTTCCGTTCCAAGAAAGTTGAGACAGAATAACCGAAGCGCAGAACGCAGAAGCAGAAAACCATAGAGGAGCTAGGATAAGATGTAAAGATGTACTTCGCGGCGCGGTGCTTGCGCCGACGACGTCACTTGGTGCGCTCCCGTACTAAACTAAAATACTGGAACTGGAGACACATAAAATTGGGAATTGGACGCGCAAGAGAGGGTGGAGATGTTGCTGAAAAGCCAGCAAATGAAATGGTTAGCTTCAAATACGTAATGTTTAAGGCGGGTTATTTGTAGTGAAGGAACCGGTCTTGACAACAAATTATTCTTAAAAGGACACCTGATTTGACATTGCCACAGTGGCGTGCAGGTGATTTGCTTTGCATAAATATGATTTTATGAAAAATCATGCAAAACTTTTGATTTATTCAGTTGCAGGTAAATTATGAACAGCTCAAGTAATTTTTTTAATTTTATATTTTTTTATATTTTATCATCATTAGTAGTTTCACGATTAAATATAGATTTACAAGGTACTTATTACTTATTACACCTTTCCTATGATATACAGGGTGCACTATATCATAATATACCCTTCTCTAATAATAATTGCTATCTCATAAACGCTAAGAGATACAAAGTCGGTTGAATTAGAGAAAATATGCGCAGTTTTGTGGCCATCTCGAAATCCTGAAAAAACTTAAAAATCGAGATTTCTTATTTTTGCCGTATCTTTCTTAGTATTAGAAATTAATAAATAATTTTTTGTAGGCGTTCATAAATCGTCAAGAGCTACCCATCTGTTATTACAAAAATTTTCAAGGCCAACTAGATCCAAGAGTTTTCATATTCGACTTTCGTTTTTCTTATGGGCGCCATATTATTTTTTTATGTCGTTCGATATAAAAAAAATAACGGAAACCAAAAATTAATAAACTTCAAAAAAAAAAAAATCTAAAATTGTTATTGTATTTCAAATAAAAACTTTAAAAAATCGTCGAAATATGTCAACATTGTTAAAATACGCCGAAATAGTGCTTGTCTTATGTTTTTTAATATATCTATGAAATTCGGTCTAAAAAGTTGTCTTTTTTGTAAAGAAAAAAGAAGAATAAAAAAAAAATTCATTTTTTGAAGCTTAACAATTTTTGATTTTTAGTATTTTTTTTTATACCAAACAACATAAAAAAACAATATGGCGGCCATAAGAAAAACGAAAGTTGACTATGAAAACTCTGTGCTTTGGAAAATTTTGAGACGTCAGATGGGTACTGCTCTTGCCGACTTATATGTCAGTCCACAAAAAATTATTTATTAATCTCCAATAATAAAAAAGATATGGAATAAATAAGAAATCTCGATTTTTCAGTTTCTTCAAGATATTTCAGGAACGGTCACAGATATTTTGTATGTCTTTACTCTTTACTGATTCGGAGATGGCCACAAAATTGTGCAATGTTTTGTTTAGTTTAACCGACCTGTATCTGCGTTAGCGTTAGGAGATATACAGGATGATCCCGAAATGGCGGACACGGAATACAGGGTGTTGTAGAGGATGTTCAGAAAGACTGTAAATTTAAAACAAAAATCGGTTCCTCGGCTTCGTTACCGAGATATAGGGTGTCCTTTTTCCAAACTTTAAATCGAAATGGCAGTCAAATTTAAACAACCTCCACTGGCAAAGCACATGGTTTCACATAACTATAACGATAGTGTTTGCTTTTTATTATTTTTATTATCGGGAACGGATTTACAGGCATCCAAAGTTTACCTATTCCCCGAGTTCAACAAAATTTTTCAATATGGCATCGTTGTTATTCGAATTATAAATTTTGAATAATATTATCGACTATGTCGTATCCGAGCAACGATTATTGTTTTAAGCTTTGTTGTGTTTCCATTTTATATGTTTCCATGGTAACATTCTATCTGGGTATTGTAGACCTACACATTATTTTTCTGCCTGAAAAAGGGTCAGTGCAGTGTTGTGACTTTATTTTCTACAAAAGTGGTCATATCTTCTTAAGGGAGCCATACTTGAGAAAACAGTAAATAAAACTTAGAATCTTTAATCCACAATAGATGCTGTGGTGCTGTCCGTGTCCGCCATTTCGGGATCACCCTGTATAGAGAAGGATATAATATGGTGCACCCTGTATTACTTACCTCCTATACCTGCCAGTTACAAAACATGTCTCTCCAAAGCACACTGCTAAGCCCGGTATAATTTCTTTTTAATGACTAAGTAAGTACCTATTTCAAGATAAGGTGTAACAATAGAGATGGGATTCGAACTAACTCACAACAGATGCTTGTTCTGGGAAACCGTGCCTAGGACAATGAAAAAATCCTCACGGCAAATTGGTATTGGAATTTCTAGTATTACACAATAAATAAAAAGTCAGGGTAGAATATTTATTGCATTTCTGTGTTTGTTATTATTACCATGATACCATGATTCTATGTTGGTGATCTTTATTTTTTTTTAGTTTCTTAAAATAAAATAATACCTATAATTTTTATTTATTTGTTTAATTTACCTATTTTCTATCTAATTACTAGGTCTAGGTCTCTCTAAGTCTAGGCCTAGGCTAGATGTAAAATGTGGGACAAGTGGTCATAAAGTCAAAAATGATAAAAATTTCGAAAATTCTTTCCGAAGAACAACTACACATACACCACGTGTGGGACCATGTGGGACCACGTGTCCCCACATTTTACATCTAACCTAGGCCTAGACTTGTAACATGTATTGTCAACCTTTTGTGTTTAGACTGCGATTCCTGTAAAACTGACAATTGTCCTGAGGATGGGTTAACACCCGAAACCGGTCGACATGATATTTATGTGAATGGAAAATATGTACTCATTGACCTATTTGTTATTTGTTTGTTGTTTTATTGAATTGTTGAGTATACCATGGCCAATTTTATGGACCTGGCTTTTATAACTGAAAACTTATTTTGCATAAATATGAAAAAGATATAATAGCAACAAATATTAAGTTAGGAATTTATCAAAAATAGAAAAAATAGAATCGGTTCTAATATTCCAACCACAATTTTGTTAAATCTATTAATATTCAATTAATAAAAAAACATAACATAAAAAGTTTATTTTTAAGGATCTTGCGAATATACAGTGTTTTTTTAAGGGTATACTTGTTTTTTGAAATTGTGTACCTACTTGGGTACAGAAATCATCAGGGTAAACTTTTCTAAAAAAAAGTGAAAAATAAAGCCTCTGAGTTTGAAAAAATAAAGTCTATAGCTCTGTAATAAATTCAACTAACCAAACTGATTTCAATAAGCAATCAAAAAACGAATGTAAGTTTAGGTAGCAAGAAGTGCCTAGGTAACAATTACCTAAGTAAGGTTACCTAAGAAAAAAACCTAAATAACTGGAAATAAAAATGAAGCACAAAATAAAAATTTGTGTAAAATTTAAAATTACTCGACTGTTTTTTTTCTACATTACTTGAGTTATTTTTGTTTATTTCCTATTATTTTGGTTTTGTTTCCTAGGAATCCTCTAGGTAACCCGCCCCATACTTCAATGATTTTTCTTTATTGTTTATTGAATACCCCTGTATTCAATAAATGTGTGTCTTAAATTTTCCTAATCAAGAGATATCCGTGTTATTTCAAAATATAAACAAATGAAATTTGTGAAACTTCAAATATACCTACCCCCAAGGCTTTACGGCTGCACCCTCAATAGTCAATATACATTTATGCCTTTTAACCCACAAGTAACCAGTGGGGGATAGCGGTTTTTCTCTGATTACACCCCTAATTTTTTTTGCTCAGTAGGATTACTGACTTCGTTCTGAATACATCAGTGACATACGATTTTTGAAAAGCTGTAAATTTAACTTGTCAAAAACAATAAACTGTCTTAAAAAATCAGCGTTGCCAATGAGTAATAAAGAACCCACCTTGAGATTTTATCTATTTTGAGAATGAAATTACGTTCTATTTGAGAAATTATAATAATACCACACTTAGGAAATTTCAAATATACCCTTAAGACTTTGCGGCTGCACCCTCAATACATATTTACGCCTTTAAACCCCCAAGTAGCCATCCCCTACTGTTTTTTTTTTTCAAATTACACCCCTAATTTTTTTGACTCGTCAGGATTATTGACTACGTTCTGAATACAATCACATGCGAATGCGAATTTAAAAATCCAAACATGCTAAGCCCTAAATTGGATTAATTTGGGCAAAATTACAAACTACCGTCAAATTATACCCCGATTATTCTTTTCAACCCGAAATGTCGAATTTTTCCTTGGCTATTGTTATTAATCGTTACCATAGTTACGCTTTATTGTCGTCAAGTGTCACCATGGGAATAAAAGTTAGGCGAGAGCATAACTTCTTTTAGAAACTACCTCAAACTGTGTTCTTTTTTAGTCCTTGGAAACCCCTTTTTTTAAAGCGGAGTTGGTAAATTCCACACTAAGACTACCTGCTCCCTAATCCAATAGGTAAATTGCACACCAACCTTTAAAAGGTCTTTAGTCCTTATAGGTAATTTCCACACCAAGGAAGTATAATCTAATGCTGTTACAGACGAACCAGAATAAAGATACCTATCCTATAGCTCAGAATACCTCTGTGCCTGTAGGCAGATTTTTTCTTATAAATAACAAAAAAATTATCTTGGTGCAATTAAGGAGTCGTATTTTAGTTAAAAAATACGCCAATAAGCATTGCATTTTCTCCCAATGAATATAAATATTTAATAGAGATGAAAAGTTTCAAAGTTTCTGATAAAAAAGTAGTTTTATTTTTATTATAGAAACAACAGTAGGTAATCAAAACGAATTTCAATCGGTTGAGAAAAAATTTATCCTGCCGTATTTTAAATTTTTAAACATTTTAAAATATAAACAAATATATGTATTATATTTGTGAGGGCTGACATGACTATAGTAAGTATAGTAATAATATTAACTGTCATACCTGGATTGGGTAAAACCCACCCTCTGTACCACTTTAAGATATCAGCATATGAGTATCTTTATCTGTTGGGTCTCGGTGTGGAATTTACCTATGAGATTACAGATACTTAAATATGTCAAGTCGTAAACGGATTACTGGTGTGCAATTTACCTGTGCCCTTTTAAAGATATTTTATTGCTTTTAACAAGCTAAGTATGCTTAAATTTTCAAAAATCGTATGTCACTGTATTCAGAATAAAAGTCAGTAATCTTACTGAGCAAAAAAAATTAAGGGTATAATTTGAAAAAAAGAACAGTAGGGGATAGTTACATGGGGGTTGAAAGGCATAAATGTATATTGAGGATGCGGCCGTATAATTTATTATGGCCGTAATTGCATTTGTTTATGTTTTGAAATAACGCGTATATCTCTTAATTAGGAAAATTTGGGACAGTCTGTATACGAATGAGTATCGAGGTTTGGTTAGTTGAATTTATCACAGACCAGACTATACAGGCGGTATACCTTTGGGAGATGATACCATTTGTATAGGCTAAACTGTCAGTCTGACAGTTCTAATTTTTTGCATATCTGTATTATAGAAAAAACACAACATTTTAAAAATATTTTCGGCACAACACCACTTCCGGTTATACCGGAAGTAAACACCAACTTCGGGTTTTTAAATAGAACACCCTGTAAAACTTTATATTTTTTAAATGTCTGAAGAAATCTAATACAGGTGGTTTTCACCATTGGAATTTAGATTGAGCGGTTTATGAGTTATAAACAAGTGAAAATCGAAAATTTTTAACTTCAAAGCAGCGTAGAACTAGAACGGCTCAAGATATCTAAAAACGGTTTACATGTCCCTATCTTAACTTTTCACATAGTATCCTACTATGTGGTTTAAATTTTAATACAGGGTGATGAAAATTATCAGATTTTTCATCACCCTGTATTAAGATATACAGGGTAAGTCATTGATATGGGAAAGCTCGATTGCACCTACACCATTAAAGATATCGAAATGAACCAAAAAGTGCTGTAAATGGGAGGGTAAAGTGCAGTTTGTAAAATTATTTTCAGATACACAGGATGGCCCAATATCGCTGTACGCCATACAACTTTGTTATTTTAAATGGGACACCCTCTATATTATTACATCTTCAGATTACTTGAGAAAAGTAAAAAAGAATGGTTTGTAAAGTTGAAGTTTGCAATGAGCGATTTATGAGTTATAAACAAATGAAAATCGCGATTTTCCATTTTCAAAGCAGCTTATATTGAAAACGGCTCGAGAGATGGAAAAACGGTTTACATGTTCCTATCTTAACTTTTCAAGCGGTATCCTATTGGATGTATGAAATTTTTATACAGAGTGGTAAAAAATTTGATTATTTTCATCACCCGGTATAAAAATTTCAGCTACATGATAGGATACCAAATTAAAAATTAAGATAGGGACATGTAAACCGTTTTTCCATATCTCGAGCCGTTTTCAATATAAGCTGCTTTGAAAATGAAAAATCGCGATTTTCATTTGTTTATAACTCATAAATCGCTCATTACAAACTTCAACTTTACAAACCATTATTTTTTACTTTTCTCAAATAATCTGAAGATGTAATAATATAGAGGGTGTCCCATTTAAAATAACAAAGTTGTATGGCGTACAGCGATATTGGGCCATCCTGTGTATCTGAAAATAATTTTACAAACTGCACTTTACCCTCCCATTTACAGCACTTTTTGGTTCATTTCGATATCTTTAATGGTATAGGTGTTATCGAGCTTTCCCATATCAATGACTTACCCTGTATATGTACCTACCGTTTGCCATTTGATTTTTTTAGGATTACATATTAACATAAAACACAAAAATTTCTGTTTTTAACAATAATATTTATCTTTTTAAAAGGTATATTAAGTTTTGTTCACTGTTAAAAATAACGTTTAGTACAATTCGATGGAATTGTCTCAACAAATACCACTCGACCTTATGATTTTCCGGGATATTTTTATATGCAGTTGTTTTCTCATACTTACTTGCTTACTTACTGAAATTGACTTTACAGCTCACCACCAGATGTTCCTTTGATGAAACTAAGTCGATTTAAGTCAACTTATTTTAGTAAAAAGTTGCTTATTGGTTTGGCCACTATAGGACTAGGAGATGCCAATGCCAAAAAATGTGTTGTTTTGGTTATAAAAGCTAAGTGCTTAAGCGATTTTAATGAAATTTGGTATGACGTGATGTTATGGTTTTATTAGACAAAAAGTGCAATACTAAAATTATACTCAAGACGTTGACTCATTAGCGTAGATAATAGTTTTTTAGGTTTTACACCCTTTAAACTTCTAAAAAAAAAGAAAAACCATCAGTTAGATCCAATCGCAACTGAGCAAATACAATAAATCGCCTATTGAAAGTCATTAAGAATTTTTTATGATAATACTGTGGATAATAATAAGATTATGATAATAATCATGAAATAATAATTATTAAATAAACAATGCTTTTTCAAATAATTTGCGAATTTCGATTGAAATATTAGATTAGATAGAACGCCTCCTTAACACTGGCACAACACATTATAAGATTATAATGATACAAACACCTTCGAACAGCAAACGAAATAGTAGGATCGCACTCCAATATAAACATTGAAAAATATGCAGATTTTTATATTCTCTTCTTCAGGTATATCTGGGAATCTGTGAATCTGAGTAATTATTGATTGTTTTAATCTTACTAAACAATTTTAGTTTTGACTTTTCTTAACTTTACCACTATCGGTTTTACTCTTCATTTGCAGTTCTTATCTGAACGGCAATCTATTATTTTATTTTCTTCAATTTGGATTCCAATTCGCTGGATGAGTGTCACTGGATGAGTGTCGTATACTTCCGGCCTCATTTTTGATTGTCAGTATATGTATGTGTCAGTATATCCTGTCTTCTGCGGTCCAGAGCTTCGCATTCGCACATGCCATGTTTGGCTGTCTCTTGGGCCTTGCTGAATTCTCGGCAGCTTAAGTCTCCATTGAACAGTCATATATATGTATAATAGTAGGGGTAGATCTATCGTGAAAAACTTGCAAAAACCATAGTCGGTTTTTTGATTTTTTCTTTTGTTATTTTTCATTCAACTGAGTGGACCACTCTTGTAATGTGGCCGACTCGGCGCAAGTCTCGGAGGCATAGAGTGGGCAAAACAAAAACCAGCTATAAGAAAGTGGGAAACGGTTTTTTCTTCCGCAGTGTTATCAATTTTGAAGAAATCCGGTTTTTTTAAACCCTACCCCAACCGTCCTAATCAAAGGACAGAGTCCTGGCGGGGCTCATTTTCGAAAGATTGTAAAAACCTTTCAGGTGGCTAAACAAAAAAAATCCCATTCCCCGTCCCTTCATGATAAGAAACTAATAAATATTTTTTTCATTTTTTGTTTTGGCTGCCATTTGTTTATTTTTCGAAAAAAAAATCAATCGATAAGGCGGTCAATCCAAGAAAATTAGTTTTTTTGCTGCGCGATATGGGGCAAATACCTACTGTGGGACTTATTTCCGATTTTGTGTGCTTTATATCTCCCCTCCCCCTTCGCCTCTATACCGATCCCACAAAAATTGGCTGAAAACCTTAGGAAACATGATATGAAATTACAGGGAAGAATTTTCAAAGTTTTTGTAACTCATTGCCTCCTCTTGAATTATGCCTCCAACTCTGTCCGGTAATCCAGGTGACTCCCGTTTTACAAAAAAAAAAAAAACTAAGAACCAAAACGGCGAGTATAATGCAACGGATTCGCAATTACGCCCTCAGGTTGTGCGCTTTCGCGAGATAGGTATCGTTTTTTACCTTTTTTTTTTTTCTTTTTACTCACCCCGTTTTTATACCTGGTTACCTCCTCCTCCATACCTCCAAGACTTGCGCAAAGTCGACCACATAAACAAAAGTGGTCCACTTATTGAGTGAATGAAAAAAAAAAAAACGAGTGTTGTTTTGAAATTTAGATGTACCCTATTATAAATTATTATTGATGAATAATAATTAAAAGAAATACATACAAAACTTGGGGTTGTTTATCATCATTCAAAGTGTGCAGTCTATAAATCAACGTATTAGTAGATAATAAATATTTTCTCATTGTTTGCTAGGGATAAGTATGTAGATACCTATACATAATGTTTTTTAACGTAACATGAGTTTTCAATTAGATTACCTACCACCATACCATATCCTAGACCTAGAGATCGCGGAAAATGCTGAAAACAGGGCGTCTGCGCTGGGACGATTTTCCTTTTCAGCGAAGCTCGCTGCCTGGTAACTGAAATCAGTCCGTAGTTACGCTAGGTGGGTGCGAGAATGCCGGTGCCCATAGAATAAATCATGCTGGGCGCGATTTATGAAGTTGAGATCATAAATGATTCATTCTTCAATGAAACTATCGTTTTTATTTAACAGTAAATATGGAACGGGAGCTGTTTTCAGTGACGGGTGAACTGATGGGCTTGTGGTAGTTTTTTATGTTGGAGTTTGGGGTTTAGGCAGGTGTAACGAGCGTGTCATTGGATTGAATTACACCGATTTTGAGGCGATAAGGTGAGCTTTATGTAGTTATTTATGGAGACTTCAATTTGTACCTGTTGAGTTTGAGTGTTGATAACATACAACAGGTGAAATTATTGGAAGCAGCTAATATTTCATTTATTTCAGATTCAGTTATTTATAATTACAAATTATTTAGGGATTCTTTTCAGGAAGATTTAATTTCTAGATAGGTAGGTACCTATGTCGATGATTTTTTTTTTGCTAATAAAATTATTGGTATAATTAGAACAATTAAGTAGGTAGATAAAATGTAATAATAAGTGTCGGAAGCTAGTTTTATCAAATAAAATTTTTATAGCATACATGCACGATAAATTATAATGACGGAAATGTATTATTTTTATTACGCATTTCTATAGTACATACAGGGGGTCCCAGTTTCTTCATTCATTGCAGTGTGGTGGTAGGTAAGTATATGATCCAACAAATATTTTTTCGTGTAACATTTTTCTATATATTTTGTTGATGTATTCATGATTAAAGGGTAATACTTTTACACAAAAAATGATGACAGAAAATCAGAAATGATTCGAAAAGCACCTCTTTTTGTCAATATACCTAAGTATTTAATTTTTTTCGAAAAAACGATAGCGCTTGATCAGTAAAAAAAAAACTAGTAGATATATGATAATATACCGTGCCCACCAAAAAGTCCGCGTATAAGTATGGGAAAAAATATTGTTTTCAATCTTCAAAATCACAAAAAAAACAAGATATTTTGAAAAAGTGTTTTGTGAGAAATTTGGGCAAAATTCATCCAAAAAAGGGTGGCCAAAAGAACTTATGAAAATTAAAATTTTGAACATTTTCTCAGTGTAATTTTCAATTTCGACTGCAATATTGGTTAATATTGTTTATAATAATTAGAAAAATTAACAGGAGTAATAAAAACTAATACCAGGAGCGAAATTTTTGAATTTAATGAAATTTCTTGTGAAAAGGAAAATAAACTGAAAATACAAGATGCTTTTTTCGTGTCGAATACATGCATTTAGCACCAAAAACGCAGAAAAATATGACAGAAATTTTATTAAATTCGTAAATTTTTCTCCTGGTTTTAGTTTCTATAGGTATTTTTCCTGTTAGTTTTTCTAACTATCATACACAATACATATTATCAACGAATATTGCAAAAAAATATTTTAAATTCAAAATTCAAGTGGGAAAAATGAGCAGAAATTTGGAATTTCAAATGACGAATATCTGATGAATTTTTGCCCAAATTTCCCACAAAACACTTTTAATTTTCGAAATAGCTATTTTTTTTGTAATTTGGAAGTTAGTTTAGATAAACACCATTTTCTCTAAAACTAAAATTCACACAATTGATCTATAGTGAGATCAAATTTAGTATTCTGAAAAGCACGAACTTACGGCAAAAAAATTTTCGAAAAAAAAATGCAAACAAAAATTTTCCCTTATGGTGCAAATTTGTTAGCTGAATTAAGTTAGGTGTACATTTTCAACACCCTGTATAATAATAGTCTTGTAAATTTGCAATGTTGTACCTTTATGAGTAATCTAGTTAGTCACTTAATTGATACACAATTCCTTGAAGAGATTTTATCTTTTCTTCAGTAATGTTTTTTGATGCATGAGATCATAAAAATTTAACACGTTTTGGTGAAGGTAATTACACGCTATCAAATCATAAACTAGCCATATTGTAGGTACGATATGTGAGTTAAATGTAAACAAAAGGAGTACACATTTTAATGATTTACTAATGTTGGGAAATGTAAGTCATAATGGAAACCTGCAGGAGTGCGTCGGGCATTTCTAATAGCGACCTTACCGTTAAAGAGATGGAAAAAAGAGGTGAGAAAATTTTTTTATGGTTTGAAGAGACCCATAACTAAAAATTATTTCCAGCTATTATAGAGGGTGCCTAAATATCGCTGTTCGCGATACCTACAACTTTGTTATTTTAAATAGGACAGCATATAATATTATTTCATTTTCAGATTGTCTGAGAAAATTCAATACGAATGGTTTACACAGTTGGAGATTAAATTGAGTAGGCTATGAGTTATAAACAAATTAAAATAGTTTTCGAAATTTTTGTAATTTTGCAAAATTATGTGAAACTGATGTGATTGTGTTCTCACCATTGAGTGATTCTAAACCTCCCCACTCTTTTGCGCATCACCCTGCATACCCGAATATTATGTCAAAAGTTAAAAAGAAAATCGACCTGTTTTTTAATTTTTTCAAAAAAACAGCGCTTTCCGTTTTATCGAATGTATTCCTTACTTTTGCCGCTCAGTGTATATCCAGCATTGTTCCATACAGGGTGTTTCAGAGATATAGGGCCAAATTTAAAGAGATAGTTCCTTTCATAAAGTTGAAAAATTTCAGCTCAAAACATTTTTGCAATTCAAATCATTCTTCGATATCCCCATGCATTTTAGAACAAAAAAGTATTTTTATTTTTTCTTAATACGGCTATACATATTATATGAAACTTATCTCATTAATTATTTGGGTCATTTACATTGCGAAATTTTTGATTTCACTAAAAGTTCTCTGACTAGAATTTTTATGCGAAATGTTCTTGATGATACTTTGCTGGATACCATGTGAAAAAATTAAGCAATACCTTTTTGTTCTAAAATTTATGAGCTGTATTCAAAAACGTTTTGGCATATGCAATAAAGTCAGTGGCGTAAGAGATAAGGCGAGAAAAGTGGCGCCAACCCTGAATATTATATTAGTAACATTGTCTGAGTAAAACTTCAAATATCTCCGAAACGGTGCGCCGTATACAAAAATGAAAAATTAGTTTTTTTCTAAATAGCATGTTATAGCAAATACAATAACAATTTGGTATTTGCAATAGTCAGTGGCGTAAAAGATAGGAAGGCAAAAGAGGCGCCACCCCTGAATATCTACGCTATCCCTGAAACACCTTGCATAAGTATATGCCCGTTCTACGGTATGTTCTTACTACTTATACCAGATAGATGTTATTGCCAAAATGTCTAGTTAACGAGGATCAACTTCAAAGTCTAGAATCAGTTCTCTTTTTTAACGTTTTACCAGATCCATTGAATAATTAAAAAAAAAACAGTCTAATATACCTGAAGTCGGTGAAATTTCCGGAATTTGGCGTCAACATTGAAATAATCCGTAGACCAAACTCAGAGAAATTAGAGGAAAATGAACATCCATACCGCCAGGGAGAATCTCTCAAGACATGAACAACTGAATACTAATAGGCCTCATCAACCTAACGCACGCATACTTCCTATAAACACAATAATTATTATTGGCATAAAGATACAAAAGCAAAATTGTGTTTACTCTTCTACTATGCACAATTGCACACTCCTCTTAAATATTAAGTTTCAATAATCTAATGTATCGGTGTCAAAGAAAGCAGTCGAGACACCAAATAAAAAAAAAGTGTATATACATATTCTCGAGCATATTCTCATTCTCCAGCCAAATTATTAGAACTCTACTGGATTATCAAAGTAGAGCCTAGAAACTGATTTGTGCAATTCTTACATTTTTAAAAAGCAGAATATGTTTTATAAAAATACAAAATTATATTATAAAACGTCTAGCTCGTATCGATTCGTAATATCACCGTCGGAAATATTTTCCGTTTCCCCAGATTCACTCTGCAATAATGTGGAAAGTCAACGATCCTAAATATAATAGAAAGAATCACTATCCTGGAGTTTTAACGGACAAGAACAGCGTAAAATTTATAGAACATTATATGAGAAAGCTCATTATCATTGTTATTTTATTTCAGTAGATTATGTGGATTCTGAAGCTGTTTACTTTTCTGCGGTCAATTATCCTTATCCACCAAATCCGCAACTTTTCCCTGCTGTATTTTCACACAGAATATAACATAATTTTACCCTTGGTTTAGGTCTACCTTTTATAGCCTGCGGTAATAATTTATAAATGGAAATTTTTGCAATAACCTGATTTATTTTCGTCCATTACTATAAGCTGCTAACTTTTTGGAAAGGATAACTTTTTGTATCTTATGTATATGTATAAACTATAGGAACTCTTATTATTGAACGCAAAATATGTACTAATACATAACTAATAGGTATCAATTATTAATAAATGAAGAGTCTGAAAACAAGGATCGCTGTTTCGTCTTTCTTAAGGCTCATCAGCATGCTACAATAGAAACCATTAGAGGATAGCCAATCGAAAGAAATAATTTAAAACTTGAACGTTTTATTTATATTGTTACCATTCGTTCTATTATTTCGCATTCTATGTATTTGTCAAACTCTAATTTGACTCAGAATTATCGATAATTTTCAGTTTTTTTTTGTCGAAACTCAGAAAATTTTAATAAATAAATGTTTACTTATAGAAATATACTATAAAAAACAAGAATTCTTCTATGCGTTAGAGATAAAAAAAAATTGAAATCAATCAAGCAGATTTATTAAGTAAACCTACTCTAATATTTGTAAGTACCTAATCATAAACATCTTATTCAGAGTTTCTCATTGTTGATCAAAAACGATTATGCTCAGAATGCTTCTCTTGATGTTCGTGTTTTTAAACATATTTTGAATCTCTGAACACTTTTATTCAGTTATGTACACATTACAAGTGACTTGATTGAACCAAATCGTGAGAGTTTTTCTTTCTTAATTTGAAATCAATCAATCAATTGAAATCATCAATTTTTCAATGAAAGCAATATCACAAAATCACAAGGAACTAGAATGTGTAAAGAAGATCTCTGTGTTATTTACACAGAGTATCTTTTTTATCTTCGCATAACTTTTATATTAAATGATGAATAAATTTGATTACTTACGTGTGCTTAAAACAAAATGTCTTTGGAATATCGATGGGCCGAACTGAAAAAGTTTCTGATAGAAAATCTTGTATCCCAATCAGGAAAAAATCCAACAAAGCGCGTTTAATATTCCCTAGGTTTTTGAAAATGTGTCGTTCATATCGGTGGAGGGGGGGGGGGAGGGATGATTGTCGATAAAGTTGAGAAAAACTCTTTTTTCTCAACTTTTTTTACGAAGCTTTTATTTTTTTAGAAGTTTTTTATGCAATCTATTGGTATAAAATTTATTACGTTTACCGTCCCTGTAGCCCTTTTTATACAGGGTGTTATGAATACGTGTTACATAATTAAAGGACACGTAGAAAATGCAAAAATGGGAAAAAATTTCCTATAGATATGGGTCGTTGGAGACTTAGTTTTTGACATATAGGGTGATATAAAAATTAAAAATTCAAGAATAACTCGAAATTTTTGACAGTTTTTAAAAATTCAAGCATGTGATCTGATGCTCCCAATGAATAATTCTTCAATCCCGTGGCGAAGATCTGGAGATATGGGTGTGTCACATTTTTACTAAATAATTCTACGTCGTTACTTTAAAGCAAATTTGATAATTTTGGTAGATTTGTTTAGAGGAGAAAAGTCATCTTACATTTTTCTTGTAGAACGCACTGTTTATTTAATGCAAGTCGCATCAATAACGATAACAAGAAATTATTAATTTTTGGAATAATAGACTATAGTCATATTAGAATTATCAGAGGAAAGTTTTATATGTTTTTTTAGGAACACGATTTTAAAGTTTATTGGAAAAAATTTTGCCCTGACCTTTTTTTGCACTTCTTGCTACTTTTTATTATACAGGGTGCACCATGTATCCTTCTCTATATTGCTATCTCCTAACGCTAACGGATACAGGGTCGGTTAAACAAGTCCAAAGGAGCGCAATTTTGTGGCCATCTCGATTCCGTCGAGACATACAAGATATCTGTGACCGTTCCTGAAATATCCTGAAAAAACTGAAAAATCGAGATTTCTTATTTTTTCCATATCTTTTTTATTATTGGAGATTAATGGATAATTTTTTGTGGGCTTACATAAGTCGTCAAGAGCTACCCATCTGACATTTCAAAAATTTTCAAAGCCGACTAGATCCCAGAATTTTCATAGTCAACTTTCGTTTTTCTTATGGCCACCATAGTGTTTTTTTATGTTGTTCGGTATAAAAAAAATCATAAAAACAAAAAATTGTTAAACTTAAAAAAATAAATTAAAAATTTTTTTAATTTCTTTTTTCTTTACAAAAAAGACACATTTTTAGACCGAATTTCATAGATAAATTAAAAAACCATAAGACAAGCAATATTTCGGCGTATTTTACAAATGTTGACGTTTTTCGACGATTTTTTATTAGGTTTTTCTTTGAAAAATTAAGAATAAAAATTTAAATTTTTTTTTTAAGTTTATTAATTAAATTAATTTATTAATTTATAGTTTTATTAATTTTGGTTTCCATTGTTTTTTTCATATCGAACGACATAAAAAAATAATATGGCGGCCATAAGAAAAACGAAAGTTGACTGTGAAAACTCTTGGATCTAGTAGGCCTTGAAAATTTTTGAAATGTCAGATGGATAGCTCTTAACGGCTTATGTAAGCCTACGAAAAATTATTTATTAATTTCCAATAATAAACAAGATAAGTATGAGGAAAATAAGAAATCTCGATTTTTCAGTTTTTTCAGGATATTTCAGGAACGATCACAGATATCGTACATGTCTTGACGGATTCGACATCGCCACAATACGGCGCATCTTTTCCCTAATTTAACCGACCCTGTATCTCTTAGCGTTCAGGAGATAGCAATATAGAGAAGGATACATGGTGCACCCTGTATATGGATTTTTTTTGGCGCACTATACCCGGGAACGGTTAGTCTTAAAAAAAAACGTTTTTAATAAGAAATGTGGAAAATTTTGTCTACTTTACTTTTGACTTCTATACTTTCGTATAGAATGGAGTTCGAAAAAACGCTTCCTGTCTGAGATTTAGGCCAAAAATAGAAGAAAGTACCAAAATTTGAGCAAAAGGTGCAAAAAAACAAACTTCAGGGATAAAGTTTAGTCAGCAACCATAAAATTCATGTTCTGAAACCCTAAAACTATAGAGGGGGCGAGAAAATCAAAACTATATAAATTTTCTCTGAACCCCATTTTATTCCTAATATGCCTAGCCTAGAAAGACTCATACTCTGTTCGTAGATTGTGGAGTATCTCGGAAATAGGGCGTCCTACGACGATGATTTTTCTCCTCTAAAAAACTCGAATTATCTATCAAAAATTTCACGTTTCCATTAAAGTCAGTGGCGTAGAAATTATGTAAAAAAAGGTAACGGCATCTTCCTATTTTTGCATTTTCTAACGGCCCTTTAAATTTGTAACACGTATTCCTGAACACACTCAAGATGAGTCAGTGTTCAGCAGGACTTCAGCAGTTTATAGAAGACCTGTTAGTTTTAAGGGATAAAAGTTCCCATGAACATAATGTCCGGAAAAGCTTAGAAAAAAGATACTTAGAATGAAGTTGAAAAATGTTTTTTTCGATTATTCATAAATATCTTTTTTTTTTTTCGTAAGAAATCTCCAGGGAATCCAACGCTGATAAGTAAGATCTGGTAAGTCCAAGGGCATAAAAGTTGTTGAGCGAAAAAGGGGTTATATACCCTGTATCTATGCCACTGATGAATTTTTTCACCCGTTCATTCCTTCGTTTTATCTGCTCTAAATTATAATACATAACGTCTTGATAAATTTATGCGGCGAAAACTAATTTTTATTTTTAACACATGGAAACTTTTATTCCTTAAAGCAGCTCTTCTATAAACTGGTGAAGTTCTGCTATATTTTTTAAATATTTTTCGTCGTCGTTGGGTGTTAAAATGACGTTTAATCCCCAGGTAAAAATTATTACTCCAATATTATTTGAATGAGAAATTAATAGACGTTTAAGATGGCATAAGAATTCAGTTATAAAAAAATACCTCTTATTGAAGCATCAGAAAAATAAACCACAGAAAGAAAAGGTTTTTACGACCTTCAGGTGACGAGATTTAAACGTTCATTTGGTAGCATTTCCTCCACAATTTCCTACCTCCAATATCTCCTCGTCTGTAATAGAAGTAATCCGTCAAGCTGCTGCTTTTGCACATTTTCACGACATCCAATAAAAATATGAATGACTGAATAGATCGTTTTAGTAGTACCTACAGCAGGAGTATCGATAACGATTTTCTGAACTTCAAACTTTCTGTTGGCTGTCACTCTGATAAAATGATAAAATGTAAAAGAGGAGTCTTCAATGTCAAAGCAGATGCGATTCGTTGACTACAAATCTGAAGAAATTAATTTGATTGACTTCTTTTTTGGGTAAATTTTACTGATATGCCCAGCAAATGAAGAATGAACAAGAGACCGATTGGGGAGTTTCATGAGTACCTAAATTTTCAAGATAAACATTTCAGGTATTTCGCATCTAGTTATTATGAAAAGTTTTACTTCAGTTCAAATCCTTCTAAATTTATCATCCCCATTCCTGCAATTACTAATTAGGTATCTACTTTACAGGTAGGTAATCGCAGCTTTTAATGACTTCACTTTGCCACGTATACATCTTAAAATGAGAACTAGTAACACGCCTCTAGGCGCTTGGTTTCCCGCTCAGCGCCTGCATAATATGGAAAATATGCAAATTAGACTTATGTTGGATTACTGAAACTGTTCCTTTATGAATTCTGCTAGGTTGTTATTCCTAGAATTATTCCAGTGTAATGATTAAAATTAGTGGGAGCGAGAAAATTTATACAGCATGTAATTTAAATTTTTTATATAGCACCTCCCTTTAATTTGACTGCCTTTAGTTGATGCACAGAAGAAAATTATAACCAACTTTTTGTCTTTGTGTTCTCTCTTAAACGATTAGGTAGAATCGTCTGAGCTCAGATATGTGATTAAAACGCCTGGCAGAGTAACCAGAGACTAATTAACACATAAAAAAATCAGAGGCTCCAGTACTGATCCTTGTGGCTCTCCAATACCATTTATTCATTGCTGGGATCCAATTATTTGAAAATTTGTCGCTTCTTGGCTACAGTCCCGAAAAAGTGATCTATGTAAGACACCTAACCGAGTTATTCGTTCAACACTCTTTTAGCAAATTGGAGAATCATGATATTTGAGATAGTTCTGGAGTATAGTTGAGCTTTAATTTTGCTGATTTGTGAAGTGACAGTTTGCTTACTTTTCCTATACGATCCTAATCGCTTTTGGGTAGGTCATATTGTCTTTGTATGTATCTCAGGATAGTATTCGAGGGTTAATTTTCGTACCCTTAGTCTTGATAAATGATGCTAATGATGAAATAATACACAGATAATTTTCTTCAGGATTTTTGTTTTGTTTGACTGTTGGAACATGACACTGGACGCAAAATTGATTTGAGGAGAAAAGAAAAATAAATTTATAGTACTTTTATCATAAAAAAAACAAAGAAAAATGCGAAATAGTTAGATTATGTATTTTACAATAATATTGTAAAAATAAAGGAGTTTTCATATAGATGTTTCAACAAATTAGAACTAACAATAGTAAATTAATGATGAAACTAATTATTATACTTAAACTTTGAGACTCCCATCTAATTTATTACAATTTATCCAAGATAGATAAATTACTGCAAAGTTAATTTGATGTTTTAATGCAGGAAAATTACGTTTATCTCACATTCAATTCCACCGTTTAAGCACAACTAGAAATAGTAACTAAAGAGCGACATTCTGCATAATTAGGACACAGGAATTGGTTTTAATTAAACCTAGAGTAAATAAACTTAGCGGTCTGCATTAGTGGTAAATTATCTCACCAAATAGCTTCTAAGAGGACTATTAACTGAAACGGAGATTTACTTTATCAAGTTAACTTATCATAGAACTTTGAAAGGAAGTTGTGGCAGATAAAGTATTACATATTGCGGAGTTCATGTCATAACTTCAGAATATAACGTGTGCTTCCATTTGTAACTTTCAAGAAAGCCGCTTAATAGTCAGGCAGTAAATAAATAGTTGGAAACGTGGATAATAAAATTTTAAGGGACGCCGTTGTTTTATTTTTTATCTTTTATTATTAATAAATAGGATCCCTGACAAGGATGACATTAATAAATTAGTATTATAATAAATAAATAGATAAATGAAATGCTTAATTCCGTTTTTCGATTAAAAAAATTCAAGTCGACGCTCTAATATTTTATTTTATTTTATTTAGGTATATATTTTATTTTGGAAATTATTAATTATGGAAATTAGTTATTTTATTGTAGGTACTTAGATCCGTCGGTGTAGATAGCTTTAAAATTGGGATAGCGGGAAATTTCTTCTCTGAAGTGCTGCGTGAATTGTTGCTGGTTGTGGACTTATCAAACCTTGAGAGTCATAGAGACAAACTCTCTTGCTCCATAATTTACCCCTTCTATAACCAACTGGTTGTTCGCCTCCCTACTCTATTCAGTATTTTCTCAGCCAAGTCCTACGTCATCCTTTGTGCTATTTAACATGTTATCTTCACCCCTGAGAATATGTTATCTGTTCCGATTCACTTAGTGCTCTCCAAACCATCCACCTTATCTTCCCCAAAAACTCATTTTTTTAGACAGATTAGATCTAAACTTAGTGAATGCCTCAATAGAATCGTCCTTTTATATACCCTCTCCCACATCGAAGGTAATGAACGAGCAGACACGTTGACAATGGCAGCAGTCTCTCCGTAACTCAATTTTATTCCACAAAATTGGAACCACAATCAATTTTCCATCAAATCTCTTAGGCCGTCTATGTCAACCAGCATTCCTCTCCCTATCCTTTTCTTCTCTACAGAGAAATACCTCCTCACTGCCCATCATGCAATACTAGACTTAAATTTTTCACCGCATCTTCAGCTCGTGCCCAAGTCTACAGCCCAAAACAGAATCGAACTCTGCAGTGTCATCCGTGCTGCATAAATTGCATAAATAAGCTGCTAATAACCCTCAGGCGCAGCTTTAAATAATATAAAAAAAATTATTTTAATAAAATTTGAAAAATCCATAATAAATAATTCGGTCATTTTTCAACTCTGAAAAAAATATTTTTGTGGCGGACTCGGGGTTCTAGGTTCTACCGAGATCCCTGAGATTGGAATTGAAAATTTGAATTATTGATCTCCCGGTGAGGAGCTTGCGAAAGAGTAAGACGAAAAAATATGATCCGGAATAAGAGTTTCTAATAAATAAATTCTAAAATCTAAAAATAAAATAAAATAAAAATAAATAAAATCTAAAAATAAATTCTAATAAGAGTTTGTGAAAGTGCCTGTTACAAGAATTCTAGGGATACTACTACAAGAAATAGACTGGTCTTCCTGGAAATTTCCCATAAAATATAGTTGACAATAAGAAGATGGCGTTAACACGCACATAACACAATAATTGAATAATTTAATGACAAATAATTAGAACTTATGTACCTACGTTTGGTATCATGCATGTAGGCAAGTATATTGATTTCAAATGAAACTTAGACGTCTTTTTATTGTCTGCTAGACCGCTATATTTGTGGCTTAATTCCAGTTTTATTTTACTGCAGGCCATTGGTAATAAAAATGCATTAAACTTTATTTTCTCTTAAACGATTTTGACATCGGTTTTAATATGAAAGAATTTCCACAACATAAATAAATTTTTTTATGACATTCTATACTGCTGTATAACATTTATGTCTTTTGGTTTCGAAGTGACGGTTTATTGGTTACATAACAAAAATTGCTAAAACATTGAATTTAATGTTATTTTGATATGTTTTTTATGGGTAAAAATGCCCTGGGCTTAAAAAATTAAACACTTGCATACATTGAAAAAAGGGTAACTATACAGACTTTTATGTAGGTATTTTTTTTATGACTTTTGAAAAGTCCCCTTTTTCCGCTTGTATTAAGAGCGGATTTTTTCAACCAACAGCAGGAAATTAAGCAATTTTAGATGAAATCAGAGAAAGCAGAGAGTAACGTTTATATGATGGTAAACGGTGTAAGTTTTTTGAAGACCGGAAATTTTTGCATGCAAATTCAATAATTTTAGGAATCCATTTAGGAATAATTTAAAAGTAGCTTTGACTGTTTGAATTAAATTAAAACTTGAGATACTTTGTATAAAATATCATCGGATTTTCTTCAAACTTTCAACGATGGTTAAGATTATGAGAAAGCAAACTGAGATTGTTATATTAAATTAAAACGTCAGAATGTCGTTCTCTGAAGTTGAATCAAGTCAAACGGAATTACGTAACTTCCAAAAAAGTTTTCATAAGTTCAAGAAATTATGGAAATCGACAGAACATCTTCGACAGTCCATTTAATTGAATCATATAATTAACTTTTATTTTCAAGGAAATAGAACGTAGAAAGATAACTGGGAAATCAAAAGACAAATTACCGAATTAGCGAGAGTGGAAAATTCACTTACGAGATTTGCTTTTCAGGTGTCTCTAGACCTTTATAACTTATAAGATTACCGCCGAGATCTTTTCATCCCGAAAAGGGCATTCCTTGTCAAGTTAATTGATGAAAGGCGCGAAAAATTAGATGTAGGTACTTGAGGAAAAACGCTGTCGGGAAAATCTGGATGGAGATTTACATTCCGAGACTTTTGACTGTTACAAGTTACAAAGTTTACATTTAATTGTGTAAAAGAGGTCGACAAAGAAGTACTCATTTACGACCTTATAGTTTGTGTAATTTATGTAACTACGACATATTTTTTACATTCTAGTTGATCATAAAATTCTAATGACCCGTAGAGAAATATTTTATAAGTTCTTAGCTGATAGAGTCCTCAGCTGCACAGATTCCTTTATTTATACAAAAATCAGTGTTTTTACTATTTGTTGAACCATTCCACCCTCCATAATATTAACCTTTTCATGGAATTCTCAAGGGTAGCTTAAAGTTGACAAACTTATGAAACAGATTTTAAGACCAAGTTTCTTGTTTGTTTCTTATTTTTTGTTAAAGTATTTGAAATTTTCCGCGGAAAAAAATATTTAACTACTCAAACCATAATAATTAATGAATTCCGAGCTGTTTTGTCATGGTCCACGTTTCTTTCACGACTACAGTAGACATCAGCAGCGATCAGGCTTCCACTCCCCGTGGTCACTTACAAGGATAACTTCAACTTATACTGACAACTGTAATTCAATAATAATTATAATCTGGGAATCAATTATGCATCCAGTTGAAAGCCTGCACTCAGTAATTATTTAACTAAGCTCAAAGAATTTACTTCTCATCAGATATATAGGACAATTATTGAAAACCATTACCTGCACTTTATGCTTGTCCAATTTACCTCGACGAGATGTTCTGAGAATGGGATTGAGGGAATTCCTATTGTTATTAGACTCTGGAGTCGAGAATCAGTGGCGTGTGAGAGTGGTGTCGACTTGTATTGACGATGACACATTAACAGACTTTAGTGTTGTGCTCCTATATAGAATTTACAACATGTAATACTTTTCATTGCAGGTACCTAGGCACTAAGGCACTTCTCACTTTCATGACGTCACAATTCTCAGAACGTCTCGTCAATTTGGTAGTCAAATTTAACCTCAAGTCAAATTAGACAATCAATTCATGTATTTTTAAATGCTTCTAAATGTGTATTTGATTATGAGATTAAACTTAGGTTTAGTTTAGGACAGGCCTCAGTATTTTCAAAAAACTACTATCGATTAAATTGATTAGATTCAATAGGAAAACCTGGCACAAACGCTTGGTGAAAGATAAGATGACGAACTGATTTTCTCTTAATTGTATGAATATATAGGCTTTTTTTTAAGAGGGAGCATCGGTCTTAGGTAAGAAATTTAAAGAAATCTAAGAAATTCGATGATTTCGAGGCGACCTAACGGCTAGCGATGACTGATTCCAATTCTAAGAAAGCAATAGAACTGTTACGAAGATACAAGATCGGTGATATACGGCAGTTCATGTAAAACTGTCACTTTTGCCTGTCATAAATTTAAAAACCAACCCTGTCTTTTGTTGGCGTTATTTACCAAGCAAACTCCGTTTGAATGAATATCCTATGCCATATTTCAAATTATGTATATTGTTAAAAGTACCACTCCTACAATTATTATTAGTTGTTTGTGTAGTACCTAGTATCATGCCAGCAGTAAACAAAATGCTTGCGTGAATGTTCATTTTGATTATTTTTTGGTGATAAGGATTCTATTATTTAATCGATTTATCAGTTTTCATTTCTTGTATTCTCTGATATGAGGACTGAAACTGACAGCAAAAAAATTGTTTATAATAAAAAGAAGTTGATAATTATTTTGAATTATATGTCAAATAAATTTTTGAAATTTTGCACTAAACCTGCGCAAAGGAGACAAAGGTGAAGACCCAGATCAAAAATGCGAAAGTTAATACGCGTGGAAAAAAAATAAAAATAGAGAAAGTATACTAAAAAGTTATATCATAAAACTGAAAATGTTTTAGAGCCACTGGGTACCTACCTGTCAGTTACTCTCAGCATGGATCCTCCTGGCAAAAGTGGAAGTTTCACGTGAACTGCTATAATGTGCTAGACTTTATGGGTATTCTCAATATCCGCGATTTCTTTCTGGAAAGTGGGTAGGTACTCGACGAAGGAAGATTCTGATATACTTGTAAAAAAGTAAGCCAAGCACTCAACCACAGATTGTTTGGCCGCAAATAATGTGAATTTTTTAATGCCATTTTTATCATAGGCGTCCCTCTTTCCTGATATTGGGTGTTTAAGCTAAAATTTGAAAAAAAAGTTTTTAATTCGTAACTTTGTTATATCTTGAGATCTTCGGTTGGAATTTTGCAAATAGTTTTTCCTTATGCCTGCGCATTATTTTATAGATTTTTTTTTAAGAAGAGAAACAGCCCCCATTTTTTTCCCATGCACGCTTCTGGTTCAAAGCTATTGTTTTTTTGTTTTAGATCAAGCGTTCATTTATTTTATTTTTCTCACTCTTGGAAAATTTTGTGTTTCTAATGTGCTTACAAAGTTCTGCAAATTATTTGACTGTGTTATTGATCAAATCGCTGTTTTAGGCCAGTGGTCCAGTCAAATTAGACAAAAAAATATAGTTTTGCTGCATTAAATCATGAAGCTATAAAACTTTCAGGAATGTGTAGTGGGAAGTTCCCTTAAATACGCCAAATACGTCTAAGAAAATCAGTTACACAGGTGCCTTGTGGGTTGGGAGGGTTCAAATTCTCTTTCTGAAGTTTTTGTCTTAAGATTTTGTCTCATATATCGAAAACGATGGGTCGCACAGAGAAGTTTTCACCTTCAAAAATTACTAAATTTCCCACAAAAAAGTAAAATCACATTTTTTCTATGCATCATCGTCTTTTAGATTTTCTTATTAGCTACCTATATAAAAGAGAGAGCATCGGTCTTAACTGTGTGGATAGGCATACTCCACTTTAGTCAAAGGCATAGTCGCTCCACTTTGTTTTTTTTTGGCTTCTAGATCGAGCTCATATAGCCGCAGACGCATATTTGAATGGTTAAATTAAAGACCAGAAACAACTGCCGCACTACCACCGCAGTACCGCGCTCCGTCTTTGAGATATGAGCCGGCGGCGAAAATGTAAAATTTGAAGAAAAAATTGTTGTACAGGGTGTCTGCTTAAATTGGAACCATGTGGAAATTTTTTTTATTATTGGTTTTATGAAAAAATGTATTCCTGATAAAAAGCTGTGCATAGTTCAAAACTTAAAATGCAGCCATCAGATATCGATTTTTTCAAACCGTATACGAGGTGTGTCAAAAAATAAAAATTTAACGCAAGAGTAAAGTACCTTTATTTTTGACAATATCAAAAATTGTTACTTAAAAAAGTTGATCAGCACTGCAAATGACATTCAAATATGCAATTCATCAAATATTTGTTTTATCTAAGAGATGGGGTTTATCAGTAGCGGTTTAGCTTTTATGGTGTTTTTTATTGGTTAAGCATTTGCATGTTATTGCATATTTGAATGTTATTTGCAATTCTGATCAACTTTTTTTTATAACAATTTTTGATATTGTCGAAAATACAGGTACTTTACTCTTGCGTAAAATTGATATTTTTTGACAAACCTCGTATACGGCTTAAAAAAAATCGATATCTGATAGTTGCATTGTAAGTTTTGGACCATGCACAACTTTTTATAAACAATACATTTTTTCAGAAAACCAACAATAAAAAAGTTTTCCATATGCTTCCAACTTAAGCAGACACACTGTATAAGCTTCTTGAAAAATATGAGATTCTACAAAATTTTCAACAAAATATTCCATGTTCTTCGGCTCATATCTGAGAGACGGTAACGCACAAAGCGTAAATCTTCCCTGAGCGACGAATTGTTTTGACATTTGCGCCAAAAACTTAAGACAAAAACCTTCCTTTCCAAAGGAGGAGAAGAAACTTTGAACTCTCCCCACTCCCGCAGCGCTTGTGATCGAAGGGGCTATAATATGCATATTTCAGGGTATCTCTTTAAATATTCTTGAAAGTCTTGAAATTACATGATTTAGTAGTGAAGCAAAACCAAATTTTTTGGTCTAATTTGATTTAACTACTGCCCTAAACCAACGACTTAATCAATGACACATAATATAGTCAAATAAGTTGTTAAAAATAATAATCAAATCTCATGAGTCAAGCCCAAAATCAAACTCTTATAAGAGTGAGAGAAGAAATGAAGGCATGATCTAAAAAGCAATACCCTTGAAGAGAGGCGTGCAGAACTGGGTTGGGGATAAAAAAAAAAACAAGAAAAAATTCCTTGGTAAACAAAAATTTATCAAAAAGGGTGCCGGTATAAGAAAGGAGGACATTAAAAATGTCAACTGAATATCTGAAGAAACAACGAAGTTATTAATAAAACACTTTTTTTCAATTCTAACTCTTCCCTGTATGTCGAAACAATCTTGGGCTAAGAGCTTGAAATGTGAAATACTTTTTCACAACATCCTGTATAAGCAACACACAAGTGAATGTATGGAGATAAATGTGACCAGATGTGTTATAAAATGTGTTGAATATTTGCAATTCTTGTTCAAATAAATAATCATGAATATAATAGTGGTAAGTATTAAGTGTAAATGAATAATTAATCTATTATGCAGTGTGTAAAATAACTACTTACTTTTCTTCAATTCATTATTCATCGAGTCTGAATTTACTTTATAGACGAAGTTTTAAACGGAAAATCGGCTAGAAAATAAACTACATTTCCAGTTAGTATCACCATTTTTTTTTACAATATACAATAAAGCTGTGAAATTTTAAGTTTACAGTTGTTGTTAAAAAAAGTAAAAAAACGTAAAAAATTATCATTAATTTTATTTTTTTGATATTTACTATCTGAAATGTTTCATTCGTTATCACCGTAATAACATTATTTGCACATTATCAAAAAAAAATCTATTGCTTGCACAAGCGATTTTGTTGGTTGTATTATGAATTTTATAATAATTCAGTTGAAGGAAAGTATCTTTAAAGTTGGTCAAAATCAAATATTAACCTTTGAAAATTTTAATTAAGCACCCACTAACCAGTAACCACCCGAGCAAATGTTTTTTTATGAGTTTACTTTAACTCGTAAGTTTTTTAAAAAAATTATATTTTTCTTAATGAGCAATGAAAAGCAACTTTTTTATTAAATAAAACATTTATTACCAAGATTATTCGAAAACTTTGTTTCAAAGAACTTTACCTTAGACTAACTTTAAACTTAGTATAAAGATTAAGCGCTGTAGAAAATATCTGAAGTAACAAACTTGAAGACTTTAATCTGCAAAATAAAGCACTCCTGATGAAAAGTGTCGATAAAAATGATTATAAATAAGTTAAACTTCTCTAATATAAATATTTTACATAAGTGTTTGTAGTTCTTATGATCCATATCAAAGATAGTTTTACAAAGGAATTCAAAGGCTTATAATCGCTTTAATATATTGAAAGATCTCTCACAGAAGTTCCATTAGTTTCAGTTTGTTACCAGCATTGATCGGCTGATTGAAATAATCATATGGTAGTATCTGAACCTGAACCTTTTGATGAGTTAAATGAACTTAATTGGTCGGTTTAGCCTGTAACTATAAATAATACATTCTCAATTTAGTCACTGGGTTACTTTTTTTCGAGTCGTTAAAGTAATGTTACTTTATACTAGGCTTCATTTTAATGCAGTAACATCAACGATTTTCGGAATTTTCACAATTTCTTTGATCTATAATATCAGCATAAAATCAGGCTACAACTTCTTTACGAATCTCTACTTTGTTGATAATCTCGAGTGAGTCCAAACTGACTCTTTCAATAAGTTTTCCAGGTTGTCACCATCGTTCAATTTCATTTCGGTCAGGTATAAGCGAAACTCCGACAAACAACTCACATTAGGAAACTCGTTTTCTATACTTGTTGCTGAAAACTTGGTCGTCCTGACAGGTCGTTATGGAGAAGTTGCATCCCATCCATACCGCACGATTGACATCGTGCGCTACATCCTGAGACTTATAATAACTTCAAGGATTCTTCTTGAATCAGTATCCATCTTAAAAATCGATTCGAATGATAGAATGTAATCTTACATAAGCCTTTTATTTTAGGGATAATAATAATAATTGTTAGCGGTAATATATCGAATTTGTTCTACTTTAACATAATATACAAGACAGCTTGATATATTAAAAAGGACATATTTAATCTACATCTTGATGATTTTTTTTATTCAAAAATTTGTTTAAAAATGAAATTGTTGTCATGACAACTGCTCATTATTGGCATCTGAATCATAAAACATGGCCAGGATAACGCCAGACTGTTGACGTGCATGTATGGAAAATCCATTTCAAAAGCTAATGACTGAGGTTGAAGAGGTTTCATGTAATGGAGAAACCGCTTATTCCTACCCATTTCTGTTATTACTCTTGCTACCGATGCTGTGGTTAGGGTTTCAGCTTGGGAGAGGATAAAAGGGGTGAAGACATAGATCTAGCAAAACCTGCCGACTTTAATTGCACTTAGGGTCAGTTTTGGAGTTGAGTTAAACGAGTGGAGGTCGAATGACCCACTTAAATAGGCTTTCAGCATCGTAAGCATTGTTAAAGGAGGTCTGCTTGGAAACTAATCTGGCGACATATATGTCTTAAAGGGTCTACCTTCAAGTTAGAAGAGGTAATAAATCATGTCTTTAGTACGAGGTATGAGACGTAAAATAATTATTGATGAAAGACAAAGCTGAAAAAGTTTTATTCCTTTTCGGCAGGAAATCCGGTTAGGGAAAGTTTCCGAATTGTCTAGAAAGTACTCATGGAACAAACTTTGTGCGGTATTGCGCAGTAGAATACGAGAGTGGGCACGAAGTTCATTTTATGTATAAAGAATCTTAAATAAATAAGGAGAATATAAACATAAGATAATAATAAGGAGTTAGCAGCGGCAGTAAAATAATGCTTGTGTCACCATAAGCTAGCCTTAAAGACTAAGAAGGAAAATAGAGGTCATTCTGGAGCTATTACAATCTACATAATTTAATCCATGATGACTGAGTTTTACGACCAAGTTGTTCTCCTAAAATTTCCAACAGGAGAGATCCACTTTACTCATATAATATTGTCATATTGTTGACTGAGTTCTGCTTATTCATATTAACTTGGAGTTAGTAACTCCATGTTTCTAAATAGGTCATGTAGCCCAGTTTATTCTGCAGAAGTCTGAACTGATTATCATCACATTATATTCCAGATACCGCTGTTACTCGTACCTATGACAATGCACAGCTTTTCTAATTCTGAAAAAATATGCCGCAAACATAACACCTCAGCTAATAGTCTTATCGATGTAATAAGAAGTCATACATGTGGAAATACAAAAATAAAAAAATTCAAAAAACTCGTAGTAGTGTTCTGAACAGTCATTCTGTTACCAAAAGAGGCAAAGTTGATGAAAGCAGCATCAAGAAACGTTTTCAAGCGAAAAATTATATTTATATTTAGGTAAGTACTTAACTTAATTATTCCTTGTTTTGAGTTATCGCCGTTACAACGTAGACAAAACGAACAAAGAAAATTAGCAAGGGAAAGAAAATGCACTCTGAATTCCCTTGCCAGATTCTTATTTCTAATTACATTTTCTTTGATTTATAAGGTAAATATAAAGAAGAAAACAGAAATTATGCAATGCTGGTATAATCATTAGCGACTTGTTTTCTTGTTTTCGGGTACTCCATGAATATTAACAGGGGTGGTGAACAAACAAACAATGTTTAAAAGTAAACAGAGATAATATTCAAGATTCATCAGTCTTGAACTCTTGTTCGGTATAGTTTGGAAGTTTCATTTACTTTAGAGCCATGAGAAGCTAAGGACTGTCACAACAAGTACAATTGAAGAGAAGCTCGTCAAATTTTATATTAAGCGATTTTTCTTTGGCTGATTAAGAAAATGTTTGCTTCCGAAATAAATTTGATAATTCTTAGCCTTTTGTAATTATTATTATTTGACCAGGATCAGTTTTATTCTTGCTTCTTATTAGAAATGGCACTTACTATACAAATAATGTATAGTAAACGTTGTAGTGTAAACATTGGGCTGATTGCAACTCGCGATATTTAATTATTCTTCACCGACCTCAAAGAAAAAAGCTAAATCGACAGCGAGGTTACTATCGGCAAGTTATATGATTATAGTTTCTTAGAAAGTTCAGCTTCCTTGAGGTAAGGCGGGACATGAATGTGGTCTTCGTCATCACTCAGGACATTTTCCATTGTATCCGATATATTATGCTTCGATCTCACATACTGAACAGTATAAATTCACAGAGGAAGATGTTTGACAGTAATTCTCTTAACACAAACTTCACAGTGTGAGTTTGTTCATGGCCGCCTTGGAACAGAAATTTGTGAGTATGGCCAGCTCTTATTCTTGATTGGATTACCTGACTTTTCCTATTTTCCGTAAGTGACAGGGTTGGGTGAAGGGTAGTTTTCAGTGTCTTCAGCGTGTATGAACTCTCTTGCCATTTGCGTTCCCACGATTTTATTAGCAGTGCTTGGATGTGGGCTTTCATATCCGACTCAGTGTAGCTGTAGAAGTTGAGTTTGGTTGACGTTTTGTTTCTGATCGCGTCTTTAGAAAGTAAGTTCGCTTGTTCATTTCCATAAATTCCAACATGAGATACGACAAACATGAAAGTTAGATTTGATATTTGGGGGTGTCTTGTGAGTGCCAACAAGGGAATGAACGGTGTATAATTTATTAATGGACTGGAGAGAGCTGTGGGAGTAGGAACATATAACGTATTTTCTGTCAGGGTGTTGTAAGACTTAATTGGTGACCTCTAGAAGAGTATACCCAGCTCACCCGTGAATTAGCTACAGTTATCGTTTAGGTTGAATTGGTGATTCTTGCGTGTAGATTGTGGATCGTATACCTTAGTGGGACTTGGAAGCGTCGGTGAAGATGAAGCTTGACTTTTTGTGCGATTCCGTTTTCTAGCTGAATGTTGCTTTTATTAGTTCGGGGTGTTTGAGATTTTGACATCTTTGCCGCCATTGATGTGTCTCACTTCCACCACAAGCGGGGAGGGCTATTCGATGTCATTGCTGAGCATACGTGGAAAGTCATAGACAAGAAACTGCTATTCTAAGGGATCTTTCATGTAATATGGTTGTCCTTGGTTGTCCTTCCTGTCTGTTAGAGGCTGTCTGCGGTGGTTACGGAAGACTTATGTATAGGAGTTTCTGTGCGTGAGATAAGGTGAGATAAGTCAAAGTCTGTTGCTTCCGACGGAATTCCCATGTAAGTTACCTCGCTCGGGGTAAATCGAAGACAGTCAAGACTTTTCTAATTGGTGTATTAAATCGATCCTATAAACATATGAGACTTTTGTAGAATTGAAGTAGGATTTGCGTATCGGCACTCTCTTCCAGTGTAGTTGTGAGTCGAAGGTAGCCCCTAGGTAGTTGATTTCACCTGTAAATTTTAGGCTTGAACCATTCATTACCAGGTTTGGAGTATTTATCCTTCTTTTGCGTGTGAACAGTACTCCCTTCGTCTTTTCAGTTGAGCACCGGAATCCGAAAACATTTGGACCGGATATTTAGATTTTCGATTGCCTGTTGTAGAGAAGATTGGATTGTTTTTGGTATTTTACCTTTTACGAAGATGACCAGATCGTCGGAGTAGAGGTAGATGCCGTTTGTGGCGATCACGAAGAGGGTAGCACTCATGACTGATTCCTGGGAGATTTCATTTTTCAGTGGACATTCCTGAGATGAGTTATTTTGAAGCCTTATTTTAAAGCTTCTGAGCACTAGGAAGCTTTTTTGAAAGTTGTTTTAAAATCGGATGTCTCCAAGTCATATGGAAAGCTTTTTCGATGTCGAAAAAAATGGCTGCAATAGATTGGTTCTGGAGGAATGAGTCATATATCTCTGTTTCTAGGTTTACGATATTGTCGGTTGAACAGCGGTTTGCCCTGAAACCATTTTGGATGCCAGTTACTAGTTGTCTTGTCTCTATCATCCACATCAGTTTTCTGTTCAGGATTTTTTCATGTAGTTTGCACATAGTGCAGGTAAGTGAGATAGGGCGGTAGTATGAGAATAGATGTCTGGGTTTATTAGCTTTTAGCAGTGGAAGGACTATACTTCTGACCATTTGAAAAAAAAAAGAAAAATAGATTTACTTATATCTTTGTTCTGCAAAGAACCAATGGTGGCAAATTAAATTTGAACCTAAATTCCAATAAATATCAAATTTGGAATAAAATTTAGTGTAGTATCGTTTTGAGAAATGTGAAATCTAGTCATCTTTTAGATTTTTTATAAACAATAGCTTAAGCATATAAATTATTGAAATACACACTCAACACCCATCCAAAACACTGTTTGGATGGGGCGCTTTTGCCTCAAAAATACAGTTCATCTGACTTTGAGTCTGACATCTGAGTTCATCTGACACAATGAGTATAAAAAAACAAATATTTGTTCACATTTTTATTAATATTATGCTTCCACCAATCACCAATACCTGACGATCTATACTTGTCCAGCATTCGAGACTGTAGATCTCATAACGTTCCTCAAAAACTTTTTTTTCTTTTTTTTTCAAACTTTTTCAAGCAAAGTGCAGACATTTTTGGCCCCTATAACCTCTTACATCTTTTACATTTTGAGCAGTTGTAAGTTTCCAATTTGTTACCGCTAAGAATTAGACTCCTGAGAACGGATGCGGATCCGTCGCTGAAATTAATTTCGAGGGTAAGTTATTTTTTCATAAATCATAAAAAGAGCCATACAGTGATTTCAAAGACCTGCTTTTGCGTTCTTGAAAAGGTGGCAAAATGTCTCATACCGCTTTCGATTCAATAACCATCATTAGAGGTTTCATGAGTAACTAAAATTAATTCTGATGCGTATATAGAAATGCGAGCAAAGTGTAAGGGTGTAGCATATTAAAGGCGAAAGGGTGAAATTTAATTTGAATTCATCAACATTCCCTATACCTTCGCAAATTGAGGATTCGACAGAATTTCCAGGTTCGTGAGATGATGTGTCTGGCATCGCATGATGAATAATTTCGACATGTAAAAAGTATATTTTTCCTTTATTATTCCGTCATATATTTCAGCCTTATGTACTTCTCTATAGTCCTCTTTGACCAACCTTTGCTTGCAATAATAGTTCTTCATTATTATATAATAAACCAAAAGTTGTTATAAACTTGCCTTAAATCCTTAATTCTATTATTATTTAATTATTTAAATTTAAAGTTTCTTTATGAGCGCAGCTCTCTAACTTGATAATGAAACCAAAAATTCATTCAGCGATGTAAAAAGTAACTTTAGTAGTCACCTTCACCTTCCTTATCACATTTTTTGCACTTGATTGATGACGTCGTCAATTTTATGTCGTGAGATATAAAATTTTAAGAGTCCTTTTCCAATACTTCCGGTTTTATTGTCCCTAGAGTCGTTGATAATGGTAGGTACTTTAACAGCAGTCGATGTAGCATCCAGGAACTTTAAAACTTTCATTGAAAAACACGGAAAAACATGTGAAGAAGAAAACTTTACATATGTATTAATCATATTTCACGCGAGGTACCATCGATATTTGATCCCATCGAGAATTTATCACGTTATAAGTGAACGTTTCTCTATCTACTATAGGTATCTACTCGTTCGTAACTTATTCTAGTTGGTTACACCCAATTTCACAGTTTCCCGGAACCGATAAATGCAATTTCTTATAAATAAAACTCATGTTCGAACTGGAAACTGGAACCTCATTGGAACGTATAAAATGAGCATTTCGTGTTTTCCCCTGCAGGGCAGGTCCTGATCCTAATACCGGGATTCCTTCTAGACATTTTCATCGAATGGCCGTTACTCTGGCGCCGAACTTTGCGGTTGGATAAGAGAGGGATGATTCACTTTCTTGTTTTCTAATCGGGAATTGTGATTGGATTATTCAAATTTTTCAAGAACAATTTCCAATATTCTGATTTATTAGGTTCGTTTGGTTCGTGCTGCAGGATGGGGAATTTTTAATATGTAGATAAATGTTTCAAATAGCCCGAGGACTGTACAAAATTTGATAATCTATTTTTATAAACACTTAAGAATTTTATTAATCATTAGGGGGATTGCTAGGGGGGTATATAAAACTTTGTCTCAAAACTGAGTTTTCTCATAAAATTCGAGCCACTTGAGCCAAATGTCTAGAGAATCTGCCCCGAGCTTGGGGCCCTTGTGTAATTAGCATTGTGCCCTACTCTGTAGCACTTTTCCTAACAATAAGCTGATTTTAGGGCGAAACGAGAATTCAATTTGGCTCTCTTCTTACGACAGTAGCGTTCTGAGAATCTGAAATCCATTGAAGCAGTAATAGGGGGATTCCTCAAAAAACGAAAACCTGTCTGAACTACAGGTGTCCCAGAATAAAGGGGACAAACTTCTGAGGTAGAAAATTCACTCGATTTTAAGAAAAAAAAGTCATAATGAACTACACTCTAAATTGAAGAGACAGGGTTCAATATACCAAAAAAAATTACATTTTTTTTTATAACTCCGAAACAGCAATAATTGCCTGCGTGTAGCTTGAACCAGGGACGTACGGTAGGCAGGGCTCCAACTTTTTACGCCACTGGATAAATTTTGGTTTTGTCATAGTTTTCCAAAAGTGAGATATTTCTGGTCCAAAAAAAGCATTATCGACAGTTTTTGATACATGTACGATTTAGACATTCGAGAAGGACAAAAAATTGTAGGTTTTTTGTCAATATTTTTCAACTTAAATATTACTGAACTTTCACCTATTCAATTGTGAAGATCTCAATAACTGTTGAGAATTTACCCACCAATTTTGACGAAAACTTTCTTAGGTTTAGAATATGCGCGTGGGTTGCATGGGACAATGACGATTCCGAAACTGAAAACGATTTTATCGTGCGACTCTGCATTCCCGAGATGTAACCGTTCAAAATTATTGAGAAAATTAAATTTTTTTACTGAAACGATCAAATAAAAAAAACTTTTTCAAAATATTTAGTTTGAGTTTTATGGGAAAAATAAGAACCCTAACGCCCCTCTGGGTTATTTTTCTGATTCGTGTTGCAGTCAAACGAGCTCACATAAAATTACGTCCCACCAAAGACATCGATTTTTTGATGAAAATTACGAATAAGTATTTCTAGCATAAAACAGTTGCTACGTAGTTTATTCTTCTCTTATTTGTAACACTAATTTGCTACCTCCATGCAGCCAGTATCAAGCAGCCTCCAGCTGTGATCACAGGAAGACGCACTTGTTGAGCACAGCTTCAGCTCGACCGGGATCAATCGATGAAACTCCCGCCTCCCACGTTTCTGCAGGAGTTTCGTGTCGCCTCGACATGTCCTGGTTGCCTGGATCCGGGACAATGCAATTCCAGTAAAATGCATTTCTGCTATCAGGATGTTCTGGGAGGGGACGACGTCAGATAAAGTGAGGGAATCAGTTCCCTGAAGTTATGCTGTCAGATGAATCGTGCCGGAGAAAAGTTGCGACTTGACCTCATTTTTAATTCCTTCGATCAAGATTGCAACTCTTGAGCCATAATATTGTCTGAAATTGGTTTCTTGGCTTGAAAAGATAATTCAATCGTAATTGCATGTGGTATAGCACAACTGGTTGGCCATACTCACGTAGGTACAAACATTTTATTTTTGGAATTAAACGGAATTATATAAATTGTTCCGATCAATTCTTCGCATAAATAGGTACCTAGCTATATCAATTTCGCTAATGTTATCATTATTTCTCGATTTAAATAAATGGCCATTGATCGATGTATTTATAAAAGGAGCGTTCACCTAAAAGGATAACCATTACAAGTCGTTACTCTAATGGTCATACAATGGCTGGAAATTTGAGCAGGGCTGAGTGTTAAACCCAACTCTCTGGAACATTAGTCCAGTTTTTTTCCTGGATGCAAAACATCGTTAGACCTCAGGTCCATTAAACGAATTGTTGTATAATAAATCAGTGACCAGTTGAAATATCGTTCAGCTGTTAAATTTCCAATCATCCCTTGCCAGTTTAGCGGCTAATTTATTTCTTGCTACCAGTATGTCTTCACCAATTGTTTGCAGTTTCGGTGATCAATCAACTTCAAGGAAAATCTCAAACACTTCCCAAAGCAATATTTTCCTCAGAATCGTCTTTTCTTATATTGTCTTTAATTTATGAGAGTACCGCTTCGAGCGCATTAAGAAAACGATTTATTCTGATAAATAAATTAAAAACTTAATGAATGAATTGTACACAAATTGATATAAGTTTCACAAACATGTCAGAATGTGATCGGTCATTTTACCCAAGTCAAGTTGGTCACGTTTTGGTTAGCCTCGCTTTCGCCAGGGAATAACTAACTTTTAGCAAACATTCAAGAATAAAAATCCACTTACACCGAAAGTAAATAAAAAAAGTCAGAAAATGTGACTGCGTCGTGGGCTTTTAATAATTACGGATTTTAAATAGGTATTGACGATGATTTTTTATTGAATGAAATTTTAAAATAATATTATTATCAACAAAAACAAACCTTTTTTCAATTTAAACTGTTTTTAAGCGAAAAAAAATTGCTAAAAATTATTTGATCCTCTCCCTGGCCGAAAGCGTGGCTGACCAAAGCGTGGCCAGGATTAACTTGACTTAGATTCACATTTTTAATATCAGTACTTGATTCTGTCTATCTGTTGGATCCAGGTGGGTTGTGAGTTCAAGATTACCCCAAGATATTTCACCTCTCTCGATATTTGTACGTTCCTATACCGAACTTTTAGTGGTCCAATGTCCCATTTTCCTTCGGTTAGTGAACGCTATGATGGTTGATTTGGAGGGACTTATAATCAATTATTCCTCTTCATCTGTCCATTTGGTTACGACATTTAAGGCTCTTTGCATGCAAGGGCTTTTTGTGTCTTTGAATTTACCTTGGATTTGTATTACAAGGCCACGGGCATATTCTATGGTTTGATTCCCTCTTGGTCCAGAAGCTTTAGTAGCTCATCTATAACAAGGCTTCATATCAAGGGAGACAGTACACCACCATCTGGGCATCCCCCCGCTACCTGAGCCACCATGGTCTCATGCACCCAATAGGGATGTACATGCCAATCTGTTTTTCATCAATCAGTCTATCCACCTGCATATTATTGCATTGATTCCCCTATTCATCAATGCATTGGAGATTATTTCTAAGGATATATTATCAAACGCACCTTCTATGCCCAAAAAAGCACATAATTTTATGGCTTATTCAGAATTTTCCGCCAGTTGATGTAAAGATAATTCCGTTGAATTTCCTGTTCTATATAATGCATGTTGGTCTTGATGAAGTGGTCTTTTTGCCAAGACATCGTCCCTATATACTTATCGACCAGTTTTTCTAACGTCTTCAGTTAAAAGTACACGGGCCTTATTGGTCTTAGAGATTTTGCCCCTTCCTGTCCTGTTTTCCCAGGTTTGGGAATATAAATTACTCTAATTAGGGCCTAGACTTTAGGTATGTGTTCCAGTGCAAAAGTGACCCTAAAGACCAAAAATAGTCTCTGTATCAGAAGGTGTGGTCCTTTCAGCAACACTATTGAAAAAATAACATCCATACCTGGCGATTTAAGGTCAGGTTCAAAGGATCTCGTCTATCACCGATTTCTCAACGTGATAGCTCTCCCTGTTCTCTCCTTTTTGAAGGTCTCAGCTCTGCATTTAGACAGTCTTGTGGAGAGGAATCGGTGACTTGAGATCCTGGAAAATGGACCCTGAGTCAACGTGATAGCTCTCCCTGTTCTCTCCTTTTTGAAAGTCTCAGCTCTGCATTTAGACAGTCTTGTAGAGAGGAATCGGTGACTTGAGATCCTGGAAAATGGACCCTGAGTAGTTCTCTCATGATGTACCCTCTCCTGTTTCTGTATATTTGCCACTCTCTGTCTTCAAGGTGTGAATGGAGCTCTCTTGTAGTTGTTTCGAGAGTATTTTATGAAGTCTAGCGTATTATTGACTTCTTTTTAAATCTTAACAGTGCTTTCTCCATGACTTTATTTTTGCTTTCCTGCGTGATTTGTTGTATTCTGTGAGAGTCTTCCTATATATCTCCCATGCACTTTGTTTCCTTCGCTCTGTGTAAGTGTTTCCTAGCTTGTCCCCTTTGTGCAGATAGGTTTCTGTTCCGCCAGGGCACATTCATGTTAGAGTTCTTGCTGACAATGGGACAGTTGCTGTTGTAAGCCGAAGTGACATCCTCTACTGGCACCACTACCATTTCCAGGTCTACTCTGTGTTACTTATCGTGTGTCTCGTCTGTTTTAAGTTATGCTCCAGGTTCTATTTCATAGGACTCCCAGTTAGTTAGTCCCAGAGGGTTTCGATGGGTTTTTGGTATGATTGCGTTTTCATTTATTGTAATGTTCATGCGTCTATGATCCGAGGAACTCACCTCATTAGACACATGCCAGTTTTTAATATAGCTTCCTACATATGCTGTAGCTATAGTTATGTCTCTGGCCTCCTTTCGTCTTGAATTTACAAAAGTTCATTTGTTTCCTACATTTAATTTGTTTAGGCTGTTAGCCATTATAAATTGTGGTAATGACCACTTGCTTTGGTGTTTGTGCTTCCCTAAGTCGTATGATGCGCATTGGTATCGAGTTGTTACTTAGCTTGGACCAAATTTTCCGAAACTAATTTGAGCTAGAGTTTCAAAAGTTACCAGAGAAAACTGAAAAATAATAATTCAACTCCAACGTCGAAAAAAAGCGTTTCTAGGAAAAATTTATATTTCAAAATATGTAACATTACTTTAAGTCGTTCTATCGATTTCTGGACTCATATACGACGTTGTCCCACCCCCACCAGTCTTATCGCTTCCGTTCTTAGTACTGACTTGAGTGCATGATGCCATGTCCGTATAATTGACGAATCGCTCGTACTTTACGCTCCTGTGGTCATATCTTATTAGGTATAGTAATACGATTAAGGAATGCCGATCGAAGTCAGCACCTTGACCTGCGTGCAGAAGATGCTCTGTCACTCTGCCTGAGGGGTGACATCCTGTTGCATATCAACTAATTGATTGTAACAGCCTTGATCAATCACGGCTGCAGGGAACAGGAAAGGTTTTAAAGCTCTCACTCAACTCGCACACTAGCACGGTGAAACAGTCAAGAAAGTTCTGCTTAAGTTGAATGTTATCTTTTAAAGTCGTCGGACGCCGTCGCTTATCTTCCTGCATTACAGCAATCTTATCGAGCTGAAAAAGGACCTTTTTAAATAGTTTTTTTGAGATCTGAAAACTTTTCTCGTGTAATTGATGCTTTTAAATAAGCGTCTTAACGTTTTAAGCCGTAACGTTACAGTTCAAACGATTAAAACAGGATGATTATTTAGTGAGTTTGACATAATATATCGGATAAATGATTCAAAAGTAACGAGGAGTGACTTTTTCAACTTCGGCGTCCTTTAGCTTCGAAATAAGGCGTTGCTGGAAAACATTTCAAATTGCAAAAACATTATTTTGACTTTTTCTAAATCGATTTTCGAAGTTTTCAAAACAAACCCTGAATCACCTTTTATTATCAACAGTTTATTTAATTTGGTATTTTTTATGTATAAGAAAACCTTTCATAAAACTGACTGTTATGTAGGTACCTAAAATATTTATTTCCAATTTCTCATAATTTAGTGAATTTATTCTATAATAATAATATCAACATAAACAGATGCCCTACAAATAGTCCACACGAGAACTCATATCCTGAATTAACGTAATAGAACAAAATTACATTACGTCTGAAAACACGGCAAAGCCCTCAAAGGCGGCAGAATTTGCCATTTCCTGCTTCCCGAGACCGAAAGCAACTCATTTAGCTTTTAGTCGAATAAAACAAAATCGACCGATATTAGGGAATAACGGAAGAGCGAAGGGGTAGGTGGTATTCCATTTCTTTTAATCCATTTGGAGCAATTATTATTATGGGACGTCGGCAAATTTTATTCCTTACGGGCAACGTTCTCATTAAAATGGAATAACGAATATGTCTCTCGAGTTTGATTTGATCTATCCGATATTCAAGGGTTCGTTTGAATTGGAAGACGTCTTAATAGATAATGATGAAAAGAAGCGAAATTCATATCTTGCCGCTATAATTGTCGTATATTTCGTTTTGTCGCATTTATAATACAATTTTCTACTCCTTTAATTAAAATTATCTAATTTACTTATAATAGGTTTACTCAATATATTATTCAAAGCACTAAGAATAAAATTTTATTATTTCTTTATAACTCTTCTCCTAAATACAGGGTGAGTTCTTTTGTAAGTGTTGCAATGAGATTTTACAAGAACAGCTTCAAATTTTTTCATGAAATTGTGGTGACATATATAGTTCACCCCTTTTTGTTTCTTACTAAACTTTTAAATATACGAGTGGGGAGAGGGGAGCAATTGTCTACGTATTTAAGGGGGGGGGAGGAAAAAATGTCAAAGATATCGTGAACTGCATGCCGCCATATAGAAAGCTTCCCGTTTTACAAAAATTGAGAGTTAAATGTATCTAAATCTAAATTTTTACCTATCAAGATTTCCGGTGAAGTTGGGAGTTTTGGTACCGGAGATATTAACTTTTGTTCGAAAAAATTCGTTTTTATTCTCCAAACGAAAGTTCATACTTATCACCGGTGGCAAAACCTGTAATTTAACCGGAAATCATGATAATAATTACGATTTAGTCGCATTTAACTCTCCATTTCTGTTCCACACCTCAACTTCTAATTCTATTATAAACTACAGAAGTTCTGTGAAGTTTCTGTGGAGTATAGAATCAAATTAAATGATACCCTCTGTTTGAGTTAAGGATCTAAAGCGAAATCTACGAGGAATTCTCCGTATTAATTTACACCGATCATCAAAATCAATACAAACTTCGAGATCGTGTATGAACATAACTGGCGTAGAGCAAGCAAGTTGTACCAATGCCCTAATATCGTATGCAAATCTCATAACCTAATTGCGTCAAATGAACCCTAATCAATTAACCGCAGGCCTAACAGAGGATTCTAACATGGTACGGCAAGTGTACACCAGTAAGGGACAAACCGCAACTAAATTACATTTCCAGCTAATTGCTATGGACAGTCGAGCTGTATTCAGAACGGCACTTGGTGCCACTTTGTCCACACGATGAAGTATCACGCTTGGAAAGTTGAGCGAAATTAATTAAGTTTTTAACATGATATCAAGTTATTCAGTGATATGGTTTACATAGTAATATAGCGGGTGACTAATGGGAAAGTACTTGAAGTAGTAGCATTAGTGATGCAAATTTGATGAAGGCGCCACGAGTATTGCTCTATAGAAGTATAGAAGAATTTTGGAAAAAATATACTCATACCTATACAGGGTGAGGATTTTAAAGCGTTACAAGGCGATATCTCTATAACGGTTTCAAATATTTTCATAGAATTTTGAAGGCGTAATAGGTAGGTACAGCGGATGACATATTTTACGATATTTTTGACATATTTTCCTTCGAAACCCATTTTGAGGGGTTGGGGGTAATTTTGAAATTTTAAATAGGAACTCTTAGTTTTTATTGCAAATTCAGATTTTACGACTGAAAATGTTTAATAAATAGCTCCCCCCACCTTGGAGGTGGAACGGGGGGTGAATTTTAGTTACGAACTCACATTTTTATTGCAGATTCTGATTTTATTAATAAAAATAAATACAGTAGAAGCTCGATTATCCGGATCGCGATTATCCGGAATCCGCTTTATCCGGAACAAAATTGATTTTTAAAACCGCCGCTTTATCCAGAACGATCGCCGTGGTCCGTATCCGAAATTTGAACGAAAAATCAAGTCATCCGCGTTATGCGAAACGCGCGCCTTCAAATACTCCGCATTATCCGAAATTGTAATATTTACTGTTCATACACATAATATATTTAGGTATACATTTTCTCAGGAATAATAAAATGCTTTTCACTAGCCAGATGTTAGAATTTCACAGAACTGCCCAATAAATAACCGGTTTTTATTTCCTGCCTGCTTCACTTCCAATAAGGATTTTCACTTCAGTTAGGTATTTGTTCCCTTTATGATTTACAATTTCAGTTTCTTTCCTAGTAAGCAATAGTCTTTAGTCACGTAAACATGTCATCCAGCAATTTAAAAAAACGTAAAAAAATGGTAGTAACAATGACTGATAAATTAAAAGCAATCGAGCGTCTTGATAAAGCAGATTTATTAAAAACAGTGGCCGCCATGCAGGATTACGAAGATTTATTACTATGTTGAGTTGTTTTTAACAATAAAAAGTCATGTAACTTACCTGCCTACATTATTTTATATATTCGTAAAAAACTTCGTATTATCCGAACTTTCACTTATCCGAAATGGGTTCGGTCCACATTACTTCGGATAATCGAGCTTCTACTGTAGTACATATTTATCTTTATATTTTTCGTTCAATTTAAGTAATAAGACAAAGCGAAAAATAATTTATCTTGTGGATTACAGCACCTATTATAATGAATCGAAAAAAAAATGTAACCAACAAATCCTACTTATTTTTAGTCGTACAATCCGAATCTGAAATAATAAATAAGAGTTCCACAGTAAAATTTGAAATTTACCCCCCGCCCCATCGACAAGGAGTGGTGACGGCGAGAGGTATTATTTCCTTCCATATTTTGAGCTCTACAATAATTTTCGAGTATGCAATTAAAAATAAGAGTTCTTATTTAAAATCCCAAAGTTACCCCCACTCCTCTACAGGAGGTGAAGGAAACTATGTCAAAAATATCAAGAAATATGTCCCCCCTATATCGCCCCTTCAAAATTTCATGAAAATACTTGGAACCGTGTTTGAGCATTTAAAATCCTCACCCTGTACCTACATCCAACCTACTAGAAATATCTAAATGAGTGTAGACAAAAACAGAGTGAGCGGTTTAACTTAATAATTCCTGTAAACGAAAAGGCCCTGGAAATGTGTTATAATATTAATCCAATACATGATACCATATTATAGGTATGTAAGCCTATCCGACCATCATGCACCTTAGTGAAGTTGGCACCTCTAATGTGCGAATTTTTATTAAATTTAGACGACATTCATTTGTTCACGGTTTGTCCTCGTTTGTCCAATCAAAATTATCGTTTGTCCACCTTCCAAAACGAGTTACAACAAAATGAAGAAAATTGGCATCTGCACCCCTATGAACAGATTTTATTGATTTTAAAACTGAATTCGTTTGTCCACGATTTGTTAACGTTTGTCCACCGAAAATTTTCATTTGTCCACCCTCCAAAAAAAAAAGTTACAGCAAAATTAACAAAAAAGACAGCTGCATCAAATGCGAATTTTTATAAATTTTTCGTTTTTATCTAAATTTTCGTTAGTCAACCCTCAAAAAAAAGTTGAAATCAAATTAAAAAATATATAGAGTGTTTCAGAGATATAGGGCCAAATTCAAAGGGTTTACTTTCTCTCATAACTCTTCAGCTCAATGTAACGTTTCTTTTAAAAGATACAGGGTGAAACTTTTGATGAAACTTGGCATGAACATAAACAGACTAACATCTCTAATTTGACGATCAACGAAAATTTTGGTTGAATAAGCGTGCACAAACGAATGCCGTTTGAAAATTGATGAACTCAACTCTGTTCATGTAAAACCACGTAAAATCTGCTGATGTAAAATTGTTTAATTTTGCCGTAACTTTTTTTTTGAAGAGTATAGACAGATGAAAATTTCGATTGGACAAACGTGGCACACCATAGACAAACGAATGCCGTCTAAATTTCATTCAAAGTTCCATCATGAATAGTCCGATGTCTGTATTGTATAGGCACTGTATAATACAGGTGTCTCGTAAATAATGGTCCGTGCTGAAATTCAAGATTATTTGTTACGAAATATTACGATTTGATACAACTTGCTATAACAAAAAATTTACATTAAAAAGATAGGTACAGTTTGCAAAGTTGAAATTTCAAAATTTATTCTTGGCAATAAGTCGAAAAATTGTGAACGTAAGAACGAATAAATTTGGGAATAGACGTTGTACGATATGATTAATAACATTCTGATATAGGTATTTGATATTTTAGTTAATTATCCCGGTTGCCGTGTTATTGCCAGGTCCAGACGTTAGTGTCGGTAATGCAGGTTCCCTAGATCCAGATTCTCAGATATGAATGACCAATTTTCCTAAACAATAAATAATTGGGAACTGGGGTTTTTATAAATGAAAAGTACAGGATTGTTTTATTAATTACTAATAAATTTGAGGAAGAATAAAAAACAATTTGTTTTTTTTTGGAAACCCTATAATCAGATGTACAAACGCGTCAACTCTAATCAAGTTTTCTATTTACCCCAAATCTTAACCGTGTGTAACGAAATGAATTTTAGATAAAAAGTGGCTGTACGCATTTTAAATGAGATTGTCACGTTCATGATTCTGGAAAAACATCCCACGTCTAACATGTTTTTCATCTCTACTTAACTTAGGCAATATAATTTTACATATTTTCAGGGGGTATGTAAGTATTATAGGTATGTCTGACGGCCTGACGGAGTTTTTCCACAGAATTTATATGTCTATTTATATCCTGCCATTATTTGAAGATTTCAGTACTTTGAAGTGTCCTGGAATTGAGGTCACAAGACTCCCAAGGGATCTAGTTTGCCATGTAAACAAGTCTTTTCAGAATTCATTTCATTTGAATTGGTAGGTATATATTTCCAGACAAAGTGGGCGGAATATGGCGAGTAGGTGTACAATTATTATTGAACATACAGTGAACGGCAAAAGTAAGGAATAAATTCAATAAAACGGAAAGCGCTGTTTTTTTGAAAAAATAAAAAACATGTCGATTTTGTTTTTAAATTGTTGACCTTTCGATATAATATTCAGGTATACAGGGTGATGCGCGAAAAAGTGGCGACGTCATCGGCATTTTTTTCTAAATGGCAACCTTTATTTTTTACTCCATTTTTTGATACTTAATTCAACTGCCAATATGGTAATGTAATCATTTTGTAACCTTAAATAAGGAAATTTCTGAGAAAAAAACATAATTTAGACAGATTTAATTTAATAGACCCAATTTAATGGACATATCTTATATAAAATTACCATGGAAGCAGTCATTTTTATTTAATATCGTTTTTATTTTGATCGTTAATGTTCCGATTTTCATATCAGTAAAAAGCGCAGACTTTCGACTTCGCAGAAGTGGTTTTCTCAGAAATTTCCTCATTTAAGGTTACAAATTGATTACAATATGTACCATATTGGCAATTGAATGGAGTATCAAAAAATTGGAATAAAAAATAAGGGTTGCCATTTAAAAAAAATGCCGATGACGTCACCACTTTTTCGTGCATACCGGTAAAAAAAAACAGCTCTTTCCGTTTTATCAAATTTATTCCTTACCTTTGCCGCTCTTACTTCTTCAGATTTTGGTTGCAGTTTGAGATTAAAACGGTCAAAAAATCGAACTACATATATGCCGTTCACATATTAAAAAAGCATTGGTAGGCCATGAACTTTTGTTTTTAGGTTTACAAAAATGAAAACTCCCTAGATCTTGATTGACAATATCAGCTGATCGAGGTATTGAAGGTTAAGTAAACACCGACACTTGTCGAATCGCTCAAATTGCCTCAGCTGATTAACAGCCTTGTTGTCTAATTGAAGTTTTGGTAAATATCTAGATGAGCGGCATGGGTATAGGGGGAAATGGCTTATACTATCGGATAGCTCGTGTCTCTAGGAGTATCAAGGTACCATTGAATTTTTGCGCCGGCAAGTAATAGTCGAGATATAAGGCCTTAAAGTGTCATCCTTGTCCTAATACGTGTATTCGTCATATGATTGCGCTCGACGTGCTCGAACAGGAAACGCTCGATTGTCGTGTGCCCGACGGATAAGCGAGCTGCCTGTTCGCGCGTATAATGTTTGAATACACGTATTAGGGCAAGGATGAAACTTTAAGGCCTTATATCTCGACTATTACTTGCCGGCGCAAAAATTCAATGGTACCTTGATACTCCTAGAGACACGAGCTATCCGATAGTATAAGCCATTTCGCCCTATACCCATGCCGCTCATCTAGATATTCACCGAAGTTTTAGTAGATTATCTAGGATAATTTTTATTCGGACAAATTTTTCTCGAACTGTCAAATAAATATTAATTTTTTGACATTATAAATTTCATAATGCCGAAATTAAAATCGATTGAAGAAAAAATTCGTATAAAAAAGGCATTCAAGTTATTTAAATCTGAAAATGACAACCTAAGTGAACGACAAGTCATATTGAAAGTAAAACACATTTGGGGTGTAAGTATTATTAAGTGTACACCTAATAAAATGATGTTACGTAATTTTCCTCTTTTGTAGTATTCAGTAAGTGCGATTGAAACAATAATTAAACAGGATAAATTTGAAGTTAAGCCTTTCGGCAGACGACCTAAACCAGACAATAATCATGAAAATTTTACGTTTCGGAAAGATTCGCAACGACTGATTTGGCAATATAACTTGAAAAACGAACATTTTACTCTAGGAAAACTTTTGGAAGACGAACGTAAACATTTGGATTTTGAAAAGGGGAGAACTAGTTTAGGTAATTGTTTACATCCGCGGCTCCTAAGTTTCATCAATTTTTTCGGGACCGAGGAGCGAAATAGGGGTGCTGGGTGGGTAAGAAAGTAAAAACAGCCATGGCAAACTAATATTAAGGTCACAACTAAGGCCTCTTTGGCACTACGGTCGAATTTCTATTTTTTTTTTCACTTTCAGGGCAAGGAAAATCTTCGAAAATAACAGTACCACGATTTTTATTTTGAATTTTGCATTTATTTTGAATTTATAATCCGAAAATCATTGCATCAATCCCTGTGCGGACTGAACACGTAATGAAAGCGGATATATCGCTCAGTCCGCCTCTGTGAACCTCTAACACAGAATAGAATGCTTGGCAATTATGGTGAAGTGGTTTTATCCGGGATCTCGGCATCTAATCGGTGCCTCTTGTCAGGACCGCACTCCCTCCGCACTCTCAAAAGCATTTTTTACTCCGTTTTGTGGCTTTCCCTTTCATTTGCCCAGCAAATGAATACCTTCCTGGTGTTACTATAGGTATGTTCTCCACCCCTATATAAGTTCCATAGTGAAACTGTAGGAGCCGCAGATGTAAATAATGACCCTAGTTTATTTAAAATTCTTAAATATCTCAGCTATAAATATGAATATGTGAACGGACGCAAAATTCTTTGTGAACAAAAGCATGTCGTTGCATCCAAAATTACCTTTCTAAGAAAAATACTTATAATATCAAAATTCGAGTGAAAATGTAACGTTCGTGTACCTGGACGAAACATGGATCTACCAGAATGGATCCAAACAGCCATCACCAATAATAAGATCGCCAATCACCATGACCGTAGCCTATTGGCCGATTCAGTACCTACCTAATGTTCTATTTTTTAATAATAAAATAAGTAATTACTAATTATTTTTGATCTATTTTATAATTAAGAGTTCCTTTAATTGGAGCATTGGTCGGAGTAACGTTGTAACTTACATTTTTACATGAGACTCAAAAAATGTACCTTGCAACATTATTAAATGGAATGTTTTTTTCATTTAGCGATTCTTGAAATATTGTTTAAATATTATTTAAGGTAAATTAGGCATTAAAGCTTTGTGGAAGCATTCTGCCCATTTAAACGTGCTGAATCGAAAAAATTACTCCAAAAAATTATGTAAGTTACAACGTTACTCCGGCCAACGCTACAATTAGTTCCTTTAAGATATCAAAATACAATAAAACTTTTTTCTCATGTTATAATTTATGGCAAGCTTATTAGACTTGACGAGTTTGCTTTCTAGATAAAGATTGCAATATCATAAAATAACGTGACTAAAGGTTCCAAAATAAAAAGTCCATAAAGACGTAAAGATAATAAGAAGAATAGCAAAAATATCAAGAATCCATTTTGCAACTATGTCCTGTTCGTTGTCATAAAACTTCAACCTCATAAAAAAGAGACATAACCCAACTCCAGCAAGTGATTGACAGCGGTTATACCCAGTGATTTCTATCACCCTACACCATAACCCAATTCTTTTATAATAAGTGAACGGCATATACTTATATGAAATCATCCAAGAAAGATTATATATTATATGATTTTGTCTTATAGCGACAACAATAAAGACAGTACCCACTAACAGCTTTAAGACTATTCATAAATATTTGTAAACCATCATCATCCCCATCTTAACTTTATCTTGACTGTATGTATGTATATGTATGTATGTGTTATTTTGGCATTGGAACGCTCGTTCGATCAGCCACAGACTTTATCATATAAATATCTTTATAAATAAATATCTTGATTGTGTTAACAACCAATTTTAATAACTTCATTATAAAAATAAAGACTACTCTAATAGATTCAAACCAATACCCGGAAATTAGTCTTAAAAAAAACTTGATAGATTTATTTTAAAAAGTGATTTGTCATAATAATAAAGATCTGGTTAGCCCATCCCTTCCATCTTATCCAATTTCAATTCTATACCCAGGAGACGCGCAATATGGCTCCAAGAATAAATTAATGAGAATCGTCGCTTTCTCTCCCGAATAATGTTCAGCGATGAATCAAATTTGTCTCAAGAAGCTTAAATAAATCCACGTAATCTTCATCACTGATATTACGCTATTATGCAAACTAATAACTTAAGAGAGAGTATAGCCGTCAAGCAGTCTGATCTTTAACCAATAATGGTACGGATATTGGAAACTGTATCATTAGTTCTGGTTTGATACCTATGACGTCTTGAATATTGATAGCAATCTTACTTCTTGATAGATATTTTTGAAATATTAGTTTTAAGTAGTTTTAAACGATGGGCAACGAAGTTTTCCTCATAAGTTGACACCACACAGCCTAAAAGTTTTACAAAAAATTTCATCATCTACATTGATAGTGATTCTTGTCGCAGAAGATCAATAAAAACAGATTTTCCTAAAATGTGACTTCTGTGAACATTTTGGATTTCTTATTTTTACAAAAAAGAAGACTTTTTCGGTACCGATTGGAATTCTTGCCGCAATCATCCCTATCTGTCAATTTAAGCGATAAGGAACGTTTCTAGATGTTACATGATCAGTAGTATAGAGCTGCAACTGGCACCAGTTCTTATTATTATGATGGATATGGTTCTAATCGATTACAAAAGTTTGTCATCAATAATCATTGCGCAAGTTTCATAGGCTTCCTGACGTAGCATTTCGGCAATATCCGCTTTTGTTGGTACCGCAAACGATCACTTGTGATTTATATTTGCGGTTTACAGTGAATTGGCTACGAAAAGAAGTCAAAATTAAAAAACCTGTTACATATTTTTGTTCAGTTGGGGTTTAGGGTTCCTACAACTCACAATATTATTTTTTGTATGATTGATTGCTTAGCTCAACTCTTTAAGCGAGTTGGTGTTCGGGTCTCATTTGATCAGGGTCTCAATCAGATGCCATAATTGTATTCTTTGATTTTGGAGACCTTGTTTTTGGGCGTCCTGAATTGGGAGGGGGCCGTTCCATGGTTCAGTTAGAAGCTCTTCAATTTTGTGACTGTGTGATGGAAGGTATAAACTTGTAAAATTCAACGTTAAAAAAATATGGGAAGTGGTAATTTTGTTAAAAAAAAATAACTGCCTCAGTCGCTCATCCCATGACGTGATCGATTCGACAGGAAGATACCAGTTCGACCAAAATACCCTGCTGTGTTTTAATCCCATGGGTGAGTTCGACCAAGCACCTACTTACCTGAGAATTCTTAGACCACTTGCATTGTTTCCAGACTGAACAAAATATCTTTAGCAGTGTTTTTGTTTTATAGACTGGTTCATCCCTGCAACACTTCTATAGCTTATATTTATAATATTTGTTTTACAAAAAAAAAAAAAAAAATTCAAAAAAGATGAAAATAAAATTTTCCCGTATAGTGCGAACTTTTTGGCGGCCTGTATAAACATACTTTGCACTATACATATATATTGTCGGTATATACAGGATATTTCACTTTAATTTAGAAAATGCGATAATAAAGTTCAAATTAAAAAGAATAAATAAATAGAATTATATTATTTATTATATATATAATATTTATATTACTATTACCTTCAGTAATAAGAGAAAGTTATGATTTATGAAAATATTTGTCCTATTTAGAAAACATTATTTAGTTAAAAACAGGTGAAGTGACACTTCACTCACTTCATCTGAAAAGCCCGCCACTGCTGCGATTTCTTCCACCAGCCTAGAAAATAATACCACCATTTTATAAAGTAATGTTTATTCCTGGATTTTTTATAATAGTTAAAAATTGTGAAATGTAAAAGTAAATAAGAATTATTGCATACTTTGAATTTGAAGTAACAAATTTATATTTAAGTACCTAAAATGCCCGTATTCACAAAGCATTCCTGTCCTGTTATATATCCCCAAAATAATTAAATAAACGGTATGAAGATATATAGTTTTTTAGCATTAGAATGAGATGGAGATAATTGATTACGTAATTATTTAGGAAATTATCGTTTGTGAATACGGGCATATGTGTTATTTTATATCTTGTGACTGACACAAATATTCAGACCTTATTAAAGATCGGTTTGGCAACTATGGAAGGTAAGCAGTTCATAATTTCAAGAAATTCTCCAATTTCGTGTTTTATGACCGGAACGAATGTTAATCCTTGAGTTCGACGTTAAGGAATTAAAATTGAGTATCTTGGTCGAACTCGCATACGCCCGATTCGACAACGCGACTATAGGCGCCCTCCCCATAGGAGGTTATTATAAATATTTTTGGCTATTTTCACTTTTTCTAGACCATTTTCACAACGTTCTTTTTACTTGACCATACACGTTGCATGCAGGCTGAGTTTTTCAACTTGAAACTTCCAAAATATCACAAGTAATAAACTTTTTTTCGAAAAAATGGCAATTCCTAAAATAAAATTTATGTTATCAACCCCTACTTTGGAGAATCTCTATATCATCAATAAATTCCTAAAATTTTTATTGCAGATTCAGATTTTACGTCTGAAAATATGTAGGAAATTGTTCCCGTTCCCCTTCTTGTAGCGTCGGCATGACCACGACGGGGGGAGGGGCAGGTAGTTAAATTTGAAAATTTTGTTTGGAACCCTGATTTTTTACTGAAGATTCAGATTTTATGGATAAAAATGCCTGCTTAATAAAAAAATTTATCTTCAATATTATTCTCGGTAATGGATTTTTTTACCCCCCGTCCCACCTACCAGAAGGGGGGAGGCTCACTAATTCTAAAACTATAAAACTTAGAATTTAGACGGTAGTATTGCGGTATGTCGGCCTACCTTTGAGTGGACCTGCAAATCAAACTACTAGACTAATTGATTTCAAATTGGGAAAACAACGTGTCATGACAAGCCGGTGTCAGAATAAACGGGATTTCGGTATTTTTTTGCTAAACAGCAGTTTTAACGTAAAATGGTTTTTTTCTCAAAAACAGCCCTTACGGTTTGGATAAAATATTTCAGAATTAAAGAAATTGCTCGTTTTCCGAGAAAAAAAAAACGAAAACAAATGTTTCAAATTGAGATTTACATACTCATAGAAAAGTATTTCAGCGATTAAATGGAATTTTTTAAACCTATCAACGTTTTACGTGGATATATGACCATTCTACGAAACAATATTTTTCCAGGATATCAGGATCAATTATTGTTGTTTTTCCTGTTACCGATCATGACCTGCATGGACCACCAATATTGCTGCATCTTGTCTCTATAATAATTGAATCAAAATCCAGAGCTTGATAATACTCCAGAATATTCATGCGAAGAAATAAATCTAATTTTTAATTTATTCGCTAATTAAAGCAATACTTTTTATTAAAAAGATAGTGAGACAAGCTCTCATTATTTTTTACATTTTGAAGCATGCAGTACGGCTATTCTATCCCACGGTGTACTATAATAATAATTGGGAGATCCTCAGCCAGCTTAAATGTATAAGAGAGCGTTTGTACAGCTACTATTAAAGCGGCACGAAGAAGAGGGTGCGTTAAGTAGAGCGTGAACGAAATTTCCCAAACGGAGACTTTTCCGCTGCTTTATATCTAATCTTCTAGTTTCGCAGATCTTATGGAATATGCTTATACTTGCCTAAAATCTCAAATATTTTGAGCTTCCTGTACAAGAACCTCATCATTAACATCATTCAGAATTTTATAAGAAAATTAAGATTTTTCCTTACAGGGTAATAATAGATCAGTGAGATTTTCCACATCTCATACACATCTTACAAAAGCTTTAATGTTTTAAGATTCAATTTCTTAATTTGTCCACATCAAACATTTTTCCTTTTGCAACGTCTAATATTGTCTTTTCTGCGAATGTACTCTCTATAAAAACTGTAATACAACCCAAAAAAGTGCTCTAGATACCTATACAGGGCGCATCATTTTTCTCTATATTGCTACCTCGTTACCTCGTAAACGCTAAGAGATACAGGGTCAGTTAAATTACAGAAATGATGCGTAATTTTGTGCCATCTCGAATCCGTCAAGACATACAAGATGATCGTTCCTGAAAAATCCTCAAAAAACTGAAAAATCAAGATTTTTCGATTTTTTGAGAAAGAAAAATCTTCCATATTATTGTTTTTATGCGGCTCGGTTTGCAACAAATAATGGAAACCAAAAATTAAAAACTTCAATAATATAAATTAAAAAAAAATTTAGCATTTTTTGCTGAAGTGTATACGAAAAGTATTTATTAATTTTCAATGGCAAAAATAAGAATTTTCCATTTTTGAGTTTTTTTTCAGGATATTTGAAGAACGGTTACAGATATCTTATATGTCTTGACTGATTCGGGATGGCCACAAAATCGCGCATCTTTTCTCTAATTTAACCGACCCTGTATCTCTTGGCGTTCAGGAGATAGCAATATAGAGAATGTTATATGGTGCATCCTATACATATTATAATCCTCTAATACATATATCTATATCTAGAAATAATGTAGGTACAGGGTGATTCATTATAATGTCGCCCCCCTTTAACTTTGTTATTTCATGTGTCTCAAAAAAATTAAAATTAGGGTTATGTAGGTGCTAAAAAAGACTTTTTTATACGTATAACAAAAATTTGAAAGTAGATCAGTATACAGGGAAAACCAAAAATTTAATTTTTTTTTCAATGGATCACCCTATATATGAATTTATTTATCGATTCCTCGTAAAAATTTCTAAGCATAATTTATATAACATACCGTATACCTAAATTCAATAGTTTCTGAAATATTCGCATTTGAAACTATTTAAAAAACCGTGTGTACCTATAACTACCAAATTGAAAACCTCGATCATCTAAAAGATTTAAAATTAATAATTTAAATTAAAATAACCCAGAATTCATAACAGATTCATTGGAGAAAATGCGAACAACCCTTATAAACCCTTACAAACCCTTATAAAATGTGTTGAAAAAAATGGAGGCCCAGTAGAGCATTTTATTGTTAGATTTCTTGATTTGCAACAGGTGTTTTATAAAATATTTGATGATGTTTCAAATGCGAATATTTCAGAAGCCTTTGAATTCACGTATACGGTATGTTATATAAGTTATGCTTAGAATTTTACGAGGAATCGAAAAATAAATTCATATATAGGGTGATCCATTGAAAAAAAAATTAAATTTTTGGTTTTCCCTGTATACTGATCTACTTTCAAATTTTTGTTACACGTATAAAAAAGTCTTTTTTAGCACCTACATAACCCCACTTTTAATTTTTTTGGGACACATGAAATAACAAAGTTAAAGGGGGGCGACATTATAATGAATCACCCTGTACACCGATATGTACCTACCTAATAAAAGCAAGACAAATTTAGCAAAATGCGAATGTAAGGCTCATCATTAGGAGCAACTTTTTTGCTAAAAGTATTATAGTGTCATTTGTAATTTGTATTGATTTTACAGCCCCTACATTAGCTATTGTTAATTGATGCTTAATTTTCCTTTCGCAACCTCCCCGAGAGTTATAAAGGATCTCCCAAGAGGGTTTGTTATATCGAAATCAGGATTCATTAAAACATGGTTTTGATCTGCTTCCTCTCATCACCCTCATATTTTTAAACTTACATTTTTTATTAATGTTTTAAACTTTTTTTTAATTTTTGAAAAACCTAGAATTAATTCTCCGATCGATAATGTTCATTCAATCTAAGTACAATATTTTGGACAGAGGAATGATATTGATGGATAGCAAAAAGTTTCTTTACAGGTTTTCATTGGGACCAGAAAAGTGACTTTTAATAACTGATAATGACATGATTATCTCGTCATGTCTCGTGATCACGTCAAGAAGAATGACGTAAGAGATTGCTGAGATATTTTTCTGTAACACGTTTACTTTTAAAACCTGAGTTTTTTCAATAGAAGATTGATAGAGCAATGATCATGTACGACGTTTTGTTTGAAGAAATAAAATTATAACGATTTACCGTTCTTATTAATAGTGACGTCAAACTGAAAGATGCGAGATCAATCTGAAAGCTCTTAAGGCACCCTTGTTTATGCAGGCATTTTAGTGCCAGTCACTAAAAAGTGACACAGCAGATGTCACTTCGTTTCCTAATAAGCAATGCGCATTTTTCACTGTTGATTGACATCTCCAGAAAATTATAACAACATATTTCTCTTTCAGCCGCCTTCCGCATTGTTTGTCAACTGTCACGGAAGTAAAATCTTAACAGTATTTTAGAATAGCTTTTCCGTGTAGACGATACTTTCTTTTTACGTATAAGAATTGTAATACATTTTGTACGTTAAATTATCTTTACGAATATCTTAATTATTGTTAAAAGGCGAAAAGTAATTGTTTTCTTGAGATAAAAGTCTAGACGACCTTCTTACCAAAAGTATCGTGTGTAAATGCATAGACCTTTGCTTATGCGAAGGGACAATTTTAGAGCGCAGGCGATATGCTTGCTTGGAAGAATGCTTGGCGGTAAGAGGTGACGTTAAGGTGTCGCGCGCCGGTAACGTCAAAATATTGGCAAATAGCTTCCAGGCAACATGACGCAACCCTTCGCTGATTGGGGGATGGCTAGGACGCAGACAGTAAAATTTTTCAAAGCAATTGTCTAAGTGCCTGGACTATTCGCAACAAATAACTGTCTAACCCGGTCAATTAAACCAGAGCGTTTTTCAGTTAATAATCACCAGATTAATATCAACAACTAGAGTTTTTCTATTTCCAACATCAGAGGCTCTGAGTGTTATCTTCAAGAGAATTTTTAAACCAATGCTGATATGTTGTGAATGCTGCCGTTTTTAGCAGTTCAATTTTCAAGCTCTTCGCCTAACCCCTTGGTGTATGCGAGAAACAACTAATTATCGTAAAACTACAAGTTCACCTATTGCATCATTTTAATTCGGAAAAGTATCTATGCAACGGCTAATAACTGTAAGTAAAGTTCTACTTTTGTTGCCTTCCAAAGAACTTCCGCAAAAAGGGCTAAATAAGCACCTTTGAAATCCACTGACTAAAAGAGCCTACCTCCAGTATCAAACCTTCAAGATTCGTGAGTTGTTTTAATTAAAATATGTTAGATTTACACCCGCATTATGTTAGATCGTATATGCAATAACCGACATCTTATGTAGTAAACAAGCCCACTGACAAAAGTCTCATTATTCCTCGCAGACGCTTGTCGTTCGGTGGTCATCACTACCAAAACAAAGCCAAAATCAAAGTATCCCTTAATAGTTTTACCCAAAATGTCTGAAAAATGTCTGAAAAAACTATAAAGATTCATCCAACCTCGGTGTACCACGAAAGTTGGAACGTGTTCTCCAGACAAGTATCTGTGTGGAACACAGGTGATTCCTGATACGTAGTGTGAAACGGGCATGTTCTTTGGATAAAAAGAAGTTCTTTGGATTCTTGAAGTTTTTCTGTAAAACGTTTCCTTCTCCGTGAACGCATCAACGAAGTTCTATGAATTCTTTTTTTTTTACCAAAAGAAGGAAGTAGTTTGAAGAAAAAGTATATGAGGAAAAAGTTGTTAATTTTTAGCTAAAATTTATGCTTGAATTTCTATGGGTTTTAATGAAGAAAAAATCTGGAGATGAAGAAGAGATGAAGAAACTAATTAGCAAATGGTCTATGAATTCTTGTTTTCCCTTTGTTTTCAACTTTTCCATCGAAGAGGATAAGAATAATTTCTTGTATCTCACAACATGCTCCAGACGGTGTAGCTTTATAGTTATTACACGACCTACTATTAAGAATACTTAAATTAGTTTAATATTAGGGATTAGTTTACTCTCGTCTCGCTAACACAATAATTATTCTATCCAATTATTTACAGATGAATAATAGTGTTTAAATGAAGAGACGTTATACTAAATTCATGAGATGTTCCCTCCTGTTCCAGCAACACACCCCCTTCAAATTGAATTCCAGCCTATTTCGTTATTATTCCCTAATTCCAAACGAGAGGGACAATTAAGTTGCGTTTATTGTATCAACAGGTTAGCTGACGTGAACCTAGAGAATGAAAGTCTCTATTGTGGGTCTAATTATTAAATTTAGGGATAAATTTAATTAGAATTTTCAGACACCCCAGTAGCGGGCTATTCATAACAAACTTCTACTTTGCGTCACTAAACTTGATTTATTTGGCTAAATTATTCTAGAATCCTACCTACGGCTTTAAATGCTTCAGTTTTAACGACTCCTGGAGGCAAGTCGTGTAGGAGAAAATAACAGGTAGGTATAACAATGGCTTGAAAATAGGTTGCGTTTAATGAGGACGATTTTCGCGTTCATTAAAAATACAAAAGTAAGCAGACTAAGCAAAGTTCTTTTGAAATATTTACAGAATATTAAGAGTATTTATTTAAATGATTTTCCATTGTTTTTTTTTTTTATTATAAAGCGTTGATTTATTTTTGAGGAATCAATCTTAATGATAAGATAATACGTTTAGGAAATATAGCACAAGCACCCCTACCTAATATCTTCACGTTATCAGTATAAATTATACGGGTGTCCCTGAATTAGTGTTACAAGCTTAAAGGAGGGATAGTACGTCCAAAAAAATTCAAATTTTTTTTAAACATACCCTCTAAAATGCACCGTTTTTGAGATACAGGGTGTTTAAGTTGAAAAAATTAATTCGTTTTTTGCGGATAACTTGGGAATCGCTTGTCGCACGGATACCAGCTTTTGTACAAATAGGAACCTTAAAAAAATAATAATTTCTAATGCGAAATGATTGGCTTTGCATAAAGCAGTGGCGGAGATTTTGGGGTTGACAAGGTTTTTTCGCCCCTATTTTCTACGCCACTGGGAAGATAGCTGCTTTGGAAACAGTTTATAGAATTTTGGAGTTTTTTACGCAAAAAATTATTCTTTGTAATTTTTTGTGAAACTAACCATTTTTGAAAAAAAGGGCATTTATGATCAAAAAATTAAACTCAAAGACACAAAATTTTAATGAATTGGAAAACCATTGACACCATAACGAATTTTAATGATTGTTAATAACAAGATTCAATTTAACAAAACTCTAAGTATTAACAATTTCAAATTTTTTTTTTTTTTAACAAAGGTTTTTTTGCCCCTATTTTCTACGCCATTGGGAAGATAGCTGCTTTGGAAACATTTTATAAAATTTTGGAGTTTTTTACGCAAAAAATTATTCTTTGTTAAAAAAAAGTTAAAAATTTTTAAATTGTTAATACTTAGAATTTTGTTAAATTGAATCTTGTTAATAACAATCAAAATTCAATTTATCTTTCGTTATGGTGTCAATGGTTTTCCAATTCATTAAAATTTTATGTCTTTGAGTTTAATTTTTTGATCATAAAATGCCCCTTTTTTCAAAAATGGTTAGTTTCACAAAAAATTACAAAGAATAATTTTTTGCGTAAAAAACTCCAAAATTTTATAAAATGTTTCCAAAGCAGCTATCTTCCCAGTGGCGTAGAAAATAGGGGCGAAAAAACCCTGTCAACCCCAAAATCTCCGCCACTGCTTTATACAAAGCCAATCATTTCGCATTAGAAATTATTACTTTTTTAAGGTTCCTATTTGTACAAAAGCTGGTATCCGTGCGACAAGCGGTTCCCAAGCTATCCGCAAAAAACGAATTAATTTTTTCAACTTAAACACCCTGTATCTCAAAAACGGTGCATTTTAAAGGGTATGTTTTAAAAAAAAACTTGAATTTTTTTGGACAACTATCCCCCCTTTAAGTTTGTAACACCAATTCAGGGACATCCTGTATAAAGCGAGCTACCCAGAATTGCCTGAAGAATTGCGCACTCTAGTCGAAGGTGCGAGAGGTTCGGAGATTACACTTTAAATATTTGCAGATTATAAGAGGTTTAATATATGGTATGTTTAGGTAATATGTGGTATGATATTATTAGTGGTAGCGTCTCAGATAGGCTCTGGCTGTTTGGGGAACATATAGGTATGTTGTCAACCATGATCTCAAGTTTAATTTGGAATTTATCAGACGGTCATGTTTCTTTTTTTTATGACAGACGAGGGTCTGAATTTTTATACCACTTTTGTTAGTACTATAGTAATATTTTCTGAGCTTCATATTCCTTTGCTCACAAATCAAATTTGGATTTTTAGGTCTTTCTTATAAGTTTGCAGGATCAAATTGCTTTCAGTACCTAGCTCTTAATTCTTGGTTTAGTAAAGTAAACATTTTTATTGAATTAAAACAATAACAAACTTGGATTATGGCTTGATTCCAGTGTCAATAACGTTCTTAAAACTTAATAAGAATCTCGACCTAAAATCCTAATTTATCCCTTCATTAGATTGTTAATAAACAATAATAAACATAGGGAATCATTTGTGATTAAACTTAATTTGACTTGTTCCATTTTTATGGATAGGTAGAAGAATATTCTGAGCATTCAAAAACGAAACTTCCAGCAGAAAAAGAAATGGAAGCAAATTTAATTTAGAACAAATGATTCATGCATTCTGAAACGAGATTACCATAACTGGTACATGAATTTCCATGTTTTTCATAAGCAATGTTCCATTTATTTAACCGCCTTGACATTATGCTCGCTTTTCCACAAAGTTAGCGAAAAATTTCAACAAGCGCGGATGTGAATTATAAGTTTCAAAGGGAGTATATTTTCATTGCGAGGAAAATGCAATGTTCACATTCAAACGGCACTACCTGTCATAAATTAACAAAGGTGTGCGCTGAATATGAAAATTACGGTCATAAAAATGCATACCTACCTACTTCATGTTTCTTTTATTGGGTTTCTTAATTAGAAAAACACTTCGCACTGTCCACCCTTGTAGATTTGTTGTATATTTTCATTATCTAATTTATTATTTAATAAATTTACGAATAAATTTGATTTTTTTCAGTAGTAAGTACATATAATAATTTTGAATTAAGTTTCTAGAATCATAAATCTTTCCCTGGATAATTTTTGAAATGTCGCCTCTATAAAAGACTCAATTTTACCTTCTCAGAGAATTCACTTTTGTCATATCTTGTGTCATTTTTATTAGATGATGAAATCTACTTACACCAAATTTATGCATTCGATCATCCGTGAAGTGGTGAAAGAGAATTACATTTATTTCTACTAGGGCCGCAAATTGTAAGAAAAGTTGGGGTTTGATCGATATATTATCCCCGTATACTCGTACATTTTTCTATATCTCTGAAATTGAAAAAGTTGGATCCGTGGAACTACCTCTCGGAAACTTTATTATACAAATTTGATTCCTTTTCAACATTTCGAACTCGGAAAGCGTTTGCTACTTTGGTTAAAAATTACGAAAATGTTATGTAAGTTTATCTTGAACTCAAACATGAAAACCAATTCATGACAAGTTATTTGTTTCACACTTTCGAAAAAAGTGTGTGTGAAAACTTGTTTTTTTTTTTTAGTTTATATTATATCATTAGTTTATAAGAAAGTACCTTTAAGAAAGCACCGTCGTCGGGTTGAAAATTTTAAATAATGTTTTTCCCAGAAACATAAAACGTAGATTTAAATACTTTCTTAGTAGGATCTATATCTACCTACATTATAAAACTCCTTCTCAGTATAGACGTTTCTAGTCTATTTCTTGCAGCTTGAAAAATCGTTGATTGTAAATTTTGAAAAAAATTGCAATTATATTTTGAGATTATAAAATAAATATTCATTTACAGAATACCGGCAGTGAGTTTACTTCAAAAAGGAAAGCGGAAAATTGCATTTGTGTGATTTGCATATAAAAGCATTTACCTCTACCAGTTTACCCATGAGCGATTTAGCTAACCGGCTTTTAGTTTATTTTGTATAATTAATGTACTGCTCTTCTAAACAATCAATAAGTACTTTAATTTCCATAATTTTGAGCTCATTACTCTGTTAGTTAAGCCGATAACAGGACACCTTGTGTACACAAGTTGGTAGATAATTCGCTTAGCTTTATTACATTTTTCCGGTTTTATTTTTCCGTGGTTTCCAAGCCTTATTCCCAACTGTAACATTCATTGTTAATTCCATTACTTTATAATATTCCCGCAAATTTTTCACGTCATACATGACAAAATAACACATACAGTTAACCCCAAACCTTTATTTATTGCGCGATTTTAACCATAAAATTTTTTAATTATAGAGCTGAAGACATGGATGGTACCGTTTGAACCTTTTATGGACTCATCAGCATATCACATCACCCACGCTATACATACTGTACGAAAGTTGAAAGTTATATTTTTTACCTATTCTAACTGGTGTTTTATGTTTATAGGGACTTATAGTTACAATGGATTAGTTATAAATAATACAAAATGAAAATCTAAAAAGAGCAGGGTGAAAAAAATGAGCCATAACACCTTAATTCGTGTAATAAATTGTCCTTAAAAATGCATAAATTCGCTAATTTGGTGACAAATGATAACTGTAGAGAGTAGGTAGGTTGTACTTACATAGGGAACCTCTAAATTGTATTATAAAGCTCACAGATCCGTAGGGACTCTAGCAGGACCGTATTTAGTTAGATATTCGGCGTCAGTTGGCTACTATAACAATAATTCGCCCCTGTTTATAAGAAAATACAAAATACACAAGATAACTAGCAGGAGTGGGCAAGTAGCGATTCGTGGATTTCAAAACTGTGCAGATTAGTAGTGTAGACCGTGTAGATTCAACTTCACACTAATAATGTCTTAAGGGGGGGGGGGGGGTAGGGAGGGGTTTCACAAGTGTCCTACTGGCGAAATTTTTTTCAATGTTCAAGGTCAAGTTATTTCCCATTAATTCTTCTAAAATCCTCGATGTAGTCTACCATGATGACTAATGGTGGTAAATGGGGGTAAATACATAGAATGTCTTTCAAGCATGACTTTGTAGACGGGCTACAACTACAAGTGCGCTACCGGTTTCGGTTACTACCATCATCAGGGGGTGTAGGGACGACTTTGCTGTAACAAAAGAAAAGGGGGTGCAAAAATTAATTAAAGATTTGTATGGGATACAGTATTGAAGGGGGGAAGGGACGAAAGGGGTTGTAAACTATAGGCTATGCTATTGCAAAAGCGAATGGAGGAGGAGAAAGGGAAGGAGTGTTCAAGAGATAATAAGAGGAGAAGACTTACAGTTACAGAGGCGACAGGGGCAATAAAGCCATTCTGATGCGACAAATAATGAACTGAAAACAAACAAACACGTGAACAATAAACAAAAAGCAATAATTGAAGAAACGAGAAATTAAAATTGCACAATAAATAAACAGCGTAACTCAAGAAGAAATGACTCATACTCATACAGGATATGACGTTTCAATGAATTTTACTCCAAAACTTTTTTTTTACCCCGTCATACCGGCTTCAGTTTTGTGCACGCTTTATTTCTTAAGAAAATTAAACTCCACTTCTGTCACAATTTTGGAGACATAACATAGAAATCATCTTCTGCGTTCACTCGCGGAAAATATATAAGTTTAGTAAGTTTGACGCAATGCTATACGTGACTTATTAAAGAAAAGTGACACAATAAAAGTTTCAGGAACTTGATAAGATTTTCAAAGATAATATAAAAATGAGGAAAAGAAAGGCGCTGCTGATTATTGGAGTTCCTGTAATCTTACTGTTTGAACTAATTCAAGAAACTCATAATACGAAATGGGAAGAGCAATATGACAGTAACATGACCCCAGTTTATATTTTCATCAGAAAGGTAGGTGATATAGGAAGTATGGAGTCTGATACTTTTCATTTTCGCCAATCTGGTTTTATCTGCGTTCGCTCTTTATTCTATTTCTACATTGGAAAGTTAGAGCTTCTCCATGATGGAAATGGGAGTGCTGGTATTGCAAAAATATCGTCATTTCTCTTATGTACCTAATACATATTAATTGCATGGTTAATACCGAAACCTATAAATAAAGCTAATCTCTTCGTAGCTTCTCAGAAGTCTAGGAGGAATGGCGTAGGGATTCAATCCCAAGTTATAATGAGACTAGAGAGCCAAGCTTAGACTCTCCTTTCTTTACACATCGATCATAATGATGGCTATCCATCTGTGGAGTTGACATCAGTGACATCACACAACGTTTGAGTTCATTCATTTCATTATGGCATTAGTGCAGCGGCTGCTACGCTCAGTATTATTACAAAAGCGGCTGTAAGCTTCTCTGAGTAATCACAATGGTTTCCTTCAAATTAGGGAAGAAGTTATAGTTTAAAGATTCAAAAGGTAGTGATGCCAAATTCACATTCTAAGTGACGGTGAAAGAAAAAGTTATCTTTTCTTTATCACACTAGTCAGACGGGTTTGTCTTTTTTCGTTTTTTCTTCCTAATATTAGGAATATCTATTATAATACATACGGAAAAAATAATACGAAAGCTTTTTGTGCTTAATTTACGGTAATTATAATAACGGGACGAATTATGAATGACGCAAAAACTTGAGTGTCCCTATCGAAAATAATTTCGACTGGTCTCGTCGCATTTCAATTCTATTCACTGAGGGAACATTTCAATTTTCAAACCTTTCTAAATGAATGTTAAAATGTTTCATTTTAGAATGACAGAAGGTGAAATACCTCGAATAATTGTTTTATAAAGGGAGAAAGAGGCAGAGGCGTTTTTCTCGTTCCAAACCAGCAGTATCTTTGTTAGGTAATCTCTCCGAAATAGTACCCTTTGGACTGCGAATAAAAAGCAAGTGAAAGGGAATTCATATGTCAAGTTTTTTACACCTTTATAAACGTGAGTTAGGTGAGTTCGGTGTCCGAATTTCAAGCCCCATTTCACGTTTAAAAATTTCAAAGAATGATAGGCATCATAAAAAGACAAGCTTTGAAAAGTGAAACGTGAATCCTTAAACTAGTTTCATTCCTCAAGCGCTCATTTTAGCTTATATTTTTTCCGATGAATTCAATAATATTATGTGAGCTAATAATTAATTTTCAAACTTGGGGTATTTATGTAAAAGCTGCCAGAGATTTTTATTATTTTACTTTATAATTTCTGCTTAACTTAATACCTACTAACATCGTAAATTTAAATTTTCTTACACCACTACCATTTTAACTTTTAGAACTCATCAACGCTGTTTTAGTTTTAATGATGAAACTGAAACCAGATTTTTAATAAGTATTACTAATCTCAACATACATGAGCACGAAGCTTTGGCTCGCTTCGCAAAACAAATTTATATACCTGCAAAAAGCCATTAGCACCATGCAGAGCAAGCTTGGTTTGCTCTTCCTATTATTTGCAAAATTTCGCATTTAATCCGAGATACAATTATTAATCCTGCTTGCTTTCTGAGGCTTATATTTTAATATTAATACCTTAAATAACATTTTCCTGTTTCAGATACATGCATTGCCTGACGTTTCCATAGAAACTTGAAGGGATATTATGAGGATTATTTGTTGAATCTAAATGTACCTACCCTATTACGGTCTCTGTGCAGCTACGTGTTGGGTTTCTACAAGAAATAATTTAGTTAAATTTCTTTTTGTGAATTTCTAAAAGTGACATACTTTTACGCACTTGTGCTTAAAAGTGACATCATAAATTACAAGTAATAGAAAGTTTTAATGAATCTTCATGAAGTCGCTGTCACTTTGATAATTAACCAGTAATTTATTTATTTATTTATTAATTCCGTAGAACAAAAAAAAAATGTTTTGGAACAGGTCATAATTACACATTGATACATACGTAAATAATATAAAAATAGATAAAACATAAATACAAAACAAGTAGAGAACAATAACAATAATTGCATAACCAAAGTAATATACGACAAAGAGGCAGGAGAGACGACCTGAGTCACTGCATGCGGGATACACCTTCAAAGACTTCATCAATACTGTAAAAGGCTTGAATCGTCAAGAAGTATTTGACCTTTAATTTGAAATGGGAAGTGTTTAATAGGAGCTGGCAGCCTATTGTAAAGCATAGATCAGTAATAGTTCGGACATATTCTCCCGTATTCACTCTATATATTGATATTGATTTGATATTGAGGGTGTCAGATGCGCTGCGACCTATTACAGATCTATTGTGCCCCCTCTTCTCTGCTTTTTTGGAGTATATTCCCTTCATTGAAGCAGCCTCTCCAACTCCGCTTCCCTTAGGAATTTCAGGATTTGAAGGTGATCAAGGCCGGGCAAAGCCCCCCCGTTGAGCTGGTGTTGGCCCAGAACATCGTTTCTTTCACGTTCTAGTGCTTCGCAGTTCATCAATAGGTGACGAGGAGTCTCGTTTTCTTCCCTGCAGAGTCTGCAAACGCCATCTTTTTCTATACCAAGTTTCCTCAGGTGTTCATTGAGCTCCTCAGGTGTTCATTGAGCTATTCACTCTATATGAAAGTCAAGAGTAATACTATTACCACCCCATATGTAGTGACAGTTGACCTGAGAATGAAGAACATGATAATTATGTTCTTTAACATAAACCAGTAAATAGTATTACGCTGATGAGTCCATAACAAGGATGGAACGGTACCGTTCAGTTCTCATCTCACATGCCAGTGCGAGAAATTTATAATTTGTTCTGCAAAGAACCCACACTGGCTTGTTAAATTAGAAAGTTCCAATAAATGTCAAATCTTATATTTTTTTTAACAAAACACGCGAAAAGACGTGTGGTATTTTTCTCAGATATTATCAACCAGTCTTATTATTCTCCAAGCAAATTTTTACAAAACAAAAACAGTGTATCTTCTTAGAAAATTTGATTTTGTAAATTTCTTTTTTTTTGCTTGATTACGAGGGTTAAAATTTGTTATTTCAAGAGAATTCACTGGAATTAAAAATTTATTCTTAAATGGACGTCAAAAATAAATTATTTATGAGGTTGAACTGCCTTAATTCTCTAAGGGGATTAAGTCCCTCTCGCTATGGGTTAATCTTTCTGGTTCTGGGATTATTTTAATGGCTTAATGTATAAATAACTACCTACCTACTGTTAATAAGATACCTTATCTAATTTCTGCATCTAATATTAGTGACTATATTTCAACACATTATTCCAACATGGTCAGTCTGAATTCCCCGCTAATTTCATGTTAGTTAATCTTTTCTTTGTAGCATTTCCACAGGATGCGCAGGCTATTAAAGAACGATCCCTTAGGAAGGTCTTCTTTTCCCCTGGACTTTATTAAATTGGACCTTTAGACCTTCACCCGCAATAATCTCCTCGAATTTCCTTCATCACTTTTATGGTCGCACTAATAAGGAAATTATTAAGAGACGTTTCAATCTAAATTTTCCTTCTCTGGATGCGTCGTTCCCTCAAACCAGCATTGGATATTTGGCGTTAGGCGGTATAACCGATGCCGGATTTGGGAGTTTTATGGAACTTCAGGAGGTTTATAAAAATATGCTATTTTGAGAATTTTCACTTGAGTAATAAATTAACCTATTTACCTTTTACATGTTTCGAATCATATGAATTATAAAATTCATACTCGACTAGGTTATTATGTTAAAACCTTAAACTATTTTATGCCTACTCGCTACATGAAAGAATTGTCAAGCTTTTATCATATCTAACAATTATTATTGTTACTCATAAACTCCTTTTTCTTGCAATAAAAACCGAAAAATCCTTAGGTACTTAGATATTCTCAGTAAGTAGTGTAACGTCAAGGACCCAGGCCTCATTCTCTGTTGCGAAAAGCCACCGTGTGATCGTCTAGTTTTCTCTGGGTTTCCCCTAATAGGACCGCTGTGTTTTCCTACGTTGTGTTTACCGTAATTACCGTAGTCACCCCTGCTCTTTGATTGAGGTATGCCAGGATTACTATGGCCGAAACGGATGCGCTAAGGAACCTACTGTGACTCATTGTATCTCGGTTGATTGGGATTTCCCACAGAAAAGCGGGGAAATTTACTAAGACTTGTTGTTAACTGTTGGCTTTCTGTCTGATGTCTAAAAGCGAGAGATGAGCGAGAGAATTCGTTTCCAAGGGCGTAAAATGGTGAATGGCGAGATGGGCTGTGATTTTGCATAGAGAGTACAAAAAAATGGAAAGCGAAGAGAGATCCCTTTCATGCATGTTTCAAACTCTAATCCATTTCGGATTCCACTCTTTTGCACACCTGTGCTTTCTGATTTTTTCGTTTTGCTTTTGTTTCGTTTACAGACTATCCGGTATGTTGCGGAAATGTCTTATTATTTCGTTTTGCTTTTGTTTCGGTTACAGACTATCCGGTATATTGCGGAAATGTCTGTGTGATTCACCTATTCAACGATTTTCCACCTGCTTGCCGTCTAGGGATCGAGATAATTTTTTGGCTGTTGCCATTTATTTATTCGTCCTATGGTTTGATTAAAGTTTCATTACCGTGTGTGTGGTATCGAACGAGTTACTATTGTCCTTGCATGAAGTTATTGTTTGAATCATGATTTCACATTCCTTCACCCGGTCTGTTTCTAGGTCAGCTCAACCTTTCAATCGGCGCGGGGTGTATTCATAGAGGCATCTGGCAACGTTTTTCCCTCGCCGTGGCCGCTAGCCCGAAGTGCTGGAACGTGACCAGCTAGAGCGATTCTATTTTTCTGAATATTTAATGAGCTGACGGGGATCGTTTTTATTGATGTAACGGCGCGTAGCTGTATTTAATTTCCTAACAATTTTACCTTTAGGTATTTACGTACCTAATGCTTGCACTGTTTGCTTTTTCGATTCGGGCTGATTTAATGAGGGCGACGGAAATAATTTCCTTATCATCTTACCTAGGTGCGATCCATTTCAGTAGCTTAGTCAGTACTTCAGTTCGAGTACATACGTGCAATATAAAGATATAAAGATAGAGAGCTATGTAAACAAGAACGCATACCTACACTATAAAAACTCCAGTAGCTAAATATTCGCACATGTGGTACTCGTTTTGAGATATTTGAATGTGACTGATTTACGATTGAATTAAATCATTTGCTCTTATTCGGAACTGCAAATCCCTCACGTAAACTTTGACATAAGACGAAGTTTTACTGTGTTTAAAGTTTTACGTTTATAAAGTTTATGGAATGGTTTCAGCGGTGGAAAAAAGAAATAAAATCGCAATGTGAATACTTCGACAATATTTCCTGTACTTTTGGAATTTAAACTTGGCTTCTACTTGTAATCCAGATTATGGCAGACTCGAGTCGTAAAGAGATATTTTACCCAAGTACAGAGAGCCAAATTCTGGAAACTTCGAAGAATTAAATTCTTTATATTACCTTTTGAGGATAACGTATTGAGGTTGTTTTATAACTCTCATTTCAAATTAATTTTAGTTTAATCTACAACATCTTGTCTCTAAAGCAGGCAGATAATTAATCTTTTTAGGTGATTTGATGTAACAGAAAGTACTTAGAAAAATAATTATATTATAAAATTAAATTGAAGAGGTGTTTAATACAAAATATTTTCTTTTCATAATCGATGGAACAAATTGCTTTCCTAGAGCGATGAACAAAGGAAACTTTACCACTTTATTACTCTAATTACGTGAAAAATAAATCAGAAGAAATAATAAGGGCAGACCTCATAAATTATATAAAAGAATTCCTATGAATATCTTATATCATTATAGAGTAACACCTGTGTGCGTAAGGAAGTACAAAATCGATTTATAGCCAAAATCGAATTCCTTTACGCGAATCCAATTATTAAAGTAAGTAAATAAATAAATCCCAATGTCACGAACGAATATTTACACTTGAACAAATTAAGTTTATTTCTAACAGAAGTGGGCCTGTTTTGTCCAAAAATGTAAAAATAAATGTACCAGCGATTTAGTCTTTCAAGCTTTCGCACGGTTAAGTTTCACGCTTCTCAAACAACAAGGGCAAGCTTTTTAGACGCTTTTTGGATATCTTAAATGCACGCTTGGATAAAATAAGAGCATTTCCCTCATGAAAAGGTTCAGATTACATAAAATCCCTTGCTACCTTAACTCTTAACCTCCTGCCACAAGTTTCCAGTTCTTATTATCTCATCATTTTTTTTTTACATCTTAAATTTACGATGTTAACTAAAATTACTTTCAGCCTAAAGTAAATTCAGTCTCCATTTCAGTTAACTGCCAACTGAATTCGTTTAAATTTTGTGCTCTACAGGGTGTTGTTAATCAATAAGCGTTACAAAACTAAAGGCCTGTAGGAAATCAGGAAATGCACAAATAGGCAAAACATTTCCTGTAGACATGGATCGTTGGAGCTTTAGTTTTCGAGATACTATCTGTTGTCTGTAACGGATATGTAACGGATATATCTGTTGAAGTTCTTCAAATTCAAGTTCTAAAAAATTTAAAAAAATTCGAATACATATATTCTAATTGGCTGATCAGAATAACTAGAAATTTTCTACAATGGCTGTACTTACTAATAGTTCAAGTACACGATTTGATATTCCCGTTGAAAAATTATTTTGTGTTGTTACCTTTTTTATCAAAGAATTTCTACGCCACTGACTTTAATCCAAATGTGTTATTTTAGGTAGATACCTACCTAGTTTTGTTTAGAGGAGAAAAGTCATCTTACGTTTTTGTTATAAGATTCACTGTTTTCAAGATATTCCACAATGTAGGACCTATGCAAGTTTTTGTAATGCAGCACGCTTCAATAATGATCACAAAAATGATTAATTTCTGGAAATATTCAATAGCATTGATTTTTATGATATTTTGTCTTGTACGTGTTCCTAATATGGTAAAGTATCTCGAAAACAGTGCGCCCGACGACAAAAACTTACAATGACTTTTCTCTTTTAAACAGAACGAGATATCTACCAAAAATAACAAATTGTATTGAAGTCAGTGGCGTAGAAATTATTCAATAATAAAGGTAACAACACAACCAGATCTCTGCCACTACAATCAGTACAAAAGTTTTTAGTTTCGAGTACTAAAGTTAAACTTCAACAAAAGTAACTTGAAAACTAAAGCTCAAACGAACCATGCCTACAGGAAATTTTTTGCCTTTTCTACATGCCCTTTAAGTTTCTAATACCTATTCATTAACATCCTGCGTAATGTAAAAATACGTTTATTATACAGGGTTACTGGTAACTGGATACATTCCTTTGGTGATCTGATAAAACAAGAGGTAAGGAGTAAATTAACCCCAACATGCACTATACAAAAATCAATAGATTTTGAGATATTTCGATTTTCAACTTTTCTTAAAAAAATGGTTTCAGATGTCTTGAAATGTAATTTTCAAAAAATCTACTTTAACTTTTTGATTTTTTTTTTGCTGGAATACTTGTCCAATACTATGCTTCCTTCTGGAATAAAAAATATCCTGAGGTATTTCCATCGTGTGAAAATTTCAAAGAAAAACTTTCACAAACTCTTTTTTTTAAATAAGATTTAAAAGTTTTTACAAATTATTTTCGCAAAATTGTCAAGGCACCTTGCGTACAAATTGTTTTAAAAACTTCCCTAGTGTAGTAGCTATCTAACAAGGTACGAATCTTGTACAAGAATAACAGAATCTCCCCGCTATGTACCGTTACCGAGGAACAAATCCTTAAGACGGGACGTTTTAAAAAAAATACGGCCCTGAACGGGGGTCTTAAAATTCTCGGATCCGGTCCATTTTCAATAGGTCGTATTTGGGGGTCACGAGCTTCGTCCCTACCAAGTTTCGTCCCGATCGGTAAAACTTTCAGACACTTAGAGTGGCTATTACTAGGCTATTCCCGAAAAATCCCGAAAAAATGACACTTCCCGGGAACGGATCCCGCTCATTTTCAATAGGCATCGTGCCACGGTGCGCCTCTTCAATCGAGCCAAATTTCAACTTTCCCACATGAAAACTGGCGGCTCTAGAGTGTTTCCTAGCAAAGTCACAGACAGACAGACCGACAGACATTTTTCGGGCACAAGAATACGTATACTTACGAAACTTCTGTGACTTTGCTAGGAAACACTCTAGAGCCGCCAGTTTTCATGTGGGAAAGTTGAAATTTGGCTCGATTGAAGAGGCGCACCGTGGCACGATGCCCATTGAAAATGAGCGGGATCCGTTCCCGGGAAGTGTCATTTTTTCGGGAATTTCGGGATTTTTCGGGAATAGCCTAGGAAACACTCTTAGTGTCTGAAAGTTTTACCGATCGGGACGAAACTTGGTAGGGACGAAGCTCGGGACCCCCAAATACGACCTGTTGAAGATGGGCCGGATCCGAGAATTTTAAGACCCCCGTTCAGGGCCGTATTTTTTTTAAAACGTCTCGACTTAAGGATTTGTTCCTCGGTAACGGTACATAGCGGGGAGATTCTGTTATTCTTGTACAAGATTCGTACCTTGTTAGATAGCTACTACACTAGGGAAGTTTTTAAAATAATTTGTACGCAAGGTGCCTTGACAATTTTGCGAAAATAACTTGTAAAAACTTTTAAATCTTATTTAAAAAAAAGAGTTTGTGAAAGTTTTTCTTTGAAATATTCACACGATGGAAATACCTCAGGATATTTTTTATTCCAGAAGGAAGCATAGTATTGGACAAGTATTCCAGCAAAAAAAAAATCAAAAAGTTAAAGTAGATTTTTTGAAAATTACATTTCAAGACATCTGAAACCATTTTTTTAAGAAAAGTTAAAAATCGAAATATCTCAAAATCTATTGACTTTTGTATAGTGCATGTTGGGGTTAATTTACTCCTTACCTTTTGTTTTATCAGATCACCAAAGGAATGTATCCAGTTACCAGTAACCCTGTATTTAAAGCGATCTCGGTTTGGTAATTTTTTTTTTTTTTAATTCACTGTATATAGGCCGGTAAAAAGTAACAAGAAATAGTTGTAAAACTCTAGAAATTTCGGAAATAATATATGATCCATAGTTTGTAAGTGATTCACTGTATACACTGCTGAAGATATGAATGTCCATTTCGCTATTGTTGGAGCTCCATCGACATGCCCCATCAACAAGTGTAATTCTCCATCTTTTGCACAAGGTTAGTTGATTACTTGTCCAGAAAATTCACATGGAATTCCGGGATCTATAATCAATAGCGACGTCTGTGTAGATGACCCCAACACTATAGAGAAGCTATTACCCTAGAGAGATAGCAAGAGTCCGCGTGAAGTTAAAATTCCGTGAGAATTTGACAAGCCTACTCGGGAGTGCTAGCTCATGCCGGCAGAACGGACGCACCATAACAGATAATTCAAAAAAATTCATGAGTTCTAGGATTCGTGCTCATCACTGATCCGATCCCAATAAGAAATCTCGATTTATCAGTTTTTTCAGGATATTTCAGCAACGCCTGAAGTAATCCTAAATTTTGTTCCAGATTCTTGATTAGCATAAATTAGTGCAAATTTTTCTCAAATTCAACCGAACTCGTCTCAACGACCTGACCTGACCTAACCCGAACCACGTTCGTGCAACCGGCCCTAAGTCATTCACTCAGTATAAGTAGTAAAAGTAGTAGAGAGACGAAATTTGTGTTGTCAAAGAAGATAAAAATATAGGCGGGTAATAGGGAAAAACCGTAGGATTTTCGTATTTTCAGACGTAGTTCAAGAGATCCTTTTATCCAATTTCTTTGCAATTCCGGGAAATATTACAGTACCATGTAAGCCAATGTAAACGTCTCGGAAGGGTAAACATTCCTGTTTGAGCACGGGGAAGTGTAGCTTGGTGAGTCTTAAAGGTGACCCCATTAATCTTCCTCTGCACTGCTATCCCAGCCACACGTACAGGAACTGTCAACGGGATTAGGAGGGCTGATATATCCGGAAAGGGTATAATAATTACGTTTCATGCGTTAGATATGAAATGGACGTCGCTACGACTTTTGAATTAAGAACTGTGAGATGTGTGATATATCCTGTTCAGAATGTGTTTGAGAAATATTATGTTGGATCCACTGTACCCAGTAAATTTCAAATATTCTTTCTAATGGATTTTTGTTAATAATAATTAGAACAATTTGAGAGAGGTATGCTATTAAAAAATCCATGATATACAACCTTCGATGTTGCTATTGAGAAAATGTATAGTTTTCGAAACTTTATTTATGGAGTCTAACAACCCAGTAATGTTAGTGGATAAATTTGAAGAAAATAGTTAGAACTGCTCACGATTTTAGTCTTGGTTAATTTTTCAAAAGGGAATGCATTTGATATTTCATACATTTACTGAGAGTTATTGTATAAATTTTACATTCAAAGGTGTCTTAAGCTGTTTGGCTCAATGTATTTTTCATACAGACATCTAAAGCGAGTAGTTATGAGAGATATTGCATCCGAGGATATTGGATAATGTTAGATATGAGATATATGGAAAATATACATCGATGCCGTTTCAACATGTTGAGTTACATCAATAATTCATCCGGAAAAGTCGCCTGGAATAATCCCTTCAAATTCTCGGAGCAGAAATGTTGTCTGGAATATACAACTTGACCACAAATATATTACTTATTGAAATTCACTCTGTATATTATTGTGTAACTTTGTATTAGAATAATAGTAAAAAATATACCTACATACCGTGTGTCCCCGGATAGGTGAAACGACTCTTATAAAAGATAAAAATTTTTTGATTTCAATTTTAATTTTTTGGGGTTCAGCCCTGCTTGGCTAAAGAATAATTTCTAACAAAATTTTAGTTTTGAAAAATCAAGCATGCCTTGGAAATTTCCAAGAAACCGGTTTTTATGTTGAGTAAAGTGCCTTTTATGTGGCAAATACGACAAAATGTTATTTGAAAAAGTTGTTCAGAATCAACATTTAGGTCCGTATACCAAATTTCAAAATCATAGGCCAACTTTGATCTTTTACATTTACTTTTATGTTTATTTCACAAATCAAAGAATTTCATAATTTGAAACAATGACTGCCATGGAAAAACCAAATTGTACCCATAGCAATATCAATTTGTCAATATCAGTCTTTGTTACAAATGAAATTCTTTGATTTGTGAAATAAACATAAAAATAAATTAAAAGATCAAAGTTGGCCTATGATTTTGAAATTTGGTATACGGACCTAAATGTTGATTCTGAACAACTTTTTCAAATAACATTTTGTCGTTTTTGCCACATAAAAGGCACTTTACCCAACAGAAAAACCGGTTTCTTGGAAATTTCCAAGGCATGCTTGATTTTTTAAAACTCAAATTTTGTGAGAAATTATTCTTTAGCCAAGCAGGGCTGAACCCCAAAAAATTAAAATTAAAATCAAAAAATTTTTGTCTTTTATAAGAGTCGTTTCACCTATCCGGGGACACACGGTAGATGAGCCCATGCAGGGATAATAATTTATTATTGAAGTATCATTCATCTGTTTGAATGTAATTTTATTGCAATGAAATGAATAATATATTGTTGACATTGACACATCTGTCTTTGGATTGCAGTATAAAAAAAGTAAAATCGACCTTTTTGTTTCAGGCATTCCCATTCTTCCCAGTTCTACATTTGATGCCGTATACTTATTTTCCTGCTTTACACCTGCCTATTAAACAACCATCAATTCAGGTGAGTCAATCTGGAATTCATATTTTTCGCAATAGCCTCAATATTTGCATTATCTGCAGCCAACGCAATTAAATTTGAAACAAATGTCAACATTCATCATTCATTATTCATTATCTATTCAAATCGGGACGGTTGATGGAAATGCGAATGTTTCAGCCACGACCTGTGGTCGCACTTGAATCAGTAAATTTAATTTGACAGCCTTTGAGCTGGTTATCCAGACAATAAAACAATTCCAAATGAAACATATACGCATAGATAAATCAATGGACCAACGCTTTTGATTTGTACATTGCAAAAAACAGGGGGAACCATAATAATTAATGATTCATGTTTCCTCTGAGTTCGAATTTAATTATTATTCGTCCTTATAATATGTCAATATTATTATATTAATTCTGAAATGAAAAGGAGGTGTTTTGTATGATCACTTTAAGTAGAAAATGTATCTGGATTTTTTGAATGTATAAATTTTGTAGAATTTTTAAAATGAGTTTTTCAGGAGCCAATAGGAGTAGTTTTTATTGGGATGTCAACGATTTATCAGCGACCCAGCCTCTATAAAAGAGCGGCTGACAATTCGTGAAGTTAGTCGGAATCCTGACAGTAACCGGGAATTACTCAATGAGCGTTTTCAGATCTAGACGACACGATACCGACACGACACAGGCAAGTATCGGAGCATGCAAAAATGTATTATTGCAATAATTGCAATAATACATTTTTGCATGCTCCGATATAGTTGCCTGTGTCGTGTCGGTATCGTGTCATTAGGTCTGAAAACGCTCGATCTCTCACTCCGAGTGTTGATCGGAGACCTCTGTCCCCTTGTACCTATTAAGCGAACTGAGCCGATAGGATAGTCTTCACCTGGACTGATGTGTTGAATCCGTAAGGCACCCGTACCAGTCCTATCTTCTGCCGATCTGGTTTTAACAGAATTTCCGTTCTTTAATATCTCATTTTATTTGTTCTTTATTCTATAAACGCAAACATTGTTTTTAATTATTAGGGTCATGAACCTCCTGTTTTAATTAGAAATATAAACCCCTTTACATTGTTAACTGTTGCAATTATTTAGTTATTACTCATTAGATAGAATTAGGTATAGTTCAGAGTCAGTCTGAAGATGTCGTTTATAATGCCCGGTTTACACGTATCCAGTAATTTAGTCGAGCGGTCGAGTAATTTAGTGCTCGACCTGTGTGAACACTTGTGTTTTAGTCAAGTCAGCTGGCTTGGCCGAGTTAACAGTCGAGTTTAGTAAATAGAATCCTATTCTATTTTTCCAGTCGAGTACAAGTCGAGTAGCCTTCCTCCTCCCTTTTTTCAGCTGAACTAAACGCGTGTCGACACGTCTCGCCGAAGGTGATTATCAGATTAGTAGAGTATTCAGCAAAACAAACCAAAAAATTTGAGAGTGTTTTATAAAAATGTGTTTTATTTGCAAAACTGTTGCGCAAAACATGGAGCCTCCAAGCGCATTTCTTCTGGTCATCCATTTTCGTATCCATATACCTACGCTTATTTTTGTTCAGCTCCGCAGCACACAAGTTTCTGGTTTCATCAAGAAGCATTTGTATAACTAACCGAAGACCTCGATCAAAAATTTCTCGTTTTTTGTTCATAATTTTATAAGGTGTTTTATTATAGAACGCAATTTATTTTATTATTTTATTATATTTTATTATTATTATTTTTTAACGGCATCTACTACTCGACCACTCGACTCATACTAAATAAAATACAAGTGCACATGTGGACACCTGTTTTTACTCGTCTTTTAGTTACCAACTCCACTAAATTACTTGACCTGTGTGAACAGAAAGCTCACTCTACTAAATCACTGTACTCTACTAAAGCACTGGATACGTGTAAACCGGGCTTAAGAGCGATAAAACATGTGTAACTACGTGTAACTTACTCAACAGTAATGAACAGATCCTACAAAGTATAATGGTCGGCAGTTTAAAACTCCTAACAGAAAATTATGTGATAGTTTCTTCCTCGGCAATAGCTCCACATGACTATATAACTTACTATTCATTTGACATTGCTCAACCAGGCAGCTTAGTCGACTCTTACTTGAAACTAAAATTGAAGTTACCGGGAACGTATCATTGTTAAGCACTGCAACGTTCGTAGATTCCTTACTCTTGGGATTTCCTAGGCTGAAACTAGAGAGAATTGAATTTTCTCCTAGAGTCTAGTGACGTAGATACCAGAAGACAATCTGGGGAGAATGTGACCGTAATAATTCGTGTTATTATAATTTGTATATTTATTAGACAATAATAATTATTGTTCACAAATAATTATTCTTCCTTATAATTTCCTGGAACTCCCAATGAAAAGCCGATTTTAATGGTATAGCAGTCTATACTATAGTAAACCAATTGCAATGCAACCCACTTGATGTAATCTTGACGATCCAAGCAATAACCACGTTGACGGGCATGGCATTACGTGTTAATTGCCTCGTAGTAGAAGGATATAACGCTACGGTTTAAGTGCATAATATCAAAGGAAATCCTTCTTATTATACATATAACAATATCAGGGATTAATTATAAACTCCGTCTCGATTTTCTGATGATATAGACGCGCAGCTCGCTTGATAATATTAATAGGGCGGCTTGAGACAGCTTTTGTATAATTCGCTGATGTGCTATACAAATAGTAATCATATTTTAATCAGTTTATTTATGTTAATTTTAAATAAGTATGTTAACCCTTTACCACAGCACTGGTTTTCTAATGTTTCAGAAAAGCTATTAATATTATGCAAAGGATCGTGATGCTGTGCATTATTTATTTAAAGCTTGTTCCCGAGGGACAAGACTAGAGTCGTTTTTCGAGGCTCGGTTTTACCTGGAAATGATGAATCTACAGCACAGTTTTAAAGTTTCTGTAAAGTAACCTCGGCCTTCTGTTGGTGGCCATACCAGGATCACTTGATCGGACATCTTTGTGCAAGTTTCTATGGCATTAATATTTTTGTAATTATTATTGTCTGTGATTCTGGGAGCCTTCTTCCATAAAATTGACTCAAAACTTGCATGCTTTTAATGAGAATTTTTTATTCCTCAGGTTTTTTAACCACGATATCCTTCCTCTTCTAGGTTCTCTCCTCCCAAACACTTTTTTTTAAATAAATTTTAAAAGCCTGTATTTAATTTCTCATTATATGTCCGAGATATTCTGTTTTCTTTCTTTTAATCGTAATCACCTCCCTTGTCTTTTTCATTCTCTCTAGTTCTCTGTGGTTGGTTACCCAATCCACCCATTATATCTTAAGGATATTTCTATAGAAGCAATTCTCGAAGGCCACAAGTTTCTTGTGTATTGCCTCAGTCAATTTCTAGGCTTCCATCCCATAGTATAATATGGAGATCACACAGGATCGTAAAAGTGTTACTTTGATGTCCAGTTTGACGTTGTGGCTTTTGAAGAGTCATCTTGATGAATCATCAAGATGACATCTCGATTACGGCTTCTCTTGCTTTTTCTATTCTACATTTGATTTCATTTGACTGGTCCCACTGTTCAATTACGAAAGGTTCCCAGGTAGACAAATTTGGATACTCTCTCTGCTGGAATATTTTTATTAAATAGTTGGCAGTTTTCTTTCTTCTCATCCTGTCATTCTTTCATTGACCAGCGTGCGGTGTGGTCGCATTTCCTGTGCTCCGTTGAGCAACGTGTGTGTTGTGCTGCTGACCTTTGTCACATTTCTGCTGAATTTACAGAAGAGAGTCGTTCCTCGCGGAAGATACGGGCCTCTGGAGCGAAGACGGGTGCCTGATATTTGCTGAATTTCCAAATTTCAGCATAACAAAAGGTCAGTCAAATCAGTGCGTTTGTTTGTGAACAGCGTAATTTGTGCTACATGCAATAATCTTATTGCTGAGTAGACAAGGTCCTGGCTGATTTAATAACCAACGAGACTGTCAACTAAGCAAGGTCGAGTGCTGAAACGTTTCCATATCATAACAGATATTGAAAACAATAATAATGGTTTCCTGCAATGTTTGCAACAACAAACTTGACTCTTCATTAGATCGATATAAGGTCATTTGTGCCGGTGAATGTCGTCGTATAATTTGCCAAAAATGTTCTGAATTGCCTAAAGAACTATACAAGAGCATCGCAAAGACTAACAACAGTTCCGTTCAGTTCATCTGTAAAATCTGCAATACCCAAAATCTAAAATATTTACATGGAACTGTCAAGAAGATCTCCGATTCTATGATCGACAGGGATGAATTCAACGCACTTGCGAGAAGTGTAAAAGACATGACAAACCTAAAACCAATGCTCGAGGAAATATATGATATGTGTCATAAGACGGAGCATTCGGTAAATAGATGTGAACATTCAGATCGCTCACGAACGTCCTTTCATCAATTTGACATCGAACCACAATCACTCGTTAATATGTTAGCTAGATTTCAGTCTGAAGTGTCTACCATCATGTCTGTATTCCACAAGGGTGAAGATCAAGACTCATCCTTTAAGGTTGAAATCTACGATCCTACGACTAAACAACTGGAAAATTCATTAATGATGGTGCAGAAGGAGCTTAATACTATAAGCTCAAACATGTCATTGATAGCAGGGGATGTGAAAGCCCTACAGAGTTCAACAAATAAGACATCAAATAGGATTACATACACCTGCCATGCATCAACCCAGACTGTTGATTCAGACAACACTCTGTATCGGCCTTCTACAGTTCCACCCAACAGAGACGAAAACACTCAATTTGTCCGTGGAGAAAAAGCATGCACTGCGGAGACCGACAGTCGATTGGACCAAGCTAGGCGATATCGGTATGTGCATGTCGGAAATGTTCCCATCTCATTTAGCAAGCAGGCCATCATTAAATTTATAAAATCTAAGACTCATGATACTGAATTCATAAGAATCGAATCCCTGTCGTCATCTCACGGAAATCAAAATCAAAATTTTAAAAATTACAAAATAGGCATCCGCAACCATATAGCAGATATGCTATTAGAGTCGGGATTCTGGCCTCACAATATTTACGCTCGCAGATTTGTCGATTTTGCTGGAAACAAAAACGTACTTCCAGACCCACCTCTGGTCACCCCTACTTGCCACATTCCTCATTCATTCAACCCGTCATCTGAGGACTCGATGCCCGAAAGTTTGATGAAGGCCGGAACTACAGCGTTGTCAGCGGAGGAGTCAGCATCCAGCGGCAGTGGTACCATGGTGGAGCGGTCCTTCAGCTCAGGTGAGCAATACATGACGAACGAGACGGATGTCCCCTGCCCTGTGGAGCGGACGCCAGCCTTGGAGACAGCACCAACCAATTCGACCTCAGAGCAGACTATACAAAGACCCACATCTACGTATATAAACTTCGTAGCTGAACAGTCTCCTGACAATCCTGGGAAATCGAAGAATTGCATCGAGCATGGTCAACAAACCACTCTTGACTCTCCACCATGGCTTAATGCACTTTGGCCACCTCAGGCCAGACTAACGAAAACATCTGCTGAAACTGAGGGAGTTTACCTGCTTTCAAGATTGCGACAACCTGAGCTACTCCGTAACATTAGGCTATACTTAGCCTATCTTCATGACAGACCTGAGTCAACATGCCTTCATGGTGAAACGAAGAACAGCGTCAGATTGCTACTTGCTTCTGAGGGTTTCCCTACTGAGAGAAATGCCCTGATGGCGTATTATAAACGTTTCTACGAGAGCTATGGATTAACCGGAAGTGACGCCGAGGATGATCTTAAGGCCCTTAGATCACACCTTGCGGCTGAAAACACGAACTACCTCGTGAAAGCAAGGGAAAACTCAAGATCATACAATACCCCTTTTCAGAGGAAGTGACGCGACGGGAGCAAGATCTCTCCTACAAACCACCCTCACCTTCTCCTAGCGTACCTTCCCTTCCATATAGCCATCGAATTGTGAGGAGTCAAAACAATTCAACATCTACCTCTCTCACATCAACTGTGCTCTCACCCCATCATTCCAGACATGACTTCCGGGTCCTACACATAAACATTCAGTCCCTTAACAACTCCGTGGATGGTCTGGGTATCATGATCTCTGATCTGGGATTTCCCGAGTTTGTTTGTTTAAACGAACATTTCTTAACATCTGACAACATTCAAAAGATCAAAATCGATCATTACAACCTTTCTTCTTCCTTCTGCAGGCAGTCAGGTTACGGGGGCTCGGCTATCTATGGCAGGTCCGACATTCAGTGTAGGGTTGTTCATAGCCTCTGCTCTCTTTCGCAACCACTCGTGTGTGAAATATCGGCAACCGAAACCAAATTTCGGTCTCAGAAAGCACTAATTATATCTACTGTTATAGAAAATTGGATTCAGGTGTAGGAAGGTAGAGATTTCGAGTTTAAATTAGATTTATTATTGTGACAATGAAGTTTATGACTTGTAAGAGATAAAAATTATTATAAATGTCAATAAGAAATAAAATTTGGATTGTTTGAAAAAAATGAGGAGTAAAAAAGAAAAAGTGAAGGAGGAGAATGTTGATAGCAACGAGAAAAGAAGGATGAATGAAAAAAAATTTGAAAGAACGTCAGTGAGAAATAATGTTAAAAAATGTAATATAATGATTTAGAAGAATTAAAGAGAAGCAGAGGGACTAGAGAAAGGAGAAATTAAGAGAGGAATAAATGATAAAAGAAGAGAGTTTTTTCAAAAGGAAATACAGCAGAATTTGAAAGCAGAAAGAAGATAAAGTAACAGAAAGCAAATATTTATTAGTAAATGGAAGAGAAGCAGAGGGACTAGAGAAAGAGCAGAATTTGAAAGCAGAAAGAAGATAAATAACGCAAAGCAAAGATTGATTAGTAAATAGAAGAGAAGCAGTAAGAAAAAGAGAAAGACTACGAGAACAAGATACCTAGAAGCTTTATTTGGAAAGGACAAGGGATAATAAGAGACGGTGTCGGAGAGCAGTTTGAGAATTTTTGAAAAGTGCGGTAAGAGAAAGAGTTAAAAAAGAAGAGAAGCAGAGGACTAGAGAAAGGTTTATAAAGAAGAAGGAAATTGTAAGATTTGGAATTGTATTTAATTAAAAATTTTTACAGTATAAGAAATTTTCAAATTCAGAGAGCTCGAGGTAGGTTAGATTTTCCTTTATTTAAAATTTTGTAAGTTACAAGTTATAAATAATAATAATAATAATTTCAAATTAATTTTTTTATATTTTATTTTGATTCAAACTTAGAAAATATATTGAAAAATTTATCTGAACCCACCTGAAAAAGAGAGTGTCCTCAGAGAATAACTTTATTAAAAATTTTGTTGTTTATGGTATTAATTTTTTTTTAAATAGAATTCATAATAATAAATTGAGATAAGGGGGAAAGGAATACCATAACACTACATATCGATCACCTGCCTGCCCTGTAAGAGATTTCATTCGTCACCTAGACGGATTGCTTGACGCGGCCATCCGGATCACAAATAACGTGGTTCTGGCTGCAGACTTCAATATTGACGTACTCTGTGAGAACGCCAACACCTCCAGCCTGACCGAGACTCTCTTCTCTTATGGTTTTCGACTTTGTTTTAGGGACCCAACAAGAGTTACCAACACCTCGTCAACATGCATCGATAACGTCGCGATTTCTGGTATTTTTCAGTTGCTCGATAGTCAAATCTTGCCAACTTTTCTATCAGACCACTTTGGACTGCATGTGGCCCTTGGAGTCTCTGAGACGGCTTACACCCGCGGTCTCGCCGACAAACCCCTGATGACATGGAAGAGAGATATAAAAGACCCCCTTCTCCTTGCACAGCTGCAAAACGAACTCCGGCGTTTGAGCTGGCACGAAGTTCTGGATGCCCCTGATACGAATTCGAAATACTCCTGCTTCTCTGACACTCTTTCATTCTACTTCGACAAATACTTCGCACTCAGGAGATGTAGAGTTCATGGGCCTAGACTCTCCAGTCCCAAGTGGCTCACCTCTGAAATTCGTCAACTATACGACACGATTAATCTCCTAAATCCTTTAATAAACACGTCCAACCAGCTGTTCAGAACTCGGCTGTGCAGCCTAAAGCGACGGTTTGGGTACCTGGTGAGGCAGGAGACCAAGCGCTGTAACGACGTCTTTATCAGTGAATCTGAAAATCCCATCAAAGCAGGATGGACCCTCATAAACAACCAATGCAAGTCAATAAACACTTCTCATAAAATCTTAGAACTTGAGTACCGAAGCAAGGTGACGACTGATCCTGAAGAAATGACAGAGATGCTCAATTCCGTCTTTCTTTCAAATGACTCTCCCACATATAGTCACACTCACGGATCCAACATGTCAACACACGCCTCTTCTTCCTTCGTATTTTTTCCGACGTCACCTCGGGAAATTATAGAAATAGTTTCCAGGTTTAAAAGTAAGAAGTCTTCGGGCTTGGACGAGATTCCCTCTTTTGTTGCCAGGTATTGCATTGCTGAGCTTGCTCAGCCATTATCAGAAATTTACAACAGCTCCTTTCAGACTGGTGTATTCCCCGAAGATCTCAAAGCAGCGTTAGTTAAGCCTATTTTTAAAAAGGGCGACGTTAAAAACCCTGAAAACTACCGACCGATTAGTCTACTATCGGTATTTGATAAAATTCTTGAATCTCTTGTCTCATCTCGTCTTATTGACTTTCTAGACAAAACAAAGATCCTTTCCCGCTCCCAGCATGGTTTTCTTAAAAACAGATCTACCCAGACGGCTCTTGTGGAGCTTACGGACTTCATATCTCGGGGTTTGGAGGAGGGGATGCGCACTGTGGGCTGGCTTTTGGATCTCTCCAAGGCCTTCGACAGTGTGTGCCACGAGTGCCTCCTTCGGAAACTGGAGAATGTCGGAGTTCGTGGATTGCCCCTTTCTTGGTTTACCAGCTACCTACAGGGAAGAACACAGGCGGTTCAGATTACTGGGTCTGATGGCCGACCTGTGCGATCACCTTTTGCTCCAGTCTCCTCTGGGGTGCCACAGGGTAGTGTTCTCGGTCCACTTCTTTTTCTTATCTTCATTAACGATCTGGGCCCCAAAATTACCTCCCCAAATTCAATCTGTGTTAACTATGCTGATGATACAACAATTCTTATTAGGATAAAACCAGGCGACCCTCCTAGTCTGATAGATACCATTCAACTCCCGTTGAAAAGAGCAAGTTTATGGCTCAGGGCCAATGAACTAAAACTTAACTTAGACAAAACTGAGCTGATTGATTTTCACTCTAGCCGATCACATCTTCCACCTTTACCCTCCATACCCACCGATGGTGCCTTGATCGATCCGAAGGGCGTGGTGAAGTTTTTGGGCTTCCACATCGACCAGAACCTAAACTGGTCGGCACACACAGATCATTTATGCCGTCGTCTTGCTAGCGTCAGCTTCCTTCTTAGACGCATTCAGCACACGGTGTCCCCTGAGGTTCTTCTCTTTGCTTATTATGGGCATTTCATCAGCCACGTGAACTATGGGCTGGCCGTCTGGGGTGGGTCTGAGAGATCTCTGCGAAGGGTTTTTCTTCTTCAAAAGAGAGCGATTAGGATCCTGACAGGCTTGTCAATGCAGCAGTCATGCAGTGGCAATTTCAGGCGGCTTGGACTTCTTACCGTGCCTGCTTTGTATGTCTTCTCTCTGCTCAAACTGATCCACAAAAATCAGGATAGACTTTTACCTTACCGATTCACCCATCACTACAGTACCAGGTTCAATTTGTTATAACCTCCTACACACCATTTGTCGTCTTCAGAAAGGACATTCACGTACGCATCTATCAAATACCTGAACCACTTCAAAATAGATCCTGCAACTGTTGGGTTCTCAGCGTACAGTGCGTATCTCCGGAAACATCTCACGGAGTTGGAACCCTACACTACCTCTGATATACTGTCCCTCAACCCCCCATCCCTACCTGCAGTCTGATATTAAAACACCTAAAACTCAAAGCCTTGATCCATCCTTATCATAGAGATGGAACTATGCCTCGATCGAGAACTGATTTCTTTTGTGTCTCTGCGCGTCTCGACCCTTACTGTTCCCGGCGTTATGTTGACATGCTGTGTGTTTTAAATTTACTGTTTGTCTTTATGTTTGTTTTTATAATTTCTGTAATGACGCTGTTGTACTGAGCAATGACTGTTGTAATTCAAGTACAATAAAGAAATTTGTAATTGTAATTGTAATTGTCGTACGCCTCGCAGAATGTTCATTGCCTCTGTGGCTTTCTTGCACCTATTTATTGTATCTTGTGTACTCTGCGATGAATAATAATCAGGAAAAGTTTACGTAAATTGCTCATTAAGCTGATGATCGGTATTCTCCGCATCTCTTGATTCTTTTTGATGCTTCTTTGATCTACAAAGTGCTCCGGTGTCATTCACGAGTATTTCTACAGTTCTCTTTTTGTGTTTACTATTTATTTCCTTCACTTTTTCATGCACGTTGAATTCGTCAAAATTCCGTTGCAGTATTTTTAATTCGCGGAAAATTTCTTCTATTTCCTTCTGTTTGGCCTCTCTTATTTTTCTTTGTGTTGTACGGTGTATCTCTTTGGCGGTGATGTATCTTTTGTGTTTTCTCCTCTCTTCCATCATCCACAGTAGTTCAACCGTCATCCACTTCTTGTGTTGTTTGTTGTTTTCCTTAACCCTTCAGGATTTATCCTTGATCTCTTCTACTGATGTACCAATCATAACATATGGTAGAATTATTGTTTTTTGAAAGTTTGTTAAAAAAGTAATTATGCTGTCAATACTAATTTTATAGACGATGAACAGTTCTTGGCGCCATAGTATCGTCCCGTATTGTCCAAGCAATATTCATGCAAATTTACGTGTCTGGTATCGGTAGGGAGTAATTATTACTGTAGCCGATACTGATATACAATTAAAGGGGTTGAGTGCCGGAAAATCAACAGGCCAATAATTGCATGTCCGCAGAAATCTGATCCAATAGTAAATTGATAATAATTATATGAACATTCACTGATGGTCTTCAAATAAAAGCTTGCATGGTTGTAAACAAGTAACACGTTTGTCATACAGGCTGTCCCAATATTTCATGAACATAGGTCTGAACATAGTTCATGAACATGACCTGAGGTCAAAATATGCCGATTTAACCGAAATTAATACAATAAAGAGAATTTCAATATTTTCACAGAAAAGAAATGAAAATTGCATACCTGCCAGGAGTTCGAAGTTCTTAATAATCTCCATATTGTTACATTTTTTCCTTTCTTCCTTCCGCGTGGGTACGATCAATAATTTGGACAGTCAATAATTAAGTCAATTATTAAATAATTTACTTTATATATTATATAATACTTTATATAAAACACACTATACAGCCTATTTATACTTACTAATTTTACAATTCAAATTTAACTCTGTTCAAATAACTGCTTTATAAATATCACTCTGTCTATATCACCAGGATCTCCTTCTTTGGTAAATCGCTGACTCTTTGTTCATGAACTTAGATGACAAGTTTATTCTTGACTTTTCGTGTTCCATTCCAGGGACATTCGAGACAGTAGTAGTTTCTAGACACCCTGGAATGTTTCTTTCAATGGTAAGTCTCGAAGTTTCCTTTTTATGGCCGAGATTTCTCGACGAATATATTTCGAAGACACCACTTGACTGGCTTCCATTATAGAAGGCATACTCCCGTACCCCCTAACACACATTAGGTTACGTCCACGCTGCTATTATACTACGGCATACTTTCTGCAATGACGAATTCATATCAGTACTTATTTCAGTTAGCCCTGCTCACAGTAACATTTTTACCATTACAACAAAGATTCAGGAGAATGGCTCCACATAGCTTAGATACGTGAAGCGACGGAATGGAGAGTAGGTATTTTGGGAAAAGGTCTGTAAGTAAATCGTAATGCAAAGCAAAAAAAAGAGAGTGAAATGATTTGTAATGAAAAGACAAGATGATAGAGAATCTGGAAAAGATTTGATGGAGAAGAAGAATTTGAGAGAAGAGAGTTAAGGAAAATAATTCCAAAGAACAGGCTGAGCCGACTTTAGAGTAAGAAAAGATAAAAAACGTTATTTTCTTTTAAGTATTGTGTTCTACAACAATGTTGAAAGCTTCAATATATTGCTTGTAGTGTTAAAATCTCTTACCAATTTTCCGCTGTATAATGTAATATTCAACTAGTCGGAAAATTCCTCATTCAGGTTAAAATAGGAAGCAATAATAATATATCCATCCGATCCGGGGCTTTTTTGATCAGTATCTCGTATCATGCACAGTTGATACAGTAGGGGAAGGATCGTGGGTCTCTTTGCTTGATCAGGCGTGAGATGCCCCCGTATAAATAGAAGGACTGCGCGTAAAAAAGAGGATCGCATGAACGTAGAATCCACTCATTTTATCGATTCTTAAAAAAATATCAAATTTCCTTCAGCCTATTTTTACAAGCGAATCTGACAAAGAATCCTGCTAGGTTTTTCGTAATTGAAGGTGAAAAAGAAAAATACTAATCAGCTCTTATTTATCTAGACACCGAAGGAAATTTTGTTCTTAGGATTTGACTGCAGTCCAATGACTTTCAATTATAATACGGTAAGAGGTATAATACATCTTCTAGAAGAGCGAGAGAGTGCCTGACAAAAAGATAACTCAGGAATAAACTTTGTTCTACTTGTGAAGGATTAAAACTTGAAGAAGGTTTTATTGGATAAACTGAAGTTTCTGTAAGTAAGAAAGCATATTTATTCCAGTTATGACGCTATGACCTGGGGAAATAATAATAATCAAATAAAAATTTAATTAATAATAAATTTAATTTAATTCATTACTCAACTTAATTTTTGGCAAAAATTAAAAGAAAAATTCCGCTCCAGCTCTCTACAATTTTGCATCATAGTCGCTTTCTCCACCGGCAAATTCTATTGGTTTGAAATTATGGATTTCAAAATTTAGTGGTGCGAGCGTCAAACATCAGGCCTTTCGTTAAGCTGAGTTATTCATGTGGAGCTTAGTATGGGATTTAAAAAAGTCTTCATATAGCAGTGTTCGCATAATATCAGACATAATTTATGTACCTACCGGATAAGTTTGCTTCTGTGGCGAATCTATTGAGTGTGAAGGTTTCGCCTCCAACCGCGGTAGATGAGTTTGAAGGGGTAGAAGCTGGAAAGTAGAAGCTTTCGTGTCTCTGCATTGACTACTGAAATAGATGCTGAAAATTTACAAAGGTACCTCAAAAATGCATGAATAATTTATGTGAAGTAAACTAAGAAAATATAAATATGTTTACGTTCATTAAAAAGTGAAATACTTATTAATCTAAAAGCGTAGTAAGAATAATTATTCGCTTTAAGTTATAGTGAGTACTATACTATACTATAGAAAAACTCTGGGAATATTTGCACCTACATACATTGAAAAAGAAAGCTTGAGTCTAGGAATCAGTTTTGGAGAATTCTAATCTACTTGGAATAAAATTTAACTCTGTTGTAAGATAAATTGCTTTATTTAATAATTAGCTATTTCAGCGAAAGTATGTTAACTCTTAGAAAAATACAATTTCATGTATGTATAGGAAAATGATATAATTATTTCTATAAATCTACCTGCCTCTACGCCTATGTAGGCATGCCGACATCAATGTAAACGAGGGCAAAAGGACTCGATCTCAGGGCAGAATCTACATAGTCCCATGCCTGTCCTAATCTCCCAGGACGAGCCATCGGTGACGTTCCTAACTGCGGTTTTCCCTGACAATGATCCCAGCGTTTTTGCGAGGAGAAAACTCCGGAGACTTGTCCGTGCAGGGAGGGACGTTCTTGGATATGTCGAGCTCCGCACTTCAGTTTCTTCAATGTCCTGTTTTCATTTTGGGAAGTCCTTGAAATGTTTCATTCCTGTCTGTTATTTGTTTTTATATTCAGAACTAGGCTGGCATGGAAAATGTTCTTATTAGGCTACTAATTTATGAAAAATTTTAGTACAGGTTAAAATGAGCTCTCCACGATTAAATTTGCCATCCACCAATCTCTCGTGACGTCAATTTCCGTTCAAGATGATACCCTACCCTCTCTTTATACCTATCTACCATAAGAAATTGGAGGAGTCGGAAGTGTCATAGTCGTGAGATGTATTCAGTATTATAATTTCCTGAAGAGAACGAAGATGTCATTAATTTGAGACCTTTGAGCTACATTTCCGACAATAATTGTCATAAAAATTTTTAATGTAAATTTAACTTTGAAATTAGCTTTCCGCTAATATTCGACAGCAACTTTTGAATTTATAAGAAGCGAGAATGAATTCAAAATAGTCAATTATTTTTCGAATACTTATACTTGTTATTAGATAATTGACACGAAAAACTTTAATAAGTTATTCCTGAATAGTAACAGATTAAAAGATTAAAATAATATTATAATAGTAGATATTTATGGGATATTTTATCAAGCTTTCTTACATTTTACTTAAATTTATTACACGCTTTCACTCTCTGAGCATCTCTAAAGCTGACAAGAAAGCTTCGCAGTGCTCACGATCATCGTTTAAGAAGGGAAGGTATCCTAATGCTGGGAAGAGCCTCTTTCTCTAATAATTGTGTTAAACAAGAGGTCCTGGATCTTTTCGCTCTAACTCCGTCTTATTGGTTTGACAGACAATTAGTTTATGTATTATTTCGGGTGGCTTCTTAGCACGTGCCTGAACGGTCTGACTTGTTATCAATGGAAAAAACAGCTCTTTCTCTTCTTCAGATGACTTTCTCGACCACCATTTACACGATTTCGCATGTGTTTTCCTTAAGAATATCTAAGTAGAATTAAGCTGTATTCGTTTTCTGAATAATATGTTCTTATTCTTAATATATTCTTAAGATCCTCAATAATGAGACTCCCAACCATAAATGATCAGGCAGACGATTATTTCATCAGACCGATAGGAGCGCTATTGTTAGACCTGCTTCTGGAAGGGGTATTTTCTAAAAATTGTGACCTATCCGTAATGACAGCGAATAAGTCATTTAAATTGACGTCGTTTCTTCGATTACGAACTTTTTCCCAGTCGACCCTGGTTTCATGATCAAGTTTTTTAACCAAAATTTGAATTAATATAGCATCCCACTGATCAATTGATTGCCCTAGGGAATTCAAAGCACGAAGATGCTGTTTGAACTCGACGCGTATGAGCCGGAAGGATAATCTAACAACGCGTCAATATACTTGGTAATTATGTGTGAAAGATTTTCGTACCCCTATTTTAGCAGGTCCCATGCCACGGGGTAATATCATTACATCATTACAGACCCTGTTACAAACATTTCTCGGAATCTACCTACGTCGGCCCCAATTTCGGGCAATGTGCATAGCACTGCAAGCATCTTTAGTGCCCCGTCCTCTGAATATTTCAAATAAAATAGTTTAAAAATAATTTTAGACTTTCAATTCCGGGTACCTACTCTCAGGTAGTCTCCCAACTCCAACCATGTTTACGGTCAAATTGAAAATATTTCATGAAACGCAAATGCGGAACAGATCCTCTTTTAATGCAAATAGGCTTCCATACCAACAAATAATTTCCAACAAAAGCGTGCCTCTCGTTCACGGTTCGGGAACAATTACGGATGGGACCATAAACACTAACAGGTATCGTCCCTCTAAACGACGTATAATACGTTAGTTCAAAGGCGCGTTCCTGAACCAAATTCAAGTAGAAAAATTTATATAAAAAAATCCTAAAGAGTCTGGTTTTCAATATACCAGTTGAAATTACCAGAGTTGAAGTTTTCTTTTAATTCTCACCAATATTATTGCAAAGAAAAATGAGCTCCACTGACTTTTTTTTACTTTGATTTTTTTCAGGTTGCGCAGCTAAAATACAACTTTTTTTCTTTTGATATTTTTTGTATCTTACTTCGTTTTTGACGAAAAAAATTAAAGCAGTCTGTTGAAATAAAATCATTGAAATTAAAATCAATTTTTCGACACGCCTTGAAGAGAGTTTTTTTTTACATAGAAAACGACAAGAGGTACGAAGAAAAGTCAAGAGACATAAAAGTTGTATTTTTAGATGCTTAATCTGAAACATTTATTATATTTTTTTAATCGGTAGCGTACATTGTTTTTGTCAATATTATTCGTGAGACTGTCCCCTGAGACGCCACTGGAACTTATAAAATATAAAAGTGTTCCACTGAAAGATTATTTGCCTCGTATCGTAATAATATTACAACTCATGTGGTAACTTTCTAATGGGTTCTCATTCTCAAGCATTTTCAATTCATGTTTACCTCTGAAGTTTGAATCATCGTGGCTTTGAATCACTCCTCGATCTTTGAAGTATCAAGTTTATTTATTTTTTTTTAACTTAAAGGGCAAGGCAGCTCCTCGTCTCTTCACTTATGAAGATGAAGAATGAAGAATTAAGAATGAAAAATGAAAAAGTAATGAAAAATTAAAATTTTTCCTCAAAATTTCAAGCTTGCTAACTGAGAGATCTAATATTGGAATAATTGGAGACTTGTGAATGAACGATTATCATGAAGGACAGAGCCTTCAATATTCGTAATCATAATCGACAATTTTGAGGTTTAACAAAACTCCATTTCCAAAAAAAAGAAAGATACCGTCATACAGAGATTTTTTATAAACCCAGGGTCTTGGATAATTATAGTAAACATTTTTTGCTTCAGTTAATATTCAATAATATTTGTTAATTTGAGGTCATCTGAACAAAAACCGATCAACAGTATACTGAAAACAGGACCCATTGGCTCCTTTCACTCTGCTAATGGGCCTTTCCACGCCAAATCGGACGGTTTTGATTTTGATTTTTGAAATCCTCTTTTTTTTATTTTTTAGTACTTACCTCTCAAAAGAGTGTTTCTGGTTAAATTTTGAGATTATATTTATACTAGTTAAAATAATATCAAACTTTCAAAAAGAAATTTTTTTATTGGCCCAAATTAAAAGCTTAATTTTCAATTTTTGTTTTTAGATGACTTGTACATACAGAACAAAATCTATAAAGTTTTCTTGATAAAGATTTTTGAGTTTGAAATTTAAAATCATATTTTTTAAAGTGGCAGAAATCGGTAAGTACCTATTATACTTATAATGATTTATAGAGAAAAATTTTTGTTTTATTTTTTTTTAATCAAATAGTTAAATAGTTATATGAAGGGCCGGCCCTAGACCGAAATTGTCTTAAAAAAATTGTTAAATGAATATTAGTTTGAAAAAAACAACTTAAAAAAAATCTCAACTTTCATAATTAACTCCTTTATTAAAGTATAATTAAAAGCCTCGAATTAAAGCCTTTTTTAGTTTAGTTTTTAGATGGCCTGTACAGAAAAAACGCGTTTTAAAGCGTTTTTGATTAAAAATTTTTAGCTGAAATTTTGAATAACGTAATTTAATTTCAGCAATTTTAACCGAGGGCTGATTTTTATGTAATCCGTGCGGGATCCGAATAACCCTCGAACATTGATAAAAGCTCAAAAATTTTATCACTTCTATAACATATTTGTGCAGCGGCATATGCATGAACACTGACGCGTTTCGATTCTTGAATTACCCGCTGCATAATTACTGGGTCTGCGAACACCTTACTTGTTCTTTGGAGTCAGATTTCTTTGCGATGGGGTTGTGGGTGGAGATTCTTCAGCGATAAATAACTCGCAGAATTTTTTTTACTAATTTTAAATCTCTGAAAGTCCCAAATAGATAGATTAAATCAGACCAAATTAGAAATCAGATTTACCTTCACTAATATGATACTCTTTCCCCACCAGGGATGCCAAATTGTGGGGGTGGAGATAAAAGCATAGATTTTCGAGTGTATATGTACAGGGTGATTCATTATAATGTCGCCCCCCTTTAACTTTGTTATTTCATGTGTCCCAAAAAAATTAAAAGTAGGGTTATGTAGGTGCAAAAAAAGACTTTTTTATACGTATAACAAAAATTTGAAAATAGATCAGTATACAGGGAAAACCAAAAATTTAATTTTTTTTCAATGGATCACCCTATATATGAATTTATTTTTCGATTCCTCGTAAAATTCTAAGCATAACTTATATAACATACCGTATACCTAAATTCAATAGGTTTTGAAATATTCGCATTTGAAACTATTTAAAAAACCGTTTGTATGACTACCAAATTGAAAACCTCGATCATCTTAAAGATTTGATACAGATTGAAATTAATAATTTAAATGAAAATAACCCAGCATTCATAACAGATTCATTGGAGAAAATACGAACAACCCTTATAAACCCTTATAAAATGTGTTGAAAAAAATGGAGGCCCAGTAGAGCATTTATTGTTAGATTTCTTGATTTGCAACAGTTGCTTAAAAAAATATTTGATGATGTTTCAAATGCGAATATTTCAGAAGCCATTGAATTTTTGTATACGGTATGTTATATAAGTTATGCTTAGAATTTTACGAGGAATCGAAAAATAAATTCATATATAGGGTGATCCATTGAAAAAAAAATTAAATTTTTGGTTTTCCCTGTATACTGATCTATTTTCAAATTTTTGTTATACGTATAAAAAAGTATTTTTTCGCACCTACATAACCCTACTTTTAATTTTTTTGGGACACATGAAATAACAAAGTTAAAGGGGGGCGACATTATAATGAATCACCCTGTACAGGAATGGATAGGTAGGCAAAATTTAATTAATTCACGTAGACTATGGAATTCTCATATGTGAGCTAGCTCCACTTTAGCTTTTAGTTAATTATTCGGAGAAGATATTTCTAAACAGAGACTCCTTTTCCTCTAGCTATGAAAATCGAGTAAAATCGCGACACGAAAAAGAAATTACATGTAGGTAATATCAAATTATTATCAGTCAAATTACTGTGCACATAGATAAGTATTCATGCACAAATTTAGCAATAAAAACCAACAAGTTCATGCAAGATCACCTTAACAAGGGAGATATTTTTCCTAATACAGAAGGCAGGAAAAATATTCAAAATTTCCTGCCGAGGATGCCTAATTGTGGGGTGGAGATAACAGCAGAGATTTTCGGGAGTAGGTAATTTTTATTTGTTATAAAAAGATAATTCTTTGGTGATAAATAAATAATTCGTAATATTTTTTAACGAATTTTAAGTCTCTGAAAGCCCAAAATAGAGAGATCAAATCAGGAGTCAGATTTTCATTCTGTAATGCGATACTCTCTACACACTTAATGGTTCTAAAATAAAGTGTTTCAAATTACAGGTTTTTTTAGTTGGTGGATTTCAAAGATTTTTTTCAAACGTTTTTTAAAAAGATGGAGCAGCTTTACTTACAGTTCGCTGGTGCTGTTATTTAGGTATATTTCCGAACGTTCTTCACTTTGATGGCTCCTCGTCTTATCTATTCTCCAATCAGCGAAGCCTTATTACGTCATGTTCCTTTGAAGCTATTTGCCAAAATTATGACTGACCTGTGCGAGACACCTGCCACGTCACTTTTCTGACTTCCACGCTGGCATTATGACCTGCGCTCTAAAATCGTTCCTTCGAGCTATCTAAGGTCTGTGAATCTACACACGATATTTTTAGGGAAAAGGTCGTTTAGAATTTTAACTTGAGAAAACGATTTCTTTTTCACCTTTTAATTGATGTAAGATATACTTCAGTAAACTTTAACGCCGGCAATAACTGCAATTTAATTGAAAGTTAAAATTAAAAAAAAAGTTTCGTCATATGGACTTTTAGTCGGTCCCTAGGGGAGATCAGTACCTATATCATGCCTGGACTGGTTAGAACGCAGTCACGCAACCGAATATGAAATAATTATAAGTGTTGGAGAAACATAAAAACAAAAAGCTAAAAGCAGAATTTCTATTGCTATTTAGAAAAAAGTTTGAAATAATAATTTTTTCATTGCCTTGATACTCGAATTTCAATTTTCAAATCAAACAGTCGAGCTCTTGGGGGCAAACAACGGTTGAAATTTCAATTACTTTCTTGTTATTTGCACAGAGATTGTTAATTTTTTGAAATAGATGACTGAAACAACAAACAACAAAATCAAAGGATAAAAAGTCAAGCCTCTTCCATAGCTCTCAACCAAGGGGTTTTAAAAATAATTATAAAACTAATATGGTTGAAATTGCTTTCATATTCTAACGAGAAAACTTTTGGAGGAAAAGGGGAGAGATCTAATTATTGGTCCCCAGAATTAGTGAAGTTATTTACTTTCTAGGTAACTTTTTATTTCTGGCTGTGGTAAAATTTGGGCAATAGATTGGACAGAGTGAAGTTGTTTTTAAAATAAAATCGATTTTAAAAGGATTCATTGATTATCAGCTTGTTACATGAAAGTGGGGTTTGTATTCCTCCTGAAGAATTAGTTGTTTTCATTACATACAAGAGATCATCCATTTGTCTCAAGACAAGCTTAATTGAGCAAGAAAAATTGACGGTTTTGTTGATGAATGCGGGTCACGTCAATAAATTAATAGTTCTTAGGAATAATTTACAAATTAAATCAACAATGTCAATAAACATTGTTCGATATCAATAAAATCCGGGAAGGGTTTTTCATAAATGTGTGAAAATTACTGGTTGCAACGTTAAAAACCCTTTTGTTCAGGCCGGTTTTATTTGATAAATCTAGTAATATCGATTCTGGGGAAAACTGAACAATAGGTGTGTATTCTTTTTTTTTCAAGGAAAAATGAAACTTTTGATCTACATAGAGTAATATTGTTACCTTATACATTATTGTACCATATAAATTTATGTCAGAATATAAAGGTATATTGTCGCATCAAGCAGATATGAAAGGTATTTTATGCCATTGATCAGCAGATGATCTTGTAAAAGAATTTATTTCCTTTCACACAAAACCACACTACTACCCTTAATAAATAAAATCACCATGTTAGGCATAAAGTCCTCAGAACCTTGTATCACAACGTGTCACTACTTTTACGGCTTATATATTATGCAATAAAAATATCTCCGGCGCGTGGAGGAAAACAATGTTCAAGCAATTGCTCGGGGCGAATTTCATTTCCTACGGATCTTTCTTGCAGATCGGACGGGCGGAAAAATGCTTTTTCATAGTAAAATTTACATTCCTTATACAGGTTCGGGATTGAAAAGTGACTCGGCGTAATGAAAAGTTATTTATTCTTGACATGTAATGGAGTTTTAGCGAGAAAAATATCTATCAGAGATTCCTCTGGGGATGTACAACCCCAAACCGATGTGGCAGAGATATAAATTTTCAATATCCTGCCAGAATTGACGACGAATATGAAAATTAAATTTAGCACATGGTTGCACGAACTGAATAACTGAATAGCTCCTTCATGGATTTTCATACTTGCCTTACCACTTTGCCTTATGGGATTTTTTGTTGTACAAAAATGGTTCACTTGAAGCTGATTTCGAAATCAGCCTACTTGATTGGAAATTATTAATAATATTTTTCTCTTTAAAATTTATTTATTTGTTGATTGAATTTATTATTATTTCCAAGATATAAAGAGAAAATGTTGATTAATTAATAATAAGTTATTCTGTATACTTTATTCAAGATTCCAATATCTTGGAACATTTTTGTAACGTTTATACCTTTTCAGTCTACATACACCTAAATCTGGCTTTTATTTAGATTATTTCTCTTTACAGCACCAATGAGGATGCGTAATGGGGCAGGGATTTCTGTGGAGAGCTGCCTACATGTCAGTGCTCATGGTTATCCTTGTCAATTACGTAACTCCGCTAGAAAAAAGGGAACTCGAGAGAAAGGTAAGCATCAAATATTAAGCAAACGAAAACCGTTAGCAGGATCGTTTAAATTCCCCGGTCTCTGCTTTTTTTGAACTTAATTTACCCACGTCGACCTCAAGATAAATAACTTTAAACTGGGAGAAAGTCGCTAGAAATGATAAAACCAAGACGACGTTACTCCCACACATATTTAGTAGTTTATCGTGAAATATGGCCGAATGTCTCAGCGTTTTTGTTGCGTCTAGACTGAAACGATTCGGACAAATTTAGGCAATATGTTACTTAAACCTTCGTGAGCAAGCTTGAAACGTTAAGTACGTTTCAGCGTTTTATCTAATTCATATAAAGCCCATCTACCTAGGCCATTTCCCATTATGTTTTATCATAACGATCATTTTTTGTAGATCGAAATGAGGTTTCGATCGAGATCGAAAAACTTTATCAATTCTTATACATATGTTCATATACTTTTTTACACGTTACATATTTTAAGAAGGTTAAAATTTTCAATTTAAATAAGACAAGGAAAACTATAAATTTAACAACGATTTAGGGGCGTTCTCCTGCTTCAGCGTAAACTGCAGGAGAGATTAGAATCTCCTCGTCACGGCAAAATAACACATCATGCGATATTTCTTGGTATGCTTCGAAAACACTGATTCTTATTGGGGATGGAGTATCTTTCTTTTGTTGCTTTTCGTATATGGCACACTGAATTAAATGTTTGAGTGTGTATGCATTGACAGTAGGTGCATATCACAGGGGCTTCAATGCGGAGGAGGTATGAAGTAGTAGTAGTACTAGTAGTATGCGGTAGTGTTGTCACCGCTACTCCCAAGCATCAGTATAGGTATAATAATAAGGTAGCGTTCGGGTGACTTTTGAGTCTTAGGTTTCAGGATTTTATTTTGGAAAGTAGTAGAAAGCGTTTCGGATTTTTACAGGAAACTTGGCAGGATATTGGTTTTACTTGATTTTAATTGGTGGGGAGAGCCAAGAAGGTTCCGATTTTCTGGAACTCTGAAATATTTCTGGCAGGTGGCCAGAATGTTTCATAGGCGTATCGAGAAAACTGGAGGTTGGTGGTTGCCGGAATTATAGATTGTTGAGATGTGTTGCGGGAATATGAATTTGGGGGGTTGGTCGCAACGCCGATGGCATAGAACAAAGCCGATTGTGTTTTTCTATCTTATATAGTGTAGTTTGTGCTGCTAACTGCCAGACAGTCCATGCTCAAACTGGGATTTGTTCAGAAAACTCCCTACGCTTTCTAAGGATGTTAAAGCGCCAGGTCAGGTCAGGCTTTAGGTCATCATTCATCAAGTTTAAAAATGATCATCATACAGTTCGAAAAAATAACAAAATGTTAGAAAAGAGGTTCTTTGATACTACCTTTGTACTTTTACTCGCAGTAAAAAAAATCGTGTTGCATCTTGCACAATGCGACTTATAATGTAAACTTGGAACTTGGAATTTCGGTCGTTACGGAGAAGGACCACCGAAAGGATTTTACTGGAGCAGAGAGCTGAACTGAAACATGGATTATCGCAGCGATATAAAGCACAATCGGTAGTGCCAACTTAATTTATAGCTAGTTTTATGGCCCTAAAATTCACGACCTTTATTGTTCCTAAAGACTCCGGCACCTCTTGGCTTGAAAGTCTCCGATATAACAATGGCCGATTAGACGAATCAAAAATATTTAATTGTTTTTTTTTATTTTTATTATGTACCAACACGATCAACTATTTTTTGTGATCCGGGTACTAAAAACTTCAAAAAATAATTTTCTTCAAAAATTATGTAACCTAGGTACCTAAGAAACCGTAAATCTGCTAAAATAAAAATATGAATATGCCCGTATTCACAAACGATAATTTCCTAAATAATTACGTAATTATTTAAATGAGTGAGATGGAGATATGCAGTTTCTTTGCAATAGAGTGAGATGGGGATAATTGATTACGTAATTATTTAGGAAATTATCGTTTGTGAATACGGGCGTATGATTCGTTATTGCCTGGATATATTTTTTTAGGCTTTACGTTTCCTATAGGTTCTGCTTTATGGGATCAACTTCGGGCGGGGAAGTTGTTATTTTATCGGTCCTTATATTTTATTACTCCATAGCTGATAAATGACGGCTACACGAAACTTTAAAACGTTACAAAGTTACTTTCGTCATAAGTTGTTCGAAAGTCGTTCTACGTGTAATTCCAATTTACTGTAGCGTTTATGAAAAATTGTTCCTACCAAAGTGATGTTATTTTTTTCATAAATCATTGAAAAATCTTTATTTTTTCTTTCACCTAGCTTTCTGAAATCTTGTAGAAGATTATAGTAAAAGTATGTAGTAGTATTTACATTGTTGAGAAAAGAAAAAAAGTTGCATCAAAACATACTTTTAAGTGCTTAGGAAAAGCAAATTGTAAAGTTATAACATCATTAAAAAGGAATAATTTTTTAAGTTAGATGTTAATGAGAGTTAACTGAGCTCCATTAACTAGGAGGGATACTTCCCGCTGATATAGCCTCATTATAAAAATTTAAGACGACGTCATTACTATCGCGTGCAGCCGGTTCTAAAATTTAAGAATGACTCCCGATTAACCAATAAGTGTGGAATCATTCAACCGTTTTTATTATAATTTTATTACCTCCTTAAAAGCTTTCCTACAGATAATAAACTAATTAGATTACGGAGTTTGCAATTAATTATCTTCAAAAAATATTTAAAGTTTCTTAATAGGCAGAAAGTTACTCAACTTCAATCAACAATTAAAAATTAAACCGATTAGATGGAATAATGAAAATATTAGGTAACAATTTTTGCAAATTTCATGGGATTATATTCGTAGGTAGGTATTAAAAACCACAAAATATTGGAATATTCTCTGACAAGGAAAATAAATATTTAAGCTTCATAATTAGAAGAAGCTTCTACTTATTGGAATACCAAATTCAAATTATCTGCCAATTAATTATCACCGAACCAAGCCTCGTGCCGAATATAAATTTATAAAATTCTTTCTCCATTACCTTACTTCCTCTCGTAATTTGGTCTCTGAATTCACAGTTAACTAAGTTACTCTGTTTTAAATCTACTTATTTTCGAGTCCAGGAAAGAGGAAGTTTATTTGTGGAGAAGACTGCTGCTCGAGATGAATTAAACCTAATGGATACTCCAGTAAAGTTCTTTCCGTCGCATATCATCATAACCCAATTAGCTCATCCAGCCGTACGTATATGGCTTGAAAATGAAGTTTACTCCGATGCAAACCCGATGAGAGTTTAGTGTAACTACCAAATGCAACAGAACTTTGTGCAATTACAAACTTACCTCATGTGCGATGATTAATTTGCATCTGTGACGAGGAAGATGTTTATTAATAACAAATAATCTCTTTAATAAATTATTAATGACAACCTGAAAATTATCATATAGTTGCCGAATGATAATTTTGAAGTGCCTAGAATTTTTTTTTTTTTTGAGCTTTGGTAATCCTTAAGTGCATATTCAATTCAGATGTTTTGTTACTTTGTTGTAAAACTAAAATCTAAATACAAAAATTAAGTATCACTATAGCACTAGCACTAGCACATGCACTACAACACACGCCTTATGTTTCGTTTATAACAATGGCAAACATATTTAGTGGTGGAAAGATGGAAGTTATTTCCTCTTGACATTTGAAGCTTTTATCTCCAATGGTGTAACAATAAAGAAAGCCAGTTCGAGCATCAAGCAAGAGATTCCAATCTCGTCTTGGATATCGTCATGACTGAAAATTCATGCCATACTTGTAGACGGAACGTCTGGAATGTATCCATACTTCATTCATATAGTTACCCAGAAATGAAGCTTCAGAGAATCTCTTTAGAAAGTACGCTGATAGTACTTATTATGGGAGCAGTAGGTTTATTATTTATAATTCATAGATTTACTCAGAAGAACAAACTGTTCATTCAAGCAGACCATGAACTTATTTATAAGTTGCTTAGAGCAAATCTTTGATTTGATTTATAAGCGTCGGTGGATTTAGCTCTCTATAAAGTTTTATTACAGTTGAATTCCACTTCCGTTGTTCATAAGCACCGTTCTTAGCGTAGATGACACTTGAGCAATATTTATTGAAGTAAGGGATTAATCTAGTCGGTTAAACTTATTAGGAATGGAGTTCAGCCAATGGGCCTGGAATAAATATTTTTATTATAACTATTAAGCATTTTCTTGCTTCGAAAACAATAATATCTCCCGTATTATCTAAGCAAACATAATGCAAAAGTCGGATGTAACGCAGGGTCAATAAAGCGAAACAACCCTTTGAACTCATTCCAGACGTGCCTTCTTGTAACGCATCAGCGTCTAAAAAAAGGCCGCCGCTTCCAAGTGTTGATAATGTACAATTTCAAGCCCGCCTGCCTCTGGCGTAATAAAAATACAAAACAGCAGTTGTTTTGGACAAACGATGGAGATCGATACAGACGGAAACTAGAATATAATGACGCTCATTACACCCCAGTGCGTCGCTTTTGATGATAAACTGAATTCTGCTGTCAGACACACGCCGAAAGTGGATACAGATTTATACTACACTGTCGTTGCGCCATTCATATTCATGGTGTCTATGTTGTTATGCCAAACATGATGGATGAGAATGATGAAGCTATCCAGGTTCTGTTTCTGGAATGTATGTCCATTATATTATCTACCGATCCGTATCAACCATTCCTTGATATGAATTCCCGAACTGATGGCATGTTATTGGTGAATTGCGAAATGGTCTCTGAGCAGATCGATTATTTTTGTTTGATTAGCATTTATAGTGAATTAGTGATTTTTTTTATATTTTAAAGACATATGCCTGTAACGTATTAGCGATTAAAGCTTCTTTACAAATACCTTTAAGGTGAAAGAGGAATTATTTTCTTGAGGTAAAAATCTCAACGACATTTTTAGTAAAAATACTAAAAAAAAGTGGAATGGATGACGAGGACTCCCACCATTATGTGGGCGTATGCGAGGTATATAGCAACCTGAGGCTCAACATCTTTGGGTCTGAGGAGCTACAAGAGGAAGAAATGAAACTCCTCTCATACAACAACCTCTGGCCTTTATTAAAAGGTCGGGGAAGTTCGAGTAGGAGTTTCACCATGGTTCGGGTACGGCGAAAAGGGCCCTCGGTGGCCTAGTCGCTTGGGGTGCACCACCCCAACCCACCATACTACTACTACTAGTAAAAATATAATGTATATCTTCAACGACCTTGGTTAACGTGGATGAACAGTTTCTGGATCGCAACTTGCAAAAATGACGTGAAAGAAACTCGCGCAAGGGGACGCGGGTAAATTATGGACAGGATTCGCCTAAAATAACATAATTGGAGTTCACAACTAACTCAAGAAGGGATAAAAGATGTACTTATTTGGCGATATCGGTAAAATCTCCCTCTGATTCGCTGGACGGTGAAGACGCGAGGCCAGAAAGCCGGTTGGTACCGGTGACGAACAAAGAGACGGAGAAAGCGGAAGCTTGTGAGGTCACGGTGGAGATTTTCTAAAAGTGTAGAAAACCTCACCTGTTTATTACCTACCTACCTTATCTTAAAATTAATATTTTATCATCTATGTCTGGGTCTCTATCTTCCTTTTAAAGAAACTGCGTTTCTTCGCGAATCAAACTTTATGTTTTGTCATTCTCGAAAAAATTACGTTTTAAAGTGGATTTAAGTACCGGTCGATTAATAATTACATAAGTCCTTTTTTCGTTTATAATCACTGAACAATGTAAATTTTTCTCTCGTTTATATCAAACGTCTGTCGTCATTTCCTCCAAGATCAATTTCAGAATTTTTTATCTGACTTCCCGAGTAGGAGAGAACTAACAAATTACCTTGCTAGTTCATCCATTTCACCAACTTAATTTTGGAAAGGTATAATATGACGTCAGACAAGCCGTCAGCAAACTAAGTCGATCTATAACTTGTTTTGCTTATTAAGTAAATTTCGTAAAAAGGTGAAAGAAACACCTCAATCACCCCTCAAAGAAAAGTGCCAATCATCTAACCTTATAGTTCGATGAACCGATTTTACTTTGGTGAATAAAGAGCTCAAATTGATGATGCATCAGTGACAATTTGTTACATGTTGTGATTTAATTATCTAATTGCCTTTGTATATTTTATATTTTGTACAGGTAGAAGTAGATCGATCCAACTAAAGCCCATATTAATATTCTTGTCAATTTGAATACCTTATTATACCTACATATTTTAGTACTATTATCTGAACGGCCAAAAGATATAGTAATAAAGCTGCGCGGAAATTATGGGATGGGCCTAGCGTACCTGTCACTAAGAACGTTTCACAGTGTAACAAGAGTCGGTAGTGTAGAACAATTTCCGCTGTTGCCAGATTTTAAATCTGATCTTGAAAAACAAAGACTGTTTTTTACTAAAATTACAAATAAATTTGTAATGTAAGAGAGTAGTAAGTAAGTTCACGAGACTCGTAAAAGAAAAGTAGTTTTACAAAATCATAACTTCGTGCTTGAGATAGGTAACAAATCAGAATTGTTAAATTTTGTATAAAACAAAACGAACTGTCATGATTATTTTGTAAAACTATTTAGGTACCTACACGCATTTTAGGAGCCTTGTGTTATTATAGTAGGTAAGTGGTATAAGTACCTATAATAGATTAGGAGATTTTCCATGACAAACGATTAGGCATGCTTCTTAAATTTGCCAGCTTATTAACATTTCGCAACTGCACCGCATGATCTCCGAGAGTTACCAATCTTCTTAGCTTTTATGGTTGTTTTAAAATATCTACCAAAACCTATTGATAGTTTCCTAGAAGCAGCAGGAAACATAATTTAATTTCGGTACTGTCTTATCTTATCAGCATTATTTATAAGAAACGTATTGTTAATAAATTCATTAATAGCGGTGTTTTTGAGTCATTAATTCGGTAAGCCAAGCAAATAGAGCGAAAGGAGCGTTCAATCATAATTTTGTTATCTTTCTGGTTTTATTTAAATGTAAAATCGGATCGTACTGTCAACTTTACAACCCAGCATTTCTCTATACAAATAGTGCAGCGTGGTTCAAAAATATTGAGCTAAACCACGTGCTCGTGAGCTGTGAATTATTTTGGCGACCAAATCTTCATATTAAAAATAAAATACTTTCTGGCCAAAGTCGTGAAATTATTAATAATGTTTTTATGTATTTTGCTAATGAAAAAGTGAATGGTGGGCCTGTTATAGCAATCGAGAAGGTACAAGAACGCGTGTCCTCGGCAACAGGGGTAAGTTTGAGATCAGTGAGAAGAATTATTGGTGAAAGTAAACAAGTCGGCATTAAATCGCCCAGTACAAAAAGGGATAGACCTGCATCAAAAACTGACCTCGATGATTTTGATCAAGGATTGTTGCGAAGAATAATTCATAATTTTCAAATTTTCACGTGACTGAAAAACAACACCGTCCTTAAAAAAAATAGCTCAGAAATTTTGTGAAGATAGTGGGTACACTGGGTCAAAAGAAATCATAAGGCGCATTATCCATAAATTAGGGTTCCACTGGCGCAAAACAAAAACTCATCGATGTTTATTGATGGAGAAGCAGGAAATACGTTTCTTGCGACTTCAGTTTTTAAGAAGTATGAGAGACTATAGGTCTGAAGGAAGAAACATTGTATGAATATATGGATGAAACATATATTCATGCTTCTCACACCCATAAAAAATCATGGAACGATGATACGTCATACGTCTCTAGGTCTGAAACAACCTGTCTCAAAAGGACAACGACTTGTCATCATCCATGCCAGGCGGAGAGAATGGCTTCATACCCAATGCATATGTGCGCTTTAAATCAAAAACAAAGTCGGGTGATTATCATGATGACATGAATTCTACAAATTACAAGAAGTGGCTAGAGACACAACTTATCCCAAATTTACCAGCCCGAAGTGTACTCGTCATCGATAACGCACCATATCATAACGTGCAAGTTAATAAGGCACCCACCTCGATTTGTAAAAAGACAGATATGCAGCAATGGTTGCGGGGTAAGCAAATACCTTTTGACAAAGGTCTATTTAAGCCGGAGCTCTATAGATTAATTAAGTTAAATAAGCCCATCCACAAAATGTTCCAGATTGACCTTTATTTATTAATGAAATTTTACAGCTGCATGGCCACAATGTCTTACGTCTTCCACCGTACCATCCAGACCTAAACCCAATCGAGCTAGTGTGGGCGGATATGAAACATTACGTTGCAGAAAAAAATGTTACACCCGCTTATCAACATGATCAGGACTTATGTAACGAATTTTTCGCAGCCTACACAGCTGAAAAGTGGTCAAATAAGTGCCGTCATGCCAAGAAATTTGAAGAAGAGCTTATGGCCAAAGAAGGTGCCATGGACATTGTGGTGGAGAATTTACTTATTCAAATGGGAGGCGTCGACGATGACGAAGATACCGAAAGTGACGACAGTAGTAGTGATAATGAAACGCTATCAGATGCAGATAATAGCATATCGGAGACGGGCTAGAAAATACGTAGGTGAATTTGAATTACAAATAATAATTTTTGTATTGAGTAATCGTTGATTCTCCTAAGTCGATTGAGCTATAATCTTTTTTTTTTATTGAAAATGCACATGCACTGCAGGGAAATCCCTATGACGCTCTGGGAGCCTTGCATGAACGGAGATATCGATTCACGTTGGCCTTGAATCTCTGTAGGTTGTATACTTTGGGAAACACGTCCTTTGGAATGCTATTCCAAAGTGATGCGGTTCTATACATAAAAGAAGTCTGAAATAGGGCGGTACGAGGTGTAACGAGCTGAACATGATACGGATGAGCGTCTGCGGCTCGACGTGTATTTCTGCCCGGTCTTGTTCTTGGTGGGATCAAGCATCTGAATTGCTATACTAAATTAATCATTTTTTACTTGAGAAGTCTTTTGAAAATTTTGAAAAATATGAAAATAAATTCACAAGCTGGTGTTACCAGCACCAGTGGACTCACTAAAGTAATAAAATTCCGTATTTTAACATTAATTACAGAACATTCATTTTTAGTCAAGAACTTTGATACTCAGTGTATCGACCACAGGCATGTTATCGTGTAGTGTATCGATAAGGCCACCTTATCTGATGTGTCGACCTGTCCAGGATTCAATTTGTGCTGTGTACATCTGACGTCGGCTATCCTCATTACTTCCGCCCACTTACATTCAAATACCCAATAACAGGGATTGTGTTGGAAAATGGGTGTTATCTTAAAATTTCCGCGCAGCTTTATTACTATATCTTTTGGCCGTTCACGGTATATCAATTATTATCTACAGGGTGTTTTTTTTTTCGGGGGCCTTCTGATACAAGATCGCCGGAAGCACCTCAGCCTCATGGGCTTATTGTGCTAATTTAGGTGTTAATGAATAGGTGTTACAAACTTAAGGGCGTGTAGGAAATGCCAAAATAGACGAAAAATTTCTCGTATACATGGATCCTTGGAGCCTTAGTTTTCGAATACAGGGAGTTAAAGTACTCCCATTGAAAAGTTCTTCAATCCAGTGGAGAAGATCTGGGTGTACTGTTACATTTTTTATAAAGTTAGGTTCGTTAGTTATGGTCTTCGGTAGAAATTGGCGATATCCATAAAACACCCTGTATCCATGTTACTAAGGATGTGAAACCCATTAACCATGGGTTTTTTAGAACCACACCTAGGTGTTCTCTAACCACAGTTACCGTTTGTCCGTTTACCAATGAAGCACCCTGTATACATTTTCCTTGAGAACTCTGCCTTTCTGCAAGAGAATTTCATTCACGATAAATGAATTAAATTTTCTTCTACTCTTTAAGTCGTGAGAAAAGAATCTTTATTCATTAGTGAAGTAAAAATTTGTTTCGAAATAACGAATATAACTCTCTTTTAGAACTTAGAGATTTAAAGTTTGTAAAAAAATATTACAAATTATTTATCGACAAAGTCTCTCAAAACTACTAATTGTGATAATTTCTGCTGAGAACCTACAGACAGCGCGTTAAAGAGAGTAAAAGTTTGTACAAAAAGAAATTGTTTACGAGTGTACATGTAAACTCTTTCAAAAAATCTATTTCCATTTATTCTAGTAGCCTTACAGGCAACGTTTCGTCTAGTTTAGATTATTACACTTGCGTCTTGAATTTCATTAATTAAGCAGCAAGCATTTCTTGTATAGCTGCTATAGCAGAAAAAGTATCTGTTCTGAAAGTATTGATAGAACTAAGTTTTCTTTACTAATTAATGAAAATTCACTAGAAATACAGAACGGAAATTATTTAAACTGGGAAAATTCTAATTATCATTACGTTCGTTGTTTATATTTTTCGAACTTTTTGCAATACTAAAGCAAGGAGAGAGTTACCCGTTGTAAAAACGGGAGAAAACTGCTCTTCCTTCTGGCGGTTTAAAGGTAAAAATTTCAGTCATTTTTGTTTCATTATGTTTTGAGCTTTGAAAGGAACGTTGAAGTCGAAAAGAAAGAATTCTTGCTTTTAAAAGCTACAGAACAATAATAATTAAAATGTGTCTACATATCTCTAGAGAAAATATCCTGCTCTTATTTGAATGAAGTTGAAAGTTGAAATCTCCCTGGCATACGCTTCTCATCTCATATAACTTATATTTGAATGAGAGAACCGTCCTTCGCATTTATTCATTTTTTTTTATAATTCAAACATAAATATCCAAAAATACCTACCCACTTAATTTTTTTTTATTGCTATCGAAACAAAGACAGAATTTTAACATATTAAGTTACAGTTACATTTTTGTTGTTATTTAATTATATTCAATATTGACTTCTAAATTTAGTAAAACGAATTCCTTATACAAGGTGTTTCTAAATGGAGTACCATAAATTGGAGGACTTGTAGATAAAGTTAAAAAAATACGAAAATGTAGGAAATTTTTTTTTCGAAAAGGCTTTATTGATGAGATACAGGATGTTAAAGAGTCGACCGACAGACCACTCTTTTGTTAATATTTGTTGAAACAATAACCCAACTGAGACAATTTTTTGTGTGTAACAACAAGTTATAAAGAGCAATAATCAGACAAATTTTCGGTTTATTTCAATAATCCAGTGGCGTAGAAACAGGGATCGTTTGACACTTTTCACTCTTTAGTATCTCATCAATAAAGCCTTTTCGAAAAAAAATTTCCTACATTTTCGTATTTTTTTAACTTTATCTACAAGTCCTCCAATTTATGGTACTCCATTTAGAAACACCTTGTATAATTGAACAATCTGTAAAATTAGGAAGTAAATTGGCAGAACAACAAGAAAACTTTCTGACTCCAGTTGTTACGATTTTATTGATTGTGGATTTTTAGAAGTATGTAATTTTAAAAATTATGAACAGTACTCATTTATTTATTTAATTAAACACAAAAAACAGAAACAACCTTTTTTTAATTTCTACTTACATTTCACTAAATTAAAATTAGGTTTTTCACATTCCAATCTCCTTATCCCTTGAACGTTAGGGAGATTCGGTGTAGACTGCCCGGTCTCCGGCATTTCTATTAATTTATATCCCCAGCACTCGCTCGGGAAAACTTTTTCGAAGCTATCAGTGCCATCACGAAGATTCCTCTACCTGTTCGAATTGACCAAACACTCCCTCCTATAGTTTCAACATCGGCTCTCTTCGCTTACTGGAAGTTTCCTTCATATTTTGATTTGGAATCTGGCGCAGTGATTAGGTCGAGAATCTTAAACGTCCCAAAAGCACTGAGTAATGCCCGTGCTATTATAACTTATCAGTGATATTTGCGCAGATCTTTACAATTTTTTGATGTATCCGAAACGCGGTAATATAGCGCGATTTTTGCAGGAAAATTGTCAAAAACTGAGTTTTGTGGAAAACAAGTCAAAACAAAACCTGTCAACGCTGTAATACAACGACAAAATCCCGTTACAAGGGGTTGCAGGGGGAAATATTTGACGTGATCGAATTTCGTCCTGGGTTCTGTTTTCAAACTTTTTGGGCCGAGCGGTCTACACCAGACCTATAAAAGAACTTATTTGACAATGCCAAGATTGAGGTAGGCATCTGGAAGAGAAAACTTACTTTACCTGTTTAATTGATTAGGTATCTTAGTTCGGCGAATCCTTTCTGCCTTGTGGTAGTTTTGTTTTCATTTTGTATTTGTTTTGAGCTATACTTACTTGATTTGTTTTTAAAATTAGGTACTTGAAGTTTTAATTAATCATCCCTTAGCTCAATCTTCTCTTCTTTCACTTTTTTACTCATTTCTCTCCCTTTTTTTTTATCTCTGAAGAAAATTAAACTCTTAAGCCAAGAAAAAGAGTTCAATACTCCGGAAGGAGGTTACTATAACGGACAATATTTCAATTGAATGATGCTCGATTGCAGTCTAGTTTTTTGAATTTGTCTGGTATAGTTTTCTGGTTGCTACATAAAGAGATCCTTTAAGGTATTTCTTCTTTTACGTGGCGGTCCAAAAATGTCAAAAAAGTCATTTCTTGACGAGTTTACTGTTTGCTATTTTGTAAAAATATGTTAAATACAACGCTTTCAACATTATCCTGACAATTAAGTATTATATTCAGCTTCATTTTAATTCTTTAACTAAATATTTAGTTATAGTTTTGTAGAAAGTTTAATCGGAATATTCAGTGCATTAAGTCGTAGCCAGAATTAAAATCTTTGCAGGTATTAACATAGTCACTAAAGTGATAATTTAAAGGGATTAAAAAGTAGCTTTCAATCATGTGATCAATATTGCTGATGAAAGATATTTACTTGGATGAATGCTTCTTCTGAGTTTCAGTTAGAATTTGTAAACAAGAATTGAAAATGCTTGAGAACCCATTAGAAAGTTACCCCACACAGTTTACGAAACAATTGCCAGTTTATCCATTCAAGTATTCGATTAATTTTGACTTCAACTTATATCAAGCTGCGGTCTGAGTTTTGCATTTAATCTAAATTGTAGATGAATAATTACTTCTACCAAGATTAAACTAGGTACATAAATACAATCTTTATCTATTAGGCTTTAATTTATCCCTTTTGTTACCACAGAAGTTTTCAGTCGGATAATTTTATCCCTAAACAGTTTCGTCATCTCGATTTTCCTCTTGCATTGAATAGGAAATAGTCATAGAAAGAGTTTTCTCATACCATGAGCTGTAATATTATTAGGATAAGAGGCAAATAATCCATGTTTCATTGGCACACTTTTATATTTTTTTGTCTAATCATGCCACAGCCAGGCGCTTGCTGGCACCCATAAAAGGGCCCGGGCACATAAAATGAAGAGGCCTTTTTAAAAAAGATAAAAAGGGGAGTTCGCAAATTTTCTGAAAATAAAGCACAAAAAGTGACACTATTTTCGTTCATCTTACACAAAACAAGTCCAACGATAAAAGCGTTACCATATTATTCAATATTATTTGAACTTCGACAGCAATAAAATAATTTCCAAGAAATTTCAGCAACGCTTTAAGGGCAGTTTTTATAGCTCAAAATCTAAAATTACTACACCTGAATATGTGGACCCGGAATTTAAAAAAATCACGGTGGCTGTTCTGGGCTCGGACAAGACGAGTTTTCACGAGGCCATGATAGGGTGAATCTTTGTTCTTGGTTTGAAAAAATAAAAAGTCCAGCAACTCATCAAGGGCAGTTTTTATAGCCCAAAATCTAAAATTACAACACCTGAATATGCGGACTCGGAAATTCAAAAATTCACGGTGGCCGTTCTAGGCCCGGACAAGACGAGTTTTCACGAGGGAATGATAGGGTTGATCTCTGTCCTTGGTTTGGAAAAATAAAAAGCCCAGCAACGCAACAAGGGAAATTTTTTCGTCGACAATCGAAAACTACAACACCTGAATATACAGATTCGGAATTTCAAAAAATCACGGTGGCCGTTCTGGGCCCGGACAAGACGAGTTGTCACGAGGGCATGATAGGGTGAATCTTTGTCCTTGGTTTGAAAAAATAAAAAGTCCAGCAACTCATCAAGGGCAGTTTTTATAGCCCAAAATCTAAAATTACAACACCTGAATATGCGGACTCGGAAATTCAAAAATTCACGGTGGCCGTTCTAGGCCCGGACAAGACGAGTTTTCACGAGGGAATGATAGGGTTGATCTCTGTCCTTGGTTTGGAAAAATAAAAAGCCCAGCAACGCAACAAGGGCAATTTTTTCGTCGACAATCGAAGACTACAACACCTGAATATGCAGATTCGGAATTTCAAAAAATCACGGTGGCCGTTCTGGGCCCGGACAAGACGAGTTGTCACGAGGGCATGATAGGGTGGATCTTTGTCTTAGGTTTGAAAAAATAAAAAGTCCAGCAACGCATCAATTAAGGGCAGTTTTTATAGCCCAAAATCAAAAATTTCAACACCTGAATATGCGGACTCGGAATTTCAAAAATTCACGGTGTACAAAACACAAATAATATGTTTTTATTTCGTTTTTTTTTACAAATCGGTATTATGTTATATTTATTAAAATCAAGTAGGTACAAATAAAGATCTTAAAATAAAATAATTGTAAGCATACGTAAGTATACTAACTGCCAATATTATAAACGCTGGTTAAGTTAACTGGCAGATTTCTGTGCCCGATTTTGAAGCTAATATTGACCTTGAATAACTTTTATTAATATTTTTGTAATCCCTTTTATGCCAAGAGTAAGTAAAATGCAATAATTTCGACCTATAGTCTATATCTTCTCCAGAAACGACTACAGAAATCGGCCAGTTAACTTAACCAGCGTTTATAATATTGGCCGTAAGTGAAAAAAAATCTATGGAAATATGATTATCGAATATCTTTAGGTATATTTTAAGCTTTAGAATTTTAATATTTGCTCTGAGGATATTAAAAATATTAAAAAAGAACTTATATATTTTTAAGGTGTGAGCCACTATTTTTGTAATTATTGCTAATACTTATAAGTAGTTCAATATAATAATTTTTTTATTAATTCTTGAATAGTTGTTGAAGAAATAATACATACTACATACCTACTTGATATTATATTGGTAATTAAATATAATAATAATAATAATAATAATAATAATACTTTATTGCCCAACAGATTTACAACAAATCCAATAACAGGACAATATCTAAAGATTAGTAATAATATGTGCAGACAAAAACATCATACCATTAAAATAGTTACACTATCTATTATAAAATATTTAACAATATAACAATATACAAAGCAAGTTAGGGAACGAAGAAAATAAAGTTATACATAACCCTCACCCCACCAACAAAAGCATGACAATATCTAAAAATTCAAATCAGCAACCCGCAATATATCAGTTAAGGAGCTGGCATTTAGGTCACAAAAACTAGAGATGCGATTAAAGTAGGTTGACATAACGTACACCGGCGATTTTAGAAGTACATTTGACCTTGCTATGCGCAAGGCAAACGTTTTTACATTTCTAGAATTTGAGCGAGGGATATGAAAATTAAAAAGTTGAAGTATTGATGAGCAATCGATACGGTTATGGAAGAGACAGTATAAAAATTTAACAGCGACTAGCTTCCGCCTCTTCTCCAGTGACATGAAGTCGAATTGTTTCAGCAGCAAGTCATGATCAAAGCCTCTAGTGGGAAACTCATTATGCACCCTATAACTGAGCATTTTCAAAAACCTCCTCTGAATACGCTCGACCTGACCAATGTGACATGTGTAGTAGGGTGACCACACAATACTGCAATAATCCAATTTGGATCTAACGTAGGAGTAAAAAAGAATTTTCAATGAATTAATATTTCTAAAATCTCTACAGTTCCTACTTATGAATCCAAGCATTTTCATCGCAGATTTGGTAATACTAGAAATGTGCTCAGTAAAGGAAAGACCACTATCAAAAATGACCCCAAGATCCCTTATGGAGTTGGAACGGATAAAGTTGGTAGAATTAAAAGTGTAGCTGAATACAAGAGGGTTGTTTTTCTTGGTGAAGGTGACCACTCGACATTTGTTGACATTTATCTGAAGATTATTATCAACACACCACCGTTCCAGACAATCAACAGAATTCTGCAGCGCCCGGAAATCACTGACGTTATTAACTACAGAAAAAATTTTCAAGTCATCCGCAAAAAGAAGGCTATGGGAACAAATGACATCTGTGATGTCATTGATAAACAATAAGAATAGTAGGGGTCCCAGGTTTGAACCCTGGGGTACCCCAGACGTGGGTGTGAACTGTTCTGATACATGACCATTATATATTACATATTGATGCCTATCTGATAGGTAAGAATTAAACAAGGACACTAATTGAGAAGAGAAACCAAAGCACACCAGCTTTCTTAATAGAATACTATGGTCAATTCGGTCAAAGGCCTTCGAGAAATCAGTGTATACCACATCCACCTGCATTTTATTGTCTAGGGCATCAGCTATAAACTGAGTAAAAAACACGAGATTGGTCACCGTAGAGCGTTTATCCATGAAGCCGTGTTGCTGAGGAGAAATCGATTGACGAACCGCAGGATAAATGAAGGAGTACATCACCATCTCAAAGACCTTCGCAAAATTATTCAAAATAGAGATTGGTCTATAATTAGAAATAAACTGAGGGTCACCACTCTTAAGAACCGGACAGACTTTGGCGGTCTTCCACATATCTGGAAAGGTTGAGGTCTCTAAAGACAAATTAAAGATAATCAGAAGAGGCTCAAGAAAGACATGTTCGCAATCTCTGATCAAGTAACTAGGTATTTGATCAGATCCAGCAGTTGCCCTATTTTTCAGTCTTCCTATTGCGCCGCTAACATCCTCCTCCGATATCCTCGGAACAGTCACAGACAATGAGCCAGACGGAGATACCACATCATTCCCGACAGCAGTATCAGCTGAGGGTGGTGAGTACACACCGCTAAAATAACGGGCAAAACAGTCAACAATGTCAGTGGGGCTATCATAAACTAAACCTCCCTCATCATATAATGTACCTGGAATCCTCGAGCTGCCCCTTTTACTTTGTATAAATTGCCAGAATCTCTTTGGCTCAGTAATGAGGTTATTTTGCAGGTTATTAATATAGTCCGTGTACGCTTTCCTCGTTTTGGCCTTGATCAACGCTCTAAGTTCCCTAAATCTTTGGAGCCTAGATATGTCACCCGTGCGTTTATGGATACTGTAACACTTATGTTTGAGTTTGATATCTTGTATAATTTCATTAGTATACCACGGAGGATAAGAATATGTATTGGATTTTCTACGATATTTTGGAACAAATTGATCAAATATTGAATAGATTTTATGGTAAAACAGGGAGCAAGCTTCATCAACGTTATTGAAAGATTTAAGTTCGGACCAATCCTCAGTAAGTAGAGTATCATATAAAGCTGGAAAATTTGCTTTTTTAAAGTTATATCTCATACTAGAAGAGTTACAAGGAAAATTCACAACCCTTGGAGTGACGAGATCAACCTCAATAGACAATGCCGGATGATATAAATCCTCCCTGACAAACGGTGCACTGTCATGGCAAACCATGCAATCAATATCTCCCACAACCAAGTCCAATGTACGATTAATGCTGTTGCGTACGTTATTAAATTGATTAAACCCAGTATATTCCAGGAAGCTGCTGAACATCTGACATTTAGGATCCCTACCGCTAGCATCAGTCCAATTTGGAATGTTAAAGTCGCCCACAATCAAAACATTAGCAGTTACATCAGCCAAGTGGGCCCCGAACAAATCAAAGAAATATTCTAAGTCTGCGATGGTGGTATCCGGCGATATGTAGACACAGTATATATGTATAAGTCTTAAATTTAGTTTGACTTTACACCCAACACAATCTATAGACATGACTTCACGTGAAAGAAGATCAAGATCCAAACTAGATGCGTTGTATGACTTCCTCAATGCCAAAATGACACCACCACCACGAGACTTGTTTACGAGGCTGAACTGGCGGTCCTTACGAAAAACAGTAAAGTTATTAGAAAAATATTCAGAATTAGATATCTCATCAGACAGCCAGGTTTCAGCCACACAAACGCAATCAAAGTCTACATTACATGAACTCACATAAAAGTCAGATGTTTTTGTTCTCAAACCCCGCACATTCTGAAAATAACACTTGAAGGTCGAAACATTCTGTCGGGCATTTATGTGTTTTTTGAACGATTCCGTTCTGAACTACCCTTTCTCACGATGTACGGACAGTTGTTCCTATATTTCAAAATAATGTCCTTATTTCCATTGGCTACTTCGGCTCTAAACTCTTGAATGGTTGCTCTATTCTCCCTACGCTGGGCATCAGTGAGATCAGCATAAAAATGGTGCAGACGGTCACCATTACGTTTATTTGATCGCAGCACAACCCTGGCTTCTTCTTCCTTATCATAGATAATTTTCAAGGGACGAATTTTCCCATCAGTGATAGAACCAATACGAACGATCTTCCTAGGTTGCGGGAATGAACCCAAAGGTTCCAGAATCCTGCTGACATTGCTCAGGTCATCGAGAGTTTTATCAGATATAGTTTCAGCAGAGGACTCTGGTATGTTGTAAAGCAGGACATTGCGGCCTCGCTTTCTGCGATCCTCCAGCTCAGAAGCAAGATCAGTCATGTTAGGCTTCGTAATTCCTCTGGAGGAAGAACACAATCGCAGTTGTCGCAGCTCATCCTTCATTCCTTCAACGTCCTTTTCTAGGGTACTGATTCGTTCATTAATTTTAGTAAATTGATCGGAGATAACGTTCATAACGGTGGTTTTAAATGATTCAAACTGCAACTTCATAGTACTTTCAATAATTGAAAGTTGAGACGAGATATTTGGTTGGGTGCAAGCTGAACACATCCACTGGTCTCGAGAAAGCAGCTTCAGTTCCCGTTCATCAATGTTCAGGCATTTAATATGGGAGGATTTCTTACATAAACCATTGCATTTAAGGGCCGGAGTTGTCGGTGTAATAGCAGAGTTACAAGTAGTGCAGTATCCAGGCATAATGAAAATGTAAATACAAAAAATATGATATCAATACTTATTATTTATAAGTTTCATAAAAATATATCGAACATTACTTTTTTACTACGCCGCTGGAAAGTCCGAATAAAGGAGACTTGAAATTTCTTGAAATACTCGACAACGAATTTGAAGCAAACTGGCCCATAAAATTCCAGATGTGTTGTAGGGACTTTTTATTTACAAAAGGGAAGATCCTTTTGTATTTCTTTGGCTGCGTGCCTTCCCATGAGCTCACTGTCAGTGATGGTAGTTTATGGTCGTCATAAATAATAATATTAAATAAACCCAACGCAGGCATCAATCGCTACTCGGTGCCTTTTATTAATTTATTTCTAATAATAACGTAGGTCTTTCTAATTATTTTCAAATTAATTTTTTTTTTATTATTATGACTGGTTTGATTAGTAAATATGTATAAGTCTGAAATTTTTAAAGGGCCCCGCGACTCGGGGCCCACCGGGAAATGCCCGGCTGCCCAGCACGCGCCTGGCCACAGCTACTCTAATATAAATTCCTTTTATTTTAATTGTGTGGAAGAAAAATAAATGTGGTTATTTTACAAAAATGTATATTATGATGAATGATTATAATGTGTTACGTTGATGATACGACTGGCTTCAGGAAAAATGAAAAACGATCGTTTGTTTTCAGTGTTTTATAATTATCTTACACACGTGATACAGCTCGTTGCCCGGTGCCAACCAGTTGCGAGGGCAAGATAGCGAGCGAGCGAGGGTCGATGAATCTCGAATGAGTGAAAATGTCTAGACTCATAATATGGAGTCGACTGCTGTATGGATCCCGCGAATGAATGAAGCTTAGGATTACAATATACGTCGTTAGTCATGTTAGAAGGACGATACCTGTTAGTGTTTATGGTCCCATCCGTAATTCTTCCCGAACCTTGAACGCGAGGCACGCCTATTTGCATTTAAGGGAATCTGTTCCGCATTTTGCGTTCCGTGAAATATTTTCAATTTTACCGTAAGAACTGGTTTGACTTGGGCGACTACCTGAGAGTAGGTACCCGGAATTGGAAGTGAATGAAATATTTGCAGAGGACGGGGCACTAAGGATGCTTGCAGTGCTATGCACATTTCCCGAAATTGAGGCCAACGTAGGTAGATTCCAAGAAATGTTTGTAACAAGGGTCTGTGATGAGTTCAGTTGTTAGAGCTCCTTATGATCCTTACATTTGTAATTATAGCCAGGTAAACAATAATAACAATAGTTACTACAATTTGCCGACGAATCGAAATCAAGTTTGGTATCCGAAAAATCTCTCTAATCAGCAGCAAGGTGGTCCAGCATTTAATCCTCGCACTTCATGCAACCATATTCGTTCAACTATATCCGTATGCACCGCAAGATCTGAGCTTGGATTACCATTTTTCAAAGGAAATTTATACGAGTGATTGTCTTTCAGGGACAACTTTGATTCACTTATTAATAACAATCCTATGATATCAACATAAATTTAGAAAAATTCCACTACCTACCTCAAATGTGCAGTATCAGGAGAGGTCTCGTTCATAATAAAAAATTTGCCGATCACTAATGATTATTAATTATCATTACGGTACGAAAATCTGTCACACATAATTACCAAGCATATTGACGCGTATTGTTAAATTATCCTTCCTTGAATAATTGTCCTTCATCTCATATACTCAGGCTCATAGGCGAGTTCAAACAGCACCTTCGTGCTTTAAATTCTCCAGGGAAAGCAACAGTTCAGTGGGATGCTATACTTCAAATATTGGTTAAAAAACTTGATGAAAACAGGGTCGACTGGGAAAAATTTCGTAATCGAAGAAATGACGTCAATTTAAATGACTTATTCGCTGTCATTGCGGATAGGGCACAATTTTTAGAAAATTCCCCTTTAAGAAGCAGGCCTAACAATAGCGCTCTAATGGGTCCGGTCAATACACCTACTTACAAATCAGCAAATTATCAAGGTAATTACTCGCGGAATGACAAATCTTTCGTGACAACACGTGCGGCATGCTCTTATTTCCGAGAAAGTGGGCATCAATTATTTTAATGCAGAATTTTTTACGACTAACCGCTGATAGGAAGGCGCAGGAAGTTAAAAAGCACAGAGTATGTGTAAATTTATCATTAGCCGACCCGAAATTCTATAAAAGCAGCCCGATTGCAAAGCTGATAGGCGCGGATCATTTTTTTTTCAATTTATTACCACGGCATATACAGGGTGAGGCGCGAGAACCTTAGGGCATTTTTATATGGAGAAGTCCTGGGAGTAGAAGTCTAAAAATTTGTGCGTGTATAATTTCGGTTTTGACGAGCTGAACTAAAATATTCACAACCCCACACCACTTCCGGTTATACCGGAAGTTGCCATATTCTTCTTTTTTTAAATGGTACACCCTATATATTATTACATTTTCAGATTGCCTGAAAAAAAGTAATAAATATGATGTTTACAGTTCAAATTTGTAACGACCAATTTATGAGTTATAAACAAATGAAAATTGCAATTTTCCATTTTCAAAGCAGCTTAGCTTGAAAACGGGTCAAGATATCGGAAAACGGCTTACATGTCCCTATCTTAACTTTTTGTATACTACGCTAGAGTACCTACAAAAAAAATATTTTTTATTAATTTTTTTTTTGAAAATCGCTGATTTTTCATCACTTTGTATACAAATTTCATCAGCACCATAGGATACTACGTGAAAAGTCAAGATAGGGACATGTAAGCCGTTTTCCGATATCTTGACCCGTTTTCGACCTAAGCTGCTTTGAAAATGGAAAATTGCGATTTTCATTTGTTTATAACTCATAAACCACTCGGTACAATTTTGAACTGTAAACCCCATTTTTATTGCATTTTTTCAGACAATCTGAAAATATAATAATATACAGGGTATCCCATTTAAAATAAGAAAGTTGATGGCAACTTCCGGTATAACCGGAAATGGTGAGGCGTTGTGAATATTTTAGTTCAGCTCGGCAAAACCGAAATCATACACGTACAAATTTTTAGACTTCTACTCCCAGGACTTCTCCATATAAAAATGCCCTAAGGTTCTCGCGCCTCACCCTGTATAGGTATGCTGTGTTATTATTACTCTATGGGCAGCGCCGCTTTGAGAATACGCACCCAGTATTACAAAATACTGTGGATTATTTCAGGTAAGACCCCCTGCGATGTTTCACCAACAAATTGGCAGCATTGACGACCCCAAGCTGCTTGACAGATGTATCAGTGCTAAATGACCAGTTTAAACAAATTCTTTCAACCGGAAGAATGCCACTTTCAAGAACCGGTTTTCTCGCTGGAAGAGAAAGCTTGCCAGAAATATTTAAAAGGCAATTTTACGCGTTCGAAAGATATGGTGATTCGCGAACGTCCGCGTTAAAGAGAATATATTCATTAGAAAAGAGACCGATTTATAAAACAATGGGGGACGCAAAATTAACATTTGAGGAGCTGAGCACTCTATTCACGCAAATAGAGGCATCTTTAAACTCGACGACCCTAGGGATCCTTCCCCTTTAACACCCGCACATTTCCTGCTCGGGGAAAGCCACCGCTGTCAATGAATCGGTTAGCCCGTTGGAACCATATCCGCTACATGAAGCAACAGTTTTGGCGGCAACCGAGCTGGCACTATCTACCTACAGGGTCTACAGGAGGAAGTGGATCAAAGAAACGCCAAATTTGTCAATAATCGGTGATCTTGTGTGGGTGCTCGATGCCGCTATACGTCACCGTTAGTTTGGCTATATGGGCCGTGTAAAGGAAGTTCACCGGATTCTACCAGAACCATGAGAGTCGTAACGATCAAAACCGTCACTCATCAGAGCCGAAGAAGCGTTTCGAATCTCATAAGGCTACCGTTAGCGCTTGTTTATGCTAAATATCTCATGTACATTACTTTTAGTTACCAATTTTTATTTTTTATTACTCCATTGTACATATTTTAGGTTCGGTACTTTGTTCAATTATACAATTATTTCAATAATAACCACTTTGCAATTTGCAATGGTATGGTGCAGTGTGTATGGCAACCCTGCTGCAGGGTGGACAAGGTGACAACGATGTGACTTAAAGCACCCGACCTGACTATACTGAAGTAAGGGCAGGAAAGAAGGGCTTGCGGGGGAGCTGGACATTTTTATTCATTCGAGATTCGAGATTCACGATTGATCACTCAGCTCAGCATCATCGACTCTCGCTCGCTCGCTATCTTGCCCTCGCATCTGATTGGCACCGGGCTTCGATTTGTTTTGTATCACGTGACACGTACGTACTAGAATTATAAAATACACTCGATCGTTTTACATTTTTACCGGAAACAGTGATATCATCAACGTTACATGTTACATGATGAAAAATGTAAATTTGATGTCTTGAGATGTTTCAAAGGTTCAAAGTTATAAAAATAAATTGAAGTCTACACTACTGTGAATGTGAAGCTTTGGCATACAAAATCCTTAAGAAACAAAACAAAAGTAGGGCAATAAATGTCCATGAAAGCAAGCAATGGAGGCTGGGAAGATGAATACTCCCAGACTGGCTTCCTCAAGAACTGAACCTTGAGTTCTAAACTACAAAGCGGTCATTACTTTCGTTAGATACCTACCGAAAAGAGGTCGTTATTACTTATTACGTCGGTCCTCTGACTAAAGCAAAACGGTGATCGCGCCAGACATTGTTTGCAGTTTAGAGAAAAATGAGACATTCTCGTGTGTTGTTTCGTTTTAGTCGTGAAGAGGAAACGACGTAATTTCTTATATACATACCTAGTCTCCTTATCTAGGTATTCGTCCTAAGGGCAAAGGATATTGCTTTTCTCTCGTCGAAGGATGCGGTGGACATAAAATATTTGCTCGGTTAATCTAAAAATACAACCATACCTCCGAATGTCATTTTGGAGAGTTGCTTTTGTTCGGAATAATAAATTGGACAGAATTCTAAATCTTTTTATTTAAGATTTGAATGAATCGATAAAGTAGAAGTAAGGAGTCCTTAGTCTTTTGAAAATGTTTTGTTTTTTATTTCAATAATGAATTTAATTGGGAACTTTGACTTTATTAGTACATTTATTTGGATGAGACGTGTTAAAATGTATACATATATAGAAGATTAGAAAAATAATAGTAAAGTAGGTATATAAAGCAACAGATGCTTTACCTATTTAGGAAGTTCTGAACGGCAGAATCATATTTAGGTCAGATCGATTCGCGTTCCTTTCTCCTTGTCCTTTTCCAAAACTCATCTTGCTGAAAATTCCAACCAATAAATTCGCTGAGTTTCATAATAAAAGGGACATCAACTAAATGAGTTTTTAGCAGGGAGCGTTGTTATTTCAAGGATTGCGAATTTATCAAGATCTAACTAATAAATTTTTTAATATACCCTTGGCTTTATTTTTTTTAACGCACCTATAGAAGCTCCTGATTTAAAGAGTTCATAAAGTGGATTCTGCTTTTTTAATACATTCGTCTTGTCAACTTTCTTGTTAAGTGATTACATTATTATAAATATTATACAAAAATATACTTTTAAATTTGCGCTTCTGAAACTTGCTAGTACAGCTATTAAATAAGCATTTTTCACTGAAAATAGGTTGTGATGAATACATTGTAACGCATTTAGTGCGTTATTAAAGTATCTTTACAAATATCTTATATTATTTAAAGGCGAAAAGTAATGATTTACTCGAGATAAAAGTCTAGACGACCTTTTTACCAAAAATATCGTTTGTAAATTCACAGACCTTTATTTATCCAAAGGGACAATTTTATAGCGCAGGCGATATGTCAGCGTGGAAGAGTAGGAGTCGCGCGCCGATGACGCGAACTTGTTTGCAAATAGAGTCCAGACAATATGACGTGACCCTTCGCTGACTGGCGGAAGGGCCAGAACGCGGAGGCTGGAAAACGAGAAGCGGCTGTACGGAGAAGAAGACGGGCGGAGGTATAAAAAGAAGCAGATCGCGTGCGAAAGACGTCGTGAACGGGTAATTAAAAAACGGAGAAAAGCCTACATATATGTCTTACTTCGTACCTTAAATCTCAGAATTTTTACCTTTGTCTACGCCTATCTCCTTTTAAAGAAGTTGCGAAGCAGTTTGCGTTTTTCTTCGAAAGTATGTAACAAATAATAATTGATTAACACGGTCAATTAAACCAGAGCGTTTTCACTTTAATAATCACCTGGTTAATATCAATTTCCGGGAATTTTTGATTTTCAAAATCAGACGCTGCGTGTTATCTTCAAGGGACTCTTTAAACCAATCCTACTATCTCGTGAATGCCGCCGTTTTTAACAGTCGCCTGTCTTCCTGGTGTAATTGAGAAACAATAATCAATTACTGTACAACTACAAGTTCAGCTTTGCAAAAGGTCCCTATCTGTGCAACGGCACCAGCGAACTTTAATTAAAGTTCCAATTTTTTTTGTCTTCCAGAGAACATTTGCAAAAAGTGTGAAATAAACTCTTTGAAAGTCTTGTAACTAAAAAGAATCCCTCCAGCATCCAACCTCGAGGATTTATGAGTTATTTTATTTAAAATGAAAGAACTCAAATTAATCAAGTAGTGTTTAATTATTTCAAGTTTTATCTATTTATTTAAATGCCTTTGTGTAAACTATAAAAAATAATTGTCAATTGGTTTTCAGCAACAAACATATTATATCGGCTGCTGAGTCAGCTGTATGAAAACTCTTAAAATTCTATCAAATGTCTATCGATCGATACAATACAATATGCTAATGAGAGGTTAATTTTTTCAGGCGTCTATCGAGAAAAGCCTACAAACTATAAACGATGTCGCAACAAGAAGTTTGGGCGAGCTTTGCGTTACCAAAAAATTCAAATCCCTCAGTATTCCCCTTAATACTCTCAGATTTGATTCTGCAAGACAGAAGGCCGATCTCGCTGCTGCCATCTTACAAGATCTTGGTGTTACCCATCACAATGGTAAGTAGATTTAGATTTTATTATTTACAATGAGAAAAAGAGCGGATGTCCAGAGTGGTGGAGAGTTAGGCTCACCTACAAAGAAAAACTACAAACATTTATAAAGTAGCTACAACTTATTATTTTCTTTTTGTTTTCTTTTTTTTTCCTTTCTCTATTTTTATCCATACATTTCTCATTAGTCATTTATTTTTTTTATTTTTTTTTCTACAGTTTTTTCTCTTTATTTTCTTTTCACTCTTTCCTCCTTGCTATTTTCTTTTTTTCTTGTTTTTTTTATTTTTTGTCGTTTTTATTTATTTTTTCTCTTTTCTTTTCTTCTGGGCCTCATATATAGAAGTAGGGATCGGGAGGTCGACAATGAGCACAACGCGTTTAGGGGTCCATCCAGACGATTTTGACGATAGACAAAGCAGGACCCTGGAATCATATTATGGGGTGTCAACGGACGGATAGTGCACACAGGAATCTTAATACACGTACCTAATTACTGTACACATATTTTACTTTATCTTTTTTTCCTTTCCCCATTTACTCCTTCCTTGACCTCACCTATAATTACAATAATTGATAATAATATGAATAAAAACAAAATGGGCACTCAAATGTGGGGGTGTAACAACAAATGTAACAACAAAAAAAAAACAAAAAAATTAATAAACACAAGATCAGTAAACAAATAAATATAATAGTATCTAAAGAGAAAGTTGTATAAAAAAAATTAGGATAACTTAAGTTGCTGCTGAATTATACTGAAAAAAAAAGAAATCGGGTGATATTTATTTCTACCTATTTTAGCAATATTTTCTTTATTATTGAAAAACATTGATATTTTTGATGAGAAAGGATAAGAAACATTTCAGTGAAAGGCGACTCTTTTTTAGTGTTTGTTTTAGTGGCTCTTCTTGAGACATTTTAATGTCAGAAACTTTGTCATAACTCCTCGTTTTACGCTATATAAGATTCCTACATAATTCAAATGGTAAATCGACATTCCTGACTCCAGACTAAATTCCTAACCTTGTGTTCCTCGGAATCTGTTGAGCAATTTTAGATTTATTCATATCACAAAACTTCGAGGTTACTTTCATGTGAAAGGAACAGGTGAGGTGAAAACTTCAATAACTTGAAAAATCAAGTTTCTGAAAACTCTCATTATAGTACACGACACAGTCAATCTGTTATACGAAAAATGACTTTCGTGGAACAAAATGACTTAAATTATTTTATTTTTCACTCGTTTTGTCAGCAGGGCAGGTTATCAGTTTAAAAACTCGCTCATCCTCTTTGAGGAGTTTCGAGAATCTGAAAAAGTTTTTTGATTTTTAGCGAAAACAGGCATATGTACAGTCAAATAGATGAAAAAAGGGGATAAAATTGCGTTAATTAGAAGGTTTATGAAATTGCAATGGTAACCAGAATACTCCAGCCGAGTTTCCCCCCCCCCCCGGATTACATCAAAAATCAGATATAATAGAAAAATAGTTAAGGAGGATGTATACACCAACAATTGCTTCAAACTTTTTGAAATTTCTTAGACTCCATAAGCTACAAATATAAAAAATGGCCCGTTTGAGAGTGGAGTGCAACGGTTTTTTTAGATTTTGAAACAAAACGGTTAATCGGAAAAGTTGTAGCTTCACTTTTTCAAAAAAAAATTCCAGATTGATTGCGGTACCATCACGCAAGCTTAATTATTTCGCTCCGGTAACATCGAGTAACAACATCCAGTAATATGAGATATCTTGTTCATATGCTGTAGAGATCCTTAGCATACCACTTCGAAATACCATTGATCCGGGAACTCAATTAATATGAGGTTACCAACAAAGCTGTTTAATTTGGTCTGCGTAACCGATTAGGTTAGGAACCTACAGAACATGACACTGCTCTTTGAGTTCATTAAGCGTCGGTAGATAATTAAAATTTAATTAAAAATTAACAAGTTCATTTGTAGCTTTTAACTCCTATTGCTGAAAACAGGGAGTAATTATTACAATGAACACTAATTGCAATTAGACACCTGTTAAAAAACATCGTCATTTTTTTTTTCATCATTCAAAATTGATCAAGAAATCGCAGAAACATTTTAATTTATTAAAAATTTGTGTTTATTAATCAAAGTTTTCAATAACCTCTTAAAGACTCTAATTATACCTATTACAAACATTATCTCAAATCAGTTTTTTATATATAAAAAAAATACATATAATACACAAAAAAAATTAATACATAGTACGTGGATGAGCGTTATAATTCATATTACCTTCCACCCCACTAACAACAGCTTCACTAGCACTAGATATTATAGATTCACGATCACTCTCTTTTTGTTGGCTTCTTTTTTTCTGTCTACCTTTCAATTCATCGATTATGAGTTGGTTGCCAATTTTGAAACTATCGCCGCGTTTGGGTTGCACTTGACCGGATAGTCTAGACTGTTCGGTGAAAGACGAGGAATAATTCAATGGTTTCACGGGAAAAACAAATTCATTATCTCGGAGACCACCGGACCCAGACGCTCGTGCTTGTTCTGCGTATCCACTTATCATGGAACTATCTATCAATTGAGTTGATTGACGAAAATGGTTAGATGATCTACGTGGCACATCGAATTCACTTGGGTCGTAGCTCAACTGCTTTATATAACCCGGATATCCATCATTTTTCATGTCACTTATCAAAAATATAGGTTCCTTTGACCCGTTACTAGAGTATTGGCGATTGAAAATCGTTGATTCGTCCAGTCTTTGTTGTGCTGAATTGCTTAGAAATTGATCAATTTTACCCCGTGTAGGTTTTCTGAAGCTATCAACTTTATCTATGTTACTTGATCTATTTTCCGGTACTGAATTTTTTGAGTTAGTGTTATTAATATTAGTGAGTTCATCTTTCAATCCCCTTTTCAATACTTCATCGATATACTCTTTCTTTATAACATCACTTGTTCCCTTTTGTTGATCCGGGCCCCAAAGAGCTGAGTTTGGAGTAATCGTCGCATAGATATGACCAGAATGGGTCATTATCACTCCTCTCTCTTTCTCGGATGGATTTTTATTTTTTGGCTTAAACTTTTGATTGATCAATCCGTGGGTGCACTCGCTTTCGTGTTTCCAGAGATCTCTACCAAACGGCATTCTGACTTGGCATCCTCGGTTCTTGTATACACATGGAAATATCATTATTGCGGCAAGTTTTTCATACGGAACTTCCCTTAGGCAAAGGTTAGGAATACCGTTGTTGTGAATGCAGCGGTGACATATTTCGTTGTCGTCGATGGTGACGTAGACTGGGTCGCAGGAGAGGTAGCTCTGGCATATTATGCATTGTAGTTGGTCCATCAGTTCATCGGGGACTTGAATTTTGGTGATTTCTGAAAATTTAATCATTTTAAACACTTATAGAATCACAATTTATTACAATTTATTACAATTAGGTATACTTTTTGGATTGATTAAGTACTTAATGAAAAAATTGACTTGACTCAGATAACCCATCAGGATCTTGTTAAAACAAACGGTGAGCAGACAGAAAGAACAAATAGAGTTATTATTGAGCCGCTGATAAATTATCAGCGACTAGCCAATGGGACCCTGGGCGATGACCAGATAACGACTCAATCTCTTCTCCAAAAGTGCTGATTTGAGCCCCTGCCATCTCCTACCTAGCAGGCGAACAGAGTCGTTAGGAAAAGTCCGGAAAGTTGAAGTTCCACTCGAAAATATACGTAGATAACCAAAATTCCTTTTGGAAAAAAAAAACGTTTTTGAAGAAGTTGGGTTATTTAGGAAGTAGTAAAATCAATTTTTCATCAAAGCAGTGACTACGAAAAGCTCAGGTAAATAAATGAAAAGGTAAATTTTTTGTTTATATCACAAATTTAATTCTTCTAGGGCTGTTTTCCAAAAACAAGGGGGCGCTGAGATATATACAGATACAAACGAATTATTATTTTTAACGCTCACATCTATTAATATTTCTCTTGCGCACGCTTTTCGGTTGCACAATTTGAAATGATAACAAACTTTATCATAATAGAACATACATAAATTATTAGAATCAAAACATCCCTATATTTACCCTTTATATTAGTAGAATTTTTCCCGAATGAAAATTTATATCCATACTGAAATATCGTTTGAATAAAACATGCGTTCAGAATAGCCTGATATCAAACAAAAACAAAACAAGCCGCGTAGGCATTAGGAACAATAAATGTTATAACTCGATAATCTGAGCATAACACACCGAGTCACGTCTGGGAACTTTACCGGCTGTTCGACTGTTTTATATCTGTGTACGACTGAAAAATCTCGGTCTTTTCAGAAACCGTAACACTATATTGCACCTCATGTGTGTAATGGGTGAAAACGACAGCTGTCAATTTGAGCTGGCGAAGTTTTCATCGCTCCTAGTGCTTTCTGCAGCTGAAGAAGCACTTGAACTGAGTGTAAAAGAATTGGAAATAATGACGCTCGATTCGACACATTCAAAGAATAGAAATGTTTCTGCCACTGGAATATGAGGACTTTTGTGGAATATAATAATATCAAACAAGAAAAAACCGAAACGATCTAGTTCATCTATTTGTTCATATTCTACTTTAATTCTAGTCGTTTATCATAATATCTCCTTATATGGGAATTGAATATTTAAGAAATCTGTCAGAAAACAAGCGCAACTCATCATCAAAAGTCAGAAGTCAAGATCACTGCCGAGCCAACAATAAAAATGGTCTTAAGATCGATTCCAGACATCTAAAACATAATACAAAAAAGAAAGATTTTAACGTCGTCCTCAGGCTACTACCCACGTTACTTTCTATCTTTAATTACTTTCCTCTCATCTAATCCTTCCAGTGTTCCATTTACCAATATAATCCCCCACAGATTGCTGTAACATACAGGATGATCAGAGTGACGAGCAGACTATTACCTTCATTTCTGGGCACCTTCTTCTCTCCCCTGCAAGAATTCCAAAATGCTCCTCCGCAATTTCTCTCGTGCTTTTTAACTTCGTTCCATGGTAGCCGTCTCTCACAGTGGCTCTTCCAGCGGGCGCAAGGAAAAGCGTACAAAGCGGCCAGAATTTCATAGGCACGCAGCCGGTACCCGGATGCGGTCCGGGGGGCGCACCTCCCACACGCCCATCCGATGTTAGTGTTGATGGCGTGTACCGGTGAGCAGGACAGAGGGCGCTCGCAGACATGACAGCTGAGCTCTGTCAGCAGGGACATGGGGAGTGGGGTGAGGGAGTTTGGAGTTGACATGATTGAGTGGGTTGGATAGATTAAATGAGGTTTGTATAGGAGGTAGGTAGTTGTATGGTTTGTAGATTGTTAGTACTGTGGAGGATTTGTATGGGAACTTTTTGATTTTGGATAGTTCTGAAGGCTACAAAAGATTGTAATTAGTCTCTGATTTAAAATGCACAAAGCTTAATCAATCATTTTAGGATTTAGGGAGGTTAGTTTTGTTTGGTATTGGTAGGAAATATGAGGTAGAAGATCTTTGGTTATGTTGGTAGGTAAGAGTATCTTGATGGAGTAGAAATCTGGAATAGAAAATAATATAAATAACTAATTAATTATTATACAAATTAATCTCTTTTTGGAAGTTTAATATTCTCTGTTCAAGCTTAGATAATAATTTTTAAGAAAAGTGCAGTTAAGATAGGTGTGGATTGCGATAATAAGGTATAGGTAATATATAAATCTCACCTTCTTAAGATGACGCTCCTTTTGCCTTCATTTTTGTTATTGTTGTGAAGATATAAACTTGACCTTCACAATTTAAAGTGAAATTTCTATTAAAGAAAATTGGCAATCAATAATATTTATCGTTCTGGACTTGAAACAATATACGGACGTTTTTATAGAAAAAAATATTTTGATGAGTTGATCAGTAATGTATATTATTTTAATTACTTTACACCGTTACGAGGAAACAACTACTTATGATAGTTATTACTATATGGTTATGAATGTAATCTAAAATCGTCAGATAAAAACATAAAGCCTGAATTTTTCACGACTTTAAAAAATTAACTATGTAATCATGATTTTGTTGTGATTTTTGTGTATTTAATAAGGTCTCGTTATCTTAATCTTTGTTTGATTAAATTAAAGTACTATTTGTCATCTAATTATAATATGTATTTAGATAACAATGAATAGGAATTATTATTACTAAGGCGTCTACTTGCTGTTTATTTATTTAACGTAAATAATTTCACCAAGCAGAATTACCTCCCCTCTTATCTCTTTGTTTTTGTAGTTACAGAAAACTGTAAATATTGTTGACTTTTTCATTGATTTCATAACAAAATAATGTGAAAATAATCAATACTATAGGCAAATGACTACCATCATTTTAAATTGAACATTTTTTATCTCAGAAATAATGACGTTATCTTTTATGGCCACGAAGTTATTATATCAAACTCTTAGATTAAAAAAAAAATTTTTTGGAGTTATCCACAACGTACAGAATACAAAACAGAAAACACTCTACTTGAACTTTAATAATATTCGGCCTCTTTAAAAAAACGGCCCTCAGACACCAAACATTTGTTCAATAAAAAATGCAAAGAAGATGTTGCATCCTCGTATCCTAACAATTTGCTTTTTAGCCGTGGAAAAAGAGCCCCGAGGGCACAAATCTCTACAATTTCATCCGTGCTCGAAACAGATGCAAAGAAATAATAGAACGAACCAAGGAAGCTCATAACTATTATTATTATTATTATTACATATATTATTATTTATACCTTTCATTAGTATTCCATTCACAGTATTTTTCTTTTGTTTTGTTTGTGTTTGTATTTACTCATCGCATTTCACATGGTTTATACTTTTTCCTGTAATTGGACTTTATTGATCTGTTGGAAAATAAACTTTATTATTATTATTATTATTATTCACACAATTCTCAGGTCTCCTGGTTAATGAGGTAAATGGGGTACGGGTTTTCACCAAGCACTCCCATCTACTCTTGACTTAAGAATCTTCTTACTATTCTGGTGGTGTTAAGTATGACAGCCTTCTGCATCACAAAAAAAGTAGGAGTTCGTATACCCAATATGTCTAAGCTCCTGTGAAGTTTCACATCTTTTTTAATTCATCCGCCAATTCAGTGTACTTGCGTTTCTTCTCTGCGATAGTGGTAAGAATATTGTGGGTGTTTGGGGAATGGCAATGTCCGCTATGATGCCTTCCTGCTTCTGCCTATCTCTAACAACAATGTCCGTTTTGTTAAATGGTACACAACGGTCAGTGATAATGGACCTGTCATAGTAAATGGTGTACGACAGTTTTTGGCTCATACTTATAGTATGGTGTTCTAGGGTGATCTGTAAGAACTCCTAGTCTGTAGCATATTTCCTGGTGAATGATTAAAGCTACTTGATTGTGTCGATGTAGATAGTCACTCTGGGCAAGTAAACTGCACGCTGCTGTGATATGCTGTTTGTCTCAGGCTTTTCCCCACATTTTCTACATCGCTCATCAGCTATATTAGGGTCTTTGATGATGTGTCTCAAGTTGTTCGTCGTCTTCACCACATGGTCTTGAATCGCCAACATAAAACCCTCTGTCTCAGGGTACAGCTCCCCAGCTTTTAACCACGCGTTTGACGCTTGTTTATCAACAAAAGGTTCATCAAGATCATGGGGGTGTCTCCCGTGAAGGAGTTTACTGCGCCACTCGTAGTTCTTTTCCTCACTGTTGCCTATTTCTTCATTCCGCTGCGTTCTTTCACTTGCCAGATTGAGGGGCGTATATTTACTGTCTATTTTGCTTATACACTGATGTAGAGGCGATGTGGATCTTGTCTGGAGGAAATATGTTCTCAAGAGCTTAATTTGATGGTTGTGCAGATTTTTAACATCAACCAAATCCCTTCCTCCTTCTTCTCTTTTCAGCGTCATACGAATTGTGCTCGATTTTGGATGATGTTTTCTATGTTTTGTCAATTCGATTCTTGTTTTTCTCATGATATTTTCAAGGTCCGTTTCTGTCCATGTTATAACACCAAATGAGTATGTTAGCAATGGTACAGCCCACGTGTTAAGGGCTTTGAACAAATGTTTACTATTAAGCTGTGTTTGACAAATCTTTCTGACTCTTTGTATGTATTCTGCAAGCAGTTTTTCTTTTATTTTAGTATGTTCTACTAGTTTAGCTTGCTCATTACCTAGGTACTTGTAAACATCCTCTTCTGTCATTGAACCTATCCTCTCTCCATTTACCAATTCAATTCCCTGGGCTCTAATTTTCCCTTTCTCTATGTTTATCGTCTTGCACTTATCTAGGCCGAATTTCATGTTGATATCTTTTGAAAACATTTGTACCAAAATTTAAATTATACTTAAATTTAAATTTATAAAAAAATTATAAATTATTATTATACCAAAATAATAACATTTATTATTATTATTATTATTATAACCAAAGAATCAGGAATAAACTTATCTCCTGTCCCATCGGTTCGAAATGTTTTTGGTTGGTGTCTAAGGACTTTGGGACTATTTCATCGACGGCTTCTGAGAAAGCCAACCTGTTGGCGAAATTATGTTATTTTCTTCATATTCTTTCCGTCGATTTCGGGGAAAAACTCGACCAATTATCCCTTCCGTAGAATCCTAAATGTCAGACATTGTTTTCCGACAGCGTGTCATAAGGCGCATTATTTTATCATTGGATATTTATAACGAAAATGCCCACAAGTCCATCAGCCTATTCCCTAGAAAGGCAAAAAGACCTTACCAAACAACTACCGGCCAAAGGCAGTGCTCTCAGTTATATCAAAGATTGAAAGAAACAAAGAGAGAAAGCTATTAACCAACACCTCTTAAATAAGTATTTGGAAGGAGCTAATAGGTACAATCAACGACCGCCAGAAGGGTTTCCGCAAACAGAGATAAACAACTGGAGATCTCCTCACCTACGCAATGGAACTGTGGAATAACGCAGTCGAACACAATGAGGAGTCTCGAGTGGTTGCGCTTCACATCTCTATAGGGCTTTCGATCGGGACTGGTATGAGGATTGTTGGCAAAACTGCAGGCTTATGGCATGCTTAAGAAGTCCTGCTTGTGGCTTGCCAGTTACCTTGGAGATCCCTCGTTGCGGGTGGCGATCGATGGAGTTCTTTCAGAGGCCTTTTCTATCAATGCCGGTAAGGGTGGTCAAAAAAAATTGTATTGTTTTTCAATTAGGCAATACCATCAATTTGTAACATGTATCCGGCAACAGTTTCACCGATCAATGACTTGCAACTTTGGAAGAATTTAAAATCTTACGAAGCGATTGTTTCATAAATCGGTGCAGCAGCAAGGGGTGTTTTCTCTGATTAGCTAGTGCCTTTGTCTTGTTTTCCGCTAAATTGTCTTATGGCGAAAAAATGACAATTGCCAAAGAATGGATGTAGATGACGGTTCTAGTTTAGTAGGAGGCGACTCTGCTAAATTATCCAAGACAGCCGCTCTAGAAGCCTTTGCATCTTTTCTCCGACTCTCTTTTTTATTTATGTTAACAATCTGCTCGAAATAACAAAAAACCCAATACTCATTTCTGCCAATTACAGTAGGTACATTTATATCTTACCTTACTTTAGATGCGCGAATTGCGTCCATAGACGCAATTTTTTTCAGAGGGCAAGATACCTCAATACTTAACAAAGATCTACAAGAGATTCTATTGAGAGATTTATCCCACCTAAAACAAGGCCGGCCAAAAATAAACATGGAACTGCAATAGCTCATACTTATCAGATTCAGCTCGTTACATCTCGAATAACCTTATTTTAGACTTCTTTCATGTATAGAGCCGCATTCCTTTGGAATATTCCAAGGGGAGTGAATCGCTATCCCCGCTCACGCACCGCTCCCAGAGCGTCACAGGGATTCCCCTGCAGTGCATGTGCCTTTTAAAATAATTAAATAAAAAATTCATTACGATACAGATTAACTCACTGCAAACTGAGAAATAATAGCAGAGTATTTAGCATATAATCTGTTTCCTACGAAAAGTACATCACGCGATTATCTTTATGAAGTCCTGGAGTTTATGTTGCGTTCAGAAACCCACATAGGCGCTTTTGAAATGAAAGATTTAAGTTTCATTGTCATTGGAGAAGTTCTTCGACAAATAAATAATGAATATTCTTCCATTAATCAACTATTATAACTATTATTGAGTTTTGTACACATATCTACTACATTTTTTCTTGCATCCAAAGCAGTTTAATATGCGACTTGTAGATGTAAAGTATCGTTAGATGATGACAAAGCCATTTAGATGCGAGGTTTGTTCCAGCTACCCTTGCCCTTTCAATCACTTGACCCTAGCCTTATATAACATGCCCGAGGCCCCAGAGATTACAGCAGGAAAATCGTCGTCCATGCCAATATAATTTTATTTTGTTGTCTCGCTGTCTCTATAGGCAAAGAACAGAGTCATTAGATGCTCGAGTCGTTATTAAGCAGCTCACGTGGATAATTTTATCACTGAGGGAAACCTTTTTTTGTGTATGTAATTCGAATGTTTATTTATGAACAGTTTTTTGGCAATATTTTTGAGCGAGCTTTTCATTTATTTCGTTAGAGATTCAATTTAATTTTAATTCAATGTTCATATCGTTTTTACTGGAGCGAAAAGAGAAACCGCGATTGAATAAACGACAACCAGGCATCTGGAATGTTCCGTTTTTCATTACTTGTTTATTACGATTATCTGAAAGTGATAACAAAAGTTCCGCTCTTTTTTCTGTAGGTAATCCTTCTGAATGTTTTCCCATTGTTCCATTCAAGGCAATATTACTAGGTCAGTAAAAGGGAGAGACTCATTAGTAAAACGAGAGTCAAGCTGAGCTTATTGCGAATAAAAACATCTAGTTAGTCATGAATGAACAACAAAACAGTGTCATTAAGAGGAACCTTTTATCTGTCAAATGGTTAGCATCCACGTTACTAATTATTTTAAATGACATAACAATATGTAGTGAAGTAACCAGGGAAAATTTTAAAATTACGATTTGAACCAAGGGGAGTTAATAGTCAGCCTTTACCACCAAGCACCTTCCTTGGTACAATTCTGCTCAGCATCAAAAGGAATTCTGTGCACCCCCAAAACGGAACGAGTGTCCTGCTGGAGCATTTACTGAAAAACACATCGCTGCATGCTGTTAAGAAAGTAATCGAAGAAGACAAAAAAGTTTCTTTTAAAGGGCATCATCAGCTGAAAATTGTATGCTTCGCTGTTAGATTGATTATACACGAGCACTTGCATTAAGATAAAATAGTTACTCTTTTTTGCCTCGTCAACTTTTTGATTTTCAAAAAGGAGAGCGTGTTAGACATTTCCACGAAACATTACATTTAGGTGTTTTTAAGAATGGCCGACATTAATTTTAAAAAAAATTGTATTTGCTGCTAAACTTACATTCCGATGTATATACGATCTCAATTCTAAGAACAGCTAATCAAATAATTTAAATGAGAACTTTAGAGCAAGGAAACTTTATAAATAGTGCACTCGTGCAAATTTTTACTCTACTAATTTTGTGAATTCTTTCCTCGGCTAGAGACTCTTTTATGAACTTTAAGTATTCAAATTCAGGGCTAATGGGCAATATTAATTCAAAAGCAAACGAAACCCGACAACTTAACTTAATTTATTCATTAAATCAAATTTCCAATCAGAACAATTAAAATTGTTAATAACAAACAAGTAATCGTCTACAATTTATAGCTAATAAAAGAAAATAGCATGCTTCCAGATACCTAACTAAAATCTTCTTTCTTCGCACGTGCCTAAATTCCAAAGGAGATCGTTATATTATTATTTTATGGATTATGGTATCGATAACAACGTAATTTATTTATTAATTATCAGGATTTCCGTTTTAGTTATTTGGAGTTATTACTATTATAGTTTGTTATTGTTATTATTATTAAATGAGGTTTTATCCTTTTATTTGATAGTTTAAGGGTTTTATTATAATCTTTAATTATTTAGTAGTTATTTTAATGGTGATTGCTTACTGCTTTAACCTGGCTGTGCTCAGGGTTGATTTCCTCTGACTATAGTACACAACACTCCGGTCGGTGTTCACCTTAATATCCACGCAAATCCCGAAACTCAATAAGTACCGAGTATACCTACGTAGGTACTCGTTTCGTTCTCGAGCTCTACCGTCCAATTTGCTGGCTAAAGGTAGACTGTCCTTGGAACTCCTTCATTTCATCGCTGCAGGGCTGAAAACCTCCGATCTCCCTTCCTTTCTCTAAATATGCTCGTCTGACTTTTGTCACGTTAATACCTGCAGTCGTCATCTCGATTATTTGAAGCACATGAATGTTCAACTTTACTCACACACACATATTATTTATAACAATAGAGAGTATAGCCAGCTTAGACGCTTTTATAAATCAAACAAATTTCTAACTGGGTGCATTACCCCCCACAATGTTTAAGTTCTTGTAGGCATCAACGGAAAGGCTTGAACATTGTTATCCCCAAAATTAGACCAACAACAAAAAAAAACAAAAACATCTAAGCAAAAAAATTGTATAACTCTTACTTGAATCAAGCCAAGTCATAGAAACAGATTGGGAAATCAAAACTAAATTTCTTTCTTTGAAGTTAATAATTTTTTTTTCTAAATTTCTTCCAGCATGACTGTACATCATCCCCTAATACTGCATTTAATCCCCGAATAAAACTTGCTACTGAAGTCATTAAACCAAAAGGTAACCTACGAAAAACATAGGTTTCGTTCTCGTATAAAAAACCTGTAAATTTCCTATCCTTTGGCCTTATCAAAACCTGCCAATAACTGCTAGTTAGATCCAAAGCACTCAATTTTTGCCCTGGCTTAACCAAATACAACAACTCATTTGGGTTTGGAGGAATTACATGGTCCGCTTCCATGTTACTATTCAATTTTCTTGCATCTAGACACACTCGAGGTGTATTATCTTGTTTACGAACGACGACCAATGGATTAATATATTCGGTTTGAGCCTTTTCGATTACGCCCCATTCTAACATTTCCTGAATTTGCTCATGAATTACTTCCCGATAAGCGTGTGGAACGGGGTATGATTTACAACAAAATGGAGTTTCATCTTTCATCACTATTTTATGTTCATAATTTTTCATACAGCCGGGTTGTTCCGAGAAAACCTTACTATGTCTGCCAAATACCTTTAATAACTCCATTTTTTCGCTTTCATTTAATGTCTCAGTTTTTTCAACAATTTCTTGTATTTGCTCCATTGTATAATAATTCTTAGGTTCCGGTTTTATTTCATTTTTAAACTCAGCATAATCAACCCTAACACCATCGTCACGACGAACACAATTACTATAGGCAAATTCCTGCGATTCATTGTTAAAATTTCCCTTAATCGTTACAGTTTCAGAATTAATTATAATTTGATGTTCTACTATAAAATCGTATCCAAGTATCATATCTCTAATTAAATTCGGCACCACTAAAAACGACACCGGTGTTATTTGTTTGTCTATCGTCAGATTAAGCTGGACCTGGTGGTTTATTTTCTGGCTCTTACCTCTTACTGCGCCTACCAAAGTAACTCCTGTTGCCGGTAAAAACAATAAACCCTCCTTTGTTTTTTTAATTTTATCTATTAATTCTTTAGAGATACAACTCACTTGAGCGCCAGTATCAATCAACGCATATATTGGGCCTAAACTTTCAATCTTTACCTCTATGGACGGACATTCGGGTACACCTGGCAACGTTTCATGGTCTTCATTCAGGATTTTATCTCCGATTTGATTAAATACCGTACGAATTTGCACTGTTCGTTCTGGTTCCCTGACATTTACATTTTCCTCGACACTAGTACTATAAAACTGCCCTTCAGTTGAACACCTGTTATTTCTGCCTTCACCAATTCCTGCGCTCGCAACCTCAACAGCTACCCCGGTGGTCCCTGCTACTTCCAAATCGACACGCTCGACAATATTTACCTCTCGGTTAGAATGATTATTATTTCTGGGAGGAAAATCTCTTACCTGACCTTGAGGTCTTCTATCATTACGCCATGACGCACTATTATTTTGATTATTTCGTGTATTGTTGTAATTCAGAGACGGTTGGGTATTATAGTTTCTGTTTTGTTCCGGACGCATGTAATAATTTCCCCTGCTCTCATTATTATCATTGTCATGATACCTACGACGTTCCTCTCTATCATTCCAATCGTGGCCATTATTCTGCCTGCTTTGATAACGATTTTGATTTTGGTACCTACGCGAACGACCTTCCATCTCATCCAACTGTCTCAAATAATTTTCGATCACACAAGGATCGTTCAAATTATTCAATGGTAAACTATTTCTTACATTAGAGGGAAAATGGGCAATGATTAACGGAATTAGTTCCGCATCTCTCAGAGGATTTCTAAGATACGACGCGTCTCTCATCAATTTTAAAAAATACTCCGATTTGGAAATTTTTTCATCATATTCCCCATACTGAACTTTTCTTAGCAGTTCTCTTTCTTTACTTATTGGCCAGTAGCGGTCTAAAAACTCCCACTCGAATTGTTCGTAGGAACAAATTTCAACTTCTCTCCACTCGAACCAATTTCTTGCCTCATTTACTATCAACCTTGAAATTAAACTTAACCGCCTATCTATAGGAACCATAGCCTCCTCTGCAATCTTACAAAAATTTCTTAAAAATTGGACCGGGTTTGTTGATGATTTCGGATCAAACCTCAAATTGAAACCTCCTAATTCCCTAAATAGTGATAAATACAATTGCGGATTTACATTCCCGCTCAAATTAGCCTCAAAACTCGCACCCCCCTTTTTAGTAAAATTTGCATCCTCTCTAGACGATTTTTCACTATTACCCAGCTTTCCAACCTCAACTGAATTTTTCTCCCACTCTTTATGATCCCTTTTCTGGTTTTCATTTTCATTTCCAACCTTTTCTATGCCTTTCAAACCGGTCACTTCTTTTAGAACTTTACTGACTACTTCCGTAGTATTTTTTTTTACGACTTGCTCAAATTTTAAAGCCATTGTTTCGATAACACTTTTTTGCTTTTGGTCTATTTCTTTTACACTTTCTATAACTAACTTAGTCCCTTCATCGAATTTTTTAAACAATAACTCCTTATTCTTTTCGTCTTCCCCTCGATTTTCTCCTATCTTATTTGCCAGTGAATCTGTTACAGATTTTAATAGTCTCTCATTCGATTTGACAATATCTTCCCCAAATCCTCTCATATTTTTAAAAAAATGCTGCATTAATCGCGCATTGCCTAATTCAATTTTCTCAGCAACAAATGCCATCTGACTCATCCCCTGAGAATTTTCCCGTATATTTTCAGTCTCACCTACAGGTATATCTGTCAAACTTTTTGACTTTGCCATTTCACTATTGGTTCCTTCCATCACTTGATGCTGTTTATTTGCTTTACTCTTTGCTCTAGTAAGCATTACTGTTCCTCTCGTCTAAGCTCGCTATGTACACAATACATCATAAAATTCAATTTTCAAGGTTTCGCATTCTTTTGAATCTTGTTTATTTTTTTATTATTTTTGTTTTCGTGCCCCACACGTTGGTCGCCAAATATGCACTCGTGCAAATTTTTACTCTACTAATTTTGTGAATTCTTTCCTCGGCTAGAGACTCTTTTATGAACTTTAAGTATTCAAATTCAGGGCTAATGGGCAATATTAATTCAAAAGCAAACGAAACCCGACAACTTAACTTAATTTATTCATTAAATCAAATTTCCAATCAGAACAATTAAAATTGTTAATAACAAACAAGTAATCGTCTACAATTTATAGCTAATAAAAGAAAATAGCATGCTTCCAGATACCTAACTAAAATCTTCTTTCTTCGCACGTGCCTAAATTCCAAAGGAGATCGTTATATTATTATTTTATGGATTATGGTATCGATAACAACGTAATTTATTTATTAATTATCAGGATTTCCGTTTTAGTTATTTGGAGTTATTACTATTATAGTTTATTATTGTTATTATTATTAAATGAGGTTTTATCCTTTTATTTGATAGTTTAAGGGTTTTATTATAATCTTTAATTATTTAGTAGTTATTTTAATGGTGATTGCTTACTGCTTTAACCTGGCTGTGCTCAGGGTTGATTTCCTCTGACTATAGTACACAACACTCCGGTCGGTCTTCACCTTAATATCCACGCAAATCCCGAAACTCAATAAGTACCGAGTATACCTACGTAGGTACTCGTTTCGTTCTCGAGCTCTACCGTCCAATTTGCTGGCTAAAGGTAGACTGTCCTTGGAACTCCTTCATTTCATCGCTGCAGGGCTGAAAACCTCCGATCTCCCTTCCTTTCTCTAAATATGCTCGTCTGACTTTTGTCACGTTAATACCTGCAGTCGTCATCTCGATTATTTGAAGCACATGAATGTTCAACTTTACTCACACACACATATTATTTATAACAATAGAGAGTATAGCCAGCTTAGACGCTTTTATAAATCAAACAAATTTCTAACTGGGTGCAATAGGTCAAGATCATTTTTAGGACTTTTCCTCAGAAAATTGTTTTCAGGTCCAACCCTATCTATTATACCTATACTGAACACTTTTTTATGTATCAGTCATCATTTTTTCCAGATATTTCAGTCAGATATTTAAAATGAATCTTCCAACCCCATAAACCATATTCATATTTCCCCAAAAGCTGGTCAAATTTACATGCAGGTATAGATCGCTAAAACACGGTACAAATTCTGATTGCCGTTTAATTAAAATCCCAGAGGTTTATGATTTGTCACAATACGTTTGATACCACGCACGAGCTTATCAATTTGCTCGCTTGGGAGTTTATGCTCCGTTAAATACATTTTATCTAACTTCACATCTTCCTCCCACTGACTGATTTATGAACTGACTATCTTCGTCCAGAGCGGTTTATTATTAACCATTTGGTATTCCACCCTGTAAATTACAAACACACTCATCCAGGGAATTAAATATCCGTTGTTTAGGTGGCATCGTCGAGCTTCATTATCCTGAATCGTTAACCGTTTAGCCTTCGCATACCAGGAATGTTAGAGCTTCTATCCAGGGAATAAACAACCGATGGAATTGAATCGAAAATTAGATCTAGATCCAATGCCTGCCAAGATAAAGACCAGAGGTCAGCCATTATGCTTTATCTACATAATAGGAATGTTCCATTATCAACACTTAATTGAAATATTTTAGAAATGCCCTCTAATAAAAATGTTTGAAACTCAAATGAACTCTATAGCAAAACGACTTGTTTTTGGCTAAGCAAAACTTATCGATTCTTATGCGGTCTCTATGCGATTCTGTTCGATCTCTAAATTTGAAAATAAACACATTTTTGAATTGGATAAGTAGATGAGAAAATTACAGATACTATAATAGGTTCGTTCCAACATACCCGAAAATCGTACATTGTAACATCCGGTTCATGCGCAGAAAGAGAAAAGCGTTGGAACAAACTCGTGAAGGTTTACTGAACGATCCTTGTTGGCGTTCTAACAGAGCTAGAGACAGTTCGCGAATCGGTTTTCGTACGGTCATTTCGATACTCGGTAGAATCATCGTACGCTTTTGGACTGACTTGCGCCTTTGTTCGTTTGTTAGATTTTCGTTTGTATTATACAGGGTGTCCCAGCTTATTCGAAGCGGTCTCTGTAGGCCAAACGATGGACTTTTTCAAAAAACTTTTTAAAAATTCAAGTACAGGATCACAATGGCCATAATTTAAAATTATTTTGGAGTATACAGAGTGTCCCATATGACAGTGGCATATCAAAGTTATGTTTTTTTAAATGGAACGTGAATTAAATTTGAATGTCCGAAGGGTTGCCACCCATCCACCCTTGACTAGGCAGCATCGTGTAACTCAAAGGTTTTGGGCGAATGATCATCTAGCGTGGACTCTCAATGATTGGCCCAACTGTTTGTTTACAGATGAGTCAAGAATCCGTCTCAGCCTGTCATGCAGTTGGTCTAATTTTGATATGCAGAGAAAGAAATCAGTGTTAAAACGAAAACTTTATGGTTGCCAATCCAGGTTTTGTTGGAGGATCAATTTGCGTCAATGGCAGGATCAAATTACTTATACTCCGAAATCACACTATGAATGCCCAACTTATCGGGACTTAACTATATTGACCAATTGGTCCAAATTTCGTTTTGATTGACAATAGCGCCCGTCCGTGAATTGTAATCGAAGCCATTGAAGCTAATGGTATCAGCAGAATGGAGTGGTCTCTGTATTCCCCAGGCGTAAACTGTATTGAACATGTTGGCTTTAGCAAAACCTTAGCAAAAGTTAACGGTGTACCAACCAAATACTAATCGATGGTTCGCTTAATGAAATCCGAACTTTGAAAATTCATCAAATTCCATAATTTTTTTCCTTCAAATTTTTTGAAGTCCTTTTTTATTGTTCAATTTCCCAATTTTTGTGTTTCTCACTTAAATAATATGAAATAAAATAAATTTCAGAAAAATTAGTTCAAATTTCCGGTTAGAAAAAATATATACCGGGTGTTGCATCGGCAGACCGTCCATATAAAAAATCTCATGCAAATTTTATTACCCCCTAGATTTATCTTCCCGATTTATTTTAGAGCAAGATTGTATGAGACTTTATATTGAAGTCCCTTGCATGATGGTGTAAAATACAAATAATTTTAACTTGGAATTTTGAGAGATATTTTGAAAAACGTTTTCTAAAGCATCACTAAGTTTACAATTTTTAGATAGCAGTTTTCAAAATATCAGCAACTCCATGAATAAAAATGATTCATATTTTGCACCTGAGTTTATCATACAAGGGCCTTCAAAAAAGTCTGTTTTTTTCTAAAATAAAACAATTTTTTCCTAAAATGAATCGCGGGGATATTATTTTCAGAGGTAGGCACATACATAATATATGAAAATTTGCTTTGGATTTTGTAGGAACGATCTGTAGATGCAACAACACCCGGTATATCCACTTCAATATTGTTACATCGGCGTAAAGTGACTATAATAGAACGACGACAGTCGTCATGGAAACGCTTACTGTTATGTTTGCCTGGTACTTCGCTACGTTTATGCGGAAAATTCTCGGGCATGTGAGGGAAAGTTCGAGACAACTAATCTGTCACAGTTGCTCCTGATCAGAGTTGCAGAGAGTCTGGGAGCTGCTCCTGATTCTGGAGGGACATTAGGAGTTGGTTGAGACGTTCCAGAAGAACACCAGGGGTTCATAAGCAGGGCTAGTAGCGCTGCTAGTTCAGTTCAGTGTAGACTGCGAATAAAGAAGCGATAGTGCGTGAGCGATGTAAGAAGGCAATAGTAGTGTTATAGAGAGTGTGTTATAATTATTTATAGAAGCAGTAACAGTAGTTGTTTGAACTTGTGAATTAGTATAAGTACTGTTAGTGTGAATTGTAAATAAAAATAAGTGATTAAAATAAATAAAGTAATTTAATCAGTAATATGCTTTCCAAAATTATCGTCGAACAGACAGAGGGAAAAATCGTAACAATATTACTATTTTGCATTGTATATGATTTAACACCGTTTGAAGACGATTAATCGATATTAAAAAATGATTATTTCGCTCAGTTTTTGACTTAGTATCAATCAACAAAAACCTTCTAGATGAGGTAGAAATGATAAAGTTATGTACCATAAATTGATGTAAAGATGAAGTACCTAACATGTTTATTTATTAAGCACAAGACGTGGATCAAATCATCCCAAGGCGAACAGAATTTACCTCTGCCTGGACATTATTGTGGTTCAATATCACAAAAGCAGGAGGCCCTTGGAACATGGATGTTACAGAATTAATGATCGCTACCCTTGATAAATTGTGAGGTTTGGTAATATGTCCAGGTTAGTGAAGTGGGGTTCCCTTCTAAAGCCTGTGATTAGCCAGGTGATAGAAATGGATCGACGTGAAGAAGATAATTTAGTGTTATAGCAACTGAGGTTTTTATCGTGGGTGAAAATGCAAAAACAGCTTATTTTCAAAAAAAAAAAAATTAAATTTTCGACTTTCATTTTACTGAACTCATAGTAACTACCTATATCTAATCTAGGAATAACATTTTTGATTAGTCGTTGAAAAATTATTTTTACATTTTTTCAATAATAGTTCTTCTACTTTCTACAGATGTCTTAGAAATAGTTAATCCATTTCAATGTCAAAGACGTCAGTAGAAGGTTGAATTTAGGAGTTTATTAATCAGAGAGACACATTAATCCTATAATTTCACTTTCAATCTAGAAAAGTTTTCTAGTTGAATTAAAGCATGGTAAGCTTATAAAAGATTCAATTTTTCCTGAACCTTACGCCTTGATAAAATAAATGACGTGTACCATCAGGGTGTGCTAGAATTTATGTTATTTTTTTGACATCCTGTATAACGTTCAGACTTAATAGGTACTAGCTACATGCCTAGTTTATCTAGATAAATATTTAATTTCCTATCATTCCCAGAAATATATTTGGTAAATTATTATTACCTTAATTATACATATTATCAGTTCAAAATTCAATGAACTGATTAATTTCTCTACATTCTTAAATTTTATAAAATTTTCACAAACTCGAGCTAGAACAATGGAAATAAATTTATCGAACAGGCAATATAAAATCAAATATTCTATAATATCACAGATATGCTCTCATATTTTACAAAAAGAAGACTTCGAGTACTTATTCATATAGAAAACATTTAACTTGAAAACATCCCTAAATAATGGGGAGCTCAATTAAAAAGTTATTGAAGCAGATGAAAAGCGGAAAGTCTGAATTCGTATAGCTTAACTTAGTTGACGGAAAACCTTTTTTATAAGGAGACTTATTGAAAGTTTCATTCTGTGAATGTGCTTTATTAACTGATAAGAGCTGAGCATGATTGAAACCTATTAATTCTACTTAATTTATAATATGATAAGGGAATTCTCCTTATTTGCGAAACCTGTTTCCTGTAATATTACGTTTAGAACTCATTTCCTTATTATGACTGATTTACTTTATCGATATTAAGTAATATAGTACCCACCTATTTAAAAATTAATGAATTATGTTTATACAGCGTGTTTCTTAAAAAGTTTAAAATTAAATCAGCACATGAACTAGTTTAGTACTGTTACAAATTAATTTATTGTATTCAAGAAGTAAATAATTTTACTGTTTTTGGTAAACTGAGGTCTCCAAAATGAAAAATGTATAAAGTAACTTCCTAACAGCTTTATAAGGTAGGGGAGTCACTTCTGGTATGGCAGTACACTCTAAACAAACACTTGGAAAGTGGTTCCCTTATAGAAAAACGGAGGAACTAAGTCGCATTACTCCTACTCAGGGCCGGGCCTAGCAGGCGTGCTGTGCGTGCCCGCACGCAGGCGCCAAGTTCATAGGGGCGGCGGGCGAAAGAGAAAAAAAATCATAATTCGTAAAAATAAAAAGAAATATCAAAATATAATCATAGAATTCATTACTTGGTAGTATAGCACAGGAGGCGGGGGGCGCGTGCAGCATCTTGGGCAAAACTTTCCACAATATGTATTACATATCAGGACCTTTCTAACCACATAATTAATAGGGCTGTAGGTAACGGGCGCAAGCCTTTTGGGGGCGGAAGTTTCATTGAAGTAATATTTTTTTGTGGTTATTTATTAGTTATTTAGTTATTATAGTTTTCACATCTCAGTTCATGTTTAACTAGTGGGAAATTGGGCGACTTTGAACATTGAACATAATTTCTTTTGCTGCGAATTTTCTTTGGAGCCTGACAAACAGAACTAGTGTTAAATTATTTAGAATCCGTACTGCACTAACTTTGTAATCCATCAGTCGTCACTATGGCTTATTCCCGGCGTTGGCCATCCTATATGCATTTCTTATGAAAAAGGCCGCATTACTTTCAGTGCCCCATAGGCCCCAAATATCTTTCGACACCTCTGGCCTGTACAAACTATTCGCGGAACGCCGAACCTGATTCAGGTTGTTCTATAAAAGTAGGTACCCAAGAGTTCTATAATATTTTGCTTTTCTTGACAAATTCGTGACACATAGGTATGCATCTCTTGTTCTTGAATTGACGATATCGAACAACGAAGGCTTTGGCCATATTAAGACCAGATGGTGGCTCTAACCTAACTTTCATTCAACTCTATATATTTTATCCGGCGGCCCTTCACAATAATGCTTGAACGTAACGCGAATAACAGTACCTATAAAATGCAGGTATTTCTTAGTGTGATTAACATTTTCTTACTTTTTTTTCCCAAAATTTTCTCTGGGGAGAACCCCCGAACCCCCCTCATTCCCAAACCTCCCAGACCCCCCGGTTTGACTCTAATGCTGACATAACTTTGACATAATTCACTTAGAAGCGCAACAGAATTTACCCAATTTAATAAATACACATTTCAATTAGTGTGTAATTTTTACCTACAAGAAATGACTCTTTGCTATCTCTAAGATAAACATTTTTCCTTAAGAGGGGGGAGGGGGCGGCAATTTTTGTATCGGCACGCAGGCGGCAAATAGGTTAGGCCCAGCCCTGCTCCTACTAATCTAATTTTTAAAAGGGAGCCAAGATATCGGCGGTGGCACCAACAGGCTTCGCTGGACAGGACATTTTTATAGAAAATAAAATCTCTCAGGGATGTAGAAAAATATCTTCACGAAACTGCAATTTTCCATTCTATACACCGTGTTTTATATTAAGTCGGCACTATTGCTAACTTCGTTATTATTTAACCTAGAAAGTCGGTTAAATTAGCAAACTAGTAGTATTTTTTCTCCTGAATGAAATGGCGAAAACAGAAAAACAATTGAACATCGCCTTTTCGAGATATTTTTAAAAATGTAACTTTTTTAGTGGAACACCCTATATATTTTTGTATGGATCGGTTGCAAATTTTTTTTTAAAGGAAAAAGTCTCTATGCACTATGATCCTAAAATAATAAATTCATTAATTATTCATTATTTTATTACTCCCAAAGTAGGCTGCGACAATTAATGTAATTTAGTGTACCTACCTACGTAATGTAAGGTAAAAAAATATATCGTCCTCAATAGTGTATTTTTCAATAAAAAAATACACAAAAAAAGGAGTTTTTATATTGAAAAGGATTTAATTTTAAATAAACAAATAACAGAACTTGTCCGTGTTTTAAATTAAGTCGGCACTATTGCTAACTTCGTTATTATTTGAGCTAGAAAGTCGGTTAAATTAGCAAACTAGTAGTATTTTTTCTCTTGAATAAAACGATGAAAACAGGAAAACAATTAAACATCGCGTTTTCGATATATTTAAAAAAATGGATATTTTTTATGGAACACCTGTATATTTTTAGATGGATCGGTTGCAAATTTTTTTTCAAAGGAAAAAGTCTCTATGCACTATGATCCTAAAATAATAAAATTTTACACACAAACAAGTTCTGTTATTTGTTTATGTAAAATTAAATCCTTTTCAAGGTAAGAACTTTAATTTTTAGTGTATTTTTTAATTGAAAAATACACTATTGAGGACGACATAATTTTTTTACCTTACATTACGTAGGTACACTAAATTACAATAATTGTCGCAGTCTACTTTGGGAGTAATAAAATAATGAATAATTAATGAATTTATTATTTTAGGATCATAGTGCATAGAGACTTTTTCCTTTAAAAAAAGATTTGCAACCGATCCATCCAAAAATATATAGGGTGTTCCATTAAAAAAATTACATTTTTTTAAATATCTCGAAAACGCGATGTTCAATTGTTTTTCTGCTTTCGCCATTTTATTCAGCGGCAAAAATACTACTAGTTTGCTAATTTAACCGACTTTCTAGGTTAAATAATAACGAAGTTAGCAATAGTGCCGACTTAATATAAAACACGGTGTATACGATGAAATAGGGACTAAACCAGTGAGATAGTTTTTGATGAGTGCTCAATTATTTGCAGATCGCATGGTAAGGTAAAGGGTAACTAAGATGCGATAATAATTTTTTGATAATCCTGGTTATTCAAAGAGAAATTCAAGAAATATAGAGGTAGCTTCAAAACCAGAAGAATAATGAAAATCGAACTAGTACCTTTGAATTGAAAAATATTCGTTTTACCCAGATTTTTACTGTTTTATGAGGGAGGAAAGGTACCTACCTCACGTCTAGGATGCTTTCTTCTCCAACATAAAACAATTCAGAAACATATAATCTAATGTAAACTCGATTTTGCGCCGATTACTGCCTTGTGGTATATTTCAACCAATACGAATGCGGGATTTAGAAAATCTCATTGAACAACGTCGGCTGTAAAACTCGATTATTTTAGAAGTAGGAACGCTATCAAAATAGAGATCTGTAATGATGGTAATATTACAGAGGTTCAGATTAGTTTTTGTATTATTTTTCCTCTATTTTCAGGGAACTAGAGATAGGTCTCTTCATCGAGAGATGCTTCTACCAGTAGTATAAAATATTTATTTTATAAGACTCTAACATAGATTTGTAAAATCCACTTAATCCACTAGAACAAAAATTACCTTAAAAGAGATTCAATTTGTAGGTACTCATAATATGTGGAGCAATTTAATGGACACTAAGAGAAGAATCTAATTATTGTGAAGTAGCCTCAAGTTTGATAGAGTAGAATCTTCCTGGAAGGAGAATCAATCATAACAAGCATAAGTTGCAATCCAGAAACGTTACACCCAAGCTTTGAAAAATTGCATTTCAACAACCCTAAAACAGCAACAAGGTCTTAGTTTTATTAAAAAGAAACTTCAATGAATACAAAAATATTACAATACAAAAATTAGTTTAAAATGGGTAAGAAATATAATAAAAAATGGAAAAATAAAAATAATCGATTGCATAACGAAAGCTTCCGCCAGCGCGATAGAGTTTATTTTGAGCTTTCGCTAACAGATATAAGTTCCATTGCAGCAGACGAAGATTTAAATCTTCCAAGTTTGTTACGGGAAATCGGGAGATTTTATCTTTAAATTACATCAAAGAAATAATCTATAATGTTAGGATCTCCTAGCCTATCCGGCCAAGGAATTAGGTCTCTACGTTAGATCCATCAGCCCGGAAAATCGAACCTGTATAGAAAACCTGGAAGCGCCCCATTCAATTATTTTCACATATCTTCTCTAATCGCAATGGCAATATCTTCCAAGCGATTTTCAATATCCTTAATTATATAATTGTGAAACAAATCACAATTTACTTATTGAAACTGCCAGAAATAAACTAATACAATAGAAGGTTGATCCAGTTATTATCATAACAAAATATTCAGCTTCGACATGAACACCAAACGGCAATAACTTTTACAGTTTCTGCATTTTTTGGTTTTGGAAGACATTTGCTATACAACCGAGCAGTTCGCCAGCTGCTCGCTGGCCGGTAATTCCCCTCATACATGGTTTGGAGAATTAGTACCTCTTAGGCAAACATGTCGTATTTTTACATTTAAGTTTGGTTGTATCGTTTATGGCAATAATTATTAAGGACAACCGGAAAATCATATTAGGTAGCATATTTTCCAGGCCGTAAAGCAACAGAATCCTTGAAGACATAAAATTTTACGACAGAAGACCGACATAGTTTGCAAATTTATGCGCTCTTATAACGAATCTTGAACTCGTGAGTGAGTTTCATCGATTTAGGATTTACTGGATGCGTTATACGAGAAGGAAAAAATTACTCACCGAACGTCGAAGTCCCTAAACTCAACACTCCTCCCGGTTAAGTTAATTTATTTACCATTTTCAAGAGCGAACACCAATTTCCGACAGCTTTTTACCGAGTTTTACCAAGTTGGAGCTTAGATAACATTTCTCACTCTACTGAACGTGTCCTACTTTACTTGATATCACCGCGTATCTTATCTGATTAAATACACGTAAAAATAAGATGAGTCTTATCTAAACAATAAGGCGGCTCTCACACTGAGGCAACAAGCAATAAGCAACTGTCAATACGCAACACACAATAATATTGCTAAGAAGTATTTTACATAGAATTAAATTGGGGGTCTCATATTAGAGCAACTCGATATCGGTCGAACCAAAAATATTGCTGGTTGCGGGAATAATATTGCTAGCGATACGCCGTGCATGTTGAAAAGCAATAATTATTGCAGTTTTGCGAGTCGTGACGTACGAAGATTGTGCATTTTTATTATTATTATTATTATATTATTATTATTATTACTTCTAGGGTAGGTTCAAAGCTCTTGTACTGAATCTTGCGCTTATTGTACCCGTTTGGATAATTATCTCATCAATCCCATCTCCCGAAAGTATTACTAAGATTGTGCATAGATAACTACGTTTTATTATTTTATATTATCAAAAACTGTTCGAAAATGTCGGATGGTCCAGTTTTTTAAACAAAATTCGTAGAAATAGTGGAAGAATATCCCTGTATTATTTACGATTTCGCTCGAAAGGACCACATCAAAAGAGAAGTGATCATTCGGTAGCAGTTTTGAAATCGGGTAGGATGATGGGCCTGAGTTCCCTTGGGCAGATGTTTCCACCATGACTGATTAATTGAGTAAAAGCTGGGTGAACCCAATCTTCTTTTCGTGTGTCGTTTTTTTCTTAAATGCCGCCACAGTAATATCATGTCATCGAAGTCGTCGGATGACATGATGATCAGAAGTTTCTGGCAATACTGTTGTTTCAATGTGAGAAAGAACCAAAATAATATTGCGTATTGCTTATTGACAGTTGCTAGTTGCTTATTGCTTGTTGCCTCAGTGTGAGAGCCGCCTAATAAAAATATGACATTAATTTCAACGGGAAATTGCGAGAATGATTAAAATGTTTGTATAATTAACTGTCAAAAACGAATTCAAAAGCTGAGGAATATTTTTGTGTAAGTATAGCTACTCTCCTTAGTTTTGTAAATCATGATTTACTGCTCTGCTTGTTTAAAATTATTCCCGAGTTGAATACTTGACATTTTTAATTTCCTTCAAAGATACTGTTCAGAGAAAAAACTGTATAGGTAGATTCTTTTACAAGTAGGTGACTACTTCGTTTTTTTGCATAAAGCTTCTTGAAAATTGTCTTGAGAATAATATTATGTAAAATTCTTATATGATTAAAAGATTATTTTTTATACCTTTACTCCCCTTAAATCTCTCATTTATTTGAGATAGCCAACATAAGTTCTAATATTATATTTTAAGATATGCAAATCGCATATATTAAGTTGATGGTAAAAACTCATTTCAAGGATATCGACTCGTGCGTTGAGTCTACGACAACTCCTTTCGGGCAAATTGTCTGATATCTCCCATTATGTTCCGGCTTCTCTTGATAGAACGATTTTTCCAGACACCACTTTGTGGTTTAAATGAAGCCAGCGTCGAGTGATGATGATTAATGTACGGGGAAAGAGATGCTTTACCAGAGAACGAAGTTGAGAGACAAAATTAGGTGACATGATCTCGGTTTTGATACTGTCGAACATTTTTTCAGAAGAATAATTTTTAATAATATAGAAACAGTTCTTTATAAGAAAATTGAAAATGAATCCTCAGTCACCCTTTTCGCGAGATGCAAAAAATTAATTTTTCATTTTGTTGCCTATATCTCAGGAACCGTTTGAGATACAGAACTCAGCTTTTGTATGTACACACCTTGTCATCAATATTATTTACTTTATGAGCGCTAGTTGATTTATTTTCATATAACAGTGGCGGAAATTTTAGAGGGTTGCGTGAAGTTTTTTTGATCTTAATTTCTAAGACTTTGGAACCTATTTTAAACCACAATGTTTTATAAGTATGTAGGTTATTGTAGGTACATAAAAAAGTTATTTTAGTCAGAAGCTCCGACGTGATACATTTTCAAGACAAACGTCATTTTATGATGAAATTTGTATCACTTTCATAAAAAAAATTATCACTGTTCAAAAGGTAAATAATATTAATGCTAAGATGTGTATAGGTACAGCAGGTGAGTTCTGTATCTCAAACTATCGTTAAGAAATTTTATTTTTTTATTTGCGCCAGACCTACAAACAGAAAATTTTATTTTTCTCTGCGGGATTGCATTGCATAGATTATTTTTATGTATGGGATGTAATTTATATGGCTGAATAAATAAATAAATAAATAAATTTACCCCTGTAGCGAGAAAACGGCGCGATTGCTAACAGGAAACTTTTTTCTCAGAATACGCCAAATGAATCAAACATTTTATTTTATTTTGACACAGTCTGTATTTCCTTTCCTTAAGCGGACGCCTCCCTTTGACATTTCCCTTGAACCCTCAAAAGTTTCATATATACAGCTGCACATACGAGAAATTTCACGTTCACCACAAAATAACCGGCAGACATTATCATAACGCCCATTTATACAACCCTTTCATTTCCGCCGCTACATTACTATCCATGCAATGGAAAGTGATAAAACAATATCTCTGCAGACATTCTCTCTTAAATCGAAGGACAAATTTTACAGCCCCCTCATTCGGCAGGGGCGATACCGAATTGGGCGAAGGATTTTGTTATTCACTAATCCCAGGGGTCAATTGGGCGACAAACGAGAAACTAGGGGATTATAAGTTATAAGAGATAACTGAACAGACAAGAAATACATGTGCGGCCTTGCCCATATACAGGGTGTCCCAGCTTATTCGAAGCGGTCTCTGTAGGCCAAACGATGGACTTTTTCAAAAAAATTTTTGAAAATTCAAGTACAGAATCACGATCGCCATAATTTAAAATTATTTTGGAGTATACAGAGTGTCCCATATGAGAGTGGCATATCAAAGTTATGTTTTTTTAAATGGAATGCTCCTATGTTATTGCATTTTTAGATTGCCTGGGAAGAAAAAAGAAGATTGGCTTTTACAGTTGGTGTTTAAATTCAGAAGTTTTTGAGTTATAAACAAGTGAAAATCGTCATTTTTCAAGTTCAAGGCCCTGTACAACGAAAACGGCTAAAGATAGAGAAAAACGGCTTACATGTCCCTATTTTAACTTTTCATGTACTATCCTATGGTATAGAAACATTTGTACTTTCTTTGATTTTTTTATTTGGCGACGCGTGGAGAAATCTCAGAATTTTTCAAATTTTTTATCACCCTGTATAAACATTTCATCCACATCATAGGATAGTACATGAAAAGTTAAAATAGGGACATGTAAGCCGTTTTTCTCTATCTTGAACCGTTTTCGTTGTACAGGGCCTTGAACTTGAAAAATGACGATTTTCACTTGTTTATAACTCAAAAACTTCTGAATTTAAACACCAACTGTAAAAGCCAATCTTATTTTCTCTTTTCAGACAATCTAAAAATGTAATAACATAGGAGCATTCCATTTAAAAAAATATAACTTTGATATGCCACTGTCATATGGGACACTCAGTATACCCCAAAATAATTTTAAATTATGACCATTGTGATCCTGTACTTGAATGTGCAAAATTTTTTTGGAAAAAATCCATCGTTTGGCCTACAGAGACCGCTTCGAATAAGCTGGGACGTCCTGTATATAGCAGTCTTGCCAGATTTATTTAGAGGTGCTTTTAGTAGATCGGATAGGTATACCTAATCAATTTATTATTAATAATTGAAGTCGAGTAGGCAGTAGGTACGTACCTACCTATGGCTATGTTGCACTTTAGCGTCATCGGTAAGTCAGGTCTTTGGTCAGGTGAAAAAAAAAAATTAAAAAAAAAACCTACCCTGACCAAAGACCTGGCTTACCGGTGAGTTTTAGTGCGGAAAAAAAATAATAAATACCACTATAATTAATAATTATAATGTGTATCGCCATATTCATTATAGTATATTACTTTTCTATTGATGTTTCATGTTTCTGCTGTATATACTAATTGTAAATGCACTAAGGGATTGATGATGTATTTGATAGAACTTAAAAAAATAATGCATCAAGTATTATTATTATTTATTATTTTTTTTTCAATTTTATCTAATGTAGAAAATCGGAATTTATGTAAAATCTGGCAACGCAGCCATACAAGAGCATGCAAATAACTCAACGGTATTTAGAAATTCCTTCGCCCAATTGAGCTCCCGGATTATAAGGACCCCTGTCGTGACGAAGGGTCACTCAGGTAATTTCGCCCAATTGAGAAACGCCGTTCGGCAGAGGGTGTTACTTATTGTTATTAAACATATTCCTGGCTTTGTTATTTATTGTTGTGGAATAATTGATCAGAATGATCATAAAAATATTCGCAGAGCAAAATATCAGTGGCGTACTATTCATTAATTTTTTTTTTTGTAAAAAATGTCTTATAGTATATGTGGTTTGCAGGGACGCCACTGGTGGAGCAATAAAAAACTTTTTAAAATATTTGGTTTTACATTCCATTAACACATACTAAAATTGAAAAAAATACCTAAACTTTTTTTGGCGATAATAAAAAATAACTTTATAAAAACTTCAACTTCTGCGTAGAAAAAAATTCATGTTGTTGCGGACATACGTTCATATGAAATTTTCTTCATAAAATGACCCGAGGAATCATATCCTGAAATTTTAGCATTGTATTAAGAAATATCCTGTATATAGAAATGTCCGCGGTATTATTTGACGTATTTGTTTATAATAATTTAGTAAGTCTATGAAAACGTATGATGGGCAAGAATCTGTGGATTTAGTGACATAATTTCCTGCACGAGGGATATTGAAACGGCGTTTTCCAGAGTAAGTAAGACATTTGCAACATTTACGTACATTCAAGTGTGTTGAAAAATAAGATTCTGAGTAATTTCCAAATATGAAGCTTGACAATGCAAGTATGACGTTTCTGTATGTGGAACTTCTGAACTCAGAATTCACATATGCCAGATTGTAAGAGAACAGTTTTACATTTATTTTTCACAACGTGCTCAAATCAAGTGTACCTGTATGAAAAAAAAATCAATCTCCAGAGGTGAATATCATGAGAAAACAAGTTTCTGTGGTCTTATGTCCATGGAGACTTCTGATTTGTACTCATCGAATACTAACGATCCTCAAAGTTGTAAAAACTTATGACCGGGAGACAATTCCCAAGAGGATTGTGGGGGGTCCTTTATCCAGAAAAAATTTATTGCAGAGTTACTAGAAATGGCAAATTCATATACCTATCCATCAATCGATACAAAATAATACTACAATCAGTACAATCAGACAATAATTATAGATAATAAATGTATACTTTTTACGATTACAGGGCTTCAGGATGCGATTTCCAAGAACATCCTTTATACAGACAGGAGCGTGCTCTCTGCCAGGGTACTGGCCCTTAATGCGAGTACGGGAACTTTGGTGAACAGTGTCTGGTACCAAAGAGAGGTACTAGACATAGGCGGACCTAGGAAGGTGGTGGACGACGCCCTCGAAGTCGGACACCGGCCCGATGTTTATTATCCTTGGTGAGTGGAGATAAGTTTAATAGGATATTGATTATTGACTATTATGATTGAATAGGTCAACAGAGTTATTCGGAAATAAATTTGCCAGGACTGTGAATTATAATCGTATACAGTGTGTTTGCATGATATGTTTCCCTACTTTTCCTTTTCCCGTTCGATGGAAATTAAAAAAAAATTTTTTTGAGGTTTCAATTCTTCAAGGTATCAAACTATGCTATTAATGATCATATTATGTTCTGTTACTTATTTGCACAACCAACGATATATGAGTAGGTAAATAGGTATCTACAGTTTTTGTTTGGAATTTATAGTATTTAAAAAAATTTGTTTTAATTTACGAACATTTCTTTCTTCTAGTTAATTCGTAATTCGTAAGTAAATTGTTTTTCAAAATTTTATTCAATTTTGATGACACCTTCGATTATTGATATAATAGTTCAGGAGGCTATTAAAGCGCAAATTTTAATAAGATCGTTAAAACATTTGATTTTATTCAAAATATAGGTACTTTAGACTCTAAAAATCATAAAATTTTAGATTACTTACGAGCAAAATGTTGAATTATTCAACATATTTTATAGATCTATTTAAATTTTTGTGGATTTTTATAATATGTGGTAATTACAGATCATTTTCCTTGTAGGTGCGTGTAAATAAATTGCAAGAAGATTCCTTCAATTATAATTAAAACTTGGAAATTTATTTTTAATAATAAAGATAATATAAACAGTCTCTGATAACAGTAATTCAAGCCGTAGATGTTACGTTAGATGTCGCTGTATCACACAAGTCACGGGTTCTTTTACACTTTACTTAGTTAAAACGGCAAGATTAGCTTCAACTGTATTCCAAATGATGCAAAGGTTGTTGCAGTGATTAAACAACACGCACAATAACATATATATTATTAGACAATATTATATTGTCTAAGCATATATACCATCTCACAAGCAGACTAATTTGTATGGTTTCTTCGTGGAACGATACAATGCACTATATATAAGGGATTGTTTCCCGGAATAACCTTTCACTGCAATAGCCGAAGCGATTTCTAATCGGCATCGCAATTTTTTAATTTGGGTGTTCTTTGGAACGCCCGTTTAAATAATCAAAACATAAATCTCACATGCCAAGGGGAACTGTCGGTTAAATGCAAGTTCGCTTGTTATCTTTCAAACTGCTTTTTTGTTTATAATAATTTACCTTAAAATATTAGTCGATAAATTTATGATTTGTGTTTATATTTAAATAAGTAGGTATTATTATAGGTACTTATTTTTAGTTTTATTTCGTTCATAGCAAAACAATTTACTATATTCACCGCTGTATGCGCAATAAACCTTATTATCCTTTTCCTGCCACGTCAAGCATTAGTTTCTTCGCCTTCGTCCCAGAATGTCATCTCACCAACTTTTCTAATCAGCCCTATTTTTCCTTTTCTTGATCTCCTTTTAAATAACATCTTCGTTCATTTGATGCTTCCTTGAACAACAATGTCCTCGTTTTTTTTACTCGATTCCTGAATTAATTTCCATACTTTTCACGTTGATCAGATGTCACAGCTGTTCTTAAGTAGTCAGTCAACTTTCAAAGATATACAAGGTGTTACTTAAAGTTAGGTATGTACTAAATCTAAGGGCGTATTTTTGGACCAATTTTAAGTAGAAGAAGATATAGGATCTTTTTTTATTAATATCTCAAACATTCTTCAAACAGATTGCTGACATTTAGCAGTATTATTTATTGAGTAGTAAGGAATTCCTTTGGCCCCAAATATATTAAAATTATTAGGTCCGATGGTATCCAGAGTGGCGTTCAGTACTATTATTATACAGTCAGTAATATTATTGCAACGAAAAATGTACCTGAGGCACTGACTTTCTTTAAATTTTGATTTTTTTTCAGATTAAATGACTAATATGTTAAAGATGAAAAAAATAGAGAATAAAAAAAGTTTATGGAAAACTTTTTACTCTTTTAAAATTAACTCTCTAATTAAAAATTTTGCGAGGAAAAAACTAGGACATCCTGTTTTTTTTTCTTCTTAAAAATCGTAAATTTTCAAGTTTTGAAATGCTCCTGTGATTTCATCTTTCAAGATTAGTGAACGAAATTTTGCAGTCTTGCAGAACTTTGCAATGGTTTTTTTAGTTGAACTTTCAAATTCAAGCTTTAGGAATTTCGTTAAACAAAATTCCTAAAGTCGCGTAACTTCTACAGGGTGTCTCTTCAAAATTCGGAAAAAGTGGTTCATTTTAGGTCGCAGTTTCCAATCACGGGGACTGAAATTTGTCTGGGAGTAAGATATCTACAAGGAGTGGTCTGGGATTGCACTTTTGCAAAATCTGTCAAGCTGTTTTAAAATGGCGGCCATTTGAATTTTTTGAAAAATTGCTATTTTTTGAACCCCTCTATAATCAAGATGAAAAAAAACTTTGAAACTCAGTTAACAGGATTGGAAGAACATTGTTCAAACTTGATGTTAGTGTAACAAATTGCATAGGTTCTATTAAGCCAGTGGCGTGGGTAGGAAAAGAGTAAAAATGGCTAAATATCTACAACCACTTATGAGGATATTTGCATATTTTCAAAGCAACTGAACTGAGTTTTTTAAATTAGACACCTACTAATAACATTTAACCTTAAAAATTTCAAGCAGCAAACAAGAAAAATTGCGCAGATATTCAAATTTATTTTACATGTTTCTTTCTTTGAAATTTCTAATTTTAAATTTTCAAAACGCCCCCGTAACTTTTTTCAAATTTCAAAGACGTATAAAAAGTATATTTTTAAAAATTATTTAGCCAGTGGCGTGCATAGGAAAAGGGGCAAAGAATTGAACTGAAATTTTCACGGTAAACAACTACGCGAATATGATAGGATAGGACCATGGAAATTTACAGAAAGGCAAATTAAAAAGCGGTGGAAAAATTCTTAATTGAATCGCATAAAAATGCACTATTTATGCGATTGATGCACTTGAAGGTTTTTTATTTTATATTTCTATATTTTTTATTTTATAATAATTGTATACGTTTATATTGTTTCATACTACAAAGGATTGAAATTATCGAAATGTTTCGTTGCTGGTGCCTTTTTTTATTTTCTTATTGTTTTTGTATTATTGTTATTGTTGTATTATTTGTCTATTTTGTTTCTTATGTTATTTTAATATTTTTTTAAAATTCTTATTTATTTTAAATTATGTTATTTTTCTTAAATATTTTTATTATTTAATCGTTTTATTTCATAATAGCTAAGAGTGACTACATGGGGGATAATTTTTTAATTATCAGATTTTAACTCCATAACTTCGAAGATGTTGGAGATTTCTCCCATTTTTACGGCAACGTCCCAATCAATCTTCAATTTAATCAATTTAAATAAAAACTATGTACATTATCTTCTATAAGCTAAAGAGAGTGCCCGATGTGATAATTTTAAATAAAATGCAAAATTGGCACGAATTGGATGATTGAGTTTTTTTTATTTAAAACAAATTTAAATCCCCCTACTCTCGACAAACTAATTTGGATATAATATAAAGTATATGGCAGCTGCAGCTGTGAATAATAAAAGAATATATCGCACCTACCTTTAAAAATTGAAATTCCCATTTTCCGGAGTACAATACGAGAAGCTCTCGATTGAATTGCTAAAACGAAAATAAAAATCGAAATCCTTTTCAATGAAAAGCTTTTAAGACCTTTTATTACATAAGTTAGTAAAATAGATATTATGTTAGCTCGACTTTTGTTAAAAAGTTTTCATTGTAAGTTTTAATAGTCCTGTAAAACTAAGCTTTCGAAGCTCTCTACTGAAAGGCTTCTCCCGATAACGTGAATTCTATGTTCATGTAACTAACTCCCTAATTACCACTTTAACTTTTGTCTTCACGGTGTACGAACAGTTTTCAGTAATCTGAATTCAGACGATTTTAGAGCAAATAATCTCTGTTTTTTGTTTCTAAAGTACCTACATGCTTATTTTGAATAGACAAACTTTTTGACTGATAAAGCAATGTGGATTGTAACAGAGGAAGAAGTAGAGACTTTTATAGAGTATTTACTTTAATTTAAAGCTGGAAAGTACCTAAACCAAACTGAAAAAAGTATAGCTAATACCTAAGCCAATTTTTTTTTATATATCCCATGTTCATTATTATTGGTCTCAATCATAATGTAAGTGTGAAAATTGATTTCCACATTCGAAATAAAAGAAGGAACTTTTCTGCTGTGTAAAAGAATTCTTTTGCAGACTCAGTTTGCTGTAGAACACATATAGGCATCATAACGTTTTGTCAACATAAAAGTCTTCATTAAAATAAAACTTGATCTCTTTATCTTACCAATTATTATCCAAACCAATTTTGCTCGAATTACATATTGTTGAGGGAGAGTCAAGTTTTCGTTTAAAGTCCCCTGTATCCGAAATAAAAAAACTCATAACCCTATGTTAAAGTTAAAATGAAATAAGATAAATCAAAGCAACTTTAGACATTCGATCGCTGAGTTCTCCCATCTATTCCATTTATAATAAAAAGACTCCAAGCGTGAAAAATATTCGCCTTCAAGTTTAATATCTACCTACTCTCTTTTTCCGTCAAGTAACTCCTTATATCATTCAACTTTGAAATCATCTGATTTTTCTTTGAAATCTGAGTTTGCAAAACAGCAGTCATCGCAAATATTTATTTACATTTCGCGACGCTCTTTTATGCGTTCAAGTTACAAGATATGCAGTAAGATTTCCATATCCATAGTTAAAGTTGTCTTTTAACAGAACGTTTTAGTACCTACCTACTTCTACATTACTTGCCTATATCGACTCCTTAACTGTTAGAATATTTTAAATTTTCAGGTATGTGGACGCCGATTCATCTCCAAGCGTGTGGTCACCAAAGTTCATGGAGAGTCCCATAAATGTTTCATTTAAAGGGTGGTGGACATATCCCTATTATTCCTGCTCTCTCACAAAATGGCTGGTATCTTACAGCGTACCGATACCACCACCTGGAAGACGAGCGTAAGTAATTTGTTTTGATACGATATTTTCATTTATGCTAAAATAGTTAGCGGTATCGGTATACAATATTCTAAGATTTTGCAAAAGATACTTTATTCTGTTTAATATGAGCAAACAATAAAGGTGCGAGGTTTCTCGTTCCCCTCATGTGCGTTAAGTTTCTTATTTTCGTGCTGAGCGACATGTATCATCTCTGAGAAAAGTATATTGGAACGTGTGGAGGTGAAGATGGGCAAAAATGTTTTGTGTAGCGCAGTTGACTTGCAGGCTCCTTTCAGAGCGGAGAACTTATATGCGTAATCCAGATCGGGTTCAGACGTAGTCTGCAGCCGTAGATGAGTTATGAGGTGCTAGCTTAGCTTCTTGATCCTCTTTAACGTAAGAGAGTAGCCCCAGTAGAACTACATAACCAGAACCAGACATATCCACTTTCTCGTAAGCGGCAAGAGAGTGCAGTCTTGATAGTGCAGTCTTGATAGTGCGATGCCATCTTTCGACAAGAACAAGAACCCTTGCTTGTGGAAGCGGTTCTGTGATTGACTTTGGCTCCTACAAGATCTGTGTGGGAGCCAAACTTTCTGCCTGGATCTGTAACTATGAGGCTTGGTACACCGCAACGGTATATCCACAATATTCCAATCACGTTAGACATTCTGGTTTCTGGATTTGTAGGAGGGCAGTACAAATCCGCTTCACTGAGGTCACAAATGGCCCATTGCGCGTCCTCCATTCCCTGGAGTTCTCACCCTTTTAGCCATTCCTAATTTTTGTATTTTTCGACGAAAAAGGTGAAATACAAATTTGTAGTGAATAATTAAATTTAAAGAAAATCAACATTTATTGCTAATAAATAGCAAAAAGTGCGAAAAAATTACAAACTGGTTTCAGTTTCTTCAATGTGTGCGCGTTCACAAAGTGTAATATTTAAATAGCAAAGTTATATCAAGCAACCGTCATCGCCATAATATGGTTCTTCGAGTCATTCGCACAAGTGTTAACGCTACAATTCTCGCAAAATAACCATGCAATGAAGTCCAGCTTTTCGGTAAGTGCAGGCTTTTCCATATTTTGTTCGGTATTTTCAAGAGATCGTTTCTAGAAGTGAATCTGGTGCATACAAAGCGTTGGTGGTCACTAGTTCTAGACATCGTGGTGCTCTCTTCCACCCCCATTTTGCCGGTTCCAAGTCAGTTCCAAGCAACTTTTGAACTTGGAAGAACACTCGAAAAGAATTTTGGCGTGCTAATGATTCCGAAGGTGCTAATTTCAGCATGCTGTTCTTATTTTTCGCGCCGATCTTTAAAACGATTGTTACCTGGTTAAGGGATGTTTCTGTTTTTTTGTTTTACATTGTCTAGCGCTATGAAAATCTCTTTCCCAGAGTTCTCAATTGTTTTTTGACTTGCAGTTTTGTTCTTGTAAATCTTTTGCGTTCTTGTAAAGCTTTGCGTGTTTTCCTTTGCCGTTGAGTCGTTTCCCCAGCACTCACATGTTTACTGCGTTCCCGGTCGTGTTCATCGTATTGTACAAAAAACTTTACTATACAAAAATTGTAGATTATTAAATCCTGTCAAACTTTGCTATTTCAAAAAACTTTGCCACTTATTTTAAAACCCGAAATTTTGGAAAAATGGCACTTTATCATTTTTTTTTTTAACTTTTTTCTATTAATAAGCCATAAATAATAATTTTAAAAATGCCTTCGATGGAAAATGTAGGGTATTCACTACAAATTTGTTTTGTAACTTTTTCGTCTAAAAATGCAAAATGAGCGTACAAATTTGAAGAAACTTGACATCCAAGATGGCGGAAGGTTTCCATATAAAATTAAATTTGTTGTGAAACGGTAATTCCATGTTCTACACGTCAATTAGAACTAAATTGCGTTAAAAAGTGTCTTATAGGAGGATTTTTTCCTTTCTTGAGGTCGATTTCGTCTAAAGTGATTGCGCCATAAATGAGCAGGAATCTGTGTACCTATGTCGGAAAACTGTAGAGAGATGCAATGCTTGACAAAGCGACATATATCTTTGAACATAATGGAACCAGAAGTAGAGTTCTTGGATGAGTTTTGTGATGGCAGCTGTGCTATAGGGTTGTTTTGAAAAATGTATAATGTGTCTAGATCAGTTAGTTGTCTAGACGGTGTCTAGACACAGTTAAGCGGACTGCAGTAGAGAATGTCGTTGTTTAGCTCAATCTTCAGCAGTTTGGCTAATTGCAGCATGATGTGTGGAAGATGTCTAAGTTCGAAATATCAAGTTTTGGCCATTCTTTTATAGTTGTTAGTAAAATCAATGGCTATGTCAATTCGGGACTGAGTTATTCTTCATCAACGGAGTTATTAATTATTATAAAATATAAAGTAATGTGATAACTACAATTTCGTTTTAATAGGATGACCAGAATTTTTGCGACAGTGAAGCAGTTGAATGAACATTTTCAAATCCTGATAATTTTACTTTCAAGAAGCGAAATTGGTTTTCCAATTAGAGTGTGCTCCTGGCCTATTAGAGAACGACATGAATTACTATCAAGCATCCATTAGAGTCTGTTATTTCCATACCAGATCCACTTATTGCAGAACAATTGGTTCCAAATTTGTAAATGATATTAATTCAAATGTCAAGGGTGCGAAAATCCAATAACCTTCTCAGCAGTAGGTACAACTGCACCAAACTTTTAGTAAAGAATCAAACAGCTGCTGTTGATCTATCTTATCTCAACTTCACTGAACATAATGGACCAGACATGGTTTGATATTTAACCAGTTAAGATGGAAAGCATTATTCTCGGGATATTATTCAGGTTGAGTGGAGCAATCGAGTATTTAGAAGGACTTTGACTTGGAAGGACCCTCGAGGCCTGCTGACGTTTTCCACGATTCTGATGCGAAGGTGAACGTGAAACAGCAGGGTAGGAGTGTCTGTAATATGAAGGGTGGAAGAGAGAGATGTGACAACTTTAGCGACAAGCAAACAGAAATGTAATTATTCTGCATTCTAAGTAGGTGTTTAAGGAGTGTCTGGATAATTGAGTTTTTACTTATCAGGGTAATTTATGGCTGTACTGGAGGCTTACTGATAGTCCAGTCAAATTAAATGAAAATAATTTAAAACTGGAAACAACTTATTACGTCATGATAAATTGAAGTGGTGTTAGGATATAGGTACGCTCCAAATTGTGGAGTTCTAATTTGCGCCATTTTTAACTTAGCGGCAATTTATTTAAGTTGGAAAAATGACGAAAAAATCAGATTTGTTGACATAAATTGAGGTAAAATGAAGTCTGTAAAATTTTCTGCATCAATCGAGTTTAGTTGAGAGAAACTAACGACTTGACTTACAGTAGTTAAATTGCAAGCTTTTCATTAATCATTTTTAACTCCTGAATAATGTGGACAACATTTAGCTGTATTTCTTATTGAATTAAATTATTCAGTTCTGTCTCCAGCAGAAGGTAAACACCCTATCTAATTTCACTCCCATGCTTCAGAAAAGTTTATATAACGCGAACTGAAGTAGTGTAAGTTGTCAACAAAAGTTCACCCAGTCAAAATATCAACTCCAAATACCTCTCGAAGTCGTCGCTGAAATTTATTAGTGTTCCGAACTTCCGAAAGAAAATAATGTCGAAGTAATTGTAATAAATCAATAGCCGAGAATATTCTTATTCCAGATTGAAGGGATTTCTGAGCCTGGATGTAGATATATCCCATCTAGAGGTGAACCAATGCGAAGCGAAGGACTTGCAGCGCAATCAAATCGAAATCTTCCACGGAACCCACAAATGTGATAATATTACCTCTCAGGTGAGCTGATGTGAAGGTCTCATGAGGCGCGTTATTCACAATGCTATTGTTGTTCCCTTTTCAGTGCTTTTATAAACCATCGATGACTAACATGAATTGGTCCCGAGGGAGATATCAGTGCTCTTGTAGACCAGGATACTATTCACCTCTACATAATGGAATATTCAATGGAACACTCGTAGAAGGTAAGGATGTTAATTTGGCTTTGTTCAGTGACGTGTTACAATTTTTCTTGTTGGAGAAATTAGTTTCATGATACCCCCCACTCCACCCAAGGAGCTCTTTCATTGAGAAATGCATTCATTTTTTAAATGAATGCATCTGTTATGCCAATTTAAACCTTTCTTTCAAGACTTATTCTTAGATTCTTCAGATTAAATAGAATTTTCCACAAAAACAATTATTACTCCTGTAATTTTACAGTTAATTCAGAGCTCTCAATTTTATCACTTTACGATTATGTCGCATAATGAAATTTTTACAAACAGCTGCGAAGGTGATTAAAAAGCGATTTAATAAAATCCTAAAGACTATACTGAATAATAGCCGAGCAACTTCACAAGGCTTTCTGAGATAATGAATTTTTTTATAATTGTAAAATTTTCTTTCATATTGATTTTCAGTTCCGATGAAAAGATCTTTCGAGAAAATTGCAACGTCTTTCATATTAAAGCACTTCTTACTCCATTTTTTGTTGTTAAAAAAAACGAGACTCGTTCTCATTAAAAGATTTTCTGCTCGATGTTTTGTTAGTCAACGAATGAAAATAACTGTTTATTTATACATCGCAGCTACAAAGATTATTTGCCGTACAAATGTTACTCATAAAACGGATGCCGAATAATCTGATTGACCCTCATGTTATTTAACTTCGTACTTGAAACTTTGGACCTCGAAACTTTCCAAAGGGTTGTTAAAAACACATTCGTACGAAACTCACCTTCCACTGGTGACTTTCAGACTTCCATTGCTCCGAGTTCAGCGAACATAATTTAAAATGCATGAGAATCTTCCAATTTGCAAAGTAAAATTGCAACTAGCAGGTAACTTGATGCATGTCATTATAGTGTACGTGATGTCTATAATAGTGATGCTTCCAAACTACTTGGAGTTCGCTAAACTTTAAAATCAAATTCGTTTTATAGATATGTTTGACATTTTGTTAAAAAATTTCAAAAAGCTCGTTAAGAGATGCATTTTCCTTGCTATGAAATCTCTCAAATTGCGTAATACCTACTGTTTTCTAGACTAATAACAGGTCGCAAACTCATAAATAGGAGGAACCTGCGGAGGAGAAACGATTTTGGTCTGGGTAAATACAATCAAATCATCCCGCAATATTTGCAAATGAGTGGATTGCCTCACATTATTGCGTCGTTCTATTTACCTGTTCTACAGCGAAACATCACATATTCATGCAGTAATATACATTGTGCGATATTACCACTGAACAAGGGCTTAGATGAGGCTGCACTGAAGCAAATATGAAGCCATGCCTAACTTTCATTTAACTGAGGCTTTGTTAAAAAAATTCATCGATTTGTGTTTGTTTTTGTGGGTAGGCAATCAACGCATGAAATTTACGATTGACTGAACATCAATTCTCCTGTTTATTCAAACGAATCATTAGTCCTAAAACTCAAAGTTTGGTAAGGTAAGCGAAGCTGTTCAAAAATCGTATTCTATATGTGCTTTTTATAATTCTGATGTGGAACGATCGAGACCCAAAATACCTAGCCGAAAGACCGAAATAAAGGGAGGACATGTTTTGTTTTCCAGAACTGCAGCCAAGTAGCTCAAAAATTGAGAAATTTGATCCACAAAATGGGAGAAATCAATCGCCCATAAAAGGGTTTACTAAAAATGTGGCGGCCAAGAGAGCACCCAAAAATCTATAAAAAGTTTCTCGACCACTTTTCTGGCTCTCATTCATAGGAAAAGTATTCTAGATAATCAGATGGTCAGAGAATTTCGTTTCAATTTTCTGATCCTCTTTTGATTGCCGCAAAAGGACCCGCAACGTTTTATAGGAAAAAAGATCAACAGCAAGAATTCATTTTTGGGCCACTATGCCGCGCCTGTGAAGAACAAAAACTCAATTTTAGGCAAGAACACCTTTGAAAACATACTCCCACTATTTGGTTCGTTATTTTTGGGCTCGAGGAAAAAAACCTTCCACATTAGTTTTTCCATTACCTCTGAAATTATAGCATATTTCCAATGTTTTATTCGTTACCTCAAAACCGTACATTACAGCCCGTCGAAATCAGAGAATATCCCACATAGAATATGAAATAAAATCAGTCGGGTTAGTTAAAAAATTAGCCTATCTTTCACCTTTAACAAAGCTTTACATACACTCCACGTGTCCTTATCGTATCACGTTTTAGCTTAACCGAGGTTGTGGAAAATTGAAAGAGATTTATTAGAGCATTTCGACCCTTGTTTATGAATGCTTCGCTTGCAATGAAATAAAGTCCACTGTCCCCTGTGGATTCGTAAATATGTATGAACGCTCGTATAAACTGAAACAGCGTTTTATGAGCTCTATCATTTTTTCCAATTTCCAGGAACCATAAGCGATTATTAATACATTCTGGTTTGCTGATTGAAAATTGATTGATACAAAAAAGAGCGGCGTATAACTCAATCATTTGCCAATTAGGAGTTTGGTAAACTTTTCCTCTCGTGTAGGTAGACATAGGTAGACATTAGATAAAATGTGAACCAAATGCCATTCAACTTCCTCAACTCACTTGCTATGGACAGGTGTAATTAGTGAAGTTGTCTCGTTTTTATTAAATAAATAATAAATCCGGGTAATGATTAAGTATAGGTACTGGTAGTTCCTGATGTTATATTTGATTGAGAGTTATGGAAGCGTGAGAATAATAACGGCCAGTATTATAAAGGCTCATTAGGCTAACGGGCAGATTTCTGTGCTCGTTTTTGAAGCTAATATCAACGTCAAATAACTTTTATTAACATTTTTGTAATTACTTTCATGTCAAGAATAGATCAATTAAAAAAATTTCCACTTAACGTCGATACTTTCTTCAGAAATGGCCACAGAAATCTGCCCGTTAACTTAATGAGCCTTTATAATACCCGCTGTAAGAGTTATTCTGAGTATAAGAATAATAAGAAATCTTGCAGGAGCTTTAACAGTAAGGTAGTTCTTAGCAATGATATACCGGGTGATCCATTTTAATCTGACCAGGGAAATATTTCGGAATTGTGGGGTTATTGAAAAAAAAGTTTTCAACAAAAGTTGTATGGTTATTAGGGGGACGTAGTTTGGGGGCACAATCATCCCCCCTCTCCCCCACCCCTCGCGGGAGGTGGGGGCAAGTAAATTTTTTTAAATGGGAACCCCCAGTTTTTATGGCGCACGTCGATTGAGTTGACAAAAACGTGAAACTTTTTTTTAACGAAAACCTGTCAAGTTATCGGGCTGTCAAAATTGAGATTTTCTAAATTATTTATTCAGAAATAGGTATTTTTACAGAAACTGTGAAACTCCCTGATCGAAAGAGGATGTGGCATTCCTTGGCCAGCAAAGAGCCCGGATTTAACGTCCCCTAATTTTTTCTTATGGGGTATTTGAAAGGGGTTGTTTATGAGAGAGACCCAACAACACGGGAAGATATGAGGCAACGAATTATCGAGGCGTGCCAAAACATTCCGATCCAATTTCTCCAGCAAACTATTCACAGCTTTGAAAACAGGGTTGCGGTGTGCATAGAACATGGTGGACATACATTTGAACAGTTTCTGTAAAAATACCTATTTCTGAATAAATAATTTAGAAAATCTCAATTTTGACAGCCCGATAACTTGACAGGTTTTCGTTAAAAAAAAAGTTTCACGTTTTTGTCAACTCAATCGACATACGCCATAAAAACTGGGGAACCCGCTATAAAAGATCCATGCTGAATGACTCAATCTTTTCTCCAACTGCTGATTGGAGTTTCTGCCCCTTCCTACCTATTAGGCAAACGGAGCCGATAGGAACTGTCCTCGCCTAGTCAGATATGTTGAATCCGCAAGGCGCCCGTACCAGTCCTGTCTACTTTCGGCGCGATGAGCCCGCAGGAGGAATTCGTAACCCCGTCTCGACGGCCAGGACGGGGTGGGCGACGTGACAAGCCGTTGATTTATTTTAATTTGAATAAATTTACTTTTAGTAAATCATAATTTACTTTCAGCATGTTTACTAATAAAATAATGTCTAACAGTGGCTTGGGAAGAGAAAGAAGAAAACAGCAGCGTTTCTTGGCAGGCAGTATTTAGATGTAAGAAATGTGCTCCCGGATGTCACAGTTGCGTAGATCCTTCGCCGTGTTTAGCTACATATCATTGGCCGTTTAGGTAACATATTACAGAAAAAATTTAAAAAATTCCTAATTAATAATAATAATTATATTTTCCAGAATTACTTTGCTGGTTTTTAGTGTAACTTGTGCCTGTTGCACAATGATTTTGAATGTTTACATGTTCAAGCACAAGAAATTGAAAGTGTTTAAAGTTGCAAGCCCGATATTTCTCAGTATAACACTTTTTGGTTGTGCCACTATGTATATGGAGGTATGTTAAGTATTTTTTTCTTGTTGAATTATTTATCGACTAAGGTTACTTAATTTCCCTAAATAAAATTAAAACTTGAAACGGGAACTTGAGCTTCAACTTCCACCATGAGAAGATTTTAAGAACTTTAAATTAGTCTTAACTGAATTTGCATCTGAGCCAGGCTTGTTGACGTATTGAAAATATCTTGAAACTTTCAAGATTAAAGTAACGATCAGATTATTCATTTTTCAGATGGCAGCAATTTTTCCCGTGTTGGATACTTATTCGTGTATAGCAACAAAATGGTCGAGACATTTGGGGTTTTGCATCACCTACACAGCGTTGTTAATGAAAACATGGAGGTATTCTTTTATTATTTAAATTTTTTTTTTGAATAAAGTAACAAAATTTCAGAGTGAGTCTAACCTATCGAGTTAAATCTGCTCACAAAGTTAAATTGACAGACAAGCAGCTTCTTCAGTGGATGGTTCCCATACTTCTTGTGATGTTGATCTATTTAGGTACTTGGTCTTTTTCTGATACACCGAAAGCGGAAGAGATAAAAGATAGCGAAGATCTTCGATTCAAGCAATGCGTTTATAATTGGTGGGATCATAGCTTGGCGATCGGTAGGTATACGTACATTGATAATTTATACATTGAGTTATACAATAAAATAAAATAAAAAAACATATTAAGTGGTAGAACTTAACGAATTAAATTTTATCACTTTTCTAAATAATATTGAAGACATCGTACTTGATTCTGGGCTGTTATGCCGTGGTCTATGGAGATTTGTTACGAACGTTGCGTCTACAGCTACGATGGACATCATCAGCTGATAATCTAACCGTTTTGATGATGTCTACTGCAGCTGTAGATGCAACCTTCGTCCGAAATCTAAATGGACACGGCACAATAATAGCCCGGAATCAATTACGATTTCAATGGCAGCCGGTCGTAAAAGCCTGCCCACATCAACATTGAATTTATTTATTTCTTATTTTATTTTGCAGGTGAAGTATTGTTTCTGGCATGGGGTATACGTGTATGTTACAATGTTCGAAATGCAGAATCCTTGTATAACGAAGCAAGATTGATCAGTTACGCAATTTATAACATTGCTATTGTTAATATTCTCATGATTGCATTCCAGTGAGTAGTCTTTGTCTATAAATAAAAATATATTTGTAAAATTATAATTTAAGTAATTCCTAATAAATATTTTTCCAGTTTATTTATATTTCCTCAAGCAGGACCTGATATCAAATATCTGCTAGGCTTCATTAGGACACAACTTTCAACCACCACAACTATAGCGTTAGTATTTGGACCAAAAGTAAGATGAGCTGATGTTTATTTTTATGTGTACAATACTTTAATCGATCAAATAACAAAGAAATATTATTGTCGGGTAATTAATAATATAACTATCTTGAAGGTTGTAAGGGTCTTGAGAGGTCAAGGTGACCAATGGGATAACAGAATTCGATCCAGAGGGGTTACTGCATCATTTTCTCTCAATGGGATCGGTTTAGTACCTGAGGAAGCTCCAGACTTATATCAAGAAAACGAAGAACTTAAGGTACGTTTTTTTATGCCAAGTTTTAAAATATAACAGTAGTAAGTTCCAGTGATTCTCTTTCATTACTAAATATTTTTATTGTGAAAAGTCTATATAGAGGAGTGTTTTCACATGGTCCGGTAATTCACGCAGCATGACGCATGCGGTAATTCCGAAGTAATCCGAAGCAATACGAAAGCTCATAAGGGAAGTTATCCACGCTAATCCAGAAACACGCCTAATTTAAAAAGCACAGCTTAGTGTGAGAATGAGAAATCTACGAGAACAGATAAATACGAGACGTGTCATAATGGTGATCATTGCTACATTGATCTAGAAGAATTTTCTCAGAGAGTAAGAAAAGTTACTAGCGGGTTTTTATCGATTAATTATTGAGATGTCTTTTCATTTCAGAATTCAAAATCTGAAAAATTATGAATGTGGATTTTGTTAAGTAGAGATATTTCAATTTATTACCAAATATTTAGTCTGTCAGTTTGACAATCACTTTACTTCTTGGCTGCACAATGTCACACCATCCTCCTATTGGTCTTCTAAAGAGATAATATGATTTCTGTGCAGCATGTGGCTGGATTGGTTGTGTGTGCAACTTCACTCACAATTCAGCTTGAGTAGTATTGCCTCGGTTTACTTCTGAAATACCGCGTCCGATATGTCGGATGAAAAATCGTATTGTGTGCAAACACTCTAAGAAGTTTGTTTTTTTGTTATTTTTTAATAATTTGGCTCCGAAATGTAAAAAAAACTCATACCAACAGTAAATAGTGTTTTTAGAAAAAATATATTGATGATAAAAGAAAAATGAGTACCTAGTTGATCTTTGATATTTTCTTTGAAGATTGCGAGAAAATGCGTAAATATTTATTATAACAACTATCTTCTAAATATTTGCGTAGGTACATTTTCTATTTATTTACCGAGAAAATGAAATTGAATTTCACAAACGAGAACTTTAATCCTACTATACATATAAATAACGTCTATTTTATACGTTAGGAGGAAATTCAGAAGCTAGCAGCTCAAATCGAGTTCATGAAAATCGTTCACATGGAAATGAATAATCGTCACGTTAAGCCCAAAACCGGCGGGTATTTCTCAACTCTGAATGCCCCAAGTGTTGTTCACAGTCCTCTCTCCAAGCCTGGATGTCTACTCAGTAAGCCCCCCGAAGAATTGTGACCGAAACGGGATAATAGTCGACGAGATCACCGTATTGAGTAAGATCAGTAAATGGTTAAATGATCAGCCAATTTCTGTTTGAATAGGTAGAATTTTATATACTACACTGGGATAGCCAATTATTGTGGAATAATGCTTTGGATTGTCACTGGCGTGCGGCAAAAGTTTGTGAATAATTTTTTTCCAGAATTTTTTCCAGTTTTGATAGAAAGTTTTAAAGTTTTAGTTTAAGAAGTTTTAAGAAGTGCCAAACGTTTCTTAGATTAGGTATACAATGATAATTATGGCTTTAGAAATATCCACCCAAACTAATGGATTGGCATTCAGGATATCTAGTTTTTTTTCACCAAATTTATTATGATTGATATACCAATAATTTTTTAAGAATTTTATATTTTATTTCCAAAACTTTTGTCTCACGCAACATTTTTTAAGGCTGAAATTTTGGAAATACAAAGCTTTTCATATAAGTACTTCTTCAAGAATTATTCTTCAACCTCTTGTTGGGAGTTGTGTTTCTAAGACTAGAGTGGTCCTAGGATGTTAACTAATGTTGCAATGGCACCCAGAATTTTCTCATTATTTCAATAAGTATAATACGAAAATACTACAAGTCTCTTTAAACGAAGTCAAATATCTTTCCAGTTAAACGGTTACATTTTGAGCATTCTCTAAATTATAAGGTGAGTGAGCGAAATATGTATTTTAACAGTAAGCGAAGGGATGAAAACCTCAACGTCAGTGTATGAGAGAGTCACGCTAGGTGGGCTTTGACCTCTTGCTCTTACACATGCAATTTGCCACTATCAAGATGTCATATTGCTCTATTTTATTTTTTTCTGAATAATTGATAAGCAAAAATGAGTAGAAATTGTGTTCTGCCAAATTGTAGAAGTTGATGAGATGAAACTAAAACAGGTAGGTATTTCATCGAGTGACATCCCAACATTTAAATATTAATAAAACTAGGAGATAAGAGCACGCGTTTATCAGTGAATATGCGTGAATCATTTATGATAGCGCTTGCCCCAGTGAAGGGCGCGGCAGAACAAAACGTTGCGACCGAGAGCAACAACACACTTGGGTCAACCTGGGGGAATGTGACGATATGTGCTCGCTCTTATAGCTCTCGTTCCGCCACCTTCAATATCTTACACCGTGATTGTGACTATTTCCCTCAATCTCCTAATCCAAATATTACTTATTAACTTCTTGCTTGGCTTCACCTTTCTAGAGATTTTTAGTAACTTTCCAGAGATATTAGCTTTAGACCAATAAGTACACACCTGTAAATTATTTGGCCTTGATTTATCAAAAGAGCAGCGATTGAAGGTTAAATTTATTTTTCTGGTGTTATTTATTTTTCTATTATGCTTCTTTAAGTGGCTACAGTATGTTCCATTTGTTTTCCATAGCAATAATTGTTATTTTCTGGACTGCTCTGAACAATACTTCCCTGGCTACTTTTTCTACTGATCAGGTTCTCTTCATTTTTGTTCTTTGATCATTTTTCTAGGATCATTGCAATATCAATATACCTACATAACTTTGCGAAATAAGTCAATTTTGTCACCATAACATTTAATATGCCCAGGACCACTCTAAATATGCAATAGCCGAACAACAGTTAAATTTTTTCTATTGCCCTACTGATATAGATGAACATTATAAAATTAATCTTCCCTTGGAGTGCTGCTAGAGTGTCTTGAATTTTTTTGTTATTGTAACTATTATAGAATTATCTGAATTCATATTTCATTACGTTTTTACAAGATCAAAAAAATATGCAACAATTGTTAAAATGAAGCACAAAATTAAAGTGTACTTTATTTTTTTACAAGTACAAAGCTATTAGTTTTAAAATTTAATAAATTTTTAGCTAAATAGAACTTTTTTTCGGGTAAGTATAATAGGTGGTTGAGATACTTTCAAACATAATCGACTGATTTTTTAAATAGAAACTATAGAAAGCTTCATACTGTGTGATAAATAGGTATTATAGACATTTAGACGTAAATAATACTTAGATTACCTTACTATTAGTAAATCGTTGTCAATGGTAAACATAATGAAATGTTTGATGTTTCCATACTTAAAGTAGGTATAATATAAAAAAAAAATAGTTGTGGTAAAGTAAAATGTTTCTTGGAAAATTTCAAGAAGAATGCTTATATTGTAGGTAAGTACATGATTTTTATTAAATGTTATCCTTGCAAAAAAACGATGTTTATATAATCGAAAAAGACAACTTTCAACATGTGATTTTGAGTCTGAGTTACTAAATTAAAATACACAAATAGATTAATATTTGACCTTAGACAAATAAATCTAATCATCTTACCTTTGGAAAAGACATTTATTGGTGCTTGCTTCGCCAGATTTAACAAAATTTAATTACATTTTATGCCACTGCTAAAATGTACTGCCATATTATTTTTATACACTTTTTATATTTATTTTATTTATAGCAAGTCGTGTGCGACAATACATAGGTAACTGTATTAAAAAGTCTTATTAATGTGAGTGCTAGTGTGCTCTTTTACGTATAAAATAAAATAAGCAAAATTAGTAATCTAGCGCTTAAAAAGAAGTCAATATTTCTACTTATAGACCTTAGTTTGAATCAAAATAATATTTTTCAAGTATTGACTTATTTGATTAATTTTTGAAATTATAATAATAATAGTGGTACCTACTTAACATCGAATGGAAAATGGGTAAGAAACAAAATATCTCATTTAAATTAAATAAAACGTGTATACCACAATAACAGATATATTTTCATGATTACTTTTACTAATACCTAATACTGTACACATGACGTCCCTGGATTGGGTTTACATTAAAAAAAAAGTTCACAAATCGAAACATGCACTTGGTCACAAAACTGTGGATTATTTCAAGGAGCTATCAATTCTGATTAAATAATGTGGAATTAAAATAATCTTAGTTTGAGATTTTGAAAAAAGCTTTATTATTAAAGTTTTATTTACACCATCTCTCGTAAACTCTATCCGGGGACATAATAATATAACTAATATGCATTCAGTTCAATAAAAATTATACATGCGTATTTTTTAAAAATTACCTAGTAGAATCGACTTTTGTCTGCTCGTTGAAAAATTTTAGAACGTCTTTTTGTTTTCAATAACGATATTAAAAAAATACACTTCATCTGAGTTGTAATAAAAAGTACTTGAATCTTGCATCAAGTTCAATGAAGCGGCTCACTACTTAAAGAAGATAATGTTAATTATTATTATGCTACTGGTTTTCTACAAAACCCTTTTCTTATTAATATCTCTAAGTAGTACCTAATATCGATAGATATCCGTATAAAATGAGAAGCAGTGATTTAGAATTTAGAAGATATTAATATTGTAGGCAGGTAGTTAAATGTTATCAATTGTTAGATTTGAATGTTTAGAAGATACCTATCATAGATAAGGTTTGCATGGTGTTAAGTAAAAGAGTATAAAGTAATTTTAGATATGAAAACTATAAACTACACATGAGTTTATTATAAGTTTGAGCCCTTGACAAAAACGTATATCTCATCTTAATCGGTATAAGTTTTTGCAAAATAAACTCATGTGTCGTATAAAATAAAATATTATGTCAGTGTTAGTTGTGATAATGTAATCATAATAATAATTAAGGTAATCAACGTAAAAGGGTTTTGTAGAACCTGAAAGCGCAGTATTAGAATCATTATAATGATATTTTAAAATATAATGCTGATTTTAATTAGATACATAATAATCAATAAGTTAATTTCGTATGGGGTATTTCGTACATCTAAAAATAATGATTTAATTTTATCGAGCTGATTGCATATTGTTGTGGTAAAACGTTTATATTGCCCATAATAAAATATATTATTTATAAAATTATTATAAAGTGTAGAATTTCAATTAACTGTACTTTATCGTTATAATTATTGAATCTCCAAAAATACTCAATTATGTTAAAATATTCCGCAATTAGCTATATTTATTCCGAGTTGTTATTTATTTCAAAGTTTAAAACTAGCAAATTATTAGGAAATTATATTAAAGCGTTGTTGATAATAAATGTCTTATAGTGAATGTTACCTGAATCTTTAAAATGTATCATATATTTGTATAAATCCGTTATTAAATGTATTTGTATAATTTGCGTTTTCTATTATGTGCATTTATATTGTGTCCACTTATCCTTATCAGAATTCTTAGCTCAATAAATATATTATTTTTAATTTATTCGAGGTAGTTTGCTGTCCCACCAATTGTTCCGATAAATTCATTAGCCCAAGCCAATTTTTGTATAGGTATTATAACAGTTCAGAGTAAAGTTATTCCCAACAAGAAGACTTCTGTCTAGAAAATTTATGCATTAGTAATTTTTTTAATTTGATAACTAGACTCAAGTTTGATTTAATTTCGTAGATAGATATAGGAATTCATAGAAATTAAAATTATAACAATCTATACCAGTTAAAATGTCACACACAAGGAAACAAAGTGAACAATTACACAAAGAGGAAAGAGAACAAGAAGTACAATTTGAGCAGACATTCCTTAGGAAAGATTACGTAAAAGAGACCGAAACATAAGAAGAACATAATATGTCAGAAACAGGAGAAGTTCTTGATGACTCAGTGCAAAAGAAGGATGGGTCAAATCAAGAAATCGCAAATATGATGGCGATGTTAATGAAGAAGATGGACGAAATTAGTAAAAAGATGGATGAAAATAGTAAGAAGATTACAGACGAAATACAGAGTGTTAAAGGGACTATAGAAAAATTAAAGAAGAAGTAAATGATAAAATAGAGAAAAATAAAGCGATCATTTATGAGAAAATCGAAGAAGTGAGAGTAGAAATTCAAGAAGAAACAGATCAGAAGTTGAATAGTGTCGTTGATGTCATTGAAAAGAATTTGAATGAAACAAATTCTAGAGTGAAAATTATACAGAGTGATGTGATAGTGATAGATAAACAAGTGCATAATTTATCAGAAATTATAAACAAAGAAAGAAAGAATAGAGAAAAGGAAAATCAAGAAATGAAACAAGAAATAAGTAGAAAAAATAGTGTAGGAACTGGAGGAGCAATGCAAGAAATCAGAGTAGTAATGCCAACAGTGGAAGACGGAATAACTTTTGATGGAGACAGTAGAAAAATACATCCTAACACTTTTATGAAAATGATAAAGAATAGAGTAAGAAACATAGAAGATATAGAAGAGGTAAAGGATGTTATCAGGACAAAATTAATTGGAGATGCATCGCTATGGTATGCGGCAAAGGAAAGTGAAATAAAAAGTTTAGAAGATTTCGAGGAACAATTTTTGAAATATTTTTGGGGAGAAGTGCAACAGGCCAGAATTCAAGAAAAATTATATTGGGGAAAATATGATAAAAAAGGAAACAATAGTATAACAAACTATGCAATGTATTTGTATAATACTGGACAACATCTAGAGCCAAAATTGAGACAAGAAGATCTAATATTATACATTGCAAGACATTTCAGTCCACAAATTTCAGAGACAATTTCCATCCAAAACATAAAAACATTGGATCAATTAACAAATTATTTAATGAGAATAGAAAGAAGTGAAAGAACATACAGGACTCGGGAGGATAGGAAAGAACCAGGAGATATAAATTTTCAAAGAAACTTCCCACAGAATACGAATTTCAATATGAATAGGAATCAAAGATATGAAAACGGAGGGCAAACTGAAAATAGAATGAGATGGAATGGTAACGGAAATAATTTCAGACAAAGATACGATGGAAATAATGGAGATAGAAATCATTATACATCGCGATGGAATAGAGGGGAAGGTCTCATACAGACTAAACTTTTATTAGTTTTAAAAAAAAAGAAAGGCCCTCTAAATAAATAAATTGTTTATGGTAAGAGGGAATCAAAGAGAAAATAAATTTTCAAAAAAGAGTAGAGAAAGCACAGTCCCTACGAACCATAACAGTATGTTACTGGCCAAACTGTTTTTATTCTTTTAGGATAAACTAGATTTTAAAGGAGTAAAGCCGGAGTTATATTTTGAAGTTTGATGAATACGGACATAAGAGAGAGAAAAAAAATGATTTCGAGTGATTAGAAATACTTTGACTTTTCATTAAAATAAGTCCTATTTTCTCAAAATCGTTCAAATACTTCGCAATAAATGATAATTTATTATAAGAGTATTGCAAGCAACTAAAAAAGAAGAGGAGAGTAAATAAAAATGTATTTCAAATGGAAGCACCTCAATACGTTTTTTATTTTTTGGTGAATTTCAAAAACTTTTTGTATGTGAAGCGTCCGAAGCTTTATACAGATAAACTACGTTTTAAACTTCATAAATACCATGATAAAAAATGAAAGATAAAAATTGAGAAAACATATAGGTACCTACTAGACATTTTTTTCGAGAAGTTTAAAAAAAAAATGTTTGAAATCACCTCAAAGCTCTAGTTTGGTTAAAAACAGTCAACCCTAAAAATTAGAGAAACATATTAGACATGATTTTTCGAAAAATTTTATTCAAAAAAGTTGTGTGAAATCGCCCGAAGCATAAATCTTGAGTTTGTTTGTAAATCATAGCAACCTTGTGAGAAAATGATGAATGCAATTGAACTAAAATTTTTTTTGGATTATTATTATTTTTTGTTTTTAATAACCAATTAAAAGATTTGGAGGTTTGAGGAGATTTCAAACAACTTTTTAAATAAGATTTTTCAGAAAAAATGTCAAATGTGTTGTCTAAATATTTAGCGTTTGATCACAGTAGGCTAGTTCCTTGTGAGTAAAATGTAGTTTATCCATTTAAGCGAAAGCTTCGAAAGCTTTGGGTAGGACTACAGATTTTTTTTTTAAATGAACAAAAAAAAAGTTATTTAGGTCCTTCTATTTGAACCTAAACACACTGTATACATATACATATTTTTAAATTTTCTTTCCTCCTCTTCTGCTGCTTCCAATATTCTTATAAAAATTCATGATTTATTGAGCAACTATTGAACGATCTAGAGAAAATCAAACGTAAAATACTCACAGTATTTCTTGTCATTTAAAATTATGTTTATTTTTCTTCTCTTACTCCTTTAATATCAGTTTATACTGGGCCAAACTAGCTTGTCTAGGTAGGGTAAGCTAAATAGGATAAAATAGTTTATCTGAACTTAGGGCTTAGGATAAACCAATTCCTCCTAAGGTCCTAGGATAAACTAGTTTGTTCTAAAAAAAGTTTGACCTGTAACATATGCAGGATGCTGAATTTATCTGGAGACATTCAAATATATCAAAAACTAGGCAACGGATAAAAAAAAGTGTTCAATGAAAGCTGTTCATCTGCAAGGGGAGACATGAAATGAAACCAAACTCGACCAATCTACCCCCACCCCCTTGGGGTGTGTGGTAGCAACATCGCAATCTTAAATGAGAACCCACGTTTTAATAAAGAAAAGAAAAAAATAAAAAAAGAGAGGAGGAAAAAGGGGAAAAAGGGAGAAGAGAAGAAAATAATAAGAATAACAGTATTCTTGCAAAATAGTCCTTGCATGTATGTAACTAGTTTATCAATGTTTGTAGTTTTCCTTTGTAAGTTTTCCTTCATCGATCATTTAAAAAAATCGAAAAGCTTGCATCTGACCTTCCAAACGTCTGTGGCTGATGGAGCGAGCTTTCCAAAGCCAAATAATCACACACACACAAAACCCACGTTTTTTATTGCAGATTCGGATTTTATGAGTGAAAAAGACAGGTAGGAAATTTATGCTCCCTTCCCCCTTCACGCAGGTCTGGCGGGTGGTAAATTTGAAATTTTGGTTAGGGAATCTGATTTTTTATTGTTGATTCGGATCTTACGACCAAAAATACGAAGGATTTCTCTAAAATGTTTTTTGCCATCCATGATAGATGACGCTGTAATCGATGAAATTGCCTAATTTTTTTCAATTTGTCTTAATACTGAAATTGAGTCAAACCCACCTACATGGAGTAGTGAGGGAGCAGCAATTTCCTACGTGTTTTCACCCGTTAAATTCGATCTGCAATAAAAAAGTGGGTTCTCAGTTAAGAATAAAAAGTTGCTAAACCCCCCCCCCCACCCATAACGGGTCAGGGTATAGGTTGGATGAGTTATCAGTGGATGTCCTCCTTCCAGATGAACAACTTTCATCCACCACATTTTTTGATCCGATGCGTAGTTTTTGATAGATTTTTTTAATGTGCCTAGTTTTGGTACATTATTCACTATTCGAAAATTTCTGCAACATCATAAACAAATTGACCCAAACACTGACCTGAACTTGATCAATTTTCCAAGTCTAAGATTTATCATCTTTCGTTTTCTTCATTCAGGTACACACATGGAAATATACAAAAACAGAAAAGTAGGTTTAAATAATAACTCATATCCATTCCAGAATAGAATAATGATATTAATAAAATGATTCAGGAAACTCAATAGGAACAAAATAATTATATCCATTAAAAAAAAAAAACTATAATGTCAATGTATAATTATGTATTACTTATTTTTCCTATAAACACAGCATAAATAATACTTTACAAAAATTATTGCACTTACAATATTAATAAATAATTGAATAAGTTAATTCTGTACAAGACATCAGAATACACATTTTATTTACAGAAATAATTTTTATATATCTTTGGCTTTTCTAGTTTTAGACTTGAGAGATGAAGAGAAAATTGGGAACCCGCAGCTATCAAGAATAAATCGTCATTAGAATCATCTGAAAACAAATCGAAAAATTAGCCATTTAGAAGATTTTTATTTTTTATCCAGCTCACCTCTTCTAAAGACAAAGGATTGCTTTTAATTTTGGTGTCTATGCTATGGTATCTCTCTGAAAAGGAAATTTTAAGACTTTTACCCCAAACAGAGAATAAAACTACCTTACCGTGAGAGAGATGCAGTCTTACCAACGCCATAATAAAATTTTCTGTGGTTAGAATTTTATTTTTGGCAAATCTCAGAACTAAACATTCCAAAACTTTGTTACTAACTGTGCAGCCCGCTTCCCACAGAAGAGCTCTCAGGTTATAACTTGAAGTTTTTCCACTGTTGTGACTTCTTTCAAATTTTTGGAAAGCTATCTGTAAGTAAAGAGTTCATAGTTATCTCACACTGAACTAAAGACTAAATTATATGCACCTCTGCTACAGCTCAAAAAAAAAAAAAATTGCTAAAAAAGTATACGAGGTGTATCATAAAAATATACCGACAAACTTTTTGAGGGGGAAGGGGGCTTGAAAACCAACATTTTTTACTCATAAACATTAATTTGTCTTCGTTTTCGAGATACCTACATAGAGTGCTAAAATGTATCAAAAATTCAAATTTTTTATTAATATCTATAAAACGCCTCAGCCGATTTTAATGACATTTTGAGAGTTTGTTGCTAACTTCAGAAGCCATCTTTTACAGTTCCAGACAGTATTTCAGGGGCGTGCTAACGGGGCAGCCTTTTGAGTTCTTTGCTAGAAAATACAACACAAAATAACAGTATTTTTTTGTTTTTTGCAATTATTAACTTTTCTTTTACATAAAACAGCCAAGAACACAACTTTTCTTGTACTTGAGGTTTTTGGGCATCTTGATTCGTTTGTGAGAAAAAAATTGAAGCCGCTTAAATTAAGGCATGTCGAAAACTTGATTTTATTTTCATGATTTTTTTTATCAATTTAGAGAAAAATATCAGAATATCAGAAAAAATATCAGAATTTTAAACAAAGTCAGTGGCTACATTTTTTTTCAATAATATTGGTGAAGATGAAAAAAAAACTTAACACTCTGTTGAAGAGAAAAAGAAAGCTGTTTTGGGCGTAAATAAAAAAATCTTTATTACAAAAAATATTTGTTTTGAACCCCCTTCTACACCTTAAAAATTTGTCGGGTATTTATGATATGCCCTGTATAAGTATGCCCTGTAGGTAGTACAAAATTGTTAACTTCATATTTGAAGAATTGAACAATTTTGGGAAATAAATATTTTATAAAGTTCCAGTGACCCCACATTATGAAAAAACAATTTATAGGATATTGTCAATATTTTGCATTGTCGGGATATATTTTATAGCTCAGTTTAAAAATAGATTAAAGGAGATTGTTACTTACTCTCCAAAACTGAAGCATATGTATCAGCATAGGAATATCCTTTAAACTGATTCTCCCACTAATATTATAGTCTCTTAACATAATCAAACTTTTGCACAGTTCCAAAGAAGGTTTTTCTGACAAACAAGTCTTCCAATGTGCCTTCAATATCTTCTGTAACTGACTAGCATCAATTTCTGGTGGATATTTTACAAGGAGTTTTGATAATATAGACTTTCCATCAGGCTAAAAAAAAAAAAAATATCTGAACTATTTTAAAAAGAATAAAGACCGAAAACTTACTGATACTCGGGTAGTTTCTTCCATAAATTCCGTATAAATGTTCCGGATTATCATATTATCCTCGTTTACTTCCCTGAAAATAAAGAAACCATTAGCTTTATATTTGGTAATTATCCTCATTTCAATCTATTCACTCACCAAATATTACTTTGTTCATCTGTAAAGATTCTTAACAGAAATTTACCATCAAGATTGGCCATATTCGTTTGAGGAACTACAATATAATCCCCTGGCGGTAAAGTAAAAAATGTTACAACTTCTCTTGCAATTGAATGGTTGGTTACGTCTAAAGGTTTCTGAAAGAGTTACCATAATAATGCCAGTACTACCATATCCAAAAGGTAACTTACCTGTTCAGAAACAAAATGAGGCGTTAACCTTTGCATTGAGGGAGGAACTTCATATACAGCAAATCCTATAGCATAAAGGGGTTTCTTCTTTTTTACATCTATCACATTGGTTTCATAATACTGAGTAATTGAGACAACTACATGGCATTTATTACTTGACGTCCTAGGGATCTGGACATGGAATTGTGGATTCATTGATGTTGTTTCTAAAAATTATGGGTAATAAATTAACAAAAAACTATATGAAAAAGATGGACTTTTGCTTAGAAATGACAACAAAAATTAAACGCGTTGCGCTCAAAAATTGTTATTATTTTATAGATACCTAACATTAAAAATAAGAATAAAAATAAATATTACCCACGTAGGTAGGGCCTCCACCGGCATTGTACCCACTCCTCCAACGTCTTCTAGCAAGGACTGCTCGCCAAGGTTGTTTGGAATGCAAAGATGACTCCATCATCCAGTCATCTGGTCCTATGTGGACTAGATCCAGTTGAGTGAAGTGACGAGCAAAGTCTTCAAAAGACATCCTGGAGCAAAAAATTATTCCATTTATTACACGAAATTTCATGCTGCCTTAGAAATAAATTTGGGAGGCAGAGAACTCGCAGAGAACGAAGATCACCATGCCGCTTCCGCATTTCACATCTATTTGCTCTTGAATACCAAAAGTGTTTTTTTAAGCTTAGACCGAAAATCTAGACTTGAAAAAATCACTTGAAATTATTTTGCTTAGGTGACTGTTAAGTATATTAATTTTTTACTCTGGGTGTGCCCGTTGTTGGAAAATAATATACCTATGTACTTATTTTAATTCGAAATTTGCACAACATTGCACAAATCAGGATCTTATCACCTGCTCCCATAAATTATTGGTTATAGGCAAGTCAATAATCATAAAAATCAACGCGTTAAAAATTATTTTGAATAATTGAAAAAAATCATATTTACCAAAATTCTCCATCATTAGCAACCCTAACACTGAGCAGTTCCTTATCTCTTTGAGGGAGCCCGTCCCATTCCCATGAACGTTCGCTCCATGGTCCCGTCCATTCTCCTCTAGCCCAGGGGTTACGTAGTCGCACCAGAGGGGTTTCTCCATTCACCCCCCTCACTCTAGCTAGACCAGTCACGTTGTAAGCGTGCTGGGTTATCAGTCCGTTGCGCAGCCGCAGCTGACGCTTGTTCTCTTTCTCCTGAAACATGCAGATATAATGAAAATTATGTAATGGAGTAGTAATGGGGTAACTTGTTTGCGATGAATAAACGTGACAAAGAAGGTACCTGTGTAATGGTGGCTATTAACAAACTTGATCTAGGTACGGCACTGTTTAAGACCTGGAAAGTCAAAAAACGATCTTGGTGTGTCAGACCAAAGCTTTGTACAATTCCACCTGTGAGGTCCTGCAAAGCTCTTGTTGTTGAACCTTGAGATAAACTCTCATAACTGCCATATAATCTGAAAGTGATTCTTTAAATAGAGGGCTCATCAAAAATGACTCATAACATACTATAAAATAATTCATTAGCTACTCACTTGGCATAAGCTTTTTCTAAAAGAGCAGCCCAAAATTCTGTACTATTGGGACAATGTAGGTAAACTAATCTTCCTTTAAAGGTGGGTAGCTTGTCATCTATAATGACATCCTTCCAGTCTCCAAAATGCCAGAAACGGAACCTGAAAGATGATAATTACTCATAATACAAATATCTTGAAAAACACAATAACTATTGAATCCAAAGGGCGAATTCTCAAAAAAAAAAAAAAATTAAGCTCCAACTGGATATTTAAAAAACTCTTACCAATGGATTCAATTTTACAAAATAATTAGATTACATTAAAATACCAAGTAGATTTCAAATCAATGTTAACCAAGACCAGCCAAAGAGTAAGGAACATTAACAAGATCAAGAAAACTTTGAAACCGATAAAAAATTCAAAATGATAAAGATACCAGGGCCAACAGGGCAAATAGCTATGTTAAAGAATTTTATTAGGTTTGCCCTCGGTTTGCCACTATTCGAATAAACACAAGATAGATAAGTACATGTTTTTCGTATATGGTTCCCGATGATGAAATTCTCTGTACACCTACCTATCCAATATTATAATGCTCTGTACATACATAACGTATACATACAAACTGAATAACTATCCTCTGTTCTTGCTGAAACCTGAATTCATTCAGACCACGATTCCATTGAATGTTTATTAGAGGCGTTATCAACGCGACAGTTTCAAATTCATGCGAATGTAAATGAGGCTTACTAATAGGTCCAACGAGGGTTATCTATAGAACCAACCATCACGTATAGCTAGTATGGAATTGTAGAAGAATTCATTTGCAAATTAAGACCACACGTTCAATCTTAATTGGCTGTTTAGTAAAATATTGACATGGGATAACATCTGACATTCGCTCCAACGAAAAGCCTTGCATACCGCTTAGCTTACCTAATATTGCTTCTGCATTTCGAAATAATTCGATTATCTTTGTACAGGATTTCAATAATTGAATATGTGAGCTTACTTATTCAATACTACGTAAACTAATAGTTTTATGACTCAATAATTGACAATAATAATAATTATTGAAAGGCGTCCTGTAAAATTTTTTCCATTCCACATCTTTATGGATATACGCGCTTCTGAAGCTTTTATTTTTTTTCTCAAAATATAGAGCGCTTTCGACGCAAGGAAACAATACATTGAGGACAACTTAAAAAAAAATGCGGATATAAATACAGAGTAATCTTGGCACATCCTAGAAAGGGAGCTGAGCACTTGCGAAGATTACATGACACGTACTTGTTAAGAAAATAATAAGAAACTCAAGACTATTTGTACGTTGGTAATGAAAAGAGTGTAACCAAAATAGGTATGTACAATAATAGATTATGTATAAAAGAAGCATCAGTTTGCAGCGCTGATATGTTGATTTTTCTCAATAAAAAAACCAGTACTTTATGGTTTCTAGAGAAACAAACTCTTCCTCGGATGATGCATTCAACGTTTATCTTGATTAAGATTGATGTATGTCTATATTGAGAATACAAGTCAGCAAATTTGCTGTTTGCAAGTTCTCGCAACTCATCAAGTGTCTGAGTAATGAATAATAACTGAACAAATTTAGCCAACTTTTATTGAAATCTAGTGAGGTAGCGAAGTGTTCTTGCATTATCGTAGACCGTAGAGGGTGTATCTCGCTGCACTCTCGCTATTATAGGGAATATTTGCAAATCATGATGACCTGCATCTGCAATGCAAGTTACTCGAAGAATTCAATGGCTATTGAGAGCCTTATTATTGAACATTTATTTTGTTTCGTTTTACTTATTTGCATTTTATTCTCTTGTACTTGTAGCTACAACAAATTCAACATTACAAGTAATTGAAATGAAATGTACTCGGAAGTTTAATCAATGTCAGTTTTGAAGATAATGGTATATGCGCATAATCATTCCAGTTGCTTTTGCGAATAGCGGCTGTTATTCCTTTAATCACAGCTTCTCTTATTGAAACATTAACAGTGGGTATTATAAAGGCTTATTAAGCATATGGGAAGATTTCTGGGCGCATTTCTAGAAAAGGTATCAACTCTAGGTGGAAAATATTGGCAATTTAGTAATTTTTGGTTAGAAAGAGATTATAAAAATGATAATATTTTGACATCGATATTAGCTTCAAAAATGGCCACAGAAACCAGCCCGTTAACTTAATTGGCCTATCTCTCGAACAGAGGAATACGGGGGTCTAGGCTTTACCGCCTGGACCAAAAGGAGACAACCTTTAAAAACCTAAATCCTACGGCGGGAACCCAGGCTAAAAGGATGCGTGGCTGAATAGTAGATCAGTCCCTTCTGGATTCAACCTCGAAGAAGTGGCGCACCTTCGAAAATAAATGCCTACCATACGTATGGAGCTCTGCGTATGGTATTTCTTTAATAGCTCCATTACTCGTGGGCCATATGGACCAAGACACACCTAATTCAATGCAGACCTTACCTAAACCTAACTGGGGTGCTGTTCGAGCGACTAGGTGGGAAAAGGGCAGAGGGAGCAGAGAAGATGTAACTGAAAAAGCTGAGTAAGCACCAGCTGAGATGGGCAGTTGGACTTCTAACAGGACACTGCCCACTAATAAAACGTGGATCCTTTTGGACAGAAAACCTGACACAAAAGACCAATAACTAATTTTCCTCATGGGAAAAAACCTAAAGGAGAAAATAGAGCAACTTCAATGCAGACCTTACCTAGGCCTAACTGGGGTGCTGTTCAAGCGACTAGGTATGGGAAAAGGGCAGAGGGAGCAGAGAAGATGTAACTGAAAAAGCTGAGTAAGCACCAGCTGAGATGGGCAATTGGACTTCTAACAGGACACTGCCCACTAATTACACCTCTCAATAATAGGAGTGAAAAACATCCCGGATTATAGGAGATGCGGGGAGGGGGAGGAAACCCCATACCACCTAATATGTGAATGCCCAGCACTAGAGGGAACTAGACTTCTAGTATTTGGGACCGAAATGGCAGAACCAAAAGAAATAGAACAAGCACCCATTGGACTCATAACTGAAATACTTTCGGGAGATAGGACCGATGAGATAATTATCCAAAGGGGTACAATAAGCGCAAGCTTCAAGGGCTTTAAACCTACCCTAGAAGTAATAATAATTGGCCTTCATAATACCCACTGTAAATCTTTCTAACATATTTCAAAATCTGAAATTAAATGAGCTTACTTCTGACTACCTACCTACTTAGAGCCTTTCTTGGTGACAATTATAAGCTAGAATGTTTGCTGAATAAGCAGTCGATTAAATGATTACGGCTTAAACAAAGTTGCATTATCGGGACGAGTTCTGTGAATAAATAAACAATCTACTCGTATGGGACTATGGAATATAGAAGTGTCCTGAACGACTATCGGCCTACAATGGAGAATAGAACAAACAGCAGCTCAGGGTCTGACCCGTGATCATGCCCACCTTTATCAGTTACAAGTGCCTAATAAATCTAATTAAGTAGCTACTACATACGACCGCGAACAATCACCGATTCTCTTTTGCATGATGTTATGCACCAGAGGCGGATCAGGGGGTTGTAATATGTTCTCGCATACTGTAAAACTCTGGTATAGTCCTGTAAATTTTATCAACTCGTTGACTGCTCTAATGAGTCATGAATTCATAGTCATCACATGACTAGGAGTATTATAAGTATAATGTGTTAAAAGGGAGAAGAATAGTCGTGCATGCCTAATGGGACGAGTTTGTACGTTAAAATAAAAATTAATAAACAATAAAGCATTTGCAATCCTTGCTTTACCATTAAAATGCAATTTGTTTTATGAGGCTATAAATTAAAGCATGAAGTTCATAAGGATTATTTAATAATATAAAAACAGCTCTTGTAATTCGTATCTTTTTGCATTACTTTAAGGACACCGCTTTTTAAAATCATTTTTAGATTTTTCTAAAAAAAAGTCTTCAATTATTGTATCTACTGTTATTTGGTCTTGTTTAATGCAAATTACGCTCCTGTTTGTAAGTTATTGAGTTATTTTTGAACTCAAAAATACTTCAGCTATTGGTTCTGTAAAAATCCTTAAAAATTTAGAAGTTTAACAATTTTTTTCAAGGATTTTTTGTTGTTTTGAAAGTAACAAATTTCAGCCATGTAGGTACAAAGGTTACATTAATGATTTGATAAACGAAAATTCTCGAAAAAAATTAAGATCAAAATTCAAAAATGTTTGCTTTACATAATAGAGAATTGAGAATTGTTAATAGGAGTATAAGTTTCTGGGGACTAGATAGAAGTCAGAATCGTGGAGAAATATTTCTGCGTCCGTGGAAGAAGAAATGTAAAGAAATAAGGTACTGATCAGAAACAGTCATCTTCATACCTTGAGCTTCGCAGATGATTGAGTAATCATCGCACAAGAAGACAAAATCTGGGGTCCTTAGATGAGAAAGTTGGAAGAACAGTATCTTTATCTACAGTAAAGGGAATGACACGACATCTGAAAGCAGAAGATAACAATTAAAGAACAGATAAATTCCAAATAAATGGGATTTAATATATAAAAAATAGCAAACAGAGGAAGAAATAAATAATAGACGAGAGGTCAAACTAGGGAATGCTTAAGCAACTTAGCCTGGTGTTGTGGAATAGACATATAACAAAGGCCAATAAAACAAGAATCTTCAGCACAATAGGAGCATAATGACATATGGAGAAGAAATGTGGGTGATAAACAAAAAAAAATAAGGGAAGATTAGGTGAACGGGGATGTTTTTTGGAGAATAAGCTGGGGGTTAAGTAGAATCGACCGAATAAGAAACGATGAAGTCAAGAGAAGAATGAGTTTAGAAAAAGAGGTGGGGGAACACATTGAGGAGAAGAAGCGTCTGTGGTATGGCATGTTAAACAAGCCAATCACAATGGTTGAATACATAAAATAACCGAGTGGACCCCACCAGGGAGAAGGAAAAGAGGGCTACCAAGAAGATTGTGGAGAGATGAAGTGGACGAATCAATGAAGATGAGACACCTAAAGGACGAGGATTGGCAACATAAGGACTCATGGGAGAAAGGCTGAAAGCAGGAAGACAGTGTCAGCTGTAGACATCCTGATTTATTTAGTATGTATCCTATATACTTATCTTATAGCTCTCTGGCGCTGAAGTTTGAGATAAGGGGAATTGCGAAAAATGTGACCATTAAAAAAAAATAGACAGGTTTTTTTGATTTGACTCAAAAGTGGTTCATTTTTTTTATCGAATTTATGCGGAACATCCTGCATAATTTTAGGTACTAGTTTTTTTTCAAAGGATGATAATAAATTTTAATAACGCTATTAGTTTATAAACTTTACTAAACAAATTGCATGCAAGAAGATTTTAGAAGAATAAAAATAGCAAAAAATCTCAAATTTTAGATTATTAATCATTGTTTCTTGAAAAAATTAATATTTTAGTGGGGAAAGAAAACAGCTTCCACACAATTTATTGCATAACATCGACGAGTCGCTAGTGGTTAGAGGTAGATACTCCGATATGCCAATCTTGGCGGCTGCTGAGGTACTATCATAAACTGTGTGATTTTTTTCCCGCGATCAAATGCATGAAATTATCTCGATAGGTACGCGGCTTAATTTGTTGAACCACGTAACGAATAAATAATTACGTAGCTACGGTGCCTTTTCTGTGTGTCCGTTGTCTCGCGCACATACTGTATTCTCTCATTATTGCACTCGATTTATGCGCAATTATTTACTCTGTCGTTGTATGGAAAATTCATTATGGGAGAAGCATACTAATGACATCAATTATTGATTGCCATCAATTTTTTTGAAATGTATTTTTGCTAATGATCATCATAAATCGTCATCATGATCATCATAAAATATCGCTATAGGTGGTAGCTGACTTCGAATTTGCCGCCTTTTTAACAGACAACAAGTTATTAATAATTGGAAATATCCCCTTCATTAATATTCACTTCTGTTGAGGCATAAATTATTGCAATCTTTTATGATGATTCTGTATTACGCCTAAAGAACGTTATACCTACTGATTCGATTATTCATTTGCGCAGGGAAGTAGTTTGAGGCAGCTTTAAGCGCCATTAGTATTTTAGTAGTTATAAGTGCTCAATATACGAGGTTGATATTATAAGAAACTTTGAAAAATTTCTCGTGTTTTTGGACAATCTTTTTGAAAATAAAAATAACTTAAGAAAAGATTTATACCTACACTGAATCAGAAAATCGCACGTACCTACCTATATCCACGTACCTTTGAGCATTAAATTTTTTTAATTGAACCTTGGATTCGTGATCAGCGACCCCGAAACCTCACGAGAGACGATTTCCGAGGTGAAATTTTGAATTGTCATTTTTTTATCACTGACTGTTACTATTTGGAGTGATTTGGGAGGGGAGAAATTACCCTAATTTTCTCATTTTTCGAGTTAGTGCTGATGAATGCTGCTGAAGGTCTCGATCTCCCTTCGAGACGACCGACATAGTACCAAACAATTAATAAAAGGCAAACCAATTCTATTATTTGGGTTTAAACTGTGGGTTATTGCAAGATCTGATGGTACAATAATACATCCAAGCCTGTAGAGATTATAGGTACAAATTTACCAGAAACAGGTCTTGGGCAAGGTGGTGATGTTATGCTAGGTTTGGTTGAACATCCTGAAGTGCCTGGGGGCACAAAATTATACTTAATTTAATTTAATTCACCTCCCAGACACTTTTGTAAAAACTGTGCAATAAACATATAGGAGGCACTCTTCGGGAAAATCGTGAACCACAAGCAATGGGCTTACCTGATTAGAAAGCATTTCGAAAAGACTCGGAGGTGAGCATCTGCAACGCTTAGAAATGGGCAATTATTGACAGCAAATAAAGGAACGATAATGCTGTAGTGACAGTGCTGTTGAATTGCCATGCACAATGAAAAGCCTTTCAAGAAATCTCAAAGGCAAAAAAAAGAAAATAAATATAAAAATGCAGAGTTATTTCCGAATACAACTAAAATATAGGAAAAGTAGATTTAAACGACCAATTCACTGCCCAGTATACTCGTAGGTGCCGAATAAGAGTAAAGAAATGGTGGAGGCCACGTTTTGCCTGGAGTATTGGCGAATGTTGTGTCCAAGGTATATTACTGTACAGACACACCTTACTTGCAGTTTAGAAGGCAAGTGGTACTTCAATGCTCATGGAAAACCGTCTGCTAGACCAGGCCTTTCATCATGATTAGCAACGTCAGCTGCCTTAGAGGACATCAGAAGAGACAAAAGAGACAAAATTTTTACACGTGGCGAGTCAAAATATAGAAAATGCAAACATTGAATAGAATACACCAATTTTGCAAAAAAATTGGGCAAATAGTTCTAAGCATTGATGGGTTTGAGATGTGCTTAAAAATCATAATAAGCCTTAATAAGACCATAATATGGTCATGGTCCTGCTATGGCCGATGGGATATGACAATGTCCCGAACTTTTGATTCAATAGAATATTTGGGGTGATTATATTCTGTAGAGAACTTAGTTAGTCACACTGCAGGGATTTTGTACTAACCAAACTTGGTAGTTGGTGATAATTGGTAACTCAAATTGGTAACTGAACCCATTTAATTATTCCAGTAACATTGTATAACACCAACTAGGTACCATCATATAGTTCAGAGGTGTCCAAACTACGGCCCGCGGGCCAAACTCGGCCCGGCGGGCGATTTTAATCCTGCCCGCCAAGGATTTCGTAAAATATAGTAAAATATAAATGTAGCGTCGGTATTAGATCTCGCGCAGATGAAGAGCGCATTCGGTTAGAATGAGCACGATATCATGCTCGAAAAAGTACAGTCTGGTATTCAAGTTTTTTCCTGTATTCTGTCGTAAACTTTATTCGATCACGTGCACTCAATCATCGCCAATTTCGACCTTTCCTCGAAGAAATTGAATCTAAGTGTTAATTGCAGTTCTTCAAGCTCAAAAAGGAAATTAAAATTTTTCTTGCGGAAAAGAATCACCCTGAACCGCTTTTATCGGATGCAGAGTGGCTCTGGAAGTTGGCAATTTTTGCAGATGTCGTGACGCACGTAAATAACTTGAATTTAAAGCTCCAAGGTTATAACAACTTAATTTATGATTTATTCGAGCAAATCAAAGCATTCAGAGCCAAGCTGATATTGCTCTAAAGTCATATGAATGAATGTAATTTTTCCCATTTCACGTGCTGCGAAAAATTTAGTACAGAGACTGACGAAAGATTTCACATCATATTTACAGTAAAAGTAATCGCGGATTTAAAACTAGAATTCAAAAGCGTTTTTCTGATCTTGACATAAATTAAAGGGAAATTCGGCTGTTTCAAAATCCATATGCAACGTTGGCGACGTTTCAAGTCAGTTTCAAATGATGGAAATAATTGATCTTCAAGCTAGCGATCAAATCAAGAACAATTATAAGGAAGGAAACTTGATCGATTTTTACAAATGTTTGGACTCAAAAGAGTTTACAAATTTAAAGCAATTGGCTGGTAAATTTATTTCTATGTATGGCACGACCTATATGTGCGAACAAACTTTTTCCAGGATGAAGTATCTGAAATCTAAATATAGGGCAAATTTATCGGATCATTTGCAATCATTGCTAATAATAATTGGTGTTTTTAATAATTGTAATAATAGTTGAATATTTCAATTTTACCCTATCATTTCATTAAGGAACTATATTAGAGATTTATAGGTTCATAGTTAGCGAGAATAAGGGTCTCTCGTTAGAAATCTTGCTGTCCTCCATAGGAAGGACGTTTAATGAAAATTTTACAAAAGAACAAAAAATTTACAACATCCACTACATTTTTGACCATTACACTATTTTTTATGTTGCAATTAGATCTAACGATGGCATCAGTATCGAGAAAAAGAACGATAACACATAATTCTACTAAAGTGTATCTATATTTGTATGGGGGAAAAGAAACTAAAAGTTCTGAGCCGTCAAAGAGGCGTCGAGCATCCTTCCGACAACATATTATTAAAACGTTTCCGGTCTTTCTAGACTCCAGAATTATTAAGATGGCAGTTTTACGTTTTACTTGGAATGGAGAAATTTTCCCTTCCAAGTCGCAAACAGACTCGCGTATATTTTAGTATGAAATTATCACTTCTATAAATAATTTATAAGGAGATGGTTTTAACATGAGTAGGTACTTTTTCACTTCATACACCTCCGAATTCGAGACCAGGGAAAACAATTTATTGTACTTCAATTAGGTGAAAGAAGTCATGGAAAAAAATATCTAGAAATTTTCACATTTTAAGAAACTCAACTTAATAAAATAATTAATAAGTTTTAAATAATTACCCACGTGAGAAAGCGGATGATTGGTTCATCGACTCGACAGGAATAGGATATACAGGGTGGCCCAGCGAAAAAATACCGGGCCTAATAAATTGAAAACTGAAGATGTACGCGAAAAACGCCGAAACAGGTCGATTTTGTTATCGAGGGGGACATATTTTAGTGACAAATTTAACTACCCAAGTTCATCCCCTTGGTAGGGGTAGCTACCCTTTTGCTTATCATCATAGGGAACAGATATCGGGTGATACATCATTTGAAAGCCACTCGAATTCTCTTTACAACGATATCCAAAATTTTGGGTTTCGCTCACATACGAAAACGCAACTCGCCTTAATAACTTAGAAACTGAAGATGTACGCGAAAAACGCCGAAACAGGTCGATTTTGTTATCAAAGTAGGCATATTTTCGTGACAAATTTAACCACCCAAATTCACCCCCTTGGCAAGGGTAGCTACCCCTTTGCTTATCATCATAGGGAACAGCTATTGAGTGATACATCATTTGAAAGCTACTTGAATTCTCTTTACAACGATATCTAACATTTTGGGTTTCACTCACATACAGAGTGGCCAAAAAAAAATGTTTTCGTTGGGCCAGCCTGTATGTAAGTGAAACCACTCACATGCATCATTTGAAAGCTACTTGAATTCTCTTAACGATATCCAACATTTTGGGTTTCACTTACATACAGGATCGCCCAAAAAAAATGCTTTCGTTGGGCCAGCCTGTATGTAAGCGAAACCCAAAATGTTGGATATCGTTGTAAAGAGAATTCAAGTAGCTTTCAAATGATGTATCACTCAATAGCTGTTCCCTATGATGATAAGCAAAGGTGTAGCTACCCCTGCCAAGGGGGTGAACTTGGGTGGTTGAATTTGTGACGAAAATATGCCTACTTTGATAACAAAATCGACCTGTTTCGGCGTTTTTTGCGGATATTTTCAGTTTCCAAGTTAATAAGGCGAGTTACGTTTTCGTTGGGCCACCCTGTATGTAAGCGAAACCCAAAACGTTAAATATCGTTGTAAAGAGAATTCAAGTAGCTTTCAAATGATGTCACACTCGATATCTGTTCCCTATGATGATAAGTAGAGAACGGATTATAGGCAAAGTACCTATCTGTGCCTTTTTTGCCTATTTGAGTACCTGGTGCTTATTTTCACAAAAAATGCCTATTCTTGCCTATTCAAATAAATTTAAATTTATCCACCTCAAAATACCTACATTTCATGCTAATAATTATTAACTTTGAAAGAATTTTTGAAAATTTTACTACCCTACTTGAGATAATTTATTATAGGTCCTAAGTCAATAGAAAAATAACTGACCCAGACACCTCTGTGGTGAAGGCTGAGGCATATCTTTTCAAGTTCTCAAATTAATATTGTTTCCATTTACCTACTACACATATCTGGTTTTAATGATTCCCAGAGATGTATCTGTTACTTTCTCACTTCTCATGAATGAATATGAAGGTACTGGTAGACCAGAATTTGCTGCCATAAAATTTTAAATGAGTAAATCAAGCAAAATTTCTTCGTGGATTAAACCATATCCTGAATTAATCTTGAATGGCGACACAATATTTTTCAGAGCTTGTAGCAAAATGGTTAGTGTAATATTTGTAATTATTTTATTTATCAAACAACGTGCTTGATGTCGAACAAAATCTTAGGAAAATTGATGTAAATTTTTGGAAATCGGCAGGAATTTTTAAGGCACATATAAACGTAAATTTGGTTACTCATTTTTTCTATGTAGTGAAAATTTGGTAGTAAAATTTGCCTATTTTATTGCCTATTTGGTTCAAGTTTAAGCCTTTTTATCCCAAAAAATGTGCCTATAAAGGCGCCTATTTTGCATTTTTTCTTTGCCTATAATCTGTTCTCTAATGATAAGCAATGGGGTACTTGGATCCCTGCCAAGGGGGCGAACTTGGGTAGTTAAATTTGTTAAGATAATAATATGTCCCCCTCGATAACAAAATCGACCTGTTTCGGCGTTTTTCGCGTACATCTTCAGTTTTCAAGTTATTAGGCCTGGTACGTTTTCGCTGGGCCACCCTGTATAATTCTTGGAGCTATTGTTGTCACTTCTCGTCATCATAATTACAGGACAATGAAAGATATTATTTTCGATCGTTCTAATTACTATTTTATGATTCAAACAAGAAGCAATAAAGTCACTAGCATCTCAGGTCAGAAGTTATATGGTTGAGAAAGTTCAGAAAGTCGTTAACACTCCTACTATTTCTTCTCACGGTTTCACTTACACATTCCTGATAGCCGTGATCCCTGTTATTACATCCGCTAATAGAGCACTCTCATCTACATCTTGGGATTAATCTCCTATTATCAAAATCATTACCCAAGCATAATGAAGTGATGCATTATCCGGTGGAATTTAAATAGATGTATAATAAGAGGAAAAATTAAGTTATGAATAATAAATAATAATCATGCCAGTGCAGAAATTATAAAATCCTCCAAAAAGCAAGAAGAGAACGGTAACTTCAACAGCAAGTTGTCGTTTTTTTAATATCATTGTTCAGGACGAAGCGATAGGTTGATTTAAATTAACTCTAAATGACAGATAAAAAATATATAGGAATGCTATCTGGCATCCGCAAGGGTTTGTATTCAAAGACTTTATAATGAGCAAAGTACTTACATCTTGCTATTTTAGCCACGTTTATATTTACTATTATTCGCATGCAACTTAATGTTTCAGAATCACTCCAGCAACCCATTAGCAGACGTTATCTGTTGACTTTATAATAAATGGTTACTCTTAGACAGGTACTTTATGTAAATGTGTTTAAAATTATAGCAACTTCATAAATTTTACAAGTAAATTATTGTCATTACCAGATATGTTTTAAGAACAAGAACTACACCTCTATTCACCTTAAGCAATACTTGACATAAAATGATTTCAGAAGGGCTGACATTAAATTAAAAAACCATATCTTTAATAATACGCCCTCATCAAGATTATAAGGGAAGATTTTGATTTTTTTTACAACACCTGTAAAAAAACTCTAGTGAGGTTCAAGAGCTTTTCAGTTTCATTTATTTATTGATAAGAAATAAATTGAAGTTATAATAATTCGCAGATTATAATAATAAAAATTAGTGCAAGCAAAATTTAATTAGTGTGAACACAGTTTTAAGTTTGCGAGGGTGGGTGTATATGAAGCACGAAGAGCAAAGTCATACACAGGCCGGCTTCTATTGTGCATTGTAAATGGACCTTGTAGGCGTTGAAATAATATCTAAGGCTTCGGGACTAACATTCGATACAATATCGATATTATTTACATATTATCGAGTCCCCATTGTCGAGTGCTTTTCATAACTGTATTGCAGGCCAGATTATTACCTTACAATGCGTAGAGAAGCTCTAGGAATGCAGATAAATATTTCGATTGTGATTTTTGCAGAGTATTTAATTTATGATCTTATTATCATATCTGATCAAAATTTATTGCTGTTTGTTAAGTGGTAACAGTGCTGCTACCTAATAAGAAAAAATATTCGTAGCGAATAATTTTTGCTTTCTATTACTTAAACAGAGATCGTGGAGGAAATATTTCGATCATTATAATTAAAGGTTTCCCAAAGCTACTATTACTACCGCATGTATGTATCCCTTATCGAGAGTGTTAACTTGATTAAGAAACAAACAGATATCTGAGTCCCTAGTGGAAAACCTCCACAGAGAAATTTTGAGTTTTTATCTTAATTTTATTCAAAACATCCGAACTACCCTGGACGCTTTATCAAATAAGAAGAGAATGCGGATTATTCGTTCAATCAAGATCCTTACCTGAATAGTCCACAGTAGGAATTCGAGCTTTCGAATCCTTGCTGTTCTGGCTGGACGACGCGGTCTAGGAACTTGGGAGTAAGCGCCAGAGAAGAAATAGCGGCGAGTAGCCATTGGTCTCCTAGTTCTCCAGCCTCGACAGCAAACTTCGCACTGTCTTCGCTGGATTCGTTCAAAAACCGTGGCCGTTGGCATATTTCCTGTTGGATAAGTTAAAGCATTAATAATAGGAAAAAATCATATCATAGCTACAAAAATTTGTAGGAATTATAATTTTGAGTTGCCATATTATAATTCCCACTGAAAAATTCGCTTTATTAAACGTATCTTGAGTCTAATTATTGAAAGCCGGATGTAAAATAAATTAGGATTAATATAATGAAACATTGAAAGAAGATCATCATCCAACCGTTTTATGATATTTTCCTCCACATTCAGCAATCGGTAAATATTTTATTTATCCCCAATCCCCAAGGATGAGGATGTATCGTATAGTATTGAATTCTTTTTTTTTTTTTTTTTTTTTTTTAAAGAGGGAGCATCGGTCTTAACTGTGTAGGTAAGACATAGTCGCTCCACTCTGGTAAATTGGCTTTGAGCACGAACTCTTTAGCCACACACACTTATTTTAAATTATATTAGCCTTTAAAACCTTCAATCGCTTGTTTTACTTTTCACAGACATTCGAAAATGAATCTGAAAAGTAAAGCGGGCCGAGGTGAGTTTCGAACCCGCGATCTATGGCTTCGTGAGCCAGAGGAGTACCACTAGGCCACGCAAGTCACTATTGAATTCTTGACAAGTTATAATTGGATAGCGTTATTATAAGGATGGATTTATTATTTCAAACTTCGGACTTGGAGTTCCTATGACGGATTCAATGGGGTGGAATCACTTCGATTTTTCTACTTCTTTTAACTTCAATTTTGATAACTTCAGGTAGGAAACTTTTAAAGTTGTTTTGATTCCTACGTTATTTGAAGAGCTGATGAATAATTTACAAATCGGACGATATTAAAAATCTTCGTGTGATGTTTATGTCCCCAAAATTTCAAATTTTTGATTTTCATAAATGCTTTATTTTTCAAGATAAGTTCACGAAATTCTGCAATCTTATAAAGGACTTTTAATTTTCTTCAAATATAAGTTAGTTACTAAAAATCGTGTTACTTCTACAGACTGTCCCTTCAAATTTTGAAAACACCTGTTCTTGTCACATCATTTCAGGTCGTAGTTTTTAATCTAGGGCTGAAATTTTTTGTCTATGACGAGTGGTTTGATATTGCTTATTAGTACAATCTGTCAAGGCGTTTCAAAAAAATCATTCTCAGTCATTACCGTGCTATACTCTGAAGCCTGTAATACTCTTTGTCGCGTTCGCTGTTCGAGCGGCATTTCTCGTTTTTATAACTATAACATAAAAAATATCAAAACATAATAATTAAAATCAACAACATATTCGTTAAATCTATGCTTAGAATGCTGAGATAATTCATGTAAGTTTCTGTCCAAATGGAAAGGGAAACTACAATTATTATTGTTCTTATTGAAATATGTATTTTAGTAGCACGACCGAACCTCTCGAGGGTCTCCAGTGACATTTTTTTTTACTAAATGGAGGGTAGCCCGGGAGATATATTGAAAAAAATCCTAGCGCCACTTTTCCCATCGACAAAAAATTTTTTCACCTGAAATTTTTGAAGGCAGAAATATGTGAAATTTGAGTTTTGCGGTTTGGGGGAACATTCTAAAAAATTCAGGTTCGTCATTTGTTGCCGAATTCGCGTTTCTGGACGTGAACGCTGTCCTTGCAATTGCTTTTGTAGAAGAATGACCGTTCTTCCCAGAGGCGTTGAATTTTTGTGCGTGAGTGCTGACGTTGGGAAAATACGAAAAACCGCGAAAGAAATCGGTAAAACTCATATTAAAATATGCTTACGTCAGTTCTTCAGAAGTAATTTTTAAAATTTCGATGGAAAAAAATGGCCCTGTTAATTTTTTCAATATTTTGCCCGTGTGTAATTGACAAACATACAATATGTTTCCTAAATACCAGGTGCATACGCAAGGAGGCGGTTCGTTGGCTTATTTTATGCTTAAAAGTTCAAATAAACATAGGTCCGCAACCGCTTCGTTACCGATCTACAGGGTGTTGAAATTTCAAGTTTTTTTCTCTCTTTTTTCTCTTTACAGGTCCCAAGGGGTTAGTCAAAGTTTAGTCAAACAGTTAGTTTGAGCACACACACAGGGTCAGCCCAGCTTTATTTTTTAACAGGCAATGTCGACTAAACTGTCAAAATTAATTTAAACGATAAAATTATCCAAAAAAGCCATAGTGCCTGTTTTACCGTTTTAAAAATTCGAATTTCATTCAACGAACTAGATTCTTTGTTTTTTCTTGATAACGGTTGCAAATGCAAAAAAAAAAACTATAGAAGACAAAAAAGTTTCTAAGTAAAACAGAAAATTCAAACTGAATTTTAGAATCTACCAGCGGAGCATAAAAAAAGTTCAGGGGGAGAAACAGGGGCGAAATGGGAGAAGTTCAGGAAAAACATCTCTCTGTGTAAATGCTCACACCATTTGACCTGCCCAATGATATAAGCCCTACAGCGCAACAAATATTAAAAATTTGCACCTAAATATTGCAAAAAGTGTGAGAGCTATAAGAAAAAACCTATTTTTTACATTTCAACACCCTGTGGATTGGTAACGAAGCGGTTGCGGGCGTAAGTTTAGGTAAGTATATATGAAGTTTTAGGCATGAAATGAGTCACAAGAAGCTCCTTTCGTATGTACAAGGTATTTAGAAAAAGCCTGTATTTGTTATATTAGTCACAAAAACGAGAAATGCAGCCTAATCGCCAAAGTCCGACCCGCGATTTATATAGGTGTGGGATTCAATTATTTATTTTGTAATAATCTTTTCAACTAATAAAATATTAATATCATCACTACGTGGGTTACATTAAAATTCCTACATAGGCTTCAAAGCGTGGATTGGCGGGAGAGGAATCAATCAATCGGGATGATTTTTTTTATACCGGAAAATGAGTCTAGTTTAAATTAGTTCATCATCGATGAGGGTCTCAGATCCACTGGAAAAGAGTTACGTGAGGAGGGACATGGCGCAAGAACTTTTGGAAAATTTTAACTTGGATGCTAATAACTTTTTACCAGTACGTTGGGGAGTTTTACTTGATATAGACTCAATTGAAGAGTACAGCCTGACGAGTCCCTCTTATGATTGTTGCAGAATAATAATTAAAACACAAGATATGAGTTCTATGAGAGAAAACAGAATCCAAGGTGGAGGCGGAAGGAGCAATTTGACAATGCGAAAATTCAAGGCTATGGTCTCCATTGAAGACGCTTTCGAATCAGCAGCCAAAGGAAAAATTTAACTATCTAAAATTTTTGAGTTAACTCATAAATGCACTGGACTAAATTACAAAAAGAAAAGACAACTCTGATTAGGGCTGTAATTTTTTAATCTCACTTCCAGAATACTGCAGATTGTCTGGTTCCATGACAGGAATCTGGTTGATTACTTTAGAATATGGAATGAATCGACCTCTTCGCTTTTTTATGCGGCGTGGGAAACTTGAATGAATTTGCTGGTTAAATAAATTTCTGAGACACCTGTATAAATATATAGACTATAACGAATTTTTGAGTGCAGTAAGTATTAATCGTTGTGTCGTAAGTTCAAGCAGATAAATCTTTCCAGGAATTATTACATATTCGTATTAGATTAAAAAAGTTACAGTTTATGGTTGATACCAATTACTTGACTCGATCATGTGGATGAAGCATTTCCAGGATGCCATCTTTTGCAGTCACATGTAAGTACTCGTAAAAGCTAACCTTTTGAGCAATTAATTGGCTTCGTTGGCTTTGTCGTTCGAAGGAATTGAAAAAATGATATGGCATGTGCAAGTGCAATAAATAAGCAATTAAGGACTGAAAACTTGTCTCAAATTACATCGTTGGCTAGCATGCGTTGCGGTGAGCTCGCGCGATTATATCTATCTATCCAGCGAAGAGTATCTTCTAACAATCTCGTGTGTTCTACTCTCTTGTTCTTTTCAGCGCTATAGGGAGGCTTATTTAAGAGGTGTCGTTTTTATCAACGGAATCCAGCTACTACATACTATAATTTTACGGTTAGATACATCAGTAGTCAGTATTTTTTACCCACGAGTGTCTAAAGAGCTGAAATTAATTTGCCATGTTCCTATGAAATTCACTGGGTGAAAAATTTTATCCACGGTAAAATCTCTTTCAGATGCTGGACACGAAAAGGTTGTTTTTTTTTTGTCACGATCAAGTTATTTATTGCACTTTAGGTAGGTACATCACGCTTCGATCAGTTGAATAATTAAACAGCCTTGATCTAACTACATTTACGTTTAGTAGTAGAAGGTAGGTTAGTTAGTTCCCTTAATGGGTTTTTTATTCAAATTAGCTCTATTGTTCTCGGGGTCATTAATCACGCCCACCTGTCAAGCTCTATTGTTATCGAGGTCATTAATCACGCCCACCTGTCATCGAAACAATGGGGTGTACTTGATTTATGGGGACACCTGCATCGGGCCCTTTGTTCGGAAACACAATAGCCTAATTAGCTCTATTGTTATCAAGGTCATTAATCACGCCCACCTGTCACTCCTTTGTTCGGCGGCCCTTTGTCGGCGTTCCTTTGTCTAGACTAATGAGTTCTTAGAAATCGGGGATCATTAATCACGCCCACCTGTCACTCCTTTGTTCGGCGGCCCTTTGTCGGCGTTCCTTTGTCTGGAATACAATAGAGATGCACACCTGCGTCAATAATTATGCAGAGGCGCATATTGACAAGCTTCGACACGTCTGAAAACAGAACACCTGCATCAGGTCCTTTGTTCGGAAACACAATAGACTAATGAGTTCTTAGAAATCGGGTGTCATTAATCACGCCCACCTGCCACTCCTTTGGTCGGCGTCCCTTTGTCGGCATTCCTTTGTAGGGAATACAATAGAGCTGCACACCTGTATCATTAATTATGCAGAGGCACGTATCGACAAGTTTCGACACGTCTGAAAACGGCGCACCTGCATCAGGTCCTATGTTCGGAAACACGCTGCACACCTGCGTCATTAATTATGCAGAGGCACGTATCCACAAGCTTCGACACGTCTGAAAACGACCACCAACGGTGAAACCCGGTTGTTATTCATGGTAATAAGATAGTTATGCAGAGGCACGTATCGACAAGTTTCGACACGTCTGAAAACGACCACCAACGGTGAAACCCGGTTATTTCTATTAATAAGTCAGTGGCGGTAGGTACTAATGAGGTACAACAAAAAGTACAGTTACGTGAAATACACTAATTACCTAATTTCGATTATTTTTCTAATTACCGTCAAATACACTAACTTATTAATTAAGTACCTAAATAATTATTATAAGTAGGTATCTATGCCTAAATCGTGATTATAATGTGGTGCACCAAAAGTACAGTTACGTGAAATACACTAATTACGTCTATCCCTAATTACAATTACCGTCACCCTAATCTAATTACCGTCAAATACACTAATTACTTCTCTAATTACAAATAGAGATTCGTTCGGCGGAAATAGTGTGATTATATTATTATGATTATGATTATCATTATCATTATTATTATTATTATTATTAATATTTTTATTTCAGTCGTTACATCAACGCCAATTCTTATTAATTAAATACCTAAATAATTATAAGTAGGTACCTATGCCTAAATCATCATTATAATAGGTAATTAGAGAATGTAGGTATGTGTAGGTATTAGCATATTAATTAAGTACCTAAATAATTATAAGTAGCTACCTATGCCTAAATCATCATCATCATTATAATAGGTAATTATGGAGGTAGGTAGGTAGGTAGGTGAGTAGGTAGCAGTTTTAAATACTCCGTATGAGCCATACAGATGTAATGGTGAGCTAACATATCCGTTATGACTTACCTAAATAATTATAAGTAGGTACCTACGCCTAAATCATGATTATAATAGGTAGGTACAGGGGTGTTAATAATGTACAGCTGCAGGTTATAAAATATAAGCCATACACAAAAGGCCCTTTTAAAAAGCAGCCGTTCACTGAATCGAACAAAGGAATCATACCTGCGGTAAGTCGCCAACAAAAGGTAGTTAATAATGTACAGCTGTAAAATGGGTCCCCTATACATAGAGTACAGGTAATAAAATTGTGCGGATACCGACAAGTCGATGCGTGTCAGGTAGTAACCGGCCCAGCTGCGTCGATTGTGGAATTCGGCAGGACGAAGCTTGTAGAGTGGTGGGGGAACCGAGAGGTTTATAAAGGCAGGGATGATAGTACAGAGCATTCATATCGAGTCTACATTTTATTGTTGAAACAAGTGTTGTGATAGTTACGTGTAGTAATTAAATAGTGATTAGTGAATCATAGTTCGTTATTTGCACCGCGAAACAAGTGCCAATAGTTTATTGGATTTAAAATACGAATATTTAGCGTTATTAAAGTAAGTAAGGCATATAATATATTAGTTATAAATATTACAATTATTGTTTTTTCAGTAATTAAAATTATAAGACAATGGAAGCAGTTGAGGGGTTAACAATCTCGCAAATTATGGCGGTGTATAAGCAAATATTGCAAGTGTATACACTGCCCCAAATAATGAACATGTTCCGGCAGGGTGTGTTTGTGAACGGGCCCCAACTGCGAATAGTCCGAGAGGTAATATAGCATAGCACATGATGAAAACAAGTGCGCAAATTATTATTTTTTCAGGTTGTATTAAATAAAATAGCATTCGAGGGTGAAGGCAGCAATTACGAAGCGGAGTGTAGCAGGATGTTGGATGACATCGACAGACTGATTATGGGCGAAGAAACCACCACGCACCTCCAAGAGGCTCCAGGGCGGAGCAATAATGATTCAGTCCCGCACCCATCTGGAAGTGGTATTGGAAGAGCCCCGCAGCCCTCTGGAAGTGGGATTGGAAGAGCCCCGCAGCCCTCTGGAAGTGGTATTGGAAGAGCCCCGCAGCCCTCTGGAAGTGGTATTGGAAGAGCCCCGCAGCCCTCTGGAAGTGGCATTGGAAGAGCCCCGCGGCCCTCTGGAAGCGTCGTAACTCTTCTAGGCGAGAGCTGCAGAACCTTCAAGAAATTTAAACTAACAGGGCGTCGTATAACATTCAAATATAATCCTTACGCCGCCACAATGAATCCGTTGGTTTATATTCAGGTAAGAAAAATGCAAAGTAATAAAAAAAAATACAAGAATACTAAAAGTGTGTTATTTTTATAGAGAGGCTTAGACGAGGTTCTGCAGCAAGGGATGCGGGACTTCAACAATGACGACAGAGTCGGGCTAGTGTTCAGCAACGAGGACTTCCCGGAAAGACCAGTGGCTATATCATTCCGCCGCAAGGACAGATTGTCGGCTGATGTAATATTGGCCACGCTGGCCAAGATATTGCAGTCGAATGTGGCATTCTTCACCACGGGGGTGCTGACACTAGCCATCGACAGAGTCGAGATGCCCCGCCTTCGCGGCGGAAATAGAATTAATCTGCCGGGGTCAACATTCCAAGAATTCTGCAAGAAAAAGCGCGGGGTGTTGGAGGTTAGTAACACTGATAATATGTGTTTAGCATATGCGGTAGTCTTAGGAGTTGCGTATAAAACTGACAAAGTCGATTACAATAAGCTAGTTAAAAATAAAATCTTAATTGAAGAGCGGGGTCGTCGGCTTTGTCAGTTAGCGGGTATCGACTTATCTCAGGGTGCTACTATAGACCAGACACGTCAATTACAAGATTATTTATATACCCAAAACATTGCCCTGATAATTTATAACAGACGCGACGGCAAGGATGTTTTCTTTGACGGGCTAAAGCGGGACCAAGAATCACCCATAATTATTAATTTGTTAATGGAAGATGACCATGTAAATTTAATACTAAGTCTGACAGCTTGCTTCTCCTCCGTTTATTATTGTGAACCCTGCCGAAAAAGGTATCAGATGAAAAAAGACCACCCTAATTGCCCGTATAAATGTCCTTGCTGTCATTCCCTCAAACCATGCAGTGTTCTCGAGGTTAAAATCGACTGTCCTGTTTGTAATAGAACATTTAGAGGCCCTCAATGTTTTGAAGCTCATAAAGCCAGTGTCTGCAAAACATATCGCAGATGTAATAATTGTCTCAACACTATAGTCGGAAACAAGAAACATACCTGTGGTACTAAGTACTGCCCTATGTGCATGGCTGAGAGGCCTATTCGGCACTTCTGTTATATGCAGCCCAATAAGCTGTCTAAAGCAAAAGCCGAGAAGTTGAAATCAAAATTTGTTCTTGTATTTTTCGACTTGGAATGTACACAGAACAAACAGGTGGGTGTTGAGACATTTTTACACGAGCCAAATCTCTGCGTCGCGCAGCAGGTATGCTCCAGGTGTGTGGACATGCCTGATCATATAACAATACCCTGTGCTAGCTGTGGTGTAAGATCACATGTGTTTAGAGACCAACCTGTAAAAGCATTTACGGAGTATTTAGCTCAGTTAATGGCAACAGGCCTCAGCATCACAGTCCTAGCACATAATATGAAGGGTTACGATGGCTGCTTCCTGGCGCGTGAGTTCCTAAAAAATGCTCAGAGATGGGATCCTCAATTTATAAGAACAGGCAGTAAATTCACATCCATAGTCACACACAATGTGAAAATCATAGATAGCTTAAACTACATGCCTTTACCATTAGCAAAACTGCCTGCCACATTTAATTTTGAAGGTGGTAAAGGCTACTTCCCTCATCTATTTAACACCCTCGAGAACGCTAATTATTACGGCGCTTTACCCGACTCCTCCTATTATATGCCCGATAAAATGAAAACTGACGAAAGGGCCAAATTTTATCGCTGGTATAATGAAGAGGTGTCGAGAAATGTACAGTTTGACATGAGTAAAGAAATCGTGTCGTATTGTACTGAAGATGTAAATATATTGAGAATAGCCTGTCTGAAATTCAGGAAATTCTTTCTAGAGGCAAACGGTGTTGATCCGTTTCAAGAAAGCGTTACCATAGCCGGAGCCTGTAACCTCGTATTCAGAAGAAACTTTCTGAAAAACGATAGTATCGGTCTTCTGCCGCCGAACGGTTACAGAATGCTCGACGGTCAGTCTCTTGTAGCCTTGAAATGGCTACATCTGAAAGAAGCTTCATCACCTCACCCGATTAAACATGCCGGGAATGGTCGTGAAGTCAGGCTACCATCAAACCTGCTTGTAGACGGGTTTTGCGCCGAAACAAACACCGTTTACGAATTTTATGGTTGTTACTACCATGGATGTGAACGGTGTCATCCCAAACAAACGTCGTCAAAATTTGTAGATAATGACCGCTCCGATATTAACAACTTGGCCTTTATACGCCGTGAAAAAACCGTATGGAAAGAAAATAAGCTTCTAGCGCTCGGATATAATGTGGAAACTATCTGGGAGTGCGATTTTCAGAAGCTGTTGAAAGACAACGATGACATGAGGGTAGAGCTGCAGAACAATTTTAATTACAATCACACACCTTTAAATCCACGCGACGCATTTTTCGGAGGCCGGACTAATGCAGTAAAACTTCATTATGAATGTGCGGCTAACGAGAAAATATATTATTTCGACGTCTGCAGTCTCTACCCGTATTGCAATAAATACGGTACGTACCCCGTAGGTCATCCCACGGTAATTATAGGTAATGAGGCCTGTAAAGCGGAGAATCTTGACACGCTCGTAGGGCTAATTAAATGCTCCGTTTTACCGCCTCAAGACTTATATCTGCCGGTTCTGCCATACAGATGTAATGGTAAGCTGACATTTCCGTTATGTCGCACATGCGCAGAGATGTGCAATCAAGGTGCATGTAGTCATAACGCTGATGAACGGAAATTAAATGGTACCTTTGTTGCGGCCGAATTAAAAATGGCTGTCTCGCTGGGATACGAAGTGTTGGAATATTACGAAATTTGGAAGTATGACAGCGAGACGTACAACAAGGAAACCAAAGAGGGTGGCTTATTTGCGGGGTACATTGACAAGTTTCTAAAACTGAAACAAGAATGTAGCGGCTGGCCCGAGTGGTGCAACACCCCCGAAAACAAAGAGCTGTATTTGAAACAGTATCGCGATGTTGAAGGTATTGTTTTAGATGAGAACAATATACAGGTCAACCCCGGGATGCGGTACATAGCTAAACTACAGCTCAATTCTTTTTGGGGAAAATTCGGGCAAAGAGAAAACCTCATGCAGACATCTGTGATAAGGGATTCTGCAGAGCTCTTTCAGTTACTATCGGAGCCGTCAATAAACGTCCATAATCTTGTAATTATCGACGATGATGTCTTGTTAGCCTGTTGGGATAAGTTGGACGAGAGCTATACTCCGTTAAAAACGGTGAACGTTGTTATAGCTGCAGTGACTACCTGCTTAGCGCGCTTGGAGTTATATAAATATCTTCATAAACTGGGCGACAGGGTCCTATATTTTGACACAGACAGCGTGATTTTCAAGGGCGCCCCCGGGGACTGGATGCCTGAGACGGGTGATTTTTTGGGGCAGCTAACAGATGAGATATCAGGTTACGGCGATGGTAGCTATATATCTGAGTTTGTTAGTGGTGGACCGAAGAATTACGCGTTAAAAGTATTCTCATCTAAGATTAACGATTTTGTGTACGTGTGCAAGGTTAAAGGTATCACCTTGAACTTTGAGAATGCCAAAATTGTTAATTTTAATACCCTCAAGGAGATGGTTTGCGAGGGCGCTGATGAAAAGCATGTTTATAATTCCAAGGCTATAAGTCGGGTAAATACCTGCGAAGTCGTAACCCGACCGGAACAAAAAGTATACCGCCTATGCTATACAAAGCGGAAAAGAGTTAACGCCTTCGACACCCTACCATACGGTTACCGCGCGGACTAATTATTTATAAGATTCTAGTAACTTATGTAAATATATTTTAGCTATGTACAGTGTTAGATTTTAAACGTAGAATAATTTAGTAATAGATTTTATTTATATTAGATCCATTTACTTGTAATATTTATTAATAGTCATTTTTTATTTATTTGTATTATATATAAGCTTTCAAAAGTTATGTAATCTGATATACACTGTATATTTATCGATAGAGGCTTACTAGCCAATGTCACTATGTGTGGAATATCTTTAATGGTGTCAATAAAAAAGTAAAACACGTAATTTGCATTTTATTTATTAAATCAAATTCCTACATTATAGTTGTAAAAGATATACTAGTTATAAAAGTATAAAAGCTCGGGTTCCTTAAACCGACACGTCGGCAGCATCAATCCAGCTCATCTCGCTTATACCAAGCCACTTTACATACACACGACGCCCCGACGCTTCAAGACTGATACCTACGAGGTAGGTATCAGGCACCGCCATCGAGGTGTGTAGCCCTTCTCCATAAACATCTTAGATCTGCTGATCCGTACAATGTCGCCTTGTTTGTTACTTATCGAGTGCCGTATACCTTGATCAGGTCCGCACCGTCAGCCAGATCCGATAAGAGACGATCAGGCGTTGAGCAGTCCGATCCGCGCCGCTACAGTCAGACTCTATGAGATTTGGTCAGAGCATAACTGCTAGGCAATGGTCAGATGCTATGGGAGATGAACAAGCGTTGACCCGTGATATCCGAGACTTGATAACAAGCAGATTTGATTTGGTCCGAGCTGAGTAGCCATGCAATAGGATGCAGGTGTGCGGCTACCGACAAGTCGAGGCATGTCGATACGTGCTTCTGCTTAATTAGCCCTATTGTATTCCAGATAAAGGACCGCCGAACACCGGATGCAGGTGTGCAGCTCTATTGTATGTCAATCAAAGTACCGGGTGAACGATATACAGGATGTCCGCCGCTACCGTCTGGGCCTTCAGTCGGGGGTCGTTAATTATTATGGCGGGTGTAATAGACCTGTCATGTTTGGACTTGCCCCGCTGTATGTCCCGCTGTCGGTCTTACACTACAAGACGGTTATCTTGGATGCGTATACCGTTAGGTACATGTGTAGGGTCTTTTAAACAACGTGTTTTATCACACTTGCTGCCATGCTCTGTAGGGGAGTATGTATCTATTTTCTGTTTCACATTTTATATTATAATTTATTGATTTTTATATGACGGTTTAGAATCGTACAACCATGTTTTCATTCTTCGACTTGCCGTAGGTGCGTCTCCCATTGGTAGGCGGGTTTTTTTCATACATTAAGACCGGTTTTCACCGTTGATGGCCGGCTTTCAGACGCGTCGATACTTGTCGTGGAATGCGGCCCCCGCTGCCCCTCCCCTCCCCTCCCCTACCTCATACACCCGATATTCTACCCCCACCCCTCGATTATGTTTATGCTGATTGGTGCATCATGTAGTGGACCTCGGAGAGCCCATAGGATATGGTGGTGGTCTAACCTGTCTGTTGGGCTATGATGTCATATGGCCTGACCTGTTTGGGGATCTCTAATCTTATCTTACCAGATAAGAATGTCGCCGGTAGTGTTCACAGGTGGGGCCAATGCTCCCGTAGTCTGGTCAAATAAAATCGGTGAATAATACGTTTGTCTTACCTCAATATTTTCTTAGAATTTTTTTTTCACTTTACTAGTTACCCCCACCACTTTTTTAGTATCATTTATTATAAATAATTAATCTATGTGCATAGTTTTGAAACATGTTAATATTATTATTATCATTCAATTATTATTATTATTATTATTTTTTGACTAGGTTTATGATGGCATGAATTTAGGTGTAATATTAAATAATAAAATGACTTTTATGCTCAGATATTTATTCAAAGATTATTACAATAAAAAAAAAAAAATGAGGCTATGTATAAATCTCATAATACATTTTATATTTGCGAATATTCGATCCGATATGATTCATGAATGCGATCCACAGCACCGCGCACTAGTGGTAGCAACACATTGGGAAACTTGGCTGCAATCTCTGTTAGATCCATAAATCTAGACCCCAGCTTGCTGCATATTCTTGGTAGGCTTTCTGCATTCAGACTTCCTGCTTCACCTATCTCTACGGCTGTTATTGCTGCCTCTTCAGCCATTGTTCTTAAACAAGCATCTGTATTGATACGTCTGTCGTCCTTTTCCAAACTATTGATCACATCTTGGATGTAGTTTTCTAGAGCCTTCAGTCTTTTAAGAGTTGCAATCCCTAGGCATATATTATACCCGTACTTTGCTTGAAACCTGGGTATCAGCTGTATGTTGGTGCCTTGCCTGGGATTTATGACGTATTGTTCTAGATTATAACTGCAGCGGTTCTCTAAGGCGTCGATTTCGCACTCGGTGATTAGTTCTGGTAGCATCTGCATCAATGCGTAGAATCCATCGGTGTCCATCACTACGCCGGCATTTGGTGACTCCGCGCTGTGTAATTTAACCACCGTGCAAAAATTCTTGCATGGATTAAGACCCAAAGTTATCAACTTGCACGCGCTATCATTTAAGGGGATTGTGCTTGCATATAGGAGACACTTAGCGTCGATTTCCTGCATACTTCTTTCTCGCTGCGACTCCGGTATGGCTTCGAGCGAACTTGCGGATGGTTTGACATATTTTGGGGCTTTCACACCTTCACCGTAGATCTCACCGGCTCGTTTAGTTGCCTGAAAGATAGATGTATATTTTAATGTTACTCATTATGAATTGTTTAAATGTATAAAACGGTATTATAGTTAATGGGTCAGTGGATATTGATTTTAACACGTAACACCATAATAATAAGTATTTATATCTACGAATATTCCTTGAAACTCAGCCGTATAATATCTTTATGTATAATCTACACTTACCTTTGTTTTGTTGTCAATTAGCAGATTTGTACGGTACATGATGATTCAGCGTCTTGTCAGGGTACACCAACTTGTATAACAACACTGTCTTCAGCCGGAAGGAATTAACTTTGCGCACTCAGTCAGAAGACTATATGGTAATAACGCTGCATAGCGGGGTACTTATATTCAGGCGTTACCCCCTCCCCTACTAGGTACATATCCCTTACATCATACACCCGATATTCCATCCCCACCCCCTCGATTATGTTTATTCTGATTGGTGCATCAAGTTGTGTAGTTACCCCCTCCCCTACATCATACACCCGATATTCTACCCCCACCCCTCAATTATCTTTATTCTGATTGGTTCATCAAGTTGTGTAGTTACCCCCTCCCCTACATCATACACCCTATATTCTACCCCCACCCCTCAATTATCTTTATTCTGATTGGTTCATCAAGTAGTGGACCTAGGCCCCAACTCTGCATATGATTCAATTTAAGACGTGTCGGAGCTTGTCGTCTCCGTGGTGAGTCATATAAAAAACCGGTTTTCGGTGCAGGTAGACTGCATGGTTGGGTAGGTGTGTGGATAGGTATGCAGGTAGATCTTCGTAGTGACTAATAACATAATACCGGTTTTCGATGCTGGTGGGTGCGACGGACCGATGGATTAACATAATAACGGTTTCCGACGTTGGTGGTCGTTTTTCAGACGTGTCGAAGCTTGTCGTATGCGAAGGATTAACTTGACTCCTCTATTGTATCCCCATAACAATGCAGTGTACGTGCCTCTGCATAATTAATGATGCAGGTGTGCAGTTCTATTGTGTTTCCGAACAATAGGACCGGATGCAGGTGTGCAGCTCTATTGTATTCCAGACAAAGGCCCTGATGCAGGTGCACCGTTTTCAGACGTGCCTCTGGTCGATGCGTGCTTCTGCATAATCAATGAGGTAGGTGTGCAGCTCTATTGTGTTTTCCGCCGCGGATCATGTCATTGTCCCTACGCCACTGGATCATGTCATTGTCCTTACGCCACTGGACGCTCCTTGACGGTCGTCTCTCGCTATCTGTCATCTGTCAGAACGTCGGCAGCTGCGGCTCCCGTGGTCTGGTCGAATAAAATCGGTCGGCGCCGCTGGGCCGGTTACTACCTGACACGCATCGACTTGTCGGCATCCGCACACCTGTCCCTATTACCAATACGTGGGAACGGCTGCTTTTTAAAAGGGCCTTTTGTGCTGGTATATTATATTACCTGCACGTTATGTATATGGGACCCAATACAGCTGTACATTATTAACACCCCTGTACCTACCTATTATAATCATGATTTAGGCGTAGGTACCTACTTATAATTATTTAGGTAAGTCATAACGGATATGTTAGCTCACCATTACATCTGTATGGCTCATACGGAGTATTTAAAACTGCTACCTACTCACCTACCTACCTACCTACCTCCATAATTACCTATTATAATGATGATGATTTAGGCATAGGTACCTACTTATTACCTACTTATAATTATTTAGGTACTTAATTAATATGCTAATACCTACACATACCTACATTCTCTAATTACCTATTATAATGATGATTTAGGCATAGGTACCTACTTATAATTATTTAGGTATTTGATTAATAAGAATTGGCGTTGATGTAACGACTGAAATAAAAATATTAATAATAATAATAATAATAATGATAATGATAATCATAATCATAGTAATATAATCACACTATTTCCGCCGAACGAATCTCTATTTGTAATTAGCTAAGTAATTAGTGTATTTGACGGTAATTAGATTAGGGTGACGGTAATTGTAATTAGGGATAGACGTAATTAGTGTATTTCACGTAACTGTACTTTTGGTGCACCACATTATAATCATGATTTAGGCATAGATACCTACTTATAATAATTATTTAGGTACTTAATTAATAAGTTAGTGTATTTGACGGTAATTAGAAAAATAATCGAAATTAGGTAATTAGTGTATTTCACGTAACTGTACTTTTTGTTGTACCTCATTAGTACCTACCGCCACTGACTTATTAATAGAAATAACCGGGTTTCACCGTTGGTGGTCGTTTTCAGACGTGTCGAAACTAGTCGATACGTGCCTCTGCATAACTATCTTATTACCATGAATAACAACCGGGTTTCACCGTTGGTGGTCGTTTTCAGACGTGTCGAAGCTTGTGGATACGTGCCTCTGCATAATTAATGACGCAGGTGTGCAGCGTGTTTCCGAACATAGGACCTGATGCAGGTGCGCCGTTTTCAGACGTGTCGAAACTTGTCGATACGTGCCTCTGCATAATTAATGATACAGGTGTGCAGCTCTATTGTATTCCCTACAAAGGAATGCCGACAAAGGGACGCCGACCAAAGGAGTGGCAGGTGGGCGTGATTAATGACACCCGATTTCTAAGAACTCATTAGTCTATTGTGTTTCCGAACAAAGGACCTGATGCAGGTGTTCTGTTTTCAGACGTGTCGAAGCTTGTCAATATGCGCCTCTGCATAATTATTGACGCAGGTGTGCATCTCTATTGTATTCCAGACAAAGGAACGCCGACAAAGGGCCGCCGAACAAAGGAGTGACAGGTGGGCGTGATTAATGATCCCCGATTTCTAAGAACTCATTAGTCTAGACAAAGGAACGCCGACAAAGGGCCGCCGAACAAAGGAGTGACAGGTGGGCGTGATTAATGACCTTGATAACAATAGAGCTAATTAGGCTATTGTGTTTCCGAACAAAGGGCCCGATGCAGGTGTCCCCATAAATCAAGTACACCCCATTGTTTCGATGACAGGTGGGCGTGATTAATGACCTCGATAACAATAGAGCTTGACAGGTGGGCGTGATTAATGACCCCGAGAACAATAGAGCTAATTTGAATAAAAAACCCATTAAGGGAACTAACTAACCTACCTTCTACTTTTAGTATTTCGTAAAAAAAAAAATTGAAGAGCGATAACAATCTTTAGTCAATAAAGACTGTAATATTACGGCTAAGTACTTATACAGGGTGTTTCATTAATTAGTGCAGAAAATTCAACTGTAGAATGCACTCGATATGGGTTGCAGTCCTGGGTAAAAACTCAAGTTACTGGAGTCCATTTTAGATTGTTGAAAAGCCATGTTGTTGTTGTTAGGGACTCGGTCGGTAATAATAAAAAAGGTAGACAGGAGAACGCGGCGTCAGCGGCGTCAGCGGCGTCAGCGGTAGAAAAGCCAGCGTCTGATTATTATTGAAGAAGACCTAGAAGATCTATTAGATCAAGAATTTGAAACTATATTATTGAAGATAATTCTCCAAGAGAAATAGCAACAATACTGGACAAATTTCTTAGACTTCTGAAGGAAGGTAACATAAAACCAAATCAAAGAAGAATCATAATCCATACGGAGTACCGATGGAATAATATCATAGGGCCCAGAAGAAAGAAGCAAACTAAGTTTGTTATTAAGTTAAGATTTATGTTTGTATGGTAAGCACTGATTATAAATGTTAAAGTTAAAAGGGTTATCGTTTTGATTTGAGGGTTTCACATAACCCATTTGAACTGAGATAAGGATTTTTGTTAAAACTCATAAGAGTCTTTTGTAAAAGAGCTAGTCAAATTGTTTTAAAGGCGCCCAACATTTAGCACGAGCACATAAATTGGCGCCCAACGTGGGGCTCGATAAGTTTTGAAAATAGTAGATAAATTGTGAGAACCCTGAAAACAAAGCGAAGCCCATTAATATTAATTATTATATCTCGAATGATCCAATGATAATGAATTTGTGACAGCGATCTGAAATGGATAAGATAATAACTAGAGCAATGTCTAAGGCGGGTAAAGCGGAGGAGTCAATCTCCAATGTTAATGAAACTAATAAGGGAGAACTGTCAAAATCAGACAGTGCAACCAATATTTCTGTAGGGTCAAATAATGACGAAGGGGGTGTGGAAAATGTCCAAAATTCAAATCAGGTAGTTTTCGGGGAAGACATGACAAAATCAAATAATGAGTTTTTAATGAACCAAATTTATCAGAACATGAGAGGTATTGAAGAAAATTTGAAAAAGTCAAATGGAGAGTTTTTAGTGTCAGTGACTGAGAAATTAATAAACAGTTGGGGTAAACTGAATGTAGGAGACAGGTTAGTAAGGGATAGTATAAACAAAAGAAGCCAAGAACAGAGGGATATCGTACAAGAAGTAACAGAATTTGATGGAATAAACCCAGTTAAGTATGAAAATCAGTATAGAGAAAGTGAAGAAAGGGGTTATGACAGAGAAAACATTAAGGGGAGTGTGAATTTCAATCATAAGGGGGGTGTGAATGTCAATCAGAAGGAGGAGAGTAGTGGTTATATCCGAGGAGATAATTACACCATGAGTAATACAAATTCACACTTATATCTGTCATTATTTAGGGATTTAGGAGGTTTCGAATTAAAATTTGATCTGACCTCAAAAATTCATCCTGTCCAATTCCTTCGGAATTTTCGGAAAATTGCAAAAGAGGCAATGGTCCCGAATGATAAACTGTTAAATTTAGTATCAAAACTGTTAGTAGGTGGTGCAAAGAGCTGGTTAGAATGGAAAGAAGTACAGATTTGTACCTATATACAATTCGAAGATGAATTTTTGGAACGCTATTGGCCGATTTCAAAGGAAAGGGAACTCTTACGACATATCGAATATGGGGAGTTTGACGGGAAAATGTCGAAGTCGGATTATTTTTTGAAAACAATGAAAGAGGCGTCCTATCTTAGATACCCACCGAGAGATTCCGAATTGGCTACTATGATAGTTACGCATTTTCCACCTGAAGTTAGGAATAACCTGCCAATTCATAGTTTGGGTGATCCATATTTAATTGAAAAATATTTAAGAGAGTTAGATGACTTAGAAAATGCATTACAAAGACGTTCAAATTATGCGCGAAACCAGAGTCGCGAGACGGCTTATAATAATCCAAGTCGAAATGATAGAAATGAATCCCGGAATTTTGGAAATAATAATAGCTACGTGAGAAATGAAAATAGCAATAGGGTTTCACGTACAGAGCCAGATAGGAATAATCAAATGACGTATGGTCGAAGTAACCAGTATAGAAATAATAATGTAACCGATGGTAATTCGTGGAGAAAACCGAACCCGGAGAGGAATGCACCGACGCCTGCTGGAAATGATTCGTACCGAAGAGAAAATAATTCTCATCGCCAAATAAATCATATCCACATGCAGAGCGAGAATTCATGTGATGTTAAAACAGCAAAAGAACCAGACTGCTGTGATAACGGCTGTAGCGGAAGTGAATACTTGACCGAAGATAATAAAGTCGAGGTGAGCGATGAAGGGTGCATTCAGATCTGCACAACGTTTAACCAAATAGAAGATGAACTGCTCAAGGAAAGTGATGAGACGTTGCCAGCTGTTCCGGGGTGTCCCACGATTCAGATAAAGATTGAAGGAATATTAGTGTCAGCATTGATCGATACAGGAGCACAAGTCAGTTGTGTGTCTAAAAACTTAGTAGATGAAATTAAAAAAATAAATAAGAGTCTGTTAATGTTACCAGCGTCAGGCATTACTTTAGTGGGTGCTGTTAAAGGTCGAAGTCAAAAAGTAAATCAACAAGTCCAACTTCCAATGGAATTAAATGGACAGACAATTTTGGTTCCTTGTCTGGTAGTGCCAAACCTTATAAAAAGCATCATACTTGGTTATGATTTTATAATTGAACACGAAATCGAAATTAATTCTAACCTAGCTGTTTTAAAGGGAAAGTTTAATGATCAAGCAATTGAGATTAAATATGATGATTGTATTATGCGCGAGAGGGGGGTGAAGATTAATTATGCAGAATTTAAGAAGGAAACAAAACATATAAAGGAAAACTATTCAAGTGGACAAAGTGAAGAAGTGGTGGAACAAACCGACGTGCTAGACTCATGTGAAAAAAGTAAATTGTGTGATCTTCTAAATAAAAATAAAGAAATTGGTCGCAGTTTAAGGGCTTATTGTTACGATTCACACCAAAAATGGGCGCATTTATTGAAGGAGGTGGAACCATGGCTGAAGAATGCACATCATGATAGTATAGGTTCTGCTCCGGTAGAAGTGCACTTTGGAATTAAAAAGAAAAACCCTTTCATCAAGAACATTGAATTTCCAGGAGAGGTATCTGAGGGGCAAGATATCATAATAATTGCTCGGGAGAGTCTTAGAAATAGAGAGGAAAAATGTAAAATCCGTCACCAAACAAAGCAAGTCACTGAATTCAAAGTGGGTGACATGGTTCTCCTAAGAACCCATCCCCAACCTGAAGCGACCATTAATATAATTAAAAAACTCTTTTTAATATATTCTGGACCATACGAAGTACAATCGATTGCAGGTACAAATTCATATGAACTTGTAGGAATAAATGATCGTCAATCTATTGGTAATAGGAATGTTTACGATATAAAGTTTTGGAAACCAGGAATTACAGAAATGTGATTGATTGAAAGAAAAATAAGTTCAAGAATACTGATTTTTTATTTTATTTGAGTTTACCATTACTTAGAGAATTATTATTAATAATTTTAAAAAAGAATCCCTGTTTTCTTGTTTTTTGGTTCAATTAGGTATTAGACTGTTACTGATTGTCAGTGATCTACTGATGTCCTGTGGAATGGGAAAAGAATAGTTTGTAGATTTAGATATTCTATTTGCATTTTCTTTCTTAATATTAATTGTTAATTGTTAATCAAAAGTTGTCAGTCTTTGGTGCAGGACAATGTTCAATCTCTATCACTGTGTTTCTAGGGATGTGAACATTGTGGGGGGTAATGCACTCGATATGGGTTGCAGTCCTGGGTAAAAACTCAAGTTACTGGAGTCCATTTTAGATTGTTGAAAAGCCATGTTGTTGTTGTTAGGGACTCGGTCGGTAATAATAAAAAAGGTAGACAGGAGAACGCGGCGTCAGCGGCGTCAGCGGCGTCAGCGGTAGAAAAGCCAGCGTCTGATTATTATTGAAGAAGACCTAGAAGATCTATTAGATCAAGAATTTGAAACTATATTATTGAAGATAATTCTCCAAGAGAAATAGCAACAATACTGGACAAATTTCTTAGACTTCTGAAGGAAGGTAACATAAAAACCAAATCAAAGAAGAATCATAATCCATACGGAGTACCGATGGAATAATATCATAGGGCCCAGAAGAAAGAAGCAAACTAAGTTTGTTATTAAGTTAAGATTTATGTTTGTATGGTAAGCACTGATTATAAATGTTAAAGTTAAAAGGGTTATCGTTTTGATTTGAGGGTTTCACATAACCCATTTGAACTGAGATAAGGATTTTTGTTAAAACTCATAAGAGTCTTTTGTAAAAGAGCTAGTCAAATTGTTTTAAAGGCGCCCAACATTTAGCACGAGCACAAGATTCCTTGCTGAATTTTAAGGGGGGTTTGTCATAACAAAAAAATTCTTAAAGCCTCCCCTAAGAAGTTACAATATATCCCCTTAAAGTAGGGTAAAAAATTCACATTTAGCGATTTTTTTCTGAAAAGACTTGAAATAAAAAAAGACGGCTAGATATTCGAATATTAATACCAAGAAGCCTCTATAATTACATAATTTTATCCACCCTTGTTCTCTGCAAAATTTTTAATCATACTACCCCTAAGAGTTTTTTTCCAGAACTTTTTTCCTAATAATTTTTTTTATCTTTAAATTCACACTTTGGAGGACCAGTTCAATTGAAAAAAAATCTTGTCTTAAAAATTTCACGAAACTCAATACTTTTCCACTATATGTATGTAATGGATGTAACTTTTTAGGGGACGCTTTAAGAAACTTTTTTTATGACAAACCCCCCTTAAAATTCAGCAAGGAATCTCCAGTTGAATTTTCTGCACTGATCATGAAACACGCTGTATAGTCTTACAAACAAGAGAGCCACTTGACTAAAAGGCCTATCCCAAAATAAGTCTCTTCTTAATATTCGTAACAGAAAGAAGTAATAACCGATTAGGTACTTGAGAAACTCAAATCTTATAACGGTTTCACGCCTTTAACATAATCTAATAAAATTTTAAATGACTCTAACACGATCGACATAATAATAACCATAAAACATGTAACGTTTTAAGTACGTAAAACATTTTCTCTCTAGTGTTGTTAATAACTGATCAGCTACTTGAGCAATAACTTTGAAACTTCCGTATTTATTTTATTAAAGTATCCCACTTGCAGCATCAACTGAGATAACTAATTTATTTTTATTAATGAAAATTTTAATTATAGTTTGCATTTGCAGCTACTTGCAGTGGTTTCATAATAATTTATTAATAATAAGTAGTCAAAGCTGTATGAATTCTAGTTGTCCTAGCCACCACTATTATTATTGACATATTATATGTCACTTAACTTTAATAATCTCACAGTTAAGAGAAGAAATGGCAAGTATACTCAACGATTAATAAATAATAATAAATAAAAAAAGTAGGTCGTTTGAGTATAAAGCACATACAGTGCATTTTACTAGCCTGCTAGGTGGGTTCGGAGAATTACTCCATCGCCCATAACCGTTGTCATGCTGGCAGTGCCTGAAACTCCAATCGAGAGGAGCTTCCAATATCCAACAGCAGAGCCTTCCAGAGGACCAAATCAAGCACAGACACGTGTTACGTTCTACTGGAACTCATCAGTGTACTGCATCTGGAGTGTATGGAGGATGCTGTCGGATGAACGGAAGCCGACCCCTCTTAAGCTAAGAATTAACACGGAACTCCGTGTGGTGTAAAGTAGAGCGACATCTAGCGGTCATTCTAAAGAACTAACCGGGAGTTCACTCTAAGTATATTACAGTTTCAGACACCACCAATGCCAGTCGATTGACAATCATGAATAAGAGAAGAAATGGCAAGTATACTCAACGATTAATTAATAATAATAAATAACAAAAGTAGGTCGTTTGAGTATAAAGCACATACAGTGCATTTTACTAGCCTGCTAGGTGGGTTCGGAGAATTACTCCATCGCCCATAACAGTTGTCATGCTGGCAGTGCCTGAAACTCCAATCGACAGGAGCTTCCGATATCCAACAGCAGAGCCTTCCAGAGTACCAAATCAAGCACAGACACGTGTTTCGTTCTACTGGAACTCATCAGTGTGCTGCATCTGGAGTGTCTGGAGGATGCTGTTTGATTGGTGGAGGTCAGATGCTGGAGGATTGGTGGTGTCAGAAACTGTAATATACTTAGAGTGAACTCCCGGTTAGTTCTTTAGAATGACCGCTAGATGTCGCTCTACTTTACACCACACGGAGTTCCGTGTTAATTCTTAGCTTAAGAGGGGTCGGCTTCCGTTCATCCGACAGCATCCTCCAGACACTCCAGATGCAGTACACTGATGAGTTCCAGTAGAACGAAACACGTGTCTGTGCTTGATTTGATACTCTGGAAGGCTCTGCTGTTGGATATTGGAAGCTCCTCTCGATTGGAGTTTCAGGCACTGCCAGCATGACAACTGTTATGGGCGATGGAGTAATTCTCCGAACCCACCTAGCAGGCTAGTAAAATGCACTGTATATGCTTTATACTCAAACGACCTTCTTTTGTTATTTATTATTATTAATCTCACAGTTCATTAATCTTGTCACTTTTCTTGTGTCTTTCAAGATTAATATCGAGCGATTCAGGCGCTCATACAAAAGCACTTTTGAAATGTAATCTTTTCAGTGCAATGTTAGAACAACCAGGTCACTAACATAATTTTCGAAGAAAGTTTTAGATATGATTCAACTTCGAAGAACATCAAAATTTCCAAGGAGCTATGTACATCACCATAAAAGTGTATCTTTGTTTCTCCTTAGAATCGGAGGAGTTGTAAATCTAAGAAAAATTACGCTCAAGAGACTATGCTCTTTCTTATTTAGGAGTTCCTAATTTCAAAACCTTTTGAATGAGAGAAAGTCATGCTAAACTACAGCAACTGCCTCGATTCGGAGAAACTTGCGGGAAAGCGGGACACTTCCATAGCATGTGTTTTATTGGTGTTTCGTCATCCTCCAAGCATAAGTGGCATTCAGCACTGAACGCTAAACCCATCCTGTGCAGGTGATGATTCAGCTTGCGGTGCCCACTGCCCGGTGTATAGGTCTATTAAGGCTTCCAGTTATTTCCTGTTAAGCTCCAATAATACTTCTTTGGTCTTTTTTTTTCGACGTGCCCTTTCTAAAAGCCTTCGAATGGTCCAATCTTTGTAAGTTTTTCCATTAGTGCTGGAGGACTTCCCTCTCAGCCCTGTTGCATTATTGTTTTCACAATATTCGGTGATATATGCCAAATGCTGGTTCTGGTTCGATAAATTCAATTCGACACCCTTCCTAGCCAGAGAGTTGGCAAGTTCTCTTCATATTATATCCAGTATGGCCCGGAATCTAGATCAGAGGTACTCCGTTGTTCCTCGCTAGGGCATTCAGAGTTAATTGACAGTTCCAGACCCACTTGGACTTGCGCAATAGCTCGAACTATTAGCTTGCTGTCTGATAGTATCTTTAGTGATCTGCTTTGGTAGTACATTTTTTCCTGCATATGCGCACATAGCTGTATATGGCATGGATTTCGGCCTGAAAAGTTGTTGCGTGAAGACTCACTTTTTCGAGAGTCACGTTCACACGTCAACAAGGAGAGTTTGGCTCGGTGTATACTTTTTTTCGGATGGGAGCTCCTAGTATGTTTTCTATCTGGGATGACTCTTAGATACTTAGCTTTCGTTAAACCGTCCAACCTTCTCTTTCTGGAAAATAGCAATGAGAGTTTCTTGTGAGGGTTGGCTGACATGTATTCTCTCTCGCACCACTGATAAGTTACTCCGAGTACTTTCTGAACGACCCTAGAAACGGTAGCTTAAGATCTTCGTTTGATCAGAATGACCAGCAACAGCATACACCTGGACGTCGATACTCCATAGTGAGAGAACGGATAGAAGGTCTTCGACGAGAAGGGACTGGAGCAAAGGGGAGAGGACTCTTTCCTGCGGACAACCCCTCACGGGCGTAAAGTCTAAACTCGGTATTGAAGAGTCATTACGCTTTTTTCCTCATTTACTTTTGTCTTTGTTCCACCAGTCATCATTTCTGTTGTTTCTCTTCACCTTCAGTGGACAGTTTTCTGGATCTGCTCCGCCGTGATTTCGATTTCATCACGATTTTTGATTGTGGAAATCGTGGAAAATACCCATCATTCTCCGCTCATTGAAAAATATACAGGGTGTCATTTGAAAACTTGCCACCCCCGAATTTTCCATTAAAAAGGTTTCACACAGAAATCCCGAGACAGATCGATTTTATATTAGAGGAGGACACACATGGTACCACACCTCAATTTTCTCATCACAAAAATTTTAAGCAATTAATACTTAATTGTAAATAAAAGAAAAAGTATACTCAATTTTGAAATTGTGATTGTTTTAACGAATATTTAAAATAAAGTGCCACTCAACCCTTTCCTATTTGGGATCTCTGATCCAAATTTTTTTTGACTCATAAGTATTTTCTTCACATTTCAAGATTGAGTACCTACAATCTCGCACTCAATAAGTGCCTCCCTTGAAAATAAAATCGAGATGTGGGGCGATATTTAATTCATAAAAACACATGCTTATCATGTGTGTCCCTCTCGAATATAAAATCGACCTGTCTCGGTGTTTCTTTTTGAGAAACATTTTTTAAGAGAGAATTCGCGGATGCAAGTTTTCAAATTGACACCTGTATATACAAATACCTAACTAAAAAACATCATCTTTAATGACAATAAATGAAAGTACAATTATTACCTCACTAACCGATGACTGGAAATTATCAAGATTCAAATGAAGAAGTTTTAAATAACTTCATCTTACAACTGAAGAAGCACAGTAGGGACACTTGAATTGTTCATGATAACGTCACTAAAACAGCAAAACAACGCTCACATTGTTCCTCTTTAAAGACGTATAACAGTCTATTAAAAAAATAATATATCAAGTCACTGGGTTGCGTCATAACATAAGTAAAAAAATTACAAGAATTGCATAATAATCAGCATGGGATATTTTATAGTTATTTGCAGGATTTAATTATATAACTTCAACGATTTGTACCTATATTTGTACAGGAAAAAAAAAACTTTCTAATTACCATTCGATCTTCATAAGCGAAAATGAAATAACTCGTGTTCGCAGCAATAGGAATAATCACTGGACCTGGGAGGTGTAAAAATGAATTCCTCAGTCAGAAAACTCACTTTCTATTGCTTAGATGAAGTAATCTGTAAATTCATGACACATCCATGTATAATTATAGAAAACAATAAAAGGGTTGGGAAGGAACATTTAAGTTGATAAATTTTGTACTCTAGTTTTTGATTGCGAAAAGTTTTTGAAAAAACAAATTCAAAAATTTAACAACTCAAAAATGTTATCGCTATTTCTGAGTGAATACGGACATGAACGAACCTCTTGATCTAAGGAGGATTGTCTTAAAAAAATCATCCAGCATTCAAGATTTTCTGCGGCCGACTGCGGATCTGTAATAAATCTCCGGAAACTTATGAGATAAGCAAATTTTATTCTTTGCTATTTTAATTGAAAAATACTCAACATCGTTCCTATCCTAATGGCTGATCAACTCAAGCATCAGCTGTTTATGACTTCAATAATATTCGCAATGAAAAGGTGAAGGAATCGATCATCTTTGTCGGCGAATTCTTCACCGTTGATTAGTCAAGTACAAGATTAATTGATTGTTTCACCAAACTGAAACGAGATCGTTTGTACTTAGGTAGGTATATCAGTTTCGTTTTATAGAAAAAAAAAATCCACCAAGAGGTATGCTTCGGTGCAACTCATCTGTAACTTCTTATTACTACTTATCAAGCCATCTAAGACTGAAATAATTTCCACGTACATGCTCGGGCTGGTAACTTCAATTCTCCTTTACTTTCCTCCTTAATTACTGGATACTGTTAGATTATTGTTATAGAGCTTCCGTTCGCAGTTAATTTCAATTTTGAGTTGTATCTTATGATACAGGTAATTAAAAATTTATGAGAAATAATGTACATTAAAAACATAGCTGGAGGTACTTCTTTTAGATAGGTAGTCAGTATACTTTACGTGTAAGCAGAAAGCTTTATCTATCCTCAGTGACGTATAAGTTCAGGTATAAGTCTTATGTGTGCCCTAATAGTTTTTTTTTCAATATGCTAGACATAGCTGCAGGATCGTATTAATTATAATAGAATAAAATATGTAGTAAATTCCACAAAAATTGTGTCTTCAGCGAAAAGTTGACGTAACACTTGGTGAAAAAAGAGAAAAAATATTTCTAGACAGTCCAACCAAATTTTTAATCCGTTATTGAATCCTTGTTTTAAATCATGCCAAATACAAAATACAAAAACAAAAACATGAACAATAACTTCAAATAGATTTTAAAACAAAAAAATTCATGATTAGATTATAATTTTATAAAAACAAAATAAAACAAAAATAAAAATGTTTTGGAATGTTAAGGTAAATTTTAAACAGACTTGTTATATTTTAAAATATCTGTCATTTATTTTACTTTGTACCTTTTAATTGAAATTTTTTTTGAACAAGGCTTCAATAGGGGCCGAAAGATTACATTAATCGTGTGTTTGTAAGTATATTCCCGTGCGGTTGAGTACCCATCGGGCGCGTCCCCAGGTGGCGGATAGGGGGAAGGCCTTACAATGAGCGTAAGTGAGTAAGGTTAGCAGTGGTGATAGAGCTCGTCGGAGGTAAAATTCTAGACTGGCAGATTAAAGCCTTGCCGCGGACCACCTCCCCTAACCTAGTTGTCGTGTCGTGACTAAAGGTCTGCACTAGGGATAACGGCGCCAGAGATGTCCGACTGTGGACTATCTGATATACCGTATCATCTGTTGTCGTGGACACGTCTCGCGGACAGAGAAATGCGGGGGTCTGGGCTTAATCGTCTGAACCAAGAGGAGACAACCTCGCTAAAAAACCTAAATCCTAAGGCGGGGGTCCAGGCTGATGGGATGCGTGACTGGATAGATGACCAGCCCCTGCTGGATTCAACCTTGGGGCACCAGGGGGCACCCCACTGTATAAATCCCCTCACCTTTGCATGCGGGGCTCTGCATAGGTGGAACACCCTTCCCTTGCTACTCGTGGGATCAACCATGGTAAGAAATAAAAAAACAAAAAAATTGCGGGACATCACCGCAAAACAGACTGCTGACCGAGCGGGGCTTGTCACCCGTCATGACAGTCGGCAATCTAAACAATCCTTGAGCTCGAGACCACCTCGAACGCAAGAAGAAAAGAAACCGTCGTCACCGATCAAGGTAATGTCATCGAGGATTCATCGGGAACCTATGAAGAGCCTATGCTCATACAGGGGGCAAGCACCCCAATGCACGCAAGAAGAACAATGACCAGTATAAGCACAGCAAATGTCACCAGCATGGCCCAGTTCAACGCCCATCATGCTAGGGGGGCATCAGCCGTCATAGCTCGGGCGTTCGACAGGTCATGCCTGGGTGTTGTGCTTATACAAGAACCTTGGACATACAAGGGGCAGGTAAGGGGCCTACCACGAAAGGATTGCAAGACAATTTGGGATATCAGAAGTGATATCCCAAGGGCCTGCATCCTGATAAGAAACAACATTAAATATGTATGTCTATCAGAATTCATGACACGGGACCTTGTGCCAATCCGGGTCAACATCACCGGAGGCACACACCGTAGCATCATAGTAGCATCAGGGTACTTCCATGAGAAAACATCAGCACCTCCTATGGAAGTCCAGAAACTAGTCGAGTACTGCAACGGGCATGGGCTACCGCTCCTACTCGGCAGTGATGCCAACGCACACAACATCAGCTGGGGCAGCAAGTATACCAACAAAAGAGGTGAGCAACTGCTTGAATTTTTACTTGAATCCAATTTAGATGTACTGAATGTGGGGAACACACCCACTTTTGTAACTAAAAAGAGTCAAGACGTAACAGACATAACGATCGGTAGTCCGAGCATATGTCAACTGATCAGAGACTGATGGAGGGTATCTAACGAACCCTCACTCTCTGATCACAGAATAATAGAATTCAACATGAGGGGACTCTGGCAAGAGAACACCCTCATTAGACATCCAAGAAACACCGACTGGGACACATTTCACACACCAGCCTAAGAGAAAATATAAAACAAACAAATTCTAGAGTCAAAAACCATCTAGAATTAGAAGCAACATTAGAATCTCTCAACGGAGCGCTGAAATATTCATACGAATCCAGCTGCCCCATTAGAGAGAAAAGAAATTGTAGGAAAACTCCGTGGTGGAACGAACACCTATCCAAGCTCCGGGCAGAAGTTCGAAGGCTTTTCAATAAAGCCAAGCGCGATGGAGACTGGCAGGGCTACACGGCGGAACTGACAACCTACAATAAGGAAATCAGGAAATCTAAACGGAAGAGCTTCAGGGACTTCTGCAGGGATATCACCTCAACACCTGAAGCATCCAGACTTCACAAAGCTTTAGCGAAAGGCATTGCTCAGGGAACAATTTCGCTCAGAAAACCTGATGGAAACTACACAGAAAATGAAGAGCAAAGAGCTCTACTTCTGCTAGAAACTCACTTTCCAGGCAGTGCACTGAAAGTAGGGAACGAGGATTCGTTCGAATCTGGTAAGCCCACGAAAGAAGATTGGGAGGTCGCGAAAACCATCTGCACCTCCGAAGACTGAAATGGGCAATTGGCACCTTTCAACCATTCAAATCACCCGGGGTGGATGGCATATTTCCGGCTCTTCTGCAAAGAGGACTGGAGGATCTCATGCCACACCTGGTAAGAATATTTAGAAGCAGCCTGGCTATGGGATATATACCACAAGCCTGGAGGAAGGCGCAAGTCATCTTTATTCCTAAGGCAGGAAGAAAGGACACCTCTCTCCCGAAGTCATTTAGACCCATCTGTCTTACCTCCTTCTTACTAAAGACGATGGAGAAAATCATTGATAATCACATCAGAACGGAAACACTGAACAGGGGACCACTACACCCAAGCCAGCATGCATACAGAGCGGGCAGATCGACAGAGACCGCCCTGTATGAGCTGACAGAAAAGATTCAGGACACTCTGGAGTACAAGGAAACGGCCATTTGCGCCTTTCTGGACATAGAAGGAGCATTCGACAATACCTCTTGCGATGCTATCAAGAAAGCCCTTACTAAAAAAGGCATTAACAGCACAACATCCCATTGGATTCAACAAATGCTGTCCACAAGAATAATTGGAACCAAAGTGGGCGATGACACCATCCAGGTGAAAACAACCAAAGGGATGCCCACAAGGAGGGGTGTTATCCCCCCTCCTATGGAGCCTGGTAGTAGACGAGCTCCTCGGGTTACTCACCGAGAACGGCATTACCTGCATCGGGTATGCCGATGACATCGTCATCATGGCCAGAGGAAAATTTGAAGGAACACTCTGCGACATAGTACAGAGGGGGTTAAAGATAACCTTGAAATGGTGCCAGGAAATAGGACTCAACATCAATCCTACAAAAACTACACTGACACCATTCACAAGAAAAAACAAGCTTGCAAACCTCAAAACAATCGACTTAAATGGAGTCGAGTTAGAATGGAAGGAAGAAGTAAAATATCTGGGAATAACACTGGATAAGAAGCTAATGTGTAACAAGCACTTAAGTGCAACAGTAAGTAAGGCCACATCCGTACTCAGGTTGTGCAGGAGAATGGCGGGGAATGCATGGAGTTGTAACCCATCCATTTTACGCTGTATGTACACCATGCTAGTGAGACCCATCATCACATACGGAGCGGTCGTCTGGTACAAGAGGACCAAGCTAATAACAGCGAGGAAAACACTCGAGAAGATCCAGAGACTTGCATGCCTCTGCATCACAGGAGCAATGAGAACATGCCCAACAGCAGCGTTGGAAGTAATTCTAGATCTCACACCACTGCACTTAGTGATTGAGAGAAGTGCCGCAGAGGCTCAACTCAGAATGTCAAGAATGGGGATCAGGGGGGAACTACGGACCGAGGGGAATCAACCCCTGAACATCTGTAAAAACCTCCTGATAATGCCAAAAGACAAAACTGTCAAGAAATTCAGCTTCAAGAGAAACTTCATCATGGAACTGTCTACGAAAGAAGAATGGAGCAACACATCCATTCACACTTTCAAAGGAGGTACGATAAGATGGTACACAGACGGCTCAAAGGCCACCGAGGGAACTGGGGCAGGAGTATATGGGCCAGGCACCAACTACTCCGAGCCGATGGGAACATCCCCAAGCATACTTCAAGCGGAACTGTACGCAATAGAAGTATGCGCCCAAATAAACCTCGACAGAAACTATAAAAATAGGGAAATAGCAATACTGACAGACAGTCAAGCAGCCATAAAGACGCTGAGCTCCCCTATCATCAGCTCAAAAATGGCATGGAACTGCCTACAAAAACTCAATAAACTAGGCAGAGAGAACAAAATTCACCTCAAATGTAAGTATATTTTAAATGGAACTTAATTCCCAATAATAAACCAAAACCAAAATCAGAAAATATATGAGGGAACGGTTTAATAAACAAACAAATCAAACCTATCTGCAGGTACCTAGGTACTTACCTATCATTTTCAGAGACCCTTCGGTGAAATAGAATGCAGGAATTGCAAGAAAATTTATTTTTATAGAAACAGGTGACCTCGCAGGTGACACATAACAACATAACAAACATAAAAGAATTCTGGTAACATAAATTTTACAGTTCCACAAAAAATTCACCAAATCGCTCTCACCTTTCTGCATGTTTGTTATAATAAATCTCCTTACTTTTATTAATTTTATTTTTTTAACGCCGGCGTGATGTCTCGTATAGGTAGGTACATTCAAAACCTTATAAAGGTAAAAACATATAAAGAAGTGTCATCTCGTTTTCGCATTAAATCTCTTGCTTAAATTTTATTTATACTTCCATTCATCATGTTGTTATAATAGCAAGGTCCCTTGTATTTTAGTAAGTGGGTTTCTAATTTTATCATGGCATGAAGATCTCTCATTAAATTTAAAATATGTTTAACTTAACTTAACTAAAGTGAAATAAGATGCAGTCCTAAACTTACATGTGGCCTCATCCATATGATGGGTTGTAGATTGGGCTTTTTATGATGGTATAAAGCTTTAGGACCTGCAGGAAAATCCGGATCTTCAAACAAAACTCCTCGCTCTCTACAACTTCTCTTTATCGCTTGATGATTAGTTGAATTGCGTTGCCTTTCACTCGTGCAATATCTGAAAAAAATAATACTATAAACCATAATTATATAGGCTGTTTTTTTTTCAATTTTTAGTAAAGGGATCTTGTAAATTTCTTCAATTAAAGGAACGGTTAAATAGAGAAAGTAGTGTAGTTTTATGAGCTACAATATAAGCAAATTTTAAAAACGGTAAAACTTCTCTATTTTCGTCATAACTCGAAAATTATTCGAAAAATGAAAAAAAATGTATCGCCGTTTTATTGGCTATAAGATCATTTGAAACTTTTTCCTTTACGATTTTTCTCTAATCCCAATAATAGGAGTGCTATAGTATCCAAGTATAAAGACTCGTGAAAAAAAATTTAAAAAAGCGTCCCCTGTACAGGGTGAGGCGGGAGAACCTTAGGGCATTTTTATATGAAGAAGTGTTAGGAGTAGAAGTCGAAAAGTTTGTACGCTTATGAATTCAATTTTGACGAGCTAAACTAAAATATTTACAACCCCTCACTATTTCCGGTTATACCGGAAGTTGCAATCAACTTTCTTATTTTAAATGGGACACCCTGTATATTATTACATTTTCAGATTGCCTGAAAAAATGTAATAAAAATGATGTTTACAGTTCAAATTTGTAACGACCAATTAATGAGTTATAAACAAATGAAAATTGCAATTTTCATTTGTTTATAACTCATAAACCACTCGTTCCAATTTTGAACTACAAACACAATTTTTATTATATTTTTTCAGGCAATCTGAAAATGTAATAATACAGGGTTATTCACGGTATACGCCACGGAAGATTATGGCCGTGTGTCTGGATTTTAGGATCTTTTTATTTTTGGAGTGGATAGAGATCCGGCAGAGGTACGTTTTAAAATTATATTCATAATGTACAGGGTGTCCCAAAAGCATGAAACATATCAAAGTTATGTTTTTTTAAATGGAATGCTCCTATGTTATTACATTTTTAAATTGCCTGGGAAGGGAAAATATGATTGGCTTTTACAGTTGGTGTTTAAATTCAGAGGTTTTTGAGTTCTTAACAAGTGAAAATCGTCATTTTTCAATTTCAAGGCCCTGTACAAGGAAAACGGCTTAAGATAGAGAAAAACGGCTTACATGTTCTTTTTTTTTTTAAAAAAAAAAGGAGGGAGCATCGGTCTTAACTATGTAGGTAAGACAAAGTCGCTCCACTCCGGTAACACGGGATTTCGAGCATTACTCATTCACCCAGCCTCAAGTTTTGCCATTTAAATTTAAACCTTCGGTCGCTTGTTTTATTTTTCACATACATTCGAAAATGCATCCGAAAAATAACACGAGCCGGTGAGCTCCGAACTCGCGACCTTAGGCTCGGTAGGCAGTGGACTGAACCACTAGGCTACGCGAGTCTCTACATGTCCCTATTTTAATTTTTCATGTTCTATCCAATGATGTAGATGAAATGTTTATACAGGGTGATAAAAAATTTGAAAAATTCTGAGATTTCTCCACGCGTCGACAAATAAATAAATCAAAGAAAGTACAAATGTTTCTATACCATAGGATAGTACATGAAAAGTTAAAATAGGGACATGTAAGCCGTTTTTCTCTATCTTGAATCGTTTTAGTTGTATAGGGCTTTGAACTTCAAAAAAGACGGTTTTCACTTGTTTATAACTCACAAACTTCTGAATTTAAACACCAACTGTAATGGTGTTTTTGACCCGGCAGAGGTACGTTTTAAAATTAAATTCATAATGTACAGGTGTCCCAAAAGCATGAAACATATCAAAGTTATGTTTTTTTTAAATGGAATGCTCCTATGTTATTGCATTTTTAGATTGTCTGAGAAGAAAAAATAAGATTAGTTTTTACAGTTGGTGTTTAAATTCAAAAGTTTTTGAGTTATAAACAAGTGAAAATCGTCATTTTTCAAGTTCAAGGCCCTGTACAACGAAAACGGTTCAAGATAGAGAAAAACGGCTTACATGTCCCTATTTTTTTCATGTACTATCCTATGGTGTAGAAACATTTGTACTTTCTTTGATTTTTTTATTTGGCGACGCGTGGAGAAATCTCAGAATTTTTCAATTTTTTTATCACCCTGTATAAACATTTCATCTACATCATTGGATAGTACATGAAAAGTTAAAATAGGGACATGTAAGCCGTTTTTCTCTATCTTTAGCCGTTTCCGTTGTACAGGGCATTGAACTTCAAAAATGACGATTTTCACTTGTTTATAACTCAAAAACTTCTGAATTTAAACACCAACTGTAAAAGCCAATCTTATTTCCTCTTCTCAGATAATCTAAAACTGCAATAACATGGGAGCATTCCATTTAAAAAAACATAACTTTGATATGTTTCATGCTTTTGGGACACCTGTACATTATGAATATAATTTTAAAACGTACCTCTGCCGGATGTCTATCCACTCCAAAAATAAAATGATCCTAAAATCCAGAGACACGGCCATAATCTTCCGTGGCGTATACCGTAAATAACCCTGTATAGAGGATGTCCCATTTAAAATAAGAAAGTTGATGGCCACTTCCGGTATAACCGGAAATGGTGAGGGGTTGTAAATATCTAAGTTCAGCTCGTCAAAACCGAAATTATACACGTACAAATTTTTAGACTTCTACTCCCAGGACTTCTCCATATAAAAATGCCCTAAGGCTCTCACGCCTCACCCTGTATAATGTTCAATATTAAATGTTTATAGCTTAAATCAATCAATTATTCTTTCCCTCTTGTAAAGCTTCACTTGACGTTCTTGTAAAAGCTGTAACTATGATGTCTACTCCACTTAAAAAAAAATAATGTGCTGTCCAAACAGCTGGTAAAAGGACGTAACACTAAAGAAGAAGAAGTACTCCACTTTATGCAAAGTATCTTGGAAAGAGAAGTTCTGTAAAACATTATCAGGAAAAGCTCATGAAAGCGCTGATCTGCAGTTTTGGATGCGTGGCTTTTTGATCTTTTACCTCTGACTGAATCTATTCGAAGAACTTAATCTGAGCTAATCTCAGTGAGTGTCATATAATTATACCTGGCCGTGATCTTTGTCCCAGCAGACACAAATATCTTCTAATGGACAAAAGAACGGACCTTAGTAAATATATGCGACCAATTACTTATTGCCAGCTACCTCCTGTTCATACCATAATTCATACCACTTTCCTCATTATAGTAGTTCTTGTAAGGATCCGTACGACTAAAGCAGCAGCTCTTAATAAAATGACAAGATCTATTTACTATAGGACTATAGCCTAGAAGATATCATCCCTAACTAGTTTGAACTGGATCGAGCTTCCTAGGTATTTTATAGTTTAATTTAGCGTAATCACACCACAGGTGTTTTGATCTAGTTAACCTGTTCCACTACAGACAATGCACACATGCTTATAGCTTATACATCGATTCTATAGAAACATTTTTTCTTTCTCATATCTAAAAATAATTATTATTGAAGTAATGATAATATGTCTACTCATATCTGGCAATAAGTATTCATTTGATCTTCTATACTTTATCGTAGTAGCTACATGTGCTCATCCAGGTGGTAGTGGAATATTGGATTGTGGTCTTCCTTCCATGGTCTACCAGAAGAAAATTCACGCGCTGCTGTCTTTGGCAGGTACGCGGATTTAATGATGTGGAACTGCGAGTAATTTATTGCAGATAAATAGTCGAGTTATATCACTGAATGTAAAGATCCCAGCTGGTATAACTCAAACTGATTTCATCCTGATCTTTAATAGGAGTTAATGATTTGAATAAATCACAGTTCTATGAAGATCACTTGCGTAAGAGCTATAAATTGGAAGGTAAATAGATCAAGCAGTAGTTACCGACTGGATTGATTGAACGGGATATTACAGTTTTCCGCTTCAAGAATCTTCTTATTTTTTTTCTGGTGTACCTATCTTGTTCGTGAAAAATTATGATAACAAAAATTGTCAAAGAGGATGTAGGTACTATCCAAAAACTTATGTTTGAATTTTCTGTTAAATTCCATATTGTTCCAATTACAAATTTTAAAAAATGACGTCACTTTTGGTGGATAAAAATGATTTTTTTTCAATTTTACAACAAAACGTTCAACGGCAAAAATTTTTTTGAAGATTTTTTAATTTTTCACTTTCATAGGTAACTAATTAATTTAAGTCGTAAGCATTTTCACCTAATAGGTACATGATTTTGGGGTTTGGAGGGTCGCTGATTAAGAACCAGATTTATCATTTTCAAAAACAAAAAGGCGAAACATTCCAAAGTTCCATTTACAACTTCTATTTAAATTCATCTTATCTTAATTGGTGGGTTATACAGGGTGTCAATTTGAAAACTTGCCACCCCCGAATTCTTCCTTGGAAATTTTTTTTCAAAGAAATCCCGAAACAGGTCAATTTTTTAATGTAATTTATGTTCTATTGGCGTAAAAAAAATTTATACAGGCTGTTCCTTGACTCAGTGACGACGATATGGTCTATTTTTTTGAATGGGACACCCTGTATATTAATTCAATTTCAGATTGTCTGAGAAAATCCAATATAAATTGTTTTTACAGTTGCCGTTTAAACTGAGTAGCTTACGAGTTATAAACAAATGAAAATCGCAGTTTTTCATTTTCAAAGCAGCTTATTTTGAAAACGGCTACAGACATCGGAAAACGGCTTACATGTTCCTATCTTAACTTTTCAAGCGGTATCCTATTGTGTGGATGAAATTTTCATACACGGTGACGAAAATTATCAGACTTTTGATCATCCTGTATAAATATTTCATCTACATCATAGGATATCGCTTCAAAAGTTAAGATAGGGACATGTAAGCCGTTTTCCGATATTTAGAGCCGTGTCTGATGTACACTGCTTTCAAAATGGAGAATTGCGATTTTCATTTGTTTATAACTCATAACCTACTGAATGTAAGCTGCAACTGTAAAAACCATTCCTACTGGATTTTTTCAGACAATCTGAAAATGTAATAATATACAGGTGTCCCATTTAAAAAAATCGACAATGTCGTCATTACTGAGTCAAGGAACACCCTGTATAAAATATTTTTACGTCAATAGAACATAAATTAAATTTAAAAATTGACCTGTTCCGGGATTTCTTTGAAAAAAAATTTTCAAGGAAGAATTTGGGGGTGGCAAGTTTTCAAATTGACACCCTGTATAGTCAAATACCGTTAACTATAATACGGGAAACTTAGCTTTAAAAAGCGGCGAGAAAATTAAGTGCCATCTAGCGTCTCGGGGTGGACCTAACAACATTAAACGCAATTACTTTCTTTCACTTCAGTTTAAATAATAAAATGAAACTACTGTCAAAATTACTCCAGCGGAGTCGTGTAGATTGATATCGAAGAAATCAACCCAATCACATACTAGTTTTGGTGCTAGGTCCGCCCTGAACGAATAGATGTCGCTAGTCTCAGAGTCGTTAACCAAATGCATGTATTTCCGTTGGAGTTTCCTGTATTATAGTTTAACGTATTTGATACAGTTTGGAACATCCAGTTGGAATCAATTCATTATTTCACTAAAAATTGTACATATTTAAAAAAATCCCGAAACACATCGATTTTAGATTATGGCATTAGAATTGACATCCTGCAACATACAAATTTCGTCCCTAATGTCAACTCCCTTCGGCTGACAGTTGCAACCCCCAAATTCTTAAATGGGAAGTAGACGCTTGTGATATCACATTTGTAAGATCTTTTCATTTTCTATTCAAAAATGTTCAATAAAAAGATTTATTGCAAAAATTTTCAGTAAAAAATTAATTCATAGCTGACTTATTAAGAGGAAGAATAACGGATGTGGTTAGGTATTTACGATTAGGACACTACCAAGCCGTTCAAGAAACTTGTTTTAAACATTTCCTACATTGTATTTTTTCTGTAGAGAATAACGTCAAGCACACGTTTTTTTAAATTTTTGTAGTAAATATTGATATTGATATTGATATTGAGGGTGTCAGATGCGCTGCGACCTATTACAGATCTATTGTGCCCCCTCTTCTCTGCTTCTTTGGAGTATATTCCCTTCATTGAAGCAGCCTCTCCAACTCCGCTTCCCTTAGGAATTTCAGGATTTGAAGGGGATCAAGGCCGGACAAAGCCCTCCCCGTTGAGCTGGTGTTGGTCCAGAACATCGTTTCTTTCACGTTCTAGGGCTTCGCAGTTCATCAATAGGTGACGAGGCGTCTCGTTTTCTTCCCTGCAGAGTCTGCAAACGCCATCATTTTCTATACCAAGTTTCCTCAGATGTTCATTGAGCTTGCAATGACCTGTTAGGAATCCTGTTAGCATTCTGAGACTTCCTTTGTTGAGGGTCAGGAGTTTCCTTGACCTTTCTCGGTTAAAGTTCCCGAGGAGCTCCTTGGATTGTCTCAATCCTGAGAGGTTATTCCAATGGATTTCTCTGAGTTTTTCTTCTTCCTTCCAAAGTTCTGCCTTGAAAAACGTGTCTTCAAGGCTACAGAATGGTTCTGGTCCTATAAAGGGCGTCGATGCTCCTTTTCTTGCCAATGAGTGGGCACGTTCGTTTCCCTCAATCCCAGTGTGTCCTGGTATCCATTTGAGGTGAATTTTGTTCTCTCTGCCTAGTTTATTGAGTTTTTGTAGGCAGTTCCATGCCATTTTTGAGCTGATGATAGGAGAGCTCAGCGTCTTTATGGCTGCTTGACTGTCTGTCAGTATTTCTATTTCCCTATTTTTATAGTTTCTGTCTTATGTCGAGGTTTATTTGGGCGCATACTTCTATTGCGTACAGTTCCGCTTGAAGTATGCTTGGGGATGTTCCCATCGGCTCGGAGTAGTTGGTGCCTGGCCCATATACTCCTGCCCCAGTTCCCTCGGTGGCCTTTGAGCCGTCTGTGTACCATCTTATTGTACCTTTTTTGAAAGTGTGAATGAATGTGTTGCTCCATTCTTCTTTCGTAGACAGTCCCATGATGAAGTTTCTCTTGAAGCTGAATTTCTTGACAGTTTTGTCTTTTGGCATTATCAGGAGGTTTTTACAGATGTTCAGGGGTTGATTCCCCTCGGTCCGTAGTCCCCCCCTGATCCCCATTCTTGACATTCTGAGTTGAGCCTCTGCGGCACTTCTCTCAATCACTAAGTGCTGCAGTGGTGTGAGATCTAGAATTACTTCCAACGCTGCTGTTGGGCATGTTCTCATTGCTCCTGTGATGCAGAGGCATGCAAGTCTCTGGATCTTCTCGAGTGTTTTCCTCGCTGTAGTAAATATCAAAACTACAAAATTTTCGGATAGAGATTGAAAATGCCTTTGGAATGAGGTATCACAAGCCCCTAATTGCCATTTTAAAATTTAAGAGTCGCCACTGTCACTCGATATAGGTTGAATGTAGGGATGAAATTATTTGTATCGGGATGTCATTTTATAATCTAAAATTGACGTGTCTGGGGATTTTTTAAAATAAGCCTAATTATTACTGAAATCATGAATTTATTCCATTAATTTTTCCACACAAGTAATGTACACTATTTTTCCTACGACCACATAGGTATTAATGCACAATCTCAAAATTTTTATATTTTCTAATAATTTTATTTAAGAACTTTACAAAGAAAACTAATAATTGAATTAGAAAAACTTACTTAAAATAATTAACTGCTTAAAATAGTAGAAATTGAAAGTAATATTATTATTATTACAATGATTTCTAAATTGTAATAATGGAGTTTGCGACAAAGAGTTAGAGAAACTTATCCCTGTTTTTGTAGGTACCTATATACGAGTATGTACCTAGTGGCAGACTCGACGTCAGTTTTTTCAAGTAGACTTGCGTGATTGCACCTAAATGAATGTGTGCTTTAATTGAAAGTAATAATCCGAAAATGTTCGTCAAACTTTTGGATTTTACTGTTTTTCGCCTGCTTTATTAAACTTATCACATAAAAAACCGTAAAAAAGTATTTAAAGTCCATGAGAGAGTCAATACTTTATACATAACTATATTGTGGGCTGCCTAACTTAAGGGGTATTAGCTAACCGATTGACTAATCATATCACTCTAGTAAGATATTTTGCTTTTCAATTCTAGAATGATATTTGTCGTGGCCAAAATAGGTACCTTAGGTAGTGTGCAATTTTTCATTTTCGCTGGTTGTCGGAAAAAAAAATTTGAAAACACATAAGTATGTAATAGGAAAATTCAGATCCCACAAATACCTTAGATGACATATTTGCATTCCTGATTGTTTTCATCATATTTTATAAGGTAGGTAGGTACTCGTGGTCATAATTGCTAACGTGAGCCGTTTTCGAGAAAAACAACCAGTTACGATAAGCAACTCGTTTTGGATTTTTCAAAACATGTTTCGAAAAATGAAAGGAAAAAACTTCTCTCAATCCGAAAATCCTCGCCAATAACACAAGAAAAAAATTTGGTATTAAAAACAATAATAAGACATGTATAAAAGCTGAGTTCTGTGTCTTAAAAGGTTCAGCAGATATCTTCAAATCAAATAAAATTAAATTTTTTTTGTGTGACTCAAATTGGTGTATTTGACACGCAGATCTCAAAGATGGTGCATTTTCGGATACCTACACGTTAATGGGAAATTATATCTTTAGAATTAGCCAAGGAATTACCCAGTAAAATTTTCGCACCCATTTCGGATAATCCTGTATATGTATTTACTTTATTTGTCAATATGAAAGCTTTTGACACTCAGTAATCAAAAAAATTATAATGTTAAAATCCGCTTGTCAAATTTATTTAAATTTTAAGTTACACATTACAAAATGGTTTTATTTGTGTTTATTAGCGTAATATTTTCAACAGCTCTTTGCACTGTAGCTTTCCTATTGATATCAGCTGGAGACATCAAGACCTTCAGAGAATTATACTGCAGAAAGAGGGTGACTAAACTGACCAACCTACCACTCGTCACAAGTCATGGAGACATCGTTAATTCTCTGGAAGACCTCGATGTGCAGTTAGAAGTTCTCAAATCACAGCTTACAGACAAACAGAACTTCCTGCAGGAATCCAAAACGAAAGTAGCATCGGCCGCCCAGAATCTTCAAAAGCTTCACGACACATCATGCGAAGCGACGCGGAACTATGTGAAGTTGAAAGCTGAAATTGCCAAGTGCGACATGGATTGCAAGGAATTGCAACGCCAGATTGAAGAGTATAGAAACACCCAGAATAAATTGAGAGACGAAGTTAATGCTAACATACAGCATTATCATTATTTGATGAATGATGGTGCTGGTTCTGGTGCTGGTAGTAGCCAGCCAGATTTTGAGTTCCTGCCTCGACTTCCCATTAGGTAAGGTAGTATTTACGATAATATAATGAGCAGTGCGGAGGGTAATTTCGCCCACAACTGAAGTTTCAATAATGGAGATTTAAAATGAATATGGTTACGATAGTTTATAGGTTTCTAACTCTACACTATTATCAACTGAAACAGAATGTATACGCCGTTCACTAAATAATCTAGATACTATATTTTATAACTTTGTCAGGCTTCGTCTATAATTATTATTATTACAGTTAAATGTTAACATGTCACAAATCTTATTTGCAGGAAAGCAGCTATTTAAATAAGAAAATCACTTTAAATGACTACACGCATTATTTCACGAATTCCAGTCAAATCACGTATAAAAGACTTCATTCTCCTAAGCCGTCAGCCTCTAGATTTTTCCAATAAAATAGATGGTGATGGTGTGTTCTTATTGCTACGATCTTCTTGGTTTAAAATTCACTTCGGATCTTCTGACTTAACTTATAGAGAGCCGTTTCTGATAATACTGGTAGGAATTCGCTTCATCAATCCCGTCGACGTTGTAAGAATTCTTGTTTTCATGAAGTTAACAAATGAAGTTAAATTTATTAAATGATTCTGTTACAGTTTTGATCGTAAATCTACAAAGAAAATTAACTACTCTACAGCGGCTAGTGAAAAAAATAGATTGTAGTAGAAGTAGCTTTGGGTTTGTTTTATCCTTCAGCAGCCAATAAGTCCCATGAAAACAAGTTACTATACCTTTGAGTATTACAAGTGGTCAAAAATCCATCATCCTGCATCAATATTTTGAAATGTTAACGTTTTGAGCATCATCGCTATGATCGTAAGTTGATTGTAAAATTCTGTATTGTGTAAAATTTATGTACCTAAAAGGAGTAATAGCTATAAATTCTTCTCTAAAACGATTCATTAATTTATTTTTATATTTTGCTTAAAACCATTTATATAGGTCAGGCGGCAGTGGTTTTGATATCCGTGTAAAGTTGGCAGCCCAAAGTGAAGCACCCCAAATTTTGACATGAGACCTTAGTTCTTTTAGTATAGTTCTATAGTTCTGAGAGAGGTGCAGCAATAGTTCTCAAGCCCAAATATTAATTTTTTTTAAAAACAAATAACCAAATTGAGAGTGCAATAGTTCCTGGGTTCTATTTCGGTTCTAGATGAATAGTTCTAGAGTTCCTGATACAAATTTAACATAGTTCTGCAAAAATGGAGCCAATATCGCAAAAACTGTTTTCATGCAAGCAGCGCCGAGGCTACCGCGAGTAACTAAGTTCCGTTACATTAAATGTCACAGTAACACATGCCTCAAGAAAAAATGATGATTCAATTATTTAGAAAATCAAATACAATGTGAGCTCTGGAGTTTCTGACGGTAATCTTTAATAGTTCTGTAAAAATCAACCTAATATAGCGTCGTAAAGTTTTAAACATGTACAGGTAAATATAAAGAGGTAAATATCGAGCTCAATTATTTAAACCAACGAAAAAAAAAATAACCACAACACTACACAAACCAAGAATCAGGATGAAGAAGCAAGGAGACTAGAATAGTTTCGGACTCTTACAAATCAAGAAGAAGATTTTCTGAGTTCCCGATGAGTGCTCTGTGCAGTAGTAGCGTAAGACGCCAGGAATAATATATTATCCTTAACTCGTTTTAAATAATTTAAACTTGTTGTAGGAGAATGAATTTCAAGAAAAAAAATTGCGCCTTCTTAGCTGAGTTCAGGGATAATAATAATAATAAGCGCGGTGGGTAGAATCATTCCAAATAAAATTTGTTTTATTAATAAATAATGTAAATGTATGAGTTGATAACCTAAGTAAGGATGAGTTGAGAATATCAGCTGGATCATCCGCTATCTTCGGGAACTTCTATCCAGCACTTGGACCATAATCTTTGATTTCTGTATGTCTATAACTCTCTGTTGAATAAAATTAGCAAAAATTACCAAGGAGAGTTATCGGTTTTCGATTTAACTTGAGAACCGTAGCAGTGAGCTAAATGTTAGGTTCTTAGGAAAGGTCACACATATGTCAGATACGTGTCGGACTCACTGTTTCCTGGTCGACCTGGCCTCTAAATTACAAGCCGTATTTACTATTCCTACATGGGAATGTGAATTATGGGTTATGCGAATGTCTGCAACAATAGCTGTAACATGGTTACTCATGCATTTACTTTGGAAACAAACTGAGCATCGCAGTAATTTATTAATTAATTAATACGTGCAATCCGGAGCTAAAACATCGCAAGTAAATTGTTTGAGATATAATTATATTCCAATAAAAACTAGGAAGTTATGGTTTGTTATTCAGGAAATTATGTTACGAGATGAGTACTGTTACCATGATAATATTTATTTACGTCCACATAGGTCCAATTATGATTTAAATAATTATTCTATGCGTACGAACTGGATCTGACTGATGCAGTCTTGATACCATTGCATAGTTTGGCAAACAGTTAGCCAATAGGATTAAAAAATTTCTAATTTAAAAGCTGTTTATTATGAAGAGTTTTTTTTTTGAAGGAATTTTATGTAAATTTGTAGTTTCAAGTCTGCTCTAACATTGCCTTTCTATAATAAACGCAAAATATAAAATCGGGACAGCTTAAAAACATAATTAATAACTTTAAAAGACATAGAAGTAGTGCGAAAGAAGTGTCAAGATATACACTACATAAAAATGAAAGTGTCATAGCCCCAAATTCTGCCATGTTTTGATTAGGGATAACTTTCTACTCGACTTTCTAAGTTCACAAGAGATTTCGATGCTTTCGCATATCAGCAGCCCTATCGTTTATTTTTCTGCTTTATTAGATCTAAACTAGAAAAAAACCTTCTTGGGCATCAATCGCAGAAATAGTGTATTTTTATGCGATTCAATAATAAATATTTTCTTCCTATTTTTTTTTCTTAGAATGAATATAATAAAATAATCCGCATTTTCTTTTGAGAAAACCCTACCTACTTGGAAAAAAAAATAAAAAGAAAAAAAATTAATAATCCTTTCTTGGATTTGAACACCGTACCACACTCCGCCACGCTGCCATTTGAATTTCATAGCGCTGAGCAGGTATAGGTATTACGTCGGATTGCTTGGCAGGTACCGATAAACCAGGTTACCAGGCTTTTAATAAAAATTATTTTTTAAACTTGTCATATTTTCGTTATTAAAAGACCAATTTGAAAACTTTTTTCACCCGCATGTAGGTGACTTAATTGCCGTTGCGATTGCTTTTCTAATTTTCAGAATCATTCATAATTGAATGCGAAAAAAAAATAAAAAAGAAATTCCATCGATTTAATTATTAAAAAAAAGTGTAAGCTAATTTTAGATTAGCGAGGAAATTTTTTATTTTTCGTTAAAAGTGCCCATATATGCGAGACAAAATGAAGATAAGACTTCAAATTATATGTTGAAGAAAAAAAAAATTGAAAAGAAGATCACGATTGAGAAAATACAGGAAGATAAAATGGCCGACGCGGGAAACAGTCGGAATGGCCTGCCGAATTTTTTGCCGATTTTGACAGTTTTCCCAGCGTTTCAGGAAAAAAACTAAATTTACCTTTTTTGTAGGTAATGAATGGCTCTATCGCACTGTTTGTTATTTTTTCGATTGGTCGAAAAATAATTCGAAATTTTTTTTAAATCATACAAAAAATTATAGAGGAGCGTCGCAAAATGCTTGGCGCGGGGAATTTTTTTTTGCCGCTCACCTATTTTTTTTTTCGAAAAATGATCTCCATAAAGTTTGTACCTCTATGCTTTCCCTAAGTAACTGTGCAAACAGAGTCTTTTCGCCATGTACCGTTACCGAGAAACAAATTCTATAGTTGAGACGTTGTAAAAAAACGTACGGCCCTGAACAGAGGCCTTAAAATTCTCGGATCCGGCCCATTTTCAATAGGTCGTATTTGGGGGTCCCAAGGTTCGTCCATGCCAAATTTCAACTCGGTCGGTGCAACTTTCAGACACCTCTAGAGTGTTTCCTTGGTCGTTCCCGAAAAAACCCGAAATTCCAGAAAAAAAGATACTTACCGGTAACGGATCGCGCTAATTTTAAATCGGTGCATCGTGGGACCGTACGCCTCTTCAATCCAGCCAAATTTCAACTTTCTACGACGAAAAATGGCACCTCTTGAGTGTTTCCTAGCAAACGCACAGACGGACAGACCGGGTGAATGACGTTTTTAGGGACTACCAAGAAATCGGCTTCGCCAGTCTCGAAAGTTAAAAATCGAATATCTCCGTCATTTTTCTTACTTGCTTCTTGAAATTTTCCAAGGATAAAGGTTATTAGTATAGTTGTCTGCTGTGAAAATTTCAGTTCAATTTCTTCAAAAATGAACTCATAAACGGTTATAGAAATTTAGACATTTTTACTCTTTTCATACCCACGCCACTGACTTATTAAAACCTTCTTGCGCATCAATCGCAGAAATAGTGTATTTTTATGCGATTCAATTATGAATATTTTCACCGCTTTTTAAATTATTGGCTTTCTGAAATTTTCCATAGTCATGTCATGTTAGCGTAGTGCTTTAATGTGAAAAATTTTCTGTGATAATTTCATTTCATTTCGTTTCAACACGTGCCTTAGAATGGATTTTTAAATTTAAAAATCAAAAAAATTGGCAAAATTTTACAATTTTGTCCCTTTTCCTATGCCCGCCACTGGCTAACTTTACTTGAAAAATACTATTTTTTACACTACCTTTAATAAATTCGGAAAAAACTGAAAGGAGAGTTTTGAAAACCGAAAGTTTGAAATTTTAGAGGAATAAACATCATTTAAAAATATTCGAATATATCTCCGCCATTTTTATATTTGCTTCTTGAAATTTTTGAAGGTTAAATGCTATTAGTATAATAGTTGTCTACTATCAAAATTTCCGTTCTATTCCTTCAAAAATAAGCTCATGAATGTTTATAGAAATGTAGACATTTTTACCCTTTTCCTACCCACGCCTCTGGCTTATTAATAGAAATGATGCAAATTGTATTGCATTAGCTCAAATTTCAAATAAGTTTATTCCAATCTTGTTAATTTTGTTTAAAAGTTTTTGATCTTGCCTATTTAGGGGTTCAAAATCTAGCCATTTTCCAAAAATTGAAAAGGCCGCCATTTTGGAATGTCTTTACCTATTTTACTCAAATACAGTAGACGACTACTTGAGGGTATCTTACTACCAAAAAAATTTCAGCGCTCTAGATTGAAAACTTCGACCAGAAACCGTGCCTCACGGACGGTTTTTTTTCTGAAATTCGGAGGGACATCCTGTAGAAGTAACACAACTCTAGGAAAATGTTTTTTACGAAAATCAAACGTCAGCCCTAAGGTTTATAAGAGTAAAAAATTTCGTTCATTAATCTTGAAAGATGAAGCTACAGGAGCGTTTTTAAAAATTTAGAGAAATTAATTTAAAAAAAACATCATGTAAAAAAAATCGAATATCTCCGCCATTTTTCTTATTTACTTTTTGAAATTCTCAAGGGTTGAAGTCTATTAGTATAGTTGTCTACTGTAAAAATTTCAGTTTAATTACTTCAAAAATGTGCTCATAAATTGTTGGAGAAATTTAGCCATTTTTACCCTTTTCCTACCCACGCCACTGGCTTATTAATAGAAAAAAATGCAAATTTTGTTGCATGAAATTAAATTTCAAGTCATTTACTTCCAATATTGTGAATTTGATATAAAACTCTTTTTCTATCTAGCTTATACAGGGGTTCAAAAAATAGTCCTTTTTCCAAAAATTAAAATGGCCGCCATTTTGAAACGGCTCGATCGATTTTGCTCAAGTACAATACCAGACCAGTTCTTATATATATCTTACTCCCACAAAAATTTCAGTCCCCTAGATTGAAAACTGCGACCTGAAATGAGATGACAAAAACGGGATATGGGGAATTTTGAAAGGACACCCTGTAGAAGTAACGCGACTTTAGGAATTTTTTTCAACGAAAATCTAACGTCGTTCTAAGGCTTTACAAGGATCCAAAATTTCATTCACTAATCTTGAAAGATAAAGCTACAGGAGCGTTTTTAAAATCGAAATTTCGCGATTTTGGAGAAATATATATATATATATATAAATATATATATATATATCGTGGGCAGGTGAATTTTGGAAAACCACTTTTTCGTGATCTGGGGGTCATGATCGGTGGACATTTGATGAGTTTGGGTGATTTTCGAAAAGTGATGTCGTCCTCAATAGTGTATTTTTTTTATTAAAAAATACACTAATAAAAATAATGCAAATTTTATTACTTTAACTCAAATTTCAAATAACTTTCTTCCAATCCTGTTAATTTGATATCTAAGTTTTATTGCCATCTTGCTCATACGGGGGCTCAAAAAATTGGAAATTTCCCCAAAAATTCAAATGGCTGCCATTTTGAAACGGCTCGGCCGATTTTGCTCAAGTGCAATACCAGACCACTCCTTGTAGTTATATTACTCCCACAAAAATTTCAGTCTCCTAGATTGAAAATTGCAACCTGAAATGAGGTGACAAAAACCGGATTTTTCGAACTTTGAAGGGACACCCTGTAGAAGTAACGCTACTTTTGGAAACTTTTCAAACGAAAATCTAACGTCATTCCAAAGTTTCACAAGGATCCAAAATTTCGTTCACTAATCTTGAAAGATAAAGCTACAGGAGCGTTTTTAAAATCGAAAAATCGTGATTTTGGAGAAATAAATATATAAATATAGGTATAAATATAAATTTGAAAGTTTTATTAGAGCCGTGATTATAAATCATGAAAATATAATTTTCGGGCATTTTAAGCTCATTAATAAAGAGCTTTCAATGGCAGACAGCAGTGACAGCACACGCAACCATCTAGAGCCCCTCGAAGCTGTAGACGGACCGTTTCGGTCTTTTTATGACCTCATCGGTACAGCATATCGAGATGGAATCCAGAGGCTACGATGCTGTCCGCCATCAAAAGCTAGGCCTTTGTATCCACTAAGTTCCACGAAACTCAGTGACTTACAGCGCCTTTTGCCATCTAACAATGGAGGCAAGAACTACCAGCAATGTGTGCCAGCTTCCTATATATATATATATCGTGGGCAGGTGAATTTTGGAAAACTACTTTTTCGTGATCTGGGGGTCATGATCGGTGGACATTTGATGAGTTTGGGTGATTTTCGAAAAGTGATGTCGTCCTCAATAGTGTATTTTTTTGTTAAAAAATACACTAAAAAAAAACTGTCAACAACGGTGATATTATGTGAAGGTGTGTGAAATCACACCGCGTTTTCGTATCCCCGTTTTCCTAATAAAGTTTTCTTGTAAGTCATAATAATGAGCAAATTTTGAAGCTTAATGTGACACCTCTAGAATTTTAGATTTAACACCTGTATCTACAGGTGATCACGAAAAATCAAGCGTTTGCTCTTGAAGTACATACATAACTTTTTGCCTCGCCAACCGATTTTGGAAATTTATTTCTGGTATTGAAGCTAAAATTTCGGGAAAGAAAATCCATTGACTCCGAACAAATTTTCATTTGTGAGCACTTTAAGAATTCTCTTGATAACATGAGATAGAAAATGTTGATAACAGCTAGCAGCCAAATTAAATTTGCACGTTTTCAGGGGGTATTACCCTTTTCTCACCTGACAATGGTATTTAACCGTCGTTACGAAAATTCTAACAATCGCTACCTCGTTTCAATCAAGTACCTAGTGATTTTTTTTCGTAGCGGTGAAAATTTTCGTGGCGATGGTTCTGAACCAATTTCAGATAAAAAATGATTCCCCCCAAAACGTGCAGATATAATTTGAAAATATCTGAAAAAACATAAAAAAATTATTAAATTGTTCATAAGATTGATCTTGTAAACGCTTACTTTGTAGAATTTTTGCATACAGATATGTTTTAAATTGTTCACAAATGAAGGCTAATTCAGAGACAATATGATTTTCATTCACTTTTCGTCCCAAAACCTTTTTCCAGATGAAATTTAAATTTGAATAATTTTGTATGAAATCTTTTGTTTTTAATGTTTGTCCTGAGAATTTTCGTCCCTGAATTTTCTTATCTGAAGCTTTAACTTCAATATGAGGCTTAAATTTCCAAAATCGGTTGGCGAGAAAAAAAAACAAGGTACTTCAAGCGCAAAGAGTTGATTTTTTTAGATCTCCCTGTAAATACAAGTGTTAAATATAAAAATTGAAAACCATCTCGAGGTAAGAGAGCTTCAAAATTTTCTCATTAAAACTTAAAAAAAACCTGGGAGTGATTTTGCTTGCCTTAACATATCCCCCTGTGGAAAATTTATTGACATTTTTTTTAGCTTAGATCCAATAAAGCAGAAAAATAAATAGGGAATAGGGCTGACAAACGAAAACAAAACCAAAATTCCTTGAGAATATCGAAAGCTATGTGGTACCAAATTAAAAAAAAAGAACACAAAAAAAACTGATAAGAACTATAAAAATAATAGTCCATAGATCAGCAGTCGACAATATCAGATATAGGTACCTATCCCAAGCATACATTTACTAAATAGCGAGGAAATAAGTAAATTTACTTGCTTATAACGAAACACGTTTTCCAATAGAAGAAAAATTACATGTAACAGACTTGCAGGTATTACATCCTCACACTTACCTAGGAACATGTCTGGATAAATCATAAACTGCATCGTCATGGATTCGCAATGAGACTTCACCTCAACTCATATCTTGTAGGTATGTATGTACCATATGGTAGTTAGTGTGTGAATTATCAATATTTCTTAGTGTTCATATTTCATATCTTCTTTGAATTTCATCACTCTAGTGCTAGCCACCCACCAACATATAATAACAGGTAGGTAAAGCTCAACTAAAATTATACACATAGAAGATGTATCCCGAGAACATTACATTAGATCGGGAAATTTCTTTACAAACATACTCACTTAAATACACCTCTAGCAGCCAAATATTTTCCTTTGTAAAATATGAAGTAGGTAGTTTCTCAAAATTGACTATGCGGATATCTTGAGCCCTAATTACTTTTATTTATTAAAGTAGTTTTGCTTATTTTGATGGAAATCACATTGATTAAAAAAACCATCTGCACTGCTTGTAAATCGTTAAAATTGTAACGTAAAATTATTTGTTTCAGTCTATATGCAGCTAGGGAAAATTCACACAGAAAATTCACTCTAAATTGCAAATACCATTACCTCTATATGAAGCATAATCTGGGGGCAGGCAGGTGATTGAAATACGGCTCGGCGTGGAGTTCGTTTATTATTTTTATCTATTTCCTCATCGAAAGGGAAGTGGATTCCAAGACGTGTCAGAGAAACTATTATGTCATTATAGCAAGCCGTAATAACAGTTATATCCATCCACTGGCGACTCGTCATTATTACTGCTCAAAAATTTTATTGCCCGATTCTTACTCCTAAGTTCCTCGTCTATACGATTTGTTTCAAGTTGATGCAGTAGCAAAGAAATAGGCAAAAAGTTTGAAGGATTGTGGGAATATCAGTTCATTTTATAATTTTTTGTGGACTTAATTAAAGTAAATTACAAGTTGTAGCAGTAGCTAGAGCAGTACCCGTCAGTGGTTCAGACTGTGTACTCTTTCCAAACCGTAATCTATAATAATTGAAGAGTGGAAAAGGAAATTAGTCCTCTCGTAGATCTGTGCGTGATTGATGCGTAGAAATCGCATAATAATCGCGTAATAACCTGGCGCATTTCTTGCAGATTTGTTGTTGGTTTCTGCTTTATGCTCGTCATTTCACCTGTCATGGTAAAATTTTCGTTTCGTTTCGCAAAATAAATATAACTGTTACAGATGAAGGAATTCAGTTTATGGGACATGTCATTCGTGTACTGTTAAAATGCAGTAGGTATTTGTCTTGGCATATTAGAATTCTCAGAGGAAAGTTTTGCTACAGTTTTGATTTTATCACCCTCTATGTTTTTTGGGTCTAAATTAGACACGAATTTTAAGTTTTCTGGCTAAAATTTCACCCGGAACTTTGTTCCTTTTATTGTGTCCAAATTTTTGCACTTTTTTCTAATTTTTGACCTAAATCTCAGAAAGGCAGCGTTTTTCGACAAGTCCATTCTATAAAAAATTAAAGTAGACAAAATTTACTGAATTTCTTATAAATCAACTTTTATTTTCTGCATGGAAGAACCGTTGCGCCGGTAGAGCGCGCCAAAAAAGATATTTCCATTGCGTGGGGATTGGTATAATTTTGATTTTCTTACCCCTATGTTTTTTAGATCGCTGAAAACGAATTTGAAATTTAGCCCAGAACTTTTTTTTTTTTTTTTTGGACTTTTTGGTCAAATTTTCGCACTTTTTTCAGTGAATCTCAGAAAGGAAGAGTTTTTTTCGACAAATTCATTTCATATAAAATAAATCGTTTCGCCGGCTGTGCATTTTTTCAGTTTTTGGTCAAAATCTCAGAAAGGAAGCGTTTTTTGACAAGTCCATTCTATAAAAAAGTAAAGTAGACAAAATTTACAACATTTCTCATAAATAGGTTTTTTTGGAAGAATAACCGTTCCGCCGGTAGAGCGCGCCAAAAAAAACATAATCCCAATACGTGGGGTTTCGGAAAATTTTGCTATACAGGGTGTTTACTGTAAGGTTGGCCAAACTTCACAGGCTGAGTGTTCAGACTAAAATAAACAAAAAATTTCCAATTAACGTGTGTCCGTAAATGCACCGTTTTTGAGATACAGATGCCCGAATTTACAAAGCATTATGGCTCTGTAATATTTCTAAAATATTTAAATAAATGTGATGGAGATATACAGAGTATATGCATTAGAATGAGATGGGTATATTTGATTACGTAATTATTTAGGAAATTATCGTTTGTGAATACGGGCGAGAGTGTCGAAGAAATATTATTTTTCCAGTTTTTTTGAAGATATCTTGGGAACCGTATGAGATACAATGTTCAGCTCTTATACACACTGTGTGCTCACTACTTATTCCCTTATTTCCGCCGTAAAATAAAGGTTTAAAAAAAATTTAGTGGTAGGGTATTTTGATGGTTTCGACCCCCTAATTTCTACGCCTTTGAACCATTTCTACGCCAGAGAGGCCATTAAGCCAGAGGCAACATGCTTTTCAACCAGGTAAATCATGCGAATCAGCTTTGCACCAGCTAGTGATGAGAATTGAAAAATCACTAGACAACAAAGAAATTGCCCTCGGGGCTTTTCTAGACATAGAGGGGGCGTTTGACAACACCTCCTTTAGCTGCATGGTATCGGCTGCTAGAAGACATGGCGTCGACGACACCACAACTAGGTGGCTGAGCGCTATGTTGGAAGGCAGAAGAGTCCAAGCAACTCTGTTTGGCGAGACGATGCGGGTCACCGTCACCAAAGGATGCCCACAGGGCGGAGTCCTATCTCCGTTGCTGTGGGACATGGTGGTGGATGACCTGCTTATCAAGCTAAATAACAAAGGTTATTATACCCAAGGCTATGCGGATGACATAGTCATACTGGTCATGGGGAAATACACTAAAACCATCTCAGAGCTCATGCAAGGGGCTCTGAATATCGTGGAGCAATGGTGCCTCGGGGCGAAGCTTCGCGTAAACCCTGTCAAAACGGCACTGGTCCCCTTCACCAAAAGAAGCAAGATGGAGGAATTAACCCCACCCATCTTCTTCAATGAACGGCTGCAGGTGAACGACCGGGTCAAATATCTGGGAATAACCCTGGATGCAAAACTGACCTGGAATCTTCACCTGCAGAAAGCGATAAATAAAAGTAAAATGGCACTGATGGCTTGTAGAAGGTCATTCAGTAAAACATGGGGACTGAAACCACGCATGGTACATTGGCTGTATATTGCCGTGGTCAGGCCCATACTAACATATGGCTGTCTAGTCTGGTGGCCAAAAATCGACCAGAAACAAGCCATTATGAAAATTCAAAGTGTTCAAAGGCTTGCATGCTTAGGCATCACGGGAGCCATGAACACTACATCAACGACAGCACTGGAGGCCATACTTGACCTGCCTCCTCTTGACATTCATATTAAGAGCGAGGCACGATTGGGCGCCTACAGGCTGAAACAAAACAAAAACTGGGACAAACCTGGGAAAACCGGGCATTCCAGAATAACTGATATCATCGCAGATCCTATCCTGGAAATGCAATCCGATGGTATGAGTACTACGATATCATTTGTAAAACCATTCAAAGTTCTAATGGACTGGAAAGAATGGCAACAAATGGAACACCTGTGCCTGAAAAAAGGGCTGGTCTGGTACACTGACGGTTCAAAGACAGGGACAGGTACCGGAGCTGGAGTGCATGGGGTGGTCCCCGGATGCAATATTTACGTGCCACTGGGGACTCATGCCAGCATCTTCCAGGCCGAAATAAATGCAATTAGGCTATGCGTTGGAGAGAATACCAGAAGGAACTATCGAGGTAGGGAAATCTACATCCTCTCCGACAGTCAGGCTAGCCTGAAAGCCCTTGCAGCTTATAAAATCAGATCAAAACTGGTCTGGGAATGCCTGCAAGACCTCATTGACTTAGCCAGGTGTAACGTGGTGACACTAGTTTGGGTTCCGGGTCACCGTGGGACGCCTGGTAATGAGGCTGCAGATCAACTAGCCAAGAAAGGCGCTGGGATAAACTACACTGGGCCCGAACCAGTGTTTGGCATCCCAAAGAACACTGTACGCGGGGCGGTGGCTCAGTGGATAAGAACACAACATAGAGCACACTGGAACCGTACAACAGGAAACAAACATGGTAAGGTGATGATCAAGGAGCCCTCTCAAAACCTTGCCAGACAGATACTGCAACTAAATAGAATGCAGATCAGAACGGTGGTGGGTCTTCTCACAGGACACTGCCACCTAAGAGTACACCTACATAAACTGGGGATATACAGAGAAGACCCAATTTGTAGACTCTGCAATGAAGAAGACGAGACAGCTTCTCATGTGATATTCGAGTGTCCAGCACTCGCACGAACACGCTATGCGGTCCTGGGACCAATCAGTCCCGGGAGCCATCTAGCGGTAAAAACCTTGGTTAGCGGGCTGCTAAACCTTGTCAAAGGAACGGAGCTCTTCTAATCAAGGAGAATCTAAATGTGAGAAATACAATAAGCCCGCTGGCTTCAGTGTTTGGGACCTAATAAACCATCTCTCACATTTAGTTAAAATACCAATACCAATACCAATACGCCTTTGAACCAGCCAAAGTTTTCTATACCAAAAAGGTACTCTTGGTTAACGGCTCTAAAATGAAACGTTTCCGAGAAAAATGCCATTTAAAAAAAATGAGAGAAAACAACACTTTTCAACGGTTTTTCAAGAAGCATTTTGGAAAAATTAAGGTGAAATGAAAGGAAAGTGAAAACTTATTCCTGTAATTATTAATGTTTTCTCTCATAAAATGACATTTTTCTCGGAAACGGTTCACTTTAGAGCCGTTAACAGTACCTTTTTGGTGTAGAAAACATAGACGGTTCAAAGGCGCTGCCTAAAATCGCATTTATTCCATTGGCGTAGAAATTAGGGGGTCGAAACCCTCAAAATACCCTAAATCTACGCCACTGAATTTTTTTTAAACTTTTATTTTACGGCGAAAATAAGGGGATCAGTGAGCACGTAGTGTGTATATAAAAGCTGAACATTGTATCTCATGCGGTTCCCGAGATAGAGTAAAAAAACTGGAAAAATGATATTTCTTCGACATCGTATCTCAAAAACGGTGCATTTCAGGGCACTCGTTAACGGGAAATTTTGTGTTTATTTTATTCTGAAGAATCAGCCTGTGAAGTTTGGCCAACCTTACAGTAAACACCCTGTATAGTTTTGATTTTCTCCTTCTCGAAGTTTTTTGGGTCGAACAGGAATTTGAAGTTTGGGAGCAAAAATTCCGGCCGGAACACTTTTTGCCACTTTTCAGTAGCAATGGGAATATGTTTTTTTTTGGCGCGCCCTACTAGCGTAACAATTAAAGTGACAGTCACTAGCTACCTGCTGTTGGTTTGTTGGTTTGCTTACTCCTTCTTGATATTATGTAACAACTTTATAAATTTGTTGGAAGATTTGCTATTATGTCGTCAAGGTTAGTCTTCCAAAAAAACTTGAAAAAGTAAAAGTCCAAAAAAATGTATGAGAAATGCAGGAAATTTTGTCTACTTTAATTTTCTATAGAATAGACTCCGAAAAAACGCTTTCTTGCTGATTAGGTCAAAAATAAAAAAAAGGAAAAAATTGGACAAAAAGTGTAAAAAAAGTCCAGGACAAATTTTTGCTATCAAACTTCAAATTCATGTTCAGTGACACAAAAAACACAGAGGGTGAAAAATATCGAAACCATAGCAAAACTTTCCTCGGAACCCCCATTTTATTCCTAATATACATATAAGTGGGTATTTTAGAGGCCCATTAATATAACGGGCGTATTAATGTGACCGTTTTTAAAGGTAAAATCGACCTCAAATTCCTTTTTTTAACATTTTTTTATGTTTTTCTGACCAAGAATCACTAAATTGCTATGTTGTCCACCTTAGAGTCGATAGCACACATGGATAATGTGTAAATTAAAATAATAATAATAATAATAACAGCAATACTTACCTAGACAATGTTGATTGCTTGTCCTCTGGCTTCACCGCGTGTCCGTTTACCCAGGGTCGGTTGTTTCCTGCATGCCCTGAAAATTGCAACCCAATGTTAAGAAAGCTATAAAAGAAAGGGGGTATAAAATTAAATCAAGCAAACAATTTATCATCTACAGTCGAAGGCATTACTTGAAATCGAAATATTACAATTTGGTCAATTTAAAAGCATTTTCACCTCACTTCGCCTAACTTAAAACTTCATTTTTGTACACGTCTTATCAATAATATTATTTACCTTTTGGCACTACTTAAATTTCTTTCCATATTATGACAGTGGCTTTTGGATTTTAGAGTTGCTTGAAAATTTTGAAATTTTTTTACCCCTAATTTCTCCGATACTGAGAAAATTGGCTTTATGAAAGCACATTTTAAACTGTCAATGTTTTCTAAATAAAAAAGGTGCTCTTGATCAAAAGGACGGTTCGTGAGATATCGTCAAATAACTGAAAAAAATTTTTTTTTTCACACCCTGTAACTCGAAAACGGTACATTTGCGGACCCATGTTAATGGGAACTTTTTTTATTAGAACGAGGCAGGGAATCACACCTTTTATTTTCCGACACATGTTTTGGAACACCCTGTAAACTCATCAAAAGAATAAGTTACGTCTGCGATTTAAGAGGTCGTTATCCGAATTCGAAAAGAGAACGACAAAAATAATTTATTTATTTTCAATAATAAAAAAATGAGTCTGGTAAAAATAGGTAATCTCGATTTAACCTGCTTTTAACGTAATTTTAAACCAATTTTAACCTAAGATAGCTGAGATCCTAATGAATAATGAATGTTCTCTAAAAACGGGCACCCTGTATCCTGTATGTTTTTATAGACTCATAACGAGTTTTCCACTACTTACTTATTTTCAAAAATCTGTTCCTGGTATGAGGTAAACCAGGTCTTATAAGACCTAGTTGTGAAAATTCAAAAAATTATAGAATTACCTGGGGTTGTCTCAAATAGGAGGTTGATAGACATCATGATTGATTAACGATAAGGGTTTAAGTTACGTTCTCTATAATAATAGTTATTTATGCAACAAGTTTGACCGCATGAGCCGCAGGCGAATGCGGCAATCCCAGAAGTGAAAAAAAGGCACTTTATGCATATGTTGCATACAAAATTTTATCTATGAGTGACTTAAATTAGAACTAAAAGTTGTTATTATAAAATTAAAAAAAAAAAACTTTCCAATGCATTCATATCTTATGTAAGTATTTCTTTGAAGCTATTAACGCTTTTTTCATCACGTCAGTTCATAAAGGTGACATATTGCTTAATATACACTTCTTTAGATTTTTGACGTAGGTACCTACCTAACAGATTTTGTGCAGTCATATTTGATTGAATAATAATTTCTTCTAGTGCGGAAGATATTTCATTCATGATTAAATGTAAACATAAAATATATAAATTATATAGCCACACATTTGATTGAAAAATAATTTCTTGTGGGGTAAAAGATATTTCATTCGTTGAATCATTTACAGTGGTATCCATTTTAGGTAACTAAAAGACGCAAAACACAAAATATTAATTGTACATAGATCTGGCGCTCTGCTAATAAACTGCGACGTTTCTCTAGTATAGGTGCATGATGTCAACAAGCATTAGGAGCGGTTGGCGTCGGGATAGTATGTAATTCAGCGTTCAGAGTCCGACCGACCGAGCCGCTCCGCTCACTACTTCACTAGAACTTGCACTCGGGGAGCGTGCAGTAACCTGTCAGATTTAGCGTTAAATAATGAACCGTACGGCACTTTATTTCACCCAAACTACTTTATTTCACTCTTCAAGATAATCATACATTTTATGAACTAAGAAACGTCTAAAAAAGTGCATTTTATGAATCACTCGTAGATAAAATAATTTTATTAATTAACTGCATAGAAAAATCGAGCTCCTTAAGGTAAGGAAACTAAAACTGACAAATATTTAAAAATTTATCTCAGGAATTCAATCAATTTCTTAATAAAATTTTAGTTTCTCACGAAGCAGAAGTAAATCAAACTATGCAGACGGGAGAGATGGATTTCCACGACGTCGGCCGAGCAATTCCAATACCTACCTAATTCTGCATGAATTTCTTGCCGTTTTGACGCAATAAAACGATAATCTAATAAATGCAATCCGTGAATGTAATATCCGTGTACTGTTAGGTATTAGATTCCAGTAACTGTTACGGGGTAACTTCCCATGCATGATGTGAATGGTCGTGAAGAAGAGAACATAGAATGGGAAGCTCGAACGTCCGATCGGCTAACTGTTGAAGTAACTGATGGCAATAGGTAGTAATTTGCATCATTCCGAGGTGTTAACAATAGAAACCGCTAGCATTTACACATGAAGAACTTTACCCAGATCATACTCCACTACTACGTTGATGGGTTTTAATTTCGATCTTAAGATTTAACATTACTGTATTGTGTTTGCTTGTGCATATCCAATGACTCAACGGTCCTTTGTATCCAATATCAGCAACGTTTAGTAAAATACTACCTACTATCGTACTTCTTCAAATTTCTGATAAATTCCGAATAAATAATATCAACTTGCTGTTTTATGTTATAGTGAAGACACTTATTCAATTTAATCCTCTTTAGTTAATCTTTTTTATTTAATCCTCTTTAATGTCACACACTTCTTTTATAGGAAGCCGAGGCTTTGAAAAAAAAATTAAAACTTTTAAAAACTATTACGCCTACACTAACAGTTACTTTTTAGTGTTAAATCGCTTGTAAATATAGCAAGCAAGAAATTTTTTTGTTCTGGTAATGAGTTTCATCCGCCAGTAGGTAATTTTAATGGGAAATTCTTTTGTTTGAAGTTGTCGTAGGTCAAGGTAGGTATATTATGTAAAAAGTAAATATAATCATGCATGGAGAATAGCAAGAATAGCAGTAGAATTGTTTCCCTCATTGTATGTTTCATGATGGACAACGTTTTCCTTGGAAGACTTTGAGAAGAAGTACTTTTGAAGAATCTTGTAAGAAATAGCAGGGATTATTATTATTATCCCACCAATATTTTGCTAATCTCTCATGAAATATCGTTTTTTAGAGCATCACCCTAGAAACTTGACTTATCGATACAATATAGCAGGTATCAAGCTCGATGCAATCCAGTGACTGCGCACTTCACTGTCGGGCGAACAGATTCATTTCAGCCTGATGCCAGCTCGGTCGGAATATTTTCATTAGTACAATTTTGTTTTCTACTAATTTCTAGAAACGATGCTACTAAAAAAAAACTGATGATAATTTTGAACAAACAAAATTAAAGTTCATTTTGAACAAAAGTTCATTAAAGTGTATTTTCATTTCAAACTTTCAAAACAGCTTGAACTCGCGAAGGTATTGTAACGTGAACGTGAAATGTTAGAGTTTTATAAAATATTACTATTATACAGTACTTCTAACGCCCCCTCTCGCCAATGAAGCCTATCTTCAGCTTCTTGAGTTTAAAGGAAACGACCTTCATTACAAATTCCTATTTGGTAGCGTTCTACTTCTGAAATATATCTATACTGCAGTCGAGACATTGCTCGATGAGAATTTCTTAATCCTGTTTTGGTATTGGCCTAAAGTCAATGGGGGTGAATCGTACTATACCGTATGGCCGAAATACCGTGAAGTAACTGATATTAATAAAAAGGCAAATAGAAACTAATGTCAATTACTGCACGTTATTCATTATCCTTCTTATATATCCTGAAGAAAAGAGCTTTCTATCGCGCGATTTCCTCCTTCCTCGAAAACCAGTTAAATAAATCTGGGTAAGAGCATTATTATTCTTATAAATTACTTAAAGGTAATAATTCAATTTTTTCTATTGAATTTTTTTTGGGCTGCCTCAATAATTCTGGAATTTATTTTTAAACCGTCAAAATTGCCTAAAAATTGAGATCATAGGCACCTATACTAGAGTAGGCTTAAAAAGGAACGATATTTCCATGGTAATATTAAATTACCTCTTTTTACTGCAATAAATTACGATAAATTTCCTTTTGTCGAGTATCCCCAAAATATTCAAGTTATCAAGTTACAACTAACACAACAAAAAAGGTGTCCCAGATTTACATGAACAAGTGGCATTGAGAGTTGCGTTATAGGAGTCGTCCTAGTTTTATTTGAACACGACTGTACCTTATCTATGTGATCTAAAATTCCCGACCCTTTCAACATGAGGAATAGGAAATTGTCGTTTCTTGAAGATTTTTTTCTACGTCCCATTTCTACGAAGTCTGCTCTAACAGACTTATTTAGAGCTTCTTGCAAGAAATTCCATCCGGCATATTCTATTGGGCTAAGATCTGAGGAATTTTGTCACCTGTGAAAATTTTTTCACCTCAGATGAAGCTTCCTAAACGTTGATGTTTACATTTCCATAGAATTATGAAAGCGAGAAAATTCTTCCCCTACATTTAGATTAATCTGATGAGTCCATTCTGTATAGCGAATAACCCTATTTTAGAGCCTTTTCCTAAATCGCCAAGCATTTATCCCTGGAGTTTAAGAAAAACTTGTTGGACTTAAATTAATGTAGCGTCTAGCCTGGCGTCGGCAAATACCACCCCCACTAAGCGTTATTTGCCAAAATTTTTGGGAGAGCAAGGGTATTTTCCTTATAGCTGAAGCATTATACTTATAGGCGTTAGATAAACTTCTTGCGCATTAAAGCGTTCTTGGAGCTGTTCAAAGCAATTCTCCCCCCAAGTATAAATTCTGCAGAGAGAAGCTTGTGTAGCGGCAGCTTTAAGAATTCTGTCTTAAGTGACTTCTATAATTCATATTTTCTCCGTCATAATAAATAAAATTTATTTTATTAGTATTTTATTCAAATACACTACCTAAATAAAACCATGGCGATATTGTCTACTGGAGGAGAAGAAACGCCTCTAATAATATATCAAACAGATTATCCTTCTAAGAATCAAGAAATACATTAAAAAATAAGCCCTACCCACCTAAATGAAGAAACCACTATAGGTGATATAGAATAAATATTAAAGTTTAATCCTAGAGCTTCTTTCACTCCATTTTAAGGTGATCAAGCTTCACTTTCACACTCTAAAGTACGGTCTCTAAAGTAAGGTAGGTACAAGTGATAATACTCGTAGAATAACAATTTTTCCAATAGCCTTGGAACTCTTATCGTTACCTATGAGTTATAAATGTACTCCACAGTATAAAATGAATTTGGTAAAAACACTGTTAAAATTGTTCATAAAATATAAAATATTGTGCATATTCACACTGGATTTTTAAATGCTGAATAATCAGGTTATCTCACATCTCTATGTACTAAAGAGCAACATTTTATTGCGTCAATTTTCACCTGTCAAGTTCGTTGAACGTGCTATACTTGAATTTGAAATTCATAGATAACATCGAATAGAGTTTGCTAAAGGCGTTATAATATTGAATAATAAAACGCGGAACATATGTCGATACCGCACCCACGTACCTAATATTAAAAAAGAAAAGTAGTCATTAAAAACCGGAATATGAAAATAAAAACTACATATTTTTCATAGTAACAATTAAAGTTTAGGCACACTTCCATTCCAGGTATTTTCAGTTGATTTATAGCAGTTTAATATCCAAAACAGCCAAAATTTAATTAAACTCCTACGTTTTATTTGCCAAAATTTGCATAATTATGAATTCCTAAAGGACTGTTTTATGTATAGATGGGATAGTCAGATACTTCTACATAATTCCGAAAAGCATATGAAACATTCCAAATGTGGCTTGAATTTATTAATAATTAAAAAAATATTCGAGTTATCTGTGGCTCTTATCTTATAAATTCCTGAAAATTAATTATTTTTACTTTTATGACTATATATTCAGCAGCAGGAAGAAGCTGAAAGAAAAAATAGAATCTTCAATATTTCTTAAAATTTTTTGTTATAACCATTGTTATAATTACAAAATACAATTTCTGCTATTAAAGCGATACCTTTTTCATCGCTTGCGGAGAACTTATTAAAACAATAGGTACTTATATCATAAAAAATAAAAGGAGTTTGTTGAAGTTTCAGAATTCTTTTTAAACGTGAAACTTTAATACATACTTAACTACGTAATAAGTATAACAAAAATACCTATACATGAACATATAACCTTGGATGTCTAAATGATATTTACTATTCCCTGCATACTTACACTACAAGTCAAAAGAAATATAAAACAATCATAAATTTGGAAGAGAATTGGGACTTACCCTTGGCTACCAAAGCATAAACACTTTTATAAACAGTCGTTGTATCAAACATTATATTTTAAACTCGGCAGAACGATGTATAAAAAATTTAAACATGATCGGAATACACAAGCAAGTTGAATTTACATTCGTACACTAACCAGTAAAGCCAACGTCAGAGTTTACTAGTTCTAATGAAGCGACAATGATAAAAAAAAAACTTCAAGTACAAATACATCATTTACGAGGTACTTTGAAATATTATATTGATTTGAATAATTGTCGCAATTTACGGTGACACCCGTTAATAGTTATTACTCTAATATTATAGCTGATATACCTAATATCAGGTGTTGCAAATTAATCAGCAAGAATTTATCAGGTTTATTTTAAAACTAAAATTCCCTTAAAACTTATAGCTACGATTTTTTCATATACAAGGTGACCCAACGAAAATTGGTGTGATACTAGCGAAGATATGAAGAAATGCGTATAATAGTTTGATGGGGGATAATTTTTGAACTCCTATATCATAGGAGTGAAAAAACCTTTTAAAAGAGAAATGCCGCAGAGGCTCAACTCAGAATGTCAAGAATGGGAATCAGTGGTGGACTACGAACTGATGGGAATCAACCCCTGAACGTTTGTAACGTTTGTAAGAACCTCCTGATAATGCCGAAAGACAAAACTGTCAAGAAATTCATCTTCAAGAAAAACTTCATCATGGAACTGTCTACGAAAGAGGAATAGAGCAACATATCCATACACACCCTCAAAGAAGGTACAATAATACTCTTATAAAATGATACATGCAGACGGCTCAAAGGCCACCGAAGGAACTGTGGCAAGGAGTATATGGGCCAGGCACCAACTACTCCGAGCCAATGGGAACATCCCCAAGCATACTTCAAGCCGAACTATGAGCCGAAGTATGCGCCAAAAAAAAACCTCGGCAGAAACTATAACAATAGGGAATTAGTAATACTGACAGACAGTCAAGAAGCAGCCATGAAAATGCTGAGCTCTCCTATCATCAGATCTAAAATGGCATGGAATTGCCTACAAAAACTCAACAAACTAGGGAAAGAGAACAAAATTTACCTCAAATAAATGGATAAGTCACATTGGGATTGAAGGAAAAGAACGTGCTCACTCATTGGCAAGAAAAAAGAGCAGCAGCTGCCTTCATAGGACCAGAGCCATTCAGTGGCCTTGAAGATACGGTCCTCAAAGCAGAACTCCAAAAGGAAGAAGGTAAACTGAGAAAAGTCCATTGTAAAAACCTCCTCGGTAACTTTAATCGACAAAGGTCAATCAACAACCCTCAACAAAGGAAGCCTCAGAATTCTAACGGGTTTAACAGGTCAGTGCAAGCTCAGTTAACACCTGAGGAAACTTGGCATAGAAAAAGATGGGGTTTGTAAATTGAATCCGTGACGCCTCGTCACCTGTTGACGAACTGAGGAGTACTCTAGAACGCGAGAGAAGAAATGCTCTGGGACAACACTAGCTCAATCAGCTAGTCAACCTAGTCAACTCACCGAGGCTCTACCCAGCCTCGATCCCCTTAAAATCCTGAAATTCCTAAGGAGAGCAGAATTGGAGAGGAATGAAGGAAATACACACCAGAGAAGCAGAGTAGAGGGGACACAATAGATGTTTAATCTATTGTGCAGCGCATCTGACTATCAATATCAATCATCTGAAGTAAGTTATTGGTTATTTTAAGTCACTCCTAGTGGTGAAAGCCAATTCTTAGCAGTGTAATAAAATTTGAGCCTTATGGTTCTAAACTAAGTCACAATTTTTACTAACGAATAATTGAGTCGAACATTGCAGCCCCACAAAATTGCACAAACTTAATATTAAACCTTTAAATATTACCATAAAATTGTCCTAATTCCTATAAGGTACCTACCTGTACCAGATAAGGCCATGCACGTTCATAATAAGGCCATGGCAGGTTAAATTTTGAACCCTGTTTTCAAATATCGACTTTCATACAAACGAGAATCTGTAGCCATTTTAGGTATTAAAATATCCTGAAGCTTATTCGTCCTTCCCTACAGTAAAACCGGACATTCATCCTTCACCCCGCATGACACTATAGTTTTACAAGTTTACAATTTTTTGCCTAAAAATAATTTAGTTAAAGTTATTTCTATTTATTCTAAAGCCCATTGTGCCACAGTTTTTATAAAAATTTTTGTATTCTTCGTCCAATAATTGCATGTACATACATGAGGAATCTGTTGATCTTACCAAAGAAGACCAGGGCCAAATAATCTGTCCTAGACGTTCATAGTGAAAGTAAATTTTTTTCAGGATATTGCCCTTATTATGAACGCTATCTTCAAGATAAGGCCAATAACAACAACGTCAATTTTTGTGTATGACATACGTACGTGCAACTTAAAATGAAAAATAAGAGTCAATTTAGTAACCTAATACTATGGGCGATGATGATACTAATTTGAGTATAATGGGTAAAACCTCATTCTTACTCCTAATGGTGGTCTTATTTGGTACAGGTACCTTATTCCCAATAGAAAGTGATGAAAATTTAGTGACAATATTGTTTGTATTTAATTAAAAGTTCATGTACCTCAAGCAGAAATTAACAGAAGATTTCGATTATTATGTTAAGTCATTAGGTAAACAAGGTTAAGATCATTGTTATGTTCTGTGTAGAAGTATTTAGACTTAGTTCCTTATTTGCTGCCTTCATATATAATGGGTACCCACGTACGTGGGAACGCGAGAACAAGCTTAAACGGTATTTAGATGATATAATCATTAACGTCTTCATTCATAAAATGTTAAAATGGTCAGGCATTCTCTTCAAGAATCAGGCCTTCGTTTGTGGGTGTTCTTCTGTCTGCTCAACTTTACTTCAAAAGGTTAGCGGACTTTGAGCGTTGAAGTTATTAACGAAAACAGAATGATGAGCAAAAAATTATTACCGAGAACCTCTGTAATTATATACAGGACGATGCAGAAATGGCACGCCGTAGATAGAACACGCACCAAGAGAGGATAGAAAAATTTCTTTTACACTTAGTTCTTGAAGCTAAAGAGCAAGATTGTTTCAATCTGTTGACATAGTAGGAATTATTGTGCGATGATAATGAATGATTAATGAGTGAGTATATTGATCTTCTCTTTAAATGCCTGGTGAAAAAGGACAATCTACTACAGTAAGCGGAAAGTATTGGAGAAATATACACAATTTAGTTCGTTCTTTTGAATTGCTTTTTTAATAAATTTTATCCAAATAATAAAAAATAATATTTTTAATTAATTTTCTTCTTATTACATATTTTTAGTACGTTTTTTAACACATCTAAAAAATTTGACAGTCGTGATTTTTTACTAAAATCTTTTAAAAATATAAAGACTTCAGCCATACGCATGGTGGAATTGAAACTTTCTTGAGATAATTTAATAAAAGTCAATAAACAAAAGCAAACTCAAACTACGTGTCGACGAGGAGATCGCTTGCTTCAAGAACCGTAAAGTAATATAAGGAGATTTTTTATTTAAGATTCGACCTACCACAAAGACCACATCATAAAGTCTAACCAAAAGTGCTATGATTCCATACAGTTATGGATTCCATATTATTATTGAATTATTATGTTATTAACGGGAACGAAGAAAAAATGTGGATGATAAATGTTATTTTGGATAGCAAGGGACCTGGTTTATTCATTAACGTATTATAAGAAGAACAACCTGTATGTTATTTCACATCCCATTATATTACATTGTATGTCCGAGTGTATCTTCATTGGCATTTTTATGTCCTTACCTATAAGCTTATAGATAATCAAAGGTATTATTAGCCATTGTGAATGTTATTTTTATCTTAAGTATTTGAATGCCTTTTCTTTTAAGGAAAAAAGCGGCAATAACTTCTTGTTTATCTGTACAATGTATGTCTGTGAGAGAGGGGCAGGAAAAAATTCAGCAGAATGTTCCCAGACAGAGATTTTTCTAAAATGTAAGCCGTCTGAGCTGAGAGGAAAGTGCTTCTCGATTACTAATGGTAACGACTAATAGGTATTATAACACGATTATCCAATTTTCATTAATTATACGAGAAATTCTCTCTCCACCGTGCTAATCGGCTCTACAAGCCAACTTTTCCCACAACCTGATTGCTCCAGTTACTTTTCAGGTCACCTTCGAGACTAAAGACTAACTTATCAAGACGAATCAGTTTGTTTACCGAGCAAAACCTCACTGGGTTAGCAATAATATTAATTAGTATGTAATACATGGAAATTATATTAATTTTTTCTATATACAGTTTTATTCGGTCGTGAGTAGTTTTCTCAGATCGGTATAATTTAGATTCCCATAATTCATCTCCGCCGTATAAAAAGTAGTTTATGTCTTCATAATATTGTAAATTGAAATCGGAAAATTTATAACTTGAGCTATGATAAATGATCGTGAAACACCTCCTATTAAAATATGTTGTTAAGGCATTCGTAATTTATGAACACCAACCCACGTCATGAGAGATTGTGAAACTATTTGTATATCTCACTATTAACTGTTTCATAGATAGGCGATGTGAAGCATTATAAAACTAGGAAGCTAAGGAAAATTATAATTTTCAAAAAGATTTCAAAACTTGTACCTTTGTGCAGCGATTCTTGAACTTGACATTCGAATTTGTTCAAGGGTAAACTGTTAATAAGAAATTATTATATTTTAATACTGACGACTTATCCAATAAAGCTCAGCAAGTGGTGGTATGCTGATTCCTATCGTCTTGAATAAATTACGTTCAATTAAACTCTTCTACTTTGCATTTAAGTAATATTTACAATTTATTACAAATTGTGTAGGCACGCAATAATATATTAGACGAAAAATATCTTTCAGGCTTTAAGAGTTAGTTTCAAGCTGTTAGCATCAATCGATTCGAAACTATAATGTACCTATTAGATGCTACTGCAGTTCTCAGTTAGATAAGAGAGGTATGTACATTACACAACCATTTGAAATGTTCTCTTATAAGAACATTAAGAATTTATTTTACATTTTTATATACCATTGTAGTTGAAACCATTAAATTAATATTACGGTTTACAAGAACCGTATGGTGTCGGACGTTGGAGTAGTTGTCAGTTATGCTAAATAAAGCATTTGCAAGTGCAAGCGACAGTTACTGTGATTCACACCGAAAGGATTCCGAAAAGCTTGATGAACAACTATTTGAGAACTTTATGACCTTGGGCTTTTAATGATAGAACGTGCAAGCCCAATCCAACAGGACAAAAACTCTACCATAATATATCAATCATTTTACCTGTCATTTCCATATTTTAAGTATTTTATTTAATTAAAGGCTTGTAATTAGGTTTTTGATATTTATTTTCATCGATTTTGAGTTTATTAATCGATTTCTATCGATGTATTAAGGAAAAATCGAATTTATTTTGGTCACATTAACACCAAATTAGTTTTTTATCTGATGGCTCAACTAAAAAAAAATAATTAATCTGATTATGCCATTATATGTGGTTTATATTAATTACACAAATCCTCAAAGATTCAATTTTTTATCTTTTAAATTAACCTCTATTTCGGGGGTGGACATAAGTGATGAACCACCCGGTACAAATGATATGTATAGGGCTTCAGGTACTGCTTAAAGGACAGTTTTAAACCTCAATAGATTGTAATACTTTCAAGGAACCAGCGAATTTTTAAATGGTCGTTCCAACTGTATTAGTTAGAAAGTTACGACAAATTAAAGTTATCAAAATGTTGCCTAAGGGCCAACGCATTTGCATACCAGAGAACATTTTTGTAGTTCTAATAACGTCTCCACGCTTTGTTCGCACTGCGAGAAACGAAAAAAGAAAACCGTCGTCCTCTAAGAACGACAGTTTTATGTAAGCAACAAAATCCTACTAGCAGGACTGTATGTCTTGTATTATAGCAGGACAATTATTGCTTGTACACTCCATCGTTGAATTCTTTCATTGAGCTTTTGACATTTAATCTCAAAAATTTTTGGAGTCTATTTTGATTACCCGCTCCAATTATTATCAGAACTCTACAGTTCAAGAGGATACAAGTTGAATAAATTCAAAAATAAATTTTTGATTTTGTTTTCTTGTTTAGTAGATATTTATTCAAAAATGAATAAACAGTAAAAAAAGATGTTGGTATCAGTGAGAACAATTTCCCGTTGACTGTCTGTGTAGTAGTTGAGTGCTTTAATAAAATTCAACATTAGTAAAGCAAACCGGAAGTGATTAACAATTAAATGTGTTTCGATTAACACAGATAGTTGCTGCGGAGGTCATCCAAAACCTAACTCTACTAATGCAAGGAACAATGCTGCTCGTATGTAAACAATACCATCTTTACTTATCCAATGGGAATGATCCAACTCCTCTTCTAAAAATTATTAATTAGGGTTTAAGCAACTTTGAAGTCTTAACTCGTAAGGTGACGTCTAAGTTAATTAAGATATCTTTTTTTTTTACAAATAGTATCTTGGAAGTGCTTCAATTAGAAAAAATTCTTCAAAAATTAGACGACGTTCAAAGTGTCTACGATAGGTACATATTTTATTCCAGAAATTAGCCAACTAAGATAATTTTTTTGCTCTTTAGGTTATTTCAATTACAGGGAAACAAAGAAACATGTGACCTTCGAGCAAGAGGAGTAATCCTTTTAGAAATGAGAAATGAGAATCGTTAGATTGCAGCAGGATTTTACAAGGTAGGACATAATCTGGGGAAATCATTTTCCTTGAGATCAACCACAACTATCACAAGAGTTTAAACAGCTGCTTATAACTTAGGGGGATGAGGTGGGTACCAATTTTTCTCAAATGTGGAAGAGACGATGATGACTCCAACAGCTGAGAGGCACAAGCTCCACTACAAGAGGAAGCAATTGGACTCCTCTCACGAAAAGACCTTCTGGCCTCTGTAAAAAAGTCGTGAAGCTTTAAGTAGGTGTACTACCACGGAAATGGTGGAACGAGCCTTTGGTGGTGTAGTCTCTTTGGGTGCATGATCACTTCCTACCATACCGATACCCGCTTTCCATTCACTTTTATAACAATTTCGGATACATTTTTTTTTATCTTTTATTGCTTATTCGAAAGGGTCTTCATTCGTAAGGGTTTTAATTTTCATCGGAGACCATTGTCCAAGTTCACCGCCATCTTGGATTCTGTTTTATTTCAACCCGTTCATATATCGCTTTCTAATCATCTCACAGAAAAAATATATGACGTCATTAGAAAAAGTGTTCATCTTTGAGAAGGGTTAAAATTAATTTGGAGAGCGAAAATTATCACAAAAAAAAAGTGGAATTGTACGGGTTTTTTGAGTTGAGAAAAAAAATCTTATGAAGAAGCTTTATAAATCATTCTTTTCTACCCAAAACTCTTTTAATACCCGAATATCTTAAAATTAAAATAGAACACGTGTTATTAGCATAGATTTAACGATAAATATGTTGTTGATCTTAACTAATTTGCATTGTATTAGTTACAAAAGCGAGAAATGCAACGCGAACCGCAGAAGCGTCGTCAAACCTCGCCGCGCGAGAATTACAGGCTTCTAAGTAGCACGGTAGTAAACTGTCGATGAACGTCTCAGATGCACTTGAAAAGAGCTGCGGGCGGAGAAATCGGGCGCAAGAACTTTTGGCAAAGCACTTTTAAATTTTACCACTAGATTGGGGAGTTTTATTTGATTTATTGAAGTGTAAATCCTGACGAGTCCAACGGCCCTGGAACGATTGCTGTGTAATGATCAGAAAAGAATGATGAAATCAGAACGCGACATACGGCGACATATTGTTGAAAAAAATAAAGATTACAAGATGGCGGCGGACGGGGCAATTTGGACAATGCGAAAATTCAGGATTAATGCCTCAATTGAAGATCCTTTCGAATATGCAATAAAAACAAAAGACAAAAATTATCTGAAATTTACAAAAATTATCTGAAATTTTTGGGTCACCTATAAAATATTCCCTAATGTACCGTATTAGAAAATTTACAGATTGTTATAGACCCTTGAATTATTTATCCCAAATCATAACTCTTTTTCTCAATAACAAAAATCTCGTTGAATACGAATCTAACCGAAAAGGTACCTACTTTTAGTGTAAATAAATAAAAAAAAATAATAATTTTTCTAATAAATTATTTCATCTTTAAATATTTTATCAAAAACCGTCTTTTCTTTAGGTTCCACGTCGAGACAACTTTTAAAAATATCAATGTAATGACCTTCTGATTATTATCAGTTCGGAATCAAAACCATGCCTGGAATTTTGTCCGTTATCTAACATCAGAATCATCTATCAGCCGTACGACTGAAGTCCTGAAGTCAAAATTGGTCTTAGAAAGCAGACGTCAGTAACTGAGTCGAAATAATAAATTAAAGTAGTACGTGACTACAGGCAAAGTACTATTTCAAACATTTAAAAATTCATACCTACAAGCAACTTCTTACGGAAAACGACGATATACTTATTTTATGAACGTAAGATTTAACACAATTATAATTCAAGAGATGCAATTTTCTTGACAGCATTTTAATGTTCAAAGACGCATTGCCGCTAATAAGGAAGAACGGAATAAAAACATTCAAATGGATGCTTTCACGTTTTAGCACCTTATTAGTTCATGGCAACACATCCAATTCTGATTAACGCAAACGTAAATCGCGTTCCTGCTGTCACCCGAAGCAACAACGTCCGACACGTAGGAAAAACTCGGTGTTTTAACTCATGAGAAACAAGCTGCCATGCACGAGTATCCACCGTATTTTGAAAACTGCTTGTCAGCTGCTGGTACTATCCGCTGAGAAGTAAGTTATAATTTGTAAAAGAGAAGTTGTGCCCGTTAAGGAAGAATGAGACATCACTACGTTGATCTAAGGATTATTGCAATTAAAGTAAGAATTTTTTCCTCACTGGATACGTTTTTTAATGCAAAAAAGAGATTTCTTAAAATTGATAACAAACTTATTATTAACCTGCCAATTAGAAGGAAACTATGTCCTAAAAAAGCACATGATCAACTGGTAAATTTTTTCAGAATTTAATAATTTTAATAATAATTCACAAAAAACTAAAACTAGATGAATCACATCAGAAATTGAATAATTCGTCTGATACCTAAGTACTGGAATATGAAATCGGTAGAATTCATAATATAAATCGTAAAATATCTGGATAATTTCATCGCATATAGGAACTCTTAAGAATTCTTCATGTACCTATAATAACATTTCATCCTTCTCCACGCATTTATTTTTCAAAGCACCGTTTATTCCATATTTGCTCCATAAGTATTTAGGATTTGACTTTTACGCATGATTGTCTCGTTTCTTATATCCCATTGTCCTAACGTACGTTGAAGATTTTACCCTGGGAACCATAACCAGATCCCGGCGAGAAAAATCTCATGACCGCCTATACGCAACTAGCCATAGAAGCGCAGCTAGGCTCTTTAATATTGTTAATGTTATTACCAACAACATCTCGTCCTGGCTCATATCTTAGCCCAGAAATGTTTCTGCTTTTTATAAGTGACTTTCTTCCATTCCGAGATTGCATTTCAAATATGGACGGTCAATAGTCGTACGTCTGCATAGACACTGACAACATCCTCTGGAGGCACTATTTGTGTGTACAGGGTGGCGCCAACAAAAAATATTATGTAAGAATCATGAAAATTATTGAATTTTTGATTTTACTGCTTTAGCAGTAAATTTTGTTTATATTCTTCTGAAATAGTTATTTGAAATAATTATTAGGTAACAGATTTTGTAAATTCAAGTCAAATATCTTCCCAAATTTTTCCCATATTAATGTAATAATTTGCTGCAGACATTTTTTGGAGGGATGAGAGAGTTTTAGGGTAATTGTAATGTGATTCTTGTAGTAAAAATTTAAAGGAAAATAAAAATTCGAGTCAACACTAACGGGCTACATATAGAAAATAAACTACTGAAATATTCTCTGCTGAATGACGATTAGAAGAGCAAGCACTGATATCTGTTGAGGTCTGTTCAGCTAATAAGCGGACTGACGTCATAAAACAATATCTATTTTATTTAGAAGTTACATTTCTGGGTCCCCTTAAAAGTAGGTAATGTTCTCCCTAAGGCACCTACTTATTCCAACTGTGTTTCCATTCGTTAAAGTACGCCTGGTACGGCTTCTTTTGTAATGTTTTTCTTCGTCGCATTTGCTTTAATGTTGGGAGTTGTCAGAAATTTTCTTTCTTCCAAACAATCACAGGGAGTAAGGTCAGGTGAGTAGGAGGTAGGTGAGTAGGCAAAGAACAGCGATTAAGCCAAAAACTCACAAATTCGGAGGGCTGAATGAGCTTGTAGGACTTCAGTTGTACGGTTCAGAACTAATAAATCTGGTTCACTATGAAGCCTTCAGAGAGGTACTCTTGATGAACATCACCCTTAGTATCAAAAAATATTGAGCATCATCTTGATATTGGATCGAACTTAAGCGAGCTTTTTTATGTCTGAGGGACGTTTTACCCACTAACTGAGACGATTGAACAATTAATTAAATTTCATAACCGTAAATTAATTACCTATCTGTATACCAGATTAACAGGGACGCGATTGACTTTTTCGTCGTCCGTCATCAGGCGAGGTACAAATTTTGCAGCAGTGCGGAGCTATGAATCTTAAATTTTTCGCTCAAAATCTCGTGACAAGATCCATCTTGATACCCCACACTCCTCAGTAAACTCCCTGATGGTTATACGTCGATTTAATCGCATCAAAGTGTTGATTTTGTCGACATGTGGGTTGTCAGTCGGAGCTGCCATCGTTGGAAATAGAAGAGAAGAAAGCAAGTATACTCAACGGTTAATCCATAAAAGAGTGCAATTACTAACCTATAAAATGGGATCGGAATATCCCTCCATTGCCCTAACAGTTGTGATGCTGGCAGTGACCGAAAGTCCAATCAAGAGAGCCTCCACACATACAACAACAAAGCCAACCAGAGTACCAGAAAAAGCACAGACACATGTTTCGCCCTACTGGGGCTCATCAATGTGCTGCATCTGGAGTATCCGGAGGATGTTATCGAATGCATGGAAGCTTCCACCATCTTAAAGCGACCAGTTACACGGTGCTATGCGCTTTATACTCACGAGACCTGCATTCACTCTTTTATGGACCCTTTGAAATGTTTATCCTATTTGAAACATGCAGTAGGTACGCTTCATATCACCGTAAGCGGTGTTAAGCATAGTAAATGTTTATGGACCCTTTGAAATGTTTATCCTATTTGAAATATGCAGTAGGTACGCTTCATATCACCGTAAGCGGTGTTAAGCATAGTAAATGTTTAAGTCGCAGATTTTTTAAGTTGACCACAAAATTTCATTGAAAGCTTATCTTCATTTATTCTGAAATACAACGAATAAAAAAAATCACAATTCATCAAAAACCTCCCAGGTACTCAATATATGAAGATATCTGCAATCGGAAAATGACGTTTTGCATCAGTTGATCTGTACAAACGCAGGGACCAAGGGGATTCCTCTGCGGCCAACTAGAGCTGCGCAACTTCAACAGCCTTCAACACCCAACTTATTTTTTGAACAGATTTCGTATCTATACCTGGTGGTACTATGACAGTAGGTAAAGTTAAGGAAATGGTTACAGAAATGAAAGCGAAGAGTTAATAAAAACCGGATCGAATGTAGGTACAGTTGATGAATTACACTCAGCGTCACAATAAAACAGGGTAAGATGAACGATGCATGGAAATGATATATTTCTGTCATGACGACCCCGAAGTTACATGAAGAAAAAATCTGCCCGACTTCATGTAAATGAGAATGGTAGACCGATCTCTAGTTCCCTGCATAGAGGAAATAATAGAATGATATATCTAAATCTGTAATATTACCATATTTTGGTAGCTTCTACCTTTGAAAGATGCCATGTTTTCTTCCGGCTTTTCCTATTGATCGAAATATATGGAAGTGCAGTAAAATTCTAGTTGTCCGTGCAAGTGAATCGTACCTGATGCGCGGAGGCAATTTGGGATTAGATTTTATGTTTCATGAATTATTTTAGCTTGAAGAAGAAAGCGTACTAAACGTGAAGTACTTTCCCTCCCTCGAAGACCAGTAATAATCTGGGTAAGACGAATACATTTAGTTTCTTTGAGAGAATATGTTAAACGTTTTTAAATGCAATGCAAAAAAACCTCCGGCATCCCATTTCTTTTCTTTGAAGTAGCCTGAGAAAGCTCTACAGTTGTATAATTTTTTTTTTCAAATTTTGGTTTCTCTATCATAGTTTCGAGAATTTAACCGTAATAAGTCTGCTACAAGTAGTTTGTGAGTTCGAGTTGTCATCAAGCCAGATTATTGGGTGAAAGTTCAGAAAAATCTTCCTAAAACAATAATAATTGAGAATCGAAAGTGATGGACGTTGAATTACTGGAAGATTTGAATTGTGTGATTTAACGTAGGTTGACAGGTGGTCTTTTCAAAGGAGAGAGGTTGTAGAAAACGGGTTTCAAGTTTGATAGCATTCAATAGAAGATTCTAGAAATGAAATTCTTGAGTATAATAATTCAAACGACGATTTTAATAGACTTCAAGTTTCCAGTTTTTCGACTACGGATGTTACTTAGAGACACTCATCCAAAAAAGAGTGAAACTAGACTTTCATTAAAATGTAGGTAGTGGATCATTTTTTTATAAAGAGAGTGCCATGGGAACATCGTGTTTATTCTGCAAGAGTTTCCAGCTTTATATTACTCTGAATCAAGATGATTGGAATTAAAACAAAACGGATCTTACCACTTACCCTTTCTATTATAGAATGCAGCGTGAAGCAGGATATTAGATGATGGTGTATTGGTTCTAAGTCGCATAGGAAAAAACCGCAAAGTTGCACTTTTCTGTAATTTATATGAGCGCTTAGTGTTAATTTTAATCATTATACAAGCGGTTTTATAAAAAATTATAAATATTTTATAAAATATGTCTAAAATCTTATGCTTAAGTGTATTTATTATAAATTTATCTTACAGAATAATTGATTCATTCTAAAATTTGATTGAATATTCATGAGCTCCTGAATATTTTCTAAATGAAATGAGAACATTTTTTGAACTAGATTCGTTTTTTAAGTAGGTACTTTGAATAATAATGGTATCCGAACGATCAGAATACCTGTAGACTCTACCTGTAACAAGCTCTCTGCTGTCTTAAGTCATGGATTTTGCAACATCCTGTATAGTCTCTATCCCATATAATAAATATTTATGCTAGCAGTTATGTATCTATTTGGTTTTTGTTATTCAAAGAACCGTAGACTTCAATCTCAGCTGAGCTATATGTCAGTTAGTATCTGTCCGCAGAATGAAACATTCATAAGCCAGATTGGCATTATGTATACATAGGTGGGCTCGCTAGTTACAAGTTAGTAGACGTTGTCCAGTTTTATTAGCCGGTAGAAGAATAGAAACCGAGTTTAGCAATGTCAGATCTGGAAAGATGATGATCCTGGAACGTAAACAGATTCATGTAGGAGTTCGCTCCCTAAACGGGAATGTTTACTGTTTATTTATCCGTTCTCTCAAAATTTATCTTCGGAGAAATCTATATTGGAAATAAATAGAAGGCGATCTACACAAATGTGAAGATGTTATTGATTTATTCGAATTTATTCGACCGTTATTTTCGAGAGGAAAATATGATTTATCATCAAGCGGTTTAATAAAGCATAGAAGAAAATGAGTTCTAGACTTAATTTCACATCACCCACATAATGAATACTCTTCATCTTTGGAGCTGAAAGTGACTGGCAAAAATTGCCAAAAATAATTGTTTCATTATTAGTAGTTTTTGATAGTTCAGTATTGAAATAGAAGCTTATATTTCCCATAATTTCTTTAGGAAACTTTAAGATATTCATATAGTCGTAAAATCAAAAATAGACTCACCAGCTTTTAAACACAAATGAAAAAACATGTTAGGAAATAATAATAGTGGGCAAATATTTTATAGCACCACTCTGTGTTTATGTAATCCACTTTGTATAACAAGGTGGGTTAACTGAATAAATTTATGCGTTATTAATAGGCAATAAAAGTACCATATCGTTGTGTCGTATTAATGTTGGAATTTATTGATTTACTGATGACAAAAAATAATTTGTATAGTGGTAGCTGATACAACATTCTAGATGGGTAGTTTTCTTTAGTGTTTATAAATTTTCATGACGTGGGAACATTGCGTATATTATAAAATGAACGTTTTATTCTCGTTCAGGTTTGTAGTAGTAACATAATACTACCTGATCATGGATTTATGTTCCTGTAATGAGTGATTTTTATTGGCTGTTACACTCACTGGATCATATTAGGAACCATATTCGGTTTTTACTGCTTATGTACTACGACCCAATCCATTTACTAACGCTGTTGCATTTATACTTACCTATATGAAAATTATTATAAAAATATCACCAACACTAAATTATTTTTTTTTCCATATTTGATTGGGCTTTTTTAATTAACGATTGATCCACGTGAAGACAGGATACCTACTGGTATAATAATTTGATGACCTGGGCCCTATTCCACAAAACAACCTTTGCACCGTTGCACTTTGAACTTCACACTTTTAAAAAATTTTACAAATTGATAAATTATTTGTGCTTCACAATCAGTTAGTTTGAACCAATTTCATTTTAAACATAAGATAAGCCCATATGGTATAAAAAGAATTTTTTATTTGGCCATTTTATTTGATTCTCCTGCCTTCGTTATCAGCTTATTTGATCTTACATGGGCAATATCTATTTTTCCAACCAGTTTAAAAAAAATTATCATTATTTTTTTCCGAAAATTTATCAATTTTCCCGAAAATCGTGAAGTCAAACTCTTGAACCTGCTTTGTCACTTTATTATTATAGTGTAACACATTTATTGCATTAAAGTTTCCATACATAGATACGTTAGAATAATTAAAAGATGAAAAAGAAATTATTTTCTCGAGTTAAAACTCTTAACGACCTTTTCTCCAAAATTATCCCTTATAAGTTCACAGACCTTTGATCAGTGTGACGGTATAATTTTTAGAACGTCAGAAAATCAACAGGTGACGTTGGAACAAGCGCACGGGAAGGGACGCGTAAAAATTAGCATATAGAATAGTAAGGATGTAAGAGACTTCTGGCCGAACTGTGGCCGCAACGGCGGAGGATCCCGATGACGGAAGATAAAGAGACAAGGGCACGAAGAGCTTTAGATTAAAAAGCTAACCAGTCGTTCCGACGTTTCGTTCAATTTCACGAGAGCGTCTTCCCATTAATAATCACTACATTAATATCAACGTCCAGCGGTTGTCGATATCGACATCAGACGTATTAATTTCACTTTTTAAGAGCCTCTTGAAATTAATGCTAATATCTTGTGAATCCCGTCGTTTCAGCAATTGAATTTTAAGCTCTTCTTGGTATTTGAGATACAATTAAAATTACCGTTTAACTGCAAGTTCACCTATTGCATGATCTTTATTCGGAAAGATACCTAAGCAAATAGCTCCAGCTAACTGTAAGTAAAGCTAAATTGTAGTTTCTTTTTGCCTTCCGAAGAACTTTTTCTAAAAGATCGAAGCAAACATCTTTGAAACCCTTTACTAAAAGAACCTCTCCAGTATCATACCTCCAAGAGTCATGAGTTTCTTTATTAATAGAAACGAAGGAGCGGATTGACCAAGTGATTAATTATTTCATGTTTTATGTATTTAATTATTTTAAAAGGTTTTGTATATAAATGGTAAGCGGGGATAAGATCGATCTAACTGAAGCCCATAACAATTCTTGTGAATTGCAATACTTTATACAGGGTTATGCAAATTTCATGGTGCCAGTATTGGGATATCCTAAACCATAAGAGATACAGGGTTGCTTCAATTAGAGAAAAGTTGCGCTATTTTATGGCCATCTCGAATCCGTCAAAACATGCAAGATATCTGTGACCGTTCCTGAAATATCTTGAAAAAACTGAAAAATCGAGAAATCGTATTTTTGGAATATCTTTCTTACCATTGGAAATTAATAAATAATTTTTTGTAGCCTTACATAAGCCGTTATAAGCTATTTATCTGACGTTTCAAAAATTTTCACAGCCGACTAGATCCCAGAGTTTTCATAGTCAACTTTCGTTTTTCTTATGGCCGCCATGTTATTTTTTTATCTCGTTCGATAAGAAAAAAATAATGGAAACCAAAAACTAATAAACTTCAAAAAATAACTTTCAAAAATTTTTGTTCTTCTTTTTTTTCTAAAAAAAGACAACTTTTTAGATCGAATATCATAGAGAAATTAACAACCTATAAGGCAAGCAGTATGACTTCATATTGGCTTATTTCAGTTAAGAACTATCTGTTTTTCTTTGAAAAAAGAAGAATAAAAATTTTCCAATTTTTTTTTTCTAAAATTTATTAATTTGTGGTTTACATTATTTTTTTCTTATCGAACGACATAAAAAAATAATATGGCGGCCATAAGAAAAACTAAAGTTGGCTATGAAAGCCCTGGGATATAGTCGACTTTGAAAATTTTTGAAACGTCAGATGAATAGCTCATAACGGCTTATGTAAGCCTACGAAAAATTATTTATTAATTTCCAATGGCAAGAAAGATATGGCAAAAATAAGAATTCTCGATTTTTCAGTTTTTTCAGGATATTTCAGGAACGGTCACAGATATCTTGCATGTTTTGACGGATTCGAGATGGCCACAAAATAGCGCAACTTTTCTCTAATTAAAGCAACCCTGTATCTCTTATGGTTTAGGATATTCCAATACTGGCACCATGAAATTTGCATAACCCTGTATATGGACAATTAAGTACAAGCTACCTTAAAAAAATTACATTTTACTTCCTTGTATCTTAATTCAATGTAAATAAAATATATTTTGCTTGAATCAAGACTTCTCAATGATAGGCACTACTATTTACAAGAACTTTTAAGTTCAAATAAAACCAGGAAAAATAAACCTAAGATTGTTTTTGATACCTTTTAGATCTGAGACTGTCACTTTTGTTAGTTAATAAACATCAAATTTATTCAAAATTAAAAAAAAGTGTCTGGCATCCCATCATGATTTATCTTTTACTCCTAAAAGTGGGGAGAGAATATTACATTACAGGAGGAAAATCTAATCCCTAATTTGATTATGTTATTTGGAAGTTTCGGAGATTTAAAATTATAGTAAAAAAATATTAGGAATCGTTAAAAATTTTCTATAACAAAAATAATATTACCTACTCCCGAATATCTTTGCTTTTATCTCCCTCCACAATGTATTATTGCAATAGGGGTGGTCTTTATAAAGACTACCGTCTAATTAAAAAAAAAAACATGGTACTTATTTATCGTATGGAGTGTCATTTTTCTCCAAAAACTAGAAATTTTGCTGAATGATACCTAATCCAAAAACTGCGGATTATGAAATTATAATCTCATAAATAGATTACTCAAAAATTGCCGATTTTTTTAGAAATTATCAGATTAATATAGAAAATATAAAAAACGCAGGTTTCAAGGAAAAGTTTTACGATATTTTTTGAATTTGCTCAAAGATAAAGTAATATTTTGATGTTCTATTAAATCGATTAAAATGTTTTACGTTCCAGTATATGGATAGGTCAAGCGACCTGTTGGAGAAGACGACGAAACTTTATCTCTGATATTGTCTAAAAATTATTAGAAAATAAAATATTATCCCGTGTCGGGGTTGCTGGTCCTCCATCGGGAGCCTCCCCGGGTGGCGGATATGGGAATGTCGTCCATATAGATGACACCGGGGAAATTAAATACCCCGGGGCTGACCAAAACTAGCAAACCAGATGGTAGAGGACATAGAACCCACACAGCCTCGCCCGGTGCGATACCATCTTTCTGGCTTAGGCGGCGTGAAGTTGCTTTAAAGAGCTGACGTTTCGTTGCTGTGCCAGAGATTCCGGTCCTTGGGGTAAGAAACAATTAATATGCATGGATGGCGTTCCCGGGGTTAAAATTTTCCGGAGTTAAAACGACCCCCCATTCGGATCTCCGGGCGGGGGCTAATCCAGGGGCACATTCATGCGAGAGAAAGAATAATAACACCACGAGAATGAAAAAATTTATAGTCGACTTTTGTAACATTAGAGGTTTAAACACGAATATCAATTCAGTACACCAACATCTTCAGACAAATAAACCTCACATTCTAGTACTGTGCGAAACAAAAGTCCATGCGTCATCAAGCACAGTTAATTATCTCTATCCAGGATATGACTTTCATTCCCGATTTAGACGTAACTTCGGAATTGGCATTTTTGTCAGAAGTGACCTCTCCTGCCAACGTGAGGAAGACTTTGAGTCCAATGACTTTGACGTCATGTGGCTTAGGATAACAGACCGACAAACGACGAGATTTATCTGTTGTTTATACCGACCACCCAGCGATACACAGTATAGGACACTTTTTTTGTCCCTCACAAAAACTGTTGAATTCATACAGATAAACTACCCCAAAGCTGAGATATCCATCTTGGGTGATTTTAATGTACATAACATCAACTGGCTTAAATACTCAAACTTCACTGACGAAGAAGGCCGTGAAGCGGAATCGTTTGCGATCAGCTGTGGTTTTACCCAGCTCGTTGATGAACCAACACGCATTCCCGATCGCGAGGGAGAATTCGCTAGCCTGTTGGATCTGTTTTTGACCACGAACCCTCAAATGTATACCATCACGGTGAAAGCCCCACTAGGTTCCTCAGATCATAAACTCGTCTCAACATCTTGTGTCCTACCAATTACTAGTGTTAAAGAAGCAAGTAAACCTCGTGTAGTCTGGCACTACAGATCTGCTAAATGGGAAGAACTCAGGGAATATTATCGAGATTTTCCATGGAGGAGTGTTTGTTTCGGCTCTAATGATCCATCTGTTTGTGCTAGGGAAGTTGCTCAAGTCATCCTAACAGGCATGGAAGCCTACATTCCCTTTTCAAAAAAACAGCCCTCAAACAGCAAACCTTGGTTCAACAAAAGATGCAAGGAAGCTGTCGCCTCCAAACAACTGGCTTTTCGCCAATGGCGAGAGAGCCCCAACGGCATAAACCATCACAATTTCATCCTTGCTCGAAACAGATGCAAAGAAATAATAGATCAAACCAAGGAAACTCACAACCAAAGAATTAGGAACAAACTTCTCTCCTGCCCTAACGGTTCGAAATCTTTTTGGTCTGTAACTAAGGCAGTCAGCCAGAACTTCACCAGATCCACGATTCCACCACTTACACGGACAGATGGGACTATCGCATCCACGGCTACTGAGAAGGCGAACTTGTTGGCGGGAGTGTTTTCTTCATACTCTTCCGTCGACTTTCATGGAAGAACTCCGCCAATGATCTCTTCCGTGGAGACCAAAATGCCAGACATTGTTTTCCGACAGCGGGTCATAAAGAGCATTATATTAGCCTTAGACCCAAACAAAGCTTCTGGGCCCGATGACGTACCTGTTATCGTACTAAAAAAATGCGCCACTGAGCTGTCATCTGTTTTCTGCCGACTTTTCAACTTGTCGTACAAAAAGGGAATATTTCCTTCTTGTTGGAAATGTGCACGGATCCAACCTATTCCCAAGAAAGGCAAAAAGACTATACCAAGTAACTATCGACCAGTGGCACTGCTTTCAGTAATATCCAAGATTATGGAGAAAGCTATTAACCAACATCTTTTAAAGTATTTGGAAGGAGCTAACATAATCAGCGACCGCCAATACGGATTCCGTAAACAGAGGTCAACTGGTGACCTCCTCACTTACGTCACCGAGCTGTGGAACGGCGCAATCGAACACCATGGGGAGTCTCGAGGGGTTGCGCTTGATATTTCAAGAGCTTTCGACCGTGTTTGGCATGGCGGACTGTTGGCAAAACTGCAGGCCTATGGCATGCCCGAGAAATTCTGCGTGTGGCTTGCGAGTTATCTCGGAGATCGTTCATTACAGGTGGCAGTCGATGGAGTTCTTTCTGAGACCTTTTCCATCAATGCCGGTGTGCCTCAGGGATCCATTTTATCTCCGACTCTTTTTCTAATATTCATAAACGACTTGCTTGAAACTAGAAAAAATCCAATATACAGTTTTGCCGACGACAGTACCCTCATATCTTCTTATACGTTAGATGCGCGAACATCTGTCATCGACGCACAGACTCGCAGGGAGCAAGAAGTTGCCATACTTAACAATGACTTGCAGGACATTCTAACTTGGGGCGATAGAAACCAAGTCCAATTCAATGCTGGAAAAAACCAAGCAGTCATCTTCTCCAAAAAGACCAACGTTTTGGAGCCAGACATGATGATGGCGGGACACTCTCTTACCCCAGCGTCATCTCTTCGTTTACTTGGAGTGAGCCTCGGAGCGAACATGTCTTGGCATGATCATGTTGCTGGTCTGGCGAAGAGTGCTTCTCAAAAACTTGGAACACTCTTCCGCACGAAGAAATTTTATACACCACAACAGCTTCTCCTCTTATACAAGGCTCAAATCCGACCATCCTTGGAATACTGCTCACATGTTTGGAGCTCAGCTCCCAAACATACGCTGAGACTACTCGACTCTATTCAGAAAAGAGCCATCCGCTTGATTGGGGACCCAGATTTGACAAAAAATTTAGACACTCTCGAACATCGAAGAAGAGTAGCTGACCTGAGTCTGTTTTACAGATATTTTAATGGAAAGTGTTCAAAAGACGTGGCCCGCTTGATCCCACCAAGAACAAGACCGGGCAGAAATACACGTCGAGCCGCAGACGCTCATCCGTATCAGGTTCAGCTCGTTACACCTCGTACCACCCTATTTCAGACTTCTTTTATGTATAGAACAGCATCACTTTGGAATAGCATTCCAAAGGGCGTGTTTCCCGAAGTATACAACTTACAGAGATTCAAGGCCAACGTGAATCGATATCTCCGCTCATGCACCGCTCCCAGAGCGTCATAGGGATTTCCCTGCAGTGCATGTGCATTTTCAATAAAAAAAAAAAAAAAAATCCTATATTCACTTCTTTGATGAGTGATTTTTTAAGTTAACAAATCTCTGCTAATGAGACCGGTCGTATTAGGTGAATGAAACATTTTTGAGAAGTCTGCAATAAATAACATATCATTTATTTTCCAAGTGAGGATAAATCTGAATATTTATAACTTGCATTACGAGATGAAGTACAAGATCACATCTGTACTCCAGTCCAAGTTCACTTCACAATGCATCGATTATTATGATTAATGATCGAAATCTAACGCGATGTGTTATCCTTGATAAACTTGTAAATCCATTACGATATGCAACGTTGATTCTGCTTGCATACACAAGCAGGTGATGTATGTAATAGGCTTATTTGTTACGGTCAAGTTTAGTAATGAGATCATTATTATCATCCTTATCCTCCACTCTTATCGGGTGGATTTCTTCATCTCACTGCCATCAGAAGCAACATTTTTGTCCTTTTAATTTTATTAATTACTTTACGTTAAGCATGTAATTTAGAAAATTCCCCTCTAATTATTTAATTTATGGAATGTATGTATGTCAGTTTTTTTTTTCTTTAAAGAGGTTGTCCTGCTTCATTAAGTATACTTGTTTTACGTTAAAAAAATACTTTTCTCGACATTAATCACGATGAACATAATTGTTAAGGTCAACTATAATCACTTCTTTCGCGGTAATCTTTTAGAAGTTTCTTTAAAGTTATATTTTTTTTATTTAGTACACTACTACAAAAATACAAGTGTTAAGGGAAAATTATAATCCTACCAGATATGCCGTAATTTTTTTTTAAGCTTCACTTATAATAAGGGAAGTCACATTTTAGTATTTGACAAGTTACCCGCGGCGCTATAGATAAGTTATTCATTTGATAAATGAGAAATTAAGGCAGTTCGTCCACCAAGAAAACCTATACAAGGCAAGTGATCGTGATCGCGAGTGATTAGATGTGTATGTTCTCACTGAATACATCAACCTACAAATGTGAAGAAGAAAACATAAGCAATTTTGGTCCAAGTAATTTAAAAGACCGAGTATAATAATTACTCTGACATTTAACAAAAAGAATTTATCAAACCTCACAATGTGAAAGGCGAGGTGAAAGGTTATTGCTTAAAAATATTATCGTAAGAAAATACAACATCTGATGGGAGATATTGAGACATATCCACTACCCTTCATTGTAGCCAATAGTGAACCAGTCACATCTCTTGTTAGTTTACTGATAGAAAAAACACATACACACTCATTCAATGAAAGGAAAGTGCGCAGAAAGACTGCCTATTTTCTAAAAATTATTGTCACTTTTTTAGCAGCAAGTCCCCCGAACTTTGACCCCATCAGAGGGGGTAAGTAACTAACCTTCTATTCACTTAACATAAACTTTCCCTATTTTTACCGCCAATTTTTTTCTTATATCAATCAGCAAAAATCACAACAAAAATCGTCTAGTCTACATGTAATAGCTAACCGGCTCTTAAACCTTAACATAAAACATTAACGGGTTCTTGGATTTTTCTCAAAAGTCACCAATTTTTCTTGTATTGAAGTTTTGCGGGACTTAAGACTCACCTGGTAGATTAAGAAACATTTCTTGGTTATTATACCGATTCTTATGCTGCTTATATTATTATGCTGGTAGATGCATGTCCTTAAAAACCTCTCTAATAAAGAATATTACTTAGATAATTTTATAGCCTATTCTTGCAGGAAATTCACCAGGAAGAAACGTCATGTTATAATTTCTATGCGGCTACATTGGCTCGGGTGTGCCTCGAGCGCAGCATCCAGGGTCTCCAACACTGGTACCGTTTAATGGCGATTTACTCCGGTAGGATGAGAGTTAAATGCGAGGTAAAATTTGAGATAAGTTATCACAGGTAGGCATGACTTAACTGTACCTGTGACTCAAATTTAAGATCCCGCCGTCTATGCAAGGGTGTTAGTATTTCACTCATCTTAATTCTCCGTGGCACGCGCATATCTGAATTTAAATCGGCAGCGATTTTTAAAAGTTCCTGGTAATTTTGAAATCAAACAGGGTAAATAACATGAAATAAGTTATGTCATTCTACTGTCCCAGAAGTGTTTTTCTTAGTTTGGCGGCGAGCTCCTGGATTTAGAATGAATTAAAAACATATTTCCGGGTTTAGTGAATAAATTAATATAGTCAAAGAAGTCTCGAATGGCCTAGTTCTTTCAATTTTAGAAGTATGCTAATAAAATCAGCGCTATGCTCTTGTTCCACCGCACTACTTTCTGTTACATAATTTTTTCTTCAATTTTCATTGTGACAGCTTTTTCTTTCACAAAACTATCATTTAATTTTAATTTACAGTATCTTAGTCATGGTTTTCCTCTTTTCTCAATTGATTTTCACAGCATGTCAAATAATTTCCTTTTTTTTTTAAGTTACTTGTCATTGATTGTCACAATCAATTTCCTATTTCGTCAAATTAGTTTCACTTTTTATCAATAATAATTGATTTTCTCATTTACTTGCAGTGACAGTATCATGAACATTGGAAAAGCATTGGGTATAAAATTAATCTAATTGGACAAAAGAAGAATTCACATTGAAAAATTACAGTGACGTTTAATGAATAGGTCAATAATTTTTTGTCAAATTGTTAAACGCAATTGAAAAAAAAGGAAATCCAAAAGAGATTTTCCAAAATCTCCAGATCCAAAAAATCTCTTCCGATATTTCATTGCAAACAAATTTGTGGTGATTCAGAAAATATCTGGTGATCTAAATACATTTATGTGTTTGGCTTGCCACAAAAAGTTCTCTCAGATAAAGGTCTCAGATTTATTTTCTAGTTTCCTATAGTTAATGGACAAAATTCATCAAATGTATTTATGTATTTCTAGTAGTTGTTAAATGTTCTTCTTTGTTTTGGGTTTTAGGTTCGATTTTAAAATACTATTTTTCAAAAATATTTTTATACAAATGAAACGTTTCGAGACCGATTGGTCTCTTGTTCACTCATAAATAAATGTAAAAAACATGTAAAAATTTAAAAATACTTCAAAAAATCATAATTATTATATTAAAATGTCGTAAATGGTGTGTTTTTAAATTTAAACTTTAGAAAAAATATAAGTAAATTAATTTTGATCTTGATTTTGACATTTTATGTGTCTGCTTTTGTTTATTATATTTCATTATTGTGTTTGTTACGTGTATTTTATTGTATGATAATATGATTTTAAAAGTATTGTTATTGTAATGGTGGTGAGTAATTATTGTTGGCAGTAATTGTTAGTTTTCAGTAGTAGGTAGCAGGTTTTTTTTTTTTTTTGGTGTGTGTTTTTGTAAGGAATCAGGTTTTTAGTTCATTTTTTTTTAGTTTATGTAATTTTTTAATATTATAATTTCAGAATTATTATTAATTTGTTTTTAGGTGTGTGAGGGAGGTATGTATTTTCAAATATGTATTTCTAGTTATTAAGATACCTTACCTAATAATTTCTAACTCAAACTGAATTGCCACCGCTTTTGTAACATACATGACTAGTTTTTATACTTTCATGGCAGAATTTTGTGGCCAGAAATTAAAAATTATATTCTTTAATTTTTGAAGTGCCTGAGCAAAAAAAAGGAAAACAAATTAAATAGAATACTTTAATGATTCTGAACCCACTTAGGGTGTCAGAATGTCAGAATTAGTATAAGTGATCTCACCATTATTATACAATTATACATATAACATATATGTACATTGTACATACAGGAATAATATCAGCCGACGAAATTAGATCCTTGATAATACATAAATATATTTACATCTATTTCTGCAATGTTGATTTAAATCCACCTCAGAAGCCTTGCTTGTTTTCGATGTATCAAGAAGATAGTAAGAGACTATTTCTTCCAAGAAATGCTGCGCCTGGAATATTTAATATTCACTTATCACGACAGATTATGCTGAAGGAAATGGAATTTTAAATTAGATTACGAAGATTTATGTGAACGCAAATGTCATTTACGCTCTTGAATGCATATTTAAATAATAGGTGAGTGCAAAATTGATAAATCGCATGTGTACAGGAGTAATTTACAGAACCCGGTCAACATTAATGTCGTCGACTGTAAAAAGAAAGATAACATTTTACTTTTTAATGTACAGCTACTACAAAAAATTTGTTATTATGATCTAAGTCGTTATCTACACGTTATTTGGGCCAAAATATTGGCACTTTTCTCGTGCCATTTATCACATACGCGTCCCTCTCTCAAGATTTCTTAAAATATTCAGTTGAAATTGTGAATAAACTTATTTCTTAATGCCGACACACTTTTTGGGAAATTTTATTCAATGGGAATAATCGAGGCACAAGCAGAGGATTATAGCCAGTTCAAATTATTCCTGAGAACGCCTATGCTTCAAAGATATAATTTTTTTTGAACAAGAGTTCACTCCTTTTATTTTTTTTTTCACTCTTGTAAAATTGTGATTCAGAATTTGACTTTAATTTTTTTCTCCTAGTCTTTTTCTATAATTTATTAAAAATTTTCACATGCTCTACATCCTAGTGATGTTGTTAGATGTTTTATCAACGAAACTTATTAGAACACAATAATTATTACTATACATATTATAAGTTATAACATTCCCTCTGTAAAATTACCGCGTCGACTCTGTGACTCCAGATTGCTGACTGCTATACCTACCAGTAATAAGAAACGGCCTGACTAATGACAACAAAATTACCCTCAACTGGGTGCATGTTACAAAGACGAGAAAAAAAGACATTATAATTTGCAAACGCAGGTGCAAAAGCTTTCCCATTAGAATTAGCGTCATGATGCTGCTAAGATTAACCACGACGCACAGAAAAATGAAGATCCATAAAATATAATGAGATAAGACTACTTATTGAGGATAGCAATGAATGTTTTTTGTAAGCTGTCTTATTTTGTAGAATTAATGTGACTCTTTTAGAGTCTATTGCCCGTATTCACAAACGATAATTTCCAAAATAATTACGTAATTATTTAAATGAGTGAGATGGGGATATGCAGTTTTTTTTGCAATAGAATGAGATGGGGATAATTGATTACGTAATTATTTACGAAATTATCGTTTGTGAATACGGGCATATGTGTATTAAAAATATACTTATAAAGGACACAACTACTTCACGAAAATCACCCAAAATGATCAAATGTTCACAGATCATGACATTTAATATCACGAAAAAGTGGTTTTATAAAAATCACTTGCCCACGTTTATTTCTCCTGTAACGTATATTTTTCTGCTAACTGGTTATCCGTTGGATACCTATACAGGATGGGCCATCGAAAAGGTAACAAGCCTAATAGTTTGGAAAGTGAAGATGTATACCAAAAACGCTGAAACAGGTCAATTTTGTTATCGAGGGGGACATATTTTCATGACAAATTTAACTACCCAAGTTCACCCCCTTGACAGGGGTAGCTACCCCTTTGCTACTTACTCTTACCCTCTTATTAACCCTTAATCACTTGTATGTAGGCCACCCTGTAATTATGTAATTACTTATTAATTATGTAAATATGTAAGTGAAACCAAAAATCTTGGATAATATCCTTGTAAAGAGAATTCAAGTAGCTTTCAAATGATGTATCACTCGATAGCTGTTCCCTATGAAAATAAGCAAAGGGGTAGCTACCCCTGCCAAGGGGGTGAACTTGGGTAGTTAAATTTGTCACGAAAATATGCTTACTTTGATAACAAAATCGACCTGTTTCGGCGTTTTTCGCGTACATCTTCAGTTTCCAAGTTATTAAGGCGAGTTACGTTTTCGTTGGGCCAGCCTGTATGTAAGCGAAACCCAAAATGTTGGATATCTTTGCAAAAAGAATTCAAGTAGCTTTCAAATGATGTATCACTCGATAGCTGTTTTTTTTTTGTAATTTTTCACTTGTAATATAATGCATATTTTTTTTTGTTTATACATTTATTGTATGGTGATCGCATTTGTAATGTCAATTTATTCTTTTAATTGTAACGGCTTCTTAACACGCCTTCTCTATGAGACAACAAAGGCCAAATAAAGTTATTATTATTATTATTTTTATTATTATGCGGAAGGAAAATTTTAGATAAGATGTTTTATTAACTTTTGGTACATTTTTTACTTTATCGACTGGACTATTATTAATCTGTCAAGTTTTTTCACATGAAATTTTGGACTCACGGATATATTTAAAACATGTAAAATTTCCGAAAGCCACATAGTTTATAGAGGGTGTTCTCTCAAAGTACCCAAAGCCCCTTCTTGTCCCGATTACGATTCAAGTGTGAGTTTTCAATATAGGGAGCTGGAACTTTGTGGTACTTTAATGTCTGAAGGGAGTGGCCAGGTGTTGCATTTGAGCAATTTCGGTTCAGCGATTTCAAAATGGCGCCCATTTGAACTTTCGTAAAAACTGATATTTTATCACACATGCAAAACTAAACAAAACTTTTAGTAGGATGATTCGAAGAAAGTATCTATACATATATACCGTGTGACAAGTTTCAAAGCAGAACATAGGCGAATAGCATGGGAAATCACATATTTGCAGTTTATTTCTCACCACTTTTATCTACAAGAATGGTAATGGTGTCTATCGAAAGAGAATTATTTTCTGAACATGTTGATACCAGACACTTAATAATTAACAGTTTCTTTATGATACCAGATTAACTTAAACTTTTCAAAATTAATAGTGTGAGCGGCCATGACATGCCTAATTCGAATAATTTTGTTACTGTCAAAAGAAACATTTTTAATCCACGTTTCCCTGAAAGGATTGTCAATGAGTAATAATAATGGCTATTCTAATGCGTGATGCGTGTTTATCGCCGTGGTACTATTAACTGGCCGGTCAGATCTACCTTGCTGTGACTATTCTTGGGATCTTGGGGTTACCCTAAAAACAAAATTTACAGAGCTAGACATTGCCGAATGTGCACTCGTTAATAACCAACAACTCGGACAAGTTCGAAGCGCAATTTATAAAAGGGTGGAAATATTAATTTCAATATGAAGGACTATTTGAATATTTGTTGTAGTTATTGTTTTAGTTCAATTATATTACGTGTTTATTTTTCATAGTCAATAGGTAAAACAAAATGATGGTGAATGAGGATTTTCGTAATTTTTTAATGATGATGTTCAATCAGAATTAAAATAAATTAAATAATTGAAAATATTTGCTTTGACAGTGAAAAAGTTATCAGAATTTAGAATGTCATGGCTGCTCATCTTTTAATTTTGAAACTGTTTAAAATATTCTGTCATGATAGAAAACTGTTAATTAGTAGGTATTTTGGTATCAGCATGTTCAGAAAATAATTCTCTTTCGATAGATACCATTACCATTCTTGTAGGTAAAAGTGGTGAGAAATAAACTGCAAATATGTGATTTCCCATGCTATTCGCCTATGTTCTGCTTTGAAACTTGTCACTCGGTATGTATATTATGTTTAAAAAATATTTGTTTATTGTTTATTAATTTACGAGCAGCGTAGATAGCAAATAGGTCAAAATTGACAAGTTTACGTGTTCATTTTAGTTTAGGGCAGGTTTGTAGAAGATTTAAACAGAAATTTTGAGTAGACAACTGACTATGCTACTAATATGATACAAGGATGAAAGATTTCAGAAATTTTTGGAAAATTTATGAGAACGAGAGATGCTGAATAAATTCTAGGACACACTGAAGAAAAATTTTATAACAGTAATCATCCAGAACTTTTGTTGTTAGCAAACTTATAAAACAAAAATCCTACTAAAAAGTGAAAAAGTTGTGAACTTAGAAAACTTTACAGTCAGTAATCAAAAAAGTTTGGCAAACTTTTCATAAGATCATTTTAACCTGTAATGACTATAATATAACTTCCTGAAAAATGTCCCTACTTACTGAATCACTCTGTATAAAACTTCAATATGCATCCAATTATTCATCAAAGAACAAAGCGACACTTCACTGATGGTTCCAAGACTACCAATAATTATCGAATATGCGCAATTATGTAAACAAAAAATTAAACACAAAATTACTGAAGTATTTCTTCAAAAGAATTTAGATCGTCGTGGAATTATTTCAATGATTTCAGTAAATACTTTATGATAATTATACAACCTTACAGCGACTAAACCTTCAATAATTATTCTGATAATATGCTTTTTTTAATAGACATTTAATGCTTAGATGTCTTCTAAGAAGAATTAGGAAAATTAAACATCTTTATTTTTTTTTTTGAAGATATTATAACGAACACCGCTCTGGAAAAATTCTAGTAATTGCTTCTTTAACCTTTAACATTCTAGTCCACGAATTTGCTTGTTTGTTTACATTCTTTTTTTATACTGAGTTAGTCAATGACATGTTCGCGACAGTTTCAGTCACATGTCATGTGACACATCGACAGACAGACGTTAGTTCTATGGATTTCTGGAGCGGGCTCGCCGAACAATCTGACATTTCCAGAATCCATGAATCGACGGCTGGTGCGCCGGTGCGACGTTCGAGAATGTACCTGCTAGAACGGAGTAGAACGTGACTACTAATGCGTCGGGGGACTATATAAGGACAGCCTGCGGTTGCGTGGAAAGTAGTAGTATCCTGAACGTGAAACAGTGAAGACTGAAGTATAGACAGAGCAGAAGTGAAGTGTGAAGTAAGGGAGCCAGTAGTGACAGATAGAAAGAATAGACAAGTGCAAGGTGCAAGTAGTAGTGTTGTAGTCAGCTGTTTGTGTTTTGATTATTTAGAAGAATAATAATTAGAGGTTATAATTTGGATTAGTGAATAAAGTAATTTGTAAGACTTTTTGGTGGTGATTTATTTATTGCGAGACCCGTAACAACTGGTGTCAGAAGCGGGATACGGATTCCAGCGAGAAGATTAATTAGTTAATGGGTAGATTAAGAAGTGGAAAGGAAATAGGAAGCGACAAAATGTCTGAGAAAATGTTGGAGGATATGATGTTACTGCTGAAAAACGGCCAGGAGGAGCAGAAAAATATCATGAAGAAGCTTGAAGACGGCCAGGAGGAGCAGAAAAATATTGTGAAGAAGCTCGAAGAAAGTGAAGAGAAGCTGCTGCAACAACAAAAAGATAGCGAAGAAAAACTGATGCAACAGCAGAAGGATAGTGAGGAGCAGCTGCTAAAAGTTATCCTGCAGCAAAGAGACGATTACGTGTGTGGACTAAATAAAGTGAAACAAGACATTGACAGTGTTCGCGATGAAGTCGGTGGTGTTCGCGATGAAGTGAAATTGGTAGAAAATCGAGTAGAACGGAAAACGAAACTGCTGGTAGAGGAGATCGAGAATAAACTCAGAACTCTCGAAAGTTCTGAGGTAAAGCATTCTTCGTGTGCGTACCGACTAGCAGTTTTGGCGCGAAAGTGAAACCACCAGCATACGACGGAACAACTCCCTGGACTGCGTACAAGATGCAGTTTCAGGCTGCATGCATGGCCAACGGGTGGAACGACGCAGAGAAGGCAACGGCACTGGTTCTTGCTCTTCGGGGGCAAGCTGTGGACATGCTGCAAACACTGCCGGTAGAACTGCACTCGAATTACAACCAATTGAGTGCAGCATTAGAACTTCGGTTCGGCAATCGCCATATGGAGCAGGTGTTCCAAAATCAGTTAATGAGCAGAGTGCAGAAGCCGAACGAGTCGCTACAGGAGTTCGAAGCTGATGTCAACAGGATTGTCCATCAAGCCTACCCAGACTCGCCGCAGAACTTCAAGGAACAACTAGCCTCGCAAACCTTTGTCAATGGGATACGAGACACTGAAATACAGAAGATCCTGCGCATGTCACATTTGACAAAGTCCAGCGAAGCGTTAGTTAGAGCGCTTGAGATAGACGCAGCAATCAAGGCGTCCAATGGTAGGAACTTCTCCAAGGTACGAGCAGTGACAATCAATGAGGAAAAAGAAGAGGACGTGACTACCATATTGGAAAGGCTGAGTAAAATGATGGTGGATAAGCTCTCTGAGCAGTTTAATAATGGGAAAAGAGGTTGGACTCCGAGGAGGGACGAAAACAGGAAACAATGCTACCGTTGCGGTTCCAGTTTTCATTTCATACGCAATTGTAAGGCTGGTGAGCAGATTCATCGAAGTAGTGGATCCCTAGAACAAAGACCAGACAGGGAAAGGAGTAGAACCAGAGATAAAGGTTTCTCGAGGAGTGAGCGAGACTTCAGACGGGGCGGTGGCTGCTGGCGGTTTGGTGATGATAATGGTCATGGTCGCAACCATGAACGGAACTGGAACGAAGAAAGACGCCCGTTCAGGCGATTCGAGCACCGGAGTGACAGTCAGGGCAGTTTCATCAGAAACCCGCCACCGGCAAATGATGAGCAGGAGAGTAGGTCATCGGAGCATCATCAGAGGCCAAAGCTGACGTTGGCGCCTCGTATTAAACCGATTGAGGACAGCCGGAAGGAAGAATGCGTTCGAAGGATCGTGATCAATGAAGATACGGCATGGACGATAGAAGCATGCAGGAAAGAGCAAGAAAAAGACGAAGACATCGGAGACATTTTAAAACGTAAAGAAGAGAATGGACCGAGACCAACGTGGGCAGAGGTTTCTCCACGTAGCCCAGAATATAAAGCTCTATGGTCACAATGGGAGTCGCTGCAAATCGAAGATGGTCTGCTGAAGAGAGCCTGGGAGAGTGCCGACGGAAAGAAGATCGTCATGCAGTTGGTGGTCCCAAGGAGTAAAGTTCCGAAGATTCTCGAAGTGATCCATGGAGGTACATCAGGAGCTCACTTCGGAGTGAACAAAACACTAGCGAAAGTTCGAGAGAGGTTCTACTGGGTGAACTGCAAGGACGATGTCGAAGCCTGGTGCCGTAAGTGCGAGAAATGTGCTGCAAGCAAGGGCCCAAGCAGAAGACTGACAGGCGCTATGAAGCAGTACAACGTCGGAGCCCCATTCGAGAGGATAGCCATAGACGTAGCAGGTCCTTTTCCAATCAGTGACAGCGGCAATCGCTTTATCCTGGTTGCCATGGATTATTTCAGCAAGTGGCCTGAAGCATACGCCATACCGAACCAAGAAGCTGCTACAGTTGCGAGAGTCTTGGTGGATAATTTAATTAGCAGATTTGGCGTACCTATAGAGTTGCATTCAGATCAAGGACGAAACTTTGAATCCCAAGTTTTCGCAGAAATGTGTAAACTGCTCGGGATAAACAAGACAAGGACTACACCTCTCCATCCACAATCTGACGGTATGGTAGAACGGTTTAATCGAACAATGGAGGAACATCTGTCGAAGGTGGTGAGCAACAATCAGCGAGATTGGGACCAGTACCTGCCTTTGTTGCTGATGTCGTACAGGGCAGCCATCCATGAGACTACAGGGCAGACACCAGCCAAAGTTGTATTCGGTAAGGAGATTCGGCTACCCTGTGATTTGGTGTACGGTTCACCAAGCAGTCCACCATCCGAGATCAGAAACTATGTCGACGAATTAAGAAACTCCATGGCAGAAGTGCATTCCCTAGTCAGGAGGAAGATCAAGTTGGCCAGCGACCGAATGAAGGCGAGGTACGACTTGAAGGCAAACTCCGGCGGCTTCACAGAAGGAGACAAAGTGTGGTTTTATAATCCAACTAGGAAGAAGGGTTTGTCGCCTAAGTTTATGCCATCCTGGGAAGGGCCTTACACAATTATTAAAAGGATAAACGACGTGGTGTATAGGATACAGCGGAGCGGAGCCCCCAAGTGCAAGATGAAGGTAGTCCACCTGAATCGTCTGGCACCCTACTGTGGAGACAGCGAATAAGTCCGTTCGAGCGGGACGCTCGAAAATAGAAAGGGGGCAGTATAACGAACACCGCTCTGGAAAAATTCTAGTAATTGCTTCTTTAACCTTTAACATTCTAGTCCACGAATTTGCTTGTTTGTTTACATTCTTTTTTTATACTGAGTTAGTCAATGACATGTTCGCGACAGTTCCAGTCACATGTCATGTGACACATCGACAGACAGACGTTAGTTCTATGGATTTCTGGAGCGGGCTCGCCGAACAATCTGACATTTCCAGAATCAATGAATCGACGGCTGGTGCGCCGGTGCGACGTTCGAGAATGTACCTGCTAGAACGGAGTAGAACGTGACTACTAATGCGTCGGGGGACAGCCTGCGGTTCCGTGGAAAGTAGTAGTATCCTGAACGTGAAACAGTGAAGACTGAAGTATAGACAGAGCAGAAGTGAAGTGTGAAGTAAGGGAGCCAGTAGTGACAGATAGAAAGAATAGACAAGTGCAAGGTGCAAGTAGTAGTGTTGTAGTCAGCTGTTTGTGTTTTGATTATTTAGAAGAATAATAATTAGAGGTTATAATTTGGATTAGTGAATAAAGTAATTTGTAAGACTTTTTGGTGGTGATTTATTTATTGTGAGACTCGTAACAATATAATAGCATTAACTTTAATGACGAATTACTTGTAGAATGTAGTACCTAGTTATAAAATAAGTAAACAGAAGAAGCTAAGGCGGGTTCTAGGGCTCATGTTTACTATAATACGGGAAACTGAGCGAATCGGCGACAAAATTAAGTGCCATCTAGCGTTTGGGGGCGGACATAACAACGATTTAAACAATAATTATTTTCGTTCACTTCACTCCAAATAATAAAATGAATGTCAAAATTTCTTCAGCAGGGTTGCGTAGATTGATATCAAAGAAATCAACGCAATTCATATACTAATTTTGGTTCTAGATCCGCCCCGAAACAAGAGATGTCGCTAGTTTCAGTGTCGTGGACCAAATGCATGTGTGCGAGGGAGATCCTGTATTATAGAAGCTCTTTCAAAACTTGTATCGGAAAATGAAAGGCCTGATTCCTTAGCGCGTTCTGAGAAAAAAGTTTCTATTAACATGGGTCCGGAAAAGCACCGTTTTCCAGATACAGGGTGTCAAAATAATGTATTTTGTTTAAGTTTTTTGACGATATCTCAGGAACCGTTTGAGATATAAAATTGAATTTTTGTACACACCCCATAATAATTATCATTAGGTATTTACTTTTTGGGCCATATTTCAATTTCCTATTTAATTTTAGGGTTGCTTGAAATTTTTTGAAGGAAAAAAAAACGCGTTTTATGATGAAAAACATAAAGCAACATGTTTTGTTGTGCACAAAAATATCACTTATTTTTGATAATTTTTTTGTGGTTTATTTCACTGTCACATAAAAAAATTAATTAGTCCGCAAAGTAGATAATATTAATGACAATATGCGTACAAAAGTTCAATTTTATATCTTAAACCGTTCCCGAGATATCATAAAAAAAACTTGAAAAAATGGTTCTTCGGCACCCTGTATCTCGAAAACTTACGTTTGCGGACCAACAATTTTTTCTTCAACTTTTTTTCTCAGAATGCGCTAAGGAATCACGCCTTTCATTCCGACACATGTTTTGAAACACTCTGTAGTTTAAGGTACTGATGTCATGCCGTCGTAAGAGTATGACCGGCTGCGCTCATGCCCAAGAACAGACAAAAAGCAGACAACATTATACATTTTTCTCTATTACAAAAAGTCAAATCCCGGAGTTCCGTGTGAATGTTCGGGATAAGTATCGACTTACCTTTAGCTTGAAGTAGATAATCACGCTTGTTGATGTGACATGCCGATAAGCTCTAATGAGAGCGAAATGGCTATCACACTGTTTTTGTCTGCTTTTGGCACAACATCAGTTTTATCTATGCCCTAGAACCAACCTACCCATTTCTTCACACTAGAACTCACTTCTTTTTACCTATGTATTTTAGCTCGAATGATTCTTCACTGTTATAAAATAATATAACTCTTATTCGTAGCGATTCAAAAAATATACCAAAATGACAAAATCTATCACTAATAATTTCATATATAATATTCTTAGCGCTTTGTTACCATGTTCCCAAACATCCTTAACCACACTTCAAATTTAGTGAATGCTAAAGGCCCGTAGGTACATGAATAATATTTGTAAGTTGTCGCCCTAAAATCTAACCTACTGATGACAAGACATACCTCCTCAGTTTTCGCTTAGCTTCCCTTTAAACTTCAAATCTATAACTTCAGAACAAGTGGCTTTCTGCAATAAAAAGATACGATAGGGTTGACTCGATACAAGTTTTTTTCGAATATGCAAGAAATTTTCTTGTAGGTAAATTCACATGTTTCAAATCACGACATTTTGAATATATCTGATCTATAGCCTCAGCAGCGCCTCCTACCGAAGTATATTGGCACCCGTATTCCTCACTAACGTGAATCATACTAAAACACGTTAATCTTCTCCAAACCCAAAGGAGCGCAATTTTGTGGCCATCTCGATTCCGTCGAGACATACAAGATATACAGTGCTTCCCAAAAGTAACGGATAAATTCGATAAAACGGAGAGGGCTGTTTTTTTGAAAAAATAAAAAAACAGGTCGATTTTGTTTTTGAGTTGTTCAACTTTTGACATAATATTTGGGTATACAGGGTGATGCACGAAAAAGTGGTGACGTCATCGGCATTTTTTTAAATGGCAACCCTTATTTTTTATTAAATTTTTTGATACTTCATCCAATTGCCAATACGGTAATGTCATCATTTTGTAACGTTTATAAAGGAAATTTCGGAGAAAATAACTTAATTTCCACAGATTTAATAGATTTAATTTAATTTAATTTAACAGATTCAATTTGATAGACTTAATTTAATAGACAGATCTTATAAAATTACCATGGAAACAGTAATTTTTATTTGATATTTTTTTATTTTTATCGCTAATGTTCCGATTTTCACATCAGTAAAAAGTGCACAATTTCGACTCACAAGCTGTTTCTCAGAAATTTCCTTATTTAAGGTTACAAATTGATTACATTACCATACTGGCAATTAAATTAAGTATCAAAAAATGGAATAAAAAATAAGGGTTGCCATTTAAAAAAATGCCGATGACGTCACCACTTTTTCGCGCATCACCCTGTATACCCAAATATTATGTCAAAAGTTGAACAACTCAAAAACAAAATCGACCTGTTTTTTTATTTTTTCAAAAAAACAGCCCTCTCCGTTTTATCGAATTTATCCGTTACTTTTGGGAAGCACTGTATATGTGACCGTTCCTGAAATATCCTGAAAAAACTGAAAAATCGAGATTTCTTATTTTTTCCATATTTTTTTTATTATTGGAGATTAATGAATAATTTTTTGTGGGCTTACATAAGTCGTCAAGAGCTACCCATCTGACATTTCAAAAATTTTCAAAGCCGACTAGATCCCAGAATTTTCAGTCAACTTTCGTTTTTCTTATGGCCACCATAGTGTTTTTTTATGTTGTTCGGTATAAAAAAAATAATAAAAAACTAAAAATTGTTAAACTTCAAAAAATAAATAAAAAAAAGTTTTATTCTTCTTTTTTCTTTACAAAAAAGACACATTTCAGACCGAATTTCATAGATAAATTAAAAAAAAACCATAAGGCAAGCACTTTTTCGACGTATTTTACAAATGTTGACGTTTTTCGACGATTTTTTATTAGGTTTTTCTTTGAAATATTAAGAATAAAAATTTAAATTTTTTTTTTTGAAGTTTATAAATTTTTGGTTTCCATTATTTTTTTTATATCGAACGACAAAAAAAATAATATAGCGGCCATAAAAGAAACGAAAGTTGACTGTGAAAACTCTTGGATCTAGTAGGCCTTGAAAATTTTTGAAATGTCAGATGGATAGCTCTTAACGGCTTATGTAAGCCTACAAAAAATTATTTATTAATTTCCAATAATAAAAAAGATACGAGGAAAATAAGAAATCTCGATTTTTCAGTTTTTGGTGCACCCTGTAGATATAAAAATATCCTATTATTGATTTATAATAATAATAATAATAATAACAATTTATTTGCCCAACAGAATAATTCCAATTACCTACAGGACAAAAGTTATAAATTATCAACTAAATATACACACATATATACTAAACTGTAGAGATTCTATACATATAATATATAATAAAATATATAAAATATAATAATATATATATAATAATATAATAAGCCAAAAATTACAAAAAAAAAACAAACTACAAAATGAATAAACTACAATGAATAAAACGAATAGAATGAATAGCACAGCTGACATGCATCTCCAAAATGCTAAAAGAAAAATAAAAAAGAACTAAATTTAACAAGTTTGCAAAAAAAATCAGAAAATCAAAAAGTCAAAAAGTCTGAGCAGCCGTCCTCATCACATCAGCAAGGCTATCCCCAAACAAATCACAAAGCCCGGACAACTGGTTAAAGCAGACCGACACCACGATTTCAATATTATTCTCTTTTCCACAGACCTTTCATCACATAACAATATTAATGGCTGCCCACGATTATTGGCTCTATGAAATAGAAAAGTCTACGAAGTACTTTCTCGAGTTCTGGACACACCCCCAACAAGAACTAACGACTACGAGCGCCCAGTTAAGAAATAGTTCGCAAAAATCAAAATTCCAGCATAGAAATTGATTTAATAAGCAGTACTTATTTGGGTAGTCCATTGGTCAATAAGCAACGCCGATAACAATCACTCAACATAATTTCTTGTATGTTAACCTATATATTTAACGCCGTCACACCTATCTATTTTACAATAAAAATACTAAAAGGTATCATAAATTGTTTATAAGATAGTTACTCATTTTCACACACGTTTGAAAACCTACGCTATTCAAATAGATACCGGTCGTATATTTCAAACCCTGCATGTTCCTCTCAAGGCTTATATAGTTCACCTGTGTTGTCAAGGGAATTTATGTGTATTCGGGTATTAGTTATTGTCTATTGAGTGAATGGGATCACAAAATGCGATAAATAATAGAATCTTGCATCAAATGGCCTATGTATGGGCATTGTTCACGTTCTTTCTGAGTTGCGGAAAATGGTAAGTTATTCGATCCATTCTATATTGTACTTCAATGCATAAATTTCCAAGATTTGATCAATGATTGACAACTTCTTGAGGTGATCTTGAAGTTGAATAAAAGTTACAATGTTACCGGTTGCATCCTCTTACATACACGCATCTACCAATCACAAATATCACATTTGTCTTTTATCCATTTCTGTTGAACGAATGTTACTTCTTTTTCTATTTTTTGAGAATGTTAGCTTCGGTATATCACGCAAATTGACCATATTTCCCACAATTATTAGGTATCATTTTAGATCAGAAGCTTAGTCTAGAGTTTCTGAAATGATTCTCTAGAATTGAGGAAATTATGGTGCGAGCACTTGGTTAATTCGCGTTCGGCTTCCTTTGATACAGAATATGGCAACAAAAACATCAAACAATCACAGGTATGAGGTAAAATAATTATTATACACTGTGTCACAGAAATTAATAAACCTAACGAAGACCATGCATATTATATTAAATATAAACACGTCCGACAAATAAAAATAAAATCAGCAAAACTAAAGCACGACCTTGCCGATTTCCATTACATACAGGGATCTCAACTATAAAACAACCAAGACCTCCAACATTCAAGGTTGTTGCAACATTTAAGATGAGAGAATTTTTTTGGAAGTGATGATTTGCACCAGGCAACTGCACTTATATTGTTTGCATGATGCACCTGAAAAGGATACCGTTTTTTGCAGTTGAAAAAGATGGTGTTCGTGCGGAATAATATCGTCATCCTCAATTACCGGGAGGAAACAAAAACCCGATATCTGCGTGAAATCAGTAGCACATTCGTACCGTGAAACAACGGCGTAATAACAATGGGAATGTCAGCATCAGTTCATAATAATTACACTTACTTGGTCTAGACTTTAGACTGTTCTAGCGTGAGCGCGACATCACAGATTACCAATCAACTATCTGTCATTATTTATACGGAGTGGCTCGCATTAAACCTCAAAAAGCTTTCCGTGATCACACTTAGGTATATAGGTATATAAAACAACGCTAAAAGTAATTTTTCTTTCTACTCGATCGTTATAAAAGCGCATACCACATTGTAGTGCATGACTTTCATGAAAGAAATGGAATGTTAGTGGAATGAACTTGTTTTTCGCATAAAATAATCTCAATTAAATGAACCTATTATTTCACGTCATAATAATAATTATAATCATCTACTTACAGTAAAAGATGGGAAATTGGCCGGAAAATAGCAAGCAAACTGGTAATCGGAATGCTTGTTAGAGGCATCAGGGATGGAAAAACTGCGAATAGTTGTAAGTAACTTGTACTGAAAACTGAAGACTTTGGGGAATGTTTTGCAATAGGACAGTTATGAATTTTTCCGATGCGATGTAAAAATTCTGCAGCTACAGGAAACTACGCAATTATTAATAACAAGAAGAGTTATTAACCGCATGCTAAACAAATCTGTAGGATATACTTCAGTATACAGGGTGTTTAATTTTTTACCAGTGTCATTTTAGGAGATGATAGATAATTGCAAAATAAGTGGACTTCCCTCATAAAATATTTTTCAGGAAGACATAATAACGGAGGTAGAAGTCTTTAGCGCCGCTTAAGCGATTTTCTTCAAAATTGATACACATAATAATGTTCTGAGATAGATTCTATTTTCTTTAGTTTCTGAGATAGATATATCTTTTGTTTACTGGTAATACCTTTTTTCGAAAACTGTCCAGTGGCGTAGATAGTGGGTGGTGACAGCCCCCATTTTTTCACCCTATTTTCTACGCCTCTGGATATTTTTCACATATGATCATAATTTTAGACTATAGATTCTAATTTGAAAATAAAAATACTCTTGTAAAATTTGGATCTTAGGTATCGCTTCCGAACTATTAGAAGTTAAACATTTTTCTGCATCTGCAAACTGTAATAGTTTTTATTGTTCATATGTGGAAACCAAACATAAATTAATTGAGGATTTCTACCTCCAGTTCTTACGCCATTTTGAAAAATATTTTATGAAGAAAGCCTATTATTTTGCGATCCTCTATCACCTCCTAAAATGACACTGGAAAATATTCAACTCAAAACCTTTTGTAGCGATTTTTCTACAGATGAGGCTTTCATAAGGGAAATCATTTTTTATCAAGCAATCGTTTCTTGTTCTAGAGACTCGCTACTTTTCCCAATTATGGCGAAATCAAATTCAAAAATAAAAGCAGCAGAGTTAAGTTAAGAGAAATCATCGTCTTATTAATAAACAAACATATACCTAATGTTCCCATTCTTTTGGGCTTTTTTGATTTTAAATACGATTCGAAACATGTAAAGATCACACATTTATTTTATACAGAATCACAACCTTCAAGTAAAGACTGGCTGCATACGGAAACTTTGAAAATGCAAAAAAAAAACTTGTAGATTCCCGCTCCCCACTGCGCCCTAGGAGGACGAAAATGTTACCAAAAAGAGGAAGAATTGCACATCACGATATTTTCCCATATTTTTTTCACATTTTCTTATTGATATTTATGCATCAGAGTATCACCTAAAATCTACCTTATGATAATAAGTATGATCAAAATTAACAGCTTTCATCATTTCGTGAATTTTTAGTGGCTTCAGAGTCCTTCAGTTATTCAGTTGATGTCGCTCCGAGATCCATAAAAATGCAAGCCAAGAAGCGTCAGCTAAGAAATTTGGTAAACACCTTACCAGACGATAGCAGGCAATTCCAAATAAACAGATGCAATTTCGTTGTAACTTACGCGAACTATAAACGTATTTCTGTTGAGCAATAATTCTCTCAGTTCTCAGTTCCAACCTCGGCTTCTTCAGATACCTTCCATGAATTTCTTCATGTAGAAAATATGTACTCACTTGCATGTTATTTGAATATAAAATTAAGAATCGAATCCTTAAGTTAATTCTAAAAAATTATACAATAATTATAAAAAATAAAAACACTAAAAGCGACAGAATTTCTGATTTATAAAAACCTCAAAAATGATTATTTTTTGTATACTTACCTCTAACTCTCAAATTTAAATACAGGGTGTCTCTAAAAGGTACCACCAACGTTCTACCACAGATTCCCGAGGAAAAAATATGCCTATTTAACCGAACTTATCCATGTCCAAGGTGTACCCTTTTCAAGATACAGCCCTTAAAAGGGGGTCAACTAAATACTCATTTTCCAGAATAAGTCAAAAATGGTTTAAACGAGAAACTTCAAAATTTCACCACCTACTACTATTGTTAAGACCAATAAACTGACGTAGTCTTACAAACATTGACGTACAGGGTGTTCCTATTTTTGATGTTGCGTCTCACGTTTGACCCCAGAACTTTTTTATCCGCACGCCACTGATTAATTTTGTATTTTTTATCTAAAGGTTGAAGTATTACTGAACTTTTTGCGCCCTTATAAAAATTTTGTATCTTGCATGGTATCCCCGTCATTAATTTTCAATGATACACCCACAATGCTGAAAACGTATTTGAAAAATGTAATTTTTACTTAAAATTAATTAAATTTTATTTCACAAAGATGACTTTAAATATCAGGATAAGTCGTATCGGTTGTTTGATTCTGCTTATCATTGCACGCAATCTAATTTGAATATTTGTTTACCTTTTGGTTTTATGCGTATGATATCTTTATTACATTCTCCATACAATGATAAGCAGAATCAAACAACCGATAAGACTTATCCTGATATTTAAAGTCATCTTTGTGAAATAAAATTTAATTAATTTTAAGTAAAAATTACATTTTTCAAATACGTTTTCAGCATTGTGGGTGTATCATTGAAAATTAATGACGGGGAAACCATGCAGGATACAAAATTTTTATAAGGGCGCAAAAAGTTCAGTAATACTTCAACCTTTAGATAAAAAATACAAAATTAATCAGTGGCGTGCGGATAAAAAAGTTCTGGGGTCGAACGTGAGACGCGACATCAAAAATAGGAACACCCTGTACGTCAATGTTTGTAAGACTACGTCAGTTTATTAGTCTTAACAATAGTAGTAGGTGGTGAAATTTTGAAGTTTCTCGTTTAAACCATTTTTGACTTATTCTGGAAAATGAGTATTTAGTTGACTTTTATAAACCGGACTTCAGTCGTGCCCGGAACGAACCTCAAGCAGAGCTCATCCAGTTTTAATATTCATAACAATAATTTAAAATAAATATTAAAAGTTTCAATCATGAATGGTGGTGGCGAAAATAGAAGAGTGCAACTGCCACCGGTGGTGACGATCCTCATGAAAGAGGACTGTTAAAACCTAGCTGCATTCTGAGGTTTCAAAAGTTTGTCTAGCTCGGCACGGGCACGGGAACATTAAAGAGACAGGTGTCGCGGCCGAGTACGACTTGAAAGAGCTGTTGCATATAAGAAATAGTTGGGCGCCGCTGTTGTGGCGAGGGGAATTCTGGAATCTTGAAGGAGATCTGTCTTGACACTCTTGACAGGAGGAACTTGTTGCGGCAAGATATGATTCGAGAGGATTGGTAATCGCCTGCAACAGGAAGGTATGGAAAGAGGCAGGTGTTCGAGAAAAAAGCAGCAAGGTCGAACTTGAATGGGGTTGATTATAGCAAGGGAGGCGTTGTTGCGGCTGGGTGCAACTTGAAATTACTGTTGTAGAAGAAGGGCACAACAGAAGATCGCTGTCGTAGAAAAGGAAATCTTGTTCGTAAATACAAGAATATCAGAAATCAACAAGTCTTGAGACATTTTTGTGCTCAACAATAAGCCATAATATTGGCAAATGACATAAATATTATCAATCTTTGCATTATGTAATGATGATTTCTTCGGGTTTAATGCAACGAGAATTTACTCTCCACTTTTTATGTTTGGGTTAGGTGCGACATAGCGAACTCTTATTTTGCTTGTTAAAAGAGGCAATAAAAAAGTTATCGCTTCCAACTTGATAATTTTGACATTTTTATGATATTTATGGTGTTTTTCATTGAGTTGTTTACCAGTCGCATTCACAGGATTAATCCAATTGCTGCATGACCGTATAGCTGAGGATTGGAGCCGAATCACCTAATTAGCTAATACATTTGACAGGCGTGCATGTTAATCTGCGAGTCTGCACTGACTGAGATATGCATAAGAAATTCCATGAACATATTAAGTAAGTACAGATTTGCAAATAAAATTTAAAATTGCTACCATTATAGATATACCCGCATATCATTACCTGCTACAAATGATATTTACAGCAAAGCTGACATATGGAAATCGACAGTTTTATTAATAAAGTAAAGCAGATCGAGAAATCAAAGAGATGTTAATTCGATTGAGTTCCATCTGGCTGCCATCTCCGATCAGACATCTGACAAATTCTGGTAATTATTCCCCGCGTGGACGAGTGTTCAAGGTGCCGAGAGCCCGGCAGGCTTCCGTTTCAGCGTTTCAGCCGACTCGGCTATTCATTAGTCAAGTGAAACCGATTAGCTGGTATGCGCTCAGTATTCTAATCGAGCTTGGAGTTATTCTTTCCTTCTAATCTCTACGTGATTATTCTATAAATCAATTGCCTGCGTCAGTTATTGTATATCTATGGTGGAGGGTATTATTATCGAGATGGGATAAGGTATGCTTTACTGTATGGGAATTAATTAGTTTATTTGGAAGAGAACAGTAGCGTAACTGCCAGATATATAGGAATGGAAAAATAATTTATATTACTTTCAATAAAGTTAACACATAAACCTTACGGTCATTATTTACATCTGCGGCTCCTACAGTTTCACTATGGCACCTATATAGGGGTGGAGAACATACCTATAGTAACACCAGGAAGGTATTCAGTGACCTTGATATTAGTTTGCCCTGGCTGTTTTTAGCTTCTTACCCACCCAGCACCCCTATTTCGCTCCTCGGTCCCGAAAAAATTGATGAAACTTAGGAGCCGCGGATGTAAACAATTACCCTCATCTTGATCGGAGATCGTCGTAGTTTGGTTTGTTGTTAATCTAGTATTTTGTGTGCTGATTGATTTATTTCTTCTCTAACTCTTAATACCATTTTTATGTTTGAGGATAATAATTATTATCATCCAGATCTCAGTGTCAGTATTTACAAGGTGTCTAAAAAAATTTTTAATCAATCAGACGAACAAATCAATTTAGCATTAAATCTTTTTTTGCAATGGCATGACGAATGAAAGCCCCTAAGCCACTTCATTTATTGTATTTATGAAAAATTCTTCGCAGACTTGTCTCTTCCAACAAATTTTTAATCAAGAATAATTTGATTACTTTAATGAGCACATTCATCATCACTGCCATGCGAATAGTGTTAGTTCCATGCTCTTGTAGGTAATCGAAATCCACATCTCATTCCAACCGCAAGACACAGACACTTCAAACCGTTCGAATACCTTTCGAGTTACAAGGCTCTTCTATCATAATTATTCCTACAGGAATGACTTAATCATGAAGAGAATTAATTTAAGATAAGATTCTTCAAATGATTTTCAACAATAAAAATGCGAAATACTTTATAATATCTACATGTATATTAGCTCCATAGCTTTATGTATAAAAAAGTATTTTGCATATTTTCATAATCGTATCTAATATTTAATAAGTATTTTTACAATGTAGTAACGATATGGTCTGTTGCTAGAATAACAAATAGCCTAATTTAGGAGATTTTATGATTAAATTTTTATAAAGAACGAATACAAGGTGAGATTTAACATCTTTAATACGGATTGGAAGATATAAGTACTAGGATATTTATTATTGTAATTATGGAATACTTCACTGGTCGGTAGCAGTGACAATGAAAAATTATGTACAGAAATAAATGAAACAATGTAATACAGCAAAATTTACTTCAAAAAAAGAAAAAAGAAAATTGTAACGATTTTCACTATTAAGTAACAAGATCACCAGTAAAAGCGAGAGTAATTTTTATACAGGAGACCCCAGGTGTGTGTAATTATTAAAGTGATTAACCCTGACAGTCAACAAGGAACTAGTGAGAAATTTTATAACTCGCATTGAAATTTGACATTTTTTGAAATATGCTTCCAAAATACTACTTCATCCTTCATTTCGTCATGACGAGTGGTGATTTTTTAAATTTAAACCCGAGGAAAAATGACGTCAATATCGTCTAGTTTCTGAGAAAATTCATGTTTTTTCTCTGCAAAATAGTTCAAACTAAATAATGTGAGAACTGCGACACTTTCATATATGGAACTAGAATTGGTGAGCATATAAGAAACGAACACTTTATTTTCGCTATTTCTTCATTATTTCCACTGTTTCTATTTTATTTCACTATTTACATCATATTTACACTCTTTCCACATATTTTACAACACTCTTTACATACTATTTTCCCATATTCCCACATTTCCCCATTTCTACTACTTGTTTTAAGTCATTTCATTGTGTTCACAATTATTTCCACGAGTGACACACCCCCAAGTAGGAGAGCTCCCTCGATGAAAAAGTGTACAGTTATTTTTACATTATGTCTAAATTATTTCTCCTGTTTTTTTTTTCATTATTTCCACATTATTTCTACAATTTCCACATCACATCCACCATTTTCCATCAATTCCAAGATTCCCACATTATTTGCACTTATTTGCACTAACTTTCCACTTATTTTTAGTTATTTTTAGTTATTTCAATTTAATTTGCAATAGAGAAGTTAATTTGGTCGTTTTAAGCGTTTACCACTGCATCTATTAACATGACAATTTGGACCATAATTTGTTTTATGCAGACATGCAACATAGCATGTTCACGAGTATATGACGGTACATGTGAGTTAAATAAACTCACTATTTCAGAAGAGTTTGAACATCCATTCAGAGTTTTTTATGTGAAGTTTATGAGAAATTTTGCCTTGCTGACAAAGTTTGTAGACCAAAAAGGGTTCGTAGTTTTTACTGTTATATTGTAACGAAGGAACTCTGGCAAAGTATTTTGGATTCATATTTGATTAAGTTGTTTATATTTGTTACCATTCTCTCATAATTAATAGTCAGCTGATTGCAGGCTTATGGAAATTCGAGCTGTCATGACAGGAATGTCATATTCTAATCCAGAATGCCACAATATTTCCGCGTATGTACGACACAGTTAATGGCTGTGTCTACAATATCAGTGAACCTCCTAGAACTTTTAAAGCACCACTTCCGGTGTTTTTTTCAGAGCGCCGTAGCAGTTGCTAGAGTTAGTTTCGATAGGAAGTTAGTTTAGATGGGAAGTTAGTTGAGGTTTGGCTAGAACACCACATAGTCTTCACTCTGTGAATAGAGTTAAGGATAAGAAAGTTGTTCAGTTATTGTGACAGTATAAGTAAGTGGATATTGGAAATAGCCTGTACAAGTGCAGTTGTTATGTTTAATAGTGTGCGTAAATAAGAGGAACTGATTATTTGGACTTTGAATTCTCGGAGAGAATGGCCATTATTCACTTACACTTTCCAACACTCGCCTTTCGTCCTCGTGAATAATACTCATTATTCACCACTCGTCCAAGAATTTCCTATTATGCACTTCTCTTTAATAAATTCGTTCCGAAGTTTTATCTTTAAGCTTTGGTAATAATATGCATAATTCGTTTATTGGAATAAATATTGACCTCATAATTTCTAAAAATTCCTAATCGAGAACGCAGTATCCTTCAACGAGCGAAGAATGATATATCATCCCGAGAACGAAAATTTGGAACCTTTGAGTTAATAATAGTTATTCTCCTCGAGATAAAAACGCTATCACTTCGAGTTTTTGAGAATGCTGCGCATGCGTTCTATTTGACTTTTGCCGTGGAAAGGAATGGCGTTTATAATAATATTGTCTTAGTGAAACAACGAACTTATTGTTAGTCGGACGATATTAATGAGTTACCTTAACATGTTGACGTCATGCAGTGAGTTCCGAAAATGAGTTCTCAAAATGCCGAGCTTTGATTGGCTTAAGATGGGGACAACTCGAGCTTTCCCTCATAGCATGAGGAATGTGCGTCATTAGTTAACTGAAATTAGGAGTATAAAGAACGTATTACTCGATGGTCGAAGAGAAGCTAACTGCATACTTTATAACTAGAGCAATCCGCAAGAAACAAAGGACTTTTAAACTATTAACAGCGTGCATCAAGCATTACATAACAACACAAAGTTGCAATAATAACTGTGAATTGCGAAAGCAATTGTTGGTATCTATGAATACATTGGTTACGAGCCATGTATCTTTCATCAAATCCATAATCAGAAGAAGAAGAAGAAGAAGCAAGGTCTAGTTCGTAACCAGACAGTAGGTAATAAGTTATTAGCAAAAGCAAAACAGTAGGTAATTACAACGTTTCAGCTTGTCGGAGCTGAAAACTATGCAATCTACAAGAGCTTATCACTTAGGTCTACTCATAGCCATAGACAATACCTAATAAGTTTTATCGAGTTAGTAGTCCTATATGCATCATTATCTTCATAACAGTGAGTTCGTTCTAGGTAATAGTTGATATAAATCGTATATAAAGATAAGTTGGTATAAATCTTTAGTGGTAATTGTAAATAATAATTAGGTAGCATCACGTGAAATAAATTATTATTAAAATATTGAAATAACTGTTTCTTCACAGTTTGATTAAAACAAAATTGATGCTAATCAAAGTAGAAAGAAGAATATATAGCTTCTTGTATAATACTTTCAAAACATAATTGAGATACTGGATTCACAAAAGGCTTATAAATCAAAATCATTATCATTTGATTATAAAAAGCAATAATAATAAATCTTATAATCTAATAATGATGGAAAAGTAAAAAATACAGACAATGCATTGTGAAGTTGCTTCTTTCTTCTCCTCACTGACGACTGTCTCAAATTTTTTTGATGAATCCAATTATTTGAATGAAAAATGTGAGTTGTTATTTAGTTGTTAGAGACATTTTCAAAGTTTCTATAATGACTGTAACGATTTTTATGATAACTATTCATATTCATAAAGTAAAATTGTGTCTTTTGAAGTTAGTAATATGATCGTCATGTATCGAAATTATAATTTTTCAAAAGGTGACATGTAATAGATGAAGAAGTAATTAAAGCTAGAAGTAATTCTAGCAGCTTACGTAACACATTTTTAAGATACTAACCGGCTACCATCAGAGTCAAGACTTCATAAGCTATTATGTCAAGCTCTCTGCCCAGTGATCAGTTCGAAAAACTTTAAATATTAATATTTGTAGAACTTGAGACTTTTGATTAAACGCAGACTTGATTGCGACTTGTGAATTTGAATCAATAAAAATTAAAATTATCGGTCAAATTTCTATTAAAAAAGTACATATCTCGTGTTTCAAAAGTATCTAAATCAATAAAGACTATTTGCTTAGTAAGTACCTAATTTAATAATTAGTGGCTTCAAATCACTTTTTTTTGAATCTTGTAACGCATCTACTGCGTTTAATGTATCTTTAGGAATATCTGGCATTATTACAAAGACGATAAGAAATAATTTTCTCAAGGTAAATGTATCAACGACCTTTTTACTAAAAATATCGTGTGTAAATTCATAGAACTTTATTTACGCGAATTAATAATTTTAGAGCGCAGGTGATATGCCAGCGTGGAAGAATGCGTGGAGATCGGAGGTGACGTGTAAGCGTCGCGCGCTGTTCACAAGACGCGAACTTGTTCACAAATATGATCCAAAAAAGATGACAAAAGCCTTGGCGGGTTGACGAAATGGCCAGAACGCGGAGGCTGGAAAGCGAGAAGCGACTGTATGGACCAGAGAAGGGGAGAAGAACAAGCTGGGTGCGGAGAGCGTCGTGAGCGAGGAACAAAAAAAAAACAAAAAAAAAACGAGAAAAACTTACCGTAAACTTCACATTTTGTGGATCACGTTTGAACGTTTCGAAATAAATTATCTGCGCCACAATAATAATTGTTCTCGGAAGCAATTACTTAATACCCTAAATATCTGCACAAATAACTGACTGACCCGGTCACATAAACCAGGGTGTTTTTCAGTTAATAATCACTAGATTAATATCAAATTTCGGAATTCTTCGATATACAACATCAGACACTGCTTGTTATCTTCAAGAGACTCTTTAAACCATTGTTAAAATCTTATCAATGCCGCCGTGGCTAGCAGATTCATTTTTGAGCTCTTCATCTGACTTTTTGGTAATTGAAAAAAAACTAGGTATTTACCGTTCACCTATTATAAGTAAAGTTCTAATTTTTCTGCCTTCCTAAGAACTTTTGCAAAACGTGCGAAATAAACATCTTTGAAATCCACCGACCAAGAAAGCCTACCTCCAGTATCACGCCTCCAAGATTCATGTCATGATTTTTTTTATTAAAAGGACGGAACTGAAATTGATCATGTAATTAAATTATTTCATGTTTTATCTTATTACTTTAAATTTCTTTCTATAAACTGGTAAAAACCGAGATTATTATTATTATCTACCTCAAATTATCTACCTCAAGACATTTACATTTTACTTCCTTGTATTCTAATTCAATGCAGATAAAGGAATAATTGCTATTTTGTTATACATACTTAATCAACACAATCCTAACATATTCCTAATTCCTAAGCCACATTTCTAATTTATCACTATAAACTATCTTTTTATAAAAAAAAATTACCTACTCCTGCAAATCTGTGCTTTAAGAACCTGCGCCCAAAGTAAAAACTACTCCAAAAAACAGTGGCGAAAACATAAGAATATTTTTACAATTATTTATCTTTGCGTCATAATAATGCATACTTTATTATAATCGCATACCTACTTACATCATGCAAATTCTGGATCAGTGTGTTCTTGCGGAACATTTTAAGAAACAAAACTATACTCTCCCATAAAGCGGTCCAGTGATTAGGCCAGGTGGGGCAAAAACCATTTCATAGAGCAGAAGAAACCTCGATTAGGCCAAGCTGCCAGGAGGATATTTATTAAGATAAGTTGGTGGAATGCGGCGTGTGTGATTCGATTATGGCATAAAAGTAGGAGATCAAAGCCGAACTCGGAGGCCTTAGATATATCTGAATGGCAGAGGGCATATATATCCTGCAAATATCTGCTTGAAGAACTTGCGCCCAAAGTAAAAACTACTCCAAAAAACAGTGGCGAAAACATAAGAATATTTTTACAATTATTTATCTTTGCGTCATAATAATGCATAGATACTTTATTATAATCACATACCTACTTACATCATGCAAATTCTGGATCAGTGTGTTCTTGCGGAACATTTTAAGAAACAAAACTATACTCTCCCATAAAGCGGTCCAGCGATTAGGCCAGGTGGGGCAAAAACCATTTCATATAGCAGAAGAAACCTCGATTAGGCCAAGCTGCCATCAGGAGGATATTTATTAAGATAAGTTGGTGGAATGCGGCGTGTGTGATTCGATTATGGCATAAAAGTAGGAGATCAAAGCCGAACTCGGAGGCCTTAGATATATCTGAATGGCAGAGGGCATGATTTGCGGTTCAGGTGTTACCAGGCCATTGTGGTCTGTGTTCTTACATAAGAGGTGTAATTATGCGGCTTGTGCAACTACCGAACTCTGATGGATTATTATAGTCTGCTCTGGTATTTATAGGATATAAAACGAATCTGGTTGATAACTGTCGATTTTAATGACTTGTGTGATTGTATTTGGAGAAAGTAGGTGGTGCGTGATCGTTTGACTACTAGAAATATATTCTTAACTTATGTTTTGGGAAGTGGAATAAAATTATTTTGCTTATTTGGTTGATGAAGAATAAATGATTGTATTTTGTGTTATTTTCGTAGCTTCTTTTGTTAGTTTTTTTTCAATCAGTTACAAGGTGACTAATTTTGGTTGACTTAAAACTGAAACAAACCAAAATAAAGTTGTAAGACTTGAAATTATTCACGAAATAATTTCTAAACACCTCCTGCAGAAAAAAGTGTTTTTTTTTTATCTTTAGGATTTATTTTCTTGACATAAAACGCTATACCTACTAATTGAGTTTTGTGGCTTTACCTTATCGATATGCAAGTCAAGTAGAAGGTACTACAATATCTTAAAAGCGCAGAGTATTTTGAAAAAAAAATGGTCGCTAATAGTCGAAATGGTGAAAAGAGGTTGGTACCGAGACTTTTAGATTGTGACAACAACACCACTGATTGGACTGTTAGGTCTGTCATATTGACAGCCGATACATTTGATTTTGCCTTAGGTAAGTCTATCCACATGCCTCAAAATGCGACGTGACACAGATAGCCTCTATAGGATTCTATTCAAGGGAATTGTCAAATGTTCAAAAAAGGTACTGAAGGATCGAGAACTAGTGGCTCTTTATTGAGCAGGTAAATACTTTAAATATATCCTCGAAGGCAGGAATTTCACCATTTATACTGACCATGAGCCCTTTAATTTCAACCAAAAGCGACAGTAAGGCAACTCCGTTATTTGGATTTTGTTGGTCAATACACTACGTACCATCGCATTGGCATTACCCTCTGTAATTACATGAGAAGCTATAGCAACCGCCCAGGGTGAATGTGCAGAACTAACGGCGTTGGCCAAATCCATCTCTCAAATTTCTAGTGGTAAAATTAGATTATTTTCACCGCAACAATTTCGCAGAAATATTTTTGATTCAATTCACATAAATCTTGTGTCAAAACGTTCCGTTTGGCATTCACTAAAAAAGATGTCTCCCTCTGGTCTAGTAGGTCCCTGACCTGACTTGGCAACGCGCGAAAGTCCGGAAACACACTAGTATAGTAGCATTGGTTTGTAAGCCCTAACAGAATCAAGATTTTCCCTCATTAGTCTGGATATATGGAATGGGACAATTGCTTCCCTTTCAAGAATTTTCCTATCTGGTAACAATGGTAGAAATGTGTTCTCGATGGCCAGAAGCTACATTTCAGAAAGCATGAAATGTCAGAAGGTGTCGGACATTTCCGCCGAAACTGTCGCAGAAGCCATCATCTTCACCTGGATACCTTGCTTTCCCGTTTCTACTCACATCACGACTGACAGAGGACAACAGTTCGACCGTCAGTAGTTTCATCACCTCACTACTGACCTTCACATCCACCACATCATGACAACAGCATACCATCCCGCTGCTATAATGGGAAAATTGAGAAAATTGAGAGTAGCACCATTACCCGAAGGCGTCTCTTAAAGCTTACCTCACCAATGATTGGGTGACCATGCTTCCAACTGTACTTCTTGTATTACGATCTTATGTTACTCTTGAACATAATACGACCCCTTCAGAGATGACATGCGGCTTGTACATCAAATTGCCAGCTGATTTATTTGAAACGTAACCAATGCCAACAGCTGTAATGAAAGCGCTGCGCCCAGTATTCATCCAGAGCTCTGGACTTCTTCTCAGGTTTTCATTTGGCATGAGGCCGTTGATAAGTCACTTCAACCTATGGATGGATAGACCGCATTTCCAGTGAGTGAAAGAAACTTTAAACATTTTGAAGGGATAGCGAATCATGGAAAGAATCATTAACATAGACAGATTGAAACCGGCGTTCATTATGGCTGCCCACGATGGTTTTTCTTCGCAACAGTATCCTGCTGACACTCCAGACGACTCATTTTCAACATAGCCAGCAACCCAGTCTGACATACAATCGCACCAACATCCACTGCAACTACTCGCTCCTGACGTCACGTCCACTCAAGTTATATTACCGATGTTACAATAAAATTAATTTAATCAACTAGTGGGGTAGATCTAGCGTGAAAAACTTCTAAAAATGATAATAGTTTTTTTTGAATTTTCTTTGTTTTCGGTCAACTTAGTGGACCACTCATTTTATGTAGCCGATTTGGCGCACTCCCAGAGATGGGGGGGGGGGGTAAATCAGGTATAAAAATGGAGGAAAACAATCTTTTGCCACTATAGGTTAGTTGTGAGTCGTCAGACAAAAAAAAAATCGGGTAAAAACCCAGATCTTGCGAAAGCGCACAACTTGGTGTGGTGCAATCGCCGTTTTGGTTCTTAGTTTTTTTTTTTTGCAAAAAAGGGAGTCAACGAGCTTTTTAGTTTTGTATGCGTGGAAATTTTGCATTGGCTTTTTGCATATTTTTGCTCCTAAAAAACATCCTTAAATCAAGAATTGTACCGCGGACAGACATACAGGAAAGCGAGTTATAGTAGGTATTGTCATCCAGTTCAGAGCTAAGTTTCATGTTTTGTTTCAAGTCTCTATAGCTCTTCGGGAAGTACGTTTAAAATCGATTTCAAGATTGATGTAATTTGATATATTCGTATACCTACGTGGTACAAAAATAGTGGTTTTCCATCGATAATTCGTGAAGATGATGAGTTCCCAGGGAAGAAAGCACTTAACTGGAATTGGAAATACCTTTTTTGGTAGCTTATAGAGATTCTGATTAGAAAAAATTTGAAAAAAATTCAACTGTCCGTTTATCAGAGCAAGTCAAGAGTTTTCTCGCTTTTGTGAAAAAAGGGGAATCAAGTTTCTACTTTGTTCCGTCAAGTATGGGATAGCAGACACTTCTTGTCTCAATATGAAGTATGTAAATAGCCTAGATGTTACCAAAATTTTTCACCTTTCTAGTATAAAAAAAAACAGGAAAATTGAATGAGAGGAGGCTTACTAATTTTGAAGACTTTTTATGAGATTTCAGTTAGAAGATGATCTCATGATTTTAAAAACCGTTTTACAAAAAACGAGTTACCACATAAAAATTACCCAGTTTTTTTCTCGCCCCGTAAACAAAGTAAATAAATGGGCGAAAATTGAAAAAAAAATGGATAAGGAGGGTGTAGCAACAGCCAATTTAATTTAACCAATTTCTTTGACTGTATATGTATTCAAATAATAGAGATCTCGGAAAGCAGTTTCACCCCATACCACCTGGAATCTTGCTGTATCGGCAAATGTTACGTTTTATTCATTTTTCGTTATATGATAATTTTCAAGAATCTCTTTCAGGAAATAAATTTGATGATTTTTCTAACAAATTCCAAAAATATTTTCTTGTAAAGATACGAAACAGCACTAGCGTTCAGAAATTGTTTAAATTTATGAGACCAGAATACGGTTATCCTTTGCAAAATTTTATTGAGTATTCAGTATGGTTGCAGGAATTTATCAGCAATTTAAATTTCATTCATGTATTATTTAACAGTTATCAGTCAGATTACAGGTACGCCACTGTCTCATATTCCTTATTGAATACATACCAATTTTCTAAATGAAACGCTGTTATTAAACCCAGTAATTACTAAACACTACAAAAGATCTATCTGAACACTAATCTAATTGGTATGTATTAGTCTAGGATCCGATAATTATTTTTGAACTCGTGCTGACTAGATGCGTTGTTGTTTGGGAAGAAGGTAGGAAATGTAAAAATTTTTCTCCAGTCATTGAACCCTAAACAAAACTTGTTCACCTGTAAATTTTCAGGACTCTTTTAACTATAACGATAACGCTTGTTGACATGACTAATATGTTTCTTATCGTAAAAAACTTGTTTACATGTGTAAGCTGTCGGTTTATCTAGAGCACTGCCTGCCACCTTTTGTCTAGGTATGTGAATTGCGACTGTGCCATTCATTATTGCCATTCACGTTAATAGTTTTGTGAAACGTTTCCCTCTTGAAATTTCTTTGTAGTGTGTATGATATGTAATCGGTTTTGTAACTTCTTGACTCCGCTATTGAAGTGTATATCTTGCAAATCTTTCTCCGTTCTTTAAATAATGTCAATGTCAATATTTGTTGAGGTACTATAAATAATAGAAAAGTAAAAGTGCGTTTTAATGTTGCGTAGAGGTACCTATACAAACGCGCCTGAAGAGCTCCGTCAATATGGTTTCTATTTGTTTAATTCAAAATCAACTATCAAATTAAATATTTTTTGAGTGTTAGGAGCAAATACATTTATTACTTTCTTTGAGCTGGCCGCTTAAGCCGAGGTAAAAAGACACCGTATTACTAAGTCAATAAAATAAGATGATATTTATCCATAGTTACTGAAAAACTTTACGCCTTGGAATTACGAGTAAAATTTGCAATCTCTGCATAATTGGAAAATATTATTACATATATACTAATTACAATTATTTTTCTCCAAATGCAATAAGATGAAAATGATTCTTATAATATTTATTATTATTATTATTATTTTAATGAAACGGTACTATTATTCAAGAGGTCTACTAGACAACATTACTATGTTCGCATGCGATTGCTTTCCAGCTGGACGAATTCTTTTGCGGTTCAAAAAGCTCAACAAATTAAATATTGACTGGTCAAGCTCATGTCGTTCAACAACAGTCGGCGCTGAATACAACACAACGACCTCTCTAAAAGCATATCAGCGAACTTGTATCAGTGAAAATGGTAAAACTTTTGAATTTGAGAAAGCTAACCCAGTCTATAAAATGGGCACAATATTCATAAGGAAAGATTACGTCATGAGAGACAACTAATACCTATCCGAGTACCTATCGTTAGTTCGATGCAGATTCAACAATTCACTTTCTGCAGTTATTTTAGTGGTATTTCAGGTACGTCTTCGAATAAAATTTAAAGGTGACAATTCCACTCATACGTTATTACACCCATTTGATTTCTTAAATATCGCTGTTTGCTATCGGATATTTTGTATCGAGGAAGGAAGAGAGAATACAAGTGGATAAATTTATCGATAAAACTGCTTATTCATACGTTGCTATACAGGGTGTTTCTTAATAACATGTGAATATTTAAGGAGGTCATTCTTGGGTCAATTTTGAGAAAAAAACTTTATATGAACGTATGTCCTAAAAGTCTTAACTTTTGAACTACAGGGTGCTAAAATTTAAAGAAAAAAACTTGTTTTTTATTATAACTGTAATATTAGCCTAGATATTTTTTTGAAATTTGGTACACGCCTTCTATGCATCAACATGCATTTCATGAGGCGAAAACAATTTTAGTACTTTTACCAGTGGCGTCTGTACGACGGGTTTTGAATTAAATGTTTTTGAAGAAAAATATGTTACGCCACAGCTTTTTCTTAAAGTAAAAAATATTTTTGAAGTCCCCATCCCTTTCCAAGCAAATGTGGTCTCTTGATTTTTTTCCGTTTGACGTATAGTTTTTGCATAAAAAAAAAACCTTCTTGCGCATCAATCGCAGAAATAGTGTATTTTTATGCGATTCAATAATAAATATTTTCACCGCTTTTTAAATTGGATTTCTGAAATTTTCCATAATCAGGTCATATTAGCGTAGTGGTTTACTGAGAAAATTTCATTTCATTTAGTTTGAAAACGTGCCTTAGAATGGATTTTTAAATTTAACAAAATAAAAAAAAAAATGACAAATTTTTAATTTTTTTTTCTAATCCTGTGTCCGCCACTGGCTAACTTTACTTAAAAAATACTATTCTTTACACTACCTTTAATAAATTCGCGAAAAGTGAAAGGGAAATTTTGAAAACCGAAAATTTTAAATTTTAGAGGAATCATGAAACATCATGTAAAAATATTCGAATATCTCCGCCATTTTTCTTATTTGCTTCTTGAAATTTTTCAGAGTTAGGGGTTATTCGTATAGTTGTCTACTGGAAAAACTTCAGCTCAATTCCTTCAAAAAAGGCTCATAAACGGTTATAGAAATTTAGCCATTTTTTTCCCTTTTCCTACCCACGCCACTGGCTTATTAATGAAAAATATGCAAATTTTACTGCATTAACTCAAATTTAAAATAATTTTCTTCCAATCGTGTTAATTTGGTTTAAATTTGTTTTTCTAACTTGCTTATAGGTAGGTATAGGGGTTCAAAATCTGGCAATTTTTTCTAAAATTGAAGAGGCCGCCATTTTGAAACGGCTCGATTTTACTCAAATACAGAACCAGACGCTCCTTGCGGCTATCTTACTCATAAAAAAATTTCAGCCCCCTAGATTGAAAACTGCGACCAGAAACCGTGCCTCATAGACGGTTTTTGTTTTTAATTTGGAGGGACACCCTGTAGAAGTAACGCAGCTTTAGGGAAAATTTTTTACGAAAATCAAATGTCATTTCGAAGTTTCACAAGGGTAAAAAATTTCGTTCACTAATCCTTAAATATGAAGCTACAGCAGCGGTTTTAAAATTTTAGAGAAATAAACATCATATAAAAAAAATATTAATATCTCCGCCATTTTTCTTATTTACTTCTTGAAACTTTTAAGGGTTAAAGGATATTAGTGTACTTTCCTACTGTGAAAATTTAAGTTCAATTTCTTCAAAAATTAACTCATAAACGGTTATAGAAATTTAGACATTTTTACCGTTTTCCTACCCACGCCACTGGCTTATTAATATAAATAATGCCAATTTTGTTGCTTTAATTCAAATTTCAAATAGTTTTCTTCCAATCTTGTTAATTTGATTTTAAAGTTTTATTGCCATCTTGCTCATACAGGGACTCAAAAAATAGCAAATTTTCAAAAAATTCAAATGGCTGCCATTTTGAAACGGCGTGGCCGATTTTGCTCAAGTGCAATACCAGACCACTCCTTGTGGATATCTTACTCCCACAAAAATTTCAGCCTCCTAGATTGAAAACTGCGACCTGAAATGATACCACAAGAACCGGATATCTGGAATTTTGAAGGGACACCCTGTAGAAGTGACTCGACTTTTGGAAATTTTTTCAACGAAAATCTAACATCATTCCAAAGTTTTATAAGGATCCAAAATTTCGTTCACTAATCTTCAAAGATAAAGCTACAGGAGCGTTTTGAAAATCGAAATTTCGCGTTTTTGGAGAAATATATAAATATATATATATATATAAATATATAAATATATATATATCGTGGACAGGTGAATTTTGGAAAACCACTTTTTCGTGATCTGGGGGTCATGATCGGTGGACATTTGATGAGTTTGGTTGATTTTCGAAAAGTGATGTCGTCCTCAATAGTGTATTTTTTTATTAAAAAATACACTAATAAAACTCAATCATTAACAAGTATTAAAAACGATCTAGGTATTTGGTAAGAAGCAGATTTTGTTTTGTAAACATAAAAGTTTTGACAGTTTTCTACCTAGTTTAGTTGTCACGTATTTAAGTCATTAAAATTAACAATACATTATTAATAAAACATGGTCCAATTTACGAATTCAGAACTTGCAGACATACATTACATGTATGGGCTTGCTGACGGTAACGCACTGCAAGCCAGGCGGTTGTATGAAGACCGCTTTCCAAATAGAAATATTCCGGATGAACGAACATTTTCAAACATTCATAGAAGGTTGTGTGAAAAGGGAAGTTTTGAACTAGATAATCATCTAAAAGGAGTTCAACGTACTGTAAGGACTCCGGAAATTGAGGTAGCAATTTTGAATGCAGTTGAGGAAGATCCAGGATTAAGTACACGAAAAATTGGGAACAATTTGAATATCTCACATATTCTTGTTTGGAAAATTCTCCATGACTTTTTATTATATCCTTACCATTTCCAACGGGTTCAGGCCCTACTGCCTCGCGACTTTCCATTACGAATGAACTTTTGCCGATGGTTTCTTCAAAAAGTGAATGAAAATCCCTTATTTGACACTGAAATTTTATCCACCGATGAGGCCAATTTTTCCAGAAACGCCATCCAAAACTTCCACAATAATCATTTTTGGGCTGAAGAAAACCCACATTCAATCTTGGAATTCCATCACCAGGAGCGATTTTCCGTTAACGTGTGGGTTGGAATATGCGGTGATTATTTAATTGGACCTTATTTTCTTCGTGAGAGGTTGAATGGGCATAATTACCGACAGTTTCTCGAAGAAGAATTGCCAGCGTTGATGGAGAATGTTCCCATTTTAGAACGAAATCGACTATGGTTTATGCAAGACGGGGCACCAGCCCACTTCAGTGCTCTGGCGCGCGAATATTTAAACCAAAATTACTATAATCGCTGGATCGGTCGCGGCGGACCACAGGCATGGCCACCTAGGTCCCCGGACCTCAATAGTTTAGATTATTTCCTGTGGGGTCATCTTAAAACATTGGTTTATAACACACCAATTCATACTGAAGAGCAGTTAAGAAACCGCATCATAGTTTGTTGCGAAACTATTATTAGAAACACTCCAGGTATTTTCCGAAGAGTACGCGAGTCGATGAGACGAAGAGCTGAGGCATGCATACTTGCAGGAGGTGGACATTTCCAACACCTGATTTAATTTGTTTCGTTGTGATTTTAGTTATCAATTTTCTGTTACTATTCCAAAATGTATGTAGATTACTTTTTTTCATAATTTTACAGTTTAAAAATTATTTTCTTAAATAAACTGTTCAAAGTTGTTATTGTTCTTATAAGTGGTCTACCGCGGTGTTAATGATTGAGTTTTATTTTTTTATGCAAAAACAGTACGTCAAACGGAAAAAAATCAAGAGACCACATTTGCTTGGAAAGGGATGGGAACTTCAAAAATAATTTTTACTTTAAGAAAAAGCGGTGGCGTAACATATTTTTCTTCAAAAACATTTAATTCAAAACCCGCACAGACGCCACTGGTAAAAGTACTAAAATTGTTTTCGCCTCATGAAATGCATGTTGATGCATAGAAGGCGTGTACCAAATTTCAAAAAAAATCTAGGCTAATATCACAGTTATAATAAAAAACAAGTTTTTTTCTTTAAATTTTAGCACCCTGTAGTTCAAAAGTTAAGACTTTTAGGACATACGTTCATATAAAGTTTTTTTCTCAAAATTGACCCAAGAATAACCTCCTTAAATATTCGCATGTTATTAAGAAACACCCTGTATATGGAAATGGCCCGATTCCTTGGCACGCTGTTATAAATGGTCACAATTAATTTAATTAATTGGAAATATTTTATCCCTATGTAAGAAAAAAAGTTTCTTTGCCCTACCGAGGTTTGAACCAGTGCACCTTCGAACGACAGTCAAGAAGCTTATCCGCTTGGAGACACATGCCTGTTATATACGAATGCCAGAAGTGCTGATATAGCTACCTACCGTTTTCCGTTTGATTTTTATTAGAAATATCAACATAAAAAAAAATTGTATTTTTAACAATAATATTCCTCTTAAAAGGTATTATTGGTATTAGTAACTGGTAAATAACGTTTAGTATCCTATTATTCGATGGGATTGTCTCAACAAATACCACTCGACCTTAACGATTTTCCGGATATTAGTCTATTTAAAAAAAAAAAATACACTATTGAGAACATCACTTTTTTTAGATGCAGTTGTTTTCTCATACTTACTTCTCATACTTCTCATACTTACATATAGACAATTTACCTCCATCTGCAGATCAAATCACTCGAGGGCAGGCCCTCTCGTGATTTTTTTAATAGCTGTTGTTAAATTTCCAATATCCGGCTAAATCTAAGCTCTCGTGGTATTACCACCGACAATTCTATTCATACGTTATTATTTAGACTCATTTTATGTCTCAAATATCGCTGCTTGCTATCGGATATTTTGTATCGAGGAGGGAAGAGAGAATGCAAGTGGATAAATTTAGCACTCTATTACTAAATGTCACAATTAGTATTATTTGTAAATATTTTGTATGAAAGAACCCTAGTTTCTCTTCACCCTACTGGGATTTGAACCCGGTTCCTTTCAAACAACAGTTTAGAAGCTTATCCACTAGGCCATGTTCAAATTATTTTGTGACCCTCTGAGTCGAAGAGAGCAGGTACCAGCTAACACAGAGGGTCTTATCAGATGAGCCTTAGGAGATGAGTCTTAGAATAAGGCTTCTAGGAAGAGGTCTTACGAAATGATTCCAATTTCAACATGTGTGATGTTTGGTTATTTATGCTTCACGAGAAAGAAGCCGTTTGGCACCAAGATCTTTCCAAAATACACTGCGAAATATCGGATTTTTCTACGGGGGTGAAACTTTTTCAGAAAGCTCAACAGAGCTTTAACAGCAATGCTGCATATAACTCGTAATTACCTTGTAGCTCCATTCTGTTCTCCGTACCTGGTGTTAGCGTTTCTATTTTTTATGCGATCAACCGTAAACCACAAGAAAGATCTTCATACTTACAAGAGACCATCGACTACTTGATTGATAGAAATTTTGAGTGACAGCAGCTTAAAAACTGGTAAATTTTCAAATCCTGTCGCGGGAGTGGTTGCCATACTTCTTACAACAAACATACCGCAAAAAATATAAAACAGCTTTAAAAATAATTCTCACAACCTAATAGGAAATTAAAAGCTTTAAATGAAGCAAAAGGTTATGCATAGGCATTTTCCATTTTAAATTAACATAAACGCAACTACCTCGAGGCCAAGGAAGCTCTTCGATCTAGGTACATGGTACATGGAGTGCTCTTGATCTCATCGTGGTCTAAAAACGTCATAGCACGGATGTTTCATCCGAGGATCTGGAACGATTTAAACGGAACACGAACGCTGAGCAAATTATTACACGATTTATAACGGTGAGTGAAATTTGGGTTCATTTGATTAGACATGCACAGGTAGGTAGGTAGGTACATAATATCTGAAAACAACATAGTGAACAAACAAGGGTGAAAAGAATTTTAGGTATAATCGATTCTAGCTGCTGAAAAGTTATGTCCACTTTTTTGTTACATGAGGCACACTTTAAAGATTATTTTAATCGATTATGGCGAAAAATTGCTTGCTGAAGAATATTAGATTGATTTAACTTCACAATTATACCTAAATTGTGTTCCAAATCACGTTTCTATATTCAATAATATGGCTTGGCTTGATCTCAAGATTAAAAACAGGTCACTTTTTATCATAATCTGTTAGTTATTTGAAGATAAACATGTTATTTGACCAGTATAGATGTGAATAGCTGTTTAAAAACTCCTCATGTGTGAGTTAGATTCTACAAAACTGCTGTAATGGAGCTGACCTGAATATGGCTGGGATAGATGAGCAAAGCTAATTGGATTAGGAAAAAAGTTAAAACTAATAAAACTTCATGAGAAACAGTTGTTTATTTTTCCTTTCCCATGCTTATCAAGCAGCTCTCAGAAGATTGAACCAAGTTCGTACAAGCAACAAAGTATATGTATCTGTAAATGCGTATGAATAACAAATGCTTTTGCTAGGATTTATGCAGTGGAGTTACCTATTCCACATCTTCGTGCCCATATGAGAACCATAACGGCTGTCTTCTAGCCTTCTCGGCGGTTATTAAATTGCGTTCGCCTCGATTTATGCTCTACGGAGGAAGTGCTAAAAGGTGTGCGACATAAAACATCGACAGTGCATAAGAAATCCCCCATGAAATAGTATAATGAGAATCTGAATCATCTATTGAATTGGCAAGATGCTCTCAAACTCTCAATAAATAAACACTTGGAGAAAGATTTACGATTGAGGTTTGCTCCAATGGTATAAAGGTGAATGCGGCATTGTTCACAGGAGGAAAGTTATTTGATGTGCTTGTATTCCATTTAATATTAAAGAAAATAAAAGATTGTTATTTTTTTCTTTTTAACAGTGAATAAGTATGTTGGTAGCCCATCAGGAAAAGCTGTTTTCTAAAGTAAAATATTTAGATGTTTCTTAATTTTACAGTAACCTAGGAATCCTAGGATCTTTGATCACATAACCCTTTGCCATTTAAAAATCTTTAAGCAGTGCTATCAAACCCATTGATTGACAATGATATAGTTGGGTGTGTTAATTTCATTGGGAATTTTTTTTTAATTGTATATTCTTATATGGGGGGAGGTATTTTTACATCTCAAGGCGTTCATGTATCAAAGTATCTATAAAAGAATGAATCAAACCATCAAAGCAATTTTACTGATGATAAAACTATCTGATATTTCTGTTTGTTCCTTTCGCAGTTGTGGCGGCAGATAATCCATTATTGACTAATTGCAATGATTATAGGGGAATTCAAATCGTTACTTAATTGAAACTATGGTCATGAATAAAAAGAAGATATAGGTAGGTAGATTACGGGTAATTTATTGATTATCGAGTTTCAAAACGAATAAAAGAAAATCGTATAACAAGATCGTGGAACTAGTTTATAAGTAGTTGCAATTATTCCAAACCATTTTCTCTAAGCTCCGGGAATTTGAAAATAAATTCACTCACCGGACCATATTCGTGTAGGCCGGTCTTGGTTGATGGTTCATCTTGCACCGGCTAACGTATTCGTTCCGGAAGCAGCGAGAGGAAGAGCCGTAGCTGCGGGCGAGGTGCAGTTATGTAACGTTATTTACATGCTCTCCTATATGGCAGCTTGCATGGTGCTGGTGCCATACAAACACAATCGCAATACGGTCAGAGTCGTCTAGATCTGCCGCCCGGATTTATTTTATAGGCTCTGTCACCAAAGCGGTTAGACAGTCGCTTGGACAGCACACCTTGCTTTTTATGTCCGTAGAAGCTTTATGTGGCGAACTCACCGTTATGTGGTTTCTGATGTTAGTTCTTGCTTGATCTCTAGATGGATTACGAGGAAATATAGAAATGTTAGCTAGATTTTTTTTTTTTGTGATAAAACTGGAAACTGGAAGGAGACGAGACGTAAAATTGGATGTAATAAACAATAACAGAAAAAAGTGATTTACACAAAAATAATTATTAGCATTTTTTACATCGAAATTATAGGTTGATCATCTGAATCAAAATGGACAAGACTAAAATAACAACTACTACGTAAGCAGGTTTTTTCTGCCTGTCATAGGTATATGAAACTTTCATTCATGAAAGTCAAAATCACATTGGTTTTTCTCACAAAATTACCACAAAAATACTCAGATCACACATAAAAACAAAACATTTACAAGATAGATCTTGCCCCTGTGTTAGTGGTTGCAGTCGGCAGAAGTCATTTATGATGGCAATAAAATTTCATACATATAAAAGTACTACTATAGAAAGAGACTCTGTAATTATTGGATATTATAAGTACAGCATGTCACAGAAATGAGTTCCATAATTATTATTCAGGAGATTCCCTGAATCAAAATAAAGTCTAAAAATCCGAATATTTACTCATGTATGTCCTAAAATTGAATAATGACGATTCCGAAACTGAAAGCGATTTCATTGTGCGACTCGTTCTTGAGAAATTATCGTTCAAAGTTGAAAAAAGGCATATTTTGACTTTTGAAAATTTTTGTTTGCATTTTGTGATAAAACGTACAAATAATACTTGGAAGACTTTAGAGTTCAACTGGATTGTTTTTTCGATTCGAATTGTACCCTACCACAAAGAGTGCTCTTTTTTGGTAAACTTTTTCTGCGATTCGCATGAAAACTTTCCAAAAAAATTTTGCCAGGCGCTATAAAATATGAGAAGTTCAGAAATGTAGCTAATCGATTATTGCGTAAAACGATTCTTCTTTTTAGAAATACAGGAAAAAATCTGTTTTCCAAAAAAATCTTTTAGTGTAAATTTGTTCAAAACGATTTTTTGACACGCTTATCAACTCGAGGCCTTTTTGAGTTATTTTCCACGTCCTTGCGTCGAATGATATTGAACAGATGATGCCCCGGGAAAGAAATGATCGTATATGACAAAATCGATCGAAAAATCAAAATTCACTTTTTCAGAGAGTGCTTTTTCTGGAAAACTTTTTCTGCGATTTTCGTGAAAATTTCTCAAAAATTCTTGCCAGGCGCTATGAAATATGAGAAGTTCAGATATGTAATCGATTATTCCGTATAGCTGTCCACTTTTTTGAGATACATGAAAAAAGGTGATTTTCTAAGAAAATATTTTAGTATCGATTTTTTCAAAACGATTTTTTGACACGCCCATCTAGGTACTTGAGGCTTTTTTTACGTTATTTTTATACGTCCTTGCGTCGAATGATATTGAACAGAGAAAGAGATTATTGTTTATGACAAAATCGATCAATATAATGTATCCAAATACCTACGATTTTTTTTCCTATAAAGGAAAAAGTCTTTGAAAATTTGCCCAATGACATTGGGTAACGGAACTTACGAAATTTAAATCGATTATTTTGTCGTGAAATTCAGCATTCTTGATATATTATCGTTCAAAAAGGAGTTTTGTGTATTTAAAAAAAGTTTTATTTACGCTTTGTGAGAAGAATAAGGCCTTTACCGCTTATTAAGCCCAACTGACTTTATTTATGATTCCAATTGCAGTGAATTTTCATGAATTTTTTGAAACAAACTGATTATTTTTCGAATATTGTTCTTTGTGGTATTCCTGAAAATCTCTCGCCAGACGCTTCTAATAATAAGTCCAGTTCCTCTTTTTCAAGATAAAAAAATAAAAATAAAAAAATTTCGAGCGAAAAATTTCAGCGTTCAAAAAATATTTTTTACAAACTCATCAACTATTTTTAAACGTCCTGGCATCGAATGTTGAGGTGAAGTATGAGTACTTTTTTTCGTGTGTGTTTTGGTGGGGTTAATATTTCTTTGAAACTAAAGGATAGCGTATTTTATACGCGAATTTAAAAACCCTATACAATTTTAGAATTCTAAAATTAACAGCCAATACAAAGCATATGTGACTTCATTAATTTATGAATGCCTGGTCCAGCGAACTAGATAATCCAATTGAATTTTTCTTTGTGAAATTATTGGAATATGCAAGCTAGATTTTCTTTGATAGCAGTGACGCTCCGCTGATCATAAAACAGTAAAAAATAACCAGAGGTTAATGTTAATAAAGTCATGTTAAGTTTTCAATAAAAATTAACTCGAATATGTTATAGGTGCAGGAATGTACTTCGTTTTCTATGCCATAAATAGGTTTCCTTAATGCTTCCTGAGATATTCCCAGGACATTTATGTGTTCTACAAGGTTTTAACTAGCATTATAAAAGTAATTAGGCTTCATTAAATTATTATGTGAGTTATGAAGCAAGCAGTGTAATATTGTCTACGGGAAATTTAACTTTATGTCTTGGCATAACAGTCCATGTCCAGTGTAAAAATCTGACCAAGGTACGTACGTATACTCATGACTAGAGTAAATTACAGGTTATGTGAAATAATAGAAGGACCATTAAACTGAGGCCAAGTAGATATAGATACTCAGTAATATCCTCAATATAATACCACCTGTTGTTCTATCTCATTAAACTTCAAACACACCAGCTCCAGCTCTTAATTTCATGCCCAATGTTGTTCCTTTCTAGGAACATTTTTAATTTGGTTTAACTCATTCATTACCATTTTTTTATTCAAAAGCTCGGATATTTTCTTATAAATTATTTAAAAAACTTGACACAAAGGCACCGAGAGGAGAAAAAGAAATCTCCTTTATATACCAAAGAAAAACTTGAGAAAAAATTTGAAGTGTTACGTGGTTGATTAATGGCCTTATAATTAAAATTCAATTATTCACTCCCACGACTAATTACTCAAGTCTGTCAAACGTACAGGACGCATCCCTGTAAAGCATTGTTCACATCAAGGTATTGTGTCTTAAGTACGGTTTTATAACCTTCAGCTAGTTTTCAATTAGGAATTTTTATTCAATGTGGCATGTTCGCACAGATATTAACATTTATGTTGCCGTAAAATCATGCAGGGTGGCTAACAAAAAACTGCATTCATGTAATATGATGACAGTTGGCTTATGATTGTTAGTAGACTGAGGTAATATAGGTATACGAATTGTCCAGGAATTGTCCAGTTAGGAATATAATAATTTCTATTAAGTTAATAGTTTACAGTTTACAGTTTTTCAGAATCTCATACATATTTTTTTTTGGAAAAGCCTGCCTAAAATACGTTTCCATTTACTTACACGATGCATTTTTTTTATAATAATTACGTGCTTATAGTTAATAATTTCCTTGCCAGTTATATACCTAGATAGGTACCTAATAATTATATCATTTAGGTTATCATCTTCATTAATTAGACTCTCATAAATAGTTTTGATCTAGACCACCGCAATTAATATCCCGTTAATATCAGGTGCAGTTAAAATTTTGTTTTTAAGCTTATTACAACTTAATTACTTAATTAATCACCTACATCTCCTACTACTACATATAAATTGTATCTGCATAGCATTTATTTAATTATTTTCGAGCTATAACGGGCTCGTAAAGTTTTAGGAATACACGCAAAACTGTATTCCTTTACACTTTACGATGAAAAGTTAATGCAATATCGCTGCAATAGTTTCTCTGTCCAATGTATACCTATTGCATTGGCGTTGATTTAGGACAACAAACTACAGCAGCGCCGCCAAGCAAATAAGGGTGAAACTTATATTTGGTATTATACTTGGACATTTTTGGGCATTAGGACAAAGTTTACAATATGTTTGTTAACCACAAATGACACTATACAGGGTGCACCATGTATCCTTCTCTATATTGCTATCTCCTGAACGCTAAGAGATACAGGGTCGGTTAAATTAGAGAAAAGATGCGCAGTTTTGTGGTCATCTCGAATTTGTCAAAACATGCAAGATATCTGTGACCGTTCCTGAAATATCCTGAAAAAACCGAAAAATCGAGATTTCTTATTTTCCTCATATCTTTTTTATTACTGGAAATTAATAAATAATTTTTTGTAGGCTTACATAAGCCGTTAAGAGCTATCCATCTGACATTTAAAAAATTTTCAAGGTCTACTAGATCCAAGAGTTTTCACAGTCAACTTTCGTTTTTCTTATGGCCGCCATATTATTTTTTTATGTCGTTCGATATGAAAAAAATAATGGAAACCAAAAACTAATAAACATCAAAAAAATAAAAAATTTAAATTTTTATTCTTCTTTTTTCAAAGAAAAATCTAAAAAAAATCGTAGAAAAACGTCAACATTTGTAAAATACGCCGAAATAGTGCTTGCCTTATGTTTGTTTAATTTCTCTATGATATTCGGTCTAAAAATGTGTATTTTTTGTGAAGAAAAAAGAAGAATAAAAATCTTTTAAATTTATTTTTTGAAGTTTAACAATTTTAGTTTTAGTTTTTATGATTTTTTTTTATATCGAACAACATAAAAAGGCAATATGGTGGCTATTAGAAAAACGAAAGTTAACTATGAAAATTCTGGGATCTAGTCGGCTTTGAAAATTTTTGAAATGTCAGATGGGTAGCTCTTGCCGACTTATGTGAGCCTACAAAAAATTATTCATTAATCTCCAATAATAAAAAAGATATGGAAAAAATAAGAAATTTCGATTTTTCAGTTTTTTCAGGATATTTCAGGAACGGTCACAGATATCTTGTATGTCTCGACGGAATCGAGATGGCCACAAAATTGCGTTCCTTTGGACTTGTTTAACCGACCCTGTATCTGTTATGGTGCAGCCTGTATAGTGGCAGTGTAAAATTGGTCGCTTATGATTAAGGGAGAGCGTCCGGTATTGATATATGGTTGAGGGTTTTTGATCAAAGGGAGGAGTTGAGCGAAGAGGATGCAGGTTGCAGACAAGTGAAAAGCTAAACTAGAAATATCAAATAACCTGGGAAAGCTAAAAATAAGAGAAATATTTTCCTCGCTAGTTTTGACATCCTCAATGTTTTTACATCACCTAATAGCAACAAACTTAATCCATAGGGCTGATTGTTGTATTTTTTTTCTAGGTAGGTACCTAAGAGAAAAACAGGATTACTCTCAGACCAGTTATATCCTTTTCTGCAACTCAAAAATGATCGTGTTTTACTTTTTATCGTGATTCATGAAATTAAGATAAAGAAACTTTAGAACTGCCTTGCACTTATTTCTATGGTTTATGTTAATTAAGTTACGATATTAACTGCAGAATTATACAGAAACTCCCTCTGGGTAAGAATAACTATTATTGCGCTATTAACTTTATTAATTTCACAGTCGATAAGTTCGTAATTTAGTATCGTTAAAAAAACTATTTTCCAGATTAAATGTCCATTCCGTTCATTTAATCTGTTCAGTGTAAAATAGCCTGTCGTTTCTTGTATAGAGATATTACTACAGTTTCATTAGGTATATGTTTTGACCACATGTAATTTAATTCATTGCCATTTACAATGTGAAGACAAACGTTATTATCTGTAACTGTTCTTTCTTATGTAATGAGCATCTAATTATTATTCTAATGGTTTTGTAAACAGTCTAGCCGTATTTTATCACTGCCTAGTTAGCCCAAAAGGCATATTTAAATAAATTAATAACATACCATTGTTCATCACGGAGTTGCACATAAGATTACCACATAATAATAGATCTATATTATATTTCACTCTGTAGAATTACCTTGTGAGATAATTACATGGAGTAAGCAACTAACATGTGGGATGATCATTTCCTGGTCGCTCAGACATTGTTTTTACATTGCTCTTGATTAATTACAATAACTGCCTTTGAACACAAATGCAGTAGCCGACCAGGCCCAGACCACCATGAATATCTTTGAAGAAGAATTTTTGTCAATACAATAATTTTTTTACGTCAATGCAAAAATGTAAAATGATATGATAATGATAATCGCGGGCTACTATAATAATTGGTGACGATTGAAGTTCGACGACTCTTCAATCGAGCTAAGAAGACGGGTAACCAGGAAAAATATAAACGTAGTCTAACGGAATATAATAAGGAGATCAGACGCTCTAAAACGGAGTGTTGGAGGAAGTTCTGCGAGAGCATCAGTGATCTGCCTAGCAGTAACAGAATCCACAAGATAACTCTCAAGAGATCCGGTAAAGACGCTTGGTTCGGTGAAACTACCTAATGGCTCTTACACAGACTCCATCGAAGAAACGTTAGAGCTCTTAAGAGAAACCCACTTCCCAGGTAGTTCGCCTCTGTCTGATCATCGACTGCCTCCAACAGGAAGATGACTAACTCTAAAATCTGATTGAGTGGTGTATTGATCGATCATAAGAACCTACACAATTTAGAAAGCGGTGAAAGCCTTCAAGCCTTTCAAATATTTAAATCCTGTGGTCCCTTCTCGTCGATGACCTTTTAGCCCTTCTCTCACTATGGACTGTCGATCTCCAGGCATATGCTGATGACTTGGTCAATCTGATCAAAAGAAGATCTGAGACGATCATTTCAAGGGGGCTTCAGAAACTAATCGAGGTGACTTATCAGAGTGGTGCGAGAGGGAACACATGTCAGTCAACCCTCACAAAACTGTCATAGTACCATTTTCAAAGAATAGAAGGTTTGAAGGTTTAACGCCACCAACTCTTCTGGGAGAAACCATTCCATTTGCAGAGGAGAGATACATACCTAGGAGTCATCCTGTATATAAAGTTTACTTGAAACTCATATCTGGAAAAAGTTATACCCAGAATCAAACTCTCCTTGTGGACGTGTTGAAGGATCTGTGGCAAAACTTGTGGAATTGGACCCAAACAATTATACTGGCTTCATGTAACGATCGTCAGACCTATGATTGCGTATGGAAGTACCTATACCTCTTGGAGGTGAAAAGGCCAGCAGGTCATGGCCACAACAAAGCTCTCTAGCCTATAGAGACAAGCTTGTCTGACGATCTGTGGTGCTGTTGACACTACACCGTCGGCGGTTTTAGAAATCCTACTGGAGGTACCACCTTTCCATATTTACTTGGAGACAAGAATGACAATGAATGACAATGACAAGAATGATTTACAGATGACAAGAAGCTAACCAAAGGCTTAAATCCTTGAGCGAACCAGGTGACTGGATGACATAGAAATTCACAGTCTAGGTATGCCGAGGAATGACATCGGACATAATACCTACGACGATCATGAACCGCTTTGCTTATAAGGTCCTTCTCCCGAGAAGAGACGTGTGGGAGGACAACAGAAATGAACTCCTAGTAGCAGAATTTAGATATCTCACCGATGGATCTAAGAAATAACCAGGAACTGGAGCTGGGGTGTGAAGAATATAGTCTTCTTGAGCCTTAGCCTTCACGCAAAACTTTCCAGGCGAAAATTTATGCTATAGAGCTTTGTGGGCAGATGAAGGAAAAGATGCACTGCCATCGCAAATTAATAAAGATATCTTTAGTTAGACACCCAAGCGGCTCTAAAAGCTCTTAGCTCCAGCCACTTCAAGTGCAAGTTGGTACTTCCATAAGTATCAGTGAACTTTAAAGGCAAGCAAGGAACAACTAGGTTACTCTTATCTGGATTTTACGCCATGCTGGATATGGAAAGAACGAACTTGCCGAATCTCTGGCTAGGAAAGGTTCTAAATCCGAATTTATCGGAAAATGACCATCATTTGGCATACCAGTGAATATTGCCAAAACCAAAATACGCAACTGAGCTGAGAGTGAAGTCCTCCAGCAATGGTAAAACATACCAAGATTTGATCGCTCGAAGGTCTGCTTAATACAGGGCACGTCGAAAAAAGGATCAATGAATATTGGAGCTTAACAGGAAAGAACTAAAAGCCTTAATAGGCATATATACTATGCACTGCAAGCTGAACCATCATCTGTACAGCAACCAGACTACAAAACTTCGGGAGAGACTTCCTCACACCGAGGGACATACATTACCAATAGTCAAGATGGTCAGCTTCATCAAAGAGGCTGACCTGGTTGGGGTTATTGTATCACGACCAGATGTGAACCACAATAGACCTTCGGTCGCAGTGGAGGTGTCACAATGGCCAACTTACGATAAATATAAATCTAATCTAATTTAATAATCGGTGAACTCGCGCACACTAAGATTATCCGTTGGCGAGAAAAATGAACCCAACCTCTTATAATAAAAATTGTTTTCACAACAAAATAAACTTTAACAGCTCTTCTTAAAAATAAATGCCTAAAAATTAACAAAAAATACTATGAAAAAAGTAGAAATGTTTAATGAAAATGTAGCATATTTATGAGTATGAGCTTCATTAAAAAGCTTTGTTTTAAAATAAAATTATTATTTATTGTATAAAAAATTAAAACGTTCGTCTTGTGATCTATTGGTCTATAAAAAGTTCATTACCTTCAGTATTACCATGATTCAACAAGGTATGTATTTTTATGCTTCTAATAAAAAAAAAATGAAACGGTAACCATCCGGTAATTTAAATTTTTTCTTTACAATGATTTATAATACCTAAAAGATGTAAAAGGAAACTGCTGAGAGAGTCAATGATTTAAAACGTTAAAAGCATATGGTAACGCTTAATAAGATATCAATTAACGATATGAAAGATAGAAAGAGATTGAACTTAATGTCGCTATAAATTCACATCTGCTTTTTGCATTAGTTGATGGTATATCAAGAAAAAATATATTTTTATCATCATTGAAAGATTAGATCCTAATAAATAATTAGATTCCTGGGTAACGCTTCACCTGGATCCTTTTTTGGTCATAAGCTCGATTAAAAGTAACTTGTATCGCGAAATCAGGTTAATTTCTAGAATTCGCTCAGGAAATGGAGAATGAGAATTTCTTTGTGCATTAGTAAGTAAGTGTCTACATTCTACACTGCTGTTAAGATCTATAATACACCATTGGATAATTTGCGAAGATACTATCTATCAAGTAGGAAATGTTTTCTTTTATCAAACAGTTTTACAGAAATGCTAGGAGGAAGCTATTGTAACTTCATATTCATCAAACTTGTTGATCGTTTTATTCTTCAAGTGATTCACGAGGAAAATACTGTTAGAGAACAATATTAAAAAAAAATCTGATATAGTTTTGGGCACGTCATTCATAAGAAAAGTAAGTTTACATCTACCGAATATGAATACACTTTTAATAGTAACGTGCTATCCAGAACTAAAGCATAACTAATATCAGAAGAACACAAAAGGAAAAAGTTTCACGAATGGGTGAATTAAAAACAGCAATTTCAAGGTGAAAAATAGAAAAATTAGTTCCTTTTATGTAAAAGTCGAAGAAGGGCATGTCAGGAGAGTTTTGGTTCATTGAATTCTGCAACGGAAATTCCTACTTCATAATTGAGTTATTTTCTTTTATGTAACTGTATTTTTTCTGTTTGTTTATTAATTTTATTATGTTCAAGGTAATTAATTTAAAATAACACAGTAATTATTATTGCCTGTTAATTATTGTAATAATTGATGATCCCAAAATTATACAGTGCGCGAGAAAAGTAAGGAATAAATTCAATAAAACGGAGAGGGCTGTTGTTTTGAAAAAATAAAAAAACAGGTCGATTTTGTTTTTGAGTTGTTCAACTTTTGACATAATATTGGGGTATACAGGGTGATGCGCGAAAAAGTGGTGACGTCATCGCTATTTTTTTTAAATGACAACCCTTATTTTTTATTCCATTTTTTGATACTTCATTTAATTGCCAATACGGTAATGTAATTATTTTGTAACCTTAAACGACGAAATTTCTGTGAAAATAACTTAATTTGGAGAGATTCAATTTAATAGACAGATTTAATAGATTTAATTTAAATTAATTTAACAGATTTAATTTAATAGACTTAATTTAATAGACAGATCTTATAAAATTACCATGGAAACAGTCATTTTTATTTGATTTTTTTTATTTTTATTGTTAATGTTCCGATTTTCACATCAGTAAAAAATGCACATTTTCGACTCACAAGCTGTTTTCTCAGAAATTTCCTTATTTAACGTTACAAATTGATTACATTACCGTATTGGCAATTAAATGAAGTATCAAAAAATGGAATAAAAAATAAGGGTTGCCATTTAAAAATAATGTCGATGACGTCACCACTTTTTCGCGCATCGCCCTGTATACCCCAATATTATGTCAAAAGTTGAACAACTCAAAAACAAAATCTACCTGTTTTTTTTCATTTTTACAAAACAATAGCCCTCTCCGTTTTATCGAATTTATTCCTTACTTTTCTCGCGCACTGTATATTATTTTCTATTAGATGTTTTCCAAAGTTCGCTTGTGCTAATGAAATTATCTACTGCTAATAAAGTTTTATAAAACAAATGCATTTTATTTGTGGTTTCGCTCGAAAACCATTTAAGATCGCATTTAAGGGTTGCATTTAGGTATATCCGTAAAGTTGGCACCAATCAGAAATAAAAACCTTGAAACTTTTCCTCCCTTAATTGATAAAAATTGTCAAAATGGGAAAAAATCTCAGTAAAAGACATCAGAGTGTCCATAAGAAAGTACCTCGGTATTTTAAGAAGCTTTTATCGCATTTGAAGAACCATTTCGAATCGTATTCTGAAATGATTTTTATTAATTTGTTATGGAAAAGTATTAAGCTTATCAAACCGAGCTTTCTCGATAGTTCATTTCATGAAAATTTATAATTGTTTAAAAAAAATTTACTGATATAGGTGCCTACCTACAACTAACAAACAACTTAGCCTATTTCAGTTAGCTTTTAATTTTGAATTTTTCGATTTATTGAGAAAAAAATTCAGAAATGCAGAGAAATCTGCAATTTTTTCACTACCAACGCTGACAGTTCACTGAAAAACCAATTACCTTGCGATGTGACAGACTGATGAGATGAAAATGACCATTGAAACATCGATGTCTCTGTCTTCACCATACCGTTGGAGTAAGTGTGTCGTTCAGAAAGCATTATTGTTTTTCAACAATCTCGGATTGCTGTAATTGATATAATAATTTATTATTATTCAATTTGTTTCATAGAAACTACTTCCTTTCTAGGAACACAGCTTTGTGACTAGCTCTATCTCTGATTGGTTTACTGAGATTCGCAAGGTAATTGGTTTTTCAGTGAACTGTCAGCGTTGGTAGTGAAAAAATTGCAGATTTCTCTGGGAGAATCTCTGATTGACACATTGAAAGTTGTACTTTTCAGTCGTCAGATGGCATTTGCCTTGCAAGTCACTATGTTTCCGACAAATCATTTTGCTTATAGCTTTTGATTTTCTTTCTGATCGACACACTTCTCTAGTGGTGGTGATGTGACAGACTGATGAGATGGAAATGACCATTTAAACATCGATGTCTCTGTCTTCACCATACTAGAGTAAGTGTGTCGTTCAGAAAGCATGCATGTTTTAAAAAATTTTTAGCATGCTTGGTACAGAGGGCGTTAATATTTTCGAATATTTTTTAATTTTATATACAGGGTGTAATGTAATTGAATGTCAATATTTAATGGGGTGATTTTTGGGTCCATTTTAAAAAGAAAACTTCATAAGAACGTATATTCGTCCTAAGAGTCTTAACTTTTGAGATACAGGGTGGTAAAGTTTTATTAAAATAAATCATTTGTTCGTCATATCTGTATAATACCACTCTGGATATTTTAATGAAATTTCGTGTACAGATATTACGCATCAAGGGGCATTTTTTCATGTACCACGTTTAATTTTATTTTTATTAGTGACGATGGTGCACGATCGTGCAGAATTTTACCGGCATATTTTAGCAGCCATTGATGGTAAGCCACTGATTTCTGTTCAAATAGAAATCATTTTTGGAATCCCCATTCATTTCCAAGCAAATTTGATTGCTATTTTTTTCAGTCCCATGCACGGTTTTCGCCTAAAAAAATTAAATCTGTGTTAAATCTCTACATGGTCACAAGATTGTCGTTAAATGACAATAAAAAAATATAAAAATATGCAGGTAAAATTCTGCAAGATGTCACCAGTGGAGATAAAACGAAATGTGGTACATGAAAAAATGCCTCTTGATGAGTAATACCCGTCTATTAAATTTCATTAAAATTTCCAGAGCGGTATTATTATGATATTATTAACAGATATTATGAATTAATTATTTATTTTTAAAAACTTTACCACCCTGTATCTCAAAAATTAAGACTTCTAGGACATACGTTCTTATGAAGTTTTCTTCTTAAAATGGACCCAAAAATCACCCCCTTAAATATTGACATTTTATTAAAAAACACCCTGTATAACTAACTATTTAAGTAATTTAAGTCATAACCGTTTTCACCAAATACATGATTTTGGGAATTTTGGGTTTTCGCTGATTAAGAAGAATCCGAATCCCCCAATGATGAGAGTTTGATGAATTTATGAAAGACGTCCGCCATATTGGAGGCGTCATTTATTTTATTTTTTTTGAAAATCGGATATCGAATTCTTAATTAGCGACCCCTAAAATTCCAGAATCATGTAGGTATTTAGTGGAAACGATATGACTTGAATTAACTAGTTATCTGTGCATCTCAGATTTAAAAAAAATTGCAAAATACCTATTGGCGGTGGTCTATATCTATATAAGTTTTTGCGCCCTCTATATCCGTATTAAGCATGCAAAAAAATTGAAGGTGCGTTTGTTGTAGGAAAACAAAAACGACAACTTTTTTCAGTTGATTTTTCACCCCTGATTGACCGTTTTGTTGTAAAATCAAAAAAATCTTTTCCACCTCCAAAAGCATTTCGAGAATTTATATCCTTTTGACAATAAGAAATTATATCTACCATTCAAATTCCATTAAACTTCTAATTAACGCAATTTAAAAGTACTATTTTACTGGAGTACGTTGAAACTATTCAAAATGTTTTGGACTATCTGATAGAGACAGAGAGAGAAAAAAATAATTGATACTTATTTCTTTCTCTAAGTTTGATACTTATCTAAATTGCAGCCGTCTTCTTTTTATTACGAAAAAAAAATGAAATGTCAATAATATTTCTCAGCCTTGAAATTTACAATAGAATTTTGTTCGTTCCAATGGGCGATCTGGATAATAGAATATAAATTGCGAACCTACAATAAATAATTATCTATAATTTTTATTATCTACCAGACATATTACATAATCAATTAGATGTATAGGTACTTTGGTAAAATTAAATAATGTAGGTATAGAAGAATTTAAGTAATTTGCTGAAAATTTAATCACGAAAATTGCAGTCATGGCTTCACCATCAATTCAATCGAAGTTTAATTCGAATAGATAGTACTTTGATTAGATACCACTCTTTTCCATCTTCATAAAACTAAAGTTGCGACAGCCAGATCGTGTATTTTATAAAGGAATATCTAAACTATCAACATATTTACACGATAACGCATTTCAAGTTACTCTAGGTAATGACCTTTTTATGTTAGCTATAATGCCATGTCCGTTATTTCGAGAAGGGGAACAAATTCTACCAAAGAATTTACAGCTGATGAATCTGAAACACACTGCACAACACATTCACCATTTCCAGTCGGTGAATGTAAATGTTCACTAAACAGACTCGGGGCATTACTTTTTAGAGCATAAATGCTAGTCACATCACATCACATAATCATATTATGATGATAAACTTTATTTTTATTTGCTCCTACATTATGATTGTCTTGGTGTGTTTCTTCTTGTTAAGTATTGAAACCACTGCAAGAAATCGTGAATAAATACTAAACAATGGCTCACATTTTCCCGAATGTGAATGGAATTTAGAAATAAACCGCATGATAATGCTTCAGATATGAATAAACAATATTTTTTTATTCCTATATGCCCAGAAAAAATTTCTTAAATTTCTCATTCTCAATAATACTCCTACAGCTGAAAATTTGTAATAGCCATAAAATGAAACAAAAAAAGAATAATGACATTGGAACAAAATCCCAGCACTTGCCAAACAAGCTGAGACGGATCTAGGAACATGAAGGTAATGGGAACTTTATCGAGATAGGTAACTGCATAATATGTCATCATTATAGGTACATCATGGAGTTTTTTATTTAAAAAATATAAAAAATAAATATTTTGATTGTTTCTTTTAATATTATGATGACCTATATACCAACTACTTTCAATGCGTCTAGTCGGAGCGCTGATCAAAGTTTGTACCTAAATGAGCCGCCCCTGTACATTTACAATGTAACATATCCCATATAAGGGCAGCAGAGCACGCGAAGCATCTCTTTCGCGAGCTGGGCTGAAAGTACGCGTGGACGCATTCCGGGCGCATTGCCATAACTTACTATCATTATTATTGCGGTGCGACGAGCGCTACTGCTCGCATCGCCGGTGATTTACAGGCGACATAAACCTCGTAATCCGGCAGTGATTACAATGGACGAGTAAGACGCCAACCCCCGCGCTGTAGTCGCTGTAGGGACCTGCTTATATGATGATTTATAGATACTTATCGGGATGAGTATGAGTTTGTGACTCGTTAATACCTGAGCTTCCATTTTATGAACTTCTAGATGTCAGGTATTTAGTTTAGATTTTTTATTGGGTGTTCGGTCTGGTGTCTGAAAATATACTTAACGATTAAATGGCTTTATAGTGTTTGTTAAATTATTGTTGTAATAATAATTTAACTGAAGACGCAATCTACATCAGTGTTATTATTAAATCTTATGTAGGTATTCGCCCAGGGTGATTCTAACATGAAGGTTGTGTTATAACAGGATGACACATCTGTTAACTTTTCGCGAAGCGAAAATTGATCCTTTCTAACGAAATAAAGGTTTTGACGCTACACACATATTGCCGTCTGCTGCTTCTTGATACATATGGTTATAAGGAAATATATTTGAATGGTACCTAGTGACTTGGTCACCGTAACGCTATCTGTAAAATGCAACATGCCAATGAGTAAGCAATGATTGTTTCTTCAGGTCAGCCTGAAGCTTAACCTTTAAGTGGTAACGCGGTGTCTCTCAGACACTGACACATTTTCAATGTGCTATATTTTTGTTATTAATTTTGAAATAATTTTTTCCGTTCGTGTATTCTTTCACTGTACCTTTAGGAAAGTACAGCCAAAATTTCATAATTTTTGTGCACACAGGAAGCGAGTAATAAATTTTTTAAGTATAGCATGTCCTGTTCTGTGTCTGGCAGACACCGGGTTACCGTAAAGAATACTTTATTTTTATGATTAATTACACCGAATTGTGGGTAAAGCAAACATAAATATTGCTTTGTATAAACTTTTCATTCATCGAAAGGAAGTAAATAACTGTCTCATAAAGAACAATATTTTCTATTATCCTCTTCACGTTCCTAAAAGAACTATGCATGCAATTACGTTTGCTTCAATTTATTGCACATCTCGGAATGTATGTAACATAATGCAGTTTATTGCAGCCATAAATAAAAAAAAAATAAAAAAAATATAATCAAATATTATTTGATTGTATTTTATTGCCACCTGTTGACTAGAAATTTTAACTTAATTTTTTGAGATTGTTATTTTAAAAGTGAAATTTTTTATTTTTTGTCAAATAAAAAATAATTAAACACAAATGTATCCGATTATTATAGGTTCAAAAAATTAAATAACAAGCATATATTAACACAAAAATATTGCATAACCCCCCAATGATGCATTAATGTCTTCCGTGCCTGTGAGACACCGCGTTGGCGTAAGAGTAAGTCGTTCCACCTTACCACTTAAAGGTTAATACCGCCGTCATAGCGTGCTAGCTTCAATAGATGGCCCCTTGCATCTACAAAGCAACGACGTCCAAAATGGCACGCTGATGAGCCCTAGAGAGAGAAACGGCCGTCCTATTCTGGTCGAATGATTATATCTGCTTGCTTATTATGGAGCTCTGATAAATGAGGTCATTCTACGACCTACCTTTTACATTTACTTATTATTATTATTGTACGAACATAAAAAAATCGATTTCCACTTTACCATTTCCATTAATTCCATTCCATTGTAGTCGCTAGTTTGACTGAGAAATTCCAATAAAAACATAATAGGGAAGTGTATCAATTAATCACACAAGTGCAGTTAGAGTGAGAATTGCAAGTTCTAGTAACAATATCTAGCAACAACTGCCGAGTTGAAGAACACATATGTTGTGTGTAGCCCAAGAGATTTTCCGGCGATATCGCGATAATTAAAAAGCTCATTTTATAGTTGCTTCTTCTCTTGGGTAGGTTCAGCGTCTCGGAAAACGTATAATAAGTGGTCATCACCGTTAGCTTAATATGAGTAGATCTAGATCCAGCCGCAGTAATGAATCCGTTATAAACTTTACTGTCCGTTTTGTTTTCTGTTATTTAAGACATTCCTTTTATATAATATTTCAATTAATTCATTCGAAAGGTCATTAGTAATTGCTCCATTTCTTCTCTATAAGTATTATAGATATAATATTAAAACGCAAAGCGTACCTATATTTGCCTATACCATATACTTAGGTATATAATTCATAATTATAATAACGCTTTTATGGTGTAGTTTATCTCTTTTTGTTATTTTCTTTGTGATATATTTATTACCATGTATTATTACATTGTTTTAGGGAATAAAACCAATATTACGTATTTTTTAAATAAAATTTCAGAGAAAAAAACAAAACCGCTTACACATAGTCATAGTACGGAAAAGAAAATTTTACAAAAATTAGCATATAAAATAAAATTATCGAAATTGTTCTACAGACGCAAAATTTTCTTCTAGGAAAATGAATTATTAGCCTAAAATTTACTTTACCAGCACCCTTGGAACTTTTGGTCAATGTGATACCACTTTATTCAGGTTGGTGTGCTGTAGGATTCATTTATAGTTTTTCCTTACATCAGCGGTGCTGCGGTGCATCAGTAAAGCTAGGATTTATTAGATAAGCGCTGCCGTACTAGCGCGGCGATAATAAACGCTGCATTTCAATTTTAGTTACACAACGCGTTCTCTAGCGCTGGGGTTTCCTACAATAGCGGTATGCTGTATCTACAAGCGCGCCCGTAATAAAACGTTGTCCGTGCATTTTTCGCTAATGCAACGGTTCTCTAAAGCTTGGGTTTCCTAGGATAGCGTGCCATATCTACCGGAGCGGTCGTAATAAAACGTTATCCATGCATTTTTCGCTAACGCAACGCGTTCTCTAATGAGCTTGGGTTTGCTCATTAAAAAAGAGTCAATAAACATTACAAAGATAGTGGTGCCGTATGTACTAGAGTGGTGGTAATAAAACGTTGTCCGTGCATTTTTCGCTAATGCAACGCGTTCTCTAATGCGCTGGGATTTCCAAAGATAGTGGTGCCGTATCTACTAAGAAAACGTCATCCGCTCATTTTTTGCTAATGCAACACGTTCTCTATAGCGCTGGGGTTTTCAAGAATAGCGATGCCATATCTACTAAAACGGCTGTAATAAAACGTTGTTCGTGCATATTTTTCGCCAATGCAACGCGTTCTTCAAAGGTGGGGTTTCCTACGATAGCGGTGATATATATACGAAAGCGGCCGCAATAAAACGTCCGTGCATTTTTCGCTAACTCGAGATGCTTTCTCTACTGCGCTGGGATTTCCAAGGATAGTGGTGCCGTATCTACTAGAGCGGCCGTAATAAAACGTTTTCCGAGCATTTCCTAAAATGTACGACGTTTTTTAGAGAATTGTTACGTTAACGAAAAATAAACGGACCGCTTGTACGGCACCGCTATCTTTTAGGAAACCGTTTATGGTGGTAAATGAAGCACAGTTTATGAGTCAAGCGAAAATAAATATCAGCAATCGTTTTACTATCATCTCGTAAAGTTTCTTCAGCTGTTTTGGTCACTAAATGTATTTATGGTTACTAAACCTGCCAACAAGTGTTGTTAGTACTTAGTGTTGATACCCTAAGATTTATTTGTAATTATCTTTTGTAAAATTTCTCCCAGATGTTTTCGAATAAATTTAAAATTTAAAATACCTTACAGATAAGTTGATTAAGGCATTAGCAGACGAGCGTTTGTTTTCAGTTCTGCCGAATTGTTTATAACATCCTAACGAAACAGACCGAAACTCATTACTAATTCATTAACCTTGAATACCTATACCCTAGACTCTTTAATTGTGTTTCTTTGGATATACAATGTCTACGGAAAAATAATCCTAAAATGATCCCCCATCGAGCGGTACCAGAAACGCGTCATAAAATAATTCGTCACGCTGCGGTGCTTGGCTTACGTATCCAGCGTGTTTGGATGAATTTTTTCAGTCTTGAAATATTCAGTTTGTTACCCTTCAAGGTCGACAGTGCTACGGTTGAGACAGTTTTCCGCAGGCTGATCACCAAATTGAAGAGTGGCTAGACATCGTTGTAAAACTCAGGTGACTGCCAGTAATCGGCGAATAATCTACATGCATATCTGTCTATATCCTTATGCTTTTCGGAGCAAATCGAGCCTGTAATCAAATAATACCTAAGTAATAAGAACATCTGATTTAAGGTAGCTAAAGACTCTATTCTTTATCTACGCAAACGTTTCCTCTCCTTGCTCAGCAATCTTCTGTGTCATCAAGAAGAATGTATGTAATGTTATGGAGTGCAAAGGACATCCTGCATAAAATACAGACATCGAAAAAGGAGATCCAGAATTCATAAAATATTTCTCAACAATCAATTCACCATCTACTCGATCAAGGTTGATACGCTGCAGCAATATCAAAACTGATTATTATTTGCAAAAAACTGAGTTACTTATAATCTTCTGATTCTTCATCATGCCCTAACTTCTGAGACCATTAATTCCATCGCATCTCATTTTAGCTTGTACATCTAAGAAATGATCTTGTGCAAATAAAAAAATGAGATCTTGGCACTACAATCAAAGAAACATGTGTAGCCTAGAAGAATGGAAACGGAACACCACGCCAAAAGAGGTCTAATCTTCCCTGTCGATGTCGAAATATATAAAATTTCAGTTTAAAATCACAATCAGATGATTTACCTTATATGAAGAGAGGTGTGTACTCTAGAAGAATATTATGCAGAAAGGGTTCTATTCTTCGTTCTCTTCACATCGTACTCTTTTTTGGCATAATAGCTAGAGATACCACTACTAAGAAAGAGGATTAAATTTAAATTAAATTACGATTTAAATTATTTTTCCTTAAGTGTTAGATTTAAGACTTTCTGCTTATTTATTTTGTAATAGCTTGTACAAGTACCTACCTACTTCCTGCACAGTTTAAAAATTAAAGCAGAATATGAAACCAAACCAGAAGTATAATAACATTATTCCCATAATCCTTCACTAAGTGTTAAAAAGGTAGATCCTTATTGCATCCTTTCAGATATGTAATTACCGATTGTTAGTTATTTATTTAAATATTTTAGGCATTATAAAGTAGCAGCATTAAACATCTAATTATTTACAAATCACTGCTGTGTGATCACTCTAATCATAGCTTGCGGACTTAAAATGTGGTCTTTTGATCGAGATAAACCTAATTGATGTTCATTTCTATGTTTTATGTTGGGAATAAGCTTGCTTGTGTAGATTATGGATATACTTTGTAGTTCATATTATTTTTCATTGTTTTTGTTCCTTATTCTACGCTGGTATATAGTTGAGTACCTATTTACTTTTACCTGATGAATTATAATATTTTTTGTGACTCATGAAATTCAAGTTTTTGCCTCGTTCGTGAGATATTTTTAAAAATTCAGGGAAACGAATTAATAATAATTATTATTATTACCAGTTTCATAAATTTTATTAATAAGTTTTTAATAAAAAAATTTAATAAAATTCAAATAATAAATTCAAAAATTCCAAGGTAAAATTTAAGATTGAAAACACGTATGGATGAGCGACGAACGCGAACATCCTTGCCCATTATTAGCAGGCTGTTAAATAAGGATTTGGATTCCGTAATATTAAACGAAAATAAAGCATGACCCACATAACAATTACGCCGATTTCCTTGCCGTACTACCACATTTTAATACTGGACGTAAACAAATACATTTGTCATAAAAGGCTACCTGATACGTGATGTATTGGCTCGTTTAAAACAACAATGAGCTATTGTTAACTGTGATGTTCACTTTCAACTTCTTTATTGTAAGGTGTGACACAGTCTGAAGGTGGAAGTAATGGAAGTAAATAGTGCTATTAAAGCTGTTAAATATCTATTACTACGCCACCTCTTTTATGATTCGCTTCTGAGGAGTGATAAAACTAACATTATTAGAAATTAATTGCAACCTCTTAATTATTTTTGAGTATCAGTACTATTAATAATAATGAACTTGTCAACTGTTTATATTATTTTATTTACCTCTTTTACACTTTTTTTACAAGAATTTGCTTTATAAACTATTCCTATAAACAGAATATCTGTCATGGTGGTGTCATGTCATGTCATGTCATTGTGTGTCTTTTTACCACGGTAAGTATTATTTTTCTCCATAATACAATCAGAGTTTTAGAAAATTGCACGGTGATCGTTCTTAACATTTCTTAGAAATGTTTGGAACAGAATATCAAACCATACACGATTAGTCACTATGTCACTATATGACTCGTCCTGAAATTTTTGACCCCGAGAATGACCCTGAACTTTATGAAACATTAGAAATCCAACATGATTCATATATTGACAGGTAGGACTGATCACAACAGGTCACATCAACCCCTCCTCCAGGACAACAATGTTTCGAAAAGTTTCTTTCTAACAGTTAAACTATGTAAATCAACTGAAAACACACTTCCTACAATGTGATGAACTTTTCACTGGGAGTACGCATGCTTGAGTCATGGTATTATGAGCTTGAACAATAAATATATAACTTATTGAATAAATCCTTGCTTATTACTGTTTATGCACTTTCCTAAACGCTTTTTTCAGCAGATAAAAAAACCTATTAAATACATAATTTTCTTATTAACAATGAATTCTAATTTATTACTATCAAAGGTCTGTTCGTGGAAGCATCTCGAAAACAAAGGGGATAATAATATGTACTTTTCAAGCAATAACGATCTTACGTTAGATATTGCTATGGGTCATGGTTCTAAGCCAAGTTTTTCAGCATAATTGCTCATGTATACCCATACGGAATAAATTTAGGTCTTATTAAACTTTATAATTTTAAATTTCTAAATTATTAGACGAATTCAAATCAGGACTTCAATTTCATTCCTGATGGAAAGATTTCAATTTTATCAAATTTTTGTTCTTAGTTTGAAAATCTTTCGTCAAGTAGGTACTTACCATTAGTTTTGGCGTGTCCATTTTGCTGGTAGAGTTGATGATGGCCATTCTGGTGATGTCCATTCGGGTGATGTCCGTTCTGGTGCGCATAACCGTTGGGATGAAATCCATTAGCGCCAGCGAAACTGGCATGACCATTTTGGTGGCCCCGCAGGGCTGTCTGAGGCATCGCTAGACAGCAGCTTTTAGTGCACTTTTGACACATTCACATCTTGAGATTACGAATTGTTTTCCACTAGGTCAGTCTGGATAATAATCTGGAAAAGAGAGACTAGAAGAATTATACCCATTTTACCTATTAAAACTTTCATTAATGAATAAAAACACTTCTGTCAAATTCTACTTAGGTAGACCGAATGCGGAATGAGAACAGCATATACGTCATCAATTAGTGCTGTATATAAAATCTATAATAGTAAATAAATAAATAAAGCTATAATAAATAAAAAAATATTAAATTATTACGATATCCGACGTCTATGAAATAACTAACTTCAAACATGTTTGCCTTTTTATCGCTTCAGGACTCCCTACTACAGGTTAGAATTTCTGCGAATCTGTGACGTACATGCTGCTCTTATTCCGCGTTCAGTCTTCCTATATTTTTTCTAAACTGAGCAATACGTGCTACGGAATAAGAAAAACCTTCTTGCGCATCAATCGCAGAAATACCCAGAAATTATTCGCAGATGACACCGCGATATTTTACAAGTCAGACTCATGGATAGAACTAAAACGCAAAATGGAAGACGATTTCGGCAAAATCAAAAAACTTTTTCAATCAAAATTATTGACGATAAATTGGAATAAGACTTATTATGTTGCGTTTGCTTCGTATGTTAGTGGCTTACCGGAATTTAGCTCTTTAAACGTGAATATGGATGGTGAGAATTTTGTAATAAAGGCAACGAACAAAATTAAATACTTAGGTATTATAATTGATTCTCACTTGCGTTGGAACCACCATATTAATTATTTGGCAAATAAATTACGAGGCTTGCTATATAGATTCATAGAATGTAAAAAATATTTAGACACCTCGCAGCTGAAGATACTATACCATGCGTTGGTCGAGTCTCACTTGAATTACGGTTTAATTGGTTGGGGTGGGGTAAACAAAAACTATCTGTCCATCATAGAGATAATTCAACATAGATTCCTAAAGATTATTTTAAATAAAGATAGATTATATCCTTCCGTCCAGCTGTACAAAGAACTAGATGTCTTAGATATGAGAGCGTTGTATTTCAAAGCCATTGTACTGCGACAATTATTAGCAAATCGAGATAAAATAGAAAAAATTGAACATACCCACCTTACTCGCTATAATACAATAGAAAAATTGGTAACTCCAAGAGCTTCTAAAACGATTGGAACTAGAAATTATGCATATCTGGCTCCAAGATTGTATAACATAATTCCCCCGGAAATCAGGAGACTAAACAGTGACGGACAAATAAAAAAAAAAGTGAAATCTTGGATAAAAATCCTTAGTAATGAATATATTTCAAAAGTATTGAATTTGGACTAGGTCTGTATGCCGCTCACGGGTTGTTCATGGTGGGCGTTGTTCTCAGAGGAAATAAATTAATTAATAAATAGGAGAAAATAAATAAGAGATAAAGATGAAAATTTTTGTTAAAATGTGGGTAATGTCGCCTACATGGTGTTGGGGATAGACTTGCGCATCTAACAAGCCTAGCTTCTGATGCGCGGTTCTGTCTTTTGGCGCAATTCAATTCTTGTAGGTACCTCTGTCTCTTGTTGGTTTTTGAAATTATGTAGTTTTAAGGTTTAACACAAGGGTGTTATTGCTTATATTATTTCTGTCAAAATAGCATACTATTCATAGTTTACAGAGTGATGTATTGATTTTTATTGACGTGAAATAAAGTATTATTATTATTAATAGTGTATTTTTATGCGATTCAATAATAAATATTTTCTTCCTATTTTTTTTTTATAATGAATATAATGAAAAAATAATCTGATTTTTTTTTGGGAAAACTCCACCTACCTACCAAAAAAAAAAGAATTATATCATCTCGTGGTTTCGAACCCACACCAACAGTTTACTAAACATCGGTGTAATGAACTGAACCACAGTGGGTTTCGAGTTTGTAGTGTTGATCGCGTAGATAGGTATATGTAGTACGTCAGGTACCTATTATACACCTACAAATTTTATTTTTTAAACTGGTCGTATCTTTGTTATTAAAAAAACAATTTGAATACTTTTTTCACCTGCATGTAGGTGATTTAATTGTTGTTGCGTTTGCTCTTCTAATTTTCAGAACCATTCATAATTGAATGTGGAAAAAAATAAAAAAGAAATTGCGAACCCTTTCATTGATTTAATAATTTTATGTAAGTGTAAGCTAATTTTGCACAAGCGAAAAACTTTTTTGTTTTTCGTTTAAAGTGCTACATTAATCGAGGCGAATTGAAGCTAAGACATCAAATTATATGTTAAAGCAAAAAAAAAGGAAAATTTCGGTTCACCTTCTTCAAAAATGGACTCATAAACGGTTATAGAATTGACACATTTTCACCCTTTTTCCTACCCACGACACTGGCTTATTAATGGAAAATATGCTAATTTTATTGAATTAACTCAAATTTCCAATAATTTTCTTCAAATCCTGTTAATTTTATTTCAAAGTTTTTTTGCCATCTTGCTCATACAGGGATTCAAAAATAGTCAATTTTCCAAAAAATTAAAATAGCCGCCATTTTGAAACGGCTCGGCCGATTTTGCTCAAGTGCAATACCAGACCACTCCTTGTGGACATCTTACTCTCACAAAAATTTCAGCCCCCTAAATTGAAAACTGTGGCCAGAAACCGTGCCTCAAAGTCCGGATGTATGGAATTTTGAAAGGACACCCTGTAGAAGTAACGTGACTTTTGGAAATTTTTTCAACGAAAATCTAAAGTCATTTCAAAGCTTTACAAGAATCCAAAATTTCGTTCACTAATCTTGAAAGATAAAGCTACAGGAGCGTTTTGAAAATCGAAAAATCGTGATTTTGGAGAAATAAATAAATATATATATATAAATATATATATATATATATATATAGACATATTAAGAGCCCATACGAAGCCTAAAATGCTATGTTCAGTTGAGTATTCGAAGCCTGGACCTACCATGTGAAGCCCGACTTCGGGCTTCGAAAATTTTAACGTGTATAAACGTCGTACAGCATGGCCATCTATCGGTGGAAACGTTGGAAAAATTTTGCCCAGGGCATCACTTTGACACCGGGGTACCCTAAAACATACGCGACATAGTTCAACGAAACGTTCTACAGAGGGAGCGGCGCACGTTAGTATATAATTGTGTATATGTCGAGCATTTTTCGAAGCCTGTAGACGCACAGCCGATTATTCGAGTCCCGGTAAAATTGGCAACGGTGCATTGAGTGATGATATGTTTACATCAATTCATAAGCATCACGAGCTCTTCAATCTCCTCTCCAGTAAAATAATTTAACCCGAGAGCAACTGTGTTTACAGTCGCTAGCGCAAGCATTGCGAGCTGCGTTTCGTATAATAACCGCATAATGGCCAATCAACCATTCTTGAATCACCTCATAAATTCTTGGTATTTTAACAATTTTAGCACAGAACTTTTAAACTAAAATTCCTACATATGCATAAGCCAACATTATTTTCAGCTATAGGTATAGGTACAGGTGTCCCATTTTTACCCGGTTAATTTTTTGAAATGGAACAACGTATTTTTTTTACATTATCGTGTTCAGATTTTCTGACTGTAATTTTGCATTATAGCAATTTATTTAAACGAAATATACCTTGCGACCTTGCTTTTTAAAACTGAAAGATGAAACTTGCGATGGTGGTAGTCAATCAAAGACCATCTTAATGTTTGAAAGTTGCGATTTTATGTTCACAAAAAAAACTTGGTAACTTTTAAAGTGGAGTTTATACAAAGTCAATTGAAACGACAAAAAACTAAGAAGCGCGGCTGATAATTCATAGTTCATTGATGAAACATATGCGGCGGTAAAACAAATTTAATAGCTATTTATGATATTAGTGTTAGAAGTGAAGTTTTATTTTGTTAGTGAAAAGGTTTGTGAAATGAGCGAAGCGTAGCGGAGCGAATTTTACAAATTCACGAACAAAATAAAATCACTTTTAAGACGAATATCAGTGACTTGCGTGGCCTAGTGGTTCTCCGCTGGCTCACGAAGCCATAGATCGCGGGTTCGAAACTCACCTAGGCCCGCTTTGCTTTTCAGATTCATTTTCGAATGTCTGTGAAAAGTAAAACAAGCGATCGAACGTTTAAAAGGCAAATATACAGGGTGGTCCAACTTAAAACGTCAGGACTTTACCAAACGATAGATAACGTTAAAATAATGCCAGTTTCTCTAATACACTTATAGCCTAGAAAGCTTCCTTTTCAAGATACAGGGTGTTGAAGTTTTGGGAAAAAAAATAATGTTTTGTGAATATTGTCAAAACGGCTGCTGTAAAAAAATTGAAATTTGGCACGCAGCATGAGCTATAAGTATCTTTCATGATTTACGGCTTATGGAGATAAATTGCGAAAACTAGCGGCGAAGATATGGGTGTGTCATCGCCCCTTAAAAAAAAAAAATGACGCCACTGACTCTATGGTTACTGACAATTTGTTACATTAGTTAGGTGTTGTTTATTTCTGTTATTTAATTATTTAAGTAAAAATTATTTGATTAGAATTTGTCTGTTATTCTTAAAATGACTACCGATATTACCTAAGAAAACCTGAATTATCTCGAAAACACTGTTACAAATTTTTTTAACCCGCTTCCATGGGCTTCAATGGCACAAAAAAATGTTTTTGTGCAACTGCCATTAAAAGACACATACATCACTTTTAACGACAGCTGACAGTGTTAAAAGTGATTGTTTAAATGGAAGCGTGTTAAAAGTACTTTTAACACTAGTGTTAAAAGTAATTTTATCTACTTTTTCTGTACTTACATTCTCTTTTTAACCTACATTTTCTCATGATGAAATCAGACAAAATTATAGGTAATAAGATTTTTTCATATTCTTTTTATTACTGGCAAACATATTAATAAAAAATAAGTACCTAGTCAAGAATTCAAGACAATAATAATTGTTCAGAAATTGCAATCAATAATAATTATTATTATGACATCTCGTTTATTGGTATGCACGCATTTATTTGTTAGTAACCATAGCGTCGGCAACGGTTTCTATGCATAGTACACTACTTGTACTTATCTGTAATATTTTAAAATGCAATTTGAAGTTGAGTGTCATTCTAAATTCATCAATTTTATTATCAAAATAGAGCAGTTTTACAAAAACCATTGTATGATATTCGTCTTAAAAGTGATTTTATTATATGTTCGTGAATTTGTAAAATTCGCTCCGCTACGCTTCGCTCATTTCACAAACCTTTTCACTCACAAAATAAAACTTCACTTTTAACACCAATATCATAAATAGCTATTTTAATAAATTTTCTACCTGATATTAAAATTTATTGGGAAATAACGCGCCAAACGAAAAATTTCAATTCGTGGTCACTTTTTTATTATCCATTTTTGGAAAAAAAGTTATTCTCCATAAAAAGTTGTGCTTGGTCTGAAACCTAAAATGGAATAGTCTGACATAAAATTTTTGCAATCGTATACGAGCTTTGTCCTAAAACACGAATAGTAACAAAGAGTAAAATAGTTATTGTATTATTTATTTATATTTATTGTTATAAAATTGCAATCTAATATTAAGGTCACAACTAAGGCATCTGTGGCACTACGGTCGCATTGCTATTTTTTTCTTCACTTTCAGGGCAAGGAATATCTTCGAAATTAACAGTAGCACGATTATTATTTAGTGCTATTGAAATACCATCATTAAATCATTTATACATTTTCTTATGAAAGAAAAGTTTATTAAATTTTTTACAAATGTTTTTTCTTCATCTAAAATCGATGAAAATCAATGAATATCTGTAATCAGAAGTAATAATACTTAATACGAGTATGTAATCAAAAGTATAAATTATCTGAAATACCAGACCAAAAAATATCTAATTTTATTTTGGAGCTAAATTTGTTCGTCTAGGTTTATAGCGCGTTTAGAAAAGTAACTTATAAAAACAATAGGTATACATAAATAGTTTAGAAAGGGTTTGTGCGTAATATTATAGAATTTTATCATGTATTTTTATAAATTTTTAAAGTTTCATAGGTTTTTTTTATATTCACCTACCCATCCACCAAACTTATAAATCACAGTACCTAACTACAATATTATAAGTTTTAAAATCATGATCAATGAAAATATAGGTACATAAGTACCTAACTGGTTATCACCAAATTATAATAATTAATAATAATTGTGATCGTTTAAAGACTGCAGTCAGTAAGGTAGGTATGGTATAGTCGACCAAGAGATAATATAACGAAATGATCTAATTGTTAAACTGTCATATTTTATGACTTCAACAATATTTCAATAATCCAAAAATTGATAAAATGACAGAAGTCGTTTCGTTATATCTCTGGTCCAACTATACTGCATGCACCTATTTAATAGTAACTGTATTTTGTAACTTTGTTTTTTGATTTAACTTACGAGTACCTACCTAAACATTACTTGAGTTATTTTCGTTTATTTCCTGTTATTTTGATTTTGTTTCCTAGGTAACCTTTTGTATTGGAACTGTTTTTCTCTGATTGTTGATTGAAATCAGTTTAGTTAGATTGATTTTTCACAGGGCTGAACTTTTATTTTTTTTAACTTACTCAAAAAATATCGATACAATTTTGTGGAAATTTTCAATTACCTTTTGAACACACAATCAATTATAAAAATCCTAACTACAAGTTTACCGCCAACAGAAGCGCTTTAATTTAAATGAAAAATTTTGTCGATTTCGTCGAACTAGTTGAGTGGTTTCAAATATTTAAAACTTTTAAAATGCAATTTTTCTGAATCATCAATTTTTGAATTTTTTGTAATTCTAAAAGTCCTGTCCTGCAAAAAAAGTCGTAAATGTACATTTCATGTTAGGAGTAGTCTAAACATGATAGATACACATACATATAAGTGGTAGCTGGTTTTACGCAAAAATAAAACAACACATTTTCTTTCCCATTTCGCTCCACTATTTGGAAAAATCGGACATTATTCAATTTAATTATACGAGGTTCATTAACTGGGTATTCGTGACTCGCTACGCGGACATCGGAAATAGTAAAAAAAAAACAGGGTCTGTTAAATTTCAAAAAATGTGGACAATTTTAAATATTGAGAAGTATTGAGAATCTGAAAAAAAATTTAGGATAATAATAGGATGCTGCTGAAAAAAAAAAAAAAACAAAAATCGAGATTTCTTATTTCAGCTAAATCTTATTAATAAGGTACCATGCACAAAGTAAGAAACCACAAATTAATAAACAAAAAAATTTAATAATTTAATTAATAATTTTAACTCACTTTGTTTATTCTGACTCCTTTATTAAAGTTTATTAATTCAAATGAGAACTAAATATTAAAATTAAAAGAGGACCGTTTTTTTGACGTATCGTAAAGTCATTTAGGTATTGAAAATTTAAAACGACTTCTAAGTTACAATGGGTACAACATAAGTTAATATAGGGTGTAATTATTTACATATTATTACCTATGGAAATACTTAAAAAATGCACTTTTTGACATTCGGTAAAATTTTATTTCTTTATTTTTGAAAAAGAAGATTAAAATTTTTCAAATTTATTTGCAATGTGATCAATTTTTGGGTTCCGGGATTTTTTCTATAGCGAATGGCATGAAAAACAATATGGCGGCCATAAGAAAAACAAAAACGTCAAATGAGTGGCTCATTAAGGCTTATGTAAACCTACCTAAAAATTTTTTTTTCAATAATAAAGAAGATATGACTAAAATAATAAATCTGCACGTTTCAAGTTTTTTTCAGGATATTTCAAGAAATTCTGGGAATATTGAGAAAAAAAACATTGCCAAATACTGCGAAACTTTTTTGTAATTTAACCGACTTCGTATCTCTTACAGTTTCATGCAGTTTTTTTTCCTCAATGGGACAAGTATAATTAAATTAAACGACGACCGGCTTTTCTGAAAGGTCGTATTGTAAAGTAGATGACATGTACTATTATTGAAAATTAAAAACGACTTCCAAAGTAGGTACAAGACAACAAGTTAACATAGGGTGCATATTTTTACATGCTATTTCCTATGGCAACACTTAAAAAGATGCACTGTATAGTTTGTATGTTGTTTTTTGTTAGTCACGCAACTGCATGTTTTTGTTTATTTGAATGTTATTTGCAGTACTGATCAACATTTTTAAGTAACAATTTTTGATATTGTCGAAAATAAAACATTTTACTTATCAATAACTGTTTTTAGCTTTCTTACCCACCCAGCACCACTATTTCGCTCCTCGATCCAGAAAAAATTGATGGAACTTAGGATACGTGGATGTAAATATTTACAACAGCTTTTTTTCGAAAAAATAATATAATTACATAATAATAATTAATATAAAATTTTTTTTGAATGTTATTAATTTTTGTTTCCTTGATTTTTATCTTATACCGAACGACATGAAAAAATCAATATGGCGGCCATAAGAAAAACAAAAGTAGGCTATGAAAACTCTGGAATTTAGTCGGCTTTGAAAATTTTTATAATGTGAAAGGGATATAAGCTTTTGACGATTAATGTAAGTCTACAAAAAATAATTAATCGAGTAATTAATTAATTTCCAATAATAAAAAAGATATGGCTAAAATAAGAAATTTTGATTTTTCAGTTTTTTCAGGATATTTCCGCAACGACTGGAAATATTAAAAGAAAAAATTCAGATTCTCATTAAGCATTAAATTATGCAGCTTTTCTCTAATTTAACCGAGTCTGTATCTCTTGCCGTTTCCAAGATCCCCATGTAGTCATGTAGTACTGCTATAAGGACACATTATTGTATAGGTTTAGGTAGGTCCTATAATAGGTAACATGCTAACATGCAATGATCAAAATATAGGTAAGTACTTTTAATGGCTTGAATTTTATTTTGATCAGAGCATAATAACGTACGTTGATTGTTTAAATTTTTTGTTTTTACAATAATTTTATAACACGGAATAAGTACCTACCGCGGGCTGCTTGCTATATTGACATTTTTTGCCCTCTTAGACCAGCATGCCAGCTGGTTAGTTCTCCAGCAGACCAACAGTTTTGTGATACTAGTAAAAGAATACACATACTACCTACCACCTAGAAATTGAAGAGTGAACTGGAAGACTGGAACTGACTGATTCTTTTGTTTGCTACTTACTCGTTTGTTCCTAAATTATGATTTCTGAACATAAGTCCCTATCTGGTCGGCAGTAAAATAAACGCAAGTAAAACCGTTGCTGAATAAAATCTTATGTCTTCACACCCGTCTCATTTTATGGTACTTAACCACTGAATCATCTTGTTTTATAATATATTAAAATCTTTTTGTGAACTACACAATATGTAGTCCAGTCAGTAAAGTAAAAAATGTACCAAAATTTCATAAAAAATCAAAAAATCTTATTATATGAGATTTTTCTCCAATATAATAAATAATAAATACCTATCGTATGGCTGTGGTAAAGCACAAGTGTTGTTAGTGAAGAGAATTAAATTGGGTAAATATTTACATCTACGGTATCCTAAGTTCCATCAATTTTTTCGGGACCGAGGAGCGAAATAGGGGTGCTGGGTGGGTAAGAGCTAAAAACAGCCATTGCAAACTAATATTAAGATCACAACTAAGGCCTCTTTGACACTACGGTCGCATTGCTATTTTTTTCTTCATTTCATTTTTCTTCAACAGTAGCACGATTATTATTTTGAATTTAATTTATTTTGCATTTTCATTCCAAAAAGCGTAACATCAGTCCCTTAGTCTGGATACGATATGAGAAAGCTTATATACGCGCAGATACCTCTGTACCGTGCCGGTCGCATCCTCCGCGCTACGACGCGGTTGGCTTGACGTATTCATCACTTCTCTGGTCTGGTGCATGGTGCATGTTTATATGTGTTTATACGCCGGCTAACCAGGACCGGACTCCCTACTGCGATTTTTAGTGCCGTTTTTTTGCTAATCATGAATTTGCAAAGCAAATGAATACCTTCCTAGTGTTACTATAGGTATAGATACGTCCTCTACCCCTATACAGGATGCACCATAAATCCTTCTCTATATTGCTATCTCCTAACGCTAAGAGATACAGGGTCGGTTAACGTTAAACTAGACAAAAGATGCGCAATTTTGTGACCATCTCGAATCAGTCAAGACATACAAAATATCTGTGACCGTTCCTGAAATATCCTGAAAAAACTGAAAAATCGAGATTTCTTATTTTTTCCATATCTTTTTTATTATTGAAGATTAATAAATAATTTTTTGTGAACTTACATAAGTCGGCAAGAGCTACCCATCTGACATTTAAAAAATTTTCAAAGTCGACTAGATCTCAGAATTTTCATAGTCTTCATAGAATTTTTGGTAATTGTATACATCCGCGGCTCCTACGTTTCATCAATTTTTTCGGGACCGAGGAGCGAAATAGGGGTGCTGGGTGGGTAAGAAGCTAAAAACAGCCATTGCAAACTAATATCAAGGTCACCACTAAGGCCTCTTTGGCACTACGGTCGAATTTCTATTTTTTTTTCACTTTCAGGGCAAGAAATATCTTCGAGATTAACAATAGCACAGTTTTTATTTTGAATTTTGCATTTATTTTGCAAAATGGTCCGACTACGTTTGAATGCGGTTCGTATGTTGCGTATGTTACCAGACCGGCTCTGGTGTTGATATTACAAGTTTCCGCCGTCGCTGTCCACTCGACACTCTGACCTTGCATGTTTATTGTGATTTTCGCTGTTCTAAACAGGCCCGCGCCCGCACTCAGGAAGACCTTCTTTTGATGCCCTTTTGTTCGCTTATCTTTCATTTGCAAAGCAAATTAATACCTTCCTGGTGTTACTATAGGTATGTCCTCCACCCCTATATGTATAGGTGCCATAGTGAAACTGTAGGAGCCGCGGATGTAAATAATGACCAAATTTTTTTTTATGTTTATTAATTTGTCGTTTCCATTATTTTTTTCATATCGAACGACATAAAAAATAATATGGCGGCCATAAGAAAAACGAAAGTTGACTGTGAAAACTCTTGGATCTAGTCGGCCTTGAAAATTTTTATACCGACAGATGGGTAGGTATTATAGCTCTTGACGATTTCTGTAAGCCTACAAAAAATTATTTAGTAATTTCCAATTATCAGAAAGATATGGCAAATAATGTAAGAAATCTCGATTTTTCAGTTTTTTTCAGGATATTTCAGGAGCAGTCACAGGTATTTTATGTCTTGATGGATTCGAGATGGCCACAAAATTGCGCATTTTTCTCTAATTTAACCGACGCTATATCTCTTAGCGTTCAGGAGATAGCAATATAGAGAAGGATATATGGTGCACCCTGTATAGGTGCCATAGTGAAACTGTAAGATACCCGGATGTAAATATTGACAGATTTTTTCATAATTAATTTATTAAAGGTCATTTACCTTTTATTTATTAGTATTTTTGTTATTTTTTTTAATATTATTTTCCTATTATGTATTTATAAAATGATAATTGATATAGGTAGGTACCTACTTAGGTACGGTGTCTCTAGGCAAGTGCCAATCAGTTGTTATTTTTTTTTAATAATAAAAAAAAAATCATTAATTTAAGTAATTTTAAAATGAGGGATGACTTCACTTTAGTAATTAGCACATTATTTGTGTCTTACATTTATACACAAATTGTAGATTTTCATTATCAAAATATGTATGAAATATTCACTGTTAATGTCGCCATTCTGTAGAAATTCTCGATTAAGCAGTAAGTAGCTGGTAGTCTATTTTTGCCGTACACCGAAGCGACATAATAATTGCTGTTTAAAGTTCCGATGATGGATGGTATTAGCAATGCTTTTCGGAAACAGTTTTGATGTTTTTCTAACTAAACTATCATCACAGATACCATTTTGAAAAATTGGAACAACAAAGTTTCATTATTTATAAACTACCACATTTTGAAAAAAAATTTACAATTTTGAATAGTGCCTTTTTGCACAGGACGATTTTTTGACGAGAATTAGGTATTTAGCCCATTCCTGAAAATTTCAGCCATGTACTCTAAAAGGCCCACACAGGGCGACAACTTATTGCTAGATTAGCACTCTACTATAGGTACCTTGTAGGTATATGTAATTAATATAGAATGGATCTCTTATGATTAACTACCGGTTAACCGTTTTAGGTATAGTCCCCTAAATCTATTTTCTAACTTAAAAAATAATCGGCAGACTGCTAGACTGCTGGTATAATAATCTTAAACGCGTATAAAATCCAATGAAAGGTTCCCGCGGTCGGATAGTCTGTAACACTGGATGCAATCTTTAGACCTGAACTGAAATTTTGGGAAGTGGAAGTAGAAAAGGGTAGAAGATGGATGATTCTACTTTCAGAAAAAGAGGAAAAAAGAGAGAAATACAAAAGACACTAATCGCTGGCCCGGGATGTTGTGAGGAACCTTCACAGAGTAATGGATCATAAATCAGATAATGCAGCTTTTTATTGACTGCAAAAAATAATGATAAGGGATTGCTCAAAATTCAAATATGTGTACAGTACCTAAGTAGGTATCTTAATATTACAAGACTCACTGTCTGGTATATTTATTTACACTTCAGAGAGGAATTTGAAACATTTTCTCAATAATTTCTTCACTTTCCGACGGTGGCCATCAGATGCGGTCGTCGGATTATTTTTTCCGGTTTGTTTGAGTTTTGAATGAAGTACCTACTTCCTTAGTTTTTGTTTTTATTATTTAGAAAACAGGTTTCTGGAAGCTGTTTATGACTTTTTGTAGCGTAATGTGAGTAATGTGACATCATCCTGGTCCTGCAATCCTGCATGTTGCATATCAATAAATCTTGATTTATAAGGCAGATTATGATAGGGCACTTTTTCTGGTTCCTTTCATTTTAATGAATTGCTTTAGTTTTATTTTTATAATACAAAGTATTTGTTATTTAGTTAAAATTAGCAAACAGTTGAACTTGAACATAATTACATACTTAAAATATGTTTGTTAATTTGGCATTAGAAGTAGGTACATAATTTTGTGCTAATTTTAATTGAATAAAATAATTTTATCTATTAAATTTTTATTACCGACAGCTTTTTATTTTTTACTGATGAAGAGGATAACCAGTTAATCGTCGGTTAACCGGTTAGTAATATTTCATAAAACTAAAACACACATGCAGCCCGAAAATAAGTATCGGAAAATAAAAAATCTTTATCTTTATATAGTTTTTAAGGGCCAGTTGCACAAAAGTTAATTAAAGATTTTTCAGATAATTACTGATTTTAAATTGCCAATTTTGAAAGTATGGGTGAATATTTTGAATGATCTTTTATTGTTATTTACCCGTAATTTAACTCTTCTAAAGGGCAGTAGAATTTATTTCCAACCTGACCAACATTTTGATAATACAGGGCATTTTAAAATCAGTAATTATCTGGCAGATCTTTAACGTTTGTGCAACCGGACCTAAGATTATTAGACTTATGAAAGTAAATAGAACTTACACTTACGTTTATCGGTAGTAATAACCCAAGGACATTGATAATTGTTCGAAAAAATTTTATAACAGATTTCGAAACCTGACCTGACCTGACCTGACCTGACCTGACCTCCGCCTACGGCGTCGGTCTGTTTCCAAACAACAAGCTTGAGGAAGTTGTTATAAAATTTTTGAGCATTTATCAATGTTCGAGGGTTATCGGATAGAAATTTTTTGCTAATTATAATATGAAAAAATTAGAGCAAAAACAATTATTTATTTAAAGGTGCAATTAACTTTTGTGGCCATAAGAAAAACAAAAGTTGACTTCGAAAATCCCAAGATCTAGTCGGCTTTGGAAATTTTTGAAACGTCAAATGAGTAGCTCATTATTTGAGTAGCTCATCATACAAAAAATAATAAATCTTTTTTCAATAATAAAGAAGATATGGCTAAAATAATAAATCTGCATGCTTCAAGTTTTATCAGGATATTTCAGGAAATTCTGGGATTATTGAGAAAAAAATTGCCAAATACTCGTCTCAAAACAGCGCAACTTTTTTATAATTTAACCGACTGGCATATCTCTTACCGTTTCATGCAGTTTTTTTACCTCAATGGGACAGCCTGTATCATAAAATTAAACAACGACCGACTTTTCTGAAAGGTCGTATTGTATTTATGGCTTATACAATTTATGGTAGTTATCTTATTAGCCTATTAAATAAAAATGATAAAAATTAAAAAAGTTAAAAACGCTACATTTGAATTTTTATCGAAAAATCCTATCGAAATTGTATAAGTAGGTACCTATGTCTTTTTTGCAGCAAAATTTACAATGGCATACCGAAAATGTAATAAAAAATAGTTTACCTTTTTGTACGAGACAAAAGATGTCATGTGACCCGGACTCTGGGTGCAACTTTTTTTAAGTAAAAGCTTAATGAACGGAAATAAATGAAATTAATGAATGTAATATACCTTTAATACTATTCAAACATTAATAGTTTTTACAATGTTTTTTTTTTAGTAGTAAGTAAGTATCCATTAGCGTAAGGATGATAATAATTGCGCTAGGACGGACCAGCCTGTACAAAGAGACAATTCGTCTATCCGGATCCGAGGACACTAAGATGTTCTGTACTGTATATACACAGAATAGACTAATATTCTGTACTAATACTGCTTATCCGAGGCCCTGAGAAGTGGCAACAAAGCAGGGTTTCCGGTAATCGGATGGGTATATACTTTTAGTGCAGTGGGCTATGTATTGACATAAGAACGTTCAGGGATTCTAAAATTCTTAAGGATATAACCAGATTTGTATGTTGTGAAATGTTTACCCCTCGCAGGTTGCTTCGATTAATATGATGTTTCTCTTCACTTTCAGTTATAATACACACCATCAAGTCTATTATTAAGGGCGGGACTCCGGTTACCTGTGCAACGTACCGGGCTTCGTGAAATAAGCTTAATGTGTATATATATATATATATATATATCGTGGGCAGGTGAATTTTGGAAAACCACTTTTTCGTAATCTGGGGGTCATGATCGGTGGACATTTGATGAGTTTGGGTGATTTTTGGAAAGTGATGTCGTCCTCAATAGTGTATTTTTTGTTAAAAAATACACTAAAATGAAAAGGGCTTGGAAAGTATTATTGTGGAATAGGGCACAAGTGCACATTTTCGCCCTTTTCGTACTTTTTTTTAAACCCGCAAAAGTTTATTAAAACAAGCAGTCTAGGACGAAATAAGTAAAACTATTTCTTCAACAAAGTATTTTTTTTCGATATCTGTTTAACCCGAATGAACCACTGATGAAGACATTAAAAAAAATTTAGATTTACATAATTCATTAAATAATTTAGGTTGCTGATTAATATTATTTTTGAAATTTAAATTTTTTTGATGTTAAAAAAAATAAATTGTGATAATAAAAATAAACAAATGGTAACTGCTGATCATCTCGTATTATATCCTATTATTATTATTACTTAAAAAAGCTATTGTAATTAGGAGGGTTTCATTGTTTATAGCAGAAAATGACCAACCTCGCAGCCACGTCAAGATTATCAGGTACTTCAGGTTAATAGAGATATTTCATTCTTAACACCTACTTGAAATTTTTTGCCCTTTTTTGATATACACTCTGTCTTATTCATTTATATGAATGTATATAATTCTTACCTATACGACGAAGTGGTTCATTATATTTCAGTGAAGAGATCAACTTAACGATATATAATTATACAGTAATTTATATGTATAATACCTGAAGATATAATTTAACAATAACTTCTAAGAGTTAATATAGTTATATTTTATCTTGTGTGAAATGTATTCATCCAAATTATGATTCTAAATTTCGTTACAACCTTATTAATAATGACTCTAGCCTAAGGTTGATGTTGATCCGTGGGTGATTTTATTATAAGTACAGTGTAATTTCATGGAAAAATAAACTGCTTTTTTTCAGTTCACAAACACGTATTACGAACATGAGAAAAAAAGTATTATATTATGTTTACTTATCGTAGGTTGAACTGACAGAATGGTAAGATACATGCATTATAAATATTTTGTATCAACATAAAATAATAATAAAAAAAAGTTTTCTTTGATACTAGAGTTGTTATAGATATGTTAGAGTTAGAGTTAGAGATACGGTGACAAGCTTGTTTACCGATCTGTGCTGCTGTCAACACCTCTAGAGAGAGAGGCCAGATGGAGACTACAAATGGAATGCTGCAGATGACATAAGGCTTGCCAAAGGCATATAACTTGGAGCGAACCGGGTTGTTGGATGATATAGATACTCCTGAGCATGCACTCGGACATAATCCCTATACATTCATGACCCGATCAGCTTATAAGGACCTTCCCCCGGGAAGGGACGCATGTGGGAGGACACCAGAAATAAACTCCTGACAGCAGATTTCAGATGATTCACCGATGGATCTAAGACATCCATAGCAACTGGAGCTGGATCATGTAATGCTGATTAAGAGAAGAGAGTATTTTCTAATAAACATATTTTTAGACAGCCAAAAGGCTTTAAAAGCCCTAGGCTCTAGCCACTGAAAGTTGATCTAGAACTGTTAAATAACTCTGAATATCATAACAAGGAGTAGGAGTAACGAAATGACTCTGATATGGATGTCGGGCCATGCTGTATATGGAGACAACGAGCTTTCCGAATGTCTAGAAAAGGTACTGAACCTTAATTTATGGGACCAGAACCAGCAGTTGCCATACCACCGGATATTGCCAAAACAATGCTACACAAACAATTTTTTTTCTCATGAATTTTTTTTTCGGTTAGGAAAGAAATTCTGTACGTATTATACATTACGTGGTTTACTTGACGTAATTATGACACTGTAAATTAATGATTTTTGTAGCTTTAAAATACAGGGTGATGCGCAAGAACCCTATATAGGGAATACATAAATGGAAAAATGATGGAATAGAAACTGAAAAATTGTACATGTATTTATGATTTCAGTTTCGAGGAACTGAAATATTTACAGCCCTATATACCACTTCCAGCTAACATTGAAAGCGGCTCAAGATAACGTAAAACGGTGTGAATGTCCCTATTTTAACTTTTCATGTAGGTAGTAGTGAAATGGATCGCACCTAGGTAGGATGATAAGGAAATTATTTCCATCTCCCTCGTTAAATCAAACCAAACCGAAAACGCAAATGGTGCAAGAATAGGTACGTAAATAACTAAAGGTAAAATTGTTAGGAAATTAGAACGCAGTCACCCGCCGTTACATCAAGTAAACGATCCCCGTCAGCTCATTAAATATTCAGAAAAATAGAAATCGCTCTAGCACTAGCTGGTCACATTTCAGTCCTTCGAGAAAGCGGCAACGGTGAGGGCAAACCATTGCCAGATGTCTTTATAAATGCGCCTCGCGCCGATTGAAAGGATGAGCTGAACTACATACAAGACCGGATAGAAAGATTTGTGAAATCATGAAACTAAACAATAACCCCTTGCAAAGACAATAGTAAGTCGCTAGGTATTCCACCCACGATAATGAAAATTTCATCAAAGCGAAAAAATAAACGACCATAGCCAAAAAATTATCTCGATCCCGAAATAGCAAGCAGGTGGAAATGCGAAATGAAAGTTAGGCCGGTGTAATTATTATAATAGCTAGGAACAATGGAAAAGACGAAAACGCATCGGCTGATTTTAAGGAAAATTTAGGTAGTGGAAGCTCAGGATAATTCAGTAAGATAGCCGCGAGGTCAACTCGCTAAGTCTCGTGATTAGGGAGATATGATAAGAAACAGAGACGAGATATCAGGGTGCCAATGAGGTACATTGTGCTTGTCGTGTTTAGAAAGCGGGCTACCGCTTCTATAAAAGCAGACGTGTTACAGCAGCTCAAAGCAGATGAAGATCAGCTTCCAAGCAGGTCACATCTGACTCCTTAACCCTTTAATTGTTGGCCAGAGATGACGCTTGTGTGAACTCCAGTCTACAACTCCTTCTTTAACCTAAAATCCAGCCATCACTCGCTTTTACACATCTGACAGGAAGTCCACAGTTAACAACGAGTCTCAGTTAATTTCCCCGCTTTACTGAAAGAAATCCCAATCAACCGAGATCCAACGAGTCATAGTAGGTTCTTTTGCGCATCCGTTTCGGCCATAGTAATCCTGGCATACCTCAATTAACGAGCAGGGGTGACAACGGTAAACACAACGAAAGAAATCACAGCGGTCCTATTAGGGGAAACCCAGAGGTAAATAGACGATCACAGTGGCTTTTCGCGAAAGACGAACGGACCAGGGGTAGTATCGTTACAGTAGGTAGTTACAAAATGGGAATAAAAATGGAATTTATTTTGAAAATTCGCAGATTTTTCATCACTGAGTGAAGAGATTTCATCCACACAATAGGATACCACGTGAAACGTTAAGAAACGACATGTAAACCGTTTTCCTCTATCTTGAGACTTTTTCAATGTAATAAGCTGTTTTGATAAAGGGAAATGGCGATTTTCATTTGTTTGCAACTCATAGTTTAATTACTCGTTACAAATTTAACCTGTGAAAGCGATTGTTATCAATTTTTTTCAGATAATCTCATAATGTAATAATATACGCGGTGTCCTATTTAAAATATGTAGAAAGTTGATGACTACTTCCGATATAACCGGAAGTGGTATAGGGTTGAAAATATTTTATAGTTCAGTTCGTCGAACCCGAAATCATACATTGACAAAAAACCTCAGACTTCTAGTCCAATTATTTTCCCATTTATGAATGTCGTAATATTCTCGTGCCTCACCCCTTTACAGTCCACCAAATATACCTAATCCAAATTATTTTCAGCTATAGTTGTTGTAGTTATTATTGCTGCATATTGTTGCATTCATAATACGATTATACAGGGTGTCCCATAATATGTGGGCAGTCTCCCGGATTTGGGTAAATTTCGTAAAAATAAATGAAAAAATAGCTGTAAAATTAATTCCTCAGAGAGACCCCTACAAAGATATTAGCTGTTGAAGTTGAGGGTTGAAAATCACTTTTTTTTTTTGAAATAACTTTCTTATTTCTTGACCGACTTTAATAATTTTTAGTTTTATTTTGTATTATTTGGGACTGTTTAGAATAGTGTTTCATAATCTTTGGTAGCACATACATAGACCTCGGGATGGCATAACCCCTTCATTCACTTGAAATAAAACAATAAAAATAATAATTTTACAGTTTTTTAAGGCTAATTTTCTTTTTATTTGACATTTTTTACATAAAAAATGTATCTTTATTTATTTCGATAGAACGAACCGTTATCGAGATAAACGTCCTTCTAATAGGTGATGCGTCGCAGGAACTTTCTAAATTTCAAGTAAATTTTAACAAGATGGCTGACCTTTGACAGTAAATTGAGCAGGAAACAAAACAATAACTTAATTAAATACACGTCAGTGTCAAAAGATTTCATTTCATGCAGATTCGATTCTAACTGATTTTCTGCGTATTCAGCGTTTTTGTAACTCATTTTAAAATCAGTTAGAATTGAATCTGCATGAAATGAAATCTTTTGACACTGACGTGTATTTAATTAAGTTATTGTTTTGTTTCCTGCTCAATTTACTGTCAAAGGTCAGCCATCTTGTTAAAATTTACTTGAAATTTAGAAAGTTCCTGCGACGCATCACCTATTAGAAGAACGTTTATCTCGATAACGGTTCGTTCTATCGAAATAAATAAGGATACATTTTTTTATGAAAAAAAATGTCAAATAAAAAGAAAATTAACCTTGAGACTCGCGTAGCCTAGCGGTTCAGTCCGCTGCCTACCGAACCTAAGGTCGCGAGTTCGGAACTCACCGGCTCGTGTTATTTTTCGGATGCATTTTCGAATGTATGTGAAAAATAAAACAAGCGACCGAACGTTTAAATTTAAATGGCATACTTGAGGCTGGGTGAATGAGTAAGATGCTCGAAATCCCGTGTTACCGCCGGAGTGGAGCGACTTTGTCTTACCTACATAGTTAAGACCGACGCTCCCTCCTTTAAAAAAAAAAAAATAAAAATAACCTTAAAAAACTGTAAAATTATTATTTTTATTGTTTTCTTTCAAGTGAATGAGGGGGTTATGCCATCCCGAGGTCTATGTATGTGCTACTAAAGATTATGAAACACTATTCTAAACAGTCCCAAATAATACAAAATAAAACCAAAAATTATCAAAATCGGTCAAGAAATAAGAAAGTTATTGCAAAAAATTGATTTTGAACCCTCAACTTCAACAGCTAATATCTTTGTAGGGGTGTCTCTGAGGAATTAATTTTATAGCTATTTTTTAATTTATTTTTACGAAATTTACCCAAATCCGGGAGATTGCCCACATATTATGGGACACCCTGTATAGGTATGTTTATTGTACGTTTATTAAGACTAAATAATTTTCATGGATGCTACACTAAAGAGCTTAGAAGTCATTTAAAGAAACATTGGCGACTAAATTTTTAAACCTATGACCTCCTCATCTTGCTGTTTTTCAGATATCATTCTTGTCTTGTGACAATTGAATAATACAGGGTGTTTTCTGTACGCTTGGCCAAACCTTACAAGCTGATTCTGCAGATTAAAATAATGAAAAAAATTATACACAGGGGTGTCCGGAAACACTTCCCTTCAAACAAAAGGTTCCCTTCAAAGTATCAAGAACTGATTATTTAAAAATTCATGAAACTAAGAAAATCAAGAACTATTATTTACAACTATGGTTACAAAAATATGTAATCAAATTCAATATTATCTTTAAAGTTATATTATTCTAATAGTCTATGCTATTATATAAAAAGGGTTTTATAACTGTTGGAAGATAACCGGGGGTTATTCCTGTATTATTATTATGTATGTGAGTTTTTTTCTTTCAATTTGTTGACCAACCAAATGTCATTTATATAATGGTGGAAAATATTATTATTATTAATATTATTAACAGGGGGTAGTTGAAACAATTGGGATTTGTGGATACGTTGGAGGCGTAGTTAAGCTATAGGAGTTTGGCACGGAGGTGAAAGGGAAGTTCGCAGGTAAGTACAAAAAGACTATCTATAGGAGTGGTGAAGAAAGCGCCAGTAGCGCTTAGCAAGGCTATCGAATGATGCAGAAGAACTACTGAGGAAACGTTTTATTCAGAATTTTTAAGTAATTAGAAATACTTCGAAAGTTCTGGGGCGTGTAAGTGTAAGACAGCCTATTATGCTAAGACGCTGTCATGCGTGTATTGCTGCAGAAGGGCGGCACTTTGAACAATTTCTTTTTTTCTGCGACGGGCTAAAAGTTTGACCTTTTTTCCCCGTTGACAGGTAGAAAAATGCCTCATTATATGAGCTGCATCTTATCGGGGAAAAAATGAATTAGCAGGGAAATAAATGAGTATTTATTTCCCCGAAATGGCGGCTAAGTATAGCTACTAATAACACTCAGATATCATTAAATTTATATCAAATATACGTAAAGGAAAGTTACCTTATTATCCAAATGGCAATTATTAAGGGAATTTTCATAATAATCACTATCCATATTATTAAATTCACTCATCGAAAACTAACAAGAATCTTTGCAAAACTGTCTTCAATTTTAATTACACTAATATGACGTTTATGTAATAATTAAATCGTTTCGTTACCCAGGCAACGTCAATTACGATAAAAGACAGTTTGAAAATCCAAGTTTACCATAAATCGTTTTTCCGACATGATTTTCAGTTATCTAACTACGTTTTTCGACATTCTAACACTGATATTTCTTCTCGCAGAAAAAAATTGTATGTTACACACAAGACAAAAGTGCGATGTTAGCTCTCGATGTGTTAGCTCTCGATGAGACGAAATCACATCTCGAGCTAAAATCTATCACTTTTTTCTCTTGTATAATAAATAACTATATTATGTTGGTATTTTATTTATTATATTATTATTTGTAACCATATTGAGCCAATGGGCCAATAAAAATCCAATGGGATTTTTTGCAGCAATTTCAACAATAATGAAGTAGGTATCGCCGGTATAACTCATTGAAATAGAGCCTAAGAATTGCCCTATGTATCATCATTCCGTTTTCAACGTAATCGTATAGGGGAATTATTTGTCTATGTATAAAGACCCAGTACTCGCACGGTATCTATCCAAAACGGCTTTATTTTTTTTTTTGTGAAACTTTTTGTGTTGTTTTTCTAATTAATTATATTATAATAGCGTTTGTAATTTGCAATAACAATGTTTTTAATTTGCACCAGTGACGTACCGTAGATAGGGGTCCAAGTTTTTTACCCCGCAATTTTTAGGCCACTAAATAAATTTTGGTTTTGACATATTTTTCCAAAAGCTAGACATTTCTGCTAAAAAAAGTGGATAAGCTTTGTATGGTAAATTCTTGACGATTTTTGAGACATACACAATTGAATACCTAGGTGAAAGTCCAGTAATATTTACATATAAAAAAAAATTAAAAACAAAATAAGAACAAGAAAAAATTAGCTCATAGACCTAGGAAACTTGACTGTGATTTTTTCACGGTCGAGGGATCTGGATAAGAAGAAGCCCCACATCAAGTCTGTATATTATTGCCGAAAAACATATCATTTTTTGTTCTCGAATATTTAAATTATACCTACACATCTCAAAAACTATTGAGAATTAACATATCAAACCTGGCGCCTTTCTTGTACCAGACAAATCTGGCTTTTGGAAAATTATGTCAACACCAAAATTTATCCAGTGGCGTACAAATTGGGGGGGGGGAGGCGAAAAGTTGGACCCCTCCTATCTACAGTACATCCCTGGCTCAAATTACACACCCAACTAAGGCTGTTATACTCGTATTAGACTAGAAAAACAATTAAAAAAATTTCAATTAAAAAATATTGAGCTTAGTTGGAGTTATACAAAAGATTTAATTTTTTTGTAACATTGAACTTGTAATTTCGTTAATACACAGTTTAGAGGGTTAGGTTTATAAAGACTTTTTGTCCTAAAATCAAGTAAATATTCTGCCTTCGAAGTTTGTGCTTTTTATTCTATGGGACCGAGTCAGGGACATAAAAAAATATGCGAGAAAATTACTTCGCAATATTTTATTTTATTATAAAAAAAATAAATATAAATTTAAAAGCATTATTTGCTGATGCACAACAATTTGAAAAAAAATACTGGAGAAATTAGAAATTAAACAGGTCTTATTAGAAAATATTAGGTATAGCAAAATCTATCATTTATTCATATAGGTACCTACCTACCTATCTATCTTTAAATAATACAGAAACTATTTGTTCTGGGAATTATAAAAACCAGATAACATTCTTAGATGTAAAAAGTTCTATCGGCATGTTTACAGTAAAGATTAAAACTTGGAGTCATTAATGTGAGTAATTGTTCTTTTGTTGAGGAAGGTGTGAGGGGAATTAATGAAAAAAATCAACGAAGCAGATCTCGACTGGACAGCGTATAATTTTCTGTGTAATCTCAATTAAAGCATTAAATTCAGCGGAGGCACCCATTTGACAAAACAACAAATACGCTTAATTTAGATGTTAAAATTGCGGCTGTAAGTTCTATTTGTTCCTAGGATTCATGAACAAAAGCAATAAGAAGTGTGAATCTCTTTTTAATATGTACCTCTAAAATTGCTTTATAATTAGATGAGTGCATGCAAAATATTACTTTATTATCTGCATAATATTATCTACCTATACAATAACAATACATGTAACAGCTAGATAAAAAAGTGAGTTTATTTAGACTGGAATGTCCCCTCCCGTTGTTATAAGTGAAGGTAAAGAATTAATTTTTATTGTTGCAATAACGTATGCTGAAATTCCTTAATCAAATTTTAAATTTAAAATTTTGCTATATACCTACTTATACATTGGTTGTTTCAAAACATATGTATTTCAAAACAAAGTATATTCAACTTTTTTACGCATTTTATCATCAGATAATACGATATGAAACAAATGAAAAAGTTTTTGTGCAAAAAAATATGTTGCTATTGCTAATTTTATTATTTTCATGATAAATTCCTTTTTTTCAAAAACGGTTCACTGAGTTTTTGGCTTACAAAATGCTGATTATTTTCCTAGTGTCGCAATTAGGGACAAAAAGATTTGAAGCAACCGTAAAAGCTCAGCCACTGCAATATGAATAATAAATTAAGTAGGGCTTAAAAAGTAAGTAATATTCATGATAAGTTCTGTAAAAAGTTTATTTCTGTATCTCAAACGGTTATTGAGATATACTCGAAAAATTTAAAGCATTTTAACTTCCTGATATTCTATTTTTTCGCCACATGTTTTCAAACACCCTGTACGTAGGTATAGGTATAAGGACATTGTTCATTTATTATTTTATTCCCAGACAAAGAGATTAAGATTAATCTTTGTCCCATCCAATTTATTGCCTAATATGACGAGGGTTGAATACATAAGGGATGCATGGGAGTGGGAGTCGTTGAAGGAATTTTAATTCCTTGGCAGGTAGGTACAAGTTTTTCAAGATAATAAATTTAAAAAAATGTCATTATGTACCAAAAAATTCTCTTGTTTGCCTTTTACATTTATTTTATGTTGTATTGCTATTACCTACATGAAATAACATTAGGTACCTACCCATATGAGAAAAATATGGGGAATCGTTCGATATTATTATTTTAGACGATTTTTTCAAGTCTCGATTATGTATAATTAAGAAAAAATGCCACAAGAAGAACAAATTTGAATATAATATTGCTTGCAAGAAAGGAACGAATTGTCTTTTTTTCCAGCAATATTCGTTAATATATAAATCGAAATATATAAATACCGTTCTGTGAAAATTGAAAAAAATTCTGAATGACGAATGAAATGAAAAATCCGTTCACACTTCTTTTACCTCAATTATAAGCCTATTTCCTAGCGCGCAGAATTCCGCTAAATATTTTTCCCAACAGTAATATAAATCCAATCAAACCGCGGTCTCCGTGAGAACCATAAAACTGCAATTCCACTAGAACCGAGAGGAAGTAATAATAACACTGCCAGCAAAGAAAAAATGTCCCTTAACAGGAATTGAATGTCACTAAAAACGCGCCGGTAATCAACCACCGTGTCAAAAGGCGTTTCATTAAAACCGCGCGATCTGTGCGATCTGCGAAGCGGACGGTCACCAGGAGCCGGTGAAGCCTCGGAGAGGACGCACGAGGTGAGCGCTGGAGTTTCGCCCGCGCAGATCCGTAGACGTCGCACGCGTGTTCATCACTGAGAGAAGAAGTGCGAACACTCTGAGAACATCGCTTCCCATTCAAGTCTTTAGGAACCACGACTACTACTACTATTCTGCTAGTATCCATGTACTATCAACTGCTAGTTGCTTGTAGTCTAGGTTTATATACAGGGTGATAGTTTGAGTTAACATAAATTATTATAGTTTTATTCTTTTACATATGACTTCTGGGGTCTTAGTTACTTACTTATAGGAGCAGGAAATCCAATAACTGGGCACTGAGGGCATATGAAGAGACAAACAGCTGAGACCAACTAAAATTTACAAGAGCCCTCTTCACATATCAGTTGTAGATAAGAACAAACTTATTTTATAAGATTGAAATAAAGCAAAACCTGAAATATATGACAGAACCTTTGTTAATTTACAAAAGTAAGCATTAGCTCCGATATTCCATAACATTCGGAATCCCCCCCCCAATATGTTTTCAATACATGGGCATAAAACTATGGTGTTGGCAATGGCAACTTGTAAATGTCTGCGTGAAAATGATTATGACCTATATTTTTACCTATCCAAATTCCAAAGGTATCGTTGCAACTTCAACTCCATAGGTCGGACCCCATTAAGACTCTGGCGCAGGTCGCAATATCTTTGAATTCCACATCGGAAAAGCTATAATTGCCTCTATAATTTTGTTATCAAGAGGCTAACCTTCACCAGAAAATTGAGGTTCACGCACAAGATATGTTCCACATACAGAACGGATCTTTAGGGTCCTCCGCCCTTTGTTAAGTTTTGGAATTATTCAAAATAAACGATTGAAACTCGGTAGGTATATGCCAGAAATACTATCTTTTGACGAGAACATAAACATTGTCAAAATCAAGATAGAGGCGAAGCGAGTCTCATTGGAAATCCATTGAAAATCCAGAACCGTACTTACTTGAAAAGAAATGGTTTGCACTTTTTTGAGAGAAAAGCACATTTTCCGATCGACTCTCGGAAAAATGGCATAAGATGCCGAAAGCACAGGAAAAATTGTATGAAATGAGTTTCTTGAATCCCGCAGTACACTTCGGCCAGCTTTATAAAAACAGATCAAACTAAGAACTTAAAGCTTCAATTTTTCAATTTTGCCGTACAAATTGTTTCTAGTTCTGTTAAAAATTTATTGAAAATCATGTCAAAAGCTGTCGCACTATACGAATTTACGGGATAGCGTATTGTCAGAATTTGGACTCTAGGAACCAGAGCCGTAGGTACTTGAAGAAAATTTGTTCGCATTTCTTGTGACTGAAATGCACATGTTCGACAGAATTTCGGAAAAATCGTCATTGAATTCGGAAAGTACAGGAAAAACGCTATGAAATGAGCTTCGTGATGTTTAATCGCACGGCACACTTCGACCAAATTCACAAAAACAGATTGTAAAATGCAGTATTATGGTCGGCCAATAAAATAAATACATAATTATATTCAGGATCGTATAATATACAGGGTGATTCGCATAGGAACCGACACAGAGCAAGGGCGTGTAGGACACCCAAAATATGGTGATTTAACACAATTTATCTCCATACTAAGTTGCACCCCTGAGAAGTTATAGGCCTTGAAATAGGGGTTTCAAATTTCGAAAAAATCCTTATTTTAGTTATACTTGGACTTAGAAAAACCAAATTTGGTAAACGGTGTGTGTGTACCATAGAGATAGAATAGAGAGGAGACGACATGACGTGACACAAATGGGATCAGGTCCGCCATATTGATACCACTTTTATGTCAAACTTATGTTATGACATAAGTGAACGCTTTTTATTGAATTTCATTTGATTTAAGGACTGTCTTTAAGATCTTTGGTGTTAAATTGAAAAGCCAAAGATGGTTTCTTGTGCAGTTCGTACCTGCTGTAGTAGAGACTGCACTGATAAAAAAAAAACGTCCGGAATAACATTCCATAGGTAAGTATCAACAATATACAGGACCGTACCTACTTGCATAGTACACTAAAAATCTAAAATTGAAAATGACCATGATTATTTGCCGGATATTTTATATTCTTTTATTGACTTGAAAAACACAAAAGGTCTGCAATATCCATCTGAAGACGTGTTAAAAATATGTATGAAATGTGAGAAACATTTTTATTTATGAAAATTTTGCAAATAAAAATTAAGTCTGACCCTGTCGAGTCGCCATATTGTTACTCCTATAAGCTCCACCCACTGATGCCGTTTTTTAATGTACTATTAGGTGATCATAGCGGCTCCTCTCTATTCTATCTCTATGGTGTGTACCAAGAGCATTCATTGACAGTAAGCGGAGTGAAATTAATTTTAAAGGGTTGATAAGTGATGATTCACCCTTAATCCAATACATTATTTTTTAACCCGTTGGCCGATTTAACAAATTGTTACTACAGGGTTCCCAAAATTAGTCTCCCAGTATGGGCCAACTTTCTTATTTTGCCAGATAGGGTCGGTTGAATGGAAAAAGTTGGGCACAATTTGATGCTTATTAAATGGCGAACTAAATTTTTGAAAACTTCAGTCATTACTGGAATATGATGAAAAAACTGAAAAATTGAAATTTCTTATTTTAGTCATATCTTGTTTATTGTTGAAAATTAATGCATATATTGTTCGTAGGCTTACATAAGTCGTTAAGCACATAGTCAGCTTGTGTTTTTCTTGTGGATGCCTTATGGTTTTTCGTGTCATTCGGCATTAAAAAAATCATGGAAACAAAAAATTAATAACAATAAAAATAATTCGAAAATTTTCTTCTTCTTTTTTATTTTTTTCGAAAAAAAAAAGATTTTTTTTATAAAATATAAAAATTAAAAAATCATAAGGCAAGTAAATTCATATTTACACCTACGTATTTGGATGAAAAAATTTTTTTTCGAAAAAAGAATAAAGTTTTTGAAATTTTGTTTTTTATTCAATCTTATTAGTTTTTGGTTTTCATAATTTTTTTAATGCCACGTAACATGAAAAACTAATATGGCGGCCATAAGAAAAACACAAGGTGACTATGAAAATTCTGGGATCTAGTTGGCTTTGAACATTTTTGAAATCTCAAATGGATAGCTTTGGACCTTATGTAAACCTACGAACAATCTTCAATTAATTTTCAACAATAAAAAAGATGTGGCTAAAATAAAAATTTAGTTCCCGATTCTCAGTAAGCATCAAAGTGTGCCCAACTTTGCCAATTAACCGATTTTGTATCTGGCAAAATAAGAAAGTTGCCCATATTGGGAGATAGATTATGGGAACCGTGTATATTTTATGGGGAATTTAATTCTCAAACTTTTATTTCTCCTATTATTTTTCAGAAACTTTGTCCTCTTCATCAAAAATCCGAAAACTAATCACCGAAAATTCAAAAGTTGGTTTTTTATTTTTAACCTTTTTTCTCTTGTTATTTTTCAACAACCTTTGTCATTTTCAATTTCGTCGTGATCGTCAACTTTGACATTTAATTTAAGAACCAATTTTCTAATTGGTGACGATTTTAAATAACAGAATTATTGCAATAGTTCTGTTTAGTTGTTCGCAGGTTATTGTGGAAAGCGACAAATTTATTGGAAAAATAAAAGAAAAATAAAAGTTCTAGAAATAAATTACCAATAAAATGATAATTTCTTAAATGCAAACAAGTTTAAAAATATTATGAATTATTTTAAGAGAGCCTTTAAAAATCTTACAATTTAACTGTTCTTACTATCAATGAATGATCTTGGTACACTCCACGATGTACCACAAGTATACCTAACGGAAAAATTGTTTTTTTTTTCGAAATTTGAAACCCCTTATGCAAGGCCTATAACTTTTCAGGGGTGCAACTAAGTATAAGTTGCATTAGTCCAAAATATCTACCATATTTTGAGGTCGATACGCCCCTGCTCTGTGTCGATTCTTATGCGAATCACCCTGTATAACGAAATGATCTAATTGTTATAGGTCTACAGTCATATTTTATTACTTCAACAATAGGTCAATAATCAAAACCGTGATAAAATGACAGAAGTCATTTCGTTAGATTTCCGGTTTAAATATACAAGTTCTTATTTGGACCTTTTTTTGTGAAGCTGTTCGAAGTGTGCCGTGAGATTTAAGAATGTACTCACCGAAACCAATGACTTTTTTCCCCCGAAAGTAGACCCGAAAATGTGCTTTTCGTAAAAATAATCAGAACAACTTTTCTCCAAGTACGGCCCTGGTTCCTAGATTTAAAACTCTGGAAATAGGCTATCCCGTAAATTCGTAGAGACTCAGGTTTTGAAATGATTTTAATGAAATTTGAGGAACATAAGAAACAATTTGTATGGAAAAATTTAACATTGAATTTAAGGCAGGTACAAGTTCTTGTAAAGCTGGTCAAGGTGTGCCGTTTTTATTAAGACGCTCATTTCATAGCATTTTTCCTGTACTTTCCGAATCCGATGCTGTCTTTTCGGAAAATGTGCTTCTCTTTAAAAAAAATGCGAACCATTTCTTTCCACGTACGGTCCTGGATTTTCAATTTACCGATAGATGATCTTAAAATGCTTTATTAGAAGAGTGTTTTTGCTAAAGTTTATTAGATTTCGTCAAACCGTTGCAAAGATATGGCCGTTTAAAATTTGGGTAAGCTCACACATAGATGACATCTCCTGTATTTTACCTGTTGGCAAAAAAGATGGAGATTGCCTTGATGTATTACAGGGTGATGAAAACTCAGATCTTTTATTTTTTTTCCATCAGTCTGTATAAAAATTTGATGATCCTGAAAATTTTGGAATGTTGATAAAATTATCAACATATCAGTTTCAATTATTATAGAGCGTCGGTTAGGTAGGGAGGAGTGGGAGTTATAAACGAAAAAAAATAAAAATAATTTTATATACATCTTTTTATTATTTCACTATTTTCTACTATAGTGTTATAGGTACATACTTTACAAATTTTTTTATAAATTATTATTTACAAAGAATACCTCTCTTCTACTTAGCTGCTCTACAGTGTGATGTCAAAGAAACTTACATCGTATATTATGTATTTTACAAAAGTATTTTTAGAAAGGCACAGGTCGTGTAAAGTGTACACCTTCATAATATAATGTGGTCTATACAGCACCGCACAGTAAATGAAGTATTTTCATTTACATATTTTCAACTATTTTCAAATCACTGACACTTGAAATCATCTATGTATAAACAATACGGGGTATTCAGTCTATATATGCATTAGATATAGAATGCTTAGGTCATAAAATTTTCAGAAACTTTTTTTTTTTGTTTAACAGATCCAATCGCCACACGTTCTGCTGAAATCAACGCCACAAAACTACCAACATCACTCATGTATACATCATTACTCATCCAACTTTATCATTTAGCCTATCTAATCATACCCATAGCCCATCTCCCAAAAAGCTTTAGGAGATTAAAAGAGAAAAACAATCTTCTGAGAACAATAAAGCAACACTAGACAAGAATTGCTATATAGAAACCTCCAAGAAAATGGTTACTTTTGGTCCATTTAAGAGTGTTTCACCAAATTACAATAATAAAGGTAATGAGGAAACAAAAATGACAACTGAATATTTACTCTAAAATTTTGATGTTTTAAGAACTTATTCATTTGCTGCAATATTTTCTGTTCCAGATAATCAAACTCTAATTCATATCAAATTGCGCACTTTCATCCAGAGAATCCGACAAGAACTAATATTGTTTTCTATAATGCCAATGCCCCAGGAGAAATCTTCAGTAGTTACTCTTTTTGTAGGCACCTCTTATCATAGGCCTTGGAGTGCGTGCGCGTGAGCTATTTACATGAACATAGCGCCATCTAGGAGTCAAAGAGTGTTCTAACAAGCAGTGTACGTATTTGTAGTGAAGATAGTAACTTTCACTTCTTTCCTACCACACAGACATGGGATATGTTCAAACTTTTCTAAAACAGAGGGAGTAGAGTAAATGCATATCTCCCGCTTTGTGATAGAATAAGGGACATGGGAGGGCTCCAGGCATCAGCTGAAGGATAGTAACTTTAATAACTTCTCTGTGGTTATATCTACAGTAGGTTTAAATCTTAGAATCTGAATCTCTGAATATTTAATTCTGTTCAAACTAAACACAAATTTAACATCTCATTTAAAATTAATAATGCACATATAGATGCTGAATGTACCCCGTCCATATTAAACTACTATGATAAAAATGTATATAATAATTTTAGAACACTCTTAAAAAATGTATCCAGCAACTTATGGATTAGCTTACCACACAAATTATTGCAGGATTAACTGCAGCTGCAACATATACAGGAAAGTTCTTATAATTTCATATTTGCATAACTCCATTTTTTAAATTCACAATTTTTCACTGAAGAAGATGAGAGAAACTACTTCATAGTGAACAGTTACAGAAACTGAGGATAACTATATGAATTTCCCGTGATTACGGCGATAGCGCATTAGTGGAGGAAAAGTTTCATGAGGTTCAATAATTACAGTTTTTCCTACTGAATTAGTTTTTTTTTTCGTTAGAAGTGTTTACATCTCAAACTGATTGGGAGTAACTCAGTATTAAAATCTGCTCATTTCTGGTATAATTTGAGCGTTCTAGATTTGTTTTTTTTTTGCTGTATCTCTTGAACTAGGCCGTCTAATATTAATAAAATGATAAAAACTGCGCCTATTTAAAGTTCAACGATAATAATAATTGCCAGGAAAAATATTTTGATCATGTCTATGGGTGTTACTTGTGGGGTTACATTTTCACCTTTTTATTAGGTATATAGAGACACACGACTCCTCTTTATCCAAAAAAGTAAATAAAAGGGGTTCAAAATCTCTTTTTTAAAGATTTTAATAAAATCATACCCCCAAGCATTTTGACTTAGGGGACAGTTTGATATTGTGTTTTGTATCTTTAGTAATTAAAGTATAACATAACATCTTAAAATAATTAACGACAGGCATATCACCTGTTGGGTATAATTATTACATAAAGTTAAAGTAATAAAATCACATTTTTTTGGTTTTTATGAAATTAAATAATTATAAAAACTAACTAACACTCCAACCAAACTATAACCAATCGACGCTAATCAAATTGGCATATTAAAATAAACTTGGAATGCAATATTTGACCAGTCACTCCATGTTAATTTTTTTACTTTCTAGAACTATGATGCAATTATTATTTCTATTGTGTGTACTTGAGTATTATTGTATTGTGTGATACTTGTTTTGCTCAACATATCTATCTGGGTATTCGGATTCAGATAAAAAGGCATCCAGGGATATCATATTATCCTTAAAAATCACATGACATTTCATGAAAAATTAACTTAAATTAAAACATGTTTATACTTGGTACCTACCTACCCATACTTTCCAAAATAGTCCTTATATCAAATACTGCTTAATTGCTGATCGTTAATACTTATTAACATACCCCTAGAGCCTAAGCAATTTAATTTTGGACAATACAATTTTTAATATCTATAATTAGGTATACAGCAGACTCTAGATTATCTGGCCAAATTAGGGAACTGAGTGAGTACACATGTTCGTTAATCTGGAAAGCGTCAATAAAAATAGTTTTTCTTTATTTTTCCAGATAAGAGAGGGCAATGAAATAATGCTGCACAGCTATAAATACAGATGACACTCAGAACAACACTAATAAGAATAATATTAACAGAAAAACTTATTGAATATTAACTCAGTTACCCAACCATTATCTTGATTAGTCATTAAGGGATAATGCTGTACAATAAAAAATGCCTTATGATCGAGAGCCGACTATATCTATATCACTATCACAATGTTTTTGTTACTAAAACCTAGATTCATCACCGTTGCTTTTAAGTTTAACCTCATACTATGGTTTCAGTCGTTTAAAACCAGCTCCATCTTGACCCAGTTTCAACTCTTCGTACAAAGTGGGATTGACTTCTGTTGAGACAGGAACATGGAGGGCTTCGTTTTTCCAACCGTGCCCTCCTGATGAAGATGACACTGCGATACCATTCGCAGCACCATTGGTAAGTGCCTCAGTTTGACTGTTTTGTGGTACCTGAAAAATTTAAAGAAAAACTAGATAGAGACAACAATCCATATATGCCAAGATCATATTGCATGGTGGGTAGTTAAGATCACATTTTACAAAAAACAATGCCACGTGAAAATTTCATAAAATTGTTTATATTTTGATGCAACAGAGTAAGATAACTGACCTGTATGTGATCCATATTAACTTCACGTAAATAGCTGGGATTTTCAAAAGCAACTCCATTGGAATTCTTCATTCCTAACAACCTCTTAGTCCTGATGAACCATACAGCTGCAACAACGATTGCTGCAACTATCAACAAAGCAAGGACAACAGCTACGGCCACTCCAACTGAAGACGACCTCTCATCAACATTTGCTGCAGTCGTGATATATTTTTCTCCCATTGTGAATTTTATCGGTTCCGTTAAAGTAGATGTTCCTGAAAAAAATTTGTACGTTTGGCTTATTGTTAACGTAATCATTATTATCGTTAATTACCTCTACGATTTCCAGCTTTGATGACACATTCGTAAGTAGTGCCATCAGTCAACCCAGCAAGAGTTAAAAACGTTTCAGACGTATCAGCTTTATGACTAGACCTACCGGTGGTCTCTGTAGACCTCCAGAATACCCTGTACATTTCTACTGTGTGTGGATTTTTAATCGGTGGATCCCAGGAGACTTTCACCGAATGTGAATCCATGTACTCTACTCTGACATTTTGAGGTGGTCCTGGTAATTTCTCCCTGCCTTCATGAAAGCAGTTCATAATTTGCTTGGTGTATGAGAGGACGCAAGTTCCGCTGTTCAGAATAGGTTCACCTCTGCACCAATCAAGACATCTCCTTGGCACTCCTTGTTGACCGCAACAGCTTCTATGATCCGAGCCGTCGGCTGCACATTTCATAAGCTTGTCGAAGTCGGTAATGCAACTTGACTTATTTATAACCGCATCGAAATCTAAGAAGAAAGAGCACGCATCCATGCATGTAGAAGTAACATTCTGCTCTATACAGCATTGAGTAACATTATTAGTTGCTGCAATGTTCCTAATCCGAACCGATACAGGCTGTGTGGCACTTCCAAAAGCGTTCTCAGCGTGACAATAGTATTCACCTACATCTGCATCTGATATGTGCTTGATGGTAAGTCGCATTACATATTTATCAGTCTCATCTTTCAATAATGATGTGGAAATGTCATAGTTACCACCCTGTATGACTGGAGTACGTTCTTCATGATTCCTCCAGAAGAGCATCTTTGGTGATGGCAGGGCATCAACCTTACACTCCAGGGTTACTGAGTCTCCCAGCGTTGCCATTGTTATTCCACTTGCTTGAATATGAGGACCATCTAAAAATTAAATATAATTCAAACTTTTGTAAAGACTACTAAAGAGTACACGTACGGCTAATGGTGATTTTCTTAGACGCCTGCATAGGAGTTCCGTACCCGTTATCAGCATAGCAGGATATTTGGTTCATGTCCCTGGTGACATTATGTATCACTGTTACCATGTGTCTTGTCGTTTCTTGTCTGACAAGTCGTCCAGAAACATACAAAGATATGGTTGGTAAAGGTGTCCCCATTGCTATGCATAGAATAGTCATGCTGCTGCCTTCTATTACTAGATTGATTGGGTGGATTGTGGGTGGCTGTAACAATAACATAAACTGTTATTTACATTTGTTGACTCATGGATATAAAATGCGATTAGTGATTAGGGCACTAGCCTAACAAACTATATAAGAATGAAGACTTCAAAATAATACAAGTAAAACATTTACCTCGACAAATGCTGGATAAGCCGGGTCAGTCCAAGCTACAAGTGTCTCAGATGGTACGCTTTCTCCTTTAGTTGACAGAGCAACAACGTAAATTATGTACTGCGTATTGGGGTTGAGGTTTTTGATCATTACAGATGTTACTGTACTATTTATCATGTGATATTTTTCTTCAGAGTTGAATTTGTAGTATAACCTGATAAAAATTTACAAGTATTAATTTTGTTCCAAATAAGGTAGTAAATCTAGTTCTGTGAAATAGTCTTACCTATAAGTAATTTTTTCTGAAGGATGACTAAAAGCAGGAGGTTGCCAAGTTATTGTAACCCAAGTAGCACTATGTGTAAGGACAGCTAATGAATGCGGTGGAGATGTTACTCCAGACACACTAGTAAAACTTTCATCTTCTGAAAGTAATGGTTATAGGTATAGTGCAGCCAACACTGAGATTACAGATACAAGAGACTATAGATAACTGCTCTAAATAAATAAATAGAAATAAAAACGAGTTATTAATACCTGGCTTAAGTAAGTGGATAAGTATGATTGAGGACGGTAAAGATGTTCCATGTTCGTTCTTGGCAACAACTACGATATGGTAAGTTGCATTTGTCTCAAGATCGGTTAAAATTACACTTGTATCAGTTACATTCACTTTCTGGAATAAAGAAATTAAATTAGGTTTTTTCATTAAGAAATTTCCATCAACCTTACAGTCGTTCTTAGTGGAATTACATCATGCATTGATAGGTTTTCAACTTTTATGAACTCCACCACATATCCAGTTACGTTCGCTCCCTCTAATGGTGGCGCCCATTCCAGGAATATTGAAGTTTCGTTGATAACCGTTGCATAAACCTGATCAACTTGAGCTGGCAGGAGTTCAGTTCCTAAGATATAAATAATTTATTTTAAAACATATTTTTAATTATTTTGCTCGTGTCAACTAATACCACAAACAAGTCTCAACATTGCCACTGCTGTGAGTCATTTTCTTATTACAATAATTACGCATACCTAAGTCTTACCTTCTTCAAAACACTGCGCAATATTTCCTATATATGACATACATCTGGTAGCAGAATAAATGATATTTTCAGCAATGATACCCCCGCAAAGTCGTATGCAGTCTGTGGGAACACCTCTTCTCTTGCAGCAAGGTGTATGATCGCGACCACCAGCACCACACCTGAGTAGTTTGGGAAACTCTGCAGCGCACACGCCTGCCAACACTCTGATATCTGACATGTTGGCATTGTAAGAACATAATGGCATACAGACAGAACTCAATTCTGCCTCCACACAACACGCTGTTACATTATAGTAGGATGCTTCTTCGATTGCTTCTTCTTCCGCCTAAAGGACAAACAACAAAATTTGAAAAATTAAGAATGACAAAGTTAGCAAACTAAATGATCATAATTATTATGAAATAAAAAACTTTTTCCTCCTGGTTATAATTCGATGTGGTTCATGCTCTAATTTAAATTAAATTCTTAGAAGGGGATGTTTCAGAGCCACCATAATAGCCCAATTCGCTTCCTAATATGACAAAATATCATTTTTAATCAAATTCTAAGCAAGTAAAAGGAAGAGGACAATATTTATTATATGAGATATTTCACTGTAAAAGACAAACACAATCAAGGATAAGTTATTAGTTTCTAGTTTGAACGTCATGAACATTTCTATTTCTTCTCAGCCACTTAGCAGGATGACCACTCCGTATCCAGAACTTATAAACAGTCACGTTCCTATACACTTCGCCAGGCTTTAGTTCACATGAAGGGAACTCGGGAATATTTGGCGCATTTGGGTAATTTAAAGTCTGTAAAACTATTCCTCCATGTCTCTTGTATTCAGCGCGGTGTTTTCCCCGCAGAGGATTGTTTGGTTTAACAACTTTAGGAGTGTGCGGAGGATTATCAAAGTATTCTATGTTAATATCGGTTCCACTTGTATTTTTATTTGTTGGTAGAGTTTGTTGCTCATCTTCTAGGATTTTTGACCGTACAAGACAGGCGAGTAGTAACTTCTGTAATACTTTCGAAAGGTGTTGATATTCTTTAGTGTGATAATTTGAGGACTCGTGCAGCATTTTTCTCAAGTAATTTGATTGAGCTTCTGTGATAAATATTGTTGAAAGATGACGATCTGGATCTATTCTTGGTTGATTCGCATTTGCCTGGCTTCCAGATAGGGAAGCCGCTTCAGCTGTCGGAACAGGAACCTCAAGATCTTTATTTAAATTTTTTTTGTCTTTCAGAAGATCCACCTGAAGTATGTTTAGGAAGATATTAGTTAAGCATTAATAAACACGATATCGAACATACCTTGAGAATTAAGTCTCTAATTTCATGGTATTGTTTCTGGCAATCATCTCGAAGATTCTCCATAATACTGCTGTGTAAAGTATCTACGATATTCAAGAAAGTATTTCTTCTACAGTCATCATCGTTTTTATTTTTATGAGACTTGGTCGGATCAGTTTTCGATCCGAAACTGCTGAAATCATTAGCAGTTTCAAGATGAACTCCAGGTTGATTGCTATATATTTCAAGAATTCTGCCACTTCTAGGATGAAACACTCTAGCCACAAAAGTCTCTTCCTGACTTGCTCCTTTATTCACACAGAATACTTCATCAATACCATCATCAGGCATTATTCCAATTAGTTTCCCAAGAACAATCGGTATTTGAAAATCATTACTAGTATGGACAACGTTCATTAGTTCTCCAGTTGGAAATCCATTTTTTTGAAGCAAAAAGCAGTTACAATTCAGAGTAACTATGTGTTGATAAATCTCTTGAGAACCAGAGTAATGTCCGCCGAGATTGAAGTAGAGAAGGTTTGATAAGTTTACAATTGTTGGTTTCGTTGTCTGGGCCTCCATTCTGATGGAAAATTCGTTTACCGACAACTCATAAGTTATGGTTACTAACAACGAGCCAGGGTAATCTTGATCCATATCTTCACTAACATAGCTCAAGATAAGTTTCTTACCTAAAGACGTAGGTAAATGATAATTTAAACTGGGACTAAAGAAGTTGTAATTAGAGAAGTAAACAATGAACTTTTACCTTCAATATAAGGAGTCCATATAACTTGATCAAAACCAATTTTACCACCATCCTTGTGATGTTTTGCGAAATTACGTTTTAACTGATACTCTTTCCTGTTACATAAAAAACTACTATTTTTTATCAATCCAGCTACCCTTCCAATTGTGGCCCCTAGTTTCAAATCTTTACGAGTGATACAAGACCTAATATCGTCAAAACCTAGCGCTACTTCATCTACTATTCCCTTTCTGTCAGGATATTTAACTGAAATAATTCTAGCCCCATAAGTAATCACTTGAATTTCTATCTTGTTCTTATTCTTAAATGTAAATCTCTTAACGATATGCGATTGTCCTTTTGGATCAACAAACACTCCGAAGTTGTCTTCAACTAACTCATCATGCTTCGAACTTGATGCCCCTTTGATTTTTTGTGGATGGTCTCCAGCTCCATGAGCTCTGTTATTTGAAAAATTATTACTGTTGTATGAAACTTTAGAAATTTCTTCTTCCATCTTCATCAGAGACGACCACGGTATAAAGTTCTTTATCGAGTAAAGTAACTCTTTAAACATAAATTTAGAACAAGGAAAAAAACGATCAATTTAACTTGACATGTACCTAAATATCAATTCGACAATTTCTGTCAAAAAATCTATAAAAGCGATTAAATGCCTGTCAAGTAGGATATTCTTGTTTAGGTATTGTTGAAAAATTAACTTAAAAATTCATACCTGGCTTTCTGTCCTGAAGGTAATTCGGATACTAGGATCACCAATACCATGCACATTAACAGCTTCCACGTAAACCTCATAATCCGTTTCACTCTCCAAATCTTCTAAAATGTAAGGACTATGAATCTCCATGATAGACTCATACTCAGAGTCTTCGTTATCGGAAAGGAGTCGGTAGTGAAGATTGTAATGAAGAACAGTATCCCCTAAAGTTTTTGGAGGTGACCAGTGAACGATAGCGAAGTCTGTCTCAATGTTAGTGATATGTACTGCTGTTGGAGCACTTGGAAGTACACCATATCCCTGAAGGAGGCAGTTGGTGTATTCCCCCATGTACCTCAGGCACCTGTTGACATAAGTTGACATAAGTTGAAATTTCACTAGACAAAAGTGGGACCACTTACTTGAAGTAGTTAAAATCGATGCTTGACACATTTCCAGTGCAAAGCTGCTGACACAGCTCTGGAAGTCCTCTAGCTTTGCAGCAGGGTGTATGGTCTAGGCCATTGGTAAGGCAGCTAAACGTATCTGTCGCCCATGGAGCACATATCATTAAGTCCGTGATTTCGACTCTTTCAGCAACCGCTGGATCACAAAGCTTACTGAGGCATGTCTTGTGAGTTATTCCTATAAAAATGAAGGTTAGTAATACTTGACCAGATATTATATCAGGAAGAATAAAATTCTTACCTTTATTAATGCAACAACTCTTAATATCAGGCAATTGGGGAGCCTGACCGACCTTTCCCGGTTTCATTTCTCCCTTCACCAAAGTCATCGCTCTGACCTTATAACTTGGCAAGCTGGTCCCATGTTTATTAGCGCTGGTGACTGAGATTTCGTACATGGTGAAGGGAATAAGGTTTGGTAAAACTAAGCTCAGGTGATTAGCGGGAACACCATAATGAGTGGTATTGATGATGGTTGCTGTTGAGGGAGTGTCATCATTATGTTCATCGAACGTACGCAATGACGTCACGTTGATGATATAGTGGTCCAAGGTGTCGGCATTCTGCTGAGGTGGCATCCAGGAGACGTTGAGAGAGGTTGAGGTCAGAGGATCGACTCTTATGAACTCGGGAGGACTGGGGAGAAGTTCTGAGGAATAGATCGTCGTATCAGGTTATGCAATTGGAAGTTTCTAAAATTGTAGGTATATTTCAAAAGTTATTGAAAAATTATAAGTTTTCTTGTTGGAAGTTTGAAATAAACTGAGTATTTTAGCAGTGACCCAGAAGAACTGTAGGATATTTTTTCTCAAAATTGTATTGCAAGTTTTATAAAAATGACGTGACAGAAGACTGCAAGAGAAAATCTATTTATTTTAATTTGTAAAAAGTATGAATCTTTATAGGGTATAAGTTTCTTAGGACTATCTTAACTATAATATTACTATCTGAAGAATACTGCATGCTATTGTACGTCACTTGAGGGACACACTATGCATATAGATTCAATTTATTTTTATGAATCTTGTCGGCTTACATCATGAATACGATTTGCCTCGAAACATAAAAGAGTTTGAGATTTGAATTCGTTAAATTTAAATCCAGTACAACTCCCGTATGGAGTATAAGACAAAGGAAGTCGCATTCCTAATGCAATTTATCGGTAAGAAGCTTAAGTTCACTCAATGCTAGACTGATCCTTCCCACCTAAGTTTTAAATTCTGCGAGGAAAGAACAAAGGAGCTCGAGGATAATGCAGCTGCACTTTGTGGAATTCTCGAGTCACTTATAGGACTTAGTTCCCTACTGTCACCTTCCGAGCTTTCGAGTTGATGGGAAGCTTAAGATTTTCAGAAAAGTTATCCCGTAAATATGGTTGAAAAACTATTGTGCATTGAAAATTGGTGCAAATTGTTTGTATTCGTTACTAGCTAAATATTTTGTGAAAGATATCGTAATGACTATGATATGCTTCTTTCGGACTTTATTTAAACTTACACAGTTTTCAGTACAAGTCATAGAGAAAATAACTCTTTATTGACTTTCAATGTTTACTCAAGTTCCCAAAGATGATTGCGATTTTTAGTAGAGTTATAAAATTAAGTTATTTCAAAACATTGTGAAAAATTTCTTAATGCAAAATATGTACTTAACCAGTCACTTACCCACTCCTTCAACGATACAAGCCAGCGTCTGTTCAGTATACGCCGAGCAGCTGAAATGGGTCTTTATGTTCTCGGTAATGGCGGTGTATTCGCCCCGGCAGACGTCCTGACAAATGTCAGGTACTCGCTCCTGGATGCAGCACGGTACGTGGTTACGTCCATCCGCCATGCATCTCACGATTTCTGGGAAATCCTGCTCGCAACTCTCAGGACCTTGCCCTGTGTTCCCTGAAAAACAGAGTAAAGATTTGTTTGGCAGCTGTCACACTAGAATTCGAAACATTGTTTTCATCCAATATCTAAATAAATCAAAAGAATTTTGGATAGCCGCTAGAAATATGGGTCGTATAAGAATTCTCTGAATAAATTAAGAAAACAACTACCTTCAATAATATTCTGGATGCTGCAGAAACCAATACAATTAGTAGAAACATTCTTCGCAACGCAGCAGTCTGTATAGTTGTGACTTTTACTGCTGAATTTTTCTTCTTCGTAAGGATTTTCTTCAGAAGTACTGCTGGGAGGATGGAGATCTCTAGTAACAACTGAAAAATAGAAATATGAAAGCAATTAGAAAAAAAATCTGTTCATTTCTTGTGTCTCATGAATGAGGGAAAATTGAAAGTTTTCAAAATAATTGACTTAAGGCAATCAATGGCACTTTGGGCAATCCTTATGACGCTTTACTCGTTTAATCTCATTCAGTAGTTCCCAGCAATATTTTTTGTTGTTGTGGGAGAAGTAATAATAAGATACAAAAAAAAAGTTTAAGTTAAGGTGAAGGCAATAAATGATTACCCTATATGCTATACCAGGTTCGTAGGCCTGAAAAACGATCTCTAGCGAAAAGAAAAGTGCGAAATAATAGCTAAAGAATGGTGCAAATAAAAAATTGGCAAAAGAATTAGTGCAAAATTTTAGATTCTTGAAAGAGAAAAGTACTTAACCATATATGAAGATAGTTTCGCTATAATTATCGCTAGGGCAACTTTTTATCCAAAATGGCTATTGGAAAAAAATCCTAAATACATATTTGTATTTTTTCCATAATCTTAAACAAAAAAAAATCAGTGATTCAAATAGTCAAAACTTTCGTTTAGCGCAGCAGCAACAGAACTTATGGTCGAAGTCATAAAATATTACAAAAAAAGCTTCTTAAAAATAAGCAGGTCAGTACAAATAAATTATTAGAGAAATTATTTTTTCGCAAGTATTATTTTTTACATGGTGGAGTGCTATAACCAAATAAAATTTATCAAATCCGCTCTGCCGATTTGATTTGTCATATGAAACGTAAATCAACTGATAGACTACATAAATCACAGTTTCTAAGTTATGATTCTGCAACAGAAATCAACTTTCACTCATGTTTGTGGAAAAATAAGATAATCTACACCCCAGGAGAGAATACTTTTTTCTTCGGGATTTTGTAGTTCTCCAACCAGAGCAACAAATTATACCTCAGATTTCTCATTCGGTGTATAATATACACCGGAATATAAGAAAAATGGGATCACAATAAATTTTCTCCCAACAAGGCTATCAAGCTATTGAATGAAGGAATGCCTAAAACATGACAGCGTATTTGATGATATACGAGTAGGTACTCTGCCGATGTTCTTGCTTTCAGACAGCAGGGCTTAACGGTATAACTTCCAAAATGAGCAAATCTTTCCTTATGTACTGCTGAGGAGGCAATCTATAACTTGCAGTGAAGGCTGGATTCTAATGATTTACAGTCGTCAGGCTCAAATTTACATAAAGCATCTACACACCTGTGAAATTATTATTCAATACCTATTTTAATAAGGTCTCGCGGGTATGTCACTTAAGTTCCAAAAATAGGTACTCTTAAAATCTTTAATTCCAAAATTGACACTTAATTAAGTAATCAATTGATTCTATCTCATGATATTACATATAAACTATATTCATTGTCCGGAACATCATACGGGAAGTCTTTTTGTTTCATCTTTTTGGAATTTTTTTTAAAAGTTAGAGCTATTCATAAGATTAAATTCGAGATTGAATTTGAGCACTAAAATCAATGTTGTGAATTTTAGTCCCAGAGGAAAATACGCGTTTATCTAAACTTAAAAATTACAAAAGCGTAATATTTCGAAAACTGAAAGTGTTTTGCAGGGAAATTGGGCCAATTTCTTCAATATAATAAATTCTGAAAAAATTAATTAAGAAACAAGGTCGTTAACCGTAAAAAAATGAGCCGGGTCGAAATACTGCGTGTGTATAGAAAATTTTCCTGGTTTTATAGACCAAGATATTTAGCTATAAATAAACATCTTCATTAACAATCCAGACATGTACCAGCACTAACGACCATTTACAGGAAGAGTATCAACGGTATTTGTATGCAAAAACAGGTCGAGAAAGGGATCTAATGTAACGAAAAACAGGACGGTTCTGGAGTTATTAACGAACGAATAGGAGAAGGTGAAAGAAAGCGCACAGGAGAGGCAGGAACGTTAGTCGTAACAACTGTCGTTTGTCAGCAGTGAAAAATACATGACATGAATAATATGCAAATACTCGCTCGATTGTGTTTATTAGTGAATGAAATACGCACTTGCCGCAATACGAATCAGGATAAAATTGAGATTCAAATTCAATTTTGAAATGGAAAATGGAAAATTAATGCGTGGAATTACAATATGGATCAGGATGATAACACTGCGTATGATGTGGCAGTAGTATTTTAAATTTTTCATTAAATTTATTTAGTTGAAATCTCTGGAGTCTGTACGAATTTTTAGGATGATAAATACCTTTATAATCTTCTTTAATGCCAATAATTCGAATATTTGGAAACTAATTAAATAAAATGAGCGATGCACACAATACATATCCCAGGAGATATGTAACATACAGAATTATAAATTATGTATACAATAGGTCCTCGGCAATATGTAACTCAGTCAGAGACATGACATACATTCATAATTCAGGAAATCTTTTGAACATGTCTCGCTCATGCTAATCGTTCGCATATGCCAACGCTTCAGGTATTTAGCGAGATTATGTATTTTCAGTAACGAGATATTAAATACGCTTTTTTAAAATCGTATTTTACCTATTCGATTCGTTGGCTGTGCGCTATTTAATTTTTTTTTTTTTTTGATTATTCATCATCTCTATTTGAAAAGGAACTCTAATTCTCAGAGAGCTTCCCACTTGGAAAAATGCTGGAGCATTTTTTGTATGCTGGTTTGGCAAGAACAATGGTCTAATTTATCGCGCTCACATATTTGCGCGTTTGCAATTTCAAACACTTGAAGCAGACTGTTTAGGAAAATAGGAAATGTTCTGAAACTGTGTGCTTCAGAAATATCAACCTGTCGCTGATGTATTTATATCTATCTAGGTTCTGGTCTTGCTTGTGGCCTCCTGTAATCCAGGAAAGTAGCGTGGGTATATAAAATTAATTTTTTAAAATTTTTTGTTTAAAACAGAAGACATAAAAAAATTTAAAATTCTATAATGTTGAAATGTCAAGATAATGGAGCTTTCAACAAGTTCGGTACTCAGGTGAACATTTTCGAGCAAAGGTGATAGAATGATCGTCACTGTGAGTAGATTTCATTACAAGCAATAAAAAGCTCGTAGGTGAAAAGGATTTTTGAAAGTAGCGGGGAACACTTCTTTTTACCTTTGAGACAATCAAAATAATTTTAAACATTCAAGTTTATGCTAGAAATTACTCTTGAGATGAATGTGTATGTTATTAAGAAAAAAATATGTACCGGGTGGTCCATCACTTATGTCCACCCCCGAAGTAGAGGTTAATTTTAAAGATAAAAAATTGAAACTTTGGGGATTTGTGTAATTAATATAGGACCATATAATGACATAATCAGATTAATTTTTTTTTTTTTTTTAGTTGAGCCATCAGCGATAAAAAAACTGTAATTTGGTGTTAATGTGACCAAAATAAATTCGATTTTTCTTTAATATAGGTACCGATAGAAATCGATCAATAAAATCAAAATCGATGAAAATAAATATCAAAAACCTAATTACAAGTCTTTAATTAAATAAAATACTTAAAATATGGAAATGACAGGTAAAATGATTGATATATGGTAGAGTAATAAAAGTGACAAATCTAATGAGGGTAGGTACCTATTATAAAAATAATCTTCAAAGCAGTCAGAAGAATGTGCCATTGAACTCGAATGGGGCTTCTTTTATGAATGTTTACTTAGGATATTATGTTTACTTAACATTTGTGCTATACCAGCCCTTCAAAATCCTGATAGTTTTATTGCTTCCGTAAATCAATCATTCTAGCTGTCATTTCCATATTTTAAGCATTTTATTTAATTAAAGGCTTGTAATTAGTTTTTTGATATTTCTTTTAAGCGATTTTGATTTTCTTAATTGATTTCTATCGATGTATTAAAGAAAAATCGAATTTATTTTGGTCACATTAACACCAAATTACAGTTTTTTATCGCTGATAGCTCAACTAAAAAAAAAATAATTAATCTGATTATGTCATTATATGGTCATATATTCATTACACAAATCCTCAAAGTTTCAATTTTTTGTCTTAAAAATTAACCTCTATTTCGGGGGTGGACATAAGTGATGGACCACCCGGTACAGGGTGAGTCCTTAATGACGCACTTGTACATTGTATTGGGTAGTTCAGAAAAAAAAATTTTACAGTTATAGGCTATACTCTTTATACATGCGTCAATTATTATTAACCATCTAGCAACAGAGTCAAGTAAGTAAATATAAAGCTTTTCAAATTATTTATTCATATATTTCTTGTGTTTATTTACTTCATTATTTACTCCATTGAAAACAAGAGAATCCATGATTATCAACGTGATAAAGTACACAAAAAAGTAACACCACTAATGTAGAAAAATTTTGTTCGATAAGCCTGCTGACATCATTTAGCAAGACATCAAAGGCCGGTTCCCACTTGTACGACACCCGACGACGTGCCATGTCGTCGGGTCGTACAAGTGGTGTCGGGTGTCGTATAAGTGAGAACCGGCCTTTAAACGGACATGTTGCGATAGATTCACAGATTTTTAAAAGAAATTCGAAATTTACAATTCCTGTCAGATTGGCTTCATAAAAGATAAAAAATACCACCACTTTATGTTTTGGATTCGTGCAGAAAGTTGTGGAGGCTCCGAAAGAGAGAAAATGACCTTGCGCTCTTTTCTTTCCATTGAGCACGAAATCTCACTCGGTAAATTGGAAGGCAATGGAGTCCGTGGAACTCTTTTATTGTGTTCAAGGAAAAATGTAGTAAAGGTGTAGGTAAATGGCTAGGAAGGTGTATCACGATCTTTGGATTAGAGATGTGGGCGTCCCTCAAGCAAGTACCGGGACCACTCTTATTTTATTGTTTTTTTTAATGCTATTGGGATTCCCAGGGGATATATTCTTACTTTTTAATTACACTGATGATACAAATCAATTGTTCAGAGCCGACAATGTCATTGTGTACGTTGGCAGGCATTTGAAAGCCTTGAGAACTGGTTGAGTCAAAACTAATTGCTAGTCAATGGGCAGAAGACAGACTGCATAGTCTTTAAAACTAGTCGATTAACAATAGAGTCATCAAACGAAACAAAATCAATTCTCTATTCATATTATTAGAAACGATTGCAGGTTCCAGGAATATACAGTGTGTGTCCCATAGGATACGCGAATTTATACGTATTTATGGCAAAAAATTTTCGAGTTAATATTTGACCAATAATTGGGGTCCAGGCCTGCTTGAATAGATGATAATTATTGTTACCATATTTTCATGTTTGAAAAATCGAGCAAGCATGCCTTGAAAGGAACATTTTTTTGTTTTATATGTAGGTAAAATACCTCTTCTGCAGGAAATATTGAAGAATTTTATTGAAAAAAGTTGCCTAGAATTAAAAATTATCTATGTATGATGAATTTAATAATCATCAGCATCCAGAAAAACAAGTAAAGAACTTTTTTTTTTGTAAAAACTTTTTTTAGCTTAAAATATGCTCTGTGCTAAAGTCAATGTAAAAATCAATGTAAAATCAATGTAGACTGATGGTTATTAGGTGGTTCTGGTTGTTAGCAAAGTAAGTAGGTAATGCTGCAAACACTGATCAGAATCTAAAAGAGATGATAACTTTTAAATATTTACAAAAACTTTAGGTATAAATTAAATAATTAATAAATTATAAATTATTTCTCCTAAAAATGCTTTTTGCGTGTAGGTACTTTACACTTCGAGGTCAGGGATTGTTTCATAAGCACCGCGATTACGGTTTCAACTCCGCGCAGTCTATCGAGTTGAAAAAAAGGTTCTGGAAAACGAGTCGAAAAAGCAATTCAATTTAAAATTGTGATTTAAAAACGTCAAAAACCACGAGTTTTTGTATTTTACCTGTTAAATCTCGATTTAGTTACTAGAAGCCGTAAGGTTAAAATTGATTTTATTTTCAGAATTACCATCGCCCAAAGTATTTAAGGAGAAATTTTCAAAATCTCATAAAAAAATGTCAATTTTTGTCATGAATAATAATCACAAATCATGCTGACGGCATCATTTGTGGATAGCTTTTCAGGCCATTACAAGAAAAAACCCTGCGAAAGAGGCCTAAAGCGAACGGACGAGTTACAAAGTCGTTTTGAATAAATCGATATTAAAATCCTTCATCCAAAAAATTATTTTTCTCCTGTTTAATAAGCGAGACAAAAAAATACAGCGTTGAATATTTTTGAAAACTGGTTCTTCCCGTCCATAAATTTTGTATTATAACGAATATAACTTCTTATTAACGATAAGATTTTGCACAAAAATATGACTCCATCTACAATAGTCATTCTCGAGTTAAAATTAAATTACAAATTATTCTACATTGTTTGAGTAGAGATTTAACGAACGTAACTGCACCATCCCATTCATAACAGACACGAGAGTGGTGCAATTCATTAGATTTACCTTACCGCAAAGTACTAAGCATTCTGCATCCATCTTGCACACGCCTCACTAAAACTGAGATTAATTCTCATCTGAATTAACGGTTTGAGGGTTGTTTTGATATCTCTTTAAATCAACGGTAACTAATTGCAGAGGAAACTGTGCATTTGTGTTATTTTGCATGAATTGATAATTCAAAATTAACTGAAGAGACTGCTGTCTATTTTCAGCTAATCTACAACCAATTATGTACTTATTGAACCACTTGAAAATTATACCATTATTCAAGCTTTCTTCAGCTTGTATGTAGCAAATTTTCATATAACAAGAGTCATCTAATATAAAAGAAATACCATAGTACCAAAAACGTCATGAATTCGACTCTCTTTAACAATAGCTTTGATAATTTTTCTTGAACCTTCTTGTGATAATAGCAATCACGGGAATAAGAATTTTATTAATTGTAACTTTTAGACTTCCAGTAAAAGACTTCCTTCCACGTTAGAGAAAGCTGAAGTTGTAATATATTTATAGGTATATTATTCGTGAATATTCTTGCATATATATATTTCTCTAGGCTACAGCCGGAGAGACATTGACGAGATAGGAGGTATAAAAAGGACTCGAACATGAACTTTTGAAGCTCTGATGTCTTAAAAATTTCATAAAGTATGTCTATTGTTTCTGCAAAACTCCCTCGGAATCTCTATTGTATTATATGGAGAAAAAAGGGGATGAAACTCAATCATTATACTTCAGAGAAACACACAAAAAGACCATATCTGATGAAACAATATCCCCGTCACTTTGTGCTTCTATTGACGACTCCAGCAAACGTCATTACCAGTTATTGGGAATTAGAGAATATATATATATATAGAAACTCACCGTTAACTCTGTGGAAGCTCCGGACTACCTGATCACTCTTAACTTCGCAGATGTAAATCCCGGTATCGTTGGGCTTTGCATCTCTGATTACCAATACCCAGACGTCGCCTCGACTTGCTTTTTCCGCTGGATTTTCTGGTGCTGAAAATTAAAGTTCACAAAGTAATCACATTGAGTCATTATTAAATTATTCATTAGGTACACGAAAATTACACAAAGCTCCTAAAGAAATTATCACGTTTCTCAGCGATACGTTTAATGAGTAACTCTGAGCCGAATGAAACTTTTTTTAGAGGGGCTAAAATATGAGTTATATTTTATATGTATTACCTACCTACTTCAAATATTTACTAAGTAGATACGACCTATAACATTTATATACCTACACATGTAATTTAAGATTCTGAAAATGAAAATTGGATGTATATAATTCTAAATGAAATGTTTGAGTTATATTTTTTATAAACATACTCATTAGTGAAATTTTGTATTTAAGTTATTAGGATTTACTTTGAAATTATAGCATGCCTACTAAGCTGTGATTAATTATTTTGATGTCTATGCGACATAAAAAAATCTCTTAAGATTATACTGAAGAACAGATTTTAAAACCATCATCATTAATGTAAAGGATAAATTCTTAATTGCAAATTTCGAGGATCGCTTTTTATTTTATTTCTGGGATTTCAAATTGAAAATTCGTGCAGTTTTCTTATATCTTTTATATTATTATTAAAGCTAACAAATTCTCTGTTAGTCAGAATCTCTCTTAAAGATCCACAAAACTGCAATGAACGTGCAATTTTTCCTATTTTTAACGGAGTGCTCTCGAAAGCTCAAACAACCGTATCCATAACGATCTTTGGCTGTTTAAATTATGCGATTATCCTTTGTTCTAGCTCCTAACGTTTAGATGAGGACGTTAAACTATATTCGTTTATCGTAAAATAGTACCTATAATAGTGGAATTAAAATTTCTTCTCTATTTTTGTGTAGGTACCTAATCAAAAATGACATTTTTATTAAAACTTTAGCGATACTTTTGGAAAAAGCTATGATTGTTTGTTAGAAGTCGGAAAGCAGACAACATAAACCTTTGTCATAATAGCACAGTGACTCCAAAAATGTTTCATACAAGTTCCTTATGCTTTTTTACTTTTTAATAAAGGTATCCGTTATGTCGCCAAAAAGTCTCTTATATTCGTTTGAGATAGGTAAAAATACGGATCGATAATCACAGATAACGGATTGAAGCACCATCCCCTAGGTAGCGCAAGTACTGATGCAAGTGACGAGGGAATTGTGGGATGAAAATGTAAACATGGCCATATTTAACAGGAAATTACCTAGTTAGTGTGTGCTTTTTCTTCTTCCAGAGTTGAAAATTTGCGATAATTGTGGTCTCCAATCTGGAAATATTTAATAATCCGATATTGTTAGGATAATTTCACCCAAGTCCTAAATTATTGTAATAAATACCCTTCTCGGGTTCGTTGGCCGTCTGGTTGTCTGTTTGTAAGTACCTTTCTGCCATATTATACTCTTGTCATTCTTTTACATCCCAAATAAAGAGAAAAAATAAAGAGCCCTGTTTCAAAGCAGGGTCTTGAAAGTTGCATTTCAAGACCCTATCCCCAAAACCTCGCTTAGGACTACTAATTGCAGCACCTTGATCCATGTGGTACCATTTTTACCTCGATATCTTAGGCGATTACAGAAAAAAGGGTCTTGAAAGACACACACGGAGAACACAATATCAGTAATCTGTTATAATATCAAGGTGTAATAAAACCTACCTGACAAACTTTCAGGTACAGCAATTCTATGCTCGAACTGCTAGGATAATATTAAAATATAAGAAGTTGGAGTGATGTAGTCGGATGTAAAAAAACTAAAGAGTATAAAGGTGAGAGTTATCTGAATGATAAAGGCAGGTGCCTCTTTGAAAAAACGCGAAACTCTGACATAAGACGGTGGCAAGGAAAAGCAGGGAATATTTTTGCATGTAATATTTCGCTACTTCAGATAATAAAATTATGGATAAAATCCGAGGCTTACCCTCTTAGAGAAGGAAAAATCTTTTATAGTTAGTCTGTAGACATAAAAAAATAAATAAAGGACAAAAAATATGTGAGCATCTTAAAAACGTATGAGTGGAAATATTCATGATAATAATAAGTGTAATTTTAGTGTTTAAGTTTATATGTTCATAACTCCGACAAAAAGGTGGAACACATACTGATAATTGTCACTTTTTCTATAAATTTCCGCTCCAAAACGCTTTACTTTCGAGATACAGGGTGTTAAACCTGGAAGAAGAAAATCCATTTATTTGGATAATCTTCCAAACTATTGAAGATGTTAAATATCTTTTTTTTCTATTTTTATTTTATCTTAATTTTGGTATAGGTTGATTTTAACGGAGAGATGGAATTTTGTAAGTTCTAAAAGACTTCTCAGGCGAAACCAGTGGCGTAGTTATGAGGGCTATGTTTACTATAAGCTCCAAAAGTTCTATACCACTGGAAAAAATAATTTTTAAAACTTTTTTGAAATTTAATGAAATTATCTGAAAAAAGTTGCTCGTAATAAAGGTCTCTAGAAATGCTTAATTTTTAAGCTATTTAAATTTACTTTCTATAAGAGAATAATAAATAATCATAATAAATGCTGAAAATAATTCCCATTTTTTCATTAGATCGTTTTCTTGAAGAAATTCAAAAATATAAAATTTCAAAATGATTTCTAGTGAATTTTATACTTCAATAATGTTTCCTAGTAACTTTTGACGCTTACAGACACCAAATTATGATAACAAAGAACACTTCTGTGTTGAAGTTTGCAGTTTATGATGTAGTCTTGTTTATAAAATATCAAAATATCTCAAAAAATAAGCCTCTTCTAAAGACCTTTACTAGCAGTACCTTTTTTCAGATAATAATAACATCTCGAAACAAGTTAAAAAAAAAATTATTTTCTTCAGTGGCGTAGAAGTTTTGGAGCTTAGAAGAAAAAATAGCTGTCATAAATATGCGCTGGTTTCGCTTGAGATTTTTTTTGTACTTCAAAATTTCACCCCTTCATTAAAATCAACCTTTATCAAAATTTATAAAAATATCTTCAATAGCAAGATATTACAAGTTAAACACCATCTCCAACACATCTCGAAGATAACGCCTTTTGGAGCTAAACTTTATTGAAAAAAATACAATTATTTTAATATTATCTGTCGTAGTTATGAGAATACAAATTGGACCACCTTGTATAGGTAAGTGACAGAAATTATTATTGGCTTTATAATAATAATTGAGTCACAGTCACCGTCTTTTTGCTACATTACACTTCATTAGTTTACTCACAATATCTGAGAGACGGAATGACAGAGAGGCAAGGGAAGACGAAGAGCTTTAGGTTATACTAGACCAACTAATGACACTCTAACAAATGAGGAGAAAACTAGGCAATTATGGGGTTTACTAGAGTTAAAGGAGCTCAAGAAATAAAAGTTTTAACGACTTCTGAAGTCTAAAATGTCTATTAAGTACTCACTTACACTAGCCAATATTATGATTCGGAACAATCTAACTCGAAATATTTACTTACAGATTAATATTTCATGGGAGATTTCAATTAAGAATCTAACTCAAACTAACCGGACGAAGAAGCTGGTTGCCTCAGTAATTATTAGCATGATCTTTAAAACATTCATGATTTACTTTCAGGTATGACTAAAAGCTGTATGGCTGGATCGTCTATATTTTACTTCCTAGATGGCTCTCACTATTATTCAACGTTTGTGATGGAATTATCTAACTACAATCATGATTCATATCCTTAATAGGATTAGTATGATCGTAGAATGAAGTAGAACCGTTCCACTGCAATTTACGATGCCAACAAAATCTAACTTCAAAGCAACCTTGAATTAATTATAGCAAAACTTTGAGAGAATTTGTTCTCCAATCAAAAACTAGGTGTAGCTATGTAAAAGCCCTTTTTTAATTTCCTGTCAAGATGGTATTTTAATCAGTAATATAATGGTACCAGGATTATCATTCGCAAATAAAATAAAAATTTTAATATGTAAAATTATGTTGATGATTCTTACAGTGTAAGATTTAATTTTCTGCTTGTTCGAAGGATAAACGAACCGAATAACACGAACTTTGAAGATAATTTCCGCCCGAACTTTTCTAATATTCGCGACGAACTTCACAGTCAGTCGGAATAATTTATTCATTAAAAGAAAATACTATAGATGATTACATTCGGTGCAAGAGCATAGTCGAATGCAAGTTTTCTTTGCTCGTCCATATTATCGAAGCACAGCCAAACGCTGTGAATTTTTACGACTTTTGCTTCAGCCCTACCGGGTTTATTAAAATGAACTTTTTTATTTTTCTTCCAAGTTACTTAAACTTGAATTCTGCAGTAAATGTGTTATTAGGGATGAACACTTAAAAAACATCGTTAAATAAAGATTGAAATGTGCACAACAGGGGAAGTCTTGTTTTAATTAAACGAAGTAGCGACATTGTATTCAACAATGATTAGACTAAAACATTTACGTTATATATACCAACGGAAAGAATAAAATTCAACGTGTGTCCAGTAGTTAGTAACCGAAGGGCGTATTTAAAAACTCCATATAACTTTACTTAACTTTAGGTTATTTTGCAACCTTCAGCAGGACAGATTGCTTTCTTTTTAAAGTTCCAAATATCTGTCTCTTAATTAATAAGCTAATAAACTGGAACGCAATCATAATTTGTTTGCGCAAGCTGAGCATGAGGGCTTAGTGAGGGCCAACTTCAGCTTAGTGAAGTTAGCACCCATAAGAGTGAATTTTTATAAAATTTAGACAACATACGTTTGTCATCGGTTCTTTCACGTTTGCCCAATCCAATTTTTTTTGTTCAACTTTTTCACACAGCATTTATTCACCCTCCAAGAAAAGTTACGACCAAATTAAAAAAATTGACAACAGCTCCAAATACATATTTTCATAAAATTCAAACTAATATGGTACAAATACGTCACCAATATGGCATCAATATGTCAAATATGTCACAATTAGGTGTCATATATTACGACGCCTAATAAAGCATTCTAGTGCCTATATTGAAGAAAATGAAGTCGAAAGTGCTCAGGGCCAGTAACTGTATTTTTTATGTGTATTTGTTAACAGTACCTAACTTTCAGTTCAGGCTGTTTATAAAAAAAAATGTTTTTTTATAAAGTTTTTATTGGACTTCCTATTGTGTGGCGGACAAACGAACGTGGAAAAGACGTGAACAAGGGTATCCCGAATGAAAATTAACGACAGATACAAATATTCATGGGGGTGTTATATATATATATATATATTACTCCCACAATAATCTATATATATATATATATATTTTTGAAGGGTGGACAAACGAATAGTTTTGTTGCACAAACCGTGGACAAACGAATGTCTTTGGAATTTTATGAAAATTCGCACTTAGCGGTGCCAACTTCACTAAGCTGAGATTTTCTCGTTAAATTACTTATATTAAAACTGCACTCAGTCCATTATTACACGCTGCAACATAAACAGAGAATATCTCGTAAACTGTTCGTCTTGAATTTATATTTAAACACAAAGTTTCATAAATAATATAAGTGAAGCTGTCTGTTTTAAAAATTTAATAAATCCCTTGAGGAATCGTCCTTGGTTGGTTGGTTGGAATCATCAAGGGCGATTCCATCATGAAACAAAACGTTAACGATGTTCCTCAAAAAAATCTCAAGAATTATCTAAGCAGTTCTTAAAGAAGAGGAATCAAGACTTTGATACATCCATAACTAACATTACAAGAATGATTAATTTTAAGTAGTGAACAGTCGGAAATATAGTGACCATAACAATTTTTTTTTTTGCATTGAGCGCGAAATAAAAATTAATGTTTGATGAATAGATAGATCAGTGCAATATTTATTTTTCGAACCCATTGAAAGAACGCCAATGGAGTTTTGCTCTAGCTTACGTTTCATGAGCTTCAACCTTATATGAATTGAAGGTAATCTTGGTAAGGCAGAGTTGATAAGTTCCCCATAAAATTACCACCAAAGTGACTATATCATCATCCCTTACTAATCAAATTTATATTGTGTATACCTACCAAAGTTTTGAATTGAACACGATGCCCAGAGTAGAATACATAATAGAACTATGGCGCATTCGTGGATGTAAAATATGCACATCACTTTGAACTTCTCTCATAAATAGGGAACTATATAAATGTATGATGAATATATAAAGTTGATATAAGTATAAAATTCCAGAATTCATTTCATATGCAATCTCATAAGCAAATAAATGTCCGATAAAAGTTTATTATACATCCGACTCCACAATTTCTCAATAAAAACTCAGTTTATCTTTTATCTTAAAGGTGTTTTCATAATAAAATTTTGCGAACTAGCGAAGAGAGCTTCTCAATTCGAGAGGGTGGAATAAAGAAACCTTTGAATGGATAATCTATACAGCGTATATTGTTTATACGTTTTGCAGGATGGCCTCGAGAGCCTTTTTTATTATTTTTATAGTTCCAAGTCGTTTTCGTTCGACTATTTCGAAGACTCCAGAAAGTCCAGGCCGAAACATTTTCATAAAATATCCATATGATGAGAAAAAACATAATAATTGTACACATAATATAACATGATGATCAAAATCTGATAAACAATGTTGAGTAAAAGCAAAAAAATGGACATAAAAACCGAATACTTTGGTCAAAAAAATTTCATAACATTGTGTAAGTTAAAATCCGCTGGAAATTATTATTATTTTAAAAGCTACATTTTTGCATGGCTACCTACATTTTTAATTACTAAAGTTTATCTCAGACTTCTAAATATTTACTTCGTTTTAATATCCATTCGTCGTTTTTTTATTTCAAGTTTTTTGTATGGCTTTTATAATATTTTTCTATAGAATTTTACCAGGAGAATTAGCTTTTAATTTCACCGACTTTAATTTTCCAGGATTCGAGTTATAGCCAGAATAATCGGAAACATAAAAACGACGTACCTATAGTCACATGCTAGAGTAGCGAACTTCATTTTAAATCGAAAATAAATTCTTGAGAATCCTACTTTGATGTTCTGACCAATGAACGGACACAACGTGTCGCAGAATCAAAATGACATGGACTCGATTGCCTATACAAGAATAGTTATTTCCCTAACAATTTCTTCATCTCATCCGCGACTTACTGTGGGAAAAAATTCGTTCCCCAATAAATTCTGCTGGACTAACTCAGTGAAAAATTATGGTATTGGGAGTTTTCATTCCACAAGAAGTTTTTTTGTAAACCAGAGCTGTAAAAATTCTGCCATCCATGCTTATGAACTATGTATGTGAAAAGCTTTGAGCAAATGTTTTGCCAAGACAAAGCGGACTTAACTTTTTCACTGAAACGCTTATAATTCATCGCGTTTAATAATAATTAATCTAATGGATATTTAGTATTGTATCAAATATATTGTTGCTACCATCGAATTTATGGAGAAAACTAAACCTAATTCGTGCACGACACGGCCTAACAAAGCAACGCTATTCAAACGGAAGGCAGTACTGTGTCCTGATTGTAATTGTATTAATGGAACAGAGACGCTTTGAAATTATGCATTGTGAAAGGATACCCCATTAATTTGGCATGTGTCCGGCTGACTGCATGGCATACGTAATATAATATCTCTGGGAACTACAGATTTATTGAGAAATCTCAAGACTTGTGATGCTAAACATGTTTTTGCGGAAGGAGGTTTTATTTTCTACTGTCATTCACCCTGTAAAAACATAATTAATTGTAGATTTTTTTATATAAAGAGCTCCATAAATTGTATTTTTTGAACAAAGCCCTACTGTTTAAAAATCTGGTCACGCCACTGACTTGATTGCTAATATGAATTCCTGAAATTTTAATACTTCAATACTTCAATTAATTTAAATCCTATATAGTATCCTTTTGAGAAATGGTGAATCCTGATTGTTTAAAAAAAATGACTAATAAGTAAAATTTTTTTGAAAGTTTACTAGGAAACACCGATCAAGTAGGCCTTGGATTTTATAGGAATGTGGCGCTTTTTTTTCCAAAAGCACAATTTCTCAAGCTCTATCATTTAAAAGATATCCAGGGAAAATCCCACAATAAATTAAATAAATTTTACAGGCTCAAGAACAAATGGGTCACCCTGTATAATTTATAATAAAATCCTGGTGTTAATCTATTAAAATTTGCTGGTTGAAAAGTGTTTCTAATTTATACTTAATAAAATTAGGTGGATTTCCAAAGAGTGTTGCTTAGTTCAGACGACGCAAGCACAATCGAGCCTAATTGATCATTGAAACTCTCAAACTGGAGAAGATGAAAAACTTATAAAATCTCCAAGTCTCTCTCATCCAAAGATTAGTCAGAATTTTATTAATCGCTCTTGTTATGAAGCTCCCCAATCTTAATATTACTAACCTGATAAATGTGAACAGTCTAACCTGACCTCACCTGACACTGAGATAAGCCTGCCTATGGATCCTAGATCCTTGCAATCTTTTTCCAGACCGGGAAAAATAACTATAAAAAGTATTGGCCCATCGCGTAAGTGGTGGATGTTTTTTACGTGTAAAATGAATCACTGTCATAAATAAATCATTAAACTGAAAATAGAATCTCATTTTCAAACCTGCTGTGAACAAAGTAACAAAAGGTTATGGTGTTAGGGTAAGTGGTTGGGGTTTATTGTCGCCATCACATTTTTAAACAGAACTAGGGGTTGAAGCGTGGAACATAAACCGTCCACGTGTCATAATCAATATTTCTAGACACCCCTCCCAGGGCGTTCTTCGAAAACAAGTTGTTAATCTGGAAAACGACACCGACCTTGTAAGTAGCTTGACTTATAGGCCTGACTGTATAACGCTTTGCCGGCCGCCGCCGGGAAAGTTTGTGCGCCTCCCCTCGTAATTTACATTTTGCCCGCATTATAAGGCTTCGCCTTACCTCTGCTTGTAAATATTATATTTGTTGTGTATACTTATCATCAGAACAACGATAAAGACTGAAATGGGACACTTAAAATTTGTTGAATACTTTGCTAATATAACCTTTTCTGTCAAGCCTTGATCAAAATAAATTACTGGGCTAATGGTGAAGTCCCAAAAATTTGAATGAACCTGAGCTGTCATTTTCAGGATACGTCACGACAAGATTCACTTGGGGTACGTTCAGAAATTCACTCTGGAGTACGATTGGAGTAGGAGTAGAGTAATGAGCGTATCTCCTGCTCACCCGTATCTCATAACCCGTTCATAAACCTACCCCGCCATTTGTCAAGACAACTGCAGTGTCATAGGATTTATTTACACAAGAAACACAACACAGAACTAAAAAAAGACATTCCAAACCCTTGAACCGGTTTCCAGCGAATAAATACCACGAAATGCGAATAGAATAAGTACTAATATATTACTTTAAAATTCTTATTCTAGGATAAATGCTTCTTAATTTGACAGGTTAAATGTCAGAGTACGTTCGTACCCTCCTATTCCGTAGGGTATTCGGAGCATGCCCTAATAGAGTACGAACTCTTAGTTTATGAACGCTGTAAATGACATTTCCAGTGGTATGCCAATAGTTTCTGAACGGCCCAGGAGGATGCTCTGTATACTCGGAGTAAGTTTGTGAACGTAGTCTTGATGGTATCCAAGCGTGTTCTGTTATAATTTTCGCCTAACAACATCAACTTTGATGATACTACATTGTGTAGAGATTACTAAAAGCTATCTTAAACGAGCGGACAAAACAGATAAGAAGACTTAAATAAATCTTTTCTGTTTATCTCGACAGTTAAGAGAATCAGAAAATTTTTGTCTAACTTTCTCACGCTTTCTGCTTTCTACTTTTCCACGGAATATTAATATTAATTTTATAGGTATACAAAAAAATTTCAGTCATTTCTGATAAAAACATCGAAAAATACATAACGAACTTTGGGAAGTCTTTCAATATATCACTTCTTATGAATGGTTGTCTGGTAATACATTTTACAAAACAAACCCTCGAGAGCGCTTTATCAAATTTTATGACAGTGTTGGGTACATTTGGCACGTTAACAGTTAACAGGTGGCCTTTCACATCTCTCTTCAGTAGCATCGAATATTCAAATAACTCCCACATATTCTCCTAGTCGTTAACAGGCCCCTTCTGTAAGAGGGTAGTAATATGGTACGGGAATCATAAGCACCGAATTCCAATCATCTCGGAATTTAGATTGCATTCGATTTGCTCTTCCATTAAATTGACTTTTCCACGATCTTGCCATCAACGTCGTCAACTTATCTCGTTATTGAACATCTTCATAGACAGAAATCATCTCTATGAATTTCCACTCGCTTGATTGTTTCCTGCGAGGGAAGATAATGAAATAAGCCGATATGGGGAATATCAAAAGCGGAAGGATATAGTTAATGTAGCGAGAATATCAAGGGTTGTTTCCTTTTCTTTGCTGTTTGGGATTCTTCTCGAATATTAATAAAACATCTAGTGAATTTAAATTATTTGATGATGTATTCAACGATGAATAACTTCATAAAGAATGTCTCAAAAGATTATGGTAATCACTTGTAATTTTGAGAATATCTGAAAAGCTTCTCTTATTATGAACACAAAAGGAGGTTATTTGGGAAAATTTGAATATAAAAACATGAGGCTTCAGAGCTTACACTGACCGTCAAAAGCCACGCACCAAAAGGAAAAAAGTCTTATTTTACATTTTTTGCTGCTTCAAATAACTCATTTGGTTTAAAACTTGGTCCTGAATTATAATATATTCATGCTAAGTATGCAGAAATTTTCAGAATAAAAAATTTAAAAAAAGTACCGAAAAATGAATATCCTATACCTACATTTTTTGTCATTTTTCTTATGACACTGGTCCTTTATCTGAGAAGAATAAAATTATATAAGTAAAATAATAATTACTAGGATCGTGGAGGACGTCTATCCTTCGGTCGGACGTAAGTCGGGCATCTCCGGCAGTGAGCTCGATCGTGGTGCGATTCTCCAGCTCCTTCTTCCACCATACGATGTTGTCACCGATGTCCTGAACCACGCACGTAATCAACACATCTTCGCCCTCGTATACGTGTATCGGCCCCCTGCTGAATTTCATTGATGGCTTCCCTGGAGGCGGCTCTGCAACAAATAAAAGAATGAATAAAGCAAAAGCGGCTCCAGCTTAACGTTTTTTAGTTTTTACAATAACAATAATAATAATTATGAGCATTTTTAAAAGTTGTTGTTGTTGCGAGTGTTCCTATTTCAGAAAATATTCATATCTCTATGAGTACTCGTCTTCTTTCATCATTAAAATTGAAATATGTTGAGTAATTTAAATAATTACTACGCTGAAATATAAAAAAGCTAATGAAGGTACTGAGTTTTTTCAGCACATACGAAAAAATTGCGGGGATTCCCGATGGTTGTTCCACACGCATATACATATTTCATCCTCATTATAGAGGAAGGTAAAAACGGGCAAGTAAAGCTAAATTAAAGAAGCTTTATAATTATTTCAACATTAATATGGACCTCAGAAGCCCTAGTTTTTAAAACATGGGACTTTAAAACTCATTATTGAATAAAATTCTGACGTTTTATTCTTAAGTACATAAAAATTTTTAGAAGCCTAGGGAGTACATTTTATAGGAATATTTTTAAGGAATAGGGAATAAATTATTGAAGAAAGCCTGGAACAAAACCAACAACGTCAGGAAAAGAGACTACATACAATTTATACAGGGTGTCCCAGTAGTTTAAAGTAGAGTAACTTCAGCATTCGATAGAAAAAGTCACAAAAAATTATGCAGCATGCAGGGGAAATGTCTTAGTTCTCGAGGTACAGTTTGAATTTTCTGAAAGCAAAAAATATATTTTTTTAATATCTCAAAATTGACTTTCTCAATTTTTCTCTCAAAGTTTTGGATTGAACATTGTTTCTTTGGGAGCATCAAATCATGTAGTTCAGAAATTCCACTGAGGCATCGTTGAGATACCTACCTATTCAAAAAAATGAATTTTCTTTCAGAAAATAAACACCCTGTATCTCTAGAAGTAAGAACTTTTCGATGCCTATTGTATGAAACTTTCATCCTTAAAAGGACTTTTCCAATCGAATGCTGAATAAGTTGTTGGAAATGCATCGAAGTAGTTTTATTTTATTGTTTTTGGTTTGTTTTTGAAATAACTAAGTAACAATTATTATTAGAATTTGATGTAAATAAGTCAGTTTGAAAATATTGTATAGACGTTTAGTGCTCAACTGGTCCTTCGACAAAAAAAAATTACCATCAATCTTGGAAAATGTCTGATCTAGGATTAAGACGAAGTGCAAGAATAGCGAATGGAAAAAATAGTGAGAGGAAATCAAATAGTAGCAAGATATCGACCTCTAGCACAATGAAAAGAATGCAACTCCAATTAATTCTGGAAGCTGAACAGAAGAATGAAGAAATTGAAAGAGAAAGAGCTGCAAAAGAGGCAGAAGCGACAAGAGAAAGAGCTGCAAAAGAGGCAGAAGCAACAAAAGAAAGAGCTGCAAAAGAAGCAGAAGCAAAGAAAAAGGTAGTCAGTGCAGAATTGGCGTTAAGACAAGCTGAATTAGAAGAAGAATTTGATTATGATGTGATTAGCGAATCAAATGTATCAGTAGAAAAATGGGTACAAGAAACAGTAAATAGAGTACAGTGCAATGAAGAATTACCAAAAGAGATTGAAAACCCAGCAGTCATCACAAATTATGACGTACCAATAAATAATGTTGCGAAGTTAAAGGTAAATGATTCAAAAATTGAAAATCCAACTCAAAGCTTGAATGAACAATTGATAAGTCATGAAATAAATCTTGAAAAAATACTAAGAAGACAAACAATCGATAAGGAATTACCTTTCTTCTCAGGAAACGTGAAGGAATGGTCAAGTTTCTACAGTCAGTATCAGTACACAAGCGAAATACTTGAACTATCAGAAGTAGAAAACATTTGTAAATTACGAAGGGCTTTAAAAGGTGAAGCAAGAAGATGCGTTGAAGGATTACTCATCTCATCAACGACGAAAGCAACAACAGTTATAAATTTTTTGAAAAATAAATATGGTAGACCCGATATTATTGTCAGAACGCTTATAAATGAAGTGAGAAATATGCAAATCATAAGAAGTAATGATTTTTCAGCATTAATACATTTTTCGGAGACAATTACTAATTTAGTACTTACCCTTGAATCTCTTGATATGAAGAACTATCTGACGTGTCCACAATTAATGGATGAAGTATTGCAAAAATTGCCATACAATATTCAAGTTTCTTGGGGAAAAAAGGTAGTAATGAAGCAAGGAAATTATACATTGGAAGATTTCAAAGATTTTATAAACTATGAAGCTGAAGCTAGAAGTTATATACAAGCAAATATTCCACAGAGATTTAATAATCATGAAAGATTCAAGAGAACCATGTTGGTTGGACAAAATTTAAAAAAAAACTGAAAAAAGTTGTAGTTTATGCATGAAAAATCACGAAATTGATCGATGCAGGAAATTCCTTGACTTAACAATAAAGGAAAGATGGAACTTTATTAAAGATAAGAAGATGTGTTTTTCATGCCTGAGAAGTTTCCATAACATTAAGAATTGTAGATCAAGGAAGAAATGTGATAAAAACAATTGCCAGAAATTCCATCATCCACTTTTACACGGAGAGCACAAAAATTGTGAAGTAATAGATGAAATTAAAGAAGAAGTGATATGTGACCAAGTTCAAAAATATGGGACAAATGAGAACAATCCGAGTCTTCAATTTTTAACATATATCAACAAAAATAGAAGTTATTCTGAAGTATTACTGAAGGTGGCACCAGTGGTAATTAAAGTCAATGATCAGGAAATTGAAATTAATTGTTTATTTGATGAAGGATCCACAGTTTCCTTAATTGATGAAGAATTAGCTAATGATGTCAATCTCAATGGTATAGCCTGCGATCTAGGACTAAGATGGGCAGATAGAAACACTTTCAAAAATATAGAGACAAGAAAAGTTTCATTTCAAATTAGAGGGAAAAGTGAGAATCAATTTCATGTCATGGAAGCATATACAATTAAAGATATGGATTTGCCAGTACAAAGTATTGACATTAAGAAGATGAAAACTAAGTGGCCTAACTTATCAGATTTTAACGTATGTGCATATGGTAATGTACAACCGAAATTATTAATTGGTCAAGATTATTGGGATCTAATTGCAACTAGACAGCTGGTAGAAGGGCCAAAGAATTCACCAGCTTTATCTTACACAAAATTAGGATGGGTAGTTCATGGAAATGTAAGACAATTTAAAGGAAGATTAGATATTGAAACTACTCTTCATATTAAAGTACAAGAAAATTATTTCGATGAAGAACTACATGATATGGTGAAATCATTTTTTAACACAGAATCTTTAGGATTGAAGTATAAAGAGTCAAAGCAATCTGAAGATGACGAAAAGGCGGAAAGTATTATCAAAACTATAACAAAGAGAAAAGGAATGAGATGGGAAACCGGACTATTATGGAAAAATGAAGAAGACGTGTTACCGACAAGTAAAAATTTGGCATTTCAAAGATTTCAGTTTTTGGAAAAGAAAATGTTAAAAAGATGAAAAATTGGCTCAAGCTTACTTGAATAAAATTGATGAATATTTGGAAAAAGGATATGCAAGGAAACTTACTACAGAAGAAGTCAAAGAAACTCCAGAACGAACGTGGTATTTGTCACACTTCGCTGTAGAAAACCCAAATAAACCAGGAAAATTCCGTTTTGTCTTCGATGCGGCAGCAAAAACCGATGGAAAATGCCTTAATGATTTTTTATTGAAGGGTCCTGATTTATATAATCCAATATTGAACATTCTTGTAAAATTTAGAGAGAAGAACATTGCATTTGCAGCTGATATTAAGGAAATGTTCCTTAGAATTCTAATACGAGAAGAAGATCAAAACGCTCAAAGATATTTTTATAGAAAATCACCCACAGATCATTTAGAAACTTATGTAATGACAGTTATGCTATTTGGCTCAGTTTCATCACTGTTTAGTGCTCAATATGTTAGAAATCTGAACGCTATGGAGTTTACAACAAAGTATCCAGCGGCTGTTCAAGCAATATTACACCAGCACTATATGGATGATTACTTAGATAGCGAAGAAACTCCTGAAAAAGCTTCAAAATTAATAAATGAAGTAATAATGATTCACAAGATGGGAGGTTTTGAACTTCGTGGATGGACTTGTAATAACCAAGAAGTACTGAACAAGATACTCTTGCTCACCATTCTCGTGGGAGAGAATGGTGCAGAGTTTTTTTGATACTCTGCACCATTCTCTCCCACGCGCCACCCATGTGAGGAATAGCCGGTGGAATAAATTTCCATTGAATCTCTTCAGCTATTAGTTTTCTTTCTATAAGATCTGAGTTTATATTTTTGAGTGCTTCTTTAATTTCTTTATTGGCTGATGTTAAATTACTACCATTATCGCTCCAACATGGTACATGGTTGCCCTCTCCGAGCCAATATTGCAGAATCGGTACTTAAAGAATCAGCTACTTCAACGTGAACGGCTCTAATGGAAAGACATGAGAATAGAACGCCGTATTTATTTTCAGAGAATGGTGCAGAGTATCAAAAAAACTTTGAAAATAATATTAAAAGAAAAAAGTCCAAGAGTTGAAGTTCTTCACACATTGCTTCTAGAGGCTGAACAGACCGTAAACAGCAGACCACTGTGCTATGTTTCAAATGATAGTAACGATGGAAGTTTAACACCAAACCATTTCTTAATTGGAACATCTAGTAAAATTAAACCATTTGGAATATTTGATGAAAAATTAGAATTAAGAAAACAATGGAAATATTCACAGCAACTTTCCGAACAGTTCTGGAACCGATGGATAAAGGAGTATATTCCAACTTTAGTAAATCGGTCGAAATGGTTTGCTAAAAACAGGAACATTACAGTCGGCGAAATAGTAATTATCATGGATAACCAGTTAGCAAGAAACAATTGGCCACTTGGTAGAATTACGAATGTTATTCCAGATAGTGAAGACAAAGTTAGAATCGTCGATGTAAAGACAAGAAATGGAATTTATCGAAGAGCCGTTAACAAAATATGCCCAATAGGACTTCTGGAAGATAGCGAAGAAAATATTTTGTTCATCGAAGTAGTTTTATTTTATTGTTTTTGATTTGTTTTTGAAATAACTTAGTAACAATAATTATTATTAGAATTTGATGTAAATAAGTCAGTTTGAAAATATTGTATAGACGTTTGGAGAGTTTTAGTTTAAATAAAGTACTTTAGAAGGTTTATAGAAGCATTTATTAATAGATAATAAGTACTTTATTTAACAACTTCATAGAAAACTCAACATAAGTTACCCTACTATAAACTGGGACAACCTGTACATATGGGTCATTAAACAACAATGAATGACGTTACGAACAACATCATCTTTATGATCTTTATACCGACCGTATTTACACAAATCAAGTACAGCTCTGAACGTGTCATGATATGATTTGGGGTGGTAAGCCCGAACGATGTAGTCGGATTAATTAGAGTGAAAATAACATTTCAATTATCACTTTTAACATAATTGATTAATGCCATTACCGGGGTTATTTCTCGTCTAATTCCGAAAACTTTGATATTAGGGGGTTATTAGTTTTATGATGATATCATCCGGGGAAGATATTAATTTTGAATTAATTATTACCTGCGCGAACCTTCAAACCGAGCAATAATTATTCATGCTGGACGTCTTGAAAGCTCGAAACCTTGCAGTGTTTTGTTATTAATGACGTCATGGTCAGTTAAAATAACATGACACATACTTACGAAAGATTTTTCTTAATTTTTTTAAGGATATTTAACCAGGAGATTTTGAACCGTCTTTACCTGAGTTAGAATTGATCTACACGGAAGTGTGCGGAAGCCTTTTAGTGTCGTGGTCTTCAAATATCTCAACTTCGCGGACTTAGTCTGCCTTAGTTGTGGCCAAAACATTCGAGCTTATGCTACTGGATCTTAGTTAGCTTTAAGACTCTGGACTAGTGAAGACAGTTTAGCTCAAAAATTCCAAAAAAGTAGGTAATCAGAGTTATTATTGACTTGATATCAATTAAAAGCCTCTAAATTTAGATTAAGTAATTAAATAGAAGAGCATGTTGGCGAGATCAAGTTAAATATGTAATTGAAATGGAATAAATATCAACGATTAGGTTGGTCAAGGAATGAATAAGCAGCTTCTGAAGGAAAGTTTTGGAACATATGAACTGAGAAGGTCAAAGTTTGTTTTCAGTAAGCACATAGACAGTAGATTAGGGACATTAAAGGGAAATTTGATTCTAATTAGGTACTTCACTCCCTCGAAGGATTTCACCAAACTTTGCGGAGGTAATAGGTAGACAAAATGAAAGCAAATTGTGGTGAATATTATCTTACAAAAGGTTAAGAACGTTTAATTAAAATTATATTGCCCAGATTCCCCTACTTCACAGAAGAATCTCTTTATTTATTGGAAACTGAGTAATAAATATTAATTTAGTATTATTCAGAAAGGTTAAAGTGAGGATAATTTGAAGCCTCCAGCGCTTTAGTATATGAAGTGGAATTATTTCTACAAGATATGTATAATCAATCATTCTGTGTGTAATAAATTTTATTTATAAGCAAAGGTAGCAAGAATTTATACTTTACGAGTTAATTTTAATCAACACTTTCTTGACATAATCGCATTTCTATGTCGTTAAGCCAGATGTTACCTATAGTCCAATTTTGTATACTACTTAGTTAGAGTCTTTGTAATAAGTATCTATAGTTGTCTAAAAAAGTAAATATTATACTAAAGGAACGATAAACGTATGAGATCTATACGGGAAGAACGGTGATTAAAATATTACATATTATGTAAATTCTTCATCAAGCTGACGTGGGTGTGAACCTCAGACTTACCGCACAAGAGTGCGTGTTCTGAATTGCCTTTCAGAACATTTTCAATCTCATGTTCGCTAAACTTTACGGTTCGATTATACCTCGGTAATATATTTTTTTCATACCTACTTGCTCACTTTTAGAACAAAATTCGCTTCAAGTTTACACACATTTACATCTAGAAGTTGAAGTAAAATTATGATGAAAATATGAAGAAAAAAAAAGGGTGAACAATTTCAAATATTTCTCTTTTGATCTTACATGCGTGTCTTTGATTACAAATTTATTTTTTACTTGACATCATTCAGGTACTTTTTTTACCTTTTATTTTATAATGTGTTTTCTTGCAGTATTTTTTTATTACAGTATAGGGGAACTCCATATGTTACATAAATTTTTTAAAAGGCCATTTTTCGACCTCCAACGTTAATTAGAGATTGCACGTAATGTATATTATTATAAAACTGAAAAATTTTCTTTCTCATAAGCGGGAAAAACCCTCAACATCATATACCCCTTTCCTTATGGACATTGGTTAAAAAAATTACATCAATATAACTAAAAAAGTCAATTATACGTATAGTCTGTACAAATTTCAAGAAATTAAGATATAAAGTTGATAATGGTTGGTATGGTTAATTAAATTTGCATCCTTGATAAGATTTGTCACAAGTGAACATCGCACTTTGTCCTTTATCACAATCATTTGTACGGCTTTTGTATTATAATAATTACTCAAAGTCTATTGTCTTACGTTGTATGGAACCATAAAATCTCGCATTAAATATTCGATTGTGTTGCATTTTCACAACTGACGGGTGAACGGATTAATTGCGTCAACCTTGCCTAAATTATTTTCTCTAGATCGAATAAAATTTTGATGACAATATTACATATGTGAGTGACAGCTTTTCGATAATTTATTTAAATTCATAGATAATTGACATGCACAGTGACATTCCAAGTAAATACTGTATACCGGACGTTCCTTTTAGGAAATTCTCATGTTTAATATCAATTGTTATAAAAGTCGCTTAGGAATTTTTCCAAAACTGCGTTGCTCAATTTTACATTTTTACATTTTACGGCCGTAATTTTACATTTTTGGAGATGTTTCCCAAATGAGACCTCATCTTGATCTGATGTTCGATTTTGGCTGTCCAGTTACGAAACACCATGTATACATACACAGAAAACAATTAAAAGTACCTATATGAAGAAGTGAGATATTAAGAATAACCATCCTAGATAATAAGTAACATGTAGTTCTAGAAAGCTTGGAAATCACAATACTTCAGCTAAAAATATAAAATCGTATTTTTATTCGTATAAGTATAGAGCAATAATGAAAAGCGCATGGAACTGAAATCTGAGATTGTCAGCGAGTGTTTTTAAGAGCGGCTCCAGTCATACAATGTGAACAATCCCTAAAGGTTAGTAAAACTTGTGAAGATTTTTCCAACAGCTCTTTCAGCGATTGAAACTTATTGAAGTAAGAGAACGTACCGAAGTAAGAGAACAAAGGGTAATAGGAAAACCCTCGTTAAAAAGTTACAGAGGTTGGTTGTTCTTTGAAAGGAAATGGAAGAAAAAATCAGCGCTTTTTATGGCTGACGTGATTTAAAAAGCTAATTTTCCCCCATACCGTAATTTTAGTTATAAATTAGAAAAATTATTCCTAGCATCTATTCTAAAGAAATAGAACATGAATCCTTTCATCAGCGATCAACTTCGTGATGTGAAACAGACGATTTTCAAATATCATAAGTTAATGGGTTAAATAACTATAATATGGAAGCAATAAATTGATTTAGGTTGACATTTGAACAGTAACTCCCAAACTAACTGTTTAACATTCGACCTGATTTATTAAAATAAAAGCTCCATGTGATAGCAACTTGCTATAATACTCTAATGCCGGTAATTCTGTAACAGCACGTAATGTAGCACTAAACAAACGCTAATCACTTTTTATTACGCTGAAATTATTCCATTAGAAATTCAATTAACAATTAAATCAAGTAGAAATACCTGGAATACTAATTAGTATGCGATATGAACAGGATGCTATTTCATAAAATTAATTAGGCGGAATATCCATAATTTCATAGAAATTACATTGTATCTGCAAAACCTTGTGAATGACGGGGACTATAGGTAGAAATCATTTCTGGATTATACACTACAAATTTTATATTTTAGGAAAATATTTGAAAATAATTGTTAACCTATTTTAAGCATTTCTAAGTCGTTCGTACTATTGTTACGAAAGACGGTCCTTGAAGGAAAAACCGGCTCCTAACCTAACACGGTCTGTATTTTTACAAAAAAAAAAAAAAAAAAATTGAAAAACTCCTAAATGAAGCCACATGACGTCATTTTTTAGAGGAAAAAATTAAAAATCCAAAAAATTTTTTTTATTTTTAGCGTAAACGGTTCAAGGGGTAAGAAGCGATTTTCTAAACTTTCTATGAGAGACGGTCCTTGAAGCGATTCATCATATTCCGGAGAAATTAACCCCTAACAAGGTCTGTATTTTCTAAAAAAAACAAAATATATAAATAAAAATCGCATTTTTTCCATAAAAAAGTCGTATTGATGATGGGACAGGCTTTATCAATTTCATTAATTTTCTCAGGGAAGGTACGCTCGGCATTACGGTCGATATAATGCGAAATGACGCCGACAAGATGTCATAAATTTTGATAAAAAATTAAAAATCACTAAGATTTAAGTTTTTTTGCGGAAACGGTTCAAGAGGTGAGAACCGATTTTTGAAATACAGACCGGCAGGGGCTGGTTTTTCCAGAATATGATATATCGCTTCAAGGACCGTCTCTAATATGAAAATTTCGAGGTTCTTATCCCTTGAACCGTTCACACAAAAATCTGATTTATTTTTATTTTTTATGTCATGTTGTCTTCATTTTCAGGTATGTCGACCGTAATGTCGATACGCATCTTCCCTAAAAATACCAAGGAAATCGGGAAAACAGGTCCCACCATAAACGCGACTGTTTTATGAAAAAAATGCGATTTTTAGTTTTTATTTTTTTGTAAAAAGTTCAGACCATGTTAGGAGCCGGTTTTTCCGGAATATGATTACCGCTTCATATCATATCGAAGCTCTGGACCGCAGAAGACAGGAAATATACGGACAACCAAAAATAAGTCCGAAAAAATATGACACTCATCCAGTGATAGGGTTGTACCCACTAATTTTGGGGACCAGATGACTGACGGAATGAGTGACTAACGAAGCAAAGGGAGTAAGCACAATAAGCCCGTGAGGCTGAGGTGCTTCCGGCGATCCTGAATCAGAAAGCCCTCGAGAAGAAAAAAATTCGCCTCAAAATCGGTTCTTTACCCCTGAACCTTTCACGCAAAAAACTTAATTTTTTGCGACCTTTAATTTTTTTCTCACAATGGTGACGTCATGTTGGCTTCATTTTGATATATTATGTCGATCGTATAATGTCCACGCGCATTGTCTTTGAGAAAAAAAAGGAAATCGGGAAAACCGCTCCCACCAGCAAAGATGTTTCGAAAAATCAGAAATAGATCAGAGGCAAGCCCGAGCGTGTAAGGAGCGCTGGGCCGCATTTCGTTGCTCAATTCATCGCGGTCTGGAATGATATTCCTCTTGTGTATAAAAATAAGATGTGTTCAGCAGGATAGTCAGTCAATGCGAATTATGACACAGACAAAAGGATCGGTGTTAATGAAGAAGAGTTTAAATTAATTTATATTGTGACAGAAAATTGTTTATTTTTAAATGATTTACGAATAAAACTGTGACAAGGATCGAAAAAGATCTTCTGTAACAAGTATGCATGCTGAGACAGGTCAGTCTTAAGATACGGCATGCTGCTTGTCTCAGAAACTCTTGTCCAAGCATATTATATACATACTGCAAATTATTGGAATGCTTATTTAAAACCAACAGATACAGTTTTTTCTGTATGTACAGTAACTCATAATTCTCTAACAACGTTTTGCACTTATCCATCGACATTTTGTCATATACGAGTAGCTACCTAATCTGAATAACAAAAAAATTCAATTTTCTATCTGCATAGAATATATTGAGTGCTCATCTGACACACATGTGATAAAAACCTCAGCATTTCAGTTTCAGTTTATGTAAATGACAATAAAACGTGACGTCAATGTGGAGTGTTGATTCTGTTGTACTTTGATGAAATAAATGTTATACGTATATGTGAATATTGCCAATGGAACAATAAATGGATTACCAAGAGCTATCCTGCGGTTATCAAATCTCATACTGCCCTGGTCCGAATGATATTTCTATTGTCAATTTCCGCACTGTGATTACCAGATAACTCTATCGACATGCCATTAAAAACCTCGAAGTTTTAATAGGTTTGTCACCGACATCTGGATCGATTAAGAGATTTCCATATTAGCTTTTGATTGCTAGGCTAACTATTTCATAGACATTAACCATCAGGTACATTAGTGTTTCCAAATGAATTCGATTTACGGTTACATTTACTGGAATTCAATAAAGAATTATAAGCGCCTTTCTCGTAATTGATTCATTGACAAAGTTCTTGTGGCTCTAGCTAACAAATACACCGTCCACGTCGAACACTTAAGAACTTACAGGCAAGTTAGGGCTCTCAAGAAAGTCTTCTGGGAATGCTATGAGCTAGGTAGTTTCAACAAAAACGCGAATGGATTACCTTGGAAGCAATTCAATGGCACTGACCTGCGAGTTTGATTATTATTCAATTATAATAAATTGCCATCTTAAACGGGTGTTGAATCTTCCTCAAGTTCTTAAACAGCGTGTTATGATAAAGCTAAAAGTATATTTGAGTACATAATCAAATTTGTTGGGTTAGTGTAAGTAACTTTAACGTAGCTCTAGTTCGTATACGTAAGGATCCAATTATACACTTCACGAAGTTCTGCAAAGAGAACAAGTATAATTAAATCATTTAAAGGCCACAGTATTTACGAAGTACATACATTTAAAAAAATACTTAGTTTTCCAACTTAGATCAAAGGATACAACGACACAGGCGATCATAGATTAGAAAAGACATTTCGTTTAAGCGGAGAGAAGTTTAGCAGGTAACAGGAGTTTTTCATTGATAAGACTAACAAAACTAAATTTAATCAACATCTCTCTGCCGTTGAGTGAAATTTTCCCTGAAGTTTTCTGTTAGGGAACTAAAAATTTTATTCTGATACTGTTTGAAAATCTTTTTCAGGAAGTTTATTATAAAACCGTTTCTACACTTCTTTCTCCAAAAACCTACTATTTTCGCATTAATTCTTATACATACTACATGAGATTAAGAATCTATTAAATTACTTGTAAGATTGTTCCTCCAACTTCTTAAAGAAACTTAGAGAAAGGTATAGGGATTAAACAACGTTATTTTACTTAGACCCGTATATTATCTCCCTACCCTTTTCGATTTCCTTTTATCTCAGTATTCTTCCTAATTTCTTTTTCGGCGCTATCGCTCAAATCATTCCCCTCCACACCAGTCTCAGTGTATTTTACGAAATCAGCATTTTTATAAATTTTTGAATCGCAAACGAAATTAAGGCAATTAGAGCCCTAAGACTGACACGGTTGCGCACGTCACCCCTGGGCGAACGGATTCATTCCAGTCGATGCCAGCACTCCCAGCTATGGGGGACTGTTTTCGTTTCTACAATTGACGGTGGCTGACAGTTTGTCCTCTGCTCGTGGGAGAACTGCCTATAACTTAGTTCTTATTCCATCGTATTCCAATAATAGCCCCACCATTTTCTTCATTCTCCCGTGTTTTCAAACCGACACGCCATAAGAGTCGATATACTCTCTGCACCATTGGGGGACGGCAGAGTTTGAATTGGTGTGGGATCAGCCTACTACTCTTATTGGGTTGGATTTCACACGCGCTGTAACAGTCTTCTTTCCACTTTTGGTACACAGTATACTATACAGGGTGAATAATTTTCTCGGTTAATGTTATTTGTAGGATTAAAAAAACCCGAAACAGGTCGATTTTTAAATTAAATTTATGTTTTGTCGACATAACATTTTTTTTATACAGGGTATTCCTTGGCTTATTAATGACGACATTGTTTGTTTCATTTTAACGGGAACTCTGTTATTTTCATATTTCCTGAGAAAATCAAGTAAGAATGGTTTTTACAGTTCCAGTTTAAATCGAGTAGGTTGTGAGTTATAAACAAATGAAAATCGCTTTTTTTAAGCTGTGTACATCCAAAATGGCTCCAATTATTCCCATTTTCCAGTTGTTTTCATTTGTTTTTAAACTTTGGCTACCATATGTATCACCGGTGATTCATACCAGACTTGACTAGCGCACCAATGGGACCATGCATAGGAATCGATTTCTGTACCAGGACTATATCTTGGTTTTACACTTACTCTACAGTAAAACAGATGTCACTATAGGTATACAGTGCTTCCCAAAAGTAACGGATAAATTCGATAAAACGGAGAGGGCTGTTTTTTTGAAAAAATAAAAAAACAGGTCGATTTTGTTTTTGAGTTGTTCAACTTTTGACATAATATTTGGGTATACAGGGTGATGCGCGAAAAAGTGGTGACGTCATCGGTATTTTTTTTAAATGGCAACCCTTATTTTTTATTCCATTTTTTGATACTTAATTTAATTGCCAGTATGGTAATGTAATCAATTTGTAACCTTAAATAAGGAAAATTCTGAGAAAACAGCTTGTGAGTCGAAATTGTGCACTTTTTACTGATGTGAAAATCGGAACATTAGCGATAAAAATAAAAAAATATCAAATAAAAATTACTGTTTCCATGATAATTTTAAAAGATCTGTCTATTAAATTAAGTCTATTAAATTAAATCTGTTAAATTAAATTAAATTAAATCTATTAAATCTGTCTATTGAATTGAATGTCTCCAAATTAAGTTATTTTCACAGAAATTTCGTCGTTTAAGGTTACAAAATGATTACATTACCGTATTGGCAATTGAATGAAGTATCAAAAAATGGAATAAAAAATAAGGGTTGCCATTTAAAAAAAATACCGATGACGTCACCACTTTTTCGCGCATCACCCTGTATACCCCAATATTATGTCAAAAGTTGAACAACTCAAAAACAAAATCGACCTGTTTTTTTATTTTTTCAAAAAAACAGCCCTCTCCGTTTTATCGAATTTATCCGTTACTTTTGGGAAGCACTGTATATTAATTGAAACTTGATTCTGTGAGAAATCCCGAGAATTGGTCACCGGTGATTCACGCGGTACAGGAGTGAACTCCATAATTATTTCTGTAACTGCGCACATGTGATTCTCGTGTTTTTATGGTGATTTTACTTTAACTATAATTATTAATTGTGTTTGTGATGGATCCTGAGGAAGAATATTATTAATATTAAAAAATAATTTAATATTATAATATTAAAAAATATTATTAGTCAGAAGGTTATTATTATTTTTCAGAGGAAAAACAACACAAATCTAGTAGTCGAGACAAGGAGTGCAATCCTGGTATTACACTTTCTGAAGTACAAGTTTGGGGTCAAAATACCAACTTTCTGAAGCACCTGGAGGAAGTTGTAAAGGTTCAGTAAGTACCGTAGAAGGATATAAAGAAATAGAAAAAACTTCTGTAACAGTACACGCAATAGAAGAACAAGATTCAGAAGGTAATAAATATGCCTTAGTTGATAAGTCTAGTCCTAGTCCTGACATTACTGTAGATGAAGATTCTGGATCAGAGTATCAGCCTTCTCATGAAGTATCTGAAGAAAGTAGCTCGGCGCCAACAGAATATAAAGAAATAGAATTTACTTTAGAAAGCGAGGAGGAAATAGAGGAAAGAGAAGCAGAAGACCACATAAATGAAACTTTTGAATGGCAGAATGTGACTGGTGAAACATTCCACAACTTTTTCTTTCAAGGTAGATCAGAAATTGATTTACCTGCAAATTTGACTCCTATTCAAATATATAGAGAAATAATGACTGACGAAATCGTAGAGCTGATTGTTATTGAGACAAATAAAAATGGTACGTTTCATTTTCCTGATTGGAAATTAATAGATAAAACAGAGCTTGACAAATTTTTTGCAATAATTATTTACAAGGGCTAAAATTTCCAAAAATATCCGATTACTGGTCTACAAAATTTTATTATAAACATTGCTTTGTGAGATATATAATGCCAAGAAATAGATTTCAATCAATTTTACGTTTTCTCCATTTAAATGATAACGCTACAGCTGACAGAACAGATCGGTTGTACAAAATCAATCCTCTAATAAACCTCATGAATAGGCGTTTTAAGCTTCTTAAAAAACCTGGTGAAGTGGTTTCAATTGACGAATCAATGGTACCATTTCGAGGAAGATTGGTACTGAAGCAGTATATTCCTGGTAAATCATCAAAAAATGGAGTTAAAATTTTTAAAATTTGTGACGAAAAAGGGTACACATATGATTCAATTGTCTATAAAGGTAAATCTGACACTTCTCCACCTGGAAGAGTAAGCAACAATATCGTAATGCAGCTAATGAGAGACTATGTGAATCAGGGGCGTACCTTTAGTCGCAGACAATTTTTACAATAATATAGAATTAACAATTTTACTACTGAGTAAGGAAACTCATGTTGTAGGAACTTGAAGGCAAAGAGTAATAAATGCACCAAAAGAAATTTTGAATGATAAAGGAATGAAAAAAGGCAATATAAAAGGTAAAGAATGTAGAGGAATTGTTGTCGCCAATTGGAAAGATAAAAGAAACGTCAAATTTATTTCAACTAGACATAAAATAAACCTTTTGGATTCCGGAAAGAAAAATCGAAAAGGTGAAAATGTGTATAAACCAGAAGCCATATTATTCTATAATAAATATAAAATGGGGATAGATATCTCAGATCAGATGTCATCATATCATTCAGTTCTTCGACGCACGTTACGATGGTATCATAAAGTTGCATTTGAATACATTTTTGGAACAGCTATTATAGTAAACTCATTTCAAATTTACAATGAACTCCGGGGTAATAAGAAAATGGAAATAGGGGAATTTAGGGAAAGTTTATTAACAAATTTATTGGGAGAATTTGCCCAACAATCGAAAACTGGGCCCAAACTTAAGAAACATATATTAGAAGAATTTGGAGAAAAAACAAAAGACAATCGCAAGAAAAGAAAACGGTGTATAGGTTGTTATCAGATACAAAAAAATGAGCACAGGAATGCGAAAATTGCAGCCAAAAAAGCGAAACTAGTGACCACATTTTGCAGAGATTTTCCCACTAAACCCTTTTATTGTTTGCAGTGTTTCCAAAAAATGCACTAGAATTTGACAGGAAAGAACTTTTTTTACATATTTTTATGCATAATGCACGTATTATAGAATTTTATTGTTTTTTTTTTTATGAAATAAACATTATAATTTGTGTTTAAGAAATTATTTGTATTATTTAAAAGTATGTATGTTCCATTTCAATACATAAAATCAAAATGACTCATTATGACAACTTTTTCTAATAAAACGCTCATTGAAACCACCTTTATCTAATGAAAACTGGTTCATTTCTGTACCAGTACACACAGACTAAAGCCCAATACTATGTACCATAGTAAAGATATTTTAATATAAATTTCATGCAACAAAATATCACCGGTGATTCACGTGGTACTGAAGTGAACTCTAAAATTTGGTCACCCGTGATACACATGGTACTGAGAGTAAGTAACCTAATTTTGGCTTGGTAGTCAAAGTGTTAACTCATTAGCTTTTCAATTTAAACTGCAACTGTGAAAACCATTCTAAAAAATAAACAATGTCTTCTTTACTGAGCCAAAAAAATTTTACGTCAATAGAACATAAATTAAATGAAAAATAGATCTTTTTCGTTTTTTTTTTTTTATAATTCTACAAATATATGAACTGAGAAAATTAATTTATTCTTTGGATATGATTCCCCACATACAATAGGTAGGTACTTATGTATAATTTCACAGCCACTAAAAAAATCTTGCTTCCCAGAAAGCGCCTAACAAGAAACACTCATGAGACTATAGCTCTCATGCTTTTCAATGAAAACTTTGAAATGCATTTCGAAAAACTGTATAAAAAAAATTAAACAAATATTTTAGAAATCTATTTTTTTCTTGTATTGTAATAAAAAAGAAAATTTTCCACCTATCCTGATATATTTAAATCAGTGTGGTCTGGCATCAATAACTGAAGTTACGGGCTCACTTATGCAATTTCAGTAGAAATCTTCATCTTGAAACTTCTCCAGATTCTCCATAAACTCCACATATTTTCCACTTGAACGTTCGATACTCCGCAGCAACACCGCTTTAGGCAGGTGGAATAAATATCAATTGAAACTTGAGAACTTTCGAACTTCAGATATGTTTCGAAAGGTGTTTAACGTCTTTACGAGAAAATATTCACACCGGTCACTTTCAAGTCGTAGAAGAAACTTTCGCAGAGGCGTAGGTAATTGAAATATGAGCTTAACAACATGTCGATGCTTACAACTCTACGTGTAGCTCATAGATACATATTTCTCTTTGATGTCAAGTTAGTATTCATTAGTCGGAGAAAATAATAAATTAAAAGCAAACTTCAACGTCAACAGCAGTGCAACAAATCTCCCAGAAAGAAAACAAGTCTCCCAGCAGAACTAATGTTATTTTTCATAAATTTGTGGCAAAGTTTCATGAAAATTTATGGATTCAGGCGGTCGTTTGTATTGCTCTCTGCTAAACACTTCTACTTCTGTATATAGAGCTGTCATTTACGACATTTATCACTCTAATATTATTTATGGAAAGATAAGCTACTAGCAAGGTCTTTCACGTTTATTTTGCAAAACGTACCTTTTAGGTTTCCCTTAGGATAGGTGTACTAGCAATATGATATTAAATTCGTTTGGAAATTGAAATTTTTTGTAGCTTCTATTATACATTTCCATATTTTTATTCCCAATCCTGGAATGTTGAAAATTATTTTCATCGCACAATTTTGTAATAACAAGCTGCTGGGTATAGTGGCTAGGCTTGTTGGCTTACTGGACGAATGATTAATTTCAAACTGAATTCTTTGCGGAACCCTATGCGAGGGTTCATTCTGCTTTTCCATAGTTATAAACCAAGTTCATTTTTCAACTAATGAAAAACTACTGCAAGCTTCCTGGCTTAGTAAATATCCCGTATAATAATAATACTGTTCGGACTCTAACAATGAAGCAGAAGATGTGTAGAGTTTGATTTATGGATACATACCTTTAGCACAGAGTAAAAATGAAAACATTTTTATTTTAAGTAACATTCATAAAACAAACTTTGACTACGCATTAACCAGCACTGAATTTATAATGAAGAAAAAAACCCGGTAAAAACGGTGTTTTTCAAGAGTTAAAAATCAATGTTTAAGTATTCTATCAAATGATGTACCGACATGACTGAAAGGCAATTTCAGCGATGCGGAAACTATGCTGGGCACATTCTAGGATTGATATATCGACTCCCGCGACCTCCCGAAATGTAATAATCCCATACGAGCTCCCGATCTACCCGTCTCTTTGCATGTCTATTAGGAGGACGAAAGCTAGACCCAAGAAGAACGCCTTTTCGGCACAAAGACCTTTTCACCATTTGAATTTATGATGGCGAAACGCAATTTGGAATTAGCCGTAAATAATTCAGTCGGCTTTCGGTAATTTATAAGTTGTTTTGACGGCTTATATGTCGTAAATCTGGGTTTTCTGCGCAAGCCCGTTTTATTAAACCGAGGGATTGTGATAGGGCTATAAAGCTACTCGCTCTATAAAGTAAGGGTTAAACGGTAATAATTAAATTCAGCTGTTTATTTCATTATTTATCCCTATCTACCTCACAAGTAAGAGTTGTTGTTTATTGTTTCTAGTACCTATCTAATTAAGGTAAATGTACCTATACATCTAAACAAAACAGCAATCTGTTTATCTGAACAGAGATGTAATGATAATACATTCCAAAGTCAACAATAAATGTTTTGTTGTATTATGCTTGTAAATAAGTAGAGTGATCACCTTACTATTCACAAAAAAGTTACCATCCTGATATTATTCGGTTGTTTTGCTTTAAAATATTGGTTAAAGGTGATGAACTATGGAAACCAAGACAAGGCTGTTCCTCCTTTGTTAAGCCTAAGTTATATTAGATCAATTCCAATACAAGTGTGTCGATCAAAAGATTCAGTTATCAGGTTGATTACTATTTTAACTAGTTAAAAAAACTGGTTGTTATCACCAATTTTTCTATAGAATCTCAGACTTGCAAAATTGAGAGAGCAAATTGCATCTCTAGTAATTACCGATTTGAGATAACCAAAGCTATATCTTTAATATACAGATATCCAGCTGATATCCAAAGCGATAACAAAGTTGAAAGTTTCACAAATTTTTTAGATATTCTCACGTTAAACTGGTAAAGATTCCCGCTGCTGAGCTGTGGTTTAGAGTTACTTTATGAGAAGCTAATAATATGCGCTGAACATCTGAAACGACTTTATTGGTGAGTTCGAAGCTTCTCAAGACTCGAATACCCCAACGATGATAGCCGCATCGCCACTAAAAAGCTTTTAGAACTATGCAACTAGCACTAAAAGTACCAAAAGTATCAACGTTTCTTGTTATTATTACCTATATACAACCTTTAATTCAAGATTCGTTAATTTCTGATTGATATTGATGGTTTCGGTTTGTAGCATGATTCTGAATTCTGGATTGTTGGGAAGGCAGAATAGGTCCCCTGCACTGACGCCTCAGGTGGCTCATTATTTTTCCTCCTTTCCCGCCTGGTAGCCTCACTTCTTAAACCATCCCAGATTCAGAAAGAACTGAGCCATGGCTCCAGAGAGGCCGTTGGGCATGGCTGATGTAAACCATGCATAGATCTACGGAGGTTGTAGAGTGAAGGACAGCGGCACAGGATATGTTAAACTGTCTCTTCCTACCTAGTGAGTCAGGGTTGATGAAGGTAAATGCCAATCACTGGTTTGAGTGTTGGTTGGGATATTTGCCGACAGTATTCGGTGAGTTTGTCGGAGTATTGGAGCATTTTGCTAGCGTCGTACATGTTTCTTTAAACTGTCCTTGTTTAATAGTAAGTAGTACCAGCGGCACAGCAGGCTTAGGTTAAGAAGAAGTTTTGGGTCCCCCCTGAGCTAGCCGATCTGCGGCCTCGTTTCCTTTGACGTTTGAGTGTCCTTTTATCCAGGACAGAGTGCATCTGTTGTGATTAGTAACAATAGCCGTTAAAGCTCCTTGGTCGTCAAGGGCAAGCACAGAGCAAAACCTTGAGCCCCTGAGTATCCCCAGAGCTCCTTTTATATCTGTTAGGATCAACAGGTTTTTATTTTTGATTCCGTGTTGAGTGGTTTCCATTGCACAATGTGTCATCGCTGTCAGTTCTGTTTGAAGAAAAGTAAAATGTATGCTCAATTAAATCGTTAGGTTCATGTCTAGTGCCTTGGAATGAATTCTGCAGCCTGATCCTGAACTAGACTTCTCCTCTGTTATTGCGTAGTTCTTATTGGAGATGAGGATGGTTATTATAATCTTCTTGACCGCCACCGTGAGGATAGGCGACTTGCGGAAGCCTCCATCAGTATGGAACCGTGTTGGCCCATCCACTTCTTTTCATTGAGCTGACCCGTCAATCTTAGTCTTAGGGCAGTCCTCAGCGCCGTTCCCCTGATAAAAATGTACAGCGGCAGCAGATCAAAGACCAGCTCCATGGCCGCAGTCGACTTAGTTTTCATTGCTCCAGTGGTAGCAAGAAATACTAATCTTTGTAGGCTGTTTAACTTAGTCGGTAGATGTAAGTCCGGTTCTGGGTCACCATACTATGGAACCATAATATGTTAGCTTAAGGTTCATATGTTAGTGCCTGCTGACAGCTGTGGACAGCCATAGGGCAACCTTTGGGCTAGGCCCCAAGTCGACCCCACAGTCGTCCTACACTGTCAATGTGCCATACTGCTACTTATTAACATGTCTTGCCAACGTCAGTTTGCCATCCAGTAAGTTGTGATCAGTTGCATCGATTCTTTGGAGTGAACAGGACCTGATTAGAGTGGCGTAATGCTCGATACCAAATTTTTATAAACGAGTACCTACATAATCTTTTTATAATCTTTAATATCAAATATTTCAAGTCAGAATGAAGTAGGTGGGTGCTATTTCTTACCAATGCAACAAGACTTAATTCTCCACTTCTGATGAATGGACAAGACGTAGAACGTGATCATACAAGCAAAAGCATCTATCTTCAACAAATAACACACCATATGGATATATGCACAGTAATATTCAGACCGTGTACTGCATAGTAGTTTATGAAATGTTCATATCATTTTTATCCTTATTCAACTTCGCGTATTTCTATTCAAGATCTAGGATAATAATAGAATAATAAGGGAAGTGTGTTCGTGTCTAACAGTAATATAAGGAACATGAGAGGCGCTTTGGTCGAGGTTAAAAGGCCAGCATTTCAAGTTGGAAGTGTGCCATCAGAGAGAGTGGAACGCGGAAATACTACCCTACTATAGCGTATTTCCCGGCTTCTCTAGACCAAGAAAGCACGCGATATGAACTCTATGATCCAGGATGAATGATATTATATTATGTTAGACGTATAGTAGAGCTACTGTAATAATAGATTGTGTCTGTACATTTTTGATGCCCCCTACTGTCATTTTAATATTATGTTAAGAATTCTAAATTAATGAATCAGTCACATGTGCTTACAGCGATATCAGGCCGGATTTCCTTTGTCCTTTGAAGGATTAATAGAGGATTTGTGAATTAGCCATACGAGTACGGCCCTGATCTCTGTCAGACGATTGATTTGGACAGGCTTTTTCACTCTCAACTCCTAATCACTCTCAGAGATTAAACCCTTGACCATTGCTGAGTGTTAGTCGCTTTCCTACACCGGATGGGATATATTTCAGTTGAGCTGTTTGCAGTTTATATAACTCTATTCTGCCAGTTCATTCCAACTTTTTACTTCAATGGAGCACGATATTTCATTTGGATGATCGTTGGAGTAAGTGAGTTTTTGTTGACTGTGAAATCTAGATGTCAGTTCCAAATAGTTATTTCCGGAAGTTGAACGATCCGTCTATCTTGAATCTTTAAGAACTGTCAGTGTAATTGAGAAGCAGATTTCATTTTTAAGACATTTTAAAACGTCTGGTTAATACAATGGGAGATTTGAAGCTTCATTCAAATAATGCATCTGTCATTTTCTACATAATGTGGGGGGTTGCCTTAGAGGTAGCATCAAAGAGAATTAACTAGTTATTAATAATTAGTTCATGCTCCTTGGGTAGCACGGAGATAAAAGTAGCAAATTTTGAATAGGGACACTTTGAAATAGGGATCAAGTAGTTAGATGCCAGATTATTCTACACTAATAACGTGGTTGGTTTTCTCTCCCCAGTTTAAAACAAAAGGGACGCTATGAGAAACCAGTTGACTTTTAAATTTAAAATGAATTTGATTAAATTTATAATAAAAGTAATAGCCCAAGATCTTAAAGGCAACAAAAATTATCTAAGGCTTTTTTAACTTGCTAGAAGCTGTTTTGCTTTTTTAAAAAGATATAGGCAAGGGTATAAAAAAATAGAAAGAATTTAGTTAAGGTAAATTTACAAGTGAACTTTTCCCGTCCTCGGTGCCCGAGTACTCTCGGTCTCGCTCTGGGGCCTGCGTCCATTCTGCCGACACTTTCCTCTTGCAGATTGCGTCGTAGGTCACGCGTCCCTCCCTGGACCAAAGAGAAAGCCTTATTGTCACGCCACCTCGACGTCATCCTCTTTAACTTCCACGTAGACGCTTTTCGTGCGTGCAACCCACCATTCTGGCACGGTCAACGAGTCCGTGAATTTACACGCGATACTTAAAAAAAAGTCGCTAGGAATTTTAGCTCGAGAAAACAATTTTTTTTATGTCAAGCTTGCGTACATAAACTTTAATGCGGTAAATGCATTATAATAATAAAAGTAAGAATATTAACATATTATAATTCTTCTGAATGAAAAAGGATGATGACCAGTCCTAGAATAAAATTCAAAGGAAGAGTGTTAAATTCCAAAGTCTTACGCTCGAAGATTTATTGATAATCTGTACAACAGAAGAGTAGTCAGAAAACACTTATTTAATTTCTGCAGTCTCAGTCTACACACGGCATCTCTTCTGAAAGCTCTTGTAGTTGCATTAGGTAGCCACCCCATCCACCTGTCTATCGGCATTCTGATATCGTCTATTATTTCCGCATTGCTGGCCAGTCCGTCAGCACGTCAGAGGGTAATCACCTGCTCGTACATCATCGCCTGACGTTAGCGCCTGCCGGGATCTAGTCTGGAGGGAGAGAATATGGGATACGTCTCTGGAAAGCCAAGCTCTTCATCGCTGTATGTGGATATGGGTCTATTATACGCAAGGATTTAACGATGATGACGGTATGAATTCAAAGAAGCGCAGGATTTTGGCCAAGCTTGTGCGCTTCCGTTTATACTAAGTTTGACTAGGAGTTATAAAGTTTTAGAGTGAATGGTGGAGCGGGACTTTTGAGAGAAATATATCTAAGTGATGAAGTATTGTTTCAGTAACTATTACGGAGCTTATAGAACTATATCCTATCCGTCGTGGTGTTTTTCTTAAATTAAGTTTTAAGTAATTGAAGTTTTGAAATTAAATAACGTACTTTTAATTAGATATCTACCGAAGTGCAAATGAATTAGAATAAATACTCAGGTCAGGGTTACTGCGTGCATAATTATTGCAGTCTAGACAGACGTGTTTTCAAATTCCTGGAAACGACTAAAATGAGAAAATTAATTCTATTTTCTGGTATATGGAATTAATTTTCTATTCCGTATCCCCAACTAAAATTTTCTGGATACTGAAATGTCTACAATGTTGCTGATCAGCAAGTGCTTTAACTGTGATACCGGAATTGTGATGCAGTTATTAAATTGTGGGACGGTTATTAAATTCTCCTCCATTTTCATTGTTCAGCAAGCAATTACGATAATTTCATCAAATATTACATGTACAATCGTTTGCTTAATATTTAGTTGCTCTATTTTTTTGTTGCTCAAAAATTGCGGCACAAGCTGGATACAATTAAACGAGTCTCAATAATAATTATTATAAAATTTATCTCACAATCCACTCACTTGCGATCTTCAATATCAAACAGCGTCTGATATTCGCTCCTGCAATACCAGTCTTTTTATCTATAGCAAATACAGAATGAATAGGAAATTAAAAGTTGAATCATAGCTTAGGATGAAAAAAGACGCTCTAAATTTTCTATCTTCTTCTTATGACGCCAGCACCTTTTGGAGGTGGGCGATCAAAATAGCTAACGTAGATTTAGACACAGCCATACGGAATATGTCAAGTATGACATTACCCTGGACTTTCCCTTCTATTGATCAGTCTTAGAAGTTGCGTGTTTTTCTCTCCTTGATGGTATTCATGAGGTCTTTTTATTTTCTCTGGACCATGAAATTCTTATTATACGGAGGTAAACATACATTTCATCTATTTTCTTCTCCAATGATGTATCGGAGTCCAACTCTCGCATCCGTACAGGAGAACCTAGAAAATGCAGCACTTACCATGCGTATTCGGAGCTTGATAATCTGGTGAGACCGCACAGGCATCTTGGCAATTGTCACAACCTTATATTTTGTCGCATTTATGGGCAGACCAGAACATCCACAATGCCAAACTATACCATTTGTAACGTACACCTCGTACGTACCGGCTAGATGCCAGCAACACGGAGACAACGGCGGGCGCGCGCAGTGAGTGAGTGATGGTGGCGTTTAGTGCACATCCGACCGGAGGCCTCGAGTTCGTCGACTGCGCTGTCGAGTCTCGTCGACCTCGACTGTCGAGTTGAAATCAGGTACGTTTCAGCATCATACCTGCGTTTTCACTTTCTTTCTCTCCTGGAAATTCGCGGATGAAGGTTCCGCAAACACCTTAAGTTTCCTGAAATGGCGTCGTGAACTTTCACGTGAATTATTATAAGAATCACCTACGTTTTTGGCTTGCTTTTTCCCTGGAGGCAATTTTTCCCTGGAGGCAATTTTATTCCCGGAAGCAACTGCTTTTTTCGTGCCAAGCAGAATCTCCATACCAAGGCGGATTTTCTTCAATACCCAGTCCACCTTTCGAGCCGAAGCAAGTTCCGGAGCCAAGCCTGAAGATCCAGTCTACTAACAGCTAGACTTGTAGCTCGCTCCGAAGGGCCATACGAAGATAAGTGCCTTGTGAACTATTAGCACCCGACCAAGTCATTCCGCTAAACCGCACGCTCTTGTTGTTTTATTATTTGTTAACCGTGCTCAAAAGTGTAATATTAACCCTCCAGTACTCGCACCCTGTTTTATAGCATCAGTTCTCGCATGGATTACAATAGTAGTTAAACCTAAAATGTCTTCTGTATTATTTCTTAAAGTATTTATTGAAATAGGTATGGCTAATTATGATTAACTGTACTTTAGTTCATAAAATAAAACAAATCTACGAACAAAAAAAAACACTTTTTTCTATAATATAAAAAGATGTGCATGAGGTATACATTTTTAATTTGATTCGTCCGGAATCTCCTCACTTGGACCCTCACTGCAGCTCAGGCATATTTCTTGAAGATGAACAGGACACTCCCAATTTGTACAAGTATGACACCATTTTCGAGTACTCTTATTTCGGCTTCTTCCGCAAAGGTAGCATCTTCCTACTGAGCTTTTTCTTTTTTCTTACGAACGTGAGTTCTCGCGTGGATTACAATAGTAGCAATACACAATTTTTTTCTAGCTGCGCACTAACCGGAGACCTCTGAACTACTGAAACAGCTGATTGGAAAGTTTTAGGAAGGTACTGAAGGATAGGGAACCCGAAAAAATTTCTTGCGTGAATTATAGTCTAATTTGTAACCCTGGACTACGTATGTAATCCGCGCGAGCACTGAAGGGTTAATAATTGTGATATTTTATATTTTTTCAATAAAGAGTACCTGTTGTTCTGCTGACCTGCTTGTTATTGTTGACCCTCTTAGACTAGCGACTCAACCTACGACCCTTGTTGTCTTTTACTGTCTCATGCTCTCAACGACTATTTTTCCCCTCTAAGGGTTAAATAGTTCGTTTCACATTATCCTTTAAAAGTCCTGCGCATTCTTCGCTAGCACAACGGTATCTTCAGTATGATGTTACTGATCATTTTCCCGTTGATCTTAATCCCATACATTCGATACCCTCCAGCGCTTGTTTTAAGATGGCCTCTCAATATAAATTGAACAACTGCGGTGATAACACGCAGCCCTGTCTTATTCCCCTTTTAATCGCGACTGCTTCTGATGTTGTTCCCTCATTTTTCACTACAATTTGAACTCTTTTTATCAGTTTATTGTTGCAACAGATTTACGTTGAAAGGTTCGTCGATAAAATAATCCCAAACTGAGTCTATTTATTTTGTACATCGCTTCACTTGCATTTCAAGACTGAAGACTCTTTCTCGAGAATTGGCTTTATATACCGGATCCGAGACGGTAGAAATATTCTAGAATTATAAGTGAAATTATCACGGTGAAGGGGTGCTTTCTAAGTATTAGCAGGATGACGTCATCATGTTTACTGCCACGTTATCTCTTATATCTTAGATTCTTAGAAATCTACGAGAGATGCCATGATGCACCTCTAAAACGCCACATTCTGGATACGGAAATTTGTGGTAGGTACCGAGAGCGTTTGCTTGCATCCATGTGAAATTAATTAATTTTATTGTAAAATTGAGCGGTTTCATTGTTCGAATTTGATTCAATTCCCAAAGGTGACAACATGACATTCGGGTGTATTGGGGGATATCGGGGGATTTGGAAAAACAGGGGGATACACCTGGGTATGACATTACTATTGGAGCAGCATGTATTCCCATATAGGTAACAGTAAAACATTAGCTGCGAACTTTTTTTAAACAACACCTAAATATTAAAACTAAAGTCAACGAAACTGTTATAAATCAACACTAAAGGAGTGCTATGTTCCCACAAAATAACAATATGACTTTCGAGTCATAAACTCCGATTATGCAGAGGTCAGATCATGCAGCAGAGTAGGGGACGTAAAATTCTTACCTCACGTAACGCAGATGAGATAGATATGACAGCATGCAGCTGCTACATAATTCTATGGGGCAATCAATAATTTAAATAATGAAAAAACCCCGGTTGATGGCTTCTCGAATGTCAGAGAAAACATCTTCTCCAGGCCTCCAGAAAAAGTTATAAAATCTATACAAGCCGGTGGAAAATTTATTGAATGTTAAGCGATGCGACAAAAACATGCCACAAAAACATAACAACAGAAAACATCTCAAACGTCATTTATGTCTGTTTGTATATTTCATTGACCTCATTGATATGCTAAATATTCACAAATCATGTTGTATTTTTGCTGCTACATTAACACTGGGCTATAAAAATTATTTTCCGCGGAAATATGCATCTGTTTTACATACGCTGAACATACGCTGAGTTCATCGAATCTACTGAATATTTCTTCATCTGGATGGATTCTTTGTAGAAAAGTTTTATGTGTTGTTTATTGAATAATCATTTCACTAGATCTGTCCAACTTTTTAGATTTGCCTACGGGAGCAGTAGTGTATAAGTATCGATATATTTGGATGTTCTGGATTTAGGCCAGGTTGAGTCTGGAGCCAGGTTGCAGTCATATTGCTAATCCTACGATGTGATAAATTAGCCATTGTTACCGTCAGAGACCCCGATATTAACATCTAGCGATGATGCATGTCTCCAATATGTGCATGCTTTACTGTTCCCAAACAATTACATCAGCAACTGGGCCTACAAATGTGTTTCTACCCTTCCTCAGAAAACTAATATCCCACCTATATACGATTCCATTCCGGAGAGATATTTACTTTTCTGACTGGAAACTCAACGGAAAAGAAGGAAGGAAACGATTTTAAATCATTGAAATTTCTCCAAACGAGTACGCAGCCCCGCGGATGAATAATTTTCTCAGGCGCAGCTTTGCTTCCTAGAATTAGAGGGCTTATCTTCTGCTAGAATTAATTTTCTTTGGTCCAATTTATTCACAGATGCAATTCCCCCGGAATTTGTGAGAAATGCATGGGAAATGGATGGAAGAATTATTCAGTTTCACCTAACCAATAATTCCTAGTGCTTGAACTCGGACTTGGCTAACGTTTGCAAATTTCAAGCTTAATGGAAGAAATTAACTGCAGATATCTTGGCTTTGAGTTTAATTAAAGGTGGATAAATGTTAATGCTGGCCCTTCATTAATTATGTATCTAAAGCAGTTATTAGTCATTGAATATATTACTGTATAAGAAAAATGTACCTTAAGACCGCTAGTAAGACAGTCAATATACATTTGATCACTTTTTAATTTAATATCAAATCATGTAGGTCCTTATTCAACCTTTTCAGCAAATCCAAAAATGATCTATGGTTGCAGCAGTAATCTAGAAATCTAAAAATATACAAAAGGATAAGGTCTTAGGTATATGATTTAAATTTCAAAATTTGCGCGAGTTAGCAAGAGCTGCTAGAATATTCCTCCCCAGATAACATAAGTGACAATACCTACACTGCAGGCTCGCCTGTAGAGACAGCTTTTACTAGCTAGCCTTCAAACAGTTAACGTTATCTCCAGCCAAATTGAAGCGAACTCTGCGGTGATTTACTATGAACGCTGGACCTCGGGTTGAACTGAAGGACTAAATTAGCTACTATGAGACGTTATGGAACAGTTTCAGACTAATTTCAACTCCTAAAAGATAAGATTACACGTTATGGGTGTCAAATTGATATTCCCACACATAAGGAGCCAAGATGACGAAAAAAAACCTGGAATGTTTCTTTTTTTTTCTAGGTATAGACCTCCTTTTGGTTATTGTGTGGTGTTTTATTTTTTAGATTAAGCAACCTTATTCGTTTCAAGTTTTAAGAAGAACCTATCGAACTATTTTAGGATAGCACTTGGTCTATGATATGAAGATGATTTTGTAATTATAGGAAGGTAAAAAGAAATAAACATTTTAAAATATATTTCAAACTACACTCTTTCACATTGAGTTACAATAATTCCACTAGAGGGATTAAAACTATTTGATCCCGCACCTACAAAAAGACGATTTCCCAACTTATTCACTAACTCTCCCAGCCAAAGCTGCTATTTCACTGCAGCTAATTAAAACGTCACTTCAAGTGAAAGAATTTAACGGTCCCAGCATCCACTATCTCTAGGTACAGGTCTTGAACTAATAAGAGCACCGACTAACTATAAATCTATCTGTTCCGTATAAACTTTGGTTCAGGCGCACGGTCGAACAGCGACAAAGGGTTTACGTTTTGGGTTTATGTCGGATCCCGCAGTAATTACAGCCCTTGTGGATTGTTATCTTGAAATCTGGCATGACCGTAGTCACAACTATGCAGTTTGAGAAAGTTGGAATGAACAGTGAACACACAGTGACATTACTGACACATCTCTTTTATTTATATGCCTAGTCTGATGGTAATATGCTTATTTGTGGAATTGCTGCTTTCAATTCAACGGCCACGTTGTACGAGTACCTACATAACAAAAAGTTTTAAGCCGGGCATGTCAGCTTGGCTTGAAAAACGATAAATATTATTGGCTTAAATGGATTATAAGTTGAAAGTTGTAACGTTTCAACACTGAACAGAATTTTACTGTGGGGAACTAGAAAGTTGGTGGGCAAAAAGAAACATTAATATTTTGCATTGTTAGTTAGTTTTATTAACTGTTGTTTAATTATTTTAATAAACCGGTTAGATCCTTGCCTATAATAATTACAGTTAACTGTGGATGAAGACAACTAACACGGATGTTTTAACATTAGAACATTTCTGCACGAAAGCGGGATCGTATGGGACAAGCGAGATTATTTATTCATGTGGTACTTAATTTTAAGTTTTTAATTTTAAGAAGAACCCTTTTGCCTCTTCTATGTATATTATTGAAAATATCTTCTTAGTCTCATGCTTGCAGCGAATCAGGAAATTTAATACAATGAAATTTTGTTTTTTTCTGCCCAGGCCAATATGGGTCAAAAACTCGTCATTGAACTGGAGCTCAATGCGAGAATAACGGACTGCTCTCGGAGCTGTTGATTTGCCTTCTTGTCACAATTATTGAGCCTAACTGTTATCGCGCGCCATATTTCATGGTAAATTTAACAAAATAAATTTGTTTAAAGCTTATACTTTTGTGTGGCTGTATAGCCACACATCCATATGTTTCCGTTCATCCTGTTATTATTGGACAATATGCAATATGAAGACTGCCCAATCAAAAAGTGAACATTCCATTGTCCACACTGTTATTTAGAGTCGTTGTAGGTGAATCTATATTATGTTAATTCCTCAAATTGCGTTCTCAATCGATTAGAAGTCTTAAGGATATGCTAAAGAATTCTTATTGGTGGATATTGGAAACTTACACAGGAATATTACATAGCAGGTATCTGCTTAATTACGTAATGAAAAATTTCGGTGGTTTCGATTTAAAAGCGTCAGAAATGCAAAAACCTAATTTAGCATAAGCTAAATGATCAACGATCTGTATTGACTGTCAAGGGAGGAATGTTATTATAATAAGAAAGTTTCGGGCGCGCTTAATAATAACGACGGTATCATTATTCTTCCAAACGTTTCGCGGCTGATTAGATTTTTTTAATTTTCCACAACAGAATGGTGTGGTTGGCTTGAAATCTGGAACAAAATTATCGATTTGCTATAATTGGTTTAGCCCCCAGATTGAATCTTTGAAGTTTCAACACACATATTTTATTCTACGTGTAATAAGGGAAAGAAATTGAATATTTCGCAACTCATTTCCATTGGGAAACCTCTTCAAAGGTAAAAATCTGCTTTCGCATGCTTCTTCTTTCGCGTTTTCGATAAGGTAAGTTTGATTGATTTTTATTAGAACTGTTCATAAACATCAGAAAAGGACTAGAAATCCTTCTCACGTATTCTTCATTTTCATTAATTTATTTAATATTTATTTTTTACTTAACTGAAATCAAAATGAGTATGACTAATATGAATATAAATTATGATGCCATTCCAGAGGTTTTTGAATTAAAGTTGGCTGCATTTTTATTTTTTTTCCTTAAAGTTGTAAACTCTGGATACTCGATTTGAGCTTTACTTGTTAAGATAGTTCAAATGTTCAAAGTTCAAGTTCAAAGAGGCTTGTCGTCGAAGTCACTATTGCCAATATTAATGGAATGATTACCAACATGTCCTGAAGAGTTTATCTCCGACTTAAAGGACAGCCTCTATAGTTTGATTTTCATCTTATCTTCGATTCCTACCGTTTTATTTTCATCAAGAAATAATACCGAGTAACCTAAAGCACAACAAACCCGAGACATCTGCAATCTTTCACATGTCTTCAAAAGTTCCCAGCATAGGCTACAATTTCTTTGCATAGTTATTTTTTATTTCTCTCCTCTTATTTTTCTGAGCTGCTTCAAGTTAAAGTGTGGCTGCAAGTAAAAGAAAGTTCACGAGAAGTGTTAATGACGAGAAAAGCCCTGAAAAATTGAAGAGGCGTCGGAGCTCTCTGCCCTGTGTTTTATCTGAAGCAATTATCAAGAAGTAAATATCTGCTAGTAAAAGTTAAGAATCTTTCTATACTAGCAAGTCGACTATGCTGTGAAATACCAAGGATATACGGAGTGTTAAATTTTTAATAAAGCTTGCCGTTGTAGCTATCATTTGCGGTAATGGTAATTATTACAGGGTACAATTCATGATAGCTATTAGTGATAATATGCTACCTACTTAGGTAATGCACACTGAATAATATAGTAATAATAACAGACAAGTTCTGCTCCTCATGATATACGTCATATAAACAATAATTACCTGTGATAGTGTTGTTACATTAAATATACATATAGACGCCTTGCAAAATCATTACTTTGTATCAGATGCCATTAAAATTACATTGTTTCAGAATGTGCCCAGTAAATAATCAAAGATGTCATCAATAGAGACAATAGATGTATCTCAAAATCTGAGAACCATTAGGTACTACTCTATCCATTCAGATAGTTTTAGTTTTTCAAAAACTAGACGAACGCAGGTTCTTCTGGGTTTGAAAGTTTAAGGGAACATTATATAATCACGCAGGCCATTTTCCTTGAAACATTTGAAGCTAGAGGGCGAGAGAATCTTAAATTCAAAAACAGAAGTGTTTTATTTTAAAGGAGGGAACATCGGTCTTAACTATGTAGGTAAGAAAAAGTCGCTCCACTTCAATAATTATAGGCTGCGAGAACTTGCTCATATACCCAGCTTCAAGTAAACCAAATAGTGAAAGAGTTTTTTTTTATATTTCATTTAGGCCTCTGTTAACAGACATTTTTGTTCCCAGGATACATCACAGATTTGGTGCGCATGACGTAGGATTGTAGTTAGTTTAGTTTAGATAATATCGGGATTTACATCGCTGTAGTAATGATCCTTTTTATTGATCCCCTCATTTATGATCCCTTTTTTTTCGTGAGAAAGAAAATTCTGAGAAAACGAGGGTTGCTTTTCAACCGATCGTCATGATCTCCGTTTCAGGTTCACGGGTAGATTAATTCAGGCAGTATCTTAAGGACTGGATTTAATTTAACTAAAGTTAATTATTTACAATAAGCTCCCTTTATATCAAAACACTAAAAACCCAACATCGGTTACAGCAAATACAAAACATTCACGACAAAACAAGTTCTTCCTAATGTTTCTGACGAATTGCGGGACCCAGTTTGTGAGCTGAGACTGTCAAAAGTTAATCGAGTTTGAATAGCAGTGACGCAGACCGAGATTAACGGGAGGATCCGACACTAATGGCTGGCGGTGAGACGTCGATTAATGGACGAATAATAAACGAGCGGAGACGAGGTGCAAGAGAGGATTGAGTGTGGAGCATCGTAGCCCAAGGATAAGACAGATTGAATCGGGAAAGGCGCAGGCAGAGTAGGGTTATTACAGCACGGTTCTTGGTTCATTTCATGGATTATAGGGAATATTAAGTGCTTATGGTTTACTTATTTACTAGCATATATACATGCCACTTTGTAAATTACTAGAGCTCGAAACCCATCTTAAACCCACTCGGACGGGAAATTAAACAAACCAACCACTAAGCTAATCAACACGAATAAACAAATCTATTGACCAGATGAAAGTGGAGCTTTTTTGTCTACAAGCTCTTACTATGATACCGCTTGATCGCTTTAATTATTGATAATAATAATATGTATGATCATTTTTGAAGAAAAATAAATTACAAAAAAACGGATAAATTTTTCCTTTAAAATGATTCTAAACCTATGGTAAATACCCACTAACAAACACAGAAGAGATACTATAGCTAACTCTAAGTCTGGAGGTCCATGCAGGCTGATGAGATGCGTGGTTGATTAGAAGACCAGCCCGAATGAACTTAACCTCGGGGCACCCCTTACTGTATGTTGCTGGGTCATATGGGGTTATCGCACAGTAATTGTATACTTCCCCCGTTAATCGTGGGAGGAAAATGGAAACCAAAATAATTAAAACAATATTTTAGTGACTTAGCGGCGAGGGACGACCGCCAAGGTCGCATCATCCCAGAATCCATGCCTGCGTAAGGTGAAACACCCCGTGCGGTTGAGTACCCATCGGGCGCGTCCCCAGGTGGCGGATAGGGGGAAGGCCTTACAATGCGCGTAAGTGAGTAAGGTTAGCAGTGGTGATAAAGCTTGTCGGAGGTAAAATTCCAGACTGGTATCTCAAAGCCCTGCCGCGGACCACCTCCCCCAACCTAGTTGTCGTGTCGTGACTAAAGGTCTGCACAGGGGTTATAACGATGCCGGAGACCGTCCGAACGTGGACTCTCCGAAAGACCGTAAAACTCTGTTGTCGAGGTTATACTTCGCGAACAGAGGAATACGGGGGTCTAGGCTTTAACGCCTGGACCAAACGGAGACAACCTTTAAAAACCTAAATCCTACGGCGGGAACCCAGGCTAAAAGGATGCGTGGCTGAATAGTAGATCAGTCCCTTCTGGATTCAACCTCGAAGAAGTGGCGCACCTTCGAAAATAAATGCCTACCATACGTATGGAGCTCCGCATATGGTATTTATTTAATAGCTCCATTACTCGTGGGCCATATGGACCAAGACACACCTAATTCAATGCAGACCTTACCTAAACCTAACTGGGGTGCTGTTCAAGCGACTAGGTGGGTAAAGGGCAGAGGGAGCAGAGAAGATGTAACTGAAAAAGCTGAGTAAACACCGGCTGAGATGAGCAGTTGGACTTCTAAGAGGACACTGCCCACTAATAAAAAGTGGATCCTTTTGGACAGAAAACCTGACACAAAAGGCCAATAACTAATTTTCCTCATGGGAGAAAACCTAAGGGAGAAAATAATGCAAAGAATCCTAGGGTTGAACCGTTTAAAAGGCACTGAACTGTTTGACTAACTAAGGACAGGATAACAATGGACGGATACAATAAGCCTATATGGGGATCACAAAAACAGACAAAAAAACAGAAAAACAGAATAGGATAAGAAATGTGTAAGGTCTGTGGCACTCCACTTGTGACACTTATCTACACTGTGTGACACTAAACGCGCACACAAGAAGATTTTTCAGGTTCTCAGCAGCTGAGTACTAACTCATGGTCACGATGAAAGCTGTCAAAATTCCTGATTCAGCGCAGATGTTAGATTTGACACTCTCACTCAAAACCGCAGTTAACTAATGAGAACTTCTAGGTTTGTTGGTATTGATCGACCCCGGAAAAATCGATTCTACTCTGGGGCAATAAACATGATGCCTTAGTTTGAAGGGAATCGTCCTTATCTTAATCATAATACGCCCTCGCCGAATCTCTTGTAATAACTCGAGGCATTATTTGAAGACCAGACTATTCAATCTACATCAGCACCCTGATAACAGCCCCAGAAGGCGAAGCTATAATACCCTGGAGGATGGAATTAATCAGTACAAGTTATTAATTGCCTTCACGCGATTTATGTCATAACTATCCGGATCTATCCCGAACACTCATGTGGTGATAATGACTGATTGTTTCGGTGAGTGGGTTCCCCGAGGATAATGCGGATTAGTTCACTTCGCTAACTCGGTCTAATATAGTCCCGACTGCTCTGTCTACTGCCTGGAGTCTCATCCCAACTTCGGAGAGTAAATGCTGAGAAATGAGGAAGGTGGTAAAGTACGCGCTATGTTCCTCGGGGGTTATGTTTCCAGTTGAGGTTTTATTCATTTGTTTAGTAGACCTCAGAATATAACACATAGAGAGAAAGTTAGTAGGTACAATGTATTATTTATAGATGTCTATTTGAGACGAAGGTGGTTTTATGGACGAAATTAACCCTTTCTAGGGTAATGGGAGGAAAAGGTTACGCTTCAATGGCTTCGAAAATAATTACAAAATAGTTCTTACTTATTTTAAAATGTTTAATAATCGATTCTTGTTAACTTTTACTTTTAAAAATATATACGAATGAGATATTGACTGCATTCATGAGACGTAGGACGTAGCTAGAGAAAAAACTTCAAATTGTCGCATTGAGGAAATATCTTTAGGCAACGCCTAGTTATGTATACGTATGGAGTATACAGGGTGATTCATGAGTGACCTTACATAGACCAATGGTGATAAGCGGACTTCAAGGCGGGTCGAAAACCACAAAAGAAATTTTTTTTGTATGATTGGTTAAGAAGTTACAGGGTGTTTTATGTCTCAGGTACAAAACTTTGATAGGCGATATTTCTGAAACGGCTGGAGATATTTTGTAGAAATTTACTAGGAATGGTGCATTCCGGAAACTCATCAAAACCGCATTCTGAGTTAATTAAAAATCCAGGACCGGACTTGAAATTTTTTGCCCCCATGGTCTTTGTTGAAAAAGTTTATTTTCTGACCGTGCTACTGAAAAACTGTCATCGAATTTGAAAAGATAAGAAAAAAGTCTATAGAAATCATTCCTCAATTTGAACGGCACACCCAAACCGTCTCGAAAAAAAAATGTCAAAGTAAAACTTCTCAGTAAATTATCGTTTTCGAGCAGACATATTTTACTTAATGTTCGTCTGAATTCCTTCAAATTTATTTTTTGACTTGTTTCTGTGGGAAAAATGTTGGACAGAAGGCCAAGCTTTATTACTGGGAAATCAGGTGTCAACTACAAAATTTTCAGATTTCACTAATAATCACAAATCATTTCACTAATAACGAATACCAGACAGTATGTTTGTGTATGGTTTCTGCAATGGAAATTCAAGAGCAGCTGCGAGAGAATACCATAGAAGATCACAATCGAAGAACACCGGCCCATGTAACGTTTCGCGTCTGTTTTCCAATTTTCTCGAAACCACGGCATATTTCCCTGAGTTCAAAGGAATGTTGAACCTCAATTGGAAAATCTGAGCCATCAAAACATCGTGGAGATGGTGGCAGTAAATCCAAGTACAAGTACGCGAAGAATTGGGTAAGCACTGAGCATTTCTCAATCAAGAGTATGGCGAACTTTGAAAAAAAGAAGAGCGGATGCCATCCCTGTCACGTACAAAGCGTACAGAGGCTTCAACCATTCAATTAAGTTCCATTGAATGGACTGCGTAGAATTTTGTGTACTGATCGAAGCTCAGTTCACGCGGGATGGTGTAACGAATAAAAAAAACTCCCATCTGTGTCCCACCTGTTCATGGGCATATGAAAATCCGCGCTCTGTTGTTCAGAAGAACTCGCAACAGATTTTCTATAAATGTGCAGTGTGGCATTGCAAATGATACCCTAATAGGACCCCATTTTTTGCTGGGCGGCTCACGGGGGAAATTTATTTACTTTTCCTACAAGTCATTTTGCCCGGCTTGCTTGCAGAGGCGAACGTGAACAGGCGTGCTCTTTCCTTCCAGCAAGATGGGGCACCACCGCATTTTTCTCGACAAGTCAGAGAGCATCTCCACAATGAGTACCCCAATCGTTGGTTCGGGCGCGGCGGTCCTCATTCCTGACCACCTAGGTCCCCCTACCTCACTGTTTTAGACTATTACCCATGGGGCCATATGAAGCAGGAAGTCTAAAAAACGGAAGTAAGTACCAGAGAGGACGCTTAGGACGCGAATACTGCGGTAGTTGCTGATGAAATTAGAAACAACAGGCAAATAATTCAAAAAGCAAACCAAAATTTATGGAAACGCTGCAGGAAATGTATTGAAGTTGGTTAAGGACATTTTGAGAACCGTTTATAACATTAATATTGATAAAATTTAATTTACACTGACATTTTTCCCACAGAAACAAGTCAAAAAATAAATTTGAAGGAATTCAGACGAACATTAAGTAAAATATGTCTGCTCGAAAATGATAATTTACTGAGAAGTTTTACTTTGACATTTTTTTTTCGAGACGGTTTGGGTGTGCCGTTCAAATTGAGGAATGATTTCTATAGAGTTTTTTCTTATCTTTTCAAATTCGATGACAGTTTTTCAGTAGCACGGTCAGAAAATAAACTTTTTCAGCAAAGACCATGGGGGCAAAAAATTTCAAGTCCGGTCCTGGATTTTTAATTAACTCAGAATGCGGTTTTGATGAGTTTCCGGAATGCACCATTCCTAGTAAATTTCTACAAAATATCTCCAGCCGTTTCAGAAATATCGCCTATCAAAGTTTTGTACCTGAGACATAAAACACCCTGTAACTTCTTAACCAATCACACAAAAAAAATTTATTTTGTGGTTTTCGACCCGCCTTGAAGTCCGCTTATCACCATTGGTCTATGTAAGGTCACTCATGAATCACCCTGTATAAAGATAATAAAAATGACGGTAGACAAGCTTTTTATGCAAGAAAAATCTTTGGTGGAGTGGGGAAGGAAATCCTAGGAAAACTGATATTTCGGACAAAGTAGGGGTGAAAAAACAACGGAAAATGTGGAGAGGTGCTGCGCATATTCGGAGTTGACATATATGTTGAGCAAACATCATTCAAGGTTGAACCTATTTTAGCTTTATGGGATAAGTTAGTCTTCTGGTTTTACACACAAAATTAACATTTTTTGCGTCTCCTCCCAATTGGGCATTAGGAATTTCTGGAAGGAAAATAAATTCAAACGGGCTTAAAAGCTCAAAGATAATATTTGGCTTTACATGTGGATAAGTGACTTGAAGATTCTTAAAAGTTTTTGAACATGATAATTAACTGAACAAAGTTGCTGGATCTCCGTTCCAAACTTTGGACGCAATCTTGAGCAGTGAGTTTCCAACTCTTTTCATCAATTTATTTATTTTAATTATTCATTACCCTGAATTATTCGTAATGGATAGAAGATCGTCAATATGAAGAAGAATCATCGAGGAACTGTAAATAGAGTTTTGTAGTATATTTTTTGGGTGGTCCCACGTTGATCTTTAACGAAATTTCTCTATTTCATTGGATAGAAAACTAATTGTTTTTCTGGTTAGTATGTTTGGTATGTAAGACATCTTAAGGTCACTAATTTTCAGATGTCTTGATTCTGGAAGATTCTAGATTGCTCATTTATTAAGTACCATAATTTTTTTTATGAAATTCATTATATTTATTAGCTCTGAGTGCTCTACCTTCAACGACCCTAATATTTCGAACTCAAGTCTTCGTTAATTAAGCAAAAATTATTACATACAGAACACTAACTTATACTGTTGTTTCATTATGTGTATCAAAACACGTAAACAGAAAAATGTTTCTCTGCTTTTTTTAATTTCCTAAGCTACTTTCGTCAGCAACATTTATAAAATGATATAGAAATTCCCTCATCTGCCTCTGATGTTTGTGAACGTGATACACATATTTGGTAAATAGCATTGGAAAAACGAAATTCTGCTAAAAGATGAAGAATGCTCATTTTTGATGATACGTGCAGGGGTGTTGCCAATTTAGCGATTCGAAATTGAATGTTGTCATGTATTTACGTGACTTGCTGAATAAAGATCATTACGCAAATAAACCCATTCAATTAGGAATCTGAATCGGGGCTAATTTTAACGATAAAAGCAGATTGGTGATAAAATATGAAATTTCAGCAAAACTCTCGTGACATTTGTATAATTTTTAACACAATCTATAATATATGTAGGTATACAATTAATAACACAAAAATATTAATTGGAAAACTACTCAAAGATAAAATTTTATACTTTAGAACATAATAAAATAAGTGAGCATTTGGATGAGGTAAAATTTTTCTCACTCTGACTTTTTATCAAAGAAGTTCAAATCACAAGAAAGAGAATTCAAATAGTCTCACAATTTTCCCCCTATATGAAAGATTCAATTTTTCCACGTTTCATAAGGAAACAGAGGTGCTAAAATGAGATTACTGTCATTTTGGTAAATGAAATCATGTATCTTTTTTTCAGAGGCCGAGCTGCAATAATAAATAATTAATGAGGGGAGGCCTGAAATCCTGGTGAAATGCGATTTTGCTCGTTAATGTCTTATAAAGTTAGTCGTTGAGATTGGACGCTCCCGTACGGAACAAAAGGGAATAGAGAAGATATAATGGTCACAACTATAACTTATAAGTTGCGGGGACTTGGGTGAGGGAAGATAAGGCAATAGATTTTTCTTTCTGTGAGAACGTAGAAGTACGTCGGTGACATTAATAATGAAGGTAATATTTCACAAAGGTTAATAAGAAGAAAATCATAATGTTATTGGGAAATAATTTATTGTTCGTGGAGTTAATTATATTTTACTCTGAAATCGTAAGTATAGTGATGTAGCTTTCAAAAATTAGAATATTTCATCTCTTAAATAAGATAATGCATAATTCAGGCGCTTCTTTGACGCATACACTCGCCATTCCTTTTGAAATATTAAATTTCCAGTCCTAGTAAAGTAAAAGTGGAAATAAACAAAATACGGCATTTTCGTATTCTATCTAATGCAATGAAAGCATTTCTAAGTAGAAACAAAGTTGAAGTGCTTTTAGGAAGCACAGCTGAAGCTCTAAACTATACCAAATCCCAAATAAGCCCACTTGAATTAGGGTTCTAGTCACTAAGTTGGATTATGTTTTTAATTGCTGGTATTACGAAGTACTTATTACGAAGTATTTATGAAGTGTCATTTGCGTTTTTATGGGCAGATAATTCTATCTAGTCTAATTAAGGAAAAGCCATACATTAAAAGTCAAAGGAAATAGAATCTGAGCATTACGTCGTGAAAATGTTATCTATGCTCTTGTAACATATAAATTATGATGGCATTTTCAACAAGCCATTCTACAGTCAAGAAACTACTTACATGAATATAATACCTACTCAAAAATGCGTATAAGTAAACTCAGAATAATGCGAAGAAAGTAAAATTAGAAAAATTATCTCTTAGGTTAGAGCAGTTTGGTAGTCCGTAAAGTCCACGAAAGTCCTGTCCACCACCTCACACTATGACACTCGTTTACATCGTGAAGCAATTGAGATTTTGAGTCATCCTCTGACTCAGCAATCGATGAAATCCTCGGCGAGACCGGCCGTTGTTATGGTAGAGATAGCTAGTGGGAGGAGTATGACGTCACTCAACCATAAACCCATAAATACGTTGTTCCTGCCGTTCAACTAGCATCGCTTGCGCACATGTAACCGCAGTTGTAGGCGAAACGTTCGGAGAAAATCTCCATGGACTACGTCAAAACAGCCTTCAATCCAATCTGATTTGAGTTGCCTCTTGTTAAAAAGATGTTTGCTATAAAAAAATTAGTGAACAAAACAATATGTCTTTATTTAAATAAGGGTTTATATACAGCTATTCCTAAAGAGGTCAAGACTGTAGATATAATTTTCCTTAAATATCTAGATAGTAATGTAAATACGACCCGGAAACATCAGAACGTTCAATAGATATTTTATTTGTAAAAAATCGATTCCTTCCTTATTATTTTCATACACTTCTCTTCACAAAAGCAGCAAAATTTGTTGCCTTATTTTTGTAAATTTGCTGCATTTCAAGCTGACTAACGAGTTTAAGCCTCACAGTACTAACATCTATCTATCCAAGATAAAATCGAGCAGTTGCAGTAATAGGGGGTTATAATTGGGACAGTTTTCTTAACAATGTTGTGACGTCCGCACTAAGAAAACTTGTTATGCAGTGTGCAGAAGATCCTGAAACTTCTAGTGAGCACTAACTTCCAAGCATAATATTTAAGGGACTCGCACAGAGAGGGATTCTCTAACGCATTGCCCAGAAAGAACCTACCAAAACAATAACACGGATAATACAGTCCATGATCAACGAAGTTCAGAGTAATCTCGTATATAATTGAGCGTCCCTAAGGATTGAGATAGGTTATTTATCTTCCACTTCACGTAATGATTTAATCAGAACTGAAAGGGGTCTCCAATTAATAATGTAAATGGCGGTGGCCGGCAACACAGCAATTACCGCCTTCTGAAATGGAAGAGCAATTGCTACTGCCTTGATAGAAGCTGATCAGACGGGGGCAATCCTCGCTTTGAAAGCGCAAAGGAGTCGTTAAAGAAATCACTTCCATCCCTTTTAATTATCATTGCTCTATTTTCTGGTCCGCTTGCGGTCGCTGTTCTGTCACTCCTTTTAATCGTACCGCCATCGACCTTCCTGAAAGTTACGGACCTTCCACTTGAGGTGTTCGCTGTTTTAAAATCGTTGTTTCAGGAAAAAAGATCCTTGTATATTGCCTAACCCTAACCTATCGGATACTATCTGCAAATCCCAATTTATGTCTTCAATGCTCAAAAATAAGTGTGCGGCACTTTAAAATTTTGCCTCATTTTGATGATTGGATATAGAGGGTTTTACCAGGAACCGAAAAACTTTTAGGGGTAGTCGGGGGCGTCAAAACATACATTTTTTCCAAATAAAAATTTGTTCGAAAAAACGCTTCGTTTTTTACTTGTTAATAATTACTAAGAACAAAGAACTGCATAAAATGATTCATCATATAGAAAAATGTACAGTACTTTCTCTAATTGAAAAAACAGTAATTGTTTGCCATCCTATATAAGAAATGGAAAGATACTTAATCATTTTGAAAGTATAATAATTTAAGAACTCAATTTACTAGAGACAGTTTTTGTTTGAAACATTTTTTTTCAGTACCTACCTACCAATAGTTTCTTTTATAAGAGTCAGGGCTATTTTAAGTAACATTTCCCTGTGGACCGATTGATTACGTTCAGCAACTTACTGAAACGATCCAATTGTGGCTTTTCATATTATTTGTCGCTCGATAGCCTATAAAGAAAGCTGAAAGGAATTCTAATAAAAGTTGCTATAAAATGAATGATTCATTGTTGCCAAATAATGAAAGTCTACTTAATTTTTAAATTTCCATTATCGAATCTGTTCTCAAGGGATTTTATCATGGAAAAACCTCTCGTTGCCACATTTCCCTTTGCAGTTGATGTCATTTTTAATGAACCGACTCTCTGAGACAATACTGAAGAAAATTGTCAATTCAATTGAATTTTAGGCCGCAATGTACGAGTATGTCCAAATTATCTTATTATAAGAGCGGTTAAATTTCGGAAACTAATTTATTCTCGTGCATACCTACTTATACAAGCAGCAGGTCTTTGGAATCATATATTTTTTTAAGTGCCATTTTTTTCTGACATCAACTACCTAGTTGTTTTTGAAAGATTTAATTTGTTTCTCATATTACAAATGACATTTTTTAATTAATTTCTTAAGTAAAACGAATTAATTTATAATCGAACGATAATGTACATTTAAAAAAATGTATTCAAAACCTGAATAAAGTTTTAGCCTATATTTACAATTTCAAAAAATATTTAAATATTAGCACAAAAGTTCTAAAATGTAAAACACATCAAACCTAACTCAATGTAAATTAGAGACAATACACAAATATATTTTGGTTTTTTTCTTTTATTTATTTATCTTCGATGGTGAAACTTCACTGGTCAAAATTAAAATTCGCATAAAATTTAGATAAATACCTTCTCGTTGTTTTGTAGATGAAGAAACCTAACTACCACTGGTACAGTGCTTCAAATAAACTGTTCCGAAATCAATCAATCGCTGGTGCTGATATTCTCAGCAATACCGCATGACTTGCTAACCTTTAATAATTTGCTTTATAAATAAGCTTTTTTATTATTTTAAAACTTATTTTCATTACTTTATAAACTCGACATGGAGGATTATGCCCCCTTAGATGGTCTCGGTGAACTTGAATTCCAGGTAGAAGGAGTTTTAGATCGTGCTCTGGGAGGTACGTTAAAAAGGGGGTCTCAGGTGCTTCACAGCAGTCGTTAGGTTCAGTCAGAGGCCCTTGAGGCTACTTGAAAACTTCTGACACTGGGGCTTTACCACAGCTATACAATATTTATTTAGAAGGAGTTAAAAATCAAAAAAGGGATCAAAAAATCAACTTATAAACGAGAAAATCCCAAAGACTTGAAATTGAACCCTGAAATTGAGACTCTGAAACTAAAGCCTTGTCTGGACCACAGGTAACAAAAGGAACTTATCAAATAACTCGGGCTAATAGAATTAGCGAACTACTCACTTGTGGAAGATATTCCCATAGTTTAATTTTATATGAAGAAAGACGTCTTCCGTCAGGGATCCATTTTGACACTACACTATGTAACACAGAATAACTCATAAAATAATCAAAATAAAACATGGCTACATGTTGATTACTGTTTGAAAGTTCAAATCGAAATGAAATGATCTTTTCTTATGTGATCTGAACTCGTCTGTCTTTACTCGCTATCTCTCTCCCACCTGAGATTTCCGCCAATCAACATGCCTTTCGCCAAAAGTCATCCGATCTGTTGCTATGCGACATTTACACAACGTTGCCTCGTTCATTTTAATTCTACCTTTACTTGCCTTGTTTAAACTAATTTACCTACTTCCTTAATTTATCCTTCTAGAGAAAAATGCACCTTCCGCCTCTGTTCGCGCCCCTGACAGCTGACATCAACGTAATATGATGGACCGCCTTAAATCTCTTTTTCGTTTCCTTATGACTATTGAAATTTATTTATTTAACTTATCGTATTTATCGGTACCATAAATCAAATAGCTACTGGACGAAACTAAATGAACTACATATCAAAATAGTCGGGAAAATTTTTGGTATCTGGAATTTAAAAAGAGAAAACGACTAAAGTTTCTAGCTACGCACAATTTGATAGTTCGCAAGCCTTGGATTCTTTATAGCTTACCGGTGTGCGTTGGATTCTCTCCTTTATACAGTCCATTATTGATACAATGTTCTAAAATTGTAAAGTCGAGTAACTCATTCTCAAAACTTATAAAACTTCCCTACAAAACCGTAATTAATCGTTTCTTTAAATAGAAGCAAGCAGGACATGCTACAGCTGGCACCGTTCACATGCAATGATCGAGGCCCTCCAGGCAGTTTCCGCTTTTGGAGATTGGGACCATCACCACCTGTTTCACTAAGTTAAGTGACTCCACCCTTCACTTGCTGCTTAGACTGTTGATTATTCATTGCACTGATTAGTTGTTATTTTATTTTACATTCCATTGTTTAATTAATTTAACCATTTAACCGATTTTCAATATTTTGCAATAATTCATGTACTTTCAATTTTCTTATAATAAAGCATATTAATTTTTAATATCGCCCTCCATAGGGCTTTAATTTTATAGGCATTGAAATCTGTAGATTGGCCACCATGTGAGTTTCAAATGTGTTCTTTATTATATGTGCAGTTTTGATATTTTCATATTTAAATATTGTTGAATCATGTATATAAATTTCTTATTTGATCACCTGCTTGTGTTGCCATATTTCTTACAGTTATCATCATCTATTCAAATTTTTCATTTGTGATATTTAATATTATTTATTATAATTATTATCAATACTACTATTTGTGATATCTAAATCTTTTTACTCTCTATTAGGTATCTTATTTATATTTATTACATGTAAGTTATTTATTATACAGGGGTCCCGTAATTAGCGTGCAATACTGAAACAGCAGATTCTATTTTCAAAAATATGAAAAAAAGTTCCTATAAAAATAGGTCGAGAAATGCTTTCTAAGGGGTCTACAGAGCCCCCGAAAGGGGAGCCCATGAAGATGGTTTTTATTTAATACCTCCGAACCCGTTCAAGATAGAAATGTGAAATTTGGGAATTTATCAAACTTTTTATGGCCAATAAGATGTAATTACAACAATTTTCAAAAATCTATTAGGGGGGGTCAGATAGATGAAGAGTGAGGTTAAAACCACCCTAACTTTTTTTGTACGTACCTAGTGCCAGGATTTGATATCAGATTATGAAATGATGAAGTTTTTTACACAAAAAAGGTCGTCTTGTTGAATTTCGATAACATGCACTGCTTTTGCTTAAAATCGATTTGAAAATTACCTCACATGGCATAAAAATTAATAATGAAACACAACTAGAAAAAAATATTCTACGTAGGCCATGGATCACGGGATGTAATAAGTGACAGGCTGTTTGGAAATTGTGTTTCACACTAATTAAGTAGAAGAAAAAGAAAATTTATTGAGTACTAACTGTTTCGTAGAAATGGAACATTTCACTAACCAAGAGCTGGCTGACATGCACTTCGTGTATGGATTCTGCAATGGTCGTGCTCTGGCGGCTGAGCATGAATACCGACGACGATTTCCAAACCAAAGAGCTCCTACACGTCAAATGTTCACCCGCATATATCAACGTTTAATGGAAAATGGCAATTTTAAACGTGCTCGGGGTCAGGGGAGACCTCATCATACTAATCATGCTGTTGAAAATTTTTAGTCCGACGAAAATCCGCGATTAGTATGACGGAAAAGCTTCCAACGTAGATTTTCGGTGAATTTATGGGCTGGAATAATAGGAGATCAACTAATTGGACTCCCCAAACGCCTAAATGCGAATGGTTACGTGAAATTTCTCGAAAACAGTCTCGGTTAACTATTGGAAAATTCCGTTGAATTTGAGAAACATGATGTGGTATCAGCATGATGGGGCCCCAGCTCATTATGCGCGAAATGCCAGACAATGGCTGAATGACAACTTTCCCGATCGGTGTATCGGTCGTAACGGGTCAATAGCTTTGCCAGCCCGATCTCCCGACTTAAACCCTCTTTGACTTTTATTTTTGGAGGAATCTAAAAATCGAGCTAAAAATGTAGCTGCCAATGAAATTAAAAGGAACCGATTCCAAATTTTGAGAGCTTCTAGAGCTCTGAGTCGTCGGGCCCGATTATGCGTTGACCAAAATGGAAATCATTTTGAGCAGTTGCTCAAGTAAAAAAAAACTGATCTGAATTTTTTTCTCTGGTTGTGTTTCAATATGAATTGTTTTACAATGTAAGGTAATTTTCAAATCTGACCCCCCCCTGCTGGAAATTTTTTAATTTTTGTAATTGCATCTTATTGGCCATAAAAAGTTTGATAAATTCTCAAAATTTCACTTTTCTATCTTGAACGATTTCGGAGGTATTAAATAAAAACCATCTTCATAAGCTCCCCTTTCGGGGGCTGTAGCCCCCTTAGGAAGCATTTCTCGACCTATTTTTATAGGAACTTTTTTTCATATTTTTGAAAATAGAATCTGCTGTTTTAGTATTGCATGCTAATTACGGGACACCCTGTATTCATGAATAAAAACTGTTAAATTGCGTCTGATTTTTTTTTTATTTTGCCTCTGATGTTATTTATGTGTTGCCAAAATAATAAGTTAATTTAATTTTTTGACCAAGCTGGCTGCTAAATAGCGTTATTTATCTTCACTTAATTTGCTTCGAGGTAGAAATGAAAGTTATAAGGTTTTGTAAAAATGTCGAAGTTAAGTCGTTTATTTTTTTATTTACACACTTATTAATCACTGACAGTTTTCGAAAATTATTGCTATTTAAAAGTTAAAAAAAGCAAAAAAAAAAACATAGTTATAGTCAAATTTTGTTAATTATAAAAAAGTGACTGAAAACGTTAATAATTATTATTAACAAAAAAAAAAAATGGAATGATATTACGAGTATAAAAAAAACAACGACTGAAGACAGCCCAATCCCCCAAAAAACCAAAAACAGTTATTATTATACTCACAATTTGCTGTTATAACTTTTCGGAAAAGTTTATTAATTTAATCATCTCTCTCACGCTGATACCACCGATAAATCTGGACACATACGGGTATAATGTGTTTCGTATAACAAAACACACATCAAGATTAATTTTAGAACGAAATAATGTCAAGAAAATTATGTTTAGGACTATATATAGACTACATAACAGGATCTTTCATTGGTCCAGACATGTAATATTTCCAGGTTAGAGAGCAAACCTAATTTTATTGCCGCGGTAATTAACAGACTCTGGCATTATTAGCAACAACTCATAACATGCTACACCCCTTTATATTTACGGGATTAGGAGCACGAACTTTATAATCATGTAACTTCAGTAACCCGAATTCGAGAAATTTGAGGACATCGCTTGAAGGGAGGATGTCCTGAAAGGGGAAAACCATTTTTACTTTGAATGAGTTAATTTAATTCAAATATTAATTATTTTTGAGCATCTATACAAAACGTAAAGGGTGCATTTCAAAATTGCAATACCATCAACACAACTTCCCTTATTAAGCACATAGGTACTAAAACTTTGAGAAATTACTGAATCTATAGGAAAAAATGCAATAAAGTATATTTTGATATAAAACCGAAAACAGCATTTCATTTAGGTTTTTAACTGAATTTACTTTTACAATCAAGCACCCCAATATTAAGATTTTTTTGTAATGTACAGAGGTTCTCAAACAGGTGACGCTTATTTCCCTTATAATAAAATCAATACAAATTTCTGAGAAGAATATATATCATCTTATCCTCTGAGTGAAGTTTTATGACCTCAACTGCGCCTCTGTTATTCGCCAGTGGGAGAGAACGGTCCACTTTTCTCCCTTGATATACAAATAGCTTTCTTTACGACACGTCTTCTAAGCTTCATAATATAATCCAACATTTTATCACATCTCGTCAAAGATACATCATTGTATTCTTTACATGTTATGTTGGCTACAACTCACGATTTAAAGTCTCCAATATAGGACCATTTTGTAGGAATGAGACGCAACATCGTTGCAATTCCTACTGGCAACAAGTGCAGTTTGATTTTATTGCCTGTGTTTCCCCAGTTCGCTAGCGGAAACGAGCGGGGAAACGACACAACACAGTGGGAAAATTACAGAAAGGATTTGAATGGATATGTTCCGAATTCATTCTGTGTACTAGTACTAGGTATCACTATTCCCAGGGGATATTTATGATCAAGCCACGCAGGATAGATAAAATGTGTACACTGTTATACATACAGGTTCGTTCAAAATATACAATATTCTTTGTTATGTATGTAAGTGAATTAGCTCGAAAAAGATTAGGGGGTGATTATTGACAATTAAATAGGTTTTCAATTGAAAATTTCACGCCATCAATTTTCAGCCAATAAAGTACGAGCATTGCTTACCGTTGCCATGGTTATTTGTGTATTATATCGGAAATTTTCTCCTGCAGGGGTAAGCTGGAGAGTATTATAGTGGAAATTTTTTTGACGTTTAATAGTGACAAACCGGATCTTTATAAATGTCAACTGTTGACTGTTGCTGTTATTAATATTAATCAACCAATGCGTTTTGTTAAAGTTTCTATTATAATTTAATATTAAAGTGATGTTTTCGCTTATTACCACGTATGAAATCACGGATTCACTATCGAAAAAATTATCTGAAGAAACCTAATTTACCTAATTTAGTAATTCTATGTGAAATAGGTAGGTAGGTACTTACATAATTTTTCGGATTAACTCACGGCTAATTCATGGGGGTTCGACCACTTTATCTTTATAATTAATTATATGGCACTTTTTGTTGATAGAATCCATCTGCTGAGCAAATCCTTGCGCTTTGGAAAGAATGGCATCTAATCAATACTAATCATAATTACTATTGTACCACAATTGTCGACTTATCATTACCAAAAACCACACTCGGCTGGTGAAGTTTAGAAACTAAAATTTGTGTTAGACAGCGCTAATAATGGCGGCTCAGTTATTAAACGTCAGTTTGGCGTTGTCACATGATTATGTTACGCCGCCATGTCATATTTTTATTCAACAATTAAATTGTAATGTTTCTATTCAAAACTAATTTTGTTGTGAAATTTTCTTTCCAAATACCACTCGAAATCAAATTATACCAGGAAATTTTGTTCTCGCTTACGAATATTTTAAGAAAATTATCCCTCGCCTTCGGCTCGCGATAATTTTCAAAATATTCGTGAGCTCGAAAAAATTTCCGGAAATAATTTGACCTCTAGTGGTATTACATGTGAAAATAAATAATTCGTCCCTCTAGTTTTGAGTTTTTTTTAGGGCATTTTTAGGAAGTGTCAAAAATTAGTTTTTTGTATATTTATTACAGCCATAAGGGCAATATTAAATTCTTCTTGCTAGTCCGATTTATTTATAAATAGGGTATAAAAATAAGATACTGAAATAAGGTAAAAGTATTTCTTCAAAATTTCTACCCTAAGCAGATCCTGAGACGATTAACCTTACGAAATAAATATATATTTATTTAGAATCAATCAAGTTACTTAAAATGCATTTCAAAATGGCGATACATGTATGCGATAGAAAGTCAGGTACAAAATATTTTTTGTAAAAGTTGCCTTTTCTATTTTGATCCTTAATACAATAAGACGTTAGATAAAGAACATTAAGGCCTACTTTAAAAAATTTGAGTCTCATACATTTTACACCCGACTAACTGAAGATACTTCGTAATGTAAATAATAGTCCATGTAGTATGCAAAACGAATCTCGTCATGTATGAGGAGGTAATTAGTATTTGGTCCACAAAATAAATTCCTCTGTCTAATCTGCCGGAGGCATGCTATGTGGCGTGTGCTGGATTTACATGGGAGCATGTGCCCCGAATGGAAGCAACATTGTCTACTTCAGTAATTAGTTATTTCAAAATGTTGATATATGTAGGAGCTAAGTATGAGGTCTCACATCCTGATAAATCTAGTAGCTGCAACCCAGCTTCCTAGTTTAGTGAATTTACAACGCGAGGATTTAACCCGAAGAGAATAATAAACAGTTATGCGTTGTTCGTCCTTAAAGCTGGGAAGATACGATACTGGGTGTTGAATACATGATCCAGAAAATAGAACAAAGTTTTAGTCTCTATTAAATATGTGTTAATAATAGCTATTCCTTACCTTATTCGTGTAATATTCAGTTTACTTTTTATGTAAGCCTGGTGGTTCGAAATAAAATCTGTTTTATTGCATTTTTTTTGTGGTTTTCTCGTATTCTTCGCAATAGAATTTCAATTCTGAACAACCAACAACTGGAGAAATTTACCATGAAGACTCACTCATGCAGTTATTGTCGCAACATTTAATCTCGATTTTTTTTTGAACTAATTGTCTTGGTTGTAAAAGAACCTCGATAACAACACAGCTTTTGAAAATCCTAAAGGCTGCTAAGTTATGACGGAAACAAAAATATGGTCGTTATTGGTAACCAGGATGCTTGCGCACAGCAATCGATATATACCATACGAATGAGCAGGCCTAATAACAATATATTCCAATAAGACCTATCCTGCAGGATCTTGGAGACTAGAGAGACTCTTCCTAGAATCGTACTTAATACAAAATTTGTGTTCATCTACGAGACTTTTTTCTGCCAGCGAAACTCAATTCCAGGTATTTATACCTGTTATGGTATGTATACCTGATAGAGTCAGTTCCCTCTATCTGGCTTTAATCCAAAATTGTTTGCAGAAGTCCAGGAGAAATTTTATGGGTTACCAATTTTCCAAACACTGCATGGCAGTTGAGGTTCAGTGACTTGGTCAATTATGGTGTTGAATATTATTCGTATTTAGTATCAAAAGCATTGTCTTCATGTAAATGGTGTTTTGAAGAAGATCCGTTAAATCGATTCCAAGATGATGGCTATTGATTACAATTTTCAGCCAATGGTGGTGGAAAGGATCCACGAGCACTTGTTTAGCTAGGGTTACTATTCATATAAAAGAAATAACTATAAAATGTGGGATACAGTAGCTTAAGACTCAAAATATTGAGGTCAGCGGCATTACAAGGAGATAAATGAACTCTTGTCATGTAAAGACCTTCTGGCTTTCATGAAATTGTTAGCTTGTTGGTTGTACGAAACTTGTTTCTATTGTAAATTTCTTATTCTGAATTGGATATTTTGATATTTTGAAATATTTCCTAACTAGATTGTAACTATATTTGCCTGTGCGTTATGATTTAAGACGCCTCTTCATGAAACCTTTTTAAAAATCTTTTATATTAGTGATTCTGTAAACATCTTACGAAGAATTTCTTCAAAAGAAGGAAGGTAACTATTCGTAACTGTTCTCACTTCACTTCGCTAATCTCGAACAGATTGGAGTTTCAATCTCCGGAGACTTTCTATCAGATGTGTTATACATACCCTGCTGCATTTCTATTTAAATCTAGCTGGGCTATTTACCTTGTGCTCGAATCACCTACTAACTATCCAATTCAAGTAATGTATACTGTTTTGCAAATGAAACCTTAATTCCCATTCGAAGATTAATTAATCCAGGATAATAGAGTGAAGCTGTAGCAACGCCGTCTCTAATCACACCATTTGCAATGGAGATTAGTTATTGAGAGTTGCATTCCGTATAATTCCAAGCCTGAAAAGCACCCTTTAATTCGACGGAGACGAGATTTAATCATTCATTAATTGTGTCTGCAGCTAAGGCATTATCACTTTGAATGCTTCTTTAGAATGGTCAGGTATACCGAACAAGAGATAAGCCAGAACTCTCTCTTTTTTTAGTAAATTAAAATTTTCAAGTCGAAATTAAAGGAATATTCCGTGCCTATTCAAAAATGTTTAGCATACTTGAAAAATTTATAATTATTCAAAATATCAATAAAGTTTAGATTGAAAAAAAAAGTTTTTTGCAGTATTATTTAACAGAACATACTCCAACTTGTTTCAAAATTAGGAAAAACCTTGAATTGTAAGCAGTTAGCAAAGGGCATGTCGTAAAAAACATAAAAAAATTCACAAAAAACATGTTGCAAGATGTCCTAATTACACAGGTGAGATGAGCACAGACGTGTATGCGCTCAACGACTATCAAAGACGGCATCACATCGAGCCAAAAGTCTGGGAATAAGAAACAGAATAATAGATTCTACGATTCTGAGCTGTCAACTCCACAGCTCTGTAACTTGCAGAGAAACAACAAGCCAGAGGTGATTCTGATAAATTGTAACGAAGAAAAGCTATACAAGTCTTTTAGAAGCATAAAATAATTTTTGTGCTCTCTTATTTTCCTAAAAAATATAACATGTTCCAATGCTCTGCGAGCGTTGTAATGTCACGCTAGCAGAGCATCGCTTAAAAAATATGCATAAATTAAAAAAATTCAATACCTTGAATTATGTGCTGTTTATGTGCTAATTTTGTGTGAAATTCAGAATTTTTGTGCTCCTTTATCTAGGAGCTTCAAAGCACATTATTTGTGCTCTATTAGCTTACTAAAAATTACCCTTTTACAATGTTGGGTTTCAGATGTTTCAATATTGGGTCACAGTTCCAGCATCGCCCAAATATGCATAAATTCAAATTAAAGAATTATGTGCTATTTGTGTGCTTACTATATGTACAATTTACAATTTTCGTGCTCCCTTATTTTATAAAAAGATATCAGAAATTATCTCTACTTTTTGTAACCAGATAGATGAATCCAAATCCATGTTGTCCCCTACTCTCAGTTCCATAAATCAAGCAGCATAACTCAATAAGGTCTAAACACAGACTTGTATGAAATGATTTATAAGTTTGCGCCTTATTAACAGATACCTACCCCCAACTGAGAACAATCAAAATCGAATGGAGAAGAGGTAATAATAATAATAATTATACTGGGCTGAATATTCAAATTCCCATCACCTAATTTTACTATATTACTTAGTTCTTTTTTTATATTATGTACTTAGGTGTTGATTATAATAGAATAATTTTTATTATAAAATAATGGTTTGTTTTGATCATAAGCGTTTGAACTTTATTTTTTCAAACGATGAGGCAATTGCGTGCTGAATTCCCAGTTATACCACTGCTCTCCGTCGATGTTGAGCAGAAATGACATCATTATTCAGAACAAAGCAGCTGTTAGCATTTCTAATGAATCCCCTATAGGGATTGCTTATTGTTTTCCTCAATTTTCCCGATTACCATAGAAATTACAGTCTATTTTCATCTCTAATTGAAAATGTTCTAAAGTATTGCAAATATTTTTCTTCGGAAGTCGAAATATCACGGTTGATAATAAACATGTAACATGTATCTTCGTTGAAATGAAGTCATCTAATACTGTTATCGATCTTCATATAAAGTCATTTTGTAATTCCAAACCTGTGTATGATTAGAAAAAAGCAATAATTCGAATCCATGACTGGAATACTTTTTGAGTTCGGAAGCGACGTTTGAATGCTTTAAGCTTTAATTGAGTTTAATACAAAAAGTTTCGTGATTTGGATTCATAAAGCAAATTAAAATCGATTCGCATACTAACACCAAGTATTTGGATTTGTTCAGAGTTGCAGCTGCTTTGTTTTATTTCATTTGTTGGTGTCATTTCTCGTTGTTTAAATAATAAAACAAAATCAAAAAAAAAAATTAATTTTAAAACAGTACTGGCCTTAGTTTTCTGAAATGTGAACGCCTGTTACAGTATCTATTTTTGCCACAGGCATAGTTTCATCCAGCAGACTGAAAATTTTTAATTTAATAAATCGTTAGTTCAGTTTATTCAGAACAATTCATTAGAATTCGAATATAAATGACATGTGATTTTGGCACGAAGTTTTTAATTGCCTTGATTGTTGGTCGTGAATCCTAGGTACATGGCGAGTTTTTCTGTTTTACATCGTTTTATTTTACAATGATCAACGGTTCTCGGCATGGTTATGACCAATTTGTCAAATTAATTTGCGTTTAAAACGCTTTTTTCTAAATAAATTAATAGACAGAATTTATTAAACCGATATTTATTTGAATAATAACACTACTTTTTATGATGATCACAATGTAGCTCGAATTCTGACTTCGGACTTAAACAATTTCGGACTTTAATAATGTAACGATACGACCCCTGGTCTGTTCGTCTTTCGCGAAAAGCCACTGTGATCGTCTATTTACCTCTGGGTTTCCCCTAATAGGACCGCTGTGTTTCTCTCGCCGTGTTTACGTATAGTTACCCCTGCTCGTTGATTGAGGTATGCCAGGATTACTATGGCCGAGACGGATGCGCAAAAGAACCTACTATGACTCATGGTATCTCGGTTGATTGGGATTTCTTTCGGAAAAGCGGGGAAATTAACTAAGACTTGTTGTTAACGGTGGACTTCCGATCAGATGTCTAAAAGCTAGTAATGAGCGAGAGAATTTGTTTGCAAGAGCGTAAAATGGTGAAGGGCGAGAGGGGCTGTGATTTTGCATGGAGAGTACAAAACAATGGAATGCGAATGATGAACCCCTTTCATGCATTTTTCAAACTCCAATCCATTTCGGATTCGACTCTTTTGCACACCTTTGCTTTCTTATTATTTCACTTGTTTTTGTTTCGGTTACAGACTACCCGGTATATTGCGGGAATGTCCGTCTGATTACCTACTCAACGATTTTCTTTGCCTAATTTCCTTTTTCTGATTTCTTTGATTTCATTTCAAGCAACTGCTTGAATTAATTAAAGAATACAACCATGTTGGTTACAGACTACCCGGAATATGGCGGGAATGTCTGTCTTGTTTGCCTATTCAACGTTTTTCTTTGCCTAATTTCCTTTTACTGGTTTCTTTGATTTCATTTCAAACAACTGCTTGAATTAATTAAAGAATACAACCACTTTGTTTACAGACTATCCGGGATATGGCGGAAATGTCTGTTTGTTTGTCGAGTTGCTAGCTTGTCTTGGATATCGAGAACAGTGTTGCCATGTTTGTTTTGATTGACCTCCTCTTTAAACATTATACGAATTTCTTTCCAATTGCTTTTCAATTGTGAAAGCTGGGTTTTCCTGAATTGACGTCATATTCATGATAGTTGTTTTAACTCATTTTGTTTATTTGTTGTGTTGACGTTTTGCCTCACTGGGCTACCTTTATTTGGCCACTTTTGGACCGTCAATACCTATTTGCCCTGCGGCTACCTTTTTGTTCTACCTGGCCTCGTAAGTCGATGAGTCCAATATACCTTATCATTTCGAATACGACGTTCTCTGCAATTCGCAGTTTTGTTTTGCTATTTTAAATGTGATGACCAACTGACCAAACTAGGCCGCTATTCTAAGATTATTCCACAGGCTTGCCTGGGTAATAATTGAATGCTGGAATTTTTACGAATACCTATTCTGGAGCCGGCTTGTTTACGGATATCGAGACCAACCATCGATTCCACCGTGGTCCAAGGTTTTTACCCCTAACACCTGTTTAGAAAGCAGATAACTCAGTCCAGACTGGCAATAACATTTTATAGCAATTTTCTGCGGAGTTTGTTTTTAAGTTTTGATTGATGTTGACATTCGTATGATGTGCTAAAGGAGTCTTGTTTTGATTTGATTGGCTTTTCACATACTAGAGATTAATTTGTTTTTGGTTGTTTTGAATTCCTATTTGCTGAATAGCAATTGGTATTCCGAGATTTATTTCGGTTGTTGTTTTTCCTGTTATTTGATGAGCAGGTATTTCACCTGACAGCCCTGCCTGGCTTGTCCTACTCTGAGGGTGCTTTTTTTGCCCCGTTGCGTTCTACGATTTCCACTTTAAAGAGTCATGCTCTTTTACCGGCTACCTGAGGTCTGCATCTAGACATCGAGATGAATGCCTCCCCCAACGTGTGGTAATCAAGTACCTATTATAAATCCTAATCGGGTGTTCCAATGGAACTGGTATTTCCTGATAACGTATGCGAGTAGCAGGTGCTACATCTGGCAACCCTGTTCTGTTTTATATCTGGGGGTGCTCCGCTTCATTCACGGTGCCAATACAATAGCGAGGGAATTCCTCTCACTTTCCAATATCGTATAATTTAAAGGGACTGCTTCCTGTCTAACATTTGCACTAAAAAAACTCGGACTCTTGGAAAAATAGGATGATTGAATTATTTCTAATCATGGGCCGTTTTATTTATTTACAGGGTATTAATTCCTGGGTTTGATTTTCCTACTTTCCTCCTAGCTTTCTCTCGATTTCCTATACGTGAATTTGTAATTATTTGTTGAAGTATTTCTTTCCTGCCGGGGTCTTTCTATTTATTGACGTGATTGCGTAGGTACCTAACAGTACTACTTACTGGTGGTGCCGCCTAATACCTAGCTGATTATTTTGTTTGATTTAAAATGTGGCCTGTGCACGTGAACATTGCGGATAGGGTTGATTGTTTTACGTTGTCGGAAATGTGGTTGCAATGATATCTGCCCTAATTAATTTCTCAAGGAGTTTTTCCTGGGTTTAGGAAGGACAATTCGGCTGGAGTTCACACAAGGTCGTCTCTGGCCGAACTGCTGGGTAAGAATTGTGATTAGAGTTTGTTTGGGTGCTATTTTATCCTAACTAAATTGGAAATTGAAATTCTCAGGTTGAAGAAGAACAATTCGGCTGGAGTTCACATAAAGTGGTCTCTGGCCGAGTTGTTGGTTAAGAAGGAGTCGCTGCCTGGAGTTCACAATATGCCATCTCTGGACAACGACTAAAGGGTTAAGGAGTCAGATGCGACCTGCTTGTAAGCTGATCTTCATCTGTTTTGAGCTGCGGTAAGACGTCTGCTTTTATAGAAGCGGTGGCCCGCTTTCTAAACACGACAAGCAACAATGCCCCTTATTGGCACCCTAATTTCTCGTCTCTGTTTCTTATCATATCTCCCTTGTCTTAAGACTTAGCAAGTTGACATCGCGGCTACCTTACTGAATTGTCCTGAAATTCCACTACCTAAATTTTCCTTCAAATCGGCCGACGCGTTGTCGTCTTTTGTACCTAGCTATTATAATTACACCAGCTTAAATTTCATTTCGCATTTTCACCTGCTTGCTATTTCGGGATCGAGATGTATTTTTGGCTACCTTAATTTATTTCTTTGCTTTATCGATTGGTGTAATTTTCATTATCGTGGGTGGAATACTTAGCGACTTACCATTGTCTTTGCAAGGGGTCATTGTTTGTCTTGTGGCGCGTAACTTTCCTTTCCCGTCTGTATCTAGGTCAGCTCATCCTTTCAATCGGTGCGAGGGTGTCTCATAATACATCCACCACCATCTGGTCCGCTCCTCTCGATGTTTAAATGTGCTGGAATGTTACTAGCTAGAGCGATTTCTCCTTATGAATATCTAATATGCTGGCTTCAATATTCCATTGGATTTTAGGGCGCGTAGTTGCGATTTAATTTCCTAACAATTTTACCTTTAGGTATTTACGTACCTATTCTTGCACTGTTTGCTTTTTCGGTTTGGGTTGATTTAATGAGGGCGATGGAAATAATTTCCTTATCATCCTACCTAGGTGCGATCCATTTCAATAATTATTGTAAATTGTTCTATTATTTCATATTGTTCTACTTGTGTCATTTCTTTTTCAAAATATCATTAATTTGCATTCGTTCGAATTTACCTATTTATTTCTCTACTCATAGCACTTATCTCGAAACTGATCACGAGAAATTTCTGGTAGTCTTATTAATTTTTCATTGTTTATTTTAATCATCTACGTACTATTTGATAAGCCCTTTCGTTTCTTGCAAATTAATATCAAGAGGCTAAAAATAAAATGTTTGTCTCAACACTCTTTATTTATAAAGGAAAGCTGTTAACAGAACAATATATAATTATTTCTGGAGGTTACTAGTCGTATAATTCGAAGCTTTACAAGCGAACTACTGGAAACAGCGTGTAGAGTGAAGGAAGGAAGCTGTCGTTTACAGTTGCTGTGTTTTGAAGTACCCTTTTTTACTGAGAAAGATACAGTAGTTGAAGTAGAGACAGAAAACGACAGAAAAGAGTAGAGGTGATTGTATATTACAAACGTACCTAATTGCGAAAATTCTATTAAAAAGTTTGTATAATGTAACTGAAAGAATTACTCCAGGAGAGAATAATGAATGTAGTACTTATACAATTATAATTTATCTACCTCTACAATAGTAATAAAAGTGCCTAATTCAGTGAATGTCTCGGACTTAAAATGCACATAAATTCCTTATAATTTTTACCAAATTTTTATTCGTAAAAGTTTCTAAATTATTTGACTCATTTCTGTTTTTTTCTTGGGGAAATAATTATAGTTATGATTACAGTTTCAGACGCATTCAAGGTGTCGTAACTCATGAAAGAAGACCTACTGTGACGGTACAGAATTAAGCCCATATTTTAAAGTAAATAATAAAAGACACACACAATTCCCTAGGAGTGAAGCATATTTAAGAAAGAAGCGCTAATGACATAGACGGGAAGTCATAAAAAAAAAACAGCGACACGGGATGTGTTTCCGACTAAAATTCTTCTGTATAGGAAACATCATGCGTTGACCCTATAATCACGCATAACCGACGTGATTTCTGCGTATAAGCGGGGACTTCCCGCAAGCACAGTCTGAAAGGATGGGGACAGTGTGCAATGAAGATAACCGGTAGTAGTAGCACGAGGACTCTGACTGAATTCACGCCTCGAACCGGATCATTTTTACTCAGAATAGAATACATCGAGCTATGTGAGAAATCTCGTGTTTTATTGTAGTTTCGTAATTAAATGTCTTCCCAACCAAACCCATCAATCTTGAACCAGAACCAGGTGAAAGAAATCTATCACGTAAGTACACAGGGATACAGGAGCGTGTCTTAGCCTGAAGGTAAGGTAGAAATACGTAATTTTCATGTCTAGATAGCCTACTTTTTGAACTATCGGTTACTCAGTCGGTGTTTGGACAGGTTTCCCTGCAAGAACTTTAAAGCTAGTGTAACTTCCCATTCTGAAAAAAGCTCTACCAGGGAGACTGTTGCACTTATTTAACGAAATGGTTTTGTAAGTACCCATCTGTATATGCCTCAACATATAGTCACACAAAAAACTTTCTGGTCTACTTTTATTTCATAAAAAAAATTTGAAAAAATTTCAATCAATTAAAAACACCCGGGAAAACTTAAGTAAGAAATTCGCTTGTCCTGTCCATTGCCCTCCAAAATCAACTAACGGGTGGTCTTCTCCAGAAACCTTTCCAAAAGTGCAAAAAGGAAAAAAACATATAATGTTCTTATATTCGAATTACCATTCATAAATTTCCGCTTGTCCCATAGCAATAATTGTTACTCAAGAGTAGGTAGTTAATAAAACTGACGTGAGTTTGAGAGATTGGAAAATCGGTCAGTAATCACGTTAGAGCTAACAACTTATTTTTTGTGACCGCTCTTTGTAGGATAAGTGCTACAATCTCCTTCAGCTGGAAAAACTCATCCATATTTTCCAGAACAGATAATTAATCAAACTTTAAAATTTTTGCTGAGCCTTACGCGACGACCTGTATAAATAACACACATGGGGAACCTGTACAAAGACCGCGTTAAGCGTGTGGTGTTTCAAGAAATCAGCTCTCTATAGGGCAAACAATTGGTTAAAAATAAGTCTTATTCTATTAACTCGTCCAGGAGCTACGATACTTTGAATTCGGATGAAAACTAAGGATTGGGCAATTTTTTGTTATCAAGTGTAGTTCTAATCTATCTTCTATCTTCTAAAAATCTACCTTCGACACGAAAGAAGCGTGAAAATATAACAAGATACGTGGGCTGCACTCTAGAAAATCCTGAGGGCGATTTTTCTCTATACTCGACAACGCATTTTTGTAGAATCTAAAATATGAAACAAGTATGGAATTCTAAAACATTTTACGTAGGTAGATATAATCGCACAGACATGTTAAGCGATAAAAGTAAAAAGAATTAGAAAATAGTTCAGCATATTTCTACTTTAATAGGAAAAGTTTCCGACAATTTAGTTCGGCATGTATATAACAATCATGGAAATATAGCGGAAATTTGTTGTTTTCACCCTTATACAGTATATAAATATAAAATATTGAACGAATTGCGAGTTTTATACGGCAGTATAATGATACTCGTTTGATTGTAGCAGAACTCCGTCTCTCCGCTTCGTTCTGCCAATTAAACTCGTCTCGTTTTCATGCTCATATCCAACTTGCATCGTTAATATTGTTTATTAAACAAATAATAAAACTGATGTTGAGGCAAAAATCAACATACAAATGCAATGCGAAATTTGTTATTTATGTTGAAATAATTTTATTTTTTAGTATTTTATATGTATAGAGTAATAGGAAGTTGTTAGAAAGGGTCAAGTGAAAAACGACCTTTAGCCTAATAAAGGTACTAGGTTTTATCAACCGATGTATTTAGAAGCAGAAATAACAACGAATATCGCTGTACTGGTGGCAGCAAGAAATACGAAACTTGTAAAGTGCTTTCTACCATTCGGTCAGAGAATAATGCTTATATTATCAAACGAACAGCCCATAGACGTTAATTTGGTGAAAAAATATAAGCTCCCACAGCGGAGAGGTCTGTGGATGAATTTGAAGAATTTTATCCAAACCTTGAAAAGGTAAAGAAGCAACATGAAGTGAAAATTCATTTGGGAGATTGGAACGCGAAGGTATTAAAGGAGAAACGGGAAAAGGAAGCAGAAACGAGAAAACCACAATATTAATTGAATTTATCCCAGAAAACAATGTAGTAATTATTGCGAACACCTGCCTTAAACTCCCCTATCGACGATTGCATACAAGGATATCCCCACAAGATCAAATAGGCAAAGTGATAAGGAACCAAATTGACTACATTGCAATCAACACCCGATTTAGAAATGAAGTTCTTAACGCAAAAACATAACACATAAAAAAGCATCTAAGAAAGATGGTTAGCCGTTAGGAATGCCATGAATAAGGGAGCAGATCTAAGAAACGATCGGTAGAGAAAGCAAAAAAAGGCACAAACGCTGGATGCATTAGGAAATATGGGTACTAATAATTGTAACGAGGAGCAGGCATAAAAACAAAGACGACGTAGAACACAAACGTATAAACAAGGAAATTGGAGAGAGAATTAAAGAAGCGAAGGAGGGATGAATAAACGACCAATGCAATGAAGAAGAAAAACTACGAAAGCAACATAGAGATAGACAACTACAACAGAAAGTAGAAGAAGTCACGGGCAATAGAGTCCCAAATATCTGTCGAAAATAGATAACGAAAACAACAAAATCGTACTAGATTCCGACAAAAAGAAGCAAATATGCGATAAAGATATCTAAGACTGACTAAGACAGCTATTAGGTGACCGCAGACCAAAAGAATCTCCGCGAGTCGAAAAAGACGAATCCTACCTACTCTCTCTGCAGAAGCCACTAGAGCGATCAAGGAAGCAAAGAACAACAAAGCGCCTGGAGAGGACTATATCACGACAGAACACTTCAAACATCTCAGCGAAGAGGCTATCTGCCATATAATTCATCTGTTCAATGAAGTGTACGAAAGCGGAGCGATACCACTCGATTGACTTAGGTCCACATATGCACTAAGAAAAACAAAGCTCAAAAATGCAAAGACCATTGAACATTAAGTTTAATGATCCATGCCATCAAAACCTTCATTATGATTATATTTAACCGCATCCAAGATAAATGCAACAGATATTCAAGACGGTCACAATACTAGTTTAGAAAGGGTATAAGTATAGGCACAATACATGGGAAACTATAATATTTCGTTTGACATTGATCGCTGAAAGATATTTTGAGGTTCAGAGAGATCTCTTATGAATTTTTCATCCACGACAGAAAAGCTTTCGATCATATCGGGCATCAGAGATTAACAAAGTTTTGCAGGAGATATAGGCTTGGATGGACTAGATGTGATAATTGTACGTAATATCTATTGGGATAATAAAGGAAGCGTCCGAACAGAAAACGGAAATACCAATTTTGGGGACACACAAGAAGGGGTATGCCAAAGCTGACTCCTTTTCCCGTAACTTTTTAACATGTTTTAACATCACTTCAGAACCCATCATAAAGGTGCACAAATCAACTGGATAATAATTAACAACATCAGATACGCGGACGATACTGTGGTCATAGGAGAAACAGAAGAACAGCTGCAAGCGTCATTAATGAATGATTACAGGTTAATGCTGCCAAAACAATGAGACTTGTTTTCACCCGGAAAGCAAATAAATAGGATACATCTGTCACTATAAGCGGACAGAACTCAAAAGCGTCCAATATACTTATAGCTGCATGAGCAGAGGAATAAACGGACATTGAAACCACTCGAGGGAGGTCAGACGACAACACGAAATTGTCAGATCAGGTTTAGAGGGCTGTTATGCCATCCAACAATACAAATTTCAAAATTTGAAAGAAATGGAAGATGTGAAATGGAAGAAAGTGGAAGAAACTGGAAGCAAAGATCGACGGAAGACGAGACATCGGGAGAAGGAAAAAATCATGGATAGGAATTAATACGGAATTGGGCGCACATTGATAGAAATGATCTGATACACAGAGTCAAGGATAGAATAAGTTACGCCATTCAGATCGCCAATCTCAATAGAGAAAGCACCTAGGAGGTGGAGTGGAGCTCTAGTTTTCCCCAAAAAGGGTTTTGAGATAACAAACTGATAAATTTTTATTAGTGTACCTATCAACAAGCAACACACTTTTATATCGCCTTGCAGCTGTTTATTTTAACACCTATATCTTGGATTGACATAATTTTCCAGTATTATCCTATTCATCTAAGATATTATTACTCCTATATTACTCCTCAAATATTATCTAAGAACTGCGATAGGGAGTATGTTACATAAAAATTGTAAATTCTCTTTACGACAATGTATATTTTTAAGGGATTAAGGTAAATAGGATACATAGGTGAAGTAAAAGAAAGAAAATTCATATTTTGTATCATAACTTTTAAACTAAAACTTGCAGGTAGATTCCATACACCTATTACTGGAACTTCTAGAACCAGTATTTAATCGATTCGTAATAGATCTATAAGCCCCTTCTAACAAAACCCTTGCCTACCAATTGAAGCAAATCACCCACAAACAGTTCTGTAACTCTCTGCTAATGTAACCTCTCCTTCTAAACGATTCTCCATTCATGGCCATTCCATTTCCCATAAATTGAGTCGGAATACTCCGGAAGAACATTAGCCGCTACCGGAAAAGTAAGCCCGCAACTCATGCAACAATGAGCCGCAGTTGTTTTAACGGGGTTTAAACTTTCCCAGTCATTTCGTTAACCACATCAAAATTTCAAATTAGAATTGGTTCAGGCGTAGCTAACCAGAGATTCCACATGAAAAATGAACAACATTATTTGATTTTACAACCTTAGAATAAAATATGAAAGAAAGATCCCCAAAATATATACTTTTCTCGAAGAAAATATCTTTATACATCAGTACAGGTTCTTTGAGGAAGGAGGTATGTTTAAATTTTAATCATGTCAGAGATATCTTTTCATTAGGTATAGATGATAGTTATTTTTTCAAAAATAGGATATAACTCTCGAAACAGTTAACAGAAAGGCTGCATGCAACAGAAGTGTACCAAAGTACGCCACGTTAGTGCTGAGATAATTGTAATTTTATAAATCCGTAGTTAATTTATTTAACTTCTTAAAGTTTTCCTATTTGAGAACTTCATAAACTCTAACGTTAATGTCTTAAGTCTGACTTCAAGGTTCATAAAGTATTAAGATCTGTGAGGTAACAAGCATTTTTGTTTATAAATGTTTCAAAACTCAGTTGTATAATATACACCTACCTACTCTGGAGAAAATAAATCCTGTTAACTTAAAGTAAATCTTAGCCGGATATCTACGACTCGCCAATAGGAAGGTCCTTTTACCCTCAGATTAAAAATAAATATTAACTTTTACTTCTCAAACGGGTCCTTAAGCGAAGGTTTCGGCAACAAAATCATCCCTTCAATAAAATTGTAAATATAAATTGAATGTAATCAAAGAGAGTATAGTATATTGGAAAATTTCATGTAAATCTGTGACGAAAATCGTATTTTTCTCTCTCAAACGAGTAGGTATAGGTATAATCTTAAAAAAATACACGCGGTTTGATAAATAAATCTCTTGTAAAAATATTTCAGATTATTTTGAATTTACAAAATATCTTCTATGTCATTGAGCTCTAGATATACATAGTGCCCGTCTTAAGGACTAAATTAATGCGGATCTCGGTAATATGAGAAATACGAAATAGGTTAAATTGAGACAACGTTGCGTATTGTTGAGATGTATTAGTATAATACCTACATATGAAAAAAAATGTCCTGGATATAATCTAATGGATATATTCCCTCCATATCTACCATAATTACACCATTAACAATAATTAGGTACTTCTAATCGGAACGTTTTGCTTTAATATCTGTACTTGACGGTAATGTTTGGTAACGAATCTCTGACTTAATCATACTTCCGCCTGGCGTAAAGAAATATGCAAAATCTAAAGATCCTTTCATGTAAGACTCACCCATTCAAAAGAATCTCAACTCCACAAGCTATTAACAGAAACGTAACTTGATGAAAGAAACTCTCTCAATCATCACTTCCGAGAAATTTAAACTCTTCCTAAAAATGTGAGATGTTTTAAAAATCTTAAGATTGCAGGAATAACTTGGAGGATATATTTCCATTATTGTTTTTCTAAACGAAGCATAATATAGCGTTTAACTTGATAAATTTTATTTAATCCTTTCCTCATCATCACTAAAAATAATAAGCCAATCATTACCGATTTTTTGGGTTTATTATGACTTTGGGTTTATTTGGGGTCGCGTGTTTTAAGGACAATAAGGTGAGTATGCAAATCGCCTGTGATTTGTTTCCATCACTTATGTATCCTCCTGTATCAATTTTTCCTTCTCGGAGATCCCGCTTATATCCAATGCAATACATCCCTTTTTGGTAAATGATAAATTTATGTGCACTGCTACAACTTATACAGCATTCTAATTCTTGCGTTTGATTTCTTCTTTGTTTTTCACCAAACTACTTTATATAAAAAGAATTATTCGGCTTTCGTACAACTAACTGCATTAATTTATTCCCATAAAGTAAGGAAATCAATTTAGGCAAAATAGAAATGAAATATCAAAAAAGTTATTACAAAAAATAAAAAAGAACAGTTTGACATTTTATAACAATGTTTTAGAATCACTGTATCTTGTAACTCAAAGACCTAAAATTTGAACTAGGTAAAGCATCAGGTAGGCGTACCATTGTTATTTGCATGATGTCATAAATAAAGGAAGCTTAGAGAGGTCTAGCAGTGCGGCAGCACCGTCGGCCTGCCCTAAACCAGGACCAGGGTCGATGTTTTCCGTATTTTAACAACGAAGCCAGAGTCCTTGGTCTTTCAGAGTTAATAAATGTCAAGAATTGTGCTATATACTGCTTTTCATAGGCGGGCTCGATTTGAATATGTGTTCTAGGACTATTCGGTATTAATCCGAAAATGATTTTTATATTACTCTTCATATAGTTCTGCTTCTTATTTCAGGTCTTGGTCAATATTACTAACAATTATTTAAGTAGGTATAGTTGATTTTATAGTTGTGACTTGTCGAAAAACAATTTTTGAAGACCTAAAATTCCATTTGAGATATGCGATATTGCAGATGTATGAATAAAGGTTTAAGAATATAAGAACTTCAGCTTATACTGTTAAGCTGTGAGAGTGAGAGGTCCAAAAAAATTCACAACGCCCTACTTCCTCTTGTTTGTCTCTATCCAGGAGGTAATTGGATGTTTATAAAAAGACCGACGTTTACTAAAAAACTTTTCATGATTCACAAATTGGTCTCACTTAACTCGGGATCAGGAGATTCAAAACATCCACGAATTTCCCTAATTATTTGCATGCTAACAAAGTAAACAAGTTTCTTAAAACGTAATCCTGAAAAATTCCACACCGTTCCTTGAATTTAAATGGGGTTGATAATAATTATAACACTGAAAGCTCTAAGTTTTAAATTAGCCCCCAATTTGAAGGGTAAAATTTAACTCATAATTCAGATCGGTTCAGATAAAAATGCTGAATTTCAGGAAAAGATTATTCCAAATTGTTTGTTTTATAAGCTCTTTATACATCTACAAAAAATTTATCGACTAAGTAAAGAGGTGCATTATTTATTCATATATTTTTTATTTGCTTATTTACCAATTCAGTAAATTTAAAAATTTAAATGTGCCACAGAAAGTCTAAACTAGACTCAAACAATTAACATAGTCAAATAAATATAGTATAGAGAGGAAGCGAAAAATAGGTATCCTGCTTTCTTTCAAGAGAGCTTCATCATTAAAAAAATATATTGAGGGGGGGGGGGTAAGGTTAATCGATATTTTCTTTTTTTCTCCCTTGCTCCAAAGAATCTATAGAAAATGCATAGAGAGAAAAATTACCACGATATTGAAGTAAACATTATGTCCTTGAAAGGCAAAAAAAAATGTTTATAGACTTATTTTTCTTATTTTCCTTTTTTTCAATTTTCAAAATGAACAGAGAAAAATTATAAAGCAGTCGTTAAAATATTTACCCATCTGCTTTAAATAACCGAAGTGATCAGCTTTCTAAAATAATAAATATTTTATCAAAATAGGGCCGCCTCTGTCTGCAAGAACGCATCTTTCGACATTCATGTAGAGGAGAACCTCTCAACCTGTCAGACCTTTATAATCCTCATTAGTCTAGGGATAGCCTCTACGTACACATGTCATGTGTACACAAATGCTATCCTTCAAGGAAATGTATACTCCTGCATTAAACGTTCAATTATGTCACACTTGGGATAGTATACCGAGCGTGCTAATTACGAGAGGTTGTATTACAGGGACAATCCAGAATCCAGGTACATAGTTAATTTATTCATGGTTTTGTTATAACAGATATCGTGCTTGGATTACGTTCCATAGCATGAACAATAACTACAATATTTACTTTAATTATTGATGTACTACAACAATTTTATAATTTTTGGTTAATAATTAATAAATCACCACAGAGTTCAGTGATCTCTCTATTATAATATTAGTTTGATCACATCGATTGTTTGGGTGCTGAGAGCATAATATTTTTTGCTATTAGCCTACTTAACTTACTCGGACTACTCAGTATTTATTTGTTATATTATCATTCAGATAATATTATTCCCATAATATAAATAAATATTATATGAAGAGAAATGCACCGTTTTTAAGATACAGGGTGTCAAACAAATATATTTTTTTCAGTTTTTCGAAGACATCTCCTGAACCATTTCAGATATACAACTCAGCTTTTGTACACGTCTTCTCATTGGTATTAGCTATACCTTCATAATACCAATCCATTTATTTTCAAGTGCCATTGGTGGAGATATTACGATTGAGCGAAGTGTTTTGTCCTTCATTTTCCGACACAACATCCAACGCGAGTTTTTCATCGTAAATGATCGTTTTTTCGAAAAGCTTATGACCTAGAGTACCTTTACTTGTATATAAAGCATTGGTGGTTTAAAATGCGTTCTAAAAATTCCAATTTGCAGAGTATTGTAGATATTACGTGCACGGAAACCTCGGACAACCCTAAAATCCCCGCCACTGACATTTGACAAAACTGAATTGGCATTAACAATAAATAGCTAATATTAATGATAAGACATGTAAAAAAACTGAGTTCTATTTCTTGAAATGTTCCCGAGAATTACATCAAAAAAAAAATGAAAATTTTTTTTTTTGACATCCTGTACCTATCTCAATAACAGTGCATTACCGGACACACGTTATAATAGGAAATTTTTTGTATATTTTTGACCAAAGAACCTCACTTAGATTTTTTTCGCAATATTAAAGATTTCCTGTAAAGATTACTGTATATTTTTTGTAGATATGAAAAATATGAAAAATAATATACAGAGTGTCCGAGAGAGCAGATGGTACATGGGGATCTCGGAAACCTTGAGGGATAGGTGGTCGATTAAATGGAAGAAAAGTTTTCGATAACTCATCCATTACTGAAATACGCTGAAAAAACTGAAAATCTGAGTTTTATTTTTATTTTAGTCATATCTTTATTATCATTGAAAGGGCTCCGGAGAGCCTTTACGCATAAAGTGTATGTACCTACCCATACATACTGGAAACTTGTGTGTGGGTCATAGGGTTTTAACATAATATGCAAATTCAGTTTTGGGCAAATAATATATCAAGGAGTAATTTTTGGCAAAAATGATAGAGCAACTAATTTTTCAAAATGACGATTTGTATTTAGGAGACTTTTTTCAGTTAAGACGCTTCACTAATGTAGAAGCGTCTGAATATCCAAAAGAAAATTTTAAAATTTTATTCTCATTTGCCGATTTAATTGACAATGTGGATTTTTGTCATTGTTGGATTATGTAATAACTAATAACGACAAATAAGTCAAACCAGACACTTTTTTTAAATTATTACTTTCAAGATTTTTTTGATAACTTAATAGCTAGGAATAGACGAAGCGATTTGCTGGCCGATTTGATCGCCACGAGCAAACCCGGAAGATAAACCTCTTCGTTTGTGGTAACTCAGCGCGCCATGCCAAGAGCCATGCCAGAACCGTCGACGTCTCTGGCACGGCTTGATAGTATTTTCTGCCATAAACGAACAGACTTTTCTGCCAGACTAGCGCGATACGCGATACGGTCACAGCCGCTCGTTTTCCCTTTTTGTTATTATTATTATACTTTGACATTATTATCAAATATTAATTAGCTTAAAAATACCGCGTAAATACCGTACTCTGAGTGTAAGCGTCAAAAAAGGATTTTAGGCATGGTTCGCGACCTCTTGAAATTTTCTACAGATCACGAGCCACGCAAATCCGACCGATAAATCGTGTAGTTTCCCCATAAACGTACACATTTGCATGTGATGAGCCACTCCGACGGATAATTCGTACGATTAGCGTGGACGTTTATGGTTTGACTTGAAAAATCTGTCGACGCTGCTCGCCACGAGCAAATCCGCCGAATTTGCTCGTGGCGATCAAATCGGCCAGCCAATCGCTCCGTCTATTCCTAGCTAATAGCTAGGAATAGAGGAAGCGATTTGCTTGCCGATTTGACCGCCACGAGTAAATTCGGCGGATTTGCTCGTGGCGAGCAGCGTCGACAGATTTTGTAAGTCACACCATAATCGTACGAATTATCCGTCGGAGTGGCTCATCACATGCAAATGTGTACGTTTATGAGGAAACTACACGATTTATCGGTCGGATTTGCGTGGCTCGTGATCTGTAGAAAATTTCAAGAGGTCGCGAGCCATGCCTAAAATCCTTTTTTAATGCTTATACCTAGTTGTTGTTAGTGAAAATTATTTTTACGCGGTATTTTTAAGCCAATTAATATTTGATAATAATGTCAAAGTATAATAATAATAATAACAAAAAGGGAAAACGAGCGGCTGTGACCGTATCGCGTATCGCGCTAGTCTGGCAGAAAAGTCTGTTCGTTTATGGCAGAAAATACTATCAAGCCGTGCCAGAGGCGTCGACGGTGCTGCCATGGCTCTTGGCATGGCGCGCTGAGTTACCACAAACGAAGAGATTTATCTTCCGGGTTTGCTCGTGGCGATCAAATCGGCCAGCAAATCGCTTCGTCTATTCCTAGCTAATAGCTAGGAATAGACGAAGCGATTTTCTTGCCGATTTGATCGCCACGAGCAAATTCGGCGGATTTGCTCGTGGCGAGCAGCGTCGACAGATTTTTCAAGTCACACCATAAACGTCCACGCTAATCGTACGAATTATCCATCGGAGTGGCTCATCACATGCAAATGTGTACGTTTATGGGGAAACTACACGATTTATCGGTCGGATTTGCGTGGCTCGTGATCTGTAGAAAATTTCAAGAGGTCGCGAGCCATGCCTAAAATCCTTTTTAACGCTTATTCCTAGTTGTAATTAGTGAAAATTATTTTTACGCGGTATTTTTAAGCTAATTAATATTTGATAATAATGTCAAAGTATAATAATAATAACAAAAAGGGAAAACGAGCTGCTGCGAGCGTATCGCGCATCGCGCTAGTCTGACAGTAAAGTCTGTTCGTTTATGGCAGAAAATACTGTCAAGCCGTGCCAGAGGCGTCTACGGTTCTGGTATGGCTCTTGGCATGGCGTGCTGAGTTACCACAGACGAAGAGATTTATCTTCCGGGTTTGCTCGTGGCGATCAAATCGGCCAGCAAATCGCTTCGTCTATTCCTAGCTATTGTCGAAACGTAGGGACAGGTACAATTACACAGCAGAAGAATAGCACCATATCCTAATAAAATTAACATAATGTGTAGGTAGTTGCCTATTAAGTATGTATAATGTATTAAAAAACTATATTTTTTATTTTTTTCTTATAATATTTCCAAATTAAAAATTAAAAGTATCTAATTAGGTACATTTTAGTCATTGCCGGAAGATATTTCAATAACATTTTATACTCAAAATAAGCCCGGCGAAGATTATCTGCAGAAAATTGAATTTGCATGTTAAATTTCTATGACCCACTTACAAGTTTCCATCCTGTACAATTATTTAGTGGGCACCAAGTTTCAATTAAAAACTTATTACTTAAAAAGATAGCTTCTCTTAGAATATATTTTGTTCATCCTTGATACGACGAGGTGATTAGTCCATAAAAGAACGAAAGAGATCTCTTATTCTCTTAATATATTCAGCTCTCAAACTATTTAGATAGGAGTGTTTGAGAGACTCGCATTTTTATGAGTTTTTGGTCAGCTCTTAATTTTTAACGAATGCTTTATAAAGGTTTCGTTTCTCCAATTCCTCCTCTCTAACTACAATACCAAATTCAGCCGTTATTTGTACTGACGAAAAATAATATTATTCAAAACAGTAGGGTCACACCAATGTATGTATTTAGCGATCACGAGAAACCCAAAAATAACATTTCAGCAAACTTGTTTAAAGGTTTGTTCGCACACAAAATGAAACATTTACGTTTTTATTCAAGTTAAATATTAATTTGATCAAATATTGTTGCTTGAGAACACCTGTCTGTATTATGCAGACTTAGAAATGTAACTCATTACCCTGTAAACTAGATGGAAAAATGAGGTCGAGTCGAATATAAAGCTTTCATCTGAAAGATCAAATGACAGGACTCTTGATCACATCATTCTCCCAATTTTTTTTAGCATTTTTTTTAAAGAGATGTAGGTAATTATAAGAGCCTGAATCCCCTTTACATCTTTTGATCTTTATATTAATTTCTTAGACATTGCTATAGGAGGGACTTACTACAAGAAAATTTTTGATATGTTGGTGTATGGCTGCTGGTCAGTTATTAATGGAATTGCTTTATTAAAGAGCAAACTTCATCTTTTTCAATTCCGATTCCTTCAGAGGGCAGAGGGATACTAAATGACTTAGTAACCCAGATGAAAGTCATTCAGTTATAAATTATCCCTTAAAAAGCGTTATATTTCTTGTGACAAATGTTATATTCCCAAATCTCCAATATTAGGACACACATGTTGTCGTGCAAGCCATGGATTTATTACACTTTATTATTCCTTTTAATTTTTATCATCAATAATCATCAATATCATCAATCTGAGCAATAATTTATATTTTTGGTAGTACCTATCTACCTAATAATGTTATTTAGATTTACAATTCAGTTTTCAATTCTAGTTTTATATAACAAAATAAAATCATTTCAATAATAAAATAATAACTTCATAATACTTAAATTTTTTTATAAACCTGCTCCAGAATCAAATATGATATTCAGAATAATTTCAAACACATAAAATATTTATGTAATGAAGACGTAACACGAACCGTTCGATGACGTAGTGTTGGTACACACAGTATGTCAATAGACTGAGACTGCGCAGGCTTGAGTTCCGGTCTTCTGACGTCACACGGTTGGAAGACTACAGATGAGATTGCTCTTAGCTCTTTTTTACATGACTACTACGGGGTGTTCGAAAAGAAATCCGTTTTGGAGTAGGCCTTGACACAAAGAGGCTGTCTTAAATTAATCCACTCTTTAAAAGTGACAGCTCTTTATTTTGTTAGGACAGTTGTCAAAACATTTAAGAACGTTAATAAAATAAGCACTGACTTTATCGTCATTTTTATAAACCTCATAAATAAAATCAACAATTAATTCATTTAAGGATTCTCCTGGACACAATTTTATACATGGTTTCTCACTCCACTCAAGGCACTCTGTAACTGTTCGTCTGGTGTATCGTTTATCTCAACGAACTTCTCCTCTCGATTACTTGACTTGACTTCGTTAACCAGTTTCATACAAAATATCGAAATGTTGCTCCTTGCTCCGTCTTGTATATTCTACAGTGTGTCCCAAGATAAGCGAATTTAGGTATTATAGACAAGGAAGTTTTGAGTTGAAATTTTATATTTCGGGTTGTGTCTGTTTTATGTTTATTTACCATTATTTGATGTTTAAAATAAATCAAGCATGCCGTGACAGGAACACTTTGCTTTCTGTAATATTTCTTCTGTGTGACATATCAAAAAAATTTATTGAAAAAAGATACTCAGAAATCAAGATTTATTATTCCATTATTCCATTACTCAGAACTAAGCATCGGCTTACTTGTTTTTAATTTGTTGAATTTTTGTTTCAGAAAAAAACAGAAAGAACATTTTTTGTAAACAATTATTCCGCAAATATCATTTTAAGACCAAATTTTATTTATTAGCTATATTGATAACAAACATCTAAACATTTTCTCTTTCTAAAGTCTTACTTTAGTCTAAAATTCAACTTTCCAAGACATTATATTTCAATTGGGTATAGGTATGGTGTTGAATTAACACTAGATTGGGACACGTTGAAAACGATAATACCATTACTAGAATATTCGAATCAATGTAGTATCATACTTTAGAAAGAGAAGAAATTAAATCAATAATTATAAAATAAAAAAAAAAAACTAAGGAAAATATTGAAAATGTAAAAAAAATCAATGTAGGATGATGGTTATGAAAAATAGTATGGACGAATAATTTTGATTTTTAGCAACTTTTTTGATAATTGTTTTCGATATTTTGTGCAAAGCATGATTTTTTAATCAAGCAGGCCTTGGACTCCATATGGTAAAATTTTAACTCCAAATTGACATTTTTTCGTATAAATTAGCGTTTCCTGGAACACACTGTATATTCTCAGGTTCTAAGGTACTGAATATTAGATAGTAAAGAACTAAATCTGTTTTTTTGAAGAATGCATGGATTCTCTCATTTTTGTACTAAGTAAGATGACTCTTGATATGACATTTTTGTCGCATTCTGTGTTATTTGAGTGATTTTCAAAATCACCCCCTCATCATTTTCGTCAAGTGTCACCTCATACAAAACGCTCCGCACCTATTATTGTTATCCCGCCATAGCAGCATACTTTCATTTTAATTTTCTTTTCAATTGTTCAAAGAATTTCTTTGTTAAGTTGAGGGTAACTTATAAAAAATGGCGCCCTATATGTTAAGGATAAAAATATTTTTTTTCATAAAAAATTGGAAGATTTCTCGTGTTTCATAGCTTAAACCTTAAGTGGCCATTGTGAGACTTCGACTGCGGCCTAAAGGTATATTGTGACTCTTTATTCATAGATAGACAAGTCATAGATTGAAGGTTCATATTCAGGTATTCGGAAGTTTTCTTGTCGGAACTTTTTGTCGGAAAATGAAAACACGACACGAAATTATGAGGTTCAAAACAAATCCGGGACACAAAATTTTCCGGAACATTAACGTGAAAAGTGGAACGGACTTTGGTCAATATTCTAGTAAAACCGAGACGTAACGAAATTAAAGTTTCAAACAATTTCTTTTTACATATTCACCCGGGCAATAAAATAAAGATTGCATTTAAGCTGAGTTACATCAACTTAAAATGGCCAACGAGACATTTCATGAAACATTTTGTATATCATGAAGCAAAACTCCGATGGAACAAAAGTGATGGAATTCTAGTGAAAGGACTGCGTTGGTGAGTGAAAACTAATCACAAACTCAGTGCCTGACGAGACCTGGAATTCACTCACTTAACAAAGTATTCATGAGCCGAAATGGACAGTTCCAGAACAATCGCTTGAATATTTAAATGGACCCTTCAAATGTCAATGAATAATTTTCTTCTTCCAGTCACGCAAACTGGAAGTTCAGTCGTTCGCCATCAACAAGTAAAACAAGACCCAATTCGGATGTAAATATTTCATAATATGTTTGCTTCTCAAGGGAACTTGGAGGTTCATTGTCATCAATATAGCAATTCTACGAGCTTTACAATATAGTATTTAAAAAACATGAATAAGACTCTGGAGATAAGACGAGCATCTGGATATTATTTCCTTAAAATAAATAAAAGAAAAATATAAATGTCAAGTTACTGCAATATAAATACTTCATAACTCACTTGGAAGAATTTGTAACAAGTACTGTTACCTAAAAATAATATTAAATGAATATTTTCTTCTACTTATCCTACCTACTTGATTTTAAATATTAAACTCTCTACAAGACTACTACATGGGTCAATACATTTGACTCCACTTTAGCACCCTATACGTTGTGTGAAACACTGTTACCTTGAGAAAATATTAAAAGAAAACAAAAAAGAATTAGGTTAATTGACATCAAGGATGAAATTGGTTTACTTCAATTCCATTTCACCTTCGTTATAGGTAACCTACTTCTGAGGCGTATATATTATTAGCTCCTTTTAATATTCATCAAGAAAACAAAACAAATGTATGGAGTCCTTGTGCCAGTGTTGATTTTAAAGCTTTTTCGTGATCGTATTACGGCAATTTAGTAATTTATTATAAAAATGATTCAATTTCTTGAGGTTACTTATTAGTTTTCTTTTTTTTAATATAGTTCTGAAATAAATAATGTTGTATTATACGGGATGAAGTAGCGAAAATGTAGCCCATTTTCGGTTTTTTATTGGATGTTATTAAATACTCAATGTTATATGAGACCAATAACCTGGACCAAGACTACAATGTGGACGACGAAACAAAAATTATAAAGAATACATCGATTCATGTAGGTAATTGTCAATAGGCCATATCTCGGGAAGTACTGGTCCTAGAGCCTCAACTTAAAAATTTTTCGATAACAAGTGACTATGAAAAATTCAGTGAAAATGTTTTCAAGATGACCGCACTTTCTTAAATACCGGAAGTTGACACATACTTCGTTATTTTAACGGGGACAGCCTGTATATACAGGGTTAGAACTATTTAAAGGGCCACTACAGGGATATCCTAAACCATTGGAGATACGAGGTCGGTTAAATTAGAGAAAAGTTGCGCTATTTTGTGGCCATCTCGAATCCGTCAAAACATGCAAGATATCTGTGACCGTTTCTGAAATATCCTGAAAAAACTGAAAAATCGAGAAATCTTATTTTGGCCATATCTTTCTTACCATTGGAAATTAAAAGATAATTTTTCGTAGGCTTACATAAGCCGTTATGAGCTATTCATCTGACGTTTCAAAAATTTTCAAAGCCGACTAGATCCCAGAGTTTTCATAGTGAAAAAAAATTGTTTTCTAAAAAAAAGAACTTTTTAGACCGAATATCATAGAGAAATTAAAAAACTATAATGCAAGCAGTATGACTTTATATTGACCTAGTTCAGCGAAAAATTTTCTGTTTTTCTTTGAAAAAAGAAGAATAAAAATTTTCCAATTTTTTTTTCTAAAATTTATTATGTTTTGGTTTGCATTATTTTTTTCTTATCGAACGACATGAAAAAATAATATGGCGGCCATAAGAAAAACGAAAGTTGACTATGAAAACTCTGGGATCTAGTCGGCTTTGAAAATTTTTGAAACGTCAGATGAATAGCTCATAACGGCTTATGTAAGCCTACGAAAAATTATTTATTAATTTCCAATCGCAAGAAAGATATGGCAAAAATAAAATTTCTAGATTTTTCAGTTTTTTCAGGATATTTCAGGAACGGTCACAGATATCTTGCATGTTTTGACGGATTCGAGATGACCACAAAATAGCGCAACTTTTCTCTAATTTAACCGACCTCGTATCTTCAATGGTTTAGGATATACCTGTAGTGGCCCTTTAAATAGTTCTAACCCTGTATATTACTATTTTTTTATTATTATCTGAGAAAAACGAATGTGGATGGTTTAACGGTTAGCGTTAAAATTAAATAGGTAGTGTATGAGTTATAAAAAAGGAGAAAAAAATCGCAATTTTTCATTTTCAACGCAGTGTAGGTACCTGCTTCGGAATCGGCTCAAGATATTATGGAAAACCGGCTTACACGTTCATATCTTAACTTTTCACGTGCATGTTATCCTACAGTGTACTTGAAATTATTATAAAATGATGATGAAAAATATGATAAATTTCATCACCCTATAATATGTATAGAAATGTTAACTACCTACTTAATAAGATACCTACTAGATGAAAAGTAAAAAAAAATTCCATGTGATTTGATGTTCGATTGATCAGTAAGCCGTGCTTCAGAGCAGGTTACTTTAAAACCAGTCAGCACTACTACTGTATTCTTCAAAGTTATCTTTAAATCTCTAAAAACATGGAAATTGAGTTTTCGAGAGAAAATCAGTTTTTGAGGAAACGTATTTTCAAAGGAAAATAACATTTAATGCGCAATTTAAGAACATATGTATAAAAAATGTTTGATGTGAGCGCCTTTAGCTCGCAAAAGGGAGCAGCAAGGTCCACGAGATTGAAATTTGAGAGAAATCGATTTCTTTCAATTTCTTCTTACAATAATAGAATTATTTATGTAACTAATATTAATTCTTCGTAAGAGGCGGATGGTATAAAAAAAAATTCCCGTTGAAAAGAATTTTTACCAAGGTATCAAATGAGACAATTATAATCCCTGAACCCCTAGATATTTTAGGGGCGAAATTGATCCTTTATCATAAAATTTGAAAATTGACTTGATAAAATAGAAAAATATCTTTGTTTATTATTTAATTTCAATATAAGTTAAGGGTAAGTTATGCAGTTTACTTAAAATTGTAATTTTATAAAAGCCAAGCTTCAAAGTACTCCACTTTGCTTATATTTTAAAGAGACACAGGAGGTAGGTACACTGAAAAGGCCTCTGGCTGGATAGAAACCGTTTAAAAGATATTAAAGGGTGAAAGTATAAAACTCTTTAATGATAACGCTCGTGAAAGATGCTAATTCTTAAATGTACCAATAAATTCTTACTACCCTATTCGCTAATTACGAAACTAACCTTCTATACCTAATGAGAGATTTTCCCCGACTGTATACCTATCTAATTGCTCCCTGAACTTCTTGTAGTAATATAGGTATAAATAGGTGCTAGACAGACACTTCGGTGACATTCCCTCGAATGCTTATGTTTAAAAGCAGAACTTCGTAATACCTACTCGAAGATTAACCTCGAAGAACATTAGCTTTCACACTACAGAGGGTTTTGGCCGCGACATAAACTTCTCAGGGACCATGAAATTGTGGTTTTATTCCAACACCACATATCTTTTTTTGAACGACAGAACCACATGCACCTGAAAATTTAGCCAAAAAAATTTAAGTTTATAGGTAATCATTTAGTTAAAATAATTATTAAACACCCAGGTAATCATCGTTCGTTTGAAATGAGCAACTCTGTAAAATGTGAATGCAACTTTCAAATGCCAAAGGCAATGCCTGAAAGTTCACAGCTCTAGAAACGGCAGTTATAAAATGTAGAACGGTGTGGGGGCATCATTCTTGAAAGGAATGCTGAAAATCTTTCCCTAAAATCATTACAGACCACTTTCAAATGGTACTTCTCTCTTTGTACTTGACTTGATAAAAAGTATTTTTCAGGGGTGGGTTTTAAAGGAGCCCTTTTCGATCTAGAAATTTTTTCTTTTAACATAACGTATCGTGAAACATAATTGCATTTGCGAGGTATCGGTATCAATAATACTAGTTTCGTTAAGTAACAAAATCCTACTAGCACATCCGGTAGGGAGTTTGAGCTGGAAACATACTTTCCCTCGCTGCATTTTTTCAAACGCTTTTAGGCCCCACCCAAATTTACAAAGTCTACAATTTTCCCGTTACGTAGGAGCGGCTATTAGGGAGACCTAAAATCTGCAAAATTTGTTTTCTAATTTTCTCGGCTTATATTATGAATACGACAAAAGTAATTATACCAGCGTAGAGGGCGCGTCGAGCACTAGAAGTTTGCATATCATGACCTTCGTCGTGCCTACAACGGTTACCGATTGAGAGGGGCGGGGCAAATTTTTTTGGAGCAATTTTTTTATTATTATTCAGCTGACATTGAATTTTTTTTACACTTGAATAGTTATAGGTAGACATTTCTCACATATTAAAATATACCTAATATACATTTTTTCATGTTGACTCTTTTCTACACCACCGCAGGGGTAGAGTCCCGTTGAACCGTTGGTTGGGACTTACCTCACGCTTTAATCCCCTTTTGTCAAAGAGAATTACCTCACGGCAGATAAAAGTATCTGAAAGTACTAGAATTATTGTTCTAGAACCTTTGGAGAATTTATGTTCTACATATGTTACTTCAAGAATCTTGACTTAACAACACCACATGATAATGCTGAGCAGTCGAAATAATAGACAAAATAATAACCTTTTTAATTGAAGTTTTTCTCAACATTTAATTAACCATTACTAACTTTTAAAGTTACAAAATTATCATTGGATGCTTAAAGTAGTGAAAACACGTTTTATTGTACACGTATTGTCAATTTTAGAAAAAAAAATTGGCTCCAAAAAAATTTGCTCCACTCCCAATCGGTACCCGCTGAAGTTACGACGAAAGTCATAAGGGGGAAACTTGTTGTACTCGGCGCGCTCTTCTCGCTGGTTTAATTAATTTTGTCGTACATATAACAGAATCCGAGAAATTGAAAATTGGAAAAGCAATTTCGCACCTTTTCGGCCACCTAGCCCACACCCTAAATGCGAAAAGTGTGGACTTTAATGCACTTGGGACACTGGGAGGGGCCTAAAAGCGTATGAAATGCAGGGAGGTAGAGTATGTTTCCACATTAACATAGGAAAAATCTTCCTGTTGCCTATTTACTATACCTATTTTCTGGACTTAGTAATATGCCTCTAGCTTCTATGAAGCTTTTTTAATAATACGTTTTTATGAAGATCGCCGAAAAAACGAGTTCCTTCATATGACGGCGTTTAATCTGAAATGATATAGAACATGGTTAATGGGTCACAAGAGAGGAAACCGATCTCGCCTCTCGTGTTTATAACCCGTCATATCTATTTCAGTAGAATGATATTTTTTTGTGAGTTTTTGTTCCAGAATGTTACGAAGGAATATGCATATAAATCATCCAAACACTACCCTTCTCCCCATAAACTTATTTAAAGCCATGACCCTTACCTGTCCCGATAGCGAGAGCGAAACCGCAGCTGAAGAGAAACAACGGCCCCAGCATGGTCCACGTTGCCGGTTTCCTGCAGGGAGACACACTGGCGGTTTCCGGGACGTTTCCTGTTTCCGTGCCAACCGCTCCTGCAACAGAACAGACCGGATTTAGTAACCACCGGAACGTTACTTTTGTTATTAACAGATAGGTATGTGAAAAGAAATAATAATAATTATAATTACTTCTTGTTAATTTTTTATGATTGAAATATTCAATAAGCAGCAATTTTCCGAAAAATAATTTATCGGAATTAACTTTTGATCCCAAGCTAAAAATCCAATTAAAAAAATAATTCAAATTAGGTATAATAGATCCAGGGAACTGTTTTAATTAACGAGACGACGTAAAAGTGGGACAAACGTTTAAAAAGAGAATAGCAATACAAAAGTTGCTGCCAAAAAAGTTCTTTTGTTCTGTCAGTTCTTTTAAAGTGACATGCTAACCTGACTCGCCATCGCCACACGACTAAATTAGGCCGTGTACAGAGCAAGGGTGGTGACAGGACCTTGGTCAATGAGTGTTCTGAAAATGTCCAGAAGAAGTTTATTTGGGTTGGTTTACTAAAATAAAGGGGTAAGAATGCTTGTTCTCATGTTTTACTGTCGCCTTTATTGCCACTTTCCCAGGAAACGCTGATGACTTTCATGAAATTAATTTGGCTTCTGGTGGCCCGCTAAATTGTGCGGGAAGATTTATTTTTTTGGACTGTTCTTTTACCCTCGTTAATTTGTATAGATAATAGAATTTTCTGCTACGCTTCAGTGAAATACTGCTAGTAATTCTTCATGTGATATTTCAAGGTTTTTCTCAATTTACTGCTTGTGAATTTCACACAGCTAAAGAATATTTGAATATATCTTCATAAAGCAATAAATACGGACGCGGCATTTTTATTATCTTTTCACGAAACTTTGAGGCGCCGGCCAAATTATTAAATCGTTGGAATGATTTAAATATTTAATTATCCCATCCATGTGATAAAAGTCCGAGATGATATCGAAAAAATTGGCTTAATTATATTACAGTGAAACTTCTCCAATAAGAATTCTATTCAACTTTCCAATTTAAAAGTAAAGTGCTTTTTAACGTCTTCTCTGAGGATTTCTCGAAACAATATGAAATTTCGTAATAATACCTTCAAGTTCATTTAAATTAAATTGAAATTACCGAACTTGGAAAAGAGAGAACGATTTAAGAAATTTTAAGGATCCTGAAATCTCAAAGTTTTCACGAGAATCGTCGATGATCTCGGAGAAATTGAATTGTATTGCCTTCGGGAAAATTTTTATCAGCGAACAATAATTGAGAGCAGATTTTCTATGGTTAAGGGAAACATGATTCTCTTGAAACGATTTATTATCAAAACATGGAAAAGAATCCGAAGGAACAAATATCCCAGAAATGTTTTTCTAATCGGGATGTGTATTTATAAGAGATCGAATAAAATTTCTATCAACTTTTACGTTACAAACCGTATTCTGGAATTTATTATAAATTCTCCTTATATTTTTAAACAAGTTATCTATTCGAGAATATTCTGCAAAATGTTTTGCAATTTTCCAAAAAAAAATTATAATAGATAAAAATATAATCAAGACAACGGTTCGAAGGGGCATTACGTTGTAACTGCTAGGCCTTTTAGGTACAACTGCGTTACACATATTTACCGGATACGTCATAAATATTCCTTTAAGGCACACAACAATAATAGTTATTGAAAAATAATTAAAGCTAATCTGGTTTTGTTCAGCCGATTATTACAAAATGTTGTTACAAAATATAAAATGGGGAAAATGTGTTTATTGTGTGTTTACAGTGAAATAAATGTATATACCGAATAATTAAACAAAATAAGTTATATAAAAAAAAAATCTATATTTAAAGTAAATATTATGTCCCGTGCGGGTTTCTACTTATAGACATATTGACAAATAAGACTTTTCATTTCACCATCAGAAATTTCATTACAGCTACTAGATCTAATTTTTTTTTTCGTTCCCATGCAATACGTGACTGATTTGAAAGATCTAAACCGCCGTCTATTATTATTCCCGATAAAAACTCTTCTATTCCTCCAGAGAAAAAAGTCTTATACCTACTCCATTTCAATATTGACCAAAGAGGATTACGAAGTTCCAGCCTATTAATTTTTCCTCTTTCCGCATGATCCTTACGGCCTATTCGTGGAACAATCAACTAAAAACAGCACAAACACATGTCAAGATAAGATTGCAATGAAGACCACGCTTGATTAACTTCTTGTCAGTGGAAGTTCGTTCAGTGGGGTTGGGGTTGCTCAGGAAGACAAACATTGCGGGAATACGTAAAATATTACCTACATTATTCAGCAGAGATATCACCAGGAAGAACTCTTTAACTGAATGAGGTTGTTACGAGAAAATACTTTACGTTATTTACTGAAGCGAATCTGGCATATTACGTAGTGAAAATGTGCACTTGGGGAGACGTTGGTAAAAAAACAAATGAGATTCAGTCTCCCATATCTGGACGTGATATGTAAATGTTACCCGGTAAACTAGATTCCTATTTGAGTGTGGAAGGAAGTCGTTTTTGCTTTCTGCAGCGTCTACAGTATGGAAACTCGAAAGTTGCTACAACTGTACAATAAAATGATAAAGGGAGAGGAAAAGTTGCACGAATTTAAGAAACACAGTGTAGTCGCTTCCATTTTAGTAGAGTTTATGTAGTGAGTGTGGTGACTGAAATTGTAGTGGCTGATTATTTGAAGTCATTTCAAGACAGCATATGCTCTGTTTTATTAGAAATCGAAATTGCATGCAAAATTTAACATAAATTGTATACAATTGGCTCAGAATATTACAAACGAAGCAGTTTTCCTTTTCCCTTTTTATACTTTGTATTTTCTTTATTCCCGAACGAAGTAACAAGAAAAACTAAGAGACAGAAAATCAAGAAAGAATACTTTTGAAAAAGTTAGTATATGGTACCTAACTAGAATTGAGTAGGTATGTGGTGAGTAAGGCTGTCACCTAAACTAAAATAAAAAATAATCTGTTTAATAATCATTATAAAGGGTATACAGGGTGCACCATGTATCCTTCTCTATATTGCTATCTCCTGAACGCTAAGAGATACAGGGTCGGTTAAATTACAGAAAAGATGCGCAGTTTTGTGGTCATCTCGAATTCGTCAAAACATGCAAGATATCTGTGACCGTTCCTGAAATATCCTGAAAAAACTGAAAAATCGAGATTTCTTATTTTCGTCGTATCTTTTTTATTATTGGAAATTAATAAATAATTTTTTGTAGGCTTACATAAGCCTTTAAGAGCTATCCATCTGCCATTTCAAAAATTTTCAAGGCCTACTAGATCCAAGAGTTTTCACAGTCAACTTTCGTTTTTCTTATGGCCGCCTTATTATTTTTTTATGTCGTTCGATATCAATTTTTGTTTTAATTTTTATTCTTCTTTTTTCAAATAAAAATCTAAAAAAAATCGTATAAAAACGTCAACATTTGTAAAATACGCCGAAATAGTTCTTGCCTTATGGTTTTTTAATTTATCTATGAAATTCGGTCCAAAAATGTGTCTTTTTTGTAAAGAAAAAAGAAGAATAAAAAATGTTTTAATTTATTTTTTGAAGTTTAACAATTTTTTGTTGTTATGATTTTTTTATATACCGAACAACATAAAAAACACATTAGTGGCCATAAGAAAAACGAAAGTTGACTATGAAAATTCTGGGATCTAGTCGGCTTTGAAAATTTTTGAAATGTCAGATGGGTAGCTCTTGACGACTTATGTAAGCCAACAAAAAATTTATTCATTAATCTCCAATAATAAAAAAGATATGGAAAAAATAATAAATCTCGATTTTTCAGTTTTTTTCAGGATATTTCAGGAACGGTTACAGATATCTTGTATGTCTCGACGGAATCGAGATGGCTACAAAATTGCGCTCCTTTGGACTTGTTTAACCGACCCTGTATCTGTTAGCGTTAGGGAGATAGCAATATAGAGAAGGATACATGGTGCACCCTGTATAGAGTGGGCACTTTTCGAGATATTTGATGTAGGTACATTTCAGGTTATAACTATCACCCTGTATATACCTGCATTCAGCTTTTCTTTCAACATTTTAGTTAGTGAAGTCAATCATGTACAGTTCACTTAATTTTTCATGTGATATCTTGAACTATGTGATGCTGTCGGCCCAAATGAAAAGCTCCTGGGTGATTTTTTTTTGTCAAATTTCCCGAGGGAAAGTTTCAGAACTCATCCTAGATTTACCAGAAATGGCGATGAGACGAGACGGTGTTTCTTCCTTGTGGTGATAAAAAATTTAACACCGAAGGATGATACACTGATGAAAGGCACATCATTGTAAATAATTACCGATACAACAGAAAGATAAAAATCCGACAGGAATCGTCGACGGACGAGTAGTCAGAGAAGAAGTGTTTGGTTGTTTAAAAAACCCAAAAGCTTATTTGAATAATTCAAATAATTGAAAAGATGGGGGCAAGAGGTTTCAGAAAGCGCCACATAGCTTCACTTAATCCCGAGGACGTGGCGAATACGAAAATTGAAATTTAGTCCATTAGAAGAGTATAAAAGCAAGGGTGCATGGTCTATATTTTCCTTTTATTTCAACAAAATGAATAAAATAAATGAAATAAGATTTCATTCGCGGAACAAGAAAATTGAACACCAACAAATGTAATAAAAAAGTTGTAATATTAAATTTTCTTTCCTGATTCTTTTTTGTCAAATTATATTATACATTATTTGTGTAATATGTTTAGTTTGCCTGCTTCCGGTTATTCAGATAGGTAGCTAGTGGTAATAATTATAGCATTTAGGTATATCCTTGCAAGCAGAATTATCATCTTACCTAGGTAGGTATATAACTTCAAAGTGAACTGGAGCAATTATTGAGAACAACATAAATACGATCAGCTATAATTGTTTTCCACCAGACGGTTCTGTTGTGGTCAGCTATTTTCTTTTATATGATCGTTTAATCTCTCATATTTAGTATCCCATCCTTCCTGGGAAAGTTGATATCGTGTATTTGCAGTTCGAGCAAGGAGGATCTGATATATTATCATCAACTTTTACTGTATCAGTTACGATTAAACTTATGAAGAACTTTCCCCAACTTCCGAAACAATATATTTACACCTCCTGCTTTTACTGCGAAGAAATTGAACTTCAGGCAATTATTTTTTCATACAAGCACGATAACAAGATTCCCGCTAAAGTTTTATATCAACCTGCATCAACTCGGAAGGCGTTTTAGAACTAAGTTACAAAAGCTATAATAACTGGAAGAAAAATAGGAAGTAAAAATTTCATTAGAAGACTCTCCCGGCTGGACTCATCATCAAGATGCAAAGAGCTTTTAAAACTGTATTAAAGTTAAAGATTCAGTATTCAGAGGGTGTCTAAGAAATCAGAATTTCAGGAATCGGGTTCCTTACTTTCACTATAACCATTCCAGGATTATTTTTATTACTTGGGTAAATTTTATTATTTAAACGGCTCTTTCAATATAAATATAAAGGGAGGATAATATACCTACCCGCCTCATGAGGATATGACAAAGTACCTACGTCCTTATTGTGACAGGATTGTGAAATGAGATCGCATTAAAAAAAATCAGATCAATAAACCAATATAATGTAATGTCATGGTAACGATCACAAAAACATCAAATGAATATTACAGGAATACATATTGGAGTTTTGCGGCAGAAACACAAAGGGTGAATTTGCGTATATAAAACTATATGTTTGCACCTATTCAATGCCGTTTTCAATGAAAGGGGAAATTCTGACTATTCACATGACATAATGGAAATAATATTCTATTTCTTGGGGCATTGCAGGATTACATGACGGATGGTTTCAATTCTGTCAGCAACCCCTCGATTAAGGCGCATGGCGGTTTTTAATTTAACACGCTTTCCATTAACGGGAAATACGTTAACGTTAGGGGGCGCGGGCCTCCCACAAATTATCACAATCCTTTTGTGACACTGAAAAGCCATGCAAATTTATGGATTGTGCTCGCCGTTTCCCATAAATGATACTGTACCACGCGGTTCTCAGCTCTGATATTTCTAACGTTTCAACCGTGTTGCCAGGCTTTTTTGTTGAAACACCATCATACACTGAAGCGTTCCAGATGCATCAGGACAATATTTTTGAGGTGTTATTATTCAAGAATTTTTTACCATATCAAGTACCTTCAAATCAACACGAATTTTCATCCTATAAGGTTTCTTCCTGCAAAGTTTATTCGTATTTAATTCAAAGGAGTAGGTACCGCTTGTTTGGAGGATTTCATTCTAGTATTCCTTATCTAACAGAATGACAGTCGCCTGAATTCACAAACGATTCTTTAGAAAATAATTGCGAAATCTGTTATCTCCGTCTCATTCTAACTAATTATTTTCTAGTTATTTTTGGGTCGGAACGTTTTGGAAATTTGGGCAAATATCTATTTTGTGAACAATTCGTCCAAGAAATATCACCATATCGGAAAACTTATATCCATAATATGATATTATGTAAAAATTCACCCATTTACTGCCATATGCGTCGTCGGGTCGAAATGGGAAGCAATAATTCATTTCAAATTGAGCAATCCAACCTGATAAAAACTAAGAATTCTGTTAACAGTGGCAGCCTGGCTCTTCTAATAAAATAAAAGCCACTGGTATAGGTAATTATTTTTTACTGTCCACAGAACCACACAACTTAAACTGAGCTTAAAGGTTGAAGATAAGATCGTCTGTTTAAGCAAAACCATTTATATGTATGAAATCTGGAAACCTAATTTAAGCCACGATCTGGAGATGTGAATGGTGAAACTGATGATTATGGTGCAAGATTTTCCTGAATATTCGGTCTGAAATGCATGTCTCCGTGCAAATATCTTCTGGGCTCATATACACGAAATTATGAATTTATTTGCTAATCTTTTCGTATTTTCAGTACTTACTTCGTCCGGTTTTTGCTTACAGGAAAATTTTATTCAGAGAATCACTCCAAACTGGCAATCTTGCTTCTCTTGTCACTATATTATTTAATTATACTATACGAGCCTCAACAGCACATTTCAAAATGATAATAATAAACGACCAAAGTAAGTTTCAGGACATGCATAATTATGCGTTTTTTTTTTATGTACGCGCTTAAATTTGCCATGCTTTGATCCCTTGTGCATTGAAATTATTAAACGTACTACCTTTGAGCTTTATGACTTTCGACACGAGCCCAGGCCACTCTACGAATACGTAGGGAATAAAAGGTTGGTAGTAGTGGTGGATGTACTTTGAGTGAGAGTCTGAAAGACGACAACATTGTATGAATTATAAAAGACAATTCCAGAGGTTCTCTTCAGTGATGCGATTTTCATTTAAGACGTGAAAATTACTTCAAAGTCACGTAGTTAATTTTCCATTTAATGTTAAAATCAACATTGGGAAGAAATATTAATAGGTATGTTAGTGTCGGAAGACCTTGTAATGTAAAAATCTTAAAAATTACCAATAAAAAACCTAAAAGCACCGCTTAATAAGGAACAATTTTATTCTCAAGTTTTTTTATTCAAATTCCTGGGAAGTTTTTTTTTCAAATAAAGTTTAATTTTGGAATTTTAACACATTCTTTGATATATTGATTTGTTGGTGTCTTTTAATATCTTCAAAGAATTCTGAGAATGAACTGATTATTACCTAAACTAGCAAGTACAATAATTATTATTATAGTTCTATAAATTATTATATTAGATATCCCAACAGATTGTTATTTTCATATCATTAGTCGAAAGTCTCCCGTAAAAGGAACCGTAAATCTAAGTGTCACATTAAAGAGAAATGTGGCAATAGAAGCAGGTAAACATAGGATATAACCTTTTACAAGACAAAATGGGAACTTTTCCGCGCAAATACTCGTTATTCCTGTATCAGCGTATTTCTCCGTGGCAGGATGTTCTGTATCTTGATTTCCTCCAGGCAAATTGACAACACACTCACTTGGAATCTTCGAGGTAAGAAAATCTACAACCTACCCGGTAAGAGATTCGTTGAGGAGCTAATATCAAATCCTACGGTGCGGAAATATCAACTTGATTTGAGTTTGAGAAGAGAATGATAATAAATGGTTGTCGTTGACAGAAATAGGTAAAACGTAATTCTCATTTCTTATGGTAAATTTCTTATTTAAATATCTAGCTGACTAATTTTGATACTAAAAAATGAGAAAATTTAATTTATACAAAAAATGTTTATTTTATCATTGAATTCATAAGTTTAAAGTTATTTTTAGCAAGCACCTAACCTATATGGAAATGAAATAAAGGGTGAAGCGATGTAAATAAAAAACGCTTGATATTACCCGCATACTTTCATAAATCAAGATAATTTTGATTAAAATTTCAGCATTTGTCCCTGGATAAGCATTTACCGTTCATAAAGGAATGAATATAATAATATCATGTAGTCCTGTTTCATGTTCCCATTGTAATACTGAATTCAATTATATTGTCATAAAAATTAAATTCAAAGTTTACATAAATGTTAAACTTGATTTACATTACGGAAACATTATTTTAATGTTTTTTCTATTGAAAACACAGTTAACATTGATTTCAAAATTCTGATTTACCTACTCAATATTGGCCTCAATATCAGTGACTTTTTACTTTTGTCACAATAATTATTGTTACATTAAATATCATTGTTGATACTGGTATGGAAATAAGTTTTGCTCACCTATTTGATTATCAGAATTATGTGACAAGAAAACGATGTCGATGAAAATAGACCAGAATTGGAAATTTATAAATTTTATTACAAACCCACCCCATATTCAAAATAGTCAACTAGTCTCAAGACAGCTTTATTATAATATGAAGACCATTTTTCTATATGAATTTCATAGCATTTTATTGCAAATAGTTTTGAAGTATAAATATCTACTTTTAAGTATAACTTTATCGTTCTCACACAGAGATAACCGTGAATTATCTATATTTACAATTTTATTATTGATAAATAGATCACAAATAGCTTTATGGTTATACATTCAACTACCCAGGTTTCTTTCCACTTCATTCACAGGCCGCGTCTAGTGCCTATACAGGGTGCTAACAATTCGATGCTCTGCACTGAGATCTCGGAAGCGGTATTTATACTGAAAAAAAAAACTGGGAAATCGAGATTTTTTTTCAGTCATAGCTTTTTTATTATTGAAAGTTCATTTTTGTTTTTTGTAGGTTTAGATAATTAAGCCGTCATGAGCTATTCGTTTGGCATTTCAAAGACTTTCAAAGCTGACTAGATTCCAGATATTCTTAGTCAACTTTTGATTTTATTATGGCCGTCATATTGTTTTTTCTCTTGTCATACTCTTTTTTCGAAAAAAATAACCTTTCATAAACCGAGTGCAAATGTCACGCCGCGACGTGATTCGTGAAATAATAATAATAATAATAATATTTATTTCCATATGTTACTACAAAGTAAATAAAAATAAAAACTTTTCACAATGAGAGTACAATTTTTGGATTACAAAATACATTATTAATTTTAATTACATTAAAATAAGTTAGTACTGCGTTTCTTTTGTTATTTATATTTCTATGTTTTAAAGTTTTCCTTTTCTTTATTTTCACATTGGATGGAAAGAGAAATGTCTCCAAAAACTAGCTTGTGTGGAGACATCTACAATTTTTTAAAGCTATTATCTAGTCTCAGAGATTTCCCACTCTTAAGGAATAATATCACTTCTAAAGTGTGCTTTTTATATCGCTTATATAATTTATTTAGTACTGCTGAAAAAAACTTCAATGTTCTCGCATTCGAATAGCCACCTTTTTAATAATTTTTTGAAAGTTTCAAATGTACTTTCTTTTATATCTTTAGGTAGTGCTGTGAATATTTTGGAACTTAGATATGTGTAAAATCGCCTAAAAATCTCCTTCTGTGGTTTCGTAGTCTCGAACTTCATGGCATTTCTTAACTTTTCAACGTATATATTTTTTCTCATGTTTTTATTTGTACGATAGAATTTAATTAATATCTTGTAGAAGTATAAATGTCTTAAAGGTAAAATATTCAATGTTTTGAACAAGGGAAATGCAGTGTCAAGTTTTCTCTTTTTGCATATTATTCTGATTATATGTTTTTGACTTATCATCAGGGGTAGGATTTCATTTTTGTATGCTCCTCCCCAGTTTTCTATACCATACTGTAATCTGGAATTTACAAGGGCGTAATAAACATGTATTAACACTTGTTTTGGGCATAGTGACTTGATAAAATAAAATTTTCTAACTAAAAACTCCATTTCCTTTTTTAATTTTGTAATATGACTCTTCCAGGTTAGATTCGAACCTATTAAAGTACCTAAATATCTAATTACTTCAGTTTTTTGCAAAGGCTGACATTTACAATTATTTAGTGATTCGTCGCAGGTTGAGGAGTGATTAAAGATAACTGTTTCGTCTTGTTTTTTACTTCGCAACGAAAATTTCATGTATTTTGTTTTTCCTATATTTATGTTCATACAGTTCTTTGAGAACCACCACTTTAATTTTCTTAAGTCATGCTCCATCCCTGATTTAATTTCCCGTAGAGAATCAGCAACATAAACAAGTGCGGTATCGTCTGCAAAAGATATTATTTTTCCTTCGAATTCTCCTTCACACAACTCATTAATATAAATTAGGAATAAAACAGCTGATAAGGTAGACCCTTGGGGCACCCCAGTTGTGATTGGTTTAGTGTCACTTAAAGTTTTATTTATTTTTGTTTGTTGTTTTCTATTACTTAAGAAACTTTTGAACCACTCATTCACTATACCTCTAATTCCTGCTTTACTGAGTTTCTCTAATAAAATGTCATGATCAACAGTGTCAAAAGCTTTCTGAATATCGATAAACATTGCTGAAGTCTGTTTACTTCCATTGATTCCGTCATATACATTTTTTGTTAGTTGCAGTAGGGCACTTTCAGAATTTTTCCCTTCTCTATATCCGTACTGGTTGTTACTAAAATAATTGTTTTTCTCAAGAAATTTCACTTACCTTTTTTTTATAACTTCTTCTATAATTTTTGAGAAGATTGATAATAACGTTATTGGTCTGTAATTGTTAAGCAAGGTTTTTTCTCCACATTTGTGAATAGGCACGCATATTCCTTTTTTGAGTGCGTTTGGAAAGATCCCTGTCTCTATACTTACATTGCATATATGTGTCATAAGTTCCGAGATTACTACCGAAGACGATTTTATCAATTTAGCTCCTATTCCATCATAGCCTGCAGAACTATCGTTTCTTAAATGTTTTATAATACTTTGTATTTCGTTGACGTCAGTCAATTCTATAGATATAGACTTACAATTTCGACTTTCTCTGAAATAATTTTTGTATTTTTGATCTACGTTAAATGGTGACTGTTCTGTACTATTGTTTATGTCTTTCGGTACTTGTAAAAAGAATTCAATAAAATTATCTGCTATTTTTTTGTTCGTCTGTTATTTTAATTCCCTCACTTGTTGTTATCTCATTTATATTTTGTTTTTTTCCCTTGACCCTAATAGTTTGTCTACAATTTTCCATTGTTCCCTGTTCCCACTACAATTTTCAAATAAACTTGTATAATATCGTTCTTTTGCTTTTCTAATTTCTGTAAGTAGATTGTTTCTGTATGTGTTATAATATGTTTTCAAATTATATTGCGGACTCTGTCGTAATTTTTTATAAAGTCTATTTTTTGAAATTGAAAATAATTTACTTATTATTTAAGATTCGAAGTTTTGAGAATGTTTTTTTAATGCAATAGATGTTTGTGATTTTCTGACATTGTGACAGCAATATAGTGACCATAAGGAAAACAATAGTTGACTTATTTGAGAATCCTGCGATCTCATGGTCTCTATCTCTAACCACCCTGTATGATTAGAAACCTGTTTAAATTATTGGATGAGAACTTTCTAGTTCTTGATATGGGTTGGATTTGATATAAAGGAGTTATGCACCCCAATATAGACCATCGTCGTCTGTGTCACATGATCGGTGAGCACTTCAAATAGTACCCCTAAGCTCCCTCTATTACGTTTGATCGTATTACTCACTGTTTCTGTCCGAACCGGGTATAAAGCAGGCTGGCCTGTCAAATACCAGTAATTTTTTGGTTCTTTCCCTAATAGCCAAGACTAGAACATCTATTGCTACAACGAAGTAGGTACATGCAGTCTCCAAAAACAAAAATTATTTCGAATCCTGAATTTTGCAAATCCCTCAGCTCGTCACCCTGTATTTACGAATGTTCAGGAAATCATACAAATATGATCAAGAAGCTGATGGAACATGACAGAGGTATACACTCTCGAAACTTGTTTTACCTTCCAAACTTTAACTGTACAATTGTCATGTTTCACCATCGTTATGAAAATATTTATTTATAAGCTCCGATAAACATGAATAAATCGATTCGAATACCAGATTATTCTCATTTAATTATTAACATAATTATGTTAGATTAAAGTGGCCTTCTTTCACAGTCTTTGAATGTGAATGTAAAGAAAGGGTTCATTACAAAGGAAACAGAAATATATACAGGGTGATTCAAAATTGAGTGCAAATATTTTAAGGGCTTATTTACCAGCGAAAAATAAAAAGTTTTTTTCATATAATCGTATGTCCTAACTTGCTTCGTTTTCTAGATACATGCTGTAAAATTTTGAAAAAAAAAATCGATTTTTTTATTAATTACCTACTCAAAAACCTTTCAGCCGATTTAAATAAAATTTGGTAGGCTTATTTGTCGTTACAAGGAACCTCCTTTGATGGGAATAACATAAATTTATTAATTCCAGTAGCGTCTCAGAGGGCTACCTACTTGATACGGTCAATATTGTAACTTTCTTGCCTCCTGAGCTTTACTCGTATCTGGCTTTGTTTCCAAGAAAAAATCAAAATCAGACCATATTAATACAAGTAATAAATTCACACCGATTATTGAGATTCATTTAATTTAATTCAGGTAGCCCCCTGAGACGCCACAGGAATTAATAAATTCATGTTATTCCCATCAAAGGAAGGCCCTTATGATAACAAATAAGCCTATAAAATTTTATTTAAATCGGCTGAGAGGTTTTTGAGAAATTGATAATAATCGATTTTTTTTTCAAAATTTTACACCCTGTATCTAGAAAACGAAGCAAGTTAGGACGTACGATTATATGAAAAAAACTTCTTATTTTTGGCTGGTAAATAAGCCCTTAAAATATTTGCACTCAATTTTGAATCACCCTGTATATACAGGGTTATTCACGGTATACGCCACGGAAGATTATGGCCGTATCTCTGGATTTTTGGATCTTTTCATTTTTGGAGTGGATAGAGACCCGGCAGAGGTACGTTTTAAAATTATATTCATAATGTACAGGGTATCCCAAAAGCATGAAACATATCAAACTTATGTTTTTTAAATGGAATGCTCCTATGTTATTGCATTTTTAGATTGTCTGAGAAGAAAAAATAAGATTGGTTTTTACAGTTGGTGTTTAAATTCAAAAGTTTTTGAGTTATAAACAAGTGAAAATCGTCATTTTTTAAGTTCAAGGCCCTGTACAACGAAAACGGTTCAAGATAGAGAAAAACGCCTTACATGTCCCTATTTTAACTTTTTATGTACTATCCTATGGTATAGAAACATTTGTACTTTCTTTGATTTTTTTATTTGTCGACGCGTGGAGAAATCTCAGAATTTTTCAAATTTTTTATCACCCTATATAAACATTTCATCTACATCATTGGATAGTACATGAAAAGTTAAAATAGGGACATGTAAGCCGTTTTTCTCTATCTTAAGCCGTTTTCCTTGTACAGGGCCTTGAACTTGAAAAATGACGATTTTCACTTGTTTATAACTCACAAACTTCTGAATTTAAACACCAACTGTAAAAGCGAATCTTCTTTTTTCTTCCTAGGCAATCTAAAAATGCAATAACATAGGAGCATTCCATTTAAAAAAACATAACTTTGATATGTTTCATGCTTTTGGGACACCCTGTACATTATTAATATAATTTTAAAACGTACCTCTGCCAGGTCTCTATCCACTCCAAAAAAAAAAGATTCAAAAATCCAGAGACACGGCCATAAGCTTCCGTGGCGTATACCGTGAGTAACCCTGTATAGATATAGGAGAGAAGCTTTTTTCTGAAAGATCTAAAAGTTAATCGGGTCTTCAAAATACAAATTGATAAAGAAGTAGTGAACAGAACTTTTTATAATAAAAATTGCAGTTATTTTTTCATTTTTGTGATCTCAGATGTCCACTTAGAAGTAACAAAAGCAAACAAGCATTCCCTTGTCTTTCATGGAAACCCGGTTTGAATGCTGATTTCAACTTCTACGTGGTCGACAATTACCGTTAACTGAAACAATACCAAGACATTCCTCCAGGTACTACTAAACGGAACATTATACGAAACTGTTCTACTTCCCTTACTGTCTCCCCAAAGCATTCTTAAAGTAAAGAGCCGGCAGTTAAGCATCTCAAACATTCCAGCGATTAAAAATTTAAGCAGTAAAACACGAATTAAGGACCAAATTAATTCCAACCCTTGCACACACGGAATTACAACAATCACTCAACACAAGGGACGTCCTCATGTTGGAGCAAGCTTCGTCTCGAGGAAACAAACAGCGCGCTGCGAGCTGATTGCGCGGCAAAAAGCAGACAATGAGAGAGTTTAAACACCGGAGCTTTGTTACCCACCTGGGGAAATTCCACAAGACGGCTAACGGGGTAAAACTGCGTTATTTGCGTAATGAGTTCGCAGCTATGGATGCTGGAATGGAATATACGAACACTAACAGATGCTTGCTGGTTGTGATGTGGAAATTCTAGTAGATATAGGTACTTACATATTTTCATCACAACTAAGTTACTATGGGTATAGGGTTGCTTGTCTACGAAACCAAAGGAGCATTACAGGATCCTTTTTGATGAAAGTATTTTGTTTCACTTAATGAAACTGTAATTTAGCAACATATAAGTATAAACAATTTAGTCTATTCTGAGCTGTATCTTAGCAGTTAAGGCTCACCAACAAACTTATCAAATAACGCGCTCACTGATTTACTTTCAGGTAGAGTGAAACGTTTACCATGTTTTCAAGACTAATGTAGGTGTGGGTATCAAAGTTTAGAATTCCTTCAATGTTATCCGTAATTCTCTCTCCTTATGTTTGTAGCGAACTAAATCCTCTTTAAGCGGATTCGTAGATAATGTCAAATATTGAGACGTGAAATTTTAGGATATTTTTCGTTGCAAGACCTCTTCAGTGTTATATATAGCCAAACAATTTTTCTATTAAGAAAAACATTAAAATGGCATCCCGCCTCCATCTTGATTTTGACAACGATTTATACAACAAATGCCAGTATACCGAGTATTAATTAGGTACTCTTGTATCATGCATGGTTCAAAAAATAAAAAGGGGAAAACTAAAGATCAGCACTGTGCCTATAATGTCTTTAGAGAGATTGTCCACAAATGAAAATTAGAGAATGCATATAGTTCCAATAAATTTACAGTGACATTAGGGTATCTGTAACGTGTTGCATAGCACTTGTTGATTGCATCGTGAAGTTTTGTACTCAAAAACAGCCAAACGACACGATCATAACAGGCCGGGGGATATTACACTAATTAAAACTGTTAAATTAATGTCGCAATTATGTAACAGGCGCCCGGACGGTACGTGACACAATTACAGATGTGTGTCGCCCTGGCCCGAACGAGTTTTCTGCCCTTGCGTCTGATGAATGACCGGAATTGTCACTCCGGGAATTTTAAATGGGGCGAGAGCTGTTAAAAATCATATGCCGAGTTGAAGGTTGTAGTCAAGGGAACCAAATTAGATCTTTGTTTAAGCGAAGAGAATGAACTCGATGTTATGTGGTTTTATATGTATACATTAAAATTGATTTAGTCAAGAATTATGTACCGGGTGGGCAGATAAGAATGCAAAGTGCTGTATCTCGGGAAATATTGATCCTACAGTTTCAAAATGAAAATTTTCCAGACATAAGTGACTATGCGAAATGCAATGAAAATATTTTCAAGATGGTCGCACTTCCGGAAATACCGGAAGTTGACACCTACTTCGTTATTTTAACGGGGACACCCTTTATATTATTGTATTTTTAAATTGCCTGGCAAAATCGAATACAGGTGGTTTTCACAATTGGAATTTAGGTTGAGCAGTTTATGAGTTATAAACAAGTGAAAATCGCAATTTTCAATTTTCAAAGCCTCTCACATTGAAAACGGCTCAAGATATTTAAAAACGGCTTACATGTCCCTATCTTAACTTTTTACAAGGTATTCTATTATATAGTTTAGATTTTTCTACAGGGTGATGAAAAATCTGTTTTTTTCGTCACTCTGTATAAAAATTTAAACCACATGGTAGGATACCTTGTAAAAAGTTAAGATAGGGACATGTAAGCTGTTTTTAAATATCTTGAGCCGTTTTCAATGTGAGATGCTTTGAAAATTGAAAATTGCGATTTTCACTTGTTTATAACTCATAAACTGCTCAACCTAAATTCCAATTGTGAAAACCACCTGTATTCGATTTTGCCAGGCAATTTAAAAATACAATAATATAAAGGGTGTCCCCGTTAAAATAACGAAGTAGGTGTCAACTTCCGGTATTTCCGGAAGTGCGACCATCTTGAAAATATTTTCATTGCATTTCGCATAGTCACTTATGTCTGGAAAATTTTCATTTTGAAACTGTAGGATCAATATTTCCCGAGATACAGCACTTTGCATTCTTATCTGCCCACCCGGTACACACTCAGCAAAATATGCTTTCGGACTTTGTAACGCTCAGGAAAAGTGAGCAAAACAACTCTGTTTGATGTGGGTGTATGTTCGTCGTTCATTACTTCGTCAACGCATCCTCGCACAAGTCTCCCTACTTTTGGAGTAAATATACAGGGTGATCATTTTGTCTTAAAATATTCAAATATATATCAAAAACTACGCAGCGGATCAAAAAAGTGCTGGGTACTTTAAAAAAATCCAATGATACCAAACGCGAAAAACCTGTCCCCCACCCCTTGTGAAAATACTTGGAAATTGCTGCCCTCTCCCCCCAATGCAGGTTAGGATTTTGGTTAGGAACTCTGATTTTGTACTGGAGATTCAGGTTATATGACCAAAAATACGAATGATTTGTCTGCAATTTTTTTTCCATTCATGATTAATAGCGCTGTAATCGACGAAATTACCTTTTTTTCGATTTGTCTTACTGAAATGGAACTTAAGAGATTAAGTTAAAGAACTACCCCTTTAAATTTGGCCCTATATCTCTGAAACACCATGTGTGTACGTAGGCATATTACTGTTTATGTTATGAAAAAAATCCTTAAATATTGACAGATGATATTCAAACACCTTTATCATTATAACATAGACCATAGAAAAAAAATTAAGACCAATTCTACGTAGGTATCTTTAGCCATAAAATCCGAATCTTCAGAATTCTTAATCAAAATTTCAAGTTCACTCCATGCAGGTGGGGCGGGGATGGAGAGCAGCAATTTCCTACGTGCGTTTTAACCCTAAAAATCCAAATTTGCAATAAAAAACGTGGGTTCTCATTTAAGATTGCAAAGTTGCTGCCCCCCACCACTAGGGGGTAGGGGCAGGTTTTCCGAGTTTGGTATCATTGGATGTCCCTCTTCCAGATAAATAACTTTCATTACTCACTTTTTTGATTCGATGTCTAGTTTTTGATAAATTTAAATGTCTTCAGATTAAATGACCACTCTGTATTATACAGGGAGTTTTAGAGATATAGGGCAAATTTGAGTAGTATAAAACGGTAGTTCCTCTCATAAATGTAAGTTGAAAAAATACGTTTCAGCTCATAATGACGTTTTGTTTAAAAGTGACAGGGTGTCAAAGTTATAGCTCGTGTAAATTTAAACCCACTTTGCATGAACAGTAATAGTCAAACAAAGATATTTAATTTGAATATTTCCGGTTTTAAAAAAATTACTAACGGTTTTTGAATACCCCATGAAATTTATAACAAGAAAATACCTATTTCCTAATTTTTTCACAGGGCGCTCGGTTTTTTAAGATATTTGAAGTTTTCTCAGGTATTGTTGGGCCATTTGCATTGCAAAATAATTATTGATTTTACTAAAAGTTATCCGACTAGAATTTTTACACAAAATGTTATTTTTAAAGATTAGTGACATTGCCTGAGGAAACTTCAAATATCTCAAAAATGGACGTATGCTTTTTGTTATAAAAGGTATGAGAAATTGAATACTGATTTTGAGATTGCAATAAACTGAGTGGCGTAAAAGATAGGGCGGAAAATGAGATCCAATCCTGAATATCTGCGCCACTATGGAAGACGTCTGCAAAACTTGAAATAGCCAAATTAGAAATATTGGTTGTTTATTGTTAAAGACAAGTTTCATCAAAATCGGTTGGAGTTATAACCAGAAACTCTTATATTTTTTTAAACTTTGACACCATGTATCTCTGAAACGAGACGCCATTTTGAGCTGAAATTTATTTTTCCTACGACCACTATACAAAACACTACTTTGCGCATCGTTTTTTGTGCGCAAACTAGCAGATTTCTCACGTATCCAAAACTGTGCGACAAAGTGACATAACGCATAACCAAAAATCGTTTCCGTACAGTTTTAATGTAAACAATAGTGATGGGCGGTAACTGAGAACTCAACTGTTACTTATTGTTTGTTAATGGAATAACTATTCATTTAAAGCTTCAAGGTAATAAAATAAACACAAATGGGATAACATAGAACCCGACAAGACTATAAAATATACTCATTATTCGCTTGTGGCAGTAATTATTAAAATTTACGAGTTGATCGCTAATAACAGCCAAATCAAATTCACGAACGTGATCGTGAAAATAACTCGCACACCTCTACTAACCATCGACGACGCACAGCGCCTGCGTTGTGTAGAAGTTGCATATCAATGATATACTCACCTCTCTTAAATCATTGTTATTATCTACCACGTCTCCACGCTCACGGCACTTATTTTTAGTTTATACGGAGTCTAATAATAAATAATAATAATATTGTCGGTAGAATTCAATGATTTTACAGTATATAATAGTAATAATAAAAAGTCATTGGTAGAATTGAAAATAATACCTACCTAGGTAGGTACTCTGAAAAAATAAACTTTAGTTAGGTACCTATAATTATAATGGATTGTAATTCCTCTGAATCTGAAACAGAAAATACACCACCTGAAGTCAGAAAACAAGCAGGTTTGTGTTCTTTGAATTTTCTACCTGTAGTTTCGAGAGAAAAATACGAATCTGCTTATAAACATTTCATAAATTGGAGAAAAGGTCATAAAAGCAGAGCATTGTCAGAAAAAATAATTTATGTGTTAAATTTGTTAAATAATTAATCTGTTAAATTGTGGTCGTAGGAAAAGTACTGTGTGAAGCACGTGCGGAAGAAATTTCACACTCGTGTGAATTGTGACACTCGACTTCGTCTCGTGTCACAATTGTTTCACACTCGTGAGAAATTTTCTCTTTTCCGCACTTGTTTCACAATATACTATTTTAAACTTATATTTTAAGAGAGGAACTACCCAAATTTGGACCTATATCTTTGAAACACCCTGTATGTACGTGGGCTTGTTACTGTTTATGTTATAAAAAAAAAATCCTCAATATATTGACAGATGACATTCACACATCCATTATCAGTATAACATAGACCATAGAAAGAATCTGCCAATATATTTTAAGGTCGTCAGAGTGTATTAGGTGTTTCAACCACAACACCTAAACAATGTCCTCTATGAAAATATGAATAGTAGGGGACCCAAGATAGAGCCCTGCGGGACACCTAAAGGGGAAGGATTAAGTGAACAGAAAATACTCCCACCGCAACACTTTCGTCGAATCTGGTCTGATGGCTTAGTTCAGCTGATTTCTCTTATAGTATTCACAATAATTTAAGTCCAGAAGACTGCAGAAGATAAAATTACCAGTCGACTAGATTTTTTGATCACCAATTCCATTCAAGTGAACATTTAAATAGTGCAGACATACTGTCCCATGTGATCAATGCGGAGTAATTGCTAAACGAGTAAGTAATAATAAAGCAATAGCTCACCTTGAAGTTATCTTTATCTTACTTTCTTCAATAGTTGCTTTGCCTTGTGAATACAAACCATTTAACTCTTGAAAAGGACTTTATTAATGTAAATATATATCCTGGGTAAAGGATAACTTGAATAGGAGCCCAAAAAATCAACCTGAAAATCTAATTTCCTTACAATTTCAAAGTTTTACTTCACATTAACCAATTGAAAGAGATTCCCAAGCGTGACGAAAATGTAATCTTCCTTCATACTTAAAAAACTTCACAATTCTTTTATCACAAACTCTCTTGGAATTTTCCTTAAACAAGTTCAAAATTCATTCCACGCGGAGTTAAATTCTACGGAAACAGATTGTTCGTACATCCTGGAATTTTGTCGCTCTATACGAAAATATTGCTCTCATTCCCTGTCATTAAGAATGAAAATGTCTGAATGTACTCAAGGAAAGAATGAACTCTATACAAATCAAAGTGTGAATATTTAGAGTTCGGTATGTTCGATCTATTGGTGAAGGGATTTATTTGAATAAGAAACGCGCCCTGAAAAGTGAATTTTCCAAAGAATATGGTGTAAAGAATACAGAGAATATACATAACTCGCAGAAGCGACGCGTCGCGTTATGTAAATCCTGCGGGCATCTCGGCTGTACTGCTGGTATTATTCGGTTGAATAATTTCTGTATTCTTCCGTTTTCGTTCCTTGAGGAACACAGGATAATATGGGAATGCAACTATGTGTCTTGTAGCCAGTTTGAATATAAATTTGTTGAAAAATTGTGTTGAGAATTCAAACTTTATTATCTTCGATACGTTGATCTACTCACCGTAAGAATATTACCCAAATTTTCCTTGTTTTCTCAGGTTAATAAAAAATACTTCGTTCTTATTTCTTAATAAGAATAAGAATTATTCATAAACCGTCTGCAAGAATTCTCACATAACATTAAAAAATTCTTTAAGATTAGGTATTTTGTTAAGTTTATTTATAAAAATAATGCTGAATTGGTGATAAATTTCGTCCCTAAAATCCTAAACGACACGAGGGGCTGGATTATACCTAATTTTAAAACTAGTTGTATCTCTTCCGTACCCATGCGTCACCCCCTTCTTCAAATTGTACCATATTTTAGGTAAGATACATTTTAAAAATAACGACAATGATCAACTGCGAATTAAATAGATGTATTTTTTTCACCGAAAGCTTGCATACAATAATTGTAGAGATTCCACTCAATCGTTAATATAAGGAGATAAGTTCCACAGAAATAGTTAAACTTAAAAAAAAGGTGGCGCTCGAAAGATTGGACCAACTCATAACGAAATATTTCCCTCTATTTCCTCTAGCTATCGATAGTCACGAATACGGTGAATTGACTACAGCCTCAATCATGACTCTTGTTTCATTGGTCGGTGAGACATGTTGCCATTCAAACTGTTTGGTGGTTGCTGCAGACGGTATAAAAGTCACCAATCATACGCTTTCATTAAATGTCAAGTTTTGGCGGAGATTTCTATTATTTTATTATTTGCTCTATACTCTAATAAATACAACACGTTTAATCGTGATTAATTGAAAATCACAGAGGTTTCCACTCGACATGTTGTCAAGTAATTATTATACTTGTATTTCGGACTCGGGTAATTAATTCTTGACAACATATTTCGTGGAAACCTATGTGATTTTTGAACATGATATGCTTTTGATAAGTATGCTCTTAACTCTAACTTCACTTCACTTATACAGAATACTTTCAGTATCCACTTATTCTGTCACAATAACAATCACTGCACAATCTTCTTTGTTATCCTTCATCATTGCCACTGTTCTTTACTCTGCAGTACTCTAATATAAATTAACTCTAGCTACTGCCATGGTACTCTTATATACGTGGATTTTCAGAGCGCTTAACTGGTATTTTAGGTTAGCTCTAGACACAGCATGTACTCCTTAGATGATTGCAAAAATACTCTGGCAATTCTGTATTAAAAATTTAGACATTCCTGTCATGTCACCAAGAATTTTCATGAACCAGCAACCATCAGCTGACTATTAATTAGCAGATGAAGCTAGCAAAATTCGCCTTCATTACAATATGAATGTGAACTGTACACCCCTGGAAAACTAAAAAAAACATTCAAGCGGTTTTGTCATTAAATCTAAAAAGTACACATCGTTTTCGTTGTGCCACCCCTTATACAGTTTTTCTGGATATGCACTCGATATTAATTTCAGCAGAATTTCAGAGGTCTTCTGTTCAAATATGTGGATTAGTTGGAACTGAAACAAAAAGGAAACGATAAAAAAGACACCTTGATTGAGCTCATACAGCTTGGGGAAATAAAGCAGATCCGTAGGGAAATATGAGAGCTGAAGACAATGTGAGTACCACCACAAGTGCACTGCATTACATGTACCTACAGAGGAAGGATGACATTAAGCGGCAAGATATTAGGATCCTGGAGCCTGGTGCGATTTAAAAAAATAATGATTAAAATAGAAATATTCCGAAATTAATTAATTTATATTATAACAAAATTTTCTTCTTCTAGCTTTTCAATAAAGCGACATTATTTTTACATTGTTGTTCGACATTCTACATTCACCTCTGGAGTATGTAGTATTTCAAGTATATATTTTGGTGATAAAATCTGGGAATCTGTATAATTATTTTGTCCTACCTACTCCTGAAGCATTACCGTTGCAGTTTATATAGTTGAAAAACTAGGGTACCTCCATTATTTTACGATCAATTACTAAATTGATAAGAATTTTCAAATAAGCAATGCTTATAGTGTCACAAAATTTCTCGTTAGTGTTGTTAATTTTTCGCTTGTAATCCGTTGGTATGAAACCCTTAGTGAGGCTTCATAGAAATTCTAATAAGCTGAAGGCTGAACGTTAGCCCTATTTCTGAACCTGGACTGAGAGGTAAACAATAAACTGTAAGTTCAATTTATGACATTTTAGAGGAGCGTATAAAAAAAATGTAAAATATTTCCCTAAATTCCTAGTCAGCATATAGGAGCAAATAATTGCAGGCTAGTTCAATAATAGTCTTGAATATTGAAGCTATAAAGAAACTTGAATTCAGCGGTAAATGATCTTTAACTCCAATTCATATAAAATGGAGTTACGACTGTTTACCTCCAGGGTACAGATTTATATGAGGATAGTAACCTGGAATCTACGAAGATTCCTGCTCCATGCACCAGTGTAAATAAAAGGCAACTAAAGGATGGATGGCATGACTCAAAACGAATACGTACCTATCGGGATCAATAATCAATTTATGTTATAGATACTTAAATAGATAATTGATTCGTTCAAAGCACAACTACTACTATTTGAGAAACTTTGAAAGTTGTAAGTTGAAACTTCAAACTCGCCTAACAATTAAATTACCTCGAGGCAACTTGATCAGTTTTGTTATTAAATTATCCACGTGACGTATGATTTCATTAGCAGATCAGATGAGAGCAAGATATACAGAATTTGATATGATCCTCTACGAAACCTCAAATTAAGTTTAATTATGTTCTGGCAATGCATTCGAGAGCCTGTAAGACACGTTTGGAGGGGAGCAGAACTCTAAGGAGAGTGTATAATATTGTTAACTATGGAATCACGTTGCTATCAATAGGACTCAAGTAATACTTTAATCATAGAGGGGCTTTGTAAAGTCCAAAACAATAAAATTGGATTTATCAATCAAAATACTTTCAAATTCGATCGATTTTTGCGCGTGTACGTATTCATTACGACAAACAAAAATACAGCTCACTTTTTTAGGCTTATTGTGGGACCACCTCACTGTGGGACGATCTCTACTGTAGGACCATCTCTAAAGAGGTCCTTGGCTGCATGGTTCTGCCAGCGGCAGTGCGGTCGTTAGTCGGTGAGATTCAACGGGGAACCACTGACCGTCTGGAAGTAGCCCTGGAGGGGAGACCGGGAGAGGTCGGAGAGTCTACAACGCGAGCAAAGGCAGGGTGACAACATAAACACTCTGGGCTGATATCCAACCTATTCTTAATATTTTATTACAGAATTTTACGAGAAATTTATTGAAATAGTTGAAATAGTAGAAATAAAATGTTTTCCTGTGCCTTCACAAATTTACCTATAACATTATATAAGCGCAGATCCTTATAAAACGTGAACGCATGTCTAATGAGGCTCGGATCCCGATGATGATAAGATATAGTGAGAGAAACAAACACAGCGAACATGTCAACTCATAGAGGTCTGAATATTGGAATCAATGTTACTTATCTATTACCCGACCAACAATACACAAACATAGAGACAAACTATTTCAAACTCTTTGAAAGTTCAGAAAATGCCCGATTTCATGTAGGTCTTATTAGAATTCTTGTGTTGTTTGTCTCAACGCGCTTAAGCTATATTTTAATAACATTTAACTTGCAGTTATCATCAATTTAACGTAATTACGGTTCTTATTAATTATTATTTTTTATCTTTATTTGAACTGATTTGGAACATTGTATAAAGCACGTTTCTATCTAAGTGAATATCGACAAATGATCACGTTAAAACTCAAATTCAAAAAAATAGAAGATTGCGGTAGGTTTTTCTAGTAAAATTGTTGAAAAGAAAATTTGTCATCACATCCACTAGACGACGAGGACTAGAGGAGGTGTGCTTGCATCTCAATTACTAATACAAATATATACAAGTCCATTTTAGGCATCAAAGATTCTACCTCCAGCATGCATAATTTCAAGAGATGTAGACAACCTCAAAGGAAGGTTGGAATAGTTAACACACATTCAGAGGCGAAGCACGCTTCGTTGGAGACAACTGTTAGGCTCAGTTACGACTGAATTTGCACACGACTGCGTTTTCCTCGTTCTAGCTGTTCTTCTGCTCTCGTCGTTTACACTATACTACACTTTTTCCCTCTTCCTGTAATCGAAACTTTATAGCATATGTAGTACGGCATCGAGGTCTACGAGTGGCATAATTGGAATGTCTTTATTTACTAGAACGCTTTTCTGCTTCCAAGGGCTTTTATAGAAGAAGGTCCAAGTATAACGAGTGGAAATGTTTCAGAGAAGAGTGACCTATTTAGTTTTACGTCTGACAGATTTGTTTGGGTTTGTTTTAACCTGTCGTTAAGATAAGTCAATTTGCAGTTAATTTATCGCCCAGCAGAAACAAGTATACGACCTCTAGTTTGAAAGGAATGAGTAATGACGATATAAAGATACTTTCTTGCAGTCAAGTATCTCAGGAACATAAAAAAGCTCCAATTAAGATTTGCATTACTCTTGTGATTATGCATGGAAGAAGCTCAAGACCTTGCATGAAATATGAATATATGATTTCATCTTTATCCCAATTTACTATACATAAGAAGTCGCATTTATTTCTAGCAAAATTATATCATATCAGTTTCTCCGGAAGAAAAACTTCCCCTAAATCAGTGATTAAAAGTCTACAAGCCCAATACTTAACATTCCCCTCAGTCTCTGACTGACCATCAGGAGTAAGAGTTCCTGTAACTATGTTCCGAGTTGGAACACAATACGTGACGGCGCCTTTGGGGAAGAGAAGGATTAAGCCTCACAGGATTTGTTCTGGAAGTGTCCTGCTAATGAGATCTCCCGCCAACTTCCCGCTAACTCAATAAGGCTATACGTGGTGACGTACCAATGTGTCCGGCTGTCCTTTGAGATAAGTTATAATGCAACAGGGATCGATGAGAAACAATGGGGGTAATGGGAAATGGAGAGTACGTGTGACGAGAACGTCAGGACAAAAGATAAAAGTAAAGGTGCTTCTACATTGTAGTCGACACTGATTTATATTAACTACTTACTGAATCCTGTACATATTGAAGGGGTTTATTATATAAAAGGCTTGTGACAGTACAGAAAGGAAAACCAATTATTTAACTTTATACAGCATGTCGGGTAAACTGTGTAGATTAAGTTGCGCCGATAATGTACCTAAGTTATCTTTAATCTGTTTTCATCACACGCTTCTGACACGCCCAAAAATGTCCCCATTCCCCCAAGGAGATGATTTCGCAATTTGTAGAATAGCATTAATCTTATCGTAGCAAGTAAGTTAATGATGCGGCAGAAGAGAAACAACGTTGTAAGGACCTCATGAAGACAGGAAACAGTAAATTGTCGTGAATTGAAATTGAAAAGCTAAATGGGGTCTTCTAGGGTGAGGAAAATTCATTTTTACACTACTGGTATTAGCTCGGATCAAAAATCAAGAAGATGACCGTGACTTGATGAAGAAACGATATATATAAATTTTGTTGTTAAAAAAATTAAATCGTGATTTAGTAAACGAGATATAAAATACGACGGTAAGTCATTAATTTTCAATACAAGAAGCATCATGTCGAGTAATTGGTACTGATTACGACACATATAAGGATTGCTCTCAGCGTCAACGTCAATTGTAGAAGGAAGGACGAAAACGAGGAGAAATTACATAGAGGAATTTGAACTATTTAGAGTGCAAACGGAATTGCATTTCAGTTGCTCGTCCCATATATTCCAGCACTAACCTAGAAACTTGCGTATGGCGCTCGTGTTAGAATCATGAATAGGGGATGCATTGTTTTCAACTGAAAAGGCATGCTTAAAGTCCTCATGAAGTAGGTCAAATGCGGATTTATCATTAGGAGGTATTCTCCGGCTGATGAGATGTTCCTTGACTTCAGTGGGTATTTTAAAACTTCTCTTGCAGAGAAAGTAGTATAAACAGAAATACCAGCTCAAGTCCCGTATATTTTCTTGTACAAGTCAAGATACCCTTTTCGAGGATGAGAATTTCTTGTCCCACATTCTGTCGATGTTCAATTTAAACTCGCTTTAAGGGCTGTCTAATGTTTTAGTCCTTACGACGATGGGAGCTGCAAGACTCTTCCAGATGACGAAACTTTTGAATCTGCGTGGAGAAGGGTGAATTTACAAGTAGCTATTGACAGATGTATGGATTCTTAACGTATACTTACACATGTCACTCTAAATAGTTTCGAACAGCTAAAATACAAAATCGAAAACGTCTATCTGTAAACAGGGTGAATCAGTTTTTTGTAGCAAGACTTCACCAGCTTATAGGAGACTTGTTCAAGTTCCCATAAACATATGTCCAGAAAATCTTAGAAAAAGACCTTTGTAAGACCTTATTTATCAGCGTTGGATACGCTTGAGTTTTTTTTACAAACAAATGTATAGGTACCTATGAATATTCGAGACTCCTCTTAGTTTTTAAGTAAATTGAGTCATACAGAAAAATAAGCAATTTTTTTCATATTAATTGTTACCTTTGATATAAAATAATAATTTGACTAAAAACTGACTTACCCTCGATAATCACTTTTTTTCTCTCCATTAAAAATCCCACATAAGATTTTATTTATTTAAAAAGTAAGAATAGTTTATCTCATGAGTGTTTTCAAAGTTTTTGAATTGTATGTTTTTTATAGGCGTTCAGCTCAATATTACAGTAACTTTCAGCGTGCAAATATTTTAAATATCAATTTTGGAGTTAATCTAAAACTGTTCTAAATTTCTCGACGTAAGTATAGGTATAAAATAATAAAGCGAAATTAAGTTTTCAGAGTGGAAAATGTAAAGAGATATTTGAAATAATTTTATATTGTAGACACTCACTTGATGAAGGCTTTAGTGGAGTTTAATAGGTTGCTTTCATAGCTAAAATTGCGTTAAGGAAATTCTTGGATGAAGAATATATTCAATGTAGCTCTTAATTTTCCATTTTATACATGACGAAACTGCATTACTTGTAAAAAGTCTTCAGCAGATATGACATGCACGAAATGTATTGTTGCCAAACTGCACTGATTTTTTTCAACAATTTATTTCAATAATACAAGAATCCATCAAATGTCAAATTAAAGAATAAATAATACCTACATTACCCAGAAACGATATGTTAGGAAATAGAATATTTTTTTAACGACGCTTAAATATCGAGCAAATAAAGAGATATCCAAATAAAGAGGAGTAAAACTAGGTGAGTTTCGCAAGAATTCGGTCTGGAACGATCTTAACAGAAATTTACTGAAAAAAGAATATTTGTAGCTAAGTTTGTTCCAACTTTCATTGAACTTTGTTTGAAAGTAATTCCAAGTTGACTGCTAATTTGTTTCAAAATTGCTAATAACGCACTTTACAACAATAATAGTTAGGTTACACTGTGAGATGAGCCTGAATATTAATGAATTTAAAATTTTCAAGATATACTCAAAAGCATACCTTGAAATAATACTTCAGAAAGAAATAACACTTCTACAACGTCATTAATAATCCTAAAAATATAACTGTCACCTCCAGTCTAATGGCGCCTTAAAAATACAAAAGGGCAAAGGCACCTAAAAGGCGAAACGATATTAAAATTAATTGATTAAGACCTACGCCAGGGAAATGTATTTTCAACCACATAAACTACAAAGAAAAACACCCCTTACAATAACTTGCAAGAAAATACCATTTAAAATTATCGCAGAGACCAAGCAAAACAATACCACCAAATTGACAGTTAAGTAAATTTAATAGAATAGTTAAATATCATCGTATACAGCAGGACGAGAAGAAAACCTTTTTATATTGTAACGGGATTTTTTGTTAGGTCGTGGTGATTTCCCAGGGATGGATGTATGCCCCTTTGTACCCGCGACAAGTCAATCAAAAATTACAAATCTTTATTTACAAGTATTCTATTTACACATATCGATATTTGTCTTGCTAATACTGATAACCACTGTATTCTATGGGCCGGCTCTCGTCCTCCACAATCGATCCGATTGGCCGTAGATAGCCGCGTCGAAGCGTGTGTTAAGCCTATTGGTTGTGATGCGCCGCCGCCGTCAATCAATTCACGGCCGACTTTACACCAGTGATCTGCTCGCCGTCGCACCGTGGGTGTCGATCATCGCAGTCTCCGGAATACACGCCGGGAAGATATCCGGGAGGGTATTCTCCGACGGCGGGGCTACCTGAAACAAAGTCCGTTCCCGATGCCTCAATATGACCTCGGGACGGCTGTTACTGAATCCGGCCCTCAATACAGGCCGGATAGGGACTGAAGGGATCAGCCGGTACTTCAGTGCAGCGCCGACTGATTCCCTATACTGAATCGGTTGCCGTCCAGAGCTCACTCCACTCTGGTCGGTCTGCCGATGCCCGGTTATAGCTAGGTTCGACTCATTTCATCGACCTACTGTAGCCGGCTATGTAAATGGGACAGGGTGCACTCAATACATGCCCCCGGTGATCTCCGAGCTCAATTCACAGGGAGAGAGAGTTGTTCTCGAGTCAGTACCTCGGATCCTCTGGTCAGTTCTTCAGTGGGCTCTTTTTATATAGCCGGTGCTGGTGGAGATAACCTACTAATCACTGTCGTAAAAACTGCATCACTCCTGATAAACCCCTCTAATAATGAAATAAATAATAATTACCAACGAAAGCCTTGGATTTCGTTACAATATCATTATGGTCAGTAAAAATATTGAAAAATACCGTAGTGTTATATATCCGTATTCACGAAGAATTCGCGAAGGTATAGGATTTGTTAAATGATGAATTTGAATATCTATTGGCATGAAATTATTAATTTCCAATGTTGATTGGAAGATTTAGGGAATCATAACTATTATCGCAAATGCAATATTGAACAATAATTCAAATAGAACCGAATTTGCGAATATGAATCTCTTAATAAGTTGAATCAAGTGACACGACTCACATCACCCAGAGGGTGTTTAGATATCTATTTCCTAGTTAGTAGTTAAAAAATAAAAACTGAGAGTTAAAATATGTGAGAGTGGGATCCTCGAACGCAGTGCCGTGGGCTAGACGCTTGTTACAAAACTAGAGTTGTTAATCTATGTGAATCGGTTACTGCTAAAAAACCTTAAGTCATTTTCAGTTTCATTTCGTAATTTTATAACTAAAATCCCCTAAGTCAATGACATTTTGTTTTGGCATTACATGTTTACCGAGATACTTTACTATTCTCATTTGCCTTATGCTGACTTACGGGATTTTAACACTAATCGATGCAGAAATGTAAAAAATGTAGCTTCCCAGAGTTACCTGGTTTAGCACAAAAAATGACTTATGGGGTTTTAGCAATAACCGATTCATGTGTATTATTTTTGTCATAAATTTCAATTTTACGCAACGTTTTGACAATTTAAAAAGCTATAATTGAACTAGTACAATTAAAAAACATTGTTCCTAGTATAACATAATAGGGTCTTTGTACCTACAAGACTTATACATAGAACGCTTGCAGATAAAAATTATTTGGATCAGTGCAGGGTAGCTAGCAGATAAGCAACAACATATTAAGCTAAAGGGAAACTTACTATTTGAGCGGTACTTTTCATCTCAAAAGTTGTAATAAAATAAAAGTAGATTCAAACTTTTAGCCGCAAATATTCGAATTAAATGGTTAAATTAGAGCTGATAATATGTTAATTACACAAACAAAAAAAAGTAGCAGTCAAAACTGAACTGAACCGTTTCGCATGAAAATGTACAAACAGCAACAGTAGAGATGCTTTTTAATACTAGTAGTTTTTTTTTCAGTTTACTGAAGAGCAGAAAACAGACCAGGTAATGTTCTCTTTTTCTGTAAATAAATTGATGCAATTGTTATGCCTTCAGTACGAAGTACCTACGAATAAAATTATTTGAACGGAGCAAATTAAAACTCCGCTTTCAGAGTTACTAACCCAACTAAAAAGAAATTACATAAATACGTAAATAGGAAAAAAATCCATAAATCCAAGCTTCTTCCTCATCTCATTATTTTTTTCAAACAAAATGGGAATAATTATAAATGAGATGAATTAAATGAAACAAAAATTCAAAAAAACGGCACGAGAATAGCCGGCTAATTTATTGACTTCGAGGCCTTTTGAAATATTCATCAACAATTTTAATCGAAGGTGTTATCTGCGACTTGGGAACGCGAACCTGGATTACTTCTGACAGTATAACGAGAGATTGTTAAGATAAAAGTCAGCTAGAGAAATTGGATGGGAACCTGAAGTTAGGGCGGTAGGTAAGCCTATCATGAAGATTTGGCTTTTGGCTTATTACAACAAACGGAAGTCAGCTTACTATTATAGCGACGTTTAGCTACTCATATTATAGCATAGATATTTACCTAAGATAGTATAGTTTCCTCGAAATTAATTCTCAGTGATCAGATTAAATTTTAATTAACAATAATTTCGCTCTGTGAATGGGTTTTGCTTTCACGCTAAAAATTCACGGTGATTTTTTTTATATTTACACACGTAAATTTTTGGATTTCTTGAAGGTTAAAATTTGGTGTGATACTTCCAAAATTCTATATTATGAAATCTATAATTTCAATTTTAAGCAAATCTTGTCTTAGCGCTAGATGTACTTTAGTAAAATTTGTATTCTACTTACAAACCCCGCAGGTTCAGGCTCGGAGTACATATTCAGGCAATTGCCAATAATTATCCCACAATGTTGTCGAATTATTTAGTGTACCTAAGCTATAAACTCCATAGCAGCTAATGAAATGCTCAATAATATATGCCTACAAACAACCTCTCGAATTGATTCGACAGTCTATGAAATCCGTATAGTAACTAATATCCTCTGCTATTGTGGAATACTTGAAATCAACATACTGAATTCTGATCGTATGAGAGACGAGGCTTAGAGCATACACTTAGGTACGATATATTACGCAAGGGCTTTTCTGGTAGTAACTAACATCCAATTAACAAGCCAACTATTATTCCGCGTCTGGCACTCAACACCTGATAATGGGTCATTATATTCATCAGAAGATGAAGTGTTGTTGATTATTTTTTGGTTTTGATCAGTTCCATGTTCACTCTCTATATTCTTCTTCTTCTTTACATACGCCCAGGAGAGGATTGTTCCTATCAGTTCAGCTCGCCTTATAGGTATGAGACGGCAGGGGCTCCGATCAGTCCTCAGGATGCGGTTGGGTCGTTCCCCGGACACCGCCCCACTCTAGACTGACAGGAAAGACCGATAGGTCTAAGACCTAGCGGCATTGGTGCACTTCTGTCTACATACTCAATTGCTGCTGTTATTTATTTGTCTATTTGTTTATTTATTTATTTGTTTGTCGTCCATTATCCCTACAAATTTTTACAACTGCCTAATTTCTGACGCACTATATCTTTTCATCACCATCATCTACATTATCCATTTCTGGGTGCATCCACAAGCATAATAAATAGTCTCATTTAGCTATAATAGTGTTATTAAATTTATGTAGGAAAGTAAAATTTTTAAAGCATTTTGTAGAATTAACGCATTCTATTGATATTTATCGTCTAAATCAGCTTATTCGTGTTTTAATTTAGACAATAAGTGGGGTGGTTTAACGAGAACGACGAAAACAGGCCATGCATCCGCCTCTATAATAGTTTTTGAAATTCATTCATTTAAATCGGATAACCCTAAATTTAGAACGCCAATGGTCCCTATCCAGAAGCAGAATATTAACTAATTAACGATTGGTATTAGCATTTTCTATCCGGACGCTCTCAATGGGAGGTAAGCCTGTCATAAGAAAAAGCTTCAGAAGCAAAAAAGGATAAAAAGTATCCAGTAATAATTAATGATTTTCGAAGTGCATCGATCTTCTGTCAAAGCCACGCTTGAATACCTACCATTTACTAATTAAATAAATGGGAGTTAAAACATGAGTGGGGAAACTAAATCTGACACAACCCCCAACATTATGAAGTTCATTATTTGTTGGACTTCGTTATTAAATAATCGGAACGACTAAGAGATAAGAAAATGCTAGAAACTAATTATTACAAATTAAAGAGAACGGAATTCGGAATTCGCTTCAACTGGACCGGAATTAAATTTGTTGTACTTAATTAACTCCAACATTTTATCTGGAAAGTTTTGCTGTCGACATAAAGGTAGTGATAAAACTCTGACCCGTTTTCGGTCACCCTAATCTTTCCTTTATCACTGTCATGCTCAGTTACCGACGGCATATTTCAAATTACAACGGTTCTAAATGAAAAAAAAGTAATTAAAAAATTCGAATTTACTCCAATACGAATATGGATTAAAGTGTTAAAATTCTTTTGACTTTGTAACCTTTTAATATCAAAATCGTATGAGTGTGTTTTATGGGCATGTTTTCTGGGGAAGCTCTGCTGAGTTAATCCTGTATTTATCCTTCAGACTAAGTTTATCTCTGAAATACAGCCACACCGATATATTATATTCTAAAAAAAGCAATCATAAATTTAATAAAAGCTGGTTACATTCTATTCCATATATTTTTTCATTATATTTTTTATTAAGCTGAAAACTCATATAGTAATGCTTTAAAGCTCATCCACCTATAATGAAAGAAATCATATTTAAATTGTTCCGCGGTAAGGGAGTCGTATTCTTTTGAAAACTTTTCTCTGCTATTAAATTTTTATTATATTCATCAAAATAACTGCATCGAAACATCATTGAGCTAGTGCTTTAATATAACGTTTACATTGAAGAGTTGAATGATTCCGTTTTGCTCCCGCTCTCTGGTCATATTTTGATCACGTTGAGCTTTTGCGCTTATCCCTAAAGCCACTAGCAGCAAAGCAACTAATTGGAAGAGCATTAATTATTTAATATAGTTAATAATTACACACAAGACCAGACGCGGCTCGTGATCACATGAGAAGTTTTCGACTCTCCCTTATTGATGACCGTTTAGTTAGTTATTATATGTATATCTACAGTATTCAAATAATAGGTAAAAATCTTATAATTAAATATTGAAATAAAATTCCTGAAATTCTTGTTGTCTAAAAACATCATTTCGGGATTTTGCCTCTTTTAAACGCTCATTGCACTTTGCAGATATTTTTAAACGTGTTGGGATTACGCGACCCATATTCGGTTTTGGGGCTTTTCAAAAGCATAATTGCTTTTTATATAAAAACTCCTTCCATAAAGAGTCAGCTTATATGAGCTATAAAATGTCCGACAGGGGAGATCTGGTCATTCTTGTTGCTCGGAATCACTCCCTGCTGCTTTTTGCAGATGATAAATGACGTACCGAAAGCTTAGGGGATATTTCCAGGACCGTCTTTATAAACATCATCACCAGAATCTTAATGAGACTCAATGTGATGAAAGATATTTATTTCAGCCACCACATTTCTCGCTAAGGTGAGTTTTCTAGGTCATGGGATAGAAAATGATGCGTAAGTAGCGTCAGCCTTCCTAATAACAGCTGCAATAAAAATGGTTTAAATTTTACAAACTTCTGCTTTTTTTCCTTCTATGATCGTGCCAAAATATGCGCGATACCTAATACCTTATTCATTACTACCACCAACTCTATTTTTGTATTTATTTCTATTTTTATTTTATATCCTAGGTGAATGTTGATTAGCTCTTCTTTGAAGTTCTGCAAAAAGATTCAGTAAAAGAGGAGTTCAACTCTTCTGAATGAAATAGTAATTATCTAAATGCTTTTAAATCTAAAATAAAATATTCCGGGATACTTAAAACCATCCTAATGAGAAGTACGTATAATCCTCAGTCAGATATGTGAAAAAAATAATAACTAATATATGAAACATCCCTCAATTAGCTACTATTTCAGCTCCAACCCGGAAAATGGTAAAATTTATCCAATTACCTACGTTAATGTATAAATTATGTTGGGAAGAAAATGTTCCTTTTAAAAATAATAACCAAGTCAAAAATCCTGTAAACTTGATTTCACGAATAAACCTAAGTATGTTGTTTTTGTGAAAATAAAGCATATTTTATGAGAATCAAGGATTCGTTTTTTTAAGGATTGTAAATTTCTCTTTTTCACCATCAAGAAATACTTTGTATAAATCACTGTGAAAAAAAAACTATACGCCCTAAATACCCTTCATCGAACTGAAATTATTCCGACCCTGCGTGTTTATTCAATCTATCAGATGAAGATATGGGCATAATATAAAAAGGATTAAGCTGTCGCCTTTGCCCTGTTGGAATCCTTGGCACATGATAATATCTCGCTCTGTACTAATAGCTTGTACTAACTATTCACATAATTTTGATTAATGCCCTCGTTCCATTTCGCTTTATTGGCCAACAAAGCCAATCTGTTGACCATTAACATGATACATGTCCTGAATGGAACCAGAAACTCAACCAAAAAGCCAACTATTAAATTTTTCACTAGAATTTAGATTACTTACAACGTTGACTACAATGTCGTCATATAATTGAATGTCCGAGGACACGATCTTATTGATTTGAATAGATATGTTGGATTCCATCAAATCTGGACGTAACAAGCTCAATTAAGTTCGAGTAGCGATTAGTAATTGGTTAAAAATTTGATAAAGCTTGATTTTGTTATTGGATTATCCAATCAACTGAAGCTTTTAGGCTGTAATCAGATTTAGTACGATCAAGAAGTCTGGTACTCACTCAACTTGTAATAGAATTTTTACATTCTTCACGGAAATTTTATTTGAAATGAACTCCAATAATTTTAATAATATAATTGAATAATTTCAATCGAGAATTATCTATACTGTTAAATATATTGGAAGTAAAAGTCTCCAGTATGATTCCAGCAAATCGGTTGTCAAGGTATATGAATGCTCAGTATATATAAAACGGGGCAATTGAGAAAATGACTTTTGTTAGTTAGAAAACCCCGAGCACGATGTAGATAGGTTACGGTGTACACACTTGCCGCTCTCAAGTGACACTCGCCAGGCGGTGGTTCTAATTTCACTGGCGGCCGTTGAAGAAACTGTTTCATTTTGACCATAATTTATAGTTTTAGTAAAACTGATAGTGGATCGGTCGGTAGCGCAGCGCGACTTAGCGTCTTTGAGTCGTTGAGCCTAAATGAATCCCAGTCTTGCAATGGATTTTTGTGTTTGCCTATTAAACTATTTACACTATGGAATGTGTATGTAGCTTAATGAGCTAGTTCTCGAAGCTAAAAAAATTACCAGAGTGGAGCGATTATGTCTTTTCTACATAGTTAAGATCACCGCATGCAGTGGTTTAGGTCACAGACTGAAGCCGTTGACGCTTCACCGTCTGAGGTTCGAATTACAGCTCAGCATGGTTGTTTTTGTTTATAAAACTATTTATTTCTTTAAAATGTCTTTGTGGCTATTTGAGTTCGAAGCCAAAATTATTAGAGTGGAGCGACTATGTCTTACATACACAAGACCGATGTCCCCTCTTTTCAAAAGTGTTATAGAGAAAACAGAGGGAAAACTCATCATTTGCGGTCCAACATTATTATTCGTGGGTAGAAAATGAATAATCCGAGCAACACTGAAACAAAATCGCGAACAGAATTTGTGGTGTTAATTCTATGAACGAGGATCTCAGAATAAAAACAAACCGCCCAATATAAACAAAGGATAAAGTTATTTGATTATATTACAGAACTGATAATCTCGTAAACCGCTTTTCCAGCCACGGCAATATTTTGCAAAGGAAAAGTGACAAAGACATTTTCAATTTTACACAGTATTTGAAATAATAATTCAGCACAGAGGGTGTTCCCACTGTGCCGAACACTTTACAATCCTAAAATAAGATCGGATATATTGGAAATTGGATGTTTTCTACAGCAAAGCTGCAAAGCATATGATGCACGATATTATGCACTTCTTCCAGTATCCAGGCTATGATATTATGGTCAAAGCGTGGGGATATTATTTATCGATCTACCCTCCTAGAATCGACAAAGCGATGATTCTCTAGACGTACATGGTCCATGCTACGTAGTTACCCACATTCTTACCAAAATAATCTTGAATCGGGAATATCGACATGAGATCTAGGAAACACTACTTCAGGGTTTACTACCTGAAAACCCTAAAAAAATTAACACCTTTCACAAATTGTTACTTGCTGAAATATATACATTCTGCACGCACTCCAAATTTAACTATATTCACGTCATACACCAAAATTTCATCAATATTGACCAGAGAAACTGAAATTGGTTTAGAAATTGCCTTCGTTTATTGAATATGGTTATAGTATTGCGAGCAAATATTGGCATAACTACTGTACAAAATTTCAAACTTTTCCAATCAATTTTTATAAATTTCAATTTTTTTTTTTGAAAGTTAAACACCCTGTATTTTCTTAACGAAGCATTTCCGGCATATAGTTCACAAAGTAAAATCTATAAAAAATCTAAAATATTATTTTTCCATTCTCTGTCGTTCCCTGAATTTGACACGTTCACTGCGGTACGAGTCATATATGTCTCGTGTCGCCCTGTACCTCGGTGCGGAGTTTAATATCATGCAAACGTTGTTATGGGCGGATGCGATAATTTCGTCAATTTTTGTCTGTTTTGATCAGGACAAGCAGCAATCAATTTTGCTAAACGTACTCTAGTAAGATATGCTATAAAACTGCACGAGATATATTTGCCTCGTTCCGCCTGTAGTTGCAGTTTTTGACTTGACACTACTTGCGTTACGAGTCAAATATGACTCTTGATTCTCGTGCCTTAATCGCGTTTGAAGCCAGCAAGAAAACTTGTACAAACAGATAACTGTATCGACACCGCCAAGTTTAGTAATTTAGTGAATTTCTGTGAACTAGTACAGCTTTTCATCAACAGGGTGCCTGAAATATTAACTTATTTTACAGCAGAATAGATTTGCTTTGGAAGTGAAGTGATAATTCTAGAGCTATTTCGTGACTTTATTTTTGATCAGTGAATAGTAAGGAGGCTGACAAAAAAAACAAAACAAGTGACTACTTACTGCGAGGAGTGTGAGGGAAAACCGACCTACTGCTTGAAATGCTTTAATATTGCACATGAAAAACGAAGTGATATGTAAATAGACTCATTCTTTTTTTTTTAGTTTTTTGCAAATCATTTTATTGAGTTTATTTGTCTTCTATGTCTAATTGTTTTCTTGAATACTATTTTATTTTTCTACATGGACAATGTATTTTAAAGTAAATACAATATAATATGTAGTTTACCGATAGCTGTTTTTATTATGTTTTTTTTGAGGGCATATATTTTCAAAAATATTAAGTCGATTAGCCAACTGTCAAAGGCTAATATTCAGTGACCACTGAAGAAAGAGTTCACACTAATTGTATCATAATCATAAAGTTCATCATGTCACGGGAGGTCGTAAATCATGAACATGACAACGAGTCATATATGACTCGTCTCGCGCTATACATATAAAAGTGATCAACGAGATACATATGACTCGTTCCGCCAAATACAAAGGTCTTCAAAAAGCGGTCCCGCAGTGAACGTGTTAATGCGTAAAAAACTAGACCACCCTGTATAGTTTGGTGTATTCAATTAGAGAAATAAATCAATTACTTCTTCTCTTACGTTCCGAATTACTTATCGCATCCACGACAAAGAAAAACGTTACCATATCACGGTCCAAGTTCGGGGATATTATTTATCGATTTACTCTCCAAGAATGACCAAACGATTCTCTAGACGTGCATGGTCCATGATCCTCAGTTCCACACATTCTTACCAAGATATTCTGGATCTGGAATCGGGAATATCGACATGAGGGCTAGAAAACATCACTTCGGGGTTCATTACCGTGAGACAAACGGTGGTTTAAATCAAGACTGTTCCGAATTACTGCAGGGAGAAAGATAAACGTGAAGTGTTTGGCCTGAATTTCTTATTTAGTAGGTGGCGCATACGTCAGGTTGAAAATATATCACCAAACGAGTGTTTCGAGTTGAAAGTTTACACCTCGTTTATATCTCGAATCGAAGAAGTAAGGTACAATTATTTAGCTCCGGATTCGCTTAAGTATACCGGTATAGTGTTCTATATGCAAATCTTCGAGTAGTCAACTCAAAGAAGTTGGTAATGAGAAAATAGAGTTTGTTATTAAATACTATCCCAAGGGTTTTGAGAACGCTTCGCGGAGAGCGCTCCTAATTTAATAAAGCTGCTTTTTAGATCTAGAAGATGTTAAATGGATACCAAGCATTAACATCTTACAGTAAAACTCATCAGTTGGAGCTGATCTATATAAAATGAGACAAGTTTACGTATACACACTAACCGATATACAAACGCTAGTTATAGCATTTTAATAAGATTCAAGAAAGCATGGAAAATGGAAACCAAAGGAGATGTAACCAAGATGTAGTACGATTCTATGATCTATACTCTAGATTGTTGACTCTCTGATGGAGAGGTTATAAACTTTGCTTGAAGCCCCTACAGACAAGCGTGTATACGGAACTTAATATTGACATTTCCTAGATTCACTATGATTATGATTTAAATTAAATCAAATATAGAATGAGTCATGAAGTCTGTTACTCGATTTGCAGACAAGGATATCAAAGACACAGGGAATTTATTATAAGCCAAATTAAAAGCAGATCAGACCAGTAATCGCGAAATATTGAAGTTAGAAGTTGGAGGATTTGATTATGAAATGATTTTTGTAAGAAGTCTATTAATGTTCATGTCAGGATATTCACAAAAATTTACGCTCCGGTTATAGTTGAAAAATAATTAAACAAACGGGATGGTTTTTTTATGATGGGGTACCTTTTACATGTCTTAACATGAAGATAGGTAACGTAATCAGGTAGATTAAATCTCTTTGTGAATATGACTGAGAGACCTTTATCTCAAAAATCGCATTACAATAAAACCTAGTAGGTGCACGTATGGTAATGCAAATTTTGGTTTAAGATGACTTATTGCAGCAGTAATTTAAAAAATGTCCAAAGCGACGTATCAGGTGTTCATTAATAAAGACTTCATCAGTGGGCCGTGATCAGACCTCAGAAATGGGAGATATTTTATTACACAATTTTCGAAAATCTAATTTTGGAAGTAAGAAATAGCAACTAGAATAAGCTGTTAAATGAATTTTGTAAAAATTCGTCAACACGTTGCAGAAAATAACTTTTTGAAAAAGAGAGAAAATAATTGACCGAAAAATGTTAAATTGATATAAAACTAGTTGACATAAAACTAATTAATCGAGGACAAATAACTGGAAATATCTCACTGATATTTTTTTTTATTTTAGTTTATTGACCGGTCAGCTTTTCCCATCAGTTTTATTAATACCTACCTATATACGAGAAGAATAGATGAAAACAGCACGCAGAGTTTACTGTTGTCCAAATACGTGAAAATGGGCAAATACCGGAATGATTAGATAGGTACCTACCTGGTAATATGGTCCCAGTTAGACAGAGTAAATTACAACTGAAATGATTGCGATAAATTGCTTTTCGATTAGTTCTTTCGAGTTTCGAATTAGAGTATAGAATAAAAGGAACTGGAAATACTGGTAGTAGTGTTACATGATCACAATTTATTAATTAAAGAAGAAAAAAAAACCTATTACGTGTTAGAAAATTCCTGGAAATTACTTCTTCCAGAATACTTATCGAACAATCGAACTATATAGGTACAACTTACACAACAAATCTATCTATTTTTCAGGAGCGTGCTGCCGAGCCAAAAGTTGGGTAGGGTCAGTTGAAGTCCTACTACTGCTGATAATAAAAATAAATTACTGCAACCATTAAATGAGCATCCGATGATTACGACAATCCACTTTCTTCCAACTAGTTCCTTTTCCCATTTCCGATCCTAAGACTAGGCACTCTTCGAAAATTTAAGTGCTGGAGTGGCAACTGCAGCGAGCTCAGAATTCGATTATACTAAATTGTTGACGAGTTCTGTAAATAGTATGAAGAGATTCATGAAAATCCAGACAATGCAGCAAATCTTTTCAGTAAACATAATCTTTCTATAATATGCGGGTGGGTTCTGGGAAATCTACTCTAACTGTAACTGTGAGAATATAACAAAACTTTTTTGGAAAGATGGAAAGCAATGTAGGTATGAAAAAACTATTTCAGATATTTTTCAAATACACCCACCTACATAAAATATGGTGAAAAGGCTTACTGACATTTTATTTTATAGTCAATTCCATTCCTACAAATTCCATCTTTTAATTTTGGCAGTTTGAACACAATTGGACTACTCATGAGGTTTGTAGGTAATGACTTGTCCATCATGTAAGACTTAGCGCAAGTAAATATTTTTTATTATATTTCAAATAAAATTATGAATTTATATTATTCAAAAACGAATAAAATGAACTAAATTTAAGAGACAGGCGGAAAATAAATAACTCACGATTTCGTTCAGAATTACCTAATTTGCGTACCCCAATCTCGAGAGTAATTTTTCATTGGCAAATGTCCTATTTTATTATTCTTCCGTTTATTTCTGGCCAATTTTTCAATCCTTTAAAATTCTAATAGAAAGCATTCTTACACCCAGAATTCATACATCAACATCAAGGCGCGAAGTTCAAGACCATTTTCAAGATTCTAGATGTCTCGTCATCAATAATCTCTCCCTCTCTAAACATTTTACAAGACGCCGCCTTGAATAATGCAAAAGGGCTTATCTGATTTTTCGCCAAAGTTGTCATTCTATTATTTTAGCCGTGAGCCAGTTTTAAAATCACCCTTATACTCAACGGCTCCGTACAATGCCTGTATAAAAAAACCACTCGACTGAACAAATTTCAGAACGATCTCCCATTGTTACAGGAGACTTCACTCCCTCCCTGGTCCTCAAGCGAGGTATCTTTAAACGGGAGTAAAAATGTTCGGTCTAAAATTTTAGCATTTATTTTAATCAGGTTTGCGTCAGTACTTTAAAGAATTTATGGTAAAGATTAAAATAAATAATTGTTGTCTTTTCTGTAGTGATGATTTTGTGCTTTTGCTGCTTTAAAGATCTTAAAGACCAAAAAAACCTATAACGTTTTTTATTTTGTATGTTATATTTTTAAAGCTCCAATCTTTCTTTTCAGAAGAATCATTTTAAATGTAGTTTGGCTTATACACGACAACTTATTATTCAAGCCTACTCAAAATAAATTGAATGTCAATAATACTACATTATTAAGAGTTGTTGTTCTAACTCTTGCTCTTCTGCGCGTAGATGCCATCTTTGTCCCAATTTTTATGTTTACTGATTTTTTTTTAAGATTTCTTCATCTTTCAATCGATTCAATTATTGTTTATGGTCGAATAAAATAACCGTTTTTTCACCGCCTTTCATAAAAAAACTATAAGACAAGCAATATCACTTCTTATCGACGTCATAATATCGGTGAAAAATTTTCTAATTTTTTTTTTAAAGTTTCTTTGAAAATTTCTTTTCTATACAACGGATTTTTAGCTTCCTTGACATTTTTTTAAGTTCAGATGACAATAGCTACATAATAATATGGCGGCGATAAGAAAAACTCTGTATATCTGTATAAGAAAAGTCTGTATACCGTACACCTAGCTCACGTGTAAGAGACTTTATTTATCACCTAGACGGATTACTTGACGCGGTTTCTCGGATGACAGCTAATGTAGTCCTGGCTGCCGATTTCAACATTGACGTACTTTGTGACAACTCGAACACCTCCAGTCTGACCGGGATCCTCTCTTCCCATGGCTTCCGTCTTTGCTTTAGGACCCCCACAAGGATCACCGCTACCTCGGCAACTTGCATAGACAACATAGCAATCTCCGGTATGCTGAAACTATTCGACAGCAACACACTACCTACCTTTTTATCGGACCATGAAGCATTGCATGTTACCCTTCGGGCTTCTATCATGAAACAGTGCTGCAAATCCATCATTGAGCCCTTTAGATGGAAACGAGATATAAAAAATCTTCTCCTACTTCTCCAATTTAGGAACGAGCTTCTACATGAGAGTTGGCAGAATGTGCTAGACGCACCAGATACAAATTCCAAGTTCTCTTACTTCTCGGATACTGTATCTTTTTACTTTGACAAATATTTCCCACTCGAAAAATCTAAAAATCACAGCACTCGACTCGCCGGGCCCAGATGGCTCACCCCCGAAATACGCCAACTCTACGACAAAATTAATCTCCTCAGCCCTCTGAAAAATACTTCCAACGCCCTGTTCAAATCACAACTCATTAGCCTGCAACGAAAGTTTAAGTACTTGATAAGGCAGGAAACAAAACGACGCAATGATATCTTCATTAGCGAATCTGAAAATCCAATTAAATCTGGGTGGACCCTTATAAACAAACACCGCCAGTTGGCGACCCATTCTCAAAAAATCGTAGAGCTGAACTTTCAGGGTACAACTTCGGAGGATCCTGAGGAAATGTCCGAAATGCTTAATAGCGTTTTTCTCTCAAATGATTCCCTCGTCTACAATCATACTCATGGTTCTAACGTGGCAACTTCTGTTTCTTCGTCATTCATGTTCTACCCCACTTCACCCGGGGAAATCAATCGCGTCGTCCTCAGGTTTAAGGGCAAAATGTCATCGGGCCTAGATGAGATTCCCTCCTTCATTGCCAAACACTGCATATCCGTGCTGGCTCATCCACTCGCAGATATTATAAATAGCTCCTTTCTGACTGGTGTATTCCCCGAGCAACTCAAAGCCGCACTCGTTAAACCCATTTTCAAAAAAGGCGACGGTAAAAATCCCGAGAATTACAGACCGATTAGCCTGCTTTCGGTCTTTGACAAAATTATTGAGTCACTGGTCTCCCACCGTCTCTTAGACTTTCTTGAAAAGACTGGGACTCTGTCTGACTCCCAGCATGGTTTCTTAAGGAACAGATCTACTGAGACTGCTCTTGTCCAACTGACGGAGTATATCTCTGGGGGAATGGAGGACGGCAACCGCACGGTGGGATGGCTTCTGGACCTCTCCAAGGCATTCGACAGTGTGTGTCATGAGTGCCTCCTTCTAAGACTGCAGGCTGTAGGTATACGCGGACTGGCCCTCTCCTGGTTCTCCAGTTACTTGCAGGGTCGAACTCAAGCGGTGGAATTGATTGGGTCAGATGGCCGAGTGACCAGGTCCCGCTTTGCTCCGGTCTCGTCTGGAGTTCCACAGGGCAGTGTCCTTGGTCCACTCCTGTTCCTCATTTTCATCAACGAATTAAGTCCCAAAATAACATCTTCAAATTCCATCTGCGTCAACTATGCAGACGATACAACCATTCTCATTAAGATAAAGACAAGCGACATTTCGGAAATTATATCAACCGTTCAAGACCCACTGGAAAAAGCCTCTACATGGCTTAGAGTCAATAGACTAAAACTGAACTTGACAAAAACTGAATTGATAGACTTTCATTCTTCCGGATCACGTCTACCACCCCTACCTGACATCCCGAATGAAAATTCCCTGATTAAGCCCAGAGAGGTCGTGAAATTTTTAGGCTTTCACATCGATCAAAATCTAAACTGGGCAGCTCACACAGACCTATGCCACCGACTAGCTAGCTCCTGTTTCCTTTTGAGACGACTCCAACACACTGTCTCCCATAATATTCTGCTCTCTGCATATTATGGACATTTTTATAGTCACGTAGCCTATGGCATCGCCGTCTGGGGCAGCACTGAGAAGTCCCTCAGTAAAGTCTTCCTTCTTCAGAAGAGGGCTCTCAGGATCCTGGCAGACTTATCCATCCGCGAGTCTTGCAGGGGACAATTCAGACGACTTGGTATACTAACATTGCCCGCCCTGTATGTTTTCTCCCTCCTCAAACTTATTTACAAAAATCAGGCTAAGCTTGATCCTTTCCGATTCTCACACAACTATCATACTCGATTCAATCTATTTAAACTACCAACCCACCACCTCTCGTCCTCTGAAAAGACGTTTACATACGCGTCTATAAAATACCTAAACCATTTCCGACTTGACCCTTCAACCGTCAGATTCTCTCAGTTCAAGTTATATCTGCGGAAACATCTCTCAGAGCTTGAACCATATACTACCTTGGACATACTGTCTTCCACCCCCCCCCCTTCCTTCCCGACTTAAACACTTGAAAATATAGATACTTTCTTTTGCTAGTATCTGGCCCATTCGACTTAATATGACGATATAGTATTAGGTACTATGTTTAGATAGATTAATGTTTTAATGTACACTTTTTGCTATGTTCAAGCTTTCTTTGTTCAATCGCGTGCGTACGACCTTTTGAATACGCATGCGATTTGTTTGGATTAGTTCGTTGTTTGTTTTCACGACATTTTACTCTATTTAACACTATTGTACTGATGCAATGATTGTTGTAATTTTACGTACAATAAAGAGAGATATTATTATTATTATTAAAACAAAAGTTGCCTATGAATCACTCTAGAATCTAGTCGATTTTGAAAATTGTTGACATGTCTTTTAATTATAGCTCTTGATGACTTATCTTGTAAACTCCATAATATAACATCTATTACAAGTTGTAGCTCTCTCGAAATGAGCAAATTGTTTTCGTCGATTCGTGGAGAAAGCGTTGTTGCCTTGTCATAACACAATCTTAGATAGGTTCCAAGAACTTAAAGTAAACCCAAAATTCAATTCGAATTTCATTGAACTATAGGCTCACTTGACTACGGTGAACATTTATGATAAAATAAGACTGACAAATGATCTACATATCATATAACATATAAAAAATGCTCTTTGACAAATGCTGGACATATACATTTGTACTTTAGAGGTAAATAAAATCACGATAAATGTTTCTTTAAACGATAACAATAAATTGGAAACTCTCTAAACTTGGCTTTCTTCGACACCTATCTCTTCATGATAAGCAGTATAACTTTCAATGCGACCACTTTACCAAAAAATTCGTACAACGTAAACTAAGCCAGGCAGAAGTATTGTCTTCTTTCCGACATCAAATCCTCAGCAGTAGGAAAGAGACAAAAAGAAGTTGAACCTTGTTGAGGGTCTAACCTCTTGGAAATGTTGATTCTCGTTCCGTGCGTTTGGAGAGCAGATAATTTGTCGAGAACCTCGAAGGGTCGACCCAATATTTGTAGACACAGAACTCAAGAAAGAAGATACAGGAATTCCAAAAAGAACTATAACATTATTAGAATTAATTAGATCTCCAAATATTTTCAAGAAAATCTTCTTGCTCACCCAAAATACTGGTTCAGGGAAGATATTTGAAGATAGGGAATGATTCGATGTTGGTCAGTAAAAATCCAGAGGAAAAATGAATGGAGATTTTCCGGTCATAGGACGGGCATCTCTGATACTCATGCGTATATTGTGCGGTTTGTGCGCTGGCTAAAGTAAGCAATGCGAATTTTATTTTAACGAATCATGGAACGAAATTTCAAAATATTCCCGCCGTATTACATAAAACCGAACAGGTAGTCTGCAATGCTGCTCTAACGAAAGGTCACTTGTTTTCTAGCTACTGGTAAGACTATTCGACATGAGATGGGGTTGCTTGTAAAACTCTTTGAGTTAAATAAAGAAATATACCTACCTGTTTACGATATTTCCAACTATAAGGTGGGGAAAAGCTAGAGAATTCACTTTAACGTATTCTTTATTCCTTACAAAGTATTCAAGTACATCATATAGTCGAGTTTCTAAGATGCAAGAGAACTCCTATGTAGACCTACAAAAAATAAACTTATTTTTTAGGTATAATGAAAAAGATATGGGCAGAATATGAAATTTAGATTTTTTAGTTTCTGCAGGATATTTCGGCAACGACTGAAGTTGAACTAAATTCTGTTTCAGATTCTTTTTTTTTTTTTTTTAAGGGGGAGCATCGGTCTTCCCTATGTAGGTAAGACAAAGTCGCTCCACACCGGTAATATGGGTTTGGAGCCTCTTGCTCATACACCCAGCCTCAAGTATGCCAAATAAATAGTAGAAACAACACAGACACCCAGAGCCTTCACCGAGAATCGAACTCGATCCGACGGATCCAACGATCAAGCAGTTCTCGCTACTTAACCGCGAGGCCACGCCAGGCTCATTCAGATTCTTAATAAGTATTAAATGCAAACAACCGACCCAGCATCTGCTGCCATTTTCGAGATACCAATGATGAGCAAAACCACACTTTACGAAATTACGAGGTATCGATAATGTATCTATGTCTAAGAAAAAACTCATGGCAAAATAAAAGTGTATTACAATTTTCAAAAACGAATTTTTTTCGTCCCAACCTATCAGCCTGATCAAAAACTGCGAGTTAATCAACGCCTAATAGTAAAATAAGTGATAACACTGGTAAGATTTCCTAAGCCAATCCCCAAATCAAAATTTTATAAGAGTGAGGAAATTACAAGAGATGAAAACTTGATAAAAAAAAATAGGGGCTTTGAACCAGAGACGTATGCGGGAACATTAGGCGGATCATTGCATTCTTTAACTTCCTTTTCCCCCGTTCGCTTTTTTATTCTCTTCGAATAAAATTTGAAAAAAACGTATGTCAGCATAAAAAAGTTGTTGTTGTGATACACTCATCTATTTATCAAGCAAATGGCAGTTGATAAGCACGACATCGCAATAGTAAGCAAATAATTGTTATCAACAACACTTGGTCATGTCCAGCGTATTTAGGTTAAGCTGTTGTTACGAGATTATTACACTGTATCTTCACAACGGGACGCCTATGTTAAAAATGGCATAAGGAAACCCCATTATTTTTGATCAAAAAATTTATGGCCAACTCCTTGATCTTTTTTTACAACACTTTGTTCCCTGAGACATTTTAAACCGATAAGACAACACTTTTCAGAATTATAGTTTCTTATAACATTCGAACATAACAATCAACATAAAATTGTCAATTGACTTTTGTTGACAGAACGCCTCGAACTACGACAATTTATTAGGTCAATGGATGTTTGGAGGCCGATGGTGAGTCTAAATTCAAAACTGTGACCTTCTACCCTTTGGGGAAAAGCCTTTAGGGGATGAATTTGTTTTTGCATTTTACTACTTTAATTAATTTTTTATCGAAAAAGTGTAGGTAATAACTTAGATACTTTACGGAGAAGAAAAATTGTCTGGAACTTTTTCATATTTTTACATTTGTTCATTAACTATTCATATACCTCATGACTGAAAAAACGTGCAGTAACTGACATTACTAAAAAAGCAATTTTTGAGAAACGGTAAATATAAACTTACGTTTGGGGGATTGTTTTCACTGGCAGAGAAGCGACAAAGAGAAATATTCCTCGAAACGTAAGTTTCTGCTTGCCGTTTCTCCCGAATCAATTTTTTAGTAATGTCAGTTACTGCACGTTATTTCGGCCTTGGGGTATAGGTAATTAGTTGAGGAAAATTCGCTACAAATGACCCTGCAAAATTCTTATGGAAATTGGCCCCATGTTAAATTTGTTGTAACTTTGAGGATGGGTAGTATTCGATGAGTGGATCAGAAGTCTCCATGGGCACAACTAAACCTAGCCTCTGAACATGGATTTTTTCTCATGATATAGTCGTTTGCCTCCATGCATATTTTTTTATATAGTCGCCGGCCTACTTGTTTTTGAGATAAATATTAGTAGGATAATTTTTTTGTTAAGATTGAAAAAAAAAGTAAAAAATTATGAAAATTTACAACTTTGAACTCACAGTGAATGCTTTACAAAAAAGGGAAACATCTTGCTCAAATATGAAAAAATTGTATGGATGCAAATTTGTAGAGCATTTTTTTCTCCGTGAAGTTAAAAAGTTAATTAACGTCGTAAAATTCAAAAACAAATTCATTCCCAACATTACGTAGGTATATCGAACAGTGGAGTAGGTAGATACACTGGTCTTTTGAAGGAAAATTTCAATAAGTAAAAATAAAATGTACCTACCTAGTCATATAGGTATACTTCAACATAATTTGAGTCCAACGCAAAAATTATCCAGAGAATCATCAAATCATGTATGAATAAAATCGCATCGGGAGATGAAAGTTGGATTTAGTCATTTGAAAGAAAAGTGTAATCGACTGTTTGGGTTTTGGTATTTCCGAATTAGCACAAGTTCGTTCTAGAAGTGCTTCAAAGGAATTGATCGCTTCATTTGTCACCAAATAGAATGGTGTTGCTACAATACACCTTCGAGGTCACAGAATTGCTGAGTCTGATCGATTTATGACGTTTTCAGGCTCGAAATTATCATTGCCGAAACTGGCAAGATCAATCAGAAACGTCGGTTATTAATTATTATTACTACATTCTGGTAATGCTAGTTCGTGCACTTCGTCATCAAATCGTTGAATGTAATATGTTGCTTATTAATACGTCCTAACTTGAGCTTCAATTAATAATATTTATTGAGGATTCAAAAATTAAGAATAAATTAACCGGCCACCATTTTCATCATACAAGAATAGATACTTATCTGTTAAAAAAAAATAGACATGAAGAATTTATTTACACAATAACTTTTCGAAACAAAAAAAAAACAATCAAATTAAATATTAAATAATCAGAATATATAAAGTTATCTTTACAGCAGTTGAATGAGTTTTAAAACTTACTTTTAAAACAAAGAAATCAGACAACTTAGTCTCTCATAATTATCACTTCTGCATTGTTGTGCTCAATGAATCCCATATTCTTACCAAACCCTCATTTCAATTTCTAAAAAAATTAAACAAGTCTAGCTTGCTTTTGATATTTTTTTATAAATAACACACCCTCTATCCACTGATAAAAATGGCAAAAAGAACCAAATCACTATGAAATATAGACACTTAAACCACTTACAGCCCTGTAATAATTCTTTAAACTAATAGATTCGAAGTCAGACCACATTGATTTAATACATACTCACGAGTATACATATTATAACCAACATGCTACCTATAAATCTAGTCTCAACAAACTCTCAAGTTTTATGAGCTTTATTCTAGTAGTCTTAGATAGCTACCGTTTGATAAAGAAAAACCCTAAAGTTTTTCGTCTAATCAACTTGTGCTGCTCGTCTAAACGAACCCAAAATAAGGCCTCAAAAAGGAGGATGGAGTGAGTCAAGTAGCTTTCTTTACTACCTACACTTTGTGAAATTTTTATTATGCAGAAAAAGCTCAACTTCCACAATCGCTCTGGATGTTCGATGGAATAATGTTTATCTTTTTTCTCCGAAGAAATCCCTACGATATAATTTTATTTTTATTTCCCCTTTCGAACCATCAAATAATAAAACGTGCATAATTTCCCCTTTCTTTATCTATTTTATTTCGTGGGGAAAACGAGGCAAACACACTAGATTTATATTTCGATCGTTATTCTGAATTATCCAATAAATATCACACGCTTCTGTTTGCGTCACATGTTTACTGCTTCTGTTTTGTATGCCACATGATTCTTTCACAACCCTAGTTGCCAAATCTGGTTTCTAATAAAACATAAATAAAAATCAGGCCATAATTAAATGGCTTGCATTGAGGAGTTTAATATATGAGGAGAGCAATAAATTTAATTCTTATATTAAACTACTTATTGATGAAAACTTACAGAAGAATGTTGTATGTTGAATAAGATTGTTGTACAGCAATATACCTGAAAGCAAAAATAATATGAATTATTATCATACTATATGATTATAATTAATTCAATTAAATGTAACTTTACAATTACAAATTTCTTTATTGTACTTGAATTACAACAGTCATTGCTCAGTACAACAGCGTCATTACAGAAATTATAAAAACAAACATAAAGACAAACAGTAAAAATTTTTAAAACACACAGCATGTCAGCATAACGCCGGGAACAGTGAGGGTCGAGACGCGCAGAGACACAAAAGAAATCAGTTCTCGATCGAGGCATAGTTCCATCTCTATGATAAGGATGGATGGATCAAGGCTTTGAGTTTTAGGTGTTTTAATATCAGACTGCAGGTAGGGATGGGGGGTGGAAGGACAGTATATCAGAGGTAGTGTAGGGCTCCGTGAGATGTTTCCGGAGATACGCACTGTACGCTGAGAACCCAACAGTTGCAGGATCTATTTTGAAGTGGTTCAGGTATTTGATAGATGCGTATGTGAATGTCCTTTCTGAAGACGACAGATGGTGTGTAGGAGGTTTAAACAAATTGAACCTGGTACTGTAGTGATGCGTGAATCGGTAAGGTAAAAGTCTATCCTGATTTTTGTGGATCAGTTTGAGCAGAGAGAAGACATACAAAGCAGGCACGGTAAGAAGTCCAAGCCGCCTGAAATGGCCTCTGCATGACTGCTGCATTGACAAGCCTGTCAGGATCCTAATCGCTCTCTTTTGAAGAAGAAAAACCCTTCGCAGAGATCTCTCAGACCCACCCCAGACGACCAGCCCATAGTTCACGTGGATGATGAAATGCCCATAATAAGCAAAGAGAAGAACCTCAGGGGACACCGTGTGCTGAAGGCGTCTAAGAAGGAAGCAGACACTAGCAAGACGACGGCACAAATGATCTGTGTGAGCCGACCAGTTTAGGTTCTGGTCGATGTGGAAGCCCAAAAACTTCACCACGCCCTTCGGCTCGATCAAGGCACCATCGGTGGGTATGGAGGGTAAAGGTGGAAGACGTGATCGGCTAGAGTGAAAATCAATCAGTACATAAAGATGATTTAAATATCAAGGGAGGAGTAACATTATAGCATGTTAATTGAATCAAATATCGAATTAATTATTATCATCATTCACGAGAACGAAAACCTTATAGCTTTAGAAGGGGTGACTACGGTTCTCTCTACGGATCCTTAACGTGCGTAGATTGTCGACAGTAACCAATGAACAGGATCCTGAGCTTTGTTTGAGTTCCTTTCATTCTGTGATTTTTGAGACGCATGATAAACACATCCCCATTAGTTCTCCCTCGTGAGGAGATATGTTTACGAAAGATATTATCGGAAAAGCTATAAAATATCTGGAAACAAAAATTTAGACACCTGAGATCAAAGAAAGAAAAAGGATACCCAAACTGGCCTTTGATAGTTTTTCCAGAAGACTTGAATATAATAATATACAGCGGGATCCCAGAAGGTTTTGGTTTTTCGTCAATGGACGGAGGAGCTGTATTGCTGTTTCGTTCGAGGTATACCTCGACCATGATATTGCTACTTCACAGCAGGGTGTTGTTGATTTCTTCACTATTCACATTACGAGCTGTTCCAATGCATGTGTTTCTTTAAATGATAGTTCCGATTCTAGTACGTCTTCCACCTTGCAACTAAGTACATTTTCATTCCAATATTTTATTGATGATTACACTTTAACAACAGCTTCTGGGAGATTTAATTCCTCTCTTTCAGTGGTTCCTGATCGCATTCCTTCATTTCTCATCAGGGATTGCCTGCCTATTCTTCAAGTTCCACTGGTTCATATCTGTAATGCAGTACTGGCAACATTAGGTTTTTCTGAGAATCGGAAAAATTCTCACGTCGTTCCTGTGTTTTAGCATGGGGACAAAGCAAATGTAACTAACTATCGTCTGATATTAAACCAGAGGGCAGTTTTTAAACTGTTAGAGTTTTGTCTGTATGATTTGGTATCTAGGCAGGTGTTCCACCATATATCCCATCAGCAGCATGGATTTGTGTCGGGCAGATCAACAACTACCAACTTAGAAGATATTTTCCAATAGAAGTCATTTTTACTGATTATTTATTATTTCTAAGCTTAGTACCTTTTGGTTTGCCACAGCACTTAGTTCGCCTTTTTGCTGATTATCTTTGTGAAAAAAGGCAACTCATTTAGATATCGCTTTCTGTCGCAGCTTTTTGGTGCTCCGTCTGGGGTCCCTCAGGGATCTGCTCTGGGTCCTCTTCTGTTTGTTGTCTTTATTAACTCTGTTGCTGAGCTGTTTAGAGTAAGATATTCATTATATGCGGATGATATGAAGATCTTTTATTGCATTGAATATCTGGAGGATGTCATCATTTTACAGGAGGACCATGATAGATTTGCTGTTTGGTGTGAGTCTAATGGGCTTGACCTTAACGCCTCCAAATGTTGTGTAGTCTCTTTCACTTGCAGTAGACTGCCGATTAGTTTTAATTATTCCGTTCTTGGCAACACTCTCAGACGTATAGACAATATTTGTGATCTTGTGATAGTTTTTGACTCTACGTTTACTTTTAAAACACATATTGATTCTATAGTTTCTAAAGCTTATAGATACCTACTTAGGTTTTATAATTAGAAATTCTTGGGAGTTTACAGATCAGAATACACTTTAATTCCTATACACGACCTAAGTTTGCCCTATACTGGAATATGCGTCGGTGATGTGGGCTCCTACTCAGGTGGGTGGTATGGATCTTCTCGAGCGAGTTCAGAGAATATTTCTTAAGTTCTTGTGCATTAGACTAGATGGCATTTATCCTGCTCGTGGATATCCACAGAACTTATTACTGAAGTGTTTCAATTCAAGGAGTTTTGAAGACCCATCGTCAAAATGTTCTCCTATCTGTTCCTACACAAACTCGTGAACGCGTCAATTGATTGTCCAAGTTTGGTAAATAGGCTTCAATTTTATGTACCACGACAGGCTGCGCGCTACAGGGACACTTTTATTCTCCGAACTCAATGTACCCGCATCTTGCAACACTACCCCATATACCAATCTTGCAGAAATGATGCGCGTATTCAAGGCTTTACTGATTATTTAACCGTTCTATTAAAGATGTAAAACAATTGTGATTAATGTATAAAATAATTACTAGAGCATCGTTTGGTATTATGGCTGTGTAAACGTTTTTGGATTCATTACTTTTTTGACTTTTTTCTTCCAAGTTTAACGTAAATGTATCAAGTAACTCGAAAATAAAACGTTTTAGAGCAAAACTTTATGAGAGAAAAAATAGCAATTATTTTTACGTGCTATTTCGTTTTCTGGAGTTATAATGAGCATACAAACTGTGTCCTGCCTGTATCCATAAATGTTCCCCTTAAATTATCCTGTGTAGGTAGAATATTTATAAAATAACAATATTTCGGGTAATAACCAATATGATCCAGATTTCTAAGATGCATTTTTCCGACCAGTGACTAGCCTAGGATCGTTATTTATTACATAGACGAATTTTCTACTTGCATCTAACGCGCAACTTTCGGGCGTGTGAAACTAGGGAAAAAATTAAACCAAATATAATAATTTATACATAAAAATTATCCTAATGACAGGATGATTTTATAAGCTTTCGGTAGGCCTCGAGCTTTTAGTATAACTGTGAAACATGAGCAAATACCTATTTTGCAAAGAGACTAATGAGCAAAGTTGGTTTGAAAATTGAAATACAGGTAAAAGCACGTATAATTAAAAGTTTTCCAAGCATCTATTAGTGTCATGCTTTTCAATTTGTTTCGCAATTCGTGAAACTTGACACCTTGCAGAATTATAACACTTTGTATCCTAAGCTTAGGCTATGTTTTATGTGAATTCTCCCAAATTTGGGGTTTAAAGGTAACAGTGAATTGAAACGGTTTAACAATTACCTATAAACTTGACGTTTTCTATAAATAATATAAATAAAGGGTGTTATAAAATAAGTGTTACAAACTTAAATTGGCAAACATGTAGGGAATGCAAAAATAGGCGAAAAACTTCCTGTAGGCATGGGTTGTTGAAGCTCAAGTTTTCGAGATACAGGGTGGTAAAGTTCTTCGAAAAAATTAATATTTTTTGAATATTTAAAAATTGCATGATCAGAATAATTCGAAATTTTACAGTAGATTTGAATACCTCCAAACAAGACGAGGTATCTACAAAAATAACAAATCTTCATTAATGTCAGTGGCGTAAAAATTATTTAATAAATAAACACACCCAGATCTCCGCCACTGGATTGAAAAATTTTTCATCGAGATTATCGAAACATTTACTTCAATGAATACAACTGTCCAAAATTTCAAGTTATTCTGACAAGCCTATTTTTAGACAATGAAAAAAAATATTGATTTCTTCGCAAGTTCCCCGCCCCCCATTTTGCAACCGTTATTTTTTTCGTACAATTAAAGGTTGGGCGATGAGCCAAATCAATACAACACCTCCCACCTTTCATAAGCCCTTGATGACAATAGCTTAGCTAAACGCAAAGGTGTTGTGTCTTCTCCCAAAAAAGGAACACCGTCCTCGAAAGAACTCCACTCCCCACTTGATCCGTCGGAGGAGTAAAGCTCCCGACCAGGGTTTGATTGAGCTAGCTTTTGGCTGTCATTTCCTTAGCGTATGTCTTGATGCAGCTTCAGTAAGATTATGTTGCCTTTGGTGCTACAATTTTATTTAGCGGTAGTAGCCCACGCTCCATTGTTTGGAGACTCTTTCTTAAACTTGGTTGTGGTTTTCGGGAAAGGGTCATGCGCCAATCGTCTCTATTCATAGCCTTGATTTAGACAAGGTAACATGCTACTCGTCCCTATTTGTTGTTGAATCGTTTCTTCTGGGTACGTCGCCATAGTGTTGTTTATTACAGATTTATCATTATACATGTGAAGAGTATTAGAGAGTAAAAGAGTAAAACAGTCAATTTTGTTTTATTCTATATTTTCGTAGATTTCAATCAATGAAATGTAACAAAAAAAATCTGCAATAAAGGATACTTTTAATGAATAAACTATAATTTGATAAATATAAATAAAATGGACGGAGAGCGACAATTTTTGCACGAAAAATTCCTCGAAAGATAAAACAGTAAACTAAAGCGTGTATTGGATAGGTATAAAAGGGGCGGTTTTAATTAGATCCATGCACTTTGTGAGGTACAAATTATTCACTCCTTGAACTTTAGTGACGGAAAAACCATTCATGAAGAAGTAACGACGATAAAGTGTAACCGAAAGTTTTCAACTGATCGATATGAGACTTGAGGAAAATAATTGAATTCACGCGTATTCAAAAAGTTTGCATACCCTGTAAGCATAATTATTATGACTGCACGTTATTATAGCTGCAGCAGTGGTTCTTCTTATTACCGTTATCAAATAACTGAAATTACCAAATAAAAGGCCCTCGGATATCTTTTATGGCATCCTCAATTCTATTTATGTGTGAATCAGTCATAAGTAGCTCTGCTCTCATTTCTAAATAAGAGAAAGGAAACCTATCAAAATCAGTACAATACAATTTTCTCCATTTCTTGTATTTTTGTCTTTGCTTGAAAATTTAGGGGCTTTAATCAAATAAAGAGATATGAACTTATAGAAAAAAAATTGGAATATCTTTTTGGCTCTATTCGACTCTCAGTGAATGATAAAGTAGAAAAATAACTTCTTTGCGTAAAAGCTTATGTTTTTTTTTACATTCTCTTCACATGTACACACACCTTTACAAAATATATTTAGATAATACTTTTAAAGAAAATAAACAACGATTTCTCATGTTTCAGGAAAGCGTTAGGTATTGTAGAGGAAAACAAGACTAATTGTCAGATCAAATTTGTGATATAAATGATATATTAGTTAACTTTTAGGCAACCTAAATTATGTAAGGAAAGAGCGATGTACTACAAAAAGAGAAAAATAAATCTACCTATAGAATATGTACAGGCTGTCAAGGAAATTGGACAGGGGCAAAAATGAAATTCGTTCAGCTTGATGTTTTGTACAACATACCGGTGGTTTAAACTTCGTTCCAACTTTCTGATTAAAAACGGCCGTTACAGGTGAGATGTAATATTTTGTTAAATTTAAATCTACTTCTCGACCTGTAACCTGTGAATTTTACGAAGTTCTGAATTCATATCTCACAGCGCAGACGATCAAAACTTTTTCATCGCCGGACTTGTCGATATAATGTAACAAATCAAAAGTTTAGACAGCTTCGCACTATAGGAAATAGAACTGACACGAACGCCAGTTATACAAGAAGCAGTTATTTTTACCTTTTTATATACTAGTTTACCGGTCAGTCTTTTACATTTACCGCGCATGGACTATACCTATACGGTAGGTACTAAATTTTCTTTCTATAACAGATCAGTATGAGGTGATTGATGTGTGTAGGCTTTCAATTCTGATTACAGATCAATAAGGTTTCTGTGCTTCCAAATTTGAATTTTCAATATATAAAAAGTATAGGTGTTTTTTATGGCCGCCATAGGTATTGTTTTTAATTCTCACTTATTATCAATAAAACTAAGAACACAAAAAATCTATCACATTATACAATAAAATTAAAAAACATAAAAAAAAAATTCACCAAATGTTATAAAACTATAAGGAAAGCAACATCAAGTCACATCGACGTTGTTTATTAACGTCATTCAGTGAAAATACTGAAACATAATTTTTTTTATATACATTATATGACTGATGTTTCGTTTCCTTGTTTTTTTTTTAAATACCGAATGACATGAAAAACATTAAGACACCTACAAGAATACAGTTGTCTATGAATACCTTACTAGAATCTAGTCGCCTTTGAAATTTTTTTTAGTTGTCAAATGAATGGCTTATGACGACAACTCAGTAAAGTTCGGGTGCCAACTTTGTGCGAATTTCTAACAAAATTTTCGTTTGTCCGTCCCACCCTCCAGAAAAAAGTATTTTTTTTTTTTTAATTTTGCGGTAACTTTTTTTTGAATGAACAACGAAAATTTTGGTTGTATAAATCGTGGGCAAACAACTGTCATTTGAAAATTGATGAAAAGTGTTCACGGGGGTGTGGATGCCAAATTTTCTAATTTGGTAGTAATCTTTTTCTTGAAGGGCGGACAAACGTGGACACACCGTGGACAAACGAATGCCATATTGACTATGTGTAAGTATTTGTAATTAAACTTGTATAAAATGCAGACTTCCGTTAGTCGGCGATTTGTCCACATTCGTCCAATCAAAATTTGAATTTTTTGTCCACTCTCCAAAAAAAAGGATTTTATTTTTTATTTTGCCGTAACTTTTTTTCTAATGGTGGACAACCAAAAATTTTTATTGTACAAATCGTGAGCAAAGGAATGCCATTTGAGATTAAATGAAAAATGTTCATAGGGGTGAGTTGATGTCAAATTTTTTAATTTTTCTGAAATATTTTTCTTGAATGATGAACAAACAAAAATTTTGGTTGGGAAAACCGGGGGCAAACAAATGTCATTTAATAAAAAATGTTCATGTAATTTTTTTTTAAATTTTGAAATGAATGCCGTTTGCTTTTTATATTATAAACTCGTACTTGGGAGTGCCAATTTGGCTGAGGTTATGACAATTTATGTACCTACCACTTATAACCCACAAAAATAGTTTTTTTTTCGACAAAAAAAAAAAATAGTAAACTCGATTTTTCCGTTTTTTCAGGATATTTCAGCAAAGCCTGAAGGTTCTTCAATTTTTTTTCAGATTATTAATAAGTATAAAATTGTGCAATTTTTTCTAATTTAATCGACCAGAATAATTGTTAAATGTTAACTCATGTATACCTCATAGATATTTAATATCACATTTTTTTGAGCAAAGAGGCCAGTGTTCTTTCAATGAAACTTGAAAGACGCATTCAAAGTTGGCTTTTAAAAAAAGCAAGCTTGCTAAAGTTGTTAATATAAAAGTTAATATAACCATTAACTGTTATATTTTCCATAAAATTTCGAAAATTGCATCCATTTGCAGCAAAGAATAACCGTAAAGACATAATAACATTAAAAGATAAAAATATTACAACTCGATTCTAAGTTTTATGTTTCAGGAAAGCCACACGCGGACAATAATTTTTACGGATAGTTTTATAATCTGGATGTTCTGATTTAAATCAATGGTTTTTATCTTTATGGTTTTGTTTAAAGCTTAAATTTTATGTTTTGTGCTCAACTGTGCAACATATATTACTATTTTTACTATCTACAGACAAGATTATTAAAGCTAAGGGATTCTCAACTATTATTATAGAGATCTCTACTTGTATTTAAGATAACTTCCTTTTAATTCGACTATTTTTGCTTTTATATCAATAATAAAATTTTAAAGTTTAAGTAACAACTAGCAGAGCAATCCGGCTATAGACGACCGTGCGCCAAAAGGTCATGCTCTAAAAGTTAGAGAAATCTGGTTCTCTACAACATAACTTCGTTAGTAACGTTTCTTCCAAGATAAATTTTATATACAAACAACGAAAACGAACTTATTTACGTTCGTTACTCGTTTTCGTATTTTCCAGAATAAAGGATACAAACAAACTTCATGGATTGCTTGAACGAGAAAACATTTTCCCTTCAGCCATTCACTAAGATACGAAGTATGACTATAAGACAAAGCTAAGGGATTGCAGGCATAAGAGGCAAATCTAGAAAGCCGTTTATTATCCTCGTGGGTGTTCCATTCGCGTGTCGTATCTGGTAGCTGGAAGAGCTATCGGGAAGAAGGAATAAGAGCTGCGTATTTTAGATCGAACAGCGTCGGTGATTTAGGACAACGCATGCACGGGTCCTGAGAAGGGCAAGGTGAAATCCCTTGACGCTGTTGTTTGGGGAAAACGAAGACCACATACATGGAGGGAATGAAAATGCGGTTCCATGCTTGTACAGCGGAAAATAGCAAGTAATATTTATTTTTTAGGCTCTAATAGTTCAGTTTTGAGGAAACGTTTCGCTAAAAAACTTAAACGTAAAAGAAAAATGTGAATGATGTGTTTTTACAGCATTCACATTCTTCTGAAGTCAACAAGTTGAAAATTTATGAAATGTGTTTTCAATTTTCTAAAAACTCCCTCTATTAGCTATGATCAGCTCATTCGGTTTATTTTCCATTTCAGAATTTGAAAAATAGGTAAATTATTCGGAAGAAGTCTTAATCGATTATAAACCAAGAAATATAAGTGGTGAAGTATCCAGATCGTGACAAACTATTTTCTAACCGGCTTAAAAATAATCTATATGGAGTTGTTATAAGTTTAGTTTAAAATCAAAAGGTGTTTAAACGAGTCAACACAATTTCTTCCTAAATCAGTAGGACAATGAAGATGTTCGTTGATATTCTGATCCAAGAATATCCCGCTATTAATTTAGGATGATTTTTTTAAAGAGGGAACATCGGTCTTAACTATGTAAATAAGACATAGTTGCTCTACTCTGATAATTTTGCTTCGAGAACCAGCTCATTTAGACACAAACTTATAAACTAACAAAAGAAATTATTTTTGAAGTTGTAAAAAGTCCTTCCAAGGACTTGCAAACTACAGCACACTCAAATCAAAGTAGTATTTCAAGGTATAAATCTTTGCAATTGTTTTTTTTTTCTTGTTAATTCCATCTGCTCGACTTATTCGAGGCTTTAAATAGCATTTGCTCTTCAGATTCTCATACAAACCAACCTAAGTGAAGGGATAATAATAGTATCTAATGTCAAATGTCTAAATAATGTCGGATATAATAAATATGGTTTGTAAGTAGGTATATAAGACTGTGAACTTACACCTTAATAAAGTGTTGTGAAACATACCTTTACCATCTGCTAACACACGGTATAAAAGAAACGATAAAATGACTTTTTACAAATGTGCAGCATTATCGATATTACAGATTCCTATGTTGGTAGTGTCCTATCTCTGGAATAACTTAGTTCTACAATCGATCTTGCTGGATGAACGTATCTGAAACCTGCATTTTGATTGAAACAGGGTCAAAATAATTATGTTATAATAATTATTATCAACGATTATGTGATATCAAGTAATGCGGATTATATGTTTTCATCAATCCCTTTCCAATAAAACTTTGTGTGCAGAACATATTAAATTAATCAATTATTCATTGGCGAGTTATTTATGTGAAATCCATCTGCACAGATCGCATGAAGATAATCTTTGGCTCTAGGATTTGCAAATGATAAGGGTGTAGTCTCCTTTCCCTAATAATTATTATTCTCCGCGTAGTAAATTATGACATACCCCTACTAACGTGCTTTGCGAACCCATAAATTTTGGTTGTTTTATAAAAGATGTAAAAGACTGCTGGAAGCAGTATCCGGACTTAACGACGCGGATCTCGTTCTTAATCACGGGGGCACTGTCGAACGATATGTACGATTCTGACCAACATCTATAAACTTGGGTGCAGTCGGTTGGAAAATCCTTCAGCGTTGTGCTTATAGACGACGGTTGTAAGAGCGTTTCCCTGTAAGCTCTCCATAAGAAACGCTTTAACTCTAAACCTTAGATTTGTGAAATTTTCAGTCGTAATGCTTGGAGTACTACTCACAATAACGTCTGGCGAGACTTACTACAGCGACTCACTAGAGAAGTTCACTAGAGAAGCGAATCACTATGATAGTTATCGATTCCGATTATGAACCATAAATGAACATATAAGCTCCAAAAAGTGGGAATTTCCGAAAAAAAAGAAAGTACCTACTGCTGATGAAGCGTCTAATAATAAAAATTTCCACTGCAAACCTCAATATGAAATTTACCTCACAGACCTGGAAGAGAGAAGAAGTATGGTTTAATTTTCTCATAGTTTGTCGGTTTCAAAACCGAACATGTCTTGAATACAATAACTCGCAAGATATCTAAAAATCAATACCTCGCAAGCATTTCTAGACTTTGTTTCAACGCAACCGTACATATATTTGTAAAATAACTCAGACGCAAAATTGAACATACAATTTAAGAAATGCAAACACAACAACGGAGAAAAATAGCTTGCAAGAAATGTTATTCGAAGAGCCTTCACAGACGGTCTACACTTCAAAGAGAATGGAGAAAATGCATGATGGGAATTTATATTATTTTATTAGCGGAGGAAAATGGAAGATGAATATTTCCTAAAGCTACGAAATCGATTTAGGGTAAATATCAAATTCTCTGAATGCATATTTGCATCCCACAAAGTTGACATATAAATAAATAATATCCTTAAGAATTTACAAATTTCCAAACAATGAAACAAGTCAACAATAATCAAATAAAATTTTCATTGTAGATATTTTAGTGAACCACAGATTTTTACATGAATCCGGCAAACACACTAAGGTATAAAGAATCCAAAAGGGCCTGAAATGGATCCCGATTCTGCACCTGCTATGCCTTGACCGGGAGTGTCCTTACTCCTACCCTCCCACTGTCGGTCGCCCGTAAAATATGAACTCCGATAACAAGGTGGTCCCCTTCTGATGTATATAACGGGTCTCTTATGGACTTCAGTGCACCTCGGGGATTGTGGAGAACTCGACTCAACTCGACCATATACCTCTACATGCATTCTGGGAACGTTGTTGCCTCTAACAATGTTTTTCTTGCATCCCCAAAGAAACCTCCATGATATTATATTTATAACTCAGTACTTACGGACTTATTTTTATCCTTTAAAATGTCGCACGTGATGAAAATAATTACGCCAACGTATCTAAAAAAAAGTATTATTTTTGTTGTCGACAAGTTATTGCCAGCCGAGAACTAATAATTTTATCCTTTACCCTCTCTAGAATAGATTCTATAGGAAGTGAGTTCCTTCTATTTGCTGTAGTTACAGAGCGAAATATTTATTAAATGAATTATAGCAACGATTGCCTTTTTTATTGCTGATCTAGTTTTCGCTAGAACTGCTATTGTTATCTACATTATAGAGCTGTAACGTAGGAGTATATTGATAGCGAAATTAATTTACATTCAATGCATGTTTTGGCTACAGTTTTCTGGGGCAAGATACCGCTCCAAGACAAGTAAACTATACATGTTTACGATAAGTCTAAAATATTTTCCTTCCGTATTGGGCTCTATAAATAAGAAGTGACTGCCAAAACTAACTAGTCTGCGTAAGATAAGAAACAGCAAATACCAGCAGCTTGGTAAAACTTTATTGTACACCCCGTACAATAAAGTTCGACATAGAGCAGGCTGATTGTTGTGAACTTTTCATTAGAAATTTTTGACAGCCCGTAGTTTTAGATCATAATTACATGCCAATTATTATTATAGGGAAGCAAGCTTTATTGGGGTATTATTACTCAAATTACAAGTGTTAGATGCACAAGATGCACAAAATGGTGAATGCACAAGTAATATATTACTTACTACGAGTCTTTAAGTTTGTCCTGATGAGACTATTTCTTAGAATTACCTCAGATCATCATTACTGTACGTACACTGTACAGCGAGAGACTAGAATAAATTTTGCTGCTTAATGGCGCAAAAATTTAGCTAAATCAGTTGAATTATTACAACGATCAAGTGCGCCAACCACCAGATCGTTATCCCAACTCTTGATACTTCAAGAGTCTGTGACATTCAGCAAATCGTGCTCGTAACTATAATAAGCGTCTCGGTAAGTAGTACAAAATTAAATGAGAGGGTGAGTTGCTAGCAGCCCATAACTCTACCCAACATTATTTAGATAGGGAGAGATGTCTGAGAGATATTCTCGGAATGCTGCCCTCAAACTATTTCGCTAATGCGAGCTCGCAATATCGCGTCCGTGGTGCGCGCGTGCTTCGTTAAGGTTGACGTGGTGATAGTCCTGTGTTAGGTCCATTGGCGGAGCTCTTTAATAGAGTCATGATATCACCCTCGCCGCCCATTAAGTTCAAGTGCATTTAAAGCTTGGTAGATAGAGATGTCTAGACTACACTTCTTGTGAGTTACTCAAGGGTTGTTTATTTTCGACAAGAGAAATTGCTTAGCTCGTTATGGAATAACGCCGTAGTTTATCGTTGATTACAAAGAGAGGAATTAAAAAAAAAATAATCAACTGCGCTTAAAATCTACCATCACTGCAAACGTAAATGAATTCAAAGAAAAAGTTGAACCACTCGGTAAACATCTATTCTTTACGATGAATGGAAATGTTCCAGGGTCTATCTGATATCACGATCGAGATCAGTCGATTTGTTACTAAAAGTAGCAGAATTTGTTTATAATATCTACAGTTCTTTTGACGCAGAATTATATTTAGATTTAATAGTCCAGATGAGGAATCATATACAGGGTGATTCAGACCACCCGTACACCCCTTTTTTCTCGAAAACGGCGCATGGGATTTTTTTGGTAGATAAGCCTCTTTACTAAATCGATACCAAGGAATTGAATTATGATACTTACTTAAAATTTGCTACCAACTTTGAAATTTTAAATGTAACTCTAGATCAAATTGGCCATATTTGCGAAGGTCTTTGGAAAATAAACAACTTTTGTAAAAAACATTTTTTCCTATCAACTTTCCATTGCTGAGATATGACAAACTGAAATTTCATACAGTCTACAGGCATTTTATACAAATTTCCGAACGCACCCCAAAAATCAGTTCCACAGATAACAGACAACCATTTTTCATGGCTTGACACTTTTGAGAGTTGCATCATTTTTGACAGTTGTATCATTTTTGACAGTAGCGTCTTTAAAATGCATACCTAGTTTGAATTTAAAAGTCGAATATTTAAGTAATAAAAAGATTAGTTTCGTGAATATGGCGTACACAAACGAAAAAGCTTTTGAAATGTTGATGGTACTGGGTGAATGTCATCAGAATTATTCAGCAGCTCAGAGATTGTATGCTCAGCGGTATCCTAATCGCACACATCATTCTCGTTTGGTTTTTAAGCGTTTGGCCACTCGCATTCGCATAACAGGTAAAATTCAGCCAAACCACAACAGAAATGCTGTAATAAGGCGACCAATTATGGATGAAGTAGCACCTGATATTGTGGCTGCTGTTATTGTCAATCCTCATGATTCCACTCGAAGAATTTCAGCAGATTCCGGTGTGTCACAGTCGACTGTGTGGAGAATTTTGCACAACAATGGTCTGCATCCATACCACATAAACCTTCATCAAGAACTAACAAATGACGATTTTAGAAAATGTCTCGTATTTTGCAACTGGTATCGTCGTCAGAATCATGACTTCCATAAAAAAATCTTGTGGACAGATGAAGCAACTTTCAAAAGTAGTGGCAATGTGAACATTCACAATGCACATTATTGGTCAGAGGAGAATCCGCATTGGTTACGAACAGTTGACCACCAACATGTGTGGAGCCTCAACACTTGGTGCGGTATTATTGGTGCTCAAATCATCGGTCCCTATTTTTTTGATGAACATTTAAGTGGCAACCTGTACAATGAATTTTTACGGAATCACTTGCCAGAATTGCTCGAAGATATCCCGTTGGCTACAAGGGTAACAATGTGGTTACAACAAGACGGTTGCCCTGCTCATTATTCTTTGCTTGTTAGGGATACTCTTAACACGTTTTTTCCTCACAGATGGATAGGAAGATCCGGTCAAATATCTTGGCCTCCGCGGTCGCCAGATTTGACACCGCTGGATTTCTATTTATGGGGTAGGATTAAGGACTTAGTTTATCAAGAGCGTCCAATCAGCAGAAATGACATGAAGCAACGCATTCGAAATGCATGTAATTCAATTGCCCCAGAGGAAATTTCAAGAGCAACAAAGAGTGTTATACGAAGGGCAGAAATGTGTATTCACAATGGTGGACGACACTTTGAATAAAATATCACATCTTGCCTAATTGTTAATTTATTTATTGAGGCAACTTATGATTATGTTTATTAATTAAATATTAAAGTGATTTTGATGTTCTTCTAAAATTTTAACTCTTATAATAACAAGTCTTATTAATACATGTTCAATTTAAAGTTGCAACTGTCAAAAATGACAATCCATAAAAAATTGTTACCTGTTATCTGTGGAACTGATTTTTGGGGTGCGTTCGGAAATTTGTTTAAAATGCCTGTAGACTGTATGAAATTTCAGTTTGTCATATCTCAGCAATGGAAAGTTGATAGGAAAAAATGTTTTTTACAAAAGTTGTTTCTTTTCCAAAGACCTTCGCAAATATGGCCAATTTGATCTAGAGTTACATTTAAAATTTCAAAGTTGGTAGCAAATTTATCGATTTCCCGGAAATTCCGCAGCTCGTAAGTATCATAATTCAATTCCTTGGTCTCGATTTAGTAAAGAGGCTCATCTACCAAAAAAATCCCATGCGCCGTTTTCGAAAAAAAGGGGTGTACGGGTGGTCTGAATCACCCTGTATACGCTGTGAAACTTAATCTAGTAAAGAGAAAACTCTTACAAATACAAAGCTTCACGTGAGAAAATATTCACTGAACATTACAAATTGGAGGAAATGAGCCTATCTAAGTGTATAGCTTGAATAATCAAAGGAGTGTGGTTCTTAAGTTTGTACTCAAAAAAGGCGTGAATAATTTCATCAACAGTTCATTTTTCCACCAAACACTTCAAGCATTTCACCACATTTTTATAAAAATCACAATTTTACTGTTTTACATTGTATACTTTTAATGGAAATTGATGGAGCATTTAATTGCAGTTAAATAAATGTTAATTAAATTTACATAATAACGCTAATTACTAAATATTCGCAACTCGAAATAAAATTTAAAATGCACTTTAAATCAAAAAAGCCTCCACACAATAGTTTAATATAGAAAAGAATGCTTACTTTAAAAACACTAATTTTGCATGATGAACTATTGCAACTTGGCTGGTTTCTTGTAGGAAATTAAAATTTAAAGTTAATGCTAATATCATTGCAGGAAAAAATTAAATTAAGGGATTATTCCACACGTTATGGAATCACTTGCGTAGGGGATTTTTTACGTAATATGCAGAAAGTAGATAATCATATAAGAAGCTTAATGTTTAATTAAATTTAAGGAATAGTAAAACTATAGGCTGACGTTACTGAATCGAGGAAGAATATTTTAAAATGCACTAAGTAGCAATTTAGTATTTTTAATAATAAGTAGATTGTAACGCATATAGTGCGTTAAAGTATCTTTACGAACATCTAGCATTATTAGAAAGGCGAAAGAGATGATTTTCTCAAAGTAAAAACATCAACGACCTTTTTACTAAAAATATCGTGTGTAAAATAACAGACCGTTCAGAGACCATTTACGCTAAGGGACAATTTCACAGCGCAGGCGATATGCCTCGTGGAAGAATGCGCGACTAGTCCAGAGATGATGACGTAAGCCTTTGCGACTTGGCGGAAGACCCAGAACGTGAGAAGCGACGGTACGAACAACAGAAGGGGAAATTCACGGAAATAAGCAAATGACGTGCGGGAAACGTCGCAAGCGCGAACTAAAAAAAAAAACGAAAATGGCCATCCTATTATCTTATTATAGAACCTAAATCTAGAAATGTTTACCTTGCCTGTGTCTGTCGCCTTCTAAAGAAGTAACAAGAGTGTTTTCCTCTTAATAATCGGCAGATTAATATCAACTTCCGGTGGTTTTCGATTTCCAACATCAGACTCTGCGTGTCTTCAATCTTCAAGAGGCTCTTCAAACCAATGTTTAAGTCTTGTGAATGCCGCCGTCGCTATCAGATTAATTTTTTAGCCCTTCATCTGACTTCTTGGTAGTTATTGAGAAACTTCTTATCGTTCAACTACAAGTTCACCTAATGCATCATCTTAATTCGGAAAGGTACCTGTGCAATAGCATTAGCGAACTGTGAATGAAGCTCTGCTACTTCTGCTGTCTTCCAAAAAACTTTCACAAAAAAGTTTTATAAAAAAAATAACTACTAAATCTCTGCTAGAAGAACCTATCTACCAGGTTGACAAGTAAGTAGGTACTAAAATTAAGGACGGATATCATAAGAACCTACAGGGAATATTGCCTATATGCCGTCCGTAAAATTTCTAAAAATCGTCAGAATGTTTCTCCATCAAAACCTGACTTGAAGAATTACTTTAGAATACTCGATGACTCACCAGCAGCAAGCCTAGGGACATTGACCTTGTGGAGCGTGCGCACGCATGTCCAAATGACGATCGTGCTATAGCTGTTAACGCAATATAGAGTGTTCTAGAAGAAAAAGTCGACCTTCGCCGGATGGTAAATTAACCTTCTGAAAAAACTCCTGTAACATTGGGCACATTTTTCCTAGCCTAGCCTAGCTTCTTTGTTGAAAGTCTGATGATGCGCATGTGCTTGCTACTTATTATGTTAGTGAAAAAAAAAAACATGAACAAGAGTCTGAAGTTGGTAGGCAGACTCTATTAAGGCCGCGAAATAATAAATCAAGGAGTCATAGATGTAAGAACTCGAGGATGAATTACGTTATTTGCTCGCGTCCTTGTAATCGAATAAAAATTCAGGCGGGAAAAAACTGAAATTACATTATCATGTTCCGTTTTCCAGATCAATAATATCGGAACGCTCCCTTGTTCTATTGCTCTCTGGCGTTGTGGTGTAAAAGTGAATCAAAAGATGAAAATATTAGAACTAACAAACCAGAAAGATCTCAAGACTTTAAGGTGTTTACAGTGAATATTTTCAAAACAAACAAGTCGTTCCATTTTACTAAATGCCGTGAAACGGGCGTTAAGTCGTTAAACAGCAGAGCTCAGCGATAATATTTAGTAATCCATTTTACCGGGAGACAGGAAAATCACAAACGAAGTGGAGTCTTAGCCGCAAAAGCCAGTCGTAAAAGCAGAAATAAAAGTATCACTGTTGTCATGGTACACAGACCTTATGGAATTAGTTAAGCATGAAAAAGGAAGTGTTTTTGAACTTTCTTAAAAACAGTTTTATTTCGCCCGTAGTCTGGAAGTTCAAGATTTAACTTCGGAATTCGTGTTATTACTTGAACAAACGCGAAATTGGATTATTTTTTATCCTAGGTAAAGATATCCGAAGTAGTTTTATTGCGATGCTCTCACAAGGATGCGGATTTTTTATGATCATTATTGCAGAATAAAATTTATAAGTAAATAATATGAAACAAAAGCTTTGGCTGCGACAAAAATCTTATTCTAAAACTTTAAGAGCGTTTCCTATCGATCCTTAGGGATGAAAAAGTTTACACAATAAACCGTGTTCTGAAACACTTCGTTCTCGAATATCGTATCGAATGGATAAGATATTAAATACAGGGCCTTTCAATGATATAAGGGGTAGTTTTATAAAAGATGGGTCAAAAAATGGGAAAAGTAATAATAAATATTAACTTTGATTGATTCAATAATTATTGCATAAATTCAAAGTCCTATGTAATTTTCTCATTATGATCATTTGTAAATTCTCACAAAAATGTCCTGGAGTTTCAGATTTTTATGGAAACGTTTGATATCCGAAAGTAGCTCCAAGAAGCAAATTAGGTTAATTGGTTTCCTTCGTTCAAGATATTCACCGAAATTTTCAATCCTTTAATATCCTTAAATGCTCGTAAAAATAAATCTCGAGGATTGGAGCTCCTTCTTACCGCAATAATCAAAGCTGTACGTGCCATGGAAGAATGTACCAAAGTATTTTACGTTCGTGAGAGGTAATTTGAAATAAATGAAACTTGAAAATTTAAAACAACGGATCACCAGTTTAGGCTTTAAGCTTTTGAAGTTCAGAATCAGCGCTTTTAACATTTTAACATTTAACGGCCTAAGTAAATTTACTGCCGACAATAAATTCGCAATCAAATTCGTATGGATTTATTTAACCCAAAGAAAATTTCCTCTTTATATAACTGAGACAGAAATTATATAGAAATGGTGCTGGTGCTAAGATATCCTTTATTCTTTTATTCAAGTCAGAAATCCTACTAACAAGAAACCACATCTCAAGGTTTCATTTCCTAAATCTTTTGATGTTTCGGAAAAAGTCTGTCCAGCATCCATAGTAAATTATGCTGGCTCAAACATCAGCCCCTGGACTTTCGATGATTCTCTGTATAGTAATTCAACTTCAAATGGTTCTGAAATGCCCAAGTAAGCTATTTTCAAGATTTTATTGTGTTCATTCGGCCGATTCGAACTGATTACTGCGGTCACTAATGCGGAAAAATGCAGGCATTTTCATAAATTGGCTCTATTTTTCTATATATAAAGAGTTCGGTCCATCCTTTGTGTTTCTCCTCAGAACTGAGCCGAAAGGACTAGAAAACTGGGAGTATTCCTTTGGTTGGACGTTGGAACTGAAGTCAAGTTAAAGAATATTGAAGAGAACAAAATGAACAATAAACCAAGAAATAGCTCTACAATAAAACGGTTATCATGATGGAATTCTTACAATATTGTAAGTGAAATTTACAAAGTGTTCATTCGCTTATTCAAGACAAGTTTTGTTTTGACCCAGTTGACGTATTTTATTATAAAAGCAATGAAAATTACGTCAACACTCAAATGAATAAAAGGTCATGAAGTCTTATAATATCTTACTTTGTCTTCTATTAATATTATTGTTTTCCCTCGATCTCTTTGTTTGAAATTTCTTATTGAGTTATAAGTTACATAATCATTTCTCTTAATTATTCTGTTTGAAACCAGTTGAACAATTTTTTGTATGAGAAGTACAAGAATAATTAGTGGAGAGGAATAATAAAGATTATCATATCCCTGTGATGGGAATAATTATTATTAAAACATTGTTTTGTAAAGTTTATTATCAGATCTTTATAATAAACTATTTTGTTAGCTTGAATTCCCTATAACCTTCACTGCGCAAATCTGAAGCTCTAGAGCTTACGTAAAGGATGAGGATTGCTTATAAAATCTTAATACGATTTCTAGCAGATTTTCCTGCAAAGTGGCCCTAACATGGAAAATCTGGTGAGATTTATTACAAAAATCCTTATTCATGTTATATTTTCTTCTTTTCGCTATAATATTATAATCCAATCAAGATTTCTAAATGTAAAGCATGCTTGCTGGGAATGTTTTAAATCCACTAGTACTTCACCATACTATAATCTCTTATAAATGAGGTAATTTTTTTAATACGTTTTTACAAGTAGAAAGAGAAAGAGGAAACAGCTCAAAGCATATAGTATACTTTCAAGCAAGTATTGTGCCACATCGATAATCCATCAGTTCAGTTTACCTCTAATCTAATGCAGGACATTTTCCATGTAATGGGAAACTCCAGTCAATACTCCCAATCTTACTTAGGGAATAGCGTTAAGGGTGAGAAGCCACAGACTCCCCCAGTCACCCTCGTTAAAGATTTAGATTTGATAGATAGAGTTTCCTGAACTCGAAGTTACAGTTTCAACTAACATGTCAACGAATGGTGAATCACACTGCTTTACAGTGTAGAGACACTGCCAAAACAGAATTGTAAGTTCCACCAAATTAAACCAGTTCAATTTGAGATTTTCCATCTCCTCCTATTTTTGTTAATAGTCAATAATAATTATTATTGCGTTTGGAATAATTAAGATTTATATTGACTATCAATGATGAAGACTCTTTATAACTAGATAAATTTTCTTTTTTTCAATACGACTGGTACTCCTTATGCTTGAGTACTCCAAAGCGATGAGTATGATTTTTTTAAGTTTGATAAAGACCCTTGTAGAGTTGGCCTGTTCCATTATAATACAGGCTACCTATGAATGAAAATTTATTTTAGTCAAAGCACAACTGTATTTGAAGTTCGCTATATATTCAACGGAAGCCCGCCCTACCGATTTCGACGCATGGCATCATCTTCAGGGGCAATCTGGGGAAATTTTATTTGTCGTTCACTCCTAGCCTACCTTTGTTGTATAATTCTGATCTTTTCATTTGTTTGTAAGTTAACTGTTTAAGTAGAAGCAGAACAGAATGTAAGTATTCTAAAATGTTTCGGAATATCCTAAAAGGCTCTCTAGAATTATGTAGACTATTGAGGGAATGCTTCAGAATATCCTGAAAATTCCGGGATGTTCTACAACAAGTTCAGATGGTTCTGCAAAGTTCTGGGATGATAATGTTCTAGAAAGTTCAGGGATGATAATGATTCTACAAAATTCTGGGATGATAATATTTTAGACAGCGTATGGATGTTGCTGTTCTACAACGTTCTAACATGTTCGAGAATGCTGTATATAATTCTGGAATGTTTAAGAATGTTTCAGAAGGTTTCGAAATGTTCAGAATACATACGAATATTCTAGAATTTTCTAGTCGAAAATGTTCTAGAAAGTTTAGGAATGTTAATAGTCTGGAAGGTGCTATAAACTTATCTAGCATGTTCTAGGATGTTCTAGGATGTTACAGAATGTTCTAGAATGTGATTGAAAGGTCTAGAAGGTTCTAGAAACTTCCAGAGTATTCTTAATGTTCTAGAATTTTCATGAGTGTTGCAGAAAGTTCTTAAATGATCTTGAATTTCAAAAACGTTCTCGAATATTTATACAATGTTTCATAGTGTTAGAAAATATTCGAGAAACTTCTAGGTTATTCAAGAATGTTATAATAGATTGTGGAATGTAGAAAATGTTAAAAATGTTTTAAAATCTTCTAGAATTTTCGATTCAATAATATTCTAATTGTTCTAGAATGTTCGAAGTTCTGGTTTGAGAATGTTTTGAAAAGTTTTGGAAACTGGTAACTTCTCGAATATTCTCAAATATTTTATCATTCTGTCTTGATTAGGATACGTTCCAGCGCAGAAGGGACAGAAGCTTCTGAAACATTCTTAAATGTTCCATTATCCTGTTTGGGTGGGGGGGGATACCTACCCGTTCAGAAGAGTGTATTATATGAGCGCAGCGAGACGTTTTCATCATCAATATGTGTTTGAACAGTGTTTTTATTATAAATTATGATATTCAAATAATAATTTGCATTTTTTCAGACGGTTCTTAACCATAGAAGAGGATTTCTATTCCAAAGCGATCCAGAATGGTTAACGAGATTCCAAAACGTGGAAGATTCAATAAGAGGAAATAGGAAAAAAACAGCGAAGAAATTAAACAGAAGAGGAGCGAGAGCCTGTTTACCTTTACACAGGAGGAGGGTGAACAGATTAAGAAAAAACTTGACAAATGAACAACGAGAAAATATTAAGGAAGAGGCTTGAGAGAGACAGCAAGCACATATAGAGAATCTGCTAGACAAAGACAATATTACGGAATGATAACTGAGTAGAGCTGTAATGGAGTTACATTCGTAATAGACAAAATTCAAAAGCGTATGAACATAACAGTAGTGTACAAGCAAATATTGTAACAGTATGTAATAATTCATTAAGTAAAAAAAAAAAAAAAACAAAAAAAAAAAAAAATATTTCCTTCAGCGGATTAGCTCCTGAGCGTGCAAAGCGAGCGAAGATTAGTTAAACAAAATAGTATGTCAATAATTAGAACTACAGAATAAATCTTCTAGTCGAAAAGACCCTATTCATAATTTTACAGTGTTTTAGTAGTGGAATATCCAATAATGAAATTCACCCACCCGAGGCGATCGGATAATTGAATACCATTCAAATGTGGAGACAGCGTCAACCCCCGACGATGTAGGGGCTTGTTTTACGATCGGTAAGTGTTAACTGCTTGGGGGTATAACAACGATTGTAACATGGTGCAGTTTACAAATTACAAGGGTCCTCTGATCAATCTACCAATACATCTGATCGTATCTTCAAGGGAAGGAGATGTTCGGGATCAATTTGAAATCGAAAGGTAACCTGAAGGTGTATTGGGAAATCACGTCCTATACAATCAAGACATTTTGTTGGGAATAGAGCAGGGTGGAAATTGAAATTAAATGTTTCCTATTAAACGAAATGAAATTAGGTCATCGTACCTTTTGTACTATTTTCATCACATAATAATACCGACTTTATTCAAATGAACTGTTACATTAAAAAACCTAAAAAAACATATCGAACAATATAATATTTGTCACATTACATGGCGGAATCTAGCTATCTGTAGCTATTCTATTCAACCATATAAAGCTACATCTATAACGTAATTGGATAAAATTGAAGACGTCTGAATGACGACCTTCATAAAGTGAAATTATGAACTTTATTTATTTTGACGTTTATATGTAAATAAATGAGAAAATGAGTAAATGAAGGAATTTCAAGTTCCTAGCAAAATGAAAAATAAAATTGATAAAATTGAACAAAAATTAGAGAAATGTGTCATAATTATGCAAAAGAAAGCTTTATGAAACATAAAGTTTCAAATTTATTAGAGAAGAGAGGTAAAAATCGTCTTTGAAACTGAAGAAATAGTAATACTGAAAATATTCAATAAAAATTAACCTAACAGAAACTCTTCTCATAATTTAAGACCACTGGCTCATGAACGTTTTCATCAATAAATGCATTTACTTTCCTATTATTATTGTCTCCTTTTATAAAACAAAAGAGAAATTATGGTAAGGTCTATGTAAAAGTTTTTTAAATTTTCAACAATAAATCTGGAAATACAAATATTTCTGTAGGTGAAAAAAAGATATTAACAATATTTTTCTTCAAAAGTAGGTAGGTCCATAATATTTTCCATGAAAAATTATAAGCCCTAATCCTCCTCACGCTCACGCTTGGCATGCTAAGTCTTCATCACTGTCTCTTTTGACACAAAATGATTGGAAATTATGTTTAGTGACATACCGAGGCTCCAAAATGAAATTGTATGATACCCAATAAAATCGTCAAATATTAGATTATTGTTTTATTAAAATTTGGAAGTACCTAGTGGGTGTTCGTACTAGGAAATCAAACAAAGATGTCGAAAGGAAGTTTTTTATATCCTTTCGAAAAGTCAACATTATGCAGCTACGTTCAATAAATTCTTTAGTAGTTTTTTCTGCCTTTTCAAAGTCTCTGGAAAAGACTTTTGTAAGGCAGAAAATTAAGAATCCCATGTTTCAATAAAATGACATCTAAAATACATGTGGACTATTCAAAGCTTTTAGGGGGATTAATATTTCAAACAGTGTAAACTTTAAAGCAATTCTGAAGCACTTTTCCGGACATTTGCAAAGTCATTATCATAAAAGATGAATATTTTCAAGAGTTATGAACCCAGTTTTCACAGAGGTCCTTAATTTCGGTTCTCTTAGGTGCAGTTATCCCATTCGGCGCTCGAATGCTGAGACGTACTTATGTAAGCGATGCTTACTCTGTGATTTTTAATGCAAGTGCTGTAAGTCCATATTTCTCAGATCAGAAATCACTGCCTCATGTTTTATGCAGACTAAGCAGAAAATCGTCGATATCGGCATTGTCTTTCTTTTGTAAGTTGTTACGATTCCATTATCCATATATTATCTGTTTGAGTTAGTGTATAAAGGACGCGTTCAGAAAGATATTTTTACCAATAAAGTAATAAGTATCATCCGCCATCAGGTTAATTATTACGTACAAGTTGAAATTTCTTCAGTCACACCAGGAGAAAGCTTTTTTTAAGAATACCTAAGCCGTAAACTCACTTTTTTGCACGTACATCCAGAATTGCGTTTTTTCCAAACACAAATTCAACTGGAAATTTACTGTTACGACTTATCTGAATTCCTTACATGAAAACTCGAGCTTCTGGTTCTATAGTGAGATTTAAATTATTTCATACTTACACTCAGAGAGAAGAAGTAATGCTATCAACCTTTCTCTTTCATCCAAGAGCCATATTTTCGGGAATATGGGTCGTGCCATTATAGCCTCCTCCAGTATATAAAATCAAATGATACGGGGGGACATCACAGGCACCCAGCTAGAGTGACTCGTAAGGCCATAAAACGTGCCGACGTTTCACGATACGTCCCTGAGATAATGACGAGATTTAAGGTAAATCCTGCCGGAAATAATATTAGTTTCCCTTTCTGGAATCGTTATCAGCCTTTCGCAGGGCGCCCGCAACCTAGGTCTTCAAGTTAACAAACAAACAAGTCAATTACATTCGCGCTTTTGTTTCTAAAGTCTGGACACAATTGGCTTATAACTGAACAATGGACAAAAGGCAGTAGTGTCTGTTGATCTCGTGCTTAAGCTCGATAAGGCATTGAAATTAAAGTCAAACTAGTGTAAGATAGAAAAAATCAATATCGGAATGGAAACTTTGTAAACTTATCAAAGAAAGAGGAGTATTGAAACTGTTGAGAACGTTTTAAACGTTAAAAAACAGAAGTTCAACAAACCCAAGAGAAGCTTGATTCACTGAGCGTATAATAAAAGATTTACCTCTTCATTGTCTCGACTTTAGTGTACTGTTTGTTTTTCTTGAAAAAGTTAATATTGACTAAGGGCTGAACTCTTGAGTAGGGCTTAACTTAACAAAATATATCAATATTATAGAAGGAAAATGAACTGCTTCAGAGACTTTGGGTTTTAAAAAGATTATATCCTTCTATATCCCTTAGGTATATTTTCCAGATATGTATTCTGAATTGTACCTTTTAAATCGTAATTCAACTTTATTTCTTGTTAAAAAAGAAAATGAGAAAATTTTACATTTCAATTCGCCACACATTTTCATGGAAAGGCTTTGAAATGATTGTGTTTGGAAAAAAAGGGAAACACCTTGTCGTCTACTTATTTTTATTCTTGTAAACTATGTATCATCAAAAAAAAAGCCAGAAGAAGAAACATGTTTTTCTCGAATACAAAGATCTTTTTTTAACAAGCAATTTTCTCGAAAAATTGTAATTAAAATTATATGTAGGTAGAGAGTAAGGAATTTGAAAAAAAAATACAGTCGGTGATGACTTTAGAAATTTTCAATCCGGGACAGCTATTGTGCAAATTCTAACTGTGCCCAAATTTCCCTAAATATTTTATTTTATTGCATATTGACGAATCAGCATACACTGTATCAAGGTCCTGGGTTCAATTTCCTTGGTCTTGCGCATGGCAAGAAGAACAATTTTTATATCCAGGATTCAATCTTCCGAATGTGAGTTACTGTGACACGCATGACTGTGTATATGAACGTAACAAATTTAAAATAACGTCAATACAAACACTGACATTGATCTCAAACAGCAATGATGATCAAAGCTCCTGTCACAGATACGAAATAGCACTGAAAGTGTATGCTTTGAAGCTATGCAATAATTATGCCCGAATCGGCTTTAGAAGCACACAAACTGTCATTCATGCATGGCAGGCAACATCTAATCTCCACTAACAATCAATGGATGGTGAAGGAGTAGCCCGACGTGAAGCCTTTTATCCGATGATCGGCGTCCCAATCGATATGGGCATTATTGCAATGAGATACCTTTGAAGTACTCTACAATTCACCCGGAATATATCAAAGAATTCTGTTGTGGTAGAGCACGAGATTGTAAAGCGAAGCGTCAGAAGTTTCATTTTTATAAAGCCCCCTACTCATATGAATTGAGAGAGACGAGGCCAAAGAGCGGAAAAGGGCCCAGGGCGTCGCGGAATCTCAGGACGAATCTTGAATGTAAGATATTCTAAAGATATTTACAATAAGAGATGGGGCATTGCTTATTTTTCTTACAAAAAATTGTTGCGGTTAGTTTTTGATAAGACTATTATGATACGTAATATGATCATTATTTTTCCATGAGAAAGTACCAGTAGGTATATTATAATGTTACAGATATGCAAGAAAATATGATACTGATTACACTAACTTACGTAGGTGTAGTATTAATATTTAAAAAAAATTATATTTTTTAAAAAGTGAAAAAATTACATTTGATATGTAGTTTTATGTATTATTAAATATTTATATCATTTTATATTCAACATGTATAAGAGAATAATCCTAGAAATGATACATGTATACAAAATCAAGAAAATATGATAAATAGATGATAAATAGAACAGAAATCAAAAACCTATCCCAAAAATGTATAACACCATAATATAAAAACAACCATCTTCCACACACAAACACACACAACAATAAATAATAATAATTAAAAAAGGAACCATAAGTTAACTCCCAACAATTCATAAATTACATCACCACCTCACAACTATTATATCATTCAGTTATGTATTTAGGCAAAAAAGAAATAGTTAGGTATGCAGCACAAAAACAAAACAATAACAAGAAAATTATAAATCAACAAAATTTATCCCCTGTGATAAGCTATTTTTAGATTTTGACTGTATCTGTCATATTTTTTTTAGTGATCAAAGGACTTTTTGTGATGAAATAAAAATCAAATTTAGAATAACTTTTTCAGTAATTTTTTTTGATAATTGCATGGTCCTCTTTGCGAAGACATCGTGGGCGAGGTTTAAAGATCAAATTTCTGTTAGATATGTGGCTAGATATGTTAGAAGTGTGGTTCATCAGTTTGTATGACTGTACAAAATTTCGAACCCAGACTCCTTCAAATAACGAAAATACAGGGGCTTGTTCATCTTAAATGTGACACACTGTACTAGAAACTATAAAAGCCTACTGAAAACCTATACCCAAGAAACTATTCAAAATATTATAATCGCAATAATAAAAATACTTTCTACTTTAATTTGATAAAATTCAATTTAACAAAAAAGCGGACATGATGACAACCGAAAATCATTAATCGCAATTTTTTGAAGTCACATCTCTGTTTGCAAGGATGAGTGATCCGGAAGGAAAACACATGAAAATATCGATATATTATCTAGCCGAATTCCATTTTAATGAAAATGTTAATTGGATTCAGTATTGAGTTTTGTTTGAATATCGACACCTCAATATCAGCAGAATCAGCTGAATCTAATCCAATTATCAAGTGTAAACATAGACATAGTGAGGTGAGCAATTTTAGATATTCAATTATGTCCCAAGTAAACTATCCATACACAAGATCTTTACACTAGGTTGCACGTTATTAACACTTACTCGTACGAACCATAATAACGCTAAGCATAGTCGCGTTTCCTCTGGCCAAGTTGCTGCAAACTCCCGTAGCCGTAGACGTCAATTCACCTGTTAAGTTATATTCGTGTCGTGAGGTCTTTCATTAGAAAAGTAAGTTGAAGCTCGCTGTAACTAGTTAAGAAGTAAGAACGGGCGCCCTAGTGCAAACAACAGGACTAATCAGAGAAGCGAGTGGGTTCAACATCCCAATGTCCCGACTGATACTCCCGCTGTTAGACTCATTTAGCTCCCCCTGAAAAAGGTCTGATTTTGTGGTGAAAGCTCAAGTCATCCCGGAGACTGACTGAATGTCGCCAAATTGTTAATTAGTAGGTGGAGTTTTGCCATGCAGATAACTTGTACGATTAGTAGAAAATTAATGGTTCAAAGGCGGAATGTTGAATTATTTACATGACTGAGTGCGTTGAGCTTTCAGGGGTGCAAAATATAGTTAACAAAATTTAAACGCTTTCTAATTCATTTATACAGCTGTGCTTGTTGAGTTACTTAATTTATTTAGTTGAAATTTTCAGATACCTAACTTATTATGTTTGTGCGTACCTACATATAATTAGAGGTATAAAATAATTACAAAATGTTTGCGCAATTGTAATTTTTATTAACAAAGGGAACTGTAAAAATTCTCAAGCATTATAAATATTATGAAACTAAATCCAGACTGCGTGAATTTGAACCCTGCTCTTTATTATTTTAAAATATTCAATATAAAATCAATGCTAAACCGCTCCCAAATTTATAGATGTATTAAAACGTTCACAAGAGTCAGGACAAATTTCAGAAAACTGTATTATGAATCATTTCTAGATTTGTGGCTGCTTCAAACGACGGTTCGGTGGTTTTCATAACAGATTGAAAATCGTAAGGTCTCTGTAAATCTTGAAAATTTTACGCCTTGAAAGTCAAATTTATTGTCTTAAAATACATTCTACTGTTTTAGTTCGAAGACATAGTACATTTTTATACAGGATGTTAACTACCAATATGTACAAAATAAAGGAGGTGATTCAAAGACTTATTTCAAAAAAAATAACATGGGTCCGCAAACGCACCGTTTTCGAGATACTTCAGGGAAATTTATTGAGACACTCAATTTGTGTTAAATTTTTTTTTTTACTTATTTGCGATTTCTCAAGCACCATTAAAGGCTACAGGCTCCAGATTTCGTACAGAATTTTACATTTATAATAGCTACTTTTAAGGCTCTAAATCAATGTTCAATGTTCAATGTCCACCAATAATGATATGTCTATGTCAGAGGTAAAGATTTTAGGGTTTCGTAAAAGTTTTACCCCCATAACTTTTACCCAGCTAGAAAAATTAGCGTTTTGACAGAAAATTCTAAAGCGCCTATGTCTTTTACACAAAACAGGTATTGCCACTCAAGAGCTGTAGAAGGCACCGTTTTTGAGGAAAACGCAATTTTATTCTCAAAAACATACACAATTCAATATGAACGAAAAAAGTTATTAATATTAAGCAATTGTTAAAAACTTGAAGAAACCATGAACCATGAAATACCTACCGTGTTTTCTCGAAAACGGTCCATCCTAGAGCTTTTGACCAAGACTATCTTCTTTGTGTAGAAACATTGGTGCTTTGGAATTTGCTATCGAAGTGCAAATTTTTTGAGTGGTGTAAAAATTATGAGGGTATAATTTATAAACCATTGGTTAAAGCCTTAAGGCGGCTTTACACGATGCCAGTAACTGGCGCGAGTTACTAGAACCCAGTACTGGAAGCAAGTGTTTTTCAAGACAGTGGTGTCTACACGGTTTCCAGTACAACTTAATGTACGAGTATTCAATATTAATGTCAATTTGAAGTACAATATTTATAAGTTATGAACTTATTTTACTAAAATGAATTTGAATTAAAAGCGTATTATCAAAAAAATGCTTATTATTAATTTAAAGTCAATGAGCGATGCATTGTTAGACATATAAGAAGAGGAACTAGAACCAAAAAAGAGAAAACGGCTGGCTAGAAAGAAGAAAGAAAATAGTGTCCCTGCCAAGCAGGACACTTTTTTTGTCAAGAAAGCCTTGGCAAAAAGAGGAGTAGACAACACAACATCCAAATGGATTCAGAACATGTTGTCTACAAGAACAGTTGAAACCAATGTGGGCAAGAACACCATCCAGGTAAATACAACTAAAGGATGCCCACAAGGAGGAGTGCTATCCCCCCTTCTGTGGAGCCTGGTCGTTGACGAACTCCTCGGGCTACTCACCGAGAACGGCATTACCTGCATTGGGTATGCCGATGACATCGTCATAATAGCCAGAGGTAAATTTGAAAGTACTCTCTGCGAAATTATACAGAGAGGGTTAAATATAACCCTGAAATGGTGCCAGGAAGTAGGACTAAACATCAACCCTACAAAAACAACACTTGTACCATTCACAAGAAGACTGAAGCTTCCAAAACTCAAAGCTATACGCTTGAGCAAAGTGGATTTAGAATGGAAGGAAGAAGTTAAATTTCTAGGAGTAACACTAGACAAAAAGCTACTGTGGAACCAGCACCTGGACAAAACAGTAAGTAAGGCCACTACCGTTCTCATGGTGTGCAGGAGAATGGCTAGCAGAACATGGGGCTGTAACCCACACATTCTGCGCTGGATGTACACCATGCTCGTGAGACCTATCATCACATACGGAGCGGTTGCTTGGTACGAAAGAACTAAGCTAGTAACAGCAAAGAAAAGGCTTGAGAAGATCCAGAGACTTGCGTGTCTCTGCATCACAGGAGCAATGAGAACCTGCCCAACCGCTGCGTTGGAAGTAATCCTGGATCTGACACCACTACATTTGGTGATAGAAAGAAGAGCTGGAGAAGCTCTACTTAGGATGTCAAAAGTAGGAATCAGGAGTGTACGGCGAGCCACTGAGGATCGACCCTTGGGTGGCTGTGAGGGGCTCCTAACACTACCAAAAGACAGAACTGTTAAGAAATTCAGTTTCGAGAGAAACTTCATCACGAAACTGTCTACGAAAGAGGAATGGAACAACTCCAACTGCACTCTCAAAGAAGGTACGATCAAATGGTACACAGACGGCTCTAAAACCGTCGAGGGAACCAGGGCAGGAATCTATGGGCCACGCACCATGCACTCCAAACCAATGGGAAAATCCCCAACCATACTTCAAGCGGAATTACACGCAATAGAAGTATGCACCCAAATAAACCTCGACAGAAACTACAAAAACAAAGAAATAGAAATATTGACGGATAGTCAAGCAGCCATAAAAACGCTGAGCTCTCCGATCATCAGCTACAAAATGGCTTGGGAATGCCTAGGAAAACTTAACGAATTAGGCAAGAAAAATAAAATTTACCTCAAGTGGATACCGGGCCATTCCGGAATCGAGGGAAACGAACGTGCCCACTCATTGGCAAGAAAAGGAGCATCGACACCCTTCATAGGACCAGAACCATTCTGTGGCTTCGAAGATACTTTCTTCAAGGCAGAACTCCAAAAGGAAGAAGAAAAACTGAGAGAAACCCATTGGAGGAACCTCTCAGGGTTGAGACAAGCCAAAGAACTTCTCGGGAATTTTAACCGAGAAAGGTCGAAGATACTCTTCAACCTCAACGAAGAAAGTCTCAGAACACTGACGGGATTCCTAACGAGACATTGTAAGCTCAAGGAACACCTGAGGAAGTTAGGCATAGAAAAGAATGGCGTCTGCAGATTCTGCGGGAAAGGAGACGAGACACCACGTCACCTACTGCTCAACGATGCGTTAGAACTCAAAAGAAGTAATGTTCTGGGCCACCACCAGTTAGAGGCCGGGAACTTACCCGACCTTGATACTCTCAAAATCCTGAAGTTTCTCAAGGAAACGGACCTGGAGAGGGTGCTTCACTAAAGGGATTCCACACCAGGCGAAGCACAGTAGAGGGGATACAATAGATCTTTTTAGGTCGCAGTAACTAGGTCACCCTCAAAGTCAAATACAAATACAAATACAAATAGTGTCCCTGCCAGTCCAGTAGGGCGGACGGTGGGGATAGCTACTTGTGCCAGTGAATAGAAGGGCTTTCTATTTACTCGACTGGAATGGTTTACTGGAACAAGTGTTACTGGAATATAAAATTATTTGTTTACACTAGGGGAGTTACTAAACTACAGTACTCGGTTCTAGTAACTCGCCCCAGTTACTGGCATCGTGTAAAGTCGCTATTAGAAATAGCAATTATTATAAATGTAAAAATCTGTACAAAAGCTGGAGTCTGTATCCTTATCACCGTGTATCTCGAAAACGGTGCAATTGCCTTTCTTTCTAGAAAGACAAAATTTTCTTTTTTTTAAGCAAAATTTCTGGAAAAAAGAACGGAAAAAAAATTAGGTGTGTCCAAAATTTAAATAAAATATAACAAGAAACAACTGAATAAAAAACTTTTTGTAAAGTTTTTTTTGACTTTATAAAATTTTTGTAAAACACCCTGTACCAGTATTTAGAGATGATCAGTGGTCCCTCTAAATGGCTGCTTTAGTTTTTTTGGTGAAAATGTACTATCTTAGCAGTGTTATTGATATATAGAAAAGTTTTATTACACAGGGTGCTTATTTTATCTGAAGATATTGAAATCATACCAACGATACCAAATTCGACTCCACCACCTTTGAACTTAGAAATATTAAATAAAAACCCTTTTTTTATTACAAATTTGGATTTAGCGGCTGAAAATACGTGCGATTTTTTTCCTCCCCCTCCCATGTTGGTGGGAAGTGAGGTGAATTTGAAATATAAGTTACTCGCTCATTTAGTGAAGCTCTTCCATAAGTTTATTAAAATACTGTCGCTGTAGTGAGGCTTCCTTACAGGCAAAAAATCCATACCGTTAGATACATCTCTGGACCTCGAAACAGAATAAGAAATAAATAAAGGAATGAATGCAGGTCGTATAAGTATTATAAAGCACACGAAGTGCATTGACTATAGCCTGTTAAATGGGGTCGGAGTATTCATCCATCGCCCGAACATTTGTCATACTGGCAGTGCCTGAAACTAAATCAAGAGAACTTCCATCCAAACAATAGAGCCGCCAGAAGAAGCACATATACGTGTTTCGCCTTATTGGGGCTCATCAGTGTGCTGCGTCTGGAGTATCCGGAGGATGTTGTCGAATGTCTGAAAGCCCTGAAAGAATAAGAAATCTCCGAGCTGAAGAAAGTGATCTTCAGTTTATTTGGGTCAAATTTTCTTCCTAATGAGCCTCCTCATCGTAAGTGAATCGAAGTCTGCAGTGTTTGCTTTACTTTTTTGCGAGAATCACAAACACAAAGGCGAGACATTTGCAACGGCTTGATGAAATCCAACCAAATTTTGCAAAAACACTCTTCTACCGAGTCACAGTCACTTTACGATGACTTACCGGCGAATTAAAAATCCAGGACCATACTTGAAAAGAAATGGTTTGCACTTTTTGACATAAAAGCACATTTTGCACAACTTCATAAAAACAGATTGTAAAATGCAGTAGGTATACAATTTCTCATTTTGATCAATTTTTGTGAAGCTATTCGAAGCTATATTATCACCCAGTATAATTCGCTCATCATAATACCATGATCAGGGCTCCGGACTCAAGAAGATTTTAGTCTCTTCCACTCACTTCTCATTTTCCGAATATCGGATTCAATGGTTGCATTTCTCACTTGCACTTTATTAAGGTTGCTTACATTGTCGAATCCCACCAAATTTTGGCTTCACGACTTCCAGGTTTCAGGTCAGTTTGAAAAGTGGCACTGTCCTGTCTCAAAATAATCAAACACTATCAAGAAACTCAGATCAAAAAGCCTGCTATTGTATATTATTAAAGCACTCTTTCGTCAAAATAACTCAAATTATACTCGTTTTAACGAATCACCACAGTTTCACCACAATCGCATATAATACAAAGACATGTTGAACTTGACATTGCTTGGGAAAAGATAAACAAACGGCAGGTATTATTGTCTTGTTTAATAGTGAAATATTTGCTTTAATTTACCCTTTCCACTTATAGAATAATTAATAAAACATCAAGTATGCAAACACAATTAAAACGCCTGCAGCAGTTTAAAAAGGGGTCGAGAAGAACTTCGAGGGATGCTAATGCAAGATAGGTACCTAATAATTTTTTTTTTATCATTGAAAACATTATTATAGGCACATGATAAATTTCCCTTTTGTGTAGTTCCACATCGAAATCGTCTATATGCACATAAAATATACAAAATAAACAGATCTGAATGCTCGTTCATCAAACACACGTCCCAGACAATCTCAGTTGGAAACATATTGCCTTATTATACCTTCATATTAAATATCCTACAGATCGTTCTTTTCCCCATGATCGACGAAACCAATCATATGTAATTTAATAAACTAAACAACATGTATCGTAAGACTGCAATTTGTAATTTCAAACGAATATATATATATTAAACCTACCCTAAGAATTTCAACGTTTGTTTAATCTATAATAATAAGTGCATGGAAGATTTATTGCATAGCTTTTGAAGTGAAGTCCGCTCTGGTTTTTGCTATATAAATTCATAATTCTTAGATAAAAACTTGAAAAAAAGTTAAAAAACAAAAAAAAAACAAAAAATTCATAGATATATGGGAGAGTTTTCGGAACTTAATTAAAATGTCCCATCTTTATCATTAAATCGCTTGTGAAATTCTTTATGCTTGTATTTACATGTATGAGAAAGTAAAATTTTGTAAACGATCTTTTATGACGTAACGGAGATTAGATTGGTTTTTACATACTTGATGGTGATTTCTGAACCAATCGCGCGTCTCGTCAAAAAATAAACAAAAAAACTCAGAGATACCGGAGAATCTTTGAAGAAAATTATGTATTCTATTTTAATTACTGAATTGCTAGTGTTTGTTTTATATACCGGGTGAGTTATTAAGAATGTTCATCGGGAATATCTCCGAAACTAACCGTTGTACAGCCTAAAGCAATTTTTTTTAAGGAAAGTGGCCCTAATAAATCGTTGGAAAATAGTTTTCTGTTTTTATCACTGTGATAAGCGACTAAAATTTTTCATGTTTTCTAATTGAAGCGACTTTGAAGTCACATTGAAGCGAATTGAAGTGAACAGAAAACAATAAAAAATATAAGATTTTTTATAACCCTGTATAGATATTCATTTTACGCCCACGAGAAGTTTGATCGCCATTAGTGTATTTGAATTCCAGCAATTTCAACAGTAAGATGATTTCCATTTGAGCCATGTAGGGTCCAAACACTGAAAATTCATTAAGTCAATTTTGCTGGCAGATAAATAGGTACAGTTAGGCGAAAGTTATTTCACTATTATTTCACGATTATCGATTTCACTATGTAAAAATGAATATGCCATTCTATTCCATTTATTTATTTAGAATACTAGCGATATTTTTTAGATGTCAGACAACGCCCTCTAGCGGTTGCGGTAGTAACAAAAAGTAAAATTCTTTGAATTAAATCGACAGAAGAAGGAAAACCCTTTGTAATTTGAGTTAACTTGTTAAATCCATTGAGATCAACCGTAGATTAGATTAGATTGTAGTGGGCGACCTTCTGTAGGTGCGTGCACTGCGACCTGTTGAGATGTATTGTGCCCTGAGATTAACCGTAACGCATCGACATTTGAATAAACAAACTTTTAACGTTCCCCCTCCACTTTATTTATGGAGTTATCAAAGAAACTGCAAGATAAAAAAAAACAGGCTATTTGAGAATTACAGAATTAATTAATTCTAATATAGCCAAATTTTTAAAAAATTATGAAAAAATTCCATTTTATTTATTTGGTCATGGCTGTTACGCCCCCTAGCGGTCATTTTAGAAGCTGAAGACTATTTTCAAACGATTTTTTAGGGCCATTTTCCTTAAAACCGATTTTTTCCTGAGGATGTACCATTCTTAATGATTCACCCGCCGTTATCTTTAATATTTAGGAAAAATTTGAAGATAGATTCTTTGGTCAAAAATAAACACAAAAATAAAAATTATATCAACGTGTGTTCGGTAATGCACCGTTTTTGAGATACAGGGTGTCAAAAAATGGTTATTTATCCAGATTTTGAAGATGTTCGGGAAACCATTTGATATAGGGAGCTCAGCTTGTCTACATGTTACATTATTGACATACACCTTCATTTTCCTACACTTGTCTTGAAGCATCCAAATTTTGTTTGTTTTTCATCGTAAATGCCCGTTTTTCTGGAAAAAGGCTCACGTAAGCCGTTATGACCAAGGGAATCTTTTTTGTGTAGAAAATATAATTGCTGTTAAAAGTGCGCTTTTAAAATATCAATTTACCCAGTGACGTAGATATTAGAGAAGAAAAAATCACAAGCAACCCTGAAATCTCCGCCACTTGGATAATATGAAAAATAAATTGGCAATAAAAAATTAGATAGTCAGTAAACTGTACGAACGCTGAATTCCGTATCTTATATGGTTCCAGAGATATCTTAAAAAAGTTGGAGAAATAATACCTTTTTTTACACCCTCTATCACAAAACCGTTGCATTTCTCGAATTTGCTTTAAATTTTTTCCGCGATATTAAAAATATAGCGAAGATAAAATGTCAGTAAAATATAGAAATTTTAGGCGACACTTGCAAAGAGAAATGGAAAGCTACCACTAATAATAGAACTCAACGATTGCTTGGGGGCTTATACAAAAACAGAGAATAACACAGATTTTAATATTATAATTTACAAGTGAAGTTAGTTGAAGAACTGCGATAAACCAATTGTGCATGAATAAATAATTGATTGTAAATTGTTTTGTTAGTGTTATGTTGATATAAATAATAGTCTGAAAATAAATATTTACTTTAGACAACCTAGTAAAATCGTAACAATATTTATCTATGATCAAATATACATTTTAAGCTTGCAACGTAGTTCCTCGAGACATCTTTGTAGCTCCCTCCAAACTCGAACCTAAAAATTTATACAATTCTAAATAAATTCCAAACGGCGGCTTTATCTGCTTGGAGAATCTCAAATATTTCATTAATTCATGTTTCGATTATGAGGTCCGTTGAAATTAAATTATTGTACCTTTGATAGTTAGTCAATACATTTCAGGCTGCTTCCAGAAAATAAGCGCTATCCTTTTCTGTCAATATTCTGACGCACACGTTTCAAATCAATTCTAAATTTTCTTCTCTCAAACACCTACAAAGTCCACAATAAATGGGTGAGATAAATTGATAATAATGATTTCGTCTCATGTCTGGAAGTTGTCGTGTAGGTATGCATTTTTTCCATCACATCTTACACAGAAGAGATTTTGAAAATATTCAAATTTACTAGAGGGTTGGTGATGCAGCAAAATCCTATATTGGGAATATTATTTATATTTATTATTTTTAATAAAGTAATAAAAGTTTATTTGTACTTATCTACCAGGTGATTTTTTAAGAACGTCACCCCCTGAATTTATAGAAGTGTGCTATGAAGATGAAAACCTCGAAACAGATCAATTTTATAATTTGATTTACTTTCTATTGATGTAAAAAAAATTATACAGGGTGTTTCTTGGCTAAACAATGAAGGTATTGTTCATCATTAAACTCATAATAACCTAGTCAATTTAAACTCCAACTGTGAAAACCATTCTTACTGGACTTTCCCAGATTAGTGTCCTATTTAAAAATTAAACAATGTCGTCATTACAATGAGCCAAGGAACACCCTATATTTATTTTCTTTTACATCAATAGAAAGTAAATCAAATTATAAACTCGATCTGTTTTGGGTTTTTCATTTTCAGATATCACACTTCTATAAATTTGGGGGGTGACAAGTTTTTAAACAATCACCTGGTATAGTCAGAAATGTGCACAATAGAAAGAGATATCTTGGTTTAAATTTGGCCACATTTCTGTTCGATTTTTAGTTTCATTCTGATGAATATTGGAATCATGAAACCTTAAATTACACGAACCCTGACCCCAACACAGCCCCGGATGAAACGCGGGAACATGATAGCGGCGTCCAATAATTAGGCTGTTTGTGGTTGATCATTAATTGAACAGTTCTATCTTTACCTAATACGTGCTCGCAGTTAAATGTAAATTATTATGAGGCCGAACACGACATATGCATTTAGGGAATGCTATACAATTCAATACAAAGAGTACCTACTCGCACATTTTCGAACATATATTCATAACAACAACAAAAACAACGTAAATTTTAACGATTATCTGAGCTTTTTTTATGTAAATTATTACAGCTAAGTATTGTCATAAAAAATGACAACCTGTACTATAATAGCTGCATGTGAAAATAGGCTAATATCTTATAATTATTTGAGCCTCCATCGATTTTCATGAAAATTTCGGATCAAGTCTATATTACCTTTAACTTCAAAATTAACACAAGATCAACTTGCGCTTTTTGCATTTTATGGGTGAAATCCACTCCTTTTGAAAAAAATTTAAAAAATGCAAATTGGAGCAATTCAATCGGGGTGAAAATCTTGCTTCGGTAAGTATTCTGTAACACTTTGAAGCACAGTTTATGATTTTCATCAATTCTTCAACCCTTAGAGGCCATCCCTTAAGGCGACAATCATGAAAAATTTGTTTTCTGTCTCCCTGAAATATTGAGGCACCTTTTAACTACTTGTCAATTTTCACGCAAATCGCTCAAGTTGTATATTTTTCTTAGAGGAAAGTTCAGTGACTGTACTAAAAAAATAAATTAAAACTATCACAGAATCCGGTAAATAAATTTCTTGGCAGAATATGCAGAAGCTGCAGTTCTCTAACAAATATGTTACGTTGTCTAGGTAGCTTTGAATAATAATTAGTGCTACATTTCAGAGATAACCAACCGAGCTACAACTTTACAGGAGCTTTGTATTATAATATTTAATGCCTTGATGTTACCGAGCAGAAAAGCAAAAATTTAAATACTTAATTCCGGAGTATACCTACTTAGCTCACAGATACATTACTTACTGTCTTACACTTACAACCGCTTCTCAAGTTCTTCATTTAATTAAGCTCGCTAACTGCTAAGGTGTTGTTGAGACAATTGATCTTTGCGAGGGACAGATCATTAATTACTACGCCTTATTGGGTGGTATTCTTGTATCTAGCAAAATTTGTGAAAATGCATCTTTCCAACTTGTTTAGTCATGGATCTTATCCTGTTCATTTTTTAATCTTTTAACTTCAATTTTTGAGGACTTATTTTCAGAACAATGCCCCTAGGAGCTTATCAGTTATTTCGCTGACACCCTATTCTTAAGAATTATAATAATCCTGTTGTACTTTCATTATAAAACAAATTCTGTAATAATTCGTAAAACACGGCAGACTAATAAAACTTCAAAATTGTCACGGACGTATTATATTACCAGCAGCGTGGTCTGGCACATGCTCCATTGAATATGCAAACTGGCCACTTTAAATTGCACATTTAGCACGGTCCTGTGAGATATTATACACTCTACTTTAAATAGGTTTATTTTTCTGTACACGACATGTCGCTGGTAGTATGTCCAGTGTTTCATATGCATGCATTTTCTAAATCCAGCGGTGAACAGTAATTTTGTTTCGGCCATTCAAATAAGATTAACAAAAACAGCGACGATGTATTATACAACTGGGAAAATGAATTTCTCACATAATATGAACCTGCTCTGGTCCCAGGTTCCTATTATACAGGGTGAGTCATATATGTAACGAATGAATTCATTTTTTCGGTTAATATTTTGTAGAATTAAAAAAAAACGAAACAGGTCGATTTATTTATGTTCTATTGGCATAACATTTTTTTATACTGGCTCTTCCTTGGCTCGGTAATGACGACATTGTCTCTTTTTTTTAATAGGGCACCCATATATTGTATTTTCATATATCCTAAGAAAATCCAGTCAGAATGGTTTTTATGGCTTTCATGTCACTAGGTACCTTAACTTTTCATGTGAAACTTTACTTTACTTTAAATTTGTATACAGTGTGATTAAAAATCTGATAATTTCTATCACCCTGTATCAAAATTTGAATTGGTACCTAAATTAGTAGTAAAATTAGTACCTAAGTTGTCACATTGCTTGAGAAACTTCAATAAGAATGGTTTTTACAGTTTGTTGGAGTTAGAATTTGAAAACAATTTACGTCCTGTATATGCTGCCTGTTCCCATTATTTAGTACGCTGTTATGGAGCACATGAAAATCTATACATAATATACATATGTATATAATACATTGTATTGATCACTAATGAAAACTTCTCAGTTTCCTATTACTGTGACTCACAAAGTAAAAAAAGCAATAATGGCACACAATAAAAGTTATACGGACTTGCCCAGAAAAGAAGTTAATAATCTGAAAAGTGCGGTCTTGCGTTGAGTTTGGGCTTTTTTATTATGATTTGTCAAAAGTCCTTCAGAATCCTCCAATTTTGTATAGAAAAGCGAGAACAGGACCTTCGGCAGAAGTAGCGAACAAAGAGGAAAGAACGTCAATAATAATACTGCCATTACCTCGTCGCTCAAAAGACAGAGAATTATTTTGCGTGCACATGTTGCAGAGAAAAACTTCGGAATTGTTCATAATTTTTTCATTTTATTGAAATTGCAGCTTTTAAATTTCGTCCTGCGGACAAAGATGAGGACTATTACAAACAGAACAGCTTTTATTAAATTTCGCGGCGGTTCCAAAGTTTCATTTCTGCCTCATGTTATTCATATTGTAACACTTGCTAAACTTTTATCATTCAACCGGCCATCGCTTTGGCAACGTTGCAAACACTATTTTATTACTCGTATAAAATTCAATGTTTACCATAAACAGTTTTTTGGCTTCTAATTTAAATAGAAGCTTTAATGCAGCTTTTTCGCCGGAAAATATCACCCAGCATGGCACCAAATTTAATAGTAAACACTCCCTCTTGAACAGTTCTGTGGGTTTATTCATAAATATTTTTGTATCCATTTTACAAGGCCGTCAAAGAAGAATTTATGCTATATGTGAGCAAGATAGCACATTTGTTGGCAAAAAATAACAATATATTCAATAGAAAAATTCAGTCATGAACCAATTAAAAAAAAAGCTATTTACATATTATTTCTAATTTGACTTACCTTGAATGTAGGTTTTTACTCTAGAGCTGGTCACGAAGTATCTCTGCAAAAAAATAATTACTATTAAAATATTCACAGCAGTAATCACAACTAACTAATTATATTATTATTATTACTCTGTGCTTAATAAGACGTTGTAAAGTATGTTTATTCATGTTGTTTTCACATTCTAAGATGCATTGTGCTGGAAAAAATCAGAAAAAAACCGAAGCCCAGCAATTGAAAAATATAGCTTCTCTGCTTTTTAATTTTCGCATACCTACTCATCGGTTAAATGAATATATTATTTCTTATGCGGGTGCTTTGAAAAAGTTTGAAAATTCTAAAACGTATAATGAGAAATAATGATGGTATGTAAATTATTATAATTAATTATGCATCTAAATTTCAGGATTCTGTTTATGTAGTTCAAGGAAATTGTATGAATAGCCAATTATGCGAAGTTTTACAAAGTGAATTCTAACTCTTCTTAAACGCAGCGTCTTCATTTCGAAAACCATAAAGAATAGTTTGAAAATAAGTTTAATTAATACAAAATGAAGAATAATTATTATTATTGAACAGAAAATATTCAATCTATCACAAAATATATTTTAATCTCAAGTAACAATATTAATAAAATCTGAAGAAAGTGACCACATTGAATATTTATCTGCGTATACATTATAGTACAGTTACTAAAGGTTAAAATAGGCTATACCTTAGAATTATTTGAACTTCCATCCATTTTCATAAAAATTTGGAATCAAGCTTATTTTACCCTTATTAACTTCAAAAGTGACAATGCCTCGACTTGCGCGCTTTTTGATTTTTACAGGGGTGAAATCCACTCCTTTTGCTAATGGTAAAAGAGCAAAACCTGCCAATGAAAACTTGCCATCTTACAGGACACTGCCACCTGAGACAACACCTCAAGAAGCTGGGTATCTTCAATGAAGAACCAGCATGCAGACTATGCAATGAGGAAGGCGAAACAGTTTTCCATGTAATCTTTCAATGACCAGCACTCAATCGAACCCGATACACAATCACGGGGAACAATACCAATGACATCATGTCGGGGAAAGCCTTATCAAGTAAACTTCTGAACCTTGTGAAGGATACATTAGTATATTGTGAAACAAGTGCGGAAAAGAGAAAATTTCTCACGAGTGTGAAATTTCTTTTCCGCACGTGATACACACAGTACTTTTCCTACGACCACAATTTAACACATTAATTATTTAACAAATTTAACACATAAATTATTTTTTCTGACAATGCTCTGCTTTTATGACCTTTTCTCTAATTTATGAAATGTTTATAAGCAGATTCGTATTTTTCTCTCGAAACTACAGGTAGCAAACTCAAAGAACACAAACCTGCTTGTTTTCTGACTTCAGGTGGTGTATTTTCTGCTTCAGATTCATAGGAATTACAATCCATTATAATGATAGGTACCTAACTAAAGATTATTTTTTCAGACTACCTATGTAGATATTATTTTCAATTCTACCAATGACTTTTTAATATTACTATTATATACTGTTAAATCATTGAATTCTACTGACAATATTATTATTATTTATTATTAGACTCCGTATAAACTAAAAATAAGTGAAGTGAGCGTGGAGACGTGGTAGATAATAACAATGATTTAAGAGAGGTTAGTGTATCATTGATATGCAACTTCTACACAACGCAGGCGCTGTGCGTCGTCGATGGAAGTTAGTAGAGGTGTGCGAGTTATTTTCACGATCACGTTCGTGAATTTGATTTGAACGCTACGAATGCTGTTATTAGCGATCAACTCGTAAATTTTAATAATTACTGCCACAAGAGAATAATGAGTATATTTTATAGTCTTGTCGGATTCTATGTTATCCCATTTGTGTTTATTTTATTACCTTGAAGCTTTAAATGAATAGTTATTCCATTAACAATAAGTAACAGTTGAGTTCTCAGTTACCTAATGTTACCGCCCATCACTATTGTTTACATTAAAACTGTACGGAAACGATTTTTGGCTATGCGTTATGTCACTTTGTCGCACAGTTTTGGATACTGAGAAATCTGCCAGTTTGCGCACAAAAAACGATGCGCAAAGTAGTGTTTTGTATAGTGGTCGTAGGAAAAGTTATTTGAATAGCCAAGAACACATAGCTACGGGGCAGCTTCAGGGACCTAAAAACCGATTTCCGTATCTAGCACAAACAACAACAGCAACTTCTTTTGTCAAAAATTTAAAAAAATTAAATTAAATAAATTAATCGGTAGATAATTATAATTATAATACAGGGTGATTCAAAATTCAGTGCAAATATTTTAAGGGCGTATTTACCAGCCAAAAATAAGAAGTTTTTTCCATATAATCGTATGTCCTAACTTGCTTTGTTTTCTAGATACAGGGGGTAAAATTTTGAAAAAAAAATCGATTTTTATCAATTTCTCAAAAACCTCTCAGCCGATTTAAATAAAATTTTATAGGCTTATATGTTTTCATAAGAACCTTCCTTTGATGGGAATAAGATGAATTTATTAATTCCAGTGGCGTCTCAGGAGGCTACCTGAATTAAATTAAGTGAATCTCAATAATCGATGTGAATTTATTACTTGTTTTGATAGGGCCTGGCACAGATTTTGATTTTTTTCTTGGAAACAAAGCTAGATACGAGTAAAGCTCAGGAGGCAAGAAAGTTACATTATTGATTGCTTAATCTAAAAAAAATTATAAATTGTCAAAAGAGCAGTGGCGTACCATAATTTTACCTATAAGTTTCAAGTAGGTAGCCCCCTGAGACGCTACTGGAATTAATAAATTTATGTTATTCCCATCAAAGGAAGTTCCTTATAACGACAAATAAGCCTACCAAATTTTATTTGAATCGGCTGAAAGGTTTTTGAGTAATTAATAAAAAAGCGATTTTTTTTTTTAATTTTACACTCTGTATCTAGAAAACGAAGCAAGTTAGGACATACGATTATATGAAAAAATTTTCTTATTTTTGGCTGGTAAATATGCCCTTAAAATATTTGCACTGAATTTTGAATCAGCCTGTATATTATTTCGGTAATTAATAATATTCTGGAATATTCCGCCGTGCTTAAAATATTCCCATTTTGCAACTTGTATCACAAACTACTATTTTGTTAAAACCATTTAATGAGGTTATCATTTTAATGTCAGTTAGTGTCATTTCAGTTTCCAAATGACATTCTTTCAGTTACTTAAGTGCCTAACTATTTGTGATACAAGTAGCAAAATAGGAGTGGTGTAAGCACGGACGCAAAATAGCCAAACGAGGCCAAAGGCCGAGTTTGACAATTATTATTGTCAAAGTGGTTAAAGGTTGTTCGTCAACAAACAATAATGTATGAATTATAAGTCGTAAAGAAATATAAATTTACGAACTCTAAAGACAGGCTTTATGAAGATTCTTGAAAACTTAAATTGAAATGACAACGAAAACGGCAACTTTATGAAACAATTTAACAAAAAAATTAACAATTAAAAGCAATTTGACTTGACGGTTAAAAAAAAATATTGCAACAGAAGTTTGCAGAGCCCCGTTTGACAATAATTTTCGTCCGTGTCCAAAATACTTCTATTTTGCAACTAGTATCATAAACTACTATTCTCGCATTTTAATAATTTGACACCAGACAATTTCAGTGCTGCAGTCGTCAACAATAAAATCATTTTAGTTACTAATTAAACGGATTTATCTGAAGGAACTGTTATGCATATAGAGTAATATTATATTGTTATAAATAAACAACCGAACTTGTAGGAAAACGAGTTTTTCAGCTTATAAAACATTTCAGTTGCTCATATTGTTGCCTTAAATTTTCAGAAAAACGACACTATTATCATAAATTATCGGACAATGATCCCATAGAATTCTTGATATTTTATTTAATCACCAAAGTACATAAAAATGCAAATAAAAGGAAAACAAGCTTGATTTAAAACCTACGCCATAAATTATAAAAAAATTAAAACAAAGGATATAAAGTCTTTTCCACAAATCACCTGTTATTTACATGTTTTTCATTAAAATTCGTAGATATCAAAGATTTGAAGGACTGACAATTACAAAATTTTTTCATATATCTACTACTGATAATAACTTGACCGGTTTGCTAATGGTGGTATAGACATCAACCCGCATTGGACTAAGTAATAAAACTGGTAATATTCATTTGTGAAGGTACCATTATTTATTGATCCTTATAGGTAATATTCCATTTACAGTGTCAACGTTCGGAGTAGATAGCAGTATGCGACAAATACAGGCCAAACAAATAAGTAGGGGTAACGGTTTTATCCCAACGGCATGGGCTCTGTAAAGGTTATTCATTCTAGAGAACACAATTTTCCTTTCAAATAAAAAGGCGTATTTTGTAATGTAAGGATTCGAAGTACTCAATTTTGTTTTGAGAGTGTCTTATTTCCTTTATTGGATAAATGGGTATGAAATGTTTTCTCTCTTTGGTTCATCTACACTCATGCAAATTATACCCGATGCTACAATTTGATTAGAAAAACAGCACTCGAGTAAGTGACTAAGATTCGTATTCACAAACGATAATTTCCTAAATAATTACGTAATTATTTAAATGAGTGAGATGGAGATATGCAGTTTCTTTGCAATAGAATGAGATGGGGATAATTGATTACGTAATTATTTAGGAAATTATCGTTTGTGAATACGGGCGTAGTATTTCTAACGTTTACCTAAGTAACTATTTTAAAAACAAATATTTCTGAATTTAACTTTCTCTGGAGAAAACTGAAGATAAAACATATAAGGAAAGTAGGGAGAAAATTAAAAAACGCGAAAAATGATAAAGAAAACATCCACGGGACAGTGGAAAACGAATACCTTCTACGAGAATGAAAGTAATTTTAAGACGTCATGCAAGAAAGCACCGACTGGATGAAGTGCATTCTTGAGAATCATCAAGGAAAATTGTCGTCTAGACAATGATAATAAAGTTGGTTGTGCTAGTAAAACTTGAATATTTATCCTTCTAAATTGGTTTATAATGCAATTTTTACTTCCTACATAAACAGAAGTTATTTTTTTAGAGTAATACCTAACCATTACAATAATGATTACAAGCGCTACTGATTATAAAAAAATATTTAAAGTTTCTAGCGTATATTAACTTAATATTATATCGTCTGCTCACATAAGCAAATTTAAAGAACTGGAAAATATATTAGAAATGAATATGTATAGAGTCGTAAATATAGGACCTTCCCACCCTCTCCGGGCTTATTCCCGAAATATTATATTTGATAAGCGAACGGAGGATAAGATTTCTAGTTCCGTCATTATTTTCTATTAAAGCTGAAGAGGAGCAATATATGGGGTTTATGATCTCAGAATCCAGCAGCAATATTATGACCCTACAATACGCGGAAATAAAGTGTAACCAGGTGGTAACATGCGCATCTGGAACAACTACGATAGGAAGTTCTAATTATTTTTATATGGTTTGGTTTAATAGAAACCTGATAAATAATTATTTCATTTATTATATTTTTTTTATAATTAATGATGCCCATAGCCAAATACATATTTTGTACGAAAAAATATGCATGAAAATAATATGCAATTATATTTCTCAATTAAAACTCTTTCTGACAAGTCGGCGTCTTACAGCGTTCGAAATTGAATTACACAATTCTCGATCAACATCGCATTCGCAAAATTAGTTTTCCGTAGTATTTCAGCTGATTTGATTAGTCTTTCATGTTAGCGATGTCTTCGACAGTGTAAGCCTGGTTAAATATGATTTGAAAGAGCGTGGTAGATTGATTAGAACACAATCAGGATCTCGGCAACATGTTATTTGAGCTAATTGGGTTTATCTCGGGAGAAAATAGATGCGTAGCTTACACTTAGGTACCGTGTTATCCTATGTCTACATTATTTTTGTTAGCAGAGATTTCCGCCAAAAAGTACGAAAAGCTCGTTCAAAAGCGATTTATACTTATAATTCAATCTACAAATTTTGAATGTGTTTATGTAAGTAGTACAAGTTAGTTAGCACTTAGAACTTAGACGAAAGGCGTAGTCTCAAAACGTAATGAATTCATCTGCAATTTAAAGTTTTGCATACAATTTTATCTAATGTAGTTTAGCATGCGTGTTTAGTTGAAAGCTAAATTGGTTGAATTGAATTAGAAGACCTCTTTGTTTATTTATTAGGGAAGCTTTATGCGTGATCCTCTTATTTGAATAGATTCGTAGTAGCTCTACTTAATGCTACAAGATGGATCTGATATCTTTTAAGACTCTCTCTTAAACCTCTCTAAGATTTTAGATATTTATAACAACACCTGGACATTTTTAAGGAGAAGATATCTAACTGTGTTTATTTTTGATTTTTTGAGTGCTACTGTTTTCAAATTCTGATTACGAATAAATAAAGAAATCTTAATGAAATACTAGAGTCGCTATGAGCAACGTACCTTCATTCGGTATTCTCTTAATTTTTCTTTCAATGAATTAATCTTTCAATCATACCGTTACTCTGGAGGTGATACGCTATGGTGCGTTGCACTTTACAGCCTAAAAGGTGAGCCACGTAAGAAAATAATAATTGTGACTCAAAATTTCTCCCGTGATCAGTAACAATACATGTGGTGTACCGCAACGAGAAACCCATGGTTTCCCAGAATGAACGGCTACCGTCGAGGCGACTGATCGCGGGTAGTTACTGATTCAGACCAACGTGTAACACGGTTGATCATTTATTAAGAAGATATTAATTTGTTATCTACGACCTAAGGAAGAGGGCCAACAACATCAATATATTCTCTGCTGCAAAAGGTTTATCTGGTCCACGAAAGCACACTAATAGTGTACATTCGTGCTTCTCGACTCTCTTCGCTTTTTGGCAAGGCTACTTAGGTAAGTGTGATCAAAATAATGGCCTCGAATAAGTGATATGATGCGATTGCGTTTTAGGGAGGATGAGCGAAATCATTGACGTGACGGAGAGCGTTTGGCACATATGGTCGGTTCATCACTTAAGACGGACAATGGTGAGAGATGAAGCTCATCTATAAGAACAAATGATACGAGTTGTAGTAGAATTTTCGGTCTGGGCTTGTCTACATTTTTCTTGTTTTTTTCATGGGTAAGAGGTTTGTGGTCGGGCAGACAGTGAAGTTTCTACCCTCTGGCAAGTGACGGAAAGGCTCGTTGGTGGAGTAGATTGCTGAGAGCTCATTATCGTATGCGGATTAGTGGATTATATTATTTCTTTTGCAGATATAGAAACCAAAGGCTGCAAATGACCTTCTACTACTTGACTAAGGACAATCGCTGTGTCCCAGGCGTCCGTGTTTAACTGCAGGCTGGCGCCAGGTCGTGGATGGTTGAGCGTAGTAACGTTGGCAATTTAGATTCCGTTGTCCAGGAAATTCGCTCGTTTTCTGAGCTAGAAACCGAGTTGCGGATCACGACAGGTCTCAGAAAGCAAAGGTGTCAATCTTAAAATTATGTAAAGGTTTACTTTTTAGAAGTCCACATTACTGCCTTCATCTTCATTAAACCTGATTCTACTTCCTATCCTCGGACAAACAACAAAATTGATCGCTTTGAGTACAAATAGAAATTTTACAAAAGAATGACGTTATGACTCAAGTAAGAGGGAAGATTTTTTCGCAAATTATTTTAAGCCGAGAAAAACTAAATTTTTGTTTCCCTAAAAACCTCAATCCTGCAGTTACCCTCGAATTTCTTCTCTCGGTTGAATTAAAAGCTACATTTATATTGAGGAAGCACAATATAGGCCATGAGGCAGCACAATGGGCTACTTGAAGCCTCAGTGCAGCGGACTTGTTCTGCCCTCCCAAGAATCCAGAATCCAGAAGCTATCTCAAACTGATCTCAAACTAAAAATTTCTCAAAAAAAAGTTGAAAAATTCAGTTCTCCAAATGTATTTTCCTATGGGAGAAAGAAGGATGCTGACAAACTTTTCGGGATGAAATAATAATTATTGATTGAAGCTACTATAATACTTAAAATTCATAGATTTACCAGTTTCTGGACTCTCAAAGCAATAACATTCATTTCGTTATAATTGAGGCAATCATAGGCTATTTTTTTTAAGATGCCAAAAGGATTTTTATAACAGTTGAGAAACACTGACCTCCGTAAAAAAATTAATTTGCCGCCAACAATTCCGTAACACCTGTGACATGTTTGGTCGCAAATCGTGATTTAAAAACACCTGTTAAATTGATATATTACATAAATATTCAATTTGTTATCAATGATGCGGATCTCACGTATTAAAAAAAATTACAAGGTTACATTTTCCAGTCTAGTGCATAAAAAAATTTGAAAAATACATATTCAATTGTTGAATTGTTTATAAACTACTAATAATAAAAATAATGACCGAAGTATTATAATAAGTATTACCCATACCCAGAGTAGGTACAATATGATAGGTAGGTAGGTAGGTACCCATAAAATTCATGGAATCGCAAGGTCATCACATGATCTATAATTATTTAGCTCATAATAATAATTATCAGTTCCCATCTTTAAGCGTATCCAGTGAAGTGTGTAAAAGTTTGAGCGAAGCAAAGAAACTTGCTCCAGGTTTATGGAGTTATTAATTATTTTTAATTAATTAGAAAGATGTGTAACAACTTTTACGTTCTTTTATTGCATAGTGCTTGAATTATTATTAATATTGAATCAGATAAAGCATCGCGGAAACTCCTCTCGGCAAGTTTTAATTAAAGTGCTTTGCCTGTGTACTAATTCAAAGGAGAGTCCCTGAATAAAGAATTTATAGCAACGTCACTGACTTCTAGCTTGAAGAAGAATTTGAATAGGTGTAGGAATAATCTATTCTAGTGGAGCGTATTGTCAAGGTCTATGTCTCTGAGGTACTTTCTCGTCTTATATCACAGTCTAGATTGTATAATTTCTAGCAAACACAATATCAGATCGTTATAATAATTATTATTATTCAAGTTGTTAACAATAGGAGTGAATGATAATATTAATTCCTTTGCGGTGCGTACTTACGTTCTTTTGGTTTCGCAAAGTTGTGTTTGGTATACTTTTCCAAATACATCTTCGGTACGTCAGCAGGTCATTTTGACACACTCAAAGCCACTGTGTCTTCTAGTTAGCTGCCAAGTCAAAAGTTCTCCAAAGTAATACTGCCAATGCTAGGTCATATCCTACGCTTTATTAAGATTTTAGGCGTTGTTATAGTTTAATAATCATGGGAATCCCTAGCGAGGCTACGGAGGGATCAAGAACACAAGCGACTGCAGCCGTTATCGCGTAGTGAAGAGATCAGAGAGAAAACGTGGATTTGAATCTCTCTTGTCTTCGAATGCTTCTTCCTCTTTTGCCAAATCCTCTGTTACCACTGAAAATACTCCGCAGAAACCTCATCAGAAGGCTTTAACTCCAAATTATGACCAGGATCTAAACAGGCTAAACATCATTAAGCACCGATCCTACCAATTTGGCGTTGGTCACATGACGAGACCTCAATTGTTATCATGTGCCCAAAAACTCCAAAACAAATGCACGACTGTCATTGAAAGAACTTTTTCAAGTTGCAGATGCATTACCAGAATTAATCTCGAATTGATATCCGCACGAACATCCGATTGTTATAGCTTATTGTTTTATAGTTGTTTAAGGGACTACTCCACAATTATGCAATGAACTCATAAACTTACCACTTTTTTTGTGTTAGTAGAGATTATTTTGATTATTTTACTCTGTTCTGGCATAATTAAATTCACATGAGGAGTCGTCTTTCATTATCCTCTGCCCAAAAATCCAAATCTGATAGATCCTGGCTGATACTTAGATGTAACCGGTACTTATTTTTAAAAAATTGCCAAATCTACTTATGTAATTATGTAAGTATTATGTTCATGTTTTTTTTTTTTGTAACTAAACCGCTTTCTTTGAACCCACTATTTGTAACCCATGACAAGTTATTCTATAGAAATGTTTACATCGATTTTTAAATAATTATGTAAATTTTTGTTTTTTTATACCACCCGAAACACAATGATTTTTATAAGACTAGAACAATCATGATTGGCGATAATTAAATGTTATAAATTTTTTGTTCACCGGTATTTCCATGCCACGAGCTTCCAGGTACGTAATACGAGCATAATAACAGCGAACACAGCATTTGTAGTCTCGGTGACTTTTAATTGAGGAGGTGTGTTACTGAGTGAACCCATTGTTCAGCACGACTCAAAAGACTCTTCCATAAAATCTCCTCTACTTTGCTCTTGCCAATTCTCTAGTTACAACAAAAGATTTCTTGCTGATGGAGCACCTAAACCTTTCCTCTAACATTTGCTCGCTTACGAAATTCATAAATTCTTATTAGAGTTTTAGTGTGATCCTATTGATAAATATGCTGAATAACTATGAGCTCATCTAAAGAGATCGTTTAGTATACAAATCATCTATCTATAGGGAATAAAGAATAATATAGAGGAATGTAAATAAAAAAAGTGTAATATATTATGTATCAATGATTGACGATTAATATCATGCGGAGATTGTTTTTAATTATGTTACATAAGTAGATAAAAAAATCTTGTAAGTAACATGATTATGTGAAACGCAAAGTCACGTTCGCTTGTAAAAAAAAATTCACTCATCCATTTATTTAACATTTGTTTCAAAGCTATAGTTTTCGTTGGGAGGGTAATAATCCAAATGAAACATTTAGTTGATTAGGTACTTAAAAATTTTTCGAACTTTTTTTAAAGTTTTGACTTTCTACAACCTATCGGTAAGTAGTGGATGCAAGTAGTATGGGCGTTGTTGGAAGCAGAAGAGCAGCGAGTTTCTGCATTGGGAATTACTAATATATAACTCCGCAAATAGTATTATATACTTATAATAACTCCGAAGTGATTTATGTGCATGTCCCAGAGGTAACTTATTGTTTTTCGTCTTTTGACAATTGCAAGTTTTTTTCTGTCCATATTAATTCATTTTAGCACCGTTTCATTGGATATATGTGTTCCATCCACGATATTTTGAGCATTCTACCCAAGGTCCACATTTTAAAAGCTTCCATTCGCCGCATTGAACGGTCTCCTAACGTCCAGGATTCTGTTCCATATAGAAGGATCTAGTATATACATAAATTTTGTTATAAACCCTTATTTTCTATTGTAGATTCGGGTTTTACGATCAAAAATGAGGAAAGGGTTTGTCTTTTTTTCGATTCGTGATAGATGGCACTGTAATCGAGGAAATTACCTATGTTTTTGACGGTTTGTCTTGATACTGAAATTGAGCCAAAAAAATCCAATAATCGAGAAAAATACTTAGGACAAATTATACGTATTTTTAGCAATAAATTTTTAGTCGAATCACCAATAATCAGCAATATAAGGGTTCTTAACAAAAACTTAAAATTTAACCCCCACTCCGCCTGACCTGCATGGAGGGGGAACAGGGTAGCAATTTCCTCGTGTTTTTATCCGTAAAATTCGAATCTACAATAAGAAGCGTGGGTTCTCACATTAGATTCCAGAGTTGAAGCTGCTCCCCCTAGGGAGTGGGGGTAGGTTGCTTGAGTTTGGTATCATTGGAATGAAAAACAACATTTATCACCCACTTTTTTTGATCCGATGCGTAGTTTGTGATATATTCGAATGTCTTCAGATAAAATGAGCACCCTGTATACTTATAGAGGGTTACCAGCTAACAATGCGTCGGTCTATAGCTCCTAAAACAAGGAGTTTAGGAATTTACTTCATAATATTATATGTCAATCGTTTACAAGATGAATAAGAAGAAGACTTAGGTACGTCAAGAGTTAACAGAAGGCCCAAATAAGTGTGACGATATTAAGGATTTTTTTTAATAAGACACTCTGTATATTATTGCATATTTTAGTTCATACTTGTGCACTTCGTTTATTCTCAAAAATGTATTTCCTCAGTTCTGACATAGGAGAAATAAATTAAAACTATAAAAAGAAAAAAATTGAGGGCTGGAAATAAAAAATTTGAAAAAAATGTAAGGACAAATTTTGTAGCGTGGGTACAAAAGGTCTAAAGTTTATTTATACAACCTATATTTATATTTTGTAATTTTTGTACAGCGTTTCCAAAATTCTTGTAGAACCATTGAAATGGATCGCACCTAGGTAGGATGATAAGGAAATTATTTCCATCTCCCTCGTTAAATCAGCCCAAATCGAAAAAGTAAATAGTGCAAGCATTAGGTACGTAAATACCTAAAGGTAAAATTGTTAGGAAATCAAAGCGCAGCCACCCGCCGTTACATCAAGTAAACGATCCCCGTCAGCTCATTAAATATTCATAAAATAGAAGCGCTCTAGCTAGTGGAGTTCCAGCACTTTTAACAACATCGAAGAGACGGCGAAGCTAGGGTAGAAGTTGACCCGATGGTAAAGCAGGGTATTGTAAAAGACACTCTCGAAACGCGTGACGGAGAAAAGGATGACCTAGATACAGACCGGGTGAAAGAATGTGAAATCATGAATCAAACAATAACTTCATGCAAGGACAATAGTAACTCGTTAGGTATACCATCTACGATAATGAAAATTACACCAATCGATAAAACGGATAAATAAATGACAACAGCCGAAAAATCAACTAGATTAATGGTTAAAGAGTCGTGGTCTGTAGTATGGTCAGCTAATAATCACGTTGAGGAACAAAGATTTTCGAGAGAGAGAACGGAGCCAACATGCTCTGGGTAATAAACTAAGGTGTGTAGAAAAATCTACAATAATAATACAGTTGATTAAGGTTTCAATCTGAAAAGCACTCGAATGACGAGTAAGGTAAATCATCAGGTAAAACAGTGACAAATGCCTAAGGGCAAGGTAATATATGTGACATAAAGGTCGCCTGATGGAGCAGCATCGACGGGTGCAATAAAAGGTAGAACAAGACAAATAACAACAAGGTATACAAAGTGATAACTAAATACAGTATCACCCAGGTTATGAATTAAATAAACGGAGGTGAAATAATTCACTCTCCCATGTAAATCAACTGTGAAAATAAAATCATTAAATAAAAGAGAATCGGAAGGAACGATTTTATAAAAGATACCAAATCAAAATTCAGGAGAAGTGGCAACCCTGTACTCGAATGAACCTCGCAAGGCAAAGAAAAACGTTAAATAGGCAAACAAGACAGACATTCTCGCCATATCCCGGGTAGTCTGTAACCAACATGGTTGTATTCTTTAATTAATTCAAGCTGTTGCTTGAAATGGAATCAAAGAAACTAGAAAAGGAAATTAGGCAAAGAAAATCGTCGACTAGTTGAACAGACAGACATTCCCGCAATATACCGGGTAGTCTGTAACCGAAACAAAAGCAAAACGAAATAATAAGAAAGCACAGGTGTGCAAAAGAGTGGAATCCGAAATGGATTGGAGTTTGAAAAATGCATGAAAGGGATTCATCATTCGCTTTCCATTGTTTTGTACTCTCTATGCAAAATCACAGCCCTTCTCGCCCTCCACCATTTTATGCTCTTGCAAACGAATTCTCTCGCCCATCACTCGCTTTTAGACATCCGACAGGAAGTCCACCGTTAACAACAAGTCTCAGTAAATTTCCCCGCTTTTCCGAAAGAAATCCCAATCAACCGAGATACAATGAGTCATAGTAGGTTCTTTTGCGCATCCGTTTCGGCCATAGTAATCCTGGCATACCTCAATCAAAGAGCAGGGGTGACTATACGGTAAAAACTACGGTAAACACAACGAGGAAAACACAACGGTCCTATTAGGGGAAACCCAGAGGTAAATAGACGATCACAGTGGCTTTTCGCGAAAGACGAACGGACCAGGGTTCGTATTGTTACACCATGACACACGTTAAACAGATTTTTCCCACGTTTTTCAATTGCAAATCCCTGAGTATTTTTTCACCACTATTTCCAGAATTGAAAAATTATACTCTTTTGTAACTACAACTTTAATCAGATTCTTGACGGTTTTCTATATATTTACGAAAAACCATTTATTTTACCTACTTTAAAGAGTACATTTTTATTAACAGAATACCGTATGGTGTGTGTGGGTAGGGGTTTTACTCGACCTCGGAGACATAGCTCCATTAGTCACAGACTTTTATTAATTACCTTAAGGTTCGAGAAGGCAGGATAAGCAAGTATAACATCCAACTAAGAATCATTGTGCAAGTGTGCGGTGTGAGTTACATACCTGTATTTACCTACATAATATTTTATTAGTATTGTCATTATTACCATCATTTTTTATATTTTCATTTATTTGATTATATATTTATATATATTCAGGTAATTTATCCATTTATATCCTTTTTTTTTTCCTTTTTTTTTATTTATTTATTATTATTATTTTTTTATTTTATTTATATCTTTTTTTTATGTTTTTTTTTTTAAATATTTTTTTCCAAAAAACCTTATTGGGAAGAGACAGGGATACTCGCATCCAGAGGTCCATCAGGATGACTTTAAAGCACAAACAATCACTGGACCCTCGAATTACCGTATGGTTGACTGAGTTGAAAGAGTTGTTAAAAATCAGGCGCTGAGCAAGTGGATTCAAAGATATTCACCGCGAATAACTGCGAGAATAGTGAATAATTCTAAAGAAGTTTTTGACAGGTGGAAAAGTTGAGGAGGGCACAAGGTTAATCAGGTTCAAAAAATGTAGTAGGAATACTACCCACATTACTGGACGTTTCAAAGTAAATATCTGTTGCTCCAAATTTGTAGTTGTTATCCTCGTTCATGGGCATTGTTCTCTGGTCAGGAATGCTTCGATGTGATAGCTTATTAACACTGAGCTGACCATCTCCCTTTCTACAAAAGAAAGCAATCAATCTTTTTATAACTTTATCCATAACTAAATATTTTGGACAAAAAACATCAAGCGTCTCTTTTTATTTATCGAAATGTTTGTTTCTTCTCTGGCCCGGTCTGTTATTTCAACCTGATTTCCAGAAAATAAACAAAAATTCCGAAGGGAAACTAGAATCGGACTTAAAAAGGGAATCTTTACCTCTTTCTGTCTAGAGCTTCCGTTTTTTCTCAACTAGCAGAAGATTTCGTTATATTTGAAAATATTTCAGGAAAACGATGAAAAAATAGCACTGCCAAAGAAAAGTAGCACGCACTGAAATTGTACTGGTTTTTGCATTAAATAAAATTTTAATACGGCAGCCTCTTTCGTTAAAAACTAGAGCTTGGTATCTTAAATAGAGTGAAACATTTACAGAAAATAAGCGAAAATTCTTAAAAACTTAATTGAGCTTTTTTCCTTACTATTACCGAGCAAGTTTCTGTCATTCACCAAGTGACTGCATGATACTCAAGTGCTAGTGCTAGTGGTTCACTGAATAATCTTAATTCTTATACGGTTTCTTCTCCGTTTGTTACCCTTTTCATTGAACTCCTTTTCCTTGTTAGTAAACATCATAGTCAAACGTCATATCAGAGGAGCTCTAACTCGAAGCGTTAGTCGTAATCGTGGAACAGTCATATCAGCTTCCTCTTATATCAAGCTATGGCAATATTAAGATTAATATTCGAGAATTCTCTAAGGCAATGAGTCGTTTTAACATGCATTTCAACATCTCGGGACATAAATGAACTTCTCTTTTGTAAGGCAATCGGAAAGAATCGAGGGAATTCTTACCCAGAAATATTTCACTCCAAAATTCCATTCAGACTCTGGTGATATGAAGATGAATTGCATGACAAAGGTATCAAGCTGGATATCAATCTTGCACGCCATAGATATCAAATAATATATTATGTCATGGAGAGTGCGAGTATACCAACAAAGAAAATTCTGAACTCTGTAAAAATGAACCGTTTGAAGCGACGAGATTCATTTTCCATTGCATTTTGGAAAATGATTCTAATAATTGTTGGTAATCATTTTTTTTTTTTGTGAAGATAAAAGTTAAAAGTTTCTCTAGTATTTTTTTATCTTGAAAAATATAAGATAAATCAAGTGGACACAGAAGAAATTATTGTAAGTAAGGGTTTATATTTCTCATATAGCTATTTTGTATGTGGAATTTTGTGGAATAAAGACATGTTATTATTATTATTATTATTATTATTATTGCTGAGCCCAGTACTAAAGACAGCTTTCCTAATTTATCAACGTTAAGATGAAAATGTGCTTGTCACTAAAGAAAAGATGGTCAATCGATTACCATGAAAAAATATTCAATAAATTTAAAGTCTCTTAATCTTATCTTGTCGAACACTTTTATATACAGTGCTTCCCAAAAGTAACGGATAAATTCAATAAAATCGTATGAAGACGTTTTCTTTTGTTTTGCTCGGACACGTCAATCGTTATTTTTGATTTGCCATCCACGCATGTCTTTTTCGACCCCCCACCGTTAATCTCCCAAGGGGTAGCTACCCCAATTTTAAAAATTCAAATGGCAAGGTACCCCTTGCGATACCTTGATTGATAGGTTTTTTCATCCTGAATATAACAAGAAAATTTTTTTCAAATCGGTTCATAATTAACGAAAATATTCAGCAAAATGTCATCGAATAAGGCAATAAATAAGCGTATTAAAATTTAAACAAGTATTTGAGAAATTACACAAGAAAAGAAAATCATTTAAATTAAATGTTCAAAATGTTGTCCATTAACAGCAAGACAATGCCCTAATCTTGCGCTAAAGGCTTGTTGGACATTATGCATCATCAAAACAGCTCAACAAAACCACTTGTTTGACAAGTAAAAATTTGCAACTGATAATGTGTCAGATAAGATTTCTCCAGTCATTGATAAGCCTACCCCAAAGATTACAGAGAGAAAGATAGGAAAAAATTTTAATTAAATTTTAATTTAATTTTAATACGCTTATTTATTGCCTTATTCGATGACATTTTGCTGAATATTTTCGTTAATTATGAACCGATTTGAAAAAAATTTTCTTGTTATATTCAGGATGAAAAAACCTATCAATCAAGGTATCGCAAGGGGTACCTTGCCATTTGAATTTTTAAAATTGGGGTAGCTACCCCTTGGGAGATTAAGGGTGGGGGGTCGAAAAAGACATGCGTGGATGGCAAATCAAAAATAACGATTGACGTGTCCGAGCAAAACAAAAGAAAACGTCTTCATACGATTTTATTGAATTTATCCGTTACTTTTGGGAAGCACTGTATATTGAATAAAAACGATTTTGCGAGGATATACAGGGTTATTCATGGTTTACGCCACGGGAGATTATGACTGTGTCCCTTAATTTTAAGAAATCTTAGTTTTTGGAAAGGATACAGACCCGTTAGAGGGACATTTTAAAATTATATTCATAATGTAGAGTGTGCCAAAAATATGAAACATATCAAAGTTATGTTTTCTTAAAATGGTATGATCCTATGTTATTGCATTTTCAGATTGTCTGAAAAGAAAAAACGGGAATGGTTTTCACAGTTTTGCAGTTTATATTGAGTAATTTTTGAGTTTTAAACCAGCGAACTAGCAATTTTCAAAGTTCATGGTAGTGTACAACGAAAACGCCTCCATGATGTAGTAAAACGGCTTATATGTCCCCATTTTAACATTTTATGTGTGTACTATCCTATGATGTAGATGATAATATGATTATACATGATGAAAAAAATTTGAAAAAATCTGAGATTTATAAACGAGCTGCTTAAAATTTATGTTTTCAACCCTTACTTTGTAGAATCTTTGTCATCCATCAGCGTTGCTTAAATAAAAAAACACAAATACTTAGTTCAAAGTTCAAATATAGGAACATGTAGGACGTTTTCCTCCATGTTGAGCAGTTTTCGCTGTACCGTGGCTTGAACTTCAAAAATTGCCATTTCCACTTATTTTTCAAAAACCAGTTTGAAAAAATTATTTTTTCTCACTAAGTACCTACATTTTGATGTGAAATTTATTTTTTCAACTAATATTTATGAGAGGAACTACACCTTCAAATTTAGTCTAAATCTCTGAAACACCTATGTCCGTATTCATCAAACTTCAAAATATAACTCTGGGGTTATATTTTGAATTTTCTGACAGCTGATTGGTCTAATGCTCAAACCCTACGAAAGCTACGAATTTTAAACCAATCACATGGTCCAAAATATAACCCCAGGGGTTATATTTATTGATGAATACGGGCCCTAGTGTAATGATTTTTTTTTAATCTGAGCGTGCTAATAAATATCAAAATAAAATCATTATTTCCGGTAAAGCAGTCATCCTTTCCAAAAGATCGTTGCAGGCAGTTTATTTTCCGCTTGATTTTTTAAATCTAATCAGCCCTAATCCCTTCACAATGCTAAGCGCACATGCTAAAAGTGGCCAATTCTAAGAGAACAGGCGAGTGATAACATGAAGCCGAAATCACCTTTAAACAGCGATGACCGAATTAAATTGAATAAACTCCTCAATACAAAATATCCGGTGCTCTGTGTTGACCAAGGCTTCAATTATCATAATAGTGTTAACTCTCTCTGCAGTAGTAACAAAAGTAACCGTAGAAAATAGTTCTCTATTTTTTTAACTAGGTATCCTATATGGGACTTAAAACTAAAAAAACTTATCAATAGAGCTCCAACATCGGACGATTTAACGCCGAATTGTACCGATAAAGGGCCGAAAAAATCCATCAAGTGATTTCTAGTCTCTAATCTTTCTCTAAAATATCGCTATACGAAATTTCATAAAAACTGCTGAACCTAAAACAATCTTGCTTACCGCTTATAGGTATATATTATTACGACCTCAAAATATACAGGTCGATCAGCAAGAGAATACTGAATTTGAGTGCATGCAGTTTCTACACATTGCATGCAAATGCTCTTGAATATTTTAATAGGGCGATAAGAGAATATGGGAACACTTTATGAGAACGTTTCCCGTTATCTCGTTACCTGGAGGTCCTTATATGTATGAAGATAACGTCGTTTTATTAGGTCAAATTGTCAAAGGTGGATGAAATTATGGTTATGGGGCCATAATAAAAAAAATAATTTTTTTTAATACATGGCAAAATCACAGCTGATAGGACAAAATTTTAACAATTTCTTGGTCAAAATTATACTCATAAACGAAAAAACCTTCTTGCGCATCAATCGCAGAAATAGTGTATTTTTATGCGATTCAATTATGAATATTTTCACCGCTTTTTAAATTATTGGCTTTCTGAAATTTTCCATAGTCATGTCATGTTAGCGTAGTGCTTTAATGTGAAAAATTTTCTGTGATAATTTCATTTCATTTCGTTTCAACACGTGCCTTAGAATGGATTTTTAAATTTAAAAATCAAAAAAATTGGCAAAATTTTACAATTTTGTCCCTTTTCCTATGCCCGCCACTGGCTAACTTTACTTGAAAAATACTATTTTTTACACTACCTTTAATAAATTCGGAAAAAACTGAAAGGAGAGTTTTGAAAACCGAAAGTTTGAAATTTTAGAGGAATAAACATCATTTAAAAATATTCGAATATCTCCGCCATTTTTATATTTGCTTCTTGAAATTTTTGAAGGTTAAATGCTATTAGTATAGTTTGCTACTATCAAAATTTCCGTTCTATTCCTTCAAAAATAAGCTCATGAATGTTTATAGAAATGTAGACATTTTTACCCTTTTCCTACCCACGCCTCTGGCTTATTAATAGAAATAATGCAAATTGTATTGCATTAGCTCAAATTTCAAATAAGTTTATTCCAATCTTGTTAATTTTGTTTAAAAGTTTTTGATCTTGCCTATTTAGGGGTTCAAAATCTAGCCATTTTCCAAAAATTGAAAAGGCCGCCATTTTGGAATGTCTTTACCTATTTTACTCAAATACAGTACCAGACGACTACTTGAGGGTATCTTACTACCAAAAAAATTTCAGCGCTCTAGATTGAAAACTTCGACCAGAAACCGTGCCTCACGGACGGTTTTTTTTCTGAAATTCGGAGGGACATCCTGTAGAAGTAACACAACTCTAGAAAAATGTTTTTTACGAAAATCAAACGTCAGCCCTAAGGTTTATAAGAGTAAAAAATTTCGTTCATTAATCTTGAAAGATGAAGCTACAGAAGCGTTTTTAAAAATTTAGAGAAATTAATTTAAAAAAAACATCATGTAAAAAAAAATCGAATATCTCCGCCATTTTTCTTATTTACTTTTTGAAATTCTCAAGGGTTGAAGTCTATTAGTATAGTTGTCTACTGTAAAAATTTCAGTTTAATTACTTCAAAAATGTGCTCATAAATTGTTGGAGAAATTTAGCCATTTTTACCCTTTTCCTACCCACGCCACTGGCTTATTAATATAAAAAATGCAAATTTTGTTGCATGAAATTAAATTTCAAGTCATTTACTTCCAATATTGTGAATTTGATATAAAACTCTTTTTCTATCTAGCTTATACAGGGGTTCAAAAAATAGTCCTTTTTCCAAAAATTAAAATGGCCGCCATTTTGAAACGGCTCGATCGATTTTGTTCAAGTGCAATACCAGACCACTCCTTGTGGATATCTTACTTCCACAAAAATTTCAGTCTCCTAGATTGAAAACTGCGACCTGAAATGAGGTGACAAAAACCGGATGTCTGGAACTTTGAAGGGACACCCTGTAGAAGTGATGGGACTTTTGGAAATTTTTTCAACGAAAATCCAACGTCATTCACAAAATTTGCAAGAATCCAAAATTTCGTTCACTAATCTTGAAAGATAAAGCCACAGGAGCGTTTTTAAAATCGAAATTTCGCGATTTTGGAGAAATATATATATAAATATATATATATATATATTGATACGTGTTAAGCTGTGACTTCCGTTATGTTGAGAGGGCGACCTGACTTCCGTAGCAACCGATAATATATAAACAAAAATTTTTGTATATATGGAATGAGGGGAAGCTGAATAACAATAATATCAAAAGAGGGGTAACTATTTTTCAAAAAAATAAATTCGTATATAAGCTGTTCACGCAAAATACGAACTGGCTTCCAGACAATTGTATAGTCTAGTTTGATGACAGATACGTAGTGGCGTCCAGAAGTGTTGCCAAATATCCGGAAGTCACATAGGCGAATGTATACCACTTTATATGAATAATTTAAAGTATAGCTGTGTATGTTATGTACCTACCTATCTTGTTTCGAATACACGACCTTAAATGATTCGAGATGGAGATGAGTAAATTCATACGGATTTGTCAATGGATAAATATTTTATGAACTGAATGTTTTTAGCAGTGCCGAACCAATCAATTTTTTTTTCAGTAAAGTAAAGGCTTAAGTAAAAAAACATACTTCGTTTCAGAATAATTAGCAAAAGAACGGGCCTTTGAAAAACTTTTGAAATCACTTTGATATCTTATAGAAAGCATTATACATATAAAAAATAATTCAAAAGCATATTAACTAAAAATTATATTAAAGTGATTTATTAAAAACGGCTATAATAATAATAATAGAACAAAAAAAAAATCAATAGGTATCTCTACAGGTGTCCCGTAAGTAATGGTCCATGGTGAAATGGGAGATTCTTGGTTTAAAAATATTACGATCTGACACTACTTGCTCTAACAAAATCTTGATAATAAAAAAGATACAGGGTGGCAAAGTTGAGATTTAAAAATTTTCTTTTCAAAATATCTCGAAAAATTGTACAGGTACGAACGTGAAAACTTGGGGATAGATGTTTTGCGGTATGAGAAATCATAATTTGATATCCGTGTCGATTTATTTTATGGAGGGCGCCACTTAGGTCATGTTGACGACGTAAATGAACACATAAATTTTTTATCCTTCAGGATATCGCGCATTTTATCGTGAAATATTAAAACTACATCATTGATGAGAAGAAAAGGTATACCGGTTGTTAGTCTCAAAAGTTAGTGGTTTTCGAGATAATCACGTTTTAATAATCTCCTGCATTATTTCTATTTTTTTTTATTATCAGAAATCTTAATGCAGTAGGTCGAGATAATAACCAGCATTTTGGCAATTAAACATTTTTCACTTTGACATATTAAAAAAGCAAACAAATGCCATATTCACCTAAATTCCTATACAGATTCTAAAATAGTCGATTACCAGGTTGCAGTCTGTTTGGATATCGTCGCAGGTATTCTCGTTTCGCAGCTTGCCCATTGAAGTTTGTTTTGTTTGCAATAAAGAGAAGTCATATCTCACTTATCTGAATTTTAAAAATTATTATGTCTCGGCATTTTTTAATTTTCTAACTACTAGCAGTAAGCAAAAAATTCTGAACAGTATCAGAAGAGAAAATCATTAACTGTCAATTATCTCGAAAACCACTAACTTTTGAGACTGACAACCGGTAATACCTTTTTTTCTCATCAATGATGTAGTTTTAATATTTCACAATAAAATGCGCGATACCCTGAAGGATAAAAAAGTTATGTGTTTATTTACGTCGTCAACATGACCTAAGTGGCGCCCTCTATAAAATACATCGACACGGATATCAAATTATGATTTCTCATACCGTAAAACATCTATACCCAAGTTTTCACGTTCGTACCTGTACAATTTTTCGAGATATTTTGAAAAGAAAATTTTTAAATCTCAACTTTGCCACCCTGTATCTTTTTTATTATCAAGATTTTGTTAGAGCAAGTAGTGTCAGATCGTAATATTTTTAAACCAAGAATCTCCCATTTCACCACGGACCATTACTTACGGGACACCCTGTATATAAAAGCTATAAATCTCGAGCCCCTGCTCAATATGCTCATATGCTCTAGGTATCTCTCTCTAACTTTCAAACAAATTTTTTCTAATTCATGATTATAAGCTACATCGTAGCTAAATTTTAGCTTGAGAATATATTTCAAAAATACATTTTCCATAGATTTACTGAAAAACGTTACTTTTATGCAAATTACACTTAAAATAAAATCAAAAAAATACTCGTACCTATATATTTTTCACTGAATGTACTGTTTTGAGGTCCTATTATAAAAATATATGAGTTAGACAAAGCAATTTTTTTTGTTGTTTTTGTTAAAGCTATCTAAGTTTATTTAACAATGAATTTCACGTAATTCGGACTAAAAGAAATTTGATTTTTGTTTAAAAAATAGAAAAATATATCTATTCAACTTTTTCAATAAAACTAAACAGATCATTTTAAAGTAAAAGTTTCAAGCTTAACAAACTGTACCTGTAAAGTTTCACCATCACATTTTTTAACTAAAATTATCGGTCTTTGTAAATGACCAACAAAATCAAATTTGTCACTTTTGTAAATTTGAAATAATTTTGTGCTCTGTATTTTTCAAACTAAAACCTGAAGATTTTTTTTTATATCGCTCACATCTATTAATGTCATTTCAATAGCGAAGTGTGAAAGTTTCAGATATTTATTGTAAGAGTTTAACACTCTCACTGCCAAAGTGAAAAAACAATTTTCGGTCCCACAGGCCAAGGGTGTTTCTGTCTCAGCTGTTATGTTTAAATAGCGGTTTTTAATATAAATTTAATTTCTGCAATTTTTTTCTGTATTTTTTGGAAATATTTATAGTGTGTATCAAAAATGATACACGTGGCCTGGGCATACAATGTTACAAGCAATGTTACCGGAAATATGGTAAACATGGTAAAATCGTAGATGGCCGAAAGAAGATGCCATCACAAGTTGGTACTGTTTGCGACACTTGCGATGGAACTCCTTTCTTCTGCAGATATTGCTTCAACAAAATGCATTAGATTTTTTTTTTTTTTGTTTCATTTACCGGTTGATTACCTATATAATACAATAAAATTTACTAAACGAACTCTTCTTATATAGACCTTAGTCCCGACTTTCTAAGTAACCAAACACACAGTCACAGCTTCGGAAATACATAATGTATTTCCAAAGGTACTTATTGCAAGGTAATGAATACAAATAACAAAATTTCGATAGACAGGAGGCCAAAACTCGCAGTACAATGTCCATTCCCAGGCCAGGCCTGTCGTTTTAGCGTGTAAATGTACATATACGTGTCTTCGTTTCGATACACCGACGTTATGAAAATAGGACTACTTGGTGTATCATTTATAATACACTTGGCCTGCACGATGGACACATGGTGTATCATAAATGATACACTTGGCGGCGAGAGTGTTAAAAAATGGCGTATGTTTAATTGATTTTGTTAAAAATTTTACTTTGTATACGTACATACTATTCTTGTAAATATTTTTTTCAAACTTGAAAACAAATTGTTAGGTGCAAGATTGTTCTCTCATTTAAATTTTTGCTACCTAGCTCAATTTGTAAGTATTTGTAAGTGAAAATCGAAAATTTTCAACTTCAAAGCAGTGTAGAACTAGAACGGCTCAAGATATCTAAAAACCGTTTACGTGTCCCTATCTTAACTTTTCACATAGTATCCTATACTATGTGGTTTAAAATTTAATACAGGGTGATGAAAAAACGGATAATTTTCATCACCCTGTATTAAAATTTACTCCGCATAATGGGATAGAACTTGAAAAGCTAGGATAGGGACATGTAAACCGTTTTTGGATATCTTGAGTCGTTCTAGTTCTACACTGCTTTGAAGTTGAAAATTTTCGATTTTCACTTGTTTATAACTCATAAACCGCTCAATCTAAATTCCAATGGTGAAAACCGTATTCGATTTCTTCAGACATTTGAAAAATTAAATATTTTACAGGGTGTTCCCGTTAAAATAACGGAGTAGGTGTCAACTTCCGGTATTTCCGGAAGTGCGGCCATCTAAAATATTTTCATTGAATTTCTCATGATCACTTATGTCTGGAAATTTTTTATTTTGAGGTTATAGGCCCATTAGTTTCCGAGATACGGTCATGCACCTACCTTAATGAAATACCCTGTATACAGTGCATTTATTTTAATCGTTGCCATAGGGAAGTTCATGTTAAAGTTACAATTCCACCCTATGTTAACTTATGTTGCCTGGCAGCTTAGAAATCGTTTTTATTTTTCAATAATAGTCCATGTCATATACTTCACAATATAGCCTGTTAGAAAAACCGACTTTTGTTTAATATAATTATACAGGGCTGTATAACTATTTCGTGGCTTACTACAGGGTCAAAGATATCGGAACCGGCTACAGGGTCGTTTAAAATGTGCACAATTTTATACTTACTTCGAATCTGAAACAGAATTTCATATAATTGCAGATGTGCAAAAAAAATTCAAAATTTTATTCTTCTTTTTTCCGTAAGACATTTTTTTCACAGATAGTTCGCTTTGTGGTTTTTTATATTAATTCGGCGAATATAATTTTTTTTTCTAAAAAACTAGAATAAAAAATCTAGATTAGAGTTTTCGTTTCCCTATTTTTTATTAGACCGAACGACATGAAAAACAATAGATATCGCATCCGCTATAGGAAAAACAAAAGTGTACTATGAAAACTCTTGAATCTAGTCGACTTTGAAAATTTTTGAAATGTCAAATGGATACGCCTAATAACGACTTGTGTGAACCTACAAAAATATTCAGTTCATTTTCAACAGCAATAAATAAGAAATTTCGATATTTTAGTTTCGAAATAGTTATGACTCTATTAAATACCTAATGTATGAGTATACAGTGTGTCGAGTGGAAGCGGCAGTACATGGGGATCTTGGAAACGGCAAGAGATACAGGCTCTGTTAAATTAGAGAAAAGCTGCACAATTTGATGCTTAATAAGATTTTTTCGAATATTTTCAGTCATTGCTGAAATATCCTGAAAAACTGAAAAATCAAAATTTCTTATTTTAGCCATATCTTTTTTATTATTGAGAAGTAATGAATTATTTTTTGTAGGCTTACATAAGTCGTCAAAAGCTATCCATTTGACATTACAAAAATTTTCAGAGCCGACTAGATCCCAAAGTTTTCATAGCCAACTTTTATTTCTCTTTTGGCCGCCATATTGATTTTGTATGTCGTTCGGTGTAAAATAAATCCAGGAAACCAAAAATTAATAACATGAAATAAAATTCAAAAATTTTATTATTCTTTTTTCAAAAAAAAAAACATTTTTTCACCCAATTTAATATGAAGTCATATTACTTGCTTTATGTTTTTTTACTTTTATATGATATTCGGTATGAAGATTTATTTTTTTTTTGGAAAAAAGAATAAAATTCTTGACATTTTTGTTATCGAATGTTATTAATTTTTAATGGTTTCCTCGATTTATTTATTTTATACCGAATGACATAAAAGATCAATATGGCGGCCATAAGAAAAACAAAAGCTGGCTACGAAAACTCTTGGGATCTAGTCGGCTTTGAAAATTTTTGTAACGTCATATGGATAGCTTTTGACGATATATAAGCTTGCAAAAAATTATTCATTATTAGTTTCCAATAATAAAAAAGATAAGGCTAAAATAAGAAATTTTGATTTTTCAGAGTTTTTTCAGGATATTTTAACGACTGAAAATATTCAAAAGAAAAAAAATCAGTTTCTTATTAAGCATCAAATTGTGCAACTTTTCTCTAATTTAACAGACCCTGTATCTCATGCCGTTTCCAAGATCCCCATGTACTGTGAAGTATAATTAAATTAAACAGAGTCCGATTGTTCTGACAGGTTTTATTGTGAAGTAGATAACACGCGCCTCGCTGATTGCACGATTATTGAAAGCTAAAAACGACTTCTAAGTTGCAAGATAACAGAAGTTAACATGGGGTGTGATTTTTACATGCAAAGTAGGTGGTAATTACAAAATTAGCTAATTAAATCCTAATGGCGAAGGTAGGTTCAGGGGCCTGTTTCACAAAACACTATTAACTATTTATTATTACATAATAGTAATAGAGCTCATAATATAAGGGATTTTCAATAGTTTTTCTCAAAATAATGGTAATAGTCTATTAAGTAATAGCTTATTAATGAACTATTATTTATAGTTTATTTCAATTATATTAGTCGGTCAGTGTTTCACAAAAATTGATATGATAAAAATAGAGACTATATGTATTCATATGTATTATATGTATTCATATAATAACTCATATTTTTGTGAAACAGGCTCCTGGTCGGTAGGTAGGATATCAATATATTCACCAGGATAAAATATGTAATTGGCTTCCGAGTCCAAGTAAGAATCTTGGAACTTGTTTTCATGCAGACTTTACCAGTGAATGGAAAATGAATTTAACAACGAAACGAGGTCAAATTTATTGCTTTACGGCGTTGCCAAAATTGGATGTCACATCGTGTGTCCTATTGTACATAAATGGTCATTTATATAGCATATATGATGGAAGTGAGAACGTTCAGGCCGTAACTGCAGTAAAACGCGATGCTAGCGTCAGCGGATTATTGTGGAACTAAAATGTTATATTGAGGGTACCAGGGGGTCCAAATCACTTCCACAAAAATTTTTGCATACGGACTGCTAACGCCATCTTGAAGCTATATATGCACTCAATAAAGCGAAACGTTGTGACTTCCGAAATCGGAAGCCACAACGTCATATATGAAGTGACAACGAATTATGCGTATCTGATTTTGAAGTCACATAGTACCTTCTATCAATATATATATATATATATATAAATATATATATATATATCGTGGGCAGGTGAATTTTGGAAAACCACTTTTTCGTGATCTGGGGGTCATGATCGGTGGACATTTGATGAGTTTGGGTGATTTTCGAAAAGTGATGTCGTCCTCAATAGTGTATTTTTTTGTTAAAAAAATACACTAAAAGGAAGAGAGTAGTCTCGTCTTGATCATCTTTAAGGTTAAGAGTGTTTTAATTGTTCAATAATCTTCTACCTCGATAGCTTTCGATTACTTCCTATAACGGGTGTTGCATCGGGAGTCCGTCTTTCTGTGATGGGCTTAAGTGCAACATACGAATAATTTTCATTCGGCGAATTAATAGATATTCCGAAAAACGTTTTATAAAATATGTAAAATAAAAATGCTGTCCTTATTTATGCCAACGGAATCGGTTTGATGAAAATTAATAAATAATTTGACATTTGCTGGTGGTTTAATTTCGGAAAGTATCAGGACAGCATTTTCATTTTGCAAATCTTAGAAAACGTTATTCAAAATATCTCCTGATCCGCATAATAAAAATTATTTGTATTTTGCACATGAGTCCACCATACATGGGCCTTCAAAAAATTCCGATACAATTTTGTTCTAAAATGAATCGGGGAGATAGGGGATAATAAAATTATTATAGCATGACTTCTTATGAACGGTCTGCCGATGTAACACCCAGTAGTATACTCTGGCCACGGTATATTCTTAAGTTGCCATTAATGTTCAGTTGGTATTTTTGATTACCGGAAAACCAATCGAACTTTTGTTACGATTTTAGCCAATATGAAAAAGTCATAACCATTATTATTAATGTTTTAACGAATGATAATTACCTACCATTTTTGATGGTAGGTAATTCGACGGTTATTTTGATATACCTATTACCATAATTATTATTTAAAAGCTATAATCAAAATATTATTGAGCAATTTATAAGTATCACCGAAAATCGATGGTTAAATTGAATCATGCCCAATAATCATAACGAAACTCAAAACACCATACCTACCTAATGCAATAATAAAAATAGTATAACAGCATAAAAATAACACCAAATTTTACGACAGGTCATAAAATGTCAATAATTCCACAGCAAAATATTCCGAAAACATCAGATCTGGCGAGATCAATAACATTTAATGATTATGTGCAATATAATCAATCACGGTAATTTCATTACCATTGTGTCTAAACAACATTAATTAAAATGATCCTGAAAACAACAAATAATATTATTTACATACGTGAATTTAGTTGAACTGACGCTAATTGAAGTTCCCTAATTTATATTCCAAACGTTTGTTTAGTTTAATATTATTAAGGTGTCTTTCATTCCAGTAGTTAAAATCAAACACGCTATATGAATAGTTATGCTAAATTTGCAGATCATCTGTGATGTAATAATTAGATCATACGGTTATTGCATCTATGTGTTATACCTATTAAAAATATCCTTCAACATGGATGATGGATTTACATTGATGTATTATTATATTTTTTTAACGGTAGAGCTTGATGAAGGGTATCTTTGGAACACATGTGCCTCACTCCTACAAAATCCAAGCCCTACTAGGTCAGATATAGTAAAACTTCGAGCTATTGGAAATTATTTTTCCGACGATCACTTGCGAAAATGACAAATTTCACACCAGTTATACTTTAAAACTGTCAAATAATAAAGTTGAAAAGTTCTCTAGAGCTGAAAAGTAAAATATCACACTAGAGTGATATGTACATGTATTAATTATAGCTGTCAATTAGTTAGGCAACCCATAATACGGCTATAGGTTTTGTCAACTTTCCACTATTTTCATATCTTTTGTGGAATTCTAAATACAATTTTCACTGTTTTTATGTAATAAGTTTAATGATGCAGACCCAAAACAGTAAAATCCAAAATAGTCTTCTCACATTTTGTGAATATTAATTTCATTTAAAGCACATATTCATATTAACAAGGGAATATCGATTCCCATAATTAATACAACTTCATTTAATGAGATAAAAATGATGAAAAATATGAGGTTAAATGATTTTTTTTCGAAAATTTCAACTGTTTCAGAGCGTGTAGCTCGAAAACGGTTGAGAATATAAAGACCAATTGGTTAAAAGTTTAAGACAATTTTACGAGCAAATTCATCAACAGAAATTTTTTCGGTAATTGTATACATCCGCGGCTCCTACGTTTCAAAAAATTTTTTCGGGACCGAGGAGCGAAATAGGGGTGCTGGGTGGGTAAGAAGCTAAAATCAGCAATTGCAAACTAATATCAAGGTCACCACTAAGGCCTCTTTGGCACTACGGTCGAATTTCTATTTTTTTTCACTTTCAGGGCAAGGAATATCTTCGAGATTAACAATAGCACAGTTTTTATTTAGAATTTTGCATTTATTTTGCATTTATATTCCAAAATACGCGACATCTCTCGTTATTATGGTCCGACTACGTTTGAATGCGGTTCGTATGCTGCGTATGTTACCAGAGCGGCTCTGGTGTTGATATTACGAGTTTCCGCCGTCCACTTGACACTCTGACCTTGCATGTTTATTGTGATTTTCGCTGTTCTAAACAGGCCCGCACTAAGGAAGACCTTCTTTTGATGCCCTTTTGTTCGCTTATCTTTCATTTACAAAGCAAATTAATACCTTCCTGGTGTTACTATTAGGTATGTCCTCCACCCCTATATAGGTGCCATAGTGAAACTGTAGGAGCCGCGGATGTAAATAATAACCATTTTTTCCCTATTACGAACCACTGTTTGGAGATATAACCAGAAACCACGAAAGTGGGACGTTTGATAGAAAGTATAAGGATTTTTGAGAAAAAATCTACTTTGGTGGCGTTTGTAACTCAAAAACAGTTGGGGGTTCGGAAGTCACGTAACTTCACCTCTCTCACCAGCCCCGGCTGAGCACCCTGAACAAGTTTCTGAAGGAATCGCTTAGATATAATGGTATACCTGCTCACGCATCCTACACCTCCTTCCTTTACTGGACACTGGAAGTGGGGACGATAATATTACTAACAAACACTTTTGATATCTCATATTTGCAATACTTATACATATAACCTCATAAATCTCACATATGTGACTCATTTTTCAGCTCTACTTTGAACTTTTTTATTTTGCAGTTCGGTCAGTAGTACGTGAGAAAGGCGACGATTTGTGATGCGGAAATAAAAGTGCTTTATATAACTTTAGCGATTTATTAATTTAACTGAGACATGTTGCATGCCGCACAGTCTGGAAATATTCTAAGGTCACGAGTAAAGCGGGAGACTGTAGCGGTCAAATTTCATGTAACAAGATCTTCGACTAGAAGAAATACTCAATCAAACGTTCTTGTTGTACTCCACCACTTTGTCTTGGATTCTTTTAAGTTAACTGGAGTGGCAGGTGTCAGTAGTCATATGGACTTGTTACAAAGGTACTAAAAGGAAACAAATTCCATCTTTATACAAATGTGAATCCTGCTAGAACAAAGACGATCCAGATGATGAATAGAATTTTACGAGTGACTATATCCACCTCCATAACTCGTCAAAAATATTTGTTTTACTGATTAAAGTAGTTTCTTCTTTACTGTTGCTGGGGCGATGAATATACCCCCCTTGTTTATCAGGATCAGGAACGACATAAGCATCCATGCAGTACACTCAGAAGGAAAACATTTTGAATCCCTTTGAAGAACTTCTTATTAAGATGTTAGAACAGATCCTGAATTCAGAAAACACCAATAGAGTCGGTTTATATGAAAGAAAAGTTATTGTTGTCTAAAATTAACTGTAGGTAATGAGGATAAACGTATAAGATGGTCTTTTATTATAATGAAGTTGGAGTTATATTGGAAAGATGACGTTTTCCCTAAAAAATATAAAAATGGAAAATACATGGTATTTTGCATTAGAATCAATACAGAATCGCCCGTAGGTGAACCCAAAATATGGTGATTGGCCGCAAAGTTGCACCCCTGAAAAAATATAGGCCTTGAAATAGGGGTTTCAAATTGCGACAAAGATCAATATCACAATAATTATACTTGAATTTAATTTTGTACACATTGAAAATGTACAGTGTAGAGAATTTTAGTTGTTGACAGAGTTGACCAGAGTTGAATTTTTGATTGAAATTTTAGTTATTCTTAGACATTATTCTCAATGACTGGTATAATAAAATACTCTCCTAAAAATTCCAGAAACCATCAATCAATACTCGTTCTATTTTTGCATGCTGTCATGATTGTTTCAAAACACGTATGTAATAGTATCGAGGCTTAATTCTAAAATCGCCCACATTCAACAAGCAATGTCAATTTCAAGGTTAACTATACCACAGGTGATGGAATAACTTGCAAGCCCTGCAGGTTTTCTTACTAGTCATACAAGTAAGTAATTAATAAGTGATCAGGTACGCAAGTGAATGTATAGTGCTAGTGCTTTGTTTCACTGGAACTGGACACACACTGATTGCCAAGGGGAAGAGCTCTATGAAGAATTGAATTATTTAGAACACTTGTGGACTTCCACTTGTCACACTTGTTGCGCAATTCCTTTTATAGGTGGTGTTTAATATTAATTAGATTAATAAAAACATCACTGACTACATAAGTCTTGCTCTGGAATTATTGCAAAAAAACAGCAGTGCCAATGAACAGGTTGGTTGCGTGGTTGGTGTGACCTATGAATTATGCAAAATCAAGTAATGAGTTTGCAAAATAATAGACTGGACATATGTTTCATAAAAATTGTTTCTCTTCATAGTATGTTTCAGTTATTTGCATCTGGTGATTTGTAAATTTAGGGACCCATTAGAATCTTTAGGATAATGTTGTTAAGGATTTGCTTGCTAATCATGGACTGTTAAGAAAATGTGTCATATTCCTAGCGGTGATATTCCATATTAAAATTTCTTTATGTAATTTTTGTAATCTTTTGTAATCCTGTCAACCAAAAATATCCTGCAATAGTGTGAATATGTATTGAAATCTTTAATCAATACTTTCCTTTGATAATAAAAAAGTGACATGCCATTTGGTGGCATGGCAATGAAAACCGAATTGCTCTTTTCACAATACTTTCGAGTAGAACTGCAAAATCCAATATTCAGCGAGCAGACTCATCATCAATTAATTCATGGCCAGTATTATACTAAAAGCTCAATCAATAGTCCTCATTTCAAGGATAATAAAACCTTAATCAATAGTTCGTTTTGCTACGATTATACGATTCCGCGCCCAACTTTACTAATGACTCCCCATGCCAGCTTATTTGCTATAGGTAGGTACCATAAAATATTTAGAAGACTGGTTAAGAATTTTTAAGCGAATATTACGCGCAGCAACCGATAGGAATAAAACAAAACCCTGTTAATTGCAGCCTGTAGCTATAAAATGTAGTAACAGGATTCACCTTCATGAGCATAATTGGCGCCCTTACAAAGGGCGGGAGCCTTATAATCATGCGCCGCTTCAGTTTTCTCCAACGGGAATGCCGACTTGATGATAAATTAATTAAAGGCTTAAAATTGCGCGCGGGAATTCTTCCTTGTCACTCTTATCTTGTTAGAACTTCATAATAACTTACACTTAGAATTTCGTGAAGTATGCTAATTCCAATGTTCGGATGCAAAAAGGTTGCTGTTTTAACCGTGTCGTCCTACAATCTAGGCAAAATTTTCGAAATTATATTCAAGTAAATGTTGAGAAATCATATGATTATTTATGAGGACGGTTTTTGCTGTGTTTTGTCAACTCTTGAGATTCTCTTAGCTCTGATAGGTTATTAAATTCCCTCAAATAATATGAGCACAAAATGATTGCCGAAAACATCTCAGATGCTTTATTTGAATTTAAAATTAAATTTAGTGAATAGCGATTTTACTGAGCCTTGTTTATTATTAAAAAAAATTATTCTGACAGATCAATGTGCGTTTCCAGAAGTCTCATAACGTTAATTTCCAATCCAACCTTTCAACCAAACTAAACAGATTCCTTGCTGGAGGCAATTATGTTGTTGTATACTCTGTAATTTATTTTTCAGACATTAATTACACTTTAAATTGTAAAGATTTTTTTATAAATACTCTTTGTATTTGTAAGTTACGTGTAAGCACTGCTGACTCCAAATCAATACAAATACATAATTATTACTTCGTGTATTTCTAAGAACCTTCCAGAAATCAATACATACAGCACGGTATTTCTTAAAGCATCACAATAATAAATAAATAATATATCTCTAATAAGACTTTTGCGGCAAATATCATCAGGCCAGTCTCTAGGCAAAATCAGGCTATTAAATCATACGAGGGTCATTTGAAAAGTTTCCGGCCTTTTGAAGAAAAACACATAATTCAAGCCAAACAAAAATTTATTTCTCGACATAGCCTCCACGCAACTCAATACATTTGGTCAAACGCTTTTCCCAACCCTTCAGGCCATCAGAAAAAAATTCTTTAGGTAAACCTGAAAAATACAGGTTTACTGCCTCTTCAACTTCGGTATTTGACCCACATTTTTTCCCACCCAGAAATTTTTTCAAGTTGGGGAACAATTTTAAAAGTCACTCGGAGCTAGGTCTGGTGAGTAGGGTGGGTGTTGAAACAATTCGAACTTCAGTTCGTCCAATTTCGCCATTGCGACCATGACGTGTGGACTCGCGCATTGTCCTGATGGAACAGCACCTTCTTCCTCGCCACGTTTCTTCTTGGGTTCCGTCTTCAATTGGTCCAGCAACGCAGCGTAAGGGTTTTTATCTTTTACCCTTAAGGGTCCGTTAAGGGTTTTATCTTTTTGAAGGTAATCAACCATAATTACTCCACGGCTATCCCAAAAAACTATCGCCATAACTTTTCCGGCCGAAAGAATGACTTTCGCCTTCTTCAGAGCTGGTTCCCCCACCTCAATCCACTGCATTGACTGTTGTTTAGTCTCCGGAGTATGGTGATGGATCCAGGTTTCGTCGACAGTAATTAATCGGCGCAAAAACTCAGTAGGATTCTTTTGGAACAGCTGAAGAGTTTGGCGCGACATGTCCATCCGTACGCGCTTTTGGTCGATCGTCAACAAACGCGGAACCCATCGCGCGGATAATTTTCTCATGCATAAATCTTCATGTAAAATATTATGCACCCGTTCAGTTGATATCCCACAAGCCTCAGCAATTTCCCTAATGGTTAATCGGCGATCTTCCATCACGGTTGTGTGCACTAAACTGACAATATCTTCACTGGAAACAGTTTTTGGACGACCAGAACGTTCATCGTCAAAAATGCTTGTACGACCGCGTTTGAACTCGGCCACCCAATGTTTCACGGTTGTAAATGAGGACGACGATTCACCATACACGGAGTCTAACTCTTCTTTCACTTCCCGAGTTTTTTTCCCTTGCAAATACAGGAACTTTATCACCGCGCGATACTCGATTTTATCCATTGTCGTTAACAAACGTCACCTGTCAACTTTGGAAGGGTACCATGTGTTTTGTACTTTTTGTACTTTAGTAAAGGCCCTCTATTGGCTGGCAAGAGAACTTGAATGCACCATGATTTTTTGGCGGTAAGGACGGAAACTTTTCAAATGACCCTCGTATATCTCAATCTACCGGTGCTTCGGGTAGTAAAGGCACTATCAGACGTTTAAGATCATCTATTTTTTTCTTTAATTTCTGGTATTAAATTTGATATATGGTTTTTGTACTGGACATATTACATAATCTTTGCTTGGATATTCGATTCGATGATCATAATCCGGCCACTCACACCCAAAAAAACCTATATTTTCTTATTGGTTTATGTGTGAGTACCTTGAAACTTTTTCGTTAGATAAGTGTTTTTATGTTCTGAACTTTCTCTTCTGAAATTTCTCTCTTACGCACAAATATTTGGAATAAATGTCCCTGTCTTCATTCGATATACCTATGCTAACCAAAGCCATCTCTGATTTACTACAAAAGACAGCCAATCTGTTGTTACGAAGAAAAAAAAAAAAGGTTTTTCATTTTTGTTATTTTTGTTAAATAGTCTTGTTTTTGGAAGGACGAAGTAGCTGTTTGTACTGGTTTGTACTGGCTTTTCATGAAGATACAGCCATACAGGTTGTCCAGCTCATTCGAGTCGCTCTCAGTAGGCTAATCGATGGATTAATAGTATATTGTGAAACAAGTGCGGAAAAGAGAAAATTTCTCACGAGTGTGAAACAATTGTGACACGAGACGAAGTCGAGTGTCACAATTCACACGAGTGTGAAATTTCTTTTCCGCACGTGCTACACACAGTACTTTTCCTACGACCACAATTTAACAGATTAATTATTTAACAAATTTACCACATGAATTATTTTTTCTGACAATGCTCTGCTTTTATGACCTTTTCTCCAATTTATGAAATGTTTATAAGCAGATTCGTATTTTTCTCTCGAAACTACAGGTAGCAAATTCAAAGAACACAAACCTGCTTGTTTTCTGACTTCAGGTGGTGTATTTTCTGTTTCACATTCAGAGAAATTACAATCCATTATAATGATAGGTACCTAACTAAAGTTTATTTTTTCAGACTACCTACCTAGGTAGGTACATATTATTTTCAATTCTACCAATGACTTTTTATTATTACTATTATATACCGTAAAATCATTGAATTCTACCGACAATATTATTATTATTTTTTATTAGACTCCGTATAAACTAAAAATAAGTGACGTGAGCGGAGAGACGTGGTAGATAATAACAATGATTTAAGAGAGGTTATATATCATTGATATGCAACTTCTACACAATAACGCACGCGCTGCGCGTCGTAGATTGAAGTTAGTAGAGGTGTGCGAGTTATTTTCACGATCACGTTCGTGAATTTGATTTGGCTGTTATTAGCGATCAACTCGTAAATTTTAATAATTACTGCCACAAGAGAATAATGAGTCTATTTCATAGTCTTGTCGGGTTCTATGTTATCCCATTTGTGTTTATTTTATTACCATGAAGTTTTAAATGAATAGTTATTCCATTAACAATAAGTAACAGTTGAGTTCTCAGTTACCGCCCATCACTATTGTTTACATACATTAAAACAGTACGGAAACGGTTTTTGGCTATGCCTTATGTCACTTTGTCGCACAGTTTTGGATACGTGAGAAATCTGCTAGTTTGCGCACAAAAAACGATGCGCAAAGTAGTGTTTTGTATAGTGGTCGTAGGAAAAAAAAATTGTAAATTTAAGTACAGGACACATAATGGCTATAGTCCAAAATTATTTTACACTGTACAGATTGTCCCATATTAGAGTGGTGAAAGTTTTTTTTTTACTGGAATGCTTCTATGTTATGGTATTTTTAGATTAACTGAGAAGGAAAAATTAGATTGGCTTGAGAGTTATAATTAAGTAAAAAATCGCAATTTTCGAAGTTCAAGCCCTGCACAACGAAAACGGCTTCAGATAAAGCAAACGGGCTTACATCTCCCGATTTTAACTCTTTATGTTCTATTTCATGGTATATAGAAACATTGGCACTATTTTTGTTTTATTTTTTATTTAGCCACATTTATTGAGCAGTCTCAGATTTTTTTCAATAATCACCTCGTCTAAACATTTCATCTATATCATTAAATAGTACATAAACAATTAAAATATGGACATGTAAGCCGTTTTTCCCCATCTTGAGCCGCTTTAGTCGTTCAACCTGTATTCATAATTCATACAGAGGGAGTAAAGAGTATAAAATCTATTTAAATTTTATGAAAGTTTGTGAATAAAAACAGGTTGAATGTATGAAATACTTTGGTTCTAAAATCTCTTAGTAAGCAAGGTACCTGTTAAAATGCTCTGCCAAATTCATTCAGCCTATATTTATCAGCAACCATTTAAGGGAGAAATAAATTTCCTGCAAGAATTCCCAGTGATACTTTAATGAAGTCGTCCATTTATTGCTCAGGCTTTGATGTTGCGTGAGTATATTTTATGTGGAGCGCTCACTGAAGGTATACGGAGATTCAATTTTTTATGGCAACGAAAAAGAAGTACTTACGAGTATATATCAGCATTGCAACAAATTTTATAAATGAGGCTGGATGGCTTTTAAACGAAAATATATGTACCTAATGCATTTAAGTGGATTCATTTGCAGAATTCACATTCGCGTTTATACGATTTGTAACTGGAGAATGAGTCTGCTTCATTACGTGTAAAGTTTAGTCGTTAGTCTATAGGTGTTTGAGTGCGCACGCAGTGAAGATGTGAATTTTTTTTGTTGCGGTATCTCTGACTTCAGAAAGTTCTAAAAGGTTTTTTCTCTATTATTAGAACGGATGGTTTGTAGCCCTAAAGTTTTATTAACAAATAACAATATTTACATTTATGGCATAGAGAACAAAAAATAAATAAGAAATGAGGTATTTAAATTCAGCTGAATTTTTCAGGAATAATCGACATTTAAATAAACAAAGTTTTCACGTTCCTAAACCACTTTATTATTTATGAAGTTATTAAAGAAATTGATACAAAATTCGAAGTTATTTAAGCATTATACCCATGATATTTTGAATATATCTTAATTTTGAAAAATTATGGGAAAATGCCTCTTCTTCTTTTATTCACGGCTGTTACACCCCCTAAGCGGCCAATTAAGAAGCTCAAAACTATTTTAAACGATTTTTTAGAACCATCAGTTTCTTCAAAAAAAGGTGACCATTCTTAATGACTGATCCGGTACAATATAATATAAAATTGAAGAAAAAGTTAACTTGGTTTCAGCCATAATAATTAAACCCAAATAAACCGATAACAAAAACCAAAATAAAAAAAAAATCAACATTTAAGCTACATTGTATGGTTGTTCCTAATCTTTTCAGATTAAGAGGAACCTTCGTGGCTGAAAGTTACTATAACACAAATCCAAAAGTCAGTACAAACAATTTCGTGATATCCTGGATCAAGTTAGTGCGTTGCGTATTAGAGAAGTTGACTATGAAGATATCGCCAAGAGTAGAAAATGGTACAAAGCAAAAAAAATTCATAGAAGTAACTCGCGACGTTTTACTGGGAATTATTTTTTTTCTCACAAGTAAATCTCGTCAGATAGTTCTCCAGAAAATAGAAAAAATTCCATTTCCTTCCATAATTACCTACGTAATAATCCATCGATTACCTACGTGACGTGATACGTGAATGTTACCCATAATTACCTATTACATGAATAAAAATAGATGATGCAAAAAATTCTGCAACGGATTTTGGTTACTTATTTTTTTTAAAGATTATCTTCAGAGAAAGGTATACAAAAATATCAGAATAGGGGAAAAATTTTTTTGGAAAAAAAACATCTCTAGAATAATAATTTATGAATATGACGTGATAACGATAATGAGGACAGAGCCGAAATTAGGTACATACTTCAATATTTGCATCTAGACGTTGAAATAATGTAATAATATTCACACGTTGATCATCTTGTATAGGTACCTGTTATAATGTTAATCAATGTTTCTATTACTTGTCATCGGAATTTATTAGATCATCATTCATTGCCAAGTCTAATTATTTATGCATCGTTTCATTGTGGTATAGAATATACGATTTTGCCCCCTGGGGCAACTCAGTATCTACTTAAATAGTCTTCATAGAGGAGAAGTTTCTTTTTTGCCTTCTTGGTAATGTTCGCTGCTGGTATAACTACATGTTTCGTTTTTCACCTTAAGCGCTAGGTCTCTTTGCATTATAATATATACCTTCATATTCCTTCTTGTTATTGAGATATAGCGAATTAAGTCTTGTGCACATTATGCTTAGATCAGCGAATGCACTTAGGATACAAGATGAGGCTAGCTTATTTTTATACATCCAACATCATGAATCAGAATTACCTGAGCTGGAACATGTTTCATTAAGCTTCTGCTCTTATTCAAGTACACAACTGAATCAGAATATTTTTATACAGGGAGATAAGCTCTTCACCTAGTTCTCGATTTTTCTTGTAAACAGGGTGTTTCAAATTATGTGTCGGAAAATGAAAGGTGTGATTCCCTGTCTCGTTCTAAAAAAAAAAGTTTGTATTAAAATGTACCCTTTTCAAGACACAGGCTGTAAAAAAAATTTGTTTCAAAACATTTTTTTTTCAGTTTTTGACTATACAGTCAAAAAACGGTTCGTATGTATTTATCCAGGAGTCGTTTGAGATATAAAACTTTTTTTTTACACATCTTACCATTTATATTAGCTACTTTTCTAATGTTAGCAAAATTTTTTTCATAGGTATGCCATTGACGGAGATTTTACGGTTGCTTGTAAATTTTTCCCCCTAATTTCTACGACGCTGGGAAAATTGACGTTGTATAAACACATTTTAAACTGTCAAAGTTTTCCACAGTCATAAAAAAGGTGCTCTTGACCAAAAGCTTAAATGTGAACTGTTTTTTTAGAAAAAAACAACCTTTCTATGATGAAAAACATAAGAAATAGGAACATGTTTTGCTGTGGACAAAAACAATACTTATTTTTGATAATTTTTTCATTACTTATTTCAATGCTACTTTTTTTTTTTTTTAAAGAGGGAGCATCGGTCTTAACTGTGTAGGTAAGACATAGCGCTGCACTCTGGTAATTTGGCTTCGAGACGAACTCATTAGCCACAGACACTTCTATATTATACAGGGTGTATCTAAATAACACCGAAAAAAATTAAGGGTGATTCTGTGATGAAAATTAAGGGGGGTATTTGGTATAGAATTTTTCGAAAAAACTCTCCCCGAAAAAGTTACACCCCTCCGAAGAATTAAAAAAAATATGGTTTTGATTTTTTATTTTCCCTGTATATTAAGCTAAAGACATGAAAATTGGTAAATATTAATTGTCAATGAAACTACATATTTTGAATTTTTTTCAACCCTGAAGTATGCTTAGAAGGGATTGAAATAGTCAACCCCTAAGATATTTTACCTTACAATTTTTTTTAGATTAAAATTAAAAAAAAAAAAAACACGGCTGAATAGCTCAATTAATCTACAAACTTTTTTATCTCCATAAGTTTTTTCTGAAACTTGCGCACTTAAGAGAAAAAAATAAATGTATCGCAAGCTCATGTTATAAATAGTGTTTTATTGAACAATAGCCAACCAAAAAATTAGGCAAAGATTCTTACAACTAAAACAATAGTAAACAAAGAATGAAAAAAGAAACTGTCGAAGGTCAACAATACAACAATAATGCTATCAACAATAATGCTATCAGTATTATTGTTTTTATGAATGTCACTGCAAAGCACAGACCACTCTAGACCTCAAGGCAAAATATCCTCGCGTTAGCTCATCTTTGTGAAAATGCATTTCATTTATTTTTTTTCTCGTAAATGCTTAAGTTTTCAAAATAACTTGTGAAAATAAAAAAGTTTGTAGATTCATTGAGCTATTCAGCCGTGTTTTTTTAGAGAAAATTTTTAATCTAAAAAAAAAATTTTGTATGGTAAAATATCTTAGGGGTTGACTATTTCAATCCCTTCTAAGCATACTTCAGGGTTGAAAAAAATTCAAAATATGTAGTTTCATTGACAATTAATATTCACCAATTTTCGTGTCTTTAGCTTAATATACAGGGAAAATAAAAAATAAAAACCATTTTTTTTTATTCTTCGGAGGGGTGTAACTTTTTCGGGGAGAGTTTTTTCGAAAAATCCTATACCAAATACCCCCCTTAATTTTCATCACAGAATCACCCCTTAATTTTTTTCGGTGTTATTCAGATACACCCTGTATATTTTCCTTATAAACGTTCGATCGCTTGTTTTACTTTTCACAGACATTCGAAAATGAATCTGAAAAGTAAAGCGGGCCGAGGTGAGTTTCGAACCCGCGATCTATGGCTTCGTGAGCCAGCGGAGAACCACTAGGCCACGCAAGTCACTTCAATGCTACTTAAAAAATTGAATGAGCTCTCAAAAATTAGATAATATCAAATGATTAGATGTGTAGAACAGTTACGATTCATATTTCAAACAGTTCCTGAGGTATCGTCCAAAAACTGAAAATTTTATTTTACACCCTGTATCTGGAAAACCCATGTTAATAGGAACTTTTTTTTCTTAAAATGAGGCAGGGAATCACACCTCCCATTTTCCGACATATGTTTTGAAACATCCTGTATATGCAACTAGCTGAAAATTTAATATAAATCACATCAAGTACTTATATGAGGTTACATGATGAATCGCTAAATGACCAGGTATTTAGAGGGGTGAAAAACGTAACTAGATTTTTGGCGTCTCAATTCAAAATTATCCTAAAATTTTGCGAAAGGGGCAAGCGCATTGATTGACGTTTATATATAATGTAAAACTGGTAGTGGCAGAGAAATTTATTAGTAATAAAGAGAACTATAATAATTGGTGCATGCAACTGAGTCCTGAGGTACATCATCGGCGTCGATCGGAAGTACAACCGAAATCATCGGTGGGATTTGTAAATATATTACAGAAGTTCGTGTAGGAATATGTATTCCTTTTTCTTTACTTTCCGATTCCGAGGTTATCTGGAAATTAAAAGTAGCGTGTGAGTAGCTTCAAACACGTGCATTAAAGAACTATACGGCTTTCAGTAGATCAATGATTCCAACAACTCGCAGTAAAATAACTGATACTTTGAAATAATCTATAAACGAATAACAGTTACAGTAAGTACCCGTGACTACGTATCGCCTTCATAAAAAGTCTAGTATTCAATATTTCGTGTATTCGACGTACTACAAATCACTATGACAGTATTATAATATAATAAATTATAATATGTAATAAATCCGTTTTTTAATGTAAAAGTGTGAATATCTTACTTCCACGCCTTGTCAATATCGTAATTATGTGTTTTGCAAACAAAAGTTATTTTAAAAATTCGCAGGTTTGTAAAATTCGCCAAAGTGCCTGTGTTTGATAATTAATATTAAACAAACAAGTTCAAAAGATGATGACTTATTAGATGAAAACTTCTTTTTTGACTTCATCAAGTAACAGAGGTACAACATGAAGGTGAAATAAGAGAACATGAGATCAATAATTCTGCCTTGCAACCCTAATGTGGCAGTAATTGAATTACAAAGCAGGTACTTATCGTTTCGCGTTTCATCTAAATTAAAGGGCAGGTAAAGCACAATACAAGCCTTATAATAATTAGCAATGAAGAGAATTGCCAGACATGTACGTATCACTTCAACTTAGTACCGAAATTTTGGTCTTTATTCTGGACTTAAGTAGGTATTACCTACCAGTAACAGTATACGTTTCCTTTATAAATCCCCAACACATACTCTATGTTATTCAAATAATGGTTAGTTAGTTTACCTACTTGACCTATTTGCTTTAAAGGGTTTGCTCCTAAAAACGTAACTACCTACTCGAACGGCTCTGCTATGAAGTTAAGGCGTGACTGGAAAATCGATATAATACTTCTATAGAATATATGCAACTATGTAGGTAAGTAGGTACCTACCTATGTTAAAAATGAACTAAATAATTCAACTAGATAATAATTGTCATAATGTATGTAGTGTAGATACACTTATATTAAGTTGACCTAGTTAACATTTATTTTTGCATAGGATAAAAATAAATCGAAATGTCCTTTACCTCGACTAATGTTCTCCGTTTCTTAGTGCGCAAGCAATATTTGCCACTAGCGGAACCTAACCGTTTTGTTTGATTAACCAAATTCATTTCCTAATAACATTTCTTCACAACAAATGTCAACAATATTTGTCCTTGCCTTTCAGTAAAACCAACAGCGTACGTTTGGAGAATACTTTAGTGCATATTAGGAAATATTAGGCTAACGTAATAGAGCAATAATTTCTGCATTGTTATGGGTTTGTCCTCAAAGTATGAAAGAATTGTTATTTGTTTCACTTTCTACATAAATCTTATGAAAATGTAAAGCTATATAGGTACTCAGTACACACCTTCAAAGTTAAATTAATATTTCTTAATATTAACGAGAAAAATGTCAGATTCATTGAGATACGCATCCAGGTGATGGAAATATCAATTTTTAAGGAGTGTTTCATCAACTTAAATATAAAAAGTAATTTAGCTCTTAGTCGTTAAATTACACAGATTTCTTTAAAGGCTCATTTCGTACTCCTCATTACATACTTTATATTTGTATGTAGACATTCTTTCATAAGTTTCATAAGACAGAAGATAAGTAGTACTAACACTGAAATAAGTACTGAAATATATGGCACGTTCACTTAGTCAAAATAAATTTCATTGTTTTTGAGATGCATAACTTGTATTATCGTCATATACCTACATAAAAAAACATATACTAATACACCGAGCCACAAATTGAGTAGCAATTTTTACTCGCTAATAACTTCAAAGAACAAAATTCGACTTTAAATAATAATGTTCTACATTAATTAACAAGGGTGCTCGTTTGAGTGTTGGGAGAAAAGCCGTTATTTGGTCTGTCAATCATGAATTAAAAACATTGTGGGGTATTTTCATTTATATTTTTCAGACATATGTCTGTCCATTGCATATTTTCCCTAACAAAATGGATAAAGAAATCTCCTTTGAAACGAAATTCCCTTTTAGCTATTTATGGTTTGATAAAATTGAGCTGTTCATGATTTTACCCACTCGATTCAAAGTTAACGTGAGTCGATACCTTCGCTGGTGCACTGTTCCCAGAGCGTCATGGGGATTCCCCTGCATCAGTGTATATGCATTTTCAATAAAAATGAATAAATAAATAAGTACAAGTGATTAGTTTCGGTTCTGAGAGAGTCTGATCAAACTACCGGCTTTCTAGCTAATCTAGATTTGGTTATTTTTTGACAATTTTGTATGAGGAAAACTTGATCTAATAATAATAATAAGTATTACGAGTAACGTTTTGAAACGATTTGATGCTACGCCATGTAGCTGATGTGATCCTGGAAGCACAATTTGAGTGAGTGCTTGTCAGTTTTTTTCTTCCGTGGATTACTCCCAGTTCGTTGATTTTATTTCAAAATGTAGCATTAGCTCTTTGTTTCTGTTCTTCTCGAAATGATTTTTCGCTTCGACGCTTATGTAACATGGAAATTCCACTGCATATCCCGCTTTACGTACTTTAGCCAATTAGACCCCAGTATTTTTTGTTTGCAGACTGAAACTCCATAAATTTCAGTTCACAAACGCATTTTAAACTTTTCATTTTTTTATCCGTATAGGCGTGAGAATTTTCGGAAATTAATATCATCAGACACACTTTTATTAAAATTTGCGAAGCCACTAGAGAAATTTCAGAAAATTAAAACTAACACTTAACAGATTTAATTATGCCAAAAAAAAAACGGGACCACCACCTTAAAATTCTGAGATATAGGGTGTAAAAAAAGATAATTTTTCCAGTTAGTTTTCTTGAAGATTCAAGAACCGTTTGAGAACAAGAACTCAGCTTTTGTACACGTTTATCATTGATAATTAGCTGCCTTTTTAATATTAATTCTGTTTTTGTCATGTGTCATTTGCGGAGATCTTAGGAATGAGCCTAGTTTTTTGCCCTTCATTTTCCGACACATGTTTTTCTCGAAAACGGCTCACGTTAGCAATTATGACCAAGAGTACCTTTTTTTTGTAGAAAATATTGGCTATTAAAATGTGATTTAGAATGTTAATTTGCTCAACCCTAAAATCTCAGTCAATAATGCCACATTCAGAATCAATGAGAAGATCTACACGAAAGCTGAATTTTTTTTTTACACTCTGTATTTCAAAAAAGGTTAATTTGCGGACACGCGTCAATAGAAATTGTTTATTTTTGACCACCTTGTACAACTTTGATCCATGCACCTTCTATATAAAAATAATCGAAAAGGACCGTAATATTAAAAAATATACCTACTTTATTAAAAAAAAAACACACACACAAATTATGACATGATCCTTCTCGCCCTGTAATATTATTAAGATAAGTAGCATAGTTCAACAGGAATATCTTGACGGTTGATTCCCGAGTGAGAGGTCATAGAAATAAGAGCGAAAATTACCTCACCACCTAATCCGCGTTTTAGTGGGTACATTCTGTGTAGTAAATTTAAAAAATTTTATAATTGCAGAAGAAAATAGTTAGGTAGATACCTTTATGTTTGAATATACAATAGAAATAGACGGGTAATAACATACAAGTAAATAAAAATTAAATGTCTTCACATTTACACCGCTATAAACATTAAATAAATTAAATACAAAAACAGTGATTGTGTTTCTCTATTATTTATGTAAAAGTCTAAGCCCTCGACCACTTACTGAGCAAAATCATTCAAGTCAAAATAATCAAGCAACTCGCTTGAAATTCGGAAATGATGTCTACCAAGAAAATTATTTGTGATACTCTTATTACCTACAGTGGGTATTATAAAAACTCATTAAGCTAACGGGGAGATTTCTGTGCTCGTTTTTGAAGCTAACAGTGATGTCAAATGACTTTTATTAACATTTTTGTAATCCCTTTTACATCAGTAATAAATAAATTCCAAAATTTTCCACATACAGACCTTCTTCAGAAACGGTCCCAGAAATCTGACCGTTAACTTAATGAGTCCTTATAATAATTATCCACTGCTAGTAGAAAGGGGTGAAAGGTAGGCCAATACTTTTCATAGAGTCCGTTATTTAAAAGAAATAACTGGCTATTTGCAGCGACAATAACGAAAATGTGCCGGAATAAGAAGAAATTTGACACTGTGTTTAACGTTGAAGTGTAACTATAACTACTTAGGCTGTGTGCAAAATATGAACATCTAAAATAAATTGGTTCAGGTAAAATATTGATTTTTAAGCTTCTATTTGAGCTATAGCTAGAATTTCGACTCAATAAAAATTTCTTAGACATAAAATTTAAAATATGTGTTATGTTCTGTAAACTCTGTAATTTGAACAAAAATTGCAATACCAGAATCGAGACCAAAATCTTACAATATAATTTCCTTAAAAATCGCATTCCTATACAGGGTTTTCTACAAGCTCTATGACAAACTTTGACAGATGGTAGGTTGCTTGATTTTAAACATATTTTTTTGAATAAACATGGGTCCGATTCGTTTTTGTTTAGAAGTTACAAGCATTTAACCTTTATTAACAATCAACAATAAAAATTTAAATTAAATGATAATCACAAAACTTAAGACTATAAAAATTGTTCGAAATGTCCACCCTCAGCTTGAATGCAAGCCTCACATCGACGAACTAAAGATTCGGTCACTCGAAGAATGAGATTTGGATCATTTCTTATTTGGTTAGCTGCATCTTGAATTCTTTCAAGTAACTGCTGATGGGTAGCGATTTCAACATGGTAGACCAGCTGCTTCATGTGTCCCCATGAATAAAAATCCAGAAGATTCAGATCGGGAGAACGAGGTGGCCATGATATTGGACCTCCTTGACCTATCCATTTATTCGGGAAATGTTCATTTAGCCAAGCAGCAACTTGTCTTCCTCTATGTGGTGGTGCACCGTCATGCTGATACTACATATTTTGAATAATATTGAGTTGCACGTCGTCAATAAACTCTAAAAGGTCGTGTTCTAAGAATGCTTGTAACTTCTAAACAAAAACGAATCGGACCCATGTTTATTAAAAAAAAATATGTTTAAAATCAAGCAACCTACCATCTGTCAAAGTTTGTCATAGAGCTTGTAGAACACCCTGTATATTTTTGTCTCTTCGAGTACTTCGAGTCCTTCGCGATTTGACCCACCAGGTCGTGACGATTGCTCACAAAACGGTCGAGTACCTACTCTAAAAAAAGATAGTGATCGTTTGCTATTTCACTACTCAGTCTGCGACACTTCCACTTACAGGCCCTAGCAATATAGGAGTATTAGATACTAGATATATGAAGCAAGCATCCCCTTAATTTTTTTAATCCAGATTTTTCAACAATTAAAAAAAATATTTTCTTTTAACATTTCCAATTTCGTATTTATTTTTTTTACATTTTTTATTGGTACAAGTTATTATTATTATTTAATTTTCATTTTCAAGTTGATTTTCAAACATTTTCAAATATTACTTAAACTTGAAATTGCTAGTCTACTTTATCTGAACACATTTTCCTAAGTTAGCAAATTTTCAAAATTGCTAAGATGATGGCCGTTTGATAATATCTATTTTTCAAAATAGTTGTATGTTTTATTGAAAACCTTGCACAATACCATTTATCAGGCGATACATTATGTACTTTTACAATACAATACAATACAATACAATACAATACAATACAATACAATACAATACAATACAATAGGGACTTTTATTGTCACCCAAGCTATTTTTGTTAAAAAAAATCTTATTACATTAACATCAAAAATCTTTTCATCTTATACTGTAATCTTCAACTGAATAAAAAATAATAGTCCTGCTATTTTTTTTTACCCGTTTGCTGTATTAAATTTACAAAAAAATTAATTATACCAATTTATTTCATTGAGTTAATAAACCTCATATTATATTTATTTCAAACGGTATTTTTTACATCAACTATCCACGAACATATCGTAGGAAGGTAGTTTTTTGCAGAAATCGTCAAAATATTTAAATGTTAAAAAATGATAGGGCATGCTTGGAAAAGGGAATTCTGCGTAATGATAACCCTCAAGTCTATATAGTAAGAAAAAGATGAGTTCTAACTTAATTCCTAATATCTTATATCCTAGTATCGATTTTAGAAAAGATCTACTCAAATTTTTATGGTAATAAAGGTAAACGTACGCCTCGCCAAGGGATAACGAGCCGGATCCTAATACTTTTCTATATGTTATTTTTTGTGCCTATAACTTGATTCTCTACAATTTGACGTGTCTTAGCTGTTATTCCTGTTTTTTTTTTGTTTTAGATAATTTTTGATGATTATCAAAACACTTACAAAACAAGATCATGTTCAGAAGTGGGATAAAGCTATAAATATAGAATTTTCATCAAAAATTTTGATGAAAATTTTGAAACAATTATTGATACTTGATTATTTAAAATACTTGATTTATGGTGATTTAATGGATTCAAAATTAAGCAATTATCATCTAAATAATTGAACCAGGAAGCACATCACCTCGGCCATAAATAATTGGAGCGAGAATTTTGTATAGAAGAGGAAAGTTCGTCCCTTTAAAATTGGAATATAATACCTATTACCTTTTAGAATGTGGATAAGCGCTTGAGCCGTTTAAAACTGTGGTAGCTTTTGTTTAAAATATATACATTCCCACATAGTTACTTTTAATAAACATAGGTATCTAGTTATTTTTTGGGAAATTTTATATTCCCTACAAGTTGATTATTACTTCGTGGAGCACAAGTTTAACGATCCCCAATTTAGAAGGATAGTGCATTAAAGCATCAAATTATTCTTGCATGCTTCAAATCATTTTGATTTTACCTAACCTATACGGACCGTTTCAGTTAAGATAACCATGACGTCATTGATAACAAAAATTCTATCAATTTAAAACTAATCACATGCTCTAGTATATAACTCGATGAATCTATGCGAACATCGAATAATTAATGAAAAAATACCCAAAACTCAATTTTTAAAATGAAGAAATGCTAAAATAAACCTTCCTGTGATTATTTTAACGCCGAACTAACGTTTACTACATTTTTTTATAAGAAAATCAATGTTCTTGAGGACGGAAATTTTACAATCAATTCGGTCAAATACCTTAAACTACAATAATAATACAGGAAACTCTCACTGAAATACATGAATTTAAACGACATCACTGAGACTAGCGACATCTATTCGTTTGGGGCGGACGTAGCACCAAAATTAGTATGCGATTTGGGTATATTTCTTTGATATCAATTCACACAGCCCCGCTGAAATAATTTTGACAGTAGTTTCGTAATATATTATATAGAGTGAAGTGAACTAAAGTATTGTTTAAATCGTTGTTTAACCGTTACCCCGAAACGCTAGATAGCACTTAATTTTTTCGCTGCTTTTTGAGCCGAGTTTCCTTTCAGCATCCTTGAAAAATCAAATTGTTGCCTAAATAATATTACTCAATATAACGACAACTTATGTACATTATGCATATATTAATAATATTATTATTCTTCATATTATGTAGAATGTACAAAAAATAATTCACAGAGAGAAATTCAGAATAGAAATAAAATATAATAATTATGAAACAGTTACTGTTATTTTTTTTTGTTAATTACTGCCAATTAAATAAATTAGTGAAGTGAAATTTGAAATCACTCATTAATTAACCAACAAACAAGTGACATACACTCACGCACACAAATTTGTAAATTATACGAACAAAGTTATTACTGCAACACGGTGCAGTTTTATCGGTCATTTTCACACTTTTATTAGTAAGACCAAAAGCTATTAAATTGTGTTTGCTTACTGTATAATAAATCTTTCCGTGGTAAATAAGGTAAAGTAATATCAGGACTCTAGGGTCCCTTTATGGTCCTGCGGAACACAAATCCTCTAGAGTAGCCAACGTAGAGCATCCTGGATTACTTCTGGTAGATAATTGTAATTCCCAGACTTAGACGTTTACTACAATGCAGAATATACAGGACTCCCTATGTATATAAAATTAAAATAAAATAATTATAAACTATGGAACTGAATTAAGTGGTAGAAGGAAATTGAAATTTTAAATGTCTTTAAGAATTGCATAATTGATTACAATCGAAATACGAAAACGTATTTCGGTTATATTATATTTCGTAATACAATAATAATTAATTCTCCAGTTCGATGCATGTTTTTTTTTTCAATTGTTAATTGTCATTCAATTTCCATAGCTTTTGTGTGCCTGCAAGAACTCAGGTAATAGATAATTGCCGTGGTCTTATCTTTTGTCTCTTAATTAGCCTGAATCCTTCAGCTTTTGTTGCAGCCTTTATTATTCATGTTATATAACGTGAGGAGTGCGATTAGACGATTTATATTCACGTCTCATCCGTTCAAGATCTGTGACCTATTATAGATTTTATCTACTTTTAATTTATAAAGGCCATTACCTTGAACTTCATAACTAGGTGTTATAGAAATTTACAAATATTGTGTGAGGATCGTGAAAGGCACAATTTTAGGAAGATTCCGACTTAACACTACAAATTGTTACGTTAAGCTCGGAATCCCGACTTAAAACTCTAAATTACGATTTTAATGAGTACACTTTTTATTTTTTCATGTCGTCATAAAGTAAAACACCATATTTCTCAATTGCTTCAAGAAAAAAGTTTATTGAATGCTTTTAGGCGACTGTGACAAAGTGATCAAGATTTAATGCCATTCCTAAAGTTTTTTTTTCTAATCAAAGATTTATCGGAAAAGTTTTTTGCGATTAATCATAAATGGCGCTGTATCGAGGAAATTTTATTTTGTTCATTTCTCTAAATATCTGGAAAAGTAAGCACTCTGCTTAAAAATGTTTTTAACAAAAGTGGTTTTGTTCGTCGGGGGGCATCTTTAGAACACAAAAACCGCCCTGCACCCCTCACCTTTTCCAAAAGAGTGGAAGGTTTGAAATTTTAGAACATAATTTTGAAATTTTGAATAACAGTTTTTTATTTTGAGAACTCGTATTCAGCAACAAAAAATCCGTAAAATTTATCTGAAACATATTTTGCGGTTAGTCACAGATGGCGCTGTATTTTGTTCACTTTTTTTACGGATGCGCACCAATCAAAAATAGCGCTCAGGGCAAGCTTAGAAGTTACGCCCTGTCATAAATATGTAGGTAAATATAAAATAAACATACACCAATAAAGCAGTCATAAATCTTTTTTTACAATACATTTTTATTTTGTGCCTAATATGAAAATTAGTTCGTTAAAGTGAACGTTTAAATATCCGGCTTTTTAGCCCCCAGGTTTCATATAAGTCTTACGCATTTTTTTGTCTCCAAATATGACTTCGCAATCAAAAATAGGAGTTGTTATTTCAAATTTCCAACTCCCTCGCAAGGGAAGAGGTATGCATGCAGGTGGTTTTTGAGATCAAACGATGTCTCCCACCGAAAAAAAAACCTTTTGTGAAAAATATTTTTCCGCATATAATAGGCGAATTTCGAGATATTGGGAGAAATTAACAAAATCAAATTCCCTTGATTTAATAATTAAAAAAGGACCGAAAGAAGTTTAAAATATTATCGTGTGATATTTTTCGTTTCTTAGTTCGTCAACCCAACAATAAAGCAATAAATTATAATTGATAATATAATAATATGTATAATAGGGGTGTTGAAAAACAAATCCGTTTTGGAGTAAGGCCCTGGCACAAAGAGTGTTTTCTTAACTTAATCCGCTATTTACAACTGACAGCTCTTGATTTTAAAACACATAAATAAAATCAAATTCATTTAAGGATTCTCCTGGACACATTTTAATACACGGTTTCTCACTTCACTAAAAAGACTAAAGGAAATCTGTAACTGTTCGCCTGGTGTATATCATATATCTCGACGCACTTCTCCTCACGATTACTTGACTTCACTTCGTTAACAGTCTCACACAAAATATCGAGTCCTCAATGTAAATGCATAGAAAGAAACCACATTTGAGCTTGCAAAATTACGCTTGAACTAGAGTTGGGAGAACATACTTAGGTAGCAGTGACGGTTCCTATGTCCCCGTTACCTTGAGATATCCAGGGTGAGAAGAAACACTGTTTACAATAACTATTTGACGCACATCTACTGAATAATTTAGATGATTTTGTGACTAAGAACCGGCAGTAAAATTACATAATTTTCAAAAAACTCGAAACAAAAAACAGTTACAGTTTAGTAACCGTGACTGCGGATCACAATCTAGTCGAATAGACTAGTCTACATCGAGATGTCACATTCAAGGTTGAAGCCTCGAAATGCGCACGTCGCCCATCGCTGTCAATATAAGAGTGTACAGATCTGTACAATGACTAAATAATACAATGGTGCCACCTACGCGAGAAATCTTTCGGTAGATGGCGCGTAAACTGTGTAGATCACAGAGAAGTGAAGATTGAGGACGCAACAATACAATGGTGATACCTAGGCGAGAAATATTTCGGTAGATGGCGCCTAAACTGTGTAGAACCCATAGATGTGACTTCCACGCTGTAAGTTTTAGGTGTTGCGTTGCGATATAACCAACTCAACCATATTGATTGTGAAGCGTGAATGTATTGTACGTGCCACCTGTGCTGTCCGTTTTGGTAAGTGTTAAAAAATACATTAATTCCATTAAGATTAGTATTTACAGAAACAAGAAGTAAAATATGTTGTGTGATTGAAGATCAGTTTAAGATTCAGATAAAGATAATCAATAAGATTCGCCGTTGAAAGATCTAGATCAGTTTAAGAGTCAGCCATACAATAATGTAGTTGGGCATATGAAGAATTGCAGATTTAATAGGAGACGAGTAGACAATAGCGCAGACCACTTGGATGTGTTAGAGATATTAGAGTTCAAAATGTGCTTAATGGACAAAGTTGAAGTTTGACTATCGATTAAATATTCTGAAATAAACGAATTCCTTAACATTCGTTAGTTAGACTCGGGGGAATCCCACGATGAGTGAGTAGGGAAGACCATGAAGAACAGACCAATTGAGTGGAGTGGAGGGACATCGCACCTTAACTTAGTTTCAGATACCGTACTTTCAATTAACCAGAATTATCATAAAATGCCTGTACGATATTAATGTAAGGGAGCAATGGAGCATAATGTTAGTTGTGAAGATCACTTCAACTCGGGGATCACTTCAGATGAGGGCGCGCGTATGCGCGCCTTCATGACCTAGTGTCATTATAATATAAAATCAAGTCAAGCTTTCGTCTCCAGAGCCAACTCGTGACGTGTTAATAATTATTGAACACCCGATATAATATAATAGTGTAAAAGAACGTAAGTAAGTCTGATTCATTCTCTTTCATTACATATTTGGTAACGATGTATAAAATGCAGTGGATATGAAACGCAACCGGTCGCTTTAATTAATATAAACCATCCGGATGCTGAAGAGTTAACGTCCGTTACGTGTAGGAAATAAAATATCCATATCACCCTGCTTTACCGTAAGACGCGGGAAGTACTTACCTACTCCAGTACAGTTGTGCTTTGAACGTCGCCGAGTGAGAATTGTTGGTTTACTTGTGTTTGGTGCATTCTGGCGTGCTTTGATAATAGATAACAAGCAGGTGAGTTGATGCACTCACTAAGTGTCCTATTCCTAAGATAAGTAGAGTTAGGATAAGCAAGATAAGCAAGAGTTAGAATAAAAAGAGTTAAGCAATCATGATTATTAGTAATTGATAAAGATTATAATTATTATTAGCCTGTCTTATTAGAAGTTGATGAGCTCAGATCTATTTAGAGTCAAAAGGAGAAACTGCATGTAAAGCATGAATGAATAAAGCATGAATAGGCATAGAGGTAAATCAGTGAAGGACAGAATCATGATAAGTACTTGAGAGACAACGGTTAATGAGGGCTGAAGATATCTAAATTGCTAAGTAGAAATGAGCGTTGATCGTAGAGTTCTGGTGGGCCTGTGTCCTGTGTGACCGGTGCATGTGTTAGCTAGAGTCCCTAAGAGAAAGTCTGGCCTGTGAGGCTGAGAGCGGTTAGGTGGCCGAAGGCAAGTGATGCCTGTCTGGTCTGCATGTGTAGACCCGAGAGAAGACCTGAGAGCGGCCCGTGTGGCCTGAGTGACCTGCATGTGTAGGTCCAGAGTGGAGGCCAGTGTGGTTTGACTTTGTTCCGGACGTGAAGGATCAAGATGGATCCTGCTGACCGCCTGGTGGTCTCCCGGGAGTGAAAGATCGAGAGGATCCTGCCGACCACCCGCGAATGACCTTGTGATCGGGAGGACCAAGGTGGGTCCTGATTAGCACAGCGTGCCTTCGCGCGGAATCTTGGCAAGGCTACGATCAAGGGCTAATGAGCAAGATGTCTTGAGTAGAGTCTTCGAGTAACGTCAGCAATGACCTTAAACAGTGATTTACGTGTCTTCAGCAAGATGATGTCAAAACTCTAGAGGGAGGCTACCCAGAAGGCTAAACATTAGTTAATGATAAGCTTAAGCAAGCTTCATTCTCTTTAGGGAGTGAGCACAGACGACATAAGGCAAGAGAAACGGTGAGTGACTAGAAAAACGACGGCCCTGACGAAATAAATTTGTGTATTTACATGTGAGTAATTCTCTTTCTCTTCTGCGTTACAATAGATTGAAAGAAATGTAAAAAAATCTTTATATTACATACAGGGTGTTGCTGATTAATCAACTTTTATTAAAGTCCATTATAATTTTATATACACGGTTTGGCCGCCTTGTTCGATTCTTGACGCAAATCTACGTTATATTACCTCCTAATAGATTTAGCGAATTCGCTACATTTATCCATCGGGAACGTAATTTTTCTTTCAGAATAATGTTCATACAAGAAAGCACGAGAATGAGGTAATTATGTCGTCAGAGGAAAACGCCTGAAAACGAGAAATTCTTCCTGTATAGCTTACTAATAATGTTAATAATATAGATTCAGTATATTAACACTACAATTTAACGTTAAGTGAAATTAGAGAAGAGTAGTCGAACTAGAAATTTGATAGAGTCCTGCAGGATTCAAGAAACGGTAAAAATTATATTGGGTTAAATTATTACAATACACCAGAATTTTTCCATTCTATATACCTATGTACAGCAATTAGATAAAAAGGTATAAACTCCCTCATAGAATAAAAATGAATTGCTCTTATGTCTGCAAAGGAAAGAAGCAGTTAATATTTAAAATCGCATCTAACGTTTAACCAGACATTTCAAGCGACCACAAATTTCATAACCTTTGTTCCTTACACGATTCAAAACGTTAATCTATTTCGTAGGACCTTATAACCAGCTGATAAGAGTCCTTGTGCGAGCTAGGATCTGGTATGACTATTATACATATCCTTTTTCTCCCCATGTAAGTACGACATGAATTAAATTTATGTATTCCTTCTACAGCTCACGTATTTTCCAATGGATCTATGTATTTGGTTTCCCCATACTGCAGAGTTTTATGCAATCGAATGAGAGGCTTTCATGCAGAAAACTTGCAAATATACGCATTGCAATAATCTCAGAGGTTTCGATAGAACGACTCGAGAGCATTTTTTATTGCAGATATTTATTATAGCTAACTATAACGTCATTCCTCAGAGAAGTGTTGACAAAGACGAAACTAGTTTAGTTACAAGTGACGAAATTCGAGGTTATTTTCAGAAAGTGGAAAAAAATGTTTTTTATCCCACAGGTAGATTAACATAATAATTATAAAGTCCCTTCTCAGTGTATTATATGTGTTACTTATGAGGTTAAATCTAGGTTGTGTTTTAGATTTTTTGTAGAAATTTCATTAAGAGTCATTACTTTTTTTTGCATGTGTTCAGATTTTGCGAATAAAAATTAGGGACCGGGCAAGTCATTAGTAGCGAAAACAGTAGTAGTTAAGTATTTATTAATAATTAATATTCTTAGAATTGCTAAGAATTGCACAAATTTCTCAAACAGCGGTAATAATAATTTCAATTGAATAAAACAAGGCACCATGCTACGTAATCAATTCTTGAGAAACCTGAAATAAATGGCATTTTCTGTAAATTTGTCCTGCTGAGACCTGATTAATAAATTTTGTGAGACTTGCAGGAAATCACACCAATTTGCAGAATGATAAAGTTATGGCTATTTAAATGGCAAGTACGTAATTCAGGGTTTTACTGAAGAGCCCGGTTTATCGCCCAACGAGCTTGCGACGAAGGCTAATGAAGACAAGTCTATAAAGCAGCACAATGAATAATTATTGACAAATTCTTTATGTTCGACTGTCCTTCATAATTTAGAATTTGTCTTTTGATTTCAATCAAAATTCTTTGTCCAAATTCCTAAATGGTAAAATTACCATATCGGTTATTTAACATAAAATTTACCCATTTCAAAGCTAATTGTGTTGTAACTGCATATTAGGAAGTGTTTTAGAATAATATTTGCTATCAAAGTCAAACTTATGTTAATTCTGAGAGCTTTGTAAACACCGAGTAGAGTTCTGGAGCCTGTTTCACAAAACACTATTAACTATTATTAATAGTAAAGCTCAATAATAAAAGCTCATAAAATGAGTGATTTTAAAAAGTGTTTCTCAAAATAATAGTAATAATCTACTAAGTAATAGTTTAATTAACTATTAATAATAGTATATTTCAATTATATTAGTCGGTAAGTGTTTTACAAAATTTTATATGACTATTATTAATAACTCATATTTTTGTGAAACAGGCCCCTGCACTTGAACAATTTAATACAATTTAATTCTGAAGTCCTGAAAAATTTACATTTTTACGCACTTGACGTCATATCTAGAAAGCTGTTTCAGGTTCTAATAATTCACAAGTCATATCAAAAAATGAATTGTAAAAACAGTAAGTGCAAATAACGTTTATATTATATAGTACCTTGTGATTAGAACGTAATATTTAGGTATAATTAGTGGTATAAAATAATCAAAACAACGTGATTCATATTTTAATGCACTATGACATACATCTTGGTATTCATTTAGCTAGTCAAGGTGACTTTGTTGCAAACTTATGGTTAATCAAGTACGATGCGAAGCAGATTACCATTGCAACAAAATTTTCAATACAAGTGGTAATTCAATTAATTTAGGAAACCGAGTAAATCAAAACAAGCGTTTTACCAGTGAAGATCAAAAAAATTACGTCCAATGTTTTAAAACGTGCATATAATTTTCCCAGACCGCTATTAATATCCGAAGCTTTCTTTCGAATCGGTGCAACCACTTCCATTTTGTGTACACGATGTTAAAAATGAACATATACAGGGTGTTACTGAATAGGTGTTACAAACTTAAAGGGCATGTAGAAAATGCAAAAATAGGCGATAAATTTCCTGTAGACATGGGTCGTTGGAGCTTTAGTTTTCGAGATACAGGGTGTTAAAGTTCTTCGAAAAATTTAATATTTTTTGAATATCTACAAACTGGCTGATCAGAATAACTCGAATTTTTTGACAGCTGTTGTACTAATTGAAGTACATGATTTGATACTCCCATTGAAAAATTATTCAATCCAGTGGCAGAGATCTGGGTGTGTTGTTACCTTTTTTATGAAATAGTTTCTACGCCACTGACTTTTATGCAAATTTGTTATTTTTGGTAGATACCTCGTTTAGTTTAGAGGAAAATAGTCATTTCATGTTTTTGTTGTAGGACGCACTGTTTTCAAGATACTTCGCAATGTAGGAATCCGTACGAGGTAAAATATCCTAAAAATCAATGCTATTGAGTTTTTCCATAAATTAATCATTTTTGTGATCGTTATTGAAGCGTGTTACATTACAAAAAGCTTGCATGGGTTCCTACATTGTGAAATATTTTGAAAATAGTGCGTCCTACAACAAAAACATGTAATGACTTTTATCCTCTAAACAAAACTATAAAAATAAAAATCTATCAAAAACAACAAATTTGCATAAAAGTCAGTGGCGTAGAAACTATTTCATAAAAAAGGTAACAAGACACCCAGATCTCTGCCACTGGATTGAATAATTTTTCAATGGGAGTATCAAATCATGTACTTCAATTAGTACAACAGCTGTCAAAAAATTCGAGTTATTCTGATCAGCCAGTTTGTAGATATTCAAAAAATATTAAATTTTTCGAAGAACTTTAACACCCTGTATCTCGAAAACTAAAGCTCCAACGACCCATGTCTACAGGAAATTTATCGCCTATTTTTGCATTTCCTACATGCCCTTTAAGTTTGTAACACCTATTCAGTAACACTCTGTATATTTAAAAAACTTGAGTATTCAAAGCAAACAAACTATTTTTTTTATAATACCGGGTGTAACATAAGTATGTACTGCGAAAAATTTTAAGAAAAAAAGTTCATATGAACATGGGTCCGAAAATTCTTACCCGCTGAGTTATAGCTCCTTAAAATTGGGACCCTGACGAAGGCTTTTATTATTTATTATCTCCGAAACCGCAACATAAGATGACGAAATTTACCACATCCACCAATGTTTTTATGCCTAATAAGATAGACTGTTTAGTAGATCACTTTGAAATTTTCAGCAAGGGTGGGTTAAATCTGGGGAGGATGTGGGGTAAAAATTTACCCAACTTTTTTGTATCAATAGTTTTTTTTTCAATTTTGATGTGAAATTATGGAATATTGAAGCCTTCTTTTGACTTTTTTACGCAGAAAGGTTCAATAGTCCATAATTTGACATAAAAATTGAAAAAACTATCAATTGATACAAAAAAGTTGGCCAGCCGTGTCTACTAAAACGTTCAATTTTTCTCAGGCCTGATGTAAATTTCTTGCAGAAATAAATTCTTTAAAAAAATATCATCGAAAGCAGACATAGTAGGGTCAGATAAGTATACAGGGTGGTTAACAATTCGATGCTCACCATTGGGATCTCGGAAACGGTAAAAGATACAGGGTGGGTTAAATGAGAGAAAAGTTGTACAATTTTATGCTTATTAAGAATCTGAAAGAAAATTTATGGAAACTTCAGGCGTTGCTGAAATATCCTTATTGCCTAATCTTTCACTTGAAAGAAAAAAAAATAGTGATAATACCTACAAACTTTTAAGGTTAATTTTCTTTTGTTCGATATTTTTTACATAACAAATGTATCGTCATTTATTTCGATAAAGTCAACGGTTATCTAGATAAACGTCCTTTTTAATCGGTGATGCATACAAGGAATGCCATAAATTATTATTGTAAGTAAATGTGAACAAGGTGGCTCATAAAGGATGAGCGAAAACGAATCCGTTTGGAGTACACCCTGACAGTAAAGAGGTTTGTCTTTAGTTATTCCACTCCTTATAACTGACAGCTTTTGATTTTGTGACGCTAGGTCTTAGGTTATTATTTAGTCTTATAAAAAATATCTAGTTTTCGATGTGAATCCATAGAAAGAAATCACATATTTAAGCTTGCAGAATCTGACTGACTACGGTGTGAGTATATTACGAGTGTATTACGAGTATTATGACTGATAAGTCGATCATCGCAGACCTCTTTCACTAAATCGAGATCTCCAACAAACACATTCTTACACTGTAAGTTTCGGGAAAACCATTGACAAAATTTTTACCTGCCAGGAATGTCTCGAGTAGGGATACTTTCACTAATATGTCACTCGATAAGAACAAAAATGAGCACCATTTCTATGAAGCTTGTATAAGCAGGTTCTTACAGAAACATTTCATCCCTGGTCATAGTTTGACGTTGAACTGGAACTGATATTGGTATTAATATCATTATTTTCCATTATGTGTCGAGCGACTTAAACTATTTTTAAGTCTTTTTAGTATTTAGCCCGTTAACTCACTTCACGTTTTTTCCTCTGTTCGCGGAAGATTTTTGCAGTATTGCACGTTGAAAGTTTTCTCTAGAATTCTTAGGTGTCACCATGTATAATAATAATTATTCCAGACAGATATCTAAAGATAAAAACATCGTGAGCGCCTTTAATTATTAATTTGAATAATCTAAATCACCAAACTTCAGTACTTAATTATGTTCATTGTCTAGTAGAAATTAATCTTCTTGATTACTATTCTTTTCTTTGGAAAAAAAGAAGAAATTAAACGGCCTTCAGAAAAGCAATTATGCTAAATGTATGAAACGTCATATTGTTTACATTACATCACTTTCTTTGAGCTGGGACTACAGATAGGAAAACCGAATAAGATAGTAGCGATAGATCTAAATTAATCGTTACTTTGAGATACCCATGGGCGAGATTTGATAAAAATTGTTAAAGTATAATATCTTTGCAGGAGTGCACCAGTGGAAAATTATTTATCATTTTTCAAATTTTTTATCATTTTATATAAATTTTTCAAAAATAATTTTTCCAACTATTCTTAGACATTTACCCATTAGATATGGATGATTTCCCTCATATTATGGAACATTATGCTTATTCTCACTTTTGATGATCTCAATGCGTCGATATTTCGTCGAAAAGGCCATTTTCCTAGGACCAATAATTATCACAACTGCCATATACAAAATTTACCATGATAAAAAATAAAAATTAGTAGTTATTAAAAAAAATGCATACGGATCCTGACGCTAAGCGATTTTTAAATTGTTTCCACTACATAGCGACAGTGGGTATGATAATACCTACGTACCAAAAAATTGCAACAAATAAAAATGACTAAAATATTAAACTAATAAATTACAAAAATTTTCCAGTTTTCTTGGCATTTTCTTTACGGTACCAGTAGGAAACATAAGTCACGGAGTAAACCTTCATTCCCACATCTCCATGCATCAAATCTACATTATGCAACTAGAGCATAGCGAACCCGGAATTGCATATATGATACACGATTTGAATATGATAAACGCAGATCCGAACGCTATATTCTGACAATGCAATTCGTCCCGTCACTTACAATAATAATAATGCTGATTTCGACATCATTAGTCTAGCCGTCACACATGGAACGTCAAAAAAATTGCCGAACTCCGTTTACCTAATTCAATATTCCAGTCTGATATTTTGGCAGCTTGTTCGCATTTAATTTGTGTCATTTTAGCACGGTTACTAAAGTGTGTGCACATACTTTAATATACACCGTGTCTCTTTAATTTCTGGACATAGGGAATTCCCATGTTAAAATAAACTATTGTAAATATTGGCTCCCCTAATTACTTTACCGTAAAATGTCAAATGTAAAACTTCTTAAGGAAAAAAGCTGCTTCTTATGCTATGATTGGATTTTCATTTGGTTCATCCGTTTTCGAGAAAATCAGGAAAAACTGAACGGTTTTTCGTAGTTTTTCAAGGTTGCTTTGCTTTTGACAGATAATGCTGATAAGAAAATAACAAAACTCTACTATTTCTAAGTGAATTTCCAGAGTAATGCCATTCAATAAATTTTACTTTTTCTTCAATGGTGTAATAATTCATTTTTATAAACAAGTTTTTCTTTAAAAAGTAATACTTTGCCACTTAAAGTTTTAATGATGAGTTGATTACTTTTGAACAATCGGTTATTGACAATTAATAATTTTTAGCATTATCTGTCAAAAGCAAAGCAATCTAGAAACACTACGAAAAACCGTTAAGTTTTTCCTGATTTTCTCTAAAACGGATGAAACAAATGAAAATGCAATTGTAGCATAAGAAGCAGCTTTTTTTCCTTAAGAAGTTTTACATTTGACATTTTACTGTAAAATAATTAGGGGAGCCAATATTTCCACTATATTATTTTAACATGGGAATTCCCTATGTCCAGAAATTCAAGAGACACAGTGTACATACAATTTTGAATCTGAAAAAACAGCTGAATAGAGAATCGAATACTTGTTTTGAAAATATGAAAACATATACTCTATCTGTCCACTGAGAATTGTCCGTTGTCATGCCACACTGATTCTGACTAAACAATTTCATTTAATTCGATTTGAATCGTACACTTATTTCTAAGTCGAACCAGATGTGGTATCGCAGTTCGTGTCAGTGGCGTGTGTTGAGGAATAATGAATATCCTACAAATATATTATTTCGACAAGTTATTGACGAAGTGGAGCCTTGCAACTTTTTGATAACAAATATATATACTTAATGCAAGTAAATAAGAATGATAATAATTATTGTTATCATCATCATGATAGAAATATCATGTCACCTAACTGGTGGTTGGCGTTTACAAGGAAGAATTGCACCTCCGTTTTCTTATTATGCAAGTAAAATATTCCAGCAATTTAACCACAAGACCACGTACTAGGGAGTTCAATCGTTTCCCAGGCAAAACAAGGAAATAGATTTTTAGGCATTCGCGCAATTATAATAAGTTACTCATAGTTTATCACACCGTACAATAACACAGGTAATTCTGCTAATTTCGTATTAAAAACGTTTCAAATCACAACAGAAACCTAGTTAGTATATTCAGGGCTGTCACTGACACTACTGACAAGTACGTAACGAGATGATATATCCTTAGTTATCACAACAGACAACTCTCAGTGTATACAGACTTTACATGGTGCCATTCATCTTTTTAAGAGTGGTTGCTATAACTTAAGGGATGTTGAAATGGGGGTTGTTTTCATGCTGTTATATGTTATAGAGCTTCAAAATTATAATAAAGTCCCCTTTATTCGGTTCGATTATCTCAACCTGTATATGAGATATGGTCTGGTCTATTAAGTCTGAAACACCCTGTATACAAATCGCAATATTTTATAATAATAGGGAAAACAGATCCGACTTCGTTATTACCTGTCCAAGTAAGTAACCTCGAGATTTATTGGAAAAACGTTAGTTAGGTTCTGTTTGAGCATAAACTCTTTCAGCTTCATAAGCATTATTCTGATACTTAACCAGGTATAGCAATATCTACATATTCATGAAAAGAATAACCTAAAGTCCCTAAACGTTTTACTTTACAAGTTCGGAAACTGGATTGTCACAAAGAGAGAGAGAGAGAGAGAGAGAGAGAGAGAGAGAGAGAGAGAGAGCGAGAAAGTTCCTCTTTTGCGGGCTCTTTGTGCCTCCTCTCCACAATTCCTTTTCTTTATTCTCATTCTCCGAGCTTAACATTTTCTATTGTATCAATTATAATTAAATGATGGTGGTTAAGGCTGCAGTGGTCAAAACAGAAACCGATGTAGCGAGAAAAATTTATAAAACAGAAATTTCCAAAATTTTATTCTTTAAAAAGATTTTTTTCCGAATGATAAGCAAAAACAATTCACCCCAAAAGCTTATATTAAGACAAGCGATATGACGTCTTTTTCAAAAGTTGCATAGATTGATTCTTCCAATACGAATGACATGAAAAAACAATACGACGGCCATAAGAAAAAAAAACTTGACTATGAAAACTCTGGGATCTAGTCTAGTCGGCTTTGAAATGTTTTGTAACGTCAAAGGGGTAGTTTTTGACGACTTATATTTTATTTATGTGAACCGATAAAAAATAACTCATATATTTTTAATACTTCATAAAAAGATAGGTATATCTCTAAAAACGAGTCCACGTATTTATACAATATAAAACATTCAATTAATTCTCCCCTGTTATTTCTATACCTTGTTAACTTCAAATGAACGCCCACAAAAAATTAACACAAGTTACAATAACTAAATAACTGAGCAAAAACAGTCTACCAGTTGGTTAAAAGTTCAAATTGAATTTTCTTACTAAATATGGCAGATCCTATTTAAATAATTATTCAAAAGAAGGCCCTAAAACAATACAATGACATTATTTACTCATTTTAGTATTACAATTTAGCACCCGGAGCTCCTTAATGGCCGGATAAACCATTTAATTGAATTTATATTCACCTCACCTTGCTTATTAGTTTCTAAAGAAGTTTCTTTTTACAAACAAAATATCAATAAGTCTCCATAAATTATTATTAAAAATGATGCACCTGCTATAAAAAAAAATTGTGAATAATAATAATGGGAGAGAACAACTTTGCCATGGAGGTTTCAAGATGACGATGAAGACATTAAGACAGACTTTAATTTACTACTATAGCAAGTAATTTAGTTCTGAAATAGAGAGGCGTTAAAGATAAATTATTAGCATCACAAAAAAAAAGGTTTATTAGCCTCACATTGTAGGTATAATTTTGCTCTTTTTGCATGAACCAGGAAATTAAATTATTCATACACCAAGGCGTAACTTCTGGTTTCTCCATACATGCTTCCATATAAGAGATAACATTTTTAAGGAAAAATACATGAAAAGCATCCTTTGAGAAGACTAATCTAAGGTAGGATAGAACTCCTTAGAAACATCAATCGGATCATTAATAATTGTTCCAACATCCTCATATATTAGATCTCGCGGATCAATGGCGCGGTATCAAACATCGCTCACGCCTTGTTAAGCGATTTGCCATCTCACAGCGTGCTTAAACATTAATTAAAATACATACAATTGCGAAATGTAAATACACTAGATGTATTCATGTCAAGTTTAAGCACAGCGGCCTGAAACCTTGCCTGAATGCAATAGAATTGAACGTGATTGCATCATAGTTATGGCAGTGATTAACAGTGTTTATATCGCCTTCTGAAGGAGCAAGTTATATAATTGAGGAAGTAAGGAAATCAAATTGAGTTGACTGATAAATGGAGATTAGTATCAGATATGGGGAAAATTATTGGCTTGGTAGTAACACAAAAATCCATTCTCAATTGTCTTCAACTTTATGTTTCACAGCTACTATAGAACCGCAGAAGCATCAAGGGGTAAGAAGTTTACTACTTTTGGCTTAACGTACATAAGTAATACATTCTTATATACTGTCAAGTGGGGACTTTATCGTCTGTACAAACATATAGAGCATTATATCCCAGGGAGATAACTCTGCGATACAGATGTCGATGTCAGTATACCCAACTTTTGTTAATACCTCATTTACCAGGCAGATGTCAGGTCAGATCGGGTAAGGGTAGCTCTATGGCTCCGAAGTGAGCTTGGGATACCTTGGGATACATAAACAGCGAGACGCAAAAGATCATCGCAAAATATTTTAATGCGAAATTAATATTCGATTAGAAAACATAGGATGAAAGAAGTAGAATCCTGGAAGAATGAATGAACGCACACAAGTTAGTTGTGGTCAACATGGGCACATCCCGACATTCTACAGCAATGGAGACTCATCTGTAATCGACGTTACCCTAGATACTCCTGAGATCAGCTCAAGAAACACGAACTGGTCTATTAGGAGAATCATGAGAATATGAGCACTCACAGAACAGTCAGCTACGGTATTAACCCTTTACAGATGATAGATAAGTACACATCATACCCCTCTAAAGGCTTACAGATTACACCACAGCACTGAAGTAATTTTGTAGGCCGGCCCATCATCATTCAGGAAGCTAGCAATCAGAGACCACTAACACCTAGGGAACTGACTGAACAAATCAAGTATATCTGCGATCGTAGCTTCTAAAGGAAAGAGAATCCAGCCACAGAAACCCACCCGTAAATTGGTGGTCTCCAGAAATTTCCGCGAAACAAAGACTGATTAGGTATAATCAAATCAGAATAAACGGACCATCACAACACAACACGACGAAGACATCATAGCGGACGCCTACAGAGAATACAAGCAAGCAAACTTGCAAACGAGAATTGCAACGAGAGGAATGGCAGAACGTGTGGGAAGACTACAACGGTAGGACAAAGACTTCAATAGGAGAAGTCTTTGAGAAGAAAACAGGTGGCATAGGCAACATGGTCAGAAGATAAATATTACGTGACCCAAGCCATCACGGGACGCTACCTGGGAAGAATTGAGAAGCAAACAATAGTCACTACTGGTTTTGTGAACATGGGCACACCCTTCAACGCACGGTCTTCCAATATAAACATTAGAAAACACAAAGAAGTGAAGAACAGGAAATATGTGGAAAAGAGATTAACAAGAATAACTTCGCTAAAATCATAGGGGAAGAAAAGGAATGTAACACCGTTTCCGAAATGATGCGAGAGATAATGAAGGGAGAGGGAAGTGGGGAGTTCAGGAGAATAGCTCTAGAACAGACATTTTCACAGAACTCTGACGAAATACCTCAAGGTAACACCGGGTTCTGCTGGAAGAATCTCAGGAAGGTTTTTGGCCCGTAAGACCGGCATTACCCTGCTAGGAGGAAGGAGGAGGAGACAATTGAGCACCTCCTCAAAATCCACTTCCCGGGAACAGACCAAGTCGACCCAGAAAGGCGGGCGGAGCCAGCCTCGGACTGGCAGCTAGCCGAACATCTGGTAAACGACGAGGTCATACGAAGGGTAAGCAAAGAGTTCCGCCCATACAAGACAGCAGGACCTGATGACATTTTCCCAGCATTGCTGCAGGCGGGCCTGGAAACGATTCTCCCCAGCGTGAGAAACATATTCCGGGCTAGCCTAGCGACGGGATATGTGCTCCAGGCATGGAGGAAAGCAAACGTGGTCTTCATTCCCAAACAAGGAAAAGAGGACTACACGTTAGCTAAGTCATTCAGGCCTATCAGTCTGACATCCTTCATGCTGAAAATGCTAGAAAGGATAGTCGACAGATACCTGATAGAAAACACACTGCGTGAGTTCCCGTTTCACAAGGGTCAACATGCTTACCTGAAGCAAAGATCCACAGAAACTGCCCTACACGCAGTGACTAGAGAAATTGAAAAAGCGCTGCATCACGGGAACTGGGCCGTGGCCATTTTCTTTGATGTGGAAGGCGCTTTTGACAAGGCAAGAACAAAAACCATATGCACAGAGCTGCAATCCAGGGGCACCCCCTCGGTCCTGATTAACTGGATTGCTTCAGCGATCGAAAGCAGGCAGGTGTCGTCGGGTGCGGGAGAAGTTCGAGTGGGCATTGCGGTGAGTGGTGGATGCCCCCAAGGCAGCTGCCTATCACCTCACCTGTGGTGCCTGATCCCATGAATCGAGAGAACCACGATTTCCTTCCAACAAAAACGCTCCGGGAAGAGAAAACTCACATCTTGCAGCAAAACGGATACAAAATGTTCGTTTTATTACTCATTGGTAGGTCGAAGGAAATATTGGCGATGCTTTAAGTGAGAAGCAGACAAACTCAGTCCAATAACGAACATCTAAAAAAGATGTAGCCTGAGCTAGAAACTTTAGAGTTCAATTCAAAGTTTTATTTGAACCCCATAAGGTGGCAGTTTGCCGCGAATAAGTCGAATTCGCTAACTGTTACTCCACCAGCCGATCCAATTGTTTGGTTATATCTTGAAAGTATGGGTTGATCTGCCAAAAAATATGAAAATGGGCTATGAAAAGATTCCTTCTCAAGTAAAAAATGAAGTCTTACATCAAACTAACCTTAATTATACCTTTAACATTTTAGCGTTAATTATCTTTAACATTTTATAAATCTCAACACACTCATGCCAGCAGGATTTTATTTATTCCAGTGACATCAAGCGTTATAAATTATTATTTCACTTATAAAAGGGGTCACTAAACTTAGTTTAACCTACATATTGACAATGTTATTGAGAGCAGTAAAAGCGTTTATAGACACATCAAAATAATATACGAAGCAGCTCTAAAATAACTGTCTCTTCCTAAAAAATGCACTAAACTTTAATTATCAAAAAAGCGCCATTCTTTTTAGGAGGTATTTTTCGTCCAGACTTAAACTATATTTACTGTATTGACGAGAATAAATGAATCATGTTATTAATCAATTCAAAAATTGTGTTGTTATTGAATGCCTAAAATACTATTAAATTAATTGGAATAGAGGAAGCTTAATCTGACAGTCACCTATTAAAATACATTTTCATTCAAATAATTAATTAATTCGACAATTTGATCTAAAAATACATAAACTATCAATTTAAACTGAAAATTCGTTTACCAGTTTGATTGTTCCAGTATAGGTATGCAAGGTAATTATGCGAATTCTCATCAGTCTACAAAATTTTAATTGCCCAGTAAAATTAACTACTAAAATTCCTGTTTATCGTATCACAATACAACGAAAGAACATATTATATTCTGTAGTAAAGCAGCTGATATTATAATATGTGGATATTCTGACTTGCTTAAAAACCGTTCAGTGAGCACAACCCTTAAATTCATGCAAATCATGCAAACTGTTAGAGGGTATGCTGGAAAACAGGTTGGAGCAAATAATTTTGGAGCATATTCCAGTTGAACAGGCCGATTTTAGACGCCATACCGATCCGGACTCTCAGCCTAATAACTCACAATATCAGGTTTCAAATGCAATCTTTATCGACCTAGTGCTCCACTCTGGTAATTTGCCTTGGAAATCGAGATAGCCACAGAAACATTTTAATGAAATAAGTAATTTTATAAACGAACACAAACAACCATGAAGACCTAGGATTCGAACCCAAATGGTAGCAGCGTCAACGACTTAACTTAACGTAAACCGTCGCGCTACCGCCCGCCCGACTCAATGAGTTTAGTTACTGGGTTACTACGGAAGGAGTACAACAAAATACAGGCTATACACGAAACAACTCCATGTTCATGTTGGTGCACCTGACATCGCGCCGCAGAAACTACAATTCACATCAATCCACTTTTCTAAGTGAGCCGAACTATCAATGAAAATCTTTCTTTCCCAGAAAGCAAGAATACGAACTGCTTTCCAGAAATATAGCAGGAACACATCGCCCATTCACGTGGTGTCCTATACCATAGTTTGCAAGATGTGAATGAAATGAACTCAACGGTCACGATATTAGTATTAGCCGGTATGCCACCATTAGAACTAGTCGTCCGGAGAGAGAGGAAAAAATTAAAGAGCTAAACGGAAGAGAAGCAATAAGAGAGAGACTGCTCCAAAAATGGCAGAACAGCATAAAAAAATGTTAGACAAGAGATGAATAGCATATTGTAAAATAATATGAGTTAGAGGTAGACAGTAGTGCTTCGTCCTACTTGGAACTCATCAGTACAATGCGAGGTACAATATATCTTATTAACACAGAGCACAATTTCGATCATTTAACCGTAGTGAGAGGCTTGATTAAAATGAATAAAAATGCACGCTGGGTTCGGCTTGCGTCATAGGTGGCACCCCTAAGCATCCAAAGTCAAAACGCATACCAACAACTGAGTGCAGTACCCCCCGATGTGCGTGAAAGTATGCGCTTTCAGCCATTATGAGACAAGAGATGAATAACATATTATAAAAGATAGTGTAAGTATCTATAGAGAGCAAATAAAATTGGCAGGCGATAGGAGAGTATGCAGACCGCATCATGACAAAGAAGGCTGAGAACGAGTGGGCCGAGTAAACCGGGAGACGACGAAATAAACGAACTGCGCGAAGTAATAACGCGAGATCTTCCCTTACAGCTTAGAGAAGACAGGACAGGCTTTAGACGATAGGGGTCCGGTACTATCTTTGGGGGAAAGATCACCCAAGAGTGTCCGTGAGCCTTTTCCCTCCTCGTCATAAAAAAAAGATCCAAGCATGCCATGGCGTTTACCTGACTCACTCACACATAAGCCTAGATTAGCACAGTCTATTATTATCTTGTGACTGTCTCAGGTTATCAAATTGTTTAAAAGAGGTCCCTGAAGTGTAAATACTCAGGAGACTCAGAAAACTTCTTCCAAGCGGCCGACTCTGCTCTGAGTTTGATAGTATCATAATATTGATAAGATAATTATTGAAATATCTTATTTATTAAATAGGTACTTGATTCTTTTTTACTGTATTACATGAATGTACATCTTTTCCTCGATCTAGTCTCATTGTAAACCCATGTAAGGCATGACTGAATAAAAAATAAAAAAATATATTTATCTAGAATAATATATTAATTTTTGTTTTGTTTTTGTACGTTTTCTTTTTGTGGAGTATCCACTCTGTTGAAAAATGAATTGTACACAGATTTATCCTAAATTAGTGGTAAAACCTTAGGGGTAGGGGGTGATTGCTGGGCTCGTTGTAGGAAAAAAGTTCATATTTATATTCCCCGAAATACACCGTTTTTGAGAGAAAAACGATTATTTCTCCACTTTTTTGAAGATATCTCTGGAACCGTTTAAGATACACAACTCGGCCTTTGCGCATGACATATCATTGATATTAGCTTTCTTTTTAATGTCAATTTTTTTTCTTGTTCCATTGGCAGATATTTTATCACTGAGTGAAGTTTTTTGCCTTTAATTTACCGATACGTGTTTTGAAACATCCAAAGCGAATTTCTCATCGTAAAAGGCTGTTTTCTTCAAAAACAGTTAATGTTAACAAATTATTTTCATCACCAAGAGTACCTTTTTTTGTGGATGATATCGACGATTTAAATTTCGCCTTTAAAAAAAATTAAAATTAAAATCAGTTTATTCTCCAGTGTCATCGATAGATATTAGGTGCAAAAACTACACACGCAATCCTAAAAACCACGCCAATTTCATATGCAAAAAAAAAATAGGTAGCATTAAAAAAATAGTTAACATCAATGGTAATATATGTACAACATTTGTTCCTGAGATGTCAGCAAAAAACAGGAAAAAAGACTTGTTTGACACTCCAGTATCTAAAAAACGGTGCATTTGCGGACCTACGTTAATAGGAACCTTTTTCCTTAGAATGGGCCAAGGAATCACCCCCTTAAATTTTTCGCACTTATCTAGGACAACCCTGTATAAATGACAACTAGATTTTAATACGATTTGTTAGTTGTAGAAATACAATTCAAGCACATAATGGCTCTAATGGCATTAAAATGGTTATAATATGAATTAAGTATGTATAAGATCAACTGCAGTCATTAATAAATCCATGAGGTGTGACCTGCATTTCATGTAATGTAAATACTAGGCAAATGAAAAATTAAACGGCGTACGGGAATTTTTTATGCTTTCGTGCGCATTTCATTGTACCTAATGGACATGGAATTTGGAAGTTGACTGAATAAATTCCCTTATGACCAGCACTGGAACAATGTGGCGGAAATACAGGACCTAGCCTTATAAAGAATTTATTTGATAAACGATTACAACAGGGCGGAAGGCTCATTAAACACAACCTAGTAAAACCACAGAGCTCCAAATTATACCGTAATAATTTAGAGAAATTACGATTTTTTAGTTAGTTCAGAATAGTTTAAGAGTAATTTTTCAGCTATATTTTATTCGTTGAAAATGTTTGTTAAAACTGCGCATTAGATTATTTTATTCATTTTATTATACGTACTATTTTAATAATAAATAAAGTTTTATAAAATGTCGTTATTGTTATAAACTGTATCTACTTGATATCTAATATTTAGGTTTATGATGAATTATAAGTCGTTAGTAAAAAAAACAACAATTTCTTACATAAAAAGGAATTCTTACATATACCATATATAATGACATTATAAATAGGTAATGTGGGAAATTATAGATATACCTACTTACTTGAATACTTACCTACTTGAAAAAAAAATAGATAGGTTGGTAGGTACACTAACAATATAAGATATTTTGGAAGGTTTTTGATTCAGAAGAAATGAAAGATAAATAAAACACTGCAGATGTTTAAGTCTAAGTGCTGATGGTCAGACTTAAATTTCAGTACAAGAAGGATCGTCCAATGCATTTTAGATGGAGAAAATGGCCAGCATTGTCGCAATAAATTGAGACATAAATCTGAGACATAAAAACTGAAAGGAATTTCTGTTCCTAATTTACTGTCCCTATTAGATACTACGCAAAAGAGAGGAGAACTAATTTTATCTAGGACATAAAATCACCAACAAAATTCTCCTCGACTCTTCTCATGTTGAATAATTTAATTAAATTATGTAAATTGTAATTTATTTATATGTCAGAACGAAAAAAGAAATAATAACAATAATCCCCTATATTATATTACGTAGTTACATCTGTGCCTGCAGATATTATATCGATTCTTAATTTTCTTAAATTGTAACAATTCCCATGAAAACTGGAGTAATGGGTTTATCAAGTAATGAAATAATCAATAACAAAGTAATAAAATTAATTTGTGAAAGTAATATTGGCACTCAAAAAGCTTTTTTCTTATTAACCAAGGCTTGTAATAACGCTTGTAAATGTACATTATAACGTTCAGTAAATCTTGTTAATATGACGCAAATAGCCTGGTTCAATAATTTTGGTAATTTTAGCATTCATTATTTACAATCACCCTTCAGACGTTTAAAAAATAGCTTTTTAAGTTGATCAATGTTATATTTTTGTATGCACTTATGCTTGAAGATTCTTGAAAATTAAAACAAACTTTTCTCTCATAGATAGGTAACGATTTATGTAAAATTGATTCATGTTTACTTATTGTGAAATAATTACAGGTACCTCACCAATGTATTAAAATTAATCCTAAAATCCCCAAGTCCAAGATGAAAATATTATTTCCCATGTTGAATAATATTTGTATTGTACAATATAATTATGTTGGTACCAAAAATGGTATTGGTATTATTTGTAGATAGGTACATATTTTCATTCAAAATTACAGGGTATTTTCCAAGTTGATGAATTATTGTCATAATCCGCAATACAATCACCTACCAGGTACATAATCATTATTTTCCATATTCAAGGTCAGAATAATTATTACCATCAGTCTTCGTTTAGATATATTTACGATTGTTCATTTTATAAAAACTATTATGTAAACGAAAATTTGCTCCGTTTCCTTTTTCAAACATTATTATCTCTATGAAAATTGTAGAAGATTTTTTTTTCTGATGATAATTTTATTACCGACATTATTATTGCTCGGACGAGTGAATTCGATCACGAGGTAAAAGATTAATATCTAACCATTTCCAAGATTCTACCAAATACCTTTTCATACGTATAACAACATATCATTAAAAAAAAAAACAGTCAAACATAGTTATTATTGCTTAAAATTGAAGCTAAAAACTGCGGTGGGAAATTTTCATACGTCACGGAAGCTTCTTACATTGTAGACAATCGTTACAAATTTTATTCAAAACTTTAATGGAGTTTATACAGAAGGTGATATCTTGTATATTAGTTCCGCAAAGTGGGCACTATCTTAACTTATTTAGTCTGCTGAAAACTTGTCTAAGTTTATGGGTGTTATTAATAAGAGTTAATAAGATTCATAACTTTGTAAGGAAGATGTGGCTTTTACTGTTTATTAAACGCTTCGCTTCAAGATTTTCATATGATCTAATTTAGTGAGTGGCAGCAAAAATCCATCTTGAATTATTATTCCAATAGCTGCCTAATGAAGATAGGAGTAGCATAGAAATATCAGTCATGCAGTAGTATACTTACAAGGGTCTCAAAATGTATCTCCCAATACAGACATTTTTTTTATTTTGCGAGATACGGCGTCGGTTAAATGGGCAACGCTGGAGAAAATTTGATGCTGATTTCATCGTTATTCCTGAAATATTGCTGAAATATGCTGAAATATGCTGAAAAAACTGAAAAAGCCTAAATGTCTTATTTTGATCATTTCTTTTTTATTATTGAAAATAATAATAATTATTAATTAATTTACAAATTAATTTATTATTTATTAATTATTATCACATAAAATTATTTGATTTTGTATGGGGTTTACGTAAGTTTGGGTTACAAAGTTTTGGTGGTCAATTTTTTTTTTTATGGCCGAAACGTTTTTTTCGTGTCATTCGGTAACAATAAAATAAATCAAACCATAAATCTAAAAACTAAAAAAAAATCATAGTTTTTCGAAAATAATAAGAAAATGTTTTCACCAAGTGATGTCATAATCAAAAACATTTACCAAAAAAACCATGAGGAAAGCAAAATGACGTCATACTGACTTGAGAAAACATTTTCCTTTTTTTCAAAAAAAAGAAGAAAATTTTGAAATTTAGTTTTTTTTTTATTTTATCCAGTTTGTTTCAAATCAAATGCCACCTCAATAATTTGTTTATTTTTTGATAAATTTCAAAAAACTTGTTTTTTGTATGTGTAAAGCTTCCGAAGCTCTCTTGAGTGTTTAAAAGTTGTTTGAAGTTACCTGAAGCCTCCAAATTTTGAGTTTGGTTAAATAAAATCATGAAAAAAGTTTCAGTCCAATTTAATTTTTTTTTTCACAAGATTGCCATGATTATAAATAAACTGAAAATTTGCAGGTTTAAGGTGACTTCCAACTCTTTTTTTTTTAGTTTTTGGAAAAAAATGCCTACCTACCTATATGTTTTTCTCAATTTTTAGCGTTTGTCTCCCATCACAGTAGACTCGTTTTTTTCAACGGCTACAATGTAGTTTATCCACTTAAAAGAGCTTCGGAAGCTTTACATACAGAAAAAAAATGACAAACAATAAGACGGCCATAAGAAAAACAAAAGTTGATCATGAAAGTTCAAGGATATCTAGTGGGTTTTGAATAATAGGTAATTGTATAGATCCGCGGCTCCTAAGTTTCATCAATTTTTTCGGGACCGAGGAGCGAATTAGGGGTGCTGGGTGGGTAAGATGTTAAAAACAGCCATTGCAAACTAATATTAAGGTCACAACTAAGGCCTCTTTGACACTACGGTGGAATTTCTATTTTTTTCTTCACTTTAAGGGCAAGGAAAATCTTCGAGAATAACAGTAGCACGATTTTTATTTTCAAATTTGCATTTATTTTGCATTTATATTCCCAAAATCGTAACATCAAATTCTGTGTTCTGGTCACGATATGAGAAAGCGGTTATATTGGGAGTCCGCGTCTGTATACGTTTGGAAGTGGTTCCCATTGTCATAAGTGGTTTCATCCGCGTAGTTAGTGTAGTTAGATCCGAGACTAGTGGTATTTCTCGGCGCTTGTGTCAGGACCGTACTTTCGTTGCACTCCCAAAATCAATTTTTAAAGTCGTTTTGTGGCTTTCCCTTTTATTTGCAAAGCTAATGAATACCTTCCTAGTGTTACTATAGGTATGTTCTCCACCCCTATATAGGTGCCATAGTGAAACTGTAGGAGCCGCGGATGTATATAATGACCTTTTTTTTTTAAATGTCAAAAGTTGATAACACTTAATGACCTATGTCAACCTACAAAAATAGTTATTAACCATGATAAAAAAGATATGACTATAATTTAGAAAATCAGAATTTTTCAGTTTTATCGGACTCTAGATGATTCTTTTTGAAATGAATGTCTTTTATTGGAGTGTCCTTTCTAGGAATAAAATAAATGGGTTGTGAAATATCCTAAGAACAAAAAAGGATTAAGGTATCTCATAACATAATATTGTTTTGAAAAAAAAGTAACACCCTAAAAATTGATTAAAAAATTTCCCATTAACGTATGTTCGGAAATGCACCGGTTTCGAGTACAGGGTTTGGCAGTTTTTTTAGTGTTAACTAATTTTCTTCATATGCTAGAGGCGGAGATTTTAGGTTTGCATGGGTTTTTTGACCCCTAATATCTACAACACTTTGCAAATTGATATTTTAAAAGCGCACTTTTACCCTCCAACATTTTCTTCACAAAAAAATATACTCTTGTTCATAACTGCTAACGTGAGCCATTTTCGAGGAAAACGGACTTTTATGATAACAAAGACTCACTTTAGGTGTTTCAAGACAAGTGCCGGAAAATGAAGGGCAAAAAAACTTCGCTTATTATCCTAAGATCTCTATCTCTCCAAATGACACAAGAAAAAAACTGAATTGGTATTAAAAAAGTAGCTTATACAGGTTGTCCGGAAATTATGAGCAAAAAATTAAGGGGGTGATTCTTCTTGATGAAATATTGCCAAAAGTACCTAACTATAATTTTTTTTAGAAAACTCACAAATAAAAAGGTTATAGGCCTTCAAAGTTGATTTTTTAAAATCAATATTTTTTTATAACTTTTTTTCTAGTGTACGGATTTTCTTAAAATTTGACACACTTGCCACTGATGTTGCTTTACATCCTTGGTCCAAATTAGACTTGAATCCCTCGAAATCAAAAGACGTTAACTGCCCTTGACCTTCAAAAAAGGCCTATAACTTTTTTCGTAATATTTTTTTCTGAGTTTTGAAGACGCATAATTGAAGAACATGAAGAAATCTTTGGAAAAGGTCCTCTTTGTCTATCACGATAAAATGACCTGTTTCCGAGTAAAACTGTTTTAAAAATTTGCTTGCACTAAAATTGATCACCATTAATTATGATCATTTTGCAACAACACCAAATCATGCTTTGGAAACAGCTGCAGGGTTGCCTAGTTATGTACAAAACAGAGACATAAATAGACTTGGAAATGATTTTTTTTTTGAAAATGAAAAAATGTTTAATCATTTTTTTTTAATAAAATAATAAAATAATTTCTATAAAAAAAAAAAAAATGGCTGTCAAAATTAAATCCAAAGCAAACGTCATGTTTACTAGGCAACCCTGCAGCTGTTTCCAAAGCATGCTTTGGTATTGTTGCAGAATGATCATAGTTTATGGTGATCATAATCAATTTTACTCAGAAACAGGTCATTTTATCGTGATAGACAAAGAGGACCTTTTCCAAAGATTTCTTCATGTTCTTCAATTATGCGTCTTCAAAACTCAGAAAAAAATATTACGAAAAAAGTTATAGGCCTTTTTTGAAGGTCAAGGGCAGTCAACGTCTTTTGATTTCGAGGGATTCAAGTCTAATTTGGACCAAGGATGTAAAGCAACATCAGTGGCAAGTGTGTCAAATTTTAACAAAATCCGTACACTAGAAAAAAAGTTATAAAAAAATATTGATTTAAAAAAATCAACTTTGGAGGCTTATAAACTTTCTTCTTTTTGAGTTTTCGAAAAAAAATGGTAATTGTATACATCCGCGGCTCCTAAGTTTCATCAATTTTTTCGGGACCGAGGAGCGAAATAGAGGTGCTGGGTGGGTAAGAAGCTAAAAACAGCCATTGAAAACTAATACCAAGGTCACCACTAAGGCCTCTTTGGCACTACGGTCGAATTTCTATTTTTTCTTCACTTTCAGGGCAAGGAAAATCTTTGAGATTAATAGTAGCACCATTTTTATTTTGAATGTTGCCTTTATTTTGCATTTATATTCCAAAAATCATTTCATCAATCCCTGTGGACTGGACACGATATGTGAAAGCGGATATATCGCCCAGTCCGCCTCTGTTATGCTTCGAAACACTTGGCAATTATCGTGAAGTGGTTGTATCCGGGATCGCGGCATCTAATCGGTGCCTCTTGTCAGGACCGCACTCTCAAAACCGTTTTATTAAGCCGTTTTGTGGCTTTCCTTCTCATTTGCAAAGCAATTAAATACCTTTCGGGTGTTACTATAGGTATGTTCTCCACCCCTATATAGGTGCCATAGTGAAACTGTAGGAGCCGCGGATGTATATAATGACCAAAAAAATTATAGATACTTTTGGCAATATTTCATCAAGAAGAATCACCCCCTTAATTTTTTGCTCATAATTTCCGGACATAAATGATACAAAATCTGAGTTCCATGTCTCTAACTATTCCCCAGATATCTTCAAAAAACTGGAAAAATATTCTTTTTTTTTGACATCCTGTATCTGAAAAATAGTGTAGTAGGTACCAATAATAATAAAATAAAATAAAATCCCGAAAAAATAATAACTAAACAGTGCGAAGACAAACAACATAAACTGAAATAAAAAAACAAAACCTTCAAAAGGTTTCAAATTTGAAAATAATGAACGCAAAATTTATGTTTTCAACCCTTGCTTCGTAGAATCTTTGCATATAGGTACTGATGAATATTATCAATGTTACACGTGTTTCGCTACTTTTAAAGTAGCATCTTCAGACAAAATGTCAATCAATAATATATTTTTATTATTATCGGTAAATTTTCTTTAAACAGTAGTGTTATATTTATTAACCATCAATAATGAACATGTAATAATAACTAAAAATTACCGGCAAATAAACGTTCAGGTTTTTTTCCTATGACGTTTAAATTACATACCGCACGGTCTTCGATCAACTATTAAGGTAAATCAAATAATAAATGTGCGCCTCATTAATAAAACGTTGAGGTTATAATAACCTGCAGTTTTGCGATCGATCTGTAAAAGGTAAGCATCTTCAAAGTCACTTTGTATGAGCATTTGGAACTAGGATCGGCAATTCATTCCAATTTCCAATAGCATTCACTACTTCTTCTATTGTTCTTGAAACTCTTAACTAGGCACTTAACCATGAACTTGGTCCCTAGATTTTCATTCATCTGTACTGTCGCAAGTGACTATTAACTAGAAGGAGCTTGTTATATTATATATAATTATATAATGGAAGTAATTATACAGGTTTTATAGTATAAATTATTTAAAATGATCTAGTTCATGCATATTTATAAATTAATACCTTATTATTATTATTATTAAATAAGGCAAATGCTTCTATTGAGGTGAACAATTTAGAAAACCATTTGGAATTTCTAGAGATAGTGATCTGAAGTTGTGCGGACACAAAATTACTTTTATAAACTCTAAAAGAATCTCTAAAAAGTAAAAAAATATAAAACATGTACCGCATGCTACATAAATTGCATTCTAGCAATTTTAGTTTCTCATTCAGACAACGTTTCAAAATAGAAGCGACATTTCTTTGTAAGAAATAAAAGTGTGAGTATGACAATTTTACTTAGCGCTTTCTTCTCACCAAGCACTTTGTCATTTGCAAACTTGAACTTTTGCTAGTTAAAACTAAGATGATGAAAATTATATTCCTTAAAATTATTATAGTGCCCAAACAGGATGCGTAATATGCATTTAAAACCAGGTTTCATTCCAGTAGTATAATAGACCAACCTATTGAACCTTTCAAGTCATATTTTTATTGGAACAAAAAGGTTCACGAGAACTGCAAATTAAACTATAACGGTGACCTTATATTTTAACTATGTCTAGTTAATTTCCGAATCCATGAACCAATTTCCGTTAATCCGCAAAAAAAAGAACCTCGCGTGGCGTGCCTTATAATAATATATGTTTGTTAATAAAATAAAGAACGTATTTATAGAGAAATTATTTCGGTGATTTTAATTTATCATTATTAGGTACATTAAATTTGGCATGCCATTGGTTTCTTATACAGACATTTTCACTTTATTGCTCACTGAACTAAACAAGGTTTCGTAAATATTTTCTCTAAATACAAATAAAAACAAATTACTACTCATTCGTTTGACATAATACTCGTATAAATAGTCACCGTGATAGTCACAAGTTATAGTTATTAAGTAGATAGGCACCTTAAATTTTTTGTTATTGTCGAAGAGTATGCTTTATGAATGCGAAGGTAAGTTAGGTTTGCACTTGTGTAAGTATGTATATAAATATTTTGTTAAGTCATATTTCTCAAAATCGCTGTTTAAAAAAATAATTAAGTATTATGGTGTGAATTTTCATATCATGTGATGAGATTTAATTACATGTGAAAACTAATATTAGTCCTGTATGGTCTCGAAAGATAGTTGAAAGTTAAGGCAACTCCAGTCATGCGGTGAACTAGTCAACCTTACGTCCAAGATCATTGGGGCGGGGCAGCATTTTGAGCAACAAAGACTCTCTTGGCTGTTTTTGACAATGGGGCAGTTTCCCTATTCTTTTAACTTACCCTCTCCCAGATGTATGGACTATAAAAGTTACATAAGCACAACATACCAGTCAGACCTGTGATTTCACAAATAGGTACACCAGGATATCACCCCAACTAATTCACCTTTAAAATTCTCATAAACTTTTTGACTATCTCTTTGGTCGAAAAATAAACTGACGAAATGATAGTAGTCTCACATGATATCACAAATCTTTTTACTTTCGTTCTTATCAATCATATAGTGTGAAAACATCTTGCAATCATTTAAGATAAAATTCCATTATCAGATGTCACAGACCTAATTTCCCTTTTAATTTGAAGAAAATTTTCTTTATTGTTTGTGATTGTTTCGATGAACAAGAAGATGGACTTGTGATGGGGAACAGTCTGCGCTCTCCCCAGAATCATTTATCCCTTTTTTCGAAAGGTATTCATTGACACAGATACGTAGACAATTAATTGTTTCGCAGTCAATTAGGGTGGAAGTGAAGTCGCTCTTGAAATTTTAAAATTTTTTACACCTTCAACAATAACATCAAATTCATCATAGAATTTAAAAATAATAGATCAGCCATCTTTCTAGATCTGATTTTACATGTTATCAACAAAAAAATCGATTCCAATATCTACAGGAATACACCACATACGGATCACGTCATGTACTTCAACTCTTAACAATTCCTCTGAGTATAAAACAGCAGTATTCAGAACATATTACATACATCATCCTAACAACATCCCACAGAAACAAACTACCTATTGTAAAGAATTGGAGACGCTGGGGCTGTCGCTTCAAACAACGGTTTTAATCAGAAATTAATAAATTGACCATTGACCGGAGTAACCTTGTAACTAACATTTTTACAGGTTCAAAAATGCATCTTGCAACGTTATTGAACGGAAAATTTCCATTTGGCGATTTTTATAATATTATTTTTTATATGATTCAAGGTAAATTATGCGATATTTAATGCTTTGCCGGTAGCACTCTTCCCATTTAAACATACTGCATGCACCGAAAAAATCTCTCCAAAAAATTATGTAAGTTACAACGTTACTCCGGCCAATGCTCGTATTTACAAGCTACAGGTTTGGAATATTTTTGACTTTCATCATTTATCGCACCAATTCCAATACAAATCTTCAAAATAATTCAAAAACAATAAAATTTCAAAGTTTCTCCCTCTTCACACAATTCTTACGTGACAACAAAGACCGTCATTACAAGCTGGAAAAGTGTGGTATTTATGAGTTGAGTTGCTCAGATTGCAATGCAATTTACATTATTGGGTCAAACTTGTTGGTCCATTAAGACCAGGATAAACTAAACTGAACAAAAAAGGGGTCTTGTGGGAATAATAATTGTACACAATGGTGAAAAAACTGGAGATTGTAAATAACTGTAAATAAATGGAAATAAGTTGAAATAAGTGGAAATAGTGGAAATAATGAGGAAGCAATGTGGCAATAGTAGAAATAAAATGGAAATAGTAGATATAAAGTGCAAATAACTGAATATAAATGGAAATATCTTGGAAATAGTGGACAGTATTTGGTCCATTTCGAGGTATACAGGGTGCGGCGGGAGAACCGTAGGGCATTTTTATATGGAGAAGTCCTGGGAGTAGAAGTCCAAAAATTTGTACGTGTATAATTTCGGTTTTGACGAGCTAAACTAAAATATTCACAACTCGTCACCATTTCCGGTTATACCGGAAGTTGCCATCACCTATCTTATTTTAAATGGAACAACTTGTATATTATTACATTTTCAGCTTGCCTGAAAAAATGTAATAAAAATGGTCTTTATAGTTCCATATTGGAACGAGTGGTTTATGAGTTATAAACAAATGAAAATCGCAATTTTCCATTTTCAAAGCAGCTTAGGTCAAAAACGGGTCAAGATATCCGAAAACGGTTTACATGTCCCTATCTTAACTTTTCACGTAGTATCCTATTATGCTGATGAAATTTGTATACAAAGTGATGAAAAATCAGCGATTTTCAAAAAAAAATAATAACAAATATTTTTTTTATAGGTACTCCAGCGTAGTATACAAAAAGTTAGGGTATGGACATGTAAGCCGTTTTCCGATATCTTGACCCGTTTTCAATAAGTTAAACTGCTTTGAAAATGGAAAATTGCAATTTTCAATTGTTTTTAACTCATTAATTGGTCGTTACAAATTTGAACTGTAAACATCATTTTTATTACTGTTTTTCCGGCAATCTGAAAATGTAATAATATACGGGGTGTACCAGTTAAAAAAAGAAAAAATGGTAATTTGCGGTATAACCGGAATAATTTACACGTACAAATTTTTAGACTTCTACTCCCAGGACTTCTCCATATAAAAATGCCCTAAGGTTCTCGCGCCTCACCCTGTATTCACTTAAAACGCATGCGCTAGCCTTTGAAATCGTGGCGTAACCGGTAGCGTGTGGAGTGAAGAAGGTTGTATGTTGTATAAAAGAGGATTAGAGAAGTCCGTGAAGTTGCCCAAGAAGTGTTTTTGTCCAAAGGCCGTTTAAAAAATAAAAATTTTTTTAGACAATTTTTCGACCAGCATCCCTAAATCGCAATAAAAACTTGAACCACATGGATCTTTTGTCTATCGGTAATCCACGTTTGTTCATGCAGCCACTGGTTTGTATTACAGGTTTTTATTATTTAAACAACAGAAAAAAAAAGCATATAATAGTAAGTTGGTAAAGTAAACTGATTCAATGGGATTGTTTGTAATAATACCAACAATTAAGTAGATATTGTAAGTAGGTAACTCTTTGAAATAGAGCCTATCAATTTCCCTAAGCATTTCGTCTAATTATTCAAAACAATTTGTCTATGTATAAAGACTCAATGTTTGTAAGGTTTTTGGAAGTTTTTTTTGTTGTTTTTTAGGTAATTTACATTTTTCAGAACTAGGTATATTTATTTTATGGTTACTTATATCATACCTAACGTACCTTACTTACGAATTGTGTTCGTGTTTTCTCTAGTTTAATTGTTTATTATTTATATACAGTGTGTTCAAAATAAGGAGGATCAGTATAGGGACCTTATGGACTAACAAAATAGCTTTCAGAAATCTTTGATTCGCTTTTTTAAAATAAGTAAATTTTGAATCGTATATTATTTACTTGTTTTTTGACGTTTGGTTTCAATATTATACAGTATTCGATCTGACATAATAAAAATAAAATAGAAATTTCACATAAACAAATTAAATCAACATTAAAATTGAGTTATGTTGACCAAAAACAGGTTAGTTATATTAAGAAGAAGCCGCCTGAAGAAGTACTGGAAATAGTGGATTATAGAGGAAAATACGGTAAGTAATGTTGAAATAGTGAAAATAGCCAGAAAATAGTAGAAATAACAATAAAATAGTGAAAATAACATGGAAATAATGGAGATAAAAAGGAAATACTGGATATAATGGAAATAAAGTATAAATATTGGAAATAATTTAGTATACGTGGAACAAAACTCACAATCTTCTGCTTCGGTCACCACATAAAGTTAATCCACCATAACTTCGACCAAGACGACAACAGACAATTACTAGTATAGGCAAACAAACTAGGTCTCTTGATGAACCTGCTGGAAAGCCTCCAGATAGACATACTTAAAACAAAAAAACAACATACTTTTAATTAAATCAACAGATGAATAACTACTTCATATTCCCACCGATTTACCGAACACTAAATTCTTGTATTCGATATTTTGAACTGCTCCTTGTAAGCTGATCAGAAAAACAGTCTCAACAAAAAATTATGGATACCCATTTTAAAAAACTTTTGTCTGAAGTACAGCAAATAATTCTTCAAACAAACTAATATCAATAACACCAAATTTACTGTATCCAGCTCTGCCATTATCTCAATAAACACAGAGCCTCTCCAAACAATGAGTGGAACAATAATTATTTGAACGTACGCTAGATTATTCGCTAAAACAGCTAATACCTATGTAGGTCGTGTTGGTAGGGAAATGAAGACAACATCACTCTTGGTTGACACACCACTCAAGTACACGTATTATAATCCTACTAAACTCTCAAAAACTTTGAAATGAGGATTAACAGCTTACTGAACTCCACTGTGGTAATGACGATAGGAGACTGCTAGAACAACCCAAAAAAGTGACGACTAACTAGAACTACAGACAATCTAGACTAGAAGCTAGGGCCTTTTGAAGACTCCTTGTTTTTGTGACGTAAGAGATGAAATTTAATATTAATTATAGGTATTTAAGACTTTCGTGTAACTTTGAATTAGTCTCATGGAGAATAATAAGAGGGATGGACGAGGACTTAACATTAACGTTTGCTTTATTAACAGGTTTTAGCTTTATAATAGGATTCAATCATTTTGGTTTTTTTTTTTGCTTAAAAAATCAAGAACCTCAGCTAGTAGATAGTATTTTATTATGTATGGGAGCAGGTTTCTAAATTGTGTTATAAAGTGTACTTAGAAGCTGATGTAGCTCTTATTTATTCTTTTTTATCTGATGCATTCAGAGCACATTTTTCTGGTATTACCATAAATACTATCCATGCGAGGTTAATATTCATAAACATGTAGGCATCATATACCTATATAACATGTTTGTATATAAGTAACAAAACCAGTCTGCTTTCAGCATCATCTAAGGATACACGACAGTATCAAAAATGAAATCATAATGTGTATTTAAATATTAAATAACTGAATTTATGATAAGCCTGTCGCTGAATAAGGTTGCCACTAAAATAAACATAATATTTGCATTATTCCAAGCTACATTAGGCTTAAAGCCCATGCCTTCTAAATGCGGATAGACTGATTCACAAGTACTGCTGTATAATGTAATAGGACTGGCCTTGTCATCACTGCAAATCCAGTGACATTTAGAATAAATAATAGACTCGGACACTGAAGGTGTGCTAACGCTCAGCTGATGAAAGGTAAACATTGATTAGACCCATGAATTGATCCTTTGGGATTCCAGGTCCAGGAATCCTCGCTTTTGTGCGTAAAATACGGAAATTTACACATTCATCAATCATTCTACTTCATCAGAAGCTCAATGGTTTAATAACATACCTATAAACACTTTTAAATGGCTATAAATAACTAATGGGGGTGTCAAGAGAAGCAAGTAAGTACATAGGCAATGAAAAGTTGTATAAAATAATTCGAGGTATAAGATGACCACAAATAAAAATAATTTTGGACGCTTTCGTCTTTTCGAGGGTAAACTTGAAAGCAGCCCTGCAATATTAGCATCAGGATAATATATTCTTCGGAGAAACCTAATTAATGTGAATTTAAATAAACCTGCGCCTAAAATTTGCATTTTAATAATATTTTATGCAGTCAGTTAATTTTATTTTTGAAAACATCCTAAGTTTGTCTTGCGAGACTCACTAAGTGGCTTTTGAAGTAAATTTTAGCTGTTTCAATAATTACATACATAAACAGTTTATGTAATCTTCCATAGTTACTATGGAAGAAAAAGGAAAATGCTTAAAATGTAATTTTTCTCCCAAATTTCAGATAGATCAATGAGTAATTTTTAACTAGAGTAATTCCAGCTTTTCATTATCAAAGGAATTTAGGAAATCTTTAATAACAATTCTTCATTATCTTTAAAATTAAAAGCAGAGCAAGTCATCATCAATTGAAAAAAATTGAAAAGTTTACTTGCTTTGGGTAAAAATAAAACTTGTAATTCCGAAATAAGAAATGAAAGATCCTGGAGACTTGAAAAGAAAATATCAGCCACCTCTTACCAAGAAGATTTAAATTAAATTCGCTCGACATTAATCTTCCCAAGTTCTAAGTAGCACTTTGCTATTCTCTTTTGCAACGGATAAACCTCTGTTATATTTTTTATTTTTTACTTTACCTTACCTAATTATATGAAGAATATCTCAAGCATACCTAGTAAGAATCAGTTTCTTTTAAACTTACAAATTCTAAAATATTGAGTGATCCATGGGCTGCATTGGATTTTTAATTGCTTCTTTACATTGGAAGATGTGCATGTTATATTCTTTATAAAGACAATGACAAATTTAAGAGCGTAAAACTTATGTCTAGCATAATAGAGACGAAATAATAAAGATACGCTTCAATAAAATTCACTTTCGTTTTCTAAATCATTATTAAAGTTATCAAATAAGTGAAATTATTATTAAAGTAATATCCAGCTTGGCTTACAATAATGAAATAATAAATTATTTGAACACAATCCACCTAATCTTTTAAAAACACCAAAGGTCACTCTTATGACAATTTTATTAATAAATAATTACTTTTATCTCTTCATAAAATCAACATCAGCCTCAACCGCAAACTGATATTTGTATACATACATTGCAAGAATGTATTATGTAATTATTGTGTTACCTACCTACCTCTATGTTTATAAACGAAATTAAAACAAAGACATATTAATGATAATAAATTAATAAATAATAACAATAATAAAGGTGTAAAAAGTGAACAGTTGCTCACCTTGTAATATAACTTTGCCTAGATTCAACACCAATGAATATTATTACTCACAGAAACACAATATCTGAGAAAGTAACCCAGCAACCTGGGATGTACACAAAACCCTTTCAAGAAAACACGTGAAGCGACGCTCGACGTCGTGATGCCTCAGCAACGCACTCGACGGAGACGCGACGCGCACTGACTATATGATCTAACCGGCCGCGAGCTTGAATCGCGCGCTTAAAAGACCTCGTATCAGGACGGAGCTAATCGAGGCTGGTCGGATGCAATCCTGTGAGATGCAGGATTCAATTCAATTAACAGGACTCCCCGATTGGAACCTATTAAGAACAGGACGTTGGAGAAATAACTCCTATTTACCTGGGTGATAAAAGGTGACTACGGTTATTGGGGACGATGTATTTGGTTTTTGTATTTTTTACTCCAATTTCCTTCCAGACTGCCTTTATTTGAAGTCCTCTTTAAGATATCACGACCGTAAATCTTGTCTATGCTGAATTGACTAATTTCCGTTTTATTGTCCCTGCTTGCTGCATTAGACTACTAGCTAGGTCTACTTTCTTTGACAACTTTGCCTCCTCCTAGCATTACGAAAATGCTTAAAAACTAGGGAAAGACAAAATTTATATTTAAGCACCATTTCACTTAATTCACTTAAAACACACGAATAGCTAGAAAAAGATTCAAATCATTTCAAATATTTTTGATAAAATATATAAATTACCCTATTAGTTCAGTCATGTATTCCTCTGAAGCAGACAAATCTGCCAAGCTAATGATGTAGAAGTCTTCTGTTGACTGACCATAATATAACTACCAAAGCCTTGTCAATGGCTAACAGAATGTCAAGTGTTTGTACGATTTTGAGGAAATATAAGTTGTTAGACGTAAGTCACACCAATATCATCACCATTGAAAGTGATGTTACAGGACTTATGCGAGCAGAGTAACCTTGTGTGAGAGGATGTAACCGGTCTCAAGCAAATTTACATTGATAAAATGGGATTAAGACACAATTTCCACAGAATGTCAATTCTGTTGCAGATCATGACCAATATTTCACCTTTTTTTTATCCGTAGTAGGTAGATACTCTCAATTCTAAAATATATTGATATTCTTCAGGAGCTTGTTATTTCTTTCATGAACGTCCTAATATTTTTTCCAATTTATGGTATCAACATAATTAGAGCTAGTCAACCATGCCACCAAGGTCGTGGGGACTGATCAACAAAGCTTTGGTAAAACAGGGCACAAAACGTAAACTGTCAAGCGACAAAACGACCCCAGAAGTACATCAGTCCTGTGGAATGACGCCGTGATATTGGGCATTGTGCGCGCAGATAGCTTCGTGATCGAGGGGACGCTCGACAGCTGGCGAAACTTGTGCGATCCCATTTATGGGACCAAAATGGGACTAACAACGAAGCAATAACAGCCTATGACAATGTTGCGGACCCTTTGGATAAACCTGCAAATTGGATTTTGAGGCTACCAGAGATGTAGACAAAGCAATAATACAGAAGTTACTTACTGTGAAAATACTACAAGATCCAGAACTTCCAGGTTATCATCGCTTTTTGTAATGAAGAAGATGAGACAGATTTTAATGTACCTACCTAATATTCGGATGCCCATCATGCCTCATGCGAACTTGTCATGCACTCCTGGAACCATGAGGTTCTCAAGAGTTACCACAATACTTATTATTTGTTGAGACAGAATTAAGAAGACAGCGGAGACCACATTCATGATGGTAAGACGAACTTATGGGAAAACATGGGAATTAAGACCATATATGGTTTACTGAACGTGCACCAGAGTGATTAGACCAATGGTGCTATATGCATATTTGGTATGGTGGACAAAGATGATGCTCGGCTGAATATGTTGGCCCAGAGCCTATCCTGGGAGTATCAAAAAGTACAGCACGGGGCCAAGTAAAAATTAAGGTTAAAAATACATAAAGAATTTTGGGACAAAATGACCAAACATTAACATGGAAAAGTCTTCATCAAGGGACCCAAAAAGAAAACAACTTAAGAACTACTATCACTTAGTAGAAATCAGTTGCGTATTACATGCATGTGGGATTATTGACAGAACATAGTGCCCTAAAAGAACACGTAAAAAAATAGGAATGTTCAGTGGAGACCTAAGCTGCCGAGATTGTAGCAAGGCCCAAGAGACAGCTAAACATGTTCTGTGCGAATGCATAACTTTGGACCGCAAAAGACATAAGGTAGATTATTATGTGGACCCAGTGGTGCGCGTTGTTTGCCGCGCTGATCCGCCGTGCCGATAGACCTTGATTAAAAACTCACCGGCAGCCGACCACTATTTTTTTGTATTTCTCAAGTCAAGATCTGGACACACCTTGTGAAAGGCAACGGCAAACTACCGCATAGCACCTTACCTAGTAAAACTTCTCAAATATTACCGCTTGGACTCGGACGGAGATAGAAAGGGAGGTCCTATATATGTCTGTGTGAACTCTGCAGCTCACACCCCCACAGATATATGCGAGAGGTAGCCTACGCCCGATATGCGGGAATGTCACTTTAATAAGAAGAAGAAGTAGAGTAAACCATTCCCAATTACACCAACATAAGATAATGATGACACGAACATCTTCTTACAGCGAACGGAATAGTATAATCGCATTCCATTGCAGTCTTGTTTTAACTTTGACTTAAGGTTTGAATACACTGCTCTGTCCGTCTATTTTGCAACAGCTCACCGACTAGCATAGTAGCGTTGTGATCGAGCGAGCTAAGAGAGCAAGTCTGGATACGCGTGTCTTAATAACATATGTAGTATGTTATAAAGTAAATATGATAATTTTTGAGTACAATAAGGTGATAATCAGACAGCTTTCAAATGAAAAAAAGTTGATTTTCGCATAAAACCGTAAAAAATAATAAATAAATATCGTATGGCTGTGGTAAAACCGTAAAGAAATAGCATTTTGATCCAGCTTAAGATGGCTATTATTCATTTGGACGGTCTAACACTCGCCTGAAAGTTTTTCCTCGTGAATAATACCCATCATTCTCCGCTCATTGAAGAATATAATATTATTTTAGAAAGAAAAAATCATTAAATTTTTTTATCATGTTTCCTCTATGCACCGCTACTTAAAATCAGTGATACCAAAATAATAATAAAAAATGTGTTATAAACATCATAAAAGTGATAAATTTACTAATTCCGATAATGTAATTCTAATTATTAAGGATTTCAACTAAAGGATGCCACAAAACACTTACAATTTACATACATTTATACACGAAAACAATTATTGTCATTAGAGACTCATTGAACATTGCAGGCACAACAAAAGACATCATTCATAGGGATCGTTCAACGAGCGCTCTCCAAGAATAGAATTAATTTACTTCAGCACACGAATTCTAAGACATATTAACGATAAATAAACTGAATATCCTAAATGAGCTTAACAAAACCGTGTTAAGTTCCTGGGGGTACATATTACCACACACTGGTTAATCTGGTGAGATGTGAGAAAACTAAAGGGTGAATTTGATTCCATTATGAATATCTTTTAAATGTCTCGTAACAGGTTTTTAAAAGAGAAAAGATAATAATTCTTTCATGCAAACCAAAAATAGAGCAATGATCCCATTTAGTCTAAAAATATACCGTTAATTTTTTTTTTTATATAGGATTCTTTTCTTGGATATCAAATAGCACATTACGCGAATGTGTTAAGAAGAACTTTTTTGTTTTGTAATCTTATAAATGATGATAGCATTCTTCAAAATGCAAAATAAAGATTGTCTACACTACTGATGCAGTCTACAAAGGTTATTCATCACGAAATCATGCAAGAAATCAACACTTAAATTATTCTTGCAGACATAATCATCCAGAGAGATCAAATTTCGCAAAACATAACATATTAGTATTATAACAATCGTACATAATTTATTTACACGTTACTAGATCATTATTCTTCATCATTATTTATTAAATATCAACGATGATATGCAGCAAATATTTAAATAATAAAAATTGATTATTTAAATATGTCAATTATTATTTAATGCCCCACTTCTTGTATTAATTAATGTTCATATTCTAATTAAATGAAAAAAAAAAGTCATTAGAGTTCATGAGAAAGTTTCAATTAGGTACAATTTGTAAAAAAAATTAATAAAAGTTATGCCAAAGATTAAGAGGATCAGAGTTTTTGATGGATGCAATATTATATTTGGACCTTTTATGAAAATTAGGAATTCAAAAGATTAAGTAATAAGATCCTTTTCATATTATGTAAGATGTAGGATCCAATTCAATTTACAACATTCACTGATTGAAACATATTACAGACAAGAGGGTGTGCTTGGTTTTTCATTCCGATTTTCCTCTTTGGAGTTTTACATAGCTGAATGTTTCCTTTAAATGCCGCGATCGTAAATCTTATAGAACTTTAATTTCCGTTTTTAGGTCTTAGCGATCGACACAGTTCACGTATTCACAATTTTTTTTATTTGCTAGGAATCAACAGTAAGGACGGGTGTTGAAAATGTGTTCAGATAAAGTAATGTAGTAATTTCGAGTTTGAATAAAATTTTAAAATGTAATAATTGAATTTATAAAAACTTGTAACAAAAAAAATGTAATAAGAATAAGAAATTGGAAATGTAAAAAGAAAACATTTTTTGGATTGTTAAAAAATCATGAATGAAAAAAAAATTAGGGGAATGTTTGATTAGAAGCAAGGTGAAAAAATTATTAGGGGGGAATAAAGGATAAAAAAAAAGGTTGTCAAGAAAAAAATATGGGAGAAGAATGATTAGTTTTGAAATTACATTTAGAAGGAAATGAGGACCAGTAAAAGAACTTTGGAGAAGCTGAGAGAGAAAAATTTAAGGAAGTTAGAACTATTAGATACACAATCAAGGTATCTACCTAAAACTAAAAAATTAATTGACACTCTGAAAATACCTCTCAGCATATAATCTTTTAACCTCTCCTTAAAGATGCTTAAGTATCGAATTTGAAGTCTTAATTGTGCCCAGAAGAGCAAGATGCATCTTACAACCAAGATAGTTTGGAGAGTTCCACCCCATAAACAAATTCCATATCAAAGGCGAGATTTCTCCTGTGCGTGGTAGAATGCCAGAATCTGGTTAATCGATAGAACGGTTCTGATATTTTTGACTAGATAATTTATTGAATTAAGTTTGGAGACCAGAGAATCACAGTGAATATTCCAGCTGAGAAGCTGATCTAGGTGAACACACACAAATTTTGCACTGGAAACATTTCCTACCACATCACGATCGACTTCCAGAGTGATCGACTGACGACTTTCTGTTATGAAAGTTACCAATTTGAGGCTTATTGATATTAAAACATAGGTCATTTCGTCGAAAAAACAACTCCGTATTCTTCAGTATATCGCCACATTTATCAGTCAAGTTGTCTTAGGAACCACCTGCCACAACAACCGAAAGATCATCAGCGTACATTGTGTGAGAATTATTTGTGATAAAAAAAAATTAATCGTTGACATCTCAAGGGGCACTCTCATCTCAACACTGTGGCAGCTAGATCTCTCTTGTCTTCTACCCTTAGTATCTGAAAATCGCATTGCAACATACTGGGTGGAGTGCTAGAACGCTAATCAAAAACGATTATCCAATAATGGTCCATCAACGAGAATTTTACATGTAAACTCCGCAGACTGACTTCTGCCATGCGGGAAAGACTATCCATTTCGATGAGTCCTCTTATGCCAAATCTCTCTTACTTCTCTATTAATTTTTAATAGTTGACGCAGTCAAATGCCCTGCTTAGATCGCAAAAGATCCTAACAGGACACTCTACCGCCTCAATCCTCTCTATAACGTTGGTGTAGAATAAAAGGTTGCAAACTGTGTTGACTTGTTGTTACGGAAACCAAGTTAGTTCTCAGAAATATTCTTAAATCTCAGAAAACTCTCCAGTCTGGACGGAAAGCAATATTCAACGACTTTAGAAAATGTACATAAGACAGTTACTGGTCTAAGTTTTCGTAAGTTGCCAATCATTCTTTTTAAAAATTAGGGTAACTTTATCAGTCTTCAAAACGCTCGGAAAAGTGCCTGTCTGGAGAGACAAATTGACAAGGTAAGTGAGAGGTTCTAGCAAATATTCCAGCACTTTCTTAACATCAGACTAATTTATTTATCACATAGCACCTCGGAAAGATACAGATTTTTGGAGCAGACCAAAAATGGGAGAAAACGATGTATCTTTCAAACAAAAAAACCTGAACATCGTTCCTGCTACCCTATCAACAATTACGATCGATTTTAATGGAGGGTAGGGGTACTTTCACCCCTTCCCGGGTTTCCGTCAAATTATCATGTACATCAGAAATTAGTACTTTTAATAAGAAATTTACCTACCAAATTTCATCGAATTAGAATCAGCCGACTTTGAGCTATTTCAAAAAAACGAAAATTTTCAAAAGACTTTGAAGCCCTCTAACGGACAAACGAAGCATTTTGGTATAGAGATAAGTTTGGTCCGAGCGACTTTTTTTTACCTCAGTAATCTGTGGCTGCTCCATGTCCATGGAATATTAGGACACCCTGTATAATAATTATTATTTCGTTCGCGTTAAATTTTATTACATGCGTAAATTTCTACGTTACCCGTGAGTAATAAACAGGAATGTTCCTACCTTACTCGTGAGTCGTGGGCTAGACAAACCGCAATAAACGGGGGTGCCTGTCCTTGTATCCTGGAGCTTGGTGGGTAAATCTGAGCTAGAAGTGGACCTGGTCGGAGGGGTCCTTACGTGGAAGCAGCCGCCAAAGTCTGCACCACCAGATAGCTGAAGGGGTCAACGGGTACCTCTACTGGTAGGGTTTCCTTAACCAGGGAGGTGAAAATCCGAAGGAGGAAAAAACCAGTTACGCAACGAACTGGTGATGAGGAGTAATTAAGTAGAGGAGCTGATGAGAAGAAGGGGGGGGGAGGAAAAACTCTAAAAGAAATTCACCTGTATTAGCGATTATTTATTTACAAGGTAAAATAAACCCATTACACTTACCCCTAGTCTAGTAGGTATTCCTAGAGAGTTTCCTTTAATTTCAATAATAATCGAAGCTGAGTGATCTGACAGGTAGCACATTATTAAAATCCTTTTTCAGGTATATGGATCAACTTAAGTCTCCCTACTGAACACGATGGCTAACAAAGAAGAGCCAATGAATGTTTTTCCCCATTCGATCCCTGCGAGAGTTACAAAATAGTATAACAATTGGAGCAAAACAATAATAGCTGCTATTTGCGAGTATTAGCACTAAGCTTTTAATGAATTGAACAAATTATTAATTATTAGCTTCGTTCGCGGATACAGTTCTGAACCGGTTCAGAACTCTTGCGTATGCGCAGTGTGAAAAGCAGCGTTCGCGGTGCATAAATTCTGAATTTTTAGTAACAGTTCTGCGTTCGCGGTACTCATCGAACCGGTTCATTATCGGTTCAGAACCGATTCTAGCAGTTCTAGGATTTTGCAGGAACTAGTAGTTCAGTTCCGCTGCTCATGCGTAATTCTGCTCTGATGTCGATGATTTGTATAATAAAATAAGTAGATATATTATTCAAAGTAGGTATTTACCTCCTTCAGATTCGCACTTTTTTATTCCAGTATAATTACTTATTGACGTACGAGTATAATAATAGAATAAAAATAAATAACAATATAAAAATAATTAACAATTTACCGTATCCTATACCTAACAGTAAAACAAAACAATCGTAAAGGTTTGTGTGGTTAGGTAGGTACTGCTACACAAAAGATCTTTTCAAAAGATACAGATAAATTATCAGCTGTATCATACTGTGACAAAGGCCCAAAGCGCTTACTCTCTATATAGATTAAATTTTGAATAATTAATATTTGTTGACCATAAAATAAGAACTTTTAGTTCCTGAGTCCTTACTCTGCGGGTTAGACGGAATCATTCGTCATCTGACAGTTCGGAGTTCTCATCCGGTCCCTGCTTCGTTCGCGGTGAAATAAAATCCTGAACCAGTTCGCACTCAGGCATGCGCTCTACGACAATCCGGGATAGTTCTGAACTGATTCCGAATCAGTTCTGAATTGTATCCGCGAACGAAGCTATTAATTTTATTATCGCTTATCAGTATAACAAAAAAAAACTCACATTAGGAAAGGACACGGAAAGGAAACCAATAATAAATGACTGACTTTACTGCAATACTGCAATTAAATATCAATTAAATAAAATGCCCTGATGAATGAGCTCCTACAAATACAAGATGGTCCTTTTCCCGAAGACAACAATTAGACTGGAATCATCACCTACTCAATTCTTTGCTTTTCTTCTTATTATTATTTTTTTCTTTATTTATTTATGTTTTTTTTTCTTTCCCTTTTTTTTCCTTTTCTTTTTTTTTCCTTTTTTTTTCAAAGTTACAAGGATTATTTTAAAGTGTTACATACTTTTTAACAATCTATAAAAAAAATAACAGTTACAATTGGTTAACGTGACTACGTAGAAAGTAAAATTATTCAAGATATGGTATTTATACAGGGTGTATCTAAATAACACCGAAAAAATTTAACAGCTGATTCTTTGGTCAAAAATAAACAAAAAATTTCGTATAAACGTGTGTCTAGAAATGCACCCTTTTTGAGATACAGGGTGTCAAAAAAATATTATTTTACCAGTTTTTTGAAGATATTTGGGGAACCGTTTGAGACATGAAACTCACCTTTTGTAAATGTCATATTGATATTTATAGCTACTTTTTTAATACTGAGTTTTTTCATGTGTCATTATAGCGGAGATCTCAGAAATGAGCGAAGTTTTTTTGCCCTTAATTTTTCGACACTTGTCTTGAAACATTCAAAGCGAGTTTTACATCGTAAATGCCCGTTTTTGTCGAAAATGGCTCACGTTAGCAGTTATAACCAAGAGTATCTTTTTGTGTAGAAAACATTGACGGTTAAAAGTGTGCTTTTAAAATATCAATTTGCCCAGTGTCGAAGATATTAGGGGCAAAAAAATTCCCTAACCCTAAAAATCTCCGGCACTGGCATACTTAAAAAAGGTAGTTAGCATTAAAATAGTTGCTAATATTAATGGTAACATAAATGTACAAAAGTTGAGCTCTGTATCTTATACGGTTCCCGAGACATCTTCAAAAAACTCGAAAAACAATCTTTTTTTGACACCTTGTACCTCAAAAAGGGTGCATATCCAGACACACGTTAATAGGAATTTTTTTGTTTATTTTTTATCAAAGAATCCTCCCCTAAATTTTTTCGGTGTAATTTAGATACACCCTGTATAATCAAGGTATCGAAATTAAGTTCCGACATCTCGTACAATTTCCATGGCCATCTGAGGGAGAGTTGTTGAACACCGATAAAATCTACAATAATTTTACAGTTGAGGTTGTTTTCTTTGATAATAATAATTATTTTCTTTATAATGTCTCTATGTTATATAAAAATCGTGATGATTTCCATCGAACTGGAAACGTCAAAAACTCAAAGATTTACTCTTATTCGAAAGAATATCTGGTCTGCTAATAAAAATTCTTAAATAATAACCCAAACAATAGTTATAGGGAATACCAGATGTAGAAAACCTTACACGAACATATTTTGTGAAATAAGTTCATTTAACATCCCTCCATACAAGAATTGAAAAATATTCATAAGAAAATAGTTTGCTATGTTAGAATCACTTGACTATTATTGCCTATTGTTGTCTACAAGAGTTGATAGGGTGAACTGTATAAAATTTATGAGTGACGTCATTTTTGATAAATTGTGATCAGTAAACGACAACGAACACATATTAAAGACACACTTACCTTTTGCAGTTTTTGGTTCCGTCGTTGAGAGCTCTCAGTTATTATGCTTTCTACGGTTCTTGAGGGAGTTGACAATAAGATCACAAGCGCAGTGTAATACTAGAAACAAAAGACAGTGGAACTTTTGTCGTAAAAACGATTATTAATTAGCCGAGAGGCTGTAGCAAGCTCTTATCGCACGTTCACGTTGTGTCGGTTTGGTATTTTTTCCAGGCTCTTGTGCTCATATTCTGGTATTACTTGGCCATGAAGTGCCGCGGTTTGTGCAAACTGCAATATGCGTTTTTTTGTGTTACATTGACGAGAATATTAAAATCATAACAAATTATATGTACAGTATGTACCATGAAGTAAAAAAAAATAAAACTAACTGAAAATAGACTAAAACATAATCGAATTCTAAACTAATCAATAATTTATTTATTGATATAAATAATAAAGTTATTTGAACAAAAAAACAATGTTCATTTTTATATTGTTGATAAATAATGTTTTATTCTCCAACAAGCGGAGAATAATAGCTGTTATTCACGAGGACGACTCTGGAACTCCCAAGTGAATAATAGCCATTCTCCGCGAGAAGAAGACGATATTTTCTCTGTGATTTTATGGGAAAATCGTCATATAGCTTTTTGAATATTATACAAATTATTTATTACTAGCTTATTATGCTTATTGGTAAAAAAAAGTAAAAAAAAAGCGCAAAGCATTCGTTTCACGACACCTCGCTCCAGAATCGCTTGAGGCAGGTTGGGCTGCCTGGGCAGTTGATAAAATAGACTCGCAATAAAGTAAAACAAGACCACAATGGAATATGATCGTACTACTTCGTTGGCTTTTCTTGTAGATAATAGATAAATATGCGGGCTTGAGGATGTAATTCTTGCCTGGTCATTCCAGGTTTACGTTCTAGCTCTTTTTAGGAAAGACATTCATAACAAAGAAAAATATTAATTCTTTTTTTACATTAATTACCTGTAGAAATAAATTCCGTTTTAGGATTTGAGCCGACATCAAAAGAAAAGTACAATTAATTTTTTATTTTAATTTTCCTTTGTTACTTATCTTAACAATGATGATGCGTGGCTCTATTTTTAGAATTACTTAAAATGTTTGAAAATAATTTTTGGATATATTTTTTGCTGGAAATAGGACTAAAAAATTTAACAAAATTAACATTTTATATTAATTTTTTTATCAAATAAAAAAATAATATAAATATTTATTTGAGTGTACCTACCTAATTGTTGCCCTTCACACTGGTTAAAATGCTCAAAATTATGCAAATGTGCCTAACACGTGCTACAATCTTGCATCATCAGTATTAGGAAGTAATAATTTCACTGTATTCAAGGACAGTAATAGGTATATCAATAATCTGTATCCAGATTACCACCTTTTGAGGAGCGACAAAGAACTGATTACCGCGATATAATTAGTAGGTAAATATGTCATTTGCACCAAGTAATGAGAATGTAATTAGACTTTGGTGCTTCTTTGGCCAAAGAATTCGTGTCAGGGCTCTGTTTTGCAAGGTTGTTATTGTTAACACTGACCGACACCAGTGATGCCTGCATATGAGATGATTGTCTGCTCAATTACACATTACCTTTCATCGGCACGATGAACAGATTAGCAACAGCATCTATTTGCTTTCCTTGATCATATTCATTTTTTTTTGACTGACAATGTAATGAAAAAAATGTGTTTGAGAGCTACGTTTGTTCTTAGTTAGTTACACGACCTTTTGTGTTACTTTTTTGCATTCATTTTCTTTAAGTTATGGTAGCATGATGTAATGATTATACCGCTCTTCTGCATGATTTATTATCCATTGATATTTTGCATTAGGAGTTTTATTATACAGCCACTGACAGATAATACGAAAACTTATGTGGCGAAGTGCTAACTATAAGTTATGTGTCTACGAATTCGCATGAGAGGAAACATTTTCAACATAATGGAAGTTTTAATGCGGGCCGTCATTGGGATCTTCATAACTTTTTAGGAGATTGAATGCTTAAATTATGGATCAATATTTTAGTGCAATTTGCATTTAAATATTCTATGATTCACTATAATACAGGGTGTAAGATTAAATACTCATTTGCGGTAAACCGAATAAAGTGCCCGTACCTAAATTTAACTGTTTTTTTTAACAACTTTGATAGATAAAAATTTGACCATATTCTGTTAATGCCAGATCGTTTTTGAGCCTGAAACTATAAAAAAACACATTATCATGCCGTGTTGGCTAGAGGATGCTATAGATATATTATGTAGGAATGCATAGGAGAAGATAGCTATATTAGGGTCATGCGCATTAAGAGAAGATAGAGAATCTGTATACGTTGTCATATTGATACGGAAATTAGCGAAGCGATGATAATTTGCAACTTGTGTCATGATTTGTGTCAGGACAAATTAATTAAAAATTGGCAAAAAAACAGGCTAGACAACGTTGCTTATCTATCGCTTTCTTTTTCGCGTTCACACGTGTTATAATATTTTATCCATGTCCACTCAATAAAATCCCATTGTATCATTCAGCCAACACGGTATTTAATACAACAAATTTTTTTTAGCGCATTATTGTAACCCATTATAGTTATCCGAGTCCATAGGTGGAACCCTATGTAATTTTCAATTAATCACGATTTCACAAGCTGTTTAATTTTCACGATACAGCTAAATAATTTTTGAAATCTTCGCCAAAACATGACATTTTGGAATCTTTGGTTGACGTTTAATGAAAACGTATGATTGGTGATTTTTATAGCGTCCGTAGCTGCTACCATAGAGAAAGATAATATAATAGAGTGTTCGATTACACGTTAGACTCTAGGTAACCTGCGACGGTGGCGACTACCTGGGCTACCGGAGATATTATTGGTAAGCGCGGGACATTCAAATTTAAATTTATACCTAATTATTATTTGACACATTATTTTTACGGTTGAAGTGTCGCCACTTCAACAAATAAACTTTGAGGCATCAATATAAAACTTCTTTATTCTTAATAGATGCACTATATACAAGGTGATTCAGTAATGAGTACCATAAATGATACGGGGTGTACCTACTGTCAAAATAATACGAAAACCAAGAATAACTTTTTTTCCAAAAGTGCTTCCCTAACAAGATACAGGGTGTGAAAGGGTCGATTTGGAAAACACTTATTTGATCGTATCTTCTAACTGGGTTGAACTATTTAATTCATTTTTGGTAGACATCTACTACATAATAAGGACCGTAAACGGACAAAATTTTGTCGCATTTGAACAATCCAGTGGCGTAGAATTGGGGGTCATGTGACACTTTTTCCCCCCCAAAAAAAGTTGCTGTTGGGTTTTTTCCCATTTTTATTTGGTTTTTAGTATTATTGGTTCAAATACCACAAAAAAGGTACACTTGTTTCATTTGCCCAGAAGCGTCCGTTTCCGAGATATTCTGACTTGCGTGTAACTATGTGAAATATTAAACTGCAAATAAAATTATCAAGGCGCCTTATTTATCAATAATTCACAATTAAAAAACTAACTTGTCAAAAAGTAAATTATCAAAAAAGCTAAAGACATGGAAAGGTTTTCTAATGGCGAGTACACAGATATGCTCTTAACATTAGGAGAATGTTTTGGAAATTCGAATGCGGCAGTTAGACGATATTCCGAAAAGTATCCCAACAGAATAGTGCCAAATCGGCGGACTTTTTTGTCAGTGGAACGGCGTTGTCGCGAAACTGGTAATGTAAAACCAAAACTTTTAAACAACGGTAAGCAACGAACCACACGCACAGCTGGAAACGAGGAACAAGTTTTGGAATTGTTAGAAAACGATCCAACAGTAAGTACAAGACGTTTGGCACTCCAAACAAACATTTTGCAAGCCAGTGCCTGGCGCATTGCAAGGGAACACCAGCTATATCCCTACCATCTGAGGCAAGTTCAAGACCTTTTGCCTGAAGATTATGCTGCACGTGTGGAGTTTTGTGGATGGTTATTGAATATGCATAACCAAGACCGCAATTTTATTTTCAACATAATTTTTACGGATGAATCCACTTTCACAAGAAATGGCATTTTTAATATGAGAAATTCACATGTTTGGGCAGAAGAAAACCCAAGAGCCACCAAAGTTACCCATTACCAACACACATTTAAATTAAATGTTTGGGCTGCTACACATGGAAATACAATTATTGGATTTCATTTTTTCCCCGGAAATTTAAACGCGAACAATTACCAGGAATTTTTGGAAGAAGTTTTTTTTTCTTTTTTTGATGACATTCCTCTGTTAACCAGGCGCAGTCTCTGGTTTATGCACGATGGTGCTCCGCCTCATTATGGCAGGCAGCCAAGGCAATGGCTTAATGAAAACTTCCCAAATAGATGGATTGGTCGTGGAGTTGATGCTCCCATTCACTGGCCTGCTCGATCACCGGACTTGAACCCGTTGGATTTTAGTGTGTGGGGGCAATTAAAAACCAAAGTCTACGCAACACCGGTAAATTCTTTAGAGGATCTCAGGCTCAGAGTTGTGAATGCCTTTGCAGAGTTAACAAACAATCCAAGTATTGGTAGAATAATTTTTAATTTGGAAAATCGTTTACATCAATGCATTCGTGCCAATGGAGGACACTTTGAAAACTTACTTTAATTTTATTTTTATTATTTTTCAGTTAATTATAAACTTACGTAGGTAGATGTATTCGACTTTAAGTATTTTATTTATTTGGTTGTTAATAAAACTTTTTCTGTGATAATTTTGCAACTTGGTATTTCACATAGTTACACGCAAGTCAGAATATCTCGGAAACGGACGCTTCTGGGCAAATGAAACAAGTGTACCTTTTTTGTGGTATTTGAACCAATAATACTAAAAACCAAATAAAAATGGGAAAAAACCCAACAGCAACTTTTTTTGTGGGAAAAAGTGTCACATGACCCTCAATTCTACGCCACTGGATTGTTCAAATGCGACAAAATTTTGTCCGTTTACGGTCCTTATTATGTAGTAGATGTCTACCAAAAATGAATTAAATAGTTCAACCCAGTTAGAAGATACGATCAAATAAGTGTTTTCCAAATCGACCCTTTCACACCCTGTATCTTGTTAGGGAAGCACTTTTGGAAAAAAAGTTATTCTTGGTTTTCGTATTATTTTGACAGTAGGTACACCCCGTATCATTTATGGTACTCATTACTGAATCACCTTGTATACGAGTATACTTAATAATTGTAACAAATGCTTCCCACAAAATTTTCTTCACATAAATACAGGTCCAGTTTTTACAGAAGATGCTTCTATTTAACCAGTTTTCTCAACGTGGAAAGACTTTTCCAGGAAAATAAAATTATAATAATAATATTGTTGTTAATAATTTTAACATAAAAGGCATTGCAGCCATCATCTGCTGGATCGTGCACCGCAGACGCCGTCGCTTGGTTAAGATGTGTATACCTATTGCTACGATCCACCGAAGTGGTAGGTCACGTAACTGAGTCTTCTTTAAAAGGGAAGCCGAAAAAGGATCTATCTGAAAAAAATTACAAAAAACTAAATTTTTTTGATTATTAATTAGTTTCCAGTGAAGCAGCAGACGTTTCAAAGAAAAACTTCAAGAGTCAGAAGGCGATTTATCCTTCTACAGAGGATAAATTCCTTATTCTCAAAAATAACGAAAAAATTTACGCATATTCTTTAGACAAAAATAAGCAAACTTTTTCTTCATACTCCTCCCTTCTTTTGTAAAAAATACCAAGACAAATAATGCATAGACCTTCATTTGATGATTTTACTGAGAAGGAAGATTTTTAGCAGAGAAACTCCAAGAAACAAAAAATACTTATTTTTATCAAAGAATATGCCTGAATTTTTTCAGAGTTTTTCGGGCAACAAATAAGCGGCCCATTATTTGAGGTTTCCAGCTCCGAAGAGGGCCACGTGAACTTCTTTACTTAATAAAATGCCCATTAGTAATGTACCAAACTAAATAAGTATAAACAGAGAAGATAACACACACCGCAGCATCACCTCAGAATCTCAGCATCTCAAAAGATTTGTATTCGTTCATCTACTTCATCTACCTTCTAATAGTGTTTTAATGCAGTTTTTCTTGGGTGTTGTATTCATAACTTTGATAAAATGATAAATCCATCGTTGTGATTAGAACTGCTTTTAAACCAAGACGCAGACAGAATGTGGTTCCTAAAACAATTATTTCGCATTCAGGAAGAGTTTTTTCGATTTATTTAAAATAATTTTTATTACCTACAAGAGCATGAAACAGCATTGCTTGCACTTACCTTTCAAAAGTCAACAAATATGCGAAAGTTTTACGTTATACTGTTATTAATTGGGTAAATTATTATAAATTATATTTCTAAGTAGTTTCAAGGTAAAGTTCATCTTAAATTTATTATTAGTTTGATAAAATACTCAAATTAAATAAATCAAATTTTACACAATTGCAAAACTAAACGTCAGATTATGTCAAAATGAGAATTTTTATCTAAAGGCAGCTTCATTTTAGTTTCGAAATCGTCCGCAATGCGCGATGCGTTACCGGAATGCGCGTGAACAGTGTACCCATTTTCGTCCGTCGATCTGACGGTCTCTTTATAGTCTATGTTGTCTCTGGCTGCTACTAAACTGTTTGTATGGAAACATGCCTCATCGACCAAAATCAACTACGGCATAATTACTATTATCTAGTCAGAATGTTACTTAGCGAAATTTTCATCTTTGTGAATATGAGCTATGAATATGAGCTATCATGCAATAATAATGTGCTTGTTGAATAATATCCTATTTCATGTTAAAGTACTATAGTTCACAAAATTCTCATAATAATTATTAATGAAACAAGTTTAAATAATTATAATTACTTTAGCTTATTTCAAGCGCCTACAGGCAATAATTAGCGCCTTTTTGGTGCAAAATAAAATGCGAATATTTGCGACTCGGCTAATTAATTTCATCATTATAATTAAATGTAAATTTAATAATTTACAAGTCAAATACAGTTTTGAAAATTACCCTCATCGGTAGGCGGTCATAATTTTCCAGAACCGTCAAGAGAAAATATATGTTGTGGAAGTACCTACCTAATTGATTAGTGAGTCGATTAAAAAAACGCAATTTTCAAGTGAGTCCTAAAAGATTATAAATAATTTTCTAAACCGAATAAGAAATCAAATGGAATGTTCCGGAAATGAACGGGACTGAACGGAAAGTAGAGTAACGAACGCTTTCAACGTTTCAATATTTCATTATAAGTCTTTAATACTGAACCAAATTGTCGTTTTGCATTGTTAGCATGACTCTTTCTCAAATGCCAATTTTTCATACATTTTTTTTTTATTTCAATCTAACTTAGATACTTGAAGTGCTGGCAATACAAAACACAAAATTTAAACAACATTAATTTTACGTTTTATATACCTACGGAGTATGCTATTATGATATGGCGTGGAATGTCTCCTCGGAAACGAAAGAAAACATTGACATCATTGCTTGTTTAGAGGTAGATGATTTCATAAATATAAACAATACATTTATTTATCTCTCTCTCCACTGGGATCTCGGAAGACTAGTATAGACACAGGATCGATTAAATTAGAGAAAAGTTGCATACAGTCTTATGCTTATTAGGAGCTTGAGCAAAAAAAATTAGGATAACTGAAATGCGGTGAAAAAAGATGTAAAATCGAGGTTTCTTATTTTAGAAATATATTTTTTAAACCTATTTAAGGCATCATGAGCCTTGTCATTACAATTTAATAAATTGAGGTAGAATTATGGAAGTAATTAATTTATTATTATCGAACAAAAATTATATAAAGAAGCACTTTTCTTAAAAAAAGTATAATATGTAACAATGCAAACACTTTCTAACAAGTACCTTAAATTAATGTAATACTATTTTCTTTTGTTTCCACCTTTTTCTGGCACTTCTCTAGTTAATAACTTGATTCGGAATTACCGTAAATGAATCCTCAACATGCAAATAGACGCTCTACTTCAGCGAAAAATAACAAAAGCCGCATCGGCAATTGAAACAATGAAACAGCAATCGTTATCCACATGCGTGACACAATACATAATTAGACAATTACACGACATTCGGTTTTCTAAATCACCAACTCCAGATTTAATCGGTGTCTCAGTATGGACAGTGAAGACTTGGTATGTAATTCCATCGCCTTGATAGAAAGTGTCGGCTAACCGTGATTTGATTGCAAATAATTTTTATTGCATTTTTCATTTCTTTATAAATCCAGGTCCTGATTTATTATCGCTGATTGGTGGTTTTCAAGAGATTTACTATAAATACGAAGGTAATGAGCTAATATTTAATATGCAAGAATGATAATAATACTCTTAATTAAAGAATCGAAGAATTGAAGATATTTAATCTATTAACAAAAAAGTACCAGGCGTCCAACGAAGCATATAGGTACAGTTAAACGTTGGGCGCCAACTGTTACCAAATAGCTCTCCAAATATGCGCACGATTACTATAATTGTACATGGAAATGGTTCTCTTTTTTCTGAAGGTGCGTTCCTCCATAAGCTAGTGGAAACTCATGGTCATTTGACAAATTTTCCAATTATTTACCAAACACCCTGTATGCGTTATTCTGTTCATAATGGTTTCAAACACAATTTGGCAATGAAGTCAACGTAAAAGGCGATCGTATAAAAGATAGACCGTCCTCTCGAATTCTCATATAAGAGCAAAGGCGACGTAAAATTGTCAGCGCAGACTCTATATTTTCTAAATAACCCTCTTAGTTTCAAGCCTATGAAACACTTAGTAGTGAGCTTGCTCAAGTGAGAGTTAATTCTCCTTGCTCTGGCGTGTATATTCTGCCCTCTAAAGTGAAATATATCACAAGACTTGCCACCATATTCACTCCAATGATCACATCTCTTACTCTAGTCCTCACTTTATTAAAACGACTCGACACATTGCATCTTAATTAAAACTATAAACAAGGATCATGGTAAATCCTTACTAAAGTTTATTACGGAAACTCAAGGTGTTTACTCTTTTCTCTTTGCTACTACCAGTGAAATTACTTTACTTCCTGGGCTGCTTACAGGTAACTTCAAAGTTAGAATGCAATTAGTCAAAAAGCTAGTTGAGAGAATCTTCAGATTATTATTAACAGTAATATTAAGGGTAATTTAATACTCATACGTCATGCTATGGAAAATATGCAGAAAATTTTACATTAATTTTAGGAAAAGTTCTTTTGAAAGTTATAACAAACCGGGAACTTTTATATTACGTTTCTTCACAAGTCTAAAGGTATTTGTGATCCTGTTATTCCTTAAAGAGGTAAATTAATTCTAATCTGAAGTGTAGCAGCGATGATCGTCCAAACTAATCCATTTAGCTTGCCTTAAAATGTCTTAATCATCAATTAAATGTAAAATCTTAAGTAAGTAGGTAGGTACAGGATAAACCATTGTCGGTATAAAATCGATATAAAAGAAGGAACATTAATCAACTTCAGTGCTAATCGTGTGATTTTACAAAGGATTAATTTGTAGGAAGGAGTATCTAGGTAGTTAGGCAGTAAATCCTTAAAGTTTTATTTCAATAACTCTTCATAAGATAAGAAAGTTTCCTCAACTTTATTTGAGTCCGCCACAATATCTACATCGCAGACCTATCACAAGTAGTTTGAACTATCATAAAAGTTGAAGCTCAGAGGATTAAAAAAATAATTATTGTCTATCTCACGTCTAAATAACATAGATCCATCCAGACTATTTAATTTAGCTCATCATACAGAGTTTTGAATCCTGTAAATTGAATCAAGGCATTGATTTTATGGTTCAGGTGACTCGTAAGCGGAGACTAAGGACTGAGAATCGACGGAAGTTATGTCTCGTCTCGTTTGGCAAGGTTTGTAATTAAAGAAATGATTTTAAAACGATTAATAGTTTTTAACGTCTTGATTGTTTTTCGTAGATTTCACAATCAGGTAATTAGTTTGAGTTTCCTTTCTAAATTTTATGGTATTCTTGCTTATCTTTACTAATTTGTTTAGGTACGTTTTATACTTTTTTATGATTTTTTTTCCTTGTAATTTTTAATATTGAAGATGAAAGTTTCTTTAGACATTTCTTTATAATTTCAAGCAAAGAAATCCTAGTTTGTTAGAAATAATCCTGCCAGAAGTCTTCTAAATAAGGTTTACTCAATAATTTAGGAAATAAAATAAACTATATATCTATAAGAATTTTTTTACTCTGGGTATTTATATTTCCTATGTAAAATTAGTTCTTACTACAGCTCGTGATTTTCACCCCAAAATCGTTATTAAGTCGCCAATTTCAAGGTTCAAAACAAATATTTTGACAACTTGGAAGCGTTATATATCTAATCTTTGATTGATTTAGAACATAAATCCCAAAAAATTCCTCAAATATTACATGTAATAATCGATATCTTCCGAATGTGACGTTATTTTGTGAGAGCACATCAGCTACAAACACCGATGAAAATTTTCAAGGCTCAAAATCACGATTTTTTCAACTTTGAACCGTATCGACAATGGAAAATGGCACGGTAAATTCAGTTACAGTTCTAGACTTTACACGGTCCTATGTATCCTGGTACAAAAAGGCCTAAATTTATCGACTGTGTAAAAAAATCATACTGAAGAAATTGACACAAAAAAAACGCCAGAAAAACGCCTTTTTCTGTATCTGGAAGACTACAGACGACCCTATTACTTTTTTTTTTTAATTCTCCTCAATTTTTGGTGTGGAAGCAGGGATTCTTACTATAATCGTAAAGAAAAAATTTCCATCAAAATTTGACATTATTTTGTGTGATTAAAGCTGACTAAAGTACCTACGAATGAAGAAACAATTCGTTGAACCGTAGAAAATATTTTTTAGGCATTTTTACAACTTCAGCCGTTACATCAGATCCGAAGAATAGAAAATGGCATAAATGGCAGTGAAATTAAAATATCACGTTCGGGCTATCATTGTGGATAGAATTTCAAGCTATGACACGAAAAAAACTACAAAAATTTATTTTAAACTTTAATAACTTATTTTATTATTTTCATTCATTATCTTAATATCCGAATTTTCAAAATTTATGATAATTTTTTGGTACAGTTCCTTGATATAAAATTATTAAAAACGAGTACGGAAGCATAATATATTTTCTCTCTTTCCTAACGGTTGCGTATTGACAAGGAACAGGCTATCTGTCTTCAATATGGTGACTTATTAGTTAATTCTTATTCCACAGGGAAAATGTAGAAACTGTAACTGATACCAAAACTGTGTAATTGGTACTAACTGAGTAACTGGATATTTGTAGTTAACATAACAACCTGAGAATATAACATCATAAATATTTCAATTTTTCTTTCCTTTTTTTTAATCGTATAAAATAAATAATTAAATTAATGTCAAACAATAATAATTATTAGTAATGAGCCAATATTTTGAGATTATCTGAGTAAGGTATGCAGAACAAATTACAGATTGTTGTCACATAAATATCAGGATTGGATATAATAAATAAATAATGCATGTGTGAATATCGAATTGTTCACTCCAATAATTGAAGGCTTACAGGAGATATTTTTATATTTTCAGTACAACGTAAAATATCTTATTAGAGGTGGGTAGGTATATCACAATACACCTTCTTTCAACAAAACGATGAGTTTTTCATTACACCTGAACATAAAACCAATTTCTAAGACTTCTCACGTGTAAGTGTAAGTGGTACGATTTCATATCGTGACAATAGCTTCAATTTTGCCAGATCTGCACTATCGAATCTGGGAATCCAGGAGGAACAGTGATATAAACCTACGTTACGTGGAAGAAATAATAAAAATTCCTATTGATTGTCAGTGCAATGCGTAGAATACAAGGGAATAGCAATCACGATAAGGTCGGAGGGTTTAATCTCAACATTGCATTGTCGGCGCTTATTGTAGCGGTACGATCGCATTGACAGGACTATAATATATTAGCAGGATCAGATCCTGGAATTGTCACTTCGTTCTTGCAGGAAACCGGTTCCAATTCGGGAAATTGCGGCTGGAATGCAATGGCTATCTATTCATTTCTGGCTCGCATGAGATAGCTGAAGTTCAGATTGATGTCCAGGTAGAGAATGGTATTGTCCACTATAAAAATAGAACTTCTAATTAGAAGTTCAATTTCGATGGCTTGTCACACCAGCTCTCTCAATTTCGATCAGTTTGTAACTTCACAATCATTTGAAAAATTTCAATTAAAAAAGCTTGGTCGTTTCTGCTCACCAATTCTTCTGATGTTTATAACGCCAAGTAGCTACCTATAATACCCACCTTACTTTTCCTTACGAATTTAGGAAATATAAGCCAAGTAGGTATGGTAAAAAAAAATTTATAAAGACATGTCACAAAAGTGGGTCTATTATAACAGTATAACAGCAAAGTTCTCATCTAAAAAAACCGCATAGCATGGCGCAGTGGTCAACAAATTTCCAGTTAACCTTGCAATTTAATCCACTTAGGGAACAGTCCTATTAGTAGAGTATTAATTGTGATTAGAACCATCCATTCCAGGAATACTCGAGTCATATTCCAACTGAATTTGACGTAATAGAAGCCTCCAAAGTATTTTTTTCTCGTCAAAGTAAATTTTAAGCCTCTCCACTCACTACTTCAATTAACCGAATCATTTTCTGAAACATGAAGCAGAAGTCCAAATCAATGGTACTGATCCTTTTTTTACGCTCTACATCTGCGACGAATCAAGCATGTCATTGAGATTCTGCGATCGGGTCCAATACAAGCAATAACTTCTGCATGCATATGTTCGTTGAAGAGACCACTGCTTGGATTATTAACTAGATATGGGATCGTCATATTACATGACATATCCAGGCCAATTCCCATCTTATTCACGTCAAGTTCGGTCTCAATAGAAGCGCACATCTGTTTCAGTGACTGCTCAAATTACGTACTCAATTTTAATCGCAAATTGAAGAGAGACTTTCCGGATTCCGTTTATGAGAACACACCCTGGCGCTAACTTAACTGTATTTAAAGATTATTATGTAACCGTAGGTAATACAGTAATAATTGTATAAAGCAAAAATTTATTTTATCTAAGTACTCCCTCACACCTATGACAGTTGTCAATAACAAAACAACTTGCACAACTTGAAGGTGAACCTTTACCTGCTGTATAATGAGAGTCAAAATAGTGTAATTTTTTTTATCTACGAGTTATTCATAAAATGCACTTTTTTAGACGTTTCTTAGTTCATAAAATGTATGATTATATTGAAGAGTTAAATAAAGTAGTTTGGGTGTAATAAAGTGCCGTAGCGGTTCATTATTTAACGCTAAATCTGTCACGTTAGTGCACGCTCGCCGACTGGCAAGTAGTGAGCGGAGAGCGGAGCGGCTCAGTCGGCAGTCGGGGCGTTCGCAACAAGCAACAACAACTGAACACGACACGCTGAACGCTGAATTACATTGTATCCCGATTTATAATTACCATGCACCTATACTAGAGAAACGTCGCAGTTTATTAGCAGAGCGCCAGATCTATGTACCACAATTATTAATATTTTGTGTTTTTCGTCGTTTATACCTAAAATGGATAACATTGTAGATGCTTCAATGAATGAAATATCTTCTACCCCAGAAGAAATTATTTTTCAATCAAATGTGGCTATATAATTTATATATTTTATGTTTACATTTAATCATGAATGAAATATCTTCCGCACTAGAAGAAATTCTTATTCCATCATATATGGCTGCACAAAATCTGTTAGGTACCTATCTCAAAAATCTAAAGAAGTGTATATTAAGCAATATGTCACCTTTATGAACTGACTTGATGAAAAAAGCGTTAACAGCTTCAAAGAAACGCTTACATATAAGATATGAATGCATTGGAAAGTTTTTTTTTTTATAATAATAAATTTTCGTTCTAATTTAAGTCACTCGTAGATAAAATTTTGTATGCAACATATGCATAAAGTGCCTTTTTTTCACTTCTGGGATTGCCGCATTCGCCTGCGGCTCATGCGGTCAATCTTCCCAGTCGTGAAAAAAAGTACCACTTTATGCACTTGTTGCATAAATAACTATTATTACAATGCGGTCTTTTTTTTTATTACAATGCGGTCTTACATATTATAAAATTCAGAGTTAAGAGCAGCTGCTATGGTATTATCATTGAGGCGGTATACTCAATATGACAATATATTGAAAAGTTAATCTCATGAGTGAACACATATTAAATTCACAAACCTCTTATTTTAATCGAAGTGTTATAAACCTCTTATTATGTATTTGTCAAATAATTTTCATTTAATTGCATTGTAGTTACTGCAATTTATAAAAATGATAAATAATCACTATTATTTTTGATTGAATTATATTTTCAGACGATGCTATTATTAATGGTGTCTCCTATTAACTAAATTCTTCGAAAATAAAACATCAGGAAGGACTATAATATCAATTGACCGTTCCGATAAACGCGAATGCATGGAAACTACCACTCTAAGATACTTCTTGTTGTTTAGACATTCACAGTTTCACTTTTTAATAAATCAGTGCGTCATATTTGGCGTCAGGTTTGAATAAAGAATGTGTTGTGTCCGCTATATACACCTTCTGGCTGGACGGTATACTTATTCCTGATGTTTTATATTAAAAGATTGAAAAAGTGTAAATAATTGAATATACATACAGGGTGTTGATTTTGAAAGCGGGCCATAGGGGATTAGCATTGCGAAAGTGGTTTTTGAGGATTCCTGCTTGCCGTTTAAACTGACAGAAATGGTTTTGGTATCAAAATGAAGCTAAAATTATTGCGCATAACGCTTGACATCGGAAATTAATTTAATTTCACGTTGTTTTCTAAAATTCTTCAGTAAAAATTCAAGTAATTGTTAATGTTTAATCACAAAATAGCATGCCTTGCCTAAACAATAATGACGTTTCTACGTTTTGACAATCCAATAATAAAACATTGGTCTATTAAAAAAATTCACGGCAAATAAATCGCGAACCCTCCTGTAACTGGCTACACTGTAGTAGGTTTTCACCATAAAGACTCTTTCTTGGTTTGTTTAACCTATTTTTAAATAGAACAAGACTTTATTATTACCTACTGACTTATAAAGTTTTATTATTGGATTGTCAAAACGTAGAAACGTCATTATTATTTAGGCAAGGCATGCTATTTTGTGATCAAACATTAACAATTACTTGAATTTTTACTGAAGAATTTTAGAAAACAACGTGAAATTAAATTAGTTTCTGATGTCAAGCGTTATGCGCAATAATTTTAGCTTCATTTTGATACCAAAACCATTTATGTCAGTATAAACGGCGAGCAGGAATCCTCAAAAACCACTTTCCCAATGCTAATCCCCTATGGCCCGCTTTGAAAATCAACACCCTGTATAGTGTATCTAGCTACGAGTATATAACGTGTATTTCATTGTTAATTGTATTATTATCAAATATAAAATAAGAAACTAAAATGGACAACACCCTAGATAACAGCGGAAGCTAAAAACGCTCTGGAAGATACTTTACCCCAGTATAAGTCAAAAGAAAGATATTACTAAAACTGCTTACTCAATTTGAAAACTAGGTACTGAAGTTAGGTAGTAAGTACATCATGAAATTATTTGTTACTATGGGAGTAGATAAAGTATAAGTAGTAGAACATCTCGAGATGAAAGACAATTTCGCACTCGCTGCAAGCAGGTCAGCAGGTCGTGTGTAACTTTTTACGATTGGCAAAAAGTATAATTTATTACCCCCATTATGTAATATATTAGTGAAACAGCCGAGAGCAAATTAAAAATATATCAATTACCAATATCTATAAAGTAAGTAATATAAAAGGTAGGAAAATTCAATTACCGTAGAGTGTAGAGTTTTAATTACGGCTTACACATAAAACTGTTCGGAAACTCAGAGGCTTCTACTGCAAACTCACTTTCCTAATTATATTGCATAGCCAAGACGAATACAGAAAATTTAGCTCATAGAAATAGGAATCCAGAGACGAGACTAAAATTTCGTATCCGCTTCTTACTTGCAACAAATAAGATATAGCTACAGATACCTTTATTCCTTATAAATCTCGGAACTCGTGTCGAATATTTTATGTTGCAAAGAATAAAGAAATACATAAGTAATACTAACCCCACAAATCAATAAAAAGCAACCCATACACAAACATAGTATTTATTATTGCGGAAGGAAAATTCAATTAATTTTCTCTGCAACTATTGAATAAGACCTACATTAACCTGCTGATTTCAGTTTAATAATGACAAATTTTCTTCATTCCGTAAAGTAATAACGTGTATAGGATTCAAACCACAGTTCATTGTGGAATAATAAACGAAAAATCACGAATAAGAACCAATCACAGCTGGATAGGTTCAGGAAATTACGGCGTGTCGATATAAAGTCAATTAAGTATTGCGTTCATAGCACTTAAATACTGAACGAAGTAACACATTGTAATGTACATTTTGTACTTATTGGCTAAATGCCAGCGACCCGTAGACAACCGCGTTGCGCGCGTCGCATGAGTGAGTGATGGTGGCCTTTAGTTCGGTCGGTCGACGGCGTTGCGAAAGCGCCTGGCTGGAGCCCTCGAGTTTCGTCGACCTCGAGTGTCGAACTTCGATCCTCGATAGTCGAGGGGGTCGAATCCGCCGATGCCTGAGATCGGACTTTCCTTTTTTCATCCTGGAAACCGCGGAAAGCGGACCTGTTTCAGAAACACCTGTCGCAAATAATAGCAATTTATTCACCGTAATGGCGTCTTGAATAATCCCTTTAAAATACCGCAAACATCATCTGCGTTTTTGGCTTGCTTTTCGTACTTGAACACATTTTGCCGACTGGACAAACCTTTTCGTACCGGAACATATTTTCAGACTGGACCATTTTTTTGTCTACCGAAGCCCATCTTATCCATTGGGACACACTGGTATTACCAGAGCTGCCGATTTTACCACAGTAGCAGCTAATATAAACCAAGAACTAGCAGCCGAACCTTTGAAGTCCAGTAGCCCCGGCTGAAACCCTCCATCTTCCAGCGGGAGAAACCATACGAAGATAAGTGCCTTCGCTGGTCCATGTTTAACAAACCATTTCATTTGGCTGATCTCGACGCTCCTATTTTATCTGATTGTTAACCATGCTCAAGATTGCATTTTAATCATAACAAACTGTGATTTTTTTTAATAAAGAGTATCTGTTGTTCTGCTATGACCCGCTTGTTATTGTGAACCCTCTTAGATTAGCAACTCAATCCACGACCCTTGTTGTCTCTTATTTGTCTCATGCTCTCAACGGTTATTTTTCCCCTCTAAGGGTAAAATAATTCGTTTCAAGTGACGCCCAACGTCAATAGTTCGTTTCAACATACCTGTAAGATTATAGTCACACAATCACCTTCGAACAGCATAGGCAGTATCCCTATCGCCCTTCATTATGGTCTTGTTTAAATTTTTATTTAATTGCCATTCTATTTTATCAACAGCGTACGCAAGCGAGCTGGTGTGACTGCCCAAGCTGTCATTAAATAATAATACTTTCTTTAAGTCCTTAAGTCGTAGAGAAAATAGTGTCGTCTTCCCGCGGACAATATTTATTATTCAATTGAACATTCCAATTTTCATTTGCAAGACATTTTCAGCTAGTTTGTAGCCGGCTTTGAAGCATTGAATGGGGTTTTTGAATTTTAAATCGGATGAAAATTAGAGATTTTACCTACCTCTCTACATGACTTGAAAAAACAGAAAGTCAAGAAAATGACACGATAGCAACGTAGAGGATCATCAAAAAGATGTTGATCGGTGTTGAGGAATGAGGACAGGCTGAGAAAAATGCTGGTAGAGGAGCCTTGAAAGATGATCGAGCAGAGCAGCTCCTGTAAGCTACGAAGCTCACAATGAGATTGATTCTTACCTTACATTGAAGAAGGTTTTATGTGGTTAATAAAACTCCAAAAAATTTCAAAGTTAAAAAATTATTTCTTTCCAAGCAATCAAGACAAGTACCTCTGCATATCATCGAGAAGCCCGTTGAACAGATGCGGTAATTTAAAAGGTAGATAATAGGGCAATATCTGAATATGGAGATCAAAGCCGGCTTGAATAATTTTGCTCAACATAAGAACCTGTCCAATAGGCGCGACTTCAATACGTGAGACTAAAATTTTGGGTGCGTTGCTGCGTTAAGGCCTATCGAAGAATTCTTCGCATCTCATGCTTGAAAAGAAGGGAAAACATTCCTATTGGATTTATAAAAATCGTCAAGGGAATGAAGATGCAGTACTTCCGGCATATAGCTTCAGGATCTAAAAATTCTAAAAGTGTAAGATCCTCCATTTTATCGTGGAGGAAATGGTGCAGGGTAGAAGATCTATTGGACGTCGACACTATTGTATAAATTCTCAAGTAACAATTTTTCTATGAAATAATGAAAGAAAAAATTAATTAAAAAAATAATAATTATTTCAAATAAGACAATTATTATTACTGATACCTATACGCTAAAGAAAGAGATGATATAATATCCGTTCAGAGAATTTTTTTTCGAGGAGTGCGTAAGCAATAAGTAAGTGGTTTTACTTCCATAAAGCACGAAACACACTCCCAATAAATGAGAGATGGCAGAATCATTAGGACCATACTAGTTAAATCAAGACATCTGAGATATTACAACTCACAGAACCGCAAATCTCTTATAGTGTCCAATTGATATACTAATAGGACCTAAGAATGAAGCGTTAGCATAAAGTATCTCTGAGCCCGAACTCCTTCATGCCTATAACTGGATAAGACATGGAGATAAATTTGAAGGACGCAGGGACGACGTAATCTGGTATAGGTCCCAAAAATTGAATATTATTAATCAGGAGAGTCCTACTAGAAAATAAAGTTACGAACAAAACTCTTGTATATGTCCTTAGAATATTTCTAAATATTCTTCGTATTTTTTTCTGGTACAAGGTACAATATTAATCGAGTAAGTGGGTAATTTAAAACTCTTTTCTAAATTATTTCTTAAAAAAAAAATCAGGTATATAACATTAACTACCCCGTACCACTGAATCATGATCAGGACTCCAATTGTCACTTAAAAGCAGTCCCCAATTAAGTACAGGTGCTCTAAATTATCGATTACACCCTTATAAGTATGAGACATATAAGTTGTCCCTCTGTTGTAATCGATCTAAGCGCTTACAGGGTAGTTAATGGGTCGTAAGTCAGCTGAGGAAATGGCTGTCTTTTAATGTAGTGGTAGATACCTATCGAGAATGTGATACAGCATATTATTTTCATCCAAGTTTTGTCTGTGGGTATACCCTGCCTACTTACTAATATGGACTGGATTTCCAAATCATTGCCATATGGGTACTTTAATAAACTACAACATGGCTACAGGATTTTTCGTACATGTAATAATAATAATAACAATAACCTTATTCAAACAGGTTTTTCACATAAGTGAGAAAAAAAAAACAATAAGCAATGACACACAATAACAACAATAATGACCCACTCAGCCCACTTCATGAAATACCTCCGCAACACTATCACAATGACCCCCGCAACAATGACTATCACAAACAAATGAAATTCTATTGTGGAATTGACATATTATGGTAATCGGTGACCTGATTTTTTTCTTCTCGAGGGCCGTCTGATTCAGGATCGCCGAAAGCACCTCAGCCTCATCGGCTTATTGTGCTTACCCTCTTTGCTTCATGTCACCCATTCCATTTCTCTGGTCCCCTGAACAGCCCCATCACTGGATGAGTATCATATTCTTTCGGACTCAATTTTGGTTGTCCGTATTTTCCTATCTTCTGCGTTTCCGAGCTTCGCATTCGCACAGGACATGTTTGGCTATCTCTTGGGCCTTGCTGCATTCTAGGCAACTTAGGTCTCCATTGAAGAGTCCTACTTCATTTATTTAAGTGTCCCGTCAGTAATCACACAGTGTGATACACAACTGATTCCTACTAAGTGATAGTAGTTCTTCGGTTGGCTTTCCTATGTTGGTGCTTGGTCCATTTATACCAATATTCTTTGTATTTTTTTTCCTAACTTATGTATTGACTTGGCCTTGCTCTGTATTTTTGGGACTCCAGTGCCGGTTCTGGGCTTTTGTTGTGTGTTTTATGACTTCCGTCGAATTTCGGTACCTTGCATTGGTGGGAAAGGCATTCCCCTATCCACCACCTTGGGACGCGCTCGTTGTCGTCAGCCAACAGCAATTTCTCACTGTTTACCGTTATGTCGTTCACAAACAGCACTAAAAGGGGTTCCAGAATAGAACCCTGAGGAATCTCCGAGCTAAACTCCACCTATTTCGAGATCACACACTGGTACTTCATACGCTGTTTTCTGTGGGTTAGGTAGGATTGAACGAGTAACTGTAGATAACTATAAAAATCGAAGGGAGACAGCTTCTGCATCAATATACCAATAATTGATCATAGGCTTTTTGAAAGTCGAGATAGCACATACAAAATTTTTATCAAATTAACAGGGAGTCCTAAATTTTCTTTATCAAGGGATACCCACATTATTTCAAAACTGAAACAAATGAAATTTGGAAATTTGAAATATACCCCCAAGGCTTCACAGCTGCACCATTAGTACAATTTTACGCCTTGCAACCTCCAAGTAAACATCCCATTTTTTTACATACATTTTTCTATTTTTTAGCGGTATACTGACATAATTCTGGATACTGGATTTATTTTTTTGAAAATTAATTCGGAATTGAACGGCAATCTGGATCATCAACATTTTCTCATAGTCTAACCATAAATTTTCAATCAATGGTAACGCACGAGTAATATGTAATTATTTGACCTAATTATTTTGTTTTTTTTTGCAAAAAATAGAGATGGACTGAAATTACACTCTTTTAACACTCTTTAATGATGATAATTTAATCAAACACATTTCTGGCAATATTACGATTTGCCAGTCAGATAATAAATGCCAAAAACCAATTCAGTACACCAACTAAATTATATCATTTCATGGAAACTAATCAAAGGCTCATGCTTCTTGAAATTCTTGCTGAATTGGCCTGCATTTAATAGTTCCCAATTCCCATCCAACTCCAATAACAACAAACTTAACATATAGACTCCGGGGAACAACACCCCCAGATTCGCACATACGCATCTCTCTAATCCCTGATTTTCATAAACTAAACACAATTAACCTACGTAGGGTCCTTTCGGTACCCATTGTGTGCACAGCGAATCCGGGGCATATTCCCAAACACAAACACAAACAATTTACCTGTTTATTGCGATCTCATTGGCTCTGTGCGTGGATCCCCAATATGAAGCCTAAGGGATAATTTCATGCGGTGGTGTGTGTCCCGGTTCATTTAAGACTGGTTAAAATATGACACAAACCACTAGCACTAGAATCTCATAAAGGTACTCATGAGGTGATATCTACAGGGTGTAAGAGAATAAATGAATAAAATTATAGATATTTTCTTGTATTAGCATAGAGTCGCCATTAAGTAGGGAGGTATTTAACAGATTTAGGTTTCTGAATCTTATGTGCATATCGTGTTGTCTGTTAAGTTAGGCATTGAATACAAGGAAGGAAGATAGCTATATCGAGGTGATGCGCATTAAGAGTGGATGGAGAATATTATGCATGTGTTCATGTTGATCCCGAAATCAGCGAAGCGACAACAATTTGTAACTTGTGTCACGACAAATTAATTAAGAAATTGACAGGTTAGAAAACATCTCCGGCGGGTACTTAGTTCGTCTGGGATATCTATTGCCTCCTCTTTTGCGTTTACCTGTTTTCTAATCTTTCACCCTGTCCATCTACATCTAATGAATTCTATGCCCATCAACATTTTCAGCCAACAGGGTGGATGCACCGTAGAATAGGTTAATTTGTGATTTGGGATAATCTTATTATAATTCACAGAACTAAATCTTTATTAATATGTATGGTCTAAGTGCAGAGATAAAGGCATTCAAGCACATTCAGTGTAAGCGATCCGTCCATAATTATTCTCCTTAAATAAAGTTGATTCTAGATCTTGTTTATTTATGAGTCACTCTATATAACAAACCAGACGAGGGTTCTTCCTTCGTAAGTAACCTCCAGCATCAAATGAATCCCTCAGGACCACAGAATATTATACTGCCATATAGTTTACAGGGAAAGGTCCTAAAACTATTATTGTATACGAAACCATTTTGCTGCTGATTGTACTGCATGAAATGAACATGGGAATCCTAATTGTTAATTTAAACTATCATTTACATACGTAATATTAACTTAACAAACTTAATAGTCAACAAAGGAAACCCAAAAGCATAAAATTCATATTAAGTATTCATTTTATTCTCAAAATATTCATTTTAATAGTAGCAAAAATTCGTAGTCTGTTAAGCTGGACGAGTTTTTTATCTGAGAAGATTCAGATTTAAATAAGACTGACTAAACCTATCTTAAGCACTGAGCTATTATGGCCATTTATAACAACTTTGAAAAATGAAAGGAACACTGGAAAAAAAAACTTTTGTATGGTTTCTAAGCGGCTGCACTTCACAAAACCACAAACCTTGTGAAAAATAGACTTCTGAGTTACCTTAGTTAGGTCTCTCTGGAATTGAATTCTTGGAAAGTACCTATTAAAATAATTAATTCTTTCGAAAGGTTCTCTTTAGGCTAAATTGTGATTCAGTACACACTTAAACTTCCAGGTGACTCCCATGCAACAGGTTTCTTATCCGTTCATTTTCTAATTCAAATTGTCTTTCTTGTCGCTACTTTCTCCTTTTTTCGAAAAGCAAGTACTTCTTTTCCGTCGGACCTGCAGCGCCACGGCAGACCTTTTCTCTCTCATCAGACCTCGACAGTTTGTGAAAGAATCGGATTTGAATAAGAGTTATCTCTGAACAAAATTCTTCCTTCTTTTAGACAGTATCTTGAGATAAATAATATGTTCTTAAAAAGCGTCACTGAAGGCGTGTACCCTACGGGGGAACATTGTTTCATCAGTTACTAGAATTTGACCCAGTCGCAAAATGCCTCAACGATGATTAATTAGTAAGTTCAACACGTTGAATACGAGAGATGAGAGACATCAGAGATAGAGAAACTTTATTAGTTCTATTAATCGTGGATGTTTTGCTAAGCCGTCTTTCATTTAAGCTCATTTTCAAAAAAAGGTGACGACAAAAACCCTGAAAACTACCGACCAATAAGTCTGCTATCGGCATTTGATAAAATTCCAGAATCCTTTGTCTCGGCTCGTTTTCTTGACTTTCTTGACAAGACAGGGATCATTTCCCGATCCCTGTCTTGAATTTTTTCCTTAAAAACAGATCTACCCAAGCCGCTCTTGTGGAAATAACGAATTTCATATCTGAGAACAGGGGGTACGCACTGTGGGATGGCTTTGGGATCTCTCCGAAGTCTTCGAAAGTGTGTGCCACGAGAGCCTCCTTAGGAAAGTGGAGAACGCCGGAGTTCATTGATTATCCCTTTCTACCAGTTAACTACAGCTTACAGGGAAGAACAAAGGCGGTTCAGATTACTACTGGGCCTGATGGCCGACCTGTGCGATCACTCTTTGCTGCGATCTTCTCTGGGATGCCTCAGGTTAATGTTATCGGTCCGCTTCTTTTCCTTATCTTCATTAATAGCTAGAACCCCAAAATTACTTCCTCTAATTCAGTCTGTGTTAACTATGCTGATGATACAACAATTATCATCAGAATTCAACCAAGAACCTTCTTAATCTGATAAATACTGTTCAACTTACTTTTAAAAGAGCATCTTTATGGCTCGGGGACAATAAACTAAAACTCAACTTGGACAAAACTGAGTTGATTGATTTTCATTCAAGTCGATCACACCTTCCTCTTTCTCCATTCATTCCCAACGATAGTGCCCTGATCAGGCCGTCAGAAGTCGTGAAGTTCTTGGGCTTTCAGTTAAACTGGTTAGCTCACACAGATAACTTATTCCGTTGCCTTGCTAGTGCCTGCTTCGACGATTTCAACACAAGGTGTCCTATGAAGTTCTTCTATATCTTCTACATGCTTATTATGGGCATTTTATTAATCACATGTTCTATGGTCTGGTCTTCTAAGGATGTGTCTGAAGTGATATCTTCAAAGCGTTTTTCTTCTTCAAAACAGAGCGATTAGGATCCTGGCAGCCTTACCCGTTCAGCATTTCTGCAGAGGCCATTTCAGGAGGCTTATGGGCCTCCTGAATTATTATTTCTTACCATACCTACTTTGTACTTCTTCTTTATTTTCAAATTTTTATATATTGTATCCCTATGGGGAATGTCCCCCGGTTATGTAATTCCGGATACATGTAGGTCCCCGGGATATGTAGGTAATAATTAATTATCGTATAGGTACTGATAAAAAAAATGAAAACAAAAACTACTTGTCTAGTTTACCAATTCATACGCCAGACAAGGCAAGTTCGTTCGATTAAATGCAACGCTCCAGATAATATCTATGCCCTTTGATGACGTTACACACTCTGTAATTATACGCTCGGTCTACTGGACGTTAAATCTGACGTATTCATCAATAAAATGACATACATGACCGACTTGGTTCTAGACAGATATATCTCTATCTGAATTACTTGAAAAAATGTTTTAATTTAATCAGGGTTGGCTAGGTACTGTAATAATACGTTTTTACCATCCGAGATTTTCATCCATCGATACCCAATTTACTATAATAGTTCATACTTCGCAGCCGTTCTACCATCATTGATCATTATTGAATATCCTAGTAGAGCCTAGTTAGTACAAGTGCTCAATAATTAGTGAAACCTAATCAATCATTATCACCGATGAATATACTCTGTACATTTGCGTGAGGAACGCAATAAGGAGCTTTGCTCTCGATCGGACTAAGGATAAGCCACATTCAACTTTTGATTTAATTTGTAAGCTCTGAGGGCTTAATAAATCTAATAAAGGATTCCCATGACTGACGATCCAGTCAACTGGCTTATAGTTGAGTTGTAACGGTATTACACGGGGAATGAACCCTTTGTTCCAAACTTGTCGTTAATTACAAAAAATATTTATTTTTCTGCGACGGGCGAAAAGTGTGACCTTTTTCCCCGTTAACAGGTAGAAAAATGCCTCATTATTATGAGCTGCATCTTATCGGGGAAATAAATGAATTAGCAGGGAAATAAATGAGTACTTATTTCCCCGAAATGGCGGCTTAGGTATAGCTACTATTAACACTCAGATATCATTAAATTTATATCAAATATACGTAAAGGAAAGTTACCTTATTATCCAAATGGCAATTATTAAGGGAATTTTCATAACAATCACTATCCATATTAATAAATTCACTCATTGAGACCTTACAAGAATCTTTGCAAAACTATCTAAAATTTTAATTACATTAATATGACGTTTACGTAATTAAATCGTTTTTAATTAAAATACGCCAATAACACTGTCTCAGAGAAAGAGCTGGATTTTTTTTGGCATTCCATTGCATTAGTCTTGAATACGCGTTTTCATAAACTTTTTGTGATTTACTTGGTAGTAATTTCGCCGATGCCTCTTCTGCTAATTTTATTAGTTCTGGAGGTGTAAGTGAAAAGGATTTTTCACAACAATCACTATTATTATCCATTGAACAATCAAACTCATCCATCTAAAATTTTATATGTACCTAATTGCGAAATAAACTGTCATGAATGAATAATTAAATTGACTTATAAGGATTTTTAAAATTTCGTTTCCAGGCAACGTCAATTACGATAAAAGACAGTTTGAAAATCCAAGTTTAACATAAATCATTTTTCCGACATAATTTTCAGTTATCTAACTACGTTTTTCGACATTCTAACACTGATATTGCTTCTCGCAGAAAAAAATTGTATATTACACACGAGAAAAAAGTGCGATTTTAGCTCTCGATGTGTTTGTCCCCTCCGCTAACGCGTCGGGGACGAAACCACATCTCGAGCTAAAATCTATCACTTTTTTCCCTTGTATAATAAATAACTATTATTGTAGGTAGGTACTTAAGTGATCTGTCACCAGGAAAATTTTATCTTTTTTTCTTTATAAGATTTCTTTATTTATGTTTATAGTTGAATAAAATGGATAATCGGTCACTTCAAGTTGGACAATATTACCCACAGGAAAATTTCACCCACAAAAGATAAAGGAGAGTTCTAAACTGGTGGAGTTGCTGTCTTCGTTAATATTCAAAGTTTGCGACCTTGAGCGACTGCCGCGCGAACCGCCATATTGGAAAAATGATACCTTAAACCAGTTTCTCGATAATATCTTCTCTCCAGCGTTAAAAATAGTTGTAACAAAACTTATTGAGCATATAATTTAATGCGACTTTTGAAAAAATATGTTTCAATCAAATGAATAGTTCGCGATTTACAGCGAAGGAAAAGATTGTAGAAAATTAGTATAGAAAATATAGTAAGAAAGTAAGATAGTATATAAATATACAGAAAATTAATGACCAAGACACTGAATTGTACAATTCCTTCAATTTGGAAGAGCTTTTGTAGCCTAATTCCCCCTTTCATGTCTTCAGTGACTTGAGTAAAGAGGAAACTTCAAGAAAAACAAAAACTTATTTTAATATTGACAGTTTTTTTTATGTAAGCGTTTCATCGCCAAAAATCCAGAGAAAAAACAGCACTAGTCATTAAAATTGAAGGTATGCAACCCAGTTATACAAGAGAAACAAAACGTTTACCTACATACAGGGTGTCAGTTAAGTACGGGGCCAAACTCCAAGGGGTGCTTCCTTGAGTGATTTTAAGAAGAAAAGTTCAAATAAACATGGGTCCGAAAATGCATATTTTTCAAGATACAGGGTGTCAAACTTAAAAAAAAAATCGAATGTTCGTGAATATCTCTAAACTCTTTCAATCAATTTTGTTGAAATTTGGCAGTTCTGTTTGTAATAACAAGAGGGTAATTTAGCCCCAATTAGATTAAAATTATTAATTCCAGTGGCGTCCCGGAAGACAGTCTAACTAATATTTTTGATTAAAAAATTGGGCGCCACTGACTTTTTTTTAATTTTGTATTTTTTTCGAATTAAGCCTAGAAATACAACTATTTTATCTCTTGAGTTTTTTCATATCTTGCTTTGTTTTCGAGAAAAAAAATAAAAGTTTGACACCCTGTATCTTGAAAAATATGCGTTTTCGGACCCATGTTTATTTGAACTATTCTTCTTAAAATCACTCAAGGAAGCACCCCTTTGGAGTTTGGCCCCGTACTTAACTAACACCCTGTATTATGCATTTCTGTTTCAATGGAGGCCAATCAAAATCAGAAACTAATAAAAATACGACTTTAACAATCGATTTTTGTGATTTTATTGTAGGATTTGTAGGGTTCAATCTAAGGCATGAAATTATTTTCAAGGTCTGCCTAAATTAAGTATTCTTTTTCTCACGATGACACGTTACAAAGTGAACTTGAACTTTTTCATCAAGATCTTTTGATACCTGACACGGATCAGTCGGAGGAGATACAAAGAAGACGAACCTTTCATCATAAAATGTTGAGGATGGTGAAGGTGTTTTCAAAATTTGATGAAATTTTGGATTTCTTATTATTGAGATATTCCTCCACTACTTTAAAAATTGTATTCTAATTGGATGAAAACTTACCTAAGTTTCTCCACTCTGACCTTTAGCTGTCAGATAATTAAAGTGATTTTTTTTAAGATTAATAATTTTTATATTAATAAAATTAATAATACTAATGATAAATTACAAGTTAACAAGATAAATAAATATCTTTAATGGTCAAAGTTAAGTCATATAAAAACATTCTTGAAGCAGACTGTAATAATTATTATCATTAAAATTTTATTGACAAATATACAGGGTGTCTGCTTAAGGCTGGCCACCGGCTATATCTCGGAAACTAATGGACCTATAACCTCAAAATAAAAAATTTTCAGACATAAGTGATCAAGAGAAATTCAATGAAAATATTTTCAAGATGGCCGCACTTCCGGAAATACCGGAAGTTGACACCTACTTCGTTATTTTACCGGAAACACCCTGTATATTATTATATTTTTTAAATGTCTGAAGAAATCGAATACAGGTGGTTTTCACCATTGGAATTTAGATTGAGCGATTTATGAGTTATAAACAAGTGAAAATCGAAAATTTTCAACTTCAAAGCAGTCTAGAACTAGAACGGCTCAAGATATCTAAAAACGGTTTACATGTCCCTATCTTAACTTTTCACATAGTATCCTACTATGTGGTTTAAATTTTAATACAGGGTGATGAAAAATCGGATAATTTTAATCACCCTTTATCAAAATTTACTCCACATACTGGAATAAAACGTGAAAAGTTAGGATAGGGACATGTAAACCGTTTTTGGATATCTTGAGCCGTTCTAGTTCTAGACTGCTTTGAAGTTGAAAATTTTCGATTTTCACTTGTTTACAACTCATAAACCGCTCAATCTAAATTCCAATGGTGAAAACCACCTGTATTCGATTTCTTCAGACATTTCAAAAATATAATAATATACAGGCTGTTCCTGTTAAAATAACGAAGTAGGTGTCAACTTCCTGTATTTCCGGAAGCGCGGCCATCTTGAAAATATTATCATTGAATTTCTCATGACACTTATGTCTGGAAATTTTTTATTTTGAGGTTCTAGGCCCATTAGTTTCCGAGATATAGCCGGTGGCCAGCTTTAAGCAGACACCCTGTATAAATGCCGCCCAACCATATTACATTAGTCAGTCAAAAGTTTCAAGATTACTACAACTTTCAGCAAGCAATAAAATTTTGATCTCTCAGTTAAGGGCCCCATACACGGACGTTCATGTCTCAATTCATCGACGCGCAACCATCAACGCGCAAGCAAAAACGAATGTTAGTGGCCATTTCTCCGTCGCGGTTATGCGTGCACATTCAAAAACGTCACGATCAGGTTCCTCCTGAAAACAATTCCACGAGCATGTGAGTGCGCGTCGAAGCTTGCGCGTGTGTGCTTAAATAATTTAAAATCGGAAAATAATAATAAGGGACACTACAGTGAAGTAGAAGGTAGGTGAATTTTTATAATAATTCAGGTAGTTAATTATTGTTTATCTACGAGTGATTCATAAAATGCACTTTTTTAGACGTTTCTTAGTTCATAAAATGTATGATTATCTTGAAGAGTGAAATAAAGTAGTTTGGGTGAAATAAAGTGCCGTAGCGGTTCATTATTTAACGCTAAATCTGACACGTTAATGCACGCATTGCACGCTCGCCGAGTGGAAGTTCTAGCAAATACACTAGTCTAGTGTATTTGGTTCTAGTGAACGCTAGCGGCTCGGCTCAGTTGGCTCGATCGGGGCGTTCGCTTGGCACTGCAACACGAGACGCTGATTATACATATAGTATCCCGATGCCAACCGCTCCAAATGCTTGTTGACATCAACCTATACTAGAGAAACGTCGCAGTTTATTAGCAGAGCGCCAGATCTATGTACCTACAATTAATATTTTGTGTTTTGCGTCGTTTAGTTACCTAAAATGGATACCTTTGTAGATGATTCAATGAATAAAATATCTTCTTCCCACAAGAAACTATTTTTCAATCAAATTTGGCTATATAATTGACATATTTTATGATTAAATTTAATAATAAATGAAATATCTTCCGCACCAGAAGAAATTATTATTCAATAAAATATGGCTGCACAAAATCTGTTATAGCTACCTACCTCAAAAATCTAAAGAAGCAATATGTCACCTTTATGAGCTGACGTGATGAAAAAAGCCTTAACAGCTTCAAAGAAACACTTACATAAGATATGAATGCATTGGAAAGTTTTTTTTTTTATAATAATAACTTTTAGTTCTAATTTAAGTCACTCGTAGATAAAATTTTGTATGCAACATATGCATAAAGTGCCTTTTTTTCACTTCTGGGATTGCCTGTTATATGCGGTCAAACTTCCCAGTCGTGAAAAAAAGTATCACTTTATGCACTTGTTGCATAAATAACTATTATTTTACTGTGTGTAATGTATTTTATACAGTGAGCACTCAATCTTTCATGTGGTGTTATTGCACGCCTCATGTTGGTATCCTGACGCTCTATTAATGGTGATATCAGTTTAAGAAGTTCCACATAAGTATCTTCATCCATTCTTAGATAGTTACGCCAATCGTCAGGCTCTACTCTTAATTCTTCCAGCAGTTTCACATGCGACAATTGTTCTCTCTTTAAAAGCCAATCCTTACTCCATTTAGAGCGATATTTCTTCTTTTTAATTTTTCTTTCCCCATTTTTAACAATAATAGCACACGCCACTGCCACCATACACATTTCTTCAGACATTTTTGCACGACCGTCTATGTCCGCTGCTCATACAAAACTGCAGCTATGAAATACAACTTCACTTGTCGTCTGTGGTCAAATTATGCTAACGTTGATGCGCCACGTACATGAATGTACGATGATGCATTAAATCAAGAACGTGCGTGTATGGGGCCCTTTATTCACATGTGTACCGATGTTAAGTAGGTAATATAAGTAGGTACCTATCAACTATTATAATGACACTTTTAAAATCAATAAGTATAATATTTCATAAATAAAATTATAATAAAAAGATATGAATAAAACATTATAGTTCAAGAAAGATTATTGACTTAGTAAATTAGTCTCTGAATTAGTCTCCAGTCATCAACAGTCTTCGATTCTTCTGCTACAAACGCTTCTTGTTATGAGATCGATTTCATGTAAATTTTGCATTCCTTGTCTGTAAAGGCGTCCTTCCGGCAGAATACTTGGGTGATTTTTCAGATATTCCAAAGCCTGGACCAGAACAGTCTTAGCCTCCTGTGGGAAAATATGATTTCATTATTATTTTTATTATAACCCTGTAAAACTTTTCAAGTTTAAATTACAAAAAAGTCTCTCTTCAAGTCAAGATGTGAAATAACTGACCTAGATCGTTCAAATAAAAATTACCTGGTATAAGGTCTAAAAAATACAAATGTAGGTAAAATTATTTTTCTCAGTGTCTCTGAACGCTTTAAATTGTAAAAAGAGTCTCACCAATAAAGAACTTTGCAGATGTTGCGGTTCTTGAGTTGATTCAGTTCTCCTTCGACCCATTTCGGCAATTGTACCATGTAATTCATAAAGAAGAAGACCAAGAAGACGCTTTTCAGCTGAAAATTATAAATATGTACTTTTAGCAACTTAGACAAAAATGTATAATTATGTAAGTAAGCAATAAATAATGAAGTTATTGTGATAAAATTCTATAAAAGTATATTATTTATAAGGCTCAGATTATTTATAAGGTGTTATAGAAATTCACTTAACCATGTAAAAAATAAATAAATATCTAGAACCTACCAGGTGCTAACTTTTCCACCAAACTAATTAAATTCCTGCAAATGTCCATTTTAAGTACAACATCCTCTTCAGGTAATTTTACAAGATCTCCTTCGGTATTTTCTCCAATCATTTGCATCATAGCAAATTTCACATCAATCATGTAAAAATGATTATCATGCAGGTAGTTTTTGCAATCGTTGATAAACTTTTTGCAAGCGTCTAGGGATTGTTTTTCCATTTGATGCAACGTTTGTCCTATATGGTCGACGATATCTTGAACAGCGTTGTATGTCGAAATGTGACTGCATGTGTCACAAGTCCAATCTGATAATTTCTGGTTACTATTACTATCTTCTATGAATGTTTTAGGTAATAACAGTCCTGTGCAATTACTAAAAAGTACATAGTTCAAATAATTAAGAAAATAATAAATAAAGAAAAAAAAATTAATAAAGAAGAAAAGTAAAGAACAAAAAAATAAAAAAAATAAAGAAAGTCCAACTAAAGAAAAAACACCCCATTTTAATGTTTGCATAAAATATACCTTTCTTGGCATTTGACGGCACTAAAATATGTGTCAAATTCTGTCACATCTGAGCATCTCTTGCATGCACATCTGAAGAATTTTGTTTCATATAAGTGATGTCTTCTATTCGGAGTACCCCATAAGGGATCCGTGTAACAAATGCTCAGATGGTCACCTTTCCTAATATTTTCCCCCGAATAAATAAGAATTTCTCCATCATTTGTGAATGTCTTGTAACAGTTGGCTCTGCAGCTATGTTCGAACATTGAAGTGGTCTCGTATATTGCTACATGACTAGGTTGCGTCAGAGGAACTTCGTGTCCATTAATCTGTAGAGAAATAATTTTAGTATGACAACATATGGGCGCTCAAAAAATATTACCATGACGATTCCACATATTTCCATGATTTCGTCTTCAGTGAATGTGTCATGGAGTTTGTAGAATTTGAGTAAGAATTTCGCAATAAATTCCAGCTCATTGGTAAACTTTTTCGTAGTTCTCCGTTCTTCTGTGTGAGATTCTAATTTACTCAACTTTTTCCACACTTCTGGTAGAAACTTTTTTTGGTAAAGGCAGCGAAGGATTGTGATGCTTTGATAGAGAGGATGTTTGATCCCATAATTTTTTACTGCCACCTGGAATATTATAAAGAAAAAACGAAAAATTTACAAGAGACATTAGTAAATATTTTTTTGTAGTTTTATACTAATTTGTATTTTATATTTTTATACTTTTTTCATGTATGTAACAAGAGGATTCTATTATTGAGTCCTATATTCCAGTCCATGCAGCTAAAAAGTGATTTTTTTTTACATGGTTTAATGAGAGATCCCAGAATCAGGTCAAGTTTTTCGTAAACATTTTCAACAGTATTTTTACATAATATGGGCCTGGCTTAAGAGGGTGTAACATAAATATGACTAAAGGCTGCTCATTAATCAAAATTGAACAAAAAATTTATGATACTAACAGCCTCTCTAGGTGGACGCAACATGATACGAAAGTATTGCTGACCTCTGTTCGTACAATAAAATATTAGTAAATCACTTGAATTCTAAAGCATGCAATAGCCTAGACATAGTAGATATACCTTTTCGCCTCGAAGTTGAGTAAAACGACACTCGGCTAGATGTCCAGGAGTTTGTTCACAGACTTCGCTACACACTGGCCATCCACATTTATTACAGGGCCTGCAGGCGTCCTCTGTGATTTCCCGCAGGCAACCAACACATACAGCGACAGTGTCCTGCGCAGGACCGGATACTAGAGGTGCCTCCTGCAGGACTAACTCGCCGCACTTGATATCTCTAACCGCTACTAGATGACGTCCTATGACAGAATCACTTTGCACCTGAAAAATCGAAAGAACTATTATGAATTTATGCAAACACGTTACAAGTAGATAATTTTAAATTAAATGATGAACGTTTTTATTCGTTGCTGCTCCATATTACCGCTCGATCAGTTTTTTTTTCCCCGTAAGGTTTCAAAAGAATGACACCATCTTGGCTGCGCTTGCAAGCATTTCGATTAATATTCAGAAAGTATCCGCAGGAATTTTCATCAACAATGTATTGCTAGATCTGTAAAATGAATTATGTGCAAGAATGTATAGAAAAAAATTGGATATGTGTAAAAAGGGGAGGTCAACTGCATACATTTGGTTCCACGTTTAGAAGGAGAAAATGAGAAGTCGAGGACATGACCGTCTTGATGCATTGTTGGAGGGAAGAAGACCCCCGCCCTCCTCTTTCATTAGATTGGATCAGTTTTGTTTCATAAATGGTTAAAAATACCGACGCGGAATTAAAGTGTACGAAATGGTTCACGTTCTTGGGAAACGAATTCTCGAGTAGGGCTGTTAACCTGGGCCACTTAATATGGTTGTAAACCTGGAAAACATCGAAGCTCTTTTACTGGTCGATCATCAAGCTTGAGCCTAAGGGTGAGAGTAAGGTCGACTCCTACCGCTCATTACGTACAAGGGAAGCTTTTAGGAATTATTTGGGGTAGAACGTCCAGGATCACCGATTTTCACTTTCGTATGAAGACAACGTCCTTTGAATTATCGTATAATGTGCACCTCCAAACTTTGCTGACAAGAATTTTTTTTGTAGTCACTAGGGCTAAACGGGGAAGAGTATTGCAGACGACCAGCTTGAGCCTGAGTTTTTTGATATAAAAAAAAAAAAATGATCTGTAGATGATCAAAAGTTGATATCAAATATACCGTGTTGGCTGAGTGATACTAGGTATAGGATTTTTGACCGGAGAGAGATTAAAGTACACTGACAACTGTAAACGCAAAAGAGAAGGGATATCCCAGTTGAATTACTTGCCAACGATGTTATCTAACTGCCAATTTTTACTTAATTTGCAATGACACAAATCGTGACAAAATTGCAAATTGTTGTCGCTTTGCTAAGTTCCATTTCAATATGACAACATCCGGATTCTCCATCTTCTCTTAAGCGCCTATATCTTCTCTTGTGTATTTTCTACATACCTCGTGGATTCCAAAATAAGTGAAGTTTTGGATTCCACACAGGACAAAAGGTCCGGTCAACTATATATTTTTTTTACAATGGCCGATTAGACGAATCCCGGTCAGCTCTTAGACAAAGTCCGGTCAGCTCTAAAATTCGATTTTTGCAAAGCCCGGTCAGCTCTATTTTTTTTTTCGCAATGTCTGGCTGAAAAAGTTATTAATTTATTTTCTCACTAGCCGGTTATATGTAGCTACAAAGTCCAGTTAGCTCGAAAATTCGATTTTGTAAAGTCCGGTCATCTCGAAAATTTTATTTTTGCAAAATCTGTTTAGCTCGATTTTTTTTACAATGTGCGGTTACACAAAGTTCGGTGAGGCAGAGAAATCGTTTTTTGCCAAACTCCGGATGCTCGAATTTTCATTTGCAAGATCCGATTGCGTAGAAGCTCAAAAAAGCTCAAATTTTCGAACTGACGTACCGGACCTAGTCAGACCTTATCTCAGGAAAAAAATCTAGATGACAGGATTTTGTCAAACCAGATCTTACAAAAAACTAAAGCAAAAAACAGACTTTGTGCTTTATATTTTATTTATATTCATAGAAAATGTGAATATCATATAAAAAATGTATCATTTCATTCACTAAATCACTTCATCTGAAAAGTAGCTACTTAACAAATTCCGAAAAGATTCATAATGTCTGAAAAATATTACATGGTACCTACCTATGTAATTCAAAAATTTTAGTGCCTACCGTCTACAAGAGAACAGCAAGCTGAAGATATTTAGGAGAAACGTTTTACATTGACCTAAGCTTCACGAATCAAAAAGACGAAAGATACCTGTTGTAGGTACATAATATAGATACACAATCACGTCAAGTAAATTATAAATCTTCTTGTGCATGTGGGAATACCTCGGGAACCATTGGACATATTTTCAACTGATCGTGGTTTTAAGAGATTTTAAGAAGAATTGGAAGCAATTAACGACGATTTTCCAAAAATTTCTGATACCTACATCCTAGTCTTGCATATTTTCCCAGGTTAATATTCCTTTAAAGTCAAATATATCCCGCTTCCTGAATATAGGTCCTACCTAAATCAATTTGATGGTCAATAATTATGCAAATTTAAAGGTATATAATTTTCCGACAAGAAGATTATTAAATTACCTATCACAGACAGATGTTAGTATTACAAAAATTCATAATAATTAGAAATAAAAATTAATAAGCCATAATGTAAAAAAAAAAATAACTCACTTTAAAAGGTCTACAGACTTTCTTATGTTTCTTCCATGCTGCTTTCTGATGTGCTTTTCCGCAATAATAAACACCAAAACATCCTGTACATCTTTGACTTGCCGGCACTTCACAAATTTCACATTTCTCCATCATCGGCATCGCACTCAGGTAATATTCATAAATTACCAGTTTGTTTCTGTATCACTTGTTAACTGATGCCTGTTAAAATATAAACGTAATATCAATTGCAAAATAATAAACAGTTCTTATTATCGAAATAAACCTTTTACCTCCTAAATTAACGTGCTTTGATATAGAAAGAGGCAGGAATAAAAAGTTAATTACGTATACTTAAAGTATGTCATCCGCACAACGTAAATCGTAACTAGGTTCATGTTGTCTATTTTTAACGTGGTGGGTCATCTCTTTGATAGTAGGAGTAACGTTCTGATTGTCAGTAGTGATCACCTAAACAGATGGCGACTTGTTTATATATTTTTAATACCTAATTCTCAAATAAGTACCTAATAGTTTTTCATAGTCTTATCACTAAATTCAAATATTATTACTTATTACAACAATCCATTGAAACAAAATCAATATTAACAAGAACAACTGATTCTACCAAGGCCATACTTAGTTATGAATAAATTTCCAACGAAGTCTGACAATATTATGTTGAAATACAAGTCAAAAATGTTAGTATCCTGGGGACGTTGTTAATAAAAAAAATTCTTTGATTAATGTATAACTACTCCTTATTGATTCCTGAAAACTCGAAATACATTAAAGAATGTAATTAGACGAAAAAAAATTTTCTTTTTTCGATTTGACAACGTCTCTAGGAAACTAAGATTTTTGACTTAGACGTAAGAAAGATTATATATTTTTTCAGTTAGAATACCAATGCTTTGACCACCTACTTACCAGCAGCAATATCCTTGGTATGATGAAAATGTTTCCATGAAAACATAAATAAATAAATAAATGGGATCACAATGTCTGCTAAACTTTGTCGGGTTCTTTTGAATTTGTTTATGAAAAATGCCAATCCCACTTGTACAAAAAATAATAGACGTCCAAATAAAAATTTATTGAACTAATAAAACTCGACCATCAATCATACAAATGCAACTACCTACGTAATTTTTTTTTTTTGCTCATGACATACCTACATAACTAGAATTTTAATAAACTAGAATTTGTAATAATAATTATCAACGTAAAGTAGGAAACAAAAGAACATACTTACCTCACAGTCTTCACACTTAATATTACAAACAACCCACAACAGTTGTTGCAAATCAAGCAGATGCACTCACAATTAGTTGACACATCTCATGCCGTAACAAGACTGACTCATAATTTTCTAGCAAGAATAATTGAATCAATCTTTTACAAAAGGAAATCCACTTCTTACTTAAACAGAAATGAATTTGAAATTAAAGAAGACAAGTCAGCTGTTATCCTTGAAAAGTGTAATGTTTAGAACCCACATTCGTCTTATTATGTAGTTAATACTAATGAATTAAGTGATTACTTAAATTATCCATTAAATTGTAGGATTTGGTTACAGGTGTTGTTTCTTCCTAGAGTTTCTTTAGTTTTTAATTTCCTTGGTGTCAAATTAATATTAAAACAATGACGGCGTTTAATAAAGAAAAAAAATAATTTTCAATAGTTTGAAAATTATCTTTTTCTTTGTATAATTTCTGACAAAAGATTGCTTATAACAATAAAAATCCCATCCATTAGAAAAAAAAGAATAAAAATAATCTTTTAGTTTTTATTAATAATACATAATACATAATACATATATATTTATATGTATATATTTACCCAACAGGTTTCCCCAAATAAAGGGCAAAGAATACAAATACAGAATGTACAGTCAATGGCATACTCAGCAAATTGAGCCCCCATCACTATAAGATAGTGTTACATAGTGTTATAGGTATCTGTATAGATGACACAAACCATTCCATAATTCTTAACAGTAACGCAAATGAGTATCAACAAACAATCATTAGCAAAGTAGATACATTGTTTACCCAAAAATGAACTCCCGCACACAAATACATAAGCAGAACAAACTAGAAATAGATAAAAAAGAAAAAAAAACAGCAAAATTACAAAATAACAACAGTAACGCTATGCCATGTTACAAGACAACAGGCTCTCAAATGTTCCCATAATATCAGACGCTGTGTCAAAATTTAAGTCACAGTCATCCGATATCATGTTATACAAGGAACACATCACGTAAACAGGCGACCTCAAACCAGCGTTCGTTTTAACAGTGGGTAGATAAAAGGTGCTAGTCGATCGGACTCCCAACTTCGGTACTCTATAGTTCAGTGTTCCTGAGATTGAAGGACAGTCAATTTTGTTACGTGTTAGTTTCAGTAAGAATGCAACAGCGTGCAACCTACGTCTATCCAACAGACTGGTCAGTCCAAACTCAGATAAGAGGAGTCGATTATCATACCCGCGTGCAGGATACTCACCCGTCCTCTTGTACATCAGATACTTCAGAAACTTCCTCTGCACCGTTTCAATGTAAATATTTTGACTACTGTAAAAAGGAAAATAGATAAACGAACAATAATCAAACTTGCACCTCACCAGGCTCGTGTACAGGGAAAGTAAAGCAGTGATGCTTGAAAATGACCTGCAATTCCTGATCACAAAACCCATCATACGAGTGGCTGAATTGACTATGGTTTGCACGTGCATGTCAAATGACAATCTACTATCGAACAACACACCAAGATCTGTAAAACTGTCCACCCGTGATATGATGTTACTATTTACGCCATATGAAAACAGCACAGGATTTTTACTCCTAGTGAATGATACGACTCTACACTTAGACAGGTTCAGAGACAAACCATTTTCGTTGAACCACCTATCAACAACAGCTAGCTCACTCTGCAAAAAGTAACAGTCACTTACACTGGATATTCGAGAATAGATTTTTAAGTCGTCTGCAAAAAGAAGATGATTGGCAGACAGCGAGGAACTCAGATCATTGATATACAATAGTAATAATAAAGGGCCAAGGTTTGATCCCTGGGGGACACCAGATACAGCCAAGTAACCAACAGACCGATAGCCATTATAAATGACATATTGAGACCGGTTCAACAAATAGGATTTGAAAAACCCGACAAGTGAGCCACTAAAGCCCATCTTATCCAGTTTTTGAAGGAGAATTGCATGGTCTATGCGGTCGAAAGCCTTAGACAGATCCATGTACAGCACATCAACCTGACCCTGATCATCGATGACGTCTGATAAGTATTAGGAGATACATGTAAGGTTTGTTAGCGTTGAACGACCAGTTATAAATCCATGCTGACGCTGTGAGATAAAGTTCTTAACTTGTGGGCTTATATAGCTATACAAACAAATTTCATATAGTTTTGCAAAATTGGATAGGAGTGCTATCGGTCGATAATTTGTTACCAAAGTAGATGACCCTTTCTTTAGTATGGGACAGACCTTAGCCTTTTTCCAGCATTCCGGGAAGTTTTCCATTTGAAGAGACAGGTTAAACAGATAAGACAGTGGTTCGCTTAAAGCACCGATACAATCCTTAACGACAAAGGCAGGTACCAAGTCCGGACCAGTTGTGAACTTATTTGACAATCTTTTTGAAGCGGTAATTATATCCTTCTCTGTAAAAAGTTTTGATATTGTGCCTCGTATTGTGCTAATGGGATCAATGTTTTAGCACTGAGCTAAATCTTTTTTTAGATCTTAATTTTTTTTTGATGTTTTCTGCGAATCAAATCTACACGTTGGCTGGTAACTGGAAAACTATAAGATGTGGAAAACGGCTTACATGTCCCTATCTTAACTTTGTATGTACTATCCTGTAACTTCTTCAACGGAAAATTTTGTGTTGTAATTTCACTAACGGAAAATGTAGTAATTTGTGTAACGGAAAATTATTATATAAATTATTTATCTAATGTGCTTACCCATAGATATAAGTAAATTAGTGGGAGGAAATGCGACAACTCTGCAAACACTCCAATATCCTTAAAACGCATTGTTCATTATAATTAGTATACATTATTTATTATTTTTCATTGCCATATTATCTAACAGTAATAATTATTATTAATTAGTATTCAAATTCTGATTGTTCTGTTCACACGGGCTCAAATAACCTAGCAAGGTTATGTTTAAGTCTTTATTAGCGAAGAAAAAAGTGTTCAGTTTACCATTGCATGCCTAAGCAAGCCTTAATAATGTGAATAACATTTCTGAGGGAGTCGAATATCAATAAGAGTGGTCTGGTATTGCATTTGAGCAAAATCGGTTGCGTGATTTCAAAATGGCAACCATTAGAATTTTTCAAAAAATTGCTGTTTTTTTGAACCCCTGTGGGTACTCGCCCCTGTGTATGCAAGATGGAAAACATTTTGAGACTGAATTAATAGGATGGGAAGAACTTTTTTCTAAATCTTTATCGTATCATTTTTTATGAAGACCCCAAGTCCCAGCCTTATATTTCCCTTATTTTTTATTTCTATTTTTTTTTTTTTTTTTTTTTTTAAATCACATGCACTGCAGGGAAATCCCTATGGTGCTCTGGGGAGGTGCATCAGCGGGTGATGAAATGAAACGAATGATATTACAAAATAAAAAACTTCATGTAACTATTCATTTATTTTAAATATTGTATAAAATATATTTGTTTTATAGAACTTCAACGTCACAATCTGTAGTTCCTTCTGCAGTTAACATAGCTGATACTCCTAAATTGCCGGCGCATTCATTGAATCTTCGTGCATAAGTATTACCAAAAACTGGAGCAAGGCAGTTATCTCCTTTGATATGGATAGCAAATCTGTCTTTGCAGTTGAAAACTCCATCGCAGTTACAATCCTGCGAAAAATTAAAGCAATTGCTATTAAGTGAAATTATTTCTTTTGCATAGTTCATTAATTTTTTTCTTTAATTATGAATAATTATTTACCTATTAGCTAGTATGCGAGTATTTTATGGAAAATATTACAACGCTCCTATTATTGGTGTCTACTTGCGCCATTTTGACGTCAGAATATTCTCGTAAGTTACAGATAATAATACTTAAAGGTTTATTAATGACTAAAGCCCTCCTGGAAGGAGTAGGCCTATATAAATGCTATGTTCAAATCTGAATTTTTGTACACCTATTGTCGAAAAAAAATTGACAGGAATTTCTAAACAAAGCAGGGAGAATCTTGAGTATGACCTGCTCTCGTCAATTATCCACGAATCTTCTACTCAGAGATCCTAACAATTTTAAAAATTTTTAAGTGAAGCGCATTATGTTATAAAAACTGTAACGGAACGAATATTGACTGAAATGAAGAAATTGAATCTCTTGGACTGGAAACAACCTTATTCAAAATATTGGCTACTTACGATTTCCCCGAAACTTTCGGTGTATTGAACTATACTCGCTACGATGCAGTTTTCATTTTCCATGCATTTTTTGTAACTTGCTTCGTCATCTGGAGAGTCTCCTTCATCTACCGTAGGGCTTCCAGCAGTTCTCCAATAATCAATGTCAATAGAATATTTGGCGCAATTAAATCGACTCCAACAGCCAGATCTAGCATGACAGAGACAGTTTATACATTTTTGTATTTCTGTTCCCATATAATCTTTAGCCACTGCAATTATAGAATAGATGTTAAATTTATCAGAGAATATACCTATCCATGCATTTAGGCAAAATATTGTCGTAACTAAAAGTTGTTACTGTACATTTATAGTTACAACTATAAAGTTACTGTGTTCATATCAATCCTCAGTATAAAATCAATAACCTACTTACCCTGTGCGTTTATAATCGTCGCAGCAGCAAAAAAAATTAACAAATCTAACCGTAACTTCATTTTGTGGTTTACGTTTCAAAATTCTTCACTGTTATTAGCTTTAATCAATGTCACGACGTTTTAATTAATGTAGATGTTATTGTTTTTTCATTATGGGATTTCCAAGTTCATCGCATGTCATTGGTGAAGATAAAGCGATCATATTTATACCTGGCGTGGCATAAACAACTCATTTTGTTTGAAACTCGGTAACTCCGCCTTGAATAGTCAATTTTTGAAAAATTTTCTTCAAACGATGCTTATAGATCAATTGTATTGTACATATTGTATTTTGTATTTTATTGTATTGCAGTGTATTGTATCGTATTGTATTGTATTGTATTGTATTGTATTGTATTGTATTGTATTGTATTGTATTGTATTGTATTGTATTGTATTGTATTGTATTGTATTGTATTGTATTGTATTGTATTGTATTGTATTGTATTGTGTTGTATTGTATTGTATTGTATTGTATTATATTGTATTGTGTACAATATTGTATTGTATTGTATTGTATTAATGGGGATATATCTACACTACGACCTAGAAGAACTTTTGTGACATATTTTCTGGTGACTAATCGATTACAGCACCCTATCCAGTTCAAGTTCTCGAAGATTTAGGATTTAGATGGTTCTAAAGAATGATGATAACTCTTTTTACGCTGGTTAGTAGACCTAGACAGCGGAATCTTATTTGTTGTACTGCTTGGCACTCGACCAGGAGATGTATTGGGGCTTCTTCCCCTCCATGCAGGATCCACAGATTTGGTCATTTTGTAAACGAATCCTTGTAGACCAATCAAGTGCTTCAAGCTTACAATGCCCCATGAGAAAACGTGTTAGTATTCTCAAACCATTTTTGTTTAGTTTGATGAAGGCTTTAAATCTTTTCTGGTTGTATTTCCCAAGCATCAATTTGACCTGACTCAATCCTGGGCAAACTTTACAGAGGTTTTCTCTTTGAGTTTCCTTTTCGTTATTTATTTCGTCTTTGAGAACACTTTCTCTCATTCTACAAAAAGGTTCTGGCCCTATGAGCGGCGTTCTTGCTCCTTGCTTTGCTAGGTTGTCGGCTTCTTCGTTGTCTTCTACACTTTGGCATTCCTAAATGGCATTCCCAAGCCATTTTTGGACTGATGTCGTATGAGCTCTGTGGTTTAATGACTGCTGGGTTATCCGTTAAGATAGTGATCTCTAGCTTTTTATAAATCTGTTCTGTATTAAATTGAGGGTCGATCTTTTAGATAGCGCGGATTTCCGCTTGAAATCAACCTAGTTGATGCATTTTTTCTGCTCAGACAATCCAGAAACGCAATACCACAGAATAGGTACAATCAGAATATAAACTTCAATAAAAATACCGAGTTCGCGCATCTACTCGGCGCATAGAGATCCGCCATGATTTGAGATGAGCTTTCATTAGTTTTGAATGCGGGCCCACAGAATAGAATTGTACCTATTCTGTGGCGGGCTGGTGGCGGGCCTGCGTTTCTATTCTGAAGCAATGGCCGCTAGAGGTGTGGCTTGTCTCTAAAAGATCAAAGGCGCCGCCGGCGAGTTTAGCTTCCGATTGTATCTATTCTGTGGCAATACCATAAGAGCATTTTATTTAGAAGAAAATATAATTTTGATACGTCATTCTCATAGTATGGGACATTTTGTTATAGTCCAAAATAATATCAAATTTTGGGCATTACGACCCTGTATTTGAATTTGTAGGTACAAAAAAGGGTAAAATTCCGTCGTTTTTCCCACGGTGAGACCGAATAAAATGAGCTTGAACACCCTGTACACATACATAGTATACTTCTTAATAATAATATAATTTCCTTAAATCGTTACTGATAAATTGATTTCATTGTTACAAATAAAATTTCTTACGATAAGTATTATTTAAATAAATCTTCTAAGATATTGTGTCTATGTTTATGTTTGCATCTCTACAATATTTGAAGACTATTTTTTTTACATAAAATGACCTTACTGACAGTGAAGTGCATGTGTCTATTATTGGTTGCAAAGTTGGTGTCAACAAATGGTAATCCTTATTAAAAGCATCAGTTAGTTTCATTAAGAACGCAACTTTCAAAAATCAGGTGTCATATTTTTTGGTAGTTTTTTCTCAATGAAATCATTGATCACGTATTTTCTCCCTTTGCTTGGACTACGTGACGACGAGTCCCATACAAATAACTTCAGAACGGCTTGAGACATAATATACGAAGACAGAAAGTATGACCATTTATCAAGCATCTCACCTACTACTAATTGAGGCTAGATGGTTGAATATGAAGGATAAATTTACACTTCAAGCTATTAGGCTATAAATAATGCTGTTCATACAATAAAATTACCAGCGTTCACTCGATAAGACTAATTTAATAATAAAATTAAAAATTGCATTTAGTCCAGTCAATGAATGACAGAAAAGGAGCTGAAGAGCGTGAGCAAGTTCCTAAGCGATTCCTTCAGAAGCTTGTTCAGGGTGCTTGGGGTTTCCGGTTATATCTCAAAAACAGTGCATCGTAGAGAAAAATTCTATGTTTATAAATAAAAGCCCGTTAAATTATCTACAACTTATAGTCCATACGACTTTCGAATTTTTAACCGTTTTCGAGTATACAGTAAGCTAGGAAACAGTTGAACTTTTCGGAACAAATCATTTTACATACCTCATATTTTTCATCAAACATTCCTTCGTATCGTCTAATATTCCATCATAGAAAAAAATCATCAAGAAGAAGTTATATAGAATTGAATTCCCTTTTAGAATAATATGTGCCGATTAATGTTCAACGAGTCAATATTTACATTTTAAGTTCCTTCGTAAAATGTTGTCATGTTCAGAAAAGCTGTTATTTCCTTTAACCACGTCCTGAAGACACACAGATTTTCTGAGCTTTTTTATAGACCATTTTATGAGTTTTATTTTTTGTTAAAAGTTTTTTATTTACTACTATACTTTATATATGAGCTTTTTATTAAAAGTTGTCGATAATTTTATTAGGTTTTATTTATTATGGGAATTTTTTTCTCTACGACGCACCGTTTTTGATATAAATGATATATTATAATCAGAAACCCTAATACCCCTTCTACCTCACCCCCTGCCCGCCACCCAGACGTCAGGGCTTTTGGATTGTAACCCCCTACACACCTTGAATAAGTTTTTGAAGTAATCGCTTAGATAGATACCTGCTCGCTCACGCACTCTACACCTCCTTTCTTGACTGAAAAGTCCAAAAATGTGTTGTTTTTTTATGTCCAGGAACCGAATCTGACAGTTGCATTGAATGTCTATGTCATTCAGTATCTGGATGCTGGAACAGGACCAATTGTGCGAGATACTCAATTAATTTTAATTATTGGACGATAGCAGGTAGTCCTAGAGTTGATCCAGGGGATTCCGAAAATGATGAAGAAAGTTATAAAAAATGCATGGCCAATGACGCCTGTATTACATCAACCATAAGAAGTTATACGAACAAATTTGGTGCTATTGTGAGATTCTAAAGAATAATTAACATGTATGTACTTCTAATTAGATTATTTTAGGATTGCAATTGTGATGACAAATTTGACTGCAAGGATATGTTGGCTATTCATTTAATGGGAGAAAATTGCGGTAATCCGAAATATGGCGAAATCATTGCCAGAAGATTTAACGACTGCTCTGGTGCAATTGGTGTGTCATTAATGCTGCCGGAAGAAGGATCAGAGATGTGTTCTTTGGAAGATTTTTAATTTTACTAATGTCAATAAGACTTACGATGGATTAATCAATAATTAATAAATTTATAATAACATTCTTCAGTAATATATCCACTAAATTTTAATTACTACCCATATAGATTGCGTAAGATTCTAATGTCGTCTATATTAAAAATAGAGCAACCTCGGGTAAGAAAAAATCAATAAAGCGGAGATGCAACTAACTCACAGTACAACTGTGCTAGATGAGAATTATCAATTCAGCAAATTTCGCCTAATCTAAAGTGCGAGGTAGATTTTTATGAAGTTTTGTAGATGCGACTGATGCGAGGTTAACTACCTAAATATAAACGCATTACGTATTTATGTAGTAGCATATTATTACGATTCCGGACAGTAAGCGTCAGATACTCAACCACTATTAGGTTATTAGCTAGGTACTAGAATATAAAATGTTTAGAAAATATATTTTATTCTCATTTTTATTATTTCTGATAACTGAAAGTAAGTACACTTTGAATATAATGTACTTCCAATACAGACAAGTTTAATTTAAAATTCTCCCAGTAAAAATAGCTTGTTCCAATATTTTTTAGGTCAGGCTCTTGAATGTTATAGATGTGGCGCTTCTAAAGACTTAACTGATCCTTGTTTTTTGAATGATGTTAGTGGTAAAAATCATGATATAAGAATGAACACCATGCTTCTACCAAAAGAACAATGCAGACAGCCTGGGGATGTCTGCAAGAAGTTTACTCTAAGAGAATGTAAGTTAAAATAATTGAACATTAATTCTTTAATATAAGTTTCTGAATTTTATGCCCTAATGTTCGGCCTGATAAAAAATTATATATATATATGTTATATGGGTTATATTCGTTGTTCCCTTCGAAGTTACAGCTCCTAAACTGCATGCGTTAAAGAATCACATTTATCCTGAAACGATTTAAAATAAACAAAGGAAACTTATGACCATCAAAAACTACTACCAAAATCGTTTATAATGTTATAATTTTTTTATTCTCCCCGCTTTGCTGCAAAGAGGTGAATCATACCTACTACCCGTTTAAGTTTTTCTATTTAGAGCCTTAACTTATTTAGAAATTTTTTGTTTCCTAAAAATTTTTCATATCAAAAAAAAAACATAAATCAGAGACCTTGCATAAATAATTATAACACTAGGTCATGAAGGCGCGCATACGCGCGCCCTTATCTGAAGTGATCCCCGAGTTGAAGTAATCTTCACAACTAACATTATGCTCCCTAACATTACTATTGTACAGGTTACCGAGGAGCGAAATAGGGGTGCTGGGTGGGTAAGAAGCTTAAAACAGCTATTGCAATCTAATATTAAGGTCACAACTAAGGCCTCTTTGACACTACGGTCGAATTTATATTTTTTTCTTCACTTTCAGGGCAAGGAATATCTTCGAGATTAACAGTAGCACGGTTTTTATTTTGAATTTTGCATTTATTTTGCATTTATATTCCAAAAATCGTAACATCAATCCCTGTGGTCTGTTCACGATATGAAAAAGCGGATATAATGCCAGTATACGTGACTCTACGTTTCGAAGCGCTTGGCATTGTCCTCAAGTGGTTACATCCCATGACTCGACGCATTTAATCATCGCATCTGCCAGGTCCGTACTTTCATTGCACTCTCAAAATCGGTTCTTAAAGCCGTTTTGTGGCCTTCCCTTTCATTTGCAAAGCATATGAATACCTTACTGGTATTACTATAGGTATGTTCTCCACCCCTATATAGGTGCCATAGTGAAACTGTAGGAGACGCGGATGTATACAGGGTGTCCCAGCTTATTCGAAGCGGTCTCTGTCGTAGTGAAACGGTTCAAGATAGAGAAAAACGGCTTACGTGTCCCTATTATAATTTTTCATGTACTATCCTATGATTTAGATGAAATGTTTATACAGGGTGATAAAAAATTTGAAAAATTCTGAGATTTCCCCACGCGTCGCGAATTAAAAAAATCAAAGAAAGTACAAATGTTTCAATACCATAGGATAGTATCTACATAAAAAGTTAAAATAGGGAAATGTAAGCCGTTTTTCTCTATCTTGAACCGTTTTCGTTGTACAGGGCCTTAAACTTGAAAAATGACGATTTTCACTTGTTTATAACTCACAAACTTCTGAATTTAAACACCAACTGTAAAAGCCAATCTTATTTTCTCTTCTCAGACATTCTAAAAATGCAATAACATAGGAGCAATCCATTTAAAAAAACATAACTTTGATATGCCACTGTCATATGGGACACTCTGTATACTAGAAAATAATTTTAAATTCTGTCCATTGTGTATCTGTACTTGAATTTTCAAAAAGTTTTTTGAAAAAGTCCATCGTTTGGCCTACAGAGACCGTTTCGAATAAGCTGGGACACCCTGTATAATGACCCTATTTTTTTCTTCACTTTCAGAGCAAGGAATATCTTCGAGGTTAACAGTAGCACGGTTTTTATTTTGAATTTTGGATTTATTTTCCATTTATATTCCAAAAATCGTAACATCACTCCCTGTGGTCTGCTTGCGATATGAAAAAGCGGATATAATGTGGGTCCGTCTCTGCATACGCTTCGAAGCGCTTGGCATTGTCGTCAAGTGGTTACATCCGAGGCTCGGGGTATTTAATCGGCGCTTCTGCCAGGACTGGACTTTCATTGCACTCTCAAGATTGATTTTTTATGCCGTTTTATTTCCTTTCCTTTCATTTGCAAAGCAAATGAATATCTTCCTAATGTTACTATAGGTATGTTCTCCACCCCTATGTAGGTGCCATAGTGAAACTGTAGGAGACGCGGATTAATTATACATACGCATATAACGACCCTGGGTTAATTGAAAGTAGGGTATCTGAAACTAAGTTAAGGTGCGATGTCCCTCCACTCCATGCAATTGGTCTGTTCTTCATGGTCTTCCCAACTCTCTTCTAAGAAGGACTTTCTTAGTGCAGGCCGCTGGACCCCCCTCCATGTGCCATACATTAGTATCTTCGGATTTATTTTCAAGAACATGTTCGTATAGGTACATGCACAGGTGTTAGGTACATTTCACATGCATGATCGCATTTTTTTTTACCTTGAAAGTCTCACGATGCTTTGGCGAAATAACATATACTGTGACTGCAGCTGATTGTCATAGTTTCCCGTTTCATCAATGGACATCGATTCCGATATACTCTTGAATTTTAGTTTGAGTCTATAATTGTTGTTCATATTTTCAAAAGCAAAATAGAATCATTGTGAATCTTGATAACGAATTGTTATAGATTTACCACAAATTGAAGAACTTTTGGAATTACTTGACAGTTCATTGAAAGCGGGTATTCCACACGGAAGTATGTACTTGAAATAGGATCTGATTCCAGCTCGCTTCCCGCCAACGATTCGCCGACGGACACTTCAGATGCCGCGACGCCAAATTCAACAAACTTCAGATTATTAAATAGTAACAATGTAATAAGATTTCAAGCTTAATCGTTATTGTCTCATTCGGCTTATTAAATTTAATTAAATTAAATTTAATTAAATTATATTATCACTGTTTCCTGTTTACTCAGGTCACCTACCGTACACTCACCGTGGGATTTCCCAGAGTCTAACTAACGAATGTTTATTTCAGAATATTTAAATTGATAGTCAAACTTCAACTTTGTCCATTAAGCACATTTTGAACTCTACTATCTCTAATACATCCAATAGTTGTCTGCGATATTGTCTACTCGTCTCCTATTATCTGCAATTCTTCATATGCCCAACTACATTATACGGTGTTGTCTCTTATCTGAATCTTATTCATATTCTTTATCTGATTCTTAAACTGATCTGGGTCTTTCAACTACGAATCTTATTTATTATCTTTATTTGAATCTATTGAATCTATTGAATCTATTTGAATGAATTTATTTACTGATCTTCAATCACACAACATATGCTACTTCTTGTTTATGTAAATACTAATTTTAATGGAAAATGTTGCATTGAAATTTTCGACACCACATCTATAACATTGACAGCGGTGCGTGACACTCGCATTTCGAGACCTCACCCTTCACATCTCTGGGATTTACACAGTTTACGCGCCATCTACCGAAAGATTTCTCGCGTAGGTGTCATCATTGTATTGTTTAGAGGCCTCAACCTCCACATCTCTGGGATCTACATGTTTACGCGCCATCTACCGAAAGATTTCTGGCGTAGGGGTCACAATGGTATTGTTTAGTCACTGTACAGATTTCGCTTTGTGTGATAGCAGGGATCTGTACACTCAAACATTTACAGCGGTGAGCGACGCGCGCATTTCGAGGCTTCAACCTTGTACGTGACATCTCGATTTTATATAAGGAATAACAATTTTAAATTTTCATTAAAATATCAGTAGTTTTATTATATACAAGGCATTAATTCAATACGCTACCAAACTTCAGGATAACTCCTCGCTCAATTCTGAGATGAAAAGGTTCAATAAATATAGGTTCTATATGGCTCATTTTCGAAAATACGAGGTTTTACGAAATAACTTTAACTTATATTTCAACCCAATGTATTTTTTAAATTGGTTTAAACATTATTAGGGGTCGACTATTGAATTAAACTCTTTATTTGTACCATTTTAAGCCATCTAGGTTAAAATGGGAATCAGTATCCAAAATTTCATGTTTCTTATTACCAGATTTCAAAGTGGTCTTGACTATGTATTAGAGCACGGGTATTAATAAATAAATGAAGTTTAAAATTAAAACTCAAATAATCCTAGATGGTACAAGTTGCAAATATTAATAATAATTGGTATATTCTTTTTCAGCCGGTAAAGATCCACAGTTTATCTTAAGAGGCTGCAGCGGATCAAACGAGAACTGTAATGATTTCAGAACTCGCATGCAAGCGGAAATGTTCAAAAGATTGGATCTCCAGAGAGAAATTGCGAAATGTTACTCTTGTACTACTGAGAAATGCAACTCTGCCTTTACTGTAAAACCTTTTTCTGGACTGAGTTTCCTGGCATTATTTCTTTCAATAATCTATACGAATATAAATATTTTATAGATATTTGATTGTATAGATATATGATTATAATAATACTTAATAATTATTATTGTAAGCTCTAAATTTCCTGTTTGAATACTCTTGAATAATATTTTGATTTATTTATTCGATTACTAGGTATATTCAATATTTGAATAATTTAAACTTTATTAATATCAAGAATATTCACAACAGAGTTTTATGGTACTTTTTATTATTATCACTTTGATTCGCTGTTTCATAGGGCAGCCCGCACTTAAGATGGCATCGTGAGGGATTGCACCATAGATATACAGGGTGCACCATGTATCCTTCTCTATATTGCTATCTCCTGAACGCTAAGAGATACAGGGTCGGTTAAATTAGAGAAAAGATGCGCAGTTTTGTGGCCATCTCGAATCCGTCAAGTGATGCAAGATATCTATGTGACCGTTCCTGAAATATCCTGAAAAAATTGAAAAATCGAGATTTTTTATTTTCGTCATATCTTTTTTATTATTGGAAATTAATAAATAATTTTTTGTAGGCTTACATAAGCCGTTAAGAGCTATCCATCTGACATTTCAAAAATTTTCAAGGCCTACTAGATCTAAGAGTTTTCCCAGTCAACTTTCGTTTTTCTTATGGCCGCCATATTATTTTTTTATGTCGTTCGATATGAAAAAATAATGGAAATCAAAAATTAATAAACTTCAAAAATTTTTTTTTTAATTTTAATTTTTCTTTTTCCAAAGAAAAACCTAAAAAAAAATCGTCGAAAAACGTCGACATTTGTTAAATACGCCGAAATAGTGCTTGCCTTATGGTTTTTTAATTTATCTATGAAATTCGGTCTAAAAATGTGTCTTTTTTGTAAAGAAAAAAGAAGAATAAAATTTTTTTAAATTTATTCTCGGAAGTTTAACAATTTTTAGTTTTTATGATTTTTTTATATCGAACAACATAAAAAAACAATATGGTGGCTATAAGAAAACCGAAAGTTGACTATGAAAACTCTGGGATCTAGTCGGCTTTGAAAATTTTTGAAATGTCAGATGGGTAGCTCTTGCCGACTTATGTAAGCCCACAAAAAATTATTCATTAATCTCCAATAATAAAAACAAGATATGGAAAAAATAAGAAATCTCGATTTTTCAGTTCTTTCAGGATATTTCAGGAACGGTCACAGATATCTTTTATGTCTCGACGGAATCAAGATGGCCACAAAATTGCACTTCTTTGGACTTGTTTAACCAACCCTGTATCTGTTAGCGTTAGGAGATAGCAATATAGAGAAAGATACATGGTGCACCCTGTATTATGTTCCCTAATCCCTTAAATATATTTAAGTTAGTGATAGGGCCACATTATTCCATTATTATTAAGTGTGTACCATTATGTTTACCAACAGCTGTTTTGACTACCTCCTCTTAACCTAAGCTTATTTTTTCTTTGTTTTTGGTTGTTAATGAGTCTGTATACAAAATAAAAAAATGTTAATATTTTTTCCTATACTAGAAATATTTTAAAGAAACAATATTATGCCGTTTATCTCATTTCAATATGTCACTTATTTAGCGAAATAATATGCAGGGTTATTGGTAACTGGATATACGTTCCTTTGGTGATCTGATAAAACAATGAAATAAAAAAAAGAGGTGAAGAGTAAATTAGCTCTTATATGCACCATACAAAACTCAATAGATTTTGAGATATTTTTTATTTAAATTTTTCTCAAAAAGAAAATAGATTTAAATGTCTTCAAATGTAATTTTCAAAAATTGTACTTGTATGTTTTAAGAAATTAATTTTTTCCAGTGGCTTAGAAGTTTTAGGGCTTAAAAAAATAAGAATTCCCGCAACTGCGCCACTGGTTTCGCCTAAGTAGTTTTTTTGTAGTTCAAAATTTTTCCCCTCTATTAATCTATTAATCTATTCAAGGTCCTCTATTTCAAATACGAACGCATACAAACGTAGTGGTGTTTTGCTTGCCACATTTGAATTCTGCTTAGATGAAATCTCCCTAAGACAATATTGTAATATTCACAGGGGCCATTTAAACCATTCATTTTCTTCTTTGTTTTTAATCCTCGTAATCACCTCTTCGATAGCTTTTTCATCCTTTTTTCGAACCACTGCTTTTATGTTTCACTTTCTTGACTTTTGGTTTTCCTTGCGATTTTTTTCTTCTGCATCCTTAGTCACTTCAGAAAGTCATTTCTTCGGTGGTCAAAACTTTCCTTTGGCATGCTGCCTATTACTTGGGATCATTTTTTTGAAGAGCTTCTTCTGCCGAAGGTTTTCTATTTTCGTATTGTTTAAAAAAGAGGTCTTCAATATCTAACTGCTTTTGTTCTTGGCTTACCTGTGATAAGTTGTCTTGGTATAGCTCGTTGTTTGGGTCAACACAATGTTTCTGAGACATTGGAGTCGACCCTTCTCTTGTGTTGCATTTATAGCAATTGTGGTAAATTAAATGGCCTTGTCAAATTTCATTAAACCTAGGTATGTTATGGTTTCTGGCTTCTTCAACAATTCGAATACTGATATGACTTGCGTGCCCATCGTAAAGCGGAACTGCTCCTTGATTGGGTACATTCTTTAGTATAATCGAACGTTTTCGATATGTCGAACAAAGCCCTGTTGAAGCCAATTAAAAAAACTGCTGCTCTTCCATCCACCCATTTTTGGAAGCCGCATAGAATGTGTTAGGATACGCTTTCTGTGAAGTCCTTCTGCTTGTATACCAGCTCTTGTAAAGAGGATCATAGGAGGTAGTGCTAATCCATGCGTAGAAATAAGGCTAAAACAGCGATTGATTTCCGCTCAGATCCCCCTGAGACTCTACTCAAAGCTTTCGATTTTCATTGAAAAAGAATTTAGATACAACCATGTTGCAATTTGGTGGTCCAGCTCATCGGATCTTTGTTAACGAGCATCTCTCACCTCATCATAAATTATTATTTAAGCGGTCAAGACAGTTTTGCAAGGATCATAACTATAAATACTGCTGGATATCCGGGTGTCGAATTTTGATGAAGAAAAATGATGCTACTAGGGTAATTACGGTCAATAATGATGACATCTTGCGAAAGCTTTCCTCTGCGTCCTAGATCTAGTATGTTTGTTATTTTTCGTGGATAATTCTCGCTACCTTCAGAGACCTAACTATTTACTTTCAAAATGTTCGCGGTCTCCGCAGTAAGACTACTGACTTTTTTACTGGTGTTTGTGCTATGGATTACGATATCATATGCCTTGCTGAAACCTGGTTGAGGAATGTGGTTGACAGCGGTGAACTGTTTCCAGCCAGTTATGATGTATTTAGAATTGATCGTGATCGACTCCTAACAGGGAAAAGTGATGGTGGTGGTGTGCTCATTGCAGTGAGAAACTCATTAAGTGCTTCGAATGAAAAGTGGTCTAGTGCAGGAGTTATAGAGGAGGTATGGGTGTCAGTCGGCGTCGAGGTAAGCTCTAAACTTTTGATTTGCTGTGTTTATAGTCCACCGTATGCGACTGAAAATTGTTTACTCGCTCATCTATCGAAATTGGAGGAAATTGTATTACACACCAAATATAAATGCATAGTTGTTGGTGATTATAATCTGAGTTCCATTGATTGGCAGCAGACATCCCCGGACGTTGGCTGTTTGCCTGTCTTTCCTCCTAATTTAATCAATGATATATTTGTTAACACTTTTTCAATTCTTAACCTATATCAATTTAGTGCAGTAAAGAATCACCTTGGTAGAATACTAGACTTGGTTATGTCACCCTCACTTAATATTAAAGTAACTCACTGTAAAGATCCTCTTGTCATTGAGGATAAGCATCATATGGCTTTGGATATTTTCGTGGATATGACAGTGACGAAGTTTTTAAATAACGCCGAATATAGAAACTTTAACTTTAAGGGAGGCAACTACGTTCAGATCGACGAATGCTTGAATTCGATTGATTGGAAGTTGCTTTTTTTGGATAAACACGTAGATGTATGTGTGGAACTATTCTACAATGTTTTGAGGGGTTTGATAAGTGATTACATACCAAGCATCACCTGTAATAGGGACAGATATCCTAGGTGGTTCTCTGCTAGTACCATGAGACTTATTAAGGAGAAGAATTAATAGGTTTCATAGGAGGTGGAAGAGGTTTGGTGGGGTTGTTAACTATTCAAATTTCTCGGATCTGTGAAGAAGGGTCAAGCTCTCTATTAAAACTGATTATAAAACTTATACAGATGCTGCTGAGGACGGTCTCAGGAACAACATTAAGAAGTTCTGGTCTTTTATATCTGGGAAACGTCGTTTCTCTAATTTCCCTTCCACTATGCGATATAATGATGAGGTGGCCGAGGATAGTCTCTCTATCAGTAAGCTTTTCTCTATAGATACTTTTATTCGGTGTATGAACCCGATAATCTTCCTGGTTTGTTTCAGCATGTACCTCATTGTCATTCTACGGCAAATATTAACTTCGTTTCTATGGAAAGATCGCATATTGAGGAGGCTATTAAAAATCTCGACGTTAACAAGGGTCCTGGCCCGGATGGGATACCAACTTTATTTATTAAATCATGCAAAAACTCAATTATTACGCCTTTGTTGTTGCTATATAACATATCCATTAAACATTTTCCCGGCGAAGTAGAAGGTTGCTCAAGTTGTCCCAGTGTTTAAATCGGGAGATAAGAGCGATGTTCGCAATTACCGGCCTATTTCACTATTATCTCATTTTGGAAAAATTTCGGAAAGTATTTTAGCCGATGTAATATTTTTTAGTTTCAAGAACGTTATTTCAGCAAATCAGCATGGTTTTTTCAGAGGTAGATCAACTGTTAATAACATTGTTCCCTTCGTCCAGAATGTCTATCGTGCTATGGAACAAGGTAAATCTGTGTGTGCCGTTTATACTGACTTCTCTAAGGCTTTCGATAAAGTTCACCATTTAACTCTTATAACCAAACTAGAGACCCTTGGAGTGCACGGTAATTTACTTAGATTACTAAAGTCTTATCTGAGTCAGAGGGAGCAATTTGTAGTATTAAACTGTGCTCGATCTCCTGCAATGTCCGTGACGTCAGGTGTGCCACAGGGTTCTCATCTTGGTCCCCACTTGTTCTCTTTATACATTAATGATATCGAACGGTGTTTTCAATACACTGATTTCAAGCTCTATGCTGACGACTTAAAAATATACAGAGACGTGGACAGTGAGAGTGATTGTCGGCTTTTTCAGAGTGACCTAGACAGACTAAATGGCTACTGTAGGGTGAATAGACTAGAACTAAATCTACTGAAATGTGTGCAAATTGTTTTTTCGCGCAAAAAATACCCAGTCTACCATGCGTTGTCCATTTCAGGGCACGAACTCTCTATTGTTGAAGAGGTGAGAGATCTTGGGGTGCTCCTGGATTCCAGACTGAGCTTTGAATCTCACATATCTAATATTGTTCGCAGCTCATACAAGATGTTAGGTTTTGTGTTAAGATCTACAAGAGATTTCAAAAATCTGGAATCTGTAATTAGTGTGTACTCTTCACTTGTGAGATCTAGATTGGAGTTTGTATCGTCGATCTGGAGTCCTATGTACACTAAATACGTACAGCAGATAGAGAGAGTGCAATGAAGACTTATTCACAGTCTTAATTTCAGATACCATAGGCAACGCCATTTACTGTCCTATGAAGAAAATTTACCCCGCTATAATTTGGATTCATTGTCCTCGAGGCGCTCATTAAGTGACATTTGTTTTATACAGGGTGGTCCCTCTAACTGGAATAAATTCTGTAACTCGAAGGGGTGGAATTCAAAAAAATTATCTTCATACACATTCATTGTAACTTTTTCCAAGCTTCATTCTGAGGGTAACTATTTTTCCATATACGAACCCCCTAGGGGTGAAACCACCCCTAACTTTTTTTTTCTGAATATAAGGGTAGGTCAAGTGACACGTCTTTGAAAAGCTTATGTGAAAAGGAATACGACACACTATTTATTTGCTGAAAAATTCTGAACATATCTTATTAAAATCAACTTTTAAGATAATAAACAAATAAACTTATTTTCTTGTCAAAGACAGTTTCATGTCCCAAATTTTTGGAAAGTAACCGACAATTTAATTATTTTTTTTGTTCAAAAAGAGGATATGCTAATGGGGTACACTCATATTCTAACGAATATGTTCAAAATGATGCCCAATTCTTTCTTGGCAAAGAGCCAATCTGTCGTAAAACCCATTTCTAACGTTTCGAAATACTTCGGGTGAAATATTTCTAGCTTCAAGGGTAATTCTGTCCCTCAAATCCTGAAGATTGGTTGGTGGTGTAACATAAACCTTGTTTTTTAAATATCCCCACAAGAAAAAGTCCATAGGATTGAGATCCGGGGATCTTGGAGGCCATCCAAGTGCACCTCTTCGACCAATCCACCTATTTGGAAAAATTTGATCTAAGTAGTTGCGAACTGGCAATGCATAGTGCGCTGGAGCGCCATCTTGTTGGTACCAAATTCTGTTGTCAAATTCATTTTGATTTGCGGTTGGAAATTGATGACGCAAATGTGGGACGAGCTCATCCCGGAGCAGTGAAAGATATGATGGCCCATCAAGATTATTATCTATAAAAAAAGGTCCGACAACTTGGTTTCCAATAATCCCAGCCCATACATTTAATTTTTGTGGACGTTGAGTGTGGGTTTCTCGCATCCAATGGGGGTTGTTATCAGACCAATAACGGCAGTTATGATGATTCACTTCACCATGCAAAGTAAACGTGCATTCATCCGAAAAGAGTATCCAGTTCAGTTGCATCTGATCGCGGTCAATGAAGTCCATCATTTGCTCACAAAACTCATTTCGGCGATCTGGATCTTCATCAGACAACTCTTGAAGCATCTGCATCTTGTAAGGGTGCATCTTTCCAGTTTTCAAAATCTTTAAAACTGTTTGATGACTGATCTCGTTATCGCGAGCCAATTGCCGAGCTGGAGTTATGGGGTTTTCTTGGAGAGCCAACAAAACGTCAAGTTTTGTATTGTCGTCCACTACAGGCGCTCTTTTTCTTGGCACGTCCCTTACAGAACCGAATTCTCTATAGCGCTTTTCTATTTTGCTAACTGTGCCTTGAGAAAGACGCGGCAAATCGGGATGGTTTGCTTGAAATAATTCAGCTACCTCAGCTTGAGTGCGGCTTCGTTCACCGTATCCAATCATCATTAATATTTCAATGCGAAGGGCTTCCGTTAGGTGACGCATGTTAAATTATTTACTACGATGATGTACAGATTGGAACACTTCACTAGAGTCACTAGAGATAGAGAAACTAAGTACCTTTTGAATAAACGAGCAAAGAGAATTGCAAGGAACAATTAATCAAAATTTACCAACGTTGACGGTGTAACAAATCTACCACACAACTGACAATCGGATCTAAAACAGAGAAGATGAAAAAGTTTTTTCATCGATGATAAGATTAGACTTTCTGCGATAATAAATGCACGTTATCCGTTTATAGTCCAATAAAGTCTAAAAAGTCATACGTATCGATTAAGAATACACATCCTTTTGATAGTTCGATTTATTTTGTTTCATATACGTGTTTTTTATAGTAACCGTCCAGTTTGTCTAAACACTCCATCCCGCATAAATAAGTATACGTCAACATTGGTTTTGAATGAGAATTAAATGCAAAACACAGAGGATAGAATGTCATTACGTGAATAAATTTTATGTAGTTGTCAGTGGCTCTCAAACTGACGTAAGCGGTTCAATTAATTTTTTGAATGATTCCTTCAATAATTTACTCTCGTTCACAACTTGACAATTAACTGTTTGACATTTTCTGGTGAAATTAAAAATATTAATTCGGACGGTTAGTGTGACGTCACATCTGACTTTTTAAAGTTAATCCTACTATAGTACATTTTTTGCTACCGGTCATTCAGATATGGTCGTAAGTCGCATTGAGCGAACGCAAGTTGTTTTATTTTTCAATTTTTTTCACTTAGTTTCGGAAATAACTGAGCAACTAAGTAGTGTGTTGTATTCCTTTTCACATAAGCTTTTCAAAGACGTGTCACTTGACCTACCCTTATATTTAAAGAAAAAAAGTTAGGGGTGGTTTCACCCCCAGGGGGTTGGTATATGGAGAAATAGATACCCTCAGAATGAAGCTTGGAAAAAGTTACAATGCATGTGTATGAAGATAATTTTTTTGAATTCCACCCCTTCGAGTTACAGAATTTATTCCAGTTAGAGGGACCACCCAGCCTTCTGGTGAAATTGGCCATTTCATGAAAAGTCTGGCCATTTCATGAAATGCTGCCATATAGTGAAATGATTGCGTATTTCACTAAATGGCTAACATTTTTAGACATTTCATGAAACGCAAACACATTTCTGCCATTTGATGAAACAGCTCGAAATTACACCAAGAGGCCAAACATTCTGACCACTTCGTGTAATGATCATCACTGTTTTGCAATTTGTGCTACATGGATAATAATACATTGAAAGAGCGTTGCGAAAGTAAAAAGAAAACTGAAGAAGCTGCTAACAAAAAGCTAGGTAATTCCGAGAAACAATAATTTAACAATTTTAGCCAAGACGAGTGTGTGCTTTTAAATGTTCCAAAAGTCGATAGAGGACCTGGAGACTCCAGAAATATTGTCTGTGTGATAGTTGACCAGAAAAACGGCGTATATGAAGTTGCTAGTAAACATGGCATAATCAATGGATGGTTTGGTGTGGAAAGCCTGCTTACAATATCCGGCTCACCATTTCTAATGAAAGAAGAGATAGGTACCTTTGAATAAATCTATTAAGTGTGAGAGAAACAATAGCGCTAGAATCAGGGGGTCAGAATCAGGGGGTCAAGGAATGTCAAAATGCAAAATGTTTATGTAAGCCTAGTAAGCAACAGTGCATGAAAAATAAGTGCATGTGTAGAAAAAATAATATACTTTGTAATAGCCGTTGTCACAACAGTCTGCCATGTTTTAATAAATAAACTTGAAAAATATTCCATTTATTTATGGACTAAAGTTAGAAATGTTAATTTATTTTTTTGTTTAATACGATCAGTGTTATATATGTTTTTTGTAACTTTATTGTTAACAGCTTATATTGGATTGATGAAAGATTTGTTAATTTATTAGTTGTTGAGCTATTAGTATTTTTGTTGATTTATTACTTGTTGTGTTATTAATTCTTAAGTTTCGCTCAAGTAAATAATGTAATTTTTTTTGTTGTATAATATTATGTAATATTATAATAAATATTGGTTTTGAATAACGTCGGCTTAAACGGCAATTGACGTAAGTCCATTATTTTCAAAAAATGAGGTTTTAGCTCCATCTCTTGGAAAATGACTATAAAGCTAAATGTGTAGAGAATATCGTTTGTCCAGTTTGATATAGAAACACACAATTCTGTGTTGAAAATTTTAGTTTTAGAAAATTACAAACAGAACTTTAGTTTATTTTAAGTTTTAAGTGTCTCCTGTAAAATTTTGCATTTTGGACTTACGTCATTTGCCGATTAAGTCGATGCTTATTCGCTTATGACCTATTTACACTGAAAACTGAACCTTATTAACCAATTTTAAATAATGTACAGGAAAAGAATATTATATCTGATTTTATTTCCTTAAACGCAAGCATGGATTGCAGCATTACATGAAATGGCCAGAAAGTTTAGCCAAATGATAGACGATTTCATCAAGTGACAAAATAGTTATTTACATTACAAGCTACGAAAGTTCACTTTTAGGTGCGAGGTCTTTTGAATAGCCGAGGCGAAGCGTAGCGTAGCCGAGGCTATTTAAAAACTCCGAGCACCTGAAAGAGCTTTCGTAGCGTGTAATGTATTAAACTTTTCATTCTCCCCTTGCCATATTGAACCACGAATTAAGAAGAAATGAGTAAAATAATACGATTCAGTGATAACAATGGAATTATTATAAGGTGCCATGTTTTTAACATTACCATAGTAACGTTGGTTTTAAATTATTAATTTATGACCCTGTCAAGTTTAAAACTCTGTACCGCTATAATTTTAGAATCTTTGATCGTAGTTTAGTTCAAAATGAATTTCATTCAAGAAGCTGCAAATTCCAGTAAATCTTTCTGGAACATACAATAATTATTATTTTTATGTTCCAGGAAGATTTACTGGAATTTTTTATTGCAGTTTTACATTTAATTTTCCATCTAAATAAACGTTAATCAAACTGACATTTCTACTTTTTTGTCCAGGCCACGAAAGTTTTTCATAGCTAGCAACCACCTAGCAACCTATCACCTAGGATGTTTTACTTTCGCTTTCGGTCGTCTTATCAAGACAGAAAGTTACACTTTCGTAAAGGGGAGAATGAAAACAAACTTGCATTACATGAAATGTCTAAAAATATTAGCCATTTAGTGTAACTGAGAATCATTTCACTATTTGACAGCCACTTCATGTAATGCCCAGACTTTTCATGAAATGGCCAATTTCACCAGAAGGCTGCGACATATATAAGATAGTTAACGGTTTATTGGACTCCACAGAATGCTTGAACTATTTAAATCTGAATTATTGTTCATCATATAGTTTACGTCAGAGAGACCTTTTCTGTACAGATCTGAGTTTTTGTAGCACTAATTTTTATTTAAATTCACCCATGATAAGATGTGTTCGCAAGTTTAATGAATTCAGCGGATCTACCAATTCCCCTTCTGCTGATTCCTTTTCTTCTTCTCTTTTGAAATTTAAGAGATTCGCAAAAAAAAATTTAAGCTATGTACCTAATGTAATTAATCAGTGAATTTTGCGCATATTTCGTATATTTGGTTATTTTGCTTATGAATATCTGATTGTTTTTTTCTCATTGTCATTTTGTTTTTTTTTTTGTTGTTTCATGTAATCAGTCGCTTACCATTATATTTATTATTTCGATAAAAAAAAATATATATGTATTTTCTTTACTCGTATACATACTGAGATTGTGATTATTTTTTAAATTGTAATTTGTGTCATCCTATAATAGGACCAATGCTATGGTCTGTTGGATGACCTTCTTGTCAATAAATAAATAAATAAATAAATAAATAAATAAATAAATAAATAGGGATCGGTTCGGAAACCTGATCCATTGGCATTAAAAACAAAGTTAACCATTTCTGCTGAATCATGAAGTCCTCAAGTCTGAATTGTTGGCTTTAATTTTTCATAAAATTCGTAAACAACGTCTGGTTTTCGAGCGGCCTTTCCGCACTTCTGTAAAATGTTCTGGTTCCTAATGATGCCATAATTCATGACGCATAATGAAAAAATAGTACCATTCCTTTCCTGGTCTGCCATCTACAAATGGAGTTTTCAGATTCTTGCTTCTCCATATTCTTCAACGAGATTCAGTAGTTCATCTTTATCACCATGAACAACCAGGTAATTTGCGATTTTGTTTTCTACTTAAGAACATGCATCGTGTGGCGGACTCGGCCTAGAGCATTCGTTGATTTTTTCCTTTCATTAATTCTTTGGCTGATTACAGTTTTTGGGACATTGTAATATGCTTGAACCTGTCTGAATGTTCTATTCCTATTTACCACATCGGAGACGGCATTTAGCCAGATTTTCTCTGGATTATGAAGGGACCGTAGTTTTTTTCACATATTAAGTTCGCGGTATCTGATTATTATTAAACCTAATCTCAATTTGTTCTTGTTTACCCCATAACGAATATTATACAGCCATATACGTTGGTTTACATAATAACCACTGTTTACATTTACCTCACTTGACCTTACACCTTCGAGCGAGCGAGGAGCACTGATGACGTCAGCGATCAGCGTCGCAGCACGCAAGGAAAAATGGGGGCGCGTCTGTTTTTACCTAACTTAAAATTTTATTGTGCAGCCTTCTTTGGTGCTAAAAAAAATTCAACGGTATTATTTAAGTTAGACATAGCTCATTCCAATTAACAAATTAACAAAAAAGAAACTTGCAAACTTTCCGAGTTAATTGAATAAATAATTCTATTGTGTTTATGATTTATTCAAAATTATTGCATAATAGTGGTAAGAACCTTTTTTTGCTTATTTCCTAATTAAAAAATATGAATCATCTCAACATTTCGGTTAGTTTTTCATTTTCCTCTGCTTCTAATATTTTTGCTCTTAAGTTTCTTTTTCTTTCTAAGGATTGCTCGTAATTTTTTCTTTGCCGTGCTATTCTTTCCTTTTTCAAACATTTAACCAATTTATCGTTTTCCATGTTGCAAAATCCGAACAGTCGTGTGAAAGGATTATTCAAACGGCAATTTTTTAGAAGTTCAATCAAGTCGTTACATTTTTGAGAATGTAGATGATCAGATAAGTCGGTGTGCATTTTGTATTCAAAATAACAACTGTCTTCTAGCCCAGAAGAATTATTATTATTTTACTTGTTAAAAAAAAGTGTGTTGACGATCTGCGTTGGACCTTTAATAAATATCAAAATATACTCATTATTGACAGCTTGCGTCAAGATTCTTATTTTTTTTATGTGGTTTTACTGGTAATGTCCGGAGTATTTTCGAGACGCGTTTTATAGTTATAAAGTATATTTTTGTTCAATTTTGAAGTTTAAATTTAATATAATGCAAAAAGATAAGGGTGTCTATAAAATAGAAAAAGTGTTAGTTCGTAAATAAGCATATATATATTAAAGTTTCTAGATTTTACTGAATTAAGGGTATTATACTGCCTTTGTGCCTTAAAATAAATAAATTTCCCATTTTTTAAATACCTACCTTGAATTGAAATAATTGTACAAAATTAAAGAAATTTCAATTAGTCTATTTCACTTTTAAAAGCACAGAGTATAGGCAAATACATTATATGATAATACGTGCAGCTCTCCGCTATTTACATGTAATAAAAGTGAAGTATGAAAAGGAGCGCCATCTACACGCCTCGATCGCTAACTACACGCAGAACCGGAAATTGGATTTAGAAATCACGGATATAATTATAATGCAAAGTTCACTGACATAATAATATTATCTAGAGTTCTTGCTTGCCGCTAATAATAATTATCACTTTCGTGTAAGTATTTAGTAATGAACACACGTCAATAATTCATTACTGGTTCTACATCTGATTACATAAATTCAGATTTAGGCATTAGAATGTAATAAACTTGCATATTAAATTATGATTTATTTTGTAGATGACAAGCAAACGACAGATTGACGTTTCGTTCAATTAAATTGACATTTTAAATCAACGCTAGTTAAAAATCCAGCCGCTTGGGCGATAGTAACTTCCGGTGACAATTTTCAGTGGAACCTGTACGTATTATTATCTAGAGTATTTGGTATAGGTAAATCAAAACATTTTTTTGATTAAGTGGATAATCTATGACTCAAAATCCAATTTCTCTGTAATAAAAATAATATAAGTCGAAGGTAATCTATTATCTTTTTATTATCTTCATAGACTATTTACGTACACATATTTTAGATATAGATATCTAGGAATAGGTGCTTAATAAAAAAGTAACACATTTTTTTTATTCCTCAAACAAACGTTTCTCAAAATGTACAAAGTATTCTCATATTTTTTCATTTTTATTTCATTATTTAGTATTATTAAAGGTATTTATTTTTTATATACTCACAATATTTTAAATGTACAGGGTGTTTAAAACATGTAAGTAGGCGATGTATCAAAATATAATATGAAATTTTGATTTTAGTTGATAGTACAAAATGTTATGTTTGTGACAGTGAAGTAGATAAAAATTGCGAGGATGCAAAAGTTGAAAGCAAAATAAAGCCTTTATTATGTCCGAAATCTTTTGTATGTCTAAAAGGAGTGACGCATAATGGTGAGTACATATTTACTTTGTATTCCACTTGTAATACCTACCTAGATATTCTTTATTTGGGCGTATACAAAAACGTTTTCATTAATCTTTCTCACCATTGGGATCTTGAGAAGTAGGAGGCTACTTCTCCTCCTAAGTCGGTTAAATTGAAGAAAAGTTGCACAACTTTTTACTTATAAAAATGTGAAATAAAATTAATGACAATTTCAGTCGTTGCTGAAATATGTCGAAAAAACTGAAAAATTGAGATTTCTTATTATTGATACCGATATCTTTTTTATTGTTGAAAATAAACTAATTAATTTTCGTGCGCCTACATTAGCATGAGTCATCATGAGCTATCATATTGTTTGAAAAGATGAAGGAAATCTAAAACATTCAGGCTTATTTTTTTGAGAAATTTTATTATTCGCTTTTAAATAATTATTCTGCAAGTGATTTTTTTTTGTAAAAACGAAGAACGAAATGAAATTTTTTATCTATAATAAAAAATTGTTTTAATAGGAGCTCAATCGAAGAATGTCACCACCCGTTTATACTCTGTATAATATCATATTATTATTCTTGTATTGGTTTTTAGGTTCTCAGGCTTACTTTTGCAGTTATTAATAAATAGTTGACGTTTCGGGATTAATTAATCCCTTGAAACCCGGAACTATCTTTTTGGGCTAAAATCTTAACTGAGCTTCGTCTGAGGTTAAAATTTTTGAACGAAGTGCTATACGCGCTTTCGTTGGAGTATGTTTAATAAGTTGCCTAAGTAGCTTGACTAATGGATGCTGAATAATAATTGGATTCTATAGGTTCCAATGATTGCTTGTCATGCCCAAGTCATGCTGCAAAATCTGAAAAAAAAGTTCAACACCTTTTCTATTTTTCATAATTTCCTATCTGTCTTGCTAAGCTTTTCCGGATGTATATTTATGTAAACTTTTATTCCTTAAACATGTCTTCTATAAACTGGTGAGTTCCTCAAAAAACTGACTCATAACACAAAGGTATATGATAACAGAGGGTCCTTCATATTTTTGGGTGCATATAGGTTTTTTTTTTATTATTGTAAATGCACATGCACTGCAGGGAAATCCCTATGACGCTCTGGGAGCGGTGCATGAGCGGAGATATCGATTCACGTTGGCCTTGAATCTCTGTAGGTTGTATACTTCGGGAAACACGCCCTTTGGAATGCTATTCCAAAGTGATGCGGTTCTGTACATAAAAGAAGTCTGAAATAGGGTGGCACGAGGTGTAACGAGCTGAACCTGATACGGATGAGCGTCTGCGGCTCGACGTGTATATCTGCCCGATCTTGTTCTTGCGGTGGGATCAAGCGGGCCACGTCTTTTGAACACCTTCCATTAAAATATCTGTAAAACAGACTCAGGTCAGCTACTCTTCTTCGATGTTCGAGAGTGTCTAAATTTTTTGTCAAATCTGGGTCCCCAATCAAGCGGATGTCTCTTTTCTGAATAGAGTCGAGTAGTCTCAGCGTATGTTTAGGAGCTGAGCTCCAAACATGTGAGCAGTACTCCAAGGATGGTCGGATTTGAGCCTTGCATAAGAGGAGAAGCTGTTGTGGTGTATAAAATTTCTTCGTGCGGAAGAGTGTTCCAAGTTTTTGAGAAGCACTCTTCGCCAGACCTGCAACATGATCATGCCAAGACATGTTCGTTCCGAGGCTCACTCCAAGTAAACGAAGAGATGACGCTGGGGTAAGGAGTGTGTCCCGCCATCATCATATCTGGCTCCAATACGTTGGTCTTTTTGGAGAAGATGGCTGCTTGGGTTTTTCCAGCATTAAATTGGACTTGGTTTCTATCGGCCCAAGTTAGAATGTCTTGCAAGTCATTGTTAAGAATGGCAACTTCTTGCTCCCTGCGAGTCTGTGCGTCGATGGCAGATGTTCGCGCATCTAATAAGAAGATATGAGGGTACTGTCGTCGACAAAACTGTATATTGGATTTTTTTGTTTCAAGCAAGTCGTTTATAAATATTAGAAAGAGAGTCGGAGATAAAATGGATCCCTGAGGCACACCGGCATTGATGGAAAAGGTCTCAGAAAGAACTCCATCGACTGCCACCTGCAATGAACGATTTCCGACATAACTCGCAAGCCACAAGCAGAATTTCTCGGGCATGCCATTGGCCTGCAGTTTTGCCAACAGTCTGTCATGCCAAACAGGGTCGAAAGCTCTAGAAATATCAAGCGCAACCCCTCGAGACTCCCCATGGTGCACGATTGCGCCGTTTCACAGCTCGGTGACGTAAGTGAGGAGGTCACCAGTTGACCTCTGTTTGCGGAATCCGTATTGGTGGTCGCTGATTATATTAGCTCCTTCCAAGTATTTTAAAAGATGTTGGTTAATAGCTTTCTCCATAATCTTGGATATTACTGAAAGCAGTGCCACTGGTCGATAGTTATTTGGTATAGTCTTTTTGCCTTTCTTGGGAATAGGTTGGATCCGTGCACATTTCCAGCAAGAAGGAAATATTCCCTTTTTATACGACAAGTTGAAAAGTCGGCAGAAAACAGATGACAGCTCAGTGGCGCATTTTTTTAGTACGATAACAGGTACGTCATCTGGCCCAAAAGCTTTGTTTGGGTCTAAGGCTAACATAACGCTCTTTATGACCCGCTGTCGGAAAACAATGTCTGACATTTTGGTCTCCACGGAAGGGATCATTGGCGGAGTTCTTCCATGAAAGTCGACGGAAGAGTATGAAGAAAAGACTCCCGCCAACAAGTTCGCCTTCTCAGTAGCCGTGGATGCGATAGTCCCATCTGTCCGTGTAAGTGGTGGAATCGTTGATCTAGTGAAGTTCTGGCTGACTGCTTTAGTTACAGACCAAAAAGATTTCGAACCGTTAGGGCAGGAGAGAAGTTTGTTCCTAATTCTTTGGTTGTGAGTTTCCTTGGTTTGATCTATTATTTCTTTGCATCTGTTTCGAGCAAGGATGCAATTGTGGTGGTTTATGCCGTCGGGGCTCTCTCGCCATTGGCGAAAAGCCAGTTGTTTGGAGGCGACAGCTTCCTTGCACCTTTTGTTGAACCAAGGTTTGCTGTTTGAGGGCTGTTTTTTAGAAAAGGGAATGTAGGCTTCCATGCCTGTTAGGATGACTTGAGCAACTTCCCTAGCACAAACAGATGGATCCTTAGAGCCGAAACAAACACTTATCCATGGAAAATCTCGATAATATTCCCTGAGTTCTTCCCATTTTGCAGATCTATAGTGCCAGACTACACGAGGCTTACTTGCTTCTTTAACACTAGTAATTGGTAGGACACAAGATGTTGAGACGAGTTTATGATCGGAGGAACCCAGTGGGGCTTTCATCGTGATAGTATATATTTGAGGGTTCGTGGTCAAAAACAGATCCAACCGGCTGGCGAATTCTCCCTCGCGATCGGGAATGCGTGTTGGTTCATCAACGAGCTGGGTAAAACCACAGCTGATCGCAAATGATTCCGCTCCACGGCCTTCTTCATCAGTGAAGTTTGAGTATTTAAGCCAGTTGATGTTATGTACATTAAAATCACCCAAGATGGATATCTCAGCTTTGGAGTAGTTTATCTGTAAGAATTCAACAGTTTTTGTGAGGGACGCAAAAAGTGTCCTATACTGTGTATCGCTGGATGGTCGGTATAAACAACAGATAAATCTCGTCGTTTGTCGGTCTGTTATCCTAAGCCACATGACGTCAAAGTCATTGGGCTCAAAGTTTTCCTCACGTTGGCAGGAGAGATCACTTCTGATAAAAATGCCAATACCGAAGTTACGTCTAAATCGGGAATGAAAGTCATATCCTGGATAGAGATAATTAACTGTGCTTGATGACGCTTGGACTTTTGTTTCGCACAGTGCTAGAATGTGAGGTTTATTTGTCTGAAGATGTTGGTGTACTGAATTTATATTCGTATTTAAACCTCTAATATTACAAAACTCGACTATAAATTTTTCCATTCTGGAGATGTTATTATTCTTTCTCTTGCATGAATGTGCCCCTGGATTAGCCCCCGCCCGGAGATCCGAATGGGGGGTGGTTTTAACTCCGGAAAATTTTAACCCCGGGAACGCCATCCATGCATATTAATTGTTTCTTACCCCAAGGACCGGAATCTCTGGCACAGCAACGAAACGTCAGCTCTTTAAAGCAACTTCACGCCGCCTAAGCCAGAAAGATGGTATCGCACCGGGCGAGGCTGTGTGGGTTCTATGTTCTCTACCATCTGGTTTGCTAGTTTTGGTCAGCCCCGGGGTATTTAATTTCCCCGGTGTCATCTATATGGACAACATTCCCCTATCCGCCACCCGGGGAGGCTCCCGATGGGGGATTAGCAACCCCGACACGGGTACTATGTTTTGCTGTTTCTTAATTCTTAGATAGTCCATGACGCTTCTTGAAGCGCTGAAACCAGGTTTATTATTCTTGAAATCAGTTGTGATTTAATTCTCGTCAGTATACAGGGTGATTGATTGAAACGCCACATTAGAAAAAATTCGACTTCCAAATGATCTAGGAATCTGAAATTTGGAACTTAGGCAACATACCTAATAAGGAGTCAAAATGAAATATTACCAAGATGGCAGCACATTTAAAAATGGCGAAAGCAATGGCCATCTTTGTTTTTTTAAATGGGACACCCTATATTTTATTGCATTTTCAGATTGTCTGAGAAAATGTAATAACAATAATGTTTATAGTTGCATTTTAAATTGAGTAGGCTATGAGTTATAAACAAGTGAAAATCGCAATTTTCCAAATTTAATCCCATTTACCACAAAAACGGCCCATAATATCAAAAAACGGCTTACATGTTCCTATCTTAACTTTTTATAAGGCATCCAATTATGCAGTTGAAATGTTTATACAAGGTGGTGAAATTTATCAAATTTTTCATCACCCTGCATAAACATTTAAACTATACAGTAGGATACCAGATAAAAAATTGAGATAGGGACATGTAAGCCGTTTTCTGATATCTTTAGCCGTTTTCGTGGTAAATGGGTTTAAAGTTGGAAAATTGCGATTTTCACTTGTTTATAACTCATAGCCTACTCAATTTAAAATGCAACTATTAACATTATTGTTATTACATTTTCTCAGACAATCTGAAAATGCAATAAAATATAGGGTGTCCCATTTAAAAAAACAAAGATGGCCATTGCTTTCGCCATTTTTAAATGTGCTGCCATCTTGGTAATATTTCATTTTGACTCGTTATTAGGTATGTTGCCTAAGTTCCAAATTTCAGATTCCTAGATCATTTGGAAGTCGAATTTTTTCTAATGTGGCGTTTCAATCAATCACCCTGTATTATAGCATACAACAGTTAGAACTGCTCTTTGCCAATTTTACGTGAACCGCTTTGTAATTTTTTTTCGAACTTGCCGTAAAAATTGTTTCAATTTCCAATGGGATTGCTTCCATAGAGGTAGAGCTTCTTTTTTCGCGCCTTGCCTTTATGATGATTTGGTAGTTAGTGGAATGCTATAATAAGTAATAAGAGCTGCCCGTTTGGAGTCAACAAGTTTCGGTTGATTTTTGGAGTACCGCTAAGTAGGTACGATCAAATACGCTAGACTATAATACGTCCAACTTCGACTGAAAACCGGCAGCGAGGCGACACTAGCGAACCTGGCGGCTCGAGGACGGCTACAGTTGTTCTACTGGGCCCGGAGTAGAGATGGGAAATACTGTTAACGAAGAGTACGACCGTTCCAATCCAACTGGTACCGCGACAGAAAAATACCGCGACAAAATACCGGTATTTTGGAACTGTTTAGCCATAGCCACATCGCCGACTGTAGCGGAGCCGTAATCGCGACACGCATACCCTGACCCTCGGAACGGTATCTCTACTATAAACTCCTGCTCCAGGAGTGCTGGAACTGAATTATGTATAATCATAGTTCCTTGTTCCACGTGATGTTTTAGCCCATATGGCCTTGTATCTTGTATTGCATCTCTGTCCGTACTTCGGTTCGGTACGTATATACCTATGTAGGTATCGTCATTTTTTTTTTCTTACAAGACTGAAGTAAATGAAAAAATTTTTTTTTTGCTTATTTCACATTCCATCTCAAGTATTTTTTCATTATAATGTAATACAGTTACATATTTACATTTTTATTTGATAATATTATGTTATTACTTATAATTTTTAAAGAGTCAAGTACATATACCTGTGGACTCGAGCTTTGCGTCCGCAGCACGGCAAGCAAATGACCGGAAACGCTGGAGAAGGACCGTTCAGCAGGTCCTGAGAAATTTAGACAACCCCGGGTGACAACCATATCAATCACCATACATCGACAACGATGTTAGGACTAAGAAGAAGAAGAAGACATATACCTATAATTATTCCTTTTTTGTTTTCTGGCTTGAAATTTTTACTTTTTTTAATTTTCTTAGAGGACCGAAGTAGCCTTGCATAACTATAGTCAGTAGGTACTCAACGATCCCATAGAGAAATATCGGGTCCGGGGTCTGGGTATAATGATTAAGTATCAAGCAAGCAAAAGTAATCAAGTAATCAACTCAACGTATCAGATACTTGTGACTAATGTATCAATATCTACTCGATACTGTTATCTGTTGCACATCACTATGGTGCAGTGTGTTAGTTACAACTCGCGACACTAGATGGCGCTGCCACAGCGGCTGCCTTCGAAATGCATGTAAAATTGCCGGAGTTGGACGTATTAATAGTCTAGCATATTTGGTACGATTAAAAATATTACCTTTAACGCAGGAATCACTTTTACATTCCTTGCAATTATTGTCACAATGTAAACTTGCTTTTATCTACCTCATGTACCTTTCCCCATAATATACCTACTTATCTAGTGATTCATGGTACTATTATTGAATATCATTTATAGGTAATAGATATGTAAAAAATAGAATTGTGTAACTAGGATTACTAATTTTCAGGAAGAATAACACGCGCATGTGCTACAGTCCCCAAGGCCGCAGAAACATGTAAAGAAGACAATATGCCATCTGGTGCTGTATGTGAAAAGTGTAGTAGCGACCTTTGTAATTCTAGTAGTTCCTTAGGTTCTACAGGTTTTGTTCTTATGCTTAATTTTATGTTTCTCATGATTTGTTATCATGTATAAAGGGCGAAAACTTGTAAGTGGGTCATATGAATTTAAACGGTATCTATATATCAGTATCTATCAGTTTTATGCAAATAATATCTCCAGGCTTATCTTTGAATAAAATGTTATTGATATAACTTCTGGTCTGGCAATAGCTAAAGCCCCAAACGAGCCTCCCGAACAGAGCTGAGCCGCTCAGGTTGTCCGGCGAACGTGCTCAGACCGATCCGACCTCTGTCGGTACATCAAAGGATATTCGCGTTCAGTCTGGACGGGATTAACCAGCTCTACTGCCGAGCCGAACAGTCAGGTGAATTATTTTGAGAATTATTGTGGTATAATTTGTTATTATTTTTACACGTTTTTAAAATAAAAAATGGAGTGGACCCAAGAAAAGTGCCTACAACTTATAGACAAATACAGGGATAACGAAATTTTGTGGAATCCTCGCCACCCTAAATATTATAATAATATCAGAAAAGAAGACGCAGGGAGTGAAATAGCTACATAATTTAATAACGCGAACAACTGGATCAGTGCCGAACCGAATGCTCGTTCGGGGCTCGGGTGAAAAATATAAACGCCCCGAATGCTCGGCTCTGCTCTATTCGGGGCCGGGGCGCTCGTTCGGGGCTCGTGCCCTAGTGAGTACGCAGCTTAATTAGATGTACTTAATTAGCGACTTTTAATTTTTAATAGGTTAGTGTTGATGCAGAAAAATAAAAAATACAAATCTATTTTTTTTTTCAAATATACCCAATAGGCATTTACCAACACATTTACTACATTTTATTATGGTGTGGTCGTATTCTTCTACTGTATAAGTATAACAATTGTACGTGTACCTACATTTCGATTTTAAGTTATCAACAAAATCTAAAAGGTACTTAAATGTATTTTTTATTATTTACAAACATTGATAACAAATCATATTGTCAATAAACCGACAATGAGTGCAAATAAGAAAATTAATTACAATTTTCTTTTGGATATTTCTACATTATTAGTGAATTGTTTTAACTGACGATAGGCTAGTTAAAGAGAAATCGTTATTGTCAAAAACAATTTCTTTTATAATTTTCCTCTAAATCCAAATCTGGAGATATCGTTTGCACACTTACAAGTTTCCGGTCTATATAATTTTAAGCTTATTGATGATTTTATAACGTTCAATTTTATATTAAAGCAATAATTTTAAAATTCTGGAGATTTAATTTTTTTGTGATTCTCAGGAGATTTTATTTGCCTAACCGGTGTCTCAGGATTACTCTACATATAAAGTGTGTCCCAGATTCGCTACTTTTTACAAGAATCTCGGCTGCTATTACATGCACCTACCAGCAAAAATGGGGAACGTCTTAGGGGAAACTTGGTGCATTCAATGGCCGGTTTCAGATTTATGATCGGTCGATTGGTTTTGTAAATGTCGGCAAAAAACCTAAATCGTTTTTCGCAAGTAAATCCGAAACGGCAAATTTGACACCGGTCTAAATTATTAGGAGACTTTTTTAAGACGAATAAGATAGCGTATGACAGGCCTCAAACATCTTTTGTTATTCCGCAACCCTCCTCAACTTTCGTTTTTCTTATGACCGCCATATTGCATTTATCTCTTTTTAAACGTAATTTATTTTTCTGATTACAAAGATGTAGTTTTATACTTATATCCGGTTGCACGAGCGCGTAATTAAAAATTTTCATATAATCACTAATAGTAAAATGTCCTATATTACCAAAGTATTGATCTGATATTGATGGAAATAAATCCTACTCCTTTTTAGAAGAGTTAATTACTGATAAAAAATAAAAGGTCATTGAAAATATTCATCAATTTTCAAAATTTGCAGTTTAAAATCAGTAATTATCTGAAAGATTTTTAATTACGTTCGTGCAACCATCAGTTCTTTGTGTTATGATATTTTGGGAAAATCCAATATGGTGTCCGTAAGAAAAAAAATTAAACAATTTCCAAGTCTCTAGCACTTTAAGATGGCGAAAACTTGATAGTTATCTCGTATATTGGATTTTTTCAAAAGATTATACATAACTCGTAACTTACTGTAACACCCTTGCTGTAGTAAGTAGGTGTAATAGGAACCGAGATTCCTGCATAGAGAAGCGAATGTGGAACACACTGAATACAGTATGTGCCGATCTTAGACAATTAAAACAAACTTCCTGCTTCCTACGCATCCATATAGGCGTTGAGCAATTATACGTTGCTCATCCATCGTCGTCAAGGAATGATTGCATCTTCGTTATTTTGCAGAGAATTTAGGTTTTTTTTTTAAGGTATTATAGTAGGTAAAAATTCTAACGACATGTTTCAACTTGTTAAAGAATGTGTACTTATATTAACAAAGTAGTCTCATATACTGGGTAGGTATTATATACTTATATGTATATGCCTAAGCTTCTCATCCACTTCATGCACTTTTGGCGAAAGTTCACCTGTAAATGCAGTTCATGAAGAGGCTACCTTCATTCATAAATTCAATTATTCATTAATTATAAGTATCTGATTAAAATAATTACTGATGTCTTATCTAATCCTTTGTAAACTTAAAAGCAAAGTTTCCAGTAGGTACTTATCGAGTTTGTCCTTTGCTGCACTATTGTCTCATTTTGCGCAGCCAGTTATAAAGATTAATAAAAGTTTCAAATATGTGGAGAATTTTCATGGCATTATGTGTTGTTTCAACAGGTAAGTTGACATTCAAATATAATTTTAGATCGTTTCTTCTTGAATTGTAAAATTAAAATTATACTTGTATAAATCTGTAAGCCAAATTTTTTCACATAAATCTAATTATTACGATGAGGAAATAAAATTGTGCATAGGTGAAAAGATTTTAAAAAGTGAAGCAGAATTGTTAAATTTCGTGTAAAACTTACAAAGTAGGAACTGACGTAATTTCGTAAAACTACACTCTTGCTATGAGCCTCGTTAATTCCCCAATTACTAGAAAAAAAATATTGTAACATCGATCTTAAATACGATTAGATTTAGATTCCCCGTGATTGGGCCATTGTGACACCTCCACTACGACCGAAGGTCTATTGTGGCTCAATCTTCAATATGTCAATAAGACAAAGTCGCTTCACTGTGGTAATTTTGAAACTGGAAAACTAGCTCATTTAGCCACAGACACATTTTACGATATAAATACACAGTTGAATATAAGGGCACAAACGTGAATGGCAAGACTGGGACTCGAACTAAGTTTGCAGCTGCAACAACCAAGTCCCGTGCACGCCAAGCCACTGCGCTACCACCCGCCAAAAATTACTGCAATGAATAATTTAGGTTATTCAGAACTAGTTTTGTTTCTAGTAAATGTTTTATGTGTGCATGTAGGCTTTCACGGCTGCCGTCAACTGATTGAGGGCTGTTTTGCCATGCTCCATGGAGATTTGCTCTGAACGTTTCGTTCACAACTGGACCTTTACCCAGCATTGAGAAACAATAATTATTAATCGCCATTATTCTTTTTTAGCATATAGCGCCATTTTATGTTATCGATGTGACAGCAGAATTCACCCTTCATGTATCAACGTGGATTCTAAATACATCAATCTTTGTCCTGATGATTTTTTATGCCTTAAAGGAGTCAGATCTGATGGTATTATAATTTAAATAATATTGTTAATTAGTAATTTAAGTATAATGAATTGTCTGTCTGTATTTTCACTGTCTAAATTCTACATTTAACTCTCTATTTATTATTGATTATTTATTCAACACCTTTATTTTACAGGATCAGTAGAAAGAACATGTGGTACTAAATCAGCTGCTGCTAAAGTGGTCCAGGTCATACCTAAGAATGCATCGTATGATATATGCAGCAAGCATTTATGTAATTCGCTCTAAGATTATTATTAAATGGTAATTACCAAATCCAAATAGTGTTTTCAAACTCGCGTCATATGAACTTAATTGCAAAAAACCCTAATCTGCATATTTCTACAATAATTAAAAGTGTTGTGAGGAATATTAATTAATATTAAAGGTACATATTTTCAATAGCGTAAATGTATAATTTTTGACCATCGCAAGCTTTTAAGCTTTTGGTAACACATTTTGTTTCCTTCCAACAATGTTTTTTACCATTCTTGCATGAGGAGGTAAGAAGAGTTTGCAGAGACCTAATATGGTGGTGCTGGCTATAGATCAAAGAATGGAATCTATGAGAACCAAGAGACTGCAACAAACACCAATGTGACAATAAAAAAAATTTCAAGTAACTTCTAATGGTCAAAATAGACTTTGGGAATACTTTGTACAATTCATAGTTGAGTGACCTCTTGTGTATGAGAAAAATCGATTTGTCTCAAACTTGAGTCATTTTGTAATATTTAGTAGACGTTTTTGCAGGATTCGAAGAAGGTAATAATGTATTTTAAATAATGAAATATCGACAAACATTTGGTAGATACATTGAGTCTGCAAGGAGTTTGCGGTGGTTATAGTTCTAAGGTATACAGTGTGTCTGCTTAAGTTGGAAGCATATGGAAAACTTTTTTATTGTTGGTTTTCTGAAAAAATGTATTGTTTATAAAAAGTTGTGCACAGTCCAAAACTTACAATGCAACCATCAGATATCGATTTTTTTAAGCCGTATACGAGGTTTGTCAAAAAATATCAATTTAACGCAAGAGTAAAGTACCTGTATTTTCGACAATATCAAAAATTGTTATTGAAAAAAGTTGATAAGAATTGCAAATAACAGTCAAATATGCAATCACATGCAAAAACTTAACCAATAAAAAACACCATAAAAGCTAAACCTCTGCTGATAAACCCCATCTCTTAGATAAAACAAATATTTGATGAATTGCATATTTGAATGTCATTTGCAGTGCTGATCAACTTTTTTAAGTAACAATTTTTGATATTGTCAAAAATAAAGGTACTTTACTCTGGCGTTAAATTTTTATTTTTTGACACACCTCGTATACGGTTTGAAAAAATCAAAATCTGATGGCTGCATTTTAAGTTTTGGACCATTCACAACTTTTTATCAGGAATACATTTTTTCAATGTACAAATGACAAAAAAAAAAACCAATAATAAAAAATTTTTCCATATGGTTCCAACTTAAGCAGACAACCTGTATAAGTTATATGAGTTTTAAGGTTATAGGTTATAGTTCAAAACTTCACCCGAAAATTGATTCAAGTCGATTTTGGTACATGGGTGCACTTCAAGCCACGTCACTCCGTAATGAAGACATAATATATACAAACATTGAAGTTGGTGAACTTCAATGTGACTGCTATCTTCTTGTAAAATCTTGAAAAAACTAAGTGACTACTTTGTCGGTGATGGAACTTCAAAAAAGTGTCCTCTTAATTTTGTGCAGTAATTTAAAAAAATGTTTCAGGAGTTTAAATTTGACAAAAGTCAAGCTAGCCCTCCAGTACTAGAATTTGTCTCTAAACTTTGAGCCGGCATGCATCGGTAAAAAAAAAATTTCCACCCTCGCTAACATTATTAGGATCCGGGTACAGCCCTATTTCGACTGGTGTTCGGTATTGACCTTTTATTTTGTTGATGATTTGTTTTTTGGGGTACAAGGGTTGAATTATTATACATAGGTTATTGTAGTTGTCATGTTTTCTTTGATTCAACGGTTCCGCTACGATAAGGTTTGAATAGCGCGGGAGTGATTATCATTTTTCACCAATGAGCAAGACGAGATTCGACTGCCGTCTTCGAGCGCGAACAGATGAGCGAGCAGACCGCCGTTAATTATTTTTCATTTGCAATTATTCCTATTTTTGGGGAATTTTACTAGCTGTGTAACCGCAATCGTCGTGTTTGGTGAAGTTGCCGGAAGATTGGGATTCTCCAGGATCGAAAGAGGGCCCTCTTAAGCAACACATTGATCCAGCTAGGGTAAGTCGCAATCATAATTTTGCAAGTTGGTGATTAGTATAGTTTTATTTTTTATTTATCATTATTATTGCAAAAATCGAAGTTCGATTTAATTTGTAATCGAACATTTTGGTCCTTCGAGCCGGATCGTTGAATCATAGATATAATTGGTATATTCGATAGTATAATTTACTATAAATATTTGAAATAATTTCGAATATAAAATTCGTTTTAATTTAGTTCAGCCTGCCTTGTATTCCGATAGCATCTTATCAGCGAAGCGAGAGTATCGCTCTGCTTAACTGAACGAAATATAGGTACCTAATATAATTATTAATATTAACATTGAATTCCGAATTGTTTATTTTGCCTTATTCGCGTCTATTATATTTGGAAAGATTTCTTGGCACATTATAGTTGATTGTCTAAGCTTTCTTATTGCATACTAATCGTATAGTTTGGTGCCTACTGCTAATTATTTATTGAATTGTTCTTATAAACATTTGAAAATTTGAATTTTGATTCTTTCGTTACAATGGCTAATGTTCAGAAAATTCTTCAGCATAGGGCTGCAAGAGATGTTCATATCGATAGAATAAAGGAAATTTTCGCAGTCGCTGAAAGAGCTCGTGAAGATCAAACATATCACACAACATTTAAAATGCGTTACGCCAGTTTGGACGTATCATATAAATCGTTCGAAAGCTTTCATACGAAGATTATTCTTCTCGTGAGCCTCGGAGAAAATAGCGCTGCGGAACTCCAAGTAGAAAAGCGCTTTCAGGTAGAAGTGGATAAAAATTATTTTGCTAGTAAGACCATTTATCATGATTTGTTCTCCGTTGATAATGAAGCTCAAAATCGATCTTCTCGTAACTCTGTCTCCGCATCTAGCAAAGTGAAGCTTCCGAGGATCTCTCTGCCCTCATTCGATGGAACATTGAAACATTGGTCAAATTTTGTGGATCTTTTCTCTTCACTGGTTGATAGCAATGAAGATTTGTCAGGAATCGAAAAGTTTCAGTACTTGATTAGTTGTCTTTCTGGTGAACCTTTGACAATTGTTAAAGGTGTTTCTTTGTCCAACGATAATTATCCCGTAGCGTTTTCAAATCTGAAGAAGAGGTATAATAATAAACGTCTTTTGGCAACCTCGTTTTGGCATGAAATAATCAATGCGCCTAAAATAGATAAGGAAAATCTAGTCGCTCTCCGTAATTTGATTAATACGTTTGCGGAAAACCTCGCGGCATTGGACGCACTAGGCTACGACGTCGATCGTTGGGATTTCCCTCTTTTTAATATTTTATTGGAAAAACTTGACACCCACACCCGAACTCGATTTGAATTGGAATTTAGTAAAGTTGAATCACCTACTTACCCTGACTTACAGTCATTCGTAACGAACCATTGTAAGGCGTTAGAAACGGTTGGTTTTGTTCAAAATTCAGTTGGAAATAGGAAATTACATACGGGTTCGAGTACAACAAAACCTACTACGGGTATCTATCGTCGATCCTCCTTGCATGTGAGCGGTGAAAAAAAATCGGCAACTGAGTCATGCGTGGAATGTAAGGGTGCTCATTACATATCCAAATGCGCATCCTTTCTCTCGAAACCACCTTATGAAAGATTTTTATTAGCCAAACGGAATCGGTTGTGTTTAAACTGTTTGAGCAGTCTTCACAATCTGAAGAGCTGTACTGCCACATCAAGGTGTCTTAATTGTCAAGATACTCATCACACTCTGTTACACTTTAAAAGGAACTCAGTGGTGAACCAATTTCCTGCGGTCGGCACCACCGACCTGGTTGCTGATAACGTCAGTGCTGCTCCAGGTATTAAGTTGGAACCATCGATTCAACAGTCTACCTTGGGTGCGATGACTGACGTTGTTAGGTCAAGTAATATCACTGTATTACTTTCGACTCTCGAACTGAAGGTTTTAGATGGAAGTGGAAATTTTCAGATCGTTAGAGGCTTGTTGGATACTGGCAGTCAAATATCTTTTATTACTTATGAATGTTGCAAACGTCTAGGTCTGCGCTACTCGAACATTGCACAATCGGTGCGTGGTATTGGAGATTCGTCGATGGTCAGTCCAAAGGGAAAATTATTTTCTGTTATTCGTCCTGTGGATTTGCAAGAGCCCAAATTGAAGGTGGAATTTTTTGTATTACCCCGAATTTGTGCTGACATGCCAACTATTTCATTCCAGACTACAGAGTGGTCGCATCTTCACGGTCTGAAGTTGGCTGATCCTAAATTTAATTACTCCAAGCAAATAGATATGCTACTCTCAGCAGACGTATACGCACGGATCTTACGTGACGGCAAAATAGAAGGTGGTCCTAATGATCCTGTTGCTTTTAATACCAGCTTTGGATGGGTCTTAAGTGGTCGTATACAATGTCAATCTTTGTTATCTGCAAAGGCTGATTCGCTTGTGACATCGTTGATCGTTAATTCGTTCCCTGAGCAATCTTTAGAAGCCACCCTAAAAAGGTTTTGGGAAATAGAACCTATTCCTTATGACTTAGTTCTGCGGAAGATATGTTGTGCGAGGAATTGTATAAGAAAACTATCACAAGAAACACGGAAGGTCGTTATATTGTGTCACTTCCCTTTCGTGCTGGAGTGAGTCCTTCATTGGAAGATTCCCGAGGCCAGGCGATTCGTCGATTCTACTCGTTGGAAAATCGATTTTCGAAAAACGACTGCCTGCGGAAATCTTATAACGCGTTTATGCAGGACTACATGGACTCGGGACACATGTGCCTTGCTTCCGAGGTGCAAAATCCTTCTCGTGTCTATTATATCCCACATCACTGTGTTTTTAAGATGGATGCTCCAACTCCCAAACTTCGTGTTGTCTTTGATGCTTCAGCAAAGGCGCCTAGTTCCGTCTCATTGAATGACACTCTCTTGCCAGGGCCTAAACTTCAAGCAGATATCGCAACAGTGCTTCTTCGTTTTCGTATTCATTCGGTCGCCTTTACAGCTGACATTCGCCAGATGTATCGCCAGATCCTTATCTCTCCTGACCAGAGAGATTACCAAAGAATTTTGTGGCGATTCTCCTCAAATGACAGTCTGCAGGAGTATGTCTTGAACACCGTGACCTACGGTGTTACATCTTCACCCTTTTTAGCACTACGAACTCTCAAGCAGCTAGTTCATGATGAAGGTCATCGTTTTCCTTTAGCTGCGAAAATTATTTTGAATGATGAAATCTATGTTGATGATATCGTATCAGGTTGTGATACCTTCGAAGAAGCCAAAGTCATCATCGAACAGCTGGCGTTGCTGTTTGCTTGTGGTGGTTTTGAGCTTCGGAAATGGGCTAGTAATTGCCCATCATTGTTAGAAAATATGCCTCATGATTACAAACAATTGCCTTTGAATTTTGATGAGGATTCGATTAACAAGGTTCTAGGCCTCCATTGGAACCCTCGCTTGGACACATTTTTCTATAAAGTAAAGTCATCGTCAAAGGAATGTACAAAGCGTACTATTCTATCGGAATTGGCTCGAATCTTTGACCCGCTGGGATTCCTAGCTCCCCTAACATTTTTTGCGAAGCATTTGATGCAACACTTATGGGCGTTAGGAATTGGTTGGGATCAGGTCCCTCCTGATGATGTCATCAGCCGTTGGGATCAATATAACGCAGAAACTTGTTATTTGTCGTCGTTGGAAATACCTCGTTGTTTGTCTGTCTTGGGTTGTTCGTATTGCGCCTTGCATGGATTTTCCGACGCCAGTGAGCGCGGTTATGCTGCCGTTGTCTATTTACGGGTTGTTGTTAAGGGGTGTACACCTAGGGTCTTCTTAATTTCAGCCAAGTCCAAAGTGGCGCCCATCAAGCGAGTGTCGTTGCCCCGGTTAGAATTGTGTGCTGCTGTTTTGCTAGCAGATCTAATAAATTTTGTGAGTTCGACTTATAAGAATCTTCCTATTAGCAAAATTGTTGCCTGGTCAGATTCCACAGTCACCCTTCACTGGATCAAGTCATCTCCACATCGGTGGAAGGCGTTTGTTAGCAATCGAGTCTCTCACATCCAAGAAAAGCTTAATCCCGCTAACTGGTATCATATTTCGGGCCGAGAGAATCCGGCAGATATTGCTTCGCGAGGTGCACTCCCATTGGCACTTCTTCAGGATCCTTTATGGTGGGCGGGGCCTCCATGGTTGTGCTCTTCAACCTTTTCAGAGCCAGTATCTTCACAACTGATTGACTCAAATGAAGAGGCGATCCTCGAGGAACGTACCTGCGTATTGCATTCTGTTTTGATCTCTGACCCCGTGTTATCGTTACTCGATAGATATTCTAATTTGGAGAAAATTCAGAGAATTATCGTGCATTGTATGAGGTTTATTTCCTCACTTCTACGGATTACGAATGAACGTCGTTCCGATTTCAAGATTAACAAAATTTATCATTGCTTCGTATCAGGCCACGAGTCGATTAGTTCAGTTGAATATGACACTAGTTTGCTGATAATTTGTCATTTTGTTCAGCAAGCTGTGTTTTCCGAAGAAATAGTAAAATTGAAAAATAGGAAGCCTCTGCCAAAGTTTCTTCGTCGTCTTAATCCGTTCTTGGATAATATGGGTCTTATTCGAGTGGGAGGCAGGTTGGTTCACTCTCAACTGACATATGATCAGAAGTTTCCCATTTTATTGCCTCGTCATCATCGTCTGACTTATTTGTTGATCGAATCGTTTCACAAAAGGCATTTACATCCAGGACTGCGAACATTGCAGTTTCTCCTCTCCCAACAGTTCTGGATTTTATCGCCCAAACGAGCCATTCGGCAAGTCTTAACAAAATGTCATCGATGCTTCAAAGTGAATCCTATTCCCTGTCAGCCAATTATGGGTAATTTGCCAGCTGCAAGAGTTTCACAAGTTAAGCCGTTTTCCTGTGTGGGTTGTGATTTTGGTGGACCCTTCTATATTACTCTCGGGAAGAGACGTGGCTCCAAGTCTCAGAAGGCTTATCTGTGCCTTTTTGTCTGCTTCGCCACCAAGGCAGTCCACCTTGAACTGGCATCAGACCTTTCCGCGGAGTGTTTTCTTGCCGCATTTCGGCGATTTATTTCTAGACGAGGTCGATGTTCGAAAGTGTTTAGCGACTGCGGCACAAACTTCGTCGGAGCTAATAAGTATCTCGCAGATCTTATGCGTCAGGCAGTAGACATTGAAAGAATTGACTGGGTTTTCAATCCCCCTGCTGCCCCTCATTTCGGAGGACTTTGGGAAGGTGGTATTAAGTCTGTAAAATCTCACCTAAATAGAGTTATCGGAGATCAGATCCTCACCTACGAGGAGTTCTATACCGTGTTGGTCTGTATTGAAGCTGTTCTCAATTCCCGTCCGTTAGTTGAAATGAGTTCGGACCCTCATGATCTATCCGTGTTAACCCCGGGTCATTTCCTCACCCTGGAGCCATTAACGGCCATCCCAGATCATGATCTCAGCCATTTGAACATGTCTCATTTGAATCGCTGGCAGTTGCTTCAGCGGTTACAGCAAGACTTCTGGAAGCGCTGGCATTCCGAGTATCTTCATAGTCTTACACAACGGTCGAAGTGGCTGAAAGATGGAAGGCCATTACACGAAGGAGACTTAGTTCTCATTAAGGATGAGAAGGCACCTCCGTTGCATTGGAAATTAGGTCGAGTTACTAAACTACACGTCGGTACAGATAGAGTTTCCCGTGTAGCCTGTGTTAAGACTGCAGATTCAGTCCTCACCCGGCCTATTGTTAAGCTGTGTCCTTTACCGGGTACAAGCGATTTTAGTCGATAAATTAATCGTCATCCTTGTCCTGTTACAGCTTGCTTTTGTTTGGTTTTTTTTATTTTTTGTTTCTTTTTAATACGGGAAAATTTTGGAAATTTTGGTGGGCGGAATGTTCGGTATTGACCTTTTATTTTGTTGATGATTTGTTTTTTGGGGTACAAGGGTTGAATTATTATACATAGGTTATTGTAGTTGTCATGTTTTCTTTGATTCAACGGTTCCGCTACGATAAGGTTTGAATAGCGCGGGAGTGATTATCATTTTTCACCAATGAGCAAGACGAGATTCGACTGCCGTCTTCGAGCGCGAACAGATGAGCGAGCAGACCGCCGTTAATTATTTTTCATTTGCAATTATTCCTATTTTTGGGGAATTTTACTAGCTGTGTAACCGCAATCGTCGTGTTTGGTGAAGTTGCCGGAAGATTGGGATTCTCCAGGATCGAAAGAGGGCCCTCTTAAGCAACACATTGATCCAGCTAGGGTAAGTCGCAATCATAATTTTGCAAGTTGGTGATTAGTATAGTTTTATTTTTTATTTATCATTATTATTGCAAAAATCGAAGTTCGATTTAATTTGTAATCGAACAACTGGTTTCACGATTACTCATGTCTGTTGTTATGTAATTTGCGCCGGTCAACCGGTCAACGAAGATCATTACTTTTTTTTTGTAATGAAACGTTTCTCGTAACTGCGGAAAAAAACTTATGTCATGAGGTTACACTGTACCATTGCTCAACAGCCAATAATTTCTTACCATGACAAAAAAATTGCTTCATCTGGTTTAATATTTTTTATTACAAGTTAGTTCTCCTCTTAAAACTGCTTAAATTAAATTAATTGCAGAATCTAATTGAAATGTTTCTTATGGCTCCATAAAGGTAAGTACTACGAGTATTATACTATGACCGTGAACGTAGCGAAGCAAGAAAACATTATAGTCGATTTTTCCATTATACATAAAATACTGGCTTAATAATAAATGAAGATATACCTTTACAGAAATAGTAGTTATCTAAGATATGATTGGAATTTGCTATTTATCGGCGCATCTGAATTAAAAATCGTCGACAATACGATTATTAAAAACATACTCTTCTGATGCTCATCACTAAAACTTACCAATAATGATGCTTTGAGAGTCAACCAGAGGCGTAGTGTTTTGTTCGAAAATGTTTAATAGATTATAATGTAAAAATTTACATTTAAATATTAAAAACGACTTCAATTATTCTTCATTGCTAGAAGATGATGAATGAATCATTTCCAACACTATTCCCAAGATGAATAGTCAAATTTTCAACTGCAAGATCCATTTGAAAATCCAGATTCCACATATTTTGTTCTTGCTTGATTACATTAGCACACTTTCGCCACTTTACAGATGGTCCCATATCCATATCCATATCCCAGTGGTTTATCAAACTTATTAAAAGGGGGTCCCGGCTGCTTCACAGCAGTCGTTAAGTTACGTCAGAGGCCCTTGAGGCTACTTGAAAACTTCTGACACTTAGGCTTTACCACAGCCATAAGATATTTATTTATTTATTATCAAACTTATGTTTTTTTTTGGATGAAATGCTCTTTTGCTATTATTGTACTTTCGGATCTTTTGAGAAGATAAATAGAGATTTGTTTTAAAAGTTGGTGAATTGGAAAATTGAGAACTTTGTGAGTTACTAGTGAAAATCGCAATTTTCACAATTTCGCAATAAAAAAATTAATTTAAAGGTAAATTTAATTAAAATATAAAATCTGTTTTAGATACTTAATGAATTATCAGTCAGCTAATAACTTTTATTTCTATATAATATGTTCCTGAAAACATCATGAAAGGTCACCCTTTTTTTTGTACATATTGAACACATTTCTTTTTGTACCTGTTTTCTTAAGAGCAACTGAGGTTACATTTTCAACATGAACAAAACAACCATCAAGCACCCAAAAAATAAACTCATGTTGTGGCTTAGATTTGGTGAGGAATTGCAAAAGTCGGTGTCACACACATTGCATTCAAAATCTTTTTCTTCTACTGCTGATGCTCCTCTCATAAATTCTTGACAGATTCTAAACTGCGTACTTGGCGTAGCGTCATCATACGAGGAGCAAAACCTATAAACAATTTTATCTGAAATTACAAGAAAAATATAATTATAATTTTATATAAGTAGGTAGGTATATGTATATTATTCAGATTCCTATTCTACATATCCAGGCTGATCCATTAAGGATGGACACAAAATGGTACATAGTGATAGAGAGAAACGCAAAATATATCGATCTGTAAATTTACATTTTTCAGAAGATTGGGCAGCTCATTCTGCATAAAGCTCAGACATGTTTCACCGCTTAACCACGCAAGTAACTCGATAGGTCCATTCAATTGTCTGCCCAAAATTTTGGCCTATAAGTTAACACTAAATTTGTTCTAAAAATTGTAACAGAGGATCAAATGCGAAGTTCTCCATGGAACGATAATGATCCTATGAAACAAATTGAATAATAATAAATTATTATATCAATTACAGCAATCCGATTGTTGAAAAATTATTTTTTGAAAGCATTATTGATAATGATCCTTTAAATTTGGCCCTATATATCTGAAATACACCCTCTAGATAATAAATATTAAGTTTCTATGTTAGTTGAAGTGGACAAACAGTCCGCTTTTTTAATTTTCTGAGAATTAGAAATTTTAAATTCCATTTGAATATAACATAAAAATAATATAAACTATCGAAAGTTCAAAAATATTTTCTGATTTCGTAAATTTATAAAATTTTTTACTAAATTTCAATAAATGTTATATCATATTGGATATTATCTAAAATAATATCAGTTATAAGACGTGATGGATATACAAAAATTTTAATAGTTACAAATAAACCACGTGAGAATATTTTTTCCAGTGTTCTGCCGGGGGATCATATTTCTCTCGTATTGATTGAAGTATTATAAATATTATACAGGGTGTTGATTTTCAAAGCGGGCCATAGGGGATTAGCATTGCGAAAGTGGTTTTTGAGGATTCCTGCTCGCCGTTTAAACTGACAGAAATGGTTTTGGTATCAAAATGAAGCTAAAATTATTGCGCATAACGCTTGACATCAGAAATTAATTTAATTTCGCGTTGTTTTCTAAAATTCTTCAGTAAAAATTCAAGTAATTGTTAATGTTTAATCACAAAATAGCATGCCTTGCCTAAACAATAATGACGTTTCTACGTTTTGACGATCCAATAATACAACATTATTAGTCAGTAGGTATAGGTAATAATAAAGTCTGGTTGTATTTAACCGAGTATTTAACCCTCCTGTAACTGGCTACACTGTAGTAGGTTTTCACCATAAAGACTCTTTCTTGGTTTGTGAACCAGACTTTATTATTACCTACTGACTTATAAAGTTTTATTATTGGATTGTCAAAACGTAGAAACGTCATTATTGTTTAGGCAAGGCATGCTATTTTGTGATTGAACATTAACAATTACTTGAATTTTTACTGAAGAATTTTAGAAAACAACGCGAAATTAAATTAATTCCTGATGTCAAGCGTTATGCGCAATAATTTTAGCTTCATTTTGATACCAAAACCATTTCTGTCAGTTTAATAGCGAGCAGGAATCATCAAAAACCACTTTCGCAATGCTAATCCCCTATGGCCCGCTTTGAAAATCAACACCCTGTATACGTCCTGTCAAACTCATTTTGAGATTGGAAGTCAATTTTAATTTATCGTACAAAAAGTGATTTTATCTATACAATATTTATTTATTTTATACATGTTAGTGATTCAAAATTAAAAATATAGTTCGTGATGATGAAGAATAATGATTTTAGGCGTAATTTTTGGAATTGAATTGAAAAAGAGGTATAATTGGTTTTACATGACAAAAAGTGTCATATTTGATTTTTAATGATATAATATACAAAACAAAATTGTGAAGTTCTAAATTGTAATGAAGAAGTATTCAGTAGCTGTTACAGATGCAATATTTTATTATGTTATGATCATTTTATAAAAGATGATGCTGGATGCACTTATCATGGTCTGACCACTACCATTGACACTCAGGTGAGCCAATTTAAAGAATTAGAAACGGACATAAAATGTAGTCGAAGAAGTGATTTCCAGAAATTACTTTGTAATATCTGTGGAAAATATTTTACACGTCTAAATTCACATGTTACAAAAGCTCATTCAAATGGAGAAATTGATGAAAGACCTAGATCTCAAAATTATAGTCAATCAAAAATCAATCAGTCAAAATCAAAGAACATAATTCAGAATGAAACTTCTTATAAAATAAAGAAAATTAATAAATCTGACAAAGAAAAATCGGATGGAATTAATATAGATAAAAACGAACAAGAAAATCAAAGAATGGAATGTAAATATTGCAATCAATTATTTTTAAATCAGAGAGGTATAAACACTCATACACGTAAAGCACATCCTGAAATTTATAGAGAAAATTTAATAATGAAAAATGAAACAAAGAAGAAGGCCAGTTTAATCAATCAAGATTCTAGTGAAGATATAAATAGTAATTTAACTAAAAGTGATAAATTTAATTGCGAAATTACAAAATGGGTGGAAACATTCAACAATATTGATATCACTACAGAAGAAATATTTGGAGAAATAGTTCAGGACTTTAGTAACTTTTTAGTCACTTCGTTAGATTACCTTCCTGGTCCAAAACACCCTGCTAGAAAGTATTATGAAGCTAGAAAAAGGAACGGATTCAAAAATAATCAATCTACATTTAAAAATTCAACAAATCCACAAAGAAATTCAAAAAGAAAAAAAGAAAAACGTAAAGCAGAATACGAGTATCAAATTACTCAATATTATTACTATAATCAGAGAAGAAAAGCAGTGAGGAGGGTTTTTAATGATGGAAAAAATGAAACATGTAAAATAGAAACAAATTTAATTTATGATTTCTACAAAACCAAATTTGAAGAACCAAATAATAAGTGTAAACAATATTACCAAAAGAGAATTACAAAGGAGGAAGATGATATCAATAATAGCTCTTTTGTTCCTGTTATAGACGTTGAAGAAGTTGCTAATGCTGTTAAATTAATCAAGGTAGATACTTCCCCAGGTCCTGATAGGGTGATCATGCGATGTATAAAGAATAATATCAGAATTATTTCGATTATTGCTAAAATTGGTACAATAATGTTACAAACTGGTTTTATTCCAAAATCATTTAGGATGGCTCGTACTGTTTTGATTTTTAAAAAAGGTGACCCTGAAGACCTTAACAATTGGAGACCTATTTCAATATGTTCAGTTCTGAGAAGAATTATTGAGAAAGTTATCGATAAAAAAATAAGAAACTTCATATCCATTAATGAAAATCAACGAGGATTTATGTTCTTACCCGGATGTCATATCAATAATGCTATAATTCAAAACATATTTAAAAAAGCAAAAACAAATCAAGAAGATGCCTCTTTAATATTTTTAGACTTAGAGAAAGCATACGATTCAGTAGGTCATAATCATTTGGTCAAAGTAATATACGTTCTTCAGGAATACCGAATAAATTACAAAATCTTATCATTGGCTTACAAACGAATAATGTTTCATTTATTGATCTAAATTTTAGAAAGTCTAATAATCTTTTAAAATTAATAAAGGTGTTTTGCAAGGAGCTCCCCTTTCGCCAATCATATTTAACTTATGTATTAACCACATCTTTGATGAACTCTGTGAACCTAATATTTTGTCAAATTTTGGATATAATTTATCTTTAAAAAATAATATCTCTATTATATGGGTTATGCAGACGACACTGTTCTCATTGGAAATTCTCATTACTCTGCAAATTGTCTTCTTTCAATGACTGAAAACCTATTGAATGAAATAGGACTTCAAATTAACCCTAAAAAATCATGTTCAATTGTTTTAAAAAATGGAAATTTGACGGATCAAACTTTTATCTCATCCTCGTCAACTACGATAAATTCTATTAGACCTGAGGATAAAATTAAATACTTAGGAGTTACCTATTCTGATGGTCCTTTATTTGATCAAGATTGTCTTATTAAAAAATTTTCAAACAAATTAGAAACACTTACTAAGTCATTTTTACTACAATGTGATCAAAAACTGAATATTTTAAGTCAATACATTACTCCGCTTACCATTTATCAATTTCAAACAACTCACTACACAAAAATTCCGAAAATTTTCTTAGAAAATCTTGATAAATATATTAGAAGTTGCGTTAAGGAAATTTTACAGCTTCCTGGTGATACTCCAAATAGTTTTTTATATAGCTCTAAAACTGTCAAGGGATTAGAAATTTTTAATTGTGGTTGGGAAGCTTTTATTCAGCAAATTAACAAATTTAAACTTCTTGAAAAATATAAAAATTATATGTTTCTAGAAAATAAATCATATAAAGATGAAATTGATAAATGTTTGATTGCATTAAATTTAATTGATGAAAAACATAATATTATAAATATGAAATCAAATAAACAAAACTATAGTAAACAAATAAGACAAATATTGAGAGAAAAAGAGTATATCAATTGGTGTGGTTATAAGCAAAAAGGAATAGGGGTAGTATTATATAAAGAAGTTAAATCGGCAAATAGTTGGATATATAAAAAGAACGGCTTAAGTAATTCCGAATGGAGAGATTGCTTAAAAATGACTTGCAATGTGACAGCAGTTCGAGCTGTTCCTGGACGTGGACTTAACACAAACCGTTGCAGACATTGCAACGAGTTTGAATCTCTTGGTCATGTGTTAGGTTCTTGTAAGTTTGGTGAACTATCTCGAATAAAAAGACACAATGAAATTAGGTCTTTAATTGCAAATGAACTTCGGGAACAGAAATTTGAAGTTCATGAAGAAATTATAGGCATCTCTTCCATTGATAGTATAAGAAGAATAGATATCATTGCTATCACACGAAAAAATAATAAAGCCATCATTATAGACCCGACTATTCGCTTTGAAAATAATATCGAACAACCAGATCAAGTTGACAAAGAAAAACGTCAAATATATGAACCGACTATTCCTTATTATAAAAAGAAGTTTAATTTAAACGAAATTTCAGTGATAGGCTTATTTTTTGGATCAAGGGGTACTTTATCCAATAATTATATAAAATTCAGAAAAAAGTATAAATTATCGAAATCTTTAGATGAAAAAATAGTCACCAAAATTTTAAAAAGTTCTGTGTATATTTTAAGGAATCATTTGTTTGGAAATAAACAATAAATCCTTTGTTAAATTCTATGTAATTAAATACTAGTAACGTTATTACAATTAATTTATAAATTATTGTTAGTTATTGTTAATAATTTTAATATTTATTAAGTATTTAAATTTTTTCTTTGTTATAATTTTGTATACTGTGTCTTAATGGCAATTTAGTATTTATAACTAAACAGTTTCTTAATAAAGAATTATATATATATATATATATATATATATATATACTATTTTACTTACTGCTTGTAATTTTTCCGCAAACCGGACGAGTATTGGAAAAAGGTGAATCCATTGAGCATGTACGATTATTAAAGTCGTCAGCTTTAAATGGATCATCACATCCTTTGTCCATTATTGACGCACAACTATGGCAAGAAATACTTCGTTTAGTTAACGCTCCTGAAATTATAAAAGAAGATATTAGTAATAAAACGAATAGGTATAAAGCTTATGAAATAATTAATCCTTGAAAATTCAAAAAACATCGTTAAACACAACCAATTTTTCAGTTTCACAGTTTCACATCACTAAGTTAGTATGTCGGAGCTAAGTCGTGCTGGAATTGGTGGCATGGCAATTCATCAAGGAATATTCTACTTAAACACTGAGCGATATATCTCAGAAAAATCCAATCAACAGTGACCTTTAAAAGACAGATAGACAGATCTTGCAATATTGAACCTATGAAGTTGAAACTTGAAAAAATCTCTTAAATTATACAGACTGGAAAATCACTAGAAGGTTATGCAGGAGAAAATCAAGATGAACTCTGTTTTGGAGGGAAAATGTTTTATGTTACCTTCTGACAGAAAAAAGCTTCTAAGAAATATGTATTTTTTTTTTAGTGCCTACGTTCTATGATCACTGACGTACCTAAATATTTTAAATAACTTCACGCAAGATCAAATTTTTACCATAGATCTTATTATGTAATCAAACCTGCGTTCAGATCCTACCAAAGAGTCTTACATGAACATGAGCTTTTTTTAACGGAAACGTAGTAAGGAATGGAAAATCGGACTAAATAAACTAAATAAATAGAAAAATAAAAAGTTTTCGTTTTGTTAATATAATGAGAAATAAAAAAATGTGTAAAGATGTGTAAAGTAATCCTAGTTTCTTTTTTATACGTTTTCAACATCTCTTCCAGCAACCGAAATCCTAAACATGCACCATCAATCTGAATGCATTGTATAAATAGTGTATTTTTTTTATTAAAAAATACACTTTTTTTTTAAATAATAAATAATTAATAACCTTTTTATTAAAAAGTACACTAACAACGATTGTAGAACTTAAAAGTACACAATTCCTCGCCTATAGTAATGGTCGTTTCACACTCCCGTAATTTATAAAATCTTTTCGCGGATCTAAAAAATCTAAAAAAATAAAAAAAATTCTTACCATTACAACAAGAGCTTAGCGCTATAATCAAACATACTAATTTATACATGATTTATCACACAAAAGCTATAATAAGTTAAACGAAATTGGTTCACTGAAATATTCATAAAATACTAAAGAGCCCCAATAATATTTGCTCTAATTTATATAGAGGAAAATGGGTTGATCCGTTCGACAATCAATCAATAGATATGAACTAAATAAAAAATTTAATAGATAAAAGATAAGACTGTTATTAGATCACCAAATAGTAGGTGAATATCAAAGGCGAGGAAAAGGAACGTCACCGTTCACTATTTCGTTAATTAAGTGGTATTTATGAAACCAGGTTATTATAATTAGAGGTTAAACGACTTACCTGGTAAGGAAGTTCAATCCTCAATTATACGAGATGATCACGTCCGAAAATATCACCCTGTAGTGACGTTCACGAGCTCCAATAGTGCGTAATGTTTTCAGTTTTTTAAAATCCCCAGGTAGGTACCTATTACTCACCCGCACGTCCGGCCGTTATCTGCTGTAGATAGCTCATTATCGTTCTGAGCTTTTTCAATTTTTTAGATCGTTATCAGTTGGGTATAGGGTGCGGGTGGGTTGTGATATTTTCGGACGTGATCATCTCGTATAATTGAGGATTGAACTTCCTTACCAGGTAAGTCGTTTAACCTCTAATTATACTTCGATGATCACGTCCTCAATATCACCCTGTAGATGTTTAAAGCACAACCGATCTAAAAAATATCCTGTTTCCTGGTAGGTATTGCTTGCTGGAATATTATGGCGAATAAAATTAGGAAGCATACCTACTAACCATGCAGAGTAATATTTATTTCCGTTATCAAAGTTACATACTTTTTTCACAGAATTTAAAACCAATAATAACACTTATGTAAAACTGTGTTCCAACCAGACGAAGATTATGTAAATATTAATTACCAATTCAAGTAAATGAACTTATTTGCCTAAGTGCAAATAACTGACCTAAAATTATTGATTTGACGAAACTTGCCAGATCCTTCATTACAGGTCGATTATAATATTTATTTACCTTTGAGTTTTCTGTCCATCCCAGTGCTGTTTTTGTAAAATGCTTTCAACACTGAGGCCTTTCGTTGCAGCAGCGGAAGTAGTTGCATGTCGCGTTCTATGCGATTTGAATTTTCTGGTATTTATTCTGGCTTTTGGGCCAGCCTTAATGCAACGACTGATTGTTTGAATAGTCGCTGGATGATATAGCTTTTTAAAGGTAAGTAATAATTGATCTATCTCTCCTCTGAATTCTTTTGTTGAGTCTATGTAAAATATGAGTACTGACGAAGCGCATTGGTTTGACCTTTCTCTAAAATAGGGTAATGTTATTTTTGGTTGGCATTTGTTAGATGTGGAAGTTTTCATTAGATCCGTTATCACAACTTCAACTTTATCATCATTGATTATGGATTATGTTTGATAACTTGATCTTTGCTAATTTTTGTACTCTTGGTGCCGATGATAATGCTAGAAGAAGAGTAAGTTTATAATAATCAGTTGCAAAGACAGTGATTCCAATGAATTTAGCTCAGGATTTAGAGGCTCAAGATACACTAGTATAGGGTGCAGATCTCATATCTCGTTGTACCTTGGGAATTTTGGTCCTGTTCTAAAAGCCCCTTTCAAGAATCTCATTAATATGGTCTGATCGGTTGGTTGTAATAATGTATTCAAGGCAGACCTATGTCTGTTAAGGGTACTGTACTTTTCCCCCTTATTATATTCTTCCTATAAAGATTTAATTATTTTATTTGGGTCTGAATTAAATACTTCCACCCTTTCACAAAGTCACAATTTTTTGTACGTGGAGCTATATTGCTTCAACGTCTTTTCGCTAAGAGATGGTATCATATGGTTTTTAAAGCAGTTCCAGGAACATTTTTTAAGATGTACGCTTCCCGGAAAACCGTGCTGCTCTCCGGGTAAGGCTTTCCCATAGAGGATGAGGTTGTCTCAAATAAGATGAGAGTAAAGTTTTATTAGTGTGCAAAATTGGCAACTCGCAGAAACAATCAAATTTTTCAATGCAGGACACCATGGCTGTGTTTTCCATGGTGGAAAAACAACAATATATTTTGCCTTATCAATCCAAGATTTATTTATCACCGTGGATCGGAGCGGGGAGGGCGAACTGCGTAAAAATTTATAAGTATTAGTCCATGATAATGTGAAAGCATCTACTGTTGCTGATTATGGATCTGGACGCCAAGATACAAAGTTTTGCATTTATTATTAAGGTGGGGGGCAGTTAAATTTACGTTTGATAGGCCCAGTTCAGAAACAACATTTCCAAATTTATCGCCTTATGTTTTTCAATGGCCCATGCTTGACGCCGCCTATGCGATTTATGTAGGCTATGGCTGTGATATTAGCTTATCTTAAGAGGGTATGCCTGTTATAATATATATATTTTATTTTATTTATTTATTTATTTTATTTTATTTATTTATTTTAATTTTTTTTTTTTTTTTTTTTTTTTCCGCAAAGCCTTTTAAAATTGAACACATTCCATTGAACACATCCATGAGTTCCAGCTGATTGATATGATAAGCACTCTCCTGTAAGCTCCAAACCCCTCGGGAGTTTGTTGCACCCCCTTCTGAATTGGATGCATCGGTGCAGATTATAGTAAAATATTGTTTGTTTATTTATTGCTCATTTTCGCATTTTTCAAGCTTTTCGACTACGAATCGATATCTATTAAGAGATAATTCAGAATAATTATCTTCTTATCATAATTTGAATTTTATTTTTTAAGTCCTAGATATTTTCCCTTTCAAATTGTTTCACATGCACCCAACGGTAGTTACAGCATAGCTGCGACAAGAGTTATTAATTTTCAAGAACATTGGTAACTGTGAGACAATTTTTTGTTTTTCATTTGGAATTGACATTATCATCTCCTGACTATTGGAAACAAATCCTATAGAAATGTTATATTTTTACTGTGATTTGGGCAACTTTTCTCATAATTTATAATAAAATCTAGAGATGTTATTTTTATTTTTATTTATTTTTATTTATTTATTTATTTATTTATTTTCTATCAATCAATATCATCAATATCATATGGGTCAAGGTATATTATTGAAACATGACCCATAGATCTCAAGCGATTCACGATAGGTTTAAAATATTTTGTAAAAACATATGGTGCTGTCGAAAGACTATTTGGAAGGCACGTAAACCCAAAAAGGTGGTTATCGTATTTGAATTTGAAAAAATATGCATTCTTGAGATCAACCGTAGGTACTCATATAGCATCCTTCATTTATTAGGTTTTTTACAGTTCTGAAATCCTCAAGTTTAAAATGTGGACAGTTCAGATAATTATTTAGTTCTTTGAGATTTATTTTGTGCTCCGGGAGGTCCTAAAAAGGGGGTCCCGGCTGCTTCACTGCAGTCGTTAAGTTATGTCAGAGGCCCTTATTGTGGCTACTTGAAAACTTCTGACACTTGGGCTTCACCACAGCCATATGATATTTATTTATTTTTATGAACCTATAATTCCCATTGGGTTTTATAACAATGGAGCTCAATAGCTCCAATTTCCCTAAGTTCTATAATAGACTGAAATAATTCAGAAGATGATTTTTGTATAGGAACTTTCCCTTGTTAGGTTTTTTCCTGGTTCAGCTTGCTCGGTCGCCCTTTTCGTTATTACAAAAAGCAACGTGTCCGCCTTTTATTGTACTGATATTTTTTGAACTGCGGCATTGACATCATGATTTAATTTGAATTTTCTGTGCGTAGATACTGTGTGATGCATGTCTGTCAGAATCTTTCCAGCATCCACTGTTGCAGATGTGGTCCACTAGTCAATGTTTCCGTTATTTGATAACGTTTTTGTAGAAACGTATCGTTAATAATGCTTACTGAACGATTGATGTTTAACGATTACAACAATCGGATTGCTGTATAGTTCAATTCGGCCTGTGACAAAAGTGTTTGCACCTCCGTATTGAGTCTTGGTTCCCTGAGAGTTTGACAGTTCCCAGGAATATTCCACTCTTTAACTAGCTGGCTGTTATTCTTCGCTAGTGATATCACACGAGTCACCTGCCTGTTGATCAAGGTACTTAAATTTTGTATTAGCTATTAATGCTTCGGTCGTGTTGTTAGTACTTTTATGCACTAGTAACCATTATTAATATGATTCTTTGTTATAAGTCATCACTATTGATATGATTATTAATATATTCGGATTATTATTGTCGACCAAGAGATATAACGAAAAAATCTAATTGTTAAACTGTCATATTTTATGACTTTAACAATATTTCAATAATCCAAAAATTGATAAAATGACAGAAGTCGTTTCGTTATATCTCTGGTCCAACTATACTATGTATTTTTTCATCACTCTTAATAGTATAGTTATTTTGACCTTTTCTCCCCATATCTCGATTAAGGGTATTAGTCCCTAATCGGTCCATGTTAGGACGGCTGTCCACCATTTAAGTGCACTTAACTATTACATTAAGTGAGGTTCTAATCATCCACACCTATTACAGTGAGCATGATAACCTGACAGAGAGGATTACTGACAGAGAGAATTAATTTATTCGAATTATTACTATGTATTTTTCATCACTATAAGTATACTTATTTTGACCTTTTCTCATCCCCATAACTCGATTAAGGGTATTAATCCCTGTAACCGGTCCATGTTAGGACTGCTGTCCACCCTTTAAGTGCACTTAACTATTACATTAAGTGAGGTTCTAATCATCCACACCTATTACAGTGAGCATGATAACCTGACAGAGAGGATTACTGACAGAGAGAATTAATTTATTCGAATTATTACTATGTATTTTTCATCACTATAAGTATACTTATTTTGACCTTTTCTCATCCCCATAACTCGATTAAGGGTATTAATCCCTGTAACCGGTCCATGTTAGGACTGCTGTCCACCCTTTAAGTGCACTTAACTATTACATTAAGTGAGGTTCTAATCATCCACACCTATTACAGTGAGCATGATAACCTGACAGAGAGGATTACTGACAGAGAGAATTAATTTATTCGAATTATTACTATGTATTTTTCATCACTATAAGTATACTTATTTTGACCTTTTCTCATCCCCATAACTCGATTAAGGGTATTAATCCCTGTAACCGGTCCATGTTAGGACTGCTGTCCACTCTTTAAGTGCACTTAACTATTACATTAAGTGAGGTTCTAATCATCCCCCTATTACAGTGAGCATGATAACCTGACAGAGAGGATTTACTGACAGAGAGTGACAGAAAGGGTATTTATGTCCCTCAATTAAGAAAAAAAAATAAAAACTTTTAAGTTATTGTACTTACTTGAAAGGTTTAGCTGTTTATCCATTTTTCTTAATTTTTTCTAACTTCCTTCGTGTTTTGCTTTTTAGTTCTTTCGGCATTTTACAGTAATTTTCCAGCAACACTCTCTTAAACACTAGCGCACGTATCGAGCGTAAGAACGATAATGAGCTATCTACAGCAGATAACGGCCGGACGTGCGGGTGAGTAATAGGTACCTACCTGGGGATTTTAAAAAACTGAAAACATTACGCACTATTGGAGCTCGTGAACGTCACTACAGGGTGATATTGAGGACGTGATCATCGAAGTATAATAAAAAACTTGGTCGACATAATAGTCTCGTCCTAACAGGGAAAAAAAGTCCAAATAAAGCATTCACAAAAAGAAACTGTTATATTTTCAAAAAAATATTTATAGCCTTAAAATATATGAAATTAAAAAAAAAGTCATATATTTTCAATATATTATTTCATATTTAATTTTACCTAATAATTTTTATTTATATTTTATTGTTAATTATTATGTGATCAAGGGACTAATCAGTCCTGAAACGTCGACTGTTGATTAATAACTGCAGAAATAAGCAACCTAAAAACCAATATCAAAATAATAATTTAATTCATCTATACTTAAGGCAAATTAGTTCAATATTTACAATTTTCAAATAAGATGTTATAGATGGCTTATTTTTAGGTCACGGCATTACCTACATTAATGCTTAAAAAGTTAAAAATAAAAATTACATTTTGAAATTTTACCAGCATACATTAAAGTAAAAACAAAAATATTATTTCCTGAAAAAAAATAAATAAATACACCAAAACAAATTGAATGTGTTGCTTAAAATTTTATTTAAGTACACTTTATTGTACAACAATATTCCGTAATATTTTCTGAAAAATTTTGCTAAATCTTCACTTGGTTTTTATTTTTTTTATTTTTAGGAAATATTAAAAAATTTGACAACTTTTGGCTAACTAATGTTCTGAAAAAGTTGCAAAAACTAGATTTTTTTATTTTCAAATTTTTCATCGTTGAGGTAATGCCTTGACCTGAAATACAGGGTGCACCATGTATCCTTCTCTTTATTGGTATCTCCTGAACGCTAAGAGATACTGGGTCGGTTGAATTGGAGAAAAGATGCGCAGTTTTGTGGCCATCTCGAATTCGTCAAAACATGCAAGATATCTGTGACCGTTCCTGAAATATCCTGAAAAAACTGAAAAATCGAGATTTCCTATTTTCCTCATATCTTTTTTATTATTGGAAATTAATAAATAATTTTTTGTAGGCTTACATAAGCCGTTAGGAGCTATCCATCTGACATTTAAAAAATTTTCAAGGCTTACTAGATCCAAGAGTTTTCACAGTCAACTTTCGTTTTTCTTATGGCCACCATATTATTTTTTTATGTCGTTCGATATGAAAAAAATAATGGAAACCAAAAATTAACAAACTTCAAAAAAAAAAAATTTAAATTTTTATTTTTAATATTTCAAAGAAAAACCTAATAAAAAATCGTCGAAAAACGTCAACATTTGTAAAATACGCTTAAATAGTGCAAGCCTTATGGTTTTTTAATTTATCTATGAAATTCGGTCTAAAAATGTGTCTTTTTTGTAAAGAAAAAAGAAGAATAAAATTTTTTTATTTTTTATTTTTTGAAGTTTAACAATTTTTAGTTTTTATGATTTTTTTTAAACCGAACAACATAAAAAATACTATGGTGGCCATAAGAAAAACGAAAGTTGACTATGAAAATTCTGAGATCTAGTCGGCTTTGAAATGTCAGATGTGTAGCTCTTGCCGACTTATGTAAGCGTACAAAAAATTATTCATTAATATCCAATAATAAAAAAGATATGGCAAAAATAAGAATTCTCGATTTTTCAGTTTTTTCAGGATATTTCAGGAACGGTCACAGATATCTTGTATGTCTCGACGGAATCGAGATGGCCACAAAATTGCGCTCCTTTGGATTTATTTAACCGAGATTGTATCTGTTAGTGTTAGGAGATAGCAATATAGAGAAGGATACATGGTGCACCCTGTATACATTTATAGCATTATATTATTTATATTGCTCTCAATTATTTTTATTAGGCCTGCAAATACTCAAAATAGCAAAACCAATAGACGATTGTACTATATTGTAATATTCATTTTATGTCCCCTTGAAAACCCATTTTGATTGTTCTATATAGGTTGTTTGGTTTTCGAGTGATTTCATTTTTTCTAGAAGCTACACGCTATCAATTTTAAACTAACAAAAACTCGCGCGCATAAAAAATATAAATTTGTACAGAAATAAAAACTGACAAATCAATTAAATTATTAAATTAAAATTTAACAGGCCACGCATATGCGTTATTAAAGGATTTTTTTACAATTTCACCGAAACAGCGGATTCTGACAAGTGATAATAATTACAAATTTGTGAAAGTGATAAGTGATATAGTTAGATATTTTTAGGTTTTGACAAACCTAGAAACAAAATTTCACAGCAACCCGGGACGTAAATAAAAAAAATCGTAATATAAGTATAACCTACCTACTTATAAAAATGGTTTAAGAGTGCGCATACAATAACTGTGTAAATGTTAAACTATCGACTGTCAAGTTTTGCATTAACTTTTTTTTGCAAGAAAATATTTCTAATTAATTTGTGTACAACTTTCCAATACAATGTTCTTCATAAATAAGTTATTATAATCATAAGAAAATTTAATTATTATTTCCATTTAAAAGAAAATTGGTAATGTAATAATAGGTTTGTCTATTCCGAAATTCCGCATTGCACCTACGAAATTTTAGATATGATATCAATGCCGATATTTATTATAACCTTGTCAAACTATTTAAAACTTAATTTAAGTGTAGTTCATTATTTATGTTTTCGAACAATCTAATGATTTTATTAAATAATACTAAGCTTTTTTCTTTTTTGATAACTTTGACACATTTTTACTAATTATTTTGTACAGACAGTGCGAAGCAAATTTTAAAATGAATAATTATTATAAATATATGCAAATAACAAAAATTGCGTATCTATTTTTTATGATAATTTTATTACTTAACTGTTAGGTATTTATATTTTACAAGTTGTATACTCAAGGCGTATCTGAAAAAAAGATCTGAAAAAGCGTCTCTACGATTACATCATCTCATGTTTAATTAAGAATACATTTCAGCATATCCTACACATTTATAAGAATAATTTCTTGTTGTAAATTTTAAATATTTATTTTTTAAATTCCCTATATAACGTTATGCTTTTTTTTGGAGAACTAGTATAATTTAATTTTTTCTTCTAAATCATATACATTAAGATGGCTGTCAGAGATATTCTATCAATTTGCTTTCTGTTGGCACTAATATGTGATTCTGGTAAGTGTTAGCGAGTTTATTATTAGTTATTTTATATCTTGTATTAGATAAAATTTATCAAAAGATATAATTTCAATTTACCAATTTCTATTAATAACTTCCTATATTATTATTACAATAATAGTAAATTCCCTAGAAATTAGATAAATATTTTATTACACACTTACCTCACAACATTAATAATTGATTTCTAATCAGCCGATTTAAATTCTGAAATCATTTTTCAGCCATTCTCGTAGGTATTAAAAAAGTTTCACGAGATCATTTTTTTTTCGTTGGATTCCTGCATTGCTGGAACTGCTCAAATAAAAAAAAAATATATTACTTTTTTGGGCTTTGATTGTTGAACTGAGATTCATAGAATATTTGAATTTATTGCTAGATACCTTTTGAACTAGTCCAAATATTCAAAGATAATAAATTATATATTATCAATATCAGTAATAATTATTAAGAAACCCATCGCAGCTCTTCATTAAAAAGCATACAATTACTTTATGCTTACTTGGAAACGTAATCGCTAGGAAAGGGTATTTATACACCAAGCAACACAGCTCTAAAATCAATACATTCTGACAAAAATAGTAAAGAAATACCGCCATCAGTGCCATTATACCTACGCGGAATAGCCTCAAAATCCTAACAACACAGTTTTTACTCGAATTTACCAGTTACTTTTTTTATCGACCATTTAGTGCAAAAAATCGCATTTTATTTGGATTTTTGCTAATAAATCAAAAACTGATAGAGAAATGTAAAACGTTCCAACGAGCGGATTGTATAGAGAATTAAAATAAGAATAAAAAAATGAGAGCTGAAACAACTCGATTGGTTCATTATTTTTGTTTTATCATTGTTTTCAGTATTCATTCATTTGGGGAAAAACACCCAAAAACCTAAAAAATCGCTTTTGTCAAATATTCGTAGCGTTGCCATTGAATTTGAGTTGTAATGATTCGAATTGAGTTGTACCCGATTCATATTTATCAAACGGATTTGAAAAGTATAGAAGTGTTTCAGCTACAAAGCTTCAATCTTAATTTTCCACTTAAATGTTGAAAAATAGGTAAAAATTGCGCTAAAACATAAACGAGAACTGGCGAGCGCGCGTCAGTTTACGCGCAATTTTTACCTATTTTTCAGCATTTAAACGAAAATTGTCTTTTTATAGCTGAGCACTTCTACTTTCCAAATCCGTTTGATCGATTTTTTTGGGCCAAATCGAATCGGACGACCTCTAGAGCATCCCCAGCGTCGCTGCAAAATATAGTATGAAGAACTTCTGATTGCAATTATACTCGAAAAATAATTATCCAATATAGCAGCGGGGTTTTGCATACAGGAAGTATAACTAAAATATCTACTATGTCGCAAAGAACCTGGCACTTATAACTCAAAAAAATGGTGACGTTAAGTAGTTTTTGAACAAACGCTATTTTTCGTTTTTTTTTTTTTTTTTTTGGTTGTTAATAATGAACCCATTGGGTTGTTTCAGCTCACATTTTCTTCGTATTTTAATTCTCTAAGCCGTCCATTGGACTCTCAACATCGCTCTACCAGTTTTCTTTTGTAAGCAAAAATACAAAAAAAAATTTGAACCAAATGGTAAAAAAAAGGTAATCTCGGGTAGAAAACTGTGCGGCTAGGATCTGAGGGATATTCCGAGTGTGATGGCACCGGCGCTTTTCTGTTAGTATTTTTGTCAAGATAAAGCCTCTATTTGCCTTCTATCAGTTTGTAGGTATAGAATTATTGCCTTGTTTATATACGACTTTATAGTTAAATTTTCCAAAATTCCTACCTAGGTATTTGCCGCATGAAAAAACGAGTTAGAATGAAAATGACAATCATTTACTTATTAAAACTTTTCCTCAACTTTTCCTATGCTATGAAACATATTAATCAACTTTTTAGATGCTCTAAAATGCTACGATTGCGCAGACAAGGCTTGTGTGGTTCCATTTGATGCCGCAAAAACAACGCAAAAGTATTGCGGAGCTGACAATGAATATAGTTGTGCCATGTATGCTTATAAAAATGGTAAGTTTTAAATAATTGTTATATCCATTGTTATAAACCAATAGCCACTGTTGGACAAGAAATGAATGACATATTGCAGAACAATAGGCCATTCATTGATGTCGCGCTGTGAGTTAGAAGTGAAAATTGTAGATACGTGTTTCGTTCTAATTGAGACTCTTCAGTACACATCTTTCTAACACACAGCACCACCTCGATCACTTAACCTAAGTGAGAAAATGACGCAAGTCGAACTCACCGTGCAATTTTTATCTTTCATTTTATTATTAATCCTCTCACAAAGATAAGTGAGAAGATTCATGCTCGATTCATGCTTCTGCAGTGCTCGGTTCTAATTTTGCGGTTTACAATAAGAATTTAATACTGAGGCCTATTTTGGTAGTTACTGACAAAATATTATTCACTTAAGACCCTACGAGATCAAATTGATCAACTATAAGAAACAGACAAAAAAATTACAAATGTCAATTCAGCAGGTTTTGTGTTATGGAACTATTGTTTCAACCTTAACTTACGATTAATAATTATTAACTTGTCAAAATATATTTTGTGTCACATTTCTCTTGAAATTAAATCTGATTCATTTGAAATTGCGGTTTTTTGTCTTCTATTGGAGTTTTTTTAAAATGAAGTGGGTGCAAAATTTATGTAGAACTTGCGGTCACGTTGACATCAGTTGCCGGCATAATATTCACGATAAAAATAATAATTTGGAGCATAAAATACGATCTTGCTTCAACTTAAGGGTGAGTTTATTGAACAATAATTCCAAATAGATAATATGTGTTTATAATTATTTACGAAACATTTTCTAGGTTTACGAGAGTGACGCGAAACCGAAAGAAATATGTGATATTTGCTTCAATAAAGTAAACGAGTTCTATAATTTTCTGGAAGAAAGCATACGACTGGATGAGAAATATGAATCTTTGTTGAAATTAGAGATACCTCCTGGGGATGGAAATAATCACGAGAATGAACGTAACTCAAATTTAATAAACGATGAGAAATGTTCGCTAACTTCGGTCTGCTCTTCAACATCTAATAAAACTTCATTGAATAATAAAAGATCGTTTAGAAATTCATGCGCTTTGTATGAATATTTTAAGAATAACTTCGATAATGGAGACGGAGAAACTATACAATCGAAGCTTGATCCTTTAGAGGCAAATTCTCAACTACTGGGTAGTATAACAGACACCGACAAGAACCGAACTGAAAAAAATACCAAAGTTGGAGATAAGCGTGCAGTTTCAAAAGAAAAAGTTTACTTCGATTGTCCTGTCTGTCATAAAAAGTTTTTGAGGCTAAGTTCACTAAACGCTCACGTTCGGTTACACAAAGAAGGAGTATCACGTGTCTGCTCAGAATGCTGCTCTGTACCTAATATCAAAACTTCTGGTTTACCGAAGAGAAAAACTGTTCACAAGCTGAACAAAAAGTCTAGAAAATTATCACTGAAGAAAACCACAAGAAAGTCTACTTTAAAAAAATTAAGTAGCAAAAGTTTGACTTCAAAGCCCGGTCGGAAAAAGCGAGTGGTATTACGTGAATCTAAAAATATTTCGGGTAGTAAACGTGGTTACTGTAAATGTCAATCTCTCTCTGATTTTCAACTCGATAAAGTTTTAAAAAATCATCATAGACTTATCAACGCCAAGAAACCCAAAAGGCAGATATCTAGACGTTGTCTAAAGTTGTCTCCAGCAACTAAAGGAAGAAAGAATGCAAAACGGAATGTGACAAAGAAAAGAGCAAGAAAATAGAAGAGATATTTTTTGTACATGTCTATATATTTGTCTTAAATTGTAATAAAAAGTAAAATTCAAAGAACTTGAAGTTATCTTATGCTTTGCAATAATAAAGTTGACCAAATTTTACAGTCACAATATAATTACGTCTTAGTTTATTTGAAATATTTTAAATCTTCAGTAGGTTCTTGATATCTTGACAGAAAATTTATTAAGTTGACTTATCAGTTGTATGCGACTCATTATTAGAGTGTTGCTCTACAAAAGGTGGGGTAGAACATTTTTTTATTTTTATTTTATATTGTTCAGGTTTGATCCAATAACAAAAATTTCTGTGACAAAGACCAAAATAAAATCAAAATTACTAAATTCATCATATCTTTTGTACAAAGATTTCAAGCAAAACGATACAGCGGTGGAAAGTACCTGGGCCCGAAGACGTATTAAAAAAATTATTCTGCCGCACCTTTTGTAAGACGAAGGTTTTCTTGGTCCTACTGACTGGACTATAATAAGTATACAGGGTGTAACATAAGTACTGAGGAAGATTTCAGGGGTTGATTCCTGAGATTATTAAAAAAAAAATTTATATGAACATGGGTCCGAAAATGCTTACCCGCTGAGTTATAGCCCCATGAAGTTGGAACCTTGACGAAGGTTTTTATTTATTATCTCCGAAACCGTTCAACATGAGATAACGACATTTACCACATCCATCAATGTTTTTATGCCTAGTAAGACTGTAGATCACTTTGAAATTTTCACCTAGGGTGGGTTAAATCTGGGAGGTTTGGGGTAAAAATTACTCCAACTTTTTTGTATCGTTAGTTTTTCAATTTTGCTGTGAAATTATGAAATATTGATTAAAGCTTTCTGCGTAAAAAAGTCACTCTTGTTCAACTTGGATAAGATGCACCGTTTTCGAGAAAAATCCATTTCAAAATTGTTTATTTTGCTTATCTTGAACCGAAAATGAGTTTGCTTTCAATGACATGGGGGTAAAAATTGGCATTCTGAAATACTTACATTTCAGACTAATGCAATGAAATTTTGAAATGATGGATTTTTCTCGAAAATCTTATTAGGCATAACAACATTGGTGGATGTGGTAAATTTCGTCATCTTATGTTGAACGGTTATAATAAATAAAAACCTTCCTCAGGGTCCCAATTTTGAGGGGCTATTACTCAGCGGGAAAGCATTTTCGGACCAATTTTCATATGAACTTTTTTCTTAAAATAATCTCAGGAATCATCCCCTGAAATCTTTCGTAGTACTTCTGTTACACCCAGTATGTACTTTATATTTTTGAGACATGCAAAATTAACTTCGAAATATTTTTTTTATTAAATCTAATTAAAGGTCTTGTCTTTTTAGATGAAAAAGACATCGTGAAGAGGGAATGTATTGCTAAAAATGTTGAAACTAACTTCTGCAAGCAGAAAAAAATAGATATTTCTGGTTTGGGGAACTGCATCACCTGCAAGACGGATAACTGCAACAAGTCATCCACGAAGTCAACGTCTTCCATTTTGTTGTCCTCCGTTGGATTTTTTCCGATTTATTTATATTTGAAGTCTTCAAATTTTGTATGAATACTAGGAGAGTACGATGTGATTCGACTATAGTATCTTAATAGGGGGTAAGAATTAAAGCTCACATATTCTGATAGGATAATAATAATAATTGTCCCTAGAAATATAAAAAAAAATTAAATCAGGAGCGTATTTATAATTTATAGTAATATATAATATATGAATAATTATAATAATATGATTTATAATAATTGACTGAAATGTTTTATAGCAATCCTAATTATCATAATACAATCCTACCTTAGTAGCATACTTTTCGAATCCTAATCGTATTCCTCTAATAAATAAATAAAATAAATAAAATGTTGTTGTATGAATAAATAATAATAATATCCATATTAAAAAGCCGAAGTATACTCAAAAGTCACAACAAACCGTAGGTAGGTAGGTCTTAATGAGTATAAAGACAAATCAATAGCCTGTCGTATTGGAGTCGGGTTTTAACCCATCGTCCTGACAGTTGTCAAGTCTGGAGTGCCCGAGAACCCAAATAAAGAGCTTTCGACTCAGGCAGCAACACACATCCAACCAGACTACCAAAAGCACGGACGGCCGTTTCGGTCTCATTAGACCTCGTCAGCGACTATATTGGAGAGTCCGGAAGGATATGAATCGCTGCATGAATCGAAAATCCTATATGGAATCTCATTCAACCGGTTACCAGTGACCTCGAGACAGAGCGACATCTATCAAGAGAAACAACAGGCTCCCAGCCAAAACAAAACTCCAATGTGTATTATGGGTTGCAGACACTCCAGGGGCTACGAGACTGACATCAAATATGCATATTAAAAAGCCGAAGTATACTCAAAAGTCACAACAAACCGTAGGTAGGTAGGTCTTAATGAGTATAAAGACAAATCAATAGCCTGTCGTATTGGAGTCGGGTTTTAACCCATCGTCCTGACAGTTGTCAAGTCTGGAGTGCCCGAGAACCCAAATAAAGAGCTTTCGACTCAGGCAGCAACACACATCCAACCAGACTACCAAAAGCACGGACGGCCGTTTCGGTCTCATTAGACCTCGTCAGCGTACTATATTGGAGAGTCCGGAAGGATATGAATCGCTGCATGAATCGAAAACCCTATATGGAATCTCATTCAACCGGTTACCAGTGACCTCGAGACAGAGCGACATCTATCAAGAGAAACAACAGGCTCCCAGCCAAAACAAAACTCCAATGTGTATGTATTATGGGTTGCAGACACTCCAGGGGCTACGAGACTGACATCAAATATGCATATTAAAAAGCCGAAGTATACTCAAAAGTCACAACAAACCGTAGGTAGGTAGGTCTTAATGAGTATAAAGACAAATCAATAGCCTGTCGTATTGGAGTCGGGTTTTAACCCATCGTCCTGACAGTTGTCAAGTCTGGAGTGCCCGAGAACCCAAATAAAGAGCTTTCGACTCAGGCAGCAACACACATCCAACCAGACTACCAAAAGCACGGACGGCCGTTTCGGTCTCATTAGACCTCGTCAGCGTACTATATTGGAGAGTCCGGAAGGATATGAATCGCTGCATGAATCGAAAACCCTATATGGAATCTCATTCAACCGGTTACCAGTGACCTCGAGACAGAGCGACATCTATCAAGAGAAACAACAGGCTCCCAGCCAAAACAAAACTCCAATGTGTATTATGGGTTGCAGACACTCCAGGGGCTACGAGACTGACGGCCGTCCGTGCTTTTGGTAGTCTGGTTGGATGTGTGTTGCTGCCTGAGTCGAAAGCTCTTTATTTGGGTTCTCGGGCACTCCAGACTTGACAACTGTCAGGACGATGGGTTAAAACCCGACTCCAATACGACAGGCTATTGATTTGTCTTTATACTCATTAAGACCTACCTACCTACGGTTTGTTGTGACTTTTGAGTATACTTCGGCTTTTTAATATGCATATTTGATGTCAGTCTCGTAGCCCCTGGAGTGTCTGCAACCCATAATACACATTGGAGTTTTGTTTTGGCTGGGAGCCTGTTGTTTCTCTTGATAGATGTCGCTCTGTCTCGAGGTCACTGGTAACCGGTTGAATGAGATTCCATATAGGGTTTTCGATTCATGCAGCGATTCATATCCTTCCGGACTCTCCAATATAGTACGCTGACGAGGTCTAATGAGACCGAAACGGCCGTCCGTGCTTTTGGTAGTCTGGTTGGATGTGTGTTGCTGCCTGAGTCGAAAGCTCTTTATTTGGGTTCTCGGGCACTCCAGCCAGACTTGACAACTGTCAGGACGATGGGTTAAAACCCGACTCCAATACGACAGGCTATTGATTTGTCTTTATACTCATTAAGACCTACCTACCTACGGTTTGTTGTAATAATAATATCGTTTATTTACCTAAGATACATAATTCCGGCTTAATATTACATCATGAAAAAAATATAAGTTTGAGAAAAATTTTAGTTCAGCAACTACTGTAGTAAATAAACAAAAAAAAAATGCACAAGGAAAACTCCAGCATGGGATTCAATTTTCAACAAACTACAAGCTAATATAGGTACACAATATTCCACTAATTAATTTCACACCTACCAACTAACATTTCACATCAACATCAAAACGGCCCTATACATTCTCAAAAATACACCACAAAATCTACACGTAACAACAGTGAACAGGACGTCATGAGCCAGACACAACGAAACCACGACCCCACCGTCCAGGGCGTTGAGTATCGTTATTGAATACGTTGAGTATCCCGTAACAGCACTAGACAGCAATCTGTTATCTGATATTCAGGCCTACCACCTCCAGGATATCCACAATATTAGTACTGTGCACTATCTTTTTTAATTGTACCTTAAACAAAGGGTAAGTTTTTATTTCCCTCAGTTTTAATGGAAGCCAATTATATATACGTGGTCCAAGAAAGGCCGGACTTCGCTGTCCTGTTGTAGTCCTTGATGAAATCACTTTCTTGTTTTCGTTTATCTTTGCTCTAGTGCAATGTTCATGCTCCACTGCAGTAAGAAGATGTCTATTCCGAAAGAAATATACCGCCATCCTATAAAAATGCAATTTCCGAGGACACATAGCTCCGGCCTCATCATACAACAGGCCACTAGGGTAAAGTGCTGGTCTATTATATACAATCTTCAAAAACATCCTTTGTAGTACTTCAATCTTCTTCAGGTGACAACTCATCAATCCTCTCCATCCCACAAGTCCGTACACCAGCCTCGACTCTATCAAGGAACAGTACAGTATCCACAGATATGGCAGGCTGATGTATTTTTTAATATTTTAAATCTGTACAGTAGGCTTTCCAGTGTTTTAGCAAGATTTTCCGTATGTTTGTTCCATCTCATATGGGTGTCAATATGCAATCCAAGATATTTTATTGCATCTGTAGACAAAATATTTGTTCTTTGTCCCTCATTATCAACCGATAGGCATCCATACTCCGGTAGCCCATTTTTATACAAGGAAAAGGGTACGTAGAAAGTCTTTTCATAATTCACTGTAAGTCTTTTGTTATTGAACCATCTAAATATATATGAGAGATCTTCTTCCGCCCGAACTTTCAGTTCTTCCCAAGTTTTCGCGGTATAGAATATTGCAGTGTCGTCAGCGTAACCCAGTATACAACCATTCAAAGACTTCTTTAAGAGGTTGTTCACATACAGGTTGAAAAATATGGATCCAAGGATTGTTCCCTGTGGTACCCCGCATTTCAATGGCAAGTGCTCGCTAATTGTTCCTCTTATTTTAACGCATTGGGATCGATTTTCTAGATATGATTTAATTAGATTTGACGTTGTACCCCTGAACCCCAGATCTTCCAAACTGCTTACTAGTTGTTTGTGGTTGACAGTGTCGAACGTCTTTGCCAAATCCAAAAAGACACACAACGAGGCATTTCCCCTATCTAAACTTTTATAGATCTCAGAGGTTAACAAATATATTGCGTCCTCAGTGGATTTACCTTCTCTAAATCCAAATTGTTTGTCACTTAGTAGCCCGTATTTGGAAATGTATCCCGTGATACGGCTCTTCAGAATTTTTTCGAAGATCTTAGCTACATTCGATACAACGGATATAGGTCTGTAGTTTGTTAGTAACTTCATTTCACCTTTTTTATGTATGGGGGAAATCACAGCCATTCCGAAGTCAGTGGGACATATACCGGTCTCAAATATTCGATTAATGAGGGCTACCAATGGGTCTGCTATTTCTTCTGCCACATACTTCAAAGTTTCTTATTTAATTCCGTCTATTCCTGGCATTTTTTTATTTGCCATAGATTTGATGGTATTAATTACTTCTCTCTCATTAGTTGGGGCCAGAAAGAATGAGTGTGTGACTGTGTAATTCTCACCAATGGGAGGAACTCCTCGGTAGTTGATGTTCAAGCGATGCTCCCACGTTTGCGAAATATTCATTAAAAGCATTTGCTATTTCAATGTCCGATTTCATTAGCACCCTATTTTCGTTAAAGATTTCGTTTGGTATCTTTGTCCCACCCTTGTTGTTCGTCAATTTATTAATAACATTCCACATTTCTTTGCTATTCCCCGATTCTGCGATTTTCCTATTATAATATTTGCTGGCTTTCATTTCTTTTATCAGGATATTAAGTTTATTTCTATATTGTATGTACTGTTCTCTCAATATTTTATTGTCTGGACTATTTTTACTTTTTTTAAACATCTTATCCCTCTTTATTATAGAGTTAATCAGCCCTTTTGTAATCCACTCTTTTCTCCCTCTTTTATTTCCACTCATTTTATGTATTGTAGTGTATCTGTCCGTTCGCTATTTCAGCAATTTTATTATGTATATGTTGTTGCTTTGTTAATATCTTCGATACTATAGAACTCATCCCAGTTGTGTCTACTCAGATCCAACTTTAAAAGAGGGTAATTTATTCTTTTAATACTCCTGCGCGAGACAATATCCTCCTGAGTGATATCCTCTCTTATATGCAATGCGATTGCGTAGTGGTATGTAATGTCATATTGTAATATAAATGACCTAATGCAACGCTCCAAGCACACTCCAGAACGTATGTAGATATGATCGAGACAAGTACCTCCACCATTTGGGTTTGGTCTAGTTACACCATTTACCAAACTTGTATAATTAATTGTATTGACTCATTAGGTTCATATAATCAAAAGTACTTTCATCCTCTATAAGAATATTTAGATTCATATCACCAATAAAGATATGGTAATCTAAGTGATCATGTCTAGTTTTATCGAGATAATTTTGTAGACCTCTTATGAACTCAGCTTCTTGTGTTGCTGGAGGACGATATATTGATGTAATTAAAATATGCTTTTTGTTTAGTACCCTTTTAATTCCAAAAATTTAAATCCCTCTAATTCAACAACCCGTGATTTGAAATCCAGTCCCGTCTTTATATATGCAACTACCCCATCATTCCTGTTTATTTCTCCCTCGTTATAAAATATATCTGGTACCCCTCTAATGCATACACAGTTATGTCGGGCAAAAGGAACGTTTCGGTAAGTACTATCACGTGGTGTTCCCTTCTGAGCCGACTCAGATATAATTCCAACTGTTCAAAGTTTTGGTACATACTCCTTATATTTTGGTGGAAAACTGAAAAATGCAACTGTGACCTATCAACGTCATTGTATTCCTGTACGGTGCCAATAATCTCAGTTGTAAATGGCTCATGATCACAGTCCCTAATATACTGATCCATCCTAAAAAAAAAAACAAAAACAAAAAATAAACTCTCTGTCCAACAACATCGAGAGTAGATAAATATGAATCACCCCAGAAAGGCACACAATAAATCCCTCAAGGTTGACAAAATCTCATCGATTAAGCTTTTAAGCTGTAAAATTACACAAAATACAAATAGATCAAATATTGTACAAAATCATTTAAAATAATATTTATTTCCCTTTCACAACTTTTCTTCAAGTAATTTTCCATCGGGAAAAAGAAAAAAGTTAATTTAGTCACGAGGAAAGCCCACTACATAAAATTATCAGGTATGTACTTATGACTTATTACTTCTCGCTTTTATTATAGGACTCACTTATTGATACTATCGCAATGATTGATTATTCTGATAATAATATATAAATACATCAAAAATGAAGATGGCATGGACTGAATTCATATTATAGATCAGTTGTTTTTCAATAATTAATTATTGATGTCATATTCTGTTTTAATACATATAAACAGCTGCAAATAAATATTTTCACCTACAAGATGCTTAAAATATTGTTTCTATTATTTTTTGTGGCCAGCTCAGGTAAGATTGAGATTTCTTTTATATATCTCAATTATTTCACAATCATATACCTTTTCCTGTTATTTACTATCGCAGGAAAATTTACCGACAATTATCGAAGTTCATGATTTAAACTACTAAACAAAAATTTTAATCCGCAGCGGCGGAGATCTAGGTGTCCTGATCCTGTTTAATCTAGGCGGAGATCCTGTTTAATTTAAAATAATTTTTCTACTCCCAACTTTTAATATGCATATTAAATATGAATCACCAGTGCTTTAATGGGTCTCATTAAGATACAAATTTTCATTAAAGCACTGGTCAAGCTATCCAATGGCAGAGGAGCATTTGCAATCGAATCGGTTCCTTTTCGCTCACGATCGGGTCGGCAAGCCAACCGAAGTCACAGAGTTGTCATACTCACGACAAAAATTGCCTTGTGATATAAGTTCTGTATTTCTGAAAAAAAATTCTGAACGTTTATTTAATTTAGAACATGAGTAACATTCAAAGAAAATTTATCAAGATTTTATGTTACCTTAATTAATTTGATAAGTAGGTATATCGTGTAAAAGATGGGAAGATAAAGTATTATATCATTCGTAGCGCTCCGTGATATAGTATTCAAAGCGGCAACGCTGCGACCCGCGTTGCGCAGATAAAGAATATCGTAATTAATGGCTGTCAGTTATTAAAATTATTAATTATTCTCAAAATCGAAGCGTAAAATTCGGAATTCGAACTTCGCATAATAAAAATTACGCAGTAGTGAGTAGTGCCCTTTAAACTTGATACTAAAACATGTCTCAGCAGAATAACCTTAGCGACAAAGAGAAAATTTGGTACCTAATATGCGTAAGCAAATAGCAACCTATCTTAAACTCAATGATCCGCAATAATTGTACACGGGTCATTGTTAAAATATATAATTTTTTTATCTTTTCTATGAAATAAAAAAGGGTCGTAGAAAAAATAGTGTATGGAACTCGCAGATAATGGCTATTAATACGCTCTTATGATGGTTAAGACACTCGCCTACGGCTCGTATCTTAACCATCATACTCGCGTATTAATAGCCTTCATTATAAGCTCGTTGCATAATATACTATTATACGCCACTAAATTTAAAGAAAAAGTGACATTTTTGATAGAGACATCGTTTTGTATAGAAGAGAAAAATTACTTTACTTTTTTTGCCGTATAACGCACTGTTTCCAAGATTCTTCACAATGTAATAAACCGTACAAATGAAAATATAACGAAAATCAATGATGAGTATACGTACTTCCGGAAACAACAATTAAACTTGTAGGTACGGCAAAAGAGTAAGGTGATTTTTCTCTTCTAAGCAACACGAGGTATGTAGTTAAGTCAGTCAAATTATTTTAAAAAAGGTAACGACATACCCAGATCTTTGCCACTGGATTAAATTTTTTCGTTAGGGGAATCAACATTACCTTCAAAAATTCTTCAGCTGTTATCTGCCAAAGCTACGATGATCCAAATTTCATAATCGCTGCATTGTTCCTACCTGTGTTGGAGACATCCACACAGAAACTTTCAGCTTTTATAAAATGACGAATGTCTGGCAGTCGAGGGCTCTTGCTCTATTAGTTGATTTAAAAATAATTGTGATTAATTATTTAAGTATTAGAAATATAACGTAAAATGCAGTGTACATTTTGACTCTCGTTACGTCTTGGTCCTTATGCTTCTATAAACTGACACAGGAGCTGAGGTCTGTAAAGTGGCAGCAGCTGCATCGGGACAAAAAAAATAGGGTATGGTTGTATCCACAACACAAAAGCCTTGCTGTGAATCAAAGCACGCTCAATCAAAAGATCGAAAATCCTCGATTCGCCAGGTTGACGTCATGTAGTGAAATTTCAGGAACGAAACCAGGAAGTTAAATCACTAGTTTTGAGATAAATGTAGAGGTGGTTTCCGAAATGAATTTATTAAATGAGTAGGGTAGGTATTAGAGCGGAGCTCTGAAATAATTTTTCCCAAAAGTGTTCTCGAAGTAAGGAAGGAGAGTGTCTCGATTACTTTAGATAAAAAAAGTTCGCTTAGAATCGAAACTGGAATAAAATCCGAAACTGATTAGGGGATAATCAGTCGGAACTGGCAACATTTACCCTGAAGCTTTAGCTTCGGAAGGTATTGTGACAAAAGATAAGAAGCAGCTGCAGAAACTTCTAATTCTTTCAAATAAGTAACTATAAACTAAACACGATAAAGCTCAGTTATGGTACGTTTCAGACGAAGGGCCATGACGTAATTGATAACAAAAATGCAAGTTTGGCAGCTTTCAAGATCGGATGACATTACGCGATTTAAAGGTTAGATTTAAATTTATATCTACCGTGAGTAGGCCGTTGAGACACCTCCACTGCGATGGAAGGTCTACTGCAGCTCACATCTAATCGTGCTACATTAACCCCACCAGGTCAGCATCTTTAAGGAAGTTGACCATTTTGACTATTATTGTTAATGTATACAAGTCCTCTGGTGTGAGAAAGTCTCTCCCGAAGGTTTGAATTCAAAGGTTAGGTGAACTTTTCTTATTCTTTTCCAGTGGCGGCTGCTGATACTTATCACAGGCAGGTCATTTAAAAAGGACGCGACCACCTAAGTCGGATTTTCATTCGAATTAATCCGACTACAAGGTTCGGTTCTACCATCTCAAACCATGTCATCACACATGCTCAGAAGTGTACGTTAGTTGTGTAAATAAGGTTGGTATAAAGATGATGTCATTCATGACGTCATATACAGTGCATTTATTTTAAGTGTTGCCATAGGGAATAGCATGTAAAAAAATACACCCTATGTTAACTTATGTTGTCTTGTACTTTGGAAGTCGTTTTTAATTTTCAATAATAGTACATGTCATCTACTTTACAATTCGACCTTTCAGAAAAGTTGGTCGTTGTTCAATTTTATGATACAGGGTGTCCCATTGAGGTGAAAAAACTGCAAGAAACGGTAAGAGATACGAAGTCGGTTAAATTACAAAAAAGTTGCGCTGTTTTGAGACGAGTATTTGGCAATTTTTTTTTTCTCAATATTCCCAGAATTTCCTGAAATATCCTGAAAAAACTTGAAACATGCAGTTTTATTATTTTAGCCATATCTTGTTTATTATTTAAAAAAAAATTATTATTTTTTTGTAGGTTTACATAAGCCGTAATGAACTACTTATTTGACGTATCAAAAATTTCCAAAGCCGACTAGATCTTGGGATTTCCAAAGTTAACTTTGGTTTTTCTTATTACCGCCATATTGTTTTTCATGCCATTCGCTATAGAAAAAATCAAGGAAACAAAAAATCTATTACATTGCAAATAAATAACAAAAAAAATAATAAATTAAAATTATTAATTTATTAGAGAACATGTGAACATGTTTTATTCATAAATAAAAAAACAATAAAACCCAAATAACTAAGCAAAACTAACAAAAATAATCTGAAATTATCAAATAAATAATCGCTCAAAAAGTTTTCGTTTTATTGTTTCAATTAATTTCTGTTAGTTTTCTTAGTTATTTCGGTTTTATTGTTTTTTTTATTTATTTTTGAATAAAAAATGTTCACATGTTCTCTAATAAATTAATAATTTTAACTCACTTTGTTTATTCTGACTCCTTTATTAAAGTTTAATCATTCAAATGAGGACTGAATATTAAAATTTAAAAAATACCGGTTTATGACATGTTGTATCGTAAAGTACCTACATGACATTCATGTAGGTATACTATTATTGAAAATTTAAAACGACTTCTAAATTACAATGGGTACGACGTAAGTTAATATACTTAGGGTGTAATTTTTTACATATTATTACCTATGGCAACACTTAAAAAATGCACTTTTTGACATTCGGTGAAAAAATTTTTTTCGATATTTTTGAAAAAGAAAAAAAATTTTTTTTGTTATTTATTTGCAATGTAATGGATTTTTTGTTTATTGATTTTTTCTATAGCGAATGGCACGAAAAACAATATGGCGGTAATAAGAAAAACCAAAGTTGACTTTGGAAATCCCAAGATCTAGTCGGCTTTGGAAATTTTTGATACGTCAAATAAGTAGTTCATTACGGCTTATGTAAACCTACAAAAAAATAATAATTTTTTTTTAAATAATAAACAAGATATGGCTAAAATAATAAAACTGCATGTTTCAAGTTTTTTCAGGATATTTCAGGAAATTCTGGGAATATTGAGAAAAAAAAAATTGCCAAATACTCGTCTCAAAACAGCGCAACTTTTTTGTAATTTAACCGACTTCGTATCTCTTACCGTTTCTTGCAGTTTTTTCACCTCAATGGGACACCCTGTATCATAAAATTGAACAACGACCAACTTTTCTGAAAGGTCGAATTGTAAAGTAGATGACATGTACTATTATTGAAAATTAAAAACGACTTCCAAAGTACAAGACAACATAAGTTAACATAGGGTGTATTTTTTTACATGCTATTCCCTATGGCAACACTTAAAATAAATGCACTGTATACCCAGTTTAGCTGAGAAGACCCATTTTTTTTTTCCTTCGAGAGCCGTCTGATTCAGGATCGCTGGAAGCACCTCAGCTTCATGGGCTTATTATGCTAGGTTGGTACATGACCCGCATAGTATTGCGCTAGCACCTCAATGCACAAGGTGAAAGTATTCAGCATAACACTGAATGAAAATCTCAACTGGCGAAGACATGTTGACAATGTCTGAAAAAGTATAAATTATAATATTTTTACTTTAACAACACTCACGGAAGTTGTAGACAAACATATTTTAATACAATCTATTACGTTGATTATGATTTTGGGTAGGTACTTGTGTGTGACTAAATGCATTTCTTTCTCTTTTCAGCATACGGTTTACAATGTTACTATTGCTCTTCAGCCGATTTTCCCAATTGCAAAGATCCATTTAATTTAAATGGAATACCAATCCTAAATTGCACAAAGCCATCTAGTGATTATTATACAGGCTGTACAAAAAAGGAATATAAAAGTAAGTTATTATACCTACCTACTTTTAGCTTTCACTGTAATAATTCATATTTTGACTTAGGTACTATTAAATCTTCATTCACAAATTTTGTTTAAGGTCACTTATGTGTTCCTACACTTATATAAAAGCGTTCTATAAAATCAGAACAATTTTTGAGTTTTTTAGAGATCCCCGAGGAGAACTCTTTTTCAGGTGAGAGACTCTCCTGAAGAAACCCTCCTTGTAATAATTTTAGAATTGTCTAATAATAATACTCCGAAACGAAGATAGATATACTTTATAACAAAAAATAATAAGACATTTTGGCAAAGCTGTAAAATTTCAGGTTACAATCATTCTATGGGCTGTTTCGTAAGAACAGGAAATTTTTTAATTTTGATGCGGCTCATTTTCTAACACACTGGTTATCGGCTGTCTATTTTAACGAAAAATTTAAAAGAAACTATCACTTTTCTTAACAATTAACATTGAAAACTTTTTACCTTTATACTCGTCATATAATTTTCCTAATAAGATAACCAACATATGGTATAACACTACTTAATCATCAATATGACAGAGCTCTGTTGTAAATTTTGAAGACTTTATTAATTTTACTTTTTTCAGATAACGTAACAGAAAGAAATTGTGTATCATACTTAAAGAATGCGACTCTCAATTCCTTTTGTCCAAAGTCGAGCTGTTCGCTTTGTGGTGATGACCTTTGTAACCAATCCTCACATTTACAAATTTCCCCACTGACATTGATCCAAAGTCTCGTGGTTGGATGTTTGATACCAATTCTAGCATTGAAACTTGGATTATAATTCATCCAATAAGACATAAGACATGCACGTAATTTGTACCTATATTTATATATTTATATTTATATACTTACATATTTGTACAACAATAATGCACATAATAATAATGCACCTACCTACTAAGCAAAGACTATCACATTTTTTCTTACAGATGAAAAACTCATCATTGATTTTAAAGTGTAACTGAATTTTTTAAGGAACTCTTAATCAGAGAATTCTATTTTGCACAATTAAAAATTAACCAGCTGAATTTTTTTTCAAAGCCTGTCAAAATTATGTTGTTCAGTTTTTGTTCACACTATATGACACGATAAATGATACGGTAAATGGATAAGTCCAAAAAAAGAGGATAATCCCTTGTTGAAAATTAAGCAGATTTTTCAAATGCGTTCCCTTGAATGGGGTGTCAAAAAAGTAGTTTTCAAATTAAATTAATTAAATTAAGTCATACTCCGCTACTGGGAAGACATGCAATCAAAGAGTTCGTTAATTTTCCCCTACTGTTTTGCCAGTTGAAAAGGCAGCTCCTAGAGCATATTATTTCGAATGTACCTTTTTTCTTACAATTTCCTATTTTAAAATGCATTTGGGATGACGTGATTTATTCTAAATAATTTTTTTTTGCTCGAAGATCAGTTCTTAAATTTACGAAATTTGACAAGACACCTTTCCAAAAATGAATTAGGGTTATTGAAATAAATTTTAGAAGGACGATATGACTGTAAGATGAAAGTTAAAATTTACTTTTCTTAATTTCCAAAAAGTCATATCTCAACAAGAGACTGTGCCTCATTTTCAGCAAGGAATCGACCCCGCCCCCAAATTGTTTTGCACGTATTCATTTACACCCCTTGTATACAAGATGAATATAATGTTTTTACTTAATTACTTTGTGCTGGTTTATATTGTATTTTACTATTGTCTGTTATTTTTGCTGTAAGTTAAATAAGTTAAAGCTGCATTGGGTTAAATTTTTTACTTTTTCTGATTATATAGAATTTTAGCTTAGGTAGTCCTTTTGTTAAAAATTCTATGTAGAATAAAAACAAAAACATATTCTCAATAAGCTTCTATTGTGTACATATTCCATTTAATAAAATATTAATTAAAACTTTTTAAAATTTATTAATGTAATAAATTAATTAAAACACTGCATTTGGGTAAGAAGAAATTTATAAATGAAAAAAGATAAATGACGTGTTGTAAAACAGCAAACCACAACACACAGCACAGTTTTCACGCATAATCTCCGTGAATTAATGTAGTTACTAATCAACAACTTATTAGTGAATTAATCAACAACTGAGTGCCGTGCCCCCTGGTATACCTGACCGTTGTTAGACAAAAGATAAAAGGGATGCAATTTATAAGAGCTTGAAGAAGAGGTGTCAATCTTCACTAGTTAAATATTGTATTAGTTAACAGCAACAGTCACGAATATGCAGTAAGTTAGTACACTTATGAGAGAGTTTAAAAGAATAAAAATTTATAGTGCTCATCATACCTGTGAACTATTGGTAGATATTGTTTCCCAAGAACATCTGGCTTCCTAAAATCACCGGCTTCAGGTTCACTTTCTAAAAAAAAAGTTTCGCCTGATTTATGACATACTATGGTTATTTCCGCAGTTTTGGGGCTTGATAAATCTGCACTATTATTGTTATCCGAATTAAATTTGGTTATTCGGTATCCAAAAGCTTGCACAAGGGGAACGATGTCAGAAAACTCACAAGTTACGGACTGAAAAATTGTTTAGGTCACATCAGATTTTGTAAAATTAAATATGTGAATGTAGTTCCAAAATGGTATCCAAATTACCTTTTCTGCGGAGTCATCTCGAATCCATCTTGAAACCCAAGACAAGAAATTCTGTTGCAGTGATTTAAGAGACATGACACGTTTTAAATTTAAAAGCAGACTTCACAAATTTTTTGGACGAATGTAAATTTTCTTGTTCAAATAAACGTGACAAATTATCTTAATAAAAAAATCGATTAAAAATTGTAGGAGATAGTAATAAAATAAATAAAAAGTAAAGATAATAATAACTACTATTGGTTTCAATAGTAGTGAAACATTCAACTTCCTCTTCCCTATTCTTAATGTGATAGTCCATGTTGATTATATTAGTATATTATATATCAAGGGCGGAAAGAAGTTCATTTCGGCGAGTATGAAGTTATCGGGCCGAGCGGAGCGTAGCGGAGCGAGGGTTGATTGAACACGAGCTGAAATGGACTTCGGATCCGGCCGAGATATAGACGCTATTTTTTAGCGCATCGCGTTAGAACACTAAATACTTTGGCTTGTTAGCCGTTTGGCTAATATGTAATGGCGTACAAATGAATTCACTGTCCGTGTCATTTTCCTGTCTAGCGTTCATTTTGTTGCTTTATTGACGAAACCTCAGAAACTAGCAACCCCCGTTAATCGTTATAATTAGTTAGGTACCTACCTGTTATTGATATATTTTCAGCTCGTTTAGACTTGATTGAAATATGCGCTATCGTGGTCTCGGTAGTTGTCAGCTGTGTGCTTGAATTTAGCTGCCGAGTTCTTACCTGCCGCGTAATCACTAACTGATAACAGCCTACAGTGGTTGTTATGGTAACGTCTAAATCTGTCCGCCCTAGGGCCAGAAAAAACGTTCGTTCCGGGCTGGAATATTTTGTACGCTTGGAAGCGAGCCTCTATTGCATGTATGCTGCAATATGAGTCATTCCGCCGGCTATTAAGCTACTGAAAAATTGTCTTTCAGAGGCGATGCGCTAAAAAATAATAATCGATGTTCTTGATAAATTCAAGCTACTCGCATATTTCAATAATTCAAATAAATCAGTAGCAATTTTTGTCTGGAACTTAAAATTATTAAATTTTTATTAGATAAAACTACTTACATATTTGTATATATAAACAATTTATAAAAAAATATTATTCTGATGAGACGTTAAATTTTTAGTTTACAGTTTACAACATCCGTTATCATAATCGCGATGACTGAAAAGGTCTTTTGATTGTTTGAAATCAAAATTTCCAAATAATTTTAGAAAAGACAAATTAACATATAAGTTGCTAGTTCCGTAGAAAGCTGTAAGCTGGATTAAGGTTTTTCCTGTCATATTTTCCGCCGACTTTTGCAGTTACATAATATTATTGCGTAGAGTGTAATATAGATAAATAACTACTGTACCTACATAGTTGTCTGCTAAGATTAGAGAATCATCGCCAGAACTATGATATAACAAACATATTTTCATGTAAATAAAACTGTAATAGTATGAAACAAAAATGGAAAATTTAGATAGAAAATATCGATTAGGTGCTGATAAAGAAACGCTCCCACAATTGCGCGTATTATTGTGATAGTAGATTCTAACCTCGAAAGTATAAAATAGCTCTCTGAGCTGGACAAACTATGATTATTATAAAACTAGTGTTGATTTCTTTCATATTTACTTTAGGTAAGTTAAAAATTAAAATGGAAGTTCAATGATATACCTACTTACATTAAATTGATAGAAATTAAATGAAATATTCAGCAAACCTTCTACTTACTTGATAATAATATTTAAACGCTGTTTGACCTAGAAATTGGATCAGTAAAGTAGGAGGAAAGTATTGATATTGCATTTCATTTTAAATATTGTATACAAACTATGAATAAATATAGTTTACTGAATTTATTTCTTGTAGCTCATACTCATCAGAAAGATTTGCTTTGCTATCGATGTGAGAGGTGTCCCGAACCGTTTGACAAAAATAGTCCATATGTGACAAATGTTACATGCCCTGGTGTGTGTACCGAGGAAATGTTCAATGGTATGAATCTACTATTTAAATAAAAAGGGTAAACTTTTAAAATATTTATTAACTTACGCAAAATAATTTCTTCCGCTTCATTAAAAAAAATCAAGCCCAGAGAGTAAGTCATTTTTTTTACTTATACAAATTCAGAAATATCCGCCAAAACTTTCGAGTAGTTATAAACTCAAATCAGAAAAATATCAGAATACCAAATTTGTCAAGACCACTTGTTTAAATGGTAGGTATTTATGTGCAATAGACAGTATGTAGGTTGTAGGTTTATCTACCTACCTGGTATTTATATTTTTTCAGTTAGAAAATTTTTTTTTTTTATAAAAACCACCTAAACTTTTTAATAAATTCATCTAGCAGCAATTCTAAAATGAAAAATATAATAATACCTACTTTTATCATCACTTGCAAGTTTTCCTAACGAATACAAAATCTTGAAATAAGTATACTCGGTTTTTGGCTCACAAAGGCCTTACACAGAATTTGTAATGCAACTCTGGCCACAGGGTTGTCACAATGTGTGAACGCATGGTGATTGCTTTATTCACAGTATCTTAATGAGAATAATAGTACATGAAGAAATTATTAGGTATAGAGGGTGTCCGAGATAACGGGTGGTACATCGAGATCTCGGAAACCGTGAGAGATAAAAAGTCTGTTAAATTAGAGGAAAAATTCCCTTTATATATTAAAAAAAAATTGCTCTGCTATATTTTACTTTTCGAGAATTTTTGTACGCTATCAAATATTAACATAAAAATGCAGTATAAATGAACACTAAAAATTAACTCTAAATTAAGACTAGAATTTTAATCGGAACACTGCAAAATTTACACGGGAGAAATTTTGGACTGTGTATTTTTTTTATTATTGAAAATAAATAAATTATTTTTTCCAGGCTTACATAAAATCGTTAACAGGTAGGTATCCATTTTTTATTTCAAAAATAATTATCAAAGTCGACTTAGATCCCAGAATATTCAATATAAACCTTTATTTTACTTATGCACGTCATATTGTTTTTCATGTCATTTGGTATTAGAAAAATCAACTTAATAAAGAATCTATAAATTCAAAAGAATTTTTTTTTATTTTATTATTCTGTAAAAAAAATTAAAATATTTTTCTTAGAATGCCTTCAGGATGACGTCATATTGCTTGCCTTGGTTTCTAGAAGAACAGTTTTTGCTTCTGACGTTATTTAATGAAGATATTTTATACATTTTATACATGAAAAAAAACTATATGACAACTATAATAAGACAATCAAGTATGAAAACTCCAGAATCTAGTCGACTTTAAAAATTGTTGAAATGTCAAATGGAGAGCTTTTGACGACTTATGTTAATCTACAAAAAATAGTTCATTTATTTTCCATAATAAAAATGATATGGCTAAAATAAGACACTTCAATTTTTCAGACTTTTCAGCCTATTTCAGTAATGGTGGAATTTTTCAAACATTTAGTTTCCAATTCTTAATAAGCATGAAATTGCACAACTCTTCTTCCATTTAACCTCGCATACTATCTACCCGACCTACTATCTCTCACGGTTTCCGAGATCCCTATGTATAGCACCTGGCACCTGTTATGTCGGTCAGCCTGTGTGAGCCTTGTTTTTTTTTGTTCAATGTCTTTGGAACCTAAATGAATTATTTCTAATAGACTTTCATTTCTTATATATATTATTAATAAATTTTGCAGGTATAGTTAACAGAGACTGCACTGGGAGTAACGAAACATTTTTTAAGTTTTGTAAGAATAGCAATTCAACATGTTCTTCTTGTAACAATGCAGATTTATGTAACACAGCTCCACCATTTTTGTATTTCAAATATCCAATTCCAATCTTTTCAATGTATGTATTAGTAATAAAATATTTTTAGATATCTAAATAAAATATATAAAAATGATAATTTTACAAACTTTTATTTAATTAAATTGATCTGTAGATAATTTTCTAGTCTCAAATTCCAGATACGATTAGTATTATTTTCATGATCAAATAACGAGCTTAGGTGTTTTTTTCTCAAAAACACAGTAATATGCTGAAATATTCTATAAACTTTAGTCACGCTCTTATCTGTTTATATAACAATTAACTGTGAATGTTCTTTATTAAAATTGATATACCTAGGAGGGAATTTCTTATCTGAATTTTATGTCTATTGCAAAATGAGGTCTTAAAAGATTAGATTTATTGATTCTCTATATCCATATTTTAATTGATGATAAATGAAGGTAAATTAGTTTAGTGTAATTTTTTTTTATAAATGTTCAACAGGAATATACAGGGTGTCCGGTAAGTACCTCCTAATCTCTCGGGAGCATACAGGGGAGGTCAAAAAAAACCTAGTCTGCCATAAAAAAAATTTCCTAAGGTGTCCCCAAACGGAGATATGGTGCCCTAAAAGGGTGCCCCGCAATTTACTTTTTTGGCTCTAACTTTTGAACCGACCTGTATAATTTGATGAAATTTTTATTTTTTATAGAGGTCATAAAGCTCAATAAGCTATATCAGAGTACATGTTTGACGTCCTCAAGGAAGTCAGGAACGGTTTTACCACCACACTCATTGTGTCAAAGTTTTGACAGGTGTCATTTTACAGAGCTGAAAACTTATTTCTTAAATACGCTGGTCATTCATCTTCGCAAAAGGTACTCTTAATTTATTTCGATAAAACTAGCGGTTCTCAAGATAAATCGACTTTTATGCGAATTTTGACCAAGTTCCGTCAATAGCAATCCATTATGTAGGTAGGTTTATAAACAATAACCTGATTTTTACCTGTTTGTGTTTAGCATTAGTAACTTTTGAGTGTTTCGCATTCCTAAAAACCGATTTATCTCGAAAACCATCAGTTTTACCGAAATAAATTAAGAGCACCTTTTTTAAAGATGAAGTATTAGACTATTCAAAAAAATAGTTTCTAGCTCTGTAAAGTGACACCTGTCAAAATTTTGACTCATTGAGTATGATGGTAAGTCCGTTCCTGACTTCCCTGTCGACGTCAAACATCGACTTTAATATGGCCTGATGGCTCTTTGTGGCCTCTATAAAGTATTTAAATTTCATCCAATTATACAGGTCGGCTCAAAATTTAGAGTCAAAAAAGTAAATTTTGGGGCACCCTTTTAGGGCTTCATATCTCCGTTTGGGGACACTTAAGGAATTTTTTTTATATGACATGCAGACTAGGTTTTTTTGACCTCCCCTGTATGCTCCCGAGAGATTAGGAGGTAATTACCGGACACCCTGTAAACAGGGCTAGAGCTATTTAAAGGGCCACTACATGGATATCCTAAACCATTGAAGACACGAGGTCGGTTAAATTAGAGAAAAATTGCGCTATTTTGTGGCCATCTCGAATCCGTCAAAACATGCAAGATATCTGTGACCGTTCCTGAAATATCCTGAAAAAAACTGAAAAATCGAGAAATCTTATTTTTGCCATATCTTTCTTACAATTGGAAATTAATAAATAATTTTTCGTAGGTTTACATAAGCCGTTATGAGCTATTCATCTGACGTTTCAAAAATTTTCAAAGCCGACTAGATCTCAAAGTTTTCATAGTCAACTTTCGTTTTTCTTATGGCCGCTATATTATTTTTTTATGTCGTTAGATAAGAAAAAAATAATGGAAACCAAAAATTAATAAACTTCAAAAAAAAAAATTCAAAAATTTTTGTTCTTTTTTTCTAAAAAAAAGACAACTTTTTAGACTGAATATCATAGAGAAATTAAAAAACTATAAGGCCGTATGACTTCATTTCAGCGAAAAATTATCTGTTTTTCTTTGAAAAAAGAAGAAGAAAAATTTTTCTACTTTTTTTGATGAAGTTTATTAATTTTTGGTTTCCATTATTTTTTTCTAATCGTACGACATAAAAAAATAATATGGCGGTCATAATAAAAAACGAAACTTGACTATGAAAACTCTGGGATCTAGTCGGCTTTGAAAATTTTTGAAACGTCAGATGAATAGCTCATAACGGCTTATGTAAGCCTACGAAAAACTATTTATTAATTTCCAATTGTAAGAAAGATATGGCAAAAATAAGATTTCTCGATTTTTCAGTTTTTTTCAAGATATTTCAGGAACGATCACAGATATCTTGCATGTTTTGACGGATTCAAGATGGCCACAAAATAGCGCAACTTTTCTCTAATTTAACCGACCTCGTATCTTCAATGGTTTAGGATATCCCTTAAGTAGTGGCCCTTTAAATAGTTCTAACCCTGTATATTATCCTAATTTTAGCCAAGTAATGGCATGCATTACTAATTTCCCTGTCGAATAGTAATGACAGCTCACGTGAGTATTGATCTCATTATTCAATCGACATAATATTATTAGGTTTTTAATAAGGTTTACCGTGCTAGTTCTGTTGTAACCCATAACTGTCGTTCTCCACTTTTTCGACGTTAAGACGTTAATTTTATGTTACGGAAAATATTTGAAAAAAAAAGGAACTAATTACAGGTGCACTACAAATCAAGATAGGTACTGAAACTAGTCGGTTTTAGTGCAATTCATTATATATCGTGTGATCCACAAAATTTTTCATCAACTATTTTCTTGAATAAAATGAAGCATGTCTGCGAGATAAAATACAAATTGGAAGGTGAGTAATTGAACTACTCCAATCAGGTGATCTACGATTCATAGAGAGAAAAACTTTATTGAATAAAGTCGACTGCCCATTTAACTTGGGTTGCATTAATACACAGCATATCGATCAATCAAAAAAATGACATAAATATTAAAAATTGTATTTTTTATTTAAATCATAAATAAAAACATGACTTACATAATGAACTTGAAAAAAAAAGAAACTAACCTGGAACAGTAACGACATCTACTTAATACGTGTGGTACTACTTAGATTTGGCATCGGTGCTCCAAGGAGGATGAGCAAAAAAAAGTTAGTTCTGCCACCCTTCTCTGACGTGATCCCTTGTTGTCAAAAAAGTCAATTTTCACAAAGACCAAGTTATCTCAGAAACACAGAATATTCTGTCTTTCGGAACGAGGATAAAATAATATTTCAATTTGACGATTCAGTTCGAGTTTGATTTTTTTAATTTACCATTTTATAATTTCACTTCTAAAGCACAAAGAATAAAAATTTATGAAGAATGGTGGTCAAAAATGTCAATCAATCATAAAAAATGTCAATTAAGGTAGGTACTTTAAATAAATTAATAAATAAAAAAATAAATAAACTAATAAATTATTGCTTTTAGCAAAAATGGTTTGAAAGTTAGTTCTAGGTAGGGCAGATTTTTGACTTCAGGCTGCATGTAAAAACCGGACTGAAACTACTGATATTATTTTAATAAAATGAGCTCGCAGACATGACTGCAATAGCCACCTCTCTCTTCCAAGGCACTGATTGATGAAAAATTTTGTGGATCACACGATATTATCACGGTATTAATGAACGTTTTCCAACGATTGGAGTGAATACCTTGCAGATCTTATCGGAATGCTGCCCGTTTAGTGATAATTGACTGACATCATGTTGTGACAGCTAATGACAGTGACCGTATTTATCAGTGGATGGCATTCCAATGTTTTTTTCCGCCACTTTTCTAGAAGTACGAAATAGCTCTGCTATTTATGATATTAGTGTTAAAAGTGAAGTTTTATTTTATGAGTGAAAAGGTTTGTGAAATGATCGAAGCGTAGCGGAGCGAATTGAACAAATGTCACGAATAAATAAAATCACTTTTAAGACGAATATCATACAATGGTTTTTGTAAAACTGCTCTATTATGATAATAAAATTGATGAATTTAGACTGACACACAACGTCAAATTGCATTTTAAAATATTACAGATAAGTACAAATGTACTATGCATAGCAACCGTTGCCGACGCTATAGTTACTAACAAATGCGTGCATACAAATAAAAGAGACGTCAAAATAATTATTATTGAAGAAAACGATATTATCGATTCATGAATTCAGTCTCGAATTAAACAGTTGTGTTTGTTTTATGCTCTGTATGGATTGTGTTTTTTGCTGATTTAATGTGCTTTTTAAATTTTAAACTGAGTTGTGGTTGTGATATGGGCATTGATCTACAATAGTTTGCGATCGATTGCTTCCTTTAAGTGTCTAGCAGCTGTTTTTAGACTGTTTTTCCTGAAAGTGGTTAATAGTAGTTTATAGGAATCCGGCGGTTATATTTGCCTTCTTATCATGCCTGATAGCTGTGGATCGTGTACGTCAATAATATCAAGAAGTAATCCAGGTATTAAATGTGGAGGTAGATGCGGTCGTATTTTTCATGCAAAGTGTGCGGGCCTTAAGCCGGAGATTGTTGCCGGTATCGTATCAGCGGCTGCCAGCGGAGTAGTATGGCAATGCAAAGAATGCAGGTCTGTGAAGTCACCGAGGCGATCTTCGGCGGACAGTGTCCCTTGCTCGGAATCAACGTTGTTGTCATCCTCATCTATTAATAATGAACTGATAGAACGTATGGAGCGGATGCAGCGTGGATTTGATGAGTCTTTGAATTTTTATGGAGATAAAATCGACGATTTTGCGGGGAAGATGAGGGAATTTGCCGATGCGGTAAAGACTGTAGCTGCCCTAAAAGGTGAAATTACGACAATTAAAAAAGAATGTGCTGAGCTTCGTACGCAAGTCGAATACTTGCAGCAGCAGTCCCGTGCTAATAACATCGAGATTGTTGGCTACCCTGAATCCAGGAGCGAAAATGTTGTGGCAGTTGTAAAGTCGATAGCTACGGCATTGGATGTGGACCTTCACGATGATGATATCGACTCGTGTCACAGAGTTGCGACTTTCAGGGAATCCCCTGCGACGTCAGATGGAATGCCCAATAGGAAAGTTAACAGGAACATCATTGTTAGGCTTACAACGAAGGCTAAGAGAGATAAAATGATCGGGGCTGCCAAAAAGAAAAAAGATTTGAATACATCAATGTTACAATTTGAGGGTTCTCCAAAGCGTGTCTTCATCAACGAACATCTTTCACCCTACTACAAGATTTTGTTCAGGCAGTCGAGACAGTTTTGTAAGGATCGAAATTTCAAATATTGTTGGGTGTCCAATTGCCGGATTTTGATCAAGAGAAATGAAGCGGCTAGGACCATTGCAGTTACCAGTGAGGAGATTCTGCTGAAGCTTTCCTCTTCGTTATCTTCTTAAGGGTTGATTAAATTCTAATACGAGTTGTACCATTTGTGGAAAGTTGTGGCTGACTTCGGAGACCTAAGCTTCTATTTTCAAAATGTTCGAGGTCTTCGGAGTAAGACTGGTGATTTTTACAGGGAAGTTTGTGCTGCTGAATATGATGTGGTATGTCTTGTTGAGACCTGGTTGCAGGATGGAATTGGTGATGATGAGTTGTTTCCGGCCAATTATAATGTGTTTAGAATTGATCGCGATCGAGTTTTGACCGGGAAGAGTGATGGTGGTGGTGTGCTTATCGCGGTTAGGGACTCATTAAGGGCCTCTATAGAAAAATGGTCTTGTGCAGGGATTTTTGAGGAGGTGTGGGTGGCAGTCGGCGACGGGGTAAGCTCTAAACTTTTAATCTGTTGTGTGTATGTACCCCCATATGCAACTGACAATAATTGTCTGAGTGAGCATTTATCTAAACTTGAACAAGCTATTTTGAATAATAAAAATCAGTGTATCATAGTTGGGGATTATAATCTGAGTACCATAAATTGGGAGTATTCTGCTCCAGACGTGGGCTGCCTACCTATGTTTCCTTCTAACTTGATGAATGATACTTTTATAAATACATTCTCAATTATTGACCTTCATCAGTTTAACCTAATTAAAAATGTACGTGGTAGGGTGCTAGATTTAGTAATGTCGCCTACGCTCAGTATGAGGGTCACTCATTGTGATGCGCCTATGGTGAGCGAGGATGGGCATCATATGGCCCTGGATATTTGTGTAAAGGTTTCGATCACTAAGTGTTTAAACAATAGGCCATTTAAAAGATTCAACTTTAAGAAAGGAGATTATTACCAGATAAATCAAAAATTGAGCTCCTACGATTGGCGATCACTTTTTTTGGATAAAAATGTGAACGAATGTGTGAATTTGTTGTATATTGTATTAAACGAATTAATTGATGAGCACATCCCTAGTGTTGTTTGTAATCGAGGCAAGTTCCCTAGATGGTTCTCGGCTGGCACGATTAAGTTGATCAGGGAAAAGAATAAGATTCATAGGAAATGGAAGAAGTTTAGAAGGGAGATGGATTATTCTGACTTCTCGCAGCTGCGTAGGAGGGTAAAAGCCTCCCTCAAGGGTGATTATAGGGCATACATTTGCGCCTCGGAGGACGGACTTAGGGACAACGTAAAAAGGTTTTGGTCCTTTATATCTGGCAGACGGCGGTCAACAAAATATCCCTCAACTATGCACTATAACGACGAGGTGGCTAGCGACGGTCCGGCTATTAGTGGTATTTTTTCCAAATATTTTAGTTCTGTCTATGAAAGAGCGGATCTACCGGTTTTGATTAGCAAGTCACAATCTCTGTCAAGTATCGTTTTGCCGTCTGTGGAGAGAGGTTGGGTTGAGGCCGCCATTGGGAAACTCGATATGAGCAAGGGCCCTGGCCCTGACGGGATCCCTGCGTTTTTCATCAGATCTTGTGCGAATTCGATCATCACCCCTTTGCTGCTGCTCTATAATGTCGCTTTAAAGCAGGGTGTTTTCCCTTTAAAATGGAAGATCGCTCAGGTTGTCCCGGTGTTCAAATCTGGAGATAAAAGTGATGTTCAAAATTATCGCCCAATTTCTCTCTTGTCTCATTTTGGAAAAATATTTGAGAGTATTCTAACTATGGTTCTGTTCTTTGATGTAAAAAATATTATTTCAAGGGATCAACATGGCTTCTTTCCCGGTAGATCAATTGTTACCAACATTATGCCATTCGTGCAGAGTACCTACGACACAATGGAACGGGGTGGATCCGTGTGTGCGGTATATACGGATTTTTCTAAAGCGTTCGATAGGGTTCACCATTTGACCCTTTTAACTAAGCTTGAAACCCTTGGAGTACATGGTAATCTTTTGACATTACTTGCATCGTACTTAAGTGGAAGGGAACAGTTTGTTGAATTGAATTGTGCTCGATCCCCTACCGTGGCTGTGACGTCAGGGGTCCCCCAGGGTTCTCATCTCGGTCCCCTTCTGTTCTCTCTGTACATAAATGACATCGAACAGTGCTTCAAATCAGCTAATTTCAAGCTTTATGCTGATGATATGAAAATATATATGGAGGTGTCGGACGAGACTCACTTTAGACTTTTTCAGAGCGACCTTGAACGATTGGATGCCTATTGCTGTGTGAATAGACTTAAACTTAATCCTCTGAAATGCAAGCAAATAACCTTCTCACGTAAGAGGGACCCACCTTGTCATAATTTGTCTCTTTCTGGACACAATCTGTCTATTGCAAATGAGGTGAGAGATCTGGGTGTGCTACTTGACTCTAGACTTACGTTTGAGTCTCATATTTGTGGTGTGGTTCGGGAAGCCTATAAAGGTGCCCACAGACTAGCATACATGTGTGTCATACATGTTTGTCGTAAACGCTTGCGCATTCATGTTTGCCAGTGTGTGGGCAAAAATCCTCAAACATGTATGTCATACAAGTTTTCTGGTTTGACCGGAATTCATGTACGTGCAAGCATGAACCTGCATACAGATTGTCGGTGTGTGGCCGTGTTCACTCTTCATTTGCACACATTTTTAGTACCAGTGTCTCGTAATTTTTTGGAATTATTAGGTATTTGTTAGAGCTATTATTAATGTTTTAGAAACAAACTGTAGTAGGCAGAACAAATTTTATTATACATAGAAACGAATTAATTGATAAGTTGTTGATTGCCAAAAAATGAATTTAGATAAATTAATTTAATATTTTTAGATAACTGTTATTAAATTCATAACATTATTACTATTTAGTTTGTTTTCGTCTGCCGGACAATGTCTGATTTTATAAGAAACATGTCGAAAACCTTTTTGACAGAATTTATTGAGATTTACAAAAGTTATCCTTGTCTATGGAAAACAAAAAGTAGTGATTACAAAAATCGATACAAGATACAAAATTATGTTGTTTTTCTATTATTGGAGACACTAACGCTAATAGCGTTACGTAACTATCTTCATCCATCCTCAGGTAATTTCGCCAATCGTCTGGTTCCAATCGTGGTTCTTCTAGAAGATTTATATGCGTATATGTGAGCGTTTTAAAAGCCAATCTTTGACCCATTTTATTCGAATTTTCGGCTTTTGAATTAATTTATTTCTTTTCTTTTTAACTAGAACAGCGTACGCTGCTGCCAGTAAAATATATTCGTCCTCACTGTTCATCGCGTACTTCGATACTGCTTGCGTGACAAGCTAGTGTGTAGATCTGTGGCTGAGAAACGCTCATCGTACATGGACGATGCACATGTATGGCAAACATGTATGACGCACTTGTGTGCTAGTCTGTGGGCACCTTTAAATGTTAGGTTTTGTGTTGAGGTCGACGAGAGAGTTCAGGAGATCAGAATCGGTTATTGCCGTGTACTTCTCTGTAGTGAGATCTCGTTTGGAGTACGCCTCGGCGGTCTGGAGTCCAATGTATGATAGATACGTACAGCAGATGGAGAGGGTTCAGAGAAAACTGATTAGGAACCTGAATTTTAGGTACCATAAAAACAGAGGCTCCTTTTCCTATGATCAGAACTTATCTTTTTACAGAGTAGATTCGTTGTCCTTGAGGCGGTCCTTAAGTGGCGTTTGCTTCATTTATAAATTAATATATAGTATGGTGGACTGTGAAGAGTGCTTGAGCTTTTTAAATTTTAATTGTTCTCCATATTCCTTACGTCAGAGACACATGCTGTATGCTGATCTGACATCTTGTAGTACAAATTTTTATTTGAACTCACCTTTGATAAGATGTGTCAGGCATTTCAATGAGGTTGAACTTGCTTCTGCCGGGTCTGCTTCTTCTTCTTCATTTCTGTCATTTAAAAGAAAGGCCGCACATTTTTTGAGGCTTTGTACGTGACCGAGAATTCGTTCGGGAACTTGCTTCCTCTTTTTGGTTTTTAGCTTCCTTGTTGTTTATTATTTGTTTAGTTTAGTTTAGCTTACGTTATTTTTGCTTGTTATTATACAAGGTGATTCAGTAATGAGTACCATAAATGATACGGGGTGTACCTACTGTCAAAATAATACGAAAACCAAGAATAACTTTTTTTCCAAAAGTGCTTCCCTAACAAGATACAGGGTGTGAAAGGGTCGATTTGGAAAACACTTATTTGATCGTATCTTCTAACTGGGTTGAACTATTTAATTCATTTTTGGTAGACATCTACTACATAATAAGGACCGTAAACGGACAAAATTTTGTCGCATTTGAACAATCCAGTGGCGTAGAATTGGGGGTCATGTGACACTTTTTCCCCCCAAAAAAAAGTTGCTGTTGGGTTTTTTCCCATTTTTATTTGGTTTTTAGTATTATTGGTTCAAATACCACAAAAAAGGTACACTTGTTTCATTTGCCCAGAAGCGTCCGTTTCCGAGATATTCTGACTTGCGTGTAACTATGTGAAATACCAAGTTGCAAAATTATCACAGAAAAAGTTTTATTAACAACCAAATAAAATACTTAAAGTCGAATACATCTACCTACGTAAGTTTATAATTAACTGAAAGATAATAAAAATAAAATTAAAGTAAGTTTTCAAAGTGTCCTCCATTGGCACGAATGCATTGATGTAAACGATTTTCCAAATTAAAAATTATTCTACCAATACTTGGATTGTTTGTTAACTCTGCAAAGGCATTCACAACTCTGAGCCTGAGATCCTCTAAAGAATTTACCGGTGTTGCGTAGACTTTGGTTTTTAATTGCCCCCACACACTAAAATCCAACGGGTTCAAGTCCGCTGATCGAGCAGGCCAGTGAATGGGAGCATCAACTCCACGACCAATCCATCTATTTGGGAAGTTTTCATTAAGCCATTGCCTTGGCTGCCTGCCATAATGAGGCGGAGCACCATCGTGCATAAACCAGAGACTGCGCCTGGTTAACAGAGGAATGTCATCAAAAAAAGAAAAAAAAACTTCTTCCAAAAATTCCTGGTAATTGTTCGCGTTTAAATTTCCGGGGAAAAAATGAAATCCAATAATTGTATTTCCACGTGTAGCAGCCCAAACATTTAATTTAAATGTGTGTTGGTAATGGGTAACTTTGGTGGCTCTTGGGTTTTCTTCTGCCCAAACATGTGAATTTCTCATATTAAAAATGCCATTTCTTGTGAAAGTGGATTCATCCGTAAAAATTATGTTGGAAATAAAATTGCGGTCTTGGTTATGCATATTCAATAACCATCCACAAAACTCCACACGTGCAGCATAATCTTCAGGCAAAAGGTCTTGAACTTGCCTCAGATGGTAGGGATATAGCTGGTGTTCCCTTGCAATGCGCCAGGCACTGGCTTGCGAAATGTTTGTTTGGAGTGCCAAACGTCTTGTACTTACTGTTGGATCGTTTTCTAACAATTCCAAAACTTGTTCCTCGTTTCCAGCTGCATGTGCGTGTGGTTCGTTGCTTACCGTTGTTTAAAAGTTTTGGTTTTACATTACCAGTTTCGCGACAACGCCGTTCCACTGACAAAAAAGTCCGCCGATTTGGCACTATTCTGTTGGGATACTTTTCGGAATATCGTCTAACTGCCGCATTCGAATTTCCAAAACATTCTCCTAATGTTAAGAGCATATCTGTGTACTCGCCATTAGAAAACCTTTCCATGTCTTTAGCTTTTTTGATAATTTACTTTTTGACAAGTTAGTTTTTTAATTGTGAATTATTGATAAATAAGGCGCCTTGATAATTTTATTTGCAGTTTAATATTTCACATAGTTACACGCAAGTCAGAATATCTCGGAAACGGACGCTTCTGGGCAAATGAAACAAGTGTACCTTTTTTGTGGTATTTGAACCAATAATACTAAAAACCAAATAAAAATGGGAAAAAACCCAACAGCAACTTTTTTTTGGGGGGAAAAAGTGTCACATGACCCCCAATTCTACGCCACTGGATTGTTCAAATGCGACAAAATTTTGTCCGTTTACGGTCCTTATTATGTAGTAGATGTCTACCAAAAATGAATTAAATAGTTCAACCCAGTTAGAAGATACGATCAAATAAGTGTTTTCCAAATCGACCCTTTCACACCCTGTATCTTGTTAGGGAAGCACTTTTGGAAAAAAAGTTATTCTTGGTTTTCGTATTATTTTGACAGTAGGTACACCCCGTATCATTTATGGTACTCATTACTGAATCACCTTGTATACAAGCATTTCTGTTGTTTTGAGGCTGATGTTTTTGTATTGTTGTAATGTTAAGTTGTGTCATCCTATATTGGGTCATTATTGTGATCTGTTGGATGACCTTACTCTATAAATAAATAAATAAATAAATAAATAAAAAACAGAAGGCAAGTATACTCAACGATTAATTCATAAAAATAGTGAATTTTAGGTCAATGAGTATAAGCACATAGAGTGCAATTGCTAGCCTGTTAGGTGGGTTCGGAGAATTCCTCCATCGCCCATAACAGTTGTCATGCTGGCAGTGCCCGAAACTCCAACCAGAGAGTTTGCTTCCGCATCCAACAACAGAGCCTTCCAGAGTACCAAATCAAGCACAGACACGTGTTTCGTTCTACTGTAACTCATCAGTGTGCTGCATTCGGAGTATCTGGAGGATGCTGTCGGATGAACGGAAGCCGGGGCCTCTTAAGGCAAGCATTAACACGGAACTCCGTGTGGTGTAAAATAGAGCGGCATCTAGTGTATACTTGATGATCTAGTATACTTGAGTATACTTGCCTTCTGTTTTCTTCATTATTCGTTGTCATCGACCGGCTTTATTGGTAGTGTCTGGAACTTCAATCAATTTAGAGTGAACTCACGGTTAGTTCCTTGAACTGACCGCTAGATGTCGCTCTATTTTACACCACACGGAGTTCCGTGTTAATGCTTGCCTTAAGAGGCCCCGGCTTCCGTTCATCCGACAGCATCCTCCAGATACTCCGAATGCAGCACACTGATGAGTTCCAGTAGAACGAAACACGTGTCTGTGCTTGATTTGGTACTCTGGAAGGCTCTGCTGTTGGATGCGGAAGCAAACTCTCTGGTTGGAGTTTCGGGCACTGCCAGCATGACAACTGTTATGGGCGATGGAGGAATTCTCCGAACCCACCTAATAACAGGCTAGCAATTGCACTCTGTGTGCTTATACTCATTGACCTACAATTCACTATTTTTATGAATTAATTATTATTGATTGCAATTTCTGAACAATAATTATTATTGTCTTGAATACTTCACGAGGTACTTATTTTTTATTAATATGTTTGCCAGTACTTAATAAAAAGAATATGAAAAAATCTTACTACCTATAATTTTGTCTGAATCCATCATGAGAAAATGTAGTTCAATGAGAGAATGTGAGTACAGAAAAAGTAGATAGAATTACTTTTAACACGAGTGTTGTAAAGTACTTTTAACACGCTTCCATGTAAACAATCACTTTTAACACTGTCAGCTGTCGTTAAAAGTGTGACTTTTAATGGCAGTTGCACTAAAACTTATTTTCTACACTTATTCATTTATTTAAACTTATTACATATTAATTTATGTCATATCGTTGTTTTAATTATTTTACTTTCAGGACATTTCTACCGTTCTGCTATATTGGAAGTCTTTTTTTTATGAAAGTTACAAGCAGGAAGTAGATTGCTGTAGCTGATCCAGTAGCCCGTTGCCTTGTTGGCGCGCTGAAGCCGTGACTCAACTGCGTCTTTGTCTGTTTCGTTTACCAATCAGTTCACGACTTGAAGTGCTCAAAGTTTGACTAAAGAGGGTGGTTTGTTACATTTTTATATTAAATTGGCATTCACTAATTACTTTTTCTTTTAATATTCGTATCAAGCGCAAGTGATGAACAAATCAACAACAGTCCAGAAATGAGAAGCTATTGGTCAAAGAAGACTCGGAGAAAGATATTATCGAACAATCCGCATGCAGGCATCAAGTAAATTTCAATTCTATTAAAGTCTTACAGCCAATATTATAAAGGCTCATTTGGCTAATAACGGGCAGATTTCTGTGCTCATTTTTTAAGCTAATTTCGACGTCAAATGACTTTTAATAACAGTTTTGTAATAACTTTGATGTCAAGAATAGATAAATTAAAAAAAATTCCACTTAGATTGGATACCTTCTTCAGAAATGGCCACAAAAATCTGCCCATTAACTTAATGAGCCTTTGTAATACCCGCTGTTAGTATTCCTGACTGCTTTCAGGGTTATCCTAAATAAGTACGAAATATTTAAGAGGGTGATTTTTTGGCTCATTCTAAGAAAAAAGTTCTCATTAACGTTGGTCCGCAAATGCACCGTTTTCTATACAGGGTGGTAACTTTCAACTGGCTCATCATTGGATCTCCCACACCATGGGGTGGTAACTGCACTCGACTCACCATTGGGATTTTCTAAACCATAGGAGATACAGAGTTGATTAAATTATAGAAAAGTTTCACCGTTTTATGATTAATAGGAATCTGAAACAATTCAGAATAACGTCAGTCGTTGCTGAAATATCCTGAAAAAAACTGAAAAATAGAGAATTTGGCATATCTTTCTTATTAGTTATTACCTACTGGAAATAAATAATTTTTTGTAGGCTTACTTAAGTCATCAAGAGCCGTAAAATCCACACTTAAAATATTTTCAAAACCGACTAGATCAAAGTTTTCATAGTCAACTTTTGTTTTCTACATAGCTTCCGTATTGTTTTCTTATGTCGTTCGGTATTAGAAAAATTCAGTTAACCACAAATTATTAACATTTGTAAAAAAAAATCTTAAAAAAAAACAATTTCTCATACTGAATATCGTAGAAAAATTGAACAAACATAAAGCAAGTAATATGACTTCTTATTGACGTAATTCGGTGAAAAAATGTTCAATTTTTTCGAAAGAAGATGAATAAGATTACTTTTGTTAGTAACTTTTGGTTTCCGTGTTTTTTTTTATACCGAACTACATATAAAAATGGCATCTTTGACTTCTCTTTGACATCTCAAAAACGGTGCATTTTCGGATATAATTTCTTGGTTACTTTTTCTATTAGAACAGTGTTGTCATTTAAAAAAATTTAAAAGCCAACTAGATCGTCGAGTTTTCATAATCAACTTTATGGCCGGCAATTGTTTTTCATCTCATTCGGTATAAAAAAATCTAAGAAACAAAAAATCGGCTACGTTTAAAAAAAAATTAAAAAATGTTATAGTACTTTTTTCAGGAAAAAAAATTTTTAAACTCAATTCAATACGAACTAGGTACTTTTATTTCATTTATTTTTCGTTGCACTTCTAGTTACCTGTAATAAAGGATATTAATAATAATAAAGGAATTATGAAAAGAAAAACTGCACCAAAAAATCTTATAGTAAACACGATGGGGGGTTAATCGATAAAATTTTACTACGCGCCCGTTTCATAACAAAATGAAAGTCACTTAATTAGAAAATTTAAAGTCTAATTGCACCATGCTTATACAATTAGTATTGGTTCTAACCATAATTTAAGTGGCTTTAAGCTCAAGTGACATATTTATAAATATGTAAGGATTGTAAGGGGGAAAACGTACAGGAAATCATGACAATAATTGTACTTGAGTAGCACAACTAGAATGGATAGAAATAAAATGAATAATTTGTTAACTTTATTCTGTCTAGTTTCAGAGATGATGTGTTCGCTACCACCATGGTGAACCAAATGATGATGGGAGAAATTAATAAAATAAAATGGAGGATAGTCAAAATTCGCAACTCCCAAACTTATAAAAACTTTTCAGAAATATATATTTTAACTAGTTTTAGAAGTTTAAAAGAAACATATCGACTTTTAGTTCTAGCGGGGGCGGTGGCGCAGCGATTGAGGTAACTGATGACTGCAGCCGTTGACGCTGCCAAACGTCTGTGGTTCGAGTCCCAGCTTGGCATGGTTGTTTGTGTTCGTCAATTAAACTATTGATTTCTTTAGAATGTTTCTATGGCTATATGAGCTCGATTTTGAAGCCAAAATTACCAGAGTGCTGGAGCGACTATGTCTTCCCTACACAGTTAAGACCGATGCTCCCTCTTTATATAAAAAAAAAAACTTTAGTCCAGGACATTGAGATTTTAGTTGTTTCACCTTTAAATTTTTTTTTTAATTTCCATTGCCTGAACACTTTTGAAATTTATAATATTTTATAACTTATATTAACTACTATAATACAACCCCATATGTAATGGTATTTTTACACTTGTAATAAGTATTAACTAGTATTTAGAATAATTTAATTTTTATTAGTTGTCCATATAAGCATTCAATAATAATTATTAGAAAATATAAATAAAAAATTCTTACATGATTTATATTCATCGAACCGTTACATAACTGTGTCTGACAAGTCTGACACGATAAAATTGTATCATTTGGTCTTTTTCCAACTGCAAGTGAAGGATACTCACAGATATCCCTTTCGAAATATGTGCTCGGTACACACATACGAGACGTGAAATGGGAATAATTATTCTTTGATGTTACTGAAAAACATAATATGTATATGCATAAAATTAGACATAGTAAATACTATAATACAGACAGGGTGAATTAAGATGGGTTTTCGGTAGTAGTTAGGAGCAAAATATTTTTTATCTACTCCTATTAGATAACAAATCAATTATTAGTCTAATTTTAACGAAGTAATGGCATGCATTACTATTGCCCTATCGAATAATAGTGTCAAGTCGATTGAACAATGAGCTCATTATTCAATCGTTAATGTCAATTGTTTAACTTTACCGTCCTATTCTGTCGTACGTTTGGCAGATTCAAACTACTGACTACTGTCAATGGTCCACTGACGTGAAAGTAGAGTCCCTAAACGTTTATTTTACGTTTAATAAAATGTTATAAAAATATCAAATCACGGAATATTAGGATGATTTTGATCTTTCAACTACTATAGCATACGAAGCTACTTATCATAATTCTAAAATGAACATGTTTTAGTATCCGTGCGTAGTTATAAAGCCCTGATCAACCGCTGTGAAAGCTGATGCCTTTGGAACGCTGCCAATAGGTTTAGTCGACTAACAGTAGTGACAGCTTATCACGATAACCTAACATTCACATTTGTTTATGTTTAGTTTCAATTTTACAATACAAATTATTGTATTATAAAAATTAAACTTAAAATTATTATAAGCAGAATAATACAGGATGTTCTTCGAAGAAAATAACATCTTGAATAATACGCCACATGATATAAATAGGGGAAAAGCAACAAACGGATCAATTAATGGTTTACTGCCTGCAAAATTAAAAATGAAATACGATGCGCGACGAAATCTGTCACCCTGGTTTTTTGTAATTTTTCTCCTTTTAAAGTTATTTCACAAATTTTCAGTCGACAGTGAAGTATGTAATATTTTCTGTACTTTTGCAATATTTCAATAACCAAATTATTTACTTAAAGAGAACCATATTTTTTAATAGATAAAACTGCAATCCCCCAATAAACAATTTTCATCACTTTAAGTAACAGTCAGTTTTTATAAAGGGTTTATTAGGGTTGCGCGTTTATATTAGAGGTTTATAAAATTACTATTGGTATCCAAGTTATGTAGTGGTTATATAAAATTACTAAAAGGCTCCAGACCCTAAGGTTTTATAAAGTGGTAACGGGAACCTATTCATCACTAACATATATAACTTATAGTAACGGCTACCATAGGTTATATAATGCATTTTTATAATAGTTGCGGTTACCAACTTATAAATCCAATAGTGTTGAGTTCCTGCGTATGTTTCGGTGGTGACACGTATAAAACTGAATCACTTCATAGTAAAAACAGTTACCATTATAAAATCCGAGTGCTGTTGGTGTTGAAAATCGCTATTATAAAACCCGAATCAGTATAATTTTTCAGGTTAGTTCTGAATCATAAACAACGTTTCAGTAAACCTAGCTGTGGAAAAATAGAGACAATAAATAACTGTAAAAAAGTAAAAAATAGTGGTACTTTTCGTCGAAAATGAAAACGAAATTTGATTTTGCTTAAAACCAATTCACCAGATCTGGCCAAAAGGTAAGTGGCGTTGCAGTGGTTACTTCTACCTTAGGTGATTATGATGGCTCATAGTAACGAGAGTTACCGTAAGTTATATACCGTCACTTTTAGTAACTGTGAACACCGTAAGTTATATACCGTCACTTTTAGTAACTGTGAACACCGTAAGTTATATACCGTCACTTTTAGTAACCGTGAACACCGTTAGTTATATACCGTCACTTTTAGTTACTGTGATCACCGTAAAAATTTATAATGGTTCCACAACGACCTCTGACGTCTTATAGGTAAACTCGCCATATTTGTGATACATTTTTGTAGACGCCATGACACAGGGCTGAAGAAAATTTCGAATAAATTAATCAAACACCAGTGTCATACAGAATAATCGTTCGTATTTCATCAAGGATCGACTAATGTGTTACTTTACATGTCGTTTTTAAGAAAAATAAATTATTTTTAGAAACAAGATAACAAAAAATTACATTTTGAAATTCTAAATTATTTATGATATTAAGGGCCCTTTAATTATTTAGAGGTACAAATGAAAATCATACAGCCCAAAAAAAGTCGCAGTACAATTTTAGTCATTTCGAGTGTCTTATGGCGAATCTCAATAATATCAGTTTGTGTATACGTATTACGACTATTAGGTGGGTATATAATACCTTCATACTTCATCTTCGATGCAACAGACGATTTGCCGTTAAGAGGTGTTGATATTCTATACGATTACCTTAGTTTCCCACAAACTTACAAAGAGAAACGTAAAAGATGGTGATAAAGTACAAGAGCAAGCAGGATAACAAATAAACGATCCAGTTGCCGAAAGGTTGTGGTTACCATTATAAACAAAGTTTATAAAGGTTTCGGAAACATTCTTGTTACTTGATTAAAGACTCATGAGCTCTATAAGGGGTTTATAAGTAGTTATATTAAGGTAGTGGATAGGTTTCTATCACCGTTCTTATAAAACTTAAAGTTATATAAGGTTGCCAAACATAGGTAACGGTAACCCTTATAGAGTCCGCCATTTAAGCTCTTTAAGGGGTATATAGAGGTAACTGAAACGTTGTCGTCGACCATTTATATTACTGAAAGTTTTATAATTTAGTGATGGTGATATTTCGAGAACCTTTATAAAACAAAAATTGTTTATTGGGATCCATAAAACTTTTTTACATAAAAATTTAATTCTACCGTAAGTAAAATGATTTTTATTCAAGTATACTCGTAGATAAAGTATAGTATTCCACTCGCGCATAATGGCTATTATCCACTTAGATGTTACAGCACTCGCCAGAGGCTCGTGCTGCAATTTTCATCTTCGTGGATAATAGCTATCATTATGCGCTTGTTGAATAATATTATATTACGTTTACGATTTTCGTGTACCTATACAGGATGTCGCTATTAACTTTGCTATTTTCAATAGGACACTCGTATATTAATACATTCTGATATTGTCTGAGAAAATTTAATAACAATGGCTTTTACAATTTAAATGTATGGGGGGGGGGGCTCTGCCCGGCCTTGATCTCCTTTAAATCCTGAAATTCCTAAGGGAAGCGGAGTTGGAGAGGCTACTGCACTGAAGGGAATATACACCAAAGAAGCAGAGAAGAGGGGGCACAATAGATCTGTAATAGGTCGCAGCGCATCTGACACCCTCATTATCAATATCAATATATCCAGCTTTAGAGTAGTTTTATACAGCGTGTTAACTACCAACTAGTACAAAATAAAGGACTTCTATAAAGTTAATAAAATAAATAATACAATAAAGTAATAATTTTCTTTTTTTTTCTATATCTCAAGAACCGTTTGAGCTACAGGCTCCAGCTTTTGTACAGATTTTTACATTAATAATAGCTGTTAATAACAAGGCCGTTCATATCTACCAGAAACGTACGATTGAACTTCTAAAGGGTTTTCCAACAAGAGGTGTTATTTTGGTATTCAAAGAAAAAGGCCATTTTTGAGATAAATGATCGGATGTCTATTTCATAATAAAGAGGAAGGTATGCCGTTAATAATGAAAAACAACATCAGCCAAATGGCCACCAAGACCACGCTTACAGGACCATATCCTTTTCATGAAATTTTCCATAACCAAATCGCAAAGTGGCTGCCCTATGTCCTCGATAGCCTCACGAATTCCATCTTTGAGGTCTTGAATCGACGCTCGGCTGTTGGCGTACACCTTATCTTTCACGTAGCCCCAAAGGAAGAAGTCGCGAGGTGTTAAATCACAAGATCTCGGAGGCCAATTGTGATCACCTCTTCCAAAGATAACACGGTCCGGAAACTTTTCCCGTCAAAGAGCAATGGTTTCGTTGCTCGTGTGGCACGTAGCGCCGTCTTGTTGAAAGTAAACGTTGTCCAGATCAATACCATCCAACTCCGACCATAAAAAATCATTAATCATCTCTCGATAGCGCAATCCATTCACCGTAACTGTTGACCCAACCTCATTTTCGAAAAAGTAAGGTCCAATGACCCCGCCGGACCATAAACCGCACCAAACAGTCACACGTTGATGATGGAGAGGCTTCTCAACAATAACTCTTGGGTTTTCTGAGCCCCAGATACGGCAATTTTGTTTGTTGACGTAGCCACCGAGGTGGAAATGGCCTCATCAGTCAAAATGATTTTTGACCCAAAAATGCTTTAGTTTTGCGAACTGTGACCAAGATTTTCACCATTTTTGTAGTAAATTTAAAAAAATTTCAATGCCTTGTTGAAGCGTGTATCGTTCCATTTTTAGTAATTGCGTAGTTTTTACTTGTCAAATGTCAAAGAATAAAAGCTTCAAAAGTGACAGCTACCGAAATACCGGGTGATTCAAAATAACACCTCTTGTTGGAAAACCCATATCTTTTAACTTTAATTTTTTGTTAATTATACATATGTAATAATACTTAAATATTAGTGTCGTTCGAAAAATTTGGAGTTCGTTTAAGAAAAATAAATACAGGTGCGATAAAAGACGAAAAAGTGCTAGATTGCCAATATCGTACTTTTAACATTATTGTTCTGCATTTCTGTTTTCAGTCGGTTGAAACAATAAATTTTTCTCAAATGAATGCAAAATTTTTCGGACGACAGTTAGTAATAATATGTACCTAAGTATTATTACAATAAACAAAAAATTAAAGTTAGAAAATAAAAGTTCAAGCGTACGTTTCTGGTGGGTTGTACTATTTATTTGATACTTGACATTAATTTGACTTTAATTACTCTTGGTTTAGTAAAAAAACTTTTGGTAATTAGTAAAAATGAATAATTATATAAATCAAGAAATGGTTGAAATGCATTTTGTCTATGGTCTTTCTGATGTAAACGCAATAGTGGCCCAGCGTCTTTCTCAAGAAAGATATCCAGACAAGCTAATTTCAAATCCCAAAGTTTTAAAAAACAAGATGGATATGAACGGCCAAATGCTCTTCCTGTTCGGGTGGAAGAAGCTGTTCTAGACGAAGTTGAAAACAATCCGGCTACAAGCACAAGAAAAATAGGTGCAAAAATTTGAATTTGTGCCACGTTACATTATGGGAAATTTTAATCAGCCAGCTGCTTTAGCCATACCATATTCAAATAGTGCAGGCTCTTATACCAAGAGACTATCCTCTCAGATTTGATATGTGCCACTGGTTTTTAAATCAGATTGCACAAAACCCTCGTTTCTTAGAAAACGTTCTTTTTACGGACGAACCAAATTTTTCCCGCGATTAGATATTGAAAAATTCCCCGCAATAATCATTTATGGGTTGATGAGAATCCGCATGCTTCAACAGAGCCGTCATCAACAGTTTCATTAAACGTAAGGGTTGACATAATTGGCCACCGTATAATTGGTCCTTTTTTTTGCCTTTGAGGTTAAATAGACAAACGTATCGGCATCGTATTCTTGAAGAAGAACTTCCTGGACTTTCGAAAGATTTGCCAATTCAAATCAGAAACGAAATGTGGTTGCCCAGCGCATTTTAGCCTTACTGCAGGAGAATTTCTAAATCAAGAATATCAAAACCGCTGAATAAGCCAAGGAGGTCCACATGCTTGGTCCCATTGGTCTCCAGATCTTTCTTTTCTTCTGTTCAAAATTTTTCTTCTGGGGTCACTTCAAAAGTTTAGTGTACCTACACAACCTCAGTTGAAAATGTAGAAGATCTTCAAAACCGCATCGTTGCATGCTGCAACACAATTCAAAATACGCATGGTATTTTCGAGCGAGTGCGCGCCTTATTACGTCGCATAGATATATTATTACTGCACTGATGTACAAGGAGGTCATTTTCTGTCATCATCTTCAAAAAATACATTTCTGTTTCTGTTCATGTTGAATTTTGCACATTTTTGATCATAAAATGATGTTTGTCTCGAGAACGGTGGCTTCTACAGCTTTTAATCATTAGTAAAAATATTGGCGCTTTGAAATTTACTCTCGAAATGCCAATTTTGCCGTAAAATTTAGGGAGGAGGGGGTGAAATCCTTACGCAACCCCTAAAATCTCTGCCAATGGCGTATCTTAGAACATTAGTTTGAAGCCTTAAAAGTATGTTAAATGTTAAATGTTAAATGTTCTTTATTTTCCAGTAGACAACTTTACAATGAATTGCATAGGAATAGTCAAATATAAAACATCATGAAAGACACAGAGAACACCGACTGTAGATACAGCACATAAACACACACAGCAACAGCAAATAAAAACTGTCATAATCAATCTAAATATTCCTCTGTCGAGTACAAACATTTATCCACTAGATACGATTTAAGCTCTTTTCTAAATTTAGTCAAGGTATCGCATGCCTTTATTTCATTTGGTAGTTTGTTAAATAAACGGGCTCCCATGCATCCAGGAGCCTTGTACGCTAACAGTCCCCTTGAGAATGGTACACGTATATCCCCCCTTTTACGGGTATTTTTGTCATGAATATCTGTATTCAAGGAGAACTTTGACCTGCTCCCAAATACATAGGCACACATTTCAAGAATATACAAAGCAGGCAGCGTTAGAAGCTTCAGTCTCGAAAACACATCTCTACATGAGTCAGTAGCTCTCATTCCAATAATAGACCTGATTACACGTTTTTGAGATACAAAGACATTCTGTGCGCTGGCTGACCCACCCCAGAAACACAACCCATACCTCAATCTAGACTCAACATGTGCATAGTATAAGACTAGCATCTGATCCTGTGTCAGGACACGTTTTAAACTTTTAAACAAATAAACAGTTCTGTTAATTTTAGAGCACACTTGCTCACAGTGATAGCGCCAGCTCAAACATGGATCGATGTACAATCCCAAAAATTTTGTGTGTTCACTGTTGGCAGAGAGGGACACACCATTCAGTTGTACTTCCATATTGGGCAACCTTTGTTGCCAATTATGAAACTGCATTAGTACTGTTTTCTTTTCATTAAGGTATAGATAATGATTACCAAACCAGTCATTCAAACCTACCATTGCGTCCTGAACTCTGCTTCGGAGCTCCTCTCCCGCCCTACCAGACAACACAATAGAAGTGTCATCAGCATAGACCGAGAAGTGTCCACCATGCATGCTCCTGTCTAGATCATTTATATATACTGAGAACAATATAGGACCCAGCACCGAACCCTGAGGAACACCCATTTTCAAAATCTGTGTCCCAGAATTGACTGTGTTTTTTCTCTGTCCAGTGTCTCCAGTCATAATACTTACATACTGTCGACGGTCATGCAAGAATGACCTCAACCAGTTCAGTGGTTGTCCCCCTACACCTATATATTCAAGTTTCTTAATCAATAGGCCATGATTAACACAGTCAAAAGCCCTGCTCAGATCACAGAGTATACCAACGGGACACTCGCCTCCATCTATGTAGCTCGTAATTTTTTCATATAGACTATGAACAGCCGTATGAGTTGACCTTCCAGGGTAAAATCCATGCTGACACTCAGACAATATGTCATGATTCATCAAGAAGCTAAGAAATCTGTCCAGATAGCAGTATTCAAAAATCTTTGAGAACACTGACGGGAAGTAACTTTTATTAATGTAAAAATTTGTACAAAATCTGGAGCCTGTAGCTCAAATGGTTCCTGAGATATCGCAAAAAAGTAAGAAAAAACAATTTGTTTAAAACGGTGTGTTTGCGGACCCCATGTTAATAGGAACTTTTTTACTTAGAATAAGTAATAGAATTTTTTTTTATTTTTTACTAGTTGGTAGTTAACACCCTGTATAAGAGGAAAGAATTTCAACAGTTTACACTTACATCGTTCTACAATCACTTTTGCGCAAGCCGGTTTTACGAAGTTTGCATATTCGTAATAACGAAAGTTTGAATACCGCTGCCTACTTCTTTCTAAGTCCAGCCTGTAGTCCTTAGACAATGTCACGTTTCTATCGTTATTTTTTACCGAGATAAATTGACTGAAATAAGTACCCACGTCTTGATTCAACCCATTCTCAAAGTTGCTCTGGCTTTGACTGTGAAACTGATTGACTTCGGCCATGCGTGGTTTAATTTTCATACTTTTCGTATACTCACTATTACAAATCGTGACTTTTACTTTCCTCAAGTCAATGGGATCGTTACAATATTCTTCTAAAATGCATGTGTAACACTTTAATGGATTTAATTGTAAAGCGGCACCTTTAGTTATTAAAGTAATTAAAATAGACAGAATTATCATCTTTGTTTTATTTTTTGACATTGGAACAATACTGTCGGTGTCAGTTACTTAAAAATAGAGCGTAGGTACCTAGTATTGATCAGAAAAAGTTTTTTCGATCGAAATAAATAGTGCAGATTTTTTGCATTTTATAAAAGTGATAACAAAACTAGAGTCCTCAATGTAAACCGGTGACGGAGAAAAAAATTTTGTGCAGCTTTTACACGCGAAAAAAATCCCTAATCTAATATTTAAACGGCTCTGTGTCGTTAAACGAGATTCTACTACCCCAAAGATCCCTTAATATGATGGTACCGGTCCCATATCTTTCTACTCCGAAATTTTTTTTTTGTGCATATTTTCTACTTCTTTCCGCTCCACTATGTTAGTTGAAGAAAAATTTTATTTACGTACTAGTCATGAAAGAAAGTTAACCACAGACAAAGAATTAGAACACTATCACACATAACTTTTGTTTATTAGGTAGTGCAGTATAATATTTCCTTCTATCACAAGCGTACATATTACACAATATAAAATAAATTAATTAAATAAAAAAAAATTGATAAATAAACTTAATACTTTATGGATTAAACAATTTAAATGTAAATATGTTTAAAAGTCTAGAAATATTGAAAATTTTGCTTCAATATTCAACGCACAGAGCCAGTCACTCATCTGACGAACGTTTGCATTCATTCGCATTGCCGGAGAAATTTTGTCATGTATATGAGGAGTTCGCTCTGGTAATTCGAACGAATGCAAACAAAAAAAAAGAGGCTGCTTTTAAACATCTCGATGACTCATTAAAAGACAATAAATATTATAGTGAACAACAGTAATTAAATTTTGCTTATAAAATGGAAATCTTAAATTAAAAATGTAAGCTTTTATTAATGCACAAGACTAATTACAAAAGAGAACACGATAACAGCTATTACAGGTAGAGCTGAAAATTTAAACGAATTATTACATAAATTGCCAGTACATGTGTAGCAGTTGTCATTGTTTTTGCATTCTGATTTCATGCCACATCTCCTTATGACCTTTTTGTTTATCACTGAAAGAAAATAATTAATAATTACTTAAATAATAATAACCATTAAAGGAACTTGAAAATAATAAAGAAGTCAGAAAAGTTTTCTACGCGATTACAATTTGCAATACTTACATTCCTTTATGCATACTTCTTCATCTTCCGCCAGCAGAGCTCGTCTGCTTCTGAACAATCTATAACTCATCCTCGAGGTATCGATATCTTCAGACAATGAAGGAGTATCTGTGGGTACTTTTGTACTAGGTGCAGAAACACTACTACTGCTTAAGGTGGAGGAACTCTTAGGTGTAGCATCGCTAGTACTGCTTCCGGTGGGAGTACTTTTGGGTGTAGAAGCGCTAGTACTACTTGCGGTGGAGCTACTTTTGGGTGTAGAAGCGCTAGTACTACTTACGGTGGAGCTACTTTTGGGTGTAGAAGCGCTAGTACTACTTACGGTGGAGCTACTTTTGGGTGTAGAAGCACTAGTACTACTTACGGTGGAGCTACTTTTGGGTGTAGAAGCGCTAGTACTACTTACGGTGGAGCTACTTTTGGGTGTAGAAGCGCTAGTACTACTTACGGTGGAGCTACTTTTGGGTGTAGAAGCGCTAGTAGTACTTGCGGTGGAGGTACTTTGGGTTGTTGAAGAAGGAGTACTACTCACAGTACTAGCAGATGAGGAACTGTGAGGCGGTGTTGCGGAAGTGCTATCAGAAGAGGAGGAAGAGTGAGGCGTTGTTGCTGAAGTGCTATCAGAAGAGGAGGAAGAGTGAGGCGTTGTTGCTGAAGTGCTATCAGAAGAGGAGGAAGAGTGGGGCGTTGTCGCTGAAGTGCTATCAGAAGAGGAACTGTGAGACGTTGTTGTAGAAGTGCTACCAGAAGACGAAGAGTGAGCCGTTGTTGCTGAACTAGTACCAGACGTTGTTGAAGTGGTCTGACCGCAAACCTTGAAGCTTTTATATTTTTTATCATCAAATGGATCACCACAATCTTCGCAGTCGTAACATTTTAAAGCAGTGACATTTTTGTCTGAAAATTGTAGAAATGTAGTGAATTAGTTAATTGAACATTGAAGGTGATATACGCTTAAAATATTCAATTGTATCTCTAGAATAATAATTCATAGATGGTTATTTCTTGACAACTTAGAACTCAAATTCTTGGCGACTTAACAAAAAATCTTGTGTAACAATACGTTGCAAAAGAAGCTTTTCAAGCACGATTGTCAAACTCGGCCTTGGGCCATGTTTGACAATTTTCTTCGCGTGCTTAAAGCACTTCTATTTTAGTAACTTGTATCACAAATAAATAGTTATTCGGAAACTGAAATGTCAATTTGAAAACTAAGACTCAAAATTGATATTTTTTAAATAACATATAAGACTTTTACGTCCAGAAATTCCAAAATTATCAGAACATAAAAAAGTTATTGTTTCATTTTCAAGTTTCCTACTGTATCTCCCGAGTTTAGAAGATACAGGAACAATTGCATATTTTATTGCTCCTTGGGAATTTGAAAATAAATCGGCAAAATTCACTTCGTTTTGAAATATCTTCGAAAATGTGAAGTAAATAACAATTTTTTTCAAGTTTTACAGAGTTCGCAGTTTATTGTGCATTGCGTAAAATTTGTTCTTTCATTGTTTGATTTCTTAACATAAAATGTTAGACTAATTAACATAACATAGTAACAATACTTAAATACTAATAACACAATAAATAATAGGTACAATAAAAAATAAATAATACTAAAAAAAACGTAGAAAAAAATCAACATTGACGGCTTTAAAAAAATATGTAATTAACATTTATTTTATTTGTTTCTCGAGGTACCTATACTTAACTCAATTATTGAAAAAAAATTGTAAGTTTGTAAAGTTGTATGATTTATTGTGTTACCTTTTTGATAACGTGAGGTTGAAGAAAATTGGTGTATGATTAGTCTGGAATTTACCTCACCATAATAATAATTATGAATGACTACTTGATGGATTTTCGGACGATTTTGAAAGATTTATGGTCACCTATTAGAGCCTGAAAATTTTTCCAAATTCTATATGGGTGGTTAATTATTTCATCGATTTTTCATCAATTTTTCATTGTTTCATTGAATCAATACATTTATTTGAAATGAATCCAACTTTTCAAGATATTTAGCGTCAAACAGATAGCTTAAAAGATATTATGTCTAAACCGGAATAAGAAATGAAATTTCCCTTACGTCTCTAAAAATTATTCATAATCAATTTTATTCACTGAAAAAATTACAAAATTTTTGCAATCATTAATCCCATGCAATAAATGGAAATAATATGTGAAGTATCAAAAATATAATAAAAATATTATCAAATAAAAATTATCAAAAAATTGGCAGTGCAATAAAAAGTCATGAAGAATAATAATTATCGTGCATACCTATTATACCTAAGGGCGTTTTCACTATACTCATTATCTTTGATCATTACTCGCTAGTACCGACTACTATTAATTATACAAAGTGTTGCTTCTCGATCAGTGCAGTTATAATCTATTTAGGATTAAAACACGTATGAACAATAATAATTATGTCAGCTAGGGCGTGGCCCTAATAATTTTGTCGGCATTAATATATCATAAAGAATAATTTCGATTTTAATTTTTGTCTTATTATAACTCTTCTAATAATGGTCCTATAAAACATAAACGATCCCTATATTGTCTAGTATGAATTTGATATTAATATTCGCTACAAAAATGATGAATTTAGTTATCAAATGCCATAAAAATTAACTCTCTGAATAATAAATCGATAAAACATAACACTATCAACCTGATATTGATAGATAGGGCTCGGGATTTAGATCAGAGTCTATTGAGGGATTAAAATGAATTAAAAAGTTTTTACTGGTGCTAATAATCACTAAATATAAGGATTAACTATCTAGAAAAAAAATCGAGGCTTGTTAAGAATTAAAAATCAATGAAAAATACTTTAGGACTGTCTCTAGTTATTTGAAATAAATGTATGTTGACTTAGAAGCTTTATGAAGATTACATTTATTTTATAAAATATAATAGGTAGGTATCTATGCACGTACCTATTAGCTTAATATTTATTTAGTTTTGATTGAAAGTAAAAAATAAAAAAAAAAAAAAAAATTCAAGTACATACAAAAATACGTTACCAAAATATAAAGACCATCTATATTATGAATATTTGTAATTTAAATGATTTCAGGTGTGTGGAAAATTGTAACTGTCCCATTTTTTAATTTTTTTGAAAATTGCAAATCAAATCGCACGTTCAAAGGTGTTTATTAGAAATAAAATTAATAAAACTGCACTATTTTTTAATAATCAGTTGTATACATAATTATAAAAAAGTCCCTAGCCTTCATTATTCTAAATCATAAATGACTTCTCATGCAAATATATTTATATTCAAAATCAATAATGTTTATAACTTATGTTAATATCTATTAATATATTACTTACCGATGATATATAAAGCCAAAAATATACCGAATACGTATTTTAACTCCATTTTAAAAAAATTTATGTTTCACTATTAATTAGTGTGTAATTTAAGAAGAAATGGAAAAACTCCTACGAAAGATATTTTCGTAATACTGGACTGTATTAGCTATCGATCATCTATTATACTCTATATATTGCTAGTGAAATCAATCACTATCTCTTATTTATCTAATCAGTTATTGTTCAGTAATTAATTATTTCTAACTAATTCACAAGTAATTTAATAAATTATTACAGCACTCAAAAATTACTAGTCCTATAGTTACATTTCTACATAAGTCCTAGTAAAGTACAAATAATGTTCGGTTGGTGGCACTAGGCTTGGAGGAAATTCGGTCTCAAGATCTCTCTTCAGTTAACTTCTTGTAATATTTTATTAACTTTTCTATAACTGATAAATCACACGCAGCAACCTATATCAGTTGAGTCTAGAGAAAATTGTTTTGATAAAATAGGCTTAGCTGTTTACTTATGAGCAAGAAGTATTCTCGTGCATAGGTATAGTTAATATAATATGGAGGTATGTAGGTAGGTATAGGTATGAATAATTTGTTTATTAGTGAAGTTTTATTATAGGTATAAGCTAATTTTAAAGTTGTGAGAAATATGTGAAGAGTGCGTACCTAGTATGTTCGTAAATAGTTTTGCAACAGAGGTGCCTTTAATTAAAGACAGTGTACCTACTTAACAGGGGGTAGATACTTGATTGAAATTTCGTTGATTACAGATGCCACCATGGCGATTATGTATTTGACATTAGTAGTCTTCCAAACAGTTTATGAAGAAAAAAACGGTTTTGGTGTTGATCTCTTTCTTAGAACTTTGTGCAGACCTGCGTATGTAATGTAATAACTATTGTATTATAACATCATGTTGACAAATACACCAAACATTATTTATTTTCATGAATGAAAAAAAGTTTATAATAATTATAATAATTTTTCATTTACTATAAAAAAATTATCGTGATGTCGATAATTAAAATTATACCTAACTACCTGTTCCTTTCTAGTGTACCATCGAGTACACCATTTTTTGTATCAAGTGTACCTTACTGGTTTAATCTGTCGGCCTTCATACACTATTAGGTATTTAATTTCATAACATATGTAGCTAAAGTGGATTAAATAGTCCCATGCAAGGACACAATAATTTCCGAATCAATTTTGACACAATTCCAGAAAACATTTATTTTAGTCAGATACCTAGCTAATAAAATCCCGATTTGGTTGTATAGAGCATACCTACCTACCCTAAAAAGTGAGCATGACGTCAGCTGAGTGATCAATAATGAATCTCAAATTTTTTATAACAAAACGGAGTCTCTGATTAAATGTTAGTAGTTTTAAGTTTAATTTTATTTACGCATGCATATTTATCGTTCCTCTGTGCATATTATATATCCGTCGGTAGGTTAGTGATTTTTAATAAAACATATTATTATAATATTAGGGACAGTCCTGCTTCACAAAACCTACCCCAGCAAGTAGAGTTTTTGTAGGAGTCAAATTTCTGGAAAGATCTGGGCACTGCATGTAAAGCACACCAGTTAAATGGTTCCAATGTGGCGGCTATATGAATAAAAAAGTTTTTCAAAGCCCTTATACAGTGTGTCCGTGTCGCAGGATGAGCGAATTTATAGGTATAAATAAGAAAAAAATTTGGAGTTAAAATTTGACCATTAATTTGTGGTCCAGGTCTGCTTGATTAGAGATTTTATCATCTTCTCATGTTTTATAAATCAAGCATGCCTTGTCAGGAGCATTCTGCTTGTTTTCTGTGCAGGTAAAGCCTCTTCCGCACAAAATATTTTGAAAAATTTTATTCAAAAAAGCTGTTCATAATAAAAAATTTCATGCCTGCCGAATTTCATAATCATCAGCCTTATTTGATTTTTTACAGTTGTTCGCGTATCATTTTCCAAAAAGTTTTTTGAATTTTGTAATTTATTATTTAATTTCTTCATCTCTCTTTTCTAAAGTAAGAAAATGCCTTGATAAACTTGCTTTAGTAATATTGACGTTAGTGTTTTCTAGAAATCTGTTTCCCAAACGAGTGTTAATTCTAAGACCATAAGCAGGTAGGTAATTAAAATATAATATGCCTTGGAAACTTTTTAGACTCAAGCATAGAACACATTTTCAGATGTTTGCTACTAACAGCTCAGTAAATAAAATTTTATTTTCAAATATTATTGAAGAAAGGATTTTTTTTATTGAAAACCTTGTACAAAAAAGGTTCTTTACTGGTCCTGCTGACACATGAATGAAAAAAAATCTAGAAAAAATTCATTCGGCCTGCATGCATAATTTTTAATTCTGAACAGCTTTTACAAATAAAATTTTTCAAAATATTTTGTGCGGAAGAGGTACTTTACCTGCACAGAAAACAAAAAGAATGATCTTGTCAAGGCATGCTTAATTTAATGAACATGAAATTATTTTCTTGATCTTGCCAATGCTTTTGACACGGTGAATCATAACATTCTGTTGGATAAATTGTGTGACTATGGATTTTGGGGTAAAGCCCAGGTCCAACTTAGAAGGTACCGTTGTAACAGGTGCCAAAGAGTTAGAGTAAATGATTGCATTAGTAATTATTCAGAAATAAATACTTGTGTACCACAGGCCACAGCATTGGGACCATTACTTTTTATATTGTATGTTATTGATTTGCTGCTTAGTATGCCTAGTGATTCGGTCTTGTTTTTTGCGGATGACACTGCTGTCATATCTGTTGATAAGACGTGGTCTGGGGTTGAAGCAAACATGAACGGATATCTTGGTAATGTCTTTGATTGGCTGACTTTCAATAAACTGTCCTAAAATATAAATAAATCTGTTTTTGTAACTTTTGGTTAATTACATAGTGATAGTGTTCCTGATGAATTTGATGTAACAATTGATGGTAACAGCCTTGTGAGAACCGAGAGTCACAAATATCTTGGGGTTGTTTTTGATTATAGAATGCATTGGATCAGACATCTTGAATATATAGTCAATAAAACTAAATATCTAATATACGTTTTCTACAAGATTTCTGGATTAATGTCCACCGATACTCTGAGAATAATTTATTATGCTCTCTTTCATAGTGTCGTCAGTTAATGGTATAGTTGCGTGATGTGGTGCTTATTCGAGCAATTTGAAGTTATTGCAAAGACATCAAAACAGAATTTTAATAATAATCAATAAAAACCAGTCCACCAAATAAAAACCAAAACTCACTACCAGGAACTGAGTACACAATTTTGGAGTTCTAACAGTGTTACTATAAACAAAAGTCTGCCCGTACCACAAAAGGTTTAAGGCTGTAAGTGGTAAAGATAGTCTAATTAGAGCAATTGGTGTTTTTAATAATCTTCCAACTGACCTTAAAATTATAGATGGTGTAGACGCGAGGAAATGTAAACTGGGAGGATGGATTTCTGACAATGTTGTTTTTGTTTGCACATCATTTTAGTTTGTAGGAGTAGTCTGTAAATTATTATCATCGCTCCCCACGCACAGGTAAACTGTGTTTACCTCTTTATTTTTTACTTGCTGGTGCATTTTTTTCACTTTATATATTATTTATTTTGTAATGGTATAATGTAATGTAAACTATCTGGTAGACAATAAAAAAATAAACAAATAATAATATGCTCAAATTTATTACCAAATCAAGCAGGCAGAAACAACAAGAATGATCATTTCAATAAGGCATGATTAATTTGAACATGGAAATATCCTCAAACTTATTATCGAATCAACCAAATGGTCCCATTTTGACTCAAAATTTTGTAATCCTTTATACTTCATTTTACCTTTTTTTTGTATACCTAGGTAAGTTCGCTTACCTGGGACACATGTGATATGTTTTGATTGTTTTAGGTATGATTAGGTATTATATGATCAAAGAAATTACCGACATCAATAATTATGAGTCATAAAGGTCCATAAAGTTGGTTTGCCAGTGGGCAAACCAATAATTTTTTTGATAGAGATTTATGAGAGTGAAAATATGAAATATTAATATAAGAAATCCGTGTTGTCGAGTAGGGGTCTGGCGTTCGGCGTTGGGCGGCTATAGTATTTTTTCCTAATTTTGCCCAGCGGTTCCAAAAATTACTTCCCAAACGGATGAAAATCACTGGAGGGCATCTACGCAAACCCCCAATTACCGGAAAAATATTATCTAGTGTATTTGCTCGAACTATACAAAACCGTGCTTCTCATCCGTTTGGGAGTTGCAAGGCACTTTTGTCACTGCGGCCCTAACTATAAGGTCAATCTCACTCAATTAGAGTTAAGTTCAGGGAATATGCCGCACTGGGTAATAAGCCTCGGTGCAATGTTTCAATACTTGATTCATAGATAGCGACGTAGGGAGCTTCCTGCATTACCGACATTGGCGCTTACTAGGGTAGCGCATTCTCAATTCACAAAAAGTTGGTAAAAAAGTTGAGAATGTCAAATAGAACTTCAAAAACGTCAGATTTTCCGCTAACGTACAACTGTCTAAAAATTCACATAATTTGTTACTAAGGCCACATATTTTCTAAAAATGGTAAATTTTTGTCGCGTTGGAGGATGTTTCAATAAAATTATCAAATTTTACATACCTATACGATAATATTGTTAGGTATATGAATATTCATGATTAGGTATTGGATTTTTTCCGGGAATGGTAACAATTAACTGGAAAACATGGAACAAAAAAATGTTTCTCCAACTTCACCACAATACCACCTAGAATCTTGGCAAAATTTTTAAGCTAGTCTTTTTTTACTAATAATAATAATAATAGTTTATTGCCCAACAGATTTACAACAAATCCAATAACAGGACAATATCTAAAGATTAGTTAATAATATGTGCAGACAAAAACATCATACCATTAAAATAGTTACACTATCTATTATAAAATATTTAACAATATAACAATATAGAAAGCAAGTTAGGGAACGAAGAAAATAAAGTTATACATAACCCTCACCCCACCAACAAAAGCATGACAATATCTAAAAATTCAAATCAGCAACCCGCAATATATCAGTTAAGGAGCTGGCATTTAGGTCACAAAAACTAGAGATGCGATTAAAGTAGGTTGACATAAAGTACACCGGCGATTTTAGAAGTACATTTGACCTTGTTATGCGCAAGGCAAACGTTTTTACATTTCTAGAATTTGAGCGAGGGATATGAAAATTAAAAAGTTGAAGTATTGATGAGCAATCGATACGGTTATGGAAGAGACAGTATAAAAATTTAACAGCGACTAGCTTCCGCCTCTTCTCCAGTGACATGAAGTCGAATTGTTTCAGCAGCAAGTCATGATCAAAGCCTCTAGTGGGAAACTCATTATGCACCCTATAACTGAGCATTTTCAAAAACCTCCTCTGAATACTCTCGACCTGACCAATGTGACATGTGTAGTAGGGTGACCACACAATACTGCAATAATCCAATTTGGATCTAACGTAGGAGTAAAAAAGAATTTTCAATTAATTAATATTTCTAAAATCTCTACAGTTCCTACTTATGAATCCAAGCATTTTCATCGCAGATTTGGTAATACTAGAAGTGTGCTCAGTAAAGGAAAGACCACTATCAAAAATGACCCCAAGATCCCTTATGGAGTTGTAACGGATAAAGTTGTTATAGAATTAAAATTGTAGCTGAATACAAGAGGGTTGTTTTTCTTGGTGAAGGTGACCACTCGACATTTGCTGACATTTATCTGGAGATTATTATCAACACACTACCGTTCCAGACAATCAACAGAATTCTGCAACGCCCGGAAATCACTGACGTTATTTTTTTTGATGATAGAGGTCGCTTTGGTACTTTATCATGATATTATGGTAACCAGAATTAAATTCAATAGATTTGTAGTTAGGGTGGGGGGAATTTTCCATACCATGAAACAATACTGTACGAGTAAAATAAAATATCAAGTAGGTAGGTACCTATAAGCATGATATGCATCCACATGCCGATCTCATGCCTGCATATTAAATATTTCTCGAAATATTTTGTACACTAACTTTTTTACATCTCATTATGACTCACCTCTGTAGATTATGATTATATCCCCGGATATTCAAAACTTAGCTAATTGAATTTAAAGTAGGTACTCATTAATCATAAACGATATCGCTCTTTGGCATAACAAAATTCAATGAAATGCAGGTATTATAGTATAAAAATTATTGCCTTTCTTGTATTAAATATCCCAAATAAAAAAGATTAAACGATGAATAGCAGTACTAAAAACAAAAAAAAAGGACTTATTCATTAATTCCTGTAGATAAGTCATGAATGCAATTTTATAGATATTTAGATTAATGCCAAGCAATAAAATATTGCGGATTTAGAATCATAATCATGATAGTCCTGAATGAGTGACATAAAAAATCTTCGAAAAGTGCTTAGATATAAAAATGTGTACATAGATATATTCTAACTGATTGATGTTATTGTCAATAAGCTTGGCAAATCTTATCGATTTTAGGAATAACATAGATATTTAACAATTATTTTAACTAGGTATCTGATATGAATCTCGATAGTACAAGTGAGTCATATAAGCAGAAAATGACGGAAATAGTACTGTGATTACAAAAATATAATACAATGTTTTTATCTTAACATGCCTTGAAGATCTATTTCGGTTTGCCTACGGTTTTATATTTTTTATTACGTTTTTAACACGTATTTAAACACTAATTTGATGGTTGCGTGATGAACATCGAACACAAAAATCATCCTGTATAATCCCCTAGTCCAATCGAATTCGTTAAATAGTTTGAATTATCTTATTATCCTATGATGAGGCCGTCATCTTGTTGAGCTCATGAACTAAGAAAAAATTGTATATGTATAAACTAAAAAAAAAAAATGAAACTAAATGAACTAAATATAGATAAACTAAATTTTTTGTATTCCAAAATTATTAATTTATCACAATTATCATAATATTAATAAAATAATAGATAAGAAAATAATATAGATAAAGCTGTTAAAATACTAACAAAAAAAGAAAGATTATCAAATTATCGATTTTCATTGATAATATTTTTATACCTACCACCCTTCCATTCCATGATAATGACATAAAAGGTAGGATTTTGTACACCTTAAAATGTCAATTAACGTATGGCGATAACCTATAAAATCCTAACCAAACAAACCTTTCAGAAAAAAAAACAATCTGTGAAACAGTCGCCTGATAATAGGGGCTACACTGCTCAGCTGAGTGTCAAGTAGCCTGCCAAAAAATATAATAAAATGTTTTTTTTCTACTCCCAACCTTTAATATGCATATTAAATATGAATCACCAGTGCTTTAATGGGTCTCATTAAGATACAAATTTTCATTAAAGCACTGGTCAAGCTGTCCAATGGCAGAGGAGCATTTGCAATCGAATCGGTGCCTTTTCGCTCACAATCGGGTCGGCAAGCCAACCGAAGTCACAGAGTTGTCATACTCACGACAAAAATTGCCTTGTGATATAAGTTCTGTATTTCTGAAAAAAAAATTCTGAACGTTTATTTAATTAAGAACATAAGTAATATTCAAAGAAAATTTATCAAGATTTTATGTTACCTTAATTAATTTGATAGGTAGGTATATCGTGTAAAAGATGGGAAGATAAAGTATTATATCATTCGTAGCGCTCCGTTAGTATTCAAAGCGGCAACGCTGCGACCCGCGTTGCGCAGATAAATAATATCGTAATTAATGGCTGTCGATGTTAATAAAATTATTATTAATCTCAAAATCGAAGCGTAAAATTCGGAATTCGAACTTCGCATAATAAAAATTACGCAGTAGTGAGTAGTGCCCTTTAAACTTGATACTAAAACATGTCTAAAACCTTAGCGACGAAGAGAAAATTGGGTAATATGCGTAAACAAATAGCAACCTATCTTAACTTCAATGATCCGCAATTGTACACGGGTCATTGTTAAAATATATAATTTTTTAATCTTTTCTATGAAATAAAAAAGGGTCGTAGAAAAAATAGTGTATGGAACTCGCAGATAATGGCTATTAATACGCTCTTATGATGGTTAAGACACTCGCCTACGGCTCGTATCTCAACCATCATACTCGCGTATTAATAGCCTTCATTATAAAGCTCGTTGCATAATATACTATTTTTTTTTTTATAAAGTATCCAACGAGAATCACACATGCTTACATATGGGTCGTTTCTTTATTCCAACCTTATGCTCATACAAAGCACTGTGGTAAGCCCGAGAGATGTGGTCGGATTAGTTTGAATGGAAGTAACTGTAAAATGATCCCTTTCAATATAATCTATGTGTTTTTCACGCACGGAAATTTCTCGTCTTATTCTTGAATCTTATAAAATTTCGATGTGAGTGTTTTGTGTTATAATATTATTCACTCGTGGAAGATTAATAATTATTAGTAGACCGAACTTATAAACTTAATAATTATATGTTTTGAAAGTTGGCTACCTTGCAGTTTTTGTTATTAATAACGTTATGGTCAGTTTAGCTGAAAAAAAACCACAGTAAATACTGTCCAATTTTTATATGAAGGCGAGAGGCTAGGCCTGAACTTGCGAGCTTTGTTCAACCGCACTGAGCTTTTACATGTTCGATGAACGGCAGAGAAATTCTTATCAGCCTTATCGGGTTGGTTGTTTTTTTTTAACGTGGACACCAACTAACATTGCTGATATTGGACGTTAAATTATTATTTACTCGGAAGGCGGTAACCATTAGTAACTAACCTTTCTGCGCAGTAAGAACTTATTCGCCTTCCTATAATAATTGCACTGTAAAATTATTGTCTTAAAATCATGTTTGGCAATGGATGCATTTAATCCAGTTTTATCATTTTGGTTGTCGAATTGTATTGTTAATAAACAATTATTTCTATTTATATACTTCTTCATTCTTCAGTAGGACTGTCATCGGATTTTTGTAGATTCAAGTATGCGAGCTCTTCGTCTATCGATGTAATTTTATTATTCTGGTCCTTTTTTTCGCTTTTATTAACAATCTTTGTCTCTGGTGCCTACTACTTTTCTTTCTACCTCTTCATTAACTCTCGTTTCTCCTCTTTTACTGATTTGTTGCTCAAATCTGGAAGATGATAGCTTGCTCTTTTTTTTACTATTTTCAAACAAGAAGAAGTACGAATAAATGTCGAGATCTTTTTTCCCCACGAAGACACTAATTGTGTCTTCGGGGTCTCCTGATGATGATGCACCACTTATTTTGATCTCACCATCTTTATGGCCGTGGCCTAAATATTAATTAGATTGTATGTGATTCCAGGATTCAATTGAAAAATGCCTATAATAGTAGCCTATAATAGTAGATATAGTGGTATCTTCGAATTTTAAATACCTATTGGAACATTTAGAGTCATGCTTGATATTTCTCCCATTTTCAATTCAATTTTTGATTGTTATAATGCATGATAAAAAAATACCATATTATCTTCAAGCGCATTCGTATGTATTTTTAAACACTTGCAGCATTAAGGAGCACTCGGCAAGCCTCCAAGAAAGTTCTTAAACTTGCTGCGCCTGTTATAAAGACTAGATTGTATGGGGTGGTCCATCACTTATGTCCACCCCCGAAATAGAGGTTAATTTTAAAGATAAAAAATTGAAACTTTGAGGATTTGTGTAATTAATATAGGACCATATAATGACATAATCAGATTAATTATTTTTTTTTTTTTAGTTGAGCCATCAGCGATAAAAAACTGTAATTTGGTGTTAATGTGACCAAAATAAATTCTATTTTTCTTTAATACATCGATAGAAATCGATTAAGAAAATCAAAATCGCTTAAAAGAAATATCAAAAAACTAATTACAAGCCTTTAATTAAATAAAATATATAAATATGGAAATGACAGCTAGAATGATTGATTTATGGAAGCACTAAAACTATCATGATTTTGAAGGGCTGGTATAGCACAAATCTTAAGTAAACATATCCTAAGTAAACATTCATAAAAGAAGCCCCATTCGAGTTCAATGGCACATTCTTCTGACTGCTTTGAAGATTATTTATGGTAGGTACCTACCCTCAATAGATTTGTCACTTTTATTGCTCTACCATATATCAATCATTTTACCTGTCATTTCCATATTTTAAGTATTTTATTTAATTAAAGGCTTGTAATTAGGTTTTTGATATTTATTTTCATGGATTTTGAGTTTATTAATCGATTTCTATAGGTGTATTAAAGAAAAATCGAATTTATTTTGGTCACATTAACACCAAATTACAGTTTTTTATCGCTGATGGCTCAACAAAAAAAAAAAAAATTAATCTGATTATGCCATTATGTGGTCATATATTAATTACACAAATCCTCAAAGTTTCAATTTTTTATCTTTAAAATTAACCTCTATTTCGGGGGTGGACATAAGTGATGGACCACCTACACTTAAGTAATATATTATATTACATTATATTACATAGTCCACAACAAAGTCTCTTCAATGAAGTGTTGCTCTTACCGGACAACTCGCATAAATTCAATTGAATTCAAACAAGATTACAAAATATCTCTTGATCTCGAACTAAAGCATGGAAAATTATGCAATACATTTATTTTATTGAGCAGAATAACTTTTGGCGCCGCGTATTGTATCTATGGAGTGTTTTTGAGTGAATCCCATTTGTACCTGCAATTCCAGGAATAACAAGCACTTATTGCACTTGCACCAAACAACAAGTAGGATTACATAAAACCTCTGATCAGAAATCACTCACATGATAGATAAGAATGACGATGTACTCATTTTGTAGCGTGACTACGATGTATAATATGAACAGGAATTTATTATTTTGCGATCGATAAAAATTGGTACAAGGACTGTGAGTATAGTTTTCCTTGTATAAAAAATCTAACGCAAGGCTATCAATTAATTTTTATTTGATTTAGCAAAAGTAACACTTGTCTGATAGGTTTCACATACACATACTTAGTACCCGATAATAATTATTATCATTATTATTTGAATATTACTTTTATTTCATTGTGTCTTATGAAAGTTGAATAACGGGTCGAATCAATCAATTAATTACATTTTCATGTCCTCAATGTTTAATTATGACTCGTTGTTTTCTTGGAAAAAATAAAAAATGCCAGAGAAAACTGTGTTAAAATTGGTACAAATTTGATGCCCAATAGGAACTCAGAAACTATTAAAAAGAATGCCCCCACCCCCACGCATTAAATTGTACCTACAAACAACTAAATAGTGCAGTAGGTATAGTTTCGGTAGTGGATTTCAAAAATCCTCATGATGGTTGACAAAGTAATATTTACAAATCAACGGACAATTAAAAGGAGAAACTATAAATTAATAATTTGTTAAGTTTGAAAAGCGGCTTCTGTCGCTGTATTTACATGCATCTTCAATCTGTTGAGCCATTTTCGAGAAACATATTTTAATTTCAATTTTTGTAATACAGGAATTTTTGTCTTTTTTTATTGAAAGAGATGGATGAATATTTGATTTTATTGATTGGTAATACGTCCAAATATAATCGAATATAATGGGTACCTATTCAACCATAAATATAAGATACTCAAGTCAGTACGACAATGAGAATTATCTCTAATAATATCATGGAGGAAGATGAAAGGTCTTATTTAGATTACAAATGAATAATATAATTTTTAAAGTGGAGTATTGTAAAAATAAAATATTATAAAATTATCAAAATTTGTAAAAAAGAATTTATGTCAAGTGAAATAAATTTTTTTTATCATACCATGAGAGGTTTGTAATTTTTTAAGTGATTTTAAATGACTATGATTAATACGATTGGTAATGATTTTGTATTTAGATAGTTTATAATTATTGTGAAATTAGACTGAGGTTAAGCCATTTTTACCCCCTTATCTTTGAACGAACAGATTATCCCGTAGGTATACAGGGTGTCCTGTAATTAGCGTGCAATACTGAAACAGCAGATTCTATTTTCAAAAATATGAAAAAAAGTTCCTATTAAAATAGGTCGAGAAATGCTTCCTAAGGGGGCTACAGCCCCCGAAAGGGGAGCCCATGAAGATGGTTTTTATTTAATACTTCCGAACCCGTTGAAGATAGAAAAGTGAAACTTTGAGAATTTATCAAACTTTTTATGACCAATAAGATGCAATTACAAAAATTAAAAAAATTTCATCAGGGGGGTCAGATAGGTGACGAGTGAGGTTAAAATCACCCTAACTTTTTTGAATGTACCTCGTGGCAGGATTTGAGATCAGATTATGAAATGTTGAAGTTTTTTACACAAAAAAGGTCGTCTAGCTGAATTTCGATAACATGCACCGTTTTCGCTTAAAATCGATTTGAAAATTACCTTACATGGCATAAAAATTCATATTGAAACACAACTAGAGTAAAATATTCAACGTAGGCCATGGATCACGGGATGTAATAAGTAACAGTTTGTTTGAAAATTGTGTTTCACGCTAATTAAGTAGAAGAAAAAGAAAATTTATTGAGCAAAAAAATGGCAAAAATTTTCAACAGCATGATTCCTATGATGGGGTCTCCCCTGACCGCGAGCACGTCAAAAATTGCCATTTTCCGGTAAACGTTGACGTATTCGGGTGAACATTTGACGTGTAGGAGCTCTTCGGTTTGAAAATCGTCGTCGGTATTCATACTCAGCCGCCAGATCACGACCATTGCAGAATCCATATACGAAGTGCATTTCAGCCAGCTCTTGGTTAGTGAAATTTTCCATTTTTACAAAACAGTACTCAATAAATTTTCTTTTTCTTCTACTTAATTAGCGTGAAACACAATTTTCAAACAAACTGTTACTTATTACATCCCGTGATCCATGGCCTACGTTGAATATTTTTCTCTAGTTGTGTTTCAATATGAATTTTTATGCCATGTAAGGTAATTTTCAAATCGATTTTAAGCGAAAACGGTGCATGTTATCGAAATTCAGAAAGACGACCTTTTTTGTGCAAAAAACTTCAACATTTCATAATCTGATCTCAAATCCTGGCACGAGGTAACATACAAAAAAAGTTAGGGTGATTTTAACTTCACTCTTCACCTATCTGATCCCCCCTGATGAAAATTTTTTAATTTCTGTAATTGCATCTTATTGGCCATAAAAAGTTTGATAAATTCCCAAAATTTCACTTTTCTATCTTGAACGGGTTCGGAAGTATTAAATAAAAACCATCTTCATGGGCTCCCGTTTCGGGGGCTGTAGCATTTCTATAGCATTAGGAAGCATTTCTCGACCTATTTTAATAGGAACTTTTTTTCATATTTTTGAAAATAGAATCTGCTGTTTCAGTATTGCACGCTAATTACGGGACACCCACTGTCCCCAAGCAAATTCCTTCAACGAACCTACCCGATCGATGATATGTATGGATCCGGGCGATTGTTTCTATATAAGGTCAAAAATAACTTTTTAATACAAGCCTTAAAATTTTGTAAGATTTATTAAAATAAAAAAAAAATTAAATGAAAAGGTATAAAGTAAAATAAATCGGCAAAAAAAAGCAAAAATAAATTCCTGTTTCTAAAATAGAACGGTTGTATGTTATTGCATTTTTTTTCAGGCACATTGCCTGAGAAAATTAAATAAGAGTGTTTTTACATAGTTAAATAATTGCGAGTAGTTTGTGAGATATAAACGAGCGAAAATTGAAATTTCCCATTTTCAAACAATTTTATACACTAAAAACGGGTGTCAATATTGGAAAAGGGGTTATACGTGTCCCTATCTCTTACCTCAACTTTTCATACAACATTTTATGGTGGATACAGAAATATTTTTACATTTTTACAAGTTAGTTAAGTTAGTCACACTTCGGCCAGTGACGCTTTCGGCCAGGGATAGAGACTTTTTCACCCAATAAATTTCATAATGACATTAGTGACAACAAGAACAAACCATTTAAGTTTCCGTTTAAGCGGTAAAAAAAAAGTTTTGCTGTAGTTAATTCCAAGTCCGTGGCCGAAAGCGAGGCGGGATGTTGAGTTCCAATTATTGTTACGCTTATTTTTCAGTTTAAGGTAATTTTTTATTGTATGAAATTTCATGATGACGTTATTATCAACAAAAGCAAACCATTGGTTTCCTATTCAAGCCGTAACGAACAAAAAAAATTTTGCTAAAAATTATTTTAAGGCCCTCTCCCTGACCGAAAGCGTGGCTGGCCGAAGTGCGGCTAAATTGACTTGCGGGTATTTTTTTCTCAGTTTTTTAACACTCTGTATAGATATTTCACCGATACAGTAAGATACCAAGGCAGAGTTAAAAAATAGTAGTCCGGCCACCACTCCACTCTGGTAATTTGGCTTCGAGACGAACTCATTAGCCACAGACTTTTATAATATATATTTTTATCCTACCCCATAAGAAAATTGAACTTTCTCGACTGCATGCCCCCGGAGAAAGTGCCACTTTTCCTGCCTAGGCGGTAAAATTATTTTTATATTTTCACGCTAGAGGGCCACCCAATTGCAATTGAATGGTATTTCCAGAGGGAACCAATAGCAAGCAAGCTATAGCTGTATGTCAATCTGTCAATGTCAATAGACCAGCAAGACCCAGCAAATTAAATACTAATAGTGAGGTACTGATGTCAAATTTATCCAAACAAGGAATTTCTTTCAATAATAATTATTGTAATATTCAAAATCCAACGTTCACTATTAATGTTATCCATAAATATATAAATAAATTACTGATTGTAATTTAACTAATCTACGCTTACTGATAGTAATGTATTAAGCAAACATATGTAGGTATTCAATAAATTTTCTTTCAAAACAAATTTTTTTCAAAAAAAAAAAACTATTATTATTATTGTGTAGGATAAAAAATTATGTGTAAACCACGGCGGTAAAGTGTCTTTTCAGGCCTCAAGAAGTGGCCAGCCTCGGCTGCGCCTCGCCTGGCCATATCTTCTTGAGGCCTGAAAAGTGCCACTTTACCGCCTAGGTATACAATATACTATTTCCTTACGTTCGATCGCTTGTTTTACTTTTCACAGACATTCGAAAATGAATCTGAAAAGTAAAGCGGGCCGAGGTGAGTTTCGAACCCGCGATCTATGGCTTCGTGAGCCAGCGGAGTACCACTAGGCCACGCAAGTCACAGTAGTCCGGCCAAAATAGACATTTCAATTTGTAAACGGTAAGTTTTATCATAAAAACAGATCAGACAGAAGTTGTTGTCTGATTTTTATGATTTCAATCTGGAGACAACCGACTGATGAATATTTTTCACATATACATTAGCATAAGAACAAGAATAAGAAGAAAACGAAGAATATATAACTGTTGAAGTGGCATGTGAAGATTATCAGTGGTTTATCATTTAGCGATTAGCATTTTCAGCGATTTAAATCATTTTCAATAGTACCAGTTTTTAGTTAATCCAACATTTGATAATAAAACTTGGTCACAATAGATCATGAACTATGCCTACTGGGGATACCACGTTAAAAATGCGCCAAGTAGGTACCTACCTAACACTTTATATAGGTGGTGTAGAAAAATGTGGCCATGTTTTATCGAATAAGACTTCATCAACTTTTTGAATCGCAATATCTCAGGAATGGTGATTGTTAGAAAAAAAAGTGTGGGAATTTTTGTAGATAATTTCATGATCTACAATTTTTGTCTCATATTTTTTATGATAAAACTTACCGTCTACCGGAAAATTAATGAAAACCATTTTTTATAATCTACCACTATTTTTTCGTCAATTTTGACCGGACTATTATAGGGACATGTAAACTGTTTAATATCTTGAACTGTTGTCGAACTAATAATAATAATAATAAACTTTATTTTCCATATTATTAAACATAATTATCAAGTTTGTATAGGAATCGTCTTAATAAAGTGCTAAAAAGTCCAAAATAAACCTACACACATGACAGTCTTCACAAAATTCTAAAACTACTGTCTAACACGTAACTAAAATCTCCGATCTAGATATTCTTCTACACTAACAAGCAGAGATCACTCAGGAAACATCTCAGTCCTTTTCTAAATACTACAAAGCTCTCACATTCTTTCAGATATTGTGGAAAATTATTGTATACTTTTATACTTACCCAAATAATTGGGACTAATATTTTGGCTATTATCTTAGTTTTAAATCGTATCTCTCGCAAAAGTGATTTTTGTCTGGTGTTCACCGAGTGATCTCCCACAAGGGACAATTGCTCACGTTTCCTAAAAACTAAAACACACAACTCAAACACAAACAAAGCCGGTACAGTCAATATTTTCAAGTCTTTATAAAATATGGTCTACATGACCGCCTCCTGTTGACACCACTCAAGATTATTTTCTGTGCAATAAAAACTCTCGTGGAGTAAGTGGACCACCCCCAAAAATTATTCCCGTATCTAATATGTGATTCAACCTGCTTAAAATTTCAACTAAACTGCTTTAAAAATGGAAAATTGCTATTATACTATGCTTTCAGCTCATAAACTGAAACTGTACCTAACTGAAATAAGCTTTAAGCTGAAACTTTAAAACTTTATATTGAATTTTTTCAGGTAATATGAAAATGTGACAATATACTGTTTTTCCAATAAAGAAATAACATTGTAATGCAAATAAGACATAAATTCCATCGAATACAACCTGGATATTGCTTCCTGGTTATGCACCTTAAGAGGATTTTAAAGCATTCGAGTTCCTAAGGTATCGTCATCTGACCGGCATATTACTGTTAAGGAATAGGTACTCTTCCCACAAACCTAGTGAATTTATTATAGGTATCTAAACTTAACATAAAAATAAAGTGAAATTATTATTATTAGGTAACTTTGATTAATAAATTTGAAAGAAAAAAAATTAGGATGAGGTAAGAATTCATGTTAACCTCATAAATAAACAAACGTGACCTCCATTACAATTTATTTCATCTTAGTTATTGCGGATATGATTGTTTTATCTCGAGTAGAAAACTCACAATCATATAAAAATTTTGAGGAAGCTGAGGTTTATTAAGATATTTTTCTAAAGAATTCGGTATCTCTACAGATAAAATCACAGCTTTTATCTTATTATTATAATTATTACCTACTATTAATAACTAGAAAATCACAAAATATACAGACTTTGGACGCTCAGTGTCAACGCCTAAGTTGACGCATTACATTTTTTTTTGCTTTTCCTTTTTAGTGAATTTTAGGCGGTGAGTGCCAAAATTTGAAAAGCACGAATTTGTACAAAAAGAGGCTCCAGTAAGAACCCCTTGGGAACATTTTAATAAGGAATACTAGTACTTTACTTCACTTGAACATATGACGAGCGATTGGAGAGGTAAGTATGACATGAAGAAGTCTAGAAAACTCTCAGTAACTCACATTCCTAAAAAGCTTCCCAGAAAAAGACGCAATAATCAAACCTACTGTGAACGCCTTGGACAGGTCAGTGTGAGCTTTATTTACTTGACGAACTGCTCCGGTTTCTCGGGTAGAAATTGTGTTGTCCATCGTTGTCAAATTGCCGAAATTGTGGATTGCTTAGCATTGAATTCATATTGACACAATGGAATCGGAGATTTGTCACAAAAATACACGCTGCTGTACATGCAAACTGTTTCAAATAGCTTACCTCCATAGTCTTCTTGCCCATGAGAGACGAATTCTCTCATCCCCTTCCTATCAAGAGATCGTTTACTGTCGCCGCTTCCAGAGTCTCCGTACCTGCCCATTAACAGATCATAACTTCTCCCTTAAAGTTGGGACCCTGACGAAGGTTTTTATTTATTATCTCCAAAACCGTTCAACATAAGATGACGAAATTTACCACATCCACCAATGTTTTTATGCCTAATATCACTTAGTAGATCACTTTGAAATTTGCTTTCAATGACATGGGGGCAGAAATTGGCGTTTCTACAATAATTACATTTCAGAGCAATGCAATGAAATTTTGAAATTGATTTTTCTCGAAAACGGTGCATCTTATCGAAGTTGAACAAGAGTAACTATTTTACGCAGAAAGCTTCAATATTCCATAATTTTACATCAAAATTGAAAAACTATTGATACAAAAAAGTTGAGATAATTTTTACTCCACACCCCGTAATTTAACCCACCCTTGGTAAACATTTCAAAGTGACCTATATTCTATCTTATTAGGCATAGAAACATTGGTGGATGTGGTAAATTTCGTCATCTTATGTTGAACGGTTTCGGATATAATAAATAAAAACCTCTTCGTCAGGGTCCCAACTTTAAGGGGCTATAACTCAGCGGGTAAGCATTTTCGGACCCATGTTCATATGAACTTTTTTTCTTAAAATGATCTCAGGAATCACCTCCTGAAATCTTTCGCAGTACTTATGTTACACCCAGTATAGAGACATTATTTTCAGTGATCCAGGAAAAATGTAATACTAATTATGCATGCAACAGTTTTAGGAGTCATTATTCTTGGAATTTTAAGATAATAAAAGATGTAATAGTACATGAGATCATAGCACAATCATCATACGTATAATTATTATAAACTTTGGCAGATTTCGAATGGGTATACATATTTTAATTGCAGTCGAGATAGTCTTAATTAAGTGCTCATGCTTTGGACCTTGGATCAACATGTGCCTGGCAATTAATAATTTGATAATTTAAAAAATCAGAAATTGGAGCTTCCTGTGGTGCCATGAGCAATAAATTAATTTCTTGGATTTGAGTTTTATTGATGATCTAGGTATTGTTTTAGGCTGGGGCGAAATAATGGTTACCGTAGTCTAGAAAAAATTTCTTGAAAGGGTTTCAATATTTATTAAATTATTTCTTGGCGATGGTGTCTTGGTGTTGGCAGTCTGCGCAAGGGAATGCTTGTGTTTAAAGCTATCAATTCCAGCAATACAGAGTTGGAACTACCTATTTAATGGACGACTACAGGGATATTATAAACCATTGCAGATACGAAGTCGGTTGAATTGGAGAAAAGTTGTTCTATTTTGAGATAGAATTTTCGGGGAAGAATTAAAATATTCCAAGTATTTCCTGAAATATCCTGAAAAAAAAAAACTGAAAAAATGAGAATTCTTATTTTCATCATATCTTTTTTAGATACTTTACTCTTTATATTATTGAAAATTAATTGATTGTTTTTTTTGTCATGTGGCGTCAAGAGCCGTCAGTTCGACACTTAAAAATTTTTCAAAAGACTAACTTAAAAAAAAAAAAATTTCATCGCTTAAGTCAATATGAAGTCATATTGCTTGCCTCATAGTTTTTGAATTTCTCTATGATATTCGGACTCAAAACTGTCTTTTATATCAAAAAAAGGATAAATATTTTTTTTTTTTTTATGTTGAATAATACTTCTCAATAATAAAAAAGATATAAGAAAATAAGAATTTTCGCGTTTTTCATTTTTTCAGGATATTCCAAGAAATACTGGGGATAACACAGAAATAACACAGAACTTCATTTAACCGACCTCGTAGGTATCTTCCAATGGTTTAAGAATATCCCTGTTTAGTCGCGCTCATTTAATCGTTCTAGTGCTGCGTATAATTATTTGCGCTCTGACGCTTCATAATACAGCGTGTTCCAGTTTGTATGTTCATAATTACGGCAAACGGTAGGAAACGAAAAAGAATAATATTTTTTTCTATAAAGTATTGCTCTAAAACGCTTTGTCTTTGAGATACAGGGTGTTTAATTTTTTATAAAAAATCGTCTTTTTCGAAAATATCTTAAATACAGGGTGTTTAAGCGTATTCGAAGCGGTCTCTGTGGGCCAAACAATGGATTTTTTCAAAAAAAGTTGCAAATTCAAATACAGGATCACAATGTTCATTATTTAAAATTATCTAGCACTATACAGAGTTTCCAATACGAGAGTGGCATTGTTAAGGCCAACCTTTATTTAGTTTTCATAAAATCATTTATGATTATTAGAATCTAAGAATTATTCCAACAACAATTTGTTAGACGCGACAACGTCGCAACAAGTATACCTATACCAAACCTGCGTCTGTCTCCCACCTGAAGGGATGAGAAGAGGGAAAATGAAATGTAAGAGAGAGATTCGAGAATAAACCTTTAACCAGTAAACACGTCCTTATTATTATTCTGTGAAAACTAAACTTAGAGTCGTGAAGTACAATTACTAACTATTTTATTGCTTTCAAAATTTAAATAAAGTAACCAGCCCAAATCAAGATTATACTAGATCATTTCATGATCATTCCACAAATCATTTCATGGTCCTTCGAGCCGGATTTCGTGTCGAGAAATCAACATTAAACAAAATACCTACAAGAAAGCAAGAAAACTACGAGTTATAAAAAGTTACAATCTACAGTCTGGAGTTGAGAAAGGCTACAATCAATTAGTCTGGAGTCGAGGTACTATATTTTATTCCTTTATTACTATTTCCATTTGCCGATTTATTCCTGTTTATTACTTTTAAATTTGTGTCAAAATGAGTGAAACAGAATTAAAAACTAAAAGAAAAATCATTAAATCGCATTTAACAAAATTTACTAACCATTTTGAAACTGTAACTAAGCAAACAGAAATTACTGAAAAAGACAAAGTACAAATAGAAATAAAATTTGAAAAGATTGTTCAGTTGTGGGATGAATTTGCAGACGTACAGTATCAGTTGGACGTTTTAGCAGAAGAAATAGATTCTAAGGAGAGAGAAACCTTTGAGAAAAATTATTATGATATAGTTACTGACGTAAACATATTTCTTAGACCTGTTGTAGAAAACATTTCAGCCGCATCTTCTGAAGCTAGTAGTACTCGTAACTCAAATCAAGAATTTGTTAAGCTCCCTCCAATCAAACTTGCCACCTTTGAAGGGAACTATTCTACTTGGCTAGAATTTAAAGATACCTTTTTGGCTTTGGTTGACAAAAATCAATCATTGAATAGCATTCAAAAATTTTATTATTTAAAATCCTCTCTAGGTAACGAAGCTGCTCAATTAATCAAATCAATAGAGGTCTCAGCTAGTAATTATGCTATTGCATGGCAAATTCTATTAGACAGATATGAAAACAAAAAGTTGATTATCCATAATCATATTCGAGCCATTTTTGAGCAACATTCAATTATTAAGGAATCTAGTATCGAGTTGAGAAATCTATATGACAACACTACAAAACATTTGAGAGTTTTGAAAAATCTGGGAGAACAAGTAGATTCGTGGGATAGGTTAATAATTTACATCATTTGTAATAAATTTGATATGATCACAAGACGTGAGTGGGAGTCATATAAATATAAGGCAGATTTGCCAACTATGGATGATTTAAATACATTTTTAAAATACAAGTGTGACATATTAGAAAAACTAGAATTGACAAAAACTGAAAGACAAAAATATAATTATTATGAAAACAGTTCTCAGTCGAACTTCAATAAAGGTAAGAATTATTCATACAATAAAAAATATTCGAACAGTTTTGCAGCAACGACTAATAATAATAATAGTGGCTATAAACATTCGAGGTGTGTATTTTGTGAAAATACTGATCATTTTATTCATCAATGTAAAGATTTTATAAACTTAAATGTAGAAGAGAGAATCATTGCAACAAAAAACAAACAATTGTGCTTTAATTGCCTTCGTGATAATCATAATTCGTGGAATTGTTTAAATAAATTTAAATGTTTAAAATGTGGTAAGAAGCATCATACTTTGTTACACATTAATATTAAGGAAGGGGAGATGTCGAGTTATAATAATTCAAGGTCGTATACTCCTGAAAATTCGCCAACAGATCGATGCGTAAAAGTAACAGCTGCAGGTGCAGGTTGCTCGTCTGACTCTAGACGAGGGGATGGGGTAGCATTAGCATCAGCATCTCGCTCGCACTCGCAATCGGTGATGCAATATCCTAAAGAAAACCAAAACCAACGTGAAAATACTAAAACCAAAAATACTACAACTGCGACTTCAATCAACAATCATACCTTCGAGCATTGCCCTGTTGCCGGGTTGCCAAATAATAATTTAGAATCCCAAGTCTTATTATCTACAGCAGTAATAAAATTAAAGATAGGTGATAGAGAATACTTCTGTCGTGCGTTATTGGACAGTGGATCGCAAAGTCATTTTATTACTGATGAATTATGTGATAAACTACAATTAGAGCGCACCAAAATAAATCATGTTGTGAAAGGTGTAGGAAAAATCCTGACAAATATAACAAATGAAGTTAATGTAACAATTAATTCAGTATACAATGATTTTAGTATGGATCTCAAATGCTTAGTAATTCCCCAGATTACTGACAAATTACCTATTAAATCATTTAAGAGAAATATTATCTCTATTCCTGAAGAGTTCAAGTTAGCTGATCCGAGTTTCAATAGTAGTGGGAATATAGATATTTTATTAGGTTCTACCGTATTTTGGTCAGTTTTATGTCGAGATCAAGTTAGTATTGGCGATCATTTACCTAAACTACAAAATACAAAATTAGGTTGGGTGATTGCAGGCAGTCTATCATTATGTACTACGATAAACATGGAATCTTCTTCAGTTAGTTGTTTAACTCTAAATGAAAATCTTGATGAGAAACTAACTAAATTTTGGGAACTTGAAGAAGTGAACAATAAAATCAAATTTTTAACAGAATCGGAAAAGTATTGTGAAGAGCATTTTTTGAAAACATATAAACGAAATGAGCAAAGGAGATTTATTGTAAATATTCCATTTAAAAACAATTTAAGTGAATTAGGAAACTCTTATGAGACGGCTCTTTATAGATTTCAATCGCTAGAGAAAAAACTAAATAAAAATTCTAATCTTAAAAGGGATTATATTAAATTTATGGATGAATACAAAAGCTTGGGTCATATGACGGAAGTTGTAAATAATGAAGAAAATAAATCGATAGGATACTACCTACCACATCACGCCGTCATAAAACAAGAATCATTGACAAGTAAGTGTAGAGTCGTGTTTAATGCTTCTGAAAAAACTGATACAGGCTTATCTTTAAACGATACTCAATTTTGTGGTCCCTCATTACAACAGGACTTATTCAACATATTGTGTAGATTTCGCATGTACAATTATTGTATTTCTGCTGACATTAGCAAAATGTACAGGCAAATACTTATTGATGAAAACCAAAAACAATACCAAAAAATTTTGTGGAGACCAGATGATACTCAAACAATAAAAACATATAAATTGAATACTGTGACTTATGGAACTGCATCGGCACCATATTTAGCCATACGATGTCTGATACAATTGAGTGAAGAAAACAAATCAAAATTTCCTGAGGCATGCAAAATAATAAACAATTCTTTCTATGTAGACGACTTATTAATGGGTGTAAATTCTAGAGATCAGGCGGTACGACTTCAAAGAGAAGTTACAGAAATATTAGAAAGTGCAGGTTTTGAGTTGAGAAAGTGGATGTGTAATGATGAAAATATTTTAAAGAAACTCAAAGTAAATAACGATCTTGAAGTTAGTGTACTTCGTATAGGGGAAAACGAACTAAGTAAAACTTTAGGTATTTATTGGAACTCCAATCAAGATTCAATACAATTTTCAATTAAACATATGTCATGTGTAGATGTTATAACAAAGAGAAACATTCTTTCTATAATATGTCAAATATTCGACCCTCTTGGGTTATTGGGTCCAGTTATTATATGTGCAAAGCTAATTATACAAGAGTTGTGGAAATCAAAGATAGGATGGGATACTCCAGTTCCAGCCGAGATTCTTACGAAATGGAATTTATTTCGCAATCAATTAGGTGTGTTAACAGAATTTAGGATTCCTAGACAAGTTACAATATCACAATATATAGAGTTAGAAATGCATGGATTCTGTGACGCCAGTGAAAGAGCTTACGGAGCATGTATTTATATGAGGTGTAAAATATCTAATAACAAATTTGTTGCAAATTTACTTTGCGCAAAGAGTCGTGTAGCGTCATTAAAATCAATCAGCTTACCGAGACTAGAACTCTGTGGAGCAGTACTACTTGCTAATTTAGTAAAGAAAACCTTAGATGCTTTAGATTTAAATGTCAACAATATTTTCTATTGGACTGATTCGACTATAGTTTTAGCCTGGATAAGAGGTAGTCCGAGCAAGTACAAGTGTTTTATAGCTAACAGAATTAGTGAGATTCAATCTCTTACAAATATCAACGAGTGGAATCATGTCAGCACACAACATAACCCAGCAGATTTGATTTCTAGAGGTACTAGTTCTGACAAACTTCGAAACTGTAGCTTGTGGTGGCATGGTCCAGAGTGGTTTTTAAAGGATAAAAATCAATGGAATATAGAGAACTTTACTATTAATAACAGTGAGATACCCGAACAACGCAAAACTTGTGTATACATTGCTGTAAATAGTTATGAATTTATTTTAGAATTAATTAAAAAATACTCCAAACTAAACAAATTGATTCGTGTAGTAGCTTATGTTTTACGATTTATTTCAAATACAAAGGTAACCAAAATATTGAGACAGAGTGGTCCTTTAAATCCTGATGAATTAGAAAATGCAATTAATACTCTGATAAAGCAAATACAAAAACAAAATTTCTCTCAAGAATATGCAAATTTATCTAAGGGAAAGGATATTGAAAAGAACAGTAAACTTTCATGTTTAAATCCCTTTATTCATGATAATTTAATTAGAGTCGGTGGAAGATTACAAAATTCACAGTTATCTTTTGAACAAAAGCACCCTATTATACTTCCAAAAAGCAATATGTTGACTGATCTAATTCTTAGAAATGAACACGAAAACCTTCTTCATTGTGGTGCTCAAATGATGCTTTATTCCATCAGACAAAAATATTGGCCAGTTGACGGTCGTAGATCCTGTAAGAAAATAATTAATCAATGTGTTGTATGTTTTAAAGCAAAGCCAAAACCTTGTACATATTTAATGGGTAACTTACCTGATGTCAGAGTCCAAGTATTTAGTCCTTTTCAAAACGTTGGCGTGGACTACGGTGGTCCCTTTTTGGTGAGAAATAAACCTTATAGAGGAGCGAAGCTTGACAAAGTTTTTATTTGTCTCTTCGTGTGTATGTGCACAAAAGCTATTCACATAGAGTTAGTGACTGGGCTGACTACTAAAGCCTTCATGTCTTGTCTTAGTAGATTTATAAGTAGGCGTGGCAAACCAACAAATATATACTCTGACAACGGTTCAAACTTTGTGGGTTCAAAAAACGAATTAAATAAACTGTACGATTTTCTAAAAAGTAATTACGAAAACATTTCTGATCATTTGGCTAGTGAGAGAATAAAATGGCATTTTATTCCTCCCAGGTCTCCAAATTTCGGAGGAATTTGGGAGGCAGGTATAAAAAGCGTAAAAACTCATCTTAAAAGAGTAGTAGGCAGTAACAGTTTCACTTATGAAGAGTTCTGTACCATTTTGATACGGATTGAGAGTATTTTAAACTCCCGTCCACTTTGCCCCTTGACACAAGACCCTGACGACCTCACAGCGCTGACTCCAGCACACTTTTTAATTGGTAAATCATTGACTGCTGTCCCTGAAATAAACTTGCTGGATGTGCCAGAAAATCGTCTAGATAAATTTCAACGTCTACAAGCAACAATTCAAAGATATTGGTCAAGATGGCAGCGCGAGTACCTGACTGATCTTCAAACCAGAAACAAATGGAAGCAAAATTCACAAAGTCTTTTGCAAATTGGAACCATGGTGCTTGTTAAGCACTCCGATTCAATCACCTTGGAATGGCAGCTAGGAAGAATCACTGCGATACATCCAGGAAGTGATGCTGTAATACGTGTAGTGGATATAAAAACTCGCTCAGGTGAAATACGGCGAGCCATTACCAATATTTGTGTTTTACCAATGGACTAAATCAACAAAATTAGTGTTGTGAATCTAAATGTTTATTTCTATTAGAACGAACTGATTAATTGGTTATTGTTGTGAATCTAAATGTTTATTTCTATTAGAACGAACTGATTAATTGATTATTAATAATTTATGTTATGTCTTTTCATATGTTGAAAAATGTTTGATACATTATTTCAAGGCGGCCAGTATGTTAAGGCCAACCTTTATTTAGTTTTCATAAAATCATTTATGATTATTAGAATCTAAGAATTATTCCAACAACAATTTGTTAGACGCGACAACGTCGCAACAAGTATACCTATACCAAACCTGCGTCTGTCTCCCACCTGAAGGGATGAGAAGAGGGAAAATGAAATGTAAGAGAGAGATTCGAGAATAAACCTTTAACCAGTAAACACGTCCTTATTATTATTCTGTGAAAACTAAACTTAGAGTCGTGAAGTACAATTACTAACTATTTTATTGCTTTCAAAATTTAAATAAAGTAACCAGCCCAAATCAAGATTATACTAGATCATTTCATGATCATTCCACAAATCATTTCAGGCATATCAAAGTTATGTTTTTTTTTTAATGGAACACTCATATGTTATTGCATTTTTCAAGTGAAAATAGCAATTTCTGAAGTTCAAGGCCCTGTACAACGAAAACGGCTCAAGTTATAGAAAAACGGCTTACATGTCCTTATCTCAACTTTTCATGTACTATCCTATGGTACAGAAACATTTGTATTTTCTTTGTACTTTCTTCTTTCTTCGTTTTTCTCTATCTTGACCCGTTATCGTTGTAGAGAGGGCCTTGAACTTCGAAAATTGCGATTTTCACTTGCTTATAACTCAAAAACTTCTCAATTTAAACACCAACTGCAAAAGCCAAGTTTTTTTCTTCTCAGTCAGTCTGAAAAAAAAACAATTACATAGGAGTATTCCATTAAAAAAAAAAACATAGCTTTTGGCCTATACAGAGACCGCTTTCGAATGACCTGGGTCACCCTGTATACTTTACTCAATATTGTTGAAATTTGGCAGTTTCATTTGCTGTAGCGGCTTAATTTAGCTCTAAATTGATTAAAATTATCAAGTCCAGTGGCGTCCCGGTAAGCACCTCAACGAATTTTATTTGGCAAAAACTTTTAAAACACTTTTTTTTAAATTCTATTTTATTTTTCAAATCACTAAAAATAAAACTATCATGACTTTACATTACTTTACTTTTTTAATTTTATCAGTATAAATTTAAAGTTAGATTAATTATTCTTAACAATAATACATAAGATGAATTATTGTACTGCAAAAGGGCCCTGATTCAATAACCGAAAAGTAGAGGAGTTCTTGAGAAGCTTGTTGAATTTACTGAAAGGTGACATCAATTATTTAAATTGATTATTTCTATCTTTAAATAAAAATTTTCAATATTTTTTATTTTTTATTTTGTTTGGAATATTTTATTGATTATTAACCTGAAACAAAATACTTAAAAGCACCTAATCGAGGAAGTAATATGTATATAGACTATGATTGCGACACACCTTAAATAAACAAATTCTTTATCCTTAGACGACAGCATTTAAAAATTATCTGGATTGATAAATCAGTAAGTGGGTATACAATTCAAAATGTTGAATAATCAGCGCACTCGAGAATATTTTTTCTATAATAAAATACAACGTCTCAGCCTAGCTAGGTGTTACATTATTACTTAATATATTTGTCGCTATAATAATTATTGTTATTACAAATGTATTTAGAAAATTAATTCCATGTACACAGTGATAAGATCTAAATATGCTATTCGAGATAAGAAATTGCTATTCTCTTATATTAACATGACATCATAATATCTTTTTAAACAGTACTCTGTACATATATATATATGTATTTTACCTATAATTGAAAATACTTGAACAATATAATATTAATATTCCTTAAAAATAAGTAGTACCGCTCTAAAAACTATTGAGTGCCTACTTTATTATATTATTATATTTCCTACTTTCCAAGAAAAATTTAGAAAAACTGATACAGAATCTATTTTTGTTTAAAATATATAATAGCCTACTGACAAAACTATAAAATAACTTATGTATGATAATTTCTGTAAGTTAAGAGCAGAATTACACATGTCTTCATGACAAAAGTTGCAGCTATATTCTCCTTCCAGGTTCAAACTTTTTTGTACTCTTATTCTCTCATGGAAAGTATCACAGTTCTCGCCCAGTTCGGCACACTGTCTGAATACGGCTTTGTATACGGCAAATGGATTTTCTTGCCGCACGTATGGATATGTTCTGTTGTGAGCTGGAAAAGAGCATCGTTATTCTCGTTTGTTCCACTTTATTAAAAATGCTTAAAGGCAAAGTTCAAGGCAAGAGAATTCAAGTTTTGTGAGATTTTCCAAACAGTTTATTTTTTTATTGAAAAAAAAAACAAGAAATCTAGCTGTTTTTAAACCACACATTATCAAGTCTTAACAAGAAATCCAAAATAATTTTCAAATGGTTCTACTAGTTCTTGAGATAGATGTGAATCGATAGATTAACTACTCTTGATTCTTGGAATTTCTTTACCTAATGATTAAGCTTCAATATGAGGCTAAGATTTAAAAAATCTGTGGGCGAGGAAGTAAATTATGCATTTCCAAAGAAAACAAATGATTTTTTGTGAGATCGCCCTGTAAATACCCGGTGTTGAACCAAAAATTTCAAAACTGTCTCGAGGTGAAATTCCAAGCTTCAAAATTTTCGCATCAAAACACACAAGAAAAATTTATTTAAAAAACTGGGGTATTTAACAAAATCGCTGAGTAATTTCGCATGTACTCATACATATCACCCTGTAGACGACTTTTTGCAGGTTTTTTAGTTTAAATCCAGTAAATCAGAAAAATAAAGGATAGGACTGCTGACATTCAAAAACAAACCTAAAAACAATCAAACCAGTTGCATAGTGAATCAGATAGGTACCTTTTAAATAAGGGGTTACTTGACGCCCCTTTTCTATTTAAAATTAAACACTAACTATAAAAAAAAACACCTTCGGAGTTATTCAGGGTGAATAGTTTTCAAAAAGACGTCAATGTTTTCAGCTTTTGACAAAATTACAGATTTGACGTGAGACTTCTTCTTCTCCAGATCCCCCAAATATGAAAAAATCCTAGCCACGTTTCCTCGCGACACAAGAAGTCAACTTTTTTATTTTTTATTTTATTTTTAGATTTATTAAATATTACTGAACTTTCACTTATTCAATTATTGTATATATCTCAAAAACTGTTGAGAATTAACATAATAATTAACCTATCTAGTACTTTTTGTACTAGAAAGATCTTGATTTTTGAAACTTATTATGTCAAAACCACAATTTATCGAATGACGTAAAAATTGGCGGTAAGCAAGTTGAACCCCTATCTACCGTACGTCCATAATCCAAGTTACAAATTGGTAATTCTCGCTCTTATATTAGAATAATTAATAGAAAAACAACAAAAACAAAAAATATACAGGGTGATTCAGGTTTTACCTTCTTAACTCTAGGGAACGATAGAGAATCGAAAAATAATATGAGTTTGCTGTATGAACTTTATTCGGGAAATGCTTTGTTAAGCAAATACAGGGTGTTAAAGTCTTAGGAGAAAATCGTTTTTTTTTTTAAATATACATATAAAAACTGGCTGATTGGAATACTTTGAAATTTTGAACATTAGTTGTGCTAATTGAAATATATAATCTGATACTCCCAATGAAGAATTCTTCAATCCAGTGGCGGAGATCTGGGCTTGTTCTTACCTTTTTTAATAAATAATTTGCACGCCACTGACTTTAATGAAAATTTGTTATTTTTGTTAGATACCTCGTGTTGTTTAGAGAGGAAAAGTTATCTTACGTTTTTATTGTAGGATGCGCTGTTTTCAAGATACTTCACAATGTAGGAGCCCGTACGAGGTAAAATATCCTAAAAATCAATGCTATTGAGTTTTTCCAGAAATTAATAATTTTTGTGATCGTTATTGAACAGTATTGGATTACAAAAAGCTTGCATGAGTGCCAACATTGTGGAATATCTTGAAAACAGTGCGTCCTACTACAAAAACGTAAGATGATTTTTCTTCTCTAAACAACGTGAGGTATCTAACAAAAATAACAAATTTTCATTAAAGCCAGTGGCGTGCAAATTATTAATTAAAAAAGGTAAGAACAAGCCCAGATCTCCGCCACTGGATTGAAGATTCTTCATTGGGAGTATCAGATCATGTATTTTAATTAGCACAACTTATGTTCAAAATTTCAAATTATTCCAATCAGCCAGTTTTTATATATTTAAAAAATACGAATTTTTTCTTAAGACTTTAACACCCTGTATTTGCTTAACAAAGAATTTCCCGAATAAAGTTCATACAGCAAACTCATATTATTTTTCGATTCTCTATCGTTCCCTAGAGTTAAGAAGGTAAAACCTGAATCACCCTGTATATTCAGCCGTTCTGGAGTTACCTATACTCAATTTAGAGGGTAGATTCATAAAGTCCTTTTGTCTTTAAAATCAAGAAAATATTTACCTCAGAAGTTTGCCTTTTTATTTCTGGGACTATTCTATTTTATGTACCTATGTATGTATGTACCAAGCGTATTCAGAAACTTACCATAAATGACATAGGCAACACAATATTCTCCTCTTCCGCAAAATTGTCTGGTTGAAGGGATGCCTGTTCTGTCCATCAAAAAGCAGTCATCTCTTGCAGAGTTTATGTCTCTTTGGTAAACAACATTACCACATTCATGGCACTCTAATGCTCCTCCTGTTCAAATAAAAAAAAAATAAAAAATAACTGCATCATTAAAAAATACAATCTGAACGTTAATATTGTTTGAGCAAAGTGATTGAGAAAAACAATCCAGTTATTAGTTCTAAAAATTTAATCCTAGAAAATTTTTCAAGGCACTATAATAATTTTTCAACAATAAATTTCAACAGAGATTTTTTGTTGCACGACAGTCAATACATTTCCGACATTCATTCACGGAATCATTTTAATTTATCATTTAAATCAAAACTAAAATCATTTAAATTACTTATAACTTTTAAAATATAATTATTATATTATGTACGGTATGTGCAACTCTCATTAGCAAGAGTAAAATTACATGCAATAATTATTAAAAATATTTAATTAAGTACCTGCGTCTATAATGGAGCACAAAAGACAAAATAACAAAGTAATACAAGTATAATATTTCTCCATATTGATTTTCGGCACTATTCGTTCACATATGGCAGTGCGGAAGAGTGAGAATTTACTTAATTATGAGATGTTTTGTAACATTTAATTAAGCGAGTAAAATGGTTTAGTAAATAGACAATTCCTAAATTAACTAATTCTATATACGACGCATTCCTGTTTATATGTTACAGGCCAAACTGTTTTTTAGGACAACTAGTTTATCATAGGAAAAAACTAGCTGGACCTGGGATAAACTGATTTTAAAGAAACAAGAGATCAAAAAAAAGATAATTTCGATTGACATAAAATGCTTTCATTTATCTACGCATTATTTTCTTAATAATATCGTTCAAATATTTCACAATAAATGATTATTGTTGATACAAAAGAAAAATTCTAGTTCTGTCTTTAATGTTCCTTTTCTTGTTTGTTTGTAAGGCAAGAGAGGAAAAATAAGTCATAACACCAAACACCTTAATCTCTTGTATTTCTACTAGATGAATACCTACACCGTAACATTCCAAAATTTGCTAAACGTATAAATATGTAAGTAGGACTTGGAGATCAGAGTGTGACTCTAACATCTGGGTCATATTGTCTAACATGTAAATCCGTGAGATCTCTCCACGCAGGATAGATTTCTAGCGCCTTTGTTTCTCTGGTTGCCTACTAATAATTCATTTGAATATAAAACTCACTAGGTACAACCAATAAACACCAGTTTAGGATAAGTATTATTTCTAGATTTTCGTTGGGCCATGATAGGGGGAAACGGTGCCGCCCATGTCTTCAGTTTTCACCTCATTCATGCTGTGCGAAAGTTTTACAATAAGTTCTGCAAAGACCCTATGGTGGAAAGTTAAATTAGAACCTTAATAATTACAATAAATCTCAAATCTAGTATTACCTAAGTGATACAATCATACATAAACCTAAAAGAAAAGAAACGCTTGTAGTTGCACTCACAATAAGGCCCACGAAAAATATTGAAGAGAAATTCACCCCCGTATGTGCTAGCATTGGAGACGGATACTACCAGATTATAGACACAGATACAAACGTGTTCGTATTAGTACGTATGAAGAAATTAACTATGCAGCCAGTTTATCCTAGGTCCAATTATCGTTTGTACTATGATAAACTAGTTTAATCTGAAATATTGAAATTCACATCCAGTACAACTACTTAATCCTAAGTGCATTTCGCTGACATATATCTTCCTAAGACGTAATAGAAATAGACGCTATGGAGCAGAGATTGTGTAGGTATGTGCACCGACAGTCAGCGTGCCTCAAAGCGCTTGACTTGTTTATGATTATCTTCCTGCTGATCGAAAAAAAACCTTCTTGCGCATCAATCGCAGAAACAGTGTATTTTTATGCGATTCAACTATGAAAATTTTTGCCGCCTTTTAAATTGGCTTTCTGAATTTTTCAATAGTCAGGTCGAATTTACGTAGTGGTTTACTGTGAAAATTTCATTTCATTTCGTTTGAAAGCGTGCCATAAAATAGATTTTTACATATAATAAACCAAAAAAAAAATTGGCAAAATTTAACAATTTCGTCTCTTGTCCTATATACCCGCCACTGACTAACTTTAAAAAGTTACAGGCGAGTTCTGAAAACCGAACATTTGAAATTTTAGAGAAATAAAAATCATGTAAAAAAATTCCGCCATTTCTCTTATTTGCTTCTTTAAATTTTGGAGAGTTACAAGCTATTAGTGTAGTTGTACTCCGAAAATTTCAGGTAAATTCCCTCAAAAATGTGCTCATAATCAATTAAAGAAATTTAGCCATTTTTACCATTTTCTTATCCACGCCACTAGCTTACTAATGAAAATAATAAAAATTTTATTGCATTAATTCAAATTTCAAATCATTTTAATCCAATCTTGTTAATACAGGTTTGTAGGAGTTTTTATTTTCTGCAATTGGGGTTGGCAGGAGCAGTCATATCTGCATGGGTGGTCCCGCCCGAGCCGAGCGCGATGAAAACGGTGCGCTGGTCTGGTGCTGGTGCTGGTTTTAAATCAAGCAGTCCCGGGTCTGAATATTACATTCAATCGTTAAGTTATTAAACAAGCCTTTAATTGTCATCCTCATTATTTTGTTGTGAAAAGTTTTCTTTCTATATTGCTTATACAGGGACTAAAAAATAGCCTTTTTCCCTAAAATTCAAAAAGCCGCCATTTTGAAACGGCTCGATCGATTTTGCTCAAAAATGCAATACCAGACCACTACTTGTGGATAATATCTTCCTCCCATAAAAATTTCAGCCTCCTAGATTGAAAACTGCTACCAGAAAACCGTGCCACAGGACCGGATGTTTCGAAATTTTAAAGGACACCCTGTAGAAGTAACCCGAGTTTTGAAAAATTTTTCAACGAAAATTTAACGTCATCCCAAAGTTTCACAAGAGTAAAAAATTTCTTCCACTAATCTTGAAAGATGAAGCTACTAGAGCGTTTTTAAAATTTTAGAGAAATTTACATCATGTAAAATAAATTTAAATATCTCCGCCATTTTTTTTATTTGATCCTTGAAATTTTTGAAGATTAAAGAGTATTAGTATAGTTGTCTACTGTAAAAATTTTAGTTCAATTCCTTCAAAAATGTGCTCAAAAACTGTTATAGAAATTAAGCCATTTTCACTCTTTTCCTACCCACGCCACTGGCTTATTAATGGAAAGAATTCAAATTTTTTTGCATTAACTCAAATTTCAATTAATTTTCTTTCAATCCTGTTAATTTGATGTGAAAGTTTTTTTGCCATCTTGCTCATACAGGGATTCAAAAAATAGTCAATTTTCCGCAAATTCAAATAGCCGCCATTTTGAAATGGCTCGGCAGATTTTGCTCAAGTGCAATACCAGACCAGTCCTTGTAGACATCTTACTCTCACAAAAATTTCAGCCCCCTAGATTGAAAACTGCGGCAAGAAACCGTGCCTCAAGGACCGGATTCTTGGAACTTTGAAAGGACACCCTGTAGAAGTAACGTGACTTTTGGAAATTTTTTCAACGAAAATCTAAAGTCATTCCTCAGCTTTATAAGAATCCAAAATTTCGTTCACTAATCTTGAAAGATAAAGCTACAGGAGCGTTTTGAAACTCGAAAAATCGTGATTTTGGAGAAATAAATATATATATATATATAAATATATAAATATATATATATATATATATATCGTGGGCAGGTGAATTTTGGAAAACCACTTTTTCGTAATCTGGGGGTCATGATCGGTGGACATTTGATGAGTTTGGGTGATTTTTGGAAAGTGATGTCGTCCTCAATAGTGTATTTTTTTGTTAAAAAATACACTAATATGTCGAGGCTCTGTACTGGCTGGTCAACAGGCTGGCTAAAAAGGAAATAATAAAAGGGTTTAGAGGGAGGCAATGACAGCAAACTGCAGGTCAGCGAGAGTGTTCATGTGTTTTGGCTGCCTGGGGTGCATCCTATGGCGCAAGCCGGACCCACCGTGCATTTTTTCTTCCAATAATTTCCATAATATTTATCACTAAGGTTAAGTGACCGAGGTACTGCTTTGTGTTTGTAAAGATACATTTTACTGAAGGTCCTTATTAGAACGAAACACGTGTCTACAATTTCCAACCCTGACTCACAGCATGACATCAATGAATGACATATTGTTTTGAAATATGTTGTTCACCTTTTGTCTTAATAAAAAATATGTCGAGGAGGTTTGAGTAAGAGATCCACCATGATGCAGGAATGGGAAAAAGAGCTCTTGGTGGCCTAGCCGTGAAGAAGAAAAGTCATTTAAAACAAATAATCAATAATTTTTCTAGGTACAGTAGATACAAAAAATACAACCACTACGCATAGAAAAAAGAAGAATAACTCGACAGTTGCAGTTTATCTTAGATTGTGACTCATGAAAGATAGTAAAAATCTTCATGGCAGTATTTTATTTTAAAGCATACAGTGTGACCATCAGAGGATTTAGGAAGTCAATTTTCAAAAGATATAAATCAAAATTTGTAATTAATTGAAGCAGAAGTCAATCGTTAGTTTTACGACTTAGAAAACATGAAAAGAAACAACCCAAACGATATTCCACAAGAGTGAAATAGAGATTATAACGATATTATTTTTATAAACAATTATTATAGTCGGTTCTGGTTCTAATACCGAGCATAAAAATCAAATATTTTGGTTTGGCGCTTCCGTAATATTGAGTCAGTGCCGAAGGACTGTTAACCTGACCTACATCGACCTAAAAACTAGAATTATAAAAATTTGTTTTATTGTACACACACAAATATTTTACCGTGTTTTGAACGTAAACATCTTCCTTGAAATAAAGCTTTAATTACCTATAAATTTTGATAACGCTATTTGTAGGATAATGTTATATATAGGAGTAGATATTCCAAGTCGAATATTTGTTCGAATAGCATCTTCGATCCACTAATTGCAAAAATTTTGCGAATATAAAATGCGACCGGTGAGTAGAAGAATAATTGTGGCTAGTGTATTGGTCCTGGTGACGTTATTTGACCTCGGTAAGCATTAGAGTTCATTAAATGACTTTAATATGTGTAACAGTAGGTGTAGGGATCTCCTGTTAACATCCGCATTCATATTATAATTTATGAGCGTGAGAAAATTATCAATAAATTCAAACTAAAATTAAAATAAAAATAAAATAAACAATTCTATTTATTTGTTAGTAACTAGTCACCTTATTTGGAGTAGGTACCTAAGATATTCCATGTGCTGAAAAATGTATGTATAGAATGAAGTTTCATTTATGAATTTAGTAGAAGTGTTATTAGTAATGCTACAACTAGCATAACTATTCAGTTATGAAATAAAAGTTTAGGTAATCTCACTAGTTACTAAAGGGCATTTTGAGGAATGGTCAATCATAATAAATTAAAGCGAGTACAATAAGTGTATATCAAAGTAATTTTTGATAGTTAAATTTAATATTTAGATTAAGAAAGATTAAAAGATAAAATAAAATTTCCATATCTAAGGGTTACAGTGACGGTTGCAATACAAATATACACCTTATGGTGATTCACAAATAATGCAGTAGGTACATCCTGTATCGAGAATCATTATGCCCTCCAAGAACAATGAGGCTTTGGAATTCGATATCCAGACATACTTTCCAGCACAATATTATCACAAAACGTTTTTACCGGTGAATAAGTTTTCATCCCCACCCCCACGGGTATTTCTATAGAATAGATGACAGAGACGCCATAGATTGGTCTCCGTGCCGTAGAGGTATACCTATTAATAAAGCAATAAAAATACAATGTAATAAAATTAGACCTTTGTCCCAACAAGAAAAATTACTTTCTGGATAAATATTTTAAAAAATAATACCTTTTTGTAGTAGGCTTAATACCACCAAAATGTAATTTTTTTTTTTTTTGTTACTGAATTTTTTGTGTTGACAACGTTATTAAAGAAAATTATAGGTCCCGATGCTTAATAATCCATTAACTATAGGGAAAATATTTGCAAGCTACTCACGCTTACTTGCACTGGGTTAATAACAAAATATTTACATTTCTAATAACAAAAGCGCCGCCATAAAGTTATGTAGATACCTAGATTTTTTTGACAGAAATATGTAGGTAACCATGGTAAACATTACTCAGTAAGGTTAGTCTCAGAGAAACGAAACTGGTTTTATGCCCAGAAAAATTATGTTTTTCATATGGATCTGCGATGAAAAGATCTTAAGACATGGACGATGTCGCGTTGGTCTTCTTTGACTTACATTTTCTACGGGGCATGGGTACTCATTTGTAACAACAGTAAACAATTTTTATATAACATTATTGTATCGATATATGGAAATGTTATTGGATCATGTACCTAATAAGAGGTAAAAAAATATTTTTTTTTTTTGCAAAGAGCAGCATTTTTTTCAATATAACAGATTTTTGTATTTTTTTTAAGAATGTTTTATTTATTTATTTGTAAATAATAGACTTGATAGTAATATTATTTGAGTCGTATACTTAGAAAACTACTTACGAAATGATTTGAAATTATGACGACTTTTTTGCAGGATCAAGTTTAAAATGTTACAGTTGCGTAGCACAACAAGGTCTAGGAATGCAATGTGACGACCCTAGTAAACTACCAATAAGACAACATTTCGACTGTAATTATGAAAACGCCCTCTGCGTGAAATACATTTTGAGAGGTAAGTAAGTTTGACTAGCAACTAAAATTCGAGCATTTAGCTCAGTATATTCATGGTCCATTAGAAAAACCTCCCCGACATAGAAAGGAGATGATGGATGGGAAATCATGGAGTCACCAAAAATATAAATCGGGTGAACGTTGGGAAAAATTAGATGAAGAAACTTTTCTGAGAAAATAGGCTTTCAAAATTGAGTTTTTGTTTTCGAAACCTGGATAATAAATAGTGGGTAAACTAAACACATGGTGGTTCAATTTTGATTCAGTTATTTGACCTACACGCTAGATCTCTTAGTCTGCAATAAAATTTGAAAGGAAAATATGAAACTGGTTCTTAAGGACACATTATATTTTTTAGAGGAGTAACTTTTTCATTACACTGAAATTACAAAATTGGTCAATAATGAACAAAATGAACTATACACGCAAATGCGTCGTTGCTTGTGAATACGGCCATTGTGTCTTTTTCAAAATGTTTTCTTGAAAAAAATTCAACTTAATTCATTTATTTTCTCCGTTATACTCGCAGTTGACACAAGAATCCACCAAATTCCAATAAAGGTCTCAATCTATAATATCCCTGCTTCCACTAGGAAATTTGTTGATTTTGTATAAAATTTTTTATTTATAAGTTTCATCAATCTTGCACAACTATTTATAAGTACAATAACCTATTATTATACAGGAAGTCAAAAAAAGGTGTAATACATATATTTAAGGGATAATTATACGAAAAAAAAAATTGATAAACATGGGTCCACAAATTAACGATTTCGGAGATACGAAGGATTTTCTATTCTTTTAACATTTTGGGGATACACATTTTTCTAGTATGTTGATAGGTACAAACAAAACATGTAAACTTATAAACAAAATCGAAAGATTGGATAAGGCGATGGAAAAGATAAGAAGATAAGGTAATAAAATTGCCTTATAAGGCCATCAAAATTGCTTTTTCCTACGACCACTATACAAAACACTACTTTGCGCATCGTTTTTTGTGCGCAAACTAGCAGATTTCTCACGTATCCAAAACTGTGCGACAAAGTGACATAAGGCATAGCCAAAAACCGTTTCCGTACTGTTTTAATGTATGTAAACAATAGTGATGGGCGGTAACTGAGAACTCAACTGTTACTTATTGTTAATGGAATAACTATTCATTTAAAGCTTCAAGGTAATAAAATAAACACAAATGGGATAACATAGAACCCGACAAGACTATAAAATATACTCATTATTCTCTTGTGGCAGTAATTATTAAAATTTACGAGTTGATCGCTAATAACAGCCAAATCAAATTCACGAACGTGATCGTGAAAATAACTCGCACACCTCTACTAACTTCAATCTACGACGCGCAGCGCTTGCGTTATTGTGTAGAAGTTGCATATCAATGATATATAACCTCTCTTAAATCATTGTTATTATCTACCACGTCTCTCCGCTCACGTCACTTATTTTTAGTTTATACGGAGTCTAATAATAAATAATAATAATATTGTCGGTAGAATTCAATGATTTTACAGTATACAGGGTTACTGGTAACTGGATACATTCCTTTGGTGATCTGATAAAACAAGAGGTAAGGAGTAAATTAACCCCAACATGAACTATACAAAACTCAAAAGATTTTGAGATATTTCGATTTTCAACTTTTCTTAAAAAAATGGTTTCAAATATCTTGAAATGTAATTTTCAAAAAATCTACTTTAACTTTTTGATTTTTTTTTTGCTGGAATACTTGTCCAATACTATGCTTCCTTCTGGAATAAAAAATATCCTGAGGTATTTCGATCGTGTGAAAATTTCAAAGAAAAACTTTCACAAACTATTTTTTTTAAATAAGATTTAAAAGTTTTTACAAGTTTTTTTCGCAAAATTGCCAAGGCAACTTGCGTACAAATTGTTTTAAAAACTTTCTTAGTGTAGTACCTATCTAACAAGGTACGAATCTTGTACAAGAATAACAGAATCTCCCCGCTATGTACCGTTACCGAGGAACAAATCCTTAAGTCGGGACGTTTTAAAAAAAATACGGCCCTGAACGGGGGTCTTAAAATTCTCTGATCCGGCCCATTTTCAATAGGTCGTATTTGGGGGTGACGAGCTTCGTCTCTACCAAGTTTCGTCCCGATCGGTAAAACTTTCAGACACTTAGAGTGGCTATTACTAGGCTATTCCCGAAAAATCCCGAAATTCCCGAAAAAATGACACTTCCCGTTAACGGATCCCGCTCATTTTCAATAGGCATCGTGCCACGGTGCGCCTCTTCAATTGAGCAAAATTTCAACTTTCCCACATAAAAACTGGCGGCTCTAGAGTGTTTCCTAGCAAAGTAACAGACAGACAGACCGACAGACAGACATTTTTCGGGCACAAGAATACGTATACTTACGAAACTTCTGTGACTTTGCTAGGAAACACTCTAGAGCCGCCAGTTTTCATGTGGGAAAGTTGAAATTTGGCTCGATTGAAGAGGCGCACCGTGGAACGATGCCTATTGAAAATGAGCGGGATCCGTTAACGGGAAGTGTCATTTTTTCGGGAATTTCGGGATTTTTCGGGAATAGCCTAGTAATAGCCACTCTAAGTGTCTGAAAGTTTTACCGATCGGGACGAAACTTGGTAGAGACGAAGCTCGTCACCCCCAAATACGACCTATTGAAAATGGGCCGGATCAGAGAATTTTAAGACCCCCGTTCAGGGCCGTATTTTTTTTAAAACGTCCCGACTTAAGGATTTGTTCCTCGGTAACGGTACATAGCGGGGATATTCTGTTATTCTTGTACAAGATTCGTACCTTGTTAGATAGGTACTACACTAAGAAAGTTTTTAAAACCATTTGTACGCAAGTTGCCTTGGCAATTTTGCGAAAAAAACTTGTAAAAACTTTTAAATCTTATTTAAAAAAAATAGTTTGTGAAAGTTTTTCTTTGAAATTTTCACACGATCGAAATACCTCAGGATATTTTTTATTCCAGAAGGAAGCATAGTATTGGACAAGTACTCCAGCAAAAAAAAAATCAAAAAGTTAAAGTAGATTTTTTGAAAATTACATTTCAAGACATTTGAAACCATTTTTTTAAGAAAAGTTGAAAATCGAAATATCTCAAAATCTATTGAGTTTTGTATAGTTCATGTTGGGGTTAATTTACTCCTTACCTCTTGTTTTATCAGATCACCAAAGGAATGTATCCAGTTACCAGTAACCCTGTATAATAGTAATAATAAAAAGTCATTGGTAGAATTGAAAATAATATGTACCTACCTAGGTAGGTAGTCTGAAAAAATAAACTTTAGTTAGGTACCTATCATTATAATGGATTGTAATTTCTCTGAATGTGAAACAGAAAATACACCACCTGAAGTCAGAAAACAAGCAGGTTTGTGTTCTTTGAATTTGCTACCTGTAGTTTCGGGAGAAAAATACGAATCTGCTTATAAACATTTCATAAATTGGAGAAAAGGTCATAAAAGCAGAGCATTGTCAGAAAAAATAATTTATGTGTTAAATTTGTTAAATAATTAATCTGTTAAATTGTGGTCGTAGGAAAAGTACTGTGTGAAGCACGTGCGGAAAAGAAATTTCACACTCGTGTGAATTGTGACACTCGACTTCGTCTCGTGTCACAATTGTTTCACACTCGTGAGAAATTTTTTATTTTCCGCACTTGTTTCACAATATACTATTCCTTAATCACTTAATGTGTTCACTGATTATTTGACGAATACGATAAGACCATGCAAGAAACCAATAATTGATACAATAATAAATCATATCAATTACAGCAATCCGATTATTGGAAAGCAATAACCTTTCACTGGAAATAACCAGTGAAACATCGATGTCTCTGTCTTTGTATAGTCCAGTAAAATTAGGATTTGATTATGCAATTACAGCGGGAAAGGAAGGAGATCTCCTAGATCGTCAATTTGCGGCCTCATGTTTATGGAAAGTTTTTTATTTATTTTGGTTCATACTATTAGATAAAATCTTTAAATATTTAACACTCTTTTTTTGACTCTCTACACTATATAGCTATCAACTCTTGGACCTCGCTTACTTATACACCCATTTATGAACTCTTGGCCGAGATCAGGTGCAGTAACTGACATTACTAAAAAAGCAGTTTCGGAGAAGCAGCAAACAGAAACTAAGGGTAAAAACATAGTAGAACGACGAGGCTAGAGGCACAGCGACGAGGTAAGCGACGATATAAGCGACGAGACAGAAGACATGCGAGGAGACAGAAGTTGCGATTTACGGCTTTGACTTTCCAAACTCAATTCAGTATGAACAATGTTCTCCGGCAGTGAAGATGAAATTTTATTCGATAATGCCGCGCTTCGCGGGTTTATTATTATTGCAATGGGAAGTTTGGACAAAACTTATTCTGTACATCCTATTAATAAAGTACGCAAACGGTTTGGACAGTACCATACATTATTTTCTGATCTCAAGCAGCACCCAGACCAATTTTTTGAATATTTGAGAATGGAAATTGCCAAAACTTAAAAAGAATGCAGCTAGAACCGTCCAGTATCAACGCGATAATAAATCCAATTTTTATCTCGACGCGCATCGCCTCGCTTGTCTCGTCGCTCAGTACTGCGTCAACCTCTTCACTATGTTTGGCTTCATTACCATACACGATGAAATAAAAGCCGCGTCGCTTACCTCGTCGCTGTGCCTCTCTAGCCTCGTCGTTCTACTATGTTTTTACCCTTAGTTTGGAGGAACATTTTCACTAAAAGAGAAGCGGCAAAGAGAAATGTTCCTCCAAGCGTTTCTCCGAAATTGCCTTCTTAGTAATGTCAGTTAGATACTGCACATTTCGGCCATAATGTATAGATACGTAGGTATGCATACATTAGTAATAATAAAAATACTAATAATAATATTGAAGATGATAATAATAAAATTGTTTTTAGAGGGACATACAAGCATGGTTCATAGACATTGTGCACATTTCGACATTTGCAATAAACTTCGATACGAGCACAACTCGGAGTACGATATGCTTGTGGAGTGCAACACCTGTTCAGATAAGGAACTGTGTAATTCATCGATATATTCTTATTATGTAAACCTTAGGCTAGTGCTTATAATAGGTACATTTGTGATAGTAAAATATTTTATATTATACTAGAATTTAGGTAAGTAGTTGCTTCTAGTTTAATAAAATTTATTTGTTTTATACCTGTACTGTTTTGTATACTTATCTTTTTTCAGAAAAAGTATAACTTCTTAAGGTATAATCTGATCAAACATGGACAAGAGGGTTTGAGTCTCGGAATGCCATGGCCTTTTTCATTTTGATCTCTACATTGACTATCAAAATCCTCAATACGCCGATGTTGTAATATAAAATAAAACTTTACAGTAACTTCTCATGAAAACTCTCTTCGTCCCAACACAGGATTCTGTGGGGCTTCGAATTACAAAAAAGCCAAATTGGTTTAATTTAATAGTTCCTCTGCCTTTCAGAATTTTCGCCAATTTTCAGTCGATTGTTCATTTAAAGCGGTAATTTTCTTTTACAGTTTTCCATCTGCTATTACTTCTGTGTTACATGCTCGAATCCCACACAAGGTATAAAAATTTACTTCAACTTGGTTGATTATATGATATTGTTTTATATGCCCAATGATGGTGAATTTTCTTCAAATTATACGAAAAAAAATGATATGAAGTTGGTTGAATTTTTATAAAATAAAAGCAGACAATAGTTTCCTTATACAGAGTAGCTCAAGGAAAACGTATCATGCAGGCTTTAATAACTTGAAATCTGAAGATGTACGTGAAAAAAGCCGAAACAGATCGATTTTGCTATCGAGGGGGAAAATTTCGGTGACCAAAATTTAACTACTCAAGTTCATCCCCTTGGCAGGGTTAGCTACCTCATTTGAAAGCTATTTGAACTCTCTTTATAACGACATTTAACTTTTTGGGGTTCGCCTGATTATTACAGAAGCGGATCGATAAAAAATTCTAGTTCATTATTACTGCCCTTTTTTTTGGAAATAAGCAAATTGAATTTTTCAATACAACGTCGCACTTCACTAGCTACCATGATGGTTACCAGTCATATTGTATTAAAAAATATTGGGCACATTTCCGAAGAGGAAGGAGCAATTATTATTAAGAAAACGTGTTTCATCGATTCGTCCTGTAATATTTAGACAAAAATCAAAAAGTGATATATTGTAAAGAGAATTCAAGTAGGTAGCTTTGAAATGACGTATCACTCGATATCTGTTTTCTATAACGGCAAGCTAAGGGGAGCGACCCCTCAATAACAAAATTAACCAGTTTCGACGTTTTTCGCGTACATTTTCCAAGTTATTAAGGCGAGTTTAGTTTTCGTTGGGCCACCCAGTTTGCTGAGTTTCAGTTAATGGGAAATTTTTTTAAATAAATCAAACATTCTGTTGCATTTTATCAAATCATATATTTCACCCCTAATTTATATAATAATAATACCAAAAAAATACATATATTAGAAAGAGTTTTCAGTTGTGCGGAATTACAGTCATCTACTTCACAGAAAGTGCAGTCAAATTCCATAAGATCTGTCAGATTATATTCGTATAAATATGCGTCACAATAAGTGGGACCTGCGCATCTTCTTATTACAATTGGTAAATTACCTGGAAATTATAAATTGTAGTTTGTTTTATATTAGCGTCAAAGGATTCTTTTTATAAAAATATTTATAATTATTCATGCTCTTTACACAATACATATCGTATCTACTACCTTATGGATTTCTCCAAGTATAAGTATATAAAAAATACAAAATGAAGATAAATAATTAAGTACTTACTATTTGTTCTCCTTGCTGTGATTTTTATACAGGCTTTAACCGTGAAATGACAATCCAGTTGTGTTAAATTAACAGCGTTTACGCAATTTTCGTCTTGATTCTCGAAAGATATGCAGTCGTAGCACCATCGTGATTCTAGTAATATAGTAGCATAATAAATTAAAATAATTAATAATGCCTATAAAATAAAAATGAAAATTATCAATTAAATCATTTTCTATAAAAGAAATGTCTAATCTCAAATATGAATTCTGACATGAAAAAAAAAACGCAAATCATCACCTAAATACTATTTAATATTCTCTTATATTCTATTCTAGGTTGAACGAAAACGAAATATTGTGTCTCAAGTAAAGCTGAAAATATTAATCATTCTGTATATTCGAAGCCAATCGTCATGACTCATGAATTTTAGCAATTATTGATCACTGAACTTTTAATTCTTCCAAAAAAATTGGCTGTAGGTAATCTCTTACAATCTCTGCTGCAGGTGTAATCTGGTAATTTCTTCTTTAACGAGATGAACATATTTTTATATACAGAGCGATCAATATTGGGCTAGCATATATACAGTCACATCAAGCCAAAGATGAAAGCGTTATATAATATATAAAAATAAATATTAATGTATACCTAGTCAGACTTTGTTCAGTAGCATTAATAAACTAATATGTTTGACAACTACTATCGTTTTTCTTCAAAGATAGATACATTTGACATCATTACTTTAGGGCGCTAATAACTGAAAGTTCAAATTATTACACATTATATTTTGCCGTTCACATTTGACTGGCTGCAATTGTACCTAATTTAATAAAAAAATAAATAAATTACATTAGATACTCACCGACTATTGCGGTAGACCACAAAATTATAACAAAAAAGTGTATTACCATGAATTATCGTAAATGATTTCAGTTCGTGAATGAAACACAAATAATTATTATTAAACAACTAAGTATTATCAATTTTATTGATCATTTTAGAACAGCTGACTTTGACAGGACCGCAGTTTTCTCTGGGGGACATACACAAATATGTCTAATAATGTTAATAATAAATTTGTTTCTTTCCGTTTGTTTGCGTACGTCGTTGTTTTCTCTTGGGCTAGGATTGTGTTTTTTCTGTCAACCGGGAGGGAAGACCCTCCCGGTTGGACCATCCAAGAGGATCTTTTGCTAACTAGATTTAACTTTACTTTTCTATATTAGACGGGTTGCTGGGACGTTACGATTTATTCCCGTATATAATTTATTTTAATCTGAACTATTGATATTGATATTGATATTGATATTGAGGGTGTCAGATGCGCTGCGACCTATTAAGATCTATTGTGCCCCCTCTTCTCTGCTTCTTTGGAGTATATTCCCTTCATTGAAGCAGCCTCTCCAACTCCGTTTCCCTTAGGAATTTCAGGATTTGAAGAGGATCAAGGCCGGGCAAAGCCCCCCCGTTGAGCTGGTGTTGGCCCAGAACATCGTTTCTTTCACGTTCTAGTGCTTCGCAGTTCATCAATAGGTGACGAGGAGTCTCGTTTTCTTCCCTGCAGAGTCTGCAAACGCCATCTTTTTCTATACCAAGTTTCCTCAGGTGTTCATTGAGCTTGCAATGACCTGTTAGGAATCCTGTTAGCATTCTGAGACTTCCTTTGTTGAGGGTCAGGAGTTTCCTTGACCTTTCTCGGTTAAAGTTCCCGAGGAGCTCCTTGGATTGTCTCAATCCTGAGAGGTTATTCCAATGGATTTCTCTCAGTTTTTCTTCTTCCTTACGAAGTTCTGCCTTGAAGAACGTGTCTTCAAGGCTACAGAATGGTTCTGGTCCTATAAAGGGTGTCGATGCTCCTTTTCTTGCCAATGAGTGGGCACGTTCGTTTCCCTCAATCTCAGTGTGTCCTGGTATCCATTTGAGGTGAATTTTGTTCTCTCTGCCTAGTTTATTGAGTTTTTGTAGGCAGTTCCATGCCATTTTTGAGCTGATGATAGGAGAGCTCAGCGTCTTAATGGCTGCTTGACTGTCTGTCAGTATTGCTATTCCCCTATTTTCATAGTTTCTGTCGAGGTTTATTTGGGCGCATACTTCTATTGCGTACAGTTCCGCTTGAATTATGCTTGGGGATGTTCCCATCGGCTCGGAGTAGTTGGTGCCTGGCCCATATACTCCTGCCCCAGTTCCCTCGGTGGCCTTTGAGCCGTCTGTGTACCATCTTATTTAATCTGAACTAATGCACTATTGATTTCCTCGGCTGACAGTGCATTCACGGACATTTTACTGCTTGAGTGGTCGCACAAGTATAGGTAGTCAAGAGACAGATTCCTATAAATGATGTCCCAGTTTTATACAACAGATGAATCGCTCCCTCCTGTGATATCTAAATACAAGCTGATAGTTTTCCAGTAATATCAGAGTGTGTTGCTGAAGTAGTAGGTAGTTGTAAGTGTATTTTGTACCTACAACTTTTAAAGGATAGCTGCGCATAATATATTTGATAATCTCCTCTGCTAATAGTTTTAGTCTAATTCTATAGCGAGAATGCTACTAACTTCTGTAACATATGGATCGTGGAAACTTGAACGCTTTTTCTGGCTCCATTCTTTTGATTTAATAAAAAAATACTGTTTTGAATACAAATTATAAAATTAATGACGACTGGATTAGAATACTTTTTTGTTTGTTTTTTATTCTTGAAAGAAGATTTTGAATAAATGTATATCCTTACTTGTACGAAAACACAATTTATTTATCAAGAAATGTTATATAAAATGCTAAAAAACTGTTCAGTGATGTCTGTTTTTTAATGAGGAATTTGTATCAAAACAAAAGAAAAGTTATTAAAGTTTCATTACTACGCATTCCTCGCCTATAAATAGAAATCGTAAAATTTTATAATTTTCAAGCAATTACCTTACAAGTTCATTGTAGTAAGTGTGTTTGAAAATACCTCATTGTATATTTTTCCGTGCGGCTGGAATTTAGTTTTGAACACCCGCACACTATGTTCAATGTTCAATGTTTTGTATGGAACAATTATTATTACGCAACTATTAAATTATTCGTATACTCTATAAAAAGAACAAATTAATGACGCAACAGTTCTTCACGATCTTTAGATTACATTTAAGTTGAAAAAATAACCGACCTCAAAGCAAGTAATGCTCTATATTTCTATCCCATATTGAAACTTTTTATTATTGTAGGTCGATTTATTTTCAAACGTTTCTTGGTAGTGCGCGCACATTATATGGGACAACCGTTTCTATTTTAAATAGAACAAGGTCAATATTCTAACTTTCCGACATCATTTTGCTTGATGTTTGTTGATTAACAATTATTATAAAATTACCAGCTCACTTTTTAGTGAAAATAGCAGTTCCTTGTATGAGTTTTAATTATGAGTTTTGTTATAAGCAAACTTGGGAAGTGAAGGCAATCAACGAAGATGCAATACCTTGTGTTTTGGATTTTGTTTGTGGTGGCTGAAGCATGTAAGTACTTAAGTATTCTATAAATTTTGCCTATAATGTATAGATAAACATAATAATAACAAGAAAGTTCATAAAAAGTTAGTGGTATCAATAATGAAAATATACTTATAAATTATTATTAGAACTTCAATTAAATAAATTAAATATAAACAGCGTTTCCTGACGGGTCAAACCCTATTCATGTTAAGCAGCTAACAGTTTTCTTAGTAAATAAATGAGGTGTCAGCAAAACATTTGATAATGATTGTTAAATTAAAAATCCTGAATTGATCTCGAATTGATTCAACTATATTAATTAAAATCCAGTCATGAATTTAGACTAATTAAAAATAAAGATACCTACCTATATAAAATATATAAAATATTTGTTTAAATAAGGAATTATTGTTATATTAATTAATTATTGTTCTCGAATGAATTTTTAAAAAGCATCCTTTTTTTGTGAAATTTAGTTGTATCTTTCGAGCACGGGCGGTGTCTCTGACAGAAGCCGTTGACGCTGCCAAATGTCTGTGGTTCGAATCCCAGCTCGGCTTGGTTGTTTGTATGTCGTTTATAACGTTATTATTAGTATTTTTTAAATGTGTCTGTGGCTGTAAGAGTTCGTTCTGGAAGCCAAATTACCAGAGTGAAGCGACTATTTCTTACTCAGTTATGAACGATGCTCCCTCTTTTTATCAAAAAATAAGATTTTTTTTTATTTTTTAGTTATTTTTATAGTGAATTTTCACTTAATTTGTTACTCACTAAACAGGGATATCGAAAACCGTGAAAGATACATGGTCGGTAAAATTAGCAAAAAGTGAGATTTTCTTATTAATATGTTTGTGAAAACAGATCTGAAATATCACTGTTAGTTCATGAAATAACCGTAAGAAATTGAAAATATCGAGTTTTTGTTTTTGGATATAACTTATATGGAGATATTTTTCTGAATTTTGCATATTGAGCTTTAGAGGACTACTTTTCCGATATAAAGTTATTAGTTTTTATTTACTTTGTCTCCTTTCTGAGATCCGACTGTCAAATATTTTTTCTTACGGGCGCCTAATTTAATTTTAATTTTAAAAAAAGCAAAAAAAAATTCACAAATCACATGGTCTATGACACTTGCATAAAATGACAGGTCTAATTTAATCTACTATTATCTAGTGGGCTAAAGTATTAATTGTATCTACAATAATTTTGCCAGCTGTATTAATATTTAACGCTCAAAACAATGCTACTAATAACATTTAAGGACTCATAATAGATTAGTTCGAATGAAATGAATACTTTAGCAGCCAACTATATGAAAATAAATTAAATGAGATCTGTCATTTTATGCAAGTGTCATTCACGGTTGAATTTGTGAATGTCGTCAAGATTACCAACTTACCAAAAATGCACTATACAAAACACTACTTTGCGCATCGTTTTTTGTGCGCAAACTAGCAGATTTCTCACGTATCCAAAACTGTGCGACAAAGTGACATAACGCATAGCCAAAAATCGTTTCCGTACAGTTTTAATGTAAACAATAATGATGGGCGGTAACTGAGAACTCAACTGTTACTTATTGTTAATGGAATAACTATTCATTTAAAGCTTCAAGGTAATAAAATAAACACAAATGGGATAACATAGAACTCGACAAGACTATAAAATATACTCATTATTCTCTTGTGGCAGTAATTATTAAAATTTACGAGTTGATCGCTAATAACAGCACTAGTAGCGTTCAAATCAAATTCACGAACGTGATCGTGAAAATAATTCGCACACCTCTACTAACTTCCATTATCGACGACGCACAGCGCCTGCGTTGTGTAGAAGTTGCATAATTATCAATGATATACTAAGACCTCTCTTAAATCATTGTTATTATCTACCACGTCTCAACGCTCACGTCACTTATTTTTAGTTTATACGGAGTCTAATAATAAATAATAATAATATTGTCTTGTCGGTAGAATTCAATGATTTAACAGTATATAATAGTAATATTAAAAAGTCATTGGTAGAATTGAAAATAATATCTACCTAGGTAGTCTGAAAAAATAATCTTTAGTTAGGTACCTATCATTATAATGGATTGTAATTCCTCTGAATCTGAAGCAGAAAATACACCACCTGAAGTCAGAAGACAAGCAGGTTTGTGTTCTTTGAATTTGCTACCTGTAGTTTCGAGAGAAAAATACTAATCTGCTTATAAACATTTCATAAATTGGAGAAAAGGTCATAAAAGCAGAGCATTGTCAGAAAAAATAATTTATGTGTTAAATTTGTTAAATAATTAATCTGTTAAATTGTGGTTGTAGGAAAAGTACTGTGTGTATCACGTGCGGAATAGTATATTCTATATCAAGGGCGGAAAGAAGTTCATTTCAGCGAGTATGAAGTTATCGGGCCGAGCGGAGCGGAGCGGAGCGAGGGTCGATTGAATACGAGCTGAAATGAACTTCTGATCCGGCCGAGATATAGACACTATTTTTTAGCGCATCGCGTAAGAACACTGAATAATTTGGCTTGTTAGCTTGTTGGCGAATATGTGGTGGCGTACAAATTAATTCACTGTCAGTGTAATTTTCCTGTCGAGCGTTAATTTTGTTTCTTTATTGACGAAACCTCAGAAACTAGTAACCCCCGTTAATCGTTATAATTAGATAGGTACCTATACCTGTTATTATATTTCCAGCTCGTTTAGACTTTATTGAAATATGCGCGTAGGTATATTAGTGGTCTCGGTTTAGTTGTCAGCGGTGTGCTTCAATTTCGCTCTCACCTGCCGCGTAATCACTAACTGATAACACTATCAGTAGTTGATATAGTAACTCCTAAATCTGTCCGCCCTAGGGCCAGAAAAAACGTTCGTTGCGGGCTGGAAAATTTTCTACGCTTGGAAGCGAGCTGCTGTTGCATGCAGGCTGCAATATGCGTCATTCCGCCGGCTACTGAGCTACTGAAAAATCGTCTTTCAGAGGCGATGCGCTAAAAAAGAAATTTCACACTCGTGTGAATTGTGACATTCTTTCTCTTTTCCGCACTTGTTTCACAATATACTATTGTGTCACAGTGTGAATATAAAAGTTTCAACTTTAAAAGAAGGTTAAAACGAATCTTACGAAAGGAACTTGAAATTATGATTATGGTAGTAAAATGGTAATCTTGGGAGATAAATTATAAATAGTAGATGCTAAATAATGAAGACGAGAGGTATCTCTGTAACGACGAGATAATACAATGAAAAAAGTTCTTTTAAATTCTGTAGCCTTGTGCGACCTGTACAGCTGCTGAAAGTAATCAGATTTTTCACCACCCGGTATAAATATTTCTACAATAGGATTTCTATAGGATACCTCATCGAAAGTATACATAGTATGTCACATTTAAGATGAAGACTTCAAATTTCGCTCTTTGAAGGAATACAGATTTTAATTTTTGTATAGTCATAAAGGATGATTGATCATATTATTATATCTTAAGATTAACTGAAATGTGATTTTTTGCAAATTTTCCCATCTTTTTTGAATGTCGTAGCTATTGTTTTAATTTCTTCATCTCCCTTTTCCAAAGTATGGAAATACTTTGATCGAATGCTTTAATAATATTGGCGTTAGCGTTTTTCCTCGCGTTTTTCACAATTTGTGTCTCAGTGTTAATTCTGAGATTAATTAAAATATATAGGAAGCATGCTTTGGCATAGGAAGTTTCAGTAATAAGACTTAGGCATAAAGCATATTTTCAGATGTTTGTAATCAGTAACCTAGTAAATGGTTAAAAAACCCAAATGGTCAAATTAAAACTCGAAAATTTTTTGTCATTTAAGCTCATAAATTTACTTATCCGGGAAAACACTGTATTGCCACACACTGTATAAAATTATTACTGAATGCACAGTGTATACTTTGTTTTCATTCACTTTTAAATAATTTGTTCATCATTGTACACGACATAATTACTCGTAATAATGGTAGTAAAAATGTATATGGTGTTCATCAATTAATCAAAGTTCATAACACTGATGGAGAGTCAATTAACCAGAATTAAAGTTATAGTAGTAGGTATGTATACTTGGTCATTTTAAGTGAAGTTGCGATCACATGAGATGAATATGTAATAATGAGAAGACAATAATTTTACAGGAGTCCATATTTTAGGATATCCCATGAATATTTGTAAAAATTCTGGAATATTTTATCACCAGTCCTAGTTTTCTCCTCATAAAAGTTACTCGATCTTATAACATATTGTTTAAAATAATGTAAAATGTAAGTCAATAAAAGATTAGGAATCCTGTTAAGGACAGATTAACAGGAAAAAATATAATTTAGAGAAATATTAATGGTTACTGTTTAACAGTGTAGGTAGACATTTTTTATGTTAAAAGCTCTTAAAATATCTTGAAAGCTTCTGTTGTATATTTCTTTACATAATGTCACTGAATAACGAAAATAAAAAGCTTAATTTTATTTTTCCAAAAACCTCTCATACTTTTTTCATCAAATACACAAGATTTTCTTCACCTAATGAATATTCAATTAAATTTCAGCGCAGCCATATGTAATAGTTGGACAATCTGGTGGCAATACACATATCCTGGGGGATAGTCCAATTGAAGAGCTAGAATATCCTCAAGGAGGTAGAGGTAATTGAATAACTATCGAGAATCGCTTACCATAAAAACAAACATTTATAGGATCCAAACAATGCTACAGGTGTAATGATACAGTTTATTCATCCAATGAAATACCTGGTGGCTGTTTCTTGGAAATGAAGGAACCTAAATTGGTATATTTTCCAATAGAAATATGCGAGCAAGGGGATAACTGCATGACCTACCACTACTATGGTAAGACAGATATTTACAGGTTGAGTCAGCTTAAAATCTAATAGGAACATTTATCCGCAAGAGTTTCGTTTCCGATATACAGGGTGTGAAATATATAAGATTTTTTGTGTCATTTAAGTTTTCTCCTAGAATTTCAAAAATAATGAATTGAAATTGGGTACACCTATTTCACGTCAAAAATTCAAGATTTGGGACTGTTAAGCGATTTTCAATACCTACATAAAAAATTCTTTCAAAAATCTTGAATCTTTTTTTTTCTAGTCGGTTGTTGTGTGCGTTTATGTGAGTTATTGTGTGCGTTTATGTGAGTTATTATCCATTTAAGATGTTGAGATATTTTTTTTATTTTTTTATTTCATTCCAAGAACATTGATGACAGTTTTTTTATGATTTCAGGTCATAGTGGTACCAAAAGGATGGTAATCCGAGGCTGCAGTCGCTCGTACGAAACCTGTGAGGTGTTTAGAATTCGTAAGGAAACCAAAGAGTTGAACTACACGATTATGTCTCATGGAGGACAAGAGTTCTGCAACATTTGTGATGATTTTAGGTGTAATTCTCAAACAGTATTCAAGCCATCATCTTTATTAATCTTGTTTCTGTGTGTTTTGTATAATTTAGTGTAGAAATCGTGAAGTTTTATGTTGTATGCAACCTCTCCAGAAATCTCGATTAATAGAGAACATGTTCGTTAATTATTTTTCGTTAACTCTAACTTAAGTATTAGGACTGACTATTGTCGGTTATTTTGTTATTTGTCCTATTAATACTACCGCTTTTGAAAGTATGCTACTTAATGATTTTATTTTAACAAATTGTCTAAATATAATACATAATTAGATATCATAATATCTAATTATATGTATTATTATCGTACTAGAAACTGGAAGTATGCATTTGACAAAAAAAAAATTAAGCACTTGTTTTATATGACAAATAAATTAAAATTAGAATAACTGGGCCCTGTTATAATTATTATTGAACGAAGATGAGAATGCATCCGAATAATCATCCGAAAAGCTGTGATTATACAAAAATGTTCACGGAGGTTATGAAGAGGAAAAATTTTCTTCTCTAAAGCTTCTTTAAAAACCTTAGAAACCACAATTATTAGATTTTTGCTTCTAGGAAAAAAATCATTTAATAATCTGCATCTCCATACATTTTTTTTTATTTAATTCGCCGTAAACTTAACGAATAGCAGCTTGATTTACTTCATTTACGGCGTTTCTCTTTCTTCTGAAATATTTTACTGGTGATCTGGCAGGATAATGGACAGGATCAAGCTTACTAATTACCAAAATGACCACTTTATCTATTGTCTTACTGAAGATGTAGTAGGTATGCGCAAGGGCAGGGCATCCACTTTGCTGCTTTACCAGTCAGCCTAAGTTCTTGTTTCCTGTGTTTTTAACTTAGAAGGATCACTGAAAATAAGTTTAAACGACGTCGTAAAAAAAGTTACTCAGCCTGCGACTATTCGTAAAGTCTAGGAATTCGGAGAATTCTTGAAAAAAAAACTTTCGGCCTTATAATAATAATTTAATTTTTTGTTGGGCTTCGGAGGTTTCTTGAGAAGTGGAACATTTTATGGGAAATAATTTTTTCCCTAATATGAATGTTTGAAAACTCTTACTTTTTAATATGACCCTGTATGTCCAAGCGAAAAACTGACTGTGGTTTGTAAGGTTTCTCAAAAAACAGAGTTCTTTTTCGTAAAATGGATATTAAGAAAGTTTTCCCTTTTCATAATCCCATCCGTGTAGGTACACATTGACTTAACCGAATCTAATAAACCCAAGATGTTGTAAAATTTCAGGAGGTTATCCAGACGTTGTTTTGGGCACTTGAAAGTCTGAAAATCAACACAAAAAAGTGGTGAAAATAAATAACATTTTAATGAACTTTTTATCGTTTATTTAAAACTAACATCAATCTTTTCATAAAAGGTCTCTTATTTATAATCATGTTCTCACTCATGTATTTCTGGAGTAAATCAACGTGGTCAACGAGGATGAAGGTTAAATTATCCGTATCACAAAGAAATGCAATGATTGTTAAGTTTCGGATTCATATATCTGACAAGTTAAATGATTGCTATTTCTTTGAGAATATGGTAAAATGTATTTTTCTCTACCGCTATGAGACCAAAACGTTTTTTTAATAATCTACCTATACGATTAGCTGTTGTTTTTTGTATAAATTGTTATATTTTGTTTTATTTAACTAATTATTAAATGTGATAAATGTTTAAAAATTGTATGATTTATTGTGATATCTTTGCTACATGAGTAATTTAATAATTATTAATTCATAGCTATTGGGATGTTGGTATATTTCCCAAGCCCTACATAAATGTTTAATTCACATCAATGTTATTAATTGCAGAAAACAACCTGTTTCGAGAAAATGTAAATGAAACGATAAGTACCTATATCACGTTAAAAATGTCTATTTAGACGACGATAATAATTCAGAAGAAGATATGTCTATAGTCTATAGATGAAGGAAAGACAGTTTAATCGCAGTGTTAAGCTGCCATATCATTTCTTCTTCGAGTTGCGCATTGGCGTTCTTTCAATTTTAAACAGCTCTCTCAAATCATGTGCCCATGTCGCACCTATTCAATTTACAAGTCTACTATCATCTGAAAGCTAGTTACAAAATTCGGCATTCAGTTTGATTTAGAATGACAGCAACAAAAATTAAAAAGGAACTGGAGGTTCAAAAGCGCGCTGTATTAGCCAGAGTACAACATAATTTTTTTAAATCAATAATGTATTATAGGTATATTCTCTCTGGTATGAGAGCACTTACAAGACAAAAGCTCACAGCTCTCTGTTATTAGAAAAAATATTTTGCAATTCTAATTATTATTATAAGTATACTTACTTACCTAAAATAATATTTTCAATTTTGTTTTCAAATTCAATCCCTTTATTAGAAGAAGTGTATCGTTACAGCGTAGATAAATATGTCTCTAAATATAACCATTGCTGTAATAGGTGTATCAGCATTATTGAACTTGTCATTTTCATGGCCACCATGGTTAGAATTAACTTCCTACCTCTTTTATATTATTATAATAAGTTAGAGCGAATTAACCAGAGCGTATGTTACGCACCTATTTGCACATCCAATTATAATGTTTATAAATCCCTAGTGCCGCTGTATTACGTGCTGGGGAGTGCTTATTGTTTTTGATATAAGTAACATGGCAATATTAAAAATAATATTAATCACTTTGTTAGGAATTACTTTCATTCAAACTGGTAAGAATCTGTATTTTTTTAATATTAATTTCCAATTCGCGCAACTTCATTTGCAATATCTTTCGTATAATGAACATTTCCGTGAACCGAAAAGCTAAAACATTTTTGAGAAATGTTACTGTTATAATATTTTCAGGTAATTGCATTCGATGTTTCAATTGCTCAGCAAAACATTATGGAGAGGATTTAGAATCAGTACCATGTTTATACAATTTATCTTCAATTCCTCAAATCGTATGTGAACAACCCAATGCTGCTTGTATTACTTATAAGCTCTTTTGTAAGTATGAGTTACTATCTCTAATGTAGTTATTATTATTTAAAATTAATGGAGCTTTGATTAATCATAGCTATCAATTAACATAAAATAGGCTCGTCTCTCTTATAAGTATTCCACTTTTAACAAATTATAAAAATTAATTAATATACAGGGTGTTTGGTAAGTGGATACCCAAAATCAAAAGTCATGTATATAATCGTATTTTAAGCAAAAAAGCAAAAATATCATTTTTCAAAATCAGGCCGGGTTTAGGAAATATTTTCAAAAATGTAAAACTGTTGTGAAAATGTATTTTTCTTTTAGTAACTGGGCAGCCAATAATCATGTATAAATTCATATTTTAAGCAAAAGAGAGAGAGATAGTAACTCTTTTCGAGATGAGGTCTCCGCTTGGGAAACATTTCCAAAAATGTAAAACCAAGGCTGCTAAAACAAATATTTTTTTTAGTAACTGGAAAGTCAAAACAGAACGCCATGCATAAAATTATATTTTATGCATAAAAAAATAACTTTTTTCCAGATCAAGTTTAGGAAATATCTCAAAAAATGTAAAACTGATGCTGCAATAAAAATATGTTTTATTCAGTAACTGAGCAACAATTTTGGAAATATTTCCTAAACTAGGCCTGACCTTGAAATAAGTTATTCTTTGTTTTATGCTTAAAGTAGGATTTTATACATGACGGTCCATTTTGGCTGTCCAGTTACTAAAAAACCCTGCTTTTTGAAAGGTCTAGTTAATTGATTATACCTACACTTTTTAAAATTAAATTTTCGTAGATATTATTGGCGCCCTTAATTGTTTTAAAGAAAAAATTTAAAATGATAATTTGTTAATATCGAAAAGCTGCTTCTGTTGTTACAATAATTTTATTCTAAATTTCATTTCCGAGCTACATACAGAAATTTCCGCCAAAATCGGGAAAACGTTTGCAGTAGGTATGTGATGTAATTTTTCATTTCGTTGTGACGTCATTTAACATACTTAAAAAATGTAGTAAGTATACCAACAGAAGCAGCTTTTCGCGGTAGAAACAAATGACCCATTTAATATTTCTTTTTGAAACAACTAGGCGGGAACCAATACAGGGTTTCCGTAAATGAATGGGAGATAGCTCAACTGCAGATTTGCGACCTCAAGTAAAAGGGATTAAACGAAACATATCTCAGTATAAAAGTGTTTTCTCAAGAAGTTATGGCACTTTCAAGATGAAAATTTGAAATTTAACATTGTGTATATTCCAGTAACGCAACGATCAAGCTATCCTTACGTCAGTTTCAGAGGACGTTAAGTGTCACTAGCGTCAAAATATATTGCAGCTTAATGTAGAGAGCGTTGTCAGCACATTTTTTTGTGTCTTGTACCATATATTTTTTGTCACTCTTTTCCTCACTGTCGGTATTTTTTTTGGAAAATACCTTGTTTTAACATAAAAGAGCTACACTTATCTTATGTCGATAAAATGTATCGTTTTCAAGAAAAACGCACTTGAGTGCTTTTCATAACATCATCAAGAAGTGTGATATTTTTGTCCAGTTACTTTCCATCAGAGCGATAAAAACAACTTTTGATAAAAACTACTTTTTTTCAGAAAAATTTTTCAAAATGGCCCCCTCTAACTTTTTAATAAAATTTAATGAAAACATTTTAGAAAAATTATTAATAATATAAATTATTTATTGAAATATCACAGGTTACGATGTCTTAAAAAGTGCGTTTTCCTTGAAAACAACAAATTTTCTCGACATGAAATAAGTACTTACGTGTTTTATGAAAAAATAATGTATTCTCCAAAAAGTTTACCCATGATGACCAAAAGACTGATAATAAAAAATGTGATTAACTAAACACAAAAAAAAGGGCCGACAGCGCTCTCTACATTATGCTACAAGATTTTAACGCTAATTTCGTTAGACCTCTTCTGAAACTGACGTAAGTATATCAATTTTCAGCTTAATCGCAGTTTTGGTTACAGAAATATACATGCAGAATGTTAAATTTCACATTTTCATCTTCAAGATGTCATCCATAACTTCTTGAGGAAGCACTTTTGTACTAAGCATATGTTTCGTTTAATCGCTTTTATTTGAATAGCAATAATCGCAAAGCTGCAGTTGAACTGTATCTCATTCATTTTCGAGTACCCTATATTCTCGAAAGTTCCTATTTGCAGTGATTTCCTCGACGTTTTCGCTATGTTTCTATAAAACAGACTTACACAGTTAAAAGTCTATTTCAACTCTATTCGGTCATAGTTGGCTTTGGATTATGAGTATGATCTGGTATGCATATATTTGACTTTCCACTGACAAGTAGTGTTAAGTGTTCTAAGTTATGATCGAGTATTTTTGATAATGTAGGCAATTATTAGAATGAAGCAATGTTCCCAAACGTACCTACTTAAAAATCTGGGCACTAATAATTTAATTCTCTAAATAATCGTATTATATTTTGTCTGTAAGTCTTACTCGACTGACAAAAACTTCAATTTTACCAGGAGAAATCAGCTAATTTTTCATAGCAAATCGCGATCCGAATTGGATTAAAATGGACTGTAAATAAAATATTAATAATAATGTATTTTTTCATTTTTTAGTGCCAGGTTTCGCAAGTGTTCAACGAAATTGTGAACCAGATCCTGTAGCAAACAATTGTCCCAGTTTGCAGATGATTACAGAAAGAGCTTTGGAAGATAAAGGAGTGAGTTCCAGAGATATAACTCATGATTGCCAAATATGCAATTCCAATCTTTGCAACTCGAGTTCCATAAATTTTATAAGTTTAAGTTTCGCGTATATTTTTTCTTTATTTTTATGGTTTTTGTAATTCATAATAATTAATTAATTACAGTTTTTTTCTGTTATGTATGTTTTTTTCATTTTTATAATACTTATTATTGGAGTGTCTAGTTAAGAGTTAAAAATCTACTGGAAAATGGCTCCGAAATTTGTGGAAATTTTTTACCAACCCCTGATTGTAGGCTACATTTATGACACCTAAATGAACAATAACAATTATTATTTATTGATTTAGAATAAAACACTAATGTTTTATAAAATTCTACTGTATATTCATGGATGATAGAAACGTTACACGTGTTTCGCTACTTTTCATGTAGCAGATCTTCAGACGTAAATTTAAATTTACGTGTTTTATTCATGTAAAGTCAGTATGCAGAAATTCTACGAAGTAAGGGTTGAAAACATAAATTTTACAATTATTATTGTTCAATTCTAATAGCGTGTTCCGATTTAAGGTAAATTTTACCAGTAAATTTTGACGGTTCCTTGACGTTTGTAAAATTTACCGCTCAGCATTTCGGAACGCTGCGCTGGTAAACAGCGGAGGTAAATATAAATAATTAAAGTTGAGGTTAAAGTGACCTGTAATCTGATGGTCATTATTTACTTATTATATTTTTTACATTTTAGCCGTGCGTGCTTGCTCGTGGTGTTACTAAAACGTGTCAAACTGCATACTCCCATGTTCCCAAAGTTTTTTTGCAGCTCCCACATTACAAGTGAATTGCCTCAAAACATCCTACAACAATTTTTAATACATCATTGTTTATTTGATGCGCTTATTTTTCAAGCATAAAATGACTTGCATATACTTACAATTACAATTTCCTCCATTGTCGTTACAGCAAAGTGCAAATCATAAAGAAAAAACACAGCACAGGGATATGAATATGCAACAAGCAAAAAGCACAGTATAAAAAATATTCGTTTGAAATGACAAATTGCAGTCTTACGATTAACATGTTGTTTAGTTTATTATATTACATATCATTGGTTTCGTCGATCATGGGGAAAAGAACGATCTGTAGGATATTATGATGCGATGTTGACATCATGGTGAAGCATTTGCTTTGTGAGATATAGTCTAGGGAAAACCCCATTAAAAAACCTAGACACACCATCCTATTGAGATTGGTTTGAAGTATTCCAATCACTTTGCAGCATCCGAACTGAGGTTATCTGACTGTTAATGTAGATTTGGTTTACAAGAGCTTCAAATTCTGTAACCAGTCTATTGTTTCTGTGGAAATTTCATGAATTGCTTGAAAACCTCCAGAAAATTTGGTTAAAGGACATTCATTGACAATGTGATTGATGGATTCTTCAGGATGTCCGCAAATACAAGAAGCGCTTGGTATTAAATTCCATTTATGTAACATTGAATTACATCTACCCTGTCCTGTTCTTAAGCGATTTACTTGTACCCAGACTTTCCTTCTTATTTCAAAACCGTTGACTACTACTGCTGACGAAGGATCAAAAAGCAACGAACCGCGCGGGAATTATTGAAGTTAAGGGAATTCTGGTCAACTCAAACGTCATTACTATCAATAGTGTCAATAGTGTCATATTTACCAAAATCTACCGGGCTCCTGCACTCGGTAAATTTCTGTGAAATTTACCACGTCCCGTTTTATAATTTGACAGCGGTAAATTTTGCAATCATTGTGTCAATATTGGTAATTCCGGAACGCATTTTGGTAAAATTTACCCTAAATCGGAACACGCTCTTAATAGTGGAGAGGGTCTGTCAAAAAAAAAGGCTCCATATGCCTTGTACTCGAGAATTTTTTTTTATTTTTTTTTCATAAAGGTGGACCCCCTCTTCATTTTGATGGCATTTTCAAAAATTTAATCGACGCCCTGGCGGAGAAATGTGCATGCGAAGACATCGGCAATGGGTTTTTTGCACATAACTCGCTTAATTCAACTCTAAGCATAGTAAATCTCTAGCGTGTGTGGCTGTGTGAGAAGAGAGAAAGGAGAGGGAGCGCTAGGCTCCGCCCGCGGCTCTCGCTGCTCCGCGGCTAGATTAATTGGTTTACATATCACGTCCGCGTGCAGGCCCTAATTGAGATAGCGACATGGGGTGAGAAAATCTTGAAAGGGGACACTTAGCCCTAAAAAATGCCGGGTAGCGGAACCCGCTAACCCTAATCCTTGACATTCAAAGGACCAAACGCGCTTGGTGACCCTGTGACCTTAATAATGGTCCGATCGAGGTCTAGTGCGGCTCAAATCTAAGATAAAAAAATTCCCGTCTGATGACGAAAAAATTTTTACCCCCACCCCCTTCTTTCATGGCAAAAAAACAGTTTTAAGAAAAAAAAGGGGGAGGGAAATCGGTTTTTCTGCGGGCATCTTGCCAATATTGGCGGAATCGAAAAAAAAATACCATTTTAAAGTAGGCATTCCAAATCGTCATCTCCCATTGGTTGGGCCCGAGGCCCCAATATTAGCGAAAGTTATAGCAATTTGAATTTTAATTATGATTTCCCCTCCTCCTCCCCCTCTAATCGAGATAGCGACTTCAAAATTTCAGGTATCATTAAGGACACTGCTGTCTGTCGATGGAAAAAAATTTAAGTCCCTAACTCGATTTTTTCCATGCAAAACACGCGAACACGGACGGCGGTGTATTCGCACCGCGGCGGAACCCTGAAGAAAGGGCCTTAAAATTGAAAATGCGATATCTCGAGTATTGTTTGACCGATTTGGACCAGTCAAAGTTCAAATTACGCGTCTTCGAGAGCTCTTCATTCAGGATATTTACTATGCTCAGAGTTGAATTAAGCGAGTTATGTGCAAAAAACCCATTGCCGATGTCTTCGCATGCACATTTCTCCGCCAGGGCGTCGATTAAATTTTTGAAAATGCCACCAAAATGAAGAGGGGGTCCAACTTTATGAAAAAAAAAATATCAAAAAAAATTCTCGAGTCCAAGGCGGTTCGAAAGTTAGACCCTCTCTACTATAATTATTGGTTTTGGTAACATCTCATGACATAAATAGTTAGTGACAAATAATTCTTGTCAAAACGTGACACTTGAGATTTTTTGGTGACTAATAAATTTATTTTGCAAATTTATGATTTTTTTAAGAGAAAATATTTGTAACACTTAAATGTTAATATTTTTGTGGATATTGCTTTCAAGCAATCCAGTATTAAACGCTGGTAGGTGACCTAATTTGCATAAATTTTCTAGTAGGATAATTTGAGTTTTATTGGTATTTGTACGCTAATCTTGTCTTCATTTTAGATACTGAAATTAAATGTTATATTTGCTATTTGCTGTACAATTTAACAGCTGTTAAGCCATGGCCAGAAGAGGGTTACTGCGTGAACAATTTTACGCTTGTTCCGTTAATATATTGCAATTCTTATTGCACATCATTTACAGCTACTGGTAAGTAGGTAACACTAAAATTCTACATTAATCATGCAAAACACCTACAATTTTTTTACTATGTAAATTACAAATCAAAATTTTAAAGCAATCAAACTCAAAGAGTGAATTAACTCATTTGATTCACAAAAAAAAAGGCAGACAAGGGGTATTTTTTATGTATTTGTTGAATTTTTTATCAACATTGAAGCTGAAAATTTTTTTATGGTAGATAATATATTATATATTCTTTTAATTTTTCAGTAACTGAACAATACTACTACGTCCGAAGAGGATGTGTTCCTTCGCAAGACACTTTCTGTGAAAAAACTAAATCCGCGATAGAAGGTTTTAATTTGAAGCATAATCTAAGTCATTCAACCTTATCTTGCAGAATATGCGATACCAGTTATTGTAATTCATTCTATTATCACTCTTATGATTATTTGACCATCATTTCTTGTATAATTTTAGTCATTTTTTTCATATAAATAATGTAAAAAAAATTGATTTTCATGATATCATTACTTAATAACACGGTGTATTATATCTTATTACACCGTGCTTAATAATATCAGTTTTAACTTTTCATTATACCTACTTGCTTACTAATATTAAAATCGTGAAGGCGGCCAGTATGAAAAATACTTACCGATAGTGAGGCGGCCCCAAAATTACTGGGCTCACACAAGATTAGATCCCCGCTGATCCACGAATGTACCGAGGTGATGAAAAAGCTGTCTGACAAATCAGTGCAGATCGTATGAGTTACCGCACATTCAGGAATACCAGGTAATGAACCTGCAGATCACTAAGCTATTGCTGATGGTTTCTCTTGGCCAGACCTATTAAAGGAATGGGTCCAAAAAGATCTAGAAAAGTACTGGGAAACAACATCAGGCTACAGGGAGGTGCAGACTCCTCTTATCTAGTTCGGAAAGAAAAAGACTGGCCAATGTGATCAAACTGATTCAGAAGGATTTAGACTACTAGTCGGGTTGCTTATCGGTCATAGCAGCCTAATAAACAGGCACCTACAACTTGGAGACGTGAGGAGAGACAGTGGCCTCGAGAGTGGCCTCAAGCCTAAACATTTATAGATCTGAGGCACTACAAGAAAAAGACACGATACCCTCTCATGCAAAGTCCTTCTTACTTTTATTAAAAGACCGGGAAGAATAATTGAAGTCCCACCATGATTCATGAATGAAGAAGAGCAGGGCGCCTTGTCAGAAAAAAATTCAGATAACGTATGACTGATTCTTTATCTACCTACTAATTCTACCATCTATGGGGTGACCACTGAAAATTTGGATTACAAGCCCTTTTTATTTTTCAAGATTTTTCAGGATTTTCCTTCGCTTGTCCTTGATATAATTACATTGCAGTTTCCGTGAAACCTACTCGCCAGCACGAACTTAGAGTAAAAAATTAAGGTGACTGTTATCTCTTATCATGATATCCTGCCGCTCTCGTATTCATTCCGTTTTTCGTGCTCGCCATCATCGGACTCATATATTAGTGACTAGTGTAAGCTAAAGTGACAGTGAAAATGCCCAAAAGGAAGCATACCAACCAAGACAGAAAAATGGAAATAAAGAAATTAAAAAAAGCAACTCAAGGAAATGAGTGATCAACTTAGAAATATTCAGTCGAGCAGCTCCTCATCTTCTGACATATCAGGTATGTACCTAACATAGGGTGCAATCAGGTCTTTAATGGCGGGAAGTCCTAGAATAATAATAGCTTCTCAGATCTCATCTTCAAAATAATGAGGATATACACGGGCGTGTTTTTTCCTTATCGACAATGACACATACTAGTAAATAGAAAATACAAAGAAGAGATGACGTGCGTCATTCTTTTGAAACTTTTCTCCTGTTTACTAATTTTATTTTTATTTTTTGCTTTACTTTTGGTTCAAACCCCAGGACTTTGCTCGAAGCCGGGAATAAGAATCTCAAGTAAAATATTATTAACAAAAGGCATAACGTGCGTTATTGCCGACAAACTTCTTTTTAGAATACCTACTTTAGGTGTGCACCTAATTATTAGCATGATCTATAAGATTATTGCAATATATCATATTGCACTAAGGAGAATAACGGGCGTTATTTCCTTAAAACAAACCCAAAAAATGTAATAAATTATACTATTATGTTAGATTCAAACAATTTATATTTGAATGATGAGCAATAACAACAAACACGCTAACGAACATGACAGATTCATGGTAGCTCTACAACATGGTTGTGCAGCAATTGGGGGTAGTGCTAGATCAAATTCTCCCAATCCAGGAGGAATCGAGCAACCTAAAGATACTTGCTGAGGCTTGTCAGCTGTTTACTAATGTGCATCATGCAATATCAATGCACAGAAAATATAAAATAGTACCTTATTCAACCATCTACCCTGCTAAGTACATCCAGAACTCAACCAACTCAGTCTTTAAACTAACAGCGTTATCCAAGGGAAGAATAAAGGAACCGAAACGACCAATGGGTCAAGACAGGAAGATGCGGGGAAAATTTGCGAATTACCCACGCAGAGGATACAATCCTCAATGGTAAGCCCTTATGCAGGTATACTTTCCAAATTCCTACGAGCGTGGGAAGAGTTTTTTCTCGGGACCCTGTAGTATTAAGCTGGGTAAAAGGGGTCCAAATTCCATTTGACCGAAAAACTTAGACAATTTATTGAACCCTCTGTAAAAATTCCTTCAAATCACCTTTGTGAATATCAAAAATCCATTGAAGAGTTACAAGGTATAGGTGCTATTGAACAATGTAGCCCAATAAAGGGCCAATTTTTATCTCATTATTTCCTCATTAAGAAGAAAAACGACAAAAAAAACAGGTTCATTCTTAAAAAAAAAAAAAAAAAACTTTACAACTATATTAAGGCTCCCCACTTCAAATTGGAGGACTATAAGACAGTCCTGAAACTCTTGAGTCCAGGTTGCTATGTCTCAAATATAGATCTGAAAGACGCATAATTTTTGGTCTCAGTGAGAAAAAGGGCATCGGAAATACCTTAGATTTCGCTTTAGGAACTCTCTTTACGAATTTACTTGCCTAACATTTGGTTTAAATTTAGCCCCGTTCATATTTACTAAGTTGCTTAAGCCAGTAGAAAAAAAAAAAAAAAAAAACTAGCACTACTGGGTATAGTATTGGTATTTTATTTGGACGACATTCTCATAATAGGTAACACCAAATCCGAATGTAGAAGAAGTACAGAAATCACTCTACGACTCCTGAGAGGCTTAGGTTTTATTGTAAATGCACAAAAAGTAACTTAATACCCCAACAACAGATAAAATACTTGGGGTTTTTATATAATACGGTAGATATGAGCATATCACTTCCGCTTGAGAAAATCCTGAAAATTAAAGATCTAATAAATAATCTACGCACAAATATAGGTAAAGGGCAGAAAATTAAGTATCAGGCATTCTCAGTCGAGATTTTTTCGGATGCCTCACCAACGGGCTGGGGTGCCTTCTGTAAAGAAGCCAAGAGTCATGGTTTTTGGGACAAACGTGAAAAACAGAGACATATAAATTATCTAGAAATTTAAGCTGCTTTTTTATGCCTTAAAGTCACTGCGCTTAAAAATAAACGACACGCTCGAATATTGCTCCGAATAGACAACAAAACGGCTATCTCATGTATAAATCGAGGGGGTAGCGTAAAATACTCTTATTTGAATAAAGCAACCGTGGAATTGTGGCGATGGTGTGAAGAAAATGAAATCATGGTTTTCGCCACCTATATTCCTTCCTCTGAAAATGAGGAGGCCTACAAGGAATCAAGGTTATTAACTATCGATACAGAATACAAAATCAATGACCTAGCATTCCGTCATATAGTAGAAAGATTTTGAGAACCTGAAATAGATTTATTTGCGACAAGAGTTAACAAGAAATGCGCTAGACATATTTCGTGGTTCCCTGATCCTGACTCCTTGTCGGTCGATGAATTTACGATAAATTGGTCGAAATACTACTTTTACGCTTTCCCCCCCCCTTCTCTATTGTTAAGAGGGTGTTATCATAGAGGAGAAATCCCGAGGAATTATGATTGTGCCTTACTGGCGTTCACAACCATGGTATCCAATTTTTACAAAATTATTGGAAAAAGATACCATTATTCTTAAACCTGACCGAACACTTCTTATGTCCCCTTTCAGAACGAGCCATCCACTATACAAAGAGATTTCCCTGGTGGTAGGGAGATTATCTGGAGGTCTTTTGTAAATAAAAGATCCATACCAAAAATCTGCAGCGGAAGTTTTGATGGCATCCATAACAGAAGGAACTCTGAAACAGTATTCAGCCTGCTTAAAAAAGTGTTTGTTCTTTTGCGCAAATAAAAAAACATGACCCATTTCTCTACAACCTGGATAGGTATTTGACATTCTTAACCGAAATGTTGGACAATGGCAGTTCTTATTCCGTTCTAAATTCCTACAGATCTGCCTTGAATTTAATATTCAATCCCATCGACGCTAACGATGAAAAGATAATAAATAGATTTCTAAAAGGAGTGTCAAATATACGTCCTCCAAATCCAAAATACTCACATAATATCTGGAACCCCGACTCAATCCTCCAGTTTTTGGGAAGAGGGTACCCACTTGCATCCCTATCCTTAGAAAATTTAACATATAAGTTAGTAACTCTAATGGCCCTTACATCTGCAAGTAGAGTTCAAACCTTATCATTAATAAGAACAGACAAAATTTCCAAATCATTAGACAAGGTAGAAATAAAAATCCCGGATCGAATTAAAACATCAGCAGCAGGAAAAATACAGCCAACGTTAATTTTCCCAATTTACAAAGATAAACCGTCACTATGCGTGGCGTCTACTATTGAGTTCTATTTAAAAAAGACAGCACCACTACGCAACAAAGAACAATACCTATTTATTACTCATAAAAAAACCACACCACAGAGCTTCATCGCAGACTATAAGTCGGTGGATTAAAACATCTCTCAAATTGGGTGGACTAGATACATCCCTCTTTTCAGCTCATAGTGTACTTAATGCATCAACTTTTGCCGCCCTAAGAGCAGGCGTCAATATAAACCAGATCAAAAATACAGCTGGGTGGACAGAGTCCTCTAATAGTTTCTTCAGATTCTATAACATGCCACTCCAAGAGTCAAATGAAACATTTGCTAATGCCATTGTTATGGCAAGTATACCTACCGGATAGGGCTCAAAATTTTTCAAGAGTTAAGTACATAGGTACTTAAACTCTGAACTAAATCAATTATCCTCTTAGGTGAGGTTTCTTTTTATAATACTCATAATTAGTATTATTCGTGAAGGTATTTTTGGAATAGATGCATTAGTTTTGAATATTTATTCACTGTACTATTTGTATTATATTAATTATACCTATAACATTATAAAATATAGTTTAGAGTACCTATATATAACAATTTTTTGTTCTTGTACATTAATCAAGTTGTTATAATGATAATTCCAGGTAATCTTTAATAAGTAAAACCTTGAGTATTTAAAAAATCACTAAAGATTCTCTAAACAACTACAATGTAATTATATCAAGGACAAGCGAAGGAAAATTAAAGGATTAATTGACTTACCTAAGGAAAATTAATCCTGATTTTCCGAGCTTGTCCGAAGATATAATTACTCACCCATCCCCACGTCAGGACCCTCCCCGGGACGTGATTTTTTTTATTTTAGCACTCCAACGGAATGAATACGAGAGCGGCAGGATATCATGATAAGAGATAACAGTCACCTTAATTTTTTACTCTAAGTTCGTGCTGGCGAGTAGGTTTCACGGAAACTACAATGTAATTATATCTTCGGACAAGCTCGGAAAATCAGGATTAATTTTCCTTAGGTAAGTCAATTAATCCTTTAATTTTCAATTAAAAATAAAATAAAAGAATGTACCTAACGCATTTTATTTTCTTCAACCTTAGTTTATTGTAATGAGTAGCTCATAACTCTATAACATCTTATGAAATATTATCACAATATATTTCTTATATTAACAACAAAAATGGATCAGTAATTCTAAATCAATAATGGAGAAGAAAGCTATATTATACCTACCGTGTGTCCCCGGATTGACTTTAAAAGAGGAAAAACTTTTTTGTTTTTGATTTCTCAGAAAATTTCACTCTTCATGATCTGGCCTGCTTGATTTCAAATCCCCCAAAAAAAAAGTTACTTTTTAGGTAACTCAAGCGGTTGTTGAGATAATATAATTTTTCTTTAATAATTGGAATTTTTTTCATATGTAATTTAATTTTTTCTGAAGAAATTGAAATAATCGTAACATGAAATGAAATTCTCAAAAAGGACAACTATTAATTTTCTATTCGAATAATGCTCCTCCTTTTTCTGCACAGATTTCAATGCGAGCTTTCCCAGTTCCGTAACATTGAATTAGATCAATTCTTTGTTGTAAAGTCAACATTATAGCATACAGTAGATTAATTTGCAGTTCAATTGATTTGTTAGATTTGACAACTGCTGTCAGTGTTGTTTTTCAATGAAATCATCATACCAAGCTTACGTCTAAAAATTACGAAAAAAAAGTCAAGTGCAATTATTGAAGAAAAATTATATTATCTCAAGAACCGTTCGAGTTACCTAAAAAGTTACTTTTGTTTTGGGGATTTGAAGTCAAGCAGACCAGATCATCAAGAGTGAAATTTTCTGAGAAATCAAAAACAAAAAAGTTTTTCCTCTTTTAAAGTCGATCCGGGGACACACGGTATAGGTAAACAGGGTCCCGTGACTTGATGATCATGATAGCTTAAGAGCGTATTCTTTGAAAAATTTTAAGTCGAAAGTGCCACTTTCGTATACATTGCCACAAATACACTGCCGCTTTCGTATGCCACAAATATACACTTTTTCCTCAAACTCAAAGAAAAGTGTCACCATGGACAATAATGACAAAAAATTACATATAACCATAATAATTATTGGTTTACTCCTAAATTTAAAACTGCTCAGAACTTCTTAACTTTTGAGTTTTTGGCAAAAGTGTATAGGACACTTTCGACTTCAAATTTTCCAAAGAATAGGCTCTTAAGCTATGACAATCGAGTCACGGGACACCCTGTATGAAGTTGTGGTAAATGTTTTACATGCTACATTTTGCTACCTCGTTATACATTATGTATAAATTGGTTCATTTGTACGATGAAAATGCAGTAGTAACAAATTATAAAAAAAGGCAACATTATATTTATATGATGAATAAATTACTTCAACTATTGCTTACATCCTACACTTCCACCATAAACCAAAAAGTGAAGTTATTGCTATCAAATGATTAAAGCTTCGTAGATCTTTCGCATTATTACAGTAATTGGTGTTGCACATCTTGCATTGAGGTCGCACAGCTATTTTAGTATTTTCAGGGACCATCAGTTCCATAACCTCGTTCCTCAAAGGCTCGCCGATTCTGTCGCAGGTCATCCCGTAAGGGGCGCACATTCTGCGAACTATTCCTGTCCGCTCGTCATCTGTCACTAAGAAAAAAGGATAAATTAATATTAGTTTAATTGATTATTTTTAGGAATTGATGTCTCTAATATTTAACTCATTTTCTGATATTTAAATGAACTCCCAGCACAATTATTATCTATAGATATTCCCTTCATTATTATAACAGAAGTAATTGCCTAAAAAATTAAATTTTACATATAATTATAATTACAATTTTCAAGTAATGATATTCCTTTAATATATCGACGCTTAGTTTACTTATCGGGGAGCGAAATGCACAATCATGATCGCTTTGGTAGCTCGCTTTTTTACAGAAATAGAAACTTGTTAACATTTTAAAAGGAAACTGTGGTATCAGAAAAGGCGAATAGGGGAGTTTCGAATATTAGACGCTGGACTAGGAATAGCTGCTGCTATAACAGTAGGTTGAAAGTAATAGTTATGAGAGATTGGGACAAAAATGCCTTGTATCTCCCAAATAGAAGAGCATCAGATTTGGAAAAAATTTTCAGCAATTTAGAAGAAAATTGCCGGAGGGCGTCTGGGGCGAATTGAGAGAAAAATATTTTCTTCAAATTTGCTCCTTGCAAAGGTCTTTCCCAGGAGCTCTAAAAAATAAAACAATAAATTGAAAATCTGAACTTGAAATTTGACAGGGCAGTCAAGTTTGTGACAAAGAATAGTTTATAATTAGAAAAATAATTTTTTCACCATGTAACCCAGCAGAACCGGTAAAATAAACAGCTCGTAAACAGACCGGGGAAATCTATTTATTTTATTTTTGCAGTCGATGGAGTCGGACCTTCCCTGTCTTTTGACATGTGTCTTAGGTTGGGTCGGGGTGGGGGGGAGGTGGGGCACGCTTTTAAAATTTACCGAAAATGAATTTTATCGGGAAAACGGGTATATCTGAGCCGGATTTGATCTGACAAAAAAATTATTATATCAAAAATTGAAGAGCTTGACTAAACACGGAAGTTTGTTCTGACCTGAACCCTTTAGCTCAACTGGTTCGTTAAATATTGCGATATTAAGGGTAAAAATGAATAAAAATTTAACTGACTTTTGCTCGGCAGGTGGTGGAGTTAGGGCGTCAATTTCTTGCGAGAGGAAGGGTGCTACCGAGTACTTTGACGGGCCGGAGGGAGGAAGTCGTGGGCCAATTAGGAGGGGAAATATGGGGGTGAGAAGAAAAATACGGAAACGCTCGTAAAAAGTTTATTTATTAACCTACAGAGACTAGGCACCGCTCATTTCCTTCGTTTTTTTATCTACTACCCGGTAGTCATGGCAAAAAAATTATTTTATTTATTTAAAAAATTTATGAAAAAAATTTTCGAAAAAAATTTTCGAAAATTTATTTTCACAAATGCGCGCTTGGCGCGCAATAAAAAAAAGTCCTTTTTTTTCTCGCGTTTTTGGGGGTGAAGGAAGGGGGTGGGGAAAATTTTTTTTTCACTACTGAACGGCATTTTTTTAAATCTTTAATTTGAGCCCCACTTGAACCCGATCCGACCATAAATAAGGGCACAACGAACCGGTAAAGTCTAGGCTTTATTGCGGGCGAACGGAGAGGGGTGGGGGGTTCTTGTTAGGCTCATTGGAAAGAAAAAACATTTATTTATCTATTTATTTATTTGTTTTTTTCATTCCCGATCGTTCAGCGATTAAAAGCAAGCAAGAATTTTCAAAATCGATCCATAATTGAGCGAGGTACGAGCGAACAAGCATTCGAAAATAAATTACGAGCGCGAGTTCCCTACCGATCGTGACTGTGCGTGCCCGGAGTAGAGACAAGCGGAGAGCGTAAGCTCCGCCCACGGCTGCTCGTGTATCTTTCTCGCCCGGTTTAAAGAGAGATCTTCATGTATAACTCGCGCGCGCGGGCAAGATACGAACGACAAAAAAACAAATAAATAAATAGATAAATAAATGTTTTCTCTTTCCAATGAGCCTAACAAGAACCCCCCACCCCTCTGCGTTCGCCCGCAATAAAGCCTAGTCTTTCCCGGTTCGTTGTGCCCTTATTTATGGTCGGATCGGGTTCAAGTGGGCTTATATTAAAGATAAAATAATGCCGTTCAGTGGTGAAAAAAAATTGCCCCACCCTCTTCCTTCGCCCCCAAAAACGCGAGAAAAAAAGGCTTTTTTTAAATTGAATTTTTTTAAATTTGCGAAAATAAATTTTCGCAAATTTTTTTCATAACATTTTTAAATAAATAAAATAATTTTGCCATGGCTACCGGGTAGTAGATAAAAAACGAAGAAAATGAGCGGTGCCTAGTCTCTGTAGGTCAATAAATAAACTTTTTACGAGCGTTTCCGTATTTTTGTTCTCACCCCCATATCTCCCCTCCTAATTAGCCCACCACTTCCTCCCTCCGGCCCGTCAAAGTACTCGATAGCACCCTTCCTCTCGCAAAAAATTGACGCCCTAACTACACCACCTGCCGAGCAAAAGTCAGTTAAATTTTTATTCATTTTTACCCTTAATATCGCAATATTTAACGAACCAGTTGAGCTAAAGGGTTCAGGTCGGAACGAACTTCCGTGTTTAATCAAGCTCTTCAATTTTTGATACAATAATTTTTTTGTCAGATCAAATCCGGCTCAGATATACCCGTTTTTCCGATAAAATTCATTTTCAGGTAGATTTTAAAAGCGTGCCCCCCTCCCCCCCACCCCGACCCAACCTAAGACACATGTCAAAAGACAGGGAAGGTCCGACTCCATCGACTGAAAAAATAAAATAAATAGATTTCCCCGGTCTGTTTACGAAATACCGGTCCTGCTGGGTTAATGTATTGTACTAGCATCGCTAAGTAACTATTTTTCAAATTTTAAGTAGGCAAAAATTGATCGAATAATTATTTCAGAATGGAAAAAATTTGTGTCTATGTTCTTTGTTACACAAAATTTGGAAAAATTATTTTCTTCCAACTTTCATATTGTCAGGGCTAGATCTTCCTCAATAATGTTCTTTCTCATATACAGTGTGGAAAAGCCAAATGGAATAAATTCGATAATAAATCAATGGGCGTGTAATAAAACAACGTGTCCGAGCGTTTTTTCGCAACCATCTTCATTGATTTATTATCGAATTTATTCCATTTGGCTTTTCTACACTGTATAATTGCTGTACCTACTGTCTTTTAACTCTCTTATGTATTTAATCCCGAATTGTATAAAATTCCACCCCTAACTCAATAACCTCCCGTTCAAATATAGAAATTATTTCTGAGCATTTTATTAACATGCTGTATAACTATTCGATATTTTTTTATATCCATAGATGCGACTTACCTGTAACTACATATTTGACACACACACCATTACAAGATCCAGTTGGTACACTAGAGCTTCCTCGAAAGCATTTGTCTGCTATGTAGTGCTCGCTTCTGCCAATGCATTCATAGCAATCCAAGGCTGTTCCTGAAAGATCACCACAGAAATATGTTTTCAGTAAGGTAATATTAAATAATTAAAAAACTTATCTATAAAGTTTCCAGAAACAATAATTATTATGGGTAAGCTACCTACCAATAAAAAAGATCAAATTACGGATAAACAAGTGTGCTCTAATTTAGGTGAATAAAAAATGGATTCAATCCGCATTCAACCGTGAGCTTTCATTGTCCTATGTCACATATATTAATCTACAACATAGTACCCGAAACTTACATAACGTAACCTTCGTTCTGAATTTTATATCTCATTGAACATAATTAAGTGTAATTTTAGTATATTTTACTCACCACTGTAAATACAAATCCCGCAAAATAAAACCAAACAAACATAAGTCTTTGTAAATTTCTTCATGGTCGTGTCTCCAAAGGCGATTTTCAAATAACTATAATAACATTTCGGAGGTAATATTTATAATATATCAAATATTGGATTATTTGTTCGTTTTTTAATTTAACCTGGTTTTGTCCCCACTTTGTTTATACCTCAACTGAGGAACAAATAATAAAGTACTGTTTTTATTCACAGGTCACGGTTATACAGTCGGAGTAATAGAACAGGGCTCTCAACAATTATGGCTTTTATAATGGTATTTTGCGTAAAAAGAGACGGTTTTTAGGAAGATATTAATTTATTTTGTCCTTAGAATATAATTAGGGATACAATAATACTATAATAGGTAAACTTCTGGGTTTTGATCAAAGTTAAAGTGTTGAAATGGATTTATTATAAATTTGATTAAATTTTCATCTGGTTAATGAAGCGTGTTAGAAATTGGTTAACAAGACAATTAAATTGGAAAATTTGATTATATCATTATTCTGTTTCTTATAATCCTTTTTGTAGTAAATTCTCAATGTGAATGTGACTCTCCAGACTTGGTCTTATGAATAGAAATTGTAAACCGATATTTATTTTTTAAAGCGTATTTTGCGTACTAATTGCATTTAGTGCATAGATTGCTTCGGTATTTATTTGAATTATTTTTAGAATTTCATTGAATCACGTTTTGGAGCCTGGTTAGAAAAATAATGACAGCTCATATAAAACAGGCAGAAGGTAACAGAATTTGACCTACCTCGAAAAACTTAAATAAAACGAAATATTCAACGAGCATGTTGTTTTGGATGCAACTATCCAATCCATAAATAATATGCCATCCCTGCTTTTTTGTGGTACGATAGTATGGTACATAATTTTGAATAAATTCCTTCAAATTACTATATTGATCACGGTGAAGATTCTAAATTTTCAAACTCACCTCTACTTTTTCTTATATCAATCTTTTATGTTCAATATTTATACGAGACTTAGCATTAAAAAAGGTCTTATAAGCGCACAACTGTGACCACCCTGTAATAGTACAACAAATCTTCTTTGTCTACCCGAGGAAACTTTTGAAAAATATGAATTATGTTGTGAAGGTAAGTTGCTTTCAAGCAGATCGATTCACATCGATAACAAGTAGGTTTATGATTATTAATGCAGTTGTCATTAAGTTATTGATAATTTAGAGAAAAAATTGAACCTTACTACCAGGAAAAGCGTTCCTGCTGTAATAGTTTTAATTTTCATAGAGTATGTGACGTTAAATCTGAACCATGAATGATACGGTTTCGTCCACTTTGGAACTCAGCAACATAATTAAATAAATGAGCACCATCGTAAGTACTAAATATTTATTTAAGACAATATAAAAAAGCTGGGTATACAATATGTATATAACAAAATGATTTAGTTTATATTGAATATAAATTTACTTCAAAATCTTTTATATGTTTTAATGCACTTAGGAATAAGCTCTTCAATTTTGAATGTTTTGTCAATTAATTTCATAATACACTATTTTGGAATTAAATGACCAGTTTTCAAGTTCCAGTCGAAAAGTTGGTGTAATCACATTTCTTGAATAAAGTAAGAATTTCAATCGACAGTTGAAAATTGGTACTGGTAAGGTCTATACAATAATTGAAAATATTAATACAAATATAGTTTAACACAAATTCTTATAAAGAAGGCAATTATAAGCACCATTGTTTAAATAACTAATAATTAATGATTGAATAATATTTTTCTGAAAATTACTCACTTGAATAATGGGCTCTGCTTGATCTTTTAAAATATTTTTAGATTTGGCGCCTTGGTTATACCGGCAATGGCTACAATATATTTTTTTTCTCAATGGTATTATTGCATTTACAACTTGTCTAAAAAAATCCGATAGGAATAATATTAACAGTTGGTTGAAATGAGTAGATACCTAGTGTGTGAGTTATAAGCAAGTGAAAATCACAATTTTTCATTTTGAAAGCAGTGTACAACTGAAACGGCTCCAAAATCAGAAAACTGCTTACATGTCCCTATCTTAACTTTTCATGATATATCCTACTGCGTACTTTTTTATATAGGGTGATCAAAAATCTGATAATTTGAATCACACTCTTAAGAGAAATGTTATCCTTTTCTGTTAAAAATCATTCTTATTAGATTTTTCAGACAATTTGAATTTCAAAATGCAAAAATACATGGGGAATGTCACTAAAAAAAAAAACTAAAAACAAAGATGATGTCCATTTCCGTTATACTTAACCGGAAGTGCCAGAAATCTAAAAGTATGTTTGTTGTAGTTACGTCGTTTTGTTCTTTTTATTACTATTAATTATGTTCAAGTTTCTTGCTGATGAAAAATTTAAGTAACAGCATTATTTCTTACTACCTAATATTGATTTTGATAATAAATTTACATAAAAATTAACTCAACCCTCCATAAATAACCATAAAATGAGACCTATAATAAATATCACATTTTTTGAATACATTATTGTAAATATTATGTCACACATATCGACTCAGAAAAATGTAGAAGATATTCATGTACATAAAAATTGTAGACTTGATGAGGTTTGCACTGTTGCACCTGGTGGTGTTGCAGAATTTACACACTACTTTCTCAACCCGGTCTTCACTTTCATAAACGTTTATGGTACGATATTTTTCGTATAAGCCTTTAGCCAAAGAAATATTACAGGGTTGTTCATCTTGAATGCAGAATCTTCTTACAATCCAGTTGTGCTCATTTTCGGTAACTGAAATAAAAAAAAATACAATTTTAATTATTATTGTTATTATTATTTTTTGTTATACTCCAACTCTCTTAACTCATTGTAACATTCATACCTATTATGTTAAGGTGTACTTTTTTTAAGAAACGAGAACGTTGCTGTGTAGAAAGAAGGTGTGCGTAAAATTCTGTTCAGTTCAGTTTATTAATGCAACTCCATTCTACAGGGTGCACCATGTATCCTTCTCTATATTGCTATCTCCTAACGCTAACAGATACAGGATCGGTTAAACAAATCCAAAGGAGCGCAATTTTGTGGCCATCTCGATTCCGTCGAGACATACAAGATATCTGTGACCGTTCCTGAAATATCCTGAAAAAACTGAAAAATCGAGATTTCTCCCCAGTGGAAAAAATATATTGGTGCTATATTGGCTGAATATTGGTCGATATTGGTTAAATATTGATTACCTATATTGGGCCAATATCGAAGTGTTAACATTTTACAATAATTAGCCAATATTGTTTTGCAATATTGGGCCAATTTTTCAAACCAATATTGGATACATATTGTACTGCCAATATTGGATAATTATAGGATTTTTAATATTGGATACATATTGTACTGTCAATATTGGATAACTATGGGACTTTAATATTGGACACATATTGTATTGCCAATATTGGATAATTATAGGACTTTAATATTGGATAGATATTTTATTGCCAATTTTGGATAAGATCCCCCCCCCCCCAGAGAATTAACATTATAGACTAATAAAAACATAATAATTCTGCGTATAAAATGATGCTTTAATCGTTAATAAATTTAGCATACCTAAGTTATACATAGTTATACCTAAGTACATTGTAATTATTGAAAAAAAATTATTCCAAAATGTAGACACTATTTACAAAAACTAGACATTTTCTTCAGGGTGGGCCCTCTTTAACACTCTTTCTCTCCGTCCACCTTCTCGATCGCCACCAGTAGCCAAGCCAAGCAAACTTCCACTGACTTTGAAATGTTCGCCTCGGTTGCATCTTGAAACTAAATTCTTCTGAAAGAATATCACATGCATTAATTCAGGACATAATATTCATATAAAAAAAATGCCTACTTATGATACGTTTTCCCGTACGGTTCGAGCTTTTTGGCGGGCACTGTATAATTTTTTATAAAATTATTTGATAAATTTAATATTTATTATAAACATCTACAATTTATTATAAAATGATAGATTAAAATATAAAACTTGAAGTTAAATAAGATGTTAAAAAGTGTCATCAACGCTTCAGAAAATATAATAAGGGATAGGACCAACAGCTTGAAAAAAGAAAACATTCATTTATCGATAATTTTGAGCGTAAGTATAAAGTTAGCACCGACATGTTTGGTTATCAGTTAACAAGGGACGTGCTGCAATGTGGCAAGGTGACAACATGCTGCACGCCTGCACTGCCTGATGCGTTTAAAAAAATAGTCCAGTGGAGCCTTCCTCCCCCTCGCTTACTCCCACTCAAAAAGTTGAACAATAAAAAAAATAATAATTCACTTACCTTAACCCCGAAAGGAAGGAGGTGGCTATTGACAGATCTCAAGGTGACTAGGCAAATTTGTAACATTAGCCACATTGGCCTGTCGAGTGGAACATATAATAATGTTTTTATTAACCATTAATTACATCCCCTTTCACACCAGAAAGAAAATATTAAATATACATATACATCCGTAACATATAAAAAGAGGGGTATAACAATGGTCAAATGGCAGGATTCAGACGGCACGGTCTGCTCTTCCACCCAACCTTAGCATTTAAATAACAGTAAAAAAAATCTAAATATTTCCGATGGCTGTAACATTAACTACCACATGTACTGATCGTTTAGAACTAAACCATTCAAAATGGAGAAAAAATCTACTCACCATTGAAATCTACTTAAAATCTATCCATATTCCAGATACTCACAAGCAGGCAAATTTCAAGGATAAACCAGGATCAAATTTGGAATGCCCCACCCAAATATTCTAAATGTCGAAACAAAAATAAACTTTAAATTTTGAAAAGTGATCGTCTAAATTTCCAAAGTATCAAATCAAAACCAAACTTAATCAAAATGTTCGTTGTGATTATCCAGCCCGGGACAGATAAATGTGGCCTTCCTCTGGAAAATCCAGCATTCACCGAACCAGACTGGACCCGTAGTAACTCCTAACAATTTTACAAACAATAACAAAAAGATGATAAACCTCACCAAAATATACCAGAATATATCACCTTATTCTTGATGTTATTCTACTTATTGAATAAATGATTTAAAAGAAACATGAGGAGGGTTGATTCTCAAAACTCTAAAATTGTTGAATTTCAATACAAAGATTTATTAAAATCAATTTCATCATCAGTACAATAGACTGGCAATCACCAATAGATCTTACATATCAACAATCAATTTAATAATTAAAATCAGTAATCCTGACTCAAATATTCAAACATAAATATTACCTTATTACCAATGATATCAAACTTACATGATTAAAATTCAAGATAGGTACCTATATCATTTCAATAGTTCAGATAAAAATTTCCAAAGCTCAAATTCTATTAAACAATTTCTAAACTATAACACATAGGTATGATTCTGAATAGAACTCGGAGTTAGATCAGAGGTTATTTATCAAAAATTTAAATTTATCTTAAGCAAAAGTTTCAATATAAAAATCGGTATCTACCTACAAAATCTGAAATTCAAAATTTAGTTTACAAAATGATCATCTCTAACTCAAAATCCTAAACACACACGATAAATTTAATAAATTATTTTTACACATAACCATTACATTAGTCACTTGTTGACCACAATAAAAGTTCATAACATATTACCACAAATCAGTTTCACTTAGAAAGTCATAGGTGATGAAATCAATTAAACACTGTACTTGAATTTATTTAATTTTCTGGATTGTCGGAAAATAGCAAAAGTTAATTCACTCATAAAGACATACCTTATTATTCAAAACTCCATCTCAAAAACTGACGAACTAAGGTTCCTCTAACCTAAGCGCGATGATCAAAGACTAGGCCGGCATGGTTGCTGGAACTGCCTTTGCACTGGTGTTAGCACCCCTTGGTTGGTGCTCCAGGTGCCGGATGAACTGGACTGCTCCCCCTGCTACCTTGGGACGACCAAATATAAAAGCGCTAGAACCTCTGCCTGATGAAACCTTCCATGCCTCCAAACTAAACTCCACCACTCTTCTTTATTTCTCCAAGCTTCTTCAAATATCACCCTTCACACAGGTTAGTATACCTACCTAGGTAGGTACCTACCTAAGCCTCCACATGATCGAATCTTTATGTAAACTTTCATGTGAATCAGAAATTTGAAAGTTGGAACTCAAAACTCAGAAACTAGAAGTTCGAAATTAACATTCAGGAATCAAAAGTTAAAACTTAGAAATTCAAAGTTCGAAATCAAAAACTGGAAATCGGAAATTAGTAGTTAAAAAATTGAAACTAGAAGTTGGAATCTAACACTCTAGAACTTGAAGCTCAAAAGTAAATCAAAACTAAAGTTCAAAACTACGTTCAAAACTAAATCCAATAATAAGTAAGCAAGTCCAAAACTTCGTCCAAAACTACGTTCCAAAACTTCGTCCAAAACTACATCCCAAAACTACGTTCAAAACTAAGTAGTAAGTAAGTCCAAGACTACGTCCCTTGTCTGTAAAGACAAGAAAGCGAACATTAGTTATAATGACCAAAATTAAATTCAAAAGATTACTCACGTAAGACTGCATCTTTCACGGAAACAACTTCACCATAATAATATCTATGTGTGCTTACACAAGGGACTAATACTAATTTACGAACTTGTAGACAAGCTACATGATCTCCCGAATTAAGACCCAAAAATGAACCTAACGCGTCCTTTACCCTTACTTATAATTTTCTGGGGTGACGCTACTCATGCGCCCCAACTACCGTCTAACCGAAAATGTTGACCCACTTTTAACTCCAAATCTCATCATCGACAGTATGCAACACTTAAAACTCGCACGCGACGGTGTCGGATCTTTCACCATATACGTCAGCACACTCTCGACAGTACGACCAACCTCTCCAGTTCTCCCTCTATTCAAACTTAAATTTCACAATCGTGAATCCGCATATCTCCGAGGCTTGTCGTGTCTCAGAACGAAACGCAAGTTGTTTATGTTTCTTTATGGGTCTTCTCAACTATCTTTTCCTGTTTTTTTTAACCCACACCCAAAGAAATAATCTTTTAGGTTTTATCTGGATAACTAATCGGAAATCTAGAGTAGCAAGATGAGAGTGGTCTCATTAGACGCGGAAAATTAATTCGCATAAGATGATATACTTTTCAAACTCTGAAAACCCAGAACCGGGACAGAAAATCGACCAGACATGTTTTCTACGTCTTACTTAAATAACAAAAGCAAGAATTTCTTAATAGCTGCCAGGTGTTCGTTCGTGATCTTTGCCTAATACAGCCTCCTACATCAGCGAAAATGTACAGTCAATCATAACTTTTCTGAACTTTATAAAAATATTCCAAATCGAGAATTAAAATTTTGAAAAAGAAAACGTAGCGTGCAAGGCACGCTGCACCAGGGGCATGGTTTTTATGTAGCAACTTTTTCTAATATAAACTGTAATAAACATTTTTGCAATCTCTTAAGTTACCTACGACTTTATATAAAAAAATGTAGAAATGCATAGAACTCATCATGAACCCACAACCAAACCCATGAACTCACGTAACTCGACCATTATTAATAATAGAATAATTAAAATAAATACTTACTTTTAGTTCCAATTGGCACTGGATTCCTATTAGAATCTGCTGTTTAGTAGTTAACAATAATATTATAACACAGTATCACAGTAACACAAGAAGTCTGTCGTAACACACTCGTAACTGATTGACTCATGACTGAACTGAGACTGAAATATGTAAGGGAAAGAGAAGAGAGACGGATGCAACATGCAACGGCAAAGAACAAAGAAGAAATAAATAAGATGATGGAACGTGGTATGGACCCAAAGGAAGATGAAGGAAGATGCCTGATCGACAGGTAAAATAGAGCAAGTGACGGGAAAGTGGATAGTTTATCCCTCCTTTTACAAATAGACAAATTTTATATCTCTGTTTGTTCACGTGAAGGGCGCATGTGGTTATACCACAGGTACTGCTTGTAGGTATGGAATTTGACATTTTTGAACTCTGAAATTATATGAACTAAAAATGTTGAAGACGACAAAAATAGTAGGACACGCATTTTAAAGTTTCCAAGTTTCAACTTTTGACTATGATACCTACCTATATTAATAAAAATAAACTTCGTCTATTTTTTAATGTCATTATTTAATAGCAAAAATGCCTTCAAGTAAAATTTTTGTTGAAAAAAATTTAAAGATTATATCTGGCCCACATATATAGGTATACATACCTATAAGCAAAAGTAATAATCGTTAAGAAATTACGATTATTAAATAGAATTCAAAAATAGGTAATATTGGTCCAATATTACACCAATAATAGCGAGTTTCGATGTTGCAAAATCAATATTGGGGCAAGATTGATTTGCCAATATACGTTACATATCTAGAGAAGTCATATAGCACCAATATTGAATTGCCAATATTGGCATCCAATTTCACTTTCTATATTGCGCCAATATAGTATAGGGATTGGTAATATTGGCCCAACCGATCAATATAGTACCAATATTTAGCCAATTTCTAGCCAATATTGCTTTCTACTAGGGCTTATTTTTGCCATATGATTAATGAATAATTTTTTGTGGGCTTACATAAGTCGGCAAGAGCTACCCATCTGACATTTCAAAAATTTTCAAAGCCGACTAGATCCCAGAATTTTCATAGTCAACTTTCGTTTTTCTTATGGCCATCATAGTGTTTTTTTATGTTGTTCGGTATAAAAAAAATCATAAAAACTAAAAATTGTTAAATTTCAAAAAATAAATAAAAAAATTTTTATTCTTCTTTTTTCTTTACAAAAAAGACACATTTTTAGACCCAATTTCATAGATAAATTAAAAAACCATAAGGCAAGCACTATTTCGGCGTATTTTACAAATGTTGATGTTTTTCGACGATTTTGTATTAGGTTTTTCTTTGAAATATTAAGAATAAAAATTTAAAAAAAATTTTTTTTAAGTTTAATAATTTTTGGTTTCCATTATTTTTTTCATATCGAACGACATAAAAAAATAATATGGCGGCCATAAGAAAAACGAAAGTTGACTATGAAAACTCTTGGATCTAGTAGGCCTTGAAAATTTTTAAATGTCAGATGGATAGCTCTTAACGGCTTATGTAAGCCTACAAAAAATTATTTATTAATTTCCAATAATAAAAAAGATATGAGGAAAATAAGAAATCTCGATTTTTCAGTTTTTTCAGGATATGTCAGGAACGGTCACAGATATCTTGCATGTTTTGACGAATTCGAGATGGCCACAAAACTGCGCATCTTTTCTCTAATTTAACCGACCCTGTATCTCTTAGCGTTCAGGAGATAGCAATATAGAGAAGGATACATGGTGCACCCTGTATAACAATATTGCACAAATCATAGGTTATAAGAATATATCCATAATAAATATACAGCGTGTCTATCAGCTAATTTTATTAATTCACATTACCATTATAATGTGCATTTAATACAACAAATAAACAAAAAAAAGAAAACAACAAATAAAACACCAATAATTGTACAAACGTATCCAGCATTCTGACCAGCAAACACTAGCAGCGGTGTGGGCGCACCAAAAGTAGCAGAGCTCTATATTGTTACGACGTGTCTCGCACTTATTAAAATCAATATTAAAGTCTGCAAAAGTCTTTATTCTCCAACACCAATATAACTTATAGCAGTAACCTCTATATCTAAATAATCAGCTGTTTCTCTTATTTCCACACAGACATTACACAACTAATACACTACTTATGTATACTTCACTAGTCACAATTCACTAAATACCACCACTGGTATCCCAAATATTATGCGGATTGCTTTTTTCTGCATCCTCAGAACTCTCGTAATACCCGCGCAAGTACTGAAAATATAATTTCTTATGTTCGTCAGAAAAAAAAGTATAGCCGGAGCTGTGGACTTGATCATCCTACTATTCAAACCGTAGACATCTAATTCTGTAGAATTATTAGGCGAATAAAAGACCTGTGCAGCCTCCGACTCGGAAACAGTGGACAGAAAAAGACTTCAACTATGGTCATGACTGAGATTTCAACGGAACGTCCGCACCCATCGTCATTCAGGGCAGCGACCCCAGTATCTCATCAGGACCGTGTACAAAGTGACTAATCCGCAGTCAAACCCTCAAGTAAGCCAACTTCCCTTGTTCAAATCCGAGGTTCCAATTAGATAGCGATCATATGCTCGACTCTTCCTGTTGACAATTTCAGCCTTATACTGCTTTCTGAGATGATTTATTATTGAGATCAGAATTTGTGAATTTATGACCCGATAGATATGAGTTAGCATAATTATCTTATCGCGCATACCTCTCAAGATTTCATCAAACCATTTTATTTTGGAAGACCCATTCAAAACTCTCTCTGGAGGGAAACAAACATCAAGAGGTACTTCAACGTACCAAGTGCATGATTCGCGAGCCAAAAGACCTCCCAACAGATGCAGTCCCCTAGCTGAGATCCTTCTTGCATACATTGTCTATACCTTTTTCTCAATCTTGGAGTTCTCTATCTCGATCCTAATTACAGTAACCTCGTGATCAGACAACGCAGAATCCACTACAAATGCATAATGATGAGTCAAAAGGCACTGTGGGAAAAATATAATCTACACACCTATATCCTTCAGTTGGCTCTGTTATATGTAGATACCCTCAGACCCAAAGAACGGATTACATCCGCAAAAGAAGCAGTCAGCCCCGCACTATATCCTTCTCCAAATCAATATTAATATGACCAAGCACACACATATTATCCAGTCTAGACATACCCAAGCCCTCAACAAAATCTTCAAAACCTTTAAAAAAATCAAAGTCACGTGAGGTACTTGCACTGTAAACACATGCGACTGAAATATTTTAAGGTCAGTCATCTCCACCGCTCAGAACTCAACGTGCAGGGAACCTGTAGACTGTAGGTATATTATTCAGAGCCCTAAATTTTATATTTTTACTGAAATACCTTTTTTTCATTATTATTATTTTATGGTAAAACTATTTAACTGTTGTACTTTTAACAGTAACTGTTTTCTTCTAATCTTTGAAGATTAGAACAAAACATCCCTATTATTGTTCTACTATTGTCTAGGAGAACAAAATCTAAAATGAGAAGACTTATAAATAGTTATATGACTTATATGTGATCTTTCTAGTCTAGACTCTGCCTTACTCTCTCTATAGTGTTTGTTTTCTTGTATTTAAAAATCAAAACATTTCTACTTAGTAAGATTAATTCTACAACTAGATAAGATGATTTAAAAAAATTTTGGGCCATAATGATAGTTTTTTGCTATTTACAATTTAGTGCGAGTTCCTACTTTGATTTACTTAAAAGTCACTGGAAGTTTAATCCCCGGTTCTGTGACCTTCTGTGATTAAAGACATATCTACGATCAATAACTAACCGTGACTATTATAAGAACGTAAGTAACTTGATCTTACATCCGAATCCCTAAAAATATACCGTAGGTATACTTATAGATGTTCAATTTAATAAAATAATAAAATAATTGATCGGCTTTAAAAATGTCAATATTTCTGAATTATCAATTATTATCCTAGCGATCCTAGTGATAGACAGAATTAATATTGAATTTTATATTATGAACATTTTTTTGGATTTGTTCAAATCATTAATGAACATGCACAATAAAAGTGAAAATAAAATAACTGATAAAACTGCACGTCGTGAGAAAAAATCGCCGTGAAGTCGTATTTGTTCCTTTTTTCTTGGTTTAGGGAGATCTTTTGCGAGTTTGGCTTGACTTTTTTAGCGGGATTGCTTACAGAATTAATAATTTCATTATTTGTAATATTTATATAAATACAACTAGGAAAAAGCTCTCATAATAAATTCTTGTGAAAGATAAGCTCATATGAAATTTCGCAACAGTGTAGAACTTGATCTTCAAAGTTCTTTCTCAAGCAAGATTTATGAAAGTTGAATTGTAATAAAGCTTGAATGCTGGTCTTAATTTGGCATCAATAGCTGATGATTTTAAATAGCCTCTAAAAAAATTACCTTATAGTCAAATTATCTGTACTTTTAGAGACAAACAATAACAATTTTTAATTAATTTCCTTGTTCACATAAAAATAATTTGCTCTTTTCCCCTAACTAATTTCCAATGTAAACCTTAATGAGCGCAAACCAATAGACACAGACATTTCAATCATATTGATATTTTTCAGTACAAATATTTGTGAAGACTATCCATAAATAGATCTGCCACAAATAGACTCAGATGGTTTATACTTATTGATGCAATTACCTACAATTTAGGATTATTTTAGGAACATTAATTTTGCTTAAAAAATTATATTAAAACAATAATAATAATAATAATATGCTAAAAACTGAAGCCATTATAAGTTATCGTGAATTGCGATGGTCAAACTTTGCAAAATAACGAAATGCTCACTCAAATCAGAATTTTTGATAAAACATTTTTCCAAAAATATATCCAAAAAATCCATAAAATGAATATTTAGATTAGGACAGGATATCACTTCATGTGTTTTTTACCGTCATATTTTATGAATATACAAAAATAATAATTAAACAAAATTTGTCAAAATTGAGCCCGGTCAAACAGTCTAAGAAAAAGGTACTGAAATTGCATTAGGTAATAATTTGAAGTTTACCGAAATTTTAATGGTAGGTGGGGGGCGCCACTAGAACACTTCAGTCAATTTTCCGTAAGGGATGTCCGCCATCGTGAATTAAAAAGATGAAATTATGAATTTCGGTAAATATCGGTTGTAACGTAAAAAAGAAGGTACTATATTGCAAAAATTGTTGGAGAGGATATATCCAGCAATTTTTGTTTCGAACTTTTCTTAAAATTTCTTATTTTCCAAAAGATATAAATTCTCGGAAATGACACATTCGAGGGTGGAAACGGTTTTCTCTATTTTTAGACAAAACGGCCAATCTGGGGTGAAAAATGCACTGATAAAAGTTGTAGCTTTTGGTTCTCTAAGATATGCATATTTTCAAAAAAAAAAAAAAAAAATTGCCTGCTTGGTACAAATGCAGACGACCCAAATAGTCGACCAGTGCTAATACTTTTGAATATTTTAGAATTTTCACACAACTAATAATTAATTTAACTCATACCGTTTTTACCATTTCACCAAATACATTTTTTGGGGTTTTCGGGGTCGCTGGTTGAGAAGAAGCCGAAGATTCCCTAATGAAGAGTTTGTGGAAAATGTGATGAATTGATCAAAGTCATCCACCATATTGGAGCCGTCTTTTTTTCAATCAGCGCTATGACTTGAATTATTATGCTCTAGTCGAGTTTGGGCGCCCTCTATTCTGTACCAAGCACGCAAAAAAAATGGAGATATGTGTGTTGTAAAATTTAAAAAAAAATGTTTCCACCCCCAAAAAAGTAATTTTTGAAAAGTTGTAACTTTTGAACAATAATAAAATACCCCGCAGAATGCTTATGGGAATTGGCTCCCGGTTAAGTTTGCTCAGCTTTTCAGGTTCAAGCGTATATTCGATGAGTAGATCAGAAGTCCCATGACCATAGAAACCCAAACATGACCCAAAAAACTCCTGTTCTAAAGATATTCAAGTTTGAAGATAGATTTTTTCTATCACGGCAGTCACACATATCTATCTTTTGAAATATTGACAACATAATCTCTACGACCCCATCTTTACGAACTACTGGGGGCTGCAAGACGTCACACACAACAAAAAGGGTACTACCAAGAAAAAGGGGGACGGAAATTCTAGAGATCACCAGGCCAGGGGGTAGGTGGTTACACCGTCCTGCTTGTTTCACAGAGAAATAACAAAATAAAATTGTTAAAATTGAAAAGCTGCTTCTACATATTGCAGTAGTTAATCTGTTTGGCCATTTTCCAGAAAATCAGGAAAAAGCTTTGAATTTGTAGTGTCATTTTTGTAATAGACTTGGCTGTGACTTAACAATTGGAATCTTTTTTTACTTTCTTGTTTGTTGTAATTTTAATTGTTGTTAAAGTTTTACAAAAGTTACATGTTCAGTTTTTCTCAAAAACTGGTTAAGTTAAGCCAATACTGAATTCATGAATAAAATAACATCTCATTTGAGAGTATTACAGATTACGACCTCTTGCTTGTATCAGTAAAAAAATTGAAAGGACGTTCTTTATCCACATGAAAAGAAATATTTATTCAGTTTCTTGCATCCTTGATGACTCCCTTCATAACGTATCGAAGATTTTGTCTGCGACTTACGGTACCCCCTGTATACGAGTACAAATCATTGCATATGCGAACAAAGTCATTCAATTGTTTTCTGTTAAATACTCACAATAATGGATGTATTTAGCGCAAAGTCCGTCACATTTTTCTACTTGATTAGATGCTGCACCTCTAGCGCAAGCGTCGATGAACATTCTCTGACTCAGTGGCGTAGCTACAGTACCGCAAAACCCCGCGGCCGCGGGGGGGCCCGACGTCAAGGGGGCCCTGAGCTCTGGAACCCGGCTTGGCCCACAAAAGAGCCCCAAATAAAAAAATCAAATAAGTACTACTCTTAAGCATATTTAAACTGACAACTGACGACATTAATAATTAATATTACGAATTGAGAAACAACAATAAATAATAAATAAAGCTTGAAATTATGCCAGTAATGACGAATACAGTACATTTCTAATATTACCATCTTCAACAGTAATTATTCTCAGAACCAGAGGAAAAGTTATTCTGGTCCTATTGTAATCTCAGGATGATATAATAGGATATAATATAATACAAAAAATGATTATATTATATGAAATCATCCGTGTTATTTTATTACTCCAGCATGGGCTAACTAAGAGCGGCAATGGAATGTAATGTGCTTTCTGCTTTCAGTGCTTTCGCTTTCTTTCAGTCACCTCACCACCACAAGCCCACAACACAAATATGTAGAGTATATAATACGAAACCAATCATAAAATTTAAACCTGTTCCCGATTAAGGACAAGGGTGCATAGCAAACAAAAAACAAAGTACCTAATAAAAATAGCTATTATAGACTGAAAGATGATGGTAAAGTGCCTAACATTTTTTTTTTATGCATTTTAAATTATTTTCTATATTATTTTTATTATACATTTCAAAGTTTATTTTTTGTTATTTACATAGTACCTATATTCAATGTCAAATTCGGGAAAAAAATACCTCTATTTGAGAAAAAGTTAATTCAAATTCAGAAAAAGTAAAATCAAATACACAAAAGGTAATTTCAAGACTTGCAATTTAGACTTGAAGGTCTCCCTGTGAATAAATTATTTTTTATAAATGAAAAATGTTATTGTTATTCTTTTATGAATGCATTTATTATACTATACACTGTGTCTCTTGGATTTCTGGACATAGGGAATTCCCATGCTAAAATAAACTATTGGAAATATTGGCTCCCCTAATTATTTTACAGTAAAATGTCAAATGTAAAACTGCTTAAGGAAAAAAAGCTGCTTCTTATGCTACAATTGCATTTTCATTTGGTTCATCCGTTTTCGAGAAAATCTGGAAAAATTTAACGGTTTTTCGTAGTTTTTCAAGGTTGCTTTGCTTTTGACAGATAATGCTAAAAATTATTAATTATTGTCAATAACTGATTGTTTAAAAGTAATTCATTCATTACTAAAACTTTAAGTGGCAAAGTATTACTTTTTATTAAAGGAAAACTTGTTTATAAAAATGAATTATTGAAGAAAAACCATTGCACCAAAACACCATTGAAGAAAAAGTAAAATTTATTGACATTACTCTGGCAATTGCACTTAGAAATATTATTAGAGATTTATTATTATCTTATTAGCATTATCTGTCAAAAGCAAAGCAACCTTGAAAAACTACGAAAAACCGTTCAGTTTTTCCTGATTTTCTCGAAAACGGATGATCCAAATGAAAATGCAATTGTAGCATAAGAAGCAGCTTTTTTTCCTTAAGAAGTTTTACTTTTGACATTTTACTGTAAAATAATTAGGGGAGCCAATATTTCCAATAGTTTATTTTAACATGGGAATTCCCTATGTCCAGAAATTCAAGAGACACAGTGTAGGTGCATAATAATGCTTTTTATTTTTAAAATTTGATAATTTTTTCGGTGTGCTGTATGGTGTTTATTTACTGTGATGTATTAGCTGTTTTGTAGGGCACCCCACAAAGGGCTCCTGGTGCATGGGTGCAAGACCTCTGGCGATGGAGCCCAAGATCGTGAGTTCGATCATCAAAAATCACACTATTAGTGTATTTTTTAATAAAAAAATACACTATTGAGGACGACATCACTTTTTTTCAGATTCATTTTCGAATGTTTATGAAAAATATAATATGCGATGGATTGGGGGTGGTGGCCAGTGGGACTGAGCCCGCCGAAAGAGCCTTTTGGGATGTAGCCGTTTGGTATGCATAACACTTCCTCCCATACCATCACACTTTGTTCTGTTTCAACTTGATTCAATATGCGTTCATAAATTTCATTAGGTACAACAAGGTACAACAAAAAAACGTTTCGTTTTATAAAAAATAATACTTTCATCAAAGAACCTAACTCCTAATAAATTAAAAGACAAAAATTCTAAAAGCTAATACCTATATTAGTAAGCTTGTAAAAAATTAGTACTTTTTCCTAAATTGGAATTACTTATTCTGAAATTGTTTGTACTTTTTCTGAAATTGACTTTACCTATTCTGAATCTGAGTTTACTTTTCTGAAATTTAAATTACTTTTTCTGAATCTGGATTAATTTACTATTCTGAAATTGAAGTCCCTTTTACTGAATTTGATTTTACTGTTTCTGAAATTGGTGTTACTTTTTCTGAAATTGATGTTGAAAAGGTATAGTTTTTCAATGATTTTAATATTTTCTTAAAGCTTCTAATGACTGGTTTCATTTACTTGCTTCTGATGTAAAATTTACTTCATAAATCAAATTTTCACGAATATGTACAATGTACATGCGAAATGCGAAAGTAATCAAGTAATAATCAAACAAGCAATTAGCAGCTGTTATAGTATCGATATCGATACAAAATTGCGACTACATTAAGTATTTTACATAACTTTTCTGGAAAAATTTTCCCCGAACCCCCCTTTACTCTTGGGGGGATACTCCATACCCCCCAAACCTCCCGGAGGTCCACCTTATTGATTATATACAATATGCTAGTAAAATTTAATTTTTGAAATCACGAACCACCAATGAAGAAAACTTTAAGTGGGGGCCCGTCAAAAATATTTGGCGGGGGGGCCCCAAATCTGAAGCTACGCCACTGCTCTGACTTATTCCCATGCAAGTGTAGCATTCAAGTTCTTCGCCTAAAAACAATAATTATAAATAAAGTGGTTAATAATTACAATAATTATTAAAGTAGCGGGCGTGGTCTTTGTTATTATTGTATTAGATACAGTTCAGAATTCAAGAATGAATATTTTTCAAACAGTGAAAGGCTGTGGAAGTTTTATTTTATCCTTTGAATGCATCGGTATAAATAACATCATTTAATCAATTTCTAGTTCAGCATTTGAAACCACATTTAAAAAAAAATACGATTGAAAATGTTAACTGCAATTAACTTTGCGTTTTCCCATTTCTAATTCAGTTCACTTTTCCTAGTTACCTTTTTTTTTTGAGAGGTGAAATTTTAAGTTAGATTAATCTAAAAAAAGTTTTACACTTTTGGCGTCTAAAAGCTGTTTCACATTATGATTCGATTCAAAATTAGTCCCTGGAAATAATTTTTTATAGATAAATAACTTTTTTACGATCGTTTTGAAATATTTATAACACCGGCTGAGTTTTTGTATTTTTGATAGGTTTTGGGTCTACTTTCCGTTTTTCTAGTGAAGCCAAGCATTTTTCTCAAAATAATCTGAAAGTAAAGGTAAACATAATGAATGTTGTAAATCTTATTCTTTCAATATTTATAAATGTATCATCATCTCTGTTATGAATGTGGGCTTAAGTGTAATTAACGTTCAACTTGCTCACTTATTTTTAACCTATAGATCAATTTTCTTTGTAAGTCTACATATCTCATTAATTGCCCGAGTGTTATGAAGTTTTCCCAATTTTGACGTATTTTAAACACGACAAAATTATGTTTACGTTAATGAACTTTAATAGAATCACCATCTATTTCAATCAAGAGGAAGTCAAGATGTACATTTCTCAGTTCGATTATCTTCAATTATTCTTACAATATTTTTGTTTACTTGTCTCCGCAGAATAAATTCCCCATTATTGAGCATTTTGTTCGCTGTAGTCAGTTTACTCTACATACATACAGTGCTTCCCAAAAGTAACGGATAAATTCGATAAAACGGAGAGGGCTGTTTTTTTGAAAAAATAAAAAAACAGGTCGATTTTGTTTTTGAGTTGTTCAACTTTTGACATAATATTTGGGTATACAGGGTGATGCGCGAAAAAGTGGTGACGTCATCGGCATTTTTTTAAATGGCAACCCTTATTTTTTATTCCATTTTTTGATACTTAATTTAATTGCCAGTATGGTAATGTAATCAATTTGTAACCTTAAATAAGGAAATTTCTGAGAAACAGCTTGTGAGTCGAAATTGTGCACTTTTTACTGATGTGAAAATCGGAACATTAGCGATAAAAATAAAAAAATATCAAATAAAAATTACTGTTTCCATGGTAATTTTATAAGATCTGTCTATTAAATTAAGTCTATCAAATTGAATCTGTTAAATTAAATTAAATTAAATCTATTAAATCTGTGGAAATTAAGTTATTTTCTCCGAAATTTCCTTTATAAACGTTACAAAATGATGACATTACCGTATTGGCAATTGGATGAAGTATCAAAAAATTTAATAAAAAATAAGGGTTGCCATTTAAAAAAATGCCGATGACGTCACCACTTTTTCGTGCATCACCCTGTATACCCAAATATTATGTCAAAAGTTGAACAACTCAAAAACAAAATCGACCTGTTTTTTTATTTTTTCAAAAAAACAGCCCTCTCCGTTTTATCGAATTTATCCGTTACTTTTGGGAAGCACTGTATATAAAATTTCAAGAAGTCCATGAAAATTTTGTGTTAGTTTTATAGTGGTCATTTTCACAACGTCATTGGGATCTCCTAAATTCTGATTACCTAATTAATGTTGTTTTTGGAGGATTTAAAATAATATTGCATGTGGCTTTTTTTCTAGACTTCTTTAATACCATCTGTGGTCAATCTACTGGACTTTTTAACAATTATGTGTCAAACTACTTAATTTCACGGTATTTGTTCAAGTCTGTATGAAAAATCGATATAAAAGAAACAAAAAAAATATATAAATGTGTTTTGGGAGGAAAGGTACATATTAAAGGGGGCAATAACAGTATAGGTCATTATAAGTAAAAGAGTTGATATAAACATGTATCCTGAATTGTATATTTTTCTTTGCAATAATTGCTGAAGGTGACCCCTGGGATGCCACTGGTCTTAATACTTTTAGTCTAATTAGAGCTAAAAAAAGAGTCTTTATTGCTACAATTAGCATTGTCAAATTTTACCAATCTAAAGGATCTTTGAAATATTAATAAAAACGGATTTTTTTTTTACTTTTTAACACCCTGTATCTTGAAGACAAGATATTTTAAGACACCTTATTTTTTAACCCTAGGATATTGTGAAAAAGACCACCCTGTGTTAATTTAATTATTAATTAAATAACCTTTCTAGTAGTTAATTTTTCAATCAAGCTCTGATTTCTATCATGGCTGAAAAACCTAATTTAATTTTAAGTTAAGAAAAGAAAAAGGAAAAAAGATTAATTATTATTTTAGATTTAAAAGAATTGGAAACTTTAAAAAATAATCTCCTGTGTACATTTGGAATAATTTGCCGGCGCACTTTACCTTATGACATCATTTTTACTACTGCTAATTTTGTCTCTCCTTATAATGCTATCCTTTTGCCTATAAATCCTTATAAAAGAAGAAAAAATAAAGAAGATTACACTATCAGAATTGAATAAAGATAACTAGGTATTTCATTTCAGATTCAGAAAAATTTCCACGTAATTCGAACCAATAAGTCATTTTATAATAATATTTCTTAGTCATAAAGTAGCACTTACCTGCACAATATTCAAAAATGTAAACAAAACAATATATAAAAATTATCACATTCATTTTCACTGATTATTTTTCTTTTCTGGTTATTTTTATATATTTTCAGTCATTTAACAATTTGGTAAAATCAATGTTGTTTACTTTTAATATTTATCAGTAAAGACACTTTTTGATTACACACTAAAATTTCTGCCCATTTTACGTGTTCACTCATCAACTCATCTTCCCTCGAGTCGCTTAGCTTTAGTTTCAAAGCGTTGTTTTGCATCTGCAAGGGAAAGCTAAAACAGTGTTGCCAGTGTGCTTTTAATTTGAGACTTTCCACTAACTTTGATGAAAATAAATTAAGTCCTGTTTAAACCAAGTTTTGATGGAATATAGTGCAAGCGAGAGAAATGCATATTGTTATTTCTGATGTGTAATAATAATAATTGTTCGTAACCGCACTGACAAGTCGAGGAGTGAGGACTACGAAGTATTTTTAAAACATTTACTCCTCAGGCTCATACCATGTGGGGAGTCATAGATATCACTGAACATTTCGAAATTGCTGAACAAAAAACAACTTAAGATTAAAAATAAATCAGAAATAAACACTCTGACTTTTTGATATTTTTGCTGAACTTACGAAAAAAAAAATTGTTTAGAGGTGCCTTAGGTACTTAATCATCTTTATTCTTCGATTTGGAATATTTTTTTAAGTGTGTTTAAACATATACCTAAATATACACTGGTTTTTACTTTCATCTTATTTGATAACAGCAGCTCCGAAATTTCTAACTTGCATGATTGCATACACTACCTATTTAAATTTGAGCATACTGTATATTACAACTAGAGTATGCTTGCATCTGCCAAGTAATAACACCTTCATTTTTCTAAACTGAACAATTAAGTTGACTGAATACGTGAATAATGCGATATTTATGAGGGAGGGTCGCCAAATTCTTAGGAATTACCTGCATGATTGTACTGCCAGATGAATGAACTAATGAATGTGCGTGAGCGGTGGTGAAAAATAACTCGGAATCTCCATTTCGACATATGGAGTTAAATCATGAATTAACGAATTATGACGAAAGAGATCTATATTTACTATTCCACTTAGTTTTATTGATTTTATTATTCAGAAAATTGAGAACTTTTAGGAAATATGGAATAAATTCAACAACTGTTATAATGTCCATAAGTAGAGTATTAAGATCCTAATTTAGAATTTGGATAATTTCAGAAAATCTCCTCTAATTCATTTATAATCTGACGCCCAGAAACATTATTTAGTATTAAAAGATATCAATTCTCGTGTAGAGCAGTTAGGTAAAATCAATTATTTCTCATATAGATTACAAGAAGAGGAATTTTATATTATAAGAAGACATTTCATGCTTTGAACTGGTATTCATTCTTAAGTATTTTTACTTTTATATGTTGTAAGCTGCCCAAATCTATATATCAAGCTAGACACTTTTATGTAGCTCGCAGTACAGAATTAAAAACATGAAAGGAAAGTAAATGTAGGTAAATTATTTATACAAGCCATGTATACCTTTCTAAAAAAATCTGTTTATTTTCTATTTATTTTTGCGAGTCTTCAAAATGCTACGAATTGGTTTATTATATTTTATCTAACCAAAACTAATATAATTTGTGCAATGTTTTCACCAAAGAAAAAGTGTCTTTAGTTATATATGTATCACTTTCAGAAACCATTCCTAGCTTTCGCAGAAAAGACTGCCGGTCTGAAGCTCAATAACATTTAAAAAAAATTCGCTTATTGTTGTTCTTAATGATTTAAATGTTTGTTGAAATATCAGGTGGGGAAATTTTGATCATAAGAAATAAAATTATTCAAAATTTTGAAGAAATAAAAAATTCCTTCTTGAACACCATTCAGGATACGTTTCCTCGTAATCATTAGTCTGATCAAGTTAGCAAAAAGAAAACACCTAAAACCTTGCCTAAAACAATTTTTAACAAAAGTTTAATGAACGTTCGTGGTTTTTTGAAGATGTACGCCAATCATTAATAAAATCGACAGATTCCTATCGCGTTCTCATTTTTAAGTGTCTCTCTACTCCAGGATTGCGAAATCAGTACTGAGCGTAGTGAGAATTATTTGCAAAGAGAATTTGACAGACCGCGCCGTAATTAAAAATTTTGAGAAGGACGCTGATGGCATACAAATGCAGCAAATAAGTAGTTTGTGAGATGACTCACGTTCGTCGAATAAGAGGGAAAGTGTGAGGAAAAAAATAATTTGAATGAAATGGATTTATTAAATTTTATGTACGTCTAAAAGCGCGTACTCATCTGAGCACGAACGGCAAGGAGACAAGGCGAGCTCGAACGAGCATATTTATATGTAGACGTGTTACCGAGGCGCGAAAAACTGCGTGAGACTGTGCTACGCACGACGAGAGACAGTTCAATGTCATCCAATAGAAGTCGGTACTTCAAAGAAAAATTTGAATATATGTGGACGGCATACCTTTATCGCTTTTATGTTTGCCTCGCCTCGCTTCTTCTGTCACATCCAATTTATCTACTACATATCAAAATTTATCATAATTAAAATAATATTTGATCAAAATTTGATCAAAAATGAGTTGGGACAACAAAAAAACTTCAAGCTACTATTGTATCGATGTTCACCACCTTGACAGTGCCCTTTGTTTTATAATTATTATTATTATCCACACGGATCGGTGCTGTGTTCATTGCCTCGTAACACATCGTTCGCAAAAAAAAACATACAAACGAGGCATTCGTTCGGCCTCACCTTGCCTCGTACCCGTTGGTCCTGTTCGTGTTCAGATGAATACCCGCCTTTAGACAAGTGCTGCGATTTCTTATAATAAAAGAAATATATCTATAAGGCATGAGATTAATAGGGGAGGTTTACGAAATAAGAAACTGAATACCTATTATTTATAAATTCCCAGTACCCGGCAGATTCTTGTCTCACTCACCTGTACTTTCTATTATGAGTTGGTATTTTAATATCACGTTTCATCTTTTCATATTTTAACAACCATCCAGGTCCGAGGGAAAATTCTAATCTAATCAAGGTAAAAATGTATGAAAACGGTAATTAAGAACCAGAAATGAAGAAGAAACAGACCTCATTAATATCACAGCGTGATTCAAACAAATTCTCATCCCAACACTCCTTATCTCGTAATGTAATTATTGCATATTATATTCAAATAATTAAGAATAATATAAATAAGAATTTTTGATCTATTGTATCAACAAAATAAGGTGGAAAGGTTCTCTACTACAAGAAAGCCTAAAATCCATCCACAAGTAGGATATTTTTATTTGTAAGTAGTTAACAGTGTAGTTACATTTAGTGAATATATTTTTAGAACAAAGTCCTTGACATTTTAATGTACCATGCCTAATGTTATCTCTGGAAAGAGCATAGATTTCCTACATGTTGTCAGGTTTTCATGGAAATTGATCCTGTAAAAGCGTTCCAGCAACAAAAATAATTTCTAGTAACAGTAATAATATTATTAATAATATACTCTTTCAACACCCGTATTCACAAACGATAATTTACTAAATAATCATGTAATCAATAATTGTCTTCATTTCATTTTAATACATATAAACTGTATATATCCATCCTATTTATTTAATTATTTTCGAGATATACAGGGTGGTCCAACTTAAAACGTCAGGACTTTACCAAACGATAGATAACGTTTAAATAATGCCAATTTCTCTAATACACTTATAGCCGGGAAAGCTTTCTTTTCAAGATACAGAGGGCGTTGAAGTTTTGGGGAAAAATAATGTTTTGCGAATATTGTCAAAACGGCTGCTTTAAAAAAACTGAAATTTGGCACACAGCATGAGCTAAGTATCTTTCATGATTTGCGGCTTATGGTGATAAATTGCGAAAACCAGCGGCGGAGATATGGGTGTGCCATCGCCCCTTTTCAAAAAAAAAATTGACGCCACTGACTCTATGGAAAATTTAATAATACTATTCAATGCCCCATGCTTTTTAGAACAAAAAAGTACTCTTTAATTTTTTCACAAGGCGCACCGTTTTCGCACGTTTTCGAGATAATTCAGGTTTTCTTAGGTAATATCCGTAACCATTTTAAGAATAACAGACAAATTCTAATCAAATAACTTTTACTTAAATAATTAAATAACAGAAATAAACAACACCTAACTAATGTAACAATTGTCAGTAACCATAGAGTCAGTGGCGTCAATTTTTTTTTTAAAGGGGCGATGACACATACCCATATCTCCGCCGCTGGTTTTCGCAATTTATCACCATAAGCCGTAAATCATGAAAGATACTTAGCTCATGCTGCGTGCCAAATTTCAATTTTTTTAAAGCACCCGTTTTGACAATATTCACAAAACATTATTTTTTTTCCCAAAACTTCCAACACCCTGTATCTTGAAAAGGAAGCTTTCCCGGCTATAAGTGTATTAGAGAAACTGGCATTATTTTAACGCTATCTATCGTTTGGTAAAGTCCTGACGTTTTAAGTTGGACCACCCTGTATATACAGGACCAAAACGCTTTGTGAATAAGAGCATAAGATTGGTAGATACAAGTGTTTATTACTGGAGAAACTACAAGCAAATTTGAAATTTCTGGCCAGGGAAAACAGGGGAAAGAACTTGAGATGCATAAATTAAAAAAACATGTTTATTATGAAAATTCCATAGCATAAAAGATTTTAGGACGAAAGACTTCTGATGTACAATTATTTTTCATTTTAGCAGCTTTACGTTAATCATTGTATATGTTACGATGAAAGTGATTAATTGTTTATTATAAATAATTACCGATAATTATTCATAGTACCCAACAGAACTGATTATGGTTAATATCTTGAAAATTTTCCGGATTTTTCATAATCTCCACTGTACAGGGTGGGCAAATTTGGATGTTTCTATAGGAGATCTCGGTAACTGTAAGAGCTATGGAAAAATGAATGGCACATTCTTGATCGCTTTTTTTGAGAGGAACTCAATGGTGAAAACTGGAACTCGCTATCTTCTTTTGTTTTCGAGCTATAATGAAAAATACGATTTTTCACGATATCGATAAATGTCGATATCTTTCTTGGTTTTCAAGTTAGAGAAAAGATATTTGCACATCAGATTTTGAATATCTTTTTCCACTTTTCGGTTATAGCATAAAGTTGTATTTTTTTAAATGGAAGTCATAGGGGGCCATGAACTAATTAAATAGAGTTTTTTTTTCTCTTTGCAACGATATATAACATGTGCGTTAAAAATTTATGAAAAGTTACATTTTTCAAAATAAACTTAATTTATCATGGTACCTTAGAAATTAGTTTCAACTATTTACCTTAGGCGCGTGAATGTCATTCAGAAAATTGTGCGACAACGCTTGTCAAAGCCAGTTTATGCAGTTTTTGAGTTAGAAAGTGCTCGTTTCGCTTGCAAAATATTAAATTTGGTTTATGAAAACTACGAAAAGTATGATATGTTTGAATGCTTTATTTAAAGAAACAGCAATTCTGATATTGCATCCGAAACATATTTCAATCGTTATCCAGAGAGGAGACCAATCCACAAATCTATTTTTGAGAGGTTGAAGGGAAATATTATCCATCACGGGTCATTCAAGAAGCCTAAGCCGAAAAACTATCATATTGGTGGATGCCGAAGAAAGTGCCATGAATGTAATTGGAGCCGTAGTTATATAGATATCAGTAGTAATATCAGATGATATAAATATCAGAATTGTTACTATTTTGCATAAAGCAATCTAACATAACATATAAAAAGTTTAATTGGTCATCAACCAAATTTTTTCTTTTTTCCAAACGGAACAGTCACCCTAACTCCAAAATGTAAGATAACTGGCTTTGACAGGCGTCTTCATATAGTTTTCTAAATGACATTCACGCCCACTAGGTGACTAGTCAAAAAAAAAAATAAAAAAAATCAAATGTAGCTAGATAAATTCAATTTTTTTTGAAAAATATAACTTTTTATAAATTTTGAACACACATGTTATATATCGCTGCAAAGAGAAAAAAATACTCTATTTAATTAGTTCATGGCCCACTATGACTTCCATTTAAAAAAATACAACTTTATGTTATAACCGAAAAGGGGAAAAAGATATTCAAAATCTGTTGAAACCATTCTATTCTACTCAAAAAAGTGCCTGAAGAATGTGCAAATATCTTTTCTCTAACTTGAAAACCAAGAAAGATATCGACATTTATCGATATCGTGAAAAATCGTATTTTTCATTATAGCTCGAAAACAAAAGAAGATAGCGAGTTCCGGTTTTCACCATTGAGTTCCTCTCAAAAAAAGCAATCGAGAATGCGCCATCCATTTTTCCATAGCTCTTATAGTTACCGAGATCTCCTATAGAAACATCCAAATTTGCCCACCCTGTACAATAGTAAATATAATAAACAGCGGGAAATTATTGAGAGAAGGTCTCTCAACTAGACCTAATTGACATGCAGAGTCAAAAGCTCACAAACTTCAAGTTTATTCTTTTGTTTATTAGAATTACTTGACAAAATTTGTGCAGCCGCGTCCTTTAAAGACCAAAAGAGCAGAAGAAGTGTTCTCACCTAGTGTTCTCCAAAGCGACAATGAATTTGACACCTAAATTGCTTAGAAATTATATTCAAATTGGAACGAATTGAAAATCGTCCACGGTAAACCGCACCACAGCCAAAGTATCTTGCCAATCAAATAACAAAACTGGAATGAAGGATTACGGTTTATTCATCTTATGAAAAACGGAGCTTATCACAAAGGAATCGAATTCAAGCAATTCAGTTCACCAATAAAATTCGGCCTCACAACTTCCAGGGTTCTCAATGAAACTATATTATGAATTTGAACACAGAAGATGAACTGGAGATAATAATGCAAAATATAAACAAGAAATAAATAAAAAAGAAATCGTAGTAACACCGATACAGAAGATTCTGAAATATTAAATACTCCATGAAGTAATGAAAACATTGAATCGAAAACCTGAAACGAATTATTTTACCCTTAGAGGGGAAAAATAACCGTGGAGAGCATGAGACAAATAAAAAACAACAAGGGTCGTGGATTGAGTTGCTAATTTAAGAGGGTTAACAATAACAAGCGGGTCAGCAGAACAACAGGTACTCTTTATTAAAAAAAATCACAGTTTGTTATGATCAAAATGACATCTTGAGCATGGTTAACAATAAAATAAGTTAAGAGCGAATCAGCCGAATGAAATGGTTGGTAAGAAAGAATGGACCAGTGAAGGCACTTATCTTCGATTGGTTTCTCCCGCTGGAACATGGAGGGTTTCAGCCGGGGTTACTGGACTTCACAGGTTCGGCGGCTGGTTATTGGTCTATGATCGTGCTATGATGGTAAAATCGGCAGCTCCGGTAGTCAAGGTGTGTTTCAAATGGAAAAGATGTGCTCCCGTAGGAAAAAGTTTATCTGGTCGGAAAAAGCTTGGCTGGTCGGAAAGAAAGTTCTCAGGTACGAAAAGTTGTCTGGTCGGAAAAATCTGGCTGGTCGGAAAAATCTTAGCTGGTCGGAAAAAGCAAGCCAAAAACGTGGATGATGTTCGTGGATGATGAAAAACGTGAATTTAACGGAAAATTCAAAACGCCATTACCGGTGAATTATTTGCGACAGGTGTTTTCGTGAAGGCGATGTTCCTTTCGCAATTTCCACAAGAGAAAAAGGAAAATGACATCTCAAGTATAGGCGGACTCGACCTCCCCGACTATCGAGGATCGAAGTTCGACACTCGAGGTCGACGAAACTCGAGGGCTCCAGCCAGGCGCGTTCGCAACGCCGTCGACCGACCGAACTAAAGGCCACCATCACTCACTCACGCGACGCGCGCAACGCCGTTGTCTACGGGTCCCTGGCATTTAGCCAGTAAGTACAAAATGTACATTACAAACCAACCCAAGGTGAATAAAATAAGAAAGAGACACAATTTGTAGGAAAATTTAATCCTGAGAGCAACGATAGTGAGTGCCACAAAACAGGGGCAAAAATTAATTATGCAGTTTACCTAGTTGTAACTTTGCTATGAAAAAACCTCGGGAAAAAACAAACGAATATATATCAAAAACGAAAAATGGCAGAAGCAAATCTTCAAAATCTGGCGGCAAATTAAAAATAAAAATAAAAAATTCTAGGGAGAAGTTTTCTGCTAGAAATGTTGGGAATACTGAATACTGTAAGTACAATTGAGCATTTCAGACATTGACAGAGCTAGAAATGATTCGAGAAATCATCTGACTGTTATATTAGCTGTGCTAGACAATTAATAATTTTATAAGCCAGAAATTAAGCGAGGAAAATTGGCTCAGCTCTATTCAAGAAAGGAATTTATTGTTTGTGAAGAAAAATTAATGTAACCTGAGGAAGCTACTGATGTTATGAAGTTACTGAAGTTATGAAAGCCACTTTTAAACTGGCAAAGCTTTCTACATAAAAAAGGAGCTCTTGGTCAAAAGCTTTAATATGAACTACTTTAGAGAAAAACAGCATTTTATGATGAAAAACATAAAAGTAGCAACATGTTTTGTTTTGGACAAAAACATCTATTTTTGATAATTTTTTTCTATTTTATTTCACTGCCACATAAAAAAATTAATTAGCCGCAAAAAGTAGATAATAATAATGACAAGACGTGTACAAAAGTTCAGTTTTATATCTCAAACGTTTCCTGAGATATCATCATACCTAAAACTGAAAAAAATATTTTTTTGTCACTCTATTTGATATCTCGAAAACGGTGGGTTTCCGGACCCATGTTCAAAAAATCATGCCTTTCATTTTCAGACACATGTTTTGAAATACCCTGTCCAAGCTCAAAGAGGTAACTTATGAATTATGATAAAAAATTCATTAAGCCAATTACGTATATACCAAGGGATTGCATAATTATCGAGTATCTTTATACTTGTTTAATTACATACTTATAACACTGAACTATTGCGGCAACTACCTACCTTGAGCATGCACATCTTGACGAATTTCATCTGGAAGGTGATCTACCCATAATCAACTCTTATTGAACTCAAGTATTCAAACTAGTTTTATTTTGTTGCTGCATTAACTTTTATATAACTGTAACAGTGGTTTTATAGCAAGCAAGTTGTATTGTTGTCGTTATGATGGGCATTAAAATACCTCAAATTTATATTTTTTCTTTAATTTTTATTAGCTACTTAATCTCTAGCTGTAAGTGTGTGCTAAATTTGATTTAATACCATAAGTAGATTTTAAATAATGTACAATCTGGTGCTGATATAATTTTCTTGCATTGTTTCTAGCATTAAATCTACAGTGCCATAAATGTGATCCATGTGGAAGCAATACCACAACGTATGACAATGAAACGTGTGCTGATAATGAACAGTGTCTATCTTTAACAATAAGACGTAAGTAAGCCCTAATTAATTTGATTTTTTTAAGGCGGTTGATTAATATTTCAAAATATTTTAATAATCCCAATAGCAAATCATCGTAACATTCGACTGCTTTGCTAAAATTCTGGAAAATTTTAAAAGTAGGTAGTTGTATAATCCATCAGTTACGCTATAATAATCATTAAAAGATGATGAATAAAAGAAAATAACATTTTTACTTTGCCAATAGTTCTGAATTATAATTGATATTGTTGGGGTTGGTTTATTGTTTGGCTCAAGAGGCACATTAAAAAATTATATAAATTTACAAAAAAAATTCATATTAAATAATAGGTGTTATTCTTCACACTATCATTTTTTCATAGACATAAATGATTTAAAAATAATTCATAAAAAGAAGCAGGAAAGACAATATTGTTTTCTGAACGACACAAAACCCTGATGGTATGATAAAGACATACATCATTGGTGTTTCATAAACGTTATTGTTTTACAATAAACGGATTGCTGTAATTGATATGATTCGTTATTGTATCAATTTGTTTCTTAAGCAGAAAAGACATTATTATTTTGAAAGGATTGGAAAGGTTTTGGGTCGTTTTTTTTTTAAACAAAAATCACGGCGGTTCGAAAGAAAACTCCAAAAATTCTTCTTTTCTAGAAGCACTTTTATCATAAGTATTGAACCTCCTTGTTTATCAGGATTGCTTACAGTTTCCGCTACTATACTTATTTATTCTTGATTACCAATAAGTATTATTCAAATTTTATCTTTCCCTTTCTAAAAAAAAATGTTTGTCATCTCTTAGAAAAGTCGAGTATTTTATGATGATGTTTAAAATTTTCAGTGGAAATCTATGCTTTACATATTCAAGGAACTTCAAAAGGATGTCACGCAGCCAATTTTACATGTGATGAGATCGTCAAAAGCGAATTTGAGAGAGAAAGAAGCCTGTTGCGGGAAGATTTACGGGAAGCCTTTGATCTGAATTTACCTAAAGTTAGTTGCACTTTTTGTAATTCGGATTTTTGTAATATTTAAAATAAACCTACTTCATTACTCAGATTGTATAATAATATTTGATTTCCCTAATCCCTGAGCAACAGGTGAACTAATATAATAATTTAATACATAACTAGAGAACGTGATCGTTTTTCACTTATAAAAACAAATAATTATATTAAAAAATGCGAAAATTTTATAAATAAAATATTCATACGAAAATATAATAGGCAATAACTAAAATTATTGTAAATTTATTCATCATAAGTATGTAAAATAAAATTCATATTAAGAAATGCCGGATTCAGAACAGTAGCTACACCTCAAGGATAATGTCATAAACGTATCATAAGAAAAAGTGGCTTGAATTAATAATAATACCTAATTGTCAATTTCCCATTATCAACACAAACTATCAAAAAAATATGTCCCTTGGACATTAATTCTGCGAAATTATTTCTCAATGAATCCAGTTATGGTAATTATTATATCAAGGGCGTTATTAGGATGTTAACGCTCGAGGCCTTCTGGATGCACGTCGACCAAGGACCGAGGGCATAATATCCTTATAACGCCCATGGTGCCTACACGTTTAATGTCTAATGTTTATTGTTTAATATACAAAAGTGCGTCTTTGTTTCTTGTCGTGTAGTTGTAATGAAACTAGTCGGACAATAAACGTTCAAAGCACCATGGTCATTATGAAGACCTCGGTCGGGTGCCCTCGAGGGCCTCGTGCATTACCATCCTATTAATCCCCTTGATACCTTACTTTCTATTGATGTAAAAAAATTATAGAGGCTGTTCCTTGGCTCAGTAATGACGACATTGTTTTTCTTTTAAATAGGACACCCTTATTATATTTTGAGATTGTCTCATTTTTTTTCCATCAATAAAATAGTAAAAGTAAATAAAATTATAAAATTGACCTGTTTCGAGGCTTTCATCTTCAGATCACACTTCTATAAATTCGGGAGGATGGAAAGTTTTGAAATGAAAGCACGGTATACATATTAGTTATTTACATTACAAGCTACGAAAGTTCACTTTTAGGTGTGAGGTGTATTTGAATACCCGAGGCGAAGCGTAGCGTAGCCGAGGGTATTTAAAACTCCGAGCACCTGAAAGAGCTTTCGTAGCGTGTAATGTATTAAACTTTTCATTCTCCCCTTGCCATATTGAACCACGGATTAAGAAGAAATGAGTAAAATAATACGATTCAGTGATAACAATGGAATTATTATAAGGTGCCATGTTTTTAACATTACCATAGTAACGATAGTTTTAAGTTATTAATTTATGACACTGTCAAGTTTAAAACTCTATACCGCTATAATTTTAGAATCTTTGATCGTAATTTAGTTCAATATGAATTTCATTCAAGAAGCTGCAAATTCCAGTAAATATTTCTGGAACATACAATAATAATTATTTGTATGTTCCAGAAAGATTTACTGGAATTTTTTATTGCAGTTTTACAGTTAATTTTCCATCTAAATAAACGTTAATCAAACTGACATTTCTACTTTTTTGTCCAGGCCACGAAAGTTTTTCATAGCTAGCAACCACCTAGCAACCTATCACCTAGGATGTTTTACTTTCGCTTTCGGTCGTCTTATCAAGACAGAAAGTTACACTTTCGTAAAGGGGAGAATGAAAAATAAATATTGTTGCTGTAATGAGCAAACTAAAATTAGACTAATAACTAAAAACCTATTTCTTAGTATTTTTTATTATTCAAAATTTATAAAATATTTATCGTCTAGATTTATATACTGTGTTGATTTTCAAAGCGGGCCATAGGGGATTAGCATTGCGAAAGTGGTTTTTGAGGATTCCTGCTCGCCGTTTAAACTGACAGAAATGGTTTTGGTATCAAAATGAAGCTAAAATTATTGCGCATAACGCTTGACATCAGAAATTAATTTAATTTCACATTGTTTTCTAAAATTCTTCAGTAAAAATTCAAGTAATTGTTAATGTTTAATCACAAAATAGCATGCCTTGCCTAAACAATAATGACGTTTCTACGTTTTGACAATTATTTTTGTCCATATTATTAGAATGTAACGTTAAACTAAGCAACATTTACATTTTACAATGCTATACTCTATTCCCTATGGTCCGTTTTGAAAATCAACACCCTGTATAATGATCCTTTAATTTTCAAGAGATTTTCAACTTTTCTAAACTATTTGTTTGTTTCGGCTTGAAAATTTCCATATTTGTCAACTCTGGGTACGTCTATAGCTGTTATAATAATTGTTCAAAATAAAATAGCACAATGTTTTCAAGATGAAATGTATGGCAAAGTTGTCAAAAAAAGCATCAATTTAAATGGAAGTGAGAACAGCCCAGAAGAATTGCAAAGGTCCCCATCACAGTAGTTACATTTTATTGCAGAAGACAGCATTGCCAATTGAGCATTTTTACTAAAACGCGTTCTGTTGTTCCAAACATATCTGCAATCATTGTGAGGTGGTCCGCAAAATTTCAGTGTTGAAGAATATTTCTCCACCTTTGCTGAAAAATATATTATTTATGACAAAAATGTATTACTTAAAAAAATTTGGAATATAAAATAATGTAAATTTCATATAAAATATTAAAATCAAAGTATCTATCCCATATTTTATCAATTTTTAGATACAAGGAAATATACTACTAAAAACTCTTCAGTTGTAGAAACTTCCCAGTTTTAGATATTACAATTCGACATTTGCAGGAAATGTCCTTCCATGATTCTTATTTCAAGGTAAAAAATCGTACTGAACTTGTAGGTACCTATCTAAACAATCACTGATAATAACTTTAAGTGTTCATTCAGGTCTAGAATGGGCATCGACATGATCACGATTTACTAATTTCTCATGGTAGCCTTAACAAGTATTTCTTGAAGTATCCTGAAATTGCTAGGAAACCACATAGGGTTAAGGACGTTCCTAAATTTCCAACGCTAAACATCACTCCCTTCTTGTTAACTTATTTGCAGTTTGCAGTGTCTGTCAAGCAGTGAAAACACCGGAGATATAAGCAGACAGGCTGACAGAATAAGAGTATTTTGAAGTTACCATCCATAACGAAAGCTGGACGCTCTAGTAATGGGGTTGATTACATCTAGCTTCCGAAAAAATGCTAGCAAACGGCGCCTAATTAAATGAAGTCTTTTGGGTAATAATTAATGGTAATGAACGGTTTAATTTCCGTCACCCTCTGATTAGAGAGCAGGTCAAATGTTCCTTTTACTTAGTCTTGCTGAACCTATTCACTAGTTAACAATGCAATCCTAAAAAAAATTTCTACCACTACTTGAACGAGTAAATAATGTGATGAATTCCAAATTAAAATTTTTGTATACCAAAATATCTGTCTGAAGTCACTTGAAGTGATAATATGAACATTTTGAAGAAAGCGCAATTTATTGAAGTAGAAGAAAAGACATGAAAGTAACCCAGAAAAAGCTCCTAGTCCTCCTAATACCACCCAAATATATTAGGTGTACCTCAAATACTCAAATACCTCAAATATTGTTCATGGGTTTCTTTCACAGTTAATGGAAGAATTGTTCGAGACTTTTCACGCAGAATTGATTTTGTTCTTATTCTGTCTCTTGAAAAGCCTATCGTTGTAACGAACAAAAACCCATTTTCCCTCTTTAATCATAAAATGAGGAATACCCGTTAAACACCCGATTGTCCTTTCCTCAATGCATGGGTATACGTATAGGTACTGAATTATCGAGTGAAAGAGACAGATGCTTCAAAATCGTTTGTTTGACTCTTGGATACTGAGTATAATCTTTTTTTTTCCTAAGTTCTTCTCTTTATCTCTTTTAAGTCTTATTATAATGTATTAAGCTGTACTCCTCAATAAAAGGAACGATAATGGGCTATTGGAAGTTTTACTTTGCCTCCTGCTTTGATCTGCCTGGGCGCTTACCACCTTGTTCCTTATATTTGTCTCAGAATTATTACTAGAAGATTACTTTTTTTGTAATAAAATTCTCACCTTTCAGATCAACTTTCCAACAAAAATGTTTCAATTCCAAACATTCCCTCACAGATCTATGCATGTTTCCTTGACAACCCTCACAGTCATAACATCGATATGACTTACCTTAAAGACAATAATTATTAATAGGATATATTAATTTTTCAAACATAAAAAGGTTAGTAAAAAAATATGCTAGCTGGAGGTATTTAATTTAATGAATGCACTTACACTTCTCGACGCAAGAATAAACGATAATTACACACAGGGTTGTACGAATAGACCACAATAACTTGAACATATTATATTAACTTAATCAGAGTAACATTAGTATTATTGTAAACTGAAGGTACTCAAAAATAAAAAAAAATCACAGTGTAATGTTACTTTAATCGCAGTAGTGTTGTAGGTTAGTAAATTATGAAATAGTGTTTGGCTTTTCTTATTCATTAGGAAGATGTTTATTTGATTATATATTAATAATTTATAATTTAAATAACATGCTCATTTGCCAATAATTATCAATGTTCCTTGAGTTATAATATTCTAGTGATTAAAAACTACATTTTGGTAATTTTTTACATTTTACGGATATCTGCATGACAATGTTTTGCTTATGTTCATTTAATTTTTAAAAAGTTTTAGAAAAATGCATCCAAAATTTTCTCTTTATCAGTCACTGCCTAAGAAGACAAGTGTCAAGTCATAAACATATTACAAAGCTTATTGTCTCGCAAAAAAAATTGCAAAATGTGTTTAGGGGATCAAAACAAACAAAAAGTCTAATAAACGTATGATCAAATGTAAGCTGTTACTGCGCTATTGTTAAAAGTACTCTTGCTCCAGAAAATTTATTGTAATGCAATTTTTGAGAAAAAAAATTGTATTTTCCACACAGTATAGGGGTGCCTGAATTGGCCATCAAGGTTACCAGAACCAAGATTGCAAAATGTGTTTAGGGGATCAAAACAAACAAAAAGTCTAATAATGGTATGGTCAATTGTCAGCTGTTACCTAGCTATTGTTAAAAATATTCTTGCTCCAGAAAATTTATTGTAATGCCATTTTTTAGAAAAAAAATTGTACCTTCCACAAGTTATAGGGGTGCCTGAATTGGCCATCAAGGTTACCAGAACTGAGATTATTTACCCTGGGATAAATTACAGGTAATTTAGATAACAAAAAAAAAATAGACATGACAGAATCACTCGAGTGACTTGAGCAGCTAAAAATCTAATCTGATAGTTTGATCTTTTTCTCTACTGATGCATTATTCATGCCCTAAATACTGTCCTTGGGGGGCAAGTGGAGGGAGGTTTCTCACCGAACATAATAAAAATTACGTTGTGGTTTGAACTACTTTTAAGGACCAATATTTTGTTTGAACCAATATTACAGTCTTTTTCTTTTGGTTTTCCTCTTTTGTCAATTGCTTTTTCTATTTACGTGCAGTGACAGTATCATAATATTGGAAAACCATTTGGTATAAAAGGAATCTTATTTGACAAAAGAGGAATATTTCAATTTAAAAATCACACTGACGTTTGATAAATGGGAAAAGCATTTGACAATAAATTAGGAAAAGCAATTGACAAAAGACGAAAACCAAAAGAAAAAGACTGTATTAAAATTAGGAAACACATTCACATCAACATAATATCTACATATTCGACACTTAACTCAATAATTATCTTAATAGCTGGAGATAATATTACAAAAAATATTTTTAAAAGAGTCAACAATAGATTCACCACCTACAGGTCAGGTACTAATTATTATACTGCGAAAAAAATTGAAGCCAGATTCTTTGATCGAAAATAATTAAAAAAAAAATACCAATAATGCGTCGTCCGGAAATGGACCGTTTTTGAGATACAGATGTGTAAAAAAAATATTTTTTTACAGTATTTTAAAAATATCTCGGGAACCGTTTGAGATACAGAACTCAGTTATTGTGATATTATCATTGATGTTAGCTACTTTTTTAATGCTGTTTTGTTGTTGTTTTTTTCATATGCCAGTGATGGAGATTTTAGGATTGCGTGGGATTTTTTACCCCTAATATCTGCGACACAGGGCAAATTAATATTTTGAAAGCGCACTTCTAACCGTCAATTATTTCGACACAAAAAAGATACTTTTGGTCATAACTGCTAACGTGAGCCGTTTTCGAGAAAAACTTGGCATTTACGATGAAAACTCGCTTTGGATATTCAAAAACATGTGCTGGAAAATGAAGGACAAAAAAATTCGTTCAATGCTATACGATTTCCGTCAATCGCCCAGAAAAAAAAAATTGACATCAATAAGGTGACTCAAGTCAATGATATTACATGTACAAAAGCTGGTGTCTATACATATATCAAACGGTTCCTGAGATATCGTCAAAGAACTGGGAAAATTTTCTTTTTTTTTAACGTGTATCTCAAAAATGGTACATTTCCGGACACACGTTAATAGAATTTGTTAACCAAATAATCTATCTTAAAATTTTTTCGCAATATTAAAAACATACACCCATTATATTAAAAAAATAGAATATTAAGAAAAAAAAAAGGAAAATACATTCTTCTCTTCTAGGTAATTGTACATAATGATTCTACTACAACTACTTGTGGTACTATCCCTGATGGCACAAACATTAAAAGGTAAACATTTAAGCGAATAACGAGACCTTATTCAATCTCTCGAGCTTTTAAGCCTGTAAATGAGGACAAAAGGAAGAGTTAGAGATTTTTTGCAAAGATTGAATAATAATTGTCGTCGAGACATCCATGAGTCATTAATTCTCACAGGATCAATGTAATACCTTAGATATTTGGCTTAGGTACTTAAATAAAATGTTATTAAATAAAATGCTTTCTAAATACAGGTACTGGTATTGTTATATTTTAAGATTACCTTTTAAATTACAGATATAAATCTTAACACACTGTAGGTACCTAATAGGTAAGTAATGTAAGGGTGGAATTGGAACATAAAAATCTAGTTTGTTACCTAGCTTATTGAGTATTTACGTAGTCATAAAACATAAAATATAAATTCAGTTTAACAATTATTATTAATAAAAAAAAAATAAAACAACTGATTGATTAAGCTTATACAGCTATTTCAGTTAAAGAAGGGACTGAACACATTTACTTTTTCCAACTTCATGAGCACGTGCCTACAAAAAATAAACTGCCAATCGATTTTGAATCTTATCAAAGCAACTTTCAAGCTCATAATAGTAACATTATATTTTATAATTCAAAACCAAACAAATTTTAATTGCATAGTTCACTTCTACACATTTCATTGAGGAATATCCTGCATAAGCACAAATACAACTGGAAATAATAATTTAAATAAACTAGCAATTAAGACAATCTAAGCAGAGCAAGAATTAACATTATGAATGGAATCATTGTCGGATAAACTTTAGATGAGGAGTTACAAAGATCACTTTCGCATACATGGCACTGCAGTTTAGCTTTTAGTTTACTTTGCTTTCCCTGCATATTATAAACGCTAGGTATATAAGCCTTTATATTGTCACAATCTCTCTGAATTTCAGGAACACAAAGTCTTGCAGATTCAGTGCTTCCGTTATCTGAAAAAATATATGGTCAGTGATGATATAAAACAAAATACGTATAGGAACCTTTCTAAGTAAATATGACCTAGGTACCTACCTGTTATATCAATTTTGACACAAATCTTGTTGTTCCCACAATTTATTGTCGGAAAATTACTGCTTGGACAAATGAAATCTGTACACTGGTAGCATTCCACAGCAAAACCTAAAAAATAAATCTCATTAATGCCTGCAAATTTTCTTTACAATATTTTCAATTTTCAGATATCAAATAACCTATAAATCATATTTCGGTAATGTTGCACTTTACCGTCACCGATAAGTCAGGTCTTTGGTCAGGGTAAGTTTTTTTTTTCATCTTAGGGACATTTCAAGGAAAAAAAACCTATCCTGACCAAAGACCTGACTTAGTAATCCGCATTTGTTATTTGGCTGGCCGAAATTTCCCTAAAATGAAGAAAAACCTACCCTGCTGATCAAAGACCTGACTATAATATGACGCTAAAGTGCAACATAGCCCATATTTCAAATAATAATTACACTGTGGGCAGGTAGCATCCACATAAAAAATAGAGTGGAATATTTTCTGAATCCTTACATCAATGCCTCTCAGATGAGATTACTGCTTTAGTCAGCAGAAAAAAAAATGTACACAACATTTTTTTACTCATTAACTTATCGGCAAAGAAAAATTATTTAATTTTGACCACCCACTGAAATATGAGTGTGAGCAAGAAAATGTTAAAACTTCAAGTTTCTGTGGATTCAAGGTTGTGACTGATTGACAGGAAGAGAGAACCGAGCTCGGGCTTTTCAATATGGAACTTTGAACACAATATAGGGTCACTGGTTATAGGGTCACGGAAATATAATTCAGAATTCAAGACAGCATTTCTTTTAGCACAGTTAATGATGACAATCTGGCAAATTTTTTATGAAGAACTTGCACAGCTCTTCAAGGATGATGACTTAAAAGATAAGCCTTTATTCGTATTTAGTTGCGACGAAATTTAATTTTCTCATGATCTCACAAAATATAAAGCCATTTGCAAAAAGGGAAAGCCTATATCAATAATTTCTGGCGGTTCGGGACGATAGTCGACCATATTTTTCTTCCAAGCGCCTCAGCTGACGAGACGAGGCCCATCTTCCACATTTAGTAGAACGTAGGTAGATTTGTCAAGTTTCGGGATACATCTCATGAGGACATTAAATAGAATTCCTGGAGAAACAACATCACCTGAAGCTGAAGTGCGTCTAATGTCAACCCAATAGAATCAACTGATATCGACGCGACATACAAATTTTCCAACAACTTTTTACCAAATTTGGTTTTCCTCTACTACAGCGCCATCTGTCATGAATCTAAAAAAATGTTACAGGCAAATCCTACGTATTTTCGGTCGTATAATCCGAATTTGCTATAAAAAAATAAGGGTTGCTAACCATAATTCAAATTTACAATTTCCCCCCACCCGCTACATGGGGGGAAAGGAGGGATCAATTTCCTACATATCTTTGGGCGTAAAATCCGAATCTGCAATAAAAAATAAAGGTTCCTATTTAAGATTCAAAAGTTACCCCTCCCACCCCTAGGTAGTAGAGGTAGGGGGGCCAAGTTTAGTATCATTGGATGTGCCCCTTTCAGACGAATAGCTTTTATGGGCGACTTGTTTGGATCCGATGAATATTTTTGAATGTGACATCATACACCAGGAAGATGGAGACATTGTTTTTAAAGGTTTATACACAAGATCCAATGGCACGTAGGTACACTGAATTTTCAGAATCAGAAGGGCTAAATATCGGCGATGTATTCCATTTGAAATGGCTCAAGCAGTATTACTAGAAATAATTTTGCATATACCTCGACAATCGGCAATACACCATGCAAGACCAAAAATTAAAGTATATTTTCCAGGTAGGCACTGTGGCCATTTTTCCTAATAAAAATTTGGCGCTAATTTTTTGTCGGGCACTGTAATTTATGACTGATATAATGATTTGGCAACACTGGGGAAACGAAGTGGAAAGTGTACTCATCATGCATAACGTCCTTCGATCGTATCAAAATGTAAGGTTAACTCATTGTTTACGTACATAAAACACAAAACGAGCACTATATTTTTACTCACCATTTTCTATATTATTGGCGATTATGAAGAATACAACAGCTATAGATAAACTTCGAACCATTTTCAAAGAATGCACTAAATTACTTCAAGTCTAAACGTAATCCCAACTTATTAAGTAAGTTTACAATAATAGGTTAGAGTCTTGAGATATTCACAATGGTTACTAGTAATACTTATTGTTACCACTTTACAGTGAAGTGATGTTAGGCAATACTGTCGTCATAAGACTACGTTTACATTTGAATAACTAAAACAAAATGCTTAATTGCACCGTGAACGTGAAAGTTTGGTCGATTCCTGAAACGTACGTTGCTCCAGCTCCAGCTGAGTTCTCTAGCATTGTTGATCGTTGCCAGTTCCCCCAAAATCTCTTTAAACCGTCTTTTTATATCATAATCATTAAATTTATATTGTCAATCAGTTTAATAGTCATTTTTATTTTATTAAAATTATAAGATTACAATATACAATATTTTGAGAAACAAAATAAATAAATAATAGCAGCACAAATATTTAATGGCATTTTATGAAGGTCTTGGCAGGGCTTGAGGGATTTTGAAAAATAAAACGCTTCACACCCTTTTTGGAATTTTATGTAGTTCATTGACTTGAAGTCTTTTTACAACGAGAACGTGTCGCTTTGAAACTCTCAATGCAAAAAAAGCTTCAAATCCCTTCAAGAGCTTTCAAAGCTCTATGGTAGTGGCTTGAAATACTGACGAGCTTCCTGAGCCAACATAAGGCTTGTAAAGCTCTTCCGAAACTATAATTTAAGCTCTTTAAAATAAAATTTTTAGCGTAAGTTGCAACCCTGTTGAAAGACTGAAAAGTTCTGGAGGTTTTGATAATTTCAATCTTTCAATATCTTAAAGGACTTCCTTCTTTTCCATTGGGTTTCAAAATCTTCCAAGGGATTTTCTTTGCAGTTGTTTTTTAAGTGAATTCGGAATTTCAAAGCTCTGCATGTTTTTAAAAAAAGTGGCTCCCGCTCGTTTATCAGTTCTGATTTTATGTTAAAATATTTTACAAAATTGCTTAATGGCAAGTGAAAATAAATAACCATAACCTAAGTGATCATTTTTTGGATTTGAAAAAAATATGTTTATCTAAAGCATAAATATTGCGACAAACGGTATTATGTAGTACGTGTATGTTAGCGCATATAAACTTTCAGAGGCATTGCAGAGATCCTCTTCGCAAAAATTGCACTCCATTTTACTATGCAGGAAGAGTTCCTTCTGGTCATGATTGAGGTTTCTAAACGCATCATGAATTTGACTGCAGCTCTCAATGACTTTCGGAGCGCAAAGCCTCAGCGTACTCGTGGCCTCTTCACCTCCTAAAGCAACTGAAACAGAAAGAACCATCAAGAACAGCAGCTTCAGATAAAATAAGCGAGAAGACTTACCAAACATGTTAACTTTGACACATCTATCTGTTTCACCGCACTCTTTGGGTTCCCAAGAATCTTCATCTTCGCATGGGATGCATTCATAGCACTCCGTTGATAATCCTGAAAATTAAAAATTGACTTCGGTATATTTTGAACTAATATAATACTGGTTGTTTTTTTTTGAAAGCCTCCCACTTCGATTAACTTTTTTGTGTTTTACTTTTGAAAAAATCCTCTTAGAGGTAAATTCTCGGGGAACACCTTTTGATGTCGAACTACACACGTCCAGTCGATTTTTCAGTGGGCGTAGGTAACTCATCATGGAAGTTACGCACGGAATTACCTACTTATTTAAAAATTTATAAGAAAAAATAATCGAAATTATTTTCGTTCAGGAATCACATCCTTTATTTTTCTACATTCAATTGAAATAAGCTGAGTATATTTGAAAAGAACTATTTTTATCAATTCAGTGAGTCTAAAAAAAACCAGTTACTTGTAAAAGTTGTATTTTATCATTACTATGAGTAATCAACATGCAGGTACCTTGTACTTGGGGTACTTTGGGCCAAAAAAGAACTGAAAGATCGCATTTCATGAGAAAAGGCTCTAATTTTTGTCTTCTATTTAAACCATACTATTTTGGTACTATGATCAAATTTAATATAAATATCCTGTACATACCTCTATACATTTCTTTCATAAAAACACATTCATTGAAAACAAAAAAACTTGACAATTTGATGTCTTAGAAATCATAAACTCAAATCACATCAACTCAATTTCTTGGATTTGGATTGATTTTTTCACTTACCTAATGTAACTAGTGTAGATAAAATAGCCAACGAGAATACAAATTGTTTCATTTTAATTTCTTTATAATAATAAATGAAACGCTAGCGTCAATAAAAATCACTTGGAAACTGTATCTGTCCGTCCTTCGAATCTTTCATGAAATTTAAAACTGAGTAAGATTCTAATGCTAATTGTAAAGAATTGTCTATTGTTAATTTTGTTTAAGCAGGAAGCTACTCATGAATCTTTTTATATGGGCGTTTTAATATTCCAAAGGACTAATAAGTAGGTATTTATCCGCCTAAATTCTTACATCATTACCTAGAAACACATTCATGGATTCAATTATTAAAAGTTGCTAAATTTAGAAAAGGAAACAATAATTTTCAGTAAAGAGAAAAATTAGAAAAGAAGACTTTTAAAAACAGTAACTTGACAGCTGTTACTTTAAAGTAATTAGAAATTTGATCCGAGATAGATATAGGATTGCTAAATCGTTTCTTATTTATCTTGAAATTTATAATCAAGTATTTGAAAAGATGATCTCAATTTCCATTTCTCCCCGAGAGTAAATCTCCTCGAGATGAGGGTGCATTCCCTAGGAATTAATCAATTATTTCCACGCATGCTCGGACTTTTGGCGCCAAACTGTCCACCCTAAGTAGACATAAATGCCAGGGATAGACATCCATTTTAATTTGAAGGGATATTTTCTCACTGCTTGCAAAAATAAAAAGTTTATAGATTACTTTGCAAGTACATTGCATGTTACACAAATCTCAAACATTTTTTTTTGAGATTCATTTGTTCAAGCAAACTATTTTCAAATATACCTAGGCACTTGTATACTTTTTATTGACAGCTATAAAATTTCAAAGTAACCAACTGATTATTAATTATTGCAAAGTTACGAAATTTAAGTTGCACCAAAAAAATTTCCAGTACATATTAGGATTTTGACTAAAGTGAAAGGTGTTGTGATGAAAGCTTTTATATTATCTTCTAAGCATGAGGAGTTTTTTTTTTAAGTTTTTAGTTAAAACATGACAAAGTACCTAGCTCTAGTTATTTATTTGGTACCTAAGTATTAATAATAAATAGGCGCGGCTTAAAACAGTGTAAAAATCCCTAAAGGCGTTGGTTTGCTGGAGTGAATTAACATTTCCCTGATGATGGACTTTAATGTTGTCACGTAAATGTCATGATTCGTGTAATTAAATGAAAGTTTCACTTCATGGATCGATGGGGCGCAGGTAATCAAATTACAGTGAAATGACTGATTGTTTAGCCGGCTATTTATAGAAATTGCACCCTTAGATCTGCTAGGGTGTGTTTTTTTTAGTTGATACTTTAATTTTGACTGTGTAGGTTGGTGTAGGTGTATATTGGATTAAATTAAACATTTTTTTTAATAATTTTTCATACATAAGTCGAAAATAAATGAAATAGAGGATGTTAAAAACAAAATAAAAATTCAGTTTTCGCCGCATAAATTGAGCTTTTCTCAATATTTTAATTTAGATACAGGGTGTAACACCCATTTTACGCTCAATAATCTCTGCGTCCATGGACTTACCCCATAAAGCACAAGAATGTTCTATTCACATTCATAGAATATTCTCGAAGAATATTTGAATGTTCTAAGAATGTTCTCAAATGATGATTGGAATATTCTAGGAACGTTCTATGAACATGCAAAGTAGACTGTTTTAGATATTCTTAGAACGTTCTCAGAACATAACAAAGAATGTTTATAGAATATTTTGAGCACATAAAAAGAATGTTCATAGAATATTTTGAGAACATAAAAAGAATGTTCAATTGTATATTCTGGGTATATTCTAAAATCTGTAAAAATGCATTTGGCTATTAGGTTAAATTAATTACAGATTTAGCTTGAAAAACAAGTTCACAATGTATTAATTTTATTTTAAAGTAACATCAACATATAACATAAACATATTATTAGTCCACCATGTTCGTTTTGCACCCTCTAACTTTGGTCTTGACCAGCTAAATTTTAGATAGGTAGGTATAAGTCAACTTCTACATCTGCTATAGTTTGGCTCTTTTGTATTTTTGCTACTGCGCCTGTAAAGAATAAAGTTTTTGATGAGAATCTTCACCGGGATTCTGGTAATGCGATGTACAATGTCAACAACAACTATTGATGATTTATTAACCACAATAACTTTGTGGTAATAAAGACAATTTTAGATGCATGTATAGATGTAACCGGCGGGGAGCGAAAGGGGAGAGTTTTTCGCGCGCGGGCGGGCGCGATTTCCGTCGAAACCCGCCGCTCACGCACGTGCGTACGTACGTAAACGAATAAACAAATTTCTTTATTTATTCATCTACCTACTACTCTCTCCATTCTTCCCTGTGTCACAATAGTCCTTTGGCTGGCCGAGCGGTTTGTCAGTTAAAGGCTTCGAAAGAAATGAATAGGTAGGGGCCACACTGTACAATTTAATGCACAGCGGCTCTTGCTAAAACGATCCAAGAAAAACTCAAAAATCTGCACTTACCTTTTGTTTTGTGAAATTTCAGAAAATCTGCCACCTTTTGATTATTCCAAATTCTTTTCGTCTGGTTAGATACTTACTTATATTATACTATTAGTCAAATTGATTCTCATTCTGTATAGGGCATTGCCAGCTCAGTAATTTTAGTACTTATTTTTTTCTTTTCTGGACTCACTTTATTTTGCTTATTTTAATTCATTGATTGACTCTATAAAATTCCACTGACTCTCTTTTAATATTTTCAACTTCTATTTTCAAAATCTTGAGTCTCCCAAAACTAATTTATTTTTAACACTGCTGGGGTTCTAGTGTGATTTTTCTTGAATGAAAGAGGAGAAGATAAATTTAACAAATTTATTATTGATAAAATAAAACATTTTGATACATGAATTACAAAAAAAAATTTGATTTACCCTTACTACTATCTTGATTTTTAGGCACTTGCAAAATACAAATAATAACTCTGCATTATTAAATTATTAATTTTAAATTTTCGAAAAGGAGGATAGACGGATGATCCAGATAGTTAATCGCTAGTCATCACTCTCTCTCCTCTCTTATCTACTTCAAATGGTTACATAATTTGACTGTTACCAAACCAGGAAAATTAATTCAAATAAAAATAATGCTACATTCTGTAACTAAATTATCATCTTAATAAGCAGCACTCAAGTTTGGGACTTATATTTATTATTTCCACCTTTTTACTCAAATTAAAAGTTAGTTTATGATTTTTACATTCTGACACTCTCAATAACCATTACTTCTTAAATTCCCAATTTTGAGGGCTTCCAGTGGCCAAAACACTACATCTGTGACAATTAGTAATCTACCATTCTACTCTTACATATTATAGCTCCGACGAGGGGAGCCATACCCTCGATCTCCCGGAAACGGAAGAACTAATGGAGATTGGTACCAATCCGACTCCAAATAACAGTCCGACCCCGGAAGATCGGGAAAGGGAGGGGTCCGATAAGACGGACCCTTCTTCAACAAGAAAACCGCGACTATCCGGAGCCGCAAGGAAACGGCTTAGTCGTATGTTAAAAAGCGGGACTGACTACCAGACCGCTTTGAAAATAATCCTCGACGAACGTGACGCAGCCGGATCAATGGAGAGGGGCACAACCCCCCCAGAACGATCCTTCACTGCGAAGCGAGGGAGGTCGGAGGAAAGCACTCCAACTGAACAGAGGCCAGAAAGGCCCTGCGAGGAAGGAGCTGCTAAGTTGTCATATGGGGACGCTGCCGCGGGTGTACGGGTTGGGATTATCCACCCGGACCATCCGAGGGCGTCCCTGAGTGACGAGCAACTGGGCGCTGTGCAGAGGTCAATCCTGACCGCTGTAGAGGAAATCCCAGACGGCGGGCCAGAGGTCAGATTCGAGCATTGCTCGAAACGGCCTGGATGGCTACTCATTACCTGCGCCGGGGAGAGGGCCGCCAACTGGTTGGAGGCTTCAGTTAATGACCTTAAACCGTGGGAGGGCGCTCTCCTAAAAGCGGTGAGAGGTGATGAGATCCCCAAACCTCACATCTGTGTGGCCTTCATCCCGGATGATGACTAAAATCGTCTCACTCCGGATAGGGTGCTCACTAGGCTGAGGAAAATGAACACGGTTCTGAACACGCGGGAGTGGATTGTTCTACACCGCGAAAATTCGGGACCAGGTCAAACATGGACCTTCGCCGTCGACGAAGCGTCCATGAAAGGACTTGAAGGGCTAGGGTTCCGACCCTACTTCGGTCTCAATGGGAGGGTGCTTTTCCGCCCTAAGATCCGAGGTGGGGGAATAGCCCAAAAAGCCCCTCCAAATGAAGGTCTGATAAGAGACCGGGCCCCCCCGAAGGTGAGCGAAAAACCGCTCCTTCTGGCAGGGAAGCGCCCAAATCAAGCTGCCTTGGCAGGGCCGTCCGAGATGCGGGTTGCCCCAGATCAGAGCGGCCGCAAACCGCCTGGTAGGGGGACAGCCCCTCCTCGGCCTGGGCCGTCAGGGCACAAATACAAGGGGGGGAAGGGAAAAATGAACCGCCCCCCCAGACAGAAAGAAAGCTCTGGTGCTACCGGGAAGGACAAATCCGCCCGGCCTGCACCAGAAAAGAAATAACCCCCCCCCCTCACCCCATACCCTTCATGTGCCTAACATCCCAATCTACCACCCAATTTCCCCTCCACAATTCCCACATAAAATGTATACAACTCAACCTCCAACATGCCACAGCAGCAAGTTATGTTCTTGGCAGGAGGTTCATAAGAGAGCAATTTGACATTGCGCTACTCCAGGAACCATGGCTGGACAAGTCTGGCAAAATAAGAGGCCTGGGTAACTTATCTGCCAAGGTGATAGCAGTCGGTTCAGAGCATTCGCCGAGAGCCTGCATCTTGGTCAAGAACAACCTAAACTTCTATGTCCTTTCAGACTACTGCGCCCGAGACATTACGACAGTCAAAGTTACTCTCCCGGTGGGGAACAGCAGAACGGAATTAATCGTCTGCTCAGCATACTTCCCGGGAGATAGATCTGCCGAACAACCTCCTCCTACAATAGTGCAAAATCTGGTCGCCTATTGTCGTGGGAACAACCTACAACTTATCGTTGGATGTGACGCAAACTCGCACCACCTAGCTTGGGGGAGCACGGACATCAACGAAAGAGGTGAGTCGCTCTATAACTTTATAATAGGTGAAAAACTTATTGTGAATAACATCGGCTCCAAACCAACCTTCGTCACAAAAAATAGACAGGAGGTACTAGATATAACATTCAGCTCAAACTTTATAAGCAATAGGATAACCAACTGGCAGGTATCCTCTGAACCTTCCTGCTCAGACCATAGACAAATAGTGTTCGACATCGAAATAGGTCATAGACCTATTGTGGAATATCGTGATCCAAAAAGAACAGACTGGAGCGGATATGAAAAATCCCTCCAGACTGGACTTGAGACCGTTATCCCCACAATAAAAAATCGTGATGATATTGAAATTGCGGCGGAACAAGTCCGGAACGCAATAATATCAGCCTATCACGAAAACTGTCCACCAAAAACGAAGAGAAACGACAGGAAAGTCGACTGGTGGAACAAAGACCTAGAGAAAAGAAGAAAAGAAGTTCGACGACTCTTCAATCGAGCTAAAGAGATGGGTAACTGGGATGAATACAGAACTAAGCTAACGGAGTACTACAAAGAGATCAGACGATCTAAAAGAGAGTCCTGGAGAAGGTTCTGCGAGAGCATCCATGATCTGCCCCGCAGCGCCAGAATTCACAAGATTCTCTCAAGAGATCCGACACAGCCATTTGGCTCGATAAAACGACCAGACGGTTCATTTACGGACTCAGAAAAGGAAACGTTAGAACTCCTAAAGGAAAATCACTACCCAGGTAGCTCGCCTCTGTACAATCAGTGGCAGCTGAATTCCGGAGGACGTATAAATCGACCTCAAAAATCGGAATGGAAAGTCTGCCGCTCGATCATTACAGCCAAGGCAATTGAAAACGCTGTAAAAACTTTTCAGCCTTTCAAGACACCTGGAGAGGACGGCATCTTTCCTGCCCTATTACAAAGGGGCATAAAGATACTGACGCCCTCTCTTATAAAATTATTCAGGGCTAGTCTGGCATGGAACTACATTCCATCCAGCTGGGCGGCAACAAGGGTGGTGTACGTTCCCAAAGTGGGCCGTACAGAGCCACACCCTAAGTCATTCAGACCCATTAGCCTTACATCCTTTATACTGAAAAGTCTAGAGAGAATACTGGATGTACACATCAGGAGGAGTGTCTTAGTTTCACACCCTCTGAATGTGCACCAGTATGCCTATCAAGCTGGCAAATCAACCGATTTGGCACTTAATAACCTCGTGGGGAAGATCACCATGTCTCTTGACAACAAAGAGATCATGGTGGGAGTCTTCCTCGACATAGAAGGAGCATTTAACAATGCATTACCAAACTCACTGTATGAAGCAGCAGTTTCCAGAGGAATAGAACCGGTCATAAACGGCTGGATCCGTAATATGCTAGATAGTAGGATGATAACGACCTCGATGGGAGGAGTTGAAGTCAGTTTCAGGCCGGGGAGAGGGTGCCCACAGGGAGGAGTACTCTCCCCCCTACTATGGACCCTTCTTGTAGACGACCTGCTGGCGATCCTCTCCCTATGGAGAGTTGAGGTTCAAGCATATGCGGATGACCTTGTAATAATGATCAAAGGAAACTCCGAGAGGACAATATCCAATGTCCTCCAGGAAGTTCTTCAAGTCACGTATCAGTGGTGCGAGAGGGAGCAGATGTCTGTAAATCCTCGCAAAACTGTTATAGTACCATTCACTAGACGAAAAAGGCTGGAAGACCTTATACCACCTACTCTTCAAGGAGTAGTTATACCATTTGCGGAGGAGGCTAAATATCTAGGTATCACACTTGATAGGAAGCTACTATGGAACTCCCATCTGGAAAAGATTATCCACAGAGCAAAGCTCTCCCTATGGAGTTGCAAAAAGATCTGTGGAAGAACTTGGGGCACTGGTCCCAAGCAAATACACTGGATATATGTAACGATCATTAGACCAATGATCGCATATGGCTGTGTAGCTTGGTGGTCCAAAGGCTTACAAGCCTTGGCCAAAATGAAGCTGTCAAGTCTGCAAAGACAAGCATGCCTGGCAATCAGTGGAGCAATGAGCACCACACCGTCGGCGGCTATGGAAATACTTCTGGACCTTCCTCCACTCCATATATACTTGGAAAGAGAGGCCAGATGGACAACGTACAGACTACTACAGGTAGCACGAAGCACACAAATGGCTTGTGTCATGGAACGGACCAGTCTACTGGACGACACTCAAAGTCACAGTCTTCTGGGTATGCCCTCAGACATGATGCCATACACAACAAACCACTGCACTGCATACAACGTCCTCTTTCCAAGCAGAGACGAATGGGAGCGTAACTCAAACGACCTCCTCAAAGCAGACCTCACGTGGTTTACCGACGGTTCAAAGACTCCAACGGGAGTTGGATCCGGAGCGTACGACGCTGGGTCAAGACGAGAATTCTTTGCAAACCTGGGTCAGTACGCAACAATATTTCAGGCAGAAATATATGCCATTGTACTCAGCGCGCAGATGCTGGATGAAACGCACTGCACGCGGAAAACAATTAAAATCTTCTCAGATAGCCAAGCGGCCCTAAAAGCCCTTTGCTCCATTCGTTGCAATTCCAAACTAGTATGGAACTGTCAAGCAGCACTCAATGAGGTAGCTAAAAACAATAACTTGACTCTGGTCTGGATTCCAGGTCACTCCGGCCTTGGAGAGAACGAAATAGCCGACTCTCTGGCTAGAAGAGCAACTGAATCCAAATTTACAGGACCGGAACCTGCTCTTGGCATATCCTCAAATACTGCCAAAACAACAATAGACACCTGGGCGGAAAACAAGGTACTTCGGTACTGGCAAACTCTACCAGGATTAACTCACTCTAAGACCTTCATTGAGGGACCCTCGAGAAACAGAGCTAAAAAGCTACTGGAACTCAAAAGGACTGACCTAAGGGCCCTAATAGGCCTATACACAGGACACTGCAAAGTGAACCACCACTTACACAGGATGAATCTAGCCGATAACGCAGAATGTCACCTGTGTTTGGAGGATGTAGAAACAGCAGAGCATGTTCTATGCAACTGCCCCGCCTTGGGAAGAACCAGGCACTCAACGTTCGGAAAAGTACTTCTCTCTCCGAGAGACCTGGATACATTCACACCATCTAAGGTCATTAGCTTTTTAAAAAGCAGTGGCCTGCTAGAGTGGATGTAAAGTACTTAGGTATGAGCCACAATAGACCGCTTGGTCGCAGTGGAGGTGTCACTAATCGACCCACTCATTATATAACTAAACTAAACTAAACTTACATATTAACACTTACATTAGAAAGTTGGAGGGGTGATTTCTTCAAGTAATCCTTTAAGTGACACTCACTACAGTTCAACACATTTTCGCACGCTCACGGTACGACATCTAATTCAAGTTCTACTACCCAATTAATTATTTTCTCGGAACCAAGATCCGACTACCTAACTTGACTCAATTTTCAAAATTCAACTATATCCCAAGGGACTCTAACTCTCCATCAATTATGTACGGGGACTCTAACCCTTCACCAATTATTATATCCCGGGGACTCTAACCCTTCATCAATTATTATATCCCGGGGACTCTAGCCCTTCACCAATTATTATATCCCGGGGACTCTAACCCTTCACCAATTATTATATCCTGGGGACTCTAAACCTTCACCAATTATTATATCTCGGGGACTCTAACCCTTCATCACCCACCCTCGGTACCTACATTTGCTCAATACTCTAAACTCTAAACTTTGGTCCCAAAAACTAAAAACTTGGTAACTCTTGAAGTACGAAATGCCGCGTAAGAAGCCAGGAAAACTCGGAACTACCCCACAAAACTCATCAACTGAACTAACACTGACACCGAGACTGGCCACAAAACTCCGAAAAACTGACGCCGAGCGAGTAAGTCAGTTAGTGAGTAACGTAAAAAGTGGCCGACCGACTAAAAAGTAAAAGTCAAAGTAACTAAAACTAACTGGAACTGAGAACTGACGCTTACTCCCTTTTTTCCTCTATTTAATACCTCGCTTCCCTCTCTTAATTTCTTTCCGCGTGCCCTCTGTTTGCACCTCACGTTCATGATTTTATTTTTTTTTATATTAAACCTCCTGTCCCAGCTATTATTTAATGACTCTTGTTCTATTTTCTCACTCGTAGCGGCGGTGAATAAAGAGCAACATTGTTGTAATGTTAACCTGATACCACGTTTTGTTAAAATACTGACGACTCAACTTCCTACCACCCGTGTGAGCTCGTATTATTAATTATTCCCATTTACTTAATGCATATTTTCACGTCTGACTGCCGCCTTTATTTCAACCAGACGCTCGCTTTAACTCAAATTACTATATCCTTCAATTTATTCATTCTTTTCATTTCAATATTATCAATAAAATGAAAGAAATTATTTTCAACTGATGATCGATATTTTTCGATCTATCACATAGATACTTACCAATAATTCTCTTATTGTTTCTGTTTGATGGATCATAAATCAGAATGAACACATTCAGATTACAAAAACACAATACAAAAAACAATACACAATACACAATACGCAAAAAACTAAATTATTATAGTATTATTGTCACAATGCTGTTCGTCTGGCAGCAGTTTGCATTGCCCATGTCCCTTATTGTCACATGTTGCCAACCTTAAAACAAAGGAACTATTCCTAACCTAACCTGAGCACTGGAGCACATTCTGTGAATGTTCTAAGAATATTTTTAAAGAATATTCTCAAGTTGGTATATTTGTCACTTAAATAGAATATTCTCATTCGTTTGTTAATATGCTATGAATATTCTAAGAATATTCTGGTAGAATATTCTTAAATTGGTATATTTGTACCTAAATAGAATATTCTCAGAATGTTTTGTGCTGTATGGGACAAGACGTGCCTTGTCAAAAATGAATTCCCCCGAGTTTTCTTACAAAAAAAGATGTGCTTATGAATATTCAAAATTCCTCATAATTTTTAAGTAAATTGAGTCTAAGCTTCATAATACCACAAAAATATCCTTTAACAGATATTCAATGTTATTTTTGGATATAAAATATTAATTTAAAAAATCAATGATTTTGTGTACTGGGTGTCCCAGACTTAAATGACCAGATTGAAAAAAAAACATTTTTTCAACACCCTGATGTATCTCGTTTATTTTTGACCTATTTAAAAAAGTTATTTAAAAAAATGGTCTACTTCAGTCCAATCTATACACAGTTGAAAGTAAAGTATCAACTTAAAAAACACCCTGTGTTATTATAGGTACATATTACATATTCGGGTTCCTGTGGGCTCAGCTTTGATAGAGTTAAATTTCAAAGGATACAATTCAAAAATAAAATTTTAAATGTTTCTCCGAAAGTGTTGAGAATTTAATTCATAATTAAAATGAAATGTTGGGAAATTATCATACTATAAAATGATCAATTGTTTTTTTTTTTTAATTTAAAACGAAAGTTTTATTTAATTAGGAATAAGTAGTAAAACAAATAAAAATGTACCTACCTATAACATTTTTTGTCCACGACTACCGTATAATATGTACCTTATGAATGAGTTTTCTAATGCATAAGCATAGTCATAATTCACGTGAATTATAACCCGTGGATAATAGCCAGTGAATAATCATTATTCACTGGTCTAGAATTGCTAAGGACACGCGGTCTATATTTAGTATCTGGCAAGCATTTATCAGTACGTTTAGGCAATAACCAGGCACTTTAATTAGTTAACCTTATGCCAATCATAAAAATCTTCTTAAAGTATTAGTTTGATCTGGTTTTTAATGCGCAAAAAATTTAAAATTAAATAGAATATTATATCAAGTAAATAAGCCATTGACATGACATGACAAGCAAAGCATAAATTGTTGTCAATTTGAAACGTCATAACTACTAGCATAGGTACCTACCTACTATTTCTGTTAGAATTGTTTATTACTAACCTTAAATAATAGGTCAAAAATCAAACCTAAAAAATATCATTCGTTGGAAGTAACATTCTTCATCATAATAATTAATCTGTTAGGTTAGGCACTCTAGGCTAAAATGAAATTTCATCATAACCTAACTATTAAGTAGACCTAGGCCCATGTATTGTAATTAATTTATGGTAACCTATAGAAAGTGGTTGATGAGATTTGGAAAATAATACGCATGCCCCTCGGAACAGCTGATGGTCATGCTGTGTGTTGCCAGATTCACTTGTATTTACCAACAGACGGTTTATATGGTGAAGTTTAAAAGAATTACTATTACAAGTTTATAAATTAGATATTAAGATTATAAAATGAGGGAAACATAGTTTAAGTTTAATTATATGAAATTTATATGTAGGGCGAGTAATTCTAAACTGTTAATTGTACTAATACTACGGTATAATTTCCGATTTTGGTCTGTTGGTAAATACCAGTGAATCTGGCAACACACAGCATGACCATCAGCTGTTCCGAGGGGCATGCGTATTATTATCCAAATCTCATCAACCACTTCAATAACAGGATTACCAACTTATAGTTTAATAATTTAGTTAGTTAAAAATTAAAATGGAAATAATTGATAGTGAGGACGAAATACTGTGTACTCCACCGGAGATAACGGAAGCAGCAAAGGTAACTTACCTGAATTTGTTGCCTAAGAAATCCCGAAATCTTTATTTAACTGTATACAACACCTTTATGAACTGGAAGGCGACCAAGAAAATTAATTCATTCTCATTGCTTAAAATAATTTTTTGGAATCAAAGTAAATAGCAGTCGTGGACAAAGTATAGTATTATACTCGCATATAATGAGCTATTTATCCACTCAGGTTAATTATGTCACTCGCTAACGCTCGTGACATAAACTTAACCTTCGTGGATAATAGCCCCCATTATATGCTCGTTTAATAATATACTATTTCGCATATTTTTTTATTAGAAATGCCCAATCGGTGAATAATATTAAACTACGAGTAAATTATTGTTCTTAATTAATACATCTTTATTCAAGAATAAGCATTGAAATAATAATTAAATACATAATTTTTATTTTTATATTTATATTAAGCATTGCAGAAATCTTCGTCACATGTTTTACACCTAGCTTGGACCTTTATCCTGGGGAATATTTGTTTAATTGTCTCAACCGCTGACGCTATCTCCTCGTTCATGACATCTTCACAATTTCTTTCTGCAGGTTTGCATCCTTTCATCTTCACAAAATCAACAGCAGATCCCATGTTTACTAAAATTTCACATTAGAATAATGAATAAAAGCGTTTTTCAAAACGATAAAAATCATCAAGTATAAAATTAGAGTGGAATAAAGAATATGAAATAATTTGTACCTAATTAAGAAAACAAAACTTACGCGCAATATTATATTCTGCACATTCTTCTCCATCTAGACAAGTCTGATTTTGTTCTGTTTCTAATTCGTCACAGCCATCACAGTGATAACATTCAAGTGAATAACCTTAAAAAATCACAATAATTTTACCACAAAAAGTTTAAAAATTATACCACAAAAATACAAAATACATATGCAATTTAATGATTACTTATAGTAAATAAGCAAATTACTATTGTTTTATAGATTTGTTTACTTAACTAAACGAGAAATTAAAAAAAAACTACAAGTATTAAAAATATATCCACCATGGTCATGATACTGATCTGTGATTAAAAATTTTCAAAAACTTACTTGGATTTGTAACACTTAACACTAGCGTAACTAAAACAAAGAAAAATGTTAGCTTCCTCATTGTTAGCTTTCTTGTCTACAGAATGCTTCTTTTCGTTGTAGGTATCTTGTGTAACAATGTTTGTTATGGAGGCTATCTAATCAGAGTTAATAAACATAATTATTAATTATTTATCAAGTATCCATATTGTTATTTGTGTTCTGAATTATAAGAAAGATCGTTTTTAATTGTGACTAGAATTATTATTTTCTTAAAGACACATCTTAGGTGTCCCATTTAAAAGTACATAATTATACTGATTGAAAATAGGATTTATTTGAGAAAGAGATAAAGTGCCTTGCAGATGTCTGCAAAGAGGTCTTATCTCATTTGGAATATAATTTCCTTAAAATTTAATCACAAGACATAGCTTCCCCCAACATTTTAAGCGAGTCAATAAATATGGGGTCAATAAAATGACATATTATCTGAAAGCCGTTATTGCAAAGTATATAAAAGATTAATAATAATAATAACATGAGTCAGGATAGTTAAGTGATACGTCATGACGTGAAATGCGATGTTGCCGAATTATAGATTAGTTTTCATGAGAACAAAGGTCTTACTAAAATTAGTGAGTGTTTCATCCTATAAATTTTAATAATTATTATTTTAATTATTATTATTATTATTTTCTACATTTTATTTGTTATTGTTATAAGTATTTTTTTGGAATGAGAAGGGGATGAAATGAAAAGGACCTCTAGCTCAGCTATCCAAACAAGGGGAATATTAATTTTCCATGTATTCTTTTAGTACGCCAAAACGAACAAATAGGACTCGATATGCGAAATGGCTAAGAATTTTTAGTAGGTCATAGACTATTATATTTGAACGTCCTCTTCTTTTAGTTCTTCTGTACCAAAAATGACTTTGATTGTTAATTACAATACCGTGTGGTTAAACGAAAACGTACCAGGCCTAATAACTTGAAAATTGAACATGTACGTACGTTCGCGAAAAACGCCGAAACATGTCAATTTTGTTAGTGATCAAACCTACCCCTGTCAAGGGGATAAACTTGGATAGTTAAATTTGTCACCCAAATATGTCCCCTTACATGAAAAAATTGGCCTGATACGATGTTTTAGCGTACATCTTCAGTTTCCAAGTTATTAAGACAGATCCGTTTTCGTTGGGCCATCCTGTATTTATTCGAAACCAAAAAATTAAATATCGATAAAGAGAATTTCAGTAACTATCAAATGGTGTATCACTCGATATCTGTTTCCTAATAATTAAAAATGTTATTATTCTTTTTTCCAAAAAAAAAACAACGAATTTTCACCGAATTACGTCCGTATACTTACGTTATGGTTTTTAAATTTTTCTATGGTATTCAGTAGTAGTAGTAGTATGGTGGGTAGGGGTGGTACACCCCAAGCGACTAGGCCACCGAGGGCCCTTTTCGCCTTACCCGAACCATGGTGAAACTCCTACTCGAACCTCCCCGACCTTTTAATAAAGGCCAGAAGGTTGTTGTATGAGAGGAGTTTCATTTCTTCCTCTTGTAGCTCCTCAGACCCAAAGATGTTGAGCCTGAGGTTACTGTATACCTCGCATACGCCCACATAATGGTGGGAGTCCTCGTCATCCATTCCGCATTTAGGGCAGACCGGGTCCCGAGTGACCCCCATCACTTGCAGGTGTCTGTTCAGACTGCTGTGACCGGTGAGAACCCCGACTAGTAGTCTGAGTTCCTTCCGGTTCATTCTGGACATGCTGGTCCATCTGTTTCCGATCGGACCAGCCAGAAACAGCCTGGCCTGTCTGCAGCCTGGTGCTGTTTCCCAGTGGTTCTCTAAACCCTTGCGAGTCCATTCTTTTATAGATTCTTTGAGAAGATTTTTGGTCAGACCCAGGACGGGCTCCGGCCCACAAAAGGTTTCCCTGGTCCCGAGCTTCGCGTATTGATCTGCTAGCTCATTACCTGGTACACCTGAGTGTGCGGGAACCCACACGATATGCACCGATTTTCTGTCCGCCAGTCTGTTCAGCGCCTCGACACACTCCTGGACCAGTGTGGAGCTGGTTCCGTGTGTGCCCAGCGCCTTTGCGGCGGCCTGACTATCCGTGCATATGTATATCGTCAGTTCCCCGGCTTCTGTTATCTGCTCCAGTCTAGCTGCTTGCAGGATGGCATAAATCTCCGCCTGGAAGACGGTTGCGGTGGACCCAAGAGGGTAGGATCTTCCCAGTTTCCGTCCAGCCAGGTAGAGCCCCGCTCCTACGTGGCCATTTTTGTTCCTGGAGCCGTCTGTGAAACAGACTAGTCCTCCTGGTTCGAAGGCTACCTCCCTTTTTTCCCACTTTTCCTTTTCAGGAATTTGCAGGGTAAATTTCTTGTTTTCTCTGTTGTTTCTTGTTTTTGAGGTAGACATAAGGTTTGAGATTGGTATCTCCACCTCGGCAACCTTGGCTATCTCTGTGTGTCCTTTATAACCTCCGCCTTTCCATAGTCCCGAATCACGCATTCTTAGGTGGGCCGCCATGGCCTCCCCTTTTATCCAAATGGGAAGCGGTGGCAGCTCCAGAATGACATTCAGGGCTGCTGACGGGGTGGTTCTCATTGCACTTGTTATTTGCAAACTGGCGAGCCGTTGGAGTTTAGCTAGCCTGTTTGCAACGGTATTGCTTGTGGTTGTTTTCCACCAGACCACCGAACCATAACTGATTCTCGGTCTGATGATGGCCGTGTATAACCAGTGCATTATCTTCGGTTTTAGCCCCCACACCTTGCCTATTGTCCCTCTTAGCTGCCATAGAGATGACACAGTTTTTGTGACTATTCTGTCAATCTGTGGCTTCCAGGTCAGCTTTTCGTCTAGTACCATTCCAAGGTATTTGGCCTCCCCACTAAGAGTTAGGAGTTTGCCAAACAGCCTGGGTGGTTTGAATCCTCTTTTTTCCCTTTTCCTTGTGAAGAGGACCATGTCGGTCTTTTCGGGGTTGATGGTCAGCCCCGCCTCTTCACACCATATGGTATTCAGTATGAAAAGTTGCCGCTTTTTCTAAAAAAAATATGAATTAAATTTTTTTAAATGTTTTTAAAATGTTATTCATTTTTTTTTTTTTTTTTTTTTTAATGGCGAATGACATGAAAAATCAATATGGCGGCCATACGGAAAACAAAAGTTGACTATGAATACTCTGAAATCTAGTCGGCTTTGAAAATAAATGTCAGATGGATAGTTTAAATAAGAAATTTCGACTATTCAGTTTTTGAGGATTTTTCAGCAACGCCTGAAGTTTTCCTAAATCTTATTTTTAGATTCCTAATAAAGCTAAAATTGTGCAACTTTTCTCTAATTTAACCGACCTTTTATCTCTTACCGATTCCAAAATCCATTTTGTTATCCCCTTCTAATCATGGACCCACTCTAAAAGAACAAGCTAAAAGACAATGGAGTCCCACTTAGTTAATGGTGAGGAGTCGTGGATCTCAAGCGACTAGGCCATCCAGGGCCTAAACCATGGTGGAACTCCTAGTCAACCTTCTGGACCTTTAAATAGAAACGAGAAGATCTTTTCATGAGAGGAGTCCCATTTTGTGAAAAGTCGTAAAAGTGTCTGTTTAGATTGCTGTGTTCGCTGAACACTCGACTAGAAAGAGTAGGTAAGCTTCTTTAGGTCCGTTTGATCAGTCAGCGTCAGCGACCAGTCTGGGTCAAGCCTGTCTGCAACCTGGTGTTGCTTTCCAATACTACTTCTCTAGACCTTTTTGGGCTCATTCCTTTATGGCGTATGTAATAATCAAATACAGTCATATTCAAAAACGAATCTGGCATTAGCTGTGTGGTTGTTCGCACAGTAACTCACCCAATTGTCTTTTTAAACCCATTCTTCAAGGTTTAAATCGTTTTCTAGCAATCTTGATCTTTACAGTAGCTTATTTGAACATAGATTAATGAAAATTGAGAATGAGGAATTAAAAAAAAAAACACATCAATCAGACACTTTTATTTTAAAAACTTTCTTATTGTGAAAACCTTACAAATTTTTTAGCAGTTATTAGGTACCTACATGCATATATTAGGGACATGCATATTCTGGAAAAATTTAAAAAGGATTAGGTACATTTTCTCCATTGTTTAATGATTAATAAAAATATCAGCGACATAACATGTAATAAAAACTGCGATCTAGTACAAACCTACACGATTTACGTACATCAAGTAAATATCTGATAAATTGGTCTTAATGTAAAGAGTTTTAAGTACAGTATACATTATTCATAATAATTATATTTTTTTATTGTTATATCTACATATAAAGCCAAATTTAGTGAATTGGAATGACAATTCTAACAACAGGAATGGACCATATATTTAGAACCAGCATCAAATAATTCCTAGATGTTGTACGTGGTTATAGTTGACGAGGTCTTAAAAAAATTAATTTCGACATAGATCTCGTTATCTTCATATCTTCAGCGCAAAATTTTTTCAGGTACATAAAAATATCCTAGTTATTACGCTAATGTTACATGGTATTATTGCTTCAAGTAAATTTGCACGTTATCACGTTCTTCTCTTGATGACAAAGGTATGCCTGAAGTGAGCGGATTTATTTTAATGTACACAGGGTGGGATGCTTTACCTATACATAGACACCATTGGGATATCGTAAACAGTAAAATATATTATCATTTAGGTTAAATTAAAAAAGTTTCCTAATTTGATGCTGAATAACACTGTAAAATCAGATTCAAGTTATCTCAATTACACTGAGAAAAGTCGAGCTAAAGAAAATTCTGCTACGTTATTTTTAGCTGTCGTGGTGTAATTCCCTTCAATAACTAAACATTTATTTTTCTGCAACAAAATAAATCACTTTACTAAAACTCTTTGTTGAGACAGCTTAGTACATTGCGGTAATAGAAATATTACTTTACTATGACGGTAAAGTATATTTCTTATTAATTAAATTCACAACAGCTATTATGTGTGTATGCTACGGTAAGAAAAACTATGGGTATAACTTTGTCTTAATAAGAATTAAATGCTGCAGAAGCGGAGACACCGATCTGCTGAAAGTAAACACCTTTGCTTGCGTTGCGCATTGCCGTCGCATGCGCATAGTGCGCCAGCACCAGCGCATTGCATTCCGTCTTGCGTCTCGTTTCGTTTCTTGTCCTTATCCTTGTCGGCTTCTTAATCTTCCTTCGCGGGGGTTCCGATTCTGGCTGATCTTCCTCTTATTATAGACTATATAAACTATAAACAGTTGGGTTATTATGTGCCATTAGTGCCCTACCGCGGATACGAAGTGGCGTGTAAAATGCATGGTCAAGGTGATGAACTGTGCGATACAATAAATATCGATGTTGGGGTTGGGGGAACAACTTCCACGCCGGCTGCGTCCCCATCGCCATTTTCCTCACCATGCTGTTCGTAGTGTTCGTACTCGCTAATAAATACTTAGCGGTTCGTGTACAACAGTGATGGTTCAGTTTTGAAGAAAAAACTTGCAGAATGGGGACTACAGGATTACTTTGAAAACTTCTAACGTAAGTATTATGAATATTTTTATTTACCTAACTATCCAGTAATAATTAAGGAAATAAACTACCACGTGTTAATATTTAAAATATGACAGACTTCTGGAGCTGCGGTGTCTGATGTATTATTATTATTATTATTATTATTGTACACAATAAAGTGAGTATTTTTCGTTACAGTGGAAGGAATCAATGATGAGAGTTTCAGTCTTCTGGACGATATCATGGATCAATATGAATCTGGATTATGTATATCAATATGAGTAGTTTTATTGTATTGTTTGTAGAAAAATTTTATTTTTTTAAGCCTAGAATACTTCAAGTTTTAATGTATGTTACTGATAATTATTACTCATTTTGCATTTATTACACAATACCTTTAAGAAAAATGTGCCTTGCTTTAAGTTTGTTAGTAAATATTAATAATATTAGTTTTGTTTGAATTGACATTTTATTTTGTATTTTGATTTTGTTTTGAATTGACTTGTATTGTATTGTTCCATAATATATTGTTGAATAAAAAAAAATTGTTCATTATTATGCTGATTGTAAGAATAATGTGCTGTGAGCAGAATGAAAGCCACACTTTGTCATGAGGCTTCGAAAATAAATTTCATGTCTGAGATTGAATGTGTAAAATGAAAGGTTTTCTGATTCTGATTGTTCACAGATTCAATCTCAGATAAGAAATTTATTTTTGAAGTCTGCTTCAAGTTTCATTTTCATTTTCTCGCAGGATATAATCATTAATAGTTCAGTAAAGTTCTTTTTTAATACAGTAAAATGACTTCACTGAGACAATAAAGCTACTTCATAGGGGTGGCTAAGTTACTTTGTAATGGCAACAAAGCTCTTCACAAGTACAGTGAAAAAACTTTACTGACACAGCATAGTAACTTAGTAGGCATCGCAAAATAATTCTTCAGTGGCAGTAAAGTTTTCTACAATGGTAACAAATTTAGTTTTTAGTAAGAGCAGAAATTATTTTTAGTAATGAGAAATTTGCTTTACGAGGAGTAAAAAACTACTTTATAAACTTACTTTGCTGTTATAGTAAAGTATTCGCAGCAAATCACACTTTATTGTCGCAGAAGAGTACCACACTGGCGCCTATGCTATTAGAGTTTTCTGCTGCCATAGCTAATTTTTTGGCTGCAGTGATAAAGAAAATTTCTCAGTGTAGTGATTCCTGAAATACATCCTGAATATTCCATAATCTACTTTTTGTTTTTTCTTTTAGTCGCCATATTCCATATTATTATTCTTTTTCATGTCATTAGGTGTACAAAAATGAAAGAAACCACGAAATTGAATTATTTTCTAAAAATCAAAATTGAATGACGTCAATATGACATCATTTTTCTTGCTTTATAGTTTTTCATGACATTTGGTGAAAATTTTTAATTTTTTTCGTAAAAGGAGAATAAGTACAATGTTGAATTTAGTTATGTCTAAAGTAGGCACCCACCCTTCTTGAAACTTTGTTCTTCGTGCATTTATTTGTATGGTTCAACATGGGCTTGCTTCGATCTACAGGTTTCATCATCAAAAGGCATAGAAAAGCCTTGAAAGAAAAGTGATAGTCGAAGATGATAGGATAATATTTATTATGAACTATTAGAAAACGTTAGGGGTTGATTTCTCAAATCCATGAATATTTAGTGAATACAAAAATTTGCTTTAAGTAGATAGATGTACAAAAATCAAGTTCTAAGCCTGTTATAATAACCTATTAAAAATTATTGCTTAGTTTGTTTCACTGAGGTCCTAATTGTGTGAATGCCAGAATTTTTTGATGCCTTTTTCTAAACCCATAGTCAATTTATTTGGTCTTAAAATATCAGGTTATTTTTAAATAAGTTTTAACCCAACTATTTTTATTGATAGTAATAATTTTGAATAAATATGTTACTGCAGTTTGCTTTAACTACCTGTAAATATTACATAACATTGCACACTTACCATACATCTACATTTATTTTTACAATATTAAACTTGACGATTTTATAACTTTGATTTAAATTATATTAAAATGACTATTTATGATTCAAGTTGCAAAATAAAGGGTTTTCGGACCGTCAGGGTAATTACAATGAGGCAAAACTGCCTGAAAATTTATTTTCAAACGAGCATCATAAATCTACAATCGTTTTCTATAACCATTTCTTCTAGGTATCAAATCTTGTAACGGTAAATTAACATAAAATTGTGTAGAACCGATTTTTAAATTTACGTTCATAACCATTAGGACAGTAAAATTTAGCCATTTTGAAATTAAAATTAATGTTACAGATACAACTAGCAACGACCATAGATAAAAATATTATTGGTACATATAATATTGGCACACCTTAATTAAATACTTATATACTATATTTATTTTATGCTTTTTCCAGACAAGTCTTAATGATAAACTTCAGGGAATGGAATGGAAAACTGGATTGAACTTGGGCATAAATTAAATATGCACAATTATTCATAGATTGCGTCATACCATTATTAAAGTTACACTGGATGGCTTTTAAAGTTTTAAAATGTTCTGTAAAGTCTAAAATAACATTAGGTAATAATAAATAAGTAAGTCTAGTTAACAACAAAAATAATACTTAAAATAAAGTTACATCCTAATGTAATTAACATTGAACAACTCAAATAAAAATTTAGACAGTCAGAAAATCATATTCTTTGATACTTCTGGCAGTTCAGTAATCAGTAATCAGTAATCAGTAATTAGTAGTTCCTTCTAAAGTCCGCCATGAAGTTTTGTTATATGCTAATCATTACTAATTGATATTCGATTAATAACTCGGATAACCTATTACCTACGTCTTTTTACCAAAAAGTAAAATTAAAAATTTGGTTAGAAGATGAAAATGAAATCTGATTGATGATAAATAAAACACTAATGTTTTAAAAGATTCTACTGATGTATATTGCTGGATATTAACGTTAACGTTACACGTGTTTCAGCATCTTCAGACGTCTGAAGATGCTACAAAGTAGTGAAACACGTGTAACGTTAATATCCAGCAATATACATCAGTAGAATCTTTTAAAACATTAGTGTTTTATTTATCATCAATCAGAATGCAGATTCTATAAAGTAAGGGTTGAAAACATAAATTTTTTGACAATGAAATCGTTCAGAGATGTTAATCAAGAATGACAAACAATTAAAAAAAAATTGATGTATATTTTTATGGCAACTTCATGATATTTTGATATTACCTATAACAGAGACTTTTTTCATTCATTTCATCTGATCTGCTAAGCTAACTCTTATATTCCTGACTTCTTTAATCTGATTTAACCTGTCTCTCTAAATCTACCTAACAAATAATTTAAATTACTAACATAGCTTTACCAGTATCATCATCATTACTATCCCGATTGCAGATGAATATAGACGTGTATCCGAATTGCAGAGTTCCGTATCACATAAATGGCACCTCAGGTCAGCTTGCATGGTGTGGAAAAATGGATCCGCATTCATAGCCGAGAAGCTGATTCTGTTTTGCTCTATAACGTGCGTGAAATCTCTATCCTTGATGTCTTCGCAATATTGACCTGAGATCTGACAGCCCTTTGCTATGTAAATTCTGTACCGGTTGGCCACCCACACTGAAAATTTTGGAAAAAGTGTTTGTTAAAAATTGTTCACGGAAATTTTTCTATGGGCAGGTTTGTATAGTAGGTAAATTGTGAAATAGAGGTTAATAATCTATAAGTCAAGTTACTTGTACACATCGGTAAAAATTAATCAAACTGAAGCTTCAATTTCTAGAATTAATTCAATAGGCGAAAAAATTTCTAGCACCTACTAGAAGGTTTCTGGAAAAGTTAACGAAAAGTCGTACAATAGACTAGAAGAAAAATAAACTACTACACCTCGACTTGAGGATTTTTTTTCTTCCATCAGTTGAGTCTTTTAAGTTGGTGTTACTTATTTGAGAAGTATTTTCCAAATAAATAAATACATAGTTGCTTTGAATTTTTTTTATTGATTTGGTCTCTGTTGAACTCTTATGACTATGCTCAATTTTTTATTTATCATTTGATTTCATATTTGAGTAGCGAAAAATAATCAAGGAAATTCGTCAACAAGCATCATCGCTCTTTTTGAAAGTGAAGAAGTGCTTTTTTTTATTTTGCTGGAATAATATTCCCTTGACTTGCTTTATGATAACGCTTAAAAATGTCATTGCTATTAGTAATTTATATTTTTGATTTTATGTTACTTAATTCACTTATTATTCATACATAAAAAAATAATTACGCATTTGTTCAATATTGCTATTTTTTATATGAATTTACAGTCTTTTGCTTTTGGTTTTCCTCTTTTGTCAATTGCTTTTCCTTATTTGTCAAATGATTTTCTTATTTTTCTATCTATCAACGATTGTATAGTAATTGATTTATCAATCAATTTCCTTTTATGTCAAATCAGTTTCACTTTGTGTCAATTGCTTTTCCCATTTACGTATAGTGACATTATAATAAACATTGGAAAAGCATTTGATATAAAACGAATCTCATTTGACAAAAGAGGAATCTCAATTGAAAAATCACGCACTGACGTTTGATAAATGGGAAAAGAATTTGACATACTAGGAAAAGCAATTGACAAAAGAGGAAAACCAAAAGCAAAAGACTGTATTATTCGAAAGTTAACTAAAGTTTACAGAATCGATCAGGAAATTTAGTTCACACGTCAAGTTAATAAGAAGATATTGATCATACTTACTGGTAAGATTATATTTAGCACAAACTGATCCAAGCTGACAGAGAACTCTGTCCTCGTAAGAAGTGGGCCCACAATTATCACACTCATAGCAGCTAAGGGCCGAACCTGAAAATATAAAAATATTTTTTACCAATGCTATGAAAAAATTTAAAACCTTTTGAAAAGTGAGGGTAAAGATTCCTTTCCTTTACCATTTCTTTTCCCATTTTTTACTTGTCTGCTTAAATAATGGTAACAAGTAGGAGTGGCTACTTTTTTCATAGCCAGTGAGGTCACTAATAGACATGGCAATTATCAAGACAGAGTCTAAAAATAATCAAATTACGAGAGGAGGGAAATTTCAACAGGTTTTGAAACCTAATTTTAATTGCATGCAGATTTAGATCTTTTTAGATAAAATTTCAAAATGATCCTCCGGTTTTAAAATCTGAAATAATGTATAAAAATTGAACATTAAACACTGTACAAAATTGCAACAGATAAAATCTACGCACATAGTAGTTATTTAGCTCAGCATATGGAGGAGTAATGACTGTAATTAGTATACAGAGGGTGGTCACTTTCAACTATCTTACAATTGAGATCGCTCAAACCATATACAGGGTTAGAACTATTTAAAGGGCCACTACAGGGATATATCCTAAACCATTGAAGATACGAGGTCGGTTAAATTAGAGAAAAGTTGCGCTATTTTGTGGTCATCTCGAATCCGTCAAAACATGCAAGATTATCTGTGACCGTTCCTGAAATATCCTGAAAAAAACTGAAAAATCGAGAAATCTTATTTTTGCCATATCTTTCTTACAATTGGAAATTAATAAATAATTTTTCGTAGGCTTACATATAAGCCGTTATGAGCTATTCATCTGACGTTTCAAAAATTCTCAAAGCCGACTAGATCCCAGAGTTTTCATAGTCAACTTTCGTTTTTCTTATGGCCGCCATATTATTTTTTTATGTCGTTAGATAAGAAAAAAATAATGGAAACCAAAAATTAATAAATTTCAGAAAAAAAAATTGGAAAATTTTTATTCTTCTTTTCTCTAATATATATAAAAACTTTAATTAAGGTTGTGCTGCCTGTGTATCACAGGTTGCTAAAAACACAGCATAACAATCAATACAACAATAGTAGAAAAGTAATTAACGAGTAACAATAAATTAAGTAAAGAAAATAAAGTAACATTAAGTATAAATATGTGTATGAATAATATGTAAAGTCTCTAAGTAAATGGATTCTGCTATGTGACCAAGTAAATTTTTGTCAAATTTTAAGTCTTCGAAAAATTTAATAACACTGGAATTAATTGTGCCACGATATCCAAACCATAAACCTCGAACACTCCATTCTCTTTCGCCGTAAAGATCTAAATATTTTTCTTGAAAATAAGGTATACATTTGCTGTAGATATTTTCTTTTTCTTGTTGAACTGTCTTGTCTTGTTCACTGGAATTTGTTTCGTATCGAATGGTAGGGTCTACGATCAAAGCTTTTTTTGAGTTCTTATCAAAAGCTAAAATATCCACGAAACGATTTGTGCCGTCGCTGTCATATGCATGTACTTCATCATAGCAATCAAAATTGTTTTCTTTTAGAATAGCTGCAATTTTAAATTTTAGCCTATTATGTCTCGCTATTATCTTCGTGTTGTTTGAAGTACAGGAACCGGTAACATGACTGGGGGTTTCTCTCTCCTTACCGCATTTGCGGCAAAGGTCCGATTCTGTTGTAACTCCAGGAACACCACGAAGATTTGCGTAATTGCAATTAAGTTTAATAGCAGCAGTCCATTGCGATGAAGAAAAAGCATTTTTATTATATATGAAGTTATTCAATTTTTTATATGTTTGAAAATGAGTCACGCCAACACCTTGAAAGGCCATATTACACCATTTTCTATATTCATTTAATCTAAGTTCTTGACGTAAAATTTTTGATGTTTTAGCCGTCTGCGATATATCAGATTTATCTAGTAGATCACTTATAAATTTTCGACAGGACGATATCTCAGCTAAGCAGTTAAAGCTGCGACTAAATAATTCGTTGCTATAGTTCATTAATTTATTAGCAATAGAGAAATGCTGTAATTTTGTTTCCCATTTAACATTAAGAATACCAAGTCCTCGGAGATTTCTTGGCGAATATAACATTGCCGAATTTGTTGAAGCAGGAAGTCCAATGATTGCTTTGACAGTTCTTCTTATCAAAATGTCTATATTCTCAGTTAAATAATTTGGAATTTCAGATAATGGTGCACATTGCAATGGATAACTTAACATTGGAAAGACATATTGGTTAATAACGTTCAATTTTTGGTCGGGTTTCAATAGGTGTGTTTTGCTTAATTTTTCAAAATTTTCATTGAATACTTTTATTAAATCTGGATCAAAAACGATTTTCTTCGTAAAAGTACATCCCAGATATTTAATCTTCGAATTTTCATCAATACATTTAATTGACTCATTCTCCTGAATGTCTAATGTTCCTGGGTGTAATATACCATTTTTTAGATGTATTGCAGAGCTCTTCGATGAATTAATATTTAAACCAATTTCATTTAGTAATTCTGTCAACAGTTTAATAACACAGTGTGCCGATTCTTCATTTTTACAGGATATTGCTTGGTCATCAGCAAACCCTGTCAAACATACAGCGTCTAGGTCTTCAACTAATCTATATCCATGGATATTTGCAAAGCTAGGGTCACAGATTTCATTATATATAAAATTTATTGCAATATTGAATAACATTGGAGAAAGCGGTCCACCCTGAGGAACTCCTTTATTAATTTTGATTTTATTTGTGCGTTTGTTATTACACTGAATAATAATTTCATTCTGTGTTAATAGATTCATGATTACTTTAGTTAAGTTTCTAGATATTCCAAGAGACTTCATCGCATTATTTATGTGTATATGACCAATATTATCAAAAGCCTTTGAAACGTCCAGAAAAGCAATAACGGCAATCTCTCTTGTATTTTTCGGCATCTATTAAGCAAGCATTCAGTATCTTGGTATTAACGTGACATCCAGCTAGTCCTGTAATAAATCCTCGTTGATTACTATTGAGGTCCACCTGTGATCGTAGCTTATTATCAAGTACTCTTTCAATAATTCGACGTATAATTGAATAAATCGTAATAGGACGCCAATTTGATAATTCCTTCTCTAGACCACCTTTATGAATAAGAACTGTACGACCAATACGAAATGATTTTGGAACATATGAGGAGTTCAACATTGCATTTATGATGGATGCTATTATTTCGCTAATATGTAAATCTTTAACTGTACGTATCAATACACGGTCAATACCAGCAGATGTATCTATTTTCATATTCTTTGTTGCCTTAATAACATCATCAGTTGTAACAATTATATCAGTGTATTGTTCAATATTTTCGTAGTTTACAGTTTTTGTTTTATTGTTGGGCTTTTCAAATATATTACGAAAATAAGTTTCTATTATTGGCAGGTTAATGTTGCATTGTTTTCCGTTACCTGATGTCATAATTTGACGTACAACTTTTCTTCTCTGGTTATAATATAAGTATTGTGCTCGTTCGTAGTTGTATTGATCACGACGTCGCTGACGTACGTTCTTATCAACACGTTGTGGATTTGATGAAGTTGAATTTTTCGAAGAATTTATAGAAGATTGTTTTCTCTTTCTACGATTATAGTTCTTGATTGCTGGATGAACTGGACCTGGTAGTGTTTGATTTGCTTTATACAGAAATTTCAGAAACTCATCTATTGCTTCATCAAATATAGTTAAGTTGATACTTGATTCATTTTCAAAACTTCTAAATTTTCTTAACCATTCTGCTTTTTCCTTATCAAATAAATTATTATTTATGTTCTTTTCTGATTTTTCAATATTTTCTTCATTCGGTTTTGTCGCAGACCTTAGAAACTTATTATGTTTAATAATCTTATTAACTGTGTTACAGTTTGCTTCTTGGCTGTGTACACGACCAATATGAACAGATACTCCTTGCTTTGAACCGAAACTTTTGTTACAGTGCTCGCAGTTATATGTATCCGAATTTGTTGATGTTAGTTTCTGTTCGATTTTATTTTCTTTGCAATTCTCATTCAATATATTATGCCTATGTGCCTTACTACTGTTGTGAATCTGTAAACCTCTTTCATTTTTAAATATTTTATTGCAGTCATTGCATGTAAATGAAAGTTCCTTTCTTCCTGAGGAGGATGTACCTGCTTCGACTTTGTCTTGAGTATTGACTGTGAAGTTCTTTTCCAAAAATGATCTATTAATCCCATCTGAAGGATATTTCAATGGTAAATAATCTTCATATAAATCGTCTGTATCATCATTATGAGTTGACATTTATGTCATCTCGGACTAAAATGTTGAAAATGGACAAAATATCTTCAAGATCTAAAAACTTTGATCACTTAGACATGAAAAAATACTTAAAATTGCAATAAAACATAAAAAACTTTAAAAATTTGTAGAATAAATTAATAAATTCGATAATTATTCTTAGACAAAATTAAAATTAGTCTTCACAATTTGACAGAACAATTGCAATCAAACAGAACATTTTTCGCTGAAATAGGCCAATATGAAGTCGTACTGCTTGTCTTATAGTTTTTTAATTTCTCCATGATATTCGGCCTAAAAAGTTGTCTTTTTTTAGAAAAAAAAAAAAAAAAATTTTTTAATTTATTTTTTGAAGTTTACTAGTTTTTGGTTTCTATTATTTTTTTCATACCGAACGAAATAAAAAAACAAAATGGCGGCCATAAGAAAAACGAAAGTTGACTATGAAAACTCTGGGATCTAGTCGGCTTTGAAAATGTTTGGAACGTCAGATGAATAGCTCATAACGGCTTATGTAAGCTTACGAAAAATTATTTATTAATTTCCAATTGTAAGAAAGATATGGCAAAAATAAGATTTATCGATTTTTCAGTTTTTTCAGAATATTTCAGGAATGGTCACAGATATCTTGCATGTTTTGACGGATTCGAGATGGCCACAGAATAGCGCAACTTTTCTCTAATTTAACCGACCTTGTATCTTCAATGGTTTAGGATATCCCTGTAGTGGCCCTTTAAATAGTTCTAACCCTATATTGAGATACAAAGTCGTTTAAATTAGAGAAAAGATGCACAGCTTTTATGCTTAATAAGAATCTGGAAAAAAACTTGGCCCAACTGCTATAGCTTTACATAAGTGGTGAGCATCTGACATTTCAAGAACTCTCAAATCAGACTAGATTCTGGAGTTTTGATAGTCAACTTTTGTTTTTCTTATGGGCATATTTTTATTTAATGTCATTCGATATTAATACAACCAATTTTACCACTGTAACCACTATAAATCACTATAAAATAAAAAAAACACAATTTTACACTTTTTATTCAATAAAAAAAGAATAAATCTATTTTTTTGCAATTTTATAAATTTTTGTTAAATTGTTTTTTTTATCCCGAATGAGTCAAAATACCACAAAAGAACACAAACCCATAAGAACAACAAAAGTTTACTATGAAAGCTGTAAAAAATAAATAATTTATTTTCAATAATAATTAAAAAGATATGGCTAAGAAAAACTTCATTTTCAGTTTTTTCAGCATATTTCAGCAACAGCTGGAATTTACGAAAATGTTGTTTCAGATTCTCCAGAAGCATCAAATTGTGCAACTTTTCTTCAATTTAGCCGATTATTTAGGAGATCCGATAATGGTGAACCAGTTGACAGTGACCACCCTATATATAATTCCACGTTTTCAAAGCCTTGAAATTTTATTCATCAGATAAAGGCAGTTCCTCCTCTGTGTAGGTGGTGTGGAAGAGCAATTGGGAAATTTTAGTTAGGAACCCTTATTGTTTATTTCAAATTGGGGTCTTATGGCTAAAACTACAAAGATTTGACCGAAATGTTTTTTCGATTCATGGATAATTTTCGGCCAATTTCAGTAATATCGAAAAAAAAAAATTTCATCGATCACAGCTACCTATCATGAATAGAAAAAAATGTTCCAAAAAAATCACACGTATTTTTTGTAGTAAAATCGAATCAACAAGAAAGATAATGGCTTTTTATTAAAAATTTCCAAGTTGCCCAACCCAAAACAGTTTCTCCAGCCCCTAAGAGGTGGAGGTGGTGGGATCGAGTTTGAATAAATGTACCCCTTCCAGATGGACAACTTTCATCAACGATGTTTTTGTTCGACTGCGAAGTTGTTTATATTTGTCTGCAAATAAAATAATCTGACCCAATGTAAACGTGCCAAATTTTTTGACTAGTCAAACCATGTTGTTTAAAATAAATGTGAAAGGACAATGCAATAAAATAAATTGCCGATAGATTAATAATAAATTACCTCTCAATTTTTGCAAATATTTATAATTATTATAGTGTCATAACTAATTGTAATTTTAACTATCGAGTGCAACAAATATATGGCCAAAATACCTAGAATTACAAAAATAAAAAATATAATACAAAGTAATAATAAATAAATAAATAATTTTTTTTTAAGTAATAATGAGAGATAGGCATGCGCAATGTAACCACAATGTCAATAAATTAAAAAATGTTCCATTTAATAATTCCCTGCTTATACTCACATTTTTGCTGCCTTGGAATAATAACAGTCAATGTAAATTATTAAACTTCTCATAATTAGTCATATGGATAATCTCTGCTTTTGTTATTAATTAGATACATTATTTATTCTCTCTAAGTTAAGCAGAAATTTTAATTTTTTTAGTGATATTAAATAAACATTTTTCACTTATAATAAGCATATGACCCTGTCAAAGCGTCCGTATGACCTTACCTATTAAAAATATGATTTAAAACCGAGATAAATAAAACTTCGTTGTAATACAGCTATTATTACAATTTGTATAATTAACTTCATTCTTACCTTCTTATCATAATATAAAAAAAAATTTTGTTTATTACGGATTTACAGGCCGTATCCGCAGAAATATCATAGGTGCTTTGAATTTATTGATTAATCCACGAATAATTATTGCGTAGTTAGAGAAAAGGCCAATTTGTTAGCTTTTATCACCTACCAAAAGATTATACCGATCTTTTAATAATCAAAAAAAAGCTGCAATTAGGAAACGGTATCTTTCCGAAAATTGATTGTTTCACAAAGCTGGAAGTTCTACTATAATAAAAGTTGTTACGGATGAAAAAAAATAAACAAAATATTACTCTTAGTTCAGATTAAAACGGCCATGTAATATTTTTTATCATTTTCAATGGGATTTCATTACCATGCCATACCTTTATTCTATAGTGTAACTAAAAGTAAATTCAACCTACATTCAACGGAGAAGGTACATTAATCAATATCCTAAGCAACACGCTGATTTTATTTTTGCGAAAATAAACAATAAATTATGGTGGTTTTTTTAATGAAATATCCATTTACATTTTACATTTTTTGATGTAGATTTGAAAAATTTTTCTTGGAAAGACCAAAAACATACAAAAAAAAAAGTTTAATCACAATATTTCAATTATTTCGAATTAAAAAGAATTACTAAAAAATCAAATTACGGTCATTTAGTTATGAACATGTAGAAGAGCAAAAAAGAGTTTAAGGTTTAGAAAAAACTGCGCTGATAAACAATAAAGAAAATTTGCCATTAGAGCTTTGTATATAATTATAATTAATTCGTAAAATATTTGTTTTTTGTTAAGATCAGTGCAATTCCACATAATATCTATCTATCAGATATCTATCAGAATAAGTCGTCTTCCCAATTTTTGCATGCGCTTCCAAAAAACAATTTCATATTACTAAATCATATTTATAATAAAAAAATCTTACCTAAAGTAACGGCACATAATAAAACAAGTATTGAACACCAACCACTGGAAGACATGTTTATAATTAGAATGAGTATTATAAACTATTAAAGTTTTGAATATCAAGCGCTGCACTAGCAGGAGTCGGTGCGAAATCTGATGTTTACGAGAAGCGCCGCCGGGCTACCCAATTCTCTACTCCGCAGGATTATCAAATTCCTCCTTTAGTGGGACATCCTGGCGCCAGAAAAGGTCGTTACTACCCTACAGGACTAATGCACCCCTAGCCTGATTCCCTTGTTTGGCTCGAGTTTTCAGTCTGGATACGTCTCCCGGAGGAAATTGTTGTCATGGAATTATGAAAAGCGCACTTTTCTTTAAAAGTGTCACCTGAAAAATAATCACAATATATAATAAAAGTTCCTTATTCTACATGTTTCCATTTTAATGCCTACCACAATAATTTTTAATAACAGCAAGAAAATATACAATGTAGAGTCTTTGTTTAATTATTGTAAGTCATTTTTTTATGTTTGATTTTATTGTTATTTTGTTCTCTATCTGCTGAGAATAGTTGTAAAGCTCTAATAAGGTACACCAGGGTACAAAACAATTTTCTTTTAAATTTAGGAATTCATTCTACTATTCTAACAACACTTTAGTATATGTACCCCGCAAAATTGACACGTAATTTTAATTTATGGTTTGAACTAATTTTATGTGTGACGAAGGCGCTGTTGCCAGAAATGATTAATTCTTTGAAATTTAAATTTGACAGCCTTCGTAATTTGTTCTGAAGTCTTGTTTTCTTGAACTCTTATTCCTAATTTACCTTCGTGACATCCTTCATGAGACAAGGAGAAGATTTTGTATTTATTAAGCTCAGTAACACTACGAATAATGCTGCCAAATTACAACAAAATTGGTTGATGTATATTATTTTTAAGATTATTACGAAAAAGCATTTCTTTTAAGTTCAATAAAATCTTGTAACATGAAAACAAAAAGCAATCGAACATTAGTGTACCTATATCAGAATGATTTTTTTATTATTTTTTGGTCCTCTATTTCCTCTATTATTCGTAGTGCTACTAATATATGCATTGTAGTTTATTCTAGGTGTAAAGTATAATATACTTTATTATTTTTAATGGGATATTATCCCATTCCAGATGTTTTTACATTCAAGTTATTATCAAGTTATTAAAATCGTCGAAAATATTTTTCTTTAATATATTGTTCTCCAATCCCAATAATAATAGTGCTATCTCAGTATAAACAAATTGGCGAAATTTTGTTTTTGTGTAATATCTAGAAGCTCATGAAGATTAAAAAAAAAAAAAAAAAACAAAAGTGGCTTTTGAATTGAGCTCATAACACTGCACTACTTTCCTCAATTAGCAGTTCGTTTAACTGGAGTATTTTACGAGCTCCCTGTACTCGTCCCTGTACTTATGATTGAAAACAACTCACTCTGTATGAAAAGATTCAAATCAATGAAGAGAATGAATCTCACAATTCCAAATGAACCAATTTGTAATGAAAGTTTAACATACTTACTGATATTACAAAATATTATTCCGTTATTCTGACAGTAGCGTAAGCTGCGTAAGTATAGTTAAAATATAAAATCAACGTCAAATTTGATAAGAAATATCCTTAACTTTTTTAAATTTTTTATTTTTTTTAATTTTATAATTTAGCTTGCCAACGGTAGTTCAAAGCTCAGCATTCCAAAAGGTATCAGTATTATCCAAGTCTTTCATAGCCAATTCTAAAATTTAAAAACAACTGAAATGGGATATGTTATGATATAATGTTCATGTACGTGTATCATGTGTTGTCTAGATTCAAACGCAAATAAAATTAAATATTAATTTAGTTTTAAATAATTTTTGATGCAATTAAATTTGTATACGGTGTTGCCTATGATTGAACACGGTGTTAGATGAAGAATAATACCAGGTTCAAGGTGCATTTTTTTTTGCATGGAACTTTTCTTCATAATTTGGTTTGAAATCGTTTCTGGAATTGCTTTACCAAATATGCATAAAATCAATGTTCAATTAACTTGCTGATTCGGTCATTTCGAAGTAATTGAAACAAAAATATATCAATATTTAAAATTTCTGATTTTACTTATATTGTTGTTTGAAGATAATCGATTATTTATATTAGAACGGTTTCAAGAATTTGTATAACCTTTTGATAGTCAAGATCAAAGTAATAGAATTATTGTATACTCTCAGGCTCATTATGAATTCAGAGCCAAAGTTGGGGAAATATTTATTTATCATCAATCCAATAATAATTATAAACAATATTCACGTATTGACAAAATCTAACATAAGCATTATGAATGTGATAATTTCATCATCAGAAGAGTATTGTATCAGAATACAATTAATTATTAAACACACGAATCTTGTTTTGAGTGGTTTGTAAAAGTGAAAGAATGGGGTTGAGATACGCGCTCATATTAATTATTCTATGCTTTATAAGAAGCAGTAAGTTATAATGTTAATTTATTCTTAGTACCACCATGTTCATTTAAAACATTTTATCACCAACAATAATTGTATTATAACATTTATCTATACAAAATATAATAATAATTATACGTTCGATTGAAAATTAATATTAATAACATACCTATTTCTAGATCTATCACTCAATTGTTATAGTTGTTTAGACTGCTCAAATTTAAAAGAACATGCCGAATTTTCCTGTACAGAAGAAGAAATATGCGCCACATACACCTTTACCTGTAAGTAACAAAAATAAAATATAAGCATAGAAACAAAACTGTCTTGAAAAGATGAATAAAAGATTAAAATTGTAAATTGCAGTTTCCAATGGTACAGGTTTCAACTACACTCAAATAAGCAAAGATTGTCATCAAAAAGACATCAGTTGCGAAGGTGTCAAGACCTACCATGAAAGTATTTTTATTGAATTTCTTACCCATGACAAGATAAAACCTGAATACTCGGAAACTGTGTTTGATTCAGCCTGGATCTGGGACATGGATTGTACGACCTGTGAAGAAGATTTGTGCAATAATTTATTTCTGGAATAGAACTTGAAGATTATCTTCGTCTATGGACTAATCGTTAATAAAATATCCTTAGTAGGTATACAATTTTTAAAAATGAACAAAATGAAGGAAAATATCCTTTTCTTATTTCGTTTCCGAGAAATAGAGTGATTTTTTGACGATTTTTAAGTTTCAATTGTACAAAAGTAATTGTTCATAAATACAGAAACAGTAGCTCGGTCCGTAAAGTGGTAACTAGCTTATTTCTAGGATTATCAATACTATATCGGCAGCTTATATTGCTTGCTGATCAGTTAGTTGTCGAAGAAAAGGATTTTCGATCGAAGAGCTTAATGTTATAGTATAAGGAAGATTCTGGTTTGCGGACAGATAAGTAAATTATACATATTATAAATTTTCTTAATGTTTATTAAAAACATATAACGTACAAAAGTAACTTTAAACAAAATTAATTATTTTTTGTTAAATCGTTTCATAGTTGCCATTTTGTTTGTCATTTTAGTTTCAAAATGACATTCTTTTAGACACAAGTGCTTGAAACTGACATATACTTTTACGCACTACTTGTGCTTAAAAGAGATAAATGATAATTAAAAGCAAGTTTTCATGAATCTCCATGAAGCCTGTCACTTTAACAATATAAAATACAAATTTATAGAGCTCATAAATTTATATTTTCATTCTCCCCTTTACGAAAGTGTAACTTTCTGTCTTGATAAGGCAACCGAAAGCGAAAGTAAAACATCCTAGGTGATAGGTTGCTAGGTGGTTGCTAGCTATGAAAAACTTTCGTGGCCTGGACAAAAAAGTAGAAATGTCAGTTTGATTAACGTTTATTTAGATGAGAAATTAAATGTAAAACTACAATAAAAAATTCCAGAACATACATAGAAATTCTGGAACATACAAATAATTATTATTGTATGTTCCAGAAAGATTTATTGGAATTTGCAGCTTCTTGAATGAAATTCATTTTGAACTAAACTACGATCAATAGTTATTTACATTACAAGCTACGAAAGTTCACTTTTAGGTGTGAGGTGTATTTGAATACCCGAGGCGAAGCGTAGCGTAGCCGAGGATATTTAAAAACTCCGAGCACCTGAAAGAGCTTTCGTAGCGTGTAATGTATTAAACTTTTCATTCTCCCCTTGCCATATTGAACCACGGATTAAGAAGAAATTAGTAAAATAATACGATTCAGTGATAACAATGGAATTATTATAAGGTGCCATGTTTTTAACATTACCATATAGTAACGATAGTTTTAAGTTATTAATTTATGACACTGTCAAGTTTAAAACTCTGTACCGCTATAATTTCAGAATCTTTGATCGTAGGTAGTTTAGTTCAAAATGAATTTCATTCAAGAAGCTGCAAATTGCAGTAAATCTTTCTGGAACATACAATAATAATTATTTGTATGTTCCAGAAAGATTTACTGGAATTTTTATTGTAGTTTTACATTTAATTTTCCATCTAAATAAACGTTAATCAAACTGACATTTCTACTTTTTTGTCCAGGCCACGAAAGTTTTTCATAGCTAGCAACCACCTAGCAACCTATCACCTAGGATGTTTTACTTTCGCTTTCGGTCGTCTTATCAAGACAGAAAGTTACACTTTCGTAAAGGGGAGAATGAAAAGATTCTAAAATTACAGCGGTACAGAGTTTTAAACTTGACAGTGTCATAAATTAATAATTTAAAACTATCGTTACTATGGTAATGTTAAAAACATGGCACCTTATAATAATTCCATTGTTATCACTGAATCGTATTATTTTACTCATTTCTTCTTAATCCGTGGTTCAATATGGCAAGGGGAGAATGAAAAGTTCAATACATTACACGCTACGAAAGCTCTTTCAGGTGCTCGGAGTTTTTAAATACCCTCGGCTACGCTACGCTTCGTCTCGGGTATTTAAATACACCTCACACCTAAAAGTGAACTTTCGTAGCTTGTAATGTAAATAACTATTCTTGACGACTTAGAATTCATAAATTTTGTTTCTTGACAATTCAACAAAAAATCTTGGGGAAATAATTACGTTGCAAAAGGAGTGTTTGACTATTTTCCAACTCGGCCTTCGGCCTCGTTTGGCAATTTTCGTCCGTGCTTAAACTACTTAAAACGCTCCAATTTTGCACCTTGTATATCACAAATAGTTATACACCGTTCACATATTAAAAAAGAACTAGGTGGCCATGAACTTTTGTTTTTAGGTTTGCAAAAATTAAAACTCCCTAGATCTCGATTGACAATATCAGCTGATCGAGATATTAAAGGTTAAGTATAGACTGACATTTGTCAAATCACTCAAAGTGTCTCAGCTGATTAACAGCCATGTTGTCAAATTGAAGTTTTAGTAGTAGGATATCTATCTAGGATGATTTTTTACTCTGATCAATTTTTCTCAAACTGACAAATAAAATTATTAAATTTTTGACATTTTAAATTTCAAAAGAGCAAAATGACGAAAATAATATCTCTAAGATGAATAAATCCGCATTAAGAAAGCATTTCAATGATTAAGATCCAGAAAGTCCAAACTTGAGTAAACATTTAAGTCATTCAGAAGGTGAAATATATTTGGAATGTAAGTATTGAGTATGTGTATCTGTATCTGCTAAATTGCTGGTAATTACTGTCTCTTATAGTAGTCAGACCGTGCCATTAGCAAGTATTATTAGACAAGACAAATTTGATATTACACCCTTGGGCAGCCCACATAAAATATGCACTGATTATGAAATTTTTGTGTTTCCGGAAGATTTGCAATAATCTATTTCCAATACAACCCAATCGAAATGACATGGGGGTATTGTAAACTTCACTATACAAGCACGTAAATTAGCAGCTTCCCTCTAAGGATAAAGTAAAGAATGTACGTCTTGAAGAGCTTTCAAAATGTAAGTACACCTGACATGTGACAAAATTAATATAATCATTGTGAAAAACTTATTTCGGAGGACTGGACGAAACAAATGGACATGGTGAAAATCTTATTAAAATCAGAGCGCTGAAGATGATTCTGATTCTAAGCAGGATGCAGTAGCGTTGCAGTAGGTTGTGGTGCATTATCACTCACTCTGATTTTTGGGAAAATTTCTATATAGGGGGCAAGATTACCTTAAAAATAGACGATATAAGCAAAAAAAATTGCGAACGGTCCATAAATTTACAAAAAAAAAACACTTTAAAGCTCAACTTTTGGTCCAAATTGATGATCGTTTATCACGATTTTCTAGGCAAAATATAACGCTGCACTGTCAACACTCCTTAAATAAGTAACTACAATACATTCCCTGAACTTGTTTTAACAGTTTTATTTCTTAAATGTGTAGGATAACTTCTAAAAATGGTTTTTAATTTTTGATGATAATTAATTAAACTGACATAACCTTTAATGAGTTGAATAATTCACAATAAAGCCGTGAGGCAATAATCGAAATGTCAACAATGCCATTCATGGACATAAAATATAATATAATGTTTTGCGACGTTGTCACGTTGTTATGATCAATAATATATTATTTAAAATTAAAAACTCATGTTTTATGATGTGATTTTTTATAAGAGGAAATAAATCAAAATCAAAAATGTGTTTTATTTAGTTAATTATGAATTGGTACATTATCAGTCTGAAAATATTCAAACATAAACTTTAATAACCAGTCTTATAGCCCATTATCTATTTGACGGCCTCTGTGATATTTTCCTTGCCCTCTCGCATGGACCATTTATAACTTTTGATGTATTTCTGAATAGAAATATTTGAAATTTTAAAATTAAAACAATAACCTTCGCAAATTATACAAAATATTTTTATTTCACAAGATGTTAGAAATAAATAATAGATATGACAACGCTGCACAACATGATCATTCTCAGTTCTACGAATCTGTCAGTTTAGTGAATTTAACTGGACATGAAGTGTCATTTTGGGGCAATTTTGCGGTATTTCAAACTCAATTTTCTCGATATTTTATTAAAGGTTTGCAATTTTTTTTCAAGATATCATCTAAATTGAGCGTAAATTAACGACTCATGCAAAAAAAAATCCAAAAATCGGAGTGAGCTATAATGCACCGTCCCCGCGGTTATTGATAATGGGGGATAATTTTGGGCCAGAAGCCAGAAGTCCAGAATCTTTGGCTGGTTTCCGACACACTACTACGATACCGAATAACCGACGAATTGACGAAAAATATTTTTCATTTACGTACCTATATTTTAATATTTTAATAAACGCACCGATATATTTTAATTACCTGCTATGTGTTTATTAAAAGTAAATTAATATAATTGATTCAAGTTTTTTATTTTATATTCAAAAAGTACATTTGTGTATTTTCCTAACACTTGGCAAAATTACATGATAACCTTTTTCTCATTTTCTCAAACTCTTATGAAAAGCTTAAGATTTTAAGATCTTAGATCCAGCGACATTGCGTTCTAGTTAAAGATTATGTGACTAAATGATTCAAAATAAAAAGCCCCCAAAGATGTAAATATAAATATAATAAGAAGAATACCAAAAATATCAAAAATCCATCTGGCAACTATGTCCTGTTCCTTGCCATAAAACTTCAACCTCATAAAAAAGAGACATAACCAAACTCCAGTCAATGATTGACAGCGGTTATACCCAGTGATTTCTATCACCCTACACCCTAACCCAATTCTTTTATAATAAGTGAACGGTGTATAGTCCAATAAAGTCTAAAAAGTCATACGTATCGATTAAGAATACACATCCATTTGATAGTTCGATTTATTTTGTTTCATATACGTGGTTTTTATAGTAACCGTCCAGTTTGTCTAAACACTCCATCCCGCATAAATAAGTATACGTCAACATTGGTTTTGAATGAGAATTAAATTAACAGCGCAAAGGATAACGTGTCATTACGTGAATAAATTTTATGTAGTTGTCAGTGGCTCTCAAACTGACGTAAGCGGTTCAATTCATATTTGAATGATTTCCTTCAATAATTTACGCTCGTTCACAACTTGACAATTAACTGTTTGACATTTTCTGGTGAAATTAAAAATATTAATTCGGACGGTTAGTGTAACGTCACATCTGACTTTTTAAAGTTAATCCTACTATATATGTCCATCTTCTAGCATTGGAAATGAAACGGTTAAGGAGTTATCCTCATATTGAAAATGTTCATGCGCATTTTTTTTAAATTTAGGCATCGAGACGCGATATTCCTGCATTGTTTGAGATTGCGTAAAATTAGTATCTATTTATACAGGGTTTCCCAGTTTTCTCCTCGCAAAATATATATTTAGATTGTCAATTTTCTTCTGAGTAAAAAGTTTTCTATAAACTTGGATTTTTTTTATCTTCTTAACATGTTAAAGCTGTTCTTAAATAGTAAATACTTGAAGGGGTGTTACTTGAATGCATGTACTAAACTTAAGGGCGTATTTCTGGGCCCATTTTAAATAGAAAATTTTATATAAACATATTCCCTAAAATGACTGGTTTTCAAGATACAGGGTGTAAGTTTTTTTTTTACTTGGTTTCTTATTAATATTTCAAACATTGTTTTGCCGATACTGTTGAAATTTGTCAGTGTTATTTGTAATAAGGAACTCCTTTAAACGCAAGTAGATTATTCAGTCCAGGGGCGTCCAGAAGGGCACCATCACCAACATTATTGGAAAAGAAAAATGTCCGCCACTGACTGTTTTAAATTTTGATGTTTCAGATTAAATGTATCCTACATATGTAGCTAGGTAATGAGTTGAAAAAATACTAAGTTCATGAAAAACTTTTTACGCAGAAGAAAATTGACTATCTAACTATAATTTTTGCAGAGAAAAAACTGGGACAGCCTGTATTTCAGCAGGGTGTTTCAAAACATGTTGTAAAAAAATTTAACAACAGTTTTTTGATGAATATCTCAGGAACCTTATGTACACCTCTTATCATTAATATTATTTATTTCTGAGCGCTGCTTAAATTCCTTTCCATATGATATGACAATGACAGAGATCTTAGGATTGCTTCAAATTTTTTTGGTCCACAATTTATACGACACTGGGAAAATTTGCATTTTGAAAGCACATTTAAATTGTCAATATTTGCTACAACTGTTTTCGAGAAAAACAGCATTTTATGATGAAAAACATAAAAATAGCAACTAGTTTTGTTGTGGACAAAAGCATCACTTATTTTTTTATAATTTTTTTATGATTTGTTTCACTGCCACATAAAAAAGATCAATTAGCCCACAAAAAGTCTAATTTTAATTAAAATTACTAATAACAATGATATTTATGGTGGTTTCTGAAATAAGATATCGTCAAATAACTGAGAATTTTTTTTTTTAAATCCTGTTTCTCGAAAACGGTACGTTTGGGGACCCTAGTTAATAGGAACTTTTTTTTAACGAGGCAGACAATCACACCTTTCATTTTCTGCCACATGTTTTGAAACAGCCTGTAGATTTAGTCTATTGATTGTGATCATTATTGTAATATAGTTTTTTTACAACGAATAAAATTGATTTTTTTTATACCTCTTATGTCCGTATTCATCAAACTTCAAAATATAACTCTGGGGTTATATTTTGAATTTTCTGACAGCTGATTGGTCTATTGCTCAAAGCCTACGAACGCTACGAAGTTTAAACCAATGACATGTTCCAAAATATAACCCCTGGGGTTAAATTTTGGAACATATCATTGGTTCAAAATTCGTAGCGTTCGTAGGGATTGAGCATTAGACCAATCAGATGTCAGAAAATTCAAAATATAACCCCAGAGTTATATTTTGAAGTTTGATGAATACGGACATTAAAGGGGTATAAGTGTATCTCAGTCCGGGCAGTAACTTAATCTGAATTATTCGCTATTAGCGTTGATTGAAGGAGTCAGGTCAGGTCTCAATCAACGCTATTAGCATGCTGGGCTGTCTTCTACGCCTTCACTTACAGCTGCAGTTCCTCAATATAATATTCCAGTCTCATTAGACGAGTCTAGATAAATCATTGTTAGAGACAGTTCTGGCTGCCGCAGGTACAACATTGCAACGCACCACGCAATTCCGTCGAATATCCAGATATTTCTAGATGATGAACAGGATTTTTTCTTTCTATAAGGTACCCTAATATTTATTTAAACAGGTAAGCAGTGTTGCTTTGAGGTATCAGAATAAGTAATAATTGTACTTATTAAATATCTTTGTTTTGCGTAGTTTCTAGGGAAAAAGTAAAAAATTATTAATGTGAAACAACCGCGCTCTTGGGACATCAAGATATTCCTAAGTCTGTCGGAATCACTATTACCTATGACTTTTATCCCTTAGAATAACTTGAAATAAAATAAATATCTAATGGGTAAGATTAATATCAATTATTATATTATCGATAAAAACTAGAGGAACAAAAAAAACGTAAGAAGCTTAATGCACGTCTAACCTGAAGGAGAATTTCTTAGACAGTTGTGAGAGATTTGTGCATGTTTTTTTTTAATCAAAGGAAATTCTAAGAAATAATATTTCGCTTGAATTTGCAGCCTGGTGAATTGTTTAATTTTTAGAAATGATATTTCTTTTTATTCCAAAATGAATCCAATTAAATATGAGTAAGTATGTATGAGCTATTTGAATTATTTATATGAATTAGTAGGTCTCAATTATTTAAACTGAATATCAACAAATTGAATGGAAAGATTTTAAGGATCAACACTGCTTGGAAATTCTTTACAAATTAGCAAAATTTTTCTTTTTTTCTTTATGAACAGACACAACAACTGGAACTACTCAATTCAATATCAAACTGATACATCATTTGAAGGAGTTAAGATTTCATATAGATCACGTGAACGGTTATTTTTCAATAAATACGACAAAGAAAAATTATGACAAGAAAATATTTCTCATAAGTAACGTGATATCATTTATTCATTAAATAGTACTAAACATAGTATTAAACATATTAAATAGTAAATTTCTTAACATTTACAATCTTAAATAGATATTTACAAGATTATGCATTACACAAATCTTTGGAGCACAACCTACAATTCACAGAACTATTTAGTTTCTTATCTTCTGTTTCTGGAAATAATGGAGACAGGGCTTTAACTCGTTTGTTTAAAAACACGCGTACATCCTCGCAAGTAGTTGATAGACTCTGACAGGTTCTTTCCGTTTCATACTGAACTTCTCCACCATAATTAACTAAAAAAATATATTAGACGTAATTATTAGATACAAGCAAGAGTAGGTACTTAAATTGCAAGTTTGTTTTATAGAATAAAATTTTATAATGAAAGTTCAACAATAAACTTAAAGAAAAAAGCACTATAATAGTAGTCGTGTAAGGGCTTATGGAGTGGGTACCTCAAACGACGAGGCCACCAAGTCAACTATAATGGTGAGACTCCTACTCAAACCTTCCCGACTTTTTAGTCAAGACCAAACGGTCTTTCCTTGAGAGGAGTCATTTCTTCCTCTCCCAATGTCTCTCACTCACAGGAATACCTAGGCGAAACCATTTATTTGTCTATTTAAGTTTTATTTAGGTTTAAGTTGGCCTTTTTATCTTTTATTATATTGTTACTTATTTTTATGTTTATGTGAATTATCAATTATTACTGAAGACTGTGCTTAATTTTAATATTATTGTAGAATTCCTGTCAGAAAGGTAAAGAGGACCATGAGTCCTATTTTTGTACAGGTCTATAAATAAAGCATCCATCAATCATCAATCAATCACTCGTAGATGTTGAACATAAGGACACTTTGGACCTCGCAAACGTCAATATGGTTATAGGAGTCCTCGATTTCTAGCTCACATTTGGGACAGATAGGATCTCCCTTTACCTCACAATAGGCTGTTGGTTAAGATCAGTGAGCACTCGTTTTCATGAATGTGCAAATGAATCTGAATCTGCCTCTCAACACTTCTATGAACCTTTTTGTGTCAATTCCTTAATAACCTCTTTTGGAAGACTTGCGGTGAAAAATTCCCAGATTAAAGCCATAGCCAATGTATTCCCAGATAGAAAATTATAAAATATCATTTATGACATAAATTATTGTGAGTGTATGCATGTTAAATGATTTACTAGGAAAATAACTCCTCCAAAAGCAGCTTTGTTTCTTACCTGTTATTGTATATGTAGCACAAAGGCTATCAATAGGGCATACACGTTCCTCGCCGGAATCTTCACAAGACTCGCATGAATAACATGTTAAGCATGAAGCTGAAAATATCGGTTTTTATTATAAAAAATTGTTTAATAATTTACTAAGCTTACCATAATTAAAATACAAAACAGCAAGAACAAACAGCGTAACTCCCTTGCAGGTCATGATGAAGCAACACTATGCAAATAGTTTTCCACTAGCGGAATTCTTGTCACCAAGTATCGTTTGAGGATCAAATATTTATACTAAATAGATAATAAAAAAGACATTGTCTTGCGCAGAATGTTATCTCCAGTCACTGAAGCAGGAAGATTTATCGAAAATATTTGACTTATAAGCTTACGGCTAAGTTAGGCTATGAATTAGGCATGTAAACATTTTAATGTAAATACATAAATATTTTTTGTGCATTAAGTCAAGTGGTTATATTAGTAAGCATTATTATGCATATTTACCTACACTGAGACTGAGAGATTTTAAAGATGCTGCTTGTAACTCGCCATTGCCTTTTAATTTGCGATGGAATTCAAACAGTTTAAAAATGCAGTAAATTGAATTCTCCAGAAATGTCGGAAGGGTGTTTACACTCGCAAGTAATGCATTTGGCTTGGTTCAGTAAATAAGCAGGAAAACCTGGAAAAGTGCTTTTTTCCCGGATTAGTTAGACCTTCAGAAACACTCATCAGCACTAACCCCTGCATTACATCGAAAAACTTAGGGTTATTCCCCCTACCCCCCCCCCCCCCTAAACACATCAAACAGTGATAAAAATTTTATATTTAAAATTACACCTCGGAAATCGTCTCTCGGAGGATTTCGGGATTGTTTTGTTTTTTAATTACGAGTGTATTAAAATCTTTTTTTAAATTATTTTTAATTTCAAAATAATCTGTACATGCAGCGAGCTTATAATTTATAAATACAATAATTGATAATGAATCGTACTCAAAGTCGAATTCGAGAATTTGGTGGAAGGGAGGGAATTAACTTAATTTTCTAATTTATCGGGGTAATGCAGTGGTGCGTGCTGATAATGTTCCTGAAGGATTAAGAAATCCAGGAAAAAATAATTTTTTTAATCGATGCTGTTCTATCAGATTGTACAGTATTTTCCGGCTTATTTACTGCACTATCAATTTTATAGGTAAAATTCTTCTAGTAAGATAAGTTTCTTCTCTCACATCTATACCAGACTTGGAAGATTCTAGATTCTTGATAAGTTCGCTTAATTTCGGTTTCGGATTTTTCTCCTAAAGCTACTGAAACATACTATTTATTCATACATACTTTATAACATATTGGACCTAAAAATTAGAATCGTGACAAATTAATTGAAAGTGTATTAAATAATTATAAAATGCGTTTTACAAAATATTTTCTTAATTATTTAATATTACACAGATCTTTATCACAGGTTTTACATTCAATATAACTTTTAAATGATGATTCACCATTGGGTAGGACGGGGAAAGTTGAGCCGAAGGCATCAAGACGCGGTTTCATTTCTTTTCTTATATCATCACAAGTAGTGGATGGCAGTTGACAAGTTTTTTTGAATTGGGTTATAACATCCCTCATATATGTGCCTGCAAATAATAAAATTAGGGAAATTTTTTTTTTCGAGCTCTAAGAAGATCGAAATTTTCCGGAACAAGCTGGAATTTGGGGGTTGTGATGGGTATTCCGCCATCTTGATTTTGGAGGATGAGTTGGTTTCTGAAGCTTTCCCAGCTTATTTTTTAAATTTTATAAGTAGGTATAGGTCTTATTATGAGTAAAACATATGTTTTATCGCATAAAGTGACCGTAAAAAAGTAAAAAAGACCGTAAAAAAAAATAATTTTTTTAACAAATACCTATTTTAAAAATTTGACTTTCTTAGACTTAATTTCAAATTGCTATATTTTTTAAAGTAAGCTTTCATAATCTTTCATTGGAATGGACCATGAAAATTATTGGTTATTATACTTCACATTTCTTTACATTTCGAAAAGTGATTTTTTGTGACAAAATTGACTTGTTTGATACAATTCACTTTTAGGGAGATGACAGGCTGTTTCATTGTCAAATTTATTATTGTTCAAATAAAATTAGGTAACAGTGGTGTTTGCAGCTTCAAGTAGCTATCCAAGAAAACATCAGCTCTCATAAAAAAAGTTTGTTCTTAAAAGTGAATTGCATCAAAAAAGTCCATTTTGTCTCAAAATATCAATTTTCGACCAATGTAAAGGATAAAAAAATTGCAATTTGAAACTAATTCTAGATAACAAAAATATCAAGTAGGCTGACATTACTACAACAATTAAATCGAAATCTTGTTTGGTTTTCTAAAAAATTCACAATTTCGAAAACAGCTGTTTTTTTCTATACATATAAGTAAAAATCACTCTACATGTATGTCTGGACTACGGCAAAATAAGTTTTTGAACAGGCAGAGATTTTTTAGTTCTCAAAGTTTCTTTGACAAGTCAAAGATAACATTTTCCCATATGATACCAACTTTTTGGCGGTCACTGCATACACAACGTGATCATCTCTCGGATCCTTAGGAAACGGTGTCTCCAAATTTGTGACATTTTGCATAAATCAAAAAATGTGATCTCATTAGTATTTTTTTTGTAGAAAATAACTTTCTTATTTATGCAAAATGTCATGTCGTTTTGTAGGAAACTACAAGCTCCACCAATAAGTTTTCCTTATTCATATCGGCATTTTCAAAAATTAGCTCGGATAAATTAAAAAACTAACGTACCCTTTAAAATCAAGATGACGGAAAACGCACAAGAGGAATACTCTGGAATACTCCATATCTTTAACATCGATTTAAATTTACTTGGCACATTATGGCAATAAAACATATAATGTAGTACCTACTTACTACTAACGATAATTACCCTTATCTTCTAAAAATTAGATAAAATATTTCAGTTTCTTACCTGTCAGATTATATGTGGCACAAATTTGTCCTTCTGGGCAAGTTACTTCAATTCCCGAATCATTATGTTCATTGCAAGCGTTGCACTGGTAACACTTCAGAGCAATACCTAGAAACAACATATGATTTAGTAGCAGGTACAGTATAAATTTTATAGGAAGGCGAGAGTTTGACGAGAATTGGTTAGTGCGCAGATACGTTAGTTGCTACTACCAAATCCATAAATATTTTGTTGTCCAATATCAACAATGTTCAGTACCATCACGGAGCTTTTACATGTTCGGCGAACGGCGGAGATACTCTTATCAGCCATATCTGATTGGTTGTTTTTTTAATGTGGATACCAACCTACATTGTTGATATTGGACAACAAATATTTATGAAGTTCGAGGCGTGTCTACGAACTTACCACTTCTCGTCCAACTGTCACCTTACCTATACAAAATTTATACTGTACTTATCATTTAAAATATTTTAGTATTATGTGCACCGCACCTGATGTAATTTCTAGTCTGATACGGTGGAACAGTTATAAATCTTGCAAGATGCGCAGTTCACGCCTTAGACTCTTGCCTTATTATAAAAATTGGACAGTACATAATATTTAGTGAGAGTTGACATTGATAGAAGAAGTTCTTGTAATTTGCTACATATTTGTATTTGGGAGGGAATAAGTCTATGTTAGGGATCAATATAATCAGCTAAATGGGCCTGAACTTGTCGACAATCGTCTCCCGCAGGACTCGATCATTAGACCAGCCCTTTTTCCCTATACATCTGATATCTGTAGATGTAAAACACACACTTAGCAGAAATTTGTTATCAACAGTTTGTTATTAAAGTAAACTATAGTCTCCTAAGGAAATATTTCCAAAAATAAGACTGCGAAAAAAAAGTTTTAGATCTACAACCAAAATCGAATGATGAATAAAAAATCTTATTTTAAATATAAAAGAGAGAATAGCTAATTTCCAGATCGGGCTTGGTTAGGTAGGTACCTGTAACACCATTAATATCTTGCTTTACATGTACCTACTCATTATTTGCTAATAATGCTTACTTAGTTATACAAATGTTACTTAATGTGTCTTACCTGAACTTACGAATAAAGTTAACGATAGGAGAACAGAAACTGATTTAATACTCATGATTTCTTCGTTCAATATCCACTTCGAGAGGATTTTCTACGTGTAAATGGACAAGGTTAATTACTGAAGACGTAGCAAATCTGCTTTTCGTCGACGGCTTCGACGGTTTGAGGAATTCCGTGGGCACGCAATATTGCCAGCTGTCGCTTCTTTATTAACGTCTACACCGGACAATCAAACCGCAACAAATGAATGGGTACTGTAAGAGTTCGGGAGGTTCACCCCCTTCAAGAATCGAGAAAATAGACCTCTCGACCACTAGGGTGATTCGAACTACTTTTTAATAAATGCAAACTAGAAAATTGGCCTCTGATCTTCTAGAATAGGTCGGGACCCGACAACATTGTGTAGGTGAATTAAAGAGATGAGTAACTCAAGAACGTTCAAAGTGTGAGGAGTATAGAAGGGCTATTCTAACGTGACAACGCCGGATGCTGACATTTTTCCCGCATTTTAAAATTACCCACTCTAAACAGCACACTTGGCTTGGCTTAGAGCACCCCTGTCCCGCTTACCCCAGTGAACGCAAGTTAGCTCATTTGGAAGCTTGAACGATCCACTCAATTTATTTAGCGGGGAGTGGATTCTTGATCCAGGATAATCAGTCGCAAACTTTCGCCTCAAGCTAATCCAGCAAATTTAGAAATTGTTGTGATTGGTCAAACGAACGACGTCCTGTAATCGTAAACCAGCGGAAGTAACCGTCGATGGATACTGTGGGGCAACGCTATTCCCTCGCCAGTCCTAGGTTAGCTGCCATTGGAAAATCCCGTAAGATTTCCTTCAGGTAGACGAACATGATCTCGTCCGGAGTGGTTCTTCCTTAGAGGAACACACTCCTGTGAGTTATTTAACACCAGTGCGCTGGAATCAGCTTTAAGCCAGTCTGCGACGGCAAGGCCGACTGAGTGATGCGATATCACCTAGTAGGTCAGGAACGTGCCCTCTCTGTCTGTAAGGGGGTTTTGTGACGGGAATAACGGTATCGCCAACCGCACCTGTTACTGAAGGAGTCCACAGGCGTCAGGCGGCGGGATGCGAAATAGAAGAGGGTTCAAGGGCGCGCGGCTGAATTTACAAATACACAGTCGAAGTTACAAATTAATATTATGAAGACAATCTTCCTCAAGTTATAGTTTGAATTCAGGGTGGCAAGATAAATTGCGAAATTCCGTATTATTACAATATTGGGTAAAACCTTGCGGAAAAGAGTCGATTGGATTTCGGGAATTCTAATTCATTACCTTATCATAATTTACCATTTACCACAACCAAATGGACGGATAACTATTACTAGAATATAAATAAAACTCTCAGAGTGGGTTCCAGCTTGAGTTTAGAAGCGAGAGGTTTAAATAACTGGGAAATTTCGGGTAGAACTCGTTCTTAATAGGGCTGAAGAGAATTTCCTGGGTTTGATGACTCAGATTATTAAATAAGACCTAAGGGCGAAAATCAAGTCTCTTAGAAATGTTTAATGGAATTATGGCGGTCCAAGGTTCTTAAGAGTGACGGATTTCTGTTTAGGGGAGTAACTACCAGGTAGTGATAGCTCTCTCGCCAATCTCAGTGCGCTCAGCGGCAACCGCATGGTTCGAGAAAGTTACCAGGTGACCTAAGAACTCCATGGTTCCCTTTCCACAATCTCAAGAGGCGCTCTGCAGCCTCGCATGTGACAAAAAGGATCCCAGAAGTATTCGGTAGTGTGGGGAAAAGGGGGTTAGTCACTGATAGACTTCCTGCCAATCTCAGCGCTCCCAACAGCAGCCGCATGGTTCAGGGGTGCTACCAGATGATCGATGAGCTCGACGGATCTTTCTTTCCACAATCTCAAGGCGCGCTGCAGCCTCGTATGTGACAAAAAAGCTTCCAGATGCATTGGGTAGTGCGGGGAAAGGATTACTAGTCAATGATAGACTTCCTGCCAATCTCAGCGCTCCCAACAGCAGCCGCATGGTTCAGGTGTGCTACCAGATGACCGATGAGCTCGACGGATCTTTCTTTCCACAATCTCAAGGCGCGCTGCAGCCCCGCATGTGACAAAAAAGATCCCAGAGGTATTTGGGTTTGTGGGGAAGGGCGACAACCAACAACGAAGAGAGAATCAAGGTGTTAAATTTTAGGGTTGAAAGGAACGGGCCAACTCACAAATAAACCAGAAATTTGAGCTTCCGCCCCCAGAGAAAAGACGTCGTGGGAAAATCGGACCCATCGATCAAAAGACGAACAGGGAGTGATTTGGTACGCCACTGAACATACGGAAATTTGCAACTAGGTCGAAGAAGAATAATCTAACGTATGGAAGATGACATCTGGCACTCGGGGTGGTTGAACCTGAAGTGCCGAACCCGGGAAGATGCTCGATAAAAGATTTAACTTTTAAACGAATAGTGGATTTACACTCGTGAAATAAATAGCGAGAACTCAAGGGGGATTTATTATTTTTAATAAATGATGCAAAGTTAAGAATGACGGACTTGTTATTTAGTTAAGTGAGAAATCTACACTTTGTTCGATTATAGAAGGTACTCCCAGTAATGGGCTGCCGCGACTAAAATCGACCAAAAAGTAGTGTATCAGGAAAGAAAGAGACAATTACAAATTGAGCGTACTCCCAATCATGGGCTGCCAGAACAATCCGCAATTGCCAGGTAAGCGTACTCCCAATAATGGGCTGCCGGCAAACCTGTTCTCTCTCAATCCTTCTGATCCCTAACTGTCAAAATCTACACTTGTTCGACGAAAATATGCCTAGTCTTTTCTTACTTTTAAATAGGGAAAATTGAAATAAAATAAATGGGAAATTGAAAAAAAATTAATGGGAAAACACCTACCGGGCGCGAACGTGCTTGTGACAAAAGTCTATACAGGTAGTAGTCTCTTATTTAGTTCTTATTTAGAAATTCTTCTAAGTCGAAAAAAAATAGTGAAAAATAAAATAAAATAAAACGGGACGATGACTAGCGTGAAGGTGCTCGCGAGCAGAGTCTACAACGTAGTATCCCTTTAGAAATTCTTCTAAGTCGAAAAAATAGTGAAAAATCAAATAAAATAAAATAAAACGGAGCGACGACTGGCGTGAAGGTGCTCGCGAACAGAGTCTACCCCCTATTGTCCCGGTACCCGCGATTCGCTGCTATTTATCCGCGGTTCCTACAATTAGGTACTCAGCTAAACCCTTTTCTGGGTAAAACTCCGCCGTCCGATGTCTAATTTACCTGGTCTACTGCTTCATCACAACCCCAGCTCGGGCGTGGGACTTGGATTTTGTTTCTCTTCCCAGCTGTGGTTAATGTGCATTCTTTCCTCCCTTACCGCCCCGTCGGTGTTAATGGCTCGTCTCCAGTCTGGGGTCCTTAGTCGGCCTTATCTCCCCCTTGTACACTTAACAGGCATGCAACATTTTGTTGCTAATGTAGGACAGAGAATATTTGAGTTACCTTTAAATTATTTAAACCCTCATTTTATTATTGACTGACCGGTTGGTCCGTTTATTTATTTCTCTGTTAAAAAAAAATTCAAAACCAATTTACAGGCTCTCCCCCTTTGAACCATTACAGTACTTATATGATTTTATTTTTTTATCATTTTCATTTTTATACAGGGTGTTCTATAAGCTCTACGACAAACTTTGACAGCTGTACAACTTAGTGTTTTCCTTGTTGGTTGTTGCCTCTCAGGAAATTTTTCAAAATACTTTTGTATTGTTAAATTACAGTTTCTGTAATTTAACTTCTGTTTTTTTTTAAATTTAATATAAATTTCTGTAGAGGTCATATTGTTTTCTTCAAAAGTGTCCCGAACCATTTTGAAGAATAAATTACTTAAACAGTCACTTTACAAACAAAATTTGACAAACATTTTTGTTGCTATAACTACCGGAGCCACTGTGACTGAGAGGCTTTGACATAGATATTGGACAGGATAATTTTATGACTACATTACTACCAGGCAATGAAGGTCCTTAAGGTCCACTCACAACTGGTCAAAGGTCAAAGCATAGGCGATTCCAGTCATGTGTTGGACAAGTCAACCTTACGTCCAAGACCGTGGGGACCGGGCAACGTGGTACCACTTTTTAGTACCACGGCTAACAAGGCTCTGACAAAACATGGCACAAACCGTAAACCGCTAGGCGGCACAACGACCCCTGAGGTACATCACTGTCGTGACTTGCCTCAGAGTAGTGACGCCAGGGGCACGGGGTGTTTGGCTTAACCGCCTGTCCGCGTGGATGAGGACCACTATAAAAACCTCCCCAACTCCACGGTATTGTGCGCACCAATGGATGCATGGTCGAGGGGGAGCTCGACAACTAGCGACAAACCTCGGGGAACCTGGAGCACCCCGTTGTATGTAGCTTGCTGCGTCATTGGGGTTATGGCGAAGTAATATTATTTACCCAATTCTCGTGGGACCATAATGGAAACCAGAGAAGGAACCAAACAAACCACTGAGGGACTTCCACAAGGAGAAATCTCAGAACTTTAGCATAGATTCACATGATGTGGCAGGCCCTCAAAGCCATACCACCTTGGAACCTATGCAAGTAGAAACACACAGCTGTGCGGACTCGCAGGGAAGTAACACTGCCACCTAAAAGTGCACCTACATAAGCTGGGGATATACAGAGAAGAACCAGTTTGTAGACTCTGCAATGAAGAAGATGAGACAGCTTCTCATGTGATATTCGAGTGTCCAGCACTCGCACGAACACGCTATGCGTTCCTGGGACCACGCAGCCCCGGGAGCCTGTAAGCGGAAAAGACCTTGTTTAGCGGACTGCTGAAGCTTGTCAAAGGAACGGAGCTCTTCTAATCAAAGAAAATCTTAAATGTGAGAAATACAATAATCCCGCTGGCTTCAGTGTTTGGGACCACATAGACCATCTCTCACATTTAGTTAAAATACCAATACCAATACCAATACCAATACCAGGCAATCAAAGCACGTTGCCTTGATATTCGGCCAGAATGCTATTCCTTTTTTATATCTTTTGTGGTATCGCTGAACTGTGAAATTTTTGCTTTATTTAACAGTTTTAAAATACAGTATCGCGGCCATAAGAAATAACAAAGTTGGCCATGTGTGTCCGAAATCTAGAAGGGTTGGAATTTGTTTGTTAACGTAATTCGATTGAAAATAGATGGTGAGACAAAAGTACCACGTTTCATTCAATTCCCATATGCCGTGTAGAATATACATATGACGGTTTTTGAAACAGAGTATTTTTTTTAGTTTTTAGCCGATATTTTGGAAACCCATGTAGATATTTTTGATTTCAAATCAAATTCTGGGAGAGCATAAAATAGTGCATCTTTATCTAATTTAACCGACCCTGTATCTCTTACCGTTTACGAGATCCCAATGATGGATAATACAAAAATTCCCCACCCTCTCTATAGGGTGCTCATTTTATCTGCAGTCCAATATATCAGAAACTACAAACTTAGGAACCTTTATTTTTTATTTCAGATTCAGATTTTACGACCAAAAATATAAAGAATTAGACTTAGCCTATCAGTCCTGCAGGGATGACGTTGAGTTTTGGGACACCTGTATACTTACCTACTTTTTTTTCTAATAAGGATTTGGTCTAATTAAAGTCACTCGTAGACACATAAAACGCAGTGTGTGCATAAAGAGTCTTTATCACTTGTGAAATTTTGATGCGCCTGCCTAGCGGTTCTTAGCGGTCAAACTTCTCGGTCATAAACAGGTAATTTTAGGAATAAAAAACAGAATAAGAATAACTCAAAAACATGTATTGCAATTTATACAATTTAAACGTTGCATAAGTCTTCTTCGCAAGTTGAACATTCGATATTATATTCAGATGTTCCAATGTTGGACAAACTTGATGCAAAAGATACTTCAATGTTGTCGCAGGAAATAAACTTAGTCAGACAGTGTTTGAAGATAGTGGAATGCGGATTTCCTTCAGCGTCACCTAAAAATAAAATACTTGAAGTTAAAGAGTATATCAATAAAAAGTAGTTTAGTCGAAAAAAGTCATTTTTTGATATTGTGGGAGGGTAGGGGGGTTTAAAAAAGCTTACAGTCTTTTGCTTTTGGTTTTCCTCTTTTTTCAATTGCTTTTTCTTATTTGTCAAACGCTTTTCCCATTTATCAAACGTCAGTGTAATTTTTCAATTGAAATTCCTCTTTTGTCAAATGAGATTCCGTTTATATCAAATGCTTTTCCCATATTTATGATACTGTCACTGTACGTAAATGGGAAAATCAATTGACATAAAGTGAAACTGATTTGACATAAAAGGAAATTGATTGATAAATCAATGACTATAATCATTGATAGATAGAAAAATAAGAAAATCATTTGACAAATAAGGAAAAGCAATTGACAAAAGAGGAGAACCAAAAGAAAAAGACTGTAAATTCAAATTACCTCATTATTTTGGTTTTGGTTTTTAAGTTCAAGGCTTATTTCTGAAGTTATCAACAGTCGACGTTTCGGGACTGATTAGTCTGTCGAGTAATAACAGCAGAAATAAGCCTTGAACCTAAAAACCAATACCAAAATAATAGTAATATAATAATTCATCTATATAAGGCCAATTGATTCTACAATTTTCGACTTCAAATTATCAACACAATTTTTTATGTGCATGCTCAATAACGAAAATGATAACACAAAATGAAAACTCTTTCCTGTTTTTCTCAAAGATGGCTCAACAGACGTTTTCAATCTTAACAAAATAAATGATCTATCCAACATTATTCTCTAAAACAATAATTAGAGGCGGCCAACATTTAAAAATAAATGCGTGATTGTTATTAGAAAAAAAATCCATCATTATATTTTCGATATCTGAATAAAAAAGAACGGTAGGTAAAAAATGTAGATGACCCAAATTGTGGAGCGTAAAAAAAGCAACAAAAAAGTATCCCATCGCAATTTTCGTATCCCGACGGAGAGTCAAATGATTGCAAAAAAGCCAAATTTAACACCTTTTTCAAGATAGCGGAGAATGCACATAAGAAATCTTGGTCGATAATTTGAAGTTCTTTTCTAAGCCGCCCCCACACAATATCCAAAAATCAGCTTTTGCGTTTTACTTGCATTTCTAACTCTTTTTTCCGACGTAATGACTGCATGACTAAAGATATGAAAGACTAAAAATATTTTTGAGTAACTTTGAATTTGGATAAAATGAAAGTTAACAATCTACATCACTTACTTGTAGTTAGATTATTGACAGTGCACCATTCATAGTCTCTACAGGTGACTTCCGTTTCGTCAGTCTCCTCACAATTGATACAATTATAGCATTTTAGAGACATCCCTGTTAAAATGTATCATATTATTATTATGGCAAAACAGTTATATTCCTAAAATTTATGTTTCAACCCTTACTTCGTAGAATCTCTGCATTATTATCGATTATGAATAAAACACTAATGTTTTATAAAATTCTACTGTATATTGATGAATGGTAGAAACGTTTCTACCATTCATCAATATACAGTAGAATTTTATAAAACATTAGTGTTTTATTCATAATCAATAATAGTTATATTCCGCTTGACAAAACATCTCCCCGAGAACAAATCTGAATTTGACTTTCTAAGTGCAGACGTAATGAGATGTATGGGGTTAAATAAAAAATATTTATTTAATATTTTTGAAATTTTGAAACAGTTTGAAACTCCTTTTTGGGATTCCATACACCGAAATAGGTCTCTATTTCACACTTACCATAAGAAACGAATAAAGATATCAACAGAAAAAGAGTAGCTGATTTGATAATCATGATTTTTTCACGTTGCAATCTCTTTTGTAGAAAGAGGATCCAATGACGACTAAAATATTATTTGGCTTGTTATAACATGAACATGAAGTAGGTGAACTAGATAACAGTCGGTTTATCGAGATGGCATTTATCGGGATGGCTTTACCCATACAACAAGAAACAAATATTTTGCCTCCATATACAGTCTATTTTTTATTTAGATGGACTTGTCATACAGCTATCAAGTTGGTACCCTGTGCCATTTTTAAACAGTAATTTTCATATTGTCGGATGGTAGCCTGTTTTCTTGACCTTGACAAAACACTTATGTTGTGACGAAAGTAACGGCAACATTCCCCGTTTCGGGTATAGGCTATGACGTCACCTGCAAAACATGTTTCCTTGTTGTAAATTGCACTGTTATAAAACGCAAGTTAAAAACTTCAAATTATTTTATTTTCTTCGAAAACAGTCCTTTTTTAGTAGTTATTCGTTTTTTGAGGATAAATTTAACAGTTGCTTGGATTGACTATAATATCCAATTACGTTTTGCGAAAACTAGATCTGGGTCCTCATTCGGTACTCTAGTCACAGTGAAACGCCAGAAAATTGAAAAGTTGAAGTTGTCAAATTGACAAACCAAATTATCAAATTCAAAATTATTAAAATGCTCAGGCAGATAAATTTATTTCAAAAGAAAGAAAAGAATGAAATATCAAATGCTATAAACAATAGCGATTGAAAGACGTTTCTCCAGATTAAGCAAAAATACAGTTTAATCAGATTCCTTGAAATATTCCTTGAAAAATTCTTTAAATGATTACCTCTATTTGTCAATAATAGATCTTCTATTTTCAACATTTTCACATAAAACTAGTGCTTCTGACGATACCGAGACTTTTTCGGTCTCGCTCTCGGTATCGTAACGAGACCGAGACCGACACCGAGACCGATACTCCATGACCGAGACCGGGAGCGAGACCGAGACTAAAACTCCGAGAGTCTCGCTCAGTCTCGCTCTCGGTACATATTTGTCAATTAAATATAATAGAATTCTTGTAACTTACAGTGTTTGTACTAAATTAGAATTGAAATTGAAGCATGACAGAATTTATTTAAAGACTTGTTTGAACTAAAGTATGTTAACGGTTATTAAATGTGAATTCTGTCTTAACTAAGGGCGATTAAATGTAACTCTTTGCCAGCCGCAGGCTTTCGTAAAAATTTATTTCCGTCGTCAGGGACGGATCACTAATCGAACATTCAATACCTACATTATTAAATTAAATAATTAAATTCACTTTCTTGTAGTAAGTACAATTTTATAAAAGAAATGCTTTAATTGAAGCTCACTTGCACAGTAAGTAAGTACCTATGCATTTAATTATATAATTTTATTAATGTATTGAATTTTCGATTATTTTAGCCCTGTCGAGGAAAATTAATTTTTCCGAAAGCTTGGCTGGCAAACAGAGTTCCGTTTAGCCTCAATTAAGACAAAATTCCCAATTAACTCTTAACATACTGCTGTTACTGTGTTTTCACTAAATATTTGTATACATATATCTTTTAGGTACCTACGTAGGTATACCTACCTATTTTTATTAAATAAGAAGTCCCCGATCGAAAAAACTAATCTAAAGATTAAAGAATAGTTATTTATCTACGAGTGATTCATAAATAGTATATTGTATACCTAGGCGGTAAAGTGGCACTTTTCAGGCCTCAAGAAGATATGGCCAGGCGAGGCGCAGCCGAGGCTGGCCACTTCTTGAGGCCTGAAAAGACACTTTACCGCCGTGGTTTACACATAATTTTTTATCCTACACAATAATAATAATAATATTTGTTTTTTGAAAAAAATTTGTTTTGAAAGAAAATTTATTGAATACCTACATATGATGTTTGCTTAATACATTACTATCAGTAAGCGTAGATTAGTTAAATTACAATCAGTAATTTATTTATTTATTTATGGATAACATTAATAGTGAACGTTGGATTTTGAATATTACAATAATTATTATTGAAAGAAATTCCTTGTTTGGATAAATTTGACATCAGTAGTCAGTACCTCACTATTAGTATTTAATTTGCTGGGTCTTGCTGGTCTATTGACATTGACAGATTGACATACATCTATAAGCTTGCTTGCTATTGGTTCCCTCTGGAAATAGCATTCAATTGCAATTGGGTGGCCCTCTAGCGTGAAAATATAAAAATAATTTTACCGCCTAGGCAGGAAAAGTGGCACTTTCTCCGGGGGCATGCAGTCGAGAAAGTTCAATTTTCTTATGGGGTAGGATAAAAATGCACTTTTTTAGACGTTTCTTAGTTCATAAAATGTATGATTATCTTGAAGAGTGAAATAAACTAGTTCGGGTGAAATAAAGTGCCATAGCGGTTCATTATTTAACGCTAAATCTGACACGTTAATGCACGCTCGCCTAGTGGAAGTTCTAGTGAACGCTAGCGGCTCGGCTCAGTTGGCTGGCTCGATCGGGGCGTTCGCACTGCAATACGAGACGCTGGACGCTGAATTACATAGTATCCCGATGCCAACCGCTCCAAATGCTTGTTGACATCAACCTATACTAGAGAAACGTCGCAGTTTATTAGCAGTGCGCCAGATCTATGTACCTACAATTAATATTTTGTGTTTTGCGTCGTTTAGTTACCTAAAATGGATACCATATTGTAGATGATTCAATGAATGAAATATCTTCTACCCCAGAAGAAATTATTTTCCAATCAAATGGGGCTATATAATTGACATATTTTATGTTTACATTTAATCATAAATGAAATATCTTCCGCACTAGAAGAAATTATTATTCAATTAAATATGGCTGCACAAAATCTGTTAGGTACCTACCTCAAAAATCTAAAGAAGCAATATGTCACCTTTATGAACTGACGTGATGAAAAAAGCCTTAATAGCTTCAAAGAAACACTTACATAAGATATGAATGCATTGGAAAGTTTTTTTTTATAATAATAAATTTTCGTTCTAATTTAAGTCACTCGTAGATAAAATTTTGTATGCAACATATGCATAAAGTGCCTTTTTTTCACTTCTGGGATTGCCGCATTCGCCTGAGACGCACACGCACAGCAGATGATGTTAGTATATGGATTCTGCATTTCATTTTGCATTATTCAAGGTTACTGCCACCGAGACCGAGACTGACCGAGACTCTCGCAGTAGTCTCGGATCCGAGACCGAGACCGAGACGAGAGCCGGTGGCGCAGGTCCGAGACCGATACGAGACCAACTTGGTCTCGGTCTCGTCTCGCCGAGACCGAAGCACTACATAAAACTAAGAAGGAATCGGTCTAATCCTATATACCTACATACATAAAATTTATAAGAGTAAATAGCTAGGTACTTACACTTTACAAGTCTCTAAAATTTTTCAATTTACCTCTGAAAATTGCGTTTATAGTTTTTCTAATTTTAAATTTTGAAATAAAATGACATTTCAACTAATCGTCATAACCTAAATTAATTTAGTAACTATTCCAGTGACTATTTTAGTAACATACAACTATCACCATAATCAACCTAATCAGTCTTGTTGCCAATCGTTCCCCTAGAATTTTGACTTGGTGGAATCCATCTAAATAAAAAATAAGGTATAAATGTGTATGAAATCCTCCATAAAGTGTATGCATTATTGTAATATCTATTCAATGTGTTCCTCCTGAATACCAGGTACATACGGAAATAGGTAATTCTTTGGCTTGTTTTGTGCCTAAAAGTTCATATACCTAAACATGGGTCCGCAACCGTTTCCTTTATAGGCCCTTGAGGTTGGTCAAACTTTAGCCAAACAGTTAATTCACATAATTTCATCCCAGCTTTAATTTTCAAAAGTCAGTGTCGATTAAACTATAAAAAATAATGAAAAATAGTAATTATTCAAAAAAAGCCAGAGCCTGTTTTACCATTTTAAAAATTTATTTCAGCCAACTAATTAGAGGAAATTGTTTCTTTTTTTTCTTGATAACGGTTGCAGATGCAAGGAAACTATAAGACACCAACAAAAGTTCCTAAATAAACAGAAAATTCATATTGTATTTTAGAATCTAACAGCGGCATATCAGAAAAAAAGTTCAGTGGGAAAAATGGGGGAAATTCAAGGAGAAAAATCTCTCTGCTATAGATTGTCATAACCATTTGGCATGCCCAAAAACGTAAGCCCTGCAGCTTAATTTATGTTCCAAATTTGAGTTAAATATCTTAAAACTCGTCTTAAAAGCTATGGGAGCTATAAGGAAAAAACTATTTTTTTTCAACGGTAGTGAAGTGCTAAGTAGTAGAAAGAGTAGATCGGGAATGAAGTGTTACGGACTTATGTTTCTATGAAGTTTTAGTCATGAAATGAGGCAAAGAATTACCTCCTTCCGTATGTACCTGGTAGTTAGGACACCCTGTATTTTTGACTTGGGCACAAATAAAAACGTAATCCATAAATCCATCGCTCCATTAGTAAAGTTTCTTTTTTATCTTCGAAGGATTAACGACCGCCTTAGTTAAAAAAGTTCCCTTACCGCCCCCTTGGAACGCATCAAATAACTATTAGGTACTGATAGACCTTCTTGAAACATATATCATCGAGGAAAAGTCTGTATTTGATGACACTAACAGGGGAACGAAAATTATGACTTTCAGATTTACATATACTTAACATTATTAACTAATAACTTTCAATGATTGCCCAACTTACCTGTAAGTTGCCCTTTAAAAATAATATTATTTATATGGCACCCTCACTAAGAAAACACTTACACTAAAAATAAAAAAATAAAACTGTCAAAATATCAACTGACAAGCGCACATGAATGTTCGTTACTTAAGTCGTTGCCGTTCTGATATTGTATTTATTGCTTGGTTTTGACTTTTGACGAATCCTGTATAATGCAACTTAAATAAAAACAGAACGTGTTCTCTCCTCGATATCTTAAAATAATAAGTTTCTTAAATTATGTAATTTTCAACTGGCATGTGTGGTATGTTTGTATAAACAAAAAGGAAAATATTATTAGATCACCATTGACATAAATAATTATAGAATAACGTCTGAAAGCAAAAATAAAACTCAAGGTGAATTCTTTTATTTCATTTTGGAGCATAATCCTGTTTATTGGTAGCGGGTGTAAAATGGATTTTATTGCCTTTGATCTGGATAAAGTTACTAAAGAACAATGACGTAATACTATCAAATAATATATTCAAATAAAAGCAATATGTTCGCAATAGCAAGCTATTATTTTTAAACTTCGTCTTGCCTTGTCGCGAGCTCTAAATTAAAAATTTCTCCAAGTCGAAATCGAAATCTGCCTGCCATTAACTAATTGTAGTTAAATTTTTAACGTGCTGATAAATTCAAACTAATTTTAGCGCTTATGTTTTTTGTTAAATAGTTTCAATGTATTTTAGAAGGGAATCTGCTTCGTGATTAAAAATTTTTTATATTAGTAAATAAAACAAAAAAGTTACTTTATTAAAACAAAATTATATAAAATCACTGGTCGTAAGTAGTTACAGAAACAGAAAAGAAAATAGAAAAATAGCAGATTTTTCATCACCCTGTACAATTATACATTTTCACCACACGCCCATGATGGAGACGTTTGATCGTTTTAAACAGTTAAACAACATGGCCGAATTTAAAAAATTTTAATCGAGGTCAAGATCCATAAGATCTTTATGAAATTGTTTACATAGAAATTATTCAATAACTCTCAACCGCCACAAAGTAAATTGTTGTCAGTTTTTATGAATATAAAAGTTTAATTTTACAAAAGCAAACAATTATATTAACAAATAATAATAAAAAAATATACATATTACAATTTCAATGCTTGTATTTCTTTGGGTCCAGTGAAGTCACTATTTCTTCGATTGTCTATTAAATTATAAAACGATTTAAAATTGAGGACGCTTAATTAATAATTCGAAACATCAATATCATAAAAGTTTTGTTAATAACATTTAAAAAACCAAACTACACCAAAAAGTGAATATAATAATAACGACGACATATGAAGGGAGCTCGATGAGTTGCAAAGACTGCCATCATTGCAAAAATGGCACTTATTTTCAACTCTGATCTCCCGAAAGCTTGATCCAAAAATTGCTTTAGCCGTCTGGTAAGCCTGATTCAAGTAGCTTCTATTGTCATAAAGGTTTCGACACTCAAAATTTGAAGGGTAGCATCCTTTGCTGAATAGTATATCATAAGGTGGCGAAGTTCCCGTGTAAACTGGAAAAGACAGGAAAAAAATGAGATCAATTATATTCATTCAAAATAATAGCATTGATAAGGATTATACACATAAATCATATTATTTATTTTGACGTAACCAGTATGTGAGGATTTTTTAGAATAACGGCTCGGTTTGTTAAAATGAATAAAATAATATCACGTTACCACCCTTTTCATTTCAGATTTTCAGGAGGTACAAATTGTATATGTTTATGACTTGGATGGTCGCAAATATTTCATTAATTTTGAATTGTTGACTCGGTTCACTGAGAGATAATTTTATAAACCTACCATAAGCTGTGATTTCGCCGCATTTGTCACTTTCCGCTTGGCATTTGACTTTTTCCGGGGCTGGCTTCCACGTTATGTGACTATTATTAAGATGACCACAAAACTCGCATGAGTAACATGATTTTGAGTAACCTAAATGAAATAAAAATTATTAGTGAAGAAAATAAAATTAAATAAAAGAAATCAATAAGTAAAAAAAAAATAAAACAAAAAAACTATACACACTACATAATACAGAGTGTATCTAAATAACACCGAAAAAAAATACGGGTTTATTCAAAGGTAAAAAATAAACCAAAAATTTTCTGTTAAACGTGTTGTCTGTAAATGCACCCAGGGGGATTTTTTGCCCCTAATATCTACGACACTAGGTTAATTGATATTTAAAAAGCGCACTTTTAACCGCCAGTCTTTTCTACACAAAAGAATACTCTTGGTTATAACTGTTAAGGTGAGCCGTTTTCAAGAAAAACAGTAATTTGCGATGAAAAACATGCTTTGGATATGTTTCAAGAGATCTGGTGGAAAATAAAGGACAAAACTTCGCTCAATCCTATAAGATCTCTGCAAATGGAACATGAAGAAAACTAAATTGATATTAAAAAAGGTATAGGCAATAAAAAAACATGTACAAAAGCTGAGTTCTGTGTCTCAAACGGTTCCCCAGATATCTTCAAAAAAACTAAAAAAATAATCTTTTTTTGACAACCTGTAGGTATCTCAAAAACAAGCTATTAGAAATTTTTTGTTTATTTTTGACCAAAGAATCAGCCCTTAAATTTTTTAGGTATTATTTTGATACGAGTATAAGAAAACTTTTATCATTAAAATAAATGTTTATTTTTATCCCCGTAAAAATATTTAAATTTTATATAAATAATTCATGTATTATTATAAACATTTAAATTGATATACTTTCATATTTTAGGTATTGTTCACATTTTTGAAGCCGCTTTGAAAACAAAATCAAAAAATCATAATCAATAGCAAAGTAACGAGGTTTATTTGTTTCAGTTTTTTAACGAATTCTCACACTAACTAGGTATATGGATAATGAAAGGGTGCGAAGGTTATAAAACTATAACCAGATTTAACAAATTTGTGGACGGAATTTATATTTTAATTTGCCTTTTATTTGTTTATTTTTATGTTAAAGTTAAAAATTAGTATGCCTTCCCGATTTCATGATTGATTGAAATGGTTTCATGCCTTTGAGCCACTATAATTTCAATAATCTAAATTAAATAAAATTTCACGGTTCCAGTAATTAAAACCTATACCAATCAGAGAAAATATTTTTTTAATGTTCAATATAATAAATTGAAAAAAAAAATAATTTATTGAAAAATAATAAATAAATAAAGTGGGGAAAATATCTTATTGCTCTATAAAAAGTTAAATAAGAAATCACATTGAAAATATTTAATACTCACAAATTTGAAAAGCACAAGCCAGAACAACGAAGATCAAAGTTGTCTTCATTATATTTGAATTCACAAATTCTGCGCCGTTAAAAATTCTACTTCACCACTTCCTTGATTCCTCCAAATATTCACTGAGAACAGGACGAATAATAAATTGTGATAGTTTGTTGCATAAATCTGCGACTGGCATTGTTGCCAATTCAAAAATTTTCTAATAATAATTACCGAAACAGCGCAAATTTCCCAAGTTATCTCTTTTATACTTCGTATTATAAGTCCCAGATTTCAGGCTACCAACGTTATTTTAGGTGGGAGTTATTATAGTTCAACATTTAGATGTATACCTATATGTTAATTAAAAAGAAAAAAGAGAAAACCTGCGTGTGTAATTGGCTGCTATCCCAATATAATTATCAATATTGGCAAACGCAGCATAGGATTTCAATGGGAAATTCTAAAATTGCAATTATTGGCTTCCCTATTATACCTATATGGTTTCGAGAGAAATGTTAGACTATTACTTTGTTAAGATTGTAAAACTGCTTCCGTCACTATAGTTACATTTTAAGTCCGTTGAGAACTTTCGAAAAAAAAAGAAAAAAGTACCAAAAAGTAAATAATATTAATGATAAGATGTGTACAAAAATTCAATTTTATATCTGGAAGGGTTCGTCAAGAGAAATCGTCACAAACCTGAAAAAAAAAATTTTCTTGACACCCTGTATCTCGAAAATGGTTGGTTTGCGGACCCATATTAATAGGAACTTTTTTTCATATTTTTTAAATCACATTCTGAAGTCATATTATGAATCACCCTGTATTCTGTTATTATACACCCATCTGTTATACTTATTCTGTTCTCTACCTACTTGTGTAAGTAGGTATAAGGTTCGGCTATTTTTTTGCGAGCATTAAAGCGTCTGATTGAAATTACCGCCGACGAGAAGTGTCTGGCAGTGTTGATTATTAACTTTTAACATTATTCTACACTCAGAAATTAAGAAAAGTTAGTTACTAACTAGTAAGTACATAATGTTTTTGCGTATACCATTAGCGCCGTGTATACATGAAATAACTGGCCGTCGGCATAGGCTAGCAGATATGCGTACGTTCATGGTACATACTAACACTACCCTATCCCACACATTTTGTTAATCAGAAAATAAGTAAGGTCTGGCGGCTCTGGGTTCTTACTCTAATTTTTATAATTTAAGAAGACCTAGAAGGTGTCTTCTCTGTGAATGAATTTCCTCAACCTAGAAGCCAAAAGCAACTAGACGAAAATAAAATTCCAATAACAGGATAAAATAAACAGATTTTATGATTAAACATTCAGTTTGCACTGTAAAATACTCAAATGTCTGATCAATAAGAACGCAACTTCAAAAACAGAATATTTTGGTCCATCAAGGAAAAAATTTACAAACTTTACACTTTCATGTGAAATATTAAAGTAATTACTAAAGAACACTGCACAGTATAAAAAAATAAATAAAAAACTCGAAGTAGGTTTGTACATGTTTTATTTATAAACAGATAGTTAAATCCTCTGAATCAAATGTACCCGCAATTAATTTTTTCAAAATTTTCATATTTTTTATTCTAATTAAGATTAAGGCACAATACACATAAGGCAATTATTATGATATTAGCATACAAGTAAATGCATAAAAACAAAATATAATAGATCTAAAATATCTAGAAAGTGTAGGCATCTATTTTGCATTTTTTAAATTACCTATTCATTTTATGCTAATTAAAAAATTAAAAAAAGTATTTCAATAAAACAGAACCTTATAACTATAAACTAAGTACATTTCAATTTTATACTAGTTCTCAAAAAACTACAAGTAAAGAATAAGCACCATTTACAATAAATAAAACTGTGACACCTACCCAAAAATATTAATGCACAAGTTAAATTCGTATAAAAAATTGTAAACGTACTTAAAAAAAGCAAGAATATCATCAACTCTAAAAAGAGGGATTCTTCCAAGTGGCGGAGACAGACGACTGCTTAAATGCTTCTTTTATCCCTAAGTTGTTTTTCTTCCTATGATCCACTAAATTGTTTTTTCTTTTTAATTTTGAACCATGGAAAGTCTCGTAAATTATTTGTTCAATAACTAAATTTTATTGTGCTCAACTAATGCTCCATTAGAGTGATAGAAAGAAAAAAGTGTGATCAATTTAATACAATTTCATTAAAACAACAAGTAGCATAGCAAAAGGCCCAAGCAATGAAGACGCATGTATCATACTAGATCCGTTGCAATGGTCACCATTGCAAAAGTAACATTCTGACTCTACTTTAACGTCGGCTTTGCTATTCGTAAAATTTTTTACGGCTTGCTGAGTTTTTTCGCTGAAGTTCATGTATAAAGGGTTGTTCTGGATATCCTCACAAGTAACATTATTTGCGAGGCAGCCTTTCGCGACAAAGGATGTTGTGCCAGAATCTATTTTGGCTAGAAAGAAAGAAATTTGGTTAATATCACATTAAACTGATAAAAATCATATTATTTCATCATCAATGATCATATTAATCGATCATATCGATTAAGAAGGATAAAAAACAATAGTGAAGGTTACTTCAGATGAAATAATTTTTTATGATCTTACCTTTTATAACTATTTTAGCACACTCGTTCGGTGACGAACAGTCTATTTGTTTGGACGGGGGATTTTCAACGCAGTTATCACACGAGTAACACTTAAAGGCATGACCTGAAAAAAAACATAATTTATCATTTACTAACTTGCACTAAAAAAATTTGTCTTTTTCTTTTGATTTTCCTGTTTTGTCAATTGCTTTTCCCGGTATGTCAAATGATTTTCTTATTCTACAAGTAACTAGTCATTGATTTATCTATCAATTTTCGTTTATGTCAAATAAGTTTCACTTTATGTTAATTGCTTTTCCTATTTATGTACCAATAGGTAAATAGTGCCAATCTTATGAACATTGGAAAAGCATTTGGTATAAAGGGAATCTAATGTGACAAATTTGGAAACACAATTGACCAAAGACGAAAACCAAAAGAGAAAGACTGTATTAGGAAGAAAAATGGAAAGATCTATTAGCAATAAAGTCTATTCCCTATTTCTTCAGAAATAGGGAATTCCTTAAATCAGAGAGGAATTCCCTTGACATAAAAATCTACAATGTATTGCCTGCACGGATTAGACTCATGAGTGATGACTGTTTTAGTAATTGCATAAAGCGATTTCTATTACATCACTGTTTCTATGATGTGGCTGAATTTTTAAAATTTTTAAAAACAGATTTTGTGTAGAGGTTAGTTGCCTAGTATCTATCTGTATATTTTGTGTTTATTTCTGTGTTTTTGTGAGTGTTTGTTTGATGACGTCTGTGTATTACAGACACTTTTTGTCAAATTCTTGTATAATTTATAATATGACTTGCTATACACCATTTTTATATGTGTAAAATAGTTAAATAAAGTATCTATCTATCTATCTATCTATCTATCTATCTATCTATCTATCTATCTATCTATCTATCTATCTATCTATCTATCTATCTATCTTCATATTGTTGATCAACTCGCGTTTCTTCTTTATTGTTGCCATGATACTACTACTTATAAGATAGGCCCACGCGCAGATTGTCGTGATGTCATTCAGTGACTGTAAAATACTAACGGCAACAACAGCTGTCAATTTATTTTATTGTGTATTGTGTATTGTTTGGTATTCAAAATTATTATATCAATTCAAAAAGAAATTTCCAAAAATTGCTTTATGCCTAAAAGGTGTAAAAGAAATACACGACGTGTTCGGCCGTTTTTCAAAAAGGGGGAGTTTTGGAAAAAAAAATTTGAACAGCTGTTTCTGCCTCTTGGAATTTAAATTTCAAAAAGTTATTATTTTATAAAAGTTTTATTATTAAATGAAAAACTAAATCACAAGACTAAAATTAAAAAATAAAAATTATTAATTATTAAAAATTAAGTTATATTAAATTTTGAAAATTATTAAAATTTAATAAATTTTCGGAACTTAATTTATTTACCTAATTTAATTTATTATACTCGTACATTCTGACAATTTATGAAATTTTAATAATTTTCAAAATTAAAAAGTCCTGCATTCTTTCCTGTACATTTAGAATTTCTTGCTGTGTATTTATTTAGATTAGTGCGGTAAGACCTTCTTTAATTTTTGTTTAAAATTGTATTTTTTTATTAAAAATATTTTACAGACTCTGAAGAAGGAGAAAAAACAATTTCCAAAATTAAGCAGTAGATACAAAAATATCAAGCGGTTTTAATAGTTGTCCAACTTAAAGTGGCCAATTACCCTGTATTGTTTACCCCTTAACTGTATTCAACTAATAGTTTTTCGTTAGTTAAGAAGAAAAGAAAATTTAAATTAGTATGTATACACCGTGTTGAATAGAAAAGGTAACATAAGGAATAAGGAAATACGTGTAAAACTATTCCAACAATACTCACATACAGGATATCTATAACTTTCCTGAAATATCCTGAAAAAACTGAAAAATCGAGATATTTTAATTTTATTGCCATATCTTTTTTATTATTGGAGATTGGTAGGTAAATAATTTCTTGTATGCTCACATAAGCCGCTAAGAGCTATCCATCTTACATTTCAAAAATTTTCAAAGCCAACTGGATCCTAGAGTTTTCATAGTCACCTTTTGTTGTTCTTATGGCCGCCATATTGGATTTTCATGTGATTCTATATTAAATATATTCTATATTAAAAGAAATAAGGAAACCAAAAATCTATGACATTAAAAAAAAGTTCTTCAAAATTTTCTTCTTTAAAAAAAAAGAAAACTCCATCACCGAATGACGTCGTGTGACATTACAATATGACGTGACATTGCTTGACTTATGGTTATTTATGACATTCGGTTGAATAAAGGTTATTTTTTTTAAGAAGAAAATTTTGAAGAATTTTTTTATTTAACTGTGATAGATTTTTGGTTTCCTTAGGTACTTCTTTTAATGCAGAATGACTTGAAAATAATATTACGTCCATAAGAAAAACAAAAGTTGACTATAAAAACTTTGGGATCTAGGTGGCTTTGAAAATTTTGAAATGTCAGATGGATAGCTCTTAACGGCTTATGTGAGACTGCAAAGAAAATTTTTGTTTGCAAAAAGTGTTTTTTTTTTTAATTTCCAATAATAAAAAAGCTATGACAAAAATAAGAAATCTCGATATTTCAGTTTTTTTAGGATATTTCAGGAACGGTCACAGATGTCTTGATGTATTCGAGATGACCACAAAATAAGAGCTTCTTTTCTCTGATTTAACCGACTCTGTATCTCTTAGCGTTTAGAAGATACTCATGCGTAAGCTCTGAAATAAGGCACACAATTTTTCTTAAAAAAATTAATTTAAATATCTTGAAATGTAATTTAAAAAAAGTACTTTATTTTTATTGAATTTTTTCGCTGGAATACAATACATGTGAAAATAAAAATAAAAATTCAACAAAATATCTGAAACTTTTTTATATTTGTATTGTATTATATTATATTTATACATGTTGGGGTAAAATTTACTCCTTAATTACGTCTTGTTTTATCAGATCACAAAAGGAATGTATCCAGTTACCAATAACCCTGGTATAATAAGGAAACTATCGGCTTTTGAACCAGAGTATGGCTTGGATCCATGTTAATTATTCACTGTAGCATTTTCCCTAAGTATGTTACCTTTCCCATGCAACACAATGTATATTTTTATATACACTTTTTATATAAATCTGGCAACATGTATAACATAACCATACAACAGCCCTCTGCCCTGCCAACCCAACTCTTCAACCCCTTGCCCCTTTTATGAATCTAATCATTCTTTCAATCTACATTACAATTACAATCTACCAAAACCAAACAAACGCCTAACCTACCTACTACCTACTTATTAATCCTATTAAGTAGGTACAGGTTTGGAACTATTTAAGGGTTTTTTCACTGTTATTGATGTTATGTATTATAAGGTTAAGATAACAGCGAGGATAACAGAGAACAGAGAATGCGAATAGCCATCTCTCTCTAGTCTCTAGTCTAGTAAGTTATCAACTTGCAAACTAAACAAGTAGGCTAGGCTAGGACTAAAAGTAAGGTTAGAATAATAGGAAACAAAATCGAGAACCGGGACGAAGTTATGTAATGTATTTGTATAAAAACAATTGTTTTTTCATGGCATACGCGCAAATGGCAGTCTAGTTTACTGTTCTATCATAATCAGGTACTTACCGAACTTTGTTGATGCAATTAAAATCATAGCAGCAAAAATTACCAGCTTCATGTTGGAATGTAGAATGTATACCTAGTGTAGGTAGTTTTAAAATATACTTAATTAGGAAAAGTTGTGGGTTACCTGCTACCAAAACTAAACTTCTACAAGGTAATATAAATGCTGAATACACACTTATTAAAACTTGTAAAAATTGATGTAAAGTGAATACTGAATGGAAACGGAAACGTTTCAGAGCAGAGTTCTAGGTAAACAAAAACAATAATAATAATGATAAAATAAAATAAGGCGACGTCTTTACTCTAATAATTGAACTTAATAGCAGGAGCCGACCGACTCGCTCTCGCTCAGCTCAGCCGGCTTCGCCTTGCCTTGATTGAACATTGACTTGAAGTATTGTAGCATTGTTGTCATGTTGACAGTTTTGTTCGAACTTTACACTATAATACTGTATACACGTTCCTGTTTCCTGTTATACATAATAAAAAAATTTCAAATACTTATCCCCTGTATTTCCGTGAATATCCTGAAAAAAACTGAAAGTTCGAGAAATCTTATTTTTGCCATATCTTTCTTATAATTGGAAATAAAAATTGGAAATAATAGTTATTTATGTACCAAGGGAGTTATGAGGATGTTAATTACAGAGGGCAACATATTACAATCCCGAGGGACGTTAGTCCCGAGGGATTGTTAAGTTGCCCGAGGTTATTAACATCTAATAATTCCCGTGATACATAATCTATTTTATTTTATACTAAATGAAATATAAAAACCAAATCTCTTGGTTTTTAAAATTAAAAGAATGTTTTTAATAATTATTGAGTAGGCATCATTATTGATTACCATGGATACGTCAACTGAAAAGTTTGTAGAAAATGACATAAATGAAATCCAAATATTCAACCAACAATGCAATAACAAAAGCAACATCCAATGGTTACCAGAATTAAACCAATAGTAATATTAGAGGGAGTTATGGATTCATAACAGTCCCAAGGGAGTTATGAGTATGTTTATAGTTACGGTAACCAAGCGTTTATCTAGTTATAATGTATTAGTATGAAATAAATAATTTTTCGTCGGTTTACATAGGTAAGTCGCCAAGAGCTACCCACCTGGAAACCATTATTGTCATATGGGTAGCTCTTGCCGACTTATGTAGGTAAGCCTACAAAAAATTATTTATTAATTTCCAATAATAAAAAAGATATGACGAAAATAACAAATCTCGATTTTTAAGTTTTTTCCAGGATATTTCAGGAACGGTCACAGATATCTTGCATGTTTTGGCGGATTCGAGATGGCCACAAAATAGCGCAACTTTTCTCTAATTTAACCGAACTGGTATCTTCAATGGTTTAGATCTGAAGATCTGAAGCCATTTTTTCCCTCCTGATCTTCCATTGGTGAAAGGATTTTCCCAATTTATTTCTATAATAAATATTTTGGGCAGTACAAAGCACTTCGTCGTCGTGATACATCAGGACACCAAGTTTCACTTTAGACAATATCCGTTTTCAAAGTTTTCTTCTTCGCTTTTGTTTATTGTGTTTTTCGTGGACCCATTTTTCTTTCTACTGGCACTAAGCCTCTAAATTCTTGCTTTTAAGGTTGATTTTGGAACCCCAAATTATTTGTGGGTGCTGCATTAAGGCGAAGGCATTATGCTGGACCATAATATGAACAGCCTCTTCCATGGGTGTGCATCGGTAAAACGCTGATATGGTTTGCTAGGTTCCCATTTTATGAGCCTGGAAAATGAATTTCTAGTGAAAGAACATATAGGTAAAACCAGTTAAGGAGCAGGCATCAAAAAGCATGTATACCCTCACTAAAACTACTGTTCCCTTGCTGGATGGGAGCTTAATTGTGATTATTATGATCTTTGCAGGGTAAGCTTTATGAAAGCTTATCATCAATGAGACCTTTTGAGACCTATAAAATGTTTAGAATGTGATTGATATTAAATCCAGTAAAGGAACAGTATACAGGATGTTCCTTAATTGGTGGTACAAATGAAGAGGGGAGATTCCTTAAGTATGATTTTAAGAAAAAATAGTCCAATAAACATGGAGTCGCAAACGTTTCGTTTTCGAGATACATGGTGTTAAAGTTATGTTAAAAAATATCACCCTGTAGATTTGCTATCAAAATTGGCATGTCACATGGTGTAAACTCTCAATTGTAATATCTGTTGCGTAATTTCAGTTCAATATATCTTTTGAAGTGTAGGTAGATACTATGAGAAAAAAACTTGAAAAAAATTCAAACTTTAACACCCCGTATCTCGAAAACGAAACGTTTGTGAACTCATATTTATTGAACTTTTTTTCTAAAAATTACTTAAGGAATCTCCCCTTTTCATTTTTATATCCAATTGAGGAACACCCTCTGTATGTTTCTTCCCTGGATTTTGTTCATTTGTCGATCCAGTGAAGAAACATTATAAAAATAAATAAAATATCGAAACCCTCATTATTTTAAACACATAACCAATTGAATTTGAAATAATTTTTAAGGAATAAATGAAAACTTGAATTTCAAAAGTTTTTTATTTTTAAGTCTACACTGCATATGGCTTACCTTTTTTCTCCTATTAAAACGAGGCATCGTTGTGCAGCACATTGCTTACAGTCACTTTGTAACATGAAATAACAGGTTAAGTGCGGTGAAAATCTAAGAAACCAAAGAACAAATAACAACTTTACAATTAAAGATTTTGCTGGAAATATGTAAACCAAGAAATTCTTATTATCTTTCAAAACAAGTGGAACTGTTTCTTCACAGGTGACTGTTTCCTTACTGATGCAGTAGTAGTAATATGGTGGGTTGAGGTGTTACACCCCAAGCGACTAGGCCACCGAGGGCCCCCCGCCGTACCCGAACCATGGTGAAACTCCTACTCGAACCTCCCCGACCTTTTAATAAAGGCCAGAAGGTTGAAGGTTGTTGTATGAGAGGAGCTTCATTTCTTCCTCTTGTAGCTCCTCAGACCCAAAGATGTTGAGCCTGAGGTTGCTGTATACCTCGCATACGCCTACATAATGGTGGGAGTCCTCGTCATCCATTCCGCATTTAGGGCAGACCGGGTCCCGAGTGACCCCCATCACTTGCAGGTGTCTGTTCAGACTGCTGTGACCGGTGAGAACCCCGACTAGTAGTCTGAGTTCCTTCCGGTTCATTCTGGACATGCTGGTCCATCTGTTTCCGATCGGACCCGCCAGAAACAGCCTGGCCTGTCTGCAGCCTGGTGCTGTTTCCCAGTGGTTCCTAAACCCTTGCGAGTCCATTCTTTTATAGATTCTTTGAGAAGATTTTTGGTCAGACCCAGGACGGGCTCCGGCCCACAAAGGGTTTCCCTGGTCCCGAGCTTCGCGTATTGATCTGCTAGCTCATTGCCTGGTACACCTGAGTGTGCAGGAACCCACACGATATGCACCGATTTTCTGTCCGCCAGTCTGTTCAGCGCCTCGACACACTCCTGGACCAGTGGGGAGCTGGTTCCGTGTGTGCCCAGCGCTTTCGCGGCGGCCTGACTATCCGTGCATATGTATATCGTCCGTTCCTTGGCTTCTGTTATCTGCTCCAATCTAGCTGCTTGCAGGATAGCATAAATCTCCGCCTGGAAGACGGTTGCGGTGGACCCAAGAGGAAAGGATCTTCCCAGTTTCCGTCCAGCCAGGTAGAGCCCCGCTCCTTTGTAGCCATTTTTGTTCCTGGAGCCGTCTGTGAAACAAACTAGTCCTCCTGGTTCGAAGGCTGCCTCCCTTTTTTCCCACTTTTCCTTTTCAGGAATTTGCAGGGTAAATTTCTTGTTTTCTCTGTTATTCCTTGTTTTTGAGGTAGACATAAGGTTTGAGATTGGTATCGCCATCTCGGCAACCTTGGTTATCTTTGTGTGTCCTTTGTATCCTCCGCCTTTCCATAATCCCGAATCACGCATTCTTAAGTGGGCCGCCATGGCTTCCCCTTTTATCCAAATGGGAAGCGGTGGCAGCTCCAGAATGACATTCAGGGCTGCTGACGGGGTGGTTCTCATTGCACCTGTTATTAACAAACTGGCGAGCCTTTGGAGTTTAGCTAGCCTGTTTGTGACGGTATTGCTTGTGGTTGTTTTCCACCAGACCACCGAACCATAGCTGATTCTTGGTCTGATGATGGCCGTGTATAACCAGTGCATTATCTTCGGTTTTAGCCCCCACACCTTGCCTATTGTCCCTCTTATAGCTGCCATAGAGATGACACAGTTTTTGTGACTATTCTGTCAATCTGTGGCCTCCAGGTCAGTTTTCCGTCTAGTACCATTCCAAGGTACGTATTTGGCCTCCCCACTAAGAGTTAAGAGTTTGCCGAACAGCTTGGGTGGTTTAAATCCTCTTTTTTCCCTTTTCCTTGTGAAGAGGACCATGTCGGTCTTTCCGGGGTTAATGGTCAACCCGGCCTCTTCACACCATTTTTCAATTATCTTACATGCACTCTGCATGCGATCATTGCGATCGCAGACCACGCTTAGGAATTGGCCGGTTACTAGAACCAGCCCGTCGTCAGCGTATGCCTGTGCATACAGTCCGTCATCTGTCTTTAGGAGGCCGTCCATGATCAGACACCACAGGTGAGGTGATAGGCAGCTGCCTTGGGGGCATCCACCACTCACCGCAATGCCCACTCGAACTTACTGATGCAACTACCCTACAACAATAATAAGAATCATATCATAGTTGGAATAATGAAAATCTGATATATTTGACACAATTATGTTTGGAATATTCTGTTAATGATTTATTCCTACATGCGAAAATAAAAACCTATTTATCTCACAAATTTTCAACTTTTAAGAATCTTAATTTTTTTTTTGACAAAATATTTTTTATTGGTTGCTGGAAATAAATTAAGTTGAAATAAGTACAGATTCTTTGATTGTTAGTTACCTACGACTAAAATTATTATGCCAAAACGAAAAATACTTTTGTTACACAAAATGAGCTTCAATTATATTATTTAATTCACTCAATTGTTCAATTTTGAGGAATCCAACTAAGATTTGGTAGGTACTGTAAAAGATGAAGTTGTTGTTGTAAAAAAAAAAAATTCTCTGGAGGTAATAACTCGAGCCTTTATAGTTCTCTCAAGAAAAATATTTCTCTCAGTGTATACTACATATTATTACGTCATAATGCCTGCTGTTGAATTGCTCAATTAAAACTAAATAATTTTAAGAAATCACTGTTTATATTTGAAATTGCTTAGTTCATAATCTTTTCGACATGCGTGGTTTCAAAGTCCTGTATTTTATATTATTAAAATGTTTACAAAAAATATGAAAATCCTGGACAATTTGAAGCTAAAAATATTTGTACTTTTTTTTCGAAAAAGAAGAATAAAGTTTTGAAAATTTTTGTTTGAATGGTATTTCCATAATTTTTTTATACCAAATGATATAAAAAAACAATAGGGTGAATTAAGAAAACAAAAGTTGGCTATGAATAATCTGATGGGATCTAGTCGGCTTTGAAAATTTTGTTTCAATTTGAAACAGCTGAATGTAATTCTAGATAAATTAGGTAGGTACACCCTAATTCAATGCTCGTTACTTTAAGATGATAACCTTCTTCATTCCAAATTAATTTGTGGAGTCTCATAAGTTTAGATAATCGAATTATACAAAAAACAAATAAATAAATAAAAACAAACAAAATAAAAAACATAAAAAAATTAATAATTTATTTAAATATCAAAATCACATTCGTAGAAGAGTAGAAACAATAGTTAAAATCGTTAAGATACTAATACATAATTATCTAATACAGATAATTATTATTATAATGCAGTAGATTAGGTTGTTTGTTCAGCGCTACAAACATAAATAACAGGCAGACCTAAGTACTCAAAACTAAAACGAGCCATGAAAATAAATATGAAAAAACTTAAAATAGCAGTCTGGTAGATATTGCATGAAAGATGACATCAGAAATTGTATGAAAATCCAATAATTGGTATGCACAAGCCATGCTACCTTTTCAGAGATTCCTGCACTGGCCATTCTAGGTACATAAGTATCAATCTTACAAACGAAAACAATCTTGAGCTTGAGCAGTTGCCTGGACCCAGGATCCAGTAAAGATTTCACTATCAATTGTTCATCTTTATCCAGAGTGTCAATATCCAGGCCGAATATGGTTCCACAATCCCTGTTAAAAAATAAATCAATTCTTATAATTTGGTAAAAATTATTTAAAGCTGATGGTTATTACATAATAATTTTTAAATCCATCTAACTTTAATAAGTCACAGTAAAAAACGAGAATAATTTTTTGATAATTACAGCGGTCAAAGTAGACTTTAAATTTCAAAATAAAGTACTAAACGATCCATCCTGATTACACAATAATTTATCGCTATTTACATACCTGTTGTTAATAAGTCTTTTATTGGCCATTCAGTGCAAAATGTATAGTCAATACTGTCATAGCAAATACCAAAAATTCGGACGATGGCGATTTCATGATTGAAGAATTGCACTTATCCCCTTTACAGAAATTGCATTTCGTTTCAAATTCCAGATCCGCTTTAGTTAAGTTCAGACGCTTTTTCCATTCATCGATCATCGTTTGAAATTCACTTTCTTCAGTTATTTGATTGCATGTTTCTTGAACGGTTGAGCACTTTTTTGTCACCAGCGAATATGTCTTCTCTCCATCTTTAACTGTAAGTAAAGAAAAATAGAAAATGAGTTTCGTATACTTAATTATTCAGATCAGCTGAATCAACTTACTTTCCGTCACATATTTGCCGCATTCTTTGAAGCCACCAGTACATTGGACCACATTTGCTTCGGTCAGCGGATTTCGATCACAGTTCTTGCATTCATAACAATTTAAAGCTACACCTGTAAGTAATTAAAATAATATGACATTACATAAAAAAATAATTTATTGCATCATCCACATTGTATTTTGTTAAAGATGGAAAATTGAATATTTCACGAGATTTGCGCTAATTTAGATGGATTCTTTGCAATTATTTTATCCCCTTTATAAACTATAAACTAACTAAATCAAGATTATGAATAATAATTATTTATCGGAGCTAAAACTTGTTAATTTACTAAACTGTGTTCCACTTACCGTAGCTGAAAATAGCAACTAATGCTAGAGCGGTTATTTGCAATCTTATACCATCCATGATTCCAGACGAACTGATGGGTTATGTTGTTATGTTTTGTCTAGTCTCTGATGCTGATAATTCCACTTTTACACGCGCAATGCTGTAATAATGTTTGCAGTTGTGTGGTTATTACTACAACTACTATTATTAAGCAGGAATATGAGATTAATTTTCTTCAAATTTCCGCTAATTCAGACAAAGTAATAGAAAAAATTACTATTTACTTAACAACAACTACTAGATAGGTACTAATAGCTTCCTACAAACACTAATGTGCCGTGATGAGAGAGGTTCGCCAAAAAATGGTATGTTATTGGAAAGTAGTTGTTTATGATAACAAACAAGTTCACTGATCCAAGGTTATACGCGTAATAAATAAATGGGACAAGTGTCGATTTCTTTTATATTTTTAATCTTTCATCTAGAACAAATAGAATCCGACTGGCCATCTATGCTCGTACATTATCGGCAATCATGAAACAGATGACATTGATTAGGTATTATCAAGCTCTGATATCAATTTTACCTCTGTATAGCTATAATACGTTCCATTTTCTTTATTTATATCTCAGAAAGAAACGTTCAGGAACTAAATTGAAGAAGAACAGCGCACTTAAAAAAATGCTTTCAATTTTTATATCTGAGTTAATTTTCAACTACTTATGTACTGAAAATATGCGTGACCTTGAACATTGGAAAAAAAAGCCTCTTCAAGGGGGCTTCAGCCCCCCGATCCCCACCCTAACATCCAAATTTTACAAAAAAAAAAAACTTGTTGCACCTCTTCCATGATTCCCAAAGATTTTAGATTTAGATTCTCAAAGAATCTATAAAAGAATGGACTCGCAAGGGTTTAGAGAACCACTGGGAAACAGCACCAGGCTGCAGACAGGCCAGGCTGTTTCTGGCTGGTCCGATCGGAAACAGATGGACCAGCATGTCCAGAATGAACCGGAGGGAACTCAGACTACTAGTCGGGGTTCTCACCGGTCACAGCAGTCTGAACAGACACCTGCAAGTGATGGGGGTCACTCGGGACCCGGTCTGCCCTAAATGCGGAATGGATGACGAGGACTCCCACCATTATGTGGGCGTATGCGAGGTATACAGTAACCTCAGGCTCAACATCTTTGGGTCTGAGGAGCTACAAGAGGAAGAAATGAAACTCCTCTCATACAACAACCTTCTGGCCTTTATTAAAAGGTCGGGGAGGTTCGAGTAGGAGTTTCACCATGGTTCGGGTAAGGCGAAAAGGGCCCTCGGTGGCCTAGTCGCTTGGGGTGTACCACCCCTACCCACCATACTACTACTACTTCCATGATTCCTGATGCGTCTTCTACCAAGTACAACTACTTCTACTCCCTACTAAGCTCGTTCTGAGGAAGTTTATATTAAGAACGATGAAACATACTAAATAAAGCTCATCTACAGTTTCCTACAGTATTAAGATGTCATAAAATTCGAAGTAGAAAAACATTTCAGCAAATCAACACGCACCAATATTTTATATTCATCACACACCAAGTTTTATATTATTTATAACAATAAAGAAAATAATTTTACATCAGTAAATTTATAACGACGAAAAAATTCATCGTTTGGCCGATCAGAGACCGACTCGAATGAGCTGGGACACCTGTATAATAAAAATATCGTAGAATTTCTAGAAAGGTGTAGGTACCTTTTTCTAGAATATGTTATAATATGGTGCAATTGTTTTCTTCATGACTGCCTGCCTTATCTTTCAGTAAGAGAGACACCCACGGATAATAATATAATTATATCATTTTAATAAAGCTGCCTGCACCGACCTGCTCACTTAACCTTCCGGTTAAGGCATCAGGCGATATGATAAGGTTATACGCATTTAATTACCTTAATGTTTTGCTTACTCTTTTTGCATTTTGTAACTCTATTACATTAATAAAAGTTACCTACATTGAATTTATTCATTGTATTTTTTTTATTTAATTTTTATTTGTATACTACACTATGAGTGGGTCAAGTAATACTTTCCTCTCAAGTGATACAATCAGTCAATTTTCTGGAAAACATACTTACCTGCGTTAAGAATTTTCAGGTAAATTGAATAGAGACACTCAGAACTTGTATTCCACAAAGATACGCATCATGAGAACATGTTGCTAAGTTTTATAGCGCACCGAAGCTTAGAAGAATTTGGTGAATCGTTTCAGAGTTAAAGTTTGTCCAGCGGTGTTGTCCTTTGTGGTAACTAAGGATACTTCAACTCTTTATATATCTTACTCCTTCTGTAGTATTGCATAGCCACTCGAGTTAAATTGGGACGTATTGTCCGAAAAACGTTTAAATATAGTCGGCAATTCTTGATATTTCGTTTCCCTTAGTAAGTTCAGAAATTATTGCGGTGATAAGATAAGGTTGACGAACTGTGATATCACATCTGGTTCGACTTGGAAATAAATGTATGAATCAAATCGCATTAAATTAAATTTTTTAGTTAGGATCAGTGTGGCATCACTACACTTGCTGGACAAACATATTGTACATCAAATGAAGCCTTTGTTGAAAAATCTATGCTGGGTTGCATAGATTTTTCAACAAAGGCTTCATTTGATGTACATGTTTGTCCAGAAAAATCTATGCTGGGTTGCATTATATGCGGTTTCTATTTTTCTTCACAGCAACATCCAAGAACTGCGGAATCCCCCTGTAATAGGGCCTAAGTTTTAAGAATAGGCTGCGACTAGGCTGAAGCCGACGGCAGCATAATTTAAATTTTTTTGTGGTACCTATTTTTTTATAAATATGTTTTTTGGATATACGCCGGTCCTTCATTTCGTTTCATCTAAACTTCTGTTGGAACCAGGCAAAATCGAGCATTAATTTGGAGTAATCCTCCATGAAACAAAACAACTTTTACAAATGCACACAATTTTATTAACCCATCTTTCTTTTCCCCTCACCAACAGAAGACAGACATTATAAACATTGTCTTCGCACCTATACTAGGATGGGGGTATCGGTGAATGAACACCAGTGAAAGAACAACCGTGCCAAAATATTCGAATCATAAACATTTAGATAGCCTTTTTCTCTCATGACATATCAAGGGGCAGTCTCAAAGCTCTCATTTACGATTGGCTGAACCATTTGTAAGTTGCAAGTTAGAATAAACGCTGTGTTGTTTTGTGCATAAGTGGATCTTGGAAATTTTGTTTTGTACGCCTATCTTTTACGTGATATAAGTTATACCGCTTCTAATAAAGACTTCACGCATTAAGGCTTTAATGAATCTATAGCGGTACATAGTTATTTCTATGTTCTGGATACTTGGGAAGGTAGAACAAGTAGTCCGCTGCACTGAGACCTCAGGATTAATGTAATGATTTCTGGATTTTCGCATAAATGAACGGTAGTTTTTAGACCTAAATCAACGGGAATAAATATTGAATCAAATTTGATCTCTTTTTATCTGAAGTCACCTGCAAGATGGGAAAAGGCAGGAAACACTAAAGGTTTAAGTACTCCGATGTTCCCTTACAAAGAAACATAGATAGACAAAAGATGGCTTTACCTACTTCTATGCACACCGGGGGGCACTGCACTCAGTTTTTGGCGTGAATTGTGGCTGCCTGAGGTGTATTCAATGGCGAAAGCCTAACCCACCGTGTCCTTTATTTTTATTTTTATTTCACAAAAAAACATTGGTCCTGACCCAGCTTTCATGCAGACCTAGCTGCAAGTGGTTGGAACTGTTCCTAAGCAGACATCCAAAAATCGTCCAACGTAATGCTGAGATATTGTCTAAAGCCAGGACTTTAGTCCCAGAAGAAACTACACGCAGTTGGTTTCAAGAACCAAAAGATTATAACCAGACCGAAAATTGCGCGGATATTTTATATGACCCCAGTAGAATCTTCAATGCAGATGCGACAGGACTGCAAACTTTCCCCAGATCTGGCAAGCTTCTGGGCCCAAAAAATTATACAAATTTTTATGAAATTTCAAGAGGCTCTGAGAAAGAATATATAACAGTGCTTTTACACATTCTCTACGGCGGGTGACTCTGTACTCCTATGATTGTATTTCCATGCATGTTTCATGCATTGTATGCCAAGGAACATGGTGGCATCTTTTCTAGACGACTGGGGTATTGGACGATCAGATAGTGGTTGGATGACCAGTCCAATCTTCTATACGAATTTATAGTGAACATCTTTTTAAGCGTGGCTCTTGAAGCATCAAATGAAGCTCCCAGTTTTATTATTGTTAGATGGGCACAAATCCCACAATGAAATGGATTTGTACAGCGTATACCCTCAGAATGGCAATATACTGTATTGCCTCTTGCCGAAAGCAACACACTTGTTAAAGCAATGGGATGTTTCTGTATGGTTAAATCCATAAAAGCACACTGGAAAAAGATTGTTCGGCAGCATAAACAGAACCCAAGAAAATCAATTAATAAAAGCACATTTGTTCTAATCTTCAAAGAAGCATACGAGGAAGCAGTGCAACCGAATATCATCTAACATGGGATTAGAAACTACAGAATTTTTCCGTTTGATGCAAATGCCGTGGATTTCTCTCAATACATTTTAACAAGAAGGGAAAATCCTAAATATGAATTCTGATATAGAAGTAGGTATTATGTCGCCGCTATCGAGAATACCAGACTGCGTTGAAGGTGATGGAATATTATATGGACATGGAGTTATTGCTCAAGATTAAAAGTTCAACAGTAGTAAGCATTGAAACCAGAGAAAATTCGCTTTTTAAAATTTGAAAGTGCCTTAAAAAAGTTGTGATGAAGAATTGTTTCCAACAAAAATGAGGAAAATTCTTGCAGTAACGTTAATGAGATAAATTTCACTTTTTAAAAGTGGACGGATCCTGCAGAGGGTTTAGAAGACATTAAACAATTAAAATGGTTTTTAAAATACAAAGAAAACAGGTTAGGTAAGAGCCGCTAGAAAAATAACAAATAAAGAAAGACAAAAATTGCAAGACAAGGTAAACCTACACCATCGGGATCTAAAATGACTTGACGATCTAAGACATCGAAAGGACCTGAACCTGAAAATGAACGAAAATACACAAAAAAAGGAATATCCAAATTACATCTAGGCACCGTAAATTCTGTGCACGCGAAACTGAGATTTTGATAGAGCCCGAAGAACGGTCAATTACTGTAGGATCTAATGTAATAGTTAAATAAATACAAGTAGCAGAATTTTCCTGGAGTAGTGCAGAGAATTGAGGATCAAGAATATGAAGTTCGAGCTTTAACTTTGACGAGTTCGAACTGTTTTAAGTGGTCCAAGTTTTTCAGCAGCTTGGTTTCATTAGAGCAAAGGGCTTTTACAAAACGTTTTCATTTTTTCAATGAGAAAATAGTTCTCATTTCCACAGGATCATCAATGAACGAATTTACCGGGCCGTTTGACAACTAGGCTTGGTTACCAAACAGCGGCGGAAGCTATGATCGAGTGGTGGGAGGGTGCTTCAGTCGAATTGGTATTTCTGTAATTGTCTGAACTTAAAAACTCTGTCATAGCAATACGTTCTTCTCTAACGGGCGGAAGATTAGCAAATCTAACACAGAATTCTGCCAAATTGAATTGCAAATTTGGTCGTGTTCGTTTTGAGGAAATAATTCAAAATTAAACTTAGATCGAAAGACCTAGGTATATACAGGTGCATCCTCTTTTATGTGGATGGAGCTTAGTCTTACTATATGCAAAGGCGGATTTCACTTCTAATTTTATTCGAAATGCATCAAAGCTTGCGGTTATCATATCGATCGGTGTCCCCATCCCCAATTTTTGATTAATCCCCAATAACATGATTAACGTACTGACTGAAACGATCAGTCGTGAGTTTGGGAATTTTCCAAATTCTTCTCGACTACGTGAGGAATATCGCAATCTTGGGGAGCTGCAGATCAAGCCAAGAATTATTGCGTTCGAGAGGCAGGTTCAACTTCAACGTTCAGCTATTCACTGCTTTTCCGCAATAGTTTTCCCACCGTAAGCTCTGTTACGAAAACAACAAAACAATTCGTTGACTTCGTGCAATTTTTACTCAAAATCATATGTTTATATACCTAGTGAAGCTGCTGTTAGGAATCTAATAATATAAAAATATTGTATTGCTACTGTGTACAAGGAAAAATACCACTATGAGAACATGTTGTCCATTTAACTAAAAATATCGTTAGATAGGTAAATTCAGATGTGGTAGAAAGTGTGCAGACCTTCGTCATCGTTGACAGCATATGGATTTTCAAAATGGGTAAATTTGACAAGAGGTCTGCTTCTGGTAAAATACATAATTTTGCCAAAAAAAAAATCAAACCAAGCACGCGATAATTATTAGGTACGTACATCATTTCAATCATACTGTAGCTATGAGAAAATGATATCCAGTTTGCACTTTGTGAGGCTGTTTATTGTGGGTTTTTAGCCGAAGTTGCTTAGACCCTTTTTTAATAGAATGTCGACATGGTAGAAGTTAATAACTATCATGAGATGTTAACCAACTTTTGATGACCGATTCTCTGTGGAAGAAACTGACAAAATGAAAGATTTTGCTCGAAATGGTTGGTCTAAATGACTAATAGTGGTAAATGGTGGGAGGGGAATGTGGTAAATATGGGTTTAAATGAGTTACGAAGATCATGCTATTTAATACCATTACTCATGTCTTTTGAGGTTTCTCAAGGACAAAGTGTACCTAATTTGAAAACAATTTATGACTTATAAACAACATACATGAAGGAATTAACGTCATGAAATTTAATGACGTTAATATTTAAGAAACTGATCGAAAATATTGAAAAAATAAATAATTTGCCGAAAAAAAAGAGATTAAGTCCATTTTTAGTTAAGATTAAGAAATATATTGTTAAAAAATTTTAATCGGTCACAGTCTTAGATATAATCCACCCCCCCCCCACCCCGCCCTATCTCAATAAGACCGAATGAGATTTCAATTTCGTTAACAACAACAACAACAACGTCATTTGAATTTATATTATCTTATAATAAAAACAAAAACAAATTATGGGTGTTGAATTTACCTTCAAACTGTCAATGAAGCGATTACATAATAATAAAACTAGCTCTAATCATAATAAGAGACTTGCCTTGCTGCATTTGAGATAGGTTACACAATATTTATTTAACAAAATTCAGACTAACATATACTTTTGTAACATAGGTTAGTTATTCACTAGCCAGGTTATCTAAGAATATAAGGTGAGAAAAGAGAAACAAATAAATAAAATTATGTAAGCAAAATAAATTTATTTTAACGTCTCTACACAATAAACTTAAAAATTCTATAACACAAAAAAAATTATCAATTATTGTGACTGGTGGGTGGATTTGATTTTGTTTAATAGTAAATAAAGTACCTACGTCATAAGCACATTACTCGATTACCAAATCAATTAGGTATGTACCTACTGATAAGAATAGAGGTAAATAATAACAAAATTTTTGATCAAACAACATTAAGAATATAAGGATAATTTCGAGTGCTACATTCTACAATAACTACTTGTACAAAGAGGCAACTTATTAATTGATCTTATATTAGTTGCTGACAACATATAACATACGATTTATAAAATATTTATTTAAAAAACATTACGTTGTATATTTATAGAAATTCGCATTTAATTGGTAAATGTAGATCAGCCTACGAGTACTTACTATTATAAATGCACCTAGACATTAGCTGCCTTTACGGATAAACTTAAGCACATACAAGATGTTAGATGACAAAGTACATCCAAGGGAAGATAAATAAAATATAGCAGCGTCCTGAATAATTCTAATTGTATGCCATTTTAGCAATATTATTGCCAAATTTTCACATTTTTGCTCTAGGAAAAATAGCTTGAGCACAACGACAATATTTAATTTACTTGACTTTTGTTTTCCTCTCATATCTTACCGGGCAACATCTTGTATGTTTGGATCTTAGTTATAAGTCTTAAAACTTAGATGAGTATTTTAATGCGGTTAGGTATATTCTTTAGACAAGGGAAAGGGGGAACGCGTAACTGTTTGGGCAGAAGCGTAACCAGATGGCACCAGACCGACCTGTCAGAATATTTGAAAATTAATTTATTGCGTAGACTTTCCAGACAAAAAAAAACGGCGAATGATCGATTTTTGGTCAACTTTCTGCTCCAGTTTATAAATGAGCGTTAAACGTCCCCCCCCCTCTCTCCTTGTCTAAGTTATATTCGAAGTAATGTTACTCAATAATTTTTAGTCTACACAATAACGAACATAACGAATAGAGATATTTATTTTACATGTAATATTATAATCATTTTGTACTTTGCTTTTTACATAATAAACATTAAGAAGGACTATTGCATTTAAGATTGTATCATTGATGAATTGAAATATATCCGCTTGTAAGCTTATTCACCGGATAAAATAATTATTCAGCATTTTTCTTTTATTTATTATTTTTTTTGTAGTTATACATACACGTAGGTATAGGTAATATACTTTAGGTGGTTGAAACATACTACGTACAACACTTCTGATGCAATAGTTCTCCAACAATTAAAGCCTAAGTAAACGAGGGTAAAGAAATTTAAAAATGATCAAAAGAAAATTAAAAAGCATTTTTTTATATTTTAGTCTCTATTGAAGCTTTTCGTGGTTTTTAAGGCAAATATGAATACACATTAGGTATGTGGAATGAAAAATACTTTCATAGATAATTGAAGGTATCTGAAACCAGAAGCATATTTTCTGAACAATTTTAATGGCAAAATTCAGATTCCTCCATTTTCCTTCTACCTACCTCTCTTTTCGTATAAACTGACATGACTATAAAAGAGTCAATAAAGCACTCGTGAGAACATTGACAAGATACGCTTGATTTTTAGAAAACTAAAACCAAGTAATAGTTACTTTCCTTCAAATCAGATAACCCATGTAAACAATACGACAATCAGGTGATAAAATAAGGTGATGTTAATAGGTAATAAAAATAGATAAAACATCAAAAATTGGTTCATTCACCCATTCCAAGTGGGTGTGTTACATTTATACGATTCCAAGTTGTTATTTAATCACCTGACACACACGAGAAGGGGAAGTCTGATCTATTTTATTATCTCTGGTTTTGTGATCAAAAATTATAATAAGATTAATTACAAAACAATAATAATAACATCATTCTCAGAAAATAAAGAGAACTAATATATTTCCCAAAAAATTCTTTATAATATTAGATCCTAAACATTTTTCAAATTAGAAACATCCCCTCCACATAATTATTATATCTACTGATTTTAACACTATTAAAAATCCAAAGTGTGTTGTATAAAACTGAAATTATACACTTTTCTGACACCAACAAGCAGTCACAGGTAGAAAGAGAAACTGTAAACAAAATAGGCATATAAAAATGGCTTAAGGTGGTATAGACACCTACTCAAGAAGAAGCTCAAAACTTAAACCATCTCAATGTGAGAAGCTTTTTTTGAAATACCTACTTATGCAAAATTTTTTTGTTTATTTTCCATTCTGCGACTTTCTGTTTCAATTCAAATAATGTGACGACTTAATGAGAGTGCATGAGATAGAACTAGTCTAATAAGAGGTGATCAGGAAGAGTATAGTGGCGATAATGGTGGCAACTGAAGGATAAAGCACGGCGGAGTGATTGCAGTTGTCCCTATCAGCGCAGGTGTGGCAGTAAACGCTCTGTCTTTGACCAGAAAGACCTCTTATGAAGGTCAAAAAGCGTTGGTCCTGTTCGATTTCCTGACAGGTCGCTTCCCTTCGATGACAGCCTTTTACTATTGCAATTTCCGTTCGGCCGGTGTACGAGGTATCTGCAAAATAAGAAATTACGTTAAAATTCTCAATTAGATAAGAGATATTATATTTATTTTTTCTCATTATTAGATAAGACGACAATAATAATAATAATAATAATAATAATAATAATAATAATAATAATAATAATAATAATCAATTAGATAAGAGATATTATATTTATTTTTTCTCATTATTAGATAAGACGACAATAATAATAATAATAATAATAATAATAATAATAATAATAATAATAATAATAAGCCCGCAGGGGTATCTCACTGAGATATTTGGGGAGTGACGACCCCACGGACCCGAGTTACCTGGCAGTAGGTTTAAAATGCAACCTGCCTCGGCAGAGCAATGGAAAGGAGAAATAATAAAACCCATACCGGCTCGGACGTCGCCCGGGTTAACAAGGTCCGCGTTCGTGAGTTAGGCAGAGGCTCAAGTTCGCAAAATCGGCTACAGTCTCCCTTGGCAACCGGTGGTGAAAGCAGCGCCGGCCCAAGTGTGGTTACTGCAATGCCCCCACTAGTGGGGAGGTCTGGGCCAGCCCACCAAGCCCAACTCGACCCTGGTGTTTCTACTGGACTCCAACCGGAGACCACCAAGGCGGGAAAACAGAGGGTGCGCATGAAGTGGACGAATGAAATGAACAGCTTTATTATGCGCACCTATTACACAGTCACAAAACTTGAAACAGACAAAACACAATACAGACAAATATTACACCAAGAATTCACAAAACAGTACCCAAACGCACAGGTCACGGAGCAGAGGATAGCTGACCAGCGAAGAGCAATCGTAGCACGTAACCTCATTCCGCAGACAACACTCGAGAACATTAAACAGCAGGTTGCTCAAGAGTTGCAACAACGGGAAAATACTACAAATACGCAGATAGAAGAAACCGCAAGTACACCTCAGGAAGACAACAGAGATACAACATTAGCATACAGCCTCACGGAAGAAACAATAAATACACAGGAGACCATGGACACTGAGCTTGTTGAGGCCCTTGAGAACTCATTGCAAACAGCATTGTTACAATTCACAGGAACGGACCCAGCAAAAAGACACAAAATACCCAAGATACATACATCATCTAAACTCGAAAAAACTCTTCAATACATGAATAAGTATATACTCCCACAACATATACGGGAAGATTCCACACTGACAGATACACACACACTGATATATACTGCAGCAGTAGCGGTAGTTAGGTATCATGGCCTAAAAACAAGACCTCAGGACTCGCAGACACAACATAAACAAAACAAACCGGCCTGGGAGCGTCGGCTTGAATCGCAGATAGACGAAATTCGACGAAATCTGGGCCGACTCACACAATATCTACAAAATAATAGATCCAAAACACTGATGAAGCATATGCACCACATTTTCAAGACAGTAAAAACTCACACAAAACATGAACATCATAACCAACACATCACTGAATACATGGACACCTTAAAACAGAAACTTGCAGCCAAAACGCAAAGACTACGTAGATACAGAACATGCACTCAGCGAAAACAACACAACAAACAGTTTACAGAAAACGAAAAAATATTCTATAGAAACATGAATCAAAATAGTTCACAGAAAAATAACTATGAAACACCCACAAGAGAAGAACTCACACGATACTGGTCGTCCCTTTGGTCCAATCCGGTCCAGCATAGCAAGGACGCGAGTTGGATCAGAGAGGAGGAAAAACATACACAAAACATCACAGACATGCAATTCAGCGAGATTACACCACGAGACATAAGCGATACAATCAAAAACATTCATAACTGGAAGGCACCCGGGATAGACAACATCCATAACTTCTGGTACAAGAAGTTCACATGCCTACATCCGAAACTGGCCACACATTTTACAGATATCCTCAATAATCCGCAGAACACACCTGCATTCTTTACACAGGGCATCACATATATGATGCCAAAAAACAATAATACAGAAAACCCTACACAATACAGACCAATAACATGTCTCCCAACAATTTACAAAATTTTGACTTCAAACATAACAAACAAAATATACTCTCATCTGGAACACAATAACGCATTTACAGAACAGCAGAAGGGATGCCGCAGAAACCACATGGGATGCAAGGAACAACTCCTTATCGACTCAGTGGTTCTGCGTCAGGCACATAGACAACATAGACAATTAAACATGGCATACATAGATTACAAAAAAGCATTTGACAGCACACCACATACTTGGCTGATACACATATTAAACATTTACAAAATTCACCCCACGCTCATCGCCTTCCTCGAGAACATTATGACACACTGGAGAACTACACTACGTCTTACGCTCAATAAAACAACTATAACTACAGAAGAAATACCTATACGTCGAGGCATATTCCAGGGGGACTCATTGAGTCCACTGTGGTTTTGCCTTGCCTTGAATCCACTCTCAAACATGCTGAATAATTCAAATTATGGATTCAACATCAGAGACAACAAAACAACGCACTATACTCTGTCGCATCTGCTATACATGGATGATATAAAATTATACGCATCCACACAAACACAGCTGCAACATCTGCTGAAAATTACACACACATTCTCACAGGACATACATATGGAGTTTGGGTTGGAGAAATGTAAAACTCTCAACATCGAAAAAGGAACCCTGGTGGCAGGTGAATTCGCTCTTTAAAATGGCGACAAGATTGAATCCATGGAAGAGGGCGAGGTCTATAAATATCTTGGTTTCCAGCAGGCCAAGCTCACAGAACATACACAAATAAAACAAACACTAAGAAAAACATACATAAACAGACTAAACCAAATATTAAAAACAAAACTGAATGCCAAAAACACAATAAAAGCAATAAACACATACGCTGTACCGACACTGACATACTCGTTTGGAGTCATACAATGGACACAGACAGACTTAGAAGACCTCCAGAGGAAAACCCGAACAACACTCACAAGACACAAACAACATCATCCTAAATCAGCCACAGAAAGGCTGACTCTACCTAGAGAGATGGGGGGAAGAGGCCTTATTGACATACCCAATCTGCACCACAAACAGATAAATAATCTTCGAGAGTTCTTTCACGCAAAACAAACCACGTCCAAACTACACAAAGCCGTAAATATCGCAGACAGAAACAACACACCTTTAAACCTACATAACAAAAACTTGGAGCTACACATAACAGATAATAATACAAAACAGCAGTCGTGGACCCAGAAGGAACTCCATGGGAGACACCCCCATGAGCTGAGCCAGAACCATGTCGACAAACAGGCGTCGAACAAGTGGCTTAGTTGTGGGAACCTTTTTGGGGAGCCCGAAGGGTTCATGATTGCTATACAGGATCAAACAATAAATACTAAAAACTACAGAAAACATATACTCAAGGACACCACAATCACAGACGATACATGCAGAAAATGTCATTTATCACAGGAAACAATACAACACATTACAGCTGGATGCAGAATACTTACACAAACCGACTATCTACATAGACACAACCAGGTGGCGAACATTATACATCAAAAACTCGCAGCTCAGTACAAACTCATCGACATGTATACACCATATTACAAATACAACCCGCAAACAGTATTAGAAAATAGCACTCACAAATTATACTATGACAGAGCCATCATCACAGACAAAACAATTCATCATAACAGACCAGACATCACATTAATAGACAAAGAAAACAAAAATACATATATAATAGATATAGCGATACCCAATACACACAATTTGCAGAAAACGGACACCGAAAAACATACAAAATACATAGATCTAGCACAGGAGGTGCGGCGCCTCTGGAGGATGGACAGGGTAGTCATCGTACCGATAGTCTCGTCCTCTACAGGGGTTGTACCATATGCACTACATAAAAGCTTACAGACACTCAAAATGCACAAAAATACGTACATAGAACTACAGAAAGCCACAATAATAAGTACATGTCACATCGTTAGAAAATTTCTGTACGCAGACATACAAATAGATGAACATCCGACACATTTAACAGAATTGACACAACACACAAACTAAACACATGTAGTAGAACTTCTATGGCGACCTTGTCTTGGTGATAGCCCGACATGGTTGCTTGCCGCCGGGAGATGAGACCCGAGATGCTACATATATGCAGAAGAAATAATAATAATTGGGCTCTCCAGATTTTCCTGGATTCCAGGAAAATATAATTCAACACCGAAAACTGTGGAAATTGTAAATAATTATTGTCAGTTAGACAGTCTGGTACCGTCAGTCCTTAATCGATTTTTATGCAAATGGGCTCTATTATTTTGTGGTAGCTGCAGGATCATTAAACATCTAGAAGTATGGAAAATATGAGAGGTCTCGGTTGTTCTCGCACCTCCAAGGCCAATAATCATGAGTAGGCTATTCTCACGTCTGCATGGTAATTATTCTGGATAAAGATAACGACCCCTAATGAATTAACATCTTGGTCTTTTACAATAATATGCCACCGTGTGCCTGGGATTATGTAAAACTGGCACATAGGAGGGAGAAGATAGCCGAGCTTCTATTGTCAGAGCACCTGTGCGAGAACAATAGAGACCTGTTAAGCCTCCCAATTATTCTGGATGATTATAATGACCTTGCAGGTGGTCCATAACAATAGAGCTCATTTAGAAAAGATTTTGTGGAGGGTTGACGCAAAAAATTGACTCCTTATTACAGCCAATAATCGAAAGAGGATATTGGGCCAAAATATTTATTCAGATAATGGTTAAATGGTATAATGCTGTCCATTCGGTATTTGAAGTCAAATTTTTGTCCAAGCAATCGAGCATGTGAAGCAGATATCATTGGACATTTTGGACTTTTGTCGAAAACTCTGCAAGATTTTGTACAACTGATGACAAGTAGAAATAAAAAAATATATTAGTACTTAAGCCCGTGGTGATCGCCTTGGGTTCATTGCGCGGTTCATTGCCAATTAACATGCATAAAGAGTCTAATATGAACAAGAAATTCTCATACTAATATCTTAATTAACAAATACGTGTTTTAGTACTTTCATAGTAGGTACCTACTCATCAATTAAACACATAATTAATTATCATCAAGTAAATACATCTCACGTAGACAAAGCAATCATGTTAGCTCAATGACGAATTTGCAAATCATTTTATACGTTACACCTATCTGGTCTTGCATATTATTATCTATTTATTTCTTGTTGCATTTTCCACCTGGACGACTCTGTAGAGACTCGATTGAATAACTTGGACAAAAATATAACCACATAATAAAAAATACATACCAGAACCAGAGCTTATTACGGTTAGTAGGTGCAGCGTTGTCATTATTTATCTTACCTGTTATACAAAATGTATGTATCATTCTATTATCTGTTGTTCTGCAACCTATAATACTCGCATAGTTCAGTACGGCTCAGTATTTAAACATATTGCATAATTATTACCACTCATCTTAGAGAATTTATCATGCACCTTTATTTTTTTTTTTAATCACCAGTAAACTACTATTCCAGTCACTAGAGTAAGTTCTGCTCAATAAAAGGTGAGACAGAAGTAATTTTTCAATTATGTTTTTTGGGTTAGGGCTTTGACATAAAAAAATTCCTTTGGGGAAGGGACCATTCCAACCTCCATCTCCAGTACGTGGGTCAAATAGTTTTTTTTTTCTTTTTCTTTCTTTATTTCTTCTTTTTGTCTTTTCCTCTTTCTTTTTTTTCCTCGTCTTCATCCTCACTGTTTAATGCAAAACCTATAATACATTTTCCCAGGAATGACCAGTCACTGCAGCAGTAGAGATACAATATATCACTTCAACCCGGCTTTTCCGCAACCTCTTAGATTTTGTATTCTGGATTGTAGGGAGGCTGAGGTCTCGGGTGACCCATTGTGCTTCCTCCTTTCTGTTTTGATGTTAATACGATCTCGGGTGCTGTTTGCTCTGTTTTTACCACCCCATTACTGCCAAGTTACCGACTCAAGTCTTCTGTTTTTTTTTTCTATCCTATATAATTGTTGGATTTGCGGGTAAGTCCTGAATACATAGTACCGCACAACGTCCTATGTTGGTGGTAGAGAAGTAAGATCAAATTACTGCCGTGTTAACCCTAAACGCCGTATCTACATTTTAGTAGTTTTGAGATATTTACGTTTTTGTCTTTTGCCATCTGCCGTTCACAATTGTTATCTTTGAGAATCCTGATTTTCCATAAGTTATTATTTACATGCCTAATTTTATTTAGTCGTATTCTTTTTTCTAAAAAACTGCAGTTTTTTTCAAAAAATCACTTACGGCAATATATTCAAAGGAAAAATAGATAGATTAGCCGTAAATGACCTTACCGTTTTTTCAGTTAAAAATATCTTATACATACTAGGAGCTTTTGCCGTATACAGGATGGTTAACAATTCGATGCTCACCATTGGGATCTCGGAAACGGTAAAAGATGTGTGAAAAAGGTGGGTTAAATTAGAGAAAAGTTGCACAATTTTATGCTTACCAAGAATCTGAAAGAAAATGTATGGAAACTTCAGGCGTTGCTGAAATATCCTGCAAAAACTTAAAAATGGGGATTTATTATTTCAATCATATCTTTTTTATTATCGAAAAGAAATTAAAATATTTTTGTATATAGGTTCACATAAGTCATCAAAAGCTATCATCTGTCATTTTCAAAATTTTCAAGGACTGCTAGATCGCAGAGTTTTCATAGTCAACTTTTGTTTTTCTTATAGCCGCCATATTGTTTTTTCGTGTTATTCGCTATTAAAAAATTCAAGGAAACAATCTATCAAATTAAAAAAAAATTCTTAAAAATTTTATTCTTTATTCGCAAAAAAAGAAAATAATTTCACCGAATAACGTCAATTATGACGTTGCGACTTGATATTGCTTGCCTTATGGGTTTTTTTAGGTTTCGGTTAAACCATTCGGTTAAACAAAGGTTATTTTTCCGACAAAAGAAGAACAAAAATTTGGAAGAAATTTTTTTTTTTTAATGTGATAGATTATTTATTTTGTTTCTTAGATTTTTTTAATAGCGAAGGCATAAAAAACAACATGGCGGCCATAAGAAAAACAAAAGTTGACAATGAAAATTCTGGGATCTAGTAGTTCTTGAAAAATTTGGAAATGGCAGATGATGCCTTTTTAAAGTAAACCTACAAAAATATTTCAATTTCTTTTCAATAATAAAAAAGATATGATTGAAATAAGAAATCTTCGTTTTCAAGTTTTTTCAGGATATTTCAGCAACGCCTGAAAAGTATCCATAAATTTTCTCTCAGATTCTTAATAAGCATAAAATTGTGCAACTTTTCTCTAATTTAACCCACCCTGTATCTTTTACTGTTTCCGAGCACTTATGGTAAATGCACACACAATTTTATCATTATGTATTTTTTTAACGTTATTAAAGTACTTACCTAAGTACTTTCGGTAAAACAATTATTATTGTATTATTATTACTTTTATTATTATTCTTTGAAATAAATAAAACAAACTACGTATCTTACTTGGTTATTTTCTAGATACGGCATTTTCGATCAGGATTACTCATATACGTATTAAATTTATTTAACATTTATGCCGTATCTGCATATTATGCTTACAGATACGGCAAACTTCCCTAATAAAATGAACATACGGTAAAATGCTCTAGTGAACTGATGAAACCTGCAAATACGGCGAACTAAATTAGCGATTTATAGCTGTTAGGATGGAGATACGGCGTTTTCGCTTATGGTAATAGATAGAGAATAGAAAGTCCCATCAGAACATCCAATAAGCCGAAAATGAGAAAATTGTCACTTACGGCGTTTACGGTTAACACGGCAGATTAGCTTTTAGTAGCAGATTTGTGAAAAAGTTGGTAGATGACTTTTTCTTATATCCTTCCCCATGTTAACACCATATCAGATAAAGAGTAAACAGTTCCAGCATTTGCGACGTGCTGTGGTGTTGTATCTCAATGTCTGAAGATGGCAATGATGACACTGACTTCTTTGTTTTTCTGAGAAAGCGAACAAAATTTTTTTTCTTTGCTTGATGTCATATCCCAGGATTCCCAGGGACCAAGCGCACGTTTCTTCACGTTTCAAACTGTTCGTGGAATGTAGTTTTTCAGCAGTTCTGTCTCTTTCTGGTTTTTATGCAGTATGCAAAAAAAGGATGCGGGTATCGATACCCGCATTTTTTAAGCTTCTTCTGACAAAACCAAAACTATTGTTGTCAACTTGAAAATATCTTTATTGTTTCTGTCTTAGGGTATAGAAGTCACATCAGGTGGTTGTAAATAAACAACGAGGGCACTGCCATTAATTTCAGATGAAGAAGCTACAGGTCTCCAGAAAACTAACCAGCATAATAATCCTTATTATTACGCTTTCATATGACTATTATCCCCAATTTAAAGAACTGCTTCCACAACTGGAGTAATCCAAAAGTGGAACAATGCTTTGATTGTCAAGAAACCTGATTGAAAGCTCCCATGATGTTGCTCGAAAAAATTTTGGATTTCTCTAAGAATTTAATCGTTTTTATTAAATATTTCAAAAATCTTTGCATGAAGAAAATAACCAGTCATTGACTTTTAGGTCTCTATCACAGTTTATGCCACAATTTAGTCGCACTTTATGCGTTGGTAAGATCTATTTTTTCAGACCTTTTGCAAAGATCCTCTCTCAAAACTATATGAGAAACATTACATAGTAGCCCAGCGATAATAAAATAAAGAGGCCGTAAATATACCAGAAATAAAAGAACTACTATAACAGAATAAGTTGGATATGCAAAATATCAACAATGTAAGGGTACATAGTACATCAGCATTTGTGGGATTCAATAACTTTGTCCTCGCTCATTTGTGACAACAGCACGTTAAGCTTATAATAAATCAAATGGAAAATTTACGCTATTGTATGTACAAATGAGTAGTTTTCCGCTTATAAGTGTACCTAGTCAGTAGAAAGAGAAACCTTGTAAAGAACATAGGTATATACAATAATAATTATCATCCCGTTTAATTATGTCGAGCTCTTCAAGGTCAATAGTTGTTGCAAATTTATCCTGAAATCATGTAACAGCCAGGAATTTGATAATATTACATTTCTTTTACGGGGCGGTATATGTTTTATTCAGCTCTTTTTGTCATCTGGTTAAAATATTTTTTAAGGTTTCTTATCGTGGCATCGGGACCTGTCGTGTCTCCCAAAAGTGATGATAATACATCAGATCATCGACATTTTTGGCGCGTTTGTTTTCTTATGTTATACAGGGTGTCCACCGTGAGTGGACCATTGTGACACCTCCACTGCGATCGAAGGTCTATTGTGGCTCACATCTTTCTCGTGCTACATTAACAGCCAATATTATAATGGCTCATTAGGCCAACGGGCAGATTTCTGTGCTCGTTTCTGAAGCTAATATCGACGTGAAATGACTTTTATTAACATTTTTGTAATCACTTTCATGTCAAGAATAGATAAATTTTAAAAATTTTCACTTAGCCTCGACACCTTCTTCAGAAATGTCCACAGAAATCTGCCCGTCAACTTAATGAGCCTTTATAATACCCGCTTTAACTCAATCAGGTCAGCCTCTTTAAGGAAGCTGATCATCTTGACTGTTGTTAATGTATCCATAGCTTCTCCGGTATGGGAAAGTCTCTCTCGAAGGCTTGTAATCTGGTTATTCGTCTTCCTTTTTCTCAGGAAATATTTCTTTCTCCTCCTGGTTCAGCGAAATCGAGTTGTTTTTTGCAGTCGGATTAGAACCGATCTCCATAGCTTCTTCAGTTGCCTGGAGATCGAGGTTTTGGCTCTCCTCGTCAGAGCATATTTGTTTTACACACTCCGTGGATGTACTATGCTTCAGTCGGCCAACAGATATAGCAATAAATCTGCGCACTAATTTTTTTTGTCCAAGTAGTCACACCCTGTAAGCAGATAATGCCTTATTTATTGGTTACCTGGTTCCAGTAAACCAATACGTATTAGGAGGGCATTCTAATTGTGCATAAGGTCAAGACCTTCTGGCCAAATATTCCAAATATACCCCTAAGGATTCGCGTCTGTACCTTCAGTACAAACATGTTATTTAGCTTGTCAAAAGTAAGAAACTCATCTTAAGGTTGCTTCAAAATGAAATAATAAGCTCCCGCCAAACTTTTATTTCCATAGTTACCTAAACTTGAAGACAACAAAGCACGGTAACCATGATGGTAACGAATGATAACCATACCGAAGTCAAAAGGCCACGTTTCGGGTTAATATGGTCGAATTATAACTTGAAAGTAGTTTGTCAAAATTACTCCAACTTCGTGCTGAGAAAGCTCAGATTTTCAAAAATCGCATGTGAGTAATTCTGTTGAAAAAAAAAGTAGCAGGAATGGTTAAGTCGAAAGGCGTGAATTGAAAAGTCCTAACGGTGTGATCTATTAATTCTTTGGCAACGCTGGTTTGGCAAGCTAATAATGCTTAGATTCTCAAAAATCGTATGTCATTGCATTCAGAACAGAGTCAGTAATCCTGCCGAGAAAGAAAACACTAGGGGTGTAATTGGAAAAAAAAGCAAGTAGGGGTTGATTACTTGGCGGCTGAAACGCGTAACGTTGTATTGAGGGTACAGCGGCAAAGCCGTTATTTTAAGTTATTTTTAAAATTTGCCATTTAAATAACGCAGATATCCCTTGATATAAAAAATTTGGGACACCCGGTCTATATTATTCAAAGATTTAGTGTAATAATACAAATCCTTTTTAAAAATTAATTTTTCATACTTGTAACGTTACTATCTACTGTAAAGTGGCTTTTGTGTATTGAAAAAGGTCTACTTTTCGAAATTGCATTAGTTCATTGCCACATTTAGTCCAATTCAGTCTTAAGTTCAATGTATCTTCATACAGAAATATTTCGTTCTCTCTTCATTAATAGTTAAACCAAACATTTCGTTTGTTGTTTTAACCGTTATGCTGTTTCCAACGAGGTCAGTAGAACCTAGATATGGTAATAGTAGCTAGTAGGTAGTCTGGTCCTCCAGTTGAGAATAATTTTCTTCTATTTGAGGATATAGCATTATTTCTTCTGTGTAATTGAAGTCAAAAAGTATTTATATTATTTAATTTATATTATAGAACAACACTTTCAGCCACTTTAAATCAGATTATCTGCAAAGAGTTTGACACACGTGCACCGTGCTCTGGAGTTTTTGGATTCTCGGTCGAAATATTCGTCCAATATGACGGTTCGTTTAAATGTAATGTTGTATAGGAAATCTTCAATGACAGAAAATTTAAAATTGAATTGAATCTTGCTGTGGGTGATTTGAAAAAAAAAATTCGAATTTTCGCTTTAATTGGTCTAATTTTCGGAGTCTAATCATCGTTTTTTACACCGATGAGGAATTAATTTCAAATAATAGGACTATGACTAGTCGTCGGACGAAATGCAAAAATAATATGAAATAAAAAATGAAGTCAATTTTCTGCTTCAATTGTTGTGTGAAATAAATTTTTTTTTAAAGTTTTGTTAGTATTATAGAGCAGGTACAGAGATTTCAATAATTACTGCTATATCTACATTGCACACTTGGTTTCCCACAGCAATATTTATATCCATTATGGCCGAATTATACACTAGGCACAAATGGAAGTGTCGCATCCCAAAATAAGGCCTGAATTTAATTTGGGATAACTTTATAGAAATTTCCCAGGGGATTTTGATTTTGTTTTTGCATGTCAGCATCCCTATCATTTATTTTTCTATTTTTGTTGATCTAAAAACAAAAAAATTGTCAACAAATTCTCTACAGGGGGATGTTTGCAAGGCGTGTAAAATCACTTCGCGGCTTTCGTACCGTCGTTTTCCAAATAAAGTTTTCTTGTAAGTTTTGATAAGCAAATGACAATGCTTGGTGTCTCACCTTTAAAAGGTTTTCAAATATTTTATTTAACACCTGTATTTACAGGGTCATCTCAAGAAATTCAACTGTTTGCTCTTGAAGTGCATAACTTTTTTCCTCGCCAACTGATTTTGGAAATTTTAGTCTCATATTGATGCTAGAGTTTCAGGCAAGAAGATCCTGGGAAAAAACTGACTCAAGACATTAAAAACACAAGATTGCATACCTATATTTTTTGGCATTTTATTTTTAAATTTTTTTGGAGCCCCCGGAAGAGATCTTTGCAAGGAGCAAATTGGAAGAAAATATTTTTCTTTCAATTTTGATGGTTGCCTAGATTCCTTTCAGTAATTTTCATCCAAATGGTAGATACTTTTTGAAATCGCTCGTGCAAATATGGACAAAAGGGCATAGCCGATCATCGCAACGATCATCTCCCTAACCATTACCTTCCCGGTATACATACTATTAAAAGTCTATTATTTTGATATACTTTTAGTTGTTAATAACCTGAAAATCTGAAATAATCTGACGGTGATGATGATGGAATACTTCATGTCTGATCTTCAAATTTATTATTTTTCTCGATATTTTTTCAAAGGTTGGTTCATCTGGCCGATCATCCTAAACGTTTTCCAGGTTCAATTTACTTCCTGTTCTACTTTCAACAAGTTTCAAAAATACTATTTACCTTACCTACCTACTTACAGGTGTAAATATAATATGTATAGTCACATTAGCCAACTATTTCACACGTTCTTCATATTATATTACAGCGCTGTGTGAATAAATTAGCAAGTCTCTAGATGACGACGTGAGAAAAATAGTTATTTCTAGGCGTGGTAGTTGATTCCATATCATTATTATTGTGATTATCATCATCAAATTTACACTCTTTTTATACCTAATAAGTTTACAAAATAGACAGACATCTGTCAATGCAAATTAATTTGAGAACTAAATATAAAAAAGTAAAGAATTTGGTGGGATTTGAACCTATTGTCTCTCATGATGATGTGCATAGCCTCTCATTCAAAATACTTCAAGAAGAATGGCCATATTCAGAAACAATTATTCATCAGAGGCAATTACGAAAAAAATCACTAAATTAGATTTTTTTAACGCACAAGGTCTTGGTTTGGAAGGTTGGAGTCGAACATACTCAACAAAAGTTTATGAAAAAAAAAATCATGAATCAAAAACAGGCAACCTGAAAAGTATAATTTAACAAATTATATCATCTTCTTCATTAAATATTGAATTAGTTGTTTCATAATCTAGTTTATTACTCATCATGACAACCAAACATACGTCATCCGAAGTTTAGTCATGGTCAATGGTCACGGCTAACGAAATATTTCCGAAAACTTTTGTTACACATATTAAGTTGGCTTCTCCGAACTAAAAGGAAGATCTTCCTTTTCAAAAGAAATGACAACCTCTTATAATAAGTGGCTAATGTTATTGTTTGTGAAGAAAAATCTCTGTAATAGAATCGTAATATTGATCTATATACAGCCGGTTTCTACTGATAAGCAACCGGAAATTATATGTATATGGTGTGAGCTGAAATTACTCATACAATTACCTACAGAAGAAGAATAATAAGTAACTCTTTTGGTGATCCACAAGTGTATAATTAAAATAAATTGAATAGTTATGCCTCTATGTCCCTACCTGTTTAGAAATATTTATTACTTATTCTTTTTTTGATGAAGGTCTCTCGATTGAGTTTCAGTCACTGCGAATATCACAAATGTTAGGGCGATGGAGGAATACTCCGACTCCACGTAACAGGCTAGTAATTGCGCTTTATGTGCTTTATACTCATACGACCTGCATTCATTTCTTATTTATGAATCCTTGAGTATACTTCCTATTCTCTCTTTTTCATGATTGTCAATCATCGTTTGCATTGGTGGTGTCTGAAACTACAATAATATCTTGAAGTGAACTCACGATTAGTTCTTCGGACTGATCGCTAGATGCCACTCTGTTTAAACCACACTAAGAACCGCCAAACTAGTTTGCTTAAGACCTAGGGTGATTTCAGAAATTCGACAACATCCTCCGGATACTCCAGATGCAGCACACTGATGAGCCCCAACAGGGCGAAACACGTTGCTGTGTTTGTTCCGGTACTCTCACTCAATGCCACAATGCCATTATGACAAATGTTACGGCGATGGAGGAATACTCCGACCCCACGTAACAGGCTAGTAATAGTTGTGTGCTTAATACTTATACGACCTGCATTCATTCCTTATTTATGAATCGTTGAGTATGCTTGCCTATTCTCACTTAATTTTCTATGTTTCTGCATTACAGTTAACCTGTTCAAAATTTATGACTCACTTACAACAAGTTTCCATCATGTAAATTGTTTATTTCTTAAATAACAGAAACTACTGCCTGTAAGCTTAGGATTAAATACTTATTAGTAAAAATTCAATATGAAAAGGTCCTACATACTGTTACTAATGAAAAGTAAAACTATTTTTATCAGGTTAATGCCTTCACAGTTAAACGAAACCTATAATAACTCAGACGCTTTTCCGGCTTTTATTGATTTTCTTTCATATCTGATATCTGACACAACAAAGGAAAGTATACCTAGAAACGTAAGGTGTGGTTCACTTTCGCTTTCTAGAAGGAAACACCAAGTAGTGAGTTTACTCAATTTATTCGGTCTTCGAAAGACCCCTTAGAAATCTACCCCTAAACAGAAACTTTCATGCCAACTTTCTTAGTCCACCCTACTCCTTAATAAGTCGTCAATAAAAAAGAATACCAGAACATTTTTTTTCAACAAAGTTTCTGAAGTTTTGTCCAGATAGACTATGATTGGCTTAATTTACTCATAGGAAATTTTATGTTATAGTCGAAAGCACTACAAAAGATCAAATGGCCATTATTGTTATCAGTTATTACGTAAAATGACGCTCTGGTCAGCTAATTTGTTTACTATTTCCTAAATAACGCAAGCTCTGATATTGTTACTCTGAAGTACCTATACCTAAAATTACCGGTAATTTTTAACGGTCGAAGATCGTTAAATAACAACAGAAGCAGTTAAATTAACGATCGAGGCCGTTAAATTAACGACCCACGGTCGTTAAAGATGATTCATCATTCCTCTATTCAGATCGCTTAATCAATAACAGTAACAGAAACTTTGTCAAGATTAACAAGCCTAAAAGAATAAAATTGTCTATGTATATGTATAGGAGATGCTCTTCTGAGTCTTTTTCAATACTAGATACAAATTTTAAATTTGTTTGAAATTACTTATTTTAGGATACCATATTGAAACAATATTACTAATTTATTAGTTATTAGGCACTCTTCACTACTTACATGTGATATCATACTTTCCACAAATGGCCCCCTGTTCGCAAATTACAGAAGTTTCCCTGCTCAGCTGACAGTTCTGGCAGCTATAGCAATGCAAGGCAGAACCTGTAATTTAAAAAACTCTATAAGAAAACATCAAATGCGCCATCATAATAATTTTAGTGTAAAAAATATTCAATTCCGCCTTCAACTTGACCTTGTGAAGAACAGAATAATACTCATACGATAATTGGAGATACAATCATTTCCTGTATAAATCATAAGCACAATGCGAGAAAAAACATGTTTCTCATGAAGCATGTCATCATCTACTAATAACATAAAATCCCCTGTACGATCTATGATTGTATTGAAAAGATGCACATTATTTTTCATTTTTCTATCATAGATTTCTCATGATTTCGTACACTTAAGAAATGAAATAAAATGTTTCTATTAAAAATATTATTGGTGTGTATAGTTTTTTCTAATTGGTATTAACCGCATAAATTTGCATTATAAAATTAACTATTCTATATGCTCTCAGTACACGTAACCTACTTACAACGTAGGCATGTATTGTTCATTGATTTAGATCATTACGTTGTTTTGCAAATAAACAATAAACTCAAGGTAAAAAATGCACTAGAGCCGGCTTTCCTTGAAAATAATGCTATAAACAGTTGTAAGAAATACACAAAAAATACACTGTGTTGCATAAAAAAGGTAGAATAGGGAATATGTGTAAAGAACAACAATACATTGATAATAAATGACATCTTTTCAAGAAACTGTTCTCTTGGAAGCAATCAAGTTTCCTAAGATAATATATAAATATATAATAATATCTGATAGCTAATAATAGCTGATATAAATAAATATCAGCTTTTAAGCCATAGTGGCTTGGATCCTTAATACTGTAGAGTTTTCCCCATGTTACCTCTTCTATGAAACACAGTATAGGTATATCAAAATCCAGGCAAATCTACATATTTGCTTATCAATGACCCTTTTATGATGCCTCGTGGTGGACTATTACTATACTCCTAAAAGTAGCTGAAGAAGCAAGAGGTCATTTTGTGGCCGTGATAATGAGTAGGTTTCAATGACAAAAATTTTAATAACTTTATATATATCGTGACATTAAATTATTTTACTACTGAAATTAAGTGTAATATGTAGGGTAATTCACTTTAACAAGTTTCCAAGTAATAATAAATAATTGAATCCAACATTATGACGTTGGATAGAAGCTAGCATTCTAAAAATGAATCATACCTAGATGCATCAAATCGTAATAACTTAGTTGGCTGCACTTAAAAATAAACAAGTATAACGTTTTGATTCAGACTGCTACTTTATTTCGTGGATCAAAAATATGGAAGTAATGTGAAAATTTTATTTAATCCATCAAAGGAAAATGATGTTTATACAATAATAATTGGATGGCATATTTTCACATCGGATAATGTTTTGATTTATCTCAACATGAATAATATTTTTTTCAATAATCTCATTTTCAGCTTAACTTTCAACACACGTTGCCATTATAATTTTATGTATAATGCAACCACAGAATTTTATTGCGTTATATTTTCCTGTAGAAAATCTGTCGTTTGCTCCAAACCTCCAGCAGACGGCTGCCTCAAGCTACAAGCGAAGACACAACACCTGTTACGTATTATTGAAGAAATACATGAATATAATGACATGAACAACATCAAGCATGACTATTGATGATTATTTACACATAAAAACTACTTAGACCTAGCTTCAGTCTCAAATGGATTAAGACGGGCGTAACAATACAGTAAAGATCCTGATTCAAGATTACTAAACAACCTTGACATTTTGCTAATTTTCAAGATCGGGTCAGGTTATATCTCCGTTTCCTCGCAGATATAACATACCTACCTAAGACGGAAATGATGAAAAAGTGAACGATGTAGAGAAAAAAGCTCTATCACATGATATGTCCATGAGAGGTCTATTTATCTCCAAACCACCTTATGTAATTTATTCTTCAATTTCAAAGCATGTTACATGAGATGTGAAACATCAGTAACCTCACAGGCAAACTTAAACAATTGAAATTTCAGTTTCTCACAATCAGTCAAGTATTTACATCAAGACAATAGTAGGGAAGTGTATGATTTTTTTTTCTAATTTGTTTTATAGAAAAATTAATATCAATAAAAAAATAACCATTTAATATAAAAAATAATAATAATAAAAAATAGAAAACCACTGGAAACAGTATCCCTGTCAATTTACTTTTGTAGGAGCCGCCTGTTAGTGTATTTTTTAATAAAAAAATACACTATTGAGGACGACATCACTTTTTATATCATACATACATATATTAGTAATTTGAAAAAATATAACCACAGGTAGGTACATACTGGAGCAAAGTTTACCGCAGTAATATCTCACAAGGTCGTCACCATCAAAGCAAAAGATTATCTAATTCATAATCAAAAGGAAATATGGGAATTGCTTCCTACCTAGAGCAAAGAAATTTCATTTCAGACTGTTTCCTACCAGAAATATAAGAAGTCTGGTATCATCGTCACATCTTTATCTTTATCGCCCATTAATTTTTCACCATTGTTTGCTACAAAGTCGATAATCGATAATCACAGGAAATTTGGCCCCACCAAAACACACAGTGATGGTAACATTGTAAATAATAATAATAAATGTAAATAATAATTTACGACCAATCAGAAGGTAGGTATTCAGTTTTAGGAGAATTTTTCCACTAGAAATTGAGCTTTTGCCTCTACGAGTCATGCTAGTGAGAATGCATCCATCATAGTCCATGGTTCCTACCAAGGACATTGTTGAATTGTCTCCCTGAATGAAGTTGGAGCTATTTTCCTCAAGATTTTAAACTAATAACTTTACAGGGTATATCTACAGTGATATAGATACATCTTTAATATTGAAAAACATTTTATGCGAGATTCTTTGGTAAAAAATAAAAATTCTTATTAACGTGTTTTTGAAAGGCACCGTTTTTGAGACAATTTTGATAAGTTTTGAGAGTGTCACAAAAGATAATTTTTCCAGTTTTTTGAATATATTAGCCATCTTTTTAACATGCACCAATTCATTTTTTTATATGCCATTGACGGAGATATTAGAATTGAGAGAAGCGTTTTCCCCTTCATTTTCCGACACATGTTTTGAAACATCCCAAGCAGGTTTTGCATCGTAGATGGCCGTTTTTCTCAAAAACAGTTTATGTTACCACTTTTGACATTTTTTAATTAACACTTGGTTAGCACTTTTCAAAAGGTATATCGTCAAAAAACTGGAAAAAGAATATATTTTTTGGGAATTTTTTTGTTTACTTTTTATCAAAGAATCTCGCGCTAAACTTTTTCGCAATATTGAAGATACATCCTGTATATTAGTAAAATGAAGACCTATACAAAGAGGCCATTTAAAAAGGGCCTAGTGCGAAGTAAATAAGCCAACGATGGAAAATTCCGGAGACACGTTACGTTTGGTTTGAAAGGGGATACTCTTTGACGCACAATTGTCAAGTGTGTATTATAACTCACTCCCTATCCTCTCAACTACCCTTAAAAAACCTAAAAAAAAGATCTACGGTGTGATAACTTATTTGAAATGAAACTTCATCAGCAATATGGCAGTGCCTTTGTTTCTTTTTCTTAATGAATTCTTGGTTGTTTTTAGAAAAAAAAACAAGAAAAAAAATTTTGAAAAATTTTTTTTTTTGAGTGATGCAAAAAAAAAAAGAAAATGTGTGACAAAGAAATAATAAACATCTTCGAGATTCATTTATGAGTATGACTTTGTTTTGAGTTCGGTAGTAATGACGAAAGCACAAACTATTATTAAAAACGCTTCTCTTTTGGTATTTTTCAAATATGTCTCTCAAAAAACCGGATAATCAATTAGTTCTCGAAAAGATCAAAGCCAAGAGGTCGAATATTGTAGTTATGAAGGCGACAATGATTATAAAAATAACTATAATAATTTTATCTATAGTTTATTTTGATTAAATAATTTTTATAATAGTTAGAAATGAGAGCAGGTAAGACAAACTAAATGAAAACAATAATTTTATATAAGCACCCGGTATAAAGAAACCATAGTATTTATCGCTAATTTCTAAAATCATGGTCAATCATTGAGTTTAAACCATGGAAAATTTCATGGGAAATGATTTTATTACCTGTTGGTTTATTTATTCCATGAAATTTGATATTATTTTTCAATTCTGTTTTTTTTAATAATTATTGTATAACGATTTCTTTTAAAAATAGTTTGTAGATACTAGGTAATCATAAATCAATATAAATATATCAAAAAGTTTGAATAGGTAATATGTAATTATATTAAAGTCACATACGAGGAGTGTTTCCTAATAACTTAACAAGAAAAAATTATTTTTTCAACACCACTGAAATCAAAATAGTTACCTAAGAAAAATAGTGAAGTGATGCCGTAAGTACAGTAAATCCTACCTAATACAGACATAATTCTCAATTAATCCAAAAAACACCAAGCCAAAGGAAATTTAACATGAACAATAATAATATACATTATCGAATTCGACATAACCTGTAGATGGCAAGCTTATGAATATTTTGACAAAAAATGCTACAAAATATATAGCATCTTATACATACCTACAGGGATGATTATCAAAGCGAGACATAGGAAATAAGATTTGCGAAAGTGGTTTTTGTTTTTAAGAATTCCTGCTCGCCGGTTAATAAACTGACAGAAATGGTTTTGGTATCAAAATGAAGCTGAAATTATTGAGCACACGTTTGATATCATCAGAAATTAATCAAAATTCACATTGTGTCCGCAAATTTTTTGGTAAATATTCAAGTAATTTTTAATGTTTAATATTTAGTAATCAAAAAATAGCATGCCTTGTCCAAACAATAATCACGTTATGGATAATGGATAATAATCCCAACTTCCCGCTTTGAAAATCAACACCTTGCATGATAATTTTAAGAAATTTATTTAGAAGAAAATAAAATAGTGAAACTCCAAACTTGGAAACAAACTTTCTCTTTACTAAAAACAAAAAAAAAAAAGATATTTTTACTTACAAAGCAATGAACAACTTACATTTTTTTTACAATTGCTATACTTAGTCCTGGACGAAGGCCACTGCGTTACCAAAATTAATACCACTTGACCCTAACCTGATCTGACCACACCGGGTCTAATCTTAGCTGATCTGATCAGACTGTGTGACCTCTGTTTAAGGTGGTCTCATAAAAGTGCTCATCATTCATTTTGTATGCGAGAATTAAATCAATTTATTTCTTTTTTCTTTAATTACCCAATATTTTTTCTATAAAATAATATTCAATCTTCAATTCGTGCTCCGAGATAAATATGATACGTTACCTAAATTTTTGAGATGTCTTATAAAAATAAAAAAAAATGAAATCTTAAGGAGCGATCAGGTTACGTCTTCGGTTTTATTTCAGTTCAATCAAAAATTTTAATACATAGAGATAAGGGTAGGTAACAAGAGAGATAGCTGAGAAGTTTCTTAATTTAAATAGAAATTTAATTATTTATTTAATTATTTTTATATTAATTTTTTTAAAGCAGCTTTTTTTCCTCAATACAAAAATCTTTTTCTCTTATCTACCCTACGCACAAATGAAAGTGCCTCAACGCAAAACTGTTCCTGAATTTAATTGGCAATGATTTTCGAAATTCCCAAGGGATTTCGATTTTGTCTATAAACTCAAAAAAAAAGTCAACAATTTTCTACTAATATGCAGGCGTGCAGTATCACTCCGCGGTTTTCGTACTCCCGTTTTGAAAATAAATTTTTCTTGTGAGTTTTGTTGAGCAACTTTCGAAGCTCGTTGTCTCATCTCGAAACGGTTTTCAGATTTTCGATTCAACCCCTGTGTTTTCAGGGTGATCTCAAAAAATCACATATTTGCTCTTAGAATGCATAACTTTTTTCGAGACTTTTTTCCTCGTCAACCGATTTTGGAAACTTGATTCTCATATTGTAGATAAAGCTTCAGTCAAGAAAATACAGGGACCAAAATTGACTCAGGACAAACAATAAAAACAAAAAAGGGCATAAAAATTTAAATTATTTTTTAAACAAGTTTTGGGAGGAAAACTTATTGAAAATCAACTTGTCTTCGAACCAGCCTCCATTTCTGAGCAATTTAAAAAAAAATTGGCTGACACGAGATGAAAAATGTTGATGTTCCAAAAGAATTTTGTATTTGAGTAAAATTTTATGCAATTTTTTGTTTTTAATATTTGACCTGAATCAACCTTGGTCCTTGAATTATCCTACTTGAAGTTTTATCTTTAATATGAGTCTCAAATCACCAAAATCGGCTAGCGATGAAAAAAGTAATGCACTTCAAGAGCAAACAGATGATTTTTTGAGATCACCCTGTATATACAGGTGATAAATTGAACATTTTAAAATCGTTTCTAGATGACATCAAGGTTCGATCGAAACTTGCTCATCAAAGCTTACAAGAAAAAAATTATTTGGAAAACGAGGATACGAAAATCGCGAAGTAATTTTGCGCACCTTCAATATCACCCTGTAGAAAATTTGGTGACAGTATTTTTTTTTTAGTTTCGATCCAATAAAGCAGAAAACTAAAGGATAGGGCTACTGGCATTCGAAAACAAAATCGAAATCCTTTGGGAAAATTCGAGCCTTATTTTGGGGTACGACACTTTCATTTCTGCGTAGTGTAAATAAAACTATATCTGGTGATAGGTGAGATTAGGTTCATTCGGGGTGGATGAAAGGTATCATAAAAGCGCGAATCATAGAATAATGTGGCTGAAGGTAATTGGTTTCTAAGATCTGGGCTGTATTTTGTACTTTGCATTTTTTATTTAAAATTTTTCTAAGAGCAAGAAATTCGGGTTCCACAACCATTTAAGTTAATTTAGAATTGCTGTTCAATATTATAAATTTGAAAAGATTTAGCAAATTTTTGATAGTTGTTTAATAAGACAATGCTACATTGAAGATTACTGTTTAAGGTACTTTGAGCTTTGAAAGTTTATTCGGAAAAGGTATAGTACCAGAACTTTGTACTTACAGCTTACCAAATTTCAATTATCAATTCTCTTGTTTTCTCAACTATAAGCTTTGATTGATGAGCAGATTTAATATAAAAAAAATCAAATAGCTTGAAAATAAATATGAATAGATTTAATTAGGTGCTTATATCTAAGTATATGGTAAAAAATCTGGGTGTGTCGTTTTATGCACCAATTTGACATAGGTTCGTTTTGTGGAAAATAAATTGTCACAATATATTACTCGTACACTGAGGTACTTCGTAATAATCAGAATGCAAATAGTTTCAAAAAAATATGAAACAACGCTGTCCATCGTTGCTATAAGAGTAATTTTCATTTAAAGGTATTTAATGAAGATTTACGAGCTTTTTGAGCTTTGTATACTATAGTGAATTTAATGCATGAGTAGGTTATTCTTGTTTTTTTTTTTTTTTGTAATTTAGTCGTTTTGTGTAAACATATTTTAAAGGTGATGTTAATAGTCGACCTTTATTAACATACCTAACGAGAATTACAACTAATAACAACTGAGCAAGAAGGTCACTTCAATTTACACTGGACTTACTCATGCGGTAACTCTGAAATTTAACCGGACTTTGAGCTTCGAATTTTACATGACAATGAAAATTCCGTGCCATTAGGGAAAGTTAAATTAATGCTAATAATATCTAATTTATATTAACAACAAACACTTCAAAAATTCATAAAAATATTTGCTTACAAACAGTTCCTTTAAAAAATATAAAAGAAACAATTTAATGGAGTACCTACAAGGTGATGTAAAAAATAACCACGTAATAATATGGTTTTATTTTATTGTTTTTGGAAGTTATTTACTTCACTCAAGGTGCTCAACGTGCTCATAATAATTGCATCGTAACTACCTCATACAAAATGGAATTATTAAAAGCTTCACACAACGCAGTGATTTCTTTAATTTCTCAATTAATATTCTTCAATGTGTCAGAATTGAAATTTACCAGTCTTCTAATTTGTCTGTTATCTCCAATACCTACTTGTACCTCAGCATAATGGTTGTCAGATACTTGTTAATTAAAATAACAAACACGTTATGTAAATGCTTGAACTCTATATATATTTATGAGTCAACAATTATTATTATTATATACTTAAATAATTGATAGTTAATATCACTTTATATCAAATGAAAATAATTATTTGGTTAATTAATGGTCAATTTTGGGTAATTCTGGTATTTTGAAAAATAATCGATACCTAAGCAATATCCAAGCAATAAAGATTTCTTTGATTCAGTTAAGAGAGAGTAGGTACATAATAATGAGCTTAGATACGTCGCCAACTAGTAGACGCAAAACGCAAATAAATTGCCAAATATAGAATAAACAACTTTTGTAAAAAATATCATTAGCTGATTTCTGGTTACCTTACGATAAGTTTTTAGATTTTAATTGGACTTCATTTAAATTATCTTTTCATGTTAAATTTTCTTTGTTTTAGAGCTGGTGTCAACGCGCGTATTTTTGTTTACTTCCCCTCGAAGCATTAATCGATAATATGTAAATACGTTACAGTTTTGGAGTTCTCAATCTACCCTAAGGTGAATGAATCACGGTCGATGACCCCTCCTCTACTCCAGTTATAATAAAAATTGCACGAGAACAAAAAATTACTAAACAATAAAAAATATTTCTTCGACTTCAAGGTCTATCAGGTAAAGGAGTGAAGCTTGTGGGAAATTCATCACTGACAGTTAATAGTAAAAGTGAAAGTTTCGTTGCGGATAACAATTTTATTAACTAAAGAGCTAAACTAAAACACTAATCATATACTTACTTGATTCTATAATGCACAAAAGTGCTAAAGAAAGGCACACAATTTGGCTAATTTTGCTCATTGTTGATTATTATTGACAATAAAAACAATTCCAAGCACAGATTCAAGTATTCACTGAGTTTATTTCTGTTTAAACTACGCGAACTCCGCCTAGGACTACGCAAGAGCGACCGGGGAAAGGAGAATAACAGTGACTAAGAAACGGTGGTCCCCACCTAAAATTTGGTAGGTGTGTGACATAATGCTGTTTATTTAGGTTACTAGGTAACGTTTGGTGTTTTTAAACGTCAGGTGAAACTGGATGGACAAGACATGCTGAAGATGCTTTTTTTTCAATCGATTTAGGCTCCAAAGAAAATTCTCCATGAGCTAATATTTTTATTATACACTTCAAAGCTGCGCTATTCCCAGGTGTCACCTTCACAGGTGTTTCAGTCAGTAACGGTTATTTTACCTGTGGTAAAACTGGTAACAATGTATACAACCAGTTATACATTAGGAAGAGTCGGGTCATGAAAGAACTTTGAGATTTTATTAATTTGTTAGATAAAGAGATTGTTTGAGGATCATGTAGCTTTGACCAAAACATAGACTATCGTCTCGCCAGATTATTGATTCAAAAATGGGTCCTTTAACGATATGGTCCTATGAGAATATATTGAGATATAATTTTTGGAATTCTAATACGACTTAAGATTGATGGATAGGTTTAACTAATTAAAAAATATTTTCAAAATTGTAGTTCTCTTTTTACTTGCGTGTGTGTAAATATTGTTTGTTTTAGTAAAGTCGGAATTTTTATCAAAAATAGAAGACAAAAATATTCCTAGCATCAGCACGGAAAGTGTGTTTTTTAAATAAATATACACAGTGCGTTGAAATGAAAACGAGCGACATTCTAAAATTTTGTTAATATTTAACAGACTGGCCCAATGGAAAAGAACAGATCTAAAAACTTGGAAACTGAAGATGTACGCGAAAAACGCCCAAACAGTTAAATTTTTGTTATAGGGAATAATTAATAGGTGTGTAGTTATAAATGAAGAGTGAGCAACAAAAAATAGACTTTGACAGTATGTCAGATCAAAAATTTAATTTTAGATTTTAAAATATGTTTTTAGTAAGTGTAGATATGTTACGGTGTACCTACACACTGCCTGCCCTTGACGCTTTTTTATTGAAAAGGCACACATACACCGCAGGCAAATCCCTATGGCGCTCTGGGAACGATGCATGAGCGGAGATATCGATTCACGTTCACTTTGAATCGATGCAGGCTGTATTCCTCAGGGATGCGGTTCTGTACCTTAAAGAAGTCTGAAAATAATATTTCTACCCGGCCTTGTTCTAGGTGGGAGTCCGAAGATGACCGACTGTGTTTTCCCAACATTAAACTGCCATGATTTTTATTGCCCCAAGCTAGAATCTCCTGTAGATCTTTGTTAAGTATTGAGACTTCCTGGTCTTTGCGAAAATGTGCGTGGATGGTCGAAGTTCGCACATCTTAGTATAGGAAGATATAAGTATACTGTCATCGGCAGAACTGTATATTCGGCTTTTTGTTGTTTCGTGCAGATCTTAAATATAAATAAGAAAGAGAGTCTGAGATAAATGGATCCCTGAGATGCGCCGGTGTATTGACAGAAAAGGTCTCTGAAAAAACTCCATCGACGGCCACCCGCAACGAGCGACCTCCGAGGTAACTAGCCATAACCACAAACAGAACTTCTCGGGCATGTCTGCATAAGCCTGCAGTTTTGCCAACAATCCCGCATGTCAGACACGATCGAAAGCCCTAGAGATCGTCATCGAGATCAGAAGCTTTGTTTGGTTATAAGGCTAACATAATGCGCTTTATGACCCGCTGTCGGAATACAATGTCTGACATTTTGAATTCAATGGAAGGGATAATTGGCGGGATTTTTTCCTGAAAAGTGACGGAAGAGTATGAAGAAAATAATTGCGCTAACAGGTCGGCCTTCTCAGAAGCGGTCTATGCAATAGTCCCGTCGATCCATGTAAGTGGTGGAATGGTGGATTTGGTGAAATTCTGACTAATGACCGACCAAAAAGATTTCGAACCGTTGGGACAGTAAAGAAATTTATTTCTGACTCTCTGGTTATGAGTTTCTTTAGTTTGGTCTATTATTTCTTTGCATCTGTTTTGACTGTTTCGAGCACGAACGAAGTTGTGGGGATTTGTGCCGTCGGGGTTCTTTCGCCACTGCTGAAAAGCAAGTTGTTTGGATGCTGCAGCTTCTTTGCATCTTTTATTGAACCAAGTTTTGCTGTTTGGGGGTCGTTTTCTTTTAATGAATGTAGGCTTCCATGCCATTTATGCTTCTCTAGCAACAGATAGATCATCAGAGCCAGAACAGAATGCTCCTCTATGGAAAGCCCGATTGTGTTTAGTATTCCCTGAGTCCTTCCCATTTGGCCGATCTATAATGCCAGACTACACGTGGTTTACTTACTTCTTCGACACTAATTGATAGGACACATTCATGATGTTGAAACGAGTTTGTGGTCTGAGAGAGGCTGTTTAAAACATAACAGCCTCTTTTTTATTAGGTTGTAAGGACACTGTTCGCCTTATATTTTCTCACAAAAATTTTGTCATCTGTCTCATTACTCTCACTACAAGCACAGCACTCCTGGACCATGCTTGTGATTATTCTTGGACCCGATGACAAAGAATAGATTATTCAGCTTTCAATACCACAAATTTATAATGTAAAAACTACACCTTATCAGAAATTCATCACTAATCAACTTCAATAATATTCGGGTGCTTGTTGACGTTGACGAGAATTAACGTGAGATCACCGAAAGGAAGACGAACCGGTCTACATTGCGTCGATTGACACTTTTATTAATGTCGTAGAATAACCGTCTTTATGTTCTTCTCTGAACCAAAACTCATTAGTTCGATGCTAACACCACGATGCTTAAAAACCAATAATAATTGAATTGAAGTATAAAAGTAACAGAAACGCCGCACGGTAGCCACGAGGGGACAAACATCACCGCCCGGCGACTGTGTCATTTCAGAGCGGTCAGTGTGTATACCATAACCTACCTAAATCGTGATTATACCCACGAGTAAGTAAGCTTTAAGGTTTTTTTTTCAAAGAAAGATTCCTTACCCGGAAATGATGTGACAGGTTAGGTTCTGATTAGGTCAGAACATCTTTCTTTAAAAAAAAAATCCAAATTGCTCTGCCATTACTTTTAGCTTCAACTAAGTCATGGCCAGAGACGCTTTTTGATTTCAAAGAGTTCAATACCTATGTGAAGTGAATTAGTTTTCCAATGTTAAGAAAAAGTATACCGACATACAATGCAAAAGTCTATTTGTTGTTGCTCATTCAACATTCAAGTAGCATTTTATATGTTCAATTTACAGCAATTACCTAAAATTTATTTCTAATTCTCATATCGAAGACCAAAGTAAGAGCAGAAATGGCGTAAATTCGTCGATAAATTTGGGAATTTTGCCTATGAAGTTAAGCCAAATGCACTCACTGTTTACATATTTAAATTACCTTCACCAATAAATTGCGTTTTTTTGCTGTTATACAGGGTTACTGGTAACTGGATACATTCCTTTGGATACATTCCAAATATCCGTAGATATTCCACCGGTGACATTTGATATATTTGGAGACAAGCGTTGCTTATTCCCTGCCTTAATTTTTTAGCATTAATTATTATTATTATTATTATTATTATTTAGCATAGTTACAGTTGAATTTTATTGTCGCAGTCCATTCTGAAGAAGATAGAGAATTTTTTTTAAGCAACTCAGTTTCGTTTCGGAAAACATCGACAGACCTATCGCTTATGTTATAACTTAGGTACTACTGATAATATACAGGATGATTGTTCTATCGCGCCCAGCTTTATAAATTAACCTTCCTTTGACTGACCTGTTTAGAGCAGTTAAGTCAGTATTTGAATAAGTGAAGAAGTAGAAAAATGGTCATGATAAACCTCGTTATAAACGAACATTCTAGCAGAAACCCTCACTGTAGGTAATTGATTTAATTAAAAGCCATTTACAAGATTATATTTACAATAAAACACATACATTACAATAAAATGGAAACTTTAAAAAATATATTTATTTGGAAATAGAACTAGGTAGGTAGGTAGGTACTTAAATTTAAATTAAAATTTTCACTCCGTTTTATAATTATTTTGCTAGTTCCTCACTGCGAAAGAGCCAACGATGGATAATAAATGAGATGGCAGCACACCAGTTAATTACAGAAGTCCTTATCGCTGCAATATTCGCATTTGACATCCACAGTTCCTTCTATAGATGCAAAAAATTGACGTGCCGCATTCAACCCGTGCACAAAACCTTCTTGTTGTTGTTGTTGTTCGCAAGTAATACCAGCGGGCGCACATTTTTTAGAAATAACCTGCTCCCTCGTTTGGTTGCGGGAGGTTGCTGTTGATGGAAACAGACATTTGTTTAGTAATTTGGCAAATACTAATATAAATTTTATGTTTCAAAATATTTTTATTGGGCTTTAAACATCCTTCTTGTGAAGTGGGTTATTTAAACAAATGTACAGTGCTTTCCAATCGAAAGGATCCATATTTTGAAATTTTACTGAAGTATAATTTGAAGCACCTAAGTGTTCGGCCAGGCTGGCGAGCGATTTGTCGTGAGCGGAAAATCGTGGACGACAATGTAGTGGTAGATAATATGCGACATTCTGTTCAACGCAAAGCGATTAATGATTATTCAGTTTAAGCGATGTCTCTCTCACGAAAACGTCGAATTATTACTCTGCTTTTGGACGACGATATTTTGCCCAGTTACTTTTTTCAGAGTGAAAAAAGACAATATGGTGTACATCCCGTTAATAGGTACAAACAGGAGTATGGAGAGTTTCATCATTTGTACAGACAGTTGCGAAAATATCCTGATTTTTTTTTCCTGTACCTTATTAGGATGTCTGTAAAAATGTGACGAAGTGATGTTTTTGAAATATTTATTTGTGGCTTGCCATAGAACATACCTACTATGGCCTACTTTGAACTTCTGATATCAAAATTTCTTCAAAACACTTAACTAAAGATCGCTCAGATATCAAACAACTTTGAATTCAGAACGACACGCTTAGTCGCTAAGCGATATGTCGCGCATGTTTTGTGTCTGTATGGCCGCCCCAACCTGTTGTTTACGTTTTTGAATTTCTTTTTTGTCGCTCTGTCGTCCACGACTTTCCGCTCACGACAAATCGCTCGCCAGCCTGGCCGAACACTAAAAGGGGATTAAATATCATGTCAAAATTGACGTTTTATTAGCCATTTTTTGACATTATAATATGCAAAGCTGATATTTCCGCAGTTGATAAAAAGGAAATAAGTACTTCTGTTTTTTTTTATTTTCTTTACTTATCTACTTACCAATAAGGATCAATGTACTGCAAGATTCTCCATCAGCACATGTAGTTTCATTGTGATTCAAACTGCATAATATATTGCAAGTGTAGCATTTAAGTGCCATGCCTGAAAATAGTATATTATTACCTTTGTTACTAGGAGTAGAAGGCGATCATTTTTTGTTGAGCCCAACTATTGCGGCCGAGGTTAAGCCAAGGCCATGCAAGTGAGCGAAACACGAAAATAAATAAGTAAATAAATATCTTATGGCTGTGGTAAAGCCCAAGTGTCAGAAGTTTTAAAGTAGCCTTAAGGGCCTCTGACGTAACCTAACGACTGGACGTACCTCCCGGACCACGATCGGTCACGGAATTTTTTTTTACCACTATAATTTTGGTCACCCATCTAAGTACTGACCAAACAAAGTCATGCTGCACTTTAGAGATCGTTAGACCGAAACTCTAATAACAGTTTGGCTATTGTGACAGATTAAAAAAATATAAAGCGTTCTACTGTGAATGACACACGATTTTTTCCGCAAGCTTTATTAAAAAAATGTAAGAAAACAATTTGGGGATAAATACTATCAGGCATCAGGCACATTCTGTCCATTTTAAGTACCGTTGATATGCAAAGTCATAGATTTTACAGGATTTCTAACGTATGAGCTGTCCAGGTAGATAGTAGAATTTAAATCTCGCTGAAATCAGTATTGAAAATGGTTTTTCACATTTTTTTATCACCTTGATAACCAGTATTGTGTCACATTTTGACATTGAACTTTAACCTTACGAACTAGAAACGACTCTCAATAATTATATGGTGTAGCACGAGATATTATAGGCAACACGCTCTAGTTGAGTATCCCCACATTTTCCTAGCATACAAAAGCAAAACCGCGACGGAGATACTGCAGTATATTCCTGCCCCTTACACGTTTTTGTTGTCGTAGATAATCCACAGGTCTTTCTAGTCCGTAGTTTAGAGCTCAATGCATTTTGTTGATGTCAAGAGCTATTATTGTGCTAGGACAATAATGAAAAAATTGTTCCTAGTAACATAATAGGATCCTTCTACAAGGTGTATACAGTATCATTAATTGCGGTATTTTAGAACGCTTTTTTTACTATTTCATGCCTTTATATTTTATAGTCCAGGACTCTAGAAAGTACTATTAAATAGAGATTATTATCCTGAAAATGTTTCATAATACTGAAATATGTCTATTTTGTTTTATAAATATGAATAAGCCAGTCAAATTAGTTAATTCTCATTATTGAAGTTCCCAATATTTTAATATTGGAAACGTGGCTTATTAGTCTCAAAATAATAATAATACTTGTTACATTTTGTGAAGCTCAGATTTGCGGCATTTTTAATTTATCAGCACTTACCACACTGTGTCAAGCACAACACAGCAAAGAAGGCACAAAATATTTCGGTTTTCATCTTGCACGTTTTCTTTCACCAACTGTCGGCGACTCATTAAGCCATACACTTCACGCTTCCTTGTATATATAATATATAGTCCAAAAGATATGGTCCAGTCAAATAGGACAAAAAGACGCCTTATATTGCATAAGGTCAAGGTCAAGGAATGTTTATATTTTTTTGGTGGCGAAGTTGTTTTTTTACGTAATAATTATTATTTATGTTCTGACATTTCGACCTTAGGACATCATCTCGCGACGCCAAATAGGAAAAATAACTTTTTAGTAAATACTGAAATAAACGAAATAAATAATTGAAATTTTCGTTTATTAGATGTTGATAATAGAATTATTATTCCTGAACGATAAAATTTAAAGGTATTATCATTAGCTTTATAGATGCGCCTACCAGTGTCTACATTTAACTTATTGCAATTTTCCTTAGAAAATTCGAAGATTTTTTCTTATATAAAAAAATAAATAAATATCTTATGACTGTGGTAAAGCCCAAGTGTCAGAAGTTTTCAAGTAGCCTCAAGGGCCTCTGACGTAACTTAATGGCTGCTTGCCGGGACCCCCTTTTTAACGTACCTCCCGGAGCACGATCGGTTACGGAACTTTTTTATTTACCACTATCAAGTTTGGTCACCCATCCAAGTACTGACCAAACAAAGCCATGCTACACTTTAGAGATCGTTTGACCGAAACTCTAACAGTTTGGCTATTGTGACCGATATTATTAAATTGATGATATTATATTGATGAATGACCCTGATCAACAATTTTATTTATCTTCGATTTACTTCAGTACCAAATAATTACATTTTTTGCTCAAAGAGATTTTCTGCAAAGTATGTGCAAAATGGTCATTAATTGACTGTTTGTTCATTTCTTGCCTATGATGTGGCAGTAATTAGTGAGAAATGTTCTTCACTGCGAATAAATGGGTCTTGCTGCAAAATTATATAAGGTGGACCACGTCTTATAAAACGGGAATATTTCCTTCTTGTTGGAAATACGCACCATGCCAAATAACTAGGGACTGATGGCATTGCTTTCACTAATATGCAAGATTATGGAGAAAGCTATTAACCAACACCTTTTAAAGTATTTGGAAGGAGCTAATATAATAAGCGACCGCCAGTACGGCTTCCGCAAGCAGAGATCTACAGGTGACCTCTTCACTTACGTTACCGAGCTATGGAATAGCGCAGTCGGGTACCGTGGGGAGTTTGAGGGGTTTCGCTTGATATTTCTAGAGCTTTCGACAGTGTTGATTGTGTGGATGCCAACAATCCATGATGTCGTATTTTTAGCAAAACTCTGAGCTTATGGCATGTCCGAGAAGTTCTGCGCTTGTGACAGTTGAGTTCTTTCTGATACCGGCGTATCTCAGGGATCTCAGAAGAAAAAATAAGATTGGTTTTTAGAGTGGGTGTTTAAATTGAGAAGTTTTTGAGTTATAAATAAGTGAAACTCAGACAATCTAAAAATACAATAACATACGAGTAGGAGCCTTCTATTAAAAAAAAAAACATAACTTTGATACGCCACTCTCATATGGGACACTCTGTATAGTCCAAAATAATTTTAAATAATGGCAATAATTGTGATCCTGTACTTGAATTTGCAAAAATTTTTTTGGAAAAATCCATCGTTTGGTCCATAGACCGCTTCAAATGAGCTGGTGATTTCTTCAACAAGAAACAAGTAAGGTAAGGAGTAGTCTCTACGTTCCGAAAGCTGAATCATGTGAATCAAGACTGGTCGCAGTCGCAGTGCTCGCGCCGAAATCTCTGCCTTTATTTATACAGGATTGTCCCAATATTCCATGGACATGGAGCAACCACAGATTACTGAGGTAAAAAAAGTCGCTCGGACCAAACTTATATCTATACCAAAATGCTTCGTTTGTCCGCTAGAGGGCTTCTAAGTCTTTTGAAATTTTTAGTTTTTTTGAAATAGCTCAAAGTAGGCTGATTCCAATTCGATGAAATTTGGTAGGTAAATTTCTTATTAAAAGTACTAATTTCTGATGTACATGATAATTTGACGGAAACCCGGGAAGGGGTGAAACTACCCCTACCCTCCATTAAAATCGATCGTAATTGTTGATAGGGTAGCAGGTACGCTGTTCATGTTTTTTTGTTTGAAAGGTTTTAGCCCATTTTTGGTCTCCTACAAAAATCTGTATCTTTCCCAGGTGAATAAATTAGTGGATGATAACTAAATTTTTATTTCATTCTTTTAATTTGAAATCAAATTTTCAATTGTCAGGTGATTATTTGATCTAATCTCATAAACGATGCTCGATGTGGGCGCCGGTTTGCACCCTAGAAAGTTCCATCCTGCGCAAAAAAATGATTTGAACTTTTCTTGGAACCTCGTCGTTTTGCAAACTGTTTACTGCGTTTGAAAAAAACCATTTGCAAACACCTGAAAAAAAAAACCGAACCATACTAAACCTCTTTTATGAGATTAGATCAAATAATCACCTGACAATTGGAAATTTGGTTTCAAATTAAAAGAATGAAATAAAATTTTGATTAGGTACCATCGACTAATTCATTTTATCACATAGCACCTCGGAAAGATACAGATTTTTGTAAGAGACCAAAAATGGGCTCAAACGATGTATCTTTCAAACAAAAAAACATGAACAGTGTTCCTGCCTACCCTATCAACAATTACGATCGATTTTAATGGAGGGTAGGGGTAGTTTAACTCCTTCCCGGGTTTCCGTCAAATTATCATGTACATCAGAAATTAGTACTTTTAATAAGAAATTTACCTACCAAATTTCATCGAATTGGAATCAGCCGACTTTGAGCAATTTCAAAAAAAACTAAAATTTTCAAAAGACTTTGAAGCCCTCTAACGGACAAACGAAGCATTTTGGTATAGAGATAAGTTTGGTCCGAGCGACTTTTTTTTACCTCAGTAATCTGTGGTTGCTCCATGTCCATGGAATTTTGGGACACCCTGTATAAACGGCCAACGGGCAACCCTTGTCCACAGAATAAAAAAATTGTTTCTTTATTCTTTATTCTGTGTCTTGTCTTCGTGGTCTATTGTATTCATCTAGGTCAGCGCTGGCACTCGTTGGTTCCTTTATCCGATGACTCGTTATGGTAGATTTCCCTGCTTTCCTCTTATATGAACTAAATTGTGGATGCATGTGTTATCTGATGAAACTGCTTTTCCTTTACATGGGACAATTTTTGTGGTGCCTCTATTTTGTATTAATTAAGTTTCCTTTGTATTTTACCTAATTTCGGTCATCTGTTTACGCGGCATTTAGCTAAGTCGTTGGCTATTTTCACCTCACTTTTCTCTCTCTGGTAATTTTTCTTCACGTGATCATAGGTAGGATCTACCTTTAATTTATGTAAGGTCGTTTGCGGTGAAATTTTGGATGAAATTTTAGGTATAGGTAAAAGGAAAAGGTAGTTATACAGGGTGTCCCAAGATTTCTTTATCAAGGGATATCTGGGTTATTTCAAAAAATAAACAAATGAAATTCAGGAAATTTCAACCATACCCCTAAGGCTTTGCAGTTGCACCCTCAATGCCTCTTTACGCCTTTCCACCCCTAAGTAATCATCCCCTACTTTTTTTTTTCAAATGACACCCCCATATTTTTTTTGCTCGGCAGGATTGTTGACTTCTTTCTGAATACGAATTTCATACGATTTTTTTAAATCGAGACATATCTAGCACGCCGAAAACAACATAATATAACAAACGAGGGTTGTCAAGGAATAACAATTAACATTTAATATGACATTAAAATCACAGAAGCAATTATTATTATTAATGCCTATATCCAGTAACACCGGTATTACTAGTTAAGGTGGTTGGAGGAAACATTAACACAAAAAACAAGCAATTGCAACTCCTTGACAACCCTCGTTTGTTTTGATATTATATTGTTTTCGGCGTTCTAGATATGTCTCGATTTGAAAAAATCGTATGACAATGTATTCAAAAAGAAGTCAACAATCCTGCCGAGCAAAAAAAATATGGGGGTGTCATTTGAAAAAAAAAAGTAGGGGATGATTACTTAGGGGTGGAAAGGCGTAAAGGGGCATTGAGGGTGCAACTGCAAAGCCTTAGGGGTATGGTTGAAATTTCCTGAATTTCATTTGTTTATTTTTTGAAATAACCCAGATATTCCTTGATAAAGAAATCTTGGGACACCCTGTATATTGTTATTTAAAATGAATCGTTATGTTTTGAGTTTAATTTGCTGTGGAACCTTAGAGGAAAGCTACGCACCAGCTGCGTTAGGTTTCAATATAACCCCAGCGAGTTATATATTTTGAAGTTTAATGATAACGAACATAAAAGCACCCATTTGTGTGCTTTAATTTGATAAAAGAATCATTTTAATATTCCAATTAATTTTCAAGATGTATAATAGTCATGTAAATGTTCAACAGTAGGTACAATTTTTAAAATCGTAGATTTTTATGTTTTTTGTTTGACCGATACGTAAAAAAATCGATAACGGAGCGACTTTTATAATGAATTTCGCTCCACTATATGAGTGCTCATAAAGGCACTAGTGTTATTATTGACATCATAAGACGTTTGTATACGGACACATTATGGTCTCATAGGATACCGGCTGTGGAGAAAATTAATAAATGAATCGTGAAGGAATTCCATGAGTTAGAAATTAATACTAATAATTTTTCGTAACTTTAATTTGACAGTTAGGTACGTAGTGAAAAACAAACGCCACAGCTGACAGGAAAAGAGCCAAGAATTGATGAATTAAATCAATGGTATTAAATATTGCACAAGTCCCGATCGCTGCAATATTCGCAACTGACATCCATACTTCCTCCACGAGTTCTAAAAGCAGCACCGTACGTATCTATGGCCTCCTTAATACCCGGCTCCTGTTTCTGTTGTTCGCAGGTAGTGCTTGCTGGCACACACGCCTTGTAAGAATCCTCTATTGATCTGCCATAGACTTGCCCTAATGAAAGAAAAAGTTATCTGATTAGTAATTTAGAAAATTCAACTGCAGTTATTTATGCACGTCCCCAGAGCAATAATTCTGAATTCTGAATTCATCACATAGGGGTATGCAGAGTGTAATTTATGATTGTGCACCCTAGTTGATAAGAAGGATTTTTTTACTTATCTTATGTATTTCATTTACTTATATACTCACCAGCAATGGTCATTTTACTGCAAATTTCTCCGTAAGCACATGTTTTTCTCCTAAAAGCCTGACTGCAAGATTGACAAGTGTAGCATCTAAGTGCCACGCCTGAAAAATTAGTTATTGTAAATATATTTTATATTTCTATTAAAGCCTACAACTTAAAAAATTACTACTGCAGATTGTACTATCCTGGAAACCTTCGTTTTAATGGTATTCCAATTTGGTAATTAGTGTGTCATAGAAAAAATTTATTTGACACTATAGTGTTAAAAATAGAGTATCTGGATATTGACAGATTTTTATTGTATCAGAGTGCGGAAGGTTAGAGTACCTGGATATAAAATTATTATACAGCGTGCGCAAACTAATTTTCCCTCTCTGTCCGATTGCTACCAACCTGACAGGGAATAAGATATCTCTGTTCAATATACCTAGTGACTTTTTAGTTACATCTCATGGTTTATTTCTGTGCTGGAGAACGGCTGGAGCGAACATAGAACGGATACGTAGGCGTAACAAGTTATTGACGGACAGAAGATTGTTTATTAATAAATTTTCAGAGAAAGCTGATTTTTAGATATTGCGGCTTAGAAAAGCTTAATAACTTAAAATAATTGTCTACCAAGATTTCCTATGTGCATTCCTACGCAATCTTGAAAAAAGAGTTGAGACTCTCCGTCGAAATACGAAAACTATGACGGGATACTCTTTTGTTGCTTTTTTTACTCTCCACAACCACAATCTTGGTCATTTACATTTTTCACATCGCTTTCTCCGTTGTTAAGCTAAAAATACAGGGTGATTCAAAATTGAGTGCAAATATTTTGAGGGCTTATTTACCAGCCAAAAATAAGAAGTTTTTTTCATATAATCGTATGTCCTAGCTTGCTTTGTTTTCTAGATACAGGGGGTAAAATTTTGAAAAAAAATCGATTTTTATCAATTTCTTAAAAACCTCTCAGCCGATTTAAATAAAATTTTATAGGCTTATTTGTTATCATAAGGGCCTTCCTTTGATGGGAATAACATGAATTTATTAATTCCAGTGGCGTCTCAGGGGGCTACCTGAATTAAATTAAATGAATCTCAATAATCGATGTGAATTTATTACTTGTAGGGCCTGGCACAGATTTTGATTTTTTTCTTGGAAACAAAGCGAGATACGAGTAAAGCTCAGGAAGCAAGAAAGTTACACTATTGATCGCTCAATCTAAAAAAATATAAATTGTCAAAAGAGCAGTGGCGTATCATAATTTTACCTATAAGTATCAAGTAGGTAGCCCTCTGAGACGCCACTGGAATTAATAAATTTATGTTATTCCCATCAAAGGAAGTTCCTTATAACGACAAATAACCCTACTAAATTTTATTTAAATCGTCTGAAGGGTTTTTGAGTAATTAATAAAAAATCGATTTTTTTTTTCAAAATTTTACACCCTGTATCTAGAAAACGAAGCAAGTTAGGACATACGATTATATGAAAAAAACTTCTTATTTTTGACTGGTAAATAAGCCCTTAAAATATTTGCACTCAATTTTGAATCACCCTGTATATTTGTGGATTTTTCCTCGCATGACAGTCATGCATCTATTATAAATGTTGGCTCCCCTAATTGTTTTAGGGATAAATGTTGAATAAATCCTTTGTTAAGATTTAAAAGGTGTTTCTGTTTCAGTAGTTACATTTTAGGTCCGTTGGCCATCTTCGAGAAAACAAAATAAAATTTTAATTTTGTGTTATCATTTTCATAATTACATTCAATTTAACAATAAAAATTACAACAAACACGTCAACAATTAAAAAAAATATTCAATGTTCAAGTCACAGCCAATGCTATTACAAAAATGTCCCTACAAATAATACTTCTTTCCGATTTTCTGGAAAATGGCTCAACAGAATTGAAATGTAACTACAGCCACAGAAGTATCTTTCTAACATTTATCTCTAAAACAAGTAGGGTGGTCAATATTTAAAGCTTTATACGTGACTGTCATGATAGAAAAAAAAAATCTTAAAGGTAAATATCTCGAGAAAAAGAGTTTTTGGGAGGTTATGCCCATAGAGACTTCTGATTTATTTATCGAATACTGTCGATCCCCAAAATTACTCCAAATTTTACCGGAAGTCAATTGCCATGAGGATTTTGTGTGGTCCTTTACTATGTTTACTATTTAAGATGAGTAGTAGGTGAAAAATGTCTATGACCTAAATCATTGAGCGTAAAAAAGTCAACAAAAAAGTATTACATCGCAATTTTCGTATCTCGACGGAGAGGCAAGTTATTGCAAAAAAAAAACAAATTTAACACTTTTTTCAAGATGACGAAGAATGCACATAGGAAATCTTGGTCGACAATTTGAAATTAAGCTTTTCTAAGCTTCCCTCACACAATATCTAAAAATCATCTCTCCGGTTCACTTGCATTTCAGACTACTGTCTATATCATACATAGATAGTATGTATACATAGATAGTATGAGCCTGCAATGTAGGAGAGAGAAATAATATTCTAAAAGGGGTACTGATTTTATTGACAGAATCTTTCCTAAATGGAAAAAAAATGTTGAATACTTTTTTTCTGATAATGAAATGAGAAATGATTATTAACTATTCCATTTCCTTCAAAAAACCTCACAGTCAGGCAAATACTTACTAAACTGTGCTAAGCACAAAACAGCAAATAAGATACAAAATATTTCGGTTTTCATCTTACGTTTTCTTTTACAAACTCTCTGCTACCCACCACTCATACACTGCAATTTCTTTCTGACCCAGTGTATATATAAGCCAGTCTGCAACGCAAAAAAGAGGCTTCAGATTACATAAGGTCAAGAAATGTTTATATTTTTTGGAACTTAAAAGATGTTATTTTTACGTAATAATGATTGATATTATTACTTTTCAACCTTGGGACGTTGCATGTTGCAATGCAAAATCGAAAAACATGTGCTAAAATTATCTTTATTTGCATATTAACAAATTATATAATAAACTAATTATTTCAATGCCTGCAAATACGTATTTATTGAACAAAATAAACTTCTCTTAACGACACAACTCAGATGGTTTAGTGAACACAGAGACATCCACGTTCCTTGGTTGGTGTGGGATCTTGCAAACCGATGAGCTAAAATTGCAGCGAAACGTTAATTATTCTGTCTTCACCAGATAATCTGGGGTTGTGTTGTTCAGCGAACTTTGTTGTTTTCTGCTAATAATTCGTTCGCAGTACGAATTACATCCAATAATAAAATGTCTTCTTATTATAGCGCTGCTTAACACACTGATGCACCCGCTTCTTTATATGTATAACGGAGCGAAAATATATTATCTAATCAATGGAAGAAAATGTTTTAGATCGCAAAAAGTCAATGAATTTGTTTATCCTTTTTGTATACCTAGTTGTTTAGTTTTACGTAACATTTCGTAAGAAAATTATCTTGCAGACAAACAAATACCCACCAAACATTCTGTAACATGTTACATGCTGTGCATATCGCCTCTGAGTGCGAAATGGATGTCTCTTGTCTACGTGCATCTGATGTATCTGACACATCCTCTTTGAGACACATTTTGCGTTGTAACAGTTCCATTTTGCCTAATTTGGCAAAAAAAAGTCAGAAATCAGCTTACTGCAGTTTTTCTGCAGCACAAAAAGTATTTCTGACCGAATGATGCAAGTGGAACACGAATAAAGCAGGAGAATTTCAAACCAATAATTGTGAAAGGAACTGTACCTACTTAACTAAAAAATATTCTACAACAGCTAGAAAAATTATTTCTGAAATATTATGCTAGGGAAATTACATTTTCTTTTATTTATGACTTGCATAACTAATAAACCTGTTTCATCCATAAATAAATAAATCTGTCAGGGCATACCCGTTTGTTGTCGTATCATCGTTGCAAATCAATACAAACGACGAGGAAGAATAATAATGGACGTTTTGAAATTGGTCGTCGGTATTGAAAAAACAGCAAAGTAAAATTAAATTTCTTAAACCCTTTACCAACATACTGTCGAAAACTCACACAAATTGAGAAGTGGTTGATATGACTTTACTCCGTTTTACCATGCAAATTCAGTTTAGAACAGATATCTCCAGGCTTCGATTTAGAGAAAAATTATAGAGGAATAGTATAATATTGTGAAAGAAGTGCACAAAGTAACATATTTCTCAAGAGTGTGAAAATGTTGCGGTACGAGACGAAGTCGAGTACGGCATTTCATACGAGTGGGGAATGGCTTTTGTGCACGTGTTTCTACAAAAAAATATTATAACTATAGCCAATATTATAAAGACTCATTAGGCTAACGGGCAGATTTCTGTGCTCGTTTCTGAAGTTAATATCGACGTCAATAGTATATTCTATATCAATAAGGGCGGAAAGAAGTTCATTTCGGCGAGTATGAAGTATTTCGCGGAGCGAGGGTTGATTGAATACGAGCTGAAATGGACTTCGGATCCGGCCTAGATATAGACGCTATTTTTTAGCGCATCGCGTTAGAACACTGAATACTTTGGCTTGTTAGCTTGTTGGCGAATATGTGGTGGCGTACAAACTAATTCGCTGTCAGTGTAATTTTCCTGTCTAGCGTTCACTTTGTTGCTTTATTGACAAAACCTCAGAAACTAGTACAGCTCATCGATTATTTATTGGCGGAGAATTCATGAAAGTCGATAAGCAATAAAATTTTTATCGGTATACTCATGATTCAAAAAAGTCCTATCTAAATGTATAGAGAACAGAAATAATTTTACACTTTTGCATGGATCACCCTGAACATTCGATTTTTTGTTCGCTCTTATCATTGTAATTGTCTCGATAATGAGTGTTTATCATTTAAAACGTTCATCCAATTGCACCTGCCATAGGCGGCGTAGTTGATATTGAATATTATCAGGTGAAAATTAACAAGATTTTGTCCATAGTGAGAGTTATAAGCATCATTTTTTGCACGCCACTGCCTGAATCAATATTTTTGCTATCAGTCCAGATTAATTCAGAGAATTCTCCGCCAATAAATAACCGATGAACTGTAGCACCCGTTAATCCTTAAAATTAGATAGGTACCTACTAGACTTGATTGAAATATGCGCGTAGGTATAGTGGTCTCGGTTTAGTTGTCAGCTGTGTGCTTCAATTTCGCTCTCACCTGCCGCGTAATCACTAACTGATAACACTATCAGTAGTTGCTATAGTAACTCCTAAATCTGTCCGCCCTAGGGCCAGAAAAAACGTTCGTTGCGGTCTGGAAAATTTTCTACTCTTGGAAGCGAGCTGCTGTTGCATGCAGGCAGCAATATGCGTCATAGGCTAAATAAGTACCTAACTATTGTGGCGCCACCAAGTAGGCAAATTTGACACTTTCATGCGGCAAGTCCTGCGTGTCCGCTATTCATTTTAATGTATTTCTCATTGCAAACTTGAGGTCGTTCAGGGATAAAAAAAAATCTGGAAGTGTTTGTTGTACACGAGTACCTTAAATGCTTGCGATTACATACGTATTTATTACTCCTGAATCTTTTTTTAGATAGTAAATTAAAGTTAAAAATTTTAGTTAATAATTTAAGGCATATAAGTAATACTAATAAAACAATAACTACTGCTATAATTTTTCGAGCTGTATTTCAGACGAAGGGTAACATTTTCTTGCTTTACAGCTGCAAAATATGTCCAAAACTCTTCGACTTATTATACATAAGCTGAATAAAAAACCCTAAAACATGAGATGAAATGTGAACTTATTATGTTTTGACAAGAAAGGTGATATTTTTTTAATGGAACAATTAATATATCACCTGAACAATGGGAAAATAATAGGTTTTTTCATTTTTACGAGTGCTATGTGCACCAGGAGTCTCTCTAAGTGAGCAGTTCCTTGAAGAAAAGTTCCATGTAAACGTATATTCTCTAACATCGCTCATGTGAAAACTCATCATGAGATTTCGCCCATTTCTCAACGATTTAAAACGAAAGTAGTCGAGACTGGGTGCTTGGAAATGACTTTTAATAATAATAATTGTAGTCATAATAAATTAAAAAATCTAGAAATACACTTCCAAATAATGATTTTAAGAAAGGTTTCATTTTATTAAAACGAGCTGTCAACGATTAGTATGCCGCACAAAAGTGCGAAAAAAATCCACGAGGAGGCGCGCGCTCCGCAAACATCCGATACTTACTTAGCGTATTCCGCCGGCTACTGAGCTACTGAAAAATCGTCTTTCAGAGGCGATGTGCTAAAAATGAGTTTTATTAACATTTTTGTATTTATTTCCATGTCAAGAATGGATAAATTTAAAAAATTTCCACTCAGACTCGATACCTTCTTCAGAAATGGCCACAGAAATCTGCCCGTTAACTTAATGAGCCTTTATAATATCCGCTGCTACTGGGATATTTTTTTTTTTTTAGTTTATTTATTTGTGGTCCTTAGAAACAAAAAGTTTATATCAGGAACCTATGAAATAATTTTCTAATAAAATTAACAGTAAGTAACACAAGATCAATAATAATAACAAAAAATAAGAAAACACTAATAAGAACCCAGATAGCACCGAGTGTCCTATGGACGTCCGTTGAGTATCCATTATACGTCCATTGGTCCATCGACAATAAATGGACGTCCTACGGACTTCTCCGCACGGACTTCCTATGTACGTCCACAAAAGTACGTCCATTGGACGTCCATCGAGTTATTTTTGACTATTGCGCATGACGTGCTGTCGCAGACAGAAAGAGAATAGCAGCACAAGTGCGCACGCACGCGCTAACCACCCCATCTTCCATTCTTCCACTATCATACAATCCACATTCCTACATTATACATTAATTCGTCCCAAGGAAAGACTTCCGCCATTCCCATCAAACTCAAGACTGCTAGCGTGAAGATGAAGACATCTGCATTATACAGTGAACAAAAGAAAGAAATTCGAAGAATCTTTAATTTTTAGAGTTTGTGAAAAATCCAAAAACGAATATTTTCATTAAGTTTATCAATATTATCATAAACTAATATAATTAACAACTATTCAATGAAAATTACCAGATTTTACGTAAAACTTAATGATAGAAACACGTAAGTAGGTAAGTATAAGCATCATAACACTATAACAAAACAAAGAAATGGTTTATTTTCTATGTTTTAATTGATATAGGATCAAGTACAAAAAAATTATCTATGACAACTTATTTATGAATTGATTGTTACTCCTTAATTAATCGTGAAGGAATTCCAGGAGTTAGAAATCAACACCATTAATTTTCTGTAACTTAACTTTAATGTTCCAGTTCGTCGAATTATATCCAGTTAGGTGCACAGTGAAAAACAAACCCACAGATGACAGGAAAAGAGCCAAGAATGAATAAATTACATCACTGGAATTAATTATTGCAGAAGTCCTTATCGCTGCAATATTCGCAAGTGGCATCAAAACTTCCTCCACTAACTCTTAACGTAGCATCAAACATATCCAAGGCCGCCTTAAAATCTGGCTCCTGTTTCTGTTGTTCGCAAGTAGTGCCTGCTGGCACACACGACTTGTAAGAACTCTCTTCTGTTCTGCCATAGAGTTGTGCTAATGAAACAAAAAGTGATTTGATTAGTAATAGTGTTCATTATAGTTAAGTTTTTCAAAGATTAGCACGGGAATCTCGTAAACTACTGAAGTTCGCGGACCTGTTTAAATGAGGAAAGTAGTGCAGCACAAACTCGATACGCTTTTTTCTGAAAATAAAGAAGTTATGTCGGAATAACGTTGTTTTATTGGTTATAGACAGAATCGTTTATACCGGTTTTTCCACGAATTCGGTTTCATACCAATAATGCGAGAGTGATATCTCAGTATAAATAAATTTTCAGTTTATGTCAAATATCTAAAAAGTCATGAAGATTTTCAAAAAAATTAAAAGTTGCTTCAAATTTATCTCATAAAACTACGCTAATTTACCCAACTAACTGCAATTGAGATCCTTGTACTAAACGTTAGAAAAAGAAACTCACCTTGTATAAATTAATAATTATACTCGTATAAGTAGAATCAATTTCAACAAAAGCAACTCAAATATTAAAAGACTGCTCAGGTCAGGTCAGGTCATAAGTATTAAGACGTCAAAATTAACGTTTTAACTGTCATAGTTTGATATTATTTGAATATTTAATCTTTCTGCAGGGATGTGTTCATAAATTAGGGATGAACTTTTGTGTGTCTAACAATAAGTAGAGCGATTCCTTATATCACTCGGACTCAAAAGTACTCACCAATAAAGTTCATCGTACTGCAAACTTCTCCGTCGGCACAGGTAGTTTCGTTATGACCCTCACTGCAAGAATAACACGTGTAGCATTTAAGTGCCACGCCTGAAAAATTAGTTATTGTAAATATTTTTTATATTTTTATTAAAAGTCTACCATAAGTTTAGAAACTACTACTGTTGACAGTACTAGCATGGAAACCTCCGTTTTAATGGCATTCCCATTTGGTAATTAGAGTGCCATGGAAAGTAATAATTTGACACTATAGTGAAAAACTACCTAAAACCAAAATAATGAAGAAAATAAACATTATGTTTTTTTCATGAAACTGTTACTTATGTGGGGCTAGAATAATATTCTGAAGAACTTTTTATTTTTTTTTCAATATCTTTAACGCGAAGGAATATAATTATTATCGGAATTGATCCTGTTTGATAATTCGAAATGAGCGGAGTTTAAAGTGCAGATTTCAGTCGGGTATCAAAAAAAGTTACTTATAAACCTGCGTGACTGTTTATAACTTTATATTTTTAACATTTACATGTAAAATGGTACATGTCCTTTTGATCACACATACATATGTACCTATAGGTTGTGTCAGTGTCACTATACTCAGTCTCATACTGAGTCATTTAAGCGCTCGTTCCGATACCAAATTGCTCGTGTGTACAACTTTATCCCTGATCCCTGATCATCTTAAATCTTTTAATGTTAGGGCTTTTAAGAGATCTTATTGGCAGATTTTATTCAGCGAGCAGACTCTGCGTTTGTGGTATGTTCTCTATCTTTATCTATTGACTTGTTTTTGTACAATTCTATGCTGCTTGTGGCTAAAGTGTGTTCTATATGTATGTATTCTACAGTGTGACCCATTTGTTCTTGAAACACCCTGTAGAATCTTAATTTATGGTGCGATTTTAAAGAAATTTCTTTTAAACCATAGAGCTTGATAAACTATATTTTGGGAGCAAAAAGCGTCTCATTCCTACAAAATCCAAGGCCTACTAGATCAGTGTTTACTTGTAAAATCTCAAAATTTCATGTTAGCGATTTTTTTAGAAAAAAACTGTGCACGCTACTGGATTCACCAGCCCTCAAAACGGTACTGTACTAAATTTTATTGGAAATGTCAGAGTAATAAGGATCTTGCAATTATTTTCGAAATTCATAATAGAACTCCGAATTTTCATTAATTTATTCGAAAAGGCCAAGAGAGACAAAATGGGAATTGTACGTCTAGTTGATGATAATGTACCTAGGTACTTTAATTTTTTAATTATAACTTTTTATTTATCTATTTATTTTTTTTTTATTTTTTTTATTTTATTTTTTTTTTTTACTTTTTTATACTTTTTTTTTTATTTTAATTTTTACTGATGATAGCTTTTGACCTTTTTCAAATTAATTTATGAAAATTCGGAGTATTATTATGAATTTTTAAAATAACTAAAAGATCCCTTTTTACTCTGACATTTTCAATAAAATTTGGTACAGTACCGTTTTGAGGGCTGGTGAATCCCGTGGCGTGCCCAGTTTTTTTCTAAAAAAATCGCTAATATGAATTTTTGAGATTTTACAAGTAAACACTGATCTAGTAGGCCCTGGATATTGTAGGAATGAGACGCTTTTTGCTCCCAAAATATAGTTTATCAAGCTCTATGATTTAAAAGAATTTTTTTTAAATCGTACCAAAAATTAAGATTCTACAGGGTGTTTCAAGAACAAATGGGTCACACTGTATATGTATGCATTTATTACCTATTGGTGTGTTGAGATTTTTTTTGTTAGGTGATTTCTCGGGTGGGATATAGTATGTAAATTATCTATTTACGGGTTAAGGTAATCAGCGTGTACTTATACAAGTAACTGTCCTTTCCTTCGCCTTTTTTTCTCACTTACAATTTAATTTAGGATAGTGCTTTTGTTACTATATTTGTATTTAAAGTGAGAGAATAAAGTCTTATTATTATTATTATTAATGTTAAAGTACGTATCATATACAGAGTGTTAGTAAATAAGTGAGACAAACTTCATGGGGTGATTCTGCATGAGAAAAAATTACAGTTTGCTATGAAAAATCTCAGTGGCGTACCATTTTTTTTAAATTGAGATCATTGAGAAAAAATATGCGTGCCACTGATCAACATGAAATTCTTAATAATTGCATGTCTAAAAATGCGCAATCACTTCCTCTTGAAACCCACCAAATTTATATATATATATATTTATTTATTTAGGTGTCTCAACATCAAGGTCATTGACACCGGAACATATAGGTAATTGACAATATTATATTTTTACAGAAGGTGATAGATCTCTATTTTCTTGAGGAATTCTATTAGGTTGTATACTTTTGCGTCTTTCAGTTGGAGTATTTCGGCCAGTGTGCCATCTAGCTTGAAGTGGTTTCTATGGATGTTGTACTTAGGGCATTGTAGTAGGATGTGCTTCACAGTGAGTTGGGTATTGCATGTTTGGCATACTGGGGGATTCTCGCCAGCCATAAGATATTTGTGAGTTAGTAGTGAATGTCCTAGTCTCAGCCGTCGAATGATGGTTTCTGATCTTCTGTGTAACTGGGGTAATCTGGTATACTTTACTGTGGATTCTACTTCGTGAGTTTTAGTGTTGATATTCTCCCAGTGTCGTTGCCATTCTTCATGTACCTTATTTTTGAAGTACAAAGTTAAGTCGTAATGAAGTTGGACTGTGGTTTCTTCTGGTAAGTATGCTGCATCTTTAGCCTCTTCGTCTGCTCGCTCATTTCCTGTGATACCTATATGAGATGGTATCCAGAGTATGGATATTGTTTTAAGGTGCATCTCGTGGAATCGGGTGCTTATATCCTGGATTTTGTTGACTAGTGGGTTGTTGCTGTATAACACTTCTATTGCATTTATGGCGGCCAGGGAGTCGGAGCAAATGACGGTATTATTGAGGTTGTTGTCTGTAGTATATTGGCAGGCCTGGAGGATTGCATACAGTTCTGCGGTGAAGACGGAGCTTTTGCTTGACAGTCGGAATTTTTGGACATGATCGTTGTGCACTATAGCGCAGCCTACACCATTCATATTTTTTGATGCGTCCGTGAATATTATATTATCATGTGGATGTCCTTGAAGTGTTTGGTTATATTTGGATCTTATGAATTCTTTCGGGTATGCTTCTTTATTGTAGATTTTGAGTGAGGTATCAAGCGGCGGTATATTTTTGGTCCAAGGAGGTAGTGTTCCTGGTTCTATGGATGCTGTGGACATTAGGTTTATTTCGGATAACTCTGGTCTCATTAGTTCAGGTAGGGGTTGTGGAAGGTTGGGTTTATTCCAATATAGAGACTCATACGTTTTTCGGGTTGTGATTGTAAAAACGGGGTTTTTGGGGCAGGCTGATGTCCTAGAGATGTATGAGAGTGCCTGTGCTTTTCTTCTTAATCGTAGTGGTGGTTCACCTGCTTCTCTATTCATGCATTCCACTGGGCTTGATCTAAAGGCTCCAAGGGCTATTCTTATCGCTGTATTTTGAATCACATTAAGTGATCTGAGGGTGCGTGTACTTGCTGATGAATATACTACACATCCGTAGTCTAATTTGGACCTTATGAGGGCTCGATATACCTTAAGCAAAACGGTTTCTTGTGCACCCCATTGTTGACTGGAGAGTGATTTCAATAGACTTATTTTTTCGACGCACTCTGTCTTCAGTTTTTCAATATGTGGGCGCCATGTTAGTTTTTCATCAAATGTCAGTCCGAGGTATTTATACTGGGTAACAACTTCCAGAGTCTTTCCGTACATTTTTAGATTTTTAGGCCGTGGTGAGTTGGTCTTTCTAGTGAATCGTATTACTTTTGTTTTTTCGGGAGAGAAGGAGAAACCAGCGACGTTTGCCCACTCTTGGAGATCGTCGATGACACTCTGCAGGACCGCGCAGATAGTTTTCTGATTTCTGCCGCGAGAGTAAACAACTACATCATCTGCATATAGGGTGCCGACGGCGGGAGTTGATAGTTTGGAGAATATATCATTTATTGCGACAATAAATAGTGTGCTGCTTAAGACAGACCCTTGAGGTACACCACTTTCTAGTGTGTGTGATGTAGATAGTGTTCCATTTGCTCTGACTTTGAAGGATCTTTTCGATAAAAAGTTCGATACGAAGGCCAGGAAATTGCCTTTCAAATTTAGCAGTTTTAATTTTTCTATAATTCCAGGTCTCCAGGCAGTATCAAAAGCGCTTTTTATATCCAGAAATATGGCAGTCAGTTCTTGTTTATTGGCTATTGCGTCTAGAACTTCGGTCTGGAGACAAACTAGGTTATCTGTTGTGCTGTGATTTGGTCTGAAGCCCATTTGATATTTGTTTAATAGGTTTTTGCTTTCAAGATGCCATAGTAATCTTTTGTTGATTATTTTCTCCAACAATTTGCAGAGTGTACATGTGAGCGAAATAGGTCTATATGATGATGGGTCGGTTTTCGGCTTGTTTGGTTTATGGATTGGTATAATAATTGCTTCCCTCCATATGTTTGGAAATGTATGTTTAGACCATATGTTATTATATAGTTCCAGGAGCTTTTGCAACGCATTTTCTGGTAGATTTTTTAAAAAGGCAGAAGGGATATCGTCAGGGCCGGCTGCTGAAAGTTTGCATGAAGAAATGGCGCAGAGAAGCTCTTGATTATCGATGGGTAGATTTATGGGGTCGTTGTTGTCGAAATGTTCGGGAGATGCTGGCTGTAGCTGTGAGTTGTTTTGGAGGGGTTTTTTTTGGTTGGATTTATTAGATATTGACGTTGCTATTATGTTTACTATTTCGTTATTTGATGTGATGGTTTCATTTTGTGAGTTTATAAGAGCCGGTATGCACTGTCTGGATTTGAGCCCGTTCATAGCTTTAATTTTCTGCCATACTTGTGTCGTAGGAGTGTTTCTTGTAAGGGTTGATACGTAGGTTTTCCATGACTCTTTTTTGGCTTCTTTTAGAGTTCGTCTGGCGATTGCTTTCAGTTTCTTGAAGACGATCAGCTTGTCTACAGTCCTGTGTTTTCTATATCTGTTCAATGCTTTTTTGCATTCTTTGACTGCCTCTCCGCATTGCGGTGTCCACCATGGCGCACATTTCACTCTACCTCCAACAGTGGATTTTCCTATATATTCGTGGGCAGCATTGAGTATGATCTTGGTAAAACTGTCTAGGGTGGACTCTATATTATCGGGAATGATTTGCAGAGTTGTCATGTCTTCTTCAATTTTGTTTTTAAAGCCATCCCAATTGGCGTGTTGTAGTTTCCATCTTTCTAGTTGATGCGGTAATTCTTCATTTTGGTTTCTCGTTTTCAGGAGTATAGGGAAATGATTACTGTCGTATAGGCTATCTAGTACTTCCCAGTGCATTTCGATTGATAGTTTCGGACTACAGAAACTAAGGTCTATACTGGAGATCTCTCCGGTAGCGAAACAGAAGTGAGTTCCTGCTCCGGTGTTGAGAAGAAATGTATCAGAAGACGAGAGGAAGTTTTCAACTATTTTGCCTTTGCCGAATGTCTTTGCAGAGCCCCAGGTTTTACTATGAGAATTAAAGTCTCCAACCAGTATGTAAGGATTCGGGAGTTGTAGGGTAAGGTTTGATAGCTCGTTCTGCTGAAGGTTGTAGTCAGGTGGTATGTAGATATTGCACAGAGTTATTTTTGTTGGACACCAGACGTTGATAGCAGTACATTCGAGGTTTGTGTTTATTTGTAGCTCTTCCGTGTGTAGTTTGGTGTTGACCAATATAGATACCCCGCCGCTTGCATGCATGGGATTGTTTCTGTAATAATTATGACTGTCATAATTACGGAGCTTTGGTGGGTTGTTAGGTTTTAGGTGTGTCTCTTGCAGACACAGTATATCAGGTTGGAAGTCTGTTACAATTTGTTGTATGCGTTCAATGCGGTGATAAAAACCGCAGCAGTTCCACTGTATGAGCTTGAAAGTTAGTTATAATAATTCTGGAAGGGGTTTTCCGTGTTCATGTTTCCTTGAGGCTCAGTTATATCTTGAAGCGAACTTTCACTATCTGACTGAGAAGCTTGAGACAACATACTTGTTAGGCTTTCGGTTTCGATTCCTTCTTCAGAAAGTTGGTTCTTTAACCTTCGTGATAGTCTTGTTAGGCGGTTTCTGAGAGTCCGGTCGTTGATACTCGAGTATAGGTGCTTCATAATGTCCAGAAGAGATGTTACATTGTCTGTGTGTCGGCGTGCCTCGGAGAGTGGATCCTTGTTACCAAATGAATTTTCTAAAAAACTTTTGAAGTTTAGATACGGGATTGAGAAATTTTCGGGGTTATTTTGAAATATTTCCTCTATGGACTTGTAGCTGTTCTCGTTTTTGTTTTCTACGTTGATTGGCAGTGTTTTGGTTTTCTTCTTTTTCGGTTTCAGTTGGGATGTGGTGGGCTTGATTTGTGATGGGTCTAGAAAGTTGAAATCTGAGGTATTGGAGGTCATATTGAGTTGTGTGTCTAGAGGATTTTGTTCTAATAAAGAACGATCAGATGTTGTTGGAGATTCTGTAGGTGCAGGTCGTTTTTTCGATATCGGGAGTTCTCTTTGTAGGTCAGTTTCTTGAACAGGTTGTGAATAAGTGTTGCAAGGGGTTTGTGTCTTGGTAAGATTTTGTTCATTTGTCAGAGTTGGGAAGCTCTGATTTGCTTGCGGGCAACTATTAGCTATGTGGCCTTGCTGTTTACACAGGAAGCATTGCATGTTGTCTGTTGTCAGAAAAATTCTGTGACTGAGATCTTCATGATTTATAAGTATAGATGTTTCAATTACTAGGTCGGAATCTTGGGGTGGAGTTATATATACTTGTCGTCTAAAACTAAGAATATGGCTGAATTCGTCTCCCTGAAATCCTGCCCGCAAATGTGATACAGGTGATGCAAGTTTTAGACCTAAATTTGTAAGCGCTGTTTCTATCACAGAGTTTGGAATATTGGGGTGTGCATTTGAGATTATCAATCGCTTGGCCGGATTTATTAGTCTTCTAATTGGTAGTTCGTGTTCTCCAATGACAAGTTTCTCATGCGTTTTTAGTAAGTCATCGATAGCTTGCTTGTTGGTGAGGTAGATGCAGATACGATTGTTTGATATCTTTGAGGCGTGAGTTATAGTTTTGGCGCCTACAATTTCGCTCAGCGACTTGACGTAGTCAAATAGTTTGAGCTGTTCAATTGAATGGATTATTATAGCTTGGTCCCTTGATGGTGTAGTTCTTGGGAGCTGGGTTGCTTTCGCTGCTGAGGCGTATGATGTGCTTCCAGTGCTGGTGCTGGTTTGGTTTAGCATGGTTGGTTGAATTGGTGTTTGATTTGGATGAGAATCAGTGGTGGTGTGTATGTGACTGTTTCTGTTTTCAGAAACAGTCAAGTTTTGTATTAGAGACATAGAGTTCTAAAATAATTACTCAGAAGGTGACGGTTTTCTACAACCAACCTTATTCATCATGAGTATTATTGGTTGCCGGGCAGAAATAACAGAGACCGGCCTTCTTTGGTTTATTTGAATTAGACAAAAAAACCGTTTATCAGTATTGATAACAGAAATAAATGATGATTCGATACCTATTTCTCAAAACTAGGCCAATATATGAACTTGTAGAGTTTCCACACTTTGATTGTTAGAAAGATCAGGTGTAAATACAATGCAAGACCACTTTCACTTCTTTTTTCTGTACTAATTTCACTGTAATTTTAACGGAAAATTGAAGACTATCGATTCGAGACACGTTGTGTTTCGATGTCAACATTGAAGTCCCCACCAAATTTCATTTGCATATCTCGACCGGTTTCAGAGCAAATAAACAAATCATCATTTTTAAGTAAACCTATAAAACCCTGTATCTAGAAAACGAGGAATTTGCGCACATACATATTTGAATATGTATTATAGCAAACTGTAATTATTTTTTCATGTGGAATCAATAATTTTATTGACTAAATCTTTCTTAAATGAAAAAGCAATTATAAATACTTCTTTTCTGATTCTGAACTTCATAAAATATAATGAAATGAGTTAGGGGTTACAGTATTCCGATTCGGCATACTAACTATTTCATTTCATTCAAAAAAACTCAACAGACATTCAGGCAAGTACTTACTAGACTGTACTAAGCACAAAACAGCAAAGAAGATACAAAATATTTTGGTTTTCATCCTATTTTTCGCAAACTCTCTGCTACCCACCATTCATACACTTCGCAATTTTCTTTCTGACACATCAGTGAATATTGTATAAGCCAGTTAATAGGGCAAAAAAGATGCTGCAGATTGCATAAGGTCAAGGAATGTTTATATATGTTTTGGGTTAAGTTGTTTTTTCACGTAATAATTATTGATATTATGACTTTTCATCCTTGGGACGTTTTATCTTGTGATACCTACCGAATGGAAAAATATGTTGCAAAATTATCTTTATTTGCAAATAAACAAATTGGTATTATGAAATAATTAAATCAATGCCGGAAAATACGTATTTATTGAACAACAATAAACTTCTCTGAGCGAAACAACTCTGGTGGTTTAGTGAAGACAGAGACATCTATGTTTGTTGGTTGATGTGGTATCTTGCAGACTGATGAGCTAAAATTGCAGCGAAACGTTAATTCTTCTGTCTTCACCATCAGATCATCTGAGTTTTATAGACGAGTGAAATTTATTGTTTTCTGCTACAATATTTCGTTTGCAGTACGAATTACATCAAAAATAGAATTGATTTACTACGATTATCTGTTACATATTATTATTTTTTTCTCAAAGATGTACAAAGTGGGTACTTCATCTAAGAAATGGTTAATCATTGGAGATATTGTTAATTTCCTACCTAGGATTTGGCCAAAATAAGTGAGAAATCAGCACACTGCGAAAAAAGTGTTTCTTATGTCAAAATGATACAAGTGGAAAATGAATAAAGTATAGTACAATCAAGTTTAAAAAGTCATATGTACGATTAAGAATACACATCCTTCTGATAGTTCCATTTATTTTGTTTCATTTACGTGGCTCTCATAGAAACCGTCAAGTTTGTCCAAACACTCCATATCCCGCATAAATAAATATACGTCAACATTGGTTTTCAATGAGAATTAAATGCACAACACAGAGGATAGAATGTCATTACGCGAATAAATTTTATGTAGTTGTCAGTGGCTGTCAAACTGACTTAAACCGTTCAATTCATTGTTTGAATGATTCCTTTAATAATTTACGCTCGTTCACATCTTGAAATTGAACTGTTTGACATTTTCTGATATTAATTTTTTATATTTCTGATAAAAATCTTAATTCGGACGGTTAGTATGACGTCACATATGACTTTTTAAACTTAATCGTACCATAAGAGATTTACATACACATTATTATACACATAGGAAAAGCATTTGGTATAAAGGGAATCTAATTTAACAAAAGAAGAATTTAAATTGGAAAATCACAATGACGTTTGATAAATATAGGAAAAGCATTTGACAAATTTGAAAACGCAATCGACCAAAGACGAAAACCAATAGAAAAAGACTGATGCCCGTATTCACAAACGATAATTTCCTAAATAATTACGTAATCAATTATACCCATCTCACTCTATTGCAAAAAAACTGCATATCTCCATCTCACTCATTTAATTAATTACGTAATTATTTAGGAAATTATCGTTTGTGAATACGGGCATATAACTAAAAAATTAGGTATCGAAAAATTATGCCAGGGAAATGACCTTTTCTTTTATTTATGACTTTCATAACTAATAAATCTGCTTCATCCATTAACAAACAAAATGGGCACGCCCGTTTGTTGTCGCATCATCGTTGCAAATTAATACAAACGACGAGGAAGATTAATAATGCACATTTTGCGATTTGTCGTTGGTATGAAATGAAGGCATGAAAAAACCTCAAAGACGTATAGTTAAATTACTTCAACCCTTTACCAACATACTTTTAAATACTTATACAGACTGGAAAGTGGGTCATAGGGTTTTAACATGCAAATTCAGTTTTAGATTCAGAGAAAAATTATAGAGGAAATAATTTTCTATTTAACGAGCCTATTTTCAATTAAAATGCGTCAGTAATAATATAAAAATATCCAAAAGAAAATTGTAATTAATTAATTTTCAAATTTCGCCCTTATTTGCCGAGTTTATCGATTTATGTGGATTGTTGTCATTGTTGGATTATGCATGTAATAATGACTAGTACATTTAAATCAAACCAGACAAATTTAATTTAAGTTACTTTCAAGATTTTGTTGATAACTCAAATATGAATTGTATAGGTACAGGTACAATTTCACAGCGAAAGAAAATCACCACATCATACAAAAATTCAGTGAGTGTAGATAGTTTGAAGCCTACTATTACAATTCGCTTATTATTGACGAAGTAGGAGGCCATGTTAGAGCGACAGAAATCACTCTTTATAAATGCTGCTCTTCATTTATGGAAATTAGGTTAGGTCAATTTTTCGCAAATTTCTCGTAGGAAGTCGATAAGCAGAACATGGTTGTCAGATCGGTTTTGGTTACTTTTCATCTTTTGGCTTTAAGATTTTTAAACATTATTTGGACTCTTATCTCATTTTATGGTCGTTCATTATTATGTATTATGATATTCGAATCCTTAAAAAGTATTATTAGGTATATTAATATTATAGATTAATGCACATTTTGCAATTGGTGGTTGGTATGAAATGACGACATGAAAAATCCCCAAAGTGATTAATTGCTTAAACCTTTACCAATATCATATATACTCTTGAATACTTATATAAATACAAGTAAAATTAAAATACATTATGTAAAGTACAAATCACCGGCTGCAATAGTGGCACAACTCAAAAATCCTTAAAAAAAACTAACTGTTGCATCAAATGTTAAATTTAATACTCTTCCTTGAAACAAGACTGGCACAAAATTAGGTAACATAGATTTCCCGATATGGCGAATTTGTCACTAAAGCATTATAACAATTTGTGCTTCTAAGTCGGACCAATGCACATTTTCAGTATGCCACTGACTTTGTAGGAGGATGTCTTGTTGTGTACGTACAATAGTGACACTTTGGATTTGTGCCGGTATAGTACGAGTTTTATTATTTGATATAAATTTATTTATTTATAAATCTTTAAAGTCAAATATCTCCAATATCACTATTTTTGAGTTGTGCCACTATTGCAGCCGGTGAGCGAAATAATTGTACCTATAAGAGCTCAACAATAAAACGTCATCATATACAAAAAATATTTTTTTAGATACTTGATGAATATAGGATTAGGTAAAAATTAAAAATTCTAATCCATTATATCCTAAATAGAATTGAGTGTTCACAATTAGGTTCCAGACATTTATATACATTATGTTACACAGAATAAAACATCTTTCATGCAAATCGAGTTATAAAATATAATAATTCAGGGTGATGTAACAAATTATTTCTTGAATATTTTCAATTAAAAAATTTTCAACTGCTTCACTTGTAATAAGTTCAAATCAATAAACGGTCACGTGAAATTATAAATTTGAATTATTAGACTTCCAAAAAAAATTCCTAATTAACTGTCAAACTAGAATTTTATCTAAGAATAATTGATTATTGTTACTCTGAAATTAACATGAATACTTCTTGTAAGCTTCTTCCTTATATTCCCTCTTAAACAAAAGATAAAACAATCAATAAAGTCGGTGATGAATGATTATTAACTAAATTAATCGTAAGGAATTCTAGCTGGTTCGTAGAATTTTATCCAGTTTATTAGTTAGTAGGTGATGCGTGATGAAAACAGACGCCACAGATGACATGATAAGAGCCAAGACTGGATAAATGACAGTACTGGAATTAATTGCAGAAATCCTTATCGCTGCAATATTCGCATTTGACATCCAAAGTTCCTCCAGCATGCCTTAAAATAGTTTGAAAGGCATCCAAAAATGGCTTAATTTCTGGCTCCTGTTTCTGTTGTTCGCAAGTAGTGCCTTCTGTCACACACGCCTTGTAAGGATTCTCTAATGTTTCGCCTGGCATTTGTACTAATGAAAGAAAAAATTTTGTTAGTAATTAAGAAAATCAAAGACTTTTTAAATATTTTTGTTGAGCTTAAAAATTTTCTTTATGAAGAGTGTTCACCATACAGGGTGAGTCAGTTTAGTGCAGCAGGACATCACCGGTTTATAGAAGAACTTTTTTTTATTTAAGTAAGATTTCCCAAGATGGAGTGGCCAAATTAGTTCTTATCTTATCAGGAGAACTAAATTTACTTCTGTTACCACCTTGATTTCATCACTATCCTTTGAGCAGTTCTTTCAGTGATACTTGTCGCAGCAGCAACCCGTTTTTGCACTCGATTAGTTTGAAGAATAGGACCACCCAAGTGTTTTATTAGTAACTTTGCTATCAAACTTTTGCAATTTCAAAAATTTTAAACAGCTTTTGAAATAAACTACCACTCACAATTCTATGTATCTCAAATTCTACGCAGTGACAACAGGATTTAATACATACCTATTAGAATTAATTTATAAGAAACCGATCGAATTTCTAACTAAAGCTCCTCTATTCATTTTAGATGTTCACATTTCTTGCACGCAGCCTAAAGTATTTCGCATTACATAACAAAATTTAAATATCAAGTATCAATGTCCATTCTACATTTTACAAAATTTACTGCACCAAAATTTTTACACTTAATGTATTAAAACTGAATAGGTGGTGGGGTAACTTTCGCTTTCTTTCTAGGATCTCTCACTCCTTAATAATCCGCCGAGACTACGTTCAGAAACTTACTCCGAGTATACAGAGTATGCTCCTGGGCCGTTCAGAAACTATTGGCATACCCCTGGAAATGTCATTTACAGCGTTCATAAACTAAGAGTTCGTACTCTAGGGCATGCTCCGAATACTCTACGGAATAGGAGGGTACGAACGTACTATGACATTTAACCTGTCAAATTAAGGGGCATTTATCCTAGAGTAACGATTTTAAAGTATATTAGTTCTTATTCTATTCGCATTTCGTGGTATCTATTCGCGGTAAACCGACTCAAGGGTTTGGAATGTCTTTTTTTTAAGTTCTGTGTTGTGTTTCTTGTGTAAATAAATCCTATGACACTGCAGTTGTCTTGACAAATGGCGGGGTAGGTTTATGAACGGGTTATGAGATACGGGTGAGCAGGAGATACGCTCATTACTCTACCCCTACTCCAATCGTACTCCAGAGTGAATTTCTGAACGTACTCCAAGATATACTTGTCGATCATTAAGATGTCCAAATTGACGTTTTAACTATAGTATAGTTTGATATTACTTATTTTAAGACCCTTTTAATAATATTTATTTCAATTTACCATTTTGGTACACAGATTTCATTCATAATTATCTTAATATCTTATCACAGAACTTGAATTACGCTAAATCAAAATGACATTGCGCATGTCGAGTAATGAATCGCCGATGTCTGGAAATACACGTTTCTTCTACATTTCCAGTGCACTCCAAGCTTTGTCATTGGCAATTTATGAACGATGAAAGATTTTACACATGGAGCGAACTGGTTGTTTATGAACGCCTCCAGAGTACTCGTAGTCAATGATTGCCTTTACGTGTAAAGAATTCCTTTCCTACGTTTGTTGTAAGTAACAAGTATGAATGTGAACAATACGTAAAATAATGTAGAGAATGTAAAGAAGACGTAAATAATGTAAATAAGACGTAGGTAAATAATGAAAATAAGACATGAATAATGTAAATAATGTAAAATATGATTATGTTATTATGTTGTCTTATTGGTTTTGTTTAGATGTTTCGTTACTTGAATAATAATTTTTCATGTTGTCGCAATGTTAGGGAAATTGGAATCCCACCACCCCACACGATATATTATGGTTGGCAGCAGTCAAAACTTTGCATTTTTTACTTTCTTTGCATTTCCTACAATATTTACCTTCAAAAAGGTCCGTGTAAAGAATTATTTCTTTACCGGTAAAGAATCTCGTATAGAATATAGGTAAATTATACGGCACATCACTGCTCGTAGTTCATGACTTCATCAAACAGAGCGTATACGCAGATTGTAATTTATAACGCACCTCAGTTGATTAAAAGGAAATGTCCCAAAGTTTTGTTATTCTGGTTTCCTTATAATATACTCACCAACAAGGGTCATTGTACTGCAAACTTCACCGTCAGCACATGTAGTTTCATTTTGACCCGTACTGCAAGAATCGCAAGTGTAACATTTTAGCGCCATGCCTAAAAAATTAATAATTAATGTAAGTTTTTTTTTTAACTCTACAATAACTTTAGAAACAACTACTTAACATACAGTGTGACCCATTTGTTCTTGAAACACCCTGTAGAGTCTTAATTTATGGTGCGATTTTAAAGAAATTTCTTTTAAATCATAGAGCTTGATAAACTATGTTTTGGGAGAAAAAAGCAAAAAGCAAAAAAATGGATTTTGTAGGAATGAGCTACAAAATCCAAGGCCTACTAGATCAGTGTTTACTTGTAAAATCTCAAAATTTCATGTTAGCGATTTTTTTAGAAAAAAACTGTGCACGCTACTGGATTCACCAGCCCTCAAAACGGTACTGTACTAAATTTTATTGGAAATGTCAGAGTAATAAGGATCTTGCAGTTATTTTAGAAATTCATAATAGAACTCCGAATTTTCATTAATTTATTCGAAAAGGTCAAGAGAGACAAAATAGAAATTGTACGTCTAGTTGGTGATAATGTAGGTACTTTAATTTTTTTATTCATTTATTTATTTTATTTTTTTTTATTTTTTTTTTTACTTTTTTTAATTTTAATTTTTACTTATGATAGCTTTTGACCTCTTTCAAATTAATTTATGAAAATTCGGAGTATTATTATGAATTTCTAAAATAACTACTAGATCCTTTTTACTCTGACATTTTCAATAAAATTTAGTACAGTACCGTTTTGAGAGCTGGTGAATCCCGTGGCGTGCCCAGTTTTTTTCTAAAAAAATCGCTAATATGAATTTTTGAGATTTTACAAGTAAACTTATTATTGATCTTGTGTTACTTACTGTTAATTTTATTAGAAAATTATTTCATAGGTTCCTGATATAAACTTTTTGTTTCTAAGAACCACAAATAAATAAACTAAAAAAAAAAAAAAAACACTGATCTAGTAGGCCCTGGATTTTGTAGGAATGAGACGCTTTTTGCTCCCAAAATATAGTTTATCAAGCTCTATGATTTAAAAGAATTTTTTTTAAATCGCACCATAAATTAAGATTCTACAGGGTGTTTCAAGAACAAATGGGTCACACTGTAGATTATACTAGTCTGGAAAGCTTCGTTTTAATGGCACTCCAAATTGGATAATATTTTGAGTGCCATGCAAGGATGGGTGTTTACATGTAAAGAAATATTCTTTACACTTTTCATGTAAAGAATTTGTTAATAATGTAAATAATACTTAGGAATTTAAACAATGGTGTCAGCTGTCGATGTTCATGCTGTCAGTAACGTCATTGCTGTGAAAAGTTTCACATACCAAATGTACACAAGTTAGGTTTATTAAGGTTTGAGCACAATATTGAGAAGATATAGAGACTTACTATACTTTCACGTATCTGGTATCTGAAGGCAGAAAGCAGAAAAATAGGCAGAAGGAAGAATTCTCAAAAAAAGTATAAACAGGTTGTAGCCACGCCAACTGAACCCAACTATTATTTTATTATAAACATGTAACCAGTAAATCGTTTTATTGTTTAATTTATGAATTACTTTATTCAAAAAATTAGTGGACGTGGACGATCAGTAAGTATACCTACGCGATGATAAATTTTTAAGTCTAAGAATTCATAATATTCATAAACATAACATTCTTTACGTTCATGACATAAAAATGGATTGTGTAAACAATTGAATTGTTTACATGGAAAGATATGAATTATTTGGAATTAATTGTTTACACGCCCATTCCTGGTGCCATGGAAAGTAATAATTATTTGACATGAGTGCTAAATGAGTCAAATTATTACCTACCGTGGCTAGTCATCAAGTTTAAAACTAATTTTTAGACAGCCCTCAAAACATGTTGACCGTTTTTCATCAAGATCCGATTGAAAGATTTGCGCAAATAGAGCGAAAACTATTTCGTGCACGCTTAGTAGAAATCTTAAATTTATTTCCCTAGCAACAAAGAAACAAGCAACTTTATACTGAATTAAATTTTTTTGCATCTTTTTTATGATTTTTGTTTCGATTTTTTCCATTATTTCAATAAAGCACTCTAAAAAATGTATGTATTTCGAGCGCGAAATTATGGTGCGTTCTAATGATTTTTTGTAGAGGCAAGAGCCGAGACATAAAAGCTCTCATTCTCAAGTAAGTAACACCAAGTTCAGAAAAAATTAAATAACATTAAGTCAAAGGGACTTCAATTATTTCATAATAGGACTTTCAGGTTTAGCAAAAATAATTTATATTTCTGTAAAGTAGATTCATATTCGGAATAGGTAAAGTCAAATTCAGAAAAAGTAAAAACAACTTGAGAACCTTTTTCCAATTTACCAATATCTACCTACCAAGAAAAACAAGCAAGCTCAAAAAAACTGGAGGAAGAAGAGCCCCAAAAGAACATGTAGGTTGTTTAATTCTACCTGTTGAATGATAAAAAAAGGTATTTTGATCAACGCATTGTTCTCGCGTTATATTCCTAATATATCAATACTATAATAATTAAATGATTATCAGAGTATTTAGTACTTATAATAGTCCGATAAAGTTTAAAAAGTCATACGTATCGATTAAGAATACACATCCTTTTGATTGTTCGATTTATTTTGTTTCATTTACGTGGTTCTCATAGAAACCGTCAAGTTTGTCTAAACACTCCATCCCGTATAAATAAGTACCTATACGTCAGCATTGGTTTTGAATGAGAATTAAATTAACAACACAAAGGATAGAGTGTTCAATAATTTACGCTCGTTCACAACTTGACATTTAACTGTTTGACATTTTCTGGTGAAATTAAAAATATTAATTCGGACGGTTACTGTGATGTCACATCTGACTTTTTAAAGTTAATCCTACTATAGCTGTGTTAGTTATTATTAAGGATATACTGAAAATTAATTATTACATAAACGTCATATTAATGTAATTAAAATTGAAGACAGTTTTGCAAAGATTCTTGTTAGTTTTCGATGAGTGAATTTAATAATATGGATAGTGATTATTATGAAAATTCCCTTAATAATTGCCATTTGGATAATAAGGTAACTTTCCTTTACGTATATTTGATATAAATTTAATGATATCTGAGTGTTAATAGTAGCTATACCTAAGCCGCAATTTCGGGGAAAAAAGTACTCATTTTTTTCCCTGCTAATTCATTTTTTTCACCGATAAGATGGAGCTCATATAATGAGGCATTTTTCTACTTGTCAACGGGGAAAAAAGGTCAAACTTATAGCCCGTCGCAGAAAAAAAAAATTTGTTTTTTTTTTAATAATTTTTGAAATCTCTTCCTTTCGTTGTATTATCCTTCTGGCTACCCAACATTTTCCCTATTTAACTGACCCAGTATCTTCCACGGTTTCCGAGATCCCCATGCTGTTCATCCTTATCTTAATTGGCCAGAGTGTATGCTTTATTATTATAAATAGTAGGATCCTCCAATAATGTACCCAATAGTAATCATCTAAGGATTCTAAGGGCAAGAGAAATACTATTCTAAACAGCAGAGCTCTAATGTTATTGACAATTTTTTTCTTAAATGGAAGAACAATGTTAAAAATTTTTTTCTGATTGAGAACTTTATAAAATATAATGAAATGAGTCAGGGGTTACTTTATCCCAATTAGGCATATTAATAATTAGATTTCTTTCAAAAAGTCTGAGATACTTACTGGACTGGGCTAAACACAAGATAGTAAAGACGATGCAAAATATTTCGGTTTTCATCTTAAACGTTTTCTTTTACCAACTCTCTGCAACCCAACACTGCAAGTTTTTTTCTGATCCTATGAAGATATAAATAGTCCAGTTAGCAGAACAAAAAAATGTTTTAGATTATATAAGGTCAAGGAATGTTTATATTTTTTTGGTAAAGTTGTTTATTTTTACTTAACATTTCATATTCTCACTTTTCGACTTTGGTATATTGTTGCAACTTTATCTTTTTTGCAACTAAACATACTGATAAAATAAAATAATTATATTAATAACGGCAAATCCATTTATTGAACAACAATAAACTATCATGAATGACGCAACCTCAAATGATCTAATTAAGACTGAGTTACGATGTTTCTTAGTTGATGGGGGATGTTAGTTGATTGCAGTTGATTGCAGTTGATTGCAGTTAGTTGATTATTAGTGTGCAAAATTGGCAACTCGCAGAAACAATCAAATTTTTCATTGAACACATCCATGAGTTCCAGCTGATTGATATGATAAGCACTCTCCTGTAAGCTCCAAACCCCTCGGGAGTTTGTTGCATCCCATTCTGAATTGGATGCATCGGTGCAGATTATAGTAAAATATTGTTTGTTTATTTATTGCTCATTTTCGCATTTTTCAAGCTTTTCGACTACGAATCGATATCTATTAAGAGATAATTCAGAATAATTATCTTCTTATCATAATTTGAATTTTATTTTTTAAGTCCTAGATATTTTCCCTTTCAAATTGTTTCACATGCACCCAACAGTAGTTACAGCATAGCTGCGACAAGAGTTATTAATTTTCAAGAACATTGGTAACTGTGAGACAATTTTTTGTTTTTCATTTGGAATTGACATTATCATCTCCTGACTATTGGAAACAAATCCTATAGAAATGTTATATTTTTACTGTGATTTGGGCAACTTTTCTCATAATTTATAATAAAATCTAGAGATGTTATTTTTATTTTTATTTATTTTTATTTATTTATTTATTTTTTTTCTATCAATCAATATCATCAATATCATATGGGTCAAGGTATATTATTGAAACATGACCCATAGATCTCAAGCGATTCACGATAGGTTTAAAAAATTTTTTGTAAAAACATATGGTGCTGTCGAAAGACTATTTGGAAGGCACGTAAACCCAAAAAAGTGGTTATCGTATTTGAATTTAAAAAAATATGCATTCTTGAGATCAACCGTAGGTACTCATATAGCATCCTTCATTTATTAGGTTTTTTTCAGTTCTGAAATCCTCAAGTTTAAAATGTGGACAGTTCAGATAATTATTTAGTTCTTTGAGATTTATTTTGTGCTCCGGGAGGTCCTAAAAAGGGGGTTCCGGCTGCTTCACTGCAGTCGTTAAGTTACGTCAGAGGCCCTTATTGTGGCTACTTGAAAATTTCTGACACTTGGGCTTTACCACAACCATATGATATTTATTTATTTTTATGAACCTATAATTCCCATTGGGTTTTATAACAATGGAGCTCAATAGCTCCAATTTCCCTAAGTTCTATAATAGACTGAAATAATTCAGAAGATGATTTTTGCATAGGAACTTTCCCTTGTTAGGTTTTTTTTTCCTGGTTCAGCTTGCTCGGTCGCCCTTTTCGTTATTACAAAAAGCAACGTGTCCGCCTTTTATTGTACTGATATTTTTTGAACTGCGGCATTGACATCATGATTTAATTTGAATTTTCTGTGCGTAGATACTGTGTGATGCATGTCTGTCAGAATCTCTCCAGCATCCACTGTTGCAGATGTGGTCCACTAGTCAATGTTTCCGTTATTTGATAACGTTTTTGTAGAAACGTATCGTTAATAATGCTTACTGAACGATTGATGTTTAACGATTACAACAATCGGATTGCTGTATAGTTCAATTCGGTCTGTGACAAAAGTGTTTGCACCTCCGTATTGAGTCTTGGTTCCCTGAGAGTTTGACAGTTCCCAGGAATATTCCACTCTTTAACTAGCTGTTGTCTAGTTTCGCGGTCGAGCTATGGTGATAAATAATTCTGACATCTGTCCGACAATTCTTCAGCAATAGGTATTCGGCCCTGATTCAGCTACTTGATTTAGATTTTCGTCCAAAATTGCTGTGATAGAATCACCTTGTTCCTCAATCATCGTTACAGGGGGTTGCGTGAGCGAAGATCTCACTGAGTGAGCTGATTCACTATCTGGCTGTTATTCTTCGCTAGTGATATCAGTGATATCACACGAGTCACCTGCCTGTTGATCAAGGTACTTAAATTTTGTATTAGCTATTAATGCTTCGGTCGTGTTGTTAGTACTTTTATGCACTAGTAACCATTATTAATATGATTCTTTGTTATAAGTCATCACTATTGATATGATTATTAATATATTCGGATTATTACTATGTATTTTTTCATCACTCTTAGGCCCGTATTCACAAAGCGTTTCTGTCCTGTAATATCTCGAAAATAATTAAATAAATGAGATGGAGATAAATGCAGTTTTTATGCGTTAGAGTGATATGGGTATAATTGATTACGTAATTATTTAGGAAATTATCGTTTGTGAATACGGGCGATAGTATACTAGTTATTTTGACCTTTTCTCCCCATATCTCGATTAAGGGTATTAGTCCCTAATCGGTCCATGTTAGGACGGCTGTCCACCATTTAAGTGCACTTAACTATTACATTAAGTGAGGTTCTAATCATCCACACCTATTACAGTGAGCATGATAACCTGACAGAGAGGATTACTGACAGAGAGAATTACTTTATTCGAATTATGACTACTTATGTATTTTTCATCCCTATAAGTATACTTATTTTGACCTTTTCTCATCCCCATAACTCGATTAAGGGTATTAGTTCCTAACCGGTCCATGTTAGGACTGCTGCCCACCCTTTAAGTGCACTTAACTATTACATTAAGTGAGGTTCTAATCATCCACACCTATTACAGTGAGCATGATAACCTGACAGAGAGGATTACTGACAGAGAGAATTACTTTATTCGAATTATTACTATGTATTTTTCATCACTATAAGTATACTTATTTTGACCTTTTCTCATCCCCATAACTCGATTAAGGGTATTAGTCCCTAACCGGTCCATGTTAGGACTGCTGTCCACCCTTTAAGTGCACTTAACTATTACATTAAGTGAGGTTCTAATCATCCCCCTATTACAGTGAGCATGATAACCTGACAGAGAGGATTTACTGACAGAGAGTGACAGAAAGGGTATTTATGTCTCTCAATTAAGAAAAAAAAATAAAAACTTTTAAGTTATTGTACTTACTTGAAAGGTTTAGCTGTTTATCCATTTTTCTTAATTTTTTCTAACTTCCTTCGTGTTTTGCTTTTTAGTTCTTTCGGCATTTTACAGTAATTTTCCAGCAACACTCTCTTAAACACTAGCGCACGTATCGAGCGTAAGAACGATAATGAGCTATCTACAGCAGATAACGGCCGGACGTGCGGGTGAGTAATAGGTACCTACCTGGGGATTTTAAAAAACTGAAAACATTACGCACTATTGGAGCTCGTGAACGTCACTACAGGGTGATATTGAGGACGTGATCATCGAAGTATAATGAGAATTTTTTTGTTTTTCAAAGAATCAATCTTGAACAGATTTATTCAGTTGCATGTTCAATAATCGCTTTCTGAAACTTGTTCGTTTAATTTTGTATCTGTTTTCAGAATAGCAAAAAATCAGACCCACCTCACCTCTAAAGTGAATTTTTTGAAATTTTTCAAATATCTGCTAAATTTATTATTGATTCTTTTCAACTAATAGAAGCAGTTCTAAAATTATTTTATAGCCAAAATGAGCCACCTTACATTATTACGTTGTATTTATCATTTATTATTATTACCTTATTTTTATTATTTTCTTTTAGTGTTACCGTCATTACGGGAAATCAAAATTCCTGTTATTACTGTTATTAGTGATTCAGAAAAAGTAAATTTGATCGTAATTTAGATCAAAACTTAAAGTTTTGCTTTAAGTTTGGTTAAGTTAAGTTTTGCCTTAATTCATCATAACAATGCATATGAAATAAATTACCTAGTCGCGTCAATGAATACGTAAAACAGGCAATAGTCGATTCTGGTTTTAAGAAATTTGTCTTTTTATATTATTGAAAATCAGAAAATCAGAAACCCTTTGGAGCGGGGAAACATTATATACAGGGTGGCCACTTTCAACTGGTTCACCATTGAGACGTCCTAAATCGATAAAGATAGAGAGTCAGTTAAATAGGAGAAAAGTTACACAATTATATGTATATTATTTGTAAGTAATCAAAAGTACATTTAACATTACAAAATATAAGCCGCAAAAATTTTCCTAAAAATTTTCTAAGCTTATTACCTAGATCCCAGAGTTTTCAAAGTCAAGTTTTGTTGTTCAAATTGCTTCAAGTTGTTCGTATTGTTTTTTGTTTTTTCATGTAATTTGATATTAATAAATTAATGAAAATCAAATCAATGAAATGAAAAACAATATGGCGGTCATTAGGTAAACAAAAGTTAATTACAAAAATTCTAGGATCTAGTCGGCTTGTAAAACTTTTGTAACGTCACATGGATATAGCTTTTGATGAGTTATGTAAACTTACAAAAAATTATAATATTTCCAAAAATTTTCCAAATATAAGAAATATGGAAGTTTCAGTTTATTTCAGCATATTTCAGTAACGATTGAAATTGTCCTGAATTTCACTTCAACGTTACCTGCCTGTATATGTATAATATCGTCCCCGCTCCAAGAGGTTTCTGATTAAAATTACTTTAAAAAAAAATAATTTAAAAACAAATTTTTAAAACCAGAATCACCAAAATCGGTGCTGTTTCTGATGAGGACTTACCAGTAAAATGCTTCATTGATGCGACTAAATTGGATTAGAAAGAATATGACGATTATTTTAAAGTTTATTAATTTGAAAAATTTTATACAAAGAAAATTTTACTTAGGGATAATTATATCTGCATGCATTTTTTTAAGAGGTAGGTACAACACATTTAAGAAAAAGGTGTAGGTATCTGTCAAGTAAATTCATAATATGATAATATGGGTTGCTTGAATTGTTTAAAAATTAAATTTTGTGGTACATGATGAAGGTTTTTTTTTTATTAACTCAAAATCAGGAAATGTCTTCAATTAGCTCATCAGGTACAATATACATAATTAGTATATAGCTACCTAAAACATTAACAATAAGATTATTATGATTACTGAAATTATGATAAATGAAACTACAGACAAGATATAAACTATTATTATGTGGTAAGGCACTAGTCTAGTTAAGGCTATGGTGCACATTTTTATAAATTTTCTTTATTTTAAGGCATCTTGTGAGAGTAAATTTTATACAATATATAAAAAAATCGTAATAATGTTTATCAATATGATAATAACTAAGAGTTAAGTATATCTTTGAAATTTGTTTCTTTACTGTGTTGTCATAACCATATACTTAATATTGATTTAAAAGAACTAAAATGCCTATCCCTACATTTTTTAGACTTTTAGTCTATGAAAATTTATACATCCACTTTGTTTCGGGTATGCTATGTTAATGTGTGAATGTAATCACCAAATTGAAATTCCCTGAAACAGCTGAGGGAGACCTGGACCAAACAAGTATTTATATAATAAAACATTGAAGGCCCGCATATGATAAATGTGAGTTTAAAATCCTGGTAGCCTTCAATTTCTGTTTCGTTATAAAAACAAAAAGAAATAGGAAACATGTCAAATTCTAGTTCATATTAAGTGAAAGTGTAATTTTTATAATTAAGCCTCCCTTCACCGGCCTTTCACAAAGTTCCTAATAAATATTTAGTTAAACATTTTGGCAAATGCCTATATAATTTATATAATAACTTGTCCTTGGTGTTTAAAATGAAAACAACAAGAAGCCTCGCAGTAAATTGATAGTTACTGTGGAAGCTCTTTACAAGAATGGATACTTATGGATACAAGAACACATACTTACCTAAATCAAGTAACATTAAAATGTAAATACAAATAAAAGCACAAATCATCGTATTTGTATTCGACAATAAAATGGCAACTTAACTGGAATTGCAGAAATCCTTGTCGCTGCAATAGTCGCAATTGACATCCAAAGATCCTCCAGCAAGTTGCATAATAGGACGAAGCACATCCAAGGCCTGTTTAACTTCTGGCTGCTGTCTCTGTTGTTCGCAAGTAGTGCCTGCTCGCACACACGACTTGTAATAACTCTCTGAGCTTTCACCTCCGGCTTGTGCTAATGAAAGAAAAAGTGATTAGTAATTTAGAGAATTGGAAGACATGTTTGTTGGAGTTAAAACGCTTCTTTGTGAATTGAGTCCAGCGTCCACCTAAAACTTTGCACCATATTGGAAATTTTATATTTTTTATTTATTTTTGTCCTCACTTAGTGCTTTTCAAAAGAATAAATTTGCGCACTATAGAACCATGGTCTAAATTTCTCGGAAAATTAGGAAAAAAAAATTAGTTTGATATTCATCCAAATGTCATTTCAGTTATGAAGGAAGTCATTTTTATACACATGTAGACAAAAAGTAGTAACTTTTGAAATTTTTATTTTTGTTGTCACAATGTTCTATTCTTTGTGAAATAGGGTGTAACGAATTCCGAGGCATTCGTAGTTAATTATTATTTATTTTAATTAATCGAGGGGTTTATCAGAAGGATACAGTTTTTACAGCGGTGATTAGCAGGTTATCTCGCCGGCACCGGCTATATAAACAGACCCAACGGAGATGCAGGTCAGATGGATCCGAGGAACTGACTCGAGAACCACTCTCCCTCCCGGTGAACTGAGCTAGGAGGTCTTCAGCAGGAGGCATGTAATGAGTGCACTCCGTCCAGTAATCCGCCGGCTACAGCAGGACGATGAAATGAGTCGAGCCTAGCTGTAACTGGACGTCGGGAGATCGATGAGAGTAAACTGAGCTCCTATCGACTGCCGGTCATAACAGGGAATCAACCGGGGCTGTAGTGAAGTTCCGGCGGATACTTTCAGACGCCGCCTGGCCTGTATTGAGGGCCAGGTAAACCAGACGTCGGTAAACCAGACGTCGGCGGGCCGCCGTGGACAAAGGCCGGCCCATATTGTTCAGGATTCAATAATATTAATTTAATAGGTACAGATATGTGTAAATATCGTAATTGTGAATAAAGATTTTATTATTCTAATTGACTTGTCACGGGTAAAAGGGGGTAATTATCCATCCCTGGGGAATCATCTCTACCATACCGAAAATCCCGTTACAAGGGTTTAATGAAAATCAAAGTGCAGTGTACTTCTTGTCGAATACGCTTTAGATAAAAACGTACAGAAATGTCCCTGGTATTAGTTTCTATTATACTCCTGTTCACTTTCCCAATTAATACAAACAATATAAACTAACATTATACAATGTATAGTGAATGTATTTCAAAATCAAAATTACAAGAAGAAAAGTAACAAAAAATTTAATCTTTTCAGATTTTCTCTGGAACTTAAATTCACACCGCAGATGCAATGTGCTCAAATATAATATTCTAAAAAGCATATACTTGACAAAAAAATTTTCCCAAAAAAATCAAAGTAACATAAAATTTTCCCATATATTTCAACGTTTGGAGGACTTTTGTACGTTTCATTTCACATTGCACAAATGTGCAATATGTATTCGAACGAACCACATTTTCCATTCATAGCATTTGATTATTTGGTTCAGTTGAAGAAAAAAAATACCTCATTGTTTGTACCTATTTATTTGTTATACTTACCAACAAAGGTCATTGTACTGCAAATTTCTCCGTAGCCACATGTAGCCTCTCTACTACCCTTACTGCAATTATTGCAAACGTAGCATTTCAGCGCCATGCCTAAAAAATAAATTATTGTAAATATTTTTTTACATTTTTTTTGTTTTTGGTAACCTTATAATGCTTAGTTATAGTCCAATAAAGTCTAAAAAGTCATACGTATCGATTAAGAATACACATCCTTTTGATAGTTCGATTTATTTTGTTTCATATACGTGGTTTTTATAGTAACCGTCCAGTTTGTCTAAACACTCCATGCCGCATAAATTAGTATACGTCAACAATGGTTTTGAATGAGAATTAAATGCACAACACAGAGGATAGAATGTCATTACGTGAATAAATTTTATGTAGTTGTCAGTGGCTCTCAAACTGAAGTAAGCGCTTCAATTCATTGTTTGAATGATTCCTTCAATAAAATTACGCTCGTTCACAACTTGACAATTAACTGTTTGACATTTTCTGGTGAAATTAAAAATATTAATTCGGACGGTTAGTGTGACGTCACATCTGACTTTTTAAAGTTAATCCTACTATAAAGAACGCCTGAGCGTGTTTAAATCCAATATTAAAATATGCGTGCTTTTTAAAGGTTGTCCAACAACATCAATGTTACCCCAAAAACGATGTCTAAATGTCAACTTTTTAATTGTTTTGATTCGAGTACGCACTGTTACGTCAAATAAAATGATTAATGACAGACACATATTTGAAAATCCTAATTCAAATATTCAACATTTTATGATGTCAAAATGTACCAATAATAAAAACTATCGTAAAGTATTCATGGATATCGGGTCTTGAAAACACACTCGATCTATTTCGAGCACTCCGGTTCCACCATGCTCGAAAACTAGAGCGTGTTTTAAAAACCTTAATAACCACTCATACTTTAATATACTAATATATTCTTGTGTATATTATATTTTATAGTCTAGAAGTCTAGAAAATATGAATAATTATTTTCATTGTAATAATAAACTTGGATTATTGACGTTGACCTTGCAAAATTTGTTTAAAAAAGTGATTTTTAGGGAACATCTCATAGTTTAAAGTTCACTGTACCTATGAGTCCTATAACATTCCAGATCATCTGGAATAACTCGTAGACTTCCAAGTATCTAAACTGGGAAGATCGAGATCAACAAAGATTCTAACATTGTAGGTACCTACCTAATGTAGTACATATACAGGTGTCGCTCATTTCAGAGCTCACTGTGGGTATCTCCTAAACGTTAAGAAATACAGGGTCGGTTAAATTATAGAAAAGATACCTATTTTGTGGTCATCTTGATTCCTTCAAGACATAGGTACAAAATATGTGACTGTTCCTGAAATATCCTCGAAAAACTGAAAAATCGAGATTATTTATTTTCATCATATCTTTTTTATTATTTATTATTGCGATTAATAAATAATGTTGTGTATTATAGTCCAGTTAAGTTTAAAAAGTCATGTATCGATTAAGAATATGCATCCTCTTGATAGTTCGATTTATTTTGGTTCATATACGTGGTTCTCGTAGAAACCGTCCAGTTTGTCTAAACACTCCATCCCCCATAAAAAAGTATACGTCAACATTGGTTTTGAATGAGAATTAAATGGACAGCACAAAGCATAAAATGAAATTACGTGAATAAATTTAGTAATGTAGTTGTCAGTGGCTCTCAAACTGACTTAAACCGTTCAATTGATTGTTTGAATGATTCCTTCAATAATAATTTACGCTCGTTCACACCTTGACATTTAACTGTTTAATATTTTCTGGTAAAATCAAAAATCTTAATTCGGACGGTTAGTATGACGTCACATATGACTTTATAAACTTAATTGTACCATACGTTAACATTAGTCGGCAAGAGCTACCCATCTGATATTTCAAAAATTTCCAAAGCCAACTAGATCCAAGAGTTTTCATATTCGAATTTTGTTTTTCTTATAGCCGGTATATTTTATTTTCATGTCATTCTGTGTTAGAAGAATTTAGGAAACCAAAAATCTATCACATTCAAAAACAAATTCTTCAAAATTTTCTTTAAAATTTTCTTCTTTTTTTTTCGTAGAAAACGAAAATTTTAGCGGCGAATGACGTGACGCGGTATGACGTTATAATATGACAAGTAGGCATTTATTAATCTTCTATAATAAAAAATATATGGCAAAAAAATAAGAAATCTAGATTTTTCAGTTTTTGCAGCATATAATAATAATAATATAATAAAGCGCCTTTATTGAATATATTGTACAATATTATATAATATTATATTACAATGGCATGAGGCGAAGTCTAGCTAATCGCTACTCCACTCAACCTCGTTACTAATATAAATATATGTAAGCACAACATTCAAATAATATGAGCTAGAGACACTGTCAACAATAAGCAGATATAAACAACAAAGGGATAACTGAATGCAACCAATCAGCAAATACAGTAAATTAAATTAAATTAAATTATATTAAATCAGCCTCCGGCCAGATGCAAAACCTGTCCTGCTCTCCGAACGAGGTCCGACCTATAACGCTTTTTAAAGCAATGTAAAGTAGCATTCTTAAAACTATCAGGTATAGAATTATACACAGAGACGGCGTTGTACGAGAAACATTTTCTAAATGAAGCAAGGCGATATCTCGGCATCATTAAAGTTCTACCATGTCTAATAGTTCGTCCATGCATATCGCCTCTAAATAAAAGCTTTTCCCTAAGGTAAGAGGGAGAAGATGTAGCCAGAACCCTAAAGACGAATGATCCCATGTGATATCTAAAAATGTCGTCCACTTTAAGCCATCCAAGAGTGTTTATTTTCTTAGATACCCTGTCATGTTTGCGAAGACCATATACAAACCTGCAACAATAGTTTTGAATTTTTTGGAGCCTGTATTTAGTCGTTTGATAAAGGCATGGATAGTACAAAAGTAAACCATAATTTAGAATGGAGAGAACCAAGGTCTCGCAAAGTTTCCTCCTTAATGCAAAATTTAAAAACTTTCTATTCCTGTACAACTGTCTCAGGACCAGATAAGATTTCTTTACTAAAAGAGAAACATGTTCTTCAAATCTGAGCCTGCAGTCAAATATCACGCCAAGATTCCTAGTCGTCTGCGAGGTCTCAAGAACATTTCCCTGGATGACTAGTTGTAAATTATCAGTATCTACAGGAACAGAACCAGGAGAGAAATTCATAACGTTGCACTTTCTAGAGTTCAGCCTGAGATTGTGTGCCTTTGAAAAATGCTCTATGTTTAAAAGGTCATAGTTAATGAGTTCTGAAGCAATTCGAGCTAGTTCTGGTTTAAAGGAATAATGTAGCTGGATATCATCAGCAAATGAATGTATATTAACGAAATCTAGGGATTTCCAGATGTCAGAGACATAAATTAAAAAGAGCAACGGACCCAACACCGACCCCTGCGGGACGCCAGAAGTGACTTGAGAAAATAACGATGACGAATTCTCAACCACAACCTTCTGTTGTCGATCATCCAAGTAGGACTGAAAGAAGGCACAAGACGTGGCATCAAAGCCATAGTATGCAAGCTTGGAACACAAAAGCTGATGATCCAAGGTGTCGAATGCCTTTGAAAAATCAAGCAGGACAACCGACGTAGCAAGTCCATTGTCTAGCGATTTAATAATATGATCGACAATATCGACAAGCAACGTGGTTGTACTAAAGCCCTTGCGAAAGCCAGACTGAGACTCGGGTATTATCCGCTGCTCAATAATATATTCGTATACCTGCTTTGACACCACTTTTTCCAAAATCTTTGACATAGTTGGAAGGATGCTTATAGGACGCAAGTCACTATAAGTTTGAGGAGTCTTCGTCTTCGGTAGCGGCAAAACAATGGAGCTCCTCCAAGCCTTCGGAAAGTAGCCAGACTCTAAACAAGTATTTACAATATGCGTTATGAATGGCGCAACGACGTGTGCACAATATTGAAGCATTTTTGCCGTTACATTGTCAACCCCTACTGCGGCAGACTTCAGACCCATCACAATGGATTTAACCTCCTCGACTGTGCACATTTTAAACTGAAATGAGACAGTTTCATTGTATTTTCGCATTTTATAGTAATGAGTGGTCTCCTGACAGTTATTTTTTTTAGTGAATACGGACAAAAAGTACCTGTTTATCTGATCAGCATTCCTCAAGTTAAAAGGAATCTCAGTTGAAGTTCTATGTTTAATATTAAGTTTATCAATAGCTCTCCAAAATTTCCTGCTGTTATGACTCTTGGACAAAAAGTCGAGGTAAGCGGACTTTTCCCTTCTAATGGCGCCAGTAACCGTATTACGCAGACCCCTATAATAAATCAGATCAGTCGCGCTTTTAGTACGTTTATACCTACTCAGCGCACCATCACGCAGTTTCATCATGTCGCGGATGTTAGGAGTCAACCAAGGAGCAAATGGTTTGCTAGCTCTGGACGAAGTAAATGGAGCATGTAAATCAAACAAATAAATGATGTTCTCTACAAAGAATTTGACTTTCTCATCAATATCTTTCATATACAAAATTTCTTCCCACCTCACCCTCAACAGATCTCCATTAAAATCAGCCACCGAAAATCTGCTAAAATCCCTGTATGTAATGAGCCTCGGTTTTGGTCGAATGTATCTAATATCAATTGAGCAGTACACAGCACGATGATCAGAAATCTGATGTTCGAGAACACCAGAGTCCAACACCAGATTATCCCTGTTAGTGAAAATAACATCCAAAAGAGTTTGAGAGTTAGCCGTAACACGAGTGGGTTCGTCTATCAACTGAACAAAATCGTAAGACTCAATACAACGCGCAACCGCAGAATCCACCAGCTGATCCTCATTTATATCTCCCATCAACACTACGTGGTCATTTTGAGGTGTTATAAATGACAGACTAGAGTCCAAGTATTCTATGAAATCTCGCAGACCACAAGCAACTGTACGATAGATGACCCCGACCAACATGCAGTGTCTCCCAATCTTGATCGTGACAAACAAATGCTCAATGCCCTCTGGAGGTTCATAATCTCCCATTACCACAGCGCACTCAAAAGAGCTTCGAATATAGATGCCTACACCACCTCCCCTACCCACGCGATCTCTGCGATACAATTGAAAATCAGGTATGCTCAGTGAAGCATTACTTATGCGCTCATCAAGCCAAGTTTCGGTCATGCATACAATATCAAAATTGTTTCGAATAACACAATCAGCAAATAAGTCGAACTTCGGAAAAAGGGAGCAGGTGTTGAAGTGGGCAACCTTAATATTATCAGTCATATTTAATTCTAGATTTAATGGCTGCAATTTTATTCAAAAAGTAAGAACATTGTTTACTATTTGCGATGTGATCGGTTGCATACTTAGTCTTAAACCTATCATTTATATAAGAGCAATTTGTACAACGCATTGACTCCCTATTACAGGACCTCCTATCATGAGATTCAGAACAGTAAGAACATACGATGGCGGTACTATGACAATCTTTTTTTTTTGGTGACCGATTCTGCAACAGTTGAAACACTTAACAAGACTGAAGTGTTCTCCAACTCTACACCTCGCCCAGCCAATGTAAACAGACCCCCTCTGCATCACAGTCTTGAAGATCTCTGGCGGCAACTCCAGTACAACATTGAAGGTCTCTTTGTATCTAATTTTTGTCACCAATTTCATATCATCTATACAGAGCAAGACAGATGGTTGGCTGCGATAAGTCTGCTCAGAAAATCAGGATCTCCCGCCGAGGCGTCTTCCACACCATACACAATTATGCGTGGCCTTAGCTTCTTTGGTTCAGTTATTTTGTACTCTCCACCAAATTTCCTATCCAACATATTCCGTAGTTTATCTCTAGAACCACTATCATTACAATTTATAAGCAATCCATCCCTTATTAATCTGGTACCAACAACGCAGGCGTCGACTGAAGAAGGCTTGATCTTGGACTTGATATTGTTTGCGACATCGATATTTTTAACATCCGACTTTTCCGTTCTTAACAATAACAAAGATGATTCACTGCCGAGTCTGGCAGCAGACGCGTACGTTCCGCTTGTCCGGCCGCTATCGGCGACCGATAAGCTATCGGAATTTTTACAAGACGAAGTATTATTTGCAGTTATTTTATTATTGGCTTTTAATAATTTATTTAAATATTCTAATTCTCCCACATACCTAGTTAGAACATCTCTTTCACGCGTTAGGCAATCAATTTCTTTAGTTAAGATTTCATATGACTGTGGAACGGAAGCATTCGCAGGATCGGCTACCTGACCTTGTCCACTACCACAGCAGTTGCGGCATCGAAACGATTCTTTATCAACCAAAACAACCCTTGAGATGGCATATTTGAGGATTAGTCACAGATGTATATGTCTTCACGGATTCGATTTGCAATGTTTCCAACTGGCGTATCTCTTTAATCTCAGATTAACTAAGCGCTACTTTTTCATGTTTTGAACAACGCAATTGAAAGTTAACCATTTTCAAATTTCAACTATAGCTAACTAATCACAGATTAACTTTTCCTGCGAACAACCGGCCATAAAGTGCAGTTGAGATATTATGGCATGAAAATTACTTTACCATTTTTTTGAGTGCACTATTAGGTACACATAGCGGATAAAAGTCTGGAACGCTTATTTGTCCTGTCAAATGGGTTTTACAGCTGTTTTACAGTATAAAGAGTTCAGATTTGATTATGTGCAATGCTGCCAGATTTATCGTTTTTCTGATGGGTATTATTGTCAGTCACAGCATTTCGTTAACTACATTTGTTAAATATTATGGTTAATCTCGTATTGAATGGTATGTTCCAATCGTGATAAAATTTACAGGGTGCAGTTACATTTAAAAAATCACAGTCACTAATACTATCACAAAAATGGTAAATCTGGCAACAATGCAGATATCAAACCTATAATATTCGTATCCTAAAATCGCAGTCCCATGTTTGGTATACCTACAGTATGTTCAAGATGAGGAAGGAATAAAATTGGAGTATCGCGGAAACCGTCAAATATACGAGGTCGGTTGAATTACAGAAAAGTTGCGCAAAAATAGATAACAGTAAAATAATTAATGTTATTCTTTTTTCGAAGCAAGAAACTTTTTTTCACCGAATTACGTCAATATGAAGTGATTTTTTTTTACTTTATGGTTTTTAATTTTTCTATGATCTTCGGTAAAAAAAGTTTGAATTTTTTTAGAAAAAGGGAGATATTTTTTTATTTTTTTGTAGTTAATAAGTTTTGGTTTCTTCGATTGACATGAAAAAACAATATGACGGCCAAAAGTAGAACAAAAGTTGATGGCTTGGCTATGAATACTCTGGAATCTAGTCGGCTTTGGAAATTTTTGACGCGTTAGGTGGTCGAGTCAAGTAATAAGTCTATGAAAAGCTTGACTCTCAAGTCAAGTCAATCTATTGATAAAAATTTCAAGCTACTTGACTTGATGAATCCCTAATGGCTATGAATACTCTGGAATGAAGTCGGCTTTGGACATTTTTGAAGCGTTAGGTGGATAGCTCTTGATGACTTATGTAAAAGTGCAAAAAAAATTATTAATTTATTTTCAATAACAAAAAAAGAAAGGATTAAATAAAAAAGATCGATTTTTTAGTTTTTTCATGATGTCAGCAAGGCCTGAAGTTTTCCTAATTTTTTTTTTAGATTCTTATTAAGCATAAAATTGTGCAACTTTTCACTAATTTAACCAAACTAATTTATCCCGATGTTATTCCTTCCTTTTATTCGACACACTGTATTTCAGGACATCAGGCGTTTCCGGACTTTTCTTCCATTCGTATAAAAATTTCATATCATGTGGAATCATTCCAGTTTTCTGTCTAAGTCTATAGTATAAATATCTGAGAAAGTGAATGAATAAATTACTGACTTTTAATACAATGATGTTTTCAAAATATGGAAACAATTTAATTTAATGAAAAACAGAAATGTTATTCATTGAAAGTATACTCGTTAAATATAATATCAAATCATCAACTGTTATAGTTAACTTTATCACAACACAACCTACAACATAAACAGTTACTTTTTCTTTTTAGAAGCACAAAATTTCATTGAAGCTAGTGTTTTATTTTATCAACAAAATCACTCCGGCACTCCTGTAGTTCGAGTTCAGATAGTTAAAGGTATGAAGCGAGTAGTCCCAATGACGCAAAATTTTCTAGGCAGATAAAGTACCATTATTACTTTGTCTGCATTGCTTTTATGTAATCTATAGAGTAAAATTTTTATAAACAAGTGAAAATCGCAATTTGCAACTTCAAAGCAACGGAAACTACTCAAAATGGAGGAAAAAGGCTTACATGTCCCTACTTTAACTTTTTTTCCATTCCATGGCTTACTGTTTGTGTGGTTTTTTTTTATTTACAAATCTCCGATTTTTTATCACTTTGTATAAAAAATTGATAAAAAGTTACTATTGGGACATGCAACATGTTATTACTTAGGTACATACTTTTCTATTCAGGATTATCCTAAATAAGTAGTGTGAAAAATTTTAGGGGGTGATTTATCTCTTGACTTATTCTATGGAAAAAAGTTCCTATTTAAGGTACTTGAGACAAGGACTTTTCTGATGTTTTTTGATGATAACTCAGGAACCGTTTGCAATACAGAACTCAGCTTTTGTACCTGTCATATCATTGATATTGGATACTTTTTTGATAACAATTTATTTTATTTTATTTTATTTTATTTTATTTTAGTTTACACTGTATAACGGGACAAGCCCAAAAAAAATACAGGAAAAATAACAGCATGAAATATAAAATATAACATAGTTAATATACCAAACGGAATGCATAGTGAGCATCAATGGACAACGGAACGCTTTAGATGACCAAGGCTGCAGCCCAGTATATCAAGCGCATCTGAGGCTTCGTTACAAAGTTTACACATGGTGTAAAGTGGAGAAAAAGCTAGTATATTAGTATGCGGTGTAGGCAAGTAAAACATTTGATTAAGTCGCGAGGCCGGCCGAGGAACAACGAAGTTAAGCCGTTCAAGAAAGGACGGACAGTCTACGATATTGTTCAATAGTTTATACATAAATACAAGTAAAAGGTAATGCCTTCTGTCTAAAAGGGAAGATAGGGAAAATGCCCCCAGTAATATATGCTGCGGAAAGCCGATTGGAGGGTAGGTACCGTGAACTTTAAAATGTAAGAATTTTAAAAAACGTCGTTGGACGTTTTCCAATCTTTCAGCATGAGACTGATACCCGGGACACCAAATCACTGACGCATATTCCAGCCTTGATCTTACGTATGCGCAGTAGATGACTTTAATCGCTTCTGCATCGTGAAAATCCCTACACATACGCGTGATCATGCCGTACGTCTTTAATGCCTCTTTCACCACGGTCTCGACGTGTGCCGAAAATGATAGTCTCTTATCAAAAATTACACCAAGGTCACGAATTGTATCAGATCGTTGTATAGTAGTGCCATGAATGTTATAATTAAACAAAAACGGAGCACGAGAGTTACTGTACGACATGACACTGCATTTATTTACGTTTAGGTCTAAATTATTTTGCTGACACCAATCAAGCACTTTGAGCAGATTTTGCTGAAGAAGCCCACAGCTCTCAACACTGTCAACTACTGTAAATATTTTTAGGTCATCAGCGAACAGCAGACACCGGACATTCAGGCGGGGAACTATATCATTTATAAAAATTAAAAATAACAGAGGACCCAAAATCGATCCCTGTGGGACTCCTGATGTTGATACATAATCTCTCGATGAGAACCCATTATACACTACGTAGTATTTACGTTCGCGGAGATAAGATTTTATAAAATTTGCAAAATCAGGAGAAAATCCAAAAGCATCTAATTTATGGATCAGTAAGGCATGGTCCATTCGGTCGAAAGCCTTTGATATGTCCATATAGATAACATCCACCTGAGATCCGGAGTCGAGCGTCTCAGCTATGAACTGTGTCTTACAGACCAAATTTGTAACCGTAGACCTCCCCGGAACAAAACCGCTCTGAAAAAAGGAAATATGACTGTGAACTCTATGGCTGACAGCATCATGGATTAGAATTTCAAAGACTTTACTAAAGTTACAGATGATGCTGATCGGTCTGTAATTGCGGACAAGACATTTATCGCCACTTTTAAAAACTGGACAGATCTTAGAACGCCTCCAAATGGATGGGAAAGTATGCGATTTCAGTGAAAGGTTAAAGATCTTAGCAAGAGGTGCTGCGAAGATGTCAGAGCAATCACGCAGAAGAAATGCCGGGATACCGTCCGGACCTGTTGTGAACTTGTTTTTTAACCTCTTCAATGCTATTGTTACGTCATGTTCGGTAAAGGATGGTAAAAATACAGAAGTATCACTATTTAAGTTGTCGGGCGGCATTGTGGTAATGGGCGTGGAGAAAGACTCGCTAAAATAATTTGCAAATGCATTTAGTATGTCTGTGGGATTACTAAGGCAGGAATCATTAAGATGCATTGTGCTTGGCATGGAGGACGACGATTTATTGTTTTTTACATATGCCCAGAACCTAGATGGGTCGGTTTTAATTGTGTTTTCGGTACGAGTTATGTAGGCCTTGTAAGCTAGATCGATGTCAATCTTTATCTGACGACGTAGGTGTGAAAACTTAGAGTAAGCTAATAGGTCATTTTTTCGTTTGTATTGACGCCAGAAGAGAGTCTTATGACGCAGGTCTCGGATTATCGTCGTTGTAAACCAGGGGGGATATCTAGAGTTGTGACGTTTAGTATACTTAGGCACACATCTATCTAAAACTTCGTAAAGGATATTGTAGAACATAGAGCAAGCCTCATCAACGTCATCGACAGCATCTATGGTACTCCATGCAGTATTCAGCAGTGTATCGTACAATAGTGGAAAGTTGGCTTTGCGGAAATTATAGTTGCACAGTGTTGCATTTGGGAACAGTTTTTCTTGTTTCCCGGAGTGCAAGTTTAGAGAAATTGTAATGGCAGGGTGGTGGGCATCCTCAGGGATTAGAACTTCATCAGCCTTATCGACAACACAATTTTCGTTACACAGAACAAGGTCGAGAATTCTATCTCTACCATTACGAACAAAATTATATTGAATATAATCCAGCGTGCATAAAGAATTCAAAAGACACGTCACTTGTCTATCGGTGACCGACAAATCTAGGCAGGAGGCATAATTGCTAATGTTAAAATCGCCAACAATGACTGTGTAATTTGAGTAAACAAAATCTAGGTTTAAGATACCGTCGAACAGTACTTCAAGGTCATAAAGCGACACATTGGGCGAGATATAGACTACAATGATATAGACCGATCTGTGCGATAAGGAGACTTTAGCACCTACTACATCAATTAGTGGCGATATGAGTCCAGTGAGATTATTCAAATCCAACGCCCCACACGAGAGATCATCTCTGACAGCTAAAAGAGTACCTCCGCCTCTAAACAGCCGATCACTACATCTATCACGTCTAAATACGGTGTATTTACTAGGGAATATTTCACCGTCGTGAATTGAATCATTGAGCCAAGTTTCGCTGAGGCAAACTATCGCGTATTCGCACGACGACAGAGAATTATACATTTCCCTTGTTTTCGTTCGCAAACCACGGCAGTTTTGATAATAAATAAACAAATTATTTGTGGCGGAGGCGGTCGCGGACCCCTGCCGATCGAGATCAGCAGGTGGAGAAGGGACATGGGCATGACATCGAGACCGGCGCGTTGATTGCTATTGACCCGAGAGAATATCATTTCGCATTTTATCTTTGGCTTGTAAATATGCAGTACAGTTATTGATATCCCAGGCAGCGTGATTAGTGGAAATATTACTACCCTTTAATTTAGAACAGTTAGAACATTTTAAATAGGATGACTTACATTCCTTTAATAGCATGGCTTCCGCCGCATTTCGGACAGGTACATGTTTTCTGGCAGTGTTTGGACGAGTGGTGGAATTCATTGCAGTTGAAACAGCGATAGATTTCAACGGCATCAAATACGCGACATACAGGGTGTCCCAGACTTAATTGACCAGGCCATATCTCATATACAGGTTGAGATAATCGAGCCGAATAAAAGGCATATTATTATAATTTTTCAAGCTGTATAACATGACAGCATGAAAACAACCCCCACTCCAACATCTCCTAAGTTACAGCCCCCACCCTTAAAAAAATGAATAGCACCCTGTATATATTTTTGTATATTCAAAACCAGTATTCGATTCTCTATTCAGATGATTTTTCAGATTCAAAATTGGTTTAGAAATAACCAAGAAAAAGATCATCAAGGTGGTCATGACTTTTTATCTTAACTTTCTCTGGATGACTTTTGCTGTCAAAATTTATTCATAGTTTTTAACAGGCAGGTCATAGTTATTATTATAATTAAAGTCCAAACAATTTATTTGATAATTCTGATTTGTTGGGAAATTTTAAAAAATAAAACAAGAGATAAAGCACTTTATCATGAACCTTAATGATGACTGTGACCTGCTAATTAAAAACTATGACCAAAATATTGATAAATTTTGGCAGCTAAAGTCATTCAGGTAAAGTTAAGATAAAAAGTCATGACCACCTTGCTGAACTTTTTCTTGGTTATTTCTGAACCAATTTTGAATCTGAAAAATCATCTGAATAGAGAATCGAATACTGGTTTTGAATAAACAAAAATATATACAGGGTGCTATTCATTTTTTTAAGGGTGGGGGCTGCAACTTAGGGGATGTTGGAGTGGGGGTTGTTTTCATGCTGTCATGTTATACAGCTTGAAAAATTATAATAATATGCCTTTTATTCGGCTCGATTATCTCAACCTGTATATGAGATATGGCCTGGTCAATTAAGTCTGGGACACCCTGTATATCATAACCGATTAGTATACTGCCCGCCTTGATCATCCTTTCATATGTTGATTTATCGACCCGAAAAACAGCCTGGAACACACTATCATTTCGTTTAGTAGGACAAAATTTAATCAACTTAATTACAGAATCATTACGAATGTAAGGTGAATTATTCTTTCTCATAATTTTCAGCAGGTCGTCTTCATTGAATTTTTCCGTGATACCAGAGACTCTAATCCGGGGATCAATACCATGTGATTCCCTAATTATATATGCATCTGACAGTTTTTCTTCCACTGCTCTCATGAATCTATTGCTATCTTCTACGCCTTTGCAGCCAATAAGGACACCACCATTACGAACATGTTTGACTTTAGTAAAACTAATGTCGGTGTCAACCGGATTAAGATTTTTCAGCAGGTCGCACTTTGTTTGCATATTCGACTGGCCCTGATTTTTAGGCTGGACTATAACGGCAGGGTGGGTTCTGTTCTTTAACACATCTGAGTAACTCACCGGCACATTGGAAGATGACGGAGACAACGGAGCTCTCTCGGAGGTAATTTTCAGCAGGTCATTTTTCATCATTTCGAATGAGGCAGTAAGGGTTTCTAGGGCATTTTGAACCTTCTCTTCCACCAGTGACGACAATTCAAGTCTATTAACGATGATGCAATTGTCGATGCAGGCATCACACTTCCAGGAAAGTCCCCTAGTCTCATTCACAAGTCCCACAAGATCCGCGGACGGTGTTATGCATGACGAATGGGCAGGCCGCTGGCAGACATTGCAGATAATCGCTTTTCGAGTGTTCACCGCAGCGGCACAAAACACACAAAAAGTCATGCCGATAAGATAAAATAGCACAGCCGGATCAATGCGTATAGCTAAAACAGCTAATTACACAACACTAACGATGCGTATGATAACATCAATTACAACTACGGGTGTAAAGGGTTATAAACAATGTCCGATGCAAAGTTAAACTAATAAAAATTAGTACAAAGCCCGTAAAAAGCGATTGTAAGCGATCCAGGTGAATTGCACTGTGCACCGTTCAACGTTCGCTCGTCAATTGAGGAATGCTTTTGGTCTTTGTTTTCCGACACTTGTGTTGAAACTTCAAAACGAGTTTTTGATGGTAAATGAGCATTTTTCTAGAAAACGGCGTTATCAATTATGACAAATATTACCTTTTTTATGTCGAAAATTTTGGCGCTTTTAAAATGTCAATATGCAGTATCGTAGAATTTAGGAACAAAGAAACCTAATGCAGCTTCAAAAAATCTTCGTCACTGGCATTCGAAAAAAAATTAGTGGCATTAAAAAAATAGCTAATATCAATGGCAAGATATGTAGAAAAATTGAGTTGAGTTCCTCAGGTTCCTCAGATATCATAAAAAAAAAATTAAAATAAATTTTTTTGACACCCTGTATATCAAAAACGGTGTATTCGCTGATTCATGTTAATAAGAACTTTTTTCTTAGAAGAAGCCAAGCAATCACCCCCATACATTTTTTGCACTTATTTAGGATAACCCCCTGTATTTTGGGTCGTTTCTGTACTTAAGTATACTGTCTTAAACTTGCAATTATATTTTAATTTGTAAAAATTTTTTTCAAAAATCCATCATTTGGTACACGGAGACCGAATCAAATAAATTGGGACACCTCTGTATAATGAGAAGTTTTTGTTGAACAAATTTGTTATAATGACTGGACTACTGCTCTATTATACATAGATAGTATGATCATGCAATGTAGGAGAAAGAAATAATATTCCAAAAGGGGTACTGATTTTATTGACAAAATCTTTCTTAAATGGAAAAAAAGTGCTGAATACTTTTTTCTAATAATGAAATGAGAAATGATTATTAACTATTCCATTTTCTTCAAAAAACCTCAACAGACAGTCAGGCAAATACTTACTAAACTGTGCTAAGCACAAAACAGCAAAGAAGATACAAAATATTTCGGTTTTCATCTTACACGTTTTCTTTTACAAACTCTCTGCTACCCGCCACGGTATACACTGCAATTTCTTTTTGACCCAGTGTATATATAAGCCAGTCTACATCGCAAAAAAGATGATTCAGATTACATAAGGTCAAGAAATGTTTATATTTTTTGGAAAAGATGTTAATTTTACGTAATAATGATTGATATTATTACTTTTCAACCTTGGGACGTTGCATTTTGCAATTCAAAATCAAAAAACATGTGCCAAAATTATTTTTATTTGCAAATTAACAAATTGATATATTGAACTAATTATATCAATGCCTGCAAATACGTATTTATTGAACAAAATAAACTTCTCTGAACGACACAACTTATATGGTTTATGAAGACAATGACATCTACGTTCCTTGGTTGGTGTGGGATCTTGCAGATTGATGAGCTAAAATTTCAACGAAACGTTAATTATTCTGTCTTCACCATTTAATCTGGGGTTGTGTCGTTGAGCGAACTTTGTTGTTTTCTGCTAATAATTCGTTCTCAGTACGAATTACATCAAAAAATATAATGTCTTCTTACTATAATATCGCTGCTTAACACACTGATGCACACTCTTCTTTATACAGAGTGATCAGTAACTCGCGCACTCCGAATACAGGGCGATATAGAGCCCATTAAAATTAAGGATATTCTGCAAAAAAAAAATTAATCCAACGGTTGGTTTTCAAGTTACAGAGTTTCCCTAATCCGAGTTTAAAGCAAATTTTTTCAATAACCGTGATAAAAATTAATGAAAAATTCAGGTTACTGTAATGTCTGGAACGGATACCATATAATTCATCCATTTTTTTTTCACAAAACCTCTTTACAGAGGAATTGAGAATGTTGGAAATTGATACATATCTGTACACTGAGAGTTGTCTGTTGTGATAACTAAGGATACATCATCTCGTTATGTTTCTTACTCCTTCTATTGCATTGCATAGTCAATCGAGTTAAAATGGGACGTATTGTCAGAAATACGTTTGAATCGTCTGCAATTCTAAAAAGATGAGCGAGAGTGAGACGGAAGTATCGACTCGCGTCTTGATACGCTTAGATTGATACGATATTACGATAAGATTGTCACCGCTACTATCAGTAGTGTCAGTGTCAGCGGTAAATATACTAATAAGGTTTGATAAACTATGAGTAACTTATTATAATTGCTCGAATGCCTAAAAATCTATTTCCTAGCTTTGCCTGGGAAACGATTGAACTCCCTAGTACGTGGTCTTGTGGTTAAATTGCTGGAATATTTTACTTGCAAATAAGAAAACGGAGGTGTTATTCTTTCTTTTAAACGGCAACCAGCAGGTAGGTGACATGATATTTCTATCATGATGATAACTATAATTATTATGATTCTTATTTACTTGCATTATATAACATTTGTTATCAAAAAGTTGCAAGGCACTACTTCGTCAATAACTTGTCGAAATAATATATTTGTAGGATATTCATTATTCCTCAACACACGCCACTGACACGAACTGCGATACCACATCTGGTTCGACTTAGAAATAAGTGTACGATTCAAATCGAATTAAATGCAATTGTGTAGTCAGAATCAGTGTGGCATGACAACGGACAACTCTCAGTGTACAGAGAGTACCTAAATCTGAACGAAATTTGACGTTTGGCAACCGCCTAAACTCAAGTTAGAATATAAAATATTCAAATGCCTTCGTTGCTATGGAAATAAAAATAATAACAATACCATCTAACCCGAACTTATTTACATGTTCATTGGAGTGTTGCCAACTTTTTTTTTACAAAAATGATCATATCTTTGGAAGAAAAGAACTGACAACACTGCAGTAAGAAAATTTACCACCCTTAAAAAGTGAAGTTCACCACAGCATGCTCCGAGTGCGCGAGTTACTGATCATATAACCGAGCCAAAGTATATTATCTAATCAATGAAAGAAAATGTTTTAGATCGCAAAAGGTCTATGAAAGTTAATCCATTTTTTTAAACCTAGTTTTTTAGTTTTACGTAACATTTCGTAAGTAAATTATCTCGCACACAAACAAATATCCACCAAACATTCTGTGACATATTACATGCTATGCATATGGCCTCTGGTGCGAAAAGGATGTCTCTTACGTGCATCTGATGTATCTGACACATCCTCTTGAGACGCATTTTGCATTGTAACAGTTCCATTGGGCCTGATTTTGCCAAAATAAGTGAGAAATAAGCACACTGCAATTTTTCTGCAGTACAAAAAGTATTTCTGACAGAATTATGCAAGTGGAACACGAATAAAGCAGGAGAATTTGAGACCCATAATTGAAGACACAAGTAGTGGATAAAGGGTCTATGTAACAGTTTTTTAAAAAACGATGTTTTTCCATAAAAGAAGGGCGTATGTACCCAAAATTCGTTTAAAATAACTTCCGTTGCAATACATCGTGAAATTAAGTAGTTATTAAGTGGATAAAGAATCCATGTACCATGTAGTAATATTTAATTTATTAACTTCAAACTGAAATATCTCGAGAAAATGATTTTGCTACATAGATCCTTCATCCACTTGCGTCTTCAATTGTGAAAGGAACTGTACCTACTTAACTAAAAAATATTCTACAACAGCTAGAAAAATTATTTCTGAAATATTTTGCTAGGGGAATGACATTTTCTTTTATTTATGACTTGCATAACTATAATAAATCTGTTTCATCCATAAATAAATAAATAAGGCATACCCGTTTGTTGTCGTATCATCGTTGCAAATCAATACAAACGACGAGGAAGATTAATGGACATTTTGAAATCGGTCGTCGGTATTGAAAAAACAGCAAAGTATAATTAAATTTCTTAAACCATTTACCAACATACTGTCGAATACTCACACAAATTGGGAAGTGGGTGATATGGTTTTACCATGTAAATTCAGTTTTGAACAGATATCTTCAGGTTTATTAGTGAAAATGATAGAGGAATAGTATATGAATTGTGAAAGAAGTGCACAAAGTAACATATTTCTCACGAGTGTGAAAATGTTGCGGTACGAGACGAAGTCGAGTACGGCATATCATACGAGTGGGGAATGGCGTTTGTGCACGTGTTTCTACAAAAAAATATTATACCTGCTGGGATATGGGATCAAGTACAAAAAAATTATCTATGACAACTTATTTATGAATTGATTGTTACTCCTAAATTAATCGTGAAAGAACTCCAAAAGTTATAAATCAACACCATTAATTTTCTGTAACTTAAGATTAATGTTTCAGTTCGTCGAATTATATCCAGTTAGGTGCGCAGTGAAAAACAAACCCACAGATGACAGGAAAAGAGCCAAGAATGGATAAATTACATCACTGGAATTAATTATTGCAGAAGTCCTTATCGCTGCAATATTCGCAAGTGGCATCAAAACTTCCTCCACTAACTCTTAACGTAGCACCAAACATATCCAAGGCCGCCTTAATATCTGGCTCCTGTTTCTGTTGTTCGCAAGTAGTGCCTGCTGGCACACACGACTTGTAAGAACTCTCTTCTGCTCCGCCATAGAGTTGTGCTAATGAAAGAAAACCTTCTTGCGCATCAATCGCAGAAATAGTGTATTTTTATGCGATTCAATAATAAATATTTTCTTCCTATTTTTTTTTTATAATGAATATAATGAAAAAATAATCCGATTTTCTGGGGGGGAAAAGCGGAAAACCACCTACCTACCAAAAAAAAATAATAGCCCTCTCGTGGTTTCGAACCCGCATCAACAGTTTACTATTTAGGCAAGGGTTCGCTTGCCTAACTAACTGAGCTAAAGGTGCCTTTCAAATATGTAGCGATGATCGAGTAGGTATATGTAGTACGTCCAATACTTCATCCTACACATTTTATTTTTTAAACTAGTCATATCTTAGTTATTAAAAGACCAATTTGAATACTTTTTTCACCCGCATGTAGGTGATTTAATTGTCGTTGCGATTGCTCTTCTAATTTTCAGAACCATTCATAATTGAATGTGAAAAAAAATAAAAAAGAAATTGCGAACCATTTCATCGATTTAATAAGTGCAAGCTAATTTTGCACAAGCGAAAAACTTTTTTGTTTTTCGTTTAAAGTGCTACATTAATCGAGGAGAATTGAAGCTAAGACATCAAATTATATGTTAAAGCAAAAAAAAATGGAAAATTTCGGTTCAACTTCTTCAAAAATGGACTCATAAACGGTTATAGAATTGACACATTTTCACCCTTTTTCCTACCCACGACACTGGCTTATTAATGGAAAATATGCTAATTTTATTGCATTAACTCAAATTTCCAATAATTTTCTTCAAATCCTGTTAATTTGATTTCAAAGTTTTTTTCCCATCTTGCTCATACAGGGGTTCAAATATTAGCAAATTTTTCAAAAATTAAAATGACCGCCATTTTGAAACGGCTCGACCGATTTTGCTCAAGTACAATACCAGACCAGTTTTTATAGATATCTTACTCCCACAAAAATTTCAGCCTCCTAGATTCAAAACTGCGACCTGAAATGAGATGACAAAAACCGGATACCTGGAATTTTGAAGGGACACCCTGTAGAAGTGATGGGACTTTTGGAAAGTTTTTCAACGAAAATCCAACGTCATTCCCAAATTTTACAAGGACCCAAAATTTCGTTCACTAATCTTAAAAGATAAAGCCACAGGAGCGTTTTTAAAATCGAAATTTCGCGATTTTGGAGAAATATATATATATATATAAATATATATATAAATATTTATATATATATATATATATATATAAATATATATATAAATATATATATATATATATCGTGGGCAGGTGAATTTTGGAAAACCACTTTTTCGTGATCTGGGGGTCATGATCGGTGGACATTTGATGAGTTTGGGTGATTTTCGAAAAGTGATGTCGTCCTCAATAGTGTATTTTTTGTTAAAAAATACACTAAAAAATGATTTGATTAGTAATAGTGCTCATTATAGGTGAGTTTTTCAAAGATTAGCACGGGGATCTCGTAAACTACTGAAGTTCGCGGACCTGTTTAAATGAGGAAAGTAGTGCAGCACAAACTCAATACGCTTTTTTCTGAAAATAAAGAAGTTATGCCGGAATAACGTTGTTTTATTGGTTATAGACAGAATCGTTTAAACCGGTTTTTCCACGAATTCGGTTTCATCCGTATAATGCGAGAGTGATATCTCAGTATAAATAAATTTTCAGTTTATGTCAAATATTCAAAAACCCATGAAGATTTTCAAAAAAATTAAAAGTTGCTTCAAATTTATCTCATAAAACTACGCTAATTTACCCAACTAACTGCAATTGAGATCCTTGTACTAAACGTTAGAAAAAAAAAACTCACCTTGTATAAAATAATAATTATACTCGTATAAGTAGAATCAATTTCAACAAAAGCAACTCAAATATTAAAAGACTGCTCAGGTCAGGTCAGGTCAGGTCATAAGTATTAAGACGTCAAAATTAACGTTTGAACTGTCATAGTTTGATATTATTTGAATATTTAATCTTTCTGCAGGGGTGTGTTCATAAATAGGGATGAACTTTTGTGTGTCTAACAATAAGTAGAGCGATGCCTTATATCACTTGGACTGTCGTCAAAAGTACTCACCAATAAATGTCATCGTACTGCAAACTTCTCCGTCGGCTCGGCACAGGTAGTTTCGTTATGACCCTCACTGCAAGAATAACACGTGTAGCATTTAAGTGCCACGCCTGAAAAATTAGTTATTGTAAATATTTTTTATATTTTTATTAAAAGTCTACCATAACTTTAGAAACTTCTACTGTTGATAGTACTAGCCTGGAAACCTCCGTTTTAATGGCATTCCCATTTGGTAATTAGAGTGCCATGGAAAGTAATAATTTGACAATATAGTGAAAAACTACCTAGAACCAAAATAATGAAGAAAATAAACATTATGTTTTTTTCATGAAACTGTTACTTATGTGGGGCTAGAATAATATTCTGAAGAACTTTTTATTTTTTTTCAATATCTTCAACGCGAATGAATATAATTATCGGAATTGATCCTGTTTGATAATTCGAAATGAGCGGAGTTTAAAGTGCAGATTTCAGTCGGGTATCAAAAAAAGTTACTTATAAACCTGCGTGACTGTTTATAACTTTATATTTTTAACATTTACATGTAAAATGGTACATGTCCTTTTGATCACACATATGTACCTATAGGTTGTGTCAGTGTCACTATACTAATCAGTCTCATATTGAGTCATTTAAGCGCTCGTTAAGCGCGATACCAAATTGCTCGTGTGTACAATTTATCCCTGATCATCTTACATCTTTTAATGTTAGGGCTTTCAAGAGATCTTATTGGCAGATTTTATTCGGCGAGCAGACTCTGCGTTTGTGATATGTTCTCTATCTTTATCTATTGACTTGTTTTTGTACAATTCTATGCTGCTTGTGGCTAAAGTGTGTTCTATATGTATGTATTCTATATGTATGTATTTATTACCTAATGGTGTGTTGAGAATTTTTTGATAGGTGATTTCTCGGGTGGAATATAGTATGTAAATTATCTATTTACGGGTTAAGGTAATCAGCGTGTACTTATACAAGTACAAACTGTCCTTCGCCTTTTTTTCTCACTTACAATTTAATTTAGGATAGCTTTTGTTACTATTTGTATTTAAAGTGAGAGAATAAAGTCTTATTATTATTATTATTAATATTAAAGTACGTATCATATACAGGGTGTTAGTAAATAAGTGAGACAAACTTCAGGGGGTGGTTCTGCATGAGAAAAAATTGACAGTTTGCTATGAAAAATCTCAGTGGCATACCATTTTTTTTAAATTGAGATCATTGAGAAAAAATATGCGTGCCATTGATAAACATAAAATTCTTAATAATTGCATGTCTGAAAATGCGCAATCACTTCCTCTTAAAACCCACCAAATTTCATTTGCATATCTCGACCGGTTTCAGAGCAAGTAGATAAATCATCATTTTTTAAGTAAACCTATATAAAACCCCGTATCTAGAAAACGAGGAATTATCGCACATAATACAAGGTGTTTCTAAATGTAGTACCATAAATTGGAGGACTTGTAGATAAAGTTAAAAAAATACGAAAATGCAGGAAAATTTTTTTTCGAAAAGGCTTTATTGATGAGATACAGGGTGTTAAAGAGTCGACCGACAGACCACTCTTTTGTTAATATTTGTTGAAACAATAACCCAACTGAGACAATTTTTTGTGTGTAACAACAAGTTATAAAGAGCAATAATCAGACAAATTTTCGGTTTATTTCAATAAGCCAGTGGCGTAGAAACAGGGGTCGTTTGACACTTTTCACTCTTTAAAAAAGTAAGGGCTAGGTTTTTTGATGTCTTATTACTTTTTTCTGAATCAACGGTCTTTTTACAATAAAAAAGCCATACAGCTTGACAAGAATATCTTGGCGGTTGTTAAAGGAGAGAGAGGTCCTAGAACGAGACAGAAAATCACCCCACCACCTTATCTGTTTTAGTACATTCCATGTAATAAATTTTGTAAAATTTTGATACTTGACATTTAAATTTTATTATGAACTAGAATCTAATTTGGCTGCGTTCAATTAATATGAAAAAATGAAAATCTAAAATAAACACGGGAGTTTTAGTTAGAATTATTTAATTATTACTATCATCATAAAATATATTTAATTATCACTATCACTATCAGAATAGTTCTCTTCGTCACTATCATTATATCTTCATCGTCGTTAATGCCTCCCAGTTGAATAATTAGATCCCCCACTATAATATACATAGCTCCTTCTCTGGCCATTAACTCGTTCTCAATTTTTTTGTTGGTTGATTGAATGGTCACACTTGGCATTCCACTGCTCAGCCGTATAACCACAAAAAAACTCGTCACATAAATACTGTACATTTTCAAACTTTTGGGTGATATTTCTGTCTGCCACATAGTGCTTCATATCCGCCCAAACCAACTCGATAGGATTGAGGTCTGGGTGGTAAGGAGGCAGTCGCAAACATCATGCCTTCTCATAATTTCATCAATTTCGTAGGTTTTGAAATTCGGCCTATTCGATTTGATGAGGTCATACAATTCTGGTTTATGGAAATCCGTATTAAATGGTATTTGCTTTTATTGTAACCACTGCTGCATATCTGATTTTCTTGAAGCAGAGTTAGGTGGTTTATCTAACTGCACATTATGATATGGCGCGTTATCAATCACAAATACGCTGTGAGGCGGTAAATTTGGAATAAGCTTGGTTTCCATCCATTTTTTGTAGTTGGAATAATTCATATCGTCGTGATAGTCTCCACTCTTCGTCTTCGACTTAAATCGCACGTAAGCATTAGGAATAAAACCAGTTTCTCCACCCGCGTGAATGATTACCATCCGTTGTCCTTTGGAGGCGGGTTGCGACAAAACTTCTCCACTGGCGTCGCTCCACGCTTTTTGATGAGCATGAGAAGAATGGATATACGTTTCATCCATGTATGTACACTATATTTCTACCTTCGGCTCTATAATTTCTCATCCTTCTAGGAAACTTAAGACGCAAATATCGCACTTCTTGCTTTTCCAACAAAATTTTTCTAATAGTTCTTGTTTTTCTCCACCGAAAGCCCAGTTTATGGATAACCTTTCTGACACTTTTCCTTGATCCATTTGCTCGTTATCTTTTGTAAATTTTGCAGTGATCCTCTTGAGCGTTGGAGTAATTTTTTCGGTTGTATGAAAATTGTGTATATAATTCGACGCAGTAAACATTGATCAAAGTCATCCAAGTTGGTTTTTGTTGCTAATTTAGTTTTTTTTTTACCAGGAGAAGTAAATTTATCCGTTTGGCCATCGATGATTCTGCTTGTTTCCACCACTAGGTATCCTTTGAACAGTCCGTTCACTAATGCCTGCCGCAGCGGCAACTCGTTTTTGAACTTGATTAATTGGTAAAATAGGACCAAGTATTTTTAGATTCACCAAGAAAATATTATTTATAAACGTTATTAATAATTTCACACAATTGACCGGAAAGGGTTTTATTAGCAACTTGGCTTTTAAAATTTGCCATTTCAAAAGCTTGCACTACGTTTGCAATAATTAACTGTCACAAACATAATAAAATATAAATGTCAAGTATCAATGTCAAAACATTGTTCAAAATTTATTATACATCAAAATTTATTACATGGAATGTACTAAAACAGATAAAGTGGTGGGGTGATTTTCTGTCTCGTTCTAGGACCTCTCTCTCCTTTAACAACCGCCAAGATATTCTTGTCGAGCAGTACCTGTTTAATTTGCCCAGAGGCGTCCGTTTTTGAGATATTTGCAATTTTGTGTCAAAAAAAAAAAAAAATGCATTTGAACGATTATCAAATCAACCAAAAATAATGTTTTCGTTGGAGCAGCGTTTAAATGCATGTGTACGTGCAAACGGAGGACACTTCGAGCAATATTAGATAATCATTAGGTAATTTTATGTTAGGTATGTTTTGTTCAATTAGGTACTTATGTTTTGTTATGTGTTGAATAGTTTTCTTGACAATAAAATTATTTAATTTTCACTTCGGATATGAAATGTCAAACTGACAAGTAAGTCCAAAAATTAGTTTATTTAAATTTCAAAGCTACCTTCACAATTTTAATAAATGAAATTTTTTAATTGCAAAAAAAACAATTGCAAATATCTCAAAAACGGACGCCTCTGGGCAAATTAAACAAGTATGGCTTTTTTATTGTAAAAAGACCGTTGATTCAGAAAAAAGTAATAAGACATCAAAAAACCTAGCCCTTACTTTTTTAAAGAGTGAAAAGTGTCAAACGACCCCTGTTTCTACGCCACTGGCTTATTGAAATAAACCGAAAATTTGTCTGATTATTGCTCTTTATAACTTGTTGTTACACACAAAAAATTGTCTCAGTTGGGTTATTGTTTCAACAAATATTAACAAAAGAGTGGTCTGTCGGTCGACTCTTTAACACCCTGTATCTCATCAATAAAGCCTTTTCGAAAAAAAAAATTTCCTACATTTTCGTATTTTTTTAACTTTATCTACAAGTCCTCCAATTTATGGTACTCCATTTAGAAACACCTTGTATGTACCTATACGTATATGTATACAGGCTTTATTGTAACGTCCGCATAATATTAGCACCACGTGATTCTACATCATAAACAGAACATAAAGTTTCAATACCGTTTAGCTCTTAGACCTCAAATAACGAAGTTATCGACCATTGTAGTTTAAATTTGAAGTTTTTTAATGCTCAAAAATATTGCTTAATATTATTAAAAAATTCTCAAGTAAGAAGTAAAATAGCCAATTTATCAAAATTTTAGTTTTTTTTTTTGGTAAAAATGGTTTTAATTATCATTTCAAAACTAGGAATTATTTGATTCCCTGAGTTCCAATACTTCCAATCAATATTGCAACTGCGCGTTTTAATTGTTGAATAAAAAATTGGAAAAATAAAAAATCTTAAAAAAAATTGCAACATTGACACGTCGCAGCATGACATTTGTCTTGTTGCACCTTTTTTCGATTACATAGCAACGGCACACTATACCATTGAGGTGACTTCATGTCTAATAAGTTATCTTAATTTTTATACCAGCGCCAGTGTTGCAAAATTTAAGAACGTTAAATTGTCCATATCTTAAAATCTGTGTATATCAAGAAAAAACTGTTGAGGACTTTTTAGTTTTGTTTTTGATGTAGAATCGCGTGGTGCTATTATTATGCGGACGTTACAATACATGCACCCTGTATGTATAGCAAATGTACTAACTTTTTTGTATAGCAAACTGTAATTATTTTTTCATGTAGAATCAATAATTTTATTGACAAAATCTTTCTTAAATGGAAAAGAAATGTTAAATACTTCTTTTCTGATTCTGAACTTCATAAAATATAATGAAATGAGTCAGGGGTTACAGTATTCCGATTCGGCATACCTTACTAACTATTTCATTTCATTCAAAAAAACCTCAACAGGCATTCAGGCAAGTACTTACTAGACTGTACTAAGCACAAAACAGCAAAGAAGATACAAAATATTTTGGTTTTCATCTTATCTTTCGCAAACTTTCTGCTACCCACTATTCATACACTTCGCAATTTTCTTTCTGACACAGTGAATATTGTATAAGCCAGTCAATAGTGCAAAAAAGATGCTTCAGATTGCATAAGGTCAAGGAATGTTTATATTTTTTTGGTAAAGTTGTTTTTTCACGTAATATTATTGATATTATGACTTTTCAACCTTGGGACGTTGTATCTTACGATACCGAATGGAAAAATATGTTGCAAAAATTATCTTTATTTGCAAATAAACAAATTGATATTATGAAATAATTAAATCAATGCCGGAAAATACGTATTTATTGAACAACAATAAACTTCTCTGAGCGACACAACTCTGGTGGTGTAGTGAAGACAGAGACATCTATGTTTGTTGGTTGATGTGGTATCTTGCAGACTGATGAGCTAAAATTGCAGCGAAACGTTAATTCTTCTGTCTTCACCATCAGATCATCTGAGTTTTATAGACGAGTGAAATTTATTGTTTTCTGCTACAATATTTCGTTTGCAGTACGAATTACATCAAAAATAGAATTGATTTACTACGATTATCTGTTATTATTATTTTTTTCTCAAAGTGGGTACTTCATGTATGAAATGGTTAATCATTGGAGATATTGTTAATTTCCTACCTAGGATTTGGCCAAAATAAGTGAGAAATCAGCACACTGCGAAAAAAGTGTTTCTTATGTCAAAATGATACAAGTGGAAAATGAATAAAGTAGAGTACAATTAAGTTTAAAAAGTCATATGTACGATTAAGATACTCATTCTTCTGATAGTTCGATTTATTTTGTTTCATTTACGTGGTTCTCATAGAAACCGTTAAGTTTGAACACTCCATCCCGCATAAATAAGTATACGTCAACCTTGGTTTTCAACGAGAATTAAATGCACAACACAGAGGATAGAATGTCATTACGTGAATAAATTTTATGTAGTTGTCAGTGGCTGTCAAACTGACTTAAACCGTTCAATTCATTGTTTGAATGATTCCTTTAATAATTTACGCTCGTTCACATCTTGAAATTTAACTGTTTGACATTTTCTGGTGAAATGAAAAATCTTAATTCGGACGGTTAGTATGACGTCACATATGACTTTTTAAACCTAATCGTACCATAGGAGATGTACGTACAGTGACATTATTATACACGTAGGAAAAGCATTTGGTATAAAAGGAATCTAATTTACCAAAAGAAGAATTTAAATTGGAAAATCACAATGACGTCACAAAAAACCAATAGAAAAAGACTATAACTAAAAAAATAGGTATCTAAAAATTATCCCAGGGAAATGACCTTTTCTTTTATTTATGACTTTCATAACTAATAAATCTGCTTCATCCAAAAACAAACAAAATGGGCACGCCCGTTTGTTGTCGTATCATCGTTGCAAATTAATACAAACGACGAGGAAGATTAATAATGCACATTTTTCGATTTGTCGTTGGTATGAAATGAAGGCATGAAAAAAACCTCAAAGTATAGTTAAATTACTTCAACCCTTTACCAACGTACTTTTGAATACTTATACAGACTGGAAAGTGGGTCATAGGGTTTTAACATGCAAATTCAGTTTTAGATTCAGAGAAAAATTATAGAGAAAAGAATTTTCTATTTAACATTTATTTATTTTCGATTAAAATGCGTCAGTAATAATATAAAAATATCCAAAAGAAAATTGTAATTAATTAATTTTCAAATTTCGCCCTTATTTGCCGAGTTTATCGATTTATGTGGATTGTTGTCATTGTTGGATTATGCATGTAATAATGACTAGTACATTTAAATCAAACCAGACAAATTTAATTTAAGTTACTTTCAAGATTTTGTTGATAACTCAAATATGAATTGTATAGGTACAGGTACAATTTCACAGCGAAAGAAAATCACCACATCATACAAAAATTCAGTGAGTGTAGATAGTTTGAAGCCTACTATTACAATTCGCTTATTATTGACGAAGTAGGAGGCCATGTTAGAGCGACAGAAATCACTCTTTATAAATGCTGCTCTTCATTTATGGAAATTAGGTTAGGTCAATTTTTCGCAAATTTCTCGTAGGAAGTCGATAAGCAGAACATGGTTGTCAGATCGGTTTTGGTTACTTTTCATCTTTTGGCTTTAAGATTTTTAAACATTATTTGTACTCTTATCTCATTTTATGGTCGTTCATTATTATTATGATATTCGAATCCTTAAAAAGTATTATTAGGTATATTGATATTATAGATTAATGCACATTTAGCAATTGGTGGTTGGTATGAAATGACGACATGAAAAATCCCCAAAGTGATTAATTGCTTAAACCTTTACCAATATCATATACTCTTGAATACTTATATAAATACAAGTAAAATTAAAATACATTATGTAAAGTACAAATCACCGGCTGCAATAGTGGCACAACTCAAAAATCCTTAAAAAAACTAACTGTTGCATCAAATGTTAAGTTTAATACTCTTCCTTGAAACAAGACTGGCACAAAATTAGGTATCATAGATTTCCCGATATGGCGAATTTGTCACTAAAGAATTTTAACAATTTGTGCTTCTAAGTCGGACCAATGCACATTTTCAGTATGCCACTGACTTTGTAGGATGTCTTGTTGTGTACGTACAATAGTGACACTTTTGATTTGTGCCGGTATAGTACGAGTTTTATTATTTGATATAAATTTATTTATTTATAAATCTTTAAAGTCAAATATCTCCAATATCACTATTTTTGAGTGTGCCACTATTGCAGCCGGTGAGCGAAATAATCGTACCTATAAGAGCTCAACAATAAAACGTAATCATATACAAAAAATATTTTTTTAGATACTTGATGGATTAGGTAAAAATTAAAAATTCTAATCCATTATATCCTAAATAGAATTGAGTGTTCACAATTAGGTTCCAGACATTTATATACATTATGTTACACAGAATAAAACATCTTTCATGCAAATCGAGTCATAAAATATAATAATTCAGGGTGATGTAACAAATTATTTTTTGAATATTTTCAATTAAAAAATTTTCAACTGCTTCACTTGTAATAAGTTCAAATCAATAAACGTTCACGTGAAATTATAAATTTGAATTATTAGACTTCCAAAAAAAATTCCTAATTAACTGTCAAACTAGAATTTTATCTAAGAATAATTGATTATTGTTACTCTGAAATTAACATGAATACTTCTTGTAAGCTTCTTCCTTATATTCCCTCTTAAATAAAAGATAAAACAATCAATAAAGTCGGTGATGAATGATTATTAACTAAATTAATCGTAAGGAATTCTAGCTGGTTCGTAGAATTTTATCCAGTTTATTAGTTAGTAGGTGATGCGTGATGAAAACAGACGCCACAGATGACAGGATAAGAGCCAAGACTGGATAAATGACAGTACTGCAATTAATTGCAGAAATCCTTATCGCTGCAATATTCGCATTTGACATCCAAAGTTCCTCCAGCATGCCTTAAAATAGTTTGAAAGGAATCCAAAAATGGCTTAATTTCTGGCTCCTGTTTCTGTTGTTCGCAAGTAGTGCCTTCTGTCACACACGCCTTGTAAGGATTCTCTAATGTTTCGCCTGGCATTTGTACTAATGAAAGAAAAAAATTTGTTAGTAATTAAGAAAATCAAAGACTTTTTAAATATTTTTGTTGAGCTTAAAAATTTTCTTTATGAAGAGTGTTTACCATACAGGGTGAGTCAGTTTAGTGCAGCAGGACATCACCGGTTTATAGAAGACCTTTTTTTTTATTTAAGTAAGTCTTCCCAAGATGGAGTGGCCAAATTAGTTCTTATCTTATCAGGAGAACTAAATTTACTTCTGTTACCACATTGATGATTTTTCTCGATTTCATCACTATCCTTTGAACAGTCCTTTCAGTGATACTTGTCGCAGCAGCAACCCGTTTTTGCACTCGATTAGTTTGAAGAATAGGACCACCCAAGTGTTTTATTAGTAACTTTGCTATCAAACTTTGCAATTTCAAAAATTTTAAACAGCTTTTGAAATAAACTACCCCTCACAATTCTATGAATCTCAAATTCTAGGCAGTGACAACAGGATTTAATACATACCTGTTAGAATTAATTTATAAGAAACCGATCGAATTTCTAACTAAAGCTCGTCTATTCATTTTAGATGTTCACATTTCTTGCACGCAGCCTAAGTATTTCGCATTACATAACAAAATCTAAATATCAAGTATCAATGTCCATCTACATTTTACAAAATTTACTGCACCAAAATTTTTTCACAGAATGTACTAAAACTGATTAGGGGTTGTGGGGTAACTTTCGCTTTCTTTCTAGGATCTCTCACTCCTTAATAATCCGCCAAGATATACTTGTCGATCATTAAGATGTCCAAATTGACGTTTTAACTATAGTATAGTTTGATATTACTTATTTTAAGACCCTTTTAATAATATTTATTTCAATTTACCATTTTGGTACACAGATTTCATTCATAAATATCTTAATATCTTATCACAGAATTTCAATTACGCTAAATCAAAATGACATTGCGCATGTCGAGTAATGAATCGCCGATGTCTGGAAATACACGTTTCTTCTACATTTCCAGTGCACTCCAAGCTTTGTCATTGGCAATTTATGAACGATGAAAGATTTTACACATGGAGCGAACTGGTTGCTTATGAACGCCTCCAGAGTACTCGTAGTCAATGATTGCCTTTACGTGTAAAGAATTCTTTTCCTACGTTTGTTGTAAGTAACAAGTATGAATGTGAACAATACGTAAAATAATGTAGAGAATGTAAAGAAGACGTAAATAATGTAAATAAGACGTAGGTAAATAATGAAAATAAGACATGAATAATGTAAATAATGTAAAATAGGATTATGTTATCATGTTGTCTTATTGGTTTTGTTTAGATGTTTCGTTACTTGAATAATAATTTTTCATGTTGTCGCAATGTTAGGGAAATTGGAATCCCACCACCCCACACGATATATTATGGTTGGCAGCAGTAAAAACTTTGCACTTTTTACTTTCTTTGCATTTCCTACAATATTTACCTTCAAAAAGGTCCGTGTAAAGAATTATTTCTTTACCGGTAAAGAATCTCGTATAGAATATAGGTAAATTATACGGCACATCACTGCTCGTAGTTCATGACTTCATCAAACAGAGCGTACGCAGATTGTAATTTATAACGCACCTCAGTTGATAAAAAGGAAATGTCCCAAAGTTTTGTTATTCTGGTTTCCTTATAATATACTCACCAACAAGAGTCATTGTACTGCAAACTTCACCGTCAGCACATGTAGTTTCATTTTGACCCGCACTGCAAGAATCGCAAGTGTAACATTTTAGCGCCATGCCTAAAAAATTAATAATTAATGTAAGTTTTTTTTTTAACTCTACAATAACTTTAGAAATAACTACTTAACATACAGTGTGACCCATTTGTTCTTGAAACACCCTGTAGAATCTTAATTTATTGTGCGATTTTAAAGAAATTTCTTTTAAATCATAGAGCTTGATAAACTATATTTTGGGAGAAAAAAGCAAAATGCAAAAAAATGGATTTTGTAGGAATAAGCTACAAAATCCAAGGCCTACTAGATCAGTGTTTACTTGTAAAATCTCAAAATTTCATGTTAGCGATTTTTTTAGAAAAAAACTGTGCACGCTACTGGATTCACCAGCCCTCAAAACGGTACTGTACTAAATTTTATTGGAAATGTCAGAGTAATAAGGATCTTGCAGTTATTTTAGAAATTCATAATTGAACTCCGAATTTTCATTAATTTATTCGAAAAGGTCAAGAGAGACAAAATAGACATTGTACGTCTAGTTGGTGATAATGTAGGTACTTTAATTTTTTAATTATAATTTTTTATTTATTTATTAATTTTTTTTTTATTTTTTTTATTTTTTTTTACTTTTTTTACTTTTTTTAATTTTAATTTTTACTTATATGGCTTTTGACCTTTTTCAAATTAATTTATGAAAATTGGGAGTATTATTATGAATTTCTAAAATAACTACAAGATCCTTTTTACTCTGACATTTTCAATAAAATTTAGTAGGTACAGTACCGTGTTGAGGGCTGGTGAATCCCGTGGCGTGCCCGGTTTTTTTCTAAAAAAAATCGCTAATATGAATTTTTGAGATTTTACAAGTAAACACTGATCTAGTAGGCCCTGGATTTTGTAGGAATGAGACGCTTTTTGCTCCCAAAATATAGTTTATCAAGCTCTATGATTTAAAAGAATTTTTTTAAAATCGCACCATAAATTAAGATTCTACAGGGTGTTTCAAGAACAAATGGGTCACACTGTAGATTATACTAGTCTGGAAAGCTTCGTTTTAATGGCACTCCAAATTGGATAATATATTGAGTGCCATGCAAGGATGGGCGTTTACATGTAAAGAAATATTCTTTACACTTTTCATGTAAAGAATTTGTTAATAATGTAAATAATACTTAAACAATGTAGGGAATTTAAACAATGGTGTCTGGTGTCGATGTTCATGCTGTCAGTAACGTCATTGCTGTGAAAAGTTTCACATACCAAATGAACACAAGTTAGGCTTATTAAGGTTTGAGCACAATATTGAGAAGATAGTATGTTTAGTTTTATTAGTATGTATCACAATAGAGACTTACTATACTTTCACGTATCTGGTATCAGTGGTATCTGAAGGCAGAAAGCAGAAAAATAGACAGAAGGAAGAATTCTCAAAAAAAGTATAAACAGGTTGTAGCCACGCCAACTGAACCCAACTATTATTTTATTATAAACATGTAAACCAGTAAATCGTTTTATTGTTTAATTTATGAATTACTTTATTCAAAAAATTAGTGGACGTGGACGATCAGTAAGTACCTACGCGATGATAAATTTTTAAGTCTAAAGAATTCATAACCTTATGGTAAAATTATGAATTATTTGTTTACATTGTTTACATTCTTTACGTTCATGACATAAAAATGGATTGTGTAAACAATTGAATTGTTTACATGGAAAGATATGAATTATTTGGAATTAATTGTTTACACGCCCATTCCTGGTGCCATGGAAAGTAATTATTTGACATGAGTGCTAAATGAGTCAAATTATTACCTACCGTGCCTAGTCATCAAGTTTAAAACTAATTTTTAGACAGCCCTCAAAACATGTTGACCGTTTTTCATCAAGATCCGATTGAAAGATTTGCGCAAATAGAGCGAAAACTATTTCGTGCACGCTTAGTAGAAATCTTAAATTTGTTTCCCTAGCAACAAAGAAACAAGCAACTTTATACTGAATTAATTTTTTTTTGCATCTTTTTTATGATTTTTGTTTCAATTTTTTCCATTATTTCGATAAAGCACTTTAAAAAATGTATGTATTTCGAGCGCGAAATTATGGTGCGGGTGCGTTCTAATGATTTTTTGTAGAGGCAAGAGCCGAGAGTGCCGAGACATAAAAGCTCTCATTCTCAAGTAAGTAACATCAAGTTCAGAAAAAATTAAATAACATTAAGTCAAAGGGACTTCAATTTTTTCATAATAGGACATTCAGGTTTAGCAAAAATAATTTATATTTCTGTAAAGTAGATTCATATTCGGAATAGGTAAAGTCAAATTCAGAAAAAATAAAAACAACTTGAGAATAATGAGACCTTTTTCCAATTTACCAATACCTACCTACCAATAAAAACGAGCAAGCTCAAAAAAACTGGAGGAAGAAGAGCCCCAAAAGAACATGTAGGTTGTTTAATTCTACCTGTTGAATGATAGTATTTTGATCAACGCATTGTTCTCGCGTTATATTCCTATTATATCAATACTATAATAATTAAATGATTATCAGAGTATTTAGTACTTATATTGCCCGTATTCACAAACGATAATTTCCTAAATAATTACGTAATTAATTAAATGAGTGAGATGGAGATATGCAGTTTTTTGGCAATAGAATGAGATGGGGAAAATTGATTACGTAATTATTTAGGAAATTATATCGTTTGTGAATACGGGCGATAGTCCGATAAAGTTTAAAAAGTCATACGTATCGATTAAGAATACACATCCTTTTGATTGTTCGATTTATTTTGTTTCCTATACGTGGTTTTCATAATAGTAACCGTCCAGTTTGTCTAAACACTCCATTCCGCATAAATAAGTATACATCAACATTGGTTTTGAATGAGAATTAAATTAACAACACAAAGGATAGAGTGTTCAATAATTTACGCTCGTTCACAACTACTTGACATTTAACTGTTTGACATTTTCTGGTGAAATTAAAAATATTAATTCGGACGGTTACTGTGATGTCACATCTGACTTTTTAAACTTAATCCTACTATATAGCTGTGTTAGTTATTATTAAGGATATACTGAAAATTCCTAGTTCTGGAATAAATAGTTCTGATATCAGTCATCAATGTCTAGTCTACACCACTCCTCCAAGAAAGACTGTTCAGAAATTCAAATCTGTATCTATATTCCTTCAGCAAATGACAAGTGGTTCATCGTTCGTAAACTTAAATTTGAAACATATTGAAACCTAACGCCCCTGGGTAAATAGCTTTTTCCTAAAAACTTCACAATAAAATATAATCCAAACATAAATAAATCATAGAAAACCTGCGATTCATTATTTAATTACTACTTTTCTGCAATTTCATCCAAAATTTCAACAACCGCAAACAACCTTAATTATCATAAATTAAAGGTAGTACCTATTACCTAAAATCACGTGAAGAAAGATTATCAGAAGAAAAGTGAGGTGAAAATATCCAAAGATTTAAACTAAATATCGCCTAAACAGATGACCGGAAATTAAATTAAATACAAAAGAAACTTCATTAATACAAGTGATAGAAACACGACTAAAATTGTCCCATATAAAGGAAAAGCAGTTTAATCAAATGACATATCCACCATTTAGTTAACACAAGAGGAAAGCAGGGAAATCTGCCATAACGAGTCATTGGATAAAGGAACGAAGGGTGAAAGCGCTGACCTAAATAGACACAATAGACCACGAAGACAAGGGTGGACCGTCTACTATAAATACAGGCAGAGATCTCAGCGCGAAAGTCAGTCTTGTTCAGCTTCCTGATCGTAGACTACTCCTTTGCCTAACCCTTTCTGGTTGAAGAAATTGCCCGGAAATATTACCTAACCCTTTCTGGTTGAAGAAATTGCCCGGAAATCCTACCTAACCCTTTCTGGTTGAAGAAATTGCCCGGAAATCTTGCCTAACCTACTCGTTCCAAAAATGCCACGAAAACCACTAAAGCCGCAGCCCGTGCCCAGCAAGTCAGTTACGCAGAAAGTACGCAAGTTGAAAATACCGCCAGTCGTTCCTATTGTCCGGAAGGCAAGACGAGGCCGTCCAGCTAGAATCAAGCACGCTGTTGCCATGCCGCCCGCCATAGCCGACCCGAGTCCAATTGCAGCGCCTAGCCACCTCTACTACGACGATGCCCTAGAGGAACCGGAACCTGTCGCCCTGTTAACCCAAGGGGCCATCAATTCTACAGGTGAAGTAAATTTTCACAATTTCAAATTTTGTAAATAAAAAGCTTAGATTGATCTTTATAAGTTTACTGCCTTTGAAAATTTTCTCGTTTTGTCTCAGGTATCCAGACTGCGTTCTTGAGGAGCCAGACGTACGACAATATCAGCAGTTCAAATACTTAACCCCGACTTTTAAATTATTCTTTGATTCATAAGAAAAAGTCTCCGAAATTTTCACGACAACTTTTAAAAAAAGGAAGGGTTTTTAAAATTTTAGAAAAGTCAAAAGTCTCAAAATTCACAAAGAAATAAATCAAATCAAAATTCAGAAAAATTCAAACGAATTGAAAAATATTCAATTCATTTTCAAAACCACGAAATCCACAAAATTTGAGCATTCAAGAAATTAAGGAAATCAGGGTACTTTTTATTATCACGAGCTAGTAATTTGATTGGGAATTTTTTAGATGTACTGTCGAGTGAGGCAATATAGAAACAAGACAATCAAACAATTTCACAATGAAATTGTACCGAAAATCATAAGTTCGAAATTGACCTTGTACCGATAACAGGACTACCACGAAGCTGGTGCATCCTTTCTCTCTACACACACACACACATTATAATAGGGGAAAATATACTGAGCGGAGTCCGTCTTGTCCCATGGCCAGCAGGGTATGCAAGAAAATACGGCACGTTCAAAGTACGTGTATGGCATTCTCTTAGGGTTGAGAAGGGTCTGTGTATTGGCTTTTCGGTCAAGAATCGTTATCTCAGTACAGAAACAGGTCCGGGAGATTCGCGGTCTTGCCTCTGTATTTGAATTACTAAACAGTCATCTAATTAGCCACCGCCACCCATCCTGTCGTAAGGATACCAATCGAAACACATCGGGAAGCGCGGATTAAACCGCCTTCCAATCTTCAAACAGGCAAAGATCGAAGCACCTGGCTATAACGCCTTGCTGCATCTTATTAGCTCGGGAAGATAAAAATAACACTCTGATATCCTACAACTGTCACAAGCTGACAACCTCGCTTCCGCAACGAATAAAGCTTAAACTCCAGGGGGTAAGAAAGTAAGAGTGAAACCAATTGTAAAAGACAACAATAGGCTCATAAACCAACTCCAGGCACCAGACCCAATTCACACAAACAAATCCACAAAATAAACAAATCACAAATCGACTGGGTTGTATTTGAACTGCAGGTAACAGGTTGTACCAACATAAAATTAGAATTTTTAATCTTGAAGAAATGAATTAAACAAATTGAATAATTAAATAAAAATTGTAAATAAATAACATAGAATTTCATAATCATTTTGAATTGTAAAAAATTAAATTAGGAAAAGGCAGTAAATTAGGTGTTTTGAAATTACGTTGTTTTATTTCCCATTCTCAACAAAATCTCTGCGACCCCATCTTTACGAACCATTGGGTGCTACAAGACGTCACACAACAAAAAGGGTCCTACCAAGAAAAAGAGGGAGGGGAAATTCTAGAGATCACCAGGCAAGGGGGGTGGAGGTTACAATATTAAACGTTTAAATTCATAATCACTTTTTTATATACACTGTGTCCAAGGCAAGATGAACACCGATGTCAGAAACCGTGGGAGACACAGGGTTGGTTAAATAGTGAAAAAGTTGGACAACCAGAAAGACAATTCAATGACGTATAGGGATTTCAAAAATTATTTATGATTTTCGAATTATTCTGAGAAGACCAAAATTTTCAATTTAAGCTTTTCTTGTTTATTGACGTTATTTTCGAAGATTGGGAAAAGATTAAGCCACATTTTCTTTGCAATAATTAACCAGCTGTATTTAGGTGATGTCAGTTTTTTTTTTATCTCACGACTCATGTTTGCAAGGATTGTAAATTCGATTTCTTGTCACACATATAGTGGTTCAAACGTATTTCGGACTATAGCCGTTGACATCATCAGTGTAAATTCAATTTAATACGAATCTGAGTTCTAACTAAACTTCTTATTGGACTTGTATTACATTGTCCACTTTGTATTATAACATCGTCATTACAATCCAAAGAGCTCAAAAGTTTAATAAGAGCAAAAATCCGTATTAAGATGAAATTTAACTGATGATGTCAATATCCATAATCCGAAATACGTTTGAAACACTATAATGTGTGGCATATCATTAAATTCATAATTAAAATATCTTTTAGTTTTTGCAATAAAAAATCCAGAGCAGTATTTAAAAAAAAAAGTTTAGTGCGCGGTGCAAATATGAACCGTCAAATAAAAAAAAACTGACATCGCAAAAATAAAGCTGGCCAATAACTGCAATAAAAATGTGGTTTCGGTTTATCCAAAACTTCAATTATAACGTCAATAAATAAGACAAAATAAAATATAATAGTTATTTATTATACAAGAGAAAAAAGTGATAGATTTTAGCTCGATCATAGCGGAGGGGACAAACACATCGAGAGCTAACATCGCACTTTTTTCTTGTGTGTAATATACAATTTTTTTCTGCGAGAAGAAATATCAGTGTTAGAGTGTCGAAAAACGTAGTTAGATAACTGAAAATTATGTCGGAAAAATGATTTATGTTAAACTTGGATTTTCAAACTGTCTTTTATCGTAATTACCGTTGCCTGGGTTATGAAACGAAATTTAATTACATAAACGTCATATTGATGTAATTAAAATTGAAGACAGTTTTGCAAAGATTCTTGTTAGTTTTCGATGAGTGAATTTAATAATATGGATAGTGATTATTATGAAAATTTCCTTAATAATTGCCATTTGGATAATAAGGTAACTTTCCTTTACGTATAATTGATATAAATTTATTGATATCTGAGTGTTAATAGTAGCTATACCTAAGCCGCCACTTCGGGGAAAAAAGTACTCATTTTTTCCCTGCTAATTAATTTTTTTCCCCGATAAGATGCAGCTCATATAATGAGGCATTTTTCTACCTGTCAACGGGGAAAAAAGGTCAAACTTTTAGCCCGTCGCAGAAAAAATTTTTGTTTTTTTTTTTAAATAATTATTGAAATCTCTTCCTTTCGTTGTTTGGCCCTTCTGGCTACCCAACCTTTTCCCTATTTAACTGACCCAGTATCTTCCACGGTTTCCGAGATCCCCATGCGGTTCATCCTTATCTTGGCCAGAGTGTATGCTTTATTATTATAAATAGTAGGATCCTCCAATGATGTACCTCAATAATAGTAATCATCTAAGGATTCTAAGGGCAAGAGAAATACTATTTTAAACAGAGCTCTAATGTTATTGACATTTTTTTTCTTAAATGGATGAACAATGTTAAAAACTTTTTTTCTGATTGAGAACTTTATAAAATATAATGAAATGAGTCAGGGGTTACTTTATTCCAATTAGGCTTATTAATAATTAGATTTCTTTCAAAAAGTGTGAGATACTTACTGGACTGGGCTAAACACAAGATAGTAAAGACGATGGAAAATATTTCGGTTTTCATCTTAAACGTTTTCTTTTACCAACTCTCTGCAACCCAACACTGCAAGTTTTTTTCTGATCCTATGAAGATATAAATAGTCCAGTTAGCAGAACAAAAAAATGTTTTAGATTATATAAGGTCAAGGAATGTTTATATTTTTTTGGTGAAGTTGTTTATTTTTACTTAACATTTCATATTCTCACTTTTCGACTTTGGTATATTGTTGCAACTTTATCTTTTTTGCAACTAAACATACTGATAAAATAAAATAATTATATTAATAACGGCAAATCCATTTATTGAACAACAATAAACTATCATGAATGACGCAACCTCAAATGATCTAATTAAGACTGAGTTACGATGTTTCTTAGTTGATGGGGGATGTTAGTTGAAGACTGATGAGCTAAAATTGCAGCGAAACGTCAATGTATCTGTCTTCACCCAGGTCATCAGAGTTTGTGTCATTTTAGAGAACTTTATTGTTTTTCGCCAATATCTTGTTTCCAGTACGAATTACATTAAAACCATGTATTCTTAGTAAAAGTATTAGATAATTTAATTGCTTTTATGTTTTTATATAAATTATAGATAATATTTCAGAAGATAGTAGAGGTTGAAGAGAGGTATTTTTTAAACTACGAATACAATATTTCTTTATAACATTTATTCATTCACCCTTATATTTATCATGTCTACACCACTGTGATTTGACTTCGTAACATTTTTATGATCCCATATTCAGAGATGGAACATCACGGACAGCAAGTCTGAAAACTTTCTGAAAACTGTATGCAGAGAACTTAGAGAGGCCTCACTAGGACGACATCATTGTCAACTTAGTCGAAGTTTGTTTCTTGTAACAAGAAACATGTCGCAGAAATAGGAAACCAAGTGTACTACACATACACGAAACAGCTTTTTATGAAGTTTCTAGGTTTTTGAAACGTGTCGCAAATATCGGTTACTTATTAGTGTCTACACAAAAGGGACAAATTATAATTGTCAATACATGTTTTAACAATGTGGAATGAGAGTGATGTATTAATAGCTGCAGCAGCTTTCGTTGTGTTAAGCAAAAAGAAACGCAAGCGCAAAAATTATTGGGCACGACCTTATTTACAAGAAGGCACGGAGGAGGAATAAGTTATGACAAGTTTGATTACCGACGATTAGTTAACTTGCGGTGGTCATCTGAAGAACTTTTTACGAATACACAAACTGTCCACACAAAAGAAACAAAAGTAGCAAGTCGCGTCTTGTCGACGTTTGTTTCTCGATTTCCTTTGAATTTACCGCTCGGCAAGCGATACATGCGACACAGAGAAACATTGGTCATCGCGACATGAGCAACCAGAAACACTCGGCAACAAGTGGCAACTTTGTTTCTAGAAACTAGTCATCAATGACAAAAGTTGCTGATTGTTGCCTCTGTCTGGACAAGGCTTAACGTGTTGGCTGGGATCATATTCATCGTCCTGTGTCATCAGAATCACTGGACAGATAAATATCTTGTGGTAGACGTTTCTTGAGTCTTCTTTAATGGGTTTTGCTCCTTAGTCTGAATAGTTCAGTAGCCGGACACTTATGTAAATCTTTGAGAAATTTCTTGGTTAACTTTAGAAATGTAGTCTGTGATATATAGGGTTGACGTCTCTCCATGGATCTGGGTACCTTGTATTGCAGGTTGTGCTCCAGACCGAACAGGCATACAAAATTATAATAGGTCTTCGAATTGATTTGTATATTAAAACTGCACATTGGAGCTTCATGCAGATTTCTTGTTCAGGATCGGGTACATCTTATCGGATCTTATTAATATCAGCCTTTAAAACTTGGGTTTCCTGTCCAAATGGAAATCGAGGTATCTAACTGTGGTACCTGATGAATTTCGTGGTATTGGATGGTCGTCTAGTGTTAATAAATTCGGATGAATTAATTTTTTTGCGAGCCCCGAATTTTAGGGAAAATCAAAATATGTCAAAAACTGTGAAATATAGCTATAGGGAACCTTTAAGAAAGTCAACATATTTTTTACGCAGAACACGAAAATATAATAATATACAGGGCATGCCATTTAAAAAAACATAACTTTGATCTGACGCTCTCATATGGGACATGCTGTACAGTTCAAAATAATTTTAAGCTGTAGGCACTATGATTCTGCATAAGACCCAAATTATTTTTTTTCGAGACGTTCGTCGCGCCCCACCCTGTATTATTTATAAGTAATCCAAATCCATTTAACGTTACAAAATAATAAGCCGCAAAAATTGTCCTAAAAATGTTCCAAGCTTATGATCCCAGAGTTTTCAAAGTCAAGTTATGTTTTTCTAAGGGCCGTCATAATGTTTCTTCATGTCATTTTGGTATCAATAAAATCAATGAAAATCAAATCAATGACATGAAAAACAATATGGCGGCCCTTAGAAAAAAAAGTTAATTACAAAAATTCTAGGATCTAGTCGGCTTGGAAAATTTTTGTAACGTCAAATAGATAGCCTTTGACGACTTATGTAAACCTTAAAAAATATCAAGTTATTTCCAATAATAAAAAAGATAAGCCAAAAATAAGAAATATCGAAGGTGCACATTTTTATATTTTTTCTCTGTTTTAAGGCGTCTTGTGAGAGTAGATTTTATACATAATAATATACCTACAGAATATAAAAATATTTCAATCGCATCATCTTTCTTGAATTAAAATCACATATAATATGATTAAAAAAGTATTATAGGTATATCTTTGGAATTTGTTTCTTTACTGTGTTGTCATAACCAAACTATATAATATGTATTATTAATCCAAAAGAAGTAAAATTTCTAGTTTATGGTCTTACAATAAATTTTTTTTAACTTTTATGCCCGAATTCACAATGCGTTATCGACCTGTAATAGCTTGAAAATAATTAAATAAATGGGATGGAGATATACAGTTTATTTGCACTAGAATGAGGTGGAGCTAAATGATTATATCTCATTTCTTATATAAATAAATTTCTCATATCATACAACACTTTGGCAAATACCTATATAATTTTTAACAAAAAAAAGCATTGCACTAAATTAATAGTACCTAACTGTGGAAGCTCTTTAATATGGATACATTTTGAACGCTTATCTTAGTGCAAGTAACATTAAAATGTTAATACAAATAAAAGCACAAACCATCGTATTAAAGCTCAACAATAAAATGACAACTTATAAAAAAATATTTATTCCCTTGGATATAGGGCTAAGTACAAATAAAAAATTTAATTGTCACATCTTAAGCATGATCATTAAGATATTTACAAATTATACAGAGAATAAAACATTTGAAAAAAATTGACCTATGTATAATCATTCACGAGGTAACAAGGTAATTTTTGAAGTAGTTTTTATCACCGAGCATTAACTAACATAATAACAGAATAGGTTCGAATTAATGAACTAACTGTAGGTAAATAAAGATTGGTCTATTTTTTCTAACTAAAAAATTATCTTTCCAACTAGGTATTTAGAGAACTAGAGAGTTTCAAAATTGATATACACATACTCTGAAACCAACAGCTCATCGCCAATTTTTTTATACTCCCCTTCAAATAAAACAAAAATAGGCTTTTATGAAGGAAAAGGCTAAATGAGTGAATTTATCGTGTGAAGATTACAGAATTTTGAAACCAATACTCTTAATTTTTTTGTAACTTTAATATGTTAGTTCCTTAACGGTCTCGTTATATACACTTAGTAAATGGTGAAAAGAAATGCCGCAGCTGACAGGAAAAGAGTCAAAGATGGATAAATGACAGCACTGGCATTGCAAAAGTCCTTATCGCTGCAATAGTCGCAAAAGGCATCAAAAGTTCCGCCTCCAGCTTTATAAATAACTTTACCCGCAACCAAAGTCCGCTGAACGTCTGGCTCTCGTTTCTGTTGTTCGCAAGTAATGCCTGCTGGTACACACGCCTTGTAAGAATCCTCTATTGTTTTGTCGGGAAATTTTCCTGATGAAAGAAAAAGTGATTTGGTTAGAAGGTAATTTATAAAATTTCAAATTATGTTTCTTGGAGTTAAAACGCGTCTTCGTGAATTTGGTTATATTTTTCTTTTGAAATTTGCACACTAGAACTATATGGTGTGAATATTGATTCCAAAGAAAATGGGGCTTATGTAAACTTCAAAATGACGAAAACATTATACATTTATACCTAATACATAATACAGGATGTATTGTAACGTCCGCATAATATTAGCACCACGTGATTCTACATCAAAAACAGAACATAAAGTTTTAATACCGTTTAGCTCTTAGACCTCAAATAACGATGTTATCGACCATTGTAGTGTAAATTTGAAGTTTTTTAATACTCAAAAACATTGCTTAATATTATAAAAAAACCTTCTTGCGCATCAATCGCAGAAATAGTGTATTTTTATGCGATTCAATTATGATTATTTTCACCGCTTTTAAAATTATTGGCTTTCTGAAATTTTCCATAGTCATGTCATGTTAGCGTAGTGCTTTAATGTGAAAAATTTTCTGTGATAATTTCATTTCATTTCGTTTGAACACGTGACTTAGAATGGATTTTTAAATTTAAAAATCAAAAAAATTGGCAAAATTTAACAATTTTGTCCCTTTTCCTATGCCCGCCACTGGCTAACTTTACTTGAAAATTACTATTTTTTACACTACCTTTAATAAATTCGGAAAAAACTGAAAGGAGAGTTTTGAAAACCGAAAGTTTGAAATTTTAGAGGAATAAACGTCATGTAAAAATATTCGAATATCTCCGCCATTTTTATATTTGCTTCTTGAAATTTTTGAAGGTTAAATGCTATTAGTATAGTTGTCTACTATCAAAATTTCCGTTCTATTCCTTCAAAAATAAGCTCATGAATGTTTATAGAAATGTAGACATTTTTACCCTTTTCCTACCCACGCCTCTGGCTTATTAATAGAAATGATGCAAATTGTATTGCATTAGCTCAAATTTCAAATAAGTTTATTCCAATCTTGTTAATTTTGAATAAAAGTTTTTGATCTTGCCTATTTAGGGGTTCAAAATCTAGCCATTTTCCAAAAATTGAAAAGGCCGCCATTTTGGAATGTCTTTACCTATTTTACTCAAATACAGTACCAGACGACTACTTGAGGGTATCTTACTATCAAAAAAATTTCAGCGCTCTAGATTGAAAACTTCGACCAGAAACCGTGCCTCACGGACGGTTTTTTTTCTGAAATTCGGAGGGACATCCTGTAGAAGTAACACAACTCTAGGAAAATGTTTTTTACGAAAATCAAACGTCAGCCCTAAGGTTTATAAGAGTAAAAAATTTCGTTCATTAATCTTGAAAGATGAAGCTACAAGAGCGTTTTTAAAAATTTAGAGAAATTAATTTAAAAAAAAAAACATAATGTAAAAAAAATTCGAATATCTCCGCCATTTTTCTTATTTACTTTTTGAAATTCTCAAGAGTTGAAGTCTATTAGTATAGTTGTCTACTGTAAAAATTTCAGTTTAATTACTTCAAAAATGTGCTCATAAATTGTTGGAGAAATTTAGCCATTTTTACCCTTTTCCTACCCACGCCACTGGCTTATTAATAGAAAAAATGCAAATTTTGTTCCATGAAATTAAATTTCAAGTCATTTACTTCCAATATTGTGAATTTGATATAAAACTCTTTTTCTATCTAGCTTATACAGGGGTTCAAAAAATAGTCCTTTTTCCAAAAATTAAAATGGCCGCCATTTTGAAACGGCTCAGTCGATTTTGCTCAAGTGCAATACCAGACCACTCCTTGTGGATATCTTACTTCCACAAAAATTTCAGTCTCCTAGATTGAAAACTGCGACCTGAAATGAGGTGACAAAAACCGGATTTTCCGAATTTTGAAGGGACACCCTGTAGAAGTGACGCGACTTTTGGAAATTTTTTTAATGAAAATCAAAATTGTTTGTAAAATTTAATAATAGTGCAAAATTTCGTTCACTAATCTTGAAAGATAAAGCTACAGGAGCGTTTTTAAAATCAAAATTTCGTGATTTTTGAGAAATAAATATATAAATATATAAATATATATATATATATCGTGGGCAGGTGAATTTTGGAAAACCACTTTTTCGTAATCTGGGGGTCATGATCGGTGGACATTTGATGAGTTTGGGTGATTTTTGGAAAGTGATGTCGTCCTCAATAGTGTATTTTTTTGTTAAAAAATACACTAAAAAATTCTCAAGTGAGAAGTAAAATAGCCAAATTATCCAAAATTTTAGATTTTTTTTTGGTAAAAATGGTTTTAATTAACATTTCAAAACTAGGAATTATTTGATTTCCTGAGTTCCAATACACTTCCAATCAATATTGCAACTGCGCGTTTTAATTGTTGAATAAAAAATTGAAAAAATAAAAAATCTGTAAAAAATCGCATCATTGAGTGACACGTCGCAGCATGAAATTTGTCTTGTTGCACCTTTTTTTTTCGATTACATAGCAACGGCACACCATACCAGTTAGGTGACTTCACGTCTAAGTTATCTTAATTTTTACACCAGCGCCAGTGTTGCAAAATTTAAGAACAATAAATTGTCCATATCTTATAAAATCTTACATCAAGTAAAAACTGTTAAGGACTTTTTTGTTCTGTTTTTAATGTAGATTCGCGTGGTGCTAATATTATGCGGACGTTATAATACAGCCTGTATATTGAAACTTAAAAGTCTTTTTCGGAAAATTTGACAAAATTCGTTAGATATTCATTCAAATATTATATCAGTTATGAGAAAACACAATTTTTTATACAATATTTATACAAATTTTTACTTTTGTTGTCACAAGCTCCTATCAAATTAAAGTGCAGTACTTCTTGTGTCAAATACGCTTTAGATAAAAACATATAGAGAAATGTCCCTGGTATTAGTTTCTATTACTCCTGATGACTTTCCCAATTAATATAAACGATTATAACAAACATTACACATCAAAATTTCAAGAAGAAAAATAACCAAAAAGTTGAAGCTTTATGGATTTTCTCTGGAACCAAAATTTACACCGCGGATGCAATGTACTCAAATATCATAATTTGGGAAGCACAAACTCGAGACAAGAAAATTTTCCAAATAAATTATAACTTTTTGCGGACGTTTATACGTTGCACTTTACATTGCACAAATGTGCAATATGTATTCGAACGAACGATATCTGCCATTCATAGTATTTGATTATTTGGTATTTGTTGGCAGTTGATAAAAATAAAATATCTCATTTTTCCTATCTATTTATTTGTTATACTTACCAACAAAGGTCATTTTACCGCATATTTCTCCGTTACCACATGTAGCCTCTCTACTACCCAAACTGCATGAATCGCAAATATAGCATTTTAGCGCCATGCCTGAAATATAAATTATTGTTAAATTTTTTTTCGACTCTTGTTGAATACTCGTAATATTCCAATTATTAGAGCTTTTTGATTAATTGTGAAGGTTATTATTCGTAGGTGTTGAATTATAATTCATAATACCCGGCTCGAGACCAATCTCAGCCATAATCAATTCATAATACACGTTTGTGGACCGATTAAAAGCTATAAATTTGATAAACAGAGAAAAGCTATGAATATGAACGATAACTGCGACATTTCTCGGAATCCAAGCGGGCGAAGTCGGTACCTACTCAGTACTAGAAGTTGTTCCAAACAGTAAAATAAATGGAAAAATATTTTGATTGTTTTATTTTTTATTATAATACAAGAGTAGAAAAAGCATAGTATTATATTCGCGATTATAGCCATTATTCACTTGATGATGACAATGCCATGAGCTTTAGCGAGTGAATCAACCATAACCTCGTGAATAATGGCTTCATAATAGATCATATAATATGATATTTTTATTATTGGTAACCTATAATAATGCTTAGTTAAAAAACGTCTGAGCGTGTTTAAATCCAATATTAAAACAGGCGTGCTATTAATTTTTATATTATACATATTGTATAGTAATATTAATAATACTTAGAAAATTAGATGTATTAAATTAGATAATTCCTCCATGGAAGAATTCTCCGACCCCATCTAACAGGCTAGTAATTGCTCTTTATATGCTTTATACTTATAGGTACTCATTCGACCTATACCTTCGTTATTTTATTTATTAATTATTCGTTGAGTATACTTGCCTTATTTCTCTTAAAATTGTTATATCTAAATAAGTGAAAATCGCAAAAATTTGCAAACTTCGAACCAAGAAAAACTACTCAAGATGGAGGAAAAAGGCTTACATGTCCCTACTTAAACTTGTTATTTTCCATTATTCCATGGTTTACTGTTTGTGTATTTTTTTATTATTTAGCAAGGCGGTGACAAATCTCCGATTTTTTATTATTTTGTATAAACACCATCTACATCATAGCGTAATTCATAAAAAGTTAAGATTGGGACATGCAACATGTTATTACTTACATACTTTCCTATTATTCAGGATTATCCTAAATAAGTGTGAAAAAGTTTATCTCTTGGCTTATTCTATGGAAAAAAGTTCTTATCTGAGATACTTGAATCAAGGATTTTTTCAGTTTTTTGATGATAACTCATGAACCGTTTGTGATATAGAACTCAGCTTTTGTACCTGTCATATCATTGATATTGGATACTTGCTTGATAACAATTCATTTTCTTTCATTGGCTGAGATTTTGAGTTTGAGGAAAGTTTTTGGTCTTTATTTTCCGATACTTGTTAGTTTTGAAACATCAAAACAAGTTTTTCATCGTAAATGACCATTTTTCTAGAAAAAGGCGTTAGCAATAATTATGACCTAGATTACCTTTTTTATGTCGAAAATTTTGGCGCTTTTAAAATGTCAATTTGAATCCTTATCGTGGAATCTAGGGACAGAAAAACCTAATACAACCTCAAAAAATTTTAACAAAAAAAAATCACTTGCATATGAAAAAAAATAGTACTTAATCATTAAAAAAAGTAGCTAATATCAATGCCAAGATATGTAGACAATTTGAGCCGTGTATCTCAAACGGTTCCTTGGATATCATCAAAAAACTAGAATTTTTTTTCTACACTCTGTGTATCAAAAACGGTGCATTCGCTGATCCACGTTAATTAGAACTTTTTTTCTTAGAAGCAGCCACGCAATCACCACCACTTTTTATACTTATTTAGGATAACCCTGTATTTTGGTCCGTTTTCTCTGTACACTGTCTTGAACTTTGAAAATTGAGATTTTTCATTCCTAAACTGCTCAATTTAAAATCCAAATATAAAAACCAATCTTTTTTTTCGGGCAATCTAAACATGCAAGAACATAAAGGCATTATATTAAAAGAAAATCACTCTCATCACTCTGTATAGTTCACAATAATTTTAAATTATGGTCACTGTGACCCTACATTTGAATAAAAAAAAATCCACCTTTTGGTACACCGAGACCGAATGAAATGAATTGGGACACCTCTATATAATGAGAAGTTTTTGAAAATATGATAGGATTTTCAATTAAATACGTTATGGATGCTTTTCTGTGTTGGTATTTGGTATTGGTATTATAACTAAATGTGAGACATGGTTTATATGGTCCCAAACACTGAAGCCAGCGGGCTTATTGTATTTCTCACATTTAGATTTTCCTTGATTAGAAGAGCTCCGTTCCTTTGACAAGGTTCAGCAGTCCGCTAAGCTTTTCTGTGTAACTCTAGTAATTTTTCGGGACCTTGCTGGCTTCGCACCTTCGTCCTGCAAACATTCAACTACCTAGTTACTAAAAATTTTTAATTTTTTAACTGGTTTCGTAAAAAGAACCTCGAACATATATTTAGAGGCGGTAGTATTATAATACTAAGTTTTCTTCTGCATATTAATTAATATTATTATCACTAACAGAGCTTTTTTGAATAAAAAATAATTTGAAAAATATATCACATAATAAGGATTAAACATCATGAATGACAAATTTAATTGACCGCTCAATACATCGCCCAAACTTAGATTCAGTCGCACTAAACAAAAATAACTATTATGTAATAAGTTACTCGTATCAAGGTTGTCTGAGGACGGAAAACAGAGCTAATAAGGCTTCCAATTTTGAAACACTTTTTAGGAGTAATGTAGTTTAGGTACTTACTGAATTATTAAGGAGCTGCATGATATTTTTTATTAATTTTTCAACAAAAAAAAAACAAAACACAGACACTTACTAGATTGTGCTAAGCACAAGACAGCGAGGACGATGCAAAATATTTCGGTTTTCATTTTTGGCGGTACTTGGACGTTTTCACAGCACTGTCTCGACTTTTAAAACGGAATCACCTCTACCTCTGCTTCTTTCTGCTCGAGCAACGAAAGTGAAACTGAACGTGAAAATTCGGTGATCTAGCTGGGCCATTTCGTGCCTACATTAGATTTATTGCAAACGAGTTATTACAATTACTGGCGTGGAGAATAACTCAACATTCGCATAAGATAATAAAAATGTTGATAATGCAATGTAATTATCTAGCATAACATAATTTCTGTTGAATTTTTCTTCAAATTATCGTTCAATTGATTATTAGCCAAATCTACGATTTTGTATCGAAACCTTTAGTACAAAGTAATACGACAGTCAATTATCAGAGATCCTGTCACCTTCTTTTCTTATTATAATATGAAGGATAAGTGAGATATCTCAATAATATGTAATAATTTTAAACGGTGACTAATGTTTCATGAAACTTTAATGATAATAATAATAGGTAATTTAAATAAGTACCTACCCTTTAAAAAGAGTTTAACTTGCGTCAGAGAGATGCTAAGTAATAAAAGAAAACTGTATAACAAAAACTGCGATGTTTATTAAATGAAATCCATGATCATGCGACTATAGGTACTTTATTCCAACAAGGTTTAGATTCAGTATTGGTATTTGGTATTGGTATATTGAGGGTGATCTAGTTACTGCGACCTAAAAGATCTATTGTATCCCCTCTACTGTGCTTCGCCTGGTGTGGAATCCCTTTAGTGAAGCACCCTCTCCAGGTCCGTTTACTTAAGAAACTTCAGGATTTTGAGAGGATCAAGGTCGGGTAAGTTCCCGGCCTCTAGCTGGTGACGGCCCAGAACATTACTTCTTTTCAGTTCTAGCGCATCGCAGTTGAGCAGTAGGTGACGTGGTGTCTCGTCTCCTTTCCCGCAGAATCTGCAGACGCCATTCTCTTCTATGCCTAACTTCCTCAGGTGTTCCTTGAGCTTACAATGTCCCGTTAGGAATCCCGTCAGTGTTCTGAGACGTTCCTTGTTGAGGTTGAAGAGTATCTTCGACCTTTCTCGGTTAAAATTCCCGAGAAGTTCTTAATTCCCGAGAAGTTTAGATTCAGTAACGTTCTATTGATTAAACTATCACCAACTTAGTTCACCTTTTTTGTAATAGGGAGCGATTTTTGAAATTACGAATTCCATATGAATCGGTTATTGCTAAAAAACCTTAAGTCATTTTCAGTTTCATTTCGTAATTTGTAACTAAAATCCCCTAAGTCATTGACTAGAGTGTTTTAGCATTACATGTTTACCGAGATACTATATTATTCTCATTTGCCTTATGCTGACTTATAGGATTTTAACACTAATCGATGCAGAAATGAAAAAAATGTAGCTTCCCAGAGTTGCCTGGTTTAGCACAAAAAATTACTTATGGGGTTTTAGCAATAACCGATTCATATATTTTTTGTAGTATGGTGAAGCGAATTACACCTGTAGGACATTACATCTGTAGGACATTACACCTGTAGTACAAAAGCCCACGACCAAAATTTTTGTCTCATAGCAATATACGACCAAAGCCGCATCAAATTGATAGATTCGATTATCCTAAACCTAATCATTCTAGTTCTCTTAGAATGATTCCTTTCCTCAGCCAGCACCGTGACATTGTCTTACTCAGCTTCATGCCCACTAGTTAAAACATGTTTGGCCAAAGCACACGTCTATACCTCAGTCGACCAACAGATATAGTAATAAAACTGCGCACAAACTTTTAAGGTCCAAGTAGTCACATCTGTAGGCAGATAGTGCCTTATTTATTGGTTACCTGGTTCCGGTAAACCAATGAGAAGGGCATTCTAAGGTTTGTGTATATAATTCTTGTGTATAAGGTCTGCCTACCTGGATTGTAAACTTACCGCGCACTTTTATTACTATATCTTTTGGTCGACTGAGGTATAGATAACTTCCAGCACGTATCACCTCACACAAGAGCGATATTCGAAGAAACGTAGAGAGTTTTTAATGTAGTTGATTTTTGTATTGTTTCTCATTGTGATTTGAAGTATGCAGATTGTAATTTTTGTAACATTTTATAATTTTTATACTCGCACATGTTTGAATTTTGTAACTTACTGTTTGTATGACTCGCGTTCCATTTATTGTAATTGCAGATTCCCTGAAGAAGAAGGAAATAAAAGCTTCGAAAGTTTGGAAGAAAGAAAACAGACTTTTCATTGTAAACACTGACTGCATCCTCAATAAATTATTTTGTACGGTGTTTTAACTTAGACAGTTGATCAATTAAAGTTATATTTTATATTTATTAAGTATACATAAGTAGATATGCTAATTTTATAACTCGTTCTTTCATACTCTTTTGCGTTTCCCTATTTTGTACACTTTTTCAAATTCTGCGTGTTCGTGTTTAATAATAGATCAGATGAACATTCTAGCATCAGTTGTCAATGCAATCTCAAGTTGCCAATAACAGTCTCCAAACAGCACAATAACATCCAGTGGATGTCCATTGTTATTACTACTGTGGACTTCCATGACATCCATTGGCCATCCACATATGGACATCGTACATTCAGTGGATGTCCAGTGGATGATACAAATGACACAGTTTGGGACCTCCATTGTTAGTCCTTCAGTGGACATTGTATGGATTAAAATCTGGACTACTTTTGGATCAAATTTGTATATTCAAAAAATGTCCTTTGGACAGCCATTGTCACAAATATGGACGTTCATTAGCGTACATTATGTGGATCAAAAAATGAACATTAAAATGTTCATCCATACGGAAATTGTGAGGTAACTGACATTACTAAAAAAGCAAATTCGGAGAAGCGTTTAGCAGAAAATAGAAGATTTTTCTCGCTTGCCGCTTCTCTGAAATTGCTGTTCTTGAAATGTCAGCTTACCCCACACATGATACAACTACACAATTTATTTATACACTGTTTATTTGTATTATGACTGTACACAATTTCCGTACTGATTGATGAGGGTTTTGCTATAGTGGGACCGCAATAGACAAACTCTCAATACCTAATAAACCTCGAAAACTGAAAGGACTTGGGATAGATACTCAAATAAATAATATTCTTGCTTGATCCGAACACCCATACGACCAATGTCGTCGAAGGCGAAATGAATTTAATTTTTATTTTTAGGTTAGGTATAACTTGACTGGATTTCTTCTTTTTCTTCGTTTGAACTATTATTGGCCTTCAATTCTTGATAATTAACGTAATACAAGATTTATAATTATAATTATTGTAAATAATAAGTGACTAATTGCTTGAAATATTGTTTATTTGCGTGGTGTTACAAAATTATTGAATTCTAAAGAAATTAATAACCTGTTAAGAGTAACATTAAACGTGCTGTTAAAAGTGTCGATATGGATGTCCATTTTAAGTCACGATATGTACATTAATTGGACGTCCAAACTCGGACACTATTTGGGTTTGTACAAACGAATCATTCAATGGACATCGAACGGACGTCCTCTGATGTACTAAAACATATGGTCCATGAAACGACATCCAATGGATGTAGCGCAAAAGGTCCATGGACGTCATGTACGTATTATGGACACAATGGGAACGTCCATTGGATGTTGTGTGCTGTTTGGGGCATATTATGTCTTAGAGATTTTTTATTTATTTTTTCAAAGTAACATTTTCCGTTCTGTTGAACCGCTCTTGAAGTCTTTTAAATGCCTCAACTCGTGGATGGTTGATTTCGGGATATCTTTGAGCGCAAACTTTGCTTGCCAGTAAACAATTTTTATTACATTCTACTAATATGCATGTCATTTCGACTAACTCGTCTTTGGTGAGATTCATTTTAGACTTTAATCGTGAATTTCACTATGACTAAAACTTTTATCGACTATTTTAATTTATTGTTGATATACAGTCTTTTGCTTTTGGTTTTCCTCTTTTGTCAATTGCTTTTCCTTATTTGTCAAATGATTTTCTTATTTTTCTATCTATCAACGATTGTAGTCATTGATTTATCAATCAATTTCCTTTTATGTCAAATCAGTTTCACTTTATGTCAATTGCTTTTCCTATTTACGTGCAATGACAGTACCATGAATATTGGAAAAGCATTTGATATAAAAGGAATCTTATTTGACAAAAGAGGAATTTCAATTGAAAAATCAAACTGGAGTTTAATAAATGGGAAACTCATTTGACAAATAAGGAAAAGTAATTGACACAAGATTCCTCTTGTGTCAACAATAGAAACATAGAAAAATACTGTAATATCTCGGTTGTTTTTTGTTTGACGTTTCTCTATTTTTTTCTAAATTCATCTCAACTCTCCAAATTCATTATTCCAACTTTTGTTACAATAATTCGATAACCGTTAAATTTAGATATAACACATCCATTTATCGTTAGAAACGGAGTGAGAAACTGATTTCAATTACGCGATAAAATATAGGCGGTCCCATTTGAAATAACGAACTTATGGCCATTTGAAAGTTCCAATGTTTGTATAGCAGATTTTAGAGCACCACGTATACTTTTTGGAAATGTATTTGTAAGGGGTCAAACAACGTCAATTTTACATGTATTAGACAAAATACTAGCGCAATTTTGCATTAGGGATGACAGATATGATATGTTTTGTGGGAGGCATAGGATAGAGAAAGGCATGATAGGAGCCCTGATGAAACTGTGATCAGAATTTACCGTAAGTAAGGTAAATGTGATAATATATAGGTATGTCATTTAAATTAAAAAAGTAGTTATCTACACAGGAGTTATGGGACACCTGTATAGTATAAAATAATGTTTGGAGATGCAAGTCATGTACCTAACTCAGAAAAAAATTATTTTTTCCTAACTTCAAAAATAAAGCTGCCAGAGAAGAATCCCGCACAAATGGGACATCCTGTACCTATACAGGGTAAATCGTAATATATGCGCAGGATTTCAGGATGTGATAGCTCGTTCAAAAATATGAAAAAAGTTATTTCTAGAACTTTTTTAGAGATACAGGATGTCAAAAAATTGATTATTTTCAGTTTTTTGACGATATCTCAGGAACTGGTTTGAGATACAGAACTCAACTTTTGTACACGTTCAAAAAGCAAAAAGGCTGATCAATGTAAATAAAACTGGCAGTCAACTTTAAACAACTTCCATTGGCAAAGCACGCGATTTGACATAACTGCTATGATAGATAGATTCCAGCCTGTTGTGCCGTGGTCCATGGAGATGCAAAGCACATGATTAGACATAACTATTACGATAGTGTTTGCTTTTAAATTTTTATTATCGGGAACGGAATTACAGGCATTCAAAGTTTACCTAATCGCTGAGTTCAACAAAACTTTTCAATGTGGCATCGTTGTTCGAATTCGAGCTCAAAAAAGCAACTAAAATAGATTTTGAATAATATTATAGAATACGTATCGGTGCAACGATTATTGTGTTAAGCTTTGTTGAACTTACAATTTCATCTACACATTATTTTTCTGCCTGCGAAGAAAGGTATCTATGTAGTGCTGGGTTGTGACTTTTTTTCACAAAAGTGGCCATATCTTCTTAAGGGAACCATACATACTGAAGAAAAAAGTAAATGAACTTAGAATCTTTAATCCACAATGGATGGTGTGGTGCTGTCTGTGTCCGCCATTTCGGGATCACGCTGATGTGTATTTATACCGGGTGTGTTAAAAGTCTGGCAACGGGCAACAAATCTTTCAGTTTTGAGTTAAAAAAAAAATGCAAAAACAGGTCAATTTTGTCATTCATTTTACTTTCTATTGATCTTAAACAAAATTATACAGGGTGTTCTTTGACTCGAGTAATGATAACATTGCCTATTTTTTTTAAATAGGACAACCCTGTATATTTTTGTACTTTCATATTTCCTGAGAAAATCCAATAATAATGGTTCTCACAGTTGCGATTTAAATTCATTGGTTTTTGAGTTATAAACACATGAAAATCGCAATTTTTTATTTTGAAAGCAGTGTATATCGGACTCGATTCAAAATATCGGAAAACGGCTTACATGTCCCTATCCTAACTTTTCATGTACTATCCTATGATGTAGATTAAATTTTTATACAGGGTGATGAAAACTCTAGGTACACTGTAAGATAACACTTGAATGGTAAACATATAGGGACAAGTAAACGGTTTTGCGATATCTTGAGTCATTACCGATGTACACTGCTTTCAAAACAAAAACTTGCAATTTTCATTTGTTTATAACTCAAAAAATAATTAATTTAAACCGCAACTGTAAAAACCATTATTATTGGACTTTCTCAGGAAATATTAAAATACAGAAACATACAGGGTATCCTATAAGTATCCTATCCTATACGTATCCTTATAACTCAAACAAAACTGAAAGATTCGTTGCCAGACTTTTGACATACCCGGAATATTTATCCAAAATCGGGAATGTTCGATTTTAAAAGCGCTGCTGCAGCCTTATCTTTCGAGATTGGCGTACTGCAAAGCTGTCAGCCTTACCAAATAGATTAAATTACGAAGCACTTGAGTTAGAGGAGACCATCATATAAACGTCATAAATTTGTTTAACGATCTAAAACACTCCCTTGGAAGACGAATTTTTAAGTGTAAAGGGGACTGCCCCCCTAGATTCTTTCATTATTTATTTTTGTTGAACAGAATCCAACAGTTATTAGACTGTTAACAGATACAAATCAGTTTTAATTTTCCGTCACATGTGTTGAAACATCCTAAATAATTTTCCATCGTATACGTCAGTTTTTCTCGAAAACGGTCTACGTTAGCAATTATTAGAACCAAGAGTGTCTTTTTTATGTAGGAAATATCGACGGGTTAAAATGCGCTTTTAAAATGTCAATTTGTTCAGTGTCGTGGATATAAGGGGCAAAAAAATACTCACGTAAAATTAAAAAAACATCCACCGCTGGTATATGAAAAAAATTTAGTTAATATTAAAAAATTAGCTAATATCAATGATAAGACATCTCTGTAAGTATTTCAAAACGGCTCCCGACATATCTTCAAAAAACTAAAAAATATCCTTTTTTGACACCTCATATCTCAAAAACTTGTGCCTTGTGGGACATATTATAGGTTAATGGAATTTTTTTTTGGTTTTACAAAGAATCAATCTTGAAGTATTTTGCATTATTGAAGATACACGTTTTGAAGTTGAAGACCATTCGAATTTTAGTTAGGTACCAACTTAACTTTAGGTAATAAAGGTAACAGATTTATTCAGTTGCATGTTCAATAATCGCTTTCTGAAACTTATTCGTTTAATTTTGCATCTGTTTTCAGAATAGCAAAAAATCAGACCCACCTCTAAAGTGAATTTTTTTAAATCATATATCTGCTAAATTTTGTTATTGATTCTTTTCAACTGATGATAGAAGCAGTTCTAAAATTATTTTATAGCCAAAATGAGCCACCTTACATTGTTACGTTGTTATTATCATTTATTATTATTATTTTTTCTATTATTTTATTATTATTGTTACCGTCATTATTATATTCAGCACGGGAAATCAGAATTCGTGTTATTACTGTTATTAGTAATTCAGAAAATATTATTGAAAATCAGAAACCCCTTGGAGCGGGGAATACATTATATACAGGGTGGCCACTTTGAATTGGCTCACCATTGAGATCTCCTAAACCAATAAAGATAGAGAGTCGGTTCAATAGATGAAAAGTAGCACAATTTTATGCTTAATTAGAAACTGAAAAGAAAAAAAATTTGGATAACTTAAGTCTTTGCTGAAGTTTGCTAAAAAACTTAAAAATCGAGATTCCTTATTTCTTTATATCTTTATTATTATTAAAAATAACTATTCCAAATAAATAATTTATACTATAATATTATTTGTAAGTATTCAAAAGTACATTTAACGTTACAAAATATAAGTCGCAAAAATTTTCCTAAAAATTTTCTAAGCTTATTAGATCTCAGAGTTTTCAAAGTCAAGTTTTGTTGTTCAAATTGCTTCAAGTTGGATCATATTGTTTTTTTCATGTCATTTGATATTAATAAAAATAATGAAAACAAATCATTGAAATGAAAAACAATATGGCGGTCATTAGGAAAACAAAAGTTAATAACGAAAATTCTTGGATCTAGTCGGCTTGTAAAATTTTTGTAACGTCACATGGATAGCTTTTGATGAGCTATGTAAACCTACAAAAAATTATAATATTTCCAAAGGTTTGCCAAAAATAAGAAATATCGAAGTTTCGGTTTATTTCAGCATATTTCAGTAACGATTGAAATTGTCCTCAATTTCACTTCAACGTTACCTGCCTGCATATATTATCGTCCCCGCTCCAAGAGGTTTCTGACTAAAATTACTATAATAAAATATAATTCAAAAACAAATTTTTTAAACCAGAATCACCAAAATTGGTGCTGTTTCTGAGGACTTACCAGTAAAATGCTTCATTGATGCGACTAAATTGGATTAGAAAGAAGATGACGATTATTATAAAGTTTATTTATTAATTTGAAAACTTTTATACAAAGAAAATTTTACTTAGGGATAACTATTATCTGCATGTATTTTTTTTCAAGAGTTTAAGAGATAGGTCCAACACATTTAAGAAAAAAAGTGTATCTGACAAATAAATTCATTATATGGGTGAATAAATCGTTAATTGTTTAAAAATAAAATTTTGTGGTAGGTACATGATGAAGTTTTTTTTATAAACTCAAAATCAGAAAATGTCTTCAATTAGCTTGTCATGTACAATATACATAAGTAATATAGCTACCTAAGATATTAACAATAAGAAACATGTTTCTTGAAATTACAGACAAGGTATAAATTAATTGTTATGTGGTAAGCCACTAAGTCTAGTTAAGGCTATGGTGCACATTTTTATAAATTTACTCTATTTTAAGGCATCTTGTGAGAGTACATTTTATATAATATTATATAGAATATAAAAATATTTCAATCGTACTTCAATCTTTTTCGAAATAGGTAATAAGTAATAACTAAGAATTAGGTATATCTTTGGAATTTGTATCTTTACTGTGTTGTCATAACCATATAATATTGATTTAAAAGAAAATGCCTAGTGTATTTGTGTTATAATAATACCTAAATTTTTTAGACTTTTAGTCTATCAAAATCTATCCATCCACTTTGTTTCGGGTATGTTAATGTATGTTAATGTAATCGCCAAAATGAAATATTCCTTGAAACAGCTGAGGGAGACCTGGACCGGACAAAGATCTATAAGTATAATAAAATATTAAAGGCTCGCATATAATTAATGTGAGTTTAAAATCCTGCTAGCTCTCCATTTCTGTTTCCATGTAAAAGCAAAAAGAAATAAGAAACATGTCAAATTCTAGTGCAGGTTCAGTGAAAGTGTAATTTTTATAATTAAGCCTCCCTTTACTTATTAAGGGAAACTTAAAATTTTTCATAACATACAACATTTTGGCAAATATCTATATAATCTATAAGAACTTGTCCTTGGTGTTTAAAATGAAAACAACAAGAAGCCTCGCAGTAAATTGATAGTTACTGTGGAAGCTCTTTACAAGAATACCTACATATTTTGAACACATACTTACCTAAATACATACACTTCATACACTCAGCTCTTCATATGGATACATTTTGAACACTTAATACAAGTAACATTAAAATGTAAATACAAATAAAAAGCATAAATCATCGTATTAGTATTCAACAATAAAATGGCAATTTATAAAAAATATTTATTCACTTGGATATAATAGGGCTAAGTACAAATTATGTCAATGTAACACTTTTTTAAAAAACGATGTTTTTCCATAAATGAAGGGTCTATATATCTAAAATTCGTTTAAAATATCTTCCGTTGCAATACATCATGAAATAAAGTAGTTATAAGTGGATAAAGTACCCATGTACCATGTAGTAATATTTAATTTATAAACTTCAAACTGAAATATCTCGAGAAAATGATTTTGCTACACAGACCCTTCATCCACTTGCGTCTTCAATTATGATCATTATAGATATTTACAAATTAAACCAAGAATAAAACATTTTATAAAAACTGACCTAAAATCCTTCACGAGGTAACAAGGAGTACTATAGAGAAGTTCAAAATTGATTTACACCTACTCTGAAACCAACAACTCATTGCCAATTTTTTTATATTTACTTTCAAATAAAATACAAAAATCTTTTATCATAGAAGAGATACTAAATGAGTGAATTTTTCGTGAGAAGATTACAGAATTTTGAAACCGTCTCATACTCTTAATTTTTTTGTAACTTTAATATGATAGTTCGTTAATGGTTTCGTTGAATTATATCCACTTAGTAGGTGGTGAAAAGAAATGCCACAGCTGACAGGAAAAGAGCCAAAGATGGATAAATGACAGAACTGGCATTGCAGAAATCCTTGTCGCTGCAATAGTCGCAATTGGCATCCAAAGATCCTCCAGCAAGTTCCATAATAGGACGAAGCACATCCAAGGCCTGTTTAACTTCTGGCTGCTGTCTCTGTTGTTGGCAAGTAGTGCCTGCTCGCACACACGACTTGTAATAACTCTCTGATCTTTCACCTCCGGCTTGTGCTAATGAAAGAAAAAGTGATTAGTAATTTAGAGAATTGGAAGACATCTTTGTTGGAGTTAAAACGCTTTTTTGTGAATTGAGTCCAGCGTCCACCTAAAACTTTGCACCATATTGGAAATTTTATATTTTTTATTTATTTTTGTACTCAGTTAGTGCTTTTCAAAAGAATAAATTTGCACACTATAGAACCATGGTCCCAATTTCTCGGAAAATTAGGAAAAAAAATTAGTTTGATATTCATCCAAATGTCATTTCAGTTTTGAAGGAAGTCATTTTTAAAATACATGTAGACAAAAAGTAGTAACTTATTAATTTTTTTTTTGTTGTCACAATGTCCTATTATTTGTAAAATAGGGTTTAATGAAAATCAAAGTGCAGTACTTTTTGTCGAATACGCTTTAGATAAAAACGTACAGAAATGTCCCTGGCATTAGTTTCTATTATACTCCTGTTCACTTTCCCAATTAATATAAACAATATAAACTAACATTATTACGAGCATTATTATGTATAGTGAAAGTATTTCAAAATCAAAATTACAAGAAGAAAAATAACCAAAAATTTAATCTTCTCAGATTTTCTCTGGAACTTAAATTCACACCGCAAATGCAATGTGCTCAAATATAATATTTTGGAAAGCATAAACTTGAGAAAAAATTTTCCCAAAAAAATCAAAGTAACATAAAATTTTCCCATATATTTCAACGTTTGGCGGACTTTTGTACGTTGCATTTCACATTGCACAAATGTGCAATATGTATTCGAACGAACCACATCTGCCATTCATAGCATTTGATTATTTGGTATTTAACCAGTTGAAGAAAAAAAAATACCTCATTGTTTGTACCTATTTATTTGTTATACTTACCAACAAAGGTCATTTTACTGCAAATTTCTCCGTAGCCACATGTAGCCTCTCTACTACCCCTACTGCAATTATCGCAAACGTAACATCTCATCGCCATGCCTAAAAAATAAATTATTGTATATATATTTTTTCGTTTTTGGTAACCTTATAATGCTTAGTTAAAGAACGCCTGAGCGTGTATAGATCCAATATTAAAACATGCGTGCTTTTTAAAGGTTGTCCTAGCAACATCAATGTTACCCCAAAAACGATGTCTAAATGTCAACTTTTTAATTGTTTTGATTCGAGTACACACTGTTACGTCAAATAAAATTATTAATGACAGATACATATTTGAAAATCCTAATTTAACATAAAGTATTCATGAATATCGGGTCTTGAAAACACTCGATGTATTTCGAGCACTCCGGCTCCACCATGCTCGAAAACTAGAGCGTGTTTTAATAGTTATTTATGTATCAAGGGAGTTATGAGGATGTTAATTACAGAGGGCAACATATTGCAATCCCGAGGGACGTTAGTCCCGAGGGATTGTTAAGTTGCCCGAGGTTATTAACATCTAATAACTCCCGTGATACATAATCTATTTTATTTTATACTAAATGAAATATAAAAACGAAATCTGTTGGTTTTTAAAATTAAACGAATGTTTTTAATAATTGAGTAACCATGATTATTGATTACCATGGATATATCAACTGAAAAGTTTGTAGAAAATGACATATGAAATCCAAATATTCAACCAACAATGCAATAACAAAAGCAACATCCAATGGTTACCAGAATTAAACCAATAGTAATATTAGAATTAGAGGGAGTTATGGATTCATAACAGTCCCAAGGGAGTTATGAGTATGTTTATAGTTATGGTAACCAAGCGTTTATCTAGTTATAATGTATTAGTATGAAATAAAAACCTTAATAACCACTCATACTTTAATATACTAATATATTCTTGTGTATATTATATTTTATAGCCTAGAGGTCTAGAAAATATGCATACTTATTTTCATTGTAATAATAAACTTGGATTATTGACGTTGACCTTGCAAAATTTGTTTAAAAAAGTGATTTTTAGGGAACATCTCATAGTTTAAAGTTCACTGTACCTATGAGTCGTATAACATTTTCAGAGCTCACTGTGGGTATCTCCTAAACGTTACTATTGACCCTATTTTGTGGTCATCTTGATTCCGTCAAGACATAGGTACAAGATATGTGACTGTTCCTGAAATATCCTCGAAAAACAGAAAAATCGAGATTATTCATTTTCATCAATCTTTTTTATTATTGCGATTAATAAATAATGTTGTGTATGATAGTCCAGTTAAGTTTAAAAAGTCATGTATCGATTAAGAATACGCATCCTCTTGATAGTTCGATTTATTTTGGTTCATATACGTGGTTCTCGTAGAAACCGTCCAGTTTGTCTAAACACTCCATCCCCCATAAAAAAGTATACGTCAACATTGGTTTTGAATGAGAATTAAATGGACAGCACAAAGGATAAAATGAAATTACGTGAATAAATTTAGTAATGTAGTTGTCAGTGGCTCTCAAACTGACTTAAACCGTTCAATTGATTGTTTGAATGATTCCTTCAATTATAATTTACGCTCGTTCACACCTTGATATTTAACTGTTTAATATTTTCTGGTAAAATCAAAAATCTTAATTCGGACGGTTAGTATGACGTCACATATGACGTCTAATGATATATATGACTTTCTAAACTTAATCGTACCATACGTTAACATAAGTCGGCAAGAGCTACCCATCTGACATTTCAAAAATGTCCAAAGCCACCTAGATCCAAGAGTTTTCATATTCGACTTTTGTTTTTCTTATAGCCGGTATATTTTATTTTCATGTCATTCTGTGTTAGAAGAATTTAGGAAACCAAAAATCTATCAAATTCAAAAAAAATCTTCAAAATTTTCTTTAAAATTTTCTTCTTCTTTTTTCGTAGAAAACGAAAATTTTACCGGCGAATGACGTGACGTGGTATGACGTTATAATATGACGTGACATTGTCTACAAATAGGTATTTATTAATCTTCTATAATTAAAATATATGGCAAAAAAATAATAAATCTAGATTTTTCAGTTTTTGCAGGATATTTGAGGATTAGTCACAGATTCGATTCGATTTCTTCACGGATTCGATTTGCAATGTTGCCAACTGGCGTATCGCTTTAATCTCAGATTAACTAAGCGCTACTTTTTCATGTTTTGAACAACGCAATTGAAAGTTAACCATTTTCAAATTTCAACTATAGCTAACTAATCACAGATTAACTTTTCCTACGAATAACCGGCCATAAAGTGCAGTTGAGATATTATGGCATGAAAATTACTTTACCTTTTTTTTTTACTTTTGAGCGCACTATTAGGTACACATAGCGGATAAAAGTCTGGAACGCTTATTTTTCCTGTCAAATGGGTTTTACAGCTGTTTTACAGTATAAAGAGTGCAGATTTAATTATGTGCAATGTTTCCAGATTTATTGTTTTTCTGATGGGTATTATCAGTCACAGTTGCTTTTTAAATGTAACACACTGAACATTTCGTTAACTACATTTGTTACATATTATGGTTAATCTCGTATTGAATGGTATGTTCCAATCGTGATAAAATTTACAGGGTGCAGTTACATTTAAAAAATCACAGTCACTAATACTATCACAAAAATGGTAAATCTGGCAACAATGCAGATATCAAACCTATAATATTCGTATCCTAAAATCGCAGTCCCATGTTTGGTATACCTACAGTGTGTTCAAGATGAGGAAGGAATAAACATTTGGAGTATCGCGGAAACCGTCAAATATACGAGGTCGGTTAAATTACAGAAAAGTTGCGCAAAAATAGATAACAATAAAAAAAATTAATGTTATTCTTTTTTCGAAGCAAGAAACTTTTTGTCACCGAATTACGTCAATATGAAGTGATTTTTTTTTTACTTTATGGGTTTTTAATTTTTCTATGATCTTCGGTAAAAAAAGTTTGTATTTTTTTAGAAAAAGGAAGACATTTTTTTTATTTTTTTGTAGTTAATAAGTTTTGGTTGCTTCGATTGACATGAAAAAACAATATGACGGCCAAAAGTAGAACAAAAGTTGATGGCTTGGCTATGAATACTCTGGAATCTAGTCGGCTTTGGAAATTTTTGAAGCGTTAGGTGGTGGAGTCAAGTAGTAAGTTTATGAAAAGCTTGACTCTCAAGTCAAGTCAATGTATTGATAAAAATGTCTAGCTACTTGACTTGATGAATCAATGGCTATGAATACTCTGGAATGAAGTCGGCTTTGGACATTTTTGAAGCGTTAGGTGGATAGCTCTTGATGACTTATGTGTGTGTGTATGTCGAATGTTTTGGCTACGGAAACTACGTCCATCCGCCTATTTCCCAATAATTTATGATACTTTTAATGACTTATGTAAAAGTGCAAAAAAAAAATTATCAATTTATTTTCAATAACAAAAAAAAGGATTAAATAAAAAAGATCGATTTTTTAGTTTTTTCATGATGTCAGCAAGGCCTGAAGTTTTTTTTTTAGATACTTATTAAGCATAAAATTGTGCAACTTTTCACTAATTTAATCAAACTAATTTATCCCGACGTTATTCCTTCCTCTTATTCGACACACTATGTATCAGGCGTTTCCGGACTTTTCTTCCATTCGTATAAAAATTTCATATCATGTGGAATCATTCCAGTTTTCTGTCTAAGTCTATATAAATATCTGAGAAAGTGAATGAATAAATCACTGGCTTTTAATACATGTTTTCAAAATATGGAAACAATTTAATTTAATGAAAAACAGAAATGTTATTCATTGGAAGTATCCTCGTTAAATAAAAAGTTGATTGCTTTTTGCGCCAGCGCCATCTATCTATGTATGACACTAATATCAAATCAATCAACTGTTATAGTTAACTTTATCACAACACAACCTACAACATAAACAGTTACTTTTTCTTTTTAGAAGCACAAAATTTCAATGAAGCTAGTGTTTTATTTTATCAACAAAATCACTTCGGCACTCCTGTAGTTCGAGTTCAGATAGTTAAAGGTATGAAGCGAGTAGTCCCAATGACGCAAAATTTTCTAGGCAGATAAAGTACGCATTATTACTTTGTCTGCATTGCTTTTATGTAATCTATAGAGTAAAATTTTTTTATAAACAAGTGAAAATCGCAATTTGCAACTTCAAAGCAACGGAAACTACTCAAAATGGAGGAAAAAGGCTTACATGTCCCTACTTTAATTTTTTTTCCATTCCATGGTTTACTGTTTGTGTGTTTTTTTTTTTTTTTTTAAATTACAAATCTCAGATTTTTTATCACTTTGTATAAAAAATTGATCTACATCATAGCATAATACATAAAAAGTTACTATTGGGACATGCAACATATGTTATTACTTAGGTACATACTTTTCTATTCAGGATTATCCTAAATAAGTAGTGTGAAAAATTTTAGGGGGTGATTTATCTCTTGACTTATTCTATGGAAAAAAGTTCCTATTTAAGGTACTTGAGAGAAGGACTTTTTTGATGTTTTTTGATGATAACTCAGGAACCGTTTGCAATACAGAACTCAGCTTTTGTACCTGTCATATCATTGATATTGGATACTTTTTTGATAACAATTGAGGAATGCTTTTGGTCTTTATTTTCCGACACTTGTGTTGAAACTTCAAAACGAGTTTTTGATGGTAAATGAGCATTTTTCTAGAAAACGGCGTTACCAATTATGACAAATATTACCTTTTTTATGTCGAAAATTTTGGCGCTTTTAAAATGTCAATATGCAGTATCGTAGAATTTCGGAACAAAGCAACCTAATGCAGCTTAAAAAAATCTTCGTCACTGGCATTCGAAAAAAAATTAGTGGCAAGAAAAAAATAGCTAATATCAATGGCAAGATATGTAGAAAAGTTGAGCTGAGTTCCTCAGGTTCTTCAGATATCATCAAAAAAAATTTAAAATAAATTTTTTTGACACCCTGTATATCAAAAACGGTGTATTCGCTGATTCATGTTAATAAAGAACTTTTTTCTTAGAAGAAGCCAAGCAATCACCCCCATACATTTTTTGCACTTATTTAGGATAACCCCCTGTATTTTGGGTCGTTTTCTCTGTACTTAAGTATACTGTCTTAAACTTGCAATAATTATATTTGAATTTGTAAAAAATTTTTTCAAAAATCCATAATTTGGTACACGGAGACCGAATCGAATGAATTGGGACACCTCTGTATAATGAGAAGTTTTTGAAAATATGATAGGATTTTCAATGAAATACGTTATAAATGCTCTTCTGTGTAACTCGAGTAACTTTGCGGGACCTTGCTAGCTTCGCTCCTTCGTCCTGCAAACATTCAACTAGTTACTAAAGATTATTTATTTCATAGCTGGTTACGTAAATAGATAGAGCATGAATATATATTTAGAAGCGGTAGTATTTGATAGGTTTTCCTCACCATAATTATTATTGTTGTCACTAACAGTGCTTTTTTGAATAAAAAATATATCATTATTTAATCTATAATAAATTTCCTTGCAGAGAAATAAAATTATTGAACATAATAAGTGATAAACATCATGAATGACAAATTAATTGACATCTTAATACATCGCCTAAACTTAGATTCCGTCGCACTAACCAAAAATAACTATTATGTAAACTACTTGTATCAAGGTTATCAGAGAAAGGAATACGGAGCTAACAAGGCTTCTATTCTGAAATAGTTATAATAGGAATGTAGGTAGGTAGATACCTATAGAATTTACTAATGAGCTGCATGATAATTTTTAATAATTTTTCAAAAAAAAAAAAAAAAAAACACAGACACTTACTAGATTGTGCTAAGCACAAGACAGCGAAGAAGATGCAGAATATTTCGGTTTTCATTTTGGCGGTACACTTGGACGTTTTCGGTAACGAGTACTGTCTCAACTTTTTAAGCGGAAGCACCTCTGCCTCTGCTAACTAACACCACACGCTTCTTTCTGCTCGAGCAACGTGCAACTGAACTTGAAAACCGAAAATACGATACGATGATCTAGCTGCGCCATTTCGTGCCTACATCGGATTTATTGCATGCGATTTATTACAATTGGCGTACAGAAAAACGCGTGCATAATATGACATTGTTTTTAGTTGACTATGATTGATACTTATTATTTTTGTTATTTATTTTATCTATTTTACCTGTTCAGATTCTTTTAATACCTATTTCTTTCAATTAATGTGACTTCATGTAGATGATAATTAATATTAATTCCACGAGTACAGGAAGTTTAGTTTTTATTGAGGAATTACTGTATTTTTATTCATGTGCAAGTCAAACAAATTGTAACGAACGAGAGTAAAAATCGTTAGCAGAAAATATTATAAAATAAGATTTTCTCAGTCTTCAAATTTTAACTTATAGGTAGTTATAATTCCTGAAGCAATGTAGACACTGCACATGTATAAAAGAGCGTAGCCGTTTTATTACGTAATGAGTAGATACTATATTTTTGATAAACATGCTTTTGAACACTTCATGAAAACTTGATTGACTGAATTTTTAATTCCGAACCTTTTCTGAACCATTCATAATCGTGCATGTGTTTGAACATTGCGTCGTAATACAAACGGTATAGCGGTACCTATTTCTAATTACTGGGTAATCATAGAAACAATTTTCAACATCGCATAGTTATTTGTTAAAAGGATTAATAATGATACCACGGCTCCGCTCATTTAAACACTATTTATTGAATATCGTATCCTTAATAATACAATCGCATTCGGCACTCAGACTGTCTGTCTTGAAAAATAAATACTCCCTTCACCGACGGCTCTTGTCCCAGTCGCCCTTGTCAGGGCGTGAAGTGGCCTACATCCATCAGCACCTTGATAAGCTTATATTATTATCCTCCTTGTGTATCCTTGTGTGCTTAAGCACGACATTAGTTATTCGTCCATCCTGATAATAGGCTGACTCTGACTCAGTTCATAAAGGGAGGTTGTTATTGTTGGTGTGCCTGCAGTAACAAGACAAATAAATATGACTGTTATTTCTATATGAATTTGTTTATATTCATATAAATTTGTTTCCCTTATTATTATGTTTTCATATTATTACATTTATTTGTTTAAATTAAAAAAAAAAAAATTAAAACATGTCTGTATCCCATAAAAATCGGGGTGCCGAAACTAGGTACCTACCTTCCTACCTACATGATATGTCTTGATTGTTCAATTATCGGCATGAGTGCCGATGATTGAACAATCCCCTAAGTCCGTGGGGAAATATATGCATTTAGCCTAGACCTATTATTTACGACACCCATTTGCATTATCGGTGAAACAGTTGTTTACGTTATAACGAGTACCGATAATAGGAGGATATAAGTGTCGTTAATAGGAGATTTTTAATTTAATTCATATTTCATAAGAAGAGGAAAGGAATCAATTGGTTCTGGTTACATAAATAAGACAGTATGGGTACTTTCTCTATGAAAAAAGTGAAATTGTGGAAAAAATTGAAGTGTCGAAACATAAAAAAGACTAATAATTAAGGAAATCTCAAAATTTGAAATATAATTTCGATTTTACCTATTACCCATACATATTTTTTTTTATTTTTAAGTTTTTTGTTTATTTATGTATTTTTATAAATTATTTTTCCATTTGATCGTGACTTATTATCATTATTGATATTTTTAAACTAGTTGCCTAGGTATTAGCTATTTTATTTTGTTCCTAGTGAAGTTATTTACAAGAATTATATTTATTTACAAGCTATGTATTTACAAAACCTACGTACCTCTTATTATCGACTCTGCAGCTCCTATGGTTTAGAAGCCAGTAGTTCAACGTGGTCTCCCTGTATATAATGTCGTCCCCTCTCCAAGAGGTTTCTGATTATAAATAATTTAATCAAAATAATATGGAAAGATTTTTTTTTAAACCGGAATCATCAAAATCGGTGCTGTTTTTGAGGACTTCCGAGTAAAAGGCTTCATTGATGCGACTAAATTATTCGATTAGAAAAAATATGACGATTATTTTAAAGTTTATTAATTTGAAAAATTTTATACAAAGAAAATCTTACTTAGGGATAAATACATCTGCATGCTTTTTTTGTTTAACAAACACATACAACACATTTAAGAAAAAGGTGTATCTGTGAAATAAATTTTAATATGGGTTGCTTGAATTGTTTAAAAATTTAATTTTGTGGCACAGGATGAAGCTTTTTTTATTAACTCAAAATCTGGTAATGTCCTCAATTAGCTTTTTATGTACTTATACGTAAGCATATAGCTACTTAAGACATTAACAATAAAAAAACATGTTTCTTGAAATTACAGACAAGATATAAATTATTATTATGTGGTAAGGCACTAGTCTAGTTAAGGCTATGGTGCACATTTTTATAAATTTTCTCTATTTTAAGGCATCTTGTGAGAATATATAGAATATAAAAATATTTCAATCGTACTATTTTTCTTGAATTAAAATCACATCTCATTATGATTAAAAAAATTATAATATGTTTATTATAATAATAATAACAACTATAGGCGCATTAGGTAAATCTTTGGAATTTGTTTCTTTACTGTGTTGTCATAACCATATAATATTGATCTAACAGAAGTAAAATTTCTAGTTTATTGTCTTACAATAAATTTTTTCCTATCGCCAAAATGAAATATTCCTTGAAACAGCCGAGGGAGACCTGTGAGTACAAAATCCTGGTAGCTTTTTCATTTCTGTTTCGATATAAAATCAAAAAGAAACATGTCAAATTGAAGTATTTAGCGAATTTATAATTTTTTTAAAAGCGAAGTCTAATTTTTATTCCCTTCACTGGCCTTTTTGCAAAGTACTAAATAAATATTTAGTAAAAAGGCTTAAAATTTCTCATAACATACAACATTTTGGCAAATACCTGTATAATTTATAACAACTTGTCGTTGGTGTGTGAAATGAAAACAACAAGAAGCCTTGCAGTAAACTAATAGTAACTGTGGTAGTAGCTCTTTACAAGAATACCTACATATTTTGAACACATACCTACCTAAATACATACAATTCATCTAAGCTCTTTATATGGATACCTTTTGAACGCTTATCATACAAGTAACATTAAAATGTAAATACAAATAAAAAGCACAAATCATCGTATTAGAGTTCAACAATAAAATGGCAACTTATAAAAAATATTTATTCACTCGGATATTAGGGCTAAGTACAAATAAAAAATTTAATTGTCACATCTTAAGCATGATCATTAAGATATTTACAAATTATACAGAGAATAAAACATTTGATAAAAATTGACCTATGTATAATCATTCACGAGGTAACAAGGTAATTTTTGAAGTAGATTTTATCACCGAGCATTAATAACAGAATAGGTTCGAATTAATGAACTAACTGTAGGTAAATAAAGATTGGTCTATTTTTTCTAACTAAAAAATTATCTTTTCAACTAGGTATTTGAGAACTAGAGAATTTCAAAATTGATATACACATACTCTGAAACCACCAACTCATTGCCAATTTTTTTAATTTACTTTAAAATAAAACAAATAGTTTTTTTTATAAAGGAAGAGGATAAATGAGTGAATTTATCGTGAGAACGTTACAGAATTTTGAAACCATCTCATACTCTCAATTTTTTTTGTAACTTTAATATGTTAGTTCCTTAATTGTCTCGTTGAATTATATCCACTTAGTAGGTGGTGAAAAGAAATGCCACAGCTGACAGGAAAAGAGCCAAAGATGGATAAATGACAGCACTGGCATTGCACAAGTCCTTATCGCTGCAATAGTCGCATTTTGCATCCAAAGATCCTCCACCAAGTTGTAAAATAGGACTAAACACATCCAAGGCAACTTTAACTTGTGGCTCCTGTTTCTGTTGTTCGCAAGTAGTGCCTGCTCGCACACACGACTTGTAATAACTCTCTGAGCTTTCACCTCCGGCTTGTGCTAATGAAAGAAAAAGTGATTTGATTAGTAATTTAGAGAATTGGAAGACAATAATATTGTCTTGTAACATATTATGTTTGTTGGACTCAAAACGCTTCTTTGTGAAGTGGGTCTAGTGTCCACCTAAAACATTGCACCATATGAGGAAATTTTATATACAGGGTGTCCCAGCTTATTCGAAGCGGTCTCTGTAGGCCAAACGATGGATTTTTTCCAAAAAATTTTTGCAAATTCAAGTACAAGATCACAATGACCATAATTTAAAATTATTTTGGAGTATACAGAGTGTCCCATATGAGAGTGGCATATCAAAGTTATGTTTTTTTAAATGGAATGCTCTTATGTTATTGCATTTTTAGATTATCTGAGAAGAGGAAATAAGATTGACTTTTACAGTTGGTGTTTAAATTCAGAAGTTTTTGAGTTATAAACAAGTGAAAATCGTCATTTTTCAAGTTCAAGGCCCTGTACAACGAAAACGGTTCAAGATAGAGAAAAACGGCTTACATGTCCCAATTTTACTTTTTCATGTACTATTCTATGGTATAAAAACATTTGTACTTTCTTTGATTTTTTTATTTGGCGACGCGTGGAGAAATCTCAGAATTTTTCAAATTTTTTATCACCATGTATAAACATTTTATCTACACCATAGGATAGTATATAAAAAGTTAGAATAGGGACATGTAAGCCGTTTTTCTCTATCTTGAACCGTTTTCGTTGTACAGGGCTTTGAACTTGAAAAATGACGATTTTCACTTGTTTATAACTCAAAAACTTCTGAATTTAAACACCAACTGTAAAAGTCAATCTTATTTCCTCTTCTCAGATAATCTAAAACTGCAATAACCTAGGAGCATTCCATTTAAAAAAACATAACTTTGATATGTCACTGTCATATGGGACACTCTGTATACTCCAAAGTAATTTTAAACTATGGCCATTGTGATTCTGTACTTGAATTTTCAAAAAGTTTTTTGAAAAAGTCCATCGTTTGGCCTACAGAGACCGCTTCGAATGAGCTGGGACACCCTGTATATGTATATTTTTTTTCCTAAGTTTTTTTTAAGAATAAATATGCACACTATAGAACCATGCTCCAAATTTTTGGAAAAACTGCGCAAAATTCGTTTGATATTCATTCAAATGTCATTTCAGTAATGAAGAAATCATTTTTTTATCCATGTCGACAAAAAGTGGTAACTTTTAAAATGTTTACTTTTGTTGTCACAATTGTCCTATTTTTTGTGAAATAGGGTTTAATAAAATTAAAGTGTAGTACTTCTTGTCGAATGTGCTTTGGATCAAAACATAAAGAAATATGCGTGGTATTACTTTCTATTACTCCTATTGACTTTCCCAATTGATGTAAACGATATAAACTAACATTGTACAGTCAAAGTATTTCAAAATCAAAATTACAAGAAGAATATTAACAAAAAATTTTGGAAATCACAAACTTGACAAAAAAAATTTCCCAAAAACATCAACAAACAAAAAAAATTCCCATATATTTCAACGTTTGGCGGACTTTTGTACGTTGCATTTCACATTGCACAAATGTGCAATATGTATTCGAACGAACCACATCTGCCATTCATAGCATTTGATTATTTGGTATTTAATCAGTTGAAGAAAAAAAAAGCCTCATTGTTTGTACATATTTATTTGTTATACTTACCAACAAAGGTCATTTTACTGCAAATTTCTCCGTTACCACATGTAGCCTCTCTACTACCCTTACTGCAATTATCGCAAACGTAGCATTTCAGCGCCATGCCTAAAAAATAAATTATTGTAAATATTTTTTTTGTTTTTGGTAACCTTATAATGCTTAGTTAAAGAACGTCTGAGCGTGTTTAAATCCAGTATTAAAACATACGTGCTTTTTAAAGGTTGTCCTAGCAACATCAACGTTACCCCAAAAACGATGTCTAAATAATGTCAACTTTTTAATTGTTTTGATTGGAGTACATACTGTTACGTCAAATAAAATTACTAATGACATTTTCATCATAATATCTTTATTATTATTGGAAGTTAATAAATCATTTTTTGTAGGTTAACATAATCCGTTAAGATTATTTATTTTTAAGATTAATTATTTATTAATCTTCAATAATAAAAAATATATGACAAAAAATAAGAAACCTGAATTTTTTATTGCAGGATATTTCAGGACAGTCACAGATGTAAGTATACGTCTTGGCTTCACTTTACAATGTTGCCAAATGGCGTATCACTTTAATCTCGTATTAACTAAGCGCTACTTTTGTATGTTTTGAACAACCCAATTGAAAGTTAATCATATTCAAATTTCACCTATAGCTAACTAATCACAGATTAACTTTTCGTATGAACAATCGGCCCCAAAGTGTAGTTGAAATATTATGTCATGAAAAATGAAAATTGGTTTACAAATTTTTTGACTTTTGAGTGCACTATTAGGTACTTACACATAGCGGAAGAAAGTCTCAAAACGTTTAGATTTCCGGTCTAACAGGTGGTCAGAAATATGCAAAACTTATTGGGATTCAGCTGTTTATTTAGTTACAATGGTTTTTTTAAATGTAACAGACTGAACATTTGATTAATTACATTTGTTACATATAATGGTTGAACTCGTATTGAATACCATTCAATGTTCCAATTTATGAAAAAATTTACAGGGTGCAGTTATATTTAAAAAAAATCACAGTGACTAATAATATCCCAAAAATAGTAAATCTGGAAACCATGGCAACCAAATCAAACCTGTAATCTTCGTATTCTAAAATCGTAATCCCAAGTTTGGTATACAGTGTGTTCAAAATTAGAAAGGGATAAACATTGGGGTATCGGAAACCGTAAAAGATACGAAGTCGGTTAAATTAAGGAAAAGTTGCGCAAAGATACAAATTAAAAAGATTACAAAGAAATTTTGATGTTATTCTTTTTTCCACCGAATTACGTCAATATAAAAGTAATATTTCTTACTTTATGGGTTTTAATTATTTATCTTTGGTATTCGGTAAAAAAAAGTACCTAACCTTTTTTTATGTAGAAAATTTTGTCGTTTTTAAAATGTCAATTTGCAGTATCGTAGAATCAAGAGACAAAAAAAAACTAATGCAACCTCAACAAAAAATCTCCGTCGTCACTGGCATATGAAAAAAATAGTTAAAATTAAAAAATTAAAAGCAAAAAAAAAAAAGTAACTAGGTAATATCAATGGCAAGATATGTATGTACAAAAGTTGTGCTGTGTAGCTCAAAAGTTCCTGAGATTCATCAAAAGACTGAAAAAATTTTTTTTACACCCTGTATCTCAAAAACGGTGCATTTACTGATTCGCGTTAATAAGAACTATTTTCCTTCGAAGAAGCCAAGCAATCACCCCCCAAAATTTTTTTGCACCTACTGGATAACCCTGTATTTTCGGCCGTTTTCTCGGTATATTGTTTTGAACTTTGAAAATTGCGATTTTTCATTCCTAAACTGCTCAATTTAAAATCCAAACATAATTTTTTCTTCTCAGACAATCTAAAAACATGCAAGAACATAAGAGCATTACATTAAAAAAAAACCATTACTTTAACATGTCGCTCTCATATGGGACACTCTGTATAGTCCACAATAATTTCAAACTATGGTCACTGTGGCCCTATATTTGAATTCGTAAAAAAAAAAATCCACCATTTGTACACAGAGGCCGAATCAAATGAATTGTGACCCCTGTAAATTGAGAAGTCAATTAATTTCAAAATATGATAGGATTTCGAATGAAATACGTTATGAGTGTAACTCGAGTAATTTTTCGGGACTTGCTAGCTTCGCTCGTTCGTCTATTCAACATTCAACAATTTACTAAATATTATTTATTTTATTTCACAACTGGTTTTAGATAGAACATCGAACGTAGGTATATTTAGAAGCGGTAGGTTTCTTCAGCATAATTAATATTGTTGTCACTAACAGTGCTTTTTTGAATAAAAAAATGATTCATAAATATATCATGGTCATTATTTACATCTGGGCATCCTACAGTTTCACTATGGCACCTATATAAGGGTTGGAGGACGTACCTATAGTAACACCGGGAAGGTATTCATTTGCTTTGCAAATGCATGGTTAGCAAAAACGGTACTAAAAATCGGACTAGGGAGTCCGGTCCTGGTTAGCATCGCGTGTAAATACATAATAAACAAGCAGTACCACTAGCAGTGGTGTTGATGTTAAATCCGTCAAGGACAACCGCTTCGTAATGTTGCCGACGGTACAGGTCAGTATCTGAATGGATATATAGCTTTCTCATATCGTATATCCAGACTCGAGGGACTTATGTCACGCTTTTTGGAATTCAAATGCAAAATAAATGAAAATGTCAAAATAATAATCGTGCTACTGTTAGTTTCGAAGAAATTAAATGACAAAGAAAAAGAAATGACAAATCAATTGACAGATCAATACATCGCCTTAATAAAGTTAGATTCAGTCGCACTAAAGAAACATAACTATGTAAATTACTTATATCAAGGTTATCGAATCATATTTACTTATGCATTTATTTAAAAGTATTATCTATACTTAGCTCTATCTAAAAGATATAATTTATCAGAAGAGAAAAAAAATGAAGAAAACAAAGTGTCTCTACACACTAGAAAAAATAAATATAGATTATATATTAGAATAGGTAACAAAAAGAACCAGAACGTCCGCCAGACTTAAGGAAGTGTGTACTTGTGCCAAGGCTGCTTTGCTAGTCAGGAAGCACCACATTAATTCAACATCTATAATGTGAATGAAATTTTGGTAAAATGAATAACGCGACCTTCGCATAATTTGTCCAAACTCGGATCTGATGTAACAGTTTAAAGCGCTCGAATAAATGTCGGAAAATTAACATATTTTATTTGCGACATATTTGTTTTAGATGAAAAACAAAGCTAATAAGTTTTCTAATTTTGACACTTTTTAAAGGAAGCTCGCTAGATGTAGATACTGAATTATTAATGAGCTGCATGATAATTTTTATTGACTTTTCAAAAAAAAAATAAAAAATAGACACTTACTAGATTGTGCTAAGCACAAGACAGCGAAGACGATGCAAAATATTTCGGTTTTCATTTTGGCGTTCTTGGACGTTTTCGTTCACGAGCACTGTCTCAACTTTTAAAGCGGAAGCACCTCTGCCTCTGCTAACACCACACGCTTCTTTCTGCTGGAGCAACGATAGTGAAACTGAACGTGAATTCGGTGACCTAGCTGCGCCATTTCATGCCTACATTGGATTTATTGCATGAGAGTTATTACAATAGGTGTGCAGAATAATTCACCATTAGCGTAAGGTAATGGAAATGTTGACAAGGCAATGTAATTATCTAGCATAACATCATTTCTGTTGGGTTTTTCTTCAAGTTAGCGTTTACTTTTGTTTATAACCAAATCTATGATTTTCTGTTAAAACCATAAGTCCAAAGTATACAACAGTCAGTCATCAGAGATCATGTAAAGTTCTTCTTATTATTTGGGAAAGATAAGTGAGAAATCTTAACAAAGCTTAAATTCAGCAACTTCTATTGATGAAAAGGGGAGCGATTTGCCTTTAAATACGAATTCCATATTTTTCTTGTAGTAGAGCCAAAATCTTGTGTTAGCAGTCAAAGCCAATTAGTACATAATATACTCTATATTTCTAAATTACAAGCTTTCGACGATCTGTATACCTACGTCTTCCTCAGGTAAATTGAAACGTGAGTAAAAGGCCATGCAAGCAGGTGGAAAATTAAAGACAGGAAGATGGAAATGGAGGATGCGAGCATGCATTCCTCAATTAGTAAAAATTTCAAAATGATTTAGCTTAGTCAAGAGTATAGTATCTTTATGTGTTTTTAATTGATTGACCTCTTAGGGCTTCATCCTAATTTTAGTTGATATGTTCTTTGAATGTGTTTTTAAACTGTGAGTTCCTTCGTGAGTAGTTGTGTGACACCATGTGGTCTCATTATTGATTAATTTTTAATGCCTTTTGTGGTCATCAACAGCTTGGCCCCCGTTTGCTGCCTGCCCTGGCTGGATTCCTGATGTGTTTCCATCTTCCTGCCTTTAATTTTCCACCTGCTTGCATGGCCTTTTACTCACGTTTCAATTTACCTGAGGAGGACGTATACAGATCGTCGAAAGCTTAGGGATATAGTAGGGACATAGTAGGAACATATAGTAAGAAAGCGGACGACCAAAATTGTTGTCTCATAGCAATACGACCAAAACCGCATCAAATTGATAGATTCGATTATCCTGAACCCAAAAATTGCAATACCAGATATTTTCCGTATAGCGTCTTACCTAACCAAATTTTCAAAAAACATTCCTGCGCATCAATCGCATAAATAGTGTTTTTTTATGCGTAGTTTCAATAATTATGAATATTTTCGCCATTTTTCAAATTGGCGCTTTGAAATTTTTTATGGTAACGTCATATTAACGTAGCGGTTTAGTGTGAAAATTTCATTTCATTTCGTTTGAAAACGTACAATAAAATGGATTTGTAAATATAACAAAACAAAAAAAATTGGCAAAATTTAACAATTTTTGCCCTTTTCCTATGCACACCACTAGCTAATTTTATTTTTAAAATGCTTCTTCTCCACTTTAAATTCGAAAAAAGTCCAGCGAAATGTTGAAAATCGAAAATTTGAAATTTCAATTACACAATGACATCATGAAAAAAAATTCGAATATCTGTCATTTTTCTTATTTGATTCTTGAAGTTTTTGAGACTTGAAGGTTATTAGTATGGTTATCTACTGAAACAATTTAAGTTCAATTCCTTTAAATATGTGCTCATAAACGGTTATAGAATTTTAGCCATTGTTACCCTTTTCCTAACCACGCCACTGGCTTATTAATAGAAATAAGTATAAATGCAAATTTTGTTGCATTAACTCAAATTTGAAATAATTTTCATCCAATCTAGTTAATTCGGTTTTAATGGTTTCTTTTATATTTTGCTTATTACAGGGGTTAAAAAATATCCATTTTTCCTAAAATTCAAAAGGCCCCCATTTTGAAACGGCTCTACCGAACCGCTCAAATGCAATACCAAACCACTCCTTGTGGATATCTTACTCCCACAAATTTCAGTCCCCTAGATTAAAAACTACGACCAGAACCTGTGTCTCATGGACGGTTATTTTCGAAATTTGAAGGGTCACCTGTATGTACAATCCCAATCTTGAAAGATGAAGCTGAAGGAGCATTTTTTAAATCTAAAATTCCGATTGACCATTTCACATTATACTGTTGACCTACTTCGCGGTATTTCGGTATTTAGATATAGAGACTGTTCATTTTATTAATTTTAAAGTTTCTCAGTTAATACATTTTCTACTTATTCTGGAAAACGTGTATTTGGTTGGCCCTCTTTAAAAAAAAAGAGAGCATGTTTTGACATAGATAACTATTTTGGTTAAAACGACATATTTTTTACTCGGGAATCTGTGGTAGAACGTTGGTGGTACCTTTTAGTGACACCCTGTAGGTAACTGTCCCAATTCTGTCGTAAATATTGTACCTCTTGCTAGGGATGTGTTGTTCGCTGTTACCCTCCAATTAGTTTATCCAATTAAGTTCTACTAGTTCAATCTAATATTTACAGCCTGGCGCAGCTATTATAGTAATCGTGAACTTTATCTGGAGCCTGGGTCATAGTTCGATATGATGGGTTTTCACCCCAAGAGTAAATAATGCGAACACAATTTTATCTTCTCTTCATTGGATACATAATTAGCAGTGACTACCACCTTATTTCATGAGTGTGTTCATGTACATGTTTTCTCATGCAAAAAGGTGTTTTATTCCATAAAAAAATTACTTCATTTTTAGTTGACTGATTGATACTTATTGTTATTATTGTTATTTATTTTGTTTTTTACCTGTTCAGATTCTTTTAATATTTATTTTAATTAATGTGACTTCATGAAGATGATATTAATTCACGAGTAATAACAGGAAGTTTAGTTTTTATTGAGGAATTATTTATTTTTATTTTTTTCGTACGCAATAAATCGAACAAATTATAACCAACGAGATTAAAAATCGTCGGCAGAGAATATCATTAAATAAGATTTACCTAATTAGTCTTCAAATTTTAACTTTAGCAATTCTGATAACAATGCGCTAGACTCCGCACGTGTATAAAGAGCGTGGCCGATTTTATTACTTAATGAGTAGGTACTATATTTTTGATATACAGGTTTAGAGTACGAACACACAACACACGATTCTGAACGGTTCGGAACTAGAAATTTTACCAGTGTAGTTCTACTTTTTATTTGAACACTCCATTAAAACTTGGTTGACTAAATTTTTAATTCCGAACCTTTTCTAAAGCATTCACAATCGTGTTTGAACACTCCGTCATAATACAAACGGTAGATCGGTATTTCTAATTACCGGGTAGTCACATGAACCAATTTTCAACACCGCATAGTTATTTTGTTTTAAATTTTTCGTCTACTTACATATTAATATGTCCGGAAATGCTTATAAAAAATAGGTTATTTATTATAATTTAGAATATAAAACTAAGAAAAACACCAGTGAAAAATTCATCATTGGCGCAGATACAGGATATATGACCCCTAACTTTTTACACGCCCATGAATTTACAAGACCTTACTTATCACAGTTGGACTACCTGATGGAGATTTCTTACAAAAAAAAGAAAGTTTACTTACGAAGATTCAAAATTTCCATAGTTTTTAAGTGAATTGAATCTAAACTACCTCAAACCACTTATTTTGCTATACAAAACCATGAATTTTTCAAAATAATTATTTTAATTTAATAAATAAGAATTAATACCGAAAAAGTGAGTTTATTTTTGCTGTATGATCTAGTTTAGACTCAATTTACTTAAAAACTAAGGGGAATTTCGAATATTCATAAGTATACCTTTTTTTGTAAAAAGTCTAAAGAGAATCCAACGCTGACACGTAAGGTCTTATAAGTCCATAGGCGCAAAAGTTGTTAAGCGAAAAAGGTATCTGCTGTATCTGCTCCACTGATAAATTTTTTTACCCGTGTTTTTCTACATTTTGTGTGCTTTAAATTGTAATAAATAACCTGTTGATATGAAATTAAAATATTTTATTTCATACTAATACATTATAACTAGATAAACGCTTGGTTACCGTGACTATAAACATACTCATAACGCCCTTGGGACTGTTATGAATCCATAACTCCCTCTAATATTACTATTTGTTTAATTCTGGTAACCATTGGATGTTGGTTTTGTTATTGCATTGTTGGTTGAATATTTGGATTTCATATATCATTTTCTACAAACTTTCCAGCTGACATATCCATGGTAATCAATAATCATGCTTACTCAATTATTGAAAACATTCGTTTAATTTTAAAAACCAACAGATTTGGTTTTTATATTTCATTTTCTATGAAATAAAATATATTATGTATCACGGGAGTTATTAGATGTTAATAACCTCGGGCAAACGTAATTAACATCCTCATAACTCCCTTGATGCATAAATAACTATAGAAATGTCATAGTTATGTGGCGAAAACTGAAAAAAAAAATTTCAACACCCGGTATCTTTTTTCCTAAATTTTCCGGGCATATGTACATGGGAACCTTTTTTCCTTAAAACAGGTCTTCTATTAACTGGTGAAATCCTGCTACAAATAGCTGGCTTATTCTGTATAATAATAGGTATCATGACTCATTGAAGTTTCAAGAAATTATTGTTGGAATAAACGCAATAAACCCTAATAATAATATGCGTTGCATACGTGATTATTATTACTCAGTAACTTAGTTATAGTTAGTTAATCTTCTTCTCATTTCTCACATTACCAAGTCGTGACTACAATAAAGCAGACTGCAGCAAGTGCTTTGCTAAGTAACTTGCCATATGCCAAATTTGATACCTTGAAGAAATTAATCTGAGTCTATTATCTATACAGAAATGCCGATAAAGTTTTTTGAAGTATCCGGTTACCTACTATAATGAATTCTTATCTTAGTGTGAAACTTGCCGGATTGAACTGCCCACACATTTTTGTAAATTGTCACGTTAGCACTGTGTGGTTTCTAAGATTTTTCTACACCTAAGCATTTATTAGGATGAAAAGAAACATTTCAAAACTTTTATTAATAAAACAAATTTAGAATTGCGTTGTCAGAGAGGTATACCTACATATCTTGCCGGATAAATTTTTTTCCAGCCTATAAAGCTTTTAAAAGATGGCGACTAAAAGAAAAGATCGAAATATGTCAATTTCTATTTCGGAGGGGCATATTTTGACACAAAATTACTTAAAATGCTTCCTCTCATGATTTTTAACTTGATAGATAGCTTTTATTATTGTTATTAAGTAACCCTTGCCAATAAAAAGATAGGGTGACACAACCGAAGATAAAACGGTTCAGCTTACAAGTATGAGCTACATTAAATTATTTTCCAGAATATCTTCAACATAAGAAAATCTGCTCATTTATGACCGTTGTATTAGTGAAGTTGCAACTTGAAAAGCATATTTTTTCTGCACTAGTTCAATCGAGGTACTCCAGGTACGCTATATGACAACACACCTACCTAGACTCACAAAAATTCTTGATATATTTTGTGCTCATAGAGATCATTCTTCAAAAGTGTTTTTGTATTTGGGCTGTTTGTATTTGGACACCAGGAGCAGAACAGAGCAGAAGTCCGAGCTCCGTTCCTTCCGTTCCACGCCTGACCAACCCGCCAAGGCCGAGCTGCCATGCCGCGCCCTCCGAAGGACGCCAAGCAACCTTTCGCTGCCGCCATCCAGAGAGAATACCACTCCAATCTCGATACCTCCAATTATTGCTGGTGCGAGTATGTAGGTACTAATTCTAATTGTTTGTTTCAGTACTGACCTTTTTCTCCAAACCCGGAAGTTATCGGGCGACTTATGTTAGTAGCCCAAGCGGCAACCTGAATAAAGTTACTTATAGTTGAATTCAGAACTCCAGGTAAGCTATTCACTTCCGTTAGCACATGTTCCGTTAAAACTTCCTATTTCATGGGTAGAGAAAAATGCTTTAGTTCGTTCAGTTACATTAATTTCAGGGGATCAACACCAAGTCTGGGGAGGGACAGGTATAAGACAGTGGCATTTGAAAGAATAATAGGATCGTAGAACTCTTACTCGGTTCTTCTTATATCAAGCACCAAAGATAAATAATTAAATTAAGCAATAAGGGAGGGATTTTCCATAACAAACGAAATATTGACCGACTTCATGAATACAAAATTCATAGTTCTGCACAAGAAATAATGAAACCATATATCAAGTTAAATACACAGTGACAATATTGTGGGCACAAACTCAATGTTGTGAATAGAAGGTATGAGTGTGAACACACAAAGTATGAAGGTATTTGGTAGTATGTGAAGGAAAAACTGGGAGCATAGCATCTATCCGTAAACAAGGTTTCCTTATTCATCAATAATTTCAATTCCTAAGGTTTAGCTAATAGTTAGGTAGGAATAACCTATAAAAGCTAGAGAAATATTTGATGTATATAAATGCTTTCATTTTTCTTGAAATAAATTGAAATCAGAGCAATCAAGTAAAAAATAAAAGAGAGAGTTTGACAACACCGCACAAAATCGAACCAAGGATGTTGATGCATTCCAGAACTGAAAGTGAGAGTTCTATAAAACCCCGAAAAGCAAACCTGAGAATAATAATTGAATGAATGAAAGCTACGCAAAGCAACTTCATGCAATAACCAATACAATAACGAGGTCGCTAGTCTTATCTACCTAATTTTGAAGTAAGTCCTGCCAGATTTTAGCCGAGTTGATTTATATTAATTGAGTTTTGAGATACCTAAAATTTGTCCCGTGTTTTATTTCTTGTTTCTAAATTGCTTCATACTCTATCCTGAAAGAACAAGCGTTTAAATTAAGACGAAGCACCACAAACCTGAGGGGGGAGGGGGGAACGGGTCCTAGGTTTAGAACCAGGACCAGGGATCAAAGCCATGGCGGGATGGAAAACATGAGAAACAAGGAGAGGGGGGAGGTGTTACAATAGAGATGATGAACTCCTTTCTTCATGGTTATATTATTAACAGTTTAACGTATCATAATTCTCTTTTCTTTGTAGACTATTCTACTTTAATAAGAATAGAAAAAGATTCGAAAACAAGTATGATATATGGATGTTTGTCAGTCGTCCCACAGGATGCTACTACCAGTTGGCAGCCCAAATGTACAAATTATTACCAATCTCATAATATAGGAACTTTTAATGCTTTAATCAGATTTGGCAACTTTTTACAGGATTTCTTATTATTTAGAAAACAAATTATAAACAGATAAAGTCTGAAAGGAAATTGGAAACTGAATCCGCCTATGGTGTTGATACCGCTGACCGAAACTGATGGCTCCGATGAAGCATTTGAAATAGATGAGGTTGTTGGCAAACTGGCCGATGTTCTGAGTCGTGCCCTTCGAGACGTGCGCTGGCTCTGGAGATCCTAAGGTGACAAACTTCGTGGGAGCGGAGGTGGGTCCGTACTTCACTCCCAGCGATTTGAATCGAAATGTGAAAAACTGGTGAGAGCGGCCCCTGTGGTATGTGTCCTGCATGTGTAGGTCAAAAGTGGAGGCCATTGTGATCCGGGGGTAAAGGATCTAGAGGATCTTGCCGATCGTTCGCGAGCGATCTTGAGATCGGGTGAGAAGGACCGCTACGACCTTGGCGCTGAAACCTTGGCAAGGCTACGACCAATGGCTAATGATCAAGTTATATTGAGTAAAGTCTTGAACCGAGTAAACTCAGCATGACAATTAATATTGGTGTGTTTTGAATATGCTTTGGAACTCAGTCGCAGATGTTGGTACGCAAACCTTGTCGATGGTCAGCTCAGAATCGACAGTTCCCTTTGCCGGAACCCCCCCCCCTCCATAGCCATGAATCAGTGTGCTGCGTGGTGCCTGCTTGCGTTCAAATGACAACCGGCCAACTTCTTCTTCTCTGATGTTGTTACAGGTACTACCAATATCCACGAATGATTTCAAAGTTTGGTTGCTATTTTTTACAGGCTCATAGTATTTTGTGGTTAGTTGGATGGTCCTTGGGGAACTAGACGCTTAGTCATTTGGTTGTTGTGTTTTTTTTTTTTTTGACAGACTAAGACTAAGACTGAGAGTCGAGAAGGCTAAGAAGGCTGAGCGTTAGTTAATTAGAAGCTTCGATCAAGCTTCAATCAAGCTTTGGAAGGAATGAGACACTTAAACTGGTTTTGCTCTACTCAGAGAAGAGTCGACTCAAGGCAAGAGAAGCGGTGAGTGACTAGAAAAGCAACGTCCCTAACGAAATAAATTTATGTAATTCATGTGAATAATTTTCCCTCTTTCTCTTCTGCATTTCATCAGTTAGCTTAAAATCATGTGAAAAGTTTACAATCACACTCAGAGGCAACTTTCAGTTTCCCTCTGCAAAATTAAGGGGTCTATACCACTAAACCCACTCCAGAACTATCGAGGAGCAATCTAGTTGCATAACTAGAAAAGCCCAACAGGGAGCGAGAAAAAAGAAAAAAAAAAGTAAAAAGTAGCCTTGAAGTATGAAAAATTTTTGCCTGCGGTGCTCCAGGCTCTTAGTAAAGGGGGACCCTCCTAAATATCTAGTCAAGAGCCCTCAAAGTGACAGTAATGATAGTTGATCATCCGAAGTAATTTTAAAAGAGTAGCTTAATTATTTTTACATCATAATCATACAGAAACGTTTAAATATGCGAATATGCTGTGTTATTACATCACGAGAGGCGTAGAAGGGCTTGGCCCCTATATGGTCTATTACTAAATACAGCTCACGCGATAACTTGATTAGTTTCACTCTCTGTTAGATTAGAAATCATTAATTAAATTAAGTAAGTGCGATATTATCAAAAAAAAAAAACATTTTTTTTTCTCGAAATATTTTCTGGAATATACAGGGTGAGCTTAAAAGCTTAGGAAAAAGATACCCATATTGTCTTGAGAAAAAAATCAGTTTTCGCCGCTTAACTTGGGCATTCTAAAAATCTTAATTTTATACTAAGAGGTTATTTATTATAATTTAGAGCACACAAAGCAAAACAAAATATAGACAAAACTTCATCAGTGCGTAGATACAGGGTATATGACCATTTTTTCGCTCTACATCTTCTACGCCCATGGACTTAAAAGACGTTACTTTTCAGCTCTGGATTACCTGGAGATTTATTACAAAAAAATGTTTACGTACAAAAATTACCCACAGTTTTTAAGTAACTTAAGTCTAAACTTCATCATACCTCAAAAATAATCTCATTTTTTCCATGTTACTTGGTTATCTTTGGATATAAAATAATAATTTTAAAACTTAGAGCAAACAAAGCTTAGTTTTGTATGCTCTAAACTGTAATAAATAACCTATTAGTACTTATTAAATAAAAATATTTAAATATCTATAAAAAGCCAAGTTATGGAGCGGAAACTGAAAAAAAAACGCGAACACAAGTATTTTTGTTTTTAAGCTTTTATTCGTTAAAAAAGATCTTCTATACAGTGGTGAAGTCGTGTTACAGAAAACTGACTCACCCTGTAGATTTCAAAACGTTAAGCTTTTGAAATTTTTTAAAACTTTTCATTTTTTTTTTTTGAAACTTTTAAAATTTTACTCAAAAATGGCTTAAATTTATTCTTATAAATAATGACTATCCGAGATTATTATTTCTTCTACTGGCAGCTCCTTTTTACCATGTTTTTATCAATTCCATTTCTTGTCTGCCTGCTATTATATCTGCGTGCCAACCTTTCAAATTTAGCAATCGAATTTAAACTAAGTTTCCGATGAGCTAGGCACTTGAAACTTTAAACATAACTTAGTATTGCAATTAACAATGCAAGTCGCAAGTCGCTGTAGTGTCGGTCTGTTTGTCTATTTGGTACAAATTTTGAAAAATCATGAAGTACGATGTGCTCCCATGAACGAAGCCGGCTACAGGTGTGTTTAGAACGTGAGCGTCAATGACGTAAATAAAACTTCACACACATATGTAGGGCGCATGCGGCATGCAGTAGTTAATTGATGCATGAATCAAGTGAAAATTACTTTCAAGTGGAAAGGCGACTTTCTAGTTTTATTTATAGACATTCAATTATCTTCATTCTTGGAGCTTTCTTGTTTTGTCACCCATATCTAGTAGAATACTTACTTGACATGTACTCCTCTCGCAATAAAATTTATTATAAATTTTTTCAGAAGAGTTTACCTCTTCCTTTCTAATTTTTCCTTCACTGTTAGCTAAATTTTCTACTCTACTCACTTATATCTTCAAAACTCAGGTATAAAGCCGTCGCTCAAATGCTTCCAATTCTCTAAAATCATCATCTACATTATAAAGCAACAACATTTCACCAAGCTTATTTTTATTCTATACTAAGATAACTAGCGCAGAGCTATTTTAATAAGAACTTTTCTCGCCTCTGCTATGATTATTTCTTATTTTCTAAGAGCATTCTGTCTTTATTTACAATGTTTCCGCTAATGTTTATATATGTCAATCCTCTTTAGAGGCTGATTGTTTACATAGATTTGCTGATTGTTTTATGTTTTCCTATCATATACATATACAGAATGGTCCAAATTCTATGTATGATAATGTCAATGATCATTTTGCATATACCATTGTATATGCAAAACTAAGCAAAACTTTTTTATCAAATTAATAAAATGTCCATCTTTCTTCCGGTACGTTAATCTGAACAAACTAAATCAATTACCTTTTTTGAAAAAGAAAAGAATTAGTAAATATTCTCCTTACTACGTGATTAGTTTGATTATTAGAAGTTAATAATTATGATAGGTACTTCGTAGGTAGATGAGTAATTTTTCTAGATATTAAGAACATAATATTCAGTAAAAAAATTATAACATATCGAAATGTTAATAAAAGGGAAAGTTTTTCAGAGAACTGGGTGCGTTTCATACTTCAATCTTCGGACACACGCAGTGGAAGTGAAAGCCATTTATCAGCTCGATTTCGGTACGAGGCCATTGAAGGGCTTGGCGCCACCATTATGCCTGTGGAAGGGCGTTGTCACAGTAATGATGACCTGAATAAACCCCCTTTTACACCAAAGATGTCCAGTGCGTAACGATAAAGAGCGTTCTGGTGAATTTAGAAAAGCAATGTTAGAAAAGAGAGACAATGCGTGAGAGAGGTGGGGTTGGAAAACTAATTTTATTCCTCTAGCGTCTTATGGAGCAATCAAACCTCCCAGTTTTTACGTTTTATTATTATTGTTATGGAGACGTAGACGCAACGTATATGCTATTCCTTTGTAATATAAAATATTCAGGAACTATGTAGCTCTGTTTGTTCACACATTGATTTTCATTCAATTTTCTTCCCAAAACCTTAAATTTGAGTAATTTTTTGTGCAATCTTTTTTTTATGTATGTTCCGAGTCAATTTTTGTCCCTGTATTTTCTTGCCTGTACAGTTGATTTTTTGAGATCACCCTGTAAATACAAGTGTTAAACCGAAAATTTCAAAACCGTCTGGAGACGAGACATCAAGCGTCAAATTTTTCTAATCAAAACAGACAAGAAAATTTTATTTGGAAAACTAGGAGATCAAAATAATTGAGTGTTTTAGTCCTATAGGATTTTTTGCAGGATTTTTGGCCTTAATCCAATAAAAGAGAAATATAAAGAAAAGGGCAACTGATGATGCGAAAAATCGGAATATCTTCGGAATATCGAAACTTATCCCCAAACAAAATCCGGCAAAATGATGGGGCGTGACAAATTTATTTGTGAGCGGTATTTTGAGAAGTTGCTCGTCAAAATTGGTTATACTTATTACACTACAACTTTTGGAAGACGTTTTCACGTTTTCATATTACTTTAGTGCCAATGCTATCTAATGATCATAATATATTCTATAGTTATATCATAAATGCATATTGAAAAATTCAGGGGCAGGGAGGTTCAAGTCCTTATCGCCGCCACTGACGCATTACACATACTTGTGACTTTTTTTTAGATAATTTCCAAGTAAAATCCACTATTGAATTATTGATAAGATATCAGCAGGTTAGGAAGACGGAAGAGCTCAAGCAAAACATGATCCGCTGACACAAAAATATCGGTTTAATGGGAATAATATCTATGTTTATTTTGATGGATTTCTTTCTTCACAAATATAAGACAAATCGCCTAAACACGTTCGACTTCACTTGCTTGTAACGTATTTTTTACCGCTAGTAAATGATTTTAAAAATCTATTTTTTATGCTAGTTTAGTCCAGTTTTTGCATTTTATGATATCAATAGTTTATCGTTGTGTATATTGCTATTTGTTCATTTAATAAACATTATCTTAGCATTTTCTCGTAGCCATTTACGGTCGCACTGGATTCAGCGACGATCCAGCTTCAGCTCATGTTGAGTCCTATTAATTCATATCACGACAATATCTATCGGCGAAGGTCACTGGCGTCAATAGCTACAACAGCCAGGGAACCCAAAACGTTTTTCAGTCCATATATTTGATTTATAATATTATGACTAGAGAGATAAACATAAGGTATCATTTTGAAGCTACCTATAAACTTCACAAGGAAATTTCCGGGAGCTTGCGCTATAGCAGATGCTCTAATGGATGCCATACAAGAACAAATAGAGGAACAAACAGCACAAACAGATGGTATTGAACTAGTTTAAAATAAGACTTTAAGAAAGAAAGTGATGCTTTAAATTGGACTGGTCTTACTTGCAAAGAAAAACTTAACTGGGCATAGAAGAATAGGCAGTACCTATGACTGCAAGGGATCATCCAAGACAAGACGAGGCAAAAGATTATTCTCGAGGAATCAGTAAAATAGTGCCAGTATTGTGCTATGGATGAGCACTCATTGAGTGAGTGCAGAAATAATGAGAGCAAGACATCGAATAGACGAAAATACTGACAAGCCTATGACTCTGCAAGGCCTGGAACTTCAGGATAGAACGCTTAAGTTATCGGAGCTGTTTGCATTGTGGTAGGAAGGGACACATGAAACAAGAATGCACTGCACGAGCGACCTTAAAACTCTGGGACGTGGAGGGTGGTTTTTCAAATTCCTAAAACGGAAAGAACACCCCTGGCAGTCCGGTTAGGGTGTGCAAAAATCTGCAAAGGAGAAAAAATCAAAGATCACGTAGAAGAAGGAGCAGCGGATGGGAAAACCAGTACCCTCAAACCTGTACTCCATTCCTTTTCAGGGGAATTGTATACTAAGATACATGGAACCATATCAACTTGAGGATTTTCCACGGATTCGGTTCCATATTTAGTCATTTTAACGTAAATAGATTTGTTTGTTACCAAATCATCTACGTCGCTTATCAAAAGAAGTATTTTTATTTTTATTTTATAGCCTCCCTGCATTTCCTGAAAAAGGTCATTTCTTCAGACTCCCCCTAACAAAAATGATGCTTATGCTAATGGCTACTTGGAATACTCATATTAATTCTCTCACCGGTCATTAGTAAAAATATTGTAATAATTATGTGCGTACTTCAGCTTTATTGAAGAAGCTGAAATTATAGTGATTCAGAGCTGTTGAGCCGTTATAGTCCAGTGTAACTTACCACTTAGCTGAATGTTATGTCTACAAATGTGAACCTTACCTGTACGATTATGATATACTTACATAGCTATAATTTCTGCATTGTTTACTTCCATGAAGTGTACTTGACTTCAATTATTATTATATTAATTAATTTTCATTAATATGAGCCTAGGTCAAAGTTAATATTTTATTGAACACATTTCATATCACATCAATGAATACAAATTAAAAGAATATTTTCATCGACTTAAAACTAAGCTACAACTAATTGGTTTTGTGATTACGAATAAATATAAGTACAATAAGTAGAGGTCGTTCGTTAAAGAACAGCGAGAGATACTAGACAGGCTCAACTTCAAATTTTTATTTGGCATTTTTTAAGTCTCAATTTGAATTTTTACCCCTACCGCTCTCACCCCCACCATTGTGGTATTTTTTTTTTAAATAGGACACTCTGTATATTTATGTATTTTTATATTTCCTTAGAAAGTCAAGTAAGAATGGTTTTTACAGTTGTACATTCTTACTGGATTTTCTCAGGAAATATAAAAATACAAAAATATACAGAGTGTCCTATTTAAAAAACATATGACCACAATGGTGGGTGTGAGAGTGGTGGGGATAAAAATTCATATTGCGACTTAAAAAATGTCAAATTAAAATCTGAAGTTGAGGTGTGTGAGCTTTGTTACGTTTTTTCTCTGAATAGTGAATTTTATTCCATAGGTGATTTTCACACTGGGCGAAGGAAAAATTTCGCTAAAGCTCTGATATTTGGAGCTTTATCTACAAAATTACCTGTTCAGGTAAAAATTAAAATGTTAAAATAATTATTTGTACTAAACAGTGAATAGATTAAGTTTTATTATATTTTAAGCGACTTATTATTCAATTAGCTTGTTGGTGTTTTTTGTTAGTTCATAAACTGAAGACTTTGTTATTATTTGTTAAATGAAGTAGTAAAAATTTATTGAGAGAGAAAATAGCTTGCAAATTAAATAGGTCCGTGGCTAACCTGCTGAAAATACGAATTTTATAGTTATTTATTTACGGTAAGCTTGTAATTTCTGTTGGTAATGGAATTGGACCGAACAACTCAACAAACGAAAACTGTGACAAAAGTATTGCTTTTCTGTAAAGCTAATTTTTTTAATTTGTTTTTAAATAAATAAATGAAATAAATATAAAAATAAGAAATTTCATAAAAAATATCTCAAAAGTGGCCAACAACTCCTTAGAAAAAAAATAAGGAAAAATAAGCAGAAATACATCACAAAAAATAATACTCGTGGAAAATAACAATATTTTCTGGGTACTTATATCCTGTTTTCATATCTTTACGCTAGGTCACCGTTCTGGAAAGGTAGGTTCATCGGATCTTAAAAATTTCAAAGTTGAAAGGGTAAGGTGGTATTAACAGCTTTATCAAAAAATCCTAATATCTTAAGTTTTTTTAAGAGATTTTCGGAGTATATTGTGAAGAAGCACAAAGTAACATGAAACGCCATTGACAGTAGCCCACATAAAATTATTTTTTCATAATTTTTAAGTATTTTTTGATCCACGTTCGTTGGAAAAAATTCAAGAAATTTTTGCATGTCAATTATTCAGTAAAAAAAATGTATCAAAATATACTAAAATTATTCAACATGTATACGGTACTGTTCTTTAAAAAATATGTTTCTGTTTGTGTATGTGTTTTTTGTAAAACACGTCAATTATTTTTTCTAAATTAGTTAGCAATTGCTCCCGACTATACGGTCTACTGACGCTCAAATAAAAATTTATAATAAATTTAGATGTTGATTATTTATTTTTGACTCTTTACTCTCCAAAGTATTCATAAAATTATTTATTTAATGCTTTCGTCCTATAATTTTCTTATAATGTTTTCCATTTAGTACTTACTTTATTGTTCAACGAGAAGATTACGCTCACATTTTCGCAACAGTTATATTGACGTCAATTTAATGATTAAAAAACAGGAATGAAAACCACATCTATGTAATCACAAAACCACATATCAGACATTATATAATGATGCATTAATAATAATTATTAAAAATTTATTAATTAATGTAGATTTATGTTTGATTGTTCCATTGCTTCTATTTTTATAATTTTTAAGTTAATAGCTGTCCTGACATTTGATCTCACCTTTGAAATTCCTTACAATACTGTGAATCCTATTACCTAATATAATAATCCTAACTATAATATAATTATACAACTAATTGAAATATAATAATTAAATAAAATAGCCCAGATGGACTAAGTATCAAGGAGCTGTTGCATAAATCGTATCTACAGGAATAGCATAACCTTTCATGAACGATAGCAGGTTTGACAATGTTCTGGGCTTCGGTAAACATCTGTAAACAATCTCGAACCATGGCCAAGGGTTGGCATCCACGAATTGTTGTGGTAGTTGTAGTAGCCCCGTACAAGGTAACTAGAAAAAAATAGCTATACTATAAGATATTAGTTCAAATGTGTTAAGATGTTAGGTAAATTATTATTGTATTCGAAAGTAAACAACTTTGTCTCATAGTGAAACACTGAAACAATTGAGAGAATTGAAACGTTGACAACTAGTCAGTTTATCAAATCATCGCCCTCACATTCTTTATTATTTCCTATAAAGTGATACAAATTGGTTTCATCGAAACAATTTCATTTAAAACAATTTTGCATTGTTAGCTGCAGTTAAAGGTTCCTACAAGCACTTTAAAGAAATTCTAGTGTAGTTTTTGGCTGGAATTTCAAAAAGGGAAAGTTTGTGATAGCTCTCCAGTCTTTTGATTTTACGATTGTAAATTTATTAATGACCTGGTACTTAAACAGGATCAAGATACAAGCATCTTATAGAACATTTTTTTGAAAAGAGCAAAGTTTTTTACTGGGCGTTAATGTAGCAAAGAAAAATATCCAAGTAATTTGGAAGGATTTAATTTGAGCCGCTTTATTATCATAGTTCATACTGGAATTAATTAACAATTGTTAAATTACTAGAACGAGTAGTTAATTTACCATCGTATTTGTAGACGCTGCAAACATGAGGTGTGTTAATTGGACAAGTCTCTCTCATAACGTTGTAGTAATGTGGGTAATCCGAACAGCCTCGGTCTCCATATAACGTCGTTGAATTACATTTGAAACATTCCAGCGCTGATACTGTAAAGATATAAACAAAATAATTTAACATATAAGGCATACCTTTAATATGCTGGAATTATTTTCTAAGAGCTTTTGTTATGATTGGTAGTGTCTTTTCTCAGTCCTTTCCACTCAAATTACCGCCATAAAAAGATTCTAATCCAGAATCGCCTCAAAAGAAAAAAATTCCTTTAAATTTGATGTTAATTCTTGAATATGCTGCATGAAAACAAAAAATTCTACTGCAAAACTATACTCAATTCTAAAGTAAAGTTTAGATTTTTGGTCAAAACTTCACAAGTACCTAAAGCTAATTATAAAAGATTCAAAAGATCATTTGTGAGATTAACTCAAAAATTGTATATCTGATTCTTTGTAATCATTGCCAAATAAAAAAAATAAAAAATTAGACGTCTTATCCGGCAAATTAAGTATTGTGGCCATGGGGAAGGTGAAAGATGGACGTCAGCGTGCGAATCACCTTCCCTGCTCTTTCAGTGATGGCAGTAACTCCGTCGGTATTTGGGATTTGTGATACCACAAAATGTCTATACACATCTTTTGGTAGAACTAAATAAATAATTTCAAGCTTACAGGATAAAATAAATGATCTACAATACCAAAAAAAAACTGAATAATGTCAGTATTATAGTCGATGAAAACTGATCATGTTTTCATGAAAGCATTTTGACGTATTGTTTTTAATTTTAATTGTATTATTAGGCAATTCCTATGTCCAGATACATACAGTGGGCCACCCGGTATACCGTTTTGCCGATGGCAATACACTGATATCTTCTTATACCTTAGATGCGCGAACATCACATACTCGCAGAAAGAAAGAAGTGGCCATACGTCACAATAATTTACAAGAGATTCTAGCTTGGGGTGATAGTTCACTTGGGGTGATAGAAGTTCACTTTAATGCTGGAAAAAACCAGGTAGTCATCTTCTCCAAAACGGTCCAAGTTTGCAGCCAGATATGGTGATGGCTGGACACTCTTTTATTCCATCGTCATCTCTTAATTTACTTGAGCCTCGGAGCGAATATGTCTTGGCATGACCTTGTTGCAGATCTGGCGAAGAGTACTTTTCAAAAACTTGGAATACTTTTCCTCACAAAGAAATTTTTTACACCTCAACAGCTTCTCTTCTTATACAAGGCTCAAACCCGACCATCGTTGGAGTACTGCTCACATGTTTGGACCTCAGCTCCTAAACATACGCTGACATTACTTGACTCCATTCAGAAGAGAGACATTCACTTGCAATTTGATTGGGGACCCAGATTTGACAAAAAATTAGACACTCTCGAACATCGAAGAAAAGTAGTTGACCTTAGTCTGTTTTACAAATATTTTCATGAAAAGTGTTCAAAAGACGTGGCCCGCTTGATCCCACCTAGAGCAAGATCGGGCAGAAATACAGGTCGAGCCACAAAAGCTCATCCCTGACCAGGTTCATCCAGTTCGCCTCGTACCACCCTATTTAAGACTTCTTTCACATGTCTAAATAGAACCGCATCACTTTCAAATAGCATTCCAAAGATGGTGTTTCCTGGAGAGTACAACTTTCAACGATTCAAAGCCAGCGGGAATCGATAGCTCCGCTCATGCACCGCTTCCAGATCATCATAGGAATTTCCCTGCAGTGCATGTGCATTTTCAATGAAAAAAAAATACACTTCTCCCCTCATGGTGATGGGGGAAGGTATTAAATTTCACACCATTGAAAGACTGTCTTTAGATAAACGAACTCTTACTTTATTATTTTTCATTTTTCTGGAGAATTTCTTGGAAATTACGAAAAAAATATTATTACGATTACGGCACCATTTGTCGCGAATCGAATAAAACGTTTCAGACAACTTGACGTAATTTTTGTCGTAAAATCCGATTCTTAAATGAAAAGAAATGGGTTCCAATCAGAGATTTCAAGGTTGTCCACCGTCCCAAGGAATGGGGGTGGATGGCGTTTTCAAAACTATGAATTAAGGATTTTTTTCTTTTATGTATCCATGTGTATTTCTCGAGATATTTGAATGTTTTCAGACTTTTTTACACCCGATGTAATTTGCTGCTTTTCTTGAGACAAAAAGCTAATTTTAGTTGAAAACTCGTGGAATATCCTGTCTAGGGATCATTAAATCACATAAAATTATGATGATTTTCGCAGCAGTGATTCACATCGGTACACAGAAATAGTTCTGAAAATATGTACAGGGTGGGCCATCGAAAAGGTAACTCGCCTTAATAACTTGAAAACTGAAGATGTATGCGAAAAACGCCGAAACAGATCGATTTTGTTATCGACGGGGACATATTTTCGTGACAAATTTAACTACCCAAGTTGACCCCCTTGGCGGGGGTAGCTACCCCTTTGCTTATCATCAAAGGTAACAGACATCGAGTGATACATCATTTGAAAGCTACTTGAATTCTTTTTACAACGATATCCAACATTTTGGGTTTCGCTTACATACAGGGTGGCCTACATACAAGTGATTAGGGCGAGTTACGTTTTCGTTGGGCCATCCTGTATGTAAGCGAAAGTGATACATCATTTGCAACATACTTGAATTATCTTTACAACGATATCCAACATTTTGGGTTTCGCTTACATACAGGGTGGCTTACATACAAGTGATTAAGGCAAGTTACGTTTTCGTTGGGCCACCTTGTATGTAAGCGAAACCCAAAATGTTGATAATCGTTGTAAAGAGAATTCAAGTATCTTTCAAATGATGTATCACTCATGTCTGTTACCTTTGATGATAAGCAAAGGGGTAGCTACACCTGCCAAGGGGGTCAACTTGGGTAGTTAAATTTGTCACGAAAATATGTCCCCCTCGACAACAAAATCGACCTGTCTCGGCGTTTTTCGCATACATCTTCAGTTTTCAAGTTATTAAGGCGAGTTACCTTTTCGATGGCCCACGCTGTATTATAGAAGGGAAGTATTAGTTCTTATCTATTTTGAATGGTGAATTACTTCTGTCAACTGTTTACTGATTCATATTTCATAGATATCAAGCATCCTATAAGCAGGTGAGCAAACTTGTTTATCACTTTCATGTTTAATCAGGCACGTTTCACATCTGCGTTCTCTGCAGAAGGAACAAATAGGAGGGAATAAAGAATCTATGAGTTACAGTTATTTTTGTTACTCAGCCTAGGTACTAACCTCATGGTTACCAGAAATATTCCATAATTATTTGCTATACTGAGTGAGAAGTACCTATAATACCTACTGCCATATTACTGTCTACGAACTTCTGATATTTATCCAATAAAACCTGATATAGGTTTAACAATGCATGTATATACAAAAATTATATTGTTTCTTTGTATTTTATTATATAAACCCACTGCTTCAAAGATTTGAATAAAACTAATGAAGAAAGAATCGATTTTAGAAGAAGAAAAAAATTCCTTTATTCAGTATTTAAAGAAAGAATGACGGTGTCGTTTATTTATTTATTTGTTTATTTTTTGGTTATTTACTGCCCTTATTGTAATATAACTTCCCAATAGTTGTTTCTCTAATTGGGACTATAAACTAGAAAAGGCTAGGTACTAGCCATCTTCCCAAAAAATTATGACAGTTTCAGAAAAAGCTGTCTATATTCCTAATTTCCTCTACTTATTCCACAAAATATTCCAAAAAGCGCAAAGAAGAGTATGTTCATAACATTTTTTTTTTTTTTTCAACTCAACGTAGAATACTTTTATTCTAGCTCTGTATAAAAAACAAGTTTTGAAAATACCTCACTTATGACGTCGAGTTACACCAAGGCCCCAGCACGTGTCCGAGGTAATATCAAGAGAGGAGTGTCATGTAGATTCGCATGGAATGGACAATGAAGCTAATTATGAAAAAGTCAGATGAAGCTAACCATTACATAATTACTGTGTCATCTACAAAAATCAATAAATGAGGGAGAATGAGGGAGAGCATGATTACGATACAACGCATGCCTGACCGAATCAGTATAAACTGGATATCATAATTTTATCTGCAATATTTTTTCTTTGAATATTTTAACATATTATTAAAGAAATGTTAAAACATACGAAATCGGTAATATAACAGCGTAGGTGTCCATTTCCTATGTTCGGAGATACGGTAGATTACTTATACATATTATGTTGGTTTTAACGTGTAGTAATAAAAAGCCTACTCTGCTAATAAGTATTGCTGATAGCGCCGCAACACACAGTCTTTGTTCCTAATAGACAAGGTCAGCTAGCTTCAAATTAAACTGAACAATGGGAACCAACAGACTGGACCATCCTAATTTTACATTCTCAATGTATAAAAATTCTATCAAATGAAGGACAAATACTAATCCAGCTACTGGCACTACACGAGAAGAACACTTAAATAGAAAAAGATAGCGTATAGAACTAAAACCATGTATAGGTACCTACGTCAGCTTGATGGAATAAAAAATCGTCTACGTGATGTTTTATGCATATTAATAATATTTTGATTAAATAATAATGATGCATGTATTAAGATTTTTAATGCGCTGATATGTTAATATATACCTATGGGATTACCTAATTAATTATTATTGCATATACCAGGTGATTTTTTTATTAACTTGTCACCCCCCGAATTTACATAGAATGTGATTTACAACGTCCTATGTGGTAACTTTACAACGATATCACACTTTTGGGTTTTTGCAAAAAAAAATAGATGCAAGGAGAATCGATAAAACAGGTTTTCTTAACAATTCCTTCCTTTTCAGTTAAGTTTGTCAGCAAAATATGTCCTCATCGATTCTAAAATCGACCTCTTTCAAGTTTTTTTATTTTCAGATCACACTTCTATATAAATTCGAGTATCAAGTATATAAATTCGAGTATCAGATTTGCCGATACGAATTTTGAATTGTGACCCGTATTTTTGACAAAATAATTAATAAAAAGGAATTTTCTTTTATTTTTAAATTAGGTAACTTAAATACTTCAAATCCTTTTTTTATTTCGATTATATTATGTGAAACGAAAGAGGATATCATTTCTTACAGTTCTTAAATTAAGGTTTTTTTTTCCGATCAACGTTTTACCTGCTACAGCTTTTATGTTAGGATTATGAAAAAAAAATTTATACCTTTTACTACCAACAGTTCCATTCAAATTAAATTTCTTGCAACATTGAAGGTGACGCATCTCTACTCTTCGAATTGCACAATTCGATAGGTATAATTAAACATACCTACGGGTTTGTGTTTATTTACCTTCACCTTCACTTTTAGCTTAATTTATTTACTTCCGCTGATTGTTTAGTAAAAAGGAGGTACCAGATTTTCATGATTTGTTTCTCTTAATAGATGACTTAATTACCTAAGCACATATTCTAAGAAATAATTTTAATTCGTTATAATTTTGACTTTATAATAATAGCATTAAGTAGGTACCTGTCCATGAATTAGAAATGACACTATTATGGAAAATTATAATTCTCCAGCTGAATTGTAATGTCAATCCCATAACAGAGCCTCCATTCAGAACTTCCAGACAATCGGATCCTAGATATCCTGAATAACTCTATGGACGCGAAAGAATGATCCAACTGTACGATATAATACTTTAAATTAATTCAAAGTTCAAAGAATGTCCAACTTAATGCATAATGATAACTGCATAATTTCTGGTGTAAAGTTGAAGTATTTTTTTAATTTGAATATGGAGTAAGATTTTTCTAAGTCTGGAAAAATCGTCAAGCTTTGAAAGCTTTCTTCTTTATGCTTTCTTGATTATTCGGCACATCTACTAGAACGGTTTACAGAACGAGCTTAATTTGACTCTCCAAATCGGCTGCAAGTCTTGGAAACATACAACTTTTTGAGCACTTTCGTTGCCATGCTAGTCGAATGGGCTAATTCCCAATACCGGCCGCACTGATCCCATGGGACCAGCAGTCAATAATTGTTCTACCACGCCTTTGGTTACTGGCCGCGCTGTAGGCCATAGGACCAGCACATGTTTTCTCTCTAATGTTTCTACTTATTGATTTTTTTCAACCTTTGGCTACAAGATTTAGTGTAAATTCTAAGTTAAATTAACATATTATAATGACCCAGTGGCATAAAATGTCAAATTTTCTTTGACAAAAATTATTTAACTTCTATGAAAATTTTTTAATTTGCAACTTGAGAACGATTAAGGTACTACTACACCTCCTGCTTAGCCCTCCAAACGGTTACAATAAAGTCTCGTTCAAAAATCACCTCATTTCTGGTGTAGAGATGTTCTTGATTTTAACCTTTTTTGGAACGTTTTAATGAACGAACTTAATTTGACTGTCCAATTTGGCTAAAAGTCCCTCAACCTTTTTTTTGTTTTAGAGCTCAAAATTTGATAAAATATCACCAATAGCAGAAAGAGTGCTGCTTTAAAACGACATAGAGAACGAGTTTCTTTATCTGTACAAATCATTGCATCAAAGTCTCGTCCATACTTAAATCACATCATTTCTGGTGTAAAACTTTGCATCTATATTTTTGCCGAATAATTTTCTGAATAATCTTTTAATTATTCAGCTCTCCTGACACGATTAGAAGAACGAGCTTGATTTGACTGTCCAATTTGGCCGCAAGTCTTGAAAACATACACATTCTGTTTTTGAGCCAATGTTCTCAAATTTGGAGGCAAGATGGAAAGTAAATCGAAAAAAAAGTTTTGGGCTTTTTTTTATTTGCAACTTTATTGACGATCAAAAGAACGAACAAGCCTGCTCCAATGGTTGTAATAAAGTTAAGTGTGAAGGCTTTCAGCGTCTTTGATTAGAAATAGCTCTTCTGGAACGCTTGAAATTACAAACTAGATTTTACAGTCCAATTTTGCTAAATGTTCTTAAGTCGCATAATTCTTGGTTTGGAGCGTAACTTTCCCAACATTAGATTGAGTATTACCAAAAACATGAAGTGTGAAACTTAATTTCTTTGGTGGTTTCAATAAAATCTCGTCCAGAAGTCACCTCATTTCCCGTATAGAGATGAAGTCTCTTTAAAATTTTGCATCTGAAATGATCACAGCTCTTTTGAGAACGTTTAAAGAACTATTTTGATTTGACTGTCGAATTTGGCTACAAGTCCTGAAAAAGTGCAAATTCTGGCCAAAATTTCCTCAAATTTTAAGACGAGGTGTAAAACACAATCATATTATGAACAATCATTCGAGAACGAACTTTCTTAGCCCACCCAGTGCCCAATTACGATGATGTGTGAAAAATTAGAATTGGATCTCCTGATGATGCCTCAGAAGGAATCGCGGGGATTATCAGGGGATACTTCCTGATGCGAATGAAAAGTGCATTAAATTGCTATGAATAAATTGGATTTATAATAGATCTAATAACTAACTTGCTGCATCAGTTGAGGTAAAATCTGAAAACGAGTTTTTGTCTGAAAAATTCCCATTGATATAGGCTGGTCATGGCCACGGCCACACCCGCATTTGATTCACCACCAGCAGAATAAAAAATAGATTTGAGGACGCATGTGCATTTAGATAAACTAAACCGCGAAAACAGATCGAACGTGATCTCATCTAGCCATTACTTATTGAGGTATCGTTTACATTACAAAAGTGTTCCACATGCAGACTTCGTTGCATGTTAAGAGACAACGTGATTTGCTATGTCAGTGTGCTTTTGAATTTGCAATCACACATGTGTGATGAACTAATAATACTGTATTGTTCTATTTAAATAGACGTTTGTATTACTATACCTATCAAGGTCTGCGGAAAATGAGTTTAACAGAAGGCGTCATCATAATATGTCCATGAATCTGTTGAGACTGGACTATTTTCGTCAGCTGGATTATTTGAAAAAACTCTAGCTGAACAGGGGTCGGATGCAATAATAACAAAATTAAAAATCTGACATTATGAAAATATGACAAATAATGGTCGTACATTTTGTGATAGGTAATTAACTCTGCTAAAAGCGACTAGAATTTATTGACAGCCATGATAGCCCGATATTTTTTAATTACGTTGTTCAACAGGGCCTAGGAATCTTACACGAATTATGTATTATACAATACTGGTACCTACGACGCTGTAAAAAATTTGAAGATCACGGCAATGTCACGGTGTAAACAGGCTGCACTTATGCAACAGGCTGAACAATCATGCCCGAAACGCGTATTTTCCAGACATCAACAGGTGAGATGCTGAAGATAATTCTGACCTTCTAGAATGATGCTACTATTTTGTGATTTATTAATAAATTTAATTTTAGTGTTTGTGTACTGGTCACAGCATTTAGTTAGGCAACAATCAAACCTCTTTCCGTGTAGGTATATATTTAATAATAGGAGTGTTTTTTATAACCAGAGTCATTAGAATTTCTCCTAACAATATATGGAAAAGAAGCTGCTGCATTACTGCAACTGTTGTGATCTATCAACGAAAACAGGAATCCCGGGTGGATTTCCAATTAAGTTGGAAATAATCAAACGTTTTCGTAAACATATATTACACATGCCTCTAGAAAGCAGTATTCTCAGCCAAGTCAGTGCCAGAAAAAAAAATTTGATGTTACTTTCAAGAAAATAGTAATTTCCGCCAATTTGTTTTATTGGTACTTAATGGATAAACTAGAATTTCATGTTCTGAATTAAGAGCGCAATAATATTACTCATACACGTACACACAGTTCTGCCACCATTTTAAATTGCTGCTGGTTAATTACCATACATAACTATTTCTATATACATGCGTCCCATGAAAACACAAATCTGTAGGATATAGTATTGGATAGATTCCAAACACACGCTTGAAATAAATACAGGTAGGTATCTGAAGGTTAGGAATAAATATATTCAGAAATATTTGCAGAGATTCGTTCTTAATATACCTACGGATAACTCAGTAAAGAAAACAATAAGATTTAGAAAATTTAATTTTAATATCTATACACTCCAACGTTCTCATGAACGCTTCTCAAAGCAATCATCTCATGAGATAAAAGACTTGACACCATTGGTTTCAATTATTTATATTTACTAGGTCTTGAAGCCGGATATATGCGCGCCTGTATCTCAAGTGATAATCTCTAAGGTGAAGAAATCTTCCAAACTAAATACTCCCTAATACTTATATCTTTCACATTCGCAATATGGTTGGGTTGGTTAAATCGCAATAAAGCCTACAGAGCTTTTGCGCAATCTACTGAAAGATTTGTCGTATATCCGCGTTCGATAATAATCAGTGACTCTACTGTACAGAGTGATGACAATATCGAGAAGTTGCATCGAATCGTCAATTAGCGGCACTACATGGCAGAGAGACAGAGAGCGTATCCATCAATTGTCACCGTTGCATTGTTTAGAATCAATGTATCGGGTGGGCATTTAAGAATGAACAGCGGCCATATCTTGGGAAATATTGATCCTACAGTTTCAAAATGAAAATTTTCCTGACATAAGTGACTATGCGAAATGCAATGAAAATATTTTCAAGATGGTCGCACTTCCGGAAATACCGGAAGTTGACACCTACTTCGTTATTTTAACGGGGACACCCTGTAAAATATTACATTTTTTAAATGTCTGAAGAAATCGAACACAGGTGATTTTCACCACAGGAATTTAGATTGAGCGGTTTATGAGTTATAAACAAGTGAAAATCGCAATTTTCCAACTTCAAAGCAGTGTAGAACTAGAACGGCTCAATATATCTAAAAACGGCTTACATGTCCCTATCTTAACTTTTTACAAGGTATCATACCATGTGGTTTGAATTTTTATACAGGGTGATGAAAATTACCAGATTTTTCATCACCCTGTAGAAAAATCTAACTACATAATATAATACATTGTAAAAAAGTTAAGATAGGGACATGTAAGCCGTTTTTAGATATATTGAGCCGTTCTAGTTCTACACTGCTTTGAAGTTGGAAAATTGCGATTTTCACTTGTTTATAACTCATAAACCGCTCAATCTAAATTCCTGTGGTGAAAATCACCTGTATTCGATTTCTTCAGACATTTAAAAAATGTAATATTTTACAGGGTGTCCCCGTTAAAATAACGAAGTAGGTGTCAACTTCCGGTATTTCCGGAAGTGCGACCATCTTGAAAATATTTTCATTGCATTTCGCATAGTCACTTATGTCAGGAAAATTTTCATTTTGAAACTGTAGGATCAATATTTCCCAAGATATGGCCGCTGTTCATTCTTAAATGCCCACCCGATACAATCTAACATCCAAGCAAAAAACAACTACGCGCACATTTTTTGCCATGAACTGATATCTCTGTGATTTACAAAGTTTACGCGCCATTATCCGTGTTTCCATAATCCATAACTCCACTGAACTGAGCGATGACAATCGAAAACTCACACTTAACCTTTCCTATCTGACATGTTGAATCAAAATTATCGACACTATATAGCAGAGAGAGCACATCTAATATTATCACCACTGTCTACCGAAAAATTGCATCGTATTTTCACTCTATTGTTTAGAGTCACTGTACAATCTAACATACGAGCAGAAAATGAAGCGCTCATTTCAGGTTGCAACCTTGAAGTTACATCTCTGTTTTATAGTAAGGATAGTCTGACCTTCAAATTGTTATTAGGTAGCTCTCAAACATTACGAGTTTTTAGAAGAAGTTGGAGAATGAAAAGTTATACAAAATTCTATTTAAAATCTGAATTATGCTAATTTGTTGAAATAGGCTAAATTGACACAAATGGGTATGCGTTCTCATTCGTTCCATGATAGGCTTACGGTACACCTGGCCCTAACCACTCAAATTATTGTAGAAAATATGGGGCTCGCAAATAGTTAACTGCTTTCAAAATTAAGTTAGTTAATTTCTGGGTTATACAAAAAAAATAAATTTTATCACTTGAATTTGTTTTGTTGTTGTTATGTAAAACACCCCTACTGTAAAATCGAATATAATGTGACGGAACCTACGACAACTATTATTTATTTATTCCTCTACATTACAATAATTAATTACTATTATTACCAATGTTTGTTGCTAAGAAAATAGTGTCACTTAAATTAAAAAAATAATTCAGGTCGTGTTTATCCAGGGTGTTCCATTATGAAGGGAACAAATTTCTACTCTTGAATATTTGCTTGATTTTACGATAAGTCACCTACCCTCTAAATTGAGTATTAACGAAGCTACAGGGTATTTACTGTTCCAAAAATTTTTTTTTGTATAACTTCAAAACGCGTCTATATTAAGAAATTTTTCTATTACCTAATTAGTCTAAAATTAAAGAAATAATTAATTACATGTATGTAATTTAGACAGAGACGTGCGGTAGATAGGAGTTACACATTTAACCCCCCCCCCTCCCCACAACTTTTACGTCACTGGCTAACTTTTGGTTTCGACATGTTTTTTCAAAAGCTGCAACATTTCTGGTTCAAAAAGTGAATAAGGTTTCTGTATAAATTCTCAGTAGTTTTTGAGATATGTAAAATTAAGATATTTGAAAGAGACAAAAAGTTAGAGACGTCTTTCGTCAATCTTTTCAACTTTTGGAAAAACTGACAGATTTGATGTGGATGCCAGTTAACTTTTAGTGATATGAGGTCAATTTTTGGATGATTTCCATGAAATGGCTTCACCAGCGAGTGATTTTTATATTATGTAGATATTAGGTACTGAGATTTCACGCTCAAAAACTATTGAGAATTTACGTAATAAACTTTTTGTACCAGAAGTCTAGCTTTTGTACCAGAAACAAATTCCTAAAAAAATATTAAGCGATTTCGGAGTTTTATACAAAATAATGTATTTATTTTTTCGAATATTTAACCCATAACTTCTTTATAATCAACATTTAAAGATCAATTTAGAGAATGGGCGCATTAAGACTAAAATACTTTTTGCTGAAAGACATTGAGACTTTGTGTCTTAAAAAAAGTAAATGTTCTACAGTCGAAGTTTGTCCCCTTTATTCTGAGACGACCTATATAAATTGATACACCTTTAAAAGGTAAACCTTTAAAAGTCTAAATGGTAAAATTTACACTAGGGGTCAGAGGAAGACCGCGATAAAAATTATGTTCTATCAAAATCACATGGGAAACTTTATATAAATACATTACGCAAGGTTCCATTATTTTTAAACGTGTTTCATTGTTGTGGAATGCTCGAATATGTCCGATGGTACTCTAAAATATTTGGTTAATTAGACTTTTATTGGCCACACTATTAATAGATCATAGAAGTTAGTAAAATAGATCATAGAGGTACAGTAAGTTAACTAGAAACTATACGAATCTTAATAATGAGCAGATTTACCATATTATGAGAAATGTAACGTATTTTTATAAAAAAAAGTACGCAGGTACCACATGACAAAAAAAAAGTGTTAACCTATGTACGTTTATTATAGTTTTCAAACAATAGTGAAAGAAATCCAAAGGGTAAACTAAGATATAAGAATTATTAGTCTCTCATAAAAAATTTTTTCATCTATCTATTGTTTGTATTTCAATGAATAAAACCATTCCTAATAACTCTCATTCAAACGTCCACCAAACGCGGGCACTCGTTCATATTACTAATTTTAATGCTTCCTTCACGGTTCAAACCTAGTTAACCTCTAGACAAGCGAACCAACAAACATTTACGTAATCCTATTGATACGAGGTATAATTTTTGTTTGAACCATGCATGAACTATAAAGAAAAGTAAAAGATAAAGAAAATTTGGCAAAATAACTGCTAGTGGAATATACATAACATATTTTTGTACCAAGGCCGCGAACTAGAACTTCGCGTCCTCAGAGAATAATTATTGTCGCCGAGGATGAGATTCTTGAAGAAACGAGAAAGTTTGCAGCGCAAGGAGCATGGTGCATACATCACCTTTTGTGCAATCGGAATGTGAAATTTAAAATTATAAATTTCTAAAGCCACAATTTTATGTTGCAAAGATTGTTTATAGTCCCGGGCTAGCTCATTTCATCAATGATCCATTACTTATGATGCACTCTGATGGGATGAGCCCTGAAATCATATTTTTTGAGAAAAGCTTCAAAGTCCTAATCGACTGGGAAGAATTGAAACAAATGGAAGAGCTATGTCTGAAAAGAGGACTGATCTGGTACACAGACGGTTCCAAAACAGACGTGGGAGCTGGAGCCGGCTTGTATGGAGTGTCCCCCAGATACAGCATGTCTGTATCATTAGGAAAGCACACCACAATCATGCAAGCTGAAATACATGCAATACAGCAATGTGTCGAAGAATGTATGAGAAGGAACTACAAGAAAATGGAAATCTACATACTCTCCGACAGCCAGGCCAGCCTGAAAGCTCTTGCATGCTACAAAACCAAATCATTCCTGGTATTGGAATGTATCAACGACCTCAACGATCTGGCAAAACAAAACAAGGTAACACTTGTTTGGATATCGGGTCACCGAGGAGTAGTTGGTAACGAAACGGCCAAAGAGGGCGCGGCAGCCACCTTCACAGGACCAGAACCAATGTTGAGTTACCAAAAAGAAGGTACGTGGCGCGATAGCCAGTTGGACAAGTAACCAACACAAAGCATATTGGAACCACATACCAGGCAACAAACATAGCAAGTTAATGGTAAAAGAATCATCTCCAAAACTTGTAAATGAGTTACTGCATTTAAACAGAATGCAAGTTAAACCAGTGGTGGGACTTCTTACAGGACACTGCCACCTGAGACAACACCTGAAGAAGCTGGGTATCTTCAATGGAGAACCAGCATGCAGACTATGCAATGAGGAAGACGAAACAGCTTTCCATGGTAATCTTTGAGTGCCCAGCACTTAATCGAAGCCGACACTCAATCATGGGAAACAATACCAATGACATGATGCCGGGGAAAGCCTTGGCAAGCAAACTTCTGAACCTTGTGAAGGGTACAGAGTTATTTGAATAGCCAAGAACCAATAGCTACGGAGATACAATAAGCCTAAATGGCTGCAGCATCAGGGAACTAAAAACCGATTTCCGTATCTCGCATCAAACAAACAAACAATAGTCCCGGGCTAAATAGAGATGCTAATCGCTGACAATGATGGGGGGTTTGTTCTAATAAGGGATAAAAATGTTTTGGCTGTGCAATAGATACAGTTTTTTTTTTTCAACAACCCTATGTTTTTACTCTTTTAATGACATGTTCTTATTAATAATAAATCTTACATATAACAAATTAAATTAAAAAAAAAAAATATTGTTTTAAACTAGACTAATTATTTCTCCTTTGAGAACTAACAGTCATATGGTTACTATAACGACAGTTATCTCTTTAATTAGTATTGTTGTGCCCAGTACTATATTGATATTAATAATATTCAAAATATTGTGAGGATAATGTATGACCGTCTCTTAGAAATCCAAGGATCTAAATTTAAATTAGTTATTGAATTGGTTCCAAAATTATGGCGAATTCAAGGTCATACACACGTAGAGATGTTTCTTATAAAACTATTCACGATATTTTTCTTTTAATAATATCACAAAGTTTATTTTTATTAGAGGTTATTTTTATTGCATAATTACAGTTTTATCAAAACCACTTTGAACCCTAAAGATAAATACCTATTCTACACGTGTCTCGTTTTTTAAGTTCAGTAATCTTCCATTACTTTATTGAATATAACTTACCTGCATAGAGTACATCAAGAATAGTAATAATGGCCAAAATTGTTTTTACTTGCAGCATGGCATTCCAAGTCATATTTTTTATTACAGCATTCAAAACAAAACTTAAAAACTATCAAGAACTGGGTCACTGTCAAAAAAATTTGTCACAACAATTGTTTTGAAAATACATAGGTGAAAACTGCTTGAAACAATCACAAAACTGATGCATTGGATAATGTTCTTTACATAAGATGACGGATTATAAGGAATTTATACATTTTTTAGTGCGTATTTATTAGAACTTAACACCTCATAAATGTAAAAATGTTGTACATATAAGTAGGTGACATAAAAGAAAAAACTGTGTCAGTGAATTGTAGGTGTTACAATGCTTCTTGGAAAGACAGTAATAAGAAATCATAGCTGAAAGCTGATTCTAAGTAAAAAGTTGGACACCACTAAAAACCTAAATAAGCAAGATTTCGTTTAAAAATTTAAAAATTTATTGAAGCAGCTCTTAGGTATATCAATGTCTCTCTTATAAACGAAATTAGCTGTCTTTAAACCCTCGTCAGTCGTCCTGCACTTCCATCTCAACTTTTTTATTCCCTTCGTTGTTACACAAATCTCCCATCTTTGCATTCATATCTAAAACAAATTCATTTTTATAATAATAATATGCTGCATGGGGACGTTTAATGGGAAAAATCATAACATAACTCCATTCCTACAATCTATTATTTTAAAATCGCACAGAATGTGAAATTTTGATCATTTTAGACTGCACATGAAGAGATGTTTTATAAGTATTCTATGGGATATTTAGGGCGTACTCAACTGATTGAAGAGGGGTACCTTCTGATTGAATCAGATGGTAAAGGACATAGAACCCATACAGCCTCACCCGGTGTGATACCAGCTTTCTGGCTTAGGGGGCGTGAAGTTGTTTTAATAAGCTGACGTGTCGTTGCTTTGGCAGGGATTTCCGTCCATGGGGTAATAAACAACAATAAGCATGGATGGCATTCCCGGGGTAAAAATTTTCCAGAATTAAAACGACTCCTCATTCAGATCTCTGGGCGGGGGCTAATCCAGGGACACATTCGCGCAAGAGCAAGAATATTAGCATCTCCCGAATGGGAAAATAATTTATAGTTTTGACTTTTGAAATAATAAAGGTTTTAACATGAGTATCAATTCAGTACATCAACATCTGCAGAAAAATAAATCTCACATTTTAATACTGTGTGAAACAAAGGTCCAAGCGTCGTCAATCACTGTTAATTATCTTTACCCCGGATATGACTTACATTCCCGATTTAGTGTAACTTCGGAATTGGCGTTCTTGTCAGAAGTGACATTTTCTGACAACGTGATATGGCTTATGATAAGAGACAGACAAACGATGAGATTTATCTGTTATTACTTATACCGACCAACAAGCGATAAGCAGTATAGGACACTTTTTATGTCCCTGACAAAGACTGCTTGTTGACTTCATACAGATAAACTACCCTATAGCCGAGATAGCCATCTTGGGAGATTTTAATGCAAATAACATCAATTTAAATAAGCAAACTTCACTGATGAAGAAGGCCGTGAAGTGAAATTTTTGATGAACCAACCCACATTCACGAGCATGAGGGATAATTTGCTAGCATTCCGGACCTCTTTTTTACCACCAACCCTCAAATATACAGGGTTATTCACGGTATACGCCACGGAAGATTATGGCCGTGTCTCTGGATTTTAGGATCTTTTTATTTTTGGAGTGGATAGAGACCCGGCAGAGGTACGTTTTAAAATTATATTCATAATGTACAGGATGTCCCAAAAGCATGAAACATATCAAAGTTATGTTTTTTAAAATGGAATGCTCCTATGTTATTGCATTTTTAGATTGTCTGAGAAGAAAAAATAAGATTGGTTTTTACAGTTGGTGTTTAAATTCAGAAGTTTGTGAGTTATAAACAAGTGAAAATCGTCTTTTTTGAAGTTCAAAGCCCTATACAACGAAAACGGTTCAATATAGAGAAAAACGGCTTACATGTCCCTATTTTAACTTTTCATGTACTATCCTATGGTATAGAATCATTTGTACTTTCTTTGATTTATTTATTTGTCGACGCGTGGAGAAATTTCAGAATTTTTCAAATTTTTAATCACCCTGTGTAAATATTTCATCTACATCATTAGATAGTACATAAAACGTTAAAATGGGGACATGTAAGCCGTTTTTCTCTATCTTAAGCCGTTTTCGTTGTACAGGGCCTTGAACTTGAAAAATGACGATTTTCACTTGTTTATAACTCAAAAACTTCTGAATTTAAATACCAACTGTAAAAGCCAATCTTATTTTCTCTTCTCAGACAATCTAAAAATGCAATAACATAGGAGCATTCCATTTAAAAAAACATAACTTTGATATGTTTCATGCTTTTGGGACATCCTGTACATTATGAATATAATTTTAAAACGTACCTCTGCCGGGTCTCTATCCACTCCAAAAATAAAAAGATCCTAAAATCCAGAGACACGGCCATAATCTTCCGTGGCGTATACCGTGAATAACCCTGTATACTAATTCACTTAATTTTTAAAGTTTGGTTTTGATTTGAAGATTTTAACAAATAAAAATTATCAGTATTTAATTATTAAATATGTCAAAAATAAATTTTGGATTGTTTAAAAAATCAGGAGAGAAAAGAAAAAAGTGAATGGAGAAAAATGTTGATAGCAACGGGAAGAATTAATGAGAATTTTAAAAAGTGGACTGTCAGAAAAGAGTAAGAGAAGTTAAAAAAATAATGATTTAGAAGAATTAAAGAAAAGAAGAAGTGATATTTAGTGGAAGAGGATAAGAAAGAAAAAAATTATAAGAAGAGAGGTTGTCAAAAGGAATTAATTAGAAAAAAAAAGTGGACTGTCAGAAAAGAGTAAGAGAAGTTAAAAAACAATTATTTAGAAGAATTAAAGAAAAGAAGAAGTGATATTTAGTGGAAGAGGATAAGAAAGAAATAAATTATAAGAAGAGAGGTTGTCAAAAGAAATTAATTAAAAAAATTTGGAAGCGGACTGTCAGAGTAAGAAAAGTAAAAATAATTATTTGGAAGAAAAAGGAGAAGAACAAAGAGGTAGATAACAAGGAGAATTAATTAATTAGATTGAAATTGAGAAGAGCGTGTATAAGAAAAGGTAAAAAGGGTGAAGGTAGTTATTTTGGAAGCACAAAAGAGAAGAACAAATAGATAGCGAAGAGAACGTGAAGAAGTCGGAAGGGGATAAATTATAGAGAAGATCAACTTGAAAAGAAGTGGAAGAAACCTGGAAGATGTCTAAAAGATAGGAAATTACAGATTGTATTTAAGAAAGGAAGGAGAAGCGGAAAGAAGAAGAGAAGCAGTGAGACACGAAGAGAGTGACAGAGAGAGTTGGTAGATCAGGAAAAGGAGAAGCGAGGCTGCGGACGCATATTGTGAAGGATATTGTAAGATTATTTTGATGTGATAATTAATTTTAAATTCTTATAAGTGTAGTTTTAACAAAATTTAGAATCAGAGAGCTCGAGGTAGGTTTTTTTGTTGTAATTTTCTGTAATAAATATTATGTCAAATAATAAATTAGGTATTTGTTAAAAAGTTTTCAAATTAGAATTCAAATTAAATTAAATCAAAATTTTCTTTTCAACTGAACCCAACTGAGAGAGAGAGAGTGCCCTCAAAGAATAATAAAATTTGATTTGTTTATGGTATAATTGTTTTAATAGAATTAATAATAATAAATTAGATAAGGGGGAAAAGGAATACCATAACAATTGGCGCCCAACGTGGGGCTACTCTCTTTCAATTACCCAACGTGGGGCTACTCTCTTTCAATTACCCAACGTGGGGCTACTCTCTTTTAATTATTCAGAAGTTTTGAAATTTTTAAATCAAAATTTAGTTCATAAAAATTAATAAATCACAGAAATTTAGTGTATTGAATGGTAGTTTTCTAAAAGGTAGTTAGAAATAGTTAGTTGTAGTTTTCTTTATAATTAATTAATTTTTACTAGATTTTTGAATTAAAACTATACTAAAATGTCGAACCAAGATAGAATGGTTCTAAGGAAAGATTATGATAAAGAAGATGAGGGAGATATAACAGAAAATCAAGAGAGAGGAGATATGCCGGAAACAATACGAGTGATTTTAGAAGATACTGCGAAAGATAAGTCAGAAGTCAAAGAAGATATTACAAACATTGCTATGTTTAGGATGATGATGAAAGAAATTAAAGAAGGAAGAAAAGAAATAAAAGAAATAAAAGATGGAATACAAGGTGTTATGGAGAAAATGGAAAAAATCAATGAAGGAATAAATGATAAAATTGAACAAAACAAAACAATCTGTGATGATAAAATAGAAGAAGTTAAAAAAGAAATACAAAGTGGAATAGAGAAAATGGAAGAATTTGACCAGAAATTTTCTGAAAAGCCTATCAAGAAATGGGATTGGAAAATAACAGAAGATAAAAATAATGAATATATTGACGATAATTTAGTATTGGGGAATGACAAATTGCTTAGAATAGAAGTTCCAAATAAATTACCTAAAATTAACGAAGGCCAAATAAAATTTGTCACACACAATCATTATGGGAAAGAAGAAAAGAATATAAAGAATGAATTAAATAGTATTAAGTATGAAAACGAATTATATGAGAAGAAAAATGATTATAATGGAATAAATATAGAAGATTATATGAAAATGATAAAGAAAACTGAGAAATATAGCATAAAAATAAAACAAGTAACCAGAAATTATAGGGGATTAGTTAGAAAAGAAGAAAACAGTATTATAGTAATGTGTTGTGTGCATAAATTTGTGGTCAAAGATACAAAACATTTAAACAATAGTATTTACCCAATAGGTGAGTTAGAAAGAGAGAGTAAGAGTAAACTTAAAACTATTAGAGGGGAAAATGATCAAAGACTAGAAGAATTGATGAAAGAAGCAAGAAAGATGAGTAAGATGAAAACAATTAAATGGAATAATAAACAAAGAATAGAAGAAGTAAGAAGAGAAACAAGAAAGAGTCTGAGTGAACTTGAAACAATTAGATTGGAAAATAAGCAAAGACTAGAAGAATTGATGAAAGAAGCAAGAAAAATTTGTAAAATGAAAACAATTAAATGGAATAATAAACAAAGAGCAGAAGAAGTAAAAAGAGAAGCAAGAAAGAGGACTAAAATGAAAAGAGTTAAACTGAATAAAAAATATTTAAAGTTGAATGGCAAGAAAGTCAAAATAAAATAAATTTAATATTTAGAATGTAGATTTGTATATAGAAATAGGAAATAGGTTAGAATTAGATTCATGAGTTAATTAGTTAGTTAGTTAGTTAATTAGTAGTTTAATAGAAAATTATCATTCAATTAATTCTAAATAAATTCAAAATTAATTTCATGTAAATTTTGGGGAATTGTTATGAAAAATTAGGTTCACCTAATTTTTAAAGTTTGGTTTTGATTTGAAGATTTTAACAAATAAAAATTATTAGTATTTAATTATTAAATATGTCAAAAATAAATTTTGGATTGTTTAAAAAATCAGGAGAGAAAAGAAAAAAGTGAATGGAGAAAAATGTTGATAGCAACGGGAAGAATTAATGAGAATTTTAAAAAGTGGACTGTCAGAAAAGAGTAAGAGAAGTTAAAAAAATAATGATTTAGAAGAATTAAAGAAAAGAAGAAGTGATATTTAGTGGAAGAGGATAAGAAAGAAAAAAATTATAAGAAGAGAGGTTGTCAAAAGGAATTAATTAGAAAAAAAAAAGTGGACTGTCAGAAAAGAGTAAGAGAAGTTAAAAAACAATTATTTAGAAGAATTAAAGAAAAGAAGAAGTGATATTTAGTGGAAGAGGATAAGAAAGAAATAAATTATAAGAAGAGAGGTTGTCAAAAGAAATTAATTAAAAAAATTTGGAAGCGGACTGTCAGAGTAAGAAAAGTAAAAATAATTATTTGGAAGAAAAAGGAGAAGAACAAAGAGGTAGATAACAAGGAGAATTAATTAATTAGATTGAAATTGAGAAGAGCGTGTATAAGAAAAGGTAAAAAGGGTGAAGGTAGTTATTTTGGAAGCACAAAAGAGAAGAACAAATAGATAGCGAAGAGAACGTGAAGAAGTCGGAAGGGGATAAATTATAGAGAAGATCAACTTGAAAAGAAGTGGAAGAAACCTGGAAGATGTCTAAAAGATAGGAAATTACAGATTGTATTTAAGAAAGGAAGGAGAAGCGGAAAGAAGAAGAGAAGCAGTGAGACACGAAGAGAGTGACAGAGAGAGTTGGTAGATCAGGAAAAGGAGAAGCGAGGCTGCGGACGCATATTGTGAAGGATATTGTAAGATTATTTTGATGTGATAATTAATTTTAAATTCTTATAAGTGTAGTTTTAACAAAATTTAGAATCAGAGAGCTCGAGGTAGGTTTTTTTGTTGTAATTTTCTGTAATAAATATTATGTCAAATAATAAATTAGGTATTTGTTAAAAAGTTTTCAAATTAGAATTCAAATTAAATTAAATCAAAATTTTCTTTTCAACTGAACCCAACTGAGAGAGAGAGAGTGCCCTCAAAGAATAATAAAATTTGATTTGTTTATGGTATAATTGTTTTAATAGAATTAATAATAATAAATTAGATAAGGGGGAAAAGGAATACCATAACAATATATCTTCTTATACCTTAGATGCGCAAACATCTGCCATTGACGCTTATACTCGCAGACAGCAATAAGTGGCCATACTTACATACCAATTACACATAAGGGATTCTAGCTTGGTGCGATAGAAACCAAGTTCAATTTAATCTGTTTCCATCATCATCTCTTCATTTACTCAGAGTGAGCCTCAAAGATAACATGTCTTGGAATGGCCATGTTGCAGGTTTGAGGAAGAGTGCCTCTCAAAAACATGGAACACTCTTCCCCATGAAGAAATTTAATACACCTATAAGAGAAGAATTTATAAGAGAAGAAGCTGTTGCTTCTCTTATACAAGGCTCAAATCCGACCATCCTTGAAGTACTGCTCACATTTGGAGGTCAGCTCTTAAACATACGATTACTTGACTCCATTCAGAAAAGAGACATGCACTTGATTGAGGACCCAGATTAGAAAACTTTTATGTATAGAACCGGATCACTTTGGAATAGCATCCCAAAGGGTTTTGCTGACGAATACAATTTGTACGTACCGGGTAAATGCCAGTGACACGGAGACAACGGCGGGCACGCGCAGTGAGTGAGTGATGGTGGCGTTTAGTGCAATGCAAACACGGCCGCTGGAGGCCTCGAGCTCGTCGACTTCGACTGTCGAGTCTCGTCGACCTCGACTGTCGAGTTTCAGTCCGGCGTGCCGGATACCTGCGATTTCACCTTTCTTTTCTCTCCTGGAATTCGCTAGAGGAAGATCGTTTCCGCAAACACCTGGGATTATTGGCGAAATGGCGTCGTGAACTTTCACGCAAATTATTATAAACATCATCCACGTTTTTGGCTTGCTTTTTCCTACGGCCTGATTTTTCCTACGGATTGATTTTTCCTGGAGGCAATTCTTTCTTCCTGGGTGGCAACCTTTTCTCCCGGACTCAACCTTTGACCGGAATCAATTTCACCCGGAATCAACTCTGTCTTGGAGGCCACTCCTTCGTACGGAAGCAAGTTTTCTCTTCAAACAAGAAGGCAGCACATTGGTTGTTCCTTAGACCAAGTTTACCACCAGCTGAACTTCCACCCTCACTCCGGAGACCCTACGAAGCTAAGGGCCTTTGCCTACCAAGTTTTAACCGATCAGTTCATTCGGATATACTACACGCTCTTGTTCCTTATTGTTGTTAACCGTGCTCAAGTCAAGATTCTGTGATAATAGCTGTGATTTTATTTTAATAAAGAGTACCTGTTGTTCTGCTGGCCTGCTTGTTATTGCTTAGCCTCTTAGACTAGCGACTCAACCCACGACCCTTGTTGTCTTTTACTGTCTCATGCTCTCAACGACTATTTTTCCCCTCTAAGGGTTAGATAGTTCGTTTCAAGTGGCGACCAACGTGTCTATCTGCCAATAATTCGTTTCAGTGCGACAATTCAAAGTCAACGTGAATCGACATGTTCGCTCATGCACCGCTCCCAGAGCGTCGTATGGATTTTCCTGCAGTGCCTTTGTGCATTTTAAATAAAAAAAGGAAAGTTAGGGCTGACTTTATTTAAGGAAGCTGTAGGTACCTACTCCATATAGGGAGTAAAATTTTGAAAGTATTTTGAAAAGAGAAACAAGATGAAAAATGATATGAGTTAACTAAAATCTTTTCTGAACAACGTTTAACAATAAAAACCAATTTTTCAATAAATATTCAATAATTTAACCTTAACTTGGTAAATAGCTATGCAACCGCTTATACATGTATTATGTTTACCTGCCAATATAGTAATAACTTTCTAACAACTGTACAATATTCTTGATTAATTTGTTTCATCACTTCTTGTATTATTGCTCGATTAAAAACTGCCCTCAAGCACATAATTTTCGAAATTTCTGTCTGAAAACAATGATCAAGACAAAGTATCCGCAATAATCAAGTCTTTTTTTTTATATTTCCTTAAATCATCTTGCCATTGGATAACTCATGATTTTTGAATTGGTTGTACTTACCTAATGTGACTTTTCGTTTTCGATTAATAGTCAAAACATTGAAGTATTATTAGTAAGTAGCTTAGATGCATCATTGAATAATCTGTACTCAAGCATTTAAAATAAATATACATTATACCGCGTACTGCTGTTTGAAAACATCCAGGAAATGTGTGTGTACGGGATTTCTAATTTTCTATATTGAAAGGAGAAGGAGAAACAATTCAGTAAGTATTTTATTATTAGTCAAGTGGGATATTAAGATGGTTTTCTCCTCTCTAATAATGTTTCCCACTTATACAAGCAGGTTAAAATAAAAATTAGACTACGGAGCTCCTGTGGAGCAAAAATAAACTGGATATTTTTAGAAACTCGTTGGTTTTAACACCATGAACCCTGAACAAAATATCTACGAAGTGTATAAGCCGCAAAACAAAAATCTTAAACCTTACGGCATCAAGAGACATATTCTCTACATTTTTTTAATAATATAAACAATGGTGACAAAACTATCTTATACTTTTCCTATAATATCCGTGATAATTTTTTTTTGTGCAATAGAATCTGGTAAGAATATTTTGAGTGTTATGATATTTTTTATGTAACAATATGAGGTTATATATTGTGATTAAAATTGCTATGTATTCTTCAAGGTGAATCGTTAAATTGCTACGAATGTAACGACACCACCGAACTAATTAACAATTCCGTATGTCTTCAGGCCCATAATTGGCCTAATGTGAGAGAGTTGAATAAAACCATCAAAGCTTGTGCGGAAAGTAAAAAAAGGATAAAACATACTTGCCAGACAATTGTTGTCAAAGGTAAGACACATTTTTAGTACCTACAGTATATGTTTTGTGCAAATACCTAATAATATCTCCAGGCTTATTTAATACTAATACAGGAAAATAAAAAATTGAAATCGAAAAATTTTCTGCAATGTACACATTTAAATGTAAATCCACGTATTGTGATGAAATGTGATGTGGTGCTATTCTCATGCTGTGTAATAATTGTATTCGAGATCGAGAAGTTATCAACAAAATATTCAAAGTTTATGGCATTTAAATTAAATTTGTCTAATTTAACTCAAATGTTCTTATCATAATTCATGACAACAAGTCACAATCTCCATAAAACCGGCGGAATTAAGTGCAAAATTTCAAAATGTATTAGAATTTTCCTTTTGACATTTCTACCTTATTATTGATGTGTTAACTGAAGATAGGTTCGTTAAATAAAGATCGTTATTGTCCAAAATTATTTCCTCTATAATTTTGTCCAAATCTAAACTTATTCGGACAAAACTGAATTTTGCATGTTAAATTCCTTCGAGACACTCACAAGTAGTATCCAGTCTATAATCATACACAATCCAAAATACTTTTTATACCTGTATCCATGTTGATTTTTGTTGAGAATCTATTAACGTAAAAATTAGATTTTTTCTAACTGAATGGAAAAAATGCAATTAATTATTATTTTAGCACGCTAACAATTAAATTGAGTTGTCTCACTAAAAACACTCTTCAACCGTGATGTCGAAACACTAATCACTGTTAAATTTAATTAAGTTTTCTGTGGTTTTCGCGTTAAAGAAGTGACGTTGTAGTCCAACTTTTGATTGGACTAATAATACACTTTAATCACTTACCTAACTTTTCTTCGGAATATCTATTTGAAAACTTTTTGCTATTAAATTGTGTTTAGGTCCTTTAACGAGATAGTCCACAACCAATAACTGTAGTAAATTACGTTCGTTGTTGAGGGTGGTTTAAAGAGAGCAGAAAAAATTAACTAACAGCCAGTATTCTATTAAGTTACCGGGCAGATTTCTGGGGGCGTTTCTAGAAAAGGTATCAACCGTCAGTAGAAAATATAGCAGCTTGATTCTTGGCATGAAAGGGATTACAAAAATGTTAATAAAAATGATTTAGCTTTAAAATGGTATCAGAAATCTGCCCATTAGTTAATGGGCCTTTATAATACTGGCTGGATTTATTCATAGAATCAATATGAAATCACTTTCACGCTTTTCAGTTTCTCTCAATAATCATCTCAATGCATCTCAATTATTAATTCATAAAAAAAAACAAACGTGACAGAAAAATCTGTTAACAAAGCAGCATTGTACTCAATAGGTACCTATAATTTTTCTTGCTTGATTTTTTAACCAGAGTTTCAATCTTGGATTCATACAAAATTTCAAAATGTTTCATCGGATAAGTAGTCCTGTTAGATTTACTTTAATAAACACTCAACACATCTTATAATTGAAATTATTCTTATTTTTAGTTGCGAAATGCAGAGAAGAAGTAAATCCACCTCTATGGATAGTTGAGCGAAAGTGTAAAAGGGCGAAACTGGAATTGGACTGTGAAGACTCAAAGGATGATTACAAGAGAAAATACAACAATATAGGCTATGTAAAGATGGAGCAATGTTACGAGTGCAAGAGCAATCTCTGTAATAGTGTTATCTCTCTTAACATGCACAACGCCATTGCCATGGTTTTCATAAGTGTCATATGTGTACTTTTGTTTATAGTCAAATAAACCATTAATCCCAGGGAGTTAATTCTATGGTCTTATGGATTCAAAAAACTATTCCGTATTCGAATTGTTCATTCGTAGCTGACAGTTAATTTTTTTTTTTTTAACTTGGAAAAACTACTTTCTCACAATTAAATAAAATTACATTGTTGGTATATGAGACGTATGTACAGTGTACACGCCATAAATGTTGATCTCAGCATTATTTAATTTATATTTCTAAAATTAGGTAAAAAAAATAACACAATGAAATGAAAAGTTGTAATCATATTTGTTCATCTGTGCTTGTGTAAAAAATTTAAAACATACTGCATTGCAACTTTATTCTGACCGCGGTTGGCAATGAAAAATCAGCTGTTTCGCCTGGTATAATCTTGAAGTTTTTGTCAATAAACTATGATAATGAATTTTGACAGTGGCTGTCAGCCAGGCTATCAATTTCAACATTCCTTTGGCCGATTTGATCAGCGGAACTAGCTGCGGAAAATGCCTTGGTTGCTTGAATGTTTATAGCTATAATGCGGTAAATTATCTGCCTGCAGCAAAAACTTATTTACAACATTTGAAGACCTTTATTGGGGTATTTAGGCATCCATGACATAATTATTATTGAATGGAAATTTTTTTATTAATTCTTAGATACAGAAAAAAAACATATGATTAGATACTTGAGCACCAGGCAACGAAAGTGGTGACCAGCTAGCAAATGTGGGAAGAAACCTAAACGTTCCAATGGACTTGAAAAATTAAACAAGAGGCATCGAGTGTGCTATCAGGGGAAGTTCACGTAAAAGATGGCGCTCAACCTGGAAAACTTCAACTCTCAGCAAGGGCAAATGGTACACTGCAATTCAGCCAATCTTCCCTGAACACCCATCGTTCACAAAATTCTAGTTTACTTCCAGACGTCACCTCACAACAGGAATTTGAATACATATACCAGGCTATAACCTATATTCTACAATAATTATACAATAATGCTTTCTGAACGACACACTTACTCTAACGGTATGGTGAAGACAGAGACATCGATGTTTCAATGGTTATTTCCATCTCATCAGTCTATTATATCACCACCACTAGAGAAGTGTGCCGATCAGAAAGAAAATCAAAAGCTTTAAGCAAAATGATTTGTCGGAAACATAGTGACTTGCATGGCAAATGCCATCTGATGACTGAAAAGTAGAACTTTCAATGTGTCAATCAGAGACTCTCCCAGAGAAATCTGCAATTTTTCACTACCAACGCTGACAGTTCACTGAAAAACCAATTACCTTGCGAATCTCAGTAAATCAATCAGAGATGGAGCTAGTCACAAAGCTGTGTTCCTAGAAAGGAAGTAGTTTCTATGAAACAAATTGAATAATAATAAATTATTATATCAATTACAGCAATCCGATTGTTGAAAAACAATAATGCTTTCTGAACGACACACTTACTCTAACGGTATGGTGAAGACAGAGACATCGATGTTTCAATGGTTATTTCCATCTCATCAGTCTATCATATCACCACCACTAGAGAAGTGTGCCGATCAGAAAGAAAATCAAAGAAAATTCTCTAGTGGTGGTGATATGATAGACTGATGAGATGGAAATAACCATTGAAACATCGATGTCTCTGTCTTCACCATACCGTTAGAGTACGTATGTCGTTCAGAAAGCATAATTGTTTTTCAACAATCGGATTGCTGTAATTGATATAATAATTTATTATTATTCAATTTGTTTCATAGAAACTACTTCCTTTCTAGGAACACAGCTTTGTGACTAGCTCCATCTCTGATTGGTTTACTGAGATTCGCAAGGTAATTGGTTTTTCAGTGAACTGTCAGCGTTGGTAGTGAAAAATTGCAGATTTCTCTGGGAGAGTCTCTGATTGACACATTGAAAGTTCTACTTTTCAGTCATCAGATGGCATTTGCCATGCAAGTCACTATGTTTCCGACAAATCATTTTGCTTAAAGCTTTTGATTTTCTTTCTGATCGGCACACTTCTCTAGTGGTGGTGATATGATAGACTGATGAGATGGAAATAACCATTGAAACATCGATGTCTCTGTCTTCACCATACCGTTAGAGTAAGTGTGTCGTTCAGAAAGCATTATTGTTTTTCAACAATCGGATTGCTGTAATTGATATAATAATTTATTATTATTCAATTTGTTTCATAATAATTATACAATAAATATCCCTACCCCAATTAAAACACTCACGCTCCTAACAAACTTGAATAGCTTAATTATAAATGAGTTGATGGCGTTTTTAAGTTACAACGCCAATAAAAGATAAAATAACCTACATGGCACTACAGTTTAACAGCACATATAGGTACTTGAAATTAGTATATAAATTTTTAAAAAACTTGGACTTCTGTTTCAGGTATTCACCCCCACAACCCTGTATCTGTATCATGGGATCCTTCTTCTATCCGAGGCAACATTTCAGATTTCGGGAGTGTGTAATGCTTTGCTCTGCCCCAAAACGACGAGACTCTTGTCTTGTCTTTGTGCTATCTGTCTTTACTAACCTCCTCAATTCAAAGTGAAACGTATTGCTTCATTGTTAGACAAGCCGACGAAGAAAAAATCAATCTATGAACGAAATAAATCTCTACCAAAGTAAAGAGACACCCGTAGAACAATCGAAAGCATTATTATAAGCAGCAAGCTCAGACGCACTTATAATAGTGCAATCCAGAGAAAAGTTAAGAAATAATTAAGAAAAACTTGCCACTGGCTAAATACACAACTACTCTGTGTGAAGGCAATTGAAAATTATTACTCAACTCACCTAAATGAATTTTAGATATAAAATTAGACCTAAAAGATATAAATTAGTTTCGTGTTTTTAAGTACATTGGTAATATTATTTTATTCTGAGAATGGCATTTCATATGCTCATTTCCTCATTACACTCACAACCTAGAACCTTTACACTTGTCAGTGTGCTGTAAAAAATTTTTTTTACATTTTTTTCTCATAAGCTATAGCCAATTTGATCCAAATAGAGTTTGAATTTACCTACTATAATAATTCTCTACTGCAGATTTTGGTAAATATTGTAAAGATAGAAATTACAGAAATTAAATAAATTTTCAGACATCAAATTACCTACACGGTCTAATTATTTTAGTGTAATTAATTATTTAATTATTAATTATCTGAGACATAAATCTTATGATGATTTATTATGATCAGGGAAAGGCTATAATTCTATTATCAGACACCTCTCAAGCAATAACGCAGGACTTATATAAAGAAATTGCAAAAAACTAATGAAAAAAAATCAAAAAAAGCAATTTATTTTTATGTATTTATTTATTTATTTATTTATTAACAATAAATACAGTGTGTCATAATTTATTATTTTTTGAAATGTTACTTTTAAAAGATAATATAAACTTTTCTCAGCTGTTAAATTTTATGTCAGACGTGGGATAGTATACATGCCTTCTAGAGTAATTTTAAAAATTCTAGTTGAGGTAAAACAAGAATTTTACCACCAGATCAAGTTTTATTCTGCTTTATTTTGTCATGAAATCTGAATACCTGGAGATTAATCTAATTATATCATAAGTAATATATTTCGTCCATTGGTTTATAAATGTCTAGTTAAGATACAAAATAGAGAACTTATTGGCGTTGAACCGAGGTTGAGGCGAGACGTGAAAATAATTCTCACTCCTGAGATATCAATTTATTGTAAAATTTAAGTTACCAGAGATTATAGTGAGGTGATAGGGTAGGTTACTAACAATTTCCTCTGTTTCTACAACCTATCTTTTGAATCTTCTTCAATCTGGTAAGCATATTATTTTTTCCAATTAAAAAATTTCACATCTGATCATCAGAATATTTCTGGGCAATCCTGGGTATTTTCGATAATTGGGTAGAACAGTAGTAAAACATGGGCGACCCCCCGGGAGGGGGCCCTCCTCCAGGAGGAGGAGGTTCAAGCGATTTACAAGTTAATAAAAACACAGACAAAAAACCTTTAAAATATCAAGTAACAGATAAGGGTCCTTATCAAGTCATGGTAGAATCCGACAGAGTTATAAACAAGGAATTAATTAATCAAGGTCAAACTAGGAACTTACATATAGGCAATTTTAGCCATCTCAGCATTGCAAGAGATCTCTTAAAATTAAAATTAGATTCTGTTAGCAAGCTGGAAAAAAAAAGGTAGAAATAGACTATGTATTACATTTAGATCACCCCAGAGTGCGAATGATTTTCTTAACAATGAAACTTTACTAAATCAGGGCTATTCCATGTTCATACCAGCAAACCTCGTATCGTGCAAGGGCATTGTTAGGTACGTAGATAAAACAATTACAGACGAGGAACTTTTACAGTACTCCAGCGCGGGTAACACAAAAATTATTAATGTTAGGCGACTAATTCGACGTATGGCAGTAACTGGTAAGGAGGGTGAATTTGAATTTATCCCTACAACCACAGTTCTTTTTACGTTTACAGGTACGAGTATCCCTAGGTTCGTTGAAATTTTTAGACTTCCGATGCCAGTCGAAACCTATATGATACCAGTTGTTCAATGCTATAATTGTTTCCTATACGGCCATGTTAAGAAAAACTGCAACGGGAAAGCAAAGTGTAAGAACTGTGGCACTATAGAGGCTCACGACATCACCCTATGTAACATCAGATGTATACATTGCTCTTCCGACTCGCATCAGTCGGTCAGCAAAAATTGCCCAGAGTTAGAAAGACAAAAGCTTATTAGGGAAATCATGTCAGTTCACAACTTGTCATTCTTCGATGCTAATTTAAGAGTCCCAAAAAACAAAAACAATAACAGGTTGGTAATAAACAATCCAAATGAGTTCCCATCTCTCAGACGTGGACCCCTGGAAGAACAAATTACTGTCTCTCAGAGACAAAACTACCTCGCAAATCCGCGTAATACCTATAGTAAAATAACTAGCAAACGTAAAGCAAGCTCCCCTGTGGAGCTGCAACCTAAGGTAATACTTAAAACCACAACAGCTCCAGGTTATGATAGAACAGCTCACAATGACTGCCTCTTCTACCCTAACTCTAGGGTGGTCTCACAGCCAAACAAACAACAAACACCCCTGCCCCAAACTAGTGAAAAAACTAGCCAACAATTGGAAATTACTGAGGGGCTAAACCAAATCCTTAGCATTTATCAAAATTTGACCTTACCTCAACAAAAGTATGTACTTGATAGTTTTCATGAAATCATAGTCCCTAGGGGCTCAAGGGAAGCAGGTAGCAATGATGCAAGATCCAGGGATGATAGCATGTCCTGTGAGGAATCAGATGCATCCTATTAATTACTATCCCTCTAGTTCCCTTCTAAAGGTTATGCAGTGGAACATCTCCAGCTGCAAAAGTAAAAAAGATCATCTGATAAGACTAATCAATGGATATAATCCAGATGTTATTTTTTTAAATGAAACATGGCTAAGACCTGCAGACAATTTCAGCGTCAAGGGCTTTTTTAGCCTGCGACAAGACCGTGGAGATGGATATGGAGGCGTAATGACCCTGATCAGGAATACCCTGCCGTTCACACATAAAAATATCAGTAATCCCCATCAACCCGCTCGATGTCAGACTATTGCCATCCAAATACAAAATATAACGTTAGTTAATATTTACAACGCCCCTGATAGTAGAATAACTGCCCAATTCTGGGAAAGTTATGTGAGATCATGTGGTACACACGTACTACTGATGGGCGACCTCAACGCCCACCATCCCCTATGGGACACCACGCCTGCAAATCGAAGTGGCAGGATCATCCATGCCTCTCTTGACGACTTAAATTTAGTGATACTAAATGATGGAAAACCAACTTTAGTGAAACCCCCTACAAATCCACACACCAGTGCGCTCGATTTAACTGTATGCTCGTCTAATCTGGCTGCGAGTGCAACCTGGAGTGTCCTTGATGACCCAAGCACCAGTACTCACTACCCCACTCTCTGTACAATTAAAACCACGGCACTACCTACAAAGGAGGCCTCACAAACTCCACGGAGAATCTTTAAGAAAACTAACTGGGAGTTGTATAGAAACATGATATCAAATGAGACAACACATGATCAATATAATAATATTATGTCACACGAAAACCTAATGTTGATCATCAATGAGGCAGCAGAAGCCGCAATCCCTAGAACTAAACCTACAAAAGGGTTTAAAAAGATATATGTTCCCTGGTGGGATGCGGAGTGTGGAGATGCTATGCTAGAACGAAAAAACGCAATAGAAAACTTTAAAAACAACTGTTCAATGGAAAATTTTCTCAATATGAAATCCACTATAGCCAGAACACACAAGTTCCTGAGAAAAAAGAAAAGGGAAAATTACAAAAATTTCTGTACTACCTTGAACAGAGAAACAGGACTAACCAGGGCCTGGAAATTTTTCAAAAGCATGTCCAGATCAGACAGCAGTAAGAACACCATCTCCTTGCCCCCGCCCCAGATAGCATATGAAGTCTTGACATCATTGTCAATCTGTAATATAACTCCGGACTTTTCCCTGCAACCTCTCACAGAGGGCTATGAAGTATTCGCTAGGAATGAATTAGACATGGCATTGACCAAAAAAAAAGATACGGCCACCGGGTTAGATGAAGTCAGTTACTCAATGATGAAAAATCTACCTGATTCCGCGAAAGTAGTACTTCTTAACTGTTACAATTACTGCTTAGAAGGAAAATCGATACCGACGGAATGGAAATCATCTCTAGTCCTCCCCATACTAAAACCTGATAAAGACCCGAACACCAGAGACAGCTATAGACCAATCACTCTTATGTCTTGTATTGGTAAGACGCTCCATTCCATGATAAAAAATCGTCTGGAATGGTTAATAGAAAATGGACGAATTCTGCCGCAGTTGCAATCTGCCTTCCGTAAGGGAAGATCGGTCACAGACAATGTTATTTATCTTACCTCATATATACAATTAAGCTATAGTAAAAATATGCATACGGTAGCAGTCTTTATAGACCTAAAATCAGCCTTTGACAATGTTAATATATTTCTGTTATATGATATGCTGATTGAGATAGGCATACCAAACTCTCTCTGTAATCTCATTTTCAACTTGTTTAATGAGAGAAATGTTTACGTGAGAGACAATCTGGGCCACCTGCAAGGGCCGCAAGTGGCCACCCAAGGTCTTCCCCAAGGTTCTTCACTGAGCCCTATATTATTCAATGTCTATCTCTATAAAATAAAAGAGCTCCTACCTCGTGAAATTAGTGTTTTACAATACGCTGATGATATTTTGCTATTGACACGGGGCAACAATATACAGCACTCTGTACAAAAAATGAATGAAGCCTTGTCAGCTCTGTGTGTCTGGTTGGGGTCATTGCACCTGACCATTTTGACTGACTCCATCTAAGTCAGTAGCCATGCTATTTACAAAAAAACGTAACAACAGGGCGGGGCCCAATCATATGATCACTATCTCAGGAGCTGATATTCCCTGGAGCGAACAGACAAAATATTTGGGTGTTATCTTTCAAAATAATCTTTCCTGGGCAAAACATGTTGAATATATACACAGTAAAGCGGTCAAGGGACTAAATATCATGAGAGCCTCGGCAGGGGTTTGGTGGGGCGCCGACCCTATCACCCTTAGATCCATATATTTTGGCATTGTAAGGTCACATATGGATTACTGCTGTCAGGTACTGAAACCTTTGACGAAACAGCTAGCTAAGAAACTCGATCGCATCCAATATCAAGGATTGAGAATTGTTCTCGGTTGCATGAGGTCAACTCCCACCAATGCCCTCCTCTCTGAGGCCTCAGTCCCTGCCTTAGAGCACAGACGGAGGTGGCTAACTATTAAATACGCAACAGGTTTGATGAAGATTTTAGAACACCCTCTCCATGAGTTGGTCTCAGAACTTGAAACTTACTGTGCAGCAGGAATTGATCACTGGAGTCGTAGAGAACACCCATATATTGTTCATGCATTCAGAGCAATAGGAAGATATGAGCGGAAATTAATCCGATCACCTGTGCAAGCCTGCTTTACAATAGAACTAGCATATCAAGTACAATCATTAAGTTATTGGGATACCTATCTGAAAAAAGACGAGGATAATAGTTTGCCATTTTTAAACTACATTAATACTAGGTGGCCAAATTACACTAGAATATTCACTGATGGTTCTTTAAGCTCAGAATCGAATCGAACCGGCATTGGAATCTGTATACCTTCGCTGGGGTACAAATTTAAAGCTAGACTCCCTACGTTCACTCAAATATACACTGCTGAAATAATGACCATCAATCACGCGGTAGTTTACATTCTACAAGAAAATATAAAAAATAGCGTTATTTGCTCTGACTCTAAGAGTGCCCTTGAAATGGTTACCCAGGCTAGCTATACAAGCTCAGCCTGTCATGTAACATTACTCACTAAACGTTTAATCATTGAAGCGCGACAAGCTGGACTGAACATCGAACTAGTCTGGATCCCAAGTCATACGAACATCAATGGTAATGAAATAGCTGACCAGCTTGCTAGAGAGAGCCTAAATCTACAAACTTATGAAAAAGTTCGAATAGACCCCGTTAATGTTATCCCTGTATTCAAGGAAAGATTACTGTCACAATGGGAGACAGAATGGAAACAATCCTTCACTAGAGCTGGGAAATCTTACTATCCCTATCAAGAAACTTTCCCTCGCAAAATATGGTTCTCAAAGTTTCCATACATAAATCGCAGACACATCAGTACCATAATCAGAATTAAAACTGGACACTGTCTGACAGAGAAACATAAGCACAGAATAGGGATTGCCGAAACTCCTTATTGTGAATGTGGCCAAATCGAAGACCTGGACCACATTTTCTTTCAATGCCCGATCAATCATTTGCAAAATTATGACATTTATAGCCAGCTGATATCAAGTGGTATCCCTACCCCAATTAATATGTCTACAGTCATTTATAATATTAATTTCAAAGCATCAATAGTCCTTATGAAGTTCTTGAAAACAAATCAAATTTATCTCTAACTTCGGATGTTTTCCTTTCTTTCAGATTTACCCCGTCCCTAATCCTGGGTCTATCCGGAGGCAACTTTCGGGTGTGTGATAATGCTCTGCTGTTGCCCCAGAGAGAGAAGAGTCTTTACCTCTGTTGTGATGTCCACATACTAACCCTCTCTATAGCTAGTCATCAATAAGAAAAAAATATCTCAATGAGGCCGGGTAATCAAAACCGACCTAAAACATAGATAACTTGAAGCTGGACAAGTGCACAAATGTGCGTAAGCCATCAAGAAAGAAGAAGAAGAAGAAGAGAATTTATCACTTACAGACTTGTTTTTAAGTTTCTTGAGTGCTTGCAGGGTGCATCACGATAACCTTCCTCATTAGGTCATTTATTAATTAAAAAGGATTGGACTAGGAGCCTGAAAATTGGTACATTATGTATATGTTTTCAATTTTAATATATTGAAAAAAAATATTTACAACTCCAAGCAACTTCCGGTAGTATAGGAACTAGTCATCATCTACCATATTTTATTACATTTTCAGATTGTCTGAGATAATAAAATAAGAAAGTTTTTCACAGTTAAAGAGTGTAATGAGTTTAATTCATTAATGATTGTAAACAAATGAAAATAAACATTTTCAATTTTCTATTTAGATTAGACAGCACAAGATATAAGAGATGAACGGCTTACATGACCCTATCTTAACTTTTCATTGTATCCTATTATTGTGTAACTTAAATAAATCTTTATACAAGGTGATGAAAATCTGTAATTTTTCAAAATGTTTTCAAAAACTTCCAAAAATATTTCTTGAGCTATTTCCACTGTAAGGTTCTCACGCCGCATCAGGTACCTCGCAAAGAATATTACAAGACCAAGAAATACTACATAGTTCATATTATAACAAAATACATAAATAATCTGTCAGTACTAAATAAAATTAAATTCAAATTAAATTCGGCAAAATAGCTTTTGTTAAAATCGGTACATTTTTTTAATACATTTTACAAATAAATTAACAACTTCAATATCAACAAAATCTAATTATTAAGAAGCCAGCCAACAACGCAAAAACGGAAGTGATTATTGTTGAAGCGGAATTGCAACCATCGGTGTTGCATGTTTCACAAAAGTCACTAATGAGGCTATAACCGCCAGGCATTCCCTGATTTTGGAGGAACTGTTGTAATCTATTCCGCATACCAACGCAGGTGGTTTGCTGACTCCAACAACCTCTATATGTGACGGGAACGACCATGTCTCTAGTTTTTACTGAAAGAAAATTAAAATATTAGTAGGTATATTAAGTATTATAAAATCAAGAAAAAGCTTTAAACAATAAGCTTTACAATAGATAAATATTACCAAACGTTTTCTCTGAAGCTTGGTTCCTTTAATCATTGAACAATACCAATTTTGATGATCTATTTTATGATTCATCACAACTATTTATGAATTAATTTAGAGACCATTATCAGGAACAAGTTACGCAAGAGCTCAAGTCCACTGTCGTCTTCGCCTTTATGCTGATTAGTTTTTCTCTAATGTCTCTTAGATAATTATGTTTAATAGTCTTGATGTTAATTAATTTTCTAACGTATTTATGCTATTTGCAGTAACGCTTGCACTTACCTTCATATTTAGCTGCGAAACATGGAGAGTTGCAATTTATTTTAACTCGTAAGTCTCCACTCACGCATTCGTTATTTCTATGAATATACGTTGAGTTGCAATGGTAGCATTCAGTAGAGTACACTGAAACAAATAAAATTTGTTAATTTATTTTTGAACGATTTTAACATGGAATTATTTCTTATTTTGCTTCAAAATTGGTAAATTTTTCAAGACATTTAATAGACGTAATAAATGTTATAATAAGCTGAATATAATTTATGAAGAATTTGTCTGACAAAAATAAGTTTCATTATAAATTTCATGAAAGTTGCTTCGTTTGTATTTAACAATATTCTGATGACCTTGAAGTTTTTATTTCTTTTATTAATGTTGCTGTGATGACCCTTGTCTTCTCAAATTAAAAACTATATTTTTTGTTATAGGTACTAGTGACTCAAAATTAAAAACTTAATAGGTAATAAAAACGAAATCTTCCAAATAGAAGTTCAAAGTTTTGCCATTAACCGCAAGACTTTGGCCCAATCTGTCATATAAACAATTTAGTTTATTGGTAATCAATTGAGGGTCCTCATCGCTTTTTATAGTATTCAAGTTAGTCTATCTAAATAGTTCAACAAGATGTTAAAACTAGCACCTAATAGCTCTGGAAGGCCATTGTAGAGACTAGAGATCATCTCCTGCCTTTCTGCGTTGCTAAAAATGTAAGCCAGTCAAAAAACCTACAAAAGTTTCAGGAAATGAACGTTCGCTGACAGCAATATGGATCGGTGAAACAATCCAATTAACCGCAGTCATAATTTTTCTCAAAAAACTTTAATTTTTGAAAAAAACGATTATATTTTTACCATATTACTTATAATATAAAAGTTTACACTCAAATAATAATTGATGCAGACAATATCAAGTATTTTTGTACTTTATCCGTATCATTAGTGTTATAGCATTGTTATAATTGTGTCATCATCTCAGAACATATCCTAAGATCGTCATTTCACCTTGGAAATTAATGGATTAATTAAACACCTACTTGCTCTATTATTATTTTTTTAAGTGTGCACTACTCATACTATTGTTGTGAACTTTAATGCCTCACCTTCTGGTGGTGTTTAATTACATATTTGACGTCGAAGGAAAAAAATGTTGGAAACATGATTATTTTATTGACAAAAAATTATTGTAATACCTGTCCTTTAAGTGTTACTGTTGCGAAAATGTGACGAAAAAATTTGGTATTACATACCTTTTGCATTATTGAAAACAATTACGTGTAGTTAATTACATATTTACAGTAACTATTATTCCATTTAGATTTTTTGGGATGACTATCTGATTATTTTTAAATCATTGTGTTCTTACCAATATAAGCAGAATGAGGTAGAACTTCACTACAGAAACTAATTTCACAATACCTAATTCTTTTTTACTTTTTGACGTAACACTAATATGCCAAATATCAAAAAATATGTTTCATCTCACATCATGTCAAAATTTTGTGGGGTATGGGGGTCATGTAAAACTACAATTTAAAGATGTTTTCAAAACTATATAGGTAGTAGATAATATAATTCATGCCATTGAATTTGCTAGAAAAAGAAATCCAAATATACAGGGTGAATCTTTAATATTGCGAAAAATTTCAATAAGTATAAAAAACCTTTTAGGGATTTGTCAAAAACTAAAGGGATTTTTCATATAAAACTATTTCCAAAAATGTCCAATAGGAATTAACCACCTACAAAGGGGAAGAGGAAAATGAGGTTTTTATTTAATTTCTGAGGTTTGAAGAAACATGAAAGAAAAAATATTCCGTATAACTTTAAGCTCTTATTCGTGTCACCTTCAGAAGATGTTAAAAACTGCAACCCATTGTCTTCCATTGAACATTTTTGTTAAGTTTCAAAATTGCATTTTGAAAAATGTTCTTTTATCCGAACCAATTTGTCTCTGGAATTTTATTCGAAAAACATGATAAAAACCAAAAATATTAAAAAATGTCATATTTTAATTCTTTGTTCAAAAACGGTAAATTTTTCGAATAAAATGCAAGATAGTTCATGGATTTATAATTCATCACAGATTTTTTATCTTTTATACATTGGATAATGGATTATAGCAGAGAGAGTGATTTCTCACTGTTACCTAGGTTTCGCTGTTGGGCCCTTTGTACCTCCTCTTGAATTGTCAAATCCCTAGCTCCTACGCATTCTCCCACCACCCGTTTGCACGAATATACCGAAGAAGATTTTTTAAAAATATAACTGCATTTATTCACTGTTACAATTTGAATTGTTTGAATTATTATTGAAAAAAATAAACGTATTTCTTACTCAGGTAACTTTACAAAGAATTGCGAAAAAATTAAAGCGCTCCAATTTAACACAATCTTCACCTACGACTTATCTATTGTCATGCAATTGCTGTGCTGAATATTAAGTAGGTACTCACCTGAGCTAAAACAAGATAAGAACAGGAATAATGTAACCAACACAATCTTCATTTCCATTTTCAGATTTTGAAATTTTACTAGACGACAACTATCTTCAGTAACTTAATACTTATATGGTAGGTATAAAACTGCAGTAAAAATTTGATGCGCAAGTAGGTATGATCAAGCACGTCACACTGCCAAGCTAATGAAATATTAGAAACGTAAGGTGCAAGATGCACTGCTATACTACCTCGTCGTATTTATGACTAATAAATGTTCACAACAATATCATAGACGTGACTTAAAGTTTCAAGAATAAGTATTATCATAGACAATAATTACTATTAAAGGTGTTCGTAATTCTCTTAGCATATTCATTAAACCAATTCTTTTTGATTATTGTTTATGATTCAAAATCAGTCACGACTATTTAAATATTTATGCAATTAATCTAAAATAAATATTACTCATGTATTGTGTATGCTACTTCCAAAATGTTCGTATGTGATAATATTTCCTGGTAATCTAAAGTTGTACTTTCATGTGAATAAAATTGTATAGGCCTTTCTTTATTTTTTTTTATTTCTGTTCTAGAAAAAATTAGTCCAGTAAAATTAGAACGAAAAATGCGATCAATTATGCAATCTAAGCGGGAAAGACGGTATTTTGTGTGGGGTGTTGGGTGGTCGATGGTGAATCTAAATCCAGAAATGCGACCTCCTTCCCCTTGTGGAAAATCTGCCATTTTGCTTTTAGGGGATGAACGGCCTTTTACGAGGTTAATTGACTTTTTATCGAAAAAAGTGTTAAAACTTACTATTTTGAGAAATAAAGTCAGCTATACACTGGGCTTCTCAAACCACAAACTCGTCTCGACATCATGTGACCTAGCAATTATTAGTATCAAAGAAGCAAATAAGCCGCGTAAAATCTGGCACTATACAGGGCTATGCAAATTTCATGGTGCCAGTATTGGGATATCCTAAACCATAAGAGATACAGGGTTGCTTAAATTAGAGAAAAGTTGCGCTATTTTATGGCCATTTCGAATCCGTCGAGACATACAAGATATCTGTCACCGTTCCTGAAATATCCTGAAAAAACTGAAAAATCGAGATTTTTTAATTTTTCCATATCTTTTTTATTATTGGAGATTAATGAATAATTTTTTTGTTGGCTTACATAAATCGTCAAGAGCTACCCATCTGACATTTCAAAAATTTTCAAAGCCAGCTAGATCCCAGAATTTTCATAGTCAACTTTCGTTTTTTTTTATGGCCACCATATTGTTTTTTCATATTGTTCGATATAAAAAAAATCATAAAATCAAAAAAATGTTGAACTTCAAAAAATAAATTTAAAAAATTTTTATTCTTCTTTTTTCTTTACAAAAAAGACACATTTTTGGACCGAATTTCATAGATAAATTAAAAAACCATAAGGCAAGCACTATTTCGGCGTATTTGACAAATCTTGACGTTTTTCTACGATTTTTTTTAGATTTTTCTTTGAAAAAAGAAGAATAAAAATTAAAAAAATTTTTTTGAAGTTTATTAATTTTTGGTTTCCATTATTTTTTTCATATCGAACGACATAAAAAAATAATATGGCGGCCATAAGAAAAACGAAAGTTGACTGTGAAAACTCTTGGATCTAGTAGGCCTTGAAAATTTTTGAAATGTCAGATGGATAGCTCTTAACGGCTTATGTAAGCCTACAAAAAATTATTTATTAATTTCCAATAATAAAAAAGATATGACGAAAATAAGAAATCTCAATTTTTCAGTTTTTTCAGGATATTTCAGGAACGGTCACAGATATCGTGATCATCTACGAATTCGAGATGACCACAAAACTGCGCATCTTTTCTCTAATTTAACCGACCCTGTATCTCTTAGCGTTCAGGAGATAACAATATAGAGAAGGATACATGGTGCACCCTGTATTTTCTCCTATTTTCAATAGTTATTGAACTACAGATAATTAATTCAGGAAAAGGGGGATAAAAAATTCTTAATTTTGGAAGAACTCCTTTCATTTTGTCGCGATCTGGAAATGATTCCAACAAAAGTTGCAGCGCTTGAAATCATGAACATTTTCATAGTTATAGCTGATCGAGAGTTGTGTGTAATTCTGTTTAAAAATTAATTGAAAAATCTACGATTCGCATAATTTTCAAACTAAAAATAAGTGTACGTATATGTCCCTAACATTTAGACTTACCAATTTCGCGGAAACTTCTACCATATACAGGGTATCAATTTTAGTCTCCTCAGTTGATTATTTCCGACCCCCAGTGTTTAAGAAAAAAATTAAGTCAAACAATGTTTGGTTTAGAGGAGATATCGGGACATCGCTTGGACACAAAAATCACCCCCATCCCATCGCGGAGGGTATGGGTGACTTCTAAGTTTTGAATAGGAACTGCCCTTATTTATCGCGGATTATGATTTTTTGTAAAACAATATCAAACTATTGCCTGAAACATTTTTTCCTCCGATGCCTTCCTCACTCCAAAAATGCAGGTCAAAATCGAATCATCCATATTAATTAATTAATTTTATTTAATTTATTATTTTATTGATAAATTAATGAATTTACATCAGCTGTCAATTGGGTTATAACAGCTGACTGTTTTCTAAATAAAACCCTGATTGACAGCTGTAACAATTTAAAAATTTATTAACAAAATTAACAAAAAAAATTAACAAAAAAATTTTAGAATCAATAAAATAAAAATAAAAAATTAAAAATTGTGTCACTCAATTTTTAGCTGCATTTTTAAGGTGAGAGAAGCCAAAATTTGAAGGTCACCCCCACCATCTCGCGATGGGATGAAATGGGGGTGATTTTTTTGTCCAAACGATGATAAATCAACCTGTATATGGTAGAAATTGTCGGAAGACTTATTTTTAGATTGAAAATTATGGGCATCGTATAGATTTTTCGATTAATTTTTTAAGCAGAATCGCACAGCACAATAATTGTTATTACTTTGGCGCCCTACTGCGTAACAATCCCGATCGTTCAGCTATTATTATGAAAATGTTCACAATGTCAAGTGCTACAACTTTTATTCAAATGATTTTCAGAACGCAATAAAAAAGGAAGTTATTCCAAAATTAAGGGGTTTTCAGCCCCCTTCTCAATTAATTATATACCTGTAGTTAATTAACTATTGCAAATATGAAAAATTGCATTGATGCAAATTTGTAAACTGTAAAATGAAAAATCACATTTATCCCCTTGGGTTTTTTCCACAAGGTGGATTTAGACTCGTGAACGACCACCCAATAGCCACACAAAATTCCGTTTTTCCCACTTCGATAAACAAATCCTAATTTTACTGGACTATAACTGCAATATTTCATTCTCAACAAGCATCACACTATTTTTTTTAATTGGACAAGATTCCGTGACTCCTCATTAAAGTAGGTATGTCCGGACAATAGACAGGCATCTTGATTTAGTTTTACCGATTTCAAAAATTTGAGACAAAAAGTTTTTCAAATACTATTGTTTTTTCATCTTTAACAATCTTTTAATTCTATGTATTACTTTATGTATAAACTATAAGAGTGCGGGATACTTTTTTTTGTAATACCGTTTGTAAAGTTTTTTCAGTCCTGAACTTATGAACATTTAAAAAATTTCGCAATTCTTAATTATTTTTTTTTAAACTCACGAAACTAAGTTGAAGCGAATTTAACATTTGGAGCACTAAAAACTATATTTTTTACAGGAAATTTTCTAAAAATAGAAGAAATTTTGTCTTTAATCTCTTAGGAGATTCTATAAAAATTACTTTGCTCTTATTTAATAAAAGAGAATTTCAATTCCGGTTTATATTACTAAATTTTTCGGCATGGTTTATTCTCGGAAGCTTCCTTTTAACTTAATTAAACTTGAACTGAATAAAATTTACAATTTCGCTTCACAACACTATTCATTCTCATTTTTAAATATCACCATGTACAGCGATTCTACTAAATGAGTACACGGACTTCTCATGCACTTTTCCTGAAATTGCAACTAAACTCATTAAAATATGATGACCGGGAAAAATATTTCAATAAACATTAGAAACATTTTTATATTATGCTTTTTTAATCATTTCTTCCTATTCGGTAAGTTATTCAACTCAAGTTTTCTATATTTACGTGTATACAATATTGTGTCTTTTTCTAGGTTCTTGTACTGAATGTTATTATTGCAACACATCTCAAAATTTAGACCCAAACGCTGATTGTGGAGGAGAGGGCACTGAAACGATTGATTGTAAAGATGCGGACTGTTCTACGGGGATTTATGAATGTAAGTACCAGCAAATATTTTTTTAAATAGTAAAAACGAGCATCTTTCTCGATCCTTTAATTTTCGTGATACGTATATCCCAAAATTTATAGAGTGCGGAGAAAGGACTATTATAACTTTTGAAAAATAATATTTAGCAAAATTAAATTATTAGAAGTGTAATTTGATAATTTTTATTGGCTTGATTTTGAGTAATTTCATCCAATTTTTTTTAAATGAAACGAATATATTTTTCCTATGGCGTTAGATATGACGCCTATTCCAGACCGTTGCACTACAGCGACCTCACTTCAAAGTATTACAACCCGTTAATGCCTACTTTCTAGCCCTAGGGCCGATAACTTTTCTCAGTTGTTGTTATTAGTTATACTGATAACGGCAGGTGAGAACTCCGCAGTTGAGCAGCTCCCGAGATGATACCACGATACACGTATGCTTCAAGCAAGTCGAAGTAAATCCACAAAATTTCAGTGTTCTAATGAGACCGCGCTAAAAATACCGTGTACATCTCGGCCGTACCAAAGCCCATTTCAGCTCGTATGATACCATCCCTCGCTGCGCTCGGGCCGAAATTCATACTCGCTGAAATGGGCTTCGTTCCGCCCTTGATATTCAATGTACTATTATGTATTCATGATAATGCTCATCCCAAATACCTGCGAACGAAACATAATAATTTGTAAGAGATTCCATCTCATTTCATTCATTTTTATTCTCTATAAATATTTATTGTTTCCATTTTAGGGCGACATGATGGAGATACGATTACTAATATAACTTATAAGGGTTGCATTACCTGGAAAATACGATGTTTGCATTTTATCAGGGAGCCATCATTGAGAAATTCCGTTGTCAAGCTTGTCAGTTGCCAAAGGTGTGATAAGCAGCTCTGTAATTCTTCTACCAAAGTTTCTGATGATTATATAAATATTTTTACTTTTTTATTGACTTATTTTTTCTTGTATTTAATTAAACCATCTAAATAGAATGTTATTTTTTTCATACCTTTTTAGAGTACTCTAATTCAGACAAAAATTTAATCTCATATCTTCTGTTCACGAATGTTCAGTAATGAAGATAGTTTTGTGAAAAAATTCGTACACATACCTGGCTACTACAATAATTTATGACGTTATTTTTACAAAATTGACTTTATTAAGGAATTGCCGATTATTTAGAACTATACAGTCTTTTTCTTTTGGTTTTCGTCTTTTGTCAATTGCTTTTCCTGATTTGTCAAATGCTTTTCCCATTTATCAAAAGTCAGTGCGTGATTTTTCAATTGAAATTCCTCTTTTGTCAAATGAGATTCCTTTTTTATCAAATGCTTTTCCAATATTATGATACTGTCATTGCAAGTAAATGGGAAAAGCAATTTGACATAAAGTGAAACTGATTTGACATATAAGGAAATTGATTGATAAATCAATGACTATAATCATTAATAGATAGAAAAAAATAAGAAACTCATTTGACAAATAAGGAAAATCCGAGGGAAAATCAATTGACAAAAGAGGAAAACCAAAAGCAAAAGACTGTAATATAAAGTATTAAGATAAATTATATCTGCAAATAATTAATTACAATGCGTCGCTTTGTTTGTAATAAAAAAACATGTACAGGATGTCTAATATAACTTGTCCCTGTACCTCACTAAGAAACGTGAATGTGGTACGAAAAATTCTTTCGAATAAATATTGTTTCGAATAATGAGATTTTTTTTAAACTAATTTCAAAATGACCGACGTTTTATATTTACAATAAATATAGGATTATGAGCCTTAGTTACTTTTTGTTATATTACATGGGCTCAATCGGAAGTAATTTAAAAGACGATTTTAATTACATGTTACAACGTAGGGTTGCATTAATTTGTTTTTATTCAATTCGTATTTTTTCTGGAAATAATCAGTAGTCTATCTATACAATAATGTAGTCTGACGTATTTATTATAAACGGCCAATGGTTTTCATGACAATGATTGCTCATGCGTTCTTAAATAAATATATTGTGATAGTTTTTCTTGTTCACCCTATATATGTCCCTTATCTTGTTATCTTGGAAACCATGATTGTTTATAATAAAACATTTTTAAGAATATCTCAAAGAACACACAAATTGACTGAAAACAAATTGTGTAAGAGCTGTGTTGTACACATGTCATTGAATTCATCTTTTAATGTACTTTCGAATGAGCCTTTGTAATAAAGGGCCTGTCGTTTAAAAAAAATTAATAAAATCGGCACTTTGCGAAACGTGGCAACACTGCTTTATGATGTAAAATTTTACATTTAATTTACAAAATGTTAAAGAAAACAAATTTGTAAATATTTTGGTGAAAAAGGCTTTCTAAAATGTTAGATAGTCTTCTATTTACCTATGGTGCTTCAAGGTTGAGCTCTTTTTTGCTGAAGAGGCCTCGTGAATGCGAAACAGGAGGTCGGAGACCCATATGACATAAATTATTGTATTTGTATTTTTCAATAGTTTAGAAAATAGAAAATTTTAAAATATATAGGATAGGCCCTCATATTAAGAAAAAGGTAACTTATAGGGTCATAACCCATTATATAGAAAAAGACCTCATTATCCGAAGTAACATTTATTTGAAACATTTTTTCGTACCACATTCAGGTTCCTTAATGAGGTAAAGGGACAAGTTATTTGAGACAAGGTTGATGGAAATGAGGATGTGTAGCTATGGGAAGCTTAGCTCGTTGATTTATAACTTTTAATGCGAGGAGAACAGGAAGTTGAGAGGAATCTTGAAAACCTGATGCTTTAATATCTCGAGTTATTTGATAAGTTTAGTTAAATTATTTCAATGTTGCACAAAAGTTTAAAAATAAACCAGTAGAAAACCATTTCAACGAAATAACAGGCAGTACAATATTAGATTACTAATTTTTCCATACTGAACGACCTTTATATTAATTAACTTGCATATATTTCATAATATTTACAATTTAAACCTAAAAATACATTCTTAATATTTATGCTTTGCTTCACTATTGAAAAAATAAAACCAATTTTTCAAGAATTAAACATGCATCTTTCAGCTCTTCCTTGGGTTTGAATAGGGTTAAACAGGAGTGACTTAAAACCTGTCCACCCTTACATGGATGTCCCATTCAGGTACTTTTTCAATGAAAATTGTAGATGCATGTCTTTTAGTCAATGTGGTCAATGTACCTGACTTTCAGCGTGTAACTATTCTCCATTCCCTAAATTTAACAAAAAATAGAGCATTCTCAGACATTTTTTAAAATATCCTGTACCTATGTAATTTGGAAGAATATTAATTTCTGTAAAAAAAAAAACTAAAAAAATTACTGGATCCCACAAAAAATTAATATTAATACGCAGCCCAATATTGAATGACCTTTAGTTTTCATTATTTTATATCATTTTTAATCTAATTTTGACTCCCTAAATTTTACGTACATACACATTCATATCGTCTCGTTTATAATTGAGCGTGATAATTGTTTATTTCCTTGCTTTTGTCATTCCACGTGAATGCAACGGGACTTTCATTTTATTATTCTAATTTTGTATTATTGAACCTAACATCCACAGTTGTTGGAAGTTATTTTATGCGAGAGGAGAACGAATTATCATACTCAACAACGTAGTGAATTAAGTGCAGAAGACTTATTGACGATAGTCTTGACAAAATGCCCCAAATAAAATTAGCAACGTATTGTTGCTTGTTTGTTTTATTGCAAGTTTTAGGTATGTAATATTTCAACTCGCACTATTTCTGTTATTAATTGTTCACGCATTGTTAACTCTCTGATTATTTTGTTTTACCCTTTCATGGTAGATATTCTTGATTTTCTTTTCCAATAAAAAATATTCACTTTTAATAGGAAGACAGAATAATGTCATAATGATGATTTTATTTAAATTAGTTAAACAGTTAATTAGTTAAAATTTTTATGAAAAAATTAAAACATATATTAAAATGCTATAAAGCTTTCTATTTTCAGTCATAAATAATTATTAGAAGAAAATTACATGTATAGCGTAAAGAAGATGTAAAGAATGTCAATAATATAAAATAATAGGGTTGTTAAAAAAATTGCTATAAATTGTTTTGGTTTTAATCGTTCATTTCAATAATAATTATTAATAATTATTTACAATTAGGTCATTAGGTCAACGTTATGTTTGACCTAATTTGCAAAAAATCAAAAATATTTTTGCTGCATTAGCATAGATAATAAATAATATGAGAGCTATTTCTGAGACACCTGTATTTATAATAACAGCAGTTATTATTTGATTCGATTTTTCAGTAAGTAATAGGTAATAACTGACACCATTGGCAAATTGCAAACTTCTCTTATTCTTATGATGATGTCAGTCTTCAATAAATAAATAGCTGACTAAGTGGGTGCTAATAAGAAACATAATTCACGTATTCCATCTCAATTATGGGTATATACAGGTATTGTCAGTATTTCTCAATTAGGTTTTTATAGTAAAATAGGCCAATTGTATTTTTCACAACTAGTTTAAGTGTGTTTGTGCAAAAACAGTTTTCTTTGATAAACTAATTATCTACTCTCGCAAACTATGAGGTTTATCGCGAACACTATAGTAAAAAGTGATTAGGGCGCCTTTTTTGGTAAAGGGTGTTCCCCTTACAAAACAAAGCTGACGTGTTCTCCCAATTTTTCTTATTTGCCTTTACATATAAGCAAAGGTGACATGCAAAGCATAAGTGAAGGCTCGTTTTCAAATGAACACCTATGTATAAACTTGTAGATATTGCTAATCTCAAACTGTAGAAATGGTCAGAGATGATTGAAGAATGTTCACTATACCCTAATTTAAAAGTTTGTTAACGATTCCTTCAACATATGGATTTAGTATCAATTTTACCCCCACCTATGCATCTTTCGACTTGAGTGCAAAAATAGATAGATTTTTTTTTTATGTAAATTGATATAGATAAATAAATAAATAATAAATAGATAAATAAATAAATAAATACTTTAAAATATTTTCAAAATCTCCCCCTCCATCTCTATTAATTCTCCGTTGTCTTGGTTTCATAGGCACGTTATTGCTCTGCTGATTCAAAAGCCGTTCTTTGCATATTTTTTAATTTTTACCCCGTTCCTTAAGCTTAATTACCTGAAGAATACACTTCTTTCATCAATCGGGTTTATTGAAACTTTATCTGGAATTTAATAAACAAAATTCCTTCTGAATTAAAATGATAAATAAGCGTGAGTGCGTGAAGTGACTTATATTATAATACGGTTAATTAATTTTTTATCGTATCAAGAATGCAGCTAAGTTAGTAAAACGGATTATTACAGGAATGGTGGAGTCCTCTGTGCGATGTTACCAATGTGAGAAGGACTGGTCGCATGGACTGGACCGAATTGATGTTGCTTCCGAGTGTGCCGCTACAAATGCTGAAGTTGTTGAGTGTGAATTAGTTTGTATAACCGCAACATACGAGAGTAAGTTTTTTTCGATAATTTGGTAAAAACGAGGTCTGCTCAGAAAATACGCGGACTGGTGTCACAAAACAAATTGTACTTTAATGTCTGGATCCCTTTCAAAGTATAGTCTCCCTACAACGCACACCCTTACCCCAACGGTGATTTCATTTACTGGAACACTCCTGGTGCGATTATTTTGAAATACCCTTCAGCTTCTTCGTCGCATTTTCCCTAATCTCGGACATCGTCTCAAATCTTACCTGTCAGGTTAATACGGGTGGTGAGGAAGAACATTGATCGAATGTTTGTCCAAAAACTTGTAAGTTCAGAGGGCTAAATGGACTGGAGCTTCTCGTGATGGAAAAACTAGTCACCACTCATTTCTGAATTTCTGCAACGAATGGAGTCGTCCCTCAGACGTTTCATAGTGAACCACACTATGAAGTCTTGAAGAAGGTACTCGTGATAAACAACATCCTTATAGCATAAAAAAATCTGTTTCACCTCGACATTGTATGGAATTTGGTGAACTTTTCTGGGTTTGAGGGACGTTTCGCCTACCCACTGGGACGATTGGGCAGTTCGTGACAAACCTGAACGCGATTGACTTTTTGGTCGTTCGTCATCAGGCGTGGCACAAATGTCGCAACATCGCGGTGCATGTTCAATTTTTAGGTCAAAATCTCGTGGAAAGATTTCTCAACAAGTTCCTTGACTTGCTAGCCATAAGTTTTTGACTTTGTTGACGTGTCGACCACTCTTAAAACGTTCATGTCACTTGAAAGACGCCGTACGCTTCATAGTAACTTCACCGAACTTTTAGACCAAGACGTTGCTTTTTCAGGCCAGGTCAGGTCCACTCCTTCTGAAATCTGATAAACTAAAAAATTACACCTCACTAAAAATTGTCTAGCTTCTCAGCAAAAGAAGATATCTTCAATCGAAAAATGAGGTTTTTATCATCTGGTCTGTACAAACGTAGATACATCAAGTGGATTCCTGTGGAGCTAAATGGAGCCTCGCAATTCAAATACTCCGTGTATTTTCTGGACAGACCTCGGTATAAGCCCTGAGTTCCATTCAACCAATATTGTTGAATATTGAACTATGCGTTGTTGAAACTTTAAAACGATTCAGTATTGAACACGCCTGTATAATAAACACTACAAGTAAATATGGATAACAATGAAAACCAGTAGCGATTAGAAAGAAAAAAAATTAAGAAACTTTATTTAGTCCTAGGTAAAAAATTTCGATTGCAGCGTTCTTTTAAGCTTTCATTAACTTTAAGATTAATAAGATTCATATACATCTCCAGTACCTAAGAAAATTCTAAAATAAATTAAAATGGCAATCTTTATATGAGAGATTTGAGTAAATAAGCAAGCAATAAATAGGTAATAAAGAAACAAAAATAAGTAATAATTAAAAGTTCATTTTGTATTGAATTAGTAACTAATTATAAGTGCCTAATATATTAAAACAAAAGTTGATAAACATCGTTTGTTTCAGATACCGGCTCTGAAAATTCTAACCATAAATTGATAAAGGGGTGTTCTACACCAAGCACCGTTTGTCCTGTAGTTGAAAATAACAGGATCTCGAAATGCGACGTGTGTAAAGAGCACTTATGTAATGGTGCAATAACTAAGTTTTCCCATAAGGGGAATATGTATTTGTTAACCATACTTTTAAGTTTCTGTTTCAGTAAAAGATATCTCTAATCTCTAAAATTTTACCTATACTTAGTACTTACATAGTTCCATATTACTTTCCATATACCTAAGTTTGCACAATATTGTATATACCTATGCAAGTGATTAAAATGAATTAATTTTTTGTAAACTCTCTGTAAAACATAAATGTATAGTAATTATGAACGCGATAAATTCTTATGTTATGATAAAAAAAGTCTGGATGTAAAAATTGAAATTGTAATTTAAGGTTTGCTTAATTTTCCAGGTTTAAATAATTCAAACTTCTTTATGCGAGTCAGAAAAGGATGCTCTCAAATAAACTACAATTGTATTTATTATGAAAACGAAAAACTGAAAAAATGTGAAACCTGTGAGGATGATTTATGTAATTCTGCTTTATCTGTTGTATATTATCAATATTTTTCTCCAATCTATTTCGTATTTTTATGTTTATTAGCTAATAAGATATAGTTTGTCTGTATAATAAATTCTAAATAAAGTTGTGGTTATACAACTATTAAACTTTTTTATTACTTTTTCGTTTATTATTACAGATGCCAGATTCTGCATGAGTCGGTTAAGATAATAAAGGTAAATTTTGGCAAAATTCCATCTACTTCTACGGAGTGATTGAAACAGAAAATTAAAAGTACGACCCCGTATCTAATTCCAAGAAAAAAAGTTCCTTTTAACATGGACTACTCAAACGCACCATTTTCGATATACGTATAAGGTGTAAAAAGTTTTTTGACGCTAGCTCAAGAACCGTTCAAGAATAAGAACTCAGTTTTTGTTCACATCTTATCACTAATTTACCTACTTTTTGTTTTTGCTGTTTTTGAATACAAATTAAATTTTTTATGTGACATTCACGGAGACTTTATAAAGTTGCTTGAGGTTTTTGCCTACTAACTTTTGCGACAGTGATAAAATTTCATTTTGAAAGTACGTTTTAATCCAACAATTTCCTACATGAAAAGTGCACTTTTTATCAAAAGTTCTAACGTGAACCATTTTCGAGGAAAACAGTATTTTATGATGAAAAAGAATCATGATGATTTTTGTTGTTTTTTTTTCAAGCTTATTTTTAAGACTATTTTTTATCATATCTACTGCTATTCTTTTTTAAATTTTTTTATCAGAAAATACTTTTTTACAAAAACGGTTCACATTAGAGCTTATGGCCAGGGGTACCTTTATTATGCAGAAAACATTGGACGTTTCAAATGCTACAGTGTCGTAGAAATTACCTCACAACCCTAAAATCTCTATCACTGTGCATATATGAATAAAATTGATTAAATATTCAAAATGTAGCTAATATTAATGATGTATGCAAAAAAGAAAGGAAAGAAAAACTGTGTTTTGTGTCTCTTTAATGAGCCACAGAATTGCGCTTTTTGGTTTCCGATACATGTTTTGAAACACTCTGCTTATTATCGTCTCCACGATCGGCTCATTATGAAACGAGCGAGCGTATTACACAAACCAGAGCACGATCAACCGTGATCAATGCAAGCGCAGGAAGATCAGTTTCCTGACGAGAGTGCATGTCCTTCATCTCTCCCAGAGACCACGATGTCATTTTCAGATACATGGTTAAATTTTCCAAGATCAAATATAAGTTAAATACAAGCGTTTTGTAGCCTTTCCAATCTAGACTGATTGTATTTTGTCAAACATTAACTATATACGGCATCAGCATAATTAATGTGAGATAGCACCAATGATTCACAAAGTAAGATTTTACTAGTCTTGCTTAGGGAATCTCTAGCCGCGTATAATTATGTTCTAGATATTTCCACAGCCTCTCTTAACTGTGTTTATCTGCCTACCAAATCTAAGGTCTTATTCCAGGCCTAAGTTTCGCTCGATAGAGAAAACCTCCAACTCCTGATTCTCCATCTTCAATTTAATCTCACCCTTATGATTCCTTCTTAAGTTGGGACGACCGAAACAAATGACAATAGATTTCAATGCATTCAGAGTAATAGACTGCAAAGTGAAGATGTCGCAGATCACTGTTAATACGACAGCAAGCCCCGTAGATATCACCAGAATCGAACGAATAGTACAGATGAGATTCATCAGCGTAAAAGAATTGAACCTTGTGGTACTCTCCTATTAAGGGTACGTACTCAGAGTAATTAGAATAGAAATAGATAGAGTGAAGGAGGTGGCAACGGAATATGGCCGCGAATTGAATTCGTCACAGACGAGGTTCATGGTTGTGAGCGGAAACAGTGACATGGTACCAAATTTGAAATTAGGAAGAATAACTCTGGAATGAGTGAAACAGATCTCGCACCTAGGGTGCACTCTTAATGACAGCTGGGATCACTCCCGTGAAATTCGTCAACGAATAGAAAAGACGAGATCTGCTATGTGCCTGAGAATGAGAAAAACCTTCAACAGTAATAGCCTAAGCCTGGATCTGCGTAAGAGGATGACAAAGTTATACGTTTATTCTGTGCTATTATATGGAGCCTTGACGCTTACGGTGGCAACATGCAGATGTAACATGCAGATGTACATGTAGATGTACATGTAGAGGCTTTCGAGATGTGGATAATGAGAAGAATTCTGGAGATTGGATGGACAGAACATGTAACAAATGAGGAGGTGCTAAGAAGGATGAAGACCATAAAAATCAGAAAATTGACGTACCTTGATCACATAATGCGAGATGAAAAGTATATTTTATTGCAGTGCTTCTGCTCCAAAGACAAATAGAAGGTAGAAGACCACCAGGAATTCGTGGTATATTATGGCTGAAAAATCTACGCCAATGATATGGGATGACGTCGGTGGAGATATTCCGAGCGGCCGAAAGCAAGATTAAGATTGCCTTGATGGTAGACCAAATTCGTTGAGCGGATAAGGCACGAGGATGAAGAAGATTCAGAGTAGTTTGCGTTTAATCGAACTCTTTGCTTACCTACGGGTAGTCAAAAATTTCTCAATGAAGCTCCCGGGATCAACCGCGATACCTGAGTATTCTCAGCAATATAGTACCGATGATTAAATAAATAAATAATAAATAAAGTCTTTATTGCACACACAGTCATTCTGTTATAATTAGTGACTGATTGTATAAGGTAGTGCAAAAGACGAAATTCAGCATAGCGGAATTCAAAATCCCGCTGCTGTTTTTCTATTTAACCACTTTGGCGAAATATTTTTACATCATATAAAAAAATAATAGAATAAACGCAAATAAGAAAACATAAATATACCTACATGTGAGACCTACATCAATAGCCAGATTAAGAAACGGTACAGTCGAGCTCATGCGATCATTAAACTATCGCCCAGACAGCATCAGGTGATTACTAATTAATTAATTATAAATGTACAAAAAAAACTGTTGCATAGTCAATCAAAACAGTTATTAAATTTTTGTCTGTATTGCCTGAATTATATCGTCAGTCACCTTGAGAAAAGTTGTAGTAGAACTACGATTTTTACGGAACCCTGACTGATAAGTCGACAACAGGTTACTGGCTTCAACATGTTTATAAAGCTGAGCGTACAGAGTTCTATCGAAGATTTTGGACATTATGTAATTCAATATACTTATCGTCTAAGGTCTGAGAACTGTAAAGAATTCAGCAATTTTGACAAGATATTCGAAATCTTCCATATCTTTGGAAGTTTGAGTTTTTCAATACGGTAATTAATGACGTGTGTAATATGTGGAAGAATAACCGGACAACACTGCATAAGAAAGCAAGCACTCACACCGCCGCATTTGTTCCAAAAATCCTAGACTATATAATATACTGAACACCTCGTTCGTATATCAACCATGTACAGAAAACGCAAGTTCTGAGATCCCACTATCTTTACCACCCCCAAAATAATCATTAATGAATTCCGTATTTACACTTGCATTACTTTTTCCGGAGCCAGCGAAGTATCGGTTAATAAGCATGTTTACATCTTGTAAATCGGACGGAATTTGTGGTCATATTTTGACTATGGATATTCAAATCCTTCAGACCTATCCAGAGGTCTGATCAGAGGATCACACTAGAGGATGATCCTCTGGTGTGGCTTCCCGATCCAGGAATTTTTTTTCAAAGGTCGGACAAAAATGTTCGATGAAACTCTAGGTACTTCCTTTTCCTTCTATGAACAATTTTCTTTTCGTATACCAAAGTTGTGAAATTATTTGAAAAGAGAAGAAGTAGTTTTGCAGTATTGATTTTTGTCAGAACACGAGGTCAAGTAATTTGACATGGTTCTACTTTACAGCAATGACGTTTCTGATAAGGCGCATTTGGAAACATTTTCTAATAGGTTCCAAATCCAAGTTTTGAGAAGAACGCTCTGTATAATTGAGAAATACAGACAGAATTGCAATACTTCAACCCACGCAAGGGTCGCAAGGACTTCGAGCGGTGCGCCATGGTTAGGCGCGTAGCATTTTACTTTCCGTCTGTATCTGTAAGTTAGATAGACGTCGGACTGAATCTTGATAATTTAAATTTACCATTATGTGATTTTCCAAATATTTAACCGGAAAAAGTGCTTAAACAGTTAAAATGCCGAGCCTCAGGTTAACGGTGTTTTCTTGTTTAATGATATCGGTGCCTTTTATTGGTAAGTCCAAGTGGAATTTATTACGTCAGACTAGGCGAAACTGAAATTTCAAGGTTTTGTTTACATGCCGGTCTTTTCAATCTACGTTATTCTTGTCTAGGAAAATTAAATTTGTCATGCTTTACGTTATTTTGAGTGTTAAGGATATGTTATAACTAGTTTGCCGAAATCAGCTGGAGCTTCGATCCTTGTTTATGAATGTAACCAAAATATAAAAGTGAGAAAATGATCCTGCGTTATACTTAGACAACCAATAATACGCGAGATATATCCCAGCATCCCTATGGAATTTTCTCAGGCGCCGCTGTGGCTGGCTCCTTTTATCAATATCAATAACACAATAAAATTGAATGATCTAAATGACTTATTTTGTAGGCCAATTTGCGAGCCAATTTGTTTCCAAGTAAACTTTCTCAATTTTTTCATTGTCTAGATATGAATTAACATTAAAAAATTCTGCATTTTTTGTTATTTCTGGTCCAGAGAAATATTTCTTTTAGCTTTCTCGTAAAAAACTCTATAAATCTGGAAGAAAAACAAAAAAAAAACTTGAAGAAGATGTAACTATTAAGTTCTTGCTAGCACCACACGCGAAATATCTTTATTTAAGATTATTGGAGGGTGGTCACGTTTACAAGCACTTCGATATCTCCTTATCATTACTTTCTTCTTCACGTGTCTGGTAGTAAATTTTATTGTTCAGTTCAATGATCATATTTCCGGATATCGATAGATCAATTCTCCAAAAACGCTCCAATACGACAACATTGTTTTGCAATAGGGACACCTTTACAAGAAAATAAGATCCCTAACCACTTCTTATGTTATTAAAACATCAGCTTTCCCATGATATTGAACAGAAATCTATATTTCTGTTCAACTAAATCCTCTCCAATACCTATAGGTAATAAGTGAGTGGAATGAGTTTGAAAGTAAGATATTAACCAGATTAAATTTTGCAGGTCCTTCCGAGTCGTCTGTACAATGCTACAAATGTGAGAGAACGTACTTTGATCATGGTGATGCTGAGAATAAACCTCATTGTTCTACCGAAGATATTGTTGAATGTGAAGGTGATACTGTAGTTTGCATGTCTGCCTTATACTTGGGTAGGTAACAGCCATATCAGAAATCACATTTCCCTTTAATATTGTTAATCATTTCTTTGTTTCAGTGGATAGTTATCAAAGGCACTTAGTAAAGGGTTGTTCAATACCTCATACCATATGCCCTTATCGTGAAGGCGAGAAAACAGTCAAATGTGATGTGTGTTCTAGAGACTACTGCAATTATTCTAATAAGATCTCACAAAATCAGCTTATACTATATTTAACTGCGGCATTTATTCTTTCTAAATATCTTTGCTTATAGTTTAAGTCTTAATGAATAAGCCAATCATTGCGTCTTTCTTAGGCTAAAAATATTTTATTTATAACAATAATAATGCACTACGCACAAATCAAAGTGTCGCGCTTCAAAATTTTGCCTGATTTTGATTGGGGATAACTTTCGAAATTCCCAAGGGATTTCGATTTTGTTTTCGCATGTCAGCATCTCTATCCTTTATTTTTCTATTTTAGTCGTTAAAACTTAAAAAAGCTGCCAACAAATTTTCTACTGGGTGATATATTGTAGAGGAGTGCAGAATCTCTCCGCGGTTTTCGTACCTCCGTTTTCCAAATAAATTTTCCTTGTAAAATTTGATGAGCAAATTTCGAAGATTGATGTCTCCCCCCGAAAAGGTTTTCAAATTTTCCATCTAACACCTGTATGTACAGGTTGATTTTTCTATTTTAGTCGATTAAAACTTAAAAAAGCTGTCAACAAATTTTCTACTGGGTGATATGTAGAGGAGTGCAGAATCACTCCGCGGTTTTCGTACCTCCGTTTTCCAAATAAATTTTCCTTGCAAAATTTGATGAGCAAATTTCGAAGATTGATGTCTACCCCCAAAAAGGTTTTCAAATTTTCCATCTAACACCTGTATGTACAGGTTGATCTAAAGAAATCAACTGTTTGCTCTTGAAGTGCAGAACTTTTTTGCCCACCAACCGATTTTGGAAATTTTAACCACGTAGGTAGGTATTGATGGTAAAACTTCAAGCAAGATCCACGGACGAAAATTGACTCAGGGCATCAAAATCAAAAGATTCCATTAAAAATTACTCAAATAATGCGTGATCTATATATATCTCGAATAAAAGGGTGATCTATTAGCACACAATCAAATTGTGACAGGTGAAGTAATTTGAAAAAGAAAACTGCATATAACCATATGTCTGATTTCAATTATTTACGACGTTACGGGGCCTCAAAGTTTCCTGCATAAGAAGCGAATTTAAGAATCTTTATTTGCCTTCCACTTGTTTATATATAAAAAAATCGCGCCCTCAACCGGATATTTTTTTATGTAAACAGGTAAAACCAAGCTAAAGTTAAATAAATACCTATTCTTAAATTGGCTCCTTATGCAAGAAACTTTGAGGTCCTGTAACTCCTTAAAATAATTGAAATTGGACATACCTGAGTTTTCTTTTTTAAATTAACCTCACCTATCACCTGTCATAACAATTTGATCGTGAGCTAATATATCATTCTGTATCTATAAACTTCTTATGGAAACAGATTTTGGTAGGAAAACTGAATGAAAATCGACTTGTCTCCGAATCAGCTTTCATTTCTGAGCAATTTAAAAATTTACTTGCTGACACGAGATGAAAAATGTTGGAACAACATACAAATTACATCTACACATTTTAGAGGGAATCAGCTCTCTTTCTTACTTGAGAATAGTTCGTAACTATCGTTCCGAAAATTCTTACAATTGCCAATTCATTTCAGTCAAGTAGTGATTGTTCGAATTTTCGTAACGATGGTTACGAACTATTCTCAAGTAAGAAAGAGTGATGCTGATTCCCCCCGAAAACGTGCAGATGTAATATGGCTGATGTTTTTCAGAGACAAGTTGATTTTCATTCAGTCTTCCTTCCAAAACCTGTTTCCAGAAGAAACTTACATTTGAGTAAATTTTTATGCAATCTTTTCATTTTGATGCTTGTCCTGAGTCAATTTTTGTCCCTGGATTTTCTTGTCTGAAGGTTTAGCTTCGATTCGAAGCTAAAATTTCCCAAATCGGTTGGCGAGCAAAAAAGTTATGCTTTTCAAGAACAAACAGTTGATTTTTTTTAGATCGCCATTTTTTGATCACTATACATCACAATACAGGTGTTAAATCAAAAATTTTAAAACCGTTTCGAGGGGAGACACTAAGCTTCGAAAATTGCTAATCAAAATTTACAAGAAAAATTTATTTGGAAAACCGTGGTACGAAAACCGCGGAGTGATTCTGCACGCCTTCACATATCACCCTGTAGAAAATTTATTGATTTTTTTTTAGTTTAGATCCAATAAAGCATAAAAATAAAGAATAGGGCTGCTGACATGAGAAAACAAAATCGAAATCCCTTAGGAATATTGAAAGTTATCCCATATCAAAATCAAGCAAAGTTTAGGGTTGCGACACTTTCATTTGTCCTTAGTAATTATTATTATTATCAGTTTTGTAAAAATAAGTTTGTAGAGTAAATAATTATTGTTAGCTATGTTATAAGCTTTTGTATAAAGGTAAAGTTGACTCTACTACGAATTTTAAATTTCACATTTATTATAGGTATTATAGTGATGTTCAGTTGCATGAGACTGGTAAAATAATTTATAATAAATTGGATTATACAGGGTAATCAGTTAATCAGGGTACGGAGCCATAAGTTAACGGAGTTAGGGCTATATCTCGGGAACTATTACTCCTAGAGCACAAAATAAAACATTTTCAGGCATATAAAATAACGAAGTAGGTGTCCACTTCCTGTATTTCCGGAAGGCAATCTTGAAAATATTTTCCATGAATTATTACTCTTCGTCACTTATATCTGGAAAATTTTTATTTTGGGGCTCCAGGACCAACATTTCCCGAGTTATGACCGCTAGTGCCCTTACCTGATCACCCAGTATAGTCTTATTTACATATAACATTTACACCCTAACGTATGATCCACAAAAATTTTTAAAATATTTATCAAGGCGTCGCCGGCATCCATGAAAAAAAAAAGCGGTGTAATTGAACAAATTACTTATTGATGACTGTTGAGATATACAATATACAGTGTGATTCACAGAGCGGTGGTACCTTAGACGTTTATGGGAAACGAGTTATTTCATTTTACTGAAAATTTAGTCACTTGAATAATTGGCTCTTCTCTATCGATCTAAAATTTGCGATGCTCCCGCTTATTTCGAAAAATTGCAACAACGTAGATACTTTAAATGAAACACACTGTATTATTATTGCATTTTTGGGTTCGCTATTGTTTTCCGGTTATTTTTGTATAAACACTCCTATATACCTATTTTTGCAGTTTTCGTGGAATTGAATAATTTCGTTTCTTGTTAGTCAAAAAAAAACCTTACTACTTAGAAATAGGAACGTGTTACATCATTTGAAAGGAATTGCAATTGTCTCTTAGAATATTTGATAATATACAGGGTCCTCCATTTAAAAAACCGCACTTTCATAATTTTCTTACCTATGCAGCGGTAAGAGCACAATTTTTGAACGACCTTGCATAACGCAGAACGAATTTCTTTGTGTAAAACTAATAGAGAGGACATTGTCAAATTATATCCAAAATTTCAGCTTTCTACAAATCAAAACATTTATCAGTGATAAACATTTAATGGGAGCCATGTTTTTACTAAAAAGTAACGAAATTATTTAATTCCTCGAAAACTGTCGCTGAAAAACGATCATAATTAATTTGTATGATACATTTCCCCATGTTGTCAAGACAGTTTACATTATGAAGCTCTTATGAGGGCTTCTTGCTAAAAACTCGTTTTAGTCATTTTTTTTTTATTTCAACAAGAGCAATAACAAACTATTTTGGACATATTATCTAGTAAAAGCAGCTTCATAAGCCAGTCAATCATATTCTGACGAAGGTTTGCATTCGTTCGTATTGCCGGAAAAACTTTCTCACTCCTACACATGATGAAATTTCTCCGGCAATGCGAAAGAATGCAAACGTTTAGTAGCAAGCAATGGCTTTAGGCTGTATAAATAATATAGAAACGACACATAATACTTCAGCCTGTAGACATAATTATTATTAAAAAAAGGTCTTAAACGTAGGTTGAATATTATTCTAATCCCATTTTTTTCTCCACAAAATTATCGCCTTGATCTGAATAAATAATATGCATTACCAGGGCTGAAAATTTAATTTTCGACTCCAGTCTTTTCGTTAGTTTTTTGGACTCAAAAACAGCATGAGCTTTTGGTGTTTACGTTTAGCATAAGTTTGTTTATAATGCCTTAAAGACGAAATCATTCTTTTTTTTCTCTTTTAAAATAAATGATTGGTAATCCGTCCTCCACTTATGGATTCGACCAGAAGTCAATGAGCTACTAAAAACTAAATATGACCTTTTCCAAGAACTACTTACAAAAATAAACTTAGTTTGTCAAGTCAATATTTTTTTAATTACAATTTTCTTAAGAAATTACGCTTTAAAAAATGGTTAGGTATTATAGCACTGGTCAAATTTAAAATGTTGAAGTTTTTTATTTCGAACCAGCAATAAATTGTGTTCGCAACAATCATAATTAAATATCAATCACGCATAACTTTGTCCAGAGCGAATCAATTATTTTTCTAGTTTTGATGCTGGATGCAGGTTCAGGGCCGGCTTCCATATTACCCATGTCGGGGTTGCAAGCCTCCCAAGAGCGCTTCTCTAAAACTTGAAACACTGTTGGGCACAAAGAAAATTTATACGCCTGAACAGTTTCTCCTCTTATACAAGGCTCAAATACGACCATCCTTGGAGTACTGCTCACATGAGTAGCGAAGAGTTGCACATTTTTATGCTTAGAAAAGAATCAACAGAAAAGAATCTAGATGTCTTATTTTTTAGCGATATCTGTTTTTATTTAAGATAAAAAATAATTATTTTTTATAGGTTTTATACGTAAGTCGTCATGCTAGCAAAGATTTGTATTCATCAAAATTATGGTGACATATTTGACGGGATTTTTTTCTTTTGATACTTGATTGGGTAAAGTTCCGAGAGGTGGAGCTAAATCTGAGATAAGGCCAATCAAAAATAAACTATTTCTAACTTTAAAATATAATAATATGTACATTTTATTAAATTAGTTCCTTCAGAAAAACAATATAATTACATTAAATAAATATTATATGTACAGAGTAATAATAATCATAAAACCATACTTTTACGCATTGTCAAATTGGACAAAAAATGTAAAAAATTAACATACAAAATAATACGATAATAATTATTATTGTAAACTCTAAAATTTATAGCGAACATAGTTAATTTTTGAACAGGTGAAAAGTCAGAATATATAAAATTTCGACTTCATCTAAGAGTACCAGGTTATGCCGTCATGAATTCTATTGTTTTGGATAAATTTAGAAAATAAATTAGGATCTTCTGTTCTTCTTTGAGTTTTTTTTTTACAATTTTTCATGTAATTTTGAAAGCCATGAGAGATGCAGGGTCGATTAAATTACAAAAAATGTGAAACATTTCATATTTTATTTGAATCTGAAACAAAATCAAGAATAACTTTGCTGAAGTATGTTACTTAAGTATGCTGGAAAAAAAACTGAAATGTGGCGTTTTCTTCTTTTTTCATATTTTTTTTCTTTAATACATATTGAAAATAAATGAAAAATTCTTTGTAGGTTTACATCTCGTAAGTCGCCAAGAGCGATTTTTAAATGTCCGATATTTCAAATATTTTCTAAACTGACTAGATCCCTAGGTTGTCATAATAGTCAATTTTGTTTTTCATATTGCCACTATATTATTTTTTCATGTCATTCGGTTCGAAAAAAAAACAAGGAAAGCAAAAATTTATCGGAATCAAAAATAAAAATATGAAAATTTTATTCCATATTTTTAGAAAAAAAAAGAGACAACTTTTTCGCCGAGTGAGGTCGCCATGACATCAGTAAAAAATATTAAAATGTGATTTTTTTCAACAATATGGCGGTCATGAGAGAATAGGAATAGGTTTTTAAACAAAATATATTTCCAATTTTTTTGTAATTTAACTGACTCTGTATCTTCTCATAGTTTCCACTTCCAAGATCCCTATGTACCTCACTTTAACTCCTTCACAAGGCTTCTTAAAAACCCTTTTAAAAAAACTTTAAAAGGGTTCTCTTAAAAAAAAAAACAGGGTTGCGATATCTCTTAACAATCAGCGTTCTACATTTTTAAAATCTTGAATCAAAATCTATTTCTTGATTTTACACTAAATACAGACATGAAGACGGTAGTCAGAGTAATTTTTTTCTTAAAGCTCAACATCGACAGCTCACATCGATGCCAATTTAAAATAATTTAAGTAACTAATTAATTAGGTACATGTACGTAATCACGCAAATCTCAATGTTATCAATGGTAACCAAACCAGCAGAGCGATATTTCGGAAAACTGATGATCCAGGTGCTGCGTTACAGAGATCCTCAGTGCAGTAACTGCAATCGTGTACCACTGGTAAAGCCACTAAACGCCCAAACAGCTTTTCTTGACTTCTTCGGAAGTCACTGCAAAGCGCTTCCTGAGTCCCGCAGCCTCTCAATGTGAGGGTAAGATTGGCTGTCAGAACTTTTTCATTTCTTATATCCACAACTCGCTCAGTGGAAATGGTTGCTGAAAATATAAAAAATCTTCACTATTATCAAAAAAAAAATAATGTATTTGAGACAATGTTCAAAATTATATTTTCCTGTTGACTGGAAAGAGAATTTTTGAGAAATAAAGAATTATAACTTGAAAGACGTTAATCATTAGATGATGAGGATTTTTTCAGGGAATTTCTTTTAAGGTGATATATTCTTAGCTAAGTCTTTGACCTAGTAATGAAGTATCTCAATTACTGCTGATAACTGGATATGAAAACTATGGATTTTTTATCATCCCGCGTCTCAAATGATGACGTAAAACCATACCTACCTTCTATTATTTTGCTTGGCAATAAGCATAATGCAAGATAAATGGAGTGTATCGACCTATCATTATGAAAATGAGATACCTAGTAGAACAATGAAGTTAATGTAATGGTAGCTGAAGGCTTCAGGTATTATTGCAAAGGACAAATAACTCTAATTATGCTGCTCATCATCTAAAATTATTTAAAATATTATTTCGAAAAAACTTACCTGTGTATAAGCCTTGAAAACAAACACCATTTGGATCATTACAATCTTCAATAGGTAGAGTAGGTTTTCCCAGTGAACATTCTCGGTCCATTTCACCATGAGATTGACACGTGTAGCATCGTATCGAGGTACCTGAAACCACAAAAATCAACCATAAAAATCAACTTAGCAGTACTTACAAAAAACTTTCCTGGTGCTGGGGTTTCTTTTTAAAGACACTTCAAGCAATCGTGTCGTAGCTTAGCTTGAATGAATAGAATTTGGTTTATTCCACTTCAGTTATTAAAAAATAATTCCTGTTTATTCAATGATTCAAAGCAGGCGTGATTTCAACATTTAACGTCTTTCAAGCAAATAATTCTTGCTTTCTAATGACAGGAAATGAAAAATGCTCATGAAGATTATGGACATAAATGGTAAATGTGTTTCTACGCTTGACGAGGTATAATTATTATGAAAGGTGACTAAATTGTGGTGAATTTCGTCTTGTTTTATTTTTTGATGCCTCTTTATTCATAGCTATTTTCACTACAATTTTAAGATAATTAACCTAATTGCGCTCCCAGTTTATGGATAGGTTACGAAGCTGTTGTTCAATTATTATAATTCAATTTTCTTATATAAAAATAACTATAATACATTGGTGCTGGTGGCTGGTACATTGACAACAAACGTCATAATATATGACATACCAGTACAATGATTTGTAAAGAATGGATACATTTTCAACGCTCTTTTATTAATTTAAAACGAATTGTCAAAGTAGACGTAGCGCTTGCAACACTTGTTGCCTATTACATGTTCATATTATCTATTATCATCACTCAACTTTATAATAATAGTACAGCTGTAATAATTATTATTAATTAAGAACGCGTTACTAGTTTCATAATATTACACCAGCCCAAGCTTATTAGAACGTGAGCCGAGTAGTCAACGTTAAAAGGACAAATGCAAAAAATTACATATCGAACAAGTTTTTTTTTATATTATTTTTCGTCTTTTAAGCCAAAGATCACAGTTTCAAAACTACGGAACAAAAAACGATAAATGCTTTATTATTATAGAAAGACAGCTACATTAAAACATTTTTTATTATCTTCTAATTAATCGTCTGATTATTATTATAATACTGGAAACATAAAAATAAATTACTAAATAATATGTTCTTAAAATAAAATATCCGAATTTTATGACGTATAAATGACGTAAAAAAAAGGTGAATGCGAGGTTGAATAATGCGAGTTTGTTTTATTCATTTTAAAGATATAGATATGAAAGAGCTAACGATGAGGAATAGCTGATATTTATGACCAAGTGTGAGAAGTAGTTGTTTATTACGGCAATGAAAAACTAGCATATAATAAAAAATTTTATGTCGCTACTGTAATCCAAATATTACAGGTAGCCGAATGCTTCGACTCTTGGCTGCTTGACGTAACAGAATCAACGGCGGATGCACCATTATACTTTCCTCATCATCCAGGTTACCTGGTCACGGCCAGGTTTATGTTTGTTTTAAATATCGAATAAAATGTTAATTTAACAATAAATAGGTATACGTAAAAAAGACTGAATGCCGAAGATCGGTCGGTAGCGCAGCGGGTTAGCGTGTCGCGAGTCGTTGGGACTGTCACCCTATGGATTCGAATCCCACTGTCGTCAGGGATGGTTGTGTTCGTCTATTTAACTATTTACAAATTTAAATTATTCTGTGGCTGAATGAGATAGTTCTCGAAGCCAAAATCTCCAGAAAGAAGCGTCTACGTCTCATCTACATATAGTTAATCCCTTTTTTCCGATTTTTTGTTTGTTTAACCAACATTTTCTCCGTCTTTTCTTTAAACAAACAAATAAGCCGTACAGTGACCTGGGTAATAATACACATGTAGCCACACAAGCATCCAAGCAGAAAAAGTCTCCGGCTCCCCGGAAAGTCCTCTTAGGTTGCCTGCCAAGAATACAAGCATAAAATAATACCTACCTGTACTGTAAACAAACCCACTTTTTCCAAGGATCAACAATAATAATTATAAAGAACAGGAAGCTATTAAACTAAAATAAATATTCATAAAAACCTAACTAATTGCATTTTTTTAATTCATGAAATAAATGCATGTGTCTTATTCCCCCAGTACAACTTTATACCAAGGTACTCGTATATTTATTTTGATTGACATAAATATTTTAATAAAAGAACATTATTTGTCCACCAGCGTTATGATACAATTATTTATAAAGCTTGTGTATAAGTATAAAGTTTAAAACCAACTTCATAATAATTCTGCTATGAGACGTTTTTTATAGAAATCGCTTTAACATGTCGATTTTTTGAAGAAATGTTGTGACGTATTATAAAAAAAAATTTTCAACGAAATAAAATTTGAAACTTCCCTGAAAATATTCTCGTCATAAGAACTTTTGAAACGATGTATCGCCCAACGAGACTCCTCGTCACCTATTGATGAACTGCGAAGCACTAGAACGTGAAAGAAACGAAGTTCTGGGCCAACACCAGCTCAACGGGGGGGCTTTGCCCGGCCTTGATCCCCTTCAAATCCTGAAATTCCTAAGGGAAGCGGAGTTGGAGAGGCTGCTTCAATGAAGAGAATATACTCCAAAGAAAGAGGAGGGGGCACAATAGATCTGTAATAGGTCGCAGCGCATCTGACACCCTCAATATCAATATCAATATCAATATCGCCCAATAGGAGGTTACCATTTGCAAAAATTATTATACGTCAGTGACCAAAAGTCAATGACATGATAATCATATGGTTAACGTCAAAAGATGACATTTTAAAAACAAAATATACAGTGTGTCCAAGATAGGTAATAAAGGGATAACATTGGCATATTGGAAACGATAAGAAATCCAAGTTCAAGTCAAAGAAGTTTAATGAGAGCACAGATCCGTATTAAGGTGAAATTACACTGATGATGTCAATAGCTATAGTCAGAAACACGTTTGAACCACCATGTCTGACATATCATTGAATTCAGAATTAAAATATCTTTCAATTCTTGCAACAAACCATCCAGCTCCGTATTTAAAAAATCGAAGTTCAGTTCGGCCTGCATATGTGTATACATATAAATTGTTAGATAAAAAACTGATATTGCAAAACCAAAGTTGGTTAAAAACCGCAACGAAAATGTGGTTTCAGTTTTTCTCCATCTTCAATAGTAACGTCAATAAATCAAAAAATCGAAAAATAAAAATTTTTGTTTTTAATAATAATTCGAAAAATAAATAATTTTTAAAATTTCTTTCTGACATTGCATTTTCCTTCTGGTTGCAAAGTTTGCTCCCCATTTAACCGATTTCGTATCTCTTACCGTTTCCAATACCCAATGTTATCACTTCTTTATCTTGGACACACTGTACGCATACATTAATGTATGTCTCTTAAGTAATGGTCCATGGTGAAGTGGAAGATTCTGCGTTCCGAAATATCACGATCTGACATCTGACACAGCTTACTTTAACCAATAATTATTGTGGATAATAACAAAGATACCGGATGGCAAAGTTGTCATTTTAGTATTAATTTTTCGAATAATTTTAAAGTTGAAAACGCACCAACGTGGAAATTTGGGAATAAAATTTCTACGGTTTGAAAAATCATTGATATCGGTTTGGATGCATTTTATAGACGGCGAACTTTGCTACCCTGTACTTTTTTTATTATCAACAATTGGTTAAAGCAAGTTAGATCTTAATATTTTGAAACGAAGGATCTTCCACTTCATCAATAACCATTACTTAAGAAACATCCTGTATATAAAGATAATGAGTTTGTTTCAAATTTTATGGAGACGCTTAATATTAGGTAAACCTATTAGATACCTACCTATGTAATGTAAGTAAATAATAACTTTAGACAGTTCTTTGAAATCATAGTACTATTTACACCTTTCACTGACATTTGGTAAACTCCAGTCATGCATAAACGTAAATTACTGGAGTGGAAAGACCACAATAATCCGAATCCATGAATAGCATTGTCTCATTAACAACAGGAATTTAGTAATTTTACCTAAAATTTTCCTCTTCTCTCATGCGTCTGAAAAAAGTACTGACGTAATAAGAGCACCTTTAACAAGAATTTTGGTCAGTGAAATTGCTCCTTATTCATTCTATCGGACAATTGGAAAATAATTGCGTACAGTTCTTATGTTGTAACAGATTTTACAGTCCGAATTCTGAAGGTGAAAGAGTGATGACTCGACTGATTATTAAATGCTTAGCTTGTTAAATTTTATCGTTAAGTAGGTACTTCTAATATGAAAACTTTCAGTAAAAGTCTACTTAAGTTTACTTCAGGGGAGAGTTATTGAAATCTGGCAACATTCTTTATATCATATACCTGCTGCTCCATATCATCAATTACAAACTAGCTATTTCCATTAATAATTATTACTGCATTCCGTCAATAATGTACATGATATTTTATGTAAATTATGACTTTGTGCGTTTACTGACTTTGCCGTGAGGTAAGCTCATCCTTACCTTGCAAAACTACGTTCACCTTGTGAGTAGGTAATTAAAAACGTTGCAGCAGAAAAGTTGCATTCTTTCGGTATCCTCAGAGATGGTCGATCAGAATTTCATCATATAGAGTTCTTCAAAACATAAATTATCGTCTGATCTAAACTGTATTATGGAATCATTTCCTACTCGTCCTTTGAAACATCCGGCAAACCTATTGAAGTCATTCAGGATTCAGGTGACAGCTATGAGAATTGCACAGGTGTCATTTGCACTAGCCTAAATAAAAATTTCTTTACACTCGCAGGTGAACTTTCGAGCTAGGAGCCAAACTTATGTCATTAAATTTACCCGTTTATGTATCGTTAAATCGAAATAGTCTCAATTTCTATCTTGTAGCTTCTAACATCTTCAAGCGTCTCTTCACTTCGAAACTTTGTCTCAACCCCTCCTCTACGAAAGAATTCATCGCATCGGAAATGAATATTCGAGTTCCTAGGGCACAGACACTACCACCGACTTTTCTATGTCCCTCGTCGTCGACACAAACCCATATCAACATCCCTTTTAATGAGCTAAACAATTCAATTATCAACAACTTCTCTTTCTAATTGCAATTCAGAGAGATGGTCTCTCCCACTACTCCAGTTTTTATCAAATGTACACCGACGGTTACGAGATTGACTTCAAAATTTCCTGTCAAGTAATCACTTCCCTCCAGCGAACTGGTCATACGTCTACCTAGCTCATGCAGTGTTATTATCTCTGCCGAGCTAGATACTATCCTTGCTATCGACTTTTCACCCCTGAACAATGATTATTCATAATCTGCTTTCTCGTCTTAATTAAACAAATTTATCTCAACAACTCTCTAGTCAAACGAATAAAAGCCAAACTTGCGCAATGTCTAAATTGTCTTATAAATCCCATGTCATTGTTCAAGGGAACGAGAAAGCGTACTCAGTAGCAAAGAAACTGCTCGACATCAACCAGATATATCTGTCTTACGACCTCGAAAATTTTGAAGATTTGGCATTAGAATTGGAAGTTCAATCAATCCTTCATTAGAACATTAAAACCCTCGGTTACTGACTATCTATCTCTCTATCTAAACTTAACAGAAACAGACTAGAATAACTAACACCAAGAGTGATCATTGTATACCTTCATTCCAGACAACACCCTCCTATCTCTTCACACGTCCAACTGTTCACCCGCTCCGTTTCAATAACCATATTGTTGCCTCTAGTAACATCCTCGTCGACCCCTCATTTTCAACCCTTATGTAGTTCGCTTCCTCAAGAAGGCCGACTTCTATGATCTGATCTAATCTATTGACTCAGCTTCTGATAACCAGAACGGCCACAGTGATTTTTTGAAATTCCGAATCCGCATATTCAGGTGTTGTAATTTTAGATTTTCGGCTAAAAAATTGCCCTTGGTGCGTTGCTGGGGTATTTATTTTTCCAAGCGAAAGAGAAAAATCAACCCCGTTCAAGCAATAATAGCAGATTATGTAATTAAATTATCATCGTACCGCAGCCGGATGCTTAGCCACTCCCGTTGCTAAGTTTTCGTTGCTAACTTCACCCGAGTCTGATAACCTTCCGTTAATGAAGCATAAATCAATTAAAACAAACTTAAATACCTTCTTTTTGTTATCTTGTTTATTTTGTAATTATCCTGTTAATTATTCGTGTCTGATTTAATTATTATTTGTGACAATATTTTTCATTGCTTGCAAATTTTCTGCGTTCCGTGACTTCCCATCACGCAAGATGACGCAAAATCATGAATACCTATATTTTTCCTTATTTCATGTCTCATAAGATATCAGTTCCATACTCATTCAATCTCCTTATAATCTCGTCCTATTTATCATATCCTAGTTCTTACTCATTTTTCTTGTAGTTATACTTAAACATATTTAAAGGTCGCTATCATTAACAGGGAATAATGTACGTAGAACCGATGATTCTACGAGGATTCAAAACGATGTAACGTGCTGTACGTTACTTTCTTGTTCTTTTAGAAGATTTATTGGTTTGTTGAGAACTGTAAAATTACAGTCCCTCACAATTCTCTATCATAATATAGACCGCACCATCGAACCGGTTACTGCACTGTATCTCAGCTCGCAAGGGTTGGTACAATTTAAAAATTCACTACTAGATGGCGCTTTAAGTCCCTTCTCGTTTGATTTCCATAAGTCCCTTCCAGTTTGGTTTCCAAAGAAGCCAAACAAACCAAATAAGCTTGCATCGGCTCTGTCAGCTGTCAATCAAATTTCAGTATCAGACAGTGACATTTCTGCTTTCACTAAACGGGGCGGATGTAGATCCAGTCCCAACGGAATTGAATTCATTTCCTCTTTATCCGTTGACCAAGGAAGTTCATTCCTTGACCGTTCTCCCTACAAAGCCTGTTGTACAGGGTAAGTCGCCATTACGATTATTCTGAAAATAGGTTCTAATTCGATTATTATTTATTTTTAGCTACTGGGATATCTTCGGGATTTTACCTTAAACCTTTATCTTACCTTATCTTTGGTTTATACCATATCTCCATCTGTACCTACGAATATCTGAGTTAATTGCCTATTATAAACGAGGCAGCCATCTTGAAACTTTGAGGAAATAAAGGGAGCGTCACTTGTTTTCTTTTCCACTTCTATCTGGTTCATCATACCACATTTTCACTCATCCACGGTGAAATAACTTAGCGGATTTGGAGATCTTAAATAGCAACAGGACATTTTCCCGGTGCTAGGGCTGTTTGGTATTTCAACTTCAGGAGCTTTGTCAAGGCACGTACTCCACACTTGCTGATTCTCTGGAGATTTCAATGCTCGATCGAACATCCCACCCAACAGAACAAACAACCTAAGTTTGGAAGTCTACGAGCACATAATATCCTTTTTACTGTCCAAATAAAGACAGTTTTTTTTTCATCAGTCAACTTCCTTCCGGAAACTGTAAGTTGCCTTTAATTTACTTCATCAAATGTGATAATATGGAACTACAGAAAGATCAGTGCTATTTTGTGAATTAATTAACGACCACTCACAGACTTTCTTTTTCCCGATATAAATAATATCGGAAGTATTTGATTATTGTACCTAAGCTGTACAAAGTAAAGGATCCTTTATTTTAAACAAACTAATTGTTTGAAAATACATATTTCAAATTAAAATCTTTAGAATAAGTCAGGATAATTATTGATTTAATTAAACAGGAAATGTAAACCATAATTTGATCATTAAATCTGTATATTATAACTTAATTCTTTGAAAAACATTTTAACATCTCTACCACCCTAAATCTATTTTTTATTAGTTCTTCATAGAGTTTAGGTAGCACAATATAGATAAGAACTTGTTTTAAACGAGTTAACAACTAAGAAGAATTAATTGGCATCCCTAACCTACCTTAGATACCTATAAAGGGTGTAAACGTTTAAAATTAAAGCAGCAGAATAACTGACACTCTGATAGCATCTGATTCGGTTTTTCAAGTTATTCAAAATTATTATTTCTTGAGAAGTTCATCATGAAACATTCTCTCGAAACTTTACCGTTTTGCTGACCCAGCAAATTTTAGCCTACGCTGACTCTGCATTAGGCATAAATTGTTCTTCGCTACCGCTGCAACGATAAAACCCGAATTCTGAATATTATTGCTCGTTTGAAGCATTAATATACTTACTCCATTTGTCGAGGGTAGGAATTTTAAACATTCTGTCTATTTTGTATCTCTGCCGAGTATTACAACTCTCAACTTTCCCAAACTCAAAGCCATAGCGACGGAAGATCTTCAATAAAAATAATTGTACCTTCAATTATATTTTTAATATAAGAATTGAAAATAAAATTACAGGCATGCATGATAAGTATAATGAATTATCACCTTTCAGCAGGAATTTCCAAATGTAAAAAAATAATTAGGGCAAAAAAATAGTCAAGTGATCAAGCGATACATAATGAAAAAGCTGCATAAAGAAAGACCGTTCATCATCAAATAATAAGGAACTCGATAATGATGATCGCTATATTAGCAGCATGGGTTGTTAGAATATTGTTCTATTTATTTGAATAATAAAATTCCCTAAGTGCATGAGTAATATTTTAAATATAGGTACTTATGCATAATATACGCATAAAAAACTAGGATTAAGTAATGATATGCTAAATTATTAAAGTAACTACCTACGAACAATATTTCTTAGTAACAAGTAACAACATGGTGACAGAGTCAAATTAAAAATGCTCCTTGGTCTGATCACATGGAGTCGAGTATAATAACTAAGTAAACAGCATACGAGTGGTAATAAACAAATAAAATAAAAACTGTTCATCAAAATCTCTCTGGGAGCCTGTAACTCATGGAGGGCGCGTCAACAGGTGGCGGATTTCTGAGAATGCCTCTGAGATATATGTGGCAGGAGGGAAATCAAATACCTCCCGCGAACCAACAGGTTAGCAAGGTCCGGCCCATAGTGGGGGGCTGCAAACCTCATCTGTCCTCATGTTAGAGGCGGCTTAATTCAAAACAGTGCAGACAACGGTAACCCACACCGTTTAAATCCCAGGATATTGCTCTGTCGAGGAAAGAAACAGTCACCGGCCCCTAGTCCCGGAAAGCCCTTCGATGGGCAATGAGTGTTAAATATTTCCCGGCTGAAAATAGCAAAATCTACTGTACCGATAGACACATTATGGAATGCTAGAAACCTTTATGCTGCCGGAAAGACCCACAACATAGAAGCGGAGTAGAAATTTTCGTCACATCGTAATACTACTCTTACAGGTACACGCATTGCCATTTAATATCAACCTATTAGAAATATATACCCCTACTGCGCAAAAAAATATGACAGTGGAACTTTTTTATATTAAACTCAGTACAACAGTAAAAGGTTCCAAATCCAACAAAATTACATAAATAATGGGTGATTTTAAAGCCAAAATTGGTAAAAGACGTAGATCAGATCTAGTAGGGGATATGGCCTGGGAGAATGCAATGAACAGGCTGTTTTTTGCCAAGAACACAATATGGTAGTAACAAACACATGCTATTAAGTTACATCAAAGGAGGATGTATACTTGGAGGGCCTCTGGTGATAATTCAAGACATATTGTAGCGTGCGCTTTTCCGTATCTGGTTTTGAATGAATTTTCGAATAGAAAAGGCGCAGGAAAATGGCGTTCTTTTGGAATGCTACATTCCGCTGGTTTTATAGTTTGAGGCATAGTAGCGAGTTCGAATTATGAGTCTGCCAGTCAGAGTCTGTCACCTGCCACTCGGCGAAGTGACCGAGCGATGTAACGGATAACCGACCATGCGCTTATTTATCGATTGAATTGTGAGGTCGGGAACCGGACGAGATTAGCTGAGTCGTTCTTGCTGTTTGGAATATGGTTAAATTGGTGAACATGGTTCAGTGAAGTGATTTTATTTAGTTATTGTTTCATGTAGTGGTGGTTTAAAACGCAGGTATGAAGTTGTTGTTTTAGTTTTATTTAGCAAAGCTAATGTTCTATGTCGTTCTTAATTAGATAGGATGAGTTTGTTGATGCTGATTACCATGGAGTGAAATAAAGAAGTCCGATTTGGATGATGTAATTCATGTCGGTAAGAATTAAATAAGATGGCGTTTGGTAATTTCTCAGATGGTAATTATTTTTATATTTTATTTCAGGGCTTCTATTTTTAGCTTTCCGTTTGGCTTTTCCCTTTTGTTTTTGACTTTTGTCTTCCGTTTTCGTTTCGGAATGTCCCGATTGTAGTTTCTGTTATGGGATAATCATTGGCTCAGGAGTTTTGCTGATGTGAGCAGTTTGGAGGAATGGCGTTCCTTGGATAAAGCGGAGCCATCTTTCTTTTGTTTGGTTTTTATGGTCTAGACCGATGATGGTGGTCTAAATCAACGGTGGAAGGAGGAAGCGTTGTTCTCCATCCTCTTTGTGGATCTTCCCGTTTCACTTGCTTTTCAACTTGAAATACGAATTGGACTGCAAGGTACCTTATCAGATTTATTTTGTAATTCATTTATGTTCTCTAAAATGATAAACACATCAACCAAATGATGTTATTGGAGTGATTTAATTTGGAACTTTGTTACCTGTAAATGAGTTTGAGAATATCTAATCGATATTACAATTTGTGTATATTGCTAAACTTAATTATTGAAGCTGGTATAATGTTGTCATTATTTTTTTTTATTAAGGTAAATTTTTAATTTAGTAAAGTTATTATTTGGCCAAATTAAGTAGGTTAGGTGTGTAAATTTTAGTAAATGCCTATTGAAGGTGGTATGGTGGTCACTTATAGACCAATTATCTGTTAAAATTGAAAATGACTTTGTCTAATCTTTGATGTTATGTATAATGTTTAGTTGATAAGTGGAAAAATCCTAATTTTAAGTAAATAATCTCACGATACACTACTATCAATTCCTGGTTGAAATTTAATTTTGTAATTGGAGCATTCCAATAAATTGTTAATTATTAGTGTGTCTTTTATTTTAGTGTTTGTGTGACCTGTAATTTAAATATTCACAACGTAGGGCAGGTCAAGCTTTTTGGAAACTTTTTGGAAACTTTTTAGAGACAAAATTGATCTAGACGATCACTTAAAAATTTGTAATTTCATTTTAAGATCTTTAACACCCTCTGTTCCGCTTTGGGTTCAAATAAATTTGAAAGTACCCGAACGGAGCCAGAGGGAATAGCATCCTCTGCTCGCACATTTTTTTTCTTTTGGCATATTTAATCGAAATTTTAAAATAAGCGAGCAGAAAAGGGCTACAATATAGTTAGAAATCAGATAGACTACATTAGTAATAAGAAAAGATATAGGTAGGAACTCCATCACCAGAATTGCAGCATATCCCGGCGCGGATATTGGGTCTGATCTGATCACAACCCTTTAGTCGCCGACGTAAAAGTCAGTCTAAAACGAATAGAGAGGAAAACACTGCTTTCAGCAATAGGTATCTAAGATTATCGAGAAAGCTATTAACCAACATCTTTCAAAGTACTTGTTGGAAGGAGCTAATATAATCAGCGACCGTCAATACGGATTCATTCCGCAAACAGAGATCAACTGGTGACCTCCTCACTTACGTCACCGAGCTGTGGAACAGCGCAATCGAGCACCATGGGGAGTCTCGAGGGGTTGCGCTCGATATTTCTAGAACTTTCGACCGTGTCTGGCATGATGGACTGTTGGCAAAACTGCAGGCTTATGGCGGAATCGACATCTCCGCTAATGCACCGCTCCCAGAGCGTTATAGGGATTTCCCTGCAGTGCATGTGCATTTTAAATTTAAAAAAATCATCTAAAATTTAACTGAAAGCAAGAAATAACGTAAAACGACTGGAATTTTATAAAATACACGTAAGCAGATGAAAGTTGTTCCGTTTCCAAAATTTGCATTTGCATTTTAATTAAAATTTTCTTGGATTTTAGTAAATTTTCTGATATCACCTTGTATTTATAAAGAGGTAAACATCTACCTATGTGGTAGAGTTAAGTTGACTTGACATTTTAATTACAATACCTAAGTGACTACAACTTGCAGCGATTGTGTGTTATGTCACTATATCAGTACTGATTAATACAAGTTGATCGAGAATAGGTAAGAGAAAATTATAAGTCTTCTGCTGATGACATGGTCGAGCAGACTTAATAAACGACACTCATCTCGTATAAGCATAAATATTGCGTGTATGAATAGTAATTAGAGCTCCGTTCCAAGCATGTGAAGGGGCATGATGAAAATTCTTCTTTCAAATTATTACTGAAATAGTTTCACTACTTTTTATATAATATATGCATTTATCTAGTTTATAAATTAGGCAACGGTCTAAAAGAGATTATTTTAAGATCGATTATTCAAGGCGATTCATTCCATCTTCAATAATATTATAATCCCCTAGTTGCATAAGAAGATTAATTCTTCACACCTGTTACACTAATAATGTGCTGCAAAATTATCGCGAACGTTTGCGTGGCTGTAAATAGTCATAAGATGTAAAACAAAACAGAAATGTTTAATAATTATTTTAAATTATGACGTTGATGATAATGGGATCAAAGCAATTCTGACATACTCCTCAGGTATCGATAAGTTGTGAATAGATGCGCTACTTATACCATTTCAGCACAAGTTACAGTATGATGATTGATTGATTCATGATCTTGAATATATTATTCAGAGCTCTTATTAGTGCTACAGATATCTCGCCTATGAAAGTCGAAATACTTAATTTAATCTAATTGTATGTTTTCAACCCTTACTTCGTAGAATCTCTGCATACCTATTGATTATGAATAAAACACTAATGTTTTATAAAATTCTACTGTATGACTAAATAAATTTTTTATTACATAATAAAAAATTAAATTAATTTTTAATCTAATTGACATTTTTACTAATAAATTTAATCTAATTTACTATTTTAAATGAATACATTGAAAAGGATTTATATTATTTCGTAATAATTAAGTCTATTATACGAATCTCTAAATTAAGAGTTTTGGATCTGGGATCTATTTTTAATTTGGAATTGAGAAGTGAGTAGAATGGGTAAAATTTTGTCTAGGTTGGAATATCATAAGTCGACATGGGATGGTACAGGATGTTTTTCAGGTATTAGCCTTGCCTTCTTGCCTGGCCTCCACTGAGACGGTACCACCACAAAGACCACCACCTCGAGGTGGTGAGATTGAAGGAGTGGAGACCGTCAAGGAGTTCACGGCGACTGCGTTGAGATTCCTTCTTAACATGGAAAAAACGATATAGAAGCGGAATCTTAAGGGAAAAAAAAGAATCCACCTCCAATATCTTCCTGGCCTATCCGTTGTACTGACGGGAGGATGAGGATATACGAAATCTTCGTAGCCCATTTCACTGAATCATGGTTTCACAATCCCGAATCTGTTGTGTTGTCTATTGGAATCTATCATCCAATTGTCTAGCATTATGTCGTAAGTATGGACATTTTCCTATTTTGGGGCTATTTTTTTTCCTATTTTCCTATAATTTGGTGAGAGAATTGGAGTAATCAAAGAAAATTGTCTCCAAGGAGAACGACTTTCTTTGGAGACGAAAACCGCACCTTTTTTACACAAGTCTATATGTTGCATATAAAACACATGTGCTTGAAGCACATAAAACACATGTGCTTGAAATTTATGAATAAATAAAATAAAATTAATTATACGTTATGATTGGGGTTAATTAATATTATGTTACTTTTACCCGGTATCCGCGTGTGGCGTAATGCTGAGGGTAGCTCACAGCTCTGTATATTTAATGAGTTCAAAAATGTGTAGCATATGATATTATTAATAACTTATATAAGATTTAATTTTACTCATGCCAATAATAATAATTATAGTGATACTGCTGTAATAAACATGAAATATAATAATGAATTTAAAATTGCTATGGAACAATAAGCACTAAGCGCAGAAAATTAAAATTTAATCAATAAGATCGCGAAATATACAATTATATTTACCAAGAGCATGTGCGCTAAATGGTTTCTGTGTGGTTCCAAATTTATTTTAAACTAAAGTAGGTATCACGTTTCTTAATCGTTTCATATACCTACCTATAAACGCTTTTAAATACCGAACCAGTAGAGGTGCAAAGTATGTTTAAAAATTTGGTACCTTTCTACAAATCGTACACATTATAAAGCTTAATGTACTGCTAGGACTATTATTATGTATTAAAGATGACTTTTTACCTAGCTGTAAATATGTTAATTTACAAAGAAAGCATTTATGTCCAAATATTTGTACATCTTCGACAATGCTTCTCTTTTTTGGCATTTAAGTCCATGAGCGCCAAGCATCAATATTAAGAAGTAATTTTATATGGCTTTGTGATAGAACATGTCAAAACATCACTAATTTTAAACTATAAACAATCGCTTTTTTTCAACTTTTGCTAGCAGAAGGTGTTCCTAAAATAAAATTGGCTATCAGAAATAAGTCTAAGGTGTTAAACACTGATAAAGAAGTTTTTATATTTCGCATCTTTTGCCCATACCTGGAGCAGAAATCTGCAGCTGATACCACAATATCGAACACTAAACGAAGACAACTAGAATTTTTTGCAAATTTCTGGTGTATAAATAAATAAATGGTGTAAAAATAAATGAAAATATCGAAATTTTAATGGAAATCCGATGTCTTCATAATGAGACGTAATTTTGTGTGGGCACAACCAGTTTTAATACGAGTCGGGAAAACAATCCAGTTGAAACGCGAAGAGCATAGTTTTCTCACAAAATGCAAAGGAAAGTTTTCAAAATTTCAAGAATCGCCATTTTTCAACTTTCAACGTCCATATCTCGAGAAAACGCAGAGACGCAGGAAAAAATGGCTTTCAGTTTCGGAGTCCAACAGTCAAAGAGAGAATTCTCAAACTGAGAAACAGAATTTCGTCAAAATTCGTGTTTTGCTATGAATCGAGTTTTGCTATAAACAATAATCTCTTGTTCGAGACATCGTCTGTTTCACAGCATTCGATACCGAGACGGTGACAAATAACGCAAAAGGTGCCTACTTTTACAGGCGTGTCAGAATATGGTTTTCCAAGAATAATTGCTGAGTTAGGCTTTGCAAAGTCCGAGTCAGAAAGTGAATAGTCCAGAGTGAGGAGTACTTACAGTCACGTAACAAATAACAGAGTAAACAGAACGTTTTCTGGAAACACGAACGGGTTTAGAGCTTTTAGTATTTTGAGTTGTCATTTGAATTTATGGAATCGAAATTATGAAGCCAATTAAAACTAATAATGGTTCACCACGTTTATTTCGTCCATGCACAGAATTTATTTTGGAGCAAAACTCACCCATTAAATAAGATTGTATTATACTTGACCGTGCATGGCAACGTCGTTCGCCAATTTTGAAATTTGTTTAGTGGAAATGATATATCCATTATTTATATAAATACAGTTATTAGATACCACTGTAGTACAACCCTTGTAAGTAGCAATAATCAGTGATCACGCAACGATTTTACTGCACAACAATCACAGCATATTCGATTAAGATGGTTAACAAATCGACAAGAAGTTGTAACAAATTGAAGTAAGAAGAAGTAACAAATTGACTAGAATAACAAATTGCGCATGTTCACCATATTCACTCCAAGAACACCACCGAGCTTACTCCTTAAACGCCACTCTGTTCAAAGCCGACCGTTTTAGAGTTACTACTTTCCTTTTGACTCCCCTGTTTGTACCCGATCGTATTTCGAGTGAAAAAAAGAAGAAGTCTCAACAGTGTGCAAGCCGAACGCAACTAATCATCACAAGAAACGTCCGATCGAAAAATTATATTTCTTCTGTATCTCCAAGACTCGAAGTCAATGTACCTATTCGGCATTGATTGATTCGACAGTGTATTCGAAATTTTCATGAATACATGAATAAACCGATATTTTGCTACTGCGTGTGAAATACAGCTAAAGTTTTAGACTATTCACCGCTACTGGCTTTCTCATCTACTGGTTAAATTTAGAGTAATTTATTAGACAACTTAATAGGTATCGTTATAGACAGATAATTCTAGTTCTGGGAATGACAATCTGGTATAATTATTCTGCGCTAGTGTAATTGCTTCTCCTGCGTAAGTAGGCGCTGCAGTCTATTATTGTAATATTCAGCATCAGAAAAGCAAAAAATCAATCTTACATTCACATTTAAAGACATAGAGACATTTAACACATTTTAAAGACAAAATTTACATAAATTTCAAACCAGTAGTGAATCCCAGTATTATTGACTAATTGTTGTTGTGCTTACATTTTTTTGAGTAATTGATATACAGTGAGTTCCTTTTTCAATTAAACGCAGGAATTCACATGTAAAAGCTTTACCTCGTGTTAATGGTGTTCCTGGAGTAAATTTAGGAATTTTTTTTTGCTGGATCGTAACACACATTATTCTACACGATATTTTGAAGGTTTGATGCCAATGGAAGCAATACTTTTTTAGTTAAAATGAAAAACGTGAAACAAGTTTTACTGATTATCAAAACTAGTTAGCTGATGTGTTTAACTGATGACGTCTATCAAATCTCTGAAATTTTTACAGTTTGAACGCTTGTTTGAACATTTGCTTTAGATTTTTATACTTCTTGTCTTATTAATAAATTGCTTTCTACAAAAACTAGTGACGTCTTCTCTCAATTTTAGCAATAATTATAAAAAAAGTTGTAGCGTGCGCTTTTCCGTATCTGTTTCGAATGGATTTTCGAATAGAAAAGGCGCAGGAAAATGGCGTTCCTTTGGAATACTACACTCCGCTGGTTTTACAGTTTGAGCCATTGTAGCGAGGTCGAATTATGAGTCTGTCAGTCAGAGTCTGTCACCTGCCACTCGGCGAAGTGACCGAGCGATGTAACGGATAACCGACCATGCGCTTATTTATCGATTTAGGAGTGGGAGGTTGGAACCCGTGGAGTTGAACGTCTCATCCTTCTTCGTCCCTTTTCCTTTGAGATGCTAGTGAAGTAAACTTGGTTCAGTGAAGTGATTTTATTTAGTTATTGTTTCATGTAGTGGTGGTTTAAAACTCAGGTATGAAGTTGTTGTTTTAGTTTTATTTAGCAAAGCTAATGTTTTATGTCGTTCTAATTAGGTAGGATGAGTTTGTGGATGCTGATTACCAGGGAATAGTTATTAGAAGCCCGACGTGGATAATGTAAATCATCTCGGTAAGAATTAAAGATGGCGTTGGTAAAATTTCAGATATTAATTATTTTAATTTAATTTCAGGGCTTTTTCTCCTTTCCGTTTGGCTTTTCCTTTTGGTTTTGGCTTGTGTCTTTCGTTTTCGTTTCGGAATGTCCCGATTGTAGTTTCTGGTATGGGATCATCATTTACTCAAAAGTTTTGCTGATGTGAACAGTTTGGAGGAATGGCGTTCTTTGGATAAAGCGGAGCCATATTCTTTTGTTTTTTTTTAATGGTCTAGACCGATGATGATGGTCGGACATTATCAACGATGGAAGGAGGAAGCGTGGTTTTCCATCCTACTTGTGGATCTTCCCGTTTCACTTGTTTTTCAACTTGAAGTACGAATTGGACTGCAAGGTACCTTATCAGATTTATTTTGTAATTCATTTATGTTCTCTAAAATGAGAAACACATCAACCAAATGATGTTATTGGAATGATTTATTAATTTGGAACTTTGTTACCTGTAAATGAGTTTGAGAATATCTAATCGATATTACAATTTTTCTATATTGCTAAACTTAATTATACCAAGCTGGTATAATGTTGTCATTATTTTTTTATTAAGATAAATTTTTAATTTAGTAAAGTTATTATTTGGCCCAATTAAGTAAGGTTAAATGTGCGTAAATTTTAGTAAATGCCTATTGAAGGTGGTATGATGGTCACTTATAGACCAATTATCTGTTAAAATTGAAAATGACTTTGTCTAATCTTTGATGTTATGTATAATGTTTAGTTGATAAGTGGGAAAATCCTAATTTTAAGTAAATAATCTCACGATACACTACTATCGATTCCTGGAAATTTAATTTTGTTTAATTGGAGCATTCCAATAAATTGTTAATTATTAGTGTGTCTTTTATTTTAGTGTTTGTGTGACCTGTAATTTAAATATTCACAACGTAGGGCAGGTCAAGCTTTTTGGAAACTTTTTGGAAATTTTTTTTGAGACAAAATCGATCTAGACGATCACTTAAAAATTTGTAACTTCATTTTAAGATCTTTAACACCCTCTGTTCCGCTTTGGGTTCAAATAAATTTGAAAGTATCCGAACGGAGCCAGAGGGAATAGCACCCTCTGCTCGCACATTTTTCTTTTGGCATATTTATCTGAAATTTTAAATCAAGCGAACAGAGAAAGGGCTACAAAGTAGTCTTAGGTCAAGATTTTAAACTGATTTAAACAATCACGTATTATTGAAATGTCAGAGATTTGTTAGACGTCAGTGAACAAACACATCAGCTACTATTTTTTTTTTAAGTATTGCTTCCATTGGCACCAGACCTTCTAAAGGTCGTGTAGAATAATGTTTATTACAATCCAGGGAAAAAATCATAAAAATACTTCAGGAAAACCATTAGAAAATCGCACACTATGATATTGTGAAATTATCATTTATCATAAACAGTAAAAAATATATTATGTTTCACTCGTGACGTTTACCGGAAAGGTTTACAAGTAGTACCCTGACGAGATTAAGGAGCTAGAATTTTTGGAAACTATAGAATCATTATTCATAAATGGAAATCTGAAAATTAAAATTAATTTGAACATTTTACAAGAAACAAAGCAACATAACTCATGATCATGACACATGAGCTTGGAGAAACCAGAAAAGTTTACCAGAAAACTGGTTCTAAACGTAGATATGGTACCTTTCCAGCAGGGTGGTCAACTTTCTCACTATGCGCGTAGTTATGGAATCTGATTATTCACCCGGTGCAGGAGAACAAGGTTAGATAACAAAAACTATTTCGGCAAAAGCTGGTGTATTTAATGATATTAATTATGTTAAGGTTAAATTCTTTGTTCTTATAAAGGTCATGTTTGTTTGGTTTTTGAAAATCTTGCATTAGAAAAAATGATAATAACTTCATGCTTTTTACTTTTTTCTGCATTCTTCTGGAAATTACAAGTTTCTATACTGAGTATGATGAGCATCGTACCGTAGGTTTATCTTCCTGCCCACTCTACAGTTTCATTTTGATGATCATAAAAGATTGCTATTGTGTTTTCGCTGATAATAAATGCAGTTGCATATTATTTATTAGTTAGATTTACATAGTCGTTGCATTTTAGTTTGAAATACTTGCAACATTACACATAATTTAAATTGCTAAATTTGAGATTTAATCGTACAATCTAAACTTAATCTTTTTATGTTATGCAAAATATTTCATTCTGAAAAATTATTCTTTGCCATGATGTATGTAGTGTGTGGTAATTCATATTGCTATGGTTTTTAAGTAAAACTAGTCATTAATAAAATGTGAAGTTAATAGGCAGATGCAATAATGAATATTATATTAATTTGACCAAAATAAATAAAGTGGATATTCTAGCTATTCAAGGATTATGGATTGAGTCAATTAATTTGTGCAATAAATCCTTATAGAAGACACCTTATTTTAGATTAACGCCGTATTCACAAAACTTTACAGCCCTGTTGCTAGGAATTTTTTTTTTTTAATATTTAATTTTGCCGGAACCACAATGGATTATTGGCAAGGAAAAATATTACACACATAATTATTATAAAATAAATAATTGTACAACAAACTATGTATAAAAAATTATTTAAATACCCAACAATAAAATTAATGTCATAAAATAAATAGAATTTTAAAGAAATAAAATTTATTTCTTTAAAATGTGTTTTTCGTAGACATATTAGTTTCCAAGTTTCTTGTGAAATTGTTTTATCTATAAATTATTTTTATTATTATTATTATTATTATTAATACTAATAAAACCAACAACTTTATTATTATTATTAAAAACTTTTCTGTGAATAATTTTGATGATCTATTTTGAAATTTTGGATATAAAGTATTTAGCATAATAATTAGATATTTTGTTGAATTTGTGTATGTTAAGGAGATACCTAATGGATTTATGTTCTAATAAGAACTATCAACAAAGTCAAGTAGTTCTGTAGTCTTTTTAAAATAAAGTAATAACCATCAATGAAGTCCTTCAAAGTCATTATTGTTTCGCATTCCGGCCATAATAATTTAGCAGTACATACATGGTTACTTTATCTTCTTAATATTATATTTAATTTTTTTAAATATTATAATTATTTTACAATTAATAATACAATAAATAATTTAAATTATCTAATAATATAATGTAATATTAAATATTGATTTATTAATATCAATTATATTTAATTAATAACTAAATCGTATTAATAAAAAAAAATTTGAAACGTAAAAAAATATTTTTAAAAATAATATTCTTCAGTTTTAAATTTTTTTTAATACCGAATAACAGAAAACAACAATAAAACTGCCAAAATAGAATAAAAAATTTGTCTAGGAAACCTCTAGAATCGTAGTTTAAAATTTTTCAAATATCATGAGAAAATTGTTTTCAATTATTTCCTTCAATCGACATTTCTCTCATTATGTATGATATGGCAAGTTGATGAGTCAAGAAAGTGTAATCAGCTGTCTTCGCCTTTGGACTTATGTGATTTGTATTGTTTCTGGGAATTAATTATATAATTATTTTGAAAGTATTTTTGAAATGTCATTAATAATTATTATTATTTTTCTGTTTTGCTATTAAAACGGTCGTAAAAACAACCTTAATTACAATGCTATTTCAAATATCTTTATCAGACTGTGTAATTATGAATAATATTATTAATGTAAATAAAATATAATCTTCTATAATTGGTTCTATTTATTGTTATTAATTAGCTTTTTTATCTGAAGATGTTTCTAATACTTTGTAAATATTAAATTAAATAATTACTAATGAGGGGCAAGTAGTAAATAATACGTAATAAAAATTATATAGAAAATATTGATTTGCATTTTAAATATAAAGAACCACATTACACATTTTTCACGTTAGGTACACCTTTCACTTAGACACATAGCAAGAATATGTTAACCTATGTGGTTTTTTAATGAAAATATTATTTCCTTTTTTAATAGATCCAAGTTAGATCGGAACATGGTATTTGGCACAGACCTTTTATTTAAAAATTTATTCGAGTACGAGTATAATAAGGCACCATGATCTTGCGCTCCGGGGCTCAGCGCTTTAAAGCAATGAGTTACTTACTAGAAATTGCCACATTTATTAGAGAAGTATTACACAGCTCGTGCAGACATTATACTACTTGTTGAAAGTAAAAGTTTAATTACAAAGAAATATTCGTGCAGAACTGGGAGTCGATCACAGACAGTAATAGGTAAAATGAATTCCAAGCACTAACCCACTGGATCACTGACAGAAAAGTCAGCTTGCTGAAAAAATTTTTGTTTCTTACCGAAACCCTTGTGTGGGTCAAAAAATTTCAAGATACAATATCAGCTGAGAACTGGATGAGGATTTCAAAAATAATTCGTATTTAAAGAAAAATCAATTGCTTATCATTTTATAAAAAATGATCATTTTTGAAGTGTTGTCGAAGATCAATCAATTTATTAATAATCATGGAAAAAATTACTTAATCAAAAAAACTTATATTTTAAAGCACTAAAACTTTGGAACTTCATTGTATGATCGTGAAATCTCACTTTTCTTATACAGGGTTAACAATTGGATGATCACCATTGAAATCTCGGAAACGGTAAAAGATACAGGGTCGCTTAAATTAGAGAAAAGTTCCACAATTTGATGTTTTTGAGAATATGAAACAAAATTTATGGAAACTTCTCCTGCTAAAATATTCTGAAAAAAACTGAAAAGAAGAGATTTTTGATTTTAATTATACTATATTTTTTATTATTGAAAATAAACCAATTATTTTTGTGGGCTTACATAAGTTACCAGCTGACATTTAATTTGACATTTAAAAAATTTTCAAACCCCACTAAATCTCAGGGTTTTCAAAGTCGACTTTTGTTTTTCTTATATGGCTGTTTTTCGTGTCATTCGGAAATAAAAAAATCAAGGAAACTAAAAATAATTACAAAAAAAGACATTAAAAAAAATTCTTCCAAATTTTCTTCATTTTTCAAAATAAAATTAAAAATTATTTTACCTAATGACGTCGATATGACGTGGCGAATTAATATTGCTTTGCCTCATGGTTTTTTTTTATGACATTCGGTTAAAGGAAGGTTATTTGTTTTTTAATATAAACATTTTTTATTGCGATTAATTTTTGTTTTTTTTTTATTTTATTGATATTGAACGATACGAAAAAACAATATTGCGGTCGTAACAAAAATAAAACTCGACTGTGAAAACCCTGGGATCTAATGGGCTTTGAAATTTTTTTAAATGTCAAATGGAAAGCTCATAACGGCTTATTTATAAATAATGGGTACATTTATTTTCAATAATAAAAAAGATATGAAAATAAGGATCTCAAGTTTTAATTTTCTTCAGGATAGTTCAGCAGCGGCTAAAGTTCCTATAACTTTTGTTTCAGATTCTTAATAAGCATAAAGTACCTACAGGTAAAGTTTGTTTTCAACAAAATGAAACATATAATTTTTTGCGTTGCTTTTCCTCTTTTGTCGCGTCAATTGTGTTTCCCAATTTGTTAAATTATTTTTCCAATTATCAAACGTCACTTACTTTGTTAATTTAAGTAGGATAAACAATAATTAATTATACAGCGTGGAACAGCTAGATGTAATAAATTAATTATTGCAGTTAATTATTTGTAGATTGAAAAAACTGGAAATTTTTTCTTAAATAGAACACCCTGTATATTTTTTTTTATTTTCATATTTACTGGGAAAATCCAATAAGAATGATTTTTACAGTCGTCATTTAAATTGAGTAGGTAATTTAATAAACAAATCAAAATCACAAATTTTTCGGAAACGGCTTACATGTCCCTTTTCACATGGTATCCTACTGTTTAGTTTAAATTTTAATACAGGGTGATAAAAATTATCAGATTTTTAATCACTCGGTATGAAAATGTTTATCTACATCATGAAATAGTACATAAAAAGGTAAAATAGCGACATGGAAGTCGTTTTTCTATATCTCGAGGTGTTTCCGATGGAACCCGGTTTGAAGATGGAAAATTGCGATTTTCATTTGTTTATAAATAAAAAAAAAATGTACCGGGTATCCTATTTATAAAAAAAAACAGTAATTCAAAATCATCCACAGGTAATCGTTACTGAACTAAGGTACATTCTTTTAAAAAAGGTATATAAAAATATTACAAAAATTACAAGATAATTTAAATTAAATAATTGGCTTCTTTTGGGCTTTTTGTTCCACACTGTATATAATAATATTTATATAAGAAGTGTATGAATAATAATAAATTAAAATAATAAAACTTTTGAAAAATATAATGAAGCAATAAAATACTTCGAATAGCATTGACATTGAACATTCACAGGACTAGAGCAGGTTATTCCAATTTGAACATTAAAATTAATTATTTATCATAAATCGCTGGCATTACATAATTGACAAATTATAAAGGAATACTAATTACCTTTCCAAATACCGTTAGGTATATTATTAATCAATATCTATTTTCTTAAAAAAAATTGAACGTAAGTTCATAATATCATAATATATTCACTAAATAAAGATAGACAATAAAAATTGGCGCGTTCATAAAACCATACTTTCCCAAATTTAAATAATTACACATTAGACAAGTATAATTTGTCGTAGATTGTAGATTTATACGGCAATTATTTTTATTCATTCGCTTTCAATTATTATCATGTTTACCTGGTAAGTGGAAATTTTTATCTAAAGATGTATTAGCAATATTATTATAATAACAATAATAATATAATATGGTTAAAATTAAAAAATCACTCACAAATATTTTTGAAATTTTATAACTTACCCGACTGAAAATTCATAAGAAGTAAGAGAGACACGAAACTGATCTTCTTGAAAGGTAAAACTCCGTACATGTTTACCAATCAACAATCACTTGGTAACTATAATATAAACTATTGGAGAGAACGACGGTCGCGCCTGTCTAACGAAATAAAGACTAATAAGAGATTACCGAGTAAGAAGTAATCGCAGGTACGTTGAAGACTCACTCACCTTTGAATTGAAAACCGACAAAAATGAACATGAATCATTATAATTGTTGTGAACTAGGCTATAAATTCGATGCGTAAACTGTAATTAGGTTTGCTTGTAATATTTTGCTCCGTATATTTCACCGAAACGTTCCCAAATCCATTAAGTACAGCCAGTCATATGAAATATAATTTGCAAGAAGTGCTTTGGTATAATTTCGAAACTAAATACAGATTAGGTATGTACTTTTAGAACCGCTATTTGTACTGTTGCGTGTAATTTTGATTTTTAAATTAAAATCAAGTCACACTCGAATAATAATACAAAAAGTGCGTGCGTTTATTGTATATTGTTAAACATAGGAAAGTAATGTAATAAATAAAACAATTTTATTCATTCCTAAAGTAACACACATGGTGCATATTTTGAGAAAATAAACTTTGAATTTTAACGGGCACTCACTCTGACAAATTTTCTTATTTAATAATCATACTTGAAAAAGATATTGTTGTAGGGGTTTCCCCTGAACATATACTTTTGAAAAGAAGAAATAACTATTGCGTTAATTGTAAAATCTGTAGAGGCTCTTCAGATCTCTCCAATGCTATAGTTAATGGAAAATAATCGTATAGTTAAGAGACGTACCCAACTCATTTCGTGATTTTCATTCCTACAACCAGTATTAGAACTACTCGTATTATCGTTCTTTGACCTTTTTAAAATCGTCCCTATCCTTATTATCCAATCTTTCACAGAGACTTGAGGTCTGTGATGTCCTTAAATCCACTAAGATTCTAAATCTGCGGTCCTCATTTACAGTTGTCTCATTTGTAATATCACTGTGATGTGAATATAACACGAATAATAATAATTGTATGAGTGTGATCTAAACGTGATATTACAGCATGAAGTAGCTGTAGCACGGAAGTAATCGAGATGTTTTGTAAATGTGATATTTCTGTGACGTTACACCAATATCACTCGTTAATATTACATTCGCATCATAATACTACAATTATTCATATCATATTCGCATGAAAGTGATATCACAGTAAGATAACTGTGCATACGCTGTAATTTAAGGGTTAAGAAATACTATTTCTTTTGAAGCATTTGTACGTTACTTTTACTATAACTGTGAAGTCCTATGGATATACATATACATACATGTATTTCACAAAACTGTTTTTCGGGGTACCAAGTGTAACCAATGGAACGTTTTCCAATTATTATATTTAAATAACTGAACAAATACTATCATTAATAATAATTGTTCCACGTGTAGTCTTGTACATTAACATTGAGTAGTGAAAATATTTACACATACTCGTACTTTTTGAATCGTTTTTAATCGAGATCTATACAATTTTGTTTATGTGTGCTTTGAACTGAATGATGAAAATAACGGTGATGAAGAAGAAAAACAAACTCACCTCTAAATCCAATATGGCGAACAACGCCTAGAGAGGGAAGGCGTTTTGTAATTCATTTTTAATTAATTCAAGTATTTCTGAGTCAGGTAAAATGAATCGGAATCAGAAAATTGTGTTCGAAACTTTGTCGCGTTCCAAGAGTTAATTGCACGATAAAGCATTCATTATCTATCAAATTTGCTGTAAATTGTATTATAAGGAACGCAAACTTTCCCTTTTAAACATGGTATTTTTTGCGAGGAAAATAGTTAAAAAGTGCAAAAATTGCACTTCAACCCCTTCGCTGGGGCTCATTATGCGTAATATACAGGCTGTCCGTTTTTCGAGCTTAAGCATTGGGATCTCGATTATCTTAAGAGATACGAAGTTGGTTGAATTGGAGCAAAGTTGCGTATTTTTATGCCGAGTAATAATCTGAAAAAAAATTCAGGATATTTTCAGTCGTTGCTGAAGTATCCTAAAAAAACTGAAATATGTAATTTTCTTATTTTTGCCATATCTTTCTTATATTTTTTGAAAATTAATAAATAATTTTTTGTAGGTATCTTGTGGTATCTTTCAGTTCCTAAAAGTATTACATTTTAAGCTAGGAGCTGCATACCATTCACGAAGTTATCCAGAGAAGGAACTTCTGCATGAATCTGGTTTCTAGAAGTCTCGAAGATCGGCGCGTGTATAGTCTGATTTGTGTTGCGTTTTTTTGAAAATTTTTGAAACGTCAGATGGATAGCTCTTAGCGGCTTACGTAAGCCTACAAAAAATTATTTATTAATTTTCAAAAAATATAAGAAAGATATGGCAAAAATAATAAAATTACATTTTTCAGTTTTTCCAAGATATTTCAGCAACTTTCAGCAACTGAAAATATCCTCCATTTTTTTTCAGATTATTACTCGGCATAAAAATACGCAACTTTGCCCCAATTCAACCAACTTCGTATCTCTTAAGATAACCGAGATCCCCATGCTTAAGCTCGAAAAACGGACACCCTGTATTTTGTTACAAGCAATTTTGTCATAAAAAATATGAGGAAATCAAATGTCTTTCAATCAAAGCTCAAAAATTACTGAGATAAATGAGGAAAAATAAACTCATTCTTTAAATTCAAAATGGCAGATAACGCCTGGTGTAATAATATTTTTAATAATTTTGAACTCTAATGGCCGTATTCACAAACGATAATTTCCTAAATAATTACGTAATTAATTAAATGAGTGAGATGGAGATACGCAGTTTTTTTGCAATAGAAAGAGATGGGGATAATTGGTTATGAAATTATTTAGGAAATTATCGTTTGTGAATACGGGCATAAGCATCTCTGAATAGGAAAATAGAAAATTGCATCAAAAAATTTATACCGCCAATTTGCATTTTTTCGTCTATAAAGACTATGCTATGTGTATTATGGCTTTTCTAGAGTCTTTATTAGAGTTGATCATGTATACTATTTGCTAAGCTTTCTTGTTTTGGTCTTTCGGATGCTTTGATTAAAAAAAATTTCAAACTTCTCTATGTTTCTTATTAAGGTTTGAAGTCATCAGAAAACCTGGTCACTTTTGTCTTTCAACGACCTAACCTGGATTCACTGTTTTTAACTTGTTTTTTTTTTTTTAGAGTTTTAACATCTTTAAAAGTCCAGTTCCTAAAAGTATTACATTTTAAGCTAGGAGCTGCATGCCATTCACGAAGGTATCCAGAGAAGGAACTTCTGCATGAATCTGGTTTCTATAGAAGTCTCGAAGATCGGCGCGTGTATAGTCTGATTTGTGTTTCGTTTTTTTATTCTCTCAAATGAGCATCCAATGTATTGATCATGTACCAGAGATACACAAACCTGGGACTTGGAGAACTTCTAGAATACTTTGCTTCGAGTAAAATTTTGAGAAAATCTAGTGACTGGTTTGTCGGCGAGAGAACCCCAAAATAATCTCGTAATTTTGTGCAGTAGACCATTTTATTTTTATTTATTTTTTTATTGTGATCATCCTTCTTATTTGTGTGTCTTTATTATATCAGTCTTTGATTGGCTTTGAGGCCAGACGTTTGTAATTTGTAACCTAACCTATTGACCATTTTAATAACCACAAATATTCAGAGCTTGCGAAACTGTGTATAGTCGCTTGGGTATACTTATTAATAGGTACCTCCTATCCTATAATAATTACCTGCAGCTTGAAACTTTTGTAACACATTAAAATTACTCTTAACAATACATAATATGTAGTAGGTACGTCTTAGTCTTGCTGTTGTAGGTCAGTAGCAGGATCATGCTCAATACATGAAATAATAAAGCTCCTCTCTCTTAGGTAGGTACATATCCACATTTGCAGACTACATTCAATGTTCGAAACTCTCGTTTGCAATTTATGTAGCAATATAATTTGATAATTCATTTTGGAGTGAAGAATGAAAACTTCTGATCGGAATCTTTTGCCGAGTCATTTTTGGCGCCCAAATCTTTTTTCATTTGTCGTTTTGTGATTTGTAATTTGTAATTACGAATTATTTGCTTCATGCAAATATTTATCTGTCTTGGTTCTTTAATTGCTTTCGGGCTGTGATGAAAATCGACCAGAGGAAATCTCTTGCAAAAGATTCATACGTACATATTTGATACAAACGAGTAAGTTCTTGCACCGTCTTGTATTTTATACCATGCAGAATGAATTGGTATCTAGAGTTAGTCGATGGGATCATCAAACATGATTAGACCATGCACACGTGTAAAAACCTACTATTGAAGATTTCCATATTTCCCAATTCGTCTTAGAAATAAATATGAGTTCAAGATTCCAAAACTGGGCGAATGCTTCTCTAAGCTTTTGAGAATGCATTACTTACTTCTGTGAAGATGACAAATGGATGCTAAGGATAGAGAATGTTTTTCCATGTCTTCAGCAGTGGTTTTCTCTGTCTTTGGTATGAGATCAGTGGTGAACGTGAGCCCTAAACCCATAATTTTCTTTTTATTAACAAAATATAATATTTTTATTTCTTACCATTTAGAATATTTCTTTTTGGAATTCAAACATCTATTATTGGTTCATCCAGTCAAAAGTTATATAGAAAATTTGGTATCGATGACATGAAAAAATTTCCTGTAATATAACCCATGAGAAACCTCAGACATCATTATATTGTTATGCAGATGAGTATTTCGCTTACAAGTTAGTTACAACATTCTAAATAAACAAAAATAAAATTACACATAATGAAACTTTGAATTCGTTTGTAATTTGTATTTATATTCCTGCTAATGGAAAAGAAAGGCCATCAAGAATGTACTAAGAGCAAAGCGTCTAACGAATTCTTTTATTTGATTATAATTGAGACACTCTTCAATCGACCAACCATTACTAATGTTTATTATCTGCTTTATTGCTACTAGTAGATATGACTTTCTAAAAGTATCGCAATACCTACAAACATTTTTGCTCTTGTGTGTATACACGCCAGTAATTATTTTGTTTTCATATATTTTTGATAAATAGCAATAATAATTAGTAAATACAGAAAAAAAAATTATCAAGGAGTCTCATTATACCAAATTACGATCTTAGGACAAACACGTTTTTTCTATTTTCACGGTGACCTAAGTTCTAGTTGTAAATATGTTAAAAACTGCATGAATTTTAGTATTATCTAGTTTGTAAGCACCTAAGCTAAATTAGTACTGCAAAAAAGCGATTGAAAAAATTAATTTTTGAAAACTGCTGAAGAATAAGCGAAACAAATAATTCACTTATAATATAATCATATACTTACATAATAAAATGGCTATCATATACCTAATAGTAGTTAGTTTTATCATTCCCATTATGGGCACTCGTATTTAATTATAATAACATAGCTGTGTATATGAAACAAATATTATCGCATGATTGTTGCTGTTCGCAAACCCATTAATAAGCTCATGTTATATTTTATTGCTTTCACACGACATGCTATCTTCAGCAGCCGGTGTCTTATGTATTTTAAGGGTATTTTTACACATTATATAATGCAATAATAACATATTATGAATAACTCTGTCCAATACTTTATTTTTTCGCGTCTACAGTCGCCTGCATTCCTGGAGATATACGTGTCAGGAGAACTCTTTCCAAGTTTCGTGGTGCACCGAGGTTGGAAGGGAAAGAGTTCCCCAAAGAATGCTTTGTGCAGTTTTTGTTGAATAAGAACGAAAGCTGCTAATTTAGGTAGGCTTATATAGTAATATACAGGGTGTCCCATGATATGTGGGCAATCTCCCGGATTTGGGTAAATTTCGTAAAAATAAATGAAAAAATAGCTATAAGATTAATTCCTCAGAGACACCCCTACAAAGATATTAGCTGTTGAAGTTGAGGGTTGAAAATCAATTTTTTGCAATAACTTTTTTATTTCTTGACCGATTTTGATAATTTTTGGTTTTATTTTGTATTATTTTGGACTGTTTAGAATAGCGTTTCTTAATCTTTGGTAGCACATACATAGATCTCGGGATGGCATAACCCCCACATTCACTTGAAAGAAAACAATAAAAATAATAATTTTACAGTTTTTCAAGGTTAATTTTCTATTTATTTGATATTTTTTACATAAAAAATGTATCCTTATTTATTTCGATAGAGGGAGCCGTTATCGAGATAAACGTCCTTCTAATAGGCGATGCGTCGAAGGAACTTTCTAAATTTCAAGTAAATTTTAACAAGATGGCTGCCCTATGACAGTAAATTGAGCAGGAAACAAAACAATAACTTAATTAAATACACGTCAGTGTCAAAAATTCCATTTCAAGCAGATTCAAATCTAACTGATTTTCTGCGTATTCAGCGTTTGTGTAACTTATTTTAAAATCAGTTAGAATTGAATCTGCATGGAATGAAATCTTTGACACTATTTGACGTGTATTTAATTAAGTTATTGTTTTGTTTCCTGCTCAATTTACTGTCATAGGTCAGCCATCTTGTTAAAATTTACTTGAAATTTAGAAAGTTCCTGCGACGCATCACCTATTAGAAGGACGTTTATCTCGATAACGGTTCGCTCTATCGAAATAAATAAGGATACATTTTTTATGTAAAAAACATCAAATAAAAAGAAAATTAACCTGAAAAAACTGTAAAATTATTATTTTTATTGTTTTCTTTCAAGTGAATGTGGGGGTTATGCCATCCAGAGGTCTATGTATGTGCTACCAAAGATTATGAAACACTATTCCAAACAGTCCAAAATAATACAAAATAAAACCAAAAATTATAAAAATCGTTCAAGAAATAAAAAAGTTATTGCAAAAAATTGATTTCCAACCCTCAATTTCAACATCTAATATCTTTGTAGAGGTGTCTCTGAGGAATTAATTTTATGGCTATTTTTTCATTTATTTTTACGAAATTTACCCAAATCTGGGAGATTGCCCACATATTATGGGACACCCTGTATACAGGGTGTCCCGTATCGTTATGTTCAAATTTTGTGAGCATATAGTAGGCTTATTTCTAAGCCTAAAAAACCCAAAAGTGGCAGGTCTATCTGCATTCGTTACGAAGTTACAGGCCTAAGAAAATAATGTCTAGTATACAGGGTGCACCATGTATCCTTCTCTATATTGCTATCTCCTGAACGCTAAGAGATATAGGGTCGGTTGAATTAGAGAAAAGTTGCGCTATTTTGTGGCCATCTCGAATTCGTCAAAACATGCAAGATATCTGTGACCGTTCCTGAAATATCCTGAAAAAACTGAAAAATCGAGATTTCTTATTTTCCTCATATCTTTTTTGTTATTGGAAATTAACAAATAATTTTTTGTAGGCTTACATAAGCCGTTAAGAGCTATCCATCTGACATTTCAAAAATTTTCAAGGCCTACTAGATCCAAGAGTTTTCACAGTCAACTTTCGTTTTTCTTATGGCCGCAATATTATTTTTTTATGTCATTCGATATGAAAAAAATAATGGACACCAAAAACTTCAAAAAAAAAATTTAAAATTTTTATTCTTAATATTTCAAAGAAAAACCTAATAAAAAATCGTCGAAAACGTCAACATTTGTAAAATACGCCGAAATAGTGCGTACCTTATGGTTTTTTAATTTATCTATGAAATTCGGTCTCAAAATGTGTCTTTTTTGTAAAGATAAAAGAAGAATAAAAATTTTTTTTATTTATTTTTTGAAGTTTAACAATTTTTAGTATTTATTATTTTTTTTATACCGAAAAAAAAACACTATGGTGGCCATAAGAAAAACGAAAGTTGACTATGAAAATTCTGGGATCTAGTCGGCTTTGAAAATTTTTGAAATATCAGATGGATAGCTCTTGCCGACTTATGTAAGCCCACAAAAAATTATTCATTAATCTCCAATAATAAAAAAGATATGGCAAAAATAAGAAATCTCGATTTTTCAGTTTTTTCAGGATATTTCAGGAACGGTCACAGATATCTTGTATGTCTGGACGGAATCGAGATGGCCACAAAATATCGCTCCTTGGGATTTGTTTAACCGACCCTGTATCTGTTAGCGTTAGGAGATAGCAATATAGAGAAGGATACATGGTGCACCCTGTATACCAGATTTAACTTTGAAAACCACATAAAACTTATTTTATTGACCAAATCTTTAGTTTATCATGTGTTAAAAATGTCCTATTCCTTGCTGAATACAAGCTTGTGCTCGGAGACCTATTGCAAAAGTAACAGTTTTCTCGTCTTTTTTCGCGTACCTATCTCTTGACCAGCTTGCTGAATACGATCAAATAATAATTTCTCTCTGGTATTTAGTTACAAACACCAATTCCGAAATATGCTCTACTCTCTACTAATGTTTATTTCGGTGACGTTTACTCATGTGTGGCAATTTTTGTGGCTTACAAAGTTGAATCTTGTTATTTACTAGTCATAATTTTCTTAGGCCTGTAACTTCGTAACGAATAAAGATAGATCTGTCACTTTTGGGTTTTTTGGGCTCAAAATTAAGCCTACTATATGCCCAAGAATTTTGAACATAACGATACGGGACACCCTGTATATAGTGTATATAAATATAAGCTTTATTTGCTTATATAGCCCTAAGCGTGTAGCGCGCCGCTTAACTTGCGAATACGCCTTGGAAAACGCTTAAAAGAAAATAGAATCTTCATAACTACGCCACTGGTTTCGCCTGAGAAGTTTTTTGTAGTACAAAATTCTACTCCTCTATTAACATTAACTCACTTACACCAAAATGTAGAAAAATATCTTCAATAGTTTGGAGGATATTCAATAAAATTGATTTTTTCTTCCAAGTTCAACTGAACACCTCTCGAATATCCCAAAAATAGAGCGTTTTAGAGCATAACTTTAAAGAAAAATACACAATTATTTTTACGTGTTCTCTCGTTTGCCGAAGTAATTAACATTCAAACTGGAATTTCTTAATAAAGTTGACGTAGGAGGTAGGTATACCCTTACAGAGACAAACGGATGGTACTGCATATAAATGCTGCTCGCACGTTGCTCATTTCTCGGTGATTTTTACCGATAAAAATGGAAACAAGAAGCAAATCACAACTATTCGTCACTGGAAAAAGTAACTTGAAGAAATATTCCATAACATGCGGCAACAAGCAGCAACATTATCTGGAAACACGGAACATCAACAAAATAATCCTCAATTTTGCCGCAGTGTTATTAAGCTTAACTACTTATTATTAATTGTTAGTTTATGCTATAGGCTAGTTTAACTTTTATGTTGCAATATTATAACGGAATGATACTTTATATTATGCATCTTTAGTTTTAATCACAAAAATTATTGCAGCATAAATCATAGGTACTATATTTATTAAAAAACAATAATGCTTTCTGAACGATACACTTACTCTAACGGTATGGTGAAGACAGAGACATCGATGTTTCAATGGTTATTTCCATCTCATCAGTCTGTCACATCACCACCACTAGAGAAGTATGCATGCATTTTTCAACAATCGGATTGCTGTAATTGATATAATAATTTATTATTATTCAATTTGTTTCACTATATTTATTGTTTTAAGAACCAATGAGATTACAGCCTCAACTCTCATTTACAGTTTGACCTTAAAAATATAATGTTTGCTAGACTAAATTAAACAACCCACTAAATTACATGACTTTATTAAGTAAAAGAAGTCCTCCCAAAACCAACCCCCACAAAACATTTATTGATTGGGCAGCATTACAATGGTCAGTGTTGCAGGCGTAACAAGAATCAGGAACTTGAGTCACCCTAGATCCTGGTCTGCTGTTATCCTGGGCTTCGGCTTCACTCTTGCAACCACCCTTAATTGGTCCACAGTTTCTAATCAACACGTTTTCCGTTGAATCACTTGCTCCTGATATCGACACAACTAGAAAAAGTTGCAATATAAATTTTAAAAATCGTTAAAACACAAGTAAAAAGATTATTCTGGAACAAGTTTTGTGACACATGCAATCCACAAAAAATAGTCAATAATCTAGAATCAAAATCACTTATCAATTAATTAATTTTTTCTACACTCATTCTTAAAAAATTGCGATTGTAGAATTTTACTCACTGTTGTAAAGAGCCTTGTAACATTGTTCATCTTTATAACAAGTCTCATTTTCAACGTTTACCCTGTTCAAACAAGAAGTTGTCGCATCGTCTTTAAGCGAACTGCATTTGTAACACACCAGTCCTTGTGCTGAAAAATAAACAAATTAGTAAACAGAATAAGAAATGTGGAAATATAAAGTCCAATAGGAAAAATTTTTTGAACTTCTAAGTTAATTCCTTCCAGCCTAAAAACTGTCCTGTGGTAGTGCTTTAATAATTGCAAGACGACTGTACAGCTGCAGAACAACTAGATCATTTAAGAAAAAAATTTACCACTTAAAAAAAGTTACTTTTATCTACATACTTAAGGGTGCCTGGTGAATAATGGAAAATATTTTTTATAAGTTTCTATTAGTTATTATAGATCATGTCTTGAAAAGTGAAAAAGTCTCATAAATATTTTTGCCTCTCTCTTGGACCTGTTTTTCTTGGAACCTTCGCTGTTGTTGTCATTTTTATTCAACCACTTTCGAAACTTTGATTGAAACGAAAATTATATTCTGATCGAATTTTCTAAAACTGGTATGTAACAGTTTTTAATAGCTCTTTCTAATTGACCCTCGGAGATATCCAGAGATGGTCCTTGAGATTTATTTTTGTGCAATTGGATGCGAAGTAACAACTTCTCGTATGCCATGCAGTTTAAACTAATGATTGTAACTTATATTATTATTTTGACACATGAGAATAGATAATAATTATTAATTATCTCATTTTCTTGGTATCATTGAAGCCGGCTGACGTTATATTTACGACTAAAATTCATATTTGAAAATTTAATTGAAAAAATAATTAATTATTAAGGATTTTATACAATTGCACAAAAAATGTTGTGTATACTGCGGCCGCGTGATTCTTTAACGTCCTCTAGATTGCCTTGTCTCGGCCGCAAGCGGTTTAGGCGGCAATCTTCCTCTCGGTACGTTAAAGAATAATTTCACGGCCTAAATAAGTAGGTATACAAATAACTATTTGTATTTGTTACCCCCAACACAAGTTATGCCACGAAAAAGAATCACTTCCTGGTATCCTTGTTTGCTGTAGGTTTTTCCAACTACAATTTCGTTGAACATTGGAAATTCTTTCGTTGAGATGAGAAAAAATCGCCAACAAATCGGATAATTTGTAGATAGAATGTTTCAAATTACGCATATAATAATCCACCTACACACCTTTGTTGAAGGACAATATAAAAACTATTCTGTATTGTTTAATTGTTCACACAGTTAGTATAGTATAGGGTTACCAAACATTTTAGTATGTTGGCGACCTTGACAGGATCAAACTAATCCTATTTTTCTGAATTTATTCATCCATGTTTAAGTTTGCAAAATTACGTAGGTACCTCGTAATCATAAAATACAATACAGGAGAGATGATTTGAATTTTTTATTTACACGTTTGCTTACAAAATAGAAAAAATCTATATATGAAATGCAACAACTTGCTTAATCTTCAAAAAATTATAAGATATTTTTTAATCATATTAATATTTTTTAAGGTCTTCAGATAATACCCCAGGAGCTTCACTATGGAATGCGAGAAAACAAAACTCTCTACAGTCCTATTTTTTGTCCAAATATATTTTATTATTTTTGCTATAATTATTGTTACTATATTACCTACTTATTGTAAGATATGACCAAAATAGTTTTATTGTTGTGACATACTTTAAAACGAGAAGCTTTTGCGGCTCTTAAAAAAAGCGGTTATGTCTGACAGACAACGAAGCCCCGCAAAAGGATTTCTTTTTGTATTTTTTCACCCTGTTAAGGTAAGGAACCCCAAGATAGAAAAAATAAGGATGCAATTTTTCAAGTCAAGTTAGAATTTCTTTCATTGATCTTAATTTCCATAGGTAGTTAGTTTTATGGAATAAATGATCTCCGCGTTAAATGTTTTATTCAATTTATTGGCTCTAATTTATACAATACTTTATTTTTCTTAGCGTGATATCTGAAGTAATTTTTCAATTTTATCGTTCGTGAGCTTGGGGGCCTGCGCGTTTGTCAAGCAATGTCCTTATTTACTATTATCATTATTATTATTATTATTAACAGGTGACCTGATCAAAATTATTTCTACACATAAAATTACTTAAAAAATTAAACGAGAAGTTTGGTTGTTTCTCAGATATTAAAATGACAATTTTAAGTATATAAACCTAGTCCTGGATATATCTAATTTTAGTCAAAATAGGTCATTCGTCCTATTTTCGAAGCAAGCACAGGGACAAATCATATTACTCAACTTTATAGCATATTTTATGCTCTTACGATACTGGGTGGGTGATTTAATCAGGAAGCAAATACCGCTTCATTTTCAGGGTCGAATTTGAAACTATATAAGAAGCATACCTGACCTGGATTTTTTTAAAGCTTTGTACTATTTATTGGATAATGAAATAATAACCTATTTTAATATTAGGAACCTTCCTTCAGTTAAAAGTTAAAAAAAATTTATGAAAAAACTATGAAAATATTTTTTTCATAAAAACAATGAGATAATATTATTTGCAATAATGAATATGACCGAATAAAATAATAGGTGAAACAATTATTATTATAAACAGTAGTGGGTATTAAAAAAATCTATGATCATCAGAATGGGAATGTTGATGTCTAAAAAATGAATACACTCACCTGTTCCAATGACGAAGAATATTAAAAGTAGGGCAAAATATTTTTCTTGAAAACCAGGCGAGTTCATTTTTCTGACTTGCAAAAAAACCGGTAGGCGGCAAAATAATAATTAGGGAATAGAACTGTGAAATAATTTAGAAAACTAGCCTTGCGTTACGCATCCACCACGCAAGTTTCATGGATTGCTGATTGAGTACCAGTTGCTCTGGAAAAGTGGGGGAACCATAAAGCGGACTATCTAAATATAATATTCTGATGGAATAAATGGTCCGGAAATCTAACATGTTTGTTGTTTATGTTTTAGGCTTCCGCAAGAATTGGCTACACAAAGGTGTAACAAATAATTTTGTACAGGTTGCGGGAAATTAGACATGTAGACTGATTCATAGCATAAAGCATCGCTCTGCGGAGAAAACAGTGTGGTGTCTTTTGTCCACATAATTTTTTTTTTATTAATCCAGCTCACTTTTATAAAAAATATTGATATGTAAGTAATCTAATATCATCTAAGTAAGTTATGTAACCTTAGTCTTCAACTCCCAACGCCGATCTCTTCACTTAAAGAATTAAAGGAAGGATTTTTAATTCTTGTTGTAAATTTAATATATGTATATCTATAGTTCGTCCCTGAGGGGTCGATTTTAAATTGTATATATGTTCATGAATTGCCGTATTCAACCTCTGTATATTTTGGAAGTCTTGTAAAGCTTGTGACAAGTAAATACCACGTATAAATTCAGTTGACGATACACTTTGAAGTGTTTGAGAAAAAATTCACCTTTTACTTTACCTTACTTTCAGCTGTCCTGATGATGGGTCTACCTTGCCCGAAACAGGTAGAGAGACTATTAATAAAAATGTTATACCCATTGACCTACAACATCGTTTTTATTCATTCATCGTTGGGTGATTCATTCATTCATGGCCACTAATTGTCATTAATTTTTTGTAGGCTTACATAAGTCAGCAAGAGCTCAACTGACATTTTAAAATTTTTCAATACTGACTAGATCCCAAAGTTTTCATAGTCAACTTTCGTTTTTGTTATGACCGCCATATTATTTTTTAAGTCGTTTGATATGAAAAAAAATAATAGAAACCAAAAGCTAATAAACTTCAAAAAATATAAAATTCCAAAATTTTTGTTATCTACCTATATTCTTTTTTCTTTAAAAAGACACATTTTTAGACCGAATATCATAGATAAATTAAAAAACCATAAGGCAAACAGTATGACTTCATACTGACGTATTTCGGCGAAAAATTTTTGTTCTTTAAAAAATTAAGAATAAAAATTTTGGATTTTTTTAGTTTATTAATTTTTGGTTTATAAGATTTTTTATACTTTCAGAAATTCATAAAAAAACAATATGGCGGCCATACCTAAGAAAAACGAAAGTTTTCTGTGAAAACTCAATTTTTTTTTTACCTCCCGTTCCACCTGCATTGAGGAGGGAGGAGGGAGCAATTTCCTACGTGTTTTCACCCGTAAAATCCGAATTTCCAATGAAAACGTGGGCTCTAATTTAAGATTACAAAGCTGCTGCCCCCCTCCTAGAGGTTGGTGGTAGGTTGGTCGAGTTTGGTATCATTGGATGTCCCCCTGCGAACCAATTTTATTACCAACTTCTTTTGATACGCTGCGTAGTTTTTGATTTATTTGAATATCTCCAGACAAAATGAGCACCCTTTATTCATTTTGATTTAAAATGGCATGTTCTTTCGAATGTCAATTAATTTTTAATTAATTAATTAAATAATTTTTTTTTCATAAAAAAATGGATTTTTGCGATATTCGATAAAGAAATAATATTCAACTACTAATTTGGTAAATAAATAATTAAGCTATGGCTCTATACGGTTGGTAACACTTTCTATACGTTTTTCCTAACATTCTCACAAATGTTCAGTAAAAAAGTTACCTTTTGCGCCAATTTTTCCAAAGCAAAATTCTGACTTTAGTCCACTTGATTTTCCCATTCACTTGCAGTGACAGTATTATAAGCATTCGAATTAGAAAAGCAATTTAACAATGGAGGAATTGAAAATTGAAAATGCACACAGACGCGCTTGATGGTGAAATGGGAAAATAATTTGACAAATGGGGAAACACAATTGACAAAAGAGGAACACCCCAAGAAAATATTGTACAGCCCATTTCGTAATTTATTGTTTTAATTTAAAGTTACACTTGTGCAATGAAATAGAGGTCTGAAAGGTCAATTAATTACGGCATTTAGCACTCGTTTGTTACTAGTTAACTTTTCTAAAGGCATTATCAAGCAACAAAGAATGTCATGAGCAATTAGTAGATTTACAATATACCTACAAGTATCTAATTATTTTATTACGCACTTTTTCAATATGATTTCATCACTCGCAATATCCACATTTTATACTAGATTCGTATTACCAGTAATAGACCGTCAAAAGAATTTTCAAACGCTAGAAACCTACACTTAAGCGCAAAATCTCATCAAGTTCTTTTCTCCATAATGGCACCTTTTTTTCAAAATATTACCATATTTTTTTATTATTATTTTTAATTGACAACAATCATCCCCCTCCCCCTCGATCAGGAAAAATATTCACCCAATGAATTAAATGTCACTTTGTTCCTTTGATTTATATTAGTCGTTATTACATGGGAGGTATCAAAATGCGAATATTGATATTTATTTATAATATTTGATTAAACCACAACATGTTACAAAGTTCAATTATTGGGTCATAAAATACTCTAATACCGACACTTAAAACAAATCTCAACCAAATACAAAAAAAGCATAGACAGCTTCATTTAACACTGTTTATTTAACATTCTAATAAGATATATCTTATCAAATAAATATTAACAAAAAATATTACAACATAATATAATTAAATATGACTGCCATCAACAGAGTCAAAGATCCATACATAACCTTATTGGAGGAGTTGCACAGATCTTTATTGTCACAAGAGACACAATCAGTGGCTACTATTGTGTACATTCTCTTCTTCGACTGGCCGTCTATATAGATTTTTTGGTACTCGGAGCATGCCTTTTCTTTAGACCCACAGCCTCTCAGAACTGTTTCCATAATTTCCTTGTTTGTATTATTACTAAAGGGTGTAGCTGGAAAAATTTAGTAATAATGATTTTTATAAAATTTAAGGGATGTATAATTAAGGGTTTATAATATTTCTCTGAATATGTTGACTTTAACTGGTTAAAAAGTTATTATTTTTGTTGCTGTCAAAAGTTTTCTAGTTTTTTTTTTCAATTTTTAAAACAAAATTTTTATCGCTACGAAATACTGTTCTTTTTTCGTTTTTGTTTTATTATTACATTCCTGCTGATTAATTAGACGGTAAATAATCAACAACAGAAAAATTTGTAAATCAGGAAGGAAATTTATATCTCCATTGTTGAAGTCTTATTAACTTTTTTATTTTTTTCATTCCCTAATTTATAGCTTTATTTTCTCTTATTAAAAAGATCCTTCTAATAAGATGAGTAAAATCTGACTTATTATTTCTTCTCTATTCCACACAAATCTCTATATTGAAAATATTTTTGATTGCTTATTAACAACATCATCAAAGTGATATTAATTTTTTATTTATACCTTTGAAAACTGATTTATAACATGCTTCTTTATCAGTTTTACATGTTTCTTTTCCCACGTTTTTCATCTCCAAACAATTTGAACCAGATTGTTCATCCAATGAATCGCATTTGAAACATTCTAATCCGAGAGCTGAAAAAATACAAAAAATTCATTTGAGAGAAATTCGCTCCACTTTCCAGCGGTCATTTTTATTGGGATTGTGATTTTTTCTCTAGTAATATACCTGGCTCACATAATATGAAGTAGGATACGTGGCAAGCAAAAAAATAAAAAAGAAATACATAGTTAAACTATATAAAGATAAATTACTAGAATAAATTGAAATAAAACTTTTAATAAAAAAATGTATTCATTTCGTGTTTTTTTTTTCTTAATTGCTGAATTTCGAATTAATTACAGTAATTTTGAATAGATTCTACAAAATGGGGATAATTAACATAAACATTGTTTACTAAATCGTTTTTTGTGTTAATATCGGTGAGTTTTAATCATTAATGAATTCGAGCATACATAATAAAAACGTACACAATAGTTAGCATGTTCCGTTCTGAATCGTTAATATTTCTAAAATTAAAACAAACCTACACATTACAACTCAAAATAGTAGCATACTTACCAATTTGTGCACACAAAACACATATAAAGATAACATAAATCAGTTTTTCATGCATTTTGGAGATAATATAGTGCAATTTTACGAAAAATATTCAACGTCTCCACACCCAAACGACTCTAAAAACATACGGCTATTCTAGTTTCACCAACACCGACACTAAACTGTAAAATTATTTCATTCTAAAGCCGAGTTTACATTACTATACTTGTTTGTTCGAACAACTTCTTGATTATATCGATCAATCTAGCAGCTATGCTCTGCCGATCCTTTTGAAATTAGCATCCTTGAGCACGCCTAAAATTACGGATAATTTCGCATGTCATGTGAACGCGGCTTAACGGAACCTTGAATATTGAATTTTTTCTTCTATTCTGTTCGCATTGACAACAGAACTGTTGACGACACGCACGTTACGTAATAATTTGAACTACTTACTTAGTTCAGTAGCGTAAATGACGTTTTACCTTCAAGATCCTTGCATGGAATTCATTACAAAATTTGAATAAGTATCTATTAGAAAACTAAAGTATTTTCAAACACTAAAAGCGGTTACAGTTACAAAATTAAATGTAATGAAACTAGGACCCAAATCTATTTTATAAGTCATAAAATATCCTTCTGAAATATTTTTTCAGGAAAAGATAAGTTTTAGTTTAAAATATTGACTGAATTGAGTTTTACCATTCTACTCATCGAAATTGTCAACTAATAACTTCCTAACACTGTTCGGCATGAATTTAAACGCTTTTTATTACAATAATAACAATATGACCCACGACGACAGAATCTGGTTTCAACAAGATAGAGCTCCTCCTCATTTTTGTGTCATTGTTCGACTTAATAACATATTTTCTGGCAGGTGGATAGGACGACGAGGGCCAATAGAATGGCCTGCGCGCTCACCCGATTTTGACAACTTATATAGATGTCATTCAGCCTGTAATAAGTACAAAGCGTTCATTACACTCATTCCAGGACAATGTCAGCAAGTTTTTGGTCAATAATTTGGACAATTTCGATGAGTAGAATTATGAAAAACTCAATTCAGTCACTATTTCAAACTAAAATTTATAAAATAGGTCACTAGTGTTTTTATGTTAACCAGTATGAAATGTGAATGAAATATAACCTTCTTACGCGACGATTTCCATAACCTTCTTACGCTACAATTTCCATAAACTTCTTATGCTACATTTTCCATTTTCCATAACCCTCTTTCGCGACTCTTTTTACTTGTCTTCTTCCTTTTGAATTGGAATTTTAACGAGATAGAAGACAGAACTAAAGACTAAGATCAATCGCGATCACCTGCTTATACCCGGCATACCCTAATCAGGGAATCTAAGAAACTGCATCACAACTAGAGGTCCTTATTAAAATTCTAGACGATCACAATAGATTTTCTCCGGAAATCTGTGGACCAGGGAGGGGGGGGGGGGCTAAATGTTACAGTATTTTTATTTTAATCGACACGCGATATTTAAGATTTTATACTTTAAGAAATAATAAGAGGGCTCAAAAATGCAATCTCTCCACGCATAGGCCGAAACTGCTTTTTATTTTTATTTTTATTTTAATTTATCAAGGCTGGAAGTATAAAGTCGATTAAACCTTCCCACCAAGCCTTTTATTCTTTTATTTATATGTGTGTTGATGTCTTTTCTTTCCAGGTACTAGAATGCTTGTTTATATCATGTCGTCGTTTCGTTATACACGAAGCATGGTTTTCAGTGCCATATTCTTTCCTAGCTATTCCCGTTTTCGAATCTGGCACTCTTGTTATATAGTTAAATATACAGGTTAGGTACGTTAATTTATCACACCAAAAATCCTTGTCTTATAGTATCTCCTCTCTCCCAATCATTGGCTAACTTGAGTATTTTCGTAGTGTTTGCTAGGAACGAACAAAATTGAATTACTTCACATCGTAAAGCTATCAGTCCTTTGAATTAAAGCTAGACGATCATGATCACAGGTAAAATCATTGGGTTTCAAACTTGTAAGGGGTTTAGAATCACGTCGGCCATTTTGTTTTAAACATTTGATAATAATAGTTTAGTTTATTGACGACTCTTGCAAAATATAAAAAACAAGCAAAAAAAGGTCAACAAAAGCAGAGGGTTTCAACTGTCTGTCGTAAATTAATACTGCAGACTCTGATCTACCAACCCCACCTGTTCAAACAATATAAATCATAAGAGAGAAAAGAGATAAAACGAAAAGAGAGGAGAACAGGAACAGGAAAAGAAAGAACAAGAGAAAGGAAGAAGAAGATAAAAGAAACCAGACCAAAGCGAAGAATGCAGCATTGTTAAGAAGTGTTCAGAAAAATAAAATATAAGTTGCCTTATTGACTGCTTAAAAGTTTGCACCTATGTTTGAATTTAAAGCTGACGTATGTGAGCTGTAAGTAGATCACCACTTTCTACGCCATTTGAACAATGATGTGTAATATTATAGGGGAAAGGTCTCTTTAATAGCTCTTTATGATGATGTAGAATCGTCAAAGAATCCTTTCTCCGGATTTGAAACTACATAATTAGAAGCTACAAATTAGAAGCTACACAGGCTAGGAAAAATTTCAATCATTTCAACTATTCTCTTAGACTTCAGAGCGGGAAAACCTCGAATTCAAACCGAGACAGGAGGGCGGAAATTCGACAGAGACTTTCTTGAAAGAGAAGTTGACATTTCAAACGGCACTGGTGTTCTTTTAATAAATTCATTTAGGCCTCTGTCGACAGAAATTTTTAGTGACCAGGATACATTACAGAATTTGGTCCCTGTAACCAGGATTTAGTAAGGTAGGTTTCATCACAATATAATAATTGCAGCTGTACAAAACAAATCATGATAAAAAGCGAGTAATCAAAGGAGCAGTCAAGGAGTAATCTAAACGTAAAACGTTCCAGAAAAATAGATTTGAATGGTTGGGAAACGGGGAGCAAATAAGTGATCAGTATTCTGGGAGAGGAGGGATGGAAAGCATGAAAAAAGGAACACGCGAGTTAAAACGTGAAGAGGGTGACATAAGATCTGAAAAGAAGAGAGAACGGAGAAGAAGGAAAGCCATGCGAGAGGCGAAAGTACCTCTAGAAGATTAATTGAAGAAGTAAACCGCTTGTCGCTGTTAAAATGGTTTGTAATAAAAAGGAGAAAAAGGATGGTAATGTTTTCCCTTCTCTATACCAAAACAATTAGGTACCTACTTATGTGGAATAAATAAATAATATGTTTAAGAATTTTGTAAGTTCACAAAAATGGTGGAATGCTTTTGAAAAACTAGCATTGCAAAAAATGTAGGTAATAATAAACACATCTAGATTTTTGTTACATTCATCTATAATAGGTAATACTAACGTATACTTATATAAATAAAAAAGAAAATAAGTTATAATAAATGGGAATTAAAATTTTATATTTCTAATAACTGCAAATAATATTACAGAAACAAAAAGCACTTGATAATATACAGGACTTAGGGCACTGTTGCAGAAATCTTTATCACAAAAGTTACATTCTCTTTCTGTTAAATTATATCTACTTTCATCTTTGGTGACCTTCACTTTTTCAAAGAATGAATCACAGCTGCCATTGCTTTTGGGTCCACATCCTCGGACTGTAATGTTGAATCTGCATTTGAAAAAATTAGTGTCTCGGACTGCAAAAAAAAAAATCATAACGACATAATAAATTCTTAGATATTTAATGTATCTAGTAGAATTATTAATACACTTGCAGTAGGTAGTTGTAATTTTCTGGTGGCTTAAAAGAAGTACCTAACGCTTCAATTTTTGGAAATGTAGAAATCGATTTTTTAACTAGAACTTGATGACGATCAAACTGTCGTCGACAATTTTGTCCTTACTTTTGAATACCACAGAATATTCGCTGATTTTTAACTCTTAAGAAACAGAAAACCGGACACAATTCGGCAGAAAATTTTATTTTTGTTTCTACTTATTTTTCCGAAGTGCAGAGAATAATAAATCCAAAAATAATCATAATACATTTTACTTTACATCTATGGTGTATTGTGTGTTGCGTGCCACATTTGGAATCACTTTTTCACGTATATAAAAAATATAAACATTTTCTTCGTATCAGTTTTAATACAGTTTGATAAAACTTACTTGTGTACCGAAATTTATAACACTCTTCTCCTAAGCTACATTCTTCTGTTTGTAATTTGTGCAGAGTATTTTTATTTCCATCCAAACAAGTGTTCTCGTAATTCACACTGAGGTATGAATCACATTTGTAACAATGTATTGCGAAACCTACAAAATATAAAACGTTTTTTTCAATAATAGGAATATCAACTCCTATAAAATGTGGCAACGAAAACACGAAATCCAAAACAACGCACTCAAAAATCACATACCTTTTGAGCATACGACCGAGAGGATTATGCAAATTACGTACCACCTTTCGTAAATAAACATTATTATTCCTACCAGAACACATTTAATGCATAGTTTTGCGGCTCTCTCATAATCTGCCAAAAATAATCAGGCTTTCAGTTTACGAAGCAAACGACGGAACTTGGCCGGCAATTCAAGTTCCTTTCTTACGTCACAGATCCAGGCAAGTTTGCTGCCCAGTCAGCACGTGAAATCAAACAAAATCTTAAAAATACACTATTAAAAAATATTTTGTAAAGCTTCCTCTAGTCTAGATCGAGATTTTATTGGAGATGAAAATTAATCCTCGATTCTGTTACTATTCAATAAGTTACGATTTAGTGGCTGTTCAATGGCACAAAGGCGGCTGAACTGTCATTTTCTTGATCAAAATATTTCCGAGTAACGATTGTCAATTTTTTTCTATAAATGACAACTATGGCTTTTGTAAATGTTTTTCTGATTCTCCAATTTCTTCTGATCACAAATATCCAAAAATATTAGAACGAAGAATCCTTCTACCTTCTTTGGCCCGTCGATTTTTTCTAAGTCTTATTAAATCAACAAAACTTATAATTTTGATTTAATAAAAAAATTAAAAAAAAAAAGATTTTTTATTTAAAAAAAATATAAAATATTAATGATTTATTTTTCTTTTATTATGCGTATGGGCGCACAAGGTTACTCGGAAGTTTTTTATCAAGAAAATGACGTTCAAAAAATAAAAATGTTACAGGGTTGGAAGTTTTTCATCAATCTCTCTGTATATATTTTATATACATTTATATACAGATAACCTAAATTATACCTTTGTGAACTGCCGTCAGTTGTATTTTTAAAAGTTTATTAATTAATTTATTTTCATTTAAAATAAATATAAAAAAACTCATTGGAGTGCTTACATATTCATACCAAAAATGTATTATTTACTGAAACTTAAGATTGCTGGAGCCTTGTACTTGCTCCCGTGTAACCGGTCAAGATGTTACAACCGCAGTACAGTTGTCCATTAAATATTCCCTAAGTCTCATTGGATCAAGGTGTCTCTTTTCGTTAATTTGAAACTATCAAAATATATCAAAATAAATTTTTATATGCTCTGTTGTTGTTTGCCAGCTAAGAATTTACCATGAGGTGTGGATGGTTTCCAAATCTACAACAAAATGTCTCTAAATGAATAGAAAGGAGATGTCCCTCATCTCATCCCTCACAATTTTCTGTAAAGTAAATCTTAATATGATTGTTTCTTTTCAAAAATATGATCAATTTTTTAACTAGACAACTCACCCTGCTATGTTTGAACAATATAAATATATATATATATAACGTTTAAAATAAAGGCCTGTCTTATTAGTTTATACGCTAATAACGTTAACAAAAATTAAACGAATTTATTTACAATAAATAACAACTGTATAAATAAAGCATCAGCAATCATCAATTTACTCCCGGAAAAATTGGACTGGGCGGAGTTGCATAATTGTTTATCGCATTCGTTGCAGGACAGCTGAGTCACCCTATAATTCAATATCTTGGACTGTTCACTTTGCGCTTCAGCTTTACACCCTCCAGATACAGGTCCACAACCTCTGATGTATATTTTGAAACTTTTTCCATCGCTCGAAGACACTGCAACAATAATTAGAAGTTAAGTCAATATATTTCATAAAAATGTTAAAAAAAATTTCAATGTATGTAGGTACTACAGCATGTTGTAGCTTTCCTCTATTTTATTATTTCGTATATTGCCCAATTTTTATATCTTTTCAAACTTCCTGTGATAAAATTTCAATTTTATGAATCAGTACATTAACATCATAACACATATTTTTGGGAAATTTTCATCAAAGGAATTGATTTCAGTTATGATTTTTTATTCACACAAGAACAACTATTTCTCACGCACTTAGTTCGAATATTGGAGGAAAGTTAATTATGCGTGTATAATTTGGCAAGTAAATTGTTTTGTGTTATTTGTGCACATTCTAGCATCATAAACAGTTCCTACCTACAATACAATGCTACGTGCCAGAAAATAAATGTGATAATTTTCATAAATGCGCATTTTGTATCCTGTTAATACTAAATAACACTCAATGTTTTTTTTGTAATTATAGTAAGAAAATAACAGTTGACAGGAGAATTTTTGTACCATGCGTACCTCCACACTGAGAGAAATATTATTCTTGAAAGAACTAAAGGCTGAAGGTATTTCCTCCAGAGAATTTATTTAGTTATAAGAACAACTTTATCATTTACAGTACCAAATCTTAGTTGAATTCACTAAAATTGAGCAATTGATTGAATTAAATAATTTAATTGAAGCTCATTTTGTGTAACGAAGTATTTTTCATATTGGCATAATAATATTACTCATAGCTAACAATCTAAGAATCTGTACTGGAACATAATTTAATCCCAGCAAGTAAACATATAAAGTTATCTTGTTTAAAGAAATCAAAGATTCTTAGAAGTTAGAAATTTGTGAGACAAATACGTTTTTCTTGCCGGAGGTAGGAATAAATGTTTAACAGAATATTCCAAACATAGTTGCGTGAAATATATCAGATTTTCATTATTCCAACTATGGTATGATTGTGTCAAGTAAAAATTTCTTGCGTCGTGTACTGAGAGGGTTCAATAATAGAACGTTTGTATTGAAAGAATTATACCAGAATTATGGCAATAAATGTTTCTTTATTTACTGTATGTATAGATTCATCTAACTGCAACCTCAGATAAAACACATCAGTCGCTATTATAGACGCCATCATGATGTAGCTGCGTTCGTCAAATGTGGTTGTTGCTAATAATTTATCTAAGTAAAGTTTTCTTGCTTATTTAATATAAATAAATAGTTCGGTTTTATTTTTGATATTCTTTTGCAGCTTTGTTTGTATAAATCTGACAAATCGTGAAGTTCAAATCACAGAAAGCCGTCATTACTGTTAGCTTGGTATAGGTACCTACCTACTTAAATGGATTTCAGACAAACCAAACCAATAAATGGTACAGTTTTGACTCGTCCCGGTCTACGCGTATATAACAATAATTAAAGGTAATTTATATATTTAACATTACTATGGACAAATGGATGATTAATATGGACAGCAAAATGTGCAGATACTTTTTATTGTTATATTGTTGATCGGGATGAGGAGAGCCGTGACGCTGCGCATTTTGTACCTTTATTGAGTGGAAATTTTTTATTTATTGCTTGGGATTTCGATTCTTGATAATATTATTATTTCACCAGAACCGAAATCCCAACCAATAAATAAAAAATTTCAAAACGAAAAGTTCAATAAAATATTACCAAATTTTTAGGTTAGGTAGGTTAGATAAGGTAGGTAGGAAAAATGCAAACTAAGATATGATTCGGAGAAGAGTTTCATTTAGTTGAGAGAACTCAAAGTAATATTGAGAGAACCTGATAATAGTTCTGCCCAGTTTTATTAAATTGACATAAGAAAGCTTAGTGTGATTCACTGAATTATTATTTAGTTCACAGCAGAAAGTTTTATTTGCAATCACTTTTATACAGTATCTTATGGCAACTAATTCTTGGTTGGATATCTCAAATTCTGGAACTAAATAATTTAGTTGACGCAACTAAATATTTAGTTGCTCGTTATCAATTAAATAATTTAGTTGGCGGAATTGCAAATTTACTTCCGCCAATGAAAAATTTTTCTCAGTGCATATTGTTTGGAGGGAGTTATTAGGAGGAGAGGGCGTAAAGTAAGTAAACAAAAAGATCCATGCTTTTTTTACCAAATTTCCATCTCATTCGTCTCTGCATGTAAAGCCCCCCCCCCCCCCAAACTATAAGCGTCTTCACTGCACACACAGACTCTCAAAATAATTTCAAATTTTTTTGTAGAAGTATACCTTCAAAATGGCCACAAAACCCCCAATGCAAGTTGAATTTTGAAGCTGACGAAGACTGCAACGTCATCTTTGACATTTGACATATCAGTTTTACGTCAAAAAGTAGTAAACTTAATTTACTATAAACGGGAAGGGTTATAAACGTCCTCACTGTGTATATGCGTCTTGTGTAATGAATCACATATCACAGAGGTAGCATAAAAGATAATTGAAAGGGTTAATTAGAGGATTGATAAAAACTGGAAACAACTACGCGATCATAGTTGTTCACTTTTCCTAAAACCTCTCACGGGTTGTTCGATGTCATATGGTTGACATTACCCACATAGGCAATGCCCTTATTACATAAAGTGACTAATTAATTAATTACATACGTCTTAGCAAACCTACGACTGATGTCTTGTACATTGTTAATTAACTATTAACTTTGATAATTTTTATTGAACCTTCCTCTACGTTGAATTTTTAACTTGTGGCTTCTTATTGGGGGCTTAGGTTCTTGGTTAAGACATTATTTTTTTAATAGATTCTTATAATTGAGACGTTTCGCGGCCGCTTGGTCCATTATTCACTCATTTATATCAACATGTAAAAATCTAAAAAAAAAAAAATTAAAAACTATGATATAATAAAATTGATCGTCAAAATGGTGTTTACAAATCGCGTACTGTCCGAAGCTCCTCTGTTATTGTGCAGTTTTTGTTAAAGATGAGGATGGGTCCGCAGATCGGCTCACCCGGAAGGGAGCTAAATCTCGCTCCGTGCCCGAGCCTGCTGTGCCGCTGGCGAACTTTACTCAAAAACAAATAAGGATAGTATGGAAGAGCATGTACGACGCTGGCAAAATACCCCCATCGGCTGGCAAAATACCCATCGGGTATCTACACAGGGCATTGTGGACTAAATAAATATCTTCACACGATGGGAATCAACCCTGACCGATTATGCAGGGAATGTTACGAAGAGGAAGAGACTATGGAACATATTGTGCAGCTGTCCTTCACTCTACATCTACAATCTCCATGGATCTATGCTAGGCTCACATCAGCCAAACCTCGACGACCTCTCTGGAGCCCCTCCAGGCGCCCTGGTCCAGTTCATTGTTCACTGGAGTGAGGACTCCAGGGAATGGAGGAGCACAATGGGCCACTTGAGGCCTCAGTGCAGCGGACTTGTTCTGCCCTCCTACAAATCCAGAATCCAATCAAGGCGTTTATAAATATACCTATTAAATTTTAATTTTTGAAAAATAAGTTGACTTTTAAAAGTCAACTTACAAGTTCTCAAGTTCTTACAAGAATCAAAGTAATTACTTTGATTCTGAATTTTTTTGGGGTGTTGTGGTTATCATGTTTTTGTTTGTTTTATTTACTTGTTTATTGTGTTTGTTGCTTATATTTTGTTGCGTATGGCTTCAAAAGTTTTGTTATTAGTATAGTGGTGAGGAATTGTTAGTTTGAGTAATAGCAGGTTATTTTTATTGATTATGAATAAAACACTAATGTTTTATAAAATTCTACTGTATATTGATCGATGATAGAAACGTTACACGTGTTTCGCTACTTTTCATGTAGCATCTTCAGACGTAAATAAAATTATTGATACAGTAACATAGCAACAGTATTACCTAAGTGATCATGAAACAAGTAACTAGATTTAAATGAATTTTTAAGATAACTAACTAGATCATAATGTATTTCTTCAGAATCTTCTTAGTTGTTGATATCAAGAAGAAAATCAAGTAGTGGAGAACGATATGTGTCTAGCTGTTCATTTATTACTGTGTATTGTTGATTATGTAAATGTCTGTGGATCTCTAGAGATTCAAGAAAATTTAATTTAAAATAATGATCACAATGATGTAGTAATTCAATTTTGTTGTTTGCTGTTAGAGTGTGATTGTTTTCTATTAAGTGTTTTGCAAAATTTGATCTTTCTGGATGCTTGAGTCTGTAAGAGTTTAGGTGTTCGTTGTATCTAATTTCTAGATTTCTACAAGTCTGTCCTATATAAACTGAATTACAATGAGAACAGTTTAATCGATAAATTCCAGGTTTCTGTAATTTAGATAACTTTTCCTTTGCATTCAGCAATATAGAACCATTACTCATAAAAGATTTGAATGAAATATTAAATGTAGTGGTGTTAGAAATTATCCTTGATATTTGTGTTGAAACGTTTCCAAAGTACGTTAGTGATGAATATTTTCTGATTTCATTGTTTTGTTGAGGATAAATGAGGTTTATGGCTAATTTGTGTTGTTTTTTGTGTAATAAGTCGTCTATTAATGTTTTTCGATAACCATTCTCTTTTGCAATTTGTTTGATAATAGAAATTTCTCTGTTGAAGTTGTTTACTGACATTGGTATCGTGACAGCTCTGTGTATCATTGAATTATATGCTGAAAGTTTGTGTGAAATTGGATGATTTGAATCGTATGGTATCGTCATATTTGTATGTGTTGGTTTTCTATAGGCAGAAAAGTCAAACTGATTATTCAATCTCGTGATAGACAAGTCTAAAAAGTTTATAGAATTATTTTCCTCACATTCTACAGTAAACCTAATATTTGGATGTAAGCTATTGATGAAATTAAGAAAGTTATCTAATTGTCTAGAGGAACCTACAAAACAAGAAAGAATATCGTCTACATACCTAAACCAAAACTTGATGCTATCTGCTTTGTCTGAGTGAAAGATTTTCTTTTCAAGACTATTCATGAAAATATCTGCTAAAATCGGAGAAATTGGACTACCCATTGGAAGGCCTTCATTTTGAAGATAGAACTTATTATCAAAGGAAAAGTAATTTTGGGATATACAAACATTGAATAAATCCATTACTTCAGAGATGTATACTGAAGTTTCAGAATAGTAGGCACTAAGTTCTCGGAAGTGGTCGTGACGTATAAGCGCTCAGTTGGAGCATTCAGTGGCGGACGCAAAATATCAAAATAGGTTCAGACAATAATGAATTTATTGAGAAATATAATTGTAAACTTCCAAATAATATAGCATATAGTAAATAATATAGCATATAGCAAAAATAAAAATAGCAAAGAAAATAGGAAAAAAATAGTACCTTAGTCATCGTCAGAAGAAAAATCGTCGGATGATGGACAACTATCCCGATCACCGTTATCGTTCAAGTTGATAATTAATGGCTCAACCGAAACATCAACTATTGTGTCTAGATCCCACATTCTGTCTTCTTCTTTTGTAGTATGTCGGATGCAGTTTCTCCATGTTTCAGCCGTCACATCTCCTATTGCAGTAGCTAGCAGGCGTTTCACTTCATCCATCTTGAAGGTCACGTTTTGTTTCGCCACTTGGTTTTTTATTTGAGCCCAAATAAGTTCTATAGGATTCAGTTCACAGTATATTTCTTTGAGCCAGCCAGTTAATGATGTCACCTTTTCGCCATGCAGTTGTTGGCGATGGCTCCAATCGTCGACTATGGTAGGAAGCATTGTCCATTACCACGACCGAATTTGGCTCAAGGCTTGGTAAAATTTTTAAAAACCAGCTTTCGAATTTTTCCGCATCCATTTCCTCATGGTAGTCACTAGTTTTCTTCGATTCGAAAAGTAGCAATCCGTTTTCCAAAAAACCCGAATCACTACCTATGTGAGTTATTATGAGCCTCCGCCCCTTGCCCGCTGGCGCTTTTAGTCCTGTGGAAAAACCTTCAAAAAAAGCTTGTCGACGGCTTGTTATTTCCAAATCTTGCCAAATTTTCGAAACAGTATGACCTTGATTCAGCCAAGTTTCGTCTAAGAAATATATTTTCTTCCCTTCACGACGATACTCTCGAATTTTTTGTAAATAATTTCTCCGCCACAAAATTATTTCTTCTCTTTCTATAAGAAGACTTTTTCTCTGCCTTTTCATATGCCTTATGTTCATTTGTCTTAATGTCCGCAATAAGACACGTCGCGATATTTTCGGCATTGCGTCATCCGAATTGATTTCGGCAGCGATTGCTTTTAATGTTGGAATTTCATTTCGGAAAAAGAACGAATGAAATTTTCTCCGAACGGCGTATTTTATGTCATCATCAATGTCAATGCGTTTTCTCCCCCTTGTTTCAATATTTTCAGCTACCTTTTCTGTTCCGCCTTTGGACTCTTTGAAAGTTTTCAAGATTCGGTGTACACTCCTAGTTGACACTTTGGTTAAATCACTACACAAAGCAACTACATCGTTTACCAACATACTTTGATTCCTTTCACGGAGTCCACAATACACGTTGTATATAATAGTTTTTTCTCCTGTAGATAAATTCGTACGACGACGTTTACTTTGGCTGCTCTCGCCTTCCATATTGCTCACAACTTTAAATTTAAACAGTATTTCACTTCGGCACTCAAAGAAGCTTGCTTCTTTCCCGTTTACACCACAGTGAGAACTGAGAAATAAGATTCAGACAGGAAATCTGATGAGCGACCCTTAAAGCAACCAAGCTATCCCCACTAATTATGCACTTTATTGTCGACCGGGTATGGGTTTTTCCGGGATGGTAATTCCGTAAATTTCTTATAGTTAAACTTTTTCTGTATCCTGGAACTCAGTTCATTCCCAAAACAGGAATCATTATTGTATTATTATTTTACCAAATAATTAACTAATAACTAATTATTAACAAATTAGTAAGATATTGATTTTTTCTAGCTCGTATTTCTTAATTACTTCACAGATTGTCTATGAACAATATGAAATATTCAAAATTTTGTTGTTCCCGAGAGTCGAGAATCTTCTTCCCCCGGTAATATTAATTTTTCTTTTCTGACAACCAGAAAACAGAAAGAGAAAAATATACAAGTCCCGATCGACATCCAATAACAGCCCAAAACAAACAACTTTTCTTTTTGTTCAGGTTATTCCACTGCCGCGAATTCTTTTTCATTCATTTTCATGCGTTTTTTAATTTTTGTGATGCTTCAATAATTCAGCAAATATAAACATAAAAATAAAATATTAAGGATTTAAAGGAGCGATAAATGTTATATTGCAGCCCCTCACGAAAATAGCATGAACGATACGCCACTGAATACGGAGCTGCCTTGGACGGACTGGCAGCATGCTCGATATATATCCATCTTACTTTACCTTACTGCAAGTTGGACCTGCTTATCCTTTGTACTTGTTGACACTGCTGTAATGTTGCCATATATTATATTTTAAGGGACCGAACCTCATTGAAATTCTACATCTTTTGCTATTAAATATCGATGTTGTGAAATTATTATAGCAGAAAAATTACTCAACAAATAAAACACAGTATTTTTTATCCTACAACCATTTACCTGCATGTGAATGATAAAAATACAAAATGATAAAACACCAAGAATTAAAAGCTGGCAACAATGTGTTTACTTTAAGTCCGTAATATTTCTAAGAACTTAGTGCCTACTATTCTGAAACTTCAGATAGTCTGGTAGAAGATTGTTGGATTCTAATAAGTTTTGAAGCATGGGTAAAACTTCTCAAGTAAATTTTGCAAAACACTTAATAGAAAACAATCACACTCTAACAGCAAACAACAAAATTGAATTACTACATCATTGTGATCATTATTTTAAATTAAATTTTCTTGAATCTCTAGAGATCCACAGACATTTACATAATCAACAATACACAGTAATAAATGAACAGCTAGACACATATCGTTCTCCACTACTTGATTTTCTTCTTGATATCAACAACTAAGAAGATTCTGAAGAAATACATTATGATCTAGTTAGTTCTCTTAAAAATTCATTTAAATCTAGTTACTTGTTTCATGATCACTTAGGTAATACTGTTGCTATGTTACTGTATCAATAATTTTATTTACGTCTGAAGATGCTACATGAAAAGTAGCGAAACACGTGTAACGTTTCTATCATCGATCAATATACAGTAGAATTTTATAAAACATTAGTGTTTTATTCATAATCAATAAATATGCAGAGATTCTACGAAGTAAGGGTTGAAAACATAAATTTTATAGCAGGTTATGTTTTTTTTTGTGTTTTTGTTACGAGCCTGAACCTAGCGCCGGGACTACGTTCAGAAACTTACTCCGAGTATACAGAGCATGCTCCTGGGCCGTTCAGAAACTATTGGCATACCCCTGGAAATGTCATTTACAGCGTTCATAAACTAAGAGTTCGTACTCTAGGGCATGCTCCGAATACTCTACGGAATAGGAGGGTACGAACGTACTCTGACATTTAACCTGTCGAATTAAGGGGCATTTATCCTAGAGTAACGATTTTAAAGTATATTAGTTCTTATTCTATTCGCATTTCGTGGTATTTATTCGCGGTAAACCGACTCAAGGGTTTGGAATGTATTTTTTTCAAGTTCTGTGTTGTGTTTCTTGTGTAAATAAATCCTATGACACTGCAGTTGTCTTGACAAATGGGGGGGTAGGTTTATGAACGGGTTATGAGATACGGGTGAGCAGGAGATACGCTCATTACTCTACCCCTACTCCAATCGTACTCCACAGTGAATTTCTGAACGTACTCCGGGAGTACATATTCCCGGACTGTTGCCACGTCCTCGCGAATTTCTACAATCGGTTCAGTGGCATTTTAAACTACTTTCGGGCCTTTAATTGACAATGAACCTTACGTACAGGGGCGGAGATATATTTTTTTTATTCCTCACCACTAGCTTTAAATGCGAAATTAATTTATACTGTCTTCCGAGCAATTAATTTCGATGAAATTTTGCACACGGACTGTTTTTAGATAAGCTTTCGACTGATAGTGGTGCCAAGGTGTCACAAAGTCCAAGGGCGGAGCTAAAAAAAAATTTAATTTTTCAGGCGCAAGCTTTGAGTGCGAAATTTGACTGTCTTCCGAGCAATTAAATGGATGAAGTTTCGCACGTGAACTTGTCTTTAGATGTGCTTTCGACTAATAATAAAGTCAAAGTGTCACAGAGTCCAAGGGCGGATATATGATTTTTTTAATCATGACGCTAGCTTTGAATGCGAAATTTAACAGTCTTCCGAGCAATCAATTTGCATTGAAAAAAATATAATATCTCGAAACGTCTCAATTAACGTCTATTAACAAACATCGTTACTGTTACATGGGAAATTCAGGATATTACTAATTTTAAATTGCAAATATACTGATAATGCAGGGCATTTTAAAATCAGTAATTATCTGACAGATTTTTAACGACGTCTGTATAATCGAACCAAAAAGATGTAGTTGAGCAAACAACGCCAGGACATATTCTTCAATATATCTCTATTATATAGGGAGTGCCGCAGATAAACGTAATTGTAAGAAAAATATGTCACGAATGACAAAGCTTTAGCAAGACGTAATTTTCCAGTAGCTATTTGCTGATCACACCTATGAAACGTAAAATCACCTCCCCATTATTCTGTCATATTGCTTACATTTTTATGGTTTCAGTAAACATATAAGTAACAGCTGTTTCAGGTATAAACATCGTGATTTATTTTGATGTTACGCGACTCGCCCGCATAATGTGGCCTTGAATTAATAATTACATGTCAGAGTTAACATTTATGATTAGGTTCACGTTAAAATTTATTATTAAGATGATAAATTAAGGTCATACTTACTGTTATAACTCCCCTGATAGCATTGTTCGGTCGGGGTACAATTTTCTATTTGTATATTTATGCCTTTCTCACAATGAACGTCAGTGGTATCTGTCCTTGAATCGCATCTATGGCACTGTAATCTGCTCGCTGAAATTTAAAATTTGTTTTTGAACATTGATTGGAAAATTCTCAGTATGCAAGATTTGTATAATCAATTCATTAGTAAACAATTATTTATATCATACAGTCTTCGAAACTATTATTAGCACCATTACTATTGTTTATTTATATCATTTTAACGTTTTACCTGTTTTTAATAGAATAACCTTCAAAATTGTTATTACTTCTTAAGGATGAATCAATTAATAATTTTACTTAATAGTCCAATCGGTAAAGTAGTTTATTACTTTACCGATAAAAAATCTTATCTAAGATTTGCCTTCAATTATTATTGTTAGTGAAGAGGTTATAGAACACAAATAAGAGTTTTGGGGGTGCAGCGCGTCCTCGGAAAACCACCCATTTTGCCTAACAGGCCTAATAAAAATAGCTGAAAACAATATAATGTTATAGATGTAATATCTTTTAGGTCAGGGCATTATCTTTATGCTGGAGAAGTTAAAAATTACAAAAATTACATTTTACAATTTTTTTAAACATTTTTGCAAAATTATAAAGTATCGATGAGAATGGCAAAGTTATGTTGTACGTTGTATGTTATATTATAAAATAAAATGTTGTATTTTATGTCCCCTTCAAAACCCTTTTAATTTTTCTTCATATATTGTTTGGTTTTGGAGTAATTTTTTTTTCTAGACGCTCCGCGTCAAAAATTTTAAGTGCACGAAAATTCGCGCGCATCAAAAATACAAAATTTTGCAATTTCTTAAATATTGGATAACTTGAAAACTATGACATATAGGTATACGGAAAAATCACAGGATATCGGTTTTTTAAGAAATCACTCATGCTTTTTTTTCCAATTAGTATTTTTTGATACATTCAACAATAATTAACGAGTTATTAGCAAAAAATTATTATTTTTTATTTTTTTTTATTATTATTTTTGTGGATTTATAATTGACTAACAATTATTGAAGGAAAATGTGAGATAAGATTTTTTATGAACTTCTGGTACATTTTTTTGTTTACCAACTGGACTTTTAGTATACAAAATTATACTATTAAATATACTACTGGTATTTCAAAATACTTATTATAATATGTCATGTGGATTGAGTAATTTTAGACACATCGTCATACGCCTCGGCATTTGGTAAGTATACCATGGGAACAATAACCCAGTTTTTGCAAAACCCTGGGTATGGTTCATTACAGTTTTGGTACCGAAACCTGCAATATTGGTCGAAAATTTAAACAAAGTCTTATTTTTTAGTTAGCTGTACTCTTTTAACACAGCTTATCGAATTCTTTGAAAACACAGTTGTAGGTATTTAATAAAACATGCTTTATAAGATAAAGATTAAATGTTGAAAAGACGGGAAACTTAATTTAGGTATACAGAATTTTCCACATTGAATGAGAACTTTTACTGGATGATAAATACTAATGTTTTTAAAAATTCTACTGAATACTGATGGATAATATCAACGTTACAATTGTTTCGCTACTTTTAAAGTAGCATCTTCAGACGTTTTATTTATCATTCATCGGTATGCAGAGACACAAAGTAAGGGTCGAAAACATTTTTTTTAGAACTATTGCAATTTTATTAATTCCTTAAGCTAAGACTAAGTAAATTAGTAAAATTCCCTATTTTCAACGCTCATTAGGTCGATGCACAATAAAAACACATAATTTTCGTATTTTCATGGTATAAAAAGTATAGATTTATTTAATAGCAGAGCACCATCTGTATATCTATCTGTTTTGAAATCGTAAGTCGTTTCGATCAAAATTAGGTCAGTAGATTCTTAGATTCCACTAATAATATCTCGGATTCTTATAATAATAATGCTCCATGATTTATATATTTTCCCTTGCAATAATAAATCTCAAAAATACCATTTAACTTTAAACACTTTGTGTGAAATAATTTCTCTATCATGAGCACTTTTGATGACATCTCATGATTGTAAGTGACTATTCGACGTTCCAATTATTACTTCAACATTGAAAATGCTAAGCACCGATTTGATTTAAAAAGCATATGGCTTCAGTAGCGTATGAATAGTGTGTTTTCAAGTACCACTGCTTCCATTAGTTGGAACTTGTAAAAAATTACTGGCTTTAGCGTATAAAAGATGTTTCATAACATGTGTTTAAAATGAAAGGCCTGATTTCTGGGCGCGTCCTGAGAAAAAAAAATTGTATCAACATGCGTCCACAAAAGCACCGTTTTAGAGATACATGGTGTCAAAAAATACTTTATTTCAGTTTTTTGACGATATCTCATGAACTGTTTGAGATATAAAACTGTTTTCATATTCCAGTGGTGGAGATTTTAGGGTTGCTTGAAATTTTTTGCACATGATTTCTATGACACCGGAAAAATTGGTATTGTGAAAGCACATTTTAAACTATCAATGTTTCCTACATAAAAAAGGTGCTCTTTGTGTTAAAACTTTTAATGAGAATTGTGTTGGAGAAAAACAGCATTTTATGACGAAAAACATAAAAGTAGCAACATGTTTTGTCTTGTACAAAAGCATTACCTACTTGTTTTTGAAAAAACACATTATTTGTTTCATCAGCCCTCAAAAAGTAGATAATTTTAATGATAAGAAGTGTACAAAAGCCAGGTTTTGTGTGTCAAATGGTTCCTCAAATAACTGAAAAAAAATTTTTTTGACACCATGTACCTATCTCTAAAACTGAGGGTTTACTACTTAATGTTAATAAACGAGGCAGAGGTTCACATCTTTCATTTTCCGACACATGGTTCCAGACACCCTGTATGTAGATGTTAGATTTGAGAAAATAATAATTAATTAGCTTATTTATTCGCAACTGAATTATGAACACAAATCTTGTGTGTCCTTAAATTTAGACGTAATATCAGAATTTTTTTTTTTTGAAAATTATAAAAAAATTTATGTTATGCAAAACAATGATAATATTAGATAAAAAAATATAAAAGAACGGAAAACTTTAGTAGCAATGATAAAAACACAATTATATTGTAAATGTATTTGTTTGATATCCAATATCACATTAATAACTGAAAATAATGTTTGATTACTTTTAATTAAACTGTTTATTTAACTTAATAAAGATACGATTAATAAATAAGATTGTTGCGCAACGATGAAAGTCAATATTATACTCAAGACATAATTTTTTTTTAAGTAAATATGTAAAATATTTTTTCATTATATTAAATTTGAAAATCATTTTCCAATCCTCAAATTAAGCACATAGGTAGGTACATATTAAATAGGTAGATAGGTAGTATCAAAGAAACCATTCATTACAAAAATAGTAATCCCAATTACTAAATTTCCTAAAAGCTTAAAATTTAATTTATTTTAAAAATATGACTTTATATTTAAGCACTGTTACGTTATTCTTATCGCACACCTGTCTTTGAGATGTGTTTGTAAACAAACAAATCCTGCAGGACAAAAATAAAAATTAACATCCTTAAGAATATACTATACTTACCTAGTAAGAGTAAATTTAAATCTTAATTAATTATTACGTAGATATTTTCGAATATAGCAATAAAATTAATATATTATGTATATACCTTCCTACTTATAATAATGGTAAATATGAATATGTGTATTTATAATAGAACAAAAATATAAACTTACCTGTGCACACGCAAATAGAAGCAGCTGCTAGGAAAAACCACACAAGTTTCATTTTAAACGCGATGTTTTTCCGATTAAATTTCGTTATTATCCTGGTATCGAATGATGTTACCTACCTACCTAACCGTTTTGTGATTAGAAGCTAAGCTCGACTATTTTCACTAGACAAGCAGGCGAATGGCGTTTGACATACAAGAATAAGAAAAGTAGGACGTCCAGTATTGCATCATTTTACCGTGGCGGGAAAATGAATGCAGTAGTTGTAGTAACCTTGTGCCATGACTATTCTGACTTGGCGTGCTTGGTCACCTTCACGAATAATATGCATATGGCCAGAAGAGTGGTATAGCCTGAAGCGTCTAATACAGTGTGTTTCATCAATTGAGCTTTTCATTATTATGTAATCAATGAAATCGGTATAAATTCTTTATAAAATACCGTGTGTAAAATAAATATACTGGGTGTCAATTTGAAAACTTGCCATTCTTCCTTGAAAAATTTTTGGTTATTATTAACATCCGCGGCTCCTAAGTTTCACTAATTTTTTCGGGACCGAGGAGCGAAATAGGGGTCCTGGGTGGGTAAGAAGCTAAAAACAGCCATTGCAAACTAATATTAAGGTCACAACTAGGGCCTCTTTGACACTACGATCGAATTTCTTTTTTTCACTTTCAGGGCAAGGAAAATCTTCGAGATTAACAGTAGCACGGTTTTTATTTTGAATTTTGCATTTATTTTGCATTTATATTCCAAAAATCATTGCATCAATCCCTGGATCGTGGACTGGACACGATATGTGAAAGCGGATATCGCGCCAGTCCGGTACTGCACGCTTCGAAGCGCTTGAAGTGGTTACTTCCGTAATTCGCGGTATCTACTCGCCGCCTCTTGTCAGGACCGCACTCTCTCCGCACTCTCAAAACCGTTTTTTATGCCGTTTTGTGGCTTTCCCTTTCATTTGCAAAGCAAATGAATAATTTCCTGGTATTATAATAGTATAAGTATGTTCTCCACTCCTATATACAGTGTGTGTCACAGGCATGGTACACCCCCTTTTAGTGTATTTTTTAACAAAAAAATACACTATTGAGGACGACATCACTTTCCAAAAATCACCCAAACTCATCAAATGTCCACCGATCATGACCCCCAGATTACGAAAAAGTGGTTTTCCAAAATTCACCTGCCCACGATATATATATATATATATATATATTTATATATATATAGATATATTTATTTCTCCAAAATCACGATTTTTCGAGTTTCAAAACGCTCCTGTAGCTTTATCTTTCAAGATTAGTGAACGAAATTTTGGATTCTTGTAAAGCTGAGGAATGACTTTTGATTTTCGTTGAAAAAATTTCCAAAAGTCACGTTACTTCTACAGGGTGTCCTTTCAAAGTTCCCCAAATCCGGACTTTGAGGCACGGTTTCTGGCCGCAGTTTTCAATCTAGGAGGCTGAAATTTTTGTGAGAGTAAGATGTCCACAAGGAGTGGTCTGGTATTGCACTTGAGCAAAATCGGCCGAGCCATTTCAAAATGGCGGCTATTTGAATTTGCTGAAGATTTACTATTTTTTGAATCCCTGTATGAGCAAGATGGCAAAAAAACTTTCACATCAAGTTAACAGGATTGAAAGAAAATTAATTGAAATTTGAGTTAATGCAAAAAAATTTGAATTTTTTCCATTAATAAGCCAGTGGCGTGGGTAGGAAAAGAGTGAAAATGGCTTAATTTCTATAACAGTTTTTGAGCACATTTTTGAAGGAATTGAACTAAAATTTTCACAGTAGACAACTATACTAATACTCTTTAATCTTCAAAAATTTCAAGGATCAAATAAAAAAAATGGCGGAGATATTTAAATTTATTTTACATGATGTAAATATCTCTAAAATTTTAAAAACGCTCTAGTAGCTTCATCTTTCAAGATTAGTGGAAGAAATTTTTTACTCTTGTGAAACTTTGGGATGACGTTAAATTTTCGTTGAAAAATTTTTCAAAAGTCGCGTTACTTCTACAGGGTGTCCTTTAAAATTTCGAAACATCCGGTCCTGTGGCACGGTTTTCTGGTAGCAGTTTTCAATCTAGGAGGCTGAAATTTTTATGGGAGGAAGATATCATCCACAAGTAGTGGTCTGGTATTGCATTTTTGAGCAAAATCGATCGAGCCGTTTCAAAATGGCGGCTTTTTGAATTTTAGGGAAAAAGGCTATTTTTTAGTCCCTGTATAAGCAATATAGAAAGAAAACTTTTCACAACAAAATAATGAGGATGACAATTAAAGGCTTGTTTAACGATTGAATGTAATATTCAGACCCGGGACTGCTTGATTTAAAACCAGCACCAGCACCAGACCAGCCGTTTTCATCGCGCTCGGCTCGGGCGGGACCACCCATGCAGATATGACTGCTCCTGCCAACCCTAATTGCAGAAAATAAAAACTCCTACAAACCTGTATTAACAAGATTGGATTAAAATGATTTGAAATTTGAATTAATGCAATAAAATTTTTATTATTTTCATTAGTAAGCTAGTGGCGTGGGTAAGAAAATGGTAAAAATGGCTAAATTTCTTTAATTGATTATGAGCACATTTTTGAGGGAATTTACCTGAAATTTTCGGAGTAGACAACTACACAAATAGCTTGTAACTCTCCAAAATTTAAAGAAGCAAATAAGAGAAATGGCGGAGTTTTTCGAATTTTTTTACATGATGTTTATTTCTCTAAAATTTCAAATGTTCGGTTTTCAGAACTCGCCTGTAACTTTTTAAAGTTAGTCAGTGGCGGGTATATAGAACAAGAGACGAAATTGTTAAATTTTGCCAATTTTTTTTTGGTTTATTATATGTAAAAATCTATTTTATGGCACGCTTTCAAACGAAATGAAATGAAATTTTCACAGTAAACCACTACGTAAATTCGACCTGACTATTGAAAAATTCAGAAAGCCAATTTAAAAGGCGGCAAAAATTTTCATAGTTGAATCGCATAAAAATACACTGTTTCTGCGATTGATGCGCAAGAAGGTTTTTTTTTCTTTATTTTTGGAGATAATTTTTTTAAATTTGGCACTTTTTAGCAGAAAATTGAATTTTTTCCCACATCCGGTTTTTCCGGAAATGTTACCAACTTTTTATTTTTAAATGGGATGCCCTATATATTATTATATTTTTGGATTCTATACATTTTTACGAATCCAACAATACCACATAAGTACCATTTTAAATGTCAAATTTGTTTTTATTGAATTTTTTATTTCTCAATTATAGTGTGCCATGACTATTTCGTTTTACTCCAATTGGATCATCTAATGCTAGAAAAACCGAATTTTTGTTCAAAGTACTAAATTAAGTAATTTATGGATAAATAATGCGCCTCGGAATGATTTTTTGAGCTGAATTCATTTTTTTCAAATGGTACCATATTGGTACCGAGGTACCATCTACTAGTACTCTTAATAAGGGACATTTTGGTGTACCTAGTTTGCATCTGTGACGAACACAACTGAAGTCATGGCACACTATATTTGAGAAATAAAAAATTCAATAAAAACAAATTTGACATTTAAAATGGTACTTATGTGGTATTGTTGGATTTGTACGAATGTATAGAATCCAAAAATATAATAATATATAGGGTGTCCTATTTAAAAATAAAAAGTTGGTAACATTTCCGGAAAAACCGGATGTGGGAAAAAATTCAATTTTCTGCTAAAAAGTGCGCTCTGTCGAGAATATGCGACGTACCAAATTTAAAAAAATTATCTCCAAAAATAAAGAAAAAAAAGAGGGTGTACCATGCCTGTGACACACACTGTAGGTGCCATAGTGAAAGTTTAGGAGCCGCGGATGTAAATAACGACCAAATTTTCTTCAAAGAAATCCCGAAACAGATCAATTTTTAATGTAATTTTATGTTCTCTTGACGTAAAAAAACTTTATGCAGGGTGTTCCTTGACTCAATAACGACGATATGGTCTATTTTTTGTGAATGGGACATCCTGTATTTTAATACAATTTCAGATTGTCTTAGAAAATCCAATAAAAATTGTTTTTACAGTTGTTTAAACTGAGTAGCTTACGAGTTATAAACAAATGAAAATCGCAGTTTCTCATTTTCAAAGCAGCTTGTTTTGAAAACGGCTACAGATATCGGAAAACGGCTTACATGTCCCTATCTTAACTTTTCAAGCGGTATCCTATTGTGTGGATGAAATTTTCATACAGCGTGACGAAAATTATCAGACTTTTGATCACCCTGTATAAAAATTTCATCTACATCATAGGATACCGCTTGAAAAGTTAAGATATGGACATGTAAGCCGTTTTTCGATATTCATAGCCGTGTCCGATGTACACTGCTTTCAAAATGTACAATTGCGATTTTAATTTGTTTATAACTCATAACCTACTCAATGTAAGCTGCAACTGTAAAAACCATTCCTACTGGATTTTCTCAGATTATCTGAAGATGTAATAATGTACAGGGTGTCCCATTTGAAAAAATAGACAATGTCGTCGTTAGTGAGTTAAGGAACACCCTGTATAAAATATTTTTACGTCAATAGGACATAAATAAAGTTTCGGGATTTTTTTTTTAATTTTCAAGGAAGAATTTGGGGGTGCCAAGTTTTCAAATTGACACCCTGTATAGTGAAAAGTACGTAGTAACCACAACTTCTCTAGTATGGTGGAAAGGGGTTGTGCAACCCCAAGCAACTGGGCCGCCAAGTGCTCTTTTCGCCGTACAACAGGACAAAGTTTAAGGTGGTGCGAGAATTTCTATTTGCTTGTATTTTTTTCATGAATATTCAGGTCATGTTTTCTTTGACCATGACTTTAAAATTGAAATACTTTGAACATTTTACTCTCGCATTCAAATGATAGGACCTTTCAGCATAATGTCCCATCATAAAAAAGTCTAAACTTGTTCTCATGCACCCCTTAAAGTATGATTTCTAATAGCATATAGCATTATTATCATGTTTAAGTGATCAGTAATAAGTTGTCCGAAAAATAGCAAAAAAAAATAGCTTGTCAACGAGATAACATTTTTAGAAATTTTAATCCTTTTTCAAAATATGTCGCAGTATGTTTATGCTATAAGTAGTTGAAAATGAGCGGGTCACTTCTGAGTGTCATGCAATGGGATCAACTTACTTCATGGTACATTCGATACAGAATCTGTGTTTGTTCTTAAGGAATCATCAAAAAATCAATCATTCTTAAAAAAAAAGAGTATTAAAATTTGTAAACTATTAGACTTGTTTTCTCAAAACAGGAACTTGCTTGAATTTGGTCATTTTTGCACTGCTTTCATTATCTATCGTACTGAAACTGAAAGTCGACAAATCAAGCCCTACAGAAATTTCTAAAATCGGGAAATTAAGTTGGGTTCACCAGACACGTATGATGCAGTGACAGCTACACCTACATCAAAGGACTTATAATTTTGCTGCAGCTCTATTTTACGCGTTAAACGTGTCATTGTTTTTATTCTGAGAACTCTGCAATGGACATTATCTTCCTTTCATATGGTGGGGCTGGATGATGAAAGGTGACAGATGCCAAGGGCTGGACATCCCTGAGGAAAAAAAATTGGGCCTGGAGGGACAAGAGGGACAGCGACTGAAGGGCGGGTAAATGGTGGGAGTGGGGGGACTGGTGGATGCGTCCAAGTTCTGGCGAGGATAGTGATGGGTGCTCTTTTATAAGGGGGGTACAGAGACAGAGATGTTGATACGTTGACAGGGAGGTCAGAGTGGTACTCAGAGGCTGCCCATAGCAACTCCATAGGCTGAAAATGAGGTTAACAAGAGTTCATCATCATCATCATCATCATCATCATCATCATCACAGTTTCCTTACTAGGATAAAAATAGTAAAACAGACTCCTACCCAGAGCTCCTACCTACAACGACTCAAGATCAGGAGATGCTACATACAACACGGGGTGCACGAGGTGTTCCCATCGTTTACTCGCCCCTCAGAGTAATGCCCATTTCCGTGAGCAAACGAGCGCTTGCTCTTTTCCTCTCTCCATGGCGGAGCTGCGTGAGGGGGAGCTAAGCTATGTCTCGTGGAACAATTCCACACCTCATTCGCTTCCAACTCTGTCCACCCACGTCAACAGTACCAGTGGCGAAGGTGGGAAAGGGAGTAGCGTCTTAGGTGTGGAAGGTTCTTGTTTCCAGCAAGATTTTTCACCGTCTTCTAAGCACCTGCTCAATGAAGATTCATTATAGGAGTGTGAGATGCTGTAATGAATAAAACATAATACTCATAGTTGTGGCTAAAATGAGGTCAACTCGATGTATCTCCTGATTCAAAAATGTCAAAATGAGGGAGGACTTGACAACTACTTTTCTTAGTTTTTACATACCTATTATTATTAAAAATAAATTTTGACCTGCTGCCAGTCAGATAAGTATCAAATTATCAGGAAGTAAACGGGTAGTTATATATGTGTAAAAATAAATATTAATATAGGGAAGTAGTATTTACATACATATAATTATATATTTTAATAAATAAATAAAATCAGATTTGAAGACAAATTCCAAGGTAATTCACCCAATCACTTATTATAATAAAGCAGTCTAGAAAGTATACAGAAGTATTTAGTTACAGGAACATGAAAATATACATTAACAGCAATATTAGGGAAGACAAGATCGATAATTGATTGTAGCCAGAAGAATTACATAAATTTCTATCACAACCATCACAAGCTATCTGCTTCAAATGTATACCAAAGTCTCTTTTTTGATGCTCCAGTTCGCCAAGACATTCATTTCGATAGGGCCCGCATCCTCTTATAGTAACCTTCAACTTGTATGGTTGTTCGATTGGTGGAACTGAAAATCATTAAATACTGTTTTAAACAGTTTCACACAATATAATAAATTATATTAACTTCATCTTCAAAAATCTAGTGTAAAAAATAAACTCTTTGTGTAGATATTAAGGTAAGTAATAGAAAAATTGCCTCAGATCTTTTAGGCAAAGACTCCTGTGTGCGTTTAAATAATATAATTTTAGTGAGAATAAACACATCTATTAAGAAACCTCTATTTATTTTTTCAATTTCCTTGCATCATCCAAATCATAACAGCTTATGTAGGTTAAGAATTATTCATTTTGTACTCACGTTCGTAGACTCCCCAGTAGCACTGTTCATTAGAATTGCAAATTTGAGTTGGAAGAGTGTTCAGTCCCAGGTCGCATGCTTGGTCTGCTATTCTTGATTTGCATTTATAGCAGTTTAAGGACAATCCTGCAAAAAAAATCTGTTTGTAACTTTTTTTATAATTTTATCAGATTATATGGTTTCAAGAATTTTGTATTTTAGAAAAATTACGCGGGTACATGCAATGATATTACCCAAAATTTATTTCCTTTGATAAACAATTTAATTTCTCGAATCGTGGTTGAAGGTGAAATGTTGTAGATCGGTGTACCTATATTTTAATACATCAGTAAATTTACCCATACGCTGGCATTAATAGTCAGGTTTGAAGATTATTAAAGTTAAAAATATCTAAATGCCGCCTTGGCTTCTGAAAATAAACTACCAATAATTAACAGTTATCTTTGAAACTCAATTCATTAGAGCCTATCTAAAAATGGTAGGATATGTCTCCACTACTTATTAATCGACATCTGGAAATTCTATTTATTTTTAATGGAACACTAATTGTTTAATAATAGTTTAATCGCCGTATGAAAATCAAGAAAAATATACAGGATGATCAGTAACTCGCGCACCTGGAGCATGCTGTGTTAAACTTCACTTTTTAAGAATAGTAAATTTTCTTACCGCAGTGCTGTTAGTTCTTTTTCCAAAGATTCCAAAATCTTTTTTCCAAAGATATACCATTTTTGTAAAAATTAAAGTGACTTCACTTCACTGGATACCCTTCTTGGTTAAGAAAAATAGTGTGTAGGTGTGTATAATACACACAAATTTGTTGCCATGGAAACATATGAAATGTCAAGTCCAACAAAGTTTCAAACAATTACCGTTGCCGGGATACAGATCCGATAATATTATTGAAAATCTATAAAGTCGGCTTTGTCTTATCGAAGGATTGTTACTTAAAGCAAGGAATCTAAACAATTTTGGAAAGCCAATCCATTCATTACGTCGAAAAAAACGGGATAGAAATGCAAGTGAACCGAAAAAGCTGATTTTTAGATATTGTGTGTGAAGGGGGCTTAGAAAAGCTTAAACTTCAAATTGGCGACCAAGATTCTTGAAAACCAAGATGTTGCAAAAAGTGTTAAATTGTTTTTTGTTTTTTTTTTTGCAATAACTCGGCTCTTCGTCGAGATACGAAAACTGCGATGGGATACTTTTTTGTTGCTTATTTATGCTCTAAAATTAATTTAGGTCCAATTCATTTTTTACCTACCGTTAATCGTTGTTGAGATATAGAAAAACACAAATATAAAAAACGGACCCCCTTCAATTGTTATTTTTTACAACACAAAAAGTATTTGCATAATAAATTTAATGTTTGTGATTTATAATTTTGCTGGTTAATTAGTTTATATTGTACCTCAATAATCCCTCAACAACCGTTAATCCGTCATGACATAAAGAATACAGCCGTACGAGCTACGAAATCTAACTCTGCACGGACTTACCAACTTTACGGCGCGATTAAAGTAGTAAGTTTTCTCTGAAATTAAAAAAAAAATTACGTTGTAGGTCTTAGCTAGCTCTACTAGTTCGAAAATACAGGGTGCACCATGTATCCTTCTCTATATTGCTATCTCCTGAACGCTAAGAGATACAGGGTCGGTTAAATTAGAGAAAAGATGCGCAGTTTTGTGGCCATCTCGAATCCGTCAAAACATGCAAGATATCTGTGACCGGTCCTGAAATATCCTGAAAAAACTGAAAAATCGAGATTTCTTATTTTCCTCATTACTATTTTATTATTGGAAATTAATAAATAATTTTTTGTAGGCTTACATAAACCGGCAAGAGCTATCCATCTGAAGTTTCAAAAATTTTCAAGGCCTACTAGATCCAAGAGTTTTCACAGTCAACTTTCGTTTTTCTTATGGCCGCCATATTATTTTTTTATGTCGTTCGATATGAAAAAAATAATGGAAACCAAAAATTAATAAACTTCAAAAAACAAATTTTTTAATTTTTATTCTTAATTTTTCAAAGATAAACCTAATAAAAAATCTTCGAAAAACGTCAACATTTGTAAAATACGCCGAAATAGTGCTTGCCTTATGGTTTTTTAATTTATCTATGAAATTCGGTCTAAAAATGTGTATTTTTTGTAAAGAAAAAATAAAAATAAAAATATTTTAAATTTATTTTTTGAAGTTTAACAATTTTTAGTTTTTATGATTTTTTTTATATCGAACAACATAAAAAAAACACTATGGTGGCCATTAGAAAAACGAAAGTTGACTATGAAAATTCTGGGATCTAGTCGGCTTTGAAAATTTTTGAAATGTCAGATGGGTAGCTCTTGACGACTTATGTAAGCCCACAAAAAATTATTTATTAATCTCAAATAATAAAAAAGATATGGAAAAAATAAGAAATCTCGATTTTTCAGTTTTTTCAGGATATTTCAGGAACGGTTACAGATATCTTGTATGTCTCGACGGAATCGAGATGGCCACAAAATTGCGCTCCTTTGGACTTGTTTAACCGACCCTGTATCTGTTAGCGTTAGGAGATAGCAATATAGAGAAGGATACATGGTGCACCCTGTAGAAATTTCCTCGATATCTATTACGAGAAAGAAGAAAATAGCCAAAAACAAGTTTCACTAGGTACGGAATTTGCTACGGAAAAGATGAACGGTTGGTGAAAAATGTATATGACCTATACCTCTTGGCCGAAATAACGTGCAGTAACTGACATTACTAAAAAAGCAATTTGGAAGAAACGGCACGCAGAAACTTACATTTGGAGGAACATTTTCACTGACGGTTAGCGACAAACAGAAATGTTCCTCCAAAAAAATTTTCTGCTTGCCGTTTCTCCCAAATTGCTTTTTTAGTAATGTTAGTTACTGTTTATTTCGGCTGTGTGCTGTAAAATATACAGCGTAAAAACAGCAACAAAAAAGTATTCCATCGCAATTTTTGTATCTCGTCGGAAAACCGAGTTATTGCAAAAAAAACACAGTTTGACACTTTTTTCAAGATGGCGCAAAACGCACATAGGAAATCTTGGTCGACAATTTAAAGTTAAGCTTTTCTAAGCCCCCCTCACACAATATTATAAATCAGCTTTCTCCGTTCACTTGCATTTCCAAATGTATACCTATATACATGGGTATAATGACTGGACTACAAAGCTTTTAGAATCGATAAATCAGTTTGTGTCATTCTAAAATGTATTCCAATGTATTTTTTATAAGGACTCTCTGTCAAAACTCAAAGTACCTCCGAAGGCAATAGACGGATAGATTCAGGAATTTTTCCGTTTTCAGGTAACTTTGAAAATTGATTTTGTGCAGAAAATTATTTTGACCACTGTTTTTGTTTTAAAAGAAAATCACTTTCGTATTGTTATAAGTTACAACTTCTTTAAGAAAAGTCAGTACTTCAACTAATTTTATTAAAAGCAGCATACCCTGTGTTTCTCGAAAGCCGCCCCAACCTATAACTTCGTTTCAATTTCATCTTAAGTTCTGGAATTTCCATGGAATTTTTAAGATATCTACTTTTAACATCCTTTGCACCTATCGTAAACCTGATTGAACTTTCGGATGTAACCGGAAGTGACATCAACTTTTCATTTTCAAATGGAACACCATTACACCATTAGATACAAACAGGGTGTTCCATTTAAAAATCAAAAGTGGATGTCACTTCCGGTTACATCCGGAAGTGTAGTCAGGTCTACGGTAGGTGCAAACGATGTCAAAAGTAGTGTTAAAGACCCCGTGTAAATTTCAGAACTTAAAATGAAATTGTAAAGAAGTTATAGGCTGGGGCAGTTTTCAAAAAAATCACGGTATAATGTCTTGTGCTACATTTATAATTTTTCGATTTTTTATTTTATTGTCTATTGAACATTTATGGATAAAATTGATTAATACCAAACCAAAAAACGAACGTTTCTTTTTTCTTATCTTTTTCTCTAAGAAGCTCAAAAATCATGCTAATTAATATATTTTCAATAATTTGAGGTTAATTTCATATAAATAGTGCATTAATAGATTGTTCAGTAATTCTTAAATATCCGGAAGATCTTTTAATAAATATAAAAAATATTATTTATTTCACCAATAACAACATTTTCGGAAAACTTCAATATCGCAATATTATATTACAATAATTAACTATAGACAATAGACATCTCTTCATTCACATTATACTTGAGTGTAGGTACCTACCTGTCTTTCTCATTCTATATAATTTTTTCTACGCCGAACTGATTTTAGAAAAACCAAAATATTATACTTTGTCATGCGGATTATAAAACTACGGCAGGTTACTATGGAAACAGTGCAACACGTTCTGGATTAAAAGACTTACCTTTGTCGACCAAAACAATAAACAAAAATCCAATCACAAACAAACTATTCATTGTATCCCTTTTTAACAGAAGCGGAAATGCAATGCAATTAGATTATTATTTGGAATGCGTTTTCACCACAGTGTGTGAGTAAACAATGAGAATGTAGCGTATAAAGTCACTTTCGATGCGTCATCAAAACATCAAATAATAATAGGGCCACAGCCTTGGATGCACTGATGCGGAATTTTCATTTAACTTCGGCAGATGATATTGGTATGATCTCTATTAAAAATAGAACCGCACCATAAGTTTAGAGGTACTTGATATTGATACAAACTCAGCTGAGTAAGAATAGAAAAAATAAACTTGTAAGCGGTATTATGTCATTCATTCTCTTATGGCAACTTACCTCGTTCGTTTAATTGGCATCGTTGAAATTCCTAAATTAAAATTCATAAAACAACTGTGTCACTCTTCCATAAAAAGGAATTAACAAATTTTCATGATTTTATAAAGACAATTTATGTGACTCTTTTTCTTTAATAATTTCCTTTAACTTTCCTCCCACTGTAAATCTGGTATGGTGTTATTTTTGAACAGAGGTAATTAATTATTTTACAATTATTAGTATTATTATTTTATTTCTTATAAATTTTATTTTTGTACATACCTATAATTCTTATTATGTACCTATTAGTAAAAATTTTATGTATAATTAATCATGGATTTATTACCATTTCGATTTATTAATGTTATTTACGTAAATCCATAATTACAATGATCGTAATTACAAGATGAGCAGGTGTGCATAACAACTTTTGATTTTAATCTTGCGTTGAAGTCTTGAATAAAATAGTCACAATTTTGTGCCATTGCTGCAGGAAAACATTCCCTTATTACGATGGTTTTACCAATAGTTGCATTAACTGAAATGAAAAATAGGCCTCATCAGATATTCAACAATTGACAAATTTAAAATATCCAATTTGAAGTTAAAAATTATAAGATCACGGGGAGGGGGAGGAGGAACAGGTCAGTGCATAAATCGTCGAAAGAACCCATGCACTTTACACCGCCTTCCTTGACTGGACTAATGGATATTTCTGATATTTTATGAAAAAGTTTAGATTTGTCAACTTAGATTTGTCAAACAAAAACAAAAAAAAAGATTATGTTAAACCATCTAAAATTATGTATAGTCCAGTCAACGAATATCCCAAAAGGAGATGTAAAGTGCGTGAGCAGGTACTTAAGCGAAGTATAGTATAGGAAAAATCTTCCGATTATAAATAAAAATCCATAAAATTACCCACAACTTTTATACTATACGTAACTTCCAAATTTCCAACCGTTTTTGAGTTACACGCTCCACAAAAATATATTTTTTCTAAAAAAAACATCTCATGTTTTCATCAAACATCCCACTTTTGGGGTTTCTGCGTTATATCTCAGAAAATAAACGTCGTGGGGAAAAATTTACTTATAATAAATAAAATCTCGTAAAATTGTCTAAAACGTTTAACTTATAGGTATTTTCGAATTCTCAACCGTTTTCGAGCTACACGCTCGAAAATAGCTGAAATTGTCGAAACGAATTATTTTACCTCATATTTTTTATCAAACATTCTTTCATATCGTCTAACATATTCATCAGAGAAATAAATTCATTAAAAAGTTCTATGCAAATTAATCTTCAACCAGTCAAAATTTACATCAATTTTAAGTTTCTTCGTAAAATGTTGTCACTTTCAGAAAAGTTGGTATTTCCTTTTTACCACATCCTCAAGACATATTGGATACTTAGTAGTACTCATTAGTAGTATTCATTCAATAAAAAAAATAGTTATATTTGTCACAAACAAGAGTTGTATTCCAAAAAAAAATCCAAGGCGTTTTCTGAAAATGGCAACATTTTTCGAAAAGCTTAATAAAACTTCTGTAAATATTGGGTGTAGATTAATTTCCAATGTACCTATACCTACATATTTTAAAATGAAATTTCAATTCTATACAACTTCTTTTAGATGAGTTTATTTCTCTGATGAATATTTTAGACGATATGAAGGAATGTTTGATGGAAAATATGCAGTAAAGTGATTCATTTCGAAAATTGCAACTATTTCCGAGCTTATAGCTCTAAAATGGTTAAGAATTTAAAAAAATACCTATGGGTTAAAAATTTTAGACAAGCTTACGGTATTTTATTTATTATAATATAGAGATTTTTCCGTTTGGAGACGCACCGTATTTGAGACTGAAACATATAGCCCCTGGGGCATGCACATTTCCTACAAAAACTCCGTAAAATTCGAATATGAGTATCATTGGTAGGCAACCAGGAATACAGCCCCTTAAATTTTCAAAATCAACTTTTTCAGAACATAAGAAAACTCGGGAAGTTACCAGTCAGCATCCAATTAAGAAATGTCATCAGTATTTCCAGACATAATACGCCTAGATAGAGAAAATGCCGAGAAATAGGAAACCTTTGATAAGTTACATGCCCAGAGAGTAATACAGCAAATACCTACCAGCACCATATAAATTACAAATCATTTAAATAACTACGTCTGATCCATATCACGAAGAAAATCTCAGGAAAACTCAATAGAAATGAAAACTTGAGAACAAAACAGCTCGATCGTGAAGAACTACCTTATCAAATTTTATGAAATTAAGGCAGGTTATCAAAAAGTAATAATACTATCCAGGGAGAAACTTAAGTAACTGAAAATCCCATTAAATAGTAAGAAAAACTGAGATTTAAACACTTCAACAAAGCAACTGCGTTGAAAACTTCCACCGGATATAATGTCTAATTTCAAAGCAACTGCCTTGAAATAAATGACATCGAAACCGGAAAAGTGTCAGAAGCTAGAGGATTGCGAGATAAACCGATTGAGAAAATTTGAATAAATCACGTGAAGGGAAAGCATAGAAAACCCAGGATAAACTGTATGAGATAAAGGAAGAGAAAGCGACATGGGTGACCTACTTTAACATACAATGGAATGTACAGAGAGAAGGGGTTCAGCGACTATATAAGACCGCCGAGATTTGATGTCGGATGATTCTTGATCTATCCGTCCTGTACCCATTGGTATTGGTATTGGTATTTTAACTAAATGTGAGAGATGGTTTATTAGGTCCCAAACACTGAAGCCAGCGGGCTTATTGTATTTCTCACATTTAGATTCTCCTTGATTAGAAGAGCTCCGTTCCTTTGACAAGGTTTAGCAGCCCGCTAACCAAGGTTTTTTCCGCCATATGGCTCCCGGGACTGATTGGTCCCAGGACCGCATAGCGCGTTAGTGCGAGTGCTGGGCACTCGAATATCACATGAGAAGCTGTCTCGTCTTCTTCATTGCAGCTACAAATTGGGTCTTCTCTGTATATCCCCAGTTTATGTAGGTGTACTCTTAGGTGGCAGTGTCCTGTGAGAAGACCCACCACCGTTCTGATCTGCATTCTATTTAGTTGCAGTATCTGTCTGGCAAAGTTTTGAGAGGGCTCCTTGATCATCACCTTACCATGTTTGTTTCCTGTTATACGGTTCCAGTGTGCTCTATGTTGTGTTCTTATCCACTGAGCCACCGCCCCGCATACAGTGTTCTTTGGGATGCCAAACACTGGTTCGGGCCCAGTGTAGTTTATCCCAGCGCCTTTCTTGGCTAGTTGATCTGCAGCGTCATTACCAGGCGTCCCACGGTGACCCGGAACCCAAACTAGTGTCACCACGTTACACCTGGCTAAGTCAATGAGGTCTTGCAGGCATTACCAGACCAGTTTTGATCTGATTTCATAAGCTGCAAGGGCTTTCAGGCTGGCCTGACTGTCGGAGAGGATGTAGATTTCCCTACCTCGATAGTTCCTTCTGGTATTCTCTCCAACGCATAGCCTAATTGCATTTATTTCGGCCTGGAAGATGCTGGCATGAGTCCCCAGTGGCACGTAAATATTGCATCCGGGGACCACCCCATGCACTCCAGCTCCGGTACCTGTCCCTGTCTTTGAACCGTCTGTGTACCAGACCAGCCCTTTTTTCAGGCACAGGTGTTCCATTTGTTGCCATTCTTTCCAGTCCATTAGAACCTTGAATGGTTTTACAAATGATATCGTAGTACTCATACCATCGGATTGCATTTCCAGGATAGGATCTGCGATGATATCAGTTATTCTGGAATGCCCGGTTTGTTTCAGCCTGTAGGCGCCCAAACGTGCCTCGCTCTTAATATGAATGTCAAGAGGAGGCAGGTCAAGTATGGCCTCCAGTGCTGTCTTTGATGTAGTGTTCATGGCTCCCGTGATGCCTAAGCATGCAAGCCTTTGAACACTTTGAATTTTCATAATGGCTTGTTTCTGGTCGATCTTTGTCCACCAGACTAGACAGCCATATGTTAGTATGGGCCTGACCACGGCAATATACAGCCAATGTACCATGCGTGGTTTCAGTCCCCATGTTTTACTGAATGACCTTCTACAAGCCATCAGTGCCATTTTACTTTTATTAATCGCCTTCTGCAGGTGAAGATTCCAGGTCAGTTTTGCATCCAGGGTTATTCCCAGATATTTGACCCGGTCGTTCACCTGCAGCCGTTCATTGAAGATGACGGGTGGAGTTAATTCCTCCATCTTGCTTCTTTTGGTGAAGGGGACCAGTGCCGTTTTGACAGGGTTTACGCGAAGCTTCGCCCCGAGGCACCATTCCTCCACGATATTCAGAGCCCCTTGCATGAGCTCTGAGATGGTTTTAGTGTATTTCCCCATGACCAGTATGACTATGTCATCCGCATAGCCTTGGGTATAATAACCTTTGTTGTTTAGCTTGATGAGCAGGTCATCCACCACCATGTCCCACAGCAACGGAGATAGGACTCCGCCCTGTGGGCATCCTTTGGTGACGGTGACCCGCATCGTCTCGCCAAACAGAGTTGCTTGGACTCTTCTGCCTTCCAACATAGCGCTCAGCCCCCTAGTTGTGGTGTCATCGACGCCATGTCTTCTAGCGGCCGATACCATGCAGCTAAAGGAGGTGTTGTCAAACGCCCCCTCTATGTCTAGAAAAGCCCCGAGGGCAATTTCTTTGTTTAACAAAAAATTTTTATTTATTTTAATTTCTTTGTTGTCTAGTGATTTTTCAATTCTCATCACTAGCTGGTGCAAAGCTGATTCGCATGATTTACCTGGTTGAAAAGCATGTTGCCTCTGGCTTAATGACCTCTCTGTAAGAAAGGTTTGCCTGAGATGCTTCTCAACCAGTTTTTCCATCGCTTTTAGTAAAAAGGATGTCAAACTAATCGGTCTATATGCTTTGGCCTCGTCGTAGTCATTACGTCCAGGTTTCGGTATAAAAACCTCTTTTATTTCTCTCCAGGCCAGCGGAATGTAACCAAGTGCCAAACTGGCTCTGAATATCCTACAAAGCACCGGCGTGAGATCTTCACTCGCCTGCTCCAAAAGGGCAGGATAGATCCCGTCCGGGCCAGGTGACTTGTAAGGCTCAAATGAGCTTATGGCCCATTTAACTTTTTCATATGTAATTATGTGTCTTGATGTCCTCCAGTCCTCCCTGGTGACCCTGTGATTCAGGTTTTCCAGAGTGTTGTGTAGGCCATCTTAAGTGTGCTCTGAGGAGTACCTTAAGAGTTTCCCTCCCGGTTTCTGTGTAATTACCATTGCTACTTTTTAAGGTATCAATGGGGTTCAGGGGATCTTTTGCCATGAGTTTGTAGAGTCTTGCTTCTTCGGATGTCGTTTCCACATCCTGACAGAGCTTCCTCCACGCAGCTCTTCTTGCAAATCTGATCTCCTTGTTGTATTCAGTAATGGTGGTCTTATATTCGTCCCACTTTCCTGTTTTCTTAGCTTTGTTAAAAAGCTTACGTGTTTTCTGTCTCATTTCCGCCAGTTTGGGGTTCCACCAACTGACATCCCCACCTTTCCGACGGGGTGTCTGAGCACAGTTGTTGTGATATGAGGTTGTAATGGCTGCTTATTGCGCTTATTGTGCGTAATGGTTGTAATAGTTCCAGTTTCCTGGATACCATAAACTGTAACAGTGACTCACCTCTGTTGTTTGTGTCGCTGCTGCCCCACACTGCGTGATGGGAGTTTGCATCGACACCAATGATGACCTGGAGGTTATGGTCCTCGCAGTACTTAACCAGTAGTTCCATTTCCTGTGACGGAGGAGGACTGGTGGAGTCATATGGTAGGTATAATGAAGCTACTACAAGCTCCTTGGCTGCCCCATCCATATGATATTTCAGTATTACTGTGGTCAAGTCCCTGAAACATAATTGTGTTATAACCAGGACTTTTAGTTCGTTTTTCACGTAAATGCATGTTCTGCTGTTACCGTAGGCCCTATTGTAAATGATCTTACCTCTGGCTGCTCCTAAACCTGCTACGCGGCCGGCTACCAGCCAAGGTTCTTGAATTAGGGCTACGTCTACATCTCCGGCAGCTAGAAGTCTGCACAGAGATGCGGAGGCAGCTTTGCTATGCTGCAGGTTGATCTGGAGAGCCCGCAGCATTGCAGGGTGTGTTCTTTCCTCCCATCACTCTGAAGGTTACCTCACCAAAACCGAGGTACGCTTTGTACCCCCTTCCGGCGAGAGCCTTCAGAGACTCTTCATCGATCCACAGCACAAGTGTGGTACCCTTACCGTCCCTCTCCCTGTGCTGTGTGATGATAGACCATTCGTCTGTTTTAATGCCCAGATTCTGGTTTTCCAACAGACGAAAGGCTTTTGTTGGTTCCTCGAGGCCTGGTGTGTCTGCAGGAATGAAGACCACGACCTTAGTGGCTTTCACCACTTCTCTGGACGGGCCCACACGTAGTGCGGCCCCATCCCAAGGTCGTAGCTTCGGTACCAAGTCCACCAGCCACCTCTTAGATTTTTCATTGGCCTGTACCCATAATCTCTGTGGCTTCGTGAACCGGAGATCTCCTACCTACCTCTCTAAGATCTGTGGCTACCGAACCGGATCTTTTCCGACACTTTTTACCCACGCTTATTATCTGTTGACTTCGTGAACCGGATAATAAGTACCTTTTGAACCTATCAACCAAGTCTCCTAAATAATTGAGAATCTTATCATGAGTAAGAGACAGTTGCGAAACCAAGCAATCGATTCGTCAATGCCCGTATTAAAGAACAGAAGCAAGACAAGTAAAAGTGCCACTAAAACACCTGTTCTGCCCAAGAAGAAACGGACTCTCCAGAAGGCGGACCATGTTGCCATGTCGTCAGTTCCGGCTGCCGTACCCAGTCCAACCGACCCGGTCGAGCGAGAGAGGAACCACGTCCCTCCACTAGGACCAGCCACCATTTCCTCCACTAGGAAACCTAATGTTACAGGTGAAAATAAATTGTTAAACTTAAATTTGTAAATATTAAATTTAGCTCCATTATTATAGTTACTGCTCTCTTTCATATTTCTTTCTTTTGTCACAGGAACCAGATCTACGAATCTGCCAGGACCTGTCTGTATGGTTGCAACGTTTCTCAAATTAAAATTCAAAATACTTTTTCAAATCGAATCAGAAAGAATCACAGGGGTAAAAAGACCACAAAAAAATGTAAGGGAGATAAAATTTCAAAAGATAGGAATGTAGCGTGCGCTTTTCCGTATTTGTCTAGAACGAATTTATAAGTAGAAAAGGTGCGGTAAGATGACACTCCTTTGGAATGATACCCTCCGCAGGTTCTATAGTTTGAGGCTTTGTAGCGAGATCGAGGGATGGGACCGTCAATTCGAGTCCGTCAGCTGCCAGTCAGAGTCTGTCACCTGCCACCCGCCTAGGTGACCGAGCGGTGTAACGAGTGACTGACCATGCGTTTGTTTATTGATTGAGGGTGGGGTTTCGGAAATCAGGGAGTTGAACTTCTAGTCTGGTTTCGTTCTCTGTTCTTCGAGATGCTGGTGAAGTAACTTGTTTGAGTGAGGCGAAATTAATGGTGATGATGATCATGTTTCAGTGATGTTATTTCGTTTATTATTTCTAGTAGTGGTGCTTAAAATACAGACAGGATGAGATTTGTTGAGGCCAATTATCACGGAGTGGATTGAAGAAGCTCGATGTGGGTGATATAACCCAATCGGTAAGAGAAGATGGCGATTGGTAAAATTTCAGATAGTGATTATTTAATTTGGTTTCAGGGCTCCTTTTTTTTGGCTGGTTTTCTTGTGGGTCTGGATTTTCGTACTCCGTTTTTGTTTGGAACGTCCCGTTTATGACTGTTGTAGTGGAGCATCATGTGTTCGAGAGTTTAGCAGAGGTACAGTTTTGGAGGAATGGCGTTCTTCCGATGAAATGCAGCCATCTTTAATTTTGTCCTCCCTTGTTACCCAGACTAATGATGGGGTTCTGACGTCACCAACCAGGGAATGAGGAAGCGTCATGTTACATCCTACTCTTCAGATCAGCCCGTCTTGCTTGTTTCTTCGAGTAGAAATGCGACTTAACCAACAAAGGTACCTCATCAATGTTATTTTATATTTGATTTATGTTCTCTAAAGGAAAGAGAAGGATACAACTACCAAATGTTGTTGTTAGTTTGATCTAGTAAAAATTTGTTACCCATAAATGAGTTGAAGATATCTAATCGATATAATAATTTTAGTATCTTGCAAAATTTGGTTATACCAAGTTGGTATCATGTTGTCTTTATTTTAATATAATCATTAAGATAATTTTTTAAGCGAATAAAATAGTAATTAGCCAAATTAAGTAGGGTTAGGTAATAAATTTTATTAAACACCTATTGAGAGTAGTATGGTGGTCCTACCTGGATCCAGTATTTTTTTATTATGGATAATTATTTGTTCTATTTTTGAAAATGTATAATGTGTAGTTTATTTATTTTATTTATTTATATTAACGTGTCTCGACTACTTTGGTCATTGACACAGGTACAACGGGTTGAACATAAATATTGTAATAAATTATACTAGAAATTGTGCAGTATATTTTGTTGCTAGTCTGTATCTAGATTTGTTGGTACAGGTGTGATTCTTGCAGAAAACTTATCAATGCTTCATACTGATCTGGAGACCCGAGGATCTCCTTTGGGCTTCTTCCCAAGCCAAATTTTTGGCGCGCGTCTTGGTATTTTGTGCATTCTAGGAGAATGTGTTCTACAGTGAGAGCGGCTTGGTTACAATGTTGACAGGTGGGGGTGTTACTGGATGCCATTAGATGACCGTGTGTTAGACGGGTGTGACCGATTCTTAATCTTCGTATAATAATCTTGTCTCTTCTAGTCATCTGTCCTAGTTTCGGAGGGTAAATTGTTGGTTGAATTGCCTTTAGCTTGGTGTTGGACCTATCCCATTCGGTTTGCCATTTGGATGTAGTCTCCTTCCTGAATTTCGCTTGGAGGTCTTTGTGGAGCTGAATGTTGCTAACTGGTAGGTCTATTGATGTTGCCTCTTTGGCGGCTTGGTCTGCTAGTTCGTTGCCCGGTATTCCTGTATGCGATGGAATCCAGATTATGACAACGGAGATTCGTTTGATAGAAAGTAAGTGGATTTTCACATGTAATACCACTAGAGGTCAAATTATTTCCGGAAATTTTTTCGAGCTCACGAATATTTTGAAAATTATCGCGAGCCGAAGGCGAGGGATAATTTTCTTAAAATATTCGTAAGCGAGAACAAAATTTCCTGGTATAATTTGATTTCGAGTGGTATTTGGAAAGAAAATTTCACAACAAAATTTGTTTTGAATAGAAAAATTACAATTTAATTGTTAAATAAAAATATGACATGGCGGCGTAATATAATCACGTGACAACGCCAAACTGACGTTTAATAACTGCGCCGCCATTATTAGCGCTGTCAAACACAAATTTTAGTTTCTAAACTTCACCAGCCGAGTGTGGTTTTTGATAATGATAAGTCGACAATTATGTACAATAGTAATTATGATTAGTATTGATTAGATGGCATTCTTTCCAAAGCGCAAGGATTTGCTCAGCAGATGGATTCTACCAACAAAAAGTGCCATACAATTAATTATAAAGATAAAGTGGTCGAACCCCCATGAATTCGCCGTGAGTTAATCCGAAAAATTATGTAAGTACCTACCTATTTCACATAGAATTACTAAATTAGGCAAATTAGGTTTCTTCAGATCATTTTTTCGATAGTGAATCCGTGGTTTCATACGTGGTAATACGCGAAAACATCACTTTAATATTAAATTATAATAGAAACTTTAACAAAACGCATTGGTTGATTAATATTAATGACAGCAACAGTCAACAGTTGACATTTATAAAGATCCGGTTTGTCACTATTAAACGTCAAAAAAATTTCCACTATAATACTCTCCAGCTTACCCCTGCAGGAGAAAATTTCCGATATAATACACAAATAACCATGGCAACGGTAAGCAATGCTCGTACTTTATTGGCTGAAAATTGATGGCGTGAAATTTTCTCGTGTATTCTTTGAACTATTGGGTGGTTATTGTATATATGATTTATTGACTGTACTGCGCTTAGTGAGTCTGTACATATTGCTAATCGTTGGTTATCTTGAGTAGGGATTGTTAGGGCTTTTAGAATTGCATAAAGTTCGCCTGTAAGTACGCTGCTTTCTGCTGATAGTTTGAACTTCTTCAGGGTATCTTGCGAGGTGGTGACGGAGAAGCCAATTGAATCTGGGGATTTTGAAGCGTCTGTATAGTAGACTGTATCGAACTGACTGGTGTTTATCAGGTTGAGAAAGTGTTGTTTATATGTTGACTTGGGAGTTTCTGATTTCTTGAGTTGGTTGAGCGATGTGTCGATCCTTGGTAGAGTTCTTGTCCAGGGTGGGGTTTCAGGGATTGAGACTACAGTTGTCTCGGTCAGGGAGGTATTTCCTTGCAAGGTGGATATGATATGGGGGATTGTTTGTGAGGGCGCATGGAGGTTTCGATGGGTGGGATTGATTAGTAGTTTGTAAGCGGGGTTCTTGGGATTTGCGGATAATCTGGCAGCATACGAAAGGAGCAACTGTTCTCGACGTAGGTGAAGGGGAAGCACTCGACTCTCTAGATGGAGGCTTGGAACTGGGCTAGATTTAAAGGCGCCTAGGCAGATTCTTAATGCACTGTTCTGGATTGTGTTCAACTTTCGCAGCACGGATTTTGCTGCAGAGTGATATATTATACTGCCGTAGTCTATCCGAGAAAGAATTAGGCTTCTGTAGATTCTGAGTAGGGCTTCTTCATCGGCGCCCCAGACATTGTGAGATAGGATTTTTAATATATTTAGACGGTTTAGGCAGTTACCTCTTATTTGATCTATGTGCTTATTCCACGTGAGTTTGCTATCAAATGTAATCCCAAGTATCTTCAGGTTGCTTACTGATTCTAGTGTAACACCCTTTAGTGTTATCTGGGGAGGCGAGGTGCTGCTGTATCTTCTGGAGAATTTTATTACTTTGGATTTGGAGGTTGAGAAAGTGAAACCAAATCTATTTGCCCAATTGCTGATGTTATCCACTGCATTTTGTAGGAGGGAACAGGTGCTTATAGTGTTTTTCCCATGGCAGTACAGCAACAGGTCGTCGGCGTAAAGAAAATATTTTATGGGTGGTTTAACGGAAGCGCATATATCATTAATGGCTAAGAGAAAGAGCGATGGGCTAAGGATTGATCCTTGTGGGACGCCGTTCTCCAGAGAATATGAGGTCGATGTGATCCCATTGGCTCTCACTTTGAACGATCTGTTGACAAGGAAGTTCTCAATAAAATAATAGATGTTTCCGTTAAGGTTCGCTTCTTTCAGTTTGTTGAGTATGGTGGCTCTTGGTACGGAATCAAATGCGCTTTCCAGGTCGAAGGTGACTGCTATGATGTCCTGTTTTTCACTCATGGCACTTGCTATGTCTGATTGGAGTAGAACAAGGTTGTCGTGTGTGGATCTCATCGGTCTGAAGCCTGATTGAGCTTCATTGATGATGTTGTGACGTTCAAAATACCAGAGTAGTCTTTTATTGATCATTTTCTCCATGAGTTTACATAGCGTGCAGGTTAGGGAGATGGGTCTGAATGAGCTTGGAAAAGGGGCCGGTGTAGTATGGGGTTTCTTTATGGGGAGAAGAATTGACTGTTTCCAGACTATTGGGAATTTTTGTGATGTCCAGATGTAATTGTATAGCTCCAGAAGCTTATTTAGTGAGTTAGGGTGTAGGTTCTTTAGGAATGAGCCAGGGATATCATCGGGTCCTGCGGCAGAATTTTTGGATGAGGTAAGGGCTGTAATAAGTTCATGGTGAGTGAAAGGGCTGTTGATTGGATCGGGACCATCATTTGTACCGGCTGGATTTATTTGTTGGGGTGTATCTAGGGTTTTGCGGTTTTTCGATTTTGTTTGGAAATGCTCTGCAAGGTGGGTGACAATAGTAGGGTCGTCACTGATAATTTTGTTGTCTTGTGTTGTTACGGCTGGTATTTTTTGAATGGTATTTACGCCTCTCATTTGTTTTATCTTTGCCCATACTTGTTTGGATGGGGTGTTTGAGGTTATGGAGCTTACGTAATTGTTCCAGGAGTCTTTCTTGCTCTGCTTCAGAACACGTTTTGATATGGCCTTAAGTCTTTTGAAATTGATGAGGTCTTCTACGGATCGGGTTCGTCGGAATTTGTTTAGGGCTTTCTTGCAGTTTTGGACAGCCGCTTTGCAGGATTCGTTCCACCAAGGCACTAGTTTCTTTGCGGGGTCTATAGTGTGTCTACCAATGTATTTTTCTGCTGAACTGATCATGCAGTTGATGAAGAGAAGGAGGGCTTCGTCTACGTCTTCAGGGAAGTCAATCTGGTCTGTCTGTTCTTTGGTGTATGTTCTGTATTTGTCCCAGTCAGCTTGTGAAATCCTCCATCGGCTCACCAGATTGGAAGGTTTTGGAGTGTTGTCGTTTATGGATATAGGAAAGTGGTTGCTGTCGTATAAGCTGTTTAGAGGTTGCCAGTTGAGTAGCGAGGCGGCTCCTGGGTTGGTGAGGCTTAGATCAATTTTGGAGAATTTCCCGGTGGATATATCGAAGTGTGTACTGCCTCCGTTGTTCAATAAGCATAAGTTAAGGCTGTTAATTGTATTTTCGATGGATTTGCCTCGTCGAGAGGTGGATTCTGAGCCCCACATTATGTTGTGGGCGTTAAAGTCACCAACGATGATGAATGGGTTGGGAAGTTGATTGATCAGATCGGGAATTTCAGTGTCTAGTAGATTATAATTGGGTGGTATATATACATTACAGATGGTAGTTTTTTGGGGGCACCAGGCTGTAATTGCGACTGCTTCTAAGTTGGTGTTTAGGGGGAGTTGAACAGAGAAGGTGTCATTGGACACAAAGATTGTGGATCCTCCGCTGGCTCGTAAGTGGGTATTACGAATGTGGTGATATCCGATGAAGTTCTTGAGATTTGGGCTATGAGAGTCTTTGAAGTTAGTTTCTTGGAGACATAATATATCAGGGGTAGTTTCAGATATGAGCTGTTTGATTCGTTCTATGCGCGGATAAAATCCGTCGCAATTCCACTGGATTAAGTTGAATGCGGTGAAGTTGAATTATGTATGCTAAGGGATGTTTAGTAAGATAGTTGTGACAGCAGAGATGAGCTAGACTGATCAGAAAGAGCTTCATCGTCGCTGAGATCGCCTAGAGATATAAGGCTGGATGAACTGCCTGTTTCGGTTGTATGTTCTTTCCTAATCTTTTTACACAGCCGCGTGAATCTGTTCTTTAGTGATCTTTCTTCCAGGGTTGGATAGATTTCATGCATATTTGACAGCAGGGATTTGACGTTACTTGTAAATTTTAAAACTTCTTGATATGGGTTGTTGCTGCCGAAAGTGTTTTCAAGGAATGCATAGAAGTTTTCAATAGGTAGGATGAATGCTTCTGGGTTCTTGTGATAAGCTTCTCTAATATTGTTTCTGGAGACTTCTGTAAGGCAGTGTTCAGCGCTTTCGTCTGTTTTCTTCCGCTTCTTATCCCTTTTCTTGATTGATGGGTGATTACCTACTTGGAAGGCGCTAGGGGGAGGCATTAGTGTGGCACTAGGTGAGGTTATGGCAGCAGTATCTTCGAATGCGACGTTGAGTATGTCCGTGGGGGTTGTTGATTCAGATCGTGTTCTTTTGTTACGAGGGGTTTCTATTGGAGATGATTGAGTTTCTAGACGCTTTTGGCTTGAGGTATCGCTTTGTTTTGGGCCTAGCAGCTCAGATGTGTCGGCTTGGGTAGGGAGTGTCTGTGAGTTGATGACTGTAGAGTTGGGGCAAGCGGAGGCTGTATGTCCGGGTTGTTTGCAGATGAAACATTCCATTTTATCCGTGGACAGGAAAATTCGATGATCTACCCCGTCGTGGGAGATAACAAGTGAAGTTTGAATCTCGAAATTGTCTGTGGTGGGGAAGACGTACACTTGTCGTCGGAAGCTGAGGATATGGCTGTATTCGTCGTTGGGAATTCCTGCTTTTAAGAAGGAAATTGGAGAGGCTAGCTGTAGGCCCAGAGACTTAATGGCACTTTCTGCAAGTTCATGGGGGATGGATGGAGATATGTTGGAGATTAGAATGCGTTTTGTCGGGGATATTAATCTTCTGATAGATATGCTTAGATTATCGATCTTGAGTGTGGGGTGTGAGTTGATGATTGTGTCTACATAGTCTTTGGAGCTCAAGTATATGCAGATTCGATTATTTGAGATCCTGGATGCAAAGGAGATATTCTTGGGGCCTATGGCGTCCCCAACGGCTTTAACGTAGTCAAATAGCTTCAGATTATTTTCAGCGTGCATGACTATGGCTTGGTCCTTCTTCGGAAATGTAGGCTTGGGAGTTGATTTTGCTGCCGCCAGGTATGTATTATTTGGCATGTTTGAATTGTTACTGAGAGGTGAGGTTGAGTTGGGGTTTTGTTGTGGGAACATGGTTATAAAATGTTGTTTTTGTAGTCAAAAACAACTGGAAGTTTAGATATTTAAGAATCGGTGGTGCCAGGCAACAAAGACAGCGGCATATTTGATTTTTTGGTTGCCTATACCGACGACTGTGTCGGTGTAAGATTAAGGTGTTTATTGCCGTTATCACTCAGATATTTGAAATACGAATAAAAAACGTAAATAAATAGGATACTTATTGTTGTCTGTAATGGATTCTTGAAATTATTCGCTATGTGGCGAGCACAAACCGAACGGTATGCGTAGCACTATTATAATAGTATGGTGTGATGAGTAGAGGATTTAGATAACTATTAAAAAATAACTGAAATTTCGACTTGTTCGCGGAGCAGGTAAACTACAGCGTGTACACTCGTTGACCATAATGTGTAGTTGATAACGGGAAAATCCTAATTTAAGTTGATTATCTCACGATACGATACCATCATTGCTGGGAAATTTGATGTTGTTTAATTGGAGAGGTCCAATAAATTGTTATTTATTAATGTGAGTTTTATTTGAGTATTTGTATGACTTGTAATTAAAAGACACAACGTAGGGCAGGTCAGTTCTTTAATTCTTTGAATTTTTTTGGAGACGAAATTTATCTAAAATCTAGACGATCATTTTAACAAATTTGTAATTTCAGTTTATAAGATTTTCAACACCCTCTATCCTGTTTTGGGTTCAAATAAATTTGAAAGTGTCCAAACGGGGTCAGAGGTGAAATATACCGACCCCTAGCCTATGCAGAAGTTTTTTTTTTGGTTATTATTCATTTAATAACATTCCCCGAAAACTTCGAATCGAGTTCCGAATTAAATACCACTAATTAAGTAAATAATTAGAAACTAACGGGCAGCAATTCTAAGAAATACATTTGTAAAATAGAGAACGTGGGAAACTGAAAATACACAGGAAGTGCCAGAAAGAAAAGGGTAATAAAGAAATAAAATGCACTTTGGTCCCGAAAAAGACCATCGATTAGATTTATTTTTCTCTCGAATAAAATAAACTTGGCCCACATCTTAAAATTCTACATAATACGTTTATACTCGATGATGGAAAGTGCCAACCGTCATAAATAAATAAAAATGCCCAGCTATGAAAAGAGCTTTAATAAACAACCGAACTAAATAAATAAATAAATCGACCTCCTCTGATGCGGCTGCCAAAGGGCGGAAGTGGTCAATTAAGTTTACAAAGGGAAGAAAATGTTCTGGATGCCTTTGAATGCGCCGCCAGAGAAACGGGTTCGAGAACGTGGGAATATGCGGTTGAGTTATATTCAGGATTTGACGGCAGAGGGCGCCAGCTTACGGGTGCCGAAAAAGAAGCAAGAGGCCGTTAGAAGGAGAGGAGAAGTCCGGAGGCTCGGTGATTGGCGGATTCAGAGAAGGGGGTGGAAGAAAAGGACGAATTAAAAATTAAAGGAGTTTTGAGGAAGCAGGGATAGAAAAATTTGAAGAAACAGGAAAGGGAGAAGAAAAGGGACTTCTGCCAAGGGATTTGAAATGGATAGACGTGAGAGTGGTGAATTCGAGAAGTTATGAAATAAGAGGGATTAAAATTTAAATAAAGTATAAGTGGAAAAAGTTTAAAGTTGGTGTTTAGAGAGATGACGAAATATTAATTAATCGCAATAACCTAACGGTATTGAAAACGGAGATTAAGTCAATAATTGTCCCTCGAGTGAATAATAAACAATGACTTACTATAAAGGGGCAATTTCGTAGAGTCAGTGAGTTTCCGCGACTTTGTGAAATTCGGTGAAGTTACCGAAGAGTATGTCAGCAAATGAAGGGAAAACCGACGACACCTGTTGCCGCCGCGGACGTTCCCGGAGTCCAGTCCACAAAGCCTGTGCTGCTTGAAGACGGCGCCCCGTTAGAAACCAGAGAATGCGAATTAGATGGAAATTCCAGGGGGGATCTAGACTGATAACACGAGGAAGAGGCAGGACAACCCCAATTGCGGAAATAGGAACCGCCGGATCAACGTCATGGGATTTATACCAGGTCAGATTGTTTTAATTAATGCAAAAGCTCAATCTTTCAACTATGACCTCAATAGACCAAATTGATAAGTAAATCAACCTATTTAATTTGTTGAAGAGGTAGTTTTATCCAAACCTAAAATTTAAATACTCAATAAATTACAAATAAATAGAATCAGATCGAAATTATCTTATCATGAAAGAAGCAAAGGAAAAGTGCCAAAACGAAGAAAATGTTTGTTGTTGGCAAATGTTTAAAATTTTAAATCAAATTAAATAAATTTTTCTCTTGAAAGTTTTTCTGTGCAAGAAGTAAAAGAGTCAAGTTGGAACGTAGAGTGAAATGCATCTTATTATTTTTCACTGTGAATTTAATCTGTTGATTTAATGTTACACGCTAAAGCGTGTAATTTATTTTCGTTTATTTTTTTATTTTTTTATTTTAAACTTACCATCCCGAGAGGGTGACAAATAATAAATGAGAAATTAATTAATACTGAAGGTATATGTTGGTTTTGGTGTTGTGTGGATTGACCTACTTTTATGACCAGATGACTATATTAAATGCAATAAGTAGATATCGCTATAATAAGTTCCATATTCTGAAGGTAAAGCTTGCTAATAAAATAGTAAATTAAATAAACTTATTTTAAAAGCATTTTATACATGATTCAGTGAAATAGAATTTTCTTGGCGTTGCATAAATTGTTACATAACATTTTATTTTAAAGTGATCAAAATTAAAAAGGGTAAAAGCTAACTTCCCTGAATTTTAGTAAAGCAGTAAAATGACAACAACTGAAGGGAAGATTTAATAAACTTTTTATATGGAGTCTGAAATAATTTAAGTTTATATGAAACAAACCCACAGTGATATTTTTTTGATTGTCAAACAATAAGGAAATTACGAATAAAGTGTCTATTTAAAATTTGTCGACATGACATTTAACCATTAAAAATTTACTATCAAGCAAAATAATTTAATAAACCCAAAAGGTGGTTAATTCAAGGAATAACAAAATAGTAACCAAACAAGGTTCCATGATAATTATGATTTATTGGACACCGAATACGGCTAATTATGCTATATGAATAAAACTATTAAAGTTAGTCCAAGTGGACCAAAATTAATTTGAGTTAAATGACAGCATACCTAAGTGGTGAAAATTAAGGAAAATTCAACGTTCTTTATTGAAACTAGAAAGCACATAGGTACAGGGTGGGGCCTGTAGTCTATGTATCTCTCAAATGGCTATGACATGAATAACGTAAATACGATTCATAAAAAATAAACTCAATTATTCTTGACAAAGTATAAAGAAAATTATAACGACCTAGTTTTCCCAAGATAAAAGTTAAATTTGTGGTGTTTCTCTCATAAAAAACCGCGACAAGGAGTTTGACTTAATTTAAACCAAAATATTAATCAGTACTTAAGGCAACACTCCAATGAACGTATGTGTCTTTATATATGCCGCCAGGGGCTTTTCGCAAAACCATTTGTGAAGAGCGTGTGTAAAAAGCCAGCGAATGGAAATAAACGTAGATAGGTAGATGTAGTTAAGAGTGTGAAAGTGGGGGCAACGAATGTAAAACACCTGTCCATATATGAAACTATACGTTCTCGAAATGTTGATAAGGATATTAATGGGTTATTTTCGTCGTTTGTACTTCCGAAGGTAGGAGTAACTCTACACTCGCACTTAGGGAAGTTTGAAACCAATGAGCCTCTGATTGACTAGAATAGTTTGCCGCAAATGCAATAAGCATCATGCAGGTTACACAGTGATAAGGTGAAAGGCCTCTTTTCCTGAAATAAGAAAAACAAACCATCGAAACGACAATTTGACATAATGTTTTTTTTCCCAGCTGAATGTGTTTAATCATAGACTTCGGAGAAAATAGGAAGATCGATAATCTCGATTTCGACGTACAGTTTCGTTGAAAATATTTATCATGTATAGATACCAACCTGTAGCGTAACCTTAGAGACATTTCGCCTCAAGGCACAATGACATCATTACTCCTGTCTAATTGTTTAGACTCACCTTGAGCTTTAATCAGCATCAAACAACTTCCATTATGATTCCTAGCCCAGAGCTACAAATTATTCTTTTTTGACAAGGAAACAAAACTTCATCAATAGAAACTGTCAAAATACACTTCTAAAAGCTCCAAAGAATTGCGATTGAAACAAAAAGCTTCTTTGAACTTCTAATGCTTCCAAAATATTCTGAACTGTTATTTCAACAATAGGATGTGAGTCACGCCTGACTTGCTACTTCAAATAATTTACTTTCTTCTTTAAAACTGCTCTCAGAAAATTTAGGAAAAGTATTTCCATAAAAGACCATGTCACTCTTTTAGCTGGCAATTTCCGGGGCCCTGTTCTTAAGACAGAGTTTGTTTTGGATTGTAGGGCTGAACTGAAGTAGTTTGCTATAGACACTCTATTTTAGGTAGCCCCGTTCCGCTGAGACTAGTTCTACGACTCTCGAAGCGTTGAATTGGGGTGGCTGTCTCCGGAAGCAAACATGCTGAAGAACGGGTGTGCGCCGTGGAGTTGGCAGGTCTCAGAGAGATAACGTCTTAAAATCAATCAGTTCAGAATCATGAAATCTTCTAGTAAGAAAGGAACCCGCTATGGAGAGCGTAGAACTTTCATAGCGTGCTCTCGGCTTCCCGTTGGTGTTGATTCTATAGGCACCCAGCGTGGGGAAACCGAGTCTTTCTTCCGAGTAACCGATATCCTAGTGTTTCCCTAGATTAAGTTGTCATCAAGCTCCGACATAATTTAGTTGTTCGTGTTTGTCACCACAGGTAAATACAAAAACAAAATATTTATAAAATAACCTGGCCCAAAATGGCCCATATCAAAAAAGCAAACAAATAAATAATATACCGCCGGCGAGCGAAGATCTACGTCACTGCGCCTCCAGGGGGAGTGACTAAATAGTAATAAACAAAAGGTAACTAAAAAAAAACAAGCCATAATAAATAAAATTCCGCTGACGAGCGATGCCGCAAAGCGATGCCGCTGACGAGCGATGTGTTGGTCGAATTGGTTGTGAATTGGTCGAATATTGGTCTAATATTGGTCGAATCACGCCGGCGTGCGTATCTATAACTCTTGGTAAATAAATCAGTAACCCATTAATATATTCAAGGAGAGAAGGGAAAACTCGGCGTTGCCAAATTTAACGAGTCAAAAGAATCAAAACCACAAACAATAATAAAACTTGTCCAAAGGTGACACAAGCCTAAAATGGCAATACATTATAAACAAATATAAAACTTGTCCAAAGGTGACACAAGCCTAAAATGGCAACACATTATAAACAAATATATAACTTGTCCAAAGGTGACACAAGCAAAAAATGGCAGCATATTATAAATAATAATAAAACATGTCCAAAGGTGACACAAGCCAAAAATGGCCTAAACAAAAACGAAGCAAGTCCAAAAGTGACAAAAGTCAAACAAACCAACACTAGCCGAAACTGGCAATATCTTATGAGCAAATAAAGCTAAGTCAAAATTGACAACCAATACTCTAATATATAATTTAATATAAAATTAATTTGATTTGCCCAAACTGGCAACATTTATTACGTCAGAAGATCTGGCAACCGATAAACAATCTAATTAAACAAATTAATGAATCCAACTAAAACAAGTGAGATTAGCCTAAAATTACGAAAATGAATATGACTAAATACTAAATTAATCAGATAGCCATTTATTAAGAAATGAGCTATAGAGTATATAAAATCCGTAACAATCTGTAGTGTTACATGTAGCCCTAAACATATGTTCACAGACATATTATCAATGCGCTAGGCAAGCTTATCTACTTCAGAATGTGTGTAACAAGAACGAAACTTTTATGAAACTTTTAAGCAAACAGAAAAGAATACCTACTGTAATTTTCTTAAGTCTCTGAGGTAAAGATTTTACATAGTGTCGACTAAGTTTTTTTGTGTAGATTAGCAAACGCTTTCATGTTACGACTTGGGTACTGCCTGATTTCTTATTTCTCTAGAAAACCAGGAAAGTAATGGTTGAGAACCTAACACCACGAGAACCCCATCCACATCAATGGAGAAATCGAACCATCGAGAATAGTTCGATAATTTATATCAATAAGTGAAGCCTAAGGTACCGCGAGAACTCATTATTAAGGACATGAAAAGTCCATATAAGATCTAACATATCACGGTTGCCAGGAAAATTAGTATAATCTTGAAACAATGGTAACCTGACAACCTCTCATAAATAATCAAAGTCAAAACTGACAACCTTATAAAAACCATAACTCTGTCTAAATTAATAATTCAGTCTAATCAAAGAAATACTATTCAACAATAAAATATTTAGTCTTAACAATTCAAATATACGCCAAACGAACCAGAGCTAGCCAAATGATTCAGTCAAATGAAATTATAACCACTCAAGTGATCGTTCCCAATATTATTTATACAAGCAATAAAAGTGCGAATAATAAAAGTTTCAGTCTAATCAATTTTATCAACATAATTATTATTACAAATTTTGGCATTAAACAACATCGAACTCAAACTGAGTTCCGTCTAATTCAATCACTAAAGAATTCTAGTGCACAGACAATGGCACTCCACAGCCGAACTCGGCATAATAAACAAATTCTATTGAAAAATCAAACAATCTGACTTTCATGTTAAAGATTTTAGACGATTCCATCCTTCTACAAGGCATACCGTAAGTAGCTATGTCTGTATTGCAGACAAATGACTTAAATAACTTGAGAAAGTAAATCATCTCACCCTAAATGGATGACTCAATCAGTAAAATAAACACAAAATTCACGATTTATAAAACCAAAGCTAAATGAGTTCTCTAGGTATCACAGGTATTGACAGGGAATAGACTAACTCAAAAGCAAGATTCGTATGTGAACGAATTCTCTAGTTACAATGACATGTAAATATAATTAAGCCCAGAAATGATTCTACAAGGTGGAGGCTTCTTTTCTTTTGAATTTCCTAGCATTAAGACACATTGTAAGAAATATCAACTCGGCATAAATTGTACAAAACTGATAATATGGCCAACACCTTGCTAGACAATGTAACTATTTAAATAAAGAAGGGCTAAGTAAAACTATTTTGTCTCATTGGTATCGTATCTCCTCCCATACAAAATTTCTCCATCGTTCCGGACTATGAGGCCTGCACAGAAATCAGGGAAACCACAGGGATATTTGACACAATCTGCATAGACCCAGGTAAGCGTCGTTACAGAGGGAATAGCACCTTCTGCTCGCTCATTTTTTTTTGTTTTTGTTTTCTTTTGGCCTAGTTAATCGAAATTTTAAGATCGAGAGAAGGAAGGGCTACAGGAAAACGAAAGAATTCAAGGGACAAAGCAAAAGCAACATGGATAAGATCACAGTTAATTACTTTTCAGACCAAAATCAAAACCAAAATCAAAGAATTCAGAATTTAATTTAATTGCATAAATTCGGTAATCTGATTGGGAATTTTTCTTATATATTGTATAATAAATTGTTAGGGAAGAGAGAACAGGACTGAGTCAAAGATGATCAGATCCATACGAACATTCAATCGAGCCACTACTTCTGTACCTGATAACAAATTAGTTCAGTACAAGGGGGTGCTTCTATTCTCTTAAACACACACAATCTGATAGGGCAAAAGACTCATTGGAGACCATTGACTGCTGTGGCCAGCAACGTAAGTCGGAATGTGACACAATGAATGTATGTGAATAGCGCTAATTGACAGGGAAGAGAATGGTCTGTGTATTTTCTTGTGAGCCATTTTGTTATTTCAGTACAAAATAAGTTCGGGAGCTCGCGGTTCTCCTTCTGTAATGAGTTATTCCGCAATCATGAGACTAGCCACCAACCCTAAAACACAGCGGCTAGAAAGTATCATATTTAGAGTAGGTATTGTAATTAGAGTAAATTAGAGTATATAGCAGTAGAGCCGTCAGTCTGTGTTTCCAATCCTGTCTTAAGGATTTCCACCACCAAAATCAAATCAACAAGTGTTAAAGATCAGTGCACTTGGGCCCCCGCGACCAAGTTGCAACTTAATTTATGTAATTAAAATAAAATCACTGAACTTCAGACATACCCCATTTGGCAACCCTGCCATCTGAAAGTGAAAACCGAATCTAGCCGGGACAGCCGCAACAAACAATAGTGGTTGTAAAAGTGGAATGTGAATGGTTTAGAAAGCGAAAGCGAAACAGGTACTCTCCACTCCAGTGAATAGGGCCCATAAATCAGCCCAACAAAAGGGATCTCCTGGAGTAAAATGTCAATAAACATAATATTTGAGAAGCGTTACGTAATTCCATATCACCCTAAAATTAAATTACATAAATCAAATAAAAGTTTGAAATAAATAAAAATATGTATTGTTAATAATTCTAAAAAGGTAAATAATTCAAAAAGGTGTAATTAAATTCAAATAAGAGCAGTAATATAAATAGGTGTTATACGAATTTGTTTGTTTTATTTCTCTGTTTAATTAATCTCTGCAACCTCATCTTACGAACTGAGGGTAAACTACGAAGAAGGACGAGACAACGAAGGGTTCCAAATTCCTAGAGATCACATGGCCAGGGGGTGGGCGGTTACAAGACATAACCGGAAACCCAAAAATTGGACGCCATATAGACGCCAGGACTTTTGGTATGTTAACACTCTAAAAACCCTGAAGTAATTTCCGAAGTTTACTTAATTACTCATTTTAGACTGCAACTGTAAAAACCATTCTTATTGGATTTTCTCGGGAAATATGAAAAACAAAAATATACAGGTGTCCTATTTAAAAAATAACCTTCACCTTCAAATGGCCTTTGGTCCCCAATATCAAAGAAAATATTTATTATTGAATCGCATAAAAATACATTATTTCTGCGATTGATGCGCAAGAAGGTTTTTTTTTGTATCTGGCTTACCAACAGATACTGAAATGACTCATCCTGTACAGGGTGAGTCAGTTTTTTGTAACAGAACCAATTTATAGAAGGCCTGTTTTAAGAATAAAAATTCCCATAAGCATATGTCTGGAAAAGCTAAGAAAAATAGATCGCCACATCTCTCAATATTTTCCTCATATCATTTAGTTAGCTATACAAAATCATAGATTTTTAAAATTATTACTATATCCGAAGATAACCAATTAATATCGAAAAATTGAGCTTATTTTTGCGATATGATGGAGCTTAGACTCAATTTACTTAAAAATTATGAGGAATTTCTAATATTTATAGGTATACTTTTTTGTAAGAAATCTACAGGGAATCCAACGCTGATAAAAAGTAAGGTCTTGTATCTTTTTTCTTAGCTTTTATGTAATCTTTCATGCCTTAAAAAGGTCTTCTATAAACTGGTGAAGTCCTGTTACAAAAAACTGACTCCCTGTACAGGGTCAAGTCTAATAAATAAAATTAAAAGAAAAGTGAAGTAGGTGATTGTAGTGTAGACTCGAATCCATTTTTGGTAATGTTCGTTTAATGAAATTCTGTGGCATATTTATTCTCGATTAGGTACGTATTAAAGCAGTACTTACTGTCATATCTTAAAGTTCCACATAAGTAATCCTTTTTTTTAGGACACTTAAACTTGTTCAAGACAGATTCATCACCAAGCGAACAAGGATTGGTTAATTCTTCGTCAGGAGTTACTTCTGCGAAGCAACTATAGCAAGACAGAGAAGAAACTGCGAATAAATAATTTAATAAACTGCCCTTAAAAATAATTTAAGAAAAAAATTATTTACCATTTATCGAGGAAAGAAGTAGAAGAAGACAACACGTTGAAGATAATCTCTTCAGGAAAGACATCTTAAAATACTAAAAGTATTATTACTTTATCACACAAATTATCTCTGGTTTATAATATATTTTATATCCGTTATTAAATAATTAAAATTCAATGGGTTATCTCAATGTCACGTAAAAGCATTGTTTTGAACTTCTTGTCGACTGTTAATGTCTCATTTTTACTTCACCACTGTAATAATTATAGTGGTGATAGACTACAATAATTATTATTGTTATCTTTATATAAAATTTTAAATAATATTGTTATTTGTTATTGTAACAAGATATAAGTAGGTACATATTAACATCCTTTTACAATCTAGTCCCTCTAAGTTTGAGAAATTAAGAAAATCACGAGTATCAAAGAACTTTTTTGGAAGGTACAAATAAAAAAAACATATTTTTGTGGTAGTATAAGATATCCACAATAAGTGGTCTGGTATTGCACTTGAGCAAAATTGGCCGAGTTGTATCAAAATGGCAGCCATTTGAATTTTCGGAAAATTGACTATTTTTTGAGCCCCTGAATTAGCATGATAGAAGAAAAACTTTTTACGCAAATTAACAAGATTGGAAGAAAACTACTTTGAAATAATATAATAATATTATTCTAATATATTATTTATAATATTATAATAGTAAAATAACTGTAATTTTACTACCGGTTCTTAGTCTCAAATCATCGGTAGTTCATCCGCAACTCTGAATCCTTCGTCAAATGGTCGTAAACATTATTTCTCGCACATGGATATCCCAATTAACGGGGACTCTGTTCCCGTTGAAGGAACTGTCACTGCTACCTAATTAGGTTCTCCCAACTCTAGGCCAAGCACAATTAAATTGATGTAAGTAAACAATATGACGTTAGTGACATTTTAGCATTATTGATTTACTGAAGGTCGTTCATTTTTCAAAGGAAAGGTTAATAAATAATTAGTTAAAATAAATTGATTAAATTGACAAATAAATAATGAAGATTACTTTTAGTTAGAGGAAGAAAATAATTAGGAACTGAAGTTTGGTTATTTATTTCTATTGTTCACATTCATTGAAATTGCTCACGTAAGACCGAAAAATGCAATAGTTGAAATTTATTTTCACAATGGGAATAATAAAATAAAATTGTTCTGTCTGAAATAATTATCATGATTGTGGTGGAACCCATAAGAATTAGGTACCTACTTTTAGTTCCTCATCAAACTCAGTGCATGGATGGAATGTTTCTGTTGGAACCTACCTACAAGCTTTTTAGAAAAGGTGCTCACTTTTGTCCTTATCCAGTGATACAGCAGTGAAAATATACCTACTCCACTCCGAGACATTCTTGGCAAATAAATTTTCGTCAAAATTTTTACCGAAACTTACAGGATTCACCAAGACTTTTTGCAGGTCTAGCATGGCTTATATTATCATATAGATCAGTTTCTAGAGTTATCGCACAAAGATTTGTTGGTTTGAAAAGTTCCGAAGCAACCGATTTAATGAAAGAGATCTGTGAAGATCGACTTATCTACCGTTATATACGGATCCATAGCCAGCCAGATTTTGCAAGCTTAAATGTGACTTCTTTCTATGCATTTACATTGAGGACTCGATATTTTTTGTGAGACTGTTAACGAAGTCAAGTCAAGTAATCGAGAGGAGAAGTTCGTCGAGTTAAACGATACACCAGGCGAACAGTTACAGAGTGCCTTTAGTGGAGTGAGAAACCGTGTAATAAAAGGTGTCCAGCAGAATCTGTAAATGAATTAATTGTTAATTTTATTTGTGTGTTTTATAAAAATGTCGATAAAGTGAGTGCCTATTTTATTAACGTTCTTGGGTGTTTTGACAACTGTCCTAACGTAACAAAATCAAGAGCTGTCAATTTTAAAGAGTGGATTAAGTTAAGAAAACCTCTTTGTAATCAGCGTAGTGGGTCATTGTATACTCACAAATTCAATATAACACTGATATAATTTGGTCAACGAGTATACAATATTATCATGAAGTATCTTGTCGACCGGTTTCGGGCTACTAGCCCATCATCAGGACAATTGTCAGTTTTTACAAGTTCCGTAGTTGGAGTAAAAAATATTCATCTTTGTGCATACCAGAAAATAATTTTCCACACTTTGACGTCCTGTCTTATTTTTTGAAAAAATAGTAGGTTCACGTCGGTAACATTATCATTACCCACGTTGGCGTTAAAAACTGTTAATTACGTTAGAAAACCCGATTCGAGCAGACTCTTCTCAAAAACTGAGCAGATGGATAAAAAGTACATAAAAGTGGTAAGTATTAACACATCAGTTTTTACAGCACGTTCGACAAGGCACGTCACCACGTCCCACAGGAAGGGAGTGAGTTTGGAGACTATTCGGTCAACGGGAGGGTGAAAATCTTCACAGATGTTTGCGACTTTTAATAACCGATCCCTTGTTAAAGAAAATCCATAAAGCAGGTATATTGATAAGCACAATGAAAATATGAAAACAAATGTAACCACAAAAATAAAAACAAATGAAAGCAAAGAAAATATGAATTGAACAAATAAAATTTAAAAAATGCATAAGTTAATGTTTGAAAGTTTAAATGGAAAAATTATGAGAATAAGATTTTACCAGATGTAGGTTGATATTTAATTCGGGAAAGCGTTTTAAATATTATTCATAAAGACAGATAAATAACTTTATTTATAAGCAACTAATAACAAAATCAAAACAAAAACATAAATAATGAATTAAGCAGTTTCATTGTTACAGTCATCATAGTGGCAAACTTTACAGGAATGCATAATAATTTTATCACGGAAATATTTATTTAACTCTTTTTGAAAATTAGTACAATCACTTGCTTTATCCTTTGGCGCACACATCCTGTCTGTTGTCGTCATTCCATGAGTTGAGTTTCCTAAAACATGATTAAACTAAATTAGTATGTACTCTCAGAAACCAAATTGCTGAGATAATAACACTGCTGTTCAAGCTAAAATGCAGAATCGGTAAAGGGCCTGAAGCTGCGTCATCTCTCTTCATTACATCGTGGTGAGCTGCGGGCTTCCCAAAGTCGACGAAGGCCTTGCAGACAGTATTATTGCAGTATAAAATATCTCAATTCAATTTCAAAAATTCAATTAATTTATACATTAGTAATTTTACATTTACAACCAAAAACTTACTGTCATAGCTCAGAGTAACGCATGCCGTTTCATAATGCTCAGAACAACGTGTCTTGTTCATCCTGGTCTTATCACCAGACGCGCAAGCGTTAGTAGACTCTTCGCTTGGTGGGATTTCCACAAGGCACTCATAGCAACTTAAAGGATTACCTAAAGAAAAATATGTACATATTTTATTAATTTTACTTTTACCAATGTTATAGTTATGACATTTTAGTTTTTAAAATGGTATATTTTAGAGATTACACATAATGTGTATAAATTGCATAAATTGATACATCATAGCCCCGAATATCTCTACGATAAGCTAATCTAGTATGTGATATGTCTCCCCATCATCATTTGTCCTGGGAATTGTAATTTTCTTTTTTTGGTGGTAATCAGAACCTCATCGGTACCTATTTTAGTTTAAAAACCATCGAAAGGTATCGTATACACCCATATAAATACCGTGTTGCATAGAAAAGGTATAGAGGATACATGAAAAAAATATTTCAACAATACAACAAAAGACATCCTTTCAAAAATACAGTTTCCTTGGAAGCTATCAAGTTTCCTAGGATACTAATAATTTTCCTAGAAAACTATGCAGTTTTAAACCAGAATGGCTTGGATCCTTATTAACATTCACTGTAGTGTTTTCCCTATGTTGCAACACAGTGTATAAATCTATAGTTGGAAATTTTAGGAATGTGTACATTTACACATCTAATATGGCTTCAGTGCACCCCTTGGCCTCAGTGAAAATGTAAAATAAAGTGTAAAATTAAACTAAAATTCTATTTCTTGAGATGGTGTAGCAACTTATTGTACGTATCTACATCAAGTGTAAAAACTAAAGAAATGCTTACCAGTTTTGAATATGCACACCAAAACTAAGAGGAAGATTTGGACTATCCTTCCTTCCAACGTCATTATGTTATGTTCGATTACTGGAATTATCAAAAGTAATATACCTAATAGAATGTTAGGTTTAATTTCATATTTATATAAAAGAAGGCAATTTATTTTGTGTTACGCAATACGATATATTGTTCTTATTTTTTCTTTATTGTCTAGAGTTTTATGGTTTTTAATTATTTTTGGTTTACTCTTATATTACAAATGTTTCTGTTTGTTTCTAGCGAGCCGGTAAATTGCTTGAAAAAGATAAAAATGAATACTTGGTAAAATTTATGTTTTAAACTCTTTATTTGGTAATACTTAAAAAAGTTGCTCAATTAAAACGTAAATTGGAAAACATGTTATTACGATTGTGTAATGCTAGTACCTAGTAGTTACTATATTTTTTATGTTTTTACATTTCATTGCAAAGATATTTTATACACTTTATGTTTGAGAAACATTGGGTAGAGAGGTACGAGGGTCGCTTGAAAATTTTCAGGCCATTACTCCACGCTGGATATCGAGGAACCGAACTTGCCGAATCTCTGACCAGGAAAGGTTCCAAATCCAAATTTATTGGACCTGGGAAAACTTACCAAGATTGGATCATTCGAAGGTCTTACACAGGCACGTCGAAAAAAATACCAAAGAACTATTGGAACTCAACAGGAAAGAACTAGAAGCCTTAATAAGCCTATGTACTGGGCACTGCAAGCTGAATCATCATCTGCACAGGATTGGTTTAGTGAATAGCGCTGGATGCGGCCTGTGTTTGGAGGATGACGAAACAGCAAAACACATGCTATGCGAGTGTCCTGCCGTGGGAAGAATCAGATTACAAACCTTCGGGAGAGACTTCCTCACACCGCATATATTACCAATAGTCAAGATGGTCAGCTTCCTCAAAGAAGTTGACGGTGTTAATGTAGCACGACTAGATGTAAGCCACAATGGACGATAAATCTAATCTAATCTTATCTAATCTATATGAAAAAAAAAATGATAGACGAAGTATCTAAAACCGATTTTATTTACTTTAAAACAAACATATTAAAGATGATGCCTGTTTAGAATTTAATGTTTGGTGGTATTTGTATTTGTATTTGTATTTGTATTTTTGAGGGTGATCAAGTTACTGCGACCTAAAAGATCTATTGTATCCCCTCTACTGTGCTTCGCCTGGTGTGGAATCCTTTTAGTGAAGCACCCCTCCAAGTCCATTTCCTTGAGAAACTTCAGGATTTTGAGAGGATCAAGGTCGGGTAAGTTTCCTGCCTCTAGCTGGTGGTGGCCCAGAACAGTACTTCTTTTGAGTTCTATCGCATCGCAGTTGAGCAGCAGGTGACGTGGTGTCTCGTCTCCTTTCCCGCAGAATCTGCAGACGCTATTTTCTTCTAATTTTTCTTAATGTTTTGTTACAGATTCATTATTATATTAATTAAACTTTTTGAGTTAATTTTTTAATGAACCATTTACGAATCGTATCATTTTGAACAACCTAGCGGAAATAACTAGCCAGCAAGTATAATGCTAAGCGCAATGAAAATTTTAAAACAAATGAAACAACAAATAATAAAAACAGAAAATATGAGATGATCAAATTAAAAAAAAAAAAAACTGAAATGTAAGTAAATATTTAAATTTTCAAATGTAATAATTGTTTACGAGATATAATTTTGAGTTAATATTTAATTCGGGGTAACTTTATAATTAGGTAATAACAGATAAAGACAGATACCTAACTTTATTTATTTAGAAGCAAATAATAACTATATAGCTATATAGGAGTGATGCGCATTAGGAGAGGATAGAGAATCTACCTGTTGTCATATTGATATGGAAATTAGCGAAACGGCAACAAAATGCAACTTGTGTTACTACAAAGTAATTATAAATTGACAGGCTAGAGAACATCGCTGGCAAGGAATTCTACTGGAATATCTATCGCCTTCTCTTTTGCGTTTCTGCAGTGGTCTATTCTTTTATCCCTGTCCACTCAATGAATCCTATACGTGGTATTATTCAGCCTATACAGGGTGAGTTTTTTTCAATGTTTAGTACAGGGATCTCGTAAACTACTGCAGTTAGAGGAACGGTTAAATGGGGAAAGAAGTGCAGTTTTATGAGCTTAATTCGAAACAGCTTTTGTTTTTTTGAAAATCTCCATGGCTTCCTAGATATTTAACAAAAAGTAAATTCCGCGGATTTCTTTACACCGAGATTTTCATTATTGGGATTAGAGAAAAATCGTAAAGGAAAACCTTTTAGACGATTTCATAGACAATAAAACGGCGTTACAATTTTTTTTATTTCTTGTGTCATTTTCGAGCTATGACGCAAACTTGCGTTTTTTTAAATGTAAGTCATAGTTGGCTATGACATCATTCGATATGTCTTTTTTTTCTAAATACAACGATATAAAACTCGATATTGTTTTTTTGGGAAATAAAAAAGTTAGGACGGTTTTTAATTTTATTTCTTCAACTTAACTAGGCGGCCATGTAAGCATAACTGATAAGCCTCAGTTGAATTTGAAATTATACATAGATAATTTTGCAGAATAATTTGTAATCCTGTATGCAAACAATTATACTTAATTAACTACAAATTTTCTAATAGCCATCTAGTAACTCTAGAAAATATTATGAAACATTTGAATATAAAAGGTTAACGACGATTAAAATATCTGCGAAAATATTGTTCCGCAGCCCTGACAGCATTCTTTTGACACTGAATATAACATTCTATCATATCACGCTTCTCTTGCTTGGAAAACTCCATACTAGTAATTCACCTTGCAGGTTATACGATCTAAGAACTTCTGCAAAACCTGACTTCATACTTAAAGTTCAATGGAAATTATTAGCCTCTAAAGCCCGTATTCATCAATAAATATAACCCCTGGGGTTAAATTTTGGCACATGTCATTGGCTTAAAATTCGTAGCGTTCATTAGGGTTTGAGCATTAGACCAATCAGCTGTCAGAAAATTCAAAATATAACCCCAGAGTTATATTTTGAAGTTTGATGAATATGGACATAAGTAACTAACTGTCAAATTTAATAGTTTCACTGTTTCTGTTACTGTTGCTAAGCAACCGTCACATTTTGATATGAATATTTAGTCTAAAGTTCTACAGCGTAGGTAGGTATTATTACAAGATTTTTGAAAGATTTTAATTAAAATTAATATTCTTAAAAAATATAAAATAAATAAAAGTTCTCGAAAACTAGCTATCCCGTTTAACTATTAATTCTTATAAGATTTTCAATTCAAAATTAACTATTAAATTCAGCGCCTATACCACGTATTTGAGGAAATAAAATTAAAAACCGTCCTAACTTTTTTATTTCCCGAAAAACCGATATTGAGTTTTATATCGTTGTATTTAAAAAAAAAAGACATATCGAATGATGTCATAGCCAACTATGACTTACATTTAAAAAAACACAAGTTACGTCATAGCTCGAAAATGACACAACAAATAAAAAAAATTGTAACGCCGTTTTATTGTCTATGAAATCGTCTAAAAGGTTTTCCTTTACGATTTTTCTCTAATCCCAATAATAAGACTGCTATCTCGGTGTAAAGAAATCCGCGGAATTTACTTTATGTTAAATATCTAGGAAGCCATGGAGATTTTCAAAAAAAACAAAAGCTGTTTCGAATTAAGCTCATAAAACTGCACTTCTTTCCCCATTTAACCGTTCCTCTAACTGCAGTAGTTTACGAGATCCCTGTACTAAACATTGAAAAAAACTCACCCTGTATACACGGAATGTATATGTAATTAGACTCATATGCCGAATTCGCCCCTTTGCCGAAATAATTACTCAGTTTGCGAAATGATCAAAGCCAAATGATCGATTGCCGAAAGATCCTATTTCGGAATCTGTTTAAACTGATTTGCTCATTTCGCGAACTGAGCTATCTGGAGTTGCTCAAATGATTTATTTTTTAGACACAGCTCATTACTCGAATACATATTATTATTATCTATTTATAGCAACAAGAAGAAATACCATGACACTTGCTGTTATACATTTAATGTTACTTGCAACACATTTACACTTTTTTTTCACATTGTTTCTTGCAATCACATCTTATAAATCCTTGCCTAGACCTAGTTTCCTTAGCACCAATCTGTCTCATTGGAAATGACGTTGATGGAACATCTTCTGCAGTTAAAAATTTACTTTCAGATAATTGTAAGAAATTTTTGCTTAAATATAGCAGAATACTTACAATACATACATACGTACCTGAAACTCATTTCTAGTATACATTTTCTCCAAAACGCCATTAGCTGTACCTAATTTATAAAAATCGTTTTCTTCAGAAATGACTATAGCCATATATAATACACTAACTAAACATTCGGTTACAAAATCACTAGCGCCAACAATGTTAACCAAATAAACATAATTAAGGAAAACACCACCACGGTCGTATCAGCTGAGACGCTGCTTACCTGGGCCTATACAGGAGGTGACCAAAATACCTTAACACTCCTGAAAGCCCTGCCTTGGTTCGTTGAACGATGGAGGAAAATTTGTATGGGAGGAAGCACTAGAGAAATGATACCAAAATTATAGTTTCCACTAGCCCTGTTTATTTAACATATGCCCGTATTCACAAACGATAATTCCCTAAATAATTACGTAATCAATTATACCCATCTCACTCTATTGCAAAAAACTGCATATCTCCATCTCACTCATTTAAATAATTACGTAATTATTTAGGAAATTATCGTTTGTGAATACGGGCAATAGACTGACAAAAGTAGGGAATATTCAAATTTACAAAGTATTTGTCTATTTCTTTGATTACAGTTAAATCCCTAATTATTAAAACTAAAAGTGAGCCTACTCTTGGCAGTATCTTTTCTGGGCTTATCTGAACATTTCACTTACTCCGAGCACATGGTACAGATTACCACTCGGTTCTACTAATTACTAACGTTGACCTGAAATACCTCGAGAATGCATTCACATTTAAGCTGATTGACAGTAATTTGACATTGATCTGGTTCATTGTTTGAATCATTGAAGAAAATTCCCTGGATTGAACATGCAGCATTTCATTGGCTGATATTCATCAAAATAAAGCGAAAAACGCTAATTAATTAGACTGAATTTGTTAATTAAGAACAGTAATTAAGAAAGGTTTGATTTAATTACAAGTTCACCTTTGCTAAGTCGTAATTAGACTGAATTAGGCTACATCAATTGGTTCCTAATAATCACTCTATTAGTTGGTATTCATTAATGAAGGTAATTTAATTATTAATTGTGATTAGACTGAATTAATTACTGATTATTTCGATCACGGATAATGAGAGTGAATGAGTTGTTGTTTAAGTCGATATTTAGACTACAATCAGTTAGTCAACTTTAATTATGAATTCTCGAGGTCTGAAAAGATGAAACATTGATGCCAGGTTGTCCTAAGATAGGTTTAGGCGGTCCTCCCCCTCGCTGTCGGGTATCGTGTTCGAATCGCGGTTAGCTGTAAATTTCAACTCAACAGTATCCAAGTTTGAACAAAATTGTTCTAGCTAATCTAGAACGAAACTATGACAGTCCTCAGCTGTGTCAGAGGAAATATTGATAAATAGGAATAATTATGATTATTCTTTTGTTACACTGGTTCATTATTAAATTCGTCGTATCGCATGCTAAGGTACACATAGTCGGGTTCAGTTAACTTCGTAGCTGTTTAATTTGAGTACTAATTAGTTACTCTTTGAGTTTTGTGAACTCTTTGGAGTTATTAATATTGTTTTCAAATTTGGCCTGGTTGAACAAAGATTTGTTCATTATTTATTTATATTTTCATACCTTGGTTGGTTGAACACACTTGACAAATGTATGTTGATTGTTTGGTTTAATTTATTGTTGGATTTTGGTTATTGCTGTACTGGTGCAAATGTTTGCTTGCATTATTTATAGGTTATTATTTATTAATTGCTTAAGCTTGGTTTTAGGTATATGTCTTCGCTTGACTTAGCGGAAAGATATTTAGTATTTTTCATTGATTGGTAAAGAGTTTGGTTAGCCTGTTTGAGGCTGAACTCGAGTTAGGTTTCGCATTATTTGCATTGTTTAGGTATGCTTGATTAGCCGGTTTCGGCTGCGTTTTGATTGTGTCTTCGCCGATTCGGCGGAATGGTAAGATTGCAGATTTTTGCAATATTTAGGTGATGATAGCCTGCTTAGGCTGGGTTATAATCATGTTTCGCCTATACTCGGCGGTATGATAAATATTTGCAAGTCGTACCTGTTTGAAATAATTGTTTAATTATTTATTACTATGATGAGACTCCGAGTTTTCCCTCTCTCGTGTGATTAACGAATTATTCTGAGTGGTAGGTGTATGATAATCCCCTTTTGGAAGGTTTAGGAAGGATTGTAGGTAAATTGCGCATTTGCCGTATTAATAATATTTATAATGGTTTCATCGCACGTGGCGGCATCGCTGATTCAGCGGAATTGTTGGTTTTGTTTAAATTGTTTGGTTTGTTTACATCGCACCTGGCGGCATCGCTGTTTAGCGGAAATTGTTTATAATTTTGGGCATGATAGCCAGATTGTACTATTTTATCGGTGTGAAACCACAGCTCGCGTATTACGTTGGGACATGGTGACGAATTTACTCTGGAGTAGCACTTTGACTTTAGGGTCTTCGAACAGGGACTGTCACCGGCGAGAGTTCGCAACACGGTGACAGATTTAGCGTGTTCGGCCTCTAGAACACCTATCGTAATAGTCGCACGTCCGACGGCCTAGGGCATCACATCGGAGTAAGGTGCTCCTATCACCCAACAATAACCTAACGTGGAAAGTGACCGCTGACTCCGGGCGTACCCACTCGTTTCCCCGAAAAGCCAACTACTACCTTCCTTATCCGAAATCGAATCATGAATTGTGAAAGGAAAAGCTCCCTTGTTCCCCTAAAAACTTTCTTACTATTTTTGTTGTCAAAAGCTGGGAGGCATTCACTCCCCCTGATCAAATGATTCTGAAATCCATCCAGCAACTGGCGACATTGGCCATAGGTAATTTTCATTCTCTGACAGAAAATTGTTGTAAACAGAAATAAAATATGACGTTGAAATATAGTTATCGGCAAGTCCTTTGTTCCAGGAATGCCGTTGAGCTTTGTTCCCATCAACTATACTGTTAAATTAAATAATAGGTTTGAGATAATAATAAACGAGACTTTCGTTAATTAAAATTGGATGAAATATATAAGGGGAGATCAATCCCCGACAAGAGTTTATACCCTTCAGAAAAGTGCGTACTCTTCGGCTGCTTAGGGCAGTCCGACAACCTATCAAAAAATGTCATGCCAGCGGTCCACCTGATCACCAAACTTCCACTGGGAAGTCGAAATTGCTGTGATTTCCCTAACAGGTGATGAGGAAGAATAATTCGTTAATTGCCTACAAATCCGCGGGCTGATACGTCCATAAGAAGGTACAGGTGTTTCTCATACGTGGCCTCACATTCCGCTACTACTAAGTACATGCTAACTACACTACTACTTTCTGGTTGCCATCACAGACATACGCCCCTCGTGGAAAGGCCCCCGACTCAAATTATGGAACATATCAGTCCGAAAACCCTTGTTACTTTACTTCAACTCAAAAATCCTGTGCCGCGTAAATTGAGAGAGATACAAAAAAATAAGATATATTGGGAAAACTAGGTCGTCTTTATAAGTATCGTTTGGTGAATTGTTTGTAACTTTTCATAGTTTACGAAACAAACAATCATGATAACAATCCAACAAAAAGTGATTTTTTTTGTCAGAAAATGCCTCAGCATTATGTTAATAAAATTTCCTTCAATCGGAAGGTGTCAAATTAATTAAGATAATATTTATGAATTCCCGTACTATGTGTCCTTAGATTTCATTATCCTGGTATATTACCCAACTTAAAATGAATAGCTTGATGGCTTGAGTGAGTCAACTGGACTCTACAAATGGATAAGACAGAAAATTCACATAAAATATTGTAAAATATTGTACGCCACGATCCACCATCAACACCACACCCCCAAATAAAATATCAAAGACATAATCGGCAGTTCAAATAAATACACAAAAAAATCAACGATCGGAAAATAATAAAAATTGCATAATGGTAAATTCAAAAGGTCAAGAAATTGGTGTTTCCATATTATAACTGATGCCCTTTTTATTTTAGAGTGTCCAAAGAATTATCATGATAATAATTATGAGATTATTATCTGATTAATATTAGTATCTCAATTAGCTGGATAATCGGAATTAATATTTGTGAAAATTAATAATTTGTTTCAGTATTATCTCTCAAATAAAATAATAGTATTTTATGGTTTTAGTTAGTCCTTTGTTATTCTGGACAGATAAATTTTATTACTGATGATTGATCAAAACTCTTCTCACAGAAGGATTTCATGATCAAAGTATTATCATTTATTTGTACTACCAAATGCAGTTCATTTATTCATGTTAGTCATTAAGACATTTCAAAATAACTTAGGTAGGTATACTGCACTTCCTGAGCTTTTCAGGTTGAATATAATTCATGTCATCATTGGAAAAAAATTATTGATTAATTATTTATAGTTGGACTTATGGGTAGTGATAGATTAGATCTTTAGGGATCATTATATTTGTGTTTGATTAAAACACGAATTTCTGAGACCAATAAATGTTTTTATCTGACCTGGTAAATTGTTTACAGAGCGGAAGGGTTGAACTGCTCTGTTAACGGTAGGTATGCGTGCCCTCTTCGGTCGAAGTCCTTGTCGTCCCTGCACAGGTGTTGTCGCAAGAGTCGATCCCGCCGTCGCCTTCCGAGTCCTCCTTTGTTTCGCCGTCCCCGCAGATTCAGTAACAGTAGACAATTTCCTCGTGCGTCCCATTTCCCAGTACTCCTTTGGTTCCACAAACTCACAGCTTCTCGTGTCACAAAATGTCCCGGTTCACTTCTTAAATTATGATTGATCTGCTTCTAGTCCGTCCCGAAATTATAATGAAGGTCTTTTTCTAAAGTTCGCCAAATTTTCACCAACACGACGATTTATATAAGTACAAAAATTATCGATCACTGTCACCAGTCTGCACACGCTGACAAGTTCAGAAAAATTCCCGTGATTGTTTACGAAGAGTCGGGTTCGATAAAAACTGCCGCTTCAAATGTTTATAATATGAGTAGGTACACGAAAATTATACAAGAACGCCACGCGTCTTCTCAGTTCGTTTGCGCGGAAAATAGTCTAACACGGTGTCACAAAAATAACGATTGGTAAGTATAAGTATGAAAATTAATTCACAGTCACGTAGTTTTCAATTAACACTTACAAAAATTATCGATCTCGGTATTGACAAAAATTGTTCCGCGACGTCATGAGTCTTCACTCTTTGAAAGTTCAAAAGCAAGTCCCTATTTTTGTGTCCTGTCTCAGCGGTCCTGAGTTGTCTTTTCATCCCGCCTCTTTTTCACTGTCCATCTCAATTTTCGAAACGTCATTCGTCCGTGGATTTTAAGTCATCCCCTTCTTTACCTTTTTCCTGGACTCAGTAGGCTCTGTGATTTTCTATTGGTGGGCGCTATTCAACCACCGCCCCTCGTAGCTGCTCATTAGCTTTGGGTAATTTTGTCACTATCTATCATAGAGTCTGACAGTTCATCTTCGCAAAGCTTGTTCTCTTAATTGCCTCTGTCAAGCGTAGCAATTTCTAGTCCTAATTTATATGTCATAAATTTAACACTTCACAGTCAAAAGTAAACCTTTTTGTTGTTTTCTGCGAGAGATCCTTCAGTCACTTGCTCGAACTGTCGAAGGTTACATCTTATCTAAACATTTGGACCTGATTTATATTTCCGTGTCGAGCATATGTAAGGTATTCGCTAGCCCTTCGAGGTGGTCCTTTCCTCCACGTGATTCCTTCTTATGCATTTATAAAGATTTCAGGCTGATCGAATTGCACCCTTTTAAAGGCGCCAGATGTGGTGGCTGCATTCTCCGTCGCCGTGACAAATGACCTACTTGGATTTTAAGATGCGCTGTTCCCAGAGATTGTATTTCATTGAAGGATTTATGTTAACTTTCCATTAATGTTAAATTAGTTTCTTGAAAATTGAAAAAAATGTAGCGAGATAAAAATAACACTCATGAAATGGGCAAAAAAATCTGTAGGGGTATGGTCGGGTTGTCTCACAGCCAACTATCTCCAACAATCAACACAGATTAAGAAGGATGCTGAGAATTCAGTCGCATACACGGCTTCTTAATTTTTATGGGTCTTATGCTGCTCTAATGAAAATGTATCGTTTTTCAACTAAACTTCTGTTTGTTAAGCCAAATATATTTCAAAAAAAAAATTCGTTTGTACTACGATCACACTTGTGTAAGTGAAACAACATACACAGTTTTAAGGCTATTTACAAAATATGTAACTGCAACAATATTCTTAAAACACACAAAAATGTTGCATGAACAATTTAGTTCTTTAGCGCGTGTTTTACTACAGAGAACGTCCTGTCATTAATAATTCTACTAATCTGTTGTCTGTTGAACGAACTGAAATGTTTTAAAAAATATTATTTTTAGATACTGGAAACGCACTTGTAAGACTATAACATAATAATAAACAATTATTTCTCTTATAACATAATAGTTTTAGGATCAGATTTAAAAAAAAAACAGTTATAACAATAAACGTTTTTATAGCATACGAAAATATGTTGCATGGTCAATTATTTCTCTCAGTCTGGATAATCATATTGATAATCATAGTTACAGGTATCTTCGTAGCAAACCTCGCAGAACCCGTCCACAATATTTTCGCCAGGGAAAAATAGTTTTTTTGTATCGTTTTGACAGTCCCATGCTATGTCCTGTGACGCACAGAATCTTTTTGTTGTCGTCCTTCCAGCAGATGAAGCGTCTAAAACTTAATTAAACTAAATTAGTATACCCTGAAACCAACTGGTTGAGATAATGTACCACTATTCATACTAATATTACTAATAATACAATACTAATGCGCTGTCAGTCAGAGATCTGAAGCTGGTATCTCATAGCAAAGAAATGTTATAGATTTTAATTTTGTGAAAAACTAGATACCTATGATGTAGGTACCTTGATCACGACATGATGGTGAGACGCTGGCTTCACACCGACGATGGAGGCCTTGCGACAGTATTATTGCAGTATAAAATAGGTCAATTCAATTATAAAGAATTCAGTTCAATTGTTACAACCAAAAACTTACTGGTATATCTCAGAGTAACGCAGGCCGCATCACTAGGCGACTCGCAAATCCTCTTGCGCATAGTGTTCGGATTCCCATATCCGCAATCAGCGTCAGCACGCTCAATGTTTGATGGTACATCCACATAGCTATGGCAATCATTACACCTCAAAAAATTACCTAAAAGTAAGTAAATATTTTAGTTTCCCTTTATCATCAATTCCTTATTGCTAACTTAGTGTTAGACGTAAAAATTATCCAACCACCTCAATTTTCAAAAGGTGATTACATTAAATGAAAATAAAAATAAGGACAAAAAACAAGAAGATGTTAATCATTTTAAGACAACTTTAATTTACAAAACCGCTGATCGTTAGAGCATTTGTACTACTTTCTGTGGTCTTTCAGCCATGGATGGCGTCTTCTTCTCGCACCTCTTTTATTAACATAATTTTTCCCTCAATGATGAGCTGATCGAGTAAGCGAGATATTGGTGAAGATATTAGTGACGAGATTATTAGTGGTGTAAATATTTTGCGACATTATTATTTAATAGAAATAAAATATTTATGATTAGTTGTACGTTTGCTTATTATTGCCTACCTCTCTCCCTCACTATAAATCAGAAGGCAAGTTAAAGCACCCGCAGACTGTCAATCGTTTTAAACAAATAATTAGACAGCTCGAAAGAAAGGGGTGACAATGGTAATTAGAACCTGATTGGTAGGTAGTTATCTATTTTAGTTTAAAATCCATGGAAAAGTATCGTATACTCCCATATAAATACCGTGTTGCATAGTAAAGCTAACATATTATAGGGAATACGTGAAAAGAATATTTCAACAATACTTTGACAGCAAAAGACATCCTTTCAAAAATATAGTTCCCTTGGAAACTACCAAGTTTCCTAGGATACGAATAAGTTTCCTAGGAAACTATGCAGTTTTAACCAGAGTGGCTTGGACCCTTATTAACATTGACTGTTTTAGTGTTCTCCCTATGTTACCTTTCCTATGCAATACGGTGTATAAATCTATAGATGGAAATTTTAAGAATGTGAACATTTACACATCTATGCCCGTATTCACAAACGATAATTTCCTAAATAATTACGTAATTAATTAAATGAGTGAGATGGAGATATGCAGTTTTTTTTGCAATAGAATGAGATGGGGATAATTGATTACGTAATTATTTAGGAAATTATCGTTTGTGAATACGGGCACTAGTATGGCTTCAGTGCACCACTTGGCCTCAGTGAAGATGTAAAATAAAGTGAACTAAAATTCTATTTCTTGAGATGGTGTAGCAACTTATTGTACGTATCTACATCAAGTGTAAAAACTAAAGAAATGCTTACCAGTTTTGAATATACAAACCAAAACTAAGAGGAAGATTTGGACTATCCTTCCTTCCAACGTCATTATGTTATGTTCGATTACTGGAATTATCAAAAGTAATATACCTAATAGAATGTTAGATTTAATTTCATATTTATATAAAAGAAGGCAATTTATTTTGTGTTACGCAAGACGACATATTGTTCTTATTTTTTTCTTTATTGTCTAGAGTTTTATGGTTTTTTTTAATGATTTTTGGTTTACTTTTATATCATAAATGTTTCTGTTTGTTTTTAGTTAGCCGGTAAATTGCTTGAAAAAGATAAAAATGAATACTTGGTAAAATTTATGTTTTCAACTCTTTATTTGGTAATACTTAAAAAAGCTGCTCAATTAAAAAGTAAATTGGAAAACATGTTATTACGATTGTGTAATGCTAGTACCTAGTAGTTACCACATTTTTTATGTTTCTACATTTCATTGTAAAGATATTTTATAGACTTTATGTTTGAGAAAAATTGGGTAGAGAGGTACGAGGGTCGCTTGAAAATTTTCAGGCCATTTCTATGAAAGCACAGATTTTGAGCCAATATGAAATTTTTATTCCTGAACATAGTCTCCTCGCAACTCAATACATTTGGTCAAACTCTTTTCCCAACTCTTCAAACCGCCAGAAAAATTTATTGTGTAAACCCAAAAAAAAAAACAATTATCTATTCTATTAATAGTCCCAGCCCTATATGTTATGGATATAAGCTTTGAAAGGAATGGCGAATCAACAAAAGAACGGGAATGTTAATGGTGAGATCTATTCTATCATTTGGGGAGAAGTGTTTCCTATAACTAAGATCGAACTTCACTTTAGGTAAGTTTTTGAGTTAATTTTTTAATGAACCATTTACGAATTGTATCAATTTGAACAACCTAGCGGAAATAACTAGCGAGCAAGTATAATGCTAAGCACAATGAAAATTTTAAAACAAATGAAACAACAAATAATAAAAGCAGAAAATATGAGATGATCAAATTTTAAAAAAAAACTGAAATGTAAGTAAATATTTAAATTTTCAAATGTAATTGTTTACGAGATATAATTTTTGGTTGATATTTAATTCGGGGTAACTTTATAATTAGGTAATAACAGATAAAGACAGATAACTAACTTTATTTATTTAGAAGCAAATAATAAAAAAATTATTAAAACAAAAATAAAAACGTAACTAATGTTCTATACAGGGTGCTAGGCAAACATGCGGCAAAAATTCAAGGGAAGAAGACAGAAGGCAAGTATACTCAACGATTAATTCATAAAAGAGTGAATTGCAAGTCAATGAGTATAATAAAGCACATAAAGTGCAATTACTAGCCTGTTAGATGGGGTCGGAGAATTCCTCCATCGCCCTAAAAGTTGTCATGATGGCAGTGCCCGAAACTCCAACTAGAGAGTTTGCTTCCGCATCCAACAGCAGAGCCTTCCAGAGTACCAGAACAAGCACAGACACGTGTTTTCTACTAGTTCCAGTAGAACTCATTATTCGATTGTCATCGACTGGCTTTGGTAGTGTCTGGAACTGCAATTAACTTAGAGTGAACTCACGGTTAGTTCATTAAACTGACCGCTAGATGTCGCTCTATTTACACCATACGGAGATCAATGTTAATTCTTGGCTTAAGAGGGGCCAACTTCCATTCATCCGACAGCATCCCCCGGATACTCCAGATGCAGCACACTGATGAGTTCCAGTAGAACGAAACACGTGTCTGTGATTGTTCTGGTACTCTGGAAGGCTCTGCTGTTGGATGCGGAAGCAAACTCTCTAGTTGGAGTTTCGGGCACTGCCATCATGACAACTGTTAGGGCGATGGAGGAATTCTCCGACCCCATCTAACAGGCTAGTAATTGCACTTTATGTGCTTTATACTCATTGACCTGAAATTCAAGGGGTTGTTCCTTGGCCTATTCTAGAATACTTTGTCTCATGAGGATTTCTGAAAACCCATTTTGTTTCAAAGATACAGGGTGAACAAAATTTGCGACAGCAACAACATTTTCTTATCAAAAAGTACATGTAAAGTTGCTCAATCTACAATAAATATTCAAAATAACTTCTCCCAGCCTGTATATACGCATTCAATCTTCTCGTCATTGAGCTCCGAACTCTTTGAAATACACCAGGGTCGTTCCTAATTGAGCTACATTCAGCAATTATATGATTTCGCAAGTCGTCCAAATTCTCCACTGGAGTAGCGTAGACTAATGGCTTAAGTGATATCCCCACAAGAAATAATCCAGGGGGTTTAAATCTGGGGATCGAGTGGGCCATGCGTGTGACCCATCACGACCAATCCAGCGATCTCTTTATGTCGCTGATGGCAATTCTTGTCGCCAATGGTACATCCTCCAGAAACTCAGGCTGTTCATGTCCATCATGATCACGCTTTTGCAATCGCATTTCCCCGACTATAATATTTATACACAAGAGTCACTATTAGTTACTGGGTGATTATTGTGGGGGAGATGAAATACATAATACATTGCAATCATAGGTACCTATACCATTTTGTCTACAATATGTTATAGGTATGTAGAACTACACAGGAGATGATAGCTATATAGGAGTGATGCGCATTAGGAGAGGGTAGAGAATCTCCCTGTTGTCATATTGATACGGAAATTAGCGAAACGATAGCTAAATGCAACTTGCGTCACTACAAAATAATTATAAATTAATAGGCTAGAGAACATCGCTGGTAAGCTGTTCTACTGGGATATCTATCGCCTTCTCCTTTGGGTTTATGCAGTGTTCTATTCTTTTAGCCTTATCCACTCAATGAATCGTATACGTAGTATTATTCAGCCTACACGGAATACACTGAACATAATACACTAAATAAACATTCGTTTACTAAAATCACCAGCGCCAACAATGTTAACCAATAAACATAATTAAAAAAAACACCACCACCGTCGTATCAGCCAACTATCTCCAACAATCAACACAGATTAAGAAGGATGCTGAGAATTCAGTCGCATGCACGGCTTATTAATTTTTATGGGTTTTATATGCTCTAATGAAAATGTATCGTTTACATAAACTTCTGTTTGTTAAGCCAAATATATTTCAAAAGAAAATTCGTTTGTACTACGATCACACTTGTGTAAGTGAAACAACATACACAGTTTTAAGGCTATTTACAAAATGTGTAACTGCAACAAATATTCTTAAAACGCACAAAAAATGTTGCATGAACAATTTAGTTCTTTAACGCATGTTTTACTGCAGTCTTGTCTCATAAATAATAATTCTACTAATCTGTCGTCTGGTGAACGAACTGAAATGTCTTAAAAAATATTATTTGTAGATACTGGAAGCACACTTGTATAACTATAACAGCACACATAGTTTTAGGATCAGATTTAAAAAAAAACTGCTATAACAATAAACATTTTATAGCATACAAAAATATGTTGCATGGTCAATTATTTCTCTCAGTCTATTGGATAATCATAAAGAACATCATAGTTACAGCAATCATCGTAGCAAACCTCGCAGATAGGATCCAAAACATTTTTGTCGGTGAAAAATAATTTTGCTGTATCATTAGCACAGTTCCATGCTGTATCCTTTGACGCACAGAATCTTTTTGTTGTCGTCCTTCCAGAAGATGAGTCTTCTAAAACTTGAATAAACTAAATTAGTATACCCTTAAACCAACTGGTTGAGATAATGTACCACTATTCATACTGATATTACCTACTAATAATACAATACTAACGCGCTGTCGGTCAGGGGTCTGAAGCTGGTATCTTATAGCAAAGAAATGTTATAGACTTCAATTTTGTGAAAAACTAGATACCTATGATGTAGGTACCTTGATCACATGATTGAATAGGTCAATTCAATTATAAAAAATTCAGTTCAATTGTTACAACTAAAAACTTACTGGTATATTTCAGAGTAACGCAGGCCGCTTCATGAGTCGGCGGACAAATCCTCTTGCTCATACTGTTCGGATCCCCATATCCGCAATCAGCGTCAGCACGCTCAATGTTTGATGGTACATCCACATAGCTATGGCACTGATGACACCTCAAAAAATTACCTAAAGGTAAGTAAATATTTTAGTCTCCCTTTATCATCAATACGTTATTACTAACTTAGTTTTGGACGTAAAAATTATCCAACCACCTCAATTCTCAGAAGGTGATTGCATTAAATGAAAATAAAAATCAGGACAAAAGACAAGAAGATGTTAATCATTTTAATACAACTTTAATTTTCAAAGCCGCTGATCTTTAGAGCATTTGTACTACTTCCTGTGGTCTTTCAATCATGGATGGCGTCTTCTTCTCACACCTCTTTTATTCACATAATTTTTCCCTCAATGATGAGCTGATCGAGTAAGCGAGATATCTCCCCACCATGATTTGTCCCAGGTATTGCATTTTTCTATTTTTAATGATGTGACCTTATGCCAGATAGGCGCAACGTCGCCACACCGTTAACATAGAAAAACAATAAATATTTTCATATTTTATTAATATAAATTCAGCGAGAATCAATTATTGCAGTAAAGTGAGCGACGTAAAATTATCAGAGTTTTTCACGCCGCAGAAAATTCGAGAAACTACCAGACGGTCTCCACTGCCGGTGAGACCTTTACCCATGAGTTGAGCTGGTATAGGTACACATCCATCCTCTAACTAGGGAGTTGACATAGTTTTTCCTAGTCGTTAATTTTGTCTCTTTGCGAGTGAGCGAAGAACACAAATATTAAAAGGGCTATCACCATTGACAAGGAGTTGACTTGTCAATTTTGTTCCGTTCCTAGAACCTAGATCGAGGTGGTGACTCGCTCAAACCTCTCCACATAGGCTATAAGGAGATGACTTAGCTTATAATCCTATTCTTTTCTATGTAAACTGGAGACCCGTCTGGACTGAATGAACTATCCATAGGATGGACGTATTGAATGATACCTCGTGTGTAATCCAAGGAGATAACTTAGATTATTTAATGAGAGGACTTAGATTAATTGAATAAATTGCGTATGAAATTTTAACAATCAAATGATAGGTAATTACGTAAATTTGTGAATACATATTTCTCCTACCCATTTGCAACCCGAGGAGCTGACTCAGGTAGTCTATGTTATAAATTAAACTTCTGTTTCAGAAAGCCACATAGCAGGCAACGTTGATTTTTATTCATTTTTATCGCAAAATCCTGTAGGTACTTATATACATACGGTGTGACCGGAAGCTCGCTCTTCCCTTTGCTTCGAGCCCCAGCGGGGTTGGTTCTACCACTCGAGGCGTGCGGTCGTAGTTGTAGTACCTATTACTAGACTAACCATCAGACATCGCCCTTATCTGCCAGGCAGGCATTTCTCTCGCAATAAAAAAGCGCTGGCGCTGTCGTCGGGATTTTATGAATTTGAATTAAATAACCTTCAATATCATTAAGTGGTGTAAATACTTTGCGACATTATTATTTAATAGAAATAAAATATTTATGATTTGTTGTACGTTTGCTTATTATTGCCTACCTCTCTCCCTCACTATAAATCAGAAGGCAAATTAAAGCACCGGTAGACTGTCAATCGTTTTAAACAAATAATTCGACAGCTCGAAATAAAAGGGTGACAATGGTAATCAGAACCTTATTGGTAGCTACCTATCTGTTTTAGTTTAAAATCCATCAATAAGTATCGTATGTATATAAATCTGCAGCTGGAGGATCTAATAATTTGAACATATTCACATCTTTTATAGCTTTAGTACACTTTGTGGCCTTCATGAAGATGTAAAACAAACTATAATAAAAGTGTGTATTTTTTTAGATAGTGTATCAACTGCTTATGGTAGGTGGGTATGTATCTACGTCAGTGTAAAAATTAAAGAAATACTTACCAGTTTTGAATATGCAAACCAAAACTAAAAGGAAAATTTGGACTATCCTTACTTCCAACTTCATTATTTGCGCGTTCACCTGTACTTATCAAAAGTAATATGATAGAATGTTAGGTTTAATTTCATATTTATAAAAGTAATCAAAAGATTGTCTCGGTAACTTATTTTTGCTCATTTTATATTAATGTTTTTTTATGGTTAAAATTTTATGTTTTTTATTTTATTTTTGATTTACTTTTATATCATAAATGTTTCTGTTTTTGTACTCAGCCGGTAAATTGCTTATGTTACTCGATTTATGTTTACGTAATACCTACTAATTTTTGATGTTTTTCGAACATTTCATAGAATTTTATGAACTTTATTGGAATTTATAATTTTAGATAAATGAGCGGTTTCCACATGAAAAGTTAAGAGATAGACATGTAAGCCGTTTTCTGATATCTTGAGCCATATCTCAGATATCTAAATGTAAATAGTCTTGAAAATGGAAAATCGTCTTTTTCATTTGCTTATAACTCTCATAAATTATTCCAAGTTTAATTTTTAAAACTATTCGGTCCTATTTAAAAAATAGTCTTATTTTTGGTCCATTTTACCTACCTCGACGAAGATGTGCCTATCGCATTCGCAACATTTTTTTATCCCCTCCAGTTAATTTTCAATAAAATCGATCACTATCCGAATATGAGATAAAAGCAATATTCCATATATATTGAGCACCCTGTTCTTATGTAAGTATATACAGTGTGTTTAAAAGTTTATAACAATATTTTTAATAATTTTATACAGTTATGTGACGTTACTATGTGTATAAATCGTTTTGACAAGTCGATTTTGTCTTTTAAAATGCCATTTCTGACGTATTATTATGGCCAAAAGCAAATGACGTTATTTTTTTTCCAATAATCACTCCCTATTTGTGATAAATCATTGCAAAGTTTTTTTATTACATTCTTAAGTCCATTCTTTATGAAGAATATTTTCTACTAAATTAATTTTTTTTACGAAATTAAAGGAATATAAATATTTTTACTATAAATAAATGTATAAATAATACTACACGTTTTATATTACATTGATATGAGAGCAGTATTTACCTACTTTTGAACCCTAAGCTCACGCTTCGTGTCCAAAAGGCACAACATGTTCTTTATTTTTGTTTTACAATAATTATTGGTCCTCCCAACGAATAACGTGGAGGACCTTCCTACGTTGATCTAGTGGTGGATTGATTAAATAATTAAGTAGATACATATAATTATTTCTTTTATTTACATAAAATTATTTTTTATTTATATCAGGTAAAATAAGAAAAAAATTAAAAATAACAAGCTATACCGGGAGTAACGAGACAGTGTTACATCCTGAATAGGCGCAAGCTTCACAAGTATCCAAAAGCAAATTTGGAGCATTACCATTTTTTCTTGATTTCTTAAGAAGGGACTCGCAGATCTCTTCTTTAGTATTTTCGAAACATTTCCTGAATATCATCACCGAATGTTGTCCACCTCTGTATCCTAAAACACATCAATTAAATTGAATAATCTCCGAAACATGAGTGAGACACTCGATAGAGTTTAAAAAGGTCTTAAAAGGACTGTCAATCTTGGTTGCTAGAAATGAAAGAGCCAAAATTAATTTTTCTTTTAAGACCTTCTTGCTTTCAAGAAATTCAAGAAACAAATAACTTAATTTACTTTTTTTTTAATTAACGTATATTATGGCTTTGACAAAACCTAAGGAGAATAAGAACCTGTTATGAACAATATTTTATCTACGAATAATTATTCATAGTGCGAGTATTATATGTGTAATTTCCAGTGGCGGATTTCCGATTAGGCTAGGTAGGCTATAGCCTACGGCGGCAAATTTTTGTAGGCGGCAAATTTTCGAAGAACAAAAATATTTTCGAGTGCTGGGAAATTGCGTGACCTTGGATATTAAAAAAAAATTTCCTGCGGCGCTTTATCAAGAGGGGAAAACCGTTTCGTACCCCCCTCCGCCTTTGAATTCATATTCTTTTTGAAGCCCACAAGAACACAGCCTGTTTACCCACTAAAATCAGGCTAGAGCCTAGAGCGCTAAAAATTCTGTCATTTTTGCGAACTTTTCATCACTTTTTTAACAAATAATTCTCAAAATTTCCCGGGAGAGAACCCCCGGATCCTATGCAACGAGGATTAATTAATACCATAGGCGGCGATTTGATTCAGCCTATAGGCGGCACATTTGTAAATCCGCCTCTGGTAATTTCTGTAATATACTACCCATAATTGCCTAAGGGATTAATGATATCAGAATAATGAAAAGCAAATTTACACAACACTGAATCTTAATAATTTTTTTTTAGAAAAAAATACCCAATTAAATAATTTTGGGTTTTGAATTTGAAAGAATATAATAAAAGGAAGAAACATTAGTAGGTACAATAATTAAATATATTTTATGACAGATTCTAAAAATATCAATATTGTAAAGCTAATTAATATAATACCAACCAACTTACTGTTATATTTGTAAGAAACGCAATAATTGTTTTCACTTGGAGGACACTTTACTAGGTTCATTCCTCTACGATCACCCCTGGCGCAATAATCATTGTACTCGGTTCCTGGTCGTAATACCCTGTAGCACTCATAGCACGCTGTGGAATTTGCTAAGCCTAAAGATTCATAAAAAAATTAGTAGGAAATTTTCTAAAAAAAAAAATCATATAAAACTTCCACATCCTCAATTATGTCTGCCACATTCTCAATGTCTGACAACTATCTTGCTTGAACGCACTTACCACATTCGCGTTTTCGTGAACGTTGATTTGATTTCCCAACTCTAATAATAATAATAAATAATACAATTAACACCAATATGTGGCTTGAATAAAAAAAACCTATTTCATCAAAAATTTGAACAATTCCACACATTTGCAACACTCACAGTCATTTGTTTCTCCAGTGCATGATAATGGGAGATAGTCTCTCCTGAAAGTTTGCAAACTTGAGAAAAATACACAGTTGATTTTACTGAAGGCGTTTTATGACTCCACTCCCAATAACCAAAAACTTTGCGTACGTATTATACCTAGCAACTAAGTTTGTTGGGACTGCCACCCTATGGATTCGAATCCCAGTATCGCCATGGATGTTTGTGTTCATTTATTTAACAATATATTGTAAAAATGTGGCTGCGGCTAAGACTGATGCGGTTAAGACTGATGTTCCATCTTTAAAAAAATACATGATGACGCTCAGAGTATATTATTTATAAATTGTCTCTAATAGAAAAATAATCACCCAAAAAAATATCATTTCCATAATGTTTGTTTATAATCCTAACATCCATGTTGTCTCAAATCAACTATGCTGTATGTATGTATAAGTAATGAATAATGTTTATCTGCATTGTGAAGATGTAAAACAGTAAAATAATGTAAAATAAAAACTATACATATTTTTGTAGGTGGCACGACAAGTTTTAAGATCAGTAGAGAGAATTAAGTAAAAGCTCACCTGTTTCGAAAAGAGAAAACAAAACTAGAAGAAAATTTGCTATAATTATTCCTTGAAACTTCATTTTATGTACTTGCAAGTCGATTTTTAAATAATACATGTAACTCGAAAGTTACAGTAACTATAAGAGTCAACGATTTTGTTACACAATATAATATTCATATCTTTCCTCATTTTCCTTTTATTACTTATTTAATTACTTCATTTTTGTTGTTATTTTTATTAAGTCAAACATTAAATTATTTTTAAAATGTTGAAATGGAATACGAATAATTTCCCAAGCTCTTGGGAAATCTAATAACCTATAAAAATCAAACTGTCTTTAAGAAATCATTAATAATAATTGTAACATGTTTTTGTTGTGTAATATATTTTTTTCTTATATTTAATGCACAATTAATACCATTGTATAATAAATATAATTTTACTAGCAAACCCGTGTGGGGTTGCTAGTCCCCCATCGTGGCGCCCCCCCAGGTGGCGTATAGGGGAATGCCTCCCAGATATGGGTGGTACCGGGGAAATGAAATACCCGGTGCGGACCAAAACTAGCACTGAGCCACGGCAGCTGGCTGCTCAGAACTGACCCCGAGCGAGGAGTGAAGAAACTCCATCGGTTAGGAATCAGACATCAAACGGCAGAGTGGAAACCACAGAAAGGCGTTTGAACAGCGATGAGGAAGGCAAGGGGAAACCACCTCATTATATTTCCCTAGTATAATCATCATGACAGATACACTTGAAACAAGGGCCCTTAGTCCCCGGCAGTCCTTCAATGGACAAAGGGTGCGAAGAATCCCCGGGAGGAAGTTAAAGATTGGAACGTGGTATGTTAGGAGCCTTTTCCAGGCTGGCAAATTAGGCAACTTAACACTGGAAATGAACAGACTGAAAGTTAATGTATTCGGAATAAGTGAAGTCCGATGGCCCGGTAGTGGCAAATGCGTGACTGAAGGAGGAACATTTTACTACTCTGGTAGCGATGATCAGCGAGGGCATCCGAACGGTGTTGGAATTTTGGTAGATAAAGAACCGAGTAAATCCGTTACAGGTTTTGTACCCCTCTCAGAAAGAGTAATGATGATACAGTTAGAAACATCAAAGATACGAACAAATATAATTCAGGCATACGCCCCAACGGCACAAAGTGAAGACAGAGAGATCGATGAGTTTTACGGACAAATAGAACAATTATGGAAGAACATTAAGAAACACGAAGTGACAGTTGTAATGGGAGATTTCAACGCCAAAATCGGCAGGGGAGAGGTTACAGATGTCATTGGAGAACATGGACTGGGACAGCGTAACGAGAGAGGAGAGAGGCTGGTTGAATTTGTCCAGGAGAAAGATATAATAGTGACAAATACCTTATTCAAACTACCACCAAGGAGAATATACACGTGGAAATCACCACAGGCCACAAAAGACAAAATAGTAAGAAACCAGATCGACTATGTCATGATTAATAAACGATACAGGAATAGCATACTCTCGGCCAAAACATATCCAGGAGCAGACATAGCATCGGATCATAACCCTGTAGTTGCAACATTCAAACTAACGTTAAAACGTATCAAACAGTCCAAGAAGGGCAACAAAATGGACGTCACGAGATTAAGAAACAGCGAAACTAGATCAAGGGTTGAGGAACGACTTGCAGAGGAGTTGCAGACGGCACGCAGCGGAGATAAGGGAGACATTAACACCGAATGGGAGAGAATTAAAAACACAATGCTTGAAGTGAGAAACAAAGAGTTGAGCGGTACGAATGAGAGAAAGAAGAGCGATTGGATGACTGATGAAATTATTGAGTTAATCAGAACAAGAAGAGAGGCTACACTGATAACAACAGATACAAAAGTATACATCGAGAAATACAAAGGAAGGTGAAGGAGGCGAAAGAACAGTGGTTGAGTGAAAGGTGTGCTGAAATTGAAAAACTACAAAAAGTACATGACTCCTTTAATATACATAAAAAGGTTAAGGAGATCACTGGAAATTATAAAAAGAGGAGCGCAGATATACTGGTGGATGATGATGGGAATATAGTGGTGGAGCTGACATCAAAGCTTGACACATGGAAAAGATATATCGAAACGCTGTTCGAAGATGACAGAAATAGACCCTTACCCCCAGAAAATGATATAGAAACCGGACCAGAAATAACAACAGATGAAATAGAATATGCGCTGAAGAACATGAAGAACGGGAAAGCACCTGGTCCAGACGAACTACCAATTGAAATGATAAAACTGCTTGAGGGACATAATTTGGATGCGCTTGCTGAGCTCTTTAATACAGTCTACAGATCAGGAACGATACCAAAAGGCTGGTTAGTGTCGAGCTTCATTGTGATTCCCAAGAAACCCAACGCAAGATTATGTAAAGATCATAGAACCATAAGCCTAATGAGTCATACACTCAAATTATTTTTAAAAATAATTCACAACCGTGTGTATAAAAAACTGGATAACGACATCAGAGATACACAGTTCGAGTTCCGTAATGGAGTTGGCACGAGAGAAGCATTATTTAGCATAAACGTGTTGACTCAACGCTGTCTGGATGTTAATAAGGATGTATACGCTTGCTTTGTGGACTACGAGAAAGCATTTGACAGAGTCCGTCATGAACAACTTATCAGAATTCTGAGAGGAAAGCAAATAGATACCAGAGACACCAGAGTTATTGAAAACTTATATTACGACCAAACAGCAAACATCAAGATAGATAATAAATATACGGAAAGCAGCAACATCAAACGTGGTGTACGACAGGGGTGCATACTTTCCCCGCTATTGTTTAATATGTACTCAGAGGTCATCATGAGAGAGGCATTACACAGTGAAGCAGCTGGAGTGGTAGTAAACGGAATTCCTATAAACAACTTACGATACGCAGATGATACTGTACTGCTGGCAGAAAGCATGGATGACTTGCGAAGAATGGTCCAGAAAGTGTATGAAACAAGTATCCATTATGTTTTGAATATGAACCTTAATAAAACAAAATTCATGATCTTTACCAAAAAACCAAATCAAAATACACAACTGATCGTAAACCATCAGATAATAGAGCGAGTCTATAAGTATAAATATCTAGGGACCCTGATCAACGACAACAATGATTACTCATCAGAATTAAAAACGAGAATCGAAATGGCACGTAACACCTTTATTAAAATGAAGAAACTCTTTTGCTGCAAAACTTTAAGTAACCACCTTAAAATACGAATGCTAAGATGCTACATATTTACAATAATACTCTACGGAATAGAAGCTGCCACTCTAACAAAAGAAATGCTCAAAAAGATAGATGCCTTCGAGATGTGGCTTTACAGAAGGGTACTCCGGATATCATACGTTGACAGAATTACTAATATATATATATTCGTTTGAAATTACAAATTGCAGTCTTACGATTAACATGTTGTTTAGTTTATTAAATTACATATGATTGGTTTCGTCGATCATAACTAATGAAGAAGTCTTACGGAGAGTCTCAAAAGACCTGGAACTGTCTCAAGAGGTAAAGGTCAGAAAACTCCAATATCTGGGCCACGTAATGAGAGGTATAAGATACAAGCTGCTACAACTGATTATTCAGGGTAAAATAATAGTGGGGAAAAGAAGCATGGGAAGAAGACGGATGTCGTGGCTTCGAAATCTCAGAGAGTGGTTCAACTGTACATCAAACGACCTGTTCAGGGCAGCAGTCAGCAAAGTGAAATTGGTCATGATGGTCGCCAACCTTCGCAAGAAGACGGCACCTTAAGAAGAAGAAGAATAAATATAGTTATTTGTGATTGTTTTGACAAAAATTATGAATACCAGGGACTGCATTTTTATGATCACTATTATTATATGTTTAATATAATATTTTTATATGTGTAAACTTATAGTCCGGGAGCCAGCGACATTTTTCAATGTCTTATTTGATAAAGCTTGGTTTATCTTTTGATATGTCGTAATAATATAGCCTATCAACAAAATCCACTCCTGCCACCTCAATCGCGGGACAACGCTTATCAGCAGCTTGTCAATGTCAAAAAAAAACGAGTAAATGACAAACATGATAAAAGCTGAAACTTTACCTATCGTTTAATGATATATTAGTTAGAAAAAAAAATCACCTCCTGCCACCTGTATCGTAGAACGATGTATTCCTGCCATGGACCTAAAGATGTGAAAAAAAATTTGACTTAAATGATAAAAGCTTAATTTTTTCTTACCGGTAGTTTATTAATGAAGAAGGCAGAAAAACTTATGCTGCCAGTTATTTGTCGGAACCTGGCCTCGGCAGGAGGTTGTGAAGTTGTTGTTGGATAAGTGACACATACAGTACAGCAACGACTCTGAAGGCATCTCAAAAAAAAAAATTTCCAACTATTTTCTCTCATTTTTTTGATAAATGATTTTACAAAAACATTATAAAAATATTGATAGGTATAAAAATATTTATAAGTAGGTATGGAAATATTGATTTAAACAATTGAACCCTATGCTGCAACAACGTTGTAAGTGCTAAAAGTAAATTTTGCGGGAAGTCGAAATAAACATTTTTTGTGAACCAATATAATATATCAGCTTACAAACATTAATGTATTAATTAATTATATTAATTAATTAACATTAATATATTAATGTTTGTAAGCTGATATATTATATTGCTTCACAAAAAATGTTTATTTCGACTTCCCGCAAAATTTACTTTTAGCACTTACAACGTTGTTGCAGTATAGGGTTCAATTATTGATAAACAGAAATCATTATTGAAATATCAAGTCACGCTAAATCTTCTTCGTCAGAATCCTCACTATCGCTTATCTATTGCTTATCGGTCACAATAGCCAAACTGTTATTAGAGTTTCGGTCAAACGATCTCTAAAGTGCAGCATGGCTTCGTTTGGTCAGTACTTGGATGGGTGACCAAAATTATAGTGGTAAAAAAAAAGTTCCGTGACCGATCGTGCTCCGGGAGGTACGTTAAAAAGGGGGTCCCGGCTGCTTCACAGCAGTCGTTAAGTTACGTCAGAGGCCCTTGGGCTACTTGAAAACTTCTGACACTTGGGCTTTACCACAGCCATACGATATTATTATTATCATTATCTGGTTGCTATGGTCATTTCCTCGGGATTATCTACTTCCTCGGCATCATATGCTATGTAAAGTGAGGTAAAAGGGATATTATTTCATTAACGATTATTTCATTGATTCGACTAGGATCCGCGATTACGACTTCGCCAACTAAAGTTGGTAATTGGTCGCCTTCAAACCATCGAAATTTCAACTTCTCTTCTATTTCTTGCCATCCACAATCGCATGGAGACAGCAAGGTAGGATGTTGAGAATGTGCATTGGACCATATACTGGAGATATAAGCGGATCTGAGAATTTGTTGTCGCAGCTCCGATTGGCACGGTGGCAAAATAGATCCGTCAAAGTTCTTCGTTTTTAATTTGAACTGCTCCTCAATGTCGTTGCATTTGAAAGCTTTCATGAAAATAGCCAGTCGGACCTCATTAACGTCTATTAATTGTTTGCAGCCATACATGTCGCAAACAAATTTTTCTAATGTTTCGAAAATAGCATTTGTTTCGAAGTCTGGATAATTCGGTAATTTCGAGAAGGCTTCGATGAATTTAGGAACTTCTGCAAAATGGTGAATGGCCGATTCTTGCCCTTTTTGATTCTTAATTCTTAATTAATAAACTAACGGTAAAAAAATTCAGCTTTTATCATTCAAGTCAATTTTTTCTTCTTCACATCATTAGGTCCATGGCAGGAGTATATTGTTCTACAACACAGGTGGCAGGAGGTGATTTTTTTTCTAACTGATATATCATTAAACGATAGGTAAAGTTTCAGCTTTTATCATGTTTGTCATTTACTCGTTTTTTTTAACAACATTGATAAGCTGCTGATAAGCGTTGTCCCGCTGGTGCGCCGGCAGGAGTTGATTTTATGTCAGGAAGGCGTTAATATGACACGAAAATAATGAAATGATTCTTAATCAAATGTGGCAAAAAAAATGTCGCTGGCTCCCGGACTATTAAAAAATACCTACATCTAGATATTCTTACATTTTTAGGTAGTTTTTGTTTAATATAGAAACACGTCTTGAATATTTTACAAGAATATAATAATGGCAGATGCTCTACAATATTTAATAAACTTATTCAAAGAAATAAACTAAGTAAAACCAGTGTTGCATTCATCATAGTAGCAAGCAGTGCAAGTATGCATAACTACTTTGCTTCGTTGGTTTTTACTCAAATCATCGATAAAATTATCGCAGTCATTGGACTTGTATTTTGGGTAGCAGTCTCTTTCTATTGTCGTCATCCCAATAGTTGAATTCCCTGAAAAAAATTAGGCTGAGTATCACCAACAAGTCATGGTCTTATAAAGCAACGGGACTGCCAGACCTTCGTTATTTTATAAAAGCTGAAAGTGTCTGTGCGCATGTCACCAATACAGGTAGGAACAATACAGCGACTAAGAAGTTTGGATCATCGTGGCTTTGGCAGGTAACAGCTGAAGATAGTATATAAAATTACTCCTCAAAATCTTGAAAGCTTAAAGTTTCCTGTAAACAGTCTTTGAAGATTTAGTTTTCTAGATACAAGGTGTTAAAGTTCTTCGAAACATTTAATATTTTTTGCGCAATCGGACGCGAAATAGCAGCTTCGCGTATGCCATGCAGGCCGCAATATTCAATTTCGTGGCCGTTATATTATTATTTTGACATATGGAAATTTATAGGTACGCCACGGACTTTAATGGTCACCTTTCTTTTTTCGCATTACGCACTGTTTCCAAGATATTATATCTACTTCACAATGTACGAACCCGTACAAGGTAGGTACCTAAATATAATTAAAAATCAATAATAATGAGTAGGTAGGTCCGGAAATATTAATAAGTGCGTCATATGGCAAAAAATACTTTCCTCCTCAGCACGAAGTATCTGTCAAAAATGTCACATTTCTATTAAAGTCAGTGTCGTATAATTTTTTTACGCAACAACATACCTACCCAGATCTCCGCCAATGGATAAAAATTTTCTGTTGGTAGTATCAATAATCTACTTCAATTATAGTATAATAACTGTCAAAAATTTCGAGTTATTCTGATCAGCCAGTTTGTAGATATTCAAAAAATATTACACTATTCGAAGAATTTTACCACCTTGTATCTCGAAAAATAAAGCTCCAACGACCCATGACCACCGGACATTTTTCGCGTATTTTTGCATTTCCCACATATGCCCTTTAAATTAAAAAAAAATAACCTTTATACTTTCAAGATTTTTAGAAATGATTGTAGGTATAATATACCTTCTTCATCTGTTACCTGCCAAAGCCACGATGATCCAAACTTCATAGTCGCTGCGAAACTTTCTGCTTTTATAAAATAACGAAGGTCGGACAGTCGCGGGCTCTTAGTCAAATAAATTGAATAAAGATGTATAAAGATGTAAAATTGTTGTGCATGTAAAATTAATGACTGGGAATTTAAATTCATCCAAAAACAATTATTTTTCTTTCCTTGGTTGAAAATAGATTCACGAAATAGTATGTTTGCAAGACGCATGTAGAGGTACGAAAATGTGTGTGAAAAAACTTTGGAATTCAGTAATATTGACGTTTTTTTACGAAAATCTAGCAGCAATAAAAATATACCGAAGAATTAATATTTATAGTACAGTTTGGGGATATGTATATCAAAACCTATAAAACTCAAAACTAGAGAAAAAAAAAAGTGAAGGGAATAAATTTTTATCTGGAATAATTAAAAATCTCCTAATCCTTATGATAATTTTCTTAATTTACTTTCTAGGAAACCAAGCTTTGGTTGAAAATATATTTTTTTATTAACAAAAAAAATGAGCTCCGCAAGTTCCATTTTCGCTATAATGAAATAAAAAAAAATTAAACAAAAGAAAACAATAATTTTATAAATAATATTATAATAGTATATTATGCAACGAGCTTATAATGAAGGCTATCATTAAGAGCGTATTAATGGCGTATTAATAGCTATCTGTTATCTGCGAGTTCCATACACTATTTTTTCTACGACCCTTTTTTATTTCATAGAAAAGATTAAAAAATTATATATTTTAACAATGACCCGTGTACAATTGCGGATCATTGAGGTTAAGATAGGTTGCTATTTGTTTACGCATATTACCAAATTTTCTCTTCGTCGCTAAGGTTATTCTGCTGAGACATGTTTTAGTATCAAGTTTAAAGGGCACTACTCACTACTGCGTAATTTTTATTATGCGAAGTTCGAATTCCGAATTTTACGCTTCGATTTTGAGATTAATTAATAATTTAATAACATTGACAGCCATTAATTACGATATTGTTTACCTACGCAACGCGGGTCGCAGCGTTGCCGTTTTGAATACTATCACGGAGCGCTACGAATGATATAATACTTTATCTTCCCATCTTTTACACGATATACCTACTTATCAAATTAATTAAGGTAACATAAAATCTTGATAAATTTTCTTTGAATGTTACTTATGTTCTAAATTAAATAAACGTTCAGAAATTTTTCAGAAATACAGAACTTATATCACAAGGCAATTTTTGTCGTGAGTATGACAACTCTGTGACTTCGGTTGGCTTGCCGACCCGATTGTGAGCGAAAAGGAACCGATTCGATTGCAAATGCTCCTCTGCCATTGGATGAAAATTTGTATCTTAATGAGACCCATTAAAGCACTGGTGATTCATATTTAATATGCATATTAAAGGTTGGGAGTAGAAAAATACTTTTATGACGTATCAAAACTAGAAGGAAATTACCCGCTGATTGTTATAAATCTTCTAAAAGTTATAAGTTTATCGATGAAAACACTTTTAACTGTTACAGGTTAACTGTTAATAGGTTAAAATAACCCGAAACTTACTGTCATATCTCAAGATAACGCAGGACGCATCGTATCGTGGGGAGCACAGTTTCTTCTTCATGTATTCAGGATCGCCCATCGAGCAAGGATCAGTGGCCTCTTCGTCTGGTGAAACTTCTACTCTGCATTCATAGCAGTATAAAGAATTACCTTAAATTGAACAAAAAACATTAATAAGTTTCCCACTTCTTATATTTTTACCTAATTGACTCTGTAACAAAATTATCACACCACTTCGATACTTTCATTTTTTGTGAATATTTCGTACTTCGTTACAAACTATTATAAGTTATACTGTTAATCTTTAACACTCTTGAAATGAATTAAACCTACATAGTGCATATTATAAATATTTGTCATTTTTTTTGTAAATATAATTTATACACTTGTTTTTGGACATTGGACATATCCAGCAATCAGCAGAAGTTTCATCGTTGTCCCAGATTACAAGTACATACTAAGAACAGCCACAATTAAAGCCAAAAGTTTTATAAAGCCATATAATTTCACAAAAGGTAAACTGAAGGATTTTTGTTACATAAAATTATCTTATAATCCCTATTTTGCTTGGGAAAAGGTTATAACTACGCAATAATTTTTATAACAGTGTGATCATTTTGAATGTTACCATAAAAAAATGCTTACCAGTTTTGCACAAACGAATCAAAACAAAAAGTAAAATTAAGGGAATTATTCCGTCAAACTTCATTCTATTCTCTTTCAAACGTCTCTTCTCAAAAGTTACGTTATACTATAATAGAGGTGATTCTGTATTTTATAATAGGAAACATTGAATTAAAAAAAACGATGTCATACTAATTAAATGTAACACAATATGCTCATTGTTTTAGTCATTTTTAGTAGAAACTATAGATGTTGGAGCTTGATTACATTTTTGATAGTAATTACAGATGCATTATTAATTGTAATGTTCAATTAATACAATTAATTAAATTTTTTGTTGATATATTTTATTTATTGTTGCATCTGCTACAAAGGATACTGCTTGATCTACGTACAAGGCACTACAACATAGTTACATAAAAATTAGCTTTTCATATATTAAATATTTTTATCAAACAGTACAATGATCACATAGATTTTGCATATTTATTGCATAATAATTTTATTAATACGTAAATGCTTCGTAAATAAATAAATGAAAAAAATTTGCCACCTCTTGATTGTGATTTCCTTGAGAACTTTGAAAACACTCTTTTCATCAGGTGATATAATGTTAAAAGATTCAATTATTAATTATAGTAAACTACTGAGAACTTGAGAAATGGTACATAATTAAATAATTTAAGAGACAGAAATATTAAGAAACGTATTTGGGTAACAAAGTATTTTCATTTTGATCAATACGAAACATTATTATTGTAGATTGTAATGACCTATTTATAGCTTATGAATATTGAGCATATAAGCGCAGTCATAAGTGCATGTGAAAATTTAATATAAGCAGAATTGTTGCATCCATTGTCTCCACACAATTCGCAATCCTTGGTATGCATTCCAATCGCGGTTTCTCTTTTTATTTTAGTGCATATGTGTAGCTCTTCATTTTCACTTGGTGCCAGCTGACAGCCTCTTATCACATACTCCTTAGATCCAACTGAAAAATTATTTATTAGCAAAATTTATTTCGAGAAATAGGTAAATAAAACGCTCACCGGCTGCAATAGTGGCACAACTCAAAAATAGTAATATTGGAGATATTTGAGTTTAAAGATTAATTTGTAAATAAATAAATTTATATCAAATAATAAAACTCGTACTAAACGGGCACAAATCAAAAGTGTCACTATTGTACGTACACCACAAGACATCCTCCTACAAAGTCAGTGGCATACTGAAAATGTGCATTGGTCCGACTTAGAAGCACAAATTGTTATAATGCTTTAGTGACAAATTCGCCATATCGGGAAATCTATGATACCTAATGTTGTGCCAGTCTTGTTGCAAGGAAGAGTATTAAATTTAACACTTGATGCAACAGTTAGTGCGATTTTAAGGATTTTTGAGTTGTGCCACTATTGCAGCCGGTGAGCGAAAAGTTTATGGATAAAATGTCAAAGTGTAAATAAATAATAATTTGAAAATTTAGGAGCAATCAATTATGAAAAAAAATGATGATAACAAAAAGCATCTTTGCAGCAACTATAAAAGCTGCTGCATGTCTCTAGCTTCAACTTCTAAACGCTTGCGACTTATTAGACTCAAAATTAAATCAAACTACTAACTGTTTAATGGTAGTAAAGGAGTACTCTCACGTATGCTTCATTTTGCAGCGCGATGAAGCTCCATAAAGCATAAATACGGATAATCCTTTATGTTTAGTAAGGAAAGAGAGAGGACGCGTACCGCTCATTTATGAACCGAAGAAGAAAATCGATCATCCGCCATTTTTGGTGTCAAAAATTCGACAATAACTTAAAGTACCTATAAATACTTATACAATAATTTGTATTCCGTTAAAAAGGTATAATAGTTACTTTTTATTTTTATATTTTTATTATAGTTACAGTTATTGCAACCGGAAGGAAATTAAATTAATTTACAAAAACACTCTAACGTGTCGGTCTGGTGGTGGTGCCATTTGGTCAGACTTCCACACAAAACAGTTGCAGGTTTCTCTCTTTCGTTGTCTAGACCTTTCAAAGGCCTGAGATCAATCTCAGATATGAAAATTATTTCCAAAGCCTACCTAAATAATGTATTATTTGCCCACACATTTCAATGTAAGACCAGCAGTATTACTCAAGTCATAATTTACTAGGACGTGCCTGCTATTATTTGATCAGACTTCGCTATTAGTTATTCAGTAATTACGTGGGTGTATATTCAGTCAACGTCAATTTTATCGGGTCTGTTCAAAATTGTTCATTAAAGGTTATAATAAGTCAAATATGTCAGTTAATGGTATCTTGAATCAAAATATATTATTCAAAACTAGGTATATGAGGAGTTTCAATAATTAAGATTCGCCTCAACAAGCACTTTAACGAAATGTCAATAATAAATATTGTATGAACTAACTCTGCTGAAAATGCATGAGCGAAAGAAATTTTTAAAGGCACGTAATGTTTTTGTCTAAGGGGTGGTTTTTTGGAGATCGATAAATACCATCCCGTATCCCAGAAAAGGGATGATAGTACATGTATGTATGAGATTCACGAGATAAGATGGATAAATATGTTGAGACTGAGGTCAGCAACCATACTCGTAGATGCATGGTGGAGATACGATCGGAAAACTGGTCACGGTCACGCGGGGCTGTCCGCAGGGGGGATTACTCTCGCCGCTGCTCTGGATAGCACTGGTATATGATCTAATGAGGAGTCTGCATGATAAAAACCTCCATACCATCGGCTATGTGGATGAAATTATCATTCTAATATCTGGCAAATTCGAAAGCACACTCTATAAGAGGATGCAGGCCGCATTCCGCACGGAAAATAAATTGTGCGGAGCTGTAAATCCACAGAAAACAACGATCGTACTCTTTACACGGAAACCAAAACTAAACATCATCAAGCTATCATGGCTCTTCGCTAGGACACTAAAGTTCTCAGCTGAAGTAAAATACCCGGGCCTTCTACTGGATTTCAAACTGACGTGGGCATGGCACGTTATTTAAAAGACCGAATAGACTAGTATAGGGTTCTGTGACAGTGTAGGGCGGTCGGGGGTCGACTTGGTGCCTACCCCTAAAGGTTTCCTTATGCCTGTACACAGTTGTCATCAGGCCCATGCTAACATATGGTGCAATAGTATGGTGGCCCAGAACCAGACTTAGAACTAATGAGAATCACGCCGACCGCGGCTGCCCCGGGACATTTTTATCAGGGAAACGGGAAACAGCGCTGAGGACTGCCCTAAGGTTGAGATTGGCGAGTTAGCTCAATGAAAAGAAGTACATGGGTCAAAGCGGTTCCATACTGAGGATGGTCTTCGCGAGATCGCCTATCATGACGATGGCGGTCGACAGAGTTTATACCCATCCTCATCTTTAATACGAATGGCGCAATAGCATAGGAGCCCCCGGAAGGTTCGTGATTTGACGCATTACTGTACACGGATGGGGCTAAATTTAGTTCAGGATCAGATTGCGGAATTAACTCTAAGTCTCTAAACATGAACTTAACGAACCCAGTGGGCATACCTACATCCTACTATTCTTCAAACAGAACTGATGGCGATCATACACGGTGGTGCAATATAGAAATCACTCAACGCGGAATCGCGAACAAAAGCCTATTGATCGTAACAGACAGCAAGGGAGCTCTGGGAATACTCAGGGGTCCAAGATTCTGCTCTGGGCTTGCTCTAGAGGCCAAATGAGCTTTAACAGCTGTTGTAAATCACAACAGACTCACGCTGTCTTCAATAAGGACACTCCAACATCAAAGGAACCTGAGTCGCAGATCGGCTAGCTCGGGAGGGAGTCAAAGCTTCCTCTTCTGCTTCCAGTTCTTTCTCAGCCTGGGATAGCTTAAGGAGAGGGGCAACTAGGGAAAGGAGGAAGCACAATTTGCCACCTGAGGTCTCAAGGTAGCGGACTTGTTCTGCCCTCCCAATGATTCAGAATCCAGAATTCAGAGATTCAAGAGATAATAATTTAATTAAAAAATTTACAACAAATATTTGTGTATAAATAGAGACTATTGTTAATTTTCAAGCTTACTGCACAACGTAGGGGAAACTACTCCTAGGGGAAACGTTGCAGTGAATATTAACCAGAATCAAAGCCACTCTAGTTAAAAAGCTGATAGTTTCCCTAAAAACTGTATATGTAGTATCTTAGGAAACTTGATAGTTTTCAAGGAAACTGTTTTTGAAAGGATGTCATTTATTGTCAAAATAATATTGTTGAAATTTTTTTTCACATTTATTACTGAAATGGATCGCACCTAGGTAGGATGATAAGGAAATATTTCCTTCGCCCTCATTAAATCAGCCCAAACCGAAAAAGCAAACAGTGCAAGCATTAGGTACGTAAATACCTAAAGGTAAAATTGTTAGGAAATTAAATACAGCTACGCGCCGTTACATCAATAGAAACGATTCCTGCCAGCACATTAAATATTCATAAAATAGAAGCGCTCTAGCTAGTGGAGTTCCAGCGCTTTAAAAAGACATCCGAAGACCAGCAGAGCTAGGATGGAGGCAAGCCAGATGTTAGGGCAGGCATTGTGTCGCGACACTCTCGGTCCGCGTGACGAAGAATAGGTGACCTACATACAAGAACGGGTGGTGGTTTGGCCATATTTATTTTCACATAATACACAACCACACTTATCCGTAAATTTGAAATTCCCGCTATCCTTGTACCTACTCCTCTAAGTTACCGATCGTCCGCGCAGCGAGAAGGTACGAGAAGAGAAGAAGAAGACACTCTCCGCCGCAGTCGAAAATCGCCGCTACTTAGAACTATCATTTTTTATTTAAAAAAACCCGCTTACCCGCTGTTAAAAGTGAAATCAAAAGTTGATCCCGCTGTAGAACAATTACGCGATCATTATCGTAATAGTGCCTGTCGGAAGGAAAGTGCTATAACAAGAATTACGGTTTGGGAAAAGGAAAATCTCCAGCGACCGACCAAATAAGGTAACTCCTTTTTTATCAAAAATTTCCCACCATAATTTTTGGTCCTACGACCCGATCATTACATATTACAGTCCATTATATCCTCAATAATACATAATACACGCTTAATATTAAATCTTTTTGATAAATTTAAATCATTAATTTATTCATAAAATTAAACGCCGACATTGTCGCTGTCTTATCACGTAGATATCACTTTTGAAATGTCTACATTAAAAGTATTAGAAGCTAAGCAACAGAGCTTATTTTCTATTGCTCAAAATTTATATGATTTAAGTAAATCAGTTGGAACCCCAGAGGGAAATCAAAGATTTCTAACACGTACAAAAACTCTAGATAAAGTTAGGGATGAATATATGCAGGTTGTGCAGGATGTGAACCTTGAAAAATTAAAATTAAAACCCGAATATGCTCCCTCCTTTAAAGCTGCAGAAGCATTTGATGAGATCTATTGTCATATAAAAACTACTGAACAAAGTTTAGCCGACTTGACCAAAATCAAAACCGAACCCAATATTCCTGCTGTAACTAAACCGCAACAAAAACTACCGGTATTAGAACTAGTAGGATTTAATGGTAACCCTATTCGTTGGTCATTATTTTATCAAAATTTTAAAGAATTGATTCACGAAAATAAACAGCTCACAGACGCTGAACGTGTTCAGTACTTAATATCAAAACTTTCCGGATCGGCCTTGTCGGTCACCGCCGGGGTGCTGCCAACTGCTTCTAACTACCCTATTATTTGGAACTTGCTGATTGAAAAATATCAAGATTCTCGCACTCTCGCTGTTCAGTACTTGGATAATATGTTTAAGTTTAAACCCATTGTCAATGCTTCACCACAAAATTTAGACAATTTTCTGGAGTACTTTTGTGCTTCAGTTGCCGCTTTAAAAGCCGTCAACCTACCAGATTTGGCTGACTTTATTATCACGCATATCGCTCTGAATAAACTCGATAAGGACACTGTTAACCTTTTTGAGCAAGATTCTCGCTTGGAAAAAATACCTACGTACGCTTCTTTAGAAAAATTTGTTAAAGAACAAACTAGAGTCTTGACGCGCACTCAACAACTTATCAGACCATTAACGTATATTTCTCCCTCGAAAACCGCATCCTCCTCACAAAATATCTCAAAAGGCAAGCAATCCTCTTTCCATTCATTTGTAATAAATAGTAACTCATCAGTTCGCTCATGCAATGTTTGTCAATCAGATGACAAGCACCCTCTATTCCGCTGTCCAAAGTTTGTTAGCTTGGATGTTTCCGCTAGATACGATATAGTGTCAAAAAACGCATACTGTAAAAACTGTCTAGGTTTTCATGAAACTAGACAGTGTAGATCCTCAAGAACCTGCTTCAAATGTAACAGACGTCATCATTCGTTATTACATTTCAATAGTTTCAATTCCTCCCAGGCCTCTCAAGATAATAAACCATTATCGCTGTCGACCACGACAAAAATCGTTCCCGCAACTGAGTTGCACGCTACTGTCCCAGATGTGAACGCAGCAAATAGTGTTTTTAAAAATAAAATGCAAATGCATGAAACTCCGAGCAAGGAGTGCTTATTTACGAATACAAATAATTCTTCGAGTCCTTATACTGATGTTTCACCTACCGCTCGAGTTTATGTTTGTGATAACAGTAAAGCCGACTTGAACTGCAGTATTCGAATATTATTAGACACCGGCTCAAATGCTAATTTTATTACTGAATCTTGCTGTAAACGATTAAACTTGATCATTAATTATCAATCATCATCAGTACATGGGATCGGTATGTTGGTACGTCCTATCCTAGGATATACTCTTATCAGTTTTCGATCTAGATTTGACTCTCGCTATCAATACACGATAAAAGCCGCAGTTGTTGAAAAGATTACAGGGAATTTGCCCACCGCGCAACTAAGCACAGAAGCTCTAGATTATTTCAAGGGCACACTCTTAGCAGACGACAAATTTTTCTCTCCTTCAGAAATCGATTGCGTCATCGGTTCAGGGTTGTTTCCGCATCTATTGTTATCAAAAAAGATCATTCACCCTAACTCCGGAATAATCGCGGTCCAATCCACACTTGGTTATTTAATGATGGGCGAAGCTAAATGTGCAGAAATTAAGCCAAATAATTCTTACGGCCTACACGCAGTCATCCAGGGAAAGGAAACAAGCTTAGATGACATGCTACAGAAATTCTGGGATTTAGAATCGGTTCCTTCACGTAAATTTCTTAGTCCTGAGGAACAAAGATGCGAGGAAATCTTCAATAATCATGTTTTGCGCGAACCAGATGGTCGATACGTCGTTTCATTGCCCTTTAGAGAGACTCCTGATCAATTGGGGGACTCATATTTTACCGCTAAGCGCAGATTATTATCGTTGGAAAAGAAACTAGATTCAGACATAGTTTTACGCACAGGTTATAACGCAACAATTCAAGAATACATTGATAAAGGTTTCTTAAATAAAGTAATTGAATCAAGACCGCCCCCTCATGCATATTATATACCGCACAGAGCCGTATATCGGCCTGATAAGGATACTTCAAAGGTTAGAGTTGTTCTTGATGCTGGCAGTAAGACATCTTCTGGAAAGAGTCTTAACGATATTTTGTATTGTGGGCCTAACCTTCAGTCCAATATTTTCGATTTGCTTTTCAATTTTCGACTCTTCGCTATCGCGGTATCAGCTGATTTAGAAAAAATGTTCTTCTCGATCAAAGTCGAACGGGAACACCGCCACTTCCAACGAATACTTTTCAGATTTAATGCTGAGCAGCTCATGGACATCTATGAATTTGAACGTGTACCATTCGGATTAAAATGCTCGCCTTATCTCGCCATGCGCGTGATCAGAAGGTTAGTTAGTGACGAAGGTGATAAATATCCACAAGCGGCACCCATTGCTTCAACTTACGGTTACATGGATGACTATTTGCATTCAGTACATACCCCTGTAGAAGCCCTCGAACTGTATAAGCAGTTAAACGCTCTCTTCAGAAGTGCAGGTTTCAACCTGACTAAATGGATCTCTAATTCATTGGAATTTTTGGGACATATTCCCGAGGAACTTCGCTTATGTAAGAATGTCCGATTTGACTCTGATTCAGAAACTAAGCTAATAGGCTTACGCTGGAACCCGGCTGACGATAATTTTATTTTCAGAACTAACTCTGATTCTCAATATTTCAACGCTACTAAACGTTCGATATTATCAGCTACTGCATCGCTTTTTGATCCCCTAGGTATGATCGCTCCTTTAACAGCATGCATGAAACTTCTAGTACAAGAGTGCTGGAAGCGTGAGCTGGGCTGGGATGAAGAGCTGCCAGACGACCTTTCAAGAATGTGGTTTCAAATTCACTCTGAGCTCGTTAATTTTTCGCAGGTTAATATTCCTCGTCACATAGGTATTTTTGAAGACTCATTTATAACTCTATTAGGTTTCGCAGACGCTAGCGAAAAGTGTTATGGCGCGGTGATATATATTCGCATTGGTTCGCTGACTTCGAAAGCAACTAATGTTTCTCTTCTCTGCGCGAAATCACGTGTTGCACCCTTGAAAAAGGTATCACTCGCAAGATTGGAATTGTGTGCTGCTCATCTTCTCGCATTACTCATACAATCAGTCATTAATAGTTTCCATTCTCGTTGCGCAATTGATAAAATATTTGCATTCTCTGACTCCACTATCACTTTGGCCTGGATACACTCGTCCCCGCATAGATGGCAAACATTTATTGCCAATAGAACAGCCGCTATTCAAGAAATTGTCGATCCTGAGCATTGGTATCATGTGCCAGGAAAGGACAATCCCAGTGACATAATATCTCGCCCTGTTACTCCCGGTAAATTGATCGATAATGAAATGTGGTTCCAAGGACCTTCTTGGATCTCCTCCCCGCAACACCAATGGTCTATCACGCCTTTCAAAAAAGAATCCGCTCCCGCTGATATGCCTGAAACTAAGGCATTGTCACTAGTTGTACAAATCGCTAATCCCGAGCCTCATCCAATCTATACTCTCGCTGATCGAGTTTCCTCATGGAGTAAATTACTCAGGGTGGTAGTTTTAATTTTACGCTTCTCGAAAAAACTGAGTTCTAAGGGACCAGTTTCAGTTTCGGACTTGGACAAAGCCGAGAATTACATTTTAAAATGTGTTCAGCAGTCACATTTTCAAGACGATATCCAAGCTTTGAAGTCAGGAAAGTCCTGTCGTCTCAAACTACGCAAACTCAACCCATTTATAGAAAACGAGATCCTCAGAGTAGGAGGTCGCTTACAGAATGCACCGCTTAGTTATGAACAACAACACCCTATTTTGTTACCATCCAGAGATCGCATCGTTCAGTTATTGGTCGAGTATCATCATATATTACGATGTCATGCAGGACCTACTTTATTGTTAGCTCTAGTACGCCATAGATATTGGATATTGTCTGGTCGCAGTCTTGTACGCAGGGTGGTTCATTCTTGCAACCCTTGTTTTAAAAATAATCCAAAATCATTATCGCCTTTGATGGGAAGCCTACCTGAATTTCGCGTCAGTCAACACAAACCTTTCGCTAAGTGTGGTGTTGATTACGCAGGACCTTTAGCTATCACACTAACTAGAAAACGCGGAGTTAAAAGCCAAAAGGCTTATATTTGCTTATTCGTATGTTTGGTCACTAAGGCCTTACATATTGAATTAGTGTCGGATCTTTCGACAGATCTGTTTCTAGCCGCCTTTAAACGATTTATCTCTCGTCGGGGTCCCGTGTCTCTCATTATCAGTGACGGAGGCAGAAACTTCGTCGGGGCACGCAGACGATTGGATGAAATTTATTCTTTGGTATATTCCAGGGACTTCGCTAGAGAGATCGTTAAAGATTTAACGCCGTAAAAGATCGAATTCAAGTTGAACCCTCCATACGCCCCTCACATGGGCGGCCTATGGGAAAGTAATATTAAGAGTGTAAAAACTCACCTCTTTAGAGTAATCGGCAATCAGATTTTAACCTACGAGGAACTCAATACCATTCTCATTCAAATCGAAGCGCTAATGAATTCGCGTCCTCTCTGTTGTCTAAGTAATGATCCTTCGGATCCAACTGCATTAACGCCCTCCCATTTTCTTAATCTTACTCCGCTGAAATTTATTCCCGCTGAAAATTTTTGACAATGTTCCAGTAAATCGTTTACAGCGATATGCTCTGATTGACAAGTTAGTCCAATCTTACTGGCAAAGATGGCATATTGAATACCTCTCGACTCTTCAAGCTAGGGAAAAGTGGAACACTGAAGCATGTCCCGCGGCACAAGGACAGGTTGTAATAATTCGCGAAGATAAACTCCCGCCATTATGCTGGCCCTTAGGGGTGATAGAGGAGGTCTATCCGGGAAAGGATGGAGTAGTTCGCGTAGTAAAGGTGAAGACCAAAACGGGCAGCTATGTTCGCCCTGTGGTTCGCATTTGTCCTCTGCCAAGTCAATAAATCCGCATCCTACCCTGCTTGTATATATTCGTTTAGTTATTAATATTTTTAGTTTAAGTTTGGGGTTTATTCTCGTTTAGATTGTAATCATTTATTCTGTTGAAGTATTACAATACTTCAAGGCCGCCGGCTATGGTTTGGCCATATTTATTTTCACATAATACACAACCACACTTATCCGTAAATTTGAAATTCCCGCTATCCTTGTACCTACTCCTCTAAGTTACCGATCGTCCGCGCAGCGAGAAGGTACGAGAAGAGAAGAAGAAGACACTCTCCGCCGCAGTCGAAAATCGCCGCTACTTAGAACTATCATTTTTTATTTAAAAAAACCCGCTTACCCGCTGTTAAAAGTGAAATCAAAAGTTGATCCCGCTGTAGAACAATTACGCGATCATTATCGTAATAGTGCCTGTCGGAAGGAAAGTGCTATAACAAGAATTACGGTTTGGGAAAAGGAAAATCTCCAGCGACCGACCAAATAAGGTAACTCCTTTTTTATCAAAAATTTCCCACCAGGTGGAAAGAAACAGACCGGGTGAAGGAATGTAAAATCATGATTCAAACAATAAAGGACAATAGTAACTCGTTAGATATATCACCTACGATAATGAAAATTACACCAATCGATAAAACGAATAAATAAATGGCAACAGCCAAAAATCCACCATGGTCCCGAGATAGCAAGTAGGTGAAAACGCGAAATGAAAGTTAAGCCGGTGCAATTATAATAGCTAGACACAATGGAAAGGTGCAGAACGCGTCGGCCGATTTGAAGGAAAATTTAGGTAGTTCAGGTTTAGGACAATTCAGTAAGGTAGCCGCGAGGTCAAATCGCTAAGTCTTGTAATTAGGAAAATATGATTAAGAAATAAATCACGGTATAGAGCAGTGCCAATAAGGTGCATTGTTGCGTGGTGTTTAGAAAGCGGCCCGCTGCTTCTATAAAAGCAGACGTCTTAGAGCAAACCAGGCAGATGAAGATCAGCTTCCGAGCAGGTCGCATCTGACTCCTTAACCCTTTAATTGTTGGCCAGAGATGACGTTATGTGAACTCCGGCCTGCAAATCCTTCTTTAACCAAAAATTCAGTCAGAGACGACGTTATGTGAACTCCGGCGAGTTTTCCTTAATCTACCTGAGAATTTCCATTGCCAATTTAGTTAGAGTCAACTCGCACCCGAACAAACTTCTAAATCACACTTCTTTACCCGATAATTCAGCCAGAGACGACGTTTATGTGAACTACGGCTGAGTTTTCCATCATCTACCTGAGAATTTCCATTGCCAATTTGGTTAGTGTCAAGATAGTACCCGAACAGAACTTCTAATCACAATTCTAACCCGATAATTCAGCCAGAGATGACGCCTGTGTGAACTCCGGCCGAATTTCCCTCCTAAACCCAGAAAACCCAATGAGAAAATAGTTAGGGAAGATCTCTCTTCGAAACAAAATCCACATAAATAAATAATCAAACAGATTCGGCAAATCCACGAGCGCAGATCCCATTTTAAACCAAGTAAAATAATCAGCTAGGAGTTAGGCGGCATCAGCAGCAAATACCTAGTAGGTACCTACTCAATCACGTTAACCAATAAAGAGTCCGCGGCAGGAAGCAATCGCTCACCAACAAATAATTTATGAATAGGAAATTGAGATAGAGCTAGGAAGAAAATGGACCCAGGTCAGGAATAAAATAACCTGTGAATAATAATTAAAGCGGCACGTTATTAGAAATAAACCAAGTTAGGCAGGAAGCAGTCCCTTTAAATAATACTATTTAGAAAGTGAAAACGAGCCATTCTTCCCATTGTGTGGCGCTATATGACAGGAACTCGCAACAGTAGGTTGCACTCTCAGATAGAACCAAGCAAGCTAAGGCAGGGTTGTCAGATTTAGCACCCGCTACTCGCATACATTATCAGGCTATACCAGTACATTACAATATTCGATTAGGATTTATAATAGGTACTCGATTACCAAACGTGGGGGAGGCATTCATCTCGATGTCCAGATGGAGACCTCAGGGGGCCGGAAAAAGAGCAGGACTCTTTAAAGTGGAAATCGTAGCACGCCACGGGGCAATAAAACACCCGCAGTTGTAGGATAGGCAAATCAGCAAATAGCGAATCAAAATCACCAAAATTAGACCGACCTCGAGAGTGGGTAAAGCCAATTTAGATTCAAAAACCAAATTGATCATTATAAGGTCATTAGATTATTTTAACATAAGATTATTAGACAAATTGATCATTTAGAGACTCGCACTAAGGTGTGTAGAAAAATCTACAATAATACAGTTGATTAAGGTTTCAATCCGAAAAGTACTCGAATGACGAGTAAGGTAAATCATCAGGTATAACAGTGACAAATGCCTAGGGGCAAGGTAATATATGTGACATAAAGGTCGTCTTACGGGGCAGCATCGACAGGTGCAATAAAAGGTATAACAGTGACAAATGCCTAAGGGCAAGGTAACATAATTATGTGACATAAAGGTCGCCTGACGAGGCAGCATCGACGGGTGCAATAAAAGGTAGAACAAGACAAATAACAACAAGGTATACAAAGTGATAACTAAATACAGTATCACCCAGGTTATGAATTGAATAAACGGAGGTGAAATAATTCACTCTCCCAGGTAAATCAACTGTGAAAATAAAATCATTAAATAAAAGAGAATCGGAAGGAACGATTTTATAAAAGATACGAAATCAAAATTCAGGAGAAGTGGCAACCCTGTACTAGAATGAACCTCGCAAGGCAAAGAAAAACGTTGAATAGGCAAACAGACAGACATTTCCGCCAAATCCGGATAGCCTGTAACCAAAGTGGTTGTATTCTTTAATTAATTCAAGCAGTTGCTTGAAATGAAATCAAAGAAACTAGAAAAAGGAAATTAGGCAAGGAAAACCGTTGAATAGGGGAAAAACAAGACATTTCCGCAATATACCGGATAGTCTGTAAACGAAACAAAAGCAAAACGAAATAATAAGAAAGCGCAGGTGTGCAAAAGAGTGGAATCCGAAATGGATTAGAGTTTGAAACATGCATGAAAGGGATCTCTCTTCGCTTTCCATTTTTTTGTACTCTCTATGCAAAATCACAGCCCATCTCGCCCTTCGCCATTTTACGCCCTTGCAAACGAATTCTCTCGCTCATCACTCGCTTTTAGACATCCGACAGGAAGCCAACAGTTAACAACAAGTCTTAGTAAATTTCCCCGCTCTTATGTGGGAAATCCCAATCAACCGAGATACAATGAGTCACAGTAGGTTCTTTTGCGCATCCGTTTCGGCTATAGTAATCCTGGCATACCTCAATCAAAGAGCAGGGGTGACCACGGTAATTACGGTAAACACAACGAGGAAAACACAACGGTCCTATTAGGGGAAACCCCGAGGTAAATAGACGATCACATGGTGGCTTTTCGCAGCAGACCAACGGGCCTGGGTCATCTCCGTTACATTACTAATGTTACCTTTTTTTAAGCAAACCGGTGTATACCACGAATATGATTTTTTTTCTTTCTATAAGTATCATCTCCTGAACCTTAAGTTATAAAATTGCTCTGTAGACAAGTATTTACATAAAATTGCTCTGTAGACAAGTATTTACAGTGTTCTCTGAATGATTGGTGAAAAATAATTCAAGAAATTTTACCTTTTTTTATTTCAATTTATTATAAACAAAAACATTGTGGTAGAAATGTTTATGCTTAGTCGAACAATCCCTCTGCGCTGTTACTGAAACAATGTACGAGTACACCTCTTCCAACTGAAATGGAAATGGCATACGGCCAGACATTGCTTTCAGGTTGACTAGATATTTCACTTCGATAAAACTCTAGCGTATGTTTTAGTAATAAATCTGTACAGAATTTAAATTTATGCAATGTACATTAACTTTTTCCTTGCATTTTAAGGTCGTAAGACTTCACCATACTTCAGTACGGAATCACCAAGGATTTTACAAGGGAATAGGTATTACAATATCACACTCAAAGAGCTTTATAGATTTTCCTTATAATAAATCTATAAGATCTTCAGAAAAAATCGGTTGTTTTCGGGAGAATTGTTGCTGATATCTTATTTATAAAGTCTCATTTATAAATTAGAAGTTGCTTTAGCAACTTTCATAATTTTCGGCTCTGTACTTACAAGTTAACAAAACTACACGTTAAACGTATAACATTTAGTTGCTGCACAATTTAAATAAGACAAAATATTCCTTGTAAATAAGAAAGTCAATAATTTTTTAGTTGTTCTTACCTTGTGTCACTTGTTTCAAACAGCTGGTTGCTACCATTGGATCAATTTTATGAATGTGGACTTCATAGATTTTATCGAATCGCTCATGTACGTTTCTTGCAAGGACTCGAGTTTCATTTAAAGCACCTATACCGCAATATTTCTGTGGAATTTTATTCTTATCAGGCAGAGCGCATGCTTCGTTGCTTTTTGAAGAGCAGGTGTAGCAGTTAAGACAGCAAACTATAACCAAACAGGAAAATATAAGAAATAAAATTCAATCATATGGAGATTTGGGATTTTTTATCGCATTTTTCTGTATCTGTTGTGGTGGTATAAAAAAATTTAAAAAAGAACCAACCAGTTTTCCAAGCACTTATTTATCTACTGTTGGTGCCTACAAAATTTTGTGCAAACAAAACATAAATTGAGTTTTTTTTTTTAATTAATAACATTTGGCCGCTGTAATTATTTCCATTTCATGTTATGGATCGGGAACTGCTAATGGTAATTTTTGGGCTACAATAGCTAATTTATATAGAATTTGTCTTGATTTTTTAGATAAACGAGACGACTAGCTATTAATCCGCAATTGTGAACACGAACAGCGGAATGTTAAGAAAACAAAAAGCATTAAATGGAATGAAGAAATAAAAAATAGCTGAAATAAAAAATGAAGTAACATCTCAAACAATCCAGCATTCGCTTCTAAACAGAATTCTGAACATTTTCGGTTCATCTCTTGGCATAACTCGCCTTTATTGTCTTTCTTTGATCGTGATAATGTTATATTGTAGCTTATCTTGTGCGGCTTTAGATATTTTATGTTATTGCTCTTCGTAAGTAATAGACCAAAATGGGCACGTTCAGAATCAAGTCCCCCAAGTTCATGATCACTTTCTGTAATAATTCGACAATAGGACAATATTTAAGGGAGAGAAGGTTATTTTTAATCTGTAAAGTGATGTACAATCTTATTGTATAGGCAAGAATAAAGCTCCTTGGAGAATAACTCAAGCAATACATAGCTTTTTCTTTAATAAGTATAAGTTTGCATCCTCTCATAACCCGATGTAACATTTAGTCTGAGACGCATTTGCGGTCGTATACTCCCAGAAATTAATGCGGAGTTTCGACAACCCAGACTAGATGCGTTCAATAATACCACTAACAACCTTTTTCCATTAAAAATCTGATATAAATATATTTTATTTGCTTTCCCCAATCCGCAAATTTTGCACATGAGTCATTGAACAATAACCTCGAATCTGATTCGAAAAAAAAAATGAAATAAAATAGGGAGGATACCTTTATTTATTTATACAGGCTGTCCCACGACCTGACTGCCATAGCTTAAGGGAAGGTGTAGTTTTTCAAGGCGATTCAGGATCTGGTTTTGAAATTTTCCTGAGGCCCTTCGTTTCGATTATACAGGGTGATTTTAATAATTTGCCTAAATCTTTGATGAGCGATATCTTTTGAACGAATTGATCGAATTTAACGAAATTTGGTAGATATGCTCTACTAATGACACTTAATACCTCGCATTTTTCGCCGATTCGAAAACTGCAGGGGCGTACTAATTTTTTTTTAATCTTTCGGCTTTGTCGAAAAGTTCACCCTGTATGCATTTTATTCAAAGTTTGGTGCCATTTTCTAAAACTACGTGAAAAATGCTACAATTATGGTAGAAAAATACTTGGCATCATTAAACTGAATCGAGAAGAAAATTCAGTTTTTTAGTTTTTTATTCGGAATTTCAATTCATGTGTTGTTCATAATTGAAGAAAAATCAAATGTGGTTTTTTAAAGCTTGCGTATTTTGTAGTTATTTCAAATAAATTTACTTTATCTACAGATTTAGCCAAGCTTGGGGACCCTTCTACAGATTGTTTCGAGCTAAAAAAAAATTTAAATGGTTTTTAGATTAATTTCAAGGTCAAGGAAATGTGTTGAGTTTGATGGTGGTCTCCTTGACCATTACCTGCACTGAATTGTAGTTTTTCTTCCCAACATTTTTGTTGATATTTTTCTTCCTGTTTCGTTTATGTGGATACTTATTGGTCTATGTGGTAATGTGTTAAATGTGTTATTTATTTTGCTGTTAAAACTTATTCTTAGCTCGAAACAATCTGTAGAAGGGTCCCCAATCTTGGCTAAATCTGTAGATAAAGTAAATTTATTTAAAATAACTACAAAATACGCAAGTTTTAAAAAACCACATTTGATTTTTCTTCAATTATGAACAACACATAAATTGAAATTCCGAATAAAAAACTAAAAAACTGAATTTTCTTCTCGATTCAGTTTAATGGTGCCAAGTATTTTTCTACCATAATTGTAAAAATTTTCACGTAGTCTTAGAAAATGGCACCAAACTTTGAATAAAATGCATACAGGGTGAACTTTTCGACAAAACCGAAAGATATCCAAAAAAAAATAAGAACGGCCTTGCAGTTTTCAAATCGGCGAAAAATGCGAGGTATTAAGTGTCATTAGTAGAGCATATCTACCAAATTTCGTTAAATTCGATCAATTCGTTCAAAAGATATCGCTCATCAAAGATTTCGGCAAATTGCACAAATCACCCTGTATACTCGAAACGAAGGGCCTCAGGAAAATTTCAAAACCAGATCCTGAATCGCCTTGAAAAACTACACCTACCCTTAAGCTGTGGCAGTCAGGTCGTGGGACACCCTGTATATAAATTGACACTGTTTTTTATATTAGTTTTATGTAGGTAGCTATGGAATAAAAAACCTGAAATTTTACTTTTTTTTATTTTTTAATTTTTATTTAAAATTTAAAATTTAAATTTTATTTAACTCTAGAGGTGTAATAGGTGTTAACAGGTAATTAAAACATTATTCCTTGATCACCTGTCTGTTTATTATATTTGATTTATTTCAAGCTTCCATCTGTATAAATGAATTTTATCAAAATAAACTAAAAATAACACACAAAAATGTATTCTTAGGATAATGGGCTCACTAGTTTATTTTTTTTTTTTACTACCTATTCGAATTTAAATTCAGGCTAGAAAAAATCGTTCCCTGCAGGAAACTTGCCAGTATACCACAATAAATGTCGGAAACATTAAAACACCACCTTTGCGATATGTAACCACCCTGATTTTCTTAGTAATTTAGATGACAGTGAATTCCACCAGCAAATGCCCGCCAGACACGCTAATTTACCTTTATATGGGAAAATTTACATGCGTTAATTTACTAGAATACGACAACTTGAACATCGTCAAGACGCCTGGCCTTGATAGTATACCACCCTAACATTCTATAGTAGTAGAATTCAGCATAAATGCTAATAGATAAGAGGGCGAGTGGCAAGTTAAAAGGACCTTACCTCCTAAATTCTACTGAAAGCCTCTAATCTGACAGCAAGCAAATGGAAGCCAGATATGTTAAAATTTAATGTGTATCATTCAGATCATCTTTATTGATTTGGCTTCATAATGTTCTGTATAATAATTTAAGTGCATAAATCACAAAAATACCGGATTTTTCAATAATTTTTTTTTATATTAAAATTATTTTTATATTATTATTTTATTTAAGTATTTTATATTATTATTTCTATTATTGCCAATGTATTTTAGACAATCACTTGCATTAGTTTTCTTAGTGAAATTTCCAAATGTGATATAAATTTTATTAATCAAAGTTTGAAGGTATTTTATTACATAAACGGGCTTAGGGGTTTATATAGAATTTCACATTATTAAGACTGATTTATACAGAGTGTTAATGAATACGTTTTACAAACTTAAAGGGCATGTAGGAAATGTAAAAGTAGGCGAAAAATTTCCTGTATAGACATGGGTCGTTTTAGTTTGAGCTTTAGTTTTCGAGATACAAAAGTGGTAAAGTTCTTCGAAAATTTTTTTTCTAATATCTAAAAATTGGCTGAACAGATAAATTAGCTCTAGTAAAACTGCTAAATAAATTTTCGAAATATGAAACTGAAAATAGGGAAATAAATAAATAAAAAATCAAGTGTAATAAAATAGAATTTAAAAAATAGGACATAAAAATTGTTTTTAGAGAAACAGTGAAGGAAAGTCGAATTATTAAGTTCAGATGAGGATGTAATTTTCTTTTGTTCTTTATAGGTATATTGAATGTGTTAACTACAATATCTGCGACATTGTTGAATTTTATTACAAAAGTCTGTGACTAATGGGGTCTAATTATTAAACCCCGAGGTCATCTCATTACCACCACCACCAAAACTCGATTTTTTCACATTTTTTGTCCTAATTAAAGTACCTATATGTATATGATTGAATACTCCCGAGGAAAAAATTCTTCAATCCACTGGTGGAAATCTAGGTGTGTTGTTACCTTTAAAAAAACCTACGCTATACCGAGTTTAATGCAGATTTGATATCTTTGGTAGATATCTTTGGTAGTTTTGTTTCAAGGAGAAAAGTCATCTTACGTTTTATTTGTAGAACGCACTGTTTTCAAATTCCACAATGTAGGACACATTCAAGCTTTTTGCAATGCAACACTCTTCAATAACAATCGCCAAAGTTATTATTATCTGATTTCTGGAAATACGCAATAGAATTGATTTTCATGATATTTTACATTGTACAGGTTCTGACATTGTGAAGTATCTCGGAAACAGTGCGTCCTACCCCAAAAAAATTAAGATCACTTTTCTCCTTTAAACAACACGAGGTATCTATCAAAAATGTCATATTTCTTTGCATCAAAGTCCTTGGCGTAGAAATTATTTAGAAAAAAAATGTTAACCACATACCAAGATCTTCGCCACTGGGTTGAAGTATTTTTCATTGGGAGTATCAAATAATGTACGTCAACTTTAAAAATTTTCGAGTTATTATATTTTGGCTTTTCCTACATGCCCTTCAAGTTTAGAACATGTATTCATTGGCACCCTGTGTAGTTTCCTGGTCTGGTACTTCATAAGGGTAGGTAATGCAAAGCAATTTTAATTAACAAAAAAATAATTAAAATAATTTTCCCCCATCCTAGAATTCATAGATTTGACATAATGTCATACATAATTTTATCTTCTTTGAAATAATATCATTTTTTCCCATACAAATAACATCCACCTATCTCAAATTTTTTTTATTAATTACAAAAATTTTCGTTTCATAAAATTATGCCAAACTCATAACAATCCATTGAGGATTCATTTATTATACGAATTATACGAAATAAAAGAAGTTAATCAACTGTAGTAAAGTAGCTTAAGATAAAAAGTATAGAATGAAAAAATATGAAATAAAATTTTTTTATACTATCAGAACATTGACCTATTAAAGTAGTAGTTCTAGTCCGACCCATATACCTATTATTACCTAGGTTTCAAGGTGAAGGGCCTCACGAGGCATTTCTGTTTGGGAGCTCTTGAATGTCAAAGAAAAATTAATTTCGCGAATTTCTTTATACTGAGCAGCACTCTTATTATTGGAATTAGAGAACAATAGTAAGGAAAAATGTTTTCGATGATTTTAAAACAAATAAAACGGCGCTATCATTTTTTTTATTTATCGTGTCATTTTTGAGTTATGACATAAACATATGTTTTTTAAAGTGTAAAAACGGTCCTAACTTTTTTTTTGTTTTTTCCTATTTTTAGAAAAAACTATATCGAGTCTTATATCGTTGTATTTAGAAAAAAGAGACATATTGAATGATGTCATCGCTAACTACGACTTATACTCAAAAAACACAAGTTTATGTCCTAGCTCGTAAATGACACGAACGACAAATTTAAAAAAAATTGTAACGCCGTTTTGTTTTATTGTTTATAAAATCGTCTAAAATGTTTTCTCTCACGACTTTTCTCTAATTCCATAATAACAAGATCCCAGTGTATAGAAATTCCCGGACGTTTCTTTATGTTAAATATCTAGGGACCTATGAAGATTTTCAAAAAAAAACAAAAGCTGTTTCTAATTAAGCTCATAAAACTGCACTACTGTCCCCATTTAACCGTTTCTCTAACTGCAGTAGTTTACGAGATCCCTGTACTAAACATTGAAAAAAAACTACCCCTGTAAATTGCTGTGCGTTCATGTTGAATCTTTTTGCAACCTAAAATAACAGTTGTATTTTTTTCAGAAAAAATGCTTCTTCTATCAAGTAAAGGTCTGCAACTTTTTACTTGAATTTCTCCATTCTTTGACAATAAACTTGATTGCAAGAGGATATTTTATCAAAATCAAATGCAAATATCAAAAATTGTAATTAAATAAAAATAAATTAAATAAACACACATACATAAATTAATGATAAATAATTTTTATATTTTTTAATTAATTTACAAACCGTTTAATTTTTCAACTTTTTCCTGCCCCTTTAATTTTTCCCTTCTGGGTCGAACCAGAAATATGTCACAGGTTGTAGGTATATCATAAATCATAATCATTATCATTATACAGTGTGACCCATTTGTTCTTGAAACACCCTGTAGAATCTTAATTTATGGTGCGATTTTGAAAAAAATTCTTTTAAACCATAGAGCTTGATAAACTATATTTTGGGAACAAAAAGCGTCTCATTCCTACAATATCCAGGACCTACTAGATCAGTGTTTACTTGTAAAATCTCAAAAATTCATATTAGCGATTTTTTAGAAAAAAACTGGGCACGCCACGGGGTTCACCAGCCCTCAAAACGGTACTGTACCAAATTTTATTGAAAATGTCAGAGTAAAAAGGATCTTGTAGTTATTTTAGAAATTCATAATAATACTCCGAATTTTAATAAATTAATTTGAAAAAGGTCAAAAGCTATCATAAGTAAAAATTAAAATTAAAAAAAGTAAAAAAAAAAGTAAAAAAAAAGTAAAAAAAAAAAAAAATAAAAAAAAATAAATAAATACATAAATAAATAAAAAATTATAATTCAAAAATTAAAGTACCTACATTATCACCAACTAGACGTACAATTTCTATTTTGTCTCTCTTGACCTTTTCGAATAAATTAATGAAAATTCGGAGTTCTATTATGAATTTCTAAAATAACTGCAAGATCCTTATTACTCTGACATTTTCAATAAAATTTAGTACAGTACCGTTTTGAGGGGTGGTGAATCCAGTAGCGTGCACATTTTTTTTTTCTAAAAAAATCGCTAATATGAATTTTTAAGATTTTACAAGTAAACACTCATCTAGTAGGCATTGGATATTGTAGGAATGAGACGCTTTTTGCTCCAAAAATATAGTTTATCAAGTTCTATGGTTTAAAATAAATTTCTTTATAATCGCACCATAAATTAAGATTCTACAGGGTGTTTCAAGAACAAATGGGTCACACTGTATAAGAAACTAATCAAATCACATATACAATAACATAAAATGATTTAATTTATTAATTAATTTTTTGATTTAATTTAATTTTCTTTTATTAAAATTAATTACTATAAATTCTATTAAAAAAGCATAACTGACCTTTCTGTACAGCTATAATCATTAACATGACCACTACGCTCCAGCTGGGCAAGACGCAATAAACCATGTCTCTTCGTCTGACCCCCTAGGGGTGGCCACCATATACCGGGGGTGGGTAGTCCTGCAAGGAGGTGGCTGCTTCAGCCTCCACAATTTTTTTCGGCGATTTTTCTTTCAGAGGCAATTACTAATGTTGATCGTGTATGTTATGGGGGCGGTTAAGATCTAGCGGGGCCGCTTAGTCTAGCGGTATATCAGCTGAGGAGTGGAGTGACTGACTGGCGACGGGTCCGCTGGAGGCAGACTGAGTTGCTGGCGCCAAACGCTGGAATAACTGCTTGCACCCTGCGATTGCGACCTATCTACAGTATGGTCCGTTGAGTATGTTTTACTCTTTTCCGATAGGACAGTAATGCTAAATCAATTGGGATTCTTACTTGTAATGGAGGAATATAAATTATAAATTCGTTTGTAGCTAGGTACATTGTCAAGTGGAAATTAAAAATGAAGCTGCAAGTTAATAAATAATTTGGATAAATCCAAAAATTGTTAAATCAGTCTTTTCGTATTATTTTATTTATTTTTAATCTGTTTTGTCTTTGAATATGAAAAATATTAACCGAGGAAAAAAACGTAATTTTATGCTGTAAGAAAAAATAGCTTTGCAAAAAAATTCGCTGTAGATTTCAGTAAGATACCTACTTACGCTCTATAGTTTCAGCTGCATTTAATCAATATTCTGATTTTAACTGCGTTTCTGTAGTTTATACCTAAATCTCAGTTCAAGAACAAATGAAAATAAAATATAATTGAAAATTAGTAGGTACCTATTATTTATTGATTTTGTACCCGTTACCTTTGGTACTTTGAAATTCTAATCAAAAAATGTGAAAATAGAGGGTGTTTGGTAACTGAACGGCCAAAAAGAAATGTCATGTATAAAGTCGTATTTTAAGCATACTACAACGAATAACTTTTTTCAAGATCATGCCTCATTTAGGAAATATTTTCAAAAATGTAAAAAAAGGCTGCTCTGAAAAATATATTTTTTAGTAACTGGACAGTCAAATTCGAACGCAATGTATAAAATCGTATTTTCAACATAAAAGAGAGAATAACTTTTTTCAAGATCAATCCTCGTTTAGGAATTTTTACAAAATTGTTGTTCCGTTACTGAATAAGACATTGTTATAATTGCGGCCTTAGTTTTACATTTTTGGAAATATTTCCTAAACGAGGCCTCATCTTGAAAATAGTTATTCTCTCTTTTATGATTAAAATAGGATTTTATACATACATGATTTTCGATTTTTTTGTTCCAGTTATCAAACACCCTGTAGAACGAGTTTTTTTTCTATTTGATGAATGCGCACTTATTATATCAGAGAAACAAAACCTTGAAATCTTCGTATTGGTATTATTTCACCAATTAGATGATATACAGTCCCTAATTTTTGTATGATCTTGTACACCCAGGTAAATTCTTCCAGGGTTCCAGCAGCCGTGTGGTGGATAAAACATGCATCTAAAATGTAACGTGCCCAGCAATCCGTGTTTCCAGTTTAAATGCTGTAGGCTGTAGGATAAGAATGTTGCCTATCATTTCTTCAATTGAATGCTAAATAGTTTGGTTTAAATTAATTTCAAAAATCAAGTAAAATGCATTTTCAGTTATTTTTCAATAATTATATTTCTATCTGATGTGAAATTCGCATGAAATAGGGTGAATTATTATATCCGCATGCAGTTAATTTAGTAAAATAGTTACTGCACGAGTTGAAGGATTGCCCGGGAAACTTGCTAATTTATGTCTTCTAGTGGGTGTGAATCAGTGTAGATGCGATCCATGAAAGTTCTTTCATTTGTAACGGAAAAGTTCCCAGGCTCTCGTTTAAAGTCGAGTAATTCTTCAGAAGTATAAATCCAACCGAAACAAAACATTTTATTCATTAAAGAAAAGAGGGCAGTGCCAAGCGTTTTTGTGACTTGCAGCGTATCCTAGTTAATCGTTCAAATGCATTAAAAATTTATATACGATTAAATTTTGTGCTCGCAAGCGATGTTTTTTTATCCATGCTTGTGAATTGAAAAAGCTTCCGTAATATCTTACAATCCAAAAAGAAAAAAAGTCTATTGACATCAATGTTATTCCAGAGAAATCATAACATCCTTTTATTTCCAACTAAGGAACTAACCATGGCAGAATTACAGTGAAAATCCTTTATGTGTTTTCAAATTTCAGCAGTTTCAGTAAATAATAGAGTTCCTTTTATCACATTTTATTCCCAATAAAAGGGTTAAAAACTTCAAAAGCAATTAATCATAGAATGGGGCAAAGCAAATAAAAACGAAAAACAAGTCAATAAACCGACGAATATAAATAGGAGGGTTGTTTACAATATGAGATGAGGCTTTGGCCGTTGTATATGCGAGATCACATGACGCACCGTCGCCGTTAGGGCGTCGCGACGTCTCCTTCTCTACAATTCAACGACGTAGAACTTATCAGTGCGTCTACATTGTTAAAAGACATCAATCATAAATTAGAACGTCTAGCCCAAGATGGATCATCTGTCCCTGAATTTTTTACACCTAACTTGCTAGATAATTCATAATTCATATTCTTTCATAAAGCGAGAAAAACGAAAATTAATAAGTAGTTTATTATTTTACAGACTTATAAGAAAAATGTCTGTGAAAATACATGGTAGTTAACTTGTAAAGGACGTTTTTTACATTTGCTCGCCGTTTAAACCTACAAGAATGGTGATGGAAAGGTCATGAAAAATCTAGAAATGTAATTTTTTATTTTTCATAAAAAAATTGTGTAAATTTTCAAAAATACTTGTCTTCTTGTATGTCAAAATCAATTAATAAATATCATACCTACCATTCTTCATTTTTCATACCGTTGTTTCAGTGTCCACTCTTTTCCTCTCTTTACTCTACCATCGTGTGCTTTTCTTCGAAAAATCATTTATAACTCCACATCAGCATTTCACAAATTTCTCGACGGTTTCCCAACAACAAGTGACCTGTTCTCAGCATTTTCTCCATTCCAACTACTTCTCTCTCATTTGTCAAAATTTTGCATCTCTAATATTTTGTCTTTATCGCGTTCCATTAGCCTAGTCTTCGTTTTCAGAAAATTCAAGAAATATTAAAACAACTTAACCGAATGTTTACCGTTGAAATTGTCATGACAATTTGGTTGAAAAGTTTTATTTTCCTTTCATTTATCCGACTTTCAATATTTTCTTATTCAAAGATCAATATTATTTTCTCCACCGTCATCCTGCTCTTTTCGTGATATTTTTTGCATCCGCAAGCATTCAAATCTATCAAAACTTTCTTGACTTTTATATATATTTTTTTTTACCTCAAAATCCGTCTCTTTGCTACCTTTCCTCCTATCTTGATTTCCCTTATCTTGTATCATTTTACTACCTGCCTTCTTTTGTCATTATTTTTTTAGTATTTGCCTTTGTTCGACCCTACTGCGTTTCAACGCCTAGCCAAAATTTGGTCATGTCACAAAGTTTACCGTCAAAGCTCGCTGTATAATTATATACAACAAATACAGTGTGACCCATTTCTTCGAGTCACCCTGTAAAATCTTGATTTTAACCGGATTTTTCTTAAATGATAGAGCTTGATGAACGTGCTCAGATTTTTTCCCAAAAATTGACTAATAATTCATTGAAATTTTTATTTGGATTTTCGATAAAACAGCTTTCGGTCAAATTTAGTACCTTACCGTTTTTAAAGATGGTGAGTATAGTTGCGCGCCAAGATTTTTTTATCGCTAATAATAATAAATTCTTGAAATTCTTATTTGGCTATAAGATCGTTAATTTAACAGTCGTTAATAGAATTTCCTATTTTACCGTTTTGGGAATAAAATTTAGGCTAAAATAAATTTCTACAGTATGAATTCTCGAAATCTTTCTACTATAGGCCGATCTAGTAGGCCTTGGATTTTGAGAATTCTTTACCATTTCTGTGCCGTTCTTAATAAGAAATACACCTACCTACAAGGTTGAAAAGAACAAACTCAATGAAGAATTCAGTTGAATTTACCAAGTAAGTACGTAATGTAGACATTGCTCAGTTTTCTTATAAGGAAACGCATCTTAAATTTATACAGATTATAAAGATTCAGGTTCTGCTATTCTAGAAAAGTAGGACTGGATAATCATTTCGAACGTACTTTGGATTGAAAATATACTGTAATATTCCTCATGAAAGTCCAAATGAAATAAATTTCTTAAATATATGAATCCGGTGGAATTGTGGGCGGTAATAAAACACTTGAATCAATTCAATTTTATTTATTCGCAATGCACAAAATAGCACCTAGTATCTATAAAAAGGTAGGTGTTCTATTTGTTTCATAATTAATGGGCGACTAGCAATTATAACATTTGATATATCTACCTACTTAAGCTGATTTGGCTCTGAGATCAAAAAAAAAATTATATAAAAAAAGAGAGACTTATCGCCGGGAAACAAGATTGTGTTCAATTACAAAAACATTTAAAAATTTAAAGTACCAAGTGATATAAAGCGATAAACATAACAGTAGGTATCAAAAATTGAAGGGGGTGTAAATGGGGAGCCGAATTGCAATTATCAGTGAAACATTGACAATTTCGTTCTCTTTTAAATTCGTTATTGCTGGTGATGCACACTTCTGTGCCATAAGGATATTTTTTCTCCAAATTCCAACCGCAACTTCTGTCAATTCTCTCGATCTCCACTCTCCCGATAACTATAAAATAAAAATTATAATTTATTATTATTTACTTAAATTTTTGATCAAATTAACAGTAACCATCAGGAACTGGTGCTTAAGACAGTGAAAAGAGAAATCATGTAGGCTAATTCATTAACGTAAAACATCCAATTCTTAGCGGGCGCAGAGACGCGGTCACCCAGTCAAGATTATTTAACAAAGAATGCTTCAACAGGCCAAAAAAACTGGGTTTGAATAATTATTTACTATGCAAACAAAATTCTGTGGAATGCCTTTAATGTGCCATTAATCATAATGTTTAGATCTGACATCTCGATAAATGCCCCCTCCCCACGAGTTAAAAAAATATAATAAATAGTTCCATATGGTGGTCTGATTTATTGTTTTATTGCATTATTATTCACGAAACTGATTTCAGAGGTTATTTAACAATCCTTTATTTTGTTATTTGACATCCTCTAAAATAAAAAGTGGGCAAGAAAGAAACCTAATACTCACATAATTTATCATTTTAAGTCAGCAGTTTCAATCAATTATTCTATTAATTATTATTCTAAAGCGATGATTTTATTGGGCGTGAGAGCTCGGACCACTTGTTTATCTTTAATTATTGTAAGAAGTGTAGTTGAGTAGAGATTTTGAAAATACATAAATACAAACAAAGCGGTGCCGGAAGAAGAAAAATCAAGAATGAAAAAAAGCTTGAACATGAACAAAAAATTAAAAAAAAATAAAGAGTAAAATTTTAATAGCATTTAAAAAATTTGTAGAGAACCTTGCCTTCTAATAATATTTCAACTATACTGGGAAATTGCATGACCTTGAACATTCAAAAAATAAAGTTTCGTGAATTTATCGCCATGGCACAAAAACAAATTTAACAACATTTATAGTTATTTATGTATCAAGGGAGTTATGAGGATGTTAATTACAGAGGGCAACATATTGCAATCCCGAGGGACGTTAGTCCCGAGGGATTGTTAAGTTGCCCGAGGTTATTAACATCCAATAACTCACGTGATACATAATCTATTTTATTTTATGCTAAATGAAATATAAAAACGAAATCTGTTGGTTTTTAAAATTAAACGAATGTTTTTAATAATTGAGTAACCATGATTATTGATTACCATGGATATATCAACTGAAAAGTTTGTAGAAAATGACATATGAAATCCAAATATGCAACCAACAATGCAATAACAAAAGCAACATCCAATGGTTACCAGAATTAAACCAATAGTAATATTAGAATTAGAGGGAGTTATGGATTCATAACAGTCCCAAGGGAGTTATGAGTATGTTTATAGTTACGGTAACCAAGCGTTTATCTAGTTATAATGTATTAGTATGAAATAAATATACTAACGTGTAACTTTGGTTTTTCTGCAAAATGGCTGCTCTCTGCCAGGCCCTAGAGGACAATTAACCAGATAGGTGTTGTTGTCTGTTGCTTTCATACCTATACATTCTTTATGTTCCAATGAATTACACTGAAAACATTTCAAGGTTGAACCTGGAAAATAAATTAATATAAAAATGTATAGGATAGGTATAGGGTATTTCTTATCGAATATTTGGCAAACTTACCGAAAGATAAGAAGGCTGCAAGACTTAAAGCGAGTAGAAGTAATTTGGAAAATAATTTCATCTTGAAAGAAGGAAATACCTAAAAGGAGAACAAATATTTTCACACTATTTTTGGCACAGGGAAATTATAGAGGGTTTGAAAATTATACAGTTAAAAACTAATGAAAATCGCCGTATTCCATTTTCAAAGCAGCTTACGACTTAAGATCAAAGCTGGCCAAATCCTTCGACAAAAGAGCTTGAAGCCACAAGTCCCAAGCCCTGTTAAGAAGGAGTCGAAAGCCCAAAGCAACAATTTCTTTTTAAACAAAAAGAGCTTTGCAATTCCCAAGTCACTAAAAAAGGAATTTTGGCGAAAGCCACAAGCCCTTTTGTAAAGGATTTGAAGCTCTAGATAGTTCTGCAGAAGATCTTCAAGCGATCGAAAATAGCTTCAAGTCATCCTTGAAAAGAGCTTAAAATCCTTGAAAGTAGCTATTTTGAAGAATGAAATCCAATTACGTTATTTCATGCATAGAAAATAGCAACAAATAAATGTAAGGAATGTGGAATGCGAACAATTTGCTAAAAAAGATACATATACTGCATAACAACCAATTAATTACATTACAATGTACCTACAATGAGCGACTAAGTTGTGAAACAAATCAATCAAAATTGAACTATTCCCTGTCCCTGTATGCCTAACAAGATGCAAAGGATCGAAAGAATATTCACACACTTTTATTTTATAGAGCTTTTTCTGTCTTCCTTTATTGGGAACTTTGAAACTGTGAATGCAAAAGAAATTAAATTCCTTTTGAGGGCTTTATAAGCCTTAAAAATCTTTAAAAGCCTAGGAATTGAAGCTCTTTTTTGCATTCACACAGAGGCTTATAAAAACATTATACTGAAACTATAAAATTCCAATTTTCATTTATTTATAACTCATAGCCTACTCAATTTAAACTGCAACTGTGAAAACCATTCCTACTGGATTTTCTCAGAAAATCTCTAAATTTAATAATACACCTACAGGTGTCCCATTAAAAAATAAATATGTATATATGTAAATAAAAAAGTATAAAAATATTTTACATCGATAGAAAGAAAATTAAATTATAAAATTGATCTGTTTTTACTTTTTTTTCTTGAAAACTTAAAACTGAAAGATTTATGCCATCTGTTACATATCTGCCATATCTGTTGCCAGACTTTCTAGCTATCGTGTATTTTACATTGTCTGGAAAGAAAAAATATGATTGGTTTTAACAGTTGGTGTTTAAATTGAGAAGTTTATGAGTTATAAAAAAGTGAAAATCTCAATTTTTGAACTCCAAGGCCCTGTACATCGGAAACGGCTCCAAATATTGGAAAACGGCGCACATGTCCCCATTTCAACTTTTTATATACTATATCCTATGGTACAGAAACATTTGTACTATCTTTTTTTTTACAGACGCTTTGAGAAATCAAGCAGATTTTTTAAGATTTTTCATCACCCTGTATAAACATTTCATCTATATCACAGGCTAGTAGGTACATAAACAGTTAAAATAGGGACATGTAGCCGTTTTCCAATATTTTCCGTTGTATACTGCCATGAACTTCGAAAATTGCGATTTTCACTTGTTTATAAATCCCAAACTTCTAAATTCAGACACAAACACTCTGTGTATTATGAATATAATTTTAAAATGTCCCTTTAACGGGTCTCTATCCTTTCCAAAACAAAATTTTCCTAAAATCAAGGGAGATAGCCATAATAAAATTTTATAAGGGACGGACTGTTTTATAAGGTAAAATTTTTAAAGGGAAAAGTAAATTTTAGGTCTATACCATATTATAACGTAGGTAGAGAGAAAGTATACCTACGTTATACTTTCAAATAGCGTAAGGGATAAGAAGGGTCACATCATACTGTATCAGAATAAAATTATATTAGGAGACTTTTGGTAGTAGGTATACAGGGTGCTAGCTACCAACATGTACAAAATAAAGAAGGTTACTCAACGACTTAGTTCAAGAAAAAAATTTCTTATAACATGATGTCCGCAAACCCACCGTTTTCGAGCTAACTACAAAAAAATATTTTTTCTTACTTTTTTGCGATATTTCAAAAACCGTTAAAGCTGCTAAAACTACTTTTAATAAAGGCTCTAAACCAATGTTCTGGGATATGTCAGTGATGGAGATTTTAGGGTTGGGTAAAAATGTTATCCCCATAACATTTTCGCCACTCGAATATTTTGCCGTCTTGACAGCAAATTCCAAAGCGCCAATTTTTTTAATTTTTTTACGAATACTGTACTCTTGTTCAAAAACTTTAGGAGCCACCATTTTTGAGAAAACGGCATTTTGTTATCAAACACGTACCAAATTCAAAATGAACAAAAATAAGTTATTTTCAAAATTAAGTAATTGTTGATAAAAACTTAAACAATCCAATCATCCTTACAAAATTTAATAATTTCATACAGTTCAACTTTCAACCAGTACCTTTTTTGTGTAAAAAAAATTTACTGTCAAAACGCCAAATTTTCTAGTGACGTAAAAGTTATGCAACCTATAACTTTTACGCAACCCTAAAATCTCCACCACTGAAACATCCCAGAACATTGGTTTAGAACCTAAAAAGTTGATATTATTAATGTAAAAATCTGCACAAAAGCTGGAGCCTGTAGCCTCAACGGTTCTTGAGATATAGCAAAATAGGTAAGAAAAAACATTTTTTTGAATTCTCGAAAACGGTGTGTTTGCGGACCCATGTTAATTAGGAACTTTTCTTGAAATAAGTATTTGAATTATCTTTATTTTGCACATGTTGGTAGTTAACACCCTGTATATAGCTTTTGATATAAGACCCCTCCCTTTAAAATTTATCAAGGAATCTTCACTTGAGTTTTCTATTTGTTATAATAACACTTCAAAATATCAAAGTCAGTATCCTGAAAACGGTTGTTTTTTTTATAAGTGAACGCAAAATCTTCTAGTCAGCTACTGTCAGTTGGTCAGCTAGTGAAAACCGGGCTAACCCCGCCAAAATAAAACCATTTTTTTTTGGAGGACATCCCAGTAATAATTATTGTTGTACTGAGAATTAAAATAATTACTTATACAATTCCTTTTTTTGCTTTTTTCGAAAATTACAAATTTCAGAGATCGCTATAATTTTTGCTATAATTTACCCGAATTGCTAATGTTATCTAAACTCCACAATTTTTCGGTCAGGATCTTCAGAGACACGATGGGGGGAGAATAAGTTTAGCTTTTTTTTGTAAGTATGTGAAATGGGTTTTTTGGGAAAAGTTTTGGTCGTTTCGATATTTTTCTAACAAAAAAGTCCCTTTTTGATTTAACCTACGCAACAAAATATGATACGTTTTCAATTATTATTACATTGACCCAAAAAGTTTTACAAATTTTTGATAGTTTTACGTTTTTATTATCAAAATAGTTTTTCTCGTGTTAATTTTAATTTTTAAAGGCGAATTGATTAAAACAAAAAATTATAAAAGAAATATAATATAATTATAGAATTTATGGAATAAAGTTTACCTGCTTTTTTAATTTTTACATAATTAGGTACTTAATTATTTATTATTTAATTTTTATTTCAGATTGATTGAGGTTATGCAAACAAAACCAAACCCAACTCGATGCCAATTCATAAATTCGCAGGCAACATTTTGCTGCTCGTAATTAATTAAAAGGTAGGCTCGAAATTTGATTAATTTAAGAAGCGATGAAATTTCTCAGGCCTAAATAAACTCATCACATCATTAATTAATTATTAAAATCCCGATACAAGGTACCAATGAAATGTAGCAAAACCTACTTACACCTTTTACTTACCCACTATAAACACCAAACCATTCACCATTCACCTCACGCCTACATGAGTCACTTGAAAGATTCTATCTCTGTCGCTATCTCTATTTTCAAGTCAACTGGGTCAGTGTGGTTTGCAACCAAGCACACACGTTTATTGAAATATTGTGAACCTAAAGCTAACGGACTGACGTACCTACAACCTAAATATAGACAAAAATATTGGCTGTTTACAACCGAACTTTTCATGTTTACAGGAACCTCCACCTATTATAAAATGAACTTTTCATGTTCATGAATGAGATATGATATGATAAAATGAATTGATAATACCCATTACTACCTACACGAGACCCCTTAATGGGCATGTTTACCTACAAGAACCGATGCAATTTTCCAAGTAAGTATAGGAAAATCAGTTACTCTGTGTATTGGTTATTTATTGCCAGTGGCGTACCTCGCTTAACGTTATCAAACCAATAACTAGAAGACCAGTGAGGTGAAAATGACAATGAAGCTTATTATTTTCAGACTAATGAAAACATATGCCCTCATAAATCTCCATATTTTGGGCAATTATCAAAAAACACAATCGCGATACAAACAGCCAAAGATCCCTCCAAAGAGTTTCTACTCCAGTCTCTGAAGTCACCACTCAAGTTTTTCGAAAGCTCATTTCTATAAATGACGAAATTTTTCCGGCAGTGCGAAAGGAATGCAGAAGTGAATTAATCTAGAAGAAAACATCAAAGAAATTCGTTGAACCATTCTTTCCTGCCGATGAACCAAAACGATTAAATAAAAATTACTCTTTAAAATTCGTGATATTAATCAACAAAAGAAATAACGGAGCTCGCATAAGCTAGATAAGAATCGCTCGCAGATAACTCTTGAATGATAAGTCGAACGGAGCTTTTACATCATTCTCAAAATTTTCAACAAATGTGTACCTACATGGAATAGAACACAGGGTGTATCAACTCGATTTGGACAACGGTAATGAGCCTTTAGTCGAGAAGACACGATTTTTTAGGTAATTTTTTTAGAAACCTTCAGGTTTTTCTTTTCTTGCTCCTTATCTTTAGTTACAACTTTTATATCGAAGTTCTTGGACCCAAATGAGGATTTATAATATTTGGCATGGCACTCTTTTGTAAGCAACATAATATTGAAATTATGGACTTCAATATGATATTTGTAACTGCAGACGAATAGTTTCCAAAAAATAATTATCCCAGGACAAGTTCATTTCAGCTGCTACATTCTTTTGTAATATCAGGGAGCATCATCCTTGAATCTTTGACTTCTTGGTATAGACAAAACTGTAGAGAAAGTGAAATCTTGGTTTATTTCTATTTGTGTACAAATTAATTTCTATTTTCTTATAACGTACCGGCGATATAAACAGGAAACTAATATAAAGGAAACATAATATACATCATTAAAATCAGCATCACATAAAAATAATTCCAGCAAGTACTCGTAGGTGTGTGTAATCGCGTTGCATGATTGCATCCATCTGAGTCACAGGTACATTCCGAAATTTGTATATCCTTTGACGAAAGTTCAGAGCAAGAATCTTCGGAGTCGTAGAAAAAAGCACATTCTCTTATGGTTATTTTTTGTGGGTTTTCCCTAAAATTCACTGTAAAAATAAGTTATTAGCTATTAGTTTGTGTAAAAAAAAGGTTTAAATTTCATTTTTTTAGTTTTTTTTAGGTCCCCATGTTATTTATCCATTTTTTTTTACTTTAGAAATAAAAATATTGATTTGATGTAGTGTTGGGCGATACATATCGATACTTTCGAGTATCGATATTTTTGAGTGCGATACACGATATTTTGTATCGATACCTGAGGAACCGATACAGACACTGGATCGATCCCAGACACCTTGGTATCGATACCTACTCGATACTGTAAGTAAAGGTAGACCATAGAGCACCTAACTCTATTTCGTCATGCTGCTGCCATCTTATTGTGACCAAAAGTTTAAACATTATTTTATTGAACCTCTTAGGTTATAATTTTACTTAGGTATTTTTTAATTTCATTTTATTACATACCATTTGACATGTATGTATCAAGTATGTAATTATTATTATGTATTTAATATACCTACCACATACCATTCTCAGTAATAAATATTTATTTTTCATCCTTATTTTGATGTTATTATCTCTACCGATATTTTGTATCGATACTAACAATATCGATACTCTTGGAGCGATACGATACGAGTATCGATATTTTGTTTACCGATACGGATCGATACGCTGTATCGATACTTTTCGTGGTATCGCCCAACACTAATTTGATGAATTATTATTAATTATCAATACTAGCAGCTGTTAGTTGTTTTTAAACATCGATGATCTACTAAAAAAACTTGAAATCCGCTAAAAATGTTGTTGTTTAAAAATGTTCTGAATTTAACACAGAAAAGGATTAAAAATAATACCCGAATTTCTCTGTAAAATAACTCTTTTGAAAATGTATCCAAGTTTATGAAAATAACAATCAAAGAATGGGGAAACAACGTGCCTAAGATAGCTTATTGCCATCTAGCGACTAAAAGTACTACTTTCATATCATCGCCGGAGACTTTCTGAGACATCTGTAATTGGTAAGCTAATTCCTGACAATTTGAAAAGGCAACCACGACTACGACTATGTACACCTTTTCCAATTGAGAAACGGTTAGATGTATTTCAGAATGCATCAAATGTAATTGAGAATAGTCAAATGTAATTCAAAATGCATTAAATGTAATTGAGAATAGACAAATGTAATTCAGAATGCGTTAATTGTAATTGAGAAAGCATTAAATCTAATTCATAATGCAGAGATTGTAAGTGAGAATAGGTCAAATGCGAATGAAAATATTACATAAAATGTTAACTACAAAAGAAAAATTAACGTATTCAGCTAAAAAAGCTATGTAAGTATAGGTACATAAAAATCCTAATTACATAGAAAACTATTAACAGTTCTCAGAACTATCGTCCAGCAAGCATTGGTTCCCTAGCTAAAGACCTCATGGAACGTCGTCGAGTGTTGCGCAGCTCGGGCACAGTCATCATTAACTAAAGTGGTTTTAGTATGGTCTACAGTAAAATTTTCGAATTTTTCATTGTCTTAATTTTGATTGACTAGTTCTGAATTCTATTTTATACTTTCCAAATTACATTTACCGCTTTCTCAATTCCATTTGATACTTTCTCAATTACAATTAACGCATTCTGAATTACATAGGACTATTCTCAATTATACATTTAACCGTTTCTCAATAACAACTGACTGGAAAAGGTGTGTGTAGTAGATAACTTAGACGGTACATTGACATTTCAATAGCCCTAAGTTTTAATTATTTAAGTTAAATGTAAGTAATCAGAAATAACCAGTAAATGGGTAAAAATAAATTATTTTTAATCTTCGAATACTCACACAAATGAAAACGAATACAAAGTAAACACTTTCTGTTGCAATCTTTAAGAAAAATACGTTTCCTATTAGCGGTCAGAAGACAAAAGTTTTTACTTTACTAATTAGTTATCTCGCACCTATAAAAGTTAGCCTCTTCCTCAAGAAACAATTAAACAAAAGACCTAAGATAGAAGTTATCTGATCTGGTTCTTGTATTTTATTAATTAACAGAAAGAACAGAAGAAGAATAAACAAAATATTAAAGAAAGACTAGACTTCTTACTTTCGAAAAGGTTGCCAAAACTTGGCTTATTTAAAATTAATGGAGGAAACATTTCGAAAGAAACTTGGAAGAGTCTTGCCTTTTTTGATTATTCAGTGGATAGATACCTAACTTATTATTGTACTAAAATATTTAAGAGAGCTTCATGAAAAATTTGAACCTATAAAATGGTGCCAAGCGTCGCTGGATCGATACATCCACTACCACTGTTGGAATAATTATTCGGTAATAATTATCATTATGACCAAAATGATTATATACAGAGCCAAAACAGGGAAAAATTATAATAATGTTTAGCAATTTACTAAGCAATTATCACTAAAGCAATTTAGTACTTTATTATTATTGTCATGAGATAACAAAGAAGAAAAATAAATAAGATCAAAAAGAAAACTATGTATTGGTAAACACCGCCCTCATAGATTTCCTTACTTTAGAGTAGAAGTAATTACTGTTAGTAGTTGATTTATTGTCTTATTCGTAATGCGTTATTCTTTTCCTGAAGTGAATTATCTATCGATCTCAACATTTTGGAGCACAATCAATTAAACACTCACATATTTGATTAATTGTCCTGCATCGTGGTTTGGCGTGAAATCTATCATCTCGTAGCAAAGAAAAAGTATCATTACTTGAAGAACATGGTTTGTTGTAATCAACTCGGACATTCTTAATGCAGTTTGAGTTCAGTAGCGAGCTACATTGATAACAGTTCAATGAATGTACTAAAAATAAATTAATTGGTATGGAAATATGATTATATTTCCGTAATGTAATATCTCACCAATACTGCACAAATAAAATAAGAGGGCCATTTGGAGTATGAAACCACTAATCTTCATTATAGTTCATTATTGCTTGGTTTTTGTACTTGAAACACAAAATTTTGATTATTTTGATGACAATGAGGGAAGACTCATTCACAAACCTGTCTCATTTCCATTCATATTAACATCTTAGGTTGATCGAAGGAGACAATTCTTAGGAGAAACTTTTTAGAAAATAACAGTGAAAATATGCAAGAAATGTTTAATCTAAATGACAAATAAAACGTCAGACTCATCGGACTTCTAACTAATAACGTCAAACGTCTTATGTGAAAGTTATCATTTTCTATTTTTCTATTTGAATGAATTTTTATCAAAAAAGTCAACCTGTTCGTTTTATTTTTGACTTTCTGGTACGAACACAGAGCAAAAAATTTTACTTCGACAAAGATTTCTGATTGATTTTTAACACTCTGGTTCTTTTTTATTCCTATTTTGATATTTTCCATTGTCCATTATTTTTGGTCGTTTGGATTTTACAAATTGCAAATCTTTTGGTAGGTATATCTAATGAAAGTGGACCGTATTATTTATTTATTTGTTATTTTTCTACACACAATTTTTTTTAATATAACATCTCCCTATCTTAACTTTTCATTTAATATCCTATTAGGTAGTTTAAATTTCTATACAGATGGTACTTTCGTAAGTGCGGCCATCTTGAAAATATTTTCCAAGAATTTCTCTTGGTCACTTACTTATGTCAGGAAAATTTTTATTTTGAGGTTCTAAGGCCTATGGTTTCCGAGATATTGCCCCTTCGGATCCAACTGATCATAAGGAAATATTCATTTTATTATTATTATTTAATATTATTTTAAGAATAAAATCTTCTACAGTGATTTTCATTTAAAAAATTGTTGTGAATAAGTATTGAAATGGATCGCACCTAGGTAGGATGATAAGGAATTTATTTCCATCTCCCTCGTTAAATCAACCCAAACCGAAAGAGCAAAAAGTGCAAGAATAGGTACGTAATTACCTAAAGGTAAAATGGTTAGGAAATTAAAACGCAGCCACCCGCCATCACATCAAAGAAACGATTCCTGCCAGCACATTAAATATTCATAACATATAAGTTCTCGTCCTAGTAATATTCCGGAGTTTTAAAAAGACATCCGAAAGCCCGGCGCAGCTTTAGTAGAGACCCACCAGATGTTAAATCAGGGTATTGTAAACACAATCTCGAACCGCGTGACGGAGAATAGGACGACCTAGATACAAACCGGAGGGAAAGTTACTAGCACGAATTAGACAATAGTTCCAATCATAAGACAATAGCAAATCGCTAGGTATTCCACCCACGATAATGAAAATTTAACCAGTCAGTAAAGCAAAGAAATAAACGACAGTAGCTTAAAATTCACCACAATCCCCAAACAGCAAGCAGGTGAAAATACGAGGTGAAAGTTAAGCCAGCGTAATTATAATAGGTAGACACAATGAAAAGACGAAAACGCGTCGGCCGATTGTAAGGAACATTTAGGTAGTGGAAGTTGAGGACAATTCAGCAAGGTAGCCGCGAGGTCAACTTGCTAAGTCTCGAGATAAGGGAGATATGATAAGAAACCCACACAAGAAATCAGGATGCCAATAAGGTGCATTGTTGCTTGTCGTGTTTAGAAAGCGGGCCACTGCTTCAATAAAAACAGACGTCTTACCGCAGCCCAGAGCAGATTGAGATCAGCTTTCGAGCAGGTCAAATCTGACTTCCTAACCCTTCAGACGGTACCTAGAGATGGCTTAGCGGACTCCGGTTGAATTTCCTTTATCTACCTTGGAAAAATTCCAGTTGAAAACCCAAAAAGAGCAAATCTCGTTTCACACAAACTTCAAATCACAATTCTAAATTTCCTGAATATAATTTAACCAGAGATGGCTTAGCGGACTCCGGTTGAATTTCCTTTATCTGCCTTAGAAAAACTCCCTGACAGGAAGCCAACAGTTAACAACAAGTCTCAGTTAATTTCCCCTCTTTTCTGAAAGAAATCCCAATCCACCGAGATACAATGAGTCACAGTAGGTTCTTCGCGACATCCGTCTTTTGGCCATACTAATCCTGGCATACCTCAATCAAAGAGCAACGGTTCTATTAGGTGAAACCCAGGGGAAACTAGACGATCACAATTGCTTTTCGCACGAGACGAAGGGCCCCGGGGTCGTATCGTTACAGTATTGCTTCATGATAATTTTTTAACATTGCAGTCAATTTTGTAAAGTTACTACAAAGTTTCTGAACTTACTCGTTTATGGTCTTTGAAATATGCTGGTCGGTAACATTTAACCTTGCTGGGCAATGAAGTTTTGAAAAGTTTTGAAAAGTTTTGAAAAGTTTTTTGAACCTTGTAGTACTCTGCATTTGAAACGTTGCAGTGCAACATTGCTGCCCAGCCGTTATGGCCATTCATCGACATTGCATTAAGTTAACATTTTTGTTAACTGTGTTTGCTGTGTTTACAAAATTACACTTTGCTATGAAAAGTTAATGCAATCAATATTCCTGCAGTATTTCTCCGCCCAGTGGGGTGAAAATTATCAGAAATACGTTTTATTTTGGTAGTTTTTGTAAAAAAAAACTCAATTGGAAAACTAAAAAAAAAAATAGGTCAAAGATCGAAAAATTAAATTAGATCACATTTCTAAAAGGTTTTCAGTGTATACAAGTTACATCCGAATTCTTCTTGGAACATTGTCTCAAATTAATTATGTATACAGGTAAAGCACCGTTCAGATAAGAGTTATTTTTCAAGTTGAGAAATATTCATGTAACCTACACATTCTTGAATGAATGACTGTTCAATAAAAGAAAAAATAAAACAATTGCGGCCAAAAACGTCGAGACGTGCAGATTGTTCTCAGGAAAACTATTTTCAATCCTCCCAGTCATACTGTTAGTGCAAAAAAAAAGCAAGACACTTAATTTGCACTGACTCGTGCACCAAATTCCGAGGCTGCATTATCATAGATATATCCAAAACAACACTAATTGGAAAACTTCAACAGCAACTCCCCGAAAACCACACCAAATCTGCAATAATATTCTTTCTCTACGTTCCCTCGCATGAGGGAATCCAAGGCAACGACATACCATCAATTATTGTACCATCAATTTGTCATCACCTCGACAAGGAATGTCGCAGGTGGTGGTAAATAAACTACGATTTCTACCCCTAATTAAGGTACACCAAATTAACCCACCAGCACCTACTATAAAGAAAGGGCAGGCTCGCGTCTGCATTGTACATTTAGGCAATATGCAGTATAATAACAATCACATTTTATCACATTTATACAGGATGTTTCAAAACATGTGTCGGAAAAAGAAAAGTGTGATTCCCTGCCTCGTTCTAAGAAAAAAGTTCCTAATAACATGGGTCCACAAAAACACCGTTTTCGAGATACAGGATATAAAAAAAAAATCCAGTTATTTGACGATATCTCAGAAACTGTTTAAGATATAAAACTGAACTTTTGTACATATCTTATCATCAATAGTACCTAGTTTATTTTTTGATTTGACAGTGAAACAAATCATAAAAGAAATTAGCAAGAACAAGTAATGTTTTTGTCCACATCAAAACCACTTCAAGTTAAAGCCTTTGACCAAGAGCATCTTTTTTATATAGAAAACATTGTCAGATTAAAATATACTTTCATAATATCAATTTTCACAGTGTCGTATTATAACACCCTCCCCTTGGCCTGATGGTCGTTTCGAAAATGCAACTAGGACCCTCCTTTCGCTGTGTCGTTTTCTTGAGCCACCCTGCTCGGTTGAATTGGCGTGATTGTTCATTTGACGAGTCTTTTAATCAGGTTATAATAGCTGTGTGAAGTTTCTTTACTTCTTTCACGTTTCTGGTATTTTTCCGTAGTTAAAAAGACTTTCCGTGGGATTTACTCGAATAAAGTTTATACCCTGGTGTTGTATATTCCACAACGTGAAAAAATTCCAAACAAAAGTCACTGCATATGGAAAGATATTACAGTAGCGCTAAAAAAGTCAATAATAATGAAAAGACGTGTACAAACGTTCAGTTTTATATCTCAAACGGTTCCTGAGATATCGTCAAAAAACTGGAAAAAATATATTAATACGAAGCTGCAGCGACTGCAGACCAAGCCCTTGGAAGGAACTTTGAGATGGTCTTTGTCACTCTGAATAAACCTCAACAAGAATAAAATTTATTATAGCCATAGATATAATGAAAAATACTATGCAAACTACCTAATTGGCCTGCTAATCAACCTCGCCTTTAATGTGGCTACGTTAAATGTAATAAAATATTTCTTGGAGCTTAGGGTATGATCTCTTGAAAATGTTGCACCTCTTCTTGGTTCTGTGAAAATGATTTTCTTCACGTTATTCAGTTATTCGTTTCACGTTTAAATAATTAACTGAATATGTAATCTGGAGGTGGATTGAGAAGGGGTTGCTCAAAGTTGGAGAGGAACAAGGAGACAAAACAGGTCAAGCCAGAAAGGACTATTTAACAAACTACATTTTTTATAAAATCTTGTCTCTTGGAAAACATCAACTGTTCCGCAAAGCGGTTATTTTGAGCGTCCATATTTTCGGTAATAATCGGTGTCAAAATATCAACCTGTTCCCAAAAGCATTTGCATTTATGATTGTTTGGAATTTTCTGTATCAAAGAAATCAAAAATTAGAAATAGGATCCCTAAAATTTTTAGAAAGCTCTTATGGCAACTTAACTTTCAACATAATAGGTATGTATTTTCTTTGTCTATTTAGGAAAACAAATTTATGTAATGTTTTGATGATGCACTAGGTACCTAGTTAAATACATTTCTTGACAAAAACAATGTAAAATATTACATTTAAATATCAATGAGGTCATCACACTTGACATTTTCTATAATTTTTCAACATGATTTCTCATTAATCTTGCCATTCCGAAAATGAAAATCACAATCCAAGAGATACGTCAATTTAAAAGCCCCATTCTTCAAAAATAATTGTGTCTATTATTATTATTCTACTTATTTTTTATTAGTTTCTTGGATCAAAAAGTATCTTACAGGTTTGTTATAGAATTTAGAAATCTTGATAAGATCATATTAATAGATGGTCCAGTGAGTAGGTAGGTACCTACATCTATTTCAAGTTCAAATGAACTTGAGACATTGCTTTTGAACTTCCTTATTAGCAAGAGTAATCAAAGGCTTTGTTTTAGATGGAACTTTTTAAGAATTAATGCAAGTATTGCATAAGAAGATTATATACGTTTGCCGTCCTGATTGTAGGATAATTCGGTCTATGGAGCGGCCGATTGAAACAGTGCGCATGTCCTTGCCGAAGGATTCTCCAGTCTGCACTGTGAAATCGTTTAGTGTACTCGTTTATCAATTTATTTAAATTCGTAAGATCTAGTGTTAAATAATTGTAACAAATGGGATATCAACAATATTGTATCGGTCTCTTATTTATTATAACTCTAGGTGTTGAATACAGTGAGTATATTTTATCCATTTCTAATTCGCCCTATATCCCATCAGCATTGTCTTTTAATTTTCTCTTTTATAAAATGTTTAAGTAAAAATTTTGATAAGTTATTAATGTAGGCGAGTAGCACTTGTTTTATGTCTGTAAGTGCTCGTAAATTGATTTATTTCTTATAATAAAAATTATTATAAAGTATCAGCATAGGGTAGTTGTCAATGCGCATACTCTCTTGCGATATAAATCAATATATCGTAGAGTTTGGCCTTTATTCCTAGTAGGTCGATAGGTACTATTAAAAATTTTAAGAAAAATGGGCTGATGATAAAGTTGATAAGCCGCTATATTTAGATTTTTGATATTTTTGACATACCTACCTACAAATTTATACAATAATATTATTTATACAATTTAATAAACTTGTACTTCCCCAACCCTCATTTTATAATAGCTATAATCGTTATGTAAATTTAAGTTTTAACGTTTTTATCGTAACTTTCTACACCCCTACCCTGGGGATTACATCTATCATTATTTTTTCCCTGCGTTGGTAATGGTGTGGTCCGAAATAAACTCCGAAAAAAGCAAAATAATGAGCAGCTCTGAGGGACTTCACCTCTGCCCTACTGCTAATTAAAGAGTCTATATGAATTTTAATTTGCTTCAAACTTGAGGCGAATTTAACTTTATAATGAGATTAAATTTAATCATATAAGACCTGCTTCCTGCTGTACATTTTCTGTTAGCCATGTTTTGCATTTATCCATTATTTAAACGCGCGTTTCCTCATTTATACTAATTTTTCACATCTTACTATATAGGAAACACATCCTTATACAGACGAAAGCAGGAGAGAAGTAGGTACCTCGTTAGTCACAAATTAATTATGAAGCTACGCAAAACGGTAATGACGTCACGTAATATGTTGAATATGATCCAAAAAAAAACTGGAATAATTTGTTTTTACTTGCAACTCGAAAATGAGTTTGTGATAATAATTTATTCTCGATTATTTATTATACGAAAAAAAGTTACTTTTTTGGTCTTTAATAATTGCAAATTTTTGTACCATTTCAGGCGATTCAATAAATTGCTATGAATGTAACAGCTCGACAGATAAAAGATGCATAGGTGACGCAAATAACAGATTAGAAGATGATTTACTGAAACAGTGCCCCGACAAAACCCCAGATGGAAAACCTTTCATCCTGTGTAGAAAAATCAAGCAAGTGATCGACTTCGAAGTCAACGGACGTAAGTATTCACTGATAAATAACTTCGCCCTACACCACATCCAATGGTATAATTAACCAGTCCCCAATAAAAAGAGTCCTAGATTGAAAAAGTCATTAATTAAAAGAGTCCTTAATTAAAAGAGTCCTTATTTAAAAGAGTCCTTAATTAAAAGATTCTTAATCCACATTTCAAGAGTCCTTTATCTTTTAAACCCAAAATATATGAAAAATTTCCAACATCGAGGAAATTAACGGATTTTTTTACTTTCCCACTTAATTAAATGTCTATATTTTATGTGGAATAAAACTGATGCGTGCATGTGTACTCGATGGTTTAATGGATGAAATACCTGACACGTAAACGGGAGAATTTGGGATCGATTCTTATACATATCATATTAGTACTTTTTCATACACTTACATCATCTACCTAGCAATAAATAGAAATTATCCACCCTCGCAATAATAATAATAATAATTGAAGGGCTTTAAAAAATAAGAAAGTGGAACAGGAAGATATGGAGGATTGGTGAGTGTGCGCGTCAGTTTAAACGATAGAACAGACGCATAAATAGATTGTTCGTTCCATTTCCACCCGGGACTCATACACTTTTTGTACACATCCCTTACATAATCCTTCCTAGACGAAATAAGGATGAAAAATATTACATAATCAGAGATCTGCAGATCCCTTCTTGCCTAAACAAGAGGTGTTAGTAAAATGATGGCGATTCATCCATCCAACAAGTCTTAATATCTCGAAGTATTGTCTTAATTTTTATGACTACCTATATGTAAAATATAGGTATATTTAAAATCGAGTAAATATTTGAAGGATTAATAAGGATCGAGTACTTTGTGAGAAACTATCAATTCATAATAGATCATAAAAATGTTCTGCACTGATACTAAAATTATCCGCATATTCAAGTGAGTAATGCTAGTTACCTAAAAGATTAATTGAGCAATTTTGACAATAACAATAATTATTATGGGTAAATTACTATCTAGAAACAGTCCAATTGTACTTAGCTCTAATGATATCAAAAACATCCTATGTTTAATGGATCCGATTTATTTATTTGAAAAAATTACCACATTAACAACAATTTCCTAATAATACCATCAATTTCACTTTTTTTTGTTGGATTACTTGATATAAATATCTCTAACATTGTCCAATATGATGCTTCATGTAGAAATACATTAGACCAATAAAAACTCAAATCAGAGTCTCTTTCCTTCTTTTTAGTGAACAAAAACCTCCCGGGGAGTGACTGGTCTAAATTTGCAGAGCTTCCGTTGCCAGTATCGTCATCCTTCCTGTACAGGGAAATGAACAATTTTTTATAGGGTTCCTTAATATTAGCCTGGACTACAGTATATTAGATCTCAATTTAAGAGAAAAACAGTACTGTTTCGCTTTTATTAAGACTCGCCAGTTTGCCATATCAGACATCATGCTAGCTGAAGGAAACAATTGCTGTCTTAAACAAATGACGACCTTTTTGTACCGCAAACAATTCAGCTGTAGACGCATTATATTACAGGATGTTTAGAGATGCAGATCAAGGATTCCGTGGCTGAATTAAAAACGAGATTTGATGACTAACAGCGGGTATTATAAAGGCTCATTAAGTTAACGGGCAGATTTCTGTGGCCATTTCTGAAGAAAGTATCAAGTCTAAGTGGAAATTTTTTGAGTTTATCTATTCTTGACATGAAAGTGATTACAAAAATGTCAACATTTTACTTTTTATTTTATCACTTGTCGCCATTTTGGAGATTTACATCTCTATTGTCCGTATTCATCAAACTTCAAAATAGAACTCTGGGGTTATATTTTGAATTTTTTAAGTGCAGTAGTTGTTCAAAATGTGCTCCATTTATTTCCTGGCAGAACTCTAATGGACGATAAACTTGTCCGTATTTAAAACTTTCAAAGATTTGTTAAAACTTTAAACTTTAAAACGTCGTAAAGTTACGAACCGAAGAAACTTCTAACATAGCCGTTGCAATTTTTCTGATTTGTAACAAAAACACTATGCTTTAGCTTTCAGGTATCCCATAATAAAAAAAATAATTTTATTATTATCAGATAGTTTCAGTAGTCACAAGTATCATCTGCTGATACTTGAATACTGAAAACTCATAACAGTTCGTAGAGATGTAGCTTGTGATCATTTTAAGTACCAAGTTGTAGTACGTACTTATACAGGGTGAGTCTTTATTGGAAAAATACTAAAAAAGTATTCCTGTTAAATTGACCGAGATATGAAGAGGTAAAGTTGAGAACTCAACTTCTTTAATAGAGACGCAACTTTGAAAATTTTGTTTTTCTAAAATGGAGATTACACCCTCTTGTTTCAAATATCATTTACTGTTTTCCTTAAAAAGCAGCCTTGATATTTTCCTATGATTGAAATTAACTTCAGCTTTTTTTCCTTGGTGCAATACCAGAAAATTGAAGTTGACATCGTTTCATAAAAATTATAACCTTGGTATTGAAAAAAATGTTCTATGACATTTGAAACAAGAGGCCGTAATCTCCATTTCAAGAAAAATTTTTTTCTAAAGTTGTTCACATTAAAGAAGTTGAGTTCTCAACTTTACCTCTTCATATCTTGGTCAATTCGTCGTCAATATCACGAAATGACAACTCAGTTTTGTCATTTTACAGGAGAGCGTTTGAAAGTTTTTCATTGATTTCAATAATTTTAGTTGAAAGTGGAATACGTCGGCGGCTGAATGACCTACATAATGAAAACCATAGGGAATCGAGACACGCTACATCGTGACATTGTAAACCCGATCATTTTATGTTTGTAGATAGAAGATATATTTAAAATTTCGATTTTTTTGAGTTGCGTCACTTTGTGCTATTGACGACAAATTTACAAGGAATTTTTTTTAACTATTTTTCCTGTGTTGCGCAAATTGTCCCCTACCATGTACCGTTGAGGAAAGGCGCCATTAAAGACTCACCCTGTAGAGCAAACATACGAGTCTATGGATATGGATAGATATGGAAAACGGAAAACGGTAACGATTCGAAATTTTGGTTATTGTCATAATGGGAGGATGCGTTGAATAAAAAATGTTTCAAGATGGCGGCGCTTCCGGAAATGCCGGAAGCTACCTTATTTCATTATTTCAAATAAGACATCCGATATACAATGCACCTACTCAAAAAAGGAAGTGAATTTACAAAAAAGTAAGACTTTTTTCCCTATAAACTATATGCCCAGACGTACCGTTTTTAAGATAGTGGTCAAAGTTGAATTTTTTGCCAATATCTTGAAAACCTACCATAAAATTTTTAGCTCTTATGAACACTTTGTGCTCATTAATCCCCTTGATTTTGCACTGTAACATGAAAGTTTTTAAAAAATTGAATGACGTAAATTTTTTGTACTTTGAGAGTTTCAACCCCATAGCTTCCACCCCTAGAAAAAATGCGATTTTAAGAAGCCCTTTAGGACCGCCTATGTTTCTCTAAAGTTAAAAAGGTAGCCAATATCAATGAAATGGCATATACCAAAGTTGAGTTCTGTATGTCACGGTTCCCGAGACTTCTTCAAAAAACTAGATACATTCTTTTTTGACACATTTTATCTCGAAGACAATATGTTTGGGAATACATGTAAGCTTATAGGAAAATAAGTCTTTTTTATGTAGAATCACTTCCTTTTTTAGGTACATACATGATATTTCCAGGCACACTGAACAATTTGCATACATGCCGTTATTACATTCTAGAGCCCTCTTCTTTCTGTATATTCCTACTTTTCAGGAAAATAAGGGTAAGGAATCTTGAAACGATTCTCAAAATCATCTTGACTCACTTCGACGTCTTTCGATCATGTGGAAGGAAGTAATCATTGTAGATCCCTCAGGTATTTTACAAAAAGGCCGCCTAGGTGTCTTCGACTGTGTTTTCGATAAGGATTCACAATTCATTTACAACAGATTAGAGCACAGATATAGGCAAAGTTTCCGATAATAATCGATTACCTCTAGAACGACACCTATATGAGTATAAGTGGAGAAACATCAATAATTACTTTTTTAATTTTTTGATGAAATTAAATTGTAAATTGATTCAATTTCCAGTGCAACCTGACAGCAGAGTAATAAGAGCCTGCGGCTGGAACGACTCCACCCATAAGAAAAAATGCTACCAGAGATCTGGATTTGGAGGTCGCCAGGAAGTATGTGCCTGTGAAGACGACAAATGCAACAGCAGCTCAACATTGATCGCTTCAATCTCCTTGATCTCTGCTCTCTTAGCCATCCTAAAAATCAGTATGTAAACTGATCCGATAGGGTATAACACTATTCATTGCATTTTTTTATTTTATTATTTAAATTTACGTCTGTACGATTACACCGCTCTTTAAGAACAATAGACATATAACATAGATATTTGATTACTTATACTAAATGTTGATGAATTGTAGGTATCTTAAGAGTATTTCTAAGCAAATATGAAAGATATAGAAATATGGAGTTTTTTCTGAGAAGATATAGAGATAAGTAGGTAATCAATTTAACAGGAATAATTTCATATAGCATAAAATGTTTTTACGCAATTAAAAATGGTGCGCAAAACTCTAATTTTTAGGGGGAAGTTTAAGATTAATTTACTTTGCCACACCGCGTGGCTTGCATTAGACTCGTTTCTTGTGTCATCATCAAAGCAAAGTGATGTTATTATTTTCTAATAATAATTATTATTAATCGAGAGAATGGTTTAAGTTTGATATTCAATAATAATTGATGTCATATAAAGGAAAATTTTTAAAGAGCATCGCGTTATGTATTTCCTATATTTTAGTACCTAGTTATAAAAATAATGGGAAATGCGCCAGAAAAAAGTTGTCACTTTCTTCTGGTTGTTGATCACGAGTAAGGGTATATAATAATTTACATACATAGATTAATCCATATAAACTTAACATCTTCATTTTAGATTTATGTAACCATTTTAGGACCTAAATCAGTACAGTCAGCTTAACGCGTTTCCCTTTCTTGAAATGGAAGTGTTTTTAAGTGTTAGCACATAATACATTTTAGCCAAAATTGCGCAATATTTCACCTGATCAGAGTAAAATAATTTATGTATTATTTTATATAAATACTCGTACAATATTGTACAACAATGTACAATTAGTTGATACTCGTAACTTTCTGTTTTCCTATAAATGTTTGGCACAAATGCTGCAAAGCAAAAGATTTGTAGCTAGAAGCTCAATGTAAGAGTGCGCAAGAACAATAGATGAGCATTTTCGGACGCAGTGAGATTTTTTGAAAGTCTTAAAATCGGCCAAGTCTTTGCGCGTAATTTTTAAGCCAATTAATTGCAAGCTTTTGAATACAATAATAACTGTTGTTGAAATGTGATTTTTTAGCTGAAAATAACACAGCTACAGCTGTCGTAAAAATATTGTTAAATTGTATGAAAATTTAAATTAGTATCAAACAATTTATCTACTGGAAAAATTTATAATAATTAATGTAAAATTATTTTATCATGCTTTTATTTGACAGGCGAGGGCTACTGAGCAAAATTTAATCATTTTATTACTGTTAACTTTCAGCTGCTTTTCTACAGAGTACGAGCAGAGGGAGCATTACTCGAATTTTTTCGTAAAAAAATGTTTATTGCATCGTTTGTATCGAAGATATTTTGTAAACCATGAAATCATAGGGGAAATCCCTTTTTATCGATTTATATTTTATATACTTACTTAATATGTCACAAAAAAATTATTGAACGAACATTATATTTCGGCAGCTGTGCTTTTCGTTGTTTTTTTTTTTTAGAAAAACTTCTATAAAGTAATAATGTTTCTTTAATTAGGTACTTGTTTTTTAATTTTAAGAAAGTATATATCTAATATAGGAAACCCGATTTATTTAATTAGGAAATAGAACAGATTTACTGTAGATATAAAATTGCTTTAATAGTAAATATGTACTAGGAATGTAAATAAGGTTACTGCCATACACAAAAAACGATGATATAATAATTAAATTTAGTTCCTAGTGAAGTGTTTTGAGTTATTTTTTGATTACAACGGATTCTACTTACAATATAATAATGTTATAATTTTTATGTGCATGTGTATTTTATTTTTAGTATTCAAATAAATAATTATTGAATTTTAAAGGGGTTTTTTCTGATTAATTATTCCCTTTCTAATATTCTTAAATCAATAAATCAAGCACCAGTAGAGAATTTTTTTCCCATGCCAGTTACTACCCCAGACACTTTGTAAAAAACGTTCTTATCAAGATGACGTCACGGTCATTTTAGCTTACCATTTATTTCCAGGAATTAAGTGGAGTTATCAAAAAAAAAATCAGGTAATGAGTTAGTAAACAATCATATTTGAGTTTATGTGTTAGATTACCAATAATAGAGTGGTGCTTCATTTCATCATGTTGAAACCGTTGATATTGATATATCGGTGTTTGTAATTAGACTACCATTTCAGAAATCAAAAAATGTATGATCTCTAATAAATTGTTAATTTGTTATTCGTGTGATTTAAACTTTTATTTCATATTATGTATGTAACGATAATTCAGTAAGGTCGCCCATTTCTTTTAATCCCAGATAAAGAGTCCAGAGACCATCAATAATGATGATACTCTCGGAAAACAAAATGGTTACTCAATAATCATAGATATAAAGAAAATTAACTTGTTACTCATAAATGTCAAAAAATGTCTTTTTAGTCACTATTAGGCACTAAACACATTAATGTAGTTAATTTGGTTGTAAAAAAGTTATAATTAAAAGAACAACGAAGTTGGGAGTGTTATATGGTAAGAAAATTAATCTAAACTTTATGATTCTAGTTATTCTATATTAGAAAGTATTAAGAATTAATTATTATATAATTATTTCACGAGGAATGTGAGCTGCGTACATAAGTTTCAATAATTTACTAACACGTGAGACATTGTGACAGTCTGCACCTATTAACTTGGGAGTGATTCCCCTTAATTGGCTATTAACATGCTCTTGTTAACATATGCAATTACGAGAACGTTTTGTGTGAACTCGCATAAACTGCTCTAATTAATATCACTAACTGTTCAACGATCACTCACTGGAGGAACTGAGCTGTTCCTTACTTATAGGTATGAGAAAACGCAAACTCACCATTAACCGAAGCCCTTTTTTTTTGGTACCTATCTACCTAATTTTCCGATATGGTAACTAGAAATAGTTCTCGGTTGAAAATTTGAAATATACAAATAGTCACATTACCATAAAAAAAAGATTCAAAAACGACATAAGGGCGTGGTGCTTCAACCACCCCATATTTTGGATCATCTTGCACGAGGTGCAAAAATTGATTTGATTCCTTCGGGACGAGCTCTTCGCTAAGTTCGAGCAATAGCTAACTTTAGGATGCGATGCACTCCAGAGTATGGGTCTGGCTTATACTTACCTCGAAAAAAAGTACAAAAAGTCAAACAACTCTCCTACTTTAGGATAAACTGAACTACAAGAAATATAACGGCAGTCACTTTTGTTTGCCAAAATCGCGATAATAGTTATTTCGCTCGGTATTCTTTCTCGGGCTCGTGTGGCTGCACGATTGCTGCTGCCAGAAGTCAGAATTTCGGGCAATATACCTTTACTCTTCATTCCGAAGGAGTTTGAAAGGTTCGTCCATAAAGTAATTGAAGACTCAATCAACTATTTATTAACGAAATACTTATAGTTACTTTTCACACTCTACACATTAATTATTTATTTACACTTAGCTCAACACTGTTTACTTATAACACAAAGTGGTAATAATTATTTCCAAGCGCAATAATATATCTTGAATATGCGCGATGTTTCACTAACTTGAGACTGAAGACTCATCCTCAGGCAGTTTATCTATGTATGCAATCCGAGGTGGTAGAAATATTCTAAGCCCTAAGTCTAGAATTATATAATATCATTATTAGGATGAATTGGTTTATTCGTAGAATTCTTAGAACAAACGGATGATTCACCAATCTAAACTATCATGGTTAACGTGTATGATTCTGCGAACGCTGTTGGTGTTTCCGTTCCTGTCGCCACATGCCAAGTAAATAAGGCGCCTGTAAAGTTTTAGTCTCACACCGCTTCAGGGCCGGCCAGCCTCTGGTACTTTTCCCAAGACTCTAACACTATACTCATCAGGTTCAAGCAACTTATTATAAAATGAAAGCATTTTTGATATTTTCAACAGTTCTTACAACTCGATGGTACTTGGCATCAGTTAATCACGTTATCCACAGAATGATCTGATTGTCAAATAGGTATATTGAAAATACCTGTATACATAGGACATTTAGTACAGGAAAATAATTAAAGTTTAAATTCTAAAAAATTCGGGCAGAAATTTTATGAAACATTTCGTTAGGGGACCCACTTTTTCAGCATCCCCCCATTGAGCATTTTGAGAAAGGAAAGGGGATTGTCTTTACTAATCGATTTAGCGACTTAACGGTTCACCCTACAAAAAAGTCCAATAAAAAAGGTGGAGTGTTTTTTAAGATCTTTTTTCTAAATGAAATTTTGCATTAGAACGTGAAATTTGCCCTCATAAAGGGGGTGAAAAAGACTTCCCAGAATCCTTATGGAAAATTGGCTCGCGGTTAAATTTGTCGTTGTAGCTTGGGGGATGGATAGTATTCGATGAGTAGATCACAAGTCTCCATGGGCATAACCATTGTTGTAATTTTTATCGTTAAAGTTAATGAAATAATTACAAAAATGATAACACAAACTGAAAACTTGTTCCTGTTTTTCTCGAAAATGGTTCAACAGATTCATAATGTAACTATGTACATTAACAGAAGCAGCTTTTCAATCTCAACAATCTTAACGTAATCTACCTCTATGCCTTTTTATTTTGGCCTTTTTTGTAGGATGAACCGTCTAGCCACTAAATCGATTCGCGAAAACAGCCCATTTTCTCAAAATGCTCAAGGGTGGGGTTGCTGAAAAAGTGGCTCCAAACTCCTTTAAGGGTCCTCTAACGAAATGTTACATTAAATTGCTTCCCGGATGTTTTTCTGGATACCGGCCTTTTTGCCCAATTTTCCTGTACTAATTGCCTAATAATACAATTTTATTAATATTAATAACAATACTTCAAAATACTTTGGCAATAGACAACAATTAATTTCGTCAACATGGAAATAACTATTTTGTATTAGGTATTAGGTAATGTACGATGTACAGAGGTATGGTCAGCCACCCGCTATGTATTTTTGAAATTATCAAGCATGCCAGTCTTTTGAGCACAATTGCAGCAGACACCGTCAGTTATGAGTCCCAATGTCAAATTTTCACATCATAATTCTGATGATGCCTGTTGCAGTTGTAGAGGAAACGGCGGAAGACATGGTACTGGAATAAAGCTCGATGGTCTAAAACATTTTATGATTTTATTATACAGGGTGAGTCATTGATATGGAAAAACTCGAATACACCCACATCCACACGTTAAAGATATCGAAATGAACCAAAAATAGCTGCAGACGAGAGGCCAAAGTACGTTTGTAAAATTATTTTTAGGTATACAGGTGACCCAATATCGCGATACGCAATGCAACTTATATTTTTGTTAAATTTTGGTATATTATAAGGGACATCCTGCATATTATTATTATTACATTTTTAGATTTTAAGAAAATTCAGTAAGAATGGTTTTTAAAGTTTGTAATAATCGTCCTCTCTGTATAGTGAAAATTTTTCTTTTTTTTTACTTACTCAACAACTACTGCTGTCGTGTTTTTATACACTGTGTCGAAGATAAGAATGAACAGCATGGGGATCTGGGAAACCGTGGGAGATACAGGGTCGGTTGAATGAGGAAAACTTGGGCAACCAGAAGGACAATGCAATGACAGTAAGAGATTTCAAAAATTATTTTTGATTTTCGAATTATTTTACAATAACTAAAATATGTAGTTTCAATTTTAGTTTTTGTTATTTATTGACGTTATTATTGAAGATTTGGATAAACTGGAATCACATTTTCATTGCAATTATTGACCAGCTTAATGTCACTTTTTTATTTCACAATTCATATTTGCAGGGACGGACTGAACTTCGATTTTTTAAATACGGACGTGGATTTTTTATTGCAAAATTTTTACTTTTACTTCACCTTAATACGGACCTGTGCTTTTATTAAACTTTTTGGACTTGTATTACTCATCATCGTCATCACAACCTGACAAGTCCAAAAAGTTTAATAAGAGCACAGATCCGTATTAAAGTGATATTACATTGATGGTGTCAATAGCTATTGTCCGAAACACGTTTGAACCATCATGTGTGACATATCTTATTATTATTATTATACAGGGTGCACCATGTATCCTTCTCTATATTGCTATCTCCTGAACGCTAAGAGATACAGGGTCGGTTAAATTAGAGAAAAGATGCGCAGTTTTGTGGCCATCTCGAATCCGTCAAAACATGCGAGATATCTGTGACCGTTCCTGGAATATCCTGAAAAAACTGAAAAATCGAGATTTCTTATTTTTGCCATATCTTTTTTGTTATTGGAAGTTAATAAATAACTTTTTGTAGGCTTACATAAGCCCTTAAGAGCTATCCATCTGACGTTTCAAAAATTTTCAAGGCCTACTAGATCCAAGAGTTTTATTATTTATCCGCCATATTATTTTTTTATGTCGTTCGATATGAAAAAAAATAATGGAAACCAAAAATTAATAAACTTCAAAAAAAAGTTTTTTTAATTTTTATTCTTAGTTTTTCAAAGATAAACCTAATAAAAAATCGTCGAAAAACGTCAACATTTGTAAAATACGCCGAAATAGTGCTTGCCTTATGGTTTTTTAATTTATCTATGAAATTCGGCCTAAAAATGTGTCTTTTTTGTAAAGAAAAAAGAAGAATAAATTTTTTTTTATTTATTTTTTGAAGTTTAACAATTTTTAGTTTTTATGATTTTTTTTATACCGAACAACATAAAAAAACACATTGGTGGCCATAAGAAAAACGAAAGTTGACTATGAAAATTCTGGGATCTAGTCGGCTTTGAAAATTTTTGAAATGTCAGATGGGTAGCTCTTGACGACTAATGTAAGCCCACAAAAAATTATTCATTAATCTCCAATAATAAAAAAGATATGGAAAAAATAAGAAATCTCGATTTTTCAGTTTTTTCAGGATATTTCAGGAACGGTGGCAGATATCTTGTATGTCTCGACAGAATCGAGATGGCCACAAAATTGCGCTCCTTTGGACTTGTTTAACCGACCCTGTATCTGTTAGCGTTTTGAGATAGCAATATAGAGAAGGATACATGGTGCACCCTGTATATTATACCTGGATATATTATTTTCAATAAAAAATCCAGGTCCGTATTTTAAAAATCGAAGTTCAGTCCTGCAAATATGAATTGTCAGATAAAAAAACTGACATCGCAGGAAATGTGGTTTTATTTTTCGACAATCTTCTATAATAACGCCTGTAAATAAGAAAAAGTAAAATTGAAAATTTTGTTTTTTCAAAATAATTCGAAAATCAAAAATAATTTTCGAAATCTCTTTGTGCCATTGCAGTGTCCTTCTGGTTGCCCAACTTTTTCTCCAGTAAACCGACTCTGTATCTCCCACGGTTTCCGAGATACCCATGCTGTTCATTTTTATCTTGGACACAGTGTATAATTTTTTCACAAAAATTATTTCATTAAGTAGAACTGGTACTTCTCGCAATTTTTTAAGTTTATTGTTTGTATTTAAATAAAATATTTTTTATTTTTTATTTTTCAACGAAAAAGAATCTCATGAGGAACTCCAAAATTGAAGCTTAGGTATACCTAACTATTTTTACCATCCGGTATGTGGTGGTTTATTATTTTTGAAAGACGGTTTATATCCTGAAGGATGTCTGGCTAACTTTTAGAAACGTTCACAGGCTGGGGAATGGGTGGAAAGAACCATAAAGGAAAGTCATAGGCTTGGAGATTTCTGCAAAACCACTTGCTGAAAGTTGTAACCGAAAAAATTTTATCAGTTTATGTTTACCTTATCAATTCCTTGTTTTGACAATCTGCCACGATCTTCACGTCCAAAACCTGGCAATATTAAATTAAAAATTAACTAAAGACTTGACCCTAATACTACCTTCAAAGCAGGAAACAATTTGCAAACTGATTCAGATTATTTAATTTCCCATATTATTATTATTATCCCGAAAAAGTTCAGCTTACGTCATCAACACACTCTACTCATATAACAACGTTGGCTAAATTTTGTAATAATTGTTGAGACCCTTTTACTTTAAAAATAAATGACTTCATCATTCTTTTTGATCGCCATGGTAACATTTTGTCGCATATTATGAGTTGTCAGAAATGAATAGTTTTTTTTTATATAATTTTAATTAAGAATAATAATCCTCATAATTAAATAATTTAAATAATGTTATAAGCTGAAATATTTGAATGTAAGTATGCTAATATTATTCTAATTGTAGAAATTGTAGGAACATTTATGCTTTCAAGTATCGTTATCATAATAGGAAACTCCAAGAATCTTCACAGATCAGGAGTGAATCCTAACCTATTTAAATTGCATTTTGAAAAAAGAATTTCCAAAAAGATTAAGCTTTAATTTAGAAGATTCACAGCCAGTATTAGAAAGGCTCATTAACTTAACGGGCAGATTTCTGGCGGCGTTTGTAGATTAATCATCAACTCTGGATAGAAAAATATAACAATAATTTAGTGATTCTTGGCATCGAAGGGATTACAAAAATTTTAATAAAAGTTCTTTGACGTCGATAATAGCTTTAAAAATGGTCACAGAAATCTGTCCGTTAGCTTAATGGGTCTCCGTAATCATCTACGAACTCAAAATAAGGTGGATTACTGTTTTAATAATTTTTTAATTAGGACTGTTAGTTGTACTGTCTGTATTTTTGTCAAAGCAATTCATCATTTTAACTCTCAAGTAAATACGTAAATCAAATTACGGTTATAGACGATTTTTGGTGGTCAATTTAGAATTATATAAACATGTCAAATATAATGAGCTTTAATAAAATAAATGTCATCAAGAAACAAAGACAGGTCAATTTTTAAATAAAATAAAAATGATCTCAGGTTAATAAGAGTCTTCGAAATAGAGAGGGGGAAAAATAAGTCCATATGTCTTGTCAACTATTTGACAGTTTCAATAATATTTTATTGCTCAGCTCAAAATAAGCACTTGATAAACAAAAACTTTGCATATCTATTTACGTCCGAGTCTACTATCAACCACCCTATCCCCATTGTTCCAGAGTCGTCTCAACTTCCTTCCAAACTCCATCAACGCTCAATGGACCAGCCTCGCCATCAGCAAGAGACCTCGACCAGCCAACACCAGCAGAACGTCCACCTTCACATGCATCACGTTTGCACCTGCCAGGGCTTATACTCCTCCTCGTACTACCCGGTAGGTTACCGTACGCACGTTCCCCAGGTGATGGCCTATGCGACTCCTCCGATGGCCCGACCTTACCTCCAACACTACCAATACACCCAGCTCAACGTAGGCGCTGGATACACCGTACCGTTGAGTCACGTCTCCCCAGTAAGCTCGGTTTATGGTCAGCAGGTCCAGAGTGATGGTGGACAAGGGAAAGAGAGGAGAGAAAGGGGTGAACAGGAGAGTGAGGGGGCCGTGAATGAACCCCCGTTAGGCTATGAGGTTGGACAAATCACACCTCCTGCTAATGAGTTGCTGATACCGGTAAGGTAGTTTAATTCCGTTTAAAGTTTTAAACTTTTTCTGATAGATGAGAAAGATTGAAGAGACCAATATAATTGTGGTAGGTAACTTATTAAAAGTGGATATGGTTTTAATTTCAGGATAACCCGGAAAGTGCTCAAACGACGACTGAAAATTTTGTCAAATTTCTCGAGAAAAGTTGTCTAACTGCCGAACAAATTGCTTACAGAAATAGAAACAGACCATGCTTTAGGAATATACAGAATCTTTGTATTAGGACCAGATCTGAAATACTCAAACCTTGCACTACCATTTCCAATATCCATTCACAGGTGGGCTTAATTTGTTTATCAAAATATGTATTCATGGTCTATAATAATTATTATTATGTATTTTCAATTTTTAGGGAATTCCATGGGCAACCAAAGATTTCATTTACGCCTTTGTTCGCTTGACAAACTGTTGGCATATCCTGAAAGGTTACTGGGAAAATAGAGATGGATGCAGTTTAGGAAAAATCGAAAAAGAACTCACGCCTGAATTTAGAGCATGCTACGTACGCTGGGAAAAAGAAACTATAGCACTCGCTGCACAGTTGACCAGAGTTTTCTACAATCTAGACACCAATTTGAATAATCCTCCCCCCACTGCAGCAAATGTCCACACCGCTAACAATCTTATTCCACCTCAAGTACGGAATAATCTTCAATTAACTTTAACCGTTGTATTTTCTAAAATATATACAATTTTAGGTGAATCTCTCGAAATCGACCACATCAGAGAATATTTTAAAAAATACAGGTTGGACCGATCCCCTAGCATCAACAAGTTCAGTTACGATATTAGGCGGCGCTACCGTGAAGAACACTCGAGGAGTTCTTCATTTACCAGTGACGACCACAGTCATCACTCAAACTGCAGATCAAGCCAACCAGACATGTCTCGGTGATTTCTGTGGAGGTTCTTCAGTTAAGGCGGAAAATGACGCCGATGAAGAAGTGGCCAAGGGTAGAGTGTACATGAAACCTGGGAGCTACAGTGTGCCGAAAAAGAGTAATAACTTTCCAACAAGTAACAATAACGAATTGCCAACAAGTAACACCAACAACAGTCCGAGGACGATTGAATTCTTCGATACTGCTCAAAATGTCAATCGTGTTCGAGAAACCAGTAAGAAAACTGACCATCAAAAAATAGTTCGATATGAGGATATCACCAAAATCGCACCGATTGAAGCCTTAGAAAATGAGGTATTTTTCAAATTTTATTATACACTTCGCGGGATGCACTTCTTATTATACGCTATTAAAGAATTTCACTTTTTTCTTTTCTTATCAGTTTGATGTGCCAGCTCAACTCGTTCATGAATGGTTGATCAGCAGTAGATTTTCCGACTACGGCGAAAATTCCAATTCACCAACGTCACCATCAGATATGAGTTCGTTCTTCATGGATTCGATGTTCCCTAGACATGACAATCTCAGTAATCTACAGGTGATCATTTTTTAGAATCAAAATATTTATTAGTACCGTGGTACAATAATTAAAAATTATTTATTCAGGTTAATTTGGATCCCTTTGATCGAGCTGCCTTAACTCTTCTGCAGAGGGATAAAGGAACAGGAAAGGGTCTGTCGGGTATCTTATCCCAATCGAAGTCTCAGCAGGTCAACGGAAAAATTGACGTAACTTCAAGAGCGTTAAGGAAGAGAATCGAAGTTAAAGAAGGAAATAAGAAAAGGAGTAGAATGCCTTTTTATGAGTGTAAAGATGGCGGACTTACTACGGCTGGTACAGCAGCGTTGGAAAAGACAGTTGCTGACTTGAACGCTCTTGATTTTACTTGTCTTGTTCCAGCTAACAAAGTGTGCCAATTTTTGGAACTTGCATACCTAGTAACTATCACTAATCGCCCTTTCGTATATTTATAGGATTTTATGCTGTCAATCAATATGGATAACGTCATTAAAAAAATCAAAAACAAGAGTTACGATTTTGTGTCGGATGCGGTTAAAGATATTTTACATTGTGTTAAAATAGCAACAGTATTTCTTGATGTATGTTAACAGAAAAATGCATGTTTTGAAATATTTACTAACTCTAATTTTAGGATGAGTCGGGTAAGAAAATTGAAGCTGTGCTTTGGGAGTTGCTAGATCAAGATATACCAGGATATGATTTGAGCGAAGTGAAGACTGAAAGCGGTTTTGCCAATCAATTTGTACTTACTAGTCCAAAGTACGAAGGAGATGGTGATCACTAAAGAGACTAACATTTTAAAATTATGCGATATTATCAAGTATTAAAAATCCAAGTTGAGTTTTTTAAGTTTTTAAACATTTGCAAGAAGTAACAGAAAAGTGTGACGAATCCTCATAATGAAGATAATTATAAATTACCTAAAATTTGCAAATCAGTAAGTGTTGTGTTGAAAAATGTTTAAAGTTCTTTGTATAAACTGAAATTCCAATTTCCAAAAAAAAAATTATGTAGATTAATTTTTTTGTTGTTGCCCTTGCTAGTTCTTCTATTTTGTTTGTTTTGTTAATTTTGTTATAATCGATTATTTCTTATATTATTTTATACAAGATTTTCAAGTACAGTGCTCATTTAACGAGTATAAATTTTAAGTACCTAAGTATAAATCAAATTATTGTCTTTGTATGCCAAAAAATTACTTAACTAATAATTGTTTGTTTTTTTTTTAGGAATTATAAATAAATTTTGTACCTCAATTCCATTACTGCTTTTCTGTATAAAAACATACCTATAAATATTAATTCTGAATAGACGCACCAATCACTGATAGAAAACATACCATCTCATTCCAGATCAGGCTTGTTTATGAGCAAGAATGATTGGTTGCATTATCCAATCCCTGGGAAATTTTGGAAAATTACATAATTATTGCTTATTTTCCATTGACAGCTTTAACAGTAATTGTTGAGCACTCTGTGTGAAGCTTTTGTCTTTACAAGAAGCACATTATTGAACAGCTTTGCTAAATATGAAAAACGTATTTTCTTTTTGAAAATATAAAAATTTGAGTTTGTATAACATAAAAGAAAAAAATTTAAAAATATCAAAAATTTTGTTTCGCTTTTGGTTATTTTTTTATATTTAATTTATTTTAATTTTTTCTTTATTTTCATGATTTGTTCAAAAGTAATTGCTGCTTCATTACTTTTTATATACTTTTCAACAATGCCATTCCAGCAGTATATTTTGGCTTTGTAAATTTTAAAGAAAAAGTAATAAAACACCGTTTTGCATAGAAAAGGTAACATATTATAGGGAGTACGTGTAAAGAGTATTGCAACAAACTTTGACAATAAATGACATATTTTCAAAAATACAGTTTCCTTGGAAAATACAAAGTTCCCTAGGATATTATATACAGTTTCTTAAACAGCTATACAGGGTGATCCATTTTAATCTGAACAGGGAAATATTTCGGAATTGTGGGGTTATTGAAAAAAAAGTTTTCAACAAAAGTTGTATGGTTGTTAGGGGGACGTAGTTTGGGGGCACAATCATCCCCCCTCTCCCCCACCCCTCGCGGGAGGTGGGGGCAAGTAAATTTTTTTAAATGGGAACCCCCAGTTTTTATGGCGTACGTCGATTTAGTTGACAAAAACGTAAAACTTTTGTTTGAAACTTTTTTTTTTTAAACGAAAACCTGTCAAGTTATCGGGCTGTCAAAATTGAGATTTTCTAAATTATTTTTGGCACGACTCGATAATTCGTTGCCTCATATCTTCCCGTGTTGTTGGGTCTCTCTCATAAACAACCCCTTTCAAATACCCCCATAAGAAAAATTCAGGGGATGTTAAATCCGGGGTCTTTGCTGGCCAAGGAATGCCACATCCTCTTCCGATCAACCGACCTGGGAATCTAGCTTCCAGATAGTTCCTTACAGCAACAGCATAATGTGGCGGGGCACCATCTTGCTGGAACCACATTTTGTCTACGTGTGTCCAAATCGACATCCTCCAACAGCACCGGAAAATCTTGTTGCAAGAATCGTAGATACGTCGGGCCATCTAGAATACTTGAGAAAGAAATTGTAGAATTTGCGAAACTTAAACAAATTTTAAATTTGCGGGTAGCAGAACGGGAAGAAACTTGACTGTAAGAATGAGATATCGCTGATATTGAATGAAAAAAATTACCCTAAAAAAATGCGGACCGATCAGCTGACCATTCAATATGCTACACCAGACATTGATACTCCAACGGTGTTGATAATCAATCTCACGAACATAATGCGGCTGCATCCGAGAATAATAATGAGAATCATGCCGATTTATTGTCTTATCGTTCTTAAAGGTAGCTTCATCACTGAACAACACGCGATTGAAGAATTGTCTATCCTGAACAATTTGTTCTTGCGCCCATCTACAAAATCTGACTCTTGCTTCAGCGTCAATTTCAGTCATTGCCTGATGCAAAGAGATGTGATAAGCGTGGAAGTGAGTAGCCTTCAAAATTCGATTGACCGTCCCATACGTCATATTCAGCAAACGACAAATCCTACGTTGACTGATGTGGGGGTTCATAAATACCATCCCCAGGACAGTCAGTATTTCTGGATCATCTGGATCATCATACCGCCTTTTTCTTCTTTGTCGGTGGAGAAACCCACCTCGACTCCGCTGCAGTAAAGCGAGAATGGTGACATGATTGGGATGACGCCGTAAAGGAAATCTGTTGGCATAATGAATTGCGGCTGCCCCCGCATTTTCGCCAACTGCACCGTACGAAATAATAATGTCTATTATCTCCTGCGGCGGATAGTTAGCCATTATGGCTTCAGAAACGATGAACGGGTTCACAGAACTTTCCAAATTCAAGGTTGACACTTAAGTTAATAATGAAGAACACACTAAAGTCTATTTTTTATTTAGATGGACTTGTCAAACAGCTGTCAAGTTGGTACCCTGTGCAATCTTTAAACAGTAATTTTCATATTGTCGGATGGTAAACCTGTTTTCTTGACCTTGAAAAAAAATTTACGTTTGTGACTAAAGTAACGGCAACATTCCCCGATTCGGGTATAGGCTATGACGTCACCTGCAAAACATGTTTGCTTGTTGTAAGTTGCACTGTTATGAAACGCAAATTAAAAAAATTCAAATTACTTTATTTTCTTCGAAAATAGTCCTTATTTAGTAGTTATTCGTTTTTTGAGTCTAAATTTAACTGTTGCTTGGATTGACTATTTATATCCAATGACGTATTGCGAAAACTAGGTCCGGGTCCTCATTCGGTACTCTAGTCACAGCAAAACGCCAGAAACTTGAAAAGTTGAAGTTGTCAATTTGACAAACCAAATTATCAAATTCATAATTATTAAAATGCTCAGACAGGTAAATTTATTTCAAAACAAAGAAAAGAATGAATCATCAAATGCTGTAAACAATAGCGATTGAAAGATGTTTCTCCAGATTAAGCAAAAATACAGTTTAATCGGATTCCTTGAAATATTCCTTGAGAAATTCTTTAAAAATTATTAAATAATGTAAGTACCTCCATTTGTCAATAAAAATCTACTATTTTCAACATTTTTACATAAAACTAAGAATGAATCGGTCTAATCCTATATACACAAGATTTATAAGAGTAAATAGCTAGGTACTTACATTTACAAGTCTCTAAAATTTTATAATTTACCTCTAAAAACTGCGTTTATAGTTTTTTGAATTTTAAATTTTGAAATAAAATGACATTTCAACTAATCGACATAGCCTAATTAATTTAGTAACTATTCTAGTAACAACTATCACCATAACCAACCTAATCAGTCTTGTTAGTTGCCAATCGTTTCCCTAGAATTTTGACTTGGTGGAATCCATCTAAATAAAAAATAAAGTATAAATGATGCGATCTAAAAATTACTGTGCACTAGAGTGATTGATGTTTTTAACAAGACCCAATGATAAAAATTAAAAATGTCAATTTTGACATCTTGATAACTTGAAAGGTTTTCGTTTAAAAAAAAAAGTTTCAAACAAAAGTTTCACGTTTTTGTCAACTCAATCGACGTACACCATAAAAACTGGGGGTTCCCATTTAAAAAAATTTGCTTGCCCCCACCTCCCGCGAGGGGTGGGAGAGAGGGGGGATGATTGTGCCCCCAAACTACGTCCCCCTAACAACCATACAACTTTTGTTGAAAACTTTTTTTTCAATAACCCCACAATTCCGAAATATTTCCCTGTTCAGATTAAAATGGATCACCTGTATATCTTTTAAACCAGAGTGGCTTGGATCCTTATTAATATTCACTATAGTGTTTTCCCTACGTTACATTTCCTATACAACACATCAGTGTATATTACATAATCATTGTTTTCGTCGATCATGGGGAAAAGAACGATCTCTAGGACATAATGATGGGATGTTGACATCACGGTGAAGCATTTACTTTATAAGATATAATAGTCTAGGGAAAACCCCATGCATGAAAAACCTAGACACACTATCCTGTTTAGATTGATTTGAATTTGTCCAATCACTTTACAGCATCCACTGAGGTTATCTGACTGTTAATGTAAATTTTGTTTACAAGAGTTTCAAATAATACAAAAAATAATAGAAAGGTGCTAGGTACTGCAGGACTGAAGAATGTGAAAGTTCAACCACTTGAAAAATTTCTTGTTCTTCTTTCACACCTGACTTGACAGAGTTGGTCTTAGGAGTCACTTTAAAAGACAGTGGAACTATCTACTTTAGTATGTATAAGGGGTAAGCGGCGTATCTCACAACAACTCTGCTAAAATTATAAAATCGTAACTTTAATTCTTTAATAATTTTATTAATGAATTTTACATTTCATCACTGTCGCTCATTTAATTTTATACCTTAGATCACTTAAGCCTTTTTCTTCACTGGCATCTATCCAAGCTCTTCTGTTAAGCTTAATGTGTACCTATCCTACATGTATGTAATAAAAATTTAAACAAAAGAAGTTAATGAGGGAAGATATATTAGCAAGAAGAAAAGTATCCAACATCTTTTTTTTTTGTGACAAAATAGAAAATTTTACTATTCACAAAAAAATATTTTCAAACGCATTTTAACATGGAGGACAATCCTCTTGAGATTTCATGAAATTAGCAAGGTCAAGAACCCTGCTTGCATATCCATATTCATTATCATACCACGAAATCAACTTAACAAAATTTTTCGTGAGTTCTATGCTAGCACCAGCATCATAGATCGAAGATCTGCTGTCCGATAGAAAATCGGTGGAAACCACCATATCTTCTGTGTAGCCCAAAATTCCTTTCATGTAAGTATCAGCTGCTTCCCTGATCTTACAATTTATCTTCTTCAACGGTGCTTCTTCTGCTAACCTGAAAATCTTTAAACTCGGAAAATGCTGAAAAAAATTGTGAATACTGACTTTATTGTAAGATCAACAACAGAGACGTTGACTGTAGGTACTCGAAACGCCATTCCCGTTAGTTTCCCTTTAAGCTCGGGAATAACTTTCCCTATTGCTTTGGCCGCCCCTGTGCTTGCGGGGATGATGTTATTTAAGGCTGCTCGACCGCTTCTCCATTTCTTACTAGGTCCATCCAGAGTCTTCTGGGTTGCTGTTACTGAGTGTACGGTCGTCATTAAACCTTCCTGGGTAATTAGCAAGGTCAACTTTAGACAAAATTAACATACTTATTCTACCTATACCTCGATTCCAAAGTTATCATGTACAACTTTTACGAGAGGAGCAAGACAGTTGGTAGTGCAAGAAGCATTGGAAACTACTTTCATATTAGATCTGTAACATTCATGGTTCACACCCATGACGAACATCGGAGCATCTGGTGATGGAGCTGTTATTATTACTTTCTTAACTGTGTCATGGATGTGCTTCTGTAACATTATATAAAAAGACGTTGTTACTTTTAAATTAAAATTTTTTCATAGAACTTGTTTTTGGAATCAAATACTCACAGAAGCTCCATCGCATGATAAAAATTTTCCAGTACACTCGACAACATGATCAGTCATTGATTTACCCCAGGGGATCTTATCAGGATCTTTTTCATGGGTTGTTAAAACTCGTTGACCTTAAAAAAGTAGAAGACAACAATATAGCGAGATTATTCCATTAGGTAATTTCTTTTTTTTTTCTATGGCTTACCATCTATGACGAGGGCATCGTTTACGATGGTAATTTCTCCATCATACTTTCGATGGGCTGAGTCATATTTGAACAGGTACTTCATTTGATCGATGTTCATAAATGGGTCGTTTATTTGAACTACTTTTGATGGGGGACTTACAGAGGGCTGAAATATAACAAATGCATTTTTCATAGAATGCTGTTGATTCTTGTATATTATACATATTTAAATAGAAGAAGTCCTAAACTCTGAGTGTGATTATTTGGTTCTAATGATAAGTAGAGTTGTAAAAAGTATAATAATATTAAGACTTCTGATTGGAGTCGAGCTATGTATTAAAGGTCTAGGTTAGTAACTTGGTATAAACTTACACAATTACATCGTTTTATTGCTATGCGTAATAATATTCTTCCTATTCTTCCAAACCCATTTATTCCAATATTAGCCATGATATACTAACTAAAAGAGATTTATCTTCATAAGAAAGTAAAGTAACTTTTAAGCTAATGACATATTTCCAGATTTTGACATCTCATCTCATTTGAGAGCTTTGTTTTAATCACTTTGACACTTAGGCGCAAATTATAAAAATGTAGTTTACTGTTTCTTATATTCCTTTTTAGTAAACCTTTTTGAGTATGAAATAAATTACCGTTCATGGGAATTATAATAAGATGACCCAAGTGGGAACAGACGTACCACCCTACGTGAAATTCTCCATAGCAGCTCTTTCGGGGTATGTTATTTTTAATGTCATAAATACGCCATAAAGTAGGTATATTAAAAGAATGGTAAGGGCATTTTACCAATCAAAGATAATTGTTTATTGGGAGAGCAACGCAGCGACAACGCCAATTATTTTCGCCAATTATGATTGGCGATGATTTCTGAGATTTCCTTCTCCAGGGTTGGAGCAACAATGCTGGCTTATCCGTTCGAGTTGCTGAAGAACAGAATGCAGATGTCAGGAGAAGCAGGTCAAGCGAAAGACCACGGAAATGTGGTAGAGTTCGCAAAAGCGATAATGAAATTGGAAGGACCTCTGGGTTTCTACAGCGGTTTTAGCGCCAGTGCTCTACGTCAAGTGCTCTACACCGGGGTCCGGATGGGATCTTTTCAGTCACTTATTGATTACCTCACTGTGTAAGTATCTTATTGTTGGATCTCTATTTTTCATAAGGCAGGCAAAGATGTATAACTTTGTTGTAGTAAAAGAAAGGTAAAATTGCTTACAAATTTTGTACGCTGAATCCAAGCAAATTTTTACTTAACACTTTATTTACTGTACCTACTATAGCTCCACCTATCAAAAAAAAAAAACATTTCCTCCAGAATAATAATTATCAATGATCACAAACTTTCAAGTTTGTTCTTCAAGAAGAAGTTCAAGAACTTCATCTGCATCGTTGGAGGCTTTAGCTTTAGAAGCATGCAGGAAGTTTATTATTGTATACGTTTGAACACAGAAAACGTACCTATCCATTTTTTTTAAACTTCCAAGCAACAATTTAAATAAATACCGTAGGTAAGCTAATTCTGTTTGCATCTTGCACCCGCACAGCGACGGCAAGCCTCCCTCCATTCTGATGAAACTGGGTGTCGGCGTGGTGACAGGAGCCCTGGGCGCAATATCGGGACTTCCAGCCGATGTAGCGATGATTCGTATGGCCGTGGACATGAGGGAACCCCCTGAGAGACGAAGAAATTATAAGCATGTCGGGGATGCCCTGGCGCGTATAATTCGAGAGGAAGGTTTCAGTGTTCTTTTCAGAGGATTCACGCCCACTATCGCTAGAGCCATTGTCATAAATACCTCACAAGTCGTCACCTATATGCAGTGCAAGGAGTTTATTCTCGAGAAAAGTTTGTAGTGTATTATTTATTATTTTTTTTTTTATTTGTTCGTTTATATTGTTTTAGAATTAATGGAAGACAAGATTGGGTTGCATATTGTATGTAGCATTACAAGCGCGTTCGCTGCAACTGTATGTTCCTTGCCTTTAGATATTGCTAAAACTAGGTAAGCATAGCTGTTAGATGTATATTATATATTAGGTACTTATGAGGTATTTAGCACATCTACATTTTCATTATCGTTTAGTTAAAATATTCTCTTCTTTTCAAGAATTCAAAATATGAGGGTCGTGGATGGTAAACCACAATATGCTGGCATTCTTAATGTATGGTATATTATAGTGACAAAGGAAGGGTTTTTCTCTCTTTGGAAAGGTTTCACGCCTTATTTTATTAAAAACGGGCCGCAAACGGTTGCTTTTTTTATTATATATGAAAAACTTTTCAACCTGTACAATAAATATGCATAATATTAGCTATAGTTTTATTGTACCTAATTGTTTTAAATAAGCAAGAAATTTCTTTTCGAGTTCAAGTAGAAAATTATGTAGGTGCCAAACCATATTCTTGTAGTTAAAACTATAAAAGAGAATAATAGAATTATTCGATTACACAAATATACCTCAGCCAGCATTCATTGTGGAAGAAGGATTGTGGAAAATATCACCAATATTGTGAAGAAAAAGGAAGTGACAATAATTGACTGCACTGCGGTGTACACTTCTAAAGGAAGAAAAATGGTTTGTTTGTAGGTTTGTATTTGGACACGGATTAAGCAGATGTGTCCATGGAAACTTGAAATTAGTCCAACAAAGTTCCAAACAAGTATCGTTAGGTATACACCGTTCACTTATTATAAAAGAATTGGGTTATGGTGTAGGGTGATAGAAATCACTAGGTATAACCGCTGTCAATCACTTGCTGGAGTTGGGTTATGTCTCTTTTTTATGAGGTTGAAGTTTTATGGCAAGGAACAGGACATAGTTGCCAGATGGATTTTTGATATTTTTGGTATTCTTCTTATTATATTTATATTTACATCTTTGGGGGCTTTTTATTTTGAATCATTTAGTCATATATTGCAATCTTTAACTAGAATACAATGTCGCTGAATCTAAGATCTTAAAATCTTACTTAAGCTTTTCATAAGAGTTTGAGAAAAAGGTGTTATCATGTGTAATTTTGCCAAGTTAGGAAAATACACAAATAATGTACTTTTTGAAAATAAAAATAAATAAAAAACTTGAATCAATTATATTAATTTACTTTTAATAAAATACATAGCCGGTAATTAAAATATATCGGTGCGTTTATTAAAATATTAAAATATAAGTACGTAAATGAAAAATATTTTTCGTCAATTCGTCGGATATTCGGTATCATAGTACCTACTGTGTCCTGTGTCAGAAACCAGCCAAAGATTCTAGACTTGAGAATGTTTTACACAAGATACTTTTCAGTTTTCGCTTCTGGTCCAAAATTATCCCCCATTATCAATAACCGCTACTGCATCCTGCTTAGAATCAGAATCATCTTCTGATATGTGCTCTGAGATTTTAATAAGATTTTCACCATGTCCATTTTTGTTTCGTCCAGTCCTCCGAAATAAGTTTTTCACAATGATTATATTAATTTTGTCACATATCAGGTGTACTTAGACTTACATTTTGAAAGCTCTTCAAGACATACATTCTTTACTTTATCCTTAGAGGGAAGCTGCTAATTTACGTGCTTGTATAATGAATAATGATAAAGGAAAAAGTCTTATTCTCGCTGAGTTTGAGACTTTATTTTTTCTTTTATTTGGTTACATGTTTCGGCTCTTCGGCCATCATCAGACCATAAAATAAAAGTCGTCTCTATGTCATAACAGACAATTTCGGCTCATCAAGCAGGTTGAAGCAAACCATCACACACATCAGCTGCGGGGTTAAAATAACATAAAATCGAAACAAGGGGTGTACCCCCATAGAGTCATCTTGAACTCGTCTAGGAAGTCAAAGACCAGACAAATATATAAAACATTGACTAAAACACCAAGGGAAACGGAAAGGGCATCGAATTCCTTGTTAAATATTTAAAAATACTCGAAGGCACATGTGCTCGAATCTCCTATAGGAGAACCCAAAAAAAAAAAAAAAAATTTTTGTATAATGAAGTTTGCAATACCCCCATGATTTCGATTGGGTTTGTATTGGAAATAGATTATTGCAAATCTTTCGGAAACATAATATTTTCATAATTAGTGCCTGTTTTAGGCGGGCTGTCCAAAGGTGTAATTTCACATTTGACCTGTCCAATAACGCCGCGTCCTAGCTGCATCCGGGGACTGCGTTGCGTGCGTTGCGTGCGTGCGTTGCGGGGAACGATTAAAATAAAACACATGCAAAGCAATGGGAGTGTCCTCAGTAGACGCGTTTGCCCGCAAAGTCGTACGATAAAACGACACCGCAACGCACGCATTGTTTTAAATTGAAATATTTAGTTTTTTCATCTGTCAAAATCTTGCGATTTTTGCGGCGGGCAGGAAATTTTTTGAATTTCGATTGCCTTCGTGCCAAAGCGAAACATTTTGTGCAATAAGAGAAATCTATTTTACAAGAACAAGAGTCAAGGTACACTGGGAATGTGAAAATGTCTCGAATTTAGGTTTTTAAAGTAAGTATGAGGTCTATTAACTTCTATTGTAGACCTTTTTATATTTAACCTACCTGCTATTTATCTATCTATCAAATCTATACCTATTTCTATAGATTACTTGCGTCTTATTGTTTCTTTCTCTTAAGTAACATGTTTCTTTCTGTGATTTTCAAGTCTTTCAAGCTCCAACAACCTACTGGTTTCCAAATTAAAACGTATTTCATCTGAAGCTGCACCAGAAATAGTTGGATTGGAAACCATTTTCTCGCCCGCACCGCACGCATTCAGTTAGGACACACTCAAAATTTCTCGTGCGAGTTTGCGTTGCGTGCGTTTCCCGCATCGCACGCAACGCATTACCCGGATGCAGCTAGGACACGGCGTAATACTTGCTAATGCACGGTCTCACTACTATCAGAGACCGCATTACTAGCAATTTAGCAGATACACATATTTTACTTAATACTTACATCCCAAATATATTTTACCTTCAGAGAATGACTTAAATGTTTGCTCAAGTTTGGACTTTCTGGATCTTAATCATTGAAATGCTTTCCTAATGCGGATTTATCCATCTAAAGATATATTATTTTCGTCATTTTGCTCTTTCGAAATTTAAAATGTCAAAAATTTAATAATTTTATTTGTCAGTTTGAAAAAAATTGATCAGAGTAAAAAATTACCTATCCTAGAAATCCCCTTCTTCTAAAACTTCAATTAGACAACAAGGCTGTTAATCAGCTGAGACAATTTGAGTGATTTGACAAATGTCAGTGTTTACTTAACCTTTAATATCTCGATCAGCTGATATTGTCAATCGAGATCTAGGGAGTTTTCATTTTTGCAAACCTAAAAACAAAAGTTCATGGCCACCTAGTTCTTTTTTAATATGTGAACGGTGTATAGGTACATGTCCAATTTTATTATTCAAAATGAATTTTAGTTCCATTCTTTAAGTCCCAACTTGAACATACGATGCCATTTATATTAATAAATTTTATTGAACTAGAGAATTAGGTAGAATTTGAATGTCTAACCCATAAATAACCCAATTAATCTAGTAAAGTCTATTTTTTATTTAGATGGACTTGTCAAACAGCTGTCAAGTTGGTACCCTGTGCAATCTTTAAACAGTAATTTTCATATTGTCAGATGGTAGCCTGCTTTCTTGACCTTGGCAAAAAATTTACGTTGTGACTAAAGTAACGGCAACATTTCCCGATTCGTGTATAGGCAATGACGTCACCTGCAAAACTTTTTCCCTTGTTGTAGGTTGCACTATTATAAAACGCAAGTTAAAAACTTAAAGTTACTTTATTTTCTTCGAAAATAGTCCTTTTTTAGTAGTTATTCGTTTTTTGAGGATATATTTAACTGTTGCTTGGATTGACTATATCCAATGACGGTTTTGCGAAAACTAGGTCTGGGTTCTCAGTCGGTATACTCTAGTCACAGCGAAACGCTAAGAAACTTGAAAAGTTGAAGTTGTCAAATTGACAAACCAAATAATAAATTCAAAATTATTAAAATGCTCAGGCAGATAAATTAATTTCAAAAGAAAGAAAAGAATGAATCATCAAATGCTATAAACATTAGCGATTGAAAGATATTTCTCCAGATTCAGCAAAAATACAGTTTAATTAGATTCCTTGAAATATTCCTTGAGAAATTCTTAAAAAATGATTAGGTAAATAATGTAAGTACCTACCTCTATTTGTCAATAATGGATCTTCTATTTTCAACATTTTTACATAAAACTAAGAAGGAATCGGTCTAATCCTACATACATAAGATTTATAAGAGTAAAAGGTAGGTACTTACACTTACAAGTCTCTAAAATTTTCCAATTTACCTCTAAAAATTGCGTTTACAGCTTTTCGAATTTTAAATTTTGAAATAAAATGACATTTCAACTAATCGACATAACCTAAATTAATTTAGTAACTATTCCAGTGACTATTTTAGTAACAACTATCACCATAACCAACCTAATCAGTCTTGTTGCCAATCGTTCCCCTAGAATTTTGACTTGGTGGAATCCATCTAATTAAAAAATAATGTATATACAGGGTGTCCCAATATTCCATGGACATGGAGCAACCACAGATTACTGAGGTAAAAAAAAATCGCTCGGACCAAACTTATCTCTATACCAAAATGCTTCGTTTGTCCGCTAGAGGGCTTCAAAGTCTTTTGAAAATTTTAGTTTTTTTGAAATAGCTCAAAGTCGGCTGATTCAAATTCGATGAAATTTGGTAGGTAAATGTCTTATTGAAAGTACTAATTTCTGATGTACATGATAATTTGACGGAAACCCGGGAAGGGGTGAAACTACCCCTACCCTCCATTAAAATCGATCGTAATTGTTGATAGGGTAGCAGGAACGCTGTTCATGTTTTTTTGTTTGAAAGATACATCGTTTTAGCCCATTTTTGGTCTCTTACAAAAATCTGTATCTTTCCGAGGTGCTATATGATAAAATAAATTAGTCGATGATACCTAACCAAAATTTTATTTCATTCTTTTAATTTGAAATCAAATTTTCAATTGTGCAGGTGATTATTTGATCTAATCTCATAAAAGATGTTTAGTATGGTTCGTTTTTTTTTCAGGTGTTTGCAAACGATTTTTTTCAAACGCAGTAAACAGTTTGCAAAACGACGAGGTTCCATGAAAAGTTAAAATCATTTTTTTGCGCAGGATGGAACTTTCTAGGGTCGAAACCGGCGCCCACATCGAGCATCTTTTATGAGATTAGATAAAATAATCACCTGACAATTGAAAATTTGATTTCAAATTAAAATAATTAAATAAAAATTTAGTTATCATCGACTAATTTAATTTATCACATAGCACCTCGGAAAGATACAGATTTTTGTAGGAGACCAAAAATGGGCTAAAACGATGTATCTTTCAAACAAAAAAACATGAACAGCATTCCTGCTACCCTATCAACAATTACGATCAATTTTAATGGAGGGTAGGGGTAGTTTCACCCCTTCCCGGGTTTCCGTCAAATTATCATGTACATCAGAAATTAGTACTTTCAATAAGACATTTACCTACCAAATTTCATCGAATTTGAATCAGCCGACTTTGAGCTATTTCAAAAAAACTAAAATTTTCAAAAGACTTTGAAGCCCTCTAGCGGACAAACGAAGCATTTTGGTATAGAGATAAGTTTGGTCCGAGCGACTTTTTTTTACCTTAGTAATCTGTGGTTGCTCCATGTCCATGGAATATTGGGACACCCTGTATTTGATAATAATACATACAGCTTCCACTGAAAATTGTCACCGGAAGTTACTATCGCCCAAGCGGCTGGTTTGTCTAACTAGCGTTGATTTGAAATGTCAATTTAATTGAACGAAACGTCAATCTGTTGTTTGCTTGTCATCTACAAAATAAATCACAATAATTTAATAAATATGCAGTTTTATTTTACGTGAGGTATGTTCTAATGTCTAAATCTGAATTTATGTAATCAGATGTAGAAATAATGCATTATTGACGTGTGTTTATTACTAAAATACTTACACGAAAGTGATAATTATTATTATTACCGGAAACCAAGAAATCTAGATAATATTATTATGTCTGTGAGCTTTGAATTATAATAATTAATTATTATATCCGTGATTTCTAAAACCGATTGAGGCAACAGATGGCGCTCCTTTTCATACTTCACTTTTATTACATGTAAATAGCGGAGAGCTGCACGTATTATCATCTAATGTATTTGATAATATGTCCCGATCATACATTTGATGTCCACCAATTAAAACGCGGCATATTATTATAATGCCAAAAGCTAGTTGGGATATAAATAAACGCGTCGCGTCGGTGATATACTAATTGACAATATTGACATTGACATGTAAAATTCTTACCGTATGTAATTGTCAATTGTCATATATCTAATACTTCAATAATTGGTGCAAAATTGCATGGATCATGCAATTTTGTTTGATTCCGTTCCGTTTTAGTTTAGAGATTTAGAAATTTGAGAAATGTATAATAGTTACGTTACGACTTACAAGAATGGTCTGGGTCTGATATATCTGAGTACTGATACTGAAGTTCCAAAAACGCTTCATTAGAAATTGCAAATACCAATTAATAAGTAGGGTTGTAATTTAAAATCAACAGCTAGGTATTTAAATATATCAATCAAAAACAGGTCTAAAACAGAAATAAGAGCTTGTGACCATGGCTGAAGAACTCCAAAATTATCGCTTGCAACTTCAGCAAGTGGAAGCTGCTTTACTGAGTGATCCCGACAATAAGGAGCTCCAGAAACTTAGAGTGGACCTGGAAGAAGTCATCGATCTTAGCTTAGACTTGAAACTGAAAGCGGAAGAGGCTGCCAATCAACCCGAATATACCGAACCTGTTGGAGTGGCTGAAGACGACGAAATCACAAAGTCCTTGTTGGCAGTTGAACAGTTTGTTGCAAAAAACAAAACTAAGAAAATCTGGAGGTTAGGGGACATTTGCATGGCCAAGTGGAGTGATAACGGTCAATATTACGAAGCCAGAATCGATGCGATCAATCCCGATGGACAGGTAATATAAAATATAATAAACTGATTAATGTCCGTTTTCACAATGAAATTCGACAAAAAGAGGACAATTACTTTGTGAATACGGGCGTAAAAAGGGTAAATAATACTGAATATGGCGAGAGGATTTATTTGCTCACAAATCAAACCACTACTGTCACAAATCCTACAATAACTATGTCTATTATTTCTCTCTTGCACAATCGCTTTTCACTTCTCCAACTTGATCAGTTGATTCTGATTAAGTTCACATGCTCTTACTAGCCTTCTCTTTACTTTCCTTTTGATTTTACTTCCATTGCATTCAACCCTACACTATCACTAGCTTTCTGATTACACTCGCCAACTAAATGATCTTCTCTCGTAATAGGTTTTATAACTACACTAATCGTACAGTCGGGCCTTCTTATGCATTAGCAGTGATGATATCCAGATGGACGATGGACGTTTCCAAATAGTCACATGCTCGAATATCAAATATCAAGAATTGACATATTCTAGACAAAATACCTAGTTAATGAGTGCGAGAGCCTCAGTTCAGCCTTCTTGATTTGAATAGGCCAGATGTAGATGAACAAGAAGAATAAATATTCATAACCCAACTTCTTATGTTTAGCATTGTGAATTAAAATACAGTAGAGTCCCGTTCATTCGAGCTAAACGGGACCGGAAGGTGCTCGGATTTGCGGGAAACTCGGATCTCACGGATGAAAAAATAATCCGTCTAATCCGACCGTCGCTGAACTTTGTTCCGCTTAAATCGAGCCCACGACATATGTAATAACATATGTACATCTGCATGCCTGTATGTAGGTGCGCGCATATTTATGTATTATACCTACATAAAAAATAATAATTCAAATTGAAATACATTTATGCCAGTACATTATTATTGTATTAAAAAAATAATCCCTACAGTACCGTTTTGTAATTTACATAATATTATTATTATGTATGTATGTACTTTAACAGGGAATGCGATAGCTCGAATAAAGCGGAACCTAGCATAATGTTGCTCGGTTAATACGGATCGTGTAAATTCTATTTTTAGCTCGGATCACACGGAAGCTCGGAACACCGGGACTCGGATTAGCGAGACTCCACTGTAATGTTCAACAAATCTATTCAATTGTATGTTGCGTCAATACTACTCTTGTGACATTACAATACTATTATTGTACTATCTAACATCTGATTTAAATGAGTATCTATTTCACCTAGGTACCAATTACACTAAAAGGGCTACAATTTTTCATTATAAAAAAGAATTTGTCTCTTTTGTTGGTCTCTACCAAGCAGCACAATTTAGTTCAAGTGAAAGAGCACAGATGGCTAACCTGTCGTAAAGTATTTTTGTATTTTTTTTAGGTGAATGTAACATTTGAAGCATATAAAAACAGAGGAGTGACTACCCTCTCAGAACTTCGAGAGTTTGCGGGTCAAAAAAGAGTTCTTTCCGAAGCAGAGAAATTGAAAAAAGCCAAAATGAACAACAAAGAGTACCTGAAGAAAAAGAAACAGAAAAAGCAGCAGAGATTCAAAGAACTGGAAGAAGAAAGAGAAACTGAAAAGAACAAATGGTTGGCATTTAATTCGAAAGCCACCAAAAGCAAGAAGACGGGACTGATGAAAACTAAGAGCATATTTGCCTCACCGGAGTCCGTAAATGGTAGAGTAGGAATTGGCACCTGTGGAATTAGCGGTAAACCTATGACCGAGTTTACTACTGCTGAAAAATGGCGTAAAGGTTCGTAAAGTGTTTTTAATTATTATATTAGGTAAATAAATATTGATGTAAAAATTATTTTAAGTATTTTCTCATATTGTTTGTATATTATATAAGAACTAGTAATTTGAATAATGTTGTCTGATTATTTTTAAATAAATGCGTAACTAACAACGGACTAGATTGTAATATTTTTCAAACTACACCTACTTAAAGTTACCAGTCCAGTAATACTAATGAACAAAATAATTTTAATTTTTTATAGTGTGTTTTACAGGGCTCATATTAATTCACTAATCGTATTACAGTTATTATTATTAACATAGCTCACTCGTATAATTTTCTTTGACATTACTGTAATTTAACTTTTAGTCTCTAAAGTATCCTCAAGCTTCTTGAGTTGAATTTTTGAAATCATGTCGAGTTCATCTTCAATCTGTTCAACACCAAGTACTTCTGGTATATAGAATTGCAGCATGTTCTGCACTCCATTTTTTAAAGTAACTATAGAGCTGGGACAACTGGAACAAGCTCCTTGCATTTTCAATTTAACGATTCCATCTTCATATCCCATGAAAATTATATCTCCTACAAAATACAAAAATAAAATTTTAATAATATTCTATATTTATTTTCCATAAGATTGAGAGATAAAGTCCAATAAATATTATGAGTCTCATAATATCTCAATAAAGGTGGCAAATAAACCTCGAATAGATTTCTATTTCCATACATTTACCTCCATCCTCTTGAACTGTAGGTCTGATTCTTGTGTCTAATAATTCTTTGATCATCTGTACAGTCTCGCTGTCTTCTTCTTTTATCTCTAAAAAATATATGTAATAGTGCATAGAGCTTACATACAATTTATAGAATCTTACGGGTGTCCGGGTTAGGTGTAGCATCATTTAAAATTGGCAATCCGCTGGCAAAGAAGTCCATTATGGTTGCAAATATTTCTGGTTTCAAAAGTTTCCATTCGACTTCATCGTCGTTCTTTGTAACGGTAACAAAGTCAGGGCCCAAAAATACGCTTTTGACGCCCTCTATTCGAAATAACGACTTCCCCAAGGGAGAACAATATGCTGCCTGTGCAGTGGGAAAATCAATCGTTTGCCCGGTTTCAAGTACCTTGACCCCGGGTAAGAATTTCAAACTATTTGGATTTGGAGTTTCTTGAGTTTGGATGAACATGGACAATTTACACGTTGTTTTAAAATTACGGGCCTGTAATATTTTTCTGTGAGATATATTACTCTGCAATCTACATGAGAAACTTTAGTAAGTTTGTGACTCAGTTAATTTTATTGCATGTTATATCAGACTTACATTGGTGCCTCATTGTATGTCTTCGCAAATTTTGCACTTGCAACAAATAATCTTCGCAACATTTTATGTTCTTAACTTATCATTTCAAATAAAATTACTTTTGAAAAGCAATGATTGATAATGATAAAGTTTATGTAAAGTAAGGTTAGTCTTGTTTTGAAATTTAAGTTGTCGGGTGTCAAAGTCAACAATTTTTATTGACAGCAGGCTGTCTGCAATGTTGTCATATGTAAGATGAAATTAATATCATAGTCATGCGCAGTAACAATACATGTCATCTGAAGTCGTGGCCAGTGGCCATTCTTGAAGTGAAGTCATTCGATCGATCCAAATCTTTCGTCTCATCGGTTGGTTAGGTGTTTCGTGATCAAATAGTTATTTATGTATCAAGGGAGTTATGAAGATGTTAATTACAGAGGGCAACATATTGCAATCCCGAGGGACGTTAGTCCCGAGGGATTTTTAAGTTGCCCGAGGTTATTAACATCTAATAACGCCCATGATACATAATCTATTTTATTTTATACTAAATGAAATATAAAAACGAAATCTGTTGGTTTTTAAAATTAAACGAATGTTTTTAATATTGAGTAACCATGATTATTGATTACCATGGATATATCAACTGAAAAGTTTGTAGAAAATGACATATGAAATCCAAATATGCAACCAACAATGCAATAACAAAAGCAACATCCAATGGTTACCAGAATTAAACCAATAGTAATATTAGAATTAGAGGGAGTTATGGATTCATAACAGTCCCAAGGGAGTTATTATGAGTATGTTTATAGTTACGGTAACCAAGCGTTTATCTAGTTATAATGTATTAGTATGAAATAAATAAATTTAGATCAGATTTTCAGAACCGGGTGAGTCATTAAGAATGTTTACCGGGATGACCGGGAATATCTCTGCAACTAAGCGCCAGCGCCGTACAGCCTTAGGCAAAAGCTTTGTAATCTAAAATGACCGTTAGGAGGCGTAACGTAACAGACATATAAGCAAACAAACAATTGGAATTTTCTCATTATTTTTCAAAATTGATATTGAAATTTCAATATAATATTGAAAATATCATGAGTGTTAAATAACCATTCTTAATGACTCACCCTCACCCTGCACACCTCTAAAAATGTATTAAAAAACTATTTATTTTGGAGGTTGAATAAGCAATTTTTTAATCCAACTTTCAAATCTGGAGAAATTTATGAAGCTTGGCAACCTCTAAATTTTGAAGACATAATGTAAGGCTTAAATTGTACCTAAGAGTAAGAGTTGTCAATAAATTGTACTGAAGCAGAATCTGACTGACAGTTGCGACCTGCGAGTCCTGCGACTGCGCGTAGCGTTAAACAAATAAATACCGTGTAAAAGAAAACGGTAAGAAAATGAAAATTGGTACATTAAAATGAATATTCATGGAAGTTATACACTAAATTTCCTAGTAGTTTTCACAGATAATGTATCTAATCATGTGAGTCACTTGATGAAAAATAAAAATTTGATCACTCCTTTTGCAAATTCTAGAGAAAAATATGATCAAAATCTGAAATACAAGTTCAACTCTCTAGGATAATTTATTTATACCAGTTTTCCGCCACCTTTATGTCGAAAATAAATACGGGAAAAATTCAACAATGCAGCTAAAGTAAAGTGTTTAATCAATACTGTAGCCCTAAATTCACGTACCCAGTGCCTTTTTGTGATTGATTTTGGTGTGATGATCTTTTCAAGTTGAGTAGTACTAAATCGAAACCGTATTGACCCGGAGAATGTAGAAAATGAGGTTAACTTACGACCTAGAAATTCCGTCATAAAAGTTCGCAAATTACTCCAAAACTCCCCAGACAATGGAACATGCAGATCTCATTCAAGAAATGCCTCATATTGAGCAAATGTCGACCCAGGAGAGATTAAATCTGGCCCGCAAAAGAAGAAATTACCAATTGAAACTTTGGTCTCAAAAGGAAAAGGAGTTCAGCAGAAGACCGCAAAAGGGCCAGAAGACTGCTAAGCGAGGTATTCACTTCAATGATAGCGTCGTTTTATTGGAAGCTGCTGCTCGGAATGATATCGATGAAGTAAGACGACTGCTCATGAAAGGCGTCAGCCCTGACTCTTGCAACGAGGATGGTCTTACCGCTTTACACCAGTGTTGTATAGACAACAACGAATCTATGCTGCAATCTTTACTGGAATACGGCGCAAATGTCAATGCAGAAGACAGCGAAAAGTGGACACCTCTACATGCTGCTGCAACTTGCGGTCATCTCAAACTTATCAGAATTCTGATAACTCGAGGTGCAAATCTGCTCGCTGTAAATGCTGATGGTAACATGCCCTATGACATTTGTGAAAACGAAACCGCCTTGGATTACATTGAAGGAGAAATGGCCAAACGAGGGGTCACTCAGCAGCTCATTGATGACACCAGAGCCTGCACCGAAAAGCAAATGTTGATCGATCTAAAGCAAATCGCATCGGAAAATGGCGATCTAGAAACTTACGACAGTCAGGGTGCCACTCCATTGCATATCGCTGCAGCTAACGGATACATAAACGTGGTAGAATTTCTGCTCGAGCGTGGCGTCAGAACGGACGTCAAAGACAAAGATGACTGGCAACCATCGCATGCGGCCGCTTGTTGGGGTCACATCGAAGTTCTAGAACTGCTGGCTCAAGCCGGAGCTGATTTCAATGCCCGAAATAAGCACGATGAGACTCCTTCAGACATCTGCGAAGATCCGGAAATTAAAGAGCGCATTTTAGAGCTTCGCACCGAACAAGAAACCAAGAGACAAGCGGAGGCCAGGAGAAGAGTTCGCAGATCTCAGAGCAACACCAGAGCGCACTCGGTAAGGAGAACTTCTCTGCGAGACAAGGGACTCACAACGAGACGAGACGCCGTCGAAGAAGCTCGTTTCAGACGGGTACAGTTGGAAAGCGATGGCCTGGATTCTTTGGAGAAAGTAGTCCAGAATCCGACGCCAACACCAACAACAACGAACATCGACAATAACATATCTACTAATAGTAATAGTACAAACGGTAATAATAGTATTAATAATAGTGGTAACGTGGAAAATAGCTTGACACATATCAGTGAGAGTAATTTGTCTGAAAATGCAAACGCTTTGCTAGTAGTACCTGAAAGTCGTAAGGCCCCAGAAGGGAAGGACAACGATTCTGTCCTGGAACACCAAGATAGTAGCGAGAAGACTTACACGACTGATGTTAATGGTAAAGTGACCGTCCATGTGGTTGTTACAATTAATGGTAACGGGACTTTGGCAGACTTGAAGAAGCAGAGAGCGCAAATAAGGAATAACTCTGGCGATATCAACAGTATTACATCACCCACGAGCAGTATTGCTGAGACTGAATCAAAACCGAGTAGCCCCACGACAACCGATATCGTTCGATTTACGGGTGAGACAACTGAAGAAAATGTTGGTTATATCAAGTCGAAAAGGTGCTGTTCCATTCAATAATGTTGACAATATTATATTATGTTAGCTACGTTTAGATTTATTTATGAAAAGTATTGTTTTATTTATATACGAGTATTGTATTATTATTATTTATTCACTTAGGGATTCCAGAATGTACTTATTTAGATGATTAGTGTTCCATTATTATATTAAAAGTTTAAATCTGATTTTTGTCCAAATTAAACGTGATATTAATTTTTATAAAGTATTATTGTATAGCATTTTTAATATTTATATATCTTTACATAGGGAATTTTGATACTCTAGTTTTTTAGTTTTTAAATTAACTTACACAAATTTGCACTGCAATAATGAATCCGTTTCCAATTTCGTAGTTACACAATACCAATTGTTGAAGTCTATTGTTACATAATTTATCATAATTTATTTCTTAAATTCTTGTATAGAATTTTAGATAAGATTAAATAAAATTTAAAACTACTTTGATCCAAACTTGTGTTCCTGGTCATTATTTCAATGTGTTTGTAATGCCCTCTTACAGATTTTAACTCCGAGGGTTATATTTTATTGATAAATGACAGTGGTGCTCTCGAGACCTAATAAACCTGACCTGACATGACCAAAGGCCATCTTGCTATTTATTTCACTTTTTTTAATAGCTAGAGAATATACTTGTAGGTTGTTCTCTTTCCAGGTAACTTTTTAGGGGGAATATTGCAATCCTAAATCATTAGGCTGATTGGGTTGGGTCCAATTACTGTAGTTCAGCATTATCAAAATTCTTTTCCAATTCCTCTTTGTAGCTTCATCGTGTTACCTCATTTTTAATTTGACATGTAATTTAAAATGACTTTCACCCACCAATTATGAGTGAGCAACAAAACATAGACTGTTGTAGGTAGGCCATGGAAGAGAGAAGACAGAAGATGAGGTATGTCCTCTGCTTCTACAAAATTATAATTAATTTGTTTGACATGACAGTACCTAGTCCTAGTAGTTCAAATAAGTAGGTACCAGAGAGTTGATAACTGTCTCACATCACTGACGTCTCGCACAGGTTCTGGTCATTACAAAACATCTTCCTTAAAACAATACAGATTGTTTAAAAACTCGTAGAAAAAAGCAGCACCCTATGATACAGTGTTGTGGGATTTCAAAATCAAAAAATCTTTCTTAATTTTTTCGGAGATATCGCAAAAAATATTCTTTTTTAAAGTATGGCAACTTTGCATTGAATTTTCACATCAGAGAATATTACAGTCTGCAATTTCTTTTTTAATAGTGCTTATTCTATGGTTGCAGTTTGCAGTATTACCTATTTGACAATTTGTCAAAATTCAGCTGTCTTATTCATAATACCTGTCATAATCATGTTGGCATACACTCACAGAATGTTAATTTGATTTTCACTTCGTGTTTCAGATAACCATTCAGATTTGTTAAATCTTATTTAAAACTACGAACTGTCATGATTTCGTTAAACTACACGCATTTTACGGGTCTCGTAAATACCCCTAATGATGATGCATTATAACACTAATAAGCCAAATTGTGGTGACAATATTAGAACTGTCATTCAAAAACCACAGACAATGAGAGTGTAAAATCATTGAAAACCTATTGCAAAAATCAACTTTCCCAACTTGCTAATGACAATGTTGCCATCTAGAAATTTTTTCTCACCTCTGTTTTCTATGGGTTTTCAAAAAGAATTAAATTGTGTTCAACTATCTTTTTAACACTACCTTGATTTGTGCACGGAAAATTGAAATTTGAAGTTGACTTAGGGAAATTTATATCAGGAAACTAGAGTGGCTAGAATAAAATTTAAAGCAGATATTATCTTCTTTTTCATTCTGAGTAACGTGCCATTAATTTTTTACACTAGTTTTACAACACACATAAAATGTGCTGCATTCAAAAGAAGATATTCTGAGCTGACCAGAACCTGACCTGTTCTACATTACCAGGTTGTGACCATAGGGTTACCTACTCGTATAATGAGTCCAAGTGAGCTTGCATGTTTTTAACCGCAAATAAGCTAGTGACGCGAGACACTTGTCAACTGACAGGAATACAACCATATCCTTAATTATTTAAATTTCATATTTTTGTCTAAACTACTGTCAAACTGTCAAATAAATTGAAATTGATTTGTAGTAGAGCAAGGAATAAAAATTATTCTTTATTCGTTGTAGGAGAGGTGAGATACCTTATCTTCTGTCGAACTCTTCCATAACCTACCACCAGTCTAATTTTTGTTGCTCACTCATTATAATTGTTATTAAACAGTTTTGCCAATATTGTAACACTTTCATAGGAATTATAGACAGTATTATAGCTGAAGTATGAATTTTACATCAATATTGATCCCAGTATTCTTTTTTCACTAGTTTTTGGTGACTTTAATTTTATACTAGAGAGAATTTTTCCTACAAATAATTATAAAAAATTCTGGCATAAAAACTCTCTGCAACAAAAGATGCACCTACGCCCTTCTATGTTATAGGAAATTTAGTTTCTTAGTTCTTTGCTTCTAGCTTGTTTCAATAACCTGTTAATTAATAATTTCTTCAGTTTTTATAAAATCTAATTATTAAGTATGTAATAATTGTATTGTCGAATTAAAAAGGAACAAGAAATAATTATTGCAAATAAAACAAAATTACGGTAAAATTAATTAAAATTTAATATCAATACTGAATTCATCATCAATATTTATTTTATTACGAATACAAAAAATGAAACTAAGAAAAACATAAATGATGAAAAATAAAACTAAAATCTTATCTTCCTCTTCCCCTACCTCTTTGAAAAGAGCCCCTTCCTCTACCGCCGGTACTGTTTTTCACCTTTGGAGGGGGACTCTTAGGTCTTAGTGCCTCTATCCTCTCAGTGCAGCCGGTCGTTAAATTACCACTACTAAAATAACCGGCATATAGATCAGCATTAAAATTAGAATTTGTCAACTCGGGTCCGATCGTCAGCCAACCGGGTCTGATAGTGCTGTCTCTGCCGAATACGTGAAGTCTCCTACGACCCAAACAAAAGTGCTCGATAATATGAAATATCTCCACCGGTTTCTCCAGAGTACCATATTCGTTTTCCTCGGATATTATGAGATCTATGTCGACGTTAGCATGAATAAAATCCCCATCAGTGGACCGTCTGACGGTTCCTTTAATACCCATAAGACAGTGTTCCGTTGTTCTCTGAAATACGGCTTTGGATTCCAAATTTTTGGAATGACCGGGGTTTTTTATATTAGTTCTGATCCAACAAATATCTTCACATCTATTAGGGAAAAAATACATTAACATAACTATCATAAAATAGGATAATCTTACCTTCTGAACCCCCATTTTCTCAAACATATCCGACCCATGTCCAGTCCTTCGGAACTGCCACACCAAAGAAACACAAAACTCCTCTGGGCAGCGACTTCGCCGATATCGAGACTCATGATGTGATCCCAGGACCAGAACTGCATATTGGTAACACCCATAGTCCTTTGGTACTCCTCCAGGGGAGGCTCCACTAATATCACGTCAAACTTACAGTTAATTTGCTTGAGATCGTAGCTTGAGAGATCACATTTGAGATACATCGGAGGGGTGGCGCTTGTCTGTATCAGTTCATCTTTCAACTTGATGAGTTCGCGCAATTTCGGATATTCCTCGAAACGGTCAGCTAAACCGACATCACGGATAAAGTTCTGCGGCCTCTGACCGGTATCGACAAAGTGCTGGCAATAATCGTTATGCGGATTTGATGATTGCGTTCCCTAGGAGAAATAAATTTCATTATATTTTTACCAGCATATTTACTATAGAAATATGAAATTTAATACGAATACATACTTTCAAGAATGTAGAAGAGTCCCTATACACCATCTCGTCGTTCTCTTTCTTGTAATCAAACTTATCGTCCTCGTTGTCTCCATTTGGATTGTCAGGATTGTTCTTCTTCTTTCGAGGAGTATCGATATCTGTTCCAAGTATTTGTCTTAATTCATCAGGTCCCGATACTCCTAACTGAGATAAAAATAAGAAAATTGGTTGAATGGAACTGATGCTGTTGTTGTTGTGTACTTACACTTTGCGCTAATAATTGTTTTCGTTTCCTGGATTTCTCCCGTAATTCTTTCAGCATATCACCCATTGTAAATAGTATAAAATTGACGGACACTCTTGGGTACTTCTTCTTTCTTCTATTAAAAGGGTAAAATGCTGATTTGTAGATTGGCAATTAAAAAACTACAACAAGTTTTTTACATCATCAAAAAGAGGAATACTGATTTCATATTCCAGAAAATTTCAAATAGGTAGATATAATACAAAAATATAAAAACTTTCGTCTTACATTATTTTATAAACCACTAATTATTACTGTTTGCCTTGCTTTTTGTTTTGCTTGCCTTGCCCTTGCCATTTTCTATTTAATTTTTTTATTTTCATTTTACAATTTTTTTAGGTTACATGTCAAGTGGTGAGGGTTGACTGGTGACATATAAAGTGTCAATGTCAATTGTATAAATATTAACTGTCAATTAATCAGACAGAATGTGCGCTCATTTCACTGCTTCCATTTTGTTGCGCTTGCGCGGGGACCTTGTGGAGAGGTTGTTAGTCCGAGAAAAAATCGGTTTCTTAAAATTAAGAAATAAATAAATGCTTGCGTAATTATTATTTAAATTCACTACTATAAAGGTAAACTGAATAGTATAGGGAAACTGTTGAATTGAGGGAAATGTCGATAATTGAACATTTTTTATAATGGGGGAATTCACAAGGCTCGTAAAATACGCCTAGTTTTACGAGTCTCGTGAATTCTCCTAATCCTTAATGTGAATTCATGGATAATATAGGGTACTCATTTTATCTGGAGACATTCAAATATATCAAAAACTGCGCCTCGGATCAAAAAAAGTGGGGAATAAAAATTATTTTTCCGGAAGGAAGTATAAAATAACCTACCCCCACGGTGGGGGGACTCGAATTTTACGGGTGAAAACTCGCAGGAAATTGCTTCCCATCTTCTCCCTCCATGTATATATAGTTGGAACGGGGGGAGGGAGTGGGGTGAATTTGAAATTTTGGTTAAAAGCCATTATTTTTTTATTATAGAGATTCAGATTTTATGGTTAAAAATACGTAGAATTTGTTTTAAATTTTTTTCTCGATTCATGGATTTTTTTGGTTCAATTTCAGTAGGTATAAAGACTAAATCGAAAAAAAATTGGTACTTATAATTTCGTCGATCAGAGCGCCCCCGTTTATTATAAATCGAAAAATATATTCCAAACAAATCAATCCTACGTTTTTTTGAGTAAAATCCGAATCTGCAATAAAAAATAAAAGTTCCTATAACCAAAATTTTAAATTTACCCCCCACCACACACGTGTATGGAGGGGGAAGGGTGCACCAATTTCCTTCGAGTTTTCACCCTTAAAATCCGAATCTGCAATAACTGCAATCCACCCCTGGAGGGTGGGGGTAGGTTAGTTGAGTTTGGTGTCATTGGATGCTCCCCCTTCCAGAAAAACAACGGTAAATATTTACATCCGCGTGTCCTAAAAGTTCAATAAATTTTTTCGGGACCGAGGAGCGAAATAGGGGTGCTGGGTGCATGGGTAAGAAGCTAAAAGAGCTATTTATTATTAATATTATTACAGCTATTGCAAACTAAGGTCACAACTAAGGCCTCTTTGGCACTACGGTCGATTTGCTATTTTTTTCTTCACTTTCAGGGCAAGAAAAATCTTCGCAATTAACAGCAGTACCTACTGTTAATTTAACAATTAAGTGTCTCTTAAAAATTTGAAAAAACCGGTTCTTGTCCCCCCCCCCATTTCAGGTCGCAGTTTTCAGTCTAGGGGACTGAAGATGTGGGAGTAAGATATTCATAAGAAGTGGTCTGGTGTTCAATTTGAGCAAAAATGGTCGAGCCCTTTGAAAATAGCGGTCATTTGAATTTAAGAATAAATTGCTATTTTTTGAGCCCCTGTATACCCTGGTGTCCAGTTTAAAATTCAGTAGGTACATGGATATATTTTGAAACCTTTGGAGATACAGGGCCGGTTAAATTACAGAAAAGTTGCACAATTTGATGCTTAATAAGAATCTGTTTTTTTTTTTTTATATTTTCAGTCGTTGCTGAAATATCCTGAAAAAACTGAAAAATCAAAATTTCTTATTTTACCCATATCTTTTTTATTTTTTATTATTGGAAATTAATTAATTATTTTTTGTATACAGGGTGTCTGCTTAAGGCTGGCCACCGGCTATATCTCGGAAACTAATGGGCCTAGAACCTCAAAATAAAAAATTTCCAGACATAAGTGATCACGAGAAATTCAATGAAAATATTTTCAAGATGGCCGCGCTTCCGGAAATAGTTAGGATAGGGACATGTAACCGTTTTTGGATATCTTGAGCCGTTCTAGTTCTAGCGACTGCTTTGAAGTTGAAAATTTTCGATTTTCACTTGTTTATAACTCATAAACCGCTCAATCTAAATTCCAATGGTGAAAACCACCGGTATTCGATTTCTTAAGACATTTAAAAAATATAAAGTTTTACAGGGTGTTTCCGTTAAAATAACGAAGTAGGTGTCAACTTCCGGTATTTCCGGAAGTGCGGCCATCTTGAAAATATTTTCATTGAATTTCTCTTGATCACTTATGTCTGGAAATTTTTTATTTTGAGGTTATAGGCCCATTAGTTTCCGAGATATAGCCGGTGGCCAGCCTTAAGCAGACACCCTGTATAGGCTTACATAAATCGTCAAGAGCTACCCATCTGACGTTTCAAAAATTTTCAAGGACGACTAGATCCAAGATAGTTTTCACGGTCAACTTTCGTTTTTCTTACGGCAGCCATATTGTTTTTCTATGGCGTTCGATATAAAAAAAATAATGGAAACCAAAAATTAATAAACTTCGGAAAAAAAATTCAAAAATTTTTATTAATTTTTGTTTCGAAGAAAAACAAAAAAAAAATCGCTGAAATACGTCAATATGAAGTCACACTGCTTGCCTCATGTTTTTTTCATTTCTCTAATGATATTCGGTCTAAAAAGTTGTCTTTTTTTTAAGGAAAAAGAAGAATAAAAATTTTTGAAATTCATTTTTTGAAGTTTATTAGTTTTTGGTTTCCATTATTTTTTCATACCAAATGACATAGAAAAACAATATGGCGGCCATAAGAAAAACAAAAGTTGGCTATGAAAACTCTGGGATCTTGTCGGCTTTGAAAATTTTTGTAATGTCAAACGGATAGCTTTTAACGACTTATGTAAGCCTACAAAAATAATTAATTAATTTCCAATAATAAAAAAGATATGAGTAAAATAAGAAATTTTGATTTTTCAGTTTTTTCAGGATATTTCAGTAACGACTGAAAATATTTAAAAAATTCAGATTCTTATTAAGCATCAAATTGTGCAACTTTTCTCTAATTTAACCGACCCTGTATCTCCAACAGTTTCCAATATACCCACGTACTGCATTTTAAACTGGACACCCGGTATAAGCAAAACGAAAACTATAACTTCAAAAATAAATTAACAGGATTGGCATGAACATTCTTCGAACTTTCCGCTAGTGTAAAATAATTCATTATTTCTAATAAGAAGCAGTGGGTAGGAAAAGGGTAAAAATTGCTAACCCATTAATACAAGAGCATTTTTAAAGGAATTGAACTAAAATTTCCAGAATAGACAGCTACGAATATACTAATAACCGTTAATCTTGAAAAATTTCAAGAAGCAAGTAGGTAGTAAATAAGGTGGAAGAGATATTGAAAATTTTTAAAAATGATGTTTATTTCATTAAATTTCGAATTTTCGATTTTCAAAAGGCCACTGTAACTTTTTTCGAATTTCAAGGTAGTGTTGTAAAAAGTGCATTTTTTAATTCATTATACAGGGTGTCCCGTATCGTTATGTTCAAATCTTGTGAGCATATAGTAGGCTTATTTCTAAGTCTAAAAAACCCAAAAGTGGCAGGTCTATCTGCATTCATTACGAAGTTATAGGCCTAAGAAAATAATGTCTAGTAAATACCAGATTTAACTTTGAAAACCACATAAAGCTTATTTTATTGACCAAATCTTTAGTTTATCCATGTGTTAAAAATGCCCTATTCCTTGCTGAATACATACAAACTTGTGCTCGGAGGCCTATTGCAGAAGTAACAGTTCTAATTTATCGTCTTTTTTCGCGACCGATCTCTTGACCAGCATGCTGAGTACGATCCAATAATAATAATTGCTTTTTGGAATTTAGTTACAAACACCAATTCCGAAATATGCTGGTGCCCCATATTGAATCCAAATGCCATTTTGTATGAGCAGGAGAACCTCTTCTAATGTTTATTTCGGTGACATTTACTCATGTCCATGTCGTTACCATAACAATAAATTATTAGCCTAAACCACAACACATGTGGTTGTGTGGTTTTCAAAGTTGAATCTTTGTTATTTACTAGTAATAATTTTCTTAGGCCTGTAACTTCGTAACGAATAAAGATAGACCTGCCATTTTTGGGTTTTTTGGGCTCAAAATTAAGCCTACTATATGCTCACAAGATTTGAACATAACGATACGGGACACCTGTATAGGAAAAGGGGCAAAATTGCTCAATTTCTCTATCCATTTTACAGCCCGTTTCAACGCATAGAAATACACTATTTATGCGATTGATTCCCAAGAAAGTTCATGGAAGGTTGCAGTTTAAATTGGGTAGCTTTGGAGTTATAAACAAGTGAAAATATTTTTGGGACACTATTCCAACAACTATTTTTGGGAGTAAAAGGGTTACCTACAACATTTTTGAAAACCTAGGAAATAATAATTCAGTAATATAATATGTAGTTTAATTCTTCAAGCAATAATTAATTCAACATTTTGTAAATAAATAACTAATTAAATATCTAACACACATCTTATAAATAACATTATAAATATTACAATCTCACAAAAATATTATAAATATTTCCAAAAGTTTTAATTCATTTATAATCATTAAAAAAATATTTTTCATCATAATATATTAAATTCAAGTATAAAATTAAAACTTTTGTTTACAAAAATCCGTATTATTAAAATCTACTATGATAAAATATCAGTTTCAACCCTGAAAGTAGGTGGTTATAACATTTCAGATGTTATTATTCTTAATAACAGTACATAAAATTTGATCATGAATAAGTAATACAAAAAAAGAATAAATAAATTCGACTAGCATTTATAAAATATCAGATGACATCAGAAAAAGTTAAATATATAAATACACCTACTTTAATAAAGTTATTTAATTAATAATTAAATTTAATAAAACATTCAAGGAGGGAGACACTTTGATGATTTATTAAATTAATTACTAAAAATGTTAGAAATCTATATTATTAGGTATATTGAAGCGTATTTGGTTTTGATTCGTTAATAAATATCAATAAATATTATAATGCCTGTAAATAAATAAATAATAAAATATACCTAAACACTAAGACCTACTACCTAAATATCAAAAATTTATTCGGAAAATCACTTGATATCAACAGTTTACAATCAAGTCTTATTTCCTTACATCGGAGATCATAAAATATTCTCTTCATATATTATATTTTCATGTAAATCGTTATACATAACTACAATAAACATACAAACCATATCCATACACGCCACAAAGTCAATATCACAAATTGGACATAATAAATTATTTAACAAAATATGTATATGTATACAATCATTACAATTATATTAACAAAAACGCTCGAGGAATAAGTTTTTTCATAATTAACGCTCTTAATAACATTTTTAATTTAATCGCATAAAAACAGAAACTAATGCATGGAACACTATCGGTATAATAATTTAATACTTTGCAAATGTTACCAAGTTTCTCTAGGACTTCCGTGACTTATAGGTGAAGCTGTCGATGAAGAACTTTTCCTCTCTGCACCAGGAGCTACCGAAAATAGACTTGCACGCTTGTTTAACTCTAAAAAAAGGTAGAATGTAGACACTACCTATACATCCCCAAATAATCGTTATAAATTAGATACGTCAGAGGTACCCACCTGAAATTGCTAGAAGCATTTTCCTCCTAGCACCGAAAGCATTGATCCCGATTTCCATCAAATCTTGATCATTCAAAGTTGCAAATGTCGATAAATCAATTTCATGGGTATTAAAAACATTTATGTATCTTTCCAAGCCAAGACATGTTAGCGTTGATGGCAAATCAGTCCAATTGGAAGACACAACTCGTTGCACCAGCTGAGTCGGAGTGTGATCCAATATGTTCGATGTGTTCAAATTGACAGACCCGTTCATCGAGCCTGGCATTGGTGTTGTTGGAGTCCAAATATCTTCTTCCTGAAATCATAAATGAATCACTCGGTTGCAAAGCTTTAACTAAACATTTTTGCACCTTCTTAATTCTGGGTTTATCTACAAACCCTGGCGGTCCCGTGTGACTGATATTATAACCAGACCATGTGGATGTTGGTACCCGGTAAGTGCCAGGGCTTGGTCTAGTCTGCATAGCTTTTAGACCAGCTAAACGTTTGCTTTCGTAATCGAAATTAGTCATGCAAGAACGTTCTCTTGTCTCTTGTCTTTTATCTACTGAAATGCCATAACTTCTTCCTACACCCATTTCTGACATGACTGAATTTAGCTCTACGAAATAAAATTATTAAGCTTTTTCGAACATTCTAAAAAAACAACCATCTGCTACTTACCAGATACTTTATCAGAAGAGTCACCAAAATTTCTCTGGCAATTTGGGGATGCCGAGTTCCTAGGACTTTGAGCTGGCGATAAAGAAGAAGCGTTGCTGGACATTGAAGAAATAGTTCCTGCACCTCTTTGTGACATTTCACCCAAGAAAGAGTTCAAACTTAGATGATTCACGTAACTGGAAGAAAAACTTGCATTGTGATAGCTAATCAAGAATGAAGATACACACTTATCAAAATATTGACTTAATAACTGACTTGGACTCTTTAGCAGCTCCTATCGCCTCTCCGAAAAGAAATTGAGACGGTTGCTGCATCCCAGTGAATGAAGTTGTTTGTTGTCCTCCCGAGTATTGCCAGCTAGGAGAGACGAAGGGGCTTAAAACGGGAGACATATTAGGGGGGTGCATGTTGGTGGGAGTAGCCAAAGGGTCACAGACTGGCTGCGCTGGGGGCGGCATCGAGTAGCTGGTAGGGATGTCGGCCACCAGAGGTGGATCATCCAATCCCAAAATCATGTTACGGGCCTTGTACATACTGCCTGTTTGTTAAAATTGTAATAATTTATTTCCGTGTACAGATGAAAAGTAAAATAGCTTAAAATATGTAAAAATAAAATAAAAACTCACTAGCATTTCTTTCAATTCCTTTAATCACACACGCTTTGGTATTTTGCTGCTTGGCTTTCGATCTAATGTTGATGACCACATTGCAAGCCTCCTGTATCTCCCTGATCTGTTCTGTGCGTATACTCAACCTGCTACTTTCTTCAGGCAGGTCAAAAATAATTAACAGAGGCAGACTTCCCATGAGCAGTTGGCGAGCTCGATAGACGTTGTTGATGTGCCCGGTGATGTTTACGTTGCTCTTCTTCAACGAGGGAATGTTTGGGTCGGTTGCTTCAGGGAACAATATTTGACAATTCGTATACTGCATTATAGCCTTCAGGTTACTATGGCTGTTTCCCAGGACCACCTGGTGGTGATGGGGAGAGATCTCCATCGACATCTGAACAGGTATCTGGCTCTATAAAAAAAAGCATGATGGGAGAATTATTATACATACTCAAATTGATTGAAAATTAGCTTCTTAAGTTAAGAAAGTATACTTACTGCCAAACTATCACACAAGAAATTCATGAGCAGCAGAGTAGCTCTTTTGACTTGATCCACTTCCCACTCGACACCTTTCACCAGCACCAAAGTCGCGTGGAGTTTTGGTCGGGTCTTGAACAGCACCTGCACTTTATATTGGTCCTGCACCTTGGTTATGTAAGTTGAATTAGTGTCAACGTGCTTAGAGAATATGGGTAACTCGAATCCGAATATCAAGGGAATCAATTCCTGTGGAGAAAATTGAGATAGTTGCGAAAATTTTAGACGTAAGTTTTACGTTTTACCTACCCTAACTCTGCTCCTGGCGCATTCAACCCCTTCTATATCTCCAGAAATGGAAACTTGGTTACTCTTCTCGACTTGACTTGATCTGTTTGAATCAGGAAAATGTACATGGCACTTGGTCTCTTCCATCACACGCTTGATACTCATTCCTCCCTTGCCAATTATATGGGAATGGTCCGTGTAACTTACGTCCATTTTCATTGTAACACGGTTGCACTGAATTACGAGAGGAAAGTTGAAAATAAAGAAGACTACTTTACTTCAACTAAGTGTTACTATTTAACTTATCTGGTCTTATGTACAGTATATTATCTTCTTGTATTATAATTACCTATTATAATTAAAATATTATTATAATTCTCGACTTTTTTGATTCGGAATGTTTTCTTAATCGGTCCTCTCTTCAGTGTACTTTTTTTAAGATAAATTTCTACTGATGAAGACCAGATAAGCACGAGTGACGTGTATAATGGTAAATATTTAAAATATTTTTTACCATCATTTGATTTTCAATATTAGAAATTTAATATAAATCAAAATATAAAAAAAACTTACCCTGGTATTCAAAATGGTCATAATTCTCTCTTTAGCTGCTTGGACGTCTTCAGGTCTACCAGCTATTCTCACATGTGGGTCTAAATTTAAAAAAAATGCTCTTTATCAAAAATGCGAGAAATAATCATTTTCTATCAATTAATAAAATCCGAGGATACAAAACGATCAAATTTTTGAGTCAAATTTTAATAAAAACTCTGGAAATGAATATTTCGTTTGAATTTTCGAAAAATTGTCATTATTAACTGTCATGTTTTCACTTAATAGTGTATTATTAGAAGTTGAGTGAAAATAATAGATATTTTGAATTATTTGTGAACCACATAAGAAATATTGCAATAAATTAGATCTATACAGATACGCACTTTAAAATAATTAATTTTATTTTAATATTTAATTCTTACTGTTATTGTCTTTAAGTTCATTAATTTTAATACAAAAATTTATAATACTTAATTGATACTACAGAAATTTTTCGAGGAAAAATTACAGCATCAGAATTTAAATGAAAAGGATGAACCCCATTTTTCAATTTTCAGAACCTCAATGGCTGCAAATTAATGTTAACAAAAAAAAATTTAATGAGAAAAGAAAATGGAGCAATTATTTATCTTTTGGATTTCAAACCAAAAAGCGGAAAAATCACATACACATACAAAGATAGTAGATTTTTCAACAACCGCTATAGGTTAAAATCTTCCAATCGAAGATCGTTAGATCACATTTTACCCCAATAGATTTCGGTTCTTTTTCCATTTTTTTTTTTTGCCACATCACACACCCAGAAAATTTTCTGGGCCGGGGGGCAAAATGTTACAATCGAATGACCTTTCCTGGTTTCATGATTTCCTCATTTAACACTCTCCCAAAACATAAAAGTTAGGTGTTTGATAACGATGTCTTTTTCCAAAAATTGCATAAATCGCTGCAATATACAGGCTTAGAACTATATTCCACTACAGGGATATCCTAAACCATTGAAGATACGAGGTCGGTTAAATTAGAGAAAAGTTGCGCTATTTTGTGGCCATCTCGAATCCGTCAAAACATGCAAGATGTCTGTGACCGTTCCTGAAATATCCTGAAAAAAACAGAAAAATCGAGAAATCTTATTTTTGCCATATCTTTCTTGTCATTGGAAATTAATAAATAATTTTTCGTAGGCTTACATAAGCCGTTATGAGCTATTCATCTGACGTTTCAAAAATTTTCAAAGCCGACTTGATCCCATAGAGTTTTCATAGTCAACTTTCGTTTTTCTTATGGCCGCCATATTATTTTTTTATGTCGTTCGATAAGAAAAAAATTATGGAAACCAAAAATTAATAAATTTTAGAAAAAAAAAATTGGAAAATTTTTATTCTTCTTTTTCAAAGAAAAACAGAAAATTTTTCGCTGAAATAAATCAATATGAAGTCATACTGCTTCCATTATAGTTTTTTAATTTCTCTATGATATTCGGTCTAAAAAGTTCTTTTTTTTTTGAAAAAAAAAGAACAAAATTTTTTTCCATTTATTTTTCATTTCCATAAAGTTTATTAGTTTTTGGTTTCCATTATTTTTTTCATGACGAACAAAATAAAAAAAACAATATGGCGGTCATAAGAAAAACGAAAGTTGACTATGAAAACTCTGGGATCTAGTCGGCTTTGAAAATTTTTGAAACGTCAGATGAATAGCTCATAACGGCTTGTGTAAGCCTACGAAAAATTATTTATTAATTTCCAATGACAAGAAAGATATGGCAAAAATAAGATTTTCGATTTTTCAGTTTTTTCAGGATATTTCAGGAACGGTCACAGATATCTTGCATGTTTTGACGAATTCGAGATGGCCACAAAACTGCGCATCTTTTCTCTGATTTAACCGACCTCGTATCTTCAATGGTTTAGGATATCCCTGTAGTGGCCCTTTAAATAGTTCTAACCCTGTATTTACGAAGGAAATATTTGTGCGACCAACATTACCGCAAAAACATTTTACTACTCCTTCAATAAAAAAAAACTCTCAAAGACAGATAATGATCTTTCGAAGATGAAAGCGCTTTACTCATTCTAAATGCATTCCTATTTTGAAGATTTTATCCCCTTTTAGTCAATAATTATTTCGTTTTGCTACCCCCGTGCGAATTATCCCAGACAATTAAATCATTTTTCAAAATTCGGGTGCACTTTAAAATTGTTTTAAAAAAAAAACACGAGTTAAAGCAAATAGCTGAAAACGTTTTGTCCGTTATAAATACTCCCATAAAATATTTTTCTTAATTTAGTTTTTCCACCCCTGAGAATTCGCTCGGCTAAAAAAATTATTTTTGGAAATTCAAAATTGACCTCAAGGGGTGAAAAACGTTTTAGTTGTTTTTCTTCGACCGATATGAGTTTTTAGCCACTCGCGCTTTAGTTTCACCTCCCTCCAGAAATCTCAAGAATAAATAAATTTCTTGAATCCGAGATGAATTGTTGGGGTCACAAAATAGGTAGGGTTGAACAAAATGGTTTTGCTCCCTTGCAGTTTCATTCAAAAATATGTAGGTACCTATTATTAGGTACTAAAAGCGTGAAAAAATTAAGACTTTCATATAAAAAATCAAAACTTATTTAGTTCATAGCAAAAAAAAAATACATTAATATAATATTTAGAATAAGTTGAGAACTCCTTTAATAACAACTCTTATCCCTAGATTGATTGCTATTTCTGCTCTATTTTATTTTCCAATATATATATGTTAACAGGGTGTCCCAGACTTAATTGACAAGACCATTTCTCATATACAGGGTTGAGATAATCGAACCGAATAAACGGGGGATTATTATAATTTTTAAGTTTCTATATCTAACATGACAGCATGAAAACAACCCCCACTTCAACATACCCTAGGTTAAAGTTCCCACTATTTAAAGAATTAATTTCACCCCGTATATTTTCATATTTTCAAAACAATTATTATTCGATTTTCCTATTCAGGAGTTTTTCAGATTCAAAATTGCTTCAGAAATACTCAAGAAAATGTTCATCAAAATGGTCATGACTTCTTCTCTAAACTTTCTCTGAATGACTTTAGCTGTCAAAATTTATCAATAGTTTAGTCAGTTTTTAATAGGCAAGATTCATTATTATAATAATTATTAAAGTCCAAACAATTTATTAAATAATTCTGCATTATGGGGAAATTTTTTAAAATCAAAGAGCCAAAGCAATTTATCATGAACGTTATAATAATGACTATCGCCTGCCTGCTAAAAATTTTGACCAAATTATAAATTTTTAAATTATTTTTTGTATTAAATAAATAAAGTCAATCAGAGAAAGTTCAGATAAAAAGTCATGACCACTTTGATGAACCTTTTCTTCGTTATTTCGGAACCAATTTTGAAACTGAAAAACAGCTGAATAGAGATAATAGAGTAATTATTTTGAAAATATGAAAATATATACAAGGTGCTATGAATTATTTTAATGGTGGGTGCTGTAACTTAGGGAATGTTGAATTGGGGGTTGTAGTTATATGCTGTCATGTAATAGAGCTTTAAAAATTATAATAATTCCCCGTTTATTCGGTTCGATTATCTCAACCTGTAGATGAGATATGGTCTGGTCAATTAACTCTGGAACAGCCTGTATATATTCCAATAAATATTTTCCAATTACCATTTTCTCCAGGTCGAAAATTTTCAAAGTCCCGTAACAAACAACTTCTCCTATAAATCCTCTTTTTCCCTTCATCAATTTTTTTTATAAGGAAAATCTTCAGGGTCAGCAATGGTATAATAGATCACGAAAACCGATCACGGATTTTCGCGGAGCAGCAGCATTTTTGAAAAAAAGTTTCAACACAAGTTGAGTGGTGTCCGGCAGGGACATCATTTGAATGCACAATCATTCCCCATTTCCCTTGTACAAAATGGAAACCGCCATTTTTATTGTACATTATAAGACAAAATATTAATAATAAATAGATAAATAAATGAAATAAATAAAAAAAATTGTATAAATGAAAAAAATAATTAAATAATAATAAATTCAGTAAAAGTATATGAATAAATAAATACCAAATACTAAATATTTGTATGTATAAAAAATAAATTTTGCACGGGAGCCAGCGGAAACGGTTTTTGTTCAGAAAATGTTCAGAAAAACACATTAGAAAATGGGGGTTTATATTTGGAAAATTAAACTCAACCGCGGGCTTACTAACCTACCCCGAGTGGGATGGTGGGTGTTGCGGGGGTATTGATTTTGCACGCAATTTGTATCCCAACACAATTGTGTGGGAAACTTTTTTTAACGCTGCTGCTCCGAGAAAACCGAGCGGATAAAATAAAATAGATCACCCTTACCTTTTTTGGATTTAGCTCCAATTTTTAGCTTATTCGGCCATGTTATGTATGTATCTGTGTCATCCATAATCTTCAGAAAATAATATGGAAATATAAAAGTTAAAATTTATATAAATTTCAAAAAATTAAAACTTTTACCTTAGCGAAAAATACATCAGCAGGAATCAAGGCATCACTGTCACCTGAGAAAAAAATGGTATACCTATTATTTTTTTACATCATGATCAATAAAAAAATGTTCAATATACAGGCTGATCAGTAACATGCGAACTCTGAACATGCTGGACGTGTTTGATAAACTTCACTTTTCAAGAGTACCTAGTAAATTTTCTTACCGCAATGCTGTAAGTTCTTTTTTTCCAAATATATGACTATTAGAAAAACTTGAGTTTGGGAGGTTGCCAAACTTCCAATTTCTTTCAGATTTAGGTATGATAAGTAGTATGATATGAATTTTAATGGAGTTTTTAACGCCCCGTATTCGAAGAACGCGAGTTACTGATCATCTTGTAGAAGCAAGATTTGCAGTAGTTTTGTCGTTATTTGAAAAAAATAATTTAAGGGAAATAAGAATTCTATGTATGTGTTTTTTCTATAGAGAAGTCTTAATAGCACTTGCGCTTCTTAATATTTTATCTTAAAAAAGGTCACAACTGGCCCTACGTTCGATCCTCTAAACAATTGATGAATTTGTCTTTTTTGAAGACTTTGCTATGTAACAATAAAAAAATCACATTCTTTTGGAAAATAACTTTTTTTAAGTTTTGTGAAGAAAGTTAAGAAAGTGGTGCAATTTTTTAAATTAGTATTGAAACCAAGTTTTACACCAAAAATGTATGCGTAACTAAGAAGTATTAGACCCCCAAACTCAATACTAATGCCCATTATTTATTTCATAATTATTCCTAATTAATACTTATTTGGGGTAAAGAGTTCGATTATAGGGATTCGATAAGTAGGTAGATTGGTACGTGGTACCTATATGCAATATGATTTCTAGATAACTAGGCACTGCGAGGACTTTTTAGACTTTTAGAAAGAGGTTTATGAAATGGAATTTAAAAAGAGATAATAAAAATCAAGATAAATTAAAAAGCAGGAGATAACAAAAAAGAGCAGGAAGATCTGAAACAAATGGAGGAATTCAGGAGATACACTTAGAAATCATAGATAGATTCTAGAAGAAGAATTTTGATCGATTTTTTTTAATTTAGTTTTTTAAAAGTGCTGATTTTTAAACATTAAATTTAGATAATTTTGACGATTAGAAGCAGGTAAAGTAGCCATTTTGAAAACATAACTAAATAACGGAGATTAGGTTAATATACCTACAAACTTACCGCTGAGCATTTGCTCAAGTTTTTTTCTATCAACTTTGAATCTGTCCTGGTACAAGTCAGCAATATCTCTAAGTCCCAACTTGGAAACGAAGTCCCGCAGGTCCTCCCTGGAGTCCCATTTCGAGGATGTCCATCCTGACGTCCCCGTTCCCGTTTCGGAGACCTCGGACATGGCGTCGGAGGATTTTATTTCGACACCGCGAACTGATACGATATTCGAAGCCATTGCAGATTTTGAGAAAACCACAACGGCCCGACGACAATTGAAATGCTTATTTTTGTTTAAGAATACACCTTTAAACAAAACGGTTACTGCTTTATAAATTTTTAGTTGGTTGAGAGCAGCATCGATGTTCTTTACGAGCGTTCTGGTGTAATTTTCGGCGATTTCAAGTAGGTAGTATATCACTTATTGTTTTTTTGTAACCTTTATCTGTGAGTTTTTTTAATCAGGTAGGTAGATTTCCCTGAATTTTATACTGACAAATATTTCAATTAGGTATTATTGAATTCGATGCTTATAATAATAATTATTATTAAATAATTTTTAATATTTGGTATTGGTCGTGTGAATAGAAAGAGCAATCAAAATATTTATTAGGTATGTTAAAAGATTGAATGCGTTGAATATAATTTATTTTTCATTTTTTCCAATTTCATAAGTTTCTAATCATAAGATTAATTTTTTTTTATAATTTCTTTAATTTTTAATATTTATTTTTTACAAAATGGTAAAGTTACGGAAGAAATTATAAAAGCAATAACTTTTATTTGAAATTTAATAATAACTGAGATTTCGAAAAAAAATGAAATTTCCATAAAAAAAAGAAACCTATAATATCAAAATGTCAACCCCAACTTAGAGGATCAAAACAAGTAGGTAAATAGGTACTAATCATGACCATGCACTTCCAATATAATGTCCCCGTTTGGAAAAAGATCAAGGGATTTCGATCATTTTTTTAATTGGCGATAAAAGTGACTCAAAAACATGCTTTTTTCGTTTTCGATGGGTCACCTATACATATACAGGTTCCAGTTTGTATGTTCGTAACTCCTGAAAACTTAAAAAAACTAAAATGCTTTATTTTTGAGAAACTTTAAACTTTTTTTTTTAATATTTTTTTTCGAAAATATCTAAAATCTACTTTACCCAATATTGTTGAAATTTGGCAGTTTCAATTTCTGTGGCTAATTTAATCCTAAATATATTAAATTATAAAATCCAGGGGCGTCCCGGTAAGCACCTCAACGAATTTTAATTAAAAACAAAATTAAAACACGTACGCGAATGGCTTTTTTAATTTTTTTTCAGATTAAGCAATTAACAATAAAACTCTTGACTCTTGACTTTTCTTTGTATTTTAATTAGTTTATGAAAAAAAAAATTGAATCCACTAATTATGAATTTTTAAAAGAAAATTTCCCCATGTTTCTTGGGTAGTCCAGGAATATGCAATTAAGTGGATTTTATTTTTTAGCTGAAAAACAAAGCAAGATAAGAAAAAATCCTAATTGACAAAAAAGTTTCACTTGCAGCTGCTTAATCTGACAATAAAATTAAAATAATAAAAAAAAAAGCCATTGCACGTACGTGTGTTTTAAAAGTTCTCTCAAACTAAAATTCGTTGAGATGCTTACCGGGACGCCACTGGACTTAATAATTTTAATCTATTTAGGGTAAAATTAGCCCCTTACTATACAGCAAATGAAACTGCCAAATTTCAACAATATTGGGTAAAGTATATTTAAGACATTTTCGTAAAAGACGATTTTTTAATAAAAGTTTAACACCCTGTATCTCAAAAATAAAGCGTTTAAAAGCAATACTTTATAAAAAAAAAAAAAATTAATTTTTCTTGTTCTACCGTGTGCAGGAGTTATATGGACATACACATACAAACTGGAACACCCATTACATCTGACTTCTTTCTTACTTCTTTGTTATGATTCATTATTAGTCGCTATTCTTATAGATTTTCTTTATATTAAAAGAAAGACAAGAAAAAAAATGAGGAGACAGATATCTCTCATGATTAGGTACCTAATACTTTTAGATATTTCGCTAATATTTTCAGGGAGCACGCGATGAAAAATAATAAATTGAGGTTCCATTCAGTAGCGACTAGCGACTTGTCATATGAAGGGAGTGAAGTGCCACTTCACGTATTTCCAAGTAACTATAATGTATTTTTAAATTGGAAGAAATCTTTGTTCTCTAAGATCCAAGTCTTTTTTTTTGTAAGGCAGTGCGTGGCCATGCAGATCTGGTCAAATCAAATTTGTTTTGGCAAAGTCCGGTTTGATAAGGTCCGGTTAACTCCAGTGGCGGATTTCTAAATAGGCTAGGTAAGCTGGTAGCCTACGACGGCAAATTTTCGAAGACTAATAAAAAATATTTTCAAGTACTGGGAAATTGAATAACCTTGAATATGGAAAAAAATTGCCTGCGGCACTTTGTCGGGGAGTTGACCCCCATGAACGTCCCTGCGCCTTTGAATTCATATTCTTTTTGAAGGCGGCAAATGGGGTTCTAAAATTTTTCTAAGCATAGTTTTGTAAAAAAATATACTACCATAGGCGGCGATTTGATTCAGCCTATAGGCGGCACGTTTATAAATCCGCCTCTGGTTAACTCCGACTGTTTTTTGCAAGGTACACGGTCAGCTCGATTTTATTTTGGCATGTTCTGGTCACCTAGAATCTATTTAATTTGATGGAATTCAAATCGGACCTTGTAGAAAAAAATATACAAAACTAAACCTCGAAAAAAAAATCGAAGTGACCGGACCTTGTCCTGTGAAAAAACTACACTTCACTGTCTTCGGAATCCACGAGCCGTCACTGGGTCCCATGTAAATTATTAGCTTTGCAATGCCCCTTAATTAATATCTTGTTTTTTTTATATGTAGTAATATGGTACAGAAACCATCGCGTTACAGTACCATATAAATAGTAAAATAGTTCAGTGAGATGTCAGGAAACTTCAGATTTTCCATCACTGAGTTTCCATGGCTAAGAAAACCGTGGTTTTGAAAAACCTAAGTCGCACGGCTTTGAACATTTTTGAAACAGCATTGTGAGAAAACGATGGTTATTAGCTCCTGACGACTTATAAGAATTGAAAAGGGGTTTCAGTTTTTTGGGATGTTTTAGCAACGACTGAAATAGTTTTATAGACGAACACAACAATAACCATCATGGAGAGACTGATACTCCCATTCGGTGGCAGTCTCAACTCCCTAGCAGTCAAATTCTTATTGAGCATAAAATTTTACTCTCATTTAACCGACCCTGTATCTCGGAGTTCTCGAGAGAGATGGCGAGAGAGATAACAAAACGCTCTGACAAAAAAACATCTTCTCCTATATTTGGAAAAAGCTAAAATTTGTAATTTTTTTCGTCAGTTTCTAAAATTTTCAATTTATAACCCATTTAAACATATACAGGGTGTCTGCTTAAGGCTGGCCACCGGCTATATCTCGGAAACTAATGGGCCTATAACCTCAAAATAAAAAATTTCCAGATATAAGTGATCACGAGAAATTCAATGAAAATATATTCAAGATGGCCGCACTTCCGGAAATACCGGAAGTTGACACCTGCTTCGTTATTTTAACAGGAACACCCTGTATATTATTATATTTTTTAAATGTCTGAAAAAATCGAATACAGGTGGTTTTCACCATTGGAATTTAGATTGAGCGGTTTATGAGTTTTAAACAAATGAAAATCGAAAATTTTCAACTTCAAAGCAGTCTAGAACTAGAACGGCTCAAGATATCCAAAAACGGTTTACATGTCCCTATCCTAACTTTTCACGTTTTATCCCAGTATGTGGAGTAAATTTTAATACAGGGTGATGAAAATTATCCGATTTTTCATCACCCTGTATTAAAATTTAAACCAAATATAGTAGGATACTATGTGAAAAGTTAAGATAGGGACATGTAAACCGTTTTTAGATATCTTGAGCCGTTCTAGTTCTAGACTGCTTTGAAGTTGAAAATTTTCGATTTTCACTTGTTTATAACTCATAAACCGCTCAATCTAAATTCCAATGGTGAAAACCACCGGTATTCGATTTCTTAAGACATTTAAAAAATATAAAGTTTTACAGGGTGTTTCCGTTAAAATAACGAAGTAGGTGTCAACTTCCGGTATTTCCGGAAGTGCGGCCATCTTGAAAATATTTTCATTGAATTTCTCTTTATCACTTATGTCTGGAAATTTTTTATTTTGAGGTTATAGGCCCATTAGTTTCCGAGATATAGCCGGTGGCCAGCCTTAAGCAGACACCCTGTATATTAAACATTTAAACATATATGTCCGGTAAATATACCTCCTAATTTCTCGGGATCATATACAGGGGAGGTCAAAATAAATCTAGTATGTCATAAAAAAAAATCCTAAACAAGTGTCCCATAAACAGAGATACAGAGCCCCAAAACGATTTACTTTTTTGACTCTAATACTTTTGAACCGACCTGTATAATTCGATGAAATTTTAATTTCTTTATAGAGGCCATAAAGACTCATTAATAAGCCATATCAGAGTGGATGTTTGACGTCGTCAGGGAAGTCAGGAACGGACTTACCATGCACCACACTCGTTGGGTCAAAGTTTTGACAGGTGTCATTTTACAGAGCTAGAAACTTATTTTTTAAATACACTGGTCATTTATCTTTAAAAAATGTAGGTGTACTCTTAATTTATTTCTATAAAACTAGCGGTTTTCGAGATAAGTCGACTTTTGTGAGAATTTTGATAAAGTTCCGTCAATCAATAGTAATCCATTATGGTAAGATAGTTCCAACAACAACAACCTGTTTTTACCTGTTTGTCTGTAAAAATACATACCAACCTCGATACCAACTTTTCAGTGTTTCGCATACCTAAAAACCTCGAAATTAATCTCGAAAACCGCTAGTTTTATCGAAATAAATTAAGAGTACCTTTTTTAAAGATATGAATGAATAACGTGTGTATTAAAAAAAAAAAAGTCAACTCTGTAAAATGACACCTGTCAAACCTTTGACCCAACGAAGTGTGGAAGTCCGTTCCTGACATTCCCTGACGACGTCAAACATCCACTCTGATATGGCTTAATGAATTTTTATGGTCTCTATAAAGTATTAAAATTTCATCGAATATTATACAGGATGGTTCAAAAGTTATAATAGAGCCAAAAAAGTTAATAGTTGGGTACCTTTTTGGGGCTCTGTATCTCCGTTCAGAGACACTTTAGGATTTTTTTTATGACCGACTAGGTTTATTTTGGCCTCCCTTGTTATATGCTCCCGAGAAATTTAGGAGGTACTTACCGGACATCCTGTAGTTGACATGTCTCGAAAATGGGGTCACCTGCTTGCATTTATAACGTTAGTTAATTTTGTTCATTAAAACATTTATGAACTCAGTTCGACAATTTGTATTTTTTCAAGCAAAGTAATTTCGATTTTGACAATTTTTTTTTTGTATACTCAAATATACATATAGGGTTACCAAATGGGAGACATCAATTGATTGCATTTTTTCTCTACTGAACGGTGTGTAACATTCCATAAGGCGTGCATAATAAAAAAATAAAATTGACTATTTGCCAGGCAAAATCTAGTTGCCTTGATTTTTTTTGACATACATGTCAACTAATATGTGTAATTCGCTAAATTCAAAATTTTAGAACTATCGCTGTTATACAGAGTGCGAGTGATTTCAAATAGCTGCTCAAACTGATGTGTCAGCGGTGGTGGTCCGGATGGTCAAGTTATTTGGAGGAGCGCACATTATTTCGACCCCGGAAAATAACCATTTTATTGCTTTTCAGAGGAACGTATAGTTATAGCCAGTTATCCGGCGAGAATTCATTAATAATTGTTATATGGCTTCAATTTTTTCGAGAGAGTGGTCGTCAAATTTTATCCGATGGTCATTCGTTTTCAGGGGGTGGACCCTTGGGATTCCAATAGGGTGGTCCCTATAGGTCAAATTAAATTAATCAGAACAAAAAAAATTCTGGACGTGGTTGAATCTTTCTTTGCGTGGTCAAAGGGTGGTTAAAATATGAGCAATCAAATTTCACTGCTTGCAGAATTTTAAACATTGTGAAGATGGCCCGTGATTTTTTTTTGCATTTGCTCAAAAACAAAAGATTAAATTATTCTGTGGTTGAGCGTTAGACATTCAATGGTCAATTGAATGCGCTATAGCATTTTTCCTTAGTTTTCCTGCCTTAATTTCACCACACACTTCCAAATTTTTCTACCTCAAAATTTTATTGGTTGATTTTTAAAAACGCCCAACTTCTAGATGTTATAGGTACCTATATTCAATGTACCCAAGTATACCACCGGTAAATGTTGGCAATAACCCACTTGAAACTGTGTATTCATAATTATTAGAGACGACTTCAATGTTTGCCAAAAATACCCAGACAGGAATTTTGTCTTTTTAACAAGTTTAATTTTTTTCGTTGTATTGGGCATGTCTCGCTGAGCTAAAAATGGAAGTTGAAAGAATAACGGAAGAACGTGACCGAGGAATGAAAAAAATATACAACCCCGTTAATGCTTCAACTGTTAGAATTTGTACCTATATATTTGAAATTTTTGTATAAAGTTTTTCTTCTTTACATATTTTCCTAACTCTACATAGCAACATCATACCGGCATGTCCATATACCTACCTAATCATGCAGTATGATTATGATTGCGGAAGAAGCGGGAAAGACAATTTTAAATTTTATTAATAATATAAACCCGCAGCTCAATAGACTAATTTAATTGCAGAAATTCATAATTTTATGCTTCTTATTTCTTGGATTTAATTATTCAGTTATTGATTTTGTCATCAACCATATATAGTGTCCACAATTACTACATTTTAACGAAAGACAGACATCAAGGAGGAAGTGATAAAATCAGATGAAGAGAATAGCCAAAATTCGATATTTATGCTTGCGTCATCTATGAATAGAAGTTAGCACCAGCCTGGTCGACCTGCGCAGTTGCGTAGGTGCCGCAAGACGCAAGACATTACAGTCCTGCTGTGCTTGACATTCTCAATTTCTAAATTTTATGTGATCTATGTTGTAAATTATCCCATTCATTCATGTTTTGTGTTAATATTAACTTTCGTTTAGGGTTTTCTTCGCTTTCGGGGTGATAACCATCATCATCAGCTTCTCTCATTAAGAAGTAAGTACTCTCACGCCGATTTAATTCCGACAAACAAAACTCCGCCAGGGCCCGAAATCGATAGGCAGGTAGGTACTTGCATTTATCCAATTCTGGCGACTATTCACTTTTTCATAAAGGGTGAAAGTTGTAGGTGACTTTTTTTTAATTCGACAATGAAATCCAACCGTTTATCGATAGATCTAGTGGCTTTGGAAATAATTATTGAATATCGAAGATCAAAGGAGGCGATCCCTTGTCAATCAACATCTTAGTAGGTTATGTTATCAGATTTTTTTCCATTTTTTTGCAATAATAATAATAGAGCCAATTTGGCTGGAGAGGATTTCCTTTGTATTTGCATCACTACAGATTACCTAACGCATTATAATGCTTTTGAATTTTTGATGAGGTTTCAGTTTGATTCAGCACATATCTCTTATTATGTAAACTTTTAAGGTGTGTTTGCAGTGGTAGTGGTTGTCACATCAATATGATATTTATGTTGTGATTTTTTTTCTACCAATTGCAAAAAAAAATTACACAAAGATGCCTGCTGTCTTCATTATTTTTATCGCACACATTTTTTAATACCTACACCTACATCATCATAATACAGTATGCATACAGTGAGTTCGAAAAGTATTGAATAAGTTTGCCCTTAGATGACTGTTATTAAGCTGAATTTGGAATTTTGGTCGACATGCATGGTTGCCACATTGATTTGTATATTTTCTTTAGCTTTGGCCTGTTCTTGCAGCCCTTTAGTCAGTTCATTATCCATGAATCGTTTCCAATAATAGAGTCCGCTATTCAGAAGTTAACAGCAAAGTGGAAGACTCCGTTTCAAAATATTCCATTAAGTTTGGTATTAGTTGCAACCACTAAACTTAGAACTAAGAAATTAGCCATACTAGCACTCTGGCATTTTAATTTTAATATTTGGAATGTTTTTTTTGTTAAGAATAAAATATTAAAATAATGAAATATATGGGTGCTAAAGTGGAGGCACACCATCATGCTTAGTCACCCCAACTTTGTAAAAACTATCCATAATGTTATTAAAAACCTCTCACAGATAAAATTATGGAAATTGTCCCTAAATTTAAATTACTGAAATTCGAATAGGTATATTATCAAAAATGGGGATGATCAAATGGGACTGACATTTTACAGTCGACTGTCAAAATTTACCTAATAGATTCTAAGTGGCATTTTTTGCTCAAAGGTGTTTTTTGGTCGCCGAGCAAATATCATCTGAGCTTTTTGACAGATAACTGTAGCGTTGGCTGAAGTAACGTTGTAACTTCCATAATTTTATGAAGTGATTTGTTCGCTGCAATAGATTTATATGGGCAGAATGCTTTCACCAAAACATTAAGTGTAGCCTGAGTTACCTTAAATCATATTTAAACAATATTTTAAGAATCGCCAAATGGAAACTTTCCATTCAATAATGTTTCCGGGCAATGCTTCAACTGTTGAAATCTAAAAAAAAAATGGACTATTCATACAACCCATTTCTTTGTTGATAGTTTGATAGGGCTGTTTTCTGTTCGCCAATTAAATCTTTTGACAGCTAACTGTCAAAATCTCTCAAATCTATTTTCATTGCATTTATTTGTTGATAGGACTGGTTTTTATTGCTGATTGCTGTAAAGGGTGAGGCGCGGGAACCTGAGGACATTCATAAATGGACTAGAAGTCTGAAAATCTGCACATGTGTGATTTAAATTTCGACGAGCTGAACTAAAATACTTACAACTTTACAACCCCATACCACTTCCGGTTATACCGGAAGTAGCCATCAACTTTGTTATTTCAAATGAGACACCCTGTATATTATTTCATTTTCAGATTGTCTTAGAAAATCTAATGAAAATGGTGGTTGTAGTTCAAATTTGTAATGTAACAAGTGATCTATGAGTTATAAACAAATGAAAATCGCAATTTTCCATTTTCAAAGCAGCTTAGATTGAAAACAGGTGAAAACAAAGGAAAACGGCTTACATGTCCCTATCTTAAGTTTTTCATGCTATCCTATATTGTGTGGATGAAGTATCTATGCAGAGTGATGAAAAATCACCAATTTAAAAAAAAAATTGATAATTTTTTTTTTAATATTTTTGTACCGTAGGATAGTAGATACATGAAAAGCTAAGATAGGGACATACGTTTTCCGATATCTTGGCCCGTTTTCAATGTAAGCTGCTTTGAAAATGGAAAATTGAGATTTTCATTTGTTTATAACTCATCATAAATCAATCGTTCAGACTTGAACTACAAACACCATTTTCATTGGATTTTCTCAGACAATTTTAAAATGTAATAATAATAATATACAGGTGTCCCATTTAAAATAAGGGTAATTATTTACATCAGCGGCTCCTAAGTTTCTAAGGTGGGTTTCTAAAAACAGCCATTGCAAACTAATATTAAGGTCACAACTAAGGCCTCTTTGGCACTACGGTCGAATTTCTATTTTTTTCTTCACTTTCAGGGCAAGGAAAATCTTCGAGTTTAACAGTAGCACGGTTTTTATTTTAAATTTTGCATTTATTTTGCATTTATATTCCAAAAATCATTGCATCAATCCCTGTGGACTGGACACGATATGTGAAAGCGGATATAGTGCCAGTACGTCTCTGCACGCTTCGAAGCGCTTGACGTGGGTACTTCCGTAATTCGCGGTATCTACTCGCCGCCTCTTGTCAGGACCGCACTCTCAAAACCGTTTTGTGGCTTTCCCTTTCATTTGCAAAGCAAATGAATAATTTCCTGGTGTTACTATGAGTATGTTCTCCACCCCTATATGTATAGGTGCCATAGTGAAACTTTTGGAGCTGCGGATGTAAATAATGACCAAAATAAGAAAGTTGATGGCTACTTCCGGTATGAACGGAAGTGGTATGGGGTTGTAAGTGTTTTAGTTAAGGTTCTAAGGTTCTCGCGCCTCACCCTGTATATTTCTAATCCATATTTCCATATAATTTTTGATTTTATATTCTTGCCATCTTAGAATATACAACATCAGAAAAGACTATACCATCCAAACAGCTGTTTCTTGGAGAATTTACCGTATCAGATTATGTTTTTGTTTTTACAGAACATCCACCCGTCCTGTCAAAGCAACTAAGATGGACCGTTCTTGGTGAGTAAATATTGAGGCTATCTTATACTTTTTTTAAATTAATATTAATACTTTCGATTATTTTGGTGTATTTTGTTTCATATCGTACTAATCAGTATCAGATAATGACCTAGTCAACTGAGTTAAGTCAGTAATTCTCCCTCAGTGGTTCTACCATTAGAGATGTACAGAAAAATCAAGGCAGAAGTAGCATGATTCAAAAAATGTTACTTTGAAAATTTTATAATTTATGCAATGAAAAAATGGAAAATAGCTGAAGGTTTATTTTAAGTATTTAAGTACTACATTTTTCAAAACAATAAATCTTTTGTCTTCAAAGGTACTGCAATAGCAGTATAAGAAGAAGAAGAATGGTTGGTCAGTAATGGGTTACACTTACACTGCTTGATCTTTGGTCTCACACAGTTGTCTGGTTTTTAATCTCACTTTGAGTTTAGAATTTCTAGACTTTCGAAGACCCTGTGCGTAGGGCCCTTCAGTATTTCTTTTGATACAAAGTTGAATAACAAATTCTCTAATCCAATTTCTAGAACTGACAACTATTATTATCATGTCACTAATTATTATTTTTTAGAATAACACTTTAGATTTTTTTTATATAAAAATTATATTTTAAAAGTAGCGTGAAGTACAGAAAATAATTACTTTTTCAAATGAATAACGGTCGAGTTGCAAATAATTGAATTTCTGCATTTATGGCTGCCATGACTTCTCCGTGGTAATACCCTAGCAAACCCCCACTTGCTGATTTTTATTTAAAGAGTTATTTAAAAAATAAAATCCTCAGTGGATCAGTAGAACTTCCCATACTATCATTAAGTACATTGAGTACATCAGAAAAATGTGTTGTTTTGTTAAAGTAACCCCAGTTTGCAGTGTTCACTAACCAAAGAGCCTTTAAAGTATAAATAACGAACCGTCTAAAATCGATCATTCTCTTAGTAGGTGGTTTTTGCAGACAACACATCTGAACTATCGGGACCAACTGCGGAAAATGTCCCGATTATCACAGTTTTACACCGTCGAGGTGGGGGACACCAAGTTCACAATCCTAAAGAGATACCAGAACTTGAAGCCTATTGGTTCTGGAGCACAAGGAATAGTTTGGTGAGTTCATTGCCGGTAGAAACAGTTCACAGTTTTTATTCACAATTAATGCACTATTGTTTTTAATTTTTCTGTGTTTTTGTATTTAAAAAAATTGTACTGGCTATAGTAGTGTTTTTCCTTCCAATCCTGTTTAGTGTTAGTGCATTTCAAAGAACTATTTTAGAGAATCTTACTGTGAATGGTTATATTTGAACCTTTTGGAATTAATGATTGTTTCAAGTTTTTCGGTATTTATATGCATGTAGCAATGTATTTAAATAATTGATCCACTGTATGAAAATTAAATTTACCTACTAGAAAAAAAAATTGTAATAGTTTCTCAATTGATAAGAAAATCACAGGATTATATTTTTAATTGAAAATATATTTCAAGCCCAATAATTTCTCTATACAAGATGTTCAATAAGTGGTGCAGAAGCTCTATAAATGGTATGGTATGTTGTTGAGGTATCATATTACTCACATTTGGGCACTTAACATGGTTGAATCAAATTTTTATGAGCTCGTGTCCCTCTTTTTGACCACCCTGTATGCTGTGGTTTTTTATGTTTTTTTGTATTTTTATTACCTACTTGATTTGTTATTTTTGTTTGTTTCTTTTTCTTTTTAGTTAATTTATTGTTTCTGCGTATTTCTGTTTGGTTTAGTTCTATATTTTGTGCAATATGGCAATTAGACCAGGCTTCAAACAGTATCTGTTCAATGACGCCGAGTTTTGGGTCCCTGAAAATTATATAAATCTTAATCCAAAAGGCATAGGTGCTCAAGGTTTAGTATGGTAAGTTAGGAGTTTAAATTCTTCATAAATGGATAACAATAATTTATTCGATTAAAATTCTATCTATCAATTCTAAAGCCATGTTATTAATAACATACTCTTTACACTAAATGAACCATCATTATTTATCTTAGTAGTAAAATATTTAAAACATACAATTAGAACATAAATTTACACTATAGAGGAGAAATAACAAACCACATAATTTTAGCTATTGAGAGGTTATTTTGGAAACTTCTTTTTGAAGAATAGACAAACTTTACACATATACAGGGTTCTTTTTATCATTTGAATCATAATTTTAATGGGTAATAAGTGCCATAGAGACTCAAGCAGACTCACAGAGACACTGATGGAAACAATCAGTGCCATAACAAAATAAAAAAAAGAGAATACTTTCATCAATTATGTCAACAATCTAACCTTAAATTCAAATTGAAACAAACACAAACAATTTAATAGAATACATTATTAATTTATTATTACATTTTATATTTACTATCTTGTAACATCACTTTTTCTTCTAACTCCGCCATTTTTTGATTTGAGATTTCTAAGAAATGAAAAAGGTGTCGTTCAAAAAACGTTATTGATTTGAGGTTATATTTCTACTTCTCAAATATTTTCATCAAAAGTACATCACTTTTTGTTAAGCTGGTGGAAAGGTGATGGCATCACTGATGATTCAATCAGTAATAAAAGAATGATATTTGCAACAGTGATGCCATTAGGTGATTTTACCAATGAATTTCAGAACAAGCCCTTTATTGGCAAGGGTGATATAATTATTTCAATAAGTTGGTGGGGCATAGTTAGTAATAAAGGGAAGTGTGTGAATGAAATAGTGAAAAATGTACTTTTTGGGTCTGATCTAAGACTTAGGTCTGCACTTATCTGTAAATCCCACAATGTAGGTATACAGGGTGGGAAATTTTTGTACTACCCATCATTAGGATCTCGTAAACCGTAAGAGATACAGGGTCGGTTAAATTAGAGAAAAGTTGCGCTATTTTATGGCCATCTCGAATCCGTCAAAACATGCAAGATATCTGTGACCGTTCCTGAAATATCCTGAAAAAACTGAAAAATCGAGAAATCTTATTTTTGGAATATCTTTCTTACCATTGGAAATTAATAAATAATTTTTTGTAGCCTTACATAAGCCGTTATAAGCTATTTATCTGACGTTTCAAAAATTTTCACAGCCGACTAGACCCCAGAGTTTTCATAGTCAACTTTCGTTTTTCTTATGGCCGCCATATTATTTTTTTATGTCGTTCGATAAGAAAAAAATAATGGAAACCAAAAACTAATAAACTTCAAAAAATAACTTTCAAAAATTTTTGTTCTTTTTTTTCTAAAAAAAGACAACTTTTTAGATCGAATATCATAGAGAAATTAACAACCTATAAGGCAAGCAGTATGACTTCATATTGGCCTATTTCAGTTAAGAACTATCTGTTTTTCTTTGAAAAAAGAAGAATAAAAATTTTACAATTTTTTTTCTAAAATTTATTAATTTTTGGTTTACATTATTTTTTTCTTATCGAACGACATAAAAAAATAATATGGCGGCCATAAGAAAAACGAAAGTTGACTATGAAAACTCTGGGATCTAGTCGGCTGTGAAAATTTTTGAAACGTCAGATAAATAGCTTATAACGGCTTATGTAAGGCTACAAAAAATTATTTATTAATTTCCAATGGTAAGAAAGATATTCCAAAAATAAGATTTCTCGATTTTTCAGTTTTTTCAGGATATTTCAGCAACGGTCACAGATATCTTGCATGTTTTGACGGATTCGAGATGGCCATAAAATAGCGCAACTTTTCTCTAATTTAACCGACCCTGTATCTCTTACGGTTTACGAGATCCTAATGATGGGTAGTACAAAAATTTCCCACCCTGTATGATTCCTAGGTTACTGTATTGTGATTAGATTATCAGATTAAAAAAAAAAAGTCTAAATATTAAATAACGTCCAAGCCGGGGACCCATTAATCCATTTTGCTAAATTTTGCTTGAATGAAGTCGTTTCTTTCATTCTTTCAGAGCAGCTATTAATTTTTTAACAGTTTCAAACAATTATTTCAAACAGTTTATGCATCCGTAATGCATCAAAATTATGAACTATCATGGTACAAGTGACTAAATTTATAGCAGTATGGGCAATAGAGCTTAAGCTCCTCCTGCCTGCTAAATTGCATGTTAAATTATGACAAATTAAATTGAAGTTTTTATTTTACTTATTATTACACTGTCAAAATATTTGCGATTTATCTAAAACAGGATGGATTTATTTGGAAATCAGGTTAGGAACATCAAACATCTGTTCTTCTTGTTCGTGTATATTAGGGTTGTTCCGAATATACAAAAATTCGTATTCGTGTATCAATTTTCGTAAGATTCATAAGATCAGTTAGAAAGTTGGAAATAGAGACAGAAGTAAATAATGGAGTCAAGTTTGGAATGCTATCAGAGTCAGTAGTTGACTAGAACAGAAGAAAGTACAATTGCGAGAGTTAAATTATTATTAGAGAAGACGAGCTACCAGCTGTGTTTAGTAGTAGTGATATGAAGAAGAATGTGTGATAATTGGTTAGTTATTTTGAGGTTATTATAATGTAAATAAAGACTGAAATTAATTATTATTGTAGTATTGTAAGATATATTGATATAGATTAATAAAACAGTGTTTCTTAACAATACGTTTTCCTTCATCTCTATTGGCCTACATGCAAGATGGCGGCTGTGGAATCAAAAAGTAGATAATCTATAAGAGATTATTGCCCCCATTGTATAAATATAGTCACTTTTCCTATTGTTATTATGGAATACTTCAAAATATAACAAAAAAATTAACATTGATGATAGAGTGTTATTATTAAAATTCTTGACCCCACATTGATCATTATTTTGAAGCAGTTGGCTGGTGGTATTGGTATTGGTACTACAGTTTACAGTACATGACCAATTTGTTTCATAATTATTACTACCTACTTCTTAGATTCCCTCTTACTTATTGATTCTGATAATGTGAAGAGCGTAATTTTAACAACTACCCAGTTGAATATTTTTTCAGCTCTAGTTTTATCCGTTGAATATAGTCTAGCTGTAAATTACATCACACTAAATAATATCAGATTTATGGCAGAGAAAACACACCGTGCAAGCTTGAAAAATAATCGCATGAGTTTTGCTTTGATAAAGTCTAGAGCATGACGAGTAGCTTTGAAACTTTTTAATTGGCCACCCTATCGCATAAGAATCATTGATCGTTAATTTTCAGTGCCGCTGTTGACACAGTTACTCAACAGAACGTAGCAATTAAAAAACTGAGCCGGCCATTTCAGAATGTCACACATGCAAAACGGGCTTATCGAGAATTCAAACTCATGAAACTAGTTAACCATAAAAATGTAAGTGCAATTAAATCGGATAAACGTTTTCTGCTGCAGTGCTAGAGAAAATATCCCTGTTTGCAGATAATTGGTCTTCTGAATGCGTTCACACCTCAAAGGTCTCTAGAAGAATTCCAAGATGTGTACCTGGTTATGGAACTGATGGATGCCAATCTATGTCAAGTCATTCAAATGGACTTGGATCACGAGAGAATGAGTTATTTGTTGTACCAGATGCTCTGCGGTATTAAACACTTGCATTCAGCCGGAATCATACATAGAGTGAGTAATAGTTTTTGGTAAAACTTTTGATCCCTCATACCTAAATTTTCTGTTTGTGTACAGGATTTGAAGCCGAGCAACATAGTAGTCAAGTCCGATTGCACCCTGAAGATCTTAGATTTTGGTCTGGCACGTACAGCAGGAACCACATTCATGATGACACCGTACGTAGTCACCCGATACTACCGCGCCCCAGAGGTGATACTCGGCATGGGTTACACCGAGAACGTGGACATTTGGTCTGTGGGCTGCATTATGGGCGAGATGATCAGAGGAGGAGTGCTCTTCCCCGGTACTGATCACATCGATCAGTGGAATAAAATTATTGGTACAAAGTCTCTTCGACAAGTCTCGGAACTTTTTTATTTAATTATTTTTTTCTAGAACAACTCGGTACACCGTCTCAACAGTTCATGGTGCGTCTGCAGCCGACCGTGAGGAATTACGTTGAGAACAGGCCTCGATATCCGGGCTTCTCGTTTGAGAAATTGTTCCCCGACGTGCTGTTCCCATCAGACAGCAGCGAACACAACCGGCTGAAGGCGAGCCAGGCCAGGGATTTGCTTTCCAAGATGCTAGTCATTGATCCTGAGAGGAGGATCTCTGTTGATGATGCTCTTCTTCATCCATATATTAATGTGTGGTATGATGAGCAAGAAGTTAATGCGGTAAGATGATTTTTTAGTGTATAATAACAAAATATTATTTTCCATCTCTATTTATTTATGTCATATTAACCTCCAAATAAACTGGAATTATCAACCTCCTAAACTACATACAAAAAAAAAAGTTAATTAATTAAGAGGTTAGTTATTAATCTGTGGTTTGTGTAGCCTGCTCCGGGGCCATATGATCACAGTGTGGATGAGAGAGAGCATACAGTCGACCAGTGGAAGGAGTTGATCTATCAGGAGGTTATGGAGTACGAGAGTCTCCACGGGAGGGCTACAAGTTCTCAACCATCTCCGGCGGCCAATTCCAGCGAGCCAAACGGCACCGAGTCAATGCGGTAGAAAAGGTAAGAATAAGAATTGGATGTCTTGAGACGAGATGTCATGTCTTGAAATGAGATGTCCTCCCCCCTCCCCCATTAAGTAATGATACTGTTGTTACGTCCATTAGTGAAGGTATGACGTTTTGTAGCATATTCTGGTTTTCAGGATAAGGCAGTTGATGAAACACAAGTTGCAATTTAACCTAGTCTATATACGATAAAATAATAAAAGAATAGATAAGCTCATGTTAGTTAACCTCAAGTTACAAACAACATCAAGAAGCCATCGTTGATGGAACCCAGGATGTTCTAAAGACGCAGAACCTAAGGAAAAGGTCCCTTTTATACAAACCAAAACTTTATATATCCCTAATAAGTATGTGTGATAATATTTAATTAGAAAACTACATTGTATTTCTAGTTTTCAATTCTTCTTAGTTGTAATGATTGTTTTTCGAAATTTATTCGGTTCGGTCACCATTCCCAATTAATTTTTGTAGTTGTTGCAGTTGTTATGATGTTATTTATTTGTTTTTTTTTTCTTGTTTTGTAATAATAATTATTTATTTACGAAAAGACAATCATGCGGAGCGCGGTTTACTTTTTAATTCAAGGGAATTAAAAACTTAAAATACAATTTAGACGATTCTGTCTTTACAAATTAATTATTAATAGGTTACGTATTTTTTTTATTATTATTATTTGATTTATTTTATTAAGCGATTTATTATGTTTATATTCAAGTGTTATCAGTTTTTGATCTTATTAATTTTATTTGTTGTGATTATTTTCCTTCATTATGTTAAGTGAACGGTAGATGAAGGTAAGAGTTTTCTAGTTTGTAAAAACAGTTATAAGAGTAGGAGGTAAAATTGAAAAACAAAAAAAAATTATCACTAAATATGACAAGTCGGTTCACAGTAGTCGAAATTCTGCTTGAAATTTTTCACGGGTTTCCCGAAATGCATTAGTTTTTATGATCATATAAATATTAAGATTATGTACGAGTATTATAACATTATATGACACTGTTATGAGATACTAAGCCACACTTACATACAAATAAACTGATTCATCGTGTTTAAATTCATGTAATACCGGATCACCTTTAGATATTTCAAAACATGAGCTTTAAAAATAGTACACTTTATAATCTTTGTTGACTAATTACTGTAGAGATCATATGAATAAAGTAAGTTAAAGTAGAATAGTTACTGTTTGTTGAACGACAACATAGAACGAAACATTTCTTGGCTCGTTTTTTTGTTCGCGTATTCACGAAAAAATTATCCAGTTGAATTTTGTTATTGTTGATGAAAAGATATTTTTTGGAATAACTGGCCTTGGCAGTAATGTTAGTATTTTAAGCTAGTTATATAATCTAGCAGTTTTGGTTCTAAACATTTGGTGTATTTCATAATTGTGTGCTAGATTAGCTTCCCTTTGAGACTCCAAGTTTCCTAGTTCTAAAGCGTATTATTATAATCCATCTTAGTCGTAGTGACATGATTATTCTCAGGGTCTTAGGTGAAATTGTTTGATGTTTCATTAATGATTAGTTTAATGAGAAACGGGTAACCGAGAAAAATGCGGTTTAATAATGTGAATCGACTCTGTCTGCAAATTTTGTGGTGATACCTTTTAATAATATTCTGCTTAACAATCGTCCGATCCACAAATATAATACCTACTATAAAAAGTGATATCTTTAGTGATTTTGTAGCGGATCTAAAGATATCGTTTCTTGTTTATTGTACATAATGTTTGTTTTATATCTCATTTCCTTATTTATAGTGTATTTATTCATGAAAAATGGTACTGTATATTTCTGTAGTACTGTGCACTCTAGAATGGCAGTTTAGCGAATATAAGTTGAACATTTTTAATATGGAAATTGTAGGTACCGTTTATAATAATAGGCATTTATTATAACAGTTCGTAATATTTATTATTATTTATCGTGTTTCTGATAATCGTGTGCACTATAGTCCCATAATTCTATATGAGTGCACACTAGTAATTATCCAGATAAAGTATAATAGAAATAGTGAAACGTAAAACATGTTATCCAAATAGTTATCTGATGAAAAAAATTTTGTTCAGAGTGTCAGTGTTTGTCGATTTGTTTCATCTTATAGACAGTAGACAGGTCAGTTTGAGCAGATGGTAAAGTTTGGAAAGATTTTCTGTAAAAGAAAGCCTTATTAGACAACAATAAATTTTTGGATATTTTTTAATACTTTGTAGGCGAATTGTTTCTCTTGTGTGTAACATGAACATGTCGGGGCTTTTCTGAAAAATGTGAAAAATTTGGATAATCCAAAATATGTTTTTATTTGGGCTGATTGCTCAGACATCCTGTAATACTCTATCTATCTCTTATCTAATTATTCTCATTTAAACAACTTTCAGACAATTAATTGCAACCTTTGATCAAGTTTAAGGTTTTTTTTTTAATCTAAGTAATAAGAGACTTATATAGTGTTTGTCCAAACTGAGCAACTTGAGTCCTTTCTTTATACATTGTGTTTCATGAAATTTTTCATTTTAAATTCATTCTTAGTGGTATTGCAATGCTTAGGTTGACGTTGATTCGTTAACATAACACTGCTTTTAATGTGACACTATTATTATTATTAGACAATTCGAAATCAAAACTGCTAAAAAAAATTTGTGATTCGAAAAATATGAAAGAGGTTCCTTTATATTTTTAATAAGAATTACTTGCAATAAAAAATGTTTTTTGTTTTCATAAAGGTTGTCACATTATCAGTGGTATTGTTTTTGTGCCAGTTCCAGTTACTATTACGAGAACATAATGTAATATGTATAATGCAAACCTAATTGAGATATTTAAATTCGGACTGTACTGAATTTTTGAAAATTAGGTTGTGTGCAATTTATTATTATTAGTGTAAGATGCATTAGAAGAATAAAATAACTGAACATGATTTTTTAATAATTCAACAGTAGTCTTATTTTTATGCAATATTATGTTTTAGAATGTGATTTTATCTTTTATCATTTGTATTTATAATTTTTGTAACTTATTGTTCTTTTTTTTATTTTGTATTTTATGTATGTAAAAAGACTTGAGAATAAACAATATGGAACAAATGTGTGTTACTAATTGATGTGATCAAATTAAACAACAAACTTTAGAACTATTAGAAGAGTGAATTGAAAATGTTCACATCAGGTTAGAGTGATATGTTTCGCATTGACATAATCTGTTTGGGTTCTTTCTCTTTGCATCACCGGTGCCTGTTTAGAGGTACTGACCAAATCACAAGGCAAATAAACTGTGTTGCCATAATATAGTGATAAAAGCTTTTTCTGCCTAGGCAGATAAAGTGACACAAAATTGATATAGTAGTAAGAGTCAATAAAACATGAAATTCTTATATTATAACACAAGTTTAAAAATGTCTGTTCACTGGTTTCAAGGACAATTGTCCGCAAAACCAGTGTCCGAAACTTCGTGAGGTATATAAATGAAGAACACAAATTTAATAAAACATTTTTTATCGAAGTGAAAAATGAAGTTTTAATCCAAACTAAAGGAAGATTCAGGTTTTTTAATGTGTTAAGATTTATTTTGATATTACATGATTTAAAACTGCTTAGTGTTGAAAAGGTAAAACTGGGGCCCAATGTGAAACCTTGCTCCCAGGTAATACACAACCACCTTCGAGAATATTTTGACACTTCTGTTAACAGTGTAGTTTTTTTTTCATTTTGTTCCAGTCTCTTATAATAATTATGTCCATGATATGTGCATTATGCGGTTCCTGATTTTTGACTATGTTGCTAGGATGCATTAAAAAAAAAACTTAGGAACAATCCATGATACAATAAACTTTAAAAAATATCATACACAGCAATAATTGCCACTATACGAGTACGAGTAGGGTCCTTTTACAGAACAAATTGGAAAACTTCCTCAGACTATGTGAGGTGAGGCGAAACTGAAGACATGGACGGTACCGTTTCATCCTTATTATGGACTCATCAGCATGTCACATCAGTGTCTTAACTGGATGTTCGAGGGTTGTAGTGACTTGTAAATTTAATCATTGGTAGACAACCAGAGAAACAATGCTGCAGACGTCTCTTATTGCATTGGCTAAAGCGCCACTACAGGGATATCCTAAACCATTGAAGATACGAGGTCGGTTAAATTAGAGAAAAGTTGCGCTATTCTGTGGCCTTCTCGAATCCTTCAAAACATTCAAGATATTTGTGACCGTTCCTGAAATATCCTGAAAAATCGAGAAATCTTATTTTCGTCATATCTTTTTTGTTATTAGAAATTAATAAATAATTTTTTGTAGGCTTACATATAAGCCATTATGAGATATTAATCTGACGTTTCAAAAAATTTCAAAGCCGACTAGATCCCAGAGTTTTCATAGTCAACTTTCGGTTTTCTTATGGCCGCCATATTATTTTTTTATGGCGTTCGATATGAAAAAAATAATGGAAACCAAAAATTAATTAACTTTGAAAAATAATAAAAAAAAAGTTGTTCTTTTTTGTTCTAAAAAATACAATTTTTTAGACCGAATATCATAGAGAAATTTAAAAAAAACTATAAGGCAAGCAGTATGACTTTATATTGACCTATTTCAGCGACAAATTTTCTGTTTTTCTTTGAAAAAAGAAGAATAAAAATTTTCCAATTTTTTTTTCTGAAGTTTATTAATTTTTGGTTTCTAATATTTTTTTCTTATCGAATGACATAAAAAAATTATATGGTGGCCATAAGAAAAACGAAAGTTGACTATGAAAACTCTGGGATCTAGTATCTCGGCTTTGAAAATTTTTGAAACGTCAGATGAATAGCTCGTAACGGCTTATGTAAGCCTATGAAAAATTATTAATTTCCAATTGTAAGAAAGATATGACAAAAATAAGATTTCTCGATTTTTCAGTTTTTTCAGGATATTTCAGGAACCGTCACAGAGATATCTTGCATGTTTTGACGGATTCGAAATGGCCACAAAATAGCGCAACTTTTCTCTAATTTAACCGACCTCGTATCTTCAATGGTTTAGGATATCCCTGGTATATATATATATATATATATATAATTTAGTGGCCCTTTAAATAGTTCTAACCCTGTGTTTCACCTCACATACTATGCGAAAGTTTTCTAATTCGTTCTCTGCAAGTTGCAATCAGTGATGTGATTCACCTTTAAAGAATCCATTCCCTACGTTTGACGTAAATAATGCGTAATAATGTAAACAATACGTAAAGAATGTAAAGAAGACGTAAATAATATAAATAATAATAGAAAATAGAATTACCTATGTTGTTTTTATGTTTGGTTACTTGAATAGTAATAATTGTTCATGTCATTATTATTAATGTTGATGGGAATTTGAATCCCACCACCCCCCACAGGATAGATTATGGTTGGCAGAAGTCAAAACTATGCATTGCTTACATTATTTACAATCTTTACCTTAAAAAAGGCCTATATAAAGAATAAATTTTTATAGAGGTAAATTATAAGGCACATCGACATTACTGATTGGCTGATTGCATAGACTCCGTCAGTGGTCGGGGAAACCGGTTAGGGTTCCAAATAAACAAGCATTTGACAGTTGCAGGGTTGCTAACTTCACTGTAAACTTTTGATTACTACAATAAATGCGGAATTTTTTGTGATAAAAATTAAACTACCGACAGACGGCTCGAGCGCCTTGGAAACCTAAAATATTTTTTTTTGTTTTTTAAAGGGGGAGCATCGGTCTTCACTATGTAGTTAAGATACAAAGTCGCTCCACACCGGTAATATGGGTTTGGAGCCTCTTGCTCATACACCCAGCCTCAAGTATGCCAAATAAATAGTAGAACGGACAACACAGACACCCAGAGCCTTCACCGAGAATCGAACTCAGTCCGCCGGGTCCAGTGATTCAGCAGACCGCCCACTGAACCACTCGGCCACCGGTGTGCTCGAAACCTAAAATATGATTTGGTTCTATTAAATTTATGACAATCTCAGGTCAACGCCTCTAAAACAACGTCAATAAGTCAAACTTCACGACCACGTGAACTTCAACTAAATCACGACAACTGACAACAATGGCCACGTGAACGGTTTGTTTACTTGGAACCGTTTATGACATGTTAGTCCAGCCAAGTGACGTCACACTGACGACCCAAGAAGTGTATTGAACTGACTGAGTTGACAGAAGAGGAGGCCAGATAACTCTCCTGTGAAGTGAAGATGGATGGATGGGGAAAGGAGAAGAAGAAGACGAATCTTGCACAAGATCTTCCATCTCGCTTACTCTCATATTTATTTGATTTTTGATTTCACCAATTTCTATTTATTAGGGGTGTACGGGTGTAGGGCAAGGAATAGAGATACAATAATTATTATTCTATTCTGTATCTGTTGTGGGCAAGGGCTGTGGAGTGTGGACTACTGTGGAGTGCTTGTTTGCTTTCCTGCTTGAAATAAAACTAAAAATATTTAAAAATCTACCCCAAATTTAAAATTTTACAGTTAATTTGTTCAACAATTTATAACCTCAAACACGTATCATAGCCAAATTTGAAAATGAAATATTTTACTTTTGAACTGGAAATATTGTATTTATTGTGGAGAAAGTGATTTCCATTTTTCACAATAATTCTAGAAGAATGTGTTAATGATGGTTGGTATCTTCTAAATATTAAGATGTGTTGACAGGGTGGCAAAAGAAAGAAGTGGTGGGCATTATATTGCATCTGATATTCAATACAATAATAATTATGGCACCAAGGAAATCTAAACAAATACACTTATGTACAGTTTGTGGGAACACTTTCGCAAATAAAGCAAACCTAGAAAGACACATCGGAAGTGTACACTTTGACAAGACATACCTGAAGAACTTCACATGCTACCACTGTGAGAGAAATTTCAACAGCAAATTCAGCTTAATGAGGCACATTTCGAAATGCACACAAAAAAGGAGACACCCAAGAGATAACGCAGACTGCCCTTTATGCAACTTCAGAGACTCCCGTCCGGAACTATTGAAACATTACGCCAGCGATCACCAAATTAATTTGTCAATGGAGCAGTTGAAGTTTCATTCATTTAGAGCGTTCGAAGATTGGAAAGAAGAAATTGAAAGGCTGAACATTTCGAGGTACGTGAAAGGAAACACTCTCAAGACGAAGAGGAAACTCAAGTTCTATTATAAATGTCATCGTGAAGGAAATTATAAAAGTTGTGGGAGAAATATTAGACAGCTGAAAGTTTCCGGTAGCAATAAAATAAACGGATATTGTCCCTCCAAGATTGATGTGACAATGATTAAAGAAACCGGCGAATTGCATGTGATGTTTGTATCCACTCACGTTGGTCATCAGTTAGAAGCAGACAAGATCCCCCTGAAGAAAGCAGAAAGAGACCTTTTGGCAGCTAAACTGTATCAAAAAATCTCATTTGATGAAATACTCAACAATATAAAAGATAAAGTTGGCGATTATAAATTTGAACGGCCCCACTTGATAACACGAAAAGTTCTTTTCAACATTGAAAAACTGTACAATATTAAATCAGTGAGACATTCTTATGATTGCACGAGTATCGATAGCTGGGTGAAGGAAATTTATGAAAACGGATGTCAATCTGTCATCAGGTTCTATAAAAGACAAGAAGATTGTAAGTGTGAATATCCGGAATTAGGAAGAGACGATTTCTTATTAATAATAATGAACGAGGTTCAGTTGGAAACGTTAAAAAACTATGGATACGACTGTATATGTGTAGACAGCACTCGCAGCTTAAGCGGATATAACTTTGAACTAATCATGGTAATGGTTATAGATGATTTACGACAAGGCTTTCCCTGTTTATTTGCTTTCTGTAACAGAACTGACGACGTCGTCTTCAAAATAATATTCGAAGTCCTCAGAAATGCAATAGGCGATGTTTTAACTCCGGCTATATTCATGTCAGACATGAGCAGTCAGTTTCATAATGTCTGGTCGGAAGTGATGGGCCCGATACCGAATTGGCTGTTCTGCACGTGGCACGTCATCAAAGACTGGAAGAAAAATATCGACACAAAAATTAAGAATGCCGAGAAACAGACGTCCATATACAGTACATTACGAGTGTTATTAGAAGAACAAGATGAAGTGGCGTTTGAAATTAATCTAAAGACCTTTCTCGAATCTACAGAGGCCGATTTGGATCTTACGAACTTCGGACAATATTTCGTTAAAAATTACTATTTGAACAGGAAATCCTGGGCTTACTGCTATAGGTTAAATACAAATTTGAACACAAACAAGCATTTGGAGCAAATGCATTGCACTTTAAAGCATATTTATTCCAAAGTGAAAACAGTGAAAAGACTCGATAAAGCCATTAATGACATTATGAAGCTAGTCAAAGATAAATTGTATGAAAAACACATAGTTTCACAAAAAGGTAATATTTCATTTTACTTTCATGAAGAAAGTAGGTGTATAGTCTATTCCAACTCTATTCAAACTTGGTAAGCTATTAATAGATGATTCTAGAATGACGTCATTAACAGTTCGGCTATATTTGTTGGGGGGGCAAACAATTCGTTTGACATTTGACTGAATCTCGTATATGGAGGTATAGGTATGTACATATTTTTAATATACAGAATCTAATAATATGAAGTAAAATTCTTCACTGACTATGATTTCTACGACGGCATATTAGTGCCACAGCGCAAATTATTCTTTTTAATATTTCGACATTTCATTAAAGTCAAAATTTTGAGATTTAAATTAAAAATTTTGAGTTTTGAAATGTCGAAATATTGGCACTGAAAATGTACATGTCACTCAACGAAGTCCTGTGTTGCGTGATTTAGTAGCTGAATTCTGGCCATGCAGAATATGATTAGTCAGGTCTTTGGTCGTTGTTAGGTTCTCTCTCCCCCTTGAAATTTACAACCTCTAGGGCTTTTTCTTCTCTATCTATTTTATATTTTACTTTTCTTGAAATTTCAGGGAAAAAAACTAACAATGGCCAATGATCTGACTTATCAGGTTCCGATCAATCTGGTACATATCGTAAAATCATTACAACCTGGCAACACTGTGCTGTATTCCAACAGCTGAATAATCTCTTTGAATCTCGCATTCGTACTACTTCTGTAGGCTGACCAAAATTTTGAGATTTATTCCCAAGACTTAATCTCAAAATTTCGACTTTGCAATGTCAAAATTTTTACTTTGAAATTTCAAAATTGTGAGACTGAAACTCAAAATGTGGAGTTTTGAAATGTCGAAATATTAAAAAAAATAATTTGTGCTGTGGCACTAATACGCTGTCGTAGATTTCTTACCTTGGAAATGACAATAAATGCCTCATGGTTGATCTGCTTTACCAGAATCCCTTGAACCTTGAATACAGCCAGATTCGTAATCTTGAAGGCTTGCAAGCTGTTATAAGCCTTCAGCTGTTGACCAGTGTAATAGCTGAGTAAGTATTAAATAATTTACTAGATCCAGCATGGTAATATTTGGCAACTTATAGACATGAAGCTTGCATTCCCAGGATGAATTCTTAATAATTTCCATTTTTTTATCGTATCAGCACTTAATATCACTCTCATGGATTAAATAGTGCGCACTTCGTGACATTTAACTGACAAAATAGCGATTAGCGAAGACTTTACATGAAAATCACAATTCTATCCCAAGAGAAAACCATGACCTACGTAAACAAACGGAAAGTAACATATTATTTATTATTAACATTAGACATACTTGTGTATGCCCTCCAGAGAAAATGGCGGACCTGTCAAAGTCAGCTGTTCTGAAATTATCAATAATTATTATTGTGAGAACAATCAACTGGTATCATAGTTTTGTCAGTGTTAATATTGATAATTGTCAGAATAAGTAATGTTGTATTGAAAAATCTTTTTCAAATTATTTTTTAGCAACTCTTTAATTTTCAAGCATGTAAAAGGCAACTGTTCACAAAAAACTTCAAGAATATACTATGTGAACAGCAGCAACATTCTCTTATCTATAATATTTTGAACATGGTGCTTCTCGATGTCTAAATATAAAGTTTAAGTACCTATGGCTTGTCCAGTGAGTGTTGTCCGGTGAGATGCCACAGTGATCCTGACTATAAACGATTTGATTTTTTATGTTTTAATTCGTACTAATTCTAATTATTATAATTGTACGAATCAAATCAATTATTGTATTATAATATTTATATTATAATAATAATAAATATTATAATTATAATATAAATCAATTATTATAATTGTACGAATTAAAACATAAAAAATCAAATCGTTTATAGTCAGGATCAGTGTAAAATCTCATCGGACAACACTCAATGGACAAGCCATACCTACCATTATATTATATGATAAAAATACACCTGAACTTTCGGTAATAAGATCCAATTAAAAATTGCTTCTGTGAACATTTTGTGGAGAGTCACCTCCTACCTAGGTACTTAGATAAAGTTTTTTTTATGCTGAAAGCTGAAATGGACATTTATATCAATGCAATGCAAAGTGTTTCCAAACAATTATTTCATGAATACTTACCCTTTACAATTGTGAAATGATTCCTACAGGCCGAAAATTCGCCCCATTCAAGCAAGGAAAACATGTTCTTAAACAAATTTTAGTTTATCTATTTGACATTAAGTTAACATATTTGAATAATTTATTAAATTAGAGTGGGGAACTTCACAACTTCCACACTTAAAATTGGTCAAAATTAAGTTATAAGCTGAAGGTGTCATCCACTGACAAAATTAATCGAAGTGATGGTTGTATACCAGGCGAATGAGCTGATTTTTCATGGCCAGCCATGCTCCTAATAGGGTTGGAATAGACCGAAGTGATGGTTGTATACCAGGCGAATGAGCTGATTTTTCATGGCCAGCCATGCTCCTAATAGGGTTGGAATAGACCATGTTCTGTAATGAATCTCATTTTTCTTATAAATGTAATTCTGGTTAATTCAAGGTGTAAATCTGTTTAAATAATGATTTGATTTGATGAACTTGATTTTTGAATTTAAATACTAAAAATCCTCCCAAAATTGGAGGGATACTTTTAAAACCATCCGTTTTGAAAGAAATTTAGTCTACTGGTTTTTCTGTGAAGCAATGCCCATTTGTAGCTCCATCTATCTCTTCTCAGAAAAAAGTTGTAACTATGCAAAAAAAAATTATTTTTTGCTTTTTTAAAATATTTTTGGCACAAGAAATTTTTTAAATAAATTATTTGGATTTAAAATCGCATTATCTACAAAAAAAATTCCCATTGCTTTCGAGATATTATAATTAATCCACCCTTTTGATAATTCCTTCCTGTAAGACACAATAATTAAACAGGAATGATGAATCATCTGTAAGGGATTAATTGCCGTTAAAATCACATGTAATTTTAGGCTTTTCCAATCAAAATCAAAGTTATATTATTTAAATTAATTCAATAAACAACTAGAGAGAGATAAGTTAGTTTTGTATCTACTTTGTAGCAAATAGATATTTATTACTTCAACAAATCAATAAACACACTTCATGTCTCGATAAGAATTGAATAATCACCTTTGCTTTTTTAATGTTATAGTGAAAATATCTTCAAAACTCAACGAAATAAGAGAAATACACAAGTTAACAGACGAGGTTAAGAGTACAGCAATCATAAGTGAAGAAAATGGTAACTGGTTGGTGAGCTCTGTGGACGGTAGCGAAGCCTGGACGATCGAGAGAAGCAAACCGGACTGCAAATGCAAATTACGATGCGTCGAGTGCGACTTGTGCATTCACGCCTACATCTGTTCGTGTCCAGATTCATCAATAAAATGGAACATGTGTAGGCACATCCATCAGATAGTTCTTCAGCAGCAATATTCTAAAACACCGGAACCGCCACAAGAAACTGAAATCGAAATAGCATTCGAGGAACTAGGAAATTCGGTGTCGCCTGTACCTGAAAATAATCCCGTAGTTGAAGATATTGACAGTTACAAGGCTAGGCTACAGGAGCAGTTCCAGTCAATTCTACAAGCTTGCACTACGTGGGAGGAGTGCAGTAATATTGAAAAAACTTTGGTACCTCTGAAGACTAATTTATTATGTGATAGATTCAACCAGTATACAAATATTTTTCAATTGTAGATAAATTTAAATAATTTATTTCATTTTAAAAAACTTACATTATACTTTATACACCAACAGACTTACATTATTATTATTATTATTTATTTTGCTGGATATTTTAAGCATAATTATGTAAATTTTGAATGAATAAATGTGTGAAAAGTGTCAAGAAAAGTAGGTGTAACGTAACTATCGATACTTTAAATTTTATTTACAAAAACAACATTCCTACAATAAAAATAAATACAACAAAACAAAGATGCTAGTGCCATCATAATGCTCGCTCTTGTGTGACAAAAATTTAATTAATTCTCTACATGATCAGAGTCAAAAAGTAATTTTATTAGGAGACACATGATCGTTAAAATTAATATTTAACAGGAGATTATGAAATAAAACGAATAACCTGATTTGCATAATGTCCTATTAAATATGAGATGGTTGTTTATATAACACATCTTTAATTTTTATAACTACTGCAACATTCAAACGACTTTGAGAATGAATCGAAAATCTCTACGGTGTCGTTCAAGTTTTGCAGTATCGGCTTCATATAAATAAACCACGCTAGCTAATCTAAATCAATTCTAGAAATGGGCAAAGATCCGCAATGCATTTTGGATTCCTTCATTTTATTTAACGACACCATCAGGTCTTCCATTGTGATTGGCCTTAGTGCATCGTGAAACTCATCTTCTGGATCAGGATCATTCAAAACTGACTGTGACGTAATACTGATACCGGCACCGGTTGAAGACAATGTATTCATGTAATCTCGAACTCGGTACACTGAGGCATTGCGACACATCTCTCTTAGATCTGACCCAGAAAAAGTGCTAGTTTCTCTAGCCAACTCCTCAATGTTCACATCATCTGATACTGGTTCATTTCTAAGGATCAAACTTATTATCTGTTTTCGTTGTTCAACGTTCGGAAGGTCTGAAATTTTTCCTAATATCAGATAATATTCCTAAATTTACAAATAATGATAAAAAAGTTATTAAGAAAGTAATTGTCAAAACAGCTTTATAAACTTGTTTTTGTGCTTACCAACTTTAAAAGTAGTAGGCATTCGTCTCAAAATCGCTATGTCTAGATCCCGAGGTCTGTTAGTAGCCCCCATAACAATAACAGTACAATGAGGATCAGTGATTAGGCCATCCCAAAGTGACATAAACTGTGCTTTCATCATAGCGGTTGCTTCATGATCGGTATTGTTTCGTGCTCTCAAGAACGAATCAATTTCGTCAATAAATATTATACACGGTTGGAGTTTTACACCAAGAGTGAACACAGCTGTAGCCAGCTTCTGACTCTCACCATACCATTTATCGGTCAATATCGACAAATCCAAGTTTATGAAATGAGTGCCAGCTTCCTTTGCAATAGCTTTTGCAATCATAGTTTTACCACAACCAGGTGGACCGTGCAGCAATATACCTAAAAAATAAATTGTTGATTCAACGATGATCTAAACCTCGAGAAACTATACAGATCATTCAAGTAACTTGCTCTTACTGAGAGTACATCTGAAAATTCTTATTAGGGTGCATCAGTTTCCCGGTCGATGTCACTCTTTTATGCACTTCTACCTTCAATAAGTTATCCAATCTGTATACCTTATATAACGTACCTTTTGGTGGTGATGTTAACTGTGAATCGGCAAAAAGATCTTTCCGTTGGATCGGTAATATGACAGTCATTCGTAGATCATAAATTAAATTTTCAAGTCCAGCGATATCATCCCATGACACATTCAAATCCTCTGGCAGTACAAGGTGAGCAGCAATTGTCATTTCATAGTCATTGAGTTTATCGATAGATAATTTTCGGCTGCTATCTCGGGTTAACCTTAAAATTGCGCCATAAATTTCATTGTTAGGGTTTCAAAGATTTGGGATAGAATTGATATAATTACCTCTTCAGTTGTTCCTCGGCACGCTTTCTGGCAGCTTTCTTGCTTTTATTTGTAGGATCAATTTGGTTCATTAACCATTTTACACTTAAAAAAGTAACCACTGATACCAAGCTTAATCTAACCACTAAACTCACAAGTTCTACTTTCGAGAACGGCTCAGACATTGTTGATATGTTTTGGAATAATAATCCCCAAAGTTTCTAACGTACTATCTTTTTATTTAATCACTTAAAATTAATACCTGGCTGGATTATAATTTAATTCAAAATTTTGTATTACATTACGCCTTACATTTACATTTCATATTCATTTGTTCCAAGTTTTTTTTTTTAAGTTGACTTTACTCTTCCTCTTTTATTCTTCTTTTCTTTTATATTTATGGCCAGCGTTGTTTCAGTGCCGTCCTATTTTGTACTGCATATTTTAGTGAAATTGTACAACTTTGACTGAAAACGTACAACTACAGAAATAATACTCTGGCGCATGCGCATAAAGCCCTCGCGCGTGGTAAAATAATGTTTTTTTTGTAAAATGATTGGCGCCAATATATGAATTATTTTCTAGTATTAATTTCTTGTATTTCTTGCCTTTGTGAAACTTATTTTTTTGTAATTTTGCCATGAGAGGAACAATCAATACCTGAAATTGGAGAATAAATTAAGTAAATAAGTGGAATTTTTTCCAAAGTTCTGACATTTTGAATGACTTTTCCCCAGTATTTACGTTATTTTTACAAAATTGTGAAAATGTACAACATTTGGGCTAATTTTTCTATTGTCGTACTACCGTACAACAAAACTCCCGAATGTACAACATTCGGTACAATTGTACAACATTGAACAACGCTGTTTATGGCTAATTGCTTGGACTTGGACACCCTTGTGCATTTGAAAGACATGCCACAGAAATAACAATCAGAAGCCAAACTCGCCGACGGCGCCTCTGACATTTAGAGACTAGGGAACCTGCATTACCGACACTAACGCTTACTAGGAAAGCGCATTCACTCGATGACGTTTACTTGACACGGTTATGTTTGAACAGCTGGATGTCATAGTTTTGGCACATTTGGTCACAGGCGTAGGTATCAAGTGGAAAAAAGCGAAGTTTGAAAAATGGAACAAAATAATAACACGAATAAAATTCGAGGAATCCACTTTCAGTGGGTATTAAAAACATATTACGGGTTTATAGGATCTACGAAGCTGTAGACTTTAGTATTGGGTATGATTTTTATTTCGATATCTAACGTAGTTACTGGGGAAAAAAAAAATTTAGACGTCATTGGACATTCCCAACTTTTTTTGAGAATGAGAATGCGCGACCCTAGTGAGCGTCAGTGTCGGTAATACAGATTCCCTATTTAGAGACAAGCCACACACAAATACCTTAAAATATTAATACCGGACACTTCCTCTCAAAACCTCCGTCCATTTTTACAGCGCCCTCATGCAGGAACTGGGGACACTAAAGCTGTTTTTAAATTCAAAGTTAGGTAACTTTTCACGGTTTTTGACAGCTGCAGTCAATCATAATTATTAATAATTTGTCATTAGTAAAATTGAACGTTTTAGTTTCAAGTATAATTTCAATTTAAAGTTACTCTCAAAGCATTATATCAGCGGATAATTTTGTTGGGTACCAGTTAAATAGGCATTTATAATGTACATCTGTATTAAAGTGAACATAGGTATTATGTCTGGAAAATATGTGCTGTGTGCTATGTGCGGTTGCTGCGACTATGGATTGTTAAGCATGTCCAGATCTTTCCACGGTGTTCCAAGCAGGAATAAAGAATTATGTATAAAGTTAACTTTAGAAGACGCGTAAATAAACTTATTAATATTTTATAACTATGCTGATGGAAATAGGAACAAGCAATAGGTTATAATAACATCGATGAGTGACGAAATTTTGAAAAAGTGTGGAGTGTCGAAGCCGATTTCTCACCATATTATTTTGTACTGATCATTTCAAAGAGGAAAATTTTGTTAATCCAGCAAATAATAGACCTTTAAAACTGCAAGGAAGCACATTATTGGAATTGCGGCAAATAAAAGGCTCACACTTAGGTATATAGCGATTCTAGCAATATTAGATATTAATAATATTGTGTGTAATAGTAGTGATTATTGTTACTATAATAAACATATTGAAAACTTTGTTGTTTATTGTTGTATTATAATTATTCGTCCCAATTTCCTCCGTCTATTCCGTCTAATTAATTTTAAGAGCTCTTCTATTCAGTGTTGATATTTAAAACTCCCGCTATGTTTCACCAAATTTAATTTTTAGTGTCCCCAGTTCATGCTTGGCGGCGCTGCTAAAATGGACGCAACCTGTTGCAATGCTATAGGTATAGGAGTGTCCTAACAGCCAATATTATAAACGCTGGTTAAGTTAACTGGCAGATTTCTGTGCCCGATTTTGAAGCTAATATTGACCTCGAATAACTTTTATTAATATTTTTGTAATCCCTTTTATGCCAAGAGTAATTAAAATGCAATAATTTCGACCTATAGTCTATATCTTCTCCAGAAACGACCACAGAAATCGGCCAGTTAACTTAACCAGCGTTTATAATATTGGCCGTAAGAGATATAACGAAATGATCTAATTGTTAAACTGTCATATTTTATGACTTCAACAATATTTCAATAATCCAAAAATTGATAAAATGACAGAAGTCGTTTCGTTATATCTCTCTGGTCCAACTATACCGGCGAAGAAGCGCAGACCCGCATTCAAAACTAATGCAGTCACTTTGTGCCGGAGCGCAAAGGAGTGTATATACAGGGTGTCTGCTTAAGGCTGGCCACCGGCTATATCTCGGAAACTAATGGGCCTAGAACCTCAAAATAAAAAATTTCCAGACATAAGTGATCACGAGAAATTCAATGAAAATATTTTCAAGATGACCGCACTTCCGGAAATACCGGAAGTTGACACCTACTTCGTTATTTTAACGAGAACACCCTGTAAATTATTATATTTTTTAAATGCCTGAAGAAATCGAATACAAGTGGTTTTCACCATTGGAATTTAGATTGAGCGGTTTATGAGATATAAACAAGTGAAAATCGAAAATTTTCAACTTCAAAACAGTGAAGAACAAGAACGGCTCAAGATATCTACAAACGGTTTACATGTTCCTATCCTAACTTTTCATGTTTTATCCTACTATGTGGAGTAAATTTTAATACAGGGTGATCAAAATTATACGGTTTTTCATCACCCTGTATTAAAATTTAAACCACATAGTAGGATATTATGCGAAAAGTTAAGATAGGGACATGTAAACCGTTTTTAGATATCTTGAGCCGTTCTAGTTCTAGACTGCTTTGAAGTTGAAAATTTTCGATTTTCACTTGTTTGTATCTCATAAACCGCTCAATCTAAATTCGAATGGTGAAAACCACCTGTATTCAATTTCCTCAGGCATTTAAAAAATATAATATTTTACAGGGTGTTCCCGTTAAAATAACGAAGTAGGTGTCAACTTCCGGTATTTCCGGAAGTGCGGCCATCTTGAAAATATTTTCATTTAATTTCTCGTGATCACTTATGTCTGGAAATTTTTTATTTTGAGGTTCTAGGCCCATTAGTTTCCGAGATATAGCCGGTGGCCAGCCTTAAGCAGACACCCTGTATAGATGTTTTGACAAACATCTATTAGGTGTGCTCGCGGTTATAGAGGAGCGCCACTCCGCCGCTGATATAGTGGAACCAAGAGATATAACGAAACGGAATACTTATCGAACAACCGCATTTTATGACTTTAACGATAGGGCAGTAGTCATAAAAGTGACCTCCAAAGAGCGGAACAAAGCTACTCTCTACCTTTCTGCTTGCATTTATTTATTTGCTTGGGTTGACAGCAAGTCTGTAAAATTCTCAATAAAATCATCATAATAAACCAAAAATAGTTTCGTTATATCTCTGGTTCCACTAGTTACTCCGTAACGCACCGCCGCTGAGTTCCCCCCTAAACATGGCGGATCTCTATGCGCCGAGTAGATGCGCGAACTCGGTTTTTTAATTGAAGTTTGCCTTCAATGCCTTCTGTTCTGATTTCATATTCTGTCTGTCTGTGGTATCACTAATTATCAATCACCATCAGCATCAGCCTCATTTTCAAAGAAAACTAATAAGAAAAGTCATCATGAGCATGAGTTTAAATGACGGCAATATTTATTATTCTCCCCTTCAACATCAGCAGGTGGAGAAAATGATCATCAAAACGGAAGCCTCAGATGATGATCAGTTTATGGAGTCCGAGGAGGAGGAGGACTTCTTGCTACTCAACTCGGCGAAGTTGAAGTGTGAAGATGAACAAAACGATGCTGGTTGCGGGGAGGCACCTTTTCCAATAAAACAAGAACCTGAAGACTCATCGACGTCGGCCTTGAAAGAAGAGATCGATATCGAAGACCACAAACTGGGATGGGAACTGTTGACCGGAAGTCGTCGTAGCGTTGGAATCCCCAAGGATCGTTGTGAGTCTGTTCAAGAACGCGAGGCACGATCTTCTGAAAGTAAGAGCGGAGGAGAGTTGAAGTATAACTGTGCCCATTGCGCATATAAAACAAATCGTAGATCTAATTTCATCGATCATTACAAAGATAAACATTCAACAGTAGCAGAAATGTATAAATGCCAGGAATGTTCTTACAAAACCAAATATAAAGGTGATTTGACGAAACATCATAAACGTAAACATTTAAAAGATGCTAAACTGTACAACTGTCAGGAATGTTCTTACGAAACAAAAAATAAAAGTTATATGACTGAGCATTATAAACGTAAACATTCCAAAGGAGCTGAAACGTACAACTGTCAGGAATGTTCATTTGAAACAAAATGGAAAGGTGATGTGACGAAACATTATAAACATACACATTCCAAACATGCTAAAATGTACAAATGTGGAGAATGTTCTTATGAAACGACATATAAAAGTGCTTTGCGCAAACATCAAATTAAACATGATAAAGAAGCAAAAGTGTACAACTGTGAGGAATGTTCTTATGAGACGACATATAAAAGTGCTTTGCGCAAACATTATCAAATTAAACATGATAAAGAAGCAAAAGTGTACAATTGTCAGGAATGTTCTTATGAGACGACATATAAAAGTGCTTTGCGCAAACATTATCAAATTAAACATGATAAAGAAGCAAAAGTGTACAATTGTCAGGAATGCTCTTACGAAACAAAATATAAAAGTGATTTGACGAAACATTATAAATGTAAACATTCCGAAGAAGCCGAAGTGTACAACTGTCTGGAATGCTCATATCAAACAAGGTATAAAAGTGCTTTGTCCCATCATAATAAAATTAAGCATTCCAAAGAAGCTGAAATGTACAAATGTGGAGAATGTTCATATGAGACCAGAATTAAAATCTATTTGACCCAACATCGTAAACGTAAACATTCAAAAGATGCGAAAATGTACAAATTCCAAGTCAAGTCATGAGGTGAGCTTACATTCTACACGTGAGAAAGAGGAAGACCTCACAGTCATTTTCTTTTGTCAAATGCTTTTCCCATTTATCAAACATCAGTGATTTTTCAATTGAAATTCCTCTTGTCAAATTAGATTCCCTTTACGCTTTTTCAATGTTTATCAGACTGTCACTGCATGTAAATAGAAAAAGCAATTGACATAAAAGGAAATTGATTGATAAATCAATGACTACAATTATTATTATTGATTCTGTTAGTTGAACTCGTACAATATTGCCGATTTTTCTAGCTTAGTTTATAGCCTAATCTCAAACTGTTGAACGTGTCCAGGCTCATAAGATTAGCCAGTGCGCCTGCATCCAGTTTGATCATTAATTATTACTTCCATCCATTCTTGACCTGGTAGTGTTTGTTTTTTTGTATATTTTAGTAAGTGTATTATCTTAGATATATATCTACACAGTTTGTAAAACATATTTAATATTACGACATAAATATGTGTATAAGTACCTATGTATAACTTAAACTTATAATAATTATTGTATTGTATAACTAATCAAGCCAATATAATAGAATGATAAATATCTATGTTGCATTATTTACTATTTTATCTATGACTCATTCATGGCAACTTCTATGTAGGTGGGACAAGTCACTCCACTCCACTATGGGATTCGAGGACTAGCTCATTTTACCCAGACACAAGTTTACCAATTAAATAGACACACAGCCCGTATTATAAAGGCCCATTAAGCTAAGGGGCAGATTTCAGGTACCATTTTTAAAGATAATATCGATTTCAAATAACTTCCAACATTTTTGTAATCCCTTTCATGCCAAGAATAACTAAATTGCTAAATTTTCCACCTACGGTCGATACCTTTTCTAGAAACAGCCCCAGAAATCTGCTCGGTGACCTAATGAGCCTTTATAATACTTGCCAACAGACAAACCAGAGCGAGAATATCACTCGGTCCGAGGCAGTCAAACGGTTTAACAGTCCGGGAAGCCACCGCCGGCTCTTGTAGGTTTGTTCTAGTCAAGAGATATTCAGCCAGAAAATTTTTTAAGTTGACAGCCCTGATGGTGCTATAGCATCTTCCCTGAAAACATTTCATAATTCGGAAATGATTGGAATCACATTACAGAAAATAACAAATTGCTTAGAAAAAATTATGATTTTTACTAATTTAGAAAGGCAAGGAACTAAGGAATTAAAAAAAAATAGTATGTACCTCAATAGAAAATTGAACCCTATGCTGCAACAACGTTGTAAGTGCTAAAAGTGAATTTTGCGGGAAGTCGAAATAAACATTTTTTGTGAACCAATATAATATATCAGCTTACAAACATTAATATATTAATGTTAATTAATGAATATAAGTAATTAATATATTAACGTTTGTAAGCTGATATATTGGTTCACAAAAAATGTTTATTTCGACTTCCCGTAAAATTTACTTTTAGCACTTACAACGTTGTTGCAGCATAGGGTTCAATTAATGAATTTTAAACATTAACCGGTTTTTTAGATTCTCAAAATGGAAAGATATATACCAATATACACGATGGTTGCCAGACTTTTCCCTCATATCCTTAAAAAAAAAAAACATTTCAAGGGAAAAGTTTTATTCTATGAAATTTAGTTTACATAAAAAATTGGGTAATTATTTACATCCTGGCCAGTCACATTTCACTGCAATTTTTGCATTGTTATATTCTATTTTCATTGATGGTTTATTATTAGTAGTTCATCGTTCGTGCAAATGCCCTTTAGATTCTAAGGGGACCAGGGAGCTAATAAGGGTGCTGGGTGGGTTAAAACAGGAAAGGGCGAACAATTTATTTGTATCACTGGTCCTCAATCTCGCTGGCTGTACATCTGATTCATAAATACAGCAGTCTGGTTTAGATAGCTCATACTCTGAAAAGAAGACAAATAATAATACAAAAATATAAAAGCAAAATGTTTTTAAAGATAGCACATGATTTTTATCAGAGAGGGCAAGTAATAATCACTGATCGTCATAGCGTATATTGTCAAAACATCACTTAAATATAAATTTTGATGAAATAACTAATAATTAAAGATATGGAACCTAGTAACTTACCAAAAACAACTACTTGGGAGTAAAAAAGTCCAAACGAAAAAAAATTCAGGCACCAATTAACAAAAGATTCCAGCCAAAATCTGAAAATATACCTTTGTAAATAAAAAGTTTGAAGGAAGATGATAATAATAAAAGTTTTATTTATTTAATCAGAGAGGGCAAGTGTGTAATCAATAAAATTCAGAGCGTATATTACATTAAATCATCACTTTGATCAAAATTGAAAAAAAAATTAAATTAAACTACAGGTTAAAATTTTATATATCTTACCTAATTATATTTAGCAAGCAGTGGCGAATAGGAATTTTGATTTTTATAGCGGTTTCCCTGGAATCCTACAATAAAAATAAATTAATAAATTTCTGGCCAACAGAGAACTAAATCGAAAATAAAAACGAATAAATCAGTAACAAGTAGATATCATGAGAAAAATCATAATAGCGTATAATTTTAATCATCATTGCAAAATATTCCCATAAACTACCACAAATTCAACCTTCTTATTATCTCACCTCTCAAAATTGCAAAAACTTCCTCCTGCTATTTAATATCTGCCAGTAAGCGCCATCAAACTGGACATCCATATCAATTTTATCCAAAGACAGTAAGTTGAAATATCATATTTTTAGTGATTCTGCAGTCAGTACTTCCTAAAAGTAAACATAGATATAGAATTGCTGAAATTTTTATAGGTTACAATGAATGAGTAACCCTAGATCATATCAGTTAACCAATTGTATCCTCAAATTTTAATTTCAGACAGGGATAACTATTTATCATCATTATGAAGTAGGTAGTAACTAGGTGTAACAAAACTTTAATAAACTTATGAAAAATGCTTACATTTATTTAATTTGTTACATATTCTGTCACCAAGCCATACGCTACACGGGTATCCATCTACAAAAAAAAATTAATATATTAACAAAAAACCATAAAAATAAACAAAATATTTTTAAAAATTTAGATTGGTCAGAAGTTTCTTATCTGCAAAATAAATTAAGACAGGGATAACTAAGATTCATCATAATATAGAAGTGCTAGCTTGTTTTACTTTCCAAAAGTCACTTAACTCTCAAACATTACAGCATCACTTTTAAGTAAGTTGTGTAAGTAAGTTGAAAATACATTCAAATATAAAATAATAATAAAAGTGTCTGTCTAGTAAACTTAACAACTTGACAAAAAAATGTTATCATCTCTTTCTAAACATCTTACCTTATTTAGACAGCTTTTCAAAATTTAGGTTCACAGTCACAGCAGCCTCCACTTTGTGCTTTCATGTAAATCCATAACTGAAAAAATAAATAAATAAATAACACCCTTCTAAATTATATCAAAATAAGAGATAAAATTTATTTATTTTCAGATGCATTAAAGCAGCCATTAATATAATCATAACATCAGACGGTAATTTTTATCATCATTAAGAAATAACACTAGATCAAAAGACTGACTCCCGAAATGTAGTTTTCAGTTGGGGAAGATGAACCAGCCTGGTAAGATGATTTTTATAGCAAAAAATCGAACTCATGACCATATTTACAAAAAAATTAAATCAACTTCTAACGAGTGTTAAACCCTTAAAATTGGTTTGTTTTTAAAAATAATAAATAGAATACACTTACCTAACCCTCACATCCGGCAAATAACCTGAAAATTTGTCAAATTAGTAATTGAAAGGAAAAAAATACAATTTTTTTTTAATATTATGTTTTCAGACATTAAAAAATGCAGCCATTACATATAATCATTTTAATCAGACGGTAATTATTGTCATCATTAAAACAATTTCAAATGAAAGATAAGAACATTTTTTTATTTAACACTAAACACTACTTACCATCTGGGAAGAAATTATTTAGAACATCCAGTCATAATATTCATATCACCATAGCTTTCATCAAAGGAGTCCTGACAAATTGATGATATAGCAATAATGTTGCCCATCTTGTGGATGAAAAAAGATGTCAAAAAGTTTTTTCTCAGCACTGGTTTTCGGTCCCTGAAAAGAAAACAGGTATATGTAAAATTATGTATTGAATGCTAATGAATAAATTGATGGCAGATTAATATCAGAAGTTGAGTTTCAACAAAACATTCAGACATATGCTTGTCAGAAAAAATCATCATGAAAAATTATTAAATGTTGATTTTTGAATTTACAGCAACAAGGTTTTTTTTTCAATAAAATTGGAACAAACATTTGATGTTTAATAAAAATTTGAATATCTTTACCTGTTAATAGCTTCTCTATTAGCACAATAAGCCCATTAGGATGATGCTTCCTGCAATCCTTAATCAGACGGCCCTCGAAGGAAAAAATATTGGTTCTCTAGAAATTGCATCTTAAAAAGATCGCTCAGCATGTTTGAAGACTATACCCTAAAAATACATAACAATGATAATTATATACGAATCTCCTGTAAAGGAATGAATTTACTATAAAAAAAAGTCAGCAATAAATTTTCAACAAAACATTCAGACATATGCTTGTCAAATAAAAAATCATCATAATAATTATGCTAAAATTAATTTTTTTTAAACAAATTATACTTAATGAAACAAAATCTTACCTCTAAAAGCAGTCAATTTTACAATTTCAGGTCACTGAACTGGCGCAAACTTGAATCCTAAAAAAATAATACAATTAAGTTACTATTACTTCAGACAAAATTTTAATCTTCAACAAAAAAGGCCAGTCAGAATTATAAATAATCAACACAAAATGTTCAGACATATGCTTGTCTAATTAGTGAATCATCATGGTATGTATTATAACTGTAGAACAAAACAATCCTGAACAGTTTATAATGAAAACTGAACTAGTAACATCAAGTCACTGGGTTTCATTGTTTCATTCAAGGCTGTTCAAAACTAAGTGAAACTACATTGGCCAGATGTTTCTACTGGTTCTGAACGGTTCAGAATTGTGTGTTGGAATAAACCTTATGAAAACAGCAAATACCGTAGCTCGTATGAATTTTTATTTGAAATTTAAAATAACTTGAGTAGGTATCAAACGATTATGATTTTAAAATAAAATAACAATCGAGAAGTGATATTCTTAAGTTTGCACAAAAATTATGGTATTTTGACTCTAGTTTCCTAAAGGTACAGAAAAAGAATACAGTCAAACCTGGAAACGCCTGGGACCGAAAATAAATTCCGTCTTATACAGGTTTCCGGCTTAAACAACAACAACTGTCTAAACCGGAAACAAACCTGCTTAGCACGGAAAATGCCCAACAGTATGTACATTTTTTTTTTGTTAGTATCGATAGAATGTTTTCCCACGAGCCAATCTGATTTTATTTTGTCCTTATTCTTCAAAATATCATAAACTTGTGTTTTACCACACTTATATTTTTCCGCGAGAAGCTTAACGCTAATTTTTTGTTTTCATAACACATAATTAAATCTATTAAAATAGATTTCTAAAGATTTCAGTGTTAGAGCGTTGATTGAAGGAGTCAGGAAGATACGCAACCTTATGGGAGAAACTGTGCACAGGACGATATACCGACAAATAGATGGCGACAGCGTCGAAATATACCGAAACTCGTGAAAGTGGATATCGTTCCAAGCGCTCAGTCGATTTCAGGATATCTGGGTAGTAACTTCGTACGCTTATATGAATATCTATTGAAATCATGCGGCAGTTTAGCGATGGACAGGGAGCTAAGGGTTTATGACGGGGCAATAAAACCATTTAGTTCAGTTTTATGGGCCTGCACTCGTGAATTATAGATTTGAATAGTTGTTTCATTTGGAAAAAAATATGTATACCTACCGACTTTATGTTATAATTAAGGCATTAGATATTTCAAGACCAAGATGATGATTTATATTCCAACAAAAATATTAATTTTCAATAGGTACAATTCGTTGTGAAACAAATTATTCAGCATCATCAACAAATCAGCTACCGTTCTTATTATTCTTAAGAATACTAGCTGATTTAAATATTTTAATAAACTAGGTAGGTATAATATGTTGGATAAAATTTAGTTAAGTCAGCACTCTATTGCTAACTTCGTTATTTTTGGATCTACAAAATCGGTGAAATGAAATTAGCAAACTATAGTAGGTAGGTACCTATATAGTATTTTTTCCGCTGAATAAAACAACAATGACAACTGAAAAACAAATGAACATCGCGTTTTCGAGTTATGTCAAAAAAATCTATTTTTTTAAAATGAGACATCCGATATATTTTTGTGTTTTCATATTTCCTGTGGAAATCCAATAAGCATAGTTTTTACAGTTACGATTTAAATTAATTAATTTTTTGAGTTATAAATAGAGCTCGGATTATATGCCAGAAAAATTACAAAAATATGCGCATATACAGTGTGACCCATTTGTTCTTGAAACACCCTGTAGAATCTTAATTTATGGTGCGATTTAAAAAAAAAAATCTTTTAAACCATAGAGCTTGATAAACTATATTTTGGGAGCAAAAAGCGTCTCATTCCTACAAAATCCAGGGCCTACTAGATCAGTGTTTACTTGTAAAATCTCAAAAATTCATATTAGCGATTTTTTTAGAAAAAAACTGGGCACGCCACGGGATTCACCAGCCCTCAAAACGGTACTGTACTAAATTTAATTGAAAATGTCAGAGTAAAAAGGATCTTGTAGTTATTTTAAAAATTCATAATAATGCTCCGAATTTTCATAAATTAATTTGAAAAAGGTCAAAAGCTATATCATAAGTAAAAATTAAAATTAAAAAAAAGTAAAAAAAAAAGTAAAAATAAAAATAAAAAAAATCAAATCAAAATAAAAAAAATAAATAAATAATAAAAAATTATAATTAAAAAATTAAAGTACCTACATTATCACCGACTAGACGTACAATTTCTATTTTGTCTCTCTTGACCTTTTCAAATGAATTAATGAAAATTCGGAGTTCTATTATGAATTTCTAAAATAACTGCAAGATCCTTATTACTCTGACATTTCCAATAAAATTTGGTACAGTACCGTTTTGAGGGCTGGTGAATCCCGTGGCGTGCCCAGTTTTTTTCTAAAAAAATCGCTAATATGAATTTTTGAGATTTTACAAGTAAACACTGATCTAGTAGGCCTTGGATTTTGTAGGAATGAGACGCTTTTTGCTCCCAAAATATAGTTTATCAAGCTCTATGGTTTAAAAGAAATTTCTCTAAAATCGCACCATAAATTAAGATTCTACAGGGTGTTTCAAGAACAAATGGGTCACACTGTATATGCAAGGTTTTTCAACCAAATATATGCAACAAAATATGCAAACTACGCAAAACATATGCAAAATGTTTATTTAACGGAAAATAGTAAAAATGCAATAAATTATTGTTTTCAATAAGTTTTTTAAGTATAAAGTAGGTACATACATAACACTGTATTTTTATTTATATAAAATCATATAAAAGATTTGGTTTACAATTATTATTATTCAATTAATACTAAAAACATTACTATTTACCTTTACAATTAAATGTTTTTCCAAGTTTTCCACTTAAAATGATTGTCTTCTATCTCTATCACTTGCCATGTGTTTATATGCAGAAAAACTGCATTCTACATCAACAGATGTAATAGGAGCATATTTTAATAATAAAATTATTAAAGGATAAATTATTGTCAACTCGTTTGAAAAATCTCCATTTAAAACTTTCAAAATCACTGTCAAAGTACTAAACCCACTATTTTTACTTAATGTTTCACTGAGTTTTTTTTTTATTATTGATTGAGCAGTAGGTCCATGTACACTATCTATACTACCAATTTTAAATTCTCTATTAGTTTTACAGATTCTCGTTTAGCGAAGTATACCCTGTTTTTCAAGTTTAGAAATTGTGTTCGCAATTATTTTATATTTAGTTGTTAATAAAACTAAGATGTTAGCCTAGTTTCTTATTGCTTAAAATCTTTTTCGCTTTCCTAATTGCTGAGGAACTATCTTCATCAAATTTCGACATTAATTCCTGAATTTCATTTAAATGGTCGAAATAAAATAAAGCAGCCTCGAGCCAGGTGCCCCATATCGTGTAATTATAGGCCTAGGAGGTAAATAACACTTTCAAAAGAGTACAGTTAAATAAAAAAAAATTGAAAAATCCATCACAACAAGATTCACTTTAAGCTTATTTTTGGTTTTTATATAATATTTTTTCTAGTATATCCGCCAATAATAATTATTGTCAAAATAAGTATTTTATGTGGCAAAAATAACAAAATATGCAAAAATATGCATTTTGCATATAATCAGAGCTCTAGTTATTAACAAATGTAAATCGGAATTTTTCATTTTCAAAACAGCGTAGATCGTAAACGACTCATTATATCGAAAAATTGCTTACGTGGCCCTATTTTAACTTTTTATGTACTGCTATGATGTGGATGAATTTTTTGTTTAGGGTGATAATCTTGAATCGTTTCCGATGTAACCTCTACACTGCTTTCAAAACGAAAACTTGCAATTTTTATTTGTTTACAACTCAAAAACTAACTAATTTATCATTATTGGATTTTATCGGGAAATATGAAAACACAAAAATATACCGGGTGTCTCGTTTAAAAAATAGAACTTTTTGACATAACTCGAAAACACGATGTTCAATTGTTTTTCTGTTGTCATTGTTGCTTTATTCAGCGGAAAAAATACTATACATATACCTACTAGTTTGCTAATTTAACCGATTTTGTAGATCCAAAAATAATGAAGTCAGCAATAGTGCCGACTTAACTTTGAAGACCCTGTACCTATAGGTACAGGCTAATCAGTAACTCGCGCACTCCGAATACAGGGCGATCTAGAGCCCATTAAAATTGAGGATATTCTACAAAAAAACTTGAATCCAACGGTTGATTTTCAAATTACAGAGTTTCCCTCATCCGAGTTTAAAGGTAATTTTTTCAATTGAAGTCAATATGAAGTCAATTTCCTTCATATTGCTAGCCTTACAGCCAATTTTATAAAGGTTCATTAGGCTAACGGGCAGATTTCTGTGCTCGTTTTGGAAGCTACTATCGACGTCGAATGACTTTCATTAACGTTTTTGTAATTACTTTCATGTCGAGTATAGATAAATTTAAAAAATTTTCACTTAGACTCGATACCTTCTTCAGAAATGACCACAGAAATCTACCCGTTAACTTAATGAGCCTTTATAATACCCGCTGTTATTGTTTTTATGGCGTTCGGTTAAAAGATACCTTTTGTTTTCGAAAACATAACTCATTAGAAGTATTATTAATTAATTATCGAAATTTTCATAAATTCATATCGTTAATTTAGTAAACAGGTACTTAGGTATATCATATACCATAATAGTAAATGCAAGATTTATGGTGATTATTTGTTTGTTGCTGAGAGAAACTTGAAAATTGAGAATTGAGAATATTGAGATGGAGATGAATATGAAATCCAGGAAATAAAAATAATAAGAACCGCTCCGGAGCTCTGACCTACTATAAAAAGTTAAAAGTTAAACCGGTTGGGGCTATAAACACCCTCTTCCACTATAGTTCTATAATTTCAACACACTCTGCGGGGCTGGCAGCACCTTCAAATGAACCGATATGTGGATAAAGGGGAAAGAGGGTAGCTCGAGCGACCGAGCACACAATTTTACATTAGGTTGCGTATCTTCCCTATTCTTTCAATCAACGGTTAGAGTGTTGAATTTTTTATTTGCAGACATATCGAATATTAAGAATAATTTGATGCTCACAGCTCACAGTTGAAGAGTTTAGAATTGAATAAAAATTGAATCCGAACAGGACTAAACAGGAAGTGCATAAGTACCTACAGACAGTTTTTATTGCCGCAATAAAAATTCCGAGAAGTGAGAGTAGGATAGACGCGCGAGAACATGCGGTGGTAAAGAGTAAAAGGTGGCGACGTCGGTCCGCTTCCGTCTTATGCAGGTGAAATTGCGTGCATAAGGTTAAAAAACGTGTTCCGTCTCCGCGTTACGCAGTTTCCGGCTTGAGCAGTGGAAGTTAACATGTAGGTAATGTGTATAGCTTAATTCGGGACCGGGAAAAGTACCAGTAGAGATTGTCTGGGAAACGTAGGAGAACGGCTTGTATGTGGCAACGCTGAGAGGATTTCAGCGCGACACGAGCGGAGAAAGTAGTGGGGGGATACCGTAGGAGGGGAACCGGGAAAGCGAAAAATTTCAAGTGTGAACTAAAAGGAGGCAAATAACATTGTTGAAATCTGATTCAATGTTACAATTCTTTAATATTCTTTACTAAGAGATCTTTTCTTTGTGCATCAAAATTGAAATATAATTAAAAAAAGATGCCCCGCCTCCATCTTGATTTTGACAAGATGTTCATGTCAAAAGAGCAGGGAGCAGGAATTTATACAAGATGGGAGGTATATTGAGTTCCAAAATATCTATAAGGATGTGGGAGGGGGGGTTGAATTGAGGGAGTGAGGTTACAAAACCAAACAAGAAAATGATCCCCCACATGTTATGTATGACCTTGATTTTACTAAATTTTACTTACCTCAAACAAGCCTTCACATAACAGTGCATCAATACCTTCATATGATCCATTCAAAATCAAAGCGAATATACCTTCAAGGTACCTTTAGTAGCGAAATGTAGAAATGTGGAGAAAAGATTGGCAATTGATTAGGTTAACACCTTCTGGCCTGTAATAAAAAATTAATTCTTACAAAAACATTTCCTTTCCTCTTTTATTGAAGAACCAGTTAAAAATTTTGTCAGGATGTCACTTTAATCATAAAATATCATACGAACGAGACTAAAATACATATCATCATGGTAAAGGAATCATAGTCTTGATTTTGATGTAGCCCAGTTTTTTGTTCACAATGTAGGTAGGCTTTTTATAAAAATATAGGTTTTTCAGATGGTTTGGACAATGAATACAAAACAGTCTTGAACACTGCCGGTATAAAAGTTGGCAAAAAGCAAGAAAAAGGGCAATAAGATATAAAATATTACTTTTAAAATGATCATCAATGAGATACAAGTTATGAAAAATTACTAAAAATAGCTAAACGGTAACGATGATTTTGTTAAAATAAGATTTTATTCTTACCTCATCTTATCCTTAACCTGTAACCTGGCTCTATACTGTGACAGTGACTGTGCCTTCCCTTCAGTGCCTTCACCTGTAACCATGCTTTATGCTTTCCGTTTCCGTTGCAGTGCAGTCACGCACACGCTCACACGCAGTCTTTGAAGTTTGCACAAAAATTAAACTTCTCTACGAGTACGAATCACGAATTCACGAATCCGGACGGGACGGTCCGAAGGAGGCGTGGAGGCGAAGGCGAACTAGGCGAAGGCGAAGGAAGTAAAATAAACGAAAATGACAAATGAAATGTCTTAAATACGGAAGGAATCAGAATCAGGATCGGATGAATCACGAATCAGTCATGGGCTGGTGATGGGATGGGAATGGAATATGGATGGTGATGGAGAAGGAGAACGTGAACCGTTCGTTGATTCTTTAGGGGGCGGTTTAAGGAACCTGCTGCATTACCGACATCGACACTGACGCTTACCAAGGTAGCGCATTCACTCGTTGACGTTTACTGAACACGGTTATGTTTGAACAGCTGGATGTCATATTTTTGGCACATTTGGTCACAGGCGTAGGTATCAAGTGGAAAAAAGCGAAGTTTGAAAAATGAAACAAAATACACATAGAAATCGAGAATCCTCTTTCAGTGGTATTAAAAACATATTACGGGTTTATAGGATCTACGAAGCTGTAGACTTTAGTATTGGGTACATATATAATTTTTAACTCGATATCTAACGTAGTAACTGAGAAAAAGCGTCTTGATAGACACACAAAATGGCAGTGTGATCTTAGTACCCCTATAAGACCCTCCCATACTGATCGTTAAAAATAAGATTAATCAAGATGTAATAAAAGCTACCTGACAAAGTTCCAGAAATACGGAAATTCTGAGCACGTATATTTTCTGCAATCATTAATCATAAACTGTCTGATGGGGGCTGGATGCATTTTTTGTCCAGAAAATCCTAGTAACAGGTAAGTATTGATAGATGACTATAATAATGAGTTTAAACTTTAAATTAAAATATTAAGAAAGTTACCTTTAGACAACGCGAACAAGTAGAGAGCTTCCTTTTTATTGTTAATACACATCCACATCCTCTAACGCAGCAAAAATTTAACATTAAAAAAAATACGCGGACTTAATAACAAAGTATGTGAATTAGACAGTCGTACGTTCATGGGAAATCTGACGTTTTTGAAGTTAAATTTGACATTCCCAACTTTTTGTGAGAATGAGAATGCGCTACCATATCAAGCGCCAGTGTCGGTAATACAGGTTCCCTAGCGTGAACAGTGGACCCATTTTCGTCCGTCGATCTGTTAGACTCTGTTAGATTTAGCCTTTTCAAGCTAAATATTTATAAAAAAAATTTATTCATTGTTTAGCTTAATAATTAACATTTAATTTAAAATATTTAAATTCGCACTTTTTTTTTTATTTTCCTATTTTTCAGGTTTCGTTTTCTTTTCTTGGATTATTCTTCTTTTTGAATTTTGACGTTTATAAATGAACACTGCCAAATAGGTTAAGTTTCCTTCTTTATTCAATGCTCTATTTACATGGTACTAGAGCCTGGCGTGGCCTCGCGGTTAAGTAGCGAGAACTGCTTGATCGTTGGATCCGTCGGACTGAGTTCGATTCTCAGTGAAGGTTCTGGGTGTCTGTGTTGTTTCTACTATTTATTTGGTATACTTGAGGCTGGGTGTATGAGCAAGAGGCTCCAAACCCATATTACCGGTGTGGAGCGACTTTGTCTTACCTACATAGGGAAGACCGATGTTCCCCCTTTAAAAAAAAAAAAAAAAAAAATACATGGTACTAAAAAGTGGGTCAAAGAAAATAAGTAGCGTCATTTGTTGCCTAGATGGTTAACTACATAAAACCGGAAATTAATAATTTAAAAAATCACGGTTATAAAAATAATGCAAATGTCACAGACATAATAATATTATCTAGAGTTCTGGGTTTCGGGTAATAATAATTATCACTTTCATGTAAGTATTTATTTAGTAATGAACACACGCCCATAATTCATTATTTCTTCATCCGATTCATAAATTCAGATTTAAATATTAGAATATACACCAGCCGCTTGGGCGATAGTAACTCCCGGTGCCAATTTTAAGTGGAAGCTGTATATGCATTATTAATATTATTATCTAGTGTATTTGGTTAAACACTACTCATTTCATTTCATTACTCTATTCTGTATAGCCTGTACTGCGCTGAGTACTGCGACTGCCTGTAGCAATGCAATACTAGACTAGAGCAATAGCATCTCTGGTTATCAGACAACGTCTCTACTATACCAACCTTGGGCCTTTACTTCTTTGATTGCTATGCTATATATAATATTATTATGTCTGTGACATTTGCATTATTTTTATAATCGTGATTTTTTAAATTATTAATTTCCGGTTTTATGTAGTTAATTATCTAGGCAACAGATGACGCTACTTTTTTTGACCCACTTTTTATACCATGTAAACAGAGCATTGAATAAAGAAGAAAACTTAACCTATTTGGCAGTGTTCATTTATAAACGTCAAAATTCAAAAAGAAGAATAATCCAAGAAAAGAAAACGAATACGAAACCACGATACACATATAAAGTACGAAGGCGTGGAAGGGCCATGTAAAGTTTTATTTTTATAATAGACACTTGCTCTGTCTACTAGACACATCATGTGTCTATTAGACAGATCATCTGTCTAGTAGACACATCAATTGTCTACTAGACACAACAAGTGTCTACTAGACACAACAAGTGTCTATTAGACAGATCATCTGTCTAGTAGACACATCATCTGTCTACTAGACACAACAAGTGTCTATTAGACACATCATCTGTCTATTATAGTGTTGTTTAAAATTCTTAATTATTTTGAAATTCAAATTAGTTCGGATAATTTGGGTGACCTGGCTTCAGGCCACCCAAGAATTAAAACTAACATTGTATAAAAAAATATATAATAATAAAGGTATAGTAGTAAACTTCATTCTTTTTTCAGAAATCGAGAGATTCAATATTCATAAGTCAAGAGATTTAAAAGCCCATCCCGATTAATTTTTAAAAATAAATTTTGCTATACTTGCGTAATAAGACTTAACAAGACTATAATAAACTTGTAAAAAAAGATAATGTTTTTAGGAAGAATTGGACACACTTGTTTTAGAATGGGACATCTACCACATTTCACGGTCAAGGAATAGCATTTCCCCTTACCGGAAGGCTGCATTTGATATGTTCTACTTGCCAGAAGTATACGGAACCAAAACGTATTTACAATTACCTAATACCCGCTGAAGCAATTTATAAAGTTATAAAGTATTTAAAAGTTATATGATTTATTATAATAAATATTAAATAATAGAACATTTTTTATTCCACATATTTATCTATACCTAACTGAGCTAGGTGACGTACGTAATACTAAGAAATACTTTACTTTTATATCAAATTACAATTTTATGGGCTAAAAAAGATCTAATTATAGTGCACTTGACTACAGCCTCAATTACAGCATACACAAAATTTTGAGCCATAAATGGTAAAGAAAAAATTGGACGAGCAAAAAGGATTTTATATCGACTCTGTTATTTTGCGTACTTATGTGAAAATAAAAGATTATAAAGGCCCATTAAGTTAACGGGCAGATTTCTGTGGCCATTTCTGAAGAAGGTATCGAGTCTAAGTGGAATATTTTAATTAAAATTTATCTATTCTTGACACGAAAGTAATTACAAAAACGTCAATAAAAGTAATTTGATGTCAATATTAGCTTCATAAACGAGCACAGAAATCTGCCCGTTAGCCTAATGACCCTTTATAATATTGGCTGTTAATCTTTTTTTTTAATGATAATCAATAGAAATAAAATGAAGGAAGAAGTTTGTTGAATTGTTGTTTGTTATAATATCAAAGTTCTTCGGTTTAAAATCCTTTGTAGCACACCAATTTTTCTACTCGACGTCTTGTAAATGTTAAATGTATGATTACAGATACAAGCTTGTAGTGTAAACTACCTTTAAAAAAATCCTGGTCACTGGAACCAAATCTGTAGTGTAAACTACCTTTAAATCCTGAGATCCTGCGTCATGCGCAGTAAATTCAGTAATGTGGCCCCCTTAAATTGAATGACTGAAAAAGAAGAACCTCTTTGACGTTTGAAAAGTCGACTGGTCTGTCATGAATGACTGTTTGGATCCCCGCTCAAATGTTTGATTTGAATTTGAGGTTTTCCCGCCCTGAATTCTTGAATGTTTGAATTTAAAGATTAACCCGCCCCGATTTCAAATAAATGGCCACATCACTTTACTTACGTTTTTGTGATTCGTCGTTTACCTTGGCTCGTGACATTATATTGGCTCGTGTTCGTCTAGTTTTTCACCTCGTTTGGACCATTCGTTGTGTTCGTAGTAAACTCTTACCTTGTTTTTGGTTCTTTTATACACAGACATGAAGCAAAAGGTGGGAGATTTGAGATTAGTGAAACAAATGCATTTTAAAAACACCTACTTTATTCTAAGAGAAACCTAACAGTGCCTATACGCTCGCTGGGACTCCCGAGTAAAAAGAGCGTGGCCAAGAAAAATCTCGATCAGCATCCCGAAATGAAAAGAATCAACGGTGGCCTGAAAAGTGTAGATCAATCGTCTCGACAACCGTCACCAAACTAATTGAACCCTCATTCATGACTCATTTGCGCGAATCATTTAAAAACAGAAGGCATTATCACGGAAATCTAGGTCTTCAAGATAACCATGAGAATGGGTTTTGTTAGATAGACACTGTAACGAGGTCCGATGGTTAGGAAGCAACCCGCCTATAGTTGGGAGGACCCCTGGGGCAAGGTCCGATGGCTAGGATGCAACTTGCTGGCTGTTTAATTGGTCCCCTCGTGGCAAGGACGAAAATGTTAGTTAGATTCACATAAGGCCGATACATTCTAGTTCAACAGTTCGGTAAACAATTAGCAATCAGAATGATCCACCCTTTTGAATTGAGTTTGACGAAGAACGAGAAATGACCTTGACGTTGATTGGTTTCACAGAAAAATGAGAGAACCTGACTTTACAATTACATAGATCAATTTGAAATCAAGATAAAACAATAATCAATTGAACAGTTTCGTTGAATAAATATGTTCATGAAATATAAATAAATAATCAAAAGAGTATAAGTTAATAAACAGCAATTAAATCAAAAAGGTTCAGTAGACAATTTAAATAAGACATCAATTAAATAAGCGATCAAATAAATGGTTAAATAAACGGCATGAAAAATAAGAATCAAGAACGAACATGTGACCAGAGACAAATAGCATGACAAAACATAATAAGTAGGTACATGGTTATAAAATGTGGAACGGCAGTAATTGATGGTGAAAACATATACGATAAAAATGAGGTGCGTCGACCTAATATTATTCTGGAGATACATAAAATGGTTGGTTGATAAATGGTTCAGTTTTGATACGTTCTCAGAAAATTATCATAAATTAAAATGTGGAAGAATTAAATAAACATTTTGGACACACACAGGTTAATAAATGCAGGCATGAATTGGACAAAACAAATAAATAGAGCAGTCATGTGGATCGCAAAATAATGATAAATATAAAAGGTGTGCCCTATAGCACATGTTTTGAATCATACAATAATATAAAATATGAGAAAGAAATCCTTTATAGTTTGTTAATCCATTTCTAATAAAAATCATGCACGTGTGAGAAATGTGATTAAATAAGATCGTTAAAAAATAACCCTTCGTAGGTACCTATCTACCTACAGGGATGGAAGTTAAATTATTCAATAAACTTTACTTTAAACCAATTTAGAATTAACCCTTATTTTACAAATTATCCCTTAATCAAAACTCATTATTTAGAAGAGGTGAAATGAATTAATTTAAACAAAATCAGCTGAATGAACTGTAGGTAAAAATAAAGCATGGCATTTAAAACGTGATGAGGTTCAACCCTTTTGACTACAATAATTTAGAAATAAATAAAGATCGGAAATAATAATAATCAATAATCGAAGCAAGCATTCTCACAAATGAAATAAAGTCACATGAGGTTTTATGTACAAATTAGTTCAATCAAAATAAATAAATTGTTTAAATAATTTCATGAATAAAAGAATGAGAAAAGAAATGGTAACGAGTAAAAAGAAAGGTTAAATAAGTGAGCAGTGTGAATATCGTTGAAATAGAATGTGCTTCGATAAAATAATAATAACCACAATAATATTAGTCAAAAGGCATGTGCAATTTTAAGATTACAATAAATAAATAATTAGCTAAAATTCAAGTATAAGTTTCTCAAAAAGTAACAAACTGTTAGGTTAATTTGAATAATGTAAATGAGATCGAGCATGTCTCTACGGTTAGAAATTAATTCATTCGCTGAAAATATCTGATTCATAAAATGGTGGTATTGGTCACATGTTTAAACAATTTGAAATTAGACAATAAAATAAGATATTGAAACTTGCGTGTCCCCAAAAGCATTGAAATATAATTAACGGTTCAAGCACATGTTTAAGTACCTATATGGGGGCCCTGTTTTAAAATCCTTTAATTTAAAACGTATCAAATTTAAATAATAATAATGTAGTCAATGCATCAGGATTAAATAAATTAAATTTTGAAAGCCTAAAAGAAACGTGTCCCTGATCTTCATACAGAAATTAGTTCATGTGGTGCTGTATTAGAGAGGCCCCCTTTGTGTTATTTTGAACGTGTAAATGAACAAATTGCAACAAAGAGAAGATACAACAAATAATTTAAAACAAGATGATCTGATCTCTAGCGATATCATAATACCTATCAGATATTAATAAATTATAAATAATCAGTTACTCACGCACATGGTTGTGTTTTCATTGTTTAAAAATATAATAATAAAGACCAGCTGATCGTACCCTCTGAACTTCACTCTCTGACTGCTCGAATATAAGTGAACATGACTAGTGACTACTGAGTGTGACTTCAATTCTCGCTAACATGTGGTTTAATGACATTGACAGAACTGACGTTTCTAGCTTTGAAAGCTTGACAAAATAAAAAATAAAAATTGGGTGCGTTTCTCAGCTCAAAAGTTTACAATTTGAACCATGCGCAGTTGTTATATGGTTTGGGTCCTTTCAGACGCCCCTTGGAATTTGGATCGTGAAAAGAATTTGAAAGAGACAAATTTCACTCTAAAATTTGACAAATGACAACTGTGCATGCAGTGACATTTCCTACTCCTTTAAAATCTAGTACGACACATGTCGTGTACAATGTTTCATAAAATTACTGACCCTAGATCGATGCACTGATTGAAACAAACGACATCCTGGCGATCGAAGAAAAATTTTGTCCCTCGGTGGCAACTGTGTAGCTCGTCAAGACAACACCGAGCTTGTATTGCTGTCTCCAGCGCAGCCTGAGCTTGTATCGTCGACTCCAGCACGGCCAGAACTCGTATCGTCGCCTCCAGCACAGCCAGACTCGTACCGTCACCTCCAGCGCAGCCTGAGCTCGTATCATCGACTCCAGCACAGCCAGTCCTCGTATCGTCGCCTCCAGCACGGCCAGAACTCGTACCGTCGCCTCCAGCACAGCCAGAACTCGTACCGTCTCCTCCAGCGCAGCCTGACCTCGTATCGTCGCCTCCAGCATGGCCAGAACTCGTACCGTCGCCTCCAGCACGGCGGGAACTCGTACCGTCGCCTCCAGCGCAGTCTGTCCTCCATTCCAGCGGGTGATCCTGAATGGTTGCAACGGGCCACGGATAGAACCATCCTTGGCTGCCACGGCTTCCCTTTCCTGGCTTTGATTGGTTCCGCTGTCCTCTGGGTTGGTCCCCACGCCTCTTACGTCTGACTCCACTGATCCAGTCGTTTCCAAAATTCGTATCAACCTGCGAACCAAAATATACACAGCAGTATCGACATTCAAACAAAAATAATAACAATAATAATAATAATAATAATAATGTGTGTGTGTGTCGTTTTGTTACCCCTAATTTGATTCGGTCAAGTGCGAACGACCTCGCTCCTGCTCTGAACGTCGCCCTGATTGATTTGGACAAGTGCGAATGTCTTCGCCCCTGCTTCCGATGTCTTTTGAGTGTTTCGAACGGGTGCGTTCCTACTTGGAACGGCCCCCAGGTGTTTGTGTGTGCGCGCCCCTACTTGAATGACCCCCTAAGTGTCTCGTGTGTGTGTGCGAGTGTTGGTGTTCCTGTCGTGAATCACTCGGAGTATTTTGAATGTGTGCGTGGATGCCCCGTGAGTGTTTTGGGTGTGTGAGTTATTGTGTTTCCGTTGTGAGTTGTCCCCTGGGTGTTTTCGTGTCCCCCCCCCCTGCTTCACGTGGCTCTGTGGGTGTTTCTGCGTGTCCCCGCCCCTGCTTCATGTGACCCTGTGAGTGTTTTTGTGTGGTCTTGTTTCGACTGTGTCTCTGCGCTCCTGACCTGAATTTACCTGTGACTTGTGGGTGGGGCCCTGCGCCCCTGAGCTGAATTTACCTGTGACTACCTGATCGTGTGTGACGCACCTTGCTCCTGACCTGAATCGCTGCGACTGTTTTGTCGGAAGGACTGCGTCCTTGTTTTTCAGCTTTCTTGATTTTAACGATTGCTTTGAATGTGTCTGAAGAACGGTGACACCTTGAATTGCAACTTTTGAACTGAACGCTTGTCTCGAAAATGTGTGTTTCGAGGTTGAAGAGAAGAAAAAAAAATACCACAGAGAAGTGTTGAAGAAGAAGAAAAAAAAAATACCAAAGAGAAATTTGTCGTCGACGAGAGAAAAAAAAAAATCAAACAAAAAGAACAAGAAAACCATTAAAATAATCTCAAACCTCCACAATGCTTCATGTACTGTGTATCCTGGGCACACGCGCCAAATCTGTAGTGTAAACTACCTTTAAAAAAATCCTGGTCACTGGAACCAAATCTGTAGTGTAAACTACCTTTAAATCCTGAGATCCTGCGTCATGCGCAGTAAATTCAGTAATGTGGCCCCCTTAAATTGAATGACTGAAAAAGAAGAACCTCTTTGACGTTTGAAAAGTCGACTGGTCTGTCATGAATGACTGTTTGGATCCCCGCTCAAATGTTTGATTTGAATTTGAGGTTTTCCCGCCCTGAATTCTTGAATGTTTGAATTTAAAGATTAACCCGCCCCGATTTCAAATAAATGGCCACATCACTTTACTTACGTTTTTGTGATTCGTCGTTTACCTTGGCTCGTGACATTATATTGGCTCGTGTTCGTCTAGTTTTTCACCTCGTTTGGACCATTCGTTGTGTTCGTAGTAAACTCTTACCTTGTTTTTGGTTCTTTTATACACAGACATGAAGCAAAAGGTGGGAGATTTGAGATTAGTGAAACAAATGCATTTTAAAAACACCTACTTTATTCTAAGAGAAACCTAACAGTGCCTATACGCTCGCTGGGACTCCCGAGTAAAAAGAGCGTGGCCAAGAAAAATCTCGATCAGCATCCCGAAATGAAAAGAATCAACGGTGGCCTGAAAAGTGTAGATCAATCGTCTCGACAACCGTCACCAAACTAATTGAACCCTCATTCATGACTCATTTGCGCGAATCATTTAAAAACAGAAGGCATTATCACGGAAATCTAGGTCTTCAAGATAACCATGAGAATGGGTTTTGTTAGATAGACACTGTAACGAGGTCCGATGGTTAGGAAGCAACCCGCCTATAGTTGGGAGGACCCCTGGGGCAAGGTCCGATGGCTAGGATGCAACTTGCTGGCTGTTTAATTGGTCCCCTCGTGGCAAGGACGAAAATGTTAGTTAGATTCACATAAGGCCGATACATTCTAGTTCAACAGTTCGGTAAACAATTAGCAATCAGAATGATCCACCCTTTTGAATTGAGTTTGACGAAGAACGAGAAATGACCTTGACGTTGATTGGTTTCACAGAAAAATGAGAGAACCTGACTTTACAATTACATAGATCAATTTGAAATCAAGATAAAACAATAATCAATTGAACAGTTTCGTTGAATAAATATGTTCATGAAATATAAATAAATAATCAAAAGAGTATAAGTTAATAAACAGCAATTAAATCAAAAAGGTTCAGTAGACAATTTAAATAAGACATCAATTAAATAAGCGATCAAATAAATGGTTAAATAAACGGCATGAAAAATAAGAATCAAGAACGAACATGTGACCAGAGACAAATAGCATGACAAAACATAATAAGTAGGTACATGGTTATAAAATGTGGAACGGCGGTAATTGATGGTGAAAACATATACGATAAAAATGAGGTGCGTCGACCTAATATTATTCTGGAGATACATAAAATGGTTGGTTGATAAATGGTTCAGTTTTGATACGTTCTCAGAAAATTATCATAAATTAAAATGTAGAAGAATTAAATAAACTTTTGACACACACAGGTTAATAAATGCAGGCATGAATTGGACAAAACAAATAAATAGAGCAGTCATGTGGATCGCAAAATAATGATAAATATAAAAGGTGTGCCCTATAGCACATGTTTTGAATCATACAATAATATAAAATATGAGAAAGAAATCCTTTATAGTTTGTTAATCCATTTCTAATAAAAATCATGCACGTGTGAGAAATGTGATTAAATAAGATCGTTAAAAAATAACCCTTCGTAGGTACCTATCTACCTACAGGGATGGAAGTTAAATTATTCAATAAACTTTACTTTAAACCAATTTAGAATTAACCCTTATTTTACAAATTATCCCTTAATCAAAACTCATTATTTAGAAGAGGTGAAATGAATTAATTTAAACAAAATCAGCTGAATGAACTGTAGGTAAAAATAAAGCATGGCATTTAAAACGTGATGAGGTTCAACCCTTTTGACTACAATAATTTAGAAATAAATAAAGATCGGAAATAATAATAATCAATAATCGAAGCAAGCATTCTCACAAATGAAATAAAGTCACATGAGGTTTTATGTACAAATTAGTTCAATCAAAATAAATAAATTGTTTAAATAATTTCATGAATAAAAGAATGAGAAAAGAAATGGTAACGAGTAAAAAGAAAGGTTAAATAAGTGAGCAGTGTGAATATCGTTGAAATAGAATGTGCTTCGATAAAATAATAATAACCACAATAATATTAGTCAAAAGGCATGTGCAATTTTAAGATTACAATAAATAAATAATTAGCTAAAATTCAAGTATAAGTTTCTCAAAAAGTAACAAACTGTTAGGTTAATTTGAATAATGTAAATGAGATCGAGCATGTCTCTACGGTTAGAAATTAATTCATTCGCTGAAAATATCTGATTCATAAAATGGTGGTATTGGTCACATGTTTAAACAATTTGAAATTAGACAATAAAATAAAATATTGAAACTTGCGTGTCCCCAAAAGCATTGAAATATAATTAACGGTTCAAGCACATGTTTAAGTACCTATATGGGGGCCCTGTTTTAAAATCCTTTAATTTAAAACGTATCAAATTTAAATAATAATAATGTAGTCAATGCATCAGGATTAAATAAATTAAATTTTGAAAGCCTAAAAGAAACGTGTCCCTGATCTTCATACAGAAATTAGTTCATGTGGTGCTGTATTAGAGAGGCCCCCTTTGTGTTATTTTGAACGTGTAAATGAACAAATTGCAACAAAGAGAAGATACAACAAATAATTTAAAACAAGATGATCTGATCTCTAGCGATATCATAATACCTATCAGATATTAATAAATTATAAATAATCAGTTACTCACGCACATGGTTGTGTTTTCATTGTTTAAAAATATAATAATAAAGACCAGCTGATCGTACCCTCTGAACTTCACTCTCTGACTGCTCGAATATAAGTGAACATGACTAGTGACTACTGAGTGTGACTTCAATTCTCGCTAACATGTGGTTTAATGACATTGACAGAACTGACGTTTCTAGCTTTGAAAGCTTGACAAAATAAAAAATAAAAATTGGGTGCGTTTCTCAGCTCAAAAGTTTACAATTTGAACCATGCGCAGTTGTTATATGGTTTGGGTCCTTTCAAGCTTTCTAGTCGACAAATGATATGTGTCTACTAGACAGATGGTCTGTCTATTAGACACATGATATGTGTCTATTAGACAGATGATTTGTCTCGTAGACAGATAAACTGTCTAATAGACAGATCATCTGTCTAATAGACAGAACATCTGTCTAATAGACAGATCATCTGTCTAGTAGACAGAGCAAGTGTCTATTATAAAAATAAAACTTTACATGGCCCTTCCACGCCTTCGTAATAAAGTCTATTTTTTATTTAGATGGACTTGTCAAACAGCTGTCAAGTTGGTACCCTGTGCAATCTTTAAACAGTAATTTTCATATTGTCGGATGGTAGCCTGTTTTCTTGACCTTGGCAAAAAATTTACGTTGTGACTAAAGTAACGGCAACATTCCCCGATTCGTGTATAGGCTATGACGTCACCTGCAAAACATGTTTCCTTGTTGTAAGTTGCTCAGTTATAAAACGCAAGTTAAAAACTTCAAATTACTTTATTTTCTTCGAAAATAGTCCTTTTTTAGAAGTTATTCGTTTTTTGAGGATAAATTTAACTGTTGCTTGGATTGACTATAATAATCTAATGACGTTTTGCGAAAACTAGGTCTGGGTCCTCAGTCGGCACTCTAGTCACAGCGAAACGCCAGAAACTTGAAAAGTTGAAGTTGTCAAATTGACAAACCAAATTATCAAATTAAAAATTATTAAAATGCGGCAGGTAAATTTATTTCAAAAGAAAGAAAAGAATGAATCATCAAATGCTATAAACATTAGCGATTGAAAGATGTTTCTCCAGATTAAGCAAAAATACAGTTTAATCAGATTCCTTGAAATATTCCTTGAGAAATTCTTGAAAATGATTTAAATAATGTAAGTACCTCTATTTGTCAAGAATAGATCTTCTATTTTCAACATTTTTACATAAAACTAAGAAGGAATCGGTCTAATATCTTACATATATAAGATTTATAAGAGTAAATAGCTAGGTAATAACACTTACAAGTCTCTAAAATTTTCAAATTTATTACCTCTAGAAATTGCGTTTATAATTTTTCTAATTTTAAATTTTGAAATAAAATGACATTTCAACTAATCGACATAACCTAAATTAATTTAGTAACCATTCTAGTGATTATTTTGGTAACAACTATCACCATAACCAACCTAATCAGTCTTGTTGCCAATCGTTCCCCTAGAATTTTGACTTGGTGGAATCCATCTAAATAAAAAATAAAGTATACACGGTATGCCGATAGCGTTTTTATTTTGGTCAACTACTGCGCAATGACGTCACGTGGATCAGATATTACACATGAGATTGCTCATATCTATTTTATTGTTAGAAATAAGTAAATAATTTTTAGTACACATTGCTTTTATGGCTATTTCTGATATTCGGGTAAAGGTGGAGGTGGAGATTTATGCTATATTTAATCATAATCATAGGTTAATTATTTAAAAGGGAATATTTTAAAGAAATATATATGATATAAATATGGTGTCCCAGCTTATTAGAAGCGGTCTTAGTAGGCGAAACGATAAATTTTTTCCCAAAAAATTTTGCAAATTCAAGCACAGAATCACAATGGCCATAATTTAAAATTATTTTGGAGTATACAGAGTGTCCCATATGACAGTGGCATATCAAAGTTATGTTTTTTTTTTTTAATGGAATGCTCCTATGTTATTGCATTTTTAGATTGTCTGAGAAGAGAAAATAAGGTTGGCTTTTACAGTTGGTGTTTAAATTCAGAAGTTTTTGAATTATAAACAAGTGAAAATCGTCATTTTTCAAGTTCAAGACCCTGTACGACGAAAACGGTTCAAGATAGAGGAAAACGGTTTACATATGTCCCTATTTTAACTTTTTATGTACTATCCTATGGTATAGAAACATTTGTACTTCCTTTAATTTTTTTATTTGGTGACACGTGGAGAAATCTCAGAATTTTTCAAATTTTTTATCACCCTGTAGAAACATTTCATCTACATCATAGGATAGTTCGTGAAAAGTTAAAATAGGGACATATAAGCCGTTTTTCTCTATCTTCAGCCGTTTTCGTTGTATAGGGTCTTGAACTTGAAAATGACGATTTTCACTTGTTTATAATTCAAAAACTTTTGAATTTAAACACCAACTGTAAAAGCCAATCTTTTCTCTTCTCAGACAATCTAAAAATGCAATAACCTAGGAGCATTCCATTAAAAAAAAAACATAACTTTGATATGCCACTGTCATATGGGACACTCTGTATGCTCCAAAATAATTTTAAATTATGGCCATTATTGTGATTCTGTGCTTGAATTTGCAAAATTCAAAATTTATCGTTTCGCCTACAGAGATCGCTTCGAATAAGCTGGGACACCATATTTATATTCTATATTTCTTTAAAATATTCCCTTTTAAATAATTAACCTATGATTATGATTAAATATAGCATAAATCTCCACCTCCACCTTTACCCGAATATCAGAAATAGCCATAAAAGCAATGTGTACAAAAAATTATTTACTTATTTCTAACAATAAAATAGATATGAGCAATCTCATGTGTAATATCTGATCCACGTGACGTCACAAGCCCGGAACGCAGCCTGCGCGTCATCGTCTATCGGCATACCGTGTATATGTGTATCGTGTACGAAACCTGAAAAATAGGAAAATAAAAAAAAATGTGAATTTAAATATTTTAAATTAAATGTTAATTATTAAGCTAAATAATGAATAGAATTTTTTTAATAAATATTTAGCTTGAAAAGTAAATAGTAAATTAAGTAACGATTTTAAACCCAAAATGCGAAGTATCCTCTAACCTAATTAGTATTTTGTTTTGTTGTGGAGCTGATTGGAGCAAACATGATAATATTTTTTTGTCTTCAATATTTAAAACTAATAAGACAATGTTATTAAAGTTATTTCTTTGTGACTATAATGAATAAAAGGCTCATTGTCCTGCCGATTTCAGTTCAATAATTCCTTTTACGAGGCAACAAGGCAAAAGACACAGATTCACGAATAGGAGTCCTCAACCTCAACCACAGATCAGCATCAGCATGTAAAAGTAAAATAATAAAGAAAAAATCGCGAGTAAGAGCCAATCACAGCTTGACATATTACTTTGCCGGACATAAAATAATATAATCACCATTTGCACGAACCTAATTAAAAATTTGTCAGATAATCACTGATTTTAAAATGCCCTGTATTTAATACCAAAAGTTTTAGGTAGTGAATTCTAGACCCTTTTAGAAGATTTAACAGCATATTCTCAAAATTTGCAATTTAAAATCGGTAATTATTATCTGAAAGATTTTTAATCACGTTCATGCAACCGGCCCTTAAAATTGTGTAATGATTTTTTCATAAAGCCATAGAGAAATTAGCCTCTTCTCCTAGCAAATTGCTATTATTCACTTGGACGTTTCAACACTTGCCCACTTGTTAAAACTTTTGTCCTTGTAAATATATGCCATCATTCTCCATTTGTTGAAGAGTATTTTTATACACTTTTATTAATTAATTTTATATTTTAGGGTTTTAATATGCAATGGGCCACAAATGTGTGTCGAGTTTGCGGGCACGAAAGTGAAACATGTCATCAGATTTATGAGAAAAATGGAGATAATTTAGAGAACAAGTTGAAAATGTGCCTTAATTTGAATGTAAATATTTTTATGATATTACACATTAGCAGGATCCTTTGGGTTTTATAAGGGTGTACCAAAATAGTCACACTTGTCTCTCACAAGCAGTCATTATGATAGTTCATCCAATAACACTTTTCATCTCTTAGCTTATTAACCCGAGCTACGGATGCTGATGTTATAATAATATAGCATTTAGGTGACCCTTAAAAGACAGTAAAATGCTATAATAATAGTATAACAGTTAAAAATAAATAGGTACTTTTATAATACCTAATAATTAATTGTTCTAATTCTTTTAGGTTCATAAGAACGATTTGAAGCCAAAAAAATTATGCAACGATTGCCTTTTTAAAGTACTCGATTTCTATGAATTTATCCAAATGTGCATTTTAACAAATGAAAGATTTGAGCAAGTACTACTCAGACCTGAATGGTCATTGGAACATTCTGTTAGCACCAATATTCCGGAACAAAAGACTACTGTAATTGTCACCCCAAAGAATATCGCAGACACCGAGATGGAGCTTTATAAAGAAACCATGTTGCCACCTTTGGAACAAATCAATGTGCAAGGGTGTTCAATCAATGACCAAGAAATAATTAATATCGTGGAAGATTCGAGTTTTATAGAATGTACAGATTATCATAGAGAATATCAAAACGATTTTTATAACAGCAACATTACAACTAACGATTCTCAGTTCTTTCAATTATCTTCTACGAGCTCTACAACAAATTTGAGTTATATAGAAAAATCAAGTTATGAAAAGGTCGAATATTCTAATTACAATAATTACAATAATGAGAGTAGCATCGTATCAAATTATTCTTCTTGTTCAAATACTTGCATCGATTACACAAACTACAATTCTGCTGAAAAAACTGTTACAAATCCTCCCAACATTGGGAAAAGTAGACCAAGTAGTAAAGAAACATCTGCCAGTAACACTAACTCTAACATGACTGTACATTCAGATCATCAAAGAAATTCGGATCTCATTTCAAGTTACAAGGTTAAAGTTCGAAAAACTCAAAAGATGTTCCACTGTAGCCACTGTGATAAAAAATTCCAACGATGCAATTCTTTGAACGTTCACATAGCTACTCATACGAACATAAAACCTTATAAATGTGACAACTGCTCGAAATCTTTCGCTATTAAATCCGATTTGAGTTCTCACAGAAAGATCCACTCTGACTGCTACAAATGTAAAGATTGTCTGAAGTCGTTTTCAGTGCCTAGTAAACTAGAGAGACATCTAAGAACTCATACCAATCAAAGGCCTTACGTTTGCAGTTTTAAGAACTGCGGCAGAGCTTTTTCAGACAAACGCAACCTAGACGGTCACATGTTTTCACATTCGGAGGTTCGCAGCTTCAAGTGTGGCGAATGCGATAGGAGCTTTAAGACGAATAATCAGTTGAATGTTCACAGGAAGGCGCATTCTGATAAGAAGTTGTATGTCTGTGGAGACTGCGGAAAATCATATAAGTGGAATGCCAATTTGCGGAGTCATAAAATGAAACATTTAGGGTATGTCTGCTCGCTTTGTGACACGAATTGTGGTTCGTTAGCCAAATTAAAAAAGCACGGGAAGGAATGTAATTCCCGTATTTCCAAACAAATTCTATAAAATTGATTATGTAATCAACAACCTGCATTTTTCATGTTAATACATAATAAACTGTATGTTCTTGATTCCCTTTAATTTTTTTTTTCAGCTAACATTGACTGGGCTATAAAGTTTGTTTTCTTAGTTTTATAAAGCAAGACAACATAGTGTTAATTAGCTTTCTTTAACAGCTGTTTTCTTTGCTTCATAAAACTGGATGTTAATAATTCAAATAAATAGTCCTTTAAACTTTTTATTACGATTCTTAAGCTTTAAAAAATTGAACACAAACTACAAAATCAAGAGAATAATAAAAAACACTTTCAAAAACCATTCACTTAGGACGAGGAGGAACTTTAATGAGTAACCATGTATATAAACGAAGAAATGTTCTTTTTTCTGTAATGTAACGAACACTGTTGAGACCATCTGATTTAAAGCGATCTGTTTGCTTCAGTATTTTAAACCTAAAACATTTTTACTGATTATAGTCTCTTCTTAATTACAATTGGTAAATGTGTAAGTTAGATAATACGTTACATTTTACCTAGCTAAATTAGTAAACCACAGGCTGGAACTATGTGCATGTTTGACCATTTTATACCGTGCTATGGTGAATGGATATCTCGATACATAAAGGTTGTGGTGTCTAATTCTATTAGTCATATCGTCGTCTTCTCCGCCCCAACCATAAAACAAATTCGAATATCCATTGACGAGCTTGAAATGTTCTGTTTTCATTGCTGTCACTCCTCCAAACAATCCAGGATATGGCAACCTAAAAAGATAGTCTTTTTATACTATAATAATAGTATGACCAAACTCAATTATTATTATACTCGATTAAAATTATTGTAGTACTGTTAATTATGACCATATTTGTAGTTGTTCGTAGAGAAATTTAAAGCTTGTGGAAGCATAGTTGAATAAGAGAGAACTCATCACTGAACCTTGAGTAACACTAGATGTAGGTAATCTATTGACTTAGTACCTACAAACTGATATCTGTCACTAAGATATTAGGGCCTGATGAGCCTAAATAGTTCAACATTACCTTAATACAGAAAATAACATTAACAATACACATATTATATATTCTATACCAAAATGGAACATGATTACATACGAGAATTATCACTGGTTTAAATGGACATTTTGAGTCTCAAAAAGAACGTTTTCAATCTAAATATTCTCTATCGTGGAATACTTACCTGTATTTGTACTTATTGATAGCGACACTCATATGTCTGGGTTGCTGAGGACAGCTGTAAATATTTCCATAATTTTCAGGAATTAAATCAACATCATGGAATATAAAGCAGTCAAACTTTCTAATCTTCAGAGCCTCCAGAAATCCTGCATTAAATAATACACCCTTATTGAAAATACCATCTCCTTCTTGTTCAACAACAAATAACGTGTAGTCCAGTAGTTGTATTTTGAGAAACTGATGCAAATATTTGAGGAGCAGCAAAAGATGCATTCCTCTTTGTCGATATGGAATTATTATAGCTACTTTATCTGGCGCTCTGCAACTGCTGGGACTCCAGTGCCCTCCAGGCTTCACCCAGGAAAGATTTTTTTCTAGGTCCTCTATATCCGGGATTGGTGGATCTAAGTTAACCGGGTATATTCCATCTAAAAGTGGTTCAATTTGTTTTATAATATTGAAGTGCTCTCATTTCAATGACCAATAATAGCTATAACACAGTAACAAAGCTTCTAAAAAAGGTAATTAATTCTATACATTTTTTTTTGGGATCACTTAACATACCAGCCATTGAAATAGACTAAAAATCAAGCATATTATTATAAGTAGGTACAAGACTTACCTGTTTGTAATTTATATGAAAGGTCAGGACATAATGGAAGATTAGAAATATTTGCAGTGTCGAAATTAATTTCAAGTGAGGTGAAATTTGAATTGTATTGAAAAATGCGTCTATCATAATCAGTGACGCTTATTTGCGAATTAGGTGTCCAATCAGGGTCTTTAAAAATTTTGGGTAAGGTTTTCATGTAATGCTTTGGAGGTTTAATCTTAAGAATTGATGGTACGGTTATATTTACTGGTATTAAATAAAAACTGATAATTAAAACTGCTGCTAAGATGATCAGAACACCTTTAACAAGTGCCGAGTCCATCAATTCTATAAAGGATCACACTGAGAATGATTGTGTTTAATTGATTCTTATTTTAAATTTGACAAATATTACCATGTCAAAAGTATTTATTGCAATGTCAAGATTTTTTTTCTACAGATTATGTCAAAATTAATAAAAAATTAGTTCTTACGGAAGTTGTTGTTATAGGATAGGGCTGTCATAATAAAAATGTTGATAACTTTAAAAACAATAGTTACCAAGGTGATATTAGATTTTAAATTTTACTATGCAACTGGCTATTACAGTGTTGAATTATTACAAATTCTAGGAAGGTCTAGGGAAAAAATCTCATTTAAAATATTAATAATTATTGTAAATTGGAGTAATCGACTCCCCTGAAGTTGGCCCCCGAGCGTTTGAAAACATTCAATTTCTCAGTAGAACTAGAAAAATTCTGAAGTTCTATATAAAAATTTTAATAGTGGCACCTCTTTTCCCAGAAAATTGGTCGATTTTCCGAAGTAGCAGCAGAAAGTGAAGTTTTTTTTAGTTCCTGTATATTTTAAATAGTTCTTCAAATTTGTTGCAATAAAATTTTGAAAAAAATACCCAGAAATTAGTTTTCATCAGAGTTCTGAGTAGCCCCTGAAGAGTTCTATAGAAAAGTCCTGTTCTACGTTGCTGGGAACTCAATAATTTCATTATTAATGGCAAAATTGATTACCCATATTGATTGAGTTCTCTGCGAAGCAGAAGTTTTTCTATAGCACTCTTCGAGGGCTACCCAGAACGTCAATTGGAACTCATTTTCAGGAATTTTTGTTTGATAACTGTAAATTTCATTTAGGTATTCATAATTGCCCATCAGTTTCATATTTAACAATTAAACTATTAAGTTCTCAGCAAAAGGGGTAGTTTTGTTCTATAAAAAAGAAGTTAAAAAATGAGCTTTATGAAGGTTCTTAATGTTGATAGCAGAGAAAGTAACATAAATTGATACAACAATAATTATTATTGTTAAACATAGTTATTAAACTTTATTTTTATTCACAATAAACAAAAAAAAAACAAACAAATCACAATAGTTATTTCAATTAAATACATAAATTTGACCAACATAAAATATGTACATATACGTATGGTTAGAGGAATGTAAAATAAAATATTCGAGAACATTTAACAAAAAATTGGTATATCTCCATAAATCAATACATATTTTTGTTAATTTTTTTTAATTAATTATAATTCTTGTAAATTCGGAATAATAAAATGTTAAAATTTGATATAAATTTTCTTTTTGTTATTAAAACATTAATGGAGTGATCTACATTAAACAAAATATAAATTGAAAATTCAATCTACCCATTTCAATATTTTCGGATTTGACTGGGGGTAAAAATACATTAATAAATCGTTGGACATATATTTATAGAGGATTATTTTTACAATCAGTCATTGATGATTCAAAATAAATAAACACTTTATAAAAAATATGTAAATATGAAAAATACTGTAAAAGATACCTTAAATTAAAAATTAAAAAAATAAGTTTGAGTAAACAAAATGAAATTTATCGGCACACAATTCTAGTTCTTCAAGGCATGACAGATCTAAAGCAGAGCATTTCATAGCAGAGGTAATACATTATTTGTGTGAATTGTTAATAATATCTAAATTTAATAAATATTCTTAGTTCTTCATTAAAATAATAATAAAACTGAAATAAAGCTTACTTATTAAATTGTTTCCTTAATAATTATTATTTTATAACCACAACCAACTTTTGTATGGATAAATAATAATTACAATAATAATTATAAACCTTAAATAATTGCAACAAATTCCCCTTCAATTAATCACACTCGTTACAAAATTTTAATTGAGCAAACAAACCAAAAAAATTCAATCATCAATTTTATAAGCAAATTAAGCCTTCCCCTCTTTTAATTAATTGGATAAAAATAATATCTTAGTTGTCTTGCAGTTCAAAAGATCTGGAATTGTTAGTAACTTAAAATTATTAGTAGTACTAAACTTAAACTATCACAAAGATAACTTATAACAGGACCAACTTATTGTGACTAATTTTCTTATTAAAAGGGTTTGTAACTTGATAGTAATGTTCCATGCTCTAACAAAATTACCATTGAAAAATTCAAGTTACAATATTTAGACATTTTGATTCTCAGAAGACTGAAAAACAGATCAGAACTTAGAAAAGAAGAAAAAATTCACTATCGCTTTGTTCAATTTTTGCTAATGCAACAAGCACATAAAAAATTGAAATTAAATGATATTGATTTGTGACAAAAATTGCATGGATTCGAATCCCAGTCTCATCATAGGTGTTTTTGTTTGTCTCTTTAATCTACGTATATAAAATTTACCTATGGTTAATGGGCTAGTTCTTCTAGAGGCCGAAATTACTAGAGTTAAACGATTATTTCTCATCCGTACAGTTAAGAACGCAGCTCCCACTTATGTAATATTTGTGTAAAAAAATGTATGAAAAAATTAAAAAGAATCGGAAAGGTAAGCTTGCCAAAATAAAAGTATAAAATGAAAATGTCATGGAAACTTTTGTTGCTTGGGAAAGTGACCTTTACTTTTTGGTCAAAAGTTTCAGTTCTTCTCAAATTTCATTACAGAACGTGTCATGGGATGTTGCAATTAATTATCACAAACCCTCTAGGTAAGAAAATTAGAACGATGGAAGTGATGGAACTGATTTCAATTAAAAAGAACTAACTAACTGAGATTTCCTGAGTTTCAATTAAAGTTAATCATAAATTAAATCATATTACTGTAATAATTCTGAATGATACATTACTTCAACGGTCGGTTAAGTATGAAAGTAAACATCTGATCCTGATCACATCTTATAAACCTCAAACCTTGATTAAATTTTTAAGTACTGATAACAGCAATTTTCACTTAATTCAGTAGACTAAATAATTACATAAAAATTAACATTAATAATAATTATTATAAAACAGAATAGGTCTTAATTAAAATTAATACAACATGTAGGACATACGTACTAAACTATATATTATATCAAAGCCTCTAGCAATCTTTTCAAATAAAATACAGGGTGATTTTTTAGCCGAAGCATTTTTGTGACATCCTGTAGGATTCATGAAGGCAAACAACTTTTCTTAATGAAATAAAATTTTAAGAAATTCAACCATTTTGTTTTTCTTTACATGTATATTTTAGCGAAATTCTAAGTGGTACTATGTAATAATATTATTTATATAAGTAGCAGGTTGCTAAATAAAGCTTATTATTTTTATTATTAATATTTGTCGGGGAAAAATTATTTATTTAGACTGACGATAAAGCTTAAACTAATCAATTTCAAGATTTCAGAGAGGTTGAAAGAGGTTTCCCTGGTCATAAAGTTCTGCATGTGATCGCCACCTTACTACTGTCAGTTGAATGCTGTTGAGTTTGTATGCTTAAAGTGTAAAAGTTGTTACTGCAAATAAATGTACATTGCAGGACTTCTGGTGATGAAAAAGCAACAGAGATGTGGACTCAGATATTGAAGCAGAGTGCACTTGAGACAATAAGAAAATCTCTATTTCTTGTTCGTTCATTGTGGAATTTCTTCATGGCATGGATAAACCTCTTGCGAATTAATTACCAATCAATTGGGTGAGATTAACTTTATTAAAAAAAAAATAATTGGTTTGCCCACTGGCAAATCAATAAGGAACCTTTTTTAATGATAATTATTGTCGGTAATTTCCTTTTGAAATATTGATCCTTCTATAGGGGCTTTAAAATTTTTTATTTTATCCATATAGCCTTCCTTTTGAAGCCACTTAACTGGTGTGTGGTTCACATACAACGCCACATCTTTCCAGAAATCTCCCACAAAAACTCCCCTTGTCTGAGTCAAAACTCGCAAATATTTAATCCGAGATTCCGTTTTGTTATTAAAAAGTTGAGATTGATCACTCAGCTGACATCACGCACACTTTTTAGAGTAGGTAGGTACTCTACGCAGCTGAATCGGGACTCTTATTGTCCTTGCATGCGACTATTTAAACCAAATCCTACTTTAGTTTAGTTACCTGAATATGAAACAGGGCTGGACTCTCTTTTTTATAAACTATTTAAGGTTGTGGGCCGGTTGCACGAATATTTCGTACAATTGCCGATTCTATATTGCAAATTTTGAAAATATGGTAAATATTTTCAATGATCTTTTGTTCGTTATCAGTAATTAACTCTTCTAAAAGGGAGTGGAATTTTCTTCCGGCAATATCAGATCAATATTTTGATAACACGGGGCATTTCAAAATCAGTAAGTATCTGACAGATTTTTAATTACATTTGTATAACAGGACATGTTTCTCTTTTATTTTTGACTTAATTAAGAAAAGTTGTTTGTCTACAGGGTGTTAAAAAAACTCCTCTATTTAAAAATCAACTTGTGTAAACTAAGATATACGATTGCAGTAGTAATAGTCACTTAATTTTTGAATCACTGGCCGAAGGCTGATCAGATAAAATATAAGTACACACCCAAATGAGCAAAACTGTTGTTTTTCTTTTTTTTAAACAAAAATGTACAGAAAATAAACAATATAAAACTTTGAAGGTTCAACAAAATTACGAATTAATCTCACGAGTTGTAGACAGAACGCTATCTTTATCCTTAATTATCACTGCTTCATAACACATTCTTAGAATGTATACGTATATTCAAAACAAATTCTCTCTTCTATATTCAGATCAAAAACTTCCTACATATTTATATAAAATATCCAAAATAATCCACCGCTTTTATAAACGCTCGTTAATTATTGAACGGAAGGTTCTATAATGGGACAATATCAAGTTGCACAAATCTCAAAATTTGAGCAATTATTGATAAATCCATTTACGATGAATTGAATTTAGAAAGCATTTTTCGCACACGAACTTGAAAATTCAGCTTTAACAAAGATTTCCATAATTATCGTTATCCTTAGATGATAGACAGAGACGTTAAATAATATAAAATATAAATAAAACAAAAAATTTATGAAAAACCTAAAACTTACACCAAGTTTACGAGTCATTTCGAGACCACTTGTAGAACGAGGAAACTATTTGCACTAGAACACTACATGTAAAACTCCGAGTTGCTGTGGTTAATAATATATCTTTGATCCTGTACTCGAATAATTAAGGCAAAGAGTTAACCACAAATAGAATTTTCAGAGTTAATATTACATCAATAATAATTGTGCAATAGATAATTATGTTAGGTCGACTTCTTTTTCCCTTTAATTAATTTGGCAGATTGGAGATTCTATGTTTCTATGTATGCAGTCTGTTTCTATGTACGTTTGTATAAAAGAAAAAACCAGTAAAAAAAAAACTATGTACCTTTAGGAGGTCGATGAAGTTTTACTAATATCCAGGTATAGAGAAGATTAAATTTTTTCATTACTATATCATATTGTAAACTATTAAGACCGTCTTTGTCAAATTTTTTGCTTCCTTTACTTAGAACATCATACCTGTAAAAAATAAAAAATAAATCCTCTCCTCTTTCGAAGTCGCAGGCCGTTCAATAATAAAACTTACCTATTCGGACTTGGTTTATCCTTCTTGTGCTTAATCATCACATACCTCGCTATAGTATAAGGATATCTGGCAATATAAAGATTATGGTAACGTATCCTACTCGACATATCGTCGTCTTCTCCTCCCCAACCCCAAAACGAATTCGAAAAACCGTTGAGTAATTTGAAGTGGTCTTTCGTAAGTGCGCATACTCCACCAAAAATTGAATGATACGGCAACCTGCAATAGAAAATAATTACAATTGCAACTGTACAAATGCAACTGTAGCAAAACAGATTTTTTTATATTTATATAATCTGACTATAAATATTTGTATAAAAAACAATAAGTACCTAAGTACTAGTTCAATCAATAAACAAATCGCTAAAAAATAATAATAATTACACTTACTTATATCCCAAATTATCGACAGCGACGCTCATATGTCGAGGCTGCTCCGGACAGCTGTAAATATTCCTGTCGTCTTCCGGCAGCAGATCGACATCATGAAATATGAAGCAATCGTAATCTCTCACTTTCAGCGCTTCGATGTATCCGACGTTCATCAGCATGGCCCTATTGAAAGGTCCGGTGCCTTCTTGTTCGATCACGAATATCGTGTAGTCGAGTTGCTGTTTCTTTAGGAACGGATGCATGTGATTCAGGAACAACAGGAGGTGCTTACCGCGAGATCGAAAAGGAACTATTATGGCTACTTTAGTAAGTACTCTACAAGTTTTGGGCTCCCAGTGGCCGCCCGGCTTCAACCACGGTGCGAATTGTTTCTCTAATGTGCTTATACTGGGAACGGGTTCTTGAATCACGGGAATTTTTCCCTCTGGAAAACAAAAAGTTTAAGATTATCAAATATTTTTTATGCAACCAGTACAAAAATTTATGTTTTCAACCCTAAAGGCGGGCGGCCATTGCACGCGAAGCTAAGCTAAGCGAAGCAGAGCTAAGATTTTTATAAATTAGCTCCTATGTAATCTTATGAACGCGCGGCAATTGATGCGAAACTAAACGAAGATGTGCCAGCGAAGATAAACTAAGTTTTTAAACTTCGCTGGCTTTAGCTTGAGACAGGTCCGAGCGAATATTCCTTAGCTTATTAGATCAGTTTCGTATGCACGTATGTCTTAGAAAGGTACAATAAAAATAAATAAAAATATCTGAGTTAATTATTGTAATGTATTGTATATTAAAGAAAATACCTTAAGCAAATTGCTAGTCGTTCCTTGCTCCCAATGGCTTTCCCAAAAATTACTGTCTTGCTTTTTGATGTCTTCAGAAATCATCTCGTGCAATTCATAAAATTGAGGGTCATTCTAAAGTAGTTCTTAAACCTTTCATCTGATAATTCATTTATTAATTTATGAAATTCGCCAAAAGTTTCTCTTGTTTTCATATAACCGCTTATCCAGTACTTCTTTTCCTTCTTTTTCGAACATAACAATGCCACTTTCTGATTTTCTTCAAAATTTTATTCGTCAGAATCCGAACTTAAATCTAATAACAACAATTTGCGGTTCATAGCTCCACGTACGTTGCTCTTAAACTAAGCAATCCCTTTTGGGATATTCGCTTCCAATGGCCGAGTTTACTTCGCTTTGTTTAGCTTAACTCAGCTTCAGTTCGTTTCGCTTAGCTTAGCTTCGCGCGCAATGGCCGCCCGCCTTTACTCTTTTGTAGAATCTCTGCATACTGATGGATGATAAATAAAACACTAATGTTTTAAAAAAAACACCAATGTATAGTAGAATTTTTTTTAAACATTAGTGTTTTATTTATCATTTATCAGCAACCAGTACAGTTGCTATGTTTTGTTATGGAAAATACAATATTTGAGCTTTCTTGGGATTTAGGTTCAAATTTTAATTTGCCACTATAGGTTCCTTGCAGAACAAATTAGAAACTTTCGCACAGCATGCGAGGCGAAGACTAAAGACATGGACGGTACTGTTTCGTCCTTATTATGGACTCATCAGCCTATCATTGTACAGGGTGTTAAGAAAATGACGGATAAACTCTTCAGTACATTGTAGGGGACACTCAGTAAAGTACGGGAAAAATAATTTAAAAAAATCCAGAGCTACATTTTAAAAGATATAAGCAAAATATTGAACAATAAATTTGGCAACGTTTAACACGATAACAGTTGGTATTTGGTAATTTCGTCTAATTTCTAACAATGTAGGTAGTCAAGGTATCAAAACCGTTGTTGCCAAATGCTTTTTTTTCAGCATCTTAGAAAAGAAAAAAAAATCTTATTAAATTTTCCAGGCCAGTAATACATCTTAAGCACTTTTTTTAATTGATAACCATTAAAGTACCCTTTTTATATCTGTAAAATCATTTATTTTTTGCAAATACCGAAAAACAAAGATAGTAAAATGTTAACTTTGGCATTTTTTATCTCATCAAATTGAAGACCAGAATTTTTTAAATTATTTTTCCCGTACTCTACTGAGTGTCCCCTACAATGTACTGAAGAGTTTATCCGTCATTTTCTTAACACCCTGTATAATCAAAAATCAAAATTAGTGGTTCAAGAAAAAGCAAATTATAAAAAGTTATGGAAAATTGAGCTCTGTTAAAAAATATTTAAAAGTGTAATAGAAGAATCAAATTCATAACTTGTAACAATGATGCAGGGAAAATGTATTAACAATAGAAAATTAAAAGTGTCAGAAAAAATTGGGTTGTCAGAAAATCAAGAAAGAAAGAAAGAGGTGACAAACAAATAAAAAAATGTTTAGATAGCAACAAAAATAGTGAGATATCAAAGAAGGGATTAGAAATGGAAAGGAGAATTGGAAAGTAAAGGAGAAAATGAAAGAACTTTGGTGGGCAAAAAAAAACAACACATAAAATTATATTGGAAAGAAGTAAGTAAAGTATGTTAGCAAGTAAGTAAGTTAGGTATGGTTGCTTATTTCCAGAGCTCCATAGGTAGGTTTTTATTTTTGAAAGACAGTTTGTAAGTTACAAGTTAGATAATTGCAAGAGAACACCATAATTATATGTACCTAAGTCTTAAAATTAGGAAAGTTAATTGGTATGCCATGCTGGATGCTTAATTGCTTACCAAATCATAAAAAAATTACTCAATTTCTTACCAAATTAAAAAAAAAAGTAATGGAAAAAACAAGCTTCCAATAAAGCTATTGAAGATCTGACCACTATAATTTAAAATTGGTTCCTTATTAAAATAAAAAAGCTTTAAAAGCAATAAATATCGAGAAGCAAGATATTGACCTTCAATTTTTTAAATAATGATATAGCGGTTAAAATTGAATTGACAATAATTAATTAGTAATGTAAAATGTATCCCCAGAAATCAATAACACAACTGAATGGTTCATTAAGCTATTGTTTCCTCTAATGTATTGTCTGTGAGGTATTCCAAGGCTGCAATCAGTCATTTTGTCACCTTTATCTGTGACTTTGAGTAAGTCACAAATTTTTTAGATTGGGTTTGCTGAGCTGAGAGGTGTAACTCTAATATCAATTAAAAGTAAACCAATTCAAAAAAGCAATCTTTCATCTAAATTAAAACTTTAATGGTTTACATGTCTCTGTAGTTATATACCTATTTGAGATAGTTCCTGGAAACCCATAACCACCCATAAACTTCAAGCTGAAGGTGTTCGACAAAATCATCAAACTAATAGTACATGGCATTCAATAGCCTTCAATGTGTTTTATTGCACCAAAACTTTCAATATGTTGCAGATGGGCGCTCAATATTCCTGTTAATGAGTTATTGATACCTTTTTCTGCCACCGGTGCACTTATTGCATTCTGTAGATTCAATAGAGTCAAATACACTAGATAATAATACGTGCAGCTTCCACTGAAAATTGTCACCGGAAGTTACTGTCGCCCAAGCGGCTCGATATCTAACTAGCGTTGATTTAAAATGTCAATTTAATTGAACGAAACGTCAATCTGACGTTTACTTTGCTTATGATTTATAAACTTTTTGACTAGTAGTTTATTCTAATTCTAATTACAAAACGTGTTAAGTGTTGCGAATAATTGCGTAAAGCCAAGACAAGATAGATGTATTGGCCTATTGTCATAGGAAGACCTAAATAATTCCTTAATGGTTTTGGTTAAATATGTACAAACGAGATGCTTTGCTGAAAGAACTGTTTCAACAGAACATTGCAGCAATGTAATGTGGCTCCGTCAATTCGAAATTTGAACCCTTTCTTGGATGAAAAAGTTTTGATTCGCGTTGGAGGAAGGTTGGTGAATTCTGGATTTGATATGGATAAACATCATCCAATTCTGTTACCGGCAAAAAATTGGTTAACGAAATTAATATTTACAAGGGAACATTTGCGTTTGTTGCATGCTGGTCCGCAACACCTATTAGCATCTGTGCGAGAGCGATTTTGGGCAATTTCGGGAAGATATACGACAAAAAGAATGGTTCACGAATGTGTGAGGTGTTTTCGTGTTGCGCCAAAAACAATAACCCCATCCAATAATGGGTAATTTGCCAGCTTGCAGAATTAATCCTTCTTACCCTTTTCAAAATACTTGGGTGGACTATGCTGGTCCAATGAATTTAAATGATACGAAGGGGCGTGGTTGTAGGGTTTCAAAGTCTTATATTTGCTTGTTTATATGTATGGTGACCAAAACTGTTCATACTGAACTTGTTACAGATTTGTAAACTGATTCGTTTATTTTGGCTTTAAAGAGATTTATTGCCCGTAGGGGAAAGCCTTCCAATATGTATTCGGACAACGGGACAAATTTTAGGGGAGCAAAAACCGAGTTAGACAAGTTGAGGGTTTTTGTATTAAAAAATAAAGACAGAATTGTTGAGTTGAGGCTGACAGGCGAAGGAGTCGATTGGCACTTCATACCCCCCGGATCACCTCACTTCGGAGGACTTTTTTTCGTCTCTGACATTTGAAGAGATGTATACGTTACTCGTACAAATTGAGGGCATCATGAATTCGAGACCTTTGTCACCCCTCTCTCACGATCCCAACAATTTAAATCCTCTTACTCCAGCTCACTTTTTGGTGGGAAGAAGACTATTGTCACTGCCAGATCCGTGTATTTTGAAGATTCCAGAGTCTAGATTATCGTGCTTCCAAAGAGTGCAACAACTCCAACAATAGGTTTACTTAAAAACTGATGACTTATTTATTTGCTTTGAAACCAGTCGAGTTATGCAAACGAAACTCGGTGGGTTAAACAGTGGCACGCATACGGGTACCAATTAAAAATATTTCAACAAAAATGCAATAAGCATCGAAATAAACCACTAATTCACCTTATTTTTACTGCTGCTGTATTGTATGTAGGTGTCACAAGCCTGACGTCATAGACTGCGCACTGACATGTTTGTATAATAATTATATATACGTGTTTTCACGAGTCTTACTCGTACCCATACACCTGTCTGTGCCAGAGTACTTATGAGTAAATACTTACGAGTACATTTTCTGAGTTTCGTACTCGAATTTCAATTTATTTACGAGTACTCTTTCAAGTACTCCTGCCTAGCTCTGCGTCAACCCCAACATTACCTGATCACCAAAAACTCTAGATAATTTTATTATGTCTGTGAATATAATTTATATATTACGTCCGTGCTTTTCATATCCGGTGTCTTGTGTAGTTAGCGATCGAGGCGTGTAGATGGCGCTCCTTTTTCATACTTCACTTTTATTACATGTAAATAGCGGAGAGCTGCACGTATTATTATCTAATGTATTTGATAGAGTTCTTTAAACAACACATTGTCACAAAACACAACCTCCTTTTACACTTATAAAATTAAAATTCTCGATAGAAAAAGGGAATTAAAACATAAGACTAATGTCATCTATCAGAAAAACAGGGAACTAAGACATACAAGCCGATAACGTACCGCATTGTTAGGAATAAAATAGCATTCGGTTGCGCCAGGATGGGTCTTGAAAGACCTGTATCATTGTTATAGGAGAAATTTTTGAATATGGACCTTAAAAGACCCGTATCGTGTATTTTGGGGAAAAATTCATTTGGATTCATTTGGAACTGGAGGTTGGAAACATGGAACATACTTCTTGTTTGTGTATACAGAGTGATTCAGGTTTTACCTACTTAACTCTAGGGAATATATGAATAATATGAGTTTGCTCCATGAACTATATTCGTGAAATGCTTCGTTAAGAAAATACAGGGTGTTAAGTTGTGCTAATTGAAGTACTATGAAACAATATACACTATACAATATACTATACAATATACACTATACAAGTATAATGAAACTAATTATGCCATTCCATGGTCCTATATCAAGTACACAATTCCTCAAAGTTTCAATTGTTTATCTTTAAAATTAAGCTCTATTTAGGGGGTGGACACTAGTGTTGGGACACCCAGTACATTAGTAGCTTAATGTATAGGAAGGAAGTATGTAAAAAGTAATAAAGAAGTAAAATCAAGTTGGAGGTAGCTGCCCCAACAATTTATTTATAATTTCCTGAGAAATTGTCAATATAAAAATTTTACAATACGGTTATAATTATTTAAATTTATTTTCTGAATTACATCTGCTACTTTCTGAATATCAACTGGAAAAGGTGTAGAAACAACCAATCAGTTTGTAGACACATACAAGAAGAGATGATGAATCTTAGGTAAAGGTGCTGTATCGCGATGGTTTTACCCCTACGCCGGCCTCCCTCCACTGTCTCTGCTTGCTTCGCTCCAACACGTTCTCAGCGTTGCCATATGCAAGCCCTTCTTCTACGTTCTGCAGACAATCCTGCACGCTTCCTGCCCGTTCCGCATGAGACCGTAATTAATAGTAGCTACCGGTTCCATCAGGTCTTTGGTCAGGGTAGGTTTTTTTCATTTTACGAACGACTGAGGGAAAAAAAAACCTACCCTGACCAAAGACCTGACTTACTGCAGCAAATAAGTGTTTTAATATTATTTGTAACCAAAAATGACACTTTAAGGCCGTAGGAGAACGGAGACACGGATTTAATGTGGCAACGCTGAGAGCCTGTCGACTCAGAGCAAGCAGAGAAAGTGGAGGGGAGCCAGTGTAGGGGTAAAACCGTCACGATAGAGCACCTTTACCAAATCTTATACTATTTGAGATTAAACTACAATTTTATGTTTTTCTAACAGGAGAAATGGAAGAAAGAAATACTTACGTAACTCATTGGAAATATCAGGACATATTGGAAGACCAGTAGTAACATTGGCACAGTCAACAACACAAAGACCATTAATTTGTGTCAAAGTAACAGGAAGAACAGGTTCTATTCGATTCAAACTACTGCTAGTGTTTGTATTATTCGACGACGGTATACTTATTATGCTCGTTTCAAGAGTAGTATTTTTACTAACATTACTGCTCTTACTGCTTTTCACAACGTTATTTGTACTAGTGCTGGTAAAATTGTGTTTCCAGTTTTTCAAGTATGGATGGTAGTTGCTGTTGTTGCTAACAACAGCAGTCGTCCTGTTCTTGTTGTGCAGCATTTGCAGAACAGGACCGTGAGAATGTCTGGCATGATAATCCGGCGACTGGGGTAGTGAATTGAAGACAAAGAAGATGAGCGACAGCAGCGGTACGACTATTAGAAGGCCCTTTACGGTGCCCCAGCTCGTGAAATTTGGCATTACCCAGTTCTATCTAAAGTGAAGGAAAATCCACATGGTTTATGTTATCCTCTTCTACATCTGAAAGTATTTATTGATAATTTCAAAGTTTCACTACCAAGAAATTAATTAGATACAGTACCTATTATTAGTAAACTAGTAATTCGTTCTTACCTTGTGATCATTCATTACAGGCATTATAACAGATAATGTATACCACAACATTTTCTCAGTGGAAAGCCCTGTCTTCATTATAAATTACAATAGAAAGGGAAATTTAATTCCTAATAAAATTAACTCAAAATTTTGGCAAGCACTTTTCTTAAAGCAATATTTTTTACATTATAATTTCGGAATTCTGGGAAAGGCAAAACGATAAAGTCATTTTTGCAAATAATTCTTTCTTATTCCATTCCATTCCATTATATTTATCATATCACCAGCAGCCAGCAGCAGCACCAGATCTTCTTCTTCTTTCTTTCAGTTCTTTCAGTCTTCACTCTTCTTCTTCAGTCCAATCACTCAAATCAAACTCTCAAACTCAATCCCCTTCTACCCCTTTTCGTGTAATATGTCATAATTGTCATAATTGACGGTTAGATTGAGAAGTCTTTATTTTGAGTTTGATTTATGGCCTCGAACAATCTAGCGAAAAAGCCTAGCGACAAAAGCAATGTCATGTCATGTCGGCCATGTCGCACGATATGTCGCGATCGAAGTCATTTGGTGAAATAATTTTCTTATTTTTTTTCATTTACCAAAGGCACGCGTAGGTACTTAATTGTATTTAATCGTCAAAATATATTTCCTCGTACCCATGCTCCCATGCATATTGCAATGCTCAAGCGTTTCTGAACGCAGCTTAGATCGTTGATATATTTTTGCTTTGCCAAAGAAGAAACAAGGTCACGAAAGAGTATAACCTATCCAATGAATGCGACTGAAGTCAGCCATCTTGGTGGTCCAAATTTGACATTGACAGTTGACTTAACCCCCAAACCTTGCCATAAAGCTCGGCCGGTGATTGGCTGTTACGTGACGGACGGTCGGCGGACAGGCGGAAGTGATATTCTTTCAGTGATATTCTGTCTCTGTCTGGCATTGTCCGCCATATTGCGGTGGTCACGAAGGTTATGGCATAATATGCTGGGCTAAGCGTAAACGGTTCCAAATAAACAAACCGTTCACGTGTCCATTGTTGTCATCAGTTTGTCGTGATTTAGTTGAAGTTTTAAGTTCACGTGGTCCTGAAGTTTGACTTATTGAGGTTGTTTTCAGGCATTGACCATTGCTGTCGGTAGTTTAATTTTTATCACTTAAAATTCCGCATTTACTGTAATCAAAAGTTTACAGTGAAATTGGCAACTCTGCAACTGTCAAATGCTTTGTTAACTTTTGCCATGTTTGCGAGAAATAATAATCAATCATCCGACAAATAAAATAACAGAATAGAATATAACAGAAGGCTAACAATCAGAAGGCAAACTTCAATTAAAAAACCGAGTTCGCGCATCTACTCTGCGCATAGAGATTTGCAATGTTTAGAGAGGAACGCAGCAGCTGTGCGTAACTGCGCAACGGAGTCAGCTACTCTCTCGTTGCTATAGTACCAGTGGCGGACATTACATATATGTAATGTGAAGAATAAGGGCTCTTATTTATTTTATTGTTTTCCCAGTATGAATTATTTTCACTCCACCAGCATCAGAGAGCAATTTACACATAATAGATGTTTGTGAAAACATCTAGTATACTCCTGTGCGCTCAGCTCTCCTGCACAAAGTGACTGCATTATAGTTTTGAATGCGGTCTGCACTTCTTCGCCGGAACAATGGCCGCCAGATGTGTGGCTTGTCTCTATAAAAGATCAAAAGCGCCGCCGGCGAGTTTACCTTCTGATTGTTTCTTTATTCTGTGGTGTGACTTCACTGTTCCATGTTCGTTCAGTGACTGCCACTTCCAGTGTTGCCGCTATGGTACATAACATTAATGTACCCAAAGAAGTAAAAGTCAGGAAAGGGAAAGAGCATAACGTTACTTGGACTTTGTGATGAGTTCGACGGAAGTCAGCCATGCTAGACGGCCACATTTTTTTTTAGGTTGACTGATGAACCCTTCGTAGGATGAACCACTCCATGCTGCAAAGCTCGGCTGGTGATTGGCTGTATGACGGACGTTCGGCGGACAGGCGGAAGTGATAATTCTTTCAGTTGTATTCTGTCCCTGCATATATCATCCGCCATATTAGAGGTCAATTTCAGGTGGCTACCAGCGATTTCGCATAATACCCTTTCTTTTTTTCTTCTTTTTGTTTGTACCACAATTGGTTCATTTTATTTTTGTTAGTACACTGGTATTACGTTTTAAAATTCAGTGCCATTTTATTGTATTTTATTGTAAAATTGACTATTATTGTATACAATCACAATCACGTATTTAAATTGTACAATCCCGCAATGAATGAACGTTTTGTAGCTTTGAATGTTGAGAATATGAACGCATATTCTGCATTAAACATTTTGCCATTTAGGGTAAGTAGGTAATTAAATAAACATACTTCATTGAAAAAAGAACCAGAGTGGTACATTTTTAATTTCTCATCAAGAAAAAGTACCAAATCGGTACATATTCAATTTTTTCATAGCCTGTACCACGATACACATATACAGGGTATGCCGATTGCTGTTACTATTTTGGTTATTACTGCGCAATGACGTCATGTGGTTTTATTTTGACTTATTAAAGTATCAATCGCGGCGAGGTTGTTTATAAAATAAATGTCAAATTATATTGCTTCCATCCTTTTTGTTTATGTTTTTCTTTGTGCTATTAGATCTATTATGGAAAAATCTTTAATTTTTTTTCGACAAAAATAAAATGAAATTTTTACAATTTATTTTTAATGTTATTGATTTTTGATTTTCATGATTTTTTTTGTACCAAACGACATATAAAAAAACAATATGGCCATAAGAAAAACAAAAGTTGACTATGAAAACTCTGGGATTTAGTTTGCCTTGAAAATTTTCAAAACGTTATATGGATAGCTGTTGCCGACTTATGCAAGCCTACAAAGAATTATTTATTTTTTCCTGACAATAAAAAAGATATGAGCAATCTCATGTGTAATCTTAGAACCACGTGACGTCACAAGATCGGAACGCAGCCTGCGCGTCATCGTCTATCGGCCGGCATACCGTGTGGCCTGTACCTTGTACCAGCAGCATCCCAGCAGGAACGGTACATTTTTCCTTCGATGAGTTCGATGGTGGTACGAACTTTCGCCGAGTCGCGGCAACACTGGTGTGGTGAGTGGTGACTTTTATTATTAGAGAGAGAAACCGAAACGTGCCGAAACTAACTAAAAATGTTCCTGACTTGCTAAATTTAAAATATAATTAATTAGTTTGTACTCGTACTTAGGTGTAGGCAGTTCCGCGAAATAATAGACCAGAACATGAGAGCCACATACAAAACACGAGAGTGATTTGCGTTTTCCTTGTTTTGCTTATTTTTCTGTTATAATTTGAAGGAGGAACGTCATTACTCATTACAAAACAAGAAGCAAGAACGACAAGAGCTCAGCAGCTCGCTCGTCGCTCAGCTGTGTTCTGTGTTGTGGGTGATTGACTTTTGAGTTGACGTCTGCTGAACTTTGAAAGAAAAAATTCCTCAAAATTTCAGGAGAAAGGCTTTGTTTATTGACAAAAATTGGAAATTGTTGAGAAAATATGAGTGAATTAACACAGGAAGAGGTAAGTGCTTGAATAATTATCGTGTGTACTATGTACTCCCTGTGTAATGTAGGAGTTGTTCATTTTTCTGGCAATTTAATTGTTAATTCTTTGTTCGTCCTAACATAAAACGTGGTGCATGGTTTTTGCTTTCGAAATTTATGCATTCCAAGTTATCCTATAGATTTGTAATTGTGCAGTGTTATTCATTGCATTATTGTTTTACAGTGGATTTACGGGTTTTCGCTTATCTTATCGGAGTAGATATAATACAATACCCAAACATTGATTAGGAAATATCCATCCAACTCCCAACACGTTACGCAAATCTTGCAGTTACTCGATTTATTGATTTCACTTTTCAAGGAATATTCATTGTTTCTTGTAACTTACCTTTTGAAAACAATTAGTTTAACCTGGAAAGAAGGTTGTTTGAAAACCTGTACAAAGTTTAATATCAAAACAAAACTAATGATTTGTTTTCTTCACGTGTCCTTGACTTCTTGGTCAACAATTTTGCTTCTATTCCTATTTTTACTCCTATACAAAAACACAAAACTCCGATTTGAGAGTCGAACACTTTTAAAATTATTGGGTTTATTTATATTTTCTTTGTTTCTTCAGGTTATTAGTACTTGGATAAATGAAATGACAATGAACTCTGCACATTATATAAGCTATGGAAATTTTATTTTTATATTATAGGTACCTAATTCCATAGAAAATGCTTGTGAAAAAATAATTAGCTCTTGTACCTACCTACTTTATTGCTTATAAGTACTTCAAATTGATTCAAATAATTTGATTTACATTAAATTTATTAAAAATTCACCTCGGTAATATAACAGAAGAAGTCCTCTTTAATAAAATGTTCCTACTAATACTAAGCGATGATTTTATCTTCTGCATAAAACACCACTTAATTTTCTGCCAAGCTGTTAAAATTTATGAAACATGAGTTTAGAACAAACAGACAATCAGAAGACAATGCAATTCTTGCATAATAAGCATTTATAATTAATTATTGTACCTACTTTTAACTTCATTATATTTTTACAGCAACAGAAGTTACTGGTTTATTTTTTGGTAATGTTGCTGATTAACACCCCGAGTCCCCTACACTAGTCCCCCTCCATTAACTCAGGTCAAAGGTCAGGTTAGGTTTTTTTTCCTTACGGCTTTTTCTTTATCTTCTATATTTTATATACCAAAAAAATATCTAACCTGACTTAGTGGAGGGGGACTAGTGTAGGGGACTCGGGGTGTTAATCAGCAACATTACCAATAATGTTACTATCAGATGGGCAAATGAAAACGTAATTTAGGTAGGTCTTGGAAAAAATTTCATGTCAGAGATGAGATGAAAATTTCTGATTGTTAACCTCTTACCTGCTTTACAGATTAATCTCGGACATGAAATTTTTTTCCAAGGCCTCAATCCTCAATCAAGTTTTCATTTGTCCCCAAGATACAATAACACTTAACAACAATATACAAGGTTTATCTAACCATGTGCACCAAATCAAAATCAAGGGGGTAATTCCCGGTTGAAAATTACCTACAGGAGGTCTTTGATATAACCATTTTAGGTCCAGAGATGTAGCTAGGGTTGGCAAAATTTTGGCAAGCGCCCTTTTCAGCAACGGCGTGACCGGAATTGTCGTCTGAAGTGACCAGTATTATGGTGACGCCTCCCATTTCACAATTCCCAAATACATATACACCGTTCACATATTAAAAAAGAACTAGGTGGCCATGAACTTTTGTTTTTAGGTTTGCAAAAATGAAAACTCCCTAGATCTCGATTGACAATATCAGCTGATCGAGATATTAAAGGTTAAGTATAGACTGACATTTGTCAAATCACTCAAAGTCTCTCAGCTGATTAACAGCCATGTTGTCAAATTGAAGTTTTAGTAGTAGGATATCTATCTAGGATGATTTTTTACTCTGATCAATTTTTCTCAAACTGACAAATAAAATTATTAAATTTTTGACATTTTAAATTTCAAAAGAGCAAAATGACGAAAATAATATCTCTAAGATGAATAAATCCGCATTTCTCTCTAAGAAAGCATTTCAATGATTAGGATCCAGAAAGCCCAAACTTGAGCAAACATTTAAGTCATTCAGAAGGTGAAATATATTTGGAATGTAAGTATTATTGAGTATGTGTATCTGTATCTGCTAAATTGCTGGTAATTATACTGTCTCTTATAGTAGTCGGGCCGCATTAGCAAGTATTATTAGACAAGACAAATTTGATATTACACCCTTGGGCAGCCCACATAAAACAGGCACTGATTATGAAATTTTTGTGTTTCCGGAAGATTTGCAATAATCTATTTCCAATACAACCCAATCGAAATGACATGGGGGTATTGTAAACTTCACTATACAAGCACGTAAATTAGCAGCTTCCCTCTAAGGATAAAGTAAAGAATGTATGTCTTGAAGAGCTTTCAAAATGTAAGTACACCTGACATGTGACAAAATTAATATAATCATTGTGAAAAACTTATTTCGGAGGACTGGACGAAACAAATGGACATGGTGAAAATCTTATTAAAATCAGAGCGCTGAAGATGATTCTGATTCTAAGCAGGATGCAGTAGCGGTTATTGATAATGGGGGATAATTTTTTGGGCCAGAAGCCAGAAGTCAGAAGTCCAGAATCTTTGGCTGGTTTCCGACACACTACTACGATACCGAATAATCGACGAATTGACGAAAAATATTTTTCATTTACGTACCTATATTTTAATATTTTAATAAACGTACCGATATATTTTAATTACCTGCTATGTATTTATTAAAAGTAAATTAATATAATTGATTCAAGTTTTTTATTTTATATTCAAAAAGTACATTTTTTGTGTATTTTCCTAACTTGGCAAAATTACATGATAACCTTTTTCTCAAACTCTTATGAAAAGCTTAAGATTTTAAGATCTTAGATCCAGCGACATTGCGTTCTAGTTAAAGATTGCAATATGTGACTAAATGATTCAAAATAAAAAGCCTTCTTATAAATATAATAAGAATACCAAAAATATCAAAAATCCATCTGGCAACTATGTTCTGTTCCTTGCCATAAAACTTCAACCTCATAAAAATAAGCCCGCTGGCTTCAGTGTTTGGGACCTAATAAACCATCTCTCACATTTAGTTAAAATACCAATACCAATACCAATCAACCTCATAAAAAAGAGACATAACCAAACTCCAGCCAATGATTGACAGCGGTTATACCCAGTGATTTCTATCACCCTACACCATAACCCAATTCTTTTATAATAAGTGAACGGTGTATATGCAGTTATGTTTTTTTTTGATTGCGTATAGAATTCGAAACTTGTTCAAATAACTTTTCTTAAAAAAGTCAAAAATAAACAAGAGATACAGCCTTTGAAAGTTTCAACTAACCAAACTGATTTCAATAACGAATAAAAAAAGAACAATTCTAATACATGCCTACAGGGCTAGACATTATAGGTATACAGGACATTGTTTTTTTTAACTTTATTAAAATTTAAAGTTTTTTTTTTAACTTTATTAAACAACTTTAAAAAGCCGGGAAACGTCGAGAAAAACAATTTGCTATAGCGCATTCAATTGATCATCTTTTGACCACTCAATAATTTCGTTTGACCACCTTTTGTTTTTGCAAAATGTAAAATTCCCGGCTAACCAGGCTCTAACTTGACAAAATTTTCAAATTAAGTAAATAGTGACGTTTTATTGCTCAAAAGACATGATTTTTTCAATTCTTCGTTCCGGCTAACTTCACCTTTCACTGTAGAAACTAAACATGTTTCCGGGAATCACAACTTGCTCACCCCGTTTGACCATCGTTTGACCACGTTTGACCACCCAATAATTTTGTTTAACCACGCCCAGAAAATGAGGTATGTTTTTCTTGAAGTTCCGATCCGGCTAGCTTCAAAATTCTCTCTGGAAACTAAATGGTTTGTTTCCGGGAGTGAGAACTTGTTCACCCCATTTGATCATCGTTTGACCAGTCAATAATTTTGTTTGACCACCTCCATAAAAAAGATTTGATTTTTTATTTTTTTTATTTCCGATCCGGCTAACTTTACAATTCATTCTGCAAGCTAAGCGGTCACTCCCCTAGGATCGAAACTAAAAATAGTTCCAAACATTGGAATTATTCACTTCATACTTCATAATATCTTGAATTATCTGAATTTAAAGTATCTCTTTTGCTAAACTGGCTTATTCTGCCCTGTTAATTGAAAAGGGCGTATCTACGAAAACCTTGTTTTGAGATATTCGCATTTTTCTAATTTAATAAGATAAGCCCTTCCTATTTTTCAATTTAAAGACCTTGCTGTTTGTAGTTAGGACTTGTGTAACTAATAAAAAGACACCTCGGGCTTCAGGCTTTCTGATGCATATTGTATCAAAAAATGACCAGAAATGTAGATACGCCCTTTTCAATTAACAGGGCAGTATTTCAAACTAAACAAAGGACAACAAATTTTTAATTGTTTTTTTCAAAGAAAATGTCCTGAAGTGACCAGAACTTGACCGACCATGTCATTGTTTGATCCTGTTCTGAGTTTTGCCAAACATGTTGATGGTATTGTGTTGGATGCCAGTAGAATGTTTGGTTTCATTGTGCGCAACTGTAGGGGGTTTGATAACATTCAACCATTGGTTCTGCTCTATTATGGATATGTACGGTCTAAACTTGAGTATGCATCAGTGATTTGGTCTCTACTAAATATGACAGGTTTCCAGTCTCTTGAGGGTAGGAGGAGATGCACGTCTGTGGTGTTTCTATATCGGTTGCTACATGGTGGGATAGACTGTCCGGATTTGCTTTCGCAGGTTAATTTGTTGGTGCCACGTATGGGCTTTCGCCAGAATGCCACTTTTTATTATAATGAAGCAAGAACTAACTTGCTGTTTTTTCGCCTTTCAATGTGATGTTTAGAGACTTTAACAATTTGTGTGATGAGTGTGGTATCTTCTTCTCTGGTCTTGAGTGCCTGGTCAACGCTGCCCGAAAAAAATGTTTATAGAATTTTTTATAGACTTTTTATATATTATTGTATATTTAATTCAATTTATTTGTTATACAGGGTGAGTCCTCTAAAATGGAAAGCTCAATTACACCTATACCATTAAAAATATCGAAATGAACCAAAAAGTGCTGTAAAAAAAATGGGAGGGTAAAGTGCAGTTTGTAAAATTATTTTCAGATATTGGCCCAATATCGCTGTACGCCATACAACTTTGTTATTTTAAATAGGACACCCTCTATATTATTACATTTGCATATTGCTTGAGAAAAGTCAAAAAGAATGGTTTGTAAAGTTGAAGTTTGTAATCAGCGATTTATGAGTTATAAACAAATGAAAATCGCGATTTTCCATTTTCAAAGCAGCTTATATTGAAAACGGCTCGAGATATGGAAAAACGGCTTACATGTCCCTATCTTAACTTTTCAAGCGGTATCCTATTGGATGGATGAAATTTTTATACATGTCCGTATTCATCAAACTTCAAAATATAACCCTGGGGTTAAATTTTGAATTTTCTGACAGCTGATTGGTCTAATGCTCAATCCCTACGAACGCTACGAATTTTGAACCAATGACATGTTCCAAAATATAACCCCAGGGGTTATATTTATTGATGAATACGGGCCACAGAGTGGTAAAAAATTTGATTATTTTCATCACCCGGTATAAAAATTTCAGCTACATGATAGGATACCAAATGAAAAATTAAGATAGGAACATGTAAGCCGTTTTCCTCTATCTTGAGCTGTTTTTAAGAAAAGCTGCTTTGAAAATAGAAAATCGCGAATTTCATTTGTTTATAACTCATAAATTGCTCATTACAAACTTCAACTTTACAAAACATTCTTTTTGACTTTTCTCAAACAATATGCAAATGTAATAATATTTAAAATAACAAAGTTGTATGGCGTACAGCGATATTGGGCCATCCTGTGTATCTGAGTAATAGTAAAATAATTTTTGAGTAAATCTGAGTAAAAATAATTTTACAAACTGCACTTTACCCTCCCATTTACAGCACTTTTTGGTGCATTTCGATATCTTTAGTGGTATGGGTGTAATCGAGCTTTCCATTTTAGAGGACTCACCCTGTATATATATTTAAATATAAATTTAAATCTTGCAAAATATCTCTTGGGGTTGGTATTCTATTAATTATGTGGGGGAGTATTCTGTGTATAGTTTTTTTTTTTCTTCAATCTTTAAAATGTAATTTTTGAATTTGTTTTTTGTTACATTGCACTGTAAATGGTAATCACTGTTGGGCAATAAAGCTATTATTATTATTATTATTATTATTATTATTATTGTCAGGTTAAACTTCTATAGGTTTATGACTCAGTGTCAAAGTCCATGAAACATTATACTTATATGCCCAGCCACGCCTTTTTCAGCTTTAAGTTTAGCAAGACGCTTGTCAACTGACATGATAACACAACACAACCATTACCTTTATATACAGGGTGTTTCTTTAATGTTGCAAAAAAATTAATAATGATTCTTTGGTCAAACATTAACAAAAAAAATCCCATTAACATGATTGGGTCCAGAAATTCATTGTTTTTGGGATACTAATTGAAAAAATATAATCTTCTCTAAAATTATTAAAAATTTTATTAAAATTGTGCTGACTTTGTAACACAGTTGCTAAGAACACAGCATAATCAATACAGTAACAGTAAAAAATTAATTAACAAGTATAACCATAAACCTTTAACACTCCATTCTCTTTAATCTCTTTCGCCATAAATATCTAAATATTTTTCCTGAAAATAAGGTAAACATTTACTGTAATTTTTTTCTTTTTCTTTTCCAAAAGCTCCTTAAAAAAGTTTAAGTTTGCTTCTCTAAAAGTGAGGGATAAAACCTGGATTATTTTTTATAGTCAGATATCTTCATAGATATTATGTTAGAGGATATCTCATAGATATCCTTGAACTCCTGAGAGTCAAGCCTGGACATAGAAAGGCAATTTTTCAAACTAGAAATGATCAGCATTGATTGCGAAATTAATTAACCCTCAAGCCGTATCTTAATGTACAGTTAAGAGATAGAATTTTTTTAATTAAATTTAATTCAATACAAAATAAATTCGGATATTAGAGAGAGCTTCTTTACATTTTATGATAAATTCGTGTTAAGGATAAATCTGAAAAATATAAGAACACCGAACAGTCAAAATGTGTAAAAAGTTACCACTGATATAACTCGTTATGGTCATGAACAAGTCTCGTTATGCTTAACGAGTTTCCAACACATTTATGATAATTTTTTTTCCTTTTCTTTTATCTTGTCATGGTTTCTGAATTTAGATTTAAACAGTTTTGATTGAAAAATGTATGTCACAAAAAATATGGTCTGGCTATGGAGGAGCTTAAAATTATTGTTTTCTGAAGTGTTGTATGTTGTATTGTAAATGTTTTTTTTTGTTCCTGCAAATTGTCTTTTTCCTAATCTTTTAACCTAGTAGGGGGAAAACCTAACCTCAAATAAGCCGAATTAAATCTAACTCTTGTGGGAAATAAAACTAATTAGCATCGTTATCTGCATAACTGTTCAAATTGTCAAATAAAATTTAAAAGATAAGTAAAATAAACCCGAATTCGAATTTTTAGTCTACTGTGATAACGCTTAACAATACCACTTGTTATAAACTGTTGGGCAAAACTTTAAAACAGAACATTATCAATTCCTGTTTTTTAAATAAGAAAAAATGTCACTTACAGTTTACAGTTACAGCCAGTATTATAAAGGCCCATTAAGGTAGTCTTCCCGTTAACTTGATGAGCCGTTATAATATTGGCTGTTAGGTTGTTCTTCTTTAGAATTTATGGCCTTTCCTTTTTTCCAAGCTATTTAGCCAGGATTAAGGTTACCTACTTGACCACAAGGTTGCTTAATTTTTCAAATCTTCCATATTTTTGTAAGAGACCAAAAACGACAAGTCAAGTAGTCATGATCATAAAAACAATTACTCTTCCACATAATTCCAAGAATCCTCTCTTTGGTTACAGATACGAAAAAGAAGACTTGCACGTCTTGGTGCACTAGAAAACCGTTCGCCATCCAGTTCAGTATCGCCGCCGGTAACCCCGATATCACAATCACCGTTGAACATCAACCCGATAGCATCCCAAAGCCCCGTATCTTCCGATGGCATCATTACCAGCAGCAAAGCGGCAGCGGCTCGAGCGGAACAAACTCGGAATGTCACTCCGCCTTTTGAAGATCCAGAGGGCAGACCGTCGAGCACCATAAATGAGACGCGGGAGTCGAGCGTGGAATCGGTCCGCGGCGAGAATCCCTTCCAGGTCCCGTCCAAACCGATCGACATCAATGTGGCTTCGGGCTCTAAGTCGTGGAGGGCTCACGCTCCGCCGCAGAGGAGCGACTCCGAGACCAGTTCGATTCACAATATGGAGGTGGACGAGGTGGGCGGATTCGTCGATAAGGTCGCAGGGAACACCGATATAGATTCGGGATTCGAGAACATGGACGTGAGTCGGTTGTTTATTTATTATTATTATTTTTTTTCTTTGGGGACTTTAAGCTTGATGGGGACTTTGTGGCTTAATGATGATTTTGTAAAGATATTTTTTTGTCATGTTCAAGAACAAAAAATCGATGATTGTCTGGATAATATCAAAATTATGCACATGTTACCAACTAAAATAAATAAATAAATATCGTATGGTTGTGGTAAAGCCCAAGTGTCAGAAGTTTTCAAGTAGCCCAAGGGCCTCAATGTTACCAACTTAACAGCTGTCTGGCATGTCCCTCGAAAGCTGAATTATTTTAGTAAGGAGTTTGAATTATGTTTTATTCATTGTTTGCACGATGAAACAAATTCCAGGTTTTTTTACTGTGGCTCTAATTCCCTTGAAAATAAAAAGTTTATTATTATTATTCAATTTTCATAATGTCAAATAATTAATTTCAATTCTGTGGTCTGATTGAAATGTTGAGGATATTATAAGCTAATACGTGGCATCTGTTTCCGTCTTAAAAATTCTATCAAACTCTGGTAAACATTATTTTGATATTTGACGAAGTACTTGGCTGTTATTTTAATACGTTGCGAATTCAATTATTGTTTACGAATTTTATTTATACCAATTTATAAAGCTGGCATAAAATTGTAAACAATAATGTTTTGATTCTATTAGTTCCATTCAGTACAAACAAAAAGTGAATTTGATTGTAAACTGGATGTATAGTCTATTCAAACTCTATTGGGATCTCTAGTTGGCTATAAATTATGAGTATGATCGATAATCAGCGCACTGACAAGTGACAAGTAGTGTTAGTGGTTAGTGCTAATATTCCAGGTTATGATTGTTGTTTCTGATAGTGCATTCTCAGAATAAAGCAATGTTGCCAAACAATAAAAATCAGGAAACTAATCTCTAAATAATTTTATTCTGGGAATTGATGAGGCACTTAAAATTGAAAATGAAAATACAAAATTTAACAATTCTAATAGGCTATACAGTGTATTTCTTTTAATAAGTGTTGCCATAGGGAATTACATGTTAAAACTTATACCCCATCCCCATGTTAACTTATGTTGTGTGGCAACTTACAAGCCGTTTTTAATTTTTAATAATAGTACATGTCATATACTTCACATACAACCTATCAGAAAAACAGGCCATTGTTTAACTTAAATTATACAGGGCCGTGACTATTCCTAAATATTTAATATACAAGAAGGGGTCCAGGTATGAGTGTAAGAGCTACACGTGACGACCTTCCTTGGACTATTTTGAGTAAAAAATCTTCATACAATAATGCTCTCTAAACGTCTTCACGGTGCCACAGGAGGTCATCAAAGTTAGAAAATTCTGGGTCACAAATATGCATATTATTGAACTTCTATTTCCTTTTGCAGTTACGGTTAACATTTTCAAAGACTTTTGCAAAGTCTTATTTTATTTAATTTTCGTAACAGTGCAATTATTAACTTTTTTAACATTTCCTATTTTTTTTTTTTTTAGAAATGTTAAAAAAGTTAATAATTGCACTGTTACGAAAATTAAATGAAATAAGACTTTGCAAAAGTCTTTGAAAATGTTAACCGTAACTGCAAAAGGAAATAGAAGTTCAATAATATGCATATTTGTGACCCAGAATTTCTAACTTTGATGACCTCCTGTGGCACCGTGAAGACGTTTAGAGCATTATTGTATTAAGATTTTTTACTCAAAATAGTCCAAGGAAGGTCGCCACGTGTAGCTCTTACACTCATACCTGGACACCCTGTATAATATATGTATAGAAGAATGTTTATTAAAATCAATATGAAAGTTTGCAAAAGTCTTTATTCTCCAACACAACTATAACTTATATCAGTAACCTCTAAATCTAAATAATCAGCTGTTTCTCTTATTTATTTTGACACAGATATTACACATACACCACTCTTTCACTTCACTATCACTTATTGTCACTTTACTCTATGTCTTCCTTACTCTGTGATACTTCAGCTTTCATTTACATTCAAGACACGACTGACTCGACTAGAGTCCCGACAGGTACCAAGCGAAATCAGCTGATTTTTCATGGCCAATTACGGTTCCAAGTTGGAATAGTTGGAATTTTGCTTTCAAATTGACCTTTAAATTTTAACATCTGTTTTGACTTTTGTTATAGCTAAATGATTTCTTTTAGGTTGATGAAGCAGACATACAGAAAAAAGATGCAGAGAGACAGCGAACGTCATCTTCGACTGAAATGTCCGAAGAGCAGCTCTTGGAAATTGTCTTGCGAGTATTAGATTGCTCTTTACTTAAACCGAGCGATACTCTTTTCTACTTATCTGAAACCGCAAAGGGTCTTTTATTGCCCGAAACGGTTGTCGCTTCACCGTTCACCGAGCTGATATCCGACGCCATAATGGAAGTAATGAACGCGGTTTCTAACGGTCACCAGTTCGACCAGTTCGTGTCGAATGAAAATGTGGATAACATCAGCGATAATTCGTTCTCGGTCAGTCCGACTCACAGCAGTCCGGCACCCAGCTCCAGTCCCGAAGGAGCCTGTCCGGAACCAGTTTTGACAATGAAGAACACCCAGACCGAAAATCCATCTAATCGAGCGCTGAGCTACTTGATGGAATGTTACAATCGTGTCGCCGTCGAAGAACGAAACAATCCCAAAAGATCGAGTGCACCGCCGTTGAGCGATGTGTTGAGCGAATTGAGAACTCAGATAATTCAATATTCTATTCTCGTCGTGCAAGGCGTTCTAGTGACACAGTCTGAAGTGGATCAGAGTAAACCGCCGTTACTGAAAGCGATCTTAGATCAAACTCTACCTCGCGGCTTTTTATCTGAGCTAGTCACTCGCACCTACACCAACGAGAGTGTGTTTTCCGAGGTTTTCGGACCTGTACTGCAAGGTTTGCTGAAGACCGTGCAGCACGTCAGCATCATCGAGGAGAACCACAAGATTCCGGTCCAGATGCTTTATGAACTGGTTGACATTAGATGCGGACCTCGTCCCATCTGCAATTTGATAACGAAACAGCCGCACTTCATCCCGGAAATATTCACCAATGCGAGAGGCCGAGAGGTGATGAGAACCTCCTTCCTCGGTCCGTTCCTGTCAATCTCGGTCTTTGCCGAGGACGATCCCAAGGTTGCTGAAAAATTCTTCTCAGGAACTTCCTCCAACGACAAATGTCTCGGGCAGACACTGCAACTGGAGCTTGAAAACGTCCGTTTCTTCTTGCACAAGATTTTCCATTTCGTGCTGGTGAACAGCGAGAGCCGCGAGAAGTGCTTGAACTACATTTCGTTGTTGCTCAGTTGGAATGAGAAGAGGGCGCAGCTTCAAATGGACGAGCGAACCCTGGCCGGTGACGGTTTCATGTTGAATCTTCTCAGCGTCCTGCAGATGCTCTCGCTAAAAATCAAACTGAACAGGATGGATTTCATGTATCCCTTTCAGTCCGGTTCGTTGGTGAATATGAAGAATGATACACGACTCAAATTTACCTCTGATGAAGTTACCGAGTGGTTAAGTAATGTGGGTAAGTGTTGTTGTTTTATTCATGATTGTGTCATTATTGAAAATTTAATACCGGATCCTCCTAATGAAATATTAGTTATGTTGTTTGTCAGCGTTTTCATCTATCTCACTAAGATATTCCCACAATCACAGACATAGACAATCCCCACTCAAGCTACTCAAGTGATCATGATCAGTAATCCCCTTACCCCGCTAAATCATGAAAATTTCCTGATTCCTTTGAATGTCTGATGTGTTTTTTTGCTTTTGTCAGCTCTATTAAATATTAGAGTTTTGACCCTATCACCACGAATCATGAATTATTCAAAAATTTGCATCCAAAAGAATATTTAAGTAGAATATTTAAGAATAATTCAGTGTTCTTTAAGTATTCCTAATTCCTATCTCATTTTGTCTTACAGAACTTGCCAAAGAAAAACCTACTGAAGAACAACCGACCGGAAAAGACATAAAAGACAGTGAAGGTCCTAATTTTTCCACTCACTGTTGGTTCCTAACTTTGCACTGTCACCATTTATCCCTGTTGCCCGCCATTCAGAAATATCAAAGAAGATTGCGCATCGTCCGAGATCTTCAGAAACTTCTGGACGAGACCATGGCGGCCGAACCCCAATGGCGTAGCACGGCGTACGCGCCCAGGAACAAACAATTCATCAAACGGTGGAAGCAACAGTTGAAGAAATTGAACAAGTCGAAAGCATGCGCTGACGCCGGGCTATTGGACAAGAACTTGATCAGACGGTCTCTCATGTTCTACACGTCCGTTGCCGAACTGCTGGTGAGCCTGATGGGGAACGTAACGCCCGGCAGTCGGTTGGGTGAGTTGCCGCTTACTTCGCCTAATCCGGCTTTTAGTGCCATGCCAGAATGGTACGTCGAAGATATCGCTGAATTTCTCCTATTCGCTTTGCAGTAAGTTAATTTTTTATTCTCGTCTCGAGTTCTTTTAACAATCTTTCTTTTCAAGGTACGTGCCGACGGTCATAGCAGAAAACACTGAAGATTCAGTTCTGATGTGGCTGATTGTCACAATCTGTTCTTCTAGCTTGATCAAGAATCCTTATTTGGTGGCAAAAATCGTAGAAGTCGTCTTTGTCCTGTTGCCGGCAATTCAACCTCGATGCGCGAAACTTTATTCCCGTTTAATGGGAAACGAACTATCCCACACGCACTTGCCGAGCGCTCTCATGCAGTTTTACACCGACGTTGAAACGACCGGTTCGAGTTCAGAGTTTTACGACAAATTCTCTATCCGATACCATATTAGTTTGATTATTAAAAGTAAGTGTTTATTTAGATACATGTAAAATATGTACAATGTACAATAAGAAGGATCTTTCATTTTATGAGTCATTTACACAAGTCATTACTGGGTTGTACCAACACCTATAAATGAGGCCTAAAAGCTCTGTTTATAATAGGAGATATCGGTTGTACTATGATTAATACCAGAAACTCCATGATCCATGACACATTTCTGATTTGAATTAACTGATCCAGGTATGTGGAGTTCGCCCATGCACCGTCAGGCGATAATAAAGGAGTCAGGCAGCGGCAAGCAGTTTGTGAAATTCATCAACATGCTGATGAACGACACGACTTTCTTGCTCGACGAATCGCTGGAGAGCCTGAAACGGATCCACGAAGTGCAGGAGCTGATCAGCGACACGGACAAATGGGCGAAGTTGCCGAGCGAGCAGCAGCAGAGCAGGATGCGGTTGCTGAACCAGGATGAAAGGCAATGTCGATCGTATCTGACTTTGGCCCGGGAGACAGTCGATATGTTCCATTACCTCACTATCGATATCAAGGAACCGTTCCTCAGGCCTGAACTTGTCGACAGGCTATCGTCCATGCTGAACTTCAACTTGCAACAGTTGTGCGGACCGAAGTGCAAGAATCTCAAGGTCAGGAATCCTGACAAGTACGGCTGGGAACCCAGGAAAGTGCTGAGCCAATTGGTGGATATTTATTTGCATCTTGACTGTGATCAATTCGCTACTGCTCTAGCTGCTGATGAGGTGAGAATCATGGCTGGATAAAAATGAATTCTTAATTAATGTTGTTTATTTCAGAGATCTTTCCGGAAAGAGCTATTTGATGATGCGGCCGCTCGTATAGATCGAATGGCAATGAAGACACCCGTAGAAGTGGAACAATTCCGTGCTCTGGCCGCAAAAGCCAATCAGATCCTAATCAACAATCAGAAAACTGACGATTGGATGGCCGATGCTCCCGACGAGTTCAAAGATCCTCTTATGGACACCCTGATGACTGATCCTGTTTTGTTGCCGAGCGGTCAAATAATGGATAGGTCGATCATAATGCGTCACTTATTGAACAGTAACACCGATCCATTCAACCGGCAGCACTTGACTGAAGACATGCTCAAACCTGGCAAGTATTCGTTATTATCATCTAATTGAAAATTCAACTGGATTAATGTTTATTACGGCTTATTAGTGGAGTCTGCTGCTAGAAAATAATTTGTTTATTTGTTTTAGTGGATGATCTGAAAGAGAGAATACGAAGTTGGAAATCTGACAGGACGAGAAACAATAATTAGTGATAGCCACATTTATACAATTTAGTTTTTCCTCTATTTGTCTTAATTAATTTTTCATTAAAATTTATCATTTCACTCATAAAGTAAGTACCTAGTTTTTATTGATCTTAGGTTTATTTAAGGTGTATAATATTATAATTTAATTGGTGGAAACTTTGTGCAAGAAAGACTAAGAGAAGTGCTGATGTGAAATAGTTGTTCGTTACTAGAGGACGACTTCAACCAAGTGTAATTATTAATTACTTACTAAAAAGGCTGATAATTAATTAAACAAGATCTCACAAGGTTCGATTTTGTCTCGCATTTTAAAAGTTTAATTGAAAACTGCCAAGGTTTTAAATATGTAATATGAAATGCTTTTTTATAAAACTTTCCTTTTTAATGATTGCTAATAATGGTAATTGATATAGCCGACTGTATATAATTATGATAGTTCTGTATATGATAATAAACTCGATTGTATAAGTAATTAATTAGAAATATTATTATACTTGCCTTCCCCCAATTAAAGAGCTACTGCTAGAGTACCTGGATATTGACAGATTTTTATTGTGTGAAGAGTTATGGAAGGTTAGTGTCATTTTCCTGAGGTCTCTTTTTACATTTCAAATTCATAAGCATGCACAAGAAAATGATTCAGATTTATCAAACTATAATTGTTTATTTAAAAAAAAGTAAACACACATTTGTGGTACCAGTTACAGTTTGTATAACTTTCTTGTCTATTCCTCAGTTTTGCGAGAAGCATATGTGTAAAAAGATTGTTTAAAATAAAAAACCATTAGACGGTTTCTTATAATGCCCGTGTAACATGCAATTAACCGCCTCACCATTGCTGTCAGGAATGAGAAATAACTAAATAGTCACTGTATTGAAGAGATGGCCTGCTCTCTTTCAGATCGCTAACGATCAGAAAGACTAAAGATTAGTACTCTTTTATCATAATTTTATCAAGGTACTCTAGCTACTGCTACAAAAAAAAAAAAGTTGGTAATGAAACTCATAACATCATTTGCAGCATTTATATTAATGAAAGAAATAGGAGCTTATTGTGGTGTTTCAAAATAAATATAAAAACTGCCAGATTATTGTCTTCTCAATTATTAAAAAAAAAACCTTTTGAATAATAAATTGCCAGATAAATTTAATTCAGTTATTTTAGTTACAATTATTTAAAAATGATTTTACAAAAATTATGAGCAGTAAAAATTCCTGAACATAACACTAAAGCCTAAAACTCTAATAAATCTAAACCCTAAAACAAGTTTTATAAAGTTTAATTAAAAAGCTAATAATTACAGTAACAGATCAATGCTACCAAACTAAAAAATAACAAATATTAAATAATTACGCAGCCCATTTCAGGCACCTGGTATCCATATGCGTGCCCATGCACCGAATACTGCAATAATTAACTCCGCACACCAAACACGAGTACTGTCTCTCAAAACCACAAACAGCACAGAACAGCCTGGGAGGTAAAGACGATTCCTCACAATGAACGTCTCCGTAAGAAACCCTGTTGTATAAGTCGGCTTCGATTCGATCTTCTTCGATTAGTTGCTGAAAGTTCTTTCCGTATTTTGTTTGGTAATATTCGGCTCCTCGTTCTTTCTTCTTGGTTCTTGTCGATCTCTGCTCCAGGATATCATCGAACTTGGGAATCCTCTTGCTCATGACAAGATCGGAATGGGGGTCTTCATGATAATTGTCACATTCCAAAAGTTCCATCATTCTCCTCTGCCTCCGTCTTCTGGACGTTTCATCAACAATTCTGCGTTTTTCATTTTCACGAAGCCGATTGGACCCTCGTAACTGGGATTTGGAGATCGTCATGGTTGCAGGTTTTCTTGTATTATAAAGTTTTATTAATTATCTGATACACACGATGTTTAATTTCCTTTTTCAACAACCGGAAAACTAATCTGATCCATTAAATCGTCGATTTTAGCTTGTAGGACTTCCAAGATATCGGCCGAAATGAATAAGTGATTTTCGTCCAGATCTTGGATGATAAATTTTCTGCCTAGTTTTAACGTCTCGTCTAGATGGAGAAGAAATTGTTTCATAGCCTGGTCACTGTAATAAACAAATTGATTAATGCTGTGAAGTCTTTTTACAATTAAATTCTATAGGAATTTTTGGCTTATGAAATATGGATTTAAGTATTGAATGAATCATTTGATCCACAAATTGGAAAGAAGCTTTCTGCCCCTTTAAAACCTATCATCAAATCTTCAGTTAAAAGAAATCAAGTGAAGTTTTTATACTCATCAACACCATCCATCAGCAGATGGGCTGAACAACTTCAACTCCATATTATTATGGATTACGTTCCCTTTGTCTGTTAATAATTTTAAACCTTTTCCCACATAAGTCTTGGATTGTGAAACTAATGAAAATTATGCTTGTTTGTAATGGTTCATAGAGATGAAGATAGAAGCTATAGAACTACAGATATGCTTTTGGACCAAAGTTTATGGGAAGTGGAAACTTCTCTCATCCTTACAAGGAACCTGATAACCAGTTTGAGGAGGAACAATTCTGAGAAACATTGATTCAAGCCGCATTGAAAAAATGCGGCATTTTTCTACTGCTCACTTGCTGGTATTTTTTTAGAGCATAAACGAAGGTGATTTTTTTGTTCCAACTCTTTAACTCAGGTTGGGTTAGGGGGTTTACTCTTCACTGTGCACACTGGATATCATCTGAACAAGATCAAAGTAAACAAATTTTGTATTTATGTAGATGAGAAGCCAGTCGCATTTCACTGCAATTTTTACACTGTTACACTTAATATCCATTGTAGATTCATTTTTTGTGGGGATAACCTTTAGTTTCCAAGGGTACCATGGAGCGAATAGGAGTGTTGGGAGGGTAAAACATACCGGCAAACGATTTATTTGTATCACTATCACCGGTCCTTATTGAGGACAGTTCCAACTAATTGGCCATTCGAGAAGGGAAAGGAAAATTTTCCAAAAATCGTCAAATCATAGGCAGTTATAGCAAAATAAATACCTCCCTTGTAACCAATTTCCACAGACTTACTGGTCATTAACCATGATAATCCAAGAGACCCATACTACCTAGTGTATATTGAATGCCAGAGTAAGACTAGCCGCTCATCAACATAATGACCACAAATTTTATTCGTAATGTTCTTTAGTACCTGGGCCCCCTCATATTTTGAAGCACTGTACTACTACAGGGCCCGATCTTTTGAAATTAGAACTGAAGCCTTTCAGTTAATAATTTTAAAATGAGCACGCATCTTTACATCAATTATTTTAGAGGATAGAAGCAAATGCTAACTTACCATTTGACCAAGACTCCTTTCATAACATTGACCATGGTTTAAATACGAACGTTCACCAATATAAAAATTGAACATGCTACCTTTAGACAGTCTTAGATTGTGTAATTTGAGAATACAAATCTTTAAATTATAATAATTTAGAACAATTGCAGCAAGAATATGCGGTAGTGGATTATGAAGTGGATTTGAACTATTGGAAGTTGTGAAGTGAAGGAAATAATAAAATGAATGAAAAATGGAAAAAAAGCCAAAAATGACTTATTTGTTCCTAATTTCCTATTTTTTTTTTAAGTTGACGATGACGATTGACGACTAATGGCTTGGACTTGGACACCTTGTGTATACAGCCATTTCCCTTAACAGTAAACATGCTACAGCGCCGATAACTCCGCATGCGCACTACAAGTTTCAAATATTAACTGTGATTTTGTTTAAAAGTAAATTTTTTACATCGATGACCAGAAATATGGTGTATAGTTGAGGTCATTTTTGTCATTGTTATTAGGTTTCCCTCTGAACTATAAAATTGCATTGCAACAAAAACAAAATTATGTTTTCACGTATTTAGTAGGCATGTTAACCACACAATCCTCGGTATTCTAGTCCACACCACCCAAGGATTCTGTATAGTGTAGGATAGCTCGATCCGATGAAAGTTTCTCCAGCGGAGTGGGGGTGAGTGACGTCACGGACGTGCTGGTTACATATTTCAAGCATTGCTGCGGTGTATTTTATTAGTCATTTTGTGAATCTGTTGGACTTTTTTTTACTTTTTAGTCAATATAAATAAAGGCTAAGGTCTGAGACTAATTCCTCGATTATTATTGTTTGCATCGCAGACGGTAACACGTTACATTTTATCTGAAATTTAATTTTATAGGCAACTGAAGTCAACAGTTTATTTATTTCCCGAGAGATGTAGGTATGTATTTAGAGTACCTACCTAATTGTTGCATATTTTTGGGAAATTCTTTGGGAAGTCTTTCTAGGCCAGTAAAAGTCTGTAATAACAATTCAAAGCTAACGATATTAATACTTAATTGAAATTTATTTCTAAAAACTTTCCACTTAAAATATGTGTTATTTTGATTTTGTTTCCTAGGTAACCGATTTTAGGTAGGTATTCGATTTTTTTATTGTTTACCAAAATCAGTTTGGCAAAGTATGTATACAGGGTGCACCATATATCCTCTATATTTCTATCTCCTGAACACTGATAAGAGATGCAGGGTCGGTTAAATTAGAGAAAAGATGCGCAATTTTATGGTCATCTCTAATCCGTCAAGTCATACAAGATATCTGTTACCATTCCTGAAATATCCTGAAAAAACTGAAATATCGAAATTACTTATTTTCGTTATATCTTTTTTATTATTGTAAATTTATAAATAGTTTTTTTTGTAGGCTTACATAAGTCGCGAAGAGCTACCGATCTGACGTTTCAAAAATTTTCAAAGCCGACTAGATCCCAAGAGTTTTCATTGTCAACTTTTGTTTTTCTTATGGCCGCCATATTGTTTTTTTATGTCGTTCGGTATGAAAAAAATAATGGAAAAAAAAATCCAAAAAATAAATTTCAAAAATGTTTGTTCTTTTTTTTCAAAATTTTTTTGACCGAATATCACAGAGAAATTAAAAAACCATAAGGCAAGCAGTATGACTTCATGTTGACTTATTTCAGCGATTTTTTTTTTGTTTTTCTTCGAAAAAAGAATAAAATTTTTGAATTTTTTTTTTTTAATGTATATTTATATTTGGTTTCTATTATGTTTTTATATCGAACGACATAAAAAAATAATATGGCGGTCATAAGAAAAACGAAAGTTAACTGAAAACTCTGCCCTTGTTTATTTATTTATTTATTAGTCGGTTTTGAAAATGGCTTTAAACGTCAGATGGCGACTTATGTAAGCCTACAAAAAATTATTTATTAATTTCCAATAGCAAGAAAGATATTCCAAAAAAAGAAATCTCGATTTTTCAGTTTTTTCGGGATATTTCAGCACCGACGGAAAATAAAAAAAAGTTCAGATTCTTATTAATCATCAAATTTAGCATCTTCCACTCTAATTTAACTGATCCTGTATGTTAGCGTTTACGAGATAGCAATACAAAGAAGGATATATGATGCACCCTGTATAGTTGAATTTATACTATAGGTCTGGACTTTAATTTTTTTAGCTTCTGCAAAGTCTGTATCTAGTTTATTTTTGAGTTTTTTAATTAAGGAAAGTTATTTGAAAAGTTCATCCTGCCGACTTCCTCATAATACTGACTGCAAGATCATACTTAATTAAATATAATTTGGTGATAACCATCAGTTACTTACCTATATTATTTGTAGTTAGGTACTACTGTGATTTATAAGTTTGGTGGGTAGGTAGGTGATTAAAAAAACCTACAAAGTTTTCAAAATTTATAAAAATACATAATAAAATTCCATAATGCGCACAAACACTTTCTAAACAATTTATAATATAAATAATTTAAAATATAATAATAATTGTTCCTTATATTCAAACAGTCACATGTTCATTTACCTCCTATAATATTCGCAAAATTATTTTTATTTTATATTTTTACCTCTTCTGTAGATTCTAGAGCTATTAAAATACAAATGATCCAGCCAGCACGTGCAACAGTAATAAAAAAAATCAGGTAAAAACGCACAATAAATGAAGAATTTACAGGGTGATAAAAGAACATATCAATCGGTTACACACAGTGTGCATGTAACTGTTTATAATAACGTTTTATAATAATTATTCTTACCACACTAAATTAAAATAGGGTTGAAAATAACACAAAGACACTTTCACTGTAGTTTTACACAGGTTTTTGCACAAAAACAAAGCTCTTTAGCAACACTTCCTCACTGTCAGCACGTGCTTTAGATACAAGGTTCGCGGGCCCAGCACTCCTCTGACGTCACATCAGCCTCGTGGAGTGGTGGGGACGCGACAACATGAGTAGCATAGGAATGGAGCAATCCTATAGTTATATACAGAATCCTTGCACACCACCATACATTGTGAAGTGACAAGTGACATATGTCAATAACAATTACCCACAAGTAAACTGTACGTGCAATAAAAATTGTACTTTTATTCTTTGTACTGCAAAATTGTGATGACGTCACCACGATACCACTAAATCGAAGTGGTAAATTTCAATTTCAAGATTTTTCTTGTTATAGGAGCAATCAAAGTGAATTAAAAAAGAATCCAAAATCAAGTAGGATCGATCAGTTCAGTTGAGATTTTCTCATGGCTTTCACACTATTTTGTATCTATAGGCAGCTTCAAGCTTTTTCTTCTCTTTTCTGTTCCTCTAGATTGCACGTTAGGTGCATCTTATCAACTTTTGGGTTGACTCAGCAAATATACTGTTCCTTTCGCCTTCTGGGGTAGAGGCTAGATGTTTCGTTTATTCTTCAGATGCAATCAACTTCTTCAAAAATCTTCACTGTTGTATTAAATAGAGTATAATTGATACGGCCACCCAAATATGAACGTATTTTTGTTTCATAGAAATTTCAGCCGAATTTCATCATAGTGTTGTCAGATTTTTTGTTTATGTTCGTTAATAAATAAATGTTATAATAAATCGCGTGATTAGTACAAAATTGATAACAAGGGGTATTCACGAGGTTCATAAAACGCGTATAGTTTTACGAAATCGTGACAGTTCGTAGTTTTATACAAAATTTAACAATTCTGGGTAGCGGATTGACAAGAAACAGAAACATACTATCTCTCTTCAATATAGTGTCTTTTTTGTTAATTCTCATACCTGACAGATGTTGTAAGGCAGTTACTTACTGGTTAGTACATACATTGAAACAAAACAAGTCTAAAATTAAAGCTATATTTTACGTAAACTTTATAAAATTTTTCCATTACAATTGCATACTTAAACCATTGAAGTCTTTTTAAAAAAGTCTAATTAATATTGAAATTATATAAATAAAATAAGTACATACTAGGAAATGGGAATATCAATTTAATACTAATATATACAACATTCGAAACTAAATCCCAGTTCAGAAATTGTATAAATAAATAGAAAATTATTATATCTCCTTTATATTATGTTCTTTCAATCTATTATTAATTTGTAATATGTCTGAATTGATTCATATAACTGGCCAACATTAAGAACAATATGGATTAAGGTTCCATAAATCTCAATCAATTAACACTGTGAAGACACGCATATAAACGAACCCTTATTGATTTAATCACCTCAATCTTAGACTGAACTTGTCTTGACAGACTCCAAGACTCAAACCTAGTGAAGACAGCAGCTAAGAAATATAATTGCTGTCAATCTAAAAGGTCCAGATTGTTCTCATAATATGTGAAAATCAGTTCCAGCATTAAATTGCAATCAGAGCAAACCTAATATAATTACTTTCATCATGGGGATTCAGCTTCGATATAAATAACAGTTTACAATTTCTGAACAAATCATAAAAATATAATAAATTGTGCTAGTATATTGTCATATGTCAATTTTGATCTTAACTATACTTAATAATTAGGTACCTGAATGTAAAAATTCAATGGGGTTTCAAATTGAGATTCTCTTCATTATGATATTAAAAGTACATCTTATTACTTTCTTGTTGAAGACTACTTTTGATTTGTCAAGTATTTCTAGGATGTATAGTAACTTGAAACTATAGTAGCTTTGAAAGGCAGGTATATTATTTTTTAAGCATATTATGTATAAAGTGTAAAAAGTTTAACTTCGATGATGAGAACGATATGGATAGGATGTAAAATCACATTTTCGATTATCATATTTTCATTGTAAATGCCTTCAAAGTAACAACCATCATTTCTCAGAGCGGTGGTCTTAATTAGCTTGTTTTCCACTAGGGGATTAAAGTCGTCCTTGGGCTGGTTGCACAAAGCTAATTAAAAATATTCAAGATATTACTGATTTTAAATTGCAAATTTTGAAAATATGGTTAATATTTTCAATGATCTTTTCAAGCAATATCAGACCAATATTTTGATAATACAGGGCATTTTAAAATCATTAATTATCTGACAGATTTTTAATTACGTTTGTGCAATTGGACCTTTGACTAGCAAGTACACGTCATGCATTATTAATTATTAATTAATTGTTTTTCTACAATAATTAGCTTTATAATATTATGCAATCTATGTAGAGAATAAGCCTGTGAAATTTAAATAAAAAATATAAAAACATTAAAAACCCAATAAGCCAAGCTGTAAATAAAATTTTTCACAATCAAAGATTTCAACAATTATTATTATTATTATTATTCAAGACGATTACTACTTTAGGTGTCGCTAATCGGGAATTTTAGACCCCAAGCCCAAATTACACTAAGCTCTTCGACTGCAACGATTCTTAGAGATTTTTTGATCAATCTCTGTCCACTTCAAGCAGCTAATTAGGTACATTGAATCATTTTAAGCTTTTAAAATATAAAATTCGAACAAATTTAAAAAGTAGTTGTCAACAAAAAACAATTCAAGGGAATCTAAGAAAAATTATTCCAAATATAAATACATCGACTGCCTTTGAGCAAATACTTACAAATACAAAATATATAAATAAGTTATAACTTAATAAACCTCTAAAATAAATTACATTTAACATATAAATAATGAACAATAATTGATTAATTCTTCTAACAGGAATAAGCGAGTGGGTACTTGCCTATCTTATAGTCACATATGGAAGAGAAGGGACCAAGCTGCATGCGATTACATACAGAACACCAAAAAATAAATTCAACTTTGCAGTTTTCCTAGGAACGCTATTAATATCACTAGACCTGAATTGTTTTTCAATTTTAAAAGCATTCGGTAAAGTTACCAAAGGCAACATAAACCACTTTGAATATTTAAAAGAAACCACCATGAACATGATGTAGGGCGTAAATAATAAAAATGCATACAGAATATGTGAAGCGGTATGTCCGATAACGATTGCCAAGGTGACAATACCGACTTTTTTGTCAGACTCAGAATCTCTAGTATTGTTACTATGCAGTATGGCCTCAGTATTTAAAGCTAAAGGGATTGCATAATAAATAGTTGCCCATTCCACTCGACCCGTCTGAGACATAAAAGCAAACAGAACAGATATAGGTCCGAATAGAATTAAGATCAAAACGTCACCCAAAGCAATGTACTTCAGACCAATTCCACCTGTATAGAGAAAACTCGAAGATAGCCCGCCAAAATAGACCAGAGCTAAGTGCTCCATTTTTGCCGGAGAGATTGCTGCTAACAGAATAAAACCGATACATCCAAAGATGTATAATAAAGCTCCCAAAGAAACCACCTCATCTTTTGAAAGGATATGATCTACTAAGGTACGATCATCAGATTTACGATTATCTATACCTTTAACATAATCAAAGTAGGTGTTTACCACGTTTCCAGCCCCATGAACAGACACCACAGTGAAAATGGTCAGTAGAAGAGTGACATAGCTGAAGTCATTAGGTCCTGGGTATTTGTAAGCGATCGTGGAACCCAGCAATGTTGGCATTAAGCTTGCACTCAAGGACCACGGCCTCAAAGCTAATACATAGCTTGAAAGTTTCATTAATCCATTTCTTCCCTTTTGTTTAGGACTGTCTTTAGCAGTAACGTCACCATTTGATTGAGTGATGAGTTTGGTTTCAGTTTCTTCGCTTTTCATTGCACTAAGGATTTTAACTGATTTTTATTTCAATAACTTTGAGAATAATTTTCAGCTTACCTTACAATAATTATTTTATTTGCAACCGGGCTGATGAAAACTTTTTAACATCCACTCTCCGCTACTTTCTAGTAGACTGGTTAGTTTTAATACAAAAATATCTAATTTAATTGCTTTTGCATAGCTTTAAATAGCTGATAATTTCCTCGAAGTACCGTTCTCGCACGTATTGTAAATATTGTTAATGTTAGATTTCTTGGAATTCTGTTTTATTTATTATAATTAATTATAAATATTCACGCTTCACGCGTGGAAATTTGGAAAAGGTAGATATCGAGAGACTGATTGACATTGACAATATTGACATGTATTGTTGACATTTTATTTTGACGAAAATTGTACTGGGTATTGGTAAATATCATAAATAGTGCTTCGATAGACTCGATACACATATTTCCTATTTTGGTCACTACTGCGCAATGACGTAATGCGGTTTACTGTAGGTCATACTCATGCCGGCAGCGAGCTTATTTAAAATGATTAAAATTTTATTGCTCCTTCCTTCATTACATGTGGTTTTCTTTGTGCTAGATCTATATTATTATTATTATGTTGTGGTGGATTGTTATGAATATCACGGTTTCAGTATTGTGTTTAAAGAAAGTGTTAGTTACATGGGTGTCCCATTTAAAAATGAACTACAATCATGGGGATCTCTGAAACGGTAAGAGATACAGGCTCGGTTAAATTAGGGAAAAGTTGCACAATTTAATGCTTATTAAGAATCTGAAACAAAATTTACGGAAACCTCAGGCGTTGCTAAAATATCCTGAAATAACTGAAAAATGGAATTTCTTATTTTATCAAAGAAATTATATTGCAATTTTTTGTCATTATTCTCTCTTAAAAAATTTAAGCAAACCAAAAATCTGTCACATTAAAAACAAACTCTTTAAAATTTAGCTGAATAATGTCATAATCATAAGGCAAGCAATGTCACGTCATACTGCGAGACGTATAATTCATTGATGAAAAAAAAATGGAAGATATATTTTTTCAATGTGATGGATTTTTTAGTTTCCTTAATTTTTTTAATAGCGAATAACATGAAAAAACAATATGGCGGTCATAAGAAAAGCAAAAGTCGACTTTGAAAACTCTGCACATTGCGAAGTATCTTGGAAACAGTACGTCATATGGCAAAAAAGTAAAGCGACAGGCGACTTTTCTCCTCTAAAAAACACGAGGTATAGAAAATTGTACAGGGTGGGCCAATAAGCGAGGTAAGCGGCTGTATCTCAGAAACTAATGATCGTAGAGAGTTACGGTAAAAAATTTTATAGGTTAAGTGGGCAAGGGAAAATGCTGGAAATTATTTTCAAGTTTCCAAGATGGCTGCCAGAGGGCGTTTGCACCATCTTGAATTACATAAAGTTACGTTTCTTGTGATTTTCCCCAATGAATGTAACAAAAAAGTATTTGCGTTTTAATGTTATCTTAAAGTCTAACATTTTTTATAGAAACAATTTTTCGAAATAAAGTGGTGGGGGGTATTTGAATGTTGTTTTAAACAAATGCCTGTAACTTCGAAACGGCTTCACTGATTTGGATAAATTTGGTATAGTTGGAAAGAGCATTTCTTGGGCTTTTAGGTTTCTTGTGACAATGACAGTTGTGACCTACACGGCCGCCGATAGAGGGCGTTATTCGACATTATAACCAAAATATTGGATTTTCTCAAAAAATTTAAATGCAATGTAATGACTTTTTTTAGACTAGAAAATAGACAAATGATTACCCAATAAGCTTGCTCAAACCGCATCTTAATATCTTTTTCCTAACTCAAATTATTTAAAAAATACCAAACCAACAAAATTCATTTATCCCCATTTAAAAATGCATCGGTCGCTTTCGATAAGAAGGCAATTAGTAGGCCATGGAAACAAAAGCCAAACTCCTCACGCGTTTTCGTAACGATTTTCCTTTTAAATAAAGTTGTGGTCCTCAAAAGAACCCATTTTGAAAAAAGATTAATGCCTTCTGTGTTCAAATTGCCTTCCGTCATATTCCACACATTGTTCCCGTCTTTCTCGAGTCAGCAGAACCGCAGCCTCGATTTCTGCCGCTGATAGTTGACGAATTGAGTTTCGAATTCTGTTTTCCATATCCATTCGTGTTGTTGGTGGAGTTTGAAAAACAATGTCTTTTAAGCGTCCCCAGAAGTAAAAATCAAGACATGTCAAGTCGGGAGATTTTGCCGGACAAGGAAATCGGCCTCCCCTTCCTATCCAGCGTTCTCGAAAGATCCAGTAAATATGGTTTCGGAGATTAATTGAATAATATGCCGGATAACCATCTAATTGCAAAAGCATAGTTCTCCTAGTTTCGAGTGGCACATCTTCCAACAAAATTGGCAAGTCGTTGATCAAAAACTCTAAGAAGCGGTTACCAGTTAAAGCTTGATCAAAAAAGTAAGGTTCAATAATTCTGTCCCCAATGATACCGCACCACACATTTAGGCTCTAGCGTCCCTGCTGCTGCACTTCTCTCTCTTAACCAACGTTGCTTTTCAGCGGACCAATAATGCATATTATGAAGGTTTACTCTACCATCACTATTAAAGGTAGCCTCGTCGGTCCAGAGAATTTCCTTTAAGAAATTTCCGTTTTCCTCAAGTATGCCTAGCATCCATTATGGCAATAATTTAATCTATTATCGAAATCTTGTTTATTTAGCGCCTGGTGCAAGACTATGTGGTAAGGATGTAATATAAAAGTAGAAAACAACATAATCAATAGTAAAAAATAATAAAACCAGAATAGCACTGAATTTGTATTTGAGAGTATGTGCTAAGATACTTGGAATAAGATAAAATTATTCACCTATAATCTTTCAAAATATTTCTAACAGTTGTCCGTGCAACAAATTCCCAAGTCTAGAGACAATGTTCTAGTTTCTAGTTTCTACATGTCTATAAAATTCTGTGTAAGCCAAGACATTGATAATATTTTCTTCGGTCCTTCCATTGCGACGCCTGCGACGTTTAGCACAACGAAAACTTCCAGTATCGCGTAATCGCTTTACCAAGCGCGGAAACATTCTTCTCCTGTAATGAAGGCGATCTGGATACCGTGCCGCGTACTGTCTTGCAGCTATAGCTACATTTTGAAAACACTCGAAATAAATCGCAATCATGTCAACGGCTTCATTATTTAATTTTGTGAGAAGCATTTTGATTAAAAAGTACTCAAATTATATGCAATCAACAATAATAGTGGGCTGCGTGTGTGACAGAAGTTTGACGTTACTTGCCAATATTTAAGTTAGGAGTTTGTCTTTTATTTCCATGGCCTACTACTTGCCTTCTTATCGAAAGCGACCGATGCATTTTTAAATGGGGATATATGAATTTTCTTGGTTTGGTATTTTTTAAATAATTTGAGTTAGGAAAAAGATATTAAGATGCGGTTTGCGCAAGCTTATTGGTTGATCATTTGTCTATTTTCTAGTCTAAAAAAAGTCATATCATCGCATTTAAATTTTTTGAGAAAATCCAATATTTTGGTTATAATGTCGGATAACGCCCTCTATCGGTGGCCGTGTAGGTTACAACTGTCATTGTCACAAAAAACCTAAAAGCCCAAGAAATGCTCTTTCCAATGATACCAAATTTATCCAAATCATTGAAGCCGTTTCGAAGTTACAGGCATTTGTTTAAAACAACATTCAAATACCCCCCACCACTTTATTTCGAAAGATAGAGAAAAATTGTTTCTGTAAAAAATGTTAGACTTTAAGATAACATTAAAACGCAAATACTTTTTTGTTACATTCATTGAGGAAAATCACAAGAAACGTAACCTAATGTAATTCAAGATGGTGCAAACGCCCTCTGGCAGCCATCTTGGAAACTTGAAAATAATTTCCAGCATTTTCCCTTGCCCACTTAACCTATAAAAATTTTTACCGTAACTCTCTACGATCATTAGTTTCTGAGATACAGCCGCTTACCTCGCTTATTGGCCCACCCTGTACAGAAAGCAGCTGATGCTTGGAAATCTTGTAATTTTATAAGGATCTAAAAGTCTTTGATAGATTTGATATAACAGCCAAGTTTTTCATGTTTCCAACATAATAATCTCCATATTCACAAGAAATTACATTTTTATATCTAATTAGTTAGAATTACTGAGAGGTAAAGACAATTTTAGGCCAATAAGACATCTAATGCAAAATGCGACCAATCAAATATCATCCACTTTCTTTTAATATTTTTCAATTTTCACACCCATTTTCATACCCTTTAAACTTGGACAATTTAAAATAAAGCCTAAAAGCCAGTTTTATAAAGGCCAATTAAGCTAACGGGCAGATTTATGATACAATTTTTAAAACTAATATCGACGTCAAAAAACTTTGATTAACATTTTTTTAATCGCTTTCAAGCCAAGAATCACTGAATTGCTATTTTTTTCACATACGGTCGATACTTTTTCTAGAATCGGCCCGTTAACTTAACGAGCCTTTATAATATTGGCTGTAAGCCATACGATTTGTTTTAATTTATAGGAAATGCCAACAAAAGACCACACATGATGTTACGAGATAACAGTGATAGCTCTTAGCACTGAAGATGAAGAATGATTCCGAATTAATTTGGAACTGGAGGTTAGAAAGATCGAACATCCATTTTTCTATCTGCATTCTGGCCTGTTGGAATCTGGAACGCGGTCACAGTGCGACAATTCACCTAGAGGAGTGACAAGTGACTATTCAAGAATATTGACTTCAGACACTATTCAGACGTATTCACTTCAATGATATCTTGCAGCAAGTAGATTCCCTCAAACCACTTTAACACAGAACCAAATACCTTAAAATATAATACCGGACACTTCCTCTCAAAACCTCCGTCCATTTTTACAGCGCCCTCATGCAGGAACTGGGGCCACTATAAGCTGTTTTTAAATTCAAAGTTAGGTAACTTTTCACGGTTTTTGACAGCGGCAGTCAATGATAATTAATTATTATTAATAATTTGTCATTAGTAATCGAACGTTTAAGTTTCAAGTATAATTTCAATTTAAAGTTACTCTCAAAGCATTATATCAGCGGATAATTTTGTTGCGTACGCAGTTAAATAGGCATTTATAATGTACCGCTGTATTAAAGTGAACATAATGTCTGGAAAATATGTGCTGTGTGCTGTGTGCGGTTGCATTATGGATTGTTAAGCATGTCCAGATATTTCCACGGTGTTCCAAGCAGGAATAAAGAATTATGTATAAAGTTAACTTTAGAAGCCGCGTAAATAAACTTATTAATATTTTATAACTATGCTGATGGAAATAGGAACAAGAAATAGGTTATAATAACATCGATGAATGACGAAATTTTGAAAAAGTGTGGAGTGTCGAAGCCGATTTCTCACCATATTATTTTGTACCTTCTGATCATTTCAAAGAGGAAAATTTTGTTAATCCAGCAAATAATAGACCTTTAGAACTGCAAGGAAGCACATTATTGGAATTGCGGCAAATAAAAGGCTTACACTTAGGTATATAGCGATTCAATCTTTTTGAAATATTCATACCTAAAGATATTAATAATATTGTGTGTAATAGTAGTTAATTATTGTTAATATAATAAACATATTGAAAACTTTGTTGTTTATTGTTGTATTATAATTCTTCGTCCCAATTTCCTCCGTCTATTCCGTCTAATTAATTTTAAGGGCTTTTGTATTCAGCGTTGATATTTAAAACTCCCGCTATGTTTCACCAAATTTAATTTTTAGTGGCCCCAGTTCATGCTTGGTGGCGCTGCTAAAGTGGACGCAACCTGTTGCAATGCTATAGGTATAGGAGTGTCCGGTATTAATATTTTAACGTATTTGACAGAACTTAGAAGACTGTTAGAAGACTAATAATGTTGATTGAATACTGTTTCATGGGCTATTAATTCTTTCAAGCACTCTTGATCTAGAAACACTTTAATTTACCTAGAAAAACTTTAATTTATAAGTAAAACTTAAAAAAAATCAGTAGGTAATGCTTTAAAATTTATTCAGAGAGCAAAAAGGAGATACAAAAATATGAACACGTTCAAATACACCGATAAGAGATTTTCGAGTGAGATATGATGTTTGTTTAGTACTTAAGTACCTAATACATTAAGTATACAAAAAAATTTCAGAAAATAAAACGCATGTAATAATTATGGCAAACGAAAGAATTATTATTCGCTTTCCGCTAGAAATTCTTCAAAGACTTTCACTAAATTATTAATACCATCAAGGTAATTTTTATCAATATCACAGTTTGTACCAGGGAACACATGTGCGAAATCGATCATCTTTACAGTAACCCACAACTCCGGTTTGAGATCGCTCATCAATTCGTCAAGCATCGAAGTGTAATCCTGTTTCCGATCCTGAACCTCCTTATCATAATCGTTCTGGAAAGAGTGCGTTCTCTTCAGTACGTTCATCGACTTTTTCCAGGTGTTGTTTCTGTTGCGCATTAGGGGCATGGCGAGTTCCTTTATCTTGGATGGGAAACTTCTGGTGGTGTGTAAAATCGGACCTTCTTTGGTCAACTGGCCGCTGAAACCTGTAGGAACTCTTTCGGTGTCATTGTTTAAAACTGCTAAACTTAACGGGCGATATAAGCTCTTCGATCTGGTTAATTTCAATTTCGGCATTCGATTTTTCTTCAGGTTCATGCATTCTCTTAAACGTTTTGCGTCGTAAACGATAAGTACCGATGAGGCATAAATATTGAGCCTGTTTTGTTTTCTTGCCCATAACTGGATGCGCCAGAGAGTTCCCAATATTTGCAGCAGCAAATCACGACAGAAACCGTCTGAATCAGCATTTAAGAAAAGTTTTAATGCTGCAAAATAAAAATAATTTGATTTGTAAAAGTAAAAAAAGCCATAATCAGTAGCATTGCAAAAACACTTTACTTACTCCTTGACAATAACGATATTTTTTATACACCTTGAGATACAGTTTTATTTTATAAATGCAGTAGGCAAAATTATTTTACTTAAGTCGTTCAATATTAAAACAATGAACTTACCATCGTAAGTAGAATTTTTGTCAAGTGATTTGCCATAATCTCTACCAAATCTCTGGAAGCAATGCTCCTTGATGTTGTAGACCTGAAATCCTGGTATGCAAAATCCTAGATCACGTTTACAATCATTATACTTCCTCTATAAAAAAAAACTTCCCATGAAACGACACTTGTAAAAATTAACACTCATTTACCTCTTCTCTGAGAATCTTATCTTTGGAAGCCATCGGATCCCAAGTCCTTTTACCAATTTTTATATCGATCACACAAGGTTCCTTGAAATCTCTAGTCAGATCTTCTAAAATTAGGCATTTATATTCGATATCATTGAAAGTGATGTTTTTGGTACCAAAATATTTTGGTACAAGATCTCGTAGTTCGATTAGGTGAGTATCGACGGTGTCGTAAAGCCTTTCATAGAATTCGATTTCTCTCTCACCGCATTCTTTCTTAGTTATCGGTTTAAGTACAGTGCCATTATCACTTTTAAGCATACCTGAAAAATAGAGCGTAAGTAAGTACTTATGATAATTGATTATACGACAAATAGAATTTTGTTCCACCAATCACACAATTCTGAACAGATGGAAACTATTAAAAAACGGTCAATTAACTGGAACTGCCACTGTATGAAACATCACTGATTGAATGTTTTTTATACTTAATTTTGAAACACTCAGAATTGTGGGTGGGAACAAATCTAAAATTTTCATTGCATTAAACTTTATAAGCAAGAAAACAAAATCAACACTAATACTAGTTAACAAGAGTATGAATAAAGTTTTTTTTTACAAACACACTTAATGTGTATCTTGTCACAAGGGAAGAAAATTAGCTTTAAGCGAGCGAGGAAAACTAATAGCTAAGGGTTTCTAAATATTTGTGATTGTGATCAATGTGTTATAATGCCAATCGCTTGCGTATGACCTTTTGATTACGCAGGCGAATTTATGTGTACTACTGCGGTTTGTTCTTTGTTTGTGAATTATTATCATCGCTTACAACGCTATTGTACTAATCAATGATTGTTGAATTTAATGGTACAATAAAGAGATTTATTATTATTATTATTAAAAGCATTTTCCGAACTGTGACACATAACTGCTTTTCGTCTAGCATAAACCATTAAAAAATGTTTTCGAAAGCAAAATTTGAAGGCAAAAACTTTAAAATTATATATAAAATACATAACATAGAAATAGATTCAAAACATTGATTTAATATGCCATTTAATATTATCTCATAACACTTCAAAACATGTTCAAAATAGTCATGTTAAAACCATCGTCTCAAGTTGGAAATGTTAGATTTTTTTTGTATTTTCACTTTTCACAAAACACACGCAGAATATACTATAAGTTCAGAACTTCATAACAATAAATAATGCTTTTATTAATCATAATAATAATCAACATTTCAAGTATTTCACTTTTATTAGCTTGAATTCAAAAGAAAAACACTGAATAAAACTGGAATTTAATTTAAATTCAATTATGTGACACTTGAAAGTGTTAAAAACACTTCGAAGAACAAATGTCAAGCCTAGAATGAAAAGTGTCCAGATTGTTAAAATCTACAAAATCAACAGATTTATTTTGTCTCCCTAGGGAGGAAAAGAATCACTTTCGGTTTCAGTAACATTTTTTCAGCTGAAATGAGTAATTTTCAGGAATGGTTTGACGAAAAAATTAAATGTAAACCTCTGATTCTATCCTTGTAGTGATTTTTTAAAATATGCTTCAGTGGTTTCAAAGAATGGTCTTTTGTCTCAAACTGCAACAATATCAATAGCACCAGCACCTTGTATTGTTGATTGAAATACGTTCTCAAGACTAGTCCACCTTTTTATTTTTACTCACATTAACAAATGTTTCAATCAGGAATCCATCAAAGTGATTTTTTTTCAACAACTTTGATATAAGATCTTTTTAGATTTTAAAGAAATTGTACCACGAATTTCTCCTGTATAATTTTTATTGACCTACATGTCTTGCATCTTGTTCTAGTTCTAGTTGTTATACTTGAATTGAGGTTCGAGCTAAATTAAGACATTTCTTGTTCTACTCTACTTGATTACAAAAGTTACCTCTTATTATTTTGTGCACTTGTGTCATCATTTGTGACCCAAATAATTAATTAATTGGCATGCACATAAATACACCATAAAGCTTCGGAAGTGCAAAATAGTATCATATCATTTAAGTCGTATCACTTTCAAGAATCGACCCTAGAATTAACCACCCTTTTTTCCATCCACTGTCTACATCACTACTTAAACTTAAATCCATCTTAATGGTAGGTATTTATAGGCTAGCAACTTGAATGCCAAGTTAGATTTTGAGAATAATTTCAATATCCCAAAGTAGGTTTAGTGGTGTAATTTTATCTTGAATTCAATGTGCAATTTGCTCTTGATAATTTTAATTGCTTAAACAACACTGACTCACTTTCAAGATAAGTTACATAATTAAGTATTGTTGAAATTATATCATTATTGAAAAAATCAAATTTGTTCATAATTTATAAGAGATTGACAATAATAATTTGCAATAATTAAAGCCATTGTAGTTCATTTCATATGATAATATTAATAACAATAATAATAATTATAAATGATAACATAATAATTGAAGGCGAAATTCTACTATAATCACCTTTTGTTATTCTTACTTAAAAAGATAGGTATCACTGCCAGGGTTAAATTAAACAAGGTTACTTAAAATATAAAATACATTAGGAAAATAAAATGTGAATTTTATTGTTGCTGTGCTTAGGACTCTATTTTTAACAATACAAGTTTGCAGGTGAAATAAAAGAGCTAGCCAGATTTCTGTCATGTTTGCTTAGTATTGCTCAACCTATGAGATCTAGCGGGTACTTTCCTTATTAAACAGATACAGCAAATCAACTAATTAATAAATTAATTCTTAGAAATAAATAATTAATAACTTCTTATGAAATTTTGTAAAAGAGGAATCAATTGGTGGCGTCAGGGAGAATTAATTGGCAAGAAAAAAATTATTCTAAAATCAGTCATTATCAATTATTGAATAACTATGTTCAAAAAGCAAGGTCGATTTTGTATAGATTCAGTAATAATTTTTACAGCAATTCAATTTCCTGCAATTATTATATTATATTCATCATTACATAATACCAAAATTTTAGGATTTAGGATTCTAAATTTATTTTAGAAAAATTGCTCTGTTGGATATTTATAGAATTATAGATAGATATAAATAAAAAATATTAAAAAATGAGTAATATTTAAATTAGTGATGGGGAATTAAAAAGGGAATAGCACATTAAACAAGCCACTAAAAGTTTGCTAATATTAGATTTGAGACTATTTTCTCAATTAGCAATCATAATATAATAATAATTACAATTGCCACTTGTAATAACTGGTCTCTAGATACAGGGACATCTCCCCCAATTTTAAAAATTACTTATTGAAAATCCAATTAGTTACCACGCATACAGTCTTTTTCTGTTGGTTTTCCTCTTTTGTCAACTGCTTTTCACAGTATGTCAAATGAAAACTGACGTTTACTTTAATAAATCGGGGAAACATTTGACAAATTGGGAAACACAATTGACACAAGAGGAAAACCAAGAAAAAAATACTGTAATAACCCATAATGATTTTAAATGAAGATTAGTTATCGTTAATTACCTACTAGAAACTTTTTAGGAACCCCCCCCCCCCCCCCCCCGGCCATGATTTTAATTTTATCTATTGATTAAATAAGTCCGCATAGATCTATGTATTTGGAATTATAAATCACTTTTATTTTTCAAATCAGCATTCACATATCCAATTAAACACTATTATAATAATATAATAGCATATAAAAAACTGTTTACTTATCCAATTAAACACTATTATTATAATAGAGCATTAAAAAAAAGTTTAAATAGGTAGATGTCTGAACTCCAGTAACACAGATTTTTTTTCCAAAGGTTAAAGCACTTGAAAATGGCCTGTCTTTATATAAAACAGTGTTAAAAAAACAGCACTTTATAGACACTATATAGTTGAAATGTTCTGCTAATTTTTCGTTTTATTATACAGGTGTCCAGTAAGTACCTCCTAATTTATCGGGAGCATACAGGATAGATCAAAAGTCTAATAGTCTGTCATAAAATTCCCAAAGGGTCCTCAAACGGAGATACAGAGCCCCAACAGGGTACCCAACGATTTACTTTTTTGACTCTAACTTTTGAACCGCTTGTATTATTCGATGAAAATTTAATATTTTATACAGACCATAAAAAAGCCATATCAGAGTTACTATCGAGGGAACTTAAATTCGCCATTTTTATCGAAATAAATTAAGAGTACCTTTTTTTAGAGATGAATTTAAATCAAAATGAAAACAATAAAACATATTCAACTACAAAAATTGCTCTAAATGTCACTTATTGTCACTTTGACAGTAGCAATTAAATGAGCGGCTAGAACTAAGCAATTGTTTAAGTAATTACAATTTTTTCCCTACTGACTTGAAAGTACTTGTCAAGTCGGAAACGAGTCGTTTCCCCATTATGTACCCATACAATTAGTTACTAGTCGCTCATTTAATTGCTACTGTCAAAGTGACACAAGTGACCTTTTGAGCAATTTTTGTAGTTACGTTAGTTTCATTGTTTTCATTTTGATTTAAATTTATGTTCAATAAACGTTTAAATTGTCGTTTTTCTTGTTAACGAGTTGTTTCCAGACCCATGTGTACAGGAACTTTTTGTCTTAGAATGCCACACCTATCAATGATTGACGTATGGCCATTTACTATCGGAACATCTGTAGATTTCGAGCCAAAACTATGCATTTTCGAGAAAAATTACATCAGACAAAAGTTGCAGAGTGAAAAATTCCATAAAACTTTGGTTCTACATTTTTGATTTCTTGTTACATTCCAATAAAATTAATAATTTTGGTCGAAAATCTGAAAAAAGGCACATCAGTGTTAATACATAGTTTTGGCTTGACATTTAAAATAAGGCGTAGAAACTATGTAGGATTTGCAAAAAGTTATGGAAATTTTTCACCAAAATACATGATTTTTCATCAAAACACAAAAATCGACAAAGATCAGGTCAGGTGTATGCCTTATGAAGACCAAGGTATGATTCAGTCCAAACACTTTCTCCTATACAGGTAGCATCAACATATAGGAAAATCCCCAATAAAACTGCGAATGTTTGTCTAATTTGAAGATATTAGAGGTTGGTCTAGAAGTTTTTTTACATATCATCATAAACTAATAAACGAGGGGTGTATTATTCAAAACTAGAGATAACTGTTACGACATCCTGCAATTTATTACTAAACTTCATAATTGCTCTTCAAGGTTAACTGCAGCTCGTTGAAGTTTTTAAAAATTGGATTTCCAATTTCATTGAAAGGTTAATAATAAAATTAATGAGTAAACAAAAATGTATCTTCCTTTCTTTCTGGCTTTTCCTTGAGACTTGTACTCATTATGGCTCCATGCCAATGTCACCAACAAAGATTTCAGGAAGTGACCCGTTCATTCAATGATAATGTACCTACACAATAATGGGAAAATGCACATAGGTAAAATTCTGAGATATATTTTAGATCTTAGACCATTCATGTAGAACTAGAAATTATGTATACAGTGAATAAGTATACATTCTAAGAGAAAGTGCAAATGTTATTTGTGGTAATAATATTTCCTATGTAAATTATTCAGTCCATGCAGCTTGGAAAGACCACTCTAGCTTTATTTTAAACAAGACACCTAACAATTGCTGAGATATTTTGGGATCAAAAAAATCGTCATTCATACTTTTGACCATTCTGTTATTATAGAAAGTACATGCATTAACATAAGTGTAAAAACGTAAACATACCAATAGATTTACTTTTGTTGAACATATGACCAGCCACTTGGTTTTCAAAAATTTTGATCTCCCCGTTCACCAGACCAGAGCATTCTGCAGCCACTCCATTTCTGAGGCCGTTAGGATTATTTGCAACCTTGGAACCTCCGCAATTTATTTCGATACCGTCATACTTTTTACTGTCATAAGTACCGGCACCGGCACCAGCACCAGCCTTGTCTAAAACATTAATACCTTCATCGAAGTCTTCTTGGATTGCCAGTCTACAAAACCCGTACTCTTCATTATCGAATACTGATCGTTTTCGGATGCGTTGAGAGGTATCCTTGCTGTTCTTGATCGGATAGTTGTCTTCGATTTCCTCCTTGATAGCTGCCATATGGATGCCACTGTCGTCGGACAAAGTCTGTGACATTCTCAGTTCTTTAAAGACGTCCACGTTGCTCAGATCTGTGGAAGAACGTTCTCTGGACACATCAGATGACGTCGTGGCCCCGAAATCGTTGGACGGACTTACAATACTTGTACAAGTCTTGGATTTGAATAGACGCAATACTGATTTCCTAGTTATGGGTAACTTTAGATTGTCATGTATAACTAAGTGGGACACAGACAGCTTTCCCATTCTATGTTGTAATGTGTTTGTTAAGAAATTTTGGTCCACTGAAGATTTTTTGATCTAGAAAATTAATGGATCATTGTTAATAAAATAATAATTTTTAGTGAAGGAATAGGAAATTAAACCACTCAGCTAATTAAAGTTCTTTAATTAATAAGACTATTTTAAAATATCTAGTTCATTGACTTATGCAGCAAAATAGCTAAATTTAGATTTTCCTTTATACAATAATAATTATTAAACAAGTAGAAATATCTTCCCAAAAATCAGTTACAATTAAAGAGGATCAAAAGGTGAGAGGTTAAAAAAACACCTTCCATCTTGTTACCAAATTTGGTAACAAAAATTTGCTAAGATTTTAAGAAGTGCTGGAACTTTAGCAACAAATTCGAATTAAATAATAATAATAATAATGCTAGGTTGACCATAAAAATAAACTGTTGCAAGCTGGGAATAAAACTAATATTATTTAGCATTAGGAAGGCTTTTTTTCAGTGGTTAATCATATTTCTTTAAATATATCATTGAATTTTGTCAATACCATTGTCAAAAATACCCTTAAAATCATATTAAGAAGATTTACTAACGCCCAATCTCGTAAAACTTGCAACTGAATCAAAATTTTGTTTTCGTTATGTTTTAAATTTTGTAACTTTGAGTACTTAAAAAACTTATCCTTATCCATAATTGTCAACATTCATGACTATTGAATTGAAATCATAAATGATTCAGGATTCAGGGCTGTTTTTCTGTGGTCCTTGGACATTTACTACAAATATTTTGTCTACAACTACAGTAGACATCATCAGAGGCTTAAAATTTATTTTTTCACATTTTTTCTAATTTCCAATAAAGTACAATTTTTATCACAGAAAACATGAGTCATTTTGTGATCAGAGAAAAGGGAACAGAAGGTGTTCTATAAGCTCCATGACAAACTTTGACAGATGATAGGTCACTTAATTTTAAACATGTTATTTCTAATAAACACGTGTCGGATTCGCTTTTGTTTATGAGTTATAAACAAGTGAAAATCGCAATTTTTAATTTTGAAAGCAGTGTACATCGGAAACGGTTCCAAATATCAGAAAATGGCTTACATGTCCCTGTCTTAATCTTAACTTTTCACACGATATCCTACTATGTGCTTGAAATTTTAATACAGGGTAATTATAAATCTGATAATTTTCACCATACCATGTAAAAAAGTTACGGTAATTATTTACATCCGCGGATCCAAAGTTTCATCAATTTTTTTGGGACCGAGGAGCGAAATAGGGATGCTGGGTGGGTAAGAAGCTAAAAACAGCCATTGCAAACTAATATTAAGGTCACAGCTAAGGCCTCTTTGGCACTACGGTCGAATTTCTATTTTTTTTTTCACTTTCAGGGCAAGTAATATCTTCGAGATTAACAATAGCACAGTTTTTATATTGAATTTTGCATTTATTTTGCATTTATATTCCAAAATACGTGACATCGCTCGCTATTATGGTCCGACTACGTTTGAATGCGGTTCGTATGTTGCGTATGTTACCAGACCGGCCCTGGTGTTGATATTACGAGTTTCCGGCCGCGCTTTAATGTTTATTCCGTCCACTCGACACTCTGACCTTGCATGTTTATTGTTATTTTCGCTGTTCTAAACAGGCCCGCACTCAGGAAGACCTTCTTTTGATGCCCTTTTGTTCGCTTATCTTTCATTTGCAAAGCAAATTAATACCTTCCTGGTGTTACTATAGGTATGTCCTCCATTCCTATATAGGTGCCATAGTGAATTTGTAGGAGCCGCGGATGTAAATAATGACCAAAGTTACATAGGGACATGTAAGCCATTTTCAGATATTTAGAACCGTTTCCATTGTATGTACATTGCTTTCAAAATGAAAAATACTATCTACTCAATTTAAACTGCAACTGTAGAAACCAATTTTACTGGATTTTCACGGGAGATATGAAAATACAATACAAATACAGTAATATACAGGGTGTCCTATAAAAAAAAAAACACAATGTCGTCAGTACTGAGCCAAGGAGCATCCTGTACGAAAAAAATTTGCACCAATAGAACTTAATTAAAAAATTGACCAGTTATTTATTTTTTTCAAAAAAAAGTAATTTCCGTTTTATGGAATTTATTTCTTACTTATGATGTGCACTGTATTCTTTTAAACGCTTGTAACATCTAAACTAAAGCGAATCAGGCACATGTTTATTAAAAATGTTATGCTTAAAATTAAGTGGCCTATCCTCTGTCAAAGTTTCTCATAGAGCATATAGAACATAACACAACAGGGTTTGGAAATATGATTAGGACTTTATTTTGAAATATAATTAACACCATTTTTACCTATTACAAACTGTATTATAGAACCGGTTTTAAAATGCCAAAGCTACTTTGAATTTTCATTAATTAAAACAACAGTTACCAAGGGTGAAATAATTATTACACTCTCACTCTAATTTAAACTTATTACATTTAATTTAAAACATGTTAATTGTATTATGAAACTGGCCCATCATAGATATAATGAAGGTAAACTTACTTTCAAGAGAAGCAGAACAAAATATCTGTATCTGTGAGCGTCATTATAAAAATATTGCTAATGCAACGAATATCGATGTTGTCATAGCACTCGATTATTCCAGGTATTCATGTTAATACTGAATACTGATAGCACTACCACCAAAGAGATAAAATATATCTACATTATATTTATTGCAAAAAATTGATGATAAAAACAGCTTTCAGACTAACAATACCTAATTCTGGGTTTTAACCCTACAGTTTATAAGAATTGGAAACTTATGGAGAAGCATTTTTGTCATCTCCTTTTTATAAAAACTATTTTTCACACAATTTTTCCGTGTCAACTTAAATTTTTCAATTTAAGCTTCAAAAAGACTTAATTGATAGTTATTAGAAGTAGAAGAGCAAAGAACATTAAATAAAATGCTCAAGGGTCTTGTAATATTTTGAACTAAGAATTTTTTTTTTAAATTACTTATTTTCTTATTCTTATTTTGATGAGTGAAAGAAGGTACCTACTACTGTGACTAAAAAAAACTTGAAAGTCGAAACTTTCTAACAAAACTATGTATCTAAAAATAAAGATAAAAAATCATCTGCAAAGAATAGGAGTGATGAAGGTACAAGAAGAAAATATAAAAATTAGGCAGGTCATAGAACCAGAAAACATTAAATTTACTTATTATCATTATTATTTATTTTAGGTGCGGAACTAACAATTATGTTGCAATGTGATTGATTAAAAGAATTAAAAATAGGTAAAACCAAGGTAATCCCACTTTGTTTTTATTTTTGCAGGTAATCCTATCATGAAATCTGACTTTAATAATCAAATAAGTACCTACTCATTGCATTGATCATTGATCTACAATACTTTCATGGGACTGGATGAATTTAAAGGGGGGATTATCAAGTTGTCAAAAATTAAACTGTTGAATTTTTTTATTTGAACTAGAAGCTGGCTCAAATTCATTGGTATACTCGGTAGAAGGAATATTTGAAGGCCCAGAGGCTATGTACCTAGCGACACAAAGAGTATTAAAGCGTAACATCGTAAAGACATTATTGCAAGCAATAATGCTATAAGACCTTTTTCTGCAGGGTAGTATTCCAACAATATTTATTTTATCTTCAGGAAAAGATGTGCTTTTCATGCATTAGTCAATTTTTATAAAATTGTCAATTAAGTACCTACATATTACACTGACAAGGATTTATGACTGGAAATTAATCCCCTGCTTTAAAACAAGCGCCTATTAGGTACATAAAAATGTAAATCAAGTTAAGTTGTTTCTTACAGTTTCTAAATTTTGAATTATACCTAGATACGGTCCTGGTCAGACACCCGTCTCTATTTACTTTTCAATGTTGGTTGTCCCTTAATCTCTTGAGTAAACATTGCAAGAAGATTTACGAGAGTTCAAATATCTATTCCATCCACTATATGTTACCATGCACTGAAACATTTAATATTTACACAGCTTAAGGCCCAGTTGCAGGAAAGTTCGTCATCAACTATACAGGGTGTATCTAAATAACACCGAAAAAATTTAAGAGCTGATTCTTTGGTCAAAAATAAACAAAAAATTTCGTACAAACGTGTGTCTAGAAATGCACCCTTTTTGAGATACAGGGTGTCAAAAAAAGATTATTTTACCAGTTTTTTGAAGATATTTGGGGAACCGTTTGAGATATGAAACTCACCTTTTGTAAATGTCATATCATTGATATTGATAGCTACTTTTTTAATACTGAGTTTTTTTCATGTGTCATTATAGCGGAGATCTCAGAAATGAGCGAAGTTTTTTTGCCGTTAATTTTTCGACACTTGTCTTGAAACATTCAAAGCGAGTTTTTCATCGTAAATGCCCGTTTTTCTCGAAAATGGCTCACGTTAGCAGTTATAACCAAGAGTATCTTTTTGTGTAGAAAACATTGACGGTTAAAAGTGTGCTTTTAAAATATCAATTTGTCCAGTGTCGTAGATATTAGGGGCAAAAAATCCCCCCAACCCTAAAAATCTCCGGCGCTGGCATACTTAAAAATGGTATATAGCATTAAAATAGTTGCTAATATCAATGATAAGATCTGTACAGGGTGATTCATTATAATGTCGCCCCCCTTTAACTTTGTTATTTCATGTGTCCCAAAAAAATTAAAAATGGGGTTATGTAGGTGCTAACAAAGACTTTTTTATACGTGTAACAAAAATTTGAAAGTAGATCAGTATACAGGGAAAACCAAAAATTTAATTTTTTTTTCAATGGATCACCCTATATATGAATTTATTTTTCGATTCCTCGTAAAATTCTAAGCATAACTTATATAACATATCGTATACCTAAATTCAAAGGCTTCTGAAATATTCGCATTTGAAACATCATCAAATATTTTATAAAACACCTGTTGCAAATCAAGAAATCTAACAATAAAATGCTCTACTGGGCCTCCATTTTTTTCAACACATTTTATAAGGGTTTATAAGGGTTGTTCGCATTTTCTCCAATGAATCCGTTATGAATTCTGGGTTATTTTAATTTAAATTATTAATTTTAATCCGTATCAAATCTTTAAGATGATCGAGGTTTTCAATTTGGTAGTCATACACACGGTTTTTTCAATAGTTTCAAATGCGAATATTTCAGAAACTATTGAATTTAGGTATACGGTATGTTATATAAATTATGCTTAGAATTTTACGAGGAATCGAAAAATAAATTCATATATAGGGTGTTCCATTGAAAAAAAAATTAAATTTTTGGTTTTCCCTGTATACTGATCTATTTTCAAATTTTTGTTATACGTATAAAAAAGTCTTTTTTAGCACCTACATAACCCTACTTTTAATTTTTTTGAGACACATGAAATAACAAAGTTAAAGGGGGGCGACATTATAATGAATCACCCTGTACAAAAGTTGAATTCTGTGTCTTATACGGTTCCCGAGACATCTTCAAAAAACTCGAAAAACAATCTTTTTTTGACACCCCGTATCTCAACAAGGGTGCATATCCAGACACACGTTAATAGGAAATTTTTTGTTTCTTTTTTATCAAAGAATCCTCCCCTAAATTTTTTCGGTGTTATTTAGATACACCCTGTATAATATGGAGGATAATTATTAATCACTGATTTTAAATTAAAATCCGCTGTATTTTCCGAGCTGTCATCTTTGCTGACAGTATGGAAACCATGGAAAATAAACATTGTTCAATGTATCAGCCACATTGACACTAGGAAATTAAATTGATCCCAGATTTATTTGAAGAGAAGTGTACCTGTGAATCTAATTATTATCCAGAAAACTCAAAGACCATCCCAAAAATTCGAGAGTATGCAATTTAAAACCATAATAATTATCTCTATCTGACAAATCGACTAATTACTGCCCTGTACCTGTAACCTAAAGATGCTTCCACCAAAGCAACACAGGGGAATATTGTGTTCCCATATGTTGTGCTTCTTGTTCCAAACTTTGGCCACTTAAGAGAAACAAGTGCAAACATTTATTTTCCACCAAAGTGATGTAAATTTCAGTTTTGTTTCTAATTGTTTTTTGGTTTACGGGAAACATGCTATATCCACTAAAGCAACAGCATAAAGGAAACAAAAATTTTTGATGCGGTAAAGCTTTCAAAAAAGAAAAGAGTGTAGGGGATTACTTAGCGGATTAAAACTTTTGGAGGCCTTTGGAGGGTGACTGTTGTCTTGCATCGAACTAAAAATCCGAAGAGAAGGCATCAAATACAGAGCAGCAATTGAGAATTCGGTCATTATTTACATCCGCGGCTCCTACAGTTTCACTATGGCACCTATATAGGGATAGAGAACATACCTATAGTAACACCAGGAAGGTATTCATTTGCTTTGCAAATTAATGGTTAGCCAAAAAAAGAGGCGTTAAGAGCCGCTCTAATGAGTCCGGTCCTGAGTAGGCGGCGTATAAATACATAGGAAGCACGCACTCGAAATGATGAATACGCGTCCAAACCAACCGGATCGTAAGCGGTGGATGCCATGAGCACGACACAGAGAGGGATTCGACCGGATATAAGATTTCTCATATCTTATCCAGAGTATAACGAACGATGTCACGGTTTTTGGAATGCAAATGCAAAATTCAAAATAAAAACTGTGCTACTGTTTATCTCGAAGATATTCCTTGCCCTGAAAGTGAAAAAAAAATAGAAATTCGATCGTAGTGTCAAAGAGGCCTTAGTTGTGACCTTAATATTAGTTTGCAATGGCTGATTTTAGCTTCTTACCCACCCAGCACCCCTATTTCGCTCCTCGGTCCCGAAAAAATTGATGAAACTTACGAGCCGCGGATGTAAACAATTACCAAAATTCAATATAAAAATCGTGCTACTGTTAATCTCGAAGATTTTCCTTGCCCTGGAAGTGAAGAAAAAAATAGAAATTCGACCGTAGTGTCAAAGAGGCCTTAGTTGTGACCTTAATATTAGTTTGCAATGGCTGTTTTTAGCTTCTTACCCACCCAGCACCCCTATTTCGCTCCTCGGTCCCAAAAAAATTGATGAAACTTACGAGCCGCGGATGTAAACAATTACTGAGAATTCAATTAAATTCTATTAGCAAGTCATTACTCCATTTGAACGACATGTTAGTTGCAATGACACACTGAAAACCCATAGTAAATGTTTCCTGAATACTGTCACTGTCTGTCTCCACTGCAGAAACAAAAAGTTCCAACTACGATTTGTTGCTGTGTGTTCCTATTTTTCCTTTGATGTTATTACAGCTTCAAACGGAAACAAGTGGCAACACGCAAGAAAGAGCAACTTCTACTAGCAACATCAAGAAACATCGAGCAACAACTTACTGGAACATTTGTAAACATTTAGGAAATTTTGTTCCTTTGGTGGATCTCAGAGGACTTCAATAATCAATGATGTACAAGCAATGTTGACAACAAAAATCCATTCCAAAATGTTCAATCAATTGGAGGACTTGATTCCCTATATTATGTTTCAGATGAATAATCCCTAAATGATAAATTATTGATTCCTTTATATTGAACTCTCCTGTTGCTGTAGTTACATTTGAAGTCTTTTAGGGGCACTTTCTAGAAAATCAGGTAAAAGTTTGCAAAGTGTGACATCATTTTCATTGTTTTCATTTAGGTCTTTTTTAATTATACCTACTGTGATGTGCCAATATTGACCAATGACATCACGTCATCACAAATTGAAATTTTTCCCGATTTTAACGAAAATGGCTCAACAGACCTAAAATTTACCTGCAGCACCAGAAGTAGCTTTTCAATCTTAACAAATTATAATTTATAATTATTTTCAAGACATACTCGGGAAGCCAATAAATCATACATAATCAATCCCAAGTTTTTACCATTGAGTATAAAGTTAGGAGTGAGGTCAGGTCGACAATTTTCTTCCAATCTCAACATTAATTTCTTTCTACAAGGTGCAGAAATCCCCAGTTAATTTTGGTCAACCCTAAAAAATACATTTTACCCATTATAGTTATATTTAGCATACAATAAAATGCAAGAACTGCAACATTGCAATTCCACACTTTCTAAAACTAAAACTCAACTGTTTTGAACTCCGCATGCACTTACCACTGATGACACTGAATTTTCTCCTTGAAACATCTTTATTTAGATTGGTAACAAAATGAAAATACTCAAAATACTCGAAATAAAAATAAGAACACGTACGTATGCATGCGTGTTCCTAAATGCAATGCTAAAAGCCTACGCTAATAAAACAGATGGTGCAGGTTTCACGAAATCACAAATAATAGGTACCAGCAAATGGATTTACCAGATATAGGTACATTATGATTATGGATTTCTTAAGAAATACCAAACCTAAATTTAACGCATCATTACTCATTAGTTTCCCTCTTCCTTCCTACATACATATTTACCTTTAAATACGTCAATTCTCATTCAACTCCTGTAATTCCCAGTTACTCATTCTTTAATTTTACCCATCACATTATAAATTACACCAAAACTTCTTACACACTCATTTCAATTTTCGCTGTCGAGTGCTGCCATATCCTCAGTCTGTCCTCACTCCTCAGCTTTCACCACCAGGCCAGGGAGCGGAGTTGCTAAGCTAAGCTAGTAAAGCGACGCTGCCTGCAGTCGCTGGTCGCTGCACAGACAAGCACAACACAACCGCTCTTCCGCGTTGTAAAACGAAAATGAGAAATGAAAATGAGATAATAATAAAATAATGAATGAGAATGAGAGAAATGAAAATAACGAATTTTATTTCTGTGTGAGCCTGTCCTGTCCTGACAGAGGACAGTCACAAAAGACTCACAGACACAGAACAGAACTCACAGAACAGTTTTTAGTTTTTGTGTCTGTTCTGTTTTGTTGTTCGGTGGAAATGATGATGGGTGATCAATGACTGAAGATGAGATAAATGATATGACTGATATGAGATATGTGATAGATGATAGATGATGATGATTGATGAGTATTATTATTGAGAGAAACTCCAAACTCAGGAGAAAAGTGAAAAGCAACGTGAAATGAGATTAGAGTAACAAAGATAGAGAAACGTACCCACGCAACCCATAGACCACAGTCCTTATTCATTGACCTAGCCTAGCCCTATCTCTTCTCTATCGCCTATCGCCTACCATTCGTCTGGCTTACCTTCCAGAGGGGTGCGTTCGAAAACGTTATACCCAGTCCCAGTTCCCAGTAGGGAACCTGTATTACCGACACTGACGCTTACTACGATAGCGCATTCTCATTACTACGGTTTCTCACAAAAAGTTGGGAAAAAAGTTGGGAATGTCAAATTGTTTAAAAATTCACATAATTTTATTAAGTCCGTGTATTTTTTTTTAAATGGTAAACTTTTGCTGCGTTAGATAGGATGTTTTAACACTAAAACGGAAACTCTCTACTTGTTCGCGTTGCCTAAAGCCTAAAGGTAACTTTATTAATATTTTATTAAACTCATTATAGTCCTCTATCAATACTTATTACCTGTTACTAGGATTTTCTGGACAAAAAATTCACCCAGCCCCAGCCCAGCAGACAGTTTTGATTGCAGAAAATATACGGGGCTCAGAATTTCCGTATACCTGAAGTTTGTCAGGTAGGTTTTATTACCTCTTGATGAATCTTATTTTTAAGGATCAGTATGAGGGGGTCTTATTAGATAGAGGTGCTAAGATCACACTGCCATTTGCCATTTGTGTGTCTACCAATAAGACGCTTTTTCTCAGTAACTACGTTAATACCAAGTTAAAAATTATATCCAATACTAAAGTCTACAGCTTCGTAGATCCTATAATATAGACCCGTAATATGTTTTTAATACCCACTGAAAGAGGATTCCTCGATTTCTATTCGTGTTATTATTTTGTTTCATTTTTCAAACTTCGCTTTTTTCCACTTGATGCCTAAACGCCCTACGCCTGTGACCAAATGTGCTAAAAATATGACATTCAGCTGTTCCAACATAACCTTGTTAAGTAAACGTCAACGAGTGAATGCGCTATCCTAGTAAGCGTTAGTGTCGGTAATACAGGTTTCCTAGTTCCCAGTGTAAAATCACTCCTAGCGAAAAGTGAGGGAACCATATATTTGAATACTACTAATCTCTACTTATTACTACTTTTAGGTATCATATCCAAATAAAAAAATAGGTACTTATTAATAAAATTTGTTATTATGCACTTTAACGTTATTTTGCAAGTTAATATTGAAAAATTGTATTATTATGAAACTCAAATCTAAAATTTTATCAATTAAATTGGATATAAACCTATAAAAACTAAAATCTAATCGAAATCCCCTCGATATTCAAAAAAATTATAAAAAGGGAAAGGGTTTTATTAGCAGCTTGACTGTTAAAATTTGCAATTTCAAAAGCTTGCACTACGTTTGTAATAATTAACTGTCACAAACATAATAAAATATAAACGTCAAGTATAAATGTCAAAACATTGTTCAAAATTTATTATACATCAAAATTTATTACGAATGTACTAAAACAGATAAGGTGGTGGGACTTTTTTTTTCTGTCTCGTTCTAGGATCTCTCTCTCCTTTTAACAACCGCCAAGATATTCTTGTCGAGCTGCAGTACTTGATTATTCATTTCAAACCTTTTTGAGGCATGCGTTTTTCTCTAAACTATGTAAGTTTTTAGTAACCTTGAACCTAAAATGTCAACACTGTCAATATAGAAGACATTTAAAGTGCAGTCATATTTGTCATTGCGGTCACTTCTGCTTGACAATATGACAATCTAATAAAAACAAGTTAGGAGTTTTCTTTTTTTCTTATTACTTTTCTTTTTGCTGCTGCAATAATAAGCAAGCTGCAAGCTGCGACATTTGCGTATTTGCGACGCCGAAAAATAAAAAGTCTCAATTATTTTCTAACCTGTGCTGTGCTGTGTACTGTGTACTGTGAAATTAACATTAAAACTAATTTCACGCTGTATAAAATTACAGCAAATATTCTGCATTCGTATTTTTCACGCACGCGGCATTCAAAATAAATTGCGTGAGTACTTACCTGTATTAATAATTTTTGATCAATCCACTTCATGCATGTGTGATTGTGTGTGTTGTGTTATTATTGAAGAATCCTTATTACAATAACTTCTTATCACTCTTCTTATTTGCCCAATATTTAAACGTTGATCTGACCTGACGCAATCCATATCTTATTAGTACCTTGTATTTTGTTTTCAGATTCAGTAAGAACGTCATGGGCGAAGATAAAAGTATTGGAGGTAAGTTTTTGGTTATTATTTCTACAGTCCTAGGTAAAGGTGCTCTATCGCGACGGTTTTACCCCTACGCTGGCCCCCCCTCCACTCTCTCTGCTCGCTCCGAGCCGACAGGATCTCAGCGTTGCCACATGAAATCCGTGTCTCCGTTCTCCTACGCTCGCAGCGACCTGTGGCAGTTCATTCTGCACTCCATGCTCCTGCTACCCCACGAGACCGTAATAGTAGCTACCGGTTCCTGTTGAAATAATATTTTAAAACACTTATTTTGCTGCAGTAAGTCAGGTCTTTCTTTGGTCAGGGTAAGTTTTTTTCCTTCAAATGTCCGTAAAATGAAAAAAAAAACCTACCCTGAGCTAAGACCTGACATACCGAGCGTTATCGTCTCAATAATAACTACATAATTGTAACGAGAATGTCGGCGGGCTTAGTAGTAATATTGGTGTATTGGAAACAGGAACCGGTAGCTACTATTACGGTCTCGTATTATAGGACGCGAGCGTTCAAACACCCCTGCTGGTAAGGTAGCGGAAGCGGGCGGAAACGTGCAGGATTGTCTGCAGAACGTAGGAGAAAGGCTTGCATATGGCAACATTGAGAACGTGTCGGAGCGTAGCAAGCAGACAGTGGAGGAGGGCCAGCGTAGGGGTAAAACCGTCGCGATAGAGCACCTTTACCCAGTCCTATTTCATATTATCATATTATCCCAACCCACTCTTCGTCTTAGTCTTAAAATTGTGATATCTAATTATAGATGGGAAAGAGAGAGAGCGTGAAAGAAGTCGTGAGCGAAATGAGAGAGAGCGTCCTGACCGCAGGAGGAGATCTCGATCAAGAGGAGAACATAGAAGACGTTCCAGGTCCAGAAGTAAAGAGAGAAGAAGACGTAGTCGATCAGGGTGAGTGTGCTTAGTTGTTGAATTATTTTCAATGATACAATCTCTCTATTTTACTAACCAGATCACCTCCACGGCACAAAGTGGCCGGGCATTCCCGTCGCCGAAAACCCTCTTTGTACTGGGATGTCCCCCCGCCTGGTTTTGAGCATATCACTCCGCTGCAGTACAAGGCGATGCAGGCTGCCGGTCAGATTCCAGCAAATATTGTTGCAGACACACCGCAGGCAGCGGTTCCTGTGGTGGGTTCAACTATAACCAGGCAGGCACGTCGTTTGTACGTTGGAAACATACCCTTCGGGGTCACCGAGGAGGAGATGATGGAGTTCTTCAATCAGCAGATGCACCTCAGCGGTCTGGCTCAAGCGGCCGGCAACCCGGTGCTCGCTTGTCAGATTAATTTGGATAAGAACTTTGCTTTCTTAGAGTTTAGGTCGATCGATGAGACAACACAGGCGATGGCATTCGATGGTATCAATTTCAAAGGTGAATAATAGTAGCTGTTGTTTCTTTTAGTGTATTTTTTAATAAAAAAATATTTCTTTTAGGTCAGAGCTTGAAAATAAGAAGACCTCACGATTACCAACCAATGCCTGGTATGGCCGAAAGTGCTATAAGTGTACCCGCCGGAGTTATCAGTACAGTAGTGCCGGATTCTCCTCACAAAATATTTATCGGCGGTTTACCAAATTATCTCAATGAAGATCAGGTAGGTCTGTTCGCGGTGTCAGGTGGAAAGTATCCTGAGCAGAGCGTATCTAGTACTAGTACTACATACCTTTTTAAAAAAATTTTTAATCTTGAAATCAGTCATGTCTTATTATTCTTATTAAAATAAAATATGAATATGATTAATGACGAAAAGGTATAGTATCATGTACAATGCTTACGTTCTGTTATTTTCTTTCTTAGCTTAAAGGTTCGAAACGACTGAACTGCAATTAAGGTCCGGCGGCATCATTATTATTTAAAGAATCCGAGAATAGAGCAAGATTTTTTTATTTTACAGCCAGTGATTATAGGTACACTGCAGTCTCTGCACAAGTTATGGATATCTCTTTCAGCCTGGTTTAAAATTTTCTGAAAATTAGTGCTAGCACATGAAATATACGAGCCGAAGTGCGGTAAAAAAAATCGCTTCTTTACAAGCGAAACGGAATAAACAGTTTTACAGGTTGTCGATCGTCGACTTTTCAGGTTTTCTTTTTGCAGGTGAAACGTTTCTCGTTTTCAGCAATATTGCAGGTTAAATTATTATTAAACTGGGAACACGAATTTTTCAGCAAATTTCAGGTATTTTACCTTTCAGAGACTCTTGAAAACTTATTACGTACGGTTTCAGGTGCATTTCAGGTTGAAAAAGCAAAATGTTTTCTTTACAGCTGTGTAAAAAATTATTTTCAGCAACTCAAAAATAATTTACCTAATGGTACCTGCCATGTTGAAAAAATGTTTCTCTGCAGTACGATATTTTTTCTATAGCATTGAAATTGACAGCGTATATAAAATATCACACCTATCAAATTTTTTTGCAGTCATGTGTCAGTTTTCATCTAAACTTGTCACTAAATTTCCATTAAGAATAATAAAAATAGATATATTTTATGTAAATATAAAAATTTTCTTTTGATTTGTGAATTAAAAGTGTCAAGTTGATGAGAAAAATGACGCATTGGTTATAAAATTGGTTGGTTGAAAGTTTTACTAACTTTAATCATTGAGCTGTGTTTTATGCAATTGGTCTCATATAACGTCTGCTTTCTGCCCTATAGCTAGGGTTACCATGTCGTTCCCTATAATGAGATATGAACACAAAAAACTTGAACATCCCGTGGATGAAATCAGGCAAGTTTAACGGATAAATTAACATAAACAGTTTTGCAGGCAATTGGAAACATCGGGTATTGTTTAACTGGCTATATAAAAAATGTGTTAGTTATCATCAATAGATTCCCAGAAAACTCTTAAAACATAAAATAAGTTTAAAATGCTTCTGAAAATTACAGTTACAGTCATTCGTTCGTTATTCCTTAATCGCTCTACAAAAATAAAGCAGGAATCATGAAGTCATCGGCTTAAAAAATTTTACGTGCAGATTTTGAAGCCTTATTATCTCAAAATTATTTATTGAATTTTTTACAATAGGTAAAACTATTTTATAAAATGAGAAATATGTACTTGAACTCAGATCTAATAAAAAATTCAAGAACAATAAAACGATAGGGTATATATAAGTAATACGTAAAGTCCTTTTTTTAATTAGAGAGATTTCCCCAAGTTCAGATTTAGAGGACCAATTGATAACAAAGCTGATCAAGTTGTTGCTTGATTTAGCTATTAGATTTATGTAAAGTTAATAAATCAAAATAAGGTTCAGTTGAACTGACAAAAATTTTATTTAGATATCACTTGAAAAATTTAATAATAATCATTAAGTTAATTTGTAGGTAGGTACTACATTTTACAGTATGTAAGTGCCTACCTATTTTTGTACTTACAATACTGAAATCAGCTATTATTATTATACCTTTAGTAGGATTGAAAAAGGTAAGACTGAGAAGATTTTGCTGCTTGTAGATTTGATGGAAAATTTAGTGAAATTTATAAATATTCTTCTTCCTATTTATAAATATATCTGATTCTTTTTCCATTTTTAAAAGAGACAGCAGTTTCCTTTGTAAATTTCTTTCAAAATACTGAACATTGCAAGAGAAGTACAACGAACCCTAATAATATTGTTTGATCTGAATCGAATTCTTTTAACTGTTCATAACTATTATTGTTCTCTTTTGATATTAAATTTACCTTTCCGCACTTCAAATATGATCATATAACTTTGTTAATTTGACAATTTTAGGCTATTGTCTTTCAAGGTTAAGAAAAAAGGCATCTGAAAATATTAAAATTACCATACTTGATAACTATTTGACAGTCTCTCTGAATAAAAAATGGACTTTAGTTTTTAAGTAAACGTATATATCAACGTGAGCACCAAAAAATTTACGGTCTAATTTAATCTTCATGGCAGCTTAAGTTTTCTTTTTTAATCCGTGTCATAATTGTTCAGGGTTGATTGAATTTGTCCAAGTGGCTTGATTGGACTATTTTGTCCAATTGTGTCATTTCTGATATGGACAAATCAATAGATATGGACCGTTACAAAAAAACAACTCTAAAAAATAACATATTCTGTGTTTGTATAAATAAATATTTAAATGCAGTCCTTCTAGTATTTCATAAAAACAAAATTTAATAATGAAAAATTAAGCAACATTCTCTACATGTAAAGTAAATAAAAGTGGACAAATTCACAACCCTGCAATAGGTGCCAAATCAAAGATGCATAGTTCTCTTGAAATCCAGTACCTATATGATGATAAATTTGGTTGACATTTTTTGGTGCTCAAATCCCATTCAACTTCTGGATTTTTGGTTTCGTTCTGACACATTACCGGTATTATAGGTCAAAGAATTACTAATGTCGTTTGGTCAACTACGAGCTTTCAATTTGGTAAAAGATTCCGCAACTGGTCTAAGCAAGGGATATGCATTTGCCGAGTATATCGACATTACAATGACAGATCAGGTAATGATAATTATGTTACAGTTTCGCCTATTTGTTTCACTAACCGTCACCCTTCTCAGGCTATTGCAGGTTTGAACGGAATGCAGTTGGGCGATAAGAGACTGATCGTACAAAGAGCAAGTGTCGGTGCCAAGAATACTACAGTTTTGCCGGCGGTTCAAATCCAAGTACCGGGGCTAAGTTTGGTCGGTGCATCTGGTCCGCCGACAGAAGTTTTGTGTCTGCTTAATATGGTAAAGATTAGATTGATTATTTGAAGTGTTTTATTTTAATTTTTTTAACATCAGGTCACTCCTGATGAGCTGAAAGACGAGGAGGAGTATGAAGATATTTTGGAGGACATCAAAGAGGAGTGTAATAAGTATGGCGTTGTAAGAAGTATCGAAATACCTCGCCCTATAGATGGGGTTGAAGTTCCGGGATGTGGAAAGGTGTGTTCAGTGGTTTTCTTTTTGATTATTTAAATTATTTCTATTGTAATTTATTCCAGGTGTTTGTGGAGTTTAATTCTGTGCTGGATTGCCAGAAAGCGCAGCAAACTTTAACAGGAAGGAAATTCAGTAACCGCGTAGTAGTAACGTCCTACTTTGATCCTGATAAATACCATAGACGAGAGTTTTAAGAAGTGATTTTGATTAACCCCTAAATTATGTTTTTAATTTTTTTTCTTCAAATAAATTACCACAGTTTACCTATCATGTCTCTAGAGATATACCTTTCAGTTTAGTAACTATAGTTAGACATGAAATGGATCGCAGTTTTTATAAGATCTGCATAAGTGACTGCGGTTCTTTGCAGAGTTAGCAACATAAGCGGCGTTCAAGTTAGAGATGAAAGGAGCAAGGTTCAAGATTAATTGAGAAAGCGTGTTTTTCTGTAGGTTCTGTTTAGTAATGTTTTATAAACATAGTAATGTTTGTTTTATAAATAATAATTTATTTTTCATGAACTTCTCATATCGTTTTTAATGTTGCTAACTTTGTACATATAAGGTATGAATAACATGTGGTGTTTTATATTGACATTTATTTATAAGTTAGTGTGTATGTTTTAAGCTTAGAAGCCTATATGTGGCTCTTTTTGTGTATTGTTGAATAAATATTAAATTTAAGTATTTAGGTTACTACAGTACCAGTTTTTTTTTTTAGAGCATACAAAAATGTTTCTTCTCCGGTAATTATGGGTTTGAGCTATTCGCCAACATTACCCAGCCTCAAGTATAGCATTAAATAGTAGAAAGGACAACACATACACCCAGAGCCTTCACCGAGAATCGAACTCAGTCCGCCGGGTTCAGTGATTCAGCAGATCGCCCACTGAACCACCCGGCCACCGGTGTGCTCAAAAAAAAAAAATGTTTCTTCCGGACTAGTTTTTGTCTGCCTCAGACATAAATTCAATATTTATTTATGCCTCTTTTCCAGAGGCCGCCAATGATATTTTAAGGTTGATAATGATGACCTTAATTAAAGGAATTTTCCCTCCTGAGTTATTAACTTCTATCCGTAGTAATAATGATTATTATTTGTAATTGGATTTATTTTTGGTAATGAAGGAAAAGACTAACAGGGAATTAGTAGAATTTTATCTGATGACCTCAGAGTAATAAAAAAAATCAAAAAGTGATAAAATGACATAAGTCGTTTAATTTTATTTCTGTTTTAACTATTATTAAACAACAGGGTGAGTCAGTTTTTTGTAGCAGGACTTCACCAGTTTATAGAAGACCTGTTTTAAATAGTTGAAATTAACATAAACATAATATCTCCTGAAATGCTTTGAAAAAAAGATACAAGGGCATTGAATTTTTTTTTCGTTTTCGCTGCATAACTTGGGCATTTTTCAATATTTTAATTTTATACCAAGTATTATTTATTATAATTTAAAACACAGAGTGAAAAAATTAATCAGTGATGTAGGGGTATACGATCCCTTTTTTGCTCAACGACTTCTATGCCCATGGACTTGGAAAATCTTACTTATGAGCGCTTGATTCACTGGAGATTTATTACATAAAAAGGAATTTTTGATGGATTGATCGAAGTTGAATGTATGATCGGAATACTTCGAGATCATGTCGTGTGTGTTGGGTTTGGTTTCTGCTTTCTCATCATCTATTCTAGTTTACCTTTATGTAACACACGTTATATTGTCTCGCCTAGTTCAAAAGTAGCGCGCGGTTATAAAATTTATAAACAACCAATAGCGGAGCTAGGAGGTGAGGCTTGGCAAAACCTAGTTGGGATATAAATAAACGCACTCGGTTAATTGGCGATCCGACATTTTTAACAACGAATAGTTCCGTCACGGGTCGTCGTAATGACGTATTACCCCTACGCCGTCAACGAGTTATCTTATCAATACTGTTATCAGGCAACCTCTCTACTATATATTATATCAATGACCCCCGGTCATGACACCAAGGTGACAAGTGAAGTGACAGTCCGAGAGGAGAGAACCATCACGCCCTGGCCCGGCCCTCCTTACAGAGGCTCCTTCGGATAAATTGTAACGTAAACCACAAAAGTCAATGTGTGAAATTGTACATTGAACTGGCTGAGTTGCCCCAGAGCGAGGCCAAGAAACAAGAAACCTCACCCTCCACGTCAAGTCAATGCAAGAGGGGAGAGGGGAAGAAGAAGAAGTCGCCATTTTGAAATACATGTCAAAATTTACAACACAACAATAACAATTAATTATAATTATTAAAGCTTTATTCGGGTTTCATTTCTTGAATCGTTCAAGAACCGTCCTGGGATTGCGCAGAACTAGTTGCGCAATCGTGCAGTTCTAGGAACCGTTCTCGGATTGTCCTGGAAGTGTCCGCGACTTCACAAAACTCGAACAATTCCGAACTGTTATAAATCTTGTAAATGGAAATCTTTAAAAGAAGAAGAACTTAGAACCTAACCCTACTTTTCAATATGTAAAATTCAAATAAAAAACGCAAAGCAAAGCATTTACTGCTCAACTTTTCTTTTAGTGAGAAAAGCGCTTTTGTTTGCGACACGCAAAACACAGTTTATTTATGTCTTTGTTTATAATTTTTGTGAATTTACTCAATTTTCTGATAACCCAACCAGTACCTAGGTAGGTAATAATAATGGAAAGTTCATCTTGCTCTTCCGAAGAGTCTGATGAGGATAATGATGAATTGAAAAGGATATTTTGTATGTAGTCATCCATTATTACCTAGGTATGCCTATTACCAATTACTTATCTAATAATTAACCTGATCAATAATAGTAAAAACAAAACAACAAGTCCAAGATCAACAAACGCCAGCGAGTACCGTCCTACCGTCGTCGTGTATCGTGTAAAATGAAAATGGGCATGCGTGAATTGACAATCCGAAATCAGTTCTTACTCCAGAGCGAGGACTGGTTTGGACGGTTCTTGAACGGTTCTAAAACGGTCCTGAGTTAAACCAAAACAGAGAACTTCTGTCTCAGAACTAGTTCAGGATTAGTTCTACAAAACCCGAACGCATGAATTTCGACTGCGCAACGCAAACTCCTGACAGTCCTAGAACAGTAATAGCAAAAACCCGAATAAAGCTTAAATTTTCCAATAATTCTAGCAACAAAAAGAAAGCTTGTTTTAAAGTTTTACATCACATTTTACATTAAAATGCCATTAGATTCTGGCAATTCGAGCAATTTAATTTCAAAAGAATTCGTAAGTTCTTTCTTAGTTTACAATGAAATCTTGAACCGAATTCCATGATCAATTTTCTAGGTGGTGTTCCTAGACATCAAAGATCAATATGATTTAGCTAAAGAGAACGTGAGTTGTAAGTTTCGCGTTCAAAATAATTACGAAGCTCAGGACGGAGACAGAGTTGGAGTTCTTAAAGTCGGTTGGTCTTCTGTGAGGGAATATTTGGCTTTCGAGTGGGTCACACCTGGCAAATCCACCATCGAAGTCAAAATAAGTAAGTCTTCATTGTTTATCTCTGGGATATCATATATCAAGTCATCTATTCTATGACTCGTTAATGTGTTGTTAATTAGGGACTTCACTGTGTCTTCAGTAAGGTATCCCGGATATCCATAAGGGCACATGGTGAGGAAACATGTTTAGGTTTATGAATCTGACCTTTACATATTGAGTTAGATTGAGATTATGGCAGGTAGGAATTCATAAGTAAATTTATATTTTTGTGGTAATTTTCTACGTATTGAAATCGTAAGTATTCCGTTCTATTTTGCTGTGGTCCTTGCAGACATGCTTTGAATGTTTCGTATCTAACTGCGTTGCAATATAAATAGAACAACATCCCTATGTATTACAGGCTGATGGTGAGATGACCCCCCCCTCCATCAGCATCCCGCCCTCGCAATTGTCGGTCTCTGTGATTACGTCATCGATTGCTGAGTCATTCTTGAGACTTCTACGGGCTTGACTTAGAGCTGGATGCCAAATCCTCTTCAGTTTCACCCCTTCTTGCTTCCTGTTGGAATTATTTGGATGTTTATAAATTTCAATTGCTTCATGCATCTGGAAGTCATGCAGGTGTTGATGCTGCATTTGGTGGTCCCAATGCGTACACAACTTCAGGAGCATGGTATTCTATACAAATACAACTGAATTACCAAATTCTCTGCAATTCTAATTTATTCGCTTTCACCTTGACCCATGAGGCAGCTGGGTGGCTGTTTTTCTCACTCAACTCTAGTCTACTGGTTCTATCAGGTTAAATATCCCATAACCAAGCTCATGCTAATATTGCTATAGAAAATTTGAGAATAAATACATTTTAGTAAAATAAGTAATTATAGTAACTAAAGTAATGGAGTAAGTAAAATAAGTACTTTTAGTAAAATACATTTTAGAATTCTTTCTTTTTGTTTTTATTTTTTTAAATCTTATCACAGAATAATTATTGACTACGAATTCTGCAGTTTAACCCTATATTGACGACTTTTTGTATTATAGTCCAAACTTTATATATGAACATCCAATATTTAAAAAAATATGTTTCTGCTTATTGAAATGACATAAATTAATTCATCATGTACATTATACATATTGTTAAGGAATTTTCTTGCAGAACAAATATTATTGGAAGAACAATTCGAAGCGTATCAACTTTGTTACATAAACAAACTGAATCAGTTGTGTGGAGCGAGTACTCCATTTCAAATAAAGGACAGCTCGCCGCAAATCACTCACACCATGACAGATTCGGGTGTGGTGTTGGGGTGCTGCCATCATGTTAACGAGGTCAATAAACTGAAAGTCGAAAATCGCGTTCTCAGAGAAGCCCTGAACATAGTCACGTCAAACTGCAGCAGCGTTGAAAAACTGGCGGAAAAGTTGAAAACGAATTTACAAAAATTACAAACTTGCATGGCGTGTCAACAGAGCGAAATCGACAATCTCAGGAAGGACCTCCAAGTTGCAAAGGAAGATAATGCGAAGCTGTATTCTGAGAAAGTCGTGCTGCACAAGAAGCTCAACGATTTGAAAGTTTCCTGTGAAGAGTCACAGAAGAAGTTGACGCAAGAATTTTCCAATGACATGGTAACCAGCACCGGTATTATAAGTCATGACGGATTTGAGAAAATGTTACAAGATCTGATGCGAAAACTTGAACACTGTTTGCAGAACCGTTCGATAAAAACATTGAAGCATCCCTTGATTCACTTGGAAAAAACTTTTATAGAAAGTTTAGCCTCAAATTTGGTGGAATCGGAGTGTGATTCTGCAGTTGGTGATGAGTGCAACGTTTCGGAAGTTGTGCTTGCAGAAGAAGCTGTGACTGAGGAGCAAATAAAACAAGAAATACTCTCGTCACGTGAAACTTCTGCTTTGAATTTGGGAGATTTAAAACCAATGCCACCGTTTCCATTTAAATTGTACTAATCGATGGGTTTTAACATAAATAACGCCAATCTGATTAAAAGGATACAAATTTTGTGTACATTATTCATCTCATTGATATTTATACTTATCAGGGTGGAAACTTGTAAGTGGGTTATAGGGATTTAACATGCAAATAATATCTCCAGGCTTATCTATAGAATAAAATGTTATTCAAATAACTTGGTTAAAATGTACTAAATTAACTACTTTCAATCTTGAATAGGTTAATATTAATGCAGAAAAAATTAAATATGCCTAATAGCGAACTACCTACACATTCAGTGCATTTTATTGTGACGTGGTATTCTTCTGCTGTGTAATTGTACCCACATTTCGATATTTAGTAGTTTTCAACAAAATCTTGCAAGTAATTATTTAAATTAAATTTGTCCAATTTGACTACAATAGCATTACAAAATCCAACAACACTGTCACAAATGTCAATGAAACCAGCAAATGAGTGCAAATTTGAGAATTAAGTAGAATTCTCTTAAGAGTATTTCTAAATTATTAGTGAAGTGTTTTAACTGAAGATATTTCCTCAAAAATTTTTCTCTAAATCTAAACCTGGAGATATCTGGACAAAACTGAATTTGCATGTTCAATTCCTATGACCCAGTTAGAAGTTTACAGTCTGTATATACGTTACACAGGTAAATAATTTCATTTTCATTAAAGAAAAATTATACGATTCATTTGTCCATTTTAGTCATTTTAGTAGCTTCTCTTTCTAAATAGAAAACGAACGCAAAGTACTGTATGAGAGTTCCATTTTTTATTTTTATTTTTGAAGAAATTTTGATATTTCGAGACCAAGTCAAAATATGTACCTTTGTTTTGGTTATAAGATGCTGTGTTCATAAAAATTATTCTGCCTTCTTGAAGTTTTAATGTATTACTCTGAAACAAGGACATTGATTGATTTTTCAAATTTCAACTTCTCTTGTAATTTTCATTATTCACTCCTCCGGCAAGCACAAGTTTAAAAGCAAGTATTTTATTGTGTTTTTTTTTCCGTAATAAATGTATCAACAGCAATTACATGATAGATGAGCAATTATAGCTCAAAATAACAACTTGTGCATGTATATTCACTCCATGTCAACATAATATAAAATGTATAAGTTTTGAAAGCTGAACTTAATTTTGTGTTTGTAACATGCAATAATATGGTTCTTCTAACACTAACACCTAAAAGAGATGAAATAGTTTTTGTGATAATAAGAGTAGGTACCAAAAGTACGTGACTAAGAAATTGTATATTTGATGTTATGAATAATACCAACCAATACCATAATAAACTATTATTCCCAATTCTTTGGGAATAATTTTTTTAAGCTTTTGGACCTAGCTTGGCTAAATGCTAAATAATAATTATATATAGTTTATCACAACAACTTTGTTTATTGATACGATTGACAATAATTGAGAATTTCAAATGAGTTATTTGGTATTATTGTAAACACTATATTTTTATTCTTGTAAGTCTAATTAGCTTAATTTGCTGCAATCTTATAATAATTTTACACAACAACAATCCTAAGTCTCGAAAATATGTTGTAAGTATTAGTAGAAAAATGGGACTGGAATGACTGAAGTGTTTATAATCAAAGTTGTCATGTTAGTGTATAATATAGCTATTAAACGCAATAAGCAGAAGTTTTTTTTTTTTTTTTTTTCATAGAAGTGAGTCTCAAAAAGGTAAACTTCAATTTGTAATATTTGTATAATTATGTATGTAATTTAATATTTGTTCATCTACAGATTGACAGAAATTAGAGAGAAATTACTCCACTATCTAAACAGTTTTAGTACATTCTGTGTAATATATTTTAAAACTGCAGATAAAATATTTAATAGGTAGATACATTTATGTTTAATTGTCCAAGTGATCTAGACGGGTGTTAACATACAAGTAAATAAAAGTTAAGTATGTTCACATTTACACAGCTATGAAATATTTTGAATATCATGAATATAAATAATGATTGTCTTTATCTATATTTATGTAAAAGACAAAGACCTCACCCACTCTCTGAGCAACATCACTCAAGTCAAAATACTCGAGCAACCCTCTTGAAATGAGAACATGTCTACCAAGAATTTTTTTTCTGATACCTACTCTTGATAGAAAGGGGCCAATTTTCATGAAGTTTATTATTTGAAAGTAATGACTGGTTATTGCAGTGACAATAACTAATAATATGTATCAACATAGACGAAATTTGACATTTCTAACATTGAAGTGTAACTATCTACTTAGCTGTGTTCAAATCTGAACATCTAAAATAAATGAGGACAGGTGAAATATTGAATTTTAAACTTGTATTTGAGTTTTAGTTAGAAATTCGACTCGCATAAATTCTCTGATTTGAACATAGAAAATAAATGCAGGCCAAGGAAGCAGTGGGAATTGACCTAGTCTAGTCAAATAGTGGAAGACCAGGGTTGAAATTGCGTTAATTAGACGTTTGATGAAATTTTAATGATAGGTAGGGAGTGCCACAAGAACACTCCAGCCAAGTATCCCCCTCGTACAAGATGGAGTGGCCGCAAACCTAAATGACAGAATCATTTATCTCGGTAAATATTGCTTGTATCTTACGTGGAAAATTATTAACACAAATATTGTTGAGGAGGATGTATCCAACAGGTTTTCTTTGGAACCATTTCTGAAATTTAATGTTCAGAAGTTACAAATTTCTAATTAAGAGTTTTTTGTTTTCGATTGCATAAAAATTGTGTATCATTCGACACAATAAATATTGACCAATGTCATATAAGTTGATTTTTGTTGCCAATTTAGTTATTTTTTATTAGGAGAACTAAATTAATTTGTTTTACCAGGTCGATTTTTCTTGATTTCCCCACTTTTTTTGAAGAGTTCTTTCAGTTGATAACTGTTGCAGCAGCAACCCTTTTTTGAACTCGATTAATTGGCAGAATAACACCGCCATTATTATATTCACCCAGAAAATACTCAAATTCATTATTAATAATTTCACGGCTTTGGTTGGAAAGCATTTTATTTTGCTATCAAAATTTGCAAATTCAAAAGTTTTCAACATCTTTCAAAATTAACTACCACTCACAAGTCTCTCTCTCAAATTCTAGGCAATGAACCGAGATATTCCTGTCAATCTACACAATGCGTGAAAATGATAAGTTCAAATTAAAAAAATTGACCGAAACTGAATATTTTCCTCCTTAGGGAGACTCTTCTCTTCTCTTCAGGGTTTTGTTATATTCTGACAACCAGACTCAACATTTGTGGGTTTTGAAGTGTTACATAATTTAATTTAATAAAAAAGCTTTAATTGGAAAAATTTGATTTTCTGTTTAACTTCATTGACTAATAACGAAATTCATTAAGCGAGTCTGTTCCAGTTAGCAGGGCGGCTTTATGTTCATGTTGCTCAATATATTATGGAATAGACCATAGCTGAGAAATAGGCAAGTAGTAAAGGATTTTTCAATAACATATTATTCATAATAATAAAGAACTTTATTTATTGTGAAAAAGATTAACAGATTATCGATTACAAAAGGACGAAGATGTACAAACGGATTATTATCTAAACCCTGAAGAAATGCCAAACGATGCAAGTAACTTACTAAGAAACTAAAATCTTACAATAATTATTCCAAAGCTGCCTTTTTGAGTTTTTTCTACTTTATAATAATAGAAATTCGCAGGTAAGTAATTGCGTATATACTTAGTAATGGAAATTAGCCTAGCACAAGTAATTTAGTTTCTCATCAATCACATATAATCCTAAATATTTCAGTTGTTTTACTTTAAAAACGACAATAACAATAATATTTATGCAGATTTCATGGGGTGTGAGTAGGGTAAAGCATCACAAGTATTTAATAGCATGGGAGAAGTTCAACCAATTGGTTATGGTCTTATGGTGAACTTCATGTTATAGCAGGTGTATTTGGCAGGCTTCTTCAGATCAGAGACTATTAATCTTCATTGTTTACAAAAAAAAAACCTTTGAAAAATCCAGTCCTTAAGGCTCTACTGTTTTTTTTTTTGTTTGTTCCTAAGAATTTCTTGAAGCTCAGATTGTGGAAAAAGACATTGATCAAAACATGCACAAAATCAGGCGATAATTTTAATGTTTCAAATTTCCTGGAAGAATGTGTTCAGTTAAGCTTTGACTGTTATTAGGGGCCATTAAATTATTGGACGAGCGTATGTTACAAGCAGATTAATAAGTTACACTGATTAAAATGATTTGCAGTGCGTATTATAAAGGCTCGTTAAGTTAACGGGTAGATTTCTGATTAAGGTATCGAATTTATGTGGAAAATATTGTAACTTATTTATTCTTGACATGAAAGGGATTTCAAAAATGTTAAAATAATTTGACGTGGATATTAGCTTCAAAAACAATTACAGAAATCTGCCCCTTAGCTTAATGAGCCTTTATGCCCACTGTTAATCTTTGATATAAAAAAGTGGTAATACTGTCGGTCACTTTTGCATTTTAGTTATTTTTCTTATAAAAGCTTTTGAATTGTCTTCATGTACACTTTGCTCTAATAGACCCTAACTCATAAATATACTTACAAAAGAAAAATGTCCATGTAAACCAAGTGTGAAAAAATTTAAGAAAAAATAGTTTTAACAAATTAAACTTGAGTACTTAGTAGGTACTACTTTGATAAAAATTTGGACAATTTAAAAAAAATGGACTTGTCAGTTTCTCATTGTTCTAATACCTGATTCACTTTCTTATAAAAGGTACTTTTATAAGATATAAAGGTATTTTTAAAGACTTATTAAAACCCTTAATGGTTATTGAGAAAATTTGATTATTCTAGGTACTTGGACTGGCAAGCTTACAAAGACAAAAACCCAAGCTGGTAACTTTGGTAGTAGCAGCTAAACATGACCAACACTATACATATATATTAATAAGACCAATTCAGGGTAAGGTTTTTTTTTAGACCCAAGTTTCTGAGATAGAAAATAAAAACGTTAATTTTTCAAAAATGTATTATGTAAAGTTCGTTTTTATTTTTAAAGTATTTTTATTACAGTAAGAATATGACAACTATCGCAAGTAAGGAAGTAATATTAATTTAATATTTTGTTAAAAAATATTAAGATCAATGTTCTTCAGTTATTTGTCGACATTTTTTAAATATGATGAATAAACTATGACAAGAAACTTATCTTAAGAAACTCATTACAAAAAAAAACTGACTGTTCTTGATAAGCAAGTAAAACAATAATAAAAAAAATATCCAACGTGAGACAAAAATGTGTTATTGTAATAATTAAATTTACTAATAATTAAAGTCAGCTCTGCTGGCTACTCAGGAGAGTTACAAAATTAGAACATTAGATACGCATTTTTCCCTTATAAATAGCTTGGGAATACCCTACACAATATTATGGGTTTATAATAATTGAAAAATAAAACATTCAATGGTTAAATTAAATTAAAATTACAAAACTTGGTAGTAAGTTTTCTTTAGACATAATAATATACAAACATTTCGGTTACATCTAAGATATTGTACATGTTTATAAAATTTCAAAATTTAAAAAAGTCGCCCTACGGTAAGCACAATAATAATAAACATCCTATTCAATATTAAAAGAAAAGGTGATGTGTGTAAACAATATATTCAGGGTAATACATAAAGAAAATTAATACAGGCACTCTTCAATATTTTAAATTCTATTCAATTTTTCAGCGGTTACTAGGGGATTTTGCTGCTCTAAAATTTTTTTACCCTCCGTCTTGTAATCATAGTTACAGCGATGCACTTCAGAGTATCTATGCTGAGAACAGAATATCTTCCCACAACGGCAATTATAAATATTAGTAATATTCAAGCGTTTATTACATTGATTACATCTAGCTTTCTTTTTTATCACAGGTGGTAATTCTATGGTACCTTTCTTGGGGTTCTCATTGACTACTAAATCTTCCGATCCTAAATTACAATAATTGTAAAATTCGTCTAAAGCATCCGATGAATATTGTTGACGAAACGCATCGTCGTCTAATATCCTTGAGTCGGCACAGTCATTTTTTAACCTATGGATGCTGGAACAGTCGCTTAAAAAGCTGCATTTGTCCATTTTGTCGATGCTGGTTAGTTTGGGCAAAGCCGGTAACCGTGTACCACACTCAGAACTTCTTGTAAATAAAGAATTCTCATCGTTCACCCTAGATCCATACAGAGTTGACGTAGTAGAAGAAGTACCATTCAAATAATCATAAAAGTCATCAGCTTTAGAGGTACACTGAGGGGATATAGAATTTAAACGAGGCATATGATAGAGATTACTAATATGATATTCACTACTATTATTACAGTATTTATAGTCGTCCAAGTCTTTTTTTACATTTGATGGGTCGTCTAAATTTTCACAGCCATAATCGACGCTCTGTCGTCTCTTATTATAAAGACCCACTTTACATGGTGCACTATGTTTTATACGTTCAGTCACTGGTTCGTGTATTTCAAACATATCTTGAACATTCTCTTCCAGTTCAATGCTGTTAGAGCTTTTTGGACGGTCTGTCGTTTCCGAGAGTACTAATCTAGTTAAATGCAATCTGTTCCAAGAAGGTACGTAAAGTGGCTCGTTTAATGAAACATTCACATTAAGCTCATCTTTACGTTCTTTCATCAACGAAACCTCTGCCAAGGAAGGAGAAACCGTCCTCGATTTAACCTCCTGCTGATCAGGTTTGTAGCGAGAGAACAAAGTACCGGTTCCGGCTCTCTCCATATTATTAGTTCTTTCTCTGCTGTTCAAATTAGCTAATTTAGATTCTTTAGTCTTCTTGTGCATTCTGGCATAGGTATATTTTACCCCCGAATCAGCACCTTTCGTTTCACTGTACAAAGATTTTTTCACTGCGCCGTTACTCTTGACTAATCGAGTTGGTTTAGTTCGGTGCTTATCTTTTAAAGCTATTTCTTCAGTTTCAGATTGATTCTCGTCATCTAAACGTCTTTCAAATATCTCTAAATTAAAATCGTCTGTAAAATCCGGGCTGCATTCAGTCAGTAACTTGTAGGAATAATTCTTCCCGGCTCTCGATGGCTCTTCTAGTAACCTGTCCTCCAAATTAGTTGCTTTGTATTCGTTATAAAGTCTACTGGTGACACGAGATTGCCTTCGCAAGCTGACTTCTTCCATCTTCTTGCGGAGGTCGTTCACTTTGGTCATCATTTCATTGTCTTCAACTAACTTTTCAAACATCGACATGCAACTGGTCCTCGAGAGCTTCGACGGAGGTGAAATCGATTTTTCGTACGGCGAATAGGAGCCGTCATCGTTTTCTACAACGCGCAGCAGATTGATGATGTCTCCCTCTTTGAATACGAGAACGGAAACCTTCGAATTGGACAACCTTTCTCCTATTTCTTCCCTGAAATAAAATTACCAAATAATTATCGAAACATGGCAGTATTAGTAGCACTAGTACCTAAATAACTTGAATTAAAATGTGGCTACACAAACAGAATAATTAAAGAATTATTACTCTTGTAAATATAATAATTAAGAAAAAGTTGTAAATAAAATAACTTTTCTATAAATTAAATGATAGAATTTTTTAAACTTATTAAGGTTCAAGTGACTACATTTATTAACAACCACATAGATGCCTCCGGAAGTTGCCTTGACATCCAGCTTGAACACTCAGGGACTATCTAAACTGCAATATAGCAAGAAGCTGATGAGACATTTTAAATTGTCTGAAATTTTGAAGTTATGGTGGGTCACCAGTAACCAGGTAAACATTCGAGAGTAACACACTTTAAATTATCCGCTTTAAATAATAACTCCCAGGAAACTTTCTTGGCGTTTCAAGAATTTAAGCTCACTAACATCTGTTCAGCAGGTTTAGGCTGTCTAGTTTGTACGACTGTGCTTTTTATGAAATTTCGGTTAACCTTTGCTATGTCCATATCCACTGTGGAGTTAAATCGGCCACTGAATTTTATTGAATTAAGAGAGAACATAACAATGATCAATATCAGCTTCTGGTCATCTCCATGTGAAAAAATTCACTTTTAAATTTCAAAATCACCGTCAATCAACACTTGAATTTACCAGTTCATGAAAATGTATAATATGATAGTAGTAGACTTGGTGATGATAACCAATTTTGCCAATTTATGAAGGTCATTTCAACTTAGGTTCAACCAACAATACCAGCCACCAACATTTCATGTGTGATAGTGTGATCTATTTTTGTCATCTCTTGAAGTGTCACATTCTCTTAGGATGTCAAATTTCCAGCCACACAAGAGGAGGGGGTTTGCCAAATTGAATTCTCTCTCACCTCACGGATTATTTGGTGCCGGCATTTCTCTTAATTCTCTTTGAGAAAAACTACCCAAGTTTCGAGCTGTTTCTTGTAGTCGGGTTAGAACCCACCTCCATAGCTTCTTCAGTTGCCTGAAGATCGAGGTTTTAGCTCTCTTCTCGTCAGAGCATATTTGTTTTACACTCTCCATGGATGTCCCATGAGTGGCTGGGAAAGGTTGGTCCACTCCCCGCAGAGTCCGCATGCGAGGAGTAAGACTCAATACAGCGGGGTGCGCCGCCCGGTGCCCCGAGGTTATGTTTGCCGCTTAAGCTACCCACAGTCATGCATCTCTTCGGTATGCGCAATACCTTGAGATTGGGAAGGTTTTTATAATGGTGCCTCATCCATGCAGTTCGGAGTGTTCGGACAGTTAAGTTAAGACCCCCCCCCCCCAGAGACATGCCGATGACACAGAGTGATATACGGTTTAACGAAGAGCCCACATTCGGACATTCTCCAGCGCCGTTGTCCCTAGTGCAGACCTTTAGTCACAACAACTAGGTTGGGGGAGTCTGTGGAGAACAGTTTGTGAAGAATAAAATTTAAAGTTATAGTAAAATAAGAATTCTATTTCATGAACGATAGGCTACTATTGTTTATTTATTGGATAATTTTTATTGAACCTTGCTTTATGTTTTCATAAAAGTTTGTTTTCAATTTGTTGCAGTTTAGGGATTTTGATGAAATTTTGGCTACTGTCGTTTATTTCTTTGTTCTACTGATTGGCTAACTTTCGTTATCGCAGGTGGAATACCTTGCAACTTGCTATTGTTTTAGAGTTCACGTGTTTTTACAAATATTTTCATCCGGTCTGTATCTAGGTCACTCTATTCTCTTTCACTCGGTTCGAGGGCGCTTTTACAATGACATTCCTTAACATCTGGTGAGTTTCTAAAGTTTTTAAAGATGCTGGAATACTACCAGCGCGGGCGTTTTATTTTATGAATATTTAATGTGAAGGCAGGAATCGTTTTGATTTCCTAACAATTTTTACCTTTAGGTAGTTACGTACCTATTCTTGCACTATTTGCTTTTTCGGTTTGGGTTGGATTTAACGAGGGAGATAGAAATAAATTCCTTATCATCCTACCTAGGTGCGATCCATTTCAACATATGCAACCAAAAATAAAGTCATTATACAAGAATCATAAATAAGGCTTTTAGGACACTCAGTTTCGTTACTCGTAATAACAGGTTTTGACATTAACACTTTTACGAGACTATATAATACTTTGGTAAGGCTGCATCCATCTGATGTCAACTGAGGAATCTCAAATTAATGATATAGAAAAAGTACAGAAACGATTCCCAAGGTACCTACCTGTATGTAAAAAGAAATGGTATATATCCTTACATGGTCTCATATGGAACCATGATAGGTAGTTTTTGTTTTAAGACACTGTAAAGCTGCGTACTCATTAGAGCATTTGCCCCGAACGAGCGTGCCGAACAGAGCAGAGCCGAACATTCGGGGCGTTTATATTTTTCACCCGAGCCCCGAACGAGCATTCGGTTCGGCACTGATCCAGTTGTTCGTAGATACTTAGTTCGGCAGTAGAGCTGGTTAATCCCGTCCAGACTGAACGCGAACATCCTTTGATGTACCGACAGAGCTCGGATCGGTCTGAGCACGTTCGCCGAACAACCTGAGCGTGCTCGGCTCTGTTCGAATGCCCGTCCACATCTGAGCGGCTCAGCTCTGTTCGGGGCTCGTGCTCTAGTGAGTACGCAGCTTAAGAGAATTCAGGCAGTATTCTTTATTATATTGTAAATAATGAAAAGTATAGAGATTGTAGAGACTTATTAATTATTATATTTTCTTTATAGTCCCAAAAGTTGGCTTAAGAATAATTAATAAAAAATTGTTTTTGGTAGCTCTTAGTGGTTTATCCCCTTTTGATAGGGGAGAATGAAATTGATATGTATGATACTACAGTTAGAGAACTTAGAGCAATAATAATTATGGGATGAACAGATAGGGGCTACTATGTTTGTGGCTGGTAATCTGAGGTAAACTTTATACTAAGTAGTACCTAGTATTGTTTTATAGTGTATTTATTATATTATAACCTTTCCATGTAACTGCTTGTTTGTTAATGAGTGTTTGTAGAGTTGATCAGTAAATAAATTATTATTATTATTTACTAAGTAAGCTTATAATATAATCAATAATATGATCCATGCCATGAGTAATCATGTTCATTGTTCGAGATACATGTTAACTTGTAGATTCCAAGACCAAAAATTAATTTTCCCAGAACAAAAATAATGCACAAACCTGGTACTCTCCAAGAGCTCCTTCAGCTCTTTCAACATAAAGTGGTGTTCGTAAGCAGAAGACAGACGTCTGGTGGAAATAGGCCCACCTTTCATTGATAAAACGAGCTTGATTGTTGATCCGTTCTTGATGCCGACGTCTATTAACTTGCTGGAATCTTTCAGTTCTCTCGAGTGATATATCAGATTTTGCTGTTGGACAGGAATACCTAGAAATATGCAAAGTTTACTTGAAGCGCATCGATGCGTCGGCATTTGTTAATCAACCTGAAACAAACGGATACACAAAAAAACTTTACAAGTTGCTGAAGAACTTCTACATCGTGAAAGGAACTGAAATGAAACAGCTTAAAAAATAGTAATTATGTATGCAGACGTCCGTGACTTGAAGGCTAGTAAAATTAATGTATTATTTTGTTGTAAATAGGCGATTAATCATTATTAATAAACAGGTAACAAATTTATCCTGCAAAATTTGACTGCAGCCGATTATCTATGACTGGCTTTACCAACTTATGACGCTCATAATTCCGCTATCTCATACCAATCTGCACCTTGAATGTAGCTATGGCTTTAGTATGATATTGACCCTAAATGAACATAGGCTATAATAGTTATAGTTGTTTATGAGTGTCTACAGCCTAAATGAGCTGAGGTAAAAGAATTCCAAAGCCGGTAGTATTCCAATTTTTTCCCAAAATACACAATATGGGTCTTTTAAGGCCTGTTTTCAAATATTTTCTCCTATAACAACGATAGAGGTCTCTGACACAACCGAATACCTAACCATTCTTTTATACCTATATACCTAAGGTTTGTTTTGCACACGAGCCCTAAAAGACCTGTACTGTAAATTAAAATGTATCAGCACGTGCCTTTCAAGGCCCGTTTCGTTCTAATGAAAATCATTCCGGTGATAAGTGCAATTCGTTTTTAAAATCGCTTTAAAAAAAAAATGACTCCAATAATAATAATAATTATTGCAGAAAGCAATTTCACTGAAAGCATATTGCAGAAAGCACGCACAATAATTTTAATTTTACATCACTGAATCAATAAATGCAATCAGAGATATTCAGTATCAGTAGTAATAAAAACATTAAAACTGTCTATTGTATAAGCGATGACATTTTTTTTGATTTGTAAAATGTTATATTTGGATATCTCATTGGTTTAAATCTTGAATAATGACTTTAGCTCCACCCCTTGGGACTATTAGCCAATCAGATATCAGAATATAAGATCAAACAAGTCAAAATGTATACCTTATTTTTTTATTTAGATGGACTTGTCAAACAGCTGTCAAGTTGGTAGCTTGTGCAATCTACAGTATTTTTGATATTGTCAGATGGTAGCATGTTTTATTGACCTTGACAAACGCTCCCCGATTCGCGTATAGACTATGACGTCACTTGCAAAACATGTTTCCTTGTTGCACTGTTATAAAACGCAAATTAGAACATTCTAACTCTAACTCTATTTTCTTTGAAAATAGTCCCTTTTTAGTATAATTAATCAGTTTTTGAGGATCAGTTTAACTGTTGTTTGGCATGACTATATCTAACGACGTTTTGCGAAAACTAGGTCTGGTCCCTGAGTCGGTACTCTAGTCACAGTGAAACGCCAAGGAACTGAAAAGTTGAAGTTGCCAAATTGACAAACTGAATTATTATTAGAAATTATTTAAATGCTGAGGCAGGCAAATTTATTTCAAAAGAAAGGAAAGAATATGATCAATCAAATGCTGTGAATAATAATTGAAAGATGTTTATATCCAAATCAAACAAAAATGCAATTTATTCGGATTCCTTGAGAAATTCTTAAAAAAAATGATTGAATAATGTAAGTACCTCTATTTATTGTCAATTGATCTTCTAGTTTCAACATTTTTACAGAAAACTAAGAAAGAAGGTCTAATTTTCGGATTTTAAATTTTGAAATAAAAAGACATCTCAAAACTAATCGACATAACCTAACTTAACTTAGTAACTATTCTGGTGAATATTCTAGTAACAACTATCACCATACATAACCAATCTGATCAGTCTTGTTGCCAATCGTTCCCCTAGAATTTTGACTTGGTGGAATCCATCTAAATAAAACATAAAGAAATCATATTTATTAATTTATAATATAAAGCGGCCCACTCACTAGGGAGCATGCTGGTCAACATGCTTGTCAACAAAACCTAGCGAACTCACACATCAGGAAACATGCTGGGCGACTTCAGTTGAACATTCAGCCTATAACAATAAACGAATAGGCTTTATGATGAAAGTGTTGACAAAGCAAGAAAAAGTGGCAATTGCAGTAGGCTTGACAATAGTCACAGAAAATAATAATATAAGAGAAAGAAAAGAAGAGTATGGGTATAAAAGAATGGCTTTTAAATCGTAAAAAATACTCTCACATGAATCTGTTATAAGAGTTTAAAACTACAGAGCCAAGAGACTTTCAGAATTATTTAAGAATGAATGATACAGCATTTATTTTGCCACATTGTTACATCTTGTGGGGCCCAAGATTAAAAAACATGAAACAAAATTTAGAGAATCATAAAATTTAGAAAATCATCATTTTTTAATAAAATTTCAATTAATTAATTCATTGATGCTTAATTTTTTAAATGTTTATTCGAATAATCTTTTCTCTTTACTTCCCATAAACACGGGAAAGATTCATATAACCCTATGAACTCTCTCCAAAATTCTTTGTTGTCGCTGAAAGACATCACGAACGCAAAACTTACACCGCACGAAGTCGCAAATCGTTTAAAAATTTAGGTTAAACCGAATAAAGAGCTCGTCAACCAGTGCAGGGAACCACACACCTAGGCAACATGCTCGGCTCACGTTGCGGCTTTTCGGTCTCACGCTAGGAGCCTGCAACATAGCAGTATGTTGACCAACCAACATACACATTTGGAAACTTGTTGACGGCAACTCCGTTAACCAACATGTTGCCCTGTATGCTCCCTAGTGAGTGGCCCGCTTTTAAGGGAATACATGCATGCTAAGCGTACCTTGAAATGAGGCCAGACTAAAATTAACTAGTTCTATTTTTTTTTATTTACCATACTGCCAGGAACGAATTAATGCTACTTTTTGCTCAACAAATTACTCAGTTATTGATTAAAAACAAAAAATACAGCTGACCAAAGGTGGTACTAACCTTCAACACGATGGATTCTCTGTTTAATGTCTTGAATTGTCTCGTTGGATGAAACTCGTAAATCAAAGAATGTACCCATGAGAGTTTCAATTTGTATTTCCATGTTTGGTTCGTCATAATAATCAGAAAATCCATCATCTGACATCGTAATATTTTAAAATAGAACAGACGCCTTGTTAATGCAGCAAATATTCAAATTACAGATAATTTCACTCCATACAATTGCTCCAACATAGGTACATTAAGGTAGGAGTTTTGTTTAATAAGGTAGCAATATATTTTCTGGAAACTGATGAAAAGTCAATCGGTAAATGTATTCAATAAGTTTTTTTGGATTTTTACAAAGACAAATGTCTGGACTTTTGTAATTAAAGTAAATAGGATAAATGTCTAATAATAATTGATGTCCAATGTAAAAATGTCTGATGTAAAATTTCAAAACAAAAGAAAAGAAAAAGTTACATAATTTCGACAGCACATTTCAGGTATTAATGCTCCTGGTAAAAACTAATTATACCTGCAGAATACAGCTGCTGCTACAATTGAAATCAAAATTAGTTTTAAAAATGTATTATGCAATGACCTTATGTTGTTGACTCACATCACATCAACACCATATTATCCTATTCTGTCACCATAAACTGTCCAAACTTTTGCACCATTAATTTCTAACACGTATAACAATGTGACTGTTATGAAAAAATTCCAATATAAGGAAGAAAAATGAAATTTAGAGACGCCGATGTTAAAAATACAACAATCTAAAGGAATGCAAGGTCTGTTATTGTAAATAATGGGAGTTGGAGTTGGTAATTGGTACTGTAATGGGTGTAATGTAATGAGCACGAGTATGTTGACTTTCATTTTGAAACGTGAGCCGCAAAACAATCAAATCCATACTTACTACATGCATTTCAAAAACGAAATGATAAATTTATATAAACAAACTACCGAATTTCAATCACAAAGACGATAATATCAATATGAAGAACAATTTCAAAATCCAATTTTATAATAATTGATTTTGTAAAATCATCACCTCACAATGTGAGAACGATAACACATAACACATCCCGAAATCCCGATTAATTATTTAATAATAAAATAACGTACTACTTTAATTTGACATAGACAGTAGACAGCAGTAAAATTGAAAAGTGACAGGTTGGTAGTTCAGTAAGTACAATTTATGACGGTAAATTTCGAATGAAGAGTCTAGTGACAGTTTAGTTCACTGGTGACAGTAGTGATGTGATGTGGGATGTGTCTTTGGCCTTTGCCTTTACGTGTAAAGAATTCATTCCCTACGTTTGACGTAAACAATAGTAAATAATGAAAAGAATGTAAATGATAAAGAATAGGGTTATGTTATATGCAGTGAAAAGCACATCACTCACTGGCAGTGATGCATGATGCATATTACTTCTATATTATTTTACATTGATAGGCTAGGGTCTGCAGATGAACGAAACCATTGAATAAAGAAGAAAAAGGAAGGAGCATATTGTGTGAATTTGACGTTGAACGGGATAATTTAGCAATATGGCGGCTGCTTCAGTTTTTAAAGCTGATTAAATGCCAATAACTTCACTAACCTATATTATATTAAATATAACTATAAAATATTGCATCACACTTTAACGTTTTACAACAAAATATACTACAATTAAACGCAAAAAACCCCAAGAGTGAAACACACAGGACCACGTCAGAGGTCAGAATCATGAACGATTATGAGTCATCTCTGGTTGAGCAATATGCTCCTTCCTTTTTCTTCTTTATTCAATGGACGAAACCATTTCGGTGCAGACAAATATATGCGTCTATCTCTCTCTCGTAACTACTTCGAGTCCTACACGCGTGTCCGAGAATTGTACACGCCTTCACGCCTACAAGCTCGCATCAAATTCAAGATTCGACCCCCTCACATACCAGACTCGTGACGCTTGCGCACAACGGATCGAAAAAATAGTCTAAAAAGAGATAGAAGTAGTCGTTTGCTATCTCACTTAGTCCGTGACGACTGACGACTTACTACGTTTATAGGATGATTCGAAATGGCGGTTACAGTTGTATAGGGTGATGATCAGAAATACTGTAAATTTGAAACAAATATTGTTTCCTCGCCTTCGTTACCGAGATATTCCCGCGCATCAAAAATATGGAATTTGCAATTTCTTAAATATTGCATAACTCTAAAACTATATGACAACCAAAAAAATTACAAGATATACCTTCCTTTTAGGGAATCATTCAAGCTTCCTTTCTTCTAAAGAGTATTTTTTGATATATTCAAAAGATTGACGAGTTATTAGAAAAAATATTTTTTTAGCACAGTTTTTTTTTTTTTTTTTGGGGGGGGGGGGGGGGAGGGTGGTTTGCTGCACCTTCAGAACTGATTTTTGTGTATTTATGTTCTATAACCCCTTCACTAAAAATTATTGAAAGAAAATCTTAGATGAGATTTTCTTGTGAACTTTGGATACATAATACTCTACCGACTGGACTATAAAGGCTGTCTTTTATTTCTAAACTCAACTGAGTTGCTTGAAGAAAAGCACCACGACTACGAGTCCGCAGGACGTCTCGTTTTTTTTGAGCGTTTACACTCGTGTTTTAGTTTTGTGAAGCAACTAATTTAGTCGACAGACTTTTTCTCGCGAAATTTTAATCACTTTATTGTGATATATTACTACTGAAAATGTCTGGAATATTTTTTATGCAGATTTATTAATAATTCAAAAAATATCTGACAAATTTTCCTTCTAGGGTGAATTGCCTAGAAGAAATTCCTTGGGCCGCTTTCGTAATTTCGTTATATTTCTTGGTCGACACGACAATATAATCAGAGAAATTTTTAAATTTATACTTTTATTAATAATTAATAAAATGCACGTCAATTACAGTAGTTGTGAATATCGATTGAAACCGAACAGAACCAGAGGTGATCCAACTTTGACGCGAGACAGTAACTACAACGTAAAAAGAGACGATCGACGAAAATTACATTAACCTTCCGCACTCTTATCAATAAAAATCTGTCAATTAATTTGCTGCTACCGATCTCTCACTCCACTCCCATTCATTCACAGACTATCATTCTCTTCTTTCTTAACACACAAGACAAAATTTCCCAGCAATGCCAAGGAATAAAACGGTTGTCAGATGAGTGGTCGGCTTAATATATCCATTGTTATTTCAAAATTATTGTTATTGTCAAATAATCAACAATAAACGAGAAAGAAATTTCCGAATCAAGTGATAAGAATATAGCTGGATTATTGTAACAGTCTGCGAAGGCCATTAAAAGTCGAAAAAAGGAAGCTTAGAAAAATAAGAAAAAAAGAAGTTATAATAATCAACAAACTGTCAAAATTGTCAACAAATCAATCAGTAATCAACCATCATAACCTGACAGATTATTTTGATTTGTTTGATTTTGATTTTTATTTGCTTGGAATGTGATGTGATTATTAAAAATTAGTAAAATTACCAAAAAATAATTTGATTGACTTTTATTTACGAACTCGACTCAATTTTAAAGCACGTTACACCTTTTAAGTTTAAACCTTTATTTTATTTTACTTCCTATCAATTATTATTATCAGTTTATCATTTTATCAGTCAGTCATTTGATTTGTACCTACCTTACCTGTTTTACAATAATTGGTTGGATAAATTCTAATAAATTTTGAAATCTATGCCTGTATAATCAGACAAGTCTGATAAAAGTGTTGTAGTGGCAGTGAGTGGAAACTGGAGAGTGGACTTCGAACTTGTAACTTTTCCTCTTGGTTCAAAGTAACAGGTTGGATAAAGATTAGATTAGAGACTGCAAATCATCATTTACTTAATTGCGGCATATAAGCCCGGTTGACACAAGAAAACCTTTTATAATTATATTTTTTAAATTTTATACCTAATTTTTGAAATGGCCAGTTCAGTGTCGCTCATTTTAAAGCGAAGCTTTTCAAAATCCACCACAATGAATGCCATCAAGAATGTGACTATAATTGGAGGAGGCCTTATGGGATCAGGAATTGCTCAAGTAAGTCTTTTACCCGTATTTTACCCGTATTTGTAAACAATTCCTTTATTAAACTAATAACAGGTCGCTGCACAAGCAGGAAATAATGTAACATTAGTCGAAGTCAATTCGGAACTCTTGAAGAATGCCGAAAAGCGTATTTCTGCTAGCTTAGCGCGTGTGGGTAAAAAAATGTATAAAGACGATAAGGCCGCTATAGAGAAGTTTGTAACAAACACGCAATCCAAAATAAAGGGAACCACGAGTACGAAAGACGGCGTCCAGGACTCAGATCTGCTTGTCGAGGCGATCGTCGAGAATCTGGAAGTCAAGCATAAACTCTTCAAGGAACTCGATACCGTCGCACCTGCTAAAACGATCTTTGCTTCGAACACGAGCTCGTTATCGATCGGTGATATAGCGTCCGTAACGAGCCGGAAAGACCGCTTCGGCGGGCTGCACTTCTTCAATCCCGTCCCGATGATGAAGTTGTTGGAAGTCGTGCGAATCATCGAGACCTCAGACGAAACTTACCATGCTATGATGGAATGGGGGAAAAGTATAGGGAAGACGTGCATTACTTGCAAAGATACGCCTGGGTTTGTGGTCAATCGTTTATTAGTTCCTTATCTGGGTGAAGCTGCTAGAATGCTGGAGAGAGGTAATTTCAATATTTCATGACTTCCTAGTATCACGACTTATAATAATTTGAATTATATTTTAGGTGATGCATCTGCAAGGGATATCGATATTGCGATGAAATTGGGTGCGGGACATCCAATGGGGCCGATCGAATTGGCTGATTATGTGGGACACGATACTACTTTATCGATTCTTGAGGGCTGGCACAAGAAATTTCCAGATAACCCTGCTTTCGTTCCTACTGAAACCTTGAGGAAGCTCGTACGTGAAGGAAAACTTGGCGTTAAGAGCGGCGAAGGGTTTTATAAATACGATAAGTAATTATACTTTTACATTGCATTATTTGTATTTTTTTACGATATTGTAAGGAATGAGTTTTTTAGTACTTTGTGCAATAATTATTATAAGTATAAGTTATAATAATTGCTAATTTTCATCGCTTTGAAAGCTATTAGTAATAATTGATCTTGTTTGTTTTTTCAATATATTATTGTCCTTTCTGTTATTATTTGAGTTATAATCAAAATCTGATTTTTTATACAATTTATTAGATTGGAATTCTATTACAAATTTTGTTATATTAGATGCATGCTAAATTTTGTGTCATTTTGTATGTTTATGTATTGCAAATTGAGAACTGTAAGTACTTCAAAGTAATTATTTTCAGAAGAATTATATATTTGTATCTATTTTGATATTGTATCTTTTTACCTTTTATATTAACCAACTGAAAAAGTTATAATTTCTTCAACAGTATGGAATTTTCAATCAGAAAAAAAGATATTTTTGAAAAGTTGATAATTATTTCTTTATTTAATTCAATCATTTTGGGTGGTTTTACTCAATACATATGGTTGACTTAAAAAAAGTTGGACATTTTTTAATAGATATCTGGGATTGATTCTGATACTTGATCACTCTCTAATCAAGAATTATTTTCAGTCTGCACTACTGGATTAAGACATATGCGAAAGGAATTATAGATAAAGAGAAATGGTTTACCAGTTATAAATTATGGAAAAACAAAAAGGCTGCCAATGGTAATGCTTAATTAATAGAACCAGAATCATAATTATATCATTCTAAATAGAATGTATCAGAATATGTTACATTTTTTTATAATACTCGTATACTTTATGGTATTGCTAATTTGTAACCATTATTACTGTTGAAGATTTAATAAATCATATATATTTTTTAATGAACTGGAAATAACTAATATTCTTTTTCGACCCCAGAATTGAATTATATTGACCTTTGGTTTCCGCTTTAGTATTTCAAAACGGCATATTTCTTTTTGTTTTTGGAAAAAGAGTGAGTGGAAAGCTAATTTTTGATGTGAGATAAAATTTTCCCATTTCCTGTTTTACCAGGGATGTGATATACTTAAATTTTATCTCATCATTCTGTTTAAACATTTTTTTATTGACTTATGAATATTTGTATAATTTTGTTTGTACTGCATACTCTGTGGATGCGACATAATATATTTGTCACAAAGGGAGCGATTATGAAAAACTGTTCTCTTCCCAAATACTTCGCATAAAAATGCAGGCTGTCCTAATAAAATGCAGCTTGCTGATGAAGGTTAATGACTTCCTTTTCATACAAGTGTCCTAACAGAAAAATTGAAAAGCAACTATCGAGTTAAATGTGGTTAATGTTTCCAGGTGCATTCAGTGATAATAATTTAATTATGTTATAAAATTTTCTACAAGATAAATCTTGAATTGGAATTGGAGTCATCAATTTAAATTCCGATCTTCTTGAAAAAGGTCTTCAGTCATTAAGGTTTAAGTTATTACATTTTATTTAGATACCATTCAGTATCATAAAAGAAACAATTCAATTTAATGTCTAATCTTTTATTAATTTTCATACAAAATTAAATAATTATATTAACAGAGGATGTAATGTTGAGGAATAAATGAAACTTGTAATCACATGACAATTATTAAGAAACCTAATTGGTTATTTTTATTGGTTTAGAAAAACTGGCCAACAAGTTTTCTTAATTATTATTAATTATTGATCATGATGAAAATTGATAAATTAAGTATCTTCATAATAATTACAACAATAATTTATAAGAATAGTTACTGAAAGTGCTTTGATTACCTATATCTATCTACTAACAGAGGAAAGATTTTCATTCATTCTTATAAGTTATTACAATTAACCGAGGTTGAAGCTTTCAAAAGAAAGCAGAATAAAATCGTTATTAGGTACTTAATTTAATACTATCTATCTATCTACAACAGTGAAATTAGAAAATAAAAAGAACAATTTCAGCAATTTATTCGGTTTACTATAAACAATAATAATTGTATCATATTTTCTAATTTCTTGAACCTAATACTAAATAGTCTTCCAGAATATTATAATAAATACGTATAATCTTATAACAACTAACTAGCTCACAACAATTAAATAAATAAATTATAAATTGTCTCTCCTTCGCACTCTTATAATAATTCATTAAACATCACATTTAAGGGTAGAAATTTTGCAAAGCATCACTGTAGAGAGAATTATACGAATCTCTGAGCAAGAAAATATCGTCCGGTTTCCCGTTGAAAGTAAAATGACCGGGCAACCTATGAATCGTGGAGTCCGTAGGTTTGGGCTTTTGAGGTCTCGGAGTCACTGTAGGGAATCCTTGGAATCCACCTGACCATTGATATATGGTGTTGGGTTTACCATTTGAGACGAAGTTCACTGGTAAGTTGAGAAACTGTGATGTTGGGGGCGCTTGTGGTTGGGACACGTAGCCTAATCCCGGTACGTACATGTAGGGCTGTGGAGGCAACCTGATGTAGTAGATCGGGGAGTTAAATGGAGATAGAGATGGGGTTGATGTTGGTTTTCTTGATGGTATCGTTCTGCTGATTTCATTGTCCAGTGGGTAGAGGTAATCGTTTTCGTAGCTGTATTGGGTTGGTTCTTCTGGTTGGATGTAGTTGAAGAAGGCCAAGTTTTTACCTTTTCGCTCATCCGTGTTTTCTTTCGGTTCTTTTTGTATCGGAGCTGAGTGGACAAATTGAAATAAAACTGTAACTGTCAGGAGGAAATATCTTCGAGTCATCTGAAACAAAAAAAAAAATTCAATAGAGCAATTTATAAATAAGTAGTAGTGTTGAAAGTTTATATAAATAATAATTGGCTGAATTATTGTTGCTAAAGGACACAGATGTTAACAAAATTAATTAACTGGAACCATTTTGTTTCCAGTCCCTAACTAAATTGGTATCATTTTTAATGGCTGTTTAAGTCAGTAGTTGTGTTAACGAGTTAACCACCGGTTTAAATAAATCATAATTGCAATAATATACATATAACAATATTCAATATTCATTGGTTAAATAGAATAAACCAGAACTCGAGCAAAGGATTCTAATAATAAGTCTTATATACAGTGCATTTATTTTAAGTGTTGCCATAGGGAATAGCATGTAAAAAAATACACCCTATGTTAACTTATGTTGTCTTGTACTTTGGAAGTCGTTTTTAATTTTCAATAATAGTACATGTCATCTACTTTACAATACGACCTTTCAGAAAAGCCGGTCATTGTTCAATTTTATGATACAGGCTGTCCCATTGAGGTGAAAAAACTGTAAGAAACGGTAAGAGATACGAAGTCGGTTAAATTACAAAAAAGTTGCGCTGTTTTAAGACGAGTATTTGGCAATTTTTTTTTCTCAATATTCCCAGAATTTCCTGAAATATCCTGAAAAAACTTGAAAAATGCAGATTTATTATTTTAGCCATATCTTCTTTATTATTTAAAAAAAATTATTATTTTTTTTGTAGGCTTACATAAGCCGTAATGAGCTACTTATTTGACGTTTCAAAAATTTCCAAAGCCAACTAGATCTTGGGATTTCCAAAGTCAACTTTGTTTTTTTTTTACCGCCATATTGTTTTTCATGCCATTCGCTATAGAAAAAATCCAGGAAACAAAAAATCCATCACATTGCAAATAAATTTGAAAAAAAAATTCTTCTTTTTCAAAAATAAAGAAAAATTTTTTTTTATCGAATGTCAAAAAGTGCATTTTTTAAGTGTAGCCATAGGTTATACCCTATATTAACTTATGTTGTACCTACCCTTTGTAATTTAGTTATTTGGGTTTCATTGTTGTTTTTATTTATGAATAAAAAATGTTCACATGTTCTCTAATAAATTAATAATTTTAACTCACTTTGTTTATTCTGACTCCTTTATTAAAGTTTAATAATTGAATTGAGGACTAAATATTAAAATTTAAAAAGGACCGGTTTTTGACATGTTGTATCGTAAAGTACCTACATGACATGCATGTAGGTAGGTACTATTATTGAAAATTTAAAACGACTTCTAAATTACAATGGGTACAACATAAGTTAATATAGGGTGTAATTTTTACATAATATTACCTATGGCAACACTTAAAAAATGCACTTTTTGACATTCGGTAAAAAAAATTTTTCTTTATTTTTGGAAAAGAAGAATAAATTTTTTTCAAATTTATTTGCAATGTGATGGATTTTTTGTTTCCTTGATTTTTTTCTATAGCGAATGGCATGAAAAACAATATGGCGGTAATAAGAAAAACCAAAGTTGACTTTGGAAATCCCAAGATCTAGTCGGCTTTGGAAATTTTTGAAACGTCAAATAAGTAGCTTATTACGGCTTATGCAAACCTACAAAAAATAATAATTTTTTTTTAATAATAAAGAAGATATGGCTAAAATAATAAATCTGCATGTTTCAAGTTTTTTCAGGATATTTCAGGAAATTCTGGGAATATTGAGAAAAAAAAAATTGCCAAATACTCGTCTCAAAACAGCGCAACTTTTTTGTAATTTAACCGACTTCGTATCTCTTACCGTTTCTTACAGTTTTTTCACCTCAATGGGACAGCCTGTATCATAAAATTGAACAATGACCGGCTTTTCTGAAAGGTCGTATTGTAAAGTAGATGACATGTACTATTATTGAAAATTAAAAACGACTTCCAAAGTACAAGACAACATAAGTTAACATAGGGTGTATTTTTTTACATGCTATTCCCTATGGCAACACTTAAAATAAATGCACTGTATATATCACATTAAGAATAAAAACATCAAAAAGATCACCTTTTTTGATAGTCTAATTTAAATTAGGATTTAATTTAATCTTAACCGGAGCCATTCTTAAAAGCTAATCAATTCCGAAATTTTCAAAATTGCTATTAACTGCCAGTTCATCTTAATTGAAACTCGTTCAAATTATAAAAAGTATAAAAAAAATGTCACTCGTTTTGTAAACAACTCCTTAAGCTGTTATGTCTGCCTAATTTCGACTTACACTTCATATCATCTTCAGGTTGAAAAATAAAGCGAATTTTATGTCAGTCTACTTTCTAATGACAGATATGAAAGTTCTTACGTCTCGTAAAATATGGGTTTTCATGAAGTTTTTTTTAGTCAGATTCCTATTTATTCAGTCCGTACCTCCCCACCCCCTCGCCGTAACTCCATTATTTTAAATGTTACAAAAAATTTCAAATATACCTACATAGATACAAATCGGTAAGGTTTAATTCGCTCTCTTTGAAGGGTTCACTTTACTTATACAAGGGTGTTAAAAAAAAGCACAGTGACTTTGGTGGTATTTTTTTTCAACATCCATATAATAATACTGCATTTCTGGATTATACGTAAAATTCTAAGGATTTAATGTAGCATACCCCCTATACCTCAGTTCTACTATTTTCATAATAAAAACCATTGAAAATGAAAATCATCAGAAAAAACTTTTACTTTGATTTTTTTAGTTATTGTCTATTTCTAAGAGATGCTGTAAATGTTCACCTTAAATAACAACTATATATGGTCTAACAAAATGGTCTAATCCAAGCAAAGAGGTGTCCTAATTTTTGACAATTTAATCTAAATTATTTTATAATTGACTATTAAATATTTTATAACCCAACGTAATCAGATGACTTACTTTTAGTATTCCTATCTCTATTAATATCATGTAATGTGCAGTAGGTCTCCTCTAATAAATTAATCTAAGTCAGATTACCCTATTTCTGACTTCCTATATTTTTTGCCCATATTGGGTAGACATTTACCTAATTGATCCAAATCGTTTCTAGTTACCTAATTCCACATTTGGTTGAAGTTTTATTAAATTACAGTTCTATGCTCTGAGGATACAGTTAAATTAATGACCATTAAATATTTAATGACGAGTTCTTTTGCTAACGGCGTAATACAAAAAAATCCCTCTAATAACAACGGCTTTGCTTTAATTTTGCATAAGTACTGTGTTATATGATTATATTGATCATAATAAGTACCTAAATTCAACAAGCAACCTGTTTGATTTTTCATTTTTATTTGATCTCATATCATCCTTTCGTAAGTTTAATGACTGATATTATTTAATTAAAATCTACTCAAAAAAGTTAATTTTTGTATTAACGAACACTGAGTTTTGTTTCCAAAGTTAATTGAATCAAGTGACCCAAATTTATTAGGGGTACCTACCTGGCTTTTGTTGTATATTTGTTTTACTAATGGCGGTAAATTATTGACCTCTATTTTTTTCGATCCTTAAGTAATTTTTTTTAGTAATTAAATATTTATCTGATTATTTGTAATTTATTGATTAACTTTTAAATGTTTACCAAACGAGCAGTTCCTGTTAATAAGTAGCCTATTAAAATATTTATTAATGTCTGCCAATTTTTTGATTGCTCAATCAAAGAATAATATTATTTTGTCTAATGTAGTCCAATTTTGACAGAATAAATTCTCGAATAGTTTGAAGTAGGTCCATTGAATATTTAATGAATTAATTAATCATCTTTCTAATTGAGAAATATGGCTAAAAAATATCAATTTGATGTTTTATAGATTTATTATGTTTCTAAAAATAAACTTGTTTGAAATACTGGTAGCTTATAGCGTATAATTTTAGATACCTCTGTGGGTTTAGAAGAATGGTCAGTAGATACCTATTCAATTATGTTTTATTAGTCAGGTTTTCTACCAGGTGAATTCACAGATCTTTACATAGATATAACATATTATGTAAATTCTATCCTAATATATTTATCTATGACAGGCATCTTGTCGATCTATCAACTTTTTTTGATCCATTTTGTTATTTGATTATCACTTAATCTAATATGAGAACCAGAGCGGGTATGCCAGAAACGGAAAGTGTTTTGTGCGATATTTAGATTAAATTCTTGCAAGGTTTTTTTATGGTCGAAATTCGAGTTTTGGAATTTCAAACACCCCTGATACGAATTCGTTGATTTCTTGCTTGCGAACGATTAATATGCGCTCTAAGAATTAATGGAAATGTTATCCCATTATAGCTGCGTGTGATGGATGGACGATTAAAATAAGCAAGTGTGAAATCAAATCTTGTAGCAAATTAAGATTTGAAATGTTAGGCGTGTTACCGACCCTACCGTAAAAATAGATATTACACGCTTTTTAGTTGTCTTGTCATGCATGTAGACATTCTTGGAATACCCCTTTTTTGTTTTTTTAATTTTTAATCTTGCAAAAATATATTATTAAACCGTAGGTACTTATGTAACCTGGAGGAGAGTTCGATAAGATTGATCAAGAATTGCTCCACAAGGCTGATATTTTGAGGAGTTTTGAGATTTAATACATATTTCAAATATTTTAAATACAATTTTGAACAATGTTTTTGACAACCTGCACAGCAAATGCCAGTGTTGAATTTATCGGAATCATCATTAATCTTATTATAAATTAAGTAGGTATATCGTTAAAAAAATGAGGTATAGGTACTTTCTTAATTGCAGATAAAGAAAAAATTGCAGGCAACCATCTCCAAGTAACCCAATGAAATTCGGCGTAAGTAAATTTCTTATTAGTCTCTCAAAGTTTCTTATTAATTGGTAAACCGGTAAAAGTAGAAATGAACACTTGTCATTAGGAATTCCCAATTTTTTTTTTATTTTATCATCATGTTTCATTTCTATTTTGAAGATGCTGTGCGACTTGAATATTTTTCATACTTAAAAAATTGTAGACGTCCATCTATTTCATCGCAAAATTATCGCAATCCTCCAGAAGTTGAATAAAAATAAAAATTATATTTTTTATTTCATCTTGAAGATGAACAAATGATATGATCAAGGTTTCTAATTTATTGTTAAACTTTGTACATTCGGCAAGTTTTCCCAGTACCTGAAGCAACAAAAATCTTACAGGGATCTTACTTGACAATAATTTGAGTATTTTGAAAATTCTCGCAGACTCTCCAAGAAAATCATAACAAAAAAATGAGAAAAATACATTTTAAGGCTGATTTTATATCCGAAATATTATACAGGGTGAGTCCTCTAAAATGGAAAGCTCGATTACACCTATACCATTAAAGATATCGAAATGAACCAAAAAGTGCTATAAATGGGAGGGTAAAGTGTAGTTTGTAAAATTATTTTAAGGTACACAGAATGGCCCAATATCGCTGTACGCCATACAACTTTGTTATTTTAAATAGGACACCCTCTATATTATTACATCTTCAGATTATTTGAGAAAAGTAAAAAAGAATGGTTTGTAAAGTTGAAGTTTGTAATGAGCAATTTATGAATTATAAACAAATGAAATTCGCGATTTTCCATTTTCAAAGCAGCTTTTCTTAAAAACAGCTCAAGATAGAGGAAAACGGCTTACATGTTCCTATCTTAATTTTTCATTTGGTATCCTATCATGTAGCTGAAATTTTTATACCGGGTGATGAAAATAATCAAATTTTTTACCACTCTGTATAAAAATTTCGTCCATCCAATACCGCTTGAAAAGTTAAGATAGGGACATGTAAGCCGTTTTCCTCTATCTTGAGCTGTTTTTAAGAAAAGCTGCTTTGAAAATGGAAAATCGCGAATTTCATTTGTTTATAACTCATAAATTGCTCATTACAAACTTCAACTTTACAAAACATTCTTTTTGACTTTTCTCAAACAATATGAAAATGTAATAATATAGAGGTGTCCTATTTAAAATAACAAAGTTGTATGGCGTACAGCGATATTGGGCCATCCTGTGTATCTGAAAATAATTTTACAAACTGCACTTTACCCTCCCATTTACAGCACTTTTTGGTTCATTTCGATATCTTTAATGGTATAGGTGTACTTAATTTAATGGTATTTTAGAGGACTCACACCCTGTATATGAAGATCTCATTTCCTATAATATGGAAGAAATTATTCTAGTCGTTACGCAGAATTAATAAGAAAACTGAAAATTTCCGACCAACTGAGTTTTCCGACCAAGATTAATATTTGGACTTCCATCATCTATTAATGTTTTTCTTTCATGCCAAACCATGGATAATAATTAATTGTCATGATAATTGATAACGTTAAAGAAGAAATAATCCGCATTAAATTCTATAATAGGAACTGAAAATTTTAAAAATATAACATCGGAAGAAGAATAGGAAGATACCATCAAATTCGATTTTAAATTGGATTGCCTACTATAAGAATTTAGAGTTCATTCGAGCTCGGCTGGCCAGTTTTTTGTCTATTTAATTAACGTTGTATTTTTTGCCTGATGTAGTACTTACCTACCTGAATGTTTTTATATCAACAAATAATATTCTAATAATTTTGATCTAATTTGCTTTTATACCTATATTAGGTAAGTATTGTATATTTATACATTATAATGTGAATTTTTTATTATTCCCAAAAGTTAATTAATCAGGTAGGTAGGTATACCTAAACTTGCGTTAAATTGTTGTTTTTACCTTTTTGTGTCTAGTAGGTATGTAGGTACAAGTATTCACTTAAATTCTAATTTAATCAAATAATAAAATGCCGCTCTTGCGCCTACTCTTGTTCCGACATCGAAAAAATTGAGGTCTTCCGCACCAGAAGTTTCGGAATCATGTTTATAGCGCGACATCTACTTAATTCTCGCCCTCGGCTGCACTAAAATTAGTAGACAAAAAATTAAAGCCCGGATAAATTGAATCTATTTCTAATGTAGATTAGAAATTCGGAAATGAAAATTCGGTAAAAAATTAATTATAACGCAATTATATCGCCCACGTCGAGCCTCGATAAAAATGCCTTCTATGAGAATTTCCGACTCGCATCTTATTATGCATGCAACCAGGCAACATTCACCTATCAAATCCTACTTTAATTTGGCATGAAAATAATTACAAACTTCCTCTAATTATGTATCTTCATGTAGCTACTTAACGAGCTTTTAAAAGAAACCAAATTAATTTTCAATCAAATGTAAAACCAATTGCACCTACTTGTGTTTATGTAGGCATCTATGACACACCATTACGAAAGTGAGAGGTTCCTATTTTAGTAGAAAATGCAGCATATTTTCTGATATAAATAAATGTAAGATTCTTATTAGTATGCAAGATAGCTCAGAATTATTATTTTTGAGTCAAATAAAATTCTGATAAGAAAAACGTATACCTACACTATTGTGTCCAAGATAAGAATGAACAGCATGGGGATCTTGAAAACCGTGGGGATACAGGGTCGGTTAAATGGGAAAAAAGTTGGGCCACCAGAAGGACAATGCAATATGGTAGAAAAATATTTCAAAAATTATTTTAGATTTACAAATTATTTTGAAAAGTCCAAAATCTTCAATTTTAGTTTTTCTTATTGACGTTATTATTGAAGATTGGGAAAAACTGAAACCACATTTCCATTGCAGTTATTGACCAGCTTTATTTTTGTTATAGTTGTATCAGTTTTTCTATCTGACGATTCATATTTGCAGGGTTGGACTTAACTTCGATTTTTTAAATACGCACCTGGATTTTTTATTGCCAAAATTTGATGATATTTTAATCCTGAGTTTATTGATCTGCTACACCTAGGCCCGTATTCATCAATAAATATAATACCTGGGGCTATATTTTGAAACTGTCATTGGTTTAAAATTCGTAGGGTTCGTAGGTTTGGGCATTAGACCAATTAGCGGTCAGAAAATTCAAAATATGCACCGTTGTAAATTTTTCACGTATTTTTGAAAGGAAAAAATTCTTAAATATATTCTAAGAAGATTTTTGTTGATCTATATTAACAAAAATATTAAAAATTAATAGGTAGATCAGATAGGTATATAAACGTAATTTAAATAAATATCTATAAACTTATTCAACAAAGTATGTATTTATAATTTAACCTCAAGATTTGGGTCTCGATCCTGAAAAATTACTCCTTTTCAGGATATAAATACTTACACGTGTCCTTGACATAACGGTGGTATAGTTAATTGGAATCATTATTAAGTGATAAGTTGTAAATTTGAAAAGAATTTGAAAATAATTAGTGAGCATTAATGAATAAGCTTGCGTTTACGGGCATAAATTCGCTCAGCGCGTTAGTTCAATTTTTTTTCGCATAATTTAGGCATACTTTTTAATCAATATCCCGCAGATGTCGAATTATATGATATAAATCATCAGATTATTATCGTTTGTGGAATTAGCTGTGATATCATAATGAAATATTTTTTAATAAGGCTAAAAAAATTATCCTCGTGGGAAATATGAAATAAAAAATTATAATTTATGGTGAATCAATTGGGCTATTAAATATTCATTAGCTAATGTCTTATTAGGTATCTTATTGGGTACATATTTTTTCTTAAAATTTAAGCAAGAAATCAGTGGAAATATTTTTGATCGCGAGCTGCGGAACTTCATGGAACAATAAGTTAATATTATAACAATAAAAATACTTTGAGTTTGTACCTGTCCTAGTGGATTGAAGTATTTTAGACTCGCATGTTGGTAGTTTCTCCTAAGAACTTCGGTGCTTTGAAATTTTCTATCCGAGCATGACTTACTGGTCTACTCCCTCCATCAGTTTAAATCGGGAGCTTTCAGCATTTCTAGATCACTGGAGTGAGTCTTCATGGAGATACGAGAAAAAATATCAGAACTCACCGATAAAATTGTCATATTTAATAAGCTATTGATTTTTTGTATACCATGCGAGTACTGAGTAGGTACTAGGAATTCCTTTAATCACTATACAGATATAGTCATTTTGTGTGTGATTTTGTTTTTGCTCAGAGATCGCTTGAGCTGAAGAATAGGAAGTTGTTAAAGTTCCCATGTGAGATTTGTGATGGTGGGCTTTAAATTTATTCCTACGTTGCTCCTCAGAAATGATCGATGATCACGTTGAGGATCAGATAAATTTTTTAATGATTGCATGGAGACCGTATATCATCTGTGTCATCTCAATCTGAAACTGCGAGTTTTATGAAAATCTCATTTCTATAATTATTGATGCGTGTGTGGCAAAAGAAAGTTAAACGTAATTATTATTGACGTACAGGAATCTGATCTGCGAAACCTCGCCCTAAAAGCCACCTTAACAAGTGAGTAATTCCATGTTGTAATAAAAATTTAGACATAATAATTATTATGTTGTTGGTACCGATAAACTCAACGGGATTTCTATTTCGTATACAATAGGACATCAATTGTTAGATATTCTGTGACATCACCAAGTCCTCCTTTTAGCCGTATTAGAGCGATCAAGAAAGGAGAGGACTGGGAGGTCTTGCTCTGTTGACATCTCATGCTTCTGCAGAAACTTGTTTAGTTTAGCAGCATCCGCTGTCAATCATTGCCATATGATGTACTAAACTAAAGTGTCATCATCATGATAATTACTCTGCACTTTGCATACTTAAATAGCAATCCCCTTCATAACTTGCTGCCTGTTAACTAACTAGATAAGAAACAATTACAAAGTTATTGAAAAAATATTAGATGTCTCAGATGCAATCAGATGTCGAGAGGTTTTATCACTGCAATTACGCATGTTGTCAAGTACCAGTATCTCCGATTACAATTAATGTCACGATCCTCCGGTTAATGCTACGAAAACATAGGAAGAAGATCGTTATCTTTCTTATTATGAAAGTTTGATGTTAATGATGGTTATCTTCAACCTATAATACCAAGATCAAAATGAAATAACGACTGATAATTGTAAACAGCTTGTACCTATGTAATTACCTTATTAACACCTTGGGAGGGAGTCCAGAAGAAGTTTTTTTTTATTCAGATTCGGTGACTCATTATTGACACTGGCCGCTTGAAATTCTCTTGGAGAGATTTGGGCTATTTTTCTCAAACTGTTACTTAACTTATAATCAAAGACGATTCTTGATTTTGCTTAAATTTGGAAGGTTATTATGTTTTTAATTTAAGATGTTATCGATGCCTCACGTTGGAAACGTATTTGCCTTTATAGAATTCCTATACAGGGTGATTGATTGAAACGCCACATTAGAAAAAGTTCGACTTCCAAATGATCTAGGAATCTGAAATTTGGAACTTAGGCAACATACCTAATAACGAGTCAAAATGAAATATTACCAAGATGGTAGAACATTTAAAATGGCGAAAGCAACGGCCATCTTTGTTTTTTTAAATGGAACACCCCATATATTATTGCATTTTCAGATCGTCTGAGAAAATGTAATAACAATGGTGCTTATAGTTGTATTTTAAATTGAGTAGGCCATGAGTTATAAACAAGTGAAAATCGTGATTTTCCAACTTTAAAGACATTTACCACGAAAACGGCTCATGATATCAGAAAACGGCTTACATGTCCCTATCTTAACTTTTCATCTGGTATCCTACTGTAGAGTTGAAATGTTTATACAGGGTGATGAAAAATCTGACAATTTTCACCACCTTGTATAAAGATTTCAACTGCATATTTGGATGCCTTATAAAAAGTTAAGATAGGGACATGTAAGCCGTTTTCTGATATCTTGAGCCGTTTTCGTGATAAATGTCTTTAAAGTTGGAAAATCACGATTTTCACTTGTTTATAACTCATGGCCTACTCAATTTAAAATACAACTATAAGCACCATTGTTATTACATTTTCTCAGACGATCTGAAAATGCAATAATATATGGGGTGTCCCATTTAAAAAAACAAAGATGGCCATTGTTTTCGCCATTTTTAATGTTCTGCCATCTTGGTAATATTTCATTTTGACTCGTTATTAGGTATGTTGCCTAAGTTCCAAATTTCAGATTCCTAGATCATTTGGAAGTCGAACTTTTTCTAATGTGGCGTTTCAATCAATCACCCTGTATGTGTACGTACCTAATACATTCATTTTCCTGATATCTTCAGGGATAACCGATGTCGATAAAAAAGTTTCCTTTATCATTGTTTATTTTCTTTATCTGCGGGTTTGACAAGATCCTGTCAGACAATTTTTTTTTGCAAGATGAGGTTTTGACAAGGTTCGGTCATCTCGAAAATTCGCATTTTGCAAGACCCGGTCAGTCCGAAACTTTGAGCTTTTTTGAGCTTGTACAACCGGACCTTGCAAATAAAAATTCAAGCTGACAGGAGTTTGGCAGAAACTGATTTTTTGAGCTGACTAGACTGTGTCTAAAATAACATATTCGAGCTGACCGGAATTTGCAAAAAATGAATTTTCGAGCTGACCGGACTTTTTATAAGCTAAGCGAACATTGCCAAAAAATCGAGCTGACCATATTTTGCCAAAATCGAATTTTTGACCTCACCGGACTTTCCATAATCGGACATTGCAAAAAATAGACAAAAAATTCTGACACGACTTTGCAAAAGTCGAATTTTTGAGCTAACCTGACTTTGTCTAAACGAACATTGCAAAAAAAAGCTGACCGAGCTTTGGAAAAAGTAGAATTTTCGAGTTGACCGGACTTTGTCTAACCGGAAATTGCAATAAAATCAAGCTGACTGGACCTAGTCCTGTGTATAGAATCTACACTTCACTAACTTTGTAATCCGTGCGATTCCACTGGCCCCAAAGCGAGTTTTATTTATTAGAAGCGATACAGGCTATAAGAGTACATACTATGATGATGATGCGAGCAGGTATAAGCTACTTGGAAAAAAAAAGTTATAAGAAAATTCGTTACGTAATAACTTTTGAATTTAATGCACCCTTTGGTATGTGTGAATAAAATACTTTTTATTTTTTATGTTTAATCTATTAATTGAAGATGAAGATGACCGTCAAACTATTCCAAGAAAACAAGAAAAGGCTTAATAAAATTTACAAAGCAATGAACTGTGGCAAAACAGGCTTCCGACAAGGAAGTTTAATAAGGGTATCATTACCATTAATGAGCGATGATAATGAATTTGTTTTCACAGGCTGACTTCTACATGCAGGTTGCAATGTAATTATAATTCTTCGTCGCTTTTTTATTGAAGAACACTCTTAACAATGAGCTAGACAACGACCGTGATAATTAAATACATAAACGGTTCCGTGAACTACGCCATGTAAAAACCGTTAAATAAAAACAAAGACACTGAAAAAATAAATAAAATTAACTGAACCAGAGTATCGGCAAACGGTAAGTAAACGGGCTTAATGACTGTTATAATTATTTAACTCATGGTCTGACGAGCTGTTAATTGTAATCGTCTTCAAAAGTAGGTATGTATGCTTCTGGCATTGTCGCTACTTTCGGCTAGCTGGTATAATAATAACCTCTGTGTGACAGTCTTCTTTCTCTTTGTATTTAATTTAAATTTTGAGCTTTATTAGGAATTAACAATGTTCTTCTATAGCTGAACCCGCCATGTTACTTTTCGATTGATGTTATTGATGGTCGATTATGCATGAAAGTTACTGATGACTGGATGAAAAATGTTAACTGTGGTTACTAATTACAATTCGTTGAAAATTAATTTGAAATTTTTACTACAATTGATTAGACTTTTACTGGTGAAGTACCTATTCAAATGATATCAAACTATCACAACCATTTTGAAGCGCTGATATTGCTTTTTTCAAAATTATTGAAAATAGTTATTTGTAATAATCAAAATGTTGAAGACCGCGACGTACAACAGGTAGGTACAATTGGAATAAGAGAATATTTCGGTTACAAATAAATATATTAAAAAATTAATATCCCCTTATAAAAAAAATAATACAAAATACACCCTTTCTGGAAGACAAAGACAGGACCAAAAATTTATATAAATATGATTTTGTGTAAAATTATGAAGTTATGACTGATCGAAATACTATACAAATGAGATGAATCTGCAAATGCGCAATCTAGTAAGCTACTCCCTGTGGCATGCAAGTTGAGATAAGAACTCTACTAAAGTCCGAGTCGGTCGGCCAGACATCCCCTTTCTCAAATAAGGGTAATCCTTCCCTTCGTTAAACATAACGCCGAATGTGTCCAAATGTAGCCAGTCACCGCAAGGGACGAACTCGTTCAGGAAGGCAGCGACTTTACAAGCTCCTCCGTATTTCACTTTTCCAGCTCTACCCAGGGTTTTCGTGTCAGTTGCGTGGAAATTAGCTATTAATGTTGTAAAGTGTTCCCATAAAGGGAACCGCCATACTCTGTCGCCTGTGTGCATTGAAGCTGCTAGCATGTACTCCCATAGTGGTTCAGAGTTGCTGAAAACTCCACTTGACGCAGCCCCCAGAGCTGCTTCCATGTCGTATGTCATCGTTCCTACATCCACAATAAATCTAGGCCAGAAATTCTGAGAATACACCAACGCATCTGCTAAGGCTAATCTTCCAGCGCAATCAGTAGATTCGATTTTGATACTCTTCCCGTTCATAGCTTTCACAATGTCACCAGGTCTCATACCGGCACATCCAGGCATGTTCTCACACAACGGAATCAGACCTCTTATGTTGATGGGCAGTTGTAGGGCAGCAATGGCACGACAAGCCGCTACAACGCAAGCTGCTCCTCCCATGTCTCCTCGCATTTTTCTCTGCCTGTGCCATGGTTTCAAACATAAACCACCGCTATTATAGGTAATCCCCTTTCCAATAAGCACGACAGGTCTCTCGTCTCGGTTTCCCCCATAGTAGCTCAACTCCAGGAATATGGGAGGCTCGCAGGAACCTTGAGCTGCTGCAAGGAACGCGAACATTTTATGAGTTTCAGCCCAATGTCTGACTTTTACCTCCACGTTAATCCCGGCTTTACATAAGACTTCTACTGAGTTTTGCGCGAAGGAAGTTGGGGTCATTAAATTAGCCGGAGTGTCCATTAGTTGTCTGGAGAGATTTTGAGCTGCAGCTTTTTGTAGACCAATTTGCCAGCCTGTCCAGTCGCAGTCGTCGTATAACTCGAGTTGTGGTATCAATTTAAGATGAGCGTGATTTTTTTTCTCTTGATAAAGCCAGACCCCAAGACCTGCTCCTTCAGCCGCGGATTCTGCGTGTCCGAAGCTTTCGACGAAAATATTTTGTGTTCGTTGATCTTGAAGAGCTCTACATCCGGCCCCTGCAGCGATGCGGATCGCTTCTTTCCCTTCATCCATTTGTTCGAAGACGTCATATCCTTGACACTCCCTACCTAAGCCGACAACTGCCACCTGGTAGAAAACCTTGTCGAGGTTGTAAAATATCCTCACTTCACCTTTTCGGGGAATCGGACCAGCATACCTAATCAGTTCGCTTAATCGTTTACAAACAGATTTGTTGTATCTTTTTCCTGTAGGTGTCAGCTTTCCTGGATCCTCGGTATCATCGGGGTTGCTATAGATGCCTAGCACTAGACCTTTGACTAATGTACTTCTACATGGGTCTTCTTCTTCTTTATTTTTTGTTTGAGAACATGCACCGGCGGCGCCGGAGTAAGTTCTTCCACTTCCAACTAGTGAAGATCTAACGAAATTTGCACGAAAGAAACGAAATAAACGAACTAAACGAAGGGCCATTTTTACAAATTAAATTTTTTGGCATAACTGTCAATGTGATTAGCAGTTTTCATAATAATTATTTATTTTGTTAAATGGGTATGTTGATTAGATTGTTTTAATTGTTCGCTGACATTTTTGTTGTCTTGTTCAAGTCTTTACGCTCATCCTACCACTTGATTGAATTTTGTTATCATAGTCACCTGAATTTATGAATGTTAACACAACCATTCCTTATTTTTCAAGCTCCATGTCCTCTAGAACTTCCCTCGCCGCATACTGTTCATCCCCCTATCTTTATCGTGGATTCCAGAAACCCATACCATATTTGTTGGGGTTGGCTTTTGATCTGATGGTATTATGAACACATACATTTCTTCATCGCTAAGTTCTTTAGCTCTCGTTAGATCTTCGGTGGCTATTTGGGTTTGGATTAAATCCAAGTACTGTTACTTGTTTAAAACCAATAAAAATGAATTGGAACATCGTCATTTGTGCTGCGACGTCTTGCATTGCCACTCTGTCTGGTTCTGAACATAAGTATGACCTGTCACGTACGATTTCTTCTTTTTAGAATCCATCCAAGTGAGAATACAGTACTCTTTTTCCTCTGCGTGAGTCAAAATATTTGCTCTTTCTAGATTTGTTATTAATTTTGAATATATTTAGTAGGGGTATTTTATCAAATTTGCTTACATACCTGAATGTATTTGGAACTTGATGCGTTATTCGCGTGGTTGAGTTTTAGCAAAGAAATTAGTCATATTATTTGGGTTTTAATTGGTAAAAATAGCGAGACTAAATGAATGTTAGAACAATAGTTTCTCTTTCTGAACGAGCCTTGATTTGCACTAGTTTAAACGATCTGGTTTGGAAATGCGGTAAATGTACCATAACTAAATCACAAATAAAGAATGAAGTGTTACCATGATGTATCTTTTTATCAACAGGTATTAAATTAACAACTAAAACCACAAGTTGTATCAAAATAATACAATTACTTTGAATTTTGTAACAAAAAGTTGATCAGTTCAATATCAAACATAAAATTGTTAACAGTTTTCTGTCAAAGTGATAGCCATTGATTATTTAGTATGTTATTATATGGTTGATAATTTAACTCATGTATTAAAAATGACATAAGGAATAGTGTTTTTGTCACTTTGACATCGGATAAAGTTAGCCCTAACTTTGCATCTGGATAAAATGTAAGCTAGCTTTTTAGACGCAAAATCAAGTAGGAAGTAGTTACCAAGGTGAAGAGAAAAATCTTCTTCTTCGTCAATAACAAGAAGTGAAAATACTACAATGAGTGTCTGTGAAAGCAGCAGCGAAGAAAATAAAATCATTTACTCCAATTGTGTATTTAATAACTGTACTTTTTCCAATAAATAAATAAATTTTGTTATTCGTTAAATTATCTCCCTAAATTACACACGAGCTTATATTTTTTATCCGGATAAAGATGCACTTTTAAACTCAAATTTGTTTTTTCTTTGGCAATTCAACTCGTCAAATTGTCAGATAAAACAACTCGTCCTTCGGACTCGTCGTTTTATCAGACAATTTGACTCGTTAAATTGCCAATAAAAAACAAATTTTCGTTAAAACTGCATCTTTATCCGGATAAAAAATAAGCTCTCGTGTAATTACTCCCGATAAAAAAGAATGTTACAACTTTTTTTATAAGAAAAGTTATGGGATTCGGGTGTGTCATCCAAAGAGGATTTATTTGAGCATGTCTGAGCCAATAGGAGAGAAGGGGAGCATATGGAAAGAAATGATTAAAAAATAAAGCTTAACCTTGACTCATGATCGAGCCATCTTCAAAAATCAACGCTGTCAGGAAGATAGGAAGAAGGCTACTAGTGTCATAAATTCAGAGTTGATAGCAATACTATATTTTATTTCACTTCTAAAGACAGATAACAAAGAGTTAGGTTTGAATTGTTATCCAGTTCTGAGTTATGTTGGGAGTTTCAAGTCTCTAGCTCTTCGGGAAGTTAGTTTAAAATCGGTTGCAAGATTTTGAACTAGATAGAAACAAGATTGAAAGCGAGACCTGGGCATACGACAGAATCTGGGAATCCCAGTAAATTCAAAATCTTATAGCCAAGTAGCAAATTTAAAAATCTTTGAGAGCGTGTTGAAGAATTGAAAGCATTGAGGGAGTTGAAGCTACAATAGCTACAATTTTCGGTTTATTTGGTGCCTGTCGCAGGGAAGAACTGTGCCAGCTAATATCGAAGAGTCTTTGAACATCTACGAAATCAGTCAAATCTGTTTAGTAAAAAAGTTTAATCAGTTTCTGTAAGTTTTATTTTAACGTACTTTCATTCCAAAGCTCCACTGGCATCACATTTTTGAAAAAAAGCCGCACATTAATTATTTTAGTTACTAATTAAAAAAAAACTAACAGCGGGTATTATAAAGGCTCATTAAGTTAACGGGCAGATTTCTGTGGCCATTTCTGAAGAAAGTATCGACGCTAAGTGGAATTTTTTTTTATTGATCTATTCTTGACATCAAAGTGATTACAAAAATGTTAATAAAAGTCAATTGACGTTGATATTAGCTTCAAAAACGAGCACAGAAATCTGCCAGTTAGCCTAATGAGCCTTTATAATATTGGCCGTAACTCTTTTGTCTACTAAACAGTTTTGAATTTTGTACAAATTAGAATATTTTGTACCTACAATAATTATAACAGTTGGAATCAAGTAGTTTGAAAGGGCATGTCTTGCATAGGTAGCAGAATTGCTGAATTTACCGAATTCTCGATTCTCCTCAGGAGACTGCTTCCGCCTTAATCGTTTCGGCCAGCATTCTGGCAGACTTCGATATAAAACTTTCTAAGCAAGGAGGGGTTAAAACTTTTTTTACATAAAAAAAGTAAGTATTATGTACAAAAATTTTCCATTTTTTTTTAGGGAACAACATTAGTTCTTTTCTAATATTTTCTTGTTGTGTGTTCAAATAATTTTTTCTTTAATTCAATAAAAGTTAAAGCCTTCTTTTAGTAATGATTGAAGAAACAATGGAATTTCTACCGTTAAGGAAAAGCTAAAAAAAGACTTTGAAGGGTGTTTTCAGAAAAATTTTTCTTAAGAAGTTTAATGAAAACTATTAGCATGATTTTTCTTATTAATATAATTGTATTAATTATAACTCTCCGGATGGATTGTGTAATTTGTGTAGGTGTAAAGCATCGTAAGCCGTGTGAACCTAAAACATTATTCAAATTTATGCAAATTTCTTGAAGAATATATTTGCTTTTATGGCAAATTTAATTGAATATATTATGTTGAGGTGCTAGCAATTTATAAAAAAAAATTATTAAAGCATTTATTCTCAAAAATACATACTTAATCAAATATAAAAAATTATATAAAAAACGTTTATATAAATTTCGGCTCATTTTAGACATAAGAAACTACGGTTAAGAATGAAAAAATATTGTAAATAATCGTTTAAGATTATGGTATCATGTAAACAGCAATCAATAATTTGGTCATTAATTTTTTATTCATTTTTTTCACGAATTGTAAGAATTCCTGTTACTGGTTACTAGGTTACTGCACAATGATAGTCATGATATGAAGATATTTTTTAAACCAATAATTTTAGTTCTATTGATGACAATAACGACAAAAAAATTGTGCAAATTAAAGTATGATTAGTATTTAAGTAGGAACGACCAAAGACAACTTACTGATTGGAAATTATTAAGAATTATTGTCTGAAATTAAATTTCTATAACGTTGATTCTTATGCCTTTTTTGCAGAATTTGATTTGAAAATTTTTGAATTTAATATTTTCATACTAAATAATATAAAGTTGTCAATGTTTAAGTTCCAAATTTCCCTTCATATCAATTCCCACAATAATGTGACTGATACATACGTCTATACCAATCGGCAAATAACTTCCTTCATTAACAGTGAATAAATTTACTTGAATGGTAAGTATTCAGGGTATATCTATAAATATTACGAAAAATTTAAAGGTAGATTCTGTGGTAAAAAACAAACAAACAAGTTCCCACTAACGTGTGTTCAAAAATGCACCGCTTTTTAGATACAGGGTGTCAAAAAATTTAATTTTTCAGTATTTTGAATAGGTATAAGTATATCTCGGAAATCGTTCGAAATACACAGAACTCAGCTTCTTTACATGTCTTATCATTAATATTAGATAGGTACTTTTTGATCCTAACAAAAAATTTCGTACGCCAGTGGTGGAAATTTTAGGGTTGCGTGAGATTTTTTGCCCCTAATAATTAATTTTTATTATATACCTAATTATTATAATTAATAACAATTATATTATATAATATAATAATTACTCAAATGGAGTTCAATTGGGCCAAAAAATATTAAGTTCGGACCCACTGATGCGAAAAAAACCCGAGGGATTAGTTATTTTGATTTTATTTTATTTTGATTGGAAATTCGCATGCACTGCAGGGGAATCCTATGACGTTGATTTGGATGAACTATTGCAGCTCGACGTGCATTTCTGCCCTGCCTGTTCTAGGTGGAATCAAATCGTCCACGTCTTTTGAACTTTAAATTTATTTATAATAACTTCTGGATTATTTAGTTATGAAACATGGAAACATGACTAAATTCAAGTATCATATATAATTCTTTAATATGAGGAGATTAATTATTAAAAACTTTTGTTATTAATTTTAATTAGGTAGGTACTTACACTCGTGTATTTATTTGAACAGTGGAAATGCTGCTTGAATTTGTATTAACACAGGTTGCTTAAGCGAACACAGCATAAGCATAAGAATCAATACAACAAAGCATTCAATAAGTAAATTAGCAATTATTATTATTAAGGTTGAAAAATATTATTAATTAATTAAATGATATCAAGTCTTCAAAAATATTAATAACATTGGAATGCCACGAGAGATAAACCAAAGATAACGAACATTCTCTTTCGTAATAAGTATTTTTCTTCATAATAATAATTGTGTCTTTTATTTTTCTTGTTCAATCTTTATGTCTTGATCAATACAATTTATTTCGTAGCGGATTCTAATAAGAGCTATGTTCGAATTCTTGTTAAATGCTAGAATGTTCGCTACCGTGGAATTTACTTCATCGTACCAATCAAAATAATTTTCTTTTAGAATGAATGCAATTTTTAATTTAACTCTATTATGTCTCGCAATTATTGGAGTTATAGAAGAATCGGTAACATGAATGGGGACTTCTTTCTCCTTGCAGCAAATGCGGCAAGGAGAAAGAATTCTATTCAAACTATAGAGATAAATAAAGTAAATTGAAATAGTTGTACATAAACAGACGCTGTAAAACTGTAAATTAAAGAGTTTCTTGTTACTACATCTTTGGTTCTCTTTTCTTATTGAGAATGTCTAGATTTTGAAAAGCTGACCCCAATCTCGGTAGAAAAGTTCCATGCTCATCTAAACGCGAATCGAGATATTTTTGTTTTATTTCAGAAATCGTATTATCATGGTTTCGATAAATTAAATTCCAGGTCGACTGTTTCACTTCCATATTTTTTTATAGCTCTCTAAAGAATATTTATTTTAAAAAGTGCTCCAGAATTTGCCTTTATGATAATAAAATTTTTGAGATTCAAAAATATCAACCAGGAAAATGTCGGATTATATTCTTCTTACCCCCTGTACCTATTCTTACCCCCCAAAAATTAATATATAGAGAGAATATGAATATGGAAAGAAATTAAGTCCTTGAGACATTTCTGATAGAATTATAGAATTTTAATAAATATATTATTATTATTATAATTATTGCAATTTATACAACTATTTGTATATAAATTAATATATAATAATTATAAAATCTGTATATTTAACCAAAAAAGCGCAAAAATTTATTCAAAAATATAAATCAAAAGGTAATGTATAATAATAAAAAAATAACGAAAATTTTTTTTATAGGTATTACAATATTATTTCATTAATAAATCAACAGTAAGCAAGCCCTGATCTCATTTTCTAGTTTTCTCAAAATTGAAAAATTCAAAAGGCCCAAAAAACGTGCACCTACAACAAAAAACTAATAAAAAAATTAAATTTCCAACCTTTTCAAGTCCAATGGAACCGCTTTTACGAATAGAAGGGGGAACAGTCCTGACAGGAGGAAAGGAGTGCGAGCACACAACGACGTCCTTGAACGGCCTTGCACTTGAACTATTATTGCACTAGCACGGAGCGGCGGTGTCCCTTGAGGATCGCGTGCAGATGAACGTGGATCGCGGCGGCGGGAGCACCAAATGAACGCCGTGTGAACTGTAAAGAAGAGTAAGAAGGCACCCGGTGCTAACTCTTTAATACGGGCCTCTGAAGATGCCGCTCTGGAAGGGGAAACTGGGTGACTGAGATGCTTTGGCGCCGGGTCTAAAGAGAACGGTGGTGGAGTGGGTGATTTTTTTAATTGCACTTATTTAGGCTTAAATTCAGGTTAGATGTGTTTAATCGAAATAATTTCAAGGATGTGGAGGAAAATTGTAGACGCCGCCGTTTCAAAATATTTACCTGCCTGTCCAGTTCCTGGTCCAAAAAAACAAAAAAATTATTTTGATTTACCTCACTTACACTTTCTAAATATGAAAGCTAAAGAGGAAGAGGTCAATCAAATTCCCCGGAATAAAACAAATTTTAGTAGCTGCGAACACGGTAGCTACGGTAGCACACAATACAGAATTCCATTAAAAAAATAATTTTCACGTGATACGAATAAAAATAAAACTACATATTTGAATTCCAAAGTAGGGTGAGGGGGTGAGACCTAAAATTAATTATTTTTGGATGCTTTTCAAATGAATGAATGATGAGTGGTTTTCACATAATTAGATTGATTGATGTGTCTATTTAATTTTCTTTTTTTTTGTTCTGAATCTTCTCAAATATTATGGGACTAAAAAAAGACTTGGTGTTGATGACTCGGATATTTCTCTTCAAAATTATCTACTTGTGGCCGTAATGGACGGGAAATGAAATTTGCAACATGGGTTTGCCATGGTTAGTCTCCTACTTATACAGGGTGTCTCTGAAAGGTGCGGAAAAAAAGCTACCACAAATTCCTGAGGCCTAAATAAGCCGATCTAACCCAACTTATCTCTGTCCAAAAGTGGATGATTTCGGAGATACAGGGTGTCAAAAGTTCAATTTGGTTTCCGTTTTTCTCAAATAACTTTTTTAATAATTGGTGTATTTTCACAATATTCGGCTGAAGGGGCTTTTGTGGGGTGAAAAATTAAAAACTGCAATCATTTTGATTGTAAAATTTAGAGGGCGCCACCTGCGGTACCTTGAACACATTCAAAACGAACTATCTTTTTTGGGCCACTCTGTATTTAACTTTTAAATAAAAATTCTTATTCTCCAACGTCTTTTCCCAAAAAAAGGCATACGTGGTAAGAGTTGATTTGAGCAGCCGTTTCTGAGATATCTGGATTTAAGAAAATCACTACGTGCACGGCCAGGCCTAAGTAAGTAATTGTATTAATTAAACACAATTTAAAGCAAAGGCGTTGAATTAAAATAACTGTCACTGAAAGATACAAAAAAAACGACTAGGTACATAAATGTGGATTTAACTTTATAGGTACTTTAGTTAAAACAGTCAATAAGAGATTTATCAACAACAAAAATTTAGTTTAATTTAATTTAAAAAAAAATGCTTCTATCAAATGTTCAAAATGATCTCCATTTTCGTGTATACAAAGATTTATACGTTTTAAAAAATTAAATTGAACTCTTTGGAGCATTTCGTGATCATTTTTCAAAACGTCCATTCCGGTTTCAATACGTCTCCTTAATTAACCTTCTGTACTTATTTACTATGGCCTAGAATACACAAGGGTTTTCAAAGTTCCCCATAAAAAGTAATCCATCGGTGTCATAGCAGGCGATCGAGCTGGCCAACTTGTGGGTGCATCATTGGCTCTACCTATCCATCTATTTGGATACTGTTCGCTCAAATAATTACGTACATTTATCGAAAAATGTGGAGGAGCACCGTCATGCATAAACCACATTCATCTTTGAAGTTCCAAGGGCAGGGGATCAAACAAGTGTGGTAATTCGTTTTGCAGATGTTCCAAATAATTTTCGCCATTAAGTCGAGGTGGTAAAATGACAGGACCAATTATGAAAGTGTCTATGATTCCTGCTCACACATTGATCTTAAACTCATGCTGATAATGGCTTACTTTTGATAAGTAATGGCTTACTTTAACCGCATGAGGATTTTCTCCAGCATAGACATGTACATTGTGCAAATTAGTTATGCCACTCCGCGTAAAACAGGCTTCATCTGTGAATAAAATTCCTTGTGTAAAGTTCCTATCCTGATTGTTCTTGGAAATGAACCGGCAGAAAGCTAGACGTGGTTCATAATCATGGGGTAAAAGTTCAACATGAAATGGGTGCAGTAATTGTTCTCTGGTCACCCTGTTAACAGTATCTTTGCATACACCTAGCTCTAAGCACAATCGTCTGGTGCTGAGTTTAGGATTTTCTTCAATCCTATTTAAAATATCTTCCTCAACCTCTGGAGTTCTTATCGTACGTGCACCCTTAATTAATAGAAACAGGTGTAAACCTACCTGGTTCACGAAGACGTCTTTCATTAAAGGTTTTATGGTTTGGTAAACGACGATTCGGAAATCGTTCACTGATAATCTGCAAGATTCTAAACCATTTCCTTGGCAATATCCAAAAACCAATAACATATCGTTCATTTCTTCATTAGTATACTGTACGGCCATTACTAAAGTAAATTTGAAAATTGTTTGACAATTATTCCAGTGTATGCTTTGAATTGTTTTTTTAGATTCGATTTGACACCAATTACTTACTTGGTTTATAGTGACAGTGATCTCGTTGATGTAAATTCGTTAAGTGGGTCCCGTGGTGTAGTGGATAGAGCGTTCGTCCACCAGCCGGTAAACCTTGGTGCGAAACTCACCAGCAGCCGAAAAGTATTTGTTGTGCTACTCGAGCCAAAATCGGGATGCACCTTGTGGAAGGCAATGGAAAAGCACCGCATAGTACTCTGCCTCGTAATACTTCTCAAATAGTGCCTTTCGGACTCTTCCGAAAAAAAGGGTGGCCCCAAAAGAGTGAACTTCAACAGTACGCGCACCACAGGCATATGTGAGAGGTAGCTCACACCTGAAACCTGGTATGGCACTTTAAGTAAAATAATTTTAATTCAATGCCTTCGCTTCAAATTGTGTTCAATTATTAAAATAATTACTAATAACTACTTACTTAGGCCTGGCCATGCATGAAGTGATTTTCTTAAATCCAGATATCTCAGAAACGGCTGCTCAAATCAACTCTTACCATGTATGCCTTTTTTTGGGAAAAGACGTTGGAGAATAAGAATTTTTATTTAAAAGTTAAATACAGAGTGGCCCAAAAAAGATAGTTCGTTTTGAATGTGTTCAAGGTACCGCAGGTAGCGCCCTCTAAATTTTACAATAAAAATGATTGCAGTTTTTAATTTTTCACCCCACAAAAGCCCCTTCAGCCGAATATTGTGAAAATACACCAATTATTAAAAAAGTTATTTAAGAAAAACGGAAACCAAATTGAACTTTTGACACCCTGTATCTCCGAAATCATCCACTTTTGGACAGAGATAAGTTGGGTTAGATCGGCTTATTTAGGCCTCAGGAATTTGTGGTAGCTTTTTTTCCGCACCTTTCAGAGACACCCTGTATAATGTAGATAATTATAGGTTGTAAAACGTAATTATTTAAGCTCTAATAAAAGTCTTTCTGGTTCTGCGGCGCTTTAAAAAAGATCTTGAAGATAATATTCTTATTGCTATAGTTAATGACTTTGGACTCACACCCGGAGCCGTTGCTCTTGGTCAGTTTAATAGGGGCTTGACCAGTAGATCCTTGCAAACCCATCAATAAGCCACCACCAACCATCCTTTAAAAAATCTCGCAGATAAGCTTTTGTCTTGAAAGGGGCCCTGCTGTGATTGCTTGGGGGGCTCAAATGTGGCCGCTTCTGAGCAGAAGATGACTAGTTGAAATGCGATGAATACTTGACCTGATGATACAAATAATGCAAAACGTGATTTTATTGAAATGACTTATCACAATCTACTCTTATGTAAGTAGGAAGAATATCAGAGAACACTGCCAAAATTCTTGTAACAACTTTTAACAGTGTGAAAAATATGTGAAAAATCTCTCGCACATTTTATTTCTTTCAAGTATTTAATTTTTTTTTAAATAACTATTTTCTCCTTCCATAAAAAAATCCTGAATCATACGAGTGTTTAAAAAATATTGATTCGATCTCTTGCAATAATTCAAACAGATCAGTTTCTATTTCTGTAAATAAAAAAGGAGTTACTGTTATAATACTGACAGTCGTAGTGGTAGGTACATACATGTTGATGCGTAAAATGGTGGTTTTTAATAATGGTGATGGTCTTTATATCTTTATAAGGTAGGTGTAATTGAACTGAAAAACTGGAAAATGCTAACTTGGGAACATTTTTTCAATTAACTTTAACAGGAAGTAGTACTTTTATTATTTATTTCCTGCACTAATAGAGTGAAAGGAATATTTTTTATGACTGATAGAAATAATAATTGGACTTTTATCCATGTGAAATATTTTTACGAATTTCTGGTAAAATAAGTGCCAACAATAATTTATTTTGGAGACTGATGTCCCAATGAAAAAAATAACTGAGTATGCCATACTATATGGTCTTATATTAATTACACAAATCCTCAAAGTTTTACAAAGAAATAATTTGTGAAATAATTTCTGAATCTTTTTTACTTCACAACCTCTCAGGCGACACCTCATTTGCTTGAGTGAAGTGAAAAAATGCCAGCCCTAATTTTATGCACCCCAGATAAAATTATTTTGTAGAAAAAAAACTGAAAAACTGTCAAAACTTGACAGATGAAAAAAATTGACAAGTGAAATAAGAATGAGCATTCAAGTTTTTTAATTGTGACTGTTAAATCGATTTTCAAAGCTTTCGTACTTTCTGAGAAAATCGTCTGTGACGGACATCAGACAGACAACCAAGTCTCTGCATAAGAGCTCCTTTTTATTAAACCCTAGGAGCTATTCGTGATACAAGTTTAAAAATGGGAATGTATTTAGCACATATGGGACAATTGCTAAAGTGCTTAAACACTCCTTTTGCATCGTACCTCACAAGAGTTTTTGTCAAATCGCCAAGAATAACAATTTATGAATTCTAAGTCGTCAAGAAATATAAATTTATGAACTCCAGAGATTGGTATTTTATGTCGTCAAAGTGACAGGCTTCATGAAGATCCATGAAAACTTGCTTTTAATTGTCATTTATGTCACTTTCAAGTACACGTGCGTAAAAGTATGTCACTTTTAAGCACTTGTACCTAAAAGAATGTAATTTCGAAACTAAAATGACAATCGAAATGGCAATTTTATGAAACGCTTGAACAAAATAGTAGTTTGTGATAAAAGCTGCAAAATGGGAGTGTTTTGAGCTCGCGACAAAAATAGCCAAACGAGGCCGAAGGCCGAGTTTGACAATCGTCAGAGAATTTAAATTTATGAACTCTAGAGATTGATATATTGTCAAAGTGAAGGACTTCATGGAAAGTTCATGAAAATTTGCCTTTAGTTTAGTTTGAAAATTTAGCCAAAAACTTGTGCCACAATTTTGGAATTTTTTGAGGAAAATGAAAAGATTTTGAATTATAAATTACGCCCATATAAAATGCTTGCGCCCCTGGGCTATAGCCCTGTTAGCCCAATGGTTAAGACGGCCCTGCACTTGTGCCTAAAAGAATGCCATTTAAAAAAAATAGTTTGTTCTTTTTAATCTGCACGAATTAGCAAATCAGACGTTATAAGTAATTATCATGATTAATTTTTTTGCAAGATTTATTTAAAAAAAATGATGTGCGAGATTTCTAAGACGTTTTGATTTTGACTCTATAAAAATTATCATTAGTCATCATGGACAGAATTTTAATATCATAATAAAGATAGCTTAATTTGTTTTTTTTTTGCCTTTAGTATGCTCTTTAGGCGGTTTTGGTTCTTTACAAGATTTAGTACAGAAAAACTCTTTTACTGCACGTTTGCTTACAATATTTTTCCTTCAAGGTGTAGAGAGAAATGTAATGCAAATATAAAATTTTTCTGTAATCATTTATTTATAATTATTTATAAGTACAGGAATAAATCAATTTTCTAAAATATTTACTATTTCAAAATATATCTTCTTATTGTAGGGGTGCAGAAAATCATTTTCCATTATGAGCAGGGTTATCTTAGGTTTGCTTTTTTATGAATTGACAGTAATTAACTAAATACTTGTATTTTATTGTTATATTCCTGGTAGGTATTATGGTATTAATGCTCACTTAATTGCTACTTTTAATTGTTTTATTCCATCTTTGCTATAGTTATACAGGTTTATCTTACGTGAACAGAATAAAAATGAAGATCACTATGCTGCAATTCATCTGTAGAAGAATTCGTGCGACTAAGATTATTATCTTCGCATAAACATTTGTAAACATTTACAAAAAAATGTTTTTTCATTTTACATTACATCAATTAACAATAATAATTATAAATGTAGAAGAATTCTGAACATTAAAGAGAAAGTGTTTTTTTAACTTTTTGCATTGGTCAATAATTATTTCATCTTTATGTTTAACCCGCTACCTCCTAAATTTCTATCGTAACTAAATCTTATAATCAGGTGGTGTAATATAAAATAGAAAAATTCAACACTTTCCTGAATATTGGGGGTGTATACGATTTTTCGCTTTTTATGTTTTTTGATGTTATTTTTTTCTGAAATCATCCTTTATTTTGTCCTTGGACATGATGGTAAATATGAAACGCTGGGACAGTTTCTTTTTATTTAACTTTTTGTGGTCACCTCTGTAGCATACAACTTGATGTCAAGTTCAGTTTTTTTGTTACCTTTCAAGACTTTTTCACGATGATGCATCAGTACAGGGTAGTCCATCACTTATGTCATGTCCACCCCCAAAATAGAGATAATTTTAAAGATAAAAGATTTATTAAACTTTGAAGATTCATGTACTTAATTAATATAAGACCATAGAATGACATAATCGGATTAATTAATTTTTGTTCGCTCGACCACCAGCGGGAAGAAACTGTAATTTGGTGTTAAAGTGACCAAAATAACTAAAAAGAAATATCAAAAAAATAATTACAAGGCTGTAATTGAATAAAATACATAAAATGTGGAAATTTTATGCAGAATGATTGATAAATGGTAGTAATAAAAGTGACCAATAATCTTTAGAGGGTAATTACCATAAATCCTCAAGAAGTCTAAGTAAACAACCCCCAATGTAGTCTGCCATTGAACTTTAATGGGCATTCTTCTGACCGTTTACTTAGGATTTATGGTACCTAGGTACCTACCCCATTCAGAATAGTGGTCACTTCTATTACTACCATATATGTATTAATCATTCTACCTCTCTTTTACATATTTTATGTAATTTATTGAAGTTGTATTGAAGAAAAATCTTTTTTTTTTGGCAACTTTACCACTAAGTTACAGTTTTTTACCACTAGTGGCCGAACAAAAAAAAAAAATAGTTAATCTGATAGGGTCATTCTATGGTCCTCTTATATTAGTGACACGAATCCTCAAAGTTTAAATTTTTATCTTTAAAATGAATCTCTATTTCGGGGGTGGACATAAGTGATGAAACCCTGCGCAAGAGCTTCGAGGTCCTTCGATCCTTTTCAAGATAATGCCGTTGAAAAAGAACTCCAACCTTAGTTGCATTTGATTTCGCATCAACCGAAATAAAAATTGACCCTACTGTACAAACATGGACGTCGGGGTCCCTTCTCCCATTTGACCAGGCTCTGAGACGGGGTCGCGCTTCGGCACCGTTCTTCCCTCCTACAGGGCAAGGACTCAAAACGACGGAATCAACAAAGGGAACATTCCCACCAGGGAACTATTACTTTTCTCTCCTGTCCTACTTTCCTCTCTTATTCCTTATCAGAAATATTTCATAGTAGGTATATAGTCTTGTTGACTCTTTCTTGCAGATCAATTTTTCTTTTCCCGATGCTCACGCATCTGCTCTGTGCGTGTTTTTTTTTAAATTTAAATCTCAAAAATTCAAATTAACCTCCCTCAGCTCAAGTAAAAATTGATACTTTCTTCTCTAATCGATAAATAACAAGTTTACGTTAGAGTGAACTATAAATGCCAGGACACGGAGTTAATTAACAATTTATGCGTTTTATAAATAAACTCTTTCATATGCATTTTTTCCACTTTCTTAAATTTCATTTAGGTAATAAAGTAGGTATATATAACTACAAAACAAGTTAATAACCGTGATTATTACGACTATAAAGTAGATTAACAATTACCTTGCTTACAGTTACAAGGTAGCACTATATACTTTTGTTTATTAATTCTTCTTCTTTCCTTATATTATTTTTTACTTCACGTGTTTTTTTAAATAAATAATAATTTTATTATTATAATCATTGTCACCTAGTTAATTATTACCGTAAGTGACGTTGTTTTTTAAGTGTTTCTCATCACGTAAATGAGAAGTTCTCATAAATATTATTTATGTTATTTTCCTTTTGTGGAGGTGTCAAAAGGCAACTGACCTATCTAACTCCCACAGGAAAAAGCAGAAGAAATTTTTTTGTCCATAGGTGATGGTTATAATTTCGTATTTAAATATTTCTGCCAAAAGTCTTAAGTCGTTTTACCATTTTTGGCAACACTTCTCGTGCCTCTTTGGTTATTGATTTCGAGTAGTTTCAACTTTTGAAATAATGCAGACATTTTAGCAAGTATAAATTTCCTAAGAAGTCTATGATTTTCCCATATGCTCCCAATTTTCCGCCGGATGCTATATGATGGAATAAAAATTTCTAAATTTTCACAGAATTTGGATTTCTCAACTCACGCATAGGTAATAGAGAATACGGTAGTATTAATTTTGGCAGAAATATTTTCTCATCGTCCATTGATGGTAAAAATTTTTGGTAGTTTATTAATCCGGAGCGGGTATAGGTAAGCGTATTTCCTAGTCCATTGTGGACAAGAGTTGAATCGTTGTTCGGGTACATTTTTTGTTCTTTGCTAAATAGACGTCAAGTAAAATAATTCATCACCTTTTTCCATGATTGTTACTTAACAAGCGTAAATATGAAAGTCATCGCATAAATAGCTTAGTGGTAAACTAGCCAAGGATAATAATTTCCAATTTAGATAAGCCGTGAAAAGTGGATCGCTCTTGAATAAATTGTTATCATTACCTTTATAAACCGATGAAATTGCATTTATTATTTTGTAAAGCTCGTTATCTTCTCAGTGATCCAGATTTGAAAACGAATGTGATCTCCGTGATAATCGGCAGCATGTTTACTAACTGTGACTTTTGGATGAATATCTTAAAACAAGTGAAAGTTAATGGAATCTCCTCTTTTTATCATGTTCATGTATCCGTCTCGACGCATGCAGCTTGAAATTCTAATAAGCTCTAGGTCTAGGTCATTCGACATAAGTATTTACACTTGTTTTGTACATTCTAAATGAATCAAGTCACCAGATTTTATTTTATTAAAGGGAAATTTAATTTAAGATTTATCTGACTGCCGAACGCGATCTATTTTATGTTCATCTGCTAGAACTGTCTTAGAGTATTGCATGCAAAGAATAGTTTATGAGTAGGTACATACTTAGTTTAATATTTCATGGAGTATTGTATTAAAAGTGATATTTCATATCTTGTGCGTGGGGTTCCGCTATATCGAAAACTAGGTCCTTTATGTCAAAGCTTTCTCGTTTTACAAAAAATAAAGAAATCATTAATTTAACTGTTTTTCAATAGACACTAAAATATTTTAAATAATCGAAATAAGAAAAAAATATTAAACCAAAACACCTACGTTCACATTATCCCTGAGACTCCTTCGCAGGTAAACAAAACGCTATCTAGTCTGCCCGACATATAAGTTATATGAGGGCACCACGAGAGGATATCGTCAAGGTCAATAATGCCCAAAAGCTTTACTGCTTCTCTACAGGAATTCTTGGCTTAAAAATTCAAAGTCTGAGGATTCTCTGAATTTACCCTCATTTGGTTATTGGCTGGCAATAAACCAGTCAGAGGCCCGTTTTACGGAGTCCTCGAGATTAGGAGTCAGTGATGTGTTCTCATCAGTGGCAACGTTCAGCAAAGTTGTATCGTCCGCATAGAGGACACACTTATAATCCTAAAGGCAAGTCCTAAAGTTGGATGCGTACAGAATAAAAGGAGAGGAGCAAGGATCGATCCTTGTGGCACCCCCCTGCACCCCATGACAATGTGCAGACTCAACACCACTCACCTGAACGTATTGAAGCCTGCCACTCAAATATGACGAAAGAAGTTTAAACGGAACGCCAGGAACTCCCAAGTTTTTGAGTTTGGCTAGCAAGATGGAATGGTCAACACAATCAAAAGCTCGTGAAACAGCATCGACGCTGTAGTAGCCTACCACTCTCAAATGCTTCAACCACAGTTTCCAACAGTCTCTTCACAGCCTCACAAATCGGGAAGCTCTAAATCCGTACTGTTCCTCACCGATAGCACCCACGACGTCAAATAACCCTGCAATCTGTTATTGATCACCATCTTGAGCATTTTCCCAAAGAAAGGCATAATACTGTTAATAAGTCGGTCAGGATCGCCCTTCTTGAGAATCGGAGACACTTCGGCTAATTTTAAAAGCATCCGGGAAAACACCATCAATCATATTATAGATTGACACCAACCTTGTTACAGAGTGGCACAAGCGAAGGTAAAATTATGTCTTAATGATCAATTGATGATCAAAGCAGTCGCCCTAAGACAGCCTATGATGTTAAAAAGCTCATCCTATGACACTGGTTCAAAGAAGCAACTGGAGTCAATTGGCCTTGACTTTTTGAAATCATAGTCATGAATACTTACAGGCAAGCTGCCCTCCAGTTCATTACTTAGTAATAGAACGAAAATATTCGCTGAGATCATCAGGCGAAAATCTATCTGCTAAGACTCTATGCCTCGTGCCACGCAACGAATTCACCAGAAGCCAACTATCCTCGTAGGATTATTAGAGTTAACGAGAAAATCACTCTATGCTTTTCTTTTTGCAACAGAAATATGCTGCCTATACTTCTTCCTGAGTAAATTAAGAGTCTTTTACACACTCGAAAAGCCAAGATTGTGTCCCTCATCCCACGATACTGATCATTAAACCAATTTACTGGTCTATCTGCTCTTAAGTTGACCTTCTTCTGAGGAAAAACACGATCTACCATGTCCGAACAGACCTTGCACAGAAAACTGACACCACACTCAACATCATGATCGTCGCCCATGAGCCACCCCCAGTCAAGGGACTGCCAACTTCTAACGCACTTCAGTAATTCTCCGCGCATCGATCTGCAGGTAGAAGGCAGATCACCACTACAACCCATCTTAATATACTGACAAGAGTGATCCAATATCCCTGCATGCAGCACACTTGTCTTGGTATCCATATTATTCACAGGTGCAGCTATGTTATCAATACAAAACTCATGCTGCTCAGTTATTCGTGTCGATTCGTCAATAATTATGTGATGAAGTGACATGGCACGTCGTCGGGTGTCGTACAAGTGGGAACCAGACTCTCAGGGTGAAATCCCCCCGCAATTTTGTCGTGTTGTCGCGTTGTCGCTGTCGTCGGGTGTCGTACAGTACAAGTGAGAACCGGCTTTTATGCTTTCTGAACGAAGGTTTAATAGATCTCGAAAGCCAGTCGAGGTTCAGCCTGAAGAGGCATGCTTTAATGATTTTTTGTAGATAATAGATAACTTTTGTCAAAAGTGTATGAGGTTCATATTTTATGTTACTAATGAAATAACCAATCCTTAACCCGAGTGGTACTTAAGAGATCTTCAGATCTTCAAGTTATTAGGCATAAAATAATGTTGGTTCTATCGAGGATACACATTAGTCGTAAAAATGAAGCCTGTGGTACACCACTCGAAAAATAACACTCTGACCAATACGGGAGAAGCTTATAACGAAAATCAGCTTAACAGGACCACGACCGTTTTTTAGAAGCGGAGGAAACATCTGGTCATCAAAAGGCACCAGGAGATTGGTCAAACCTACTCTAAGCTGCATATCCAGAACAACTTTCTTAGCTATTTTGGTGGTGATAATGACAGTTCAATGCAGAACATTTACCACAGAATTTTAAATGTAAAGTGACATGTACCCACTATTTTTGTGCTATAAATAACTATACCATCTTACCTGTAAGAAGTTTTCTCAGACATTTGAAGACTATTCTTCCAAGTGGTAAAAATGTCTTATTTCTTTGATACATCTACTTGTTCAAGAACCCTTTACTATAATATATTTTTGGATTTGCTATTCTTCTGATAAAATTTCTAATTTCATTTTACCCTAGCAATAAGATAACCAAGCACGACATTGATCTGACCTTGCAATCATCAAACGTACTAATGGAATCCTGCTCTAGGAATGAGAGATTCTAAAATTCAATGTTTTGCAATTATTTCAGGACATTTCAGTAATTGTGAGAGACGCCGTAATTTGATTTTATTACCTAACCTACCTCAATTAAAATGATGCCGACTTACTTACCATTCCTAAGAGCCGGTGGTTAACATCAAAATTGTGACGGGCGCTACATTTAGTAGGTACATTAAAGTTGTAAATTAAAATAATCAAAGGAACTAGAAATACCGTTGGGTTAATGAAAATACTATTAAAACTCCCTGTTAATTTTAAATTTTATTACCTATTTATATTTATTAGAGCTTCTGGTGCTGGTCCCGGTGCTGGTGGTAATTTTTTCCAGGAAGAGCAGGTAATTCTATTTTCTAGCAATTTTAACAGAAGTATGTAGAGTGCTGTGTATAATATCCTGGTCTATGGCTATGGGCGTGGGTATAGATCACGTATAACATCGGGTAACCTGGTAATAAGTAGAGTATAAAATGACACTTCTAGCACACCTCTTGTCGGAGAAGATAGTCCGAAATCTTGATTTATGGGGAGCATTAAACTATCTAACAAGCAAGGGGAATTCGCGTTTCAAACGTTACCTTGCTATTGCATGTAAAAGTGGGCTTCTTTATTCTGTTATAAAGTACACTCCATCCATTCACACTTTTAATAACAATGTAACAGGTACAAGCAGAACCTCAACTTCTGGAAATTGATCCAATATAACGTTAGACGTTAGATATTAACACTGATGCTTTATTTTCAGAGAATTCGGAATTCTCATAAAGTGAGCATATCTTACTTTAAAAATTTGACACAAATTTATATTAATTTATTCATAAACTGCAGATATGCAAATTATATATCTCATTAGGTAGTTGCAGGTATAGCTCTAAGGAAAAGTGATCTTTTTGCATAGTGTAACTGGGACACACTAACGAACTGTCATCCAATTCGCTTCGAACTGTTTTGATTGGGATGGGTTTTCGAACCACCGGGCATAGAAAACCGTAATGAAGCGCAATTAGCACACATTCTCATAATTATTAGTAACTGATTACGGAAATTAGGTGCAAGAATAATTTATTGTTTTCACGGTTTGTGATTATCCGGACTCATTTCAAGGCATGCGAATAATTTTAAGTAAGCACCAAAGCTTTGATGACCAGTTAAAACCGTAACGTAGCTATAACAATACACAATGGGCTAGTAGTGGTTGATAAGATTATTTTAGAATCAATCGAGAGCTATGGCTTTTTTTTCTCCTTTCCAAACTGAGCGTTTGGATAATTTTTAAATTGCTTCGAATGTACCTTTTTTTAGCAGTTAATCAGATGACTGATTAACATTATGTCTGATTTCTGTTGATCTTTTTTGTCCCTTTTTTAACAGTGCATCGAACAACAAAATTATGGTAAGCTCGACTGAAGTATTTAGAACTAGAGCGTCTATAAATTATCAAGCATCAATAAATTTCGTGATCGTCTTCTTATTGATCACTATCAGTCTGTTCCAATTGAGCCAGTCAGCGAACTGCCCAAGTGCAGCTTCATCTTCTTCAACAGCCTCTTCATCTTCGTTTGCTTTGTTCGGCAGCTGTCATATAAGGATGTGATATGATCTGGTAATTTGATAAAAAACAGTAGTGGACAAACGATGTTCTCTTAGGGGGTTCCCGTTGCAACATCTGCAAGTTCAATGGCTTACTTTCGTTCTTCACTGTTATGGTTCTCCTCTCGGCAGTCTCGGCTGCAACGACTCTAAAATTAAACTGCCCAGTGCGTGAATTATTCAATTTGTGAACCATATACCATATACCATATACAGTGCTTCCCAAAAGTAACGGATAAATTCGATAAAACGGAGAGGGCTGTTTATTTGAAAAAATAAAAAAACAGGTCGATTTTGTTTTTGAGTTGTTCAACTTTTGACATAATATTTGGGTATACAGGGTGATGCACGAAAAAGTGGTGACGTCATCGGCATTTTTTTAAATGGCAACCCTTATTTTTTATTAAATTTTTTGATACTTCATCCAATTGCCAATACGGTAATGTCATCATTTTGTAACGTTTATAAAGGAAATTTCGGAGAAAATAACTTAATTTCCACAGATTTAATAGATTTAATTTAATTTAATTTAACAGATTCAATTTGATAGACTTAATTTAATAGACAGATCTTATAAAATTACCATGGAAACAGTAATTTTTATTTGATATTTTTTTATTTTTATCGCTAATGTTCCGATTTTCACATCAGTAAAAAGTGCACAATTTCGACTCACAAGCTGTTTCTCAGAAATTTCCTTATTTAAGGTTACAAATTGATTACATTACCATACTGGCAATTAAATTAAGTATCAAAAAATGGAATAAAAAATAAGGGTTGCCATTTAAAAAAATGCCGATGACGTCACCACTTTTTCGCGCATCACCCTGTATACCCAAATATTATGTCAAAAGTTGAACAACTCAAAAACAAAATCGACCTGTTTTTTTATTTTTTCAAAAAAACAGCCCTCTCCGTTTTATCGAATTTATCCGTTACTTTTGGGAAGCACTGTATATCTGTAAGTACAACTTTCTATTGTTGTCTTCTGAGTAGAGACACAAGCCTGACAGCCGGTGATGTGCAAATTAAATTTTATTTTTGTTATTGTTAATTTTTTTCAATATTTTTGAAAAAGAATCACAATAGTGAATACGGTAGAGGAATTAACTTTTTTCAAAAGGCTGAGCGAGTGAAAGAAGATTAACAAAGAAGAAGACACATTTCGAATGCCTCTAAGGCTTTAATTGCAGCCTCGGTAAGGCTCCAGCTTTCTGCTCCGTAAAGAGAATGTATTAAGGAGTACATTTCCTAGCGTTGGTCTTTTTGGGAATTAGAATGAACACTGACAGCAGCCAGTCCTTTGGTAAATATCCGGTTTCATTCATGTATGTCGTTGTTGAGTAGGTTGGTAATAATAATTGTAGTTTGGGGTGCCTCCAACAGCTTCAGAACTTTCGTCATGAATATCATCAAGTCTCGGCGATTTTCCATCTTTAAGTCGTTTAATGACCATTTTAACTTCTTCATTCGTTATCTTCAATTCTGATCAAGATTTGACCTCCGTTGTCCACAATTATGTGGGTATTGCGACGTTAATTAGTGTCCTGAATCTCTTTTATGTTTTTGTGCATTATGGAAGTCATCATCTTTTTGTTGGAGGTTTCAATTTCAATGCATTTCTCCGTCAGGCTCATCTCCTTCGCTTCCTTTATTTTACATATGTTATGTTTTTTATGGAGTTTTTTTGTATTCGTTGATGTTTCTATCTTTTCTTTTTATTCGTTTCTCTATCACTTGCAGTACTTAGGGAGTCGACAGGCACCTCAAAAATCAGAAATGTGACATGTAAAATATTCTCTTCAAAACACGTTAGGTAAATCAAAATTTTTATATTAATGTTAGGTCACATTGATGGGGATTTGTGAATGTCATAATAATTTTAGAGCTTAGATCAAATAGAGTTCGAGACAACAATGCCCAAAAACTTGGGAGCATGATTAGGGACTAAATTATATTTTTTCACTGAAGATGGCAGGCAGAAAAGAAGAGTAATATAGTAATATAGTAATAGAATAATATCGTATTTCCAAAAGAGGTAAAAATTATTGGAAGAACATGTACTGGTTACAATATTACTATACCCACTCGCAGAAATCAGGGTGACTTTTAGAAAGTGAGATGAGTGGGAAATTAAAGTTAGAAAATACATAGCAAGTTTTTTTCATAAAAATATAAAGAAATTCAACTGTACATAATTGCAGTGGTGATTATTTTTAAAGCCGATTATTTCGTTGAATCTATCTAATAGAGAAAAAGTTGGCTTTGAGGATTCGAAGAATAGTTAAGAGCGTAGAAATCAGGTCGCAGAAGCATGAGAATTTGCTTAATAAATCAATGATTAATGATTTTAGGAAGCTCGCACCCTCTATTTGCGCATCAAAATTACAAATTACATTGTTCGATTTAACGAGGTTAATGGAGAAGAATACTACAACATTCCACTTTTAACCACATTGTTAATTACCGATATTTTTTCCTTCTATGAATATTTATGATGAATAGAAGATATAGTGAAATTTCAACGAGAAAATTCGAAATCAAATACTTGTTAAAACAATGTAAATTACATTATTACTTTGTCTAATCCCCTGGTTGGGTTGGACCAGCTTCAAAACATCAATCTTGATTTTTCCATTATTGATGCACATCATCACTTAATGATCGATATAATTATTATTAGGATAGATTTAGGGTATTTTTATCCATATATGGGGTTTCTAAGAATCCATTCCAATTATTTTAATCTTACTCCGATTATATTAAATTTATCGTCCAGACAGAATCTGAAATTTAAAAGCATGGGAATTCCCTATACCTACCTAACCATTGCCTCAAACGCACGGGCAGGTAATGTACTTATACAGTGTGATGTGATTCATTTGTTTTTGAGCCATCATCTAAAATCTTAATTTATTGTGCAATTTTAAGCAATTTTTTTTATCGGTAGAGCTCATTGAACTGTATTTTTGGAGCAAAAAGCGCCTTATTCCTACAAAATCCATGGTACCAGATTAGTGTTTTGTCACAGAATAGAATTAGTATATTCTGTGGTTTTGTAGTAAAATTTCGAGAATTCATATCGGCGATTTTTACTTGAAAACTTCTGACACTTGGGCTTTACCACAGCCATAAGATATTTATTTATTTAATTACAAAATAATCTGATCATGGCACTAGCTCACCATATGTCTCAAAACGGTACTGTAGGTACTAAATTAAAATATTAAAATTACATAAACTACAATATTTTATGCTAACATAATACATGAAAAAACCTGAAACAGCTCTATTTTTAAATTAAATTTATGTTCTATTGACGTAACATGTTTTTATATAGGGTGTTCCTTGGCTCAGTAATGACGACACTGTCTATTTTTTTTTTAATATGACACCCTGTATATTATCACATTTTCAGATTATCTGAGAAAATCCAGTAAGAATGGTTTTTACAGTTGCAGTTTAAATTGAGTAGGCTGTGAGTTATAAACAAGGTCTCGTTCCTCGACTTTGGCCTGCCGGCGGCGTCGGGCCTTCGGCCCTCCATGACGGGCCTTCGGCCCGGTTTGTCAGTAGATCCCCGTCAAAGTTAGAATTTTTCATGTTTTTTTCGTGTTACCTTTTTTTCTATGTCGCTACACGGCACTGTGATCAGTAGATTCCGCGTCGTAGTTAAAATCTGCCATTCATCTCTTTTTGTGATAGTTTTTTCTATATCGCTCCTGAAGGACCAATATGGGAAGTTCCGAGCCCGCGCGTAGAAGTTAGATTCGCGTCAAAGTTAGTCACGCGTGAGTTTGACAGTTCAAGTTGGTCGTAAAAGAGAGAACAGGTCGCGAGAAGCACGGAATTTTTTTTGACAGCTGTCAAATATGTCAATGCGGTCTGTGGAATCAACAAAATGCCGAAATGAGTTTTGTTGAAAAGAGAAACAATTTTTTAAATGCTCTTGATTTTGACATTTAAAAAATGACAGTTTCAATTTTAATTTCGCAATTTTCTCAAATGAGAGTCGTAACCTGAAGTCTCTTCTTTACGTCAAAATTAAAAAAGGTCGCCATTTTGATTCTCAAAATTCAAAAAAAATTATTTCGTGTGTTCGAAACACCCATTTTACACTATTATACAAGCTGTTCTACAAGCTCTATGACAAACTTTGACAGATGGTAGGTTGCTTGATTTTAAACATATTTTTTTTAATAAACATGGGTCCGATTCGTTTTTGTTTAGAAGTTACAAGCATTTAACCTTTATTAACAATCAACAATAAAAATTTAAATTAAATGATAATCACAAAACTTAAGACAAAATTGTTCGAAATGTACATCCTCAGCTTGAATGCAAGCCTCACATCGACGAACTAAAGATTCGGTCACTCGAAGAATGAGATTTGGATCATTTCTTATTTGGTTAGCTGCATCTTGAATTCTTTCAAGTAACTGCTGATGGGTAGCGATTTCAACATGGTAGACCAGCTGCTTCATGTGTCCCGATAAATAAAAATCCAGAGGATTCAGATCGGGAGAACGAGGTGGCCATGATATTGGACCTCCTTGCATGACCTATCCATTTATTCGGGAAATGTTCATTTAGCCAAGCAGCAACTTGTCTTCCTCTATGTGGTGGTGCACCGTCATGCTGATACCACATATTTTGAATAATATTGAGTTGCACGTCATCAATAAACTCTAAAAGGTCGTGTTTAAAGAAAAAATTACGATTCTTTAAATGCTTGTAACTTCTAAACAAAAATGAATCGGACACATGTTTATTAAAAAAAATATGTTTAAAATCAAGCAACCTACCATCTGTCAAACTTTGTCATAGAGCTTGTAGAACACCCTGTATTACTATGTAATTTGATATTTGAACGCCATTTTCCCCGAAACTATGCAAGAAAACGAAAAAGGCTCTTCGGTTCTAGATTTGCAATCACTTCATGATGCCCTTTTGTGAATTTCAGCCGTTTTTATTTATTTTTATTTTTTAAAAAATCGACACCCTGTCTATCGATTTGCTTGATCGCAGATTGTTTCGTCGTTTTCTCTGAAACGCTGCAACTTTTTGACGGACGGTATTTTCCGATCGACAGAGTTCGTCGATAAGAAGCGTAACGTGAAATTGCGATCGCGAATTTTTTTAAAATAACCGCTACAGACGCTTTTGAAAATTTTCAAAAAAAAAATTTTAAATCTACTTTGGCGGCTTACAGCTGACAGACGGTTATCTCGATTGCAGCAAAACTTTGTATTTTGGAAGAGCAATTTCTTAGCTACACGCCGATACTATTGCGATGTTCCCCCGACTCAAGCAGCCAAAGTTACGGTAAAAAATGTGCGAGCGGAACAATTTTCCGTTTAAAATCTCGACGATTTCCGAGCAAAATCAATGAAAATCACTATAGTTCGGAATTTTTTTTCTCGGCAATTTTCGTACATCGGGATTCGGGGATCATTTTTGCGGGGTTGTGGAAGAGTTGCTCTGTCGGAATTTTCAATTTTTGTCGTTTAAATTTCCAAAATGGCGGCGCTGTGATTTTTAGAAAATGGCCGATTTTCACTTGCGATTTCTCAACTTTGGCGTTTAAAAAGTCCCAGTTTAGATTTTTTTTCGAGTTTTTTTCAAAGCCACGTACTAATTAATGGTAATACACTTCAAAAAAAAAATTTGGATCGAGAATTTCAACGTCACTACGATTTTTGTTGTTGGAAAAAATTACTCTTATTCGGATTTTTCAAGTTTGACATTTTTAAGTGACATTTTCGAATTCGCTGTCATTTTTTCTGCATAGCCAGATGAGAGTCGCAAGTAATGTCTTTATTTTGACACCGCCAAAAATAATTCAATCACGATTTATACCGTCACTATAATGACATTTGGTAAAAAGAAAAACAATTTTTCTCAATATTCATGAATTTGACGTTTAAAAAAAATGACAGTTGCAGTTATCCGGGATAGCTCTTGCACCAATATGTTATTGCTGCACATTTCACCTTTACGACGATACCAAAATCTGGCCGCCATCTTGATCCTTCGATTTTATTTAAGTTTTTTCGTGTGCAAAAACTCGCGTTTTTTAAACTTTTCGATTTTGACGTTTCAAATTTGACAGTTCGATTTGGTTTTTCGAAAATATTTCACCGTATTGTAGTGGCCGGGAGTCTTTTCGTTACGTTAAAAATACAAAATGGCCGCCATCTGGATTCGCATCGCAATTAATTGTAAAAACAATTATTTACAAAATGCATCAGAAAAAACAGAAATTAAAGCATTTCCCGAACAGGAACCGCGCATTAATTAATTTCTTCACAATCATTTACGTTAATTAATTGTCGTTGCGACTGTCCTTTTAATTTTTCCAATCGTGCATAAAGAAGAAGACAAAAAAAATAATAAAGAATTAATTTATCGATTTTTTAATAAAAATAAAAGTGTAAGCTAATTTTCGAGCAGCGAGGAAATTTTTTATTTTTCGTTTAAAGTACCAACATAATCGAGATGAAATGAAGCCAAAACTTCAAATTTAGTGTTGAAGAAAAAAAATTTGACAAAAGTTCAACTATGTCGTCAATCGAAGATGTTATATTTGAAACACGCCTGAACAGTTTCAATGACCTGCCGAAGTTTTTCCGAATTTTGACAGTTTTTCCAACGGTTAAGGAAAAAAACTATATCTTATCTATCTTTTTTGTAGGTAAAGAACGTCTCTATCATAGAGCTTTGTTATTTTTTCGATTGGTCGACAATATTTCGAAAAAAATTCGAAAGCATGCGTTAAAGAGTAGCATTTTGACAATTGGTTTTTTAAAGAAACGAATCCCGCTCAAAACACATTCTTATTGTTGAATGTTTGACTCGAAGGTCTCTAAATTTTGTAAAAAGGTTTATTTAAGGTAGCAACGTCAATTGATTGTAATTTTGAGGACGCATTTTCTTAAAAATGAGCCTTTTTAGCTTAGTAATTATTATTAGGTACTTTTTTCGACTAAGATGACAAAATAACACCAGAAAAATGCTTACTAAATCGGATTATGTATTAAGGCGGGTTCTCATTAGTCAACTTCATTGATCAATATCATTGATTCTATGCAATTGAGCATAGATTTCAATGTGAAATTCGTTCACATTATTTCAAGGAAGTTGAATATTCAGTCTAGAAAGCATCAATTTTTAAATGGCTGCAAAGAAGAAAATTGTGTGTGCTGGGGTTCGTATTGTGTGTGAGTACTTGAAAAACAAAATCAGAAACAGGAAAAAGAGAAAACCTCGTCGTTGGTGGGTGAGACCATGGATCTTAAAACGGAGATATGAAGGTGCTTCAGTAAAACTGTTAGTGGAATTGGCTAGAGATAATATAAAAATCATTTAAGAATGGGCGAAGAAAAATTTGAAGAACTTTTACAGAAAGTATCGCCATATACAGGGTGAGTCCTCTAAAATGGAAAGTTCGATTACACCTATACCATTAAAGATATCTAAATGAACCAAAAAGTGCTGTAAATGGGAGGGTAAAGTGCAGTTTGTAAAATTATTTTCAGATACACAGGATGGCCCAATATCGCTGTACGCCATACAACTTTGTTATTTTATATAGGACACCCTGTATATTATTAAATCTTCAGATTATTTGAGAAAAGTAAAAAAGAATGATTTGTAAAGTTGAAGTTTGTAATGAGAAATTTATGAGTTATAAACAAATGAAATTCGCGATTTTCCATTTTCAAAGCAGCTTTTCTTAAAAATAGCTCAAGATAAAGCAAAACGGCTTACATGTTCCTATCTTAATTTTTCATTTGGTATCCTATCATGTAGCTGAAATTTTTATACCGGGTGATGAAAATAATCAAATTTTTTACCACTCTGTATAAAAATTTCATCCGTCCAGTAGGATACCGGATGAAAATTTAAGATAGGGACATGTAACCCGTTTTCCCATATCTCGAGCCGTTTTCAATATAAGCTGCTTTGAAAATGGAAAATTGCGATTTTAATTTGTTTATAACTCATAAATTGCTCATTACAAACTTCAACTTTACAAACCATTCTTTTTGACTTTTCTTCTCAAGCAATATGCAAATGTAATAATATAGAGGGTGTCCTATTTAAAATTACAAAGTTGTATGGCGTACAGCGATATTGGGCCATCCTGTATATCTGAAAATAATTTTACAAACTGCACTTTACCCTCCCATTTACAGCACTTTTTGGTTAATTTCGATATCTTTAACGGTCTATAGGTGTTATCGAGCTTTCCATCTTAGGGGACTCACCCTGTATACAGAAAAAATACTTTATTGAGAGACGCTCTTCCAGCAAGACTAAAATTACAAGATATTTAGCTAATTCTTTTCCATCTCTGAGCGCGCTGTACAGAGTGCCCAAAAACCAAGAAACTTTGACATTATGGTTATCCCTCCATTTAAAATTGGACATTTTTCACACCAAATATTTACAGTTTGGTTTCATTTTCCACGAAAACAAAATTTAACCTCAAAACTCAATTCAACGTGACTGACAGCGCATGTTCTCACAGTCAAGCACTGTTCAGTTTCGTTGAATCAGTTCCGTTGATCAACCAAAAGTAGAAACGCCTTTCAGTTTGATTGAAGCGCAATATTATTGAACAATATCGTTGAATGAACGTTCATATTAATCTATTTTATTTCAATGGCATAGAATCAATTATATTGATCAATTTAGTTGACTAATGAGAACCCGCCTTTAGCTACCTACTTACTGAATGCATAAGCAAAATATGACAATGACAAAATGACACCACTATTTTCGTAAATCATAAAAAATAAAAAAAAATACTAGGTAACTATAAAAAATGTAAAATTATTTTAACCTGTTATTATTATACCTCTAACTATTTTAACCTCTTAATGAGAATAATAATGATAATAATATGACTAATTACAATAATTGCGTTGATTGTTTGTAAAAAAATGTGCTTCAGAAAAATGGTCATTGGACTGAGTTTTAGTAAAAAAAAACTTTAAAAAGTGACTAAAAATATTTGAAAACTAAAAAAAAACTGAAATTTTGTGCAACGACCTGTAAAGATTCCGAGGACTTGATTCGTAAACCACATTTTTATTTTAATCTCTTCATTGATGCACTTCTGAAAAGCTTACTGATTGCATGAGCTTAGCAGGCATTCACTTAAATAACATTTGCATAAAAACCGTTGTTTAAATCTTGATGGACATTAGCAAGGAATTAAAATTCAACCGAGATTGACTTAAATAGAAATCTAGGTCTGAAAGATCAACAGTGCTTTAGTGTGAGAATGACTTCGGTGGCAGATTATAAATTATTAATTAATTTTCAACAGATGAAGATCAAAGATATGAAATCATTTTAATACGATGAGACGCCGTAAGTGCTCCGACTTACTTTTTTGCTTAATTTTTATCTTACTAGCTGCGTTACATATTTATCATTATTATGACACCGATATCCGAAGTAAGTGGCCATCATTCAAAGTAAGCTCTGGCGGATTTTCTACTTTTGTTGTTTTTTTTGTTTTGTTTTTTTTTTGATAAAACTTGTGTTGCATCACCATTTTTTAAACATGCTGGCTGGCCTGCTTTCAAACTTGACCTTGACACAACAACCCCCTAGTACCAGTAGCGCATCCTCTCAAGAATTAACTACATATAAGTACTGGAAATATTATAAATTGAATAAGTTAAAGTGACCTCTCATTTGAAAGGTAATTTAATTCCCCACCCTGTGCAACTTTTTAATAATGACCAAAAATAAAAATAAAAATACACGAGAATCAGAAATTTTATTCTGTTAAAGTACCTAAATAAAAAAAAACATCATTCTAAAATAAAATTATTAATAAATTATTATCGAAGTAAATATTCAAAATGTACTCCTTCCAGCCAAACAGTGAAAGTCTATTTCAAAACTCTCCCCTAACTTTTTAAAATATTTTTTTTGGAATTGACCTTTTTCATTCCTCCTTGATTATTCTATGCCGAAGATCATCTAAGCTTACTAATTCCATTTTATGACCATATAAGTCTAATAAGCTGGTTAGATCAGGAAACCTTGCAGGGCCACTCTATTACACTTCTTCTGCCAATCCAATTGTGTAGAAATCTCTGGTTTAACTAACCATTGACACACTTTTAATGCATAATGGGGGGTAGGCCTCATCTCCTCAAGTAACAGATTTTTTCCATCAGTTTGAGCTTCGACAGCCTCCGTGATTTAATAATCAAAACTTTTTCTAAGATTATGCAAGTAATTATGTTGGGTATTAATAAGGGTCTTTTACTCGAGTTTCCCAAACGCTCGCACGTTTATTTTCTGTGGAGCTTAGTATAACCTTCTCTGCCGCGAGCTATGCCTGTGTTGCTCAGTGGCGCGTCCCCTGGGTGGCGGATTGGGGCCTTCCCTTACAGGAAGGATGCGCGGCCGGAGGTGTTGGGCTGTTTCTGGGAGAACTCGTGACTCACAAAAATGGACAGGGCCCCCGACTGCGCGGCGGACCATGCACAGGACTCGAGAGACGTGTGAGGTGTGACACACGGTGGGGGCAGCGACCCACGAGACCTCTAGCTCCATACACTCACACCAAACACACACAGTACACTGATACAATGGAAAAGTAGACAGATCTCGGAAGCCTCTTCAGCACAGACTGGGAGAACTCTGAGGTGGAGGTTCGGCGGAATGGCGAAAAACGATAAACGTGCAAAAAATGGAAGTAGAGTTCCCTAGCTCAGAGCCGGAAGAAATTCCTAAAGCTCTGGAAGATCTCCTTCTGGGGGCCTCTGAATCCCATGGCGACCCGCGCGGCCCGAATCCGAAGGAAGCAGGAGAGCAGAAATGCACTCCAGCAGAAACGGAGTCCGGACCGTCGGTCGACGGGGGAAAAGAGAAGGCCCTAGAAAGAAGGAAACAGAAAAAGAAGGAAAAGAGACGAGAAGCCAGGAAGGCGGAACGGCAGGTGCGGAGGAAGCAGCGAGAAATCGCAGCGGCCACATCAGCCCTGCCGAGTCAGGTAGGGGCGCTCGAACTAGGGAAAACAGGGGAGTCCGACAGGAAACCCACGTCCCCTGGTGAGTGCTCCCAACCAGGCGATGCCACCACTGGCACTCCAAGGACCTCCGAGAGGGGGCCTACCGCACGGGACGCCAGGAGGGCCGCAAATAAGCGGACCTTCAGGCTGCCCACGGGGCCGGCCAGCTTGAGGGAGGAGGTGGGGAAAAGCACGACCACACATGGAGTGCTACCCTCGCCGGGACCCTCAAAAAGATCGCGCTCTGACGGAAAGACCCCCCCCGAGAGGGAGAAAAAGAGAATTGCCCTCGACAAGAGGGAGGAGGGTCCGGCGAATAGGAGTAGGCGTGCCGGGGGGCAGCCCAACCCGAAAGGGAGGGCGGACCCCAGGCCTGCCTGCCCGAAAGCGGAACCTCCGACAAAACAGCCTCAACAGCTGAGAGCCCAAAGTAAGTCTCTCCACCAAGTAGTCATCAGGTCCAACCGACCAGATGGCAAAGTTGGAGAAGAAGAAGAAGCAACAGAGCTGCGCCGACAGCTGGTGGCTGAGCTGAAAAAAGCCCTGACTACAAATCGGGAGCTTGAGCTCAGCTTCCAGAAATCAGGAATAGTCGAACCCGGCTGGTTCCTGATCACGGCAAAAGACGAGACATCGGCGGACTGGCTGCTGAGAGGCTGGACACCACAGGCAGTGGGAGGAAACACGTTCACCCAAGTAAGGGCAACGGAAGCTCCCTGGCCAGTGGTGATCGGCTTCTGGATTAGCAGTCCGAAATCGGTCGATGTCTCTGAAGTGGTAGAGATGCTGAGCCTCCAAAATAGGAGGCTGGACGTTAACAACTGGCAGCATCTCGATACCAGAGAAGGCCTGGGAGGATGGCAGCTCATCTTTCGGGTCAGCCAGGAGGACGCCAGGAGCATAGAAAGCGGCGGCTGGGAACTCAACTACCTACGAGTTGACCACCCTGACAGTGCGTCGGGTGACACTCTGGGGTCCCGCAGCCGTTGGAAATGCACCAAGCACCTCCAAGCAGGCCTAAGATGAGCCACCGAAAACAAAAAGTAACCACCCATGGAGGAAATAAAGGTAAGTCATATCAATCTGCAGCACAGCCGGGATGCCACAGCAGAAATGCTAAGCAGCCTGGTAAAAAAACCTGCAGATGTGATACTAATTCAGGAACCATATGTCTTTAGGAGCCAAATAAAAGGACTGTCAGGCCTGGGCTTCAAACTTCTGGTGGGAGCCAAGGCAGGAGAGACACCCAGAAGCTGCATACTGGTGTCCAAGAGGCTAAGCTCGGTACCCTTACCGCAGCTGGGGACCAGGGACGCCACAGCAATGCTTCTGGAATACAAAGTAAGTGACATCTCACATAAGATAATTCTAAGTAGCTTATATCTCCCATACGACGGTGAACGTCTGCCATCGCAAGAGATGGCAGATATAACAACGTTTGGGGAAAGCAGATCCCAGTAGTAATAGGTTGTGACGCCAACGCGCATCACACCCTATGGGGCAGCACCGACGTCAACACACGCGGAGAGGCCCTACTGGAATATGTAGCAACTACAGACCTTGAAATAAGTAATAGAGGCAGGGAACCAACCTTTGTCAATCGCAACCGCAAGGAGGTGATTGACATAACCCTAGCCTCCAAAAGCATAACCTGTGACGTACGAGAATGGCAAGTGACGGGCGATGTCCTGCTGTCCGACCACCGCATGATCCGATTCAAGATCAAAGCGAGGATGGCGGCAGACAAGCCCAAACGAAACCCAAGAACAACTAATTGGGAGATCTTTAGAAAAGATCTCCAAATAAGGTTCAAGGGTCCCCCACCTCAAATCACACAGGAAAACATAGACCAAGAGGTAGAGAAATTAAGCAAAAAGATAACCGAGGCGTACGAAAAGGCGTGTCCCTTGAGAAGACCTCCAGAAAAGAAAATCAGGTGGTGGAGCAAAGAACTCCATCACCTCAGGAGGTCAGCGAGGAGGTCACTTCGACAGGCCGTGATCTCAGGAGAGGACACTCAATGGGACCGTTTTCGAGAAGCCAGAATAGAATTTAAGAGAGAGATAAGGCACAGCAAGAGAGCGAGCTGGCGAGAATTCTGCGAGGAGATAACCTTCCTCCCGGAGGCTGCCAGGCTCGCAAAATTGCTTAGTGCCTCAAAACGCAACGAAATAGGCTCGATCAAGAAAGAGGACGGAACCTGGACAGAAACGGAGGAGGAGACAATTGAGCACCTCTTCAGAATCCACTTCCCGGGAACAGACCAAGTCGACCCAGAGAGGCGGGCGGAGCCAACCTCGGACTGGCAGCTAGCCGAAAATCTGGTAAACGACGAGGTCATACGAAGGGTAAGCAAAGAGTTCCGTCCATACAAGACAGCAGGACCTGATGGCATTTTCCCAGCATTGCTGCAGGCGGGCCTGGAAACGATTCTCCCCAGCGTGAGAGACATATTCCGGGCTAGCCTAGCAACGGGATATGTGCCCCAGGCATGGAGGAAAGCAAATGTGGTCTTCATTCCCAAACAAGGAAAAGAAGACTACACTTTAGCTAAGTCATTCAGGCCTATCAGTCTGACATCCTTCATGCTGAAAATGCTAGAAAGGACAGTCGACAGATACCTGATAGAAAACACACTGCGTGAGTTCCCGTTTCACAGGGGTCAACATGCTTACCTGAAGCAAAGATCCACGGAAACTGCTCTACACGCAGTGACCAGAGAAATTGAAAAAGCGCTGCATCACGGGAACTGGGCCTTGGCCATTTTCTTTGATGTGGAAGGCGCTTTTGACAAGGCAAGAACAAAAACCATATGCACAGAGCTGCAATCCAGGGGTACCCCCCCGGTCCTGATTAACTGGATTGCTTCAGCGATCGAAAGCAGGCAGATGTCGTCGGGTGCGGGAGAAGTTCGAGTGGGCATTGCGGTGAGTGGTGGATGCCCCCAAGGCAGCTGCCTATCACCTCACCTGTGGTGCCTGATCATGGACGGCCTCCTAAAGCGCCTGACAGATGACGGACTGTATGCACAGGCATACGCTGACGACGGGCTGGTTCTAGTAACCGGCCAATTCCTAAGCGTGGTCTGCGATCGCATGCAGAGTGCATGTAAGATAATTGAAAAATGGCGTGAAGAGGCGGGGCTGACCATCAACCCCGGAAAGACCGACATGGTCCTCTTCACAAGGAAAAGGGAAAAAAGAGGATTCAAACCACCCAGGCTGTTTGGCAAACTCCTAACTCTTAGTGGGGAGGCCAAATACCTTGGAATGGTACTAGACGAAAAGCTGACCTGGAAGCCACAGATTGACAGAATAGTCACAAAAACTGTGTCATCTCTATGGCAGCTAAGAGGGACAATAGGCAAGGTGTGGGGGCTAAAACCGAAGATAATGCACTGGTTATACACGGCCATCATCAGACCGAGAATCAGTTATGGTTAGGTGGTCTGGTGGAAAACAACCACAAGCAATACCGTTGCAAACAGGCTAGCTAAACTCCAACGGCTCGCCAGTTTGTTAATAACAAGTGCAATGAGAACCACCCCGTCAGCAGCCCTGAATGTCATTCTGGAGCTGCCACCGCTTCCCATTTGGATAAAAGGGGAGGCCATGGCGGCCCACCTAAGAATGCGTGATTCGGGACTATGGAAAGGCGGAGGTTACAAAGGACACACAGAGATAGCCAAGGTCGCCGAGATGGAGATACCAATCTCAAACCTTATGTCTACCTCAAAAACAAGAAACAACAGAGAAAACAAGAAATTTACCCTGCATATTCCTGAAAAGGAAAAGTGGGAAAAAAGGGAGGTATCCTTCGAACCAGGAGGACTAGTCTGTTTCACAGACGGCTCCAGGAACAAAAATGGCCACGTAGGAGCGGGGCTCTACCTGGCTGGACGGAAACTGGGAAGATCCTACCCTCTTGGGTCCACCGCAACCGTCTTCCAGGCGGAGATTTATGCCATCCTGCAAGCAGCTAGACTGGAGCAGATAATAGAAGCCGGGGAACGGACGATATACATATGCACGGATAGTCAGGCTGGCGCAAAAGCGCTGGGCACACACGGAACCAGCTCCCCACTGGTCCAGGAGTGTGTCGAGGCGCTGAACAGACTGGCGGACAGAAAATCGGTGCATATCGTGTGGGTTCCCGCACACTCAGGTGTACCAGGTAATGAGCTAGCAGATCAATACGCGAAGCTCGGGACCAGGGAAACCTTTTGTGGGCCGGAGCCCGTCCTGGGTCTGACCAAAAATCTTCTCAAAGAATCTATAAAAGAATGGACTCGCAAGGGTTTAGAGAACCACTGGGAAACAGCACCAGGCTGCAGACAGGCCAGGCTGTTTCTGGCTGGTCCGATAGGAAACAGATGGACCAGCATGTCCAGAATGAACCGGAAGGAACTCAGACAACTAGTCGGGGTTCTCACCGGTCACAGCAGTCTGAACAGACACCTGCAAGTGATGGGGGTCACTTGGGACCCGGTCTGCCCTAAATGCGGAATGGATGACGAGGACTCCCACCATTATGTGGGCGTATGCGAGGTATACAGTAACCTCAGACTCAACATCTTTGGGTCTGAGGAGCTACAAGAGGAAGAAATGAAACTCCTCTCATACAACAACCTTCTGGCCTTTATTAAAAGGTCGGGGAGGTTCGAGTAGGAGTTTCACCATGGTTCGGGTAAGGCGAAAAGGGCCCTCGGTGGCCTAGTCGCTTGGGGTGTACCACCCCAACCCACCATACTACTACTACATAACCTTCTCTGAAGATGTGAGGATTTTCATCGCTCAAAAAAAGACAATTGACAAACCCGTGAAAGAAAAATTTAATTTTATCTCATCGTTCATCGCTAAAATTTAATTAGATTAGATTCATCGTGAGTGGGTCATTGTGACACCTCCACTGTGACTAAAGGTCTACGTGGTTCACATCTAGTCGTGCTACATTAACTCCATCAGGTCAGTCTCTTTGAGGGAGCTGACTATCTTGGCTATCGGTAATGTATCTATGTCCTTCGGTGTAAGAAAGTCACTCGCATAGGACGTGTTTTGCTGATGTTTCGTCGCCCTCCAAGCATAGGCGTCATTCAGCGCTGCTGGCTAAGCCTCTATCAGCCTATCCTGTGCAGGTGATGATTTAGCTTGTTCAGTTCTTCTGTGTTAAGCGCCAATATTTCTTTTTTTTTTTTTACGTGCCCTGTATAAAGGCACTATCGAATTGTCCAATCCTGATAAGTTTTACCAGTGCTGGATGACTTCTCTCTCGGCTCAGTTGCGTATTGTTTTGGCAATATTCTATGATATGCCAAATGCTGGTTCTGGTCCGATAAATTTGGATTTGGCACCTTTCCTAGCTAGAGAGTTGGTAAGTTCGTTCTCTCCATATCCAGCATAGCCGGGAATCCAGATTAGTTACTTTGTTGCTCCTTGCTACTATTCAAAGTTAATTGACCACCTTGGACTTCCAACCAAGTCTCAACTTGATTGGAGCTAAGAGCTTTTAGAGCCGCGTGGCTATCTGAAAATATTTATTGATCTGCGTTGGCAGTGTATTTTTTCCTGCATCTGCGCGCAGAGCTCTATGGCATAGATTTCGGCCTGGAAAGTTGTGACGTGAAAGCTCAGGATCGAGAAGACTTTCTTCTTCGAACCAGCGCTGCACACCCCAGCTGCAGTTCCTGTGGATGTCTTAGATCCATTGGTGAATAATCTGAAATCTGCTGTCAGGAGTTCATTTCTGTTGGCCCCCCAAACGTTTCTTCCCGGGAGAAGGGAGAAGGACCTTATATAAGCAGAGCGGTTCATGATGGTCTTAGGGCACTGATCGCAAAAGTGGATATTTTTTCGTATATATGCTCTTCTATCGGGATCATTGCCAGTTAGTTGTTGTGAAAGGCTAGTTGATGAGGAAAATTGACTTATGTTTAATAAAAACTTTATATTCAAATAAAATCAAACTCCAAATATTCTATAGAATTTCAACACGCGAAGTGAAAATTTTCAAGTTCAAGATCTAGTAACAAGAACCTCAGCCTCTGATTTAAATGATTTACATTTAATAATCAGTGATTTTTTCCGGAACTGGAGTAGCTTATGTTGGTAAATATAGAATGATTCAATTATGTATTCTAATTTAATAAAAAATGAGTATTTTTAATGTATAAAGTGAAAATGGAACTGAATTATAATGATTATACATCTTTGCTTCCAGCAGCATGCAACCTGCACATAATTGAATTTTAATAACTATGTAAGACTGAACCACTTTCTAGCTCTGTAAGAAATATAAATAGAAATATAATGATATAATAATATAATAAACAAATTAAATCTGACACTCATCTCCAGATCGATCGTTTCTCTAAACACTTAACAACAGTTTTTGCATATAAAAGACAATCGACCAAAACTTAATTAAATGTAGAGCATAATTTAAATTATTTAACATAAAATTGAATAATTTTCAATATGTTAATACTTATTTTCTTATTTATGTGGTCATCCCGGCCAATCTTATAATATTTTACGACTACTTTTTTCTTAGTAAGTAAGTACTCCTAGTTTTATATAGCTACCCACATTATCATCGAAGAAGAGTTAATGTAACATATACTTATTTCTCGGTATATGAAAAATATTACTCGATCTTCTCACGCTATGTATTATTTTTAACATCATCAGTGATGAGTATTAAGGCCGGTTTCCATTAGCGCTTTACATCGCTTCAGGATACGTCGCTTCAACAGACGACAAGCGTCAAGTACTGCCGGTGCACTACTATTTAGAGCTTCCACTAGAGCTTCAAAAGCGCAGCGACAATTGGCAGAGCCTGGTAGCCGAAGGCCCGAATCAAGGAATATTTGAGATGTATATTTGGGGCGTATGCGAGTTCGACCAAAATACTCAATTTTAATCCCAACGTCGAACTCAAGGATTAACATTCGTTCCGGTTATAAAACTCGAAATTGGAGAATTTCTTGAAATTATGAACTGCTTGCCTTCCATAGTTGCCAAACCGATCTTTAATAAGGTCTGAATATTTATGTCAGTCACAAGATATAAAATAACACACATGCCCGTATTCACAAACGATAATCCCCATCCAGATATATTTAAGTTTGTGGACATATTATTGAATTTTCAAGCAGAAGTGTATATCAAAATTAATTCGCTAAACAATAATTTTCAATGCTGTAAGACATAATGTGAAAAAGAAAATTCGTTTTATCGAAGAAAAAATTAAGGAACATTATGAGCTAGGATACACTAGTAAAATAGATTTTATAAAATCTGTAACTCATCATTATTCTCCGCAATGATAAAGATTATAAAATGTAGGTATTATTTTATTTGTGTTTATTTTTGTACGCATTTTGCCTATGTAGGATGTATTATGTACCTACATACATTTATTTGAAAATGAAGAAGGAACTATTATAAAAAAAACAGGAATAAACATTACTTTATAAAATGGTGGTATTATTTTCTAGGCTGGTGGAAGAAATCGCAGCAGTGGCGGGCTTTTCAGATGAAGTGAGTGAAGTGCCACTTCACCTGTTTTTAACTAAAAAAATAATGTTTTCTAAATAGGACAAATATTTTCATAAATCATAATTTTCTCTTATTACTGAAGGTAATATTTATTTATTCTTTTTAATTTGAACTTTATTATCGCATTTTCTAAATTAAAGTGAAATATCCTGTATATACCGACAATATATATAGTGCAAAGTATGTTTATACAGGCCGCCAAAAAGTTCGCACTATACGGGAAAATTTTATTTTCATCTTTTTTGATTTTTTTTTTGTAAAACAAAATTATAAATATAAGCTATAGAAGTGTTGCAGGGATGAACCAGTCTATAAAACAAAAACACTGCTAAAGATATTTTGTTCAGTCTGGCAACAATGCAAGTGGTCTAAGAATTCTCAGGTAAGTAGGTGCTTGGTCGAACTCACCCATGGGATTAAAGCACAGCAGGGTATTTTGGTCGAACTGGTATCCTCCGGTCTATTTGGATACTAGTTCTCATCAATCTTGACAAACCCTCGTGGTAAATTACTCGGTAAATTGAACTCAAATTTAGAAAAAGACACCGTTTGTACTATTTGCTGTTTCGAATTCAACCATAGAGGAGATAAAATAAATATTATTCAAATACTCTCCTGCAGAAAAAGGTCTTATAGATTTTTGTTGCTTGGAAATAATGTCTTCAATGTCACACTTTAATTCCTTTTGTCGGGTAGGTAATCGGGTTGGTCCTATTGCAAAAGGAGTCCACTACTACATAGTATCCATTAAGAATTCGCACCATATTATGAGGAAATTATTTGTTTTCTTTTCGTCTTGGAAATGTTTTATTCCATAAGTTTTTGATTCAGAAGATTAACTTTAGAGTTAAGAAGATGTTTCCATTAACTTTCCATTAGACATTCAAACAAATTTTAAACTCGACTAGATTCTTCAGCGTTTTCATAGTCAACTTTTTTTTTTCTTATGGCCGCCATATTGTTTTTACATGCCATTCGCTATAAAAATTTCGCGAAACCAAAATTTGTTCACATTCACAAATTTTGTTATTCTTTTTTGTGATAGAAATAGCCGAAAACCGGCAACGTTACTTCAAATTGCTATTGCTTTATTTTTTCATGACATTCCGCGAAATAATATTTTCGTTTTTAAGATTACATTTTTGTTTCTTTGATTTCCTTTTATTTCATTGTATACTTGATGAAAATGGAAAATTATTTTGGCCATAAAAAACAATAAGTAACTGACTGTTAACATTGGAATTTTTGAAATGTCAAATTGGCTCTCGACAACGTACGTTAACCTACCAAAAATAATAAAAAAATTTCAGAACCTAATGATAAAGGTATGACTAAAATATAAGATACATTTTTCTATAGCCTTTTCGTCCATACTTATTCGGAACATTTTTTTATCATAGTTTGTTATTATTGCACACTAATTAAAAACTTTTGAAGAGACGCGTCCTGAAGCGAGGTAAAGCGCGCAAGTGGAAACCGGCCTTTATACTTTGTGTACGTGTTTTTAACACCTGAGGATTGCAATCAACCTTGCAATAATACATGATGTATAAATGAGTTCGTGTAGTTATTTGAACTGATTATGGTATTTATGAAAAAATAAATTGTGACTCCTCTTATTACGTCACGTGATTCAAAGTTGCTGAAATGAGAGGATGCGCTTAATTAACTACGTAAGTACGTTGCGTCAATAAACACGGCGCCTTTTTTCTGGAATTAACTGAGATTATAATATGTGACACCTCTCCTAACGTTTCGAGAATTTCAGTTATTGCATGCCATTATATGATATAAGGGAGGAGTTGTGGACTTGTATCAGCGAATAGCTTGGGTGGGTTTTAGTAGGTACAAGTAGTGTAAATAGTATATTTTCTGAATAACTGGAAGAAAAATAGTCATAGTGTATACGGGAACCGATTGTGTAAGTGACAATAATTGAAGCCCACTGATACAGAAGAAGAGAGCGAATATTATATGTGTTGCCATTACGCATTATACTTATACAGGTGCACCATATATCCTTCTCTAGGTATATTGCTATCTCATAAACGCTAAGAGATACAAGGTCAGTTCATTAGAGAAAAGATGCGCAATTTTGTGGCTACCTATCTCGAATCCGTCAAGACATACAAGATATCTATGACCGTTCCTGAAATATCCTGAAAAAACTGAAAATTCGCGATTTCTCAAACAAAAGTTGACTATGAAAATTCTGCGATCTAGTCGGCTTTAAATTGTTTTGAAATGTCAGATGAACGACTTATGTAAGCCTATACAAAAGAATATTAATTAATTTCCAATAATAAGAAAGTATGGCAATAATAAGAAAAATCGACTTCAGTTTTTTCAGGATATTTCAGGCAATATTATAGATATCTTGTTATTTGACAGATTCGAGATGGCCCCTAAATTGCGCATCTTTTTATGAGATAGCAATATAGAGAAGGATACATGGTTCACCCCGTAGACTGAGATTATTATAAAATACTGTAAATAGGTATAATAATTGAAAGCCGTTATAATCTCTATCTTCAATAGCAAGTCTACAACTCTTGGAATGATTTCTTTCGATTGATAGGTATTTCTCTTATATGATGTCTGATATAGTAGATTGACGAGCTTTAATAAGGGCCAAACAGTGATGTAATTCAGAACTACACATCAGGCCTCATCCATATCATTAGATTAAATCAATATTCCTTGTACAATTTGAAAATAATTTTGTGTATATAGAGAACTATTAAACCCTGTTAAACCCTGATTAAACCCCTGCCCAAAGTCTCTAATCCTGAGAGTTTTTCCGACCTGTGCCCAGTTAGTATTCTTCCTTCGTTGTCTAAAGTACTTGAAAAGTTAGTCTCTAAGATAATTTATCGATTCGTAGTCGACTCCGAATTAATTCCAACTAGTCAGTCGGGATTCCGTGAGGGCTACAGCACAACAACCTCGATGTTGAACCTGACAGATCACATCATTAGGTTGCTGGACCTCGGGCTTGCCACATCTATGGTTCAGTTGGACTAATCAAAGGCCTTTGATACCCTCGACCATAGACTTCTATGTGCGAAACTACGCTATTTTGGCTTCGATGACATCTCATGTGGTTTTTTTAGTCATTATCTGGAAGATGGCTTCCAGAAGGTTATTCTCGATGATCTATGTAGCCGACAGTCCAAGAACAATACAACATGTTAGTATCCAGTCATTTGCGGATGATACCCAGCTGTACTTCTCGTATAGCCCCCAGATGGTGGAGTTTGCTTCAAATCGCATAAATAATGATATTGCATCTTTGGTAGCCTTTTCTGATGCCCACGGACTCACGCTAATTCCCGAAAAATGTAGCGTTATTACGTTTGGTTCGAGCCCGGATGTGGAGGGCTTGCAGCTGGTTGTTGGGGACCAGTCATTGAGGAGTGCAAAGTGTAAAAAAAAAATCTTGGTATAGTTTTTGATTGTAGATTGCGGCTCAATGAGCAGGTCTCGATTCTGCTTAAGAAGTCTTACTTGGTTTTGAGACAGTTGTACCGCAACAGACACTTGCTTGATTTTCGGTTGAGAAAGGTATTATGTGAGAGTCTGGTGCTTTCTGTTCTAAATTATGGTCTGGTTCTTTATATTCCATGTCTGTACCAATCAACTAAATGTCAAAATGCGTGTTGCAGATTTGTATTTGGTCTCCGAAATCTCCGAAAATATGACTATGAGTATCAGCTAAAATAAATAAGCTGGAATGGTTGAGAATAGAAAACCATACAAATATCATAAATGAGCTCGTTAGTGTACAAAATCTTATATACATCGACACCTCCATACCGCAAAGAGAAATTGTTACTAAGGGGTAACATGCATCATTGCCTTATTAGATATACAGATACCTTAATGCTGCCCAACTTCCGTCTTGCTGGGTCTCAGAGATGTTTCACGTACAATACAGTTAAAATATTTAACGCTGTAAAGTTTTATGAGAACACTTGCCCTAAATTACTTGAAAAAACATTATAAAGTTTATTTACTGGAAATTCAACAGCGGTTGTGAAATCATTGTTATTATCGGTTAAAGTAAATAAGTTGTTAATTGCATTGGCTGGAGGTTAACTAGAGTAGCTCAAGCTAGACTTCGCCTCCCAGTTTAACTTTGTATTGTGAAATGTACAGTACACAAACAAATAAAGGCTCTTTATTATTATTATTATGCTATTTTGGAATGGCATTCCAAAATTTGGTCTCTTGATGAGTTCAACAATATAATGACTGAATGTACATTCTAAATAATGATAAAAATATCACACAGTACCATATCCTTCTCGCCTTCTCCATTGTCCCATTTAAACAACATAGTTTTTCCAATCAGTCCATCAACTCTCCTCATGTTCGATATCCAATTCTAATTCATCTAGTTCTTTAATTTTTTTTTTTAATTCTTGCAGTGATTCGAAAATAATGATATCACCAGCAGCAGAATTCTCACACTCCTTAAAGGTATAACCATAATCTACTGAAGAGATCTAGGGACTGGGATTTAAATTATTACCATTGCCTACTGTTCCTCTGGTGTCCTTCTTTACACTACTCTAAATTTATTTCTAAAGAAATTGAAAAGCGAGTGTCGCTTTACAATTTATTTCATTAAATCTCTTCATTGCGTCCACACTGTCTCGCAGGACCTTCTCCTAAGATCCTGCATGGGAATCCCACTTCTGATAAACCTTTGAAATTCTTTGTCGGTTTTCAAGAAACTTTTCTATTTAAATCCTTAACTACACCATATATATATATATTCGTTTGAAATTACAAATTGCAGTCTTACGATACATGTTGTTTAGTTTATTAAATTACATATGATTGGTTTCGTCGATCATGGGGAAAAGAACGATCTGTAGGATATTCTGATGCGATGTTGACATCATGGTGAAGCATTTGCTTTGAGAGATATAGTCTAGGGAAAACCCCATTAGAAAACCTAGACACACCATCCTGTTGAGATTGGTTTGAAGTATTCCAATCATTTTGCCCTTCTGAGGTTATCTGGCTGTTAATGTAGATTTTGTTTACAAGAGCTTCAAATTCTGTAACCAGTCTATTGTTTCGGTGGAAATTTTATGAATTGCTTGAAAACCTCCAGAAAATTTGGTTAAAGGACATTCATTGACAATGTGATTGATGGATTCTTCAGGATGTCCGCAAATACAGGAAGCGCTTGGTATTAAATTCCATTTATGTAACATTGAATTACATCTACCGTGTCCTGTTCTTAAGCGATTTACTTGTACCCAGACTTTCCTTCTGATTTCAAAACCGTTGACTAATGATGAAGGATCTTCGATTAAAGTGTTGTTGAATAAAGAAACACTTTTATTTCGCCAATCATTTCTCCATTCATCTTCAATTTTAAATGGTCGATCCAGGTATGTTTCTAGCCACACAGGTCTTCTTGATTTTAATCTCGTTATTGGAAGATTATTCAGGTCCGATGTTATTGAAAAATCATCTGGAAATGTTCGGTATTTATTCATGATTTTATGTGTTGCTTGTTGTCTTCGGAGATTAGATGGAGCAATATTTGACAAAACAGGTAACCAAGGGATCGGAGTTGAGGAAATTGTTCCAGTAATAATTCGTAATGTTTGGTTCAGTTGAATATCCACTTTTGATTGATGTACACTGTTGAGCCATACGGGTGCACAATATTCCGCTGTTGAATAAACAAGTGCAAGAGCTGATGTGCGAATTGTTTTTGCATTGGCTCCCCAAGTTGTTCCAGCAAGTTTGTATAGAATATTATTTCTTGTTTTTAATTTTTGTTTCACTTTTTCTAAGTGTTGATTATAGGTTAAAGATATATCCAAAGTCACACCAAGATATTTTGGATTGAAATTATGATTCAGTGACGATCCGTTGAAAGTTATATTTAGCTTTTTAGATTTTTGGTGGTTATTGAGATGGAAACATGTAACTTCTGTTTTTGAAGAGTTTAAGCAAAGACGCCATTTCTTAAAGTAATCATTCATGATTTTCAAATCAGAGCACAGCGTTTCTTCTAATAAATTAAATTCGCTGTTTTGGTAAGTTAAAATAATGTCATCGGCATATATGAATTTTCTAGATTTGGTTGCAGGCAAATCACTAATGTAAATATTGAATAGCAGTGGAGATAAAACAGAACCTTGTGGGAGACCATTATTTAAGATTCTGTATTTACTGCTCTTTTCGTTTACGAAAACTTTTATTTTTCGGTCTGATAGCATATTTTCCAATAGATTCATAATCGTCTTACAACCAATGGTTTTATATAATTTATGTAAGAGACCTTCTTTCCACACAGTGTCGTATGCTGCAGATAGATCTAGGAAGACTGCTCCTGTTTTTAATTTTCTTTGAAAGCCACATTCAATGTGGGTTGTCAACGCCAAAACTTGGTCACATGTATTTCTGTTTGGCCGAAATCCACCTTGTTCAATAAGTAATTTTTCATCAACAATTGGTAATAGACGATTGTATAAAAGTTTTTCCAGTACTTTATAAGTGATACTAAGCAAAGCAATAGGTCTGTAGCTTGAAGAGTCATCATTTGGTTTCCCAGGCTTTAGAATTGCGCTAATTTTTGCTTTTTTGAAATCTTCAGGTAGTCGACCTGAAACCAGAATGTTATTAAAAAAAGAAAGTAGCCATTTTAATGAAAAACTCCCCAGATTTTTTAAGAATTCAGTTAAAATACCATCGAAACCAGGTGATTTTCGATTTTTCATGGAATTTATTAACCATGATCCATAACAACAATCATACCTAGTATAAGATCTCCGAGTACTTGAAATTTCTCATTTTAACTACAATCTAACTGGATATATCTAAATATAAATAAAAACGTTTTTACTATTCTCTTTTTTAAATAAGCTTCAAGCTTCACATTATTTATATTTTGGCAACATTTACTAAGAGGTGACGTTCACCTGAAAATATCGATCAACAATATTGAACCAGTTACTATTTGCTGCTGCGTTATAATATGGAATTGTAGGACGGATACAGTTATTTTATTATTTACCGCCGATTCAAATAAACTTCGCGGTTTGAACGATAATACTTTCAATTTGCGTGTTAAATATCCGTTTTAAGCCATATTCACTACCTAAGTATCTCATGGTATGGTTGTCACAGGCTGCTGTATTAAAATTTATGAGAAATAGGAGAAATAGCGTACCCACCTATATGACCAAATTAGGCTTGGCACAAAATTAAATTTAACAAAAATTTTGATCTAATTTAATTAAAACTCAATTCAAGCCTTTAAATTAGATAAAATTGACCATATTCTTCTATAAATGAGTCACAATTTATTTGCGGAGATGCCGCATCTGGTTCTGGACGGTATTTTAAACCAATTGAAGAATTTTGGGAATATTCTACGTCCAAGCTGCTTTTCATTTTGGGCTTCGGTCATGAACTTTTCGAGACAAAAGCGCCCAAAAAACTTCAATGGGACGAGCTTGGGAAAGATTAGGGAAAGTGCTGTCTAGTCAAACAAAATAAATGATACTTTGTGATTTTTAATCTACAACCATAAGGTCTTCGATATACCTCTGGATGAAATGGCACACCGCATCAGAACCTTATCTGCACTTTCACTTTACCTGACGTCATCAGGAACTTCTGCAATGTTGCCAATGTAAAATCCATAATCTCCCTTCTGTATTCTCCCATTCTCCAAGACCAATATGGTACCCTTTATCTAATTTAAATGCAATAATTTTGTAGCATATGAAAGAGTTAATTACTACATTAAAGAATTAATTTTAATTAAAATAAAATGTTTAGTCAATTTTAATTTCATCCCACAACTAATGAGACACACGTACGTTATGAGTGAATTATTTGTTATCAGTACAAAGAAAAGAACCCTTGATCTGTATCAAGCAAGAGGCAGGAGGTTGGGGGGGGGGAGTAATTTCGCATCATCTCTGATGTTTGCAATATTCACTTTCACAATTAAAACTACCTAATTTAATTTATCTGCTTTTTGGCTTTGTATTTTTAAAGAGAAACTTGAATAGATTAGAAAATTATAACTATAGCAACAGTTGTTGTTGTCTAAGCTCTAGTTTAAAGAATATACGTTTATATCTACATAATGACATATGACATGCTAGTTTTTTGTAAAGTAAATAGTGATGGTCTAGCAAATAGGAACAGATGTAAGTGATAGCTCTTGAATGCAAATTAACTTCTAAGTAACTAATTGTGTGTGCGCCATATGAGATGCAATTATATGTCTCGGAAAATTAATTCCATTAGCTAGAGAATAAAGTTACTATGGCAAATAAAAAATTAAGACATCCAGTGCACTGCTTTTATTTTTTGGTCCCAAGATCAATCATATTCATCATATTAATTCGTCTCTGGTTTTGTTAAATGAGATATTTTCACTTTTGAAGTAAAGAACTAATTATTATGAAAGTTAAAAAAGCGTCTGAATAATTTATTGCTCTATAAGAAGATAATAGTTATTTATGCAACAATGCATAAAGTGGTACTTTTTTCACGACTGGGAAGTTTATGCATGTGTTGCATACAAAATTTTATCTACGAGGGACTTATACATTAAAACAAAAAGTTATTATTAAAGAAACATACTTTTAATGCATTCATATAAGCTATTAACGTCTTTTCAATCACGTCAGTTCATAAAGGTGACATATTGCTTAATATGCACTTAATTCTTTAGATTTTTGAGCTAACAGATTTTGTGCATGCAGCCACATTTGATTGAAAAATAATTTCTTCTGAGGTAGAAGATATTTCATTCATTGAATCATCTACAATGGTATCTATTTTAGGTAACTAAACGACCGCTCTGCGAACAAGCTATGACGTTTCTCTAGTAGGTGCATGGTGTCAACAAGCTTTAGGGAGCGGTTGCGTCGGGCTATGTAGTTCAGCGTTCAGCGTCTCGTGAAGAACTCAGTACACTTACGATCGGGCCGCTCACTAAAACTTGTACTGTACTTGCAGTTGGCCGGCTTGCAGTAACGTGTCAGTTATGGTAATAAGCGTTACGTTAACTAATGACCCGCTACGGCACTTTATTTCATGCGTTTTTACTTTATGCACTCTTCATGATAATCATACCTCTTATGAACTAAGAACCACCTAAAAAAGTGCATTTCACGAATCAGTCGTAGATAAATTAATGAAAAGATCTTGTCGACCAGGGTTGTTTAATTCTTTCTTCCATATTGTAACTTTTGGATCGATTTGTGAAAAAAGTGTATTTCTTCTTTGTTTGATTGTTTGATACTTTGGGAATATTGTTATAAAATGTTATAAAAAAAAGGTTGTTGGGGGGGGGGGGGGGGGGGGGTGTCGATGCTCACGGTTTAACTTCAGGGAGGCTGATTATCCTCTTATGTATGGCATGTTAGGCGAAGCTGATTGGAGTAATATTTGTGCTGAATCTAATATTGAAGCTTGGTTTTATGATGTTTTATACAACATCTTTGAGACCACGGTGCCCAGAACAAAAATTTCTTCATATAGACGTCCCCCCATGGTTTAGGGGATATGTCATTTCATTATTGCGTAGAAAACATTTGTTAAGTACAAGAGTTCAGAACTTTCTGTTACTTCGAATCATATTGTCTTAACAAAACCAATCAATGTCGCGCATAAGAATTATATTTAAGAGGTTGAGTCGCTTGTTTCTAGGGAGCCTAGGAAGTTTTGGAAGTTTGTTCAGGATAAACGGGGGAACACTGGAATACCTGGTTTGATGTCCTTTAACAATGTTGAGCTGAACACTCCTGAGCTTATTGTTAACGTGGGTTTGTTGAATATTTTGGCAGTGTTTATGTTAATACTGTTGATGTGCCAAATGGCTCTTATTCTCACCAAATGGATCGATCGTTCTGTCTGTGTGCCGGGTGTTTCTGAGGATGGAATTTTTACAGCTTTAGGCAAATGTAGAAACTCGCTAACCATGTGTGTTGATAGAGTGCCGAACTTTCTGTTAGGTACGTGACTGTGCTTGTATCTTTGTTCCTCTTTTTCATTTGTTTAGCCTAAGAATTCATATAGTTGCGATTTTTCGAACATCTGGTAGAGAGCTTTTGATATGCCCGGTTTTTAAGAAGGGTGACGTAAACAATTTCATCAATAATTATAGGCCTAGATCTATTCTGTGTAACTTCGCAAAGGTTTATGAATCTATTTTGTTCAAGAGAATCTATTCCTTGAAAAAACTACGATTTACACAATTCCAACACGGATTCATGGACAGACGTTCCACAGTGACTAACTTGGCTTGATTCTCGCAATATGTCTCTGGGTCCCTTGATTTACCCGGACTTTTATGAATTTGATCAGATATTTAAGTTGATCAGCTTGATCACTCAATACTGCTGCTTAAGCTATCCTCTTTTGGCTTTAGCAGGTCACTGTTGAGGCTCTTCCGGTCATACTTAGCTGGCATTGTTAATTCAGAGATGCTACAACTGGAGTCCCTCAAGGCTCCAACCTGGGGGCTCTGCTGTTCTTGTTTTTTATTATTGATATAGTTGAGATTATAAATTGCGAAAAGTTATTGTTTACGAATGATCTAAGCTATTTAGGACTGTGGAATCGATTTCTGACTGCGAGGATCTTCAGCGGGATATATGTTCTACAGCGAGTGGTGTTCTAAGAACCGTTTATATCTTAATGTGCCTAAGTGCTCGGTGCTGAGCTACACCAAGTCTCTAAATATCATTACTTTTAGTTGTATGGTTGGAGACTCTGGCGTGGAGACTCTGGCTTGGAGGCTTATATTGAGCGTGCCATTGTTTCTCAATCGGCAGGAGATTTTGTTCTCTTCGCAACTATTTTATGGAAACTAAAAATGACTCCTTTCGACATAATTCAACAACGAAATAAAATATAAAGTTGCGGAGTATTGTAATTTTCAGAGTTTTTAATCATCTACCTTACTCTAGCAAAGTCTTATTAGTTTTAGCAATCTCAATTAGTAGTGAGACAAACAACAAACAAGTGCCGCACTCACGAATGCAATAATTATTATTGTCGAAAAGAAGATAAGGTCTTGTAAAATTTCCATGAAATATTGGTTTATTAAGAGATTACGCAAGTCTACATAATAATTACTGCTCCAGCATAACCGAACAAATAAAACCGTTTTTTCGCCATTGTTTTTCGCACCACTTCGTGTGATTCTTCTCATCTTTGGAGACTCCAGACTTGCCTACATTCTGAACACAAAAGTACATCATCTATGATTGTTGTAAGAAAATTATTCCAAAGAATTCAACACTCTGCAGGATGTAATGTCTTGTTAAAATCTTAATTTAGACATAAGTCTGTAATTATGTGAACATTACCTGTCTAATTTAATTGAAGATCATTAATCTGTTTATCTATAAATGTCTTGCATTATTACTTGTTTACAATCATTATCATTCAAAGACAATGACATTGCAGTTAGAATTATTTGCATGGGAAAGTGTTAATATGATGTGAGATTCGAAAATGAAACTGTCACCATAATTTGTCAAAAACAGAGGCACTTATTAGATGTTGAAGACAAATTATAAAAAAAGGGGTTTGATCTTCATCGTTGATCGTGAAGATCGCCAAAGAATATCAAAAACGTGGTATTATAAGAAATAGTTCAACATATTGATTTTTAAAATGGTTTTGAAATGAATTAGAAATCGATTTTTTTATGAGTAGTTTTTCAAAAAAGGGTAAATAACAAAATAACAAAAAGTATCTTACAAAGGTACCTTTTGTATCTTCCACCGATAAGTTTTTTCCTTCCATGCCAAAAATTCTTCTTTCTCTTTCTGACAAGGTCTCTCTCTACGTCTACTATTTTACGACTGCCTGTAATGGGTGACTTATATATGTAAACACTGAGCTAGAGGTTTCATTATCAAGCGGAACATCCTACTTATATCTCTTTGAGTCCTTTGTTTATTGTCCACACTCTGCATTCCAGATCTGAATCCAGATTTGAAACAGGGATATTTCCTCTTCTTTGATACAGATTTTTCTTCTTACCATTCCTCCTAAATTCCTGCTAGCCTGGCTTACCATTCCAGCTTCGCCGAGGTAGAGAGGTGGTAGGAATGGCAAAGAAGAACTAGAATCGGTGGCGTGTATTACGCGCCCAACGTCCTTTGAACTCTATGATGTTCTTCAGTTTGCTGCAGTATTCATCAGATTTTCAAAGTTCATAATTTGAGTTTCAATAGTTACAACATAAAATAACATCTTCTTCCTTCAGGTCTTGTCACATTTAAATTTGGTCAACTCTCTTAAACTGTCCTTCTCCAGATATGTGGTCGCTTCTAGGTCGTCCATGCGTCTATACTAATCTTCCCCAAGTCCTTACTGATAAGTGATAACCAATCCACGTGAACCAGGTCTGCCACAAATCCTTGGTTCCGAATGCAGCTTTACTCAGGTCTTTTCATATATTTATTTACTTTTATGACATGGATACCATCACAGATGCGCCTCGGTCAGCTAGTCACGGGAAATATTTTGTCTTTAAAGCTACTTCGGATATTATAGATGTTCGTCACTACTTTGTCCAACATTCCTTGCAGACCACCTAAAGAATTTTCATCTCGACAAAATGCATTTTTTGAGATTGCACCGAAAGGTCGTTGCGGGACTTACTGCGGTTTTCTACACTTTTCCCTTGACGCATATTCGCATTCGTGAATCATAAAGCACACCTGTCAGGTGTCTTCATGTTTGCAGTAGTGGCCTGCTACGACAGTTCTCTGTATGTGGAATTGGAGGTTCATGATGACATGCCTTGGGTGTTACCATTTGAAAACTTGAGATGCAGGTGGTCCGTCTTCTCTTTAATAATCCTGAAGTCTGCTCCTTTTAAAGTTGACCTCCATTTTCCAATGTTTCCTGTTGGGTGAGCGGGTCTTCATCAATAAGCACAACGTCGTCTGCGAGAGGTTTGCAGACGACGTAGGGCACATGTTGCTGGATTCTGGAAGTAAGGCAGTTCATCAGCAGATTAAAAAGCTGCGGGATGAGTGCCGAGCCCTGATGAACTCCGACATCCACCCGGAAATGCTCACTATTTCCCGCAGAGCAATAACGCATATAAAATAAAATTGATTTTCAAAAACAGACGAGAAGCAATGTTACAGAAGAGCAGTATGATTATGAAGGTGAGAGCTCAGTAAATTTATGGGCGGTAGAATGCCGCCTGTCGAGGATAAGCGCTTAATAAGATTGTGATCTCGGTGCTGATTCTGGTTTGATTTACGGCTTAGAGAACATTTGGAAAAAATACAAAAACATCCGAGGTTTTTAATGGTGTCTTTTGCTCATTAATGAATATAATTATGTTAACCAACGCAGTCTTTTTTGGCAGGAAATGTTGACATAAAATCGAGTCTCTTAGCCTAGATCAATAGATCTTGGGGAGTTTATTCAGGAAATGTACGGTTGTATGTAGTGCTCTCAGATGTTTCTAAATCTACAGACCATCACCAGAGCTAATAATGCAAAAAAAATCACAATCCAATTGCCATAAAATTTGGTTTTTGGGGGGTTTCAGCGTATTTTTTCAAGTTCTTCTTCATCACATAAATCTGCTCTAATCGTTATTTAAGGACTCGAAAGTAACAATTAATATTTACCCAATAACAAAATAAATTACTTACTAATTTTAGATAAACTTAAAAACGAGAAAAAAATGGATTACAGATATTTGCATTGTTGCTTATTTGATAGATTTCTTTAATAGAACCATCACGTCATCTCAGGATTCAAAGCATGCAGAATTGCGGTCAATATTTCAAGGAATTAGACTGATCTTAGCTGCACTTATTTTTTGTCTTTTTTATAAGCAACCATTTATAAACTTTGAAAGTAGAGCTTCAATCATGTACCTAATCCAATAATTGGACAATTTAATAAAATAATATTTCATTGCAAGCAATTAAGGGAAAGCAGAGCAGTATCCTTTGACGAAAAATAAACGTCCGAACTGTTTTAAGCTTCGGTAAGTACCGACATCGACATGTCAGGTGGTTTGGAAGACAAAGGAAACAAAACAGATCTACAAACGTACTCGTAGAAAACACAAGGCGATTTCTCTTGTGACCTAATAGACGCTTTGCTGCACCAATAATTGCAGGGAGTACTTTAAACACAAGAAAAGAACAAAATAATACAAATCGTCTCAAACAAGTTGGCTATTCATGAATAGGTAAGGATTAGATTATTTAGATATACCGGGTGTTCTTAAACCAGATTTGAAATGCATAATACTCTGAAAAGCAAATAATTGAAAACAATTAAGATGCAATAGAAAAATGTTTTCGAACTATGCTTAAGTCAAATTAGTTTGTACCTCATCTCTTGGTTCATTAACTTTCAATAAAATCTTTTGACAAGGTAAAACCTTGTCTCTGGACATAGCTTATTTATTTTACTGATACATTTTACGAAGGGACTATTTTCTTTATTTTTTCTATATAGTCTCTGCTCCTTTAACCTCGAAGCCTTTTATGCTCGAATAGGTTTCTGAACACCTTTACCCTTGTTTGTGAATATACTGACTGAAATATACTGATATTGAAAGTCGCATGAGTTGCTTATACTTCATCCATGCAGCATTCTTAGGGACTCTGGAACCTGTCCCCCTCTTTAGTCATGGGATTGTTTCTTTGCTATTGGTTAATTTAAGAACAACTACATATATGTACATAATGCATATCTTAAATATTTTCGCTTATTGATCTCGCTTTCTTTGAATTAAGGTGATAGTTATAAAGTGAATAAAACATATTATTCTATCAATACTCTATATGTCATGCATGAAGATGGATCACAAGGACGTAAGGACGAGCAAAAATGCAACAATTTTTAAAACAAATGCTGTTAACGGGTTTTGCATTATTTATGAATAATTATGGATGGATATCTGTGATAATTGATATTTACACCCCTTCCAGTGTGTTTGGAACTAGAATCACCCGGTATAAGCCACAGAGCATCATTAAATTAACAGCGCCTGATTGTTGTGAAGACCAGAGTACTCGAAGTAAACGACCTTCAAGGTCTCTTAACGACCTTCACCGTTGCGTCACGATCGGTCTTTCATTTTAATCCTGCTAATAGCTGATGCCTATACAATTATTATTAGAGGCATCACCTGAAGAACTCATATGTTATAGGATTATTAGCCATTGCTGTGGTTATGCTAATCCTGAAGTAATAACATGAATAATCCTGTAAGCTTTTGAAGTATTTCTGTGTGCTTTGTCATTTCCCCGATAACTTTACCGGTAAACAGGATGGTTAAAGTTGATGTTACATTCATTTTGCATGTTAACTATACACTTATCTATCCAGGCGGTAGGTAGTGATGATAAATTTTGTGGAGGATGAATTCGATTGACAAGTATTACTACACGTCAGAATGATCGATTTATTGAGGTGTGCATAATCCTTCCTCTTGAATATCAATTACTTATTATAGGCTACTTACCGTTTCAACTTTCAACGTATCAAACGAATAAATATCTAAAATGTTCGCTACGTAATAAGTCGATAATAATTATCGATAGTAAATTATTAATTACGAAAAATAAGGCTATTTTTGCAGTAAATAAGAAAATTACTTACAAGATTTTAGATTGATACCTATTACTTATGTCTTATAATTTTCGTTCAAGCTTATCGTCAAAAATGCGATGATTGCCGTTAATTAGTGCATAAGTGGAATTATTTGTGGAAGAAAATATTAATTTCTTTAAGCGATTGCTTTTATTTAATAAACCGCTCTGCTCATGATTATCCATCAGAAAGCTCTTTGTAGACCTGGAAGCTGTGAAAGCAGTGATTCTAATAAAAATCATCTTACAGCTGAGCTGGAGGAGACGTATCAAGATGTTAAACCATCAGTTTCTAACTCTTCTGATAACTAAAATTGTTAAAAGCTATTAATTTACAATCTCATATCTCATTATAAGAAACCTTTGTCTTAAAACATACTACTACTAATTCCAACATTCAAATACTAATCCTGAGAGATTACTAAATAAATATTACTAATCATCGATGATCACATAAATTTGGGAACAAAAATTTGATGATAACGTTTCTAACTAAGACGATATAGTGAATGGGATCTTCACATGCTGGTTCTAACCGAAATCCAAGTTAATTCGAGCTTTGGGCTCCTGCTGGTAGATGTGATTTCCCTCCCAGTTGAAACTTCGCTCAGCTATCGGATGAATTTAGATAATAAAGCAAAGCAAATGCCTTTCATGTTTGACTTTTTCAGAGTCGGATCATTAAATTATAGATATTAGAAATGCCGCTTCATACTTCGTTTCAATAACGCTCCAAGGATCTGTATCAAAGCGTTGACAGAGCTTTCACTCCTGCAAGCAACGGCTGATATGAAAAATATATCAGGAGGGCTTTTATCTCGATTATCATTGAACTAATTTCCAGTAAAAGTGATTCTGCTTTGACTTTGCGTGATTTATTATGAGCAACGTTATTATTTTCGTAGCTGCTGCTTTAATCTCTTAGGATTCAAGATTTATGAACAATTCATCGAATCAAAATAGATGGAAATTGATACTTTGGAAATCCTACAAGTACCCATACTTCGTATATGCGAATAAGGGTCGTCCAAGTGAATCATGGGTATTCTCCTCGAGATGAAGATGCTATTTTCTCTATGATTTTATGTGAAAAGCAAGACCTCGTTCAGTCCTAGACTCGCTCCGCCTGCTACCTGCTGTCTAATCTGCTCAGTTCCCCGCGCTACGAGGCCTGGTGAGTGATGCGCAGTTGATAAAACAGACTAGCAGTTCTAAGTTAAAACAAGATGCAACGGTGTGCGATTGTGCTATTTCGTTTTCTATTAGAAGGCGCATGCAAAAATTTGGCTCGAAACTTTATTTTTCTTGGACCTCTTGGCCCAAATTTTGGAACATTTTTTCAGTTTTTGGTGTATCTCTCAGAAAGGAAGCGTTTTTCCAACAAGCCCATTAGCTAGGAATAGACGAAGCGATTTTCTTGCCGATTTGATCGCCACGAGCAAATTCGGCGGATTTGCTCGTGGCGAGCAGCGTCGACAGATTTTTCAAGTCACACCATAAACGTCCACGCTAATCGTACGAATTATCCGTCGGAGTGGCTCATCACATGCAAATGTGTACGTTTATGGGGAAACTACACGATTTATCGGTCGGATTTGCGTGGCTCGTGATCTGTAGAAAATTTCAAGAGGTCGCGAACCATGCCTTCAGGATCTGGTTTTGAAATTTTCCTGAGGCCCTTCGTTTCGATTATACAGGGTGATTTGTGCAATTTGCCGAAATCTTTGATGAGCGATATCTTTTGAACGAATTGATCGAATTTACCGAAATTTTTGAAAATTTATGAAAGGCCCCCAATCCAGAACGAAAAGCTCAGGATGACAAAGTCGGCGAATACGAAGTGGTGGGAAGAATGATTTTCAAAACATGTAATTTTTCCAATAATAATATGAATCAACAAGCCGCGCCAAAAACACAACCCTACGAATTCTCTGATTCCAGCTTCAATAAGAACTACTTTAACGTAAGTAGTCACGGTCACGGTGGTGTTAGTAAGACTGATGAGGCGAAAGAGAAAATAATAGAGCGCTTAAAAAAAGAACTAGTCGAAGAATTGACGATATCGTCCAAAAGGTTTTGTAAAATATCTGACGTGGGTGTACAAACAGCGGTTTTTGGTGCAAAAGAAGGATCGAAGGATAATGTAAAAGTAATTCCGCCGGTGCCGGAAGGAGCGACCAAAGAAACAGAGCCTCCTGTAATTATTATCAAAAGCAAAAGCCTGAAGGATAAACCGAGGAATAAACCTAGTGAAAGAAAATAAAACTATACAAAATTTTACAGCGACCTATCAAAGAGCCTTTATATCTTATTGTAGCTGCTTAAAATTCAAATCAATTTTTTCTTCTAATAAAACTCAAGCATCGTTGAGACTTGTACAAAAAAAAAGTTCCCGACTTGCGTTTTGATATATGGTTTGGCCAGAATGCTTGGAGACAAAAAGGTGGGCCACAAGGTTTTGAGAAGTTTTTAGCTATAGGTGTCTCAAAAATTACGCGACATAAAAAAATTCCAAAATTTACAATTGTGGCACAGGATCTAGGATTTTTAAGGCAAAAATTAGAGAGCATAAAATTTCCTACAAATTTTGTAGGAAATATTTTTCTATCAGATGAACAATTCACGAGTTTTACAGTACCTTCGAAGGCTTTTCGAAGGTCATTCATCTTCACGAACATCTGCCAGTCGTCCATGTTCGGGAGAAATGCATTATTAGTACCTATCAGTTATTATTGTTGAAGTACGCGAAGCAATTTGGCAACGACTACAGCCTACATAATTATATGGCAGAACCAACTGCAGAAATATGGGAAAAAGCAATATTGTCTGGTTTTCAAGAAAAATGGTCATTCCCAAACTGGATAGGAAGCATTGATGGGAAACACGTTACCATCAAATGTCCAAATAAATCAGGGTCAACCTATTTTTGTTATTTAACTTGGATAAATTTTCTATCGTTCTATTAGCAATAATTATTGTTGACCCACATTATAAGTTTACATCAGAAACAACATACTATAAAGAGACCGGCAGATTGACGGACGAAAATGGGTACACTGTTCACGCGCATTCCGGTATAGTAGGGAACCTGCATTACCGCTTTACTAGGGTAGCGCATTCACTCGTTGACGTTTACTAAACACGGTTATGTTTGAACAGCTGGATGTCATATTTTTGGCACATTTGGTCACAGGCGTAGGTATCAAGTGGAAAAAAGCGAAGTTTGAAAAATGAAACAAAATAATAACACGAATAGAAATCGATAATCCTCTTTCAGTGGGTATTAAAAACAAACTTACGGGTTTATAGGATCTACGAAGCTGTAGACTTTAGTATTGGGTATAATTTTTAACTCGATATCTAACGTAGTAACTGAGAAAAAGCGTCTTGGTAGACACACAAATGGCAGTATGATCTTAGTACCCATACACTGATCCTTAAAAATAAGATTCATCAAGATGTGATAAAACTTCGTGACAAACTTCTAGGAATACGGAAATTCTGAGCTCCGTATATTTTCTGCAATCATAACTGTCTGCTGATGGGGCTGGATGCATTTTTTGTTCAGAAAATCCCAGTAGCAGGTAAGTATATTGATAGAGGACTATTAATGAGCTTAAAATATTTAGAAATTAAGTTACCTTTAAGCAACGCGAACAAGTAGAAAGCCCTCATTTTATTGTTAAAACATCCTCTAACGCAGCAAAAGTGTACCTTTTTTGTTTTAATACGCGAACTTAATAACAAATTATGAGCATTTTTAGACTTTTGTACGTTCATGGAAAATCTGACGTTTATGAAGTTAAATTTGACATTTCCAAATTTTTTCCCAACTTTTTGTGAGAATGAGAATGCGCTACCCTAGTCAGCGGTAATACAGGTTTCCTAGCCAATTTTTTACTACAGATTAACTCCTCTCTAGTTAATTCTCTTTGGAAGTAATGAATTGAAATGATAAAATTAATACAAACGTCACTACTGACGTTTATTCTAAAAAAATCGGGAAATTTTTGAAAATCAACACCTTAAGCTCCCTTTTTTGAACTTATGAGCCATTTTTTTTTTAACTTTATAGTATAAAACAAGAGAAAATTTCAATCGTAGGTATAATGAAAAGTCAAGGATAAATAAAACTCATTTAAGACGTAAAAGTTTATTAAAAATTTGTTTAAAAGTATAAAAGTTAGTTCCTGAAAAAAACCCGCATTGTGAATAATAATAATGTTTAATAAGGCCCACCCATAAGCCAGGGTCTGTTTATGGTATCCATAAGCAGATCCTACCTTATGAGTTCTTCCACCACCCAACCACTCATCCTGCTCGCCCCCTATCCTTAGTAGGGACCGAGAAGAACGAGTGGCCTCCTTACTCAGTTGCTCTTAAAAAATAACTAACGATAAATATAATAAAAAATAACTAACGATAATAATGCCATAATATTACCCCACCAACAGCAACGCAAAAAGTTCCTCCCGCAAACCAACCGAAACGCCTACTCCCAAAAACAGGCTTGGGAGCGACCTTATTGGCTGGCTTGGTGACCTGCTGATGGGCAGCCACATCTTTGCAAGTGGGTGCCCAACGAAAGCCTGGGAGTTGCTCGATGAGTTGCTGTTCCTGGGGTGAATAATTATAATAGCGTAAACGCGCGTAACGGCATCGCAGTTCGTCTAGCTTTTGCCGATTACGTACGTCAGCCTCTTCTGGCATCGTGTCCTAAAATAAAAAACATTCATTACATTCCAATAATCAAAGTAAAAATTGAATTTGTCTGTGCCGATCATGACATTGCTTCTCTATCGAGAACATCTAATTATAGATAGAGTGTAATTCATGAAATAATTATAAATGAAATAGGTACATACCATTCTCCATGATGTCCACGAAGCCTCCAAGACTCTTTCCATGGTTGTGCTAGGCATTATTATCGTTAATCAAAATTCTGCAAAAAATTCACAAATATTAAACACATTCTGCTTTAACAGTTCCTATTTCTAATTGCTTTTCTCTTCTATAAAACTATTCATTGTCAAACTTACCTTTTAAAAATCGGTTAAATAATAAAAGAACGATAAAAAATTTTCTTTCAAATTTTTTACGTCTGTCTTCTATGATAGTTCATACAAGACTGAAATAAGGAATAATTGTTTATACGTATACATAGCAACTGTAACTATGGTAACTTTTCCAGGTAACTAGAACTAAATAAATAAAAATTGTTTACGCTACTATTATTGGAAGATCACAATAACGTCAAAGATGATTATAATCAAATACCTTAAATTATAATAAAAAGGGTGTTCGGGGTGAACCTAACAACGTTTCAAACAATTATTTCCGTTTAACGTCACTCTAAATAATTAAATGTCAAAATACTGTCACTGTCAAAATTACTTCAGCGGGGTTGTGTAGATTGATATCGAAGAAATCGACCCAATTCGCGTAAGAATAGCCCAGTTGAAAAAGGGCCCGTGTAGTTTGTCCAAAATCCGTTTTTCGTGGATTGTCATTGCTTGTCGAACTTGGCATCTTGTGAGTAGAAGAAAGGTCAACCAAACGCAGAAGAAAACAACTACGATCAGCTGTGTTTTATCGCTTACAAGAACAAGGATTGCTTGTATACAATCATTGAGCCTTCCTTTCGTCGATTTAATATTTACCTAAAAAATTATTATAAATGGAGCCTTAAGAAGCAGCTTCGAAATAGATCTCAAAGTGTATAAGAAAGAAGATGACAAAGCTATTTTGCACTAAGATGCAAGAATGTTTGTTTAAAGTACTTAGAAATATCATTTATAATAATTTAACCAATTAATAACAGTATAGCGTACAACTTTCGCATATTCGTTGACTTTTTGAAAAGTAAGTGCAATGCTGTTTCGTGCTGTTATAATAAGTTTGTAAGTATGTAGTAAAAATTATTTTAAATAAATCGAAAAAACTCTTTCTGAATGCGAAATAATTGTTTTAGGAACCATGCAGTGGAACCACATTCTGTCTGTGTCTTGGTTTAAAAGCAGTAGGTACTAATCACAACGATGGATTTATCAAAATTATGAATACAAAACCCAAGAAAAAATGCATTAAAATTAAAACACTTATTAGAAGGTGGATAAGCGAATACAAATCTTTTGAGTTGCTGTGATTCTGATGTGATGCGATGTGTTATCTTCTCTGTTTATACTTATTTAGTTTGGTACATTACTATTTAAAAAGTAAGAAGTTCATGTGACCGGGCTCTCTTCGGAGAGCCCTAAAATTATGGGCCGCTTTTTTAATGCCCAAAAAACTCATTTGATCAAAAAACGCATTTGATAAAAATAAGATTTTTTTTCTTGGAGTTTCTCTGTCAAACTCTTCCTTCTCAGTCAAAGCATCAAATGAAGGTCTATGAATTCTTTGTCTTGATATTTTTTACAAGAGAAGGATCATTTTGAAGAAAAAGTTTATAAGACACAAGTTGCTAATTTTTGTCTCAAGAATATGCGAAAATGTTTTCGTGTTTTTTGAAAATAAGAGAGCTAATGCTCTGTAGAAGGATAAAAAATCTCCTTCTGACTCTTGGAGTTTTTCTTTAAAACGCCTGCTGATTCACTTGAAACTACTGCTGATTCACTTGAAACTAATTAATCATAAAAATTTAGTTTTTTGTAATTTTTTTTCAGAAAGATCCTTTGTTTTCGGCTTTCCTCTTGAATAGGACCCAGTTACGTGACCTACCACTTCGGTGGATCGTTAACATTCGTAGCTATAATAGGTATACACGTCTGCAGCATCTCAACCAAGCGAAGGCGTTTGCGGTGCACGATCCAGCAGATGATGGCTGAAATGCCTTTTATATTAAAATTATTAACAACTATTTATGTGAGGAAAATTTTGCATGTAGAAAGCATTTGTTGCAATTATTAAGCATAGTCGTATATAATAGTGCGTACCTATTATCCTATTAAGAATAAAGAAGTTTGATATTGATGTCTCGAAGTTTATTTGTTGAAGTGGCGACACTTCAACCGTAAAAATAATTTTTCAATTAATAATTATTAGGTATAAATTTCAATTTGAATATCCCGCGCTTATCAATGATATCTCCGGTAGCCCAGGTAGTCGCCACCGTCGCAGGTTACCTAGAGTCTAAAACCATAGAGAAAGATAATATAAGTATTTTTTTACCACAATTCTAGCATTTTTCACGTAGTTTTAGAAAATGGCACCAAACTTTGAATAAAATGCATACAGGGTGAACTTTTCGACAAAACCGAAAGATATCAAAAAAATAAGTACGGCCCTGCAGTTTTCGAATCGACGAAAAATGCGAGGTATTCAGTGTCATTAGTAGAGCATATCTACCAAATTTCGTTAAATTTGATCAATTCGTTCAAAAGATATTGCTCATCAAAGATTTCGGCAAATTGCACAAATCACCCTGTATAATCGAAACGAAGGGCCTCAGGAAAATTTCAAAACCAGATCCTGAATCGCCTTGAAAAACTACACCTACCCTTAAGCTATGGCAGTCATGTCGTGGGACACCCATAAAACGTTGACTGTGGTGGTGGTTCGAAAGGACAGCAACTTGTTGGTCATCCTCACTGGTCTTTGCCTAGGAGAAAATTCTTTCAAAGGATACGTTATACGTTCCTCCAACTACCTCCTCTCTAGTGTGCACGCTATGCAAAACAAAACCATTGAAGATACATCATGTTTCTCCACGCAATGGGTGGGTATGATACGACTTCAACACCTTTACAACCAAGGGATATTGACATTTGGGAAAGCTCTCACCAAAAACCCCCACCTTGCCGATGTTGTAAGTGAGCAAACCCTGATCAGCTTTCTGTCAACTCCAGAGAGAATTGCAGCAGCAGGGGAGAGATTCCTAGTCAACGTGTACGACTAGTACGACTACACAGAAAGGATTGAACCTTCGATAAACGAGGTACATGAATTATAAGAAGGTGGCTTTCAAGACCTCATCAAAAATCTCTGCACACATCAGCTTCTGCAGTCTCAAAGCACAATTTTAGATCGGAGTAGGAGGTGGGAGGAGAAAAAAACCGAAGATTGGGATTAGAAACGAGCAACAAATTGCTTGGAACCGATCACTTTTCTACAAGCCCCTGCTCCTCCCAAACTACTGCGTCTGGTGTCATGCAGATATAATTTTTTTTGCCCAACTAGCGGCAGACATAGTCTTCAAAATAAAATTCTAGATATATGAGTTGAAACGAACTATTTTACCCTACGAGGGGAAAAATAGTCGCTGAGAGCATGAGACAAGAAAAACAAGGGTCGTAGGTTGAGTCGCTAGTCTAAGAGGGTCAACAATAACAAGCGGGTCAGCAGAACAACAGGTACTCTTTATTAAAATATAAAATATATCACAGTGATTAATATTACACTCTTGAGCACGGTTAACAGATAATAAAAAACAAGAGCGTGCGGTGCTAGTCGAATGAATAGATCGGGTGCTAATAGGTTACAAGGCACTTATCTTCGGATGGCTTGGCTCCAGGAACTTGCTTGGTTTGAGAGGTGGGCTTGGTATCCAAGAAAATCTTCTGCCTTGATACGTGGAGTTCTTCTCGGTACAAAAAAGATGGCCTTCAGGGAAAAGAGTGAACTCCAGGGAAAAGTTGCCTCCAGGTAAAAATTGCCTCCGGGGAGAAAGTTGTCTCCGGGGAAAAAAGTTGACTCCAGGGAAAAAGCTGTAATTTCATGGATATCAGAAACACTCTTGCATTAATGAATGGTCCGATCGAGTCTGCTTGCCAAGGGTACATAGAATTATTCCCGTCCTCAAGATAGGTTGAGATAAAAAAGTGACTGACAAAATTTTACATGCGAACGAAACTCGATCGGGTTTAAAAGCTGTAATTAAAATTAGCATACGGTATTAAGAAAATATGATCTGTCTAATTCTGGCACAATTAATAACATCATTTTACGACACTCATCAAGCCAAAAACGTGTTCGATGTTTATAATAATTTAAGTGAAGGTTCACAACGCCATTTCGCTAAAAATTCCCTGTGTTTGCGGAAATGCACCTTCCTCTAGCGAATCCAGAAGTGAAAAGGAAAGTGAAAGGGCCGGTATGAAGATGAACGCACCTGATTCCAACTCGACAGTCGATGTTACGAAACTTGAGGCCTCCAGTCGGCCGATGCACTAAAACCCACCATCACTCACTCACTGCGCGCGCCCGCCGTCGTCTCTGTGTTACCGGCATCTAGCCGGTACGTACGAAATGTACGTTACAGAGTAATGAAGAAAATTTTGTTTGCTTTAATTTTGGACAGAATGAGCTTGTCGAAAAACCGCTTTCTTTCTGAGATACATTTTTGTATGGACCAAAAACTGCAAAAAGTATCAAAATTAAGGCAAAATAAGTACAGAAAAAAAAACAAGTTCCAGGTCAAGTTTTGACCAGCAAACTTCAAATTCGTGTTCAGCGACTCAAAATACCTTCAGGTAACTGTAGTACCTATAACTTTTCTCTGAGAATGCTACTATACCTAGCCTATAATACAATAGGTATGCAATTCTGTGAGTGTTCCGTGCATCTTAACATACCCATCTTCGCTGTATTACCTTTCCGCTATTCTATATTTATCAAATTTTCTCATCAAAAGAAGCATGGATGTAATTTAATGATAATTTTAAATTGTTTAAGGATAATTTTAATTGACACTGATTACCCAAGCAAGAAGTTGTTTGTTCTTCAGATACCTCAAGTTAATTATAATTAGATAAGTATGTATCATCACAATCACAGAACAAGAAAGGACTGTTATTCTTTGCTCACATGCCTGATTTCGAAATATAAGTGCCCAGAGGGAAACTGCATCCTTAAATAAAATACCTAATTACAAACGTAAACTTTTTTATTAAGTCGTAACAATTTAACGGTTCATCAGACGGTACAGATTAAAAAACTAGACGGTCAAAATTAAATAATAGATTAGTTGTATAAGATAAATATTATACTCTAATAAGGTGCAGATCGTGAAGAAATAATATGTAATTAGGACTCACGCGTTTGTCTTTTACCTTGTTTTTGTAGAAAAAACTCTGAAAGTTGTAAGAGAAAAGTTGTCAGATATCAAAAGCTAAAATTATAACGTGATGATAGATCGATCACGCATTATTTTTTTTTCCATGGTAAGTAATAACGTGCAGTTAATGAAAAGGTTGATAACTAAATAATTATATACCTTGGAATCATGATATGTTATTAGCAGAGGAGATTGAATCTGCTCATGCTTGGTTTATGAGTGCTTTATTGTATGTAGAGAAAGAATTATTTACTAATTATTATTTATAAAAAGAAAATGAGTACAAGAAACAGTACGAGTATGTCGGTATGTACTCGCAGGAATACCAAAGAAATTCATACTATAAGTAATATAAAGACATGTATCACTATCACCATCATCATTCATAAATCATTTAACTATACACCTTGAGAATTTAATTTCATGTCTTGACGATGTGATATTTCTCCTTCGGAATATTTGCCTTTACCCGGTGTAATATAGGGTAATTTTAGGACCGGTGCTTCAGAAATAATTTAATTGTAACTGGAATAAGACTTTGGATTAACCAAATCAATCATACCTGTAATAAATTAAACAAGCTATCTAATGTGAAAAATTTCATTGAAAAAACAACTTACTGGTCGCAGGTCGGTCATTTCTATGCTTCCAAAATACGCTTCGGTCCACCCTGTTCGCAACTGTAACGTCATTTCGTGGGCTCATACGACTGAAATTGATTGTGTCTTTTTTTATACAAAACTGGAAGTGACAACAAAGTGAGAAGGACTCTTACAAATTACAGTACATAAGAAGTAACATATTGTAATGATTTTATTTACGTGTACCTATTCGATTATTAATTGGAAAAATAAGAAATAGTACTAATTAACTAAATACAGTAAATTTATGATCGTCTTATTTTCGCTTGTAACGCTACTGATATTCAATTGTAGATTTTCCCGTCTCTAGTCTTCTATTCATTTGTATTTCAAGTAGTTACATCCAGTAAGATTCCATAAAAAAATCCGAAGATTTCTGTAAGAAATCCAAGATCGGATTAGTGGATGCAAAATTTGAAAAAAAGCTTACTGAAACTACACCTGTTGAATCCGGGAGTCGAAATGCAGGGAATAAGATGCTTCAATAAAGCCAGAGTGTTTTATGTCACAGTTCACTACATCGATAGTTTATTTGGGGGACATTTCCTACCTAATATCTACGAGAATCCTCCAAAGGCCAAACTTCACAAAAAAGCGTTCTTCGGTCTTCTTCAAGTCCGAGAAATTAAGGCTGAGAGTAGGATTGGGGTCCAGAGAGGGAACACTTCGCCTCTGTAATAATTCAGATGTAAAGATAATAGATCTGGTCGGCTTGTATACTGAATTGGCGGAGATTGATTGGACCGTGCTGAAGAAATTTGATGATGTGTTTTGATACCGGTGTTTAGGACGATTAGAGAAAGAAGTTATCCGCGTTGATATTTTAAAGAGATCATAACAAAATTGCACTTAAAAAACAATCATTATCAGAAATGCAAAAAGCTTTGTTCTCAATTCCATCATTCTCGGTTTGTAAAATTGCGAGCAGAAATAAAACAACTCGTTAGAATTGCTCACAATGAATACTTGCATCGTTCTCAACTGCTTCTTATAAAAATTCGTCTAAGTTCTTTGAGTTTGTGCAAAACAAACGTTGTTTATCCTGAATTATCCAGGACACCACAAGTGATGATGGACAATATCGGTGACGTAGGTATAATGATTCACCGGAAAAAATCACCAGAGCTTTGCTTGAAAGATTACAAGATCGATAACTGACTGAAGAGTACAAGAGAATTAACAAACAATATTGAAGATTGATTGATAAAATTGTGAAGCAATTTTTTTTATACATTATACCCTGATTTTTTTACAAGCCCCCATCCCCTTTCTGCATGTGCCGTTACTGATGCTCACTGCCTCCCTGCCTTCCTGCCTCCCCCACTGATGTTCTCTCCAAAAAGACGAGGTTTCTGTTGAAGGAAGAATGCCACCAAAATGTAGAATTGGACTCCAACGGGTCCCTAATTAAGACCCTGGGTCCTGGTTCTATGACGGAACCCGATTTCACGATGATTATATATGATTCCACGGGACACCTGTATTTTACGTTATTATTAATAAAGATTGTAATTATAATGTATAACCCAATTATAATAGTAAATACCTATATCATCTCTACTAGACTAGAAAAACATCACAATTTTAATGAGTGAGGTATTTACAAATTACAAACTTATAATTACATAGTCACTTTTAGATACTTCCTTATGTGTTAATTACGAAAATACTTGGCAGAAATACCTAAACATATTTATAATGCATTAAATTTATTGAACCATAAACACGTCCAAAACGTCCATGCATTTTTATTTCTTATTACATTTCATATTATTCATTCTGGAGATCGGTGCTCAACTTCAAGACTTTGTAACGTCACAGACTGTAATGGATGTTTTGTAAAATTAGGCCCGCATTTTCAATTCAAACTATTTTTTCAGAGATATATTATTGTATATTATGGTGAATAAGACATAAGAAGGCCACTTCAACTCCAAGACTGTCAAATTGTGAACATGATTATAAATTAAGTAATTTCTTTGTTCCAGTGTTTGAATGCAGCAGTAATAGGTACCTACTAAAGATCAGAGGTAGGGTTTGATAACATTTTTTTAATAGTTAATAATTAAAAAAAAAAAGTTTTTTTTCCCAAAATGAGAATTGAGAAATCCTACACCAGGAAAACTTTACATCGAAGTTTCTTTATAAATGAGCGCAAGTCAACAACCCACACTCCTGCAACTATTCCTGATTAGTGATTACTTGACTTGATGTAAAAGGACTTGGAAAATTCTACTCTTCCTTCTACCCTGTCCGCAGTCCGCACTTAAGCAGAACTCTGATTTTTAATGGAAACGCCCTCCTCTTTTTCTTTTACCATAATCCCGAGTGGTATACTATACTTGTGTTAGTTGCTCACCGAGTTTTAGACAAGGCAACGCTTCCACGATCAAGATACCAGGATCAACATGAAAATGGAACAAATTTCTGCCTTTAATAAAAAGGACAGGTAAGTATTCAACTGGATTGTCGTCAACCTTCACTATAAAACGTCATGTTTTATGGATATACAATAAAATAATGTAAAATTTTGATTGTGTTTAATAAACGTTTTCTGCAATTTCTTCCAACACTGACTGGTCTACACCATTTCCAGGTGTAATTGAGAAACGGTTAAATGTAATTGAGAATAGTGAAATGTAATTCAGAATGCGTTATTTGTAATTGAGAATAGTCAAATGTAATTCAGAATGCATCAATTGTAATTGAGAATGCGTCAATTGTAATTGAGAAACCATCAAATGGAATTGAGAAAGCGTTAAATGTAATTAGGAAAGTATCAAATGGAATTCAGAATGGATCGATTGAAATTGAGATAATGTAAAATTCGTAAATTTCACATGCGTCACAGCATTTTATGAACGCAACACAAATGGGCAACACATATTGCTATATTAAACAATATGGGCGAGAGAGGACTACCCTAAGGAACACCTCAATTGATATTAACTTTTTTTGTATTTTTGTAGTTTGCGTCAATGGTAATAATGTTCTGTGATAATAAATTCATTACTAACTTCTGATGTTTGTCGATATCCTTTTGCTTCTAAAGTTTGTTTAATGTGTCCGTGACCTATTTTATCGAATGCTTCCGATATGTCAAGAAATGCTATCACGCAATTACGTTTCTTATGGGTTGCTTCAAGTTAAAATTGCATCAATAATTTTTGTATTTCTATGGCAGCCAGCGATTCTAGCAACAAATCCACGTTGATTGGTATTCAGATTGATTTGTTCTCGAATTAGTCGATCAAAAGCTTGTTCAATAATCCGTTGAATTATCGAAGAAATTGCAATAGACCGCCAGTTTGTACATTCACTAGCTGTACCATCTTTGTCAATTAAAACAGTTCTTCTCTGACGAGATTCTACAGGACCGTGTGATGTCAAAAGCATTATGTTGTTAGTGGTGCATATAATTTTTGATATTTTTAAATCACATATCGTTCTCATATTATAAGAACCCAATCAAGTCTAGATGCATTATCATCAAGTGAATTCTTTTTTATTGTGCATCTTTAATATCTGTGATTCCTAATTCAACATCAGGTTGTTGATCTTATTGTGCATAGTTTTCCCTTATCGTTTCATTGAAAATTCTCCATCCGAACTGCTTTAAGACGTTGATTAAGATAAATGTATTGCATTAATTCAAAATTGTATCGATCTTTTCTTCTTTTTCTGACTTTGGTGTCGAATTTCTTTGCTTGTGAAGGTCATACAATTTTACGGATAGATGCATTGGACCAGGTAGTCGTTCATTGGATTAAGAAACTAATTTTATTTCTCACGAATCTTTTATTTCTAAATAATGCCATAGCAACAACAAACATTAATAGTAGCGTGTGTGAGTCGGAAAAAAAAAACGAAAATTGTAAATATTTTGAGCCGGAACAAGATTACTTCCCCCCACCCCGTTTTCGAGGATGCTGAACACGATGCCGTTGTCAGAATTTCTCTTTGGGGTTGCGCAACCCCTCAAAACGGCCAAAAACCACCCCCTAGAGAGATAAACCGCGCTTCAATCCATTTCCCTGCAAAAAAAAACCTTCCCCCCGTTTTCGAGGATGCTGAGCACAATGGAGGTGCTGGACATCGCGTGCGACCCCGACCAATCCCTCCACCGGCCAATACTCACCTACGAAATGGGTGATTTTTTTATGTATATGTGTAATATATATGCTATATATACATGCGTATGGGTGCATATTAATCTACAATATGTGTATGCATCTATGTACATGTATGTATACAGGGTGATCCCGAAATGGCGGACACGGACACCACCACAGCATCCATTGTGGATTAAAGATTCTAAGTTCACTTATACTTTTTCCTCCAATATGGCCTCCTTAAGAAGATATGACCACTTTTGTGGACAAAAAAGTCACAACACTGCACTACCCTTCTTCAGGCAGAAAAATAATGTCTTAGGTCTACAATAATACCCAGGTAGATGTTACCATGGAAACATATGAAATGGCAAATCCAACAAAGTTAAAAACAATAATCGTTGCGCGGATACATATTCGATGATATTATTCAAAATTTATTTTAGTTGCATTGTTGAGCTCGAATTTGAACAACGATGCCACATTGAAAAATTTTGTTGAACACAGAGAATAGGTAAACTTTGAATGCCTGTAATTCCGTTCCCGATAATAAAAAAAAATAAAAAGCAAACACTATCGTAATAGCTAAGCCAAATCATGTGCTTTGCCAGTGGAGGTTGTTTAAATTTGACTGCCGTTTTGATTTAAAGTTTCAAAAAAGGACACCCTATATCTCGGTAACGAAGCCGAGGAAACCATTTTTGTTTTAAATTTACAGTCTTTCTGAACATCCTCTACAACACCCTGTATACCGTGTCCGCCATTTCGGGATCAATATACAGGGTATATAAAATTCGGGTATATATACAGGGTATCCCAGCTTATTCGAAGCGGTCTCTGTAGGCCAAACGATGAACTTTTTCGAAAAACTTTTACAGTTGGTGTTTAAATTCAGAAGTTTTTGAGTTATAAACAAGTGAAAATCGTCATTTTTCGAGTTCCAAGGCCCTGTACAATGAAAACGGTTCAAGATAGAGAAAAACGGCTTACATGTCCCTATTTTAACTTTTTATGTACTATCCTATGGTATAGAAACATTTGTACTTTCTTTGATTTTTTTATTTGGCGACGCGTGGAGAAATCTCAGATTTTTTCAAATTTTTTATCACCCTGTATAAACATTTCATCTACATCATAGGATAGTACATGAAAAGTTAAAATAAGGACATGTAAGCCGTTTTTCTCTATCTTGAACCGTTTTCCTTGTACAGGGCCTTGAACTCGAAAAATGACGATTTTCACTTGTTTATAACTCAAAAACTTCTGAATTTAAACACCAACTGTAAAAGCCAATCTTATTTTCTCTTCTCAGACAATCTAAAAATGCAATAACATAGGAGCTTAATTTCCATTAAAAAAAAACATAACTTTGATATGTCACTGTCACATTGTGATTCTGTACTTGAATTTTCAAAAAGTTTTTCGAAAAAGTCCATCGTTTGGCCTACAGAGACCGCTTCGAATAAGCTGGGACACCCTGTATATTACACATATACATAAAAAAAATCATCCATTTCGGGGGTGAGTATTGGCCGGTGGAGGGGTTGGTCGGGGTCGCACGCGATGTCCAGCACCTCCATTGTGCTCAGCATCCTCGAAAACGGGGGGAAGGTTTTTTTTGCAGGAAAATGGATTGAAGCACGGTTTATCTCTCTAGGGGGTGGTTTTTGGCCGTTTTGAGGGGTTGCGCAACCCCAAAGAGAAATTCTGACAACGGCATCGTGTTCAGCATCCTCGAAAACGGGGTGGGGGGAAGTAATCTTGTTCCGGCTCAAAATATTTACATGTTCGTCCGACTCACACACGCTACTATAACATACCCATAACTCCCAGGGAGTTATAGGAGGGAGTTATGGATTGATAATTCCCGCTGATAATAATTGGGCATCCTTTGATGTAATCTTTTATATTCTTTCTCATACACTTCTTTAGACTTCACCGGGACCAGGACAGAGCGAACTTTATCGGCATTTTGTGTAATTTTTTAGAAAATACTCTCATTTTTAAGGAAATTCATTTTTGAGGCGAAAATTTGACGAAAACAATAACAACTGAACAAGCGTCATAAATAAACAACTCCTTGGTAAAAAAAGGCTGTTTAAAAAAATGCAGTTCATTTTGTTAAATCTTAACGGGTTCGTAAGAAATAAAGTATTGTATACACAACAGGAGTTACTAGATGTTAATTCGTTTGGGAAACTTATTTTTCCTCGGGCCCAAGCCCGTCAAACCCGTCAAACATGTCAAATTACCTCGGGTCATCCCTTCGATATGAAATTAATCGTTTCGAGAGTGACTACCCAGGATGTCCTATCTCTAGAGAACATCGCTCTTTGGAATAATTTGCCATTAAGCATTATTCTTACCGCTTATTAATATGTAAAGGTTTCGCATAATGAACACCTTCGTGCTCCTACCGTTCCGCAGTGTTCAAATAAATCTTGCTTGCGTTGGAGTACCTCCTCACTTTGCATATTGTTAAAAAGATGGTTATCTTTCTAATCCTCGATCTGTTTCTTTAATTGATCTCTGTAAAAAAATTTATGCATAATAACCACACAAGGTAACAGGTGAGGTGGTTTTGCTTCATGTTAAACAGTGGTGATACATTTTATTCAATGTAGAAGATCTAAGTACCTATTTTATGTCATTTTAGACGACCTTTTTTTAGTAGTAAAAGCTTTTATAATTTAATTATTACGTTCCGTCCAGGCGATGTAAAGTGTTTTCTTGGTAGATCTGCAATCATTATTAATAAATTTGATAAGCAAAACGCTAAAGTAAAGAGAGCAGAGCAGGGAATATATTCTGAAGAAAAACTTGAGGCTATAAAATTGTTTTCATTTTAATATTTAATAGGTGCTCATACCTAACATTAATAACATGAAAACATTTTATGAGTCTAATTTTATGTCAAACCATGTTATAAAATAGTCGTTGCTTGTTTATGATCTTGCTCACGAGGATCGGATTATGAGGCCTCCAGAACAACTAGAACATTTCCTTTCTTATTACTTGTAAACCGAAAACAGAGTTTTTGCGAATATGATATTAATGTTTGTCTTTTTATAGTACTATAGTAATTTTCCTTTTTACTAATAATAGTTCTTCTTATTCCATTTTCTATATATTCTTGTAAGTTTTTTAGTTACAATTAATGTTATACCAACGTCTTTGGTGGATTAAAGTATGTAATTAGAAAAATAATTAATGTGGATGCGTTCTATAGCAATAATTACAGTGGATAAAATATTTAAAAAACCTTCTTGCAAATCAATCCCATAAAAAGTGTGCTTTTATGGGTTTTTGGGCAAATTTGTACAAACCACGATTTTTTAAGACAATTTTTTTTTAACAACAATCCCAGTCCTCACCTACAAGGGTTCCAAATTTCGTGCCTAAAGCTTGAAAAATAGGGGAGTTTGAAATCGAAAATTTGATTTTTCAAAGAAATAACATGATATAAAATTTTCAAAATATAAGTTTTCGAAGGAATTGCTTAGAACCTGCTCACGCACTCTACACCTTCTTCGACTGGACTAATTAGAACAAAATTGATCAAATTAAAATGATTTGCTGCGGGTTAGAAAAAGTGAAAATAATTTTTTCGTGCTCAATTTTAAAACATCGTGAATAGCTTATTTTAACAATTATGATCCTTAAATATTGCTGATCGTTATCACGAGAGAGAATCTCGTTAGCTTAATTTTTTTAGGATTTAATTGTTTACTTTTACAAGGTTAATTGATTGAAATGAAAGGTAGGTATGGGTAGTGGTAACTAAATCACTTCTTGATGTATAAATAATTTTTTATAGAGGGAACGATCTTAAAAATAAATTGTTCTTTTAATTGAAGCGGTACGATCATTAAGAAAATTCTAATAAACGTAATATTAATAATGGGACAATATAATCCGTATAGGTAGTAAAAGTTAGAACCTGCGTCTGTAATCTTTAGTGTCAATAAGAAAAGCTAACATAAATTCATAATTATACAGCAATTTTAAAAAAGTTAAATTTTTTATGTGACTTTTATCAAGGGTTATTATCAATTTCACTTGTTAATTATTATAAAGGAATAACTGCAAAAGGCAAGATGAAAGGAACGCTAGTAAAAGAGAGACCGCCATTTTTATTATTATTTTATTTCTTCTTAGTAAAACTAACACCTGATTATGAACGAAACTCAGAATGAAATTGTCATCCAAAACAAATGAGCTCTAGAAAAACTCAAACCTAATACAGAGTGATTGAATATTAAACTTTCACCTGATTATATCAAATCAAATTAGATGCTTCAATATAATATTTCCGATTTTCAATTATACAAAAAAGTACACACACAGATGCTTAAATTCGGGTCACAACAGCTAGCCTTCTATTATTTTCGGTTTTGAGCTTTCACAAATACACGTACTTACTTATTACAAATAACAGTAGCCGGCTTGCGTATAATGCTTGAACAATAATTGCGCATGGTAAAAGTTTATAATGGTAAAAGTTTTACGCACAAGCAATACGGTTTAGCAAAATTATATAGATGAGAATATCTTAATTTGGGTGCACAGAAATCAATTCCGATATTGCATCTTGGTCTACTTTTGACCACCGTAATTTTATTCTGATCCGCCAAATCAAGATAATTTTAATAACATTTTTATATTCTTTTCATACTGACATGTTATTGGTATTCGGGTTTTGTTTATAACTAGGTCGCTGATCGGTTATTTATTATTCAAGGAAGAAAACAAAGATAAATAGAGAACAAGTCTGGAAAATTATAAAATGTGAAGGTAAGCAAATGTGTATTAAAAAAAATCGTATCGTTTAACTAAGTGCAATATAAAACCCGGCTCGGAGGACCAGAAAATCAAGATTTTAAGACGGTAACGCGCTTTTTTTTTAAATTTCTTCTTCTTCTTCGAGTGCCTATTCGTTTTGAATATTGACCATTCTAGCTATAATGACTGCCGACCTGAACAATTCTGTGGTTATTTTTGAAAACTATGTTGAGCCACGATATCCTCCTTCTTCCACGTCCTCTGCTCCAAAACACTTTTCCTTGGAGGATGGATTTTAAAAGCTTGCTTGCTGCCATTTCTCATTGTATGTCGGAGATACTCTATTTTTCTTCTTTTAATCGTGTTCATCACCTGCATTTCCTTTCCCATTCTCTCCAATAGGTACTCTCTCGTTGGTCACCTTGTCTACCAATGATTTCCCTAGAATCCTTCTGTAGAGCTACATCTCGAAGGCCTCAAGTTTCTTTTGTGTTGCCTCGGTCAATGTCCAGGATTTCATCCCATAGTATAATATGGAGAACACATGGGATCGTAGAAGTCTTACTTTGATGTCCAGTTTGAGGTTGTGGCTTTTGAAGAGTTTATAGGCATCTTGATGAAGGTGTCTCTTGCTTTTTATATCCTACATTTGATTTTCTTTGAGTGGTCCCACTATTCGTTTACTAAGTTTCCCAGGTAGACAAATATACTGTATACTACTTTTATACAAATGTACTTTTATATTTTTAATAAATAATGAATAATTTTGAAGAAAAGTTTAAGTAAAAAGCTCATTAGGCTGATAGATCGATATTCTCCGCATCTCTTTGCCCCATGTTTCTTGAGCAACATTATTAATTCCGAAATACGCCATTCTTTCGGAATATTGCCGGTGTCGTATGTATTGTTAAATATTTTGCAGAGCATTTTTAGCCATTTTTCATTCACTAGTTTAAGGATTTCTGCCTGTACCCCGTCCGGTCCTGGAGCTGTTCCTTCTCTCAAGGGCTTTATAGCTGCTTCTATCTGATTTACTAGCATTTGGTGGCCCAATTTCCATCGATAAGAGTGTGGGTAAGAGTCCTTTCTCGTCGGAAAACAGGTTCTCCAAGTAATTTTATTCCAAATTTTAGTTCTAACTTGTCATTCACGAGTTTTCCTTCCGTTCTATTTTTTTGTTACCATTTATTTCCTTCACTTTTTTGTTCATGTTTTATTCGTCAAAATTCCGCTGAAGTATTTCTATTTTGCGGCATTTTTCTTCCATTTCCTTCTGTTTGGCCTCTCTTATCTTTCTTTGTATTCCATGGTGATGCGGTGATATCTCTCTTGTGCTTTCTCCTCTCTTCCCTCATCCGCAGTATTTCATTCGTCATCCACGTCTTGCATGTGTTGTCTTCTTTCACTCTTCAGGAATTTGTCCTTGATCTCTTCCACTGTTGTACAAAGTGAACGTATCTGGTCTTCCGTGCTTCGGGCTTTCTCATCGATTTCCTTACAGTTTTCTCACGACCCTACTTACTTTGTCCTTCAGTGTTCCGTTCTTCACTTTCCTGATATCATATTTCTCGTTGTATTCTCTTATCCCTGACTATATTCTCCCACTAAATTGTTGTTAGTAATCGGACTGAATGTCAGCGCCTGGATATTTTTTTACTCTTGTGAAGATATCTTGTTCTCACCAGGATTTGGTTTCTTATGATGACGTCTTCACCATTATCTCTGGACGACCTCCATGTAGGTATACAAGCGCCTAGGTGGTAGCTTGAAGAAGGTGTTCATTACAATTAAGCTGTTCTCCGCCGCTCAAATTGTCCCCTCTGTGGTTTCTCTCTCCGAGTCCATGTGGTCCAATATATGTATATGATGTCCCTCCCTTCCTTTCTTTTTTTTTTGCTTTGAAATCTCCCATTAGCATAAAGGGTTCATGTTTCGGTAGGTTCTCCATGGTATTATGCATCTGAGTGTAGAATTCTTGTATTTCCTCATGAGTGTGATCGGTTGTAGGCTCATAAACTTGAAAAGATGTTGGTGCTTGTTGGTGATTGTTTTGTATGAGGAGAATTCTGTCATTTACTGGGACAAAATTGTGGAAACTATACATTTCCGCGGACAAACCATCCCATTCCATGTTCGTATTTGCCATTCACGGATCCTGAATAGTCATTCTGTGTCCATTTACATCGCAGTAGCTTGAGCCGGGCCATCTCGTCTTCCTTATATTCAGTTTATTGATTTTCTTAAGCTGTTCTTATTCCCTCTGTTCACTGTGTTACAAGGATTAGGATTTCTCAAGGCTGACGAAAGGAGAGGCATTGAATTCCACTGGTTGTCCTCTCCTGCATTGGTGTCCAATTTCCACGATAGTAACCTTTATTGTCTGAACAATCATAGCCATTCTGGTTAACTATAGTGATACCCATTGAGTCTTTAATGCAGTAGTTTCCCGTCTTTCTGCATCTCCATATCGTTGACCAATTTCTGGTTCATCCGCCTTTAGGAGCGATTTGTCGTTCCCAGGACAAGCAGGTGCCCTAGCTCTTATTCGCTCCTCCGCCCTGAGCTGTTGGCTAATAAGAGGGGATTGCTTATACTGCAGTTTATCTGCAATTTAGGGGACCTGCATTTATTATTGGCAAAATTTTCTGGAAAGATTAGAATCACATCACAAGCTCTATTTAAGATTAATGAAAATAATTCAAAATTGCAGAGTCAGTATAAGCAATTTTAATCCAGAACTGTTAAAAATAATAATAAAAAAAAAACCATTAAAACCAAATATAATATAAAAAATAAACTCTAGTCTAAAAACATCCAATAAATTTATTCTTTCGTGACTAATACTTAATAGTTGTCAAACGCGTGAAAATGGCTAGCCCCACCTCCAAACAATTTATGTAACACTGACCTAGACTTGGTTTTCACCCTTTTATCTCAAAAATGAATATGTGAAAACTCTGACCTGACCAGGACCTGCATCTCCGATTGGAACTAAAGAAGCTGTCAAGCTGTTCAAAGTGATAACCTTGTTAATCTACCTCCGCCGAATTGAGTGTAGGAGGGGAGAAGATGACAAAAACGATCTATAATAATGACAGTGACAATAAGTACCTAAAACTTTGTAACTTTCTTCAATTTATCTTAAGAATAAGCCATTTTAACAAATATACTACTTGCATCAAACTAATACTAACTATTTTTAAGGCGCAATTGCTAAAAAATGTAGAGCAAAAACAAGTAACCATAATAATAATTGTAACTAAAGCGAAGATGACGAAGAAAGCAAAACCTGTAATCAAATAGAGCTAATACTTCACTAATGGGAAATAAATCCAAAACCGTCAGACGTTCTAATAGGATACCTACGTGCAGAAAACCACCAGTAAATTCGACTGTCTGAAAGGATACAATTATGAACGTTTCATTCAGCAGTTTCTTTAATAGATTTATAAAACTAAAACTGCTGCTAATGCCTATACCGAGAGAAACAGTTTGCCCTACATATTTCCTCAAACACGAAAGTAAAATCATAGAATCATATACCCGATTTGGCAACTTCACCACGAACGAATGCTTGCAAAGTGTGGGAAGAGAGCATCGAATCGCAAACCGCATCTTCAATAAGAGGCACAGGTTATATTTTTTAACCGTTAGCGGTAACAAAGTGTGAATTATGTCCGAATGCATTACAATGGACAGTAGGAAAAAAACAAAACACATGTTTAACTTGGCAAATACTATAAGAAGAAGCTTGTATCTGTGAAATTTGCTCTACATAGCGACACGAACCAGAACCATATCGACGGTAAAAACTGTTGGGAAGATAGAAAATAGAGATAGAGTAGCCATGCTTCACTGATCCCGAGAAATACTTCTGTGATAAATTGTTCTAATATAATATTCTGTCAAGATGTCATCAGAGAGAGACGAGGTTTAGTAGCGAATAGCGAGCGAAGAAATCATGCCTCAAGCTTAAAAGGAAAATTACCCTGCAAATCAAATGTAGAATGCACTAATGCACTTATACGATAACCTAGTTATTATTTCCCATTACGTTTATTTGATGATGATGATAAATTCTATTAAATTGCATGTAATATATCATTCTTTATAGAGCTGTTGAGAGTCATAATACCTAATATCTAACTGAACGTCGTTTGTTAACTGTCATAAAGAAACAATCAAAGTTACAAGAACTAAGAACATCGATTACATATACCAATTATTACATTGGTAGTAGATTGGTAGGTCCGGTGATATAAAAATTGTTAACTGTTTATGATCGCTATCGGTATGATAGGCTAATTATATACATAGGTACTCGTACATAGTATATGTATCATCTGCATGTGAGACGCTTTAGAACTGATAACTTTATGAAAGCTGTTAATTATTTTTCCAAGTCTTCTAATAGTATAGAAATTAATATGACTGGATTAATTTCCTTTAGAAAAAAGTATTGTTTTGACAGTTATAAAGCTACGTCGTAAAGATACACCAGGAGTAATTAAGGCTCAAGGACTAAAAGCAAAATTTACTACCATTTCCAACGTACCGATTGTACGATAGTACCGATGGTACGACCATAGGTACTCAACTATAAGAAACATTCTGAAAAGTTTTCCAAAATATTAACCTTCCAACAGACATTTTTAAATAAGTCAGTTCTCAAAAACATTATTGGAGATGGTAAAAAAATAGATGGCATCGCTCAAACGTATTGTTTTACCCTCAGGAAAAAAGTTTATACAAAAGATATTCTTACTTTTTGTCAAGGAATCACCTCCTCTTCCCCCTGAATCCATTCTCATATGCATTTAGAAACCTATGCATATGCTCATACGCCGTAGAAATATGTCTAGTGAGTGAGGGCGGAGGAGTTTGTTAATGGGGGATTTGAACGACTGCAGTTTGTGGTCCTTTGGAAAAAATGCCTCTGTGGGTACATAGGAATTCTAAATCCTGGAGACTCTGGGAATAAAGAGCGATCAAAGAGACTGATTTTGGTTGTTTTACAGTGCTGCCAAATGCTGCTACAATAATTATCTAAACCAGGATAAAGTTAAGTATGGTTTGTCCAGTGAGTGTTGTCCGGTGAGATTCCATGCACACTGATCCTGACTATAAACGATTTGATTTTATGAGATTTAATTCTTACAATTATAAGAATTGATTTAAATAATAATTATAATATTTATTAATAATTAATATAATAATTATTATAATACAATAATTAATTCGATTCGTACAATTATAATAGGGTGAAGTGGGGTAAGTGTAATACCGGGGGAAGTGTCACAGTCGGCCATTTTTTTTTAAGTAAGGTTAAAAATGGAGGTTTTGTATTTTATTTAAAAGGTTTAGAGTATACATCTTATATATAAACGGTTTTTTTTTATTCAATTAACTGGATATTTTTTTTACAAGAGTTTTACTAACGTCATGCAGATTTACTTAAATATGGAGTGTGTGACTTGTTCTTATTGATTTTTTGTAATTATTGTGACATAATAAATTTTAAACCCAATGTTGCCATCAGGGGTGTTTTTTCACCAGGAATCCATATTTTGTGTTAAAAAACGATTACGGAAAACTCCTAACCCTATAAAATGGCTGTTACACTTACCCCTTCTATATTGATAGAGGGGGTAAGTGTAACAATTTGCTCGGGGTAAGTGTAACAGGTTAGTTGGAATCTCAAATAGGTCGGTGAGGAGAATAATTAACCTTCCCACTTTCATTTGATGCTTATAATGTTGAATAAAATAATTGTTCACGTTCAGTCACGTTTCAATCTGGTTCTTATTTACAAAAAAAGCTTATAACTTTGTTATTAAAAGCGATATTATCTTGAGGTTTTTTTTTGTTTAAAAGGTATTTTTCATGAGTATGTTACACTTGCCAAAGTTCCTTACATACACAATTTGTATGTAAATTATCGTTGAATGTTACACTTGCCCCAAATTGCGGGGTAAGTGTAACACCTTGACATCGACACCATTTTTTTTTTACTGAATAAAGAAATATCAGATTTTTAAAAAGTTAATATTTGTAATGTGTTGGTAAGTCTACAAGGAACCCCCTGTAAAAAAATTGTCTACCTATTGCCATTTGTTTCTCTGTACTGGGCCTTAGAAGAGCAACTATGCTTTTTTTCGGTTACACTTACCCCACTCCACTCTAATTAGTAATTAATACGAATTAAATAGCATTTAATCAAATCGTTTATAGTCAGGATCAGTGTGGCATCTCACCGGACAACACTCACTGGACAAGCCATTCATCAGTTTCCATGTTGTTTCAATATTTCTCTTTTGTTCCATGTGCTACCATTTGCACAAAATGAGGGCAAGAACTTCATCATCCAGCAATATAATGCTCGCCTCCACGTTGCCTTGTTGTCAAAAAAATTTTAGAGGGCATCACGTAGGTAAATGATCCGGCCAGTGATCAGAGTCTTGTCGCCAGATATGAATCCTATAGAATCTAAATAATTTGACCTATCGGCAAATTGAAAATCCAGCCCCGTAATTCGAAAGATTGATTTGAACTTTTTCGACAGAAAAGCACATTTTCCGATCGACTTTCGGAAACAACGACATCGGATTCGGAAAGTACAGGAAAATGCTATGAAATGAGTTTCTTAAATTGCATGGCACACTTTGACCAGTTCACAAAATAAGATCGAAGTAAGAACTTGCACCTTCCTACACTTCAATTTTCAATTTTCCGCACAAATTGTTTCTAATATTTCTCAAAATTCATTGAAAATCATTGCAAAAGCCGTCGTATCAAGAATTTAAGGGATAGCCTACTTCCAGAATTTTAACTCTAGTAACCAGTTACCTACTTGAGAAGAATAGTTATTTATACACATTTTTTCTTTGACAAAAAAGCACTTTTTTTGACCAACTTTCGGAAAAAAGGCATCGGATTCGGTAAGTACAAGAAAAAGACTGTGAAGTGAGCCTCTTAAATCGAACGGCACACTGCGAACAGCTTCACAAAAACACATCAAAGTAAGAACTTGTGTACCTACCTAAACTTTTATTTTCAATTTTGTCGTAAAATTGTTGCCAATAATGTTCCTCAAATTCATTTGAAATCCTTTCAAAAGCTGAGGTACTGCGAATTTACGGAATAGCCTATTGCTATAATTTAAAATCTAGGAACCAGGGCCGCACTTAAAGAAAAAATGATCGCATTTTTTGATTGACTTTGGACAAAAACACCATCGGATTCGGAGAGTACATGAAAAATGCTATGAAATGAACTGCTCTCAAATCGCACGGCACACTTCGACCAGCTTCAGAAAAACAAATAAAAAAAAATGAACAAATTTTCTTCAAGTACGGCCCTGGTTACTAGATTTAAAATGCTGGTAATAGGCTATCCCGTAAAATCGTAGTATTTTTAAATTATTTTCAATAAATTTTGAGGAACATTAGAAACAAAATTATTGATGCAGACAAATTATTGAAAATTGAAGTTTAGGCGGGTGCAAGTTATTATTTTGTCAAACTGGTCGAAGTGTGCCGTTCGATTTAAGAAACTCATTTCATAGCATTTTTCCTGCTGTACTTTCCGAATCAAAAAAAAAAAAAAAGAAATGTACTCTTCTGTCAAAAAAGTGAAAAATTTATTTTCAAGTACGGTCCTGGATTTTCAATTGGTCGATAAAGTAGATAAAGCACCTTAAAGTGCGTCGGTATAAAAGAAAATTTCTGCAAAATTTTGTTGAATTGCATCAAACCGTTAGAAAGATATCGCCGTTTAAAATTTAAGGCGAAATAAAAAACACGTGTATCTTCGTTCATGTTGCAAAAAAATTTTTTCATACATTTCGACTTACCTCGACGTCCCCTACCTGGGATTTAACTAACTTAAGTCATGAATTACACTGTATAAGGATGAGTTGGTAACATCCTAGTAAGCATTCGCTTTTTCAGCTAGTCTAGGGAAAACCTCATAAAAAACCTATACACACCATTCTGTTCATATTGGTTTTAAACTTTGTAACCAATCTATTGCATCTGGGGCATGGGGGTGGATGGTCCCAGGGAGAAAAAGGGAATTTTCCCCCTGGGCTGATAAGATTTGAAAATTTTGGACCGGTAGAATAAAACCAACACTTTTTATTGAGCCCCTTTCTCTAATTTCCCAGTCCGGTTTAGGCCACTCCATCCACCCCTGATCTAGAGTAAGACGGTGGATGTCATTGCATTTAAATCATTATTCAGCGAACAACTGGATCGTTGCCTTAGGATTCTCGAACCTCCATCATAGATACTCCAGGGCGTTGAAAAAAAAAAATGCTCGGAGAAATGGCAAAACATCCCGCAGCAGTTCATTGAATATTTAATTGGTAGCACGCGACGGAGATGTGAGGCCGTATTTATTTTATAGTTAACGCCAACGGCGATCACTCGTTACTGATATACCTTTTACCTACCTTTGATATCGTTGATCTTGTTTGAAATAACCACTTTCTGGGTTATTTTCTTGAGTTTCTACCTCTAGCATTAACATTACTCATAGTTGACTTGAGTCTTGAAACCTTGAGGGAAAGTGCCCTTAACACTACTCAAAACTACTACCTTTGCAACCTGGGATGTGTTTCTGACCAAAGACATCTAAGAAACCACCCGCAAAGTTGCAAACAAAGGTTTGAAGAAGTTCTTAGTGAATCTTATTCGTAATTTTATTGGTAAGTATAAAAGAGTGGATTCACGTTCAAAGTTGCAACAATAAAATGTTTTTCAAAATTCTCAAACTTACATGAATCTTCAATATGCTGTAAAATTCTGCAAATATTGACCTTTCGATTGCAAAGAAATGGTTTATTAGATCTTCAACAGTGTACTTAAATGAATTATTTTAGTCCATCCCGAGCATTTAAGCCAACCTGTTTTCCTGTTTTTATGTAACAACTCTTTCTTTATCTTTCTTGCATGAGGAAGTAAAAAGAATAAGTTGCAGGTGATCTAATAGGAGGATTAAGAACTTAAAGAATGGAGTCAGTATAGATACCACATAAACTACAATAATGAACTCTAATATGCCAGTAAACATGTTTTTAAATAACATTTACCTGATTGTAAAAAAAAACAATGGTATGAACAATTCCCTAAAATAGATGAAGAAGTTATTGCAAATATCTTATAAACGTTTTCACCAATTCACAAGTGGGTGTTCTCTTTTGTGATGAGAAAAATCGATTTGCCTCAAACTTGAGCCATCTTTGAACATCTGTTTGTGCACGTTTTTGCAGGATTTTGAACAAAAAAACTCATCTGTCTTCATAACGAATTTCGATATCGGCAAACATTTGGTAGAGAGAGTCTGCAGGCGGGGTTTGAATCTATAATTATTATTGAACAATTTTGGTGCATGAGTGCATTTCAAGTCATATGTCTCTCCGTAATGCAGACGTACCCAAGCTTGGAAGTGGGAAAACTTGGAGAATACTCTTGCAGCTTTTGCTTCATGTAAAATTTTGAGAAAATCCAGTGACAGTTTTCTCGGCGAGGGAATTAAAAAAGTGTTTCCATTCTATTTAATAATGCTAATGAATGTTCATTCAGGGTTTCTCTTCTTAGATTTTAGTACAGTACCATATAATACTCTAACACACAGTAATAAATTTAAATTTAAATCTCCTTTTTCACTGTAATTCTGGGATAATTGTTTTTAAATTTTAATTAAAAATTACTTGAATTTCATTAAGATAAAGGAGCAATTTATCACTTGTCTCGTTCTAGTAATTTTCTTTATGTCTTTTCCAACCAGCGAGCAATGATAACAAAAGAAAAGTTTTGTATATTTTCAACAGTGGTCGTTAAATTCATAACTGTACCTATAAAATGTACAGACATACCTACCTGCAATTTAATACATAATCATGAGATGCACTGCATTAGAGCGTAGGTACCTATAGCGTGCAAATTTGTTATGTTTTTGATACACTCATTCATATAGGTAGGTACGCAACAATATAATAGCAATATCCTTATTTTTATTATCATTGATCCTTTTAATTCTATTTTTCTTTTTCCTTGTTGAGACATCTTGAGAAAATTTTTTGTTTTGAAGAAAAGTCTTATCAAATCATCATTCTCAACAATCTGTTATAAACAGAGGAGGGTGCTTATAAACCAGAGATTCTTGTTCACTTCCCTATATATGTTTTAAAGAGAAAAGTTAAATATGGATGATCATTTGTTAAGACTGAAGAACTGCTGCTTCTGTTGCTGTAGTTACACTTTAAAGTCCGTTAAGCCATTTTAGAGAAAATCGGGGAAAAAAATCCATTTATGACGTCATGCTTATTATATTGCCTTGACTTTAACAATAATTGAAAATGACGTAAAAAACGACAATGACGTTACAATGAAATGAAAACAGTGAAAATGGCGTCACATGTTGCAAACTTTTTCCCGATTTTCTCGGAAATCAAGCAACTGAAGCGACTTTTCAATCTTAACAAATGACCCACTTATTTAATTTTTTTGTCTCCAAAACATATAAGGAATCCTAAATTCAATCTTAAGTTTTTACCTCTGTGATCCCTATACTTATGCTCTCATTGTGTTTTCCTTTCCGTCAACTTTACAAAAAGCCAGAGCAGAGGAACAAGCTTTTTACTAGAATTTTCGTGTATTCTAGTTTTTCCTGTATTTGTATTTCCTAGTATTTCCTGTTTTTTCCTGTAATTAACTTTCAAAAATGGCCACAGGGAAAGTGCTTCGAAAACCACAAACTTGTAGATTGTAGCTACACCCTAGGAGAACGAAAATGGAAGAGGAAGGAATTGCACATCGTGCCCCCCCCCCTCTATAATCCTCACTAAATTAATTTTAATTTATTTTAATTAATAATTTGGTACTATTTTCTTCCTCCTAGAGCGCCAATTTGGTACTATTTTCTTCCTCCTAGCGCGCAGTGGGAATTAAGCAACAATCTGCAAGTTTGTAGGTTTTAATGCATTTTTCCTTGACCAGTCTTGAAAGTGGTGGGTACATCTACAATTATTATTATTCTACAATGCTTTGATTTGAGCATGAATTTTATATCACGAAATTTTTTATCATACGCGTCCCTCCGAGAGCATCCTTTCCTTTAAACATCAGTTTAATTGACTGATTAAATAATTTAATGAGGATGGACCTACCTCTATTAGAGGAAAAGTAAGTTTTCTTAAAAATCGGATCGTAATGTATTTATAAAAGGAACAAATGCAGTTACAGAGATGGCCTTTTCGAGATAAAGCTGCAGTAAGGTTTAAGGGTATGAATCGGTATTCCATAAAGCAAAAAGAAGAGCAAAATGATTTTGAAGATTCTTCGGTGAAGAAAATATGTGTAAAAGGACGATGGCGAGGCGAGACCTTAAGAAATGAAGAATGGGAAAGTAGAGAATATAAGTATAAAGAAATACTCTAAAATTTTAAAATTATGAACATCAGGAACATCGATTTTTAAATCTCTTAACATGGCTGCAAGGTGCCAGTTTAATGTATTACACTCTTCAGCTATCGAAAATAGTAACTTACGGTGTTGCGATGAAGCCAATCATTATCGCATGAGTACTGAAAAACCTTTAGGTCTTATTTATTTATTTTTTTTTAAAGTCACATATGCGCTGCAGGGGAATCCCTATGGCACTCTGGGAGCGGTGCATGAGCGGAGATATCGATTCAAGTGGGCTTTGAATCGTTACAGGTTTTTATTCCTCAGGAAACACTTCGCTTGGAATGCTGTTCCAAAGGGATGCGGTTCTGTACATAAAAGAAGTCTGAAATAAGGTGGTGCGAGGTGTAACGAACTGAACCTGATGGGGATGAGCTACTGCGGCTCGTCGTGAATTTCTGCTCGGCCTCGTTCTAGGAGGGAAGTGGGAAAGTCTTGTTAACACTTTTCATAAAAAGATAGGTATAATGTATAATGGGTATAATAGGTATAATAGGTCACAGCTTTACACTAATTACTAGATTTAAAAGATCTTGAACAGTGTATAGAAAATATTTCCATCATAATAAATACCTTACCTACTTAATGCATCTGTAACACAACAAACATGTATTTACATTCTAAAATAAGATACAAACTTTCGATGATTTTAATAATATCTCACCTAAGCTTAATGTATTTTACGTGCCATGTACCTACCAACCTACCTATACAGTTATTTATAGTTCACCATAGTGATGCCCATGCTAATAAGGCTATAATGAGAATTAATAATTGGAGAATCGAAAGCGAACGCATTTTAAGCAGTAATAATCAAAATTAATCGAGCTGAAAAGTATAATTGAGGAAGAAACGTTGGAAGATGAATCGAATGCTACAAATCTTGAGAAAGTGATTCTCGTGATTATTAGACATTTCTACTCAATAACGCGGGCAGATAAAAAGGGAAACTGTGAACAAGAAAACCAATTACGCTTCCTTAGACTAAATTAGCAAGTTAATAAACAGGTAATACCTGGCAGATAGTTTAATCTTCTAGTTTGCTGTAATCGAATCATATTAATCACGCAACTGGTTCGATTTTAAATTTCAATAGGTATAGGTAATCATCATGAGAGTTTCTTGCTAAAAAGAAGATCGATTTTCTTTTGCACACTGCTTATAGAGACGAATGCTAATAAAAAAGTTAAAATTTTCAACCAGAAAGTTTCGAAAAAAGCCACATCTTATATTAGGTATTTTTCATTGAGTGTGTTTACCCTTTACCTTTCTTTAATCTTCCCTCTGCAGCAAAGTTTAAGTTACCATAAAGTGAATCAGCTTTTAGAAGGCTTAGTAAACATAGAAAACATCCAGTAAATGCCTAAAGACGGACTTCATCATATTCATAAACAGGGTTAGAGCTATTTAAATACAGGGTGTTCACAAGCTCTATGACAAACTTTGACAGATGGTAGGTTGCTTGATTTTAAACATTTTTTTTTTTTTATAAACATGGGTCCGATTCGTTTTTGTTTAGAAGTTACAAGCATTTAACCTTTATTAACAATCAACAATAAAAATTTAAATTAAATGATAATCACAAAACTTAAGACTATAAAAATTGTTCGAAATGTCCACCCTCAGCTTGAATGCAAGCCTCACATCGACGAACTAAAGATTCGGTCACTCGAAGAATGAGATTTGGATCATTTCTTATTTGGTTAGCTGCATCTTGAATCCTTTCAAGTAACTGCTGATGGGTAGCGATTTCAACATGGTAGACCAGCTGCTTCATGTGTCCCCATAAATAAAAATCCAGAGGATTCAGATCGGGAGAACGAGGTGGCCATGATATTGGACCTCCTTGACCTATCCATTTATTCGGGAAATGTTCATTTAGCCAAGCAGCAACTTGTCTTCCTCTATGTGGTGGTGCACCGTCATGCTGATACCACATATTTTGAATAATATTGAGTTAATTGACGTCATCAATAAACTCTAAAAGGTCCTTCTTTAAATGCTTGTAACTTCTAAACAAAAACGAATCGGACCCATGTTTATTAAAAAAAGTATGTTTAAAATCAAGCAACTTACCATCTGTCAAAGTTTGTCATAGAGCTTGTAGAACACCCTGTATAGGAAACTACAAGGATATCTTAAACCAATGAAGATACGAAGTCAGTTAAATTTAGAGATAAGTTGTACTGTTTTAAGACGAGTAGTTTGAGATTTTTCCTGAAATATCCTGAAAAAACTGAAAAAAAAAATTATTTTTGATCATGTTATGATTTTTTTAAGTAATCAAAAATATTCAAAGCCGACTAAGCGACTATAAACATGTACAAATGCTGAGTTCCGTATCTCAAACGCGGTTCCCCAGATATTTTCAAAAACTGGAAAAATAATCTTTTTTTTACACTCTCTGTACCTCAAAAACGGTGCATTTCCAGACACACACGTTAATAGAAATTTTTTGTTTATTTTTGATCAAAGAATCATCCCCTAAATTTTTTCGGTGCTATTTCGATACACCCTGTATGTGTCAAAAAATAAAGAGAAAAAAAAACTCAAATTCGCTGAATTCTCCGCCGATAATGCACATGAAAAAAAAAATGAATTGGTATTAAAAATGTGTAGCTTAATTAGGTATATCAATCATAGGTATAACATACAAATCTGAGTTCTGTATGTCAAACGGTTCTCGAGATATCATCAAAAAATTGGGAAAAAAAGTATTTTTTGACATCCTGTACATCAAAAACGGTGCATTTCCGGAGGTACGTTAATAGGAACTTTTTTCCTTAGAATAAGTCGCAAAAATTTTTCGCACCTATTTAGGATAAGCTTGTATAGGTATATTACACCTACCTAATACAGTCCAAAATTATTACAAGGCGAATAAGTTTTTACTACGGAGAAAGGTTGGTTAAAATGGTTACCGCTCCGAGTGCAAATAATCATATCACGTCCATTATCAGCAATGTTAGTTGGTGTCCACGGTAAAAAAACAACCAACCCGATAAGGCTGATTAGTATCTCCGCATTGGGTTAATTTTAAGTAGAGGGACCAGGTGGCTGACCCATTATGCTGATCGACACCCTCAGTTCCCCTCCACTAGCTCCCCTCCACTAAGTCTCAGGTCTTTGGTCAAGTTAGTTTTTTTTCCTTAAAATTTCCTCAAAATTTAAGACCCTTATTGCGTTTTTTTTTTTTGTCTTCTATATTTTATATTTAACTGTTTTTTTCATTTTCTTGAAATTTCAGAGAAAACATACCTAACCGTAATAATAAGTAATTCCATACAATGCATTTAGCGTCATTCGACGGGACTCTACATTTTTGCCCTCATACAAAATGGCCATCGCATATACAGGGTGCACCATATATGTATATCCTTATCTATATTTGCTATCTCCTGAACGCTAATATAGATACAGAGTCGGTTAAATTAGAGAAAAGATGCGCAGTTTTGTGGCCATCTCGAATTCGTCAAGGACATACAAAAGATATCTGCTGTGAGTCTGTGACTGCTCCTGAAATATCCTGAAAAAACTGAAAAATCGAGATTTCTTATTTTTGCCATATCTTGCTTATTATTGGAAGTTAATAAATAATTTTTAGTAGGCTTACATAAGCCGTTAAGAGCTGTCCATCTGACATTTCAAAAAGTTTCAAGGCTGACTAGATCCAAAGAGTTTTCAGTCATCTTTCGTTTTTCTTATGGCCGCCATATTATTTTTTTATGTCGTTCAATGTGAAAAAAATAATGGAAACCAAAAATTAATAAACTTAAAAAAAATAAAAAAAAAATTTATTCTTCTTTTTTCAAAGAAAAACCTAAAAAAAATCGTCGAAATACGTCAACATTGTTAAAATACGCCGAAATCATGTTTGTCTTATGGTTTTTTAATTTATCTATGAAATTCGGTCTAAAAAGTTGTATTTTTTGTAAAGAAAAGAGAAGAAGAAAAATTTTTAAATTATTTTTGAAGTTTAACAATTTTTGATTTTTATTATTTTTTTTATACCAAACATCATAAAAAAACAATATGGCGGCCATAAGAAAAACGAAAGTTGACTATGAAAACTCCGGGATCTAGTCGGCTTTGAAAATGTTTGAAACGTCAGATGGGTAGCTCTTGCCGACTAATAAAAAAGATATGGCAAAAATTAGAAATCTCGACTTTTCAGTTTTTCAGGATATTTCAGGAACGGTCACAGATATTTTGCATGTCTTGACTGATTCGAGATGGCCACAAAATTGCGCATCTTTTGTCGAGTTTAACCGACCCTGTATCTGTTTGCGTAACAAAATATCAATTTCCCTCTGATTTCAGTGCAGCTTTGGACAGAATCTTATTTCTTAGATATAATAAGTTTCTCTTTATTGGCCAATGTTTGAATCTACCGGCAACAATAAGGATCAGCAAAACACGTTCTCTATGTTGCAATAATAGTATGGGAACACACTGACAAAAGTGACATCGTGCACCGCAGACGCCATGGTATGAAGATGTTGTGGGCATGGGTAGCTACGATTCCTCCATAACGGCAGATCACGTGACCGAGTTCTCTTTATCGATAGCGAAGCCAAAAATAAAGGGTAGCTATAATTTTGCCCAAAAATTCAAAACAATTCAGACGTTTATTCCTGGTTGAGTGCCTATAAGCAATTTTGTTGAATTCACTTTATTTCCAAAGTCTCACGCGAATTAATACTTAGAAACTTAACTGGACTCCTTTATTCCCTGGAAGAAAGAATACGTTCATGAAAAAATCCTGAAGGAAAAAAATTAGTAAATTTGGCTTAAAAAGGGCTGAATTTTTAAGACTTGTCCGAAAAAGAAAAAAATCTGGCGGAATTCTTGACCAACATGAGTTTTAAAAATTCCGAAAATCAGTAGACGTGTTCTTTTAACAAACATAGTACACTTTTGGAGTTTTTCTCTGACCTGACCTGACTTTAGTGGAGGGGAGCTATAGCGGAGGGGAACTCAGGGAGTGTCAATCATCATCAGCAATGGTCAGCCGCCAGGTCCCTGCTATACTTAAAATTAACCATGACTTGATTTATCAAACATCAAACACTGATTATTACCGAGTTATTAGCTTTTTTAATGGATAATTACAAATATTTTGTTTTTAAATTAAATACATAAATCAAATACCTACTTAATTTAAAAGTTTCAATACATGCATCATTCCGCAATACACCATACGCCGTAGCAGTTTTTTGCGTTGCTAGTCAGATACTTAAATACACTAACTACAGTTCCGGGAGTATTAGAGTTCATTGAAACTATGAAAACAAAAAGAAGATGAAAAAAAGAAGAAGATACTTTCTAACCTCAATATTTCAACATAATAATTTAATTATTATTTTAAATCAGAGTGTATGGTTTCTGGTCTGGTGATTTGAGTTTTACTTATTAGTACTTACATTGAAAACAATTACAGTAATAATAATTATGGATGAAATGTAAGTAGAAGGGCAGTAGAAAGTGTTTTTATTATCTGTGAGGTGTTTCTTTTTTACTATACCTACCTAAAGGACTTACAAAAAATTTGATTTAAAACTTGATGTGTTCTGTTCTTACTTTCTCATATTATTATTTTGTAGGTGTAAGAAGTTCATCAAAAATTACAAAACTCCATGTACTAAAACTGACTTGCCAGGAGCCAAGGCTTTCACCAGAACTGAAAATTCTGAAACTTTCACATCACATCTCTCAAGTATAGAAGAAGTTTTATCAAAGACTTTGGTTGAACGAAGGTAAATTTATTTTTCTTTCACCAATGAACAAAAAATAATTAATCATTCATATAATAGGTGCAAGAGAATTAAAGGAGAGTTTGTTCAAGGTAAAAATTTGGTTAAACTCGAGCAACCAGGTAAAGCCATTAGTAGAAACTTTGGTTTTCGAGACCCAGACCTAAAGCAGTATTTCTTGAATCCAGAAGAGGCGTTATATTTAATCGATACGGTATTAATTAAATTTATTCACGATTCCTTGTAAGAGTAACTTGATAAGCTCCATTTTTTTTTAGAATAAGCTGGAAGTTTTTCAAGATGGATTATCGCTTAGCATTCAAGAAGTTCATCAACTAGTCTTTCAAAGTACTGGTTTATCATGGACCACGTATCAGATATTCAAGAATTTAGTTTCTCTAGGATATCGATTGGTAAGGTATGATCAATTTTGCAAAAGAGTACAAAAGATTTTAAGTGAAGAGAAATCTAGCTTAGATACTTCTCAAGCCCACACTAGTAAAGAGATCGATAAAAAGAGACCTTTAGAATCAGAATGCGTAACAAATAAAAGAATATGTGTCCGAAATGAAGCACAATCTAGTAGAGAAGAATGTACTCGACAAGTTAAAGATGGTTTGTGTGACATGATAAATGACTTATTTGAAAAAATTCAAGAAGCTGGACCAAAACAACATCAAAAGACGCATAGTATGTCCCTACCCGACTACAAGGTTTTTTTACCAACCAATTATTTTAAAAATCAACCCGATTATAATTTGTATATCCAGTGCAGGTAAGACATTTTTATTATTTACTGTAATGTATTCACAGTAATAAGGAGAATTTTATTTCAGAGCTGACGGTACTTTTGATAATGAAAGAACCTTTGAAGACATTCCAAACGTGTATATTTTTTCTTCACTTAACTGGAAGTCATTCTACATTCTTGAAGATATAAACAGTCAACTTCAGCTAGAAAGCTGATTTTTACCATAATATTGATGTGACTATCTATTATTGTGGTTGTTATTAATTATTGTTAAAATACATTGTTAACTTTATTTATTTCAACCAATCAAAAGCTGTGAATTTGGACAGAGTAAAGCTGTGAAGAGGAATACTAACTTGCATTTTTCTACGGTAATTATGAAGTCAATGTTGCAAAAGTTGATTTATGATTAAATCTAGGTGCTCATAAACGTAATAATATACTTTTGTAGCATAAAAAAATGTAAGGAAAGTTAATAAAACTTCATAAAAACTTCATTATTTATATCACAAGGGAAAATAAAAAAATAATACTTTGAAACAATAATAAAACATTCTGGAGTCTTAGTAACTCAAACAAAAATACTCTAAGGAAGCTGTGTAATTATCATTATCACAATAGACATATAAAAGCCTTTAAAAATAAAAACCCTACAACTTGCATGTTTTCAACACACTAGCCATGAATGGATGAAAAATTTTCACTAGTACATTTGGATCTACATTATAATAAATCCAATCAAGGAGTTATTACAAAAATTCCAACTATTCATGACTTTGACACGAAAAAAAAAAACTAGCAATCACAACCTCTGAACTTCTTTTTTTTATTATTTGAGATAATAATTGAATCGATCATTTTGAATACAGCACAAGTCCATATTTGGATCAAATTGATTCTTAGTCGCCATATATCGAAACTGAAACGCAACAGTCCATGAAAAAATAACACAAGTTATATGCTTGAAAGCTGCGACTAGAGAACCGGTATATTTTACATCAGTTTGAACAGCATAAGGTCTGTAAACCAAGTTTTTTTGTCTCCTGTAAAATTTCCTTTTCGTGACATGCTGTTTTCGAAATGATTGATTCAATTACTTACTGAACTGAAAGCAAAAAAGTTGACAAAAATTTTTGTCCTGTCTGAAAAACTAATTTTTGTTGTCAGCTAAACTGAAAATTTTGCAATTTTTTCAAATTGTGAATGAGACGAGTCAGTGAAATATCGTTGAGCAAGTACTGAAAATAAATTAGGCACCATTACAAACATAAAGTAAACAAGAAAATTATTGTTCTCATAGCAAAGAATGGTAGGTACTTGCTAAAATTTCTGAAGATAGGTGAAAATTTTTCTAAAACTTCTAAAAAATGACAATGTTTTTATTGCAAGCCAAGTACCAAAAGAAAATGTGTTGTAATTAAAAATAACTGAAGAAGTCACAAATATTTAGATCTATCGATTTACAGATAAAAGGGAAGACAGAAAAGTTTTATGTCACTTTTTGTGATAGAACCAGAATCATACCTACTTTATCTCAATGTAACTGTCATCTTGAAAAATTAAAAATTATTGATTCTTTTATGCCAATAATTTGAAAACTTGTAAAATTCTGACAGGATATTATATTGTTTGCATACATTTTGCTTTCAACTTCTCAAAAAGCAAAAAATAAAGAACCAACAATAATATAAGTCTCTAAAAAATTATACATTAGAGATTCATTTATCTAAAGCTAGGTAGTTTAAGACAAAAAAGTACAATATTTCGAATATTTTTCTAAAACTTCACACAAATTTTAAAGCTTTTAATTAGGAGGTAGTTATACTATAGTATAATATATTACAGTTGATTAAATTGACGAGTGCATTATTTGGCATTAATCTAGGTCTTTGCAAAAACGAAACATTTAATAACATTTTTAATAAAATTAACCAACATTTGGTCGTGTGAATAAAAATAAGTTTTTGCTTTATTTACTTCAAAGAAAATTAACGAAAAAATACGAATTTTTGAGAATAAGACAAATATGTGTATTTTGTGAAAGCTAATTAGCTATTTTATTCACACTGTTCAACATGTATTGTCATAAAAAATGGCTGATATACTGTTATGGTATACTCTTGAAAACATTAAAAAATTATAGGCAGTTCTATGTTCTATGAATCATTACATCCTTTCAGAAATTAACTCATAAAATCAGTTTAGTAAAGTAAATTGATATATCAGAGATTATCAGATCAACAATAACAATAAGGAAAAAGGAAAACAAATACAACAAATCTATTATAATTATTGCAAATTAAAGAGACACTTATTTATTGAGCAGAATTTTGAAATATCTTATTTTGGAAAAAATTGCAACATAATCTCATTCAAAAATAGTAGATCTCAGATCTGGGATAGGTTACAATTTTATCACTCATGAAGAGTTTTTTTTTTTCTTTTTTAAGCTTTTTTATTATAATCATACATCTTGTATTGAAAAATTTGAAATAAATATTAAAAATGTCTGCACCTGAGAAAATAATTCTTCAATTAATGTGCCACGAAGCATATCAGTTCATATTTTATACCTTTTATTGAAAATTAAACAAGATATTACATAAATAGAAAGTTTAAATAACTGCCAACCAAACAATAAAAAAAAACTCATGTGAGCTTAATTTTGGCAGATAAATAAAGTGTACTTAAAAACTGCCAATAAGATGTGAAAATAAAAAAAAAACAGATGAAACATAACGGTGCACCACACATTTTTTTATGTTCACAGCTCTACATTGACAGTCTATAACCTAACAAGGTGCAGTTTTTCATAGCCTATCAAGTTAAACATTTGAACTACTCAGTTAATTAATAAAAATCTCAACAAAAATAAATTCAAAATCACAAACTCATTAAACCTCAACAATCAATAACGCTTATAATAAAGTGCCAATATGTTATCGGTGAAGATAATATTGTAATATCCCAAGTGCAATTTATAAAAATAAGTAATTGAAAATAGGGATATTTTACAGTATCATCAGAGATAAAATAGAAGCACTAAAAAAATACATATGTCTATATAAATATGCTAGTTGCTAGATAAAGTGCTAAGGCCATCCGAAATTAATTCCAGTAACTTGGTAGAATCTTTCATTAAAAGGTCTGAAAAAGTCTCTAAGTCTTTTTACAACCGTCTCATTAACGTGCGGATGGTTTCTACCTTTAGTCTTACCCAAGCAGTGAGGTGCACTGTGACCTTCGCTCTTTAACAAGCAAGGGAAGCCCTTGGTCGAATTAAAGTAGAAATGTTTCTCGGTCACTACTTGCTTCAAGCCAAGAAAATGTTGAACTATTCGAAGCTCCGCAGCTGGGTCCAGGATTAGCCTTTCCCCACTGACGAATAAAATCTGAGTGAGATTGAAGTATTTCTGCCATTTTGTTAGATAACGTATGTAAATACCTGGAAGAATTCAAAATGAGTGAAAAAGGAAAACCAGAACGGAATCAGGACTTACCTAATTTGATGGGTCCCCAGGATGTATCAACTAAACTTCCGATGGACCCGTTTACAAAACACAACTGTTCGAACGATTTCAGATCGGGTCTTTTCGAGATGGCTTGCGTGTAATCTGATATTGCTCTAGTTACTGGATCACGTACTACTATAATTAATTTAATGGAGGGATTCATTTTTTGAACTTTTTTCGGCGCATCTTTGGTTATAAAATAGGATGGAGTCTTTTCAATGGTCAGTTGGCCTAAAAACAATAATGAAATGTATAATTTTTAAGATAAGTAAGGAAAAAATACTAACCTTCTAATGTAGGAGGCATGTGATCTCTGTACCACTCCAAGCCCTTATAATAATATTTATCAAAAAAATGCACTTCACTGCCAGGAGCTCTGACATCCGGATGAATCCTAATAAATTCCAGAAGAGCCCTAGTTCCGCCCTTCTTAACTCCTATAATCAGTGCTTTGGGTAATTGTTTGACAGGTTTGAGGCCCGGCTCGTGAAGGAACTTGTATTTATTATGTACAACATTGCCGTTGTTCTGCTGGAAAGGCACTAAATTCAGGGATTCTTCGTATGGATTGTCCCCGTTTTCGATGAGTGGGTTGATTTTCCACTAAAAATATATATAAAATTTTAATGTTCATAAAACGTATTTTGCGGTTTTTTTGTTACTTAAAAAAATATTTGCTAAATCCCTCATTTAGATTACTGAATTTATGGACTCTGAAAGGTATACCATAAAAACAACAAATAACTTCAGATAAAAAAATTACAGCAACCCTTGCACATGGCTAGCAGACCTAAACATAAAAGCAGTTGAGTGACATATGGGTGGTCGCTAAAGAGAGTTTAGCTTGTGCGGTTGCAACTGGGGTGAATGAAGTGTCCATAAAAAATAAATTGACTTGATTTTAATTACAAAATCTTTCCTATGTTTCTTCTTAAGGATATAAACTAAGCTAGAAAAATCAATTTTGCACGAGTTCAAGTAACCGAATAAATACAGTTTAAAGCCAATGGTGAGCTAAATGCTCGCATAGCGACCACTCACGGGTTAAATGAATCAAATTTGAGCACAGTTCTTGTGACTATGACTCTCTTATACAGGGTGTTGATTTTCAAAGCGGGCCTTAGGGGATTAGCATTGCGAAAGTGGTTTTTGAGGATTCCTGCTCGCCATTTAAACTGACAGAAATGGTTTTGGTATCAAAATGCAGCTAAAATTATTGCGCATAACGCTTGACATCAGAAATTAATTTAATTTCACGTTGTTTTCTAAAATTCTTCAGTAAAAATTCAATAAATTCAAGTAATGTTTAATCACAAAATAGCATGCCTTGCCTAAAACAATAATGACGTTTCTACGTTTTGACAATCCAATAATATAATATATATATTCGTTTGAAATTACAAATTGCAGTCTTACGATTAACATGTTGTTTAGTTTATTAAATTACATATGATTGGTTTCGTCGATCATGGGGAAAAGAACGATCTGTAGGATATTCTGATGCGATGTTGACATCATGGTGAAACATTTGCTTTGAGAGATAATAAATAATAAAATATTTTATCTTATAATAAAACTTTATAAGTCAGTAGGTAATAATAAAGTCTGGTTCTATTATTGGATTGTCAAAACGTAGAAACGTCATTATTGTTTAGGCAAGGCATACTATTTTCTGATTAAACATTAACAATTAGTTGAATTTTTACTGAAGAATTTTAGAAAACAACGAAAAATGAAATTAATTTCTGATGTCAAGCGTTATGCGCAATAATTTTAGCTTCATTTTGATACCAAAACCATTTCTGTCAGTTTAAACGGCGAGCAGGAATCCTCAAAAACCACTTTCGCAATGCTAATCCCCTATGGCCCGCTTTGAAAATCAACACCCTGTATAGTATTCTTCTTATAGGCTATGAAGGCAGAAGGCGTAATGTAATTTGAAAAATAAGGAAACAAATTCTAATAGTTTTACATAGTTGACTTAGAGAAGTTCATCTGGCAACACAGTCATAAGCAAGGTTGCAGTATTCCACTGAGGCCTACATAAAATTAAATTATAAACTGTCCTTGTCCTCGAGATTTCAAACCATTTAAAAACAACCTTAACCTTACAGAGACAACTTCGTCCATATACCTAAAGCTTATTCTCTCAGTTTGTTTCAATCTCAATATAAATTATCAAAAACTCTTTGCTTGAATGAATATTTTATTTTAGGGTTGTTATGTCGCCCTGAGCATTGGGTAATCCTGTTGTTTAGTCTTCCAAAACACCCCTCACATGCCCATCCACTTTTTCCACTCGTGTCGATCACAGCGTTGCTGCATTAAATCAGGTCTTTGGTCAGGGTAGTTTTTTTTTCCTTTAAATGTTCCTAAAATTAAAAAAAACCTACCCTGACCAAAGACCTGATTTAATGCAGCAACGCTGTGATCGACACGAGTGGAAAAAGTGGATGGGCATGTGAGGGGTGTTTTGGAAGACTAAACAACAGGATTACCAAATCCTTTTCCAGGACACTCTTTCTCAAGGTGTCCTGTTATGGGACAACTAATGCAGTTTGCACTTAAATTTAACACTTACTTTGGGAAGTTCTGTTGCTATATTTTTGACCAGACATTTACTAAAATTGTAGGTCACATAAAATGACACCAAAATAAGGATAAGTAATATAAAAAGTACTCTTTTTGAGATTAGAATGTCCATTCCATAAAGCAGACCTCATTTGTAGGTAATATTCTGTGTAACTAATATGCTCCTAGATGAGAGAAGCTGAAAAAAATTCCAGTGAATTATTATACTCAATCAACACACACAATAACAACAACAATACACTGTAATAAGTGCAAAATTCACTTTTAATTTGATGTAATGGATGTTTTTACATTTTACATGTTGTTGCAAAATGTTCAGTCAATTAGATCTAATGTGTGATGTTGTGTTTTTTATAAAACTGTTCTAACAATAATCCCATAAAATCCTATTTTAAAATAACAAGGCTATAAATTCATAATAAATTACCATTGTAATAGTAGAGCGTGTCATTTCTTCACAGTCTATTTCCCGTGCTGTTGAATGTTGATTACGTATTATTATTTATTATTGCCCTTGCAAAATCCAATTTTTTTTATATTTCTTCTTTCCTTTAGACATTAAAGTCATTACACTATTTTTTCCAATTTCCATTCTGATTCTGTCTGACTTTCAAGTTCAAGTTTCAACGCAAAAAGTCAGTCATCAGTGTAGTGGACAATTTGGACATCATCGAACGAGGCAAGCCAAAACAAAACAAATAAAAAGGGAAGTTATCTAACCTTAAAATCCGTAAAAAAAAGATTCTCTGGCTGAGTGCCTGACTGGTGCTTGTTATTATCATGGCCATCGTGGAGCAGACAGGATCTGCTAAATACATGACCGCTAGCGCATTACTCGCCATTTTAGGCAGACTTCGCAGTCACATAAGAAATATAAACCACTGTGCTTGTGCTGATTTCTAGTGATTTTGAAATCTAAAAATTAATTTTTTCATGTGGAGATGACTGAAACTGCTTAGACCGTAAATATGTTAGGTTATTAGTCATTTTTACTTTTACAAGTTCTCTCATTGAAAAAAATATAATGTTGTCTCTGGGTTTCTCTCCCCGCTCTGCAATAGTCACTAGTCAGTGGTCGCGGTCGGGGAAACCGGTTCGGGTTCCAAATAAACAAGCATTTGACAGTTGCAGGGTTGCCAATTTCACTGTAAGATTACGGTAAATGCGGAATTTTTAGAGATAAAAATTAAACTACCGACAGACGACCAGAGCTGGCCATGTACTCGAGTACTTTACTCGTATTTTTGTTACGAGTAAAAAAATCGTAATTTTTTAATCACAAGTACTTTCCATCCAAAATACTTACTACTCGTACGGATAAGTTCAATTACAACTACTCGAGAAATTTTACTCGTGAAATACGGATATTTTTACGGATAGTAATGACGTCATGTCGTCAGCAGGGAACTGATCTAAAAACGAGTTCACCGTCCTGCGCAATTGCACTGTCACTGTCACTAGTAATGCCGCATTTTATATTACATATTTTTATACAGGGTGTTTCATTGGTAAACGGACAAACGGAAACCGTGGATAGGGGACACTGAGGTGGTTCTAAAAAACCCATGGTTAATGGGTCTGACGTCATTAATAACATAGATACAGGGTGTTTTATGGATATCGTCAATTTCTTTCAAAGGCCATAACTAACGAACCACGCTGTATATTTTTTTGAAATTTGGTGAAAAGTTTCCATTTCGCTACATAAACGTTTGACATAACAACCGAAAAGAAAATCCAGGTCCGGACTTACAAAAAATTATTAAATGTTAGTGTTCGTAAAACAACACCCTGTATATCAGAATTTTCAAAGTTCGTTTTGGTATTTTGAAAGAATAGAAAATTTTGAACTAAACAGTGTACTTTTTGTAGTTGCGCATCTGATTCTTCGATGGGCATTTTGATCTCGAAGTTAGATTTTTGCTTAAAACAGGTTCATGACCTTCAAAAATGTTCATCTTTTTTATGAATTAAAGAAGATAAATTATTGTAGCCTATTGGAATTTGCAAAACATGTCTGGCAGTACGTCTGTATCTCATTAAACTCTTGAAAAGTTTGAATACAGGTCCGTACCAGAACAAATATTGAAATTTTTGTTTATTTTTTCAACACCCTGCGTCACCGGAAGGCCGAAAACCTCACCGGACGCTCTCCGAAGACGCATCTCCCCGAATCCGAAGAAAAAAATCGTAACATAACTTGTAATAGTATTAAGTACCAAGCATTTAATAAATGGTGAAAATAGTATCCAAGCTCCTTGTCACATAATACATTATCAACCTTAGTAAAAGAATAAGAGATAGGTAATAATTGCATGTAATTTATTACATCTAACCTAAACAACGAACTACATTAGAAAAATAAATTGAAAGAATAAGATACAATAAAAAATGTTATGGATAATTTAAATAAGCCAACAGTACACAAAAAGTTACAAAAGTTGCTCAAAATGACCCCCATTCTGTTGAATGCATTTTCGTGCTCGTTTTGTAATGCTTCTTATTGCTTTTCTAATAATGTCTGGATTATTTCTTAATTGTCCGCAAGCCTCTTCTATTCTTTGTAAAAGTTCTTCCCTACTATTTATTTCTGTGGAATACACTTTGGACTTTAAATATCCCCAAATGGCATAATCCACAGGGTTAAAATCGGGTGATCTCGCCGGCCAATTGTGAGGTCCACCCCTCCCTATCCACATATTTGGAAAATTCTCATTTAAGAAATTTCTCACCATCACCCTAAAATGGGGTGAAGCTCCATCGTGCTGGAAATACATTCCTCCAACATCAAAATCTTCAAGCAATACAGGCAAAACATTTTGGAGTAAGTCTAAATATGCTTCTCCAGTGAGTCTATTAGGTAAAACATGTGGCCCAATTAAACGATCATTGACTACTCCGCACCAAACGTTAAAAGAAAATCTTCTTTGCGAATGACACTGTCTTGTCGCATATGGATTTTCTTCTCTCCAAACGTGACAGTTCCTCAAATTAAACACCCCATCTCGTGTGAACTGCGCCTCATCGGTAAACAAACATCGGTTCAAAATCCTTCGATTTCGGATTATCCACCTACTGAAATCTACTCTAGCTATGTCATCTCCATCCTCTACTCTAACCTCTGTACATCTTGTATGTGAAATGGATAGAGATTATTTTTTCTTAATCTTCTCCAAACAGTGACATGCGGCAAATTAAGAATATGACCAATTCTTCGCGTACTTAGAGTTGGATCAATTTCTACCATATTTATAATGTTCTGTTCCATATCTATAGTAAGTGCCATAGTTATAATGCAGCAGTGCTCTTATGGCGCTCACAGTTGCCGCTTTTGTCATACTTCTGGCAAGCAGACGTCCACGAGCGTACGCTCTTCATTTTGAAAATGATTTAATTCGTTGCACTTCTGTAGCATTTTGTACCTCCGCAGACTGCTCTATTATCATCGATCTCGTTCATAAGTGAGGATTGCACAACATGGAACCGCACAGTAGAGTTTATAACTTCATACATTAATTACAATATTCAGATATTATTTAATTATTATATTCTTTTGAATCCGTCAAAGTTTATTATATTCTTCTTTTTCAAATTAATATCCATTTTATGAACAAAATTGTTTCGATTATTTAGTTAGTCAGAACATATTCGTAGGTGTAGGTATAATACATACTTATATTGATAATAATAATTAAGTATAAGTATGACTTATTATTTATACTAAATGAATGCAAATGCTATGACGCGGTATTTGTCATTCCTTCTACAATTTCTTGCGAGAACACATTTCCTAAAGATCTACATTTACTTACTCCACAGAATAATTAGGTAGATGCGGAATTTTAATTTTCAACTGACAGATACTCTGTTGTAGTGGCAATAATTGACGTTGCGTTGGTAACCAAACATTGGTAATTAAGTAAATAATAAAACTGTCATAAAATAATTCACGAAGTTATATTTATTTTTGTATTATTTCTTGAATACTTGAATAACGGACAGCGATTTTGAGTCTCAATATTATTTTTCTGCACTTAAGCTAAAAACCAATACACTATCCTTCTTTCTCGGAGACAGTGCGTATGTTGTTTTGTTGTTTTAAACAAAACGAAATATTCTTGGACCGCAACAACAAGTTCTCAGTTCAACAGCAAATACCTAGGCTCCAAGGTAATACGAGTGTTGATGTATATTTAATTTAATATTTTGAAATATTACATGGTAACATCCCCCTGAGAAGAAGAATAAAGTAAGTACTTGACCTAAGTCCCCTGATGAAAAGAAGTAATTTGCAAGTGATAGGCACTACGTGAAGATAGAAGATGAGTATACGATTACATTGCCGTATACGGCCAAAGGAGAATCTTATACATAACTGGCAAAAATACTGAGACATCTACTCGAAGTTGTTTTTTCTAAAAGTGTTATTGAATATATAAAATGCAAAGGCAGTATACCTGCCTATCTTTCCCAAATAGGGAAGCCTTGATAACTAGTCATCAATAAAGTAGTAAGAAATAAAATTTTATCAACAAGCACTACGATTTTCATTTTACCTACCTCTGTAAATAAGGAATGTGTTTAAATAATATTTTTATAATGTAAAAGCAATAGCCACAAGCATTGCAATATGCAGGCTATACGTTATACAAACATCAAAAATTATTACTTTTTGACATTTCAACAGAACCTCAATTATTTTTGTCTAGAAATCCTGAGAATAAAAATGTCAATTATCTTTCGATTTTAATATTTTTATAATGAACCTGTGGCACTGCTTGCATTGAACTGACAACGCTGTCAGTTTTTTGCCCATTTAAAATGCATTGCCCTATGCTACCCACACTGCATATTATCTATGGCCATTACTATAGATGTTGCCTTTCGTTATGTTCATTTCTCTTTGCGGTTGGAAATCGCCCATGCTCTCTAGTATAATTGAAGACATCGGAAAAAGTTTTATTGTTTGGAATACGCCGTCCAGGAAAGCGTCTTGCGTACTCTCTTTTCGCAGCTCTTGAATTGCCATCACAAAATCCATAAATGTACAAAATATCTGCATATTCTGCGTTGGAAAATTGGTACGGCATAATGTAGATAACTGATTTTAATTACTGACAGGTAAATATGATATTGCACTACACCCAAAACACAAGCTGTAGCTGTCAAAATAACTTGACAGTTATAGAAATAATTGAGTAGGTATAACTGTCAAACTAACTTGACAGTTATACCTAGTTATACCTAAGAAGAACCATAAATTACTTTATCAAAAATTAATTATACTTAGATTAAGTTTTTGTATCATGTTTTTACTGAACGTTAACATGTAGCACAACACTAGAGTAGGTATGTTTTCATAATTATTGTTCAATGGTTGTTACATTTTACATAATACCATTACAAGTTATGTTATACAGGGTGTTGAAAAAATAAACAAAAATTTCAATATTTGTTCTGGTACGGACCTGTATTCAAACTTTTCAAGAGTTTAATGAGATACAGACGTACTGCCAGACATGTTTTGCAAATTCCAATAGGCTACAATAATTTACCTTCTTTAATTCATAAAAAAGATGAACATTTTTGAAGGTCATGAACCTGTTTTAAGCAAAAATCTAACTTCGAGATCAAAATGCCCATCGAAGAATCAGATGCGCAACTACAAAAAGTACACTGTTTAGTTCAAAATTTTCTATTCTTTCAAAATACCAAAACGAACTTTGAAAATTCTGATATACAGGGTGTTGTTTTACGAACACTAACATTTAATAATTTTTTGTAAGTCCGGACCTGGATTTTCTTTTCGGTTGTTATGTCAAACGTTTATGTAGCGAAATGGAAACTTTTCACCAAATTTCAAAAAAATATACAGCGTGGTTCGTTAGTTATGGCCTTTGAAAGAAATTGACGATATCCATAAAACACCCTGTATCTATGTTATTAATGACGTCAGACCCATTAACCATGGGTTTTTTAGAACCACCTCAGTGTCCCCTATCCACGGTTTCCGTTTGTCCGTTTACCAATGAAACACCCTGTATAACATATCAAATAGGCGCTATGTAAGAAGTTATTAATTTCTTTACAATAAAATTTCTTTCATTGAAAAAATTCTTCGAACAGGGCGTCATTATCACAGGAGCCGGCACTGCTTAGATTAGAATATGATACGATCTACGGAACGGATATACCTATGCTCTCACTCGTATTTAGCTATCACAAGCCTGACGTCATAGGCTGGTTGCGCCTTGATATTCATTGGTATCATGATGGATCATGCGCACGACACGAATAAAACTACTCGTACTTGTTACTCGTGTTTTCACGAGTATTACTCGTACTCGTCCACCTGTTTGTGCCAAAATACTTACGAGTAAATACTTACGAGTACATTTTCCAAGTACTCGTACTCGAATTATTTACGAGTATTTTTTTCAGTACTCGTGCCCAGCTCTGCAGACGACTCGAGCTCGACAGAAACCTAAAATATGATTTAGTTCACGATACACATATACACGGTATGCCGATAGCGTTTTCTATTTTGGTCAACTACTGCGCAATGACGTCACGTGGATCAGATATTACACATGAGATTGCTCATATATATCTATTTTATTGTTGGAAATAAGTAAATAATTTTTTGTACACATTGCTTTTATGGCTATTTCTGATATTCGGGTAAAGGTGGAGGTGGAGATTTATGCTATATTTAATCATAATCATAGGTTAATTATTTAAAAGGGAATATTTTAAAGAAATATAGGATATAAATATGGCGTCCCAGCTTATTCGAAGCGGTCTTAGTAGGCGAAACGATAAATTTTTTCCGAAAAAATTTTGCAAATTCAAGCACAGAATCACAATGGCCATAATTTAAAATTATTTTGGAGTATACAGAGTGTCCCATATGACAGTGGCATATCAAAGTTATGTTTTTTTTTTTTTTTAATGGAATGCTCCTATGTTATTGCATTTTTAGATTGTCTGAGAAGAGAAAATAAGATTGGCTTTTACAGTTGGTGTTTAAATTCAGAAGTTTTTGAATTATAAACAAGTGAAAATCGTCATTTTTCAAGTTCAAGGCCCTGTACGACGAAAACGGTTCAAGATAGAGAAAAACGGTTTACATGTCCCTATTTTAACTTTTTATGTACTATCCTATGGTATAGAAACATTTGTACTTCCTTTAATTTTTTTATTTGGTGACACACGAGAAATCTCAGAATTTTTCAAATTTTTTATCACCCTGTAGAAACATTTCATCTACATCATAGGATAGTTCATGAAAAGTTAAAATAGGGACATATAAGCCGTTTTTCTCTATCTTCAGCCGTTTTCGTTGTATAGGGTCTTGAACTTGAAAATGACGATTTTCACTTGTTTATAATTCAAAAACTTTTGAATTTAAACACCAACTGTAAAAAGCCAATCTTATTTTCTCTTCTCAGACAATCTAAAAATGCAATAACCTAGGAGTCCATTAAAAAAAAAACATAACTTTGATATGCCACTGTCATATGGGACACTTTGTATGCTCCAAAATAATTTTAAATTATGGCCATTGTGATTCTGTGCTTGAATTTGCAAAATTCAAAATTTATCGTTTCGCCTACAGAGACCGCTTCGAATAAGCTGGGACACCATATTTATATCCTATATTTCTTTAAAATATTCCCTTTTAAATAATTAACCTATGATTATGATTAAATATAGCATAAATCTCCACCTTCACCTTTAACCGAATATCAGAAATAGACATAAAAGCAATGTGTACAAAAAATTATTTACTTATTTCCAACAATAAAATAGATATGAGCAATCTCATGTGTAATATCTGATCCACGTGACGTCACAAGACCGGAACGCAGCCTGCGCGTCATCGTCTATCGGCATACCGTGTATATGTGTATCGTGATTTAGTTCAATTCAGTTGATGACGATCGCAAGTCACTAATGTCTGCGAAAACAACCTCGACAAGTCAAACTTCAGGACCACGTGAGCTTAAAACTTCAACTAAATTCTAAATTACGACAACTGACAACGATTAATATCACGATACACATATACACGGTATGCCGATAGCGTTTTCTATTTTGGTCAACTACTGCGCAATAATGACGTCATGTGGTTTAAACGCGACGAGATGGTTTAAACGTCAAATTTTAATGCTTCCTTCCTTGGTTGATGGTTGCTTGTGTTTTTCTTTGTGCTAGAGAGCTATAAAATATTATGTATTAGATTGTTATGAGTATTACTGTTTTATTATTGTGTTAAAAGTGTTATTACATCTGATAAACATGCCTTGTTGTGCAATTTCGAACTGCAAACTGCAAGAACAATTATTACGTGACTAATAAAGGCAGTTCAATTATAAATAGGTACTTTAGATTTCCAGCAGAGGAAAATATGATGAAACAGTGAGTTGATGCATGCTGTAGAGAAGACAAAATTAATTTAAAAAATGGTAAGACTTACTTCAATTAATTAAGAGATATTAATCGTAAAATAAGTTTTGATAATTATTATTGTAAAAGGAAGTTGGATTGGATGGAAACGATGGATTTTTTCCAAAAACTTTTTACAAATTCAAGTACAAGATCACAATGGCTATAATTTAAAATTATTTTGGAATACCTATACAGAGTGTCTCATATGACAGTGGCATATCAAAGTTATGTTTTTTTAAATGGAATGCTCCTATGTTTTTACATTTTTAGATTGGCTGAGAAGAGAAAATAAGATTCGCTTTTACAGTTGGTGTTTAAATTCAGAAGTTTTTGAGTTATAAACAAGTAAAAATCGTCATTTTTCAAGTTCAAGGTCCTGTACAACGAAAACGGCTGAAGATAGAGAAAAACGGCGTACATGTCCCGCCTATTTTAACTTTTGCATGAACTGTTTATACAGGCTGATAAAAAATTTGAAAAATTCTGAGATTTATTCTCCACGCGTTGCCAAATAAAAAATCAAGGAAAGTACAAATGTTTCTATACCATAGGATAGTACATGAAAAGTTAAAATAGGGACATGTAAGCCGTTTTTCTCTATCTTGAACCGTTTTCGTTGTACAGGGCCTTGAACTTGAAAAATGACGATTTTCACTTGTTTTTCACTTGAATCGGAATCCTGGCTGCTGATGTGGCGCAATCGCGAATCCGTTCATTACTCATCGAGATGATATCGCTGTTTTGGTTGTTTTTTTTTTGCCAAAACGGGAGCAACCGGGAGTAACGGACGGAGTTGGAGACATAATTCAGAAGGAAGCAATAAGTTTACAGGGGCAACCGGGAGTAACGGACGGAGTTGGAGGCATAATTCAGAAGCAAGCACTAAGTTTACAGGGGCGAAAAAATTCACTAATGTATATTCATGTTTCCAAAGGGTTTCTGCAAAATTTTTGTGCGGATCGGTGTATAGGGGCTAAGGGGAAACCCATGGAATCCGACCTAAAACATTTTTTGTCCGACGACTCACAGCACAGCTAACGTAGGGGCAAAAAACCGATTCCCCCGTTTTCACACCTGGTTTTTCCCTCCTCCCCACCTCAGAGACTTGCGTCAAATCGGCTACATAGCAGTAGTCCACCAAGTTGACCGAAACTAAAAAAATTCAAAAAACCGAGTGTCGTTTTTTCACGCAAAATAAGTGTACTTCGTCAGTTCTATTCTTTTTTAGCATCATTTCAAAAGTATTATCAATAACCGACTGATGAGAGAATGTTGATCACAATCCTTAATAATTTTTTTCCACATAAAGGAAGTCCCAACAGCTTGAAAACAATAAAGAAAGAAGGAAAAAACATTTATTTTTTCTTGTTTCCAAAATCTCTTAATAAAATTTTCGCCTGTGTCATTGTTTTCGCCATTTTTTTGACTATTATTTGATCAGAACGTCTGAATTTTTTAGCAGCTCATTAATTATAGTATAAGAAGCTACCGATAACAATCTTTTTATCCTTATATAAGTTTAAAAATTGCGATTTTGAGTGCTAGATAATTTTTAGATGCTGTAAAATTGTACAACCTTGAACCATGAAAAAATTTTCACATGTAATACCACTAGAGGTCAAATTATTTCCGGAAATTTTTTCGAGCTCACGAATATTTTGAAAATTATCGCGAGCCGAAGGCGAGGGATAATTTTCTTAAAATATTCGTAAGCGAGAACAAAATTTCCTGGTATAATTTGATTTCGAGTGGTATTTGGAAAGAAAATTTCACAACAAAATTAGTTTTGATAGAATAATTACAATTTTATTGTGAAATAAAAATATGACATGGAGGCGTAACATAATCACTTGACAACGCCAAACTGACGTTTAATAACTGCGCCGCCATTATTAGCGCTGTCAAACACAAATTTTAGTTTCTAAACTTCACCAGCCGAATGTGTTTTTTGATAATGATAAGTCGACAATTGCGGTATAATAGTAATTATGATTAGTATTGATTAGATGCCATTCTTTCCAAAGCGCAAGGATTTGCCCAGCAGATGGATTCTACCAACAAAAAGTGCCATATAATTAATTATAAAGATAAAGTGGTCGAACCCCCATGAATTCGCCGTGTGTTAATCCGAAAAATTATGTAAGTACCTACCTATTTCAAATAGAATTTCTAAATTAGGTAAATTAGGTTTCTTCAGATAATTTTTTCGATAGTGAATCCGTGATTTCATACGTGGTAATACGCGAAAACATCACTTTAATATTAAATTATAATAGAAACTTTAACAAAACGCATTGGTTGATTAATATTAATAACAGCAACAGTTAACAGTTGACGTTTATAAAGTTCCTAGTTGTCACTTTTAAACGTCAAAAAATTTCCACTATAATACTCTCCAGCTTACCCTGGAGGAGAAAATTTCCGATATAATACACAAATAACCATGGCAACGGTAAGCAATGCTCGTACTTTATTGGCTGAAAATTGATGGCGTGAAATTTTCACCTTTAAATATCCCGGGTGCTTGAACCTACTGCATGAATCCCTCCCCTGATCCCCCATTTACTTACAAGTAGAGATCTCCTAAAAACATTTGCACCTGGCCCCAAACACCTAAATCCGGCATTGATAAAGAACCCGAAGTCCAAAAAATTTAAAAAAAGATGGAAGGATTAACTTAAGCAGGTCATCATATCAATATAGAACAACCAATAAGGAACACACTAAAAAATAAAAGAAAGAAGCAAGATAAAACAGAAATAAAACAACCGTGTATATTCGCTATATCAAGTCAAACAAATAAATACAGAGAACCTATTGATATTTGCTTATTGTAATAGAAGTAATTGCCAAATAAATATATTAATAGAAAATTGTTAAGGGCTATAGGCAAAAAAGTATTTTTTTATAGTGTGGTCTTTATTATAATATCAACGTTTCGACCGAACAATTTGGGTCATCTTCGGGATTCTAAAATGACAAAAAGGAAACAGTTAACGATATATTTAGTAAGTAGCTGCTATATCGTTAACTGTTTCCTTTTTGTCATTTTAGAATCCCGAAGATGACCCAAATTGTTCGGTCGAAACGTTGATATTATAATAAAGACCACACTATAAAAAAATACTTTTTTGCCTATAGCCCTTAACAATTTTCTATTAAGATATTTGCTTATATAGGGTGGGGACTTTAACTGGAACTATTTCTCTACAAAAATCGGGGTTAAAAAGTATTAAAAAAAATGCAAAAACACGTCAATTGAGAATTTTTGTGAGCTACTTTCTGACACAAAGCAATTAAAATTTTTACTTTCTTAATGGCTGATACCTAACGGCATTTTGTTTTATAAATGGGACACCCGGACACCCTAATAAAGCGCTACTACCTCCTCGGTCTGTGTAACCTGAACCATGCGTGATTGAAAAATTTTGAAACTATTTCTACAAGAGAGTGACATATCCAATAAGTTACGTTTTTTTTAATGGAATGCTTTTAGGTTATTGTGTTTTCAAAAGAAAATGTTGCAATTTTCACTTGTTTTGAACTCTCAAACCACTCATTTTAAAATCTTCAACTGTAAAAAAATTATTGTTTTTTTTTTTTTGGACAAGTTGAACATTTAATAATATTTCACAGTGTCCTATTTAAAAAACAAAGTGAGTTTAGGTTTCAGCTCATTAAGAAAGAAAAAAAAAATAAATTCTTGGTGTCAAAATGTAGTTCAAAAAAATTTCAATTGACGCGTTCTTGCATTTTTTTCAAATATTTTATCCTGATTTTCTAGAGAAATAGTTCCATTTAAAGTCCCCACCCTGTATATTTTATGCCTGAAATCTTTTTCCAGCAACTGTAGGAAAACATCACATTTTAGATTATTTGCTATTGCTATCTTCAGTAAGTTCTCGAACAATTTTTTTTACATCCCTAACAGAAAATTTATGAACTTGACGAATCAAATTTTTCAATTGTATGTGATTGAAAAATTCATGAGCTAGGACCCGATTCTTAAAATCGGTCCTTCTGCAACTATCGTAGATATTTTCGACGATTTCCCGAAAACTCCTGTCTTCGAGGTTTTGCACTCTCGCGTGCCATGGGAGGGCCGCTGTTATGACATTGAGGATGTCCACAAAGTCAACGAAATAGTCAGTATCAGCTTCGGCGTGGTGGTCTTTTTCAGCTTGAATATCTACCGAAGAACATTCCATCTCGCTTATATTCAAGGACTGCGACGTGTTCTCGTTGCTCTCAAGCATGCTATTTTCTTGTTGCTCGTAATTTTTCATTGGTCCTTCAGAAAATAATACAACATGACTATCCTTTTTATCGAATCTGATTTGATCTTCCATTTGAATACTTGTCAGACTATCTGGTTTATGTTTATTTCCTTCTCCAACAGAGGGCGACTGAAATAAAATTCATGTTGTCAAGCTTTCTTTTATAGACTTTTTCATAATAAAATTTTACGTAATTAAAAATTCTACAAAATTTCAGGTTAGTTAGTTAGATAATGCGTAGTTAGGGGAATCACCAGAACGTACTTTTTCTCAATCGCTGGATTCAGGAATGAAATAATAAAGAAGTGAAAAGAATGGTCCATTTTGTGCATTTTCACCTGTATCAATTCCAGGTTTTGCATTTAGTAGTGCGACTGGTCATGCATAAGTTTTGTAATCTTATATATTTAACGGCAGTAAATTTTGTAGAATTTTCAGTCTTATTTTAATTATCAATCAGAGGTTAATAAATAAATGACACATCTAGGATCTTACATTTGATGATGATGGGATATCTTGAAGCATCACACTATCACATTCATGTACTACTTGATCCAGAATCTCATTCAAGAGAACTTTAATTGTATTTATTTGCTTTTTCTTTTGAATTTTCTCAAATATCAACTTATCTTTAGCTGCATTTCTTTCTTGATAAATGGCAGACACATACTCTTCACCTCGCAGTTCTTCCCAACAAACGTACTTGCCTTAAATAAAAATGTTAGATTTTGGGTTAATGTGCAATATTTATTATCTATACCTGTAGCAAGTTCTACAGCTTTAACTAAACCCAAAATAGATTTATCGTCTTTACAGAAATCTAACATCATTGCAGTATAATTGATCGTGTCTTCATTTATTCGATACATTTTAAACAGGAGCGATTTCAGTTCATTAATATGAGGTGTTTCAATGTAATTATCAAACCATAGCGATATGGTTTTGAATTGATAATCTTTAACAGTTTCAGTTGTATCTGGATCATATTTTGCAACTTCTCTACGAAAATTGATTATATCAAATTCAGCCGGATAGGGAATTTGCAAGTTATAGATAATAAAATCCTTCCAATAAATGTACTCGTTTTTATCAAACAGCTTGCCACAAAGTTGATTAACATTGTTTGGTGTCAGCTTGAGCCAACGGTCTGGCATTAAAGGAAGACCGCCTTGTCCGGGATCGCTAGTAATCAAATCTTGGATGGCGTACACAAAAGCTCTTTCTGGAAGAAGACCACTTGGTGCCAAGCCCATGAACAAGTTCACAAGCATCATCAATTGTTTTATGGAAAATTTATCTTCGAAAATATCTTCAAAAGCTAGAGGATCAGGATCCAGGCATGGAATTTTTTCAAATAATTTTTCATCAGGTTGAACATAAAATTTATCTCCTTCAATTACCAATTTTGGTTCTATAGGAACTTCTTCTTCCACGGCTCGAGCAAAGATATCACATGCTGCTTGAACGCTTGATAACTCGTTCCGATATTTTTCCTCTATTTTGTTTCGATTTTCGAAGAATGTATTTTGTAGGCATCTAGTGAAATGTAGAAAAGTTGCCACTGCATCTTGGTGAAGAATCTTCGCTCTCAACATGGCTCGAGTTGTCTCACCTTCAACCACAGTTTTCCATTCACTGGTCAATTTCGGGTAGTTTTCTTTAACAAGATCATCTTGCTCATTAGGGATAGTTGAAGCATCTTTAACTTTTTTTGAATATTTTTTCTTTTTATTCGAAATAAGATTATCTATCACTTTAAAGCAATCCGTCTTCATCTTTCCGATATTATTTGCGAATAATTGGTTAATCGGTGACATCTGAGACTCAAATACTGTCGATTTAAGTTCTTGAAACCGCACTAGAAAAGTATTCAAGTTTTCTGATAGTTTCATTATTAAATTAGTGTCCTGTATATCTTGTTTAGGTAACGTTATTTTTTGGAGTTTAGGGGCATCACAAGGGGCTCCAGTAATGATAGCTGAATAATAATCATTAACAAGTTGCAAAGAATCTGTACATCTGTCAAGTTCCAATTGATAGGCATTGGTAAACAAATTAACTACTTCAACAACTTGAACTATTAACCAGTTATCTCTGATCATTTGCAATCGACGTTCTTCAGAAGTCTGCATATTCTTGTCGCATATTTCGCACAATTTCTGTCTAAACTCGTCTATTCTGCAATGCAATTCTGCTTTCATTTCTTCGTCATCTCTCAGATCTTCGTCTATCGAATTATACAGCAGTTGGAACTCGAAAAGGAGAAGCTGCTTATTATCAGGAGCACATATCAGTTTGTTCATTAAACTGTTTACTGCATGCGTGTAAGGCATTAGGGCGTTCAGAGCGATACGTTTCATGAAAAAAATGGCCTTGAAACTTGAAACGTAGCTCTCTTCGATGTGCTCCCAGAGAGTCGCCAGAAGAACTTGTATTGAGTTAGGTACAGGCAGGTCGATATAAATCCAGTCGGTTTCACCAGGAAGTGGAGGTTTCGGTTCTTCGATGTATTCGATTACGGTATCTTCTTCTTCCTCTGGTTCGGGGATCTGGGTTTCTTTATCATCGTATGTGGAGATAATTTTTTCTTGACCTTTACTTCCTTTTTTACTCTTATTTTTTCCTTTTTCCGCACTTTTTTTATCAGATTTTTTTTCAGCATTCATCTTGGATGTCGATTTCTTTTCATCGCCTTTTTTCTTGACAACAATTTTTTTACTTTTTTCTTTTATTATTTCTTGTTCTTCCATTTTTGCTGCTTTCGATTTCAGGTCTATTCTGTATTGTTCAAGCTGCGTTCCTATTTCTTGTAAATTATCACCAAAAAGAGTCTCAGAATCTTTAAGCGGTAATGTATAGTCTCCTATTATCAGTTTCCCCAGATGTTTAACAGTATCAAAATCAAAAACTTTATAATATAAGTAATAAAGGCAGCCTTGTTCTGCATAGAATTTGCATACTTGGTCTGGAGGTGTTTCAAAATATTCAATTACAGGTGGCAATTCCGCACTGCCTTGATCTGTATCTGTTAACTGTGGCATGATTTTTATATATGCAGTAAAGAATGTTTTGAAAGGATGGGGTTCTGAGAACTTAACAGGATTGGGAAGCAATTCAGATGATCTTAAAACATCTCTATTGATTTCTTCATCCGACTGTCTAGTTTTAAGGTCAAGTAAGTCAACTATACTTTTAAAATATTTCATATCGATGTTAACATTGGGAACTTTTGAACCAGTCAATTTTTCTTCCAGAATAACCACTTCTTCAAGGGTATGAGGAATATTCACTAAAGCAAAACCTGAAAGTATTCATTCACGATTAATGATTTGAGCAGAATACTGTGACAATATTACCTTGATAATTATGAAGTGTTTTCAAGTATTCAATCAACATGTCAATAACTAGAAAATCTGTTAACGGATTTCCAAGGTTAAGTTCTTCAAAAGCAGTTTTTCCAAGCTCTGCTTTCTGGGATAAATAGATTTCCTCACCTGGTAACCATTTAGGGGTTTGAACCATCTTATCAACAATAATTACTCTTGGAAAGGCCACATCAGAATCTTTTCCATGTAAAATCAAAGCGTTTTTTGAAGCTGTATCAATACGATTATTTTTTCTTTTTCCGTCTTTTTTGTCTTTATTATTTTTCTTTTTAGTTTTTTCATCATTTTCAGAATGCGAGATAGCTTCTTCAGATTGGGATTGATTCACTCTGTTATCCGCATAATCCTCTGGTTTGACTTCTTGCTTGTATGCTTCAATGCAAAAATTGATTGCGTCATGCAACTCAACAACTTTTATCTTGTTTTTCTCCAATATTTTTTTTAATGTTGGGATGATTGTTTCATCAGTGATGTCTGCCATACACACTGCTGTTGTTAAGTTAGGCATGTTCAATCCAAACGATGGAGGATCTAATGGGTATTTAGCTAAAAGCAGCCTGTGAACAATGTACCCCAAAATATTGCATCCTGAAATGTTGAAACAATTTTTTTATTTATGATATACCAACCTAGTTGATAGTTTAAGTAAGGACTTACCAATTTCTATTTTATGAAGTTCTTCTTCTGTGTGTTCAACACTATCCAAAGCAAATGGTGTTTTCAAAAATAGGTAGCTATCAAACATTTGATCATCTAGAACATTTTGTCTTTCGGTCTCAATATCATAGAGCTCTTCCAGTGATTCGGGTATTTCAGATTTAGACTGAATGATGTCGTCTACCGAATCTAAGGCTGGTAATAATTGAGATCCTTTTATAAATAGAGTTTTCCATTCTTCAAGTTCGTGCATTTTGGGTTCAGTTTTATATTTTAGTGAGTAGTCTATGTGCATTAAAGAATAGTCAATTAAATCGTTTACAGTCTCCCTGCAGAATTTTTCGTGCTTTGCTCGTTTCAGGCGTTGCTTCTCATCATAGAGTCTTCTATGCAGTTCATTTAATCGATCACATTCAAAGTAATAATTATTTTTTTGGTCACTGATTTGATTTTCGATTATAGAAGAGTGCCGTGCAAACTCGAGTTCTTTTTGCTTTTGTTCTTCTCTGTTTACAAACTCTCTATTTTCCATTATAATTTTCTTCTGTGTGCGCGTTTCCAGTAATTTCGTTACCATTTGTTTTTCATACATTGATTGTTTCAAAAGCTTCTCGTTCATAAACTCAATAACTTCGCTTTCATGTTTTTCTTGAACACCTACCCATAAACGGTACGTTACATCTTTTTGCAATTTCTCTTTATAAATTTCATTTTCCGCATCAAATTGATGTCTGGATTTTATACCCTTTAAAATGTTTCTCGCTTTCCTTTTATCCACCTGGAACATTTCTGTCTGTTTAGCTTTTTCTTGTTCTTCTTTCAATACCTCATAAGGGGTACTGCAATCAAATTCCGCATCGTCATCTTCTGTAGGTAGATTTATTAATGGTAGCTTAGGAACTTGTGTTTTATTGACGTTCTGATTTGGTCGCTCTGAAGTCTCAATTTTAATTTTTATAAAATTATTGTATTCATCGTTCTTTTCTTTAATCGTGTTATTGAGAGATGCAAACTTATCTTGATACCAGTTAATCACGTCCCAACCTCGATGCAAGTACTTTGAAGCGGGATTATCTGACAGTTCAAATTCTTTACTGAAATGATCTTTCACTTTTTGCACTTTAAATCGAAAGTTTTTCGGTCTCAGTTTTTCCACGCACCGTTGATTAAGCTCAAAAGAGATTTTTGATTTATTGAGAAGTTCCAGGTAAACTTTGAAGAAGAGATTTAGCGATGCAGATCCTCGACCATTTATAATATCTAGTATTTCTGAATCGGTGACGTCGACGTGAATATTTCTCAACCATCCTACAATATGCTGCGAGAAATTATTGTAAGCAATTTCTACACTGTCTGTTTTTTCCACCAGGTTACTTTGGGGCTCGGTTATTATATTGTAACTGCAAAGCAAGTCTGAAAGTAATTTTCCATCTCTCGTTTTGTCTATAAATGTTGTATCGTTTAGATCGACAACAACACCCAAACACTTTGTTAACCAGCGTTGTATTACTTCCTTCATTGCAGGGCTCTAAATTAATAATTAATTATTATTATTATCAGGTGAACATTAAAAAATTCAATTCTGACAACTAAAAGTCAATAACAAATCGTTTCAAATAGTTATTACCATGGTTATTGTAATTTTAGTTCTTCTTTCACTGTTTTTTCAATATAATAGATTCATTCTTACTGGTCTTGAACCGTCAAGAGTATGTAAAGTTGAAATTCATGAGTTCGGGTTTTACTGAACTAATTTTAACTATTTCTGAGAAAGCAGTTCGTTGTTTTGGTTTAACTTAGAACTGTTTTAGAACCGTTAAATCTAGTCCTTGGTCTGGACTAACAAAACTGTTTTTGAATAATTGTTACTTACCGCATGCTGATTTTCATTACTCTTTGGCATTTGAATGTTTTCTACTTTTTGTTTATACAATAGAGTCCCGCTAATCCGACCCCTCGCTAGTCCGAATATCCTCGAAGAAATTACTTATTCTCGTAGTCCGAACAGTCGTCCAAAAATATCCTTATAATCCGAACAACCTCCTCTACATGCATACATATTGATAAAAATAATAAAATTGCGTGTGTGAGATATGTACTTAATGTAAATGTTTTAGCAAGGTGAACGAAATTTACGACTTCCAGGAAACAAAAACGACCTAATGCTGGGAACAGGTTCATTCGATCGAGACAATAGTCTGTTCGAGTTTCGAGCATTTCTGTTCGTCGCAGTCTTCTTTACTTTTTGTATACTATTCTCCGAATAACATATAAAAATGCATAGGTACATAACTATTTTATTTTCTATTAAGTTTTTTCATGATTTTCAGTAATCCGCACGCATTCGCGAAATAATGATATATTCACTAATCCGCACATGTTCGGACTAGCAAAATACGGGCTAGTCCGAATATTTGCTACTCCGAACAACTATGTGCCTGATATGATTCGGATTAGCGGGACTCTACTGTAGTTGTAATTTGTTATTGTTTGCTGAGGTTAGATAGCTTAAATAATAATTGACTGTTATTTAATAACAGTTTTATTTAATATAACAGTAATATTTAATTTATTCAAGTGATTCAACTTGATAAAATATTGCCAAAAGTATCTATAAATTTTTTTCGAAAACTCAGAAATAAGAAAGTTATGAGCCTTCAAAGTTGATTTTTTTAAATCAATATTTTTTTATAATTTTTTTTCTAGTGTACGGATTTTCTTAAAATTTGACACACTTGCCACTGATGTTGCTTTGTATCCTTGGTCCAAATTAGACTTGAATCCCTCTAAATCAAGAGGCCCTAGACCTTCAAAAAAGGCCTATAACTTTTTTCGTTTTGAACTTTTTTGAGTTTTGAAGACGCACAATTGAAGAACACGAAGAAATATTCGGAAAAGGTCCTCTTTGTCTGTCACGATAAAATGACCTGTTTCCGAGTAAAACTGTTTTAAAAATTTGCTTGCACTAAAATTGATCACCATAAATTACGATCATTTTGCAACAATACCAAAGCATGCTTTGGAAACAGCTGCAGGGTTGCCTAGTTATGTACAAAACAGATACATTCGTATATAAATAGACTTGGAAATGATAAAATTTGAAAATTTTTTAATAATTTTTTTTTCAATAAAATAATAAAATAATTTTAATAAAAAAAAACTGCTGTCAAAATTAAATCCAAAGCAAAGGTCTTGTTTCCTAGGCAACCCTGCAGCTGTTTCCAAGGCATGCTTTGGTATTGGTGCAGAATGATCATAATTTATGGTGACCAATTTTAGTGCAAGCAAATTTTTAAAACGGTTTTACTCGGAAACAGGTCTCATTTTATCGTGATAGACAAAGAGGGCCTTTTCCGAATATTTCTACATGTTCTTCAATTGTGCATCTTCAAAACTTAGAAAAAAATATTACGAAAAAAGCTATAGGACTTTTTTGAAGGTCAATGGCAGTTATTAAGGCCTCTTGATTTCGAGGGATTCAAATCTAATTTGGACCAAGGATGCAAAGCAACATCAGTGGCAAGTGTGTCAAATTTTAAGAAAATTTGTACACTAGAAAAAAAGTTATAAAAAAATATTGATTAAAAAAAATCAACTTTGAAGGCCTATTAAAATGGACCCAAAAATCACCCCCTTAAATATTGACATTCAATTACATAACACCCTGTATTATAACTTTCTTATTTGTGAGTTTTCGAAAAAAATTTATAGGTACTTTTGGCGATACATATTTTATCAAGTAGAATCACCCCCTTAATTTTTTTGCACATAATTTCCGGACAGCCTGTATAATAATCTTTTTAATCATAAATTCTTGTATTAAATCAATAAAAAAACATATAAGTAAGGAGGGATAAATAAGGAGGGAGAAATTTATGAGTATTCCTATGGTGTAGTGTAGTTTGTAGCCACTAGAGAAAGAAGCCCGAAGTTATAGTTTCTTTCAGCCCTATTCGGATCTAGTAGGCTATGAATTATGAAAATGATCAAGAACAAGAAGTGTTAAGATTCTAGGTTATGAGTGTTTTTGATGTCGTTCTCAGAATAAAGCAATGTTGCCAAATGTACTAAAGAAACAGGTAACTGATTATTTGATCCCTAAATAAAAAAATTGTGAAATTATTTTTCAGCATCCCAATTGTCAAGGGTAGTTCATTATGAAGGTAGGTATTCACAAAAAAAATCTTCAAGAATTATATTACAATGTGAACAGAACAGCCTAGCAGCAGCATCCTCTCCTCTATTGTCTGTAGTATTTCGATCAATTATTAATATTTCTGTGAACGGAGTGGAGAGAGTCACATTCTAATTTATGAAATGGACTCATTTATACCTATGAAAAGTATTTACAATTTATTATTTCATGGATACTTACCACAAATATCTCTCGCAGTTGTGAAATTATTGCTGAAGGTGGAGAAATTCCCCCATTACAAGCTGTTCAAGCAAGAAAAGCATTTTTTAAACCAAGTTTAGTTGAAGTCAGCATTTTTCACATTTTCATTATTACTTATGACATTATACATTTTTTGAAAACAAATTAGTCAAAATATTGACATTGACAGTTTCTTTGACGACTTCAAGATTATACCAGGTGAAATCAGCTGATTTTTCAAGGCCACCTGCGCTTCTTATGGAGATGGAATATACTGTACTTTGTACAGGCCCAAGGAATAAAGAGTGACTTTTAAAATTCATTAAATCTACAAAAAAATAAAAATTAGCGCAAGCTCCATCAAAAAACAATTTTTAATTTTGACACAAGTAACAACTCACCTCGTTTAATATTTTTTTCGCAAGTATTATGCAAAAAATGCCACAAATAGTGTTCTTTTCCCAGAGTTTATTCACCTTCAATCAAGCGAGACGTTTGAATCCTTTCTATTTTCTTTCTCACCTTACCATAACAATTTTCTCGCTTATTTAAAGAACAATAATGAAGTATAAGTGATCTGAAGATCCAGCAATGTTAAGTTCCAATAAGTAATTTGTCCTCAACAATGTTAAGTACCAACGATGGTAAATACCAAACAATTTAAAGTAAAGGTTCAGTATGGAATGGGACTAACCTTTTTGTTCTTCCTAGCCATTTGGTCTCAGCATGAGGTTGAATAATAATTGAAAGGACAATTTTAAAACTTTTTACAGGTCTTTTAAGTAAAGGTCTTAATAATAATTAACTGCATTTATATATTACCAAAAAAATTAATAAAACAAATTTTCACCTACATTTTTAAAGTAGAGTATAATTAAAAAAATATTATAACATTTTAACTTTTAAGGCTACAATTAGCAGAAAAAGAGTTCTCTAAAACCTGATTTTCAAATAAAAAATTGAATCTGTCAGTTTTGTGCTTTTTATGTTTTCACAATATCACCTTCCTCTGATATCCAATATCCAACCCAAATGTCTAGGGAGGGGGTGTTAAAATAAAGTTAATTGACCGAAAATGAAAATATCTCAAAAACTGGTAGAACCGACTGAAGTCCAGTGTTTCAAATTTATAAAAAAATACCAACGAGAATGAACCAATATATGCGACAGGGATCATTGTATCAACAGTACAGAGACCTCCCATCTGGCAAAAACTACCATCCTGGCATTCATGGTTGCCATTGATAAATAATTATAAAGAACAATAATAATACAAAACAATCAAAAGTTAAACTCTATTTATTCATATTTATATTTATATACTCTATCTATCATATTAAAATGTCAAAGACCACTAATTATAATTTCATTCAGGATTTACGTACGAAGCCTAGCAGAAGCAGAAGGGTTGCAGAGCGCAACGTGACAGTGTTAACTAATTAACTATCGTTAGAAGAGCAGCAGCTAGCAGTTCATATCATTCGGATTTGATCAATGAAGTTAAAAAGTACCTTAGATGAAAAATTACCTATTGATAGACGAGTTATTTCATGTTAACCATTGCTGATATTAATTACTAATATTGTAAATGTAAAATGTATGGTTTGTGTGCCTGCTAAGATTATTTCGCTATTTTGTTGCCAATTTTTTCGTACAGATTAACACGCCTGTTTCATGTTAGTAAGTTCATTTTCCTTGGTATCTACTTTGCTTACTACTGAAATTGATATTTCCCAACAAAGAAATCAAATCAGTGTTATATAGAAATCTTGTTTCTGATAATTGTAATCTGTTTTGTAACAATATTAATCTGTTGTAATATTATATTTATATAAGCACATAATAACAAGCAAAACAAAATGGTTTATTATTGACTAGTTAAAGGTAAGCCCAAGCGGGGACGGTCTACAAATTCTACACCGTGCCGAAATATTGTAGCAGATGTCGCTGTAACCATTGAACCCCAAAACATTAAATAGAGCAAAGATTCTGTGGAATATTTCGACGGAAATATAGCAGAAGCGACAAACATTGCAACGGCGATAAGAAGAACCGAAGGAAACGTTATGTACCTCCATCCGCGTTGCACACGGAACGGACTAACCGGCTCAGAATAGCCCAGAAACAAATCGATTGCATCTTGCCTGTAACCGTCCAAGAAATTATTCTTCACGTATCGTGTCACCGAATTCATTCCGTCTTGTAAAACCCCGACTTTTGTTCGTTTACCGGTCCTAGTGAAGTCCGTTTTCAAAGCTCCCGTTCCTGAATATTGAGTACTGATTATGTCGGCATTATCAGCCCAAATGTTCTTGTACAGAGACTCGAAAGAGCTCTGATCGTGCAATTTTTGATCTTGACGTAGGATGCCTAATCTGTGTAAGCAAATATCGAGATTTCTGTGTGCCAATAAGCTCTGTACGACGTTAGTTCTATCCAAGCAATCGATGCAATTCACCCTAAACACGCCCTCCTGTAAAGAAGCCAAAGAGCCGTCTCGGAGAGTTAAGAAATACCCCATTTCGTCTTGATCAAGTGCTAATCTATCAATTAAAATCGACAATCTATCCCACCTCATTTTCCTGCATTCGGAATGGAAATCGAACGGTTCGTACTTGACCGATTGTAACCCTACCCGACCCACGGCGTCCCTATAAGCTCTATTCAAGTTACCTTCAGCTCCGCGCTGGTCAACTAAATCCACCAAAATCTGTTTCCCATAGATCATAGTATGCGATTCGAGATGTTTATAACAAGCAGTGTGCTGTTCTTGGGGATCTATATCGAGCAATGAAGGGGGTGGTTTGTACCGTAAATCAGGGCTTTGATGCCAAAACAATGGAATGGACCCACGAAGAATTACATAACTAACTCGATCGCCCTGAAATTCTACCAGTTGTTCAGTTTCAACAAAATTGGCAACATTGCCGTCTTGATCTATCCCTCGTCGATGCAACCTAGTCCCGGCCCGTAAGACACTTCGACGGGAAAGGATGCTCCAGGTGAAATTCTGTCCGTTAATTACGCACTGATTAATGGAAACGTAGCCGTGAAGAATAGGCAAGGGGAAGTTACGTAATTCAGGCCGTTTGAAGTCTTTTAAAATGTGACCATTCCAGATGAATCTCTGATCGCCGCGTTCATAAAGTGATTGGTTCCAGAATTCGGGCATAATATCGTGTAAACGTTGGAGGGAATGTGTGATGTCATACGAATAGCTAAAATAATGGTACGGTGTTGAAAACACCTGTTCTATCATGTTTAAGTAAATATTATTATCGGCCTGTTCCTCTTGATTTAAATGGAGAGTACTCCTGAAGTAAGGCAGTAATTCAGCTTTGGCCAGTCTCCATATCGCGTGTCCTGCTATGTAACCGATCAGTTCTCTCTGTGTGGCTATCACTAAGTACCTTCCAGCGAGTAGCTTAACTACACCCAGTAAACCGCAGAAGTCTTTTCTGCTGCTGGCAGCTGGAATTTGACCAACGTTTGATTGGAGCGTTATACTTTCTGATGAGCGGTCTAATATCAATAGATCATTCACATTTTTCGGCTGAATGTAGAAACTTTCCGGGGTTATATGTCTGAAAAAGAAAACTATCTCTGAGTATTTGTTTTAAGGGGACCACTTACAAGGAATTTTATATACAGCAGTAGTTACCTACATCGTTAAATCATTGTAAATATCTGATGACATGTTTTCTTGCAACTAAAACTGGTATAATATGATAGTAATAATAGTTCCCAGAGTATTCAAAGTAGTTGGTCGAGGTTGTTATAATGCAGCTTGCTTTGCAGTTAGTAACTCCAGGAACTCGTAATAGTAGAACACAGTAGTCGCTTTGACTGGCGTTAACACAAGGTGAAGTTAATTTATTGGACAGAGAACGAAGGTTGAGAGATCAAGGAAATAAAATGTTCACATAATTACTAGGAAAGACGACAGAGTTTGTAAATACAAGCAATAAAATAATTAAAATATTAATTAACCTATAAATTGCAAATGCAAACTGATAAGCTAAATGCAAATTTTTGACATTTAAATTGATCGACCAGATGTTATTGATTGTCAGTTGTCAGTGCTCAAACGTCAACTGTCGAATTCTCAAGTTAAGTGAAGGTGGCCATAGTTCATAGTTTTCAAAAGCTAAAGTTAAAAAGAAGACTCACTAAGTGGCAGCGTTCCGTAAGGTTAGAGCATATACGTGTATAGGCAACTGATTATACAGCTTGTGCATGATGTTGTATAGTCGACCAAGAGATATTATAACGAAATGATCTAATTGTTAAACTGTCATATTTTATGACTTCAACAATATTCCAATAATCCAAAAATTGATAAAATAACAGAAGTCGTTTCGTTATATCTCTGGTCCAACTATAAATCAAACAAAACTACAATAATAAAAATTATAGAACGACAGTTATTAAGTATAATTACGAAATACTTTTTATACCTTCAATGCTACAACATAGTTCAGTCGGTAAAGTAAAAAATGTACCAAAAGTTCACAATAAATCTTATATCTAAAATCAATAATTTTTTCAATAATTCAATTTCTTAAATTCTTCAATAATTGCGTTAATAGAGAGGGAACACAAATCCATAAACATCAGTTCTGCATGGGGGTGCAGCGCGTAACTGGCGATCCACGGAATAGGTATCAAAATAATATACTTTAATTAGAAAAATTAAAGCTTTACTAATTTCCTTAAAAAAGGTACTTATCGTGTATTTTTTTCGTATTTGCGCGCCGACAAAATTTAAATAAACAAAGATTCGCGCGCATCAGAAAAACAAAATTTGCAATTTCTTAAAAAAATATCCTTAATGAATAACTCGAAAACTATGACAAATTAAGAATGAAAATTTTATATAAGATTTTTTTATGAACTTTTGGTACATTTTTTATTTTACCGACTGGACTAACAACGTATATTGAACGTGAATGAATACCTCTGTATTCACGTCTCATGTCTATAGTAAGTGCCATAGTTATAATGCAGCAGTGCTCTTATGGCGCTCACAGTTGCCGCTTTTGTCATACTTCTGGGAAGCAGGCGTCCACGAGCGTACGCTCTTCATTTTGAAAATGATTTAATTCTTTGCCCTTCTGTAACATTTTGTACCTCCGCAGACTGCTCTATTATCATTGATCTCGTTCATAAGTGAGGATTGCACAACATGGAACAGCACAGTAGAGTTTATAACTTCATACATTAATATTACAATATTCAGATATTATTTAATTATTATATTCTTTTGAATCCGTCAAAGTTTATTATATTCTTCTTTTTCAAATTAATATCCATTTTATGAACAAAATTGTTTCGATTATTTAGTTAGTCAGAACATATTCGTAGGTGTAGGTATAATACATACTTATATTGATAATAATAATTAAGTATAAGTATGACTTATTATTTATACTAAATGAATGCAAATGCTATGACGCGGTATTTGTCATTCCTTCTACAATTTCTTGCGAGAACACATTTCCTAAAGATCTACATTTTTACTTACTCCACAGAATAATTAGGTAGATGCGGAATTTGAATTTTCAACTGACAGATACTCTGTTGTAGTGGCAATAATTGACGTTGCGTTGGTAACCAAACATTGGTAATTAAGAAAATAATAAAACTGTCATAAAATAATTCACGAAGTTATATTTATTTTTGTATTATTTCTTGAATACTTGAATAACGGACATCGATTTTGAGTCTCAATATTATTTTTCTGCACTTAAGCTAAAAACCAATACACTATTCCTTCTTTCTCGGAGACAGTGCGTATGTTGTTTTGTTGTTTTAAACAAAACGAAATATTCTTGGACCGCAACAACAAGTTCTCAGTTCAACAGCAAATACCTAGGCTCCAAGCTAATACGAGTGTTGATGTTTATTTAATTTAATATTTTGAAATATTAAATTTGAATCAGTACTTAAATTAAATTAAGACTGAAAAAGCACATATTAACAGACTCATTGGTAACATCCCCCTGAGAAGAAGAATAAAGTAAGTACTTGATCTAAGTCCCCTGATGAAAAGAAGTAATTTGCAAGTGATAGGCACTACGTGAAGATAGAAGATGAGTATATGATTACATTGCCGTATACGGCCAAAGGAGAATCTTATACATAACTGGCAAAAATACTGAGACATCTACTCGAAGTTGTTTTTTCTAAAAGTGTTAATGAATATATAAAATGCAAAGGCAGTATACCTGCCTATCTTTCCCAAATAGGGAAGCCTTGATAAATAAAGTCATCAATAAAGTAGTAAGAAATAAAATTTTATCAACAAGCGCACTACGATTTTCATTTTACTTACCTCTGTAAATAAGGAATGTGTTTAAATAATATTTTTATAATGTAAAAGCAATAGCCACAAGCATTGCAATATGCAGGCTATACGTTATACAAACATCAAAAATTATTACTTTTTGACATTTCAACAGAACCTCAATTATTTTTGTCTAGAAATCCTGAGAATAAAAATGTCAATTATCTTTCGATTTTAATATTTTTATAATGAACCTGTGGCACTGCTTGCATTGAACTGACAACGCTGTCAGTTTTTTGCCCATTTAAAATGCATTGCCCTATGCTACCCACACTGCATATTATCTATGGCCATTACTATAGTGTATGTGGGCATTACGTAATGGGGATCTTGGATACTACGCTAAGAAATGTGAAAATCAAAATCGGTTCAATTAAGAGATAAGTTGCACAATTATTTTATGCTTAATAAGAATCTGAAAAGAAATTCAGGATAACTTTCAGTCGTTGCTGAAATATCCTGAAAAACTGAAAAATCGAGTTCTTATTTTAGCCATATCGTTTTTATTGTTGGAAATTATTGAAATATTTTTTGTAGGTTTACATAAGTTGTCAAAAACTATCCATTTATTGATATTAAACTTTTTTCAAAGCCAATTAACTAAGATCCCAGAGCAGTTTTCATAGTCAACTTTTGTTTTTCTCATGGCCGCCATATTATTTTTTCATGACGTTCGTAGGTATAAGAAAATTATGAGAACCATGTTAATAAGTAAACCTATACACAAAAAAATTTGAAAAAATTTTATTCTTTTTTAGAAAAAAAAAAACATTTTCTCCCAATCACGTCAGTATGAAATCATACCTATTATTTGCCTTATGGTTTTTTAATTTTTCTATGATTTGGGCCTATAAGAAGTTGTCGTTAAAAAAAAAAGAATAAAATTATTTTTAATTTTGCTACCTCTATAGATTTGCAGAATCCAGCAAACACGAGTACCCGAAAATTTCCTGATATTTCAAATCCAAGATTAATACTTATTTGGCAAAACAATTCAATAATATGAATTAATTGAAAAACCATATCATTTTCGGACATAACAATTTAACAATAAAAAAAATCCATATCAGTTGAATTTTTTCCGAAATTTTGCTACTCCACCAAATTTTCACCTAAATCAGGATTCGATTGGTCGTAATTTTTGAAACACTGTCATTTTATTGGCTTATGGAGAGATGAGATAAATTTTCATGTCGAGAAAAAAAAATAGGAATTAGCTTTATAGGCAAAACATTTTTTATTAGAGTTTTTTTAGCAATTTTAATAAAGAAGTTACTTATTTTTAGTAATTTCGTTTTATATTAAAATATTTTGTGGCGTCTTTTGACTATGCACTGGTTTTTAATTAAAGTGGACTGTATTTTATTTTAAGTTTATTAGATTAACTAATATGTGAAGCCACGCAAATATACAACAACAACTTCTAATAATACGCTCTATCTCTAATTTTTACATTTTTCTTAATAATAATTAACAACAACTCGTCATGACGACGATTCTCATCTATTTTCTAAAACTAATGGAGTTTGAAAAGGATAACTGAACTTGGCCCACTTCTTTGGAAGAGGCTTAAACAAATCGCAAGCTTTTGGAAAACTGGATACTTTAAGTGGTTTGGTAAATAAGTGCGACAATTAATTATTGCGTCCCTCTTTTCTTATATAGGTATATCTTTGATCACAAAAGTCCCTAAAATAGATTAACAACGAGAAGTTACACAGGGGGAGAGGGGGATCCTGAAATGACTGCTGCAGCTTACTACCAAATATTCCTCGGTTAAAACTAAGTCGATTTAAGTCAACAAACTTATCTTCGTCCAAAGTCCGAAGTTGTTTGGTTTGGCCACTAGGAGATGTCAAAGTGTCAATTATGAAATGTTTTTTTGCTTATAAAAGCTTAACTGCTGATAGTTGTGAGGGGCAAAAAGTGCTATAGCAAAATTACTCAAGGCATTAAAATTCATTGGCGTAGATCATGGGGTTTTTATAGGTTTCATACATCCTCTGAACTTCTACCGTCAATGGAAATAAAAAATTTTAAATACCGAGCATCATAGATTAGTCGACTCATTTTATCCAAAAATAAGGTACGAATCTTTATAAAAGTTGCCTAATCTTATCGTTTAGAAGATAATCGAATTTGAATGTTGATTTTTATAGGAAATTTCGTAATTTTTTCATGGGATTTTCTTTATGAAATAAAATAATAAAATTGATTTACAGCCAATATTATAAAGGCTCATTAGGCTAACGGGCAGATTTCTGTGCTCGTTTCTGAAGCTAATATCGACGTCAAATGACTTTTATTAAAATTTTTGTAATTACTTTCATGTCAAGAATAGATAAATTAAAAAAAAGTGGTCTGCCCGAACTTAATGAGTCTTTATAATACTCGCTGTTACTATTTCAAAATTGAAACATTCAAAATCGCATTGGCGGGGTATTTAAAATCGCATTTGAATGTTAAAATGTGAACTAGTTTTATTATTTTAAATAGTAAATCAAAAAAATCCCTCGAAAAAATATGAAATTTACTATAAAAATCAACATTCATGCAGTGATTCATAGTACAACAGTGAAAGCAAAATGACCTAACAAGTAATTAGCCCTTTAAGTGGGTAATTTAAATACACTTCACCAAAAAATTACGCACCACCAAGAAATAACTAAACGGTTTTTTTTTGTCAAAACTACTTGTTCGATTTGGACTTTTTTTAATGACAGGTTGTCTCTTCCAGAAAGTTAGTGTATTAGTGCTTTCGTACGGAAACTATTTTTTATAAAATACAGGATGTGTTTTCTTTTTTCTAAAATTTAAAACGCCTTGTAGAGTTTAATAATAACAATATCAACTTAAAATGAAACTAAAACTCTCTAGTCCTATCTTTTTGTAACATTTTGTTTTTTTTTAATTTATTTTATCTTGGCTTCTACAAGAGAAACACAATTTGACACAAAATTTGACAGGACCATGGCTCGGCACCACTAAATACGACTTATTGAAAATGGGCCGGATCCGAGAATTTTAAAACCCTCGTTCAGGACCGTATTTGTTTTTTTTTACACTGTACCAATTATCGCGGTTTTTCTAGATTTAATTTAATTTCATATACGTAAACGAAAATGAAGGAATTTGCAAAAAAACATTAAAATTAGTAATGGAAATACATTTCCATCAAAGAGGGTGTATTACAAATTTTAGGAATAAAACACCCTGTATTTATAAAAAAAATATAGATAAAAATCGTTCAAATCGTAAGTATTTCTGACAAAAACTGAAAAAAACTTCGGTTTTTTGTTTTGGTGGTTCATGCATTAATTTATTGGGGAATGGGGAAGTGTATTATAGGTATAAGACAAAAAAGAGATGCATGCGTGATAACAAAACGTATAGGATATGATCCTGATAGTCAAGTTAGCCACGCTTCGTCCAGCCACACTTTCGGCCAGGAAGAGAGACTTCTAATAATTTTCAACAAATTTTTGTTTTCGTTATTTACAGCTTCAATGGAAAATATTTGGTTTGTTCACCCAATAAAAACCACCGTAAACTGAAAAAATCGTAATTATTTAAACGTCACGGCCAGCCGCGCTTTCGGCCACGACTTAAATAAACTGAAAGAAAACATTTTTGATGGAGTTTTGTTCAGGAAAGTTCGAGTTTTTATAATAATGGCTACCACACTTTCCGTCACAAACTTTATAAACTGAAAAATTCGTTTTTGCTGAAACTTTGTTGAGAAAAATCTGAAATTTTATAATAAATGGCCAGCCACACTTTGGACCACACTTTATAAACCTAAAAATTCATTTTTTCTGAAATTTTTTTGCTTAGAAAAGTCCCAAATTTTATAATAATGGCCAGCCTTACGCCTCACAACACTTTCGGCCACGAACTTTATAAACTGAGAAAATCATTTTCACTGAAAATTTGCTGAAAAAGTAAAATTTTTATAATAATGGCCAGCCGTGGGCACTAAATTTCAAAACTGAAAAATTCATTTTTGCTGAAATTTTGCTCAAAAAAGTCCGAAATTTTGTAATAATGGCCAGCCACACATTCAGTCACGGACTGAAAAAACAAATTTTTGCTGCAAATTTGCTGAAAAAAGTCTGAAATTTTATAATAATGACCTGCCACACTTTCGGCCAAGAACTTAACAAACGAAAAAAAAATTACTGGAAATTAATCGAAGACAGCCTGGTCGAAAGCGTGGCTGGCCGAAGCGTGGCTAACTTGACTTGGGTTATTATATGTGCCTACCTTATCTATCTGTTCATTTTTGGAACTGTGCAAGACTTTTCTTATTGGAACACGGGAAATCATGATTATTTATTGATTATGATTTATTTATAACAAGCGGGCAGGTATCTTCATGAAAAATATTTTACTTCAAAGATAATTTTATAAATAATAATTAAATTATATGATTCAACATCGTGTATCAGATAGAGACCCTCGCGATATTAAACCCGAATAAAAGTGGCAAACTCGACGGTTTAGCTGCGCATAGGAAATAAATCAGCCTTTAGGGATGTGCTTTAAATTGGCCGAATCGAACCCCGGTTCTGGCTATTAAATTCGTGGATTTTATTGACCAGCAAAGTCACGTAACTAACCGGCTGCAGGATATTGCTTTTGCGTTTCGTTGATTTATCGAAGATCTGACACATTCTCGTATGTACAGCAAGATTATGGGATCCTTATAAATAGAGCGGACGGGCGTAATCACATGATGATAATGTTGGTTCGATCTCTTCTGCGGTACACCAGCGCACCACATATATAATTTATAAGCAATCTCTAGATAATTTACCCTCCTGGCATGAGGGGAACCCCATTGTTACATGTCACCGTCACCGCCACCCTAATTTTTATGTGCTTTAGTGCTTAGTGAATATAAGAATCGATGATGTTTCTGATTAAATCGCTAGGCACCTATAGCTTTTTTTATTTCTCATCTATATTTTATACCATTTATTTATATTAGGTATCTACTTACTTACTTATTGTATATAATTATTAAGACAATTTAAGGGGGTTCAGAAGCTGAATTTTTATACCTGTCTATTAAAGTCAAACCCACACAACGGTTATCATGGAAACTTGATATAGTTACTATGTCAATCGAAGGGAAAATTTGGGGGATTAGAAAACCGGATGACAAGAACTGATGTGTTCTTACTAGGAATTATATCATATATTGCCCCCTACAATCGTCGGAACATAAGAATTTGTCAGATCAGATGGATTGGGAGGGCTGGATGAGTTGTTCTCTAATAATATTAGGACAAATAATCGAGCCTGGCAATCTATAAAAAATTAAAAATGGGGCAGTCTGATTGGGGAAATTGTTCTTTTCGGCAGTAAAAAATGGTATCTCAAGTCGTGTTATTTTGAAGAATCATAAAATTTTATGTGAATTAGAATGACTTTCTAGCGATATCATTATCAATTTTCCCTTATTGTAAATAAATCAATGATAAATGCTTGTATAAAGGAATGTTATTTTAAATTATTCAAAAACGAAGCATAAATAATATAAGTTGATTATTATAAAATGACGATTTGATCCTCTTAAAATTAAGACCATGCAAAGATCCGTTTAATGTTATTGCAAGGAATTACATTAACAGCCCTTCTAAAAATAATTATCTCTCTCCGGATCTTCCATAAATGATTAACGAAAACAAGCTGGTTAATACATTAATCTACTACCCCATCTTCGGGGGTGAGCTCTGAACTCTAGCCCTTCTTAGTAGGGTGAGCAAATATCGAGGGATGCGACACCAACGCGGCAAGTTGAGGTAGGGAAGAGACATCAACACTAAAGCGCTGTCCGCATATAGCTAGTGCATTGAGAGAAAATTTAATTTTTAACGCATTTTCTACCTTCATAATTGATTACTGTATTTTTTCCTTTATTTTTTGAAGCCCTCAATTAAACTGAAATTGTTTTCATATCAAAGAGAAGAATAAGTAAAATTTCTGTTTACAATCGATCTTGAGTTTGTGCCAGTTCTGGACGAGCTTTTTATTTTTCTTATTGTCCCCTATCCGGAATTCGAACCTTCAAGGCAGTGATTTCAAGAGAGCCAACAGGAAATCACTCCGAGTAAATAAAAGAGACGAGTTTTTATATTTATTTTAGAGATTGCTCGAGTGCAGAGAAGAGAACTAAAGCTTAGCTATATTATTTAAACATGAAAATGGGGTAAATGTTTGTATAAAGTGTTTGCGAGAGGACCAAATGTCTAGTAATTTTACAGAGTTGACTTTAGGTTGTAGCTTGGTAGAAATGGTGTTTTGTAACTTGGGCACAGTTTTGTAACAGTAGGTACCATCGTAATTTTGAAAAAATAAATTGAAAAAAAATTGTAAAAAAATTACAAGGAACGTCAAACGTCAGTAAGAATTTATTATCATTGGTTCACTCTGTATAGCATCTCCTAATATAAAACAATGTGACAAAATGAAACAAAGCTCCCTATACGACTTTAATTTTTTACTGTATTTAATAATAGGTAGGTAGGTACATATAATACCTACTTGGATTCTTATTAAAGACTGTCAGCAGTATATTTTATTGACTCTACAAGTATAGTAAGGTATATAAATTCTATATTTATATATACTTTTTTGATGTTATAAGGATAAACGTTGAAGACTGATCAAGATTACATTCCTACATAAATGTTTCTTAAATTCCAGCAATAGAGTTTTTAAAGTAGAAATAATTTATTGTCTGTCGGATTCAGACAGTGCAAGTTAGGAATTAATCTTAAAACATTCCAAAAAGCTTGCTTAAAAACTTGATAACTATCAAATTACAATAACTAAGAGAGTCCTTTATAATTGGTGTCGTCTCATATTTAATAAGAGCTACAATTTGTCTTCTTATCTATCTGTTGGACGTTAAAAAATCTGCTAAACTGCTAATAAATTTCTCCTGACAAAAGTAATGCTAACTTGTTTTCTTTTTAATTAATAAACTTTTTATACAGTAGTTGCTATAGGTACCTGATATATTTTTGATCCTTTACGGAATCCTAGTTTTTCAACAATTATTATTTTTCTTGATTGATGTGTGTATGCTTTCACAGCTAAGTGGTCAATGGTGAATTGGTGATTTGCTCCGAACGTTTCGTTCACATTAACGTATATATCAGCGGGGTTGTGCGCAAGTCATGCTTCGACTATACCTCCTCCACTAACTCTAACTATCTCCACCGTAGCAGCCCACTGGGCATAGAAATATTGCAGCAATGTTGCATTAACATTTCATAGCAAAGTGTAACGTTGCAAACACAGACGCAGTTAACTTCCTGCAATGTTGATGCAATGCTCCTAACGGCCGTGCAGCAACGTTGCACTGCAATGTTTCAAATGCAAAGTACTAGCAAGGTTCAGAAAACTTCACAATAACATTTCAGTAACGTTGCAACCACTTTATTGCAAGGTTAAAAATGTTATATACCAGCAAAGTTCAATAAATTACGCTTGTAATTTCCGGAACTTTGTCAGGAACATTACAGTAGCTTTGCAAATGAAAAGTGCAGTGAAATCGCAAAGCAACATTGCAACTAAATTTAGATGTTAATTTTCTGGACAATTCAAATGAAATTAACGGCCCACGTTCACACTAAAATTGATTGTAATTTTCACTGATACTTCAAAGGGAAGTTTCAAAGTCTATTCAGTTGTAATATACAAATGAAACTAGCGTTTCAAGTGCACAGCAATAGAGTGGAAAAGCTGTTTCAAAATTTAAATCTGCACTTATTTCAAAAGTTGTCATAAGGTTATTATAAGTATTTGTTAACAACATGATTTTTATATGAACGAATAAATTAATTTTGTCAGTTAATATTTGCAAAAAAAAAGCAACAGAGGTATTTTTTTAAATTTTATTTTTGTTATAAAGTAACATTTTTATACAGGCTGTTCCTTTTGGCTCAGTAATGACGATATTGTCTGTTTTTTAATAGGATATCCTGTATATTGTTGCATTTTCATATTTCCTAAGAAAATCCAGTAAGATTAGTTTTGACAGTTGCAGTTCAAATTGAGTATTTTATGAGTTATAAATAGGTGAAAATCGCAATTTTCCAACTTTAAAGCAGTACCTACATCGTAAACGGCTGCAAATATCGGAAAACGGCTTACATGTCCCTGTCTTAACTTTTTACATGGTTTCCTGCGATGTAGATTAAATTTTTGTACAGGGTGATAAATATGATAATTTTCATCACCTTGTACCTATAGAAATTCAAACTACCTAATAAAATATTGCATGAAAAGTTAAGATAGGTGCATGTAAGTTGTTTTCCGATATTGGGAGCGGTTTCCGATGTACCCACTGCTTTAAAGTTGGAAAATTGCGATTTTCACTTGCTTATACATAACTCATAACGTACTCAGTTTAGACAGAAATTTATTGTAAACACCATTACCTACTGGATTTTCTCAGAAAATACGAAATTACAATAATATACAACGGTGTCCTATTACGAAAAATATTTACAATGTCGTCATTACTGAGCCACGGAACAATAGAACATCAATTAATTTAAAAAAATTACATTTTTCAAAAAATAATGAAGATAATTAAATATATTTCAATAACAAATAATGACGAAAAATCATCTAATTTTTTTATAATAGGTATAGGAATTTGTAATCTCGGCCAAAGGTAGGTACATCGTACATCAGTACAGTTACTAATAATAAGACTATTATAAACAAATAAAATTCACTTTGTATTTCAAGAATTTATAAAATATAAAATATAATAAAAAAAATATATAATGTAAGTACATACTTAGGTAGATAATAAAAAAATTTCTCATAAATTAAATCTAACTAAAAATAAACTTTGAACCATTATTAATTAAATCGAAATAAACAAAATAATAACTTAAAAACAAAAATAGTGTAAGTACTTACACCCATAATACTTATAAAGATTGAACCTAATAAAAAAAATTGATATCTTATTTAAAAACAAAATTTAAAAAGTTTTCTTATAAAATGGGAAAACCTATAACATAAGTAAACTTTGAATAGGACCCAATTAAATTGCATTAAATTAAACTACTTAATTAAATAAAAACTTAAGAAAAACCTTTACTAAACTGCATGAGTTTTACTACACCGGTGCCATAAATAGTCTACATGTATACCTATATTTATAAATAAATTGATCAAATTATTTAATGATAAAATATAAACGTAGGTTAATTAATCGGGATAGCAGTCGATAAGGAAAAGGATACCTACTCTTTTTTCTAAAAACCCAAGTTTTCCAAATTTATTTCAGTTCTTCTTCAGAGGTAAGAAAGTGAGGTCTATAATGGTTTGTTAATAATAATGTTGGATATTTTTTGAATAAATGTTAACAACAGGTATTTCATTTTCTCTGTTTTATCGACTGCTATCCCAATTAATTAATCTACGTTTATACATATTTAGAAATATTACACCTAATTCAATAAATTTTCAATTCAATACAATTTCAAGACAATAAAATTCAATAAATTTTATTGTCTGAACATAATTCCAAATTAATAGGTACTTATCATATTTAAAAACAAAATCAAAAAACGTTCTCTTTTAAAAAAGGTAAATCTCTAAACAAAATAAACCTTAAATTGAATCGAATAAAATTGGATTGGATTAAAAAAGTTTGGTAAATGCAACAACAAAATGAAATCTAAAAAATGGAATATTAAGTTTATGATTAGATATAATCAAAATCACCGCCATAAAGAGGTCATCGAAAGTGTTAATTGATGCCCTCTTAAATGCCCTGTCTTCGCATGCTGAAACCAGCATATGGTGTGTCTCTCGAAGCTCTCATCCGTGATTGGGAATGATAGGTATCCTTACTGCACCTGGCACCTGGAATGATTGAAAAATATTTATATAATCTCAAAGTCTAGGGTTCTTTCAAATGTATGAGCCTAAGAATCCAATAAGGATCCACAAAAGTGAAAGCAGAAAATCTTAATTATCAAAACTAGTTAACAATATTTTGACTAGTAGGTATAATAGGTATACCCATCCCCAGATGGGTTCAAGAGTTCATATCATACTTTTATTTTACTTGTGAAATCACTGAGCGTAAGTAGCGGTCTATAAATCAAAGAGTAAGTCGTGGATAAAATTTTCACTATTTACATTTTTGGGAGATTTTTAGAAATTATATGGAAAATAGTTTTCTAATTCCTGTGCCTTAGGTATACTATATAATGTAAGTATAGGTAAAATACTATATATGCTTGCTATTTTTATATGTACTACCTACTTACTTACGTATTATTTATGTAAAACCTATAGATAGGGATGTGGCGAATATTCGCAAAAGTTTGGTATTCGGCAAGTAAATATTGGGAGACGCCGAACTTTGATTATTTTTTGCTTTCATTGTTATTCATCGTTGTTCCGATCTTTTTCAGAATATGTATTGCTTTTGCGAAAACCTCTATAGAATATTCATATCGATTTACAAATTATATACTTAACAGAAAATACTGAGTTTATTTATAAAAATGTTAAAAATGAAGAAGGTATGGAATATCCGAATAAAATTCTGCCGATTTCAGAGAATCCCCGATAAAAACAAACTGAAATAATTTGAAGTCATTCATCAGAAATTTTAGTAAACATATGGTGTGTGTCACTGTTATAGGGGCCACAAATATTCGTCAGAGTTCAAACAATCCAAACCCAAACATTCCAAACTAGGAACAAAGAGCCAAATAGCGGCTTTGAACTTGAAATTCAAGGGACAAACTGGTTTTCTTTCAGAGTAAAAATTAACTATTTAATCCAGGATTGTGCTGAAATGAAATTGGTGAAGTCCTGCTACAAGAAACTGACTCACCCTGTTTATTTCTTTTGTAAGTACCTATATAAGGTGTAGGTATATTATCCAATGCTTCAAAATTAACATCAACTTATTAACATCAAAAATTCATTCAATTTTTTGAGGTGAAAGTAGAAAAATTGATACCCTATGTGTGTGTAAATTCATTGGCACTGACTGCAGTTTTTAGATGAGCAAACAAATGTTAATTTTTTTCTGGCTTTTAGTAATGGCGGCTTCCTACGACGAAGGGACCCAGCAATCCATTGGCCACAAGTCACAAGCTGTGACTCACCAAAAGTACCACCAAGTGAAAAGCCGTCTCAAGAATTTAATTGAAATTCAGATAAATTCGAAGCAGTGTTGCCAAGTTTATTTCATTCGATTGGAATGCAAAAAAAAAACTACAAGGTCAACTTCGTTTCACATTTTCCCATATATGTCGATATACCGGAGGCCCTAGATATTATTTAAAGAAATCAAACTTTTTTACAATTTTTAGACTAGACCCTTCTGATTAAATTGCACAATTTTAAGATTATTATTACTTACTCTTGATTATTTCCATAATTTCCAGGTTATTAACCGTAATATTTCCAATTTCCAATCCAAAAATTGGCCAACATAGTGAGACTGAGACATTTCTCCATGCACCTGTAAACACCGGCTTTTTCATTTGATCCACTTGCAAATCTCACGAGATTGTGCTGAAATTAAATATATTTTTTGTATTAATAAAAATGCAGACTGATTAGGTACATACGTTATAAAAAGATGTTCTTTCAAAAATTTAAACTTAGCAGACTGCTTTTATACAGGTGTGTTTTTGCAGTACATTCTACAATCACTGACAATATTTTTTTGTTTAATATGGCGCCACAATTATCCATTATCTGCCTTAAGAGAGTAGACATGTTTTCTGATTCTAACTGCCGTTGATTTTACTGAGTAAATATCGATGAATGGAATCGCAGTTCGATGAAAAACTTTCTTGCGCATCAATCGCATAGGTAAATAGTGGTGAGTGTATTTTTATCTGATTCAGTTATAATATAGGTATTTTCACTGCTTTTCGAATTAGATTTCTGAAATATTAGTGTACCTATACTTAGTTGTTTAGGTAGGTACCTGTGAAAATTTCAGTTCAATTCCTTTGAAAACGGGCTATAAGATGGATATAGAAATTTAGTAATTTTACTCCTTTTCCTATACACGCCACTGGCTAACTAATTTAAAAAAAAAAAAAAAATTTTAATTTTAAGCGTCATAAAAATTTTGAAAATCTACCTCCATTATTTTTTATTATTTATTTCTTGAAATTCTTGAAGGTAAAAGATTATTTAGGTAGTACAGCTGGTATTTTTCAGATCAATTTCTTTAAAAATGAGCTCATAAATAGTTTTAGAAATTTAGCCATTATTACCTTTTTCCTACCCACGCCGCTGGCTTATTATTACAAATTATGTTTTTTTTACACTAACGTCAAGTTCGAAAAATGTTCTTCCAATCCTCTGTTAATTCTGTTTCAAAGTTTTTCCCATCTTGCTCAAGTAGGTAGGTTTATCTTAAACCAAGCCCTATATCAAAATTTTACTAGTGAAAAAAATAATAGAAATTAATGATTGATCTAAAAAAAAAAACAATACCTTCGAACCATAGGCGTACGTAGGAAAAAGTTGGGGGGTTAACGTGTTCTTCAAGCCACGTTCCCTCCGCTCGGGTTTCGATGCCCTATACTGCTTTCAAAATGAAAAATTGCAATTTTCACTTGTTTAATAACTCATAACCTAATCAATTTAAACTGCGACCGGAAATAAAACTGGAAATTTTTTACTGGATTTTCTCAGGAAATATGAAGATACAATTCAATTACACTAATATACAGGGTATTCTATTAAAAAAAAACACAATGTCGTCATTACCTCGCCAAGGAACATTCTGTACGCAAAAATGTTCCGCCAAGAGTACAGGGTGTTTTTTAATTGAATGTCAATATTTAAGGGGGTGATTTTTCGGTCCATTTTAAGAAGAAAACTTCATAAGAACGTATGTCCTAAAAGTCTTAACTTTTGAGATATACGGTGTTAAAGTTTTTTAAAATAAATAATTTTTTCATAATATCTGTAATACCGCTCTGTATATTTTAATGAAATTTAATAGACAGGTATTACTCATCAAGAGGCATTTTTTCATGTACCACATTTCGTTTTATCTCCACTAGTGACATGTTGCAGAATTTTACCTATGCATATTTTTATATTTTTTATTGTCATTTAACGACAATCTTGTGACCATGTAGAGAAACAGATTTTATTTTTTTAGGCGAAAACCGTGCATCGGACTGAAAAAAAATAAGTATTCAAATTTGCTTGGAAATAAATGAGGATTCCAATAATGATTTCTATTTGAACAGAAATCAGTGGCGTACCATCAATGTCTGCCAAAATATACAGGTAAAATTCTGCACAATCGTGCACCATCGTCACTAATGGAAATAAAATGAAACGTGGTACATGAAAAAATGCCCCTTGGTATACGAAATTTCATTAAAATATCCAGAGCGGTTTTACAGATATTACGAAAAAATTATTTATTTTAATGAAACTTTACCACCCTGTATCTAAAAAGTTAAGACTCTTTAGGACATACATTCTTATAAAGTTTTCTTCTTAAAATGGGCCCAAAAATCACCCCCTTAAATATTGACATTCAATTACATAACACCTGCACAAATTAAATTAAAAAATTGACCTGTTTGTTTATTTTTCCAAAAAAAAAAAAACATTACTTTCCGTTTTGCGGAATTTATTTCTTTACTTAATGACGTGCTTATTCTTTTAAACGCTTGTAACATCTAAACAAAAACGAATTGGACCCATGTGTATTAATAAAAATATGTTTAAAATCAAGTCAGCTATCGGCTGCCAAAGTTTGTCATAGAGCTTGTAGAACACTCTGTATAGCAAGTAAGATTGAATAAGGTATATTATAGGTATAGGAAAAATCATGAGAGACTGCAATGGATACTTATATGGGTTCTTAATTATACTTACATGTTATGACACAAAAACAGCAGTCTTACATGATTTCAGTTGGTTTAAGACAAACATACGGGCAGACATTCGATCTTTTGGAAATACAGTTGATAAACAATTATTATTGTTTTATGTATGTACCTTATATAGGTAGGTACAATTATTGCGGCCACCCAAATGCGTGAAAGCATTTTTGTTGTCATTGAAATTTCCGGGAAATTTTATCAATTATATATATATAACACAATTAAATTTTGCCGCTCACATTTGGATGGTCGCGACTTACACATAATGGCCCGTATTCACAAACGATAATTTCCTAAATAATTACGTAATTAATTAAATGAGTGAGATGGAGATATGCAGTTTTTTGGCAATAGAATGAGATGGGGATAATTGATTACGTAATTATTTAGGAAATTATCGTTTGTGAATACGGGCATTAGTATTATTTTTTAGCATTAACTTACCTTATCCTAGGTACTTTATTGTCTGTTGTCTGCTATTATTCCACTGCAAAAGTAGGTACAAAATATACTATCACAACACAACACACAACACAGAGAAAAGAAACCAATAATGTAGGTACTTTTGGATTTGGATAAAATAACAGAGTAGTTTTATTTTATTTCTTTTGTCACTGCTGCTCTGCATTCAGAATTCCAGAGCACACAGCACTCGCGCTTGCTGACTTTGAGACTTTGACTTGCTGTTTGCTGTATCATTGGATCGGATCGGATTTCGGATTGGTGGTGTTCGGTTTTTCGAACCAAACAACCCCACTCCATTCTATCCATCTATCTATTAAAGAATAAGAAATAAGAATAAGATAAGAATAAAGAATACAATAGTATCTTTCTTTTCTTCAGCACTTTACCGTTAAGGGATGGGACTACGGACTACCTAATCGGGTCGTGGCGTGGCTCGAATCTTAGCAGCGTTGGCAAATGTTGTCGCTTTAAAAACGACTTTGTAAAATATAAAAAAGAAAAAATACTTTTCATGAGGGGCTAAATATCATTAATGCCCGACTGCACCTTAGACATTTTTAAATCCCGACTTAGCTAAAGTCGCGATTAGTTTTGATGAACGTATCTTAACAACAAATATGTTAATTCAGGTGTCCCTGAAATGTCTTTACAGCTTACTACCAAATGTTCCTCGGAAGAAACCAAGTCGATTTAAAGTCAACTTATTTTCTTCTTCTGATAGCGATTTTGATTAAATTTCGTATGATGTTATGGTTTTGTGGGACAAAAGAAAGTGCAATACCAAAATTATACATGACTTTATTTATGTTATTTATAGGCGTAGATGTAAATGAGTTTTTTAGGTTTCACACTCTTTGAACATCTTAATACGCAATGAAATTAAACATTTTCAAATACCGAGCGTAGATTATAATCGACTCATTTTCCAAAAAAATGAACTCTTGATAAATAAAAGTCGCCTATCGTTTAGGAGATAGTGGCATTTGAATGTTGATTTTTATAGAAAGTTTCTTAATTTGGTATTTAAAAAATTTTCAAAGCCGACTAGATCCCAGAGTATTTCATAGCCAACTTTTTTTCTTATGGCCGCCATATTGTTTTTTCGTGTCATTCGTTATCAAAGAAACAAGGAAAGCAAAAAGTAATTCAAAAATATTTTTTGCTTCTTTTTCGAATTTTGGATATGTATTATTTCTGCTATTTTATGTGTTTCCTAAAATTTTTGTAAAAACTTTAGTTCAATTCCTTTAAAATTTCTGTGCCATAAAATGGATATGTAGAAATTATTTATTAAATTTGCCCTTTTTCCTACATCTGCCACTAACCGCAATTAATAACAAATACGCATTTTTTTCACCGAAGTATCCTGCCTGTTCTATAATTTGATTTTATGTTTTCTTATCTTATGTCTTCTTGTAATTGTTATATTTTTCTTCGTATATCGTATGGCAGGTTAATTTTGTAAATCCATTTTTATGGTCTACGCGTGTCAGGATTGTATTTGATGGTTTGGTGCGATTTCCATAACACAACTAAAAACCTGTTATTTGTCGTATTTGTGTCAAATTAACAGCACATTTTGTCAACTAAAATTGAGAAGGCGATTCAAATTAAACATCAAGTTGGTACACGAGAAGAAATTGTTAATTAACCCAACAATTCCTATAACGGAACAACTTTAAATTACGAGCAGTTGCAAAAAATGTTTCTAATAAGTGAAGTTTGTTGTTGAATGTTTTGCTGATGTTTCTTTGAGTAATTAATATTACCTATGAACATTGATAAAAATAATTTTCATAAGGAAAAATAAATAAATGAATGTATAAAAAATTGAGTCCCCTAAAATTTTGAAAAAAAATTTTGAATAATCAAATAATGAATCAATTACGAGATCAAAAATTGTTTTTTTTTTTTTGTAATGAAGTGTTCTTTCTAATTCAAGTAATTATCGTAGAAAAATTATGTACCTACGCAACAGTGTGCATAAAGTTGTCTTTCTTCACTTTCGGAATTGACGCACTGCCTCGGTCAAACTTCCAGTAATGAAAAACCACTTTATGCACTTGTTACACAAAATTATATTATTTACGTTTTCAGGCATTTTCTGCTATCGCAATAATTATTATGTATTTCCGTGTCAAGTACTTCGAAGTTATCTTTGTTCTAAAAAAATATAGTTACGATGATATTTGACAACACTGTAACGATATTCCATACTATGCCCACCAACTTAGGATTCAAAGGAATGAAAAATATTAAAACGAAAAAGCTGTAAATATAGACAATAAATAAGATAGATGTGAAGGGAATGAATCACCATCAATAGGTCCCGATGCTACGTTACCCAAACATGCATTCCTATCCTGTTAAAGAACATAAATGCATAATATCTAGGTCAACCACCGGATCCCGAATTGTTTATTCTTCTATGTCGATGATAATAAAATTACCGAAAGAAAGAATTGTTGTAGGTAGGTACCTACTTAATTATGTACCTATTACCTACTAAAAAGGCAAACCAAACGAGTGAAAACATTGAAACGACCTGATAAAAATTAAAATCTAGGTAGGTATAGGCGGGTATTCTTTACCTATAATTACATATTCTACCTATCATATAACGAAACCCAGTCACAGGTGCAGGTAAACTGACGTGTCAACCATAATGCACTAGGTATCATTTCCGCCGCGAAGAATTAAATTTTCCAAAATTCGCATTTAAGTAGTCTTTTTTTCAAGACATTATTAGAAAACTCCTAAATTTTATAGGTAGGTATGCTATAGATTATAAATTCAGCAGATAACTATCATAATAGGTAAAAAAAAATATGTTGGTAGGTATAGGCGGTAAAGTAGGTACATATACCTATCTAGTGCCCTTTTAAAATAGTTTTTAAAATTAACTTACATTGTATTTTCAAAACTAACATTGATGGAAAGTTTCATTCGTACGACTAAATAGAAACTTTCTTGCATTTATTAGGCAAGTTGCAAGGTGAGATCCACCGCCTTTTCAAAGTTCATATTGTTAAAACTTTGCAACCGCAACTTTATTTTTGCAACGACAGTGCACTTCAAAAGTAACTTGCAAAAATAAATTTGCAGTGAGGTTTCAATATTAACCTTGCTGAAACATTACAGCTGCAACATTACTTTTTTAGCTTTATGAACTTACCAGGCAATTTTCAATTGTAACTTTCCTGAAGCTAAGCTTGCAGGAAGGTTCCAACAACTTACCAAATGAAATTTTCAAAAGCAATGAAAAATCAATATTGCTGCAACGTTTCGTAATGTTCAATGTCCAGTGGGAGCGGCCGGTCTCTCCGATGATGTCATCGAATGTTGAGTCGATGATGACTCATTCAGATCTGACGTAACGTCGGATGTCAAATTCTCCGCAGCTACATTCCTCCCTCCTGCTTGTTGAAATAATTGGAAGTCTTGGAAAAATGCAGCCCCCAAAACTCTTGGTGGTTGTTCGCCTTGTATCGTAGGACGTTATTGTGTTCTATATGGGTCGACACGCTGTCTTCTTGAGAGGTGTATAGCCATTCGCTCGCATAGCATGATCTAGGTGGGCGAGGTCCAAGGATTCTGTATATAACTATAGGATTGCTCCATTCCTATGCTACTCATGTTGTCGCGTCCCCACCACTCCACGAGGCTGATGTGACGTCAGAGGAGTGCTGGGCCCGCGAACCTTGTATCTAAAGCACGTGCTGACAGTGAGGAAGTGTTGCTAAAGAGCTTTGTTTTTGTGCAAAAACCTGTGTAAAACTACAGTGAAAGTGTCTTTGTGTTATTTTCGACCCTATTTTAATTTAGTGTGGTAAGAATAATTATAATAAAACGTTATTATAAACAGTTACATGCACACTGTGTGTAACCGATTGATATGTTCTTTTATCACCCTGTAAATTCTTCATTTATTGTGCGTTTTTACCTGATTTTTTTTATTACTGTTGCACGTGCTGGCTGGATCATTTGTATTTTAATAGCTCTAGAATCTACAGAAGAGGTAAAAATATAAAATAAAAATAATTTTGCGAATATTATAGGAGGTAAATGAACATGTGACTGTTTGAATATAAGGAACAATTATTATTATATTTTAAATTATTTATATTATAAATTGTTTAGAAAGTGTTTGTGCGCATTATGGAATTTTATTATGTATTTTTATAAATTTTGAAAACTTTGTAGGTTTTTTTAATCACCTACCTACCCACCAAACTTATAAATCACAGTAGTACCTAACTACAAATAATATAGGTAAGTATAACTGATGGTTATCACCAAATAATATTTAATTAAGTATGATCTTGCAGTCAGTATATTATGAGGAAGTCGGCAGGAACTTTTCAAATAACTTTCCTTAATTAAAAAACTCAAAAATAAACTAGATACAGACTTTGCAGAAGCTAAAAAAATTAAAGTCCAGACCTATAGTATAAATTCAACTATACAGGGTGCATCATATATCCTTCTTTGTATTGCTATCTCGTAAACGCTAACATACAGGATCAGTTAAATTAGAGTGGAAGATGCTAAATTTGATGATTAATAAGAATCTGAACTTTTTTTTATTTTCCGTCGGTGCTGAAATATCCCGAAAAAACTGAAAAATCGAGATTTCTTTTTTTTGGAATATCTTTCTTGCTATTGGAAATTAATAAATAATTTTTTGTAGGCTTACATAAGTCGCCATCTGACGTTTAAAGCCATTTTCAAAACCGACTAATAAATAAATAAATAAACAAGGGCAGAGTTTTCAGTTAACTTTCGTTTTTCTTATGACCGCCATATTATTTTTTTATGTCGTTCGATATAAAAACATAATAGAAACCAAATATAAATATACATTAAAAAAAAAATTTCAAAAATTTTATTCTTTTTTCAAAGAAAAACAAAAAAAAATTCGCTGAAATAAGTCAATATGAAGTCATACTGCTTGCCTTATGGTTTTTTAATTTCTCTGTGATATTCGGTCAAAAAAGTTTTTGAAAAAAAAGAACAAAAATTTTTGAAATTTATTTTTTGGATTTTTTTTCCATTATTTTTTCATACCGAACGACATAAAAAAACAATATGGCGGCCATAAGAAAAACAAAAGTTGACAATGAAAACTCTTGGGATCTAGTCGGCTTTGAAAATTTTTGAAACGTCAGATCGGTAGCTCTTGGCGACTTATGTAAGCCTACAAAAAAAAACTATTTATAAATTTACAATAATAAAAAAGATATGACGAAAATAAGTAATTTCGATATTTCAGTTTTTTCAGGATATTTCAGGAATGGTAACAGATATCTTGTATGACTTGACGGATTAGAGATGACCATAAAATTGCGCATCTTTTCTCTAATTTAACCGACCCTGCATCTCTTATCAGTGTTCAGGAGATAGAAATATAGAGGATATATGGTGCACCCTGTATACATACTTTGCCAAACTGATTTTGGTAAACAATAAAAAAATCGAATACCTACCTAAAATCGGTTACCTAGGAAACAAAATCAAAATAACACATGTTTTAAGTGGAAAGTTTTTAGAAATAAATTTCAATTAAGTATTAATATCGCTAGCTTTGAATTTGAATTGTTATTACAGACTTTTACTGGCCTAGAAAGACTTCCCAAAGAATTTCCCAAAAATATGCAACAATTAGGTAGGTACTCTAAATACATACCTACATCTCTCGCGAAATAAATAAACTGTTGACTTCAGTTGCCTATAAAATTAAATTTCAGATAAAATGTAACGTGTTACCGTCGGCGATGCAAACAATAATAATCGAGGAATTAGTCTCAGACCTTAGCCTTTATTTATATTGACTAAAAAGTAAAAAAAAGTCCAACAGATTCACAAAATGACTAATAAAATACACCGCAGCAATGCTTGAAATATGTAACCAGCACGTCCGTGACGTCACTCACCCCCACTCCGCTGGAGAAACTTTCATCGGATCGAGCTATCCTACACTATACAGAATCCTTGGGCGAGGTCCTCTTTTAGGTGTTTGCTCTCACCAATTTGAAATGAACGATTCTTCTGGCTGAAGTTCACTTGCAACAACATTCTTATTAGTACTTGTGTCGCTTCTAAGTTAAAGGGATCTGTATCCTGCCAGAGGAAAAATTTCTCAAAATTTTCTTTAATGTTCTTTTATGTAGAATTGTAGAGGATGTTTCGAGATATATAAATTAGGTCAATGTATGATTCCTCATATAATATGGGGACTTGAGGAGGTAAAATATTCAAACAGCTTCAAATCTGGAGACTGAGTAAGTATGGAGCTATACAGGGTGATTCTTTTAAAGCGCCCATTACAAAAAGTACGACTTCTAGTTGATCTAGGAATCTGAAATTTGGAATTTAGACAGCATACATAATAACGAGTCGAAATGAAATATTACCAAGATGGCGGCACATTTAAAAATGGGGACAGGAAGTGTCATCTTTGGTTTTTTAAATTGCACACCCCATACATTATTGCATTTTCAGATTGTCTGAGAAAATGTGATAACAATGGTACTTATAGTTGCAGTTTAAATTGAGTAGGCTATGAGTTATAAACAAGTGAAAATCACAATTTTTCAACTTTGAAGCCATTTCCAACAAAAACGGCTCAAGATATCAGAAAACGGATTACATGTCCCTATTTTAACTTTTAAAGAGGTATCCTATTATGGAGTTGAAATGTTTATACAGGGTGGTGAAAATTATCAGATTTTTGTTCACCCTGTATAAACATTTCAACTATGCAGTAGGATACTAGAAGAAAAGTTAAGATAGGGACATGTAAACCGTTTTCAGATATCTTGAGCTGTTTTTGTTGGAAATGGCTTTAAAGTTGGAAAATCGTAATTTTCACTTGTTTATAACTCATAGCCGACTCAATTTAAACTGCAACTATAAGTACCATTGTTAGCACATTTTCTCAGACAATCTGAAAATGCAATAATGTATGGGGTGTCCAATTTAAAAAAAACAAAGATGACATTTCCTTTCCCCATTTTTAAATGTGCCGCCATCTTGGTAATATTTCATTTCGACTCGTTATTATGTATGTTGCCTAAATTCCAAATTTTAGATTCCTAGATGAACTAGAAGTCGTACTTTTTGTAATGGGCGCTTTAAAAGAATCACCCTGTATAGGATGAGACCAAATTGTTAAAATCTACGACAACGACACCACGCATAAAAATATACATCGGTACGAAAATTGTGTATAGTAACTGCTGACATTTCCAAAAAAGTAATTTCAGAGAAGCGGCAAGCAGAAAATTTCGTTGCAAGAAATATTTTCCGCTTGCCGCTTCTCCGAAATTGATTTTTTAGAACTGTCAGCTACTTTACACAGTTTCCATACTAATGTATAGTACGAGAGCCCACGACCAAAATTCTTGTCTCATAGCATAGCAATACGACCAAAACCCCATCAGATTGATAGATTCGATATCCTGAACTCGAAGATCGCAATATTGGTTGTAGCCAATTGGTTGATAATAATATGTTGGTTGTAGCTTCTAGCATGACCAAATTTTCAAAAATGTCAAAGAAATTTACCGAACTGTATCATAGCAATCCGTCTGATTTTAAAAACGTGACAAAAAAAGTATCATAGCAAAAAGTCTGAAAATCTTCTTCGCGAGTAAATTTGGGTCAGTTGATGCAAAAAAAAATCATTTTTCGGAAGAAAATGTGAGCACATCATATTTTGAAAACGTTAAAAAGATTTACTGATCGGTAACATAGCAACTCGTCTGGAAACTGTTTTTGAAATTTTCAAAAATTTAGGCCATATGTTACGCCCAAAATGACTAAAATCAGTATTTTGGTCATTCCGGCAGTCATTCAAAAAGTTAAAAAAAATTGAACCGGATTGCTACAATAATACTTAATTATAGAGTTCGGCTAATTTTTTTGACATTTCAAAAACACGCCCAGGCCATTATGCTACTCGCAAAATCTCTGAAAACAAACATTTTCGTCATAAAATGACGAAATCTATGCACATTGTAAATTTTCAATATCAGATGTTTTGTCAGGGGGGGGGGGGCGAGAGAGAAAAAAAACTGAAGGCCAAATTGTGTGGGTAGTAAGAAGAAAGAGATAAAGGTAGCAAATTTTGAGTAGGTAATTTTCCTCTGACACTTTGAAATAGAGAGATCAAGTTAGGTACCACTGGTGCCAGATTGTTCTACGCTAATGTGACACTCTCTCCCCACTTTAAAGGAAAAGGGAAGGGAAGTTATGGGATGCCAGTTAACTTTTTAATTTTGAATAAATCTTGATTTAGTTTATGAAAGTAAGTAATAGTTTAGAATCCAAAACAACAAAAACGATCATAGACTGACTTATTTTGTTTATTTTTCACACTTGTTGTGTCCCTTGCATTGTCCCTATCATTTAGAAACCTTGATTCAACAAATGTACAATCTCTTTTTTTACATGAATTCAAAATTCAAAAAAGAACTCAAAATATTGTAAACCAGATTCTGTAGGTTGGAATTAATTTACTGGTGGTGTCTGAAAAGGAAAGTCCAGTTCACCCTTTTTTATCAAGAGCTCTTCGGGAATCAAAAGGAAACTTTTCTTACAAAGGATGTCTCTGGAGTTATTATTCTTTTAGATACTTTCTTGGATTAAGCTGATTAAATTAATGAACCTGTAGTTGAGCAGCAATCAGTTGTTTCTGTTTTACTTAGTCGAAGATTAGGTAATAACGATTATAGACGGGGTTGCTAGAATGGTGATGTCCGTAGGAATATTCAAATTAATTCTAGGAAAGTCTTTTGAAATTTAAATCACTACGCGGCGTTCGATGTTGGAGTCGGTCACTATCGGAAATTCTAAGTTAATTAAAGATAATATCAACCAGAAACACTCTTATTGTTTATTCGAGCGACAACCCTTGGATTTTAGCTCGATGTTGAGAAAATACTTTATTGTCCGTGAATAGACTCACAATGGCCGCTCAGATATAATATGTAGTTATTCCGAAACGTAGTTTCTCAAAACGTACTGAAACGCTCGCTGGTTTTTGGTTTCAAACACAAATTTCGTTAAGATAAATTATTAGAAGCCGTTGTGCTTTTGTTTAAAAAGATACAGGCACCAGAAAAAGATAAAATTTAGGCAAGGTAGAAGTACAGGTGGGCTTTCCGCGTCGTAGGTACTGAAATGGATCGCACCTAGGTAGGATGATAAGGGAAATATTTCCATTGTCCTCATTAAATCAGCCCAAATCGAAAAAGCAAAAAATTCAAGAATTAGGTAAGGTAATTAAAACACAGCTACGCGCCGTTACATCAAGTAAACGATCCCCGTCAGCTCATTAAATATTCATAAAATAGAAGCGCTCTTCTGTGGGAAATCCCAATCAACCGAGATACAATGAGTCATAGTAGGTTCTTTTGCGCATCCGTTTCGGTCATAGTAATCCTGGCATACCTCAATCAAAGAGCAGGGGTGACAACGGTAAAGACAACGGTAAACACAACGTAGGAAAACACAGCGGTCCTATTAGGGGAAACCCAGAGGGAAACTAGACGATCGCACGGTGGCTTTTCGCGACAGACCATCGGGCCTGGGTTCTCTTCGTTACATTGGTGCCAGCGACCAGGATTGAGGGCTAATACGCGGGAATAAATTGGCCGAGAATGAAAACAAAAACGAAGAAGAACACGAAAACTAAGTAGGAGAGTTAGGGGGTATTCCGTCTATCACGGTACCCGCTGATAGCCTGAAGACGAGGGGGCGGTGAAATGGATCGCACCTAGGTAGGATGACAAGGGAAATATTTCCATTGCCCTCATTAAATCAGCCCAAATCGAAAAAGCAAATAATTCAAGAATTAGGTAAGGTAATTAAAACACAGCTACGCGCCGTTACATCAAGTAAACGATCCCCGTCAGCTCATTAAATATTCATAAAATAGAAGCGCTCTAACTAGCGGAGTTCCAGCACTTTTAACAAACATCCGAAGAGACGGCCACCGCAAGGGTAGATAAATATTGCCAGATGTTAACGCAGGGTATTATAAAAGCGCCTCGACCCGCGTGATGGAAGAAAAGGATGACCTAGAAACAGACCGCCGGGTGGAAAGATTTGTAAAATAAACAATAACACCTCTTAACAATAGTAACTCGTTAGTTATACTAACTACGAAAATGAAAACTTCACCAAACGATACAGCGAATTAATAAAGGAAGGCAGCCGGAAATCCAGCGCGATCCCTAGACGACAAGCAGGTGGAAATGCGAAATAAAAGTTAAGCCGGTGTATAATTATAATAGATAGGAACAATGGAAAAGTATAGAACGCGTCGCCGATTTTGAGGAAAACTTAGGTCGTTGAAGTTCAGGACAATTCAGTAAGGTAGCCGTGAGGTCAACTCGCCTAATCTCAAGACAAATGAGATATGATTAAGAAACAAATCACGACATGAGGCAGTGGCAATAAGGTTCATTGTTGCGTGGTGTTTAGAAAGTGAACCACCGCTTCTATAAAAGCAGACGTCTTGCCGCCGCTCCAGAGAGATGAAGATCAGCTTCCGAGCAGGTCGCATCTGACTCCTTAACCCTTTAATTGTTGGCCAGAGATGACGTTATGTGAACTCCGGCCTACAACTCCTTCTTTAACCTAAAATTCAGCCAGAGATGACGTATGTGAACTCCGGCGAGTTTTCCTTAATCTACCTGAGAATTTCCATTGCCAATTTAGTTAGGGTCAAATCGCACCCGAACAAACTTCTGAAACACAATTCTTTTTCCGATAATTCAGCCAGAGACGACGCCTGTGTGAACTCCGGCCGAATTTCCCTCCTAAAACCCAGGAAAACCCATTGACAACCTAGTTAGGGCATATATCAGTTCAACCACATTTCCAGCAACGTAAAACAACCAACCCGACTCGCAACGTTCACGCGAACAGGCCCCATTTTAAACCAGGTAAAATAATTAGCTAGGAGTTAGGTGGCACCAGCAGCAAATACCTAGTTAGGTACCTACTCAATCACTTAAACCAATAAAGAGTCCGCGGCCGGAAGCAATTCCTCATCAACAAATAATTTATAAATAGGAAATCGAGATAGAGCTAGGAGAGAAAACAAACCCAGGAGGAATTAATAACCCGGAATAAAACGGCTCATGATCAGAAATAATTTAATCAGGCTATTTTTCGAGGAGTGCAGATGTAGGATCACGCAAATGTTAGGCAATAAACGTCCCTTTAAAGTATACGACATTTTAGAGCGTGAAAGTGAGCCGTTCGCATTATAAGCACCATAACTAGAACCAAGCAAGCTAAGGCAGGGTTGTCAGATGTAGCACCCGCTACTCGCATACATTATTAGGATACACCAGTTCCATTACAACACCCAATTAGGATTCATGATAGGTACTCGATTACCACACGTGGGGGAGGCATTCATCTCGATGTCCAGATGGAGACCTCAGGGGGCCGGAAAAAGAGCAGGACTCTTTAAAGTGGAAATCTTAGCACGCCACGGGGCAATAAAAAAACCCGCAGTTGTAGGATAGGCAAATCATCGAATAGAAAACCAAAATCACCAAAATTAGACCGGCCTCGAGAGTGGGTAAAGCCAACGTAGATTCAAAAACCAAATTGATCATTATAAGGTCGTTTTTCCGAATCTCTTCTATAACCAGATTTTATACACACCTGAATCTTATGTGACAAATGTTATTATTATGTTCTCATCATACTATCTACGCTCTTTGGGGTGATAGGCCGACGTACTCGTGTTACTGGCAGACCGGTGGCTGGTACCGATACAAAAGATTAAGTAATTTGTCTGTAAACAAGCCTAAACACGAATGATAAACAAAAGTCCAGCATTTTCAATCATTAACTAGATTAATGGTTAAAGAGTCGTGGTCTGTAGTATGTTCAGCTAATAATCACGTTGAGGAACAAAGATCTTCAAGAAAGAACAGAGCCAACATGCTCTGGGTAATAAATCAAGGTGTGTAGAAAAATCTACAATAATACAGTTGATTAAGGTTTCAATCCGAAAAGCACTCGAATGACGAGTAAGGTAAATCACCAGGTATAACAGTGACAAATGCCTAAGGGCAAGGTAACATATGTGACATAAAGGACGCCTGACGAGGCAGCATCGACGGGTGCAATAAAAGGTAGAACAAGACAAATAACAACAATGTATACAAAGTGATAACTAAATACAGTATCACCCAGGTTATGAATTAAATAAACGGAGGTGAAATAATTCACTCTCCCAGGTAAATCAACTGTGAAAATAAAATCATTAAATAAAAGAGAATCGGAAGGAACGATTTTATAAAAGATACGAAATCCAAAGTCAGGAAAAATGGCAACCCTGTACTCGAATGAACCTCGCAAGGCAAAGAAAATCGTCGAATAGGAAATCAGACATTCCCGCAATATACCGGGTAGTCTGTAGCCGAAACAAAAGCAAAACGAAATAATAAGAAAGCACAGGTGTGCAAAAGAGTGGAATCCGAAATGGATTGGAGTTTATGCATGAAAGGGATCTCTCTTCGCTTTCCATTTTTTTGTACTCTCTATGTAAAATCACAGCCCATCTCGCACTTCACCATTTTACGCCCTTGCAAACAAATTCTCTCGCTCATCATTCGCTTTTAAACTCCCTGACAGGAAGCCCACGGTAAACAACAAGTCTTAGTAAACTTCCCCGCTCTTCTGTGGGAAATCCCAATCAACCGAGATACAATGAGTCATAGTAGGTTCTTTTGCGCATCCGTTTCGGCCATAGTAATCCTGGCATACCTCATTCAAAGAGCAGGGGTGACAACGGTAAAGACAACGGTAAACACAACGTAGGAAAACACAGCGGTCCTATTAGGGGAAACCCAGAGGGAAACTAGACGATCACACGGTGGCTTTTCGCGACAGACCATCGGGCCTGGGTTCTCTTCGTTACAGTACCGCGTCCTCCCACCTTCACTCCCGAACCTGCGTTCTCCCCTCCGACGACGCTTTCGTCTTGCTAGTCTCGCGTCTTGGGCTCTCCCGTTCAATGAGGAACACCTTCGTCATTTTAGACGAATCATATCCTCATTTTCACCACCTCTCTCCCCCGTTATTTCCACATCATCCTCTTTGACTTCCAGCATACTCGCTTTTTATGCGTGTGATGCACGTCTCTGTCTCGTGCCTGTTGCACCGTTCAAGGGTCTGTGAATTTATACGCGATACTTTTAGGAGGCAGGTCGCTAGGAATTTTATCTCGAGAAAACAATTTTATGCGTAAATAAACTTTAAAGCCACAAATGCGTTACAACGTAATACAATAATACCGCCTGCCTATGTTTTTTGACATAGCAGAAATGGCCTCCCACGCAGTTGCTACATTTTTGACTGTTACTGATCATCTAATCTAAGAACTTTAACTTTAACTTTAACCGTAAAACGATGATAATTAGAGGGTTAGGGTTGTGGACTCTCGTACTATAGTCTACTTATTCGGAGTCGATAAGTCGAATAAAGTATACCTTCGAGTAAAGTGTAGGGTGCCTTTCATGGAGGAAATAGTAATTTGAGTTACATTTCACTGCAGGAAAGTGAGATCTAATTAAATAAATTCAATCAAATCCAAAAAAAAAATTTTCAGGAAGACCATGCAGTTAGTAGATACTTTAAATTTTTTGCATGTCATGCAATTTGTACCCAAATCGAAACACCTCTACAGAAGACTATTTAAGTCGATTCAAACAATCAAACTTCATCTATGTTCGGCACAGTATGTGGCATGATGTAAATAAATAGATAAATAAATAAAGTAGCTCTCGTTCTTTTACCTCATGCATCTTTTTTATCTTTCATCTTCAGGATAGAAAAATAAAAGCATTAACATGGTATTATTGCAACTACATACGAGTATCTATATAATTCTAGATTATACAGAAAGAACGATTATTATATTATGCGTTACATTTCTGACAGTTCACCACAAACCAACCTACACTCATGAATGCAACTTCAGTTTACTTCACGGTTAAACAATTAAAATAATAACGGTGATCTCGTTCTGCAGGTGATTGGCAATCATCCTCGGATATGGAACACCATTTGTCAAAGCATCTAATCGAGTATCTAAGGACTGATTATAAGCTGCTCGTGATATGATACTAATACGCATAACATGCTTCTAATTAATGCCTATTAGAGGCGGAATGGATTCTAGACTTGTAATTTCGCATATCTGATTGGCATTGTAAACATCGGGAGCTGAGAATGATACACCTTTTCAATGTGGAATGATTAATTAGAAATGCATTATTTAAAAATAACGGATTGTATGCGGGTGATAGAGTCAGCCTGGAAGTCATGAATAAGTAGGTGTATTTGAGATAGTTTACATTAGAATTTTTATGCTGTTTTATTGAATTTTATCATTTTTTTTCTTATGAGATCAATGAGGAAACACTAACGTGTCAAAATATGTCCCTCTCTGTGAATTACTTCATTATATTTCAAGAAAAAATGCACCTCTGAATTAAAGATGAAATGTCATCCTTTCCGAAGACGCTGAAGAGATATCACAAAATGGATCGTCATATTTAAAATTTATTACAGGTAATTGGTGTAATAGCCAGGTGGGAAGGGGATGTTTTTTCAAAACATCCGCCCAGGAGCTTTTTCAAAAATCACCCTCTAATAAGTATTATCCCACTTCTGTCATAATAACATAATAATATCATGTTCAAGTTGAATCGAGTTTGAGCGAAGTCGTGATTAAGCAGTTTAGAGGAAATTAAAATATTAGGTATTCAGGAGAGGCTGCTTCTTCCTATTAAATGAAGCGATTTTTTTGGCAAGGTGTAATTATTGCAGTCCTTCTGAGCTGCTGTAATAAGTCATCGGGAAACGATAAAAAGCATCGCTGAATATGTTCTTGTCGCCCCAATTGGAAGATCTGGAGCTGCTACCACCACATATATGGCGTTCTCATTCAAACACAAGTTTAATTAATCCATTTGGTGGTCCGGCCCCGGCCCACCAGATTAGTATCTTCTCGACTTGTGTGGCGTTATTTTAAAGGAAAGACTACTGCATGTGATAATGATCATATTATTCTGCAGTAAGAGTGAGACAAAAGGGACTAAAGAACGCCAGGAGTAGTAAGTAACATAACACATAACTTATCTCAAGTTATGGATACAAACTTTACAATGTTTCATGAAGAAATCAACGAAGGAGTTGAAAAAAGATCCAATGTGCATTAATGCAACAAGATTTTTTGGTAAGAATATACAGGGTGTATCTTTAATTTTGGGAAAAAATTTAAAGACGTTTTTGAGATACAGTAGGGTACTAAAAAAGAATATTTACCCAGTTTTTCGAAGATATCTTGGGAACCGTTTGATCTCAGCTAAAGACCTGAGCTTTTGTAATCAGAAACCAAAAAATTCACATGACTGTTTCCTCAAAATTTATCTTCAAAATTTTGTTGAATTATTGAATAAAATTTAAAAAAAAAATAGATTTTTGTAAAAATTATGAGATTATAATAAGAAAAATTTAATAATTCCATTTACTCTCTTACTTTCTTCACTTACTCTGCAGAAAAATGTACTTTTTCCGATGAAAGTAGTACAAAAATACAGGAATCATATACCAAGGGTTTTCTGCAAGAGGGGCGGATCAACAAAAACTTCATTGTTCGGGAGGTTTTTTTTGTTTTCTATACATTTACATTACTGTCAGTTTCCGTGTGGTAATAATTTATTATAAACGAAAATGGCAATTTTAATAGCATTCTGTGTCCTTCTAGCGGGATACCCCCGATATGATATTCCGGACTGTTGAATGTGTGAGTGACCCCGCGTAATTTACTCGTTTCGGCCACAGCTTCACCAGACATCATCAGTGATTGATTCTAATTGGATACTAATTGGCCCGACAACTTGAGCGTATTGGCGCAATACATCATCATACTACTTATCGATATTACTAAAGATTCCCCCGTTCTTCTGGCAGTTTCTGTTTCTGTCGCGTGTCTAAGTGGTACTTCATTGTTCTACTTGGTACATGGTGGACTATACCAACGATTCTAGAGTAATTATCGTTCTATAGTGAATGGAAGTTTCACTCTCGAGCTTTGAAAAAATTAGTCTTTGAGAGTTCCTTTTTTCTTCTGTTTTCTACATTTTATTTGAACGTTATCCAGAAGCAGGTTGTGGTCTGAGTCTGCATCAACACAAGGGTAGGTTTTTGCTCAAAGAATACCAAACTTGAAAGTGAAACTTACCAACATTAATTAAATAAAGCGATTGCACAAACATTCCTTATTGAAACTACAACAGAATATATCAACAATGCCTGGAACGAAATGAAATCAGCAGTACTAAGTGTAGGCGAAACATTTATCGGCAGAAAGGAACAAATTGCAAAAAAGCATGGATAAATATTAAACTACTAAGAGACGAAAAACGAAAATATAAGAATATTAGCAAAGAGAAATACAACCAGATGAAAAAAGGAATAGACAACATGATCGAGAAACGAGAAACCCGAAGAACGCTGGGTGGAAGAAAATTGCCAAGAAATAGAAAAGTGGAGCCAATTAAGAGAGCTTTAATGTAAAGAAGAAAAATATGAGACCATTGACATGGGAATACTGTTCTTCACATGGCCAGGCAGCCATTTCTTTTGACGTTTCTGAAACAAGAAAAAACGCATTTTACATAATATGTGATTGTACCTTATTGCTTCTGGGGGGTATACTCCATCTTAGACGGTGTGACGATTGACTACAGAGCGTGATCAGAAATAATATCTTCTTGGAGATGCTGAGCGTTTATAGATAAGATAAGAGATGCTCGTTTCTGACAAATAATAATAAAAACAAGTATGATTTTAAATAAACACCTTCCGCAAAATAAGAACATAGACTTGACTAAAAAATTTACTAATTGAAGCTAAAACTGTCCTATTTCAACGCGAGCTAATTTATGGAGAAATATCATTCAGAATATCTTCAACATGCAACTTCCTTGCATGCTCGTGCTCATCGAACCTTTTTACGAAAATTACAGTAAAATCGTATAATAATTCTAAAACGACAAACGGTTAATGTCTGTATAGTGACAAAAAACGAATTATGAGGATTAAATTTCCTTTTACCAGTTATTTCATGAAAATTCTTTGTCGCGACGACTTTTTATAAGGAACTCAGTTGTTTTTGGATTATTTTGGTCTGCATCATACGACAGGTAGTGTGGAAATGCCAGATGACCACAAGATATTATTAAAGTCAGCGAACTTCCTTTCGATTACTATGGTATTTCATCTCAGAACTAATACGCTGTTATAGGATTACTCGTACTATATGAGTCATATTTGGGTTGTGACAGAGAATCGGGGAAAATGTGAGGTATGTGTGCGTTGATCGTATTAGTCTCCTTAGTGTTGGTGCTGGTGCTATTGATTTTCGTTACAAGAATACATACTTAGTGGGAAATGAATTGCTTCCCAACTATCAACATTTATTTCTCATATTCTTACATTTGTCAATTTTATGAGTGTCCAAAGTTAAAATAACTTATGCCCACAAAAAAAATTAATTTTGAAGCTCTAGGGCTAATAATTCCCGAGATATCCCCTATCTGTACTCTTAATAACTGCATGATTACCTAGTTATATCTCATCAAAATGTATTATGAAGAAAAAAGAAATATTGCGCTCTAAAAGACAAAGGTATGGGAACCAACTTGAAAATTTTGCTTTCTTGTTACTTCTCCATGATTTTTGGAACCTGTTTCCTGTTAATGAATATAAATTTTTGAAAAAAAAAAACAGTATGTATTTTAAATAACATGCAAAGTCATATCTTGCAGATATTGTTTGGACAAAGATATGCAGGTACCTACTTATGTTGTTTGGTATTTATAAAATTCCAGCATTTTTAGTAGTTGTTAATCCTCATACCCTGTATAACAGCTCTGGCAAGATCAAGATCTAGAAAGATCGAAGCAATCGCATACAAAACCGCGTTTACTTAACCGTTTTCTCTGTCTTTAGGTGTGTTGTATTTTACTATCCTGTGGCCTTATTTGCCATTCCAGTGTAAACGGTTTTTATTGGTATAAGGATATGGGAAAATGGCACGTCTATCTATCTATTATACCTTTTTACCTGATTATCATTCTGTAATGTGCGTATCTGATGACCTCTTATAAATCCGATTATCTACGTGAATAAAACCTAATAAAGAGCCTGGCAACGTACCGCTAGTCATAACCGTCTGCAATTATCCATAATTTCAATAATTTCTAGCATCTACGCTGCTGGAAAGCCAACAGGTCACTTAGGTATATCTATGCGAATTTGTCTTGCTTCCTGTGCTCAATTTTCGCCAAGATTGAAAAAATTGAGTACAAAATACAGTAGTCAAACGAATCTTATTTATTTTTAATTTTATTGCATGAGCTGGAATTGAACGCTGAAAGATATTTTATAGAAGATTAATTAGATATGAATGTCTTATTAGTTTGGATTAAGTGAAGCAGAAGGAATTAAAGATGCTTTTAACTAATCAGAACTTCTTTATCAGATGAGTTAATCCTAGGAAAGCTCATTTTCTACATAACTATAAAAGTTATGTATATACAGTGTGACCCATTTGTTCTTGAAACACCCTGTAGAATCTTAATTTATGGTGCGATTTTAAAGAAATTTCTTTTAAACCATAGAGCTTGATAAACTATATTTTGGGAGCAAAAAGCGTCTCATTCCTACAAAATCCAAGGCCTACTAGATCAGTGTTTACTTGTAAAATCTCAGAAATTCATATTAGCGATTTTTTTAGAAAAAAATTGTGCACGCTACTGGATTCACCAGCCCTCAAAACGGTACTGTACTAAATTTTATTGGAAATGTCAGAGTAATAAGGATCTTGCAGTTATTTTAGAAATTCATAATAGAACTCTGAATTTTCATTAATTTATTCGAAAAGGTCAAGAGAGACAAAATAGAAATTGTACGTCTAGTTGGTGATAATGTAGGTACTTTAATTTTTTATAATTTTTTAATTATAATTTTTTATTTATTAATTTATTTTTTTTATATTTTTTTTTATTTTTTTTATTTTTATTTTTACTTTTTTTTACTTTTTTTTAATTTTAATTTTTACTTATGATAGCTTTTGTCCTTTTTCAAATTAATTTATGAAAATTCGGAGTATTATTATGAATTTTTAAAATAACTACAAGATCCTTTTTACTCTGACATTTCCAATAAAATTTGGTACAGTACCGTTTTGAGGGCTGGTGAATCCCGTGGCGTGCCCAATTTTTTTCTAAAAAAATCGCTAATATGAATTTTTGAGATTTTACAAGTAAACACTGATTTAGAAGGCCCTGGATATTGTAGGAATGAGACGCTTTTTGCTCCCAAAATATAGTTTATCAAGCTCTATGATTTAAAAGAATTTTTTTCAAAATCGCACCATAAATTAATATTCTACAGGGTGTTTCAAGAACAAATGGGTCACACTGTATGTATAGCAAGAAAAAGCTACCTAATTAGGAAATTATTTTGAAAATAAACTAATCATAGAGCAAAAGTTTATTTATACCTTATTCCTCTAGATCTACAATAATTTTAAGTGTACGTGTTTTGCCTTACTAATACTTATTACTCACATACTTATACATACAGGGTGTCCCACGACATGACTGCCATAGCTTAAGGGTAGGTGTAGTTTTTCAAGGCGATTCAGGATCTGGTTTTGAAATTTTCCTGAGGCCCTTCGTTTCGATTATACAGTGTGATTTGTTCCATTTGCCGAAATCTTTGATGAGCGATATCTTTTGAACGAATTGATAGAATTTAATGAAATTTGGTAGATATGCTATACTAATGACACTTAATACCTCGCATTTTTCGCCGACTCGAAAACTGCAGGGCCGCACTTATTTTTTTGATATCTTTCGGTTTTGTCAAAAAGTTCACCCTGTATGCATTTTATTCAAAGTTTAGTGCCATTTTCTAAAACTACATGAAAAACTACAATAATTGCGGTAAAAAATACTTGGTATCATTAAACTGAATCGAGAAGAAAATTCAGTTTTTTAGTTTTTTATTCGGGATTTCAATTCATGTGTTGTTAATAATTTAAGAAAAATCAAATGTGGTTTTTTAAGATTTGCGTATTTTGTAGTTATTTCAAATAAATTTACTTATCTACTCTGATGTAGATCACTGAAAGATTTCTCAGTATCCCAACAAAAGTATAATGGTTTTTTGAAGGATGTTTCTTATAATCGCAAACAGGGCGTCAAGATGTTGATAGACAACGACGTTTCAAGTTTGATATTATTGGATGTCTCCTTTCCAGAAGAACAACTAGCATTACCCAACTTTTTTGATCCATTACGTAATTTTTTATGCATTTCAATGTCTTCAGATAAAACGAGCATCCTGTTTTTTCACCCTGCTTTTATCAAAAATCACCGAAAGAAAGAGGAACCTAATTGACAGCCTAAGTAGAAATATGTCGTTTCTATGAAAGCTAATAAAGCTATGAAATTCAGTAAAATGTTCGACTTTCAAGGATTTTATGAAGTAATATGATTGTAGTCAATTCTTTACTTTGAAGAAGTATAATAACTAATAAATAAAATTTATAGGAAATAATAATTGCCTAAAAACATATTTTATGATCAGATTCAACACGAGGGTGATAATTCGTTTAGATAGGGCTATTTGACCATATTATTTACCTATTTCTAACTTCTACGGTTAATTGAAGTCACCAGAATGGCTGTGGCTGGTTATCTGGTTGGCTGGTTGACTTTTTGGCTTGTTATCTGATTCGTAATTCTAGTGGTAAGCGGCTTTTCTCTCGCTCGCAAATAAATTCGGCTTGACTTCATAAGTAAAATTCTCAAATGTGTCAACGAATCTACGTAGTTTCTGCTCTCACTTTATTCTTCATTACTTAAACCAGACGTACCTAAATTTTACGTAATTTAGGTTAAGGAAATGAGAATTTTGATCTAATTTACGTAGAACCGAGGTAAATTTAACATAAAATGTGTACTTGGGAGCCAAAGCTCAAAGCTTCATTACGAAATTAATAAAACTAAATCGTTTGGTTTAAAAGCTTAATGACTAGATAAGTAATTTCTGTAGAGAACTGAAAGACATAATATAGACATCATATAAGCTTCAGTAAAAAAGATCTGTGGATTAATTTTTTAAGCCAGAACAGAGCTTTTGATCAATCCTAAATCCTAGAAAAATTTTGACGTTATACAGTAAAAATTATCCAAGGTAAATTTTAATAGTTACTAAAAAATCTGGTAAATGATAGTGGTTGAGTTGAAAAATACGGGATACTGAAATTTTGCTTAGATGAATGAATTATTGATAATGATAATTCCGTCGTCCATGGATGTTTGCAGGTAATATAGGGAAATTATATTACCTGAGCCTGAGAAGTGATTAAAATAAAGATCAAGATGGGGACAGAGGAAGTCTCTCATTTTTTTTTCTCCAATTAGCTTAATGCATATTATTATTGATGAAAGAGTTAAACATAATAGTCGTTAAAGTGACGTTAATGATCATTTCCATGTATCAATTTCCCGCTATCGCCCGTAACAGTTACGTTAAACGTTACAAAATATTTTATCATTTTGAAACTAAATCCATTTTAAGTAGGTAGGTACGTAATGCTGTTTATATAATTATCAATATACAAGATCATAACGGCTATTATTAAATTACTCATCAGCACCTACACCAGCATAATCACTCGATAAAAATATGTAATTTCTGCTGGAAAATTTTTGAAGAAATCAAAGTAATCTCAATCTAAATAAAATAAGCGTTTTCTGACGACTAAAAAAAAATATATTATGTACTTATATATCGACTCCTCCAATCGATATTTGTGATTCTAGAACGAAGAACTATTAGCATCTTAAATCGTATAAATTATAATATTTCTAAGATAATGAGAGAAAATCTACCCGCCGTAGATATAAGCTCTCATGTTCTTTGTTTTGAAATTAACAGTAAATGCGCGTCATCGTCATTAGACGTAGGTAATTAATTACTTGGTAAAATATGTGGATCTACTAATTGCCTCCTTATAATATTATGATAACTTTTTTACAGTAAAATACTGAATTGCCATCAATACCATCAGTAGACTAGCAAAAATAAAGCACCAGCTATTTTTTACAAGATTTATTAGAATAAATACAGTCATAAATAAAGCTTTCTTTTTTTTAAAGCCCTCTACAACTTTATATCAAAATATACTTTTGACCTTGTTTTCATTAATTTGGTAAAAGGAATAATACCTTTAAATATATTTTTTAAATCTTTTTAGTTCTTCAGACACTATTTGGTCTGGTATAGTGTCTAGACTACGTAAAGGACACAGACAACAGACAAATCGAATACCCTTCACTAAAGTACTTAACGTTCGTTGATAACTCAACCAAACTCACGGCCACAAATTATTACCAGAGTCCTTGCAAAACAACGAATCCGTTAATTCGGGGTTAGTCATCCGACACCAAGGGCTTCATTAGTGATCAATTAGGTTGTTATGGGTAACAGAGGACTAACAGGTAACAGGTAAAGCAACACAGTGCAGCTTAATCGATGTTTTCCGAGACCCCGGACTCCGGCAGCGCCTGACGATATTATAGATGGCCTGTAATCAGGTTATGCAAGGTGCCATTCATCTGTCCCTTTGTTGTTCTAACGTCTCACGGGGCTCCATTCATAACTCTAGACAAACAACGACTCAGGGGGAAAATTAATAATGTGGTGAGAGGTTGGTTTAGACGAGCTGTGTTCATTTGTGAAGAGAATTACTCTGCTTGCCTCGTGCATGTGAACTTCTATTAAAGTAAGAAATAGGTAAAGATTAATAAGGTTTTCTGGTTCAACTTTCGTGAAAAAATTCCTTGGGGAATTTTTTGGGTAGGTAATAACACTAAAATTCTTCTCAGTGGGTAGTTATTTCAAAATCAAGGAATTCAACATCTGATTGCATTCGCAATCATACTTGCAATAAATAATAAAGTATCAAAAATCATTGCAAAATCGAAATGGTCATCAAGAGCAAAGACGAGTCACTGATATTAAGTTCTTAAGAGTCCTGTTGGAGGAATTTCAACTCATTAATTCTTCCTTCCCGTGAATACCGTCAAACTCGGTATAAGTAATCTGTTGACTATCTAACTTACAGGTAATTTATGAAAGAATGTAATGAGCCAGTTGTTAGATTTCTTCTGTGAATGTTAATCGATGAAGAGGGTAATTATAACTTACAGTTATAGTTATAATATACATTTATTTATAACAAAAACTGGAAGATTCCTAGATAAACACTGCACACAGCACTATTCTATTGCATATTGTTTACTTCGCTGTACCATAATAAAAAGGCAAACGAAATAATCACTCAATGGTGCAGAAACTATTTAATGATTGAAGGCAAATGATTTAAGGTACTGGCAAATATCTGCTATAACATTTATTAGTATTTTATTTCATAATTTATGTGTCTTTTTTATGGCAAATTACATAAGTTCATTAAGAAAGGGGCTAATGAACGCGCAATAATACATGACGTCACTTTTAGTTGTTATCGCACAGCTTCTGATGTAAAACATTATCACTTGCCTCAATGAGGCTAATCTGGAAACAATTAACTTGGTATGCGAAACCTAGAAAAATTACCCAGGAGGATGTTGAGGTGTTATTGATTACCGTCAGGATTGAGCAACTAAGCCAGCTGATCCCCGATTTCTCAAAGAACTTGAATATATACCTACACGTGACGTGTCTCAAGTGATACAAGGCTAGCGCTTCATGAGACTTCTCAGCACACAAACAACTAATCACTAACTCAATATTGTCTCAAGTCCGGGTCAGCGTGGATACTGGATAGTAAAGTAAGGGCTCTGATGTGGAAGGTAAAGAGGCATGTGACCATTGAGTAATAAGCTAAGAATTTTTCGGGGATGATAAAAGTTTTTATGGGCTATGTCCATGGAGACTTCTGATCAACTCTTCGAATACCACCGATCCCCAAAATTGCATCAAATTTTGGCAACCCATTTTCTGAAATTGCATTTAAAGTAAAAAAAAACAGTAGGTAATTTTAGAATTCACTTCAGGGATGCTGCACAAGAATAATTGTTGATTCTTTATGGTAATAGGATCCTTTATCTCCAGCATTTCAATAATTATTGGTTTAGCAGCATACGGAGCAGTAAATTACTTATTCATGATGATATACATACCTGTCTCGTTCGTTTCAACAATGAAGTTTCAATGAAGCCTAATTAATGATCTGAAATATTAGTGCTAACCTATATATGTATACTTAGAGAGAGCATGCAATTCACGATACCTCTCTGGGTATCAAATGTTATTACAAGACCAATCAATAATACATTAAAATTTAGTGCTACAACTTGGGGACTGAATGCAAAATTACTTAATACTAGTGCTTGACTTCATCTCTAATCAACGATTGCTGCCTTGTCTTCTTAAACACAAACTTTAATTACTAATCATAACACAGGCAGAAATAATCCACCCTATGCGAAAGACCTTCGAAGACTTGAGTGTTATTGATTTTATGAAATGAAATTATTGCTTATTGCAACCAGACTATGGAAAATTTAAATAAATAAATTTCTTCTTACTTGAATAAATATTTTAAATAAATTTTTTGGACTAAACAATACATACCTGGTCTGACGAAGGTCGAGAGATAGCTTGGTTAAAAAAATTGAGGGGACTTCGTGCTCTCTTTGCGATACTAAAGTAGTATCCTCATCTAATCAACAAGCGTATTGACCCATACAAATAACAGACATAAGTAATCTACAGCGAACACAAACGAATAAGTAAGGACACTATAACAAACAAGAACAATCACAAACAAGCATCATGCGCAACGACCGCTAGTTGTCTGTTTTTCAAAAGACATTTTTTTGAAGTTACAAGTAACATTATAAGTACGTGCTATGGAATCTAACTAAAGATGGAAAGAAAGATTAGGTATCATTATTTTCCCCAAACAAATGATTTGGGAATTCTTGTGTGATGGAATAGGAAACGAAATGGAAATTCTTGTCGAGGTTCTTGTGAAGGAGTAGGTGTGTTTCTTTGTCCTAAGGTGAGTTTCCTGAAATATTTGGAGTGAACAAACTGGTAATTTGAAATTATTTTTCGCAAGGCAGGGAATCTGGACTTGTAAAGAAACCGTTTTTTATCAAAGTGAAAGCAGGTGCCCCCCTAAAACCATCACAAGAGCATTTTTTTACATAAAATAGCAAATCCGTTTGGTAAAAAGTCAAGAACCAAAATATGTTTTGACCAAAACCAAAACGATTTTCCTTGCAAAAGCTATCATCCCCAAGAGCTAAAGTTTCCATACATATCTCCTCATCATCAAAACCACTTCCTCGCTCCTTAAACCATTAATTCAAACCAACGTCATTATATATACCACGCACCCCTACACTTTTCGAAAGGCAATAAGTCTGGTCTGCTCGACAATTTCTGATTTTTTCCAAGTTCTGTGTTACTTCCTGACGTGAGTTTAATTCTCGAGCACGTACGTTGCTAATGGCTATTATTACTGGAAGAGCTGGTAAAGAACAGCCATCGAGTTGGAGTGGCCTGGCCGCGGCACGGCAGGAAAAGCTCAAGCGCTCGGAGAACCCGGCAGTCTTGCAGCGGCATTCCTTGCAGAGCTTTCGCACTTAAAAGAGCGGCGCATCGAGGACGCAGACGACCGACCGCGTATAGGTTTCGCTAAAAGGATAAGTGATTGTGCATTGTTGTTTTGTCCGTCTATCATCATCGCCTACTTGCTCTGAATTTATTACTTGTCAGACTTCTTGTTATCAACTTCCAGCTTCTGGAGAAGTTCGAGCCTGCATGGTGGTTGGAGGACTGATTGAATTGAGAATGATGAGGTGAGTGGGTTGTCTTCATTTGATCTAATTTGAGGAATCAATTTTGAGTTAAACTCATCAAGTTGATTTTAAAGACTCTTCATGCATATAGTTGTTTAAATTAATGCAAACTTTCGTGAAATTGGGTTTAGTATTTGATAAAAGCTCGCTATACGAAATAGTAAACTTGGATTTTTCAGATTTTTCAGATTATGGGCTCAAGAAAATTTGAAAAATTGCATAAATCATAAATGTTATTAGGGACTATTATGATAAAGATTTGGGAATTTTCTATAATTTGTCTGAACGTACTTAAATAAAAGCTTGTTTTAAAATTTTACATGTGATTGTTATCGTTGATAAATAGGATTTGTAGAAGAGGAAAAATGAGTGTAAATAATTATTTTCCTTATTTTATTATTTTTGTTATCAAATTTATATGAACCAACAATTATTATAACCTACAATATAAGTTGAAAGAAAATAAATGATTCTATGAAAAATAGTTAATTATGAATTCCGCAAAAAATGTTTGAAAGCTTTTATTTATGAACCATTTTAAGCTTTATGCATTTCATGAAAGCTCTTTTATGTTCAATGCAGTTTATAACCATTGAAAATTACTAAACTGTGAGGTAATTTTAAAGCTGCTGCTAATTAATGTATCTTCACAGATTTGCTCGGATCTTTACAGCTGATGTAAATGATGATTTTTATTGAACTATAACCAAACAAACTTTAATTTAAAAGCTCTTATATAATAATTATTATCAAATTTAGTGCTTGTGTGAACGTAAATTGTAGAAATTAAATTTTTTTGTGAAAGTTCAATTCATTCTTGAAAATCGCGTATTAAGGAAAGAAGTATTAGAGAACTCGTTATATGCAATAATTGTATACAGTGTGTTTCGCTTCAAATGGAATCACCTCAATAACTTTTTTTATTTTTTGGTGCATTTCGAAAAACTTTTTTCTGTACGACGTACAGCTTCCGAAGCTCTCTTGGATAAACTAAAAATTGATAAAACTAAAAATTGATAAAACTAAAAATGGATAAACTACACTTTAGCCGTTTCAAAGAAAATGTGATCAATACTAAACTCTAAAAATTGAGTAAACACACTTAGCCATTTTTTTGAAAAATTTTACTTGAAAAAATATGTTTGCAATCACTTCAAATCTTGAGTTTGGTTAAGGAAAAAATCATCAAAAAAATGTTAGTCCATTTTCTTTTTTTGTTGATTTGTATAGTTTTCTGTTTTTAATCAAACTCAAGATTTTGAGGTTTGAAGTGATTGAACTTTTTTAAATAAGATTTTTAGAAAAAAATGCCCAGTATTTTTAGGCGTATTTGATCTCAGTAGGCTAGTTCTTTGGAACAGAAAAAAGTGTTTTGAAGTTCACCAAAAAATAGAAAAGTTACTGAGGTGATTCCATTTGAAGTGAAACATACTGTATTTATTTTTCAAATAGGTACTTAATTAAATTCTATGGTGACTTCCATTTTTTATCAGATATTTGATGTATCTTTAGTGTTATTGACGCGATGTAATTATGCATTAACGGTATCAGAACTATCCGTTGATGAATTATAATTAAAATTAATCAAAAATTTTGATAAGGAAAAATCAATAACAGCATGACTTCACCGTAATTAACACCCCTTCAGGTTGGTGGAGTTCGTTGTTCAAGTGAAAAAAAAAAACAATATATCTAACAGACTTACGAGTCTTAATAAAGTCGAAACGGTGAAGTATTTGCTTCAGATCAGACTCATATGCAAAGATTACTTTTATTCGCTTATATGTTTACGTTAATATTCTGCTCTCAAGCCTCTAAAATCATAAAATTAACAATCAATAAAATTTAAATGAAACAACTTGGGTTAAATCATCCTCTCAGAGTACTTGCAAGACCTTTACCTTGACCTTTTCAATACGATTAAACCTTTGCTGTAACCACTCGAGTAATACTGAACAATAAATTTTTATGGGCCACCATGGAACAATTATTAACCTGCTATACAGGGTGAGTTTTTTTCAATGTTTAGTACAGAGGGATCTCGTAAAATATTCCAGTTAAACGAACTGTTAAATGGGGAAACTATAGTGCAGTTTTATATGAGCTTAGTTCGAAGCAATTTTTTTTTAAACCTTCATGGGTTTCTAGATATTTAACAAAAACAAAATTTCGCGTCTTTGTTTATACTAAGATAGACCTCTTATTATTGGGATTAGAGAACAATAGTAAAGAAAAATATTTTCGACGATTTTGATAACCAATAAAACGGCGCTATAAATGTTTTTATTTGTCGTGTCATTTTCGAGTTATGACATAAACATGTATTTTTTAAGTGTGAAAATAAAGAAGTTGTTTATTTTCAGAAAAACCCATATCGAGTTTTATATCGTTGTATTTAGAAAAATAGACATATTGAATGATGTCATAGCCAACTATGACTTACATTACCTATTTAAAAAAAACACAAGTTTAAGTCATAGCTCGAAAATAACACGACAAATAAAAAAAAAATTGTAGCGCCGTTTTATTGTTTATAGAATCGTCTAAAATGTTTTGCTTTACGATTTTTCTCTAATCCCAATCAAAAGGCTGCTATCTCAGTATAAAGAAATTCGCGAAATTTACTTTATGTCAAATATCTAGCAGCCCATGGATTCAAAAAAAAAAAAAAAAAAACAAAAGCTGCCTGAAACTACTAAACGAGGTCTGATCTTGAAAAAAGTTATTATTTGTTAATGCTTAAAATATGATTTTATATTAAAATATGTTTTTCATGTTTTTATTTTAGCTGTCAAGTTACCAAATATCCTGTATGCTAATCAAAAAAACAATTTTTAAGAAAATTCAAATTTTGAAACGCATCGACCGATTTTGCTCAAAATGTGAATTCATACTAGACCTTATGTCCTTATGGATACCTTAATAATTTGTAAATTTTTAGGTCCAGTCTCTTATTCACAATAACGCGCGGTTATGGGAAACAATTAGAAGTAATTATTATTATCGTTTCCAATTCCAAAGAATTCTCTAAATATAGGATTTTAAGGATAAATATTTTCGGTTCAGTTAAGAGTTGTTATTACAGTGGACATATATGGTATATGTAATTAAATGCGGCACGCGAAAGCTCATGAATGAGCTTTGAAGTCTAAGAACTCCGACCAGATCACATTCTTTCTAATTAGTACGAAGCAAAGGAAAAGACATCATCACAAACCATTACGCAGAGGAAGCATACAATAATTAGAGATTTTAACTCCAAAGAAAAAATCATATCATATTTTCAGACCGATTTCAGACGTTTCGGCTCGAACAATTCCAGTCAATTTAAGCTTTCACGTGGTCGAATTAAAATTATCTAAATCATTCCCTCCTATAATAAATCATATAACAAAGGAACTTCATAATGACGTCCTACACGCTTTTAGGGTAAATAAAACAAAATACCGCCCTTGAAATAATACGACCTCTCAACACCGCCAAGCCTATTACCCTGGCGAGGCATAATCTCGATCCCACCCCTTCACAAAGGGAATTAATTAAGACTTCTAGAAAGCTCATTAACTGTCGTGCATAGTAGGATTTAAATTTAAAACCCGGTGAACGCACATTTCAGCGTCTAGTTCACTGAAAACGTGCATCAGATTTCACAAGTTACCCTATAAAGAAGATTGAAAAAGACAGTAGCTCGGAATTTGTGTGTGAATCCCCCAGGGAAGCACTCGACTGGATATCTTTTATTCCGCCAAGTCCGGGACTCTATAAATACTTTATACACGAGGGGTAAAAGTGTTTTCGAAAAGTGTGAGTCGCGAGTTATTTGCCAACTGAAGTGAGTAAGGTTTTATTTAGCTGCAAGGTAATTCAAGTTTGTTCAGCCGGTAAGCACGACTGGACGCATGCAGTACGTGGTTGGAAATAGTAAGTTGGAATCTGATGGAAAATCAATTGATATATCTATGGAATCGCTGAGCATAAATTTTCAAAGCAGAAATTGGAAATTTATTTGTCTAGCGATCGCATTAAAAGTTCAAAACATTAACAGGGCCCGTTTAGAGAAAAAAACAATAAAAAATAATTTAGACTAGGTACCCAAATTAATAAAGAAAAACAAACTAAATCCTAAATTCATATACGACAACACCAATAATCCCCTAACTTTAATAGTGGTTCATTAATTATTTAAAAAAAATTAGCCTCGGTTTTTGATTTATTTTGAGATAATTTTGACTTTAGCCCCCTCTCCTTACAATTGATGCTGCAATATTACCTTAATGTCTTCATAATTTTTTGCTGCTTGCTTATTTCTAACGTATACAATCCTGGGAATGCTAAAAAATGTTAAGTCGTATACTAAACCTGAAACCAGTAACAGTAATTCTTCATCATGGCAAGCAATAAACAAAGCTTAACGCCGTGTGTCTGTCCTACAGTAAGACATTAATGATAAAGGTGTGAAATATTAAGAAAACCGGATACATATACATTCTTACCGCGGTGTTTTAACTTAATATGGAAAAAATACATTACCTTTATGCTAAGACACTTGCGATCTTGGTAATGTTTGCCTAGCGAAGAACATTTATTTTATTACGAACACACGTAACTTATGGTTTTGTTTTTAGTTACTTTTTTTCTTATTAAGATGTAAAGTTAATAGACCTACAGATTGCACGCAGTAAAACGTAAAATGAGGCAATAAAATAAAAGTTGAAGTTAATGCACATGAACGGAAAGATAAAATTATAAAATAATAAAATACGTAGAAGTCCTTACTGATTACTGGTGCTTATACTTGCGCGAGTTTGATTATTATTTTTTGAAAGTTATTGTGAATGGCCTTCACTTTTCTGCCGCAGTACGATTTCCTTCAGTTACTCGAATACATAAACTTCTTCATCTCATATGGGAATATTTCGTCTCCTTAAACTGAATGGACCTTGAATTCTTTAAATTGCGTATAGGTATACTGCTAATTCAGAGGTCCTGCGAACGATAAAAACAGAAAACGAAATCGTAACACAAGCATAAAGAAAAAAATCAAACAAAAGTGAGGGGCAAAAAAGAGAAGGAGAAATTTTAGAAGACGATAAAACTCCTGGCTCACGAATATTCGAGTATCGTATAATCTGAGCAGCTGAAGATCGGGATTGACTTGCTTTTATGATCGCTGACCTTAGAGAGATAGCACGAGAAGAAGAAGCTGTATACATGATTTTGGAACGTCTTTTAAAAACAAAATTTAGAAATATTAAAAAAAAAAATTTATTTTTCCAGTTTTGAAAGATATCTCGGGAACCGTTCGAGATAAGGAACTCATGTTTTTGATTGATATTAGTAACTTTTATTGCTGACTAATTTTTTTAAGCCATTCTCCAACACACGTTTTGAAAGATGAAAAGCGAGTTTTTTGGAGACGGAAATGGCTCCCGAGATATCTTGAAAAAACTGGAAAATAATATTTTTTTTGGCACCCTGTATCACAAAAATGGTTTTGTCGGACACGCGTTATTAATGATGGGAAATTTTTTGTTTATTTTTGACCATCATGAATCTGTTTTCAATTTTTTTTGCAGTATTAAAGATACACCCAGAGTATACCCATGAGTATATACCCATGAGTTCAAGGTTTGTAACATTACAATGACTAGGTATGTTAATGCAGCGGTTGTGTGAATAAGTACATTATGTCCTCTTGTCGTTGTCTCATTAATATTAAACACTTAGAAACTTAACAAATAAAGACGTTGATGTCTAAGATGCTCAATGTGTTAGCATGGAAATACATCACTTTATTCTTATTGAAAAAAAGCTCGTCGTATAGGTACTTTCTAAGCTTTAATAGATATTATTATTATTATTATTGTATTTAATAGATAAATAACTTTAATAGATATTGAAGATTGCTTTCCCGATTGTTTTGGCATGGTCGCAGCTATCTTGAAATATTCGCTCGGATAACGAAATGCCAATATACAATATGTAGAATAAACTGGGATTCTGGAGTCAAAACCCCAGTGAGAGTGAGGAAAAAGATTTTGAATGCGATTCTAGTTCCCATTCTTAGGAATTTTTGTTTATATATTTTCTGGTAATGATCCACCCTATATCAAACCAAACTGCAAATGTTAACGAAAGAGGCTGCCACGTAAAAAATATTATAAAAATGTAAAAATGCGGAGCAGTCTTCGTAATTATTAATGGAGCATTGTGACAATCGTTGCAATGAATAGTATAAAGCTTTAGTATAATGAGAGATGAATAATATTTCATAAGATGCATGAGTGCAAGTTAGTATGATCAATGTTATGCGACAAAGGTATGACATTCATCATGATGAATTATAAAAGCAAGGTCTTCGCCTTTTTTATTTCGCAGTTCTTAGGAACTCAAGAGTTATAGTTAACACGTGTGGTTCAACTTAAGAATTGCTCGCTTTATATGGACACTTGTTTCGGCAGAGATTCGTGTACATATGTAACTGTTAATAAAACAGTTTGCTGCAATTTCTGCAATTACAATTGCACCTCGAGGATTACTTAAAGGATTCCATAAAGTGGACACAGATCAGGTTATGGTTATGGTGGACTAGTCCCTCGTGAAGTAGGTGCAGCTGCTTTCTTTAAATGATACATTTTCTGGGATTGAGATGCGACTTAATGTATACCAACTATACCTCCTATGTATGTGCCATGCATACTATTAAATTTTTTTAATATTCTATTTTCGATTCATAATACCCAGGTATTACGAAAATCCTGAAAAAGAGTTCCATTTTCTTCATAGTTTTAAAAACGTCCCGTTGTTAAACGAAATTGTATTCTCAATGTTTTTTTTTCCTCAATATACATGGCGTTCCTAAATACCAGGTGCATACGAAAGGAGGTAATTCTTTGACTTGTTTCAAAAATGTCTAAAAATGCATAATCATAGGTTCGCAACCGCTTCGTTACCGATCTACAGGGTTGAAATTAAAAAATATATATTTTTTCTTTAAAGCTCCCATAGTTTTTAATATATTTAGCTCAATTTTGGAATATAGGTTACGCTGTAGAGCTTTTAACCAATTTCCCCCCTTAAAATATTTGAGCGATGCGCTACCTGGTAGATTGTAAAATACAATCAATATGAAGTTTCTGACTAATTAAAAAATAATAATTTTGTCTCTTATAGTTTTTTTTGCATCTGCAACCGTTATCGACGACGAAATTCAAATTTTTAAGATATTGAAATCGGCTCTGGCTTTTTTTTTGATAATTTCTCATTTTCATTAATTTTGACAGTTTAATCAGTTTAATCGACACTGGATGTTAAAAATTAAAGCTGGGATGACCCTTTGTGACTATCTGTTTACTAAAGTTTGACTAACCTCAAGGAGCTATAAAGAAAAAAAAAGAATAAATCTCCAAATTTCAACACCCTGTAGATCGGTAACGAATAGCGCTTGCGTAATTATGTTTATATGAACTTTTAGGCATAAAATAAGCCAAAGAATGACCTCATTTCGTATGTACCTGGTATTTAGGAACAGCCCATATAGTGTGTATACCACTTATGGAATAAAATTCATAATTCTGAGAAAAAATATTTTTGAGGAAAAAGCTCGGACACGTCAACTTAATTTTTTTATTTTCCATATTTTCAGTCTCAATTTGGATATTTTTACTCTTACCAATATTCCCCCTGCCTTTTTCGCTTCTTTTTTTAAAAAAAGCAGCCATTTTAGGCTGGAAATTGATGGTCCGGATTGGATTTTTCTGAGTATGAGGACACGTCGGAAGTGGAGAGAAAGTTAATAACTTTTAATTATACAGGGTGATTAATTGCAAATTAAATGTGAGGTATTTATTTATGAAATAAAATTCATAATTCGGAAAAAAAACTTTTTTCGAGAAAAAAGCTCATATACGTCAGCTTTATTTATTACTTGGCATCTTTTCAGCATTACAATATTACAATATTAATGTAAATTGATCCTACACCGTGAATAGTAGAGGAAATTTCCACAGCTTTGGAATAGCATTCCTTGTTTCTGTAATTTTTACATCGCACAGTTCAAAACTGTAGAAATATACCAAACAAGCTTTCCAATACGCACTTAATAATTATTAAATTACGAGTACTCAACTACCCCGGTTTAGTACCGTCACATTAAGATAAGAAACGGAATCAAGCTTCATTGAGAACTTTGTAATGGCTATGTGTGTGGGCTTTTATATGGGAATTCCTTTTATAAATTTGCATATATGAATTTTATAGGAGCTTATCCATAGAACGTACTTACTACAAGTAGTATAAACTATAAAGATCGTAAAAAGCGTCATCATGTTTACTGCCGCACAAGTTTATTAAATTTCTACTTAAGTTAATGGGAAATATTCGATACGGTTTTGTGAAAAAAATATTTTTTCTTGCTCTACAGAGAGGGCATCTTTATTTTCCAGAAAAAGAAATATGTACAATTAAAGTTAACTTCATCCACAATGCAATTTTTTTCAATTTTTTTTAGATAAATATCGCATATTATCGTCTCTAAGGCCCTAAGAGCAAATGAAGCGCTCATGTCGTATAAATTATTATCTAAAGTCACATCCAATTCTAATACATATATTATGTTTTTTTCGTCATTTACGTTAAGAATGAGACATAATCTTTTAACCCAAGTCAAGTTAGCCACGCTTCGTCCAGCCACACTTTCGGCCAGGAAGAGGGACTTCGAATAATTTTCAACAAATTTTTGTTTTCGTTATTTACAGCTTCAATGGAAAATATTTGGTTTGTTCACCCAATAAAAACCACCGTAAACTGAAAAAATTATTATTATTTAAACGACGTAATTATTTAAACGTCACGGCCAGCCGCGCTTTCGGCCACGACTTAATAAACTGAAAGAAAACATTTTTGATGGAGTTTTGTTCAGGAAAGTTCGAGTTTTTATAATAATGGCTACCCACACTTTCCGTCACAAACTTTATAAACTGAAAAATTCATTTTTGCTGAAATTTTGTTGAGAAAAATCTGAAATTTTATAATAATGGCCAGCCACACTCTGGACCACACTTTAAACCTAAAAATTCATTTTTTCTGAAATTTTGCTTAGAAAAGTCCCAAATTTTATAATAATGGCCAGCCACACTTTCAGTCACGGACTGAAAAAACAAATTTTTGCTGGAAATATGCTGAAAAGTCTAAAATTTTATAATAATGACCTGCCAAGCTTTCAGTCATGATCTTTATAAACTGAGAAAATCATTTTTGTCGAAAATTTGCCGAAAAAAGTCTTAAATTTTATAATAATGGCCAGCCACACTTTCGGCCACTAAATTTCAAAACTCAAAAATTCATTTTTGCTGAAATTTTGCCCAGAAAAGTCCGAAATTTTTTAATAATGGCCTGCCACACATCCAGTCACGGACTGAAAAAACTGAAAAAAAAGATGCTGGAAATTAAATTTGTATAGTATTTCGAAGCGAATTTAAATCAGACGATTATAATTTATTTTCAATGTTGATTTTCGCAATAAATTTGAAAACAATATCATTTTTTAATAGAAAATGACCCCACATAGGAATGAATGAATTTACATATCTGGTTGTTTCACATTGTATACTTTTGCAGATAGTAATGCTTGAACCCAAAATTTATGATTTACCAAAAATACCGTTTCGACCTAAGTTTGACTTAATTGAACCAAGTGAAAATCATCTTGCCTACTATTACTTCAAGCAATTTTGAATTATCTGGAGAAATCTGTCAATTTTTGCATACTCACTCACAACAAATATACGCTCAACTACCAATGTTGGACACTCTCCCCTAACTCGAAGGACAAGTTTTACAACGCCATCGTGAATTCGTGAGACAAGGAGTGTCACTTATTAACAATAAACATTTTGCAAGCTTTGTTATTTATTGATGTACTAATTCGTAATACTAATGTCATCCGTATAATTATATGCTTACGAGCTTTGTTTTCGGTGTTGATATAATTGTGTTGATTAAAACTCCCGTCATGTAGTCTCACTCACAAACGCTTGACGGCGCTGCTGGAGTTGTCTTCAATCGACCCAATTCATTAGGTATAGGAGTGTCTGGTATTAAAAAACAATAATGCTTTCTGAACGACACACTTACTCCAACGGTATGGTGAAGACAGAGACATCGATGTTTCAATGGTTATTTCCATCTCATCAGTCTGTCACATCACCACCACTAGAGAAGTGTGCCGATCAGAAAGAAAATCAAAAGCTTTAAGCAAAATGATTTGTCGGAAACATAGTGACTTGCATGGCAAATGCCATCTGATGACTGAAAAGTACAACTTTCAATGTGTCAATCAGAGATTCTCCCAGAGAAATCTGCAATTTTTCACTACCAACGCTGACAGTTCACTGAAAAACCAATTACCTTGCGAATCTCAGTAAACCAATCAGAGATGGAGCTAGCCACAAAGCTGTGTTCCTAGAAAGGAAGTAGTTTCTATGAAACAAATTGAATAATAATAAATTATTATATCAATTACAGCAATCCGATTGTTGAAAAACAATAATGCTTTCTGAACGACACACTTACTCCAACGGTATGGTGAAGACAGAGACATCGATGTTTCAATGGTTATTTCCATTGATGGTAATTAATAATTAATAATATAATAATATAATATAATATAATATAATATAATATAATATAATATAGTATTAATAATTTAGCGTATTTGCTCGTAATATGATCTCTAATGTTATACAGGGTGTCCCAATATTCCATGGACATGGAGCAACCACAGATTACTGAGGTAAAAAAAAGTCGCTCGGACCAAACTTATCTCTATACCAAAGTGCTTCGTTTGTCCGTTAGAGGGCTTCAAAGTCTTTTGAAAATTTTAGTTTTTTTGAAATAGCTCAAAGTCGGCTCATTCCAATTCGATGAAATTTGGTAGGTAAATTTCTTATTAAAAGTACTAACTTCTGATGTACAAGATAATTTGACGGAAACCCGGGAAGGGGTGAAACTACCCCTACCCTCCATTAAAATCGATCGTAATTGTTTATAGGGTAGCAGGAACGCTGTTCATGTTTTTTTGTTTGAAAGATACATCGTTTTAGCCCATTTTTGGTCTCCTACAAAAATCTGTATCTCTTCGAGGTGCCATGTGATAAAATAAATTATTCGATGATAACAAAAATTTTATTTCATTCTTTTAATTTGAAATCAAATTTTCAATTGTCAGGTAATTATTTTATCTAATCTCATAAAAGATGCTCGATGTGGGCGCCGGTTTGGACCCTAGAAAGTTCCATCCTGCGCAAAAAAATGATTTTAACTTTTCTTGGAACCTCGTCGTTTTGCAAACTGTTTACTGCGTTTGAAAAAAACCGTTTGCAAACACCTGAAAAAAAAACCGAACCATACTAAACATCTTTTATGAGATTAGATCAAATAATCACCTGATAATTGAAAATTTGATTTCAAATTAAAAGAATGAAATAAAATTTTGGTTAGGTGTCATCGACTAATTTATTTTATCACATAGCACCTCGGAGAGATACAGATTTTTGTAGCCTATCAACAATTACGATCGATTTTAATGGAGGGTAGGGGTAGTTTCACCCCTTCCCGGGTTTTCGTCAAATTATCATGTACATCAGAAGTTAGTACTTTTAATAAGAAATTTACCTACCAAATTTCATCGAATTGGAATCAGCCGACTTTGAGCTATTTCAAAAAAACTAAAATTTTCAAAAGACTTTGAAGCCCTCTAACGGACAAACGAAGCACTTTGGTATAGAGATAAGTTTGGTCCGAGCGACTTTTTTTACCTCAGTAATCTGTGGTTGCTCCATGTCCATGGAATATTGGGACACCCTGTATGTTATATGTTATATGGGGAGCCAGCTATAGACGCACAAAAAAATCATAATCGTCGCAGCAGTAGTATGAGTAGGTGTAGGTTGAAATGAGTTTTATGCATATATTATCATTATTTGTTTTCTTATTACTTAGTTTTTCACATTAAAAGTCGTTAACTCGTAGTTGTTTTAACTAATTTTCTTAAATACGATGTCAATAAAGGCGATGTACCTTTATCATACAAATGTGTCCCAGATTCGCGTCTCTATACAGGGATCTCAGCTCCTATTACACTTACAGCAAAGGTTAAATTGGGAAAGTTTTAGGGGAAACATTGTGCATTCGATAACCGGTTTCAGATTTACGATCGGTCAATTGGTTTTGGAAATATCGGCCAAAAACCGAAAATGGCGAATTTTGTTTTTCGCAAGTAAGTCCGAAACGGTTAATTTGACAGCTGTCAAAATGTGACATTATCCGGACACTTTTTTAAGACGCATAAGATAGCGTGTATGACAGGTGTCAATCGTCTTTTGTTATTCCGCAAACCGCCCCAACTTTTTTATTCTCATGACCGCCATGTTGGATATTTCCTTTTTTGAACGCAATTTATTTTTCTGATTACTAAGATGTATAACACTACGAGCTATAATATTTTTTTTAAATCCAATATGGCGTTCATAAGAAGAAAAGATAGCTATCGATTTTTCGCCATCTTAATTGTTAGGACACTTTTCAACAAGGCATACAAAAACAATTTTCGAGTCTCTAGCATTTTAAGACGGCGAAAAATCGTTAGTTCTTACCTTTTCATCTTATGGACGCCATATTGGATTAAAAAAAAATTATAACTCGTAGTGTAGTAATCAGAAAAATAAATTGAGTTCAAAAAAGGAAAAATCCAACATGGCGGTCATAAGAAAAACGAAAGTTGAGGCGGGTTGCGGAATAACAAAAGACGATTGACACCTGTCATACACGCTATCTTATGCGTCTTAAAAAAGTGTCCTAATAATGTCACATTTTGACAGCTGTCAAATTAACCGTTTCGGACTTACTTGCGAAAAACAAAATTCGCCATTTTCGGTTTTTGGCCGATATTTCCAAAACCAATTGACCGATCGTAAATCTGAAACCGGTTATCGAATACACAATGTTTCCCCTAAAACTTTCCCAATTTAACCTTTGCTGTAAGTGTAATAGGAGCTGAGATCCCTGTATAGAGACGCGAATCTGGGACACATTGTATATGTATAGGTAAGTTAACAAAAAGGGAGAATAAAAAAACCGATATATCTAAACCTAAAATATAAATTGACTATATTGAGGCTTCATCCCAAAAACGCTTCAGTGGATATACCTACTTACTCCAGTTAGTTTCCACACTGTAGACATAATGCAATTGCCTCGCTATTAAAGTATGTAATTATTAGGTTCACATTTTCTTATTGCTTGTCCGAGTAAAATGGATAGGTAATACCTAATTGTCTATAAAGTTATAGAATGTACATGATAATAATAATAGTAGTGTTACAGGATAACTGAACAATTTACCTAGCAATTTTCTCATTATTAGCTGAATGAGGTTGATTAATATTGCTAAGTACCTTATACATAGGTACAATGTAAAGTTTTCTTACTTTTATGTTATGAGTAGGTACATATTACAGATGACTATGCTTTTTAAGTATAGCTACTAGTTTATCACCGCTAGCTTTTCCAAGTAACGGGTTTCTTCTATTTGAGATTTATTTCCTTCCTCTCCTCAGCATGGAAAAAGAAATTCCTAGAATGCTCAAAGTTCTTAAAATACGTTTAACATGGTAGAAAGACAATATGGCTTTTGTTTTGCTCCATAGCCACTCTAAACGATGCAGTGCTCGACTTTTTCGTCTTTTTAAACCAACTACATAAATACATCGCGTCGTTTTAATAGCAGGATCTACTTTTTTCGTTTTAATCGGCTTAGTGTCCTTTTCAAGTATCTGATGGCTTTATATTTATTTTATTAGCACTGTGAGCTCATATGTGGATACTTCTTATAATTCACTACATTACTTCACCCTTTAAAGTGAGTAAGTTTCACTATATAAAGATAATTAATTATTAATTTTAGCTACAAGTATCTAGGTACGTACACCTACTTATAAAATATGCGGTGCGCTCATACTGAAATAGCTACGCAATAAATTATGCAATATTAATTTTAAATTGATTGTTATGGTCAAAAAATCAGGAAATAATTTTGGTATAACTAATTAAATATATTTTCATGGAATTATAAATAATTATACATTGACAGTGTTTCGCCTATGCGTGAAGTAGCAATTAATTATTCTCTTATTCAAGGAGTTTATCAATAATATGAAGAAGAATTACTTTCATTCAGGCACCTGTAAATCTGAAAAAATTAATGCCTCTATACCTATAATAGTGACGCGTCCTTCATCACAGTTAATTGCATACCATGGTGATGGCCACTATAATAATATGCGCGTTTTTTTACAAACCAACAAGCGTTTTCATTTTCCATAGAGGAATTTAGGAATTTTTATAAGCATAATTAAAATCATCTTCAATTAGAAATAAACGCACGTCAAGGAGATGAAGCACGTATCTGCCCGAGGAGATAGTATATCTCACGTTTAAACCGGTTACTCTGCAAAATAAATAGACAATTTTTCAGATGATTAGGTACCAATCAAAATGATACTGGATATTATACGAATTACCGCTGACAATGATGTTATTATTTATGATAGACGATAATTATGCTTATTTCAACAATCGATCATGAGCCGTTCAAGCGCATTGTCGAGATCAGGAAACAAAATGACCTAAGATAGACCGGCACCGGGCAACTTCAGCAACTGTAGGTATGTTACCGTTATTATAGTCTTTCCGTGCAGGTAAAATGATGCTGGTACCTAGTTAATTTGTAAAATTTTTCCAGGTTTTCTAATTTACGACGCTTAAACACTGGTTTTAGTCATAAAAAGATATCCCAGCTCAATTATTGCGCAGTGAAAAACCGAAAAAATCGAGTCCCGCCATTCCTGTTCACCTTTCTACCAACTCTCCGATTCGGCCGCAATCGCAAACGGTTAAAAGCTAAATGGTTCTGTTTTAGAAACGATACAGCACAAAAGCCAAAAGCTATTGCAGAATCAGGAGAGAATTTTGCTATTCTCATTTCACTTAAGTGCTAGGATACAAATCTCTTCAATATCGCTAAAGATCTTAAAATCAAAGAAAAAAAAAAATGGTTTGGATCGTTGAAGAAATTTGAATTCCAAATTTAAGACCAACCATTTTGAGAAGAAGAAAGTTGGAAAGAAGTAACCAATGTCTTTGCTCTAATGTCAGTGCTGCTTTGGCAATGTTTGATCCCTGATAGTGCAAAGTTATCCCCCCATTAATTGTCAGTTATCTTAAAGGAGATTAATTATTTTGCCATGCTCAAGAATCTCAAAATTCCTAGTTGCGATCCTGCATCAGGAGTGACCCTCATTCTCTTGTCCTTTTTCGATGCCGAGATAGACGTAAGAATGTAGATCAAAATTTTATTGACTGATGCCTCTTCATTTTAATGATACCACGCACATCAGTTCTTAAAAGCTCTCTTGACTCGTGAAATTATACGCTATAAGCCTTTTCCTGCGTTATTAACTGGAGAAGCCCGTTACATTTGTTTTTGTTTCTCATTATATAGCCGAGATAATCCAATTTGATCTTTTTATTGTGTTAATAAGGTTTACTTTATTTTAATTTTGCGCGTATAAAATTCTGAGGAAGCGCCAATTCAACCACTTTTAAATGGAAGCTTTCGCCAATGAATCGCCAAAACATCTAAACATTTGATTCAAGATTCTACTTAACCAGGTTCCAATTATTCTACTGTGGCATTTTCAGCACGGAAATTAATTTTTTTCCAATGATTTTAATAATTGGTGCTCACCAATCTGGAAAAAAAATTAAATTTTTTCGTATACAAGGGACATGAAATTAATTGTTGTGTAAGGAATGTTGCTAGAAGGTTGATAAGATTTTATACGTTTTCGTTTTGCAGAAATATAGTGACCTTTAGGACTCAACGCCATCTAGCGGATTTAGTATTACCACAAGTTAAGTTAGTGAGTATCACTTTAATTGATTAGATGTCATGGAGCCTTGAATGTTTTCGTAAAACGAGAACGAATAAGTTCGCAGTTAATTCCTCCAACCTGTTCTCGTCTCATGGTGTCTCTGATCGGGAAAACTGATAATGAGTCGTGAGAAAAATGAAACAGCTGCTCTGGTCTTCAGATTCATATGATTTACCTCGAACAGGTTAATTAATTATGATAGATAAGATGTACAAGAGAGGGATGTAATAAATTTGTTAGAAAGTTTTCTTCAATCGCTTGAACACTAGGGATGTCTTAGGATTTTAAAGACTCACAAATTTTGAAACTTTTTTTACTATATAGGGTGTTTTTAAGGTGATACTTTTTCTTGACTGTGTACATTATTCATAAAGGCATACTTACATCTTTTTCAAATAACTTTTCCTAAAAAAGTAAAAAATAAACGAGATGCAGCCTTTGTAAGTTAAAAAAATCATGTAAAAGTCTAAAAAAAAATCCTAAACCTAGGAAACAAAACCAAATAAGTAACAGGAAATAAACGAAAATAACCTGGACAGGAAATAAACAGGAAATAAAAATTTCCTGTTATTTTTATTTTATTTTGCTGGGTGACCTTATTATGTTTTGGAATTGTTTTTTCATTGTTTATTAAAATCAATTTTGTTAATTGAATTTATCACAAGGTTGGGCTTTATTTTTTTAAAACTGCCACAGGATGCATCTTTTTTTTTTAAACTTTTTAAAGAAAAGTTATTTGAAAAAGTTGTTTATTCCATACACATTAAATTTAGGAATCACCCTAAAAAACGCACTCTGCATATTTTCAGTCTGAAAGTGTACGTCAGTTTGGGAAAGAGTTATCATAAAGCATGGGATATATTGAATGAGTCAAGCACCAGCAATAGCACGCATCATAGTTTATTCGTATTTTTGCTCAATAATTGGTCCTAGTCATGCATACTGCAGCAATATCACGAATATCCAGATTTCATCGCTTATTTTTCATCATTTATTATTCAGTTATTTTTTATTGTATTCCTATTACCATTGTGATATTTTTATATAATTTTTAATAAAGTATCGTTTCAATTTCATACGGGTAATGGTAGCACAAAGCGTTATAAAGTTTAAAAGCTCATTTCCTATCAATATTCTGTTTTAAATTTATGCATGCAATCAATTCAACTCATGTCTTGAAATCATCTTCTTCCATGCAAAGTTATTTCAAGTTCAATATCCCAAGACATTTATTTTATAATAAATCCTACATAAGTATCGACTCTATAATTTACTAATATCATTCGATAAGAAGATAGATATCAAGGGGGCGTAACTCAGTTATAACGCAATCAGGGGGCACATCAGTAGTTTATATTTATAAGTTCTAATTTGCAATAATTATTAAAGGATTAATACGCGCTGAATTTAATAATTTAAATAATTTTATGAATATATTTGATGTAATTAAGATGTAAGTTCGCCAGTAAATGAAATTATATGTAGGTACCTAGTCATAATGAGGAAAGGTAGGATCAAAGACTTTTGATGGTCTCAGTTACAACGTAATAGGCCAGTCGCTTTTAAATGAGTTTTAAAAGTGCTTTGAACTTTATGCAAATTATTTCTAGGTAAGTAAACATTCGCTACCTGTAACCTGTATAAGGCGACAAGGACTTGACTTAGCAAACACTAACCGGTGTTTAACAGATTCACTCTAGAACTTTAATTTAATTAAATGCCGGCAACATGTACCTATACCGGCGCGCTAACTGTTAGTTCCAGCCTTAAAAGACCTGAACACTTTGTCATACATGTTTCATGTTAATGCCGAGTTTGACTTCTTGGAATGGAGTAGATGAAGTAGCTAGCAGAATGCATTTCTTTTGAATCAGTCGTGTCTGAAATTGTTTATTGTTTTGAAGTCAGGAATAAGTTCTTTGTATTTGTGCATTGAATAAAACATTGAACCCGAAATAGCTGCGATTCCAAGAAAACATAAATCTTAATCCACATGCTATTATTACGTACGAGTATAATCGTAAAGTCAAATATGCACTTTGATATTGTACAAAGTACTTAAGTTTAAGTACCTACCTAGGTAGGTACCTAGATGGTATATGGCCATTTGTCATTTGCATGAATTATGCATGGGTATCATAATATTGGTTGGTACCTATCTATCAACTCATGTCCATATCGCAATTTCTTATAAATTATTAGGTCATTTATTTCTATTATTGTATTTTCATTATTAATTAATATATTCGATCAGTCTTACTTTGATGTTGATTGATTAATCATCGATTTTTGTTTCGACTAAATGCTGACCTACATTATTGATGCCTTAGAAATGACAACGAAGGATAAAAAGTTTAAATTATAGTCTATTGTGTCTGTGAGTGGTTACGATGAACCTGAGACTGTTCTAACTAATGACACAGATTTTTTCCTGGCTTACGGTTTTAATTAAAACCCATCAAATATACCACACAGTCCTTGATTTTCACTCATCCAAGACAAACCGATCACGTAGCCAATTTCAAGAGGAAACAGTCGCCCAGACCCAAACGAGACTATTGAATTTTTTTTCGGTATTCCACCAACTAAATTAAATACTCCCAAAATAAACCATCCCTTTATTTTATGCTTGTAGCTTAAGCTAAATTTATTGTTTAATAATAAAAAATTCTTATTTTATAAAGAATAAGAAGCAATGGGACATGGGCATCCAACAGATACAGAAGAATCAAGTATCATATACCCCGTTAAGGAAGTTGAAATGTAGCTATTGCAAAATAAGAGATAAATGTAACGGTGTATTCAATATAAATAGGTACATACATGCATTGCTCCATTATACCTACAGAGATATTGGGAAGAGGTCAACCGTTCCAAAGGATCCTGCAAAGTATCTATATCGTGATACAAAATCGCTCTTTAGTAACCTCGGACAACGTTTAAAATGCTCTAATTATTTTTCCATCGTTTTTAAGTAACTTTGACAAAATGTTTACTTAATTTCAGTATCTAAGTTAAATAGGTATAAGAATAAATATAAGCATAAGCTAAGGTAATGGCTATGACTAATTTACCTAATTTAGGTACCTCTTTAGAGGGAATTTTGATGTGGCAAGAAAACACGTCCCCAAACTTTATCAAATTGTTATTCCTAGATCTTTAAGGGATGCTTCGAATACTATAAGGGCCGTAGAGGCATTAGTCATATATCATATAGCATACTTATATCATCTTTTTTATTTCAATCAATTAAGTGTAATAATTATAACAGTTAACCTCAAGACCGGTATGTAAATAAACATTAGGTGTTTTGGATATCATTAGGAATGCATCCATCAGCATGAAAACGATGTTGGTTAGTCGATGCATGTTATATCAATACGACATTGACCATCACTATGAAGAGTTGAATATTATTTTTACATAATTATTATTGTACATTTATATTCAGATTCAGTGATTCAGATTATTATCATACTCTAATTGGGTATGATCAAGATATAGTGAGATATAGCAATCGTTACAAAAAACTCAGCAGCGAGATTTGTGACAAAAGTAATGCATGCGCACCCCGGAGTGTAGATAAGACATAGTCGCTCCACTCTGGTAATTTGGCTTCGAGATCGAGCTCATTTCGCCAGACAATGAATGGAAGAAAGGGAAAAACCCCGATCAACGTCAATTCCTCGAGAAGTCGTTGAGGGTCCTTGTCCAGCAGAAAGTTTGGCAAAAAAATTCCTCTACTAAAAGTGGTGCGTACCTACCTAAACCTGCTAGTGAAACTTTACTTCAAATGATTACCATCCATCTACCATCACCCCCTCTCCCCCACTCTAATGGTTGATGAAGAAACAGCTTTTGGTATCGTGACTTGCGATCGCATATCCCAAATACTCATGATGTACTTTTCCAAGGTGGTCCTGAGTTCAGACAAAAGTCGCTTCTACGCCTTCGGTAGTGTATTCTCCGGAAAGTTGAAACTTGAAGTCATTGCAGACGCGGTTTTTTGTTAAGACTGGCAATTTTTTGCTATACAAGAATGCCCGTTGCTCACACCTTCAGAGTGAAGCTTAGCGTGCCACCTGTCATGCGTATTGAACCCAGAATCCAACTAATTAATCAAAACTGGTCAAAATCTGGAGTGGTTGGCCAAATCTGACCCTGTGGTACAATGCTTAGTTGGAGAATCCGTCTTTGATCCCCCCACCTGTTTGATGGTTGATGATGACACAGCTTTTGGTATCAAGAATTACGATCTCATCCCAAAGGACGATTCATGATGTAGGTACTTTTCCAAGATGGTTCCTACATCAGACAAAAGTCGCTTATACGCTATCGGTAGTGTATTTTCCGGAAAGGCGGCGACAGACATGAATACTTGCATCTTCCTATACGTACCATCCTCATGATGGGCCACTACGTTGAAATATTGCAGACGTGGATTTTCAGTCAAGACTGGCACTGGTACTATTTCAACATAGAAGTATTCCCATTGGCCATAACTTCAGAGTGATGAAATTCAGTGTGTCACCTACCGTGCGTGTTGAAGCCGAGAATCCAGCTGATTAACCAAAACTGGTCCAAAATCTGAAGCGGTTGGAAAAATCTGGCTCTATGGTATAATGTTTGATTGGAGAATCCGTCTATGATAAACCCCCTCCCCTCTGACGGTTGACGGTGAAACAGCTTTTGGTATCGTGAATTGCGAACCCTTTCCAAAGAGCCACTCATAATGTACTTTTCCAAAATGGTCCCTATTTCAGACTGAAGTCGTTTCTACGCCTTCGGTAGAATATCCTCCTGAAAGATGGAGACAGGCATGAAGAATTGCATGTTCCAACGAACCATCCCCAAGATGGGCCATTATGTTGAAGACATTGCAGACGTGGTTTTTCAGTCAAGACTGGCACTGCCACTATTTCAACATAGAAGGATTCCCATTGCCCATCATAACTTCAGAGTGATGAGGTTCAGCGTGTTAGCTATCGTGCGTGTTGAATCCGAGAATCCAGCTGATTACCCAAAACTGGTCCAAAATCTGAAGTTGTTGGAAAATCTGACTCTATGGTATAATGTTTAGAGAATCCGGCTAGAAGGATCAAATTTTGATTGACTTTTGTAGTCTAGTGATGAATGAGTGGCGGGTCTTTAAGCGTGCACTTTTTAATGCCATTGTAATTTTTCGCTTTTCTCAATCCAGTCTCAAGGAGTTACACTTCTCTTTGCTCATAATTTCATCATAAGCTATAGTCTCTTCTTAACTAGTTATTTACAGTACAAAGATTTAAAATAATTGTGCACATCCGCTATTATTACTAGGCCAAAGCATGACTCATAAGTATAGCGCTAATTTTCATTAGCATTTTATTGAGTTTTATCTTTTAGCTATATGTAAATTGCGTTAAGTGAGGTTGTGCTAAGTGAACTAAATACTGAAAAGAATTTGTGTTAAATAGAATATAAACACAGGAAGTGTATCAGATGTAAATGTAAATGTCTATCTACGTGTATCTTTGACACACGTGTAGATGTACATGTTATCAGTAGAAGGGGATTTATTTTTTGATTATCATGTGGCTGGAAAATGGCATATGATTGTTTGCATATAGCTAATAATCAAGCCGTTTAAAGAGTCTATTGATTCGCATAAGTAATATGATTTTATAACTGCATATCCCACTCATATCCTCCTCTAATAATAGCTTTTTCGCAGATCTGTGGGAGTAGCAAAACTAAACTATTAACATCCATGGAAGATAAATCTTATTGATTATAGTGGAATATCCAGAGTGGTCCAATAGCCATTCAACGATTTATGCCTCACAATCGGCCATCATCTATAACACACGTATCGAACTGCCAAAACGTCCGATCGCCTGATAGACCGTACAAGAGAGCGGCGCAGATAAAATCAAACAACTCATGCCATCGATATTGTTGCTTTAAATTAGCATTGAAACATCGCTTACATGGCACATAATTCGCCATTTCTTATGCGATCGGGGCGGTCGGCCTGAGGCCTGAGAAATGATATATCGGGCGGGTATATCGAGCCCGGAAAGTACCGTTCTAATACACATTTATTGTTAAATTAGCCGCGGTAAGCCGACACACACGCGGATCATTCAAGGAAGAGTCAACAACTCCTAATTATGCGGGCCTTCAAGCGTGACTTATCGTCTGTCTAAGACTAATCGGGGAGTAGACGATGTCCTAAACGGCGCTAACACTATGCTTGTTCATCTTTTTTTTGCCGCTTGTTAATAGACGATTTATGCAAAATTTGACCCAGGAGGTCAACGATTTTGTAACACCATATGTTGTATGGCTTTATATTATGTGGGTACTTAAAAGATCTGTAGTGACTAGTGAGATAGAGATCTTTAAGAGTCATTGGGTGAAGGTAACTTCAAAGCGTCTAGGTCGGAAACGATTATTAAAATTGAATGCATAGTGGAGTACCTGTCGTCGTTGTAAGATTAGATGTGTTTAATTTTTTTATGCACGTTATAATTTAAATAATAAATCTCTCGTAGCAACATGTAGGTTCATAGGTACCACTAATCTTAGAGATGATTCTAAGTTTAGAACATCAAAAACTTCAGATCATCATGATCCAAAAACAGAATATTGATAGCATATGACTGATAGAGCTAAATTTAGCGGCCCTCCTAAGTGAATATTTACTGGACGACTCTTTTACAAAACTGCTGCCTTAGGCATGTTTGTCAGTCTTGATGAAGAAACGTTTTGAGTACCAAGGTGCCTAAAGAAGTACTGCTGAACTTATTATTAACATATTAACACAAACATGCCTTAGTTTTCTCTTCTAAATGTAACAGGAATGAAGAATCCTAAAACATTTCACTGCCTGTGAGAGCTAATTCCTCTAAAGTCAAATTAATTAACAGTGCCATGTGAAATAATAATAGGTGCAATTATTAAGATCAAAGAGAAAAGATCCAAGACTGTGTGTGTAATCTAAAAATGTGCAGGAAAGCAATATTTACTGACTTAGAGAACGATGCGCCACAAATGGAGCTAAGACTTGATAGCACTAGTTGGTTACCGCGACTCTTTTGAGGAGCTGAATCTTCCAAACTACAAAAAGTTGCAGCAAAATTGGTCGATTGAATATTACTTTTGTCGTATTAATAGAACGTCAACGTCAACGTTCATTTCGTTTACCGAAAATTCCAACCTGTGCTATAAATAGGTACCTACGCCATGGTACGAGAATATCAGAAGAAATTCTTGACACTCACCTTTTGAGTAGTTTCAACACTACACAGATTGTCAGTAGGTTATTTTTTGCCCTCCAGCACATGCTCTCCATTGAGCAACCAGATTCCTAGCTTCCATTCAATCGCTCCCACTTCTCCATGCAGGACCTCGGCAACAGGGATGAACAGCAATATTAGTTTTACCGTTTCTCCCATGGTTCATCCAGCCCAACGACTGACATTACCTGAATTAACTATGCCGATATAGTATATTGTGAAACAAGTGCGGAAAAGAGAAAATTTCTCACGAGTGTGAAACAATTGTGACACGAGACGAAGTCGAGTGTCACAATTCACACGAGTGTGAAATTTCTTTTCCGCACGTGCTTCACACAGTACTTTTCCTACGACCACAACTTAACAGATTAATTATTTAACAAATTTAACACATAAATTATTTTTTCTGCCAATGCTCTGCTTTTATGACCTTTTCTCAAATTTATGAAATGTTTAAAACAGATTCGTATTTTTCTCTCGAAACTACAGGTAGCAAATTCAAAGAACACAAACCTGCTTGTTTTCTGACTTCAGGTGGTGTATTTTCTGCTTCAGATTCAGAGGAGTTACAATCCATTATAATGATAGATACCTAACTAAAGTTTATTTTTTCAGACTACCTACCTAGGTAGGTATTATTTTCAATTCTACCAATGACTTTTTAATATTACTATTATACAGGGTGTCTGCTTAAGGCTGGCCACCGGCTATATCTCGGAAACTAATGGGCTTATAACCTCAAAATAAAAAATTTCCAGACATAAGTGATCAAGAGAAATTCAATGAAAATATTTTCAAGATGGCCGCAATTCCGGAAATACCGGAAGTTGACACCTACTTCGTTATTTTAACGGAAACACCCTGTATATTATTATATTTTTTAAATGTCTGAAAAAATCGAATACAGGTGGTTTTCACAATTGGAATTTAGATTGAGCGGTTTATGAGTTATAAACAAGTGAAAATCGAAAATTTTCAACTTCAAAGCAGTCTAGAACTAGAACGGCTCAAGATATCTAAAAACGGTTTACATGTCCCTATCTTAAGTTTTCACATAGTATCCTACTATGTGGTTTAAATTTTAATACAGGGTGATGAAAAATCGGATAATTTTCATCACCCTGTATTGAAATTTACTCCGCATACTGGGATAAAACGTGCAAAGTTAGGATAGGGACATGTAAACCGTTTTTGGATATCTTGAGCCGTTCTAGTTCTAGACTGCTTTGAAGTTGAAAATTTTCGATTTTCACTTGTTTATAACTCATAACCGCTCAATCTAAATTCCAATTGTGAAAACCACCTGTATTAGATTTTTTCAGACATTTAAAAAATATAATAGTATACAGGGTGTTCCTGTTAAAATAACGAAGTAGGTGTCAACTTCCGGTATTTCCGGAAGCGCGGCCATCTTGAAAATATTTTCATTGAATTTCTCTTGATCACTTATGTCTGGAAATTTTTTATTTTGAGGTTATAAGCCCATTAGTTTCCGAGATATAGCCGGTGGCCAGCCTTAAGCAGACACCCTGTATACTGTAAAATCATTGAATTCTACCGACAATTTTATTTTATTTATTATTAGACTCCGTATAAACTAAAAATAAGTGACGTGAGCGTGGAGACGTGGTAGATAATAACAATATGATTTAAGAGAGGTTAGTATATCATTGATATGCAACTTCTACACAACGCAAGCGCTGTGCGTCGTCGATGGAAGTTAGTAGAGGTGTGCGAGTTTATTCACGATCACGTTCGTGAATTTGATTTGAACGCTACGATTGCTGTTATTAGCGATCAACTCGTAAATTTTAATAATTACTGCCACAAGAGAATAATGAGTATATTTTATAGTCTTGTCGGGTTCTATGTTATCCCATTTGTGTTTATTTTATTACCTTGAAGCTTTAAATGAATAGTTATTCCATTAACAATAAGTAACAGTTGAGTTCTCAGTTACCGCCCATCACTATTGTTTACATTAAAACTGTACGGAAACGATTTTTGGCTATGCGTTATGTCACTTTGTCGCACAGTTTTGGATACGTGAGAAATCTGCTAGTTTGCGCACAAAAAACGATGCGCAAAGTAGTGTTTTGTATAGTGGTCGTAGGAAAAGATTTTTTCTTATCTCTCACTGATGGGATCCTGTCAAGAGGTAGATCAGGTTTTTAACGGTGCAGGATTTGTAAGAAGAAATCTCCCACACAGTTTCAGCACAGAAATATTTCTTTGATCGAAAAGCCTGTCCGATACATAACTATGGAGTGGTACGAGAATGTCAGAAGAAATTGTTGACATGCACCTTTTGAGTAGTTTCAACACTACACAGCTTGTCAGTTAGTTAATTTTCGCCCTCCAGGACATGGTCTTCGTAGAGCAAGCAGCTTCCTAGCTTTATCCAATTGCTGCCATTTTCCAGAACCTCAGAACAGGGACGAAAAGAAAACTTGGTTTTATCCTTACTCCAATAGTTCATCCAGCCCGACGACTGATATTACCTGAAGTCAATATGCCGATAAGATTTATTTCTTCTCTCTCACTGATGAGAACCTTTCAATGGGTAGGTCGGGTTCTTAACGGTACAGGATTTAAAGAAGAAAAAAATCCGACACCAGTTTCAGTAGGTACATAAATATTTTGTTGATCGAAAATTCCCATCTGTGCTATAGATACCTATGTAGTGGTACGAGAATGTCAGAAGAGCTTCTTGACACTCACCACTCACTTTTCATATAGTTTCAGAACTACACAGATTATCAGTTAGTTATTTTTCGCGCTCCAAGACATGCTCTCCATCCATAGGAGCTACCAGTTTCCTATATGTTCATCCCATTGCTCCCCTTTCCCAGGACTTTGGCAACAGGGATGAACAGAAAACATAGTTTTATCTTTTCTCCAATGGTTCATCCAGCCCGACGACTGTCATTATTTGAATTCACTTTCGAGGGGATTTTTTCTTCTCTCTCATCAATGAGAACCTTTCATTAAAGGATACTGCCTGTTGTTTATATTCGAATAATAGACGATTTTTTCATTAAATTTCGTGTCTTCCTTTGCACATTATAATACATCATATGGTGCTGGAGAGAAATGCAGTAATTCATATAATTGATATCTTCTGATTGTAGTAAAACTATCGTTTGAATTACCACATAAATGCGACTGCTTCAGGACATGACATCAATCCGGATGGTAATCTCAGGATGGGACGATGATTGGTCTCCTTGCACTTGGTCACCCTTCTTGTTTACAACGGCTTTATTTGTAATTAAATTGTTAGAATTTTAAGCACGCAGAACTAATGAACATTATTTTTGAAATCACATTATCCAAGGCTGCCTGATCCTAAAAAAAACATACGAGCAATATTTGATAAAGTGAACTGGTTCTAAAGGAGAAAATTGTCATTCAATCAGGAGAGACGGTCGATTATTTCGGTCGACAGAAAAGTGAAGAGGGTTAAGAAAACAAATGAGGGTGAAAATATACAAACTAAATTTTAACGTCTTATTTGTAGTTTAATTCATCAAAAGAGATTCAGCGATGATATGTGCATAAAAATTATTATTTCTATACTTCTTATTCTACTCAGGTGTATAGAAGTATATTCATGAGCCAATTAATAGTTAACTGTTTCTTACAGAATAATAATTAAATATTTCTGCGTGTTGATTTGAAAAAAACATTAATTTTCCGAGCAATAAATTTATTATAATATATTTTACATACCAAGGGTATCAAATAAGTCCGACAAAATTTGTTGTTGAATTTTAATGATCATCAAATTTAACGTTAGAAAGATAATCTCAAACGTTTAAGAGAAATTAAGCGGTTAACTCTTTCAAGCTTGGTAACGTTTAATATGCTCAAGCAAAGTTAATTAAAACAAAAATTGTAGATTCGCTATGTTACCCACTCATCTTAATGGAGTGAAAATAATTTTATTCATGCCGGTCTTAAAGTTTGCATTTTGAAGAGCATTTTTTAAATTTATCGCAGGTGCCGTTACCCATTAAATTTTATTTACCTACGTAGGTTTTCAAATTGGGTTACTTCTGAAATAAAACAGTATTGTTTTTTAGTTATTCTCCAATTCTCCTCACGAATTTACGCCCTATGCATTGGTAATAGTGGATGCAGCGGAATTAAAAAAAGCCAAGTTAACGAACTTTAGAGCAAGTTGAGTCAGAATTCAAAAGCATTCCTCGAGATGTTTGGACGTTTTTTAATGACGATACAAATAATGCTATGTAGGTATGTATCTTGTTGTCATTTCAACTAGTCTGGCAGGTAGTTCTATTGTCTTCTTGCTTGGGAACTGAAAATAATGGATCACTTTGGCTAATTTTAACCGTAATAAAACTTGAGGTAAAAGTTGTTATTACGAGAAATGGATTAACTAATTTTAGCAACTTATTGAAGCACGTAGGTATTATATTACCTTAATCTTTTTACGTTTTCGCTTAGCTAATAGATCCAGTGCTAAAAAGACTGATTATATAAGGATCACAGACAACACCTGTTGATGGTTGACTTTATGATGTTGATTGATGCAGCGATTATATGGGCATATGTAATGAGAGCTTTTATCTTTTATCCTGATGGTTTATATAGTAAAAAGACGTGGGATGTATTTAGATAATATAACATACAACTTTTGACTGTAGGTCAAAAATGTAGTCCTGAAGGTACGTCTTATGATAGATCGATACGGAGTTAACAAACCCGAATATTGATCGATAAAAAGCTGTTATGTTCGCTCATGGTCACTAACTGTTCACTCCGATGTGGGCGACAACTCAGCTATAGTTCTTCTTTTTGGTCCCGACCCGAGGCTAATAGAATAGAATCTCACGGGCATGTGTCATGTATGGTTTTCGGTTCATTATTGTTAGTCGATAATCATTATTAATGCAAAATTTACATGGTTGACCACATTCGAACGGTTTTATTTGTAAAGAAAAGAGACCAGGGCATGCACCCACTTTGTTGAGACATGATATTGTGTACCTAGAGACACCAACACTGACACTATACAGTTATGCAAATTTATTTTCTTGGAATTTAAGATGCAAGAATTATTGTGTGAGAATTTCTCATCGCGCTCTTTTTGTTTAACAACCTATAAGTATGTTCAAGCGTAAGGTAAATAGTAATCTTTGAAAGAAGAATCGGTTTAGAGATATATCAATAGACATTGGAATAATGAAGAGGAATAGAATTTGAAAAAATTAAAGAACATCTCGTGAGATTTCACTGCGGTAGCTGGGAGATAAGTGGAGATTTATCATGCAGCATTTCCCCTTACGAAAAGTGCCTTTACTTGATGGGGCCCATTTTTGTAAATTATAGGTATGTATATGGCGTGACCTTCATCTGTTAACGTTCTTCTAACTTTTTTAATTTAAAAATTGAATTGCTTCGGGCAATTCAATTTCTGCTCTGAGTTATCGCTAGTTCAACCCTTTGTTTATCGCAGTCGGTATTTTTGCAAAAATTAGGTACTTCACACAAATTTTCTATAGGATGGTAAACAAAACAGTGCAAAATTTCCTAAGTTAAACTAAAGACAATTTTTTCTGGATTTCAACATAAAGATCATGAATTTTATATCTCAAATCGAATTTTAAATCTTCCGCTCATTTTCTCTGTGGGCGATCTCAAAAAATCAACTTTTTGGTGTTGCAATTTCCTTTACCATCCAGTTGAGATTTCAGTCCGTATAATTTTCAAGAAATTTGACTATAAATTTGAAAATGCGTCATTACCAACTAATATAGAGTGGAGTACTTACGTTACTTATTAGAATTAGAAATGAAAGATAATAATTTAGCTGTTTTTGATAAACTTCAACTTTAGACAGTCTCAGATTTCAGAGAAATTTCATCTATAGAAAAAAAGACAGAAGTAATCATCTTACTATAGCCTTATCTTCAGGAAATGTGTTACCAAATACCTAAATAAATTATATTACTACACAGCTTACAATAAAATAACTATTTAGGAATAAAGCCTCAAGCCTTGATCTTATATTGTATAGGTATTATAATTTTGTAGAGTAGTTTTTTTACTGGCAACTTTCGCTCACTATACTTATAAAGATGGGCATTTCGTAAACGAGGCATTTCCGGACTCACGTTCATGGGAATGTTTTTGACCTAAGCTATTTATACATCACGCGAAAGGCCTTTTTAATGCATTTTCAAATCATTCCTTATAAAACGCAATGCGTTATATTTAGCATAATGCAGATGTTGTGATCTTACATAAGGCACCGTTAGAGCGGCAACAGAAGGAAATTGAAGAGAACGTGAATAGGGGGAATGTTTCATTATTAAATCTCAACTATCTTCACTCATGTTCACCTATATCTCTCGAGGACTGTCGTCACGGCAAGCTATTTTATTTGCAGCAAAAAGAGATTCATGCTAGCGGGCGTCTGCAATAAAACTGAACAGGTAGAACAATAACAGTGCCATGCCTATGCTCAATGATACCAGACGCAATAACTTTTTGCCGGTATCCGAGGAATTATTTCCTATTATATAAATCACCTAACGGAATGACATATTACTTCAATTAATCGAGGATGGCAGCTTCAGAAAGAACTTGAAATAACCGAGATTCTTCTTTAATTGATATCGTAAATCTTTCAATAAATGATAAAAGTACGCTCCGTACAAAACGCATACAACAACGGCAACTGTAGGCTGGATTGTTGGAGATGTCATTTTTTGAATTTCGATTTCAATAATTTGATGGTTATAACTGTGAAGCAGAATGGAATTGTTGAGGTGTTTTTTATCGGTAAGCCCTAATGGCACGTTATTTTATACTTGCAAAAAGTATATGGAAGTCTATCGCTTTCTGCCATTATGCTATTACTGGAATAATGGGCAATATTACGGGTAAAAATCAGATAATAGGCATCGCGAATTGAGGAAGTGTTCGGTAAATCAGACCCAAAGATGCATGTCAAAACTTATAAACTGATTTAGTTTTTGCCGAGACTATCAGTACTAGCATCAGTGTACCTACTAGCGCTGAATTAAATTGCAGGATATTTTTACTTTATTATTAATCCCGTAGAAAATTTGTAGTAATAATTGACCTTCGGGTCATGGAAGGTGCATTACCCACCATGAAGAGAGCTATATTTATCGGTGCTTCTCTTTGATGCCAAATTGGTCTGGTAATACAAAACTTCTGCATCTTCGACTGGTTGGTTCATTTTAAATAAAATACTCACGGAGTCATTCCAGATGTGTTCGAAATTTGATATATCGATAAATGGAAAACGACAAACAGGATGTGGCTATCTCTACACATGCACCTGTGATGTATTATAGTCTAATAATTAAGCTTAAAGCTCGTTCTAAAATAATTAACCACATTTGGTACTTTTACTTCTTATAGGCTCTCTAACTTGGTAGGTATTTTGTAATGAAGTGAAAAATAGCTTATCCAAGTTGAAAATTCCTTTTAAATTGTTAGTTTTATCGTACCTTTATACCTATAAAAAATGCTTAATGAGAATTACTATTATAGAGATACATGGAGAAACTTATTGCTAAAGGCTAGTTCTGCACTGTTATTTGATAAATAGTTTTCTAGAGGCATTGGCATTCATTTGAAAATATTGTTATTAAACTCTCGTTATGCCAAAGTGCGAAGCTTTTTTAAAATGGATCGATTTACATAAAGACGTCTTAATTTTATTTTATACCTTCTTGAAATGAGGGAACTAAAGCCTTAAAGCTTTTATAATGTTACAGGATGTCCTTTAAGTAGACGGGTATTATACATCACCAAACTATCATAATTCTGTTATTTTCTTAGATATTATACCCCTTTAGTAGGTCTCATATAGGAATGATGCTGTTATTCAACATACCATTAACCTAATAAAACGAGTAGATAAAAATTTTCCAAATGAAATCAAATGAAATGAGCTTTTAAGTCCAGCACTCGGTCCAGCATGACTGTATGGTATATCTCTGATATAATAATTAACTGTTAAAAGTCACGGTAAAATTAGACTATTTTTCCCGTTTAAAGAAACCATATCCAAACATAAACAGGAAATAATCTTCAGATATCACTAACACAAAGTGAAGGGAGAAGGTACAAAGGGACCGAACAGTAGGGCGAGCACCCCGAGCCTGACGTTTTCATTAATGGTTCTTTTCTGTTCGGATAAAATTGTCATATGCAGCGTCTTTATCTTTCATTTTTATATCGACAGCAGCGATAATAATGGATACGTATCCTCGCTTCGCTGACTACCCTAGACATCCGGAAGTATTATTGATTCAATATTTATAGCTACAAATTTCAATTTAACGTACGTATTTCCATTATTCAGTATTTTTTCATTACTATCTGATTTTTATTTCAAATTAATGTTATGTGCCACTTCCGATATTAAATTCTCGAACCCTTTGTTGTTTGTTTCCTCCTCATATCCGAACAATGCGAAGAGCTATTGATGAAAGCTGCATTCTCCAAACAGGAAAAATTCATTTATACATCTATATACGTCTATATGCATTTTTTTTCTATATCCTCTAAATTGGTATAATTCCAAGATTTTAATTAAATAACTTCCGAGCAGATTTCTATTAATGAAACTATTTTTATTTACTTAATTTAGGTAAGTAAGAGAAGTTGTCTTTGCGATTTGGCTGAAATTACTATAAAGTGATAGTTTCGAGCATTTAATGATACTTAGTTCAAAAACCACTAAATGAGCTTTGATCAGTGGCGGCTCGTGGATTACAAAATTGATTAAGTTCAGATTCTACACAGGACAGAGTCTGGTCAACTCTAAAATTCGATTTTTGTAAAATCCGGTTAGCTCGAAAATTCGATTTCAAAATCCGGTAGCTTGATTTTTTTTGGTTCGCAAAGTCCCCTCAGCCATAAAATGCGTGGTTTTCTTTTCAGTCTGTCAAACCTGATATAGCAAAAAAATCGAGCTGACCGGACTTTGTCAAAAAAAAAAATGGTCAAACCAAATCTTAGACAAGAGATTAATGACATGTTGCCAAACATGTTATGAATTGATATTGTGCTGTGAGTAGAGGTGGAAATTATAGACATCACGTGCTTCGTTCTGTTTGGGACTCATCAGTTACAAATGTATCGACCAACACACAGCACAGTTTCAATAAACCAAATCTTAGAAAAAAACAACAAGAAACAATTCAGACTTGACGCTTTTATATTAAACTTCAAATAAAAAAAAATTAATGATTACTAATAAGTAATAATAAGAGGCAATTACAACAAGATTTTTCCAATTTAAAAGTGAGTGCATTATTTATTTAGAAACGTTTGAAGTAGCATTCCAATCACTTCATATTATGAAAAGCCGCCACCGGCTTTGATATAGCATTTCATTGCCGGTTTTGTGTGCTTATGCGGCGTTATTTTAAATCTGAATAAAAGCTGGCGTGTAATTTCAGCACCAATAATCCTTTCAACGACTTCGACATAATATATTTAGGTGACTGCATGTAATTCCAGAAGTAGATTTCAAACCGAGTCCTATAACACCACGAATAGGGGGGTGAGTGTTAGAAGTTAGAACTAGTTTTACAATTATTTTAAGAACAAATCTGACCTGACCATGACCTGTCTCCTGTCTCTCGCCCCGCTCCACCTATATGACCAATTTATTTAACAACAAATCTGTCTTCATTTGACTAACTTCATTTGTTAAAAAAAAAATTGCAGGTGATTCTTAAAACCTGACATATTCAAATATCTCGCAAAGTGTGCATTAACATTCTACGGTAAGAATGTTTTTATATCGTTGAGGGTGAGGGACATCGTTCTAACCCCTGAATAATCATAGATGGTGCTGTAATCGAGGAAATTTGATTTTTTCAATTTCTCCCAGTATCTTGAAAAGTAAGCACTCTGCGAAAAAGCGTTTTTTTTCAGTGAATAGAAAGTGTTTCTTACAGAATGTGGTTTTTTATAGAAAGTGGTTTTCTTCGGTGGGGGACATCGTTTGAACACGAAAACCAACCCTCACCCCTCGCGAGGGCGACTTTGAAATTCTACATTGTTTTATCAATTCCCATTAGTGAATTTTTAATAAAAAATACTCTATTGAGGACGACACCGCCTTACAAAAATCACCCAAACTCATCAAATGTCTACCTGCCGGACCCCCAGGTTACGAAAAAGTGGTTTTCCAAAATTCACCTGCCAACGGGTGTCCCTTCAAAATCCGAAAGAATCGGGTTTTCCCCCAAATTCAGGTCGCAGTTTTCAATCTAGGGGACTGAAATTTTTGCAGGAGTAAGGTATCCACAAGGAGTGGTCTGTGATTGCCTATGAGCAAAATCGGTCGAACCGTTTCAAAATGGCGGCCATTTGAATTTTCGTAAAATTAGCTATTTTTCGAACGCCTTGTATATGCAAGATGGGAAAAAATCTTGAAACCAAATTAACAGGGTTGGTGGGACATTTTTCCAAGCCCGATCTGAAAAACCGTTATTCTTTTTTTATGCTTAAAATACGATTTTATACATGACGTTTGATTTTGGCTGGCCCGTTACCGAACACCCTGTACTAATAACCTTTAACCTCAAAAAATTTCAAGAAGCAGGTAAGAAAAATGGAGGAGATATTCTAATTTTTTTACATGATGTTTTTTCTCTGAAATTAAAATTTTCGATTTTCTGTAACTTTTTTCGAATTTCAAGGTAGCGTAAAAAAGTGCATTTTTTAAAATCAGTTACCCAGTGGCGTGCATAGGAAAAGGGGAAAAATTGCTAAATTTCTATATTCATTTAATGGTCCGTTTTCAATGGGATTAAGCTGCAACTTTTACAGTAAACAACTATGAATGTGATAATGACCTCCGAAAATTACAGAAAGCCAATTTAAAAAGCGGCGAAAATATTTAAAATTGGATCAACGCATAAAAATATACTATTTCTGATTTCTGCGATTGCGATGCCCAAGAAGTTTTTTTATTGCGAAATCATATTCAGAGGAAAAATGCGCTTGGATGTTTCAGATAATATTAGGAATTTTTTGTCGCTGAATACGAGTTCAAAATAAAAAAATGGGGGTTCTTATTTAAAATTTTAAAGTTACTTATATTCCCTCGCAAGAAATGATAAGTGCAGGGCGGTTTTATGTTCAATTTATGGTCTTACATCGAACAAAACCACTTTTGTAAAAAACATTTGATCTCAGAATGTACCTAACAGGTTATAGCAATCACCCCTGTATATGAGCGACGATAAAGCTTCATTAACTTTTTTCTGAGAAATTATGATGAATATTAAAATTAGCAAAGTGATTTAAAACTTTCCACAATCTAGATCGTTTAGTAACGCCATTATCAAGGCGCTATTATAGTGAATTTTCTTGGAAATTGCACTTCTTAATATTCCCCATACCCCATACCCACTGACGCTTAGTGCGGTTTTCTATGCGGTTTGCGTATGCAATATTGTTCTATAACATAGTCTGTAAATTGGGAAAGATGAAAAATGACTAAAGTCAGATATGCAATGCAATATCTGCCTGTTTAAAAATCAATCCAAGTATACATTTGATCGAGTTTCAGGTAATTAATATTAATCATTCACCATGTATATCGATTTTAATCAATTTTAGAACTTCTTTATTGATTAAATTAATTATTTAGAAAAATCAATAGAAGATACGTCCCACCAATCTGCTACACTCGTTTAAAAATGACCGCAAAGGGAAGTGTTTCTATAAAGATACAAAAAAGTTAACTGCAAGTTTACAGAAAAAAAATGATTTTCTCTAATAATAAATAAAAATAAGCTTTCCCTAGATAGCATTATGTCAAAAATATATTTGAATATATTTATTATTTTGGTATTAACTACCTTTCCACATTCGTGACTGGCTATTTTTTCCAGTTTTATGACGATTGATCAACAGGTTTAACGCTGTAACAATTTATTTTTTTGATGGACTGTACTCTTAAAATAAAAAAATAAATAAATACTTATCAGACCGTACAAAAAGAACCTACTTTTTGAGATCCACTTATTCACGCGGTATAGACACGCTTTTCCGAATTTTCACCGTATCATTGTCACATATACACCTGCTAAAAAATCATTAAAATAAGTAAATAGTATACCTAATCTCATACATAATTTTCTCCTATAAAAAGTTACTGTTTGCGGTTTTTAAACACTTATTTGTAAAATAATATAATAGAAGAATAAAAAGACACTTAAGTATACTTGATACGAATAAAAACCTTTCCAAGTCCTTTTAATCTTGATTAAGTGGGTATATAATATTTTCACGTGTGTTGTGACTATTTATAGTGACTAGTGAAAGTATAAGTTACTATTATCCCAATTTCTTATTAACATTTTAAAATGGATAATATAGAGCAGGTGGAAGTACCTACATCATATTGTGATTAATTTTTTTTTTTAATTTACTTTCTCCTCTCCACTAAATCTTGTTCGTTATAGAAGAGTGATTTGGGGATCCTCTAATTTAAACTAGATTTAAATAAAAAATAAAATTAGTTCATTAGGTGAAGCAGAAATGGAACGTGAAACTGTCAACCGCATCAGGTCCATCATCACGCAACATTAAGCACGCCAAAAAAACTTAAGAAATGAATAGTGCTCATTCTGTGACATCATTAAAAACGTAAAATTATTAGCTGTAGAGGCTGCATGGTATACAGATATATAAACAGCTATATGGGGATTCTAAAAAATTCTTTTAAGGCAATTAGTTCTTAATTAATTTAAATTTAATTCTTAATTTTAACGCAATTTGGAATAAAATAAATTTATTGCTCCTGTTTCTTAGTAAAAAGATTTTTAATAATTCCAAATCCCGAATATTAAATCGATTATTCTCAAAAAGGTACTTCAAGTCCGGTTAGGATGAAGTCAAAAATATATTTGCAGTGAGTTTCTTAATCAATCATCATAGGGTAGTAATCGGCGATACCGAGTTGAGCCATGAGTTTTGTTTCTGGATAATGCCACAGCTCAGTTGGGCGAAAAAAGATATAATATGAGGGGAACTTGTGCAGCCTTTCCCATTTATATAGCAGTGTTGCCGGATTTATTTTGAATAACTGCTATACTTTATTTTTTATTTAGATGGACTTGTCAAACAGCTGTCAAGTTGGTAGCCTGTACAATCTCTAAACAGTAATTTTGATATTCTCTGATGGTTGCCTGTTTCCTTAACCTTGACAAAAAATTTACATTGTGACTAGAGTTACGGCAACACTCCCCCGACTCGGGTACAGGCTATGACGTCACCTGCAAAACATATTTCCTTGTTGCACTGTTATAAAATGGAAATTTAAACATTTTTTCTCAATTTTCTTTGGAAATAGTTCATTTCTTTCTAGTAGTTATTCATCTTTTGAGCATAAATTTAACTGTTGTTTAGCATGACTTTATCTAATGACGTTTTGCGAAAACAGATGAGTCGGGCTCCTCAGTCGCTACTCTAGTCACAGCGAAAGCGCAAAGGAATTTATTGAACAGTTTGTTGAAGTTGTCAAACTGACAAATTAAATTAAATTAATAAAATGCTGAAGCAGAGGTAAATTCATTTCAAAAGAAAGAAAAGAATGAATGCTCAAATGCTATGAACAATAATTATTCTTATTAAAAGATGTTTTCTGAAATCAAATAACAATACAGTGCAATCTGATTCCTTTAAATATCTAGAGATAATTGTTTAAAAAATGATTGAATAATGTAAGTACCTATTGGTCAATAAATCTCCTATTTTCAATGTTTTTACGGTAAACTAAGGAGGGAACGGTATGTACGCTATGTACATAAGACTTTTAAAAGTAAATATAGGTGCTTACACTAATAAATGCCTCTAAAATTTTAGGAAAAAATTGCCTTTAGGTATCGTTTTTTGAACTTTGAAATGAAATGACATCTCAAAAGTAATAGACATAACCTGAATTAGTTTAGGAACTATTCTAGTGACTATTCTGGTAACAACTATCACTATAACCAACCTAATCAGTCTTGTTGCCAATCGTTCCCCTAGAATTTTGACTTGGTGGAATCCATCTAAATAAAAAATAAAGTATACTTGTTTGTTAATATACAAACTACAAAAAACGCATACAAAACACGATAAAATCGAAATAAAAAATGTCAAAGTTTGAGCGGCTACATCTCGGTCAGTTTTGATCCAAAAATAATTTTTACATCCCCATTTTGAAGACAATACCTAGGTACTTGTTTTTCTGAAATAATTACCTATCTCTACTCAAAAAAAAAGTTATACGCAAAAAGAATGAAAAAGAAAAAATAATCGATTTCTTTTGTCTTTTTCAAGTTACCTTTTTGAATACTTTTGACACAAGAATTTTTTTTCGATTATTTCGATATTAAACCGCATTATCTACAAAAAATTCCTTATTAACTATACCTGAATTTTGCTTCGTTTTCGATATATAATTAAAAAGCTGAAAGGGATGCAGTTTCACCCCTATCTCCAATTTACACCTCTAATTTAATAGCACTCCACGATTTTTTAATCCTTAATTACCATTTGAAGGATTCATGCAATAAAACCCCACTCTTTTGATGGTTTATTAGGACATACTCAATAGCCCATAGAGTCTTTATATATCTTACGCATTTTTTTTAATTGATAAAAAATTGTGGTAGAGTAAAATATAAGAAACAAGGACAATAATAATCTATCTCAAAAACAAAAATGAACAACTCTAAATCAAATCAACTTCAATAATAACACTATACTAATAATAAGTTTCCCTGTACGCCCACCCGTGAGGATACCTCCTGATCAAAAATTTTCTCAACTCATCGTATCCAAATATCAAAAACGCAAACGGTATAGCCAGTACCACCGATATAAGATTAATGGGAGCGAACTGCAACACTCTGTTAACCCCCGGGCAGAAGACAATGAAGCTTGCAAGGCCGAGTTCGAAGATGATGCCGGCGTTCAGTACCCAATTGTTCATTCCCTGCTGGAAAAGCGACAAGCGACGAGTCTTGCAGGCGAGTAGGTCAGCGATCTGGGTCATTACGATGGAGAGGAAGTAAGCGCTGTGCCCTTTGAACTGCAGCAAACTGCGCTCCTCGTAAGTCCATTCGTTATGATATGAATCTATCACATCGTTGTTGCGCGGGGATTCCCAGTAAACGCGAATTCCTGAAAAAGCATTTACTTAAAATTCTCGCCCATTTACCCGTGTTTTCTGCTATAGCATACTTACCACATAATGTGTCAAAAAAGAATCCATGCTGTGCCATAATGAAGAAAAACGACGTGAAACTTGCAGCCGTTTGAATAAGACCAATTTGAAAGTAAGTCAGATAAATCATTCTGAAATTGATGAGTTTATCTCTTTTCATATCTCTTGGGTTTCTGTTCATTATGTCAGCTTCTGGTTTCTCGTAAGCCAAACTAATGGCTGGCCATAAGTCGGTACCTGCAAGTTAAGTAAGACGTAAAATTTCAAAACATTTATTGGAATCCCTCTCCAAAACTTACCAACATCAATCACCATGATCGCGATAACAGACAAAGCTTGAGGAATATTCAAGGTAACAAGTAAAATAAACGGGACTACTTCAGGAACATTTGACGTTAAAAGATACGCAATGCTCTTCTTTAGGTTATCGAAAATCAGGCGACCCTCTTCAATTCCTGTCACTATTGATGCGAAATTATCATCGAGGAGAATCATATCTGCGGTTTCTTTGGTCACATCTGACCCTGCGATACCCATTGCAATACCTGAAAGTGATTGGTTACTTAACTTTCTGATTCGCTCAACTTTGAGAACAATAATATTTTGATAAAAATAAAAATCAGAATTAGGAGTTGACAGTCTCCATTGGCAATTCGCGCGTCACTTGCTTAAAGAGATTCCGAGTAACCTTTGTATCAGGACAGCAGAACAGTCGAGCATGCTACTAGAAGCATTTAGTTATTTATTATGGAGGGAATGGCACCGACGCGAAGCGTGCTCGTTGCTTTGCTGATGCCGGCGTAAGGTGCATCGAGACCTCCTCGAGCTCCTGCAGTCCGTGTACGAAGTGGGACGGAATTCGTCATTACCACGTGGAAGGTTGTTGTAACATGTGCAAGCGACTGACGACGATTTTACTTAAAGTTTTTAATTAAACAAAAAGGAGAACCATTGTTAAAATGTCGTGAAGCATATATGCGAACTTGAAACGAAAGTATAATAAGACCGCCGTGTGCAGTGTATGTTATATACGACCTTTTTTTTGGCTTAACTTCACACTTAACTGATGTCAACAACATTGAATTTAAATCCACAAGCAGGAAGCCTTCCAGAAGACCAGAAATGGAGCTCTCGGAGGATGAATAAACAGAATTATAGGTGTTTCACATGCAAATAATATGCCAACTAGTACCTAGCAGCGTCGGCCAATACTAATGAGGACATTTCTATACGAATAAGGTAACAAACCGAAGGACGAAGAGTTCTTATTGTGAAAGATGAAATTCAAGCTTAAAAAATAAATTACCACTTAAGTGACACATTCATAATTACGGCAATCAGCAAATTTATGTCTTACAGAAATTTTTTAATGAGATAATAACAGTGAAATAGGTCGTCTGTAAAATAGAAACAAATAAAAATCAGAAAACAAGTTTTCATGGATGGACGAATGGTAATGGCGGTTACCTGGACTTATGGCATCACTGCATGTGAAAAAAATATTCTAGAGCCTATAAACAGACAAATTACCTGGCGACGATATCCGAGAATGTTTTCAAAACAATAACATTGAACGGGATTTCTTACAGCACCACTACATGGGGGGAGCAAGTATTTAAATCACACTTGAATTTTTGCTAAGTCTCAGCAGTAATAAGAGAGCAAGCCCATTTAAGCAATTAAGCGCAAGTCTTCTAAGAATCTTTCCCTGGTAATATCTACAGGTTATAAACAGAATCAAACTTTCTACCATTTTATATATCGAAATTTCGTTTTGTCATACTAAGATAACCGATTATGCCTTGTAAAGTTCTGCATGAGAAAATATAACCTGCTCCGGAGGCCTCCCTCAACATGTACCTAACATAATAAAGATTTACCCAATCTAAATTTTCTTATTTCCATTTACTGAAGCCCCAAAAAATACTGACCTATATCGGCCTTCTTTAAAGCCGGTGAGTCATTCACGCCATCCCCGGTCACCGCGACAATATTGTTCAGTTTCTGGAAGCCTTCCACTATCTTCAGTTTCTGCTGCGGACTGGTCCTGGCGAACACTATCTCCTTAAACTTAATCATGTAATCCAGCAGTTCTGACTCTTCCATCTCCCGCAAATCGCTTCCGGTTAACACAGCCGCATTGCATTGAGAAGTTTCCGACTTGCTCACCTGAAAAAAGTTACACTGAGATTTAGGAAAACGGTAACGGTGGAAGAGCTTCTTTACCATGCTGACAGAAACTTCTCTTCTCAAAGCGATATCGTAGGCGGTCTTGGCGTCCTGTGAGAGAATCCCGACTTTGCGCGCAATGGCAGCTGCGGTTATCGGATGATCACCGGTAACCATAATTACGCGGATTCCCGCGCTTCGACACTTCGCCACTGCCTCTGGCACTGAAGGACGCGCAGGATCTACCATTGACATAAGGCCGCAGAATCTCAATCCTGATGAAAGAAGAATCCAACTGAATTACTTTGTGGTTATAAGTATGTTTCAAGTCTTAATAGTAAAGTCGCACGAGTTTACCACATCTAGTTGCTAGAGATGATACTCATCGTGGTGGAAACCGTACAACAGAAATTTTTACCTGTTGTGGGAAAATTATTTTTCTCAGCATTAAACGCATAACCAGGTCCGTACTTGTCCGTCGGTAAATAATAGTCAGCAAAACCCAAAACCCTTTCTCCCAGATTTCCCAAATCTAGTATAGCCTTTTTTATCTTCTTCTGTAGATCCAGGGTGAGAGGAACTGTGTCTCCATTTTGAAACGTCGTTGCGCAATTGTTAAGAATGCTTTCAGGAGCGCCCTTCATTACGAGGATGTAAGATTTTCCGCCTTTCAGTTTATGGATGGAAATTTGATATTTGTTCGCTGATCTAAACGGAATCTCCAAAACCTATAAAATAGGTAGATAAGTCTTAAATTACTTCATGCGTAGTGTAAAAACAAGAAGATACTTTGGGGAATCCGTCTCTGATTTTGATTGTGTTACCAACGCACATGTCCATGAATTTGAGAATTGCCGACTCACTAGCGTCACCAGTCACTTTTCTGTCTATGATAGGAATGTCTTCTTGATTTTCGGCATAGACAGACCTACTGCATAAAGTAGCCACGTTGCAGAGAGCCTGAAAATAGAACGTAAAAAGCGATCAACTGAGTGGAGTTTTCCAAATTAATTGACTATATTGATGAGAATTACCACTGACTACTTTATATTGGAACCAGCATGCAGGCTCATGTAAAGTTTGACGGTGCACCGACGAAAGAAATGCCGACTAAAAGCTGAGTAAGACAAGGATGAGTATGACAGCACAATTCAATTTATATTCAGATAAGAATATTTAAAACAGCGTTGGAGTCTCAACCCTGTGGTATAAAAATAAAAGACGAAACATTAACGTCCTAAGATATGGCGACGATAAAGTGGTTCTGTCTGACAGCATTGCAGGCCTTCAAATATTACTGGACCGGATTCAATGGACAAGTGAAGAAATGGACATTGCGTTAATGCCAAAAAGACAAGCTATACTTACGTGATTATCGGCGGCACCAGTTACCAATCGTATCCGTCGTGATACCACAGTTGATAAGCAGCCGGTTAAAAAGCTGAGAGATTCGCATATCATTAGAGATCAAATTGATCCCGGTTTGGAAGTAACATGCAAGATAACAATCATCGTTTTAAATAATGTAGTCATTCATATTCCGCATTGAAAATTTAGGCAGTATAGTTAAATACGAGAATACGTATCGGCGCGCTGAGGCCATGACTAGCTTGGATTACAATCGAGTCAATTAATACTTAGGTATACAACACACCTACCTTAAAAGCAACATTTTTCTTGTCCACTCCGGCAAATGATTCTAAAACTTCAACAGTATTACCTTCGTAGTAAACATGAGCAATCGTCATTCGATTCTGCGTCAGCGTTCCAGTTTTATCGGAGCAAATTACATTACAAGAACCCAAAGCTTCGATGGCCTAAAATTGAAAGTTCTCGAAATTTAATCTCATCTAGAATACCTTAAACCCATCTCACCTGTATATTCTTGACCAGACAGTTCTTGCGTGCCATGCGTTTAGCAGTAAGTGTCATACAGGCGGTCATTGTTACTGGAAGGCCTTCAGGTACGTTGGCAACGACGATTGCTATCAGATATGTCAGACTGGTGAAGAAGTCGTAGCCGATTAGCATAGATACTGTGAAGAATATCAATCCTAAAGCTATAGCCACTACCGTGATGAAGATCACAAAAGTTCGGATTTCTTTCCGTAATGGAGTGTCTTCCTTCTCTAAGGATGAAGTCAAACCAGCCAGACGTCCTAAATTAAGACGAATAAAATATTGAGATCACGTAAACATTTCTTGGCAATCTTGCTTGCAATAGGCAATCTTGCTTCCAAATTTCTCTCAGAATTAAAACTTGGAGTATATGAATAGCTCTATCAAATCAAGAAAGAGACCACACAAGTGAAATATCTAATTACACTAATTATGCACATAATCAACTACATATTTTCTCTCTTACCTATAAGCGTGTTATCACCACATGAGATCACCACACCCGTCCCATTCCCTTCCACTACAAACGTACTGTAGAACGCGAGGTTGGCAGTCTCGAGGGGGTTATCGTCGGTACTAATGGGACCCCTCAGCTGAGGGAGGGATTCGCCGGTGATAGAGCTGTTGTCCACCTTGAGGGTGTTCGCCTTGATTATGCGGATGTCGGCCGGGACGCAGTCACCCATCGTCACTTCCACCAGATCCCCGATCACGATCTCTTCACAAGGGATAGTGAAGCGATCGCCATCGCGGATAACCGTCGCCGTTTTCGGGATCATTTTGTTGAAGCTATCCATTATCGCCGCGTTCTCTGACTCTTGGTAAAAACCGAATATTCCAGTTAACAGGATCACGCATATCAGTACAATGCCTGGAAATTAATTATTTGAAGAAGTGACCAAATTTAGACCAAAATAAGCAAGAAACTGACATGCCGAAAAATTGATGGTGGAAATTTATTCATGGTAAAAACTTTATACTAAAACCCAGCATAAAAAGGGGAGGAGTATCTTTATTGCATAAAAAAGAAGATGAAAGCTTACCCAAATATAAGGAATCACTGGGTGCATTAGGGTTCTTCATTCGAGCCAGTACGTAGCCTATAATTGTGAGTATAGCACCACCCCATAGGAGGGTTGCAAATCCACAAAAGAGGTATTCCAAAAGAATGATCCATCTGGACTTCGTTGCGGGGGGAATTAAAGCGTTTGGTCCGTTTTTTATGAGTAACTCTCCTGCTTGGTCTCTAGTCAGGCCTTTCTCAAGATTAGTATCATATCTGGAATGATATTTATCTTCAGTTATTTTATTTTACCATGCTTTCTTCATAGCAGTGATAACACCTGCAGGCTAAATGAAATTTTCAGAAATTTCTGAAATAAATCCAGCCGTCTATTAAGACAGATGTTCCCTCTTCTAAAAAAAAATGGCATATTTGAGAAGGCCAACTGTGCTTGAGTTCAATAATGCTTCTAGTGACTCGACTACTCAGCATCAGAGCTGGGCAAGGTTTCGAGGACGTGTGACTTTAAAGAGGGCTTCAAGCCCTTCAAGCCCTTTTATGAATCTAAATAAATATGAAGAACTTGTGGCTTTGGGCTTGAATTCTTTTATAAAAGAGCTTTGGATTTGTGAATACAAAAAAAAAGCTTCATATCTTTTTGAGGGCTTTCAAAGCTCTTGACGGCTTATAAATCCCTCAAAAGGAATTTAAGCCCTTTTGCATTCACAATTCCAAAGCTCTTTTGTAAAGGAAGACAGAAGAAGCTCTTGAAAAGAAAAGTGTGTGAATATTCTTGCGAGTTGTAACTTGCAATTCGCATCCTGCTGCGAACAGGGATCGAATAGGAATGTGCGATTTAAATCGATTCTCAAAAGAATCGATCTTTTGAGCGGCGATTTCCAATTTTTTAAATCGATTTTTAGCCTCGCGATTTTCGTCGAATTGATTCTCAGCGGCAAAATATTTGGGCTTTCAAGCTAATTTCAAGGGTTTGAAGCTCTTTTTCAAGGACTTGAAGCTTCTTTTACAGAACTTCCAGCCTGTATAGAGCTTCAAATCCTTTACAAAAGGGCTTGTGGCTTTCGCTGTAATTCTTTTTCAAGTGAATTGCTCTTTTGTCGAGGCTTTGGTCCAGCTCTACTCAACATTTTCAATTTTTTTTTTAATACGTTTGTACCGTAGTGCTTTTAGCCATCAAGAATGATGTGATCTCTCCAGGGTTGAGGACATATATTTTTGGGAATCTGCTAAGAAAAGAACTTTACATATGCTACAATAATTAGAAAAGCTGACGGTTAATTGACAAAAAAAGTTTTTGACTTGTGTTCGAAAATAATGAGCCTTTAATCCGCTATCATGAACCAGCCTAAGCTCATTACTGTATTCACAGAATTTTAGTTTGTTTTGTAAGAACGCTCGTTTCGTTAACCTCTAACCTGTGATCGTCAAATTAGATATAAAATCAAGTCAAGCTGAAGAATGACGCACTTTATAGAGATTACATCGATTGAACTCGAAGGAACTTTAAATTGCCTGAAGGTGGATCAGTTTCTAGTAGGAGTATTTCCAGTTATTTCACAGCGAATTCGTGATTTATGGAAATGGTTTCCGGCCTCGTAGGTACCACTTGAAAACTTTTTAAATCATCTGGCTCTATTTTGCATGAAGTAAATTGAAAAGAGCACCAACCGTAAGACCTAAATACGATAAATGCCCAGAGACAGATACTATTATGATCATCACTTACCTGTATGTCAGTTCATTCAGAGAAATAAGATGATCGTCAGTTTTGTATTCTTGTTTTAATTCAGAAATTTCATCTAATGTAACTAATTTTCTTATTGGGGCGTCATAAGTTATCCCGGTAGAACTTACGGCTTTTTCTACTAGAGTACTAGATCTGGTAGATGTTTTTACTCGCGAAACTTTTTTCACGTTCATATTCGTATTTTAATCAGCAGCAAATATTATAAATAATTATAAATAAATAATCATTAGAAACGAAAAGAAAAAATATTTTTCTTATGTCATATTTTACTTAGGTACTTATGTCAAAATATTTCCCGTTTTTTCAGAAATTATTGTAGTTTTAATCCTTGTGTCATTTTTTATCCTTAACTCAATATTATTTACCTACCTCAGTTATATTTCTATTTGGTTTTTTTTTCGTTTAAAAGAATCAATTTCAAGTTGTAGCAATTAGATCCAATAAGTACCTAAATCTGATTTTTCTATTTCTTTACGTTAATAAGTTCATTACATTAAAACAAAATGGCCGATTAGTAGTAAAGATCTTTGCAAAATTATTTCCGAAAAATTTCAAATGAATACTTTTAGGGGGGTATAAAAATGAATATTGGCCAAGATTAGTTTGGAATAGATTTTACCTTTTTACCAAATCCCTTAACGATATGAGATGATCGTCGATATGATATTCTTGTTTCAACTCTTGTACGTCTTCTTCGGTTCTGAATTTCTTTACGGGAGCTTTGTAAGAAATTCCTGTTGAGCTCACTGCTTCGGTTAGTAAAACGCTCGACTTGCGAGCTAACCTTATTCTACTCCGAGGATTGAGCGGATAAACGAAACTATCCCTCATATTTTGCAAGGATTAATGAGATGTACTTGCATACGATTATTATTTCACTTTAATGACTTATGTCATGAAAATGTCAGTTAAACTTATGACTGTGGGATTAAAGTGACGTACCTCAACAACTTAAGTAATTAATTATTTAAGCATGACTTAAACATGACGTCATTTTCATTGGTTTCATTTTAGGTCATTTTTTATTTTTTTATCTGCAGTTTACTAATAAATTAAACATAATTATAGGGAATCCATAATTATCCAATCTGAGATTTTACCTTTGGAGACATTATGCCGCATTATGCAAGTCACCACCCTGCCCGGGCGGTAGAGAGATGGTTTAGGTCGCTGACTGAAACCGTTGACGCTGCCACCGTCTGAGGTTCGAATCCCAGCTCGGAATGGTTCTTTGTGCTCGTTGATTTAACTTTTTATAAATTGAAAATTTATGTGGGGCTAAATGAGCTTGATCTCGAAGCCAAATTACCAGAGTGGAGCGACTTATGTCTTACCTACACAGTTAAAACCGATGATTCCTCTTAAAATAAGTAATCTTTAGTCAAAGTAAAAATAAGTAGGTATAGCTAGATCAAATACTGTACATTTCAGTACCACAGTATCATATGGCTAGATGTTGTAAAATTCAAGCAAATAAAAGAGGGAAGTCATGATTTACAGGGAGTCAAAGTAGAGGGGTAACTTGGAAAAAAGTGTTGTAAATCTAATTTCGTAACCGTACGTTCCAGCGAATATTTCACTTTTACAAAAATTTTCTTCGGTTTCTTCATTTGAAGATGTTGTAGGCATGTGTATAGCTATGACTATCGGTTAGTAACATATCACTTGACAGCTGCATCCTTGAGAGGAGAAAGCACTTTGTAAAAAATTACGAAGAGTTAAAAATGCTTCTTTTTCCCAAAGAAGATGCCTTTTTTCATAGTTTTTGGCCAACATTTTATCGTTCGTTGTTTTCGGCTTCTCTCTCGAAGAGGAAGCGGTTACGTTACTTGTCACTGAACTGTAATCGTGGCTACACGCATGCCTACAACAGAGATGCCAATAGTCTGCAGCGCATAATCCTAATTTTGTTAGTGAGCTCTCGCGTACTGGTAGAATATAATAAAGCCAAATAAACCTAGAAAACACTATAAAACACACCGACATATTTGGGTTTGGAAGCATGATTCCATCTAACCTGACCATGACCTGCATCATTCACTGAACGACCATAATAGGCCCTGTATGAACTGTTATAGAAGCTAAAACAACCGGAACAACTTCCATCGAATCGATTTTTCTTAAATTTCTTCATTTTTATTAAGTAAGTCTACATTTTTTTAAAGTATGCAGAAATGTAATAAAGCTCATTGAGATGTAAAGTTCGTGAGGTGCCTCTATTCTTTACTTAGGTAAATATTAAAAAGCCGCAAATTAAAAATTTTAAGCTTAAAATGTGTCTTAAGCACAATTAAGTTTCTAATGAAACACGCCATACGGGATCACGGAATGAAACGTTAGTAATGAAAGGTTATTCCACATTTTTCAAAAAATTCGTAACTTTTATACAGTTTTTTTTCTCAAAGAAGACCAAAAAAATGGTTAAGATAATCAATTTTATGACATTTTTCCCAGCATGGTTTCAAAAGTGTATCCTCAACCCCCTAAGCCTGAACCACCCCAACCCCTATCTTCTTTTCTGGCGTTAAGATAATGTTTGGACTGCGAGTAGAAAATGTTTATTGTTTGATCAGTGTGAGCATCATGCGTTAGCAGTAACGAATGCCTCGTTAATTGCCTAATAATTTAGCTGACAGGTGATGTGCTCGAATCAATAATTAATAAATTTTGGAAAAAGGATTCCCAAATCGTTGGATTGGTCGGAGAGGAACCATTGAATGGCTATCGAGATCGCCAGATCTAAACTCTCCATAGATTGTTTTGTTTGGGAATACATAAAAGAAAATGACACTCCATGGTGTCATTTAAAAATAGGGGTTGGGTGGTTCAAGCTTAGGGGGTTGATAATACACTTTTGCAAAACATGCAGAAAACATACCATAAAGTTGATTATCTCGACCATTTTTTTCCTTTTTCCTTGAAAAAATTCGCTTAAAAGTTATGAATTTTTCGTCACTTATTATGGACCCTGTATGTACTTATCTAATATAAAATATTGGAGATGAAGAATAGCTGCTAATAAGATCAAATTTTGGAAAATTGAACGTCCCCAGATTTTTTTTTATAAAACTTATAAGGGATTCAAAATTCCTAATATTGAAGCAATTCAAGTTAAACTGATACTCTTCTTAATTGAAATTATCACATTTTGACTGCATATTATATCTAAAAAAGTTGAAATTCTCTTCTTTTATGTTGCATATAAATTTCTTTGCGAAATGGTTTTCAGACGAGCTTATGATTTTTGCAACTTACGTCATAACCTGAGTCTAATGTACAAATTGATGCATAACTGTGCACCTTCAAGTTTATTATGCAATCTTCCTGGACCCTATACGGTGTTTCAGCAATAACAACGAACACTAATCCTGAAATAATGGACTATTCTGAACACGCCTTACAGACCTCCGTAAGGAATCTGAAAAATGAAATTACCATATTATCATAAGGTCACTTCAGGTCGTCCATTGAGTTTCGCATGCCACTCTTTTAACATACTGCGGTCTACCGAGAAGAATTAAAACCCTCATAAAAGTTAAACTGCCCACTGACTACACGTTACAACGGTTTGTCCTACTTTATTTCAAATCTAAATAACAATGCAAGATTTTTTTTGTTATTAGTCATAATATTGTTGAATTTTACTGTACCTGTAATACCTAACTGTATTTTGCAGACATAATTGGTATATATCGGCCATCAAGGCCCCAAAAATATCTCCAGACAACATTCTTTTGATTTTGGGAGAGTGTTTTTCAGGATTCCATGAAGTTTATCTCACATGAAAGCAATGAAATTTTGCAAGAAGCAGTAAATGTAGACATGTTAAGAGTTGTGAGATAATAATAGATTATTAATAGATTCTTTACGGATTTTATGAGTGCTATTAGCGGAGCTTTACCTCTAAAGGATTCTGTAACCAATAATCTAGCAGATTCTGAACTAAGAGCAGCATAACAGAACACACGTTTACCTATTCTATTAAATCTAATTAGCAAGTAATATGTTTATGTACCTATCTGAATGTATTTTAATATTAAATAATGCTATTAAAGGCGTTTTTATTGCTTCTTATAAAAGGTTAATCCGATACTCTTATTGTAGATTATTCTAGCTTTAGATTTATTCTTAGCTATTCAGAAACTGGATGAATTCTCAGGGACCGTTCATTTGAGAATTTATGAGAGATGTCTACTTGTTTTCAATTTATTTTCCTTGTTGAAAAGCTTGTTTGACGTTGATTTTAATTGACTCACTAAAATAATAATTATTGTAGCAAGTCATAAATCATTATTATTAAAAAAAAAACTCAAACTGATAAACTAATAGCAAAAACGCGATTTTTTGGCACACAAGAGTATAGTAGTTGTTAGGGATACGTTCTTCTTATTCTGTTAAATGACTGAAAAGTTTTGTTTGGTTTTGCATATACTCAAAACATATCATTTTTACGAAAATTAAGAGGCTCAAAACATACAATTTTTTACGAAAATTAAAATAGCCGGCATTTACAGGGTGTTATATAATTGAATGTCAATATTTAAGGGGGTGATTTTTGGGTCCATTTTAAGAAGAAAACTTCATAAGAGCGTATGTCCTAAAAGCCCTAACTTTTGAGATACAGGGTGGTAAAGTTTTATTAAAATAAATCATTTTTTCGTAATACCTGTAATACCGCTCTATATATTTTAATTAAATTACGTATACAAGTATACAAACATCAAGGGGCATTTGTTCATGTACCACCATTCATTTTATTTACACTAGTGACGATGGTGCACGATCATGCAGAATTTTACCTGCATATTTTGGCAGACATTGATGGTACGCCGCTGATTTCCGTTCAAATAGAAATCATTTTTGAAATCCCCATTTATAGGCCAGTAGAATGGTATTTTAAGTTTGTGTTAGCATGCACAAATTTTGTACTATACGAAATTCGATAGATGATCATTAGTAAATGTTAAATCCAAATTTGCAGCACCGTGTGATTTTTTTTTACCAAGTTATGAAGAAAAGCGTTTTTTCTTGTATTATCAAGAATATATTTGCTCCTATCTATCGCACATAAGCAAATGACATATCATTCTCTTCGTTATAGAATTACCTACATCTTTTATACAAATATTTTTTTTGTTACACTGATAATAAAAAAAATATTGAGGTTTAAAGTTAAAAATTTGTCTTTCGAATTAGGTTTTTTGCAAATAACTAATTTTTTGCGTTTTAATGCTGGAAAGCTCTAGTAGTTTTTTGAAAAACAGTCAATTGCCTGTGCAGGAGGTATGTCAATCCCGAAAATCCAATAATCCAGTCTCCGGTAATCTACGTGCAAACATGTGCATGTCGGTGCTGTACATGTTTTATTTTTATTTTTATTTTTGTTAAATCAAGGCACTACTATGCTTTCACAAGTGTCAAAATTATTTTTTTTTCTAGCACGTTTCGATGGGCCAGGCTCTTCCTCATTTTCTTTGTTTAATATTCCACAAGACATTTTGTCTGAATTTTTAGCTCATCTTTAGCGAGGCAGGGGAACTGTGGTTGGCAAATTGTACATCATCGCTACATCATCATAAATCGTCGTCAGTGATTTCCGCGACGTTTAAACAACTTTGACCTGAGCAGTTCTTGCAAAATGCAGAGCACTTCAGTCCTGCTTTTTTGTAGCCACAAGCTACCCAACAAAGATGGATGAGAAGTGAAGATGGAATTGGATCTTTGGTGCTTATTTACGGGTTCTGATCCACATTTATGTCTCCTCCAGGCCCAGGTTTCCGCTTCCAAGATATTGCGAAGTCATGTTTGTGTTTGATAGCAAGTTCGAAATGAATGTTGCTCAGCAGCTGACTCCGATGGTGGTAAAGAAGTAAGATCCGATTTTGTCCCATGCGGAAGAAAAAGTTGAAACGAAATTCGTCTTAAGATTTTTCGTTGTTTTCGCCGTAAGGAGTGATAGACTTTTTTTCTGTTGACGCAATCAGTTCGTTGTTCGTTTTTTTTTTTTTATTTACAATAGTACAACATTTGTTGCAGATGATTTTTTTTCAACGCTGTAATCAATTTCGTTTTTCCATACTCGATAATAGCTGATGTGGTATCACAATCAGAAAAAGCATGTATAAAAAGTACGTGGTCGACAAGTTCCTTGTGTTTAAAGCTGGTTGAAGAGAAGAATTCAGTTTTTTCTGATCCCTTTCCAAATTTTTTAAGAAAAACATTAGTGACGTGTTTTCCGAGTTCTGTGAGTATAGCAAGTACATCAATATCGTCACCAACAATAAAAACTAGATCGAATTCTGAGGACATAAATACTGCTGTGCACTGACAGATCTCAATATAATCACACAAAACTCACTTTCATGAATAAAATATGCACACACTAAAATTTCACTCACAGAAGATAAAAAAATCAACGAAAAAAAAAACGGATAAAATACAAATTTTCGACATGCACCATTTCGCGCGTGGATTACCGGAGACTCGTTTATCGGATGTTCATGATTGACCAATCAACGTAACGGTAATTAAATGTTCTTCAAAAAACTACTAGGACGTTCCAACGGTAAAATGCAAAAAAAAATAAGTAATTTGCAAAAAACCTTATTCGAAAGACAAATTTTGAACTTTAACCCTCAATATTTATTTTATTCATCAGTGTAACAAAAAAATCATATGTATAAAAAATATAGGTAATTACATAACGAAGAGAATGATATGTCATTTTCGTATGTGCGATAGATAGGGGCCAATATATTCGTGAAAATAAAAAAAAAACGTTTTTTCTGTATAACTTGGTAAAAAAAAATCGCACGGTGCTGCAAATTTGGATTTAACATCTCTTTATGGTCCTCTATCGAATTTCGTTTAGTACAAAATTTGTGCATGGTAACGCAAACTGAGGACATTTTTGAGGACGATTCTACTGGCCTATTAGTAGAGAGGGTCTAACTTTCGAACCGCCTTGGACTCGAGAATTTTTTTGATTTTTTTTTTTTTCATAAAGTTGGACCCCCTCTTCATTTTGGTGGCATTTTCAAAAATTTAATCGACGCCCTGGCGGAGAAATGTGCATGCGAAGACATCGGCAATGGGTTTTTTGCACATAACTCGCTTAATTCAACTCTGAGCATAGTAAATATCCTGTCGAAAAATGAAGAGCTCTCGAAGACGCGTAATTTGAACTTTGACTGGTCCAAATCGGTCAAACGGTTCTCGAGATATCGCATTTTCAATTTTAAGGCCCTTTCTTCAGGATTCCGCCGCGGTGCGAATACACCGCTGTCCGTGTTCGCGTGTTTTGCATGGAAAAAATCGACTTAGGTACTTAATTTTTTTTTTCATCGACAGACAGCAGTGTCCTCAATGATGCCTGAAATTTTGAAGTCGCTATCTCGATTAGAGGGGGAGGGGGAGGGGAAATCATAATTAAAATTCAAATTGCTATAACTTTCGCTAATATTGGGGCCTCGGGCCCAACCAATGGGAGATGACACTTTGGAGTGCCTACTTTAAAATGGTTTTTTTTTTTCGATTCCGCCAATATTGGCAAGATGCCCGAGAACCGTTTGACCGATTTAGACCAGTCAAAGTTCAAATTACGCGTCTTCGAGAGCTCTTCATTTTTCGACCAGATATTTACTATGCTCAGAGTTGAATTAAGCGAGTTATGTGCAAAAAAAAACCATTGCCGATGTCTTCGCATGCACATTTCTCCACCAGGGCGTCGATTAAATTTTTGAAAATGCCACCAAAATGAAGAGGGGTCCAACTTTATGAAAAAAAATCAAAAAAAATTCTCGAGTCCAAGGCGGATGGAGCCTTTTTTTTTGACAGACCCTCTCCACTAATTCATTTCCAAGCAAATTTGATTACCTATTTTTTTTCAGACCGATGCACGGTTTTCGCCTAAAAAAATAAAATCCATTTCCCTACATGGTCACAAGATTGTTGTTAAAGTGACTATAAAAAATATAAAAATATGCAGGTAAAATTCTGCAAGATATGACTAGTGGAGATAAAACGAAATGTGGTACATGAACAAATGCCTCTTGATGAGTAATACCTGTTTATTAAATTTCATTAAAATATACAGAGCGGTATTACAGATATTATGAAAAAATTATTTATTTTTAAAAACTTTACCACCCTGTATCTCAAAAGTTAAGACTTTTAGGAGATGCGTTCTTATGAAGTTTTCTTCTTTAAATGGACCCAAAAATCACCCCCTTAAATATTGAGATTCAATTACAAAACACCCTGTATAAACGACTTCTTATGGGTATCTAAATATGGATTTACGAACACCGCCGAACCCCACCCCCACCGTCCTTCGAACGTAATAAAAAAAAACACAAACTCTCCAGCTTCGGAACACTACGAAACTTCGCACAAAGTTTTTCGATATAAGTTACTTTAACCGCTGGGTTGAAAAAAAAAGGTTCCAGCCTCGGATCATCGCGCCTAACTTCCGCCAAATTGTCTCCACATAATATCTCTCCATCTAAAAATATTATAAAGAATAACTCCACCAGAAGCGTTCATGGAGTGCAAAAATAAGAAAATTAACTTCCCAACTTCAATCGCTCATTCCATCAGCTGCACCGTCCTTAGAACGTAAAAATAAAAATAAAAATTTATCTTCCCAACTTCGGATCGTCACGATACTTCGCGGATAGTCTCTCGACATATCTATCTTCGTCGAGTACCGCTGACCTCCGCCCATACCACCCTTGACATGTAAAAATAAAACTCAAAATTTACCTTTCCAACTTCGGACGCAACTTCGGATCGTCACGAAATTCTGGGAATCTCCACATCTTTCTTGGTCGAATACCGCTGAGCCTCACCCGCGCTATTTTTGGAACGTAAAAATAATAATAAAAGTTTACCTTCCCAAATAACTTCGAATCGTCACGAAACTTCGGATACAGTCTCTCCACATCTTATAAAAGAATTGATTTTATTCAATTCAAGCTGTGAATTCCTGAAAAAGTTGTATAACCTGCATGCATGGTTGTTCATTTGAACCTAAATAACCCTGAATAAATTATACTATATGTACCTATTCTTGCCATTTTCCTTTCAAAGCTATGTAAAAACTGAAGAAATTCCAATATCTGTATTTCGTAGGCCTATATCTATTTTCATTAGAAGAACAAAATTTACAAGGAAATTTCTACTAATAGAAAAACTACAACAGTTATGAAATTTCCTCATAATACTGTAGGTTTCCTTACAAATAACACGTCAAGCTTCATCAGAAAAGTTCAAGAGAAAATCCCATTCATACTCAGCACGTTGCATGATTGCCTGCCTTATGAATGAATCATCGTTTCTTTAAAACGTTTCGCTTTTATTATAGCCTAACTACCGTAATAATAATTGGATCAGAAAATTCTTCTAAGACTACAAGCAGTAACAAACAAATAAGTTTGTGGATACCTCGAGAATCCTTCGAAGAAGCTCTTGACGGATGTGGACGAAAAAGTGGAAATAGTAAAGAAAATTTCTTTAAATTTTCTGAGTCTTAGCTGAATTCAGTACTTACTACTTACTTGTTGTAATGTATTAATGATAATTTTCCTAGAAACTTAAGTAAGTATAAAATTGGCTTTATAAAATAGGCCTGCACTAGATCAGGATTTGCGCACGTCGGAAGTGCGTCGCACAAAAAAAGAAAACTCACATTTACGGACTTAATTGGACTTGTCCGGGAAATTAAGATGCCATCGGTAGTAGAATGTCAAGCATTTTATGGCATTATTTCTTTGAATTTTCCATCATCTCTAATAAAGCTTCGTTGTATATTGCACGAGAAGAGTTCCAAGTTCCTTGTATACATCCATATATTCAGACTGGTGAAGTAACTTTTTTCTTTCTTAATTAATTGCTTAAATGTCAGAAGTAGTAAGGTAAGGCTACATAAGGAAGACGTGCAGGTTCTGTTGACGTTTCTGACAGAAAATAAGCTACCTATAATGCTGATCAATCTATCGGATGGTCCCTAATATGTATACCCCTAATTCTGTTGCTATAGGTACATTTTCAATCCTGTTTTGAGAAAATCGTGAAAAAGTTTTTAATTTTTGACTCCTTTTTTGTATTCACTTCTTTGTGACGTGATTTGACGTCATTTGAACTTATTTTTTATTTTTTATTTTTTATAATGCCATGGCTCTAACAAAAATGACGTCACAAATTTAAAACATCTTTCCTGAAAAAAATGGCTCAAGAGACTTACAATGTATGTACCTATAACTGTAGCGACATAAGCAGAGCTTTTCAATCATATAACAAATTGACCAATTTAACATTTCTCTCTGAAACAATAGAGGAACCAAGATTTGCAGAAGTCAATATTTGCATGGGAATTCTTTATGTTCGGAAAATCAAAAGATACGTGAGCTGAGAAGTTTCGCGGCTGTTAAAAAAAATGCGTGTCTTGTCACACCATAGAAATGAAAGTTCTGACCAATGCGTTCGGTAACTCGCATGCTTGATTATAATTCCTGCGGGGTTCCCCCATAGGCTAGGGATGTAATATCCGCCGGAGGACCTGTAAGATGTTCAAATTATTAGGGTCCTCGGGGGCTAAACTGATTTTAGCAATCGAGAGGAATCTCGGTTTCCTTTGAGCTTTTCTATGCGGTTTTAGGTCACTTCCGTAAATAAATGATAAACTCTTGATACATAATGCTTTAACACGAAGTTATTTTTACAGGGTGAGTCATATGAAACGAACAAATTCATTTTCTCGGTTAATATTTGTGGGATTAAAAAAAAAAAAACGAAATATTCTATTGACATAACATTTTTTATATATGGTGTTCTTTGGCCCAATTATAACGAAATTGTCTATTTTTTAAATAGAACACCCTGTGTATTATCGTATAAGTGTCATCTTACAGTCCTACTTGAAATTTTTATGGGGATTAAATTTATTTTTTTGCCGATTTTTCATCACCCTGTATAAAAATTTCAACTACAGAGTAGAATATTACATGAAAATGTAAGATAGAGACATAATATGTAAGCCTTTTTCTGATTATCTTGAGCCGTTTTCGTTGTACGCTACTTTCAAAATGAAAGATGTCGATTTTCACTTGTTTATACAGGGTGTCCGAGATAACGAGTGGTACACGGGGATCTCGGAAACCGTGAGAGATACACGAGGTCGGTTAAATAGAAGAATTTTTCAGATAATCTGAAAATGTAATAGTATACAGAGTGTCCTATTATTTAAAAGTGTTAAAAATTATCCTTCATTGTTTCCCTGCGAAGGATTGCTTTAAGGAACGAGCGTTAATCGGAGGAGGGTGTAACACTTGAATAAAATAAGTTGACTTTTACCGCAAGGTTTTTATATTTATTCGATAAATAATTGGAAAAATAACGAACCGACCTACAAATTTAGGTGTTTATTCAATTAAAAATACTAAAAAGAAACAACACATCTAAACTGTACTTATACCTACATAATACTTACTAAAAATAAAAACTTTACTTAACAATACCTATAATTAAAAACAAGGGTTTAATTTCCAATAGCCTCTAACTTATCGCTTGAAAGCCATTAAGATTCGCTGTAGACTGCTCGATCTCCGCCGTTTCCATTCATTAAAATCCCAAGTCGTTCGGGAAAACTTTTCGAAATTATCAGGGTAATCACGAAGATTTCTCTACCTAAAAGAATTGACAAGACACTCTTTCTCTAGTTTCGAGATCGGCTCTTTTCGTTTGCTCTAAAGTTCGTGACCAATCTAGAAGTTAGTGCTGGGTGTGGATCGAGAAGCGCACACTCCAACTCTCCGTTACTGGATGGCTCGCGATTCAGGGATTCACCTAGTGGACCATCTGATGGTTTCACCACCTGATCGATGTCACGATAAAAAAATCAATCTACTTTTTATCTCGTTAGGTATTATCAGTTTAACGACAAGGGATTTTATCAAGGAATGTCTTGAAAAATAACATAATGTCCTGATGGAAATTGACCCTATATCTCTTGTTTGCGCGCCAGGTATTCTACCACTAAACTACCGAAGGGCATTCTTAGCAAAAAATTTATAAGAAAAATGCATATTTTGATATGATTCTAACACTGTTGAGTTGAAGTTGCATAATTTTCTTAATCGTTTGGTAAAATTATTTTTATCAATGCAGTGAGGAATAAGAAGTAAAAAAAATAGTGAGTTATTTTATTTGTAAATTACTAGTCATGTCTTAAGATTAACACGTTACTATACTCTAATAATGGAGAGGTTGCTTATTTGATATTCACAGCCAATAATTTCACTCCTTTGTTTCACGCCTTCAGCATCAGTCGGCGTTATTTCACAGCAGCAGGCTTGCAACCTCTGAATTTATATGCACATACTTACCTTTCAATTTCCCTTACTTACATGCGTGTGAATATTTAGATACGCCAACCTGCTGGGATTCTTGTCTCTGCAGCCTATAATCTAAAATCTAAATACCTATCATTTCAAGACTCGGTCTGCTTGACTTCTTCTTTTATCACATGTAATTTGAATTTTTTCTGCGATAATACATGTTAAAACGTTTTATCTAATTTACATGGGGTATTATTATCATCGCGAATTGACAATATCGTTGATACGCACAATCTTTTGTAATGAATGGGTTAACCTTCCTCTACCTATACTAGATCTTTATTCCTCCTTTAAGAGCTTACGCCTTTTTTGGCAAATATGTGAAATCACAAGAGGTCAAATATTTCAACTTACCTAGTACCTACTGACCCTAATGTTACTTATTGCGAAATTTGTAAAGAACAAAAAACTAATACATTTTCATTTGTTTCAGGAATATTATCGTAGCCGTGGTTACCACCATCTTATTAAGCACAACGTTCGTGTTGAGTTCACCATCACCGTCAGCGCAGAAGAACCACGAACTGCTCACCCAGCTGGGTTTCCAAAGAGTCAGGAGTCCAAACAGTCATCACAGGAAAAGATTGGCGGTTGAATCCAGGCACAACACACGAACAGACGACTCGCACATGTTCGTTATCAAGCTGCCCCCTAACCCTCATTACTACGCGTACAACCACCCCAATTCCATAGATTCCCAAAGTAAGAACATCCCGGTGGGGTTCAAAAGTAACGGCAAGCCGGCGAAGGTGTACCACTGGAATATTCCTGTGCTGAAGAAGATGGTTTCAACCAAGATGAAGTCGCAGAGGTTGAACGATTATAACGGGGTCGATTTCCAGAACCCTCAGAGTTGGAATAATATTTTGGATAAGTCTCACAAGATCCAGAAGACGCATAAACAGTATTATTACATACCAGCTAAACCTAAAAGATCTCATTTTATGAAGTATTTCCCGGGAAATGGCAAACCTCATGGATTTTATGTGATCGAAAAGAGCAAGAAGGCACATTATCATCGATTGTCTCAGTGATTATTTGAGTGTTTTGTTTGATGAACTGGTGCAATAACACAGTGGTTATTATTTTTGACTGAACTTTTTGCTTTTGTATTATTTTATACGAATTTTGTAAGACTTGTTTTAATAAATATATTATCAATTTAGGCTGTAATAATTCTTTTTTGACATATTTTTAGATTTTAATATCTTCCCATCTCAAAGTCATATCATAAGTTCTAACAGATCATGCGAAAAACACCAAGATGGACAATATATCTCGATATATTTGGAATGCCTGTTCTTTGCGGAGTTCTGGGAGATATTAGCGAAGGCGAGTGCTTCTGTGAATCATTCATCTTTCAATAACCAACTTAAGAATACTCACAAGTTTACGATTTGTGATTGAAGTTGTTACAGCAATGCGATTTCGTCATTGAATGGAAATCCATTAGAAGCAGAGAAGTCTTTAGACTAAGACAATAGGCCAGAGAGCTCTGACCGTGATTCATGTCAAGGCGTTAAACTCCTAATCTAGTGTTCAATTTTTTCTGATTATTCTATTTCTGCACAATAATTAACTAATGACACCTGCCTTCCAGGCTAAGTTTTTATTGAATTATATCACATTTCACAATTTTAAATAATAAAACAAGAGCAATTATTTATAAATTACAAAAATTTAAACAGATATAATAAGTCGCTAAATTAAAGTAAATACAATATTTCCTCCAACGAAGAAGAAGGAGGAATGGTACCCATTACGCAGGCTGCATTAACTCTTTGGATGGCAATACTAATTCGTTGTTTTAGATAGGAATTGGAGCGAGGTTCGCCAGAAGAAGAGGCAATCAATTTTCCGAAGGAATCAACGAATTGAATGGCTTCAGCGCACCATGGATCAAGAGTTTCCACAGCGAAAGGGACAAAAATGTAGTCTTCGATAATTTTTTGTATTTTGCTTTTTTCTTGAAGCACTGCTCTCAGCAACAGAACCTGCATATTTGGAAGATGATTGTAGGTAGGAAGGGGCTAAAGCATCAGAGCAGGTGGCGTCCCAAACCATTTTTCCAAGGAATTATTGTCATACCATCAGGTCGTTTAGTCCAGTTGGTTCAAGGATTGCAGAAATTTTAGCAGCTACAAAAGCGAGTCTAAGCGTTTAATTTATAGAGAAGTGACGAAAATTACGACTTGCACTTTTTGCGCATGAAATACCATGGATTCCTAGGTTTGTTACTAATTCGTCGCAGATGCATTTGTGTGGTTTGCAAAGGATAGATCCAAGACGGAGGGACATAGAGATGCGAAAAGTATTGCAATCAATAAGTGTTTCTACTGATAGAGAGGGAAGGGCTTGCAACCATCCATGCATTAGATTCTTGTTGCATATTCGCGATATGGAGAGCTTTGAAGTGTTCAAATGTGAACTGAGAGGCATTGATTATCAGATTACATAGGAGAACATCCCAGTTACGTTGGAAAGACGGAAAAGTGGGGGTGAAAGGTTCAGACAAGAGGTTCTTCTAGAGGGTCAAACCTTCAGTATAATCAGCTATTTCATCAAAGTCCGAGATATTGGGTAACAAGCTTTGGACGAGTGAGAAAATGCTGTTCACTGAGGAAAGGAACGCGGGAAAGATAACGCTAATGTAATACATATATGACATATTCACCCCACAAGATACACTTATTGGTACAGGAATACCTGACAAGGTTCTTGATCGATTTAATACATTATGACGTACTGTGTGGAATGTCATGTGAGTTAACGAGAGCTTGAATGTCAATAGCCCAACAAGTCCTCCTTGTTTCCCTCCGCTCGTGTTAAATCAAGTCATGGATCTAATATTGCACGAAGACAATCGAGGAGTTGTTAAGTAGAAAATAAGAGAGAAAGAAGGGACGATACGAGTTACTTCTTCTTCCCCAGACTCTCCGACCGAGTGGAGATAATTAGTGACCACCGCCGTTGCCCCCTCCCGCAAAATGTTTGAGCAAAAGTTTTTGCAAGAAATTCTTAATGCTAGACAAAAAGAATAACTGAAACGGCACGACGTAAGTAGTGGATGCTTTGAGAAAATCTTTGTCTAACTGTTACGTCTAACTTTTACGTCAAATCGTTTTTGCAAAATTTTCGAGAGAAAGAATGGACAAACTAAAGAAGACCAACAAGCTGTTCGTTTTTTCTTGGAGAACAATACAAAATTAAAATACGAGACAGAAGTCTTAAAAACATTCAAAGCTCTGAAAAGTGAAAAAATTGAGGGAGAGACGAAACGCGACAGAAAACCCAGGCTCTACTTTTTCTCAATCAGAAGTCCCAGAAAGTTCACTCAGTTTAAATTTTATGAAAAAAAAAAACGATAGAATAATACCTGATTATTGTAATTTTCGAAATCAAGCAGTGAATTTACAAAGAAAAAATCAACGTCCAATAATTTAGTTCCTTTGCTAAGGGCAATCAAGATACAGACGTGCCACTCTTCTGTCGCTGCACGTATAGTAATAATTCGATTTTAGGAATCTGGACTGTATGTTCTGGTTCTTCGAACAAATCGGACTGAACGATTCAACCAACAACACTTTATAATTAGACAAGGAAAGATTCAATAATTGTGTAGAATCGATCAAACTTCGTTGCTTAGAAACGGTGAGCTTGGTGGACAAGAACGTCTTTAGACAGTTAAAAAAAATCAAAACCCTTTTCCTTCTTACACGTAAAAAAACCTTTTACATAAGCAGTTTTTAGTGCAAAATAGTTTTTCTAAAAATGTCTTCTGGATTGCCAGCGATGCAGCCCCGTTTAATTATGGGGCTGAATACTAAAATTGAAGGCAATGCTCAATTCGTCACTGACGATGAAATTGTTTATCCAGTTGGATCTGTTCTGGCTCTTCACAATATTCATCAGAAGAAGCAAAAATATATACGATTTGCTGAAAAGGGGAAAAATGTATCTGCCATACTAATCAGCCCCAATAAGTGAGTACATAAAAAAGAAAATATCTCAAAGTCTAAGTACCCCCATGACACCCTCAGATTTATTTTAGGAAACTAATAGCTATTGCTGAATCCGGTGAAAGACCAATAATAACACTCTACTGCCCTGTTACCTATAAAAAGAAACGTTCTCTTCTCATACCATCAGATATGGAAGTATCTGCTAACAAATATGTGGCATGTGCATTTACCTTCGATTCCAAGTATCTGTTGTGCGTATCAGGAGAACCTGAGTTCATGATGTATTGCTTCAAGTGTGATAAGGGCAGAATGGAAAGCAATGCTAGAGCTAACAACACAAACGGTTCAGGTGTAGTCAGACAGGTGACATTTAGATCGCTTCAAATTCGGCACCCTTAAATAAAATTGTTTGTAGATTGCAACCAATCCAAACGATGTGAATCAAGTGGGGATTGTGGGCGAAGGCTTGATGAGATTTTTAGGCTGTTCCGACTACGTGTGGAGGCAGTTCGGATACAGCAAGAATGAAGGAGTTGATTTTACGTCAGCTGTTTGGCTCTCACAAGAGAGATTCATGGCGGGAACGATTGATGGGAAGCTGGTTATATTCGAATCTGGAGAACTGAGGAATATATTCCATGCAAAGGACTTGCCAATCATAAACTTGAAACTTTCGGACGAGTAAGTAGGTATCCTACTTAATAAATTTAAAATTATAATTATTTTTTCTCAATTTTCTCAAGAGTAACTAATTTCTTAAGCTCTATTCAGTCTTTTAAATTTATACGCTGCTTACGGAATTAAGGAAGGAGAAAAAATCTACCAAAAAGTAAGTTATCCATTAAGATTGAAAGGTGGTCCCAAACGAAATGACCAATTCAAAAACTCGCTCCACCATAATCGAGTCTCTTTAAAGTTTTGATTATTAGATTTCAGCAGAGTAGCTCTGAACAAGTACTGGCTAAAATCACAGTTTCTGAAATATTCGAGGGTGAGAATGTGAAAGTTACTTCCCTTATCAACTTCCCTCGTGGTTTCGCTTTTGCTCACCGCAACGGAACGGTACACCTTTACGAACGCGAGACGCCACACAAGTTCAAAAAAAGGAACGTTTTTCGCATCCCTGATCATACCATCGAGAGAGAGTTCGGGGACTACGAGGCGCAGGCCGGCGAGTACATGACAGCTGTGGGTAGATCTGCAAAATTGACACTCCGACAGACTCCAATAATGTAAAAATCGAAAGCAAAGTTTTCCCATTTCATTTCAGGTTAATTGTATAAGCATTAATCCAGCCCAGGATAGATTATTGGTGACTTGTGGGGAGAAGCAAATTTATTCCGTCAGACTTTGGAGTCAAGATTCAAACGCTAATTCGGAAACACCATTTTCTGAATACGGACCTCTTCTGCACAACGGGCCAATTGGTAGCATTGCTGTTTGCTCTTGGAAACCCATAATTCTCACAGCTGGTAAGCAGGTTATTGACTTTAATTCCCGTCGATGAGTTATAGTTTACCAGACTTCTCAAAGACCAAGGAATGAAATATTTGGAGTGTTTTTCTGACAGTAAAGGTGTCTTAAATTCGTAAAAGAAAACCATTTCAGGTATCAAGGCTGACCGTTCAAAATATAGGCACTTTGTTAGGAAATTACCTCTTTAAAACAGTACTTACTAATTCTCTATGATTTTAGGTGAGAGAGATCGCACCCTAATGATATGGAATTACGAATTAGAAGAACTAGAGTTGATCCAGAAGTTCCAAGACGACGTATTCGCGGTATCATTGCATCCATCAGGTCTCTACTGCACGGTCGGTTTCTCTGATAAGTTGCGCTTCATCACCATTATGATCGACGAGTTCATGACGACCAGAGAGTTTCCCATTAGAGCTTGCAGATTCTGCTCATTTAGCAGGATGGGGCAATATTTCGCAGCTGCAAATGGAAACGTTATACAACTCTATAGTACAATTAGCTTCGAGCTGATGTATGTGTTCAAGGGTCATAATGGCAGGGTATGTGTTTCTTGAAATTAATTTCATAGTCTCCTAATAAAATTAACTAGACACAAACTAGGTTGAAACAGTATGGGGCTCAAATCTGAAGCAGACCATTATTCTTCACATAATATCACATGTCTCTCCCTACAGATCCGTGGAATGAGCTGGAGCCAGGACGACATGAAGCTGGTCTCCTGTGGTTCAGAGGGTGCGGTCTACGAATGGTGCATCTATGAGGCGAAACGGGCGGCCGAGTTGGTGATAAAAACGTGCCCATTCAACGGCGTGAGTGTTACCGGAGACGGAAAATCCAGCTTCGCGGTAGGCGAAGACGGACACGTACGAGAACTGATGAACGGGAACGTGTACAGAGACGTGACGATAGCTTCGGGGGCTCAGATGGACGACGTGGTGCTCAGTCATCTTGACTCTATGCTCTTCGTGACGGGAAATTCGGGGACCGTCTATAGTGTCAAGCTACCCTTGATGGAGAAGGCGGAATACATGGAGTTTGTTATGCATGCAGCACCTGTGTCGAAGGTAGGGGAATACCAGAAAAGTTGTATGAAAATTTTATCTCTTAAGGAATAATTTTTACAGATGCTAATAAGCTATGATGATCGTTTCATCATAACAGCTGATATGGCAGGATCCATATGTATATGGAAATTATTAAACATCGAAGGAAAAGCCTTAAAAATGGATAAGGACTTCAAACCGTCTACTGAAATTCTTATAGCTCGACTTATTTTAGAAGATAAGTTGACTCAAATTAAAGACCTCAAATTGAGAATGCATGAATTAGAAACAGAACACGCTTACCAACTAAGACAAAACGATGTGATACATAGCTTAAGGATGAAAGATATCCACGCTGGATATTGTAGCGCAATTGAAGAATTGAAAGAGAAAAATGAGGTAAACATATTTTTAAAATTTACAAACAACCTAAACAGTTTCCACCATTTTCTTTCAGAATATGGAAGCAGAGCATATGCAGGAAATTAACAATATTAATCTAGATATAGCTAAGATGAAAACTAATCATGAAGCGTTTGTTCAAAAACTGGAAGCCAACTACAATGAAAAGTTAATTTTCGAGTATGAAAAATACCAACGACTGGAAGAAAAAATGGAAAAAATGAGAAGAAGTTACGAGCAGGAACTTGATGATCTAAGACAAGCTAAAAAAGATTCCGAGGATGCTATAACTAACAACTTCTTAGAGCAATTACAGGACAAGCAAGTTCAATATGACGAGGTACACATTAATAATTAAAAAAATAAATACAAGGAAATTACTGAAAGGTATTTTAATAATAATTACCTACCTATGTCCACAGCTAGTAGAACGAGCTAAGCAGAAATCAAAAGAACACGAGTTGATAAAAGAACAAATAGAAGATGATGCAGATCGAGAAATATACGAGATGAAGACAACATTCGGAAAAGAACTAAAAGAAGAACAAGACCTCAATGTTCGCATTCGCGGTGAAATTACAATGGTGAAAAAAAAGCTGATGGCATCACAAAAGGAAATCGACGATTTAATGCACCACGTCTACACTTTGGAGAGTGAACAAGTAAAATTAAAAGCCGTTATAATAAATCTAGAAAAAGACATCGCCGACTTGAAGAAAGAAATATCTGAAAGAGATGCGACCATACAGGATAAAGAGAAAAGGATATTCGAATTGAAATCGAAAAACCAAGAATTAGAAAAATTCAAATTCATCTTGGATTTCAAAATCAAAGAACTCAAGTCTCAAATCGAGCCTAGGGAACGAACAATCAAGGAACAAATCGAACAAATAAACGAAATGGTCAACGAACTTGAAAATCTTCAAAAAGTTATTTTGGCTCTTGATTTACAAGTGGCAGAACTAAAGGAAAAATTAAGCGCTTCAGGCCATGAAGTTAAGAAAGAAATAGAGAAAAATAGAAGAATGAAAGATATATTAAAAACCATCAGGACTGACATTCATCTTGCTAGTGGCTACATACAAAATACACCTATGCTGATTAAATGTGTCAGAGTAAGTTTTTATTTCTCATTGATATTATAAAACCATTAATCTCCGACTTCGAGTTAAAATTGTCAGTAATTACCGCGCAAAATTAATTTTATTTAAACACTCCATTTCAGGACATGTATCATAAATATAACGCGGACAAAGACTTTTCTATATCTCATTCTGAAGATGTTGAAGCAAAAAGTGAATTCCTACGACAACGAGAGTTCCTTGAAAGAACAGTTGCAAGTTTACAACACCAGGTTTTTACTCATGAATAATTTTCTGCCATTCAGTGGTAACTAATTTTTTTTCTTTTTTTATTAGGCATCCAAAGGTACAAGTAGCTTGTCCTTTGACAAGGTGCGACTGATCGAGGAAAATGCAGAACTTCTAGTGGAAACTAACGACCTGAGAAAAGATCTTAAACATGAAAAAAGAGATAATAAAAAATTGCAGTCTATCCTTGGTTTTAGCAGAAAATATATACCCCCAAAAGTTGCCGCCGAAAAGCTTAATAGGGCAACTTCTTCCAGACAAGAAATTCATGAGCTCTATCAAGCTAAGATTGAGGTGACACTTTAATACTTTGAAAATGAGTGACTATAAAATTTTACTTTTAGGAAAATGAGAAGGTTATTAATGCTATGAGAGAAGAGAATAATAGACTTCTGGGTAAAATAGCTGAAGATTACTTTGAAGAAGAAGTACCTGAGGAGGCTCCTAATGAAGATTATAATTAATTTATCATATTTATTAAGTATAGGTACTTGAACAAATTGATTATACTTTAAAATATACTTTAATTATACAAGTTGTTCAAAATCACTGGGAATCAAAGAATTGGTTCCGAGTTAATTTTATTTATGATAGGGTTTTTCTTAATAAATTTTGATTTGATCTTCACAAACATGACTATTGACAATTGGATGTAGTTGAATGAATGAAAATAATGAAGTGCATTAATTTTTAATAAATAAAAAATTAAGACAGTTTGAAAAAACTATTTCTCATAAAAAGGGAATAATAAAAATACTCCTTGGTTCACTTGCATATAATTTAAAATATATCAAAATAAAATTATCAGTATAATTTGTCTTATAAATAAATTATCATTCCTTTGAGAACAGATTTAACTTCAGAACTATTAAATTAACAGCTTCTAAAGTCTTGGACCTCTCCATAATACTTTACTAATTATTTTTAAATTATGAAGAAAAAGGAAATTTAATCTTTAAATTCCACTAAAGTGGAATTATTTGATGGAGAAAATTAGAATTATCAAATAAGAAAGAAAATCAAGGAAGAACGTACAGATAATAGAATTCTAAAACCTACTTCTTTACTTTCCCCTGGTAATTGGTAACAATAATTTATTCTGTTGCTATTATCACATAACATTTCCTTCCTCCATTAATGTGTTTAATGACGGAAAATGTTTTAGGTATTTTGGGGAGTCCGTGACTTTGGACGTTGTGTGTAAAATCATAAGAATACAGTGGTGGAATTCCTTTCACTGACTGCTTCAACTTATTTAAATTATCTTCACTAATTGGCAGTCTGTTAACATTTTTAAAGTTTTCATTTTCAATCTATTAGAGGAGTCTAATAATAAAAATGTATGTAGATAAAACAGTAAAATCAATCACAATCTGGAAAATTTTACATTTAAAATAAACTATAATAAACCTTCCTATAAATTTCAATAAGATTCAGAATCAAACAAGTAAACAAACAATAAATAAATGCACTCATATATTAAAGCTCATACTTTGTAGTCGATATTCCTTCAACCTCCGACAAACTGTAACTCTAAGTAACAGTGTGATCAATAATAGAGTGACAATTTTTTATACGACAGTCGCCATCTAGCAAATCGGTCCAATAGAATGAAGGGAAATGTATACACTTGTGGTTGCTAGGATACCTCAAGTAAAATAATATACCCTTCAATTGTGGAGCTCGCGCGCAAAAAGGGATAAATCCAAAAAAGTAAATTCGTGGCAAATCGCAAAAAACTGCTAGTAGGAATAGCAAAATATTCTGCCATGATTTAAGTTTGCATATCGATTTGCATGTCTTTCCATCATTTTTCGACATTTTTAATATGGATTTATTTGGTTTTGTTCCAAAAATTGAAATTTATCAGTTTTAATTAGAAAAAAGAACGGAAAATTAAAAAAATATATACATATTTCTCATAAAAATGCAACAAAAATATTTTTTTCTTATATAAAACACAGTTAAAAAATTTAACATAAAACAAACATTCTTAAAAAAAAAACAAATTGAAATATTTTTTTACTTGTCTATTATTTTTTCTCCTCACAATTTTTAATTATGAAGAATTTAACCTAAAATTAAACATTCTCATAAAAAACATTAAATAAAAATCTATTTTTCCCTTTAAATCATAAATTGCTATGAAAATTTTAATTTTAAATATGCACAGCCAGTTCCTCTTCAAGACAATGGCAAACTGCTATGTTCTGTTCCACATCAGCTCCTTCTTTAACCAAGAGTTCTTTATACCAGAGTAAGTCTTATCCGGTATACCTCTTTCAGAATTAATTTGTTTTGGAATCAAATCCGCAGCCCTACATCTATGGCTTTAGGCTTGATCATTTGTGTGAACTTTTCCAGACCGGTCCGAAATCTGTAGTGGGGAAAACCACAAAAGGTAACATTTTCATTGTTTTTTTTTTCAAACAAATAATCTTCATTTCTGATATACCGTTAATTTTCTTTAGATTCCTTTGTAAGTCCTTTATGTTGAAAAGTTTCCAACCGTCTTCATTATGATTTCCTAGCATTTTGACTTTCCCATGTTTCTTTGTATATTGTTTCATATTCTGCTTTTGAAGTCAGCGCAGGATGCTTTCTTAAATCTTTTTCGACACGACCGAATACCCTATCTGCTGGCAAAAAGGAGTGCCCTCGAACAGGAAATGTTATGCATATTTCGATAACAGATGGTGGGGCTTTAAATTTCAGCCAATAATATAGGGCATGGATTATATAGGCATTTCTGTTTTGCCCACCGCAGCCATCGCAGAATGGCTATTGAAACATTATCAAAATTAAGACTGTCCAAATGATTTAGTACAGCAGAGCCTACTTCTTCAGAGCCTCTCCCGGCCTGGTCTTCAGTCCACAAATAAAAAGTCGGATTCCTGGCTTTATTGTCAACGCAGCAGAAACTGTAAAGGCTAACTTGATGCAAATAGAAAGCGTTGATCGGTGTACGAGGCAAAGGCTGTACTTGTTGAAGATCAAAACAAAAAGTTACGCAATTTTCTGGGGTTTCGCGCAATAATTCATAAAATGCATTTTCGACGTTTTTCTTGGTTTCCTTCTTTTTTTTTTCAGATTTGTCAGCCTTGAGCACTGCGCGCAACAATCCGAAGCAGGACTACTGAATCCGATGTTATATTCTTTTATGAATATGTTTCTAAACATATCAAATTTCGTTTCCTTTTAATGCGGTGGGCATTGTTCTGTATACAGCGTGAATAATTTTTTCATGTTCAAAGTGCAATCCAGGTATATGCGTTTCGATTTTGATCCGTTATAATGGCTTTCTTTTGCTTGAAGCATATCAATAAACTCTCTGATGCTTTGCTTTTTCTCAGTATATTTGTTTGAAATTCTGTCCCTCCCCTAGATTCTTTTGGAACTGTTCCCTCAAAACATAATTTTCCGACGCGGTTAACACGATTCTTGTTGATATTCAAAACACCTAATAGCATGTTCTGACAAACTTGATGTTTTTTTCTTGTAGTAGATTTAGGTAAGAAATAAACTAACAGAAAATTTTCGTGATTCATTGCTTGAAGACTTTCTTCGTTGTGGTGCATATGCAGATAGAAAATGGCAGAGTTTAATGTCTTGTTCAATTTTGCTATTTGTTTCATAATAAGATCTGCGTATTTCTTTTATATCACTTAGAGTCAGCATTGAACAATAATAAGTGGGGCCATTGTGGTTGCAAACCCTCTTGTATTTTTTGAAGCTTGGATCAGAATTATTATACCTGTTCAAAGATTAATATATGAAATTTCATAAAATAAATTTATAACTGATTGTTACTCACCTCAAGTTTTGTAATTTGCATCTCGAAGTTTCCTTCTTTTGTTTTTTTCTTGATCCCTGATTAATTTGTTTTACACTAGTATCGGCTTCAAATTCCATTTTCTACGGAATTTGTTTGGTATTTATTTTAAAAATATGCAACAATGAAGTAGGCAGTAGGCATATATGGTTTGTGATTTTCTTTGGTTAGGTTAATATCTATCTACTCGAAAATATAACATGATGCAGCTAGCTATTAGGGAACCTGCATTACCGTTTTACTAGGGTAGCGCATTCACTTTTTGACGTTTACTAAACACGGTTATGTTTGAACAGCTGGATGTCATATTTTTGGCACATTTGGTCACAGGCGTAGGTATCAAGTGGAAAAAAGCGAAGTTTGAAAAATGAAACAAAATAATAACACGAATAGAAATCGATAATCCTCTTTCAGTGGGTATTAAAAACATAATTACGGGTTTATAGGATCACGAAGCTATAGACTTTAGTATTAGGTATAATTTTTATCTCGATATCTAACGTAGTTACTGATAAAAAGCGTTTTGGTAGACACACGAACGGCAGCGTGACCTTAGTACACATCACTGATCCTTAAAAATAAGATTCATCAAGATGTAATAAAACCTACCTGATCAACTTTCAGGAATACGGAAATTCTGAACCCCGTCGAATATTTTCTACAATCATAACTGTCTGCTGGGGCTGGATGCATTTTTTGTTCAGAAGATCCTAGTAACAGGTAAGTATTGATAGAGGACTATAATGAGTTTAAAATATTAAGAAAGTCACCTTTAGGCAACGCCAACAAGTGGAAAGTCCACTTTTTATTATTAAAACATCTTCTAACGCATCAAAAGTGTACCATTTTTATAAAATACGCAGACTTAATAACAAATAATTATGTGAATTTTTAGACAGTTGTACGTTCATGAAAAATCTGACGTTTATGAAGTCAAATTTGACATTCCCAACTTTTTCCCAACTTTTTGTGAGAATGAGAATGCGCTACCCTAGTAAAGCGGTAATACTACCTGTATTACCGCTTTACTAGGGTAGCGCATTCTCATTCTCACAAAAAGTTGGGAATGTCAAATGCGCTACGCTAGTAAAGCGGTAATACAGGTTCCCTAGTATTACCGCTTTACTAGGGTAGCGCATTCTCATTCTCACAAAAAGTTGGGAATGTCAAATTTGACTTCATAAACGTCAGATTTTTCAAATTTGTCAAACAAAAAATTTGACATTCCCAACTTTTTGTGAGAATGAGAATGCGCTACCCTAGTAAAGCGGTAATACTAGGGTAGCGCATTCTCATTCGCACAAAAAGTTGGGAATGTCAAATTTGACTTCATAGATACTTTTTTATTTTTAGATACTAAAGTCTACAGCTTCGTAGATCCTATAAACCCGTAATTTTGTTTTTAATACCCACTGAAAGAGGATTATCGATTTCTATTCGTGTTATTATTTTGTTTCATTATTCAAACTTCGTTTTTTTCCACATGATACCTACGCCTGTGACCAAATGTGTCAAAAATATTACATCCAGGTCAACGAGTGAATGTGCTACCCTAGTAAAGCGGTAATACAGGTTCCCTAGCTAGCTATAATTTAGCAGTGCCATCTCTCATATTTCATGGCAGCTAATATAATTTAGTTCCATTTACTCAAACACAGATGTCATAGGAACACAAATCACTAATAATGGATTTATCTTCTTTTGGTCCCAAATCGGATATATCTGGTTTTGATCCAAACCTTCACTTCGATGCTAATTTTAAATAGGATTTGCGCTATAACCATTATATATTCTTGTAGAGCTTGGCTAGAAGTACCCTAAAAGCTGTGAAAACCGAAAAACGGATAAAAGTGGATTTATCCCAGTTTGCGCACGAGCTCCACAATTTATTTTATCATAATTTAACAGGCAATATGGCGGATATGGTAGGAGTTTATATGCTCTATTGTCCGCACTGTTATTTTATAGTCACTGTTAGTCTCGAGTATCCAAACTCCTAACGTCAACTTATCTCTTGGCAACATACCACTTCACCAATTATATTTCAACCCTGTTCAATTCTGGAATGAAGGGGGAAAACCAGAAGCAGTACTTGACCAGAACCAATATTTTGCAATTCACCCTTAGTTCTATATCCGGAAAAGCTAAAGCATCTGAAGAATATTTGGCTGATTTAGTTATTATTATTGATTACAATAAATCTGCATTTGAATGACACTGAGCAAAGTCTCTGTAACTATTCATAACCTACAGCAAATAGTATGAAATATGTGAGAAATATTTAAAATTAATTGTAAATTAAGTACCTACCAATGAGTAATTAAAAACTGAATCTGTAGGTACAGAGTACCAATATCAGAATGCCTTAAAGGCATATAATTTCTTCATATACATGGTGGAATGGTTCATGAAAGAATATTTTTTATAAAAGACTTTTTGTGAATTTGTACATTAACATGAATGTTTTATTTTATGTATAGGATATAACATCTTTTATAACCATTCCAGTTATTTCTTTATTCCTATAAATTCTATGAATTCAACTTGTTCATTCTATAATTATTATAATATTTGGTTTCTCAGATCATTATAAAGCAATAATTTTCAGTTCGCATTACAATATCACTGTTGCATTCTTTGACAAAATATCATACCTCAGCTTAATATCAGCAGACTGAAGTTAGCAATTAATATAAAATTGTTTGATCTTTACAAGTTGATATACTTTGATAGCAATTTTTATCAGGATTACTTGGTTTCAACACAATTTCTAATGCTTGAAACGAAGTTAATCGTCTCACATCGCTGTCCTTCCTAAGCCTTGTGTTGGGCAATTTTCTTACTCTCTCCACTTGTTCACAGCTAACTTCCAATTCATCACAACATATTTTCAGTAAGTCTCTGTATGTCAGTTTCTTTGGTGGCAGTTCGATTTCAATGAAATCACGGTCATTTAAGTTTGCTATCCTTACCAGCAGCACCAAGTCTACAAAATAGAAACAGTGTTATAGGTACATTGTTAAACAAAGAGTGATTCCTGGTAAAATAATTCTTTTTAATAATTATACCTAATATGAACTCGAGTAAGCATGTTATTTCTGATAGGCTGATAGGGATCGCCTCTGTATTATTACTAATATGCATCTATCAGAATAATGTAAAGTTTCCAAAGCTAAATTATTGCTATGGAATGTCAAGACACAATAATTATTAACAAAGAAATCATTCAAATTTAGAAGGAACTATAGGTACCCAGGTAGCACACTGTCGTCCTAATGACGTCAATTTTAAGTCATTATTGGTCTGCGACGTCATTTGTCCAAATTAGGACGTCCAAATGACGTCACATTTTATGACGTCAATTCGACGTCTATAAATTAACGTCAATGTGACGACAATATTAGGTCATATCTATGACACATATTTGATATTTCTTAGTTCTATAAAAAGTCCAATTTTATTTTATTTCGTAAAAATTATGGTCAATAGGTACCTATGTTTTATTTACTTATAAAATCTTCAAAGCTCTTATTTACTAAAAAATTGTTTCAGCGTTTACGTATCATATCAGAATTATTTTGCGTAGATGCAATGACCGTTATCGACATCTAATAAATGCTAATATTAAAAATCCACCCCGTCATTTTCCAATTTCCATCATTTCACAATCGCACCACCATTCGCTCTCTCGCTCGCTCAGGGTTGGTGCTAATTAGTTCATCACTCTCATCGATGCTCGGTTTTAATCGCATAATGGAGGTCGGTTGACGACAGCGCAACGCAAGCGACCATCGTTGCCAGACGTAACATATAATATGGAATATTGTAACAATTTAAAGATTTCCATGAATTTCAAGATTTTTTTTTTTTTTTTTAATAAATAATATGTAACAAAATCATCAACGTTCCTGATTCATAAGTACATTATAAATAGTTTTTTTTTTTTTTTTTTTTTTTTTTTTTTTTTTTTTTTTTTAAGTAGGTAGGTAACAACCTCTCTTTCAATAACAAAGAAAGAAAACATTTTTCTAAATTTTTTTGAAATACAAAAACAATAATTCCAGTTAGACTCGCGTAGCCTAGTGGTTCAGTCCACTGCCTACCGAGCCTAAGGTCGCGAGTTCGGAGCTCACCGGCTCGTGTTATTTTTCGGATGCATTTTCGAATGTATGTGAAAAATAAAACAAGCGACCGAAGGTTTAAATTTAAATGGCAAACTTGAGGCTGGGTGAATGAGTAATGCTCGAAATCCCGTGTTACCGGAGTGGAGCGACTTTGTCTTACCTACATAGTTAAGACCGATGCTCCCTCCTTTTTAAAAAAAAAAAAAAATAATTCCAGTTTTCAAAGTCACATCAAATTTTAGTTTATGCTGAGTTTATTTTATTTTTATTGTAACATCATTTTCTGATCAATCTAATATCGACAATCCGGGAGTCATAGTTTCTTTTCTTCTATAATATGGCAACCCTGAACAGGTACAAGACCGTTACCGTTAGGCAATACCATCACCATCACCACGGCACGTTAGGCACGGGGGGTAGTAGCGACTCCGACTCCAGCAGCCAGATCGCCATCGCCTTTATACTTTATTGTTTGACTTTTGATTTGAATGTTTTGTTTTTGTGTTCTCGTTAAAACTGTCACCTCTCAGATCGTCAGCAGAAGAACTTATTTGTGGGTGATTGGTGTTATTATTGCATAGTTAAACATTCGTCTTTCAAAAATCTGTTTTTTACACAGGACACAGCAAGCTAAGGTAAGCTTTAAATAATAGGCAATAATCGAGGTAGGTAATAATATTAGTTATAATAGCAGATTCAAATGGGAAAATTACTTTTGCAATGCAAAATTATTTGTTTTATACGTAAGCATGGAGTGTAACCTTAATTAGGACTATCTAACAAAAAATAATTAACATTTAATGTGAACCGAACTTACTAATAAAGATCAAGTAGGTACCTACGTAGGTATTTGTTGATTCTTATTTCTTACGATACGAGAGATCACCTTGCCATAAAAGATAGTAAATCATCTAATACTAATAATATTCTAGGCGAACATTTCTGGCTAATACAAACTCAAATATACTTTTTTTTGCAGTAAACAATAAGAACAACAAAAGGAGGACCTTTGTGTTAATCGAATGTTCCCCGTCAGAAAGTGGAGGCTTACCAATATTAAGGGATGACTGCACCAAGAAAAACCCAGATGCTTGAAAGTTGAAATATTATGTTACTATTGTTTTTTTTTTTTTGTACTGTATAGATACTGTAACCACCTATTAAATAAATTGTGTTGATACCTATGAGTCGAATTATTATTATTTCCTATATGTATAGTCATGTCAGTCACATTGACGTCATTTCTGACGTCTTTTTACGTCACATTTTGACGTCTTTTAACGTCATGTCTTGACGTCACATTTGACGTCTTCTAACGTCATGTTTTGACGTCATTTTACGTCAGATACTGACGTCATTTGGCTGTGACATAATGACGTCAGTTTTTGATCATCTGGACGTCATAATAAATGGACTAATGACGTAAGTACTGTCGAAAAAATGACGTCAAATTAACGTCACTGTGCTGCCTGGGTATCCTCGGAACTACCTGAATCAAATGGCCAAGATGGTTAAATATAAGAGTTATGGAAAAAGTTCTTGAGATCAGAGGCCACTCACACTCAAGCATACCATACTCACAAGGAGATAGTTATGGGTCTCATGGAGTATCATGGTACAAGTAAATGACTGTAAATTGGTAACAAAAGGAGATATTTGCTTCCCTATAACTGTAATTACCATTGAGATAGTCTATTGATTATTTGATGATTTCTGGAAATTTTTTCTTGCCCTTCTCAATGGCCCATTAATTTGGGACCGGCCTCAATAAAGACCAGTGGGTGGTGATCAAAAGAAATCGGTTGCCTGTACGTGTTTTACCCCACCCAGCATCTCTATTCGCTCCATGGTCCCATTAGAATCTGATAAGGGGCATTTGCACAAAAAATTAACAAGTAAATAATAATGACACTACAACGACAATGGGAATATTGTAACAATGTAAAAATTCCAGTGAAATGTGAGTGGCTGTTGATCTGAATAATTACCATCTAAATAAAGTATTCTGCAGAGGAAAAGGGTGACAAAAAGACCTAACAAATTTGATTACCTATCTGTAATATTTTCAATTAACCAAAGAAAAATAAGTCACCTTCGTTGCCATCAATAGAAGTTGTAGAGTTTCGACGGTGAGTTGGTGTAGGAGCTGGAGTAAGAGTTGAAGGTCTCTGCCTTAATTCGCCAACAGTTACTTCACCATTCAGTGGAGGATTTTTCAAATAATTGGGGACAAACAAATCCGAGTCAGCATCCTTGGAGATTTGTTTACTGGATTCCCCCAAGTAATTTAAAATTTGTGGGCTGATGCACACATCGACCGGCGTCTCGCCTTGATTACTTCTTGCGGTTTTGTCAGCACCCTGATTTATAAGCATTCTTGCGACTTCTTCGTTTCCTCTCCTGCAAGCCCAGTGGAGAGGTGTCCTGGAAGGTTTATAATTTGTTAACACACCGAAATAATGATCTGAAAAATTCTCACCATCCATTTATGCTATTTTTGGAATTTACATCAATTTTTTGTCTTAGAAGTGCAGAGACGGCTTCTACATCACCGATACATGCAGCTTCTCGCAGTTTTTCTTCTAGGAAGTCTCCTCTTCCGCTGGCCGCCAACGCTAGGACGTTTTCCATTTTAATTTATGATTTTCTACAATAATTTAGAAAAAGAACAGGAACAGATGAACAGAAGAATTATTTAATTTAATTAGTAAAATATGAAAATTTAAAAACATCCCTACTTCCAGCTGCTACATTCTACATTCACTTCTTCTTCTTCTTTTTCCTCTTGACCTGGACAGTTGGTTTGACCATTGAAGTTGACAGGAGACATTCTAGTAAACCCTAATAACAGCTTAATTTCACGCATGCGTTCGTTCTGTTCAAAATTATAATAATAATAATTTATTTTAATCGGGGGTAGTACCATGCGAGAGCTTACATTAGATTTAGCCAGATGATTTTTATGCAGTTGGTTTCGAATATTCACTTGCATTGGAAATTTAAGTACAGCTGTTGAAAAAATCACGAGAGCGCAGATTGAGTGATTTTTTCTGCAAATGAAGTTAAATTGCCTACGAGAAAAGTATGAGGAAATAATGCATAAAAATATCCCGCTAACAATCTAAGCTTATATCATAGAGAAAGATAATATAATAGAGTGTTCGATTACACGTTAGACTCTAGGTAACCTGCGACGGTGGCGACTACCTGGGCTACCGGAGATATCATTGGTAAGCGCGGGACATTCAAATTTAAATTTATACCTAATTATTATTTGAAAAACCATTTTTACGGTTGAAGTGTCGCCACTTCAACAAATAAACTTCGAGGCATCAATATAAAACTTCTTTATTCTTAATAGATGCACAATATATACGAGTATACTTAATGCTTCCTATAAAATTTTCTTCACATAAATTAATACAGGTCCAGTTTTTACAGAAGATGCTTCTATTTAACCAGTTTTCTCAACATGGAAAGACTTTTCCAGGAAGAAAATATTATTATAATAATATTCTTGTTAATAATTTTAACATAAAAGGCATTCCAGCCATCATCTGCTCCTGCTGGATCGTGCACCGCAGACGCCGTCGCTTGGTTAAGATGTGTATACCTTATAGCTATGATCTATACCGAAGTGGTAGGTCACGTAACTGGGTCCTCTTCAAAAGAGGGAAGCCGAAATAGGATCTCTCTGAAAAAAATTATAAAAAACTAAATTTCTTTGATTCATTAGTTTCACGTGAAGCATCAGGTGTTTTAAAGAAAAACTCCCAGAGTCAGAAGGCGATTTATCCTTCTACAGATGATTAGCCCTCTTATTCTCAAAAATTATGAAAAAATTTACGCATATTCTTTAGACAAAAATAAGCAAACTTTTTCTTCATACTGCTTCCTTCTTTTATAAAAAATATCAAGACAAAGAATTCATAGACCTTCTTTTTTTGATGTTTTTACTGAGAAGGTAGAGTTTTAGCAGATAAACACCAAGAAACAAAAATACTTATTTTTATCAAAGATGCCTGAATTTTTTCAGAGTTTTTCAGGCAACAAAAAAGCGGCCCATTATTTGAGGTTTCCAGCTCCGAAGAGGGCCCTCCGGTCACGTGAACTTCTTTACTAATAAAATGCCCAATAGTATAATGTACCAAACTAAATAAGTATAAACAGAGAAGATAACACACACCACAGCACCTCAGAATCTCAGCATCTCAAAAGATTTGTATTCGTTCATCTACCTTTTCTAATAGTGTTTTAATACAGTTTTTCTTGGGTGTTGTATTCATAACTTTGATAAATCCATCGTTGTGATTAGAACTGCTTTTAAACCAAGACGCAGACAGCATGTGGTTCCTAAAACAATTATTTCGCATTCAGAAAGAGTTTTTTCGATTTATTTAAAATAATTTTTATTACTTACAAGTAGCATGAAACAGCATATTGCACTTACCTTTCAAAAAGTCAACAAATATGCGAAAGTTTTACGTTATACTGTTATTAATTGGGTAAATTATTATAAATTATATTTCTAAGTACTTTCAAGGTAAAGTTTCATCTAAAATTTATTATTAGTTTGATAAAATACTCAAATTAAATAAATCAAATTTTACACAATTGCAAAACTAAACGTCAGATCATGTCAAAATGATAATTTAGATCTAAAGGCAGCTTCATTTTAGTTTAGAAATCGTCCGCAATGCGCGATGCGCTACCGGAATGCGCGTGAACAGTGTACCCATTTTCGTCCGTCGATCTGACGGTCTCTTTATAGTATGTTGTCTCTGGCTTATATGTAATGGTATTTGTTGAGACATCACCGAATGTCACAAAAAAAATCAAGCGATCAATTTGACGTCATATATAAATCATTTGAAGAAAAGAGTTATTTTTCTTTTGAAAAAAAATAAGAAAATTTTGAAAAATTATTCATGAAGACGAAAATTCGAACATCGGTGTAGGGTGCAGGCGAGTGTTAGTAATCTTTAATAAGGGATACAGAGATATAACCCATCCCCCATATTTTGGATGTTATTCAAATACTCTCTATTAGAACTCTAGACTAGACTATAAAGCAGAGCTGGCCATGTACTCGAGTACTTTACTCGTATTTTTGTTACGAGTAAAAAAACTACTCGTAATTTTTTACTCACAAGTACTTTCCATCCAAAATACTTACTACTCGTACGGATAAGTACAATTACAACTACTCGAGAAATTTTACTCGTGAAATACGGATATTTTTACGGATAGTAATGACGTCATGCCGTCAGCAGGGAACCGATAAAAACGAGTTCACCGTCCTGCGCAATTGCACTGTCACTGTCACTAGTAATGCCGCATTTTATATTACATATTTTTATATAACATATTATCAAATATTATGCGCTATGTAAGAAGTTATTAATTTCTTTACAATAAAATTTCTTTCATTGAAAAAATTCTTTCAAATTCAAAGCATTTTAATTTATGTTGAAGATTAAATATTGCTTTTTCCCTTACCTCCCCCCCCCCCTCTAAATGAAAGCCTAACTTCGCCACTGGGTGCATCCGTGCATCGGGCGTCATGAAGCACTCTCGAGCAGGGCGCCATTATCACAGGAGCCGGCACTGCTTAGATTAGAATATGATACGATCTACAGAACGGATATACCTATGCTCTCACTCGTATTTAGCTATCACAAGCCTGACGTCATAGGCTGGTTGCGCCTTGGTATTTATTGGTATCATGATGGATCATGCGCACGACACGAATAAAACTACTCGTACTTGTTACTCGTGTTTTCACGAGTATTACTCGTACTCGTCCACCTGTTTGTGCCAAAATACTTACGAGTAAATACTTACGAGTACATTTTCCAAGTACTCGTACTCGAATTATTTACGAGTACTCTTTTCAGTACTCGTGCCCAGCTCTGCTATAAAGTATGTGGTGTCATCTTAGGCATGATACAGCTATACACAAAGTATGTCAGCTTGAGATTGAAAACTCGTCCGCGCTGTGCATGACGTCACTGATGTGGTGATTATAATCCAAGATCTAACGGAAGAATTGAAAATATTTGAAGGTGGAAGTCAACATTTTGTGGAGTAGGTGTAATGAAAAGTGCTGGTGCTTACTCAAATACGATATACGATACAAATCATTAATAGATAATTGCCTTTTGCCTATGGTAGCAAACTAAAAAAATATATCTTTTTGTCTTTCGTTTTTCTTGCGTGAATTCTCTTCTCACGCCCTCACTTACCGCACAATAAACAATGGTTGTGTTCAAAGCCGACAGCTGCTGGCAGCAAACCGGAAGTCAAGACTTCCGACGTCACGCTGTTTTGAAAAGCGCTGCTAGCTGCTGCCAAGGTCATATCCAGCTACTGAAATATACGCTTTTTCAAAACAGTTCTATTGCTGTGACTGCCTATTCCCTTTTTGACGGTTTTTAATATAAAGGGTTATTACAATAGGACCACATACACCCGATACCTAACTAAGAAGATAAGATTAAAAGAATTGTTTTATTTTATCAGCAGTAGTTTGTTTTAACAATTGACAATATGACAGTTAATTCAGCAGCACAGCTAGTTTTGGCTCGTTCAATAAATAACACACATCGGCTGTCAAAACAGCGATTTTTCTGTCAATTCAGCAACTGACGGGTTTGAACGCAACCCATTATTGCTATCAGACAGTCAGGTACTGAAGTGAAACTTAATAAAATTACTGGAACACCTTCAAACGTCGAAATAAGCTACTAAATCGCGTCTTTACGCCATTATTATACTGCCGAGTAGCATATGTAGCTATCACCACACTGACGTCACAGGCTGCGCGCTGACATACCTTGTTTATTTGTATCATGGTACTTTCATATCTTAGGTACTTTCTGATAAGAAAAATGATCTCCTGAGGCTGGGGTGCGTTATTTCATAAATAAAAAAGACGTTTTGTGCGTCTAACAACCAGAGCGTTATATTATTCGGAGTATCCGTCACAGTAGTGTTTCATTTTTTGAACGATTGTAGTTCGACGGAGAAAAGAGAAGGAAATTGATGATAATTGAAAAATGAAAAGTATTAGGTTATGTAACTGTTACATGCACGCACTTTTTAAAATTTATATTAATAATATTATTGATAATTTTTTTTAATTACCTAATTTTTCACAAATATTTTAATATTACGTATATGTCTGTGCCTACTTGAAGAATTTTAATTATGTCGAATTAAAGCGACTGAAACCACAAGGCGCATGTCGAGTGATAATTCACCGCAGTCTGGAGACAGAGGCGCGATCCTTCAACAGTCCGAGAATACACTCCGAGCGTCATTTTTGGCAATTTATTGCGAGATTTTACAGTTAAAATACTACATTTTTGTATCCAAGCCTTTGTTTATTAATTTCGTCAAGATAAGATGTCAAGTCAGCACTTTCAGTAGAGTAGCATGGTAGCATGTAGCACTGTCGATTGTCGATAAAATTCACGATTTGTAACTGGCCATATGCATAAGAGTGCGCAGGCCATAAAAGAATAAGAAGAACAATGAGTACAAATTAATAAAAATAAATTGAAAATTAGTACACAGTATGTACAATTTACAAGGATGAAAAGACCATGAAAAGACCTCAACCATAACCATAGAACATAGAACATAGAACAGAACAACATTCCATTCTTCGCTCTTCAATCTCAACAATTTGGAAAATTCGGATGAGGAAGTGATATTTTTATACTATACACACAAAGAAATTCGAAAATTCGCTGTTGCTGTTGGTGTTGGAGCTTGGAGCAACAGCAAGAAGAATAGTGGGTTGGGTACACAACTTTTGTAGCAACTGGTCCATAACTAAAATAACGTGAGAATACCTGCTATTGTTACAATAATTTGGTGTCTGGACATACATTATGCTTGCCTTTATTGTGAAGGGTTTACTTTAGGTATTAAATTATTTTTTATTTTATTAGTAACTGAATTTATATTGTATGGTCTTGTATCAATCTAATCTGAAATAATATCTTGTCTCTCCAAAGTCTTATTGGTCTCTACTTACCTGGAAAGTTTTATGGGTCCATCCATTATTATTTATTATACCGAATTTGGAATGACTATCTAATAAGTCACCAGCTATAAAGTTAATCATAAAATTTGGTCCACAAAAAACACATGGGAATAATAAATCAAATGGTGCTCATAGTCTCATCATCGATCCTCAGCTTAGATTTAAAGGTATGTCTAGTTTTCCAAGATAATCGACAGATTTTAATATCTAATAATTTAACCAGTTCTTCCCGAATAGGAATCTAAATGGCCCAGCCTAAATTCACATGGCAGCAGATTAATCGGTTCAACGACCGAATGGAAAATTGTCTAGTGAATCCGCAGTGTAGAGACTTATTGAAAGATTATTTAAAGAGACGCAATAATTTGGTGTTATTAAAAACCTTGGAATTGTGGAAAAAAGCCAACGATTCAGACCAGTTCGATGCAGATGAATTTCTGGATTTGATAGAGGAAATACCTCGCTTCAATCAGGGGCCTTTACTTACAATGGAAGACAACCAAAGTAGATTTAGTTTTATAAAGTCGGAGTGTTGTAGACTGTTGAAAGTATTACTACCTTTATTTATAGATCACCTTAGGCAGCATCACATGGCTTCTTCATGCTAGATAATGATTTTTGCTAGGCTTATTCAAGTTTTGTTCAGGGTAATTAGAGCAGCTAATTATTTATGGTTCCTCTTTTAATAATTATAAGATTGGTTTTTAATGTTTTTATTCTTTTTTTGTTATGTTAAAATAGTATTTATTTATTTTTGTTTTGGTTTTGCATTTTATACCAAAGTAATAATTATATTTAGTTACTGTTTCACTTCAACATTACATTGTGTGATTGATAACAAAGGGATTTTATAACTGTTGAGCAATAAATTACTGTTGATATTAATTATTGCAAGTTTAGATAAATTATTACTGTGCATTTTGGAGTATGATGTTAATTATTACTTAATAGATTAAATACATGCATTTTTTTTGTACTTAATTTGCTGATATTTTTTGTTGTAAAAAGAAATAAATGTATTGATATAAGTGTTGTGTATAATTTTTTTGTGAAAATATAGAATCATTACGTATTTCTAAACAGCTTTTTAAAATTTATTAAAACTTCATCAGTCTTTTAAATTTTTTGTTTATTAGATTTGTTTAAGTTGCTTAAAACATTCAGGGTTTTGTCTACTACTAGTCCAGTTGGTAAAGTAAAAAAATGTATCAAAAGTTCATAAAAAATCTTTTCCAAGATTTTCCTTCACTAATTGTTAGTGAAGAGGTTATAGAACATATATCCACAAAAAATCAGTTCTGGGGATGCAGCGCGTCCATCCCCCTCCCTCCCCCCTCAAACGTAACTTACTTTGGTGCTTTGGTGAATAAATATTTTTTCGATAATATACCTCATCGTTATCGTTGAATATATAAAAAAATACTTATTAGAACAAAGAAAGCTCGAGTGATTTCCTAAAAGAAAGGTATCTTGTAATTTTTTTAAATGATACATAGTAGGTATTAGGAATTCGAATTAGTTGGAAATGCATTCGTTTTAACAAAAGAACACCCTTTTTTCTATGTCAAGCTTTCGAATTTTATTTAATTCTTCATCAGGGCTATGAAGTTGAGATTAAATTCTAATAAGTTGTTTAAAATTGCTAATCATGGGACTTGTTAATTATACATTCAACAATAAAAAGGATACAATACATCATAGTAATGAAATCATAATTTGGGCCAAAAAGATTTTTTTTAATTTATAAGTTTAATGGTTTAATATTACTCTAAAAATGATTGACATAATTTTTTTATGTCAATCACTTTTATAGAGTAATATTACAAAAAACTTATTAAATTTTTTTTATCTTTTTGGCCCAAGTTAGAATTGGAATTTCATTACTATATTATGATGTATTATAATGAATGATGTATTACTATGATGTATTACACTTTTTTTTTCGAAAAAAGAATGAAATTTTGATATTTTTTTTGTTATTGATTTTTGGTTTCCTTAATTTTTTTGTACAGAACGACATAAAAAACAATATGGCGGCCTTAAAAAAACAAAAGTTGACCCTGAAAACTCTTAAGATTTAGTTAGCGGTGAATATTTTTAAAACGTCAAATGGATAGTTGTTAATTAACGCCTTATGCAAGCCTACAAAATAGTATCGTGTGATCCACAAAAATTTTCATCAACTATATTATTGCCTTGAATAAAATATGAGGCATGTCTGCCAGAAGTGCCAGATAAAACACAATCAATTGGTAGGCGTGTAAGTCGAACTACTCCAATCAAAGATCTACAAATCATATAGAACAATAAATAAAAACATGACTACTTGCATAATAAACTTATGAAATAATGAAGTTTGTTAGAGTAACGGCACTAACCTGGCACAGTAACGACATCTGCTGAGTACTTATTACTAATTTCAATTTGGCATTGGTTGTATTTCAAGAAGAATGAACAACTTGAGTCGTTGTATACCTGTATTACCGGCACAGACGCTTACGAGCCTTAGTGTCGGTAATACAGGTACCCTAAGTCGTGCTATCTCAAAACTCAGAATATTCTGTCTTTCTGAATGAGGATTAAATAACATTTCAATTTGACGTTTCCGTTCGAGTTTGACTTTTTGAATGATTCAATTGTCATTAATGTCATTTACCATTAAATGGTAAATTATAAGTGAAATTATAAATTTTTTATCTACTCCTATTAGATAACAAATCAATTATTAGTCTAATTTTAACGAAGTAATGGCATGCATTACTATTGCCCTATCGAATAATAGTGTCAGGTCGATTGAACAATGAGCTCATTATTCAATCGTTAATGTCAATTGTTTAACTTTACCGCCCTATTCTGTCGTACGTTTGGCAGATTCAAACTACTGACTACTGTCAATGGTCCACTGACGTGAAAGTAGAGTCCCTAAACGTTTATTTTACGTTTAATAAAATGTTTTAAAAATATGAAAGTCGCTGAATATTAGGATGATTTTGATCTTTCAACTACTATAGCATACGAAGCTACTTATCATAATACTAAAATGAACATGTTTTAGTATCCGTGCGTAGTTATAAAGCCCTAGTCAACCGCTGTGAAAGTTGATTCCTTTGGAACGCTGCCAATAGGTTTAGTCGACTAACAGTAATGACAGCTAATAATCACGATAACCTAACATTCACATTTGTTTAGTTTTAATTTTTACAATATAAATTATTGTATTATAAAAATTAAACTTAAAATTATTATTATAAACAGAATAATACAGGATGTTCTTCGAAGAATATAACATCTTGAATAGTACGCCACCTGATATAAATAGGGGAAACGCAACAAATGCATCGATTAATGGTTTACTCTGCCTGCAAAATCAAAAGTGGAATACGATGCGCGACGAAATCTTTCACCCTGATTTTGTTATTTTTCTCCTTTTAAAGTTATTTTACAATTTTCATTCGACAGTGAAGTATGTAATATTTTCTGTTCATTTGCAATATTTCAATAACCAAATTATTTACTTAAAGAGAACCATATTTTTTAATAAATAAAACTGCAATCCATAAAACTTTTTTACATAAAAATTTTATTCTACCGTAAGTAAAATTATTTTTATTCAAGCATACTCGTAGATAAAGTATAGTATTCCACTCGCGCATAATGGCTATTATCCACTTAGATGTTACAGCACTCGCCAGAGGCTCGTGCAGCAATTTTCATCTTCGTGGACAATAGCTATCATTATGCGCTTGTTGAATAATATACTAATTATTTAGGTACTTTACTGCTTGGAACAACTTCTAGTACCGAGTCGTACCGAGTGCACACGCCTGGATTCTGCGAAATGTCAGTTATCGTTCCTATTCACAGCTTTTGCTCTGTTTATCAAATATACGGCTTTTGATTGGTTCACGAGCGGATATTATGGAAGTGCTAGCAGCTGTGATTGGACAAGAGCCGGGTTATTATGAGCTATAATTCAACACCTACGAATAATAACCTTCATAATTCATCCAAAAAGCTCTAATAATTGGAATATTATTCATAAGAGTAGAAAAAATTATTCATTATTTTATTTCTGACAATAAAAAAGATATTAGCCATCTCATGGTCATGGGCAGTCTTTTAACCGCGTGACGTCAGAAGACCGGAGCGTAGCCTGCGCAGTCAGTCTATTGACATACTGTTATACTTGCATCTTGCATCGTGCGTCTTCTTCTTACGTTACGTCTATGTCATATCAAATGTCATATCGTTGAGCGACGTGATCGAGCGTGAATTTGACATTGAAATTAGGCTGACCTTCCATTTGGCCTTGTTTTCTTGTTTATTTAGTTAATTATTTTTATTATAAACAAAAATGGCCACCAAAAAGTCAAGCAAAACAACGGAAAGCTAATTGAATTCTGTTATTTCTCGGATCTCTGAAGATTAACGTAAATTTTTAATATACAATGTGCGGGTAAAGTACACGTGATAAAAGTGAACTGTGAAACTGTGTATTACTTCCTAGTATAAGGTAATAATTGGCCAGAAACAAGGGTTACCAGTAGTTTATAGTTTACCTCTCCAAGTAGACACCGCTACCACTAGCACTACCAGCTAATAAAATGGCTAGTTCGGAACAAATCGGTTTGAATAAAACCTGGGAACTCTCCTTGTACGAATTACATCGCACCCCACAAGATGCAATAACCGACAACACCGAAATTGCAGTCTCACCTCGAAGTTTACACAGCGAACTCATGTGCCCCATTTGCTTGGATATGCTGAAGAAGACTATGACCACTAAGGAATGTCTCCATCGTTTCTGTTCAGACTGCATTATAACGGCGCTTCGTTCCGGCAACAAAGAATGCCCCACTTGTCGTAAGAAGCTTGTCTCCAAACGGTCGCTCAGACCGGACCCCAATTTTGATCTCCTGATCTCGAAGATTTACCCCAGCAGGGACGAATACGAGGCTCATCAGGAGAGAGTCCTTGCCAAGTTGAATAAAAGCCATTCACAAGCCGCTCTGGTTAATTCTATCACAGAAGGAATTAAACTGCAATCCCAAAATCGCCCCAACCGGGCGAGGAAGAATAACGACACCGAACGAGAGGGCGGGGAAGGTCAGGCTCAGGCTGGTGTAGCTTCGAATGCTGGTACCGGCACCGGAACTGCTACTGGTACCGGCACTACTGGGACTGGTACCGGTACCGGTACCGGTACTACTGCCCCTAGTACTACTGGAACTGGCAATTCAAATCCAGATAATGCTGTAAGTATAGGGAAAAGTGTGCTTGTAGGTAAAAGAAAGAGGAGAACCAAAAAGTAAGCTTGTGGTGTTTTGATTCTATTAGTATTTTGTTTTTGATGATTGTGCAGGGCAGTTGCAAGTTTTTTTTAGTAGTTTTTTAACAATTTGTGTTTTCTTTTCTATCTTTCCTCTATTAATCGTTCTAGTTCTAGTTATAGTAGTGCAATGAATTTGTTTCGTGTTTCTGTTTCTCTGATTAGACAGGACAGGATCACTTTGAAAGTTTTAAGGTTTTAGTTTTGAGGTTTCTTTTCGATCTCTCCTTTAATTATTTATAGTTCTAATTGTGCAATTGAATGTTGATTTTGTGTTTTTGTGATTATACAGGGTAGCTGTTAGGTTTTTATTTTTTATTTTTATGAGTTTAGAGTTTCATTTCGATTCGAGTTATCAAGTTTAATTTGTGTTTTATTTTCGATCTCTGCTATAATAATTAATTATTAATCATTCCAGTCATTAGTAAGTAAGTACTTAATGATTGGTAACATTTTTTAAATCTTTTTGTTTTTCAAGGTTTCCAATGTGTAACCTTGTTTTAATATTAGGGATTTGAATATTGATCCCATAGTAAAATCAAGACGCTTATAAATGTTGTGATTTAGAAATAAGTTTAAGTTAGAAAAAGGATCATGAATGAGTCGTTTTGCATGTGAACATGGCATTTAAACACAGTTAATTACAGCTTGTATCCAATTGCCTAAGTCTGATCTGTAATAAGTAATAACACATCATTGTTTAATAACTGCACAAAGTAAGTAGTCAGTTGGAAGTAATGATTAGTTTAGTTCCCTAAAACTTCAGGTAAAGTTTAAGCGAGATGTGTAAGTAATTGTACTTCAGTTGATCCAAATTAGATCCATGGCAACAATGGTAGGATCTCCCATGAACTGATACACTTACCTACATGCAATTCAGTTATATTTCATAAAATTTCCACTCTTAAATTCGTGTTATTCTTCTGTTCTTTTTTATCATATCATATTCTTTAAATTTGTTTCATCCATCTCGTTTTTTATGTTTTATACTTTTTTATTTTTACATCTTCATTCACTACCTATATCATCATTTTTGCAGTCAAGCTAGAATAAATATTACATGAACGTGTTACCTAAGTTACAGGGACCAATTCGGTACCCAACTGAATTTTTTAAAGTAAACACTCCTCATTTTTATGAAAGTAACTTTCCTTATTTTTCTGTATGAATTTTAAGCATTTTTATCGAGATTTTTTATTGATCAAAAAATTGAGGAAGAGACGCTGCTGAATTTGAATCAAAGACTCTAAAGAAAAAAAATCAATAAAAAAAGGTAAAAAAACATTATCTCTTGTTTTTTCGCTCTCTAAATAGGTATATAAAAGAGTTATAATTTAATTTCCCCATTTTTCCAAGAGCAGCAGTTGAGTCCTTTCCTTTAAAATTTTTGCTCTTTGTCCCAACAAACTGTCATAGGGGTGACAAGTGACAAGACTGTCGGTTCGAATTTCATGTCCTATTCAGTATTTGGGTTATTAAAAGTGGACAAGGAAGTTTTTTCAGTCGGTTTGAGAAGTTTTCTATAGCCCATAGCAGGAAATAACTAAAAGGAAAAAATGTCTGGTACCCTACAACCCTGCAGAGTATGGCTGTGATGTAAATTTGTGCTTTTAGCTCAGTTTCTGTAAATTTAAGCTTAAGCCCGCCCTTTCTCTTTCTATAACCAGTAGGTTCTTCTCATCTACAATTTTTCTCATTTTTTGCATCATCGTAAATATATCCTTTCAACCACCCATACCTCTTTCAGTATTTTGATTATTTTCTAACAATATAATAATAAAAATTTGCACAATAATAATTACTCCAATAACAAGTAAAAATTCAAAGCAAAGTGTTGCATAAACATAAAACAAAACACTGTGAAATGTCTGCTGATGAATTATAGCAGTGTTAATTTTCTTATTATTTACACAAAATCTCCTTTCATTTCTAACAGACATTAATGTAATATTACTGATACACTAATCACTTGGCTCTTTATAACACCTACCTTTGCTTTGACTTTTTCAAATTAATACTTACAGCTTCCTGGAAAAAACCTCTTTTGAGCAGTTGAAAAATATCTAAAATTAGAGAGATCGTAGTATTTTTCAAACTAAAAAAATCGCATTTAATGAAAATCAAGAGAGGTTTGCTTCGAAAATATTTGTTCTTTTATTTATTAAGTATAAGGTGGGCAAATTGAGGGTGTAATAATAAAACTAACTATATGTATGTGGTGTGATAACGTCTTACATTTTGTTCATTCTCTGTTCATAATCATAATTCACACAGCTTTTGTATGATAATTCTTATCACACTGAAAAGACTGACATAAGACTGATGTTTTTTAAATTATTTGTACTGTCTGTGTAAATGTACCTATTTTTATTTATCTGAATTTATTTATAAGGTCTATGTAAGGTTTTGTGTTTGAATTTTGTGATTTTCAGTCTCTAGTCTATAAGTATGTGTATTTGGTTGGAACAGTGGAATAATTGTTTAACAATAATACCATTTTAATCATTGTTATATAACGAGTGTCCTAGAAATCTTCCTATTAGTTTAGCTATGAATTATTATAAAAAATTTGTCATCAAAAAATGGTGAATATCCGCCGCAAAATTTCAGTTATAGTGTTCTTCTTGAAGCTTTTGATTATCTTTCGCTGTATACCAGAAGGATCACAAGCGGTCTTATTTTTCTTTATAAATTGGTGAATAATCAGGTAGACTGTATCTCTCTTCTGTCTCTTATATCGTTTTATGTAACGCGACTACCTTCGCGAAGCTCGATGACTTTTTATTTGCCAGCTGCCAGAACGAATTTGATGATCAGATCTCCACTGTATGCGTTGATGAGAAATTGTAACTCTATTCCGCAGGCTTGCGACATATCCAGCGATGATTTGCGGGAGCTTATCAGCATCACTGCTGAGAGCTTTCCGTGGATAGAATGAGTGGTTTCTTTACTGTATGATGATGTATGATGATTGTGTTTGTTTTAATTGAATTTACATTTTTGTTACTTGGGCTATATTTTGGGTACTTATTTGTAACTATGCGATGATTTTAATTTTACTTTCTATTGATACTGTAAATTGATTGTTGTATTACTTAGATTATAGAATTTGTCCGTAATTTGGATTTTGTATCTGTTGGGCAATAAATGAAATGAAATGAAATGAAATGAAATCAATGCATAAAAATATAACTCGTGTTTAAATAAAAGAAGGAGTAACATAATCAATCTACTTTGCATATTATTTTCCATTAAATGTTAATAAACTATTAAAGTAAACAACTACGACCTAAACGTGAATCTTTAAAAAAAAAAACTTGAAAATAAGTACAAAAAAATGCTTGTAGAGATGAGGTACATAATTTTATGAATCTCGTTTTTTTTACATTTGCTAAGGATAGGAATTTGCCATTTTGCATTAGGTGATAAGTTATAATAATTAATGAGCAACAATAGAATTACCAAAGATTTCTTATGACACTCATTATTTTGTTGAAATTGTTGTAATTAATATTATTTTTAAGAAGTTTAAACAGGTTTGTTTTAAGATCAAAAAAAGATGTATAGGGTGTTTATTAAATATGGGGCAAAAATTCAAGGTATTATTCCCTGGATCACTCATATATTCTCTCTGATGATTTTCGAGAAAACCCGCTTTGTTTCAAAGATAGAGGTTAAATTTTTTTCTGTAGAAAATGACCAAGTACCTCCAGCACCATCTAGGATGGATAATTCCAATCTTCAACCCTTCACAAGGTTATTGTGAAATATAAATTTAAAAATCCTTTTTGTATTTTTTGAGCAATTCGGTTCATCAGTAGAAATAATCAAAATGGAATCAGGAAAAAAGAATTTAAAAAAAACCAAATCAATATATGGAGGGAAATCAGCAGGAACAGTGCTTGAACTTGTTTTATGTATGTAGTATAATTGGTACAAATAAGTCCTCAAAGTCTTCCAAACAGTCTTATCATTTATGAAAATTATGTTTTATTCAATATCTGCACTTTACTGCTATTAGTTAAAAAAAGTTCTTAGTAATTTTCAAATTTCATCAAATAACTTTTAACCTTATGTTTAATATAACACCCTGTACATTTATTTAAAGGTGTGTTCTATTCCATTCCATTTATATCTTATATAATAGATTAGCCAAGTAGGTACCTGCATAATATATTTATGAAAAGTTACAACAAAAATTGAAAGATTTAAGATTTATACCCGTATTCACAAACGATAATTTCCTAAATAATTACGTAATTATTTAAATGAGTGAGATGGAGATATGCAGTTTTTTTGCAATGGAATGAGATGGGGATATTTGATTACGTAATTATTTAGAAAATTATCGTTTGTGAATACGGGCGTAAATCTCACAAAACCAAATTTTTGTTAAAATTATACTTTTTTGTTAGCTTTTTTAAAGATCAGTTAAATTTTTCATAAAGGTGCTAATAATCATGCTATTATAATAATTATATTTGCATGTAATACTTTTGGTATTTTGTACCTGAAATGAAACTAATGCATGTTAAGTTTGATGATGAGGTTGTAATAATTTCCCTTGCTCGTTATCTGTTCTGTAAAAACTCTTTAAAAATGAATGTGGGAGTCAAGAAGGCATAAGGTGCATGAACTAAATAACTGTAACACCGACGCACTTTACAAAGACAAGACATGTCGTAATAATTCACCTAGAACAATACAAACTACTGCACATCACATCACATCACTGTAACGTAACTGCTTGAAATTTAGTAGTGATTTACTGCTCGAAGTCAGCATTGTGCTTCTGCATGAAATGTATCTTCTTCGTATCATAATCACCAATCCACCGGGCAAGCTATTGAATATTAAACCCGATTCCAGAACGCTGCCAACACGGCCAATTCCACTTTAAACGTTCCACCTATCGCCCATCCGGGCAACAACATGAACACCGCAAGTCCCGCCCCTTCTGGTCGCAGTACCCCTTCTCAGCCTCCGTCGCCAGTTTCCTCCAACGTGAGCTCCATCAGTAAATCCCTGGGGAAACGTCCGAAAAGCTCCAACTTGACTTCGGAAAGGAGCGAGGAAAGCGAATCTAGCGAACGAACGGAACAGACCGACACTGACGGGGAGGGACCTTCCGAACCGATGACGCTGAACGAGATTGAACTGGTTTTCAAGCCGCATCCAACAGAAATGGCTGGAGATAATGCTTTGGTTAAAGCTTTGAAAGAGAATTCGATAAGGTATATTAAAACTACTGCAAATGCCACGGTGGATCACTTACATAAATATTTAGCCATGAGGTAAGTGAATTCAATGTTTTACTTTTGGTATCAGAAAGTAAATGAGGGGTAGACATCAGGTGATTGAAAAAAAGTCGATACTGTATGTCATGAAAGATCAGTGAGATCTGTGATGCTTTTTTTATAAAACAAAGATCAGAAGTTCAATTTTCTGTTACACTGGATTTTTTATGACCACTTTATCACTTTTCAATTTAGTGTTTTGTCGGTATTAGACGTCTCTGTATGTATAGTGGAACCAGAGATATAACGAAACGGAATACTTATCGAACATTTTATGACTTTAACACGACTCTACCTTTCGGCTTGCATTTATTTGCTTAGGTTGACAGCAAGTCTGTAAAATCCTCAATAAAATCATCATAATAAACCAAAAATCATTTCGTTATATCTCTGGTTCCACTATAAAAGGAAAAGTAATTTATTTATTCTTTTAGAATTATTATAGTTGAATGAAATATCTAACTTTGACTCTTGTTTCATATTTTTAGGCTCACATTGGACTTAGATTCCCAACTTTCACCGACTCACAGTTCTCTAAATTTCTGCATTTATATATCGCCGAGTGCAGGCCAGTACGTTCAATTGAACGGGAATCATACGCTTGGTCAGGTGAACGACAAGTACTGGAAAGTCAACAAACCACTAGAGATGTATTACTCCTGGAAGAAGACATAGGGACCACGAAGGGGAGCTACCAAAGCTCCCCAGGTGTGAATTTAGACTGTGACCTAATTTATTATACTTTCAAAAGTAATTATTATTATAGTAGTGTGTCGATTGAATTGAAATGTTTTATCTTCCAGTAATCTTTGGTTTGATATGTCTTGAATCTTTTTTTAATGTACCTAAATGTTAATTGTTATTTTGATTATTTTTTATTGATGTTTATCAAGAAAAATATTTCTCATAATTTGAAAAACACTGCATATTATATCTGATGTTCGTTGTGTAGAATAGAAAGAATTCGTAAGAGATTTTTTATGTAAGTAAGGGAACTTTTTATATACCTACAATGTAATAGATTTTATTATAAATATATTATGTAATTCGAGCTGGCATTATGTGAAGATCAGCAAATTTATTTTTTAATAGAGATACATTCTATTCGTACTGTAGATAGTAGATAGAAGAATCGATTCTGTTTTAAAAAATGAATTTGCAAGTCAAATAAATATGTACAACTACATGGAAACTATGGAATTTTTCAAAAATTTATATTTTATGTCTATGATATAAATAAAAGGCTGTCTCTTTATTCGAGTTTCTTTTTTTCCTATGATGTGAAATTTTCCAGTTTTGGTAAAATTATGAAACTCCTATTTAATTATACAACAGAGGAAATAAAAAAGTATAGCAGAGTTGACTCTTGAGGCATAACTTTTTATGATGAATCAATATTAATCCAATCATCAAAGTTGAAATGTGTTGATGTAAAGGTTGCCAGTCATCTATGGTAAGATTAGCACTGATAAAATCTTTATGCGATGCAACCATTTTATTTATTTAATAAAAAAACAACACAATTCTAAACAACATTTATCGTAGAAAATATAATCTTAGAAGTGTAAAATATTGGAAATGAAGCATAAGAGTATTTACTCGTTGGTGAAATTTGGAGGACGTTTTTCGACAAAAGCAGTCATTCCTTCTTTGCGATCGTTTGTTGCAAAAGTTCCATGGAACATTCGCTTCTCAAAGTGTAACCCTTCTTTTAATGTTGTTTCGTAGGCTGTATTTACGGATTCCTTGCACATGGAAACTATCAACTGAGAATTGCTCGCTATCTTTTCACCAAGCTTGACTGTTTCTTCTAACAGTTTATCAACAGGGAAAACTTTGCTCACCAAACCCATCTTTTCAGCTTCAGCTGCAGTTACTTGGTTCCCTGATTAAAAAGTAAAACGTTATTTATTAATCATTTATATTGGATCTTTCAACTTTTTACCTGTGAGTACCATTTCCATTGCTTTTGATTTACCGACCACTCTGGGAAGTCTCTGAGTACCACCAGCTCCGGGAATCGTACCAATAAGTATTTCAGGTTGGCCAAATTTAGCATTTTCGCCAGCATAGATTATATCGCACATCATGGCCAGCTCGCATCCTCCTCCGAGCTGCAAATATTGCAATAAATCATCACTAAAATGAGTAATAGAACATTAGAACTTGTTTGAACTTGCTAACAATTTCTAATGCCTTTTATTTTAAAGTATTTTAAAATCTTGCTTAATACCAAAGTAAGGCGTTGAGAGATACAAGGTATTGATACACTTACAGCATATCCGTTGACGGCTGCAATGACAGGTTTGGTATTTTCGGCCACCGCATTCCAGTGAGCCAAAAAGTTTCCTGTTACGCATTTACTGTAAGTGTTGTTCTGCATTTCTTTAATGTCAGCACCAGCAGCAAATGCTTTCTCGCTTCCTGTTATGACAATTGCACCGACACTGCTGTCACTCTCCAGAGCCCTCAGAGCATCGGAAACTTCCCACATCAGTCCATTACACAGAGCGTTCAGGGCTTTAGGACGATTCAGTGTGATGACACCTACGTTTTTCTTAGCACCGAGTTTTTCTACTTTGATGTATTGCAAACTAGGCGCTGCGAAAAATATAATGGTTAATAATTAAAACTATATTAGAAATAAAAATGAAGACCCAAAAATATGTGTTTACACCCACTCAAATCTACTACATCTACCAAAGCATAATCAAGACCCTATTATTATGTCCCTATACACCCTGTAATTATTAATAATGTCCCCGTGATTTAGGCTTAATATAATTTTACCAATAAGCTGCCATGTTAATTGTCAGTATTTCATTTTGTTGTCAATTGTCCGAGGAAATAGTGTAATTTCGAAGTATAAATTTCAGTCGTCATGAGTTGGCTAAATACTTTAAAAGGCTAAAAGCCAAAAACCCAAAGAAGAAGAATTCCAGTTCTTTTGATAAGGAGTATTTCACAAAAATTCAACCCAGTGTTCAGGAAAAAAAGATAAGAGTAGCCTTTTGAGAGCAGAGCACCAAATAAAACTACATTCTTGAATAGCCGCTGTAGCTTAAATCTGGCAACATTTAATTTTTAACCCCTACCTAACTTCATTATACTGGCCTTCTGAAAAATTGTAGGTACCTATACTTTATATTTTCCCCATGCTTTTGTCTTAGAAACTCCTAGGAATGTATTTATTGGAACCAAGTTCATGTTTTGAATAAACATTTTATAACATTTTACAAAGATTTTGGGATTCCCCTGTTCATAATGTCCCTATATGTATGCAATTCCCCCACCCCTTAAATCCTAAAAGCGTTTACCCCGAAGTAAGATAACAATATTATTATAAGATCAGAATCAGAACTTGGATAAAATCTAACCTAATTGATTATTTTAATTTACTTACAAGCTGCAGAGGCTTCACTTGCAAATTTGGCATTTTGAATCAAAATAGGTTTCAGGGCACTATTTTGTATTAAACACCTCATCAAACTTTTTGCTGCCATATCTGTTTGTGTTTAGTTTTTATTTTATTTTATTTGAGTTTTGAGAGCTGGATAACTATCTAGCTACTGTATAAATGAGGTGTTGTATGTAGTAAAGTGAAGTGAAAAGTGAACAAATAATCGGAACCGGTCTTGTGAACAAGTTTGTTTTGAAATTTCATTTAAACTTTGCACTTTGTTATCTCTGTCTCTTATTTGGTGATATTGTTTTTTAGATATCAAATTCCAGTCGCCCAGTTAAGTAATTCAAACTTGATTGACGATCAGCTGATGCCATTGTAGTGATGCGAGCAATGTTTATGATGGCGGGATTGGCGGGCTAGGGATTTAACTGTTACGGTCACGTTTATAATAGTAACGTAACGCTAGTTACTTTTGATTACTGTAGTGACAGACTATAAGAACGCCCATGAAAGTTTCGTCATGTTTTTCAATTTAATTTGGCGGACGTGAATTTATCACTGTCTACATCTTTTTTGTACCTATATTATAATAGTAGGGTTTTCATTTTTCGGGAATATTTATATGTAGATACCTACCCAAAATAAATAATAAAGTATTATTATAATATTATATAGCGGGTAAATTAGGTATACTTATTATTAATTATATCGGTAATTAAAATTTTATGCGTCCTGCATTTGCGTTTTATTATTCAAAATTTAATAACTTTATGGTAATGAGTAAAAAAGTTTTTAGCGGGGAAAACGTTTATACTGACCCGCCGCTCAATTAAAAATATTCTTACCGTTACTTAAGTAATTATAATTACCTATACTTCATTAATTATTATCATTTTCAGGGTTCTCAAAATAAACATTTTTTATTGTTATTATAGGTAATTTAATCCAGATATTTCGACATATACAGGGCGGTCCAACTTAAAACGTCAGGACTTTACCAAACGATAGCAGATAACGTTAAAAGAATGCCAGTTTCTCTAATACACTTTATAGCCGGGAAAGCTTCCTTTTCAAGATACTTTTGAAGTTTTGGGGAAAAACAATATGTTTTGTGAATATTGTCAAAACGGCTGCTTTAAAAAAATTGAAATTTGGCACGCAGCATGAGCTAAGTATCCTTCATGATTTACGGCTTATGGTGATAAATTGCAAAAACCAGCGGCCGAGATATGGGGTGTGCCATCGCCCCTTTTCAAAAAAAAAAAAAATTGACGCCACTGACTCTATGGCAAATTTAATAATATACTATTCAATGCCCCATGCTTTTTAGAACAAAAAAGTACTATCTAATTTTTTTCACAAGGCTGATTTTCTTAGGTAATGCCAGGCTCTTCACATTACAAAACTAATTTAAATTTCACGAAGTAGTCTATGACCAAAGTTTTGACGTATTAGGAACATTCTTTATTTAGTTCAATAATAATTATTATACAATAACAATAATGACGACGAAGAATATTATTAACATTTATATATTGACTCGATCACGGTTATACATCAACTAATTCGTAGGTATTTTCTATCCTAAGATCCTCTACACATCCGTCTTTTCCCAGGTTGCGCATCCTGCGCAACATTTCACTAATACATTGACCTTCCGCTGTCTTTGTTAATGATGTCTGCATTCCAATGTGTAGTGGATCCTAACAGATGTTTTAACCAATTTAATATCTGCTTGTTATAAGTGTCACTAACAGCGGGTATTATAAAGGCTCATTAAGTTAACGGGCAGATTTCTGTGGCTATTTCTAAAGAAGGTATCGAGTCTAAGTGGAATTTTTTTCAATTTATCTATTCTTGACATGAAAGTATGTAATTACAAAAATGTTAACAAAAGTCATTTGACGTCGATATTAGCTTCAAAAACGAGCACAGAAATCTGCCCGTTAGCCTAAATGAGCCTTTATAATATTGGCTGTTAATCTCTTTACAACAAACTATTGGTATTATTTTTAAACATTACGATGCCTTTCCGATTTTCTAATCAAGAATATGCTGATATGCATTTTATCTATGGATTTTGTGATGGATATGCGGCAGAAGCAGCTCTAGAATACCGCAGACAATTTCCCAACAGACGACAGCCACAACATAATGTTTTTCAAAGGTACATAATCAATTCGTTGAGAGAGGAATAAGGCCCATCATTAGAAATCCTAATCGTCTAAATGTTGATACCGTAAAAAGAAACAACCGCATACTACGTGAATTTACCAGAGACCCGAGAACAAGTCAAAGAAGAGTGAGTCGAACCACTAGAAATTCTAAAAGCACAATTTTGAGAGTGTTAAAACGGGATCATCGACATCCTTTTCATCTCCAACCTCTGTTCATGGTTTACAACCAGGAGATAGAACGCAGGATAGTGTTTTGAGGTGGCTTCTGGACCAGAATAACGATTTCTTAAGAAATATTCTATGGACAGATGAATCGTGTTTTACTCGACGTGGGATTGTAAATTTATAGAATCAACATGTGTAGGCTCATGACAATCCTCACGAAATTAGACCACGAAAGTTTCAACACGAATTTAGTGTCAACATTTGGATAGGAATCTACAATGGTAACCTCTTTGGCCCTTATGAACACCGACAGCGACTGAATTCTGAAAACTTCCTTGAGTTTTTGGAGACTGAGAATGCCAATATGTGGGATGACATTCCAGTCGATATGCGAAGACAAGCCTGGTTCCAACTAGATGGGTGTCCGGCACATTTTGGTGCAAACGTTCGTAATTGGCTGAACACACACTTTGAAGGCCGATGGATTGGTCGCAGTGGTCCAGTTGAATGCCTGCACGGTCTCCAGATTTAACCTCCCTGGATTTCTATCTTTGGGGTCATCTGAAAGAAATCGTTTATGCAACTCCATCTTGAATTACATAAGTTACGTTTCTTGTGATTTTCCCCAATGAATGTAACAAAAAAGTATTTGCGTTTTAATGTTAACTTGAAGTCGAACATGTTTTGTAAAAAACAATTTTTCTATATCTTTCGAAATAAAGTGGTGGGGGGTATTTGAATGTTGTTTTAAACAAATGCCTGTAACTTCGAAACGGCTTTAATGGATTTGGATAAATTTGGTATAATTGGAAAGAGCATTTCTTGGGCTTTTAGGTTTCTTGTGATAATGACAGTTGTGACCTACACGGCCGCCGATAGAGGGCGTTATTCGATATTATAAACAAAATATTGGATTGTCTCCAAAAATTTAAATGCAATGATAATACTTTTTTTTAGACTAGAAAATAGACAAATGATCAACCAATAAGTTTGCGCAAACCGCATCTTAATATCTTTTTCCTAACTCAAATTAATAAAAAAATACCAAACCAAAAGAAAATTAATATATTATCCCCATTTAAAAATGCATCGGTCACTTTCGATAAGAAGGCAAGTATAGTAGGCTATGGAAATAAAAGACAAACTCCTCACGCGTTTTAATAACGATTTTCCTTTTAAATAAAGTTGTGGTCCTGAAATAAAGGACCCATTTTGAAAAAAGATTAATGCCTTCTGTGTTCAAATTGCCTTCCGTCATATTCCACACATCGTTCCAGTCTTTCTTGAGTCAACAGAACCGCAGCCTCGATTTCTGCCTCTGATAGTTGAGGAATTGAATTTCGAATTCTGTTTTCCATATCCATTCGTGTTGTTGGTGGAGTTTGAAAAACAATGTCTTTTAAGCGCCCCCAGAAGTAAAAATCAAGACATGTCAAGTCGGGAGATCTGTGATGAGCCTTTTCTTGCACTTGCGTTGACACATTCTCATGTGCATTAGGAAAATGTGTACCTAAAGTACTTTAATGCGCAGTTGAAAATATTGCGCTAGTAGCAACAGCTTAAGTACATTATTTTAAGCAAAAACTTGAAGAAAAAAACAAAGCATACATTTTGGATACACCTTGATTTTTTATAGCCTCGAAACTTTTCCTTAGCTCCAGTAACAACACACAACTGCTAGACCTAGTTAGGGCCGCGGTGACAAAAGTGCCTTGCAACTCCCAAACGGATGAGAAGCACGGTTTTGTATTATAGTTCGAGTGTCGTTCTCGAAATCCGTGTTGTCGAGGGGTCTGGCGTTCGGCGGCTATAGTATTTTTTCCGAATTTTGCCCAGCGGTTCCAAAAATTATTTCCCAAACGGATGAAAATTACTGGAGGGCATCTACGCAAACCCCCAATTACCGGAAAAATATTTTCAAAGTTGTTATGGAAAGTCAGGAGAACGTATATCCAAAATGAATGCTTTCTTTTTTCTTCGATTTTTTGCTTACAATAAATAATGCATGGCTTGCTGCTGCTGCTAGCGCAATATTTGTGATGACATTTTTTGTAAAATAGTAAGTCCGAATTGGAGTGAAAGAGAGATTTTGTTCTCTTAGGTGAATACATGTTGTTTCATTTACTCGATCAACAGCAACCTGCTGAAACATTTTTTCTTTTCTTGTTGCTCTAGTGGAGATGGAGTTTATCTATGTTGCTTTATATGTTTCTATACAGAGGGTGTCAATTTGAAAACTTGCCACCCCCGGATTCTTCCTTTAAAAATGTTTTTCGAAGAAATCCCGAAACAGGTCAATTTGTTAATTTAATTTATGTTCTATTGACGTAAAATTTTTTATACAGGGTGTTCCTTGACTCAGTAATGACGACATGCATTGTCTATTTTTTAAAATGGGACACCTGTATATTATTACATTTTCAGATTATCTGCGAAATTCCAGTAATTGTTTTCACAGTTATAAATTTAAACTTATAACTTTGGAGTTATAAACAAGTGAAAATCGCAGTTTTTCATTTTCAAAGCAGCTTGTTTTGAAAACGGCTCAAGATGTTGGAAAATGGCTTATGGCTCTATCTTAACTTTAAACTTTTAAAGCGTCTTCCTATTGCGTAGATGCAATTTATATACAGGATGATGGAAATTAATAGATTTTTCGTCCTTATTAACCTTAAGGTCGGTTAATAATCACGGATGGTAATACCAGTAATAATATACATTCTTATTGGGGAATCTTTCAACGGTTTTGGAACCTTTTAAGTTTGGTGAAATAGCAAATGGATTTCTGTCTTCTATTGACATTTCTTAATAAATACAATAATTGAAATAATTCTAGCCAAAATGTTAAAAAATATAAGTTATTGCATGGGTTCTAGGGTCAAAAAATGCCACAGGGAGAAAAACACCCCTAAATCGTTTTTTTAGCTCACCCGCACGAATATATCAGAAGCCTTTTCTTAACTTCGATCCCGACCTTTGGATCATTAGGACCTTACCATTAACCGGTATTAGGGTATCGATCGATACCTTTGATTTGTTATGATGCGCTTATTCAATATGAACCAATTAACTGAATATGAAAAATTCAACGTTTCACTGTTTACAATTAAATATTATTTAATGAAAATACTACTTAAATTCAAATTTAATTTCAAATCTATCGCGCAAAAAAGTAATAACCATCACCAATCAGACAATATTGGCGTCGTCGTTGCGCCTCTCCTCCAAACAATTATTACTGTCTTCGATTCGTAAAGTGCTCTTACCGTTCTTAATACCTAACACTATAACGGTTACCTTATCATCAAACGTATACATTAGATCGTATAAGACGATTGATTTCACCATTCCATCATTTATCTGGTTAGTTGCTTTAGCAAACAATCAACAATGATGTAGTAACATTATTACAAAATTATGAAGGTCAAAGTTTTATACAAACTGTAAACAAGTAAATACCTACTAAATTGTTTTATTTCTAAATATACCTCCCTCTAGACTAGAGATTAAGTACCGTGTAGGTATTTTTATTTTCGTATCCAAAAATATGTGGTAGGTATATTATTGGCTTTTTGTTGAAAAATCCTCCCAAACGTGGGGAAAAAATAGTATCACACAAATAAATCACACTCCCATACATCGGGATGAATTACATAGCAAAATTTTCGCTATTCAGATGTTGAAAATCTATATGACATCTTTGAAAAGAGCTGCATTTTGAAATGATTTACTGTTTTGCTGCACTGCTCAGCTGCAGAATGCATGGTACCTATCTTATATGGTCCAATGTGATGTCGTAGTTGATGGTGAATGCAGTAGTCGTCAACAGTGAATGGGAAAATATAAAAAGACTCCAGAGAGCATTTATTTTATAATAGGATAGGTATAAACATTTATTAATTTATAATACATTTTTACTACCTTACTTATATCTAATTATTCAAGCCTATTAAAATCACCTTCAGACACGTAGAATGAATGGTGAATATTTAATTAATAAATATAAATTAAAAACTTAAATATTTCGACTAGATATATTCACTCATTATTTGATTCTACCTATACAGGATGTCCCATTTTAATCCCCCACCCCGGATAACTTTTGTCAGTGACCTTGAAACAAAAATTGTTTGGTACAAAAGTTGTACAACTTGGAGGGGGACATTCGATGGCACTAATACTTTTGACCTTGGGTACAAGGTTCAAGGTCATTCAAGGTCAACTTTGTTTGTTTTTTAATAGAACTTCCTATTTTTGACATCGGCAATCGATTGCGCGTGAAAAAATATGAGACTTTTGTCTAAAACTTTTTTCTGAAAACGCAAATTTTCTCAATTAATTTAGCCTTTAAAATTGAAAATTTTAAAATTTTTGAATTTTCAAGTCGAGAATGGTTAGGTTTAGAAGAGAACCACAAATTAGATTTTCCATCAAGAAAAGTTTAATTTTTCATTCGGTACAAATAGCTCAAAATTAACGAAAACTCTGTTCTCAGCGCCTGTGTTCAAGAAAATTCGTGACGGTTCCTTACGCACTTTTTGTCTCTGGCGGATTTTCTTAGAAAGCTACCATTCTCGAGTTAAAAATTCGCAAAGCTTAAAAATTTTTAATTTTGGCAGCTGTATAAGTCGATTAAATTTGCGTTTTCAGAAAAAAAGTTTCAGACAAAAGTCTCATATTTTTTCACGCGCAATCGATTGCCGATGTCAAAAATAGGAAGTTCCATTTAAAAAAACAAAGTTGACCTTGAATGACCTTGAACCTTGTACCCAAGGTCAAAAGTATTAGTGCCATCGAATGTCCCCCTCCAAGTTGTACAACTTTTGTACCAAACAATTTTTGATTCAAGGTCACTGACAAATGTTATCCGGGGTGGGACATTAAAATGGGACAGCCTGTATAACAAAATACAAAAACACTTTTATCATGATAGTTTCAGCGTTTTCAGGTTTCCTTCGGGTTCTAGCATAGGAAAAATGTTTTACGATCGAAATTCTTGTAAAAGTTATCTTCCCATAGTAGAAGTTCCAATTTTACACATCCGAGCTGACTTAAAACAGAGTGCATGGGAAGACAACTGAAACAACTCTCTAACTTTTTATCAAACATTTTAAAAGCTCTAATTCTTATAGCGCTTGACTTTGACTTTGACCTTTCCTGGATAACATATATCCTGCTTATGGTAAGTATAGGTATATAAATAATACAACGTAGGTATATAGGTATTTTATAATCTATTGGTCGATATATAAATATAAAAAAAAAGTTTTTTAAATAATTATACCTACTTACTTAGTTGACATCACCAACTTTGCGTGTGTTACTTAATGAGTTATGATTTAGAAGGCATTAAAATTTTCGCAACCTTAGTTGCGAATCCTATTAGTTTCATCCCAGTTTTCATGCTATGAAACATGCCAGAAAGTCCACCACTTAAATTGGCAAAAAAAGAGCCCTTATCCTCTTTCTCGGGAAAGATGAACACATATATTGGATGAATAATACTGAGAATATAGTCCACCACGTGGAGTATGACAAAGAGATAAATAGGTAGGTGCTGTTTCAAGACGATGTCCACAAGATCTCTTGCTATTTGCACGTAATCCGTTCGGGTAACCGCTTGAATTAAGTTGCTTGTAATTTTCCCCGTCGAGGCGTCAGCTTGGTTACGTTTGATTTCGTCGGGCTCTGGAATATGAACAAAAATCGACTCAATTATGCTATAATAATTGCGCAAAAATTTTTTTAGCTACTTTTTTAGTCAAAAGATCAACGAACGAATTTTTAGCATAAATATTAAGCGCATAGAAAAATTTTTGTCATGAAAAGATTGATATCATTATAAACAAACCTGTTCCAAAATTTTCTCGATGTTGTTATATTTTTATTTAATTTTGACGAATTGTATTTTCTTTCACACTTTGACAAGATTTTGCCTATCAATAATTGGCCACGATGAACGAAAGCGACCGAAATTTAATTAGCTAAATAAAAGTATTATATTGATCCTAATAATAGAAGAGCGATCATTTTAAGGACGTTTTTGTTTGGATTATTCTTTTTTCCAAAACAAAGTTCTACTTTAGAAATAGGCTTATCCACGGTAAAGTCACAGTCAGAGCCATGCATGCACTAATAAGGCTAGCCCAAAAAACTGTTAATTATTTCGTGACGCTACCGGCAGTTGAATTGCTTGAATTCACAAAAATTAAAGATTGCTATTAAGCACAATAAAGTTTAAATTAACAGAATTTTGAATAAAAGTACATCGGCCTGCTTTATTTTGAAATAAAATACAACGTTACTATATTTAAGTAGGTATCATAATACTTATGTATCATACTAACAGGCTTGTTAATAGTTAATTATACAATTTCTTTGACCCAAAATGGTATATCATAAAAATAATAATTATCAGCAACTGACAAATAAAAATAGTTCACTCAACTGTAGATACGATTTTTTCCAAGTGAGCTTGTCCTATATTTAGTTACCTACTAATGAATGGTAAAAAAAGATTTTTTTATAAACACCTGATTTAAAAGTGCACAAAATTGCTTATACAAAAACTCATAAATCAGCGAATTATTGATTGAGAGGTGCAGTATTATAAATAAAATAATGATAGATTTCTGGAACCCTTACCTGCATCATCATCCTTATAATCAATGGGATGAACATTAACAGAATTAAAAGCGATGACCAATATCAGAAGGGATAAGTAGAGTCCTGCAGAAAAACCCTTCATTGTAAGGAAAACCAAACAGTTTTACTGGCATTTTATGGACGCGTATATTCTTATTAAAGGTTCACTCCTATAACAATGACTAATATAACAGGTAAGTAGTGTGGGTTAATTAGCTTTTTTTCAAAGTCAACAGGCAATGTCCTAATTAGGTAGATAGTAGCTAATGACTAACTGTTGCAATGACGTAATTTTTTTCATCTTTCTAATTTGATAACATCTTTTTGATAACTATTCCAAGGAAAAATAATAAATATGAGTTCTGAGTAGGTTTTTTAAAACACATCCTTTAAACCTTGAATATTTATCGATTGATATAGGTCAAAGTAACATCCCTATGGTCGTTATATAGGTTAGGGCAGATCATTCCGAACTTTCAGAACTTAAAAATAACCCAAAGTCCCAGGGAAAGATTACGAAAACATCATCAACTCTAGATTCAACCAAGAAATTGAAGAAAAGGGAGGACTTGGAGAGAGACAGTTCGATTTCTGAAAGATAAACGAAATTCTTAAATCACTTTGTGGAAAGACAACCACTTTGTGAAAGACCAAAATAATGCGTGTTAGTGCTTAGTGACGCGAGAAATGCTTTAAACACGGCGTCCTGGTTATTGAATAGAGATTTTTGAGAAACGACAAATATCACGATATCTGATAATAATAAAAAGCTACTTCACGAACAGGAAAGTAGAGATAAGTAACGATGTAGGAATAGACGTTGGTGCTAGGATGAGTCTCCCAAAAGGATCCATACTAGGACCCATGCTGTATAACATGATGACATTATGAGGATTATGTATATAACATAAATGTTCCTCAAAGGATTGAACTTATACCTGTTATGCAGACGATCTGGGCTTCACCATAATGAGAGACGAAAGAAAGAGAAGACTTATTTATAAAGTTGAAGGACATAATGGGCCACCACCACCTACATAATACCACAGAAAAGATCATTGCGGTAATCCTAAACAAGTTCTGGAAGTTCCAGCAAATCGAACTAGACATAATCTGTAATAAATCATGCAAAGCCTGGCGGTAAATTTTTTCGGCATCAAAGGCAAAGATGTTGCTAAGATACTACATATATATACATGTATATACACCTAGCATTCTGCCGAACGTTAACTGCAGAACATACAGGAACTGTCTCCAATGAGGCACTCTCTGTCATTGCCGGCACGATTGTAGCATAATTATTATAGGTGAGAGAACAAGAATCTTCCTTAAAGAAGAGGCAGGGTATAAGGGGATACAAGAAAAGGGTGAAATCATACAAATGGCAGCAAAAGTTTAAAAATTCGCAAAAGGGATCATATACCAGTCAAGTGATAAAAAACGTAAGAACGTGGTCACAAAGTTAACATGGATAACAATTTAGTGGACAACATGTTCAATGACATACGAAATTTGGAAACGATAAGCAAAATGCATAACCGAAATAATGAGAAAGAAGGAATAAAAGTGACGACCAGAGGAAAGAAAGAAAGCAAACAAAATATCAAAGAACAAACGAGATCCAAACGAAAATAATTGAAAAGCTACCCGATAGAGAATTCTGATATGAAAACAGTTCCGGATACGTCCCGCTGGAAAGCGGAGAGGTTTTTTGGTAGCCCGAGCATTACCCTTGGTTGGGGAGAACCACACCAAGGTCACAGAATAGAATTGTATCTATTCTGTGCCAAGGTGTTCTTGATCGATTCAGTAGGTATCTGGGAGTGGGGTGGGGGGGGGGATGGCACACTTAACGTGGAAAAATTAGCTGTAAAATTATATTGCCATAAATCGAACTTTTTGATGTCTTATATTGTTTTAATGTTAGACTAAGCATATTGAAGTTTTCAGAGGAAAGTTTTTCTATAGATTTATTTTCTCAGCCTCTCTGTCTTTTTTGTCGCTGAACACGAATTCGAAGTTTGCAGGCAAAAAAGTAGCGTTTTTCGCTTCGACGCACGACCGAATGCGTCGAAGCGAAAAAGGAAGACACCTCAGTTGATGTTGATTATTTTGAGATAAGGGCTTGCAGAATCATTAGAACGATTTCTCGACGCCGGAATTCATAACAATAATTTAATTTTATTAATGCAATAATAATTTTAAACTTCAGAAACAAAATAAAAGGGGATTTAATTCTATTTACTATAAATTAAATATAACAATGGATTGAGATAGTGATGGCTCTATACTTATGGCACTTTAATTAATTAACTCGAGAATTTTATTTACACGGGGCGGGTTCCCGACTCGTCGAACAGTGATGGTCGAGTCACTATTATTATGATCGAATGGATATCTAGGAGAATAAAATCTCCGTGACCGTACGATCGAGCAGCTTTCGATTCTACGACCGACGGAGGATTCTATTTTAGTCTAGCCGACTAGATCTTCCACGTGCAGCATACGTGTACGTGAGAGGTCACGATCGGTGACAAGCCGCTGGGGCAACATCCCAGCGTCAGGGGAAACAGAGAAACACCGTTCCATAACAATTAAACCAAGGCAGGGCAACGTCATGCTACCACTGATTTGCGTTCGATATCCCGGAGGTCGTACTCAGAGTGAATCAGCTGGATGGAGGGCAGCTTCCTAGCTCCAGCGTTGATTCAGGATGAATTTCGCGCAACATGTGAGATTCGGGATCGGTTTAAGAGACATCAGCGGGGGAGCAACATTCCACCACTGCTTTCCTTTGGGAGGATTCGGGGAACTGCCAACAGAGAGTCAACGAGCTTCCCAAGAACGTCTGCATTGGCTCTCCTCGATTGTCCTTCGTCCGTTGCTGTTGTATATACAGGGTGTCCCAGCTTATTCGAAGCGGTCTCTGTAGGCCAAACGATGGATTTTTTCCAAAAAAATTTTGCACATTCAAGAACAGGATCACAATGGTCATAATTTAAAATTATTTTGGGGTATACAGAGTGTCCCATATGACAGTGGCATATCAAAGTTATGTTTTTTTAAAATGGAATGCTCCTAGGTTATTGCATTTTTAGATTGTCTGAAAAGAGAAAATAAGATTGGCTTTTACAGTTGGTGTTTAAATTCAGAAGTTTTTGAGTTATAAATAAGTGAAAATCGTCATTTTTCAAGTTCAAGGCCCTGTACAACGAAAACGGCTAAAGATAGAGAAAAACGGCTTACATGTCCCTATTTTAACTTTTCATGTACTATCCTATGATGTAGATGAAATGCTTATACAGGGTGATAAAAAATTTGAAAAATTATGAGATTTCTCCACGCGTCGCCAATAAAAAAATCAAAGAAAGTACAAATTTTTCTATACCATAGGATAGTACATAAAAAGTTAAAATAGGGACATGTAAGCCGTTTTTCTCTATTTTGAACCGTTTTCGTTGTACAGGGCCTTGAACTTGAAAAATGACGATTTTCACTTGTTTATAATAACTCACAAACTTCTGAATTTAAACACCAAATGTAAAAGCCACTCTTCTTTTTTCTTCTCAGACAATCTAAAAATGCAATAACATAGGATCATTCCATTTAAAAAAACATAACTTTGATATGCCACTCTCATATGGGACACTCTGTATACTCCAAAATTATTTAAATTATGGCGATTGTGATTCTGTACTTGAATTTTCAAAATTTTTTTTGAAAAAGTCCATCGTTTGGCCTACAGAGACCCCTTCGAATAAGCTGGGACACCCTGTATAGGGTGTAGGGTGTGTCGATTTCATCACCATAGTACGTAGCTTGGTTATTTCAAAACATAAATAAATGAAAATTCGGAAATGTCAACTATACCCCCAAAAGCTTGCAGCTTCACCCTCAATACAACTTTGCGCCTTTCAACCCCGAAGTAATTCAAACAGTATATTTAATTTTGAAAAGAACTTACAGACGCGGTATACTAATTTTTCCTCCTTGTCAAGGCTCGTTCCTTATTGTTTTTGGCATATGCAGTAATCCTGTAGAGAAAAAATAAAGATTTAATTTGAAAAATGTAGGGGAGGATTACCTTATAGGGATTGAAAGCTGGGATAATCTTGATATTCGGTTCTAGGACAATGATTTTTGTCTTGCTATTTAAGGTGTCAACGAAGATTTCCAGATTCGGAGTTCATGAAGAATTTTTCCCGCCTCTCTTTGCAACTTAAAAATATATCTAGGAACCAATAAAAAGTCCTTTGAAAGTAAATAAAAATCAGGTAGGTAATAATAAAAAGTTTAATAATTGAATTAATTTGCAAAATCAACAAGTGAATAGAATAAAACAAAACAATAAATAGAATTTTCTAACTAATTAAAAATATATTATAAGCACATATAATTGGCAGTGCCACATATACGTAGCTGATATAAATCCTAAGCCCAAGGTTTCGTCAAACCTGCAGATATATTACGTTTCTCTTCTTGTAAAATCTTTTCAATTTCATTTGTGTCACTGGGATGTTTAATAATTTCCGATAAAAATTTCAAAGTTAACGAATGATTTATTTTCAATGCATTGACTGGATTAATTTTCTTCATAAACCAGTTCAGCCAGTATCCAATTAAAAGAACTGAATCAGTTTGATTTTCATGAGTTGTGTGCCTATAACATGAAAAAATATGAAATATGTCAGAAAAGTGATTACGTACAGTAAAATACAATAATAATTATGTATGTATTACTATTATTCAATTAGAGCTCCTTATTGAATATAGCACGAAAAAAGGTAGTTATTGCTTACAAGGGTAATTATCTACTGCATAGGCAGGTATACTTACAATATGGTGTACATTTTTCTATTTTTGTCAGCTTTCAAGAACTTATCCATTACAGTTACATTAGATACAATGTGGAATGTTTGAGTATTGATAAATAATAAGGGTTGCTCAATTTTCTTCTCCAAATGTTCATCTTTTATTGGAAACATCCATGGGTCCAGTAATATTCCTTGCCTGAAAAATATGTGAAAGATGCGTGAATTTAAACAATAAGCATTATGCGTCTTTTTCGCCGGTTTTCAGGGAAACTATCCTAGACGCCACCCTGAATATACATATTATATTACACACGGAAATAATAATATTTTTTAATAGCGACTAAAATAAATAATTTATTTGAATTTATGCAATTTTTAGTACGTAGGTACTTTATGAACATCCATCTCCATAAATTTTCGTGGTATCTTACCACGATGCTGCAGAACCGGAGTTTCACAAGTGTCAATTTTATCTCAAGATGCAGAACAGTAAGAAAAATAATAATTTGTTTTGGCCAAGGTTAGAAAATAGCCAAAACAATAAAGTTTGTTAGTTAATTTTTATGCATCGATAAGCCTGGAATGACGCAAATGGAAATTATTTTGCAAGTTTAGTTCTATACAATAACTGCTAATAAAAAAATATATTGCGTTTATTTTACAAAGAAAATAAACTGAAAAATAAATAGGTTACGAGAAAATGATAATGATTACAGGAATTCAAAAACCTTACTTGAGATCAGCTCTTTTGGCAAGTGTCGCCAAAGCAGTGGCACCTCCGAAGGAGTGTCCAGCCATCGTTACAGTGTCCATATCTAACTTCCCCACCATGTCATTTAAACTAAAGTCTGTCTTGCGGTACCCTGGCACATCTTGCAGCACGTTGTATGGAAGGTTTCCCTTATTCAGATCGTTCAGAAGTTCTAAAACCTAGAGAAGGAGTTTTCTTTACCGGGTAGACATTAATTATGTAAGTACAGGAATTTGCATTTATACCTTTATGCATTCTTCAGATCTTCTACGAACTTGCTGGTTCCTCATTTCGTAATGCTTCTTGCCCAATTCAATATGCTGATGAGGAATTTCTGTGCGATTGTTTTTCATGGCATCTGATTTAGATTTATAGTAATATGTGTTTGATGCTGAGCTATCCCTGAAGTAAAAATCTTGATGATGTTCTTGTATGATTTATTAATAAGATCTGTACAACCTGTGTTCAACAGCAGCTACCAGGAAACCGTGCGAAGCCATTTCGTAGCAGAAGTTGCTATAAAGAAATCGATGACCACCTAACCCATGCGACAATACTATGCATTTTAATTTCTCCACAGTTTTCATTTTTTCGCCATACAAAACAGGTATGTGGATCTTGCCTAGAAGGGGAAGTATAGATTAATTTTTTATTCATTATAGGCTTATGTTACCGACCTTTCCAAAAAAGGAGTAGTCTGAATATGAAAATAGGTATCATTATAACATTCGCTATTCCTATAACATAGCTGTCGTCTGGTATCCAAGGAATCCATTTTTTGTAGTTCTTCTGAAATTATTGTTAAATATTTTTTATAAACGCTCTGCCGCAATTGGTTAGTGAAAATTTACATGTGGATCGGCAGCATTTGCCAGGCAAGAAATACTTATGGAAATGTAACTCAAAAAAAAAAAAAATTGTTAGTGCTTTTGGAGGGTACTTAAACCAGGTAGAAGGCAGGTAGGTATAAATTATTATTAGCCCATTTACCACTGTGAATGGACAACTTGGAAAACAAAGTTACAATTTTGCAAGGATACGCGATCAGAATAAGCAGATTACCGAACTTGTTGGAAATAACCATGTGTTAATTCGTCGTTATATAACGGATGGTGTTAAATTAAATTGATGTAACCTGGAGTTAAATTAAATGCTTATCCCAATAACATTGTATACAGGTGTCCCAATATTCCATGGACATGGAGCAACCACAGATTACTGAGGTAAAAAAAAGTCGCTCGGACCAAACTTATCTCTATACCAAAATGCTTCGTTTGTCCGTGAGAGGGCTTCAAAGTCTTTTGAAAATTTTAGTTTTTTGAAATAGCTCAAAGTCGGCTGATTCCAATTCGATGAAATTTGGTAGGTAAATTTCTTATTAAAAGTACTAATTTCTGATGTACATGATAATTTGACGGAAACCTGGGAAGGGGTGAAACTACCCCTACCCTCCATTAAAATCGATCGTAATTATTGTTGATAGGGTAGCAGGAACGCTGTTCGTGTTTTTCTGTTTGAAAGATATGTACATCGTTTTAGCCCATTTTTGGTTTCCTACAAAAATCTGTATCTTTCCGAGGTGCTATGTGATAAAATAAATTAGTCGATCGTACCTAATCAAAATTATATTTCATTCTTTTAATTTGAAATCAAATTTTCAATTGTCAGGTGATTATTTGATCTAATCTCATAAAAGATGTTTAGTATGGTTCGGTTTTTTCAGGTGTTTGCAAACGGTTTTTTTCAAACGCAGTAAACAGTTTGCAAAACGACGAGGTTCCAAGAAGAGTTCAAATAATTTTTTTGCGCGGGATGGAACTTTCTAGGGTCCAAACCGGCGCCCACATCGAGCATCTTTTATGAGATTAGATCAAATAGATCAAATAATCACCTGACAATTGAAAATTTGATTTCAAATTAAAAGAATGAATAAAAATTTATTTTATCACGGAAAGATACAGATTTTTGTAGGAGACCAAAAATGGGCTAAAACGATGTAGGTATCTTTCAAACAAAAAACCATGAACAGCGTTCCTGCTACCCTATCAATATTTACGATCGATTTTAATGGAGGGTAGTTTCACCCCTTCCTGGGTTTCCGTCAAATTATCATGTTACATCAGAAATTAGTACTTTTAATAAGAAATTTACCTACCAAATTTCATCGAATTGGAATCAGCCGACTTTGAGCTATTTCAAAAAACTAAAATTTTCAAAAGACTTTGAAGCCCTCTAACGGACAAACGAAGCACTTTGGTATTATAGAGATAAGTTTGGTCCGAGCGACTTTTTTTTACCTCAGTAATCTGTGGTTGCTCCATGTCCATGGAATATTTTGGGACACCTGTATATTCAATTATTGTTATTTACAGAAACAAATTAATTGTTTTGCTCTTCTTTTGAAATTTTATGTGCCATTTTTAACTCCATGCAGTGAAATGAGACAAATCAGGAAGCTACAAAAGAGATTGTTTTTAGATCTTATAATATTTAGATCCATTATTTTAAAGAAGGTATAGAAAAGAACAGAATTTCTAAAACTGATTCACGAAATTACCTAAAATATAATTTTAAAATTATTAAAAAATTGCGCAGTTCTTAAATATTAATAATAATAATATATTGAGTTCTACCACAACGTTTAATAATAATTACTTAACAGTACAGAACTTCATTAGGTAGGTATATTCGTATTGCTTCATATGCAATTATTTTTAATTCAATTCCAACATTAAATGAGCTCATTTGATTATGTCTTTATCAATACTAAAAACAGTAGAAGACAATTAAAATTCTCATTATTCTTTTTATTTATTAAAAACATATCATAATAATACATATTTACAATTTTGAGACGAGGGAGAAAGCTTATTTTTGAAGGGTTTGTATTGATATAATAGTATATTGTATACCTAGGCGGTAAAGGCGGTAAAAAAAAAATTATGTTTATCTCCCTGATCATCTTTTAGATCCTAATCTGCTGAATGATCACTTCATTACCTCTGTTTCCTCATTGTATCACTCTACATCTGACATCTTCGATGATACTCTTCCTCCGTCCCCCTGTAACTCTAAGTTTGAATTTCACCTTCCAGGGGCTGAGGAGATCAGATCTTATATATTAAAACTGAAGCCTAATATAATTGGATATGATGGAATATCGGGTCGAATGCTCCAGTTAGCGGTGTCTTTCATAACTGATCCCCTGACACATATAATTAATTCCTCCTTTGAAAATGGTAATGTTCCTCAACAATGGAAATACTCTTCCACCTTTCCAGTTTTAAAAAAGCCTGGTATCAGCAGAGACCAAGTAACACTGAATGACCTTAGACCGATTTCAATTCTTCCTGTCTGTCTTAAGATTGCTGAGTACTTCCTGCATAAACAACTGTCTGAATTTGTTGAGGAGCATAGTATACTGCCAGAGACACAATCTGGCTTTCGTATGAATCACAGTACCACATCTGCATTATGCAGTACCTTGGATGATATTATTACTGGAGTAGATAGAGGTCAAATTACTCATATGACCCTACTTGATATGTCTAAAGCTTTCGACACGGTTAACCACTCTCGACTATTAAGAAAATTGCAACTGTACGGCATCCGAGACCACGTTCTTCAGTGGATAACCTCTTATCTAAAGGGGCGTTTACAACTGACTAATGTGGACACTCCACGGGGTGTATTGCAATCTGACTGTAGAATGGTGTCCTCGGGTGTCCCCCAGGGCTCTATTTTGGGTCCACTCCTTTTTTCTTTATACACAGCTGATTTACCTTTGGCTCTGAAGTACTGTTCTATTCAAATGTTTGCTGATGATATCCAGCTGTACCTTTCATTCACTCCCATAGAAGCACAATCTGCAGCTAACAGAATTAATTCTGATCTATATTCTATTCATAATTGGCTCAAATCCAATAGTTTGGTAATTAATCCTGAAAAATGTAAATGTATTATTATCGGCTCCAAACGTACCAAACCCCTTGATGATATTGTAGTTTCAATTGCTGGTGTCAAGATATCAACTGTTGACGAGATTAAGGCTCTGGGACTTATTGTTGACAGTAAATTAACGTTTACCGCAAACATCAGCAAACTGTGTCAGAGAGCATGTTTTAGCTTAAAGCAACTTCTACCTTTCAAACTCCTTCTGGACCCCCAGACTAAACTTCTTTTATGTGAATCGCTGGTTCTATCTCAACTTAATTACTGTGACATTGTTTATGGTCCTTGTATCTCCAAAGCTGATAACCAGAGACTCCAGAAACTACAAAATTTCTGCATAAGATTTATTACTACAGTACCTAGATTCAGTCATATTACACCTTATATTCGTGAGCAAAAATGTTTAAAAGTTCAGGAAAGACGCCTTGTCCATTATGCTTGTTTTATACTCAAAATACTGGGTAGTAGTAAACCTAGCTATCTGTCTAAAAAAATAAACAAGCGAAGCTCTGTACATGACCTTCCCCTGCGTCATGTTGATCATACTATTGCAATCCCGAGGCATGCAACATCTTTTTTCAGATGCAGTTTTACTTACTTGTCAGCATACCTATACAATGGCTTGCTATTCAGGCTGCCGGACCGGTCTCTTGCATCATTGAAGAAAACTCTTAAGCGGGTGATTATGTCTGGTGGCCTGGATGATATTGGTATTGATATATCTCTGTTTTGATACCTGTTCATTGTTAGGGCTACTTAAAATCAGTTTTACTGTTGTAAGCCCTTTTGGGTAATTTATAAATAATTGCTCAATAAATATTATTATTATTATTATTATTATTATTAAAGTGGCACTTTTCAGGCCTCAAGAAGATATGGCCAGGAGAGGCGCAGCCGAGGCTGGCCACTTCTTGAGGCCTGAAAAGACACTTTACCGCCATGGTGTACACATAATTTTTTATCCTACACAATAATAATAATAATAATAATATTATTATTTTTTTTTTGAAAAAAAATTGTTTTGAAAGAAAATTTATTGAATACCTACATATGTTTGCTTAATACATTACTATCAGTAAGCGTAGATTAGTTAAATTACAATCAGTAATTTATTTTTTTGACAATTCGGACAAATACGTTAAAATTACACTTTCACTATATTTCTTAATTTGCTTGGAAGCACACCATTCCATAAACAGTTTGTATTGGAGGTTATATTTTGCTTTCGATTTTTCTGGTAATAAATCAAGCGTGACTTGCTTTGCTTTAGCTCTAATTTCTATGGCGGAGTGAAATACAATATTTCTTCTGATTCATTATCCGTTAGTTCCATTGTAATTCAAATTTAATATCCTCAATAACTTCAAAGCTTAAATCAACAAATCTTCAATAATTAATTTTTAATTTGCTGGGTCTTGCTGGTCTATTGACATTGACAGATTGACATACAGCTAGCTTGCTTGCTATTGGTTCCCTCTGGAAATAGCTTCAATTGCAATTGGGTGACCCTCTAGCGTGAAAATATAAAAATAATTTTACCACCTAGGCAGGAAAAGTGGCACTTTCTCCGGGGGCATGCAGTCGAGAAAGTTCAATTTTCTTATGGGGTAGGATAAAAAATATATATTACCATTACCACTACTATATTGCTTTACAAACTATAATCTTATTTTTTGTTTGCCTTGAGATAAGACACAAAAATTTTCTATAGATATTTATTACATATTGTAAGTGGATTAAGTGAAAAAGATACATACCTAATCAATCACGGGGACCTATTCAATATACGTAGAGGTTTAAATTATTAAAATATGGCAAGTCCACGTCAAAAATTATTTCCCTTTCGATTATCAAAAAAAAAGAACTTATTAATCCCGTTAATCCCAGTCAAAGCACGCCTTACTTTTGTTTCAGCTACGACATTAATAATTTTAAAAATATTTAAATTGGATTTAATAAAAATAATAAAGAACAATATTTACCTATACATTGTAGTAAATCTTTGAACTTTTGCCATATGTTCAACAAACATCCTGTATATAGATAATAAACTTTGTAGGTAGGTATACTATTATTATACTAAAAGCAGACTGCATTAAATTGTCACAACTGCCACTTAAACTGTAAAAATGTAGTTCATATTTTGAGCCTAATTATATTAAGTGTATCGATAAGTTATCTTCTACTTTTTTTTGTTACGGTAGTTATTACACATACGATTACCTTGACACTGAAAATACCTTTCCCATTGCCTTGAAAATAATTTATAAAAACGTTAAAAAAAACATTTTCCTTGAAAATGGGTATTCAAAATAATAATTACCTACTGCAAAGCAAATTTGATAAATATCCCAAATTACGAATTTACTTTACATGTCCAGTTGTTGGTTGCAAAAACTTTTGGGTTCGTAATATCATTAAGCTCCAAACGTAACTTTTTTGAAGTATTATTCGAAGAAGTTTTTACCTTCAAGGTAATTATAGGGAAATTAATTCCCAGCCCGAATTTACTTATTATAGACTGTTTGGTTAATATAACTTTGAAGTTAGAAACAGGTATTTTTTTAAGACAATTATTGATCTATTCTTCTGCAACATTTAAGTACCTACTTTTAGACCAAGAAGCTTAGATACCATTATCCTTTTTGTTTTATTTATCAACACTTATGTATAAAAAATACCATTTTTCTGTTTTTTGCTTATAAAAGAAAAGCTGGTGTGGCAATCTAAATGGTCCCAATAATGGATCAATTGTAGAAAATTGAAATAACAAGGAAATGAAAGCTGAAACAACCCGATCGGTTCATTTTTAAGAGAGAGAACAAAAAAAAAAAAAAACGAAAAATAGCGTGTTTTCAAAAACTGCTAAAAAATAGATAAAAATTGTGCTCAAACAAGATCGAAAACGACTGAGCTCGCGAGAGTGGGGGTAAAACAGCAGTTGAGGGGAAGGAATAATGCAAGCGCTGTTGTACCACTCATCTGCTGTTCTGCCCTCACTCTAACGAGCTCGGCCGTTTTCGCTTGTGTTTGCGTACAATATTTTACCAATTTTCAGGATTTAAATGGAAAACGAAGATTGATGTTTTATAGCTGAACACTTCTACTTTCCAAATTCTTTTGATAAATTAGAATCGGATTACCTCCAGAGCAACCAGCTCGCTGCAAAATATGGTATGCAGAACTTAATCTGATTAAAATTACGCGAAAACTAATTATCCTACAGCGTCTGAGTTTTCCATACAGAGAGAACCTATCAATATCGACTATCTCGAAAAGAACCTGTTACACCTCAAGAAATGCCTACGTTACGAATTTTTGGAAAAACGCTACTTTCGTTTATTTTTTTTGGTTTTCTCTCAAAAATGAACCGATCGGGTTGTTTCAGCTTTCATTTTTTCGCATTTTAATTCTCTACAATTGATCCATTGGGACCATATAATTACATATTATGTAGATTGCCGCATCAGTTTTTTTTATAAGCAAAAAATAATTTTTTTTTTTTTTTGCACGAAAGTGTCTATAAAAAAACAATGGTAAACTCGAGTAGACAACTGTGCAGTTAGGATCCATGAGAGCCGTTCCGCGTGTCATGGTGGCACCGGCGGTATTCCGTTACTAATTACTATTTTTGTCAAGAAAAAACCTCTATGCATTAGCTTGGTCTTCTACTTACTTATTTAGTTATAGGAAACACTGGAAACAGCCTTCAAGTTTAAAAATGAACTACAGAAAATATTATTTTCTAAAATCCTTGAAAGTCGAAAGCTAATAAATAAGTAAGTAAAATGTAAAATATAAATATTTTCTACTGAAATAGAACAGAATATCTGTAGAAACGACCAAATTGGTATAAATAAAGTTGTCCGAATAATTTTTTTTTGCAGAAAAGGTAGCGTCCACCACTGCAAATAAACGTCCACCTACATTATTCTATTAAATATACCTAAGTACCTATTGATTCCGCAATATGGACCTCCTCACTAAGAAAAAGTATATGAATGGCGATATTCTACATCTATAGCAAGTTTGTGATAATAAAGCAGAGAACAGGAGCAGGTGTATCCAGAATTTAATTATCCAAGGAAAAAAAATCAGGCACAAAAAACCTTTTCTTTTTAGAATGAATCAATAAGCCATTCAAAGTGCTGTAAGCTGTAGGAAAACAAGTTACGTGTCAAAGTTATAGGGGTGGCCTTTTCTACCCCTTAAATTAGCAGACTGCCAGAAAAGAAGGAATAATTTTGAAGAAAAAAGAAAAAAGGTTTTCATTTTAAGGAGATCACCAAATCTCCTGATTTTTTTTCACTCACTAATGTTTTTCGCACTTATTCATGTAGGTACTCTGTTATTGTTGCTCTAAATTAAAAAAAAATAGCTTAATTGTTAGATGCCTTGAAATTGGAGATACATAAATGTCACGTTTCTTGTTGTATATCAACATCACGTCGCGGAAAGCAACTGGCATTGCCAATCAAAATATTTTGATCGAACGATAAGAAATAAAATGTACAACCTCTAACATATATAAATAAAAATCGGTAAATAAGATACTCTATATAATTTTTTATTTTAAATGAAATTAATATTGATTCTAACAATTATAATAATGCTTCAAAGTTTCCTCCCAAGGGCGACAAAATGTATTTCTTTATGATTTTGTAAATTTCGGCAATCCTATAGTCACTTTTTCATTCAGACTTGACATTTGTGTTATTAATAAAAGGCATTATTATTAAGTTCTGAACTTTATACATAATTCTGTGAAAAAATGAAAATACAAAATATGTAATTGAAATCATAATTAATTCCGGGCTGTTGTGCCATGGAGGCTTTGCTCCGAACGTTTCGTCTACAGCTGCGGTAGACATCATCAGCGGTTACGTGTGCGCGCAAGCGATGCTTCCACTCTTCATGTTCACTGATAACTGCATGTACATCTCATCAGGAAACATCAGAAAATCTCCATGGATCACAGCATACAACAGACCAGAATCAATTACGATTTCAATGGAAGCCGGTCATGAAAGTCTACACATATCACATCAACAAAAAAGTTCAGTTTTCAGTTTATAGTTCAGTATGTATTTTATTCCTATGGTTAAGGCTGATCCATTAAAGAATGGACGTCGGGATTATCTTAGAAACTAGGCGTCGTACAGCTTCAGTAAAAATTTCTTTATAGAAAAGTGGCTATAAAAAATCATTGAAAAATAGTTTTGAGCTTCTAAATGACCGCTAGGGGGCGTAACAACCATGAACAAGTGAAAAATCTGGATTTTCTTTGTATTTTTCACCAATATCGTGTTCAAAATATAAATAAAAGTATGCTCATTGATAGGGATGAAATAATTAATTGAAGACGCAGGAGGTATCTACAGGATTTGGATGAAACTTGACTGAACTTGACTGACATTACAAAACAAACAGTTTGACATGATTTAAATGTTCAGTTAAAAAAGCAGGCATTTATGGAATTTTGGTCAACTGACGGTCTTCGGGCGCCATCAGGCAAAGGTAAACGCTTTATTATTACCCACATTGGTATAGTGACATGTAGTGGAGTAAAATCGCTGCTCTATCTCGCTTATTTCTGGTAGTTTTTTTTATGAAGGTATAACCAGATGAGACCTTCACTATCTTGTAGAGAATGATTTTGTCCATCCGAAATGGAATGTGACAACTTTTTTTAGTAGTAACGAATTTTGAAAAATCGAATTTTGTGCTCCCGAGAAATTATTAGAAATTTGTGTTTTTTAAAACATCCATCGCGCTCATAAAGCAACGGTTTGAGCTACGGTAATGAATTTTTCAGCATATACTCAAAAAACAAGAGCGCTTCTAGTGGAACTCAGCAAAGTTCGAAAAGTTAAGTACTTTTTGAGATAATTGGCCGTAAAGTCGTCACAAGTAAAACCGAGCATTGAAAACTTCATCATGCGGGTAGCTATGTGAATTATTGGAAATAGATGTCTATATGTACGGACTTGAATGAAGACAACATTAAAGAAAAGTTTTTAAAAAAAGATTCAGCGAGTTAGGTCTCATAGTTTCCGAGAAACCGATTTTTTATTTTACCGTGAATTTGCGCTCGGTCGCTCCGAGTTACTATATTTGCGTATTTATAACTAATGCGAAGTCTAGCTTTTGATGCTTCGCGCTGCAAACTGGCATAGCGATCGAGTTCTTCCGTAGGTATGTCTAAGGAAAAATCCACACTGATCTAAGAAATGAACGCACCGAGACTATTTTTGTTTAATAAAATAAAGAAACATTTTTGCTTAAGTTCGCAATCTTTGAATTTGGTGATAAACGAAAGTTAACAAGCACGCAAGATATCTTTGTACGCAAATCGTTTTTCATTTTAAATCGTATCTTGACTTTTATTAGTACCTAATGAGTAAAAAAATCTTGTATGTTTTTTAGGGATTTCCTCATGGTGTGTTGATTTCTAGAAATTCTTGGAGCAGTGAATATTATTATTCGCATATAAGAATATAAGAATTATACAGTACTATATACAAATAAAGATCATTTTTGTTTATATTTTTATTGAAAATTAGGTAGGTAAGTACCTGCTATACAGGGTGTTAAGTACCAACTAGTACAAAATAAAGGAGGTGATTCTACGACTTATTCTAAGAAGAAAAGTTCCTATTAACACGGGTCCGCAAAAGCACCTTTTTCGAGATACACCCTGTTCAAAAAAATTATTTTTTCTTACTTTTTCTCAAGAATCTCAAGAATCGTTTGAGCTACACAGGCTCCAGCTTTTGTACAGATTTTTACATTAATAATAGCTACTTTTAAGGCTCCAAATTAATCATCTAAAATATGCCAGTGGTGGAGATTTTAGGGTTGCGTAAAGGTTCCCTAACTTTTACGGAACTGGAAAAATTGGTATTTTGAGAGCAACTTTCAAAGCGCCAATGTTTTTTACACAAAAAAGTATTCTTGGTTAAATATAAGCCACCGTTCTCGAGAAAAACGGCATTTTATGATCATAAAAACGCACAAAATTGTTTCAATAGTTTCTTGGTAGATATGAACGGCCAAATGATCTTCATGTTCAGGTGGAAAGAAGCTGTTCTAGACGAAGTTTAAATCAATGTTGCTACTACCACAAGAAAAATTGGTGCAAATTTGAATTTGTGCCATGTTACAGTATGAAAAATTATGAAAACAAATTTTTTGTTCATGTTGAATTTTGTACGTTTTTGATCATAAAATGACGTTTTCTCGAGAACGGTGGCTTCTACAGCATTTGACCAGGAGTACTTTTTTGTGTAGAAAATATTAGCTCTGTGAAATTTGCTCTCAAAATAGCAATTTTTCCAGTGCCGTAAAAGTTAATGGGGTGAAACCCTTACCAAACCCTAAAATCTGCACCACTGGCTTTACTTTGAACATTAGTTTCAAAGTAGCCTTCAAAGTAGCTATTATTAATGTAAAAATCGGTACAAAAGCTGGAGTCTGTAGCTCAAGCGGTTCTTGAGATATCGCAAAAAAAGTAAGAAAAAACAATTTTTTTGAAAATTTACCCTGTATCTCGAAAATGGTGCGTTTGCGGACCCCATGTTAATAGGAACTTTTCTTCTTAGAATAGATCGTAGAATCACCTCTTTTATTTTGTACTAGTTGGTAGCTAACACCCTATATAATTATTATAATAATGAAAAATTAAATGTCTTCATCTTCGTCGGTGTCATCTTTCTCAACAATTTTCTGCAAGTTATTGCAATTTCTAGAAGTGCAGTCTGAACAACATCTCTACCCATCTTTTATACAAACACAAAATCATCTTTACTTAATTCAGCTGCCTTTATTATGTTTAATAATCCCTTTTCAGTCGGGTTATTAACAATTGTGTCTTTTGAGCAATCACAAAGATGTCCACAAATCAAACTTAAACTATTATTGTCTTCCATTTCCAAGTAATTGAACTACTAAATTGTTACTTTAGCTTAGCGGATTGGCTAAAAATATATTGAAGTGTTCAGTATAAACTTATTTACCGAACTTTTTCGTAATTATAAAATCGATACGTTTCTTTGTAATTATTATTAAACACACTACAATGAGTTTTAAGACAATAATTACAAACACTACCACGTGCAACAACTACTTTCAGTACGAACCGCAAGTTCTGTGTATAATATAACGCTCAGCATAGGTAGTAGTGCGCTATCGCGTTAATCCCATTCCGAGAACCATTTTAAAAAATCGGTTTCTCGGAAACTATGAGACCTAACTCGCTGAATTTTTTTTTAAAAACTTTTCTATAATGTTTTCTTCATTCAAGTCCGTACATATAGACATCTATTTCCAATAATTCACATAGCTACCCGCATGATGAAGTTTTCAATGCTCGGTTTTACTTGTGACGACTTTACGGCCAATTATCTCAAAAAGTCCTTAACTTTTCGAACTTTGCTGAGTTCCACTAGAAGCGCTCTTGTTTTTTGAGTATATGCCGAAAAATTCATTACCGTAGCTCAAACCGTTGCTTTATGAGCGCGATGGATGTTTTAAAAAACACAAATTTCTAATAATTTCTCGGGAGCACAAAATTCGATTTTTCAAAATTCGTTACTACTAAAAAAAGTTGTCACATTCCATTTCGGATGGACAAAATCATTCTCTACAAGATAGTGAAGGTCTCATCTGGTTATACCTTCATAAAAAAAAACGGCATAATTTCAGGCCGATTTTACTCCACTAATGGGTGTCTTGAATGATGGACTGTCATTATTTTGAATCAAAAAAGCAGGGGAATATCATCAAGATGCATTTGAGCAGTGGTTTAGTAAAATTTTGGCACGTTTAGAAGCAAACTCTGTTGTAGTAATGGACAACGCACCATATCATAGCCAACGACAAGAAAAACTACCCCCCACTCTTTACCACCAAAACATATAGCTTTCACAGACGACATGGTCAAAGTAGAACTGCTATCCATCGTTAAAATTCATAAACCACTCTATATAAAATATGCCTGTTGTGGATAAGATGGCCAAATAATTGAACGTAAAAATTGGACATTCACCGCCCTATCATTGCGAACTAAATCCTCTATTGAGCTGATCTGGACTAAAATAAAAAATGAAGTGACATCACTAAACACAACGTTTGAGCTCTCAGATGTAAAAGATCTTCTACTTTCAGCCGTGTCAAATGTGTCCAAAGAAAACTGGCGAAAATGTATCGCTCATGTAATTATTAAGCAAGAACAAAATAGTTATGTGAAATCACTGAGATCTTGATTTTCAAATGGATCTTACAGTTGAAAATTTGAGTATCCATCTTGGCAATAGTGATGGAAGTAAATATTTTCGGACAATACTATCTACGCCTCTGGTTGACTCTCAAAGCAATAAAATTCGTAAATTCTAGTGATGGGCAGAATCGTATGTTTTTAATAATAGGATTAGAGACGATTTTTAATTCAGATGCACCCATCACTAGTAAATTTCAATCATATCTGCGATAACTATAATCTTGAAAACGTAAAGGAAGTTTTGGACCTAAACAGACGACATAAAAGTGTACAATTGACAATCTGTAGAGACTAAAGTCATATGTAATTTGATGAGTAATATTTTGAAGTTTCAGGCAATATTTTATTTAACGCCGCTCGCCAATTTTTATCTTAAAAGAGAGAATAGGCAAGTATACTCATCGATTAATAAATAAAGCGTATAAAGCACATTAAGCGCAATTACTAGCCTGTTACATGTGGTCGGAGTATTCCTCCATCGCCCTAACATTTGTCATACTGACAGTGCATGAAACTCAATCGAGAGAGCTTCCATAAAAACAACAACAGAGCCACCAGAGTACCAGAACAACCACAGACACGTATTTCGCCCTATTAAATTGGGGCTCATCAGTGTGCTGCATCTGGAGTATACGGAAGATGTTGTCGAATTTCTTAAAGCCCCCTAGGTCTTAAGCAAACCAGTTACACGGTTCTCCATGATTGTCAATCATCCTTGGCATTGGTGGTGTCTTAAACTACAATAAATCTTGAAGTGAACTCACGATTACTTCTTCAGACTGATCGCTAGATGTCGCTTTGCTTAAGCCACACGAAGAACTCCGGATGGAGGAATACTCCGACCTCATGTCACAGGCTAGTAATTGCACTTTATGTGCTTTACACTCATATACGACCTGCATTCACTCTTTATTTAATTTGGTGATTATTTACATCCGCGGCTCCAAGTTTCATCAATTTTTTCGGGACCGAGGAGCGAAACAGGGGTGCTGGGTGGGTAAGAAGCTAAAAACAGCCATTGCAAACGAATATTCAGGTCACAACTAAGGCCTCTTTGACACTACGGTCGAATTTCTATTTTTTTCTTCACTTTCAGGGCAAGAAAAATCTTCGAGATTAACAGTAGCACCATTTTTATTTTGAATTTTGCATTTATTTTGCATTTATATTCAAAAAATCATTGCATCAATCCCTGTGGACTGGACACGATAAATAGTCTAAGCGCCAGTACGTCTCTGCACGCTTCGAAGCGCTTGGCATTGTCGTGCAGAGCTGCAGCTGTTTCCAAAACATGCTTTGGTAATGTTGCAAAATGATCATAATTTATGGTGATCAATTTTAGTGCAAGCAAATTTTTAAAACAGTTTTACTCGGAAACAGGTCATTTGATCGTGATAGACAAAGAGGACCTTTTCCAAAGATTTCTTCATGTTCTTCAATTGTGCGTCTTCAAAACTCAGAAAAAAATATTGGGAAAAAGTTACAGGCCTTTTTTGAAGGTCAAGCTGGTCAAGGGCAGTTAAGGCCTTTCGATTTCGAGGGATTCAAGTCTAATTTGGATCAAGGATGTAAAGCAACATCAGTGGCAAGTGTGTCAAATTTTAAGAACATCCGTATACACTAGAAAAAAAGTTATAAATAAATATTGATTTAAAAAAATCAACTTTTAAGGCTCATAACTTTCTTATTTGTGAGTTTTCGAAAAAAAATTATAGATAGGTACTTTTGGCAATATTTCATCAAGTAGAATCACCCCCTTAGTTTTTTGCGCATAATTTCCGGACACCCTGTATAATTATTATAAATTTCCTATTAATAATTAAACCCTGGAATTATACCCACTTGCGCATACCTACCTAGCACCTAGAATCTAATTTCTTTCTAATGAATGAATGACTGAACTGAGACTTTGAAACTGAATAACAAACTGTAACAACTTACCGTCACCTCTTTGGTATCTTTATTGGTCGGGTAATATAGCCTTAGGAATAATCCTTCTTTCGTGTATCCAGTCATCAAATCAACGCATCCAGGCGAATATGGTCCTAAAATAAGTGACAATAGTGACATTAGAGCTCGCTCATCTCATCACTGCGGCACCGACGGGAGTTGCTTGAACTACACAAAAAGGCGGGAAAATGCCTATGCCATTGACATTACACATACACAACATTATACATTACACATTACCCAATTACCATTTAAAATTTAAGAGGCAAACGGTAATATTGTTCAATAATTTTGAGTGAAGTAGTAAAGTGAAGTGCGAAAGTGTTGGGAGAAGAAAGGTGAGATAGTTTTCTTTAAATTTTGAGGATAGGTAAAGAATATTAAAAAAATATTTTTCATTTAGGTACTTTTCGTTAATTTCTTTAATTATTTTGTTATTTTCGTATTTATGATAGGTATTAATTATTCCAACATAAAAATTAGATTTACCCGACCTTATAATTTACTAACCTATAAAAATTAGGGCAGGGATAAATCATCTGTTTTTTTTAGGGTTAGGTATTTGTTTGCAATTTTAGCTTAGCCATTCATATTTTACTGTACGCCGTACGCGAATACCCATCCCATCAGCCACCATGATCAAGAGAAACAGAAAATACCATCACAACAACAAACGATACGATTTTGTTTCAGTATCGCTTGCATGTTTTATTGTGACAACATTATTTGCAATAAGAAGAGTGGCGCCTGGAGCGAAGAGCGAAATGTTATTGAAGAGAAAGCTTTTCGTTATCAATTTCAAAGAATTAAAAATACTTACCACTAGCTGCAGGTAAACTGCTCACTTTTTTATTAAACCACCACATTTCAACTTACTTATAACGTCAATTTGAATTATTTATAACAACTACTTATGGTTTGTCAACCAGCGCTTGTTTATTAATTAAAATTTGACTAATCACGCTTAGCTACTCTACTACTTTACAGGTTATGGCGCTATTATAGCGCTAGCGCTACGTTAATCGATTCGTTCATATAAAGGTACTTATTCATGTTTTGAATTAGGAACGGTTTGTTTTGTTAATTTGTTGCCATCATTACTTATGATTTGATTTAATTTCAATGCGACTGCTAGCCTAGCGGATAAGTATCTATGCGGATGCAAGACGAATTTTACCAAATTTCTTTTCTACTCTCACCTAACATTAAACACTAACACTACTACAGTGCTACGCGTAAGCGTTAATTATTATAAAACACTCCTCTCTGGTTTCATGTAGGTAATTCTTTCATTGCTTCAATATCACTTTCATTTCTACAAGTAGGTTTTTGTGATACATGGGTACTTTAATTTGAAATTAAGATTGCCATGCATCCATGCCAACGTAAACGCAAGGCAACAGCTCAACAGCAACATCCCAGTCTCAGCCAACTCTTTTTTTTTAATGGAGGTTGTAGGCTACGATTATTTTTTATTTTTATTATAAACTACTCAGAAATCCCAGATTGATTTTTTCTTTCAGTATTTTTTTTCATAATATTGCAATCATAACAGGAAGTAAAAAAAATAAAATAATAAAAATAAATTGAATTAATTATTGAAAAGTTGTAGGACCCCCCCGCCCGGCTGCTTCAATAATTTTTGGACACTCCGGTTTTGAATGGAAGTGAACCTTGACGATTTTACTTGTTTTTCACATTTTTAAAGTGAAAGGTGAAAGCATCTGATTATAGCTATACCACAGAATAAAGAAACAAAATTTCTTTATTCTGTGGCTATACCTACTTTATTAGTTAGCTAGGGTGAATACACCGGTAGTCGGACAGTTTTGCAGAAATTCAACTTCAATTATTCATAAAAAATATTTTATTAAAGAATACAGGTAAAGTGTTCCACAGATGGTTTTGGCTTTATATTTCTCCTTTTAGTCTTACAACTGTTTCAATGCTCTGAAATTTCCGAAATTTTTTAGAATTTTCTATAATCAAAAGTAACATTTGTGCCAGTAATTCGGACAGTAGAGCCAGTGCCCGTCCATTAAATTGCTAGTGGTCGGACATCTTAATTATAGCCGATTTTATTCAGGTCCGTAATAAAAATGGTTAGATGGGATGTGTATAGGGTGTGCTATTTTAATAAAATAGATATATATATACTGCACAAAAACAACTCAATTTTATTTTTATTTTTTAAGTAAAAAAAAAATACATAATGTATAGGTATGTAATTGTAGTAAATACCTACGAAAAAAATTTAAAAACATTAACATTAACAATCCAAAACAAATCACATTTATGGAAATTGAAAACACAAAATAAATATATTTTCTTATAAAAACTGAAAATCTAAATTCTAAATAAAAAAAAGTTACAATAATACTAGGTAAGTACATAAAAACAACGCAATTTTATTTTCATTTTTTTAAATGAAAATAAATTACATAAAATTACAATAAATTCGTAGAAAATCAAAAACATTAAAACATATAATATAAACAAAAATCACAGTTATGGATATTGAAACAAAAAATTAATACATTTCTAAATAACAATAACAACCTAATTTCTAAACAAAAACAAAAATTCTAAAAAATAATATAAAAAATATCTCATTGCATATTATGAAAAATAAGTAAGTCTTTGGAAAATAAAATCTCGGATAAAAAAAAATAAAAGGAATTCTAATGCCTAATACAATGGAGAAGAAAGATCAAGTTTCGCATAATTGACAAACATAATCAGTTGCAGCAGCTTCTTCATAGGTAGACTCGAATAATTTTGTGCAGCCTAGATGGAACCACTTTTTTACCTACATGTTTCCGAAATTCGACCCTTAATTCGGTCCAGTACCGTAGACTTGGGCACCCCGTACCTTCGGCAAACTTCTCTTAATTTACCACCAATTTTCACTGCTTCAATGGCGCTTTTTAATTTATCATCATCATATTTTAGAAATTTTGTTTTCTTTGTAGCAGACATGTGCCCGTATTCACAAACGATAATTTCCTAAATAATTACGTAATTAATTAAATGAGTGAGATGGAGATATGCAGTTTTTTTGCAATAGAATGAGATGGGGATAATTGATTACGTAATTATTTAGGAAATTATCGTTTGTGAATACGGGCAATGGTCTGAAATAAATTGAAATCCCATTTAAAGAAAAATTTAAGGGTATTGCATTCAAAAGTTAAGCTATAAAAAGGGAGTGTCCGGGTACTGGGATCAAAAATATTTCGTAGTATTTCAGTAGTCGGACAGAAGAAGTAACGTAAACCGTTTAATTGTGAAAATTTAAATAATGTCCGAACACTGGCTATCTTAGAACACACGGCTATGTGCCTTAAACAGAAAACAGAGAAGGTCTTATTACCTCTTGTTAAATAAGAAAGAGATGTCTAAATAGGAGGCACCGATTTCTAGTAGTCGGACAGTTGTCCGACCACTAGCTTTTCGATAAATCATAACATCCAGTGTACCGACCACTGAATTATAACCAAAAAATATTTAGCAGGTGTGATTTTTCTTCAATTTTCAATTGGATTAATCATATTTTTAAGGATATAATGCATGCTCGAATAAAAAATATGCTTGTAGATTACATTTTACGTACCTTTAAAATTATAGTGTTTCAAAATTCTCAAGTACCTTTTTCACACTCACTCACGTGACGTTTTTTTAGCGGGAACTAGGAACTTTTGGCTGTGTCTGTAGAGGGCGCAATTGTTTTGGAATGTTAGTAGAATTGCGCAGGATCATGTATCAATGATTACGTCAATAAAATAACGGTTGAGTTTGAAGTTATTTGAATAAAAATATGTTTTGTCCGACCACCGGTAGTGTCCGACTTACTGGTACATTCACCCTACTAATCTAATAAGCAAGTTAACCTATACAGGGTTATTCACGGTATACGCCACGGAAGTTTATGGCCGTGTCTCTGGATTTAAGGATCTTTTTATTTTTGGAGTGGATAGAGACCCGGCAGAGGTACGTTTTAAAATTATATTCATAATGTACAGGCTGTCCCAAAAGCATGAAACATATCAAAGTTATGTTTCTTTAAATGGAATGCTCCGCTATGTTATTGCATTTTTAAATTGTCTGAGAAGAGAAAATAAGATTGACTTTTACAGTTTGTGCTTAAATTCAGAAGTTTTTGAGTTATAAACAAGTGAAAATCGTCATTTTTCAAGTTCATGGCCCTGTACAACGATAACGGCTGAAGATAGAGAAAAACGGCTTACATGTCCCTATTTTAACTTTTCATGTACTATCCTACGATGTGGATGAAATGTTTATACAGGGTGATAAAAAATTTGAAAAATTCTGAGATTTCTCCACGCGTCGCCAAATAAAAAAATCAAAGAAAGCACAAATGTTTCTATACCATAGGATAGTACATAAAAAGTTAAAATAGGGACATGTAAGCCGTTTTTCTCTATCTTCAGCCGTTTTCGTTGTACAGGGCCTTGAACTTGAAAAATGACGATTTTCACTTGTTTATAACTCAAAAACTTCTGAATTTAAACACCAACTGTAAAAGCCAATCTTATTTTCTTTTTTCAGACAATCTAAAAATGCAATAACATAGGAGCATTCCATTTAAAAAAACATAACTTTGATATGTTTTATGCTTTTGGGACAACCTGTACATTATGAATATAATTTTAAAACGTACCTCTGCCGGGTCTCTATCTACTCCAAAAATAAAAAGATTCTAAAATCCAGAGACACGGCCATAATCTTCCGTTTCGTATACCGTGGCCCACCCTGTATAAATTTTTTTTCATTATTTTAGTCTGAAGAATCAGCCTGTGAAGTTTGGCCAACCTTACAATAAACACCCTGTAGATACCTACTTCACCCATTAATATTGAAATTTGGCAGTTTCATTTGCTGTAGCAATACAAGGGGCTAATTTAGCCCTATTAGATTACTCATTTTGTATAAATATTCGGTTGCCTTATTAAAACTTTGTACAAAATAAACGAAGTTATTTGTTTACCTGTATAAAATCTGACCACTAAGTTTCATCAAAATCGGTTTAAAGTAACACCAGTTAAAACCAAAAACTGATATATTTTTTAAACTTGACACCCTATGAAAATGACCTTATTTCAAAGAAACACCATTTTGAGCTGAAATTTATTTTTCCAACTTATATTTATGAAAGGAACTAGCCTATTATATTTTTCCCTATATCACTGAAACATCCTGTATAATATGTAAAAAGAAATTGGAATCATTTCCGGGAAAACTGGCAAAGAAAAATTAAACTGTTTGTCAAAAAGTGAGTCTTACCAAGTATAATATGCGATTATACTGCAGAATATTAGAGATATAATAGAAAAACAGGAATGCAATTTTTATAACGGAGATTAGAGAGTTAAGGGAGTTAATTATTTACATGACATTGTTTGGTGAAATTCCGTACGTCTTGTAAAATCAGTACAATCTGGCAACATTGTACAAAAAATCTGATGGCGCGTAATACAATCTAAATCTGGGATAATGGGGAATATCCCAACTATTATTTTCAATAGTACCTAGGTAGAGATAATAATAATTCAGACTAGTGAGCATGAGAGCATAATTATTTAGGTATTTCTATTTCTAAATGGAAGTTTAATTAATATCGCTCCAGCTATTATAGAGATTGCTAAGTTTTTTTTACTTATTTCCAGATTCAAGAGAACCGATTCACGGAAAACCAGAATGGAAGGTATAATCACCACCGCATCAGGCGGTAAAAGAGCAGCTGCCAGTCCAATCGCATCATCATCCAGTAAAAGACTTGGTTTCCTAGGAATATCACCTTTGAAAAACCTAAACGGAGTGAAAACACCCACGGATCGTCCTTTCAGGGTTTCAATAGAAGGAAATATCGGAGCTGGAAAATCTACTCTCATCAAATATTTTGATACCATTGAAAATGTCGAAACTTACCCAGTACGTAAGCATATTTTCCTCTCCACACCTGCTTACTTTTAAATATTTCAGGAGCCGATAGATATGTGGAGAAACCTCAACGGAGACAACCTACTAGAACTGATGTATAAAGACCCGGAAAAATGGCTGGGGATCTTCCAGAGTTACGTTCAACTGACGAGACTGAAAATACAAACCAGTAAACCTAAAAGTTCGCAAACAACCGTCCAAATGTTCGAGAGGTCCTTACAAAACAACAGATTCTGTTTCTTAGAACAAGCTCATAGAAGCGGCATTCTGCATGGGGCAGATTACGCGATCCTCGATCAATGGTACCGTTGGCTTAGAGCTAGTGTCGATATAAGTCTTGATTTGATAGGTAGATAAATTGGAGAATTACGACGTTATAGATTAATTATAAAATAAATGCTATGTTACAGTGTATCTTCGAACTACACCTGAAACGGTTTATCAAAGAATGAAAGCTAGAGGCCGTCCAGAAGAATCAAACGTTAGTCTGGAATACTTGCAACAATTGCACGAAAGCCATGAAAAGTGGTTGATGTCAAACGACGAGAGATATAATACCATTCCAGTTTTAGTATTAGATGCTGATAAATCATTGGAAGAGATAATAAAGGATTATAAACAAAACGAACGTAAAATACTGGGTAAGTTGGGGTTTTTGTAGGAAGGAACTGGCTCTGAGTAAATCAATCGATTGTGAGGAAAATTTCTCAGAAATTTAATAAAAATTAGTAATTACTGACTGAATTGGTTAAAAAAAGAGAATCTGACCTGACATAATCCTGATAATTTTTTTCTTCTAAAATTTAATTCCTTTTTTAAATAATTAACATTGAATAATCGTACTTCTGTGATATACTGTCTATGTGTAAAGGGCATAAAGAATGCACTTTTGTAGACTCCGTGTGGTTCTATAACAAATATTTCTTAAAGGACACTTCTAATTATTTTGTTTTCATATGAATATAAAATGCTTTTTCGCATTGCTTGAAGAATTTGAATGTCTGCAACATATTTTTTTGACTGTACTCATGGAAACTTTTAATGAGGTTTATAAAATTTCAGAACCTGAAAATTAACAAAAAATTTCATACTTTGCAGAAAAACTTGGATCTATTTTTGTTTTTTCAAATAAATCTGATGAATCTAAACCTCAGACAATAGTAATTTTTTCTACTTATAATTTGAAATTTATTAACCACCCCATTTCCACCACCACAGTCCATGTACTAGGGAATGCAGTAAAGTTTAATTTTAGGCTCTCCACATCGCAACCAAAGATCTCCTTGATTCTTTCATTTTGCCATTCAATCGCAAAATGTAGACATGAAGCTGAAGCTGCACAGTGATAACTAGAGAACGGATTATAGGCAAAGAAAAAATGCTATAAAAAAAAAATTCTATAAGGGGTTATAAGGGGCTATTGACTTAGGACGTATAATAATTTAAAGTAGGGTAGTAAAATTTTCAAATATTCTTTCAAAGTTAATAATATTATAAGCATGAAATATATTTTGAGGTGGATAAATTTAAATTTATTTGAATAGGCAAGACTAGGCATTTTTTTGTGAAAATAAGCACCAGATACTCAAATAGGCAAAAAAGGCACAGATAGGCACTTTGCCTATAATCCGTTCTCTAGTGATAACAAACTTTTTTTTATAATTTTTTAACAAATGTTTCCAATTTCATAAAAAAAATTATAAAATACCTAAATATCAATGGAACATAAGTTTTTTAATACCTATGGATTTAATGGCACTGTTGATGAAGCCAGTCTACTAAAGTTATTATGCTCTACTTGTTTAAAATGACTGTTAAACTTTGTATTCATGTATTATTTTTTTAGGGTACGAGAAACGAGGCATTACAAAAGTGGATAAAGAAAATAAAGACAAAGTTCGAAAAGTACTAAAATTGGAATGTTCCTAGTAAGTGTATTTAAAGTGTTTTGTTTTCATTATATAATATAATAAGTATGTAGATGTACTCAGGTATTTTTATACTCTTTAATTATTTTCTACTTAGGTAGGGACCACTAACACATAACTACATAGTTCTGTTCTTATTAATATGTGGCATTGTAATAAAATAATAGCCAAAGATAGGTTGGTAATTATTTAATTAGATTATTATAATAATCCTGGTGTGTTTTGAAGTTTTGAATTATTATTATGAGAATATAGTTTAGTTATTTTATGTATAATCTAAAGTTGATGACTGATTATTTAATATATTTTTTCTAAGTTTGGATTACATCATTCTTATAGTCCTTTAAAGTTACTCTTAATTAATTACCCTGAATTATTCTTGATTTCCAACATAAATAGGAAAAAAGCAAGCTTATAGGGATATATGGGATGGAATAACACGCACAAATAAAATATATAAGTTTATATGGATCAGAAAATTTGATTTTTCGTAGATTTAAGTATGTTTCAAATAATCAAAAGTCCCATAAATAACATCACAATAATTTTATTTATATAATTTATACATAGTTTTTAACATTCATAGATATGTTATATTTTACAAGAATACACTTAATACATATTCATAAAATATATGATGTATATTCTTTATATCATTCTTAAAATAAGTATGCTTACATAAACTAAAAACTTATGCAAGTTTTTTTACAATATCACATTTTTACATTTGGAACTTCTCGCTTCATATTATATTAATAATTAATCCCCATCAGAGTACACAAATATACAAATTACTTGATGAATTGATTCATTATAAGACTGGAGTATTGAGCAAATATAATAATTATTATGATTAATAATTGATTTTTAATAATTAAAGATAACTTTCAATCTGTATTTGTGCCAGTTTCGTTTTTTTTTCTTGTTCACTTATAATAATTAAGCTTATCTTTTTCTAATTCATAATTGTAATTTTAATAAATTAATTGAAGGAAAAATAATTGTTCCAAAGTAATGGTCCACTACTGTATATAAATTGCAAACAACCCCAAAGAGTGTCTATAAGTATTAATTATGACACGAAATTAAGATACCTAATTTGATTATAAAGTAATTAGTTCTTCAGTTAATGACTGGTTGTAGTGAAAAAAAGTTTAGTTTCTTTCTATAGCTACACCAACTATTTATTGCTCCTAGGATCAGTCAATCCAGCAGCAATTAAATTAATTACTGTTATTGGCTTTTCAAAAATTTAATTAAGTGAAGAGTAATTATGATTTAATTATTCTTAAGTGACCAAAAGGCATTAGAACTTCCAATTTCAGATTTTATTTCTTTCAAGCAGAAAATTTCACAATACGCTGAATAATATAATTGGTAATCATAGTTGAATGCAGCTTTCTCATTACTTCTTATTTAAATAATTTGCCAAAACTGGTTTTGAAATATCTCAGTTTTTACTAGACTAAGAAAGTAAATGTTTCGTTTAGTAAGTGAAATCAAAAATAGGTAATGATATCTAAAGTAATAATAAAGATATCTAATGATAGAACAATTCAGTAAGTCAATTTAGGTAATTTTGTATTGATAATAACAAGAGATCCTACATAATATAATTATAATATAACACATGTATTTATAAATTTAACAAAGAAGGACAAAAGTTGAGACTTTATTCACTTGAGTATGAATTTTCAGATTTAGACATAATTGTATTAATTAATTAAAGAAAGGTAAAATTAATGACTATGAAATTATTATACAGTGTTTTATTATTTTAACTTTCATTAATTGATTAATTAGTCATGTTTCACCAAGCACCAACACCAAGTGATAAGTCTATTCAATTAATTGTATTAACTTGCCTAATAAAAAAACTCTTGTGATCATCTCTTACTTCAGCTTTGTCAGTTTTTTATCAGAGCTGTTTGGTTCAATCCGATAGGACCCTAATATACCATTAATAACAGTAAGCTTTTAAGCTTGATTACTTTCAGATGTGTTAGCTATCTAATTAAATAATTTCTACCTCCAGTCTTTTCTTGTGCTGTTTATGGAATTGTGCTTCTTTTGGAATGTAATTTGTACATTTTAGTTAAACATAAAATTGTTTGAGCACAGTGATGTAAGAGTATGAAAACCTTTGTCTATATTAACGGATCTAATATAGATAAAAGTAACACCCTTGGGTAAGTGGGTAGGTAACTCAAATGCTTACATAAGTTAACTAAAATCTAAAATATGAACTATTGTAATGGATAAATCAAAGCGGACTATTATAATGAAGCAGAAAACATCGGTTATGGTTACACTAATTTCGTTGCTGAACCGTGTAGGTACTTTTTATTATTGTTATGATAATTATTATTAACGTTTGATAATTGTAGTCAGTTTTAATTTAGTTTTATAATGGTAAACCATGATCAACCGATAGGATTTGTCTTTCAAATCTTCCTTAGTTTGATCTCTAAAACTGGAAAACTTCACCTATTCACCTATGTATATGACAACTTAATTTATAGCTGTTGACACCTATAATAGTACCACAGTAACTATTATGGGACCGACTCGAGGCTTGCGCAAAAAAGTAATGGTAAAATCTTACCACCCTGAGAAAGTGAACATCCTGGATGGGAATTGTTTGAAGAGCTGCAGATAAAGAAGAAGCATTTTTTGAAGAAAAGTTATTCTGTTTGAAAAAAAAAACAAATTATATCCAATCATCACAACCATCAGAAGTGGGCATTTTTCAACCTAAATATTCACAAAGTAGGAAGAGGAAGGTTCTTGTTTCTTAGAAGAAGCAATTCCAAATTATATTTTAGAATCATATTGCTATGATAGTATTCGAGCAGGTTTTTCTGCTGCTCACGCTCACCTGTTCCTATAGTACAAAAACTAAATTTTGGTTCTGTTAAGTGCATTTGTCCTTAGGGAAGACAACCGCTTTGTCAAAAGTAACTCTTCTAAAGTTAATGAGGAACTTAAAAAAAATAAATTCTACAAGCTGTTGAAAAACTCGTGGAAAATATTAATAATGTTAACAATGCATTGTTCTCTTTCTCAAAGACAATGTGTAGTCTTTTTAATTTATCCCTTCATCCGGATGACGTCTTGAAGGATAATAATAGGTATTCTTGGTACGTAATTGTTGCTTAATAGGAATTAATTATGTAGGTACAATGCAGATAATTTCACCTGGGTACATAATCATATCAGCATACTCACTGAATGATACTTTTGAATTTTGTAGGTAAATATAACATTTTACTTAAAATATTTCTTAATTTTGATTATGGAATTTCGTAGTGTTTTGATTTGTGGACACTAGAATTTTAAGTTGTCTAAGGGAAATTTTATATTCAGGAAACTATAGCAGCTATAAACGCAGACATTTTCTTCTTTTTCAATGCTACACTTTGTAAAATTCACCCAATTCAACACTTTGTATACATGAACATTCTGTGTGAGGCAAATAAAGGAAAGATGTTTGCCTGGCAATTAATATCCAACCTACTACTCGTATAATATAACAACAGGAGAAGTTTTCTCCTGAATTAGATTGAAAACTAAAATGATTGGTTCAACTTTTATATCCACTCATCTATACCTAATAGTTTCTAAGTGACATTCCTTTCTTTTTATTTTAATTAAAAAGTTATTAATTAGTTCAATTTTAACTCATTAACTCCCACCTTACCACTTTAATTTTTTCTATTGTATCTAACATCATTAATTTTGTGCTTAATACAGGCTTAAAACATATTTTCATTAATTAGTTTCCTGTTTACCTGATTTCAAAAAAAGGAAGAGCGTTATTTAGACAAGTTACATAATTTAAGCTTCAAATTGTCTCCTAATATGCTATAATATACTTATGAAACATGTTATGGCTTACCATTTTTCTAGTAAAATTGAAACTGAATTAGTTTGATAAATTTGACATTATTTCTTTTATTTTGTCAGTCTTGAATTTTAAATAGAAGTTTCTATATAAAATGTTTCTCGTACTTCATATTATTTGAATGGTTAGAACGAGTACTACATAAGGATAAATTCGATGGGTGTTTGAAAAATTAAACTCTTCATGAACACCCCTCGAATTTTCCACTCTCTATTATAATAAATTTTCACAAACAAGTCTTTTCATCAATTTTAGCGAATACGAATACATACAGGTATATGGGTATAGGGTATAGGCATAGTTTATGGTAAATATGTATAAGTTTACAATAAAAATACCTCCATTTTTATATAACATTAGGTACATAATTTACATGTTTGCCGCGAAACACTTATAATTGAGGAAGTTATTATTATAAAATGGGTAATTTTAACATGAACAGTATAATTTTTATAAGCTATAATATGCATTGATTTGTTAGTCATAGCGATTTGAAGAGATTATCAAAGCAAGATCCAACTCGGGATTATAATTTTTATCCTTGTTAATAAATAGGTACCTATACTTTATTTTTCAGGCCTTAACTTATGCAGGTATTTTCGATGTGATTAATTTCATCTAGTCCATAATAGGATAGATACCAATTCTTCAACATCGGGCTTCTTTAAAAACAAATAACAATCAACTTCAAAATAAATGATAAAGGTCTTTAATTTTTTTATAAAAAAAATATCTATACAAGGTACCTACCATAAGTCATCATACCTACCCCATCTCTTAGGAACATCTTATGGCAAAGTTACTTCATCAAAAATTAAGAATGTTTCTTTATGAAAGTGACTACCTACGTCTAACATAGCTACATTATTACTAGGCCAAATAATTATTTGCAACACATTTTACAGAGGGGTAGGCATATTTAGCCATTCTTAATTTTCGAATTATTTTGACTTTCACAAACAGCCATAAAAGAAGGGAGGCGACTTATGATTTTGTTGTATGCTGCATTTTATTTAAAAAAATATGGGGACGTCTTTAAATAAATTATTTGTTAGAGAGCATAAAACGTTACTTATTGACCAGAATATTTGGCACATGAAAAAGTTGCTAAAAAACGGAAACCACCCACAAGGACCAAAAATACTTCAAATTCCTCCAATTCGCACCTCTCTAGTAGGCAAATATCTATGAACGAAAAAATATCCTGGTTCAGAAGTAACATTTTATACTCTACTTATGTTTCTACATGGTGCTATCCTAGAATTATGATTTATTAATCGTTTTCTCTAAGATACTCCATCAACTGAATTTACTCAGCTCGTATATATATTTTCTCAATATAAGTTAATTTTCTAATCTACATATTTTCATGTCATGTTTTGTCATGTCTTTTTAATGATTCAAATATTCAAAATTAAATGTTTAATAATGGATATAAAATAAATAAATATAGTTATAGGTACATTCTCTTTTGAAATTAAAGAAAAACAGCTTAACTTTTTATACAACAATTAAAATGGTGGTTAGATTTTAAAATATGGCCTTAGCAAAGCTGCTTTTTTCTCGTAAAATTATATTTATTTTCAAATAAAATGAAATTAACAATCGTAGTAGTACTTTGAAGATTAATATAATCCAATAAAAACCTTAATAAGTAAATGGAGAAATACTGGGTTCTATTTACCCTGGTTCCGTCTCTGGACGCCTAAGCTAAGTCACTTTTTCTCCAGTCTGATGTAGCAAGTAAATGACGGTAGGAAAATATCTTAAGTACTTTTATAGTCTAAAAATGACTTACTTAATTAAAGGACAATGACACTCTATCCTGCTTAATTAAATTAACGCGCAATAGCTGGATCTTCGGTCTGCATTTCCAGATTCTGTTGGAACATCGAGTTGTTGTTCTGTTCCATCGCGGTTTCTTCTGGGGTGCTTTCTAATTCTACATTGCTATCACTCTCTGCATCTTGGAATCTGAAAATCACATAGGAGTAAATATAAAGACCCTTAATCAATCTCAGTGAATGGACACTTTTTTACCAAGTAGAAGTGAAAAGTAATATAAGGATTTAGTAGCTACCTAGATAATAATACCAAATTTTAGACAATAAAACTTGGGTTCTAAATTTTCCTTATTAGGTAATTGTAACTTGAAAAAATTACACGATTTGGGTAATTTGTGGAATAATCAAAAGTTTAATTGTTTTTGAAGATTTGATGGACTATCTTTTACAAGGTAACTTCAATTTACTTTTATCCATTCCATCGCCCGGTGGAGACCCCGCATCCAATTATACATGTCTTGTAATATATTGAATGCATTAGGTGACATGGGCTGCAAAATTTACTCAACCCTAATCAAAAGTCCAATTTCACTGTTATAAGTCTGTCTCATAGGGCAATAGGGCTTCTAGAGAATATTACAGTTACTATTTTGCAATTACTTACGTATAATGTTTTTCTTCTCCTCTCATTTCACATATTACATTTGTTAGAGCCATTATATAATTTTTAGCTAATGTTAGTGTTTCTATTTTTGATAATTTTCTCTCCATTTTTATGTGTGGAATGACTTCTCTGAGTTGCTGGAAGGAAAAATTTAAATTAGTTATGTATTTGATCTAAACCAAGGCAGTGGATTCGCGACGGTTTATTGTGGAAAGAAGTTTGCCGTCGACGTGTGTACACAAAATTTTTGTGCAACTATATAAAATTTTAAATTTTTCACTTTTATTGCTTCAATAAAAAATTATAAAGTCAAAACCGGAATCATTTTTTACAGGATTAAGAAGCAAGTTATTGCAACTATGAGTAGGAACCCGAGTATAGTTGGCAAAAAATGATTCTTTTGCTGCCTAGGCAGCAAAGGTGATTTTGTTGTAATTATGTAATTTACCAAATGATTAGGGATATAACATGAAAGAAAAGTAGTTCGCCGAAATTATCAACATAAAAAATGTTGACATACAAGTTCAATCTTGTTATTTAATAAATATTTAAAGGACCCCTCAGACGATCAATAAATATTGCCAATGTGCCAGAATTGACAATAATGTTGAAGATGCGAGCGTGAATATTGATAGACTGCCAATACCTAAAACATTGATGTTTAATGCAATTCTAATTTGAACATTTTTATTGACTATTTTGACAATATTTTATTGACAATATTTATCGATAGTCTGAGGAGTGCTTATATGAAAGCACCAGATTAGACACTTACTTCAAACGCATCGTTTAACGAATGCATTCTCATTCTTTCTCTCTCATTGCTTTCCAGTCTTCTTAGATTTCTCTCTCTCGCGCTAATGCAGGTTTTTCTCCGTCGCGTCGTGCTTCCACTGGACGCACTTCCGCTCGATGCACTTCCTGAAAAAATCAAACTGGAGAATAAAAAAAATAAATAATTCGGCCGAGACTGGACTGTCTGGTGAATTGTTTGATCCTTTGACTTACCTCCATTTTTTCGCCTCTTTCTTCCTGTCGCCTCATCTTCACTGGATTCAGTAAGATCATCCCTTCCATTCATATTGTGTTTTCTCAGTTCCATTTCTTCAACTTCAACGTCCTCGTCTTCTTCTTGCCAAGGCGTTGTTAATTCCAACGACCTCATGGTTGTTAAAGACTCCTGAAAAAGAACGTTTCAATTAGTTATGCCTTTAAAAGTACATTTTTTATACTGAGTGAATGATTCGTTTATTTGTGCACAGGGAAAATCTTGTTGATGCAATAAACATCGATAATGTGGTACAAAATAGTATATTACATAAAGGGTTGTAAGCAGCATATTACGCAAAAGTGGAAAAAAGTGATAGTTGACTATACTTTTTCTACGAACACAGTTATTATAGTGAGATAAGGTTTTAATTTCTCAAATGTGTGAACATAATGTGCCAAAACAATATGGTAAAATATGGCTTTGTGCACACGAGTAATAAGTTATTAAACATCATCAAACTACACAACCATATGATTATCAAACCAATTGTTATCAAATTTTTGCTTCAAGAACTTATCTTTCTAGAGTAATATGTATGTACCTATAAAACAAAACTAGAGTAAACTAATAAATATTTAGTCTTGAAAGTAGTAAGTTTCTAGAAACTGCTGCAGAAAACTTAAAAAAAGGAAAAAAGATTGTTTGAATAATTCAACTTGGGTACTTTTCTTTTAATTTTATACCGTAATTAATGCAAGATTAATTTCTTGACCAGAGAAAATGCTCCGTCATGAATAATTTACAGTCTCGTACTTAAAAATATGCTTATTATGAAGTTATATTTAAAAATCTCCTTAGACCGAACGAAATTAAACACAAAGGGTAGCATATTTTTCCAGGACAGCAAAGGAGTATCGGAGGAATATAGATTGGAAATTACTTCGTGTGGAATTTAAAGTGAACAGAATTTACATACCAAAATAAGACCATTTTAATATTGCAAGGATGTATGCTAGATATAAGAAACTGTCAACAGCTTTCATCACAATTAAAGGTTACAAGCACGCACTGCTTATGGAATTAAGCCCGTTTGTTTTTAGTATTCCGAGCGGCTCTTGTTTCGAAAATTTCGTAACAATCTTGACCTACTTGTTTGCCACAAAAATCCATCAGATAAAAAAATCAGACTTGATCTAATTTTTGGGGTGCTTGAAAAATTGCGCTGGTGCACTAATTCAATGGTATACTAGTAAGGTACAGTTTGTAGTAATTAATTTTTTTTTTAATTTACCAGAACGTTATTTGTTTCAATTATGAAAGGTTAAGAGGAATTATTTAATCTTCTATTGGTGCATTGTATGTTTATTTTTATTTCTATTATTGTGATAATGTAAAAAGCTGTAATTTACATTATTTTTTCTTCTCTTCATTCTCTCTATCCTCCCTATTTTTCTTCTAAAGATCATTTAGCGTTCACATGCCAAATTTCGTAATGATAGGTAACTATTATTTCAGTTTTACGAAATAAGAACCACGTCGGAAATAAAAACTTCACATAACATAACAGTTATGTGAAAATGTGCGTTATTTATTACCATAAATGAAAGTGTAACAAATGTCAAGGATTGTATTCTCGTCAATTTCCATACAGATGGGCTTGAAATGAAACAGAAACAAATTGTTTGAATGATGAGGTGTTAATTTCTCTTATTATAAAATGAGTCGATCAATGTTAAATTATTCCAATTCCGAGTTTTGTCATTAGCTCATAGGTAAAAGCATACAACCATATTATGCATATTTCGGATATATTATCATAAACCATAATATAACATTTCTAAATATGCAGTTATTGATGAAAATATGTTGATTTTACAATATGGGGAAACGAATTATATCCCTCAGGCCTTAGGGAAATAGATGAGATATTATAAATGGTAATTATCAATGGAAAAGAATAATGAAACTCGTCAAGCGGTCATTGCTCAGACTTTCGTATCTAAGGAGCGAAAGGTCTATAAATATATTGAACAATAATAAGGGTCCTAAGATGGAACCTTGTGAGATTCCGTGTGGTAAAACCTTGTGGGATAAATTCAACCTAATTCAACCTTATTAAAATACATTTTAATAGCTCAATCATTAATTAGATCAACAGTTTCTTTACATCTACTATTATTACACTACACTCGTGTCCTATTTCAACAATACATTTATCGGGTAACTACTATGATTATTAATATCCAAGAGACATTATAATGTCAATGTGAAAATTTGATATTAAAGCCACGTGACGGTAATACTGAAACCACGGAAATACTTCATTTCGAGTTATAACATGATGGCAAACTGAACTTAATTAAATTGCTAAGTGGTGTCTATTCGAATTACATGCAGATCAGGGAACAATAGGAGCAGAATCCATATAAACTCATATGCAGTAATTGCACTGCTTACCTATAGAGTGTCCCAACTAAACTTTGCACCTTCCAAAATCTTCGATTTCGACCAAGTTTGGACGATCAAAAAAACATTTTTTATATCCCTATCTCCCAGAGCCACCCTGTCAAAAATATATCGCGTGACATAATATCATTTTGAAGCTGCTTTCAAAAAAATATTTAAGGACTGTTGTACTCAAAATGTCCACCACTTCCATATTCAATTGTACAATCCTTTTTGGAACCTTGGTCTAACTTTTTGCAACATTCTGCGACAATTCCGTTTCAGTAGCGTAAACCTTGGACTTTTAGTGGTCTCACAAAAAGAAGTCGATATGTATGTGTATATGTAATCATTAAGAAACTGTGTGTTATAAGATGGTAAACTGCTTTAAAAAACAAGAAGGTAAGATAAAATTTATTAGTCAACCAATGCCAAAAAACTTGTCCACAATTCGAATGTGAATAGTACCACACAATTTGGTCCCCTAGCGGTTGAAATTGACTTGTTCCAACATTTTTTTCAAATGAAATTGGAGATTTTAGGAGTGCAAAATTTTTATTGGGACGTATCATATTATGCAGTATGCGAGTATGTCTAATTTTTTTTAGAATGGCTCTCATATCAGTACGACAGCCCGTTGATATAAAAAACATCGCTTGGCGGAGATGTTGTGGGCATGTGTGTAGCTGCAATTCCACCATCTATGAGTCGGAAAAAACCCGAATTTTTTCAGACGCAACGAAACCACTTTCCCCCCTGTTTTTGAGGGTGCTGAACACGATGGCGTAGCGCAAATTTCTTTTTCGGGTTGCGCTCACCCCCTATTGGCCAAAAACCACCCCCTTTTATAAAATCTCCGTTCTAATGCCCTCGGGACGAAAAAAAATTCGTGGACTCGCTTCTGGGGTTGCCTTGTATCTAATGACAACTGCCTGTCACCCTTCGCCCACCCCCTTGGCCAAGGACCACCCCCCAAGGGGGTTGAAAAGGTTTTTTTTATAATCCCGAATATTTCTGCATTCTCCCGTTTTCGAGGTCAATTTCACCGAGTGTGCTGCCTAAAAACTCTGAAAATATTCTGAAATGTTCTTGGGCAAAAATCAGGATTTTTGTCTTCTGGTATTTTTTACAAATCCCTCCCTTCTCCCGGAAAAATGATGAAAAATAAGATTTTATAAATACCGATTATACAGTGACCGCCAAAAAGTAAAAAGTTGCCCTGCAAAAAAATGGTGCACCAATTTCAGCCTACTTGATGGTTTCATGATCCAAAAACTTTTGCATAATTTTTTCGAAAAACATTTAAATTTTTTCTTAAATGTTTTCAAAATTTTTGTCTTACCTAGACTTAATTTCAAATTGCAATATTTTTTAATATTTTAATGCAAGCTTTCAAAATCTGTTATTATTGTAATGGACCATGCACCATGCAAATTGATATTATTACTTCACATTTCTTTACATTGGCAGAAAAGTGATATTTTTGATAAAGTTGACTTTTTTGATGCAATTCTTTTAAGGAGAAATGTTTTTTTATGAAAGCTGTTTTTTTCTGGATAGCTAGTTGAAGCTCCAAACATCACTGTTATTTATTTTATTTGAACAAAAAGAAATTAAAAAAAAAACAGCTGCCATAATATGTTCTTAAAAGTGAATTGCATCAAAAAAGTCAACAAATATCACTTTTCGACCAATAAGTGAAGAAATGTGAAGTGATTTAGCAAGTTTAGCAAATTAGCAAGTCACGTGACTTAGTTAGTAGTGCGATGCACGATGCCACTATTGTTCCTGGGCTTTCGTACTATGTAAAATCAATATATTTAAAAAAAATATTGTTAAAGTCACCTATTTTGAAGATTTGTTTTGTTATTGTTTTTTTGTAACGTTTCAACTGTTAAAGAGGTCGTTATTTTAACTATTATTTCGTTTTTTTTAGTCGAGTTGAGAACACTCCATATAGCAGCGAGTGGAGATAGAGAGTTCATTAAATTTTGTATCGTTCGGTGAACATCGAAAATATACAGGGTGGTGACTTGAACGTTTTTACGATCCCACCTTAAATAAGATTGTTAGGTGGCTTCCTTATATGTTCAAGAGAATTTAAAACTCTTGTAAACAAAATCTACATTAACAGCTAGATAACCTCAGTCCGGATGCTGTAAAGTGATTGAAAAACTTTAAACCAATCTAAACAGGATGGGCTGTCTAGGTTTTTCATGAAGTTTTTCCTAGACTATATCTTACAAAGCAAATGTTTCACCGTGATGTCAACATCGCATCATTATGTCCTACAAACCGTTCTTTTCCCCATGATCGACGAAAATAATGCTATCTAATATGTAAACCCAAACAACCTGTCAATCTGCAAGTTGTAATTTCGAATATGAGAGAAATGTTAAACGGGCCATTTATTGTTAAAATTGAAAAGCTGTTTTTTTTTGTTGCTGTAGCCGAGTTGCTAAAAATCGGTATTTTGTTTGCGATATGTAATGTTACATTATTGCCTTGACTTCAGCAATTGAAAATGACGTCACACACTGAAAACTTTTTCCAGATTTTCTCTGAAATGGCTAAGTTGACTTAAAACGTAACTATAGCAACAGAAGAGGTTTTTCTATCTTAATAAGGGAGTCAACGATTCAATCTTAAAAATTTTTACCATCCCTAATGCCGGCGGGTGCAAGTCACCACCCGTATTTGTAATTAATTTGAAAGTTCGTGTTGTTTTCACATTGTTTCGTGGGAAAATATTATCTAGTGGATTCATACATTCATACACGACAGGAAGCCTGCACTTCGAATCAAGATGGTAGGTGGAGAATTGTCAGGCATTTCGTATTTTTGATTTTCGCAATTATTACTAATTTATACTCTCCACTAAAAAAATTTTTTCTATCGGCTTGCATCCCGCTAGGCTATTGGTTAATAACAAATACCAACAACTTAATGAATAGAAATATAGAATTCCTGTATTATTACGTTTTTTTATTGTCAATCAGTAGTCTAATTTTCACTATAATATAGGTTTTTATGACTAAAAATTTGCGTGATGTTTTATGTTCTCAGTATAGTCTATCTCTTGTAATATTTAATTTCGCACGGTTATAATATGCAAATATTATTACTATGCGTGCTGCATTACAATAAATTTTATGACTATTACAACATAAGTTTCTTATGCGCTTGTAAGAATAGGACAAATTCCAGAGCAACAGCAGGAGTTTCTTCGTCTTGTTTTGATAAAATATGTTGATATTTTGAACATACCAGTAGAGACAATTAATTAACTAACTGGACCAATCAGTTTCATCATTAAATTTAATGAAAAGTGAAAACCAAAAGTCCTATTATCACTTTTTGATTCTGAAAAATTTCGACATATTTTATTGAAACAATATACCTAAAGGAAGTCTGGAATTTGTTCTATTTGACTGATTCGTAATCCTTCATGGAATATTTTAAAGCTGTTTTGAAAAGCACTTCTTTTGTAATATTGCATTCAGAATAACTATTGGAATCCTGAAGTCTAGACACATGAAGCCACTAAACCACAGATTCTCCTTATACGTGTACACATGGTAAGATGAAAAATGTATCTATAGATACATACATCTATAAATAAGTAAACTCTATATCTACATTCATACATTTTACAATACGATAGTGCTATAGTGTATGGTAACAATAGTGAACATGACTATATATTATGTAGGTATGAATTGAAAATTGCTAAGGGCTATAGGCAAAAAGTCTCTTCTTAAAGTGTGGTCTTTATTATAAGATCAACGTTTCGACCGAACAATTTGGGTCATCTTCGGGATTCTAAAATGACAAAAAGGAAACCAAAAAAATATAGTTTTTTGGCAATTACTTCTTCTATAATATTATGTAGGTAAGATATCTTTAGGTAGGTACCTAAAGAAAAATTTGTTCATAAAAATAAATTTATAGGAATTTCTAGATGCCTATTTTTTGAAACAATATCTTTCAGAGTTAATGGAATTAAGTGTAGTATGTATTCTCAGAGTTTCCTAAATAAAGTACAAACTACCTATATAATTGGTCTATTCCTCGGCGTCAATTAAGGAAGGTATCCTATATAAACAGAAGCCCTTTTAAAGCCTCCAAGTCAAGCTACATCCTACGAAAGCAAGATTAAATCATGGTTCTAATTTATTTTTCGCAAGTTTAGGGAATATGTAATGAAATCAAAATTTTGGGCTTGTTTTTCTGATATTGGAGCTAACTGCTGTTAGATCAATTTATTTGTATCCAGTTACTCCTTTAGCTGGATAGTTATAATGTTATAAATGTTAAGGTCGACAATACAGCTCTATTTGAATCATCAGTGTTCCGGGATGCGATACTTCACTCAGAATTTTATCCTATTCTATCCTAAGACAAAATAATATGTCTTTAAAATAAAACCTCTCTAACAGTAAAATGATCAACAGTAATTAAAAAAAAAAACTGGACTCATCCAAGAAAAATTTATTTAAACGCATTAAAATCACTTCTTGCAGGGCCGCTTATAGATATTCGGCGCCCTTGTGCAGTATAGATTCTAAACTTCTCACTAATAATGTCTTAAAGGTGACGGGGGGGGGGGGGGGGACAAGGGGGAGATGTTTTGATAGATGCGCCGCAGAAGAAATTTTGTTCAAAGTTCAAGGTCACGCAATTAAATAATAGCAGAAAATGACGCTAATAAAAATTGCCGCAGCATAAAGGTTTGCGCTATGGGGGCTGTGTATAGCTAAGCTATAGAACTTAGAACTACAAGGGGTAGAAAAAGTGTTGAAATTAAAGAAAGTAAAGAACTTGGGCCGTTACAACGATTTATGGTAAGTTAGGAAATGTAGAGAGTCAATTATTGTCAATAAACTATGTTCCGCGGTAGATAAATTTTGTTTACTTTCCAATGTTTTACATGTTTAAATGAAGAAATTTTGGGAGGGAAATGGAATGGTTTTGAATTACAATTCACGCCTCTAAAATGTAGGTACATGTTTAAAAGGAAGGAATTTTGGGACGAAAAAAAAAGATTATGAATTACAATTAATGCCTCAAAATGTAGGTACATATTTCAAAGGAAGGAATTTTGGAATGAAAATGGAAAGATTTTGAATTATAATTTACGCCCCTAAAATGTAGGTACGTATACATGTTTTAAAGGGAGGATTTTTGTGAGGAAAATATAAAGATTTTGTATTATTGTTTACGCCCCTAAAATGTAGGATGTTTACAATGAAGGAATTTTGGGAGGAAAACGGATAGATCATGAATTAAACTTTAAGCTTCTAAAATATAACTACATGTTTAAAAGGAAGAAATTGTGGGAGGAATATGAAAAGATTGTGAATTATAATTTATGTCCCCAAAATATAGGTAAGATGTTTAAAATTAAGGATTTTTGGGAGGAAAAAAAATTTTTTATGAATTACAGTTTACGCCCCTAAAATGTAGGTAGGAACATGTTTATAAGGAAGAATTTATGGGAGGAAAACGGATAGATCATGAATTAAACTTTAAGCTTCTAAAATATAACTACATGTTTAAAAGGAAGGAATTGTGGGAGGAATATGAAAAGATTGTGAATTATAATTTACGTCCCCAAAATATAGGTAAGATGTTTAAAATTAGGGATTTTTGGGAGGAAAATAAAAATGTTATGAATTACAGTTTACGCCCCTAAAATGTAGGTAGGAACATGTTTAAAAGGAAGAATTTTTGGGAGGAAAACGGATAGATCATGAATTAAACTTTAAGCTTCTAAAATATAACTACATGTTTAAAAGGAAGGAATTGTGGGAGGAATATGAAAAGATTGTGAATTATAATTTACGTCCCCAAAATATAGGTATAAGATGTTTAAAATGAAGAATTTTTGGGAGGAAAATAAAAATATTATGAATTACAGTTTACGCCCCTAAAATGTAGGTAGGAACATGTTTAAAAGGAAGAATTTTTGGGAGGAAAATGAAAAGATTTTGAATTATAATTTACTTCCCTAAAATGTAGGATGTTTAACATGAAGGAATTTTGGGAGGATAATGGAAAGGTTATGAATGATAATTTACGTTTCTAGAATGTAGGTACATGTTTAAAAGGATGTTTTGGGAGGAAAATGAAAAGATTTTGAATGATCATTTACGCTCCTACAATGCTTGCGCCCCTGGGTTATAGCCCTATTAACCCAATGGTTAAGACGGCCCTGCTTCTTGCAGTCATTAAACAATCATGTTCTTGTAGTTTGCTTTACTTACGTAACATTTATTAGCAAGTAAAATATTTGTAGTCTAGACAGCAGTGCCAGAGCTATAGTAATACAATAATTTATAATACTGGCATTTCAATCGTGAAATGAGACTTATCAGATATCACCCGATCGATGTTTTTTAGTAGTTGAAGGAGAAAGTAAAATTATCCTCGGTCTCCGATTGCCTTTCGATTAGAAAGTGATAACGTAACGTAAGTCCACTTGACTTGAAAGATGCAATCTTTAAAGGTCACAACCAACCGTGAATAATTACGATGCAATGAATAATAGCCTAGTTTTTTACGGAACTGATACAGAAATATCTAATGGAAATCTGAACCAATTTATTCAAAGGTGTCAATCTTTTTCTGTCTATTTTTAAGTATAGTAAAGATTACCGCTTTCGATTTACATTCTCAAATCTCACTCAAGCATATATGATTTGGGTTTTTAAAATATAATTGATAGATATACCATTTCGGTGATTTTTAGTTAAGTCACTCCTCAACAAGATACAAAAAAGATTGCAGTTTTATCTCTAAACTCTTAAAAAAATGCCTACATTATTTTATGCGAGCAGGTTTTCATCCGAGTTTACTGAGATGTTAAGGGCTGTTGAAGTCTTTTAGACGTTTAGACTATGCATATCTTCAGATGGGAAGTAAAGAACGAAGTGCTGTTTTTCCCATTGTCATCAAGAAGGAGAAAAGTGATTGAAGAAAAGAGAAAGAAAATTATATTTGAATTTGTCAATGTCTTTAAACTTTGTTGCTAGATGTGTTATTACCAAATATTATCATATATAACCAAATTATTACATTGTAAAATTATTACACGTTGCATAGTCATTCACTAGGACATTCACCGTACCTAATAAGAAATAAATTCTATCAGTCTTGAAAATACCCAGAAAGGAACGGAAGACCTTTATTTTTATGATTACAAATTTTGCAAGGAATTGTGTACAAATCCCATACGAATCTCTTTTGAAATGATCATTTATTAAACGAAAAGTAACCCCCGCCCCACTTGCTCGAGAAGAAAAATTATCATATCTTAAAAGAAATGGAAAAGAGACTACGTAATTTTTTGCCTGTTTATTGGTTTTTTCAGATAAATAATATGGAATGATGCGTATACGCGGGTTTTGTACATTGGGATTTTCTCATGAATCCTGAAACATTTATAAGCACGATTATTTTAAAAATACCTGGAGGGAGAAGTTATTATATTTGCTTTTTTAGAAATACGTTACTCTCAAACGAGAAATCTTAAACTGTACTTTAAAAAACCAATTAATTCTAAAGTAATAATTACTCCACAGTTATTCAGATTCAGGATTTATGACGTGTTTTATGATAATTAGATACTTTCAATAAATTGTTTATTACTGGAACGCACATGACTGAAACGCTGACCTGAACATGCAACTGCATTCTTTCTTGATCGATTTCAACTGAAAGTTTCCTTTTCTTGGATACCTGACTAGGAAGTTATTATTATTAATCCAATTAATTTTTTCTCGTAACTGGGGGACTGTATCCCAGTAAATTGGTTTTGTATGCACCAATGCTCCAGACAAATGCTTCATCATGTAATTAATACGTAATAAAATACAGAATTGTTTCACTTTCCTTTCCCGTACTTTCACTTTCATAACATTGCAACATTGGCAAAGATAGATACAAATACCTTGGTTCAAGCCGAGCTCTAATTATGAAGATAACATAAACTAGACTTGAAGCAAAAGCATGGTATTCGGTAATCATCGACAATTAGCATACCTTATAATAACGTACTTGAAAGGTCAGCTCTTCTAGATCCTCGATTCGGAATACATTTTCTTTATAACGCTTTTATGGTTGTACACGATATTTATAAGAACGTTCTTTTGAAGTGTCCGGGGTAGTTAATTATTGTAACTTGGCAATTTTATCCGATTTAGTTACAGGAATGTTTTTAAAAGGAAAGATTAACACCACTTTTATGGCAGATTTTCGCAATAATTAATTGTTATGTATTATCACTTTGTACATATGTACATATGTACAAACGATTTGTCAATTTGTACATATTTCAAAGCCAAGTCTTAGTTGAACATTCTCTTTAGATAATATTAAATCAGTTAGATTTATGCAAGTTTTTGTTAAATTTTTACAAATTTGAAAATGAAATAAAGAAAATCAATTCCAGCTAATCACTTCTGGAATTTTCTAATATCTATGTAAATTTCCCTGTGCCAATGTACTGTATTTTTGAATTATCTAGTGAAAAATGTAATAACAACCAGATAAAAAGAAATGGCATTTACCTTGTATAATTTTTCTTTTGTAAACTTCATTATTCAGGGAATAAGAACATAAAATACACATGCCCAAAATTCCAGAATCGTCATTACGAAAAAACAAAGTTCTATTGAAGAATTGTATTAGAATTTCGTCGCTCTATAGCAAGGAAAAAGACGCAATTTTCTCACAATTCCGATCTCGGGATAAGAAAAATGTCCAAAGAGGAGAATTGTATTGTTATAATTTAAGTTAAGGATCCTAAAATAAACGAGGAATGAGACAAAATAAATTTTTCTATTATTGTCTCTTTACTGGAAAAAGTTCACTCTAAAAAGTCTCTTTTATTGGAAATTTTAATTGAAAAAAACCCGAGAGACATTAAAAAGATGGCGCCACCTATCTTATTAATGTCTACCGAACTATTGTGCATTAGAAGCTACCCTTGGTCTAAAAATGTATCATTCGCTACCCAGGTTCAAACCTATAAAAGTCAGGTATGAAGCTTTTTCAGTTCCAAATCGGATTTTTCAAGTATTCAAAAATCGTTACTTGAGAAGCTTTACTTACATTTAAAGCTTTTAACATTTACCTAAATATTTTCGGTCATTATTTACATCTGCGGCTCCTACAGTTTCACTATGGAACTTATATAGGGGTGGAGAACATACCTATAGTAACACCAGGAAGGTATTCATTTGCTGGGCAAATGAAAGGGAAAGCCACAAAACGGTGTAAAAAATGGTAATGAGAGTGCGGAGGGAGTGCGGTCCTGACAAGAGGCACCGATTAGATGCCGCGATCCCGGATAAAACCACTTCACCATAATTGCCAAGCATTCTATTCTGTGTTAGAGGTTCACAGAGGCGGACTGAGCGATATATCCGCTTTCATTACGTGTTCAGTCCGCACAGGGATTGATGCAATGATTTTCGGATTATAAATTCAAAATAAATGCAAAATTCAAAATAAAAATCGTGGTACTGTTATTTTCGAAGATTTTCCTTGCCCTGAAAGTGAAAAAAAAAATAGAAATTCGACCGTAGTGCCAAAGAGGTCTTAGTTGTGACCTTAATATTAGTTTGCCATGGCTGTTTTTACTTTCTTACCCACCCAGCACCCCTATTTCGCTCCTCGGTCCCGAAAAAATTGATGAAACTTAGGAGCCGCGGATGTAAACAATTACCATATTTTCAATCTAGAATCGATTAGATAAAGCGTACTGAGTGGTCTACAAGTCTACTAAATGTGCAATGTTCGAAGTAGGCGAAACTTAATGGACAGTAACGATGAATAATTACGCAAACAGTATAAAAAATTATCGTGTAAGAGTAACTATCGTGCAGAAGCTTAAAAAACACCAATGGTTCTAGTTATACAAAGAAAAAATCATGACTTATAACAAAATATAACTATGAACGAATTACAAAACAAAAACAAGAAAAAGAGTAACGAAGATAACGATAGAAACCGAAAGAACAACAAAAAAAAAATCCGAAAACAAGAGAATTAATAAAGAAAAAATAGACTTAATGGTTATGATAATAAACATCACCTACTTACAGGGACGCTAAGATATTCGACTCGACGCCCGTGGTCTAATAAAAAGAATGCGCCCGTCTTAATAAGAAAACACACTGGAAAAATTAAACACCAACAAAAATTGTCGTCCCCAAAAGGCGAAAAGGCTTGCGCCCCAGGGCTAAAACACATTTAGCCCTGGCGTTAGGGTTGCCCCGAGTTTAAAGACAGTTTATAGAGAAAAGCTATTGTAGGAATTCACGACGATGATAATAATTCTTCTTCTTTCCTAAGTTCCTAAGTTGTAAGAGAAATTGTTTCAAGTGAGAACTTGGGGGCTCTACCATCAAAATCCAAGTGAATTATTGGGGCGTTTTGTAACCAAGGATGAGACTGGGTCTGCCACCGCACTCCTGAAACCAAATTACAGTCAAAACAGTACGTGGATTGCATCGGGTGAACCTGCTCCAAAAAAGGCAAAGTTAATTTTGTCAGCTAACAAAGTTACGGCGAGTGTTTTCTGTGATGCAAAAGGGAATAATTTTTACTGATTATCTGGAAAATGATAAAAGCCTCACTGGTGGGTTTACGTGAATTCAATACAGCGTTTGAGCCACGAAACAAAGAAAAACTACTTCATCTGGTGAAAAAGGTCTTTTTTCACCATAACAATGATCCAGCATATTCGTCAATCGTTGCGATGGCGAAAATTCACGAATTAAACTTCAAATTGCTTGCTCATCCAACTTACTCGCCAGATTTGGTATCCTACTATCTATTTCCTGGCCTCGAAATATACCTTGTCGGGGAAAAAAAATGAGAGCAATGAAGAAGTAATAGTTGATGAGGTAAATCGCTATTTTGAGGGGACAAATCGTATTATAGAGATGGTTTAAATAAATTAGAACAGCGATATGGAAAACGCATTTAGCCTTTTTGGAGATTATGTTATGAAATAAAAATGAAAAAATTGAAAAAAAATGTTGTTTTTCTTTATAAGGCCCGGGTCTTTTTAGTCTACTTTCGTAGTTTGTAGTGTCTGCTTAATTAAGAAATTCACTTTTTAGAACCAAAAGCCTCAAGATTGTGGATCAACTATTTTTGCCGAGGATCCTATATCTAGAAAAAAAAACAGAATAGGAGCAAAATGACTACTATATTAATTTTTTTTTTAGATGAATATTTACAGTTTTGCATCTACACTTCTTGGATAGATTTGTATGCTCAATGTTATATAGGTAATACATTTTTCTATCACCTACTAAAACGTTTCTAATTCTCTAATAAAACAACTTATCTGTTAGCTTGATCGCCTTTAATAATAATAAAAAAAAGCAATTAGCTTAGGGGCTATTTCAATATCTGCAGGCCGTTGTCCGTTTTACGCTGTTTTCAACAGATTCGTTTTAGATTCTTTTGAGTAAAACGAAGTTTTTTATTTGAGTTGAATTTCCATTTAGTTCTTGAACAATTTTCCTATAAAGCATACACAGAGCAACTAGAGATTAATTAAAATTTAAAACTCATATTTTTTTTGGTTTTATAAGAGTCTCTATTAGTACTCTCACCATATCGCCGGTAGATAAGTACAATAAGCAATGATAAATAAAACTTTATAATTGAAAACTTGAAAGAAATGATAATCAAATTTTCTTGAATAAAAATAAATGAGAACTAAATGAAAATATTATATGAAGGTACCCAAATAGAGCTCACAAAGTATTCTGTATATTATTTCTATATTGTAATCGAAAGATTTTAATTTTATTTCTATTTTATATTGTCATCTGAAAGTCGACATTTGACGCAAAATCTTGGTTGCGTAAAATTTTTGAACACTAAATTTTTAGATTTCATAATCTTAGAAAACCATTTTGCTACCATTGCATTGGGCATTCATTATTTATCAAGTAAGCCACCCTATCAAAACTGAAATAGCGGAAAATATTTTTTTATTTACGTTGGTACGAGTATAATGCGCTCGGTATGCGTTTAAAAAAACCGCAAGGGTTCAATATTCAGTCCAGGATCAAACTGGGCTGCGCCAAATCTTAAAACTTTTATATAGCCACATTAGATTAAAAAAAAAAAATTCTTACTATCGCGTAGGTGAGTTTCGGTATCATTAAAATATTGTACTTGTAAAACTAAACGGTAAGATATCAGGATTACTAATTAATTGTTGGTTGTAATTTGCTGAACGGGAATCCAATTACCATATTTAATTATTTTAGTTAAATACCTCCATCTGAAAGCACTGGTAGGTACTTTTATTTCGTAAATAGATGACAGTTTAATTTGAGACCGGGCTATTTGCGGCAACTGCTTTTTTATGAAATGCTAATGCAAATTAGTCCGCTCTGTAGTAATAGCTGTTTGTGTAGACGCCCAAAAATTTTTAATAGCCTGTCCCCGATCCATAAAATACATTTCGTTATGCCAAGGAAAAAGTGTAACAGCCTATACAGTTATACTCATAGGTTTCAACTCAACAACAATATAGATACAAGAACAAGCAATAATTATATTTAATTGGTGCATGTATAAATAATTTCTAATTTTTCAATGCAGCAACCTTAAAGGTTAACAACATTTTATTCGTGATTTCTAGATTTCTCAACTAGATTGCAGAGCTTGAAATCTATGCGGCGATAAAATTATAAACGTAGGTACCTTTGGCATTAAAAAAAGGTTAATTAATTATTATAATTTTTTATTTTAAAACCGGTATTATTGATCTAAAAATAACGACAATGGAACTATTGTCATCATATTTGAATACTTATTAAATGTTTTATTGTTTAGAAGTTGTAGTAGGTAGAAAAAATATCTATTGAATAGATTAGAAAATTCATGATGAGATTAATTTGGAAAAAAGTATCCTTAGTAACCCAGAAATCTTATAAAAAAAATCAATATCATTAGAGTACTTCTTACTTCATCCTGTAGTTTATAAATTCGTAATAATTTTTTATAAAATTTATGATTTAAAAAATATTTAATTCGGTTGAATTCAATCAAACTATCTTGAACTCGATATACCTAACTACACAAAATATAATTAATTTTTTCATACACAAAGTATGTACATGAAATACAAAAATAATTGCCAATACTAGCAAAAGAAAGAAAATGTGTTTATAGCGGCATAATAACGCGAAAAATAATAGATATGCTGATATGGACTCGTCTAGTTATGATTACATTACAATTTACGTAAACTTGACCTTTAATAGTTTGGCTTCAATGATATTTTGTTCGTAGTAATTCTCGCAGTAATCAAAACAAAATTTTCTTGATATAATATGACTATTATTACAGACTTTAGTTAAATTTTTTTATAATTTTTTGCGTATTTAAGTATTTGAATTTTATAATCATTTTATGCTTTCTCATCAATAAAGTCAACATGTCCCAAGAAGCGATACTAGCAAAAACTACATGCAATGAAATGGGTACCTACCTCTCAAAATCATAAAAAAATTAAATGCTATTATTGAACGAAATAGACTGAAAATATTGCTTCTGGTTTAATTTTATAAGGTCAACCCTTACTGTTTTAGATCTTTAATTATTATTGTTAATTGATATTTAATTTATTCATTTTTCTTAATCATATCTTTATGGCAGAATCATTGACGGCATCAAAAATGTTCCATAAAATTTATACAAGACTTAGCAGTGTGAATAAATTTTTAAATTACACACGTGTCGGCTTGGTTATAATTAAAAAAAAGTAGGCCATTTTGCTCGAGAATTTTCAATAATAAAAACTAGGAATTCAAAACTATGTTCAAAACTAAGAATTGTTACTATAAATCTTTCTTAATAATAATGTGTTTTCACACTATTTTGATACGCTATAACTTTATACGAACTATAAATTAATATTGGTCTTAAATGTTTCATCATGTTATTTCATATCCACAGAAAAATAGGTACCTATATCAGAAAAATACAATTTTTATTAGTAAGTACTCACCTAATAAACTTGACTTTTCACTCCATACATTAAGAGATTCTTCTTCCAAAGTTATTTAATCCAAACTGCCACCCTTTTGAACCATTACAGCTTCAGGCAAGCACTAGAACAAATCACTTTTTCAGTATTGAAAATAACTTCCGTGGCATTTAAATTTAAATAAAACTAACGCGCGTTTTCAGGACGCCTGTATTAACACAACAGTGTAATTCCCGTATGAATCGCGCACGTGAAAGAACTAGTGAAACTAAATCATTGGAACGAGTTTTGAAGAATTTTTGCGCTTTCCCGTTACACGAGCTGGTGAATGGCAGTGTAAAAATCTAGGTCGGTCAGTTTTCAGTTTGGCCGCTCGATCAGACGGGCCCCCACCAGGTAAATCAAGTTATTGTTGCTTCACTATCTGTCAAAACCCCTCTAATTTAATTTCTTGTGCGTCCAGGTTCATTGTCGGATCTATTGAACAATTCCAATCCAATAATGTATCATTAAATCTAGCTAGTTTTCATTGTGCTGGTGCTGGTGCTGGTTCTGCAACTTTTAATTTCGTTCATAAACAACTTTCTCCAAAAAAGAATATTAAAACGTTGACATAATACGTTGAAAATTTCGAAAAACTCGCATAAAAATCATGATGATAATGTTAATGAACTTCCTCTAAAATGGAACTATTTCGTAATTCATCGGTCGCCAAGGACGCGTCAGTAATGGCCAAATAATGTTTATATGTCTCAAACCATATAATACTATAACGTTAGGCAATAAAGCTGAATAATCAGAATGTTATCTACCTATAAATAGTAAGAAAAATCAATTTTTGGGGAGCGGCTAATAGTTTGAAAAGTGTTTCACTGGCTTCCGATTGTTTTTTACTAGTTGCAATCAAATCGAACACTATAACATTATGTATAATTTCCTTATGTGTACCTAATAATTATTCAAGGTAGAAGGCTCTTATTAATTTTATTATAACTCTTTAGTAGTTTCTTGAAATGAAACCTTTACCGCTTTGAATCAATGTTTTAAAATATCTGCAATTAAATGTTCTAGGAAATTGAAAAGGAATTATTTTGCATAATGAGAGATCATTTCTTAATTGGCTCTCTAATTTCTTCGCGCAAAGAAGCTTATTATTATGACTTTCCTTTCAGTCAAATGAAGTCTCACAAAATACGTTTGAGAATTCATGAAATGTTTCCCAATGTCTGAGAATAAGAATTCAAATCATAAAGATATAACTGATTAATTGGGGTCTTTCATTATCACGATGATTAATAATAGGACCTATATTTTTCGAAAGTTAGAATTATGTAATAAATTGAATTATTATTTCATTACCTTATTTCAATCACTTACTTTTACCTAACATATAGTACTGGTAGGTATGAATACCCAAATCTGACCTCCGAAACAATTGAGGACAAATAATTTTAATTAAGTTACAATGAATTTGGGCTTAGTTGTTGTCCCGGAACTTTATCTAGAAGCGATATATTCAAAGGTCGTAATACGAGTCCGGGTTTCCAATCTAATGATCAATCGATTTACGTCGATCAGGATGCAGACACATGGAAACTCTTGAAAGTAAACAGCCTCTAAATAGAGGTAGATTACAGATTCATAAGTTTGATAATGTTTCTAGACTAGACCAGGTCGTAGGCGTTATGTTTTTGCTATTATTTTTTAGGTGACATTAATTTTCAATGTACATATATACATACATAATCGATTTAAATTTATACACCTACATGTATATGTATACACTGTACGAGTAGGTACATCCCGATTATCTACTACTTACCTGTGTATAATTTTTTGCTCGATAGGTATAATTAATATATCGATAAATAAATAATGTATATCTACGATCCGGATGCATTGTTCAACTGTGGCAGATTTAATTTATTGATATTATTGTCTTACGTAAGACAATGGCAGTTCAGACTATAAAAAATTAAATGTTTGAAAAGAATTGCGTTTTCCTGAAAATTTATTGAGTATAGATATATTTTTTTATATTTATAGAATTACTTTTTCTTATGGAAGACCCGTGATAGACCCCCAGGGAATGGTTCGATCCATCGAATTTGATAGACCAAAAATCTTCCTGCCTTGGTCTCTCGCCACTGTCATACCTTTGTTTGGTTTCCTTAATGGCGGAGACTTGGTGTCCCCCTCTCCTGTCTCAGCTTGCCATCTATTATCACTTTCGTTAAAGTTGATTGTATTTGTATTTGTACATTGAGGGTGACTTAGTTACTGCGACCTAAAAAGATCTATTGTATCCCCTCTACTGTGCTTCGCCTGGTGTGGAATCCCTTTAGTGAAGCACCCTCTCCAGGTACGTTTCCTTGAGAAACTTCAGGATTTTGAGAGGATCAAGGTCGGGTAAGTTCCCGGCCTCTAACTGGTGGTGGCCCAGAACATTACTTCTTTTGAGTTCTAACGCATCGCAGTTGAGCAGTAGGTGACGTGGTGTCTCGTCTCCTTTCCCGCAGAATCTGCAGACGCCATTCTTTTCTATGCCTAACTTCCTCAGGTGTTCCTTGAGCTTACAATGTCCCGTTAGGAATCCCGTCAGTGTTCTGAGACATTCCTTGTTGAGGTTGAAGAGTATCTTCGACCTTTCTCGGTTAAAATTCCCGAGAAGTTCTTTGGCTTGTCTCAACCCTGAGAGGTTCCTCCAATGGGTTTCTCTCAGTTTTTCTTCTTCCTTTTGGAGTTCTGCCTTGAAGAAAGTATCTTTGAAGCCACAGAATGGTTCTGGTCCTATGAAGGGTGTCGATGCTCCTTTTCTTGCCAATGAGTGGGCACGTTCGTTTCCCTCGATTCCGGAATGGCCCGGTATCCACTTGAGGTGAATTTTATTTTTCTTGCCTAATTCGTTAAGTTTTCCTAGGCATTCCCAAGCCATTTTGGAGCTGATGATCGGAGAGCTCAGAGTTTTTATGGCTGCTTGACTATCCGTCAATATTTCTATTTCTTTGTTTTTGTAGTTTCTGTCGAGGTTTATTTGGGTGCATACTTCTATTGCGTGTAATTCCGCTTGAAGTATGGTTGGGGATTTTCCCATTGGTTTGGAGTACATGGTGCGTGGCCCATAGATTCCTGCCCCGGTTCCCTCGACGGTTTTAGAGCCGTCTGTGTACCATTTGATCGTACCTTCTTTGAGAGTGCAGTTGGAGTTGTTCCATTCCTCTTTCGTAGACAGTTTCGTGATGAAGTTTCTCTCGAAACTGAATTTCTTAACAGTTCTGTCTTTTGGTAGTGTTAGGAGCTCCTCACAGCCACCCAAAGGGTCGATCCTCAGTGGCTCGCCGTACACTCCTGATTCCTACTTTTGACATCCTAAGTAGAGCTTCTCCAGCTCTTCTTTCTATCACCAAATGTGGTGGTGTCAGATCCAGGATTACTTCCAACGCAGCGGTTGGGCAGGTTCTCATTGCTCCTGTGATGCAGAGACACGCAAGTCTCTAGATCTTCTCAAGCCTTTTCTTTGCTGTTACTAGCTTAGTTCTTTCGTACCAAGCAACCGCTCCGTATGTGATGATAGGTCTCACGAGCATGGTGTACATCCAGCGCAGAATGTGTGGGTTACAGCCCCATGTTCTGCTAGCCATTCTCCTGCACACCATGAGAACGGTAGTGGCCTTACTTACTGTTTTGTCCAGGTGCTGGTTCCACAGTAGCTTTTTGTCTAGTGTTACTCCTAGAAATTTAACTTCTTCCTTCCATTCTAAATCCACTTTGCTCAAGCGTATAGCTTTGAGTTTTGGAAGCTTCAGTCTTCTTGTGAATGGTACAAGAAGTGTTGTTTTTGTAGGGTTGATGTTTAGTCCTACTTCCTGGCACCATTTCAGGGTTATATTTAACCCTCTCTGTATAATTTCGCAGAGAGTACTTTCAAATTTACCTCTGGCTATTATGACGATGTCATCGGCATACCCAATGCAGGTAATGCCGTTCTCGGTGAGTAGCCCGAGGAGTTCGTCAACGACCAGACTCCACAGAAGGGGGGATAGCACTCCTCCTTGTGGGCATCCTTTAGTTTTATTTACCTGGATGGTGTTCTTGCCCACATTGGTTTCAACTGTTCTTGTAGACAACATGTTAAAGTTGATATAGCCCTTCAGTTTTCCTCTTCTGCTATCATCAAGTGCATCTATAATATTTTTTTGACATAATTTTCTCTCCACTATCTTCACTGCTACGGTATCCTATTTCCTCAGTGCATGAATTCTTCGCTTTGTGCCCTGATAGTACCCAATGTTTCCTGGTGGTCTACCTTTCTATATTCGGAATCAAGATACGAGTTCAGTGACTTCCGTGGCCTAGTGGTTCTCCGCTGGCTCACGAAGCCATAGATCGCGGGTTCGAAACTCACCTCGGCCCGCTTTACTTTTCAGATTCATTTTCGAATGTCTGTGAAAAGTAAAACAAGCGATCGAACGTTTAAATGGCAAAATATAATTTAAAGTGTGTGTGGCTAAAGAGTTCGTCTCAAAGCCAAATTACCAGAGTGGAGCGACTATGTCTTACCTACACAGTTAAGACCGATGCTCCCTCTTTTTTTTAAAAAAAAAAAAAAAAAAAAGATACGAGTTCCTTTCGCATTTGAAGTTCTATCTGAAGATTACTGCCCTCTATCCAGTGCTTCCTTCATTAATTGCCTTCCACCAACTGGAGTATTGCGCTATATCACTCCTTTATGATTTTTCACTCTTCACTCCGGACCATACCTCTGTTGCTTATATAACTATCGACCAAACGATGCTTACCATCTTTTGTCTGATTTTGATCTAATTACCTTTTTGTCATAATTCCACTTATTGCTGACCAAGTCTTCTTTGCCTGAGTGATTACTCACGACTTCATAATGTGTTCTCCAAAGATTTACTTTCAGTCGAGAACACGAGAATTTCTCCCAGGTATCGGATAATATTTCCCTCTGTTATTGATTTTTATTCCAGAAATTTAAGAAACGATTCGCCTCTGTTTTCTCCTGGGTCAGATTCAACTACATACCTTCCTGCTAGTTTCTTGTCTAGTTGCCTCTACTTACAAGAGTGTTTTATGTTATCCTTGACCTCTATTGGCATCGGTAGTTTTCATATTCCATCGTGTATCATATTTCACAGGGTCGGTCCGAAGATCGATCTCTGCGGAATACCTCCCGTTACGCTTTCTCTTTCACTTTATAGGCAGAGTCTACTCATTTAGATAACTGTTAACCATTTTTCTGATACACAAATATTGATGGCAGGATTACATGCGTATGTGCCTTTCTATTTCCATCCACTGATTAAAATGGTTGCTTACGTCGAGCGTGATCATGGAACTCAGATCCCCATTTTTCCTCTTGTGGTTTGCACCATTTTCCGAGCTATGTTGATAGTTTTTTGAACCGCGTATATTGTCAATTTGCCCCTCAAAGAAGCCGTATTGACTTCCCGAAATACTCTACTTAACAACTATATATATTCTGTGGATAGTGAAAACCAAAACATTGGCGTTCAATTTTAGGTTATTTTATTGTCGAAAAGAGAATGACAAGAAGAATGACAGAAGACATAGTAGTTGTGGTGTATCTCGGGGCTCAGCTCTGGCACCAATCCCGTTCACAGCTATAATGCGGACCATGCGTAATACGAGCTAACCTAGCATGCTCGGACGATTCTGGTTGCATATTTTGAGCCCAGCGATAGTTTTCAAGAACACTCTAAGACGCAGAGATATCCACGAACGGTTTTTTGACAACCGAACCCATTTCGTCAAGGTTACGAACTGTTTTTTTTCGGTGTATCTTATATAAAAGTACAAATTGATCTTGCAGGAAAGTAAACTTGATTTTTTGGGCGACCATTTGATGACTTTGTCAAATGGTTGTATACAGTGACCACCAAAAAGTTGGCATCATATGGGAAGAAATTTTATTTTTGACTTGTCAAAAAATTTGAGAACATAACAATCTCTGCTTGCCTGAAAGCTTGTTATGCCGTAATCAGATATACAGAGTGATTTTTATCGAGAAAATAGCTTTTTTCGAAGTCATAAAAATCATAAGGGTGCCATTTTTCGAAAACTAAGCAAGTTTCGATTTTATTTTTGTACAATATGTCAATTTCAGCCTGCTCGATAGTCTCGTGATCCAAAAACATACAACTTACCTACGCATAGGTAATTAAAAAAAACATTTTCAGTTTTTGTTAAATATTTAAAAAATTTGGCTTATTTAAACCTAATTTCAAATTGCAATTTTTTTTAATGTTAACTTTCAAGATCTCTTATTTTAGTGGACCATGAAAACTGTTAATTATTACTTCCTATTTATTTACATTGGTCGAAAACTGATATTTTGTGACAAAGTTAAATTTTTTGACGCAGTTTACCTACTTTTAAGGAAAAACGTTCTTTTACGAGAACTGTTTTTTCAAATTTGTTTCTGTTCAAATAAAATTATTTAACAATGGTGTTTGGAGCATAAAGTAGCTATCCAGGAAAAACCAGCTTTCATAAAAAAATTTCTCCTTGAAAAAGTGAATTACATAAAAAAAGTCAAGTTTGTCACAAAATATCACTTTTAAACCAATGTCAAGAAATGTGAAGTAATAATTAACAATTTTCTTGGCCCATTACAATAACAGATCTTGAAAACTTACATGAAAACAATATTGCAAATTAAGCTACCTACTTACTTAAGTCAAATATTGATAATATAAAAAAAAACGAAAAAGTTTTTTGTTTTTTGAAAAAAATTATTCAAAAGTGACATGTTTTTGGATCATAAGATTATTAAGTAGGCTGACATTGACGTATAGTACAAAAATAAAATTGAAATCTTGCATAGTTTTCGAAAAATAGCACTGTTATGATTTTCATTATTTCGAAAAAAGCTATTTTCTCGATAAGTAATAATTACTCTGTATGTATATCTGATTATGGCAACAAAACTTAGGAACAACCAGTGATTTTTATGTCCTCATAGATTTTTTGACAAGTCAAAAATCAAAAATCAGTCGACCTGTTTGTTATTAAAAGAGCACACATTTTGCAAAAAAATACAAACATCCTTCAAATAGATATAGGTATTCATATTAACGGCTCTGGAAACATGTGTAATATGAAAAACATAATCGGAATGCTCAATAATAATAATTACATTATGCTTGGATGTTATTAACAAGAAATATTCACTGATTTGTCGGATGTACCTCTTTACGTTGCATTTTCATAGGTGTTGACATTGCGCAACCTTCGAAATGTGTTATTAAAGTAACATAATAACAATATTAATATTAACTGCAATACCAATAATAACAATAACTATTTTGAATCCATTCGAACATGAGTCCAAGGTTATTTTCCTTGGAAGTTATTGTTTAAATACGATATTTAGAACGCCAACCCCTAAATATTGACTCAAATACGAATAAAAATATTTATAAAAACCAAAATAGAAGGCTAGTAGTATTGACAATAAATTTTTAAAGTTATCTTCTATATGCAATTAAAATTTTCATAGGAAAACTTTTAATGAAAAGTGGAAAAGTTTTAATTAAACACATTTTAAGCACATTTAATTAAACGTTACAACTTTGGAGAACAGGCAAATATCCTACTTAGGTTTAAAAGGGACTTACAATAGGGAGGATATCAAGTTTTGTTCAGAGTCTAAGACTTAGACCAATAATTTAAATATCCTCATAAACTTCTTTGTTAAGGGCAGTTAATAGCTACAACTCAGCAGATTCACCCAAGTTTTCTTTCGATATTGAGAGTGTCATTCGAAAAATGTGGCACGGCTCCATCTTGTTGCAACCACATGTCAGCTTGTCAGCTAAATTCATCTTATCCAAATTAGGACTTAAAATTCTTTTAACATTGATCAATGTCGATTACCGTTCACATTATCCGAAGCACCAGTTTCATTTTGAAAAGAGAATGGTTCAGTGATGCCTTCACTCCATAAACCACACCAAAACGTTTTTTTTTATGCAATTGCTTTTCATGAATATCTTGTGGAATATTTTCAGACCAAAAACATCAATTTTTCTTGTTCATTCAACCAAAAATGGGCTTATCTGGTAAACGTATTTAAAAAAAATTGGTTCAATTTCGAAGTCGCTCTAAAGCTCAATCTTGGTAAATTTGTAACCTAATAACGAACACTGATGAACTTGATGCTTACAGCATCAATATTTTCTTCACTTATTTTCATTACGTCGTATTGTTGGCCTATAAGAGAGCACAGAGGACGAAGCTCATAAAAGTTGGCACCCCTTATTGCGAATTTTCAGGGATTCTGTTTTTTCCGCCACATCTTTCTTTTTTCCATATAGTGATCGCTCCAGCGGAGCCAAGAACATAATCTCGAGGATGTGGTGTTCTGCTGGCAGTAAGACCAGAATTAACTGTACGTCCTGTCGATCTTTGCAAAATTCATAATGCCTTCAGTACTACAACAATCGATGCTGTAATAATTGTCCTTGTTACCCTGATAAAACCAACAACGTGTGTGGTAACAACCTACATTCCGCCCTTAGTACTAATAATCCTGAAATTTCGATTCTTCATGACACAATTGAGGCAATTCATGCAGTCACTGAAATTATCATATTAGAAGACTTTTATTTGGCAGAATACGTTGGTTCTCTTCGTGAAGTTCACAGTAGGCTTGTTGTTGATACCTTGAATCAGCTGATAAACCTATTATTGGACCTAAGACAGTTCAACTTTGTCACCAATTCTCGCGTTCGTATCCTAGACCCAGTCCTAACTAATTCACAGGGCTCAATAGAACGTGCTCCTGAACATGTCGTCAGAGAACATGCTCATCATTCATCCCTCTCGGAATATCTAACGCGCAGTGCTGTCAAATCTTCACCGGAGCTTTTGGAAATAATAGTTACTCTTCTCACAATTTGAGAAAAGGAGATTATTCTTCTTAATATCTTTCTGGGGTATCTTGGGACCCAGTTATGCTCTACGAGGATGCCAACTCTGCTCTGATCAAATTTAACGACGTTATGTACAGCGTCAGCATTCCATAAGTAATATCTTGGTTCAACAAGAGCATCATAAGAAACATTAATAAGTGGCATTAGCTCTGGCGACTTTTTAAATTATCTCGAGACAACTCTCACTATGACCACTTTAAACTATTTCGTTCCCCAATTAAAAAGGACTTCTATTTATACTCTACTTGATCACAACATGTGCAGGACACGGTCACCATTCACCATTGATATTCCTTACATTTTGACCGAAAATGAACTGCTCCTTGCTACCAGAAAACTTCAGCCGAAGTTCTCTGCTGGCCTAGACAGAGTTTCAGCTTTTCTAGTCAAGGACTGCACGAGAGTTTTGTCAACTTCCTCTCTTATACATTTTCAACATCATTTTGAACTATGGCGTCTTCCCAAGTAGATGGAAATTAAGGAAAATTGTCCATGTATTTGAAGACGGAAATAGAAGTAATGTTTCTAATTATGGACCAACAGATTTACTTATAGTATTTTACAAAACTATTCAAGTTCTGTATATGCCATCTTATCAGTGAACCAGTTGCACATGACTGTCCAACTTTCAACAAGGATTCATTAAAGGAAGATCCACTGTCACCAACTTTGCATCTCTAACCCAGTCAATATCACTTGACGCTGGACGCCAGGTCGATATAATATACATACATCAACGTTAGTAAAGCTCGATCAAAAAGCTCGACTGCTTTGGTTTTCATTCCATCTTCCTCGGATTCCTCAGGGATCTGTGTTGGGTCATTTTCTTTTTAATATATTTATTGATGATCACACAACACCTTAATTTCGGTTGCCTACTGTATGCAGATAACATGAAATTAATTACTGAAATTCAATTGACTGACGTCTTTTCTTTGCAGAGAGACTTGGATACTTTAACATTAGGTGTTTCAAGAACTCTCTCATAATTAACATCAACAAGTGTGCCATTGTCTCGTATAGGAGTAAATACAGAATTGTATGCAGCTACATAGTTGGGGGTGAGGTTCATTTCAAAGGTCAAGTTGGTGAATTTGGGTGTCTTCTTCGATTCCAAATTACTTTACACATCACATTGTTCATATTAACAATTCTGCATGAAAATTAATTGGAGCGGTCATAAGCCATTGCAAAGAGTTTTCTGGAAGAGACAAAGAGTGATATGGTCATCCAGCTAGCAAATTCGTATAAACTCGCTTGAGAGTTGAGTAAAAAATCCCTTTTTAAAACATCTTAGCTACAAAATTTCCTAAGTTTATCCTCCAATAGCTTACCCCAAAGACTCACTACTGAATCAGTTCTCATTATACAAAGCCTGAAAACTCGTAGATCCTTGTTCTTGATAAACTGGTGACATATTTAATTGACTATCTTGACCTTTTGGCCTGTTTGAGCATTGCTACCCGAATATTGAAGCGAGATTCAATAATACTTTTTACCTAACGTCATGCGCGCACAAGTCTATTGCAGAATTCGCCAATACACAATATGTAAATAAGTAAATATATAAATGTGTTAACACAATAAATAAATAAATAAATAAATTTAATAAAATGCACACGACATTCGATTGTTCACGATTTGTCCAAATACTAAAATTCACACTAGTGGTGCCATGAAGGACGAGTATATCGTCCATAATTTTCGCGGAGCGCACGTTGTGTATGAATAAAAGAACGATTTTTAATGAATTTTTTTCATAAGCCTGCCTAAATTATGTTTAATTTGCTTACATGACAGATATCTGTCTTTATTATAAAGCATGAAACATTTTTTGATCAATACTAACAGAATAATAGCTACTAATTACAGATTTACGTCCTAAAATTTGCGAGCATTTAAATTTACCTGGAAAATTTTCCCATTTTACCAATACCTATTGATATTACAATCGTCCAATTTTGCAGACATCCAGGGGAACATCAGAAATTACACCGAAAACAAACACCCTCAAAAGAACCCCCACTGCTTCCCTGCGACTTCAAAGGAATAGTAGCTTAAGTGAATATTCGTCGAAGCTCGAAGTATGTTCATATAGGTACACAATAATTATAACGCGACATGAAAATGAAATACGTCACATAAATATTCCTCAATCCCAAGATCCAAGGTTAAGGTCGCAGAGAAATTACAATCATATTTCGGGAGAAGTTATAAGTGCAGGAATGCTACTTTTAAAGGATAAAAGGATATGGTTGACAACAAAAAGGTTAAAAAGAGACTGATGGACATTTATCTTCAGAAAGTATTGACAATAACGTGGAGGAGTGCCCAATTTAGATTGAAATCAAATTAGTATATCTTTTTATGTAGAAAGGAACCTGTTGATTAAAGTTTATAAGTAGGAAATTTTTCTTCAAAAGTAAGTATCAGGCCGTTATTAACGTATAAGATCGAAAATAGGTCGAGACTCTCATTTTGTGAAATTTCACAAGATGTCATCACCTAAAATCTGAGACAATTATCTGAGAAATGCATTCTTGACTCTGTTCTCCTTTCGGCGTTGAACCGTTTCGCAGTCAGAGCGTAACAGAACACACCGGTTTTGTTATTTAATAATAATTACATTAAACCATGTAAAAGTATACAAACTTGTGTTACATATAATAATAACGTATCACCTGGAATTTTATATTAAATGATATACAGTTAACCTTTCACAAGTACCTATCTGGCAAACTAATTACGTATACGTATTACGTTCCCTTGCGGTTTACATAGATTGCGAATCAATTTTATCTAATAGAAACTATTGTAAACGTGAGTTAAAGAGCGATTGTATCAGTTATAGGTAATAACTTTCGATTTCGATTCTAGAATTGATAAATTGTTGTGGCACAAGATGCCTCCGGCCTAATTATATGAACGTACTATTTATGCAATGAAGCTTAATTAATTAACTCTTATTACGATTGATTTCTGCATGGAAGTAACGAGAACAAGAAATAAAGAGGCACTGATTGAAAAACTCTTGGACTTACGCGTTAACCCCCTCTTCAGTGTAAGCTTTATAGGTAAATATCAAGTGCTTAAGGATATGTGCAAGTAATTGTTAAATAATTATAATAATTAAGCATTTAGTACATTAGTTAATTTTGAAAGTATTAAACGTAGGTGCCTGGGTGTTAAGAGGACGAGAAAAAATAAAACCTTTCACAGCCTGTCGAGTCAATGAACTTATGAAGCAGGTGCATGATAATGATTACAAATTCATATCAGGTATTGCAATAATTCTAAAGCACTAACTGAGGGTTTTCAATATGGATTTTTTAAATATTTATTTCATTAAGGTTATCAGGTGTATTAACATAACATTACTTGGAAATTACACGAATTTAAATTTAGAGTAATCATATTTAACTGAAATATTAACTGGGTGTTTGTATTATACAATAACTTTTTGTAAAGAGAAGTTTTTAACGGTAAGCAACCGTGAAGTCTCTGCTACTTTCCATTACTAACTGAAGCTTTCAAAGCAATAAAAAATGCTAGTTTATGCATGATTTCAAAAACAACTTGCATAACTAAAAATCTCGAATACCTGCATTAAAATGTAGGTACTAACATTTTAGAAAAACATCTTTCAATTTATATAAAATGATTTCGTTCTGATACATTTTAGTGTATTTTTTAATAAAAAAATACACTATTGAGGACGACATCACTTTTCGAAAATCACCCAAACTCATCAAATGTCCACCGATCATGACCCCCAGATCACGAAAAAGTGGTTTTCCAAAATTCACCTGCCCACGAGATATATATATACCGGGTGTCCCAGATTTAATTGACCAGGCCATATCTCATATACAGGTTGAGATAATCGAGCCGAATAAAAGGCATATTATTATAATTTTTCAAGCCGTATAACATGACAGCATGAAAACAACCCTCACTTCAACATCCCTTAAGTTACAGCCCCCACCCTTAAAAAAATGAATAGCACCCTGTGTATATTTTTGTATATTCAAAACCAGTATTCGATTGTCTATTCAGATGATTTTTCAGATTCAAAATTGGTTGAGAAATAACCAAGAAAAAGTTCATCAAGGTGGTCATGACTTTTTATCTTAACTTTCTATGGATGACTTTTGCTGTCAAAATTTATCAATATTTAGTCATAGTTTTTAACAGGCAGGTGATAGTTATTATTATAATGAAAGTCCAAACAATTTATTTATAAGTCTGATTTATTGGGAAATTTAAAAAAATAAAACAACAGACAAAGCACTTTATCATGAACCTTAATGATGACTGTAACCTGCTAATGACCAAAATATTGATAAATTTTGACAGCAAGAGTCATCCAGAGAAAGTTAAGATAAAAAGTCATGACCACCTTGATGAACTTTTTCTTGGTTATTTCTCAACCAATTTTGAATCTGAAAAATCATCTGAATAGACAATCGAATACTGGTTTTGAATATACAAAAATATACACAGGGTGCTATTCATTTTTTTAAGGGTGGGGGCTGTAACTTAGGGGATGTTGAAGTGGGGGTGTTTTCATGCTGTCATGTTATACAGCTTGAAAAATTATAATAACATGCCTTTTATTCGGCTCGATTATCTCAACCTGTATATGAGATATGGCCTGGTCAATTAAGTCTGGGACACCCGGTATATATTTATTTATATATATTTATATATATATATATATATTTATAGAGATGTACACGGTTATTGTTGAGCCCGTTGAACATATTTACGGTCAGTTGTGTAGCCCTTTGCAACCTTGTTCAGCCCGTCTGCGGGCTGAACAAAGTTTCGCGTGTATATGAGCGCCAAAGCGTTGCACACGCCCATGGGGACCTATAGACAGATTTTCAAGTGGACTTAATAATGACCGTTCCTCTATACAACATACGCTGTTTAGTACACTATGTTTGCCACCAGGCGGCGCTTTGTGTATATACCTATAGAGGTGTATATACATTGTTCAGCCCACCATACTAATATGCCGTTATGGAGCCCCCCAGCTGGCAACATCGCGAAACGAGGAAACATACTAAGAATTTCTTGAAACATATAATTCAACTAGGACTCTCATGCCTGGAAGGCGTACATGCAGCCACACAACTTCTTGGAAACAAACCTTTTCGAGCATCTAGGGGTAATGGTCTGGCACTATTTGACATTCACATACTGGTTTTATTTAATTATGATAAATATTAATAATAAGATTTGATTATTATTTGAAAAATATTTATGAAATAGTAGGTTTAGTTGTTTAATTTTTCAGAAGTACCAATCAATGTTGTATATTATGTATTTAGGGCATTTAGACCTTTAAAAGTACTTTTTAATAAAAAAATAATAACATTAAAAATACTTCTCTTCACATTTGACCATCAGAAAATGCCACGTTTTTGAATGGGTTAATTGCAATAATAAGTAACATTTCATTATAATACATTCTTGAACTAGGTTCAAATATTGTTATATTTTATATTAATCTTTACACCCCCTCCTTGCATGTAGTCTACGTTTACATGACAAAAAAGGTACCCCATAGAACACCTCAGAAACATTAAGTGAAAATGGCTGAAAAACATTTCACGCCCGCCAAGGCTAGTCAAAATTTGTTAATTGTTATTTTTGCGAATTTTCGAATTTTACTAAAAATTTTTTTTTTTTAAACACCTGCTTGAAATTTATACAATTTGTAGAAAATAATGTACCATTTTTGAAAAAATTGTCTGGCTGACAATTTTTGTTAAATAACTTCTGACAGACCTTTTGTTATAAATTATTTTTTTTTAAGAAAATGCACGTCATACATATAACACACCTCCTTGAATTTTTTTTTTTAAAGTTTTAGATCTCTTATTCTATCTATTGCAACTTGTCTGGCTGACAATTTTTGTTAATAAATTTGTCAAACTTATATTTGTTATAAATTACATTTTTTATGAAAGTTCACTTCATAATACGTACTCAGTAAAAAAAATGTTTATGAAAAACGTATTAAAGTATATAAAAGGGATCTAAATTATTAATTTATAACAAAAAAAAAATTTTTTTTAGTTAGTAACTATAATTATACCATAATTTTTTCTTTTAAAAATGTGGTCGCAGCACTTTACCAATGAAGTTTGTCATAGTAAAAATCTTCTTTTTTTTTGCTGACAGACCAATTTTTATGCATAAAATAGATGTCAAACCTTCTTTCAGAAAAATATTAGGGTGGCGTTTTGACACAGTCTTTATAAAAGCCTTTTTTATGAAGTAACGCTGTCACTGCGCTTAAAATTTGAATCTTACTAATAAAAAAAAAACTTTTTTAATGATAAGAATATTTTTATGCATAGGCATCTTAAGCTTCAGTTTTTTTTTTTTTAAAGAAGTGTTCCTAAATGCCAGTGATTGATCTTGATACAGTGATGCTGCGCATTCAAAATGAAGTCTGACAAATTTTTTAACAAAAATTGTCAACCAGACAAGTTGCAATAGATGAAAAGATCTTAAACTTTAATAAAAAAAATCAAGGAGGCGTTATGACGTGCATTTTCATAAAAAAATAATTTACAACAAAATGTCTTTCAGAAGTTAATTAACAAAAATTGTTAGCCAGATAATTTTTTTCAAAAATGGTACATTATTTTCTACAAATTGGATAAATTTCAAGCAGGTGTTTTGGAAAAAAATATTATTTTTTTTGCGAAATTCATAAAAAATAACAATCAACAAATTTTTACTAGTCTGGCGGACGTAACATGTTTTCAGCCATTTATTTCACTTCATAATTTTGAGGTGTTCTGTGGGGTACCTTTTTTGTCATGGAAGCGTACACTATTGTGAATTATTTCAGTTTTAGAACTGTTCTGCATGTTATCCATGATATATTTTAAGATAGGTACCTAGAACAATAGCTTACTTAAAAGTCGTGTTCAATACGAAAATTGCTCCCTCTAAATCATAATAAATACGATTTTTTAAATATAGGAGGTCGAAAGGATAGGTATAGTAGGTACGTTACAAGATATATGAAAACTTGAAAATCATATTGTCTTTATTCAATAATTTTACCAATTGAATACATAAGTGGACAAAGGTGCTAAGTCACATTTAAAAAAAAAAAAGGATTTTTGTGCTTTCCGAGTCTTTGCGGTGGTCTTTTAACTTTTGCAATATCAAAAATTGCATATTTACGAAACTACCAGTGGATAAAGCTGATATGTCACACTGACCTATTCATTGTTTTGGTGGATAAAGGTGCTATGTCACAAAATTGGACATAACACCTTTATCCACTACAAATGTATCGCTATTTAGCAAGGACATGTTACATACACAGTGACATGTCCTATTTGAACTTCAAAATATAATGGAAAGTAGAGGCGAACAAATTCTTAAATTATTATCGAACAAAGAAAACTTATATTCTGCAAAAGAAGGTAAGATTTCTATAATTAAATAAAATAGGATTATACCAACACAAAATAAAGCCAAACATAAATTTTTTTATTTAAAACCTAAAATTTACTGAAACGTCATCCTCAAAAATGGAAAGGAAATAAATCAGCAGCATGCAGAGAACGGGGTATGGAATACATTTCGCAAACAGGAAAAGTCGTGCCAAAAAAAAGCTATAAACATAGATAATATTTTATGCAAAAAAAGTTACAGCTTAAATTGTGGAGTAAAATTTAACCTGGAAGCGATAGAAACTATTCTAAACAAATTTTATAAATTGGATAATGCAAAAAAACTTGTCTTCTGTTTAAAAGTATTAATCCAATTGCTCAAAGTCAAAAATAAAAATAAAAAAATTAACAAAAAAACCTCTAAGACAAAACGTGTTCTTCTCATTTACTCAATATTCTGTTTTTGTGACTTCGCACCTTTATCTACTTATGTCTTCAATTATTTGTCTTTATAGCAATTGTGTACAAAGGCTTTAATCTTGACCCAATTTTTTTCTTTGAATATCTTTCAGATATAAACCTTAATTTTTGTACACATCTTATCATTAATATTATTTACGGTCATTATTTACATCTGGGTATCCTATAGTTTCACTATGGCACCTATACAGGCTTAGAACTATTATTTAAAGGGCCACTACAGGGATATCTTAAACCATTGAAGATACGGGGTCGGTTAAATCAGAGAAAAGTTGCGCTATTTTGTGGCCATCTCGAATCCGTCAAAACATGCAAGATATCTGTAACCGTTTCTGAAATATCCTGAAAAAACTGAAAAATAGATAAATCTTATTTTCGTCACATCTTTTTTGTTATTGGAAATTAATACATTTTTGGTCATTATTTACATCCGCGGCTCCTAAAGTTTCACTATGGCACCTATACAGGGTGTTTTGTAATCGAATGTCAATATTTAAGGGGGTGATTTTTGGGTCGATTTTAAGAAGAAAACTTCATAAGAACATATGTCCTAAAAGTCTTACCTTTTGAGATACAGGGTGGTAAAGTTTTTAAAAATAAATAATTTTTTCATAATATCTGTAATATACCGCTCTGGATATTTTAATGAAATTTAACAGACGGGTATTACTCATCAAAAGGCATTTTTTCATGCACCACATTTCGTTTTATCTCCACTAGTGACATCTTGCAGAATTTTACCAATGCATATTTTTATATTTTTTTATTGTCATTTACCGACAATTTTGTGACCATTATAGGGAAACAGATTTTATTTTTTTTATGCGAAAACCGTACATGGGACTGAAAAAAAATAAGTGATCAAATTTGCTTTGAAATAAATGGGGATTCCAAAAATTATTTCTATTTGAACAGAAATCAGTGGCGTACCATCAATGTCAGCTAAAATATGCCGGTAAACTTCTGGTACATGAAAAAAATGCTCCTTGATGCGTAATACCTGTATACGAAATTTTATTAAAATATCCACAGCGGTATTAGATATTACGAGAAAATGATTTATTTTAATAAAACTTTACCACCCTGTATCTCAAAAGTTAAGACTCTTAGGACATACATTCTTATGGAGTTTTCTTCTTAAAATGGACCCAAAAATCACCCCCTTAAATATTGACATTCAATTACATAACACCCTGTATAGGGGTGGAGAACATACCTATAGTAACACCAGGAAGGTATTCATTTGCTTTGCAAATGGAAGGGAAAGCCACAAAACGGCCTAAAAAAGCGGTTTTGAGAGTGCGGAGAGAGTGCGGTCCTGACAAGAGGCGTCGAGTAGGTAGATACCGCGAATTACGGATGTATCCACTTCAAGCGCTTCGAAGCATGCAGAGACGTACTGGCACTATATCCGCTTTCACATATCGTGTCCAGTCCACAGGGATTGATGCAATGATTTTTGGAATATAAATGCAAAATTCAAAATAAAAATTGTGCTACTGTTAATTTCGAAGATTTTCCTTGCCCTGAAAGTGAAGAAAAAAATAGAAATTCGACCGTAGTGTCAAAGAGGCCTTAGTTGTGACCTTAATATTAGTTTGCAATGGCTGTTTTTAGCTGCTTACCCACCCAGCACCTCTATTTCGCTCCCCGGTCCCGAAAAAATTGATGGAACTTAGGATACGTGGATGTAAATATTTACCTTATTTGCTTTTTGAGCTCTGATTAAATTTATTTCATATGCCAGTCGCAGAGATTTAGGGGTTGCTTGAATTTTTTTTCCCCTAATTTCTACGACACTGTAAAAATTGGCATTGTGGAAGCGCATTTTAAACTGTCAATGTTTTCTACATAAAAAAGGTACTTACTCCTAGTCAAGTACTCTAATATGAACTGTTTTTGAGAAAAACAGCATTTTATGATGAAAAACATAAAAGTGGCAAAATGTTGTTGTTGTGTTTGATCAATCACTTGTGTTTTACATTTTTTTATGATTTGTTTCACTGCAACATTATTTATTTTTCAATTTGCCGTCTTAACGCAGATAATATTAAAGACAAGACGTGTACGAAAGCTGAATTCTGTATCTCAAACAGTTCTCTGAGTTATCACATAACGAATTTAACTATTTTACATTATTAGTTCTTACCTATTTCTACAGGGTGAGTTTTTTTCAATGTTTAGTATTAGTACAGGGATCTTGTAAACTACTGCAGTTAGAGGAACGGTTAAATGGGGAAAGAAGTGCAGTTTTATGCGCTTAATTCGAAACAGCTTTTGTTTTTTATTTAAAACTTTTTTATTAGCCTAACTTTTTTATTTCCCGAAAAAACGATATCGAGTTTTACATCGTTGTTTTTAGAAAAAAAAATACATATCGAATGATGTCATAGCCAACTATGACTTACATTTAAAAAAACACAAGTTTACGTCATAGCTCGAAAACGACACAACAAATAAAAAAAATTGTAACGCCGTTTTATTGTCTATGAAATCGTCTAAAAGGTTTTCCTTTACGATTTTTCTCTAATCCCAATAATAAGACTGCTATCTCGGTGTAAAGAAATCCGCGGAATTTACTTTATGTTAAATATCTAGGAAGCCATGGAGATTTTCAAAAAAACAAGAGCTGTTTCGAATTAAGCTCATAAAACTGCACTTCTTGTACTAGATCCCTGTACTAAACATTGAAAAAAACTCACCCTGTATTTTTGCTAGTGTTAATACAGGGTGCACCATGTATTCTTCTTTATATTGCTATCTCCTGAACGCTAAGAGATACAGGGTCGGTTAAATTAGAGAAAAGATGCGCAGTTTTGTGGTCATCTCAAATTCGTCAAAACATGCCGTCACCGTTCCTGAAATATCCTGAAAAAACTGCAAAATCAAGATTTCTTATTTTCGTCATATCTTTTTTATTATTGGAAATTAATAAATAATTTTTCGTAGGCTTACATAAGCCCGTTAAGAGCTATCCATCTGACATTTCAAAAATGTTCAAGGCCTACTAGATCCAAGAGTTTTCACAGTCAACTTTCGTTTTTCTTATGGCCGCCATATTATTTTTTTATGTCGTTCGATATGAAAAAAACAATGGAAACCAAAAATTAATAAACTTCAAAAAATTTTTTTTTTATTATTCTTCTTTTTTCAAAGAAAAATCTAAAAAAAATCGTAGAAAAACGTCCAACATTTGTAATGCCTAAATAGTGCTTGCCTTATGGTTTTTTAATTTATCTATGAAATTTGGTCTAAAAATGTGTCTTTTTTGTAAAGAAAAAAGAAGAATAAAAATTTTTTTAATTTATTTTTTTGAATTTTAACAATTTTTAGTTTTTATGATTTATTTTATATCGAACAACATAAAAAATGGTGGCTATAAGAAAAACGAAAGTTGACTATGAAAATTCTGGGATCTAGTCGGCTTTGAAAATTTTTGAAATGCCAGATGGGTAGCTCTTGCCGACTTATGTAAGCCCACAAAAAATTATTCATTAATCTCCAATAATAAAAAAGATATGGAAAAAATAAGAAATCTCGATTTTTCAGTTTTTTTCAGGATATTTCAGGAACGGTCACAGATATCTTGTATGTCTCGACGGAATCGAGATGGCCACAAAATTGCGCTCCTTTGGACTTGTTTAACCGACCCTGTATCTGTTAGCGTTAGGAGATAGCAATATAGAGAAGGATACATGGTGCACCCTGTATACCAATAAAATTGACAAAAAAAAAATAGCGTAAAGTATTCGTGGATAACGGTTCTTTAGAACACTTGCTCTATTTATTCTGGCACGAAGGCTATCCTGGCTATCCCATTAAACAATTAATTTGATTACTGATATCCGTTTATTATACTAGGTATAGTATTTGGGTATACCTACTACTATTATACTATATAATCATAAGTCGCACGCGGAAAAGCAGGACGGGTGGTGTCTGAGTGACGTCATGCACAAAGCCGAACGAAATTGAAACGCCAAGTGATTTTATCTTCTCGAGTATAAATGTAAACGAATAAACCATTAAAAATAACCGGTTTCGACAGTTACAACTGGCAACATTGTTGGGCTTTACAACGTGCGTAAGATGTAGGAATATATACAATCGGGCTGAAGAAAGATTTGTTAGTATATTTGGGCTTAATAACGATTCGAAAATATATTTTAAAAGTAGGCTTACGAAAAAGTTTCCCCTCTTTGTTTGCCACCACTTGTGGGCATCTTTATTTAACAAAACACTGATATATACTTCTATATATGAGTTAGAAAACCCGGGTGGAACAACGACCTGTTAATATGCGCGGGCTTCACAACGTATCGTCTATGAGTATATATATATATATTTATATATTTATATATTTCTCCAAAATCGCGAAATTTCGATTTTCAAAACGCTCCTGTAGCTTTATCTTTCAAGATTAGTGAATGAAATTTTGGATCCTTGTAAAACCTTGGAACGACGTTAGATTTTCGTTGAAAAAAATTCCTAAAGTCGCGTTACTTCTACAGGGTGTCCTTTCAAAATTCCCCATATCCCGTTTTTGTCACCTCATTTCAGGTCGCAGTTTTCAATCTAGGAGACTGAAATTTTTGTGGAAGTAAGATATCCATAAGGAGTGGTCTGGTATTGCACTTGAGCAAAATCGATCGAGCCGTTTCAAAATGGCGGCCATTTTAATTTTTGGAAAAAGGACTATTTTTTGAACCCCTGTATAAGCTAGATAGAAAAAGAGTTTTATATCAAATTCACAATATTGGAAGTAAATGACTTGAAATTTAATTTCATGCAACAAAATTTGCATTTTTTCTATTAATAAGCCAGTGGCGTGGGTAGGAAAAGGGTAAAAATGGCTAAATTTCTCCAACAATTTATGAGCACATTTTTGAAGTAATTAAACTGAAATTTTTACAGTAGACAACTATACTAATAGACTTCAACCCTTGAGAATTTCAAAAAGTAAATAAGAAAAATGGCGGAGATATTCGATTTTTTTTTACATGATGTTTTTTTTAAATTAATTTCTCTAAATTTTTAAAAACGCTCCTGTAGCTTCATCTTTCAAGATTAATGAACGAAATTTTTTACTCTTATAAACCTTAGGGCTGACGTTTGATTTTCGTAAAAAACATTTTCCTAGAGTTGTGTTACTTCTACAGGATGTCCCTCCGAATTTCAGAAAAAAAACCGTCCATGAGGCACGGTTTCTGGTCGAAGTTTTCAATCTAGAGCGCTGAAATTTTTTTGGTAGTAAGATACCCTCAAGTAGTCGTCTGGTACTTTATTTGAGTAAAATAGGTAAAGACATTCCAAAATGGCGGCCTTTTCAATTTTTGGAAAATGGCTAGATTCTGAACCCCTAAATAGGCAAGATCAAAAACTTTTAAACAAAATTAACAAGATTGGAATAAACTTATTTGAAATTTGAGCTAATGCAATACAATTTGCATCATTTCTATTAATAAGCCAGAGGCGTGGGTAGGAAAAGGGTAAAAATGTCTACATTTCTATAAACATTCATGAGCTTATTTTTGAAGGAATAGAACGGAAATTTTGATAGTAGACAACTATACTAATAGCAGTTAACCTTCAAAAATTTCAAGAAGCAAATATAAAAATGGCGGAGATATATTCGAATATTTTTAAATGATGTTTATTCCTCTAAAATTTCAAACTTTCGGTTTTCAAAACTCTCCTTCAGTTTTTTCCGAATTTATTAAAGGTAGTGTAAAAAATAGTATTTTTCAAGTAAAGTTAGCCAGTGGCGGGCATAGGAAAAGGGACAAAATTGTGAAATTTTGCCAATTTTTTTGATTTTTAAATTTAAAAATCCATTCTAAGGCACGTGTTGAAACGAAATGAAATGAAATTATCACAGAAAATTTTTCACATTAAAGCACTACGCTAACATGACATGACTATGGAAAATTTCAGAAAGCCAATAATTTAAAAAGCGGTGAAAATATTCATAATTGAATCGCATAAAAATACACTATTTCTGCGATTGATGCGCAAGAAGGTTTTTTTAGTTTCTGATGTACCTACTAGATTTTAGAAGACCAACAATGTAAACATTTTGTAGTCAAAACATGATTTCTCATTTAATAAAGTCCAGCCCTGGAATTTTTTATCAACCTGGGCCTTCTGTCGAGCTTTTGTCCCCTAAGAACAAGTCAAAAATTTTATTGGAAAGAATTTAAACGAACTTTAAGCAAAATACGTCTGCTCGAAAATGATAATTTATTCAGAGGTTTCATTTTGACAATTTTTTATCGAAACGGTTAAGTCGTACTGTTGAAATTGAAGAAAGATTTCCATAGAGTTTTTCCTCAACTTTTCAAATTCGATGACGGCTTTCGGAAAAAATGTCAGAAAATTAACTTTTTCAGCATGGGGGAATAATTTTACCGCTGTGGAATTTGAATAAATTCAGAATAATGTTTTGACAAGTTATCGGAGAGAAACATTCCCATAGTAGGTAAATTTTGAAAAATATCTTCAACCGTTTCAGAAATATTACTGCGCAACCAATTACCAGAATAAAATTTCTTTTGTGGTTTTCGACCCTTCTTGAAATTCACTATTTACCATTGGTGTATGGTCACTCATGAATCACCCTGTATACTTGAAAGTACTTATTTATCCAAAATAGTAAGTAATTTTCCGCGGTCCTAGCGCTAGACATCATCAACAGTTACGTCTGCATCCGTGCAGTGATAAAAGCTAGACGATGAGCTAGACCAGAGAGGTTCGTGAAAAACGGCAAACCTTATAACTATAGCTTTATTTTTCGTAGTTTTTCGTAGCTTTATTTTTCAAAAAATTCAAAACCCCTTCAATGGCTCAAAATAAGCTAGAGATCGACTTTGTACCAGCAAATGTCATTTTCTTGATCAAAATACTTTAGAGCAACGATTGTCAGTTGTTTTTCTTTAAATGGAAACTACGTTTTTAATGACTTTTCGTTTCTAGAAATTCTTCTCATCCCAAATACGATATAATTATTGCATATTTTGATCATTGTAGCCAGTCTATCCCCAGGGCTTTTGAATTTTTCAAATCGGCCAAAAACTGACCCAAAAGTTGGCTGTTTTTTATGCACCTCTTTGTATAGACTGATGGTCAGATCATGTCATACCCTCTCCACCAACTAGCTCTACCCTCGCAACTACCAGTCTCTCCGATGATATCATCGAGATGTTGAGTCATTCGGACTTTACGTAAAGTCAGCTGCGAAATCCTTTATAGTTCCATTCTTTTCTCCATTCTGTTGGTGGATCAATAGGATCAAGTGGATCAATAGGATCTTTGAATGAAAGGAGAATATGTTGAGTAACATGTTGAGTAGGCTTAAATATGGTTTTGACGCACATGCGCTGCAGGAGTTTACCAATTCGATCAGTGGAGTTCCTGAGGTAAGGGAGAAATGCAGCTACCAAAACTCTTGGTGGTTGTTCGGTGGGTATTGTAGGGTTCTGAGTCATAACGCTCTCTTGATTTCTGAAGCGATGTAGCCATTCGCCAGCGCCTGCAGAGCATGATCTAAGTGGGCGAGCTCTTGGAGTTGTTGGGTCTGACAAATAATACGAGACGCTGAACCCATCATTACTTTTATCACTGCCCGTTTTCAGCCTGAAAGATGATTGGAGTTTTTGGTGTAAATACAGATCAGTGTGTGTTGGATTTCTGTATATAGACCCTGTACGTATCCCAAAGTGCTATTTGCATTTCTGTTGACGAGACATCAAGAAATGATAATTGGCAGCTTTTTCGATTTCCATCGTGAATTGATTGACGAGAGGGGGGTGAATACAGCTGACATTTCTTAAAATTCATATTTAATGAAAGTATTCTCCTCAATTCCTCAAAAAGTGCTAGCTAGGACTTTTCAATTGCCATTACCTACTCGAATGTCAGTGCAAATTACGACGACAGCTAATTTTCAACCCTGATGTTTTTATATTGTTTGCAGAGACAACATAAACAGGATGAAAATATCCGCTCTATAAATGGGGGTGGAAGCTATTACCTGTTGAGGTAATAGCTTCCATTTCGATATTGTTCGATTGTTTGTAGAAATAAGAATTGAATCATCTAACATTTGAGGATCTGAGCTTGGAAATGACAAAATACGTCATTTCCACCTACAGTAACTTCTTTTGTACATTTATTTTCCTTTAGTCAATTACATTTCTAAGGGTTGTTCAACAATACACCCCATCCTTTTATTGACATTCTTTAACCGGCAACCTGTTCCAAGGAAAATAAAAGCTATTTATGTTTCTCTCTCAGCGACTTCTATCTTAATTGCATTGCAACGTTTGCTAATCCTCAAGCGTTTTTTCGAAGAGAAAACTGAGCTGCTTTATATGATGTTTGTTATTGTCTCATCATCATCTTCGATTTAGGAAAAAATTGTTACTTCTGTACCAATTTGATAAAATATTTGATAAAGTTATTGTTTTTTTTATAACTTTGTCAATATTCTGTTTTCATTTTCATGTAAGTAAATATGGATGCTGGCTCGAGAGATTCGAGTGATTCGATCGTCCTGATTAAGGAGACACCTACAGCACCGGTGTGGTAGGTCCTTGTTTTACTGCAAGCAGGGAAGACGAAGGGATTGAGGAGTGGAGTAACGAACAGGACCTTCGATACGAGCAATCTTGTCCAGTTTACTCCGGAACCGGACTCGTAATCTCTTGTGTTTTAATAATATTTGTCCTAATTACCGCGAAGTATTAGCATTACTCCGCACTAGTAAATATCATCTCGATACAAATAGTAAATCTATATTATTGATTTACTCACCCGAAGTATTTATTCTAAATTACCAATAAATAATATCAATAAATAATTAGCCCCTAATAGTTTGAGTGTCTAGTGCATATCGCATTATCTGGTACCTACATCCTAATATTTGTACCTTTTCTCCTCATTGGGAACCCAGCAGAAATCAGCACCAGGACCACCTCATTATTTATCGTCACACTTTCAGCCAGCTATCCGCTATGTCAAGAACCGTAACGCTGAGTACTGTTTTGATTCATAAATTGTACTACCCAAAAATGGGTTCAAGTGTTTCTCGGTGAACTATTCTTTTTACTGCTAAAAAATTGCTTGTTCTACCAGAATACCAGAATAATTCAGGGTATGTTCGAAGGAGCGCGACTGTGTCTAGAGCTACGCTGTAGCCCTAACCACCAGTGAAGCTCCTAGAACTTTTCGAGAACCACGGCCGGCGTGTATATAAGTGTGTGTGGCTGTAGCTACAGTTAGTTTAGATTGGAAGACAGTTCAAATTGGAAGTCAGTTCCATAGAATACAAAATTGAATGAAGTGATTGCGACAGTATATAACTGAATATTGGAAATAGTCTTTAGAAGTGAAGAGCATAGTTGTGTTTAGTAGTGTGTGTAAATAAGAAGAACTGATTATTTAGATTTTGGAGGTTTTTCTTAATTTGCGTTGTGATTGGTTTAAATAAAGACTAATTATAAACTAAGTCTTTCGATTTGAAACAATAAAGAGTAAGAATGTTTCAATATCTTAGCTGAAAGTTATCATTACCTTAAAGCTACATTAATCTGCTTTTAGATCCAAATTAGTTTAGTGCCTGTATTTCGTAACGTGTAACTTGTTTTCAAAAAAAACCTTCTTGCGCATCAATCGCAGAAATAGTGTATTTTTATGCGATTCAATTATGAATATTTTCACCGCTTTTTAAATTATTGGCTTTCTGAAATTTTCCATAGTCATGTCATGTTAGCGTAGTGCTTTAATGTGAAAAATTTTCTGTGATAATTTCATTTCATTTCGTTTCAACACGTGCCTTAGAATGGATTTTTAAATTTAAAAATCAAAAAAATTGGCAAAATTTTACAATTTTGTCCCTTTTCCTATGCCCGCCACTGGCTAACTTTACTTGAAAAATACTATTTTTTACACTACCTTTAATAAATTCGGAAAAAACTGAAAGGAGAGTTTTGAAAACCCAAAATTTGAAATTTTAGAGGAATAAACATCATGTAAAAATATTCGAATATATCTCCGCCATTTTTATATTTGCTTCTTGAAATTTTTGAAGGTTAAATGCTATTAGTATAGTTGTCTACTATCAAAATTTCCGTTCTATTCCTTCAAAAATAAGCTCATGAATGTTTATAGAAATGTAGACATTTTTACCCTTTTCCTACCCACGCCTCTGGCTTATTAATAGAAATGATGCAAATTGTATTGCATTAGCTCAAATTTCAAATAAGTTTATTCCAATCTTGTTAATTTTGTTTAAAAGTTTTTGATCTTGCCTATTTAGGGGTTCAAAATCTAGCCATTTTCCAAAAATTGAAAAGGCCGCCATTTTGGAATGTCTTTACCTATTTTACTCAAATACAGTACCAGACGACTACTTGAGGGTATCTTACTACCAAAAAAATTTCAGCGCTCTAGATTGAAAACTTCGACCAGAAACCGTGCCTCACGGACGGTTTTTTTTCTGAAATTCGGAGGGACATCCTGTAGAAGTAACACAACTCTAGGAAAATGTTTTTTACGAAAATCAAATGTCAGCCCTAAGGTTTATAAGAGTAAAAAATTTCGTTCATTAATCTTGAAAGATGAAGCTACAGGAGCGTTTTTAAAAATTTAGAGAAATTAATTTAAAAAAAACATCATGTAAAAAAAATCGAATATCTCCGCCATTTTTCTTATTTACTTTTTGAAATTCTCAAGGGTTGAAGTCTATTAGTATAGTTGTCTACTGTAAAAATTTCAGTTTAATTACTTCTAAAATGTGCTCATAAATTGTTGGAGAAATTTAGCCATTTTTACCCTTTTCCTACCCACGCCACTGGCTTATTAATAGAAAAAATGCCAATTTTGTTGCATGAAATTAAATTTCAAGTCATTTACTTCCAATATTGTGAATTTGATATAAAACTCTTTTTCTATCTAGCTTATACAGGGGTTCAAAAAATAGTCCTTTTTCCAAAAATTAAAATGGCCGCCATTTTGAAACGGCTCGATCGATTTTGCTCAAGTGCAATACCAGACCACTCCTTGTGGATATCTTACTTCCACAAAAATTTCAGTCTCCTAGATTGAAAACTGCGACCTGAAATGAGGTGACAAAAACCGGATGTCTGGAACTTTGAAGGGACACCCTGTAGAAGTGATGGGACTTTTGGAAATTTTTTCAACGAAAATCTAACGTCATTCCAAAAATTTGCAAGAATCCAAAATTTCGTTCACTAATCTTGAAAGATAAAGCCACAGGAGCGTTTTTAAAATCGAAATTTCGCGATTTTGGAGAAATATATATATAAATATAGATTTATATTTTATCTTGTGTAATTGTGATTTTCATGTTTTTTAAAATTGTTTTACAAAGATGACAACAACATAATAAGATCCACATTTATCAGGGAGATCGTTTAATATGTCATGTGAAGCGAACCTTTTTCTCACTGGTGATTGCGTAAGTAATCAACAGGTTTTGATTTTTTTCAATAATTAAAAAAAAGGAGCAAAAATAGATATTTGCTTCACATAAGGCCCGAATAAATGAGCTAACGGTGTTTTAATTGATTTCAGTACCCTGATGATGATCCAATTTTTGCCTGACAAATGGGGATCGAAACGTTGGAGATTGCAATAAAACCATGTAATTAAATGCCTTTTTTTAATGCCGAATGCCCTGAACCTAAATATTTGGATATATAAATATATATATATATATATATTGATACGTGTTAAGCTGTGACTTCCGTTATGTTGAGAGGGCGACCTGACTTCCCTAGCAACCGATAATATATAAACAAAAATTTTTGCATATATGGAATGAGGGGAAGCTGAATAACAATAATATCAAAAGAGGGGTAACGATTTTTCAAAAAAAAAATTTCGTATATAATCTGTTCACGCAAAATACGAACTGGCTTCCAGACAATTTTATAGCCTAGTTTGATGACAGATACGTAGTGGCGTCCAGAAGTGTTGCCAAATATCCGGAAGTCACATAGGCGAATGTATACCACTTTATATGAATAATTTAAAGTATAGCTGTGTATGTTATGTACCTACCTATCTTGTTTCGAATACACGACCTTAAATGATTCGAGATGGAGATTAGTAAATTCATACGGATTTGTCAATGGATAAATATTTTATGAACTGAATGTTTTTAGCAGTGCCGAACCGATCAATTTTTTTTTTCAGTAGAGTAAAGGCTTAAGTAAAAAAACATACATCGTTTCAGAATAATTAGCAAAAGAACGGGCCTTTGAAAAACTTTTGAAATCACTTTGATATCTTATAGAAAGCATTATACATATAAAAAGTAATTCAAAAGTTTAACTAAAAATTATATTAAAGTGTTTGTGAGATAGCTGATCAAAAATAAAATGTTATAAAAATAGAATTTCAGAATGACTGATCAAATATGGCCGGATCAAAAAACTGATTTATTAAAAACGGCTATAATAATAATAGAACAAATAAAAATCAATAGGTATCTCGATATAAAAGCTATAAATCCCGAGCCCCTGCTCAATATTCTCATAATTATGCTCTAGGTATCTCTCTCTAACTTTCAAACAAATTTTTTCTAATTCATGATTATAAGCTACATCATAGCTAAATTTTAGCTTGAGAATATAAATTAAAATAAAATCAAAAAAATACTCGTATATATTTTTCACTGAATGTACTGTTTTGAGGTCCTATTATAAAAATATATGAGTTAGACAAAGCAATTTTTTTTGTTGTTTTTGTTAAAGCTACCTATCTAAGTTAATTTAACAATGAATTTCACGTAATTCGGACTAAAAGAAATTTGATTTTTGTTTAAAAAAATAGAAAAATATATCTATTCAACTTTTTCAATAAAACTAAACAGATCATTTTAAAGTAAAAGTTTCAAGCTTATCAAACTGTACCTGTAAAGTTTCACCATCACATTTTTTTACTAAAATTATCGGTCTTTGTAAATGACCAACAAAATCAAATTTGTCACTTTTGTAAGTTTGAAATAATTTTGTGCTTTGTATTTTTCAAACTAAAACTTGAAGATTTTTTTTTATATCGCTCACATCTATTAATGTCATTTCAATAGTGAAGTGTGGAAGTTTCAGATATTTATTGTAAGAATTTAAAAAATGGCGTATGTTTAATTGATTTTGTTAAAAATTTTACTTTGTATACGTACATACTATTCTTGTAAATATTTTTTTCAAACTTGAAAACAAATTGTTAGGTGCAAGATCGTTCTCTCATTTAAATTTTTGCTACCTAGCTCAATTTGTAAGTATTTGTAACTGAAAATCGAAAATTTTCAACTTCAAAGCAGTGTAGAAATAGAACGGCTCAAGATATCTAAAAACCGTTTACGTGTCCCTATCTTAACTTTTCACATAGTATCCTATACTATGTTGTTTAAAATTTAATACAGGGTGATGAAAAAACGGATAATTTTCATCACCCTGTATTAAAATTTACTCCGCATAATGGGATATAACATGAAAAGCTAGGATAGAGACATGAACCATTTTTAGATGTCTTGAGTCGTTCTAGTTCTACACTGCTTTGAAGTTGAAAATTTTCGATTTTCACTTGTTTATAACTCATAAACCGCTCAATCTAAATTCCAATGGTGAAAACCACCTGTATTCGATTTCTTCAGACATTTGAAAAATTAAATATTTTACAGGGTGTTCCCGTTAAAATAACGGAGTATGTGTCAACTTGCGGTATTTCCGGAAGTGCGGCCATCTAAAATATTTTCATTGAATTTTTCGTGATCACTTATGTCTGGAAATTTTTTATTTTGAGGTTATAGGCCCATTAGTTTCCGAGATACGGTCGCTTACCTACCTTAATGAAACACCCTGTATACAGTGCATTTATTTTAATCGTTGCCATAGGGAATTTCATGTTAAAGTTACAATTCCACCCTATGTTAACTTATGTTGCCTGGCAGCTTAGAAATCGTTTTTATTTTTCAATAATAGTCCATGTCATCTACTTCACAATATAGCCTGTTAGAAAAACCGACTTTTGTTTAATATAATTATACAGGGTTTATAATTATTTTTATTGAACCACTTATTTGATTATATAATATATTTGATGAATTTTATTGGGATTTAGGTTCTAATTTAAATTTGCCACTAAAGATTCTTCCAAATTTCGTATAGCATGTGTGGTTTAGAGCTGACTGATATGATATGCTGATGAGTCCATAATAAGGACGAAACGGTACCGTCCATGTCTTCAGTCTTCTCCTCGCATGCTGTACGAAAGTTTTTCTAATTTGTTCTGTAAAGAATCTTTAGTGGCAAATTTAAATTAGACTTTTGTCTAATAATAACCTAATAACGACTTTTGTGAACCTACAAAAATATTCAGTTCATTTTCAACAGCAATAAATAAGAAATTTCGATATTTTAGTTTCGAAATAGTTATGACTCTATTAAATACCTAATGTATGAGTATACAGTGTGTCCAGTGGAAGCGGCAGTACATGGGGATCTTGGAAACGGCAAGAGATACAGGCTCTGTTAAATTAGAGAAAAGTTGCACAATTTGATGCTTAATAAGATTTTTTCGAATATTTTCAGTCATTGCTGAAATATCCTGAAAAAACTGAAAAATCAAAATTTCTTATTTTAGCCATATCTTTTTTATAATTGAGAAGTAATGAATTATTTTTTGTAGGCTTACATAAGCCGTCAAAAGCTATCCATTTGACATTACAAAAATTTTCAAAGCCGACTAGATCCCAAAGTTTTCATAGTCAACTTTTATTTTTCTTTTGGCCGCCATATTGATTTTGTATGTCGTTCGGTGTAAAATAAATCAAGGAAACCAAAAATTAATAACATGAAATAAAATTCAAAAATTTTATTATTCTTTTTTCAAAAAAAAAAAAACATTTTTTCACCCAATTACATTAATATGAAGTCATATTACTTGCTTTATGTTTTTTTTTTTACTTTTTATATGATATTCGGTATGAACATTTATTTTTTTTTGAAAAAAGAATAAAATTCTTGACATTTTTGTTATCGAATGTTATTAATTTTTAATGGTTTCCTCGATTTATTTATTTTATACCGAATGACATAAAAGATCAATATGGCGGCCATAAGAAAAACAAAAGCTGGCTACGAAAACTCTTGGGATCTAGTCGGCTTTGAAAATTTTTGTAACGTCATATGGATAGCTTTTGACGATATATAAGCCTGCAAAAAATTATTCATTATTAGTTTCCAATAATAAAAAAGATATGGCCAAAATAAGAAATTTAGATTTTTCATTTTTTTCAGGATATTTCAACAACGACTGAAAATATTCAAAAGAAAAAAAATCAGTTTCTTATTAAGCATCAAATTGTGCAACTTTTCTCTAATTTAACCGACCCTGTATCTCATGCCGTTTCCAAGATCCCCATGTACTGTGAAGTATAATTAAATTAAACAGAGTCCGATTGTTCTGACAGGTTTTATTGTGAAGTAGATAACACGCGCCTCGCTGATTGCACGATTATTGAAAGCTAAAAACGACTTCTAAGTTGCAAGATAACAGAAGTTAGCATGGGGTGTGATTTTTACATGCAAAGTAGGTGGTAATTACAAAATTAGCTAATTAAATCCTAATGGCGAAGGTAGGTTCAGGGGCCTGTTTCACAAAACACTATTAACTATTTATTATTAATAGTAGGTAATAGAGCTCATAATATAAGGGATTTTCAATAGTTTTTCTCAAAATAATGGTAATAGTCTATTAAGTAATAGCTTATTAATGAACTATTATTTACAGTTTATTTCAATTATATTAGTCGGTCAGTGTTTCACAAAAATTGATATGATAAAAATAGAGACTATTATTAATAACTCATATTTTTGTGAAACAGGCTCCTGGTCGGTAGGTAGGATATCAATATATTCACCAGGATAAAATATGTAATTGGCTTCCGAGTCCAAGTAAGAATCTTGGAACTTGTTTTCATGCAGACTTTACCAGTGAATGGAAAATGAATTTAACAACGAAACGAGGCCAAATTTATTGCTTTACGGTGTTGCCAAAATTGGATGTCACATCGTATGTCCTATTGTACATAAATGGTCATTTATATAACATATATGATGGAAGTGAGAACGTTCAGGCCGTAACTGCAGTAAAACGCGATGCTAGCGTCAGCGGATTATTGTGGAACTAAAATGTTATCTTGAGGGTACCAGGGGGTCTAAATCACTTCCACAAAAATTTTTGCATACGGACTGCTAACGCCATCTTGAAGCTATATATGCACTCAATAAGGCGAAACGTTGTGACTTCCGAAATCGGAAGCCACAACGTCATATATGAAGTGACAACGAATTATGCGTATCTGATTTTGAAGTCACATAGTACCTTCTATCAATATATATATATATATATATATATAAATATATATATATATATCGTGGGCAGGTGAATTTTGGAAAACCACTTTTTCGTAATCTGGGGGTCATGATCGGTGGACATTTGATGAGTTTGGGTGATTTTCGAAAAGTGATGTCGTCCTCAATAGTGTATTTTTTTGTTAAAAAAATACACTAATATGCATAATGAATATTTTTTGTTACTTTGGTTGTTTGGTCCAGAAGTAATCAAGAATTCAAGATATTAATGCCTTTGTTGTGTAATGAAACATTTCCCGCTGTTTCAAATAATTTTTAAAAAGCGAAAAGTAGGTAGCTTTTAAATAATTAAGAGCTCCCTTATTTCCCATACAGCAACACAATGAGTACATTATAGTGGGTCACGGTCGCTTCACGGTGTAGCATAATGATGCCATAAGCAAAATGACGGAACATTTGAAAAATTATCATATTGTGGACGTTAGGAACATGCAGTTAGGTAGGTACATTTCTTATAATTAACTTTTCACTCTTTCCAAATTTTATTTATTATATCTATAACTTGTTTCGCTTGATTAGAGCGCTTGTTTTGTTTGAAGATGAAGAGTCAAGATGAAGAACTCTAATTTTAATAATAGGTACGTCTAAGATCGATAGCAAGAGAGGCTGTACTAAAAACATGGATGAAACTTTTCCTGATGAGCTATAGTGTGGGGCATTAAAGCGTAATTAATAATGTTAGTGAACGATTGTTCGTCTGTGTAAATAGACGGCGGTATGGAAAGCCATTATCGTAGTCAGAAGGCTGAAAACAGACGGGACGAGAGATCGATCGTCGGCGAAACAAGGCGACACATAATGTAATTTAGTGTCATCCCGCAAACAAAGTGCTAATTGAACCTTTATATCGAAAATAAGAGCCAATTACAAGGCTCAGCCGTAAGCTTCAGTGAGCCAGCGGTTCAGGACTACCGACTGCACTGCAGGATTGCCAGGATTCTGAAGAAATTCTATACCGTGGATCTTGAATTTCTCGCCTGATGCTGCGTTTACACGACTTGCAATCATCATCACATAATATGCAAGCAATCACGCAAACGTTCATATATAGATTATATAGGAACTCTATATCGACGACATTGATTTTGCATCATTTTATGTGACACGCACTATTCTTAATATGTTTTGAAATGATTGCTTGCAGCCCCTGCAAAAAATTTACTGATTTTGTTTTTTATTTATTTATCTACTTAGGATTATTCATTCAAATCTCAAATTATGATTTCTATGAATATTATATCAGAAAATAGAAAAAAGCAATTGATCAAACACAAGATAATAATCAGTCAATTGTGTCAAATACATACTTTTTGTACTTCATCAAGAATATTTTTTGAAAAGAATCAAAGGCGAGTAAATATAAAGATACTCGGCATTTTTACAATGTAAACATGCCTTACAGCAACCAATTCGGTTGTTTCATTCCTTCATGCATTCCTTCTTACTAGTGACGTAAATCACATCCCACTAACGGGAGATGGGAGAATACAGAGACGAAGGTCTACCGAAATATAGCGATCAAAGGAAATTCTGAATCAATTAAGCTCAGATCAGTGTGTTGTGTAGGTATCGAAGAAAACGTAGAACACCCGAAACATAAACAACTTCTAAATATTTAATTCACATCTGCCATGGCATATAACAGGTAGGTAGCCTACATGATGAATACTAAAGTAATCTCGGTATAAGGGATGTCATTAAAAATGAATTTTAAAAGTATGCAGGATTTGATTGATTAATAACCTGTGAATGTTTCATCTTAGCTCTCTTTCCTTTAATTCTTACTCCGAAGATTTCGTAAAAAATTTCATCAAAAAATTAGGAAAATATTTAATATGAGTTTCCAATGTGCCCTTTATAGGCGAACTTCGTTAAAAACAGCTTAGTAAAGGAAATGTAAAAGATTTCTGTCCTTGGGAACAGATTTCCTTACACAAACACCCAACTTGATGCACTGATGTATAATCGCATGAAGCAAATATACCAAGTACACAGGGTGAGTCAGAAGGAGAGGGCAATAACGGGTCAACTTTAAGCAATAAGTAGTTTTTTTTTCAAGAAACTTTCATACACAGTGATGTTTTCTCGCACAGTGATCAATCTATCGGATCACCAGTTCCGTCGACCGGGTGCTAGGGGGTGGAAGGAGAAGAAGAAAAAGAAGAAGAAGAATTCCAGCCCTTTTACCTTCCAGTCAGTGCTGGCCAAGGGGGACAATGTTACAATCACAACCTCCACTCTACCAGCTGAGGATCTAGTTTCCAAAATTAAATCCCGGTAAATGGAAGCACCACAAGATACTGAGAAGATTAATCGCGAATGCTCAATAATATTATAGCGAGTGAAGCCTCCAAAAAGCAACATCACCAGAGATAAAAGAGCATTCTATTCGCAGAAAAGGAAAGTGATACCGGTGTATTGAATGCTAGAGAAAACAAGAAGAAAATAAAAAATATCTTGACACCTTCAAACGTACAAAAAAACTTTCTAGAGATCCTACAAATCGCATTTTCGGCCAGACCAAGCAGCTGGTCCAAACATTCACAATCCTCGATCATGCCAGGGAACCCAGACTTTACGGACTGTCAAAGATTCGAACCTAACGTGATTCTTCAGCCCATTGTCAGTGCCATTGATTCTGTGACATATTATCTGGCCAAATATCTAACCAACCTGCTGCAGCCACATGTGGGATCTACAGAAACCCACATAAGAGACTCAGGTCACTTCATAGAAAAATTTAATCTTTAACCCTTCATTCCAGTGACATTCTCGTCTCCCTCTTCACCATGGTGCCCATCGACGAGACCCTCAACATATCCAGCGCATTTTTTCTATAGTGACATCACCTTATCTCACACGAGCAAATCTCCATGCACGACGGAAAAACATATGATTTAAAAAGCCAATTCATAATTTTTTTTTGTTACAAGTATTATCAGTTAGTTAAATCAACTCTTGTAATCTGTTAAATCTGTTCAAAATGTTACTCCTGATTTTAAAATCTCCTGAAATTCGTCAGTGCTCTTCGAAATACTTCGACAATTGGTTGGAAGTATGACGTGTCTGAGTGTAGTTTAAGCGACTTTGCTTATATTTCCATGAAAATGAGCAAAATATCATATTTACATATAGTACGTCATACGACCCATATACCTGCTATACCTAAGCATAAGTAGGTAATGTTATTTTGTAAATGAGGCAATTACCGAGAAAAATATTTTAAGATAGCAAATTTTATTTCCATGTTATTATTACACTTTTTTGAAGAATAATTGAAGAAATAATTATGTCCGCTTTTACTACTTTTTAATATGCAATATAATATTTTGATGCGGAAACTTAAATTATTGAAAAACGCAGGTACGGACTCAGAAATTTCGATAAATATGCAATAGGTAGGTAAGTATTTTTTTCTATGGAAATTTAGTAATAATTACATACAGTGTGTGTCACAGGCATGGTACACCCCTTTTTTTTTCTTTATTTTTGGAGATAATTTTTTGAAATTTGGTACGTCGCATATTCTCGATAGAGCGCACTTTTTAGCAGAAAATTGAATTTTTTCCCACATCCGGTTTTTCCGGAACTGTTACCAACTTTTTATTTTTAAATGGGACACCCTATATATTATTATCTTTCTTGATTCTATACGTTTGTACAAATTCAACAATACCACATAAGTACCATTTTAAATGTCAAATTTGTTTTTATTTAATTTTTTATTTCTCAATTATAGTGTGCCATGACTATTTCGTTTTACTCCAATTGGATCAATTAATGCTGGAAAAATTGAATTTTTGTTCAAAGTACTAAATTAAGTGATTTATGAATAAATTATGCGCACCGGAATGATTTTTTTAGCTGGATTCATTTTTTTCAAATGGTACCATATTGGTACCGAGGTACCATCTACTAGTACTCTTAACAAGGGACATTTTGGTGTACCCATTTTGCATCTGTGACGAACATAATTGAAGTCATGGCACACTATAATTGAGAAATAAAAAATTAAATAAAAACTAATTTGACATTTAAAATGGTACTTATGTGGTATTGTTGGATTCGTACAAATGTATAGAATCCAAAAATATGATAATATATAGGGTGTCCTATTTAAAAATAAAAAGTTGGTAACATTTCCGGAAAAACCGGATGTGGGAAAAAATTCAATTTTCTGCTAAAAAGTGCGCTCTATCGAGAATAATTATGCGACGTACCAAATTTCAAAAAAATATCTCCAAAAAAAAAAAGAAAAAAAAAGGGGGTGTACCATGCCTGTGACACACACTGTATATTTTTTTAGTCTTTAGTTTTTTTCTTAATTTCTTTAAATTTTTTTTTAAATTATTGGTTATAGTCTTCCAAAAAATGTTTTTTATGAGAAATGTAGGAAATTTGGTGTTAGTTCGTGTTCGGCGACCAAAAAAACATAGAGGGTGAGAAAATCAAAACCATAGCAAAACTTTCTAAAGCCCTACGCAATACGAATTTTATTTTTTTGGCGCGCTCTAGCGGCTGAATGATTAGACTTTCAAAAAAACCGTTATTAATGAGAAATTTGGTTTACTTTGATTTTGTACGGAACGGAATTGTCGAAAAACGTATCCTTTCTGTGATTTAGACCAAAACTGAAAAAAGTGCAGAAATTTGGGCAAAAAGTGCAAAAAAAAAACGAAAATCAAAACTATAAAAAAACTTCCCAGAACTCTACGTAATCGGAATGTTTTTTTTTGGCGCGCCCTACCGGCGGAACGTTGAGTTATTCCAAAAAATCGTATTAATGAGAAAATGATAAATATCGTCTAATTTGATTTTGTCGAGGATTTTGTATGGAATGGACTTTTCGAAAAAAACGCATCCTTTCTGTGTTTTAGACCAAAACTGTAAAAGTGCAAAATTTTTGCAAAAAGTGACAAAAAGAAACCGGAAATCCAAATTATAACAAAACTTTCCAGAACCCCACGCAATGGGAATATGTTTTTTTGTTGGCGCGCTCTACCGGCGGAACGGTGAGTCTTCCAAAAAATTTTGACAATGAGAAAATAAGAAATTTCGTCTACTTTGATTTTGTATGGAATGGACTTGTCGAAAAAACGCATCCTTTCTGTGTTTTAGACCAAAACTGAACAAGTGCAAAATTTTTGCAAAAAAAAAAATAACAAAACTTTCCAGAACACCACGCAATGGGAATATGTTTTTTTGCCGCGCTCTACCGGTCGAATTCCAAAAAACCGTTATTAATGAGATATGTAGGAAATTTGGTCTACTTTTATTTTGTACGGAACGGAATTGTCGAAAAACGTATCCTTTCTGTGTAGGAAATGTAGACCAAAACTGAAAAAGTGCAAAAATTTGGGCAAAAGTGCCAAAAAAACGAAAATCAAAACTATAAACAAAACTTTCCAGAACTCTACGCAATGGAAATATGTTTTTTTTTTGGCGCGCTTTACCTGCGGAACGTTGATTTTTCCAAAAAATCGTATTAATGAGAAATGGTAGGAAGTTTCGTCTATTTTGATTTTGTACCAAAGTGACTTGTCGAAAAAACGCATCCTTTCTGAGATTAAGACCAAAAACTGAGAAAGTGCAAAAATTTGATCAAAAAGTGCTAAAAAAAAGTTTCGGGACAAATTTTCGCCTGCAAGCGTCAAGTTTGTGTTCAACGACTCAAAAAACATAGAGAATGAGAAAATCAACAAACTTTCCTCTCTGAGAATTCTTATATGCTTAGCCTACTTGTGAAAATGTGAAATGTGAAAAAAAAATTATTTCCTTTATAAGCATTTGCATATTATTGAGTAAACAGACAAGATAAGGAATTGAAATAAAAAATAAAGCAAGCAGGTGAGTGGGCACCTAATTCTGCAAGAAAAATTTGACTTTTATAGTTGAATTGAAACTACCTATACAATCAATTGATTGACTATTTACTTCTTACTATTATATAGGTATTCACAGCACTTTACAATAGAGGGAACACTTTCTGAAAAATTAGTCAGAGTTTCGACAAAAAGCATCTATTGGCAATTTCTTTCCCTTTATCGAACAGCTGATAAATATTCAACTCATGTAATGAACGATAGAGATAAACAACACCGTACCACAACAGACTGTCAATCTACTGACCTATTTTGCCTCTCTGTTTCTTAGGCGACGTCCCCTGAATCAGTTTAATGTTGATAAATCTGTTGTTGATTGTTCTGATTTTTGTTTCTGTAGATATCACTTATTTCCCTAAGGAAGTCATTTATTATTTGAGAAAATTGTTACTTTTTAAACTTCTACGAGAATGGAATTTTAGGTAATACAGAGTAAAATTTTTTCTTCAATACTCAATAGTAAATGGATTTTTAAATCTTTCTTTATTAGAATATTCCTTCTCCGTTGCAGGAATTGTTGAACTGATTTGTGAGATAATTATTGATAATATACAGAAATTAATAATAATTAAAAGAAATTGGCGTATGTGATTGGCAACTATCAGTGTGAAAAGAAACTACTGACTGAGCTATGATTGTTCTAATGATTCATTCCCATACAGTGACTAGTGAGTAGAATGTAGATCATTGCTGAAGGGAGAAAAAAATAATTACAATACCCGAAAAGGTTTCATTAACATAGGAGATAATAGATTTAAATATCTAAGTTTACCTAACAAATATTTAAAAAAACTTCTGCATTCATCTATACTAATATACGATTTACTGTCTTTGAAAAATAATAACATTAATAATTACATTTTTCTAGAGAAATATAATTTAGAAGCCAAATACTCGTATAAATGGTTATATGGATAATTTTTATAATCTTTTTGAAGCAATATTTCCAAATATGTATAAAAGTTGGTAAGTATACATATAGAATTAATATACCTATTATTACTGTCATTATGTAAGTTAATATTTAACTCTTCAGTGAAAGTTACTTACTGTTAATAATAATACTTATTATTGTAGTTTTTGTGCTGTGTACTAAGTCAGGCGTTGATCTTTACCATTTGATGTGATTAATCAAAATTTAACACAATATTAAAATGAGATTAATATGATCGTAATAAGGTACCTGTTTTTCGTTACATCATCGAAGTATTTACAAATGGTTGAGAATACATAAGTATGAGTGAAAAGTTTTTTATCCTACACGAATACTTTGTTATCTTTCTAAATCTAAACAATTTTTATCTTGCCTATTTTTGCCAAAACAGATCTCTTATTAGCACAATAAATATTATGATTATTATTATTATTGACAATATAATTTGTAGTGCAACGTGATATGCACTCAAAAAAGTAAATTCATAGTAATTTTTGTTATTAATAATAATTGATAATACCATAACAGCTATATCGTCATTGTATTGTAGTAAACGCAAACACGTTGTAAATATTCACAAATTATATTTGCAAATTTGCTGCAAATTTATCATCATTTTATGTTCCCCTAAAACCTGATAACTCGTCGTAATATATGACACAACTTACTCAATTTTAAATTTAATATATTCTCGCTTCTGACAGCGTGCACTGTAACTCACAATTTACTATTTTAAATTAAAATTTTATGAATAAAATAATATTTTCAAAACTCGAATTCCAATTCCACTAATCCAATAAAATAACTGCTATTTTCACATTTTCACAATTTTACATACCGTAAGATAATCTTTTGACATTTTGATCTCTTATAAGTGAAAAAATTAACATATTATAAATAGTTGCAAAATTATTGATAATTTGGTCAATTTATTCATAATAATTGCTGCTTGAATGTGTATAGTAAAATATAATTTTTAAAAGTACATATAGGTACCTAAGTATTCAGGAGACGTGATTTGAGAAACTTCTAATTTAAAATCTGATTATTTTGTGCATAGCTGGAATCACGACTGGAGTTGGAGCAATTGTTTGATGCAATAGTTACAAAATATTCCAATCAAGTGATGCTGTCAGTGACATGTCTCTATTGCATTTTTAAATAGGAATATCTCTAGATTATACTCGTTTGCTTTCAAACATTGTTACAGTTACATAAGAGGCACCTGTCACCAGCATGTGACAGTTTTAAACATATAATCTAGTCCCGGTATACGACTCTTCTGCGAGAAAGTTACGGCGATTATTATTATTCCATACTCTGGATGACAATTCACTCTGAAAAGTGTCTCAGCGTGTATTTTCCACAGACATGTAACGCACTAGACTTCAGATACACGACGTCGCTTTGTGATGTTAATCAAAGAAAAGATAATGTTCTGACACATCCTTCAAGGATAAAGGATATAGATATACATACACAGGACATAATTCCCATTGTGGGATTTCTTAGAGTTCAAAAGAAATATCCTCGGGCCTACTGAAAGGGACCACATGGAGCTCCTTATGACGCATTAACTCCAGTAATAGCTTCTATTTTAAGACAAAAATAAATTGCTGCTCTGGGGTTGATAATTTGAAAGCTTTCAGTTAGTTTTCGGTGTAGATTTTTATTTTAGTGCGTGACGTGTCTAAAAATTATCAAATTTATTACCGAATTGAATTTACATTTTCTTGCCATTATCACTTTTTTAAATTCATATGTCAATAACACGTGTAATATTGGTAATATCCACCATATAGTAGAATTGATTTACCTTTTTTTATTAATTGAAAATACCTTTTTTATCCAGAATCTTGCATGAATCCTGCTACATAAATATATATGTATATTGTATATGTACTGTCAATAATTTTGATGATTAGGGAAGCCAAGGCCACTGTATTCCTATCTTTATGTGCCTACTGATAATAGTGTGGTGGTAATTATTTTATATAATACATAAATCATAATACATGCTTTATACAAATAAAAAAAATATCTATATCGTAATTATTGGAACTATTGTTTGTAGGAACCATTCGCTATATGTATATGAAAGTATTGCATGCTTTTAATGTTAGTCTCAAAGATAAGTTGGAAGCGTATACCTATACTCGTACCTACTTATTGGACTGACTAGGAGTTACGTATGTACCTATAAAGCACTTTCCGAAGTTGGTACTCTACTTCAAGTACAACGTATATAAAGCAACTTGGACGAACTTCAAAGCTTCAATAAAACTTTCGAGGCTTGCTTATTATTATCCTCTTGCTGGTAATGAAATTCGTAAATTAATGTTGAAGTTTAAGATTTTACTTGAAATTAATTTCACCTATTACTGTATTAATTTATCAGATCTAGGTTATCTACCAGATTGATGGGCGATACCGTTAAAATAGAGAGGAAATTGTTAGCTAAAGTACGTTATTATTTATTTTATTGTCGACATAAATAATAAACTAATGAATTAATTTTTTTTTTATTAAGAAAAATACGACCCCTCCCATACTTATTGGGACACCACTCCATAAAGGAGACAGGTTACCTAAAGAAAGTTTTCAATAATTAGTATATTAGTAGGCTCTCAAAATGTTCTCAGTATGTATTGTCACTAAATTATACCTAATAACTATCACTTAAAAAAAATCTTAATCATCAAATTTACGAAAAAATGACAATGCCTGTTTTGTTCTGAATAAATTTAGCTAATTGTAAGAAAAAAATTACGTCAGGAACATTTTTTTGTAATAAAAGTGGGTTTTTAGAAACTTTAAAACCGCTCGGAAAAAGTAACAAATTTTCACTTCTCATTTTGAAGGTATTTTAATTATCAACACTGCAAGTATTTACAAACATGCAAAAATTAGACGTAGCAAGTGTTCATTTCATCAATAAGATACAAGTTATCTCTGCAAGCTAATGAATTCGAAAAGAAAATTTTCACTTGATAATATTTCAAAGTATTTGCATAGAGCAGGATCTTATCACGGATATTTAAATTTGTTGCAATGGTGCTTTAGTTGGTTTTGCAACTTTGTTGATAAACGTGAACGCAAAGATGTATAAATGTCTTGTTATATGATAACTTTGTAAATTTTTGGAAAATATTTTTTATCTTCAAGGCATATTATCTGTCCAATAAGCACGTTTTGTATCTAAATATAACACATCGAGTGAAATTATTGCTCTGTAATCGTTTTATGAAGAATTATTAATTAAGATATGATATGACTTGAAAGTATGTATTTTTTTATACAAAACTTACGTCATTGTACTTTTGATTGAGATATTATGTAGTATAATGTACTTACATTATGTAGGTAACGCGTAGTTCTTATCACATCAACTTTCTTAATAAAAATACTCCTAAAGATCTGTACCCATTTTATTTATTGTTAACTTTTTAAAGATTTTAGGGTCTCAATTATATACAGGTTGCTCCTAAATATCATGTTTGAGATTTTTTATTTTTGTTTCTTTCGTTATAGCTCCTCCAGTTTTTGAGATATTTGGCTCAAATTTGGAATATAAGTTACGCTGCATGGCTTACATCATTGGACATTCCAAAAGGTTGTGAGATTCTGCAGGGAGATTTTTTCAGAGATCATGTACTTTTTTTCCTCCCCCGGAACTGGTATAGGTTGGTAGATTCTAAAATATAATATGAATTTTTCCTATTATTTAAAAATATTATTTAAATATGATTATTATTTGATTTCTTGTAGTTTTTTTTTGTATCTGCGACTGTTGTCAATAAAAAGTAAAAATCCTTCAAATTTCAACATCCCTTAGATCAGTTTGCGTCAAAAAGAAGCGTTTGCGGACCTAAGTTTACATAAAATTTTAGTCATGAAATAACCTAAATAATCCCCTTGTGTATTGTGTATGTACATGATATTTTGGAACATCATCGTGTATAATATGGAACGTTATTTTCTTCTTGAGCTTTAAATTTTAGTGACATTTGAAAACACTTTAGTTAAAACATAAAGCATACGAGTAAAGGTCAAGTACATATTTAATGTTGGCCATTTAAAAATTTCAAGAGCAGCATTTCAAACGATATCTATTATTATACTTAATTTAATTTTCAGCGGCTAAAAAGATTATACGCATAATTAGATTTACGAGATTCTCCAAATATAAAATACACTCATCAGATATTCATTTATTACGTTTATTATTATTATTATTATTATTATTATTTAATTTGCATTTATATACATATATATTTTTTAAAATATTGATAATTATGTTGGGATAGCAGCCAATTAAACACGCAGGTTTTCTCTTTTTTCTTTTTAATCAACCCAAGCTTTCGAGCTTTTCTTTAGCTCTTCGTCAGGGGTACTGAAAAGATTAACAATAAATAATTGTAAGTACCTATACATGAAAAATTAGGAACTAAAAATTACATAATACTTACAGAAATTGAGTAAAAATTGAAGATGTTTGTTAATCATTTTCATGGACAAGTGTAGAGGATAAAAACATACAAATATGAACTAATAAACCAAATAAAAATTAAATAACATAAGAAAGTTAATTCCAAAAAAGGTTTAAAATAATTTAGAAGTTTTTTATGAATAATTTTTATTGAAATTTTTGAAAGATGTCAATTTGATCATTTTTGATTTCATTGTAAGGAAGGAAAAAACATCTTCAATTTTTACTCAATTTCTGTAAGTATTATGTAATTTTTAGTTCCTAATTTTTCATGTATACTTACAATTATTTATTGTTAATCTTTTCAGTACCCCTGACGAAGAGCTAAAGAAAAGCTCGAAAGCTTGGGTTGATTAAAAAGAAAAAAGAGAAAACCTGCGTGTTTAATTGGCTGCTATCCCAACATAATTATCAATATTTTATAATTACCTACAGCCAAAACAAATCTAATATTTTTATATATATTTTTTTATAGATATTTGACTCTTTGAATTTGAAAATAAAGAGAAAATAATCCTTACTAAGTAGTAATTATTTTATAGTAAGTAGGTAAGTACTTACAAGTAATTAAGCAGCAAAATAATTTTTTTTTGACATATTGTCACGTTTATTATTGTAGTAGGTACGAAGTTTCTAAAAATAAAAAATTAACTTCATGACTTTAGCCGACTAATGGGTCTCACAACTTTGTACAATAATAATTGAATCATCCTTTATAGCTGCATGTAAATAATAATACATTTAAAATAAAAGGGAATTCTCAAAATTAGGTCGATGTATTTAAAACATTTTCATATTCATAAATGAGTTATTGCTTTCTTATCGAAATGTTAAAGCAGACAGTTTAACATTTGCAATTTGAATGTTTATTATTTATTTGCCCAGTGACATTTTGTAAGGTTAGCACCTATATCAATGTTAATCATAAACAAAATGCATACACAATAACCATAGAAAGAGCAAATGTCAGTCAATTTTCAAACCACCTTCAGATTCCATCTAAACTAAGTTCAAAAAACTCAATTAATAACGTTCTTGTAGAAATTGTAAGGTGATTTAAAAAAACACAAAAACAAAAGATTGACTTCAAACAAAAGGTTGTCACGAAGCAATAACATTTTGTGAGACGTTTTAGTTAGTGAATGCAGGCTGAATGCGGTAAAGTTAGATGCATTTGCAAGTATTAATTATTTCTTAATCTCCCAATTTTCTTAGACTCAAATTACATCTATAGATCTAGCATTTGTATGTACATACATACATTGGCGAATGCTCTATACCAGGATAAGAAAAATAATCTCTGATCGAGATGAAATGTACTGACAATTTGATTTTTTTTTTGTTGCATTTTTGTTCATTTGCAATGTCTTTACCAATTCATTTGAGAAGGAACCCGAATGAGCGCAGGTCCTGTAGAACGATCATTCTATTGTGGACGGGCTTCCGAATACTACCGAACGTAATAGTCAAACTGTTTGGATGCCCGCCCTCTTTAGAATATGACTGCAACAAAAAAACTCAAAAAACTCAAAATTAGATACAACTTTTACAAATCTTTTCTCGAAAGTCGATAGGAAATAATACTTTTCTGTCAAAAAAAGAGAACAACTTTTCTACAAGTATGGCCCTGGTTACTAGATTTTAAATTATGGCAATACGCTATCCCGTAAATTCGCATTACCTTAGCTTTTGAAATTATTCCAAATGAACTTAGAGGAATATTATTGGAAACTTTGATCGTCTTTTGTGGAGCTGGTAGAAGTGTGCCGTTCGATTTAGGAAGTTCATTTCACAGCATTTTTTTTGCACTTTCCTAATCAGTGGGTTTTTCCCGAAAGTGTATGGAAAATGAGCTTTTCTGTTAAAAAAATGTTAACAATTTTTCCTCAATTATTACGGTCCTGCTTATTGTATTTAAAATACTGGCAATAGGCTACCCCGTATGTTAGTAGTACGACAGCTTTTGAAATGATTTTCAGCAAATTTTGAGGAATAACAAATAGTTTCGAGACTCGCGTAGCCTAGTGGTTCAGTCCGCTGCCTACCGAGCCTAAGGTCGCGAGTTCGGGACTCACCGGCTCGTGTTATTTTTCGGATGCATTTTCGAATGTATGTGAAAAATACAACAAGCGACCGAACGTTTAAATTTATAAAAGGCATACTTGAGGCTGGGTGAATGAGTAAGATACTCGAAATCCCGTGTTACGGGAGTGGAGCGACTTTGTCTTACCTACATAGTTAAGACCGATGCTCCCTCCTTTTTAAAAAAAAAAAAAAAAAAAACAAACAGTTTATGCGACAAAATTGAAAATTGAAGTTTAGAGGTAAAGTAGTTTTTGTGAAGCTGGTCGAAGTGTGCCGTTCTATTTAGGAAGCATTTTCCCTCTACTTTCCAAATCCGATGCAGTTTTTTCTAAAAATCGATTAGAAAATGTGCTTTTTTGCCAAAAAAATGCAAAACTTCAAAAATTTGCAAAAATTTCTTTCCAAGTTATACGGTCCTGGATTTTCAATTTACCGATAGGTCATTTTGAAGTGCCTCGGTAGAAGAGTGACTGCTAAATTTTGTTGTATTTCATCAAACGGTTGCAAACACATCGCCGTTTAAAATTTTAGCCCCAATATTGAAAAAATCTTGTATCTTCGTACCTACCTGTGTGCAAAAAAAATCATAGATTTAGACTGACCTCGATGTCCCTACCTGGCATTTAGTCGTATTAGTCATGAATTCCCCTATATAAAGCTATCATCATTCAGAGAATCAGCTATGGATCGGTGGTCTTGTGGAAAAGCGCCACATAATCAAAAGTGACAAACAGGCTGGTCAAAACTCAAACTACAACTACTTGCCAGTCTGCCAATAACCTGCCCAATGAGGACTATCCCGTCAGTCGCCACGAATGTAATTTTAAATTTAGGTGAAACGGGCGGCGATACTTACATAAGAATATGGGGCTTGGGAACATTCAAAAAGGGTCACTGAAATTCAGCTGCAGGGAAAATATGAACAAGAGGAAATATTCTCTCTTGCTCCTGAAAGGGAAAACTGGGAAAAGGGGGAGGTAAACTTCGAACGCAGTGGGATTAGTCTAATTCACAGACGGCTCCAAGAACGAGAATGGTTCCATTGGTGTCGCTAGTCAGGCTACCAAAAAGCACTTGGCTCTTACAGGATTGTGTACAGAAGCTGGGCTCACAACCAACCGAGGGACGTGCCGAGGTACTGGACACTGGACAGGCTGGCTAACCATAAAACGGTGCAGATGGTAAGGGACTATGCAGATTCAGGAAAACCAGCTAACGAGATAGCAGACCACTATGCAAGCTCGGGATCAGGGAAAACTTGTGTGGACCGGTCCGACAAAATGTTTTCTAATCAAGGCTATTAGAGAATTGACCCAAAAAGGCTTGGAGAAGAGCCAGAGGGAGTTTCGAGTGCTCACCGGTCATTCTGAAAAGGCACTTACAACTTCAGGGGGTGAAGGGGGACTATCACAAATGCGTAACAGAGAAACGAGATCTTTGGTTCAAAGGCTCTAGCACTTAGCAATAAAACAGGATGCAATAGGATTTCTCTTGTGGAACGATCTGAATAACCTCTTCCCATATAGATGACCAAGGGGCGATTTCGTAAAATCAATTAAAAATACTTCAGAAAATGAAAGTGTAATTTTTAAAATAATCATTGCTACATTTTTCAGCTGCTTCTAAAGGTAACATGTAGTGCTACTTCCCAAGTACTATACTTAATCAACATTTTACAGTACATGTGATTTTATTGTAGAACTTTTATTAATGAATTAATACTATTAATAATAATGTTATGAGATTGTGTGAATCAAATCTAATAAAAAGTAGATTGAATTCACAATAGATTTCTGGTTGTAACGCTGGAATTTCTTCATTCATAAAAGTTAACTGAAGAAATTTTACAGAACTACTGTCTCACAGCTTGCATGGATATCTCGTGAATTTAATAATTGCAACCGCCCACAAAAACCTAAACAATAAATATTATAAAGTTTATTTCATCATATAAGAGCAATGAAACACATGAAAATATCAGAGAGAGCGATACCACGAAGTATTACTCTCTCATGAGACCTGTTTTTATTAAAGTTATTTCCTTCAATTACCTACCTCAACATGAATTTATTACTTACCTAATCAAACATCACTTATAAGAAGTATCAGTAAAAGTATATCGATTCTCTCCTGCTAAGTCGATTTTAATCCCCCCGAAAGCGTAGAAGGTAGAAGAGGAGTTATTTTCGTAAGAGATAAGCTTTCGTAAAAAATTTCAAATCATTTTCAACATTGACAAGGCTCTTAAGTACTTACAAGAATATTAAAAGACATATAGACTATAGAATATACGGAAAAGTAGGTATGTAGGTGGATTTTTTGGTATAATCAGTGAAGTGATTTCATTCTTACAATAATAATATGAAGAATGGCTCGCGTTTTTTCTAATATTTCTGGCGGTTGTAGAAAACGTTTCTTCAAAAGATTCAACCGGCTGAGGTGACGTAAATAACCGTTGCCATGATATTATCTGAAACTTTGGAGAGATTGCAAAAAAATATATCGAAAGACTGATTTTGACGAGTTTCAGACCTGAACGAGTTTCAGACCTATGGGCTAGATTGGAAATTAAATCCAATTTTGACATAAAAAGAAACTCTCATTAATTTCGTCCTGCATATACTCGTAGTAACGGTGTCGGTGTTAAATTTAACTTGGGTTTTAGTTCGCTTTCCACCAAACGTGCGTTATAAAAAATTACAAATATTAAAAGTTATTATACTCACTCAATATATAAAAAATATATCTAATTCCAGCATAAAATTACACATAAACTGTCGAACTAAACGATAAAAATGCAATAACAGTAACAAGTTAACAGAGTGTAACCGAGTAATACTAACTTATATCGTGACCTCTCTCATTGGCCGACTTGAAAGTACTAAGATATCATCCAGTATTTACTATGATAAATCATTGTACTATTAATTATAATCGAGTTGTTTATCCTCTTAATTAGATTCTCCACGAAACTTATCGAGTAATTCAATTCAGTCGGGGAAATCGTATTTCCCAAGATAAAATCCTTCACCGTGCAGTCCCGAGTCGAATAAAATAATTTGCTTGGAACGATTCTGTTTTCGAAAGAATCATAACAAGGATTTATTTACTTATAAAACTTACCTAATCTTTGAAAACATAAGTGTGAAATACCTCGCAGTAGGTATATGCTATTTTTAAATTTACTCATTTGAAATTGATGTAAAATAATAATATGTTTGATATTTCTTGAAAACCTCAATGTAATTCGGGGAAAAATTAGCCTAAGTTTTGTATTCTCAAATTATCACCTTTATCTTATGTAATAGTATTTGGGTATACAGGGTGTTTGGTAATTTGACGGCCAGAATCGAACTTCGTGCATAATAGAGAGAATAACTTTTTCCAAGATGCAGGCCTCGGTTAGGAAATATTTCCAAATTGTTGTTTAGTTATTGAATAAAACATTGTTTTATTGCGGCCTTAGTTTAACATTTTGGAGATATTTCCTAAACGAGCCCAGATAATGAAAAACGTTATTCTTCCTTTCATGATTAAAACACATAATTTTATACATGGCATTCGATTTTAACTGTCCAGTTACTAAAAAGCATAAGTATATATTTTTAGCAGCCTTATTTTTGGAAATATTTCCCAAACGAGTCCAGTTACCAAACACACTGTATTAATAAAGCACTACAGCCCCAAGGGTAACATAAAGGCACCAACTCCATTTTATTCCTTTTGTTCAATTCGATACTTTTCGTGAATTTTTAAAAAAGATTTATTTATCTAAGAGGATGTTTCCAAAAATTTCCTATAAAAAATGCCCAGTTTTATTATAGAGACTTGCCGCTTGATACTTTCAACGAAATAAAAGAGAGACATACAATTCCATGTGAATATGTACTATCACTAATAGACACCTATTTTCAATTTGACAGCTGTCAGATTTGACATTTGACAGCTGTCAAAATTTTTCGCGCTTCGCGCTCAACCGTATAGCCGAACTGTTCGCATAACCTGAACTTAAGATTTGACATATTTGACAGCTGTCAGATTTCACATTTGACAGCTGTCAAAATTTTTCGCGCTTCGCGCTCATCCGTATAGCCGAACTGTTCGCATAGCCTGAACTTAAGATTTGACATATTTGACAACTGACGTGTTTGACAGCTGTTAGATTTGACATTTTACAGCTGTCAAAATTTTTCGCGCTTCGCGCTCCGTATAGCCGAACTTTCCGCATGACCTTAACTTAAGATTTGATATATTTTATCACTTACATATTTGACAGCTGTCAGATTTGACATTTGACAGCTGTCAAAATTTTTCGCACCGCGTATAATAGCCGAACTTTCCGCAAGTGCTAATTTGAATAAGTGCCGGTCAGATTTGATATTTGACAGCTGTCAGTGTTGTAGCTTAGAGTCTCTTCGTCACGTCAATAAAAACCGCCATCTTGATTTTTCGAATCATTAAATACTATATCCCTAGGTCGCGTTTACGTTTTTTCTAATAATCATTAGATATTCGAACGCCATTTTCTCCGAAATTAAGAGAGTAAGCGAGAAACGGTCTTCGGTTCGAGACTCTTTACGATTCAAACGTACCGTTTTGAAATTTTTAACAGTTTTTATTTTTTTTATTTTTGAAGAAGGGGTCCCCCTTATTCATTTTCAGAAAAAAACTTGCTCGGCCATTTTCTCCGGAACGGTGGATGCGTCGAATCGACGATTGTTTTTCGTCGATATGTTATCTCCTCTGCAATTTCTTTTGACACAATTTTAATTTTTTTTCGCTAAAGTTTCAAAAATGGCGACGCTACAACGGATCGAAAATGGCCGAGTTTTTTGACGAAATTTCAAAGTTTACGTTCGCAAAAATTGACTTTCCGGTAAGAGTTCAAAAGTCGTGCACTAATTTGCTTTAGTTGCATATATTAACTTCTGTTTAATATAACCGCCGACTTTGTTTGAACGATTTTAATAAAATGGCGTGCGATTTAGTCGGTTGGAAGCGAAAATTCATATACGGATTGTTTTGTGACTCGAAACAACAACGTTATATGTTACAAAATAGCAGGCACTAGTACCAGCATAATGCTAATTTTTTTATATCATTTCGTTCTTTAGTAACTTTACCAGACCATCACCGGAGGCCAAGAGAGCGACTTTTCGTTGACTAGTTGATTTTTTGTCCAGTGAAAGGAATTTAAGCACACAAAGTCTGCGGAGAATCTCTACATTCATGAAAATTTTCATACCGTGCATAGCATAAATGTAACAAAGTGTACCTATTAATATGCTAAAAAAAAAGTTAAGTGTTTTGTTAAATGTAATGAATATAAGAATAAATGTAATGAACATGACGCCCCTAGAACGATTTTACAAGCTTAATTCAGGAATATTAACAATATTATTGCTTGGTTCTATTCTAGTCATGTTATGGTTTCTTGTAGTGGACTACTTGTTTGTGCGTTGGAAGACTTCAACGTGTAGGTTAAGTTTCGTGATTAAAGATATTATGTGAGATAAACTGACGGAACTTAAACTGAACTTAAACGGAAAGAGCAATTGGTCACCTTAGGGCCAGTGCCGAGGTGCTGAGCTTAGAGCTGTGAGCGGTTTAAATTTGGGCAAGCGCTATCATGATACAGTGCTTTATTAATGGTCTAATTTTAATAATATTCAAGTTAATTCAGAAAAAAATAAAATTCACTATCATGACATGTGTCACCTATTGATGAACTGCGAAGCACTAGAACGTGAAAGAAACGATGTTCTGGGCCAACACCAGCTCAACGGGGGAGCTTTGCCCGGCCTTGATCCCCTTCAAATCCTGAAATTCCTAAGGGAAGCGGAGTTGGAGAGGCTGCTTCAAAGAAGGGAATATACTCCAAAGAAGCAGAGAAGAGGGGGCACAATAGATCTGTAATAGGTCGCAGTGCATCTGACACCCTCAATATCAATATCAATACCATGACACGTTGAAAGCGCTAATTGCCATCTGTAAGACTGAGAGGACAGAATCAGTATGACCCCGCCTCTCTCATACACTAACTTTCAGGTTTTCCCTTCTTCGTTCAATGATAAAATACAGCTCTCGTTCGCTTACATTGTCATCTCACATCATGGTGAAAAGCAAAACCATGGCAGTCTTGGTCTAAGGACTTGGTCATTGACATTTTGGTAGATAATAATCTTTTTTCTGTCAATCTTGGTCTAGTTTGCTAGACTCTTGCGGTTCTGAAATACTCATATTCAGCGGCTCGGCCATAATTTTTGCAAATTCAAATTTAAATCGTTTAAAGTATTTTTATTGTCGTTGAGTCTTTATCCACTTTGAGGTCTGCCAGATATGAGCCTGATCCTTGGGCATTAGATCATGTTCGTCGCGTTTTCCATTTTTTGATGGTCAATATGTTTTCGGTTGATGGTGTCGTCTTCAGATTAATCAGCGTCCTCTGTACCCTCATCATCGATGCTAAGAATCAATTGCGCTTCCATTGATTAATCTTTCTCAGATTGGTCATCGCGGTCTTTGCGAACCTCCCATTTTCTGTAGAAGCGACACACCACAGAAGACTTCAACCGAGCTTTCCAGTAACCAGACACATCCCTACGATTGCATTAAATGGATATTCATGAGGTCTCCGGTTCTGGATTTCTCTCTGATTGTGTCATAACATTTTTTTTTGGCTTTAATACCATTTTTACAGTTGCAGGTATCTATATACTGAACGCTTGATAGCGCAGGGTCCTTCGTTAATGGTAAAGAAGCAAAATTGAATTTGCTTTTTGTAGTAGGTTTGGATAAACGACTTCTTTCAGGGTTTCCTCTTCCATTGCCACCATATAAAGCAACGAGAAACCATTTTGAGCATTTGAGATCTGGCGATACTTGCATCTCGAAGTTTGAGGATGTCAATAATTGCACTGAATCCCGCAGGTTTCTGGACAAGCGAAAAGACTATCATTTTTTCATGGTTGAAGATGAACGATGACGTGTCACAGCCATCAAACTTAGGAAAACAGAATGTTCTTCACGTTTATAACTTTTTTTCGCGGAATGCAATCTTTCAGCAGTTCTAATTCTTCCTGGTTTTCTATAGAAAGTGAAAGAGGACTGCAGGTGACGCCGGATAGGCACTAATGTCCAAGTCCAAAAAATTTTTGAAAAAAAATGTTAATCTCTTCGCTGCTGTAGCTCATTACTTATAGACTTATGAAACATTGTTTCTACAAAAAATGTGAGAAATTTTGTCTTTTTTGACTTCGTCACTGACATTTTTGTCGTTCAATAAACGAAGTGAGTAAAAAAAAACAAACCATTTTCTTAACCTTCTATTCGGACTCAAGGAGTCTACCCATGGTATAAATATTGTATTTTTTGTCAAATCCCAACATGAGATATTGAAAAATTACTTCTATCCCCCCTTTTGTAAGATAAAGGCATTTTTATCCCCCACTATGTAGGGGTCAAAAGTAAATCTGTGATTAAAAAAAAAAAAATGCAAATTTGAGTTCTCCATTTTCTAAAAAAATCTCTCTTAACTACTCTTCTGTAGTTATTTATAGAGTTCTGATTTTATAGTTTTTTAATCTGTTGAAAAACATACCCATAATGATTCCAAAACCCTCCTTGTTTGCCATCTTCCATAGCATCATAAATATATTTCGTATCAAGATCCCCCATTTTATTATTTATTTTTTAACTACGTTCTTAGGTTGTGAAATTCGATTTTTTTATCGTCAAAAATAAATTAAAATTTTGTTAGGAGATGGTTTATATAAAGCGCTATCGTTTCGTTGAGAAATTTATAATTTAAACTTCAATAATCTATACGAGGGCCAAGGTCAACATATAAAAACAATCTCAACAGTTGTGACATCTCAGTTTTCTTAACCTACAACAATAATTGATATTTTAATACCTATAGCTATGTGTTATGTTATATAAATATCTTGTTTTTTTAAATTATTGTCTCGTAGTATTCTAAGTATTATCCTGGACTACTGGGTTGACAGTTTTCTTTATCTTTTTTTATTGCTTATTATTAGGTATAAAAAATTCCATGCTCAAACTTATCTCTTGTAGTTATTACGTTATTAGCTTTTCGTGTGTATTTTAATTGTTATTACGTATTGTACGAATATTTAAATATAGTCCACGTAAATAACTACAGAATTGATTATTTTACTATATCAAAAAAATATTATGACAACAAAATTTTTTACCGGCGATTTTTTTGATATAAGATATCTATGCTTTTTGCAGACTATTCAATGAAGACGTCTCTTATGAATTGACTACGTTTCTTCTTCTCCACGGTGATAATTTTGGCCTTCTGTTATCAACCGACGAGCGCTTGGAAATATTATTGCTTTTTAGAGCTTTTTTTAGAATACTGTTACTACGCAGTGACAGTAATAACGGTTAATATGGAGACTGATAAATGAGAGGTAGCTCATCTACTAAAAAAATACTCTGAACGCAAACAAGAGGCAAGAAGTTAATCAACTCGCCTGCCTCACTTTGAATCTGTTCGGTTTTAGCCAGAAAAAAGTCATCATGATAATATAGCAAAAACTCCCTACTCAAATATTATCCTTCCTTCCCACCTAAAGGTGTCACAGTACTTCAGATCTGGACACCTGTTAAAGAGGGGACTGTATAATTTTATGCCAATTTCATGCAGTTTTCACTGCCACTGACGTTCTCCTGAATTGCACCTACAAAAATACTTGCACCACTACAACCAGACATTGACAAATCTGTTACTGTGAACTGTGACAGTGTGACAACCCTACTGAATATGACTCCTGAGTCTTGGAGAGGAGATGCTGGCTTAATGTTTTTGTCATATTACGTAAGAAATAGGTTTCTTGTTGTTTTTCCTAGAAGAAATGTTGAAGGTGCTGTGTCGTGCATACTGCTGTTGAACATGCGCTTACAGATTGTTCTTGTGGTTTATGTCAGAGTTATCACCCTTGATAGTTAGTTCACTACGGAACCATTGACCTAAAGTTGCTCAGTTTTCGGCTTTTTCTGATATGGGAACTGTCCATTTAATCTCAGATACTTCCATGATCTCTCCTGTCTTTGCCATCGTCTTAACTTTCCATGTTAAATCTTTGCATGCTTTAAATCTTAATAGGATCTTCTCAGAACTGTCGTCCCCGAGATCCCATTGGAGAACTTACTCCGGCATTCAATTTAGTAGTGAGCTTCGGCATGATTGATTGACTAGGACTTCTCCATGTGGACCTTTAATGTCCGCTCTGTCCTGCTATAACTTGCACAATCTTATGTTTGCCGCATTTTGCAGTTCACCCGCCTTTAGAGCCTGTTTCCAGACTCAAGGGCAAAAGTGTGCCCTGCTCCCGCTTGCTCATATGCCCAGGGCCGTTGACCAACAAGAGTGGATCGCTTGTCCCGGCAATCTTTCGGTAATTATTACCCTCACTTAGTTTACTCTGCAAGTCGATGCAGTTTCCGGGTTGTAGGACGTGAAGCCTAAAAGTGAGAGATGACGATGAGACTGGCTTAGACGACAAAAAGCGTTACCTCTACCAATCACCAATAAATATGAGAAAGCTTCACGCCTTAAACATTTAGACCGTATGATAAAAGGAGGTTTAGTCTTTTTTTCAGTCAATTCACGTCACAATTTTCTAGTACAAGAGAAAAATTTGATCACAGGGTAAGTATAATAAATGAACGAAAATAAGGATTTTCTTATTGCCTTTTTAGCTGCCATATAAGTAAAGAAACAGTGAATCATTTCTTGTAACAATAATTACATTCCACAAAAGGTAAAGTTGAAGTCTCCCTTAGAACATCTCACAGATTTAATAAAACACAAATATCCGGAAGGCTTATCTCTCTTACCTACTTATAAAATAAATACTCACACTGCCGAAATTAAATTGGCCACCGAAACCTGGTAAATCTTCAATAATCTCGTTATTTTTAATGAAAAGTGAGATGAAATTAGATCATCAACAAGGAATATTTTTCTTTACGCTGAGAAATTTTCAGTTGTCTTTAAATTAATTTTATTTAAGGCTTTACGTAAAACCTTGTAAAGTCATGTTCTTATCGTAACTGTACTTGTTGAGTTCTTGAGCTGAAAAATTTGTATATCGACTGGAAAATTTAAGATGCCTCGCACGAATAGAGATCTGCTGGTTGCTTTGCTTTGAAGGTTTGGCTTTGGGTAAGTTACTTCCACATAACCAAATCTATGATAATTTTTTTGTCTAGATAGAAGGATTTGTGTCATAAGTGCTGCTTCATCACATCATATTATTTCATATTTGTAATTTCTTGATATCTTAAAATAGACTGCCTACATGCCTACGTAAAATAACTTGACTTCAATTAATAGGTGTGCTGACCTTAAGAGGGCGTATACTCCATTTATTTTTTAAAGAATTAATTGAGAATTATTTGTCTAGAACATTTAATCATGTCTAATACACTAATGCAAGGTAAAAAATACTAAATACAGCATTTACTGCAAACAAAGAGAGCAATGAATAAAGACCATGAATCTAGCTCGCATATCCTCTGGTTTGAAGAAGGAGACCGCGAGAATACTGGGTCAAATAAACAGGTTTGCGATCTACAATATGTTATGCTAATATTCGTACTATAATAATTAAAAGTGCAGCAATGCATGATAATGTCAAAGAGGCAGTACACCTTCGATGGTTTTCGTAACGGTAAACCGTTTCACTGTCTAGTCTAGAAATTCCTTTCAGAGACGGAAAACATTCTTGAGAAATTGTTTTTGAATGGTCTCTTGAAGATTGTGCGACATAAAAGAGATTCGATGACATAAAAGATGTAGGTAAATAATAAATAAATAATTCTTGCGCAATGGAGGGCTGTTGGATAATAGTTCAAAAGAGTTCAATGGAAAAAAAGTTTTGTGCTATACAGAGTAATAAAAAAAAGTGGGATATTTAGAGGGGGTACAGTATATGGACCAAAATTAGTCAAAAAATTTCAATGAACATGGGTTTGGAAATTGACGGTTTCGGAGATATGGAGGATATTTCTTTACATTTTGGGTATAGATACACGGTATGTTTTTTTATTACCCACAAACAATCAATGGAAACTTATAAACAAAATCAAAAGATTGGATAAGGTGATAAAAAAGATAAGGTGATAAGGTGATAAAATAATAATTTTTCATAAGATTATTCTTTTTTGAGTTTCTCTTTTAATTTAAAAAACATGCGTTTTCTTACCGTACGCATATTAAGTGATAAGAAAAGCACAATTTTGCAAAAAATCGTTCTTCTATTTTTACCTTTTCACGTCTTTTGTGATTAACTTCTCCAATTTTTTGGTTTTGTTCATAATTTTCTATGATTTGTTTGTAGGACCTACCGAATAAAAAATTAGTTTGTAAGTACGTATACCCAAAATGAAAAAAAATTCTCCATATCTCCGAAACCGTCAATTTGCGAACTCATTTTGATTTTCGCAACTTGGTTTTCGAACTCATTTCGAAATTATTTTGGTCCATTAAATACTTACTCTCTCCAAATAAATCCTTTTTTTTTAAACATTGTGGCAAGTTATTTTAATGAGACCAAATTCTGTTTTCATCAGAATTGTACATTTTTGTTGTGGAAAATATATTCACTACATTCCCATGAAATAGGTAGATAATAATTGTTTTCCTCACTACTTTGAGCATCGTTTTTTGTGCGCAAACTAGCAGATTTCTCACGTATTCAAAACTGTGCGACAAAGTGACATAAGGCATAGCCAAAAATCGTTTCCGTACAGTTTTAATGTAAAGATGGGCGGTAACTGAGAACTCACTGTTACTTATTGTTAATGGAATAACTATTCATTTAAAGCTTCAAGGTAATAAAATAAACACAAATGGGATAACATAGAACCCGACAAGACTATAAAATATACTCATTATTCTCTTGTGGCAGTAATTATTAAAATTTACGAGTTGATCGCTAATAACAGCATTGCGTAGCGTTCAAATCAAATTCACGAACGTGAAAACTCGCACACCTCTAACTTCAATCCACGACTGCGCCTGCGTTGTGTGGAAGTTGCATATCTACCACGTCTCCAGGCTCCACGTCATGCACTTTATTTTTAGTTTAGATACGGAGTCTAATAATAAATAATAATAATATTGTCGGTAGAATTCAATGATTTAACAGTATATAATAGTAATATTAAAAAGTCATTGGTAGAATAATTGAAAATAATACCTAGGTAGTCTGAAAAAATAAATTTTAGTTACCTATCATTATAATGGATTCTGATTCCTTTGAATTTGAAGCAGAAAATACACCACCTGCTGAAGTCAGAAAACAAGCAGGTTTGTGTTCTTTGAATTTGCTACCTATAGTTTCGAGAGAAAAATACGAATCTGCTTATAAACATTTCATAAATTGGAGAAAAGGTCATAAAAGCAGAGCATTGTCAGAAAAAATAATTTATGTGTTAAATTTGTTAAATAATTAATCTGTTAAATTGTGGTCGTAGGAAAAGTACTGTGTGTAGCACGTGCGGAAAAGAAATTTCACACTCGTGTGAATTGTGACACTCGACTTCGTTTCGTGTCACAATTCTTTCACACTCGTGAGAAATTTTCTCTTTTCCGCACTTGTTTCACAATATACTATTATATTCTTTTATTTTTAAGGAAAGAAAAAATCAGATTATAAGATTGGAAATTGTGGACATATTCAATTTCTAAAAATACTCATAAAACCGGATATTTTAAAGTTTTAATTTTAGATAGGTATTCTTGAGGACAAGTATTATCTATAATTAATTATGAATACTTGAAATTAGGAAAAGGTTATCTGTTATCTGTGACAAAAGAAGAGTGGAAAATAATTTATAACGTGTAGATTTACAATTATTAGTGTCTTGATCGATTTCCTTATCTTTTAAAACATGATTCCCTATTACCTATTTCACAATAAGAAAAAAATTATAAAAAAGATATTAAGGCGCACCTATTGCAGTTCGGGGAAGTTGGCACCCCAAATAGCGGACTTTTATAAACTGCACACGGCATTCGTTTGTTCAGGATTTGTCCAACCAAAGTTTTCGTTTGTCCACTCTCAAAAAAAGTTACAATTTTTTAAATTTTACCGTCACTTTTTTTTTAATGACGGACAAAAGAAAATTTTCATTGGGCGAACGTGGACGAACGAAAATTTTGGTTGGTCGAACGTGGACAAATAAATGTCGTTTGCATTTCATAATAATTCATACTTAGGGGTGCCAACTTCACTGAACTATTGCAATATAATAATGATTTCAATATCAAATTGGACAGGATCGGTTTTGTTTTATTTTTCTTCTATTTATTTACTTCTTAATTTATTCTTTGGGATTTAGGTTTTTTTTTTGAAAATCAGCTTTCAGAAGATTTATGTACCTACTTATTTTTTGAAACGTTTTGGGACCGATTTTTCCCTTGTTCACTGTTTATTATTCTTCATAAATTGTATAAACTATGAAGAAAGTCCCAATAACAATACTTTTCCAACCCAATGGAAAAAATAATAAAAATGAAAATAATATAAGCAACAAACACACAATAAATAATAAAATAAAACAAACAAAAGAACGATAGGCACAAATGGAGTCTCTCGATGCAACACCCAACAAAAATCAAAGTAAAACCAATTTTTAAAGTAAATTTTTAAACCTAATTCTTCAAAAAATTAAAAATATCTAAAAACACCATTTAGTTTAAAAAAATATTTTTAAGCTTTTTACAAAGTCGTTACAATTTATGGAGGATAATAAAGAGTGAACAAGGCACCAATTATTATTGGTCCCGAAGTTTTAACCAAGAACCTAAATCCCAAAGAATAAATTCAAAATTCAAAATACCTGTACCCATAGGTACAAACATCTATCCAATTATCGATTTTTTCTTACTCCCAATCTTTATTGAAAGGTTTCTGGCTGGCTGCGTGCAAGAATACTGCAATGGGCAGGAATGCATTTAAAAAATTGAACAGAAAATCTGCTACACAGTGTAAACTGGACACCAAAATTAATAAAATACAAATCACTCAGTTTCATTGTTATCCCCTTACAGCCAAAATTTCCAGTCACACAGTGACTGGATGTATCAAAGTGTGTATGAATATCAAAGTATCAAAGTATGGACAATAGAACCTGAGCTCATCCCACCTGCCATTTTGCTTTTCAGCCAATAAAATAAAGTCAATAGTAGTGAAGTCAATGGAGATAGGATACGTAGGATAGGTACGTCAATATACGTGTGAATTAAAACAAAAACTTAAATTTATTTAATTATAAACGCTGTTATGTCTTCAGCTCTGTTGGCCTATAACACTGCTATCATGATATTGGACGAGATACAAAATTGCGGTTTACAATTAAAAATTGAACTCTCTATTGTTACAACTGTCATATGATACAGTCACATTTATTTTTATTTCCAGCACATTTTTATTTATTATCAACCGGTATTCATTACCGGTAACTTCTGCAACCGTGGTGGAATTTAGGTTGATTAGTTGACGGAATGATGGAATTCCTCCACTTCAATTGCATGTTTGTAGGTAAAATAGTAATTAGTTTTTTAGTTTGTGTATTTCCAAAAATTATAAAAAAATTGTAAAAAATAATACATTTGATGTAATATCTAACCTAACGTGGATTTATTAATATAGCTCTTATTAGAAAGATAATTATTATTAATTATTATTTTGTTGATAATTTTAATTGCGAAATGATAATAAACGTTCCATACGTGCAGGCCTAATAAAATAAGTTCATTATGTTATCAGCACTTCTTGATATGACAGATATATTTACATAGGTAGAAAATATATGTCTTTTAAGATCAACGTGCAAGTTTGCATAAAAATATTTGTGAAGCATTTTGCACGGGATTTTTAATTTATTTGCAAAGATTAGTTAAATTAGTCGGTAAATCTCAGCGTTAATAATATCGGTTATTACCCTAGTTTAAGGAGAAATGTGTGTGATTCATTAGTAATCTTACGAATTAAATTTACAGATTTAGGTGGATAACAAAATTATTGAACTTTCAAGTTCGTTTAAATTGGAAATGATAACTACAATAAGTAATTTTTACGTCACTATTATGTTATTACATCCAACACGTACTATAATTATTATTACATATTCCTATTATTATAAACCTGAACCTATACAATATTTAGGATAAAAAATACAACCTTTAAAAGGTTTAGACAGGTACATAAAATTTCTAATTTAAAATTACATAATGAAAATAATAGAAATATTTTATAGCTTATGCAATTAAAGTTTAAAAACGTAATTTTGTATAACGTAAGTAATGTATAGGGTGGCCATCACTTATGTCTATGCCCTCGAAATAGAGATTAATTTCAAAGAAAAGACTGAAATTTTGAGGATTCGTGTAATTATTAATACATGACCATTAAATGACATTAATTAATTAGATTATTTTTCGGACATCAGCGATAAAAAAACTGTGATATGGTGTAAGAAAATCTAGTTTTTTCCATACATCGGTAGAAATGGATTAATAAAAATAAAATCAATGAAACAAAAATAGCCAAAAACCAATTAAGGTTTTAATTAAATAAAGAATTTTTCATATAAAAATGACAAGTCGCTGATTGATATATGGTAAGTAAGTATTAAAATGGCCAATAATCTGAAGTTGGTACCCATAAATCCTTAAGCAAACTAAGTAAACAGTGAGAAGAATCCCCAATGTTATTCGAGTTCAATGGTAGGTATGTCCCGTGTAAATCCAGTGTGCAATAATAATTATTGAACTCCGATAACATTGGGGATTCTTCTCACTGTTAACTCAGTTGGCTTCAGGATTTAGAGTACTCACCCTCTTAAGATTATTGGTCACTTTAATGCCTACCATGTGCCAATCATTTTACCTATCATTTCCATATATTATACAGGGTGTCGCTAAAAGGTACCACCAACTCTCTAACACAAATTTCCGAGTACAAAATATGCCGATTTAACCGAAAATATCCATGTCAAAAAAGGCACCCTTTTCAAGATACAGCCCTTAAAAGGGGGTAAAACAAATATACGTTTTCCAGAATAAGTCAAAAACAAATTACCTAACTGAGAAACTTCAAAATTTCATCCGTTACTACTATTGTTAAAACCAAAACCTTCTTGCGCATCAATCGCAGAAACAGTGTATTTTTATGCGATTCAACTATGAAAATTTTTGCCGCCTTTTAAATTGGCTTTCTGAATTTTTCAATAGTCAGGTCGAATTTGCGTAGTGGTTTACTGTGAAAATTTCATTTCATTTCGTTTGAAAGCGTGCCATAAAATAGATTTTTACATAATAAACCAAAAAAAAATTGGCAAAATTTAACAATTTCGTCTCTTGTCCTATATACCCGCCACTGACTAACTTTAAAAAGTTACAGGCGAGTTCTGAAAACCGAACATTTGAAATTTTAGAGAAATAAACATCATGTAAAAAAATTCGAATAACTCCGCCATTTCTCTTATTTGCTTCTTTAAATTTTGGAGAGTTACAAGCTATTAGTGTAGTTGTCTACTCCGAAAATTTCAGGTAAATTCCCTCAAAAATGTGCTCATAATAAATTAAAGAAATTTAGCCATTTTTACCATTTTCTTACCCACGCCACTAGCTTATTATTAAAAATAATTAAAATTTTATTGCATTAATTCAAATTTCAAATCATTTTAGTCCAATCTTGTTAATACAGGTTTGTAGGAGTTTTTATTTTCTGCAATTGGGGTTGGCAGGAGCAGTCATATCTGCATGGGTGGTCCCGCCCGAGCCGAGCGCGATGAAAACGGTGCGCTGGTGCTGGTGCTGGTGCTGGTTTTAAATCAAGCAGTCCCGGGTCTGAATATTACATTCAATCGTTAAGTTATTAAACAAGCCTTTAATTGTCATCCTCATTATTTTGTTGTGAAAAGTTTTCTTTCTATATTGCTTATACAGGGACTAAAAAATAGCCTTTTTCCCTAAAATTCAAAAAGCCGCCATTTTGAAACGGCTCGATCGATTTTGCTCAAAAAATGCAATACCAGACCACTACTTGTGGATAATATCTTCCTCCCATAAAAATTTCAGCCTCCTAGATTGAAAACTGCTACCAGAAAACCGTGCCACAGGACCGGATGTTTCGAAATTTTAAAGAACACCCTGTAGAAGTAACGCAACTTTTGAAAAAATTTTCAACGAAAATTTAACGTCATCCCGAAGTTTCACAAGAGTAAAAAATTTCTTCCACTAATCTTGAAAGATGAAGCTACTAGAGCGTTTTTAAAATTTTAGAGAAATTTACATCATGTAAAATAAATTTAAATATCTCCGCCATTTTTTTTATTTGATCCTTGAAATTTTTGAAGATTAAAGAGTATTAGTATAGTTGTCTACTGTAAAAATTTTAGTTCAATTCCTTCAAAAATGTGCTCAAAAACTGTTATAGAAATTAAGCCATTTTCACTCTTTTCCTACCCACGCCACTGGCTTATTAATGGAAAAAATTCAAATTTTTTTGCATTAACTCAAATTTCAATTAATTTTCTTTCAATCCTGTTAACTTGATGTGAAAGTTTTTTTGCCATCTTACTCATACAGGGATTCAAAAAATAGTAAATTTTCCGAAAATTCAAATGGTCGCCATTTTGAAACGGCTCGGCCGATTTTGCTCAAGTGCAATACCAGACCACTCCCTGTGGACATCTTACTCTCACAAAAATTTCAGCCCCCTAGATTGAAAACTGCGGCCAGAAACCGTGCCTCAAGGACCGGATTCTTGGAACTTTGAAAGGACACCCTGTAGAAGTAACGTGACTTTTGGAAATTTTTTCAACGAAAATCTAAAGTCATTCCTCAGCTTTACAAGAATCCAAAATTTCGTTCACTAATCTTGAAAGATAAAGCTACAGGAGCGTTTTGAAAATCGAAAAATCGTGATTTTGGAGAAATAAATATATATATATATATATATATCGTGGGCAGGTGAATTTTGGAAAACCACTTTTTCGTGATCTGGGGGTCATGATCGGTGGACATTTGATGAGTTTGGGTGATTTTCGAAAAGTGATGTCGTCCTCAATAGTGTATTTTTTTGTTAAAAAATACACTAATAAACTGACATAGTTTCACAAACATTAACATACAGGCTGTTCCTGTTTTTGATATCACGTCTCACTCCCGAACTTTTTTATCCGTTCGCCACTGACTGATTCTGTATTTTTTACCAATGGCTCAAGTATTACCAAACTTTTTGTCCTGTTATGAAAGTTTGTTATCTTGCATGGTTTTCCCATAATTAATTTTTTTAGGTCACTTTTTACTCTATTAATCACTGGCATTTGGCCTATATTATAAAACAGGAGTCTAGACAAACCAACGGTGCGAGTATGTATACACATAATGAAATAAACTAAGTACTTAACAGTAAACTGAATCAGTAAAGCGAAACTATTAGCCAGTTAAAGAATTAAAATTCAAAGTATAATTAAAAACGGCAAATTGGCAATAATTGACGGAACTTTAAAGCTATAAGAAGTATTCCTCATCATCCTCGTGAAATTATTCAATCAGACAAGCTGGCTCATCATAAAGCGGTTTTAAAGACTTATTTCAGTTCCATTTTTTCTTAATAACGTCCTAACTAACTTAAGAATGCCTCGTACGAATACGTCTCATATAGATATACCTACGATTTAATTAAAATTTCATATCGATATAAGCAATAATAATTATCGTAAATTTAAGCCAGCGTACTTGACCTAGACCTACAATAGAGACAGAATGTAGATTTGTTTGCAGACATTTGATTAGGCAGTAATAATAAATAAATAATGCATAGGTTGATTCTTTTTATAGATTCGAAAGTGTGCTATTATAATGTAATCTGAAAATAAATGGAATGCAAATTTTTTATATTGCATATTTTCTCAATAAAAAAGAAGTAAGTAATATTAAAAGGTCAAAAATAGTATATCTTACGACAAGATGTAAACAATATTTTTTTCAGGAGGTGAGAAATTTTCTCTCACGCCGCAGAAAGGCGAACCAAAAAGTACTATGAATGGAAAAATGAGAGATATTTGTTAAAGATTTTTTGAGCGTTGATAGTTTGGAAATTACTAATTTATTATTTTATAATTTTGTATTCTTATAGGACTGTTTGTTACATTAAGGTAATTAATGCCTAATTGGTAATATAATTAAATTAAGTATTTTAACAATTTCAAAATATAGATTTCAGGGAAAAATGTCTGGAGTTTATCGTTAAAGCTACCAGTTTCTGCAAAATGAGACTTTAACGCCGCCGGTTGGTTGGGGTTAGACTAGGTTCCAAGCAGCTTATTTCCATTAAATTCTACATATAATTAAAGGTTATAAGATTAAGAAAGATATTAGAAGGTAATAAACTATTTTATAAAATTATAAACTATTTTAAGGAATAAAAGCTCCCAGAATGTCCAGAAAAGCTTAGAAAATAAGCTACATGGTGTTGAAAAAAAATTTCTTTTCAGTTTTCGTCTCATAACTTGGACATTTCTCAATATACCAAGAGGTTATTTATTATAATTTAGAGCACACAAAAAATTTAGCAGTGGCGTAGACACAACAACTTCTACGCCCATGGACTTACAAGACCTTATTACCAGCGTTGGATTCCCTGGAGATTTATTAAAAAAAATAAATACTTATGAATATTCAAAATTTAAAAAGTAAAAAAGCTCATTTTTTATATTGTTAATTTTTTTCAATACCCTGTATCTGTTTTTCTAAGCTTTTCCTGACATGTGTTTAAAGGAACTTTAATTTTTCAAAACAGGTTTTCTATAAATTGGTCAAGGCCTGATACAAAAAAACTGACTCACCCTGTATAATAAGCTATTTTTAATGTTTAATATCCGATTTTTCTTTTTTATTCCGGAATACCTATAACTGGTACCTAAAATTGGTAAATTCCTTCATAAATCCTTCTAAAGTCCCAAATCAAACTTGTTGATAGTAACTGACGTTACCAAAATAGCCATTTCGGAGAAGCGGCAAGAAGAAAATTTTTCTCCAAACATTAATTTCTGATTGCCTCTTCTTCGTAGTAACTTTTTTAGTAGTCAGTTACTGTTAACAATTTTGGTCTGATGGATGATTATATTGTTGGATGTTATATGAATGATGTATATTAGATGGATGAAGTTGATTACGTTTTCTGACACACTACCGTAAAGCTCATAAGCATAATAAATAGATGAGGTCCCAGCACAGATCCCTGAGGGACCTCAGTGGGAGCCTCAAAGGGAACGAAAGCCGGAGAAAATCTCTTACAGACAAATCTGAGTTGAATGAAATTAACAACCGATGCATCAGAGTTAGATTTGTTATTAAGCTTCACTATTTTTTTTTTACTAAAAAAACAAAACACTAGCGATTAGGTTTATTTCTACATATTTCTACACAAAAATACTCAAATACCAATGCTACTTTTTCTAGTAAGCATTAAGCGAATTCCTAAATAAAGGGATCTTATTGCATATAAAATGCTGTTAAGAAACGGTAAATTATTATAATTATTACTTACTTCAGGAAATTCTACATAGGTATATAAAGTATAATTATTTATGTTGAATAATGTTAAAAAAACTAATAGCATACTCACGTTACAAAGGTATGTTAATTTTAACTGATTAAAGTAAAATTTCTACACTTTTGTTGATTTAAATTTCAAACAATTTGTTACATAAGTAAAAGTTACATTTATAGTTTGGCAATTTATTTTACATTAAAATCATGACGCAGTATTTTCTTTTGATATAAGAGCCTGGAGTTATAATTTTATAAATTATAATTTACTTCTTAATTAGTCGGTTCACTTGTGACAGCCACTAAATAAATAACAAATCAAGCACAAGTGACTCTCTCTTCACCATAAAAGTATCCATTGGACAAGGGTATTAATTTATATGCTCCTTCGCGTAGAATTCGTGCACACTTTCGTCGAGGATGAACTGGGTTTTCATATCAAAAATTTAAACAATTCCTTTTCTTTTTAAACCAAGTAGATTTATGATTAACCCCTTAAGTGGAGAGAGCGCCTATAGTCGCGATGCCAAAGCGGTCATGCCTGTGACGGCGCTTACCTGGGTCTGTGCAGATCGTGTCAAATATCCAATCTGCATAGACCCAGGTAAGCGTCGTCAGATTGGATATTTGACGCAATCTGCATAGACCCAGGTAAGCGCCGTCACATGCCATAGACTGAACGATAAAAGGAGCCATTTTTTTACGAAAACTACCAAAATCATATTATGAAATATGGTACTTCTGAGATCAAAATTTTGGGCTCCCAGGTTTATCAATGAGAGTTTTCGTGATGGATGAATAAACGTTCTCATTTTCAACACACAAAATTTCACCATTTTATTCCACTTTAACTTCTGTCACATAGCCGCAAAACTGAGAGCTTCGAACTCGAACCTAATGGCGTCATTTTTTGAGCCCCAAACACCAACCCGCTGTAGCTTGTTGACCATGCTTCTAAAGTTAAGCTGAAATATATTGCCGATGAGTGGAATAAACAAGTAATAACTTGTCGCCTATTTTTGAGAACGAGGAAAATTTCGATCAATTTTCGAGAAAGCCCTTGAAAAAAACTTCCGCTCAAAACGGGATAAAATAAATTCATTCATCATCTTGCAAATTTCAGTCACTTTTCACCTTGTTTAAGCTGATCATGTTAAAGAAACTTATTTTTCAAAAATAGAAATTATTGTAACCTCTGTTTTGGTGAGGGCGAGTTTATGTCAACAAGGGGATTATGATTGATTGAGTGTCAGCAATATTTTGTAAAAAATATTTCCAAGCCGACACTAGATCTAATTTAATACGCTAGAACTAGATGGTGATGGGGTGAAGTGTAATGTATTGTGAAAATACTTTACTGAACTTGCTTTCATATAGAAGAGAGTGACAATATTTCTACTCCATATGATTCGATTACACTTTATATTATGGCGAGATTACGACAGTATTTTGTCTTCCGGCAGCAATAGGTAGTTTTTCATGACGATATCCCTAATTCATTGAATATATCTTGTAGGTCGCATGTGCTGTTCCAAGTTTTCAATCTCACGCCTTACATTTCACACTTTCTAGCCATTCTGCTGAAAGTCTTGCTTTCTTGTTTGAAAAATAGGGCATAACAACTGTTGACATAATATTATCATAAGATTATTGAGATAATATTGCAGGAATATTAAATAAATATCTCAATGTCAAGTAAGATCCTCAAACTGACAAATTAAAAGATACGCAACAGAAATTTTTTTCAATATAATATTTATGTCAAACCATAGACTTATCAGTAACCTGTTTTTGATCAAGATACCCGATCGTTTATTGAAGGAAATTCCTAAAAACTACTTTTTTAAACTGAGATATTGTTCTTAAAAAAAACTTATTTTAGTTTTCCAGTGCTGGATCGGGGCTATTGTTTCTAGCTCTGGCGAGTCTATCATTTGGAAGCCTCAAGTCACCAGCACTCCTAGTGCTGTAGTCATGTATGTCATCATTCGTCATAATTTTTTTTAAGTTACTTCGTCTGTACACAAGACTATGTAGAATATATTGGCAAGATAAGGAAGCGGCAAGATTATCAGCCTTTTAAATAGAGGTTGGCAGTGTTATCTTAATGAGGCATTTGTCAGTATTGATAGTATACTTTTCTGTAGACGAAATATTTTAGCTGCATCTCTAGACCTACCCCATAGTTAAGATCTGACTCGAAGAGTGAAAAATAGCACGATCTAAGGACATCCCAACCAACAGATGTCTAATGACAAAATGTAACAGTACAGGCAACCTTTTTCTTAGTTGTTCAATGTGCGCTGTCAAATTCAAGCCACCATCCAGCGTGATCCACAGCAGCCTGCCGCGTCCGTCCTCCGGAACATCGCGATGGTTAGAAGATCAGTCTTTGTGTTTTTGCTTCGTTCATGGTCAAGTTGTTTGATGCAAACTATTTCTCCGTAGACTTCTCGGATTCAGCGGAATAACGTTTCAGTTGCCCAAAATTTTTGCTCGAATCGATCATCGTGTAGTCGTCGGCGAATGATATGCCACCCATGTGTTCTATGTCGGCAATAAGCTCATTTTATATAAACTAAGAATACGAGTGACCCCAAGATAGAGCCATGGGATACCCCATGTGCGGCAAGTACTTCCCAACCGTATATGAATGGGATGACATTTGATCTTTTCACAAAATAAAATAACTTGCCTGAGTTGTTGGAAAATATGAACTTAAATGTGAGGTAAATTATGTGGATTTTAGATGACGGGGCACCGCCACATTTCCACAGAGACGTTCAGATTTTCCTCAGCAAAGTATTTCCAAATCGATAACGGGGTGGTAGAATAGGACAATTCAATTATACTGCGTTTATCGTACGTACGAAGGAGATTAAATTAATTTAGAAAAACTGCAATAACGTATTGTTGTGGCAGCCGAACACATTCGTCAACAAGGAGCAATTTTATCCTCATGTACTGTTTCCTGGATATGCATATGAAATAATTAAAAATGACTCCATTAAAAAATATCCTGTATATCTTTTGAGAAAAAAATGCCTTTCTTATGCCAAAAACAGAGCATTAATCGCTAGTACGGATTCTTGAAAATTCATCTTTAATAATAATATAAAAGGGTATAAAATCGACAATTTTATACAGGTTGTGATAAAATTTAGTATAGTATCGTTTTGAAAGATGGAGAATCCAGTGGTGTCTCCTGTTTTTCTGAAATAGTTGCTAGTATCGTCGTCAATGTCATGAAATGACGTAACTCAGTTTTGCTGATTTTACAGGAAAGCGTTTTAAAGTTTTTCATTGATTTCAATGTTATTAGAAAGTGAGATACGTCCGCGGCTGCATGACCTTTATAACGAATACTGTAGGGATTTTTTTGGCGTTAGTGTGTCTCAACCGTAAGATGTTATTGACACGAATACATGATTGGATAACAATTATTGGTTTTATAGAAGGTGTCTTCTATAAAATTATAAAATATTCTAATGTCTTTCGTGAAGCTGATTATATCTGAGAACTTGTTTGGGGAGTCGAGGATATCTCTGAGGCTTCCAGTGAGGATGTAGCGTTGTCGTTGCTGGCTAAACATATGACAATCACGGAATACGTGGTCGACAGAAACGCGACAACGGTTGCAATAGCCGCAGGTGGTAGGAGGGTCCTGTGCTGACATCAGGTGGCCATGGGTTAGGTTGGTCTGTCCAATTCTGAGTCTTCTGATGATGGTTCTGTTCTTTCTGTTCATGGGTGGTATCTTGGTAGGAAAGACGGAGGGGTTAATTGCAGATAATTTCGTGCTGGACAGATTACAGTGAGATTGTTATGTTGACAGCGTCATTTGTTTGATGCTGTGTTTGAGATCTTCGTGGAGCTGAATTGTCCTCGAGTGGAAGGTTAGACAGGGATGCTTGTTTGGCGACTCGATCTGCTCTTTCGCTGCCCTCTATTCCGACCTAGGATGGAATCCAAACGATGGTTATGGTGATGGTGATGCCTCAGAGATTGGCATATTTCATGAATGAGCTGTACGACTGTGTTCTGGGAGTAGATGTTCTTTATGGAGGAAAAGGAGGGGAACAAAACGGTGATGGGTTACTAGTTCGTTGAATAGCTGTTCGAGGTGGGAGCTTGGAGAATCCAGTTTGTTGTGATTGGACAGGCTGGTGTTGAAGAAGGGCAGCCTTTTGATCCAGGGTGGAGTATTCGAGAAGCTGGTGGGAGTCATGAGTTTTGGGTCAATGGGTCCTAGAAGATGGATTGAATGGTGGATGGATTGACCTGTGGAGAATCTGGTCTCGGGGAGCGAGGAGGGGGGAGGGTTAGTTAGTTTATAAACGAGATTCTGAACACGCCACTTCGCGAGATTGTAAAGCCGATCTGTAATGTAGGTAGAAGACATACAAATTTAGATTTTTTTGAGTTACGTCGTACGTCACTTTGTGATATTGACGAGAAATTTGGCTATAAAAACGTTACTAAATACTTGACAGCGATCTATAAAATTTAGTAAAGTATAATTTCAAGATATGCATAGTGAATTCAGTGACGTGCTCAGATTTTACTACTAACGCTGATCTAGTACGCCCTGAATAAAAAAAAATATATTGAATTTACTGTAACCACTTCACCAAAGAACATTTTACTGTTTGTAATTGGACGATTATATTAAATAGGTGCAGTTTTTTGTTAATAACCACACCGTTTTTATTTCTATAGTAATCAAGGGGCAACAACGTATATAGGAGTAGTGCGGAGAATAAAATACCGTGTATTACTAATCCTTATCAGGAGCTTATTATAAAAATACAAGCATAGTATAAAAAACTCGCCATAGGTTTTTTAGATATACGAATTTACTATTTTTTTTAAATCCACTACCTGTTATATTTTTATATTGGTTAAAATAAAATTTCCTGACGTAAAATAGTAAATTTTGCATGATACAAAAAATACGAATACTTGTGAGGCGATAACTGTCACTTTTCAACCGTGAATTTAAAATTTAAATGTATTAATATTAATAACGTCGTTCATAATATCAAATAAATATTTATTTATGCAACAACTGTAAAAAGTGCTTCTTTACATCGAACATCGCGCTAAGTGCAAACAACATTTTTTTGCACGTGTTGCACCAATTATTTTTTTTTTTTTAATTTAAATAAAACTTTAAATTAATATAAATCGGATATCAATTCTAGTCTTTAGAGCGCATATACCTGAATTAGTAGATATATAAAAATTCCGATAATCTGAGGTATGCATAATAGATGGGAATCCTAGAGCGTAAACATGTCTTGAAAAATATGAAAATTATTAAAATTTGTTGCAAAAAAAATCGAGAAAACTTCACAAAATCGGCTACAACCACTTTGATAAGAATACGTTGCGCCCAGAGAAAATGAGACAAACTCAAAAATAATGTCTTCTTGCTTACATGTTTTCTCCAGTATTGGCCTGAATACCAACATGAAGCAAAAACAAATTTAATCGCATTGACGAAAAACAAGTGAGGGGGATTTCGTACCAAACTCTAAAAGAATCGCTTCACCGTCAAACTGTTCCTTGCTGCATGATATTTCTCCATGTTGTGGATGAACCTTTCAATTCAGACTGCAGATGAAAGATTTCAATTCAGAACAAACTCATCCAATTTAGAAAAAAAAATCATAAATTTAACAATTTTTTCATAAACCGGGTAGTATCTATAACAGAGATTTTTTTGTCTATTCGAAATTACTTTTTGCTGCCGCATTATTAGATTACTGATAAGCAATTACATAGTAAGAAAGGGCCCGACTGAAAAACTGAAAGCATATAGGAATAAAGAAAGGCTAGACTCTTTGAGTATTTGAGTTAAGGTACATAGGTAGGTACATAATATAATTTAAAAACTTTTTTCTCATCTTGATGAATTCTTTTTTAGATTTTACTTGATATCCGCTCTTTTCAAAATATTTATTCGCTTTTATCTAGTTAAAAAAAACTGCTCGTACTCAGTCAGCTTATATTTTATTAATCTATTTCTGATTTTTTACTTTTTCTTACTTTCAACCTTAAACATATTTCATCATACATTGCGGCAGTAATTCTGTTTGAACCCCTTTTATTTACATAAACGGATGTATAGAAGGAAAATCTGATTTGCCTCAGCAATCGGAATCTAATTCAGTCAGGGAAGTATTATTTTGACAAGACAGGAAACTGGGAAATGCGAATTATTGATTTGGAGGAGATTTCTCGTATCTGTGGGAGATGACGATGATAGCGCTTATAAATACCTACAAACAAAATGGTTATCTCTAGCTTTATCTCGTTAAAAGGTTTATCATTATCAAAATATTAGAGCCCAGTATCATATTTAGAATATAATCAATTAAATAAATAAATAAATAAATGACAACAGAATAGTACATCTTAACGGATCGCTACTTAAAATAGAGTATCTGTCAGGTTTAAATATCAACTGTTTATAAAGTATTGTTAATATTGATACCAAATTTATATATACAGTGAACATAAATGGAATATTTTTACAGGGTGGGCCATCGAAAAGGTAACAAGCCTAATAGTTTGGAAAGTGAAGATGTATGCAAAAAACGCCGAAACAGGTCGATTTTGTTATCGAGGGGGACACATTTTCGTGATAAATTTAACTACCCAAGTTCACCCCCTTGGCAGGAGTAGCTACCCCTTTGCTTATCATCATAGGGAACAGCTATCGAGTGATACATCATTGGAAAGCTACTTGAATTCTCTTTACAACGGTATCCAACATTTTGGGTTTCGTTTACATACAGGCTGGCCCAACGAAAACGTAACTCGCCTTAATAACTTGGAAACTGAAGATGTACGCGACAAACGAAAGAGAATTCAAGTAGCTTTCATATGATATATCATTCGATATCTGTTATTCCCTATGATGATAAGCAATGAGGTAACTACCCCTGCCAAGGGGACTACCTCATTTATTACTAGGTCAACCTGGTTAGTTAAATTTGCTACGAAAATATGTCTACTTTGATAACAAAATCGACCGGTTTTGGCGTTTTTCGCTTACAGCTTCAGTTTCCAAGTTATTAAGGCACGTTACGTTTTCGTTGGGCCATTCTTTATGGAAGCGAAACCCAAAATGTTGGATATCGTTGTAAAGAGAATTCAATTAGCTTTTAAATGATGTACCTATCACTCGATATCTGTTCTCTATGATGATAAGCAAAGAGGTAGCTACCCCTGCCAAGGGGGTGAACTTGGGTAGTTAAATTTGTCACGCAAATATGTCCTCCTCGATAACAAAATAGACCTGTTTCGGCGTTTTTGCATAGATCTTCACTTTCCAAATTATTAGGCTTGATACCTTTTCGATGGCCCACCCTGTATAATTCAGGGAAAATATTTTTCAACAAAAGTCCGCACTCAACTCCAATTTTTCATTTGGCATCTTTCAAACGTCAACTTAAATTTTTACCCCTCCACCCCAAGCTCTTTTCCCCCTCCACTCTGATTATACAGGAAACCTCTTTTCAGAGAATATGCATGGGGATCTCAGTTATCTCAAGAGATACGAGCTTAGTTAAATTGGGGTAAGGTAAGGTTACGTATTTTGTGCTGATTAGTAATCTGAAAAAATCTAAGTTGTCATTATTAGTTATCGAAATATTGGAAAAAATAAGAAATTAACAATTTTTGTTTTTATTTTTTTAATTAATAACTAAGCAAACTAGCCGTTTTTAACCGAAATATAATTAGGACACTTGACACTTTCAACAAGGAATCCAAAAATAATTTTCAAATCGCTTTTTAACACTTTAAGGTACCGAAAAATCGATAGTTTTCTTTTTTGCTTATGGACGTCATCTTGGATTTAAAAAAATATTATAATTAAAAGTGTTTTAGTAACCAGAAAAATAAATTGTGTTCAAAAAGAGAAAAATTAAGTATGGCGCCCATAAGAAAATCGAACGTTGACTATCGATCCTTCCTTGTAAGGCCCAGTTACACGGTGCGTGGTTCGGCGAACCACAGAACTGGTGCGTGGTTCGCAGAGACTCGCACTTTAGCGAACCAGGGATGGTCACACAGTTCGTGGCTCATTTAGTATTTTTTCGCAATCGGTTCGCCGAAACAATATGGAATCCAGTTTGTTTTATTGAAAGCAATAGGAGCGCTCTCCCAACTGTCAAGTCAATTATCAATGTACACGTAACCACCGATCATGTCTGTTCGGAGAAAATTTCCAGGGACCACGGCAAAAGTGCCCGAAATAAATTACGATTATACCATTAAAAAGCAGTATACGAAGACTTGCTATCAATTTCCTAACTAAGATCACTTTTAATTTCCGCCTGCATGCAATAAAAGACACAAATTGTCATAAAATAAATTGCAAAACTGATCATTGGTTCGGGATATGGCGAACCAGCACGAACCGACGACAAACCTACACGAACCTATCGGTTCGCTCGCTTTGTTCTGTGCAAATTTACCGACTCCCGATGGATACGGCGAACCATACACCACGAACCGCGAGCCCATAGCGAGCCACCTATGTCACACGGTGCGTGGTTCGCGGCTCTTCGAGACAGAGGTTCGCCGAACCACGGACCGTGTAACCGGGCCTTTAGAGAGCTAGAGTGATTGGGAAATTATTTTTGGATTTCTTGTTGAAAAGTGTCCTAAAATAAACCGTTTAAAACGTCTAGCTTGATTGGTCATTAAATAAAAAAATAGAAACAAAAATTACCAATTTCGTATTTTTTTCTCAATATTTTGACAACTAATAATGACAGCTCAGATTTTTTAAGATTTCTAATCAGCACAAAAATAAGCAACTTTACTCCCATTTAACCAACTCTGTATCTTTTGGCCCAATTTAACCGACTTCGTATCTCTTAAGATAACTGAGATCCCCAAGCATCCGCACGCATCCCCAGTTTCTCTAAAACCGGGCCACCTGTACAATATTTAAACCTATCGGTTTTTTGCAGGAAATTAACACTCCTGGTTTTTCTGAGTTTAGAATACTTCGGAAGTGCGTGGAAAACTTGATAGTTTTCAATATACAGGGTGATGCATTATGGTAAGCTGAAAGTGCGGTAGGTACTCTGTTATGGAAAAAATTCACAATTTGGAAAAAATATTTTTGAAAAAAAAGCTTGGACACCTGAAATTAAATTTTTTATTGGGCATCTTTTAAGCCTCAATTTGTTTTCTTGTTCCTTTACCTTTTTGTCCCCCTACATTTGGGCTCATATTTGATTTAAAAGCCAACCTACGGTTTTTTTGCTCGAAATTGATAGGCCTGAATATTTTCAATATACAGGGTGATATAGATAAGCTGAAAGTGCGGTAGATACCTACTCGCTTTTGAAATAAAGCTCATAGGTTAATAAAACAATTATTTAAAAAAAAGCTCGAAATTAATTTTTTTTATTGCATTTGGCAAGCGTCAATTAGAATTTGAAAAAAATCGTAGGTTGACAATATAAAAAAAAAGAATTGGGGGAAAGCCGTAGGGGTAAAAAGTTATATTTCCAAAATATAGCAAATAAGAAATGTTGACGGGTCCGAGCTTTTTTTCAAAAGCATTTTTTTTTTCAAATTATGAATAATTTAATTCCACATATAACCGTAAAGGACTGCACTTTCAGCTTGCAAGATAATTATCACCTTATGTATTGAAAACTATTAATTTTCATTCCAAAAAAAGGTATTAGGTGCTATTTAAAAAATGACCAGAAATCCAGAAGTTACCAAAATTAGTGCCTAAAGTGATTGAAAAATCCAACAACAGTATTCATCGTCAAGAATTTTGCCCTCAGGCTTTCCACCTTTCTTGACTTTGAGATAATGCTTTGATAGTATGGAAAAATTCATATTATTATTAAAAATAAAGTTATAATTTAGAAAAAAGTTATAGTACACTAAATTCGTGTAATAATCACACTTCAAGCTTTTTGCTAACTTTCCCTTAATTGCCCTTAGATTTTCTGTCATATCTATAGTATTTCCTGTAGTTGTATCTCTATGCCAAAGATAATAATAATAATAATGATAGTCTTATTGAGCCAAGAGACATGTAGATGTATAGGCCAAGTCACAAACAGATTATAAAAAATATATATTGCTACCTCAATGAAGACTACATTATTATTATTATTATTATCAGTATCACGATTATACATACCTATACTGTAATTTTTAGCCTTGACATAGCCCTTTATGTATACCATAACATGTCTGCGTCTTATTGCTATCAGAAAGCCAATCATTATAAAAATTAGCTTTCAAGTTATATCTAATTACATACATACCCACCTAATACGTAAGCTATGCCTAGATTATATTAAATTGGGAGCAAATAATTATGATAACGAATTTAATTGCTATACTTTTCTGCAACATAGATTCATAGGTAGGTAGGGAAGTATCTAGAATATCTCTTACAGCTGTTCTTGAAAGTCCACAATTAACTGCAGCTCTACCTGAGGAAATTTATGTACAGCGGAGATGGGAAAATATAAGAATGAGGAATATTTAAGCGCAACAAAAGAAGTGTTTAGTCAGTACTCCATAAACAAAGGCGTATGTAATTTACGGCTAAATAAGTTTTGATGGTAAGTTCCATGTAATGAAGCTAGGCCTGTTCACAATAAAATAAGCTTTGGTAACTTAATTAAAATAAATGCTCAAGAACTAATATAATCAACGACATACGCAGCTTTGAAGAATTTTTTTTCTTGTAAAACATCATAAGTAGGTAATCACCCACTACATGTCTCACTTATAAGAAAGTATACAAATTACAGATGCTCGACAAAAAGAAAATTCGGGAGAGATGAAGCAGTATCAACATTATTCTGAACGCAATCCAGGTCATAATAATAATTATGAACACTAGAAGGCCCTTTATTCATTTTCCGCCAAGGTTAAGAGACCGGCTAATTATTTTGTTTAGCATATACATTATACACTATGTTATTAAATTCATTATAGTTTTGTATAGTATCCTATATTAGTATGTATTAAAAAAAGTTTGAAACGTCAAGTTTGATAAATGTAATTATTATAATTCTGTTGCTTTCATACAAATAATAGAAGAGACCTTATTTCTGAAAAACTCTTTTTTTGGAAAGCTGAAGTCTGTTGAATGTAACAACGTGATTCAACTAGGATTATTCAATTTGGAAAATAATTGAGACTAAGATATCCCAAAAACCATCCGTTTTGGCGATGTGACCAACCAAGGAGGTACTATTGTCATTAATTTTTTTTTAACTATCTGACCTTAGATATGCAAGAGTTTCAAAACAGCGGAAGAGATGATCAATGATACGGTATTGCTAATTTCTGGGAAGGTTGCAGGTCAAAATGAACGAATAATTCATTTTTTAGGAGATAGTGAGAAACCCGCTTCGTAAGTTATTAAATTATAATGTGTTATTTCATCAAGAGGTCGGTAAAGATGGCGAATTTATTACCAGAGATAGAATTTTAAAATATGTGACTATGCCTTGTTTTCAGCAGACTTGAGCAAATAAAATGGATTTATTTTTAACGTTCTGGAATATTCTCGTGGATTGACAAATTTCTGTTAATAGGAAGAGACAGTGTGCGATGATGCGATGATAGACAGCCACTCAGAGACACTAGCTGAAGTGGTGGTCGGGCTGAAAGTGACAATACACGTAAAGTGCATATCGACTGTTTATTATTAATCCACACAGCGACGGTGGCTCATTATGTTTGTTTCTCCGTATCTAAAGCAGAAAATTCTAGAAAATCTGCAAAAATTTGAAACTGCTTTTACAAATTAGAAACGATCTGTCCTGAAAGTAGTTGGAGCAAATAAAAATGACCCCCCCCCCCCCCTCATAAAAATGAGAATTATCATAAAATTCCTTAGACTTTATAAGTATTGCTCTTTTTATCCAGATATTCCCACATGGATAGCACCCGCGTAAAAAATCCCCCACATGTAACTTAGAAGAGTCGTATTTACTCTTTTGTGGAGTAATATGTTGAAACTGGATAGCCAAGATCAGGTTGATGCGGTTTATACCGACTTCTCTGGATAAACTTGTTCGGCTCGGGTTTGGAGCGAAACAACATCGTTTTTTTAATCATTAATCATATATGGCGCTGCAGGCTGTAATCTAGGAAATTTGATTTTGTTCATTTCTTCCACTATCTCGAAAAGTAAGTATGTGGAAAAATGTTTTTACAAAAGTGGTTTTGTCTGGTAAGGGATATCGTTTAAACACAAAAAAACCGCCCTACACATTCCATTCCTTGCGAGGGAGTTGAGTTAGCTTTGAAATTTTAAGTAACAACCCCTAATTTTTGTTGAAAATTACTATTCAGTGAAACAAAAAAGAGCAAAAAATGTTTCAGGTAAGTCTTGCATATTTTATGTCGCTAAATACGAATTCGCAATAAAAATTGGGCGTTGCTATTTAAAATGTTGAAGTTACCCCCACTTCCTCGAGTGCCTACTTTTTGAGATATTTGAACATTTCAGGTAATAAGAATCCTCCTGTATTGATTTATAATCTTGAACTTATACATATTCTAAACTATAAGGCTCACGTTATTGCAGCGTTGCCGTTCCAAAGGGGGTAAGTGCCAAAATTTTAAAAACGTATTTGTACATCAATGGCTTGTAAGTGTACCATCGCCGTGTTTCTTTAAAAGGGGCATTTATTCTAATAATGTTTTGCAAGCGTCAAACGTGGTACTTCGCTATATCGCAAATGTATTATTTTTACCATTTTATCGATATCTTAGAAAGATTATTTTGGCACTTACCCCCTTTAAAACGGCAACGTTACTATTATTATCATTATATGGGGGCAATATATTTGATTAAAGTGAATCAAAGTCAGACAAAAGAAATATAAAAAAGTGGCGATCCTTTGAACAGATAGTGCATTACAGGATCCCTCTTGAAAATTCAATGACAGAAGGGAATTGGGTCCAAAGACGGCCAGCTTTTGTTAAATTTATTTATATTTGGATGAAAGTTGGATACCGTATGGGGGCAAATTGGGTCCAGCTACTACGACAACTAAGGTTTATGAAGTATATCCATAGCGAACCCCTGATAAATATGTTATGGAGCCCAGGATTTAAGAATTTATTAATATTAATTTGAATGGGAAACTGAGAAAATACTAATTTATGTATAAAAAAACTCACTTTTGCTGGTTTTCCTTTCTGCCAAACAAATTTTCCTAAAAGATGAATTAACCTTTTCAAGAGCACCTTTTTAGAAATAATAAAATCCTACCTAGTTTCTTCAAAATATCTCAAAATCTAAGATAGCCATCCATGACCCTTTAGCGAGTGGTTTCAGGTAACTAATTAATTCTATTGCATTGCATATAACCCAGCAGGACCGGTAAAATAAACAGCTCGTAAACAGACCGGGGAAATCTATTTTTTTTATTTTTTCAGTCGATGGAGTCGGACCTTCCCTGTCTTTTGACATGTGTCTTAGGTTGGATCGGGGTTGGGGGGAGGTGGGGCACGCTTTTAAAATTTACTGAAAATGAATTTTATCGAAAAAACGGGTATATCTGAGCCGGATTTGATCTGACAAAAAAATTATGGTATCGAAAATTGAAGAGCTTGACTAAACACGGAAGTTCGTTATTCCGACCTGAACCCTTTAGCTCAACTGGTTCGCGAAATATTGCGATATTAAGGGTGCAATAATGAATAAAAATTTTACTGACTTTTGCTCGGCAGGTGGTGGAGTTAGGGCGTCAATTTTTTGCGAGAAGAAGGGTGCCACCGAGTAATTTGACGGACCGAAGGGAGAGGGTGGTGGGCCAATTAGGAGGGGAGATATGGGGGTGAGAAGAAAAATACGGAAACGCTCGTAAAAAGTTTATTGACCTACAGAGACCAGGCACCGCTCATTTTCTTCGTTTTTTATCTACTGCCCGGTAGTCATGGCAAAAAAAAAATTAAAAAAAAAAAATTATTTTCGCAAATGCGCGCTTGGCGCGCAATTAAAAAAAAAGTCATTTTTTTTCTCGCGTTTTTGGGGGTGAAGGAAGGGGGTGGGGAAATTTTTTTTCACCACTGAACGGCATTTTTTTATCTTTAATTTGAGCCCCACTTGAACCCGATTCGACCATAAATAAGAGCACAACGAACCGGCAAAGTCTAGAGAAAGTTGGAAAACACTCTTTCATCCATTCTAGAAATAATTTTCTTACCTGAAGCAGCCATGTGTTGCACTCGCTTGACCAAGAATAGATCGAGATGCAGTCTTTTGTGTAGCGCCTCTTTCTATTGTGTACCTGCCTATTGTTTTCGTGAACCCGGCGCGTCATCCCGGGAAAACAATAAAAGGTTAGCAAGATAAGAGAGCGCGACTGAGAATGAAAAACAAGGCCAACAACGGCCCAAATGTAAGAAAAATCGACCCGCCAGCAGATGAAAAAACAGTAACTCGATGTGTTTTTTCATTCCCGATCGTTCGGCGATCAAAAGCAAGCAAGAATTTTCAAAATCGATCCATAATTGAGCGAGGTACGAGCGAACAAGCATTCGAAAATAAATTCCGAGCGCGCGTTCCCGGCTGATCGTGACTGTGCTCGGAGTATAGACAAGCGGAGAGCGTAAGCTTCGCCCACGGCTGCTCGGGTATCTTTCTCGCCCGGTTTAAAGAGAGATCTTCATGTATAACTCGCGCGCGCGGGCAAGATACGCACGAAAAAAAAAAAACAAATAAATAAATAGATAAATAAATGTTTTCTCTTTCCAGTGAGCCTAACAAGAACCCCCCACCCCTCTCCGTTCGCCTGCAATAAAGCCTAGACTTTGCCAATTCGTTGTACCCTTATTTATGGTCGGATCGGATTCAAGTCGGGCTCAAATTAAATTAAAAAAAATCCGTTCAGTGGTGAAAAAAAAAATTCCCCCACCCCCTTCATTCACCCCCAAAAACGCGAGAAAAAAAACAACTTTTTTTTAAATTGCGCGCCAAGCGCGCATTTGCGAAAATAATTTTTTTTGCCATAACTACCGGGTAGTAGATAAAAAAAAAGAAGAAACTGAGCGGTGTCTGGTCTCTGTAGGTCAATAAATAAACTTTTTACGAGCGTTTCCGTATTTTTCTTCTCACCCCCATATCTCCCCTCCTAATTGGCCCACCACCCCCTCCCTCCGGCCCGTCAAAGTACTCGGTGGCACCCTTCCTCTCGCAAAAAATTGACGCCCTTACTCCACCACCTGCCGAGCAAAAGTCAGTACAATTTTTATTCATTTTTGCACCCTTAATATCGCAATATTTCACGAACCAGTTGAGCTAAAGAGTTCAGGTCGAAACTAACTTCCGTGTTTAGTCAAGCTCTTCAATTTTCGATACCATAATTTTTTTGTCAGATCAAATCCGGCTCAGATATACCCGTTTTTCAGATAAATTCATTTTCAGTAAATTTTAAAAGCGTGCCCCCACCTCCCCCCACCCCGACCCAACCTAAGACACATGTCAAAAGACAGGGAAGGTCCGACTCCATCGACTGAAAAAATTAAAAAAATAGATTTCCCCGGTCTGTTTACGAAATACCGGTCCTGCTGTGTTAATAGTCAATCGAGTTAAATTGGGACGTATTGTCAGAAAAACGTTTAAATCGTAAGCAATTCTAAAAAGATGAGCGAGAGTGAGACGAAAGTAGATCTCGCTGGACGATAAGATTGTCGTCCAGCTGATCGGATAGAGTGACAGTGACAGTGACGCGGTAAATATACTAATAAAGTTTGTGATTTGAAACGATTTTAATACCAAATCAGTAGAATTACTTGTGATATTTTTGTGTAATAAACTACGAGTTAACTTATTAATTGCGTGAATGCCTAAAAATCTATTGCCTTGTTTTTCTAACGTTTGAAATAACGGACAGGGTATATTTTCGCAAAGAATTACAAAAAATTACACAAAATGCCTGGGAAACGATTGAACTCCCTGCTAGGAAGTGTTCTTGTGATTAAATTGCTAGAAAATTTTACTGCAGAAAAAGAAAACGGAGGTCGTATGCTTTCTTTAACCGCCACTCAGCAGGTAGGCTAATGCATGATATTTCTAATCATGATTATAACAATTATTATCATTCTTATTTACGTGCATTATATATTTTTGTTACCAAAAAGTTTCAAGGCTCTACTTCGTCAACAACTCGTCAAAATAATATACGTATTTGTAGGATATTCGTTATTCCTCAACACACGCTACTGACGCGAACTGCGATACCACATCTGGTTCGACGAAATAAGTATATGAATCAAATTGAATTAAACGAAATTGTTTAGTCAGGATCAGTGTGACATCTCAACGGACAACACTCACTGGACAAACCATATCTATATGCTTTCCCGTAAGGTATACATTTCCACAAACTCTCTCTTTATTAAAACACCACCCTCTAATGTTCCAAATTTTTTTCCTTCTAGAGTCGCAGTCCTTTTACTGTTGAAAATAGTCTTGTAGACCAGGTTCTTGGTTTTTGTAATAGTAACTAGCGTGAGAGTGTTCCCGTAATTAAAATTTTTCCTAATAGACAAATGTATTCAGATCATCTGACATTTGCTATGATCAAGAGGCGACTTCCAGGAACTAGTTAGTATAACCAGAGTCAAATCAGAGCGGATGACGTACTTGTAGAAAATGAAATACCTACTTGAAACTGTCAATAATAATCCCAAAATTATAGCACCAGACTGCAGGAACATCAAACTAAAGCTACAACTCACAGGATAACAGGAGTAACAGGATAATTAAAGGACAACTGATTTACCCCTTTCACATACAGCCAGTCCAGGAATCGTTGCATGGTTATTTGGTTTCAGAAGCGGTTTGAATTAGCTCAACATATCCAACAGTATCGAGTAGTCGATATTCATTTTTTAACAATTTTTATCAGTTGGTGAAGATTTGCACCACGTGCCTTTATAATTAATATACTTTTGGGGATTTATGTGAAATTCAAAGTACCGGGTGGGCAACTAAGAATTAACGCTGGCCATATCTCAGGAACGACTCGTCGCACAGCTTTAGGATAAAAATATTTTATTAGGAAAGTGGCCTCGAAACATCGCTGGAATTTTTGAGCTTATAAAATTACCGCTATAGATCCATGACTAAATATGGGTCTAAATATTAAAATTTTTCAAAATTAGGATATATTCAAAATATCATGGGTGCAATTCTTAAATAACCTCGTTTTTTAACTTAAAACGTTACAAAGAGCTTTCCTTCCTCTGTCGATTGAGCTTTACGCATTTTTCAGTTTGTTACCACCGCAACCGCTAGAGGGCGTTATCTGACATGTAAGAAATACACCGTTTTTTCTGAAAAAATTCAATACAATGATATATTTATTTTTACATACTGAATAAGTGATGTAAATTTTTAAGGTGTCTTTGAAAACCGCAGCTAGATATCTTTTGCCAAGCTGTAGATATCTGCCAGCAAAACTGATTTTATGAATTTCCACGGATCAAATGGAAATCATCCCTCAGTCAAAATTTCTGAAATTCAAATTATGCTCAAGGCGATCAAAAGTTTTCATGGGCGTGGAGTGAATGAAAAATCGTCTATTTTATATTTTTTTCTGTTCACCGTTGGTAAAATGCTTCGTTATTAAAAAAGAAAAAAACAATTGAAAGTTCACGTCATGAGATATTCCTGTTTTTATATCCCAAAATTGCGTTTTTGGGAGCCGAAATTTTTCACTTTTGCTGATTTAACCGACTTCATATAGCTCCAGTTCCAATAATAACGAAGTTACCAATAGTGAAGAGAAAAAAATTGAAATTGTCGATTTTTCATTACCCTGTATGCACTTCACGCCCTTGGAGACTTTTGATCGCCGTAAATATATTCGAATTTCAGCAATTTTAAGCAACGGATGATTTCCATTTGATACGTGCGGGGTCTCTGAAAATTCATTAAATCAACTTTGTTGGCAGAGTTCTATATAGTTGGTCGAAAGTTATCCAGGTGAGGTTCTCAATGACACCTTAAGAATTTATTTCTGTGTCTACTATGTAAAAATAAATATATCATTCTATTCAATTTTTTTTCTAGAAAAATGGAACAATTTGTGTAAGTCAGATGAAGTCCTATAGCGGCTACGCTACTGTTTTAATAATGAAAGTGTGAAATGCTATCGATAGACTATGAAAAACGCTCTCTAACGAGACAAAGTTCGCTGAAATCCGTTGCAAATAATCGGAATAATCGATTTTTAAAGAAAATTTATTTAGACGTACCCCCATCACTTTATTTTCGAGATTACGATAAAAAGTTTCGAATGAAAAAAATCCAAATTATTTGAGGATTATACTACTCACATGCGTTTGAATACACCCTTAATTGGAAAAATACGTAGAAACAATAACACATTCTGGCATGACTATTACGCCCCCTAGCGGTAATTTTAGAAGCAAAAAATATTTTCCAGCGATTTTTCGTGGTCACTTACCTCCTTAAATGTTTTACCCTAAAGCTGTACGCCGCACAGTTCCTGCCGTTCCTGAGACATGGCCGACGTCCATTCTTCTCTTATTTGATGGCAAATTTGACTTGGACTTTGACTTTAAGAAATTTTCCGAAGTACCTATACACTTCATCCAGGAATAATTTTTCTCAAGAGTGAGAAAAATCCTGTGGTTGCGGCAATGTCTATTTTTAAAGTGGTAAGATAGGAAAAATGTACCCCCCCCCCTCCCTAATAATCCGTTTCAACGATATACAGGGTGCACCATGTATCCTTCTCTACAGTGTGTGTCACAGGCATGGTACACCCCCTTTTTTTTCTTTATTTTTTGAGATAATTTTTTGAAATTTGGTACGTCACATATTCTCGATAGAGCGCACTCTTTAGCAGAAAATCTAATTTTTTTCCACATCCGGTTTTTCCGGAAATGTTATCAACTTTTTATTTTTAAATGGGACACCCTATATATTATTATATTTTTGGATTCTATACATTCGTTCGAATCCAACAATACCACATAAGTACCATTTTAAATGTCAAATTTGTTTTTATTTAATTTTTTATTTCTCAATTATAGTGTGCCATGACTATTTCGTTTTACTCCAATTGGATCATCTAATGCTAGAAAAATCGAATTTTTGTTCAAAGTAATAAATTAAGTGATTTATGGATAAATTATTCGCACCGGAATAATTTTTTGAGCTGGATTCATTTTTTTCAAATGGTACCATATTGGTACCGAGCACGGTCCGAGGTACCATCTATTAGTACTCTTAATAAGGGACATTTTGGTGTACCCATTTTGCATCTTTGACGAACACAACTGAAGTCATGGCACACTATAATTGAGAAATAAAAAATTAAATAAAAACAAATTTGACATTTAAAATGGTATTTATGTGGTATTGTTGGATTCGTACAAATGTATAGAATCCAAAAATATAATAATATATAGCGTGTCCCATTTAAAAATAAAAAGTTGGTAACATTTCCGGATAAACCGGATGTGGGAAAAAATTCAATTTTCTGCTAAAAAGTGCGCTCTATCGAGAATATGCGACGTACCAAATTTAAAAAAAATTTCTCAAAAAATAAAGAAAAAAAGGGGGTGTACCATGCCTGTGACACACACTGTATATTGCTATCTCCTGAACGCTAAGAGTTACAGGGTCGGTTAAAGTAGAGAAAAGATGCGCAGTTTTGTGGTCATCTCGAATTCGTCAAAACATGCAAGATATCTGTGACCGTTCCTGAAATATCCTGAAAAACTGAAAAATCGAGATTTCTTATTTTCGTCATATCTTTTTTATTATTGGACATTAATAAATAATTTGTAGGCTTACATAAGCCGTTAAGAGCTATCCATCTGATATTTCAAAAATTTTCAAGGCCTACTAGATCCAAGAGTTTTCACAGTCAACTTTCGTTTTTCTTATGGCCGCCATATTGTTTTTTTATGTCGTTCGATATGAAAAAAATAATGGAAACCAAAAATTAATAAACTTAAAAAAATTTTTTTTTTAATTTTTATTCTTCTTTTTTCAAAGAAAAATCTAAAAAAAATCGTAGAAAAACGTCAACATTTGTAAAATACGCCGAAATAGTGCTTGCCTTATGGTTTTATAATTTATCTATGAAATTCGGTCCAAAAATGTGTATGTATTTTGTAAAGAAAAAAGAAGAATAAAAATTTTTTAAATTTATTTTTTGAAGTTTAACAATTTTTAGTTTTTATGATTTTTTTTATACCGAACAACATAAAAAAACACTATGGTGGCTATAAGAAAAACGAAAGTTGACTATGAAAATTCTGGGATCTAGTCGGCTTTGAAAATTTTTGAAATGTCAGATGGGTAGCTGTCACGACTTATGTAAGCCAACAAAAAAATTATTTATAAATCTCCAATAATAAAAAAGATATGGAAAAAATAAGAAATCTCGATTTTTCAGTTTTTTCAGGATATTTCAGGAACGGTCACAGATCTTGTATGTCTCGACGGAATCTAGATGGCCACAAAATTGCGCTCCTTTTGACTTGTTTAACTGACCATGTATCTGTTAACGTTAGGAGATAGCAATATAGAGAAGGATACATGGTGCACCCTGTAGAAGAAAAACTCAATATTTCTGATGAACTCCAACTGTTTTGGTAACATATTTATAAAACAAAGTTCTGTTAATTTGAAAAAAAAGTTTTATTAACGGAGCAATTATTGCTCCGTTTATCCTATTATATCGTTCTGATAAATACGTATGCTTTTGGCGGGGATTGTGTACAAAATTACAATAAAAGCTGGACATATACAGACGATCAGACGAAAACGTAAACACGCGACAAGTTGTTTTCAAGAAATTGTTGGCAGAATTTTATCAGAAAATATAACAGAAATTCTACGTAATCTCATACAACCAATTATTGAGCACTAAATTTATATTGTTTCTTAAAAACGTCAACATAATAATACACAAGTAAGTTTACGGGTAAATTGGCGGATGTATGGGGAAAGCTGTATAAATCGAAAAGACATGAAATGGGTAAAGTGCACAAGGAATATGAAAAATTACTTTTTTGTGTATGGGAAAAGGGATATAATTCTTTTCCCAGTGGAAATCACTTATTTGTTAACGTGTAAAATGGGATAACTGGCTCAAATCCATTTTTTTTGTGAAAAGAAACACATATTATCAACTTTAGGAATTTTGAAATATAATATTGGCTTATACCCTTTTCTCCATACATCCGCCAATTATTTCTTATTACCTACCTACTCCAAATTAAGTCTGATGGTGAAATTTAGAGTTTTCTGTTTGTGTAACTACATGATTGGAGAGCTAAATTAGTAAAATATTTAAAGAAAATGAGTGTCGTTTTAATCAAAGTTTTGCACAGTAGCATCTTTTAGACATCACTTAATTGAGAACAAGTTGCACTCTACCATGATGAAGTGAAAGCACTTGATCAACTTGTTTGAGAGATATTGCAAATTTAATCGACTAAATAATGGTATAATGGTATTATTAATTTATTAATTAACCAATACAGATAAGAAAATGTATTAGTGATGGCAACTAGCATTGCAATAATTCATAATAAAGCTAAGATTGATAGGACAATAAGTACGACACATGTGTTGTAGACCATTATAATAGTAGGACCTCTTTTTTTTTTAATTATGACACGCCTTCCTGTCGGGCTGATAATTACAAATTGTATTTACAACTTCAAAATACCTTGATACTATATCTACAGCACACTAACATCGTAAAATAATCGTCGCAATGAGGATAAGTGGCAATAAAAAATATTTACTCTCAAATTTTCGAATCCGAGAATTACTTCCCTTTAATTTTATCATAAAACTTACCTGCCTGATATATTTGGCCTGGCTGTGCTGTAGATCCCGACGTGGTGGTACCCTGTACAAAAGCCGCAGCCACGTCTTGGTGAAGTTTCGAAACCACACTGGCGAGCGTCCGCTGTGGCGACGACGTTGTCACCGGCGCATGTTCCCGCCGACGTCACTCTCCACGTGGTGAGACCCGGTCGCCTCCAATATACGGGGGCGGCTAGGTCTCCCTTGCTGTGAGAAGATGCGTGGGGACCTGTAGAGCGTAGAAGAAGGGTGTTTTCTAGAAAATAATAATGCCTAAGACTAGCTTGTAAAATGAGAAAGAAAACAATAGGGCATTTATCTTATTATATGCTTGTTTTTAAGATTTTAGACACAGAAATGGGATAAGTAATAATATTAATAATTAGAGTAATTAAATCATCTCGATATTAATAATAATAATAATAATAATAATAATCTTTATTGGTCAATGTACACAATATTAGTGTTTTTGACAAGTCAAGTCTGATTTAAATATATCACAGGAATGGATCATTAACACATATACATCATGTTCCTCACAATCATCATTCCTTATCGTCCGTAAGCAGGACAACTTGAAAAAATTTAAATTTCATACAACATCAGAATAATATGAAAATAATATGAAGAATATCACACAAATTTAAATCTTTAAACACATAATAAAATATTACAGAGAGAATTCGAACAATCTCGCACTAACGAAACGACAAGTTCTAAAACAGAAAGAAAAAAACAAACAAATATTCCAATCAATAGATATTTTAAATAGAAATAATAATACGTAATTTATAACTCGATAGAGCTTTCGTAAATATTTACTCAAAAAATCTTTATAAGTGACATATAGAGAGAGATACATGAAACTCTTTCATATAGCGATATCTTTTGAGGTAGGATAATTTAATTTCCTCGAATCTTTACAACGATATAAAACTTGATATGGCTGAGTGAAATCTTAAAGAGATATTATTGAGGTTCAAACTTTCTTGTAACGTTAAGCTATACTTAATCGTCAAAAACGATTTCTTCGCAAAGTCGCATTAGCGTTCCTTTCGCTAAGAAATAATTTCCCGAAGAAACAAGAAATAAAGGTAGGTATTGAATAAATTTTAATATGAATTACACCTGTTTCAGCGTCATTAAAACAACATCCTCAGACCATGATTAAGATTAAAATACCTAATCATGGAAAATCTTTATAAGGAGTTACACGAACGGAGCTATATCACTAAATATTGTTTTAACTGTGTTTTCTTTATTTAGCGGTTCGTTGAATTGGCAGTGCTTCCACAATAATTATTCTTCTGGCTCTTGGACGATATTCTCCGCCATTTCTCAGTCGGTTGACTGCTATTTGGATAGTCCTTGTTGAGCGGTTCGAAGGACCCGCAAAGTTTCAAATCGAAGCTCCACCTTCTGCCATTCTTCGAGCAATGGTAAATTATTGTTCGGCAGTCAAGAGAGGCATTTTAAAAACCAAACTGATAAAATTGACACAATTGAAAATAAACGGTGGATAGTGATTGTTACAGTTTCGTAACGATTGTTACGAACCATTCTCAGGCAAGAAAATGCGATGGTTCTATCTAAAAACGTGCAGATGTATTTTTTGTCGTTTCAACATTTTTTATCTCGTGACAGCAAGAAAATCCTTAAATCGTTCAGAAATTAAGGCTGTTTCGGAGACAAGTTGATATTTATTAAATTTTCCTCCCAAGACTTGTTTCCAGAAGAAAATTAAATTTTTTATGCAATCTTTTACTTTTAGTGTTTGTCCTGGGTCAATCTCTGAATTTTCTTGCCTGAAATTTTATTGAAATACAGGTGTTAAATCAAAATTTTGAAGACCTGTTTGAGGTAAGAAATCAAGCCTTGAAACATCAAAAAAACGAAGGTACGAAAACCGCGGAGTGATTCTGCATGCCTGTATGCAGAATCACCTGCCTGTATGCAGAACATTCTGCATGCATATCAACCTGTAGAAAATTTATTAACCATTTTTTTCGAGTTTAGATCCAATAAACAGAAAAATAGAGAATAGGGCTGTTGACATGCGAAAACAAAACCGAAATCGCTGGGGAGTTTCGAAAGTTATTTACAATTAAAATCAGGCAAAATTTTGGGGTGACGAATTATTATGTGGAAGATGAAAAATTATTTCTAATAATTTCAATTATTAATCACTTCTATTATCATATTTGCTTTCATATTAATTTGTTAAATAAAATACGCAGACTGCTACCAGTAGGATTCAATTTTCTGCATCCCACTTGTTGCACATGGCATTGTAGGAAAATTAAAACTGGTCAGCAGTAATTCCATAAATCAGCGTAAATCCCAGGAGCGCTTCAGCAAGTTAAAAAGAAAAAAAGAAAGTTTAATAAAAGTAGCATTTATGCGTTTCCACATATTGGACACTCCTGTTTAAATCTTGACGCTGTCTCATCTTTACACTTAAAGCCATACAGGGTGAGTTAATACAGGTGTGCAAGCTTCATGGGACATTGTGGATCACCGATAACAGCGCCACGAAAAATAATTAAGAAATATTTAGAGGTATTAAAAGTTGATGTGAAAATCGCGAGAGATTTTAAAAGTTGCCTGAGCAACTGACGCAGCTTCTAAAAATGTATTAATATACAGTGTGTCTGCTTAAGTTGGAACCATATGGAAAACTTTTTTATTGTTGATTTTATGAAAAATGTATTCTTGACAAGTTGTGCATGGTCCAAAACTTAAAATACAACCATTAAATATCGATTTTTTAAAGCTATATACGAGGTGTGTCAAAAAATATCAATTTAACGTAAGAGTAAAGTACCTTTATTTTTGACAATATAAAAAATTGCTACTTAAAAAAGTTGATCAGCACTGCAAATGACATTCAAATATGCAATTCATCAAATATTTGTTTTCTCAAAGGGATAGGATTTATCAGCAGCGGTTTAGTTTTTATGCTGTTTTTTATTGGTTGAGCAACTGCATGTTATTGCACATTTTAATGTCATTTGCAGTGCTGATCAACTTTTTTAAGTAACAATTTTTGATATTGTCAAAAATAAAGGTACTTTACTCTTGCGTTAAATTGATATTTTTTGACACACCTCGTATACGGCTTAAAAAAATCGATTACTGATGGTTGCATTTTGAGTTTTGGACCATGCACAACTTTTTATCAAGAATACATTTTTTCATAAAACCAACAATAAAAAAGTTTTCCATATGGTTCCAACTTAAGCAGACACACTGTACAAACATTAAGATCACGAAATAAATTTCTGAATTTGTTCTACATATTGGCATAATAAGAATAAAAAAAATAAATAATCTGTTTGATGATTTTTTGAAATAGGTAGTCGTAGAGAAAATAGGGTCCTCTACTTACCGAGAATGGCTATAATTGACTTGAACGATTCTTACACTCCCCTATTACGAATTACGACTCATGGTGTAATTTTAGTCCTCGTGAATAATATCTTTCCGCTAGTTGAAGAATAATATTCTACTTTATCGTTGATTTAAAGAATACAGGCTTTTGTTATTATATGAGTCTCAAGATTTTCATGCAGGACGATCCCTTTACAGGTATATGTGTAAGCATTCTCCTAATCTTGACCGAAAATTCCCCTCACTCGACGAAGCAAGTCAGGCTGAATCCCTGCCGTTTCCCTCTGATATTCGTTTTTAATTCCAGCATGGCTTGCGGTCTATCAATGTACAATGTCCTCTGGTCTTCAGAAATCCCCAAAGGAAAAAGTCGCATGCGGGCGACTCTGGGGATGCGGCAGGTCACGAGATGTCGTGTTTTAATAAACAGACCCGGTAAATAATCAGAGACGTGTTAAATTAAAACAAAATCCAGAGATGCGGCAAATTCAGTTTCTCATATCACATTAAAAAACTCTTTTATGTGCCTAATTTTGAAAATTTAATGAATAAACTTTTCTTGGTATCTTTTGTTTCCTGTTTCTTTGAAATTTATACGTATCAGTAATAGTAATAGTAATATTTTGAAAACAGGAGTTATTCTTGATAGCTGAAGGTAAATGTTATTTTGTAATTAAGTAAGTGGAGCATCCTTAAGGCTTGAAGCATTCCGTAACATATTTCAGAGATGAGAAGAGTGACATAAAGAAAAAGGACTTATAATACTTAAGATACACCTCATTGAGGATATAATAAATGTTCTCACTCACAGACCGACTGACAAAATTGAAAAATAACATCATTTTTGTGTATTGCAATAATAACCGCATGAAAATAATATAAATGACGCAAAGTAACTATTACCTTTTTTAATAGAGCGGCGTGTATAGCTCGGCGTGAGTGCCGAGTAGAGTGCAGACTACTAAGCCGTTGAGACTGTCACGGCCTGGGCTCGAATCCCAGCCTCGTCATGGTTGTTTTGTGTTCATCTATTCAATTCAATACCAGAGTAGAGCGACTGCGTCTTTTATTCATCGACGTTCCCTATTTTTTTTAACCCTTTTTGATGGAATAGAAATTGTATAGGTGTTCATAAGTTATGGTAATGTAAATTTTTGGTACCAAAAAAGGCAGATAATCTATTTTAATTCACGTATCCCCTTTTTTTTCTTGTCCAACAGTACAATTCAGGCTATTTAATTTAATTTATGCACCAAAGTTCTATCTCCTTCGACTCAGAATTTAAATAGGGGGGAGGACTATTGACGTCCTCACTGTATTATAAAGTGTACAATGAAATATAATATACTTACTCGTTTTTGTGGAGGTGTATTACCTATAATAATAAATAGAGCGTAATTTTATTAAATTAATTATTACTTTCATACGAGTACAATCAAATTCCTAGCTAAGAAATTTTCACGTCAATGTATTTCTATTATGTGTACTTTCATAGTGATTTGCATACATCTCCATACAGAAAACCAGCCGTCAATTTTCAGTAAATTCTGCTTTTGTGCCTTATAAGTCTTTTATTGTTAGATTCTCGATTCTGAAAGCTTTACAGTATTTCATTGTGAAATTACGATTGGATTTTGCTGAAAATCCTCTTTCTCATTTTGAATCGATATGAGCTGTGACGTTTCATTCTAATCTCTTTGCTGGAAAGGTAAGCATCCAATGAGTTTAGAAGTAAATATAACTACCCCCGAAGGCTACAAACGAAAGTCGACTCAATTCATCTCCCCTTAATTTATAGTTTAATATCTTCCCGCTGTTAACGACTTTTCAACTTCCACAGCTTTTATCACTGCTGCAATTAAATTTTACATTTTTAATATAACTTCTTTGGAACGCCCCTCACCCCCACATGCACATTCTCTTATACAAAGATACTTCATTAAGATCTTTCTCGGAGTTTTGTAGTTAGGTATAATAACTCCTTGGTGATATCATAATTTCACACAACTTTGCGGCTGCTGGTTTATTATCTGACTTAAGTTGTTACTTTATTTACGTTCATAATTTGTAACAGTTCTATTCTTTCTCATTGGTGTTTTGAATGATTTTTCACGATAATCAAATAATGGAGGCAATAGATCTCGGGGTTATAAAAATGAAGTGCTGTTACGTGTTGACGCTTAAAGTAACTAAATGACAGCGTGGAAATTGCGAAAGAACATTTGCTTCAATATTTATTATTTAGGTGCGCAAAACAGCTAAATTAAATTATACTGACGTTTCAGCTGAATGCAAAGTTGATTGCGTTTTACTCTGATGGAGTTCATATTGTCTTTAATTTTTCAGGTATTCTTGTCACATGCTGCGTTTTAACGCTGGAAGTGTTTTCACTAAATACACTAAAAAACAAATAATGCAATTATTCCGTGATTTGATATTGCCGGAGGCATTGAAACGAATTGCATATTAATGCCATGCTTCTCTCCGAAAAATGTCTCTTGATATTCTAATTAGAGGCGAATTCAGGAAATTCGTAATATGAACGGCACCTCGTTAGACACTTCCGATGCAGGGATTTCGCCAGTTATTGGGGTAATTCTCGTTGAAACGAGACGCTGCCGACCCTGGGAAGAATTCTCTTAGGGCACCTAAAATTCCTGAATGTGAAATCTAGTGCATAAGATGAATAGCCGGTCCTCTGAGACTTCAAGATATTACATACTAAGTCTATATGCTTTCTGACTTACTATTCAAAAATACAGTGTGTCCACGAATGGAGTTCACTATAAAGTGGGGGTTGTTTTCATTCTGTCATGTTATAGAGCTGACTTTTCACCATAATATCATATTCAGTGACTCATCTACCTTCAAAACAAATGGAATAATAATCTCTAGTCAAAATTGTCTATTCTGGTCTTCTGGGCGAAAGAGAATTGTAGAATTTGTACAAACAGACAGAAATTTAAGAAAGTAAACTTGTATGATATCTTGAAGGATAATCTTTTGATTGGTTTTAAACGACCTGAGGACCTTTCTTTTATAAAAAAAAATTGGAAACAAGAAACAAACGGCAACAATTAGTGTTGAAATTAAAGAGCACGGTGGGTTGAGTGTGCGCCATAGGATACACCCCGCAGGCAGTCAAAATGCCATGCCAAAATTGAGTGTAGTGCCCCGGTGTGCATAGAAGTAGGTAAAGACCCACTGGTCATTTTTTGGTAGATACTTTGTGCCGAGGAGTCCCAAATAGGACGAAATATGTGTGTACAATTTCAACCTCTACTCACAGCATAACAACAAATAATGACAATAACAAACATGTCATTCATCTCTTGTCTAACCATGGCCAGTATAATAGGTCCTTACCTACTTCTCTATATGCAAACCGGGGGCAACTGCACTCAGTTTTGGCATGAATTTTGACTACCTGGGGTGTATCCTATGGCGCAAGCCGAACTCACCGTGCTCTTTATTTTAATTAGGTATTTTGATTTCAATAGATTAATCCACTCACGGGACTAAGTGATTAAAACTGTGCTGTGTGTTGGTAGATACATTGTATTGATGAGTCCCAAACAGGAGGAAACACGTGTCTACAATTTCTACCTCTATTCAGAACACCACAAAACCACAACATCTCTTGTCAACAATTATTGTTGTCACTGGCGACGAAAACCTGAAGAAACATTCGGTAACACAAAATTTGAAGTATATCTTTTCATTAAAGATACACGTAAATTGAGAGAAGATAATTTCTAAAGTTTCAAAAAAAGTGTAATTTTGTATCCATTATTATCAAAAAAAAGTACTTGAACTTGAATATAGTCTCACAATTTTGAAAATTTTATACATTAATAACATTCCCTGTACTTGAAAATACATGGGAACGTTGTCACCCTGTCTAAATTTAATATTTTTGTGTCATTTTATTATTCGTAATGTTTTCCGTTGTTATACAGGGTGTATCTAAATAACACCGAAAAAAATTAAGGGGTGATTCTGTGATGAAAATTAAGGGGGGTATTTGGTATAGAATTTTTCGAAAAAACTCTCCCCGAAAAAGTTACACCCCTCTGAAGAATAAAAAAAAAAAAGGTTTTAATTTTTATTTTTCCTGTAAGCTAAAGACACGAAAATTGGTAAATATTAATTGTCAATGAAACTACATATTTTGAATTTTTTTCAACCCTGAAGTATGCTTAGAAGGGATTGAAATAGTCAACCCCTAAGATATTTTACCATACAAAATTTTTTTTTTAGATTAAAAATTTTCTCTAAAAAAACACGGCTTAATAGCTCAATGAATCTACAAACTTTTTTATCTTCACAAGTTATTTTGAAAACTTAAGCATTTACGAGAAAAAAAATAAATGAAATGCATTTTCACAAAGATGAGCTAACGCGAGGATATTTTGCCTTAAAGGTCTAGTGGTCTATGCTTTGCAGTGACATTCATAAAAACAATAATAGTGATAGCATTATTATTGTATTGTTGACCTTCGACAGTTTCTTTTTTCATTCTTTGTTTACTATTGTTTTAGTTGTAAGAATCTTTTCCTAAGTTTTTGGTTGGCTGTTGTTCAATAAAACACTATTTATAACATGAGCTTGCGATACATTTATTTTTTTCTCTTAAGTGCGCAAGTTTCAGAAAAAACTTATGGAAATAAAAAAGTTTGTAGATTAATTGAGCTATTCAGCCGTGTTTTTTTTTTTAATTTTAATCTAAAAAAAATTGTAAGGTAAAATATCTTAGGGGTTGACTATTTCAATCCCTTCTAAGCATACTTCAGGGTTGAAAAAAATTCAAAATATGTAGTTTCATTAACAATTAATATTTACCAATTTTCGTGTCTTTAGCTTAATATACAGGGAAAATAAAAAAATAAAAACCTTTTTTTTTAATTCTTCGGAGGGGTGTGACTTTTCGGGGAGAGTTTTTTCGAAAAATTCTATACCAAATACCCCCCTTAATTTTCATCACATCACCCCTTAATTTTTTTCGGTGTTATTTAGATACACCCTGTATAATGCTAATAATTATTAAAGTAATTAACCTAATTTCAATATATTTTCTGTCGTATTGAATTACACGTGTAACATAAGCCTGCAAACAGAATTTATTATCTTCAAAAAATAAATAAAAAACATTAAGTAGGTACCTATACTAAAGGAAAATAAACTATCGTGTGTTTATGCATACATAAAATTACCAAAAACTTTGTTTCTATATAAATAATTCAAATTAAAACAATAATTCAACTCTACCTACCTACCAGAAAAGGTTATTATTTATTCAAAGCAATAATAATAATAATTAGAACCTAAACTTATTAATAAACTTTTTATGGAAATATAATATTGAGAGAAGCAAGAAATAATCACTTAACAGGTTTGTTTTTAAAATAAAATAAATGTATTATTATATCCTCGGATATTCTGATTTCGAAACGCCCCTGCGGATTACCTTAAGGGCTCGAAAGCAAATTTATAATTAGCAAATAAAGTTGAATGAACGCGAAGTATGATAAAGAATCCCTCGGGTAGAATGTTTTTAGAACCGAGAATCTTTCAGGGATCAAAAGTTTTAATTTCATGGCAAATGATTATTACTTTCCAGCACTTATACAGGGTGTAAATGAATATGAGTTAAAATATAGGGGATGATTCCATATTGAAAATTAAGCAGGTTTTCCTAGTGAAAATAATTCATTCGCCCCTCTCCGTTTGAGATATTACGATCCCTTAAAGAGGATATCATCAAAAAAGATAATTTTAACTTTTTTTCTTATTATAACCGGTTTTTTTTTTTAAATGTGTGTAAACAGCTATAAAAAAGTTACGTGAAAATACGTTCTAGGGCGGCCTACCCTTGAAACAGTATGAGAAAATTAACGAATTGTCCACTAAAAATACTTTCGATAGCATACTACGCTTACTTAGCTAATTTCATCTCTGTAACTTGTTCAGTATTTAAGAAATAAATTAAAATTAAATTTTTTGACACCCCCTTCAAGCGGTCATATTTCAACAGGGAGGGTAGGGAGGCGAATAATTTTTTTTTTCATTTTAAAAAACCTGCTTAATTTTCAAAAAGGATCATCCTCTAAATGCACTTTTTTTTTGCATTTATTTATTTACACCCTCATATTTTTTTCACAGCATTTTCTACATCGAATGATCTCTGAATGAACACCATGATCTCTGCGACTTCATCAAAGAAATATAAATCTCGACAGTGGAATCCAGAGTGATATCAGCTTGACCAGCTTCCAGATTCAGAATCCTCTTGAAAAATTCTTCCCATCAACGCTGAATCACAGCATGGTGGAAATGATCCACAACTTAGCATCAAAACTGATAACAGTGAATTAGAGTAAGATGATAAGTCTAGCTACCAGCTTACGGTAACGGTCAGTTTTTCGCTTTTGTACCATGATTTGAGGACTGCAACTATGTTGCGCAACCGCCTTGACAATATTTGATAATACATACTCTGCAGGAATCGAAGGCATTCAATCTTCTTTTCGCCATCGCTTCCCAGTCAGAGCAACATCGAATCATTACTCCCAAGTTTCCTCACCAACAAGTTCGTATATACTTTTTCAAAAGTAAAGAGAGACTAACATAACAATAATTATTCTCGATTTTCAGGGATGTAGGTAGCTTTAATCAACTCAATTTCAAAGAGCTTAAACGTTCTCCATAATCATCGTCCTTTGCCAGATGAGAGGAATATTTTAGTCAGGGCTCAGGGAAATGTCATAACATATTCTAGTCTAGTCAGTTTCTTCCACTAGGAAACCGTAAAGATACTATAGCTGACGGCTGTATACGTTCACGTCGTTACGGAAGTTATTTCTCCTCCATATCTCTAACATATTTTGGAGGTGAATTGAGTCAAACAAGTGGAATCTACCAGGACAATAAAAATTCAAAAATTTGTGTATCACTTTTTATATTGCTCAGAGAGTAAAAATTAATATACACAAATTAAATAATAAATATTTCCCCATATTTAATATTAATCAAATTATGTAACAGACGATTAGAACCTATTTAAGTGTGAAATCTGCAACATTATTTATCCAAGCATCACTGAATTTCAGAGTTGGAGTTGTGAAAATACAGAAGTATTTGATATTACGATTATTTCACTCTAGTTCCCCAACTTGTCCTGGAAAATATTAGTTATGTACGTAGCTTCTTTACTTATACTGGCAGAATGGGCAACACGATTATAGGTATACCTACAATAGTATTATTTACTCCTGAAAAATATTTCATCACTATGGGGGGATCAGCTGCTGAATACAAAAGCAGATTGGTGACACCCACGACCCACGTATAGAGACCTACGCATTTTTATCACACTGATTGATGAAGAGGAAAACGTATTAAATACTTAAAAAGAATATGAGGTAGTTAACTAGTTTATTTTTTTATTTTTACGACCTAGAAGTCGATATATTTAAACAATATTAAAACAACCTATGAACAATAATGCTCTTAATTTGCTTTCACTCATCCTTGTACCCTTCATAGACTACGACCTTCGATAACATAAAGCGCCAGCTCCAAACGATTTGACGCTATAATTCTATAAAATAATCGATTATTCCGCGTCACAATCATTCAAATCACCACTCTATTCATTTGAATGATCGCCCGTTCCAGGATTTACACGGCGGCCAAGCTTGCATTATTGGATAATGTCTGTTTACATTACATTATTTCGCGTGCGGACGTAGGCGTAATTATCATCACTTTGCGGGTCGTGATCGTCTCTGTATTACGTCACTGAGCTGCTATCTCTGACACGTTAGCCACTTACCGTTCGCTTCAACCAGCGCTGGCTGGTTTCAGGCGTGAATTTGTGAAGATTTCAGCTTTCAGCTCCGGTGCGTGCTGTTAGCCCCCGTTAGAGAAATTTTTCAGTTCTTCAGGAAATCAGGAATTATGATCGACGATACTCCATTTAATGAAAATATCATCTTTTGACTCCCGTATTTTCAATACGGGAAATACGGGAAGTAAACCCTGCGCATAAGAACAGGGCTTAGTTAAAAAGTACAATTTATTAATACATCATGAAAAATACATAGGTACCTAAGTACAACGAAGAACAAAGTTCCACTTTAATTTGCATTGAAATTTGCGTCGAAATGCATCGAAAATTGCGTATAGGTACAGGGTTGGTTTTTGTAGCAGGTACCAGTTGATAGAAGACCTTTTTTAGACAGACTTCAAATAATACACATTTTTTCATCAATATATGAATGAAAAATGGCACATTTTTGATTTTTGTTATCTACTTTTCGTGTAATTATCCCCCAATAGAAAGGTGAGTAGAAAACTGGGTTAGTGGGTCTTCCTACGAAATTGTTTTTTGGAAAATTACTCAGAAAATGTTATTTTAAATTAATTTTTTACTGCACATCTTTAGATTTTCCACCGGAATAAAATCAATTTTTTTTTGTTGTGCTCCTTTTATTTTTCCGTGGAACCCAAAGCATGTCGTTGTATTCCATAATGGCTAGTTTGGAACTATTGGCTAGGAAAAGAGCACGGATAAAATGGAATTGTTCATTTATAAACTAAATACAAGGGTTTTCCATAAAGTGGTAAGTACCATAAATTGAAGGGCTTTTTGAAGCAAAAATATTACCAAAATTCAAATAATTTTTTTTTCATAAAATGTTTTTCGGAAAACAGGGCCATATCGAGATACAGGGCTTTAGTGTCAATCTCCGGAACTGTTTGTTATTGTATCTTTCTACATAGTGAAACAATCATTCTGAATTTTTGTGTACTTCATCATAATTAATTTTTGTGTAATTCCATTTAATAACACGTCTTTGGAAAAATTCTGGGTATAACCGAAGCACTCAGCGGCGTAGAACCCGGGGTCACATGACACCTTTTGCCTCATAAAAATTTTCCTGAAATGTTTCTTTAAATTTTTTATTGTTCTATCAGAATGTGACATTAAAATGCTATGAAAAGGCATACTTATAAAATTTGTACCGTTTTAATAGGTCGTATCGTTTTCGAGAAAAATTCAATATTGTTTCCAAGTTTTCTTGGTATTTTTTTTTAATTTTTATTTTTTATTATTTATTATTCGTCTTTCATTACTTGTTTTCTGGTATACTCTGGCTCTTAAATCTTACTTAATGATAGCTTACTATTGATTTAAATCTGTTAATATGTAATTATTTATTAATTAAATTAATCTCATAAAAATTAAATAACATTTAATCTCTGGAATATTCATCTCCAGCGTAAATTATGAAAAAATTTAGGGAGCTAGATTATGTGAAAAGTGGTAATATAAGATAAATCATGAATAATAAAAATATAAAAAAAACGCTTCAAAAAGAAATCATTGGATTTTTCTCGAAAACGGTGCCAACATTTGACAAGTACTCCTTGTTATAACAATTTAATCTGGCATTTCGAAAAAGAAGAATAAAAATAAAAAACTAACCATTCAGTTTTTTTATGGGAAAAAGGTGTCCTATGACTTCGAATTCTACGCCATTGGGTGCTTCGGTCAAACCCAGTATTAAAAAAATATATATTATGGGTTTTTTTTTTTTTTAAAAGGAGGGAGCATCGGTCTTAACTATGTAGGTAAGACAAAGTCGCCCCACTCCCGTAACACGGGATTTCGAGTATCTTACCCAGCCTCAAGTATGCCTTTTATAAATTTAAACGTTCGGTCGCTTGTTGTATTTTTCACATACATTCGAAAATGTATCCGAAAAATAACACGAGCCGGTGAGTCCCGAACTCGCGACCTTAGGCTCGGTAGGCAGCGGACTGAACCACTAGGCTACGCGAGTCTCTATATATTATGGGTTATTAAATAAAAAAATGTACAACAAAATTCAGAATCATTGGACCACTCTGTAGAAAGATGCAATAAGGAACAGTGTCGCAGTTCGACACTTTAATTTGTATCACAGTAAAAAAACATTTTCGTAATTTGTTTTCTTAATATTTTAGCTTTATCTATTAACCCTTCAGTTTATGGTAGGCACTTACCACTGAATCACCTTGTATGTTCTGTGGCTTTATAACAAAATGTTATAAATGCCCCTTTGTGAAAAACCCCCAAACCCCAGTGGATTCCTAGGTCCCGGATTTTTTTTTATGTAATTAGTCATCAGAAGTCATAAAAATTACCACAAAAAGGTTTAAAAACCATTATTCAATATTGACTTTGCAATGAATATAAGTTATTATAATGAATACATAATATATACATAATACTATATACATAATGAATATAGGTATTATAATGAATACCTCAGAATTTTTCAAAATTTATTTTTTTGTTAGGTATTATCTCGTCTGAAATGGGGGTTCCCCTGAGATGGCGGCCAAGGGCGGATCGTCCCTCGGCTTAATCCGCCACTGAAAGAACCTCCTTTATGTAAAACATTGAGAAACATTTTCAAAGCTGTGGAATAAAATGAAGCAAAACCTACATTTTCCAGCGATTGATATAAACTATTTTGTCTCCTGAGGACATTTGCTAAATACTAAAATTCTTCCACACATGAATCCTCTTAAAAATACATTCTTGTGTAGTGTTTTGGAAAGTAGCAATCTATTATAAAAAGCAGTAAGATTTTCCACACTTAAAGGGCGTGTCGGAAGAGTTTTAGGAATTTTAAATGTTCTAAGCGGGGGCTGCCTTCTCAGATATCCTGTTTTGGTTACACTACTTGTTGCAGGACCGAACAATCTACGTAAGCCCCATGCCGACGCTCTATCTTATTGATTTTATATAGAGTGGGTTGCAGTGTAAGTCCCTACGCATGCTGACACATCCGACATACAAATACTTGCCCTTCGTCCCCCATGCTTTTCCGGCGCCCTTCAACACTTGTATTCCCTTAGCCATTCATCACACCCAGTTAGGTTTCCCGGTCTTTTCCAGCCTAAACGGCGAATTTATCCCGCCGTAATTTATGATGATGTTTTGTCGACACGTATCACGTATTTATAAACTTACAGACGAAAATGCCTATACAGCAGCCTCTTCAACTGGGGGAAGTGAAACTTGTTTATTATCGGAAAATTTTAATATTTCAGGTGATTTTCAGGAAGGTGCAATAAGTGTAGATGTTTCAATTCTACCATCACCATAATGTTAATTTAATAAATCTGAATAAGAAAGAAAATAATTTTTGCTTTGTATGCCTAAGTACTTGTTCGGTTCTCTGAAAGAAATAATAGGATCTAACCAGGATCTATTTGTTTTTCGGATAAAAGAAATATAATTATTGGAACCGTTTTTATATCTTCAATTTTTTATGTTTAATAACATTATATCACAATATTAAGTTGTAGGGTAGGTATCAATTTTCGGGTATAGTCTCTAGTCTATAAATAATCAATAACTTAATTCTCTGCGCCAAGAGTAATTGAATTGTGTCCCCTAATTGTCATCTCCGAACAATTAATTTACTCCATAGTAGTTGTGCAGTAGAATTCCCCGTTATCCAGATACAAATGCCCCGAATCATTCATTCTGTACTGGAATATAGGCTTGTAAATGAGTTACTGTGCTCAGTGCTTACAACCAGAGCCGGCTAACTAGTTCTGTAACCGGGACACCTGTGCTTCGTAATCTGATTGCGGCCGAATAGGATTAGGAGTTCGCCAGGACGAAGGATCTCGCTCGCGCCTGTTGCCTGGGAGCGACGATATGGCACTACATGCGGATGAGATATATGAGACTAGCCGCTGAATTCGATATAAAGGAAGTTACCGTGGATATTCCACTGAGGGAATAACTGAGTCTGCCTAAAAAAAATCGCGGCAAAAACCTTATTTGATCATGGAATTTTTAAAGCACTCCAACGTTGTCATAAATATTTCATCGATGGTCGTCACCGTTGTGGATTTGATTTGGAATAATAACGGTGGTACATTTTTTTGCTCCATTTCCTTTTAAAACTACAAAGAACCAAAAATAAGCTCAAGAAATGAAAAGAAAAATATTATCAGGACGGCATTCTGGGATATGAAACATTTATGTTTTTTTTACTTTTTATCTTTCTCCCGATTATTTTGTGTACCTATTGAGAGAAACGACATGGTATAATCTTGTGATGATCTGGTAACGATAAATTTGATGCAGCTGGAGAGGTTCTCAATTTTAACAATTTTTTTTAACTTTTTTTTATAAACTTATCTAACTGAACTAATGCAATTTTTAGACCATCAAATCTAATTCTATAATTTTTGATCTTAGTTAAATGGACGAAAACGACATAAGTCAACGACATAAAGGACAAAAGTTAAATGCCATCGCGGTTTCTTTGTGAATATACTCGTACAAGCATCAATTATTGTTCAAATAAAATCACTTATTGATTCCGAGCTGTTTTTCCGCGATCCATGGAGATTTGCTTCTCCATGAACCACGGCAAAACAGTCCGGAATCAATCAGCAATCAAGTCAACAAATAATTTTCGCTTTTTGGATTCTAAAAATCAAATCTCTATAGGTATGGATTCCATAATTTTGGTCCTATTAACTCTAATAGGTAGGCTTCTCATTAATTTGAGCCACTACACTTGGTCGACATAATGATGTTGACTCATTTCTGGAATAAATGAAGAAACAACTTTCTTCATTATGTCCCCATGTCATTTCCCAAAAGTGCCACTTCTTGTGTCCGGAAACGCTCCAAAGTACTGCTTTAACCGTGCTGTCTTTCCATTCATTTAAAGCTTCAAATAATTAGGAGACTATCAAACATGTTATAAATAATTATGAGTTAAATATGTATAGTAAACCAGATTTGGGTGCTCGTAATCTTAACCATATCTTAATCTTCAAGGATTTCCATAGAAACCAACGCTATAATATTTTTGCTTTATGAAGTTTTATTATATGTTGTACCTAGGCAGCCTTTTGAATAACTTTGCGGCTTTAGAAATTACTTTAATTTTCTTTTCAAGTTTCAGTTTTCAGGACTCATATACGTATTCAGATTCCAACTTTCGAACTGTATACATGCATATATGTGTAAAATATGTTCTGGAACTATCTTGAAGGCGAAGTTTTCCGAACTGGAAAATCTATTTCACGAGAAATTGACTGTTGCTGACCAGATTTCCTGTATTTCCTGGAAAGTGTAGGTCAGAATTTCGTCTAACACCAAAATGGTGGACACTTCAATATATTAAATGAATTCCATAAGCCCTACTCGTATTATGTATACTTAAGTATTTTTTATTTTTTTATTTCACGTATATGGCTTTGGCTGAGACCAATTAGCCAGAACTTATATTACTTAAGTAAATAACTCCGAAGAATTTTTGTTTGATTTGTTTCAATTTTTGGAAAGTTGTGGAAATTTAAAAATATCATATTATAAGTACAGAGGGTGATTTACAAGCCATGCACCGGTGAATTTCTACAGACAGATGAAACGTAATGTAATTTAAAGAAATAAAGTCAATTCAACATATTATGTCCAATTTCAATTAATTGTAAGAAGTTTTCAAGTTCAAAGCTTTCTCCAGAAAATAGCAAAATAAGAAAAATCATTTCAATTCATTGTTATTCTTTATTATTAACACAACGAAGTTGACTTAAAAACAAGCATAAATACAAAAAAGTCAGCCTTCTGTAGGTCTGTACAGGAATTAAACGAATTTTATACTCATTCATAATAATCGGATTGTTAATGGCTGTAAAAATAGAGAAATGAAAAATTTACCAATGAATTATTATTAAACCATAATAAAACGTGTCATTTAGTCACCCTATTCAAATCTCTGCACGTGTTATGTCGCGTGTCGTCTACTCAGATCCCCCAGGTACCCTGTTATGGACCAAATCTACCTTGATAAGAAAACATTTATCATCTAAAATTACCGTTTTATTATTATGCTCGTTATATTATGTAATCCAGATCTAAGAGAAAATATGAAAATATGGCCTTTTGGCTTAGTTCGATCGACATAATTATAGAATGAAAATAAAAGGAGCCATCTTCTTTAAAATACAGTAAACTGATAGTGCCTGGTTTTTGTGAAACATCTAGAAATATTGGAAAGTCATTAAATCGGTTCAAATTCAATCTTAATCTGAAAAACGGTCATCATGATTCGTTTTCATGATACAGGGTGTCAAACTTTTATAAGAAAAGTTTTAATTTGTTTATTTTTTTTAAGTTTAATACAGTATACGAAAAATTCAGAGTATCTACGTTAAATTTAGGGAAATAATGTTCTCTTACAAAATTTTGATCAGAGTCTGCTTTACTGAGATAAGTAGGTATTTGGGTTAATGAAGATTTGGATATTTTCACCACCCAGGATATCTACGCTCCAGATAGACATTTCAATGTCTGAATTTTTCACACACTGCATCTAGAACGATCTATAACTAACATATGTTTATACCAAATGGCATCGAAATATCTTGAACAAATACAGATCAAAATACAGAACAAATTAACTTTTTTTTATAAACGTTTGACACCCTGTATCTTGAAGTTTGGTTAAGGTTGGTATGGAGTGTTTGCCTTATTTTAGTCCAGGGAATCTTGTGTATAATTTATGGCACTCATCTTTGTATATTTCTAATTTCGATGTCAATTTTTTTTCTTTCTTTATCAGAAAATTCGCAGTTTTTGGAGAACTTTATGATTTTTCAACAAAAATCGAAATCTAATAAATATAATATCTCGATTTTCGTGCAGCTTTCGGAGCTTTCACCAGAAATCCACAACAAGAAAGTTTGTGATTATGCTGTTACTTTTTTAAAAAACTACTTTAAAAAAATACCTCCAAAAAATCGCTGTAATACACAAAAGTGATACACAAAAACTAATAATAAATGTTCGTGATCCTCGTGGAATTCAATAATTTGGGGTCTTCAGTTAATAAAAAAATCAAATAAGGGATCCATCTCTAATATCATTTCAGAAACCGATCCCTATGCAAGTGAAAATGTCTCTACCAAAATGTATTATGAGAAATTTCTTTCAACTAGAAACTTCGACAAAGTTAACATTTTCAGAAGTGAAATTTATCTATTGTATTGGTAATTATAAGGTCACCAACACAGATGTCGCTACTGATTATAGATCCCGGAGTTCCGGGTGAATGTTCGGAATAAGTAGTCAAGTGTTCTAATGCAAAAGATGGTCCATTAGGTATATTTTCTGATGTAGCATACTGATGAGCTCCAACAAGAGCGAAATGGCCGTTGATGTCTTCTTCAGTGTTTTTCTCATTCCTAGACACAGAATAGACTTAATTAAGTCTATTCTGTGTCCTAGACATGAGATCAATAGTAATGGACATGAACCCACGAATATGCTTTTTGTTAATATTTTCGATTTATTTTTTTAAATATACTTATAGCCCAGTCAATATTATGTACTTTTAACCACAAACCTAGAAAAAGTCCGTTGCTAATCTTCTTGGCTCTGCCCCCGTTAGGGGAGGTCACTGATGGTAGCCTAAATTCAAAATGGCAACCAGATCCGAGATGCGCATCAGTCCACCATTTTAAATTTTATATGAAAATATGTTTTTCTTGAGTAACTCGGTCATTTTAAAACTTTGGGTAAAAATGACAAAAGCTATACTTAGAAAATTTCCACAGCTTTGCTTATCGCGAGTTTTTCTCTACAATCTATTTTTTTAAAATTAAGCCTGAAAAGTCGGGAAACTCATACCTATTTGACAAATACCGGGGGTTCCATTAAGGTGGCCACCGGTCATATCTTAGGCACTATTGGTCGTAGAGCGTAAAAATAAAAAAGTTTAAGACATAAATGACCGTGAAAAAATCAATGAATATTTTTTCAGAATGGGGGCTTCCGGAAATGGTGGAAGTTGATACCTATTTCGTTATTTTAACGAAGACACCCTTTATATTACTATATTTTCAAATTGTCTGAGAAAATTTAATACAGGTGGTTTTCACAATTGGAAGACTGAGTAGTTTATGTGTTTGGTAGATATAACCAAGTGAAAATCGCAATTTTCCAACTTCAAAGCAATGTACAACGAGAACAGCTGAAGATATTGGAAAACGGCTTACGTGTCCCTATATTAAATTTTCATGCGGTATCTATCTTTATATTGCTGTAGGTATAAATTTCCATACAGCGAGAGTGATGAAAATTATAAATTTTTTTCAGGTTTAATTCTAAAAGTATCGAGCGTAACGAAAAAACTGTAAAGGGCTGCATCTTCTTAAAATTGGATTGAGCTTGGCGAGATTTTGTGGGTCTGGGGGACTTTTCCCCCACCCACTGGGACGATTGAACCGTCATTTCAATACCAGTATCACAAACCCATGATTCATCACCTGTTATTACCCTTGACAAGAAGTTTTCATCTTCTTCTAAACGATCAAACATCAGTACCTGACAGGCCTGGACTCTTGAACACTTAAGTGCAACAGTAAGTAAGGCCACATCCGTACTCATGCGGTGTGCAGGAGAATGGTGGGGAATGCATGGGGTTGTAATCCATCCATTTTACGCTGGATGTACACCATGCTAGTGAGACCCATCATCACATACGGAGCGGTCGTCTGGTACAAGAGGACCAAGCTAATAACAGCGAGGAAAACACTCGAGAAGATCCAGAGACTTGCATGCCTCTGCATCACAGGAGCAATGAGAACATGCCCAACAGCAGCGTTGGAAGTTATTCTAGATCTCACACCACTGCACTTAGTGATTGAGAGAAGTGCCGCAGAGGCTCAACTCAGAATGTCAAGAATGGGGATCAGGGGGGGACTACGGACCGAGGGGAATCAACCCCTGAACATCTGTAAAAACCTCCTGATAATGCCAAAAGACAAAACTGTCAAGAAATTCAGCTTCAAGAGAAACTTCATCATGGAACTGTCTACGAAAGAAGAATGGAGCAACACATCCATTCACACTCTCAAAGAAGGTACAATAAGATGGTACACAGACGACTCAAAGGCCACCGAGGGAACTGGGGCAGGAGTAGGTATATGGGCCAGGCACCAACTACTCCGAGCCGATGGGAACATCCCCAAGCATACTTCAAGCGGAACTGTACGCAATAGAAGTATGCGCCCAAATAAACCTCGACAGAAACTATAAAAATAGGGAAATAGCAATACTGACAGACAGTCAAGCAGCCATAAAGACGCTGAGCTCCCCTATCATCAGCTCAAAAATGGCATGGAACTGCCTACAAAAACTCAATAAACTAGGCAGAGAGAACAAAATTCACCTCAAATGGATACTACGACACACTGGGATTGAGGGAAACGAACGTGCCCACTCATTGGCAAGAAAAGGAGCATCGACGCCCTTTATAGGACCAGAACCATTCTGTAGCCTCGAAAACACGTTCTTCAAGGCAGAACTTCGGAAGAAAGAAGAAAAACTGAGAGAAATCCATTGGAATAACCTCTCAGGATTGAGACAATCCAAGGAGCTCCTCGGGAACTTTAACCGAGAAAGGTCAAGGAAACTCCTGACCCTCAACAAAGGAAGTCTCAGAATGCTAACAGGATTCCTAACAGGTCATTGCAAGCTCAATGAACACCTGAGGAAACTTGGTATAGAAAAAGATGGCGTTTGCAGACTCTGCAGGGAAGAAAACGAGACGCCTCGTCACCTATTGATGAACTGCGAAGCACTAGAACGTGAAAGAAACGATGTTCTGGGTCAACACCAGCTCAACGGGGGGGGCTTTGCCCGGCCTTGATCCCCTTCAAATCCCGAAATTCCTAAGGGAAGCGGAGTTGGAGAGGCTGCTTCAATGAAGGGAATATACTCCAAAGGAGCAGAGAAGAGGGGGCACAATAGATCTGTAATAGGTCGCAGCGCATCTGACACCCTCAATATCAATATCAATATCAATATCAGACCTGGACTCGATTAACTTTTTTGTCGTCCTTTATCTAACATGGCACAAATTTCGCGGCATCGCGATGCATCTTCAATTTTTCGCTCAAAATCTCGTGACGAGATCCAGCTGATCCCACACTCCTCAAATAAGCTCCCTGATAGATAGACGTCGATTTGCTGGCAATAAGGTGTTGATTATGCCACGTGGTGGTCGTTAGTGAAGGTGGAAGGACGTCCAGGTCGCTGATCGTTTTCGATCGACTGTCAACCACCTTTTATTATTACACATTCATGTCACTTGAAAGACGTCGCACGCTTCATGGCAACTGCACCCAAAACCATGTTGCACATAGTGAATTCTTCAGTCGTTGATTTTCCAGGTTTAACACAAAACTTACTAAACTCACAAAACTTACAGGCCGGGATTCATTCTGAAATCCTATAAACGAAAAAAATCATACTTCGCTAAAAACCGCCTGGCCACTCAGAAAATGAAGATATCTGTAATAGGAAACTGAGGATTCATTAGGTGATCTGTGCAAACGTATGTACACCAATTTCTCTGGAACCGACTGGGAGCCGCGCAATTCAAACAGTCCGCGTATTTTCTGAACAGACCCCTAGATGCAATATTGATACAAAATGGTTCAAATTGATGGGCTATGCAAACAAGAAAGGCATATAGAAAAGAAAGCATTATGTGCGTGGGTCCTAAGATTTTTTCTGATTTTTTTGAAATCTGTTTGAAAATTTGGTGGAATATCTTTTCCTCGGCATGGTGAGGGTGATTCTTATATTCCCCCAGCTTTTCAAGAGTCGATAAACCAATTTAATTTTATTTTTAAAAGAATCCAATTTATGAAAACTGACATGAATTTAGTGCGATTTTACGCTACAGCAAACACCTATTGCGCCACTAGCTTGGAAAATATAAGCTGCTTCTAGAGATCTGATCAAAATATTACCACGCTTACATAAAAACAACCTTGAAAATTATAAATAAATAATATCTTTATTGATAAAAAATTATAATTTGACTTTTCTTTCCATATTAAAAGTTACAACAACAAACAATATAGCTACCAATTTTCTTAAGGTGTGCCAGTTATTTACTTACTTTAATAATACAATCGGAGTTGAAATAAAATAATATGTTGCAAAATCCACCGATCGGAAAACCTACTTTGCATTTGACAGTTTAATTTTTCTCTGAGTACTTGGTTGGTAGGAGAGTGGAGAAATTTCTAAAAATAACATTGACGAACAAATTCAATTCGTGGTTTTCTTTCTTGATAAATAATTACGGTAGGAAGGTATAGTCGCAATCGAAAAGCTAAATAAGAGCAAATTGTTTATCAAATATCAACGGCGAAGGACGAAAGTCTGCTTGCTTTCCATCTCTCTCAGCTTCAAGATCGACAACCCTTTACGGTTAATCATACACGTATGGATTTCATGTTAGCAATGTCTGGTGTTCGATTGTAAAGTGAAATAAACAAGTTTTCCAATTTCAGAAATTTAATTTCAAAAGACACTTTTTCTAACACATTCGATTTCCATATATGAACGCCGAATAGGATTGATAGAATTCACACATCTCTATATATTCATAGAAAAAAAAAACTAGTAACGTCTTATAAGAATTTTTTTACAAAACATTTGAGGGTCAATTGAAAATAAAATGTTATTAAATTAAGACTTCTTTTTAATGTTCAATCGAGCTTTTTCTGTATATGACAGAAGCAGAGGGAGGGGGAGTGATGTTTGATAGAAATAGCATCGAGTTCTCTCAAAAGTTATCAAGAAAGGTAGGTTTCAGCAATTATACTCGTCCGTATTACATTCCCCCAACATATTGAAAGCAGCAGACTTTCACTTCACCCGTGCTTTCCTTCTCGCTTCACTTTTATCCTGCTGAATCTCGGCGACGGCGACATCTACACAAGAACCTATTACAGTTGCGAACTTCTCATTTAAAAGCGAGTCTAAACAGAGATTGTTATATGAAAAACGCAGATAAAAACTTTTCCCTAATTTTTTTCACTTCTAGTAGTGTACCACCCGTCACGATCACGATCTGCCTATTTCCATCCACTGCTGAATGTAGGATTTCCCTTTCTCCTTTCTCTTTCCATCTTTCGCGGGTGTTGACTTCCCTCATCCAGAAAAGCCCTACTGACTTTTTTAAGTCGTCCCTCCACCTGGTGTTCGGTCTGCCAGCACTTCTCCGGCTTTCTCTCGGTCGAAATTCTAGCAGTCGTTTTATTCAACGGTTATCAGTATTGGACCATTTCCACTTTAGTTCGGCTACTTTTTTGATTCCTTCTGCTAGTTTTGTCTGTACTCTAATCCAAGTAGGTATTTCTTTCATCGCGGAACTCTTCGCCATTCACAAGGCGAACAGTCTACTCCATGTCGCCAACGAGCCGGAAAGAAGCTTTGTTATACGCTCCGACTCCCTCAGCGCTCTCCAATCAATCAAGCCCATGTACCCAAAACAGCCCCAAGTGATAGAGATCAAGGACATCCTGTTCCAATTACAAAATTCCGGTTTTCAAATACAATTCATTTATGTGCCTTCTCACATTAACATCAAAAGAAATGAAATTGCCGATGAGCTGGCCAAAGAAGCAGCTCGGTCACCGACCATATAGAGACACATGACCTCAGAATCGCGGAAGTTATCATCTCAGAAATAAAGAAATCCGCAAAATGCATTTGGCAACGTTCATGGGAAGAAGGACGTCATAATCTTAAACAGATCAAACAAAAGGTTGATGAAACTCCCCCCCCCCCCCCCCCCGCTTCCAAAACGAAGAAGTCAACAAGTTATTATGTTCAGACTAAGGCTCGGGCACACCAAACTCTCCCACTCTTCTTATCTCCTAAAGCGAGAACCTCCTCCAATCTGCAACCTCTGTAGTAGCATCCAAATTGACGTCCAGCATATTCTCATTGATTGCCCATTGTATGAACAGAATCGCCGAAAATTATCTACTCCAGGCGACCTAAGGCAAGCAATTATGGTTCTAATATCAACAGCATCGAGAAGATCATACATTTCCTACAGGACGTTAACCTGATAAATAATGTGTAGATTAATTAGTTAACTTTGTATAAAATTCTTGAACTCAACCTGATAACTGTTTATAACTGTGTGTATAATGTTCCACCTGCAATAACCCCAGGGGTTGAGCAGGAACTGAATAAAAAAAGTAGGTATTTCTTTCATGGTCTGTGAGCTTAATGCCTAATGTAATTTGTGCATGGTCTCTTTATTGAGTTCTGGGTAATTTCTGTGCATGCTAATTCGTTAGGGACCATGTTTAAACGCCGTAAGTGAGGATTGGGAGCACGCACTGGTCATGGCCACTTAGACTGTTGGGTAGGTTTAATATGAATTCATGGTTCAGTTTGCCAAAGGCCGCCCATCCAAGAAAAATTCTTTCAGTTATTTTTTATCATTCATGCTATCTTTATTGGCCGTTATTCTTCCCCTAGTAGACGTAGCTTTTTACTTCTTCCAATTTTTGTTCTTGTAGTTGTATGTTAATGTTTGTTTGCGCATTGGTCATTAGGTGAGAGCTCCATATCTTCTAGTTCTTGAGGATTGCTACTTATAAGGATGATATCATCCGCGAACCCTAGATCTTGGAGGTAATAACAGTCTATATTTATGCCCTTTCCAGGTCAGTTCATCTATCGAAAGACACACTCGAGAGCGGATGTAGAGATGGTGTCTCCCTGGCTTACTCCACGTCTTATATTTATACTGTTTGTCTGTCTTCAAAGAAGTAGCTTCAGCGTGGATATTTTCTGCTATCCACTCGACATGAATTTAAGGAATTAAGGATTGCCCAGGTTTTCATGGTGTCAAAAGCCTTCTGATAGTCAATGAAGGCCCAAGTATATTTCAATATTGTAATCGTCATACACCTTTCCATCAATATTCTAACACTGACTGAATATAGGTGATCGAGTGTACTATATTTTGACCTGACGCCTTTCTGTTCCCGGTGAACAGTTTATACAGTTGGGAGAGGAGACTAATATACCTATAATAATTGTCTAGTTTCATTAGGTCTCTTTTTTTGTGGATAAGAATGATTTCTGCTTCTAGCCATGACTTCGGAATTCGTCTTTGTTCCAAGCTTTGTTGAAGCGTTGTCCTATCTTAGCAATTAGTTAGATCCCTCTCGCCTGGAGCATCTCTAGGATTATTCCGTCTGGTCCGGGGGCTTTATTGTTTTTCATAGTTTTGAGTGCCGTAATGATTTCATTTTCTGTTCTAGTATGACCGCAGAGCCGACGTTTCGTATTCTATTGCTTCTTTTCTGCAGCTGTTGTTCGTTTGATCTTATTTTGCTTTGGTATACCTATAGCGCTGAAAAGTATTTTTCAACTTCCCTGAGTATGTCTTTTCTCTTCGACTGCTGCCATTTTATTACTTTTTTGATTATTGACCTATTGCTGAAGCCATATGAAATATGACTGTTTTTCAATAAGATCATTTCGTTATATTTTTTGGTCGACTATTACCACCATTATTATTCTTTATTGATTTAATCTCTTTCTTAATAATATTGATTTGTTTTTTGAATGTTCTAGGACCCCTGTGGTTCTCAATAGTTTCTTATATGATTTCAGTATTATAGTTTCTAATCTCCCTTCATATTATCTTCACCCAATTTAATCGTCATCTCTCTTAGGTAGTTTGTTTAATATCTTTTCTTCAATTTCGGCCTAGTATATTTTTCTTTATTATTGACGATATCCTCATCAGTATTGATTTTTCTTGTAGCATTTGGTGGTGTACCTACCTATTCAAAGTTATCATAAAAAAATCGATGTCTTCAGAATAGGAAGTAATTTCGTGTAATCGCGGATTAAAAAGCTCACAAATCGTGGTTTTTTCATCTTTAGATCATCCTATCTCAAAAACGTGAAGCGCAAAGCTGCATAATTAAATCGCTTTCAGTTTCGGAATTGCTATCGTGCGTCCTCGAGCAAATTTGTAAAGCCTTACAAAGATTTTTTCCTGCGGCAACAGTGTCCGTTCTTTGGAGTGACTCCATGGTGCAGTTGCGAAGACCGCTGATCATGGATGGAGCCAAAGATCGCGGCTGATTCTTGAAAAAAAAATTGGTTCTATGATTATTGCTATAATAACAATTTCGAATGAAACCTATTTTTTGATGCCCGACATATTCACACACCTTCCTATAGATAATATCATGCAGAATAATAATAATTAAACATCTGTGTAACAATTCACATTCAATCATTCAACAAAGATTTTTTAAAGCCAGGGATGCCACTTTTCTGTATACATCAGGAGCACCATTTAAAAGCCTTTCACTTTTTGGAGCATCGCTAATGAATTCACAGTCTCACGTAAAGTAATTAAATTCATACTCATAGTTGGATTCATTTTACAGTCATTGTTGCGAATATGAAATGAAGCCGTTCATCCGTTCAATGATGCATTCAAATAATTGACATCCCTCTCTCCTGCTTTTTACCTTTTAGGTACAAAATTAAATATAAATAAAATTTTGGAAGTATTCAATTCAGCCCGGATTCAATTTATAAAGAAATCGAGATGGCTTTTGTTGATTTTTTTTTTGATAACCGCGACTTATTGACTTTCACTCCTGCTCCATCCCGCAGAAAAACATTTAGCCAATCAAATATCGGAATATAAAATTTAACAGGTCAAATAATGTCATCGTAATTTTGTTGTCAATACGGACCTACTAAACAGAGAAAATATCAGATAGTTTGCGAGTGTATGGACGACAGTATCTGAATGTTTTCCAATCCTGCATTTCACCGGATTACAATAATGTTGTTCTAATCCGGGCAGGCGTGGCTGGCAAGGTTGCAGCAGATCCGTTCGGAATAAGAATAAGACACAAAATATCGACGATCTGTAATATTAAACCTGATTTCTCGGCCAAGTTGGTTCTATTGTTGTGATCGATTTACTTTCATTTTTTGCTTGTGCACATAGGAGAACCCGTTTTAATTTTAAACGCCGATGTCGTAAAATGAGAACCGTTACTTGACATTTTGTAAATGGAATTTCACCGAAATTAAAATTAATCATACCGTAATCTACATAGATGCCCTGATTGGTAGTTCGGAAAGAGCAAGGTTTATTTCAGACTCGTTCTTAATTTTAATTTTGTTTAATGTCATATACAGGGTGAGTCAATAGTGAGAGATCGGAACATTGCTATTCAACCGTACAGGGTAAAACAAAATTTCAAACGCCATCCCAAACCGTTTGTTATTCTGCATATTTCAAAAATATTTTCACTTATACAGGGTGGACCATATTTTTCCTACATGTATTAATTTTTTTTTTCAAATGGAACCCCCTATATTTTATGACATATTCCTATTCGACTGTGAAATAGCTTTATGTCAATACATATTGTTTGACATTTAGGTGCGGCGTTGACATTTAAAAAAATATTTTCAAAAAAATTCAACGCATGCATGTATTTACTGAAAAGAAGCCTCAGAACTTAGTTTTGGAGTTTTAAGGTTGAAATTTGGTATCCACATGGAGATAGGCCAGGTCTATCATCGCAATATAATAAGACTGAGATCTACTATACAGGTGAGTCGCAAATAACTGTCAAATTTAGCTTACTTCGGAAGGTCATAACTTCACTTTTTCAAATGGCACACTCGGTATTTTTTTCCACAATTAGATCCACCTCTGATCTGGCTACATTTTTCATTTGGTATGTCCTATACCTAAAATGCCCAGTTTTAGAGATATTGTACATTTTCCGTTGGTCTGACTGCAGAAGATGCAAATGTCATATAAAACCGGGGCTATGAAGAAAAATGTGACATTTCTAGTGACATTTATCATTGCAGCGTAAATAGCAACTCAAAGCTCGAGCGAAATAAAATAAAAAATGAAATACAAGATATGACAATAATTTTAAATTAAGATAATATCAAATCAAATGTCAAAATATGTCAAAAAGATGCAAATGTCATATAAAACAGGGTGCTATGAAGAAAAATGTGACATTTCGCTTTAAAGTGATATGGAAGAATGTGACATTTTTAGTTTTACTAGTGTCACTGTCACTGCATGTTTAAATTCCAAGTTCTCGTTAGTTAAATAGAATTTTGCTAAATGGATTTACGTTTACAAGAGCAAGTAGACATGACTTATTGTTTGGGAAAAAGTGAGAGAAATCCTCTCCTTGCGGCAAAAATTTATGTGCAAGTGTGTATTTGACAACTTCGTTACAGTTTATTTTTTAAATCATATTTTATTTCACTTTATTGTTGTTTTCCTCTAAATGAATTTATTCTTTTGGGCAAATGAATAAATTTTTTGATTTGATTTGATATTATTTTAATTTAAAATTATTGTCATATCTTGTATTTTATTTTTTATTTTATTTCGCTCGAGCTTTGAGTTGCTATTTACGCTGCAATGATAAATGTCACTAGAAATGTCACATTTTTCTTCATAGCCCCGGTTTTATATGACATTTGCATCTTCTGCAGTCAGACCAACGGAAAATGTACAATATCTCTAAAACTGGGCATTTTAGGTATAGGACATACCAAATGAAAAATGTAGCCAGATCAGAGGTGGATCTAATTGTGGAAAAAAATACCGAGTGTGCTATTTGAAAAAGTGAAGTTATGACCTTCCGAAGTAAGCTAAATTTGACAGTTATTTGCGACTCACCTGTATAGTAGATCTCAGTCTTATTATATCCCGATGATAGACCTGGCCTTTCTCCATGTGGATACCAAATTTCAACCTTAAAACTCCAAAACTAAGTTCTGAGGCTTCTTTTCAGTAAATACATGCATGCGTTGAATTTTTTTGAAAATATTTTTTTAAATATCAACCCCGCACCTAAATGTCAAACAATATGTATTGACATAAAGCTATTTCACAGTCGAATAGGAATATGTAATAAAATATAGGGGATTCCATTTGAAAAAAAAAATTAATACATGTAGGAAAAATATGGTCCACCCTGTATAAGTGAAAATATTTTTGAAATATGCAGAATAACAAATGGTTTGGGATGGCGTTTGAAATTTTGTTTTACCCTGTACGGTTGAATAGCAATGTTCCGATCTCTCACTATTGACTCACCCTGTATATGTCATTAAATGTATAAGTCCCTGATCTTGTGCAAATTACTATTAATGTTTGAAAATGGCATTGAAGATAAACATTTCAGTTCAATTCATCAATTCCTTTAAAAATGAGCTTATACTTAAATGATTATAGAAATTTAGCCATTTTCGCACCCTTTTCCTACCCACGCCACTGGCTTTAAATAAAAAAATTGTAATTTTTTATTTTACAATGCAATCAAGTTCCAAAAAGGTCTTTCCAGCCCTCTTAATTTGGTTTCAAAGTTTTCTGTCATCTTGCTTATACACGGGGCTTAAAAAAATTTCTGTTTTTCGAAAAATTCAAATGGGCGCCATTTTGAACGGCTCTGCCGTTTTTACCCAAATGCAACCCCAGATCACTCCCTTACGCGGATATATTATTTTACTCCCACAAAAATTTCAGTCCGCTAGATTTAAAACTGCGACCTGAATAAATGATACCACGACAAAGAACCGTTTTACTTTTTACTTTTGAAGGAACAGGAACATCACCTATTAGAAGTAATACGTAACTTTAGGAATTTTTTTAACATAAATCCAAACACCTCCATAAAGTTTTATAAAGCACGAATGTAAAATTTCGTTTACTAATCTTGAAAAATGAAGCTGCACAGGAGCGTGTCTTGAAAATCGAAAATACGGGATTTTGAAAAAATACAATAACGCAGTGCCCGCCACAAAGTAATTTTAATTAGTTCCAAAGAAAATGACGTTTTTTTTTACTTCAAAATTACAAAAGCAACATGAAATTTGTGAAATTAAATGTGTTTTGCAGGTAATTAATTTGTGCAAAATTCGTTAAATATTCCCCAAATGTAATATGTTTCGTTTGATCGCTTTTATTTGGGGTCGGAAAAAGCTGCAGTTGAACTGATGTTCTCATTCATTTATGGACACCCGACGTATATGTACAGGGTGGTTAACCATTCGATACTCACCATATTGGGATCTCATCTGGAGACTATAGAAGAGATACGGACTCGGGTAAATTGTGGCAAAGCTGCCAAATTTTATGTTTAATAAGAATCTGAAACAAAGTTTATGAAAACTTCAGGCGTTGCTGAAATATCCTGAAAAAACTGAAAAATCGAGATTTCTTATTTTTTGCATACCTTTTTTATTATTGGAAATAAAGTAATTATTTTTTGTAGTTTTAGGTACATAAGTCGTCAACAGAGAGCTATCCATTTGAAATTTAAAAACTTTCAAGATCCCAGGGTTTTCATAGTCGACTTTTATTTTTCTTAAAAGGTCGCCATGATTTTCTCGTGTCACTTGGATTTTTAAAAAATCGAATGAAACCGAAGATCTACACATAAAAATATTCTTAAACATTTTTTCTTCGCTTAAAAAAAAAAAGAAAATTACGAAATTATTTCACCGAATGACGACAATATGACCTCGCGACGTGAAATTGCTAGCCACATGGTTTTTTTATGTAATTCGGTTAAAGAAAGGTTCTTTTTTAAGAAGAATAAAATTTTATAGAAAAACAAAGAAAAACAAAATTCGACTATGAAAACTCTTGGATCTAGTGGGCTTTGAAAAATTTTGAAATGTCAATAAATGGGATAGCTATTGACGACTTATGTAAACGTACAAAAAATAAATCATTTATTTGTAAAATACGATGAAACGTTTCTTTTTCGAAAACCGACCCAGCCTTAACTTCTTTTCAATTTCATCTGAAGTTTTCAAATTTTCATTGAGTATTTAGGACTACATTTACGTCCTATATCGCGTAGACCTGGACCTGATGACTGCACTTCCGGAAGTAACCGCGGAACTGACATCAACTTTTGATTTTTAAAAGAGACATGACCCGCTCTCGCTGTATACATATTATTACGTTATTTTCAGATTGTCTGAGAAAATATAATAACAATGGTGTTTATATTTAAAGTTTGTAACGAGTAACGAGTGATTTATGAGTTATAAACAAATGAAAAATCGCAATTTCTTATTTTCAAACAGCCTATATTGAAAACGGATCAAAATATATCGGAAAACGGCTTATACTTACATAATATGTCCATATCTTAACTTTTCACGCGGTGTCATGCTGTGTGGATGAATTTAGATATACAGCGGGGTCATGAAAAAACTGCTAATTTTCATCACCCGGTATTATAATAAAAATTTCAACCATATGATAGAATACTAATTGAAAAGCTAAGACAGGATCATGTAAGCCGTTTTCCGGTATCTTGAGTCGGATTCAAAAGTAGTAAAAGTACACACTTATAAAATTTGTAAGCAACCAATAGAAGAGCTAAGAAAGTGTGGCTTGGCAAAACCTAGTTGGGATATAAATAAACGCCGCGATGATAGCGTTACCGATGCGGATGCGATAACTCAGTAAATATTATCTCTACAAAATAAAAATAATGTGTTTAATTTCGCAGTTTTAACGTTACGGGAAATTTAGGGTAATTTGCGATTGCGATTTACTCTAATTTGTTGAACTTGTAAAATAGATAGCTGAGGGGTAGACATTGTGCCCACTTTTAATTTCCTACTAATAAATAAGATCATTACAAGAAGACTGCTGACTCGTCAATCGTCGTTGTCAAAGACGATAACAAGGTGACAATGCTGACATGACAAGTGACGGTTAACTATTATAGGTTATGTTGACATGTTGCCATGTTTTTGTTTTCATTTTATAATGTTAAAGTGTTAAAGTTAAAATTGTTAAAAGTTAACTTTACTTTTCAACTTTTCAAGAATTTTGCCTTTGCCAGCACATGTGAAATGTGAAGTTATTGTAATTAGCAGTTTTGTGTATTGTGTTCAATATTTTAATGTTGTCACTGCCACTACCAGTTTATTTTTTTCTTTTAAGTGAATAATAAATAACATGCTCTGTTGTCCTGAATTTGAGTACAAGAAGTGAGGATAGTGAGATTCACAGTCACTCATAATTGTATCTAAATTGATCTAAATGATCTGAAGCACGTGGATATTTCTTAGCATAGTTGTTGTTATCAGCTTAAATTTTAAAATAAAGCACCAAGCACCGAAATATGATCAATAATAATAATTAATAGTTTGAAATCTTCTTGTATTCTCACAAGGAAAAAGGAATTCAATAGCAATGGATGTTACAAGAACAAGTTCGTACACCTTCTTTATTTTTTAAATCTATTAAGTATTTGCGTTAAGCTTTTTGATGCCCCACTGTTAGTATTTACAGTTTATACTCCCTAAAATTCTATTAAATCAAGCTTTATTAATGTACTGATGTCTATTCCCTATTCACATAGATATTACCTTACCATTACATTTAACTTGTTAAATTTTGTATTCTGAAATCTGATTAGCTCAAAGTTCCGAGGGAGTTAAAGTTGAGACCAATCCATATAAAAAATTACAATAAGTTGAAATGTCGTCACGATTTCTTTGTGACATGTGACATGTAAATATTTAACTCTAACAGGTTTTCAGGCTTTTGTAGCTTTTGTAGCAGATCTGTCGTTAAATATAAATGGATGGTTGTCTAGTGAATATGTATCCTTATAACAATTAAATCAGAATCTTTTCTTGATGTGTGTAGGCTTTGAAGGCTGGCTTCAATTGAAATCATAGTGTTGATTCCAGGCTGTTTCACCGCTGCCCATGGAGATTTGCTCCGAACGTTTTGTTTACAGCTGCGGTAGACATCATCAGCGGTTACGTGTGCGCAAGCGTTGCTTCCACTCCTCGTGTTCACTGATAACTGACTGTCCCGCTGCAAGAGCGCTCCTATTTATAGGGTGATTATCTGGTATCGTCATACCTCCTCCAGTAGCTATCTCGGTAAATATGTGCATTAGCGGCATGGGTATAGGGCGAAATGGCTTATACTATCGGATAGCTTGTGTCTCTAGGAGTATCAAGGTACCATTGAATTTTTGCGCCGGAAAGTAATAGTCGAGAAATAAGGCAGATGACATCTGCTGATGACATCATCGAAAAGATCAGCTGATGCTACAATGGAGATAGCGGTGATTATTGAAATGAGCGGCATGGGTATAGGGCGAAATGGCTTATACTATCGGATAGCTTGTGTCTCTAGGAGTATCAAGGTACCATTGAATTTTTGCGCCGGCAAGTAATAGTCGAGAAATAAGGCAGATGACATTCAGCTGATGACATCATCGAAAAGATCAGCTGATGCTACAATGGAGATAGCGGTGATTATTGAAATGAGAAATCAAGGTCGAGAAATAAGGCCTCAAAGTGTCATCCTTGCCCTAATACGTGTATTCGAACATTATGTGCTCGAACAGGAAGCTCGCTTCTCCGTCGGACACACGACGATGGAGAGCGCGCTTCCTGTTCGAGCGCATATGTACGAATACACGTATTAGGGCAAGGATGACACTTTGAGGCCTTATTTCTCGACTATTACTTGCCGGCGCAAAAATTCAATGGTACCTTGATACTCCTAGAGACACAAGCTATCCGATAGTATAAGCCATTTCGCCCTATACCCATGCCGCTCATTTCAATAATCACCGCTATCTCCATTGTAGCATCAGCTGATCTTTCCGATGATGTCATCAGCTGAAACTGGAGCAGATCTTGTTGGACCACGGCGAAACAGCCTGGGATCAACTATGATTTCAACATCTTTTCTTGTCTGTTGCTATTACCTTGCACAATCTTACAATGTATGATAGATGACCAATTTTTCAGTCATGAATCCCTAGCGCTGTCCCACTAGATCCCACTAGAATGATTCATTTTTAATGATGGTCATACGACATGTCTTTGGTGAAATCAGTTATAGTTTTGTGAAAGTTTATTAAAAACAGTTTATCAGAATATATAAAAAAGAGAGACTGTTTTTTAGTCCATTTTCAGATACCTGTTATACCACTTATTGATATTTTAATTCCAATTTGTTACAGATTTTGTTGAAACCTTTCCAGCAATAGAAAAAGCTATTAGCAGTGCCAGTTTCTTGACGATCGATTGTGAATTTAGTGGTTTGAATACAATAACTGACATTAACGCTTTCGATGAAATCAGTACTTATTATGAAAAAGTTCGAAGAAACACAAAGGAATTTTTACTACTCCAGTATGGCTTGAGTTGTTTCAGGTAAGATTGAGGCATATTTCTAAAATCAGTTATCTATAACAGATGAAGAGTTTATTGAGAAATGTTCATTTGTAGTCTTGAAAATTTTTCGAGAAATTTTTCTTTACCACATATCTGTACAAAAAAGAAAACTATTTTGTGTTCGTGCCTTTTCTGGTCTGTTTGTCTGTTTTTTTGTTTAAATATCCCAGACGTAAGCTAAGTTTAAAGATAAGAGCTGAATGTAGAGAAAGGTGTTCTTGTAATTAAAATAAAGTACTCGTAACTCAGTTGAAGAGATGATCGAAATCAATGGATTGATAGAAGAATTAATTGAAGCCAAAAGAGTCTAGGATTTATAATATTTTCCTCTAGAGAACAATAAGCTTACAATGTAAAGGGCAGGACGCGGCCATTGTGGATGAATCACTGTCCAAAGAAAAAATGTATGTAATGACAAAGGATGAAGGAAAAACTACCTATGCTGCATTCAAATTAGTAATAAGAAAATCTCATTAAGCCTGATAATATGTATAGGAATAATATACCTGGTGTTTCATTGGTTGACGTTATCGTAGGAATTTCAATGTTAAAAAAATTCAATTATTGGCTCCCCCAACCAACCATTGAATTCTCTATGGTGCGTTGACCAACGAAACACACTATACATATAGCCCATTTGAAAGAAGCGAACATACAAAAAGTTGAGTTTTTTGTCAATTTTAAATTTAATTATTCCTATTAAACTTTTCATTTAAAGGTAATTTCTGCCCTAAATAAAAAGTCACAACCACCATATTATTTTCCAGAAAATTGTAGTTTCAGAACACCACAAGTGTGTATAAGTATAAACGCCATTTTGATCAATGTAGGCTTAGTACGTTAGTCACAAGTGCAGAGAGCAATTGGGAATAAAAGCCAGACATAGACTTGGGAGGCATAAGCACCAAAATTTTAATTTTTCCTTGTTAGTTTTAATATTACCGCATCAATCTTCTGTATTTCTTCAGAAAGCTTCAAAGGTAGCAATACCTGTGCAAAACCATTGAAATTGATGGAAAAATAAAACTATAAGATCGTTTTTTCAGTTTGTGAAAAATAACAGGCAGTGCTTGTGGACTTTCCCGGATACCTCGATATCTCGAAATCCCTTCATTATTTTTTTCGCGCCGATGGAGACATTTTATCAGTAGTAAAACCCAATTTGCCTTTAAAAACTGTGGGGTCAAAAACAATGCTGTGCAACATAACATTGCAAAGACTTTGCACATTTTTGATATTAGTTTAAGACAATGCAATTTACATTGCAATAATGAACAGGAAGTTTTCAAAAAATGCAAACTGATAAATTACAAAGAAACCAGACTGTCCCTTTTTCCTTATAATAATTTATAGGTTTCTTAACTTTCAGGTTTGATGAAGAATCAAATACATTCAAGCAGCAGAGCTATAATTTTTACATATTCAGGAAACCCTCCAATCGAAATATACCTGACACGAGATTTTTGTGTCAGTCATCTAGTATTGACTTCCTCATTTCAAACGGTTTTGACTTTAACAAGTTGTTCAAAGAAGGTAAGTTTAATTAGCATTAATGCCCCTATTTTGGTTCATGGTTAGGAATGGGTAAACAGTACACTTTTATTATAGTTTTGCAAAGTTATGTAATGATGCAAAGCTAAGGGATGATTTTTTTTAAGTATTTAGCTTCTTACCATTTTGTTATATTGTCGTCATAGTGGTTAGTGGTAAAAATAATTTTTCTACATTGATGGATGACTTTAATGCATTTTTAAGAGATTCTCTCTAAGAGAAACTGAAATAAATGTTTATGAGCGCTTATAATTTAAATTTCAGGTATCTCGTATTTGAATATCGAAGAAGAGAAGAAATATAGAGCTCATTTAGAGGAAAAACAAAAACTAAGAACTTCACAACAATCTCAGAATGGTAATGACAGCTTAATTCCGGTACCTGAAAGTGATCAACCTTTTGTTAATAAGGTTATGTAAGTTTCTAATAAAACCACAGACATGAGATCTAATTTTTAATGAAAATCATATTTTCTAGAAAACAAATAGAAGATTTTATCGCTGGGGACGAAGAAGAGATCAATCTTCCGCCATGCAATTCATTTATCCGTCGACTCATTTATCAGGAGGCACGGCTAAAGTTTGGCAACACTGTCACGATCCAGACAAAAAAAATCGACAATAACTATACGCAGGTGTGTAGCCGACCGAAAAGTTCAGAAGAAAAGGAAAAGGAAGACATGTTGAAAATAGAGGAGGAATTGAAGGAGGTGGATGAGGCTGTCGGATTTTCAAAAGTTGTGAAATGTGTTGCTAATTCGGTAGGTATTTGTGATATATTGAAGTTTAATAACGATTAGTTCCATGTTCACTAATTGTGAAAAAGTAGAGAGTTTACCTGAAATTGCTTACTTTGTAGCCTTTAAAAGGTCTTGATTAAGTACTCAGATGTATAATGTATTTTTTAGGGAAAATTAGTTGTCGGACACAATCTTTGTTTAGATCTTCTGCATACAATTGATAAATTTTTAACTCCTCTGCCACAAAATTATGAAGACTTCAAGGAAATCGCTCATTCCTTATTTCCAAGGTAATTAAATTAATTCAACTACTTCTTGCATCTAAATAAAAATTTTGCAATTCTCTGAGTGTTTCCATCAAAAATTTATTTTTCCAGAATTTTAGACACAAAATTTCTGACTAGCAGTGACACTTTTAAAGAGTTGATTCAGTCGACCGTTCTAGGGCATGTCCTAGAAACAGTAACAAAGACACCTTTCAAAGTTACACCAATTGGTAAGTCGCAGTGCAAATGTCCCAATAACTTGAATTTAATAATCTATGATTTTTTCCAGAAATTGAAGATGGCTGTAAAGGATACTCACTGGAAGACAAGAAGGAACACCAAGCCGGTTACGATGCCTATATTTCAGGTGTCATGTTTATTGCCTTATGGAGGTACCTGGGTAAGTAAATTTGATAAACTGAAACGAATGTTGCTTTCACATAAATATCTTTTCAGGTTCAAAGAAATCTTTGCAGCTTCGAGAAATCTTCCAAAATACCAGACTTCTAAAGCCCTACATTAACAAGTAAGTGCTGTAGGCTTTAAGTTTATTAATTTCACTTGGCAATAATTGTAAATAATGGTCTATTTTAGAATATTCTTGATGAGACTGCAAGACAACCTGTGCATAAATTTGGGAGGAAGAGATCGTAAGTAGTTTTGCAATTATTTGTAAGCTTGTTGATTTTTAAAATAAAGCTTGAGATGTAAGAACTAACTGATTATATTTGCAGCTGTTGCATCGAGAGATCATGTATTTCATCTTGCATTCCCGAAAGATTGGAAAGCAAATGATATTCTTGGATTATTCAGTCCTTTTGGTAAGTTATTGAACAGTTGATAAATTCTTTAACTAACTAGAATACCTAACATGTGATCAATTGCAAGAAAAGTTGACTTCCCTACCTTGAGGTGCTTATTAAATATGAATTACCTGTAGTGTAATGAACCTCATTATGATGATTACAAATTTTGGCAAAACTGGTTAATAGCAGTAATGACAAGAATATCATTTTGGATGTGATTGGCAACTAATAATATATCAAGGATTTTAAATAAAGTTTGAGGTTTTCTAGAAAAAAAAAAGTATGCAACTAATATATTATTTATTAACAAATTGTAACCATTTTCAGGTTCCGTCCATTTGGCTTGGATCAATGAGTCATCAGCATATGTCGGTCTCCATCGCAAGGACATGTCAGCTGTTGCATTAAAGACTCTCTCTCAAAGCGACACCTACACCATAACCACTTATGATCACCATATAAGACAGAAACGGGGCCACTTGCCTTTCATGTCGCCCTCCAGGAAAAGGCCGGCGGACTTCTTCCAACAGGAGGTCAAGAGACAGAAGTTTGGTCTTGGAGAGTTCGTATTTCATTTTAATTTCTTAAAAGGCATCCTTACAGGTTGTTTTGTAATATTGCTCGCTTTGTTTCTATATTGATTTTGGGAATGTGTCTATATTAACATTGGAGGCCCAGTAATGTAGATTTTTATATAAAATGAGGATTTTAATTGGTCAGTAGCTCATTTTCCTTTTTATATGGTGAGAACAGAGAACCGCGTATTAATGTAGCTGCAATATGTTTTGTATAGCAGTGAGAATTTAAATAAGAGCTAATGACTTATTATAAATTTCTATTTATAATTTAGGAATTTTTTACTTTTTGAATATAAAATTCAAAGGGTATTTTGATATTTTGTCATATTTTATAAGGTGTTAATTTCAATAAATATTTTACAAGTACAATGTCAAGAAACTTAATCATTTTGCAGCACTGTTCTCAGTATAAATTCTGTAAAAGGAAAGTTTCAAAATCTGACAAAATTACCAGCCTGAGGTGAAAGTTTCATTTGGGATGGAGAGCTGATTTGGTAGTACTTTGAAAACAGGCTTGTTTCAATTAGAACAACTGCTTCTTTTTCCCACACCAATTTCCTCTCCATCCTAAACAATGTCATCTTCACCCAATTCATAAATGCAAAAATTGTTGCTATGTTTTCAATATGTAGCAGAATTTTTGGATAGTTTTTAAATAAGTTTAATTAATAATTATTGAACTCTATTCATAATAAAATTGTGTAACATTCTCAAACTATTCTCACCAGAAAAATATTTCCCTTTCAGTAATCAATCAGACTTCCATGATCCTTTGTGTTGTAAGCGAGGCAAGAAGTTGCTGTAAACCTCTAGTTTTTCATCCCAAAATGATCTACTTCATCAGCTTTGCTTGGTTATTATACCGGCGTTTTTATTAAAAGTATCTTTGTAACTTTTCAACTTTAGAAAATGCTATACCTACCTACTGGGAGCAGTGCACTCTCCTCTATCCCATAGAATATTTGTTTTTACCTTTTCTTATCTTTATTTATTTTAATTCTTGTCTTAACATCAGTATGTGACTGTCTGTTCCTTAAAAAAATTCTTCACATAAACTAGCTGGTTCCTCATTCTTCCATAAAAATTACTTTACTTCATTTCAGACTTTGAGAGCATTGTAAGGAGGCATTCTCTTACTTATTACATCAATTAAATAAAATTTCCTTGCCCTTAACAGATCTATCAATGTATGAAATTAAATTTTCCACACCTGTGGTATTTAATCCCTAATTAAACTTGCTTTGATGTTTTCTTTGTCTTCAACCAAGAGATGCTCCTTTTATCTCAGAAAAAAATCTGCATCTAGTCAAAAATGGTATATTGATGCCCTATCACAAAGATAAATCTTTATAAATTTACAATGAATACTTTCAGAGGTAATGAAATCAACACTAGTTTAAAAATTATTTAAAACATTTTATTATCATAAAGGTCAAACAGTAATTTCTTACATAATTTTGATTAGGTTTAACTGAGTCTAATTTGCTTTTGAGGTCTAGTTCTCAAAAAGGGTCAACAAATCTTCTACTTCTTTTAGAGTCTCCGTTTCTTACAATATTAATATACAAATTCTCCTAAACAGAAATATGTAAATTGATTTTTTTGACCAGTTCTTTCTTTCAAGATCTTTGAGAGGTTTCCACCAACAATTTTGGGACACTCGCATTATACTGAATAATAAACTATAATACCTATACGAATTGATTTCCAAAATTTGAAGTTAGTGGTAGTTCTTTTATAATTTTGTGTCAAATTATCATTCAAAACCTTGGTCAGTAGTAAGTTGAAGTAAAATAAAGTGTTTTATGGATATAATTTAATGATCTGAACTAAAGCAACGCTTTTCCTGCAATACAGGGGGTTACTCATTAGTGCTTCACAGTAGCTTTACGACTAGAATTTCTAATAACAACAAAAAAACTCTTTCGGTGTTCCACCAAGTAGGACTCACCTTATTTAAAAAAATATGTTTGTCATATACAAGGTGGTCCTTTTATAAAATCTCAACATCAACTGTCTTACTTCAAATTAGATGGTACAATTTTTCTCTCTTTTTCAATACCAACTGTTCCGGTTTATGTGCTAATTCAATTTTCTTGAAAAAACAAACTTTGAAGATTTCAAATCGGATTTTCTTCTTTATTGCAAATACAAGGTCTTGTATATTATCTGCCATCAATTAGGTATTGAAGTCCTTCAACCTCTTATAGGGTTTCCTATACCTAGCTCTCATAATTTAGATGCCAAAAAATTTTGAATAGCAACACCAAACAAAAGAAGTAGGTACCTAATAATAAACAACAAACAAAATCATTGAAATACTGCCAACCTAATCCTCTCTTGTATTTTCCATCTTCTGGAGTAGTAGCAGACATCTGATAGACAATACGAATATCTTTAACGTGTCCCCAAAAAAAGTAATCCATCTTAGTCAGGTCTGATGATCTTGCTGGTCAGTTGATGTGGTCCCTCCTCTCTATCCATATCCATCTATTTTCATACTCTTGGTTTAAAAAATTTCTCAGGGCAAGAGACTAATATTATGTAAGAGCACCATCATGTCAAACCACAAATTTTCTAGTGTGCTATATTTTGCATCAGTTAATTGAGGGAAGGTATTTTCTAGAAAATTTAGGTATGTACTGCATAGGTACTGTTGAGATGACTATTAAAATAATGTGGTCCTATAACAAGATTTCCAACAATACCGCCTCATACGTTGTACTGACGATTGACCACTGGTCTAATAATTCCCGGATTCTCAGTAGCATAATGATGGAGATTACGTCAGTTAGGGCTACTATTTTTTCGAAAAGTTGATTTGTCGGTGTATATTTCTTAGATATTTACTTAGATAAATAATAGATAAAGATATCATGTAGTTAGAGAATAACATAGAGATAAGCAATGTGAATGGTCAGTAAACGTATGGGGCGATATTGTTGGAAATCATGTTAACCTTGCCTCTCATCTGATGCTAAATGTTATAGAAAATTTGTGGTTTCAACAGGATGGTGCTTCTGCATATTATTCCATTTAATTTTTTTTTAAACCAAGAGTATGAAAATAGATGGACCTCCTCGAGATGGAGAATAGAAGAAGCGTTTAATGGAGTTCCAATTATTGAGACATTATTGGAAGTGAATGGGACATTTTGAAGAAGACCTCAAAAGTGTGTTGAGCACAATGGTGGACAGTTTTTTTTTATAACTTTTTGTTATCTAAGGTAATGCAGGATTAGGTTGTCAAAAATTTTAATGTTTTTGTTTCTTGTTGATTATTTTATTTCTAATTTTTCTTTTAAACCATGATTTGCCAAAGAAATTAGTGTAATTTCTAAACTATGAGAGCTAGGTATAGGAAACCCTATAATACGTTGAAGGAGAACTTCAATACCTAATTGATGGCATGATAGGGCATTGTATTTGAAATAAACAAGAAAAACCGATTCAAAATCTTCTTCGAAAAGTTTGAGCTAGCTTTTGAACCCCCTGTGTAAAGAATCAAATTTCCCAATAGATATTTAAACACCTTCATGTGTCTCAGGACATGATGCATGATATGCTAATTTAAAACAATGAAAGATGAAAACATTTTCTTTAGTTTCCTGGACGGCTACATTTTAAATAAAAAAAATTTATATCTCGCATAAACCGGTGCAGTTGTTGTAGGCAACATAGTTGTCATTTTACTCAGAAATTAGAGCTCCATCCAAAAAATTTGAAAAAAAGTACCATCTTATTTGAAATAATAAAGTTGATTTTGAGATTTTATAAAAGCACAACCCTGTATATTACCAAAATATTGTTGTTATTATTTCAAATTCTAGTAGTAAAGCTTCTTTGGCACACTAATGAGCAACCCTGTTATAAATTGAAAATTTCACATAATAATTATATAAATCTTTATAAAAAAATGTACATACATAAACATAATAATACCTATGTATAAAAAAATAGTTCTCATGAATCATTTAGTAACATTTGTAATAATATAGTTGCAAGTAATTAATAAAAAGTTGAGGTTACAAGAAAATAATCACAAAAGAAATTGTGACCCTAGACATTATCAAAACTAAAAAGAGTAGACATAAATCATAATTGTATAATTTAATTTTTTAGGGGCAGTTATATTCGACGTTCAATTGATCCAATAATGGAAGAAGATGACCCTGAAGAACCAAATGCTTCGAAAAAATGTACTGAACAGCAGGATCCAGGGTGCAGTCAGGAGCAGGACTCCGATGTGGATGTCGGTGTGCCAGTAGATGATGCTGAGCGGCCAGATGATACTTCCAAGCGTGTTTCTAGTGACTTGGATGAATCCGGTGAGTCAGCCGAGGAGTCAGCAGATGAATCATCTGATTCTAGTCACAGTGAAGTGGAAGAAGATGACAGCTGTGAACCTAAAGTAGTGCTGAAACCAAACACTATTAGAAAAGGTAAAACAGCATCAAAAGTTTTCTGTGAAAATGACACCTGGGAATGACGTATTTCGTCTAAATTAATACACAGTAATAAGTTTATGTAAGTAATAAGTAATAAAAGTTTTGGAAGGTAGTTGTTTTTTTATTCTTCTATTTCAGGTTTAACTCACCCCCTCATTCTCATTAATACTCTTTTTTTATTGTTTACTTGTCCAGGTTTTTTTTTGTTGTTGTGATTATTATATTGGATACTCCTTATTATCTAATAGTAGGAATAAGATGCTTATTGCTAATTATAGCTGTGCTCAATATATTGAGCACCCCTTTTCTGAAGAAAATATAAAAAAGTGTTGGTTTTTGACTGGTACTTATACGTGTTCACTAAGTTTCATTAATGGAGATACATTCAGAACATTACGAATTAATTCAAAATAAATATCTGCCCTATAAAGGGTTAAAACTACTCTCATTACTTGAAGTAATTAGGAAGGTCAGAGCAAAATATTAATGTATCAAACTATTGAGATCTCCCAGAAAATAATTTCATTCAGAATTCGGAGACGTACAATTTTCAATCCTGAGCAAAAGAAAGACTTCTGATGGTTTTGTTAGGGACAAACAGAATCTGGATTGTTTTGAAATAATTGAGATCTGTTAAAAGATTTTTACCACGTGGCTTGAGAGATATTTTTCACATGTTTAATTTTAACCCTCTCATTGTTAACCTACATGTACACATCTAAGTATTACGGAAGCTCTTAAGCTGACAACCGTCCTGAAGATGGGTCAATCCCGAAACCGGTAGACGAGCTATTCTATTTATAATTATATACTCATTGACCAAACTGTCTTTTATTTATTATTGTTTTGAAATAAGTTTTTATTCAACATAGAAAATTAGGAAGAAATCTGTAAGTACCGACTACCCTCTATTTTATGGTAGGTAGGTACCTATAAGAATCGACCATACTATTTCAGGGCTGTACTTCAGGGTCCCTCATAGTAAACAACTTTTATTTTACATTATTTCTATTACCTGAATACTATGAACATTTTTATGATTTTGCTGACTAGGTACAAAAATACAGTAATTAGGTTTGAGCTATTTTACGAAAAATTGTCTTTTATGCACTAATAACAAGACTAATAAGCACTTTTTTTTGTTAAACAAAATAATATAAACGTCATAAATAATAACACAATATCAAAGTAGGTAGTTTTTCTTTTGCGAACCCTCCTCTTCGAAGTTCCTTGGATCTCTTCATTGCAGTGAGGATTTTTGGGATTTCCAAGGGCATTGCATACAACAGGAAGGCAAATGCCGCTAAGAAACCCCAAATTTACCTCAACCATGTATCGAAAATAAGCAGTGACGATGATGATTTGATTGCTATTTCTTCAAAATGAATAATAGATAGAGGTAGGTATTTTAAATTTTTTTGCAGCAGCTAAGATCGACGGACATCTGATGGCAATGGCTTGGGACTTAACAGGCCAGTAGCTTTAAATACACACAACTGAACCTATAAGGCCCATGCTAGTGCCACATTCATGGATTGTTTGGATCTTCTGCATCATATTTATAAGCGATCATCTGAAAATAAATGAAAGAAAATTATTTCAAAATTATTATCTGCCGGAGGTGTTATTCTCATATAGGAGGAGTGAGTGCGCGTCTACTTGTGTACAACGAGGAGTAAATTTGAGGTAATTCAGCAATAGATATATTGAGGAAAAGAACTGAAAATTGATCATAATTATAGGGGAAGCTCTAATCCGTTTATTGTAATATCCCAAGGCTGTTATATTTGAATTTATTGTGTCGAAATTAAATGTTTTTGGAAATAATAAGAGTACCTACCCACCCAACCCACATCAAAAAGTAATAGATGATAGTGTTGGATTTTTCATTTTGAGGCCCATTATAAAAAAATTCTTCTGTTTTATAGAAGTACGAAGTAAGCTATTAGAAGATTTCATACTGTCTTAAATTTTATTACAGCCCACAATATGTATACTTATAGATATTATCACATAAAAGCAGAATTGCGATGTCTAGACTAAAACATTAATCTCCCCATTGGTAAATTTATAGACAAAATATTAATCTTGTTAACATTTATGCACATCATTAAAACTGAAAGAAAATTCAGTAGTCGGTTTCAAAAGCGATTCTCTTATTAGGTAGGTACATTATACATGCAACCAGTTGACTTATTAGGTATCTTGTTGTTTTATTAATAAATAGGGTGAATAGAAATGAAGTAGATAAATATGAACAAATATCAACAAAACATACCAGCAGCACCAGCATTGCTGAAGAAAACGATAAACAAATGGCTATATGAATCTGCTTTGAGAAGACATTGATTGACGTTGCGGCATTTATGTAAAGTTGCAGCTTATTTATTAGGTAGTAAGAATACGTCTCTATTGGCATAGAAGTGCATTCTGTTCAGTAATGTTGTGTTCACATTATTGTTTTCCAAGCAGCGCTACTTATGATTCGGTATAATAATAGGATATACGTTGGAGATTATTTCTTTAACAAGACGTGTACCTACACTTTATCGACATTGATATCATATAACCATACCTGGTTAATCTGATTGTTGAAATTTTTTTAAACTAAAAATAAAAATTATTTAAACTAGAAAAACTTTGAATTTTGTTAACATTAGTGTAACTCGTAACATACAGTGTGACCCATTTGTTCTTGAAACACCCTGTAGAATCTTAATTTATGGTGCGATTTTAAAGAAATTTCTTTTAAATCATAGAGCTTGATAAACTATATTTTGGGAGCAAAAAGCGTCTCATTCCTACAAAATCCAGAGCCTACTAGAATTTTACTACTAGAAATTAAAATTTAGTACAGTACCGTTTTGAGGGCTGGTGAATCCAGTAGCGTGCACAGTTTTTTTCTAAAAAAATCGCTAATATGAATGTTTGAGATTTTACAAGTAAACACTGATCTAGTAGGCCTTGGATTTTGTAGGAATAAGACGCTTTTTGCTCCCAGAATATAGGTTATTAAGCTCTATGATTTAAAAGAAATTTCTTTAAAATCGCACCATAAATTAAGATTCTACAGGGTGTTTCAAGAACAAATGGGTCACACTGTATAATGGTTAAAATTATGATTGGTCCTAATGGGAGGTATACCTATCATGAGCATTACATGAGTTAACGAGCAGGACAATAACATTCATCACTGGAGCAGGGTTCCTAAATTACTATCTCTCAATTTCGGTTAAATGGGCAAAGTTGGGGAGAATTGGGTGCTTATTTGTAATCTGAAAAAAAATTTAGGACAGTTTTCCTCATTTGCCGAAATATGCTGAAAATACTGAAAAATCCAAATTTAATCTTAATAAGAAAATATTAATGGTTCGAAGTGCGCTAAGCATGTTCGAGATGTTTTTAAGATACTTAATAAAATATTGATTCTTTGGCACCAAAAAAATTACGGATGATCGATTTTCGGTCACACTTTTTGTTACCGTTCAAAAATTTCGCGTTCCCTGTAATGGTATACCGATGCTATTAACAAAAAAATGTACTTTTGTCCAGTCTATTTCATTAGGTACCTATATATTTTTTATTATAAATAATGTAATTGGTGTTTCTTTTTCTTTTTGTAAGTTTTTCTGGTGTGAAATTAGGCAATAGGGATTACTTTCCACAACAATATTGTCACCCAGAAAACTTTTCTGGGTGACTGTTTTTTTAAACTTTAGTTCTATTTTCTGTTCTTTTTAAAACTTCTTAAAAATATTTCTTTTAGTAACTATTTTATTAATAATTATTTTATCTGATCTATAAACGCCGTCATTCCAAAGCATAGTTTTGCAATGCGGCTAACATTCGCCTATCAGCAATTGCAACTACATGTCGCATATATTTTTTTACATCAAATTGTGTGAATTCCCTGGCATTAATACTTGCAATACTCGTATGTAAACGCGTCGTAAAGGAGTCAAAGGATTCTCATGGCGAGACAGGCATGATACTCGGACTGCATAAACAGAGCCTAATTCCAAATGTGCATTATTCACAAGACACTGGCGTATAGTTAATGCTGATTTTCATACCATCGCATCAGGAGATAAGACGGATTCAGTATGTCAATTCATCTTTTCCGAGCTAAGTAAGAAACGAAGTATGCGCCGCCAAGGTATGCTTGTTCGATGTATGTATTATTTTTTAGAACTTGTGTGAACATAAGAATGTAGGTAATAGTTGACAACTGGAACTCAGGTGGAGGTAGCCCCATAAAAACACTACTTGTAATGAATTTCTCTAATGAAAACCGTATGTAAAAAAAATCAAGTAAGTAAGTATGCGTATAAGTAGTATAAGTATTTTTTTGTCTAGTTGGTAAAATCTATTTTCTTCATGTTTTTATTACTTTTATGTTTTCCATCATAGCCATATATAATTTTTTTCGGGTAGCTCGGTTAAAACAGTTAACTTTAGGGCTTTTGACCATAAGCGCCGTTATTGTATGTATGTGATATATTTGGCATTGGAAAGCTCGCTCCATCAGCCACAGATTTTTGGCAACTCAAACGCAAAACCTGACCTCACCTGACGAATTTTTGAAAGATTTGGCGGAGTCAGGCTCACTTACAAAAGAAAATTTACAATGCTTGATGAATTAAGTGAAGATATTATGCAATGGGTTTTTTTATTATTATTTTTTTTCCATTTTTTATTTTTATTTTTATTTTTTATTTTTTTTTATTATATATATTTTTTTAGGTGTTTTTTTTTTATAATTTTTAATATATATATATTTTTTTATTTTATTTTATTATTTTTTATTTATTTATTTTTTTTTATTTTTTTTATTTTTTTTATTTTTTTATTTATTTATTTATTTATTTTTTTAATTATTATCATTATTATTATTTTTTTCCTTGGGAGCAGGGATCGGCAGATCGACAATGATCACAACGCGTCTAGGGGTCCATCAAGACGACTTTTACGCTAGACAATTACGCCGTTATTATTTGGAAACATTTGCGCTTAAAATACGCTTCCAGAATGCCAATTTTCTCAGTATCGCAAAGAATAGTGTGCAAAGAACATCTCGCAATCCTAAAATCACTGCCACTAGCATATGAAAAAATTGAGTTAGCATGAATAAACTTGCTATGTACATACCGTGTGTCCCCGGATAGGTGAAACGACTCTTATAAAAGACAAAAAATTTTTGATTTTAATTTTAATTTTTTGGGGTTCAGCCCTGCTTGGCTAAAGAATAATTTCTAACAAAATTTTAGTTTTAAAAAATCAAGCATGCCTTGGAAATTTCCAAGAAACCGGTTTTTCTGTTGGGACAAATAAGTGCCTTTTATGTGGCAAAAACGACAAAATGTTATTTGAAAAAGTTGTTCAGAATCAACATTTATGTCCGTATACCAAATTTCAAAATCATAGGCCAACTTTGATCTTTTACATTTATTTTTATGTTTATTTCTCAAATCAAAGAATTTCATTTGTAACAAAGACTGATATTGACAGATTGCTATTGCTATGGGTACAATTTGGTTTTTCCATGGCAGTCATTGTTACAAAATGAAATTCTTTGATTTGTGAAATAAAACATAAAAATAAATTAAAAAAATTAAAGTTGGCCTATGATTTTGAAATTTGGTATACGGACCTAAATGTTGATTCTGAACAACTTTTTGAAATAACATTTTGTCGTTTTTGCCACATGAAAGTCACTTTACTCAACAGAAAAACCGGTTTCTTGGAAATTTCCAAGGCATGCTTGATTTTTCAAAACTAAAATTTTGTTAGAAATTACTCTTTAGCCAAGCAGGGCTGAACCCCAAAAAATTAAAATTAAAATCAAAAAATTTTTGTCTTTTATAAGAGTCGTTTCACCTATCCGGGGACACACGGTATATAACGTCAATTATAACGTATGTGCAAAAGCTGAATTCTGCAGGCATCTTTAACGGTTTCTGAGATATGGTGAAAAAACCGGGAAAAAATATTACTTTGACACTCTGGTAGGTATAAGTATTTTAAAAATGGTGCTTTTGCCGACCCACGTTAAGAAAATATTTTCCTTAGAATGTGACAAGCAGTTACTCCCCCAAAATTTTTCGCACATATTTGAAATAACCCTCCTTGAAAAAGTGCTCCTGACCTCTTAAAACATCCCCGTAAAAAACCCTCGAAACTTAGAAAATTTTTTAATTTTTCAACTATCTCGAGGATTATTTTTTTATTCAGTTTTATCCGTTCATTTTTCACGCGTGTTATTGCCGGATTTTTTTTCAAGTAGCGAATTTCTGATACTGATACCTACCTATATCCTATATTATATTAGTCGCTATTTTATTTATTTTTATATATCAAAAAAGAAAATTAATAAAAAGTCAATTACATTAGAAACCTGCCTTGTTCGTCGTTGTTCAATTAATGTTCTTCGTTACGATTCGTTCGTAGTTAGTTACTTACTGCATCTTCTTATTTTCAATTATATTTTAATAACTTGTATTTGTAACCTACTGCTTTAACTGATGGTATAGGTATTAATGCTCCTCTGCAAAGTTCCAGGGACCGTTAAATCATATGCTTGAAATGGGATTTCTATCAATTTCAATGAGAGTAAAGTAGTTATTAAACGCCCACTGTGTAATAAGGAATTATGAAGGAACAGACTTTGTTAATTTTCGTTTAGCGCTTACACTTTACTTACACTTTGCACTAGCACTGGAGGTAATTATTTTAATCTGTATACCTACTTGTGGATTGTGGAAATAAGAAAATCGAGTTAGATATTCAATCCAAGAGCCTTCTCCTTATTATAGCAAAGCTTTCAGGAGTTTCAATTTACTTCGACATTCAAAGACGCTACCTACTTCAAAAATATTTTTTCTGGAAATATATAACTCTGAAAAATTACGTGTTGAAAAATATAAAATACCGTTGTTAAAATTTAATCAGCAAAAAATTGTAGGTAAAAAACTTCGTAGGTAATGAATAATACTAAAGAAAATAATATGTAAAGATTTGGTCATAAAAGTGTGCAAATAAATTAGCTGACAAAAGATTTCAGTAAACAGTTATATCTACCTAAAAAAAACATTGTAGTTGATCTGATTTCACCGACAATCTATATCCTGTTATGACAGATAAAAAAAAATCGTTAAACGTAACTAAACTGGTTACGAACTTTATCTAATAAAATATAAAAATTGGCGTAAAATTATTAATTAAACTTTAATAATAATTGAAGCGGATCATTTTTTTTCTCGGCTGACGACGAAATATAATACCAAGTTTTCACATCCGTGGGTATTATAAAGGCAGGTTGAGTCGATACCTACCTTCTTTAGAAACGGACCAAGAAATTTGCCCGTTAACTTATCTGATTTTAATTTTTCTTAAGGCCACGTTATCCACACAGAATCCTACACGTTTATTATAAGCGCTCCAGCAAAACCCAATAGAAGCACAGTCTAAATGAAGAAATATCCCAGCCAGGTGCACAGAAATGCTCTCATTGAAATTAATAAGTCGCAGATCAATCAATTAAATCGCGGAGATAGAATCGATGATAAAACAATGTAATCGCCAGATTTGTGTGGCACTAATTGCCTGATATGAGGTAACTTCCTCGATAGGTTACAATTAAGCGCATAGTGGTTTTGATTGAAGTTTCTTCCAAGTGAAAGATTGCCATATCTACAACAGTAATTGCCGGTTTATCTCACGCTTAATTAAACTGCTAATGTGTGTCTTGGATAATTAGCCTCTATCAGAGATATACGCGTCAGATAACATCATTCAATATTTAGGTTTCACATCGTTCATAGTTTCTTATGTCTATTAATACCAAAAATTAGTTTTGATGTAACACTTTCAAGCCGACTGACCATCTCATGCACTGATATCAAAGATCTTCGTTTCGTTCATGTCGGAAATGTTAAATTTTTGCTCCTTTTCTTTATGTGTACGTAGGTATATTTATACCATGCAGTTTATCTTAATAATTAATAAATCCCATGCCCTATTGTTTTTATTTTTATTTTTCAGAATGTACTTTTTATTTTTTAGAATGACAGCTTTCTGATACCTAGTGAGGTGCTCTGTATAATAGTTGTCCAGAAAATAGTCTTTTCCAGTTTCAGCATAGCAAATTGGTATGTAAACATGTTATTAGCGGTGAGGGTATAATGAAATTTTTTTTTCCATCTTCAGCATTACTAATTAATATAATAACTAATTAATAGACGCATCATTACTTTAATAATTCTCCCTTAATTACTTTATGTATAAGGACTCTGAGGGTAGTGATTATTATAAGTATTAAATAAGCAGTAAACAACCAATTAATTCTGACATGCTGTATATGTTTCAAAAGGTAAAATGCTGAAGAATTTTAAGCTTATTAAAAACTAACTAACTACATGTACTCTTGACGCATTCACTTTTTGCACAATAATGATGCAGTGCAGTCACGAATATGATGAGAAAAACAATGTTATTCAGTAAGTTCTTAATAAGCTCTCTGTTGGCAAGTAATTCAGTAAAAAGCAGAAAAGGCTATTTAAGGATTTATTAAGCGCATCATTTATTGTAATCTATTTATTTAATAAATTTGTATGATTCACTCGAGGAATAATTACAAGCAAAATCTATATAAGAAAAATTATAAAAAAGAAAACTCTGTGACGACTTCTTCATATATTATCCTAAAGGCCATTTTAACTGAAGTCGCCGAATCTTTTGAGAAAAAGTTATGAAAAATTACTAATGTTTTGTAATAGAAAAATATAAGCGCTGGGGTGGGTACCTTAATAAACAAGCAGGTACTTCCGCAAGTGTTTATGTTAACTAATTGGAATCATTTCATAGCTATGATCCCTTTGTAAAGATTCTTCGGGAATATATTTTGGGGATCAGACTTTTTTATAAATCAGATTTTCCTCAACTAATGCGATTTATCCACACTTTTATGGGTAAAGAAAAATTATGGGATGCCAGACACTTTTTTATTTTGAATAAATTTGATGTTCGATTCATAAAAGTGACAGTTTAGGACTAAAAATTATCAAAAACAATCTTAGATTTATTTTTCTTACTTTAATTACCTTAAAGAAATTAAAAAAAAAAAAACAGTAGTCCCTATCATTGAATAGTTCTAGCATGGAGGTATTTCAATTCAAAAGAATATTAATGAGCTTTAGTCAAATTGATCTTACCTCCGCTTTTCAAGTTTATACAAAGGCATTTAAATTAATTAGATAAAACATGAAATAATTAACCACTTGATCAATTTCCGTTCTTTCATTTCAATTAACACATCAAGTCGTGAATCTTGGAGGTATGATACTGGAGGTAAGCTCTTTTAGTCGATGGATTTCAAATGTTTATTTCGCTCTTGTTGTAAAAGTTCTTTGGAAGGCATAAATATTAGAACTTTTCTTACAGTTCGCTGGATACCTTTCCAAATTAAAATGATGCAATAGGTGAACTTGTTGTTTTACGGTCACTATACTTGTTTTTCAATTACCTATCAAGAAATCAGATTTCCGCAGGGCCCATTCATAAGATTTTAGCATTAGTTTAAAGAGTCTCTTGAAGATAACACGCAGCGTCTGATCTCGGAAATCAAAAAACTTCGGAAGTAGATATTAATCTGGCGATTATTAACGGGAAAACTCAGACATTTTTGTTGCAGATATTCCAGACAATTAGATAATTGCGTCAACAAAAAACTATAAACGTCGATCATTTATTCAGAAACGTAGTTCAGGCAAGAACCACGAAATGTGAAGTTCATTAATTCGTGAAAAAAAAACGCAAGGTGCTTCGCAACTCCTAAGGCGGTGGAGATAGGCAAAGGTAAATATTTCGAGATTTAGATACGAAAGTAATCTAAATTTTCTCCGTTTCTTAATTCTCCGTTCTCCCTTAGCCGTCCACCGGATTCCGCTTTCCTGCCTTCGTATTCTAGCCATTACCCAATAAGCGAAGGATTACGTCATGTTGCCTGGAAACTGTTTGCCAATATTTTGGCATTATCTGCGCGCGACACTTTCACGTCACCTCCGACCTCCGCGTATACTTCCACGTTGGCATATGCCCTGCCCTCTAAAATTTCAAAGTCTATTTGCTAAACAAAAGGTCAGGTCAGGTCAGGTCAGGTCAGGTCAGGTTAAAATGTGTTACAATAAGCTTTCTAATACAAATCCATTCAAAGAGATCCAAACAAGTGAACTCACAGTAAAAGCAGATAAGGCAGCTAAAAAAAGATCCAAAAATTTGAGCTGATGACGTTATGATTGATAAGCGAAGTCTTCGACGTCACCATCGTAACCAAATGGTAGGTTTATGTTTTCAACCCTTACTTCGTAGAATCTCTGCATACTTATTGATTATGAATAAAACACTAATGTTTTATAAAATTCTACTGTATATTGATCGATGATATGATTATTGAATTACTACATCATTGTGATCATTATTTTAAATTAAATTTTCTTCAATCTCTAGAGATCCACAGACATTTACTTAATCAACAATACACAGTAATAAATGAACAACTAGACACATATCGTTCTCCACTACTTGATTTTCTTCTTGATATCAACAACTAAGAAGATTCTGAAGAAATTACATTATGATCTAGTTAGTTCTCTTAAAAATTCATTTAAATCCAGTTACTTGTTTTATGATCACTTAGGTAATACTGTTGCTATGTTACTGTATCAATAATTTTATTTACGTCTGAAGATGCTACATGAAAAGTAGCGAAACACGTGTAACGTTTCTATCATCCATCAATATACAGTAGAATTTTATAAAACATTAGTGTTTTATTCATAATCAATAAACAAATGGTAGGTCAAACAAAAATTGCTTAATGATTGACACATAAATACGAAGAACGTCCATTTAATGTCACCAAGAACCAAAAACCTTGCAGAGACTTTTCCAACAAGTTGTTCTAAGAATTTGCACTTTCATGCTCACAAAATCAATTTGATACAAAACCAAGTCTCAGGAAATTAAAGGCGTAGTGGATCTGGGAATAAGAGCAAGCTGATGAAGGAATATACAAGAAAATCATCTTTTGCCACGAGGCAAGTAATCTCAACCTCAACAAACAGAATTTTTGAAGCTGATGGGAAACAGAAGTGTATGGTGACTCCGACTGTCAATGGAGAAACGTGATTTTAACCTAAATGGAGCGATCTGGTGCCATACGCAAAAGAAAATTTAATTGGGGTCGAGGAATAGCTAGAATAATTTGAATGATTTTAATTCTGTTATCGATAATTAAAAAGAAAAACAGAAATTACCGTAATAGTTATGTGAAAATATGTGCTTTGCCAGGAAAAATAGTTTTTTATATATCTCGGTATAACAAAGCCGAAGAAATAATTTTAGTTTTAAATTTACATTTATTTTGAATACCCTTCGCAAAATTCTGTATCCTATGTGCGCCATTTCGGGCTCATCCTGTATAAAATGACATTTGTCTTATAATAAAAATGTTGACACTCACTTCAAATGAGCACGTCCATAATAGATCATTAAAATTAATTTAATCAGAAAATAACTGCTCTTGTTAGAGATGCAAAAAAAGAAAATGAATGTCTACCTGGAGTCTTGTAACATTCATCAGTCTATCTCTATACAACAGCCTAGTTAGTAACACCAATAAAAATTCAAACCTCGGTTTTCTAATTAAAATAAACTCTCCAGGTTGCAATAAGCTTCCTGTAAGTTTATTCTCGCTCCCCTCTGAGCTTAACCGTCTACTTTTTGCTTCTTCGCGGATCCTCATGACTGGATAACGATTATTGTAACTCCCGTGACGTGCTCAGGCAAACCCAGTCCATCATTGCGCTTTGATTCTGCCCGCAAGGCCTTGTTAGCGTTGCTCAAAGCAGGGCAAAAAGAGGAGAAATATGCTTATATTATGTATAATTCATGTATGGAATCTCTAATACATGTGAATTGGTGCTATGAGTTACTTAACTGGCAGGTAACTCCTACAGAGATATTGTTATTGCAATCCGCACAAAATCCCAGCTCGAGACATTGTCAGACATCGACATTCTACCCACTCTACAACACATATTAACCAGCTGACATGAACGCCTTTTTACACTCAATTGCTGGTCTTAGTGCTAGAATGTTAACAAGATCACGCTATTTAAAATGCTGGTTAATACTACTAACTAGCGGAAAGAGAGCCTATAAATTTTTTCAACTTCAGTATAGAAGATTCAGTGCACCAGTAAAAATTACACGTTTTGTAGATTACCACAAGATTGCGCTACACTATAAGGACTAATTATTATTTATTAGGTAAACTTTTCACACATAAAGTCTATAGAAGATGCATGAAAAGTAGTAAACATAAAGAATCTTAAAACCTATAATAAATTTGGGTACCCTTTTTTTAGAGTAATGATAACGAAAATTATAATTAAAAATGAAATATTGGTGAGTCAGTGATACACTTCAGAGATGAAGCATATTATATGGAAGATTAAGCTCAAGCTTTACCCTGTTGGATTGTCCTTAACATCGACATCTTGACACTCGACCAGTCGACGGTAGCCTCAGTACAGCAGCTAGCAAAGCAGCCACCGTTGTTGCATATGTAAGACAATAAAGCATCGGCGCTGATTTATCATGTGATATTTCCCACGGGAGCCGCATCGGATGGTACTTTATAGGCGACCGCGCGCCATCCATCCTGCCCATGGTGCACTTCTTCACCGACGTCTATCGGGACCGGAGACAGCAAGACAGACGGTTATGATGGAGGATTCGTACATTCTATGCCTTCTGCCGGCGAGAAGAATGCACAATAATACCAGAACTGATATCTATCGGCGATATCGATCGAGGCATGCCTCGGTGACGGTGAAGAGAGATGCTCAAACTTTTGTAACATCCATTTTTATCATAAACTAACTTTTTATCACAATCCGAACTCAAAACTTATATTTTGCTTTCTTATATAAATTTTTTTATTTTCATATATTTTTGATTTCACATAACTCATTTCTTCATCAAGGTTTGTTTGCAATTGAAGATTTCTAATATTTTACCTGGAAAACAAGAATCCTAAAGTAACTTTCTGCAAAAGACTACTTAAGAATTATTTACGTAGACCGGAAGGACCTCTTAGACCAACTGAGGCTATAAGAACTCCGACACTTCATGTAGAATCGGTAACTTAAAAATCGTGTTTATTGCATTTCAGACTTTATTTTAGAAAAACTATAGACCAAATCATACCATATGCCCAAAATCCAGACCAGACAGAGGCTCTTCTAGTATTAATTTAGTTTTCCGAGATATAAGCAAGTTATGTATCCAAATTATCCAAGAATATTCATCGTTCAATTCATTGTTCTCGGTCATCCAATTAACAAATTGGTAGCGTTGTAAATGATTCGCCGGCCTGAGCTTCTGAGTCAGCTGTATTCTTTTAGGAATGCAGATGAAGATCTTCGTTGAAAGTTGCTTCTTATTGTTCAAGCATTTTGAATGACAGTGGCATTCAGCCAAAATCTTTTGGAAAGACAAGCCGGTGCGAAGAAGTGCAGTCGGTAAGAGACCAAGTTCCCTGACATTTCTTATTCTGACAATGACCATGATGGATTACAATATCGCAAATTATCTGTTTCACTGTAAAATTAATGAGAATTAACTGTGTTCGATGAAGATTATAAAAGGAAAAAGGAAAAGTTATCATGACGAAATTTTTTTTTCCGTCAGAGTATTCGTTTGTAGCTTGATCGCATTGTGGAAAAGTTTGAGAATCTCTGATTCTAGAACTGTCATCTAGTGTATGCATTATGTGATTCCTGTACAGGAACAATTACCTACGTGATCCGTTATTATTTATAGTTTACCATAGCGCGGACCAAGAGCGTGCATGACGCGGCACCGCATTGACAATACATATATTCCTCGTAAGTGTCCCCTTCGTAGGACTCGGTTATAAATCAGGATAGTAAAATCAAATTCCTTTGTCGTTATTGTTGCGAGTCATCGAAATTCGTGCTTGTTCGCCGCAGGATTGCGAATAAATAACAGACAGTATTGCCCTTTTCAGGAAATCTCGGCTCTTTATTGGTATATCGGAAATCTATGGAAGATATAGGTGGGCATGATAATACTGCAATGGCATATCTACGAGATCGGAAAGTCTACGAATATCACGCGTATATTATTGTTGGATGCACTGTGGATCTTCTGACACTCCTTCGCAGCATATAATAATAGTATTTTATGAGAAGAAGAAGTAGATAATATTCATAAAGCAGATTCGAATAAAATTTTTGCAAGTCTTGACTTACGATCAGCAAACGCAACATGAGACATTGTTATCAAATAAAATTATCGCTGGATATATGTGCTAGCAAAGATGCTTAAATGGTAATAGTTATGGGGTTTTGGGTAGGTCAGTACGGCGATTTTTAACGAAGAGTTCACTTCACTCATGAATCACCAATAGTACTTGTTTGATATACAATTGAAAGAGCGGTGAAAGCTTTCAAGTGCTTCAAATCACCAGGAGATGACGGCGTTTCCGGCCTTCTACAAAAGGGTTTGCAGATATTGATGTCATCTTTAATTAAGATATTTAGAGCTAGTCTGGAATGGAATACCACCATGCTTTCCTCAATTTAGAAGGAGCGTTTAACGACTAACCAGAATACCTCTACAAGGCAGTTGCCTCAAGAGGGATCCCATCAATCATAAGTGGCTCTGGATCCACAATATGCTTGGAAACAGAACTATAATAACGATCTCATTGGGGGGGGGGGATATTGACTTTAGCCCTAGAGGAGGTGTCCGCAGGGAGGAGTCCTCTCCCCTTTGCTCTGATTTCTTCTCGTCGATGACCATCTAGCCGTTCTGTAACTATGGAGTGTCGACGTCCAGGCATATGCTGATGACTTGGTCATTCTGATCAAAGGAAGATATGAAGCGACCATTTTTAGCGTTCTTCAGAAAGGGCTCGAGGTGACTTATCAGTAATACGAGAAAGAACACAATGACATGTCAGTCAAACCTGACAAAACTGCTATAGTTTCATTTAGAAGCTTGACAAAGGCATATAACTTGGAATGAATGAGGGTAATGGAACTGGATGACCTAGAAAGCCACAGTAGCCCAAACATCATGAACCGCTCTGCTTATAAGCTCCTTCTCCCGGGAAGAGACAACAGAAGTTGGTGTGACAACACAGTGTGGGAGGAACCACAAGTTGGGAGGAAGCCAACGCAGAACAATAAAGATATTTTCAGACTTCCAAGCGGCTTAAAACCCGTTAGCTCCAGCCACTGCAAGTCCAAGTTGTTCTGGAACTGCCAATTAACTCTGAATGCCCTAGCAAAGAGCAACAAACTAAAGTAATTCTTTTCTGGACTCCGAACCATGCTGGATATGGAGAGAACGGTCTTGCCGACTCTCTAACCAGGAAAGGTGCTGAATCTGAATCTATCGGACCAAAATCGGCATTTGGCATATTACTGAATATTACCAAAACAACAATACGAAACTGGGCTGAGAAGGAAGTTTCCCAGCACTGTACTTAACAGGAAAAAACTGAAAGCCTTAATAGGACTGTATGTATACTGAGCACTGCAAGCTGAATCATTTCCTGCACAGGATGGTGCCTATGCTTGGGGGATGAGGAAACAGCAAAACACATCCTACGCTAGTGACCCGCTGTGGAAAGAACCAGACTACAGGCCTTTGAGTAACTGGGTTTTTAGGCTTTTTTAATTGTAACTGCTATTAACCTTTATTTTCCCATGTTGTATTTTTGTGAATTTAAACGCTTATACTTCATGGCCGAAATAACATGCAGCATCTAACATGTACTAAAAAAGCAATTACGGCAAGAGAAACTTACGTTTCTGTTTGCCGCTTCCCCGTCAATGTCGTCCAGTCACTGCACGTAATTTCTGTCATGGATCAGGTATAATTGTTACCTATTTATATTAATGTCTGTAAAGTCTCGAATCCGGCAAGAAGAAAATAGGTACCCGTAAGTGTTATTCATGTAGAGGTGGTAAAAATATCGTATACATTCAATATTCCTGGGCGAATAATGCAGCAAACAGTCAGCTTGGATTTCCAATAATGAGCTTCGATTTGCTCGTGCTGATAAAACAAAAATATATTACGTGTTGTGAACAATTCTCTTTGAAACAAGAAATGCCTATAATTTAACCATTGAGTAACAATCCCAATCAATATCTAACACTACCAGCGGCTCGAAACGCTGTGCTCAAAGCCAGACCAATACACAACAAACACAAAGAGCAACGTATATCTAAATCGATTACCTTACCCAGAGATCATTGCGAATTTTTCCCTCCCGTAGGTAAACTGGAGAATCGTAAACATGTTGCGAGCCGGCGGCCCTTTCGGTTCCGTGACTGCGTGGGCCGGCCGTTTCCAGTGCATAAATTATCCAGCAAAATAATAGACCATAAGTATCTCAGAGTGTCTAAGCAAGGATGCAATGTATTGCCTCTGTCTTGGGGATTAAATATGCACTTCTGGGTCGCATTTAATGCTCTGTAGGCCTTTATCTGTCCCACAATGGCGTATTGTCAGGTCAACGTGATCAATATTCGATATGTACTGTACATAGCAGGAAGCGATACGAATATATATGGAGTTCGTATTTGTCCAGATTACTAACAGACTAATGGTAACAAATCTATTCATTGCAGAATACGTTCATGTGTGCTTGATAATGTCATAAATTAGAGAAATCGTGTTTCACATTAATTTTAATACTTCAACACTCCAGTTTGAAATGGGTGGAATCATACGCACAAATCATCATATTCTTTTCTGAAAGAGATACCAGTTACCGGTAGGCGTATATTAGAGGAGAAGGCAAAAAAGACAGATCATTTATGGCAGTTGGATTATTTAAACTCACCCATAACTTCCCAGAAACTGGAATGGGCAACAAATTAAAGAAGTCAAATATGAAGTCAAGAGCAAGTATTGATTTTGACATTTTTAATTCAGTTTAAATTGCGCTACTTTCTCTGCATCACATAATTTGCAGATGATGTAGCTGGTCAAGAAACAGGTTCCAGAATCTCAAACCTTACTGAGAATCGAATGAGAAAGCGAGATGAATGTCTTATGTATTTGAATTTACCATGATTTAATGACGAATGTAAATTCTTAATCTTAATGGTGGCGGGCATACTAACCCAAACATTTTTCTTTTGATACTTTGGTCATATCCATTTAACTTTTTTTTTATGTCTTGCAGCACGCTTATGATGCAGCTGGTCAAGAGAATGTCAAACCTTACTGGAAATAGAATAAGAGAACGAGATTGGTAAATTGTTGCCTTTCTAAGCCGATTGAGAAGACGGGAGGGATATTATGGTCAGTTTTGAAAACAGTACTTTCCTGGAATGTATCTGGAACGAAAAGAGGTAGGTATGAGTATATGAAGCTGCATATATGAGTAGTATATAATGATGTACCCCAAAGTAGTTAAAATACTTGGTTTACACACTCCTGTAAAGATGGCAAAAATTAAGGGGTACACAATTCTCCCTTACCCCAAAACTTCCCTATGGAAGAGGAATGTCTAATCCCTTGTTATGCTGTAGATAGTGGAATCAAGCGAGTGAATTTTGAAAATTCAAGTTTTCGCGTTTCGGAAATATTGAGCAAACCACCTTCAGTGTGCGACCATTAGGATACAAGCTCCTCAACTATGCTGTCCATCGTGTAGGCATTTTTGTTCCTGTTTGATATTTACGTTTTTATAAAATTTGTGTTAGAATTCATGACATTATATTAGTACAATAATTATATCTTCTAGGATCTCACCGTCCCACCAGTCCCACCAGTGAGTCCAAACTTCGAATATTCAAGACGAAGATGCAACTCTAGAATATAATAGTCAAAGTGCTCCGTCAATTTCCTCTTAACCAGCGACAGAGGGGCGAAAATTTATTAAGAAAACGATGTATAAAACGTTTGTCAAGAGAAGAGGCCACCCTCGTGAAAGGTTGATAGTTGACAATAAAATTAGCTAATGCTAAACAAATCCTTTTATGATCTGCAATAAATCATTCAAAATATCCTTCCTACACACAACATAAAGCTGGTAATAACTGCTGTGACGGTAAATTTATCTTCATTATGAAAATGACGTTTATGATGATGTAAACGATTATTTTTATTTATAATGCGATAGGATCCTTCATCTAAAATCTACATCTGGTGTTAATTTATGTGGGTAATGTTACACATCTTTACGTCACGCAGATTCCAAGCATGATGATATTTTTATTTTTATTTCCTAGCATTTGCATACTTTCGCAAACCTTCTAATTTTCTTCTTCTTAAAATGACTTTGTCTCTTTTTACAAGAGTTCCTTTAAAGTCGCAACAATGTAATCAATCACCTTTACCTAAAATTTGATTGATAGTTAATTTTCAAGTGAGTTACTTTTTTCATATTCAGAAGACGTAAAGTTATCTTAACTTTTCGTCTTCTGAATTTGAATAAAGTATATTTCTTGTCGCTTGTGAAGCAATAAGCTCATATTTTCATACACCTTTCTCTGGATTCAAATATTATCGTTACAGGGCCATAAATAATAACATTACATATTACATATAGAAACGGCTTAGAAAGTGATTTTCTTTGTCTTGTTCGATAAATGCATCAGAGTTTTGTTATGGAATAGGTAGGTATAGGTATATACGTTTATGCTTAATCTGTCTTTGACTATAATCCGGTCAAAACAAAACAATTGCACGTATTTACCAAACCAAACACCCCCATATAACGCCACAAGATTTATATTACCTATTAACATCATCATTAAGATAAATGTTATACAATTAATACACAACAAGATCTAATTTACAGTAACAAAACAACAATGCTTCAAGATACCGATCACTTCTAGAGGCTCTGCCAATTCCTCTACCATATAAAGCTACTAATAAAGAGTGTAAAAATCGTTCCGATTCGCATTGTTAGCCAATATCACCATATAATATTGAAGAGGCCCGATAGAATCGTTGTTCGATCAGCGGAGGACGTGTAGGAGTCGCGAAGAAGCCAGAGTATGGAATTAGTATACTGCGATAGTGAACCCACGGGCGATGCCATGGCCAACCCTCTGTATATTGCTGGCAAGTTAGTAGTCATTCTTTCATTTGTTACAGAGATTGAAGTACCAGATAGAGACAACAGCCGTCAGGGCTTAACAGATCACCTTACCAGCCTCTGACGGTTAAAACTTTATAGAGTCTTTTATTTGTGATGCACGGTACACTGTACGGAATCCTCTGGTCATTATTATTATAGGTCTTTGACTTCTACCTATATGTACCTTTTTTTGCTCCAGGGATGTATGAGATTCCAGATTGAAAAAAAATGAGTTGGAGAAAGTAATTTTCCTCAGGAAGGATTTTGATATAAATTTCTATCAAAGTAAAGAACGATACAAAATTTTTGCTCGTGTTCCCAAAGGTTTACGAATATCTGCAGTAGAAATGAAGTGCTCAAAATTTGTATAGTATAAAATCTTAAGAATAGAGTGAAATTCAAGAAAAAGACTGGCTTGCATTAAAATGACAAAATATAAATTGAGTAAATCTGATCATTACAGAGTTTCGTAAAACTTCAAGGAGCTTAAGAACTGATTTAACAGATAAGTTTCTATATTTATGCATAAAAAATAAACTTCTTAACTCAATTTATTTCTAGACACCTCTGAAACTATCAATCAAAGTCAATCTGATACAATGAAGTAAATAACGTCATTTTTCTACTGAACTCAAAATTTATTAACTTTCGTTTCTACATAGAATCAGTGATGAGGAGTAAGAGAGTAAGTTACAGTGTGGAAGAAGATCTTTCTAAAGGATACAATGACATAAGAAAAAATGGGAAGGACAATAATAATTATTCTCCTCCATCTTTGTCTTTTACTAACACGACTTCGTCCATATCAACTTCAAAAGTGGAATACTCGTTAACTCCAAGAGGACGCTTACTTCAACTGGAAGCTTATGGAGAAATGCTGCAAATAGATCCCTTTCAAAATTTAGATGTTTATTATAAGATCGGTATGGAAATGTGTGGTAAAGCTGATGAGTTTTACAAGAAAGGTGACTTTGAAAATGCTTATGTACTGCGTTTGAAGTTCAAAGACCTTGTAACCAACAAAATAAGGAGACATCCTTGTTATGAATATAAGTCAATCAACAAGAAATCGCGTATGTATCTAAAGCTACGCGAAGGAGAGAAACAAATTGCAATATTGAAGACCGCTTTGTTAAAGGCTTACTCAAAAGCTTACGAATATCACTTACTCCTAGACAGAAAGGACTGCCCATCAAAAGAAGTAGTGAGAAGAAAACTGTCGTTCCCAAGTAAATCGGGTTTGAGCTCCACTATGTCTACTAAATTCTTATGTGGAGCAGCTAATGAGGGATACGTAACGGCTAAATCGTTACGGACTGTGGAAGTTCCGCGTAAATTACCTACCATGTTCCAAATCATGGTTCAGCTCGAAACGAGAAATGATATTCAGTGTTGGGGATTGATTGCTGGCAAACTACAAGGTGATAAGTATGTGGTTAGTCACCTGATAGTCCCTGATCAAACGGAGGCCAGAAATGATTGCTTTAAAACGATTTTTGAATCAGCACGTGAAATGGATGCTTACGTAGAAACGAATAATCTTGTTGCACTTGGTATGTTTACTTTATTATTAATTTGGTGGTTTCACTCATTTAATAAATTAAATATTTTGAATCTAGGACTTAAACCTAGCAAGAACAATAAATAATTCAAGATTTTACAAGCAATTGCAATAATTTCAGTTGAGTTGAGATTTATTTCAGGTCAAAGTAAAAAAGTTTCAAAAGCTCATAGTAAAATTTAACTTGTCTGCTTGGGGTTACACATATTCAGCTTCTGAACCGGATAATTCTCAAAAAAAAGAACTTGGTTCAGAAGAGAACTTAGTAATAATGGAAATTAAATATTGTACAAATTAAAAATGATCTCACTCTTCCTCAGGTTGGATACACATCCATCGCTACGAGCCCTCCATCTACATGTCTTCGATGGATCTCCACACGCACTACAAGTTGCAATCCCGCATTCCCGAGGCAATTGCTATCATCTGTTCTCCACGCAACTGTCGCCTCGGAACTTACAAGATTACCTTCGATTTCGGTATGAACTTCATCCGACATTGTCAGCATCTGCATGGTTTCCACGTGCATCACGCCGAGTTTCCTCTTTATGCTGCTGCCAAGCATGTCGTTTACGTGCATGATGCGCCACTGCAGGTTGTCGACCTTAGGGTGACAAGGAATGGGCTTAATGTACCACCATTGCCATTTTATATCTAAGACACTTGAGGAAACGAAGTCTGGTAGTTATGACCTATTAGGTGCTATTACTAAAAGTATGAGATCTTTCTTTTAGTTCTAGTTAGTGTGACTTCACGTTATATTTGGAATTGGTGACCCACTTGGTGGACTAAGACTTTTCTTGATTTCGAGTAAGTACGGATGTTGCTGCCTTTTCGAGATGGGAGTTAGAGTTTTCATGCAGTATCTGAAAATAAAAGAATTATTTAGAAATTGGAATGCTGTTTACTCAAGTTTTTAAGAATATTCAAGAATTTGGATTACCTAAATAAATTCTACTTTCTATGAGAGGAAATCTGAAGGGGCACGTGCTAGATTAGAACTTTTTCAGACGGTTCGATATTTCATCCGGCATGTCGTATGCGGTAATTCTGAAGTAATACGAGGCAACACTACGCAAGCTGAATTTTGTGTGGAGTTATTCACACGAACAATCCAGCCATATGCACAAAAATCGTATCACTTGAGAAGACCGATAGGATGTCAGTATTAGGTATACCCTTCTTAATGTTATCAAATGTTAAATCAAATGATATGAACAGGAATTATTGAGAGACGTGTATCCAAATTAAACAAAAATGCAGTTTAGTAAAGAATATTATAATCACATAAGTACTCACCTATTTAATCAATAGATGATCTTCCTTTTTTAGTATTTTTACAGAAAAGTTTGCAATGAAGAAAATGATGCGGTCGTAAAGTTGCATATTTTGGCATATAAATGACATGTTTCCTACTTCTGGATTTTATTGTAAAGTATCCAAGTTATCTATTCCTCTATAAAATGAATTGATAATTAAGTATAAAAGTTGCATAGAAGGACTTGGGACTGACGTTAATTATCTTCAACCTAAGCTTATAGTATAGTAAATTTATTGTTAAAGTTGGATGGGTATTTTGATAAAAATCAAAAAAGGATTGAATGGATCAAACTTCAATCACGTATTTTAGATATAGATATACGTACACCATCAAAATTGTTATGCAGAGGAAATGGATCTTAGGTTAATCCAAATCCTGAAACCACAAAATGGACGGTAGGCGCTCATTTTCAAGATCTCTAACATCATCATCCATTTATATAAATCTGGATTGAGATAAATTGTTATTTAATACTATCACAATTACAATACACGCATACGGAGAGAAGCCGTGGGTTACCTGCATATGTGCTGCCTGTTCATTTCCAGGCACGAGCATTTGTTTGCATACGCCTGCCTGGCAAGAGGCAGGTATAAACAGTATTGTAATTTGCATTGTTGGCATTTTAGGCGTTAAATACCGACATGATTATTCCGATACTATTATTAAGCTAAATAACCCATTAAGGCGCACCGTAAAAGCAATTACCACTCAGCAATACTCTAAATAAACGTTAAGGTATTCAGCAATTGCTATATCTGTTGCTACCTCCGTGCATTATAAGTAGGAGTATGTATACGCGGAATTGTGAAGCATCATTGCTTCTATTTTTTATTTGGGATTTGTGATTTGTTTTATTGAAGAATCCATTGTATAAAACAAGTATTTACATCAGTGTATCGAAGTATGCAATAAGAAAAGTATTTCTTCATTGCATCCTAAGATCTTCAATTATGGTGGAGATTTACCGTTTGGTAAACAATTATTTATTTTATTTTGTTTATAAAATTAATGCAACAATAATTATTCGTCAAAAATTTTCAATTATTTGATTAGGTAATCATTCTTTGACAATGTGAATTTTGAAAGATTTTATATTGGCTTAATAAAGTTTGCCTTCTAACGTATCGTTGATGTCTCCATGTAGTAATACTACTTGTGTTGGCGTATTTTTATACGGTATTTGCTAAACAAACCTATAAGACAAAACTCCATGGGATTGTTCCCTGAATTATTCTAAGAATTATTCCTTAATGATTTTTGGGAAGCCACTTTGTTTCGTAAATATAGGACGATTTACAAAACAACCAATTTTGATTTTGACAATGTTTTTGGTGTATTTTAGATATACAAAGTGTTTGTTTGGACATTCTTATATGTCAAAAATTCAGGGGGTTGTTACTTGGATTATTCTAGGTATCTATGCAGGGCTCTTTTTAGAGCTTTACTATGATAGGTATCTCGTAAACGCTAAGAAATATAAAAGTTGATTAGATCACAAAAAAAAAAATCTGCGCCATATTGTGGCCATCTCGAATCCGTGAAGACATACAAGATTTATCATTGACCGTTTTTGAAATATTCGAAAAAAAATTCAAATTTTAAATTTTCTTAATAACTCCTTTCTATGTGAAGTATCAATTTGAAAGTTAATGGAAAGAAAATACTGTCATTGATTGACTTCCTGAATTTATTGGTGATACTTGATTGTTTTCATGCACGCCCACTATAGTTTCGAAGATATGATAGTCAACTTTTGTCGTCCTTATGGACTTCATATTGAATTTTTTTTTGGAAAATTATAAATCCCATAAATTAATCATTCTTCCTGCACGAACCTGTTCTTTCACGCAACTCCTGTAATAACTGTTCAGCGGTCCATTTATTTTTCTGAAGAATCTACAAAAAATCTATCAACACACTGATGGTGATAATGGGATAATGACACAACTGAATATGGGAGAAAAACCAGGTATTTTTCAAATATGGTTGCATTCCGCTTTAATTCCCATCAAGAAATCTCTGATCCTTATAGGTATAACTCAAATTCTTACAGACCCATATCACTTTCTTGTACAACAAGTTTCTGCAAGGAATGATTGCAAGGCGCCCAATCGGACTCTTGTACATAAACCATTACTTGGATCCTGCACAATTGATTTTAGGCAAAGTTTAAGTAGGTACGTACAACTACTGACAATGCACCTAATACTTCTACAAACGTAAATTTCGGAAGCTTTAAACGACCAGGAAGAAGCGACAGCTGTAATTTTTTATAAAAGTAACTTTGAGTAAGTTCGTCAAAACTCAAAAGCACCAACACTTACTTTATGGACGTCAAGACTCCAACCTAAATGGCATTATTTAGGCTATATAGCCATGTTAGAATTCTCAGAGGAAAGTTTTGCTCGAGGTTTTGCTATAATAGTTTTGATTTTTTCATCCTCTATGTTTTTTTTTTGACTGAACACGAATTTGAAGATTGCTGGCAAAAATTTTACCCAAAACTTTTTTTTTGCACTTCTTATCCCAATTTTTGCATTTTTTTCAAGTCTCAGAAATCAAGCGTTTTTTTTTGACAAGTGTAAATTTACACAATTTTGAAGTAGACGAAATTTCCTACATTTCTCATAAATAAGTTTTTTTTTTTAAATACTAACCGTTCCGCCACTGGAGCGCGCCAAAAAAACATATTCCCATTACGTGGGGTTCAGAGGAAAGTTTTGCTATAGTTTTGATTTTCTCATCCTGTATGTTTTTTGGGTCGCTGGACACGAATTTGAAGTTTGCTGGCAAAAATTGAGCCCGAATTTTTTTTTTTTTGCACTTTTTGCCACTATTCTCTAGATTCTCTAGATATGTTTTTTTGGCGCTCTCTACTTGCGCAACGTCTTCCAAAAAACGGTTTTTATGAGAAATTACTTTAATTTTGTATACAGGGTGTCCCATAATATGTGGGCAATCTCCCGGATTTGGGTAAATTTCGTAAAAATAAATGAAAAAATAGCTATAAAATTAATTCCTCAGAGACACCCCTACAAAGATATTAGCTGTTGAAGTTGAGGGTTGAAAATCAATTTTTTGCAATAACTTTTTTATTTCTTGACCGATTTTGATAATTTTTGGCGTTATTTTGTATTATTTCGAACTGTTTAGAATAGTGTTTCCTAATCTTTGGTAGCACATACATAGACCTCGGGATTGCATAACCCCCTCATTCGCTTGAAAGAAAACAATAAAAATAATAATTCTACAGTTTTTTAAGGTCAATGTTCTTTTTATTTGACATTTTTTACATAAAAAATGTATCCTTATTTATTTCGATAGAGCGAACCGTTATCGAGATAAACGTCCTTCTAATAGGTGATGCGTCGCAGGAACTTTCTAAATTTCAAGTAAATTTTAACAAGATGGCTGACCTTTGACAGTAAATTGAGCAGGAAACAAAACAATAACTTAATTAAATACTAGTCAAATAGTGTCAAAGATTTTATTTCATGCAGATTCAATTCTAACTGATTTTAAAATGAGTTACAGAAACGCTGAATACGCAGAAAATCAGATAGAATTGAATCTGCATGAAATGAAATCTTTTGACACTGACGTGTATTTAATTAAGTTATTGTTTTGTTTCCTGCTCAATTTACTGTCATAGGTCAGCCATCTTGTTAAAATTTAGTTGAAATTTAGAAAGTTCCTGCGACGCATCACCTATTAGAAGGACGTTTATCTCGATAACGGTTCGCTCTATCGAAATAAATAAAGATACATTTTTTATGTAAAAAATGTCAAATAACAAGAAAATTAACCTTAAAAAACTGTAAAATTATTATTTTTATTGTTTTCTTTCAAGTGAATGAGGGGGTTATGCCATCCCGAGGTCTATGTATGTGCTACCAAAGATTATGAAACACTATTCTAAACAGTCCCAAATAATACAAAATAACACCAAAAATTATCAAAATCGGTCAAGAAATAAAAAAGTTATTGCAAAAAATTGATTTTCAACCCTCAACTTCAACAGCTAATATCTTTGTAGGGGTGTCTCTGAGGAATTAATTTTATAGCTATTTTTTCATTTATTTTTACGAAATTTACCCAAATCCGGGAGATTGCCCACATATTATGGGACACCCTGTATAGAATGGACTTCTAAGAAACGCTCCTCTCTGAAATTTAGACCAAAAGCTGAAAGAAAAAAGTGCAAATATTTGGGCAAAAAGTGAAAAAATAAACAGACTTCCGGGCCTAATTTTTGCCAGTTTTTGCCAGCACACCTCAAAATAGTGTTCAGCGACCGAAAAAAACATAGGGGGCGAGAAAATCAAAACTATAGAGTTCCCCCATTTTATTGTTAATATGCCTAACCTATATTGCATTTTCCCGAGTTAAAGATTTCCTTGACGATAAGTCTTTCAGGCAGAGTAACGATACTCATAATGAATTTTTCCTACAAACTGAAGTCTATACGCAAAATCGAGTGGGTATTTGTAATTACTTCAAACTATTTCAAGTTAACATAAGGTAATAAATTCTTAACCGATAGAGCCTGAGCCACGCTCACCGGCTGAAATTTACATGCATCCATAGATGGTTAAGTACAGGATAAATGACAAACACAATCATCGTAGATCCAAGAAAACTGTAATTATTACTAGCTTATAGATACTCAGCCTGCAGAGAATGAAAAATATTATAAGGATTATTAGTTCAAGCTATGCTAATGATTCACGAGAGCTTAATTTATTCAGCTATTTTTATTCTCAGACATGCAGCTATACATAGCAAAAAGGAGTATAATATGCCTTACATTACTATTATAAGGATCAGAGTTGGCAGAGAAGTGAAATAAATTAACTGATTACAATAATTAGCAATTAAGAAATCTTAATGGCTCAAATAATTTGAATAACTCGCAATAATAACCAGTAAAATATTCTTAGATAATTGATATTTATCATAATATGCTATGTTAAACGTTATGGCATCTGCTTTGCACGAAAGACAATAATAATTATTGCAATTGTTTCCTCTTAGACATGAATCGAAGAATTTTTCTCAGATTCTTTGAAAAAAAAAATACAATTATTGTAGTCCAGTTTCTCGTATAATCTATCATTGAAGTCTCCTTGGAGTAATTCATTTATACAGGGTTATTCGTGATGAGTTTTCATTAGAAGTTATAGTGTATAGGGATCTCTGGAATTCTAAAATTTACAAAACGACCGTTTTCACAATAACGCAATTCTTCTACTATTGATTTTAACAGCTATATCTTGTATATATAAGTTGGTAAATACTTGTAGACTTACGTCTAGATATTTAATTTGACTTCATTTTAATTGCTCACTATTTAAAATTCCAATGACCATCTAGCTTTTAAACGTTTTACAAGAAGACTTTACCGAACAATACTAATGAAAAAGTACCTCTATACACCGCGACGTCCCAGGAGCGTGATCGCGTGCTCGCGGTGACATGTGTCGAGTTGCGGTGCTCCGTGTCTTCGGGCTGGTCATTACAAGGACGCCGCGAGACCTCGCAGCTTTTTCGAGATGTCCGTTAGTCTATTGTTCTCCACCTCGTTACTGCGTGCTTTCATTTATCCACCGCACGAGCTGGGATCGACAATTTTTTCTAACAATGTTTCTCTGCAAAAGAAAAAAATATTTTAATTTAGGTAGGTATACAGGGTGTCCCAGCTTATTCGAAGCGGTCTCTATAGGCCAAACGATGGACTTTTTCAAAAAAAAACTTGTTGAAAATTCAAGTACAGGATCACAATGGCCATAATTTAAAATTATTTTGGAGTATACAGAGTGTCCCATATGACAGTGGCATATCAAAGTTATGTTTTTTTAAATGGAATGCTCCAATGTTATTGCATTTTTAGATTGTCTGAGAAGAGAAAATAAGATTGGCTTTTACAGTTGGTGTTTAAATTCAGAAGTTTTTGAGTTATAAACAAGTGAAAATCGTCATTTTTCAAGTTCAAAGCCCTGTACAACGAAAACGGCTGAAGATAGAGAAAAACGGCTTACATGTCCCTATTTTACTTTTTTATGTACTATCCTACCATGTAGATGAAATGTTTATACAGGGTGATAAAAAATTTTAAAAATTCTGAGATTTCTCCACGCGTCGCCAAATAAAAAAATCAAAGAAAGTACAAATGTTTCTATACCATAGGATAGTACATGAAAAGTTAAAATAGGGACATGTAAGCCGTTTTTCTCTATCTTTAGCCGTTTTCGTTGTACAGGGCCTTGAACTTGAAAAATGACGATTTTCACTTGTTTATAACTCAAAAACTTCTAAATTTAAATACCAACTGTAAAAGCCAATCCTATTTTCTCTTCTCAGACAATCTAAAAATGCAATAACATAGGAGCATTCCATTTAAAAAAACATAACTTTGATATGCCACTGTCATATGGGACACTCTGTATACTCCAAAATAATTTTAAATTATGGCCATTTTGATTCTGTACTTGAATTTGCAAAATTTTTTTGGAAAAAATCAATCGTTTAGCCTACAGAGACCGCTTCGAATAAGCTGGGACACCCTGTATAGGTGCTTAATATCTAAGCAGATAAGTAGTATTAGCTTCTTAATTATAGAAAATAGCACAAAAAAGTAACAAAAGTGCAAAAAATTATAGATCACTATTTTCTAACGCTGATGCTATAACTATGAGGCTCATAAAATAGGTAGGGGGGGGGGGGGGGAAATGATCAAGGTTTATATTAAACTCCTAATAATTTTTTTTCGCAATTTAATATTTCATGTTAGTTCATCAATAATTTTGACTTTTAGGTTTTGGCTTTAAATTTGAAAGGGAATAAAACCCTTGATTTTGAGATATTCCAGAGGATATACCATACATTTATTCCAAAGAAATAATTGTAGCTGATTCAAAATACATAGACTTTCGGCTTGTGTACAAATTTTACCAATACACTCATGATATATCCTAAATGACTAAAAAGCGTTACCATAGTTTTATGTAAAAGTATCCTACCTATTGTATATTATTAATTATATTATTATTCTTGTATTGGTTTTTAAGTTCTCAGGCTTACTCTTGTAGTTATTAATAAATAGTTGACGTTTCGGGATTGATTAATCCTTTGATCACATATTTAATTAATAAAATAGATACAATAAAAATTATTTTATAGCGAATTCGAGTTGGCTGCACTTGCTCGGAGCGAGATCGATCTGTCTCTGAATCAGTTCTGCCCAGAATTCTGCTCCAGTCCGGAGCAGAACTTTCGCATTTCGACTCTGTATGGAACCGAACTGTGTCAGGGCAGGCCAGAACCAGAGCCAGAGCGCCATGCACCGGTGCAGTGCAGTGTGCAATACAGTTTCCCTCCAGTCTGCATTTTCATTATAGCCTTCTACCTATCCCTATCCTATACCTATCACGGTGTTTGTTGTTATGATGTTATTCTTATTATAACAGAGTCGTGGAACTACAAGGCGTGATCCATTTTAATTATTGTAATAAGTTGTAATTCATACAATACGTAAAATGTACTTATCCACAAATTTTTGGTTTAAGGAATTACTAGGAATCAGTATTTAATTTTCCCGCTATTTCTAACCTCTAAATTTACGGGAGTGCACCGTTGCACCGTCAAATTTGACGGTGCAGTTTATTTTGCTCCGGGACAGTTCCGCCATACGACTCGAACATATTTTCCTATGCACTGCCAGAGAGCAAGTGTAACTCGAACACAATTACGATATGCACCGCTAGAGTTCACTTTAACTCGAATACGATTACGAAAAGCACTGGAACGGAGTCCTACAAATCGAACACGAGATTCCGTCTCGGTGCGCACCCGGAGCAGAAAAGTGCAGTAACTCGAATTTGCTATTAGTGAAATGAAAATATAAAAGTATGACATTTACAAGTCAAAATCTAAAAATGGCATATTATCGTTTGAAACAATGTTTATTTTACATACTTAATTATTGTTCTTTTACTATTATTTTTTTTTTTTTTTTTTTTTTTTTGTTGTGTTGGTGTTTGTATGTGTATATTGTTTAAAATAACTGTGAATGATATTGTTTGGGAAGTGGATATTTTATATTTTCATTTTACTAAAATAATTTTTATTGTATCTATTTTATTAATTAAATATGTGATCAAGGGTTTAATCAATCCCGAAACGTCAACTATTTATTAATAACTACAAGAGTAAGCCTGAGAACCTAAAAAGCAATACAAGAATAATAATATAATTCATCTATACGGCAATTGGTTCAATATTTACAATTTTCTAATGTATATTATTAGTTATATTTGCGTTTAAAATATAAATATGTCTCTAATTCACTATTAAACATGTTCATGCAGGTAATCTTTAAAAAAGCATTACACATCCTGTCTTTACTTAAAAAAATTCTCGAATAAATGTTTATGTAGGAATAAATAAATATTGCTGCAATAATTACAGGAGTAATTATATCATTTTTTTAGAGAATTTGCATCCAATTCTCGTTCCTAGGTAGGTACATCAAACTAATAATAATTATTCATTAATCAGGTTTCATTAATCAACTAGGTATGCAAGAACTGTAAATATTTCTGAAGAAATTAAAGAAGAATGGAATCTAATTTAAAGTTTTATAAAATATTCCAACATGAATATTATTCAAAGTGAACTTGGTTTCTGTTATTTAACAGATACCTAGGTGTAATTAATCAAACTTTGCTAAGTAGACACCACATATTCCAACAATCTAATAAAATACTCCAAATTCCTTATATTAATTCAATATAATTAGTAATTAGAGTAGGTATGTAGCTAGATTAATTATTATTTATTTCATATAAGGCAGCGTCGTTTATTAATAACTTTTAACCGTGCAGAGGAGAAATGATGCATACCATTAATACTCGTAATTGATATTGTGAATGGTTTATGCATCTAATTATTAGTTATTGATTTAAATCCTAGCGAACGTCAATTAAATCGGCTTAGGTGAATCAGATAAGTCTTTCAGATAAATATAAGTCAAGTCTGAAGAGGCTGAGTGTTTCCTCGATTGAATATCCACTGAGATAGATTGAATGATAGAGGAGACTGATATCGGAAATTGATCAGAGATTAAACTGCCAATGGTGTCTCGTTTAGTTATTTTTAAATAATTTTCTATTTCGAATTGAACCTTTAAGAAAATGAAATTATATTATAATTCAAGGATATTTACGATTTTTCTTCAATAATTTATTGTTGGTGAAGAGGCTATAGAACATAAATACACAAAAATCAGTTCTGGAGGTGCAGCGCATTACCCCCAAAAAACCACCCATTCGTTGAAAAAAGTTTTTTGAAAGAGCGTGATTTATGAGTTATAAACAAATGAAAATCGCATTTTCCATTTTCAAAGCAGCTTTCATTGAAAATGGGGCAAAATATCGGAAAACGGCTTACATGTCCCTATCTTAACTTTTCATGTACCTACTATTCTATGGTACAGATATATTTAAAATTTTGTTCTCAATTTTTTTTTTGAAAATCGCCTATTTTTCATCACTTTGTATCTTGAAAAGTTAAGATAGGGTCATGTAAGCCATTTTCCGATATCTTCACCCATTTTCGATCTAAGCTGCGTTGAAAATGGAAAATTGCGATTTTCATTTGCCTAAAACTAATAAATCACTTCGTTACAAACTTGGACTATAAATTTTCTCAGACAATCTGCAAAAAATGTAATAATATACTGGGTGTACCTTTTAAAATAAGAACGTTGATTACAACTTCCGGTATAACAGGAAGTGGTGTGAAGTTGTAAATATTTTAGTTCATGTCGTCAAAGTTGAAAAAATAAATTTATAAATTTTTACATTTCTACTCCCAACACTTCTCCATATAAAAATCTCCTAAAGTTTCTCACACCTTACCCTGTAAAATAGTTTTAATAATTTCTTTGTATTATGTCGCTGAAAAAATTATTCATCCTCTACGATCAAGTACTTTGCTCTTCATTGTGTAACGAAGTTTTATTTCGATTATACTTGTAATATGATTTAAACGGCACGTTTTTGGCTCTTAAAATTTTACCCCGTCACTACGTCTCACTTGAAATCATTCCGAACAATTTGCTATAGATATGAGACAAAAGTGACAACAGACAAAAGTGACAAGGACTAAATCTTTTGGTCTTTTATCTGAATAAATCGGACGGTTGAATTGCCGCGAGTTGATGCGCTATTGCTATTGGGTCCATTGAACTAGTGGCAGGGCGATGCATAATAGAATGAGTGCTTTACACTTATCTGCGCAATATCTTCGATCTGTATCGCGCCCACACCGAACGCTAGAGCTTGAAGTTGCACCGACTTTGACTTGTAACTCTTCAAGCTACGAGCTACGATAAACGATGCCGTCGATGATGGTGGTCAATTTCTAAAAGCACATAGAGATGTCAGAAAAATTCAGATATATCTTATGACAGTTTGATGAATACTAATTTTCTCTTCTTTGGCTTCGTCTTTAAAGAATAGCGAAGAAACTTGAGTATCTTTTTTTGATATCCATACTCTGCTTATTGTGTTACGTGAGTACGACCAAACAAGTATTGATGAAAATTTTTTTCAGCACGTCCTCCGCAAAACTTATATACGGGTATCGCTAACGTATTTAGATGTGACAAATAATCTTTGATCTATTTATATGTTAATGTTATCAACAAATGACATCAACGTTATCGTAATTACAACAAAACTATTGTTGTTATCAAGTGACTTAAAAACGGAATTCTAACCAGTATAGTGTGATACCATATGAATCCATTTACCACCAATTTATTTAGATATGTTGTCGAGAAATAGACTCGGAGGTTGCGTCGACCGTTAAACAATTCCAGTAGTTCCATCATCAGAAAGACGAAGATTAATGTAGTTATAATTCCAGCAGAGATAAGAGCAGCACTGGTTTCGTAAGACAATAAATAATGAACCTCGCATATCCGTTGAAGAGTAACATGTGAAACATTAAGAGATTATCTATGTGGCATTTGATTCCAGCAGTCTGCATCATTCTGACGTGGAGCCCATGGCCCAGCTTCAGGTAGCTTATCTTCCGTCTAGAGTATTAATGGTAGATGGGTTATTCAACACAAAAATAGCCACGGAATGCATACATTATGAGAGAACATTCCGTTCTGCTGCGAGTGTATTTGTTTATGTCATCACACATTATTAGAATTCTATATTTCTCGACAGGAAAATTAACTTGGGTACATTGCAGGTTGCAGGATAAAGAAAAACTAACATGTTATTAGTCGGAGACCTAAGGATTCCTGTTTGGAGAGATATTATGGAGCTGAAGTGCTCTGTACAGTTCAGTAACTTTATGCGAGACAATGGTGACAAGAAAGTGTTTTATTCTTCGCGCTATTGTGCTGTTGAAAACATTTTTTTGTAAATATAGCCTCATTACGGAAGGTGGATGGAGACCGGGGTACAATTTCTGGGAGCACTTAAGTGTTACCTGTCCTCCAGTATCTCGTTATTTACTTGCCTCTAAGAAATTCAATTCCCTTCCTCTTGGTTATTAGATATGGCAAAAATCACTGTTTTTATGAATAGTTACGTATTATTGGCGAGCAGCCTTGTCATAGTATGACCAGTTAGATTGTGAGTTTTTTTAAATCTATTCAATCGACTATATCTTTCCAAGATTGCAATTGAACTTGCGCTTCTGTCTAAATGAGGACTTTTTCATTGAACAAATTGCAATAATGATTGGTCAATCAGTAATTCGATTATGTACTTTAGAAACTTTTCAAAACAGTTTTATCACTGTTTGATGGAGCCGACCAAAAAAATTCAGGATGCGCTTAAATATCCATTAAGCTGCATAGTATATGAGCAGAGATACAGAGGCTGTATCCCTTGGAGAAGCATAAGATACAAGTGTTATAAATAGCTTGCATTGGATGTCTTAATAATAATTTTTTACGTTGCAACGTACAGTGAGGCAAAAGTTGAGGAGATTACAAAATTAATTTATAATTTAGCCAATGGTTCCAGCAAGATGGAGCGACAATCCATACTGCAAATGGTACATTGTAAAAAGTGTTAGGAACTTCGGTGTTAGAATCATTTCGAGAAAAAATGATTCTGATTATTCTTCGCGCGGCCCTGACTTGAATGAATCTGAGCTTAATTTGGAAATTATGAATAAACTCAGTTTTTTCAATCACTCCATTTCAATCAATCCCCTAGAAACGATAAAAGATTTAAACATCGCAATTTTCCAGTTCTAGTAATACTCAAGGCCATGCCATTAGCAGAATGGTAAAAAATCTTCAGGAACGTTAAGAATTTTGCAAGTGTTAACCAGACGTTATGGCGAGGTGCGTGGACTAATGAACGAATGTAGATATAAGTGAAGGAACAGAACAGAGCCCAAGATTAGGACTGGAACGTAGAGTTCGAATAAGTAGGTAGGTAACTGACCTTGCCACACAGGGTGTATATTTAAAATTGCGAAAAAATTTGAAGACTTTTTGGTCAAAAATAAACAGAAAGTTTTCTATTAACGTGTAAAATTTACCGTTTTTGAGATACAGGGTGTCAAAGGTAGACTATTTTTCCAGTTTATTGAGGATATCTAGAGATATAAAACTTAGCTTTTGTATTACACATATCATTGATCCATATCATTGGTACAAGCTACTATTATTTTGAATACCAATTTCTGTGCCATTTTCGAAGATTTTAGGATTGATCAATTTTGCCGGCATTTCATTTTCCGACACATGTTTTGAAACATCAAAAGCTAGTTTTTCATCATAAATGGCAATTTTTCTCGAAAACGGCTCAAATTAGCAATTATGACCAAGAGTACCTACCTATTTTGTGTAGAAAATGTTGGCGGCAAAAAAAAAAACTCACTCAACCCTAATACTTCCGTCACTGGCATTTAAACATAAATTGGTAGCATTGAAAAAGTAGCTAATATCGATGATAAGGTCTGTACAAAAACTGAGTTCTGTATCTCATACGGTTCCCGAGATATCTTCAAAAAACTGGAAAAATAATCTTTTTTTCTCGAAAACGAATTATAATGCTACCACAGTGGTAAGAAAGTCACTCTCTGTCTCATTTTTGAATCAAATTTAGTTCATATTGTACACCTACATTGGAATTATTGCAAAAAAAATTAAATTGTATGAGGAATAAATATTTTTTTAAATGAATATATGTATACAAAAAAAAAAGATTTCTAGATAGACAACAAATTTAAATAGAGTTTCATTTTCTTCGCAAGATACTTTTATTGAAGACAAATAAAGATATTACCCAAGATATTTTGGAATACTTTTTAAAACACCTAAACTTTCCTTCATTTACATTGTTAGTTTTAGATAGTGTCATTGTCAGGGGATCTCCAATAATACTCAAAAAAATAATTTAGAATTTATGTCTCATAATAAAGAGGTAGCAGTAAAGTTGCTTGTCACAAGAGTAACCATTGAAGATACCTGTTTTGAACAGTAGAATGCAATAGCTGTCCAAATTTAATTAACCAATAAGATTTTGAATCGCTATTTAAGATGATTATAGATTGGCTTATTGTCTCGAACAACCGACACTTTTCCTAGTGTTGCAATCTTCAGCTGTCTTAATATTTTTTACAAAAATTTGCAAGTCTAATAAAAATTTATTTGCATGGTGTCCATGAAATCTGTCCCATGGATGGCTTACCATCGCCGCCGATATCAGATGGCACCAGAGGCCGTGACATCTACAGAGCGATCAGCTGGACCATGACGGACCACTGGCTGAGCTTCCTTCAGAGGAACGAGCGGTGTTGCCGTTGATTGGATATGGTAGATTCAGTATAACCACTCAAATTTTTTTTTATATAATGAAATCAGATTGCATAAAATGAGTGGCTTCTACTGATACACTTTCAGTCTTTCGTCTTTTTCATTTAAATATCGTACTAAATGTTTCAATTTATTTATCTGGCATAGTGATTAGAAGTAATTTATGATGTCTGAGTTCGATCCACGGTCGATGTGAGTTTTTTTTAAGAAAGTTTCATCTCGTGTGGTCTGAATATGTATCTCTGTGTCATTATTGTCAAGTCAGAAGGATGCTGTTAATAATGGGAAAGTTGGTTCAGAGAAGATTGAAGAATCATTTCCCTGTTATTAAAAGTTTAGTTGTTTTTGAATTTCAAAGCAAAAAATAGTTCATAATAGTAAGCTTGCGACTTGCATTTTTCGTGCTTTCTTGGAGTAAAATAAATATGCCCCTAAGCTATTAAATATGATTCCCATAGTTAATGACTCCGTTAGTGATGACTGCGAAAATACAAGCGTTGATATGACTTACCTCACAACCATCATGCCTGGAACTACTGTATGACTTACATTGATTGAACTGTGTAGCTTAACGTCTTGAATACATGAATGATTTTCGGAACTAATAGCCAAGCCTAAGGCATTTTTTCAGGCGATGCACTCATGTAATTTATAGACTAAAATAAATAGCGCCTTCGGGCCAAACTTCCACAGACTGATAGCAAATGACCTAAGGATGAATTATATCCTCAATCAAAAACTACAGGGTGCATTCATTGCATTTATATTTCTAATTTTTACTTAGTTGTTAAATTGGATTACAGGATTTATCGATCTAACTGCAACTATGTTGTTTTAAAATTCTCATTCCAGTAATTTAAATTTACATTCTGGTTTTGCTGATGGCGTTTCAAGAAAATTAAAAAAATTAAGTCATTAACTAGTGGCCAATTCAACATTCTTAGGTCAGTAGTTGTTGAGTAGCAGGATTTGGGTAAAACTTTGCAAATAAAAATTAGCTACTATAAAATGACTGACATTATTTTAGGTGTAAAGTTTTCATTGCAGCGGCAACAGTGTGTGCTTTTTCAAGCCTTTGCCTCCGATGCCGGTCGCATAGCGGTGGAAATAATCCAATCCTTTAGTGTCAAGTTTGTCGCAGAGATATCGCTGCTCCACTTGACTAACTCCGTGTGCCTTGTAAGAGTCCCCTAACTCAACGATGATGCATCATTTGCACTATCTTGAGAGACGTTTAATAAACGATTAGATGCCTCCAATGAAAAACCTGTTACAGACCTCTTCAGTTCATTCAATTTTCTTTCTTTTTTTGACTTGAAGACAGATTTATTGACATTTAATAAAGCCGGTTGCGCACTCATGATATACCCACATAAAAATAACATTGCCATGCTGCTTGAAAAGTAGTAGGAATATTTTTCATATTTTTCATTCACACACTTTCTATTTTTTCTGAAAAGCTACCCGACTAACTTATTGAAAAAATGTTATTCAGTGTATAGTTTTTTTATACAGATGCCCCTCATTTCAGGGCTCGCACCGTGTCCACCATGGGTATCTCCTAAACGTTAAGAGATACAGGATGGGTTAAATTAAAGAAAGCTTGCGCTAATTTGTAGCCATGTCGCATCCGTACAGATACAAGATATCTGTGACTGTTTCTGAAATATCCTGATAAAACTAAAAAAAAACGAGATTTCATATTTTTGTAATTTCTTTATTATTATTGGATGTTACTGAATAATTTTTTGTAGGTTTACAGAAGCCGTGAAGAGTTATCCATCGAACATTTCAAAAATTTTCAAGGACAAATTAATACCAGAGTTTTCATAGTCAACTTATTTTTTTATCGCTTCCATATTGTATTTTCATGTCACTCTGTAAAAAGAACCAAGGAAAACAAAAAACTATCACATTAAAAAAATTCAATATGACGTCAAATTGCTTGACTTATGGTTATGACATTCGGCTGAAGGAAGGTTATTTATTTTTCGAATGTGATACATTTTTGGTTTCCTTAGTTCTTTCAATACAGAATGACATTAAAATACAATATGGCGCCCACAAGAAAAACAAAAGTTGACTATGAAAACTCTGGGATCTAGTCGGTTTTGGAAATTTTTGAAATGTAAGCCTACAAAAAATTATTTATTTGTTTCCAAAAATAAGAAAGATATAGCAAATATTCGATTTTTCAGATTTTTTTCAAGAGATTTCAGGATCGGTGACAGGTATCTTGTATGGCTTGATTCCAGATGACCACAAAATAAACTTTTCTCTATCTTTTCTCTAATTTAACAAACTCGCGGTATCTCTTAGCGTTTAGGAGATACCTACGGTGAGCTCTGAAGTAAGGGACATTCTGTAGTACAAACTTGTTAGTAAGCAAAAAGCGAAAATTGGGGAAAGAGGACTTGAGAAATATGCCAGAACAGTGTCATCATCCCTATCGATTGGTTGGTGAACCATAATGTATGAACCATATTCTGAAAGTAATAATTTTGAGAATGTAAAACTGCTTAAAAAGGGGCAGTACTTACCATTTTCCTATAATTTTTGGAAATTAAAAAAAGATTTAAGAACAAAATACATTTCTACATTTTTGTTATATATTATTATTATTATTATTGTTAAGACCAAACGACCAATAATGAAATAGTTAATCGTTTCATAAAGTTTTGATTGTCATTTTAGTTTTCAAAATAACATTCATTTACGCACTTAAACTTAAACCTGACATGAAAGGCAATCAAAAGCAAGTTTTCATAAATCTTCATGAAGTCTGTTACTTTGACAATATAAAATTTTTAAATTGGATATTGTCTTTTTGACTTTGTCTTTTGATCGTTTGTTCTGATCCTTCGTCACTTATGTGTTTTTATACCGGCCAGTTTGGGCCCTCTGACTTTCCGGATTCACACGTGAGTAGCTTTTTTGGCGTTTTCTGCTTGAACAGCTTACGACTTCGTGCTTTTGATTTTCAGCTCTATGCATAGCCATCATTCGTCTTTAATCTCGCCCTATTTTTCTCTTACCATTATGAGATTAGTCAATTTTACACCACTTACTGTAAGTCACTTTAAATTATTTGTTTCTTTTCCAACTTTATTGTTAATAAAGTTGGTGTTCCAACTTTTACTGCTAAGCAGTCATTTACCCCTGAAGATGGTCCAGTAGACCGAAACCGGTAGGGTACTTTGAATATGTACGTAATGTGCGTAATAAAGTCATTCCAAAATTTGACTCCAAATTTTTTTTACCGTCTCATCATAAATTGTTGTTTTTTGGCGATATAAGAAAAAAAATTGGGTGACATATATTGAAAAAGCAGTGTTTGACGATTGTGAAACTCGGCCTTCGGCCTCGTTTGGCAACTTTCGTCCGTGCTTAAAAGACTACCATTTTGCAAATACACAAATAGGGGAAATCTCTCGGAGTCAGATAGAACATTAAAAAAAAAGATGACAAGTTCCCATAATTTTTTTTCCTAGCGCCCCCCCCCCCCCTACGGAGATACGGGCTCCTAAAGGACGCCACTGGAAATCATTTTTTCTTGAATAGCTTTTAAACTACTTGATTAAATTTAATGAAACTTTGAAGTAAAGACTTCTTAAAATACTACCTTTAAAATATAAATTATCTTGTTTAGTTTACCAGGGGCGGACTAGGTTGTACATTTTAATGCTTACATTTTTACACCCTGTAAGGAGTTACAAAAAAAAACATAAGGAGTTAAAAAAAAACAAATTTGGATACCTTGAACATTAAGCTACAGAAAAGGTACTCTTGTTCCTTGTCGATAAAACGAATCGTTTTCGAGAAAAAAATAATAATAAAAGAATTAATGTTTTATTTCATAATCAATAAAAAATTTCATAGGTGAGTTCAACAATCGTAAGTCTAGTACATGTTAATAGAAATGAAACATTAATTCTTTTATTATTTTTTCTCGAAAACGGTTCATTTTATCGACAAGCAACAAAAGTACCTTTTCTGTAGCTTAATGTTCAAGGTATCCAAATTCGTTTTTTTTACTCCTTATCATACAGAGTGTTAAAAATGTAAGCATTGAAATGTACAACCTAGTCTGCCCCTGGTAAACTAAACAAGCTAATTTATGTTTTAGGGGCAGTATTTTAAGAGGTCGTTAAAATTTTAAATTTTCATTAAATTTAATCAAGTAGTTTAAAAGTTATTCAAGAAAAATTGATTTCCAGTGGCGTCCTTTAGGAGGCTGTATCTCCGTAGGGAGGGCCGCTAGGAAAAAAAATTATGGGAACTTGTCATCTTTTTTTTTAATGTTCTATCTGACTCCGAGAGATTTCTCACATTTTCCCGGACACCCTGTATTGCTAAAGTGACAGACTCCATGAAAATTCTTAAAAACTTGCATTTAATTGTCATTTATGTCACTATTAAGCACAAATCTCTAGAAGAATGTCACTTCTAGGCGCTTGTGCTTAAAAGAATTGATACGTTCACCCGACGTAAACTGTTGAATATAAGCGCAAAACGGTTGAGTGTTAGTTGTTGCAACCTGTTGGAAATAGTACGAACGTGTTGTTGAGATCGAGCAACAAAAGTGACAGACAGTTCAAATATACGAGCATGCAACAAGTGGTCAAATGACAGATAATTTATATGTTTTTGTAGTAATTTGTTTACCCGGCGATCCCGCCATAATATTTATTTTATGATAACACTAATAATAATACCTCTATTGTCCGTATTCATCAAACTTCAAAATATAACTCCGGGGTTAAATTTTGAATTTTCTGACAGCTGATTGGTCTAATGCTCAATCCCTACGAACGCTACGAATTTTGAACCAATGACATGTTCCAAAATATAACCCCAGGGGTTATATTTATTGATGAATACGGGCCTAATGTCCGTATTCATCAAACTTCAAAATATAACTCTGGGGTTATATTTTGAATTTTCTGACAGCTGATTGGTCTAATGCTCAAACCCTACGAACGCTACGAATTTTCAACCAATGACATGTTCCAAAATATAACCCCAGGGGTTATATTTATTGATGAATACGGGCCTATATGAGTTAAAATCAAATACCTTATTGTGTGTAATATGATAGTCAGCGTTCGAAAGTGACGATTTGCGACACATTGCGCATGCCTGCAACATACGTCGACTGTGCTGAGCGTAAAATATTAATTTTATTAATATTAATTTTACGCTCACAGAAATACTCAACATCAGTTCTGCAACAGTAAATAGTGCGCGCTATATCTGGACGCAAGCGCTTCCTCAACAACTGAACTGTTGACGTCTGGTAAACGTACCCAATATCATTTCTAAACTAAAATGACAAACAAAATGGCAATTGTATGAAACGATTCAATAAAAAATATAATTAAATAACTTTTTAAATAAATATTTTTTGAATCTACGGCATAATTTATTAAAATGAAGCACATTATCTTTGCACTAGTCTTCAATAACTCTATCAAAGGAAATAAATGACGAATAAACGAATAAACAAAAATATGAAATACTAGACGATATAACGAGTGTTTATAGACTGTGAATACAAAGGGTAGCTAAGCAACAGCTTATGATTCTGATTGTTATTTATTTTCAGCGTTCATAATACCATCCATTTATGATGACATTTTATATACACCCGTTCCGAGCATGTAATAGCAAACGTATAGCATAGTTGGTAGATAGGTACTAGTTTCATGTACGTTGTCTTAGGCATGACCCGCCTATAATAAGTAATAACTGCAGCAAAGCCACTGCATGATTAACTTTAATTTCGCCTCTGTGGCGTGCATTTCTCTTACCTATCATTAGATGTTCTAGAAATTCCAATAAATATAAGGCGAGCTATCTGCAGGTATAAATATAAATGCGATAATCTCGCAAGTAACAAGAAGCACTTTAATGGCAGGTATTACGTGTCTATAGTCAGTAGCAACTAGTAAACATCAAGCAACATTTGCATTTTGAACGTGACCGCTTTAGCACGTCAGTCCGATCATCATCAGAACGCCCGATTTATTGTTGGAAACACGCGCCTTGTTCAAAATAAATTAAATTAGTTTTATGTACCTGCGATATGATACTTTGTGTCGCATGTCTGAAAGCATTCCGAACTTCGAACTGATTGGAAAACTGGTCTACTGTGGTCGCAAAATTTTTATGCCATTTTGACTTTTGTCATCGTTGTTGCAAAAACGCCCTCGTTATTGAAATCGGTATCATTGGTTAATTAAATTCAGGTGGTATAGATCACTTTAGTACGATTAGCATTAGAAGAATTAGTCGGTAAGTACTTCTTTTTTTAAGTTGACAATCAGAGCTGGGAAACGTTCATCTAGAATAACAAACTTGAAAGAAATATAATAACTAGACGGAATCACTACATAATTCATAAGGTGGACAGGTTGTGACTAAGTTAGCTAGACGCTTATCTCTATGGAGCCTAAAAGAACTTAAGTGTTGTAATCTTGACGACTACCTACTATCCCACTAATAGCAAATCCTACAACAAATCTATAAAGTTGTTACATATCAAGAAGGAGTAATCAAACCAACAGCAGGTAATGACTTCCATTTTAATTGTTATGCATAACTACTTAAATGTAAAATGTGGTTTCAATCTTGTTTATGGCCATCCAGATATGATTGAATCAAAAAAATTGAAGCTTTGAAATAAAATTTCGAAATTTCTTAAATATCTGCTAATGCAATGCCATCAGTAATTATTGTTAGATGGGATGACAAAAAAATGATAGATAACTTAATGTTATCAAGAATAAGATCAGTTGACTGTTATTGTTGTTTAATAAACACTTATTGTTAAAAATTGTTCAATTCTGGATTTTATAAGCAGACACAAAAATAAAACCCAGCAGCTCGAATATCGTTGGAGTATGTTCCTAAAACTTTTTTTTTTTCTGGTAACCATATAATTTAGAAGAACTTTTAGGCACATGAAGTCAATTTTTGGAGACCAAAGGTGGAATCACCCTGTAAGATAAGTAAATCACTCAATCATAATATTCATTATTATTATAGCTCCGATCATCTTGTTTTCACACTCAATATCAAACGGCTCTCCACGCCTTGCTTCTCATATTTGCATGTAACGTAACCATAACGACCATATCAGAAGAAGCTTGATCAAGTGTAACCTCGCAATGTGAAGAATTTTGGTCGATCAAGCTGAAAAGCGTATCACGTGGCCGTATATGATCGCGCTTTGATAAGCCGCCGGGATTTGCATAATGACAATTGTGATTGCTGGACGTCAGCCTGCTAATGTTAAGGAGCATGTGACAGCCACACACAGATCATTATCTTCTAAAATTACCTATGCAAATGGGCTCGCAGACGCTTCGCTATCTAATTGCTAACTGCTGCTTAAACCGCCACAACGGCAATCGGGAAAAATCTGCATTTTACAATACAACACGCACCTGTTGCACTCTTCTTACTTAAATCGATCCTCTAGGATTTGGTTTTATAGAAGTTTCAAGGATAACTTAATTGGTTTATATTAAATGTATGAATGTACTATTGAAATAAACAATGTTTAAATCTTTTAGTGTATTTTTAACAAAAAAATACACTATTGAGGACGACATCACTTTTCGAAAATCACCCAAACTCATCAAATGTCCACCGATCATGACCCCCAGATCACGAAAAAGTGGTTTTCCAAAATTCACCTGCCCACGATATATATATATATATATATTTATATATATATTTATTTATTTCTCCAAAATCACGATTTTTCGATTTTAAAAACGCTCCTGTAGCTTTATCTTTCAAGATTAGTGAACGAAATTTTGGATTCTTGTAAAGCTTGGGAATGACTTTAGATTTTCGTTGAAAAAAAATCCAAAAGTCACGTTACTTCTACAGGGTGTCCTTTCAAAGTTCCCCAAATCCGGTCCTTGAGGCACGGTTTCTGGCCGCAGTTTTCAATCTAGGGGGCTGAAATTTTTGTGAGAGTAAGATGTCCACAAGGAGTGGTCTGGTATTGCACTTGAGCAAAATCGGCCGAGCCGTTTCAAAATGGCGGCCATTTGAATTTTTTGAACATTAACGGAAAATTGACAATTTTTTGAACCATTGTATGAGCAAGATGGCAAAAAAACTTTGAAATCAAATTAACAGGATTTGAAGAAAATTATTGGAAATTTGAGTTAATGCAATAAAATTAGCATATTTTCCATTAATAAGCCAGTGTCGTGGGTAGGAAAAAGGGTGAAAATGTGTCCATTTTTGAAGAAGTTGAACCGAAATTTTCCATTTTTTTTTGCTTTAACATATAATTTGATGTCTTAGCTTCAATTCGCCTCGATTAATGTAGCACTTTAAATGAAAGATAAAAAAGTTTTTCGCTTGTGCAAAATTAGCTTACACTTATATAAAATTATTAAATCGATGAAATGGTTCGCAATTTCTTTTTTATTTTTTTTTCACATTCAATTATGAATGGTTCTGAAAATTAGAAGAGCAATCGCAACGACAATTAAATCACCTACATGCAGGTGAAAAAAGTATTCAAATTGGTTTTTTAATAACGAAGATATGACCAGTTTAAAAAATAAAATGAGTAGATGTAGGTACCTGACGTACTACATATATCTACCCCATCATCACTTCAAATTCGAAACGCACCGTGTGGCTCAGTTTGTTACATCCTTGACTAGCTAACTGTTGGAGCGGGTTCGCATCCACGAGAGGATCATTCTTTTTTTTTTTTGTAGGTAGGTGGAGTTTTCCCAAAAAAAAAATCGGATTATTTTTCATTAAATTCATTATAAAAAAAAATAGGAAGAAAATATTTATTATTGAATCGCATAAAAATACACTATTTCTGCGATTGATGCGCAAGAAGGTTTTTTGGATATAAACATCAACAAGTGGGAAGCAAAAAAATTATTAATGTTATTTATTTATTTATTTTTTTATGCAATATAAATCCAAGATAGGGACCAGTAAGCTGTCTTCTGATATCTGGAGCCGATTTCGTTGTATCTTGGTAATATTTGATTTTGAATCGTAATTGTGGATGTTGCCTAAACTTTAAAGTTCAGATTCCTAGGTTAAATAAAAGTTGAACTTTTTCTAACGGGTGCTTTAAAAGAATCACCCTGTATACAATAATATTTTATTCTGTACAGTAAATAATGTATTAAGATAAGGGAGTTATTAAAGTGCCCATTCTCGACAAAGAATTACGGGAAGTAATCGTTCCAAAAGCTAAAACCTTCATTCTCATAACCGATGAGGAATACACTAGATGAGCAGCAAGTCCATTATTGTGGCTGCCGAAACAGGGAGAGACTCAGAATATACCCAATCATCATTGTAATGAAAATCTTATCAATTGATTGGATCATCGGCTATTCGCAAGGGGCAACCGCCCATTGTTGGTATTGGTCGTCATTGGCAAAGTCATACTATGGCAAAACAAGAACATTTGCGGTTGCAGATAAGGTACCCTGGACTGGAAGTACCGCCAGAAGCCGTGTATACTCATGAAGTATTTTACTTTATACGACTTGAAATTTTTGATCATTACAGTGGCCCAAACTAAAGAAAGCCCCTGAAGAAAAAATACATATTCCTATAGATTTCAGATCATTGTTCCCACATATTTGGTATCAGAATATCCAGTGAACTTCGGAAAAAAACAGTTGTTTTTGCTTCAATTATAATTATAGTGGTTGGATAAATCCGAAGTGAACAACTGTGATCAAGTTGTTCAACTCCCGACCTACTATTATAGTGAAGTCCAATTAGAGAGTTTTTAAATAATTAATTGTACAACTAATTAATCATTATAATTTATACAATAGAACAAGTTGCCAGAACATCTAAACCTCTAATCGTCTCAATTAGCCAATTTTCCGAGCTCTTACCAATAACTGTCACTGTCAAAATCACTCAACAGGTTTTTAATTTCCAATCAAGATAATTAGAAACACGGTTGCTAATCCAAACCGGCCCTAAATCACAAACATAAATCAAGTTTCAATCATTCCGATGTCTCATATCCGTAGTAATTATGCGATTGTGTGTTGCTCGACAATCTCTCAATAAATTAAAAGGTGCGTTCTCGAGTGTTACAATTAACACAATTAACACTTGTTGATTTTTTTAATTGTTTTGAGAATCGACCTACTGTCAGTGAAGTGAATACAGTCCGCACTCTCGTAATTTATTGCAAATTGGAGAGTTAATATGATCATAATTCTGCTAGGATCATTAAATAATTCATTATCCAGATCTACTTAATGTCTTTTTATACAAGTGCTGTCACTTTCTTGGAATTAATTTGCAGTTTATTTGCAGGTGATGTGGTGTTGTGATTATGAATTCAATTTCTGTCAAAGACAAATATAATAATTAATTTATAATTAATAGGATAAATTGGCTGGGAATTTTAGAATCTAAAATTTTTGCAATTATTGTTTCAATGATTTTACACCTACTGGTTGTTAATTAATTAATATCTACCTAACTCCTTTGAATTTAAAAATGACTTATCGGCGATTTAAATTAGACAAACCTATACCTGAATAGAGCGACAATTTATGGGTTAATATAAAAACTAATAATACTTTATTATAATGGTCGGGTGCTGCAATTTCTGCTCTAATTAACTTTCTACCAATAATAATTGTTCTGTTAATTGTTACAAACCCAATTTATATCAAATATGTTGTTGGCGTTCGTATTGCTGGTATGTAACATAATATGTGTAATGTTTCAATTAGAATGCGGTAATTAATGTTTTCTTTGAGATTTTAATTAAAACAATTAGATACATGTTGTAGCTACGTCATCATTATGAATTGCCATCTACTTTTTTTAGGAACTATTTTGTTCCCACCAATGCTTCTTCATCGATACGGCATCTATTGTTTTTGCAAATTTGAGATAAGACCCTTTCTCCAATGGTTTTGATGTTTTATCATGATTTTTTTTTCTTATAATTGATAATTCATTTTGGTTTTTTAATCGTGAATTTTTTTCTTTATTCTTTCATCTTAAAAGCTAAAGCAGGTTTTACAATAAATTTACATAATTATTGTAAGACAACGACAACGACTACGGCTTCCTATTTTACACGGTTTCATATTTAATAAAGGCATCAGATCTGCAACGCTGAAAATATTTACAAATAAAAGTGTTTCATCAGCAGTCGCGTAAATTCTGCTTCATATATTCTTATTACCTACTTCTCCATTCTGGTCGTGATGGAAAGACAGCCATGACGGGGTCCTAATGGATATGACCAGCGGATGAAGTTATCTCAACGTGGAGACAGGGCCCATCGAATTAATTTTGTTCGAAATGGTGCTTCATCTGCATGATCTTGTTGACATAAAAAAAGTTTGCTGAATTCTCAGCGCTTGAAACATGGAGACAGCATTTCGATGTATTGTACTCGTGACTGCGATTATTCCACTCTCCCGATCGCGTGTCCCTAAACGTGAAATGAGAAGACGTAGATTAACTTGATATTCTGTCATGACTCATAAACACGTTAAGAATTTACTAATAATTTATTCTTCCTTTTTGAGATTTAAAAGATGCGCAAGAATTATTCAAGATTTATTGTGTATTTAATGTGTTAATTAATCCGTTCATTATTTACTTTCTCATTTTTATCTGATTTGTTTTCTACCATTGTGCTTTTTGTTATAAATGTTTTGTATAAAGAGTCTCTCACAATCATTATTAGTTGTTGTATTTTTGGTTGTTTTTATTTTTTTGTTATGAGAATATCTCTTTGGGGTTGCGCAACCCCTCAAAACGGCCAAAAACCACTCCCTAGAGAGATAAACCGCACTTCAATCCATTTCCCTGCAAAAAAAACCTTCCCCCCGTTTTCGAGGATGCTGAGCACAATGGAGAAATGACGATTTTCACTTGTTTATAACTCAAAAACTTCTGAATTTAAACACCAACTGTTAAAGCCAATCTTATTTTATCTTCTCAAACAATCTAAAAATGCAATAACATAGGAGCATTCCATTTAAAAAAACATAACTTTGATATGTCACTGTCATGTGGGACACTCTTTATACTCCAAAATAATTTTAAATTATGGCCATTGTGATTCTGTACTTGAATTTTCAAAAAGTTTTTCGAAAAAGTCCATCGTTTGGCCTACATATACATAAAAAAAATCACCCATTTCGGGGGTGAGTATTGGCCGGTGGAGGGGTTGATCGGGGTCGCACGCGATGTCCAGCACCTCCATTGTGCTCAGCATCCTCGAAAACGGGGGGAAGGTTTTTTTTGCAGGGAAATGGATTGAAGCGCGGTTTATCTCTCTAGGGGTTGGTTTTTGGCCGTTTTGAGGGATTGCGCAACCCCAAAGAGAAATTCTGACAACGGCATCGTGTTCAGCATCCTCGAAAACGGGGGGGGGGGGGGGGGGGGAAGTAATCTTGTTCCGGCTCAAAATATTTACAATATTCGGGTTTTTTTCCGACTCACACACGCTACTATACTGTCAAATAAAAAATTCGGTTCACTCAAGAGCTACGTCCGGCATCCCGTCAATAATTTATAAACGAAGAAAGAGTTAAAGTGAGAGAATGAAGCAATAGCAGTGACACTGACTTCTCTTCTCCTGAAGCAACATCATGGTTCGGTAATAACAGAAACCAAAATCTCGGATCCACAAAACTTATTTTACTCACAAATACAGGGTGTACCAGCTCGATTTAGACAACGGTAAGGGCCGTGTAGGTCTCGTCAAGACGAAACGTTTTTTTATTTGAAGTTTTTGCATTTGGACCTTCGTTGCGGAAATATGGCCGACTTCCGGTTTTTTGTTTTTTGGCTCCAGTTTCGGCATTTTTAGGTTCTAGCCCGAACTGAAACTAGTTTTGGAAACTCCTTAGCTTCAGTTACAACTTTCATATTGAAGTCAAGGTTCTATCTCTGTTGGATTCAAAATGTTAATTTTTCAAGTTGACTCAATTTGAGTTGATTCAAAGACTTAAAATTTAAAGTCTTGGGCATGTCGCCATTTTGAATCCAACAGAGATAGAACCTTGACTTCAATATGAAAGTTGTAACTGAAGCTAAGGAGTTTCCAAAACTAGTTTCAGTTCGGGCGAGAACCTAAAAATGCAAAAACTGGAGCCAAAAAACTAAAAACCGGAAGTCGGCCATATATCCGCAACGAAGGTTCAAATCAAAAAACTTCAAATAAAAAAACGTTTCGTCTTGACGAGACCTACACGGCCCTTACCGTTGTCTAAATCGAGCTGGTACACCCTGTAGAATGGTTTACTTACCCAATTTTGAATTTTTTGATTTAACGAAAAGCTATAGGACTTAAGAAGATGCCATAATTATTGCACGGTTACAACTCTTTGGCATTTCGATTAATAAGGATACTACAAGTGTAATAGATAAAGAAGTACTCCAATAGCAATCCTAGGAAAGAATCCAATAATAGAACAACTATCTAAATATCATTGCCTTTTGTTGCTTGTTGTTTTACTCTGAACCGCAGGCGGTGAAATAATAGTCCGGAATTTCTCCAAGTGAACCACGGTGGTTATTCCTTCTTAAAAATGCTTACAAGAATAGTGTAATAAAGGACGAGATACGAATGAAGCAAGACATGCTGCTGAACATAGTCTTGTAGCTAAACGCCACAGTAAACAGTTAGGAAGTTTAAGATATCACAACTTATCAATATATTTGTAGTGGTAGGGTACCACGAAAATGCAAGAATGAGAGAGGTTATAGTAGGATAGATTAAACATTAGAAAAAAAAGTTTGGAGAAAAAATCAAAGTAAAATTAATTTTATCCAGAAATGATAATGCAATAAATATCAAACTAAAGCAATACGTACTTATACATATACACCGTTCACTTATTATAAAAGAATTGGGTTATGGTGTAGGGTGATAGAAATCACTGGGTATAACCGCTGTCAATCATTGGCTGGAGTTTGGTTATGTCTCTTTTTTATGAGGTTGAAGTTTTATGGCAAGGAACAGGACATAGTTGCCAGATGGATTTTTGATATTTTTGGTATTCTTCTTATTATATTTATATTTACATCTTTGGAGGCTTTTTATTTTGAATCATTTAGTCACATATTGCAATCTTTAACTAGAACGTAATGTCGCTGGATCTAAGATCTTAAAATCTTAAGCTTTTCATAAGAGTTTGAGAAAAAGGTTATCATGTAATTTTGCCAAGTTAGGAAAATGCACAAATGTACTTTTTGAATATAAAATAAAAAACTTGAATCAATTATATTAATTTACTTTTAATAAATACATAGCAGGTAATTATAAATATATCGGTACGTTTATTAAAATATTAAAATTTTTCGTCAATTCGTCGGTTATTCGGTATCGTAGTAGTGTGTCGGAAACCAGCCAAAGATTCTGGACTTGAGAATGTTTTACACAAGATACTTTTCAGTTTTCGCTTCTGGCCCAAAATTATCCCCCATTATCTTATCAATAACCGCTACTGCATCCTGCTTAGAATCAGAATCATCTTCAGCGCTCTGATTTTAATAAGATTTTCACCATGTCCATTTGTTTCGTCCAGTCCTCCGAAATAAGTTTTCCACAATAATTACATTAATTTTGTCACATGTCAGGTGTACTTACATTTTGAAAGCTCTTCAAGACATACATTCTTTACTTTATCCTTAGAGGGAAGCTGCTAATTTACGTGCTTGTATAGTGAAGTTTACAATACCCCCATGTCATTTCGATTGGGTTGTATTGGAAATAGATTATTGCAAATCTTCCGGAAACACAAAAATTTCATAATCAGTGCCTGTTTTATGTGGGCTGCCCAAGGGTGTAATATCAAATTTGTCTTGTCTAATAATACTTGCTAATGCCACGGTCTGACTCTGACTACTATAAGAGACAGTAATTACCAGCAATTTAGCAGATACAGATACACATACTCAATATTTACATTCCAAATATATTTCACCTTCAGAATGACTTAAATGTTTGCTCAAGTTTGGACTTTCTGGATCTTAATCATTGAAATGCTTTCTTAATGCGGATTTATTCATCTGAGAGATATTATTTTCGTCATTTTGCTCTTTTGAAATTTAAAATGTCAAATATTTAATAATTTTATTTGTCAGTTTGAGAAAAATTGATCAGAGTAAAAAATCATCCTAGATAGATATCCTACTACTAAAACTTCAATTTGACAACGTGGCTGTTAATCAGCTGAGACACTTTGAGTGATTTGACAAATGTCAGTCTTTACTTAACCTTTAATATCTCGATCAGCTGATATTGTCAATCGAGATCTAGGGAGTTTTCATTTTTGCAAACCAAAAAACAAAAGTTCATGGCCACCTAGTTCTTTTTTAATATGTGAACGGTGTATAGCTACCAGTTTATGTGCACAGAAAAATGACAGCGCAGGGAACAGAAATAACTATACGTCAATTTTTTATTTTAACAATTATTATTATAAGATAAATTTTTATTTATAAATTTTTTCTTCGCAGGTTTCTAGACTCTCTTTATAGCTAGAATTACGCAAAGTTCCATTTTTATTCATTGGCAGTGCTGAAGCACGCAATGGTACAAATAAAAAAATTACTAGATTTTTAAATTTCTGTCATGTATGTAAGAAGATAGGGGGACCCTATAGTAGTAAGTGTCACTTCTACTTATGTGGACCAGACTATATTTGGTTTGATGGATTAATAATTCAGAAGAGCTGGCGTCAAATATCCTGTTCCAAGTAAACCAGAAAATTATATTTTTGGATATTGGGGTCATATCAGTACTGATATTGATGGCATCATTTGTTCGTCTCGACTGTAAACTTCAAAATTGATCGAGCAAATCGCAGGCAACAAAAAGAAGCAGAGATAAGTTTTTCTTCATGCTAAAGATGACAGTGTAAAATATTGAGTAAAAAATAATATTTTTGCGGTAGATACTGATGTAGATATCTTAGTAATCTCTTCCATTCGCATTCTTAAAACTGCTGGACTTCAGGAAAAGTATAATTCTCTTTGATGCGGGCAAGAGTCAGCTATACAATAAGTGCATTAAGTCCTGTTTGAAAGTATGGGTGAACATAAAGCTATTGCATTGAAAAGATTCCATGCATTCAGTCAGTGGAGTGTGTGTAACTTCTTAATTTGTTAATTATTGAATCTTATTGAACCTTCCTTTATGTTTATTTTTGTCTTCTGATGTATTGGGTTTTTATTATGATTAATCTAAAAAAAATTATATTTTAACCGAGAACCTAAACCCCAATAAATCAGAAGACAAAAATTAACTTCTTAATGTGATTCTAGCGAGAATTTTCAAATTCTGGAGAAGTTTTGTGTTCTGCCTTACTGGAAAAATGCAGAAAATCATGTTAGAAAACTTCTCTTTACTTCAAAAAGTCGCAGTCAACAAAGTTTATACCCAAAAAACGAGGCACTGGCAGTCTTTTGTTCAGCTTATCAGGCAGGATAAGTTAAGGGTTTATGCATTTTCAATGGTAACCAACATTGAAGAGCGAGAAGGTTGGTCATGTGCCATGGTTGCTGAGGAGTGGACCACGGTTTGATATTCCTTTTATTTTATTATGGCAGCGTGCAGATAATTGGTCAAGTGCATTAATGTAAAAAAGACCAATGCTACTTTTTACGATGTGTACATGAAGATGAGTCATGCCAACACTGTTTGAACATAAGTAAAATAAAGGGGAAATGTATCAAAACAACAGAAAAGCGAAAAAAATCATGTGCAAATTGGATTTATTTATCTGTCTTAAGTAGGACAAGGAGCGCGAGGATAATTTAAAGTAATAGTAATATACAAATTTTATTTAAAAAAATCTTAAGAACAAACTAATCTGCGCACAAGAAATCAGGAACTGATCGCAATTTTCCTCGTAGACCGCTGGCTGACCGCGTTTTCTAACCAACTCTTCTAACCAAACTCTCATCCATAGTAAGCGAAGCATAATGCTCGGACTTTGGATTTGCCCATCTTGAACTAATTAATTCCGATATCTAGCATTCCAGCGCTGCTATACAATGCGATACACATCATTGGCCAGTGGCCGTGCACAATACGCGGGAGAGAGGCATTTAGCCACGGAGCCTAGAAAAGGAATAGCTCCTCCGCCGCCGAAGAGGCAGACACGGCACTTCCTATTGCGAGGCTCTTCCAGCTGCCCGTCAGTCCGAGACCGATCAACGAGATTCGATACACGGATGCCTTAAGCTCCTACCACACCGACAGATTTTTGTCCGAAATTCTTTGACACCGATTTATTGTCTTAGAATGTTAACTTATTTTTTTAAAAAGAACAAAAACAATATTTGCCTCTCATGAAACGGTTGCTTGATTCCAATCAATTGCCCACTGAAATTGTGCCTCTGTCATGAAGAAGAGGGATTGCACTAAAAAAATGACAGCCAGTAGAAAAAAACTCTTCTAAACAAAAATTCCGAACATTATATTTCTTATCTCCCCACTTTGAGCAAAATTCGTAAAGTAAATACGTTCATAATAGCAGTTATAAATTTCTAGTGAAGAATGCCAGGCTTGTGCGGTGTGCAACGCCCATACCACACCGTGTCTAGAAAACTATACCATACCTCTGACCCGCATACGCCGATACACAAACGAGGAAAACTGAAACAATCCATCATCCGTGCTCCGGACTAGACTCGAGGGTACGTAAAGGTCCCCGGATGATGGATGGCCTATGATCTGGCGCGCGCCGCAACTTCTGCTTGGAACTCTATCTAACTAAAGGTATAAACTCTGTGCTCTAATGAGAGTTATTAATTGGTAGGTGTGAAGGTGGAAGCATTTGCATATAAGGGGACTTAGAGATGAGTTACTGACTTTGTAAGCGCTTTAGGTGTGATATTTTAATTAGTTAGGAATGCATGCGTGAAGATATAATGAAACATCATAGCAGATGGAGGTCTTAGTAATTAAAAAGTTACTTCAAAAAGCTCATAAAAAGAGCAATAAAGTAAATATAAAATCTGCGATTCAATAAGATACCAGAAGGATTATAATATAATGATTTCCAAGTATTATTGATCTATTTAAGATGATGGAAATATGAGTGGATTTTCTGAATCCCTCATAATTTTATTTGGAATTTTCTTCTATGCAATATTTGTATAACAACTTCAGTTCTGAATAGAATCAAGGATAATAATACAATATTGCATGTTTATAGTTTTATCATTCCAAAGCCACAGAATGCTAACGGAGTTAACCGCTAAACTTAACTTGTATTGATCTCGGTTATATCTGGAAAGAATGTGTAGTACAGTACAATTGAATTAAATATTTATTCTCAAACCATAAATAATCGCTGATGGTAATACTTTATTAGTGGAAGACCACTCCTATCTGCAGAAGTCATTTTGCCATGTACCTGGTATATGTATTTTATTGATTATTATAAATTCTTTCAATGATAACACCTACTTGCCTCAATATCCACATACCTTTGAAACAGATTTATTTCTATTGGAGGAAATAATATAATCTAGAGATTAAGCGTGGCGAGTAGAAAGTTTTCAGTATATATTATGTATTCTAGGAAATTTTATTGGAATCCAAAGGCAGTACTACTGCAAATAAAATGGTTCATTTAAAGTGAGCGAGAGGATATAAAAATATTAATAATTTTTTACAAAAGACAGTTTGTATGTCTGCCTTAGACCCAAACAAAACTTCTAGGCCCGATGGTGTACCCGTTATTGTACTTAGAAAACGCGTCACTGTTTTCTGTAACCTATTTTCTGTCGACTTTTCTCATATAAAAAGGGAATATTTCCTTCCTGCTGGAAATGCGCACGAGTTCAGCCTATTTCCAAGAAAGGCAAAAACTCCTTACCAAACTAACTACCAATCAGTGGCAATGCTTTCACTAGTATCCAAGATTAAAGGGAAACCTATCAACAGAGATCTTCTAAACTACCTTAACCCAGCTAATATAATCAGCGCCCGCCAATACGGATTCAGCAAACAGTGGTCATCTACTGGTGAGCTCCTCACCTACGCTACCGAGCTGAGCAAACAGCGCAGTCGAGCACCATTGAGCACCACATACCCTGAGATTACTTGCCTCATTCAGAAAAGAGCCATCCACTTGATCGGGGACCCAGATTTGACAAAACATCTAGACAGTCTTGAACATCTAAGAAAAGTAGCTGACCTGAGCCTGGTTTACAGATATTTATATGGGAAGTGTTCAAAAGACGTGGCCCGTTTGATCCCACCTAGAACAAGGCCGGATAGAAATGCACGTCGGGCTGCAGAAGCTGTTTCCTGACAAAAAATACAGCCTGTAACGATTCAAAGCCAACGTAAATCGATATCTCCTCTCATGCTCCGCTCATCCCCAGAGCGTCATAGGGATTCACATGCATGTGCATTTGCAATAAAGAAATTCAGCGATTGTCGTCGCAGATGTTGATGCTGCGTGTATTTCTAAAGATTAGTTTGGCACATAATTGTTGAGTAGAATTACCACCCCTACTTCTAGACCATCCTAGAAAAATTCAACCGAGAGCAAAGCAGACTTGATAAGTTCCTCAATGACTGCAAGAAATAAAGAAGTAGGAGATTGGTCGTAGAGATTTAGCTGAAGAACAGTAATATTATTTCTATACTTCTACTATATTTCTACTTTTGTCTATAAGTCTGTATATTATGGTTTAAAAATAGATAATCTGAAATAAATTCCTGATTACCTATGTTGGAAACATTTCGAAAATACTCCATTCAACTAAGATGCCTTATTTAGTTCAGCAATAACTTTTTAACATTTCAGCTAAGAGGACTTCAGCTTTCTGCTCTTCAAATCTGGAAGTCTTTTATTAGAGTTGCCTCATATTAACTTAAAAAAATTTCATAATTTTCCCCAAGACAACCCAGGTGCGCCTTATTTTCAGACCGTGTGTTTTTGTGTTGCTTTTCTTTTAGATTAAGTACTCACCTCAGTAAGTTTGTAAGTCATGATCTGAGATAGTAGTGTATTCATTAAAACTCTGAGGTCCGGTTGCACAAACGTTAATTACAGATCTACCAGATAATTACTGATTTTAAAATGCCTTGTATTATCAAAATGTTGGTCTGATATTGCTAGAAATAAACTCTACCCCCTTTTAGAAGAGTTAATTACTGATGAAAAATAAAAGACTATTCAAAATATTCACCCTATTTTCGAAATTTGCAATTTAAAATCAGTAATTATCTGACAAATCTTTAATTAACGTTTGTGCAACTGGCCCTGAATGTAGTTTGCAATCTCTCAGCATGTAATTGATTAGCAGTAACTTGTGACCACAGTCATAATTCATTAAAATTCAATTTACTAATTTAAAATTTATTGGGGTAATATAATTCTAATGTATGTACCTAAGCGTATGTATAGGCATATGATTTATGTGTGCCATTATTATGCAGGAAAGTAAATCTATGTACAAAAATTTTTTTTCTAAATGATTTTGCATTGGGGATTTAAATACATTGCCCTAGATATGAAAAAAAAATTGGCTATAAATCAAACATGCTAAATATCACTTGACAATTTCTGTATGTTTGGCCAAATTACATACTTAAGAGTTAATTAAACATGTGATTTATTAGTCTCATTACTATTATTACTTGTGAACCAAGAATGCATATAAACCATGCCAATAAAATCGGATCGTTAGTTAATTTGTTTAGGTACTGAGTTAAGTAATAATAAATTATAAGCAAATCATGCGTCGAGTAAAATTCCGCTGAAAATTACTAAATAACTTAATATTATTATAACTATAATGTTGGTATTATTTAAAACTTATTAGGAATGTATCCTTAGGACACAGGTGGTTGATTTTACGCTTTTATAATACTCGTATGACATTTTAATAGCCAATTCTTGCACTATAACTTACACCAAAGAAAAATCTCGTCTACATACTGCGGTCTGATCGTTGTTAATTATTATTATTGGGTAATAAAATAGGAGATTTGCTGACTAAAATAATCTTCTCCCTCTACAAATAATAACGAAAGACTGCACTATCGAAACTGTAAATACTTAATAAATTACAACAATTCAGGATGTCTACTTTAGTAGGGTATATCTAAAATAGATCTAAATTTCAAAACAATAATATTCGTTTCTTGATTTTTTTGAAATTTCAGCCAACTTAGTGGACAACTCTTGTTATGTGGCCGATTTGACGCAAGTCTCGGAGTTGAGGAGGGGGGAGAAAACCAGGTATAAAAACGGGGGGAAACGATTTTTTGCCTCTAGGTTAGCTGTTAGTTGCTGGTAAAAAAAATTGGAGTAAAAAACGGAGACATCGCGAGAGCGCACAACCTGGTATGGAGCAATCGCGAATCCGTACATTACTCATCGAGATCTCGCCGTTTTATTCATAGTTTTATTTTTGCCAAAACGGGAGTCACTGCGAGTAATATACGGAGTTGGAAACGAATTTTTCCGCCCCTGTAAACTCATTGCCTTCCCCTGAATTATGCCTCCCGGTGACTCTTGTTTTGTAAAAAAAAAACAAAACGGCGACATCTCGATGAGTAATTGACGGATTTGCGATTGCGTCACACCATCAGGTTGTATACGCTCTCGCGAGATTCGGTTTTTTACCCGAATTTTCTTTTACTAACAGCTTTCCAGGGGCAAAAACAGTTTCCTACCGTTTCTATACCTAGTTTTCTCCCCACTTGCCACCTCTGAGACACATAAATAAAATTAAAAAAAAAAAAAACAGTGTCGTATTTGGAACTTTTTCACGCTTGATCTACCCCACTACTATTATTATTGTTGTTCAACTGAAACTTATCGTTGACAATTAATTCTGTGTTTCACCAGCAGATAGAAAAATGAAACCCATCATAAAAACAGGATTATCATTATCAGAATTGCGATGGTGTCAAAATTCCATTTTCTTTTCTCCTAAACCATACAGCTTTTTTAATTACTATTAGGCACATGAGAAAGTCATAAATTTTCTGACTTTGATAATGCTTAGAGATGGTAGTAGGACAACAAGATGAAACGTTTTCCCTGTTTTTTTTTTTAAATCAGCAATAATTTATCATTTTTTATTGACTAGGTACCTAATCTCTTCTGAAGTCTGATGACTTCAATATTATTGATTGGAACTAAACAATGGAAAACATGATCCTAAATAAAACTATTTATATTGTTTTTTTTTTTTTAAATATTTCTATAGGGTGTCCCAAATTTCTTAATCCGCGTTATTTTAAAACAAATACAAATCAATTTTGGGAAATTTCAACTATACCTCCAAGACTTTGCGGCTGCACACTCAATACATATTTACGCCTTTCAACTGAAACCCATCCTGGTCACGGCACAAAAATTGCCGCGTCCCTTTTTTCAGGAAACAAAATTCTCACTTACCTTCAAATCAGGAAAAGAGATGGCCACTGACAGATCTCAAGAAGATTTTCAGATTCGTTTTAATTACAACCTTCTTGGCCTATCAAACAGGACATGCCAAATTTTTAATGCCCTACCCAACTCAAAGATAATTTCGAAAAAATAATTTTGTTTGTCATGATCGTGTTTAAAAAAATTTAGAATCTGAACCAAAAACAAAAGGCACGTTGTGTTTACCACACGAGTATACATATAAACCCCGATTATTCTTTTCAACCCGAAACGTCGCATTTCGACTTGTTATTGTTATTTTTTGTTATCATAGTTATGCGTTATTGTCGTCAAGTGTAACCATGGGAATTAAAGTTTGGTGAGAGCATAACTTCATTCAGAAACGACCTCAAGGTATGTTCTTTTTTAGTTCTTGGCAACCTCGGTTTTTTGATATTTTATTGTTTTTTACAAGCTAAACATGCCTAGATTTTCAAAAATTCCATTCAGAACAATGTCAACAGGTAATCCTACTTATCAAAAAAAATTAAGGGTGTAATTTGAAAAAAAAAAACAGTGGGTATGGTTACTTGAGGGTTGAGAGGTGTAAATGTGTATTGAGGGTGCAGCCGTAAAGCCTTAGGGGTATATTCGAAATTTCCCAAATTTCATTTGTTTCTGTTTTGAAATAACGCGAATACCTCTTGATTAAAAAAAATTGGGACAGCCTGTATATAAAAAAAAAAAACAAAAAAATAACTCTCTACATAAATCAATGAAACAAGAATAAGAATTCCATACCAATTGATTACACTAGAAAACATAACCCTGCGTTTTCTCGCATGTTCATATCCACGGAAGCGAAAACCTGCATTATTCTGGTATCATGATTGTAAATTGTTAAGCAATCTGCAGGTAAATACGCCCAATCGATGAGCCTTTCCTAGGAGCTAATATGTACAGTTTAACGGAAGTTAGCAATTTATTACGTTGGACGCTCTTGGCCAACTTAATAATTGCATATATGATTTAGTGCGATCCTCACAGCGGCGGCCTATCTACGAACTGCACTGCATTCCCTATTTGTTACCGACAAGTAGTTACCACTTATCTTAACCACTGCCACAAATCGAGCAGAGAAACAACTAAAAATCATCTAACAACAGAATTAACTCTTCACAGCACCTGGGAATGGGTATAACTGCGAGTAATCCTAGCCAGTAAATCAGTGCTGGATACTGAACTGATTATACTCTGATTTTTTTATACAATATTTATTGACGTGTTGTCACTGAGACAAATTGGTGCAAATAAATGGACTCTAGAAAACCGCGGTTAGATGAGCAGGGATGCAATAAGGAGCAGACCAAAAGTAAAGGTAAAATAATAAATTGAAACATAAGAGGAACTACCAAGGTTTGAGGAATCACTAGAAAATTACATTAGAAAGGTTACATTCTCTGTATTTGTATATATTGTGAGGACGGAGAGGTATGAATAGGGGTAGATCAAGAAAAAGTAATTAAGAGGAGATGCAAAAGTGGGAAAAGATATGGAGAGAAAAAATACTTCAATATTGAGGAATTTACCTTGCTTCTGTCCTTTGAGTGCCGGCTGATTTTTTATTAACTATTTAGCTTATAAATAAACGAATACCTATCGTGTGAGCAAATAAAAACTTAATTTATTTAAGTAAGTACTCTCTAAAATAAAAATATTTTTGTATAATCGCTTTTATCAAGCTAACATATTCCGCAGAGTAATGTGCAGTCATAATTATTGCATAATGTTATCATTAATTTTTATGTTTCAATTCATTATCATACAAACAGCTCCTAATAATAATCCTTTCGAAGCAGCGTACCATCATTTACCAGTCAATCCACACGAAGACAGTTCCAGAGTAATTAAGTTAAAGAAATAATACTCACATAAAAAATACGTAAAGTTTAAAAATTCTTGCACATTGCATGCAATGAGTCAATAGCATGGGTAAGCATTCATTAGCTTCCAATCTTCCAGCTATTAGGAAACTTATATGTTTCAGTTTACCTACTTCAAGAATATAAAGATATCTAATTATTATCTCTGCAGTATTATTATAACTGCAGTATTATATTATAACTTCCCGATGATTTGAAGATATACGGTAATAATTATCTTTTAGACAATCGGACATCAATTGATGTCGAAGTTGCCTCTAATCTTGAAAAATCTTGCGTGCTACATGATTATTATTTGGCCTGGTAATCCATGCCATGACAGTATTGACAGTCGGTGATCGTGTACTGATCAGCATTCCTATTCACAACGTCCTAGCTCTCCTGATGGTGTCTAATCATCTGTTATGGTCTCAACATGTTTTGTCCGTTTCCCTGATTTGATGAATCATATGGGAAGAGCTTCCCATAATCATGCTCCCTAGGGTCGAAATAACCATAAGGCAATATATATGCAGACGACTTGGAGGGCGTGGAAACACCATCATTCAGTAAACATTATTGGACATAAATCCTTTCACAGAGTGATAAACTGAGTTTGAATACTTCTTTAATACAAACAAAGTTCTGTAGAAAGCTGCTAATGTGCTATTAATCATAGTGTGTGAGAGGTGACACCTCGCGACAACTGATTCCCGAGGTGAAAAATAAAAAAGAACAAAGTTTCGGTGCGGCTTGATTTACAGTCTTTTTCTATTGGTTTTCCTCTTTTGTCAATTGCTTTTCCTTATTTGTCAAATGAGTTTCCCATTTATATTAAACGTCAGTTTGATTTTTCAATTGCAATTCCTCTTTTGTCAAATAAGATTCCTTTTATATCAAATGCTTTTCCAATGTTTACGATATTGTCATTGCACGTAAATAGGAAAAGCAATTGACATAAAGTGATAAACTGATTTGACATAAAAGGAAATTGATTGATAAATCAATGACTACAATCGTTAATAGATAGAAAAATAAGAAAATCATTTGACAAATAAGGAAAAGCAATTGACAAAAGAGGAAAACCAAAAGCAAAAGACTGTATTATATTACTGCACCATTTTTTACGATTCACAATCACAAACGGAACACATGGCATGTAAAAAATAGACTGATGTTGATGTTTTTTTTATATTTTTTTAAGCAACCCCCTTAAATAAAACTCCATTCAAAGACCGCTAATAAACAAAAAAAAAAAAACAAAGGAACTATGGTTTTGTTCACCTTATCGGTGACAGTTCACTTGACTTCATTAATAGTGTCTGTGTCAATTCTACCTGCCCCCAATAAAAGTCTCGCTCAAATTTGGAACTTTGACAATTTCAAGACGTGGTTTTTTACCCTATTTGTTTATTTATTTATTTCTGTATGTGTACAGTTTTAATAATATCTCTTTTCTCTCAATCACTGGCCAATTTTATTTCAATGTTACATAAATGGAATTTAATACCAAGCGCTTCCTATATTTGCGGACATCCTGAAGAATCCATCAATCACATTGTCAATGAATGTCCTTTAACCAAATTTTCTAGAGGTTTTCAAGCAATTCATGAAATTTCTACCGAAACAATAGACTGGTTACAGAATTTGAAGCTCTTGTAAACAAAATCTACATTAACAGCCAGATAACCTCAGAAGGGCAAAATGATTGGAATACTTCAAACCAATCTCAACAGGATGGTGTGTCTAGGTTTTTTAATGGGGTTTTCCCTAGACTATATCTCTCAAAGCAAATGCTTCACCATGATGTCAACATCGCATCAGAATATCCTACAGATCGTTCTTTTCCCCATGATCGACGAAACCAATCATATGTAATTTAATAAACTAAACAACATGTTAATCGTAAGACTGCAATTTGTAATTTCAAACGAATATATATATACTGGCCAATTTAAGTAATTTCGTACTGTTTGCTACTAGCGAGTTTATAACACAACGTAGCAACGTAGAAGGTCCTGGGGTTAAAACTAGACGATCACAACACATGTAAAGTCATGAGTTTTAAAGTTTAAAATTTAAAAATTTAAAAATTTAAAATAATTTAGTAAAAACTTTAAAATAATATTTTCTGGGATTTCAAAACGGAATTACCTCAAATTTAAAGTTATAATTCAGGGAGGGAATTTAATAAATACATTCATGACAGTGAAGTTGATATTTTAGGCATCAAAGTGTTTCTTTTTTTTTAATTCATTCAGTTAGACCTCGATCAGCTGTCATTTTAGCATAGGGGGTTACACTACAGATTTAGTGCCTGTGACGCAGGATCTTAGTTTAGTTTAGCTTAGATTGTCAAGTAGGTTACACTAGACATTATTTTTTATAAATTCAATTGTTTTTAATCAATTTTACAGAAATTTGCTTTAGTCGGGGTTATAACGCAAAAATAAACTAAAATAATTATTATAGGTAACTAAAATACAGTTTTTCTCAAGTTATGAAAAAACAACATACCTAATACATTTTTTATTGTACTAGTTATCTTGAGCTAAGTAATCACTTTGATGTTTGACAGAGTGGCAGTGAATATTCATTTCAGAAATCAGATATGTCAATCTTCAGTTCCTGGCTAGATGAGTTACAGATCCCAGTGGCAGAGAAGAAAATAATAATAAAAGCTGTAGAAGAATATTCAATAAGTGAACAAAAATAAAAATCTATTTCACTTGATGCAGGTAGTTACGTCCGTGTATAACGTTCTTAATATATCATTACAGTGGAATAAATTTCTTGTTTCTCCGCTTATATTTTGATTGATGCATGCTTAAACTCAAGCTCGCTTATAAACTCGTTATTTAACTAATGAATGATATTAGAATTGGAATTTATGTATACCTATAGCTTTGGAATAGATAATATATTATTTAAAGAGCTAATAATGACATTTAAAATTATAATAAAGCCATTGCGGTGATCTTATTACGTTAATGATATGTTGTTACTCCTTTCCTTACAGTTTCATAATGTGTTCAATTGCCTGACATGGTTATACTTTATTTGGAAAAAATAAGAAACAAATAAAATTGTTAGTTACCTTAGCCAAGTAGCAGGATTCATGACTATATGAATCGTATACATATATAAACTGTACAAAACAATTATTCTACGAACAATAAAATAGAGGACACACAAAATAAATCAGTGTACTACGTTAGGAAAACATTTGTCACAGTTTGGTAGATGATAGAGATGGTATCTACCATATTATTGAAAATGGAAAAAAGAAGAAATATTAGGAGTGTGGAAGAAACATAGTGCCAAAATCATTGTATCAAAAGTGTCAAGTAACATTTGTCACCAAAATATGGATACAAAGCTTTCAAGAGACAGATGTTCTTTTGACACATTTGTTCCCGAAGTACTGAGATCAAAAAAGCAAACACTGATAACTTCAAGAAGAAATTAAAAATCATCAATAAAATTGGGAAAATGGGAAAAATTCTTGAGGAAAATTTTTCATCCTACAAAAAATTGGCCTGGTATATCTCGATATTATAAACTGGTGTCCTAAAACTGTAAGTACGAGTTAATTCGTTTATCAAAGTTGACAAGAGGATATTCTAACCAACGCATCATTTTCAAATTATTACGTAAATTATTTTGTTCAGTTGTTTAGCGTTGAAGTTGCCATAACAACGTGTTGTGACATTTTTTACAAGATAGAGGATAAAGCTTTCCCATTTTGCATACACGATGAGTTCTCTATCAGATATTTCGACAATTAAACAACGAATTAAAGTTGCACCGAAGAATAGAATTACAACGTTGCATAACATTATCTTTGAAAATGAAGGCGACAGAAATAATAGGAAAAGATTACGTGAATTCACTGGCTTTGTATTTGAAAATGATAAACAACAGCAAATGAAGGTTGATTTTATAAAAGAAAACATGACATATGAAGACGTAGTTTCGGCATGCATAATATTAGGGGTTGATTCAAATAAAATTCCACAAGACGAGTTGGGATTTCATTTGTGCTGCTGTTTAGAAGACTTGTCACTCCTAGCCAAGAATGACGACAATCAAGCTGAGAATGAAGACGACGAAAATGGCAGTACAAACGATGATGATGAAGAAAAACATAAAGATAATGAAGAAAGACGTAAGGATGAAGAAATACGTAAAACTGTAGAAGAAAGACGTAAAGATGACGAAGAAAGACGTAAAGATGAAGAAGAAAGACGTAAAGATGTAGAAGAAAGGCGTAAATATGATGGAAGAAAGACGTAAAGATGACGAAGAAAGACGTAAAGATGAAGAAGAAAGACGTAAAGATGTAGAAGAAAGGCGTAAATATGACGAAGAAAGATGTAAAGACGAAGAAGAAAGACGGAAATATCAAGAAAGACGTAAAGATGTAGAAGGAAGACGTAAAGTTGAAGAAGTAAGACGTAAAGTTGCAGAAGAAAGACGTAAAAATGAAGAAAAAATTCGTAAAAATGAAGAAAAAAGACGTTACGAAGAAGTAAAAAGACGGAATGAAGAAAAAATACGTAAAGATAAACAAAAAATGCGTAAAGTGGCGTTCGAAGCGCTAAGTGGTGAAGAAAAAAGACGTATACATGAAGAACTAGGCCACGAATATAAAAAATATGTATTTGTAAATATGGATAATGATGGAGACGAAGATTATGAAGACGATGTGTTCGAAGGAAAAGAAAAATCTGAATTTTCGTTTGCAAAAAGACATTATTCAGAAGAAGAAACGAGTAGCAATGATGGAAGAAGATGCGAATATGAAGATATCAAATCAAGATATCGGAACGCACGAAGAACAAGTAAAGATAATGCAAGAAAACGTAGAGATGACTACAGGAGAATGCAGACACATGAGAACTTTCATACTGATGATGAAGAAGAATATAGAGATAACATTCGAACAGGTAACGAGAGATCACAGTTTTCGCTGACATTTAGAGATGTCGAAGAATCTGTGAGATCATTTGATGGAAAACAAGATTACTCTGTAGAAAGATTTATTGACGACTTTGAAGAAAACGCAGCTATTTTCGGATGGAATGAGATGCAGAAATTAGTATTCGCCAAAAAGTTGTTGAAAGGTGTAGCGAAGTTGCTTATACAATCCGAAGAGGGACTAAAAATCATGGGACAAGTTGAAGAGTGCACTTAAGGATGAATTTGGAAGCAAAACCAACAGTGCAGATGTTCACAGAATGTTATCGAAGCGGAAACGAAAATCTGATGAAAGTATGCAGGAGTATTTTCTAATTATGAAAGAATTGGCATGTAAAGGGAAAATAGAACACCTTTTCCAATATGTTATAGATGGTGTTTCAGAAAATTTAAGCAACAAGTCTGTATTATATTGAGCGAAAAGTGTTAAAGATTTTAAAGATAAACTGGAAATCTATGAGAAGATAAGCAAGCAGTATCCAGTTCAGCAAAATAGACCATCTAAAGACGATAAGCGAAAATATCATGAACATACCGAGTTGAGTGATACTGGCAAGAGAAAGCAAGGTCTACGATGCTTTAACTGCGGAAGTATGGGACATCGTTCCACGGAATGTTCCCACAGAAGCAAAGGACCAAAATGTTTTAAGTGCAACCTCTATGGGCACAAAGCAGTGGAATGTGACAAGGAAAGTGACAGTACGAAGGCAACTTTGACCGTGCAAAATGAAGTAAGCAATTCAGAAAACAAGCTAATGTTGAAAAGAATTGAAATTAACGGTATCAAAATAAATACTCTCGTTGATACTGGAAGTGCGGTTAATATCATAAATCAGAAGACGTATGAACTGATTGATGAACCCAAATTACAATCCACCACAGTGACCTTAGTAGGATTTGGACAGCAAGAAGTATCACCACTTGGGTATTTCCAATCTGAAGTAGTTATTGATGACGAAATATTTCCTACAACGATCTACGTAGTTTCTACAGGAATTATTAAAGTTGACGCAATACTAGGTGTAGAATTTTTATGTCAAGCCGAAATTATTATTAACCAAGATGGCATCTCTATAAAGTAGAAATCTTCTGTTTCTTTGCTACACATCTCTACTTATAGTAACGCAGAAGATATATCGATAGATACAGAGGCTGGACAAGAAGAAAAAGAAGTGGTAAGGTATTTGGTAGACACGGACGTACCTAAACAACTTACAGAAAGAAAAGATACTAACATTGAAAGGTCAATTATTCTTAATGATGAAAAGCCTATTTATCAAAGACCGAAAAGTTTACCATTTCCTGAACGACAAGTATCTAATCAAGTGGAAGAGTGGCTTGCAGATGGCATCGTAGAACACTCTTCATCAGAGTATGCCAGTCCAGTAGTAGTTGTCCCCAAGAAAGACGGTAGCAAGAGAGTCCTGCATCGACTATCGTAAAATTACCAAGGTGGTAGTCGAAGATCGTTACCCCTTGCCCTTGATAGAAGATCAATTAGATAGAATGCAACTAAAGCACGTGGATGCTCTAAGACTACATCCAATGTCCATAGTGAGAGTGAAGATGCGAGACAAAACCAACTTGGATACCAAACGTCTCCTGGAAGAAGAGCAGATTCAAGATTTCGTAGACTCGCGTGAAGAATGCCGTCAACATGCCAAACAGAGAATTTTGAAAACCCAAGATGAAAACCATAGAACTTGCAATCTAAGAAGACCACCAGCGTCACAGTATCGCCTAGGCGAATTGGTAAAGATCAAGAGAACACAGTTTGGACCTGGCCTTAAGCTGAAATCGAAGTTCCTGGGTCTGTACCGAATAACCAATGTTGAGCAGAACAATACCTACGACGTGGAGAAAGAAGGGGTTCACGAAGGCCCATGTAAAACCTCTACCTGTGCAGAATTCATGAAGAAATGGGCCATCTACGATGCTTCCACCTCATCGGGGTCCGATGAGGACCAGGATAGAGCCGATATGTGGGAACGAGAATAGACAATGGGTGCAATCCCATGACAACTGGGAGTCATAACAACGAGAATGTCAATAATAGTCAGTCAACTCCGTATCGGTAAGCCGAACGTCATGTTTTTTGCGCGTGTTAAATAATAAGTCGTTGTTAATTAATTACAGCCAGTGCGAGCCTGAAGATGATCCCTAGACAACCCACGACCCTATTAAGAAGAAAACAGAGTTCCAGTTATTAGTTATTGTTTCAATTATTGTTTTTATCCTTTGTTTGAATAAAGAATCAAGAATTTCCCACATATCTGTCCAGAAACTTATAACAAAACATACAGAGATTTCTTTACTATTCACCGCATTTCAACCGCTGTAAAAGCTTTAAAATTAAAATATTTGAATAATCATGTTTGTGCGTAAATATATTTTTTTCAAATATTATTAAAAAAAAACAGAGTTTATTATTGCAGAAACTTTTTCTTATAAATCGCTCATTCTCAATCATTCGACATAAATTGTACAGCTGTCAAGTTATGTAGAAGGTTATATTGCGGATCTATGGAGAAAAAACATAAATGCCAATTGAGGGGAAAGAAAAACAAACCACATTCGATCTATTCGTGCAGGCCTTGATATATGGCGACTTATGACATTTAGTGGCATTATCAAAGAAATTGATGGAAATTAAATATTTACAAGGAAATTTTATATGCACCTGATAATTATTATCGTATATGAATTATTGAAAGAATTCCAAATCCCTACTTGAGAGATATTTTGTAGAACATGGGAGATATTTTTTTGACCGTTAAAATTCTTTGCCGACAAGACACCGTGTTTCCATTTTATAAATTACCGCAGGTATTCTGCCAACTGCAATATTTATCACAACCATGGGTAATCTTAAATGGAATATTATGTACTTACAATATGTTTCGCTGATCAGTATGCCTCACCCAAAGACTCCATGTCGTAGAAATATTGTAAACGAGTAGGTTACATGTTAAAAATTAGCAGGAACGCTTTACAAGATTGATTTATCTGTATAAAGTCTCTTAATAAACCTGTTTATCTATTGCAATCCTTTGGACATTTACAATAGAACTATTTGGAATTTTATCTCCGTTACTAAACTGCTTATTATTTCTTATTTATTTCACATAGGCACTTATGTATGATTAACATTTACATGTTTTGATCGAATATGTAGATTACATATATTTGTTTACAGGAAACTATAGACAAAGACAAATATTTCATGAATTTATCTTTCAGGATCACGCTTATTAAGGTCGAAGAAACTATAACACTGGATTATATTCTGAATTATTAACAAATATAAAAAATATACATCATCAGATTTACCCTGTTTGGCTGAAAGATGCAATGATTTTCGTAACTGTAACATACACCTCACTTACTAAGATGAACAAACTATATTAGTGATCTTTGACAACTTGCAATTGAAATCTGGTTCTCTCTAATATGTCACCCAAGCGATAAAGTTATTGGAGCTATTAAGATGAATATCTTATTACGCTATAAAGCTGGATTATTCAGCAATTTTATGAAATAGAATTCCATAGGTATTTCAGAAATGGTTGGCAGCAGTTGTTGGCATGCATTTTGGCTGCCTGAGGTGTATACTATGGCGCAATCATAACCCACCGTCCATTTATATTTTATTTATATTTCTTTTATTTGAGTTTCACATAAATGGATTAGGTACTTTTGATGAAACTATTTTTTGTCAATTCAGATCAGCGATTCGAGAGTCTTCGTTCCTCAGGTGCAGCTGCAAGATAAGCCCAAGAGTTAATAAACGGTTGACAAATGAAAGAGTTACTAATGAAAAATTAAAAATATTCCTCCAACCCTTCTAAATAAAAAAAAATACCAAAAATTGTAGACCGGTGTACGACGTCTTTGGACTACAAGTTGGAAAATTTACAATTTTTTATTCAACATTAGGAACACTTTGAACTAATGTGCAAGAAGACTAAGTGCAAGAAATTAGATGACATAATTGAAAAAAATTCAGCTGTAGATCACTTGGACTTGGAACTTTAGTGAATTTTTTAATTAATCTATTCGAAATCTCGAGTAATTTAGATTTAGGTATAGCAAATATTGAGATTTAATTTAGTTGCAATATTTGATCAAGAAATTTATCGCATCATGATTGGCTGTGGATAAACATTGTGTGGCCTGAATAATTATTTTTAGTGCTTTTGGCTAATGGAATGAAAAATTAGAATGTAAAAATGTAAAAGTAGTTTAATAAAAACAACTCTATAAAAGATAAACTTCATCTAGATTCATTAATTAGAAATAAACCAATCCTGCAATTTTATTTGCCTCACTTAGCTGCCGCGATCCACATAATACATTAAAATTTTAATGATCTGGTGCCTGCTTACGGCACACAATGTACTGGAATTTGAGCTGGAGATGTGTAAAATTGTGATTTTAAGGTAGGTATCTGCATGTTAATGTAACAAGAAGATTATTATTTATCGATGATCAGATGTTTACAAACATCACTTACCATTCAAATTGGCGTAGATGTTTGAATTTGCAATTGAAATGTAACTGATTAACAATAATTAAGTTGATCGAGCTCCTTTTTTGGAGTAAGTATAATGTAGAATTAATTCAATGAAATGTTTATTTCACCACATAATCACTTCAATATTTAACTATTATCTATTTTTTGTTATGAAATATAAGGTGGGAGTAAATGTTTTGTACATACAATTTTATAGCTCACGTATTTTGTGGAGTACAAACTTCACGTGAACATTTTTGAAAAGAGAGAACATCGGTCTTAACTGTGTAGACAAGAAAAAGCCCTCCACTCTCTGGCAATTTTGGTTTCGAGAACTAGCTCATCTAGCCACCGATACATTTATATCATATAAATAGTTTTATTTAATAGATTAACGCAAGCATCCAGGGCTAGATTTGGATTCGTAGCCATAGGGTGACAGTTCCAACGAATTAGTCTTGAATACCGCTATAGTACCGCCAGGTCAAAATCTTGAAATTTTGAGTTTGGGAGAAATCCGAAAACGTGTAAATTTATAAATTTATTTTTTATAGAGGGTGTTCTTTTCCTCTGTAATGATGAAGTCGTCTAGTTTTTAGAATAAATAAAAGTTTATTATTTACCTACATTAAAAAAATTACAACTCTATAAACTTTATAGAACGATACCCAGGGGGGGGGGGGGCGTCAATCATCCGAAACTAAGTAATGCTGCCAAATGAATCTAAATTGTTGACAATTGGACTCTCTGATTTGTTTAGTTGTTGAGGAGAAAACTGAAGGAGGAAGCGGCATTTGAACACGCAACCTGAACATATGAACATCCGATACATAGGTGAATTGTTAAGTAAACGTGTTCGAGGTGTTCGAAGCGCGAAGCTGTAGTAGGTACTGATGTCTCACTCCGCGAATCGGCATCCTAAATTGAATGCTCCCGAGAAGATTCGGGAAAACTCAAACAAGAACATCTGTCGCCCGTCGGTGCAGGGAATCGCAGCCAAATCCAGAGAGCACATAGGACTCGGAAAAGCCTCTTGAAGGATACAAGCCGTCGTTACAGTATGACATATATTTAAAAAACCTCCTCTAGACCCTCAGTTGAGTCCCATTGTGAAGGGACTCAACTTCTACCACGCAGTACGGAGGCCACACTACTGCGGCGTATTCCGGGCCAGGTACGGTCTGACTAAGGGGGAATCGTTACAGTTACGTATAATAATTTCCAAAGTTCTATATAACCTCTGGAGGTGACCGAAGCTATTTGCGAGTTAAATGACAGCGTGGAGTCATAGACGACTCCCAAATCTCTAAAGCTGTAGGTATAGCTACACTGCAAAGAGAAATGGTGTCGACACATTTACTCACAATCATTGTGAGACACCACAGTGCACTTGGAAACATTAAGGTCCATGTTATTATCTTTGCACCGGTGATCGAAGATGTCAAAGTTTGTCAGAAGTATATCAGCAGTATCTTCGGTCGAGCGGATGCGTGGAAAAATCTTCTCATACGTATAATAGGTATCGACATTAGGAACATATGGAGATGTCGTTGGTGAAGATCGCAAAGAGGAGCGGATCCAGGATCGATACTTGAGAGACACCATTATAAAGCTATTCGGATCGGTGGCCTGATATTTCAATCTACTGCCGCCTGTCATCTAAGTAACTGGTTAAAAGAAGACATAGTTTCACCGGAAAGCCGAAGTCTCCAAGCTTATTACAGAGAAAAAGGAAGTGATCTAAACGATCGATTGCCTTGCTCCATGTAGATAACGTCGACCTGTTCTTCACCATCTAAAGTATCAGAAAGAATTGAGTATTGCAAGTTAGGTTGTCTCTTAACAAAGCCGTTTTGGTTTGGTGAAATTCTGTGAAAGATGGAACAGGAAATGAAATCGTGTAAGAAAATTAAAAAAAATTGAAAAAGTGCATAAAAGACTAATAGGGCGCTAATTCGAAACGTCAGAACGATTATCCTTTTCATGAACGGGGAACGCACGTGAAACCTTTCATCGTTCTGGGAATGTGGACTCACCTAAAATCAGATTAATTTGATGTCGAAGTGCGGCTAGGACACAAATACGATCTTTGAAGAAAAAGAAAGGAAAATTGTCGTCTCCGGAGGTCATAGCTGATGTGGTCTTTCTTGAAGCGTTGAAAATGTCATGTCCTGAGACGTCTCGAGGCATTACAAAGTTATCGAAATCGTACGGAGCCTTAGCAGATCCTAGTACAGCAGTTGGAGAAGATACGGTATTAAAGCATGTCTTGAAGTGATTTGTGCGAAATTGTTGACTATATTTTTTTGCAAGAGGTAAGTCTATTGTTGATTGTAATTTTAGAGGGGGTGGCTGGGGTGCCTGACTTAATCTGCTCTTCAATACGCCACAATCATATCAACGGTGCGCTTTAGTGGTGTCTTTTTTACTTTGTCTGGAAGGTGAGAAAATGTTGTTCGGTACTCCATCTCGCCAGTGAACCTGAATCGTTTTCGGTGAATATTCTTCTTGAGATACCATCTTTTGAAAACCAAGGAGGGTAACGAGCAGAGGTCTTAGTAACATAAATATCAAAAGCGGAGTATATCAGACTGCAAGACGACTACAAGAGATGTAACTGATTCCCATGAAATATGCAACAATATGTTGGTATAAAGCAATGTAGTTTTCTTTATTAAAGTTGTAAGTTGTGAGGTTAGTATTGCTAGGAAATCCAGTATTAGCGGAAGAAGCCCAACAGGGCAAGCTTACTGAGAGGGATGGGTGATGAAGATCTTGGTCTAAAGTAAAGTCGAGTGATCTATGTACCTTGCAGGGCACTGAAGATAAAACTAGATCTAGAATTCTGCCATTTGCGTTTTGAATAAACTCGTATTGAAGCAAATCAAGCAACCCACAGAAATTTTGCAAATCATGAATACTTATAATATGTAATTTTATAGAAAACGAGGTCCTCTCGAAAAAGGACATTGCGGAAATCATGTCCTTTTTACTATTTTATTTGTTATTTTCTATATCGTACATCTAAAGGTTACCAATCAAATTTTCAAAAGCAATGAAGACAATATCCAAAATCGACCAATTTTTTGTTCCAGCCGAAATACTGTGCCAATAATTTTGGGCGCTATTCTTCGACGGAATAATCGGCCATTTATTCCTGGATTTGAGGACACAAGTTTACACTGTGAAGTTAACTTTTACTCCAGCGTTTATCACAGCCAAGTCTGATATTTTTACTGCCTAAATGTTTCCGCAATAAAGGTGAACTGAATCAAATATTGTTGCTTCAGGGACCTCAACATAACAAACATCCTCGGGCTAAATATGGCTGAGCTGACATAAATAAGTAGTTATAGAAAATACCAATCAAACAATTTTGCCGGAGATGCTAGTAATTATCTTAAATCTGCAAATACACAATTAGCATAAATACGTTAATAGCATTCCACAGGAAGACCACCTAACCTTTTAGAAGCAAAAGAAATGATTAAGCAAATAAATCGAGTGACTGTATTGTATTTTCTAACTCCTACCCCAATTCTACCAAAATTTAATATTGCTGGGGGTTAATTTCGGTTCCTTCACGCTTTTTTAACTACAGAAAGCTTATTAGCTGGCAATCTGATTGAATTGAAGCGACAATCTTAAATGAGGAATGATACAAATAAGATATAAATCAAGTTTTTAGATCGAAAATTAAGCAATCGAGCTTTTATAACAAATTTTTTCAATAAGACTGGAACTACAGAACTTGTATTATCTTGGTTGTTTCTAGAAAGGAAACGCTTTGAATTCTTGAAACCGTTTAAAATGTGCAGCTTCAGTATACATGGGCGTTAGGTAAGTAGAAATTCTTAAAACCTTTTTTTTTCTAAAAAACTTCTAAAAATAGTAATTATTTTAGATATATCCTAACCTTAAAATACGGGGAAAATAATGAAAATTCACATTAAGGCCTAACAAAAAAATAAGACTTTTTCTTATCATGAAACTATTTTCAATTGAAATTCACACTCAATGGGCTGTTCTTTCATTTTTGTAAACAAATAACAGGACCATTTATTAAGTTAGGAGAAAGTCAAAATTTTCGTACCTAAAACTTGGAAATAATAAAAAAAAACGTTATTATTTTTTTAAATAACATTAACCAATGAACGTTGGTAGACTCTCGTTCACATAATGTACTGTACCTATCTTGTGAAGGCGTATAGAAGCGCAACACCAGTTTTATTTTTAAATTCCGTGTTTAAACTAAGAATTACCATTTTAAACTCGGAATTTCGACTTAAAACTCAGAATTCTGACTTTGATACTTTGCTTAAAACTCGGAATTTTGACTCTAAACTTGGAATTCCGCCATAGAACTAAAAATTTAGACTTTAAACTCGGAATTCCGGCCTAAAACTCCGAATTAAATTTTAAATTTCCAACGAAGAACACACTTCTTATCACTCCATGACGGCATGAAATTAAACACCATAATTCGCGATTGCTTCAAGAAGAAAGTTTCCACTGTCGCCTAAAAGAAATATGAAATTTTTTAGACGACTGTCACAAAAAAAAAACGGTCTTACTGGCTTAAAACCGTTCCTGAAATAAAACTTTTTCGGCCGGTTTTAATTCACGGTCGCTTCTACGTAAGGATTAAACTTAAAGATTTATCGGAAACATTTTTTGCAATTAATCATAGCTGGCGCTGTCATCGAGGAAATTTTATTCTGTTCATTTCTCCAAATATCTCGATAAGTAAGCAATCTGCTAGATTCTTTTTATAAAAATGCTTAGGTTGCAGGAGATGCGGGGAGGAGGAGGAAACCCCATACTACCTGGTCTGTGAGTGCCCGGCACTAGAGGGAACTAGACTTCTAGTATTTGGGACCGAAATGGCGGAATCAAAAGAAACAGAACAAGCACCCATTGGACTCGTTCTGAAATACTTTCGGGAGACGGGACTGATGAGCTTAATCATCCAAAGGGGTACAATAAGCGCAAGCTTCAGTACAAGGGCTTTGAACCTACCCTAGAAGTAATAATAATAATAATAATAGGTTCGGTGGGGCATATATTTTGAACACAAAAACCAAGGAGGTAGGGGTGCAGGGCGGTTTTCGTGTTAAAGCGATACCTCCGACCGAAAAAAAACATTTTGTGAAAAGCATTTTTCCATAGAATGCTCACTTTTTGAGATCTTGAGAGAAATTAACAAAATTAAATTTCCTCGATTACAGCGCCGTCTATGATTGATCGCAAAAATTATTTCATAAAAATCTTGCGCGCATTTTTTGTCACTGAATACAATTTCGTAATAAAAAATAGGAGTTGTTAAACTTTCAAAGCTCCCACCATTATTCCCTCACAATAGATGAGGGGTGCCTGGTGCCTGGTGCAGTGTGGTTTTATGTTCAATCCTCTCACTAAGGTTTAGTGGTCTAAGATTCGGAATTTAAAAAATTAAAACTGGTGTGGTGTTTCTACCAGTTTTAACTATACACAAAGAATTAAGTACCATAACTTAGATGCTACTTTTTCCTGAGAAATTTTCTGGCGACGCCCATGGAAACAGAGAGATATTTAATACCAGTATAGAAGCTTACAACTCAGTAGATTTAATCTAACTGAGCAATCTGACAATTACGCACCGGATGAGATGAAATACTTGCTTCACAGACTTATTACTTCTTTACTTACAGCATCCCTAGCATATTTATAATAATTGATACCGCAGTGCTCAAATCGGTAACACTTATAGTGAAGAATTGTGTTCTATGTAAATGGGTGTCAATAAATCGCAAGTGAAGAATTTACCGCACCTGATAAGCCCTACGATATATGCCTATTATGCTACGCAGCTAACTTCTATATTAAGGCGTGAATAGAGTATTCCTTGTGTGTGACTGCAATTGTCTACTCTAGATACAATAATATTGCAAAAACCACTTTATTTTATCTCTGGGTGTATTTCAGACGATTTCAGTAAATTCCTCTCTACATTGGAGCGCGTTTAATTTGCACATTTATCTCCAAGCTTGCTCTGAGTTACATCCTTCTAAAAAGAGGTAAAAATCTATAAAGGAAAAACATATTTTCCTTTTATAGCCTGTTTTATGATCTTGTTATAGATAATGTTAATTCTGAAATGTATACATTTGGAATTATTCGGGTCATGTTATTTGATAGGAACGATAAGAGTAATTTTATAATGCTTTCCTGCCTTGTTATTATTTTCAGTAGCTGAGCTTAATTGCTTTGAGATATGCTACTGAATTAAAATTCGATTTAAGTATATATGGAGAAAAAACTTGTTTCATGCTCTTCAAAAGCCTTTTTTTTATTACTCACTATTCCTTATACGCTCTAATAAAAATTTGTATTTCCAATTATTATATCCCACTCTTGTCTTTCACAATTTCTTCAAAAGTTCAAAGTATTTTCTGGACTACTGATCTCGAGTTATTAATCGGAAATTCATAAAAGCAGGCGACAAATCATAACGAATTATGTTAAGTCACTGAATAATTTATACAGAATCATGTATCAACTATTAATCAAAACAAGAACTTGAGACAAGTCCACTAAAAAAACTACATTCATCAGCATACCGTCGGTGATGATGTTGCGTTGCCTAGAGCAAAATTTAAGACTTGAGTGCACATTTTTCATAATATAGCGTTATACAAATTGTCTAGATATTATAATAATCATCAGTGTTCCGAGGATTTATAGTAATTATTATGTCATCAAATTGATATTTAAAATAAATTATAACATCTTCGAATTGGCGTACTTATAATGTATGATAATTTATAATAAATAGTTGGATAGCTGAAAATTAAATACCTGTCAATAATTACTATAATAATTATGCCTGTAAGAGGATGTCTTAAGCATTGATTTGAATGGGAAGATTCTTTTGCAAGACCCCGATGAAAATCGATTCTCTAAAAAATTTAAAATAAACGTCTCGGATCAATAATTGAAAAAAGTGTATTTGACGACTTAGAATTCATAAATTGTTGTTTCTTGGCAGTTTAACAATAGCTATTTGTGATACAAGTTCAAAGGTGCTCTGCAACAATGGTAAAGCACCTACCTACTTGTTGTTTTGAGATAATTAGCATATTTTATGACACTGTGTTAGAAAATGTCTACATTTCTCCAAGATAGAAAAAAAAAGATACATTTTTTATCAAATAAAGATCAATACAAGTAAACGGAATAGCCACTATTATGTAAAAAACCCCATTTATCTTGTTACAAAAAAAAAAAATAAAACTACTGTCGATTTAGATCTCTGTAGCAAAAATCTTTATTCAAAATATTTCGGAAAATGTGGTTTAGAAATTAACTGACAGATCTGGAGATAATGCAATTGTTGCTTGCTGTAACGCTATTGCCTTAAGGAGTTTCAAAACAAAAAAGGAGTTGTGGTGACACACCTTGCAAACGGAGTGTTTAAGAATTTTGACGATTGTCAAACTCGGCCTTCGGCCTCGTTTGTCATTTTCTTCAGGCCGTCCATGCTTAATATACTTCCCTTGTAACTTTTATCATAATAGCTATTTGTGAAGTTGCAAAAAGAGTGTTTAAGCAATTTGACGATTATGAGAAGTCGTTTGGCAGTTTTAATCCGTACGTACAACACTCCCATTTTACAACTTCACAAATAGGTATTATGATACGAGTTGCAAAATGAGACTATATAAGCACGAACGAAAATTGTCAAACGAGGACGAATGCCGAGTTTGACAATCGTCAAAGTGCCTAATCACTTGCTATTTTGCAAAGTGTGTCACACAATATTTTTTGTTAAATCGACAAGAAACAACAATTATTATGAATTTTAAGCTTATGAAATCTTGAGATTAGTATTTTATATTGTCAAAGTGACAGCAGACTTAATAAAGATTCATGAAAACTTAATTTTAATTGTCATTTATGTAACTTAAAAGAACAAGTACGTAGATGGTGAAATGGATCGCACCTAGGTAGGATGATAAGGAAATTATTTCCATCGCCCTCGTTAAATCAGCCCAAACCGAAATAGCAAACAGTGCAAGAATAGGTACGTAAATACCTAAAGGTAAAATTATTAGGGAATCAAAACACTTCCACCCGCCAGCGAGGCAAAGAAACGATCCCTGCCAGCACATTAAATATTCAGAAAAATAGAAATCGCTCTAGCTGAGCTGGTCACATTCCAGCACGGAACATCAAGGGTAGAAACGCCAGATGCCTTTATAAAAGCGCCTCGCACCGATTGAAAGGACAGGATGACCTAGAAACAGACCGGGTGGAAAGATTTGTGAAATCAGAATCAAACAATAACCCCTTGCAAAGACAATAGTAAGTCGCTAGGTATTCCACCCACGATAATGAAAATTTCACCAATCAATAAAGCAAAGAAATAAATCACAGTAGCCGGAAATTCACCACGGTCCCTAAACAGCAAGAAGGTGAAAATGCGAAGTGAAAGTTAAGCCGGTGTAATTATAATAGCTAGGAACAATGGAAAAGACGAAAACGCGTCGGCCGATTTTAAGGAAAATTTAGGTAGTTGAAGTTCAGGATAATTCAGTAAGGTAGCCGCGAGGTCAAAATGCCAAATCTTAAGACAAGTGAGATATGATAAGAAACAAATCACGATATAAGGTAGTGCCAACGGTGCATTGTTACGTGTTGTGTTAAGAAAGCGGTTCACCGCTTCTATAAAAGCAGACGTCTTACCGCAGCTCCAGACAGATAGAGATCAGCTTCCGAGCAGGTCGAATCTGACTTTCTAAGCCTTTATACGGTACCCAGAGATGGCCTAGCGGACTCCGGGATACCTAATCCTTATCTATACCCGAAAATGAGACCAGAGATGGCATAGCGGACTCCGGTCGAATTTCCCTTATCTACCTTGGAAAAACTCCAGTTGAAAACCCGAAAAGGGCAAATATCGTTTCACGCCAATTTCAAATAACAAGTCTAAATTTCCTTAATAAAATTCGACCAGAGATGGCATTATAGCGGACCCCGGTCGAGTTTCCTTTATCTACCTTGGAAAAACTCCAGTTAAAAACCTGAAAAAGGGCAGAAAACCGTTTCACGCCAATTTCTAATCACAATTCTAATAAAATTCGACCAGAGATGGCACTGTAGCGGACTCCGGTCGAGTTTCCTTTACCTATCCTGAGAAATCCCAGTGAAACATACTTCATTCGCATCTCGAACTCAATATTCGCAGTTGGCAACTTCTCTTCGAACCAATTCACTAGTAGATGGCAAAGCGCCTATTCTGAAGGAATTTCCTCAGACCTCAGGGGGCCGGTAAAAGAGCATGACTCTTTAAAGTGGAAATCGTAGAGCGAAACGGGGCAAAAAGCACCCTCAGAGTAGGACAGAGTAAAGCAAACCAAAGCAGGGCTGTCAGGTGTAATAACCGCCATCACATATCAGGAAATCCAATAACCAAAATAAAGCTAGGATCATGAATTTCAATTCACAAATAAAGATTCAAAACAACTCAAGAATAAATTAATCTCGAGTATGGGAAAGCTAAGCAAGAAAGTCAAGAAACCAAAGTATCATTATAAGATCGTTTTTCCGAAGCTCTTCTATTCAAAATTACACCTGAATCTCGTACAATGGATGTTATTATTACGATTCTGACTGTGCTATCTACTCTCTTTAGGTGATAGGTCGTCGTACTTGTGTTAATGGTGGACCGGTAGCTGGTACCGATACAAACAAATAAGTATAATTTATCCATAAATAAGCCTAAACACAAATGATAAATAAAAGTCCAGCATTCTCAATCATTAACTCGATTAATGGTTCAAGAGCAGTGGTCTGTAGTATGGTCAGCTAGTAATCGCATTCAAGAGAACAAGGTTTCGCAAGAAAGAACATAGACAAAAATGCTCTGTGTAATCAACCCAGGTATTCAGTAAAATCTCCACATCCACAGTTGATCAAAGCAACAATATAACAACTCGAATGACCAATCAAATAACTCATTGCCTCGTGAGGCAAGGTAAAACAAACAGGTTGCAACCAATAGAATAACAATCAGTACTGCCAATAGGCATATAGGGCAAGACTGGGCACGGCGGCGGCGATTGCTGGTCTCGTCACGATAGTAGTCCCGCAAACAAGCCGGCACCAGTAGGTGCCGGAAATGCATGAATTACAAATTCCAGCATTTCTATCAGTACTGACTAGTTAGGGGTAGAAACCAGGAACACGGTGGAATCGATGACTGGTCTCGATATCCGCAAATATGCCGGTTCCAGGAGGTACCAAACTAAAAATTCCAACACTTCAATTCTTCGCCAGGTAGCCCACAGGGGCAAAAGGTTAATCAAAAGGTCAGACCAAAGTAAACAAACAAGGTATACCAAATAACAATAATATGAGTTATCAAGCAGGTCACGAGTAAAAATAAACGGAGGTGAAATAATTCACACTCCCAGGTAAATCAACTGTGAAAATAAAATCATTAAATAAAAGAGAATCGGAAGGAACGATTTTATAAAAGATATGAAATCAACATTCAGGAGAAGTGGCAACCCCGTACTCGAATAACCACTCGAGAGTCGAGACCATTTTAAGCGGCCCGAATCTCCGTATCCGAACACGAATCGCTGTAGCTCGGTAACCGAACTGCCGCCAGCCATCTAGGCGCGATATTCAACCCGAGTCAGACCCACAGGGCGACTCCGCTAGATATAAAGGGTGATTCTCCCGGTTGAAAATACACGATATTTTCGTACGAGAAATTGAATAGGTAACCAGACAGACATTCCCGCCATAGCCCGGGTAGTCTGTAACCAAACTGGTTGTATTCTTTAATTAATTCAAGCAGTTGCTTGAAATGAAATCAAAGAAACCAGAAAAAGGAAATTAGGTAAAGAAAATCGTTGAATAGGTAATCAGACAGACATTTCCGCCATATCCCGGATAGTCTGTAACCAAAGTGGTCGTACTCGTCAATTAATTCAAGCATATGCTTGAAATGAAATCAGACAGACATTCCTGCAATATACCGGGTAGTATGTAAACGAAACAAAAACAAAACGAAATAATAAGAAAGCACAGGAGTGCAAAAGAGTGGTTTCTGAAATAGATAGAAGTTTGAAAGATATATGAAATATATCTATCTTCGCTTTCCACTTTTTTATGCTCTCTATGCAAATAGGGATTCATCATTCGCTTTCCATTGTTTTGTACTCTCTATGCAAAATCACAGCCCCTCTCGCCCTTCACCATTTTACGCCCCTGTAAAAGAATTCTCTCGCTCATCATTCGCTTTTAGACATCTGATAGGAAGTCCACCGTCAGCAACAAGTCTCAGTAAATTTCCCCGCTTTTCCGAAAGAAATCCCAATCAACCGAGGTACAATGAGTCATAGTAGGTCCTTTTGCGCATTCGTTTCGGCCATAGTAATCCTGGCATACCTCAATCAAAGAGCAGGGGTGACTACGGTAATAACTACGAAAACACAACGATAAAAACACAGCGGTCCTATTAGGGGAAACCCAGAGGTAAATAGACGATCACAGTGGCTTTTCGAGACAGAGCAACGGGCCCGGGTCCTCTACGTTACAATGTATGTCACTTTTAGGTACTTGTGCCTAAAAGAAAATCATTTTCAAAGAAATCAAAAGAAAAAAGTAATCATTGTAATAAAAAAAGATTCATCCAGATGTAAAGGAGTCAGACATAAGGTTGGTATGCAGACTTGACAGGAGAGAAATATTGGGGAATTATAAAAATTTGCTTTTTATATTTAAATACATTTTTGTAAAAAAGACATTTTAAGACATTTTCCTATTAAACTAATTTCAATAACTTACAAATAACGCATAATTGGTGTCTTTAGAATTAGCCAATTGTTTAATTAGCCTTGACATAAGTTCAATTTTCGTATTCCTTCCTCTTGATATCAGGAGGATACAAAAAAAAAAACTTGAAGGTAATAATAATCGTACACTTGTTGGATAAATTTTCTATACCGCAGGTGAAATTATTAAGTGGATACACCTATATAATTTACAACTAAAAATACCCCTGTTTACTTGATAGATACATAACTACGTATTATAATTTAAATCTATCAACAATAATGATATGGTAGCAAGTCTTTTCCGTTACTTTGAAGGTGATCGGCAACGAAAATGATGATAATGATTGATTAAATTGCGATTAATTTAGTCAGAAAAATTCAGAAGCAACTTATAATATGATCGACATAAAGTAACAAGACATACACAGAATGTAAATCGAGCAGCTTCATTTGTTATAAATAAAAAGCAAACAAACAAACATGAGAAGTTACTCGTATCTCGACACGACATATTCTGCTAGTATGTTGAAACTGCAACATTAATATTTAAATTTATGTAGAATTATTCGATAACTGGCTCGGTCAACGCCTCTTCTCTACATTGAGTTCCCATTTTTAACCCAGATCAATCTCTTGTAATTATGTTGAATTAAAAACAAAGACAACACCTGTTTAATGCTTATGCGTGACTAAATTTGTGATGAGGATGATGAGAATTCTCAATTTGCATTCCCACATATACACTTAACCGGCTTACCTTCTTACCACTAGTAATATGTTATCATGGTTACATTTTTATTTTCCGAGATATCCTTATAAAGCGTGAATTAGTTGCTTTGAAAATTCAAAAATCGCTATGGTGTTAAAATTAATAGATATTGGGTTACTTGAGCCATTAAATATGTTAATAAATTGTCGAGATAATTTTGAGATGAAAGCTGACGGTGAAAGAAGATGGTTACGGGCATTCTAATTGAGAATTCTTCATGCAAATTATGCTTGCATGACGTTTAGGGCAAAAATATTACCTTAACGACTTGTCTTAACAACTACTTCCAGTAGTGTTGCCTGCAAAATGAGACCTTTATAACAGGGATCAGCTCATAAGTTTCTTCATTTTCTAAGCTTAGATACTGTAGACGACAGGACATGATGGATATACTTAAGGCGATCTAGAAACTTCACCTTAGTTTCCAAGAGGGAATCTCTCCTAAACGCGATGATCAGAATAAAGATCAATAAAAATGATAATTCTGTTAGAAAAATAATAATTATATCAAAAGTAAAAACTTTTTTAAACACCTTGGAATCTTAATATCATAGGATGAATCTACACAAGGTTTGATCAAAAAAATTGAGATCGTTAAGCGCAAGAGACAACTTTTTTAACAACTTCTGCGCTCTGCTTGGTTCCATTCGGTAGGTTCATAAAATCATTCCACATTCCAGTTTGTTTTATTAGAAAAAAAAATGATTTCTAGCCCGTGTGGGGTTTGCCAATGCCCCATCGGGCACCTCCCCAGGTGGCGGATGGGGGAACGTTTATCAGATACCTAAAAAATCAATCAAATACCCGGGGGGACCGAAATAGGCACAACAGCGTCTGACCCAGAATGGGCGGCTGTGAACATTATCTGTATTCATGTTCGACTCAGCTGATATAAAACCTAGGAAATCAACGGGAAACTACCTGGTTATTGTCCTATTGCAACTCAAGATAATCTCTCCCGAGCACCCCTTAAGTGGGGAGAGGGTACGAAGAATCCGCCGGTTGCTATGCAATTCTAAGCTAAAAACCTTCTTGCGCATCAATCGCATAAATAGTGTATTTTTAAGCGATCCAATTTATGAATATTTTCACCGCTTTTTCAATTGGCTTTCTGAAAATTTCCCTAGTCAGGTCATATTAGCGTAGTGGTTAACTGTGAAAATTGCATTTCACTTCGTTTGAAAACGTGCCTTAGAATGGATTTTTAAATTTAACAAAACCAAAATAAATGGTAAAATTGAACAATTTTGCCCCTTTTCCTTTGCCCGCCACTGGCTGACTTTACCTAAAAAATACTATTTTTTACACTACCTTCAATAGAACTGAAAAAGTGAAAAGGGAGCTTTGAAAACTGAAAATTTTAAATTTTGGAGGAATAAACATAATTTAAAAATATTCGAATATCTCCGCCATTTTTCTTATTTGCTTCTTGAAAATTTTCAGAATTAAGGGTTATTAGTATAGTTATCTACTGGAAAAATTTCAGTTCGATTCGTACAAAAATAGAAAAATAGAATAAACGGCTATAGAAATTTAGCCTTTTTTACCCTTTTCCTACCCATGCCACTGGCTTAATAATAAAAAAATGCAAATTTTATTGCAATAACTCAAATTTCAATAACTATTCTTCCAATAATGCTAATTTTGTTTAAAAGTTTTTGTTTCTAACTTGCTTATTTAGAGGTTCAAAATCTATCAATTTTTCCTAAAATTTAAAAGGCAGCCATTTTGGAACGGCTATTCCGATTTTACTCAAGATCGACTACTTGCAGTTATATTACTACAAAAAAAATTTCAGCCCCCTAAATTGAAAACTGCGACCAGAAACCGTGCCTCATGACCGTTTTTTTTTGTAAATTTGGAGGGACACCCTGTAAAAGTAACAAAACTTTAGGAAAATTATTTTTACGAAAATCAAACGTCATCTCTAAGTTTCACAAGAGTAAAAAATTTCGTTCATTAATCTTGAAAGGTGAAGCTACAGGAGCGTTTTTAAAATTTTAGAGAAATAAACATCATGTAAAAAAAATTCAAATAACTCCGCCATTTTTGTTATTTACTTCTTGAAATTTTTAAGGGCTGGAGGCTATTAGTATAGTTGCGTACTGTGAAAATTTCAGTTTAATTCCTTCAAAAATGTGCTAATAAATTGTTAGAGAAATTTAGCGATTTTTACCCTTTTCCTACCCACGCCACTGGCTTATTAAAAAAAGTAATGGAAATTTTATAACATTAAATCAAATTTCAATTAATTCTCCTCCAATCATGTTGATTTAGTTTCAAAGTTATTTTTCCATCTTACTCATACAGGGGTTCAAAAAAAAGCAATTTTTCCAAAAATTCAAATGGCCGCCATTTTGAAACGGCTCGGCCGATTTTGCTCAAGTACAATACCAGACCAGTTCTTATATATATCTTACTCCCACAAAAATTTCAGTCCTCTAGATTGAAAACTGCGACCTGAAATGAGGTGACAAAAACGGGATATGGGGAATTTTGAAAGGACACCCTGTAGAAGTAACGAGACTTTAGGAATTTTTTTCAACGAAAATCTAACGTCGTTCCAAGGTTTTACAAGGATCCAAAATTTCATTCACTAATCTTGAAAGATAAAGCTACAGGAGCGTTTTGAAAATCGAAATTTCGCGATTTTGGAGAAATATATAAATATATAAATATATATATAAATATATATATATAGACATATTAAGAGCCCATACGAAGCCTAAAATGCTATGTTCAGTTGAGTATTCGAAGCCTGGACCTACCATGTGAAGCCCGACTTCGGGCTTCGAAAATTTTAACGTGTATAAACGTCGTACAGCATGGCCATCTATCGGTGGAAACGTTGGAAAAATTTTGCCCAGGGCATCACTTTGACACCGGGGTACCCTAAAACATACGCGACATAGTTCAACGAAACGTTCTACAGAGGGAGCGGCGCACGTTAGTATATAATTGTGTATATGTCGAGCATTTTTCGAAGCCTGTAGACGCACAGCCGATTATTCGAGTCCCGGTAAAATTGGCAACGGTGCATTGAGTGATGATATGTTTACATCAATTCATAAGCATCACGAGCTCTTCAATCTCCTCTCCAGTAAAATAATTTAACCCGAGAGCAACAACTGTGTTTACAGTCGCTAGCGCAAGCATTGCGAGCTGCGTTTCGTATAATAACCGCATAATAGCCAATCAACCATTCTTGAATCACCTCATAAATTCTTGGTATTTTAACAATTTTAGCACAGAACTTTTAAACTAAAATTCCTACGTATGCATAAGCCAACATTATTTTCAGCTATAGGTATAGGTAGAGCAGGTGTCCCATTTTTACCCGGTTAATTTTTTGAAATAGAACAACGTATTTTTTTTACATTATCGTGTTCAGATTTTCTGACTGTAATTTTGCATTATAGCAATTTATTTAAAAGAAATATACCTTGCGACCTTGCTTTTTAAAACTAAAAGATGAAACTTGCGATGGTGGTAGTCAATCAAAGACCATCTTAATGTTTGAAAGTTGCGATTTTATGTTCACAAAAAAAAACTTGGTAACTTTTAAAGTGGAGTTTATACAAAGTCAATTGAAACGACAAAAAACTAAGAAGCGCGGCTGATAATTCATAGTTCATTGATGAAACATATGCGGCGGTAAAACAAATTTAATAGCTATTTATGATATTAGTGTTAGAAGTGAAGTTTTATTTTGTTAGTGAAAAGGTTTGTGAAATGAGCGAAGCGTAGCGGAGCGAATTTTACAAATTCACGAACAAAATAAAATCACTTTTAAGACGAATATCAGTGACTTTTGCGTGGCCTAGTGGTTCTCCGCTGGCTCACGAAGCCATAGATCGCGGGTTCGAAACTCACCTAGGCCCGCTTTGCTTTTCAGATTCATTTTCGAATGTCTGTGAAAAGTAAAACAAGCGATCGAACGTTTAAAAGGCAAATATATAATTTAAAGTGTGTGTAGCTGAAGAGTTCGTGCTCAAAGCCAAATTACCAGAGTGGAGCGACTATGTCTTACCTACACAGTTAAGACCGAGGCTCCCTCTTTAAAAAAAAAGACGAATATCATACATTGGTTTTTGTAAAACTGCTCTATTTTGATAATAAAATTGATGAATTTAGAATGACACTCAACTTCAAATTGAATTTTAAAATATTTTTGTAAGTACAAGTAATGTACTATGCAATAGCAACCGTTGCTGACGCTATGGTTACTAACAAATGCGTGCATACAAATAAAAGAGATGTCATAATAATTATTATTAATTGCAATTTATGAACAATTATTATTGTCTTGAATTCTTGACTAGGTACTTATTTTTTATTAATATGTTTGCCAGTAATAAAAAGAATATGAAAAAATCTTATTACCTATAATTTTGTCTGATTTCGTCATGAGAAAATGTAGTTTAAAAAGAGAATGTAAGTACAGAAAAAGTAGATAGAATTACTTTTAACACGAGTGTTGTAATGTATTTTTAACACTGTTACAAATTTTTTTAACCCGCTTCCATGGGCTTCAATGGCACAAAAAAATGTTTTTGTGCAACTGCCATTAAAAGACACATACATAACTTTTAACGACAGCTGACAGTGTTAAAAGTGATTGTTAAATGGAAGCGTGTTAAAAGTACTTTTAACACTAGTGTTAAAAGTAATTTTATCTACTTTTTCTGTACTTACATTCTCTTTTTAACCTACATTTTCTCATGATGAAATCAGACAAAATTTAGAGTATAAAATTTAGAGTAATAAGATTTTTTCATATTCTTTTTATTACTGGCAAACATATTAATAAAAAATAAGTACCTAGTCAAGAATTCAAGACAATAATAATTGTTCAGAAATTGCAATCAATAATAATTATTATTATGACATCTCGTTTATTGGTATGCACGCATTTATTTGTTAGTAACCATAGCGTGGGCAACGGTTTCTATGCATAGTACACTACTTGTACTTATCTGTAATATTTTAAAATGCAATTTTAAGTTGAGTGTCATTCTAAATTCATCAATTTTATTATCAAAATAGAGCAGTTTTACAAAAACCATTGTATGATATTCGTCTTAAAAGTGATTTTATTATATGTTCGTGAATTTGTAAAATTCGCTCCGCTACGCTTCGCTCATTTCACAAACCTTTTCACTCACAAAATAAAACTTCACTTTTAACACCAATATCATAAATAGCTATTTTAATAAATTTTCTACCTGATATTAAAATTTATTGGGAAATAACGCGCCAAACGAAAAATTTCAATTCGTGGTCACTTTTTTATTATCCATTTTTGGAAAAAAAGTTATTCTCCATAAAAAGTTGTGCTTGGTCTGAAACCTAAAATGGAATAGTCTGACATAAAATTTTTGCAATCGTATACGAGCTTTGTCCTAAAACACGAATAGTACCAAAGAGTAAAATAGTTATTGTATTATTTATTTATATTTATTGTTATAAAATTGCAATCTAATATTAAGGTCACAACCAAGGCATCTGTGGCACTACGGTCGCATTGCTATTTTTTTCTTCACTTTCAGGGCAAGGAATATCTTCGAAATTAACAGTAGCACGATTATTATTTAGTGCTATTGAAATACCATCATTAAATCATTTATACATTTTCTTATGAAAGAAAAGTTTATTAAATTTTTTACAAATGTTTTTTCTTCATCTAAAATCAATGAAAATCAATGAATATCTGTAATCAGAAGTAATAATACTTAATACGAGTATGTAATCAAAAGTATAAATTATCTGAAATATCAGACCAAAAAAAATCTAATTTTATTTTGGAGCTAAATTTGTTCGTCTAGGTTTATAGCGCGCTTAGAAAAGTAACTTATAAAAACAATAGGTATACATAAATAGTTTAGAAAGGGTTTGTGCGTAATATTATAGAATTTTATCATGTATTTTTATAAATTTTTAAAGTTTCATAGGTTTTTTTTATATTCACCTACCCACCCACCAAACTTATAAATCACAGTACCTAACTACAATATTATAAGTTTTAAAATCATGATCAATAAAAATATAGGTAGGTACATAAGTACCTAACTGGTTATCACCAAATTATAATTATTATTAATTGTGATCGTTTAAAGACTGCAGTCAGTAAGGTAGGTATGGTATAGTCGACCAAGAGATAATATAACGAAATGATCTAATTGTTAAACTGTCATATTTTATGACTTCAACAATATTTCAATAATCCAAAAATTGATAAAATGACAGAAGTCGTTTCGTTATATCTCTGGTCCAACTATACTGCATGCACCTATTTAATAGTAACTGTATTTTGTAACTTTGTTTTTTGATTTAACTTACGAGTACCTACCTAAACATTACTTGAGTTATTTTCGTTTATTTCCTGTTATTTTGATTTTGTTTCCTAGGTAACCTTTTGTATTGGAACTGTTTTTCTCTGATTGTTGATTGAAATCAGTTTAGTTAGATTGATTTTTCACAGGGCTGAACTTTTATTTTTTTTAACTTACTCAAAAAATATCGATACAATTTTGTGGAAATTTTCAATTACCTTTTGAACACACAATCAATTATAAAAATCCTAACTACAAGTTTACCGCCAACAGAAGCGCTTTAATTTAAATGAAAAATTTTGTCGATTTCGTCGAACTAGTTGAGTGGTTTCAAATATTTAAAACTTTTAAAATGCAATTTTTCTGAATCATCAATTTTTGAATTTTTTGTAATTCTAAAAGTCCTGTCCTGCAAAAAAAGTCGTAAATGTACATTTCATGTTAGGAGTAGTCTAAACATGATACACATACATATAAGTGGTAGCTGGTTTTACGCAAAAATAAAACAACACATTTTCTTTCCCATTTCGCTCCACTAGTTGGAAAAACCGGACTTTATTCAATTTAATTATACGAGGTTCATTAACTGGGTATTCGTGACTCGCTACGTGGACATCGGAAATAGTAAAAAAACAGGGTCTGTTAAATTTCAAAAAATGTGGACAATTTTAAATATTGAGAAGTATTGAGAATCTGAAAAAAAATTTAGGATAATAATAGGATGCTGCTGAAATATCGTGAAAAAAAAAACAAAAATCGAGATTTCTTATTTCAGCTAAATCTTTTTAATTAGGTACCATGCACAAAGTAAGAAACCACAAATTAATAAACAAAAAAATTTAATAATTTAATTAATAATTTTAACTCACTTTGTTTATTCTGACTCCTTTATTAAAGTTTATTAATTCAAATGAGAACTAAATATTAATATTTAAAGAGGACCGTTTTTTTGACGTATCGTAAAGTCATTTAGGTATTGAAAATTTAAAACGACTTCTAAGTTACAATGGGTACAACATAAGTTAATATAGGGTGTAATTATTTACATATTATTACCTATGGAAATACTTAAAAAATGCACTTTTTGACATTCGGTAAAATTTTATTTCTTTATTTTTGAAAAAGAAGATTAAAATTTTTCAAATTTATTTGCAATGTGATCAATTTTTGGGTTCCGGGATTTTTTCTATAGCGAATGGCATGAAAAACAATATGGTGGCCATAAGAAAAACAAAAACGTCAAATGAGTGGCTCATTAAGGCTTATGTAAACCTACCTAAAAAATTTTTTTTTTCAATAATAAAGAAGATATGACTAAAATAATAAATCTGCATGTTTCAAGTTTTTTTCAGGATATTTCAAGAAATTCTGGGAATATTGAGAAAAAAAAAATTGCCAAATACTGCGAAACTTTTTTGTAATTTAACCGACTTCGTATCTTTTACAGTTTCATGCAGTTTTTTTTACCTCAATGGGGCAAGTATAATTAAATTAAACGACGACCGGCTTTTCTGAAAGGTCGTATTGTAAAGTAGATGACATGTACTTATTGAAAATTAAAAACGACTTCCAAAGTAGGTACAAGACAACAAGTTAACATAGGGTGCATATTTTTACATGCTATTTCCTATGGCAACACTTAAAAAGATGCACTGTATAGTTTGTATGTTGTTTTTTGTTAGTCACGCAACTGCATGTTTTTGTTTATTTGAATTTTGAATGTTATTGCATGTATGCAGTGCTGATCAACATTTTTAAGTAACAATTTTTGATATTGTCGAAAATAAAACATTTTACTTATCAATAACTGTTTTTAGCTTTCTTACCCACCCAGCACCCCTATTTCGCTCCTCGATCCAGAAAAAATTGATGGAACTTAGGATACGTGGATGTAAATATTTACAAAAGCTTTTTTTCGAAAAAATAATATAATAATTACATAATAATAATTAATATAAATTTTTTTTTAATATTATTAATTTTTGTTTCCTTGATTTTTATTTTATACCGAACGGCATGAAAAAATCAATATGGCGGCCATAAGAAAAACAAAAGTAGGCTATGAAAACTCTGGAATTTAGTCGGCTTTGAAAATTTTTATAATGTGAAAGGGATAGATTTTGACGACTAATGTAAGTCTACAAAAAATAATTAATCGAGTAATTAATTAATTTCCAATAATAAAAAAGATATGGCTAAAATAAGAAATTTTGATTTTTCAGTTTTTTCAGGATATTTCCGCAACGACTGGAAATATTCAAAGAAAAAATTCAGATTCTCATTAAGCATTAAATTATGCAGCTTTTCTCTAATTTAACCGAGTCTGTATCTCTTGCCGTTTCCAAGATCCCCATGTAGTCATGTTGTACTGCTAGTGCTACTTACAACTGGACACATTATTGTATAGGTTTAGGTAGGTCCTATAATAGGTAACATGCTAACATGCAATGATCAAAATATAGGTAAGTACTTTTAATAGCTTGAATTTTATTTTAATCAGAGCATAATAACGTACGTTGATTGTTTAAATTTTTTGTTTTTACAATAATTTAATAACACGGAATAAGTACCTACCGCGGGCTGCTTGCTATATTGACATTTTTTGCCCTCTTAGTTCAGCATGCCAGCTGGTTAGTTCTCCAGCAGACCAACAGTTTTGTGATACTAGTAAAAGAATACACATACTACCTACCACCTAGAAATTGAAGAGTGAACTGGAAGACTGGAACTGACTGATTCTTTTGTTTGCTACTTACTCGTTTGTTCCTAAATTATGATTTCTGAACATAAGTCCCTATCTGGTCGGCAGTACGGCAGTAAAATAAACGCAAGTAAAACCGTTGCTGAATAAAATCTTATGTCCTCACACCCGTCTCATTTTATGGTACTTAACCACAGAATCATCTTGTTTTATAATATATTAAAATCTTTTTGTGAAATACGCAATATGTAGTCGGTAGTCCAGTCAGTAAAGTAAAAAATGTACCAAAATTTCATAAAAAATCAAAAAATCTTATTACATATATGAGATTTTTCTCCAATATAATAAATAAATATCGTATGGCTGTGGTAAAGCACAAGTGTTGTTAGTGAAGAGAATTAAATTGGGTAAATATTTACATCTACGGTATCCTAAGTTCCATCAATTTTTCGGGACCGAGGAGCGAAATAGGGGTGCTGGGTGGGTAAGAGCTAAAAACAGCCATTGCAAACTAATATTAAGGTCACAACTAAGGCCTCTTTGACACTACGGTCGCATTGCTATTTTTTTCTTCATTTCATTTTTCTTCAACAGTAGCACGATTATTATTTTGAATTTAATTTATTTTGCATTTTCATTCCAAAAAGCGTAACATCAGTCCCTATAGTCTGGATACGATATGAGAAAACTTATATACGCGCAGATACCTCTGTACCGTGCCGGTCGCATCCTCCGCGCTACGACGCGGTTGGCTTGGCTTGACGCTTGACGTATTCATCACTTCTCTGGTCTGGTGCATGGTGCATGTTTATATGTGTTTATACGCCGGCTAACCAGGACCGGACTCCCTACTGCGATTTTTAGTGCCGTTTTTTTGCTAATCATGAATTTGCAAAGCAAATGAATACCTTCCTAGTGTTACTATAGGTATAGATACGTCCTCTACCCCTATACAGGATGCACCATAAATCCTTCTCCTAACGCTAAGAGATACAGGGTCGGTTAACGTTAAACTAGACAAAAGATGCGCAATTTTGTGGCCATCTCGAATCAGTCAAGACATACAAAATATCTGTGACCGTTCCTGAAATATCCTGAAAAAACTGAAAAATCGAGATTTCTTATTTTTTCCATATCTTTTTTATTATTGAAGATTAATAAATAATTTTTTGTGAACTTACATAAGTCGGCAAGAGCTACCCATCTGACATTTAAAAAATTTTCAAAGTCGATTAGATCTCAGAATTTTCATAGTCTTCATAGAATTTTTGGTAATTGTATACATCCGCGGCTCCTACGTTTCATCAATTTTTTCGGGACCGAGGAGCGAAATAGGGGTGCTGGGTGGGTAAGAAGCTAAAAACAGCCATTGCAAACTAATATCAAAGTCACCACTAAGACCTCTTTGGCACTACGGTCGAATTTCTATTTTTTTTTTCACTTTCAGGGCAAGGAATATCTTCGAGATTAACAATAGCACAGTTTTTGTTTTGAATTTTGCATTTATTTTGCAAAATGGTCCGATTACGTTTGAATGCGGTTCGTATGTTGCGTATGTTACCAGACCGGCTCTGGTGTTGATATTACAAGTTTCCGCCGTCCACTCGACACTCTGACCTTGCATGTTTATTGTGATTTTCGCTGTTCTAAACAGGCCCGCGCCCGCACTCAGGAAGACCTTCTTTTGATGCCCTTTTGTTCGCTTATCTTTCATTTGCAAAGCAAATTAATACCTTCCTGGTGTTACTATAGGTATGTCCTCCACCCCTATATGTATAGGTGCCATAGTGAAACTGTAGGAGCCGCGTATGTAAATAATGACCAAATTTTTTTTTATGTTTATTAATTTGTCGTTTCCATTATTTTTTTCATATCGAACGACATAAAAAATAATATGGCGGCCATAAGAAAAACGAAAGTTGACTGTGAAAACTCTTGGATCTAGTCGGTCTTGAAAATTTTTATACCGACAGATGGGTATGACGATTTCTGTAAGCCTACAAAAAATTATTTAGTAATTTCCAATTATCAGAAAGATATGGCAAATAATGTAAGAAATCTCGATTTTTCAGTTTTTTTCAGGATATTTCAGGAGCAGTCACAGGTATTTTGTGTCTTGACGGATTCGAGATGGCCACAAAATTGCGCATTTTTCTCTAATTTAACCGACGCTATATCTCTTAGCGTTCAGGAGATAGCAATATAGAGAAGGATATATGGTGCACCCTGTATAGGTGCCATAGTGAAACTGTAAGATACCCAGATGTAAATATTGACAGATTTTTTCATAATTAATTTATTAAAGGTCATAATCTATTTACCTTTTATTTATTAGTATTTTTGTTATTTTTTTTAATATTATTTTCCTATTATGTATTTATAAAATGATAATTGATATAGGTAGGTACCTACTTAGGTACGGTGTCTCTAGGCAAGTGCCAATCAGTTGTTATTTTTTTTAATAATAAAAAAAAATCATTAATTTAAGTAATTTTAAAATGAGGGATGACTTCACTTTAGTAATTAGCACATTATTTGTGTCTTACATTTATACACAAATTGTAGGTTTTCATTATCAAAATATGTATGAAATATCCACTGTTAATGTCGCCATTCTGTAGAAATTCTCGATTAAGCAGTAAGTAGCTGGTAGTCTATTTTTGCCGTACACCGAAGCGACATAATAATTGCTGTTTAAAGTTCCGATGATGGTATTAGCAATGCTTTTCGGAAACAGTTTTGATGTTTTTCTAACTAAACTATCATCACAGATACCATTTTGAAAAATTGGAACAACAAAGTTTCATTATTTATAAACTACCACATTTTGAAAAAAAATTGACAATTTTGAATAGTGCCTTTTTGCACAGGACGATTTTTTGACGAGAATTAGGTATTTAGCCCATTCCTGAAAATTTCAGCCATGTACTCTAAAAGGCCCACACAGGGCGACAACTTTATTGCTAGATTAGCACTCTACTATAGAATACCTAGGTATATGTAATTAATATAGAATGGATCTCTTACTACCGGTTAACCGTTTTAGGTATAGTCCCCTAAATCTATTTTCTAACTTAAAAAATAATCGGCAGACTGCTAGACTGCTGGTATAATAATCTTAAACGCGTATAAAATCCAATGAAAGGTTCCCGCGGTCGGATAGTCTGTAACACTGGATGCAATCTTTAGACCTGAACTGAAATTTTGGGAAGTGGAAGTAGAAAAGGGTAGAAGATGGATGATTCTACTTTCAGAAAAAGAGGAAAAAAGAGAGAAATACAAAAGACACTAATCGCTGGCCCCGGATGCTGTGAGGAACCTTCACAGAGTAATGGATCATAAATCAGATAATGCAGCTTTTTATTGACTGCAAAAAATAATGATAAGGGATTGCTTAAAATTCAAATATGTGTACAGTATATACCTAAGTAGGTATCTTAATATTACAAGACTCACTGTCTGGTATATTTATTTACACTTCAGATAGGAATTTGAAACATTTTCTCAATAATTTCTTCACTTTCCGACGGTGGCCATCAGATGCGGTCGTCGGATTATTTTTTCCGGTTTGTTTGAGTTTTGAATGAAGTAGGTACCTACTTCCTTAGTTTTTGTTTTTATTATTTAGAAAACAGGTTTCTGGAAGCTGTTTATGACTTTTTGTAGCGTAATGTGAGTAATGTGACATCATCCTGCTCCTGCAATCCTGCATGTTGCATATCAGAAAATCTTGATTTATAAGGCAGATTATGATAGGGCACTTTTTCTGGTTCCTTTCATTTCAATGAATTGCTTTAGTTTTATTTTTATAATACAAAGTATTTGTTATTTAGTTAAAATTAGCAAACAGTTGAACTTGAACATAATTACATACTTAAAATATGTTTGTTAATTTGGCATTAGAAGTAGGTACATAATTTTGTGCTAATTTTAATTGAATAAAATAATTTTATCTATTAAATTTTTATTACCGACAGCTTTTTATTTTTTACTGATGAAGAGGATAACCAGTTAATCGTCGGTTAACCGGTTAGTAATATTTCATAAAACTAAAACACACATGCAGCCCGAAAATAAGTATCGGGAAATAAAAAATCTTTATCTTTATATGTACAGGGTGTCCCGTATCGTTATGTTCAAATTTTTTGAGCATATAGTAGGCTTAATTTTGAGCCCAAAAAACCCAAAAGTGGCAGGTCTATCTTTATTCGTTACGAAGTTACAGGCCTAAGAAAGTTATGACTAGTAAATAACAAAGATTCAACTTTGAAAACCACAGAACCACATGTGTTGTGGTTTAGGCTAATAATTTATTGTTATGGTAACGAAATGAGTAAATGTCACCGAAATAAACATTAGAAGAGGTTCTCCTGCTCATACAAAATGGCATTTGGATTCAAATATATGGGGAACCAGCATATTTCAGAATTGGCGTTTGTAACTAAATTCCAAAAAGCAATTATTATTGGATCGTATTCAGCATGCTGGTCAAGAGATCGGTCGCAAAAAAAGACGAGGAATTAGGACTGTTACTTCTGCAATAGGCCTCCGAGCACTAATTTGTATTCAGCAAGGAATAGGACATTTTTAAACACATGATAAACTAAAGATTTGGTCAATAAAATAAGTTTTATGTGGTTTTCAAAGTTAAATCTGGTATTTACTAGACATTATTTTCTTAGGCCTGTAACTTCGTAACGAATGCAGATAGACCTGCCACTTTTGGGTTTTTTAGACTTAGATATAAGCCTACTATATGCTCACAAAATTTGAACATAACGATACGGGACACCCTGTATAGTTTTTAAGGGCCAGTTGCACAAAAGTTAATTAAAGATTTGTCAGATAATTACTGATTTTAAATTGCCAATTTTGAAAGTATGGGTGAATATTTTGAATGATCTTTTATTGTTATTTACCCGTAATTTAACTCTTCTAAAGGGGAGTAGAATTTATTTCCAACCTGACCAACATTTTGATAATACAGGGCATTTTAAAATCAGTAATTATCTGGCAGATCTTTAACGTTTGTGCAACCGGACCTAAGATTATTAGACTTATGAAAGTAAATAGAACTTACACTTACGTTTATCGGTAGTAATAACCCAAGGACACTGATAATTGTTCGAAAAAATTTTATAACAGATTTCGAAACCTGACCTGACCTGACCTGACCTGACCTGACCTCCGCCTACGGCGTCGGTCTGTTTCCAAACAACAAGCTTGAGGAAGTTGTTATAAAATTTTTGAGCATTTATCAATGTTCGAGGGTTATCGGATAGAAAATTTTTTGCTAATTATAATATGAAAAAATTAGAGCAAAAACAATTATTTATTTAAAGGTGCAATTAACTTTTGTGGCCATAAGAAAAACAAAAGTTGACTTCGAAAATCCCAAGATCTAGTCGGCTTTGGAAATTTTTGAAACGTCAAATGAGTAGCTCATTATTTGAGTAGCTCATCATACAAAAAATAATAAATCTGCATGCTTCAAGTTTTATCAGGATATTTCAGGAAATTCTGGGATTATTGAGAAAAAAATTGCCAAATACTCGTCTCAAAACAGCGAAACTTTTTTATAATTTAACCGACTGGCATATCTCTTACCGTTTCATGCAGTTTTTTTACCTCAATGGGACAGCCTGTATCATAAAATTAAACAACGACCGACTTTTCTGAAAGGTCGTATTGTATTTATGGCTTATACAATTTATGATAGTTATCTAATTAGCCTATTAAATAAAAATGATAAAAATTAAAAAAGTTAAAAACGCTACATTTGAATTTTTATCGAAAAATCCTATCGAAATTGTATAAGTAGGTACCTATGTCTTTTTTGCAGCAAAATTTACAATGGCATACCGAAAATGTAATAAAAAATAGTTTACTTTTTTGTACGAGACAAAAGATGTCATGTGACCCGGACTCTGGGTGCAACTTTTTTTAAGTAAAAGCTTAATGAACGGAAATAAATGAAATTAATGAATGTAATATACCTTTAATACTATTCAAACATTAATAGTTTTTACAATGTTTTTTTTTTAGTAGTAAGTAAGTATCCATTAGCGTAAGGATGATAATAATTGCGCTAGGACGGACCAGCCTGTACAAAGAGACAATTCGTCTATCCGGATCCGAGGACACTAAGATGTTCTGTACTGTATATACACAGAATAGACTAGCTAATACTGCTTATCCGAGGCCCTGAGAAGTGGCAACAAAGCAGGGTTTCCGGTAATCGGATGGGTATATACTTTTAGTGCAGTGGGCTATGTATTGACATAAGAACGTTCAGGGATTCTAAAATTCTTAAGGATATAACCAGATTTGTATGTTGTGAAATGTTTACCCCTCGCAGGTTGCTTCGATTAATATGATGTTTCTCTTCACTTTCAGTTATAATACACACCATCAAGTCTATTATTAAGGGCGGGACTCCGGTTACCTGTGCAACGTACCGGGCTTCGTGAAATAAGCTTAATGTGTATATATATATATATATCGTGGGCAGGTGAATTTTGGAAAACCACTTTTTCGTGATCTGGGGGTCATGATCGGTGGACATTTGATGAGTTTGGGTGATTTTCGAAAAGTGATGTCGTCCTCAATAGTGTATTTTTTTATTAAAAAATACACTAACATGTTAAGAAGATCGGCACATGGAACTTATTACGAAGTTTATACCAAGGCGAACAATGCCTTAAAGAAATGCGACAACTCAGCTTTGACATACTTGCTTTTAGCGAAGTTAGATTTCCCAACTCAGGACAACCATACGTTGTACTTACTGTGAAGACACAACAAAAGGAAACAAGAACGGTGTAGCTTATACAGGGTGTTGATTTTCAAAGCGGGCCATAGGGAATTAGTATTGCGAAAGTGGTTTTTGAGGATTCCTATTCCTGCTCGCCGTTTAAAATGACAGAAATGGTTTTGGTATCAAAATGAAGCTAAAATTATTGCGCATGACGCTTGACATCAGAAATTAATTTAATTTCACGTTGTTTTCTAAAATTCTTCAGTAAAAATTCAAGTAATTGTTAATGTTTAATCACAAAATAGCATGCCTTGCCTAAACAATAATGACGTTTCTACGTTTTGAAAATCCAATAATAAAACTTTATAAGTCAGTAGGTAATAATAAAGTCTGGTTCTATTTAAAAATGGGCTATACAAACCAAGAAAGAGTCTTTATGGTGAAAACCTACTACAGTGTAGCCAGTTACAGGAGGGTTCGCGATTTATTTGCCGTGAATTTTTTTAATAGACCAATGTTTTATTATTGGATTGTCAAAACGTAGAAACGTCATTATTGCTTAGGCAAGGCATGCTATTTTGTGATTAAACATTAACAATTACTTGAATTTTTACTGAAGAATTTTAGAAAACAACGTGAAATTAAATTAATTCCTGATGTCAAGCGTTATGCGCAATAATTTTAGCTTCATTTTGATACCAAAACCATTTCTGTCAGTTTAAACGGCGAGCAGGAATCCTCAAAAACCACTTTCGCAATGCTAATCCCCTATGGCCCGCTTTGAAAATCAACACCCTGTATAATAGTCAATAAAGAAAAACAGCTGTGAACTCGGTTTTATAGAATTATCTGATAAACTTGCAGGGCCCAAAATTAATGTCAAACCCTTCAACATGAATATTATTCAGGCATATGGTCCAACTTCGGAAAGCTCAGAACAAGAAATAAATATCACACCAAAAAAAACATAAAGTCAATGTCCTGATAGGAGACTTCAACGTGAGTTGGTGAGTGGCAAAAAATGGCGAGCAAGAGCTTTCGACAAGAAGGTGGGACAATTTGGACTGGGAACGAGAAACGATAGAGGAAACCGCCTTGTTCAGTTATGCCAAAAGATGAAGGTGCAATAATCTTGTAAGAAATCATATTGGCTACATCATCGTAAACAAATGATTTTAAAATTACGTATACAATCCGTAAAATCCGCAAAAACAAATCTGGAAGTGGATATTCCTTCAGATAATAATCTTCTGGTGAGCCGGTTTAGATTAGGTACACATGAAAGTTCGTAAAGGAAACACCAAAAATTACCAGATATCCACAAACTAAAAGCTGACATCACAGAAAGAGAAGTTAGAGAGGAAGTAAAAAAAACAAAATGAACAGCATGGCAATGGAAGATATGTGTGATAAGATAAAAAAAAGTATGTCATTCAAAAATAGACAATAAGCTAAAAGCAGGAAGAAATGTGAAGAGGAAGACATGGATGAGTAAATACTGGAGCTCGTGAAAGAGAAAAGAAAGAATACAGGTAAACAGGTAAACAAATACAGGTCATTGTTAAAATGATCAAGAAGTAAAAGGAATTGTGACTGCAATGGCAATGTACAAAAATTGGACCTTTTGAGCAAAAGCATTAGGTACACTTTTAATCTGCATAAAAAGAACAGAGCGGTGGTAGGAGGAAATGGCTCACGAGGCAATAATAAACCCCATTATGGACAACCACAACAGGTTACTACATGAAAATTAATGATGAAATAAATGAAAGATGGAGGCATATATGGATGAATTATTCGAAGACGATCAACAGACAGAAACCAATATTCCTGGATATTCAGAGCCAAAAATAACACTCAGGAAGGTAACATAATTATGTAACAACAATATTGAAAAAGTGTCAGACAACACTGGAAAACAATTTTTTATAATCGGATTTGGTATATCTGCATATTCTGTACTATAATAAACAGTGGTATGACAACATTACTATTAAACTTTTATTATTGACAATAAAAAAAAATCCAAGATAAAAATCTTAAGACTAACTACTTAAATGAGAGATGTTTGAAATTCAGGAGCTCAAATAATAATTTTATTAATAGCTCTAAACCTAGAAACTATTCCAATCAAAATATCTTACGTTAACATGGTTCCGATGATTATCGCAATAAAATACGTAGCTTTTTTACCATAAAATAAACACGTAATGATTGGCTTCAACCGTTTGCTTAGAACCACCACCATTAGTTAATTTTGATTTTCTGCGTGATCATAAAACTGGTTAACATTTATATAGTTAATCGAATCATTTATTGGTATTTCTTTAGATAAATTATTGGCTATAAAACAACATCAATAACAATCTATAAATATGGAGGACGTGCGTAGCAGTATAGACAGGAAATGTCAATATTATATTCTGAAGTACCTACCTAAGTAATAACTACTTATTAGTAAAATATTAGCTAACCGTTTTATAGGTATCTCCATATAAAGCAAAATACTTTACGAACTTTAGAAACTCTTGAAGTTGTCACTTGCGAGATTATCTTTTAAGAGGGCAACACCATACGGTATCTGCTTTACTAATTTTCCCTGTACATCATATCAGCCTATATTTCTGCTGATGAAGTCATAATGAAAATGTAAAAATTTCGCCAAGTTTTGGGGCGGGCCACTAGAACATTCCAGCCAAGTGTCCTCCCTCGTATTCTATAAGGAGTGGCTGCCATCTTGAATCTATGTATTCGAACCAAGCATGCTTTTTTTTTTTGAAACATGAAAACTCAACAGACACAACTTTTATCCGGTCCATTTTCCATCCCTGATTGACCATTTTGTTGTAAAATATAAAAAAAGTCATTTCCGAGAATTTATATCAAGTATAGCAATTCAATAAAAAAAATTCAAAAATAGTTCGAGAAACATAAATAATTTCATCCCTCAAATTCAAGATACATGCCACCTCTTATTACGGAATCCGAGGGGGGAAACTTGGCTGGAGCGTTCTAGTGGCGCCCCCTACCTATTATTGAAATTTATTTAAACTAATTAATAATTACCGCAATTTCATAATATTTCGACATTACACTAACTATAAACATCGTTGAGAAACGAGCAGACGCTTAACTTTAAAAGCTTTATTTGATATGCAAATATAAATTAATTAAACTTAATTAAAATAAGTCCTTTAGCTCATTTTATCTTCTCTGCTCTGCTAAGATGGATTCAGGTACTCAATGTAACATTTTTCAAAATTGAAGATCTCCTTATAAGGGGCAACTGGCTTCAAGAATCTTACTGGCAAGCAAAATTGTCAGATCAGAGGATTAGAAACCAGTTAATCCAAATTAATAACGTACCTAGCATAATAATTATAAAAACTCAATTTGTGGATAATAAATTTAAAAAAAAAACGCTTTGAACCAAAAATTAAACTAAACCAATAAAAATAATAATAACAATAAAACTTTAAACATTGAAAACTAAGCCGAAAGCATGTCATGCTAGCTTCGGGACTTTGATAAGATAAAGAAACAAGGTTTATAACAGCAATTAAACAGTTCTGATATGCTGCCGGATATTGAGATAAAAGTAACTTCGATTTTGATTTTAATCAGACGCAATAAGTCAGAAATGGAAGTCAAGACGGTGTATGAAATATTACATTTTGCCTTGCGCAAAAGTAAATCTCGTTCGCTACAGGTGTTCTTGTTGTGTAATCAGGCAATAATCTCGTACGTACATTGACTTGCATTGTCATGGGAGGAACAATAATACTTCAGGCCACTGTTCAGAATCGACAATTAAACACATTTCAACAAAGGTCTTCAGTTGTTGCTATTGTCATTAAAAACGCAATAGAAGAATTGAAATTATTATTATTACCTACTTATAAGTGGAGCTGAAGATCTTTTTAATGAAAAGTTAATTTCTTATCGAGGACGTTCCTTTAGTCCTAATAGCATAGAAAAAATATCAGCCTTAACGTTAACCAATTTCTTTTTATATTTAATATTTGTGCCATCTCTTAACCAATATTCAGCTTGTCTTGTCTGAGAGGTAGGTATATAAATTTGTGAGCCTTTTGCACTCGTCGAAGATTTTGATACCAGTTCTAAATGGCGTTGCGCTTTCTTTAAGCAAATGCTAACCAAAAATGCTAAGTTAACTTTACATTACTTTACATTATATCTTTTCGAAGTAACTTTTAAGAATTTTTTGTGACCAAAAGAATAGGGCTAAGGGCACTCCAGCAACAGATAGTGTGGGTTTAGATCATCTACTTCGTTACAAATGCATTGTATGGTGCTTGCAATAGATATTTTTTTATTTTTTATTTTTTTTTTTTTAAAAGAGGGAGCATCGGTCTTAACTGTGTAGGTAAGACATAGTCGCTCCACTCTGGTAAATTGGCTTTGAGACGAACTCTTTAGCCACACACACTTTTAAATTATATTTGCCTTTAAAACCTTCGATCGCTTGTTTTACTTTTCACAGACATTCGAAAATGAATCTGAAAAGTAAAGCGGGCCGAGGTGAGTTTCGAACCCGCGATCTATGGCTTCGTGAGCCAGCGGAGTACCACTAGGCCACGCAAGTCACTAATAGATATTTTGAATTATGTATATTGTTGTGCTAGGCAGTCTCAGAAGTCTGCAAATAGTGGGGATGAAGTGTGTATTTGATTCTTTTTGAAACAAAGTTTTTTTTGGAACGATGGTTTGAATTGATTTGTATCTACTGGCTGTCATAGCCTGTAAGTATTCGGCTTGCCGTTTGTTGTTCAAATTCTGCTCGTGAATTTGGTGGAAGTCTATGAATGGAACCTTGTTGACTAACAATATTGGTTTGCTTGGACGCCTCTTTCTATAGCCTGTCTGCTATTTCATTGCCAGTGAGTTTTTGTGGATATTTTTGGTTTATTCAAGACTTATTTCGCGATCTTACTGTCAGTGAATATTATATACTTTACTTTAGCAGTAATTTCGGGTTTCTTTGGCAACTACCAGCTCTGCTGTGAATGTGGAGCAGGGCTTAGTTAGTTTGAATGTCATTGAGACTACCTTGAGTGAGAAAAAGCGCAACCCACAATCTCACCTTCCTTAGCGCCATCTGTGTAGATGTATTGGTACCCCTTTCTTCTAGTAGTGAAAAAGAAGTTCGAGGATTTTACTGGTAGTTGAGAAAGGTCTTTTATTATTGTTGACTTGATTGGACAGTGGGTGATGTTGAGACTTGCTGAATATGGAATGATGACATTGGAGATATTGCCTTACTGTACACTGGGAGTTGAGAAGATTCTTGATGAAAGGCTTTGACATTTCTCCCTGACGTTGCTGTTTGTTGAGAGCAGGAATGTAAAAACTTGTAGGCTAGGAACTGGTGAGGTAATAGTGGGGGCGGTTCGCGTAGTTTTGCCTGTATTGCTCTCTCATAGGAGTACCTAGACCTCTATTGCGCACTCTGTTTTCTAGCTCGAGCTGCATGGCTTTTACTAACGCTTTCATAAAATGCTGGCTCGTAGTCAAAAAGTGACCTGTAGAGACTTCTGAAGGACATGCTTGAAATGTTTAGGTCCGACCAAGCAAGACTTATACTTATATGGCATAGTGTAACGCAGAAGACCCGGTCCCGTTGCTCTTTCTCGATTTCCTATACGTGAATTTGTAATTGTTTGTTGAAGTATTCCTATTTCCTGCCTAACTTGGTTTATTTCTATTCATTGACGTGATTGCGTAGGTACCTACTGTGGTGCCGCCTAATACCTAGCTGATTATTTTACTCGAATTAAAATGGGATCTGTGCTCATGGATTGGGCGAATCTGTTTAATTATTTATCGACGTGGATTTTGTTTCGAAGAGAGATCTTCCCTAACTATTTTCTCAATGGGTTTTCCCTAATTTGTGAAGGAAATTCCTTCAGGATAGGCGCTTTGCCATCTACTAGTGAATTGGTTCGAAGAGAAGTTGCCAACTGCGAATATTGAGTTCGAGATGCGAATGAAGTATGTTTCACTGGGATTTCCCGGGATAGGTAAAGGAAACTCGACCGGAGTCCACTAAATGCCATCTCTGGTCGAATTTTATTAGAATTGTGATTAGAAATTGGCGTGAAACGATATTTTGTTCTTTTCGGGTTTTCAGCTGGAGTTTTTCCAAGGTAGATAAGGGAAATTCGACCGGAGTCCGCTATGCCATCTCTGGTCGAATTTGCGGGTATAGATATGGATTAGGTATCCCGGAGTCCACTATATGCCATCTCTGGGTACCGTATAAAGGGTTAGGAAGTCAGATTTCGTCTGAGAGCGAACTGCTGTGAGACGTCTGCTTTTATAGAAGCGGTGGTCCGCCTTCTAAACACGACACGCAACAGTACACCTTATTGGCACTGCCTTATACCGTGATTTGTTTCTTATCGTATTTTCCTAATAACGAGACTTAGCGATTTGACCTCGAGGCTACCTTACTGAATTGTCCTGAACCTGAACTACCTAAATTTTCCTTCAAATCGGCCGACGCGTTCTGCACCTTTCCATTGTGTCTAGCTATTATAATTACACCGGTTCCATCTTCATTTTGCGTTCCTACCTACTTGCAGTTTCGGGACCGCAGCGAATTTTCGGCTGTTGCCATTTATTTACTCGTTTTATCGATTGGTGTCATTTTCCTTCTCGTAGGTATAATACCTAACGAGTTACTATTGTCTTTTCATGGAGTTATTATCTGATTCGTGATTTCACATTCTTTCACCCGGTCTGTATCTAGGTCATCCTTTTCTCCGTCACGCGTTTCTAGAGTGTCTTTTACAATACCCTGCCTACCATCTGGTCAACTTCTACCCTAGCTTCGCCGTCTCTTCGATGTTGTTAAAAGTGCTGGAACTCCACTAGCTAGAGCGCTTCTATTTTATGAATATTTAATGTGCTGGCAGGAATCGTTTCTATTGATGTAACGGCGCGTAGCTGTATTTAATTTCCTAACAATTTTACCTTTAGGTATTTACGTACCTAATGCTTGCACTGTTTGCTTTTTTGATTCGGTCTGATTTAATGAGGGCGATGGAAATATTTTCCTTATCATCCTACCTAGGTGCGATCCATTTCAATAGTGACGTTTGTCAGTGTTGGAGGAATGTTGATTTTTTTAGCAGAGATCGACAGGCCAACGGTATATAGAGTCCAGTCCCTTAGATAGTTATCTAGAAACCATGTAGAGATCGTTTCTTATATCTTTTTGGCCTCCCCATACAATAGAATGTCATCAGCAAACTGGAGAAGTTTCACATTACTATCTAAAAACAGGCCAAGATCTTGTGAATAGATTGTAGGTTTACTCGTATTATAGTAATATAAGATATTCGCAAAATTTCATGTTTCCCATGTTTTATCCTATGGCCAGCCTTGAAAGTGGTGACCTTTTATTGAAGATTTATAAATTATTAAAGAATACAAGAATAGGTAAGATGTGCTTCTAATAGAAAAGTTATCAAAAACGAAGAAAAAAGTCCATTAAATTATACACGACATAGATTCTGTGGAATTGTATTTGAATATCAAGTGCAGATACACGACGGGGCGTATACCTGGTGCTTGTTTTTAGATAATCACGCAAGAGAAACTTGGTGTTAGATTTTTAAAATCGTGTCACCCTGGTATAGCAGAGCAGAACAAATTATAGCAGAGCAAATTGAGAACATAAATAATTTTACTTAAAGATAGATCAGTACTCCCATTATTTTTTGTACCTGATTACTTTTTTTTAATTCACATTTGTAGTCTTTTGACTTTTTGCAGGTGTTATAGTCAGGGATTTATAATAGGTATCTCTAGAATCTGTTCCTTATGAATAGCAGAGTACTGCATTTCGTCCTTTCATGCAATGAGTTATCTGCTTAGGAGAGCGTAAAGGCGACAACTTCTCGCTGTCTTATTTAATGAAAGAAATAAAAATTGTTTCTAGTGTTCCCTTTAAACTCTCACGAGCGGAATGGAATGCGTTGTTCTTTTCGATCTTATATCTATGTTCATCGTTCTTTCCTCTATAAATGCAGCTCGGCAGCTATTTAGAAAAATATATTGCACAATGTTATGAAATTCTGAAACGTTTCACTCCAATAAACTTTCATCCCCTCTTTAAAGATCAGTCAAAGATCAGTAGCCATTGATCTGTAGCTGAATCTCTATCAGAGGAACTGCTACGCAGAAACAAAGGCCCTGTGTGATTTATTCTAGCTGAGAGGCCTCGGGTAGGCTTCGCTGTTTCCATCACCGATTTCATCTCGCAGATCCGAGATCTTGCGCCGGGCGTTTAAATGTCCTTTATGAGCCAAATTAATAGATCGACTTAGTAGGTATATAAGATCTTATGATTTGCCTTTCTCACATAAGATATTCTTCTCTCTTAACACACTCTTATTTAACGCATAAGATATAGGCTTCATTTATTTCTGCTTCGCAAGAAAAGCGTTAGGGGTTCACGAGGTACTTCAAATTTTAAGCAAAAATTTGAGTCACAGAAAATTGTGACGAATTGGGATAGAAAGAAGATTTCGACAGGAATTTCAGGTTTCTGTTATCCCCCTTTGAGGATCCCGCTGATTGAAAAGCCTTGCTCGGTATTTTTACCAAATGTGTATTCTTCTCTCTGATCTTCAAACATCACTTAATTTTTTTTTTGTTATTGACAAATCATCAAGATTGTTCTTCTGTTCATTGATGTTCGATTTATCTAGCTGATAGCGGCTCTGCTCACAGATTCTTTTTTAGCTCATTAGGTGTTCAACTGCGGTAGACATTATCACCTCGTATTCACTGATAAAAACTGACTGGCTACAAGAACGGCCTATTTATAGGATGATGGTCCGTTAATGTCATATATACCTGCTCCACTAGCTATCTCCACCGTAACAACGGTCTATCTCGCCGACGATATTATATGGGAATTACAAGACTCAGGAGGCTGCTCGTTACCATAGTAACTCAATCCAGTTGTTCATAGAAGTCATCATTCCACTGAAAAGAGGTTCTGGTGAGTAGATGCTGGAAGAAAGTGGTAATGTCGCTAGGGAAGATGCGCTTGATATGTTGAAGGGTCTCGTCGATGGATACAATGATGAAGAGGGATACGATATCAAAACTGACGATAATGTCACTACACTATGATGATGGGCTAAAGATTTTAGTTTTTCTATGAAGTGACCCGAGTGTCTTATGCAGAATTCTATAGATTTGCCATGTGGTTGCAGCAGGTATCCTGCATGGCTTCGGTATTCAAAATTGCCGTTTGTCGTGATCCAAAAAGCTGAAAATTTTTGATCAGGTGATTAGTCTTTCGGAGGATGTGATTCGTAGGATATCTAGAAAGTTTTTGTATGTTCAGGGCGGCTGCTGACACGAATTCGGTAATAAAATTGGTAACGATTGCTGTCTGTAATATACAAGGTGGTCCATCGAAAACTCAACAGGCCTAATAACTTGAAAACTGAAGATATTCGCGAAAAAGGCCGAAGGTCAATTTTTTAACGAGGGGGACATCTTTCGGTGACAAATTTAACTACCACAGTTAATTCCCTTGGCAGGGGTAGCTACCCCTTTTCTTATGATCTTAAGAAACAGATATCGAGTGATACATCATTTGAAAGCTACTTAAATTCTCTTCTTGCAACGATGTATCACTTTTGGGGCTTAGGTACATTCAATACAGGATGGCCCCAAATAAAACGAAACAGTCCTAATAATTTGGAAACTGAAGATGTGCGCGAGAAACACCGAAACAGGTCAATTTTATTATTAATCTTTAGGTAACAAATAAATGTTTCGGAGTTTTTCGCGCACATCTTCAGTTTCTAAGTTATTAGGTCTGTTAAGTTTCTGTTGGACCACCCTGTATGTAGATCTGTACTCATACCGGAAAAACGTTTTCATGAAAAGAATCTTTCGCTGAAACAACTTTTTGATCATAAATTCCTTTTTTTATCCAATCACAAAATTTTACCACCCCCGTTTTTATTATCGTTTCGAAATTTCTCCATTCAAATTATTGATCCTTATCCCAAATGACAGAAGCTCCGTTAACCTCCCATATTAAATAATAAGACTTGAGATTCAAGCACACCAGTTATTAGTATAATTCAATCAACTTTTCGGATAAATAAAGTCTTCCAGAAACTCGATCGATGAAACTTTGAGTGAATATTGAGTCCATAGCCACTGCAACAAATCTGAAGCCTTTCAACTCAAATCTTAAATTCAGTTGGGAATTTCTAGTGCCCAGAGTTTCCGTCGTTGCTATCTATCATCCAACTTAGTCACCTGAAAATTGCTCAAACCTATAGTAAGTAGCTCCTAAGCAGCGTCTGGTGTTTGGTGTTTGCAAATGGAATGTAATCAATATAGCTCAACATGTAAGAGTTCTTCAAAAAACTTGATTTAACTATTATTTTATACTCACATATATTTATATTTATACATAACTGATTACGACTCATTAAAAAAATGTTTTTGTAAAATAATTATACAAGAAAATACTTAATTTGATATTAATGTTATGTGTAAAACGTTGGTGGCCTTTACCATATCAAGCATATCTACTGTATAAGGATTCTAAAAAATGATGCTTCATTGTTTCATAACTGAAATGCTTAGCAGGAATAACAATATGGGAGAAAATTCCACTGTTATGTAAATTGAATTGAACCATGGAATTACTCTTGACAAAAAATCTCCAAGAAGTAAAACGTTACAGTATCTAACGAAAGAATCAATTTAATTTAGTTCGAAAATACCAAAGATACCTCTAGGCACGAAAGTAGGTATATAATGAAAGTCTAACGCTATTTAAAATCAAATTCAAAACACTTTGCCTACTCTTCGCTGAAATCTAATAGCGTTTTCTTTGTACGGACTTAATTAGTAAATTTGTATCCACACAGAGAATTTTTGCATCATGCTCTGTATTTTCAACTTACATTCAATTGGCAATTAAAATGTTGCTGAGTTCATGGAGCTAATTCGGTTTCGACACAAACTAGAGTTAATTGCATGAAGTTGCATTTTATATACGGTAGACAAAAGGCCCATCTATAATATAACTCGATGAAATAATAATCGTATTATTACGAGTCAAGTAGTGATTTAATTTATAACTTCTATTGCTTTATTATTGTATAAAATAAAACTATTTTATCTATGATTTAACAGTAGGCACAAAAATGTAATTATCGTCATCTTTGAAGAAATATTTCCCCGATTCATAACCGATTGTTATTTTTAAATAGAGGACTAGTATTATAATACAATGATAATAATAATTGGGACAATATCAATAATCTTTATCAAATTCTGCATCTCTGCCTACCATTACAGGTATAGGTGCAGAATTGTCCCGCGAAGCTTTGATTTGAGCCGCCTATATAAATACTCATATGTAGAAATATAAATAGAACACATTAACGGATCGTTAGATACATCAAACCGATCAGATCAGGACACGAGAGCTGTCTTCCTTTTATAGTAACAAAACCGCCTCTTTTATGTAGACCACCTACCAGATTTTAAATTATATTAAATTTATGCGTTAGAAATCAGATTTTCATTCACTTTAAACTCACTCAAGTTGCGAAACTATTCTATGAGCGAAATAAATCTTTTCTATTAGGAACTGTTCGCAACATTTTATAATTACTTATGGCCATTTTTAAATCACTTATCTTCTTGATGAAATTTATACTCTTCGTTTAAGCAAATTATGACAGCTCAATTTAAACCACCTGTTATTTTGTTCCTTCTGCCTTTTTTTTTCTTTTTGCAGTACTTACTAAAACGGTGAAGTTTTACAGCTCACTAGATAAGTACTCCATCCTGTGAAGGTTTGAACACTTGCACTGAACATTTGCATGATTCGAATATAGATTGAATATGAATATGAAAATATGAATGGCCAACATTGACAAGGCTATTGAAAGGTACAATGCTTTGTCAATCATAAATAATATCAATCCTTTTACCTATCAACAATGCATAAAATTGATACCACCCACTACTGTTTTTCATTTAAAATGTATTTATAATTATTATTAATTATTTATAAATAGAGCTTGGATTATATGCAAAATGCATATTTCTGATATTTTGCTTTTTGGATATTCATTTTTCGCACGAACTGCATTTTTTTAGAAAACTTAAAATATTTCTGCAAATTTTGTTATTTTTACCATAGACATATAGACCAGCACTGGTTATTATAGAGATATGGACCAGCCTTTAAAAAATGTAAAAAGTGAAAAAAAAAAATCGTAGAATGAACCCCATAAAAAAGGAAGAATCGAGCTGATGATCCGAGTCGAGTGAATTCGAATTTTTTCGTTTTTTGCATTTTCTGAGAACATTTAAATGTTTACACTATCAGAAAGTAGAGATTTCAACGAACAAATACCTTACGGACTTTTTTAAGAAAGCAGATTTTTTACACGAGAATTTTCGATTGAAAATTAGGGTGCTTTTTCGATATTTAGTTGTCTTTTTTTTAATAAGAACAACATTAAAAAAATTTTTTCTCAATGTTATTAATTTTTTGTTTCCATGATTTTTTTTTCGGTATAGAATAGATGAATATATAAATGTAAATAAGAATTCAGCCTTCGGTCACCATTTTCCTTTAAACGAATAGTTTTAACGAATGATATTCTAACAGTTTCAACTGTTTATCAAAACACCTGTTCAGAGCAGCAATCAACAAGCTGCAATAGTGATCACGATGATCGCCAAACTTCGACTGAAGATGGCGTCTTAAGAAAAAGAAAAAATTAAACAACATCAGAAAAATAAATAGGAGAAAATCAAGTTGCTTGAAAAATCGACCTGAGAGCGTATATTAATGCAGTCATGAATCAGCATCGAAAGTTCCCACAACATGAACTATACATTTTCAACAGTACGGCACTCCGCCTCATTGTGGAAAATAAGTTAAAAATTGAGATAATTGTTTGATTTCAATTACCTTATAGTTACAGGATAGGAAAAGAAGGAACCGAACGAAAACCATCTAGATCCTTCGACCTTCTTTTCTGAATTGTATCTTCTACTAGATTCGCTAAACTAAGAGAGAACTACGCAGAATACTGAAAACTGAAAAGGTACAGTGTAAAGAAAAATCTTTGGGAATAGAAGACATCATTCTACACAGCTCTTATAACAAAACAGTAATCAAAATTTTGCATTTTTCGACAAAATCTTCTTCTCAGACACAAGAGTTTTCGAAGTTAGTATATAGATTTCATAGAGGGGACCACCTCTCTTCAATTTGATTTTTTATACGTTAGAGTTGGTGAAATTTGGGTTTACTCTCGAGAGATTCACTACATTTTAATAGTAGTACGGTGTTATTAACCTAAAAAAAGGCCTAACCTTGACATCCAAAGTAAAAGTTTTATTCCAACTCCAAATTGTTCTATATAACCCTCTTATTGTTTGGTAAAAAGTTACACCATTTTGAGCGTCGGGTTTGGGGGGGAGGGGGAGAAAAAGTAGGAAATTTAGTAGTTTTTTTAGTTGTTTGGAAATTGGTTGAAAACTAAGCTGTTTAGCACAAAGAGTGTTATATACAAAAATATTCTACATGAAATTTTAAACTAAAAATGTCCTATGCATATTCCCTGTAAAATTTACGGTTCATGAGTTGCAGACGGTGTAAAAATAAAAATGATATAATTTTTAAGGTTTTTTTTTTCCAAATACAGCTATATAGAAATAAGTAAATGATTTAATTAAAGAGTAATAATATACCACAGTATTATAGTCAAAAAGGGGCTAAGAGGCACCATAGCACCTCTCTTCAGAGCAGCACGTGGAGTTACGAGATGCAAGGCAAAAAAGAAACAGTAAGGACTTGCAAACCTTCATTTCTTGGATTGAAGAACATAATCCGTTCTCTAAATCACCTGAACTCTCTTCCTTGTCAACAGGGGTTATAGGTGATGAAACTGTAAACTGTGATAAAGCATTTGAAATAGGAGCCATATCCATCAAAGCTATTGAAAACAAAACATTTAAAGAAATACACATGAAAAAAAAGTTTGCTGTCAAGTCTCTAGCCTCTACAGGGTGGTCCAACTTAAAACGTCAGGACTTTACCAAACGATAGATAACGTTAAAATAATGCCAGTTTCTCTAATACACTTATAGCCGGGAAAGCTTCCTTTTCAAGATACAGGGTGTTGAAGTTTTGGGAAAAAAAGTAATGTTTTGTGAATATTGTGAAAACGGATGCTTTAAAAAAATTGAAATTTGACACGCAACATGAGCTATAAGTATCTTTCATGATTTACGGTTTATGGTGATAAATTGCGAAAACCAGCGGCGGAGATATAGGTGTGTCATCGCCCCTTTAAAAAAAAAAATTGACGCCACTGACTCTATGGTTACTGACAATTGTTACATTAGTTAGGTGTTGTTTATTTCTGTTATTTAATTATTTAAGTAAAAGTTATTTGATTAGAATTTGTCTGTTATTCTTAAAATGGCTACGGATATTACCTAAGAAAACCTGAATTATCTCGAAAACGGTGCGCCTTGTGAAAAAATTAGAGAGTACTTTTTTGTTCTAAAAAGCATGGGGCATTGAATAGTATTATTAAATTTGCCATAGAGTCAGTGGCGTCATTTTTTTTTTGAAAAGGGGCGATGGCACACCCATATCTCCGCCGCTGGTTTTCGAAATTTTTCACCATAAGCCGTAAATCATGAAAGATACTTAGTTCATGCTGCGTGCCAAATTTCAATTTTTTTAAAGCAGCTGTTTTGACAATATTCGCAAAACATTATTTTTTCCCCAAAACTTCAACGCCCTGTATCTTGAAAAGAAAGCTTTCCCGGCTATAAGTGTATTAGAGAAACTGGCATTATTTTAACGTTATCTATCGTTTGGTAAAGTCCTGACGTTTTAAGTTGGACCACCCTGTATAACGAAGTCGGTGAAAATTAACAACGACATGGTATGTGTAAATCCTAACACTCTCTTACATTGGATGGTGTGTACAGTAAGGAGTGATGAGAGATTAGAGGAAATTTTTCAGTTTGAACTTTCTGCATATCCTCCATCACTGTTTGACGAATCTGGCTTGATGAGGAAGGGGAAAAAATCATCAATGATGACGGTTTTGGTTTCAGATTCAAAAGAATCATCAAACATCGATGACCCAGTGAAAGTGTCCTATATAATTGACGGAGGCCACCTCCTACATCGTGTTGTCTGGCAACAGCCTGCTACATTTAAACAGATTTGCGAGCAATATAGTGATTACGTGTGTACTCATTATGGAAAAGCGACTGTTGTTTTTGATGGTTACGAACGAAGTAACACAAAGGATCAAGAACACCTACGAAGATCACGTTCCAACATTGTGGTCAAAGTAGAAGACTTAATCCATGTCAACATAAATCAAAATGAATTTTTAGCTAGTGCTAAAAACAAGATGGGTCTAATAACCCTCCTTTCATCGCACTTGCAACAATGTGGTTGCACGGTTCTTCAAGCATCGGGTGATGCTGACCTATTAGTAGTCTTAACAGCTATTGATGAAGCAAAGAAAGATGTTCAAACGTCTGTTATTGGTGATGACACGGACTTATTAGTACTGTTGACTGTCCACGCACCTTCAGGGAATAAACTGAAAATGGTCGTACCTAAAAAAGGAAATCACCAGGAAAAAGTGTACATTATTTCTGACATTCAGCAAGGCATTGGGGATATGAAAGATGTACTTCTGGTTACATACGCCTTCACAGGATGTGACACTGTGTCTGCTGTCTATAAGAAGGGAAAAATTGCACCTTATAGGAAAGTTCAAGCCAACACCGTTCTTCGTGAAAAACTTCTGCTCTTCAACAACCCCAAAGCCGACCCCAGTGCAGTGGCTGATGCAGGAAATTACTTCCTACTTGCAATGTTTGGAGCCAAGAACACTGAAGATCTAGATTGTCTCCGCTACCAGTCCTACTTGAAAACGATTGCAAAGCAGCCTATACATGCATTACTGAAGTTGGATGCACTACCCCCCACTTCAGGAGCGTCCAGACAGCATTCATTTAGGACCTACCACCAGGTACAACAGTGGCTGAATGAAGATAAGGATCCACTCGAGTGGGGTTGGAAGAAGATTGGCGACCACCTGACACCAATTACAACAGCACGTCCTGCAGCCCCCCAGGAATTACTGTCCCTTATAATGTGTACTTGCAAAGATGAATGCGTTCGTAATTGTGAATGCAGAAGGAGTGGTCTAAACTGCACTAGCATATGCAGCAATTGCTCAGGCCAAGCATGTGATAACATGGACAATAATAACATCTTAGACGACGAGCTAGAGGAGGAGGATAATGTGCTGGAGGATGAGTGAAGTTAATAAAGACATTGAACATTCCAAATTTGAAAGATATTTATGCTTAAGAAGTGAATTTATGTTGCAATGTTCGTAGAAAGTTCAGGGTGGGTTTCTCCGTACCACAGGTTTATATGGCCTAGGCCTGTGGAAGCCTCTTTTCCCTTAAAAAAAAGTGCCCCTTGATAAGGTGGTGAGGTTGTCGTTCCTTCAAGGGCTTATCACTAACATACCACCGGCCACTGAAATAGCAACATTCTTTTACGAAGCTTATTTTTTTAAAAAATTATCAAAATTACGAAAAAGTTAACATTTACACCGTCTGTAACTCTTGAACCGTACAATTTAGAGTGATTATGAAAAGGACCATTCTTATTTGAAATTTAACGTAGAACATTTTTGTATATAACAATGTTTAGGATAAACCGCTTAGTTTTTGAAATATTTACGAAAAACTAAAAAAACTAGTGATTTTTCAAATTCGCCCCCCCTCACCCCCAAACCCGACGCTCAAAATGGTGTAACTTTTTACCATAGAATAAGGGGACTATGTAGAGCAATTTGGTGTTGGAGGAAAACTTTTACTTTGGATGTTGAGGTTTAGGTCTAATTACACCGTACTATAGTCCACTAGTTCTGTAAATGTCCCCTTAGAAAGAATACTTGAAGTATTGCGGGATTTTGTGTTGCCAGAACGAAATTATATACAGCGGTTCAAAGCTCTATGTCCAGGCAGTAGCATATCTATTAGGGTTAATGTTTGAAACTTGGAGTGTATATTATGTAATAATTGTTATGTGACAATTACATGGTATTTTGGTTCCTTGGCTTAGGATATTGTTTTGAATAAGAGTGTCCATTATGTCTATTTGACATTTCAAAAATTTTCAAAGCCGACTAGGATCCCAGAGGGTTTCCATAGTTACCTTTTGTTTTCTTTCATCGCCATCATTTTTTCATTTCATTCGGTCTTAAATAATACACGGAAACACAAAATTCGCAATACTTTATAAAAAAATAAAAAAAAATAAAAAAAATTCCAGAGATTGTCATAAATTAACGACGTCAATAGAAGTCATATCCCTTCCTTATACAGTGAGGACGTCCATAGTCCTCCCCTGACCTTAAATTTTTTAACGGAATGAGATAGAACTTTGAACCAAAAACTAAATCAAATGTCATGAATTTAACGTAAAACTTGAATCTGTTAATTGTCAAAGATGACATTGCAGTCGCTGTCAACTTCAATTTTTCACATAACACGGGGGGGGGGTGATATGGTAGATCTCATTTTAAAGGTATTTAAATTATCCGCATCAAAAACAAGTGAGTTGCCAATTTTGAAGTCTTTGTGTCAGTGAGGTAAAGGGGAGTAATGTGAGACCTCATTTTAAAGGTATTTCAATTATCTACACAAAAATTATGGTTATTTTCAATTTTGAAAATTTTTTGTCAACGACGTTTGCAGTACTCTTCACTATCTCTAAATTCTGAATCGACTAGTAAAAAATTTAAAACTAACATACTTTTTGTGTAGATAATTTATTATTGAAATATCTTTAAGAGATTTAACTGTGACAACCCTGGGATCTATCTAGCTTTGGAAATTTTTGAAATATCAGACGAGCTTTGTAAACTTCTCAATTAATAATTTCTAATAATAAAAAATATATGGCAAAAATAAGTAATCTCGATTTTTCTGTTTTTTCAGCATACTTCAGCAAGGCCTGAAGTTCTCATACATTTTATTTCAGATTCTTAAGCATAAAATTGTGAAATTTTTTTATAATTTAAAACGCTCTGTGTGCCTTTTATGGCTCAAGAGATCCCAATCGTGAGAAAATTAAAAGTGACCACTGTGTGTGAAGAATGACTTTCTTAACTTGAAACTTTGAGATATCTTAAGAAATAAGCACTCTTGAAAAAAATCAGGATAAAAATTTAATTATTATTATTAAGTGGGTAAAATACATTAGTGCTATTTCCCCTCCCCTCTTGATATAGGTGGGGCGAATTGTACTTTGAATTTGAAATATTGAATAGGAACCCTTATTTTTTATTGAAAATTCATCTTACAAAAAGAAAACGTAAAAAATTCCTCCCCGTCTCCCTCCCCACTTCTTGTAGGTGGAGAGGGTCTGTCAAAAAAAAAGCCTCCATCCGCCTTGGACTCGAGAATTTTTTTTGATTTTTTTTTTCATAAAGTTGGACCCCCTCTTCATTTTGGTGGCATTTTCAAAAATTTAATCGACGCCCTGGCGGAGAAATGTGCATGCGAAGACATCGGCAATGGGTTTTTTGCACATAACTCGCTTAATTCAACTCTGAGCATAGTAAATATCATGTCAAAAAATGAAGAGCTCTCGAAGACGCGTAATTTGAACTTTGACTGGTCCAAATCGGTCAAACGGTTCTCGAGATATCGCATTTTCAATTTTAAGGCCCTCTCTTCAGGGTTCCGCCGCGGTGCGAATACACCGCCGTCCGTGTTCGCGTGTTTTGCATGGAAAAAATCGACTTAGGGACTTAATTTTTTTTTTCATCGACAAACAGCAGTGTCCTCAATGATGCCTGAAATTTTGAAGTCGCTATCTCGATTAGAGGGGGAGGGGGAGGGGAAATCATAATTAAAATTCAAATTGCTATAACTTTCTCTAATATTGGGGCGTCGGACCCAACCAATGGGATGTGACACTTTGGAATGCCTACTTTAAAATGGTTTTTTTTTTCGATTCCGCCAATATTGGCAAGATGCCCGCAGAAAAACCGATTTCCCTCCCCCCTTTTTTTTCTTAAAACTGGTTTTTTGCCATGAAAGAAGAGGGTGGGGGTAAAAATTTTTTCGCAATCAGACGGGAATTTTTCTTATCTTTGATTTGAGCCCCAGTAGACCTCCATCGGACCATTATTAAGGTCACAGGGTCACCAAACGCGTTTGATCCTGTAGAATGGCAAGGATTAGGGTTAGCAGGTTCCGCTACCCGGCATTTTTTAGGGCTAAGTGTCCCCTTTCAAGATTTTCTTACCCCATGTCGCTATCTCAATTAGAGCCTGCACGCGAACGTGATTAATCTAGCCGCGGAGCAGCGAGAGCCGGGGGCGGAGCCTAGCGCTCCCTCTCCTTTCTCTCTTCTCTCACAGACACACACGCTAGATTAATTGGTTTACATATCACGTCCGGGTGCAGGCCCTAATTGAGATAGCGACATGGGGTAAGAAAGTCTTGAAAGGGGACACTTAGCCCTAAAAAATGCCGGGTAGCGGAACCCGCTAACCCTAATCCTTGCCATTCTACAGGATCAAACGCGTTTGGTGACCCTGTGACCTTAATAATGGTCCGATGGAGGTCTAATGGGGCTCAAATCAAAGATAAGAAAAATTCCCGTCTGATTGCGAAAAAATTTTTACCCCCACCCTCTTCTTTCATGGCAAAAAACCAGTTTTAAGAAAAAAAAGGGGGGAGGGAAATCGGTTTTTCTGCGGGCATCTTGCCAATATTGGCGGAATCGAAAGAAAAAAATACCATTTTAAAGTAGGTATTCCAAAGTGTCACATCCCATTGGTTGGGTCCGACGCCCCAATATTAGAGAAAGTTATAGCAATTTGAATTTTAATTATGATTTCCCCTCCCCCTCCCCCTCTAATCGAGATAGCGACTTCAAAATTTCAGGCATCATTGAGGACACTGCTGTTTGTCGATGAAAAAAAAAATTAAGTCCCTAAGTCGATTTTTTCCATGCAAAACACGCGAACACGGACGGCGGTGTATTCGCACCGCGGCGGAACCCTGAAGAAAGGGCCTTAAAATTGAAAATGCGATATCTCGAGAACCGTTTGACCGATTTGGACCAGTCAAAGTTCAAATTACGCGTCTTCGAGAGCTCTTCATTTTTCGACGATATTTACTATGCTCAGAGTTGAATTAAGCGAGTTATGTGCAAAAAACCCATTGCCGATGTCTTCGCATGCACATTTCTCCGCCAGGGCGTCGATTAAATTTTTGAAAATGCCACCAAAATGAAGAGGGGGTCCAACTTTATGAAAAAAAAATCAAAAAAAATTCTCGAGTCCAAGGCGGTTCGAAAGTTAGACCCTCTCTACTCCCTCTCTACTGCTAGGTATGAATTGATTTGCAAGCATAGCTGGGAACATTAATTTTTAATAATTGCAAATTCGGACTTTGCTGCAAAAAAATACTTAAATAGAATTTGATTGTTAAATTCTTCTCCATGCATGGCAGATGGTTCTGTAATCAATAAAATTGATTTTTAGATGTGTAATTTACTAAAATGCAGTAAAAAATATTCATGTTTCAAGTTAAACGACTCAAATTGTATATAAAACATTAATAATAATTTTGAATATAATCTAAACTTTTAATCTTACATTCAGAAAAAACAGAAAAACAAAAAATAGACAAATTAAATTAAACTATTTTCTAAAGATTTCTTCTCTTTAACATCCTTAATAATAATGAATAATATTATGGTTGTAAAATTCAGAAAGGATTTATAGCTTGTGGGTGAAAAAGTTCGCCTTCCTTATTCTCACATTAAAGATTTCATATCGCAGAAGAGTTATGGGAACAAAAAAGAACCAGACACCACACACCTATTCCGTTATTTTTCGAGAGAGTGTTTACGACTCGACGCTATTTTCACCGAGTGTGTCTGTGATTCGCTCAATTAATTTTCGAAGTGTGATCATTTATTTGGCCTATGTAAGAATAGAGTCGGCTTGAGCGCTCAAAAGCCAGATTAATTCTCTGACAACATTACGGTAGTCCCGTTTTATAGGTGCGTTTAAGAAATGTACCTATTTTTCACAGCCACCGTCAGATGCCATAATATAAAGGTCAGAAAATTATACTCCCATTTATTAAGTGATATACAGCATGTCATTCAGCAGACATATCACAATATAAAAGGTAATAAAATGCCATTTAATACCGTGTTCAGCTTTTATAGGTTATTACTAATGTGCTTATTACCGATCTTAAGAAGATTTACTATATTAATTCATGAAGAGATTTATGTGAAATAAAAGAACCATCTGGTTTAATATGATAAATTGACCATTTATGATTTGCTGTCTTCGATTTAAACGAAGAGATTTCTTTCCAATCTCGCTAATTTTCAAGCATGTATTTTGCTTGATAATTACCTATCTGTTGGGTTAAATAGGTAGGTACAGGAAATTGCATATTATCCCCCAGTATAAGTCAATGAATTATTTTTAATAATGCATACTTCAGTGTAATTTTTAAGGATTAAAATCGTTAATAACAACAGAAAAATAATTATAAAGCAAAATATAGAAGACTTTTGAAACGTTTTATGATTTTTATTTATTTACTGATTTATTTATATTGTTGATTTACATTCACCCAACAGAAAACACAAATAACAATTGTGACTTACTGCAAAATTTAGATAATATAATCATTTCCAAAGTAACAAATATACAAAGAAATAAAATTAACTAAGAATTTTTGAAAAAAAAATTTATAGCCTTCAAAAACTGTCTTCGTGTTTTCTGTTTCTGCACTCAAGATGGCCATAGTCAAGTGGAGCCATCATGAATATAAAAAAGAAGTCTGTTGTCTCTAAAATTTTAAAATCGCTTTTTTTTCTTCTATAAAAGACGTCTGCTGGAAATGATTATCAGTCATTATTATAATTATCCAGAGCAAAATTACTGCAGCCTGGGGAAAATTGTTCAATACAAAAATTAAAACTTCACTAGGTACTCGCCTTATTATAAGTTCAATAATGTGTAAAAAAAAAATTTTCCGAGACGTTAGAGAGATGATTTGGTTGTCTTTCGACTCAGTGAGCCTGAATTATCGAATTTAATTATACAGTTCGCTATTTGCTAATCAAGTATCATTGGAATTAATTATATTGCTTCGCATGATGTGTTTCTTCAGAAAATTCAAAATCTATGATTGACATATCATTAAAAAATATCCTCTGGATCATGAATTTAAAGTCCGCATACCTGATTACCTGCCAATTAAAATTTATATGTAATAACACACGACAGGTTTTTGTTATGTAAATACCACCAAATAAATTATCACAGGTTATTTTGAATTGTAAATCAATTCGGTGAGTGAAAGATGACTATATTTAGAATTTGGAGAACTTCTATACCTCTACATTACACGTTTTGTTCGCTACTTCCTGAGCACGTTTTCTTACTACCATTTCAAACCATTATTATTTACACTTTTATTTCATCGTTGATATAAGTATGTATATGTAGTTCTAGTTCCTGCTACACCTACAATAACTGTTTTTATTTATTAGTATCATAAAATCATACTTATTTCGACATCGGAACTATCGACATTTTTTTTATAATTCAAAAAATAGAATCAAAGTTGCCCCGATCCTGAGAAAAATTCTGACATAAAGATTCAAGTCTGAAAATAGCTATGTTGGAACCATTTTTCAAATCTCGTTCTAAAATTTGTCAGGCAATGAAATGTAGACACGTAAAAGTGGATAATGACTAGCTCATTCCACAGGAAGTAGGCGGGCACCGGTAGAAAGGATCTAAACTAATGTGATTAGAGAATTAGAGATTCGGTGGGCAAAAAACAAAACCATCTCATTATTCATTATAACAGGCGCTCATTTTGGCTATCCTATCTTAGTCCAACTGCAGAAGTTTTCTGCAAACAAAACCGCGTTCTGATTGCTAATCAGACCATTAATTCCACTAATTAAAAATCTTATTTACAGGGATGAAATTAATTCAGTATTCAACAGTATATCAAAAGTACTTACGAAATTCTGTTTGGCCTAAGCTGGCCGCATCTCTTTTTCTGTCGGAATCATCTGGGGATTCATCTGTAACAGAAATTTCAATAATCAGATTTAATATTCAAAGTAAAAATTAAACCATCTATAAAAAAGCAAATTTTCTTTTTTTTTTAATAATGTGGGTAGGTTCTTTAAGAAGCAGAGGTTTTTGGGAGTAGGTAATTTTTAAAATATTGTCGATAAATATTTGTAATATTTTTGAATTACGAATTTGAAATACGAATTTCAATTCCTGCAAGTTTCAATGGAAAATCAAATTAGGAAACAGATTTTACTCACCACTTAAAAGTAGAAGATGGTTTAATTCATTTCTTTATTAATGTAATTCTCTTTCAAAAAAGTTAAGGTTCTGAAGAAAAATTTTTTAAGGCAATACATTCTTTAGTTTTTAAAAAAATTTATGTTGTGAAGGAAACTAAGGTTTATATTGCCTGTCAGAAAACGCCCAACAGTTCAACAATGCGTAAATACAAGAAGTAGTAGGCAGAGAATGCAGTTGCCTTTAACGACAATTTGTCGGTATTAATAGTTTTTGTTTTATGACTTTTAATATTATATTGCTTAGAAAATAAGTCGACTAAAAGCAAGCATAACTTGTAAAATTAACTTGTTCCATTAAATAGAAGTCTGGTTTTTTAAACTGGCGCCGAACGTGGGGCCGAATTTCCCGGAAAAAAGTGTTTTCAAGGTGCTTATTTCGGCTTTATGCAAAAGTTCTTTGTAAGACAGAATAATAGGAACTTTACTTACATTTCGCTGACGTTATTGCCTTTCCAAATTAAGATGACGCAAACTTGTAAGGTAATAAGTTGTTTCTCTATTACGCAGAAAACCAGACGAAAATCTCTAAACTTGATCTGGAAGAGACAGCTGCAGCGTCTTTGGTAAACTATTAAAAGTGACTTTAATAGTCTCTTTAAATTAACACGAACCGTCTGATGTTAAAACTCGGAAATGCCGGAAGTTCGATATTAATTTGGTGATTTAAAACGGGAAAAGCACAATGGCTAATTAGTTCTTCGTTGTAAATATTAAATATATGTTTAGGTAGTCACGTCGAAAAGTAGCCATGGCGTAGTTACTTGATTTTAAAACGTAGTTCTTGCGGGAACGCTAAATATGAAGTTTGATTCGCGAAAAAAGAACTGGGGATTCGCAACTTCTTTAAAAAAATCAAGATAAGAACATAGGCACAAGTAGATATCAAGGTAACTAATTTAGGTAAGATAACTAGGTAACAGGTGAACGTTACTTTATTATACTTTCACCCCTCGACGTCTGTTCGCTTCTCCAGTCCGTCCACCGGAATATAGCTTTCCACCCTCGCGTCTTCGCCATTCAGCCAATCAGCGGAGGTTTACGCCATCTTCTCTGGATTATATTTTTCAATAATTCCTATTAATTTAACACTTCCATGTCACCCCTGACCTCCACGAACTACTTCCTAGTTGGCATAGGTATGGCCTGCGCATTAAAATTGTTCCTTGGAGCTGACTAAGATCTGTGAATCTACACACGATATTTTTTAGTAAAAGGGTCGTATAGATTTTTATATCGAAAAAAAAAAATCTTTTCACCTTTAAATAATGTAAGATATTATTCATAAGTAAACTTTTTAGGAAATTTAGGAAATAGAAAAAAGCTGCTGACCCCAAAAAAGTAGTTTCATAATAAAAAAGAAAGAAGAAAGAAATCAGTGGTAACGGTAAATATCTATTCATAATATATTTATGGTATTAATATATAGTTGAAAAAATATAAGCCTTCAATTTAAACTACAGTCTTTGAGAGTTAGAAGCCATAATTTTTAGAATGAAGAAAGAGTTATTTCCAAGACATCCAAGTTTCGATGTTACGTCCGTTCGTGTTCATGTATACGTTAGCAACAAGGTAAAACGTTATAATAAATTTCGTTCAATTAATTGACATAAACATTTACTTTGCATTCGACTGGAAGAGAGTAGAATTATTCCCAAGTGTAGGGAGCATGATTTGCGAATACACACTTGAATTTACTACGCCAATACATGGATAACTTCCGAAGAAATATGCTTAATTAGACCGTGTACAGGTTACAACCTCTTTATTTATTCAACAAATTCCCTGGCACAACTGACATGGGAACCGGACAGCCTAACAAAGTCGTAGCAGAAGATCTCTTCAGATCGGATTATAAAATAGTCAGATGAATGGAAGTGAACTGGAAATCATTCAAGTTTAGGCGATCAGTCTCGCATCACAAAATTACATTATGTACATTGTATACAATCCTTGGTTTGTCTTCGCTCTACAATACACTCTTCTTAAATTTATTGCACAATACGAAAATTATGACACGAATAATAATTATGAAACACGATTAATTCACGTTAAATAATATCTTCATTTACTTACCGTAGTTTTTTCAAAAACGCTTATACCTATTTTTCAAATTATGGCAAATTTTCCTCACTGAATGGGTTAGTTGAAATTATTTTTTATCCGCTTATTTTTGGTGATGCGAGATGAACTTAGAAATTGGGTACCTAAGGTAAAGAGTAAAACTAAAAGAAGGGCTCCTAGTCAAGGAGAAAGTCAAAATATTGAAAGCTTTAATTTGGGTAACAATGTTTACAATTTTTACTTCTCAAATTTCTTAAGAATGCTTCTTTGTACGAATTAGTTAAAATCGGAAACGACTGTTTAGCGTATATAGTAAACAGAGTTTCTCTCTCTCTCTCTTTTACTACAAAAAAAATCTTGTTTGAGGTTTTTACCCGAATTTCGTAATTATACGTATAGAAGTTATTTTCTTATTAGGTACGTTTGAAATAACTTGTATAAGTACCAATAAAGTTATAACGTATATAATCATTATCGACGTTTAATGAAACAATCTGTAAAACGCATCCCGATCATTCTTCACTCACGCTATCAACGCAATCAAACAGGATAAACGATCAACATATCCGAAGACATCGATTCACTCTGGAAAGCTTAATCAGTAATTATCTAACGCTGTCCTCGACCGTGTAAAAATAACGCATCCAATAAGACAGTCAGCCAATAACGGCGAATCATGGAAGCAATCAGCGAGCTCGCCATCCGGTAATTACTGATGCGGTTGTCGATAAGGAATAATTCCAAATTAATCAGCATTACACTGGAAAAATGCCCAAGTAGACAATTGAAAGCTCGCTGGTCGTTATGAGTCTACCGAGAACGCAATCTCTCGTGTGCAGAACGTGCTTTCGAGTTGTCTTCCTCTTTCAGTAGTGGGTAGTGTTCCTTACCTGCATTTCCACAAATATATCACACTGTTACTTGCAGTCATTACCAATATCTCACTTTACAAAATGACAAAAAAAAAAAATTCATCAGTTATTAAAATTAGAAGTGATTTTTCCTACTACCTAACTGATTTTTCCAACCACAACACAAACGTATTTTTCTAAGTAGTAATTGTAGTGGAAATATTTACAACCGCTGCTGCAGCATAAATGGAATCATCAAGAAACTTAGCATTAGTTTCCTAATCTGATCATAAAAGAAAATTTTGTTGATAAACTGCATCTACTACCTATCAAACATTGAGCTGATCGATATAATGTAACGAGTACGTTTCTATCAGAATCGCTCATCACAAGTAACTTCGATCGTGATGAGGAAAGCTATCGTCAGTTTGGCGTAGTGGTAATGAAGCCGTAGAGCATTACCGTGAATTACAAGACCATAAGTGTCATCGGAACATAACTCGGGCCTTAAGGCTGCCTGGAACTCGGATTTTACCTTCAAGACGTCAATTCGGACTTTAATGGAGTAATTCTTTATTACGTCCTGGCAATCACTGTTCCCGATCAGTTGTTTTTTGTAGTGCAGTAGGTATAAGCGCAAATTCGATCATTTTTGTTTTCTTATAGAGAAACAGTTATTTTTTTTACTTCTAGATGAGTTGAGTAATCTGATTTTACCGGTGACTGGTTTTGTACTATAGATTGGACTAATATTTATTTTTCTAACTGGTTAATCAATTATTGTAATAATAATTGGTTGCAGGTATGGTACGTTTCAGCCAAAGTTGCCATGACGTCATTGATTACAAAAATGCAAGTTTTCCAGCTTTAAAGATTGGATGACGATACGCAATTTAAAGGTTAGGAGAACTTTGCTTCTTCTGGTTTAGTCTGTGCAATTCTATAATCTATTTAGTCAGCCCTTCACAGTTTATGGATCAATTATTTTAAAAGTTTGAAACTTTAGTGGGATATAATCTAATTTACTCTGATTTAGAGATAAGAAGGACCAGTAACTTTGCTCGTTCATCTGAATTAATGATATTACGAATTTCACTTTTTGTGCTTTCGGTTACATCGCTAACAGCTTTTCTGCTGCAAAGTTTCCTTTTTGGACTGGATCATGTTGCTCAAGCATTTGGTTCAGAAGTAATTAATTAGCACGGGCAACAATTTTCAAAATTAATTGTAGAGCCGATGCAACACGCTGATGAAAGTTAGAATAAAATTTGATAACTGAACTATCTAAAAATTAATTTTTATTAAAGTTAAGTAATATGAAGTAATTTGCTCTTACAGACGTCAAAAGTAACATTACTTCTGCAAAGTTACGTTTATGCTCAAAGTAAAGCTACTAAAGCCTTCACCATAATTTACTTTGCAGTGGCTAGGTTGGTATTTACCTCTTTTCGCATTTTAGAGTTGAACTGCTAATAATTACATAATAAAAGCTGTAAAAATTAGGTTGTAATGTACATTTTGTACTTACTGGTTAAATGCCAGCGACCCGGAGACAACCGTGTTGCGCGCGTCGTATGAGTGAGTGATGATGGTGGCTTTTAGTTCAGTGCAAACACGGCCGGCTGGAGGCCTCGAGTTTCGTCGACCTCGACTGTCGAGTTTCGATCCGGTACGCCGATACCTGAGATCTCACCCTTCTTTTCTCTTCTGGAATTCGCTTGAAGAAGGTCGTTTCGGCAAACACCTGCAATTTTCACCAAAATGGCGTCCTGAACTTTCACGTAAAATATTATAAATATCGTCTGTGTTTTTGGCTTGCTTTTCCTACGGGAGCAAGTTTTCCTACGGGAGCAAGTTTTCCTACGGGAGCAAGTTTTCTTACGGGAGCAAGTTTTCCTACGGGAGCAAGTTTTCCTACGGGACCAAGTTCTTCTACAGGAGCAAGTTTTCCCTACTGGACCGACGTTTCATACCGGAACACACTCTTCATACCTGAGATCACTTTTCCGATTGGACAACCTTTGTCTTCGTACCGAAGTGCACCTGATCCAGGGGCACAAATTTTGGTAGTACTGGAGCTGCTGATCTGACTCCCGCAGCAGCTGAACCAATAAATAGCAGCCGAACCTGAGCCACCCAGAGCCCCGGCTGAAAACCTTCATCCTCGCACAGGAGAGCCTACGAAGATAAGTGCCTTCACTGGTCCAATTTTACCACCCCTTGCATTCGGCTGATCTCAACGTTTTTTATTTTGTTAACCGTGCTCAAGATTATGTGATACTAAATAGCTGTGATTTTTTTTAAATAAAGAGTACCTGTTGTTCTGCTGACCCGCTTGTTATTGTTGACCCTCTTAGATTGGCAACTCAACCCACGACCCTTGTTGCCATTTATTTGTCTCATGCTCTCAACGGTTATTTTTCCCCTCTAGGGTAAAATAATTCGTTTGAAGGTAGTTATTTTGAACATTTTTATACATGAACATTTTACAGTAATTTTTATTCGAATGAATCCGACTACATGGTTCTGTCCTACAACCTCAAAGCATATCATCACACGCTCAGAGATGTATTTGCTTTGGGTACATAAGGTTGGTATAAAGATGATGTCATTCGTGACGTGATTGCTAGTTTAGCTGATATGACCCATACCATTACCTAATTTATGTGTAGGATTAACACTTCGTGTATGATTTTAATGCACAATAAAATTAATTAAAGTACCAAGAAGTTGAAGAAGTATAATAGGTATAGAGGACAATCCAGATAAACAATAAAGGTCCTGTTCATTGTACACTAATGTTTTACAAAGCATATTACTTTTTTTTTTTAATTTCTTCAAGAAAGAATCCCCATTGTAGCTATAGATAGATAAAATAATCCAAATCAAGCTTTTTATTAGCCATAATATGAGTTACATGTACGCATGCATTAATGTTCAAGAACATATTGGGATTCGAACCCACGTAGTGACATCAGCTACCTCGGCTTTAGTTCGAGCTTTTCCCCAAGTCATCGACATGTAAGCAGGAATATAAAATGTCTTATTTATCTGAAAGATACTAAACTAATCTCAACCGGATTAAATAATCTAAATACACTTAGTGTGGGCGCTTGCGCTTGGGAATATACCTATACTTATAAAAATCCTGGAGAATCTCTCCCAGAACCGAGAATTCACAACACACATGCACATACGATTTCTAATCGATGATCGTCATTAACAAGTTTCATACAGTTTATATATATTTTTTTTTTATTTAACTGAATTGTTCCTCATTTAACATGAATCAATGTTTTATAAAAAGATTCAATATCGATGGTTAGACCGCAAATTTTAATCAGATTTTGTTATCTTTTTTAATGATTAGTCTACTGTTATATCACATAAGTCAATGTTCGAGCATTCCTTAAGAAGCTAAAGAAAAAACCTACGTCATTTTACCAGCAGTAGTTATTTAAATTAACATCAGATTATGCATATCTACAACTGTTAATTAATTTTCCCAAATAAATTTATAAAACAATCATATAAATACCTACCTCTCAAATAAGGAATTCGCATATATGTTTCTTATACATAATTATTCTAATTAAGGATAACTATTAAGTTACACTTATAATACATCCTCCCAAGAGAAGTTTCTTAACAAAATATCTTGCAATAAGTCAACCGTGTAGTGTGCAAAGGTTGGTTTTATGTTAACTAGATTCCATTTGACAGACTACTTAGACTAATGAAAAGGGCAAATTATATATACACCTTCTTATTGCCATGGTGATTTGAAAGACAGGATCTTGAGACATAGACAGCTTCCGTTCTGTCTCTTCACAAATATTACCTGATTTTAAGGAATGTGCCTAAAGAGATATAATTAAGAAATGAAGTGGTGTAAAAAAAGAATAAGGTGACGCTGCATGAGAGGCGTCTTATGCCATTAAACTATTTAAAAAAATCTCGATTTTTAGATAATTTGGCAGTATTCCATTAAAATCTTTCAATAGTTGTCATTTTACCAACCTACTTAAAACTCTTCAGATGCTTACAAGTGAATATTCATCTGCATTGTTAAAAACTATTTTTCTACCACATGTCATTTTCCCCTTCGAGAGCCATCTGATCCAAGATCGCCGGAAGCAACTCAGTCTCCTGGGCTGATTTCCACTATATCGATGATTGTCTTTATCAGACGCAGAAGTGGGATACCTTGAAAATATTCGTTCTGGTGATTAAAAAAATTTAATTTAGACATGATGAGTCAGACCAGACAATACTTTTATAAGTTAAATGTGTGTAGGTATAATCATTGGTACTCCAGGCAGCTCAGATTTCACCTCTATTTTGAATAGGAGTATTCTAACGCCCGTATTCACAAACGATAATTTCCCAAATAATTACGTAATCAATTATACCCATCTCACTCTAACGCACAAAAACTGCATAACGTCGCTGTCAGTACGAAGGGGCCTATCTCTGATTTTACAACTTTTCAGGAGAACGTTTTAAAGAAAACTCTACTGTTCATTTTGTCTGTAGCACGAGATATAATTCATTATCAGAACCTGTTTTTTTATATACAGGGTGTTCTACAAGCTCTATGACAAACTTTGACAGATGGTAGGTTGATTGATTTTAAACATATTTTTTTTAATAAACATGGGTCCGATTCGTTTTTGTTTAGAAGTTACAAGCATTTAAAAAATCGTAATTTTTCAAGTTCAAGGCCCTGTAAAAGGAAAACGGTTCAAGATAGAGAAAAACGGCTTACATGTCCCTATTTTAACTTTTTATGGACTCTCCTATGGTACAGAAACATTTGTACTTTCTTTGATTTTTTTAAATGTGGAGAAATCTCAGATTTTTTCAATTTTTTTATCACCCTGTATAAACATTTCATCTACATCATTGGATAGTACATGAAAAGTTAAAATAGGGACATGTAAGCCGTTTTTCTCTATCTTGAACCGTTTTCCTTTTACAGGGCCTTGAACTTGAAAAATTACGATTTTTTAAATGCTTGTAACTTCTAAACAAAAACGAATCGGACCCATGTTTATTAAAAAAAATATGTTTAAAATCAAGCAACCTACCATCTGTCAAAGTTTGTCATAGAGCTTGTAGAACACCCTGTATAGCACAAAAGTATACTTCGAACATTGAGACATAATCTATTTTGAAAGAAAAGATTGGACTTTTTCTGTAAATAAATTATTAAGAAGATAGGCCCGTTCGTAATAACAAAAACAAATGTTTGGCTGTTTGACAAAGCAGATATGCCTCTTTGTTAAAACTAAATCAACTATTATATTTCTGTTTAAAAAAAATCAGATTTTCTTAAACACGTATTTTTATTTAGAAACAACATTATAATGCATTATTTCAAACTTAAACGACAGCAGGAAAAAATGAAACAAAATTATACACCCAGGTAATTACTATAATCCAGGTTGAACAAAAAAATAAAACACAACTCTACTGCTAATTAATAATACGTTACTCAGATGTGCAAAGAACGATAAAACAAAACATCTTCAGGACATCTAATGACAGGTTTGATACCCGTGCATAGTGCCATCAGGTCGTTGTATTTTAGCCAAGATATTGGCTTGGGTTCTTTGTTTAACTTTGAAAGAGTTATAGTACCTCCGGTTTTTCGTTTTAAGGTTATGGATCGATACTGATTGTCTAAATGACTCGTTTTAAAAAATAAATTATTTGGACTATCTTTTTTTACTAAAAACTCAAAGATGTCGGTCCATTTAAAATTAATGCCATCATCGTCGGTTTTGATTGTTTTAAATCTGTAATCCTCGCTAAATTTTTTAAAATCATAAAAATCGTCAAAATTTAGAGTTTTAACTAAGTAAGGCTTATTTCATTCTAAATTCATCAATTTTATTATCAAAATAGAGCGGTTTTACAAAAACCATTGTATGATATTCGTCTTAAAAGTGATTTTATCATGTTCGTGAAATTTGTAAAATTCGCTCCGCTACGCTTCGCTCATTTCACAAACATTTCCACTCACAAATAAAACTTCACTTTTAACACTAATATCATAAATAGATATTAATAAATTAATATTTATATTATTAAAACTTTTTACCTACCTACCTTTCTGTTAATTAAACTATTTTTAAATGATTGATTAGGTATAAATATTATTAGGTATGTGGGCCTAACTTAAATATGTTGCAAGAATATTACAGCGTAAAGGCATATGTTGAGATTGGCCAGGAAACCGTGTAACTAGATGCTACGAAGAGGCCAATCTCGACATTGGCCTGTACGCAAAAATATTTTTATGTCTAAAATGAGATATGCCACACCGCTAAAAATTGAATAATGGCCACACGGTTTCTTATGGAGATATGTCAGTTCGTCACAACATAGTTATGGTTCTTTTAAGTATTTTTATGGGAATAACTCATTTTCGCCAAATATTGAGATAGGCCCCTTCGTACTGACAGCGACGATATCTCCATCCCATTTATATAATTATTTTCGACATATTACAGGACAGAAATGCTTTGTGAATACGAGCCAATATCTAATTTAAATTCTATCAAAAGACCCATTGTGCTTTGTAAAGAAGTGTAGAAAGAACATTTTTTGCGATTGAAATGATCATCGATTCCGGGCTGTTTTATCATCGTCCAAGGAGATTTGCTCGAAACATCTAGTCCGCAACTTCGGTAGACATTCAGCGGTTACGTGTGATGCCTGTTTACCGAGACAGCTGGTTGGATGGCTGCTTATATGGTTTAAAAGCGCTGCTTTTTATAGGCTGACAATCCAGTGACCTCATATCCCCTCCACTAGCAATTAACGGCCGTCCTTTCCGACGATGTCATCGATTATTGGGTCAGATGACGACTCATTCGGGCCCGAAGTAAAGCTAGATGCCAAATCGTCTGCACTGTCATTGCTTCCTCCTTTCTGTCGAAATTGTTTGAAAATTGATAAATTTTAATTGTTTGAACTCAAGATTTTATCTCAGAAACGTCATCGATCGAATCGGTATACACTACTGCGGCGCCACTGCGATCTTTATTAAGCTTAAACTCAATAATTTCGCAATATTCTCTGTTCTCGTTAAACATCTCCTGCTGGAGCTTATAGAAGACCATTCTCCTGCGGTACTGTATAAATCGCAACCACCAAACTCCACGTTAGCTACCTCGTCACCGAACACAACAGAAACTGTTGCCAGCTGGAACCAACCGTGAAAGCTTACACATATCAGTGTTTGAGATGTTTAGGCACATGACTATGAAGATTTCGATCAAATTTTTTGAGACAGCCCTGTGTAAGCAATCTTGGTGTCTTTACTATGACCATTAACATCATCAAAATGGTAACGTTCCTGTTGCTGAGACGGCGTTACTTCTTTAGAACAGTAGCTAATTCGCAATTCGCTCAAGTGGGAGACACGTTGCCCTTTTTTCTGCAAGGGGCTTTGTGACTCCTGATCTCACACACACAAACAACTTTTGGACCAAATATTCCCTTTTTCTTACTGGAACAAATGAATATTTGGGTTAAGAATTCCTTAGTAGTTTTTCTTTTTGATATCTTCGCGGTGATTGGCAGCAGTACTAAGGGGGGGGGGTGAAGTTGCGTTAACGTAATTTGCAGTAAAAATATTCACTAAAGGGAGGGGGGGGGGGTGAAGTTGTGTTAATGTAACTTTAAGTAAAAATATCCTCGTAAGTGAAGTCCCAAATTAGTGGTTTGCCTATCGTTCAGTGGATTAATCTTTGGCCATCAAAGTTTTTCCCCCATCCACTGAAGAAAGCGATCCACTGGCTCCACAGTTGAACGGATTTCGGCAACAGTTATGGAACGATGAGTTCAACAGTTCACAGCGGTGTGTCAAAATCGGCGGCCACTACGACGACAAGAATCACAATGAAGACCGCGATGTTTTATAAATAAGCATGAGATTCAAGATAGTTAAAGCCTAAAGCTATTTTTAAGGTTTCTCCAAAAGTGGAGACTCAAGGCATCATCTCAAAGCTTTCTGTGTATTTTTTCTTCATGTCCGGAACACTAAGGCTCGGAGTCGAACGTGTTCAAAATCATCCCTTATTGCTATTGAATCAAGAGAATGTTGTTTTGAGCAGCGTGATTTCAAAATAAAAAATAAATGAGTGCAATAATAATCGCATCTTGTCGTTTGCTCGTGGTGCAGTGGTGGTGACCGCTGCCAACTGAGCCAAATATCATGAGTTCTATCCTAGCTTATGCGGTGGTGTGGCCAGTGGGTGTGGTGAAAAAGGCCTTGATGGCCTAGTAGCTTGAGGTTCATATAACCCCTTCCCTCCATACTTTTTTTATTTGGAACTTGCCACTCTTGATCCAGAGTGATGTAGACTGTTTCACTCATTATATCAGCCGAACAACAAGAATGAGATTATACAAAAAACACTTATATCATTATTATGTGAATGAAACGTAAATAATGATAATTTATTAATCTTGATAACTTAGCATATTATCAATATGTTGGCGTTGGATGGTTTCAGTGGATGCGTTTTCATCTACATATATGAAATTAACTTGTGTAATTACCTTGTTTAATTAATGCAAAAGAACACCAAAACCATAATGATTTATTAATTCCACTCCGAAGTGATACATATTCAAATCACAATAAAGCAAGAAAAGACAAGTAGCCGAGGTAATAAATTTCAACAGATGCACAACTTCCTCTATATAATCAAAAGCAATAATGGATCATAATATCCAACCATATAACGCCCATTATGGCATGCCAAGCTAGTAGTAGTATTAATAAGTATTACCTCATTAAAAAAGCTCGCTTCATCTGTCTACCTACACGTAGGTAATCACGACCCGATATCGCAATCTAGCCGAGTGGGATCTGCTCATTCATCGACATAGGTCTGGTTGTGTTTACGCGAACTGGCGAAATAACGGAAGGATATATTACCATGTATAATGGAGCATGGAGAATGCGAACAACCCCGATTATGTAAATGGACCCATTGAGTTTCATTTGCGTGCTAAATTCAGGCTGTATGTACTGACGACGGGCCTAGCCTGGGGACGCCGACATGTTTACACCTTGTATACAGGTTATGATAACACTACATCACGACAGGAATGTTGCTAGAAGTAAATTTAGACGGCCAAACTAACGATTATCGTCGAGCAAGTGGTTAATGTGTAATTAGATTGAAACGTATAGGTAAATCGAAGTGTTTCGACTTTTTCAACCAATTCAGCAAAAAATAAAATCTTCCCTAATTGCTTGCGTATACTCTTAAAATTTTTCAATTCAATCGTTTATGCAAAATAATGAATTCATGTAGGTAGGTAATTACAACTTACAAACAACGTTATTAAAACCATTATCCCATTTAAGGAGGACAGTCGCCGAGTAAAAATATTAATGTCTACTTCAGAGCCGTACATTTTATTTGCAAACTTATAATCACGTCAAACTTGGTGTGTAATTCTCTTGGCAGCACAAAAAGTTCACAGTTTCAAGTCCACTATTTTAAGTCGGTCTGAGATGGTAGGGAAATTTATTGGTACCCGTCTAGGTATACTTGAACTAAATGTTCAAAGTAAAAATAAACTGAAACTTAACAGCCCCGTCAACAACAAGTAGCAGCAACATGAACGGAAGCTCGCCTTTATGTTTGTACCTGCATGTTCTTTAAGTTAGAGGAGTTACCATATGACAATAATACTTCAGAGTAACTGTAAGCATAAAAGGCGTGTTGCTAATTTAAAGTGAAGTGTAATTATTTACCTCAGATGAGTTTCGAATAATTTCTCGAGTCGGTTGCGAGCTAGGGTTTATACAACTCACAATACTGTCAGTGTAAGCGTATACCCTGTCCAGAATAAATTAATATAAGAAATAATTATTTTCTTGATTCATGATAGGGCAGTGAAAATGTGAAGTATGAAATAAAACCGTTACATATTCCCGCAAAAATTTGAATCTTAAAAAAAATTGATAAGTGACAAGTTGAGGGAGACTGCTGTGATAAAGAGATTTCAATATGCTCTTCCGAGATGAGATCATTCTTTTTATCACCGCAATCAACAATTAGAGAGGTTTTTCCAGGCAAGAATATTTCTGGTAGATATTCAAGTTTTGCAGAAAAATGCACGTGGTTTTAAGGAGCAATTGAGTGTCAAAAAAATAATACCGTCAAATGTCATTTGACTACTTTTTGTATCTCTCCTACCACTGGGGTCTTGAAAAGTAGCAGAGATACAGGGTCGTTTAAATTAGAGAAAATTTGCGCAATTTCTTGCTTGTAAAGAATCTGCAACTCAATTTTGGATTTTAGCCATTGCTAAAATATGCTGAAAAAAACTGAAAAATACGACTAAGATTTCAAAGTCAAATTTTGTTTTTCTTATATAGCCGCCATATTATTTTCCCATGTCTTTCGGTGTAAAAAAATCAAAGAAGTCAAAAATCTATATCACATTAAAATTATGAAAATTTTAATTTTATTAAAAAAGGAAAGTGTCGTTGAAGCCTTAGTTTTCGAGATACACGAAAGTTCTTCGAAAATTTTCATATTTTTTGAATATCTAATACCTAATTGACTGATCAGAATAATTTAATATTTTTGTCAGTGGCCGAGATAATTTGGGTACCTACATCGTTACCTTTTTTTTTAAATAATTTTTACGCCACTGATTTTAATGCCAATAACTCATTTTTTTATTGGTACGTCGTATTACTTAAAACAGAAAAGTCATCTTACTTTTTTATCGTAGAACGCACTATCTACTCTGTTTGGAAGATATTCCACGATGTAGGAACCCGTGCAAGATAAAATATCGTGAAAGTCACTGGTAATATGAGCATTTCCAGATATTAGAATCATTTTTGTGATCGTTACTCAAGCGAGTTTCATTACAAAAACCTTACATGGCTTCTTACATTGTGCAATATCATGAAAGCAGTGCAACAAAAACTTAGGATGACTTTTCACCTCTAAGCTTTTGGGCTACCAAAAATACAAAATTGTCATTGAAGTCAGTGGAATAGAAATTTTTTACTAAAAGAGGTAACAACTCACCCAGATCTCCGCCACTGGATTGAATAATCTTAATTATTAATTAATTAAATTTAACAGGATTAATTAAATCATGTACTTTAATTTGTACAGCAACAACTGTCAAACATTCCGAGTTAAATAATTTTTTATACAATAAAAAAAATATTAAATTTTTTGAAGAACTTTAATATCATATATTTTGAAAACTAGATCTCCAACGACCCATGTCTATGAGAAAATTTTAGCTTATTTTTGTATTTCCTACATGCCCGTCAAATTTGTAACATTCGTTAACACCCGCCTATACCTAAACCTACAAATTATATCTCGGATTTTTCAGTTTTTTCAACATATTCCAGTAATTTATTTTTCAACTCTTAATAAGTATAAAATAATGCAACTTTTCTTTAATGATTTAACCCGAATCTGCTCTTCTACTTCCCAAAATTTTAAAGGCAAAAAAGATTTTTTAAAACTGTAGTTTTAACCAGTTGTCGTAAATTATATTATCATTCTTTTATTAGGATAAACACGATCGATCCTTAATAAGGTTTTTAATATACACTAGTCTGGCAGACAGCTATAACATGATTACAATTATTAATTCCCAAACTCGGGATTGTATTGAATACTCCGTAAAACCGTTGTAGTTGTGTACTATACGTCGGAGACTTCAACGGGCAAGGAGACAAGAAACCCCCAACTCACAACGTAACGGGATTGTTAGCATTGCAAATAAATAAAAGTTCCAATCCACACGGACTTATAAATGATCAACATTAGGTATAGTTATTATAGATTTCGCAGGAAATGAAAATGCATCGCATCGATTAAATTTTGTACGGGATATTTTATATTATTGCACATAACAGCACGTGCAAGTCTAAACGTCAAATAAATCCCCTCTCATTCTCTGAAACAATCTCCCATAACTCAGCAGCGCCAGCATTAACACTAGCACTAGTACTAGCACTAGCACTAGCACTAGCACTAGCTCCAGCACTGCAGCGGATTATAAATGTCCATATATTGTTATTAAGAATCTCTAAACTCCTATCAGGATATACCCTACAGGACAATAGGTACCGCACGAGATGGGCGTATATAAATCCCATAGTCTCGGATATCACTGTCAGAGTTGTTGTATCTGTTGCTCCGTTGCTAACAATATCCCGCGTCCCGAGGCCTGTTTATGACAGTGCAAAGGCAGTAAGTTAGAATTGCAATTACGGGTCAGATAGCGTCACAAATAGTGAGTACACATGTTGTTCCATATCTCCGGCAGATATCGACCAGATATGTACTTATCTAATTAGTGTGTGGTACAGCGTTTCTCTTGTTCTTTACGTAGATGTTCTGTAAAACACTGTGGAAAGCAGGAGATCGAAAAGATAGGTGGACGCTTGCTGTGATAATTAGTACCGTGTAACGAGATATCTTTACACATTATTAGAATGATGTGGTGAATGGGAGATTTGCATATACGATAGAGACGATCATGGTCGTGAAATCAGATGTTTTAGATTATAAATTTTTAACAGCGTGTCTTAGGTAGGTACCTATACCTACATCTGGAGCATCGTCAATAATAATTAATGAATATCTCACGAATGAGAACTCAGCATCTTATGTTTACATAAATAAGATAGAGATCCTAATATAGTTATGCTATAAGTAACTCTGAATTTTAGTGAGAGTTGATAGTAAATTGATACAAAAACTAAGTCCTTTCTCGGTAGGTATATCACCAACTTCATACCTTTGACGAATATTCTTTAAGCAAAAGATATACAATTGAATAAGATTCATAAAGAAAAAATATTTTTTCAATGATAAGCATCTGTAATTCCAAAAAATTAAAACAATAATTGTGTTACCACTTTTATGTGCCGATTGATGTCCCAATTTATTTTTATAAGACAAAGATGATAATAATTATGTAGGTGTAATGAAAAAGGAAAATTAATTAATATATTAATTAATATTAAATTAAACTTTAAATTCAAGAAGAGATTTAATTTTATTATAAAAATAAAGAGAAATTAGTGAAATTCTAGAACAAACATTTCAAAATTAAAAAACTTATAGGTCAAGTTGGAATGAGGCGTATTAAGAATATTTACGCTATTTTATTTTATAAAGGTGAAGTATTTATCTTCGACAGGAAACAATAATTATGTAGTTTATGTAATATGAACTTACTGGCACCGGATAATGTTTCAATTTTATGTTGTCTTAGACTTGGAAATAATTATAAGGAGCAGAATAATATAATCAAATTTTGAGATATAATAAGTATAATGTAATGATGAATGTAGTCTACGGACAACCTATTAATTATTATTGATAATATTGATAAGTTAAACAATGTCTAATTTTAAATTATGACCGCTCTGAAAAGAAAGCTCCTTATAATAATGGTTTGGTTAATTAAGAAATCTTATGATTATTAATAAAATTAATTATATCCGGTTGCCATTCTCTATTTAAATAAGTGTAAGAAAAGGTTGCCTTGACTTGCTGCATGATAGTTATTTTTATTCAAGATTGTCGTTTATTAAAAAAAAGTCAGTTTTCAAAATTTTCTAAAGTTTTCCTAAATATTTTCTTTGTTTTAATAGTAAGTTAAAAATTTGATTAATATTGTTACGTAAGAAAAATCATCTCGTCGATAATGCCTCATGTTTAAAATTTCCTCGCGTAAAATATTATCCGCATTATTAATAATTTACTTTGTACTATAAAATGTGTATTGATTCCGTATGTATTTTACATTTATAAATGTATTTGGGTTTAATAATTGGAGCTTATTTCCACTTATTTAATATACCATCAGCATATACGCTGTGTTTTTTTTGTATTCTCTAATAAATCAAAGCTAAAATTTAGAACTATTTAATATATTTTATGATTTTTGTTTTACAGAAAAACTCCTCTAGTTCACAGAAGCTAGGAGTAATTTAACAAAAGAAAACAAAAAAAAAGGTAAAAGATATTTCTATTAAATAATAATAATAATAAAAAGAATACAAAGATCATCAATCTCAATGGATCAATTTGGGTGAGGATAGACAGGTCACGTAAGATACGGAAGTTTAATAGTGACTTTATGGTCACTATTTGACTAAAAAGTCACTAAATGACTTTGACGTTCCTTATTTTTGATATTTGTTGTAGGATGGATATAAATAAAAAAAAAAAGAAATAAGTATGTATTACATAACTATACGAAAGCGCCTAGGTGTCACACAACTATAATAAAATTTTTATTTTCAATATATTGGAAATATTTTGAATATATTGGAAAAAAAATCCAATATATTGGAAATATTTTGAATATATTGAAAAAAAAATCCAATATATTGGAAATATTTTGAATATATTGAAAAAAAATCCAATATACATATTGGAAATATTTTGAATATATTGAAAAAAAATCCAATATATTGGAAATATTTTGAATATATTGGAAAAAAATTCAATGTATTGAAAAATAAAATGTCGAACTTCTAGATTTTCTATAATACTTGGTGCCCAAATGAAATAGATCCGTTCCCAATGGAAGTAGGTGCTTTCAATTATGTTTCTGTTAAATGGCAGTGTAGTGATTTTTTAGTTTCGAGGACATAACTTACGCACCTAATTCATATAGTTTAATAGTAGTGTGTCACTGTGCTGTTTTATGCAAATATATCATAATAATTACAAAGATACATATGCCAGTAGCAACCGATTTATAAAACCATCATGAATACAAATCAAATTTTGCAAGACATGTCAAGCTGCAGTTTGAGTTTGGAAGATTTAATAAAGTGCTATTTCCTCCATCATTCATCAAGAAAAAATTTTACTTATAATTTGGTAGCATACAGTTACTATTTTGCAGTAAAAAATGTTAGGAATAGAGACTAGGTCAACAAAAAAACGCGTTTTCTTTTCAAAAATTACTTGGATAGATTGTTATATAAACACATGGATTGAATAAATAGCATAAATGGCTTGTTTTTATGAACTCTCAGAAATCATAATTGTCTTGGGCTTACGGCTCAGTGCTAAGAAGCACTCTTCAAGTAATTTAACTCCTAATGAAGGTTTAATTATTTGTCGTAGAAAAAGTGTAGTATTCTACCTGCAATAAAGCAATTAATCAGCAATTACTCACTCGAATGATTTCAACAAAATTCACGTTGACGCTCGCAGGGCAAACTTCATTCTTGTTAGTAATTGTCTATATTGGTTGTATATGTAGTAAAATTACATGAAATCAATTATTTTTTTATAAGCTTTACCTATTCTATAACACAATAGAATTTTGTGATATTAACTAATACCCTTCAGTAACGTACGGCTGATATGCAGGTTTAATATTGCATTTATATTCATAAGAGAATTATTATTATCATGAAAAAAATATTATTATGTTATGTTATGTATTATATTATGTATGTACCTACTGCTCCCAAAAGCATTGGAAAAAATCACTAATAATATCACAGTTTACAAAATTATTGGTTACTGAATTAAATTTTTTAAGCATTCATAAGTTGTTTGTCATCAATACAGTGAATGGGATGGCGATAATTATAATAATCCTTATCAGGGGTTAAATCCTCGAATGAAAACTTTTAGTGTTTCACTTAGATGAAACCGAGGATGAAACAGAGAAACATGACAACAGAGGACACATTTCCATCATAAGCTTCCGCGGCTAGCTTGAGGATTAGTGAGAATGTTAAACAAAACAAACACAAAATCACTAGTTTTTCAATATATTGGATTTTTTTTTCAATATATTCAAAATATTTCCAATATATTGAAAATAAAAATTTTATTATAATTTTGTGACCCCTAGACGCTTTCGTACATAACTTATGGGGTCTTTGAAATTTGATAAAGTTTTAATTCTTAAAAACTTAGCAATAAAAATATCAGAACTTATAAGAAGAGTAAATAAATCATTGGAAAACATGGTTTACTAAAGCAGGTATGATGATATATTTAGAATACTTATATTTTATAATGTGAGTATAAAATATATTACAGTGAGCAAAATAATAATAATGACTACCGGATACCCTGTATAATTTCCCTGTCATGCAGCCCGCTACAAGCTCTTATCGTGCCCTGGTGCAATTTAATCTAGAATGCGTGAGCAGTTTCTCTTTATACCGACAGTATTTATTAAGACGATAGGAAATTATTTATAACAGATATTGAAAGGTACAGTTTATGATATAAAATCGCTAATTAATGATTTACTTCATAAAAATAGCCGTATATCAACATTCTTTACTGATTATGATTTATTTGCTGTCCTGGTAAAAGACTTGCGATAATTTAATTTGCTTGTTGGCTGTAAACAACTTTCAGTTGTTTATTATCAAAAGGTCATAATTGTGTATTGACTATGATTACATTGTGTAAGATAAAATTAAGATATACTTGCTGTAAAAATAGAGTATAATCGGTTCAGTACACACAATTTTCTACTCTATTGGAAACTGAAAGTTTAAAAATAATGGGAAGTGAGATATTACTTGCAATATTTTTTCACTGCATGGTGTAATAATATACTAGCAGCGGACTACCTATTTTTTTATAATTAAACAACACATACAATGTATAACACAATTCCGCTTTGATCTCAGAATAATTAATATTACCTAATTTCAAATTATAACGAACTAGGCCTCTTGTCTTTTAGCTAAGTTTGTAAACTTAAATGAACAAGCGTTGCTTGAATTTTTGTTATTTCATAGATAATCGAAATACAGGGTGAGGCGTGAGAACCTTAGGGCATTTTTATATGGAGAAGTCCTGGGAGTAGAAGTCTAAAAAAAACGTGTATAATTTCGATTTTGACGAGCTGAACTAAAATATTTACAACCCCTCACCATTTCCGGTTATACCGGAAGTTGCCATCAACTTTCTTATTTTAAATGGGACATCCTGTATATTATTAGATTTTCAGATTGCCTGAAAAAATGTAATAAAAATGGTGTTTGTAGTTCAAAATTGGAACGAGTGGTTTATGAGTTATAAACAAATGAAAATCGCAATTTTCCATTTTCAAATCAGCTTAGATCGAAAACGGGTCAAGATAGATGAAAACGGCTTACATGTCCCTATCTTAACTTTTCACGTAGTATCTTATGGTGCTGATGAAATTTGTATACAAAGTGATCAGTCATTTTCAAAAAAAAATTATAAAAAATATATTTTTTTTGTAGGTACTCTAGCGTAGTATATAAAAAGTTAGGATAGGGACATGTAAGCCGTTTTCCGATATCTTGACCCGTTTTCAAACTAAGCTGCTTTGAAAATGGAAAATTGCAATTTTCATTTGTTTATAACTCATTAATTGGTCGTTACAAATTTGAACTGTAAACATCATTTTTATTACTTTTTTTCAGGCAATCTGAAAATGTAATAATATATAGGGTGTCCCATTTGAAATAAGAAAGTTGATTGCAACTTCCGGTATAACCGGAAATGGTGAGTGGTTGTAAATATTTTAGTTTAGCTCGTCAAAATTAAAATCATAAATGTACAAACTTTTAGACTTCTACTTATAACACTTCTCCATATAAAAATGCCCTAAGGTTCTCGCGCCTCACCCTGTATATTTAATTGAAAAATGAGAACTGAGATTCAGGAAGAACTTTTTATATACAATTCTCAAACATTCATTATCAACTTAGTAGACATCATCCTAAACATGGCGATAAGAATGAATAGAGACAAACCGTTTCAGTAATAAAGAACAGAACTTACAGAGACTGGTGCACAAACTCCACCATGTAGGCAGTGTATTCGGCAATTATGTGTCCCAGTTAGAAATCAAATTGTCAATTTGACTAAGCCTACAGTGTGACAAAATAATACCAATACGCTTCTCGAGTATCAGTATAAGTTCATGTTGTCGATCCAGTTATTTGTAAAGCAAAAAGTAAAAGCAAATAGTAATATTTTAATCGGGAAGCAATGGTATCATACTTGCAGTCTAAGAAATAGGAGTACTTCATTACCCAATGCGTTCTCTGATCCTGAAGAATTTCTCATCTATACATCACTCTGTAATATCATAATTCAACAAGTTTTTCAACCAAACTGACATACCTCAACTTGAAAATAATATTACTTCAACGTAAATATTGCAATAATTGAAGAGAAATTAAATTATTTATACGCGCAATTATTCCCGATATAAGGATCCCTATATTTATTATTATTGAATCAGAAACCACAAGTCAGCTTATTTCACTTATTTCATATTTAGGTACAGGTTGTTATAAAAAAAATTCTCGAAAAAATAAATTGACTATAACTTCATCTGTAATTCTTAAGTTATTTTTCTGTAATTTTATCTCATTTTAATTTAGCAAACTTTAGATCAGTGTTTAGTAATAAAAATAGATGAAATCACATTTTCCTTTTATTCATAATAAATCTGACCCTACTGAATCAACATCTCTCAAAACGGTACTATACTAAATTGTATCGAAACCTGTCCAGTTAAATGGTTTTATTTCCAAATTAAAATTTCAACTAGCTATAGATTTTTTTAAATAAATGTGTGTTTAACCGACAGGTTTCGATAAAATTTAGTATAGTGTCGTTTTGAAAAACGGTGAATCTAGGGACGTGCTTAGGTTAAAAAAATTCCCATACTTATATCTATAGGGTGATTCGCATAAGAACCGGCACAGAGCAGAAACGTATAATAGATGACTACAAAATATGGTGATTTAACGCAACTTATCTCAATACTAATGTTGCACCCCTGATAGTCGAGAGGGTCTGTCAAAAAAAAAGGCTCCATCCGCCTTGGACTCGAGAATTTTTTTTGATTTTTTTTTCATAAAGTTAGACCCCCTCTTCATTTTGGTGGCATTTTCAAAAATTTAATCGAGGCCCTGGCGGAGAAATGTGCATGCGAAGACATCGGCAATGGGTTTTTTGCACATAACTCGCTTAATTCAACTCTTAGCATAGTAAATATCCCATCAAAAAATGAAGAGCTCTCTAAGACGCGTAATTTGAACTTTGACTGGTCCAAATCGGTCAAACGGTTCTCGAGATATCGCATTTTCAATTTTAAGGCCCTTTCTTCAGGGTTCCGTCGCGGTGCGAATACACCGCCGTCTGTGTTCGCGTGTTTTGCATGGAAAAAATCGACTTAGGGACTAAATTTTTTTTTCATCGACAGACAGCAGTGTCCTCAATTTTGCCTGAAATTTTGAAGTCGCTATCTCGATTAGGGGGGAGGGGGAGGGGAAATCATAATTAAAATTCAAATTGCTATAACTTTCGCTAATATTGGGGCGTCGGGCCCAATCAATGGGAGATGACACTTTGGAATGCCTACTTTAAAATGGTAGTTTTTTTTCGATTCCGCCAATATTGGCAAGATGCCCGCAGAAAAACCGATTTCCCTCCCCCCTTTTTTTTCTTAAAACTGTTTTTTGCCATGAAAGAAGGGGGTGGGGGTAAAAATTTTTTCGTCATCAGACGGGAATTTTTTTATCTTTGATTTGAGCCACAGTAGACCTCGATCGGACCATTATTAAGGTCACAGGGTCACCAAACGTGTTTGGTCCTGTAGAATGGCAAGGATTAGGGTTAGCGGGTTCCGCTACCCGGCATTTTTTAGGGCTAAGTGTCCCCTTTCAAGATTTTGGTACCCCATGTCGCTATCTTAATTAGGGCCTGCACGCGGACGTGATTAATCTAGCCGCGGAGCAGCGAGAGCCGGCGGCGTAGCCTAGCGCTCCCTCTCCTTTCTCTCTTCTCTCACAGACACACACGCTAGATTAATTGGTTTACATATCACGTCCGGGTGCAGGCCCTAATTGAGATAGCGACATGGGGTAAGAAAGTCTTGAAAGGGGACACTTAGCCCTAAAAAATGCCGGGTAGCGGAACCCGCTAACCCTAATCCTTGTCATTCTACAGGATCAAACGCGTTTGGTGACCCTGTGACCTTAATAATGGTCCGATCGAGGTCTACTGGGGCTCAAATCAAAGAATAAAAAAAATTCCCGTCTGATGGCGAAAAAAATTTTACCCCCACCCCCTTCTTTCATGGCAAAAAACCAGTTTAAAAAAAAAGGGGGGGGGGAGGGAAATCGGTTTTTCTGCGGGCATCTTGCCAATATTGGCGGAATCGAAAGAAAAAAAATAACATTTTAAAGTAGGTATTCCAAAGTGTCACATCCCATTGGTTGGGCCCGACGCCCCAATATTAACGAAAGTTATAGCAATTTGAATTTTAAATATGATTTCCCCTCCCCCTCCCCCCTAATCGAGATAGCGACTTCAAAATTTCAGGCATCATTGAGGACACTGCTGTCTGTCGATGAAAAAAAAAATTAAGTCCCTAAGTCGATTTTTTCCATGCAAAACACGCGAACACGGACGGCGGTGTATTCGCACCGCGGCGTAACCCTGAAGAAAGGGCCTTAAAATTGAAAATGCGATATCTCGAGAACCGTTTGACCGATTTGGACCAGTCAAAGTTCAAATTACGCGTCTTAGAGAGCTCTTCATTTTTTGACGGGATATTTACTATGCTAAAAGTTGAATTAAGCGAGTTATGTGCAAAAAACCCATTGCCGATGTCTTCGCATGCACATTTCTCCGCCAGGGCCTCGATTAAATTTTTGAAAATGCCACCAAAATGAAGAGGGGGTCTAACTATATGAAAAAAAAAATAAAAAAAAATTCTCGAGTCCAAGGCGGTTCGAAAGTTAGAACCTCTCTACTATGAGAAGTTATACGCTTTGAAATAAGGGTTTCAAATGTCGAAAAAATCAATATTTCAGTTATACTTGTACTTGGAGAAACCAAATTTGGTACCTACATGATGTGTATGTACCAAGAGCATTCATTGGCAGTTGATAGAGTTATATTGCAGCATTTAAAGGGTTGATAAGGGATGATTCACCCTTAGAATAGTATATAATTTTTACCCGTCGGTCGAATTAAGAAACTGTTATTTTATTTAATTGGGAATTTAATTCTAAAACGTTTATTTCTCTTATTATTTTTCATAAATCTTTGTCGTTGTCAACTTTCTTGCTGATCGTTAACTATGAAATTTAATTTGCCAACAAATGTTTGAATTTTCCATGATTTTAAATAACAGGAATTGCTTACTGGGAATACTTTTGTTTAGTTTTTCGGATTTCTGTTTAAAACCACAAAGTTTCTTGAAAAATAATACAAGAAGTAAAAATCTTATCACTGAAGTTTCCATAAAATGAAGTAATATTGCTTTAAATCGGCAAACAAGCAAACAAATGTGTATTATTTTGAAGGTACATCATCTCTCATCAGCCCTTTAATAAAATGCTACAATTTAACTCTACTTACTATCAATGAATGCTCTTGGTACACGCACATACACACCGTCTACCAAATTTGGTTTTTATAAGTACAAATATAAATGAATTGTTGTTTAATTTTTTAATTTGAAACCCTTAATTCAAGGCCTGTAACTTCTCAGGGGCGCACTTAGTACCTACGGGAATAAGTTGCGTTAGTTCGCCATATTTTGGGGTCCTCTACACGCCCCTGCTCTGAATCACCCTGTATAATTATGAATTCTTGAAATTTTAATTTGGCTATTATAAAATCATTAATTCCGGGCCGGTTTCGATAAAATTTCGTATAGGTATAATCGTTTTAAGAGTGAATCCAGTGGAGTGCCAAGTCTTTTCCTAGAAAAATCGGTATACAAGGTGATTCAGATTTGTATATGAAGTTGAAATATTAAGAAAAATGCTTTTTAACCGAGATACAGGCTGTTTATTAAGTGTCAATCTGCAAAAGTGTTTTTTTTATTGTATCTGTCTACAGAGTGGAACAATAATCTTGAATTTTTTTATACAGGCTTTCTATTTAATAACTCGTATTTGGAAAAATTCTGGATATAACCGAAGCACCCAGTGGCGTAGAATCCGGGATCACAGAACACCTTTTTTCTCGGAAAAAGTCTGAACTGAATGAAATATTTTTAATTTTTTACTGTTTTTTCGGAATGCTACATTAAATCACTATAAAAAAGATACACCTATATCATTTTGATAGGATCCATCGTTTTTGATACCTAAAAATTCAAACGTATCTAGCGTTTTTAACATTTTATTTTATTATTTATTTTATTTTTTAATAATCTAAGATTAGTTCCATAAAGTGAAGGGCTTGCAGATAAATAAATATTGGGAAATGTTAGAAAATTTTTTCCCGAACATGTTTTTCAACAGAGATACAGGATGTTTAAGTGTCATTTACAAAACAGGTTTTTCAACACTCTATATCTCGGTTAAAAAAACATTTTCGGAAAGAAATTTATGTGTCTTTTCTCAAGATTTGACCTTTATCTGCAAGCCCTTTAATTGATGATACTTATCTTAGACTATTAAATAAAAATTATTAAATAAAAAAAAATGTTAGAAACGCTACATTTAATTTTTCTCTAAAATCCATCGAAATTTTATAAATATACCTACCTTTTTATAGCAATTTATTCTACCATCATGAAAAAACAATAAAAAAACTTAAAATACAGCTCAGAATTTTTTTACAAAACAAAAGGTGTCTCACAATTATACCCACAATTTTTCCAAAAACTGGTTATTAAATAAAAAATCCGAATACAAAAATTCAGAATTATTGGTCCACTCTGTAGAAAGATACAATAAGAAAACTGTTTCTATAAGATTGAAACTTAAACACCCTCGGTTAAAAAACATTTTCGGGAAAAAAATATTTAAATGTTCTTAATATTTTAGCTGTATCTTCAAGCCCTTCAATTTATGGCACTGAATTACATTGTATTATGAAATTTTTAATTTTCGACTACCTACTAGGTAATAATTACACCTTTTCCAATTGAAATTGAGAAACGATTAAATGTAATTGAAAATAGTCAAATTTAATTCAAAATGTATCAAATAGAATTCATAATGAGTCGATTGAACTAGAGAGTCAAAAATTCGAAAATTTTACAGTAGACCATCACTCGACGTTCCATGAGGCGTCTTTATCTAGGGAACCAATCCTTGTTGGACGATAGTTCTGAGAACTGTTAGTTTTATATTTATTTAGGATTTTTATATAACTACACATAGTTATTATAGCTCAATATGTTAAGATTTTTTTGTTGTTATTAAGATTTCATGAACTTTCATTCAGTTACATTTAACGGATTCTGCAATTCATCTTACCGTTTCTCAATAACAATTAGAAAAGGTATAGTAGGCCTAGGACTAAGTAGGAATGAATCGCTTTTAGCTCGAAAATTAGAGTTCTACCATTAAAAAAAATCAGGTTGAAATCGCACAGTTAGGTAATAAAAATTTTACAGGGTGGCTCAAGAACAAATGGATCACATTGTACCTATCCAAAATTTTGCACAATTTCCTAGAATTTATTTTATTTTTCAGGTCAAATCCATAGACAATTGCCGCAACCAGTTATGAATGGGAAAGTTACCAAATACCCAAAAAAATAAAAAGTCTCATAAACGTACACAAAACAATAGAAATGTTAAAAATGATGATGAAATTAAGCTATAAATATATTGAAAATTACGTATTTATTATTTTAATCATTAAATAATATTAAATGTAGGTGCTTATAAGAGTTTATGCGACTGACGTTGTCGCAGAGATTAATATATTAAAATCTCGAATCATTTTGAACATAATTCTATAAGTCGGCAAGGATTCAAGTGTTAAAACGCTGTCAAAAATCTGACACCTATTATAAGTTGAGTCGGGACAGTAAAAAAAAAACATCCTGAGATAAGCTTGGAGGGTATAACTGTAAAATGAGATATACGTATATAAACTTTCAAAGGGAATTTAAGATATGATAAACATCTTTGAACATTTTTTATTATTAGCAAATAATCACTTCTTAATGATTTCAAGCAGCATAAACAGGAAGTGTGCATATTTTATTCAAATATTTAAGTTATTCTGTTGGAAGCTTTTTATCATGTCACTAATAAAAATTCTTAAGTATGAGTATGTTTTTATTACCAATTATACCAAATCCTTAATAAACAATTAGGTAAATGATTTACATAACCATAAAAAGTTTATAGCTTCTTTATAGTCTTGTTTCGCAGGTCCTATTATAATTATCTAAATTTACCAATATTAGAAGAAGTTTTTTCGTAGCTTTGAGAAACTTTATAAAAACATAATTTCAAAAAGCATACAAAATAAATGGAAAATTATAGAAAAATACAATTTTTGTTTGACAATTAGATAATTAATTAAATAAAAATGGGCAATAAAAATAGGGCAATAAAACTTGCAAACTTACAAGAATTCGGATGATATAAAAAGAATAACTGAAATTATACAGTTCTGTGTGGTAATAAAACGTTGAAACATCCAGAGGGAAATGATAATTGGTACATATTTTTAGGAATCTGACAAGCTGAGTCTTGTTTTTGATCACAGTTCCATGGTTATAGCAAATTCTCAGATAAGTTGATGCAACAGACTGATTTTGAAATCATATATTTGCTGCTTAATATCACACAGGTGACAATCGATAGAAAAACTATAACTGCAAAGCAACAGAGTTACCTACATATACGATGTGGACGGAATGTATTTACTTTGGTCGTCTATGCGTTCTCAATGTAAGAATTCCCAAGCAAAAAATATATTTAATGAAATCTTAATGAACTACCTACCTAATTCACAATAAAATAGAGCAGAATTTACATCTGAACTCATTCCGAAGGCAACCCGAACATTCTTCTCCAACCACGTCGTATCTGATAAGGTATAGTTTACCTATAGCTTTCCGAGCATTCGGAACCATGTCCGGAACGTTCTACGTCCAGAAATCGCACAAGAATAGCTCATCAACCGGAAAGTCTTCAGCTACGTTGTCTGCACGTTGAGGCCGTCAGTCAGCAATTCTCGAGAGCTTTATACTTCTCCTTCCTTATACTACGCCCTCTTTAACGTAAAATGATATTTTTTATATATATATATATAAAATGGAAAATTGTTAAGGGCTATAGGCAAAAGTCTTTTCTTAAAGTGTGGTCTTTATTATAATATCAACGTTTCGACCGAACAATTTGGGTCATCTTCGGGATTCTAAAATGACAAAAAGGAAACAGTTAACGATATAGCAGCTACTTACTAAAGATTACTTACAATAATTTGACCAATTCAATAGGTCTGGAAACATTTGGTAATTAAAAGAATTAAAAAATTTGTAATTTCTCGTCAACTATTTTCTTTGACAGATGTTTTGTCATTGAAAATTTATAATAATTATTACATAATAGTAGGTATTAAGACTAGGAACAATTGAAATAATATAAATATAATAATTACAGAATTTTTGATTGATATTATTGTTTAAAAAATTGTAATTGTAAATAAAAGTAAAAATTAGCTAGGTAGTTAATTTTTGTTCATTGTTTTTTGAGAATTTTTGTTATGTATGTCTGTTAATTTTGTTGTCATATAATAATATGGAGTTGTAAATAATGTTAAGGTCGTTTATATCTGATTTGGTGTTAATGGAATTACTATCTTCATTTATATAACACATCTCAAGAAAAATTCTTTTTTGAAAATGTTTTTCTTCTGTGAGTACAGAAATGTCTTCAAAGTTGGCCTTCTTATTATATATATACAGGGTAAGTCATTGATATGGGAAAGCTCGATTGCACCTACACCATTAAAGATATCGAAATGAACCAAAAAGTGCTGTAAATAGGAGGGTAAAGTGCAGTTTGTAAAATTATTTTCAGATACACAGGATGGCCCAATATCGCTGTACGCCATACAACTTTGTTATTTTAAATAGGACACCCTCTATATTATTACATTTTCATATTGTTTGAGAAAAGTCAAAAAGAATGGTTTGTAAAGTTGAAGTTTGTAATGAGCGATTTATGAGTTATAAACAAATGAAAATCGCGATTTTTCATTTTCAAAGCAGCTTATATTGAAAACGGCTCGAGATATGAAAAAACGGTTTACATGTCCCTATCTTAATTTTTAATTTGGTATCCTATCATGTAGCTGAAATTTTTATACCGGGTGATGAAAATAATCAAATTTTTTACCACTCTGTATAAAAATTTCATCCATCCAATAGGATACCGCTTGAAAAGTTAAGATAGGAACATGTAAACCGTTTTTCCATATCTCGAGCCGTTTTCAATATAAGCTGCTTTGAAGATGGAAAATCGCGATTTTCATTTGTTTATAACTCATAAATCGCTCATTACAAACTTCAACTTTACAAACCATTCTTTTTTACTTTTCTCAAATAATCTGAAGATGTAATAATATAGAGGGTGTCCCATTTAAAATAACAAAGTTGTATGGTGTACAGCGATATTGGGCCATCCTGTGTATCTGAAAATAATTTTACAAACTGCACTTTACCCTCCCATTTACAGCACTTTTTGGTTCATTTCGATATCTTTAATGGTGTAGGTGCAATCGAGCTTTCCCATATCAATGACTTACCCTGTATATATACAGGGTGTCCCAATATTCCATGGACATGGAGCAACCACAGATTACTGAGGTAAAAAAAAGTCGCTCGGACCAAACTTATCTCTATACCAAAGTGCTTCGTTTGTCCGTTAGAGGGCTTCAAAGTCTTTTGAAAATTTTAGTTTTTTTGAAATAGCTCAAAGTCGGCTCATTCCAATTCGATGAAATTTGGTAGGTAAATTTCTTATTAAAAGTACTAACTTCTGATGTACATGATAATTTGACGAAAACCCGGGAAGGGGTGAAACTACCCCTACCCTCCACTAAAATCGATCGTAATTGTTGATAGGGTAGCAGGAACGCTGTTCATGTTTTTTTGTTTGAAAGATACATCGTTTTAGCCCATTTTTGGTCTCCTACAAAAATCTGTATCTTTCCGAGGTGCTATGTGAGAAAATAAATTAGTCGATGATAACTAAATTTTTATTTCATTCTTTTAATTTGAAATCAAATTTTCAATTGTCAGGTGATTATTTTATCTAATCTCATAAAATATGCTCGATGTGGGCGCCGGTTTGGACCCTAGAAAGTTCCATCCTGCGCAAAAAAATGATTTTAACTTTTCTTGGAAGCTCGTCGTTTTGCAAACTGTTTAGTGCGTTTGAAAAAAACCGTTTGCAAACACCTGAAAAAAAAAACGAACCATACTAAACATCTTCTATGAGATTAGATCAAATAATCACCTGACAATTGAAAATTTGATTTCAAATTAAAAGAATAAAATAAAATTTTGGTTAGGTATCATCGACTAATTTATCTTATCACATAGCACCTCGGAAAGATACAGATTTTTGTAGAAGACCAAAAATGGGCTAAAACGATGTATCTTTCAAACAAAAAAACATGAACAGCGTTCCTGCTACCCTATCAACAATTACGATCGATTTTAATGGAGGGTAGGGGTAGTTTCACCCCTTCCCGGGTTTTCGTCAAATTATCATGTACATCAGAAGTTAGTACTTTTAATAAGAAATTTACCTACCAAATTTCATCGAATTGGAATGAGCCGACTTTGAGCTATTTCAAAAAAACTAAAATTTTCAAAAGACTTTGAAGCCCTCTAACGGACAAACGAACCACTTTGGTATAGAGATAAGTTTGGTCCGAGCGACTTTTTTTTACCTCAGTAATCTGTGGTTGCTCCATGTCCATGGAATATTGGGACACCCTGTATAATCAATAACACAATTACCATTAAGTACATGGTGTAGTGCTAATGATATTTTTTATGATATTAAAATTTTTTTAGAACAGCAAATAGGGAAGGGGATACCAAAGCAGTACCCAAGCATTTGCACAAGTAGCTTGTCTACCGGTTTCGGGTTTTAACCCAACATCAGGACGGTTTGTCAACATGATGAGTATTACGGAGACTATGAAGCTGACAATTGTCCTCATGATGGGTTAAAAAATGTATACATTATGATGAGAATAAACGAAGACGGATAAGTTTGATGAATTTAAGGAGAGACCTACTCAAGCAAAGAGCCCATTCGAGTCCGCGGGTTAAAAGGTATAGTTTTTTGTTTTCGGTAATAATATAAAATGTGTTTTTTTTTCTTTAGATTACCTCAACAATACAACCATCTAACCAAGCTCCAAACGGGACAACTTATTGACTTAAAGAGCCCAATGGCAGAGAAAGTTATCTGGTGGTCAAAGACCTTCGACTGCTTTTGAAGTTCAGCCTAAGATTAGCTGTCACAAGACATCGATTCAGCAAAACTCAATTAAGTGAAGATTTATGGCCAGTATGTTTTGCCATTTACCTATATTAATGTCTTTTTACACCAGGCCTACCTAAGTTGGCAAAATGTGGAGTTTTATTCCCAAGTTTTGGTTCCGCTCGCAAAACTTATTTCATTTTACGATGGACTTAATCGTCCATTCAAGCAGCTTATTTGAATAACCAGGCTTCTCTAGCTGTGTATAGTCTAAATATTCTGATTGATATTGTGCATTCGTAGAGATGTCATACAGCGGGCACCGAAGAAGTTGTTGCTGATGTAGAATGAGTCGATTCGCTATCGCGCACAGGAATAATTGGAGCTGTGTTTCATCCATCTTCTCTTAACGGTTGCAACAAGGTCTTGGTTTAAGAGCTTACAAGATCCTGTTACAAAAAGTTAAGACACTCACGCCGTCATTCCCTTGAAGGCTTGGGGTATCTGCGCTTAACTGTGCAAGATATATCCACCATCGCGAACAGGAATAATTAGGGTTGTTTGTGTTCCATCTACCTTCTGGAAGATTTTGCAGTAAGATATTGTCTTACGAGCTCACAAGATCCAGTTCCGAAAAGTTAGAGGCTTTTGCGTCATTCCCCTGGCAACTTGAAGGATCTGCGTTTAGCTATGTAAGAGGTATTCGCCATCCTGCACAGGAATAATTGGAGTTGTGTTCCATATACCTTCTGGAAGATTTTGCAGAAATATATCTTGGTATACGAGCTTATAAGATCGAGTTACAAAAATTTTGGGGCACTTACGTCATTCCCCTGACAACTTGAAGGATCGATCTGCGCTTAGCCCTGAAAGAGGTAGGTATATTCACCATCCTGCACTGGAATAATTTGGGCTGTATTCCATTTACTTTCTGAAAGATCTTGTATATTATAAGATCCGTATACACATACACGTTGTTAAGATGCAATATACCTAGATAGAAATCTTTCGTATACACGACCAAATGTGATTCGTGCTAAGTGTAATTTAATTTTAAATAATTAAATGAGAGTATTAAATATGTAATTAAAATCATTATAATTATCATTACATCCCTAACATGACAATTTTAATCACCTGATTACTCAGTTAATAACAATTTATATCAAAATTCCTGCAAGAAAAATTGGTACGCTTGAGTTAAGTTTGCATTATAGTAAACTTGCAGTTATAATAACCCGTTAATTAAGCCTAATAATTTCACGTCATACACAACAATGCAGATTTCCATATATTTAATACTATTACCATGTCTGTTGGTTTATTAATGTTCACATTATACATTGTAAGTAGATATGTACCTACGTAGCATGAAAGTAACAACAAAAAAGATAAATTACCCCTGATATGAGTAATAGCATCTTATTAAAAATGCCGTTTGTGATGCGTATCTGTATCGACGGACTCCTAGGCTGTCTTCCAGGATGCAAAATTCAATCTTCAGTGCCACGGTTCATTGAGCAGCGGCGGGTTTTTATTATAAAAGCAAGTTTTTAGCGATCATGTCTTGCATTATTATCATGGCTGGCATCACGGATTGTCAGCTCGTTCATGATTCGAACGAGATCGACCGGGAAATATTAGATAGGTATCATGTTACGAGAGGAACGGACTCTCGAATAATCGGTTTTTTTTGTGAGACGCCTCGAACAGTGAAGTAGATATCTTCTGATATCCACTTTTGATACTCCCATTATATTAATGTCAAAATAAAATCATAATGATTATTCGTGAACCATTACTTTAAAGGAGGCAGCCGTTACTTTGAACTGTCAGTTTCAAAACTAATAACAAAATTTTGAGGATCACCAGTTATATTGTAGAGATATCTTCTGATTTAATAATTGGCGAAATAATAAAACATGTCTAAGAATTATTATAAGAAATGCGTTCGGTAATATCATTATAAATAATATTCTTGATAATTAAAATTCATAAAGAATGTTGATGTAATTATGATAAGACTTATTTTAATTGCGTTATATGCATAAGAATGCTTATCCCTAGTTCAATCGTTCAACTTTGCGTGTTTTGAAGATATTAAATTAAAACCATCTTCAGGGGATCATTTTTAAAGATCATTTCTCACATTGAAATATTGTTTCACTAATTATATCTCAACTTTTAAACTACTCTCAGTACTCTCATTCCTAGAATATTGCAGCCTAACTTCACTGACAATGGACTTTCAAGATAAATAATTACATTAAAATTTTAGTGAAAAGATGGAAGAATAATTTTGGCACTATGTGAAATAAAAAATATCTAAAGAGGTTTTTTTAAACGGTTAGGGGAATATGAAAAATTGAACTTTTTGAGAAACCATAATTTTTCCTACTCCGAAGGAAATATAACGAAACTATAGCGGATTTCCCGAGGTCTTTCCATTATCATCAACTAACCTCCTAGATTTTGGGCAACCATAGTTCTTTGCTAATTTTTGGATTTTTTTCACTACCAAATAAAGCAACAGATATCCCCCCAAAAAATTCTTAAACTTTGAGTTTTGAAAAAAAACAAAAAAAAAACAGGTAAATTTTAAAATTTATTTTACTTTCTATTGATATTAAAAAAATTAAAGGGTGTTCCTTGGCTCAGTAATGACAAAATTGTCTATTTTTTAAAGTAGTATACTCTGTACTTATTGTATGTTCATATTTTTTATGGAAATGTTATGAGAATGGTTTTCACAGTAACACAATTTAAATTGAGTAGTTTATGAATAAACAAATGAAATAAATTAATTTACTTCATAGGATAGTGCATGAAAAGTTAAAAATGGGACATGTAAGCCGTTTTCCGATATCTTGAGCTGTTTTTAATGTAAACAACTTTGAAAATTGAAAATAACGTTTTTCATTTGCTATTACTCAAACAATTAAATTCAAACAACTGTAAAAGTCATTCTTACTGCATTTTCTGAGGAAATATCAAAATACAATAACATTCCGGATCCGGGTGATCTATTTAAAAGCATTGACAATGTCGTGATTACTAATATAAGAAAAAAACAATAATCGATAAAAAGTAAATTAAATTTTCAAATTGACATGTTTTTAAATTATTTTTTCCAAAGGATTTATTGTGTAATTTTTTTTAGTATTATTTAAGGATTTATTTGCGGATACCGGGACTTATTCAACACCTTGTATAATTCAACCGTATCAAAAACTTAAAAAAAAATATATAAAAAAAAAAAATTGACCATTATTGGCTCTTATTTTGAATTTTGTCTCGTTTACTGATCTTCATTATCAAGAGCTTTTTCAATAATTTATTTTGTTACAACTATTATTGTTATACATTCTTTTTTCGAATGTAATAAGTATTTATTTTCTTTATACCTAGGTACTTTGAGAAAAGCTGCACAATTTTACACTTATCAAGAATCTAAAACAAAGTTTGGGGTAAAATTTCAGTCATTGCTGAAATGTTCTGAAAAAAAATTAAAAATCTAGCTTTTTTATGTTACCCATATCTTTTAATTATCGAAAATAAATCAATTGTTTTTGGTAGGTGTAAGTACATTATTTCAAATTATTTTTGGTGAGTGTGTATTATATCTTAAGTCGTCAAGAGCTATTCATTGGACACTTTAATGATTTTCAAAACCGACTAATTTCTAGGGTTATCAATATTCAACTTTTATTTATCTTATGGCCGCCACATTTTTCTTCATGTTATTCGGTGCTGTTAAAAAAAGCCATCACGATATAAAATCTTTTTTTGAAAAAAAAGAACGTTTTTTCACCGAATAACGTAACAAACCGTAAAGCAAAACCACATCCATTCACCATATTTATGAAAATATGGTGAAAATATGAAAGATGATGCCATAAGAAAAACTCGAGTTGTCTATATGAAAACCCTGGAAATCCTAGAATCTAGATGGCTTTGAAAATTTTTGAAAAGTCAGATGAATAGCTCTTGAGGACTTATGTTTGTAGGCCTACTAAAATTTATTTAAGATATTTTAGATAATAAAGAAGATATGGGTAAAATGAAAAAAATTAATGAGCCAAAAATAATATTGAAAAGAATGATGAGCCCTAAAACCAGAGAATTATTCTTTTTAATAGAATGGGAAATCACGATTTTTCTTTTTTTTTCAGAAAAATTTAGCAACGCTTGAAATTTACCTACCTAAATTTGATTCCAAATTCTTAATAATCAAAAGATTGCAACGTTTCTCTAATTTGATACATAACGTCTAAAACGTCTTACAGTTTTCGAGATTCCAACGGTGAGCTCGGAAGGGTTAGCCACCCTGTAGAGGTGTAGAGGTACCTATACAATAATATTCCTAAATGAAGTAAGCTCAATATAAAGCTCAAATAGTTTGCCCTTACATAGTAACTTATGATCATAAGATGAATATTATTGCAAAAAAATCTGAGCATTAATTAATCATTAATGAGTAAATTAGAAAGTAATTATATGTTACTACAAAATTTGGACATAACCCTTTTTGCAAGCTTTAATATTTTTGAACGCGCATTTGAATTATAAAAGCTCCGAATCTTACCGAAAAGATTTCTTATTCGTTATCGTTATGGATAAAGTACCAGCAACTCTTTTCTTTATTAATAAATTATTATGAAGAAATCTCTAACGACTTTGGATCTTGAAAACAAAAAAATACATCTTTCTCCTACTAAATATCTAAAGAAACTAGTACTGTTATAAACTTTCAACCATGAGAAATTTTTCTTATAATTATTGTTCAAGGAAATGAGCCAATATCCCCAGGTTTGAAATATAAATTATTATCCTGTTAATTTTTACGGCAGCTGAGATTCCGCACGCTTCTGGCCTTGTGCTTCCATTAACCGCCAACGTTGTTTAGAAGACTTTGATATAGCATTGCGATTTAATAGTACGAGACTTTGCATATTTTAAGATGTTAAAAATATTGTGAAATCTTAATAGGTAACATACCGATTCAATTATTTCTGGTAGCTAAAACTGGTAGCTAAAATTCCATCTCTTGAGCAGGATTTTTCATCTCTAAAGCAAAATATTTCCTTTGGATGTTACATCTGAGATGTTATGATTAAAATCAATCAATAAATTCTATATAAAAGTGCTTAAAGGTAGATTGAAATCAAAATCGATTAGATGGAAAACTTAACAAAAAACTTGAAAAAGATTTAATTTTCTAGAAACAGTTCTTTTTTAAATATCTTCAACTTCGTCAATACAACTTTTCAACCACTCTTCTTATCAAAGGGAGTTGAAAGGCTATATTGTGTTAAAATTGGTCAAAAATAATGAAAATATTTTCGAAAATTGATTGAATTTTTACAAAATAATACGCAAATTTTATATTTTAAACATTGCAATAATATACCAGTAATTCTGCGTGAAAATGGGCACAAAATGGGAACATAGTCATTTATCATTTTTGTAAAAAGAATTTTTGGCAAAATGTGGAGTAAATTGTGACAAACACTTTTAAACGCTCTCAATACCAATGATATTAAACGCTCTCAATACCAATGAGATTAAGGCTAAAAACAAATTAAGAGACTAAAAAAATCGACACATATAATATTCCAAAATACAAAAACAATTTTGATTAGTTTTCGAAAAATTGCAAAAAAAATTATTTTCTCTGCTTCAACGACTATTTTTCTCTCCAACTACTATATCCATCAATAAATATAACCATCGGGCTTGCGGGATTGTATTTTGAATTTTGCAGAGTTAGCCCATTAGATCGATAAGCTGTCAGAAATTTCAAAATATAACCCCCCCCCCCCAGAGTAAAATTTTCAACTTTGATGAATATAAGGATATTGAAAATAAAAGCTCTTTATACCTCATTAGGGTAAACAATTTTAATGAAGCGGGATGTTTTGACAAATCCAAAAAAATTACCTGACATGATGCTCAGTTTTTGGGGGTTTACTGTAACTGTAATAAAATCATCACATTATCTCGATTTATCATCAAACTATTATACAGTTCTATAAGTATAATATTTAATAGTATACGTCTAATCTAAAGTTAACAATAAAACTTAAAACCTAAAAAAACTCTTTAGAAAAAATTAATATATTCTCCTAATTTATCTGTTACTTACATTTCGAAAATGAAACCCTCGCGCGCTCTCGTCTCACTCCAAACTCGCACCCGATCACTGCCATACACAAATTCAACCACTCAAAAATCAACCAATCTCAAAGTGCATGAAACTTCAAGGGTCGTTCATTTCAACCCTTTGATAGGCCGCGCATCCCCGACAGGCGTCAGCTGTCCGGTCGCGGATTGCGTGTGTGCGGATAGGCCAGTCGGGTCATCATATCATCGGGCGCTCCGGCGAGAGACTGGCCGGATCTGCAGCGGTCTTTGGCGTGGTGTCGGCGCTCCCGCCAATGCAGGTCTCCGCCCGTGTGGACACCACCGGACGGACACTGACCGGAGTTATTGCAATTTGCAACCCCTCGGGAATGAATTAACTTGCTTAGCTTGCAGTGCTGCAGTTTAAGTTTTACGTAACTTACAAGACTAGGAAATGATTAAAACCTTTTTTGCTCGTACGCATTACCTTGCAGGAAGATTTGTTCTTGTCATTGTTAAACAAAATTGCCTTGTCTTGATTTTATGCCCATCAAGTAGGCCCATAATACTCCTTGCTGTGATGTGTTCTTCTGCAAATATCCAACTATTTGCTCTGGTATCTCAGTTTATATTTTACTTAATCTTTGAATCTTTTACCGATTTTTTTCATTTAGGTAGGTCCTATAAATTATAATTGAGAAGTGTATAAAAAAATTCCTCAGAGGCACTGTTTCGTCTCTTTAAAAAATGTGCAAGATATTGAAGATACATGCAGAGTTATAAGAAATCGCATTATCTGGATAAGTTTCCAAAACTTTTCCATTATTGAGCGTTTTATAGAGTTTTCAAATTTCTTATAAGTGGGACGCAGTAACTAAGCCCACGCCCAGTAAAACACACCTCAGTCATTGCTACAATATTATAATCAATTTTAAATACTGACCATATTTTACTGTTATGTAAAAAAAATTAAAAATAGTGAAGCAGCCAGAACTGAGCAAAGATTTTTTTTATTGTTTAGTGGGAACTCTTTGATAGTTCTTTCTCTATATGTTGTCAAAATTTTAACAATAAAATCTAGAACATTTCCATGCAATGTGTGAAGTATTATTATAAAAATTCAACAACAAAAGGATTCTAACAGTATAGGTACATGCATATTCACGCGCGTCTGTATAGTGAGTGACAGGCCCATCAAATGGGAGACTTGAATGCTCACGGACGCAGCGAACCCCTTACCAAGATAATCAAACATAGCGGGACATTCGCCAATTTCTCCCTTTAATAATATCCCCGATTTGCATTTCCAGATTCCCTCTTATTCACTAAATCCCAGACAAAGACATGATATTAATCATGCGTGTGCATCCCCGCGTCATAGAGCAAGCACCCTTATATTCGCGATCCAGTTTTGCAACCCTATTCGCTATTGTGGAAATAGCGCGGGTAAACCAGTTCTTGGACACGCTGGACGCCACGACGCCCTTCACGCTTAAATCATGCATATCCGTTGAGAGGGAATTATGAAAATTGGGGTAAGTCGCTTAAATTTCAACTGAAATTTCTGGGCTGCAGAGTGTGCAGTATTAGGCTAACTATCGCACGGTGGTAACTTTCAACTGGCTCACCATTGATGGTATCTCTTAACCAAAGAAGATACAGAGTCGATTAAATTACGCAAAAGTTGAACATTTTATGTATTAGCCTAATAACTAACCATCAGTCGTTGCTGAAATATCCTGAAAAAAAATAAAAATACGCTATTTCTTATTTTATTTTTGCCATATCTTTTTTGTTATTGAAAATGGATAAATTATTTAATTGTAGGTTTACATATAAATACATATAAAAGTCATCAAAAGCTATCCTTTTTATATTACAAAAATTTTTCTAAGTTGACTATTATAGATCCCCGAGTTTTCATAATTAACTTTTGTTTTTCTTACGGCCACCATATTGTTTTTTTTAATTTAAGGGGGCTACTTAAGATGTCGAAATCACCCCTATCCCTAGGCAGGGGGTTAAGGGCGGGAGGTGGTTTTTGTCTCTAAACGATGTCTCCATCTAAAATAGGTAACTAGTGTCTGAATTTCTTTTCCGAAATGATTCCCCTTCTCAATGATTTCAAAAAAAGATTAAAATGGACCACACCAGGGTCCGGCAAAAAGATCTGTACAAGAATAAGCTGCACGGACTTAAATCGGATTTGAGTTGGGGAAAATAGAGTGTAATTATTCTGAGAAAATGGATTTTTTGGTAATTTTTAGAAAATTACTCCACAACGAACGATGCTCTCTCACCTAAGACACGGTACAAATTCAAATTGGCCACTGCCAAAGAGAGACCCTCCCTACCTCTCTGATTTTGTCCCAACTCAATCAATTGCATTTCAAAATTGGGGAGGTCTTCTTGGTGGACCCTGTAGGTATATAATTTTGAATGCCGGAAGTACCTATGTGTGCTTTTCTTATTTGCTGATCTTTACCGAGATATGAAGCTGCTTCATTCAGTATAAGTACTTAGGTACACTTACATTCAAGAATATATTTCTGTCAATTTACGAGCTAAATACTTCGACAATTCGCTAGTAAAGGAAGCCATACAAATCCTTCGAATATATTCTTGTAATTAGAAAATGATACTATTTTCGATCTACCGCAAACAACTTGAATTATTCAATGCATCCGCACACAGCAGTAAGCCATTATTCCCATGGGGGATTCTTTGCCGAGCCATAAAGTTCTGCGAATCTTTATAATTATTTCTCAATAATATTCCATACAAGTCGAATAATTGTTAATTCCTCGTTTAGAATTCTCGCAGCGCCAATCATCTCATAAAAGAGGTTACGACAAGAATTTGCTGTTAGTCAGGAACAGCGCTATACGTGGGCGTATATGGATCGTGATTCCATTCCATTGCCAGCATTACTTAAAATTATATCACGTTCCCTATTTAGTCGACTACGGGAGCTGTCTATTGAATGTCTGGTTAATGCATTCAGTGGACATGCGATTGTAAATCCTTATATGCGGGTGACACTACATAAAGCACATAATCGATCACGTAAATATCCCGGCAGTCTAGTCGTCTTAGATCTCACGCAACACGGAGTAATAGCGCAAAGAAGATAAAAAATGTACAGGGTGTGCCTCCTGGAACTCGGAAACAGACTGAGAGTCGTCGCAAATAAAAAGGGTACCACCCAGATTTACTCTGTGGGTATAGCCACACGAACTATCCTAGAATTGATAAATTTCAGGTTTTAGATTAGTGTAGTCAATTGTCAATTCGTTGTTGATCTCCTGCGAAATTTCAAACTTTTGGGACTACTAACACCTACGCTACGACAGTAGGTGCAAGCTGTCTTCAAAGAAAGTTGCAATATCGAAATCACCAGCTCTTAACCCCAAAGTTTTCTGAGCTCTTACCAAAAAAAAATCCTTTTTTATTCCAAAGTAGAATTTCGGTTTTTTGTTGTGTTTCTAAATAGAAGCAATTATCCTTGAAGCAAGTAAGTTCAAAAAAATTATATATATATATATATCGGTTATTTTAACCCACCGCGACTGAAACGAACGACTCCGAATATTTTCCAGTCATAATTCTTCAGTAAAAATTCAGTCAAACGTGAGGGTTGAAAACATAAATTTCATTTCGTTTCAGTATAAATTAAAAAAAAATGGATGAGCTCTTCGATCTAGTGGATAAAGAAAGATAACCAATTCCAAGACAAAAGGACACACAATTTGTTTCACAGTTACGTTATCTGGACGATTTTTCTGCAATAAATTTACGGACAGGTATTCAAGGTTTGTTTTCATCTGGTACAGATTTACTTTAATTCATAAAAGATATAACAGGGACAGTTCTGAGAGGAGTGGCATACAGCTCCGCGACGAAAGCGCTCGTTGAAAACACTTCGACATGCAGCACTGCAGAAGCATGACGTTTACACTATATTAATTCTCGTTGCTCGCGTGTATAATTCGCAAAATTTCATTATGCTGTTGTGTTGGGTGCACGAATAATCGTTAAAATCCAAAAAATATAAGATTTTATAATTTCCTTGAACATTATTATAAGAAACTCCAAAAAGATCAAGGCCGTAAAACGAGCGAAGTGAACTCGGCTTGATTCAAAAAGAAATAGGTGCTGGAAGTTTGTTTTTAATAAATGTAAAAAAAATACTGTCCGGATGGAACCACTACTTGGTCTTCAAGGACGCCTGTCATTTGCGGTCCATATTTTGTTGGAGGTACAAAGTTATTTAAATCCCAAAAGTAGGAGTTTTATTCAAAATTTTTCGTCCGGTTCACAACAGTAAAAAGAAATCTTATAAAGTTTTGAAAAATGCGATAGATAGGTAAGGAGTGCAAAAAAGATGTATTAACTGACCTTTTTAAAATATTTTTGATTTTTTTGCAATTTTTGGAGGCTTGAGCAAGTTTTTTTAAAAGTAGATGTATTTCGGAAATTTCAAATGGAAATCTTTCGACAAGCTTTAGAAATTATGTACATTCTGGACATTACCTACTTGGAACTTCTGATACTTGAAGGATACCTCGCGATAATTTTTGATAAAATCTATACAGCCACTACCGCCTCGATCTCTCATATGAGAGCATATGAGAGTGACATATCAAAGTTTTTTTTTTATGAATTGAATGCTCGTATGCTATTGCATTTTTTCGAATTGTCTGAGAAGAAAAAAATGAGAAAAACTAAAATAGATTTTTTTTTCAATAATTCGAAGAATAAAAATGATTTTTTACATCTTTTTTCTTTAATTTCACTGTCCTTCTGGTTGCCTAACTTTCCCGACCCTGTATCTCCCACGGTTTCCAAGGTCCCCATGCTGTTAATTTTCATCTTGGACACAACGGATACAGGGTGCAGGTTTTTAGATATAATTCATGGGGATCTCGGTTATCTTATAAGAGATACGAAATAGTAAGTTAAATTGGGACAAAGCTACATATCTTTGGGCTATTTTGTACTCTGAAAAGAAATTTAGGATATCTTTAGTCGTTGTTGAAATATCCTGAAAAAAAGCCTGAAAATTCAAGATTTCTTATTTTAACCGTACTTACTATTATTATTATTATTACTTCTAGGGTAGGTTCAAGACCCTCGTACTTAAGCTTGCGCTTATTGTACCCCTTTGAATAATGAACTCATCAGTCCCGTTCCTCGAAAGTAATTCAGTATGAGTCCAACGGGTGCTTGTTCTATTTCTTTTGGTTCTGCCATTTCGGTCCCAAATATTAGAAGTCTAGTTCCCTTTAGTGCTGGGAATTCACACATTTGGTGGTATGGGGTTTCTTCCCCCCTCCCCGCATCTCCTGCAATCTGGGTTGTTTTTAACTCCTATTATAGTGAGGTGTTTCCTTAGGGGGCAATGTCCTGTTAGAAGTCCAATTGCCCATCTCAACTGGTGTTTACTCAGCTTTTTCAGTTCATTAGTTTTATGATGGTTCTCGGATGACTCAGTACATCTACTTTATTCTAATGGGAGCTATGCTTTTTCTTCAGGAGGCCTCTTATTTCCCTTCTGATTTCGCTGTAGGCTATATACATCAAGTTGGTTCTGGTTCGATTAGGGATAGTTTGGCTACCTTTTTTGCAAGCAGATCCGTTCTGTTGTTTCCTTTCTTTTCTGGTGTCCTTTTGTCCACATCAGGTTTATTTTGTAGTTTTTCTCTGCTAGCAGCGAGAGTTAATACAGTTTTTCATTGCATTTGATTGCATCGTCACTGAGTCCAGTGATCTTTACCGTACTTTCTTTTTATTCTTTCTTATTATTAAAAATCGATTAATATTTCTTTGTAGGTTAACATGTAAGTCATCCTGAGCTATCTATCTAACATTTCTAGAATTTTCAAAGCCGAACTAGTTTTTACAACTAATAATGACAGCTCAGATTTTTTTTCAGATTACTAATCAGCACAAAAATACGCAATTTTGCCCCCATTCAAGCATCCAACCGACTTCGAATCTCTTAAAATAACTGAGATCCCCATGCATTTTCTCTAAAAACGGGCACCCTGTATTTTCGTAAGATAAAGTTTGTAAAGATCAATTTCGAATAATTATTGTCGTCAAATCGCATGAGGTTTGAGCTGTTTATTAGTTGCTTATAAAAAATATAGTTACTTTAATGAGATACTTACCCTTAAAGAGATTTCACTTTTTCATGACGAGCCCTTTGTTCTCTTTGATTTAAAGTGGTTGAAAAGAAATTCCAAAAATTTCTAATTACTTTACAGTAGTCATAGAATGCTATAAATCACGTCAACATGAAATTTTAACAACTGTTAATTTCCCTATTTTCACTTTGACAGCACAAATTGAATTATTATTTTACAGCGTCTCTTTGATTATGATAAAATCCAAGTTAAACGAGGAATGCAATATTGTATGATCTCCTTTAGTCATGGGAGAGTTGAGAGGACGTGTGACATCCAGTTGTCTTGAGAAACGGTGAGCTTTTTAGATGCATGGGGTGACTAGTTATAGTTAGTAAATCAGGACATGCCAATCATAATGCAGGATTTAGCATTTCCATAACTAGAATAAACGCGCGGTTTTATTCAGAATGATGCAATTATTATCAGCGCATATACATACAGTGATCGATATACTTTGAGGATTAAAGTGACAGTTTGTTAAAACTGTTATCCATTACGTTCAGTTGATATGCAAATACGGCTTGGACTCTCAATTATTATTATCCGGTTCTTGATTAGGATGCTGTGTATTTTTGAATGCTAATCAAGTATGTATTACTACCCTACTTTTCTGCATTTTTTACCGTATTAATGATGATAATGATCAATAGTTATTTTTATTCTTGATGAAATCTAGTGAATGCCTTATTTAATTGAAGACTATCAGATAATTGCTTGAAATGGTCAATGAATTTCAATCGCTCCCACGTATGTGAGAAAGGAAATTTAACAAGTCTTTCTGCGGAATGTAAATTTTCATTCGTAGTTTATATAACGTAATATGTAGAGTAGGTATGGACAAGTCAAAAAGGCTCTAATTCTTCCCGTAAGGTGAACTACTATAAAATTGAATTTTGAGGTATCTTCATGAGTGCAAAAGGTGTATCGCTGACAGACGACCGCCGAAGAACGCCCCTCAGAGCAGCGCCCTAAGATACCAATGTTTCCCTTGTATTCCATCACTGAAAATATTTTTCAAGTGGAAAGAATTTTGTCAGGACGGTGGATTGATAACGGAGCTACGAAGCACGTGACACATTGTTCCGACCTGTTTGTCTAGTTTCAGGAGCCTCAAAGTCATTATGCCATTATGACACAGGTGTCATAATGGCCGCTGGGAAAAACGATCTCAAAGCAATTGGAAAAGCAATCATCCAGTCTTTATCCTTCACTGAAGATACAACTATAAAAGTGACTATGAATTTGAAATTTCGAGAAAGTTGTTTTCGGTTTTAGCAGTTCAGGACGGTGACCAAGTGCTGGTTGGCGGTCAGAGAAAGAACGGTACTGTGTAGGGGGTCATGACAATAGTGGAACCCAGTAAAAGGCAGCCATCGAATAGGTTTTTCCTATTCGAAAATTTCAGAGAGTTAACATCATGAGCCGAAAGTTCAAGCCGAAAATTCAACACAGCAGTTGTATCACGAAAGATGGGGATACCAGGACAAGAAACACATAAGATACATGCTCAAGGGAGAGCTGGGTATTCACCGCGAAGCTAGCAAGAGCAGTTTGTAAGTCCTACGTTTTGGAAAAGCACATATCGGTTGCCTTTTGGCACTAGAGTGGGGACAATGAGACCAGGGGAACTACTTTTAACCAACGTCGTAGGTCCATTTTCTGAATCTTTCAGCAAGAAAATTGGAAAAAATTAGGAATAATACCCAATTTTACTATGCGATGAAACAGAAGTCCGAGATCAAGGTCGCGTATTGAAGCAGTCTGGTCGCAAACACATTTGGGCACCAAGTTGAGATTGACAGCGCTATATACACCAGAACAAAGTGGTGACAGTGAACATGAAAATCGCATAAGAATCGAAGTGTCAATAAGGACTTTCAAATACTCGAGTTGTGAAGTTAATTTTCCGAAGTAAATATGGGCGGAGCTAGTGATGTCGACAATTTATATTCTCAACAAAACAGAAAAATCCTCAACAGAAGGTATCAACCCTTATGAATTTTGAATGGGAAAAAAACAAGATTGAAACACCTGCGCATCATTGGATCTTCCTGTTGTATGCACACACCAGCTTAGAAGAGATAGCAGATGGACAAGAAAACAGTAAAAACTTCCTCGTGAGATATGACGGAGATATAGAATCTATAGAGATTCTATATAGAAATTGGATAGCCAAGAGGAACAAAAAGTAATTCTATCAAGAAACGTAACAATTATTATTCCAAGAAGTGTTAAGAGAATGTAAATCCAATGTCAAGCTATCAATGATAGATTTCCAACATGGAAATAAAGATCAGAACGAGAAGCATGAAATTTCAGGAATCGAAGCTGAATAAATTTCAAGGGTTAACTCAGAAGATGAACAAAACTCTGAAAATGTATCATGAAGTGAGAGAAAGTACAACACAGATTCAGATTGTGAGTCAGACTCTATTGACGAGGAAAATTGAAAACAGCGATCCAGAAGAGTCGTGAGGGATCGATTATCTCGACTCTTCTATCGCGACGATTGATCCACTATCAAAAATCTCAAAAGTCAAGATGATTACGCTATGGTCATGGAGGATAATGGAGGAGTTCGACAATCACGTGATGGAGGATCCTAAAACTTTTGAATATGCCTTAAAGAATGAGGATTCAATCGAATTGAAGATAGTCTTTAATCGCGAAGTTGTTTCGTTGGAAGAAAACCAAACTTGAATTTTGACAGATACACCATGAGATGCAAAAATGCGTTTTTTGACTGAAGAAAAATCCTGATGTAACTATTAACAAGTATAAAGTGAGTCTTGTGGTCAAATGGTTCAGTCAGCTTCATGGAATTGATTACAGTGAAACTTTCAGTCCAGTGGAGAAGAGGGGAACGATTCGTTCGATTCTGAGCATCTCAGCAGCTGACACAGTACGATGTATCAATAGCTTTTCTGTGCGGGAAGCTTGAAGAGACGATTTTTATGACACAACCAGAGGGTGGAACCGGCAAGGCGTGTCAACTTAAGAGAAGTCTTTACGGATTCAAGCAAGCACCCCTAACTGGAACAAGCGACTCGGAAACTTTCTTCAAGGGCATGGATTTAAGGCTAGTGATGCTGATCCATGCCTGTATATGCTCATACTTGTTATTTATGTGAATGATGGTGTTGTTGTATCGAAATATTCCATTTGGCATCCGTCAAAGGTCTGTGAATTTGCACGTGATACTGGAAAAGGTCGCTAAGAATTTTAGCTCGAGAAAACAACTTTATAATTATTGACGTAAGGTATGCGTAAAAAAACTTTAACGCCGTAAATACGGACGAGTAAACTTTTCAGGGGTATCACGAAACCTAAAGAAGTCCCTGTTATTCAAGTCGACAGTTCTGCAGCCATAAGACTGGCAGTAAATTTCATCGCAGAACGTAACACATCTCAAGCAAACCCTTTTTCATACAATAGAAAGTAACAAAGTAGCAGATAGGAATTCAAATAATTTCCACAGAACATCGAGTAGTAGTGACAAAGCCATTCTTGAGTAAACATTTAAATTTCAATACTTGACTAAGGAAAGTGTTTAAGCAATATGTTCAATTTAAGTTTTTTTTTTTTATTTACTTCAATCTTAATCAACTAACAGCTAATATTATAAAGGCTCATTATGCTAACGGGCAGATTTCTGTGACCATTTTTAAGGCCAATATCGACGTCAAATTACTTTTATTAACATTTTTGTAATTATTACTTGCGTGTCAAGAATAGATAAATTTTAAAAAAATTCCACTTAGACTTGATACCTTCTTCAGAAATGGCCACAGAAATCTGCCCGTTAACTTAATGAGCATTCATAATACCCGGTGTAAGTAAATTTAACAATATTTCCAGAATGAATACAGAAAAAACTTGAACAACTTCCACTTTTATTTATTTATACACAGTTATCTAAATATAAAATTTATCTTTGAACATCAATCATATTTACGTTCCTGTTTAAAAATCGTAGACCGTAATAATAATTCATATAAGAATATCGTGCTCTACTATGTATATCAAATATATAATATATTTGTGGTTATGATATATTATATCATAATCACAAGCGCAGTTCCAAGTGATTTATTTAAATCTAAAACCAATAAGTTACATTAAAGACCGATCAATTTTCATGACTTGGTATATGTGGTTGACACATTTTTGCAGAACTGAAATCCGGTATGCAGTTTTCAATGCTCTGCTGGAGATCGATTCATTTACTATGTCATGCATTTTTGTGCTGCTGCTACGTCAAAGGTATAAAATTTTATGAGCCATGGGAGAAGAAACCGTTCTTGCAATAATTGTTTTATTAAACTTTGGTGTACAGATTATGCTGGATATAACAAATTGCTTTTGGGTATTGGTAAAACGACCAATAATTTCCAAGAAGTAGGTATTTATATACAGTGAGCTAAAATCTTTTTTTTTTTCATCGTTATATTTAATTTTTTATTCAAAATGTTTTGAACTTATATAAAGGGTGATCCCGAAATGGCGGACACGGATACCCCCACAGCATCCATTGTGGATTAAAGATTCTAAGTTCACTTATACTTTTTTCTCCAGTATGGCCCCCTTAAGAAGATATGACCACTTTTGTGGACAAAAAAGTCACAACACTGCACTACCCTTCTTCAGGCAGAAAAATAATGTCTAGGTCCACAATAATACCCAGATAGATATATGTTACCATGGAAACATATGAAATGGCAAATCCAACAAAGTTAAAAACAATAATCGTTGCGCGGATACATATTTGATGATGTTATCCAAAAATTTATTTTAGTTGCATTGTAGAGCTCGAATTTGAACAACGATGCCACATTGAAAAATTGTTTTGAACTCAAGGAATAGGTAAACTTTTAATGCCTGTAATTCCGTTCTCGATAATAAAAATAATAAAAAGCAAACACTATCGTTATAGTTATGTGAAACCATGTGCTTTGCCAGTGTAGGTTGTTTAATGTTGACTGCCATTTTGATTTAAATTTTCGAAAAAGGACACCCTATATCTCGGTAACGAAGCCGAGGAAACCATTTTTGTTTTAAATTTACAGTCTTTCTGAACCTCCTCTACAACACCCTGTATTCCGTGTCCGCCATTTCGGGATCACCCTGTATAGTAAAAAAATTCCTTTACATTCGCCTTCCGGAATATGTTGTTATTCTTTTTTAACAGTAATCCAATTTTTGATACCCCCAAATCCATGGATTTTAAAATAAAGCAGCTTAAGCCCTGTAAATCAGCTCAATTATTTTTGATTCAGTAGGTATAATGTCCAGACTAACTTGCTTCAGTGTTGAAATTAATGTTTCTTATACCTAAATGCCTGCCATGCTATAAAACTGTAAAGCAATATTATATAAGTGTCAGAAAACTGGATACCTCCTCATTTGTTTCCAGCAAGTGAAAAAACCCGCGATATAAGACACTGCAATGAAGAGAGTTAACGATCCGAATGTTTTCTAGTTATACTAGCCAGATTCCATTCGTTGTGTTACTTGTTGATATAAAAGTTTAATTATAGTAGGATTAACTTTAAAAAGTCAGATGTGACGTCTTACTAACCGTCCGAATTAATATTTTTAATTTCACCAGAAAATGTCAAACAGTTAATTGTCAAGTTGTGAACGAGCGTAATTATTATTGAAGGAATCTTTCAAAAAATGAATTGAACCGCTTACGTCAGTTTGAGAGCCACTGACAACTACATAAAATTTATTCACGTAATGACATTCTATCCTCTGTGTTGTGCATTTAATTCTCATTCAAAACCAATGTTGACGTATACTTATTTATGCGGGATGGAGTGTTTAGACAAACTGGACGGTTACTATAAAAACACGTACATGAAACAAAATAAATCGAACTATCAAAAGGATGTGTATTCTTAATCGATACGTATGACTTTTTAGACTTTATTGGACTATATGATTGAAGATCGTCTATTAGATAATTGCTTGGCAAAGCGCAGGGCGAGTGAGTCAATTTTTCATGCCTGAAAGGTAGTATTAAAGGCAATTTATTAGTGAAAAGTTATATAAAGACATGGCTGGATTAGTACCCGTCATTTGGGGTCATGTATCACTCCAAGAAAACTCACTACCTACCTATATTTATAACTATACTAATTAAGTTGTTTTTCACGTCAGAAATCTGCTCGTGCTTCTGGAACAGTTTCTGCTGCGAAGGATTAATACGCGGACTGATAATTCCTGTTATTTATAAGAGAGTTTTGCACAAAACGGGTATAAAGATCAGGTCGTTATTTATGTCCTGATAAGTCATTTGCGCGATTAATGTGGGCGGAATCAAAAATTAACTATTTAATGGATGGCAGCATGTGGAATGTATAAAATCGCTCTATTATACTACAAAAGTTAAAGGAAATAATGGTAATTTTTGAATTTTACTGCAGGGATATAATAGTAAACGGGTACTTTATGATCATAAGCAGTTGCAGTGTTCTTATAGAGGTAACTTTTAAATTACTATATAAATTGACTACTGTTAGTTATGCGGTATCATATTATTCATGAATGTAATATCAAGAGATTAATAATAGTTTCAAAATCACCCCTAAAGCTTTTCTATAAGAGAAGTAGTTGAAAGGATTATAGCTATTCCGGGTAAGTAGCAGACACTCAAGTAGAGGGCCTAATAATGAAGGTAGATACTTAATTTGAAAAAATATCTCCTCCAAGGTTTATTTAAAACTAACGTTGTTAGTAATTTCAATTCAATAAATAAGACAATTAAAATTTTTATTTTTGAATTTCCGTACCCTCACGAAGACGACCCTACAAGCACTCCCGTGTCTAGGAATGATGCAGGGGTGTATAAATTGTTTACCCTTAATGTAAACTGATGGAGGGGAGTTGACCAGGGAGAAGATATGTCCCGAAAGTAAATTCCATGCAGGTATACAGCTTTCAAAAAAAAAAAGCTCTAGGCGGAATCAGGGTTTCAAGCTCTCAAATAATGCGTTCACATAGAAGTACCGATAGAACAGTGAGAGGTCATTCACCAACCGGTGATGTTCTAAAAGTCAGTTAGATACGTTTCCCCTATGACGCGAATTTTTATTCTTTGGATAGAGTCTAGGAGCTTCAGGGTGTATAGGGGCAGATATCCACCCATGAGAAGATATTCGATTCTTGGTCGGATTTATAATATCCTATAAATTGTCATTACCTGTCTAGGAGTAAATATTATTTTGGTCTGTTGAGACATTCAAGTTTTTGGGCAGCTGCCTTGGATTTATCAGTATCATATGAACTGAGATTTATGGTGTTCCAGCATATAGTAACTACTGGTACAGTTAACATATTCCTTTTAGAAAATATGCATTTCATGCATTTCTGCGTGAAAAAATTTAATTGAACCATGCTTTTAGGGCTTAATCTACAACAGTATTTCGACCAGAATTAATCCTGTTCATGACCTTTGCCAATCACTAGAATGCCTCAATATAATTTCCGCAGGGCTAATTATCCACTCCTATATGAATCTATATCACTCGTAGACTGGTCACCTTTAGATAGTTGTGATGACGTTGAGAGTGCTTGCTCCACATTTTATCAAATACTTTACAGCATCCTAGATGCAAATGTTCCACAATATAATAACTCTAAATTTAAATACCCGCCTTGGTTCACCGACTCTATCAGGCATGATCTGCGACAAAAAGAAAAACTATGGCGTACCCATAAAAAAGAAAACGATCAGCAGAGTTACCTGAATTATTCAAACATGAGACGTAAAATCAAAACTGACATTGACGTAGAGTACAAAAACTATACAACACGAATAGAAAATGAACTAGGAAATGACCCATCCAAATTCTGGTCCTTCATAAAAAATAAGAGAAACTCTTCCGCTACACCCAACACCATGAATTATAACAATACCGAGTTGAGTCAACCGATGGATATTCTCAACGCGTTTGCTGATTTTTTCAGTCGATCATTCTCTACTCCAGCTTTGCCAGTAAATTCCTCTACGGTAGTCAATTCCAACACGACAGTAAAGCTTCAGTTTTTCTCCGAGGATGAGGTATTGATGGTACTGAAGTCCTTTAAGAATGCCAGAACCACAGGACCGGACCGTGTACCCGCTTTTCTCCTTCGGGATTGCGCACAGGTTTTGGCACCTCCCCTCACTGTTTTGTTTAACAGATGTGTTGGAGAATGTGCAGTTCCTGACACCTGGAAGCAGGCTAAAGTCTGTCCCGTTAATAAGGGTGGTGAAAAATCTCAGGTAACTAATTACAGACCCATTAGTATTATTTGCAATTTTAGTAAGGCTTTCGAAATTCTAATTCACAACAGCATATATCATGAGGTCCATGGTCAGATTAGTTATTATCAGAATGGGTTTGTTAAGGGAAGGTCAACAGTTACTAATCTTATCCAGAAAACACAATTCATTGCAGAATCCCTGGACACTGGACATCAAGTCGACGTTATATACACCGACATATCTAAGGCCTTTGACAGACTAGATCACGGTATCCTTTTAAGAAAACTTGAAAATTTTGGTTTTCACAAATCGCTTGTTAAGTTATTGTCGAGCTACCTGTCAAAGCGTTCTTACTTTGTGGTTTTGAATGGGTTTCAATCAACCACCTATGAAGCGACATCTGGTGTCCCCCAGGGTTCTGTACTGGGTCCCCTGCTCTTTGTCCTGTTCATTGATGACATCACTCATGGGTTGAATGTGGACTTTCTGCTTTATGCCGACGACCTCAAGATATTCAGGACTATCAAATGCATTGAGGACTGCTTGCACCTGCAGCAGAACCTTGAGAGGATCTCTGTCTGGCTTAATAATAATAACCTAGAAATTAATGTTAGCAAGTGCAATGTTCTGTCATTCACCGTAAAACAATCCGGTGGAATTTTTCATGATTATTCTCTTAATGATCAGGTGCTGTGTAGGCCTGAACATGTTCGCGATCTGGGGGTGTTATTTGACAGAAAGCTGTCGTTCTCCTCTCACATTGAGAGGATTCTTGCAGAGGCATCGAGGGCACTTGGTTTTGTCATTCGAAACACTAGGGACTTTACCAACTTAAATACTTTAAAAGTACTTTACGCTTCATTCGTTCGCTCTAAGCTCGAGTATGCGTCTGTTGTGTGGTTCCCAGGCTATCAGATTTATATTGATGGAATTGAGTCTATTCAGCGTAGATTCTTGAAATATATGCATTATAAAGCTTATGGTGTTTATCCTGTAATCGGCTATCCTCATCAAATATTGTTGGACACATTTTCTTTTACTTCTTTGGAGAACCGACGATGCTATGCCTCTTTGGTGTTCCTGGTTAAGTTGCTTGGTAATGCAATTGACTGCCCACCAATTCTAGAGAGGTTGCGGTTTCGTGTACCAAGGGTGGGCCCTCGACAGAATGAGACGTTTTATCTTCAGTCTCATCATACCAACGTCTTAAAGTTTTCGCCGATTTACACGATGTGTGGCAATTATAACGGTGGTCAATTTAGCTTTGACATTTTTTCTAGCAGCCTTAGCGACTTGAGGAGTAGCGTTAAACATTAATTTGCTTTCTCCTTTTTCTTTGTAGATGCCTTGGTCCAAAAACTGTAAATTTGTTACACATTTTAGATTTGGATGATTGTATTATATGGAAATTTTTCTGTTATTGTCCCTGTATAGTAAAGGGCTTCGCCTGTTTATACAGTGTAAAATAAAATAAAAATAAATAAATAAAATGATGTTATCTCATGGTAGGGATACCCGGGAACTTGACAGCTTTCGGCAATGAGACAGAGCGGAGGAGAGAGTCCATAGGAAGGGAGTTTTCTAAGAACTAATCAAATGCTTTCGAGATATCTTAGCCATGTCATCAAATCGGCAGTAGATCGTTTATGCGGAAAATCACACTGGTGATCATTCAAACTTCCGTCTTGCCCCAGATGAAAGAGAATTTTGAATTGATGACCTTTTCATTACATTAGAGATCTTGGGAAGTAGACCAATAGGCCGCTAGTTGCCCGGAAGAGCTTTTCTTCCTTCTTCAGACTTCCATGATCGAGAGAAAACTATCTACCCAGACTGGTAGGGTAGGACATATCAAATAACCGACAGAGTATAGGTAGAGTCCATAGATGAGACTATTCGCATGACTGTTTTCTGTCTAAATCTTTATGTCCCACATACAGAGGTTCCAAGAAAATGTATGAGAAAGGGTGGGAGGGAGAAACCCAGAGAAACCATGGAGAATTTTCGGAAAACATTTTTGCAAAGACGTCACAATGTTGCCATCAGCACATGTTAGGGGTGGGAAAAAGCTTGTCGTATAATTCTGATCCACTGCATTTGCTAGAGGAACGAAAAAGCTCTGATACCTGATAGAATGGGGGCAGGTTAATTTTCTTGATTCAACAATGAAGGAAATTATCTTTCGTGCTTGAAAAGAATCTTTGTTGTTATTTTCTGGTGAAGTTGAATAATAATTGTCTCTAATAATGTAGTTGATTTTTGTAGGCAAGCTTTGTATTGTGTTCAAATGGCTTCGTTTTTCTAAAAACGAATTAATATTTTTCACCAAAATACTTTGCTGCTATTGAAACTCACATAATAACGGTTAAAAGATTTCACATTTTCCACTCCTTCATTTATAACTTCCATAAAGACATTTCAATATTAATTTGCCATCATTTCCTATGGATAACAGGAAAAAATGTTGATTTATTTACAATTACAGAGATTTAGATCCATTATTATCAATGAATTACATTGAATTGCATTAACATTACCCGACTTCTTGCGGCTAACTCTCGAGCGTCTTTGGCGATATTACAGCTCACATTCACGATCTGAATGTGAAATATGTTGTACGTCACATATAAAAGTAACTCATGCACTTTATCAAACTGAAATCATTCCTAGACTTGCATACATAAATCAGCAATCTTCCACAGCCCGCCGCAACATCTCCAGCTTTAGTCCAGTAAGCCTCTTAAGACTGGCATGTCTCTTCTGATGGCTCTGCACTATCGTTATTTATATGAGATATTATACAAACTTGCTCTATAAAACTCTTTTTAAACCCTGAGAAAATCATACACTCAGTCATCTCTCAAGAATCATTCACTAGGGGCAAGACATGCATCACAATGCAACGATATGAATAACAACTACTGCTATAAGTATATGTATGTATGACTGAGAAATGGGGTTTTCAAGAAAAAAAAGATGAAATCTCAGAGCTGTAAAAATTAAAAGAAAGGCTTTGGAATGTTGTTCTGGAATTTTTTAGCATTCAGCAAGTTAGTTAAATTTGGGGAGTAATGGCATATAATATAATATTATAAATCTGAGGAAGTTTTATTCAGTAAAGGTATATAGATCTGGAAAATACTTCTCAAGATATCGGTTGTTTAGTCGTAGGTTATTTCAAAGTAACTGTAATTTTTCTGCTATTTTTTACTCTCAAATCATCAGCATTTCAGCCATAACTAAATCCTTCAGAAGATATGCGACAAATGGGCGGAAACAGTGTTTCTCGCACACGGGTGTCTTGAGTAACGAGTACTTATCTAGATCTGTCGCTGTTCCGTTACTTAGTTTACCATCTCTAGTCCCAGATCAATGAAATTGATATAATGTAAAATAATGTAAAATTTTAAAAAAATTAAGAAAAAAAAAGTGGTTAAGCAGGATTCTTAAGAAATGAATGCAATGCTACGTAAAATTATGAATTAAGTTCTGTGGTGCATGGTAATCCTCACAACTGAATCTAATAGCTTACTATGTTGTTTGTTTTTGGTTTAATTTGCAGTATTTTTTTGATACTAAATATTGGATGATTCCTTGATTGAGCGATTTAAGCAAATTATTTCCTTTACAAAACATCATAGGAAAAAGTATAAAAAAGGCGCTAAAAACGAGAACTTTGGTGTCTATACTTGTATGTTGTATAACTCCTCTCAAAAAAACCTACTCAACGTCAACACTCTGGGGGTGCAGTGGATCTTACTCATGCGTTTACCTCCCCCTATATCCTGCAATTTTTATCGCTTCCATATCCTACACCGTGTTGACTGAATGCCACTATAGGTATACGATTTATGAGCTGAGAGAGATTAATGTACATTGAACACTGTAAATGCAAAAGAGAGGGGGCTAGATAGTCCAGTAGATTTGCTTGTCAGCGTTTTTTTATTAATTTCATGACACAAGATGAAAATTGTTGCTGCTTCGTTAATTTCCAAATCGATATGAGATGATAACGTACAGATTCTCCATCCTTCTCTTAATGGACCAGCTATCTTATCCTGTGTATTTTTTACATACCTAGCATTATTCTGACAACACGGTAGATGGAACATATGCATAGTCACGACGGAAAAGTTTCTGTCAAAAGTCTCAATTTCTTCTGTCTCGTTTTTCGTGCCATGGCCAAAACGACAAACGTTGGTATCAGGTTAATTTGTATAAACTTGATGCAAGCTACCTAAGTGTATTGCAAGAAACAATTATAAAAGTCAATTGTACAGTCAAACAAAACGAACTAACGTGTATACATTTTTTTTTAATCTAATTTATGTAGAAGCAATTGCTCAAACTTTCCAACCACTTTTACTTATCTTTAATGAACACAGTTTCTTAAAGTTTTACAGTAAAAAGTAGTAGGTAAATGCGATAATGGTCAAGAAAAAAGGCAACTTACTGTAATAAACCATACAATTATGAAAAATACCAATAATTAAGAGGGCATGTAAATACAAAACATTAATCTTGAATAATTTGCATGATACTACTGGACCAGTGCACTAGCTCATAAACAACATATTTGTTGTCATTAAAATAAATCAATGCCTAGAGCCACCAATCCAGGCCACACAATATTCCAGCAACATGTTAATGCAGCTATTACTCTAATTGGTCAATTTCAGTACAACTCGTTATTGTTTCTTGAAGAATTATCCAGGCATCTGCAGCTCCTTGCCGGCCAAGGGTGTGGCAATAATTATTTCACGTGGAGGGTTATTAATATCGGCCTCCTATGATCGCGTTTTGCGATGTTTATGTGCATGGCAAGCCTGCAAGTTTGCGCTACGGACTTTTAACGGGTCTCGGATTGTCGGAGAGGAGATTTATTGATACGGATGATATTTCTCCGCAGCGAGCATTTAGTCGTGTGAGGGGTTCAATCTCTTTAGAAGCTGTCTCTAATTTTTCAAGCATGGTAATGTGCTACTGTTTACAAACTATTTATCATTCTTATAAGTAATGGACAATAAGAAAATCTAGAATGGCGGACTAGTGTTACCATTATTAACAAAAGCAAGGTTTTTAAAAAATGAAGATTTAACATAATGTACTTATTTTTTTATGTTGATGCTGGTAAGGTGGCTACATTTCATTCTCTCTTTGCAAATAGGACAATAAAATGGTAACCCTGGGATCGTTAAGTTATCTTCTAAAAATCGGAAAAGCCTCCTACAAAATTGTATGACCAGCTTCTTCTTTTATCTTTGAAAAAAGAAAATCGCCAACATGATGAAATAACTACCTATACAATAGTGACGTCGCCGTCATAATTATGGGGATTGTTTTTTTTTTGCTTTGTCGAAAAACCATTAAAAACAAAAAATCTGTGCTAGGTTGAAAACAAATTTACCCTAACAAATATACAGAATCGAGAAAACAGCAGTTTTCAAAATTCTGAAAATTATAAATAGACCATTTTTCGAAAACTAAGCAAAATATTTCGATTGAATAATTGTATAGCGTGTCAATTTCAGTTTACGAGTACTTAATAGTCTCAAAACCCAAAAACATGCTACTTTTTCAAAACTTTTCACCACGCCATCACACTCGTTGCAAATTTTATCTAATGTCAATGTTATGGTTATGAAAAAAACTAGAAATTTCTGGAATCTCTAATATACCTACCTAGATACGTACCATAAATAAAGATGTCATTATTTTATTCTAATTTTAGTAAAATTATGACTTGAATTATGACTTATGACAAAATCTATTCAGCAAAATTATCTTCCCCTATAATCTTTAGATAAAAACTTAAGCACTGCTAGTTAACTTCGCATGGAAATTTGCTGTTGTAACATGTTGTTAATAAAGAGATAAGACCTGTTACTAAAGAAGAAATTTTGGACATTTGTTAATGAATCCTCTGCCCGAAACATATTTCTTCCAATTTTCAACAACCATGACTACCTACGATCATTACTGTTGCTTCTTATAACAAATATGGTATATACGGCTTGAAAGAAGTGTACAACATATTCTTTTCGACACAAAACTACCAATGGTATCTAATTTATCATACACTGCTCTTTCTCTTGGGCGAAGAAATTTATAATTAACGAAGATTGTGAACCCCATGCCCGGTGGCTAAATAATAGAAGATCAATTAATCTTAGTTAGTTCAAACAAATACCATTAATATTACCTTGTCAGAATTAATAAGTCACAACAATTTCCATTAAATAAAGTGTTTCTGTTTACATTAACAGCATCGATCAGTTCTTCATTTGGTTTTCCAATTACATTATTGGCTGGATGAAAGGAAATCATAACTAATAAACCTGTCAAAAGAATTATTATGAAATATTAATATGACGAAATCGAAAAGAAGAACGCGAGTAGACTATATAATAATTATTGTAGTATTATGACCAAATGAAATAGGAATGTTATTTTTCATTCATTTTTCCATGTACTATGCTTTCACTTGCAACCCACAACTATTTGAAAAGATGCATTTACTATTTTTGCGCTTTTTGCTCTGTGCATGTAACAATAATTATTAAAAGTATAATAGTCTTTCCTGTATTTTATATACCTATACATGCCACATGTCAAAACAGCTGGGTACCCATACTTATAACATTCTTCTAAATGTTTCCATTAATTTTTGTACCAAGTCTGTCAGCTTAAATTTAGATTTAAGCTTTATTAAAAAATCCAAAATTCCTTCAAAAATTTTTTCTATATAAAAAGTTTTTCGGCAAATAACGTTCATAAGACATTAAATTGCTCCCCTTATGTTTTTTTCTGGCAGTCCATGAAAAGCTTATCTTAAAGAAGATTTTTGTTTTTAATTTATTTGCTTTTTAGTTTCTCCGAAATTGTTCATATCAAACGGCATGAAAAGACCATAAGAAGAACAAAAGTGGACTATTAAAATCCTGGGATCTAGTCGGCTTTGAAAATTTTTGGAATGTCGAAAGGGTAGCTAATGACGACTTATGTGAACCTAAAAAAGTACTTTATTTCCTATAATAAAATAAGGCAAAAATTATCCCAAATTTTGTTCCAGATTCTTAATTTGTGAAGAATTGTGCAACTTTTCTCTGAGTTATACCGACCTCGTACCTTCAAAGTTTTAGGATATCCTTCTTGCTGAAAATACGCACGAGCTCAGCCTCTTCCCAGAAAAGGCTAAAAGTCCATACCAAATATCTATCTGTCAGAGGCACACTGATTTCAGTTTATAAGGAGCTTATATTCAGCGACAGCCAGTACGACTTCCACAAACAGAGACTCCTCATATCACCGTCGTTATCGAACAGTGCTGAAACAGCCCAGTCGAGCACCATGGGGGAGCTTCGAGCGTCTGCGCTTAATATTTCTAGGGCTTTCACTCGTGTTGGATTGTTTAGGACTTTTTGAAGTGCTTGAAAAAACTCTTTTCTTTCTCCTTTCTCCTCCTTTCTCCCTCCTTTCTCCTCCTTTCTCTCTCCTTTCTAAATAGTATATTGTTTAACGTGTTTAACGATTATTATCAATAATTATGTAATTAGGGGGTAATATTCACATTTTTCCAAGCATTTTTTTGACGTCGAAAAAAATAGGGGACATTATTTTCACTATAACTCGCTTAGTTTTAATGCTACGGACTTTAACAAAAAGACGAAAATACATGTTTCTTGAAGCACTTCAAAAAAGGTTCCATGAGTTTCCCCCGAAAAATTCATTGATTTTTGATACTTTACGTTGAAACTTTCAATTTTGGCTTTTGACGAATAAGCTTCGACAAGCTATTACTTCGCTCGTATTGAGTCTAGAGCTAGAGACACCATAAACCCACCACTCTTTTTATTTTTTTATAGGCTACATTTTGGCTAGGAATTAATTTTTTTTCGATAAAGTACTTACTTGTTGATATATTCGCGAAAACCCGTCTGAAAACGTGTGTTTATTGGTTGAAAAATTGACACTTTCACTTGCGAATGTTGAAAATGACTTTCAAAAAAGATTATAAAATCAAAAAGAGTTAGTCAATCTACCTATCTATGCCCAAAATTATTTTCAATTAAAGAATTTCCACCCCCGAGAAGCGGTGGCATCCACCCCTAGGGTAAAATCAGCCCCCGGTACAGGTTAAACTTTGAAATAGAACCTAAATCCAATTTTTCATGAAAATCGGTGGTATTTGACAAAATTCTACGGTAAGCAAGTCATGGCCTGCCCGTGCGGTTGAGTACCCATCGGGCGCGTCCCCAGGTGACGGATAGGGGGAAGGCCTTACAATGAGCGTAAGTGAGTAAGGTTAGCAGCGGTGATAGAGCTCGTCGGAAGTAAAATTCTAGACTGGTAGCTCAATGCCCTGCCGCGGACCACCTCCCCTAACCTAGTTGTCGTGTCGTGACTAGAGGTCTGCACTAGGGGAAACGGCGCCAGACTGTGGACTATTGTATAACGTATATCATCTGTTGTCGTGGTCACGTTCCGCGCACAGAGAGATTCGGGGGTCTGGGCTTAATTGCCGGAAGAGACTGCTGACCAGTGACCGAGCGGGGCTTTTGTCACCCGTCAAGACAGTCGGCAATCTAAACAATCCTTGTGCTCGAGACCACCTCGAACACAAGAAGAATGCCTACGCATTGGCAAGAAAAGGAGCATCGACACCCTTCATAGGACCAGAACCATTCTGTGGCTTCGAAGATACTTTATTTAAGGCAGAACTCCAAAAGGAAGAAGAAAACTGAGAGAAACCCATTAGAGGAACCTCTCGGGGTTGAGACAAGCCAAAGAACTTCTCGGGAATTTTAACCGAGAGAGGTTGAAGAGTATCTTTGACCTGCAAGGAACGTCTCAGAACACTGACGGGATTCATAACGGGACATTACAGGCTCGAGGAACACCTGAGGAAGTTAGACCAAGAAGAAAATGACGTCTGCAGATTCTTCGGGAAAGGAGACGTAACACCACGTCACCTGCTGCTCAACTGCGATGCGATAGAACTCAAAAGAAGTAATGTTCTGGGCCACCACCAGCTAGAGGCAGGGAATTTACCCGACCTTGATCCTCTCAAAATCCTGAAGTTTCTCAAGGAAACGGACTTGGAGAGGGTGCTTCACTAAAGGGATTCCACACCAGGCGAAGCACAGTAGAGGGGATACAATAGATCTTTTAGGTCGCAGTAACTTGATCACCCTCAAAAATACAAATACAATACAATACAAGTCATGGCCTGAGCAGGCTTTTCCCGTGCCCGAGAAGTTATGCTTTTGACTTGAGAGTTATTTCTTAGATCGCTCCTTACAGGTGGCCATCGATGGAGTTCTTCCCGAGCTACTTTATACCAATGCCGGCGTACCTCATGTTTTCATTTTATGTCCGACTGTTTTTCTTATGCACTTATATCAACGATTTTTTTTTCGCAAAGAGCAAGAAATTTTAATACTTAACAAAGATCCACAAGAGATTTTAGCTTGGGGTGATAAAAATCAGGTGTAGTTTAATGCTGAGAAAACACAGTCGCTCGTCTTCTCCAAAAAAGTCAACGTTGTGGAGCCAGATATGGTAATGGCGGGAGACTCTCTTCCTCCATCGCCATCTCTTCGTTTACTTGGCATGAGACTGGAAGCGAACATGTCTTGGCATGACCATGTTACAGGTTTAGAGAAGAATGCTTCTCAAAATTTTTGTAAACGTTTCCGCGCAAAGAAATTGTAACACCTCAACAGCTTTTCCTCTTATGTAAGGCTTAAATCCGAACATTCTTGAAGCTCTGTTCATATATTTGGTGCTCAACTACCAAACTTACTCTTCTTGGATTACTTGACTCCATCCAGAAAAGAGCTTTTCACTTGATCGAGGACCCGGATTTCATTAAAAATTTAGATGGTCTTGAGAATGGAAGAAAAGTAGCTTCTCTTTTATTGAAAATGTTTAAAACCCGTGGCCTCTTTGATCTCACCGAGAACAAGGTGGGAAGAAATACACGTCGAACCTCATAATCAATTAATCCCCAACTCAGCTGGTTACTCTCTTCTTGTTCACCTGTTTTCAGACTTCCTTTCTGTATTCAGTAAATATGCAAAAATGGTAATATACAGGCTATCCCATTAAAAATACCCAAATTGATACAAGCTTCCGGTATAATCGGATGTGCTTTACCATCTTGAAAATATTGTATTTGAATAAATACAATTTAAATAAAATACAATTTGTATTGTCTTCATCAAATTTAGAGAGCTCCATTTTTCTTGGTTCGCCAGATACTTCTAATAATAGCCCATCTAGAAATTTCTCCCTCTATTGCTTCATTGCAGTTACTCCGCTTATAATCCTAGACGAAAGTACCTATAAACATTCGCGGCCTATACTCGCATGTTATGTAAAACCTCCAAGATTAAACTCTAATCTTCATCTACTCTTTGTTATTTCTCTGCATTTGCTAATACATGCTACACTCGGTATGTGTTATAAATGCAATAGGTAGATGATATTACAGAGATATGACTAACACAGGTGTTTAGTTCTCCTACATATAGGATACTTTACTGCCTCCAGAGCAGCCGGTGGAAGCTAAAACTCTATTGGAGAGTGAAATCTACAATCATTTGAATACAATTTACTAAGCACATATCTTAACCACTGCAAAATCCTAGATGCTGATCTATGGTAATTAGCTGGAACACAATAGCATTCCATTAGATATAAAGTGGTCCCTTCTATATAATAAAAAGCTCTGATTGTAGATCACGTGAATCTCGCTTTTATAGACCGTTCATCGATTGTGACCCTAGGAAGCATGATTCGCTCCGGTGTGGTCACCTAAATGCCATTAGCGAGGAGGAGTTTCTACAATAATAATTATTATTGTTGCTACCGCTTACAAGAGACAAAAGAGTCGAGATATGCGAACTGTTTCATTATAATTTCGTAATATTTATCAAGCATGGAATGGAAGTCGGGCTTCTAGCATCTGTAAACATTGCGTATATATAAAGTTACCATAGTTAGAATAATATAGCGTAAAAAATTACGACTAAGACCTTTTTTTAAGGAAGTTAGTTAAAGAAATCTCAACTTTCCATTGATGTACCTAAATCTTGTTACACTTTGAGACCTTAGAGATCACTGTCAAATGAGACGATCGCCGCTTCAAGCTGTCGTATATAATTAAGTGCACTCCAGGTCTTGGTACGTAGTCCTCATACTCCAGCATTAGATGCCGCGACCTTGGAAGAATGATTACACAAGATATAAAGTATTAGGAACAGAGAACAAAAATTAAAACTGCTGAAGGGTAGGTAGAAACAAAGTCCAAAATAATTATCCTCTTTATTAGTTGTTCAAACGAATTTTAAACCATACAGATTATATTTTATTCTTCACACTACCTACTTATACCTAGGTATAGGTTATATTATCTTAGTCGCGAAGAAAATCAATATATTATCGATTTTATGGTGAAGGAATGGAACATTAAAACTGGATTTATATACAGCTGATTGGTTGTTCAAGAAATTTTACTTCAGAATCATTATAACTCGATGACTTTTTGCATTGGATAAATAGGTAATAAAAAGTTTTATATCATCATTAAACATCGAGTAAGTAGACTTTTATACTAACCGGTTATGAAACAATTGTCTAGAAGACTATGCTGACAGATTTGTAAAAAGTTTCATAAATTTGTATCTGATTTATATGAACAAAAAGTATAACATTGCATATACTGTTGGTAATCTTTTTGACGGAAAAACTTATTTATATCACTTCAAAGAAGTTAGGGAACGATTTAAAGTCAAAAAGAGCTTTATTATAGCTAAATCTTAATAATGCATTATTTCGCAACAGATTGGATAGCTAAAATAAATTTTCTGACTTAATTCATTTTTTTTTTTTTTTTGAAATCTTCACGTACTTTTAGGTCAGCTATACCCAAACAGCACAAAGTAGTCCTATGGACGTCCAATGGACATCCCTCTATGTACCAACGGACGTCCATAGGACGTCCGTTTTTGTCCTATGGACGTCCATGGGACGTCCACTCAGTGTCCATTTGTCACAACTTTGGACATCCGCAGGATGTCCGTTACTGGACGTCCATAGGATGTCCGTTATCGGACGTCCATAGGATGTCCGTTATCGGACGTCCATATGGAGTCCATTATCGGATGTCCACAAAGCATTTGCTGATAAATATCTTAGTGAGAAACAAAAGACAGAAAATATTCGATAAGTCTTGAAATTTAGAGTTTTGAAAAATCCAATAAATGTAGTGATAGGTATATAGGGTATATACGGTAATTTTCTGTTTTGAAAACAACGTTGATAAGGGCTAAAGATACAGGAAAACGACTAGGTACTTACCTACTTACGTGTGTTTCTATCATTAAGTTTTACGTAAAATCTGGTAATTTTCATTGAAAAGTTGTTAATTATATTAGTTTATGATAATATATATTGATAAACTTAATGAAAATATTCGTTTTTGGATTTTTCACAAACTCTAAAAATTAAAGATTCACCGAATTTCTTTCTTTTGTTCACTGTATAATGCAGATGTCTTCATCTTCACGCTAGCAATCTTGAGTTTGATGGGAATGGCGGAAGTCTTTCCTTGGGACGAATTTGTATAATGTAGGGTAGGAATATGGATTGTATGATAGTGGAAGAATGGAAGATGGGGTGGTTATCGCGTGCGTGCGCACTTGTGCTGCTATTCTCTTCCTGTCTGCGACAGCACGTCATGCGCAATAGTCAAAAATAACTCGATGGACGTCCAATGGACGTACTTTTGTGGACGTACATAGGAAGTCCGTGCGGAGAAGTCCGTAGGACGTCCATTTATTGTCCATGGACCAATGGACGTATAATGGATACTCAACGGACGTCCATAGGACACTCGGTGCTATCTGGGTATATTATGTGCCAATTACGAATTCAAATACTACTCTTAAATTAACTACTTACTAATATAAATTGCTTTATTCCTTCTCAAACAGATATCATTCTTATCTTATTAGGACCATTTTCACTCCTCCAAGATTTTTTGAAGGTCTTCACTTTAGAAATATTCAGTAAGTTACATTATCTTCATTTTTTATTAGTGCCTACCTAACTTATTGGAAATCGGGACAATAAAATAATGTATCTTTCATATCGTTGATTACAGCGGTATGGCGAGAGCCGCTGTGCAAAAATATTGTCGGCTCGTTTGCTCTTCTCGGATTTCAAAGCCGGCTTTAATTGAAGATGGAAAAGCGGGCCCGTTACAAGTTTATCAGGAACATGATTTGAATTCCTCACATTAAACATTACGACTTCATTATCTAGTCACCGTGTACTAAAAATTACTCCAGGGAAACGAGATAGCATCGGAAGGAGGATGGCTAGTGATTGACCTTTGATTGCTGATCAACGGATAGCAAGGAGAAGCATTGAAGATTGGTAGGATGTCGACAAGACAAACCGGGAGATGAGAGTAATGGTTCCAGCCTATCATATTGACAATCAAATTACTGTTTTTCTCAACATTAATTTATAAATGTTAATTAAAGAACAAAGAAGTTCCTCTGTCGCGATCTTTGATTGACTTGATCTTATCCTGATATGTAGGCAGATACCTAACTGGAGTCTATTATTCAAAGAAAATTTTATGCGTGTTACAAAAAAAAAACATATGTTTCAATTTTTATGTTTGCTGCATCATCAATAATTTTCTTGTTGCGTAATTTTATTAACCATATACAGGGTGTATCAGCGATGTTGCGGCCAAACTTGAAGGGGTGGTTCCTCTCATAAATGTAAGTTAAAAAAATAAGTTTCAGCTCAAAATGACGTTTCGTTTAAAAAATACAGTGTGTCAAACTTTAATTTTGGCAAGGTCATTAACAGAAGTGGCATAAACTTTAGACTTCACATATCCCCAAAGGAAAAAATCAAGGGACGTTAAATCGGGTGATCTAGGGGTGGCGACGGGACCACCACATCCAATCCAACAATCCGGATATTTAAAATAAATAATTTCGGACCTGGGCCGAAAAATGAGTAGGTACCTACCTAAAAAAAGTAAACCTAGGTGCTGCATCATCTAGGAATATCAGCCTATTCCGGATATACAGGGTGTTTTGTAATTGAATGTCAATATTTAATGGTGATTTTTAGGTCCATTTTAAGAGGAAAACTTCATAAGAACATATGCCCTAAAAGTCTTAACTTTTGAGATACAGGTAGTAAAGTTTTTAAAAATAAATAATTTTTTCATAATATCATTCTGTAATACCGCTCTGGATATTTTAATGAAATTTCTTATACAGGAATTACTCATCAAGAGTCATTTTTTCATATACCATATTTTGTTTTATTTCCACTAGTGACGATCCTGCAGAATTTTACCTGCAGATTTTTATATATTTTTATTAAATTTTAACAAAAATCTTGTGACCATGTAGAGAAGCAGATTTTATTTTTTTAGGCGAAAACTGTGCATCGGACTGAAAAAAAACAAGCAATCAAATTTGCTTGGAAATGAATGGGGATTCCATAAATGATTTCTATTTGAACAGAAATCAGTGGCGTACCATCAATGTCTGCTAAAATATATCAGGCAAAATTCCTCATCGTGCACCATCGTCACTAGTGGAAATAAAATGAAACGTGGTCGTGGTACATGAAAAAATGCCCCTTGATGCGTAATATCTGTATACGAAATTTCATTAAAATATCCAGAGCGGTATTATCAGATATTACGAAAAATTGATTTATTTTTATGAAACTTTACCACTCTGTATCTCAAAAGTTAAGACTTTTAGGATATACGTCTTATGAAGTTTTCTTCTTAAGATAGACCTAAAAATCACCCCCTCAAATATTGACATTCAATTAGAAAACACCCAGTATAGCGGAATATCCTCCAGCAATTCCAAAAAGAGAATTAATTCGTTACGAATTTTACGAAAAAGTTTTGAATGATCGCTCCCCAGACATTAACTGAGAATCGTTGTTGCCACGTGTACGACGGTAGCTTGAGGGTTCCTATGGAACTACCCCTTCAAGTTTGACCCAACATCTCTGATACACCTTTTGTATGTTATCATGTAGATAAGATGAATACTTACTATTAGGTATAGATCCGGCCCAGAGTATTCATAGCCAACTTTTGTTTTTCTTATGGCCGCCATATTGATTATTTATGTCATATTTATATTGAGTATATTGAGTATTTATATCGATATAAAATAAAATCAAGGACGCTAAAAATTAATAACATTTTAAAAAAATTTTAATTTTTTCGAAAAAAAAACAAAAATTTTTTCATCCAATTAAGTAATTTTTCTTTTAAGAAAATAGAATAAAATTTTTGAAATTTTTGTTTTCAATAATTTTTGATTTCCCCGATTTATTTGTTTTATACCGAACGACATAAAAAATATGGCGGCCATAAGAAAAACAAAAGTTGGCTATGAAAACTCTGCATGGGATCTAGTCGGCTTTGAATGTTTTTGTAATGTCAAATGGATAATAAGTAGCTGTTGATATTACAATTAAGTTTTTTCATGTGCCATTTTCGGAGACTATAGGATTGATCAAAGTCTACCCTTGATTTTCCTACACATACATAATTATGTTTTGAAACATCTAAAGCGAATTTTTCATCGTAAATGGCAATTTTTCTCTAAAGCGGCTCACGTTAGCAATAATTGTGACCAAGAGTATAGGTACCTTATTATTTGCCCAGTGTCTTAGATATTATGAAGAGAAAAAACCCTGACAACCCTAAAATCTCCGCCCCTGCTGGCAAATGAAAAAAAAAAGTTAGCATTAAAAGAAATAGCTATAAATTCATTGATAAGATCTGTACAAAACTGAGTTGTGTATTGTGTATCTGATTCGGTTCTCAAGATATTTTGAAAAAACTGGAAAAATAATATTTTTTTGGCACCCTAATGGTGGAGTGCTAGAACGCTAATTAAAGATTTGTCAGATAATTATTGATTTTAAATTGCAAATTTTGAAAATAAGGTGAATATTTTGAATGGTCTTTCATTTTTTATCAGTAATTAATTTTAACTCTTCTAAAAGGGAGTAGAGTTTATTTCCGACAATATCAGACCAACATTTTGATAATGCAGGGCATTTTAAAATCAGTAATTATCTGGCAGATCTGTAATTAACGTTCTAGCACTCCACCGTAACTGTATCTCAAAAACGGTGCGTTTGCGGACACACGACGTTAATGGGAAAATTTTTGTTCATTTTTGATCAAAAAACATGGTTTTAATTTTTTTCTAAAGATACACCCTGTATATATGCAAAGGTCGAAACACGAAATTTGGAAAAGTGATTTTCCTTTTATGTCACACGATAAAATCTTTTTTGATTTTTAAAAATCATGGAAGATGCGAGGTCGGTTAAATAAGAGATTTCTAATTCTATACAGGCATTTCTTTTTAGAAATTTTCCAAGCCAACTCTACGACAGGGTGAGTCAATTATTTCAAGCTACATCATTGGGATCTCGGAAACTATAAAGAGATACGAACTCGGTTAAATTGGGGCAATAAGTTGCGCTATTTTATCCTTAATATGAATCTGAACAAAATTCACAATATTTTCAGTCGTTGCTAAAATATCCTGAAAAAACTAAAAAATAAAATTATCAGACTTTTCAGTTTTTTCAGAACTGAAAAAAAACTGAATTTTTTTTCAGATTCACAAATTGTATCAAATTGTGCAACTTTCTCAAATCCAACCGACCTCTCGTGCCAAGGGTGAATCTATAATGGCGCATTTCCTCAATGGTAGGTACATTTGAGGGGAAATTAATGCAGCACAGGAAAAATTGTAATATAATTCTTGTAAAATTGACTATGGCCTCTGCTTTTTAATAATATTAAAAAAAAAACAAAAACTCAAAAACACTTTATTTTTAAATTTTATGCAACGAAATTATACAGGGTGCACCATGTATCCTTCTCTATATTGCTATCTCCTGAACGCTAAGAGATACAGGGTCGGTTAAATTAGAGAAAAGATGCGCAGTTTTGTGGCCATCTCGAATTCGTCAAAACATGCAAAACATGCCATATCTTTCTTATTATTGGAAATTAATAAATAATTTTTTGTAGGCTTACATAAGCCGTTAAGAGCTATCCATCTGACATTTCAAAAATTTTCAAGGCCTACTAGATCCAAGAGTTTTCACAGTCAACTTTAGTTTTTCTTATGGCCGCCATATTATTTTTTTATGTCGTTCGATATGAAAAAAATAATGGAAACCAAAAATTAATAAACTTCAAAAAAAAATTCTAAAATTTTTATTCTTAATTTTTCAAAGAAAAATCTAATAAAAAATCGTCGAAAAACGTCAACATTTGTAAAATACGCCGAAATAGTGCTTGTCTTATGGTTTTTTAATTTATCGATGAAATTCGGTCTAGAAATGTGTTTTTTTTGTAAAGAAAAAAGAAGAATAAATTTTTTTTTAATTTATTTTTTGAAGTTTAACAAATTTTGTTTTTATGATTTTTTTTTATACCGAACAACATAAAAAAACACTATGGTGGCCATAAGAAAAACGAAAGTTGACTATGAAAATTCTGGGATCTATAATAGTCGGCTTTGAAAATTTTTGAAATGTCAGATGGGTAGCTCTTAACGACTTATGTAAGCCCACAAAAAATTATTCATTAATCTCCAATAATAAAAAAGATATGGACAAAATAAGAAATCTCGATTTTTCAGTTTTTTCAGGATATTTCAGGAACGGTTACAGATATCTTGTATGTCTCGACGGAATAGAGATAGCCACAAAATTACGCTCCTTTGGACTTGTTTAACCGACCCTGTATCCGTTAGCGTTAGGAGATAGCAATATAGAGAAGGATACATGGTGCACCCTGTATATCTAGTTAACTTCAGTTTTCTGGTATACCTATTTCACCAATAAAAAAAAAACTGAAGTTAATTGTCATATAAATTTAAACCGTGTTTTTGAATTTTTTATTATGTTTAAAAGAAGAGGGTATTTAGTCTATCTTTTCAGCATTTTTTTTTAACAAAAGAAATAAGTTGAGTTCTCAACTTTACCTCTTCTATCTGGGTCAATTTCAAAGAAATATTTTTCCTGTGCTGCACGAATTTCCCCCTATAATATACCGTTGAGGGTTGAGGAAATGCGCCAGTAAAGTAAATACTCATCCTGTATCTTCAATGGTTTAGGATATTCCTGTTAATTATTTATATAGTTAGTTCTATCACTTAACAGTGATTTTTTGAGTTTTTCACATTAGATCTTTATGCAACCCATTATACACTACGAGTGAATATTGGAGAGTGCGATTCCGTCCCTGATGATACTAGAAAAGGATTGAAAATCAAAATTCAAATTTATGTGGCAAAACGTCCCAGTTGAATCCTGGAACAGTATAACCTGTTTTATTTATATATTTTGGTATATAATTGGCTATAAGTATACAGCATGACCAATAATTATTATTATTATTAAATAATAATTGTTAAATTTTGTGTTTGGTTATTTTGGTGGATCTAAAAATTAACTTTCACTTCAGCCCTAGAATTATTTCAGCCTATGAAAAAACAAAATTTTAAGATCAATTAAGATCAAAAGATCAATTATCATGACAATATATGTTTAGCATGAAAACTTCCCATTTTTAATTTTGACTTTTGAACAATGTTGGTTACTGGAAAAGTGTCTTATATAAATTTCATAACTTACAGAAATTAATACTGGATATGGAATATTTGGTATCATATACAGGGTTACTGGTAACTGGATACATTCCTTTGGTGATCTGATAAAACAAGAGGTAAGGAGTAAATTAACCCCAACATGCACTATACAAAACTCAATAGATTTTGAGATATTTCGATTTTCAACTTTTCTTAAAAAAATGGTTTCAGATGTCTTGAAATGTAATTTTCATAAAATCTACTTTAACTTTTTGATTTTTTTTTTTTTGCTGGAATACTTGTCCAATACTATGCTTCCTTCTGGAATAAAAAATATCCTGAGGTATTTCGATCGTGTGAAAATTTCAAAGAAAAACTTTCACAAACTATTTTTTTTAAATAAGATTTGAAAGTTTTTACAAGTTATTTTCGCAAAATTGTCAAGGCAACTTGCGTACAAATTGTTTTAAAAACTTTCCTAGTGTAGTCGCTATCTAACAAGGTACGAATCTTGTACAAGAATAACAGAATCTCCCCGCTATGTACCGTTACCGAGGAACAAATCCTTAAGTCGAGACGTTTTAAAAAAAATACGGCCCTGAACGGGGGTCTTAAAATTCTCGGATCCGGTCCATTTTCAATAGGTCGTATTTGGGGGTCACGAGCTTCGTCCCTACCAAGTTTCGTCCCGATCGGTAAAACTTTCAGACACTTAGAGTGGCTATTACTAGGCTATTCCCGAAAAATCCCGAAATTCCCGAAAAAATGACACTTCCCGGGAACGGATCCCGCTCATTTTCGATAGACATCGTGCCACGGTGCGCCTCTTCAATCGAGCCAAATTTCAACTTTCCCACATGAAAACTGGCGGCTCTAGAGTGTTTCCTAGCAAAGTCACAGACAGACAGACCGACAGACAGACATTTTTCGGGCACAAGAATACGTATACTTACGAAACTTCTGTGACTTTGCTAGGAAACACTCTAGAACCGCCAGTTTTCATGTGGGAAAGTTGAAATTTGGCTCGATTGAAGATGCGCACCGTGGCACGATGCCCATTGAAAATGAGCGGGATCCGTTCCCGGGAAGTGTAATTTTTTCGGGAATTTCGGGATTTTTCGGGAATAGCCTAGGAAACACTCTTAGTGTCTGAAAGTTTTACCGATCGGGACGAAACTTTATAGGGACGAAGCTCGGGACCCCCAAATACGACCTGTTGAAGATGGGCCGGATCCGAGAATTTTAAGACCCCCGTTCAGGGCCGTATTTTTCTTAAAACGTCCCGACTTAAGGATTTGTTCCTCGGTAACGGTACACAGCGGGGAGATCCTGCTATTCTTGTACAAGATTCGTACCTTGTTAGATAGCTACTAGACTAGGAAAGTTTTTAAAACAATTTGTACGCAAGTTGCCTTGACAATTTTGCGAAAATAACTTGTAAAAACTTTTAAATCTTATTTAAAAAAAAATAGTTTGTGAAAGTTTTTCTTTGAAATTTTCACACGATCGAAATACCTCAGGATATTTTTTATTCCAGAAGGAAGCATAGTATTGGACAAGTATTCCAGCAAAAAAAAAAATCAAAAAGTTAAAGTAGATTTTATGAAAATTACATTTCAAGACATCTGAAACCATTTTTTTAAGAAAAGTTGAAAATCGAAATATCTCAAAATCTATTGAGTTTTGTATAGTGCATGTTGGGGTTAATTTACTCCTTACCTCTTGTTTTATCAGATCACCAAAGGAATGTATCCAGTTACCAGTAACCCTGTATATTTTTTTTCTACTCCCAACCTTTAATATGCATATTAAATATGAATCACCAGTGCTTTAATGGGTCTCATTAAGATACAAATTTTCATTAAAGCACTGGTCAAGCTATCCAATGGCAGAGGAGCATTTGCAATCGAATCGGTTCCTTTTCGATCACGATCGGGTCGGCAAGCCAACCGAAGTCACAGAGTTGTCATACTCACGACAAAAATTGCCTTGTGATATAAGTTCTGTATTTCTGAAAAAAAATTCTGAACGTTTATTTAATTTAGAACATAAGTAACATTCAAAGAAAATTTATCAAGATTTTATGTTACCTTAATTAATTTGATAAGTAGGTATATCGTGTAAAAGATGGGAAGATAAAGTATTATATCAATCGTAGCGCTCCGTGATATAGTATTCAAAGCGGCAACGCTGCGACCCGCGTTGCGCAGTCATACAATATCGTAATTAATGGCTGTCGATGTTATTAAAATTATTAATTAATCTCAAAATCGAAGCGTAAAATTCGGAATTCGAACTTCCCATAATAAAAATTACGCAGTAGTGAGTAGTGCTTTTTAAACTTGATACTAAAACATGTCTCAGCAGAATAACCTTAGCGACAAAGAGAAAATTTGGTACCTAATATGCGTAAGCAAATAGCAACCTATCTTAACCTTAATGATCCGCAATTGTACACGGGTCATTGTTAAAATATATAATTTTTTAATCTTTTCTATGAAATAAAAAAGGGTCGTAGAAAAAATAGTGTATGGAACTCGCAGATAATGGCTATTAATACGCTCTTATGATGGTTAAGACACTCGCCTACGGCTCGTATCTTAACCATCATACTCGCGTATTAATAGCCTTCATTATAAGCTCGTTGCATAATATACTATTATTTTACAGATATAACAGACCAAATATGTAATATAAATAATAAAATATATCATATCAATAATAATCAACAAAATAATTATTATTAATATTATGCACTGTGTGTCAAGTCTCATCCATACATGAAATATGTAGAACTTTGAATATTACAGATCACTTTGTACTATTTTTACTGCAATAATGTGCCAGAAAAATAAGAATCATGAGCTTTAGACATAAGAAATATAAATAATTTTATTTTGTAGCTATGAAAAATATATTTTTTTGATAGCTTTTACCATCTTTAACATTGGCATCGAACAATAAGATTTCAACATTTAATCGCATCTATCTAACTAACACAAATTTTAACCTGCTTAGGTTTACTACAAAAATATAACATTAATAATAATATTACAGTAAACCAGGACCCCGACTCATTAATAATAATGAATCCTAAGTCTATTCAGTAATGTTCTATTTACATTGTGCATTGCCAGCACATAAACGAAAGCATTTTTTATAATTCATCTTCTGCAGTACTTGTAACAAAATACGCGGTATAAGACTTTTTTAACTTTTGATGAATCCCATGTTGGCAGTCTATCTTGATATTTTTGGCTTTGTACTCCAAGTATTTAGTTAGAAACATCCTATTGAGCTCATGAACTTCGGGGTGGTTCAAATATTCCTCATAATCCATCCACGATGCCTTTTCAATTTCTTGGTCACACTTGGTAATTTCTTCTGTTAACGGTTTTAATCCTACCACGAAGTAAATATCTGAGCAGTTGAAGTTGCCGTGATGAGCATGACGGAAGCTGACTACGGTTTCAAATTCTGTATTTATATTGGTCTCTTCACATACTTCACGAATTGCGGCGTCAACAATATTTTCACCTGTGAAAATAATAATATTTAATAATTTTACAGAATTACAAATTGATCATTTTTTCTTTTATACTGATACATTGACTCACAGCAAGAAAAATATATAACTTAACTAATAATTATTCAAAGTATTATACCTACCAGGTTCTGCATAGCCACCTGGTAGTTTCCAGCTAGGAAAGAGGAAATTTTTCTCCCTTACGACTAGGATCTGTTTATCGTCTTTTGATACGATAGCCCCAACTCCGATCATATGATGTGCGTAAGGGGGGATGTTACATTGTTCTGGGGAGATCCACAGGTACATAGCAGCGATGTCTTCTTTAGCATGATGATAACGAAATCCCTTCTGTAAGGAAACATTTTTTATTGTAGAATGTGATTAATTTTTAATATAAATTATTTATATTATGTAGTATTTAAAAAATAATTTGTTGCAATTTTAAAACACGTAAGTACTAAAAGTAAAGGTAATTTCAAACAAATTCTCTTAATCCATATGCAATTACAGCGTTTATAGATTAGACACTGTAGCATATTGTTTAGAAAACTAAGAAATAGAATTGTGGACCATTTTTAGGTCTATATTTTTAGATCAAGTTCAACAATTTTTATTTTCTTTTTTTGTACATTTTAGTTCATGCAATGAATGTCGACCTGCATCTAAGAAGAAAAGTTCCTATTAAAAGGTCCACAAGCGCACCTTTTTCGATTATACCTTCTGGGTGTAAAGTTTTTATTCAGATTTTTGAATTTATCTTAGAAACCGTCTGAGATGCAGATCCAAGCTTTCGTGCGCATCTCGCATCAATAATATTACATATTTACATTTTGAGCGCTAATTGAAGTTTTTTCAAAGACAGTGACAGAGATTTAAGGGTCGCTTGAAGCTTGTTTGCTCCTACATTCTATTCGCAAGCCCACGTGAATAGGAATTTTTCTTCTTAGAATGAGCTTCTTCAATAAGGAATCAGACCATTTATTTTGAAACATGTAGGTACAATAATAATATTGAGTTAAGTACTATGAAATATTTTTTGTATCAAGGAAAATTAATACAAATAACTACAAACCTTGATAAGCACTGGTACCCAGTCTGATTCTGCGGAATACACAAAAAACCAAATTCCTCTCAACTCATTTTGTGTCCATTCTTCCATCGAGGCTGTAAAAGAAAACAGTTCATCAATATAATTCTATATTTTGTCAAACAACCAGTGAACGAAAAAGCTTACCTTCCAGTTTCTTACTCAAGACATCCGCAGGACATGGTTCTATATTAGAATGCACAGCAACGCATTTATATCGATCTACTTTTCCTTTGAAAATGGCAGAGTCAGTACTAACCATACTCATGGTGCTCATGTTGCAAGCCCTAGAAAAATGTTTCCTGGACTTATTACCTACTTGTTGACATCAAAACCGTAGAACCTCACTTCACTACCTATCCCTCTAATCTGTTTATTTATATGAGTTATGTAAACATGTTTATTCCCTTGTAATTTATTAATCTGCACATACAAACATATGAATAAATAGGAGAGCTAAATTAATTTATGGGAGTTAGTAGGTATTATCAGTCAAAAACCCGTGTCACTGGTCTGGTCAAAGCGATGGTGTTTTATCTGCTGATAATGAACGGATTTTCCCTCAATGTGACTTAGGTACTTATCAGGATGAACATAAATACACTTCCATAAAACCACAATCTAATGTTTATAGACAAAATAATTTAACAAATCACATTGATAATATTTTGCTTCATTATTATTATTTACCTATATCCTATATTAAATAAAGGAGTTAATGCAGGGTCCTTTTCTAACTTTAACCTTTACCCTTTCACTTAATGAGAAAAACTCCGTCTTACTGAACAGTGAACACCCAATCACAATAATAAGAGCAGAAACCTTGATCTATCTATGAAAGTTGGAAGCGTTGATCATGCGAGTTCTAATACTTACTGGTTGGAAAATGGTGTGTCATTCAAGTAGCAATATTGATTAACAAAGGGAATTTGTTTGCAAAGCATACGCTGGCTTTTTTCCGCGTACACATGTCCTTTATTGCGACAAATTGAGTAACTCCTCAACAGGAAACGCATTTAGATTTACGGAATCCTTGGAATAACTTGAAAACTTGAAACGACGATTTGCTAAGTACTTAATTTATCTATTTAAGTTATCATTATAAGAATTATCAGTTCTATTTTGGGGCGATATTTTTCTTCTAAAAGATGATTGCGGAAGTTAGAGATTATCATTTTTATTATCCACCAACGGAAGAAATATAATAATAACTTTCATATTAGTTCAAACGTCAAGTTCTCAACTAATTTAATAGGAGTGTTTCATTTTTGTTAAGTTTTAACAAAAAAGATTTATTTCCTTTTCCACTTTCCCCATTTTTATGATTTTTCTTATGTTTGTTTATGTAAATTATCTGCTGGAGCTGGACTTTGATTGATAAGTCAAATCATTTCAAGGTTAGGTAGGTAACGTTCTTCTTTTATTTACCGGCCTTCGCAAATTTCTACATTTAGGCAGATGCATTTTTCACGTTTTGGTTGCTTGTTAGTTGCTTGTTGGCAACAAGTTGTTGCACGTTTTCTATTTAAAATATATTACAAGAAAAAACTGTAAATAGTACCTAGGGCTGCAAATGTTTTAAAACGTGTTTGATTTTATTTTTTTAAAACAAGTTATTTTGTTTTAAAACAACGACCCCGTTTTCATAGTTTTTCTTAAAAATCAACATAGCTAATAAACAGCTAATAACATACAAAGAATACAACAAACACAGTTTTTTATTAAAATAAAACGACAACAATTAATTAAAAACAAAGGAAAAAACAATAAAAACAATTTTAAATGTGCACTATTTATTACGCTGAGTGATATGTGAGTGAAATGAAAATGACAAATGACAAAATGTGAGAATATTTTACCCAGAATATTTTAAAATTTATACTTGATATTTGATGAAATACCTACCTAATTAGTGGATTAAAGTTAGATTTCTACTTCGGAAAAACTATAGCGGAAAAGGTATATTTTTATACTTAACATTTGTGAGGATGTTAATTGGGAACAAGCATAGGTATAAAAAGTAACCAGCCGCATTGCCATAGCTTAACTGTTTATTTAACATAAATACAACATACAAGAAGTTGAATATTTCAATTGCTTATGGAATAGGCTCAAAAAATCCATTTTTCAAGAAAAAACTAATTGACATTCATAAGAATGCCTAGGTAATTTTACATAAAAAATGTATACCTACTTCTTGTTTTTTTTTTCTAATTCACATTTTTTTCTAAAATTTTGTAAACGCAGAATTTCGAAAATTGGAAAAAAGCTCAAGGCGCGCTGCCCTAAATTCGTTATAGCTTTTGATCAAATGAGGAAACAATCTTGCAGCTAACAAGATATTCATGTTTAAAAATGTGAAAAAATATATTACAAAAATAGTACGTAGGTACCTATCTACCTATACAAAGTAGAATTTTCCTTAAAAAAAAGTTAAAATTTTAGTTCGAAAAATATAGAGCCCGAAATATTTTTAGCTTACAAAAAGTGACGATTTTTTGTAGGTCATGTTTCAATGACCTTAGGTAAAAATGTGATTTATCTTACGCAGAAGCAGATTTTTAAACTTGAAATCTTACAATGAACTTTTATTAACTTTAAGAATTTTTTTTTTGCATTGCCTATAGCGAATTAATTTTTATAAAAGGACCTTGAAAAGTACATAAGTCAAAAACACATTGGAAAAATATGTCAAAACCAATATTTATCCAGTGGCGTAAAAATTGGGGAGTAAAAAATTTTAGCCACTTAGGGGACCTCACGTCCCTACTTCAAACTACACAGAGGTGCTGTTAAATTTGACTAACTATTCGGAGTTATTGAAATGTAATTTTTGTGGTACATTGCACACTCTGTACGTTCATACTCAATTTAGAGGGTAGATTCATTAAGAAATTTTTATCTTAATAATCAAGTAAATTATATTTTGAAATTTGTACCCTTTATTCTGGGGCAGCCTGTATTTAGATGTATTCGTATAGGTATCGCAGGAAAAAGCAGTTTTGCACTAAGAACTGGAACTGGCGCATTGTTCGACATTCTTTCAACAATTTTCCAAAGGATCCATTTGAGATGGCGTTGGATTGAGACTATTTTTCCCAATGTAGGTATGTTTGATAGCTGCCAAGTAAACAATGTTGGTAGAGGCTATATCTTCTATGGGTATAGGCGTTTGTTTATTGGCTTTGAGGAAGCCCAAAGCCTCTACGTAAAAGATTATTGCACTGATGTCCAACCTACTTGTGCTTAAAAGTGACTTGAGTGATTTTAAGAAGAAAAGTTCAAATAAACATGGGTCCGAAAATGCATATTTTTCAAGATACAGGGTGTCAAACTTTTATTTTATTTTTTCTCGAAAACAAAGCAAGATATGAAAAAAACTCAACAGATAAAATAGTTGTATTTCTAGTTGCTTAATTCGAAAAAAATACAAAATTTAAAAAAAAGTCAGTGGCGCCCAATTTTTTAATCAAAAATATTTAGTTAGACTGTCTTCCGGGACGCCACTGGAATTATTAATTTTAACCTAATTGGGGCTAAATTACCCTCTTGTTATTACAAACAGAACTGCCAAATTTCAACAAAATTGATTGAAAGAGTTTAGAGAGATATTCACGAACATTCGAATTTTTTTTTTAAGTTTGACACCCTGTGTCTTGAAAAATATGCATTTTCGGACCCATGTTTAATTGAACTTTTCTTCTTAAAATCACTCAAGGAAGCACCCCTTGGAGTTTGGCCCCGTACTTAACTAACACCCTGTATATGCATATCACAAATAGCTATAAATCAACTTTTATTCCAGATCCCGACGAATTATGGCTAGTAGAATGTCATCCAGTAAGGACATATGAAAGGCAGGTAAATTTATCAGTACATTTAAAGCAATCATTATTTCGTGCACTGCTATAAATTTTGTCTTTTGTTCTAACTTTTACACAAATTTCATCGGTAAGTTGGTCATAGAAGTAAGCAAGTAATTCCTACAAGAACGTCCGTATATTTGCAGTGAAAATGACACACATCTTGAATATCCTGCACGCTTTGCTTCTTGGATGTGTAAAAGAAATAATACTCGTATCGAGGAAGTAAATCGGTATTATATCATAAGTGGATAATTAGAGCTTTATACACTCTAATCTCACATTTTTAACTTGCTTCAATTACATCTTTAACTTGCACATGCTTTAAGGAATTTTCCATAATAGAAGAATACTAATTACCTGAAGCAACTCGTACATATGCCAAAATATGTTGGGCTTTTCTTATAGATTAAAATCAAAAGTAAAAAAAAATCATTTTTGAGGTAGTCTTTACCTTTTATCCTCTACAGCCACGTCGTATAACCGACTACTTTTACGCCTCCAAGATTTTGGCAGTTTTCACATCCGGGAATCATTTAAAATTGATTCCAGCCTTTCATCCTTTATTGGCAAGTGGACTCCACTATAATTCAGTTTTCATGTTAGGTATAGATATGTTCCTGCTAGGATAGGAACCAAACCCAGAAATGCTCCTGTTTGTCCAACCTCCCCAGAACCCCTAATTTGATGAAAACATGAACACAGAAAATGCTTTTTCAATAAGCTGTTTAAAAAATGATGTACCTATGCATCTAGCGCGAGAAATTATGGTGCTTTCGAATGAGTTTTTGTCTCGGCTCTAGTCTCATAAAAAAGCTCTCATTCTCAAACGCCAATAAAGCCAAAGTTAAACATCGCTCAGTAGAGACATGGATTTTAGACATAGATACGTAGACAATTATTTTGAAATATTTATTTATTTTATATCATTGTCGTAATTATTAATCGATGACTACAAACAATGTTAAGTATCATCAATCTAAAAAGTATTTACTTCAGCTTTAATTATTAGGTACAGTCTTTAAGTCACCATTTGTCAAAATGATTGTTTTAAACTGTTCTGGTACTGGCTGTTCGTTATAACCATCTTCAGCACTGGGTAGAAGTATATTCATCTCAGTCGATTTTGATGTAATAATTTCCACATCTTGTGAATCTTCATTCAAGTACATTTGACAACCATCCGTTTTGTCAATTGATATGGTCGAAACTTTGCCCAGCACTTGCATCTGGCAAGACTGACAGTTGATAAATTCTATCCCGGCTATCAAACTGTCGAATATAACTGAGGTCTTCTTGCAAGAATCCACGATAATCGAATTTATTTTACCTCGAACTATTAAAGTTGTTGCGAGACATTTGTACAGATATACAACGTTATTCATCTGCGTTTGATCGATAAGTAAATCGTCTATATTAGTATAATTCTCTACCAGCCATTTCTTGCCAATTTTAGTTATTGTGGCCGATGAGGGGTCGGTTGTATTTTCACCTGCACCTTCGGTTTGTTGAAAACTTGAACTCAAAAGTCTTGGAACTGGTTCGTGTAATATTCCCATGTTCTCAGTCTGCATTTTAATGACTATCTATACCCAAATTATTACTTGAAAAAGTCTGATTTATTGTGACTTTGAAAATGAAACCGATGACGCTCTGTCAAAATATGATGTCTAAATAATTGTTGGTACCTAGGTACCTTAGATACTTTAAGATGACCATGACGTCAATGATAACAAAAATGAAACTTTGACAGTTTTCCAGATATTTAACAGCACATTACTCACTTTATTAAAGCGTTATTATAAAATCAGATCTTTACATTTATTTTATTGTGCTTTATTCCATTTTCACGTTTCTTGAATTTTTTTGTATACCCAATCAATAAAAAAGAACCTTTCCTAAAGCTCAGTTTTTTTACCGAAATTTCATTGTCCCCAAAGCTTATAGGAATTATTAAAAAAAGAGTTCATATTATAAGTAGATCGGCATGAATAGAGCTAGAGTACCTATAATATGATTATTAGTATCAAGTAGGTAAGTATTTGTGTTGTAATAAATGAAATTACGTACGCGGTAATTAAGCTACTTGTTAGTGTTATAGTAAAAGTATCAATTTATGTTTTATTTAAGTATATTAAATATTTGACTTTTAATGTTTTATGTTTGCCAAACTAACAACAGGGACTTGCTGGAAATTTACTATACTTACCTAGTGTAATTTCTGGTTTAGTAACTTGAAGAAAAATTCCTGAAGTGGTAGTCTGAAAAAGTGAAGGTGTGTCTTCTTGAATTTATTTTTACTCCAGTGCACACTAGTTTAGGAAATTATTTACATTTTTATAGTTTTTCATAAAATATTATACTTGATGTCAAAAGAGACTAACTTAGATGTAAGTATCATTTGGTTAAATTGTATTTTGTATATAAAGGTACATTATGTAATAGAGCTTATATGCTTATTATACATACAGGAAAGTTCTCAAACTTGTTCAGAAGATGAGGATGTTACGAGTTTTAAACACAGAAGAAATATGAGCGTAGTAAGTTTCCACGTTAGCTTTTGTGTTGTCAAAAACACTGTTACAATTTAATTTTATATACAGGCTGTCCCAGAATAAAGGGGACAAACTTCTAAGGTAGAATATTTACTTGATTTGGAAACAAAAAGTCTTCATGAACCTACCTTCTAAATTGAATGTTAACGAAGTTACAGGGTATTTAATGTTCAAAAAAAAACTACATTTTTTTTGTATAACTCCAAAACCGCTGAATATTTCTTTATGAAATTTTTTGTGTTTTTTTATATTAATTAGCCTATTATTACACCGATAATATTATGTGACTGTAATTTGAACCAGGGACTTGCGGTAGCTAGGGGTACAAATATTTTACCCCCCCCCCCAAACTACGGCATATTTTTCCAAAACCTAACAATTTCTGGTACAAAAAAGACATTAGATTTGTTATGTAAATTTTCAACAGTTTTTGAGGTAGGTATGTACGATTTATAGATATTCGAGAAGAACAAAAAATTATAGTTTTTCATCAATGCTTTTCAACTTTTGAAAAATTTTCAAGTTTAACGTGAGACTTCTTCTCCAGATCCTCGGACCACGAAAAAATCCTAGTCACGTTTCCTAGCACTATGAGCTCAACTTTTTTGTTTTATTTATTTTTTTAATTTTTATACATATATGTATAAATATTACCGAACTTTCACCTATTCAATTTAAAAAATTTCAAAAATCTTGTGCCTTTTTGTACCAGAAATGTCTACCTTTGGGAAATATATGTCAAAATCAAAATTTATCCAGTGGCGTAAAAATCGGGAGGTAAAAAAGTTGAACCAGTTTACGTTTAAGTACCCTGATTACGTTGAACCAGGGACGTAGTAATCTACACTACGTCCCTGGTTCAAATTACACACGTAATTATCGTTGTTATACCAGACTATTAATAGAAAAACAACACAAAAAAAATTCTTAAAAATACAGGGTGTCCCAGCTTATTCGAAGCGGTCTCTTGTAGGCCAAACGATGGAGTTTTTCAAAAAACTTTTTGCAAATTCAAGTAGAGGATCATAGTGGCCATAATTTAAAATTATTTTGGAGTATACAGAGTGTCCCACATGACAGTGACATATCAAAGTTATGTTTTTTTAAATGGAATGCTCCTATGTTATTGCATTTTTAGATTGTCTGAAAAGAGAAATTAAGATTGGCTTTTACAGTTGGTGTTTAAACTCAGAAGTTTTTGAGTTATAAACAAGTGAAAATCGTCATTTTTCAAGTTACCCTCTGTACAACGAAAACGGTTCAAGATAGAGAAAAACGGCTTACATGTCCCTATTTTAACTTTTCATGTACTATCCTATGATGTAGATGAAATGTTTATACAGGGTGATAAAATTTTTTTTTTAAAATTCTGAGATTTCTCCACGCTTCGCCAAATACAAAAATTTAAAAAAGTACAAATATTTCTATACCATAGGATAGTACATAAAAAGTTAAAATATGGACATGTAAGCCGTTTTTCTCTATCTTGAACCGTTTTCGTTGTACAGGGCCTTGAACTTGAAAAATGACGATTTTCACTTGTTTATAACTCAAAAACTTCTGAATTTAAACACTAACTGTAAAAGCCAATCTTATTTTCTCTTCTCAGACAATCTAAAAATGCAAAAACATAGGAGCATTCCATTTAAAAAAACTTAACTTTGATATGCCACTGTCTCGTATGGGACACTCTGTGTAATCCACAATAATTTTAAATTATGGCGATTGTGATTCCGTACTTGAATTTTCAAAAAGTTTTTGAAAAAGTCCATCGTTTGGCCTACAGAGACCGCTTCGAATAAGCTGGGACACCCTGTATATTTAGCCGTCTTATAGAGTTATAAAAAAATTTATGTTTTTTCGAACATTGAACACCCTGTAACCTCGTTAACACTAAATTTGGATTGTAGGTTTATTAAAAGACTTTTACGCCCGTATTCACAAACGATAATTTTCTAAATAATTACGTAATCAATTATCCCCATCTCATTCTATTGCAAAAAGACTGCATATCTCCATCTCACTCATTTAAATAATTACGTAATTATTTAGGAAATTATCGTTTGTGAATACGGGCATTAGTCTTAAAATCGAAAAATATTCTACCTTAGAACTTTGTCCCCTTTATTTTGGGACAGCCACTGTATTTGAAATATTTTTCATATTATTTTCCCCTGAGATATTAATTGTTTATACAGTGGGACAATAGATGACCTTAGTTGAATGGTTAACTGTTAAGATTTTTCACTTTATAAACATATATTTTTTTTATTGTTATAATTAATTATTTTTTATTTTTTGTATGCTTTTTTGATATAAAATAATTTTTTTGTAGGCTTATACACATAGCAATTTCAAATATTTTGTTGTCAGATTGCTTTAATTGCTGGCTGCCAGTCAGTGATGTTAACCTTTCGTTTAAAATTTTGTCATATTTACTTTTTTACCAACAAATAGAAAAATAAATTAAAAAAAGGTGGAATAATATGAAAAAGACACAATAAACAGTAAATACTTATTCGTTCTACTATAATTAAGGATATTGTATTTTGTAATTTGTTTTCTTCAGAGTCAATTTTTAATTTATAGGACTTGGGTTATGGAAAACCTCTCTTCACAAAATTTGTAGACGAAAAAACTCAAAACAAACAAAATAAATTAAAAAAAGAGAAGCTCAAAACATCGGTATGTACCTAATTGTATAAAGTTCATTGATGCTGATAGATCGTTTAAATCCTACCTTAAAAGAATAAAGAACCATCAAGTTTTTTTTTGGTGTTGAAGAGGATTATATCTTGAGAAATAGAAAAAAACTTATATATTTTCTTCAATATTATTCAGTAACAATGCTATGTATGCATATAATTATTTTAATGGGGATAACTCGATAATTTAATTTTAATTTGAAAAGTTCTTCCTACAATCTTCCCACAATAATAATACCTACCTAATATAAAAAATTTTATAAAAAAAAATTAGAAAAGTATTTCCGCCCGTAAAGAGCTTTCCTTATTTTAGTCCAGTCATTTGGTAGTTTTACCTGGAAAGTTTTCCGGGAGTTTTGAAAATTGGTGATTTTATAGAATTCGACGTGCTCTTTTCGAATTTCTACTTTGCCACCTCGTATCTTTGCCGCTCGCGCCGCCATATTGGAAAAATGGCGTCCAAAAACAGTTTTTTAACAATATCTTCTTTCCGACTCATTTTACGATGAAAATATTTATGTGATAAATTAAACTAGAGAAAATTTCCTACAATTTATGTAGTAACCTTTATTTTTGTCGAATCAATAGTTTTTGCGTACGAGCGCCGCAAAGTTCACTCAAACATGCGTTTTGGCTAAATAATTTATTTAGACACCACGATGAGTAATTGGCGCGTTTTATTAGTGTGGTATCCCCAGTAGGCCACTTATAATGCACTATTACAAAATTTAACGCATTCTTCTTCGCTTCGCTATCCTTGATCGGCCAGGTTTTGCGAGTTCATCATCAGTACCGAGCGAAATTTCACATAGGGAATAGACCTTTCTCCCACGACAGCCGCAATGGGATCATCAGCTTCATTGTAATCCTTTTGTTTCTCGATTTCGTCATATGTTTGCTCGAAAATAGTCTCTGTTTCTTCTTCTTCATCGCTATCTTCCCGTGTAATTTTCGAATTATCACACGTACCATTGCAATTCGTGCATATAACGGAGCACTTTAATCCAGTCTTTCTGCATCCACGCAGGCTCCGCGACATCCCTTTTTCCATTTCCATAGCCCTGCATTTTTTTCAACTCCATCCCACTGCAGCTGAACCTGGTGAAAGGCTCGGAACTAATGTTGTCGTGCTGTTGCTTCTGTAGGTGGCAGGGATGTAATACTAAATTTATTTTTATATGCTGATTTTGTGAAGCATGTATCTATAATAGTTGTTTAACGACATACTTTTTATGCCACTGTTACCATATACAATGCATCAAGGGGGAAGCGTTCCCCAGCTTCAGCAATGATCTCTGGATCGGCATTTTGGTTTTTGAATACCTAGACAAGCTCGTTTAAATCTCGTTTTTTCGGAGTACATTAGCACATTTTATTTTTCCTTGATTAAAGTTGTGCTGATGCTGTATCACAGCCACTGAAAGCGTGCACGAAAAATATGTCATCTGCGACTATTTTATTTATGACACTTTTTGTTGAATCTATTTGTTGCGAAATTTTTCCTTTTTTTGGTTTGAGAATATATATGTATGTTTGAACGCGTAGATAGAGCCAAGAGAATAAGAAGATCTACATCTTCGCCGACAACTATTACGGAATCAAATGAAGATGAAATGTTGATTGCCGTATTGACTATTAGAGTATCCGCATCTTCCTTGGCTTTCTTGACCATGAAGTTCGCAGCTTCAAATTTTGTCTTCAACATTTCAATGAGGCATTTCTTGTTTGCATCGCTGCCTAGCATTTATCTTGTGACACAGTTTTTCGCTCATATACGAAAAACACGTGTTGGTGTAGATGTATCTTGATTTGTGGCTCTCGTACGCTGAAACTATTGATTATACGAAAAAAATATTAGTACATAAATTGTAGGAAATTTTCTCTTGTTTAATTTATTACATAAATATTTTTGTCGTAAAATGAGGCGGAAAGAAGATATTGTTAAAAAACTGTTTTTGGACGCCATTTTTTCAATATGGCGGCGCGAGAGGCAAAGATACGAGGTGGCAAAGTAAAAATTCTGAAAGAGCATATTATCAAAATCTATAAAATCACCAATTTTCAAAACTCCCGGAAAACTTTCCAGGTAACCCTCTTTTTGAACACCAAATGACTGTACTAATTGGATTCAAAAAAATTCGGCCTAACGACTAAAATAATAAATCAAAATTAGTTCTTATATTTATTATTTTGTTGAAAAACAATTAAAGGTTTATGTATTTATCCAGGTAGGTATATTAACTTTCTGATATAGAGTTGATGTAAGGAGCATTAGAATTTGTAAAATTTATTTTATACCTATCTGTTATTTATCAATAATATTAATTTTTGCTGTTTTGTTGTTAGAATATCCTCTTTATTACTATCCTGATCAGTGAGGTTGAATTTAAATGATCTCTGATCAGTAAACTTCTTTCTATATTATTATTTAGCTTAATATTCGATTTCCTATATATTTTTACTCAGCAGGATAAAAGTTTTGATAATGTGGCTTTCGAAATTGATTCATCTCCCATCAGCACTAAGAAAATTAATAAGGAAATACAGAGTGAAGTATGAATACGCACGCAGTGAGAGTTTTCAGCGTCGAACATAAAAAATGTAATTAACGCGAAAGGTCTCATAATTGTATTTTTATTATACTTTCTTTCTTGTAATAATCTCGTCTTCATTGTTACCGGTTTTTACCTTTATAGATTTATTTAGGTATGTGCGACGAATTGAAACCTCTCACAGTAATTTTTATAAGTATATATATTTTTTTAATAAGAAGCTTTATTAGTAGAGGCTTTATTAAAATATTTATTCCGTAGAGTTTGGAAAATAAGAAACCGAAAATAGAGACGAAAAAATCTTCCAAGAAAGATAACCAGGACAAAGAAACAACAAAATATGTAACGAATAAACTTACTATAACTAAATTCTTGGCATTCATAAAAAATACACTTAAATTTTTAGGACACAGATGGTGAAGAAAAACAATCAATATCAAAACAAAAAAAGAGTGTCAATGAGGGGAGCAGCCAGTTACACCATGAAACTAAAAATGAAGGAGCTGAGGTAAGCTTTCTACTGTATATTTTTTGTTTTAATCTTTTTGACTCTTAACAGTATAATTAAAAATAATAGGTATACCTAATAATAATATGGAAAATTTGTTGTTATCAGGTAAATTTTCTTTATTCTGATAATCAGGAATATAAATGACAATACTTTCCACACAAATATGTTTGAATTATTGCGTTACAAATAATAATAATAACATAGTATCACCTTACCATACAAATGATTTGTTATCTGATTGCAAATAATGCTGTCTGTATAGTCGCACATTATGTATAGGTACCTATACTCATGACCTAGACTAATGTTTGGATGAAAACTATTAGGACGTAGAAAATCAATATAGCTACATCAGAAATTTTCAGTGACTAATTATTGGGTGAGGTGATTCGATAATGTTTAAGATCTTCAATGATGTGGAAACATAAAAGAAGTGCCCACAATTTCTTTCCAAAATATTTTTCATTAAAAAAAGGTTACTTTCCTTTACCTTGTCAGAAATTTCAAACAATCACCAGCGCTTTTCAATTTATTTTTTCCCCAAATTTCCACAAAAAATTGCAGGAATGACTTGCTGGTGAATATGAAAGTCCGAAATTTCTAATTCCTTTACACTCATTTCTCATTAGATCACTCATTTCAACTGATGGGAGTCGGTTTTCGTCGTAATTGTATGCCTCATATCCTGAATCGTTAAGTTATCTGTTAGGATCTTCCTACAGTCGCTGTTAATGACGGTTTCTCAAGTAAGCATAGGTCTTCCCAGAACTTTTTGGGTAATGTGATCCATTTTAATATTTTTTTGAAATCATTGGGAAGGGGCATCATTCCCGGAAAAAAGTTTCAGAGACAAACTATCTATTTTGGAGGGGGACATTGTTTGGAACCAAAAACCACCCCTACCCTTAACCCCCTGCCTAGGAGTGGGGGTGACTTCCAAGTCTTAAATAGGAACCCCCATTTTTTATTGCGGATTATTATTTTGCGTGAAACAATACGATACTTTTGTCTGAAACATTTTATCATATAATGCAGCCCCCGTTTTCAAAAATTCAATCCAAAAAGCGATTTTTTTATATCCGCATTTACTTTCTTATGACTAAAAATATACCACCAGGGGAAAAGTTCAAGAGGCAAAAGTTTTCTGGTTCGAAAAGGGCAATCGGCTGGGCATAAAAACTACCCCCCACCCTAAATACAAATTTCAAAGTCACCCTTAAAAGATTGATGGTAGGGGTGAATTGGGGCTGGGGGTAGTTTTTATGTTAAACCTTTTCCAATCCAAACAACTTTTGCCTCTTGCAATTTTCCCCTGGAATCCGTTGTTTAGTCACAAGAAAGTAATGTATATCGTAAAATCAGTTTTTGGATTACATTTTAGGGAATGAGGGTTGCATCGCGTGAAAAATGCTTCAAGCAAAAGTTTACTGTTTTTTCATAAAAGTCATAATGCGCAATAAAAAAAAGCTGATAAGAATGCCATCAATGGACATCATCCCATCGTTCAAGATGGTCGACTTAAATCTGTCAACTTTCTTCAGCTGATGGGTCTGAAGCGTTATTGTGATATGTCGGTTGAAGCTAGAGAATTAGCACCGCATTATTTCGTCTTTTGATGGTTTATCCTCAACCCAGCGGTTTCTTGTGCGGATCTCCAGACTTCCAGAGAATATTCCATGTCTTAGGGGATTTATATGATAAGGGCAACGTCATCCAAATTGTTACTTTTGTATAAGTACCTACTTGTCGTCAGATAGTCATGACGACAAGAGATTAAAGAATAGGAAGTCTACTTCAGTCTGCTTTGTCTCCTAGTCTGGTGCTAATGTTGTACGTGTCGACGGTAATGATGCCTAATAATTAGCTATGGTATTCGGTCGAATTTTTCAAGATCATTGCAGATAACTTCACCAAATATCCAATTGAACTTATCCTCAAAGTTTGATGATTATGATTTGAATTAAAGCTCGCAGGTATTATCAGCCTGATATCGATTAAGAAGATTCACATTGAATAATTTAGGAGGTGATAGAGCCTAATAAAAATTTTTATTTCAATACCCCAAGGTATCGTTGATTTTATGTAACAAGTACTGAAGCTGAAGATAACAAGACTTTACTCCTTAATATTTATTCAACGTTCTCAGAATGTTTTAATCTTTACTTTAAACTATGCTACATCACAGACTATTATTTATCTAAAAGAGTTTCCGCTTTGAAGAGCTTGAAAATAAAAGTTTTAAAAGCTCTCCTAAGCTAAGATCTTTAAACTGTCGTTAAAATCGAAACTTAAAGTGGACTAGATGTCTGACTAGGTATAGTTTCACTAATTTCTTTGCGGCAATAAAAATAAGATAATCAAAGACGTCTAAAGTGTGGTAAGCATAAAGCAGATTTGGTTTACCTACTTAATTACTTAACAACAATTATTATTTTTTTAATATTATTTAACCTTGAGCTGCTAGGCATGCGAAATGCTAAAAGCCCCCTGGTCCGCTTATCTTATGGAGTCAGATCAACTCCTTATCGGATTTAGTTTGTTCGCACTAATCAGGCTTGAACCAACTATCGCCACTCCTACACTCTCATTTAAGGCGATTACTACCCACCTCCGTATATAAGGATTTGTGGTCAATGCAAAACTAGAATGCTAACAAAATGATTTTCACTTCTTATAGGTATCTAAACTAAACATTATACTAAATGATTAATATGATTCTAGGACCCTAATTCAAGTAATTTCATAAAGGTGCAGAATTCCATGCAAGACCAGTCTACTAGAAGTGATGAAAAAAACGAAAAACAACACTATAAGAAAAATGTTACAAATCGCAAAGCGACAGAAGATAAAGTCGAGGTAATTCACTTGAATCGATTCTTCAGTGATAAAAACAATACGCTAACTTACGCTATCTACTAAATTTTCAGCCGAAAACCAACACAAATTCGGATGAAAATGACGACGATAATCAACCAGAAGAAAGAGCTGTCTGGGGTAATAGCATTGAATTCCTTATGTCTTGCATTGCCATGAATGTTGGTTTGGGAAATATCTGGAGATTCCCTTTCGTAGCTTATGAAAACGGAGGAGGAGCTTTCTTAATACCCTATTTAATAGTCCTGACACTACTCGGAAGACCGATGTACTATCTGGAGATGTGTTTAGGTCAATTCTCTAGTAGGGGAAATGTGAAAATGTTTGAAGCTCTAGCCTCAGCTTTAAAAGGTACGTGAACTGTTTTCTCAATGAAACAAACGAATAAAATAACATGGCTACTAAGTCATGGGATTGTAAATTCTGAAACTACTTTTTCAAAGAAACGTTCTTGCTCTGGGTTTCAGTGCCTTAAGTTGTCTTCTATATTTCTTTATTGAAAGCAAACTATACAGTAATTATTATTACTACTCGTGAGATAATTGCAGTTTTCACATCTGATAAAGTTTGCTACCCGGTTGCATAATAATAACTGTCTGGATATTTCAATTTTATGTTTCATGTTTGAATTCGCAATAAAGGATAATAATTGTTTGGGCATTGTTTTTAGGTGTCGGTTACGGCCAATTGATCGGAACCAGTTGTGTTGCAACGTATTATTGTTCTCTGATGGCTATCACGTTATTTTACCTCATCAATTCTTTTACGAACCATTTGCCGTGGTCCGAATGCAATCCATCTTGGGCGAATAATAGCCTCATGAAGTCAATACAGTGCGTCCCGTCAAAATCACATAATCACACTACTGGAAACAACTCTGTGAGTTCCGCAGAACTATGGTTTAGGTAATTTTTTTATTACAATTTTTTTGATAGATTGATCCGGATTGATCAAATTATTTATTCTCTTGAGATAATGTGGTTTTTACTGTTAAACATTCTTTGAGCTACAAGATGGTGAATTTTTTGTATAATTAATGAATCAATGTCAAAACAAACTTCCCGAACAGCTGAGAAAGTTTGTTGACTTGGTAGGTAGTTTAATCTCCAAAAACATAGCACCTCCAGATTTTGCTGGGAAAGTTTCAGTATTAATTACCATAACCGTAATGATGAATTAATTTTATGATATTAGCAAATTATGTAAAGCACTCCTACACTTAGGTACCTGTAACTTTACCAATATCAGATTGTGCATGATAGGCTATTGATTATGTCTTATAGAAAGGAACTACCAAAGAGTGAATTTTTATTAAATGAATCCTTGCAAAATTCATTAAGGATTAAAAAATTTCAACCCGAATTTTCCTTCGTTTTTGAGAAAGGTATGTATAATTAAAAAACTGAAAGGGGTGAAGTTTCACCCTTATCTTCAATATCCACCCTCTAATTTAATAGCACTCCGCGATTGTTTAACCTTTTAATGGCGATTTCAAGGATTCGTGCAATAAAAAGTCACTCTTTTGATAATCCTTGGTATATCCATTATAAGTATATTTTTTAACAGGCTAATTACGTATTAGATTTATTAGTATATATTAGAATAGTAAAGACATTTGCGGTAATTCTGTTGTTTTTCAGACTTGAAGTTCTAAAAGAAACCAAGGACTTATCCAATGGAATAGGACTGCCAGAATGGCGCTTAACATTATGTTTGTTGGTTTCATGGTTGACGACGTTTATTGTATGCGCAAAGGGAGTACAAAGCTCTGGGAAAGCATCGTACTTTCTTGCGATTTTTCCGTACGTAATTTTGATCACTCTGTTCGTCCGTTCAACTACTTTAGAGGGCGCTGATATTGGAATATTATATTTCGTTCAACCGAAATGGGAAAAATTGTTAGATGCCAAGGTAATGAAGCATAATAGCTGGAAGCAATTTTCAATATTTTTAATGTAAATGTTAACATAATAAACAGTATAAATAGCGAGCTATGCTTAGTCGACTGTATATTATAAATTTAGAGATTGGTTTTGTTCCATTTAATTTTTTATACATCATACTTGTAGCATGAACAAGGCCTAATTTAACATTAAAGTATAAAAAGTTAAGTAAAAAAATTAAACATTTTTCACCGAATCTCCTTTCACGCAAGAAACAATATTTTTTCAAAAGTCACATTCTTGTTTTAATGAACTCTCCGACTCTCCCGCTTGTACAGCTGCTCTTAGAATGAGTTTTTTTCACCTAAAATTACAAAAAATATGGCAGGCATAATAATAATTAAGGGAATTTTTTCTGCGAGATTGTTAATCAAAAATTCAATAAAAACATTTGGGAGATAATACACATAAAGGGATATTCTTTGGTAAAAAATAAACAAACAATTTTCCATTAACGGGTGTCTGAAAATGCACTGTTTTTGTGATACAAAAGGGGTCGAAACAATATTATTTTTCCAGTTTTTTGAAGATAGGGAACCGTATAAGGTAAAGAACTCAGATACAGGTCTTATCATTGCTGTTACGAGTAGCTACTATTTTAATTTTATTTTTATTTATTTATTTAACCAAACCACAACAGATTACAATAAATCCAAGGTCATTATATACATCCGCGGCTCCTACAGTTTCACTATGGAACTTATATAGGGGTGGAGAACATACCTATAGTAACACCAGAAAGGTATTCATTTGCTGGGCAAATGAAAGGGAAAGCCACAAAACGGTGTAAAAAAATGGTTTTGAGAGTGCGGAGGGAGTGCGGTCCTGACAAGAGGCACCGATTAGATGCCACGATCCCGGATAAAACCACTTCACCATAATTGCCAAGTATTCTATTCTGTGTTAGAGGCTCACAGAGGCGGACTAAGCGATATATCCGCTTTCATTACGTGTCCAGTCCGCACAGGGATTGATGCAATGATTTTCGGATTATAAATTCAAATAAAATGCAAAATTCAAAATAAAAATCGTGGTACTGTTATTTTCGAAGATTTTCCTTGCCCTGAAAGTGAAAAAAAAATAGAAATTCGACCGTAGTGCCAAAGAGGCCTTAGTTGTGACCTTAATATTAGTTTGCAATGGCTGATTTTAGCTTCTTACCCACCCAGCACCCCTATTTCGCTCCTCGGTCCCGAAAAAATTGATGAAACTTAGGAGCCGCGGATGTATACAATTACCAAATCCAATTATTGGGCTGTTGAAACAATTATACTCAAATTTACATAAACAATAATACCCAATACACCGGTAATAAAGAAAAACTACAGTCATGAATTAGGACGGTCAGGGCCTCCAAGTAGGTGTCGCCGTAGCTGGCGTTCATTGCACAGGAACAGATCGAGAATCGAGACTATCGCCAACCATGTTGCCAGAGTCACATACTCGATGCAATGGAGAAAACTTAAGGGTGTTGGTCCTTGCTGTACCAACTCGCAAAAGCTGTTGTCGTCTGAGCGAGACCTGTGGAACATTGAAGGAGATCTGGGAAAGGATATCAGGAGAGTCGATATGCCCGCCGAGCAGACCCCAAAGGAAACGCACGGATGCATACACGCGCCTAGCCTCCAGGCTACTAATAAAGCGAAATTTGTCAAGCAAATCAGAATCTCTATCAGCCGATAGGTGGGTAGAGACCTGTATACCTAAAATGCAAAAATTTTAAAAATCGACGTTGAACTCGTTCGAGATCATTTATATGACATCTGTAGCCCGGAGACCAGACAACGGAACCGTATTCGAGTTTGGGCTGTACTAAAGAATGAAAAAGAGTCCGGAGGGTAGTAATATTCTTAAAATCTAAGGCATTGCGAAGAATAAAACCTAACGCTTTAAAGGCAGAGGAGGATGTATATTCAATATGCCTGTTGAAGGAGAGTCTGGAGTCAAAGACTACACCAAGGTCCTTGAATTCAGTGATCCTATCAATAGAGTTTTCACCAATAGAGTAGAAGGATTTTAAAATATTATGTTTAAGGCTGTAGGACATGGCGTAGCATTTAGAGCTGTTCAGTGGAAGTCGATTGTTACTACACCAATCGTTGAGACGGTCAAGAGAACGTTGGAGGACCCGGCAGTCGTCAAGCGATCCCACCCGACAGTAGATCTTCAGGTCGTCGGCATAAAGAAGATGGTCGACCTCCAGACCATCGACGATATCGTTTATAAACAAGTTGAAGAATAATGGACCCAGTTTGGAGCCCTGAAGAACACCAGAGTTGACAGGGTATTCGAGGGAGCTTGAGCCACAGTAGGAGATGTATTGTGAGCGATCAGAAAAATAGTGAGCAAAGAAGTTAATAAGAGCGTCAGAAAAGCCAAAGCTGGAGAGCTTACAAAGTAGCAAGTTATGATCTACCCTGTCGAAGGCTCTGGAGAAATCCATATATATTACGTCTACCTGGGATCGACAGTCAATAATTTCAGAAGTAAATTGTGTAAAAGAAATCAAATTAGTAACAGTTGAACGACCTTTCATGAAACCATGTTGAGTGTCGGAAATGTGAAGCTTGACGTGTGGATACAGAACTCTATAGAGAGCCTCCTCAAAGGCTTTCCCAAAATTTGGTAGGATACATATCTGCCTATAATTGATGATTTCACTCCTGTTGCCCCTTTTGAAGACAGGGACCACCCTCGACAGTTTCCATCGAGCAGGGAACCTTCCGGAGGACAATGAAAGGTTAAATATTTTGGTAAGTGGACGGGAAAGAACCAGAGCACAGTCACGTAACAAGAACGAGGGAATACAATCCGGGCCCGCAGTCTTGGAGCTTTTGAAAGATTTCAGAACGTCGTAGACTTCATCAGTGGAAAAAGATGAGACGATGAGACTAGGTATGCTAGATATAGAATTAGAAGTTAAGCAAGTATTCGTTCCATCGGTCGTAGGCCCAAAAGATTGGTTGAAAAAGTCACGGAATGCATCAAGGATATCAGGAAGACCAGTAAGCTGGATGCCATTGTACGTCATAGTACCTGGAAGACCAGAGAAACCCCGTCGACTGTTAACGAATGACCAAAATCCACCAGGATCCCCCATAAGACGTTCCTCCGTCTCAGCAATAAAACTCTGATATGCCCGCGCAATATCCCGCTTCAGGGATGCCCTAAGGCGCTTAAATTCGAGAAAAGTGTTGCGGTTGCCAAACCGTTTGAAGGATCGATGAAGAGATGCCTTAATACGCAAATCATTTTTAATAGACCTGGTGAACCATGGAGGGTACTTCTTTTTTTTTGAAGAGGGCATCGTTCTTGGTACAAATAACCCGAACGCATTATGCAGCTCAGAATAAAGTAGATCACACGCAACGTCCACATCTGTACAATTACACAATATAAGTGATCCCAGTCAACGTAAGAAAGGTGCTCATACAAGCCCGGAAAGTTTGCAAGTTTAAAGTTGAATGAAGGCGGGGCTTGAGAATTAGTGACATTGGATGTAGGATTAAAGTGAGAGGAGAACTGAATTACTAAAGAAGGATGATGGCCATCCTCCCTCACGAGGGGATCCTCCGCCCTAAGTGAGCTAAGGGGATAATCAGAGAGAATAAGATCTAGAATGCAATCATTATCATTCTTTACAGTGTTGAATTGGACGAGATTAAGAGTTAAAAATGCCTGATTCAAGTATTTAGCGGCGGGACTCACTCCACTACTCATCGCAGTTGAAACAGCAGATAGCCTTGGGCAGTTGAAATCACCCAATATTATTAACATGGTTAGAGTGTGTAGCAATCAAGTCAATGAGAATGTCACAAAAGTTTGAAATCTCACGTGAAGGTAGATTAGGCGGAATGTATACTGATACTATGAGAGTGGGACGATGACAAAATTTCACAGATGCACACACAACGTCGATAGATGGGGCACCAAAATCATACTTCATGGCTACAAGGGAGGAACGATATTTGGAATTTACAGCAATAAGTACACCTCCACCTCTAGACACTCCCAGAGCTACCAGATTCCTATCCTTACGATAGACACTATATCTTGATACATCGATTAACATGTTGTCCTCGATTTCGGGAGTGAGCCAGGTTTCACTAAGGACAATAAAATCATACTCAGTAATGATAGAGTTGTTAAAGAAGTCCAGACGCTTATTATTCAGGCTTCTCACATTCTGATAATAACCGTTTATTTTAGCCAAGGGTTTAGATCCAGGGGAGGATAAATGCGGGGCAGGGTATGAGGGATCTACACACTTAAAAAAGAGGCTCCTCAGGCCATCGCACGCCCTGATGTAGGAGGGGCACTTAACGTCCCAGGCAGCATGTCCGGTGTCGATGTTTAATTTACTACTTCTATTGACCCTGCAGCAGTTGATGCATTTTAGAGCTTGAGATTTACAGTCCTTAAGATCATGCCACATTAATGCTAACTATTAGTGTGTTTTTTTTTTCATATACCAGTGGCTGAGTTTTAGGGTAGCGTGATGGTTTTTTCCTCTAATATATCTACGACGCTGCGAAAATTGACATTTTAACAACGCTATTTTACCAGCAAATATTTTCCACATAAAGAAGGTACTCTTCTCATAATCATAATTATTGCTAACGTGAACCGTTTTCGAGAAAACAGCCATTTACGATGAAAAACTCGCTTTGTATGTTTCAAAATGTTGTGTCGGAAAATGGAGGACAAACAACTTCGCTCAATCGTAAAATCTCCGCAAATTTCACATGGAAAAAACTGACTTGGTATAAAAAAAGAGCTTATATCAATTAAAATATGACATACATGTACAAGAGCTGAGCTGTGTATCTTATACGGTTCCCGAGACATTCAAGAAATTGGAAAAATATTTTTTTTTTGCCAAAGAATTGCTCTTAAAATTTTTTAGCAGTAATAAAGATACACCCTGTAACCCTGTAGAATTTTTTTAATACCTCATGCAAAAGTCAACAAAATAATGTTAACACAATAATTAAATTTCAGGTCTGGTATTATGCAGTTACGCAGTGTTTCTTCTCATTAAATATTGGATTTGGTTCAGTTACTATGTACGCTTCTTATAATACTTTCAGACACAATGTTTACAGGTAAGCTATTGCTTTTCAAAAAAATTGTTTTTGTAAAGCTTTTGTAAATTTATCATATCTCTAGCTATTTTAACTTCAAAGTAAGAAATTTTAAAACCCTATCTCTTTATTTGCGTGAGCTTATTCAAGCTTTTGTATATTAAATTATCATCTCTGGGAGGAACTGTATTTTCTTGAATTCCTTCTTGAACTTTTGTTCAAGCTCTAATAAGGAGGTCCTTGAATTGATCTTATTTCGTCATTTAACCTTTCTCTAATGAGAAAAGAACAAGAAACATATCTCCAAGTTGGCTCGTGAACTTATAAAATTTTATTTTATAATACAGCTTGTTAGGAAAAATCTTTTACTCTCGCTTATTATAATAAGCTGAAATTATATTTGCCTGTTTACAGGGAAAAGATAAGAGTAATGACCTATGACCATAACAAGGAAAAATATTTGCCCGGGCTATGAAGTATACAAATAACATGAAACTCACTTCGTAAAAAAGTTGACAGGATTTATCTGATTAAAAAGGCGGAAAAGTTATACTTGCATTGTTAGAGAATATACGCGATCACGTTTCCCTTTATTTTTGAAGAACAAATCTCTCGCACAAAAGTTTTCACTCCACGGCTTTATTAGAGGAGCTTTAATAGCAAGCTCTCCAATTTCAGTATGTATAAAATTTGTTTAACACCATGCCCATAAAATACAGATAAAACACACAAACTGTTTCAGGTACTTATTAAAAAATAAATGACGTGAAAATATTACGTTTTATCAGTTTATGTAGACATAAATTTAATTGCCATCCAGTTACTATCTAGCTGCTCCTATTTGGAATCCTTGTAATGCTGACTTGTAATGCAACAATTGCAAATTTAATTAATACAGTAGAACCTCGATTAAATGTGTTCTAACTTACTCCAAAATTATTACAAATAAATTATTAGTTCCCTCTGCTATTATATTAATAAGTAGAGAAGAATGAAATAGGAGAGGTCTATGGTCCAGTGGATTTGATTCATAATAAGTTACTTAGTTCAAGTGTCAGTCTTGCCATCCGACGGCGAGCTTTTTAGACTTTTTGTCTTTTGCACACAGCCCGGAAATTTGGACGACCAATATCATAAATTTATCTTTTAATTTACATATCTTATTTTATATGATCCTGAAGCGATACTCTTTTAATAGTTGAGACAGTAATTTTGAATTCATCCAACTTAGTAATAAACCTGGAAAGAGTGTCTCAGATAAAAAGAGATAAAATATAGATGACGATTTTACAAGAAATATCTCTCTTGATGGCTTGTTAATGAGGTTAACAGTAGAAGTAACAAAGAAATTTCATTTTACAGGGACGCAATGGTTGTCACCACTCTGGACACGTTCACGTCGTTTCTAGCCGGAATGATTATCTTTGGAATTTTGGGTAATTTGGCGAAAAAAATGGGCGTCGACGTGAGTCAAGTAGTGAAATCTGGAGGCACTGGGCTAGCTTTCATTTCATACCCTGAAGCAATTGCCAGATTCGAAGCTGTTCCTTGGGTATCGTGTATTAAAACCCATTTGACTACTCAATCTGTTATATAAAAATATTTTCAGCTATTTTCTATACTTTTCTTCACTATGCTCTTTGTTTTGGGGGTTGGCAGTCTTGTGGGACTCCAAGGATGTGCCTTTACGGTAATTATGGACACGTATCCCTCGCTGAAAGTTTGGCATGTATCATTGGGAACAGCAGTTGCTGGATTTATTATAGGATTGGTTTATGTTACACCTGTATGAAGGGTTAATAAATTTTTTCATTCGTTAATATAAATTTTTTTACAGGGCGGTCAATATATTTTCACCATGGTGGATTTTTTTGGAGGAACTTTTATATTTTATGTGCTTACAATCGTTGAAGTTCTTTCGATTATGTGGTGGTATGGTAAGTGTACCACCAAATTAATTATTTTTGCATCATATAAACCAAAGCAGTTGTAATATTTGGAGTCGTTTCGGATTTTTTGGATATATGAACATACAATAATAAACGGGGTGTCCTATTTAAAAAATTATGTATTTTTTTTGATATGTATCATATTACTGAGCCAAGGAACATCCTGTATAAAAAAATGTTATGTCAATACATTTTCATGAATTCAATTTAAAAATTGACCTTTTTTATTTTTCAAAAAAATCGGTACTTTTCGTTTTATCGAATTTTTTCATTACTTTTCTCGCGCGCTATACAGGGTGGTCCATCACTTACGTCCACCCTCGAAATAGCGGTTACTTTTAGGTAAACAATTTAAACTTCGAGGATGTGTGTAAATAGGACCACAGAATGGCATAATCAGTTCTGTCATTTCTATATAAGTACATTTTATTCAATTAAGGCCTAGTAATTAGTATTTTTATATATCTTTTCAGCGATTTTGAATTTTTTATCGATTTTTACCGATGTGTGGAAGAAAACTGATTTTTTTTTCAGTACTTTATCGCTAAATTGGAGTTTTTATCGCTGGTGCCGGAACGAGAAAAAAAAATAATGAAACTAATTATGCCATTTTCTGGTCCTATATTAATCACACAAATTCTTAAAGTTTCAATTTTTTATCTTTTAAATTAACCTCTATTCCGAGGGTGGACATAAGTGATGGACCATCCTGTATATACGTTGTCTATATATACGTTGAAAGGTATAATACCTTTCAATGTCTGCCGTATCTCGCTCGCGTTCAGTCCCGGTACGTTCGATACATTTAAGAACCAAAAAAAAAAACTGGAAAAAAAACTAACCTATTTTCTAACTAACCCCACCTCCACATCTCCGAGACTTACGCCATATAACATGATTAGTTCACTATAACTTGAATGAAACGAAAAAAAAGTCAAAAAACGAGTGCCCTTTTGAAATTTAGATCTATCCGAGTAAAATTGCTGCTTAATAATTTGAATTAAATACATACGCTATACGCATAAAAAAAATAATTCCCTCTAGTATTATTATATTGATGAGCAGTATTAGATATTAACAGAAAGTTTTTTTCAGGTTTAGGTAATATATGCACCGATATAGAGTACATGTTGAAGAAGAAAGTGAGTTGGTATTGGAGAATTTGCTGGGGGATTTTAATTCCAGTTGTTTTACTAGTGGTATTTCTGTATTTTTTGGCTACACTGGAACAGCTCACTTACGAAGGGAGAAAATTTCCTTCGAATATTATAAGTAGGTACATCTATAAAAAATTGCTACCTATCTATATAATTTTTTCTAAGTTAGAAGATAAACATTATTTGAAATTATTTTTAGTGTATGGATGGTTACTACTCGGAGTGGCACTGCTGCAACCATTTCTTTGGTGGTTAGTGGAAATCTTCAAAAATTATCGACAACGAGATTCTTGTTCTGATGTAATTATTATTTTTTTTATTACTGTGTATTGTATGTACAGACTAAGAAGAAAGTATCACACAGCTAATTGGTTAAATGACGCGGTTGTAAAAAATTGTAAAAAAATTTTAATTATTGTTATTGTTGGTTAATTAAATTATCAGCGTAATGGAGAAAAAATGTATATAGGCATCATAATCGTCCAGGAACACAGTATATCTTTCTTAATTAAATAATGATGAAATTTTTTAAATTCTGATTTTATCTTGCACACGCTTGTTTTTTTTTTCTTTAAATATTTTCAAAAATAACGTAAATATTAGCTTTAAGAGGTTCACTGCTAAACAGAAATAAAAAATATTCTGGCCCCAACTAGGCTTCAATTCTTATCATGGTATGTAGTTATAGTCTAAAAATGTACTTTGACGCACGCAGAATTTCTCTGTATAAGGAAAAAAAAACCTGTTTAGAAAATTTCATATACTTTATTGTAAACAGTCTGGCGCCTAGGGCTGACATTTATTATTTGTAACGCACATTGAAAAACTATTCTTTGATCTGCTATAACCACGCAGAGAATTTTTTATACATATATATAAACTTTTCTACTCTCGTCTCGTCTTTGTTTATAAAGCAAGCTGAATATTTTGAGAGCTACCACATAATTATTACTGGACCAGAGAGAGAATTTATCTCTATCCGTACATTCAAGTGAAACTTTTTAAAAGTACTCTGAAGACTTTTTTAATTCAATGTGAACCATATACAATGCAAGAATGTTTTAATTATTGTATTGTATTGTTGACGTCTTTCAACTTTAATGCCATTTGTGATTTGTGTTTTACTATTGTTGAAATAAATTTATTATTATTATTATCATTAAAGATAAATTGTGATCATAATTTTTTTTAGGCCGCAATGAAAACTCTTAAACACAGCAACTGGGGACCAAAAGAAGAAAGTTACAGAAAGAAATGGAAAAACTTTAAAATCAAAGAAAAAGCAATGCGAGAATTAAAACACAGGAGTTGGTTCAAGGACAAAGTTTGTGTATTATTAGGAAAATGAAACAAATTTTATGTAATGTTGCATCAATTTTATGTTAAACAATGTTTGACAAAAACATGGTTTGTTCAATAAATTTTTATTACAAAACAAAACAATCTAGACCACCTAAACCAATCATCATATTATCTAAACCAAATAAAACAGTGTTCTATGTTCTATGTCAAGAATGTAGGTGAGTGTGAGTCGGTTAACGAAAGTGAAACCGTTTTCAGAGACTCTATAACCGTGTTTGTGGGTTTCTGGGTCAAATGAAAACGAAATCTCGGAACTCTGTATTTTTGGTACCAGGATTACATGAGCTGTATGAGGATAGTGCCGTGGATATTGCTGGGAATTATTCTTCTTAAATACCAATACTTATTTATTTACCTGTAACAAATTCACCTTCTCTTTCCTGATCTCCTAGTAGCGTGGACGACTTTACGTCGCTAAAATCGACCAAACTGAGCATTTTCCATGTTAAATAAAAAAATTACAGATGGATGGACATGGAACAAATTACACATTAAATTTTAACCGAAAGTATACCTTTATTTTCTATAATGTAATAAATAATTCAGCCCCTAAATTAGCATCTAAAATGAAACATCTGTAAAAGATAATTTTGAAGATAATTATTATGGAAATTTTTTAAAGTTGTGTTTATAGAAATAGGTGCTTTTGTCCAAGTTTGAAAATAAAATTTATCGTGAAACATAGGCATGTTATGTAAAATAAATATTTCCCGATTAAATAAGCGAAAAAGTAGAAATAGTCTAAAAAAAGATAAAGTAGGAGTCTGCTGCCAGGAAAAATTTAATATTCTTCTATAATAAAAAAATAAAGATAAGTAGTCCCCATAACTTCCATTCACCATTAAAAATAAAACCGTAATCAAGATCAACAACTAAAACTAACTACAATTAATAATAATAATAATAACTCTTCCCTTTCCTGCACTCCTAGTAATGGGTATGACTCTACGTCGGGTAATATCGATCGATCCGAATACCTACCATAATTTAGATGCGTTACCAAGTAAATTATTAGTGTATAGGGAATGTACCTATCGTCGGCTTAATCGGCAAATGACGTAAGTCCATTATTTTCAAAAAATGAGGCTTTAGCGCAATCTGTTAGAAAACCGACTAAAGCTATCTGTGTAGAAAATATCGTTTGTCCAGTTTAATACAGAAACACACAATTCTGTGTTGAAAATTTTAGTTTTAGAACATTACATAAAGAACTTTAGTTTATTTTAAGTTTTAAGTGTCTCCCGTAAAATTTTGCATTTGGGACTTACGTCATTTGCCGATTAAGCCGACGCTATGCTTTTTTGACAGGGCTTTATTTTCGGGGAAAAGCTATGACAGAGCTAAACTTATCCCTGGAATACACCCTATTTTACTTCTCTCTGGAAAAACGTGAAGTAGTCAAAATCACTAACTTGGAGGTTTGTTAAAAAAATATTAAAAAAATATAATTTTAAGTGTCTCGTGTATGTATTAAATTTAGGGTGATAAAAAAAGATCATTTTTTTATCATAAGTTGTGTTAAAAATATTTAAAATGTCATACCAGAAAATGGTGACCGAAAAATTGTGTAAAACAGAATTGCACTTTGAACTTTGAATATAAAAATAGTAAATTTAATAATAAAACATTTCCAGTTCCCGTGGTTACTAAATTATCTATCAGGGAATGCAACCATTATGTTTTATATAAAGCATCAGTTTCCTAAGTGAAACATTTCAAAGCTTCAAAATTTAAAGTGATATTTTTAGATTCCATAATATGCGGTATAGATAATCATGAACGCTGGAAAATTCCTCTGCCTCAGGCTTTTCTCGCGACCCGGACAGGAAAAGCTGTTTATTAAAAATGAATGGATGGATGGGAGATGGGATGAAGCAATTTTAGTAGATAATCAAAGGACGGTGAAATAAGAAAAAAACACCAAAAATGTGGTAATGTGAAATATAGGGGAGCTGATACAGTGTGACAATTTCGATACTTTGTATTGGCTATAATAACACTGAATATTTTTTCATAAAAAACGAAAAAAAGTAATTTTATAAATTGTCTTGTTAGAAGGTCAATCAAAACAATTATTATTATTAGAAACAAGTGAAAATCATAATTTTTAATTTTAAAAATAGTTTAGGCATTGAAAACCGTTAAAGATACGGGAAAACGGCTAACAAGTCCCTTCCTAAACCATTGAGATTGAATATGAATGAATGAATAACGAATACGGAATCTAGATTATGATTTCAAGAAATAACGAATAACGAGATAGACTAGTAAATTAATCAACAAACGTTACTGAATAATGAATAATAATTCTTGTATACTTATGTAACATAATTATTCGAATAGTTAATCACTAGGACAAAAAGCAACCAACTAGGTTGTTGGTTACAAGGAAATAAAAATAAGTCACTAGACAAGATGTCGCATGTCGCCCGTCGTTACTCTAGCGAATACAGCGCTACTTTATATTAGGAGATCATAACCGTCAGCAGTTGCATTACAATTACCTATTACTTTTATTATTATTATTATTATTGTAGTGTATGTTCAAATTCAAAGTCCGCCTTGCGTATCTCGCCTCCTTATGGTAGCACCGGTAAAAGACCTCTTACTAGGTTCTGATCCCCTAATGAGATTTTGTCTCTCTTCGAGCGTTTTATTTCACTTTCAATACTGAATTAGGTCTCGGTCGGTCAGTGGCCCCCTTTTTTTATGTCATTCTCGAATTAAACAATTTATTTGTTTATTTATTTATCTATTGAATTTATTATTATTATTAATAAATTCATATTAGAATTAAATTGGAAGAAAATATTGTCCATACCGATTTTTTTTTTAGAAAAACAAAATCCCTTCATTGATCTAAAAAATATCAGAAAATCGTAAAAAAAAATTTTCGCTATCAAATGTAAATTTGAATTTTGAGCCATTCTAAGCAGAAGTTGGTAATAAAAAATACCCAAATCCCCTGCGTAATAAAAACTGGGACACTATAAAAAAGAAACATGAAATAAGGGTATTTATTTTATTTTTATTCTGAAAATACTGCTAAATCTCGATCAGTCAATGAAAGTAAAAGCAAGTAAAGAAAAGGAAATGACCGACTGGACTGGACTGACTGACTGGACCGATGAACGAACGGAGAGAACTAAATAAAATGTAGGTTAGTGGGCTGCGGACGATGATTTTGATGAAACTTCTCCTTCTGGCCACCAGGAGTTCAGAAACTGCGAGCTGGTGAGCTGCTCTACCTGACTCAGATTAAGTAACTACGCGTAATGTAAATGTAACAGCAACAGACGCGATCTCTTCTCAATGCTGCTCTCCTGATGGATAGTAGACGAACGTTACATCATTTTGGATAATCGTAAAACTTGCAACATCACTTTTGTAACGGAGGACGGAGGAGGCGACAGGCCTGTCTGTGACTGCGAAAGGTGGGTGAAACAAACGCCGTTACGGTCTGCGTTCTCCAGTTTATTAAAAATTGGTAAAAATATTATTATTTGATTGATTTGTTCAAGGTTAATTTATTGATCATTAATAATCAACAAATTCAATAGAGGCTATAGTTATCATTATTACCTATTCTAAATTCAATTACCTATTTATACAGGATGTTCCTGAATAGGCACCAGGTACATAAGAAATAAGGAGTTAATTCTTTGACTTATTTTGTGCTTAAAAGCTCGTATAAACATAGACCCGCAACCGCTTCGTTACCGGTCTAACAGTTGAAATTTGAAGAGTTATTTTTATTTTCTTTATAGCTCCTTGAGGTTAGTCAAACATTAGTCAAACAGTTAGTCAAACAATGATATAAACTTTTAAAAATTAATGAAAATGAAGTCCTTAATACTGCCACACTTAAATTTTTGTTCTACTGTTTTATTTAACTTGAATCAAATCAGATCTAAATTCGGAAACTTCAAAAAATACAGAATAAAGCAATGATAATAATATTGAAATGTAACCAATTCACAACCTATAGATCTTATGTTGGATGTGTTGCAGTTTTTGAATGTTCTTCAGTTGGTTACCTATCCTATCAGGTTACCTGATCAGTAACTCGCGCACTCCGAATACAGGGCGATATAGAGCCCATTAAAATTAAGTTTCCCTCATACGAGTTTAAAGCTAATTTTTTCAATAACCGTCATGAAATTAATGAAAAATTCGGGTTAATATAATGTCTGGAACGGATACCATTTATAATTTATCAATTTTATTTCACAAAACCTCTTTGCAGAGAAGTTGAGAGTGTTGTAAATTGATAACATACCTAAATCTGAACAAAATTTGAAGTTTGGCAGCCGCCTAAACTCAACTTAGAATAAGAAATATTAAGATGCTTCCATTGCTATGGAAATAAAAATAATAAGAATACCATCTAACCCGAACTTATTCACCTATGTTCAGTGCAGTGTTGCTACTTTTTTTTAATGGAAACGGCCATGTTTATGGAAAAAAATAACTTACAACACTGCAATAAGAAAATTGACCACTCTTAAAAAGTGAAGTTTACCGCAGCATGCTCTGAGTGCACGAGTTACTGATCAGCCTGTAGAACATTGGATTTTGTATATACCTAAGATAAAAAATTGCATGGTGCCTTCATACCTCAGTACCTAGTAGGATTAGATTTGTTGATGAAGTGCATAAGTTATTTAACCAGACGCAGGGTAAAGAATGACTTTTATGTTGACAGGACTAACACTGCTGAATAAAAGTAACAGTATAAGCAAAAAAGATTTAATAATGTATAATGATTTGCCTTTAGAAATAAAATTCTGCCATAATTATTCTAGATTTAAGAAACTTTTGTTTGATGGGTATCTATAATAATAATAAATCTATTTATTGCACCATTAAACTCAACAATCATTGATTAGCACAATAATAGCGTTATTAGTGATGATAATAACACAAAAAAGAAAGAATAAACCGCAGTTATAGTAGTAGTACACTTAAATTCGCCTGCGTAATCAAAAGGTCATACGCAAGCGTATGATTATTTCATTATCCCAATATCTTAGAGAAAATATTTGATATGTATTTAATTTAATTTTCTACATTATTTAGCTGCGGCTACATAAATACCTATTTTTCTGCGACGGGCTAAAAGTTTGACCTTCTTTCCCCGTTGACAGGTAGAAAAATGCCTCATTATATGAGCTGCATCTTATCGGGGAAAAAAATGAATTAGCAGGGAAATAAATAACTACTTATTTCCCCGAAATGGCGGCTTAGGTATAGCTACTATTAACACTCAGATGTCATTAAATTTATATCAAATATACGTAAAGGAAAGTTACCTTATTATCCAAATGGCAATTGTTAAGGGAATTTTCATAACAATCACTATCCATATTAATAAATTCACTCATTGAGACTTTACAAGAATCTTTGCAAAACTATCTAAAATTTTAATTAAATTATGACGTTTATCGAATTAAATCGTTTCGTTACCAGGCAACGTCGATTACGATAAAAGACAGTTTGAAAATCCAAGTTTAACATAAATCATTTTTCGCCCAATTTCGGAAATGCTTTTCATTTAAAATTGCAGAATATTATATTACAATCTTTTGCCAACCGTCTTGAAAGATTTGACACCTGAAGCTTTCAAAAGAAGATTACGTAAATTGATGCATACACATGCATCACTTAAATATAGATAGTTGTTTAATGCCATTAACTGTGGGTCTGTGGGGCTTCCCATTGGATCCTGGTTTGTCCTTGACTTTTACCTGCTCGTAAGTTTTTAGTAAGATAATTTTTCCCCATTTTGCATAGTTTAATTCTAAACGATGAGTAACTATGGTAGTTTAGGTATATTACAGCCCTAGGCAATATTTAAATCATTTTACTGTTATTTAAATGCCAAGGTTGGGTGGAAGAGCAGACGTGCCCTCTGAATCCTGCCCTTTGACTATTGTTATGCCCCTCTTTCTATATGTTAAGGCTATATTATATATTTTTAAATTTTTCTTTCTGATGTAAAAAGGGATGTAAATAATAGTTAATAAAAACATTATTATTATTATTATAATTGGGAAGACGCGAAGGAGGGATTCGAACTCACACGCATTATGGCATCAGTTGCCATATACTATAACGAATTATTATCAATAACAATAACGAGCTAATTCGCTGGAACATCGACCGCTCCAAAGCGAAGCGATTAATCTTATCTCATATTATATTCATTAAAAAATAACTGAATTAGAAAAGGTGTTTGGTGCTATTCCCATACTATAGTACGTATGTTTGTAGATATGTCAACGACAAACGTAATTAATCAAACGAAACAATAATGATTTGTAAATATTGGCAAAACCGGCACATGTTGATTTTGAGGATAATCGATCTTATTAAGTTTATACACCTAAAAATTTCAAATAATACGATTTCACAATCATGACACATTACTTTGAAAACTATTGATGGTTCACATAAAAATTTTGTTCTTAAATCACTGAATTTATTTTCAATTTATAACTTCACGGAAAATTTTCAGAAGTACCTATTCCCAAAAATTTAGGAAAAGAACATTCACTAAATACCTAACTCCCATCACTAGCACATGCAATGATGATAATCCGAATTTCGTGTCAACTTATTTCCGCAACTCGATCGCTTTCAAAATTTCAGGCCCAGTGGCCTATTACAGGGTGGGCCATCGAAAAGGTAACAAGCCTAATAGTTTGTAAAGTGAAGATGTATGCGAAAAACGCCGAAACAGGTCGATTTTGTTATCGAGGGGGACATATTTTCGTGAAAAATTTAACTACCCAAGTTCACCCCCTTGGCCGGGGTAGCTACCCCTTTGCTTATCATCATGGGGAACAGCTATCGAGTGATACATCATTTGAAAGCTACTTGAATTCTCTTTACAACGATATCCAACATTTTGTGTTTCGCTTACATACAGGGTGGTCCAACGAAAACGTAACTCGCCTTAATCACTTGTATGTAGGCCACCCTGTATGTAAGCAAAACCCAAAATGTTTGATATCGCTGTAAAGGGAATTTAAGTAACTTTCAAATAATGTATCACTCGATAGCTGTCCTCTATGATGATAAGCAAAGGGGTAGCTACCCCTATCAAGGGGTTGAACTTGGGTAGTTAAATTTGTCACGAAAATATGCCTACTTTGATAACAAAATTGACCTGTTTCGGCGTTTTTCGCGTACATCTTCAGCTTCCAAGTTATTAAGGCGAGTTACGTTTTCGTTGGGCCACCCTGTATTTATTTGATGAGTAACGATTACAAAGATTGAAAATACTTAAACCACGATAGAAATAATAATAAAACAATAAATTCACTGGAGTCTGCCAAGCCTTAAAAAATGGGGTATGCTTCACCATCAGTGGGGTATAGATAGTGCACCATTCACCATATCGAAAGGTTTATTTTCTTTAGCATTGACGTTCTAAATCGACGATTTCCTAAAACTATTGCTCAAAGTTTCATTTTTGTATCAAAATATCGGTTTATTTACATCCTTATTGAAAAGTCCATATAATATAAGTTCAGGGAATAAATTGTTTCGCTTCTGATGCTTTCTCGCACCCTTTTTTGCTTACTTACCAACGTTTCCTTTCATTAAAAGTTACTGGTTCAAACTAACACGTCTTCAAAAATTTACTGTAATTTGTTTCCTTATTAAAATTACCTTTATTAAATTACTTCGTTGATTACCCGGTAGAGCCTATACGCATATGAATAACAAATTACTTTATTCTGTGGTCAAATTATTGTCACATAGCTGGGAATTCAATACCCCTGTTTGCAAAGAGCTTTCATCAGTGCGAGCTCTCCAATCCAATTCCTATGTAATTAAGCACAGTAACGTTTTAATGGTTTTAAACTCGACTGAATCTGTAACATTGTCGACCGCAAGCTTGTAAAATGAGGAGACAAGTGTCATTTACGCATTTGTTCGATGAGGGTTTTCTACTTAATTAGAACAACTCTGCCGTGAAGCTTTATCCCTGGGCTTTATGCACTTCCTTTTAATAATTCATGCAGGAACGTACTGTTCTTGTTGTTAACCTTGTACCTCGTCAAAAGTGGTGGGACAAAAACAACGTAGGTAATTGTTACTACTGGAACTATTCCACTTATGGAACAGTCTGTTCCGATTGTTTATTTACCGGTTTACCGATTTAAGCTGTTCTGGTTCCACTGCCCGTTACGTGTAATAAGAGTGCTAGAATGAATAAAAGTCGCTTAAAAAACGATTCTGTGGTAAAGTGTAAGAACATTCAAAACTTTTCGCCTTCCGCTAAAATTTGTAGGTATGGACCTGCAAGGTACTTGGGGAAGATAAAATTTAGTTTAGGTGTGTAAATAATAATACTGTTTAACATAATAATACTACTAAAATAAAAAATGTAAAATATCCAAAATGAGTTCATGATTACGTTATTTTTTTATCTTAGAGGTTTGTTATTGTTCCTATTTTTGCAAGAAATATTTACGAGGTAGGTAGGTAGGTTAGGTAGGTATACAGGTGTGTAAATAATAATACTGCAATACCTATCTGGTCATGCACATGCAGGAATTCCTTAAATAATTAAAAAATCAGGGATAACTTTATTGGCATACCTACTTTGCATTTTGTATTTGTATAATACATTGTTGACTTTTATAATTATTATTAAAATTAATATCTAATAAATAGCATCCTATTACAGCGGGCGTTCGATTTAAATTCTCGGCATGCAGACCGCTGAACCAAGGGTGAGGGGCATGGAGAAGCGAGGGAGGGTGATCGACGTTTCCCAGTGGTTTGATGCGGCAGACACAATTCACATTTTAGCATCGTTTAACATTTATATTTATTGCTAGTTTATTATTAAAGATATAAATATAAAAATAACACCGTGGGAATCAGAAATGATCAGGGAATAATTGTTAAAGATATGCTATTTTCGATTAAGAGCTTCGTTTTTGAGATAGGCGTTGTTAAGTGAAAAAAAGTAGTCCGAGTAGGCAGTTTTTGCCCTAAGCCGAAGCGAGATATCGCTGTTTAAAGTTACGATGGGCCCATTTGCGCAATGCTTTTCTAAAACGGTTTTGATTTTTTCCTAACTTAACCATCACAGTTAACATTTTGAAAAATTGGCACGACAAAGTTGCACTAATGAATTACCACATTCTGTAAAAAACCCGACATTTTGGATAGTGCCTTTTTGCACAGGACGATTTTTTGACGACTTCGGATTTGAGTTATTTGGGCCATAAACTACGATTCCTGAAAATTTCAGCCTTGTACACTAAAAGGCCCACAGGGTGACAACTTATTGCTAGATTGGCACTCTACTATAATTCAGTTCTCGTTTAATGGGGAGTAAGTGAGCCAGTATTTTTAGTTCCAAAAGTAACCAGCGATGTATTATTATAGATGTCGGTTTAGTTGCTGTATTTCATCATGAGAATCATTCCAAATCAATATTTCCAAGAACCATGCAAATCGAACCTCTGCATTTTCTTGGCAGCTATAGGCTAAATTTTTTCCCTATTTTTGCATTTCCTACATGCCGTTTTTAAGTTGTAACACCTAATTCATTAACACCCTGTATAGTGGAGTAAAGTTAGATTTCTAATTTGGAAAACCTGGCTGAAAAGATAAATTTTCACTGAAAATTGGGAATAACAAGTTTTAAAAAGTTATCAACCGTAGAGAGTATGGCCAAATTATTTATTTAACAAATTATTTGAAAAATTCCATTTTTTTATGGAACATATTAAAAAAAAAAAATTTCTTCTTGAAAATTTAATTGAAATTCGAAAGAATAAGCAATTTTCAATAAAAAATGTATACAGGATGTCCCAGCTTATTCGAAGCGGTCTCTGTAGGCCAAACGATGGGTTTTTTCAAAAAACTTTTTGCAAATTCAAATACAGGATCATAACGGCCATAATTTAAAATTATTTTGGAGTATACAGAGTGTCCCATATGACAGTGGCATATCAAAGTTATGTTTTTTTAAATGGAATGCTCCTATGTTATCGCATTTTTAGATTGTCTGAAAAGAGAAATTAAGATTGGCTTTTACAGTTGGTGTTTAAATTCAGAAGTTTTTGAGTTATAAACAAGTGAAAATCGTCATTTTTCAAGTACAAGGCCCTGTACAACGAAAACGGTTCAAGATAGAGAAAAACGGCTTACGTGTCCCTATTTTAACTTTTCATGTACTATCCTATGATGTAGATGAAATGTTTATACAGGCTGATAAAAATTTTTAAAAATTCTGAGATTTCTCCACGCTTCGCCAAATAAAAAAATCAAAAAAAGTACAAATGTTTCTATACCATAGGATAGTACATAAAAAGTTAAAATAGGGACATGTAAGCCGTTTTTCTCTATCTTGAACCGTTTTCGTTGTACATGGCCTTGAACTTGAAAAATGACGATTTTCACTTGTTTATAACTCAAAAACGTCTGAATTTAAACACCAACTGTAAAAGCCAATTTTATTTTCTCTTCTCAGACAATCTAAAAATGCAAAAACATAGGAGCATTCCATTTAAAAAAACATAACTTTGATATGCCACTGTCATATGGGACACTCTGTGTAATCCACAATAATTTTAAATTATGGCGATTGTGATTCCGTACTTGAATTTTCAAAAAGTTTTTTGAAAAAGTTCATCGTTTGGCCTACAGAGACCGCTTCGAATAAGCTGGGACAACCTGTATGTATGTTTTTTTCTAAGACGAAGCTGCACATTTTTTTTAACGCCGAAACAGTGGTACGCTCGAGGGGCGCGCGACCACGAGCGCGCTGCACTAAATTTGTTTCAACTTTTGATCTAATCTAATCGATCAAATGGAGCCCACAAAAATTGAAATGAGACAACAATCTCGCCGCTAAAATTTCTGTTCGAAAAATATAGAGCCCAAAATAATTACAACTTAAAAAAGTAATAAATTTAATTTTGTATACACAGGGTTCCCAAAATCTATCTCTCAATATGGGCAACTTTTTTATTTTGACAGATACAGAGTCGGTTAAACGGGAAAAGCACAAGTTGATGCTTATTAGGAATCGGGAAGTAAATTTTTGAAAAATTAGTCCATTAATCAAATATGCTGAGAGAACTGAATAATTGAAATTTGTTATTTTATCGATATATTTTTTTTTCCAAATTGATCTTATATGTCATTCGGCATTAAAAAAATCTAGGAAACCAAAAATTAATAACTTTAAAACAAAATCGAAAATTTTGTTCCTCTTTTTTCGAAAAAAAAATAATATTAGAAACTTATTAGATCGAATATGATAGAGCGCAGAAATCAAGAAACCAAGGCAAGTCAAATAACTTCATATTAAAACGTACGTATTTGGGTAAAAAAATTTTTTTTTTAAAGAATAGTATAAAATTTTTTTGTAATTAATTTTTGGTTTCCATAATTTTTTCAATGACGAATGACATAAAAAACTAATATGGCCGCTATAAAAAAAACACAAGTTAACCATGAAAATTCTTGGATCTATACTTAGTTGACTTTGAAAACTTTTGAAATGTCAAGTGGATGCCTTTTGACCACTTATGTAAACCTACGAAAAATCATCAATAATTAATGTTCAACAATAAAAAACATATGGCTAATAGAAAAGAAATGGCTGAATTTTCAAAAAAATTTTCTCCCGGTTCCTAATAGGCATCAAATTGTGCTCAACTTCGCCCGTTTAACCGACACTGTAGCTGGCAAAATAAGAAAGTTGCCCGTATTAGGAGATAGGTATTTTGGGAACACAATAGATCATGATTCAAAAACCAATAGGTAACTTTACAGATGCAGTTTTTGAAGCTTGAAATTTTTACTTTAAGATATAAGTACCTAATCTATTTAGCTCTATTAATGAATTGAATCAATATTTTTTTTATAAAATATTTAGTCCTAATTAGGCATGTGAAATTAATTGTTAATGCTCTTAAACAAATGTTAAAATTGGTTATTTGAAAAAAAATTAAAAAAGACGACCATATTGAATCCGCCATTTTGATTTTATTGAATCTGCGAATTGATCTATCTATAAAATATCTCGAAAAACCTGTTTTTTATTGTTTAAACAAAGAAAAAATAATTAACTGCAGCTTAGCCTATAACTCCTTATAAGACATTTCAAAGTGAATTAAAAAAAAAATTGTAAATCCATTCTTCCGCTAATTATTCTGAAATAATTCATGTTTTACAACTTTACTCACTCCACTAATGGAGGATGACGAAAAAGCCAAACACATCCTATGTGAGTGTCTCGCTTTGGAAAAGACCATATTAAAAAAATTCGAGACTTTCTCAAACCGGAGGACCTGGATACATCAACAACAGTCAAGATGGTCAGCTTCCCCAATGAGGCTTACCTGATGGGGTTAATGTACCACGACTAGATGTTGTGGACTAGACTAGACAGTGGAGGTGTCACAATGGCCCACTCACGATAAATAAAAATCTAAAACTACTCCACTAATAGTTATTATTTCATCTTACAGATTATATTAATATTAATAGCAATACAATACTGAAATTGATTTATGTCTTTGAAGTAATTTCTCCTTGATATCTTACTAATAATCGTGAGCACCATAATATTAAACGTATACCTACACTGATACCAATCCGAATTTAAATAGCAGAAAAGTAAATATTTTATTTAAAATAATAAATCAGTATATGAGAAAGTATTTAAAAACAAGACAAAATATTAATGGAAAAGAAAAATAACTAATAACGAATTTCTAGTTTCTTATTGTATTAAATTGCGTAGTTGGAAATTCCTCTTTCGCAGTCAGATATATTTTTAATATTAGAATTTTAAATTTCACTAGTTTAACATTAATGTAGAGCTTTTTTGGTAAAGTAGGTTATATAGTGACGTATTTATAAATTGCGTAAAGAGAATACATATCAATTTGGAAATTCCTTTCTGCCTCTACAAGCAACTTCAATTGTTATCTATTCAATCGTTCATTATGTTATTCCGAATAATTTAGACCTACGATTGACGAACTGAATAATTACAAACATAAACGACGTATAGATATTTCGTATTTTCGTACTTTTACGAAATCATCAGTTCATACTTCAGATAACCAACAGATTTGTTGAATTCTGCATGTATAAAACTACAAAGTGTCATGATTCTGTAAAAGTACGAAAAAACGAAGAACCTCGTGAACACGCCTAATATTTCACAAAAAGTATCAATAAGAAAACATCCACCTCTCTCAACTGTGTTCAAAACCCATCACTACAGACACGACTTCCAGGCTCTGCACATCAATAATCGGTCCCTTAACAACTCTGCATGGTTATCCAAAGCCTCTTCTCTATTTCGCAGCCTTTCTGGTGCGAAATCTCGTCATCCGGGACCAAACTTCGGTTTCAGAAGGAATTAATTCATATATAAATATCGCTCACCTACCTGTAAGAGATTTCATTCATCATATAGACGGGCTGCTTGACGCAGCCTCCCAGTCACAAATAATGTGGTTCTAGCTGCTGACGTCAATATTGACATACTCTGTGACATCGTAAGCACCTCCAATTTCCCCGAGACTCTCTATTCTTATTGCTGCCGACTTAGTTTTATATTAGGGGCCCTACAAGAGTTATTAACACCTCGGCAACATGCTTCGATTAACGTCGCCAATTTCTGGTATGTTTGAGTTGTTCGATAGTTAAATATTGCCCAACTATTATACCAGATCACTATGCACTGCATGTTACCCTTAGAGCTCCTGAAGCGATCTCCACCTGCAATCTCGCCAATAAACTCCTGATGACATGGAATGGAAATTAAACGAAAAAAACATTTTTCCTCGCTCAGCTGCAAAACGAACTTCGGCGTTTGGGCTGGCAGGAGGTTTTGGATGCCCTTGATACTAATTCGAAATACTCCTGTTTCACTAATACTCTTTCATTCTTCTTCGATAAATACTTCGCAATCAGGAGATCTAGAGATCACAGAGCTTATGGTTTCCAGTCCTATGTGGCTCGCCTCCGAAATTCGCCAACCTTACGACACTATTATCTCATAAATCTATTGCTAAACACGTCTAACCAGCAGTTCAGGCTTCAGTTATGCGGTCTGAAGCGACGGTTCAAGTACTTGGTGAGGCAAGAAACCAGGCGTTGCAACGACATCTTCATAAGTGAATCTGAAAATCTCATCAAAGAGGTATGGACCCTCATAAACAATCAATGCCAATCAATAAGCATTTCTCTTGAATCTTAGAACTTGAGTACCGAAGTACGGTGACGACAGATCCTGAAGGAATAGCAAAGAGCTTCTTACTTCGTGTTCTTTCCAGCATCACCCCGGGAAATAAAAGTGGAAGCTTCCAGGCTTAAAAGTAAGAAGTCTTCGGGCTTGGACGAGATTTCTTACTCTGTTGTCAAGCACTGCATTCCTGATCTTGCGCAGCCGTTATCAAAAATTTATAATAGCGCCTTTCAGATTGGTGTATTCCCCGAAGAACTGAAAGCTGCTTTAGATAAGCCCATTTTCAGAAAAGTTGACGTCAAAAGCTCCGAAAACTACCTACCGATCTATTAGTCTACTCCATGTATTTCATAAAATTCTTAATCCTTTTTCTCGTCTCGTCTTTCTTGACTTTCTTGACAAGACAGGGATCCTTCCCCGCTCCCAGCATGGTTTTCTTAAAAACAGATCTACCCAGCCGGCTTTTGTGGAACTTACAGACTTCACATCTGAGGGAATGGAGAGGGGGGCGATCACTGTGGGATATGGCTTTTGGATCTCTCTAAGGCTTTCGACAGTGTGTGCGAAAAGTGCCTCCTTCAGAAACTGGAGAATGTCGTAGTTCGTGGAATTCCCCCTTCTTGTTTTACCTATAGCTACAGAGAAGAACACAGGCGGTTCAGACTACTGGGTCTGAATAGACCACTTGGTCGCAGTGGAGGTGTCACTAATCGACCCACCATTATACAACTACAACTAAACTGGGTCTGATGACCAAAATTTACTTTGTGTTAACTATGTTTATGATACGACAATTCTTATTAATATTCTACCAAGCGACCTTCCTAGTCTGATAAGTACCGTTCAACTTCCTTTGAAAATATCATCTTTATGCCTCAGGCCGTTTACCCTCCATACCCACCGACAGTGCGCCTTGATCAGGCCGATAGGTGTCGTGAAGTTTTTGGGCTCGATATCGACCAAGAATTAAACTGGTGGGCTCACACAGATCACTTTTGACGTCGCCTTGCTAGTGCGACTGCTTCCTTCTCAGACGACTTCAACACATGGTGTTCATTGAAGTTCTTCCCTATGCTTATTATGGGGATTTGATCAGCCACATGTTCTGTGGGCTGGCCGTCTGGGGTGGGTCTGAGAGATCTCTCCGAAGGGGTTTTCTTCTTCAAAAGAGAGCGATTAGGGTCCTGTCAGGGTTTTCCCTGCGGCAGTCTTGTAGAGGCCATTTCAAGCAGCTTGAACTTTTCACCTAGCCTGCTTTGTACGTCTTCTCTCTCCTCAAACTGATCCACAAAATTTCCGATTCACCCATTACTACAGTACCATGTTTAATTTGTTCCAATCTCCTACATCTTTCGTCCACAGAAAAGACATTCACGTACGCATCAATCAAATGCCTAAACCACTTCAAAATAGATCCTGCAACTGTTTATTTCTCAGAGTTCTCCGGAAGCAACTCATGGAGTTGGAACCTTACACTACCTGTGATTTACTGTCCTACCCCCCCCCCCCCCCTACCTTTACCTATCAGGGTTGGACACCTATTTTACACGATGTTGAAACAGTTTTACATTTTTAACGTAAAAACAGTAAAATACGTAAAAAAATTGTAAAAAATGGGAAATTCTTAAAAATTATTACTTTTTTTTTGTAATTTTTAATGTCCAGTTCCAGTAGGAATCTGCACAGAGTGGAAGGAGAAGAAAAGAAGAGAATTGAGGTTACGTTTCTTGTAACCTAAAATTATTAAAATTTGATAAGGATAAAGGATCACTGATTTCGATTTGTATCACTTCTAATTGCTAGCTACTGTTATTTTCGTTAAAGAAATGCTGGGAACACATAAAAAGTTTAAGAGAAAAGATTGTGTTGGAAAGGCCTCGACGGCAGTAGGATTATGCAAGACTAGAAGATTTAAATACATCCAACAGGAAAAACTATTTTTTGTTCTATATTATCAAATCATATTATTTGGTTATTTTTGTTATTTTGATAACTGTTATTATTCTGATAGATAATTTTAGTTCTGATAAAAGTTGTTATTTTGAATAAAAGAACAATAAATTTCGTTTCCAATAGCATTTTTCCATTTTTTACGTTTTTTACATTTTTGACATCCTTTTGCTTATGTAAATTACTTAAATTTTTTACTTCTGAAAAACGTGCAATATACTCTATCAACCCTGCTACCTATCTATTAAAATACCTAAAACCCTTTAGCTTTGATCCATCGTTTTTCACAAAATTAGAACCATACCCCTCTACTGTCTTTAGTGTCTCTAGTGCCTCGACCCTAGTCTAGTGTCTATATTACCGTTGTTAAGTTGATTTGCTGTGCGTTGTTATTTAATTTTATTTATTTATTTTTCTGTGATAACGCTGTTGTTGTACTAAGCGAGCACTGTTGTAATTCGCAGTAAAAATAAAGAAACTCAAGTTTCTTTTAAGATTTTACAATTGTGTTGTATTGTATATCAAACATTATCAAAAAACTACATTGTTTAAAAGAATTTTGTCAAAATCCTAATTTGAGAATCAAATCAGCCGGAGTACTCAAAATATAGCAACAAGTGTTTTAAATAGGTACCATTTTGGTTATCCACGAATACTTCAATCAATTTTTTTTTCTATTGGTACACTTTGAAATCACGAAATATTAAATATATTTGAATAAATGATTTTCAAATATTTTTCAGTAATATTTTAGTTGTCTTTACATGGTACTCTTGTCAGATTAGTTACAAATTATTTACATCATTACATCTACATGCATCTGAAATGGATCGCACCTAGGTAGGATGATAAGGAAATTATTTCCACCTCCCTCGTTAAATCAGCCCAAATCGAAAAAGCAAACACTGCAAGCATTAGGTACGTAAATACCTAAAGGTAAAATTGTTAGAAAATTGAAACGCAGCCACCCGCCGTTACATCAAGTAAACGATTCCGTCAGCTCATTAAATATTTAGAAAAATAGAATCGCTCTAGCTGGTCACATTTCAGTCCTTCGAGAAAGCGGCAATGGCGAGGGCAAGCCATTGCCAGATGTCTTTATAAGAGACACTTTCGACCCGCGTGATGAAAGGGTGAGCTGCCTTAGATACAGACCGGATGAAAGAATGTGAAATCATGAATCAGACAATAACTCCATGAAAAGACAATAGTAAGTCGATAGGTATTACACCCACGAAAATGAAAATTACACCAATCGATAAAGCGAATTAATAAACTGCAATACCCAAAAATCCACCGCGGTCCCGAAACAGTAAGTAGGTGAAAATGCAAAATGAAGGTGGAACCGGTGTAATTATAATAGTTAGGTACAATGAAAATACGACAACGCGTCGACCGATTTGAAGGAAAATTTAGGTAGTTGAAGTTCAGGACAATTAAGTAAGATAGCCGCGAGGTCAACTCGCCAAGTCTTAAGATAAGAGAAATATGATAAGGAATAAAACCTATAAAATCACGGTATAGGGCAGTGCCAATAAGGTGCATTGTTGCGTGGTGTTTAGAAAGCGCACCACCGCTTCTATAAAAGCAGACGTCTTACCGCAGCTCCAGACAGATAGAGATCAGCTTCCGAGCAGGTCGAATCTGACTTCCTAACCCTTTATACGGTACCCAGAGATGGCATATAGCGGACTCCGGAATACCTAATCCTTATCTATACCTGAAAACTCGACCAGAGATGGCATCATAGCGGACTCCGGTCGAATTTCCCTTATCTACCTTGGAAAAACTCCAGTTCAAAACCCGAAAAGGGCAGAAAATCGTTTCCCGCCAATTTCTAATCACAATTCTAATAAAACTCCACCAGAGATGGCATAGCGGACTCCGGCCGAGTTTCCTTTACCTATCCCGGGAAATCCAATAAATTTGCATCGCTTCTTGAAACAACTCAATACTCGCAGTTGGCAATTTCTCTTCGAACCAATTCACTAGTAGATGGCTAAGCGCCAATTCTGAAGGAATTTCCTTCACAAATTAGGGAAAATCCATTGAGAAAATAGTTAGGGAAGATCTCTCTTCGAAACAAAATCCACATCGATAAATGATTAAACAGATTCGCCCAATCCATGAGCGCAGGTCCCATTTTAAATCAGGCACAATAATCAGCTAGGTATTAGGCGGCACAACAAGTAGTAGGTACCTACGCAATTACGTCAAAAAATAGAAAGACCCCGGCAGGAAAGAAATACTTCAACAAACAATTACAAATTCACGTATAGGAAATCGAGAAAGAGCTAGGAGGAAATCAGAAATAATTCAAGTTAGGAATAAATAAACATTACTAATTATCGAAGAGTCCGAAGCTAGTGCAGATGTAGGCAATAAATATCCCTTAAATTATACGACATTATAGAAAACGAAAGTGAAAGGAGCTATTCATTTCATCCCATTGTAAGCGCCATAACTGGAACTAGCAGCCACAGTAGGCAGGGTTGTCAGATGTAGCATCTGCCACTCACATATATTATCAGGAAATAGCAGTTCCATTACAATACCCGATTAGGAGTTATCATAGATACTCGATTACCACACGTTGGGGGAGGGATTCATCTCGATGTCCAGATGAAGACCTCCGGTGAACCAAAAAAAGAGCATGACTCTTTAAAGTGGAAATCGTAGCAAGCAACGAGGCAATAAATCACCCTCAGTTGTAGATTAGAGTAGGCCAAATCGAAGCAGAGCTGTCAGGTGTAATACCTGCTCATCAAAAATAACAGGAAAAACAATAACCGAAATAAAACTCGGATTATCAATTGCTATTCAGCAAATAGGAATTCAAAGCAACCAAAAACAAATCAGTCTCGAGTATGTGAAAACCCAATAGAAATCAAACAAAACCAAAACTCCTTTAGCACATCATACGAATGTCAACTTCAATCAAAATTTAAAAACAAACTCCGCAGAAAATTGCTATAAAATGTTATTGCCAGTCTGGACTGAGTTATCTGCTTTCTAAACAGGTGTTAGGGGTAAAAACCTCGGACCACGGTGAAATCGATGGTTGGTCTCGATTATAAAACCCACCGGCTCCAATATAGGTATTCATAAAAATTCCAGCATTCAATTATTACCCAGGCAAGCCCACGGGAACCCTGAGGGATAATTATAGAATAGCGGCCTAGTTTGGTCAGTTGGTCATCACATTTAAAATAGGAAAACAAAACTGCGAATTGCAGAGAACGTCGTATTCGAAATGATAAGGTATATTAACTCATCGCCCCGATAGGTCAGGTAGAACAAAAAGGTAGCCGCAGGGCAAATAGGTATTGACGGTCCAAAAGAGACCAAATAAAGGTAGCCCAGTGAGGCAAAACGACAACACAACAAATAAACAAAATGAGTTAAAACAACTATCATGAGTATGACGTCAATTCAGGAAAACCGCTTTCACAATTGGGAAAAGCAATTGGAAAGCCATTCGTATAATGTTTAAAGAGGAGGTAGCAAATCAAACAAACGTGGCAACACTGCTCTCGATATCCAAGCCAAGCTAGCAACTCGACAAATAGACAGACACTCCCGTCATAGCCCGGGTAGTCTGTAACCAACATGGTTGTATTCTTTAATTAATTCAAGCTGTTGCTTGAAATGAAATCAAAGAAACCAGAAAAAGGAAATTAGGCAAGGAAAATCATCGAATAGACAAACAAGACAGACATTCCCGCAATATACCGGGTAGTCTGTAACCAAAGTGGTTATATTCGTTAATTAATTCAAGCTGTTGCTTGAAATGAAATCAAAGAAACCAGAAAAAGGAAGTTAGGCAAAGAAAATCATCGAATAGGCAAACAAGACAGACATTCCCGCCATATCCCGGGTAGTCTGTAATCAACATGGTGTATTCTTTAACTAATTCAAGCAGTTGCTTGAAATGAAATCAAAGAAACTAGAAAAGTGAAATTAGGCAAAGAAAATCATTGAATAGGTAATCGGACAGACATTTCCGCAATATATCGGATAGTCTGTAACCAAAGTGGTTGTACTCGTCAATTAATTCAAGCTGATGCTTGAAATAAAATCAGACAGACATTCCCGCAATATACCGGGTAATCTGTAAATGAAACAAAAGCAAAACGAAATAATAAGGAAGCACAGGTGTGCAAAAGAGTGGAATCCGAAATGGATTAGAGTTTGAAAAATGCATGAAAGGGATTCATCATTCGCTTTCCATTGTTTTGTACACTCTATGCAAAATCATAGCCCATCTCGCCCTTCACCATTTTACGCTCTTGCAAACGAATTCCCTCTCTCATCATTCGCTTTTAAATTCCCGGACAGGAAGCCAACAGTCAACAACAAGTCTCAGTTAAATTCCTCGCTTTTCCGAAAGAAATCCCAACCAACCGAGATACAATGAGTCATAGTAGGTTTTTTTGCGCATCCGTTTCGGCCATAGTAATCCTGGCATACCTCAATCAAAGAGCAGGGGTGACTACGGTAATGACAACGGTAAACACAACGTAGGAAATCACAGCGGTCCTATTCGGGGAAACCCAGAGGTAAATAGACGATCACAGTGGCTTTTCGCGAAAGACGAACGGACCAGGGGTTTTATCGTTACACATCATCACCACTTGTCAAAAGTGGCGATGGGATAATGAATGACGTTTTCTTATCGCATAGAAATAAAAAAAATCTAATCTAGAGTGCTTGACCGAAAATTTTGAATTGCTAATTTTCATGGGAAATAACTTGAACAATAATTAGGATGGGCTCATGTTTTGACGGTTCTCAACGGTTTTGCTGTTAACAATTTTCTAAATGCTCTGCGTATATAGTTATGGACCAGCGAACTGTCATTGACATGGCAGACTAACATTGCAATAATAACATAAAAAGTGAAAATAGTAAGGTAAGTCATAAATCATCAAGTTTATTTACATATTTATATTATTAAAGAAGGTAATACTCGCAGGTAAACTTGCAATAGTTGTTCTTAATATAAGAAGTGAATGTGGATCAGATAAAATAAAAGTATGCTTATTAATAAAATGTAATAAATAATAGTAATAATATGTTTCACAGAAATGAAAATCACACAACTACAATCCAAAACTAATCAATAAATAAATGGTAATAAGGTATTAAACTATGGTTTTTGTAATTTTATATTCGTGAAATTTTCTTTAATAAAATTCGTTACAACGTCAAGGTATTTCAAAAGCAACTTTTGAGACAAACTTCTCAGCTAAAAGTAATATAATTTATTATTATTAGGCAAGTCCATAATAATTGCAGTATGATTATTGATCTTATAATATGATTTCGTCTGTATCAAGACATTTATTGCAAAGATGGAGCTACATCGAGGATTTTCAACGCGAATTCTCCCCACTTCTTAGCAATAATTTCACAGGTGTATATGTACATAATCCACCGGTGATTATTTCTACATTAGTAGTGTATCGTTTTACAGTGGTGTGTGTGGTTGGTTACCGGAATGACTGAAAAGGTGGGGGTGTTGATTCTTATTAATGTTATAGGTATTAGCTTAGTTAATATATAATACTTAGAGTGAACTAATTATTATGAAATTTCTTTAAATCTACATTATTATTGTGAGGGTTTTAACATTATTTTTTCTTGATGTATGTATCAAAAAATACCATTGGTATACTTATATTCAAAATCTGTTAATTGGAGATAAAATATTTGAATATATTTACATATTTTGACTCATTACCTACATGTCGAATAATCATTCAAACAGCTTAATTTTACATAATTCATTGTTCTCAGAAAAGCAATTTTTCATAGCACTACCCGAATATTATATTAATCTTAATTCAAAGCATGTAACGTAACTTTCTTATTTTTGTAAGTAGATATCTGCCATTCATACAGTGGATCACGTTAACCAGGACAATTATTAGTCTTTCCCCTATTTTCATGTTTTCTTTTACTGCTTGTCCACGATTTATTTTGGGTTTGCTTTGTTTTATTTATTAAAATTATATGATTCAAAATTGAATTTGAACAAAATATGTGCCTAAAGATTCAATTAAATAATGTATTTTATTCTGCATTTGTTAATAATCATGTACCCTTTACCTTTTACCTTATCAATCTATTATATCAATACCTAATTGAATAATAATTATTGTGGCTATATCAAAATGTTTTTCTGAATGTTTTTAAGAAGACGTTTTACTGAAATGTTGAAAAAGACTATATTATTCATGCATCAAATGAAAGCGTTGCTATTGCCATTTTTGCCATATAATCTAATATATTCGAGGGATATACCGGATAAGTGTTACTTTTTCTAACACCTCATTTGATCAATGCCAGTAGTATAATAATAATAATATCTCTCTTGAGCAGAAATAATATTCGCTCAGATGACTCTCGATTACACTGCCACATCGGGACGAGGATGTTATGATGATGAACTGAAATTCCCAAGACAGACAGACGATCGAATTGAATATTGTATGGCTCCGGAAATTCTGAAATTATAAAACTCCTCTTTTTTGTTAACAACTCTAAACTGGTTATATACCTACAGAGTGTCGATTTTAAAACTTCTTGTTTTTCTTTGCTTAAATTCGGAGAAACTATAATAAGGGTCACTTAAATCTTGGCTTCTACTTATATTATACTCCATGGTCAGGAGAGGCTTAATCTACCTCTTGGACTACCAAAAAATAAAAAAAATAAATTATGCGAAATGTTTAAACTTGTCTGGAGATGAAAACAATTTTTGTTCTCTCATTTTTTCGGAATTATGAGTATATCAGAATAAAATTAGTGAAACAAAATTGCAGTAAAGGCCTATAATGAAAAAACTAAAAATTGGACAACTGAAAAAGTAATTGAGTAAAATTTATAACGAGATTTTCAACTCAACCGTTCAAACTACATACATATTATAGCAGACTGTATTCCGGAAAATTAATCCACATTATATCTACTTTGTATACGTACAGGGTCTATCAAATATGTCCACCCAGGATATAGCGGTTAATTTTAAAGATAAAAAAAATTTAAACTTTGTGGATTCGTTTAATTAATATAGCACCATAGAATGGCATAATCAGCTTAATTTTTTTTTCGTTAGACCACCAGCGACAAAAAAAAACTATTTTCGTGGTTAAGTGACCAAAATTGATTTGATTTTTCTTCAATATATCGGTAAAAATCGGTTAATAAAATCAAAATCGCTGAAAATAAATATCAAAAAGATAATTACAAGGCTTTAATCAAATAAAATACATAAAATATGGGAATGACAGGTAGAATGATTGATATATGGTAGTAATAAAAGTGACCATAATTCTGAAGGGGGTAGGTATAGCACAAAGTTCTAAGTAAAAATCCTAAGTAAGGAGTCATAAAAGAATCTCCATTCGAGTTCAATGGCACAGTATATTGGGCATTCTTTTGACTGCCTAAGGATTTATGGTAGGTATAAGTCTTCTTCAGATTATTTGTCACTTTCAATACTACCATAAATCAATAATTTCTGTTTAAATCAATCTATACCTGTCATTTCCATATTTTATGTAGGTATTTTATTTAATTAAAGCATTGTAGTTTGTTTTTTGATATCTCTTTTCAGCGATTTAGATTTTATTTTTACCGCTGGTGGACGAACGAAAATATATTCTTTCTGGTCACTACGGTCCTGTTTTAATTATACGAATCCTCAAAGTTTCAATTTGAGGGGATGGACTTAAGTGATAGACCTACTCTAGGTCGAATCTCTGGCAAAAATATCACGGAAAAAACTTCTCAAAAATGTTTTTGAATTGATTTTTGGTTTCTTATTTCGAAATCCCAAGAACCAAATCCTGTAGTAGTGGAGTAGTGGTAAAATCATTTCTGAGTGTAATTTCATTTTATGAACTAATTTAATCACCGGCCAAGTGTTTCCTCCAGGGGTAGGTGGGAGGCGAGCTTGATTCACGAAATTTTTAACAGACTTACAGTTAAATTTTGTAATATTTTGATAATAAGAGCTGCAACAGGTCTCAAAGATTGAGTCTAATTTTAAAAACGTAAAAAGCTATAATTTATTTAAACACGATGCTGAGAAGGATGCATGTATTAAATGTTACTGAGTCCTTTCCTCCACAGTCCTTCACATTAGGGACCCAGGCTTAGTTTAATTCAAAATTTGCTTGACACTTAAAATTTCTGATATTTTGATCATAAGCAACAAATCTTAAAGATTGAGTCTAATGCCAAACACGTCAAAAGACCAAACTCAATTAAACACGATCCTGAGAAGGATGCATGTATTGAATGTTATCGAGTCCTTTTCTCCATAGCCCTTCACAAAGAAGTAACAGAAAAATGAAAAATTGCATAAAAAATTTTTAATTAGTTATAAAAAATTCTGGTAAATAGTTTTGTTCAAATGATAAATTCCAGGTGCAAAAGGATTTAGATATAAAGAGTGAGCAAGAAAAAATAGACCGCCGATTGGTCATGCAAGAGTGAGACAGATGAAGATTAAGGTTCTTCTAATAAATCTTCTGTTATCTAAATCAAGGTTATGGACTGTGTTCCCCTCAGTTGAGGAGCGTCTAGCGACACTAGCTTATTTGTAGCTAAAAACGTGCGTTTCCTTAAAAAAAATTCCTTATTCTTATCAGGTCAGAACATCTTTCTTAAAAAAAAAAAACAACAAAATTCGTAAGCTTTCTTTAGCTTGAAACGAGCCCTGTCGCAAACACTTTTTGAGTTCAGATAGTCCAATTTGTGAAGTGAATAGTTCCAATTCCTTTGTTAGGAATTGCTTGTCACCATACGTTGCAAAAGTCATGGCCTCCCGTCATTTTTTTTTTTTGTTCGCTCTTTATAATATTCATGATATATTTTCACGGTAAAATATGTCCTGTAACTATGTAAAATAAAATAAATGATTGTCCTCTAGTTTTCTGATTCAATAATAATTATTATACTGACAAGTTCTGAGGTTACAGCTTCATGTAATTTTGTCCTGATTTTAATCATGCAACCTTGCAAGGATTTTTACTACAATTCAATACCAGTTCCTGATCTTAATCCGGTTAATAAATTAATAAATATCGGCAGCATTACATCAACAAAGTAGGTACGATTTTTTGCAACGTCCGAAATTACCTAATTAATTATTCGAATTTTTTGTTGCAAAATAATTGTAACGCTTTAATAACTGGAGTAATTACATAAATCTTCGCGTCATACAAATAAATTAGAAACAAAATGGACGTATTCAAAGTTCTTCAATATTATTCTTCGTTATACCCATACTATTGTGATCGGTTCCTCACACATTAATTTCAATAATTATTATTATCCTTCGTGTCTCGCACTTCGAGATTACGAAGGTAGTATCACTACTTCTATGTCTTGGACCACAAGTTCAGAGCTAAAAATATAAACAAAAGCGCTTCCCCGTTACCATAGCGCTCCCTAGTAACTATTTATTCATTCATTTCTTTTGTGTCAAACAGACCACACGTCAGTTTTTCGTATAATAAATTTTCAGTTCTATTTTAGTAATGGATAATCATCAGAGATCCAGAAACCGAGATCGTTCGAAGGAAAGAACGTCCAAAGACTGGATGGAAGATATTGTGACGGATTTCGCTGTGATGCTGTCTTGGCACGAGATGCCCCAACGTCGATGACGTCTGAGACAAACGCATCAAACAGTGAAGGTATATAAATGTTTATGGTTAAACGTTAGCACGAGATGCGATTGCGTTTCTGGGATATACCATAACATTTATATCTGTTTATACGAGTGCTTTGTTTTGCCCGAGAGGTATAAATAAAGACACACTAATAATCAGACTTTATCTGGAAGGTAAAGTAGAGATTATATGGCTCTGTCTTATCCGAGAGGTAAGATTGGAGTCACGTATAAACAGACTAACCTTGTTTTGCTGACATCAACTACATGAGTCCTTTGTTTCGCCCGAGAGGTATAAAAGGACTCAACTGGTAAAATTGGAGTCATGTATGAATAAATTAACCTTATTTTCGTTGATGTCAACCACATGAGTGCTTTGTTTTGCCCGGGAGGTATAAATAAGGACACACCTAATAATCAGACTTTATCTGGAAGGTAAAGTAGAGATTATATGGCTCCGTCTTATCCGAGAGGTAAGATTCGAGTCACGTATCAACAGAATGACCTTGTTTTGGCTGACATCAACTACATGAGTCCTTTGTTTCGCCCGAGAGGTATAAAAGGACTCAACTGGTGAGATTGGAGTCATGTATGGAGTGCTTTGTTTTGCCCGAGAGGCATAAAAGGACTCAACTAATAATATTGGTCTTATCTGAAAGGTAAAGTAGAAGTTGTATTGCTCTGTCTTATCCGAGAGGTAAGATTTGAGACATGTATGTACAACTTAACCTTATTTTCGTTGACATTAACCACATGAGTGCTTTGTTTTGCCCGAGAGGTATAAAAGGACTCAACTAATAATCCGGCCTTATCTAGAAGGAAAAGTAGAAGTTATATTGCTCTGTCTTATCCGAGAGGTAAGATTTGAGTCATGTATGGCCAACTTAACCGTATTTTCGTTGACATCAACCACATAAGTGCTTTGTTTTGCCCGAGAGGTACAAAAGGACTCAACTAATAGTCAAGCTTTATCTGGAAGATAAAGTAGAGATTATATTGTTCTGTCTTATCCGAGAGTTAAGATTGGAGTCATGTATAATCAAATTAACCATGTTTCTGTTGACATCAACTACATAAACATACGATTAGCTGCGATGGGCGACAAATAAATTTTTTTTGGTTGATCTGTCTGCGAATGCCAACGCTCTGGGGTGAGACTCCGTTGATATGAACTTAGAGTAAATCCAAAGTGTAAATCCGGATACTCCAGTCGACATCTGCAACATCGGAGGGTGTCGGACTCCTTGGGAGTTGGATGAGGATGGGCTACGTATCTTTGGGGAAGAACATGTATACGCGAGGACCCTGAGTTGATTCTGCACTCCAGTGTCGCAGCGCGCTGGAAGAAATACTTGTCGGACGGACTAAAGAAAAAGTTTTTGATGGAAAAGTATCCTAGGAATGGTGAACTGTCATTCGTGCCGCCAATATGAGGTGGCAGTGAATCTAAAATAGTCGGCTCTGAAGATGGACAAATATTTTGGCGCGAGACAGAAGTTAGCGGGATCTGCTCTAACAGCATTGGCCCCATTGATCGAGTCGTTAGCACCCCTGAGAGATACAGAAAATAATGTTTATGGTTAAACTTTAGCACGAGATGCGATAGTTTTTCTTTGATATGATAATATAACATTCATATCTGTTTATACTGTTTTATGTTTTGACCGAGAGGTATAAAATGTCTCACTTGATAATCATGCTTTATCTGGAAGGTATAGTAGAGATTATATTGGTCTGTCTTATCCAAGAGATAAGATTGGAGCAATTTAACAAGAAGTACTTTTGCGAGTCGCCTAAAACATTTTGTGAAAACTTGGGAAGCGATCTCTGATGACAAGTCTATTATTCAAACAGAGAAAGTTTATAAATTGCCGTTCGAGTCAACCCTTGCACAGATTTACTCTCTACCATCCAGAGGATGGCCGGAGCAGGAGTGAGCATCCAATTGGGAATTTGATAGACTGCTTTCGATAAACGCGACTGTGGAGACTTAGGAAGTTTCAAGTCAGTTTTTTCCGCCGTTTTTTCTTAGTTCCCAAGTCTGATGTCCAGCATAATTCTGAACTTGAAGGAGTTGAATACCTTTATCTTGAAAGATGCTTATTTACTGATTCCAGTATGGGGCCACATCGCAAGTTTTTGAGGTTTATGTTAATGGCAAGATTCACAAGTTTGCTTGCCTTTTGGCCTATGTACGTGCCCATTGACTCTTACAAAGTTATTGAAGCCAGTAATAAATTATCTACGCTCGAGTGGTTCACTCTCGGTGGTGTACCTAGATGAATTTTTATCTTAAGGCCACCAAGTTGAAGAGTGCAGCGAGAATCTGACTCAAACCATCGAACTACTTGAGAGGTTAGGATTTATCATCAACTGTGTCAAGTCCAAATTGGTGCCTGAGAGGCGATGCAAATATTTAGGATTCTTTTTAGATTCAAATTGATACCCTGAGAGTTGAGCTTCCACAGATAAAAAGATCACGATGTGAAAGCAGATAGAAGTCCCTATAAAAAAAAAAAAAAAAAAAAAAGGAAGTTGAAGATTCGGGTGTTTGCCAAGGTTGACAGCCTGTTACAACTTGGCCTTGAATAAATTTTGCAGATTCTTCAAAAGAGCAGAGTCAAGCCTTAGAAAAAATTTAGGGTTGTTTCGATGCGTTCATGTCAGTGGCGAAGTTTATTCTAAGAAACTGAGATTGGTGACTGAAGGCCTTGCCTAAGGCTAGTAGGAAAGTGAGGAGCAAAAGGTACTAGAGAACGATTTATTTTCATGTTTCGTTGTCCGGATGGGATGTTTTTTGCAATGGCGAGCCCGCCAGTGGACTTTGGAGAGGAATCTTCATATAAATCATTTGGAGCTTAAGACGGTTTTATTCGCATTGAAGTGATTTGCAGCTTATCTGAGGGATGCAGCTGTTTTGCTCATAGTCTATAATAGGGAGACGATAGCCTACATCAATCGGATGGGAGGTATCCGTTATTTTCCTCTTCATGTGTTAGCATGCGAGTTATGAAACTGGTGTGAGGCCCGTCAGTTATGGGTTTACGCTTCATACATTCCCTCAAAGGAAAATGACGAAGCGGATCCTTCATCACGTATCGATAATTCGGAAGCCGGATGGGAACTGGCGAACTATGTATTTAAAAGAATTATGGGAAGCTCGGGAACCTGTGAAAAAATATTTATTTGCTTGTAGAAGAAATGCTAAGTACAGACTGTTGCCTTGGTAAAGAGACCCTGGGGCTTTCGCCTTTGAGGCATTTACGATCAGTGGGTCTGATTGAATGTTTTATTACTTATCAAAAGTGACAGGGCAGAAGCTGTCGCCGTTGTACCTCGCTGGTCGACTCAGGTCGGTTTCGAGGTTTCAAAAAATTATCACTAAGGGGATTGGATCTGGTTTGAAGTAGTGATCCTAATATGTTAGACTCCTTGCAAAACACGTGAATCTACTGGCGGCGAAGCTTATCTTGGCTGCCGCCACGTTATCAGCCAGGCGTTATTGTTGAAAGATACACCTTAAGAAGCGATTAACATTTCAATCGGTTCTTCAACAGAATCCACGTTTAAAAAAATTATAATAGGATTCTTAAGCTCTGGTGACGATGGAATTTGGCGAAATTATGAGGATCCGTATGATGTATCAGTGGGGATTTTGAAAATTTTTAAGTTCCTCTTGGAGAGATGGTGCTGAGCATAGTACGCTGAATTCCGCAAGAGTGGCACTGCCATTAATATCAGGGGAGGATGTTACGAATAACCAGCTGATAAGTCGTTTCATCAGAGTATCTTAAAAGATAAGGCTCAGTTTACCCAAGTACGAATCCACGTGGGACGTGGATCTGGCTCCTTGACAACGTGGTTTCCGCTAGAAGAGTTGGCCTTGAATAAATTGACAGAAAAGCTAGTGTCGCTGTTGCCCTTAGGCACCGTTTATCGCTGTCAAATCTTGGCGTTAGTTAAGATTTCTATATTATCATTGTGATTGAAATACGTATCCCAGAATTCCCGGATAGAATTAAAACTTTTCGACCAGGGATTCCTCAACCAGTGCTGAAGATTGTTTTCTTCCAAAAAAAAAAAAAAAAAAAAAAAAAAACCTGAATTTGTGTATCGCGCAAAATTTTTAACCAGTACTTGATGGTGATGAAAAACCTTCTAGGGAATATTATTGACTCACTGTTTGTTTCTTTTAACAAGTCACAAAAGGCAGTTAAAAGTGAGACAATTAGTCGTTGTATTAGATCAACGTTGTTGTCCTTAGGAGTGGATAAAATGTTTACCGCGCATTCTACGCGACAAGCGTCGACATCTAACGCATGTCAGAAAAGGTATGAGTTTCGAAGAAATTTAGAAAGTGGCTGGTTAGTCGTCGAATTCAAAGGAATTCGACGATTTTTATCAACAACCAATAATTATTGTTGTCAGCAATATATGTTTGCAGAATCAATACTATCATTCAGTACTTACATCTGTTAAGTATATTTCTATTCCCTTATAATTTTGTTGAGTTACATTACTACCAAAATACTATTGGTTTCATAATAATACTTGGAGCATTCATTGGCCCATATTTTCATTTTACTCTGTATTATTTAAATAAATAATATTTAAATGATGAAGGGAATGGTTGCTCTGAACAGCTACCTTCGTAATCTCGAAGTGCGAGACACGAAGGATAATTGAAAGATCTCACGAGCCCGCCGAAGGCGGGCGAAGTTTGATCTCAATTATTCGAGTGTCTCGCACGAGAGATTCCCACCCATATACTAATAAATATTACCCACCCCCATTTCAGGTAAAATGAAAAATAGAATTGCTTTATACGAATGAATAAATAGTTACTAGGGAGCGCTATGGTAACGGGGAAGCGCTTTTGTTTATATTTTTAGCTCTGAACTTGTGGTCCAAGACATAGAAGTAGTGATACTACCTTCGTAATCTCTCGTGCGAGACACTCGAATAATTGAGATCAAACTTCGCCCGCCTTCGGCGGGCTCGTGAGATCTTTCAATTATTGTGATATCGTGCAAACTAATAAGTAATTTACAAAGTATGTATGTCGCAAACGAATATCTATTCACTATTATTTAATTAAATGGACTCATTATATAAATATTTTGCGAGTAGAGATTTTTTTAATTGACTACCTGGTATTTACAGCTTTAAACGAACTTTAATTATAAACATTTTTATTACATTCATGGTTAATTATTTTAATCCTCCCATTGGCAAATCATAATTTTCTTAGATGAGAACTATAAATATCTTACCATTATTTGTTGATATCGCTTTGGTATTTTTCTCACAGATTACAGGGACATCTATCTACAATAAGGTCAGAAATTAATAACTAGTTGTGTTAAAAATTACATTACAGGATATAAGCGAAAAAATTCAGCAGTGCCATTGAAAATAATCATTATAATAAGAAGTTTCCTTCTTCTGATGCTTTCACTGAGTAGGTAGGTATATGGCATGGGCTCTGTTACCGAGTTGGGGTTAACCTTTTCTAAAAGGCCCCTGCTGAAATATAATAAGATGCTGCGAAGATCATTATCTTTACCTCCATTTAATGAATGATCGATAAAAAAAATTGTTTTTTTAAAAATTATAATGTTGAAAGATGATTAATTTGACCGATAGAGGGTAGGGATATTTAGAAATATTTTTACTTAATGGCTTCTTTGGAAAGACCCGACAGCTACACAAAAGTAGTGGATCGTTAGTTATCAGTAATCATTAGTTTCTTTGTAATCCTTCTTGATAGTAGTTCTTGAGGGAAAGTTTTTTTCCTCGTTCTTTCTTTCAAGCAATAATTTTTAATCGTTACGTCTCTGATAAAATTTGACGAGGAGAACAGCACAGGCTGCTCGACTTACCACAGTTTTCTTCCTACTATTTTGAGTATTAATTTGTTTTTTAATGACATTTGCTTTACATTTCCCTTGAATTTCCCACATCAATACACAGAGTGATTGATGAGTTCCTGACTAATGCGACGTTATGTGCCACGCTACGGACGTCGAGGCTAGTCTAAATCTATGACAATTTTTCTTTGCCAACATGTACGAAGACACCAGATGTTTTCTATGTTTTGGCTTAAATTTTAAACCGCGATCATTGCAACGGTTTGATGAAATCCAATAAAATTTAACAAAAACACTCTTCTATCGAGGCACTTTAAGATGACCATTTTAAACCATTTAAGATGAAATCCAGGACCGTACTTGAAAAGAAATGGTTTGTACTTTTTATAAGAAAAGCACATTTTCTGATCGAGTTTCGTAATAAAAGTATCGGACTCGGAAAATGCAGGAAAAGTGCTGTAAAATTGATTTTTAAATCAAACGACATACTTCGATAAGTTTCACCAAATAAGATCAAAATAAGAAAAAATTTAACCTGCTTAAACTTTTTCGCATAAATTGTTCCTCAAAATTCATTGAAAACCGCCGTTTCAAAAGCTGCCATACTACTAATTTACGGGATTTTAAATCTAATAACCAGGGCCGTACTTGAAGAAATATTGTTCCATTATTTTTAAGAAAAGCACATTTTCCTATCGACCTTCGGAAAAACAACGTCTTTTGAGATTACAGCTAAAGTGCTATGCTATGAAATGAACTTCTTAAAAAGAACATTCGATTTAACTTCGAACAACTTCACAAAAATAGATTACCGATATGTACCTACCGATTTTTACTGAATAATGAAGATGATCAAAAAGTTATATAAGTCAGGTCATTGTTAGGCTCTCTCTCCAATGAAATTTCAAGAAAATTAAAAAAGAAAAGTAAAATTTAAATATAAAATATAGAAAAACAAAAAAACAGTAGAAGTAGTAACTTTCTGGGGATAAAGAATAACGATGATCGGTCATTGATCATCTTTCGGTCATTGATGGCTTATCAGATTCTGGTCGGTTTCTATTGAAAAATATACCTATAATAACTGAAAAAATGCAGCTACTGAATCAGGCAACACTGTTAGACTATATAACATTAACAGTGTACTTTTTTTCTTCTTTATTGTTTATGGCCTTTAGCTTTTTAGGCAAAATAGCTTTTGCCAGCTATTTGACCAGCACTTCCTTTTTGTTATGCTGAAGTCCCCAGAGTACTCATTGAATAGTGTCTGAGATGTCCCATCCCCTGATTGGGCTGTAATTTTTTTCTCTGGGAAATTCTTGTAGCTTGTTGTTGATGAGTTGTTGCATGGAACTTGGTGTGGGTAGTTAGTAGGAGTAGTTCTGAATATTTACTTATTTATTTCATGAAAGTTTTTGTAATTAATCGAAGGTAATAAATTTAGTTAAATTCTTAATTGAATTTAAGAAAATCACAAACCTATAGAAATCTCATTTTCATAGAAACAATTATTTCATTTACTTATTTTGTTTTCGGATTTCCCAAATTTATATATCTATAGAGTGATCCATTTTGTTATTGAGTCACCCTGTAAAATGGTCCTGGAGATTTTACTTGGATTTTTTCTACAATTTTCTACAGTAAAGCTTGATTACTGTATTTTGGAGCAAAAGGTGCCCCATTTGTACAAAAGCCAAGGCTTACTAGATTAGTGTTTAGTAGTAAAATTTCAAGAATTCATATTATTAGTCTATTTTTTAGAAGAAAATAGTCCAACCAGTTTGTAGTGACTTTTAATTTTTAATGAGCAAGTAGGCAACCAGAGAAACGTGCGTGTCTTTTATATAGTATTATTCTCGCTATAACAGTAGAGTTGTCATGGATTTATGAACTTTTACACTACTAATGCAGAGGTTTTATTATTTCAAAAACTACACATTGATTCTCATAAGTATATATGTACCTACCTACATTCATTTTCAAGCTAATTTTATACGAAAGTTTTCTAATTTGTTCTGTAAAGAATCTTTTGTGGCAAATTTAAATTAGAACCTAAATCCCAATAAAATTCGTCAAATATTATATAATCAAATAATTAGCGGTTCAATAAAAATAATTATAAATCTAAAAAGGCCAGGGTGAAAGAATGTGCCATAACAGCTTAATTCGTGTATTAACATCTACTTAATAAATACACTAGTAAAAAATGCAATAAAATTAGCTTGAAAATGAATGTAGGTAGGTATATACTTATGAGAATCAATGTGTAGTTCTTGAAATAATAAAACCTCTGCATTAGTAGTGTAAAAGTTCATAAATCCATGACAACTCTACTGTTATAGCGAGGATAATACTATATAAAAGACACGCACGTTTCTCTGGTTGCCTACTTGCTCATTAAAAATTAAAGGTCACTACTTAAAAATAATAACTTCCAAATTTCATATAGCATATGTGGTTTGGATCTGACTGATATGATATGCTGATGAGTCCATAATAAGGACGAAACGGTACCGTCCATGTCTTCAGTCTTCTCCTCGCATGCTGTACGAAAGTTTTCTAATTTGTTCTGTAAAGAATCTTTAGTGGCAAATTTAAATTAGAACCTAAATCCCAATAAAATTCGTCAAATATTATATAATCAAATAATTAGTGGTTCAATAAAAATAATTATAAATCGATAAAATTTAGTATAGTACCGTATTGATACGTGGTGACGGAACAAGATTTTTTCGAAAAAATCACCAATATGAAAATTTTTAATTGTGGATATATAAAATCGTTAAAAAATTCACAAGTTTTGATAAAATTTAGTAGGTATTGTGCAGTTTTGAGATATGATGAATCCAGTGTGGTATGCCCATGTTTTTAAAAAAATATGGGTAATTATGGGAAAATTATATTTCCCATAAACACATTATATTTTACAAGAACTCTCTTCAATCCGGGATTATAAATAGTACAGGAAATGACAATGTTTCAAACCTTGAAGATTTGGTAAGGTTATTCTAATTTTCATAGATTACAATTTATTATACTGTGGTTATTTTACGTCATAAAATGGCCAGGTGAAGACCAAGTCCCGACGACACACTCTACTAGAAAATAAATGAATCGGGGATTTCCAGCTTTCGCGAGACCATAAACATACATAAAAACGCTCACGCGTAATTTGTAATTATTAAGTTAAACCCAGGATCTCATTTTTTGTTAAGCTAACGTCCTCACTGAGCTATACAAGTACAACCTGATTGAACGAACGGGTTCTATTGTCGCAGTCTTATTTTAATTATTAATAATGATTGACTCACTGTTTAAATTTATAAAAAAGCTAACTGAAGTCCTTTACATATCCTTTACCTTCAAGCCATCTTTCAAGTTTCAGTAAACAGTCTTCTTAGTAAATATACAGTCAATGTAAGAACGTTCTTCGATCCATAATTAACCAAATTAATTATTTAATGTAGTAGGTTTGTCATAAATAAAACAATTGCCTCCACAGATTCATCAGTCATTGTCCTAAAAATATTCCCGTCATTCTTGATCATAAAAAATGGTGCATCCGTTCTTATAGCATAGTATATAGTCATTCCTTTTTAACTCATTTTAATAAGATTTTCAATGACTCATCGTAGAAGACTAAGAAATGAACCCACATAATAATGATTAACAACTGTAACATTTTACCTGAAAAATTGCATAAAAAATTTTATGTAAAAGCAAATTACAACAGCGACCATGACTCGCGCATGAGTCGAGACAGTCCTTAGTAAATCTGCTAACTTGAATATAATTTGTCCTTAATTGCTCGCTTGTATTACTAAACATAATCCACTGATCAGTTAACATGATCATGATGCAACCCGTCTCAGATACGGTAAATTACCGCCGAATTAATACTGTTTTGTATTGTTTAGAAACTGGGACACGATAATCTAGCGTTCGAGCTTGGCACTGATAGTCCGGAAAAGGGGAAAACACAGCTGGTAAGTTAAATGATTAATTAATAATAATTATGAATATATTATTAATAAAAATATTATTGATACTATAATTCCCTGTTTAATTTGTGAGAAATAGGCTGATAAATAGAGTAAAAGTAGGTTAGTTAGAGTGTTGTAAGAAGGTAAAATAATTACCCGCTAGAAAAATTTATATGCACTATTATTAATTGTAGTAAGCTCCAATTTTTAAGATAAGGGATAAAGATAAAATATTTTTAGTTATTTTACAGTTTTCAACAATAGGCATGCTTGATTAACCGTGTGAAACTCAGTGAACATGAATCTTTATACAACAGCTAAGCTCAATATTTTGAAAGCAAGTGATGAAGAGGGTAATTTTTAATAGAAGAACCTTAATACATTTTCCTTCATATAAATCTTTCATGACTTTCCATTGGCCATCACAACAGAAGACGTTTATTATTATAGTGTAAAGGTAATAATTAATTTTTATTATTGCTTTCAAAACTAAACTATTTAATTTTATAAGAAATAGATTTCTCAATAATTAGGATCAGATAAGAAAATATTAATAGATGGTAGAAGACATTTATAAGAATCTATAAAGCTTCGAGAAACTACACTCTGTTAATTGAATTGATTAATAAAACCGCAGTCATAGTCAGTATATTACTTATGAATGTGTCCTCAAAGCTCTTCGTCTTTCAAGGGTGCTTATGTTATCCCTAGAGACTCACAACTTGAAGTTGTATTATAGTGGGTGCCAAATTGCTAGATAGAATCTTATTCTCTTTAGGAATGTCGCTTTATGTTTTCTTCCAAAAACAATAAGAATGGAATAGAGACAATAACATGAACATGCAGAAATTCGTCAAGGACGAATGAATCTTAAATTTAATTTATTATTCTTGTTATTGGTAAGAGATAATAACAACAGCACTGCTTGCTCCCAGTAGATCAAGTCTATTGACCAAATTGGTAGATTTATTCATTATTACAGTTTTTTGAGTCTAGTTAAAGAATATGATGCCTTCTTCATTTTTTTTTATTAAAATTTTATTTCAATGTGAGGTCGATCAGGTAAAATTCAGATTTAGTTAATTGGTCAATGCGAGTTCAGGCTAGATGATGAATAGACAATAGAAGAAGTGACGTGTGAATCAGTTAGCGCTGCTGGTCCCGAAGCAGAAAATTAAAAGCGATAGGTATAGTAGGCAAAATTATTAGGTACCTATAACTGGAACAACTATATGGATTACAACATTTTTAGTAAATTATTGTAAATTAGAGAATGATTCATGAATGGTGGAATGGTCCAAGTAATAAATATTCAATAGTAATTATTGCAGGAATCCCTTTTGGAAATAAAAGCTTCTTTTCAAGTCTGGAGTTATAGTCCAGGCTATATAGGTCATGAGTTATAAAAAGTCAAGGACAGTTCAAATTTTGTGGAGTGGTATACATCAGTTTGCTGTCCTAATTAATATTCCAAGTTTGTGATCTTGAGCGACCGCCGCTCGTGCCGCCATATTGGAAAAATCGCAGCTAAACCGAAAACCCGTTTTTGGAGAATATCTTCTTTCCAGCACCACCTAGGCTAAAAACAACAAGTTATAGAGAAAAATAATTGCCTGCAACTATTGTGAGAAATATTTCAATCAGATGAATAATAGTTCACAAGCTACAACGGAGTCAAGCTCAGCAACTTTCTACAATTCGCAAGATCGTTACATTTGTTAAGTGAGAGGCACGGTTTTTTCATGTGGTAGCTCCCATAGTAGGCTGAATCCACGATTCCTTATTTATTGCCGTCTGTTCTTTCATTTTGATTAACTAAAATATCAATAAACGGTCAATGCAATGCATTGTGTCCATCTATGACAATTGCAGCAGCGCCGCCAAGCGTATGTGGGTGACACTAAGAGGAATATTTGGTGAAACAAGGCGAAAGTTTTAAATATCAACATTGAAAACAAAACTCGTTAGCGTAATTAGACGGGTGACATTGGTATTACGAATTACTAAAACAAAAAGTGACACCCATTGCCACGTGAGGGCGCTGTAAAACTTGTCGTTCGATTTAATTGAGAGTGTCTGGTAAGGTTAGTTAGAGAGATACAACAACAACAACACATATAGCCGATCTGACCAAGACAATTGCAAGTGACCTGGGTGGTGTAGTGGAAAGCACACCTGACGCGTAATCAGGAGGTCCGGGGTTCGATTCCCCGCTGGGCCACGAAACACTTTTGTTTGGTCAGATCTACTTACACGCTATATTATGTTTATTGACTCTAAGTCAGATGTTCGTAAAGATTCGAGTATTTCCCTCAAAAAACCCTCAAAGGCGCGGTAACAAGTATTCATATGATTAAAAGATATTTTCTACAAAAGTTGCAAGAAGTTTTATGCTCTATAACTTGCCGCTGAAGAAAAGATATTCTCAAAAAACTGGTTTTCAGTACCATTTCTCTCATATGGCGGCACGCGCGGCGTTCGCTCAAGATCCAAACTATAGGGACATTAATGAGGGCACCGAATTGTACAAATCCACCAAACTAAGAACTCCCCTTGTCCTCTTGTTGTGAAAGCTCTTTTTATATGCCCAGTGGCTGAATAACTATTATACTAGGGCACCGTTTTCCTTCTCGATTAAACCACCGTTGGAAGGACAAAACTCGATACTAAGCAACACTTTTGAATGCTAATGAAGTCATCAATCATATACAGTAGAGGTGATTGAATACACACGCTTGTTTTATCGTCCTCTAAAAGTGTGGAATTTTGTTGCAATTAAGTATATTTAATTCGACTAGCCCCGACAATTGCTTTCTTGTTGAATCGTTTGGAGAAGTTGGTATATCTCGAGCCAGTGCCGTGCGTGTTAGTAAATATTAAATTTAAATATGAATTGTGCTACGTGTTCTCAAGCAGCACTTGAGAAAGACTCTATTGCGTGTGATTTTTGTTCTGACCGTTACCATTTTTACAATTGCGCTGGTCTATCGAGAGCGGAAGTTCAGTGCCTAAAAACTCCGAATCGCTTATTTAAGCTTCTATTGCTCAAACTACAAGAATCTGAAAAACCAAATCAAATGTCTTGCGGATCTTCAAAGCAAAGTGGAGAAACTAGAAAGTCGCATTTCCGATATGCAATTGCGATTGGATGAGATCTCTCCACAAAATAAACCATCTGATCCGACCCATAGTCATAGTACGGACAACGGTGGCAGTATCGATGGACTCGCGAATGAGATTGCAGACCGCGAACGTCGCAAAACCAATGTCTTAGTGTTCAATGTTGCTGATGAGTCTACTGAGGCTTCAAGACCAGACCAGGTTAAGAATGACTTGTCCAATGTCAAATTATTCCTTGCTGACATACCAGGCGCTACTAAATCTTCCGTCTTGGTACAAAAAAACCCGAAGTAAATCGACCAATAAAAATCATCTTTAAAAATCCACAGCAAGCCTTACACGTCCTAAAAAACTGGAAACTACTCAACCCAAATATTGAAGTTTCTGCCGATCGGACACCCTTGCAGAGAGCTCATTTTGCCAAACTAAAAATGGAATTGAGAGAGATGGAGGAGGGCTGTTGTCGTGATAAAGTTATTAGATTCTTCAGTGGTGTACCTAAAATCGTCACGAAGAAAAAAAACTAGGTTTGCGGGCTGGCTCAAATAACATGAAGGTAAGAAATCTGTCTGTCTTTTATCAGAACACAAATGGTCTACGTACGTGTAGCTACAACAACTCTCTCAGCTTCGACTACGACGTCTTACTTATAACTGAATCTTGGCTACATTCGGGTATATCAAACCATGAAGTTATATGTTCTAATTATAATGTTCATCGGAAAGACAGACTGACTATAACTCAGGGTAGTGGTGTTCTAATCGCCATCAAGAAAATGTACAATTCAACTCAGATCAATATCCCTGAATCATCCTGTGAGGAAATCTATGTATCAGTTCTCATTGACAATGATCACATCATCATGGGTTCTATCTACCTGTCACCTAGTGTTCCGGAATTGGCCTATCATGATCATCTTTCTACACTGCAATTCTTAGTTGACAGATACCCACACGCCTCCATCTACGCCGCTGGCGACTACAACTTGTCAAGAACTACCTGGCATAAAAGTGAGGAAGACGCCGAGTACGGCATATTTATCTCTACGTCATCGAGTGATACCAGAATATGCAATAGCATAAATTTTTTAAACCTTTATCAATGCAACCTGATTAAAAACGATTTAAATTCAATCTTGGATCTAGTGCTGTGTTCTAATAGTACAAGTGTCCGGAAGTCTCCTCTCAGTTTGGTTCCTCCTGACAAATATCACCCTCCTTTGGAATTTGTTATTAGTCTGAGTCATGATAGCGATCTCATTCTCCATGGCCAAATTAAATTTAACTATAAAAATGCAAATGAGCCAGCGATAACTGAATTTTGTAATTCCATTGATTGGCAATCCCTTATTGATTCACATTCTGATGTAGACGTAAATGTTGATAAATTTTATAGTATTGTAAATCATGCTCTCAACTCATTTGTTCCTAAATTATTTGTCAACAATGGCAATTTTCCAATGGCATTATGTCAATGATAAGAAAAAAAACAGCATAGGTATTCCAAGTTCGGTAGAATTCGATAATAGAAAGTCTGAAAATGGAGTAGATATTTGCAATTTATTTGCAGATTATTTTAGGTCCGCCTTTACTGCTGTTAATGCCCCTAATAAGATCACCTTACCTTCAGATATCGAAAACACCTTTCAATTAAGCGACATCGCCTTCACAGAGCTTGATGTCCTTCATGGACTGAGTAAGCTGAAAGAAAATTATAATCCCGGTCCAGATAGAATCTCAGCTTTCTTTTTGAAACTTTTCAAATCCTCATTAGCCTTGCCTATCTCTCTTATTTATAATCACTCAATGTACAAGGGCTATTTTCCAAAAAAGTGGAAAATGTCATTTGTTTTTCCTTTATTTAAATCTGGTGATAAAAATAAGGTTATAAATTATAGACCTATATGTATGGTAAGTGCTATAGCAAAGGTCTTTGATTATCTGGTTTTGGCTGTAATATTCAATGTTTTTATGAACCATATTGCTGACCAACAACATGGTTTTTACCGCGGACGCAGCGTGGAAACAAATCTATTGTGCTATACCTCCTATATTTACAATGCTGTAGAGTCTGGGCTACAGGTCGACTCTGTTTACACAGATTTTAGTAAAGCCTTCGATAGGGTGGACCTGTCTTTGCTCACTGAGAAACTCTTCCATTGCGGCATTTCGGGCAATATGCTATCATGGCTAGAAACCTTCTTACATGGTAGAACCAAGGTGGTGAAAATTGGAAGCTATATATGTTTCGTACGAAATATCGGTAACGTCGGGTGTACCACAGGGGAGTCCTATTGTTCTCCTTATTCATAAATGACATAACAGCTGTCTTTAAATACTCTAAATCCCTACTATTTGCAGATGATGTGAAGGTGTTCGCGGTTGTCAATGATCTGTCAGATTCTTTAAAGCTGCAAAGCGACTTGGACAGATTGAATGAATGGTGCGTAGCTAATAAACTCTTCTTGAACAGAGATAAATGTTGCGTGATATCATTCTCCAGGAAAATTTCGCCACTTATGTTTTCATATTATACCTACGGATGGCCAATTTTTACAACGCGAATGCAAGGTTAGAGACCTGGGAATGATTCTTGATTCTAAATTATGCTTCGAGGCACATATTTCCTCAATTATTGGCCGATGCTACAGGTTGGTAGGTTTTATTAAGCGCCAAACAAGAGATTTCAAGGACATTTCATCTATAAAAATTTTGTACTTCTCTTTGGTCAGATCAATCTTGGAATTCGGCTCTCTTGTTTGGAACCCCAACTACAACTGTCACATTGATCGTTTGGAACGGGTACAACGAAAAATGATCAATTATCTTTTATTCAAGTCCAATATTGACAGATCCTTATATACCTACCCAGAAAGGCTCCAGCTCGTTCACTGCCAGTCGCTGCAAGCTAGACGTTCTGGTTCTGGTCGATATGTAATTTTTATCTACAAGCTCCTTCAATGGTCTTCTTAGCTGTCCGGAATTGTTAGCGCAAATTGCTATTCGAACTCCTATATACCCCACAAGATCAGCTGCCCTATTTGCTCCACCACCACACAAAACTAATTATGGCCTATTCTCTCCAATAACAGATATGATCAACCATACTAGCGACTTTATGACTCGCTATCCTGGCTTGGACATATTTTTCAGCTCCTTAAGGGCACTGAAAACTTTCCTTAGCAATCAATGACAGGGTGCTCGATTTGTTAATAAGTAAAATGAGTTAATTATTAGTTAATTCCAATATAAGGGTTGTGTAACTGTAAATACATTATTTGGGCTTGCCCGTAAATGTAAATACTTAAATAAATAAAAAAAAATAATAGAAGTCTTTTATTATATGGATACCATTCTTTAAACTTCATACGAAAAAGGAGTTGAATGAAATTACTTATAGGTACTATACTCACATTCACGTCATTCAAATATATTGAATGTATTTTTTTACTTTTACTTTTATTGAATATTATTTAAAAAGTGAAACTAAATGTATGAGAAATGCTCAATAATAATAATAATAATAATAATCGAAGAGAAAATTTCTCGTAAAAGAAGGTCAAGCTTTTGTTTAGTAAAGTACTCGTAATGTCTGCTCAGTTGGGATGTGCAAATTAACAGACCTTTATGACGAAGATATTTAAAATATTAAATTAGATTTGTTCCAATAAGGTTCTTCTGATTAAAAATTCAATGGTTGTAAATAAAATAATTTGACGAAATCATCATTCTATGTAACGTTCAAGAACGGAACCATAAATTCCTTATTGGAAAAGTTAAAAGAAATTGAAGAAGTTGAGGAGTTTCGGAAAACTTTTAAATGAGAAGCTTTGTTGCTTTCGTTTCACTTTTAATAGATATGTACCTAAGAATTCTAAGCTTATTTTTCAAACGACTTGTTATAACACGGAGTGCCAAAGATGAACGAGTAAAAAATGGTTATGTTCCTGTCAGTTGACAAGCGTCTCGCGTCACTAAGCTTACTTAAAGATAAAACACTACACACTTACTGCTTTTTTTATCTTCAAACAGTCCTGTCGCGAGACACTTTTTGAGTTCAGATAATGCAATTTGTGAAGTGAATAATTCCAGTGTTAAGAATTGCATCTCGACGTACGTTACAAAAGTCATGGCCAACCGTCAATTTTTTTTTTTTTTTTGTTGCTCACTCTTTAGTACCCTTGTGACTGTACTACAATGTATGATAAAATAGACTTGTATTAATTCAAAATTATTAATCGTCAAATTTAATGATTTCCCATTTATTACTGTTTAAATTACTTTGCATAAATACAATTTATGTTCAGTTTGAAATAAATGAGTTTACATTTATGTTATTTCGAATTAATATTGCCTTTGTATTCCACTGTTCCCGTTACGGTTGGTTAAACATAATAAAGGAGATCGCAAAATGCGTCCGGAAATCCTCCAAATCCGTTTATAAATTTTACAGGGGCACAGAAAATTTGACGTGGGAGTAAATGTAAATTTCAGATGAGTTATTTCGTTTGCTTGATAATTCACTGACAAATAATTTATTGTGGATTTGGGAAGTTTTTTACACAGATTCCGTTCAGTTCAGTTGCCAAAAATTTGCTGACATTAAACATGGATGATGAGAAACTCGAATCATCGATCGAAATTTTCTATCAAATTATACAGATTGCGTCGTAAATTTTGTAAGCATTTTCGAGGGTTGATCGATTGTAAACTAGAAATTAACATTTTTCTGTATTCTGACCTGAACACTTTCACATATTCCACTATTATTACAGTACCTTCTTCTATAATAGGAAAATATACACATAATGTTGAGCTCAATATTCTTGACTTAGATAGCATACTCACTTGTGTACGATTGTAACACTTCTTTCAGATACTTATAATAGTACATAAAAATTTCTTACAGCCCTCAGAAAAGGCTAAGGAACGAGCACAATGGGGCAGCAGTGTGGAGTTCCTCATGTCCTGCATCGCCATGTCAGTAGGACTGGGGAATATTTGGCGGTTTCCTTTCACTGTTCAAGAGAACGGCGGGGGTGCCTTTCTCATTCCCTACATAATCGTATTAACGCTCATAGGACGCCCTCTTTATTTCATGGAGATGGGAATTGGGCAGTTTACCAGTAAGGGCAACATCAAAGCTTTTGAGCACTTATCTCCTATTCTCACAGGTAAGTTTCTCATTTAGCTTAAATGTGAACTAATATTTAAATGTATAGGATTCACAAAAAAGCACTTCTTTTCAATAAGACTAACATAAGATCTTTACTTAAAAATAGAATAAATTCTTGATTATTTGTGTTAAAATTATTAAAAAAAAATATCTATAACACATGGTGAATACATAAAACATAATATAGGCTGTTATGATTGCACTTTCATTTTTGAATGGATAAAGATAAGAGTTTGCAGGAGGTATCCTTAAAAATAATAGTCAATCAGTCTTATACTTATACCATTTTATTACTGATGCAGCGATGGTTCGTTGACCACCTATAAAAACCGTTTTCATAAACAATTACGTGTTAACTGAACCTGAACGATCTGAAGAACGCCTAAAAATGCCGAAGCGGTGAAAGAGAAGAGCCCACAGCGTCCGATCTGACGTCATGTGATTTCCCCGGGAATTTTATACTGTAAGAAGAGTTACGCACAAGACTCTAACTAACCTACACTGCCACTCATGTAAAATTCAGACCGTGCGAGAGTTGAAACAACCTGTTTTTGTAAGTGTTTTATATTTCTCTTTCTAATTTCGCGTTGGAAGTTCCAGCAGGATGGACAACGGCACAATGACATGCTGACAGAAAGTTGATAATCATGATGGATATTTATTACCGTGCATCCATTTCTTGATCGCGAATGTTTAGTTGCCCCCCGAAAAATCAAAACCTGCTCGCGTTTCGACAATTTTTCTAACCACAGTTTATTTTTTTTTTTTGAGAGAGAGATTATTGAGATTATATTACGGATGGGGAGTAAAAATTAAAATTATTGCGACACATGTTATCGTACTATAGAATCACCGTATCACGGCCGTGTGTCGGCTGTGATTCGATTACCTTACTTTTTTTCGATGCATGGTCAGCTCGAATTAGGCGCCCGGGAACGAGATGAGGATGTGTGGCTCAACAAGTCTAATTTTACTTTGCGAATCTTTCACCGAATGACGGCCATAATATCTACTGTGCGGCCTTAGTTGTCTAAGGGTGCGTCGATATGCGTCCAAATCTTAAACCATACGCTGGTCACTCTTAAATATTGTCTTTCGTCTAGTTGTAATTAGCAAAATTGGGGAAGCGTTTCAGTAACCAAGAACCATTTATTAAAAAAATGTAACCTATTGGCTCTACAATTTACATTTTATAATTTTTTTATTATCTACAATGGCTTTTTTGTTCTTGAGTCACCATGTAAACCTTTATTGTGAGATTTTACTCAGATCAGTGTTTACTAGTAAAATTTCAAGAATTCATGTTATTGGCGATTTTTTTTTTGCACGCCACTGGATTAACATCCTCTCAAAATGGTACTATACTAAATTATATTGAAACCTGTGAAGTTTCAAGAATTCAATAATAATAATTATTATTATTAATTTTAAGCGGTTAATCCAGTGGCATACCTAGATTTTTCAAAAAATCGGTAATATGCCTTTTTTGAATTTTGAATCTGGCAAAATCCATAATACTAGACAAGTTTCGACAAAATTTAGTAAAGTGCGAAAGTGCCTTTTTGAGAGATTGCGAATCCATTTGGCGTGCTCAGATTTTTTTCTAAAAAAGTTCGCTTAGTAGTATCATTTCTTTGAATTTTTATTTACCAATAAAATGGCTAATACTTGACAGCTTTTGATTAACTTTAGTGTAGTTAGCCTCATCCCTAGAGAACAAAAAGATCTTCAACTAAATTTTTCATATTTCAGGTCGATTTTTTGTATATAATGATAGGAAGTGCCGTTTTGAGAGATGATGACTTCAGCGGCGTGTCCAAATTTCAAAAAAACCTAATATGAATTCTTGAAATTTTTGCTTCAAAAATAGAGTTTATCAAATTCTACAATTTAAAAAATTCGGTAAAAAAGGAACAACAAATAAAAAATTTACAGGGTGACCCAAAAACAAATATGCCACCACAGATTACCAATTCATATGGCTCACTAATATTAATAATTCAATATCTAAAAATAAAAAATAAATTTATATAGGTACAAAAAACTACTTAAAATAAGAGTGTTCATCGTAAGGTCTCATGAAAAAATTATAATTTCAGGAGTGGGCTATGGACAAGTTCTGAGCGCAATATTTATAGGAACGTATTACTGTTCCATTATGGCACTGACAATATTTTACTTAGTCAACTCTTTCACGTCGAACTTTCCCTGGAATAATTGCTTGGATACCTGGAATCTGGATGCCGAAAACATCACATGCGTTTCCATGAAAGAAAACGGAAGTGACATTAAAAATGTTCACTTTGAAAAGAAGGGCTCTTCAGAACTGTATTTCAAGTATGTATGTATTGTATATATGTATATGTATATCATTTCCAATTTAAAATGTAAGCAGGGGTTCGAAAATCGATGAGAAACTCAGGCGTAACGTATATTTATTAATTTCCAACAGTGATCTGTTTTTTTTTTATACATAGGGTCGTATGCTAGAAAATCTCATTTGGCGTTGTTAACGTAACACCGATGTCAATCTGACGTTGTTGTTAAAATCGATTCGGTATGCTAGAAAGAAATATTCATGATTTGACACTGCTGTTAGGTAACATCATCATGTTAAAAATGTAACATGAACAATAGCGGCAACGTTGTATATTAGCTGATTACAGGCTAAGAACAATTCACGAGCTAGATCGAACCCGAACCGAAGTTCCATTTCGTAATAAATCGGCGATCCGAGATGGTCGTGGTTGATTTTGGTCTCGCGTTGTTAGATGTTGGCTAGTGCCTACTGAACGCATGCGTATGAGCTAGATAAACACAAAACTCGTCTACCGTCGACCGTCAACGAACGTCATTGCCATCCGATCCTATCATTCGCCATTATTGTTATTGTTGTGTTGTAACAAATAATAACAAATGTAAACGTTTCAGTTTTCTTTGAGTGAATTAATTTGGTTTACTGTAAAAGTATAAATGGAAGTTGTCGTGAAATCAAGAAAGAACTTCTCTGAAGTTGAGAGGCAGATTTTGCTAGAAATAATCAACAGGTAAGTTATCAATTACCTAATTTAATTATTATGTATCTTATTGCAGAGTGTAGAATACCTAACCAAACCTAACCCAATAGTCGGTTGAGAATTTTATGAAGAGGGAGAAGTTTTTAAAGATTATGTTCACAATGTTCTGTTTTAAAACCCCTTCAGATTGCCAGAGGTGTTGCAGACAACATTAATTTCCTTAATTAAAAATTATTTTTTTATTTGTTCTGGTTTGGCTCTGCCCATGGTTATACAATAATTATTATTTTATTGAGTGTAATATTATCAAATAAATTATTTATTTTACACACAAATATGTCTTATGTTGTTTAACTTATTTTATTTTATTGTCACCTACTCTATTTATGCCGCCCATGGTTATATAATTATGTTATTAAATATAAATATAAATCAATGAAACAAATTTTGTTTTATTTATTCTGAATCTAAAGTGTTTAAATGAAGAAAATCTAGGTACTTATGTAGAACATCAAGCAGAAGACCTACATTAAAACAAATATCAACTCCACTCCACCTACCCTTATGTCTCTGACCATGATGACCTGTTATATTTTTTTGCTTAATTTCATTTTTTATATCCAAATGAAAAATACACATCAAGCAGGAAAAATTATTTTCTCTATTTACTCCGCCCATGATATAGTTAACTATTATATAATTTTTTGAATCTAAATGCGTCCCTGCTGTGTTTCTGTAGTTAGGACTACTTTCTCGAAGAAAAATTTTGGAAATAAATTATAGTATAAAAATACTTGGTAGGTACCTACTTTTGGTTAATTTTTAACTTATGGAACAAGATTGTTGATATTTAGTTGTAATTGCACTGTAAATAAACATAGAAAAAACATTTCACTCTGGAATAATACGGTATTTATTAAAAATCTTCCTAAAATTTGACAGCTAATAATAATTAATCGATCCATACCCTGTGATTATTGTAACATGACCATTTAACATTGACATTCAACTGTTCCTACTCGATTTTCCTTTCTAGCATACCAAATTGGGTGATTTTAGCTTTAACGCCGTTGTCAACATGAAATTTGACATGGCGATGTTAAAGCATTTAACATGGTCACGTGACCATGTCAAAGTGATTTTTAACAACAGTGCCGTTGTTAACAGCGCTGTCAAAGGCGAAATTTAGTTTCTAGCATACCACCCATAGAGGCTCAGTTTTTTTTTTTAATTATTAATATTGAGATCTCGAAAACTACGAGAGTTTTTTACTGCTGCACCCTCAATTTGCTTAGATTTTCAAAAATCGCCTTTAAATCGATCCTACTAAGGAAAAAAATTAGGGATGTGATTTGAAAAAAAAACAAACAAAAAGGAAATAATTACTTGGGGGTTGAAAGGAGTAAAGTTGTATTGAGGATGCAGCCGTAAAGCATTTGAAGTTTCACATTATCTCATTTGATTCTGTTTGAAGTAACGAGAATATCCCTTGGTGAAGAAAATTTGGGATATTTTTGTGTTGTGTTATCCGGTTAAAAAAAAAACAAGTAAACATGAAATATATGCACATTACATTAATTTTTGTTTCTAATTTTTTGTGTTTTTTTGCGTCACGTTCTATTTTTTGTCAATTTTTGAAAAACTATTTTTAAATTTTTTTGTGTTTGACAGGCGTGAAGTACTTCAGGAATACAAAAACATCGATACAGGTATCGGCCTGCCGGAGTGGCGTTTAACCTTATGCCTGTTCGCAGCCTGGACGGCCCTGTTCGTCATCTCCTTGAGAGGGGTGCGCAGCACCGGGAAAGCCGCCTACTTCCTCGCTATCTTTCCCTACATCATTATGCTTACGCTGCTCGTGAGGGCTGCCACCTTGGAAGGAGCGATGGATGGGATGTACACTTTTATAAAGACTGATTGGGAAAAACTCTTGGAACCTCAGGTAAATTGTAACTGTCAGAGAAACCGAAATTATACTAAGTAGTTTTCACCTTCAAATCGACCAAAGAATTGAACTGGTACTAAAAAACGAAGGTTTTATTTTTCACTGCAGTTTTTCCTCAATTTAGCCATTTTGTTGTTTAATTTAAAATGTACTCTACTTTCTAAGCCTTTACGGGCACTTTCAGCGTTCAATACCGATGTGAAGTACCATATTATATAATCGAGTCTGCTATCATAATTATAGTAAACTAACATGAAAAAAAAATTATAAGTTGTCCGAAGTTCCAAAAAAATGGGAAAGTCTGTTTTGATTATCAAAAAGGAAGAGAAAACATATTTTTTGGGAATTAACCCAATGACAAATCGTTTTTTAAGTGTCACTCTAAGAATAAAGCGACACTTTCTGTATCTAACTATCTGAAATAGCCTTATTTAAATATGCCGGAATATGCCAATAAAATGCCAAGAAAACAATACAGTAATCTATTGAAAAGGGGAAATCGCTTTCTAAGTTTGAGAAAGACTCGAAATTACATTTCACAACTTTTAAATTTATAGCAAGGTGCATAAAGCTATAGTAATCTATTATAAATAGCACAAGTTCTTACTATCGCAATCAAGTTCATGGGGCAGTAACTCCACGAGATTTGAACTTCAATTTGAAAGCCAGCTAGATCGTCTAGATACAATGACATTTGAAGTAAACTTAGATACAAGCACGGAGTTGAAGATATGCCTGCTTGACTAAATGATTTGATTTGTTGAAAACATAAAAGAAAAGTAAGATAGAACTTCTACAGTTAATTAGAAGTCTGAAGAGGTATACATAGATACGAGTTTTCCGGGTGAAACTATTTTCAAGCAGTTTCTTATAGCGCTATTTAATTATTTTCTACCGTTTATATTTTGACTGACACCTCTTGAACCTAAACGCAAGTTAATTTTTTTTTGCAGGTTTGGTATGCTGCAGTTACTCAATGCTTTTTCTCTCTAAATGTTGGATTCGGTGCCATTATTATGTATGCTTCATACAACAAATTCGATCATAATATTTCTAGGTTTGTATTTATTCTTATTTATTTTGGTAATTTTAAAAACAATATTTCTTATTTTTACCTCAGAGATGCTCTAGTTGTTTCCACTTTGGACACATTCACATCTTTACTAGCTGGATGTACCGTTTTTGGAATTTTGGGAAATTTAGCTTTCCAGTTAGACGTCGATCCCGAGAAAGTAGTAAATGGTGGTGGAACCGGTTTGGCTTTCATTTCTTATCCCGATGCCATTTCAAAATTTGATGTAGTTCCCTGGGTAAGTACTTATTTTTTGACTTTATACCTTTGGCTATACCTAGTTTAACTTTGCATTACGAACAGTGAGTATTATAAAGGTTCATTAAGTTAAGGGTCTGATTTCTGAGTCAGTTCCTAGAAAAGTTATTGATTTTACGTAGAAAATATAGCAATTTAGTGATTCTCGACATGAAAGGGATTCCAAAAAATTTTAATAAAAATAATTTGACGTCGATATTAGCTTTAAAAGTGGTCGGAAAAATCTGCCCGGCAGCTTAATGAGCCTTTATAATACTAGCATTAAGAGAGTTAGCAGAAAATAGTATCAATTAATTAACAAGTTCTGTACGTGAATTTGGTAAGCGATAAGATCAAAGAGAGTCTCGCAACCACAAAAAGGCCATTGTTAGAGAAAATCAATGGAGAACTTGTAGAATAAATTGGTAAGCTTAATTTATAAGATTGCAAGATTGCGTGATGTTTTAGAAATTACATCGCTGGAAATAGAAAGAATTCACCAGTTGATTTATTTTATTTATTTTTTCTAGTTCTAGGTTTACAGAGACGGTTTTCCTTTCTATTCGATCTTCTCTATTTTAAAGTTTTAAGACCTTAGCAGGACAACTACTACTCTTTAGGAATTGTTCGACGGTAATTCACTCTTTTATCAAGATTCTTTTGACAATAATAGATGTAGATAGATCAGTTAGACTTAAGTCAGAACACTCGCGAGCCGTTTATTAGAAACTTTTGATTAATAAATCGGGATAGCACTTTATATTATTACCAACCTGATCTTCAAACAAGCAAATGAAGGATATTTTTATTAACAATGTAAAGCTTTTGATGAGGATACTCGAGAAGTGAAACTGTAGTCTTACAAGATACAGCCTTTGAAGATGTAGTGAAATGGATCGCACCTAGGTAGGATGATAAGGAAATTATCCATCGCCCTCGTTAAATCAACCCAAACCGAAAAAGCAAACAGTGCAAATATAGGTACGTAAATACCTAAAGGTAAAATTGTTAGGAAATTAAATCGCAACTACGCGCCCTAAAATCCAATGAAATATTGAAGTCAACAAATTAGATATTCATAAAAGAGAAACCGCGCTAGCTAGTTACATTCCAGCGCTTTAAGAAAACATCCGAAAGACCGGCAAAGCTAGGGTAGAAACTCACCAGATGTTAAGGCAGGGTATTGTATCAAGACACTCTCGAACCGCGTGACGGAGAATAGGTGACCTAGATACAGACCGGGTGGAAAGATTTGTGAAATCATGAGTCAAACAATAACCCCTTGCAAAGACAATAGTAAGTCGCTAGGTACTCCACCCACGATAATAGAAATTAAACCAATCAATAAAGCGAAAAAATAAATGAAGGTATCCAAAAATTCACCACGGTCCTCAAACAACAAGCAGGTGAAAATGCGAAATGAAAGTTAAGCCGGTGTAATTATAATAGCTAGGCACAATGGAAAAGACGAAAACGCGTCGGCCGATTTTAAGGAAAATTTAGGTAGTTGAAGTTCAGGATTATTCAGTAAGGAAGCCGCGAGGTCAACTTGCTAGATCTTACGAGAAGTGAGATATGATAAGAAACAGAGACGAGAAATCAGGGTGCCAATAAGGGGCATTGTTGCTTGTCGTGTTTAGAAAGCGGGCCACCGCTTCTATAAAAGCAGACGTCTTATAGCAGCTAAAGACAGATGAAGATCAGCTTCCAAGCAGGTCGAATCTGACTCCCGAACCCTTTAGTCGTTGTCCAGAGACGGCATATTGTGAACTCCAGGCAACCACTCCTTCTTTAACCATTCGGCCAGAGACGACTTTATGTGAACTCCAGCCGAATTGTCCTTCTTCAACCTGAGAATTTTCATTGCCAATTTAGTTAGGGTCAAATAGCACCCAAACAAACTTCTAATCACAATTCTTACCCAGCAATTCGGCCAGAGACGGCCTTGTGTGAACTCCAGCCGAATTGTCCTTCCTAAACCCAGGAAAACCCCTTGAGAAATTAGTTAGAGCAGATATCATTGCAACCACATTTCCGACAACGTAAAACAATCAACCCGATCCGCAATGTTCACGTGCACAGGCCCCATTTTAAATCAAGTAAAATAATCAGCTAGGTATTAGGCGGCACCACCAGTAAGTAGTAGGTACCTACGCAATCACGTCAATAAATAGAAAGACCCCGGCAGGAAAGAAATACTTCAACAAATAATTACAAATTCACGTATAGGAAATCGAGAGAGAGCTAGGAGGAAAGTAGGAAAATCAAACCCAGGAGGAATAACCTGTGAATAAATAAAACTGCCTGTGATTAGAAATAATTCAATCATCCTATTTTTCCAAGAGTCCGAGTTTATTTAGTGCAAATGTTAGACAGGAAGCATTCCCTTTAAATTATACGATATTAGAAAGTGAGAGGAATTCCCTCGCTATTGTATGGCACCATGAATGAAGATCACATAGTAGAGCACCCTCCGATATAGAACAGGTCCAGATAGAACAAGGCAGCGTTGTCAGATGTAGCACCTGCTACTCGCATATATTCAGCCCTATTCCGTAACTCACGCGTCCAATCGAATAGAAGTGGCATTCCGAGTCGGAATTTGCCGACCTCGATTTGGCGACATCTATCAGAGCTCTATTCGTATTCCGTAACACGAGTAGATACGAGTAAGATGGCTTGTCCTCTACTTCTACTTTGACGATCGTGGCAACATTGCAAAACGGGGTCGAGCTCTCCATTTGTACCAAAACGTTTTGCACTTTTCATCGAAAATTGACGTGTCGCGCCGCACACGAAAAATCGCGCCGCACGTTTTTGTAATAAGTATCAGGGAGGGAGATTGTTTATTTGTTGATTAACGGAAGTGCCAGCGCGTGTTTTTACTGTTTTTCTAATTTAACTCCGTTTTTATTTTTTGTGATTATATTATACGTTATTTTTAATAATTATTTAATTAATTATTTATTTAATAATTTTATTATTAGTGTATTTTTTAACAAAAAATACACTATTGAGGACGACATCACTTTTCGAAAATCACCCAAACTCATCAAATGTCCACCGATCATGACCCCCAGATCACGAAAAAGTGGTTTTCCAAAATTCACCTGCCCACGATATATATATATATATATATATATATATATATATATATATATATTTATATATATATATTTATATATATATATATTTCTCCAAAATCGCGAAATTTCGATTTTAAAAACGCTCCTGTGGCTTTATCTTTTAAGATTAGTGAACGAAATTTTGGGTCCTTGTAAAATTTGGGAATGACGTTGGATTTTCGTTGAAAAACTTTCCAAAAGTCCCATCACTTTTTTTTTTTTGTCCAGGTTTTTGTCATCTCATTTCAGGTCGCAGTTTTGAATCTAGGAGGCTGAAATTTTCACTGAAGCCAGTGTCGTGGGTAGGAAAAAGGGTGAAAATGTGTCAATTCTATAACCGTTTATGAGTCCATTTTTGAAGAAGTTGAACCGAAATTTTCCATTTTTTTTTGCTTTAACATATAATTTGATGTCTTAGCTTCAATTCTCCTCGATTAATGTAGCACTTTAAACGAAAAACAAAAAAGTTTTTCGCTTGTGCAAAATTAGCTTGCACTTATTAAATCGATGAAATGGTTCGCAATTTCTTTTTTATTTTTTTTCACATTCAATTATGAATGGTTCTGAAAATTAGAAGAGCAATCGCAACGACAATTAAATCACCTACATGCGGGTGAAAAAAGTATTTAAATTGGTCTTTTAATAACTAAGATATGACTAGTTTAAAAAATAAAATGTGTAGGATGAAGTATTGGACGTACTACATATACCTACTCGATCATCGCTACATATTTGAAAGGCACCTTTAGCTCAGTTAGTTAGGCAAGCGAACCCTTGCCTAAATAGTAAACTGTTGATGCGGGTTCGAAACCACGAGAGGGCTATTCTTTTTTTTTGGTAGGTAGGTGGTTTTCCGCTTTTCCCCCCCAAAAAATCGGATTATTTTTTCATTATATTCATTATAAAAAAAAATAGGAAGAAAATATTTATTATTGAATCGCATAAAAATACACTATTTCTGCGATTGATGCGCAAGAAGGTTTTCATTATTATCAATTCATCCGTGAATTTCTTATCCCGTGGCTTCGCTTGTTAGTCAACCAACACGAGGCAGAATGAAGAATTGAAGAATGTTCAAGTTCATGTAATTATAATGTAATTATAAGTAAATAACGTGACGTGAAGTCCGGATTTTATGTTACCATGGTTACTTGCGCGTGCGTAGACCAATCTCTATTTACCTCAACCGGATCTCGACAGCACGGAAGCGATCGGAATTCATTTCTACTGAACGGAGCTATTTTCATTTCTATTTCAATTTCTAGTGCGCTACGGAATACCGAATCTAAGTAACTTCTACTCACGCCCCCCACTTCTATTCTATTCTCGTCATCTCTATTCGATTTGAAGTTACGGAATAGGGCTGATTATTAGGATATACCAGTTCCATTACAACACCCGATTAGGAGTTATAATAGGTACTCGATTACCACACGTTGGGGAGGCATTCATCTCGATGTCCAGATGAAGACCTCGAGAGCCAGTAAATGAGCATGACTCTTTAAAGTGGAAATCGCAGCACGCCACGGGGCAATAAAACACCCACAGTGTAGGATAGGCAAATCGGCGAATAGAGAATCAAAATCACTAAAATTAGACTGGCCTCGAGAGTGGGTAAAGCCAATTTAGATTTCAACAACCAACTTGATCATTAGGTATAAGGTCGTTTATCCGAATCTCTTCTAACCAGATTTTATACACACCTGAATCTTATGTGACAAACGCTATTATTATGTGTCTCATCATACTATCTACGCTCTTTGGGGTGATAGGTCGACGTACTCGTGTTACTGGCGGACCGGTGGCTGGTACCGATACAAAAGATTAAGTAATTTGTCTGTAAACAAGCCTAAACACGAATGATAAACAAAAGTCCAGCATTTTCAATCATTAACTAGATTAATGGTTAAAGAGTCGTGGTCTGTAGTATGGTCAGCTAATAACAGCGCCGGATTACCCACAAGGCTACCTAGGCTGTAGCCTAGGGGCGCAAAGCTTGGTAGGGCGCCGGAGGCGCCCTTAAAACTTGTAAATGAATGTAAATGCATAAATACTTAGGTACTAAAAATAATGAAATACCTATACATTTCCGAGTTAGGATAATATAATACCTACCTACTGCCCACACGCAGGCGACAAGTTCATAGGGGCGGCGGGCGAGAGAAAAAAACATCTTAATTCATAACAATAACAAAAATTATCAAAATATCATGATAAAATTAATTACTGGGAGGGTAGTATAGTCAAGGAGGCGGGGGGCGCGTGCAGGATCCTGGGCAACTTTTCACAATATTACATAATCAGGGCCTTTCTAACCACAGAATTAATAGGACTGTAGGCAAGGGGCGCAAGCCTTTTGGTGGCGTATGTTTTTATTGAAGTATAATATTTTTTGTGATTATTTATTAGTCATTTAGTTATTATAGTTTTCACATCTCAGTACCAACATGTTTAACTAAGTACATAGTGGGAAATTGCGTAACTTTTAACATTGAAAATAATTTCGCTTGCTGCGCATTTTCTTTGGAGCCGGACATACATAACTAGTGTTAAATTATTTAGAATTCATACTGCACTAACTTATTTGTAATCCATCAGTCGTCATTGGCTTATTCCCAGCGTTAGCTATCCTTTACGCATTTCATCTGAGAAAAAGGCACATTACTTTCAGTGGCCCATAGGCCCCAAATATCTTAGAACAGCTCTGGCCTGTACAGACTACCCGCGGAACGCCGAACCTGATTCATGTTCTATAATAAAATTAGGTACCTAGAGTTCTATACTATTTTCCTTTTCTTGAAAAATTCGTGATACATATGCATGTCTTGGTTCTTGAATTGACGATATCGAACAACGAAGGCTTTGGCCATATTAAAACCAGATGGTGGCTCTAACCCAACTTCTATTCAACTCTATATATTATCCGGCGGACCTTTCCAATGCTTGAACGTAATGCGAAAATGTATAGCTATAACAGTATAAATGCAGTTATTCCTTATAGTGTGATTAACATTTTCACACTTGTTTTTTCAAAAATTTTCTTGGGGGGAACCCCCGAACCCCCCTCATTCCTGGGGGGTACTCCGTACCCCCCAGACCCCCCGGTTGGACTCTATAATGCTAGCATATCTTTGACACAATTCACTCACAAAAAGCGCAGCAGAATTTACCTAATGAAATACCTACACATTTCTTTCTATTAATGTCTAATTTTACATACAAAAAATTGCTCTTTGCCATTCCTTAGATAGAGATTTTTCCATAAGAGGGGAGAGAGGGCGACAATTACTAAAATTCAACTAAAAAGGGGCGCTGTTATTTAATTAGCCTAGGGCGCTGCAAACCTCTAATCCGGCGCTGGCTAATAATCACGTTGAGGAACAAAGATTTTCGAGAGAAAGAACGGAGCCAACATGCTCTGGGGTAATTAATTAAGGTGTGTAGTAAAATCTACAATTATACAGTTGATTAAGGTTTCAATCTGAAAAGCACTCGAATGGCGAGTATGGTAAATCACAAGGTATAACAGTGACAAATGCCTAAAGGCAAGGTAACATATGTGACATAAAGGTCGCCTGACGAGGCAGCATCGACGGGTGCAATTAAAGGTAGAACAAGACAAATAACAACAAGGTATACAAAGTGATAACTAAATACAGTATCACCCAGGTTATGAATTAAAGTAAACGGAGGTGAAATAATTCACTCTCCCAGGTAAATCAACTGTGAAAATAAAATCATTAAATAAAAGAGAATCGGAAGGAACGATTTTATAAGAGATACGAAATCAACATTCAGGAGAAGTGGCAACCCCGTACTCGAATGAGCCCCGAAGGACTAGACCATCTTAAGCGACCCGAGTCCCGAATCGCTGCAGCTCGGTAACCGAACTTGCCGCCAGCCGTCTAGGCGCGAAATTCAACCCGAACCAGACCCACAGGGCGACTCCGCTAGATATACAGGCTGATTCTCTCCGGTTGAAAATACACGATAAATTCGTACGAGAAATTGAATAGGTAAACCGACAGACATTTCCGCAATATCCCGGATAGTCTGTAACCACAATGGTTGTCGTATTTAATTAATTCAAGCTGATGCTTGAAATGAAATCAAAGAAAATAGAAAAAGGAAATTAAGCAAAGAAAATCGTTGAGTAGGTAATCAACAAAATTGCGGGACAGACATTCCCGCAATATACCGGGTAGTCTATAACCAAAACAAAAGCAAAACGAAATAATAAAAAAGCACAGGTGTGCAAAAGAGTGGAATCCGAAATGGATTGGAGTTTGAAAAATGCATGAAAGGGATTCATCATTCGCTTTCCATTGTTTTGTACTCTCTATGCAAAATCACAGCCTCTCTCGCCCTTCACCATTTTACGCCCTTGCAAACGAATTCTCTCGCTCTTCACTCGCTTTTAGACATCTGACAGGAAGCCAACAGTTAACAACAAGTCTCAGTTAAACTCCCCGCTTTTCTGTGGGAAATCCCAATCAACCGAGATACAATGAGTCATAGTAGGTTCTTTTGCGCATCCGTTTCGGCCATAGTAATCCTGGCATACCTCAATCAACGAGCAGGGGTGACAACGGTAAACACAACGAAAGAAATCACAGCGGTCCTATTAGGGGAAACCCAGAGGTAAATAGACGATCACAGTGGCTTTTCGCGAAAGACGAGGGGGCCCGGGTCCTTTCAGTTACAGTAGGTACCTAATATTTTGCGAAATTGTGAATGGCTTCTCCTTCAGGAGTCCAGTAGTCTGTTTTTAGCACCAAAATCATCTTTATAGGCACTAGTTTACTTTGAAATTTCATATTTCAATTTCAGAATTCCAAACACTGAAATAATAAAAAATAAATATAACTTTACCTCTGTTTGGGGAATAACTCGGAAGCTTTAAATTAAACCTACTGAGGGTAATGAAACTGGTAACGACACACAGGACAAGACCAACCTAGTAAAACACTGAAATGCAACGAAAGAAGCAGAACTCAGATCAACTAGAGTATGCAGATTTATTTAATTCAATAAACCATTGAACAGGTGTTTTACCTACACTGTCAACATTTCTAGAACGTATTTCGTTGACCATTCACAGCTCGAATGAATCTTTTCGCCTGCTTCGAATTTTCCCCCTTTTTTTTCTACCAACTTTTACTGCCATGTCTGCTTCCTTCTCACTTTATTTCAAAACCTTGCTGTTTTGTCTCCGCGATATCCGAATGAGTGTAATGAGCTGTAACTACTTTTGGTCGGAATCATACTAGATGATGACGTGAAGTATGCTATTCGTCGAAGATTTCATGCTGCATTTTATAGAAATGAAACTCCAACTTTAAAAACAATTATTCTAAAAGAGTTGCATAACGAACAAAAGAAATTGTTTTGTGGCGAGAATTTTTTTTAATGAATTTCAGGAGCATCAACGATCACAAGTAAACACATACTACATAATATATTACGCATATTCAGATACATTTAAAATCATATTCAGAAGAAGAACTGGCAAGTCGTAAGCCACTAACATTTGCTTCCCCCTTACCTTTGTTCTTCCGATTCGAAACCGCTCTATAATAATTGTTGTAGAGATTATTAACATAATTTTAGCGTAGTTGATTGATGTATAATTTTCTTTATTTATGTGATATTTTCATAATATTAAATTATTTTCAGCTTTTTGCGATACTTTTCTTCCTCATGCTGCTGGTATTAGGACTTGGCAGTTTGATCGCACTTCAAAACTCAATATGTACGGTTATTCAAGATTCTTTTCCACACATAGCAGATTGGAAAATATCATTATTTTCCTCAATTTGTGGTTTTCTATTGGGTTTAATGTATGTGACACCGGTATGTTACGATTTTAATAACCTGACCGACATACACTTATCACGTAATTTAATTTTTATTTTAGGGTGGACAATTTATGTTAAAACTGGTCGATTTCTTTGGAGGTACCTTTATAGTATTCCTTCTAATCATATTTGAGGTAACTGGAGTGACTTGGTTTTATGGTAAAGTAAATTTAAGATTATTTGGTCATGTTTTATTAACGTTTTTTGTATTTACAGGAATAGAGAATTTTTGTTTGGACATGGAGTTTATGCTGAAAAAGAAAATCGGGATTTACTGGAGAATAACTTGGGGGTTGATTACGCCCACGCTATTGATACTAATTTTTGTTTATTTTATAATTCAGTTGAATCCATTGACGTATGAAAACGTTTCATATCCAACCGGCGTTTTAGGTATGCAGAGGAGATATAATTATTTTACTTCGTTCGTTATTTTAGTTCATTCTAGATTACTTTTCCATTTAGCATATTTCTTTAGACATTCAGTAGCAATTAAGTTAATTATCCATCACTTTGAAGCATATAAGAAGTAAATATAATAAATTGTTTGTTTCAGCGTTCGGCTGGAGTATATTAGCAGTGGCCGTTGTTCTTTTGATATACGGCGCTTCCTATTATCTAGTTAAATACAGAAGTTACGGCTTTCTAGAAGTAAGTAAAAGAAGTACCAACTCGATTAAGTTGAGTGACAAAAACAACTTTAACATTTTCACGTTTTCCCGACTGCCTGAGTATGGTAATTGAATTCAAACTTTCGATTGAGAATATAATTACGGTTATGCCAATTGTTATACCAATTTAAATTCCTACTTTACTTAATATTTCTTCTTTTTTTTTTAACTTTTTCCTTTACTTATTACCAGTTTCTGTAGGTACTTTTACAACGATCTTTTATGTATGACAATCGTGGCCCGTAGGCAAGTCCCTCATCTGATGAACGTCTGCATTCGTTCTCATTGCCGAACAAATTTTATCACGTATTGCGTTCATCAGATGAGTGATCCACTTTAATTTTAATTTCCGTATGAATGAGGAAGGAGGAATGCAACTCGCATAACCATAGTCATGCTTTATATGGAATGGAATTTGAATTTTAGAAAAGTTTGCTTCCATGTATGTATAGTTCAAAAGGTTATTTTTTGCATTAAATGGCAGTTTTTTTACACATTTGAATGACTGATAATAATTAATCCAGGTTTAAAGAATATTTCTTGTAATCTTAAAGTAACTATCTTATTCTTTCAGCAAAATCTGTGCTTCTTTATTCTCACTTAGTGCATCAACGTTGATGCTAATAATCTAGGGAGGCAATAAACATTTATCTCACATCTTGTTTCTGTCTATGTATTACATTAGGAGTGTGTCGTTGTGACTTCAAAATTACTTTCTTGATTAATTTTCATCATTAGCTATGTGCCTACAGTATCCCCCAAATGTACCTTGCTCACGCGAATTTCACCTCGTAACAAACTTCACATTGCATTACCGTATTATACTTTCGGGGAGAAATTTACCTGTTTTCTTGTAAATATAATGAATACATTTTTCATAAGGAGACTGCTATTATTAATAATGGTAATTTTTTAGATGCTTAAGAAAACAACAAGTCATGAAAGATGGGTACCACAAGATGAAAGCTTAATCGAAGAATGGAAAAAATTCAAGGAATTCAATTTGAATAAACGAAAACTTTCAGGAAAATCGTGGATAAGGAATAAATTTGATTTTTTCATTGGAAAATAAATTACCGCCATTCCCAAGCATACAAAAGTATCTCATGACGAAAAATATGACGGGCATAAGTTTACAGTATTTTAAAATAATATCTAACATTGAAAGAGTTAGGAATCATCTGTTCAAGTTTTTATCAGAGGCAACTGCTGGAAACTTAATAAGAGACTGCCTTCGCGTTTTTCAAAAACACATTTTTAAATAATAAACCATTGATTAAATTTAATAATTAAACCCGAATCAAATAAGCTTTTTAAGTACTGCTAGACAATAATGGTACAGTTTTCACAAAATTTATGAAACTCTCTACATTTTCCTTGATCTTGCTTGCTCTTTTTGACTTTTTTGAATCTCTAAATTTTCCAGCAGTGTAGGTATAATCTTTTTGGGTACAATAGGAAGACGTCGCTGATAATTAATTTAACACAAATATTATTATAATTTTATACAATCTGTGATAATTACTTCTAATATTTAATAATATAAAATATCTTACACTAAATAATAATTTTGTAACTATTTTAGAAATTTTTAGACGTTATTAAATGAAAGATGTTTTTGTAATAGTTTTTCTATCACTTGTATTTTTTACAACTTTGAATTAATACCATTTTCACGTACGAAAAGAACATATTTTCTCTATTCCTTGACCTATTGACATATTCTTGGCGTAGAGTTTACGCCGTAGACAATCCCCTTCTGAAAAATACGTCTCAATAAACTCATAAAGTTGGGGAGATTAAGTAGAAAATGGTGAAGGAAAAACTCATTTGCGCCAGTATTTCCAGAAGGATCATTATGGTATTAACGTGTTAAGTTACAATTTGCAAGCAGTTTGTGATGTTGTGGCTTTGGCTTAGAGGAAAGCTATAGCGCTGTTCTAATTTTCAAGAATAAACAAAGGAAACGTTTTTCTTGAATCTAACGTGGAGAATCGAAATTAACATTCAGCAAATGGACAATCATTGTTGTATTTCATTGTTAAGCGGCTAATTGTTGCAGTTACCAGTAAATAGTCTAAAATTCAATGCAGTGCTACAACTATCCTATTATATATACAGTCTGGATATAATGTACCTACAGTATGGATTCAGAAACGTGCCGAATAGCCCCTATTATTCACAAGTAACACAAACACGAAGCGAATCGATAATGTTACAATCTTGACAGAGATGGCTAGTCGTACTGCCTCACCTGCTATTGTATAAGCGGAAACGTCACCACATTTTTCAATGGTTTTTCAGTTAAAGCTTTACAGCAGATTTTGCGTTTTTAAATGTATTTTATGCAAAAAAGAGCCTTCCCCAAAACCGATCATAGTTAACAGAAATCCCATTAACTAACCCATAACCACATAATATGAAATCACAGATTCACTACCATCCCCAAAGAACTCAGGCCCCGGCCCAGACATAATTCCTGATATAATGCCTTCTTAATTCATTTACCAGACAAAGCAATATCCATTCTTCTCGAAATGTTCAATCACATCTGATGCAAACAAACATCCTCACATTCGTGGCTAAAATCCACAATAGTCTTTGTCCCTAAACCACTAAAATCTAAATCCAACGTCAACTACTACCGACCCATATCCCTGTGCAAAGTCTTAGAATGCATCATAAACCGAAGGTTTGTCTACCACATTGAAAACACCAGCTACTCCAGCCAAAAGAATACGGTTTCCATACCTATGAACCACTGCACAACCGATAACCTCATTAAACTAAAATCAGAGATCCATGGATCCTTCGCCGCCAGACAAAAAGTTGCAGCAAGACTTTTTGACTTAGACAAGGCTTATGACATGCCTTGGCAACCCCTGATACGACACCAGATTTCAAACTCTCTATCAACATAAACATCATATCGCTTCCCTCTGAAACAGTACCTAAGGCGCCTCCTGAGATCCACCAAACTTAACATCTTTCCCAGCAAAAACACACTTCTTCCGAAATATCCTCCATCTCAAAACCAGCAACCCAAAATAAATACACAATTTTCCACGTTCCCCAAATCTACTATTCACCCTAACAAAATCAGAAACAAATTCCAGAGCATTGCTTCCTGTACTAAGGATTTACCTTTGTATATTATACAGATGGCTCGAAATTAAACCACTCCTCTACACTACAGGGTCAGCCCACCTGACCCCAAGTACAAAATCTCCTTTATGCCATACCAGCTCAATATACAGGCATAACTGTACTTACGTCATCAGTAGGGCACTTGTACACATAGCCAGCTAGCCTGAAAGCAAGTGCCTATCTATCCCAAATATCCATTAGTGATGGATATCAAAGACTCTCTCTGCCAACTGTAGAACAAGGGATACAAGCCTGAATTCGTTTACGTCTGATCACATTGCAAAATAAAAGTCGACTCCTTAGCGAAAAAGGCAACAAAATCCACAACATCCGTCGCAGTGACAATGAAAATTCCCGAAAACAGTATCATCAGCGAGATCAAAAAATCGACTCGAGACTTCTGGCAGCAGTTATGGGACCAAAACAACTTCCAAAAGCTCTACCCTTTTCATCAGTTACAACAAAATTGCCTCTTCTATTCAACAGAAGACACCAAGTAATATTAACCAGACTCCGATTAAGCCTCACCAATCGGACCCACTACTCCCATTATTTATTCAAATGGGAACCACCATCCATCTGTAACACCCCACTAGATGTCAAGCATCTAATAGTAGATTGCTAACTGTATACTGCTTCTCGTCGAAGACATAATACCCCGAACAACCTGCTATACAAAGGCGATATCCTCAAATAAAGAAACGATAACCAGAACTCTACATTACCTGCAACTGCTATGTATGTATCCAGCAAAGTAACACACCTGTAATAACAGCTATAAGCTGGGGCTTTTTTTAACACATTAAATCTTGAATCTTCACTTATCGATCCAGAAACTTTAAAAGAGCAGATTTTGACGAGAAAAGTTCTTATCAAAGACAGTTTGATGGAAATCAAACACGAATCAACGGCTCCAGAAGCAAGTAATTTTTTTCGCATTCAGCTCCAGTTTAAAGTGAAATATGCGATATATTTATATTGGTCAAGTTATAGCCTAATGCTTCTAGGTACACTTGCTACATTTCAGTATACATCAAACATTCTGGCATTACCCAAACTGATACTGAGTTAAAGGGGCAAAAAAAAAGAAATCACCCTACCCCTAGCTGGGTATTTGACTCAAATAATTTATTCCCTTGAGCTACGCACGTGGTCGCCCATCACACGCACGCCTCTGCGTTAACCCCGACCGGCGGCGGCGGGTGGGTGATACCTACAGGTGTCCGGCGGGCGCACGTTGCCGGCCGGGGAGCGGAGTCATGCGCCGGGCACGCGTGCCCAGGCCAGTGCTCTCCCGTCTCTCCTATCTGCCGGGACCGCAGCGTCGACCCGATACCTGTGGGATCGCGGAGTCGCGCCCGGTAATCCTAGGGCGGGATAAGACAATTTAAGAGATCATCAGGTGAGCGCTGAAGAGTGTGAGTTCTAGGAGATGCAGATAAGATACTGATATGTAAGTGGGAAACCCTTATCAGCATGAGTGTCAAAAAAAAACTCTTCAGCATGACTTCTTCAGTATATTGTACTTCTTCAGTACGCTGGTACTAACTACGAGTACTACCTGGTGGTTTTACTTTAATTTTAGGGTAACTCAGTGTACATTATAAATGTTGGGGAATTTCTATTTCAATTCAGGACTTGCTTGGCGCACAGACACTTCGACATCGGCTCATCAGTAACAAATAATAATGATTTTAATGTTTCGATTGAAAATGATTGTTCTGTCAAATAACAACGAGTTATTTGTAAAATTAATTTTCTATTATTTTCAAGAGAATTCGAAGAGAAAGAGAGATAAAATGAAATTACAAGGAATTTGCTTATCAAGAGAGTGCAGAAACCTCTCGCGAAGATTGCTCTCACTAATCACGTATATTAAAATCCAATTTCAGGAAATTAAAATCCCTCAGATTTGAGAAGCAATTTTGGAAGGAACTATAACAATAATAATAATTAATTAATAATTAATTATTGTGGCTTGGTACACCGTAAATCCCAATTAATCAAGTTGTTTTTTGTGGCCGCATAATTGCTTATTTCCCATTATTTCAAAACTGCAGCAAAAAATAAGGTTTTATAAGGATTGTAGCTGTTTAGCCTTTTTCTTCACGTCTCATTTTGTTCTTCATCGGGCTTTCCTGGTGGTTGGATGATTAAGCTTTTTATGGATTTCCCATTCTGGATTCCCTGGATTTTTTCTCGGGTTTCATTTTAGTCCACGATTAACTTTTTTAGAAGGTTGTAACACATAAAGCGACGACATTTTTTATATAATGAAAAACAGACATATTATATTCAATTTATGAGTAATGACGTCATATAGTTTTTTTTTTTTAACTCCCTTTATTTAAACAGTCAGTATTTTATTAGTACAGTGAACCAAATTATCTAAAAGGCTATTGCTTAATGTTTTTAAAGGCGATGCTTTGAATTTTTTTGCCAACGTGAAAATGCCATCATTTTGGAAGTTAATAGTTGCTTACAAGAAATGTTAATTTATATGTTCAAATAACATGGAAAAAATTCCATTATTGTTATAATAGAGTACATTTGATGGGCCTATACGGTGATTCTATATTTTCGCACAGCGTTTTACGCGAGGTAGGTACGCATTTATTGATTCAAATTACTGTTATTAAAGCAAACAACTCTTTTAGCAAATTCGTTCAGTTGTTTTCATGATGTTACCATTCAAGTTTTGTTATGGTCAACACCAAAAACAATGGCGCAGTTATACAGGGTGTTGCAAAAGTCTCAGTACCTACCCTTCAAGAAATCCTTAAATGAGCATTTGAAAATATTAGAATTTTTATAATTTAATTTGCTTTCTATCGATGTAAAGAAAAATTATACTTCCTTGGTTCATCAGTAATTATGACATTGTCAATTTTTTTAAATAGGACAGACTGTATATTATTACATATTATTGAGATTGTCCGAGAAAATACAATAAGAATGGTTTTTACAGTTTCAGTTTAAAATGAGTTGTTTTTGCGTTATAAACAAATAAAAAACGCTATTTTCAATTTAAAGTTGTTTACATTATAAACCCCTTAAGATTTCGGAAAACGGCTTACACGTCCCTATGCTAACTTTTAAGTAGGAACTACAATATGAAATTATTGTATCTAATAATGTATCTATTAATGAAATTTATGCAGGTACTACCTATAGATGAAACTTTTATAGAGAGTGATGAAAAATCTGATAATTTCCATCATCCTGTATAAAAATTTCAATTCATCACATGGATAGTAGATAAAAAGTTGTAAAAAGGACATGTAAGCCGTTTCCTATATCTTGAGCTGTTTTTAATGTAAACAACTTTGAAAATTGAAAATAGCGTTTTTCATTTGTTTATAACTCATAAACTACTAATTTTAAACTGCAACTGTAAAAACCAATATTATTGCATTTTCTCAGGAAATAGAAAATACAATAATATACAGAGTGTCGTAGTTAAACAAATAAATAGAGCAGTCGTCATTATTGAGCCCAGGAATCCTTGTAGGTATATATTTTTTTATATTACAGAAAGTAAAATAAATTATGAGATTGACCTGCTGTCTTTTAATTTTTTCAAAACTGATAATTTACGGATTTATTGAAGGGTATCGAGACTTTTTCAACGTGTATGTGACCAATTTTTTTCGAATTTATCGCTTTTCAAATTTGTTTTTTTTCTCGAATATCAGTGCTGTTTTTTTATTTGCTTAAGTAGGTAGGTACATATAATAATTTATCTTCAAGAGCACCTATATATTTCGTTAAATTTCAATATTTCAAAAAATCAGACCAAGATATTTATTAAAACTAACATTTCTGCAAAATTGAAATTCATAGTTCAATGATTTTTGGATCAGTTTTATTTGAACAGAACTGCGTAGGTACCTACATGTATATTTGGAAGTAATGTTTAATGATCAATCACAAAGGTGTTGTTTTTTGGTTCAGGGTCAACTTCACGTTCGTCACGATCTTCTTAGGTTCGGCACTTTCAGATTTGTCACGTTCCTCATGTTCGTCAAGTTCTTCAGGTTCGCGTTCTTCCTCAGCTTCCTTAGGAGAGTCTTCGTCTTCATCTGTTGAAATCAAGGCGACGTTATCGCATGATTTCCCTTAGCAGTTTTCGGCCAGGTCTACTAGGTCCTGTCTCTTCTGAAATTTACCCCCCCCCCCCAACTCACAGAGGAGAATAAGGATGTCAACGTCCTATCCAACTTTGTTTATTAATCTAGCCTGAAAATTAAAAAGAAATTTTTTTTTTGAATCATAATTTTATGCGGTTTCTTCTATTCTTGTTCTATTCCTCAAAAATCAATTTTTACTTTCTTTTGTTTTTTTTTTATAGATTGTCAGTGAACCATTATTAGTCTCACGTACCTACTTCATTTTGTGCTTTAATGGAAACAAATTTAATGTACTACGATTTTATTTCTAATGACTTTTCTCATACGAAGAGCAATTTTGCCAATATTTTCCTCAGGACGGGAGCAGAACTTAGTTAAAACATGGTTTAAGTCTTTTATAGCAAAAAGTGAAAAAACTCAAAATTTCGCAAGTTTTTCGCGTGGAGCACAAGTTTCTTGAAGTTGCGAATTTGAATTCACAACACCGTATCTGGTCCACACAACACACTAAAAGCAAGCTTTGAAATTTTAATGTTAATTTCTACTGCGCTAAGGGCACTTTGTAACAGTTCAGGTTTATTGATCTTTACTTGATTCAGTGTCTTAATCGGCGTTGAGTTTTTATGCAACGACATAAAGACTCACGACATGAAGTCTTACACCATCCTGCTTCAGACAGTTCGTTGTTTTGCAACTGGTTAAAAACTACTGAAGAATTTCTTCCCCTATTTGTGTTACGTTTGAAGATGATTAACTCAATTATATATTATTCATCTACAGGGTGCACCATGTATCCTTCTCTATATTATTGCTATCTCCTAACTAACGCTAACGGATACAGGGTCGATTAAACAAGTCCAAAGGAGCGCAATTTTGTGGCCATCTCGATTCCGTCGAGACATACAAGATATCTGTGACCGTTCCTGAAATATCCTGAAAAAACTGAAAAATCGAGATTTCTTATTTTTGCCATATCTTTTTTATTATTGGAGATTAATGAATAATTTTTTGTGGGCTTACATAAGTCGGCAAGAGCTACCCATCTGACATTTCAAAAATTTTCAAAGCCGACTAGATCCCAGAATTTTCATAGTCAACTTTCGTTTTTCTTATGGCCACCATAGTGTTTTTTTATGTTGTTCGGTATAAAAAAAATCATAAAAACAAAAAATTGTTAAACTTCAAAAAATAAATTAAAAAAATTTTTATTCTTCTTTTTTATTTACAAAAAAGACACATTTTTAGACCGAATTTCATAGATAAATTAAAAAACCATAAGGCATTTCGGAGTATTTTACAAATGTTTACGTTTTTAGACGATTTTTTATTAGATTTTTCTTTGAAAAATTAAAAATTAAAATTAAAAAAAAATTTTTTTTGAAGTTTATTAATTTTTGGTTTCCATTATTTTTTTCATATCGAACGACATAAAAAAATAATATGGCGGCCATAAGAAAAACGAAAGTTGACTGTGAAAACTCTTGGATCTAGTAGGCCTTGAAAATTTTTGAAATGGCAGATGGATAGCTCTTAACGGCTTATGTAAGCTTACAAAAAACTTATTTATTAATTTCCAATAATAAAAAAGATATGAGGAAAATAAGAAATCTCGATTTTTCAGTTTTTTCAGGATATTTCAGGAACGGTTACAGATATCTTGCATGTTTTGACGAATTCAAGATGGCCACAAAACTGCATCTTTTCTCTAATTTAACCGACCCTGTATCTCTTAGCGTTCAGGAGATAGCAATATAGAGAAGGATACACACGGTGCACCCTGTATATTATTATTATTATTATTATTATTATTACAATTTGAAAAGAGTCAAGAACCAATTCTATGTGACTCAATGAAAAACAAAAGAAAATACCACATATATACCTAACAATGTTTTTCACACAAGTAAAATGCACAAAAATATACAGAGCAAAAAAGAGGGAAAAAGTAAAGTTGAACATGAATTACCCAATCTAACCGAAGGCAGCCAACCACGCAACACAGCTCCTATCCAGATGATAGGCCAAAGTCGTCCAAGCGACGCTTAAAGGCACCGACGCTTGGAGCGCCGACAACCTCCGGAGGCAGTCGATTCCAAACTTCAAAAACTCGGTTTGGCAAGAATTCTTGTCTGAGTCGGGATCTAAAACTCTCCTTAGCAAGCTTAAATTGATGCTCCCGAAGCCCCGTTTCGCTGAGGGGGAACATAAACGAGAGGTCAACACCGAAGAGTCCGCGAATCGCCCTGAAAGTCGTAATTAGATCTCCTCGAGTCCTCCGGTCAGCAAAAGAAGGAAGACCCAGGATCGCCAGACGTTCGGGGTAGCCAGGACGTGTGCATCCAAAAGGAATTCTAGTAGCCAGTCTCTGAGTTGACTCCAGCAGTTCCCCGTCCCTGACAAGTTGGGGATACCATACCTGGCCGGCGTGCTCCAAGATGGGTCGAACATAATGTTTTATAAAGGGAAACGAAAGTTTTGGGGGAGCAGCCGTGGAACGCTTTGCCCATCCAATAAAGCAGTCTGTTTCATCTTCGGGAAACGGATAAAATATGTTGAGACCAGGACAGATTGTCAGACACCAGGAGACCGAGATCGTTATGAACAGTAACACTGGTGAATAAACGGCCACTGACAGTGTAGTCGCTTAGAGGATTGTCAGGTCCAATATGCAGCACGCAGCATTTCTGGAGGTTCAGAGGCAGAAGCCATTGCGACACCAGTCGGAGATCACAGTCAAATCATTAACAATAATTTGGGTGTCCGAAAGAGGATTGCTGTACAACTTCAAATCATGACTCAAATCATCTGCAAAAAAAGCATGTTTAGACCTAATAGAGGTTGACAGGTCAGAAATATACAAAATAAAGAGAATTGGTCCCAGGACAGAGCCCTGCGGAACCCCGCTAACCGACTGTCTGATGGAGGAAAGATCAGATCCAATCCTTACAGAAAAAGTTCTGGATGTTAAGAAATCCTCCAGCCATTTCAGTGATAAACCGCGCACACCGAAATGGTCCAGCTTGTGAACAAGTCTACGCACTGGCACCCTATCGAAGGCTTTTGAAAAGTCTAGGTATAGGACATCGACGGGTTGCCTTTCATCGATGGCACGAGTCCAGTCGTTCACGCATGTCATCAGGTTGGTAAGAACCGATCGACAAGGCATGAAACCATGTTGCTCGGAAGATATCAAGTTGTTGTCAGTAACAATTGAAAGAAGTCTGGATACGAAGACCCTTTCAGCCAGCTTGGCTACTACGGAGACAAGGCTAATTGGCCTGTAATTGTCAGGGTCTCCCTTGTCGCCCTTCTTGAATATTGGGGTTACTATAGAATGTCGCCACGGTGTCGGGATCCTGCCATCATCAAAGGATCTCTGAAACACGGAACACAGGGGAGCCGAAATAGAAGTGGAGCACTTCTTAAGAATGAGAGTGGTTATTCCGTCATCTCCGGGAGATGAGTTAACAGGCAGCCTGGAGATTAGTGATTCAATTTCGTCCACTGAAATCGTAATATCCGAAAGGAGTGGTGGCTTTCTTGGAGCATTAATGGTCGGGCAGGAACCAGATGGCTCAAGGGAAAATACGGAACAAAATTTGTCCGCCAATATCTCCGCCGATTCAAGATACGAATCAGTCAGCTCTCCTGAGGGCTTCCACAAGAGAGGCAATGACACCCTAGAGCCGAGCGTAGAGCGAACGTGTTTATAAAATCTAAGGCTGGAATTTGAATTAGCTATGTTTTCCTCGTAGACCCGATGGCCTCCTGAATATCAGTTGAGAGTAAGTTGGAATAACGTCTGAATATAGTCTAGTATTAAATGCAGACTCAGCACTTCAGTACCTACTGGCAGGTTACTACAGTATGAGGTAGTACAGTATTGAGTATGATGTAGGTATGCGGATAATTTTCCATAAAATTTCGAACTATTTACATTTTTTGGTACATTTCATTTACTGTTTTTACTTGTATATAAGTTAAAAGACCGAAAAATATGAGAGTGGATCGAAAAAACTAGAAAGAGGAGGAATGTGCGATATTTATTTTTAGGAGCGAAAAATATACCTAATGGAAGTTAATATAAATTAATTTTTGGAAACTTGACTCTTTTGACCTTGAAAAAGTGACTTTTGTTCTTAACTTAACAGAATAATCTCATATTAAAGCTACCTAATTTTATTTCAGTCTCGCAATCTGCATCGTTCATGTTTAAACCATCATAATTTATGATGTTAATAGTGAAATGGAATATTATTTTGCTAAGCTCCCAGATTTGAAATTTTGACATAATTCTGATCAGTTTTAGTTTGCGTTCTGGCATTTAGCACCCACACGCTTTGAAACGCTGAAAATCCCTCCATGCAAAATTCACTGCAAATAAACATTTACATATTTCGCAAAACTCAAATTCCAGATATTGACATATGCATTATAAAGGCTTTTTTAGTTGGTTTCAATAATTCCAATATGCTTCCATTATTAAAATATTCTTGTTCAAATATTTGCAATTCAACGAACGCATCAAAAATGAATGGATATGTATTTTTTTATTTTCACATATTTATTAACACATTACATAAAAAATTCCCTTCCAAACTGTACCTACCTAGAAACAGTAAAATTTACATAATATTTCAGCTGAATTTTTTAAATTAACCTATTATATAATGTGTCTACACTAGGCCTCTTTATGCCTCCTCGGCAGTTCTCATGTAAATTACCCTGCATTTATTTGAAGTTACATAGTTGAAAATAAATTACAAGATGACAATATCATCTATCTTCACGTCATTCTTAAATGTTTTGTGTCATCACAAAACTTTCATGACAGACTCGGTAATCCACCCATCTAGACGTAGTGTAGACGTATCTTTATACTTGGTGTCATCTCCTGCGTAGATATTTTCCCCCAATTCTGCCCACGACGGAAGTTTAGAAGTTTTAGCACTAAAATAAGACATTTCTTGTGCCGATTCTCTGGAGAGGCGTCAGTTGTAGGCCAAGTCACGAAGAAAGTTTTTATATTTATGCAAGTTTCATGTCGCTTCACGTTATAAATTCTAGACCAACCTTTAGATGAAATAAATCTCTATAGGCTCTATAGGCTCTAATGAGTACTTGCATATTGATTTATTGATATTGGTTATATTAGAGAACCGTGAAATATTATTGTCTGAACATGCATCAGTTAGTTTGTCGTTTCCTTATAACTACAAATAAATTGATATTTATAGGAATCTTTTATAGGAAATAAATCATGTTTCTTGTTAGGACATTCTTCTACAATAGTGAAAAACTTTTCGCGAATGTTTCAGTAGACAGACTTGCTTTTTATGTAGCCCTTGAGCTTTATATGAGCTTTATATAAAGCTTTTATGAATATACTCGTACTTTTATCGGGATACATCTTTAGTATTTTTCCAAAGCATTTTTGTTAGAGTATTAAAGTATAATCTGGGATTCCTCGATGCATTCCCTTCATATTTTCTTTGAGTACCCGTATTTCCAGCTATTTTGTAGTAGGTCCTTAGCTTATCTTTGTTGATGGAGTGTTCCAAGATTTTTTTTTTAAACTTTATTCTAAGAAAATTCCAAAGGACCCCTTCTGAGTGGGTGGAGAAGCAAATTCGACACGATGTAGCAAAAACCTAATTATTTTTACAACTATGGGTAATTATAGTTATTTATTATACAAGAGAAAAAAGTGATAGATTTTAGCTCGAGATGTGATTTCGTCCCCGACGTGTTTAGCGGAGGGGACAAACACATCGAGAGCTAAAATCGCACTTTTTTCTCGTGTGTATAATATAAAATTTTTTTCTGCGAGAAGAAATATCAGTGTTAGAATGTCGAAAAACGTAGTTGATAACTGAAAATTATGTCGGAAAAATGATTTATGTTAAACTTGGATTTTCAAACTGTCTTTTATCGTAATTGACGTTGCCTGGGTAACGAAAAGATTTAATTATTACATAAACGACATAAATTGAAGACAGTTTTGCAAAGATTCTTGTAAGTTTTCGATGAGTGAATTTAATAATATGGATAGTGATTATTATGAAAATTCCCTTAATAATTGCCATTTGGATAATAAGGCAACTTTCCTTTACGTATATTTGATATAAATTTAATGATATCTGAGTGTTAATAGTAGCTATACCTAAACCGCCATTTCGGGGAAATAAGTACTCATTTATTTCCCTGCCAATTCATTTATTTCCCCGATAAGATGCAGCTCATATAATGAGGCATTTTTCTACCTGTCAACGGGGAAAAAAGGTCAAACTTATAGCCCGTCGCAGAAAAAAATATTTATTTTACAACTACTAAATGTATATTGCTTTTTACAAGAATAATTACAGCTGTCTATTATAATTTTCGCTTCTTCTACCGTAGAGAATTAAATTAAAGAAACTCCCGTAGAATTAAATAATAGCATTGGTAAGTAATGAAGAACGAACCGGGAATGAGCTTTTGCTTACAAAGATAAATCTTAATTCTTCTGATATCGCCCAAGGCCCTTCCCTTTCTTACGCCAATCGAAAACTGCCCCTGTTACTGCCCCTCTGGGTTTTATATTTGATTATTCGAGTCGAGAAATTAGTTCAGATGTTTATTGAGATTTGTAACAGCCTCTGTTACTAATTATAGCGCCATTAATTGTCAAAAGAAGGTTTTAATAGACAAATAATATTTTTAATGCGATTAATGTTTCATTTCAAAGTGAATTATCTTTACATCATCTTTAGTTTCTACGAGATAACATTATTTTTAGGAAAAAATAGCTTTAGGACCAAATTTGCTCGTTTTTGAAGAATGGTTTATGGGAAAAAATATTTACCGCGCAATGGCGCCTATATGACTTCCGCAAGTAGTTTAGCAGCACATTTTTGGAACAGAATTGTTTGTAGCAACTATTTAAGAGAAGAGACATTATAAAGGAGTAAGTTCTATGGATTATTTTAGAAAAAAATCAATAATCTACAGCTCTGACTAGTTTGTATCTACATCGACAAAAAATTTCTTTGTCTCTCTTAAATTATTTGCAGGAAAACCTGAAGACTGGTCCACATCCAGACATCACAATTTATTCCATTTTAATCCATTTTGAAGAGCACAGGAGAATATATATATGAATTTTTTGGGTTACTTATACCAGCTAAGCATATTTTAAGCGGTTCTAGTTATATATTCATTTTTGGCATGTCGTTGACTCAGATAATAAAATATAACGAAGACGCCTTTTTTAATCTGCGCGGAAAGTCTGCAATATTGTACAAGTCGTGATGATATAAAACCGGCAGATTATGACTGGAAAAACATGTCGTGAAAGCAAGGACGTATATCTAAATTTGGGAGTACCTTCCTAGCTACAATATCCAGGATATGATATACTCTGATTTATTTTTCGACGAGATCAATATAGCTATGTAATAGTTAATGCAGATGCAGGTTGCAGGAATTTTCCGTGCATTAGAGAGGGATTTTATCCCATTAATCACAAGAATATACATAAAGTAGAACCTGGAAGTTGCAGTGCTGGGGTTGAGTTAAAACGGGAGAGGATAACAAATGTGGTGCTAAGAATAAGCCGTTGCGTTGCATTAATTAGCAACGAAGCTGACAAGCAAAAATGGTCTTCGTTGTGAGAAAAACTACCTACTTCGGTGTAAGGTAGGTAGGTACATGTTATGGTTAAAAATTAAAGTGCCCAACAAGATAAAAAAAGAAACTAATTAATTGCTTACCATGAACGTAGGAAATAAGAACATCGTAATAATATTTCATGCTACAAGACCCAACAAGACAGTCCAGCTAGCTATTGTATATTTTCGAGGTTTAAGAAATTCGCCAAGGATTCCGTCTTCAAATCTTAAATTAATAGAGAACAGTTTTTCTTTCTATCTATACACTTAAATACACATCAAAGAACTCGCTGTGAAAATATGCTATTTAATTCTTACGTCTCAGAAAGGATAGATTCCTTTTGAAGTAAAAAGTTTTATGTAAATGTACTCTTTGTACTGAAGACTTCAGAAGCTTCTTTATTTAATATAAACTCAAACAACTTTAATACTGATTCGCTGATTCCTATATATTTACATCATTCTTAATATACAAAGTCAAGGTAAAGTCAAGTTCTCAAAGCGTCGCAACAGTTTCAAACTGGATCTGCATGCTACATAAATTTTCAATTAGAAAATTTTAGAAAGCTCTATTTCGGCTGCACAATGTCAATGAAATTTAGATAGATGATACTACTTATTAATATTCAAACATTTGCCGCGAATTGTTATACCGGGTGTTCATTTCAAAACTTGCCACCCCCCGAATTTATAGAAGCGTGATCTAAACATGAAAAACCTGAACCAGGTCAATTTTATCACCTAACGATAATATGAAACTGAAAACGCTTACTTAACATTCACTCATTTGAACCCTTTGTTTGACTGTAGTAAGAAATTAATTGTTTGTAAAAGTAGATCTTGGTGAGGACTTGATGAAACAAAAATAGCAAAAGCATCTGAGAAGGCTCTTCAGCGAAGCCAGTCTTTTGGGCACAGATTCACTTTTTCCATAATATTTTGATAATAATATTTTATAATATTCCATAATAATATTTTATTATTTTCCCGTCTATTTTGTTAAGAACCTTCAAGACACACTCTGCAGGTGAGATTCTTACCCAATAAGAAACGACTCTCAGTACCCAGTTGCATGATGGGAACTCCTATCTGGTATTATTTCAAATAGGATTCTCCACTCGGTCTCATATATTTGAAGGATTTTTTCCAACCCTTTTCTTCCTCTCAAGAATTTTGGTTGAACATGTCCCCGATTCACAGTAAGTGTTTCTTCCTTGCTCGTCCTAAAGTCCACTTGTCTCGTTGTGGTGAGCTTTTGTGTTTCATTTTTCTTGTAGCTCTTTTCCGATTTGTCTCCATTCAGTGCCTCAAAACATCATGTGCTCTGCAGAATCTTCTTCTAAATCTTCTTCTGAACTGTTCCTACAGATTAAATTCCTCAATTTTGCCAAAATAATCAATGAAGCAGCTGTAGCTAGTTAAAGCTATTCTCATGTTTAGCTAATATTACCATGCTTTAGATCATTCCACGACCTCATCTTTGATATGAGAGCTTAATCTTCTTTTATTACAGTATTCCCTCCTTTACACTGGACTTCTGCCCTGTGTTTTCAAGATCTTCCCCCACAAATAAACTTTTACGAACAATTCCTGAAATACCTTTGATGATAATCTGCCTTAAGCATATCCATTGCAAACTTTGATTGCCATCATTCACTGAGCATTGTAACGTACATTTCGTACGTACCGGCTAGATGTCGGTAACACAGAGACGACGGCGGGCGCGCGCAGTGGGTGAGTGATGGTGCATGGTTGTTAGTGCATCGACCAACTCGAGTTCTCGTCGACTTCGACTGTCAAGGAAATCAGGTGCGTTCATCTCATACCGGCACGTTTACTTTTCTTTTCACTTCTGAATTCGCTAGAGGAAGGTACATTTTCGCAAACACATCAATTTTTAGCGAAATGGCGTGGTGAACCTTCACTTAAATTATTATAAACATCGAACACGTTTTTGGCTTGTTTTTTTTCCCTGGAGGCACATTTTTCCCTGGAGGCACATTTTTCCTTGGAGGCCATTTTTTTTTCTGGAGGCAACTTTCTCCCCGGAAGCAGTTTACCGAGAAAGAACTCCACGTACCAAGGCAGATTTTCTTGGCTACCAAATCACCCCTCAAACCAAGCAAGTTCCTGGAGCCAAGCCATCCGAAGATAAGTGCCTTGTAACCTATTTAGCACCCGATCTATTCATTCGACTAGCACCGCACGCTCTTGTTTTTTCTTATCTGTTAACCGTGCTCAAGAGTGTAGTATTCATAATTGTGATATTTTATATTTTAATAAAGAGAACCTGTTATTCTGCTGACCCGCTTGTTATTGTTGACCCTCTTAGACTAGCGACTCAACCTACGACCCTTGTTTTTCTTGTCTCATGCTCTCAGCGACTATTTTTCCCCTCTAAGGGTTAAATAGTTCGTTTCAGTATGCATGGGATAATTGTTGGGAGTTTCTTTTAATTGCGACAGCTCTTCTTCATAGTGGGGAAACGTGCACGATTATTGAGTATATTATCCCAGACATCAGGCTTATAAGGCATCGACTTAACTTTTTTTTGGACTTTGTAGCCTTGGTTTCTATATTTTCACGCTACGCCATTTCTTCATCCTGGATCACGCCAAGATATTTCACGCTTTTAATGATGGGAACTATTTGTCATCCTTTCCATTTGGAATGGGACAGTTTCAGTTTTTCCTGCGGTAGCTGAGCTTTTTCGAGTGATTGATTCATGGTATCTTCCGTTCTGTTGTAGATTTTACTGTTAGATAGTCGAAATATGCTGCTATTTTAACATTTTCAGGATTATACTCCATCGTACCTACAGGATGTTCAATAGTAACGGTCCGAGAATGGAGCCCTGTGGGACTTCAGCGGTTATATAGTATTTGTTGTCATCCTCATTTATTATTTTGCGAAATGTGAAGTAGCTGGCTATCTAGGTTCTGATATATCTCGGCACATTCAGTTTCCTCAGTGTTCCTTCATCATCCATTTCCAGGATGACGTTAGAACGCACACTTGATTACTACTTTCCCCAGCACATAGGGATGCTCTTCTTCTCCCTGATAATACAGATTTGCGATTTGTTCTACCTGGATAGAATTTTCAAAGCTTCTCAATTTTTTATGCTATACATATATTCAATATTTTGAAACGAACTATTTAACCCCTAGAGGGGAAAAATAGTCGCTGAGAGCATGAGACAAGAAAAAACAAGGGTCGTAGGTTGAGTCGCTAGTCTAAGAGGGTCAACAATAACAAGCAGGTCAGCAGAACAACAGGTACTCTTTATTAAAATAAATCACAGTTATTATCACCAAATATTAACTTGAGCACGGTTAACAACAATAAGGAACAAGAGCGTGTAGAATCTGAATGAACTGATCGGTTAAAACTTGGTAGGCAAAGGCACTTAGCTTCGTAGGGTCTCCGGAGCGAGGGTGAAAGTTTAGCTGGTGGTAAACTTGGTTTCAGGTACAACCCATGTGCTGCCGTCTTGTTAGAAGAAGAACCTTGCTTCCAGGAAAGAGTTGGTTCCGGGAGTAAAAGTTGCCAACCAGGGAAAAAGTTGCCTCCAGGGAAAAGTGTGCCTCCAGGGAAAAGAGTGAGCTCCAGGGAAAAGATGACCTCCAGGGAAAAAGTTGCCTCCAGGGAAAAAGCTGTAATTTCATGGATATCAGAAACACTCTTGCATTAATGAACGGTCCGATCGAGTCTGCTTGTCAAGGGTACATAGAATTATGTCCCGTCCTCAAGATAGGTTGAGATCAAAAAATGTGACTGACAAATTTTACATGCGAAGCGAAACTCAATCGGATTTAAAAGCTGTAATTAAAATTAGCATACGGTATTATGAAAATATGATCTGTATAATTCTACCACAATTAACAAAAACATTATACAACACTCACCAAGCCAAAAACGTGGGCGATGTTTATAATAATTTAAGTGAAAGTTCACAACGCCATTTCGCTAAAAATTCCCTGTGTTTGCGGAAATGTATCTTCCTCTAGCGAATCCAGAAGTGAAAAGAAAGTGAAAGGGCCGGTATAAAGATGAACGCACCTGATTTCAACTCGACAGTCGAAGTCGACGAGACTCGACGAACTCGAGGCCTCCAGTCGGCCGATGCACTAAAACCCACCATCACTCACTCACTGCGCGCGCCCGCCGTTGTCTCTGCGTCGCTGGCATTTAGCCGGTACGTACAGGGTGTACGTTACAATTTATTAAAGATACTTTAGTATTATTAATTTCTAGTTATAGATAAATTTATTAATCTTTACTCTCAATATCATAAATAATCATGCCTACGTTGTTCATCCAGTATGGGCAGAGTTACTTTACTGTTCTCAAACTTTGATCAAATCCTTAAGCCCCAAAATCTCTCAGGCCGTCATAGGCAAAATTGTCTATTTTACGGGACCCAAGAGTATATCCTAACTAAACGAGTTTTCCTAAATTTAGCTTGATCTCGTTTCTGAGTCAGATGATCAAATCCCGGTAATTAAGGGTCAAGTGATATAAGTTGGACAACTTGTAATCCAGGAAACTCTCCCCTAAAGCTTCTTTAAATATCTAAACTTATAAATATTTTTTCATTGTTATTCTTATATTGTTGAGCGAACAAGAGAGCCATCGTCTTCTCAATGCAATGTCTGCTCTTATTTAGGTTCGTTAAGAGTAGGTACGTTGATTAATGTGACCAGAAAATAAATTAAACTTGAGAAAATATATTTTTTTCAAAATGTGACGAGACTTAATTGTAAAATTCAAAATTATGTATTCGCTCAATAGTTAAGTAATTAAGTAATTATTTCTCCCTATACTATTAAATGTATTAAATGATAACTAACAAATAATTTTTCTGTGTGACCATCAACATTTTTTTGAACCATTTCTAAATTATATCTCATTTAATAACTAGGGGGAGTAAACTGCAAAGTATCATTTACACCACTAAAAGTCACCAGATTAAATCACCAGATTTTTTTTGGCGGCAAATATGAATTGAAACAATAATTATTAATAAGGAAGATAGGACTTGTTTTCGGTGTAGGAAGTCTACTTTTCAGGAGAGACTCTACAGCAGAATCATAAATCATTGTGATTTGCATAATATATCAGTATTATAGTGCTGAATGATTTTCTGGATATAAATAGAATGAAATTGAATAATTTATAGATATTTCGAAGAATATTAAGGGTAATAATTATTAACATTCATATTAAATTGATTGAAAGTACTTAGACAATACTTATGTGACAAATTTAATGTAACATATAAATATATTTTATGTATGTATTATATAACACATAACATCGTAGATAAAGTTTTTATTTTACATTTAATAATATATAATTTGTGAATAAGTCAATTTTTTCAAACAGTATTATAAACAGCATTTTTCAGTTTTTGTAGGACCAGATTCAAAGTGCGTTGTTGAAACTAAACTTTATCACATACAGCAGTCCCTGTTTGGTCTAAATCCGCACCTTGTTCGATTGGAATATGTTCTTCAATAATTATTGGTGAAGTACGCATTATAGAGTAGTTTTTCCAAAATCTTGTAGGTGACACTCTTTTCTTCCCGTTTCTTTGGAGGAGACATCCTCTCACTTGTACTTGATGTAGGATTATCCATAATGGCACTTCAAATCGTTTGCAGGATAAAAATGGAAAGCCAAAAATAATTTCACAATTCTGAAAAGGATGTCTGTTCTCTAAAAAGAACTGAATGGGCTTCAAAAAGAACTTATTTGGTTTTGAAATAACTTTTAAAGAACTTATTTAGAACAACTTATAGGGTTTTGGAAATTACTGATTATAAAACTGATGTGTCACATTCGACTGACATTGTAAACAATAATGACACAACAATAAAAAAACAAGCGTATATGTAGTGTTTGAGCGTTGCATAGATTCAATTTCCTGTACAAGTTTTGCTGGGTGTAATTTTGCCTATGAATTGACCAATGAGAAGCAATTTTTTTTGGCGGTTTATTTAAATTTACTCCTCCTAGTTATTAGGAAGGATGAAGTATAGTAGATATTGAAATTTATATAAAAACTTAAGTCATAACTCTACCCTTTTTTAAATCTAAAACCAGCATCGAACATGTTAATGTGATGCTGGCGATACTCCCATACATCGAATATAAATTTTCACTCCCAAACATCGATAACCGGAACCCATATTCCATATTCCTCCGCAGTCCGCTTCGAAGGCAACTCCATTAGCGGCTCCGGGGATGCCTTCGCCCTGTTTATAATATCGGCGATGTCTCTTCTAATATTCATCATAATTCATTAGAATATCACAGAAACGGGAGCCCAGATTACTGTTTGATTGGAAGTTGCCTTCAATAAATCACCTCATTCTAAATTCGTTGTTATATATCACGGGAATCAGGTAGAGGGTGAGTAGCTCATTAATCTCACTTACCGGTTGGGTTCTTTAAAAAAAAAAGACGATAAGAATATGCCATCAGCTATCCCTGTGGAGATTCTTATTTAACTGTCTGTACCTATCACGTATAGAAAACTATTGTCAGGAAGAAAATAAGTTATTTGTGCAGAGAAGAATTACTGCCAACAAGGATTTGGCTTATTGAAGAGATTTATGTAGTATGAAATAAATCATTTCCTTAAATATTTATGGTAAATATTATTTTTAATAGACGTACCAGGTAGGTAGGTATAAAATAAAAAAGGGTTTTTGTGCCAAAATAACTGTGTTAGCTCTTGATCCGTTTCCATGAAAATTTAAACACATATCATGAGATTAACGTTTAAAATAATTAATATTATTCCTAATGGGGATAATACATTACTTTATTAATGGAACTCGGGGGAACTTTCAATCGGTGTATGGGCGAAAATGAGTGTTGACTTTTAATTCATTTCTTTAGGCACAGAGCAAATTGAATTTAACAATTTACGATTTGTAAAACTGAATGGGTTGTGATAAATTAGATTAGATGTGATGGACGGTTTATAAAACGACGTTAGAATGAATTGAAAACTCAACGAATGATTAATATTCACATCGTTGATAAAAGCGACTCCATCTACTTTGAAAGTAAAGTCTAGCAAAAGCTTGAAAAGATTATTCCTATCTAGCACATGTATGCAAGGATCACGATATGATTATGAATAGATCAGTCAAAATTATTAATAAATTCTTTACCCAGATGTACTAAAAATGTACTAATTTCTTTAAATCTACCTATGTTGAGCGTATTATCTGACAAAAATTACAAAATTCATGTATAATATTTTTCACATTAATAATTCTACTGTACGCACAGCGGTCTATTTCTGCCCTATTTTGGCAAATACGTTACGTAAGCGTCATCATCAGTCAAAGGATTAAAAGATAAAATATAAGTAAATGTAAAATAGTGGAAAAAATAGAAGGTGTATAAATATGAATATTATGTGGTCATTGCAGATTAAAGAAACATCTTCACACTATTTGTGTACCACAACATTTTCAATTGGGTGTAATTAAAGAAGAAGGCGAAACTGGTGAGCATGCACTTTGCCACTGTCCAGCGCTTAATATCAGCAATCCATGTTGGGAGCAGTCTGGCCTAATATGCCCAAAATTGGGCGAACGTATTGCACCAATAGAAGATTCATAGAACATCATAATGTCATCAGAATATCATCACGTTTATATCGCTCACTCGACCTTCGCTAAGTAGAATCTACTCATAATTGTTGATCAAAATAGTACCTCTTACCAGGCCCGGACAAGTTTTTTTAGAGGACCTCAGCTAGAGATTGAGGAGGCCCCCCCCCTTTCTGTTGGTCAGTGAACTAACTGTCAAAAAATCTCATTAAGTTTGACTATAAAATATTAGTATTATCCTAATGCGTATTTTTAAAGCTTTATGGAAAATCGATGAATATTATAAGAAACAGAAAGTGTGTAGAAAATTTTACGCGTTTTCTCATTACTTATGGATCGCTAATTCAATGACATCAGTTCGGTTGGAAAAAGTTTAAACATTCCCCGCTCAGGGAGAAATAACCGCGAATGTTAAGCCAAGGGATCAATATTGAGACTTTTTCTCCCCTGGATCCATTAACGTAAATATGAATGTCATTGTAATCCGGCTGTGTGGGGTAAAAACAGGAGACCTTAAGAAATTACGTGCGGAGTTGAATACGAAATTACAACAATGGGCTTGAAAATAAAAAGTAAGTAAAATTCGAACAATGTGATATTTTATCAGTAAGCATACAACGTCTTTCCTAACATGGACCGCCTCAACAATTAGAGCATAATTTAAAGTAAGTACTTACGTACCTATATCAATTTTTTGGGACATGATGACGAAAAAATACAATAAATATTGTTTCATCATACGACATTTCGAATTTGTACCCAGGTCAAAGTAACAGTAGTTGTTCATCTTCAAAGTAGTCACTCTTTAAAAAATACAAGCGCAATCGTCGCAATTAGTCAGAAAAAATTTACTATAAATAGTCCGTTTGAGGTAATAATTGGGTTTTCATCCTCCTTGTACTCTTTTAACGTCCTGAGAAGTTGAAAAATCAGAATAATGCTTTAATTTCTATTAAACCCTTTAATGTAATGTTGGAAAATATGACAGGTTTTATTAGCTTTTAAATGTCAGGAGTATAACGAGAACGTGAAAATGCACTATAAAACTAATCCGGCTTTGCAAACAGACGCGGAAAAGTTTTCGTAAACGGCATTTTAGTAAAACCATCAAAGTTAATTATACGGTCGTTACTATATTTTCTTCTCAACACGACCACCAATACCCCCAGGGGACTCTTTGCTACGAGGGTATCATTTAGCTTTCTCAATTAAAAAGTCATTTTTAATTATAGCCCACTTAAATATTACTTTCAAATTGCGTTAAAATTAAAAGTTTAACGTAATGATTGGTAGGGGGCGCCTCTAGAATACTCCAGCCAAATTTTCCCCCTCGGATTTAGTAAGGGGTGGCCGCCATCTTGAATTTAAGGGATGAAATTATATATCTCGGTAAATATTGACTTTACGTAAAAAAGTACTATCACAAAAATTGTTAAGAAGGATGTATCCAGCAACTTTTGTTTGAACCTTTTTTTGAGTGTGTGGAGACGGTTTTTTAGACTTTACAACAAAACTGTCAAGCAAGGGTGAAACATCGACTCGGCTTTTGGGTTTCTCTAGAATATGGATTACTTAATTTTTTTTTTTTAATTTTATCCCTTAAATTCAAGATGGCGGCCACCCCTTACGGAATCCGAGGAGGGAAACTTGGCTGGAGTGTTCTAATGGCGTCCCTAACTACCATTAAATTTTTGTTAAACTTCTATTTAACGCAATTTCAGTCCTTTTTCTGACTATTTGACTGGACTAATATTATTAAAGTGGTTTCTAAATGTCTATTAGCTACTTTATCTACTTCTTCGGAATCACAGTGATTCTTTTATAGAATTTTATTGTTTGATTAATGTAGAAATAAATAAATAATTTTAGTGCTTGCTTCGTTGCTAAGATATAACGTGAGATGAATTTTAAAATAAACATTTTTGTATACGCATATATGATTTAAAAACATCTAGATCGTTTGTACTTAACGGTGATTTTTCCAGTCATAAATTTAAAATTATTCAGATATTATCTAAACAACGTTTCTTGTGGGGTTTATCATGATTTAATGCCTACCCCTTCGGCTAACATTATTTTTAAACTTCTCGGATAAGATAAATAACACTCCATTTCGTCTATAATTTCCTCTTCTTCTTAACTTTAAACTCAAATCCAGAGAATTAAAGCTGGAAATCTTATTAAACGAAAAGTTACCCGCAATTACCGTCATTAGCATGCAAAACAAAAATGACGGCGTGTTAAAATGCACTCAGTGTTTCTGAGGAAAGCATGAAATTGACGAAGCGAAATGATTTGCATTTTGACGTAATATGATTAAGTTTAGACTCTGCGGAGGATACTGACTGAAGACAATAAATTATTCAAAATTCAAAGATGAGTAGTGTGTCACTGAACGAACGGTATATCCACGGAGATTTACCTACTTCACTTCATATTCAATTATCAAGCAACACTGGCAGGAAATTGGAATAAACTAGATGATATGAAGGTAACGTTGCAGCGATGGAATCTTTTTCTCGGAGGACATGCGGACTAAAATAATGGATACGAAGAGAAAAGAGAATCTTGTTAGCTCTCAGTCGTTTCATTCCCCTTAAACTGAATTTTAAACTAAATTTATTAAAATTCTCGTTATGTAGTAGGTACATCAAGTAAATGGGAGAAAATTACAGAACAACGCAATTATGAAGTGTTATTTTTGTTATTTGGTAAATGTATCAAAATCGTATTCAACCATTTCAGTTTCACAAAATCGGAGATAGGTACTTAGAAATTCAACGACTTAATAAGATTTTATTCATACTCGCTATAGGGTAGTTATTGGCCCTTTAAGGATATTAAAATTTACAAAATTATTATTTTAATGTATTTATAAGCGTTAGTAAAAGGTATGTAAAGAAACTTTGGAAATTAAACTTTTATTTATCATTTTGAAAATTAACAGTAAGTTAATTTGATACATTATAAAAAATAAAAAAAAATAACAATGTCATTTGCACAATTATTGGCCCCTAAACAGTAATTATTATTGGCCTGTAATTAGTCAGTTATTGGCCGGTCCAATTCAAACTAAAGATACATTCCAAAATTATTTTATAATGACAAAACAAAACAATTAAACACTAAAATTTGAAGTGAAAAACGAAAATAATAGTTATAACATAAGATACTCTCAATAAAAACAAATTATTTAGACAACGTTTTTTTTAAACATATCAAGCAATGGAAAATACTGGAATTGGATCTATGCAGATTATTTTTTCTTATACATTTTATATGAAACGATCTTTGACATGCAAAGCATTTGATGCCGAAATTTAGCACAGAATAATTTTTCGAACATGAAAAACACAGGCCATTAATAACATTCGTATTAAGCTCTGGTGCTAGACCAACATCCGCTATGTCATCTTTTGTACCAATTGCTGTATTTAAAATATCACACGATATTATGTTAATTTTGTTAATATTTTCATTAGCAAATAAATTTTTACTTGCTATTACTGCAGTCTTGTCAATCACGGATTCTTCATGCAAGTTATTCTTAATTTTTTTTCCAGAGTATTTCTTATCAGCTTTTGTGTTTTTCCCAGTTACCTCCAACTTTTTGTTCTTGTTTTGAATTTTCAACTTTTTTTTTGTTTCATCTTTTTGATTTTTTTCTTTTTCTGTTTTTCCCGGATCTAGTTCAACATTTTCATCTTCATCAAACAAATTCCTACATACTCGTACAGTCTTGTCATTGTAACTATCATAAATTTCATTTTGTAAACTACTGTCAATTTTTTTTCCAGAGGGTTTCTTGTCAGCTTTTGTCTTCTTCGTAGCTACGTTCAGCTTTTTGTTCTTGTTTTCCATTCTTACTTGTTGTCTTTTTGTCTTTTCGTTTTCCTTTTTTTCTTTTTCTTCTTCCTGTTCTTTTTTTAATTTCCTCCATTGTGTTCCTGTGAGTACATAAGGCATTTTTTGTGTTTGTCTTTTACCTTTTCTTTTCGGGGTTTTAGGCCAAAGCAACATATTTTCTAAACATGAGTCATTCAAATTTTTTGAAGCGTTTTTCGGTTCTACGATACTTTCGCTTTGCAAATCAGCACATAATTCCACTTCTGTTGAAAAACTTTTTGGGCATGTATCTGAAATTTCAAAAATTATTGGCATAGTCATAATATCTTTCTGGGAAAAATCATTTTGTACAACATTGTTTATTACATCGTCACATTCTTGTACAGGGACTGCAATCTCTTCAAATTCAGATATGGTCCCGTATGGGTCTATCACTTTATCAGTCTCATACGTTAATATAACACAGTTGTCTTCAGTCTTATCATTACATTGAACATTTTCCACCGCAAATGTTCTTACGTCTTCTATTGGTAACGCAATACAATTTTCGTTTGTATTCTCTATGTCCATTATTATGGTAGGATCTTCTTTTGGTACTGAAAGTTGTTTCCAAATTTTGTACAACATGATATCTGATTCTTGCAAATATTCTATTTGATCATTTATTAATGTTCTCAAATTCTAATAGCTTTTGCTTGCCAACAATACTGCTAAACTCTGTCAAAGTAATTGTTCTATTTATTTGATTTTTTTCACTTGTTTCTCCACTTTCCGCTAAAGTGTCATTCTGACCCCCAAGGCATTTCGAAAAGTCAGTATTATTTGGATTGAAAGGATAAAGCCCCGTTGCCCTGAAGCCATTTTTTATGGTATCGGATTTAGTTTATTCATCGATGACTGTTTTTAGGATAGGGGCAAACTGCTCTTTTGTTAGTGTTTCATTTAAATGGGTATTTCTCCACTGAAGGACAGCTTTTTTCCATCCCGTTTTTAGTGGCTTGAATGCAGCCACATCAGCTGGTTGTAGGATTCGTGTTGCATTAGGATATAAACATATCAGGATTATATCTAATGTTTTGCACAAGTGGCTCAATTCATAGGTAGTGAGTGCTGTGACCATCTAAAAATAGTATAACAGGGAACTGGATGTTTTCTTTCATTAATGCTGGATGAAGTACCGCCGAAATGTATTCATAAAATAATTCAGCTTTCATCCACCCGGATTCTGACATACCAATTCCCCAATTAGCTGGCACAGACTCAACAATATCTGTTCTTCTCCTTTTCCCAGGATATATTATCATAGGCGGTAACACTAGACCCACAGCAGAAAAAGTGAACCTAACTGTGAGAGTGTTCTTCGATGGAGCATGCTCAACTTCATAAACATTTCTGCTCCCTCGTGGAGCAAGAACTTTTGAATTTTTGGGGCATAAATTGAAACAAGTCTCATCTCCGTTGAGTACTCTTGTCGGATCAGGTAGAATAGTGTCATATCCTTTTAAGATGAGATAAGATGTTATATCACTAAACCATTTTCTTATGTCTTTCTCGGCTACATTGGCACTCGCTAAGGTGACGTTTTCAGGTACTCTACTGGTAAGAACTGGATTTCGGCGAAGAAAGGCCTTGAACCATCCTTCATTCGGGCAATTATTTTTGAAAGGATTCGGTCTAGGATTTTTATCCAGAAATTCTTTCACAGATAGCTGTACATCCTGCCTCCGTCTCGGAAATCCTTTTTCGGAATTTTCTCTAATCCACTCCACCAGGGTTTCTTCTTCCTTCTTGGTTAAAACTGGATTAGGTCCACAGTTAGCCTTCACAAACTTTTTGCTTCTTCGAAACTGCAAAGTAGCTCGGGGTATATTATATTTCCTGGATACCTCCCTAATGGGCATGCCACTATCGATTGCCTCTAAGGCTTTCTTTAAATCTTCTTTGGAATATTTATTGCTTAGTTTTGGCATTTTGTAGGGACCTAAAAAAGTTATCTAGTTATTGGCCATATAAGACAGTTAGTTATTGGCCCCCGGCCAACAACTATCTTTGATGCTGCAATGTATGCAATATAGTGAGAAAATAAAATTAAAACTATTTAACTAGCAAATAAGATATTGTAAATGTAAATCCAATGACAACAGTTTATAGACAGTTATTTGCCTCCCATGCCGATAACTGTTTTTTATAACTCATAGGAAGATAGTTATTGGCCCCCTATTTATTTATATAATTTTAAGGTTAGACATATAATTCTACCATAAAATTGAATTTAAACATCCACTTTATTATAACAAACAGTAACATGATTGAAATATTAAAAAACAATAATGAAATTGACTTACCTCAATTCAGTGTACCTTAAGTTTTTCTTAAAGAAATTGATTCACTTGCACCCACGTGTGAGCGTCGATGCTTACACGCTTCTTGTGCTATTACACTGTTGCCAGTAGGGGCAAATTGTGCATAAAATCTGGTAAAATGTCCAAAGATTGCATGCTCTTCCTACGTAGTTTAGCTAATCTTGCAACTTTCTTAATATCGACAGTATAAACTGTAATGGCCAATAATTACCTTCTGGCCAACAACTACCCATTTTACCTAGTAGAGGAAAATTGGGGTTTGAATTTAAAAAAAATCCTGTCAGCAATTTTATGTAACATTTCGTTAGGGGACCCTTAGAGGAACCCGGATCCACTTTTTCAGCTACCACACCTTGGGCATTTTGAGAAAGGGGATTATTTGTGCGAATCGATTTAGCGGCTAAACGGTATAGTTTTCAAAAAAAGTCCAATTAGTAGAGGTTGGAACATACCTTGGCGACTTGATATATATGCATCAGCTGACGAACTTAGGAAGTTGTGCCAATGTAAAAAGTGCACATTTTCTTGACCTCCTCACTTTTTAATTCAAGACTTAAAATAGAGTTAGTGATTTTTGCTTGAACGCCCACGATGTGATCTGCAAAATTTAGAGCGATCATGAAAAATTATTTCAAAAGTTTCGTCCCTCGTGAAGAATAGTAAGTTGCAGTTTCTTCAGTTTCTCTATATCACACCTTTTTTCAACTTGCTTTGCGCTTGTTCGCAAGCACCTTTTGTTTCACGCAGCCCCAAAGAAACAAGTCAGTCCATCGGCGCTAGTTCGCACGATCTTGGTGGCCAATTTGTATCGCCAAATTAAATGATGACACGGTCTGGAAACTTGGTTCTCAGTAAGGCGTAAGATGGTCTTCAATAACCCCATTGTTTCGCGTGGTGTGTGGCAGGTGGCAACGTGTCTTATTGCATTGAACCTTGTACGCGTGCAAACAAACACAGCTCTCTTATTGAAATTCTTTTATAGTGGGTCTGGTAATGTTCAATTTTTGATCAGGATGCCGAATGAAAGTGCCTGGACTTTGGGCCACACTTTTCTCACTTTGGTTATGTTTTCGAGGAACCGACCAGGATGGCAACGAACAGTGGTCTCCTTAATTTTTTAATTAAACGAAAACTGTCGATTCAAACTTTTTAGGGCGTTTTCACAATAGGAAAACGATGCTCGTTTGAATACTTCTCCATAATTCTAAAAGTGTGGTCTGTATATAATAGCTGTCAACAAATAATCATCATACTACTTGCACAAACAAGATGGCGGCAAATTCAAATCCGGCGCTCTTGTTGAGACACCCCCGTTACCTAGTTGCTCCACTCTGTAGTATTTTGACTTCGATTACCGACAAATTCCGACAATCTTATTCATCTTCCTTGATTTATCATTAAACGATAATTAATGGAAAATGAAATAGCAACTGAATCTTGGAGAAATTTTTCTAGACCATTCCTAATGGTCTAGACTAGAATTATTATATTATGGATTATGGACAACAGAATGAGAATATATTTTGCATCGTGTTTGTTATAGAAAAGGCTGTATATCTACCTAGTTGATTTTAAAATTCACCACAAAAAATGCACGCTTCAGGAATTCCCTTTCACAAGAGTATGGGTCCTTTGTGATTCTCTAAATTTTCTTTGAGCGTCTGACTAATTCTTTACAACAAAATAAGAACCTATATCAAATGTATGTAAGAGACAGTCATATCCCTCGGCTTTAACTTTTCTTATGATAAATCATATGTGACGTATGATAATAATAAGAAAATTAATAATTCGAGTACGTTTTTTCTATAATATTGAGGATAATAATACCCTTTCGAGTAAGTAGTGCTTTTATAGCGGTTTATAGGGAATATTTCATAAACGTTCTGCTTTTAGGACAGTTGTGAAGAGTTACAAAAAAATGTATATTTTAATTGACCATTTTGGAGAATTATTTTTTACATAATATATAAAATGTAGACACTATTGCTTGTAACAGTATCTCCGCGTGTTTCAATATGACGCTTTCGTAGTTATATTCAAGCCCGTTTACTTGCGCTTGCATGCTCCAGAACAATATAATTACGGTTAAAAGAGAATATTGAATGTTCCTGCGAGGAGAGACTAGGACCACATTGTTACAAGGTATTTTCCCTGATATAATACTAATAACATCCAGTTCAGCTTCTACAACACTGCATCGAGTTCTATTTACATTCTAGTTCTACCAATTAAATGTAGTAATAATAAACATGGGCTATTGTTTCAGTAACTGTAGTATGTTATTTTTCCTCTCAAGCGTGGGCAATATCCAGTGTTTTTTGTTACTTTTTGTTTATTACTTTTCAAAAATTTTTATTAAGCACTTAGCCCAGCACAAAACCTTGAAACTTTTTGATTATTTACAGACAGACAGAGTTACGTCGTTTCGACGTGATTTTTTGGTCATCTCAACGTCATTATGACCTAAGAAATGACCGACAAATAACAGTAGGATGATATGATTATGTCACAGTCTCATGACGTGATATTTAGACCTCGTACGGACGTCTTAATAGTGACGTCTGTACGACGTAATTTTGATTGTACTATCGTCAGATTACAGAGAATTAATTTGTAAAAAGTCGTAGACTGGATATGAAAATATCGTAAAATTTTGAAAAACTAATAAAATCAATCTATATACTTCAACAAAAGAAATGTATTAGCCAAAGACAAATTAGCTATATAAATAATAAAATTTGAAGGCAAATACTCGTAACTCATTAGAAGGGAAATATCATTACATTTTAAGATATCAAACTGCTCCTGGCAGTAACTCAAGGTTATCGTTCGGTTGTTGGAATACGAGTAAAAGGACTAAGCTTAGGGAAGGAAACGCCAAATTCAAGCATTCGATTTGTAAGAAGAAAGCAGTTCTGAGTAATTTTTTTTTAATGCATTTAAGTATGCTAAAATATGTTTCTTGACTTAAATTATGTACTAATGTCATTTAGCTGTAATGCCGATAAATTAGTTCCACTGAACTGATGATTTTATCTTTTTTGTCACTGAGAAAGAGATAACTAACACATACGTTCATTTTGTGCCAAATTTAGACACAATTAACATAAAAAATCCGACTTTAGTCCGAAAAATAGCCATTGGTACGAAATGACGACAATACAATAATAACGACATTTTTTGGTAATATTTGTCGGGAAATGACCAAAAAATGACGTCTATATAACGTGACTCTGCTGCCTGGGTTATTTTTATGAAAAAATTCTATTATTAAAATAAGGATACCTAATCTATTCGAATATTAAATTAAGTCACTTAAAATTTTAATTAATTGATTCCGTAATTTAGAATCACACTATATAATTGCATGCAATAACCTTACCAAATAAATAAATCAAAAGAGACTGTCTTACAAACCGGCTTATTGATTTGTACGATTCAACTGCAAAAGCAAAATCACCTCGATTCAATTTAAAATACAAAAAAAAGTTAAGTTCACTGCCCTTAAAAGTTAAAGACATTAGCGGTGTTCCTACAATCACCTAGCGGCAAAGCCTTTAAAAGAGGAGACACCAGAGGCTTAAAATAAAAGACTGAAGTCTGATAAGAATCTTAGTTGTAAAAGAAATAAAAAAGCAATATGTCTCGTTGAAGCCCTCCTAATGCGAGCCATTCGAATTCCCTCTGCGGTGAAGTGTTCGAGTTTTATATGGATTTTAGCTTCCTTTGACACATTTTATCATCGTATATATGAAGGCATAAAATATACAATAGCAGCACTCTGATAAATTTATGTTAAGGGCCCTAAAACATATAGGTCGATGCACGAATGCCTACAATAATAGGCATAAGGGTACTGTGAATATTAAGGGTGACTCTCAAGGGATGTTAAGGACCTTTGATCTTTCCCGTAGACTTAAAGAAGATCATTTGAAGTGATAAGGATCAATGACACATTAAAGGACAACAAAATGTTTGTGTATCAAATCAGTATACTAATACGATGAAATTAAGATATGCAACTACAAATGATTAATGATTGTAGTAGGATACTGAAAATTTAGAACTTTTTTTAGAGTGCGTGGAAAAATAGGTAATGTTAAACATGCCAATCGTGCTTCACCTAAAGGTGCCCACAGACTAGCATACATGTGTGTCCTACATGTTTGTCGTAAACGCTTGCGCATTCATGTTTGCCAGTGTGTGGGCAAAAACCCTCAAACATGTATGTCATACAAGTTTTCTGGTTTGACCGGAATTCATGCACGTGCAAGCATGAACCTGCATACAGATTGTCGGTGTGTGGCCGTGTTCACTCTTCATTTGCACACATTTGTAGTATCAGTGTCTCGTAATTTTTTGGAATTATTATTTTGTTATTAGAGCTATTATTAATGTTTTTTAGAAACAAAATGTAGTAGGCAGAACAAATTTTATTGTACATAGAAACGAATTATGTAATTGTTAAGTTGTTGATTGCCAAAAAATGAATTTAGATAAATTAATTTAATATTTTTAGATAACTGTTATTAAATTCATAACATTATTACTATTTAGTTTGTTTTCGCCTGCCGGACAATGTCTGCTTTTATAAGAAATATGTCGAAAACCTTTTTGACAGAGTTTATTGAGATTTACAAAAGTTATCCTTGTCTATGGAAAACAAAAAGTAGTGATTACAAAAATCGATACAAGATACAAAATTGTGTTCTGTTTTTCTATTATTGGAGACACTAACGTTATTAGCGTTACGTAACTATCTTCATCCATCCTCAGGTAATTTCCCCAATCGTCTGGTTCCAATCGTAGTTCTTCTAGAACTAGAAGATTGATATGCGTATATTGTGAGCGTTTTAAAAGTCAATCTTTGACCCATTTTATTCGAATTTTCGGCTTTTGAATTAATTTATTTCTTTCCTTTTTAACTAGAACAGCGTACGCCGCTGCCAGTAAAATATATTCGTCCTCACTGTTCATCGCGTACTTCGATACTGCTTGCGTGACAAGCTAGTGCGTAGATCTGCTGTGGCCTGTGGCTGAGAAACGCTCATCGTACATGGACGATGCACATGTATGGCAAACATGTATGACGCACTTGTGTGCTAGTCTGTGGGCACCTTAATAGTTGCTACTATGAACACGGCACAGCATGGCATTATTCGAGTATATTAGTCACTATGGGCTTAATCGGTGTTTTTATCAAACGTCAATCGAACAGCTTCGGGAGCAGACCAATAATTAACATTTATTCGGTTAAATAAAACGTAATAACTGCTCGCTGGTTGTGCCAACAATAAAAAATCTCATTAGGTAATACCTACATTAGCAATTTTTTTTCTTATTGTCCTTGCTTAATATCATCTAAGAGACCTTTCAAGACAGCTTTTTTTCCAAGAGAATCGTAATAATTATACTTTCTCTCCATTAATAAGCTTATTTCCATATATTGCTAAAAATGAATTTTTATTGCCCTAAAGTCGTCTTGAATATTTGTATTCTGATTTATTTTCTCCTGAGCTCCTTGTTAGGTTTTATCAGAAACAGCTCTTTACAAATATATTTGCATTTCCTGAGCTCCAAGGAGTTTTATGTAATATGAAAGTAGCTATTTAAATTCAACTTTTGAAACTAGATCGTTTATGACATTTTATTCTCGCTAACATGGCAATTTCCCACATAAATTCAGCTTGATTCTAAATGCTATAAAATCCCCTGGCTTTATAGTAGGTACTCGTCAGAGAGCTCTGTCATCATTTGAGAAAGATTTTTGATCCTAGTTCTTCGGATTTTCTTTAATAAGACCCTCATACTTTGAATCTGGATCTAAATTTTATTCTTCCGAGCTATATGTAGGTATTACATATAAAGTCTGTACACTGAGAGTTGTCTGTTGTGATAACTAAGGATACATCATCTCGTTATGTTTCTTACTCCTTCTATTGCATTGCATAGTCAATCGAGTTAAAATGGGACGTATTGTCAGAAATACGTTTGAATCGTCAGCAATTCTAAAAAGATGAGCGAGAGTGAGACGGAAGTATCGACTCGCGTCTTGATACGCTTAGATTGATACGATATTACGATAAGATTGTCGTCGCTACTTTCAGTAGTGTCAGTGTCAGCGTTAAATATACTAATAAGGTTTGTGTTGTGATTTGAAACGTTTTTAATACGAAATTAGCAGAATTACCTGTACCTGTGTTATTGTACGGTGTGATAAAGTATGAGTAACTTAATTTCGCGAATGCCTAAAAATCTATTTCCTTGTTTTGCCTGGGAAACGATTGAACTCCCTAGTACGTGGTCTTGTGGTTAAATTGCTAGAATATTTTACTTGCAAATATGAAAACGGAGGTGTTATTATTTATGGTAACGTTTGTAGTCTGATGATGTAGTGAAAAGGTTCGTTTTAATTAAATGTATATTGCGGCAACATTGTTGATAATGCACTAAATATCTCGGAGTCGGGGGACCGGGACCGGGTTGATCAGAGCGAGCCTCCTCGACCGATCTCACAAATAATAATCTTACAATACAATAATGTCCCTTCTTCCTTGCTGCCCGGCATAACGTCTTCCCTGACAACGTGTCGCTGTGTTGCCACGTTGTCCAACAAAGCCACGCAGCAAGGTTGTCAATAATTAATCTCAACATACCGGCCCCCTTGGAATGTTATGACATTAAGAGATAACATTTCAAAATGAAATAATATAAATGATACATAATAATTGTGTGATTGAAAATTAAAAATAAAAAATAAAAATAAAAATAATAATCGACAAATGCTTAATCCTAAATGAAATGTATACTAAAGCTAAAGATTAATTTTCAGAAAATTGACAAACTATTAATAGATTTAATTAGTGTTATTTTCACAGTCAATTGGTAATTTTTTCAAGTTTGAGACACTTTGTCTGCACTCACTGGTTGCTGTTTTCACAGTTACCACTCTCACCGTACCACTGGAGTCCGGATGCACTTCAACGATGCGACCTAAAGGCCACACTAAGGGTGAGGTGCTGGCGTCCAGTACCCACACAAAATCACCAACTTTTAGATTGGGTTGGTGGTGTACCCATTTCTTCCTTTGCTGCAGGATTTGTAGGTAGTGCTGATGCCACTGCTTCCAGAATTTCTGCTGCATGTAACGGACATGTTCTCATCGATTGAGACGGTTGATGGGTTGTTCAATTAGGTCTGGCTGCGGTCTGGTATGAGGATGATCGCCAATCAGGAAGTGCGCGGGAGTGAGTGGACCTGGATCTCGAGGATCGTCAGAAATGGGACATAGTGGATGGGAGTTCAAGCATGCTTCTATTTGAGTGAAAAGAGTGTATAATTCCTCAAATGATAGCTTGGTATCTCCAATTACCTTGTACATTAGCCGCTTTGCATTTTTTATCGCGCTTTCCCAAATGCCACCGAAATGCGGTGAATAAGCCGGTATAAACTTCCAATTTATTGAGTGCTTTGCTGTGAAACTGAATAGCTGGTCACGGGAATTGAGATTGCTTAAAAAGTTTTTCCACTGTCTGCTTGCACCCACAACGGTTTTACCGTTATCCGAGTATTCATCATTTAGTAACGACATGTGACCTAAATTTTCATATTCTCGCATGAATTCGCAATACTGCTTTTTGATGTCAGGTTGTGCTAATAAGCCTTTTTCTAGAGAATGAGATCTTTTTAGAGCTGACTTTCGTGACTCTCCCAAATTAGCCTTGTTCTCCTTAAACGGTAGTGAAACTATGAATTTTCCCGAGTCTGAACGGGCTACATTTTCTTTGAAATGCCTTTCGCAGGCCTCTTCTTCATGTGAGAGAAATTGCTGCTGTGAGTCACACGCCTCTTGTTCGAAGAATTTACTTAGCGTTTTGTTTAATTCTGATATATCAGCTGTGCAGCTTAACGACGTCGATTGTGACTTGCGCGTCATCACAGGCGCGCAGGGAGTTTTTCCGGAAATGATCCAACCCAATTTTGTATTTTGAAGTACTGGGTGATTTTTTCCAAAATGGCGCTGACCATAGAGCAGCAAATCAAAAAAGTGCTCGGCGCCAATCAACATGTCAACCTGCCCATTTACATGAAAATTAGGGTCTGCCAAATTAATATTATCGGGAATTTTTATTTTCGTCAAATCTACCTTGAATGCTGGTAAATGGTGCGTTATGGTGTTTATTACGATGCAATTTAATTCTTGTTGCGTATCGTCACCAGACGTTTTTGTTTGCATAGTTAGTCTTGTGGCCCTAACGGCGTTGCATTTTGATTGGTTTATGCCTGATATTTGAGTGTCTACAGGAAACGTCTTGAGAGCCAATTTCTTACATGCTTCGTCTGTGATCATATTTAATTGTGAGCCCTGATCGAGAATGGCTCTTAATGTAAAGGTCTCTCCGTTTTGATTTGTAACGCAGACTTGAGCTGTTGCCAACAACACATTATAACATGCAGGTTCCATTTCAGTTCTGCCGGTAGTAGACAGACTTGCAGCGTGCACCGTAGCCGCTTGCTCACGGCTATTGTGAACATCTGAGACCCTTGAGTCATTAGATTCAGCTGAATCGTGATTAGCAGTCCTCTGACTACGTTCATTTGTTCTGGAGCCCAATGAATCGTGCAACAGTGTATTGTGCCGATCGTCGCAAACTCTGCAATTTCCACTAGGACAGTCTTTTGCATTGTGGTTTTCCCGAAGACAGTTAACACACAGTTTGTGTTTTTTTATTTCCTGAATTTTTCTTTCGGAATTTAGTCGTAGGAAGCGCCTACATGAAAATAGCTGATGTCCACCTAGACTACAATACGCGCATCGCGAATCCGTCGTTACTAGCGCCTTGTAGTTCTGGGAATAATTTTGATTGTAATTCTGATTATGATTTTGAGCGGTTTTGCGATAATAATTTACTGGTCTATTATTATATGCTTGCCGGTTTGTCCCATTGTTATAATTTAGATTTATACAGTATTTACATTTCTGTTTCTAAATGTAGTGTTTTCTAAAAGCTGAGCTTTGTCGTTAATTACGGTAAACAAATCATTAAGACAGACATGCTTTTTGCAATTTCGAAATTTTTCCCAATCGTATTTTGTGCCATTGTCAAGCTTTTTGATAAGAATTTGGATTAAAATAGCGTCCCAATGATCGGTTGCATGGCCGAGGGATTGTAAAGCTCGCAAATGTTGCTTATATTCTATACAGATTAATCTAAGTTCATGAGATGAGCCTCTTTGAATTGCTGGGTAGTCTAATAAACAATTTATATGACGTATAATTATATTAGATGTGTTTTCGAAGCGCTCTTTTAATAAATCCCAAGCTATATCATAATTGTCATTAGTGATGGCTAAGTTTTTTATTATTAATGCCGCTTGACCCGATAACGTGGATTTGAGATAATGGAACTTGGTAACCTTTGGTAACATCGGATTACAATTGATTAGCGATTCGAAGTTATCTCGAAATGATATCCATTCTTCCGTATTCCCATGGAAAGAGGGTAAACTAATCACCGGCAATTGTATCTGCGGCATAATAGGGTAGGGCATTGGACACGGATAAGAATTATGATTGTTTGTATAGCCCTGGACCCCTGCACCTTGCGACATAGTTTGCATTTGATCTGAAGAAACTCCATGCAAATACCTAACTGGATTATTTGAACTGGTGTTGGTAGTTAAATGCCGAACCGAAAGTTCCTGGAAATTATCTAAATTCGAGTTTGTATTATTTGACGTTGCATTTGCGTTATCTCTGGCAACACCATTTGCTGTGCTGTATGAAGAATGAACCGTGACAGGGTTTATGACTGTCTCTGTATTCGAGTGAGCACCCCCAATAAATGTGTACCTATCTGAAGGTAAGGTATTAACAATACTAGGCCGCCTGGCTGGTGCCTGCGCTTGATCCTCAAAGGCGGGTTCGTGATGCGTTCCCGGAATTGCATTCATGACCATACCTGGCACCGTACCAATTGAGACATTTTGCAAGTTATGCATATTATTCGACTGTGTTGACTCAGATACGCTCATTGTTGCTTCGGTACCGAGGCGCCCTTCGTCCCTAACTGAATTTAATGGTGGATCGCTTACTATCGCCTCGTCTACCTGCCTTTGTTGACCATTACTTGATGACTGGTTTATTGACTCATAGAAATCGTATAATGCATTTTCCGCGTCTGACAATGCTCTATGGAATTCTTTTCGAATTCCTCTAGGACATTCACATATTGTTTTTCTGAATTTTTTACTACCTTTTCAGATTCATCCATGCTTTCAAGTTTTAATTGAACAGTCTTGAATTCATCAAGTAATGGTTCAAGCTCGGCAATTCGACGTTCTAAATCTTTTGCCGCCGTTATATCCGCATTACTCTCAAATGCGCTAAGAGTTGTTTTAAATCGGGTTAATTTTGTTCGTGCATTACCCCTTTCTTTCCTAAGCAACCTCAATTCCTCAGCTTCCGCGTTTTCATTTTTATCATCACCCATGACTATTGATTAATATTTTAAATTGACTTTGGCAAAAAATTGATGATTGATTCAAATAATCTCATATATTGTACATAGGTAGGTATACAAGATATGAGTAAAACAATAAAAAAAGAAGAATAAAACTTTGTACGTGCTATATACCTATTCTACAATAATATTTATTGTCATGTATGATTCGTTCGCTATAAAAAAGGCAAATAAATGCACTTAATGTACCTATATAATATGTGTAATTATTCTTAATTAATAATTGAATAAATGTAATTATTCACTCAAATAAACGCATGCAATGAAACATCAAGGAATATGAAATAATATGAGAATAAATCAGGGACCAGTGAAAGTAAGGATAGATCGACTCACCAGCTCATTCTTCTCGACCCTTTGTCTCCTGTCTCGTACCTTTGTCTCGATATGCGCTGACTTTGATGATGGCTGATGACTTGAATGATGAATTTATTGATTTGATACCCCCTTGTAGTTGGCCTCCTGGTAAGTCAGCTGCGTGTTGGTTTACCTGGTGATGGACCTAGTTGACGCTGCTGGTTGGATGCGTTGAAGCGCGCGTATTTGCTGCCACGTGCCGATGCTGACTGAATCGGCCTTTAATTAATTCGTCCGCGAAATCACGACACTGATCGAATCACTGAAATTCGCGGATCCGGCTCGAAGGACCAAATTTATGGTAACGTTTGTAGTCTGATGATGTAGTGAAAAGGTTCGTTTTAATTAAATGTATATTGCGGCAACATTGTTGATAATGCACTAAATATCTCGGAGTCGGGGGACCGGGACCGGGTTGATCAGAGCGAGCCTCCTCGACCGATCTCACAAATAATAATCTTACAATACAATAATGTCCCTTCTTCCTTGCTGCCCGGCATAACATCTTCCCTGACAACGTGTCGCTGTGTTGCCACGTTGTCCAACAAAGCCACGCAGCAAGGTTGTCAATAATTAATCTCAACACTTTCTTTTAAACGGCAACCAGCAGGTAGGTGACATGATATTTCTATCATGATGATAACAATTATTATCATTCTTATTTACTTGCATTATATATATTTGTTATCAAAAAGTTGCAAGGCTCTACTTCGTCAATAGCTTGTCGAAATAATATATTTGTAGGATATTCATTATTCCTCAACACACGCCACTGACACGAACTGCGATACCACATCTGGCTAGACTTAGAAATAAGTGTACGACTCAAATCGAATTAAATGAAATTGTTTAGTCAGAATCAGTGTGGCATGACAACGGACAACTCTCAGTGGACAGCGTGTACCTAACAGTGAGCGATATAAGTCTGGAATGAATTGAAGCTCGATTGATGGTTAACGAACATCGATGGTCGATGGGCTGTTGTAAGTATTTGTTTTGTAATAATGTCCCCAAAGTCTGTCCCAAATTTCAGCTCTATGCGAATTTTTGCAAATTAAAATGTCTATTTTGACCGAACTACTTACAAGGCATAACATATCGGAAGCAGCATTTGTTGATAATAATAATGGCAGAAACAGAAACTTACCAACAAAAGAGTTATGAGATATGGAACACAGCAACGAAAGAACTAGGAATGACGATAAATAAGAATAAAACCAAAGTAATGATTATAGGAAAAAATGACGAACAGCTAAAAATTTAAATTGGAGGAGTCGAACTTGAGCAAGTGAAATGTTAATGAAGGATTATACAGGGTGTCCCAGCTTATACGAAGCGGTATCTGTAGGCCAAACGATGGACTTTTTCAAAAAAACTTTTTGAAAATTCAAGTACAGAATCACAATGGCCATAATTTGAAATTATTTTGGATATGGAGTCATATGGAGTGTCCCATATGACAGTGGCATATCAAAGTTAAGTTTTTTTAAATGGAATGCTCCTATGTTATTGCATTTTTGGAATGTCTGAGAAGAGAAAAAAGGATTGGCTTTGACAGTTTGTGTTTAAATTTAGAAGTTTTCGAGTTATAAACAAGTGAAAATCGTCATTTTCAAGTTCAAAGCCCTGTACAATGAAAACGGTTCAAGATAGAGAAAAACGGCTTACATGCCCCTATTTTAACTTTTTATGTACTATCCTATGGTGTAGAAACATTTGTACTTTCTTTTGATTTTTTTATTTGGCGACGCGTCAAGAAATCTCAGAATTTTTCAATTTTTTTATCACCCTGTTTAAACATTTCATCTACATCATAGGATAGTACATGAAAAGTTAAAATAGGAACATGTAAGCCGTTTTTCGCTATCTTGAACCGTTTTCGTTGTACAGGGCCTTGAACTTGAAAAATGACGATTTTCACTTGTTTATAAGTAACTCAAAAACTTCTGAATTTAAACAGAAACTGTAAAAACCAATCTTATTTTCTCTTCTCAGACAATCTAAAAATGCAATAATATAGGAGCATTCCATTTAAAAAAAACATAACTTGGATATGCCACTGTCATATGGGACACTCTGTATACTCTAAAATAATTTTAAATTATGGCCATTATGATCCTGTACTTGAATTTGCAAATTTTTTTTTGGAAAAAATCCATCGTCTGGCCTACAGAGACCGCTTCGAATAAGCTGGGACACCCTGTATACAAAACAATACAGGGTGTTAAGAAAATGACGGATAAACTCTTCAGTACATTGGAGGGGACACTCAGTAAAGTACGGGAAAAATAATTTTAAAAAATCCAGAGCTACATTTTAAAAGATATAAGCAAAATATTCAACAATAAATTTGGCAACGTTTAACAGGATAACTGCTGGTATTTGGTAATTTCGTCTAATTTCTAACAATGTAAGTAGTTAAGGTATCAAAACCGTTGTTGCCAAATGCTTTTTTCAGCATCTTGGAAAAGAAAAAAAATCTTATTAAATTTTTTCCAAGCCAGTAATACATCATAATAGTTATTTATTATACAAGAGAAAAAAGTGATAGATTTTAGCTCGAGATGTGATTTCGTCCCCGACGCGTTTAGCGGAGGGGACAAACACATCGAGAGCTAAAATCGCACTTTTTTCTCGTGTGTAATATGCAATTTTTTTCTGCGAGAAGAAATATCAGTGTTAGAATTTCGAAAAACGTAGTTAGATAACTGAAAATTATGTCGGAAAAATGATTTATGTTAAACTTGGATTTTCAAACTGTCTTTTATCGTAATTGACGTTGCCTGGGTAACGGAACGATTTAATTATTACATAAACGTCATATTAATGTAATTAAAATTGAAGACAGTTTTGCAAAGATTCTTGTTAGTTTTCGATGAGTGAATTTAATAATATGGATAGTGATTATTATGAAAATTCCCTTAATAATTGCCATTTGGATAATAAGGTAACTTTTCTTTACGTATATTTGATATAAATTTAATGATATCTGAGTGTTATAATGATAGAGTGTCCAAGCGTCCTACCGGCAGTACGCGCTGTCCTGCTAGCAGTACCCAATTCAGACACCGTTGTTTTCAATGGGATCTCGACCTCCCTGAAGGACGAAATATTCACCATTGATTCCGTGGTAAAATTTTGCCTATTTGATGTGCAAGTCTCACCTCGTTAGGACTTTTAGTAACAAAGATACGAGGTGAAGTATAATTTATTCATCAGTGTACGCAGTTACAGCGGCGTGTAAAGACCCATCTGTGCATAATAGGTACAAATAATATGTCTCTACAAAATTCTTATCATATTGATGATAGAGTCAGCACAAAAGCGACCAATTTTGATAAAAAAAACCCAATTACCAATGGTGTAAGTCAGTGTTTGGAGAAAATTATTTAAGGGCGGAGTGTTATGGAACTATAACGAACATAAGTGGGTCTGTTGCTACCGTTCTATGGGATCTCGATAATGAGAAAATTAAAATTGATATTAAATTGCTGAAAAAACATGGTAAGTAGACAATATATAAAAAAGTACATTGGAGTGCTAGAACGCTAATTAAAGATTTGTCAGATAATTATTGATTTTAAATTGCAAATTTTGAAAATAGGGTGAATATTTTGAATGGTCTTTCATTTTTTATCAGTAATTAACTCTTCTAAAAGGGGGTAGAGTTTATTTCCAGCAATATCAGACCAACATTTTAACAATACAGGGCATTTTAAAATCAGTAATTATCTGACAGATCTGTAATTAACGTTCTAGCACTCCACCGAATGTAATAAAATAATAAAATTAATTCGGAGCTTGAAAATAACTTATATATAGAAATAGCTAATAATAATAGTTCGGTATTACACGCTACAGGCTACGTATCGCTATACTGAAGTTTCAGAATAGTAGGCACTAAGTTCTTAGAAATATTACGGACTTAAAGTAAACACATTGTTGCCAGCTTTTAATTCTTGGTGTTTTATCATTTTGTATTTTTATCATTCACATGCAGGTAAATGGTTGTAGGATAAAAAATACTGTGTTTTATTTGTTGAGTAATTTTTCTGCTATAATAATTTCACAACATCGATATTTAATAGCAAAAGATGTAGAATTTCAATGAGGTTCGGTCCCTTAAAATATAATATATGGCAACATTACAGCAGTGTCAACAAGTACAAAGGATAAGCAGGTCCAACTTGCAGTAAGGTAAAGTAAGATGGATATATATCGAGCATGCTGCCAGTCCGTCCAAGGCAGCTCCGTATTCAGTGGCGTATCGTTCATGCTATTTTCGTGAGGGGCTGCAATATAACATTTATCGCTCCTTTAAATCCTTAATATTTTATTTTTATGTTTATATTTGCTGAATTATTGAAGCATCACAAAAATTAAAAAAACGCATGAAAATGAATGAAAAAGAATTCGCGGCAGTGGAATAACCTGAACAAAAAGAAAAGTTGTTTGTTTTGGGCTGTTATTGGATGTCGATCGGGACTTGTATATTTTTCTCTTTCTGTTTTCTGGTTGTCAGAAAAGAAAAATTAATATTACCGGGGGAAGAAGATTCTCGACTCTCGGGAACAACAAAATTTTGAATATTTCATATTGTTCATAGACAATCTGTGAAGTAATTAAGAAATACAAGCTAGAAAAAATCAATATCTTACTAATTTGTTAATAATTAGTTATTAGTTAATTATTTGGTAAAATAATAATACAATAATGATTCCTGTTTTGGGAATGAACTGAGTTCCAGGATACAGAAAAAGTTTAACTATAAGAAATTTACGGAATTACCATCCCGGAAAAACCCATACCCGGTCGACAATAAAGTGCATAATTAGTGGGGATAGCTTGGTTGCTTTAAGGGTCGCTCATCAGATTTCCTGTCTGAATCTTATTTCTCAGTTCTCACTGTGGTGTAAACGGGAAAGAAGCAAGCTTCTTTGAGTGCCGAAGTGAAATACTGTTTAAATTTAAAGTTGTGAGCAATATGGAAGGCGAGAGCAGCCAAAGTAAACGTCGTCGTACGAATTTATCTACAGGAGAAAAAACTATTATATACAACGTGTATTGTGGACTCCGTGAAAGGAATCAAAGTATGTTGGTAAACGATGTAGTTGCTTTGTGTAGTGATTTAACCAAAGTGTCAACTAGGAGTGTACACCGAATCTTGAAAACTTTCAAAGAGTCCAAAGGCGGAACAGAAAAGGTAGCTGAAAATATTGAAACAAGGGGGAGAAAACGCATTGACATTGATGATGACATAAAATACGCCGTTCGGAGAAAATTTCATTCGTTCTTTTTCCGAAATGAAATTCCAACATTAAAAGCAATCGCTGCCGAAATCAATTCGGATGACGCAATGCCGAAAATATCGCGACGTGTCTTATTGCGGACATTAAGACAAATGAACATAAGGCATATGAAAAGGCAGAGAAAAAGTCTTCTTATAGAAAGAGAAGAAATAATTTTGTGGCGGAGAAATTATTTACAAAAAATTCGAGAGTATCGTCGTGAAGGGAAGAAAATATATTTCTTAGACGAAACTTGGCTGAATCAAGGTCATACTGTTTCGAAAATTTGGCAAGATTTGGAAATAACAAGCCGTCGACAAGCTTTTTTTGAAGGTTTTTCCACAGGACTAAAAGCGCCAGCGGGCAAGGGGCGGAGGCTCATAATAACTCACATAGGTAGTGATTCGGGTTTTTTGGAAAACGGATTGCTACTTTTCGAATCGAAGAAAACTAGTGACTACCATGAGGAAATGGATGCGGAAAAATTCGAAAGCTGGTTTTTAAAAATTTTACCAAGCCTTGAGCCAAATTCGGTCGTGGTAATGGACAATGCTTCCTACCATAGTCGACGATTGGAGCCATCGCCAACAACTGCATGGCGAAAAGGTGACATCATTAACTGGCTGGCTCAAAGAAATATACCATTTGATGACAACATGTTAAAAGTGCAACTATTAAACATCGCAAGGGCACAAATACCTCATTTTAAGAGATATGCTGTCGACGAATTGGCTCGCGAGTGCAACATCATTGTACACCGCCTCCCTCCTTACCACTGTGAACTGAATCCTATAGAACTTATTTGGGCTCAAATAAAAAACCAAGTGGCGAAACAAAACGTGACCTTCAAGATGGATGAAGTGAAACGCCTGCTAGCTACTGCAATAGGAGATGTGACGGCTGAAACATGGAGAAACTGCATCCGACATACTACAAAAGAAGAAGACAGAATGTGGGATCTAGACACAATAGTTGATGTTTCGGTTGAGCCATTAATTATCAACTTGAACGATAACGGTGATCGGGATAGTTGTCCATCATCCGACGATTTTTCTTCTGACGATGACTAAGGTACTATTTTTTTCCTATTTTCTTTGCTATTTTTATTTTTGCTATATGCTATATTATTTACTATATGCTATATTATTTGGAAGTTTACAATTATATTTCTCAATAAATTCATTATTGTCTGAACCTATTTTGATATTTTGCGTCCGCCACTGAATGCTCCAACTGAGCGCTTATACGTCACGACCACTTCCGAGAACTTAGTGCCTACTATTCTGAAACTTCAGTATAGTTTATTATAGGTTAGGTATTTTACGTTTACTACCTATGGAACATTCTCCGCTCGTATCGCGCTGAAATCCTCGCAACGTTGTCACATACAAGTCGTTCTCCAGATTCTCCTCCACTAAGTGAGGTCATTGGTCAGTGTAGGTATTTTTTTCCTTAATAAAATTTCAAGAAAATGAAAGAAGTCAGGTAAGGAAAATTTTAATTTTCTTGATATTTCAGGGAAAAAATACCTACCCTGACCAAATGATCTCACTTAGTAGAAGCGAGAATTTGGAGAACGACTTGTATGTGGCAACGTTGCGAGGATTTCAGCGCGATACGAGCGGAAAATTTTATTTTATATTTTAAAGAATGTTCTCGTTTTTTTATGAATAAATACGTTACTTAGTAAACTAGATTTTTATTTCTTAAAAATAAAAAAATTAATCATCTAACCCGCCTATGGTATGTTCTTCTGTACTGCCGGAAGCTTTTCACGTCCTTCTGGCAGGACAACTCATATTTAAAAATAGCGTACTGCCAGCAGGACTGACGGGTTTGTCCAACTGTCCTTCAGGAAGCTCCTTCCAGCAGGACAGATGCCTGGACGTTCTATCATTAATAGTAGCTATACTTAAGCCGCCATTTCGGGGAAATAAGTACTCATTTATTTCCCTGCTAATTCATTTATTTCTCCGATAAGATGCAGCTCATATAATGAGGCATTTTTCTACCTGTCAACGGGGAAAAAAGGTCAAACTTATAGCCCGTCGCATCAGAAAAAACAATTTTTTTTCAATTGATAACGATTAAGGTACTGTTTTTATATCCGTAAAATCATGTAGTTTTTGCAAATACCGAAAAACAAAGATAGTAAAATGTTAACTTTGGCATTTTTTATCTCACCAAATTGAAGACCAGAATTTTTTAAATTATTTTTCCCGTACTCTACTGAGTGTCCCCTCCAATGTACTGAAGAGTTTATCCGTCATTTTCTTAACACCCTGTATAAAGATCAATTTTGACGTTCGGATTCGAATCATGGGCGTTGAATAAAAGATAGAAGAGCAAGATACAAGTAGTTGAAATAAAAGTCCTCAGAAGAGTTAGCGGAGTAGCGAAACTAAACAAGATGAAGAATACAAGAGTAAGAAAAGACCTGGAAATAGTATCAACCATTGAGTTCAGTGAAAAGCGACCACTAAGCTGGTGAGGACATCTTGAGGATAATAAACGAAGGGGGACCAGTAAAAAAGTATGGGGAGCAAAGACCATTGAAAAACAAAAGATAGGAAGGCAGATCTAATTAAAATGGCGTGTAGTTCTAGGAGATATATTAACAAAGATGGGAAACACTTGGAGAGAAGCGTGTAGAATGGCGGAGAATAAGAAGGAATGGGCAGAATTGTACATATACATTATATATTCGAGATACAGGGTGTCAAGAAAATACACTTTTTTTTTTAAGTTTTTTTATGATTTCTTAGGAACTCTTTCAGATACAAAACTGAATTTTTGTACACATCTTATCATTAATATTATTTATTTTTGAGCTTCGATTAAATTTATTTCATAGGGCAGTGGCGGAAATTTTGGGGTTGCTTGAAATTTTTTCGCCCCTAATTTCTACGAGCTTGGGAAAATTGATATTGCAGAAGCACATTTTAAACTGTAAATTTTTCTTCAAATGTAGTCTTATTGGTCAAAAGCTTTAATAGCTTTTAACTGTTAACTGTTTTCGAGAAAACAGCATTTTATGAGGAAAAAACATAAAGGTTTTGCCGAGGGTTTTGCACATGTTTTGCTGTGGACAAAAATATCACTTGTTTTTGATAATTTTTTTTTTATGATTTGTTTCACTGCCACATAAAAAAACAAATAGATAAAGGTTAATAAATAATTTGTAAATTGAATTCATTGGTTAATTTTTATATTGGCATCCAGAGGTAAACACTGTACAAAAGAATCAGTACTGTTATAAAAAGCTTATTAAGCTTATTTACGTAGCAATAGTTTTTTTTTTCTTTCATGAAAAATAGTCTTTAGTTTTTGAGAAGTTCAATTGGAACAGAATATTTAGATTTGTTTGGGACAGTAGAATAGAAAATATTGTAATAATAAGGCAAAATGTCATAGAGTTTTTGTAAAATAATTAGAATAATAAATTAGAATAAGTTAGCTAGAGTGTATGGGGAAATGTCAAGCATAAAATTATAAAAAGTCACAATTTGGAGGAAACGAACAGCAACTCTAGTAGAATGGAAATTGGCTGTTAGAAGGGGGAAAACATAACATGTCCAAAGAGGATTTTGTGTGTTGTACTCCAGAAGAGAAATGAATTTCATAGATGTTGATTGGAAGGAAAATACAAAAATTATCCGCTGTCATAGTGAGGAATAATATGTTGTCAAGCAGATAACAATCGAATTTACATAGTTACAAAAAAAACTATAAATAGAAAAACAACGATAATGAGTGGAGATTCCTAAAACAGAAGTTAATCAGTGTAGACCACGAAATCATAACCAAACATCGTAAACATCGTGAACATCGTGAACATCTAGAAAAATTTCCAAAACATCAAGAATTTGGTAAAGAACAGAGGCCGTAGCTGACTACTAGAAGAAACATATAGGTTAGAAGGAGAGATTTGGTTAGCTGGTAGCTGACAACTGCAATTTGATTTGGATACAGCCGTGCAAGATTTGGCTAGCAGGCAGCTGATAATTGCAGTTTGATTTGGGTACAGCCGTGCAGCGATTTGGATTCTGCGATTTTGACATTGAAGATAGAAAAACGTAGCAGCGAATGGGATATATCTGTGCAGAGATCTACATTGAAATTGCTGACACACTAACAGCAAGGCTACTAGAGTTGACTTCAAGCTTTGTTCAACAGCTGATTTTTTCTTTCCTTTTATTCCTTTCGTTAACCTACGAGGGACTTCTGTCAAAAATTAATGACAGAAAGTCGGTGACGAAGAAGATTCATTAAGGGAACAAACTGTGAGTAATTTTAAGTTATTTTTAAGTTAGTTGTTGTAAGTGTTATTGTTTGGAAAATTTTTTATTGTAATAAAACCCAAACAAATTTAAATTGAGTTTCAATAGAAGTTTATAGGTTATGAAAATTTTAAAAAATTTATAAAAAAAGTACTTGAACTCACTCTGAGTAATAGAGGTCTCATACAGACTAAACTTTTATTAGTTTTTAAAAAAGAAAGGCCCCCTAAATAAATAAATTGTTTATGGTAAGAGGGAATCAAAGAGGAAAATAAATTTTCAAAAAAGAGTAAAGAGTAGCACAGTCCCAACGAACCATAACAGTACCTATACTTCCACGAAGTTGAATTGCATAATGACTGATTCTGTTAGGTAATTAGAATTAATTCACATCACTAACTTCAGCTTTGTTTCTGGATCATCGATTTCAATTATGTATTGTGTTCTATACATTTTATAACTGAAGAACAAACGATGACATAATGAATTGATTTTATTGGTCGAAATTCCCAAATTGGGCTCGAATATAAATTCAAATAAAACAAGCCCCACAATCTATCAAATAATCCACAAATTACAATTTAGGTGTAAAAGGTTTTACAGCGTTCTAAATAATTAAAAACACTTCCATAGGCTTTATAATGAATAGATATTAATTCAACCAACACATTATACCTACGAGAGGTGTTATAAAAGTATAAATTTATTAGAGATGGTTTTTGAGGCCTGAAATAGTTATAGGCTGAAATAGTAAACTGTTTAACAGGATATAATACCGCCACTGCCACTATCCATAGAACTGCCTTCTTGGCTGTAAAAAAATAAAAATTGATTCCACCTCTCAAGTATGAACGGCGGGGTTCCTTTTGCTCCTCTTTGGCGAAACACTCTTGGACTCCACTTTTCCTCGTCCTACTGATACAGGGACAGATTAAACTGGACATTTAATGCAGTCCCGCAACAGTGACAGTAATAACTTCAGCATGAGCACCTCTCCGGTATTTACAGAAGTGGTCGATAGACTTGCGAATTTTCTCTTTCTACACGTCTATTACACCCACTTCCAGGACTCCATTTCCTTTGTACCTAGAGGGACTAAAAATTAAGAAATACTTATATCTGCTTGATGTCTTTATGTCTTTCTCTTTCGTCTGTTACTTTGAAAATTCGACAACAATCTTGCTGAAATGAAATCGATTCTTGCACTTCATTTCACTATGACAGTTACAGCCGCTTCGTCTTTATTTTTTTGTAAGAAAGCGTTCATTGAGTAGGGAAAGTATCATTGATTTATGTATCTAAGGTTCAGTGAATAGAATAAAGGATAGGTGATATACCTAACAACAAAAAATGTTTCCAGAGAAAAATCTACCCGGCAACAAAAAAGTACAGGATCACTGAACTTTGATATTTCCAGTTAGTAAAATCAGGGAACGTTTGGCCATTAGAATGCGATGCAAATATTATTGGATGCACCTATTGAGGCTTTTGTATTAACTGAATGGTAGCTAAATTGCACACATAATTTCAGTGATAATAAGCCCTCATACAACCCTTTACCACCCGCCTGAATGCTTGTATTATTAAACATGGTCGAGTGGAGCGTAAATTTTCCACCTTGCCTCTTGCAATAAATCGGATGTTTATCAGACCGATCGAATGCCTAGCAATCCGAGCATTCAGGGATAAAACATGGCGCCTTTAAGAAAGAAATCAGTTTAGTTCGACAATAACAATAAAGAAATTCTGGTTACTGGTTCAAGAATATTTGAAATTTATTTAGAAAACAGAAAATAATACCCTTATTAGTGAAAGATAATTTTTTTTATTATACGTATAAAATTTCTAATTATCTGTTTTCTATTGTAAGAGAAAATCGCTGAAATTGAAGCTGCTTCTATTTATTTACATAATTAACAAATACATTTTGTTCTAAAATAAAACACAAAATTGGTATAGGTACGCAGATTAGTGAGTAGGGTACACGTCGTTCAAAACCTGATCAAATAACCTAATTAGGTTTATTTAACATATGACCAAGCTACCTTGCAGTTGCAGCCCAGTCAATTTATTCATGATTCCTTGCAAAAGGTTATGTATTTCTGAGTTTTGGATAATTATGTAATAAGGACCACTACTAGCAGTAAAATACCAATTTTGCACCAAACGAAAGCCTTGAGCGTTTTACACAATGCGCAAAAAATGGAAACTTTTGCGCAAATTTGCCAATTTTTGCTCATTTTGCTCCTTAATATCACTCAAACAATGCTCTTCACAGAAAAAAACAACTGTAATAAAGTACAAAGCTTCTGTAATAAAAGCATTGCCAAAGCAGGAGTAGGTACAGTAATTTGAGGATTGAGGATGAACCCCCGTTGCTCTATAACGGGGGTGCATGTATTACACAGTGTTAGTCTGAATAGACTCCGCTATCAGCTTTTTCCATGCGAGTCCTCAATAATTGCATTTCAGCATAGATCGAGAAGTGCAAACCATGTATGATGGTACTTAGGTCATTTATATACATATATATATATATATATTGAGAATAACATAGGATCCAGCATCGAACCCCAAGGAACACCCATTTTCAAAATCTGTGCCCCAGAATTGACTTTAATTTTTATGTCCGGTGTCACCAGTCAAAAGCTTACATACTGTGGACGGTCATGCAAGAAAGACCTCAACCAGTTCAGTGGTAGTCCTCTTACACCTATATATTCAAGTTTATCAATCAATAGGCCATGGTTAACACAGTCGAAAGCCCTACTCAGATCACAGAGTATACCAACGGGACACTCGCCTCCGTCTATATCTATAGACCATAATTTTCACATACAGACTATGAACAGCGGTATGAGTAGACCTTCCAGGGTAAAATTCATGCTGACATCCAGACAATATGTCATGGTTCATCAAGAAGCTAAGAAATCTCTGCAGATAGCAGTATCCAAAAATTTAACAGTCTGGCTAAAAAGGCAATGTCATCAGGGTCACTTGATTTTTTTGGTTTCAATTTTCTCTCAACTAGTTTATAGGGTTCATCCTTTGTCAACGGACACATCGAAAAGGACAACTCACCCTAATTCCACTTCCAGAAGGATTTGTACGTTAATCTTTTCTAGAAGTAATTTTTCTAACAACGTTCACTGGCGCATTTATAAAGAAAGAGTTGAACGTTTCCGCTAGCATGCCGTGATCATATATGATCTCCTTACTGCCTCCGTGTTCCACAACCCTCTCAAAATCCGCATCGTTTTTTCTATTTTTACCAGACAATTCATTGACAACATTCCACACTGGTCTAATATTATTCTGTCATTGGTTAATTTTCAGCCGATGATATATTTTTTTTTTAGTTTCCCTTACTAGACTGCTATATGCTTCCTATTTTCACGATTATATTGTTCCCTTGCTTCTGGAAGTTTATAAGCTAAAGAATAAGTGAGTTTTAAGTTATCACTAGATTTTCTTTGTACTTCTGTCACCCATCCTTTACAGCGGCTTTCTTCATTTTTAAGGATAAAAAAAACAATTCAACAATTAACAGATGAGTTGGACTCAGTGTCGGTAGATTGCTTCCTTCATTATACAACCGTGAAACATTGCGTGGCCAAGTAAAAACGCGGTTGTAAAAACTAAAAAAAACTTTTTCAACTTCTGAATACGTCGATTTAGTGCAAGCAACTGTGTTGAAAAATCGCCAATTATCGACGCGCTGGATAATACCTAACACGTTTGTTGACAATCGACCAAAAGCGGGTACGGCTGACATTTTACACGAGTGTCTTGATCTGTATAAAAAAAATCATCCGGTTGAATTTTTGGGACGTCTTATTACTGTGAATAAAACCGGGATTCATCAGCATATTCCTCAGACTAAACATCAGTCAATGGAGTGGATCGAGGTGGGAGAACCAACTCCGAAGAAGGCGAATGTCGTTCTTTATGCGGGAAAAGTTATTGCAACAGTTTTTAAGGGCAGCCGTGGGATTATTATGATTGAGTACCTTCTGAAAGGCAAAACCATCAACGGATCCTATTAAAACTTACTATTATTAAAAACGACCACACTTGGCCAAGAAGGAAGTAATGGTGCTTCATCAAGACAACGCTCGGGTGCATTCGTGCATGGTCGCAACTCCGCAATGGAAAAATCGCATGAACCGCGCGAGATTCGAATTGCTTACTCATCCACCCTCTACCTAATCTAGCTTCCATTGATTTTTTATTTATTTATAATTTGAAAAAATTTCCCGGGGGGAAAATATTAGTCGAATGCCGAGGTGGACAACGCTGTTTTTTGGGTTTATCCAAAGAAGTATTTTCTGTCGATTTGAAGAGTGGGGAAAAGCGTTTCACTAAGTCTCTTGCGTTACGAGAGGATCATGTTCAGAAATTTTGCCTTGGCTCAATATCTGTGTTTTTCTTGAAAAGGCCTGATACTTTTCAAACGACCATCATTGTATATCAACTATTGAATAAACCATATTAAAATAAGTTTGAACACAAAACTTGATGTTAATACAAAACCAGGTCGTCAAAATCACCAACCCAGCGCCAGGTTATTATTGCGCAGACAATCGGTTATTAAACCCCTTACTGATGATCATACAATACATACTACAATGTACTATTTCCGATCCACTTCTCTGGAGGTTTGTATTATGAAGCAAAAGCCAGTGAATCTAAATCAGCTGACGATGAATTATTGTATTATGAAATGCACATAATTAGATACTAATTATTCCAATTGACAATTTCACTATAATATGATAATTAGGGACACAATAATTCAAACGCGCATATAAGCAGACCTTATAATAATTATTTATAATAATAAATTATATTGGACCAGAGCACGTATAGGTAATTATCGAAAACGCCGCATTGCTGACAATTACTAATATAACGCGTTACAACAATAATTGTGGCAAAATTTTCCAAAACCACCAAAGGGTCCTTTATCAGACCCCTAGAAATTATCATAAAAGATTTCCAAATCATTTCATTTTTAATCTGTTCAAAATCGATTAGCTCCTCTCGTTCCTGCAAAATACTCTCCTACATTACCGAGTTATGTATTATTAAAGGGCTTCTAATTATGTACAATGCCCACATCCTCTAAAAGGAACAACGTACCACCACATGTAGACTAAGTTACGAGTACAGTCATAGAAGCACTTATCCCCTCGCTATGGAAACCATTTGAAACGCACCGCAACCTGTAAGAGTCATCCCCTCGTCCTGGATATTCCGGCGTTGGTATTGCGTTTCCGGGTTTCCGGGTGACGTGCGGATTTCAGATGATAGACGACCTTAATGGAGATGAGAACAGCCGTGACAGATATTAGATACGCGTTAAAAGTGCAGCGTTAAATGAGCATTGCTGATCCATTTATTAAGGTAAAATCGTACTTGATTAGATCATTGAAGAATCTTTCCTTTTAAATTTTAATAAGAAAAAATTTACTCGAGGTCACGTGTATCTATGCATAAATTTGGGGAAATTGGAATGAGATTTTTCTAGAAATCATGAGGATTGTAAGAGTAAGGCGCTTACGTTCACCCCTTTTCACAATTATTCAGACAACAATACGCTTGGCGACATTTTGTGATTTTTCAGTGAGTCTGTCTCTTATAGAAAGAACTGGGAGAGATAGGTTAGACGATTTCTTGCACCCGCTGAATGTTGAAGTGTTGTCGGCAGCCTCAGATGTGCGTTATTGTAGTCGTGGAGCGAAACAAATGAGGCCCGAAGCTCCATGCACCAGCAGATGAAGCTGCTGGAACTAGAATAAGAAATACGTAAAAGCTCAAAGTTTTCCGTTACCCCCCTATATTTTTACCAAAGCGGGCTTGAAAACGACGTAGTTTAAATATCAGTAGAGAGACTTGAGAACTTTCTCTCGCAAGTCCTTCCATCCTTCCATCACCTAAATATACAGGGTGCATCATATATCCTTCTCTAAATTGTATTTTTTTATGTCGTTCGGTATAAAAAAAATGTTAAACCAAAAAAATAAACTTCAAGTTGTATTTTTTTAAAGAAAAAAGAACAAAGAATTTTGAAATTGGTTTTTTGAAGTCTATTAATTTTTAATTTTCATGATTTTTTTTATACCGAACGACAAATAAACAATATGGCAGCCATAAGAAAAATAAAAGTTGGCTCTGAAAATTCTGGGATCTAGTCGGCTTTGAAAATTTTTGAAATGTCAGATGGATACGTTTTGCCGACTTATATGTTGTATAAGCCTGCAAAAAATTCTTAATTAATTTCCAATAATAAGAAAGATATGGCAAAAATAACAAATCTCGATTTTTCAGTTTTTTCAGGATATTTCAGGAACAGTTAAAGACATCTATGTCTGACGAATTTCAAATGGCCACAAAATTGCGCATCTCTTCTCTAATATTATTTAACTGACCCTGTATCTCTTAGCGTGTACGAGATAGCAATATTGAGAAGGATACAATGTGTCCCAGATTCGCGTCTCTATACAGGGATCTCGGCTCCTATTACACTTTACAGCAAAGGTTAAATGGGGAAAGTTTTAGGGGAAACTTTGTGCATTCGATAACCGGTTTCAGATTTACGATCGGTCAAATGGTTTTGGAAATATCGGCCAAAAACCGAAAATGGCGGATTTTGTTTTTCGCAAGTAAGTCCGAAACGGTTAATTTGACAGCTGTCATAATGTGACATTATCCGGACACTTTTTTAAGACGAATAAGATAGCGTGTATGACAGGTGTCAATCGTCTTTTGTTATTCCGCAATCCGCCTTAACTTTCGTTTTTCTTATGACCGCCATGTTGGATTTTTACCTTTTTGAACGCAATTTATTTTTCTGATTACTAAGATGTATAACACTACGAGTTATAATATTTTTTTTTAATCCAATATGGCGTCCATAAGAAGAAAAGATAGCTATCGATTTTTCGCCATCTTAATTGTTAGGACACTTTTCAAGGCATACAAAAACAATTTTCGAGTCTCTAGCATTTTAAGACGGCGAAAAATCGTTAGTTCTTACCTTTTCATCTTATGGACGCCATATTGGATTTAAAAAAAATTATAACTCGTAGTGTAATAATCAGAAAAATAAATTGAGTTCAAAAACGGAAAAATCCAACATGGCGGTCATAAGAAAAACGAAAGTTGAGGCGGTTTGCGGAATAACAAAAGACAATTGACACCTGTCATACACGCTATCTTATGCGTTTTAAAAAAGTGTCCGGATAATGTCACATTTTGACAGCTGTCAAATTAACCGTTTCGGACTTTACTTGCGAAAAACAAAATCCCCCATTTTCGGTTTTTGGCCGATATTTCCAAAACCAATTGACCGATCGTAAATCTGAAACCGGTTCGGTTATCGAATGCACAAAGTTTCCCCTAAAACTTTCCCCATTTAACCTTTGCTGCAAGAGTAATAGGAGCTGAGATCCCTGTATAGAGACGCGAATCTGGGACACATTTAATGTCTAAATGGTGCACAGTGATGTGCCTTTACTTGTAAAGAATTCATTCCCTACGTGTAAAGAATACGTAAAGAAGGTAAAGAATACATTCACAATGCAAATGTTAGAAAATATGGTTAAGTTATAATAATTATAGTATGATTCAATGTTTATGGAAATAGGAATCCCACCACCCCACATGATAGATTATGGTAGCCAGAAGTCAAGACTTTGCATTGTTTACGTTCTTTACATTCCTAACGCATTCTTTACAATCTTTACATTAAAAAATATTCATGTAAATAATGAATTTTTACCGGCAAAAATTGCATAAAGAATAGAGGTAAAGTATATGGCACATCACTCTTTAGATTGACCAACTAGAAAATTGAGAGTAATTAAGACATCAGAAAACTGTCACAGACAGCTTGTTAAAATGTATATGTCGAATCTTTTATGGCATAATAATCTAATCATGAATGAATCAAGTAATACTAATTACTAATTATTATAGGTAGAAAATAACGTGTTAAAATAAATGATCATAATGTAAAAACAACTTTTTCTGCTATTTTGGTAGGATGTTGACGAAGGAATTAACAGCTCGACTGGGAGAGGTGCAGATGTTATCGTTGGTTGTTACACCCTTGTTTTACACCAACTAATAATTTAATTGTTACTTCCGTCCATATCACTAATTTAATTTCACCCCCGTATCTCAACGAACAATGCTATATTTACATTACCATGAAATAGCTGGAAGTCAACCAAACTTATACGGAAAGTTTGTTATTATTACAACTCGTGTTCTCTCTAAAGTTACGGGATATGTTCGTGAAACACTACCACTACGTATCTATTATGTAGGTATCACAGGACTCGAAACGTGTCTACAAACAGGAATAGGTATGATGAGATTTTCTCCTTCAATTTACTTTTTTAAATTTTAATCAAATATCATTTCACAAAATAAAAGTTGTCTACCATTTACTTTAATACATTTAATAGTTCATCAAAAACCATTTTACGTCTTCCCAACAGAATAATTTTTTACTTATTAACAAACAAAAGGTTCAATGAAACATACTTATACAGAATGTCCGTTTTTCGCGTGCCACTATGGGGATCTCGCTTATCTTAAGAGATACGAAGTTGGTTAAATTAGGGCAAAGTAGCGTATTTTTGTGCTGATTGATAATCTGAAAAGAAATTTGAGCTGTCACTATTAGTTGTCAAAACATTTCAAAAAAAGTGAAATTTTCAATTTTTGTTTTTTTTTTTTATTCAAAAACCAATCAAGCAAGCCATTTTTAACTGAAAAATTGTTAAGACACTTTTCAACAAGGAACCCAAAAATAATTTTACAATAGCTCTAGCACTTGAGATAGAAGAAAATCGATGGTCAGCTTTGTTTTTTATTATGGGCGCCATATTGGATTTTTCCATTTTTAGATTACGTTAATTTTTTTCTTTACAACGATGTATCACACATGTTATTTCATTATTGAATGTTTGGCGAAAATAAAATTTCTCATTTTGTGTGCAGAGTGCTTTGAAGAAATGTCAAGGGTTTTTGGTTTTCAACAAAACTTTGACGATTCGACCCGTCCTCTGCGTCGGAATTGAATTATTAATCGAGATGAAAGCCACTTTGCAAAAAAAATTATTATTTAAACAATGGCTAACAAAGACGAATAAATTAACAACAGGTAATGTCACAGCATGTGTTCAAAAATCCCCCCTTGTAATTGCAAGCACAATTGCAGCCTTTTTTAAAAAATTTAGGTAGCGATCAGCATTCAAATTATCCTCGTAGATGTATGGACCTATTGTATCGCCTAATAATCCGACCCACACATTCTTTTAATGTAAAATACCCGGGTATTTATTTTTTCGGGTATGAATCGGGTAAATACCCAGGGTATTTACCCGGGTATTTACCCAAAAGTGGGTAAATATATCATTTTGGTCAAGCATGTTATACAGGGTGTCCCAGCTTATTCGAAGCGGCCTCTGTAGGCCAACGATGGATTTTAAAAAAAAAAAAAATTTGCAAATTCTAGTACAGAATCACAATGGCCATAATTTAATTTTTTTTTGAGTATACAGAGTGTCCCATATGACATATGACAGTGGCATATCAAAGTTATGTTTTTTTAAATGGAATGCTCCTATGTTATTGCATTTTTAGATTGTCCGGGGATTGCGTTGCGTGCGTGCGTTGCGGTGAACGATTAAAATAAAACACATGCAAAGCATTGGGAGTGTCCACAGTAGACGCGTTTCCCGCAAAAGTCGTACGATAAAACGACACCGCAACGCACGCATTGTTTTAAATTGAAATGTGTTGTATATCCATCCGTCAAAACTTTACGATTTTTGATTTTTTACTGCAGGCAGGAAGTTTTGATTTCCATCGGGCCAAAGCGAAACATTTTGTGCAATAAGAGAAATCTATTTTACAAGAACAAGAGTCAAGGTACACTGGGAATGTGAAAATGTCTCGAATTTAGGTTCTTAAAGTAAGTATGAGGTCTATTAACTTCTACTGTAGACCTATTTTTATTTAACCTATCTTCTATTTACCTATCTATCAAATCAATACCTATTTCTATAGATTACTTGCGTCTTATTGTGTCTTTCTGTGATTTTTAAGTCTTTCAAGCTCTAACAACCTACTGGTTTACAAAACTAAAACGTATTTCATCTGAAGCTGCACCAGAAATAGTTGGATTGGAAACCATTTTCTCGCACGAACCGCCCGCATTCAGCTAGGACACACTCAAAATTTCTCGTGCGATTTTGCGTTGCGTGCGTTCCCGGCATCGCACGCAACGCAGTCCCCGGATGCAGCTAGGACACGGCGTTACTTTGGGCAGTATTACTTTGGGTATTTATTCGGATAGGTAAATATCCTTCGGGTAAATACCCGGGTAAATACCCAATTTATATTTACCTACCCGTTGGGTAAATACCCAATCCACATCACTAATAAGACCAAAAGGAATTTGTGGTCGACGTTTTTGGAATCGATGCGGGTTGTCAATATCGACCAGTAATGTTCGTTGTGACGATTGAACATTCCTGCATTTGTGAATTTGGATTCATCGGACCATATCACGTCATTAAGAAAATTCGGGTTTTCTTGAATACGATTATTAAAGAACGTGCAGAAGGCTACCCGCCGTTCACGATCCCCGAGGTGAAGTGTTTGAGAAATACGAACTTTCCAAGGACAAAATTTCTGTTTTCTCAACGTTTTCCAAACAGTTTGATGCAACGGTAAATCCAGCTAGGCTGCAACTTCGCTTGTAGAGACAGATGGATTGTCTTGCACCTAATTTAGAATTAATTATCAACATTTTGATATCGAAATCATGAAAAATCCTAAAGCTACGTTTTCCTAGCTGCGTCAAACGCGAGCGCAAAACGCCTGCGGTACACGCAGGGCGATTCACGCAGTGTGGGTTGCGTGAACAGTGTTTTCCAACTTGCGCAAATCAGTTCAAATTAAAACTTATTATTTATTTTGTTAATAATATTATGAGAAAAGGAGTTCTTCTAAGATCTCATTACGATGAAGAAGAAGTATTCATAATTCCTTGTTATAAAGAACTTTGTTGAAAAAAGACAAATTTAGTGAATTTAATTCGATTTTTTAAACCCTTATTTTTGTAGTCTTTTAGTTTTACATCGTATATTATGAGTAATCCAGACCAGTTCACAGAACAGTTAATATTGAGCTGCAGAACATCTTGGTTGAGGTTCTTTGCCTGATATATTCAATATTAAAATCAAAAAAACCAATAACTTCCGCAATGCGTCGCGTGACTGACTGCTCTCGAGGCACAGCCGACGTTTCACGCAAGCGCACACCGTCCAATGCTGCGGAGCACGCACTGTAGGAAAACGGTCTGATTTAAAACCATACATGAGCAGTGTTGGGCGTGTTACGCGTGCGTCGTACGCAGTGCGATTTACGCAGCTAGGAAAACGTAGCTTTACCGCTTGCAAAATTTCTTGCTGATGTTCATTGGGCCTATCGCCATATCGTCTAGGTTTTTTGAACGAACCATATTGGCCCAAGTTTCTGTGCAGCAGAGAAAAATATCTAAAAGAAGGTTGTTGCCGCTCTGGATAACGGCGCAAATACGTTTCTGCGGTGATGTAGGCATTTAGGTGCGAAGTGTAATAAATTTGTAGCATATCTCTTTGTTCTTCACTTGAAAAAGGCATTTTCGCGTTACAAGCGTAACGACAACACTAATACAAGATACAAACTGTCAAAGTTTTGTTGAAAACAAAAGACCCTTGACATTTTTTCAAAGCACTCTGCACACAAGATGAGAAATTTTATTTTCGCCAAACATTCAATAATAAAATAACATGTGTGATACATCGTTGTAAAGAGAAAAATTTACGTAATCTAAAAATGGTAAAAACGTAAAAAAAAATCCAATATGGCGCCCATAAGAAAAAACAAAGCTGACCATCGATTTTCTTCTATCTTAAGTGCTAGAGGTATTGTAAAATTATTTTTGGGTTCCTTGTTGAAAAGTGTCTTAACAATGTTTCAGTTAAAAATGGCTTGCTTGATTGGTTTTTGAATAAAAAAATAAAAACAAAAATTGAAAATTTCACTTTTTTTGAAATATTTTGACAACTAATAGAGACAGCTCAAATTTCTTTTCAGATTATCAATCAGCACAAAAATACGCTACTTTGCCCTTATTTAACCAACTTCGTATCTCTTAAGATAAGCGAGATCCCCATAGTGGCACGCGTAAAACGGACAGTCTGTATATTGAGACATTCATCACACCACTAGAAGAATTTATGGAACGCCCGTTAAAGCAAACACATGAAAATAGCAATTCATGCTGAAATTGGTACACGGATCATTTAACTCAATACAAATATTATGAATATGATGGATGAATGGAACGTTATAAGCAATAATACATTTCGTTCCACAAACTTAGGTATTTGTTTTACTGCACAGAAGAATTTTTTGTTAAATTTCATCGACAATGGTGATATATGCCATTTTCAAATGACGCGAATTGTTAAATTATCAAATTTTAAAACAAAAGTTCATTGATCTTTGGGACTAACTGACCAGCTTTATTCGAACTTTGTGTCAGGACGTCAGTCGCTTTATGTAAAATAAACTTAAAAATTTCATTTATTAAAATTGTGAAGGTAGCTTTGAAATTTAAATAAACTAATTTTTGGACTTACTTGTCAGTTTGACATTTCATATCCGAAGTGAAAATTAAATAATATTTATTGTCAAGAAAACTATTCAACACATAACAAAACATAAGTAATTGAACAAAACATACCTAACATAAAATTACCTAATGATTATCTAATATTGCTCGAAGTGTCCTCCGTTTGCACGTACACACATGCATTTAAACGCTGCTCCAACGAAAACATTATTTTTTGTTGATTTGATAATCGTTCAAATGCATTTTTTTTTACACAAAATTGAAAATATCTCAAAAACGGACGCCTCTGGGCAAATTAAACAAGTATGGCTTTTTTATTGTAAAAAGACCGTTGATTCAGAAAAAAGTAATAAGACATCAAAAAACCTAGCTCTTACTTTTTTAAAGAGTGAAAAGTGTCAAACGACCCCTGTTTCTACGCCACTGGCTTATTGAAATAAACCGAAAATTTGTCTGATTATTGCTCTTTATAACTTGTTGTTACACACAAAAAATTGTCTCAGTTGGGTTATTGTTTCAACAAATATTAACAAAAGAGTGGTCTGTCGGTCGACTCTTTAACACCCTGTATCTCATCAATAAAGCCTTTTCGAAAAAAATTTTTCCTACATTTTCGTATTTTTTTAACTTTATCTACAAGTCCTCCAATTTATGGTACTCCATTTAGAAACACCTTGTATAAGTATCAAATCTTGATGCTTGATGAATATTATTCCATTCTTCTTGGAGTTGCAGACCCAATGCTCAGAGATTTTCTTCTGGTCCTCGAGCTAGCAATCTGCGTTTCATAATACTCCACAGATGTTCAATGAGGTAAAGTTCAGGACTATTGGCCCGGCCACTCTTCTGGAAAAACTGCGAACGATTCTAGCAGTATCAGGTCTTGCTTTATATTATTGCCAAATGAAATTGGTACCCACTCGATTTGCAAATGGGGTAATAATTGGTTCAAGGATCTCGTCAAAGTATCAAACAGACAGCCGGCGGTCTGTTTTGCCATCCCAGACCGTGATAGAGCCCCCATCACACGGTATCACTTCTCTCACCGTTGCATCCAAATATCGTTCCATACAAACTCGTGCACGAGCATCGTTGTTGTGAAGAGAAAATCTTGATTCATCGGTAAAGAGCACTCTACTCCATTCTTCTAGTTTCCAGTTTTTATGCTGGTTATGCAAAAATAATTTTTTCTACGAGTAATATGAGTAAGTCTTCGATGCGCTTTGGTTAAATAATGTGGTAGCTGCAACTTCGTAACCGTAGCTGTTTTTCATAGAGCTTATTCCGTCCTGTCTGTGGCGATATATGACCGCCAGTAGTAGCAAAATGGTGATGTCTCAAATTTGAAGCTGTTTGCGCTCCTTGTTGCAGGAGTAAATTGACTAAATAATGATCTTCTCAGGGGTAGTTAATTCTCTGTCGTGGCGGGTAAGGTCTTCTATGAATAATGCTCACTTTACTCACACAAGGAATCAAAACCAGAGTATGTGAACTACCGGTTGACTGCTTTGAAGCAACTGGGATACATACCTCTGTAAATACATACTGAGAGCGGCCTTCTCGCTAGATTATGACAGCCGCCCTGGCAACTTGAATCCATAAAACTGCTTTCTTGCAATGATAGGCCTTTCCATTGTTGCTTATAATTACCTACCTGCTTATATAACTTTAGCTGTCATACAATACCCTAATTTTCGACATATTGACATTAATGACATTTTTTGCGTAATACAGAGTAGAGTCCAGCTAATCCGAATCATATTAGGAGGGGTCCGATTATAGATACTCTATTATACTACAGACTTCTTAAGCTCAAAATTAAAAAAAAAAAAACTGGAGATTCCAATGCATTCCAATGAACTCTAATGCATTAAAAAGTTGTGATCATTTAAGTAAGTGATATCCGTTTCATTGTGATTAGTTTAGGATCTAAAATTTAATCTTCCATTACCATTCTTCAGTAATCAATCTTACATAGCTACTTTTTCGTACTCTTTGCATTTTGATGCAGATATTATTCCCTACCCTATATCAACGAATAGATTCACTGAAATCTTTCTAAAGGTATGTCATAGGTATGTTTCTCGTCATAGAAGGCAATTAAAGATACGATTTTTAAAAGTCATTAATACACGTATGTATTCTGGATTAGTCTATAAATGGACTTCAAGTCCTCCAATCTCTGCTTATAGTCAATTAGACTTCAGAATGAGAAATTTCACAAGTTAAAGCAATCATAATTTCTTTGTGACTACTAAAACTATAAGATAAGTCTGAAACTTACAGGATTTACTAGAAAACTCTATTAATAACATACCTTCCTGCGAAAATGCGCCAGAAGGGCTTTTACATTAACCAAGTTCACGTTTATTCCTCTCAACCAGGTATCCCAAGAGGCATATTCAGTTTCTGTGCTCAGAGTTTGCGGGAAGCAAACCGGACCTCGTTTCAACGGATGCTCTTTATACTTCTGCAATTATTAAACAACTATGACGGTCAACTTTATTTCTGGTGCCATTCAAAGTAATATTTATTATTATCTAGCAGTTTTCACTTTTCTATCTGACTTAATTTAAGTAATATCAGTCTCATAGGTTTTTTTTCCTGGAGTTTATATAGAGGGACTAAACGTTTGGAGAGTTTTGCGTAAACTGTTATATGTGTATAGGTCGTCGGCCCGAAGGGAAATTAGGCTCGAAAATAATTACCCACCCAGCCTCAAACTTCGTAGGTGATTATGTTGATGAGCCTCCTCATCTTTAACGCCCTCTAGCGTCACTTTCGCTAATCGCTTTAACGTTATTTTTAATAGTTTACTGGTCATTTTGGATTTGAAGAAATTTTTGGTATGTTATAAAACGTCGATATTGCAGCCAAACATATCTGGCGATATTATGTACCTACTTGGCTACAGGTGGGTATCAAGTTTGTGACGTTTCCCACCTAGGTCTGTACTGATTATGACAAAAGTTTCTGGTTTCCCTGGATTTCTTACCTAGGTTCCCTGGTTCTTTACGGCGAGAGAAATTTTTATGGGAGAATATGCTGAATAAATAAGAAGAGAAAATCATTTTTCACCCTGTTTATTTATAAATTGTACAAAGTCTGACCAGTACAGGAGGTATTATCATTTCGTTAACAAACCTGGTTCATTTAGTATCTCATACTATACAATTTGGTCCCTGTAAAGAAAGATTATTAAATAACAAACAGAATCCTGTACTGGTAGAATCCTTTCTGGGTGTATTTCATTGAACAATTATTCATGTAATTCGTTTAGGAAGGATTAGAGAACAATAATTTGAATAAATCCTCCTCAAAATTCTTTAAACAGACGTGTACCGAACACTTAATCTTGTGTTTTGACTTTTCTCTAAATTAGACTGAATCTTTAGAGTTTGAATTGTGTCTCCTTTTCAAAAGTTTCAAAGTTTAGATTTGCATCAATTGATGTCTACATCAACATAAAAGTCGATGTGTTCAACCCTTCCGACCTCCCTCTCTTTACCCTTTTATTTTAGGGTAAAGCCTGTTTTATTGAACTAATTAATTTATTTCATTTGTGATTTAAATTTTGATCAAGTATTCGGATTTCATGAATAAATTTTGATCAATTGATTCTCAAGATAAATATTCTAGTACACGTTTGTTAGACATATCGCTTATCTAAAATCAATTATTTCACTATGATGTGGTAAATACTTCTATTGCCTGGAGTTTTCCTGGTGTATAGTTGGGTAGTGTTTCCTAAAGGAAAACTGGTCCCTTCTCGTAAGAATACTGGGCTATAAATAGAAAGAAACTCTGAACAGTAAGAGTTCACATATTTGGAGAGGATTGTATGATAAGTTCAATAAAACAGAAATAAAATAATTGGATTATTCAATTATTTATCCTTTGGTGAATAGTTTAAGTTGCTAGTAATTAATTGTTGCTTGGTTAATAAGCCTTTGATTGGCGTTAATATATTGTTTTGTATCGACACTCTGACTTCACTTTTATCCTGAAAGTGGATTTTTCCTCCATCGTGTAACTGATACAGTTTTAAGTATTTAATTGATTGGAAATATTCGTTTGCTTAATATTCGATATTATTTATTGGTATTACATTTTCGTCTCGTTTTACGGATCGAATAATGTTCATTGTCTCGTCTTGCGGACAGAATAATCAGAGTAGTAATTAGTTTGTATAAAATTCCTTGTCTCGATTTTACGGACATAATTAAAGTATTGGTTTCATAATAGTATTTGTCTCGATTTACGGACATAATTAAAGTATTCGTTGCATAATAGTGTTTGTCTCGATTTACGGACATAATTAAATAGATTAATTGTTTATGTAAAATTATTCGTCTCGTTTTACGGACATGATCATTGTTATGACAATGTTTAATAATCGACAGCTTTGATTTGCCTTCGCCCTCGGGCGGAATAATATAACTTCGAATAAATGGTTTAGCCAAAGACAGGCTTGTACGGTCTTCGCTTTTAAGCGGCATAATGATTGGTATTTATAATGATATTAATCGGTTTGTAGTATCCAACTTTCGTGGAATAATAGTTTGATTGTTTATATGCCTTAGCAGTTTGATTGTTTATACCTATTTGCAGAATTTGATTTATATTGGTGATTTCGAATTTTCCCTTCTCTCTTGGGTTGGTTACGAATTGATTGCTATTTTAAGGACAAAACATGGATACTTTGCATAGGGAAGGATTTCGGTACCGTTTCAAACCACAACAGCCCAGCCGAGCTGACGACCAAAAAGACAACGAACCCAAACAAGACAACGACAAAGGCTTCGCCGAGCCTGAATAAATTGCGCATTATTTTTATATTCGTTATTGGCTTCGCTTTCGAGCTTTAGTAAGTTTTCGTATATTTGTTATTGACTTCGCTTTCGAGCCTTGGTAAGTTTTCGTTTGATTGTATCGTTTTCGATAATGGACCTTTGCCTAGGTCATTGTATTTGTTTTATTGTATTGTTTTCGGTGGACCTTTACCTAGGTCATATTTGTTTGATTGTATCGTTTTCGTCGTAATTGTTTATTTTAACGTATTATTTCGATGAAATTATTATTTTGTTTGATAAAAATTATTTCGCTTGTTGTTTATATTTTAATCTAGGGTGAACACCTTCGTCTTCAATTAATCTGCAAGGAGCCGTCGTCCAGAGAGGAGCTCGAGGTCCCACAATGGATTCCGGAAGCACGCGCTAAAGCCTCTAGCTTCTTTAGAGCATGTCACCTTGTCCTAAAAATGAGTTGGTCCTAACTTTTCCTTTCAGAAGTTACCTTATTTAAAACGGAAAGAACTCCAAAGTACGACCGTCCCCAACTATAACCTTACTGAGGCAGAGGCAGCCGGTTCCCCTCGGATTTAAGCTAGATAAATCCTCGGTCAGCCCACAGCTTTAGTGCCTGCTATGCCCAGTAGAATCAGCTCCGTGAAACGGCGCCTTTGGTGGAAAATCAGTTTTTTCTAAGATAATTCCGAGTAATGAATATTGAAAACTAAACTTGAAACATGGAGTTGTTTAAAGAAAATTAGTAATTTGTTCCTTTGGCCTAGGATAGGTACTTCACCTCTTGGAAGTAGCATCAGAAATGTTGTCTGTGGAAAATCGGCTTGGACTTGCAGTCTCATAGCCCTTGTGATTGATAAAAGATTGCTTTTTGGAAGCTTGGATGTTTAATTGATGTCTCTTTCAGATTGATTCATTTGTAGTCATTTTCGACTAAGATTGATTTCAGAAATTGGTGGCCTTAGGACTTTTATGGATTTATTCGTGGTTGAATTTGGATACCTAGGTTGTTGGCATCACAAAGTGAAAGTTTTTCTGATAAGGTTGTGAAAACAAGCTTGGAAGAATAAAGCTGAAAATTGCTTTGATTGGTTTTGGCGGATTTTCCAGATTCGATTTCCTTATCGATGAGATTTTGATGAAATTAGTGGAGCGAACGCCACTGAAACTTTTAATCTCAGACTAAGTGTTCCCCATTAATAAAAAGCTTATAAAAAGCACTGAGTTATCCTAGACAAGTACAACAGAGGCGTTTAAATTCCCTGTATGATATCAGGCGCTGATTAACTTTATTAATTAAGGTAATTAATTTAATCGTAAGCTGCAAATCAATCCGTAACCTTAATCTAAAACAAAAGTTCGGGGTTGGTGGGAGTGATGGTGGTATTCAAGGTTTCATACGTGGCCACACTCACTTTGTTACCTCTACCCTTTCTAATTACCGCTTTTCTCATACTCTTTGCCGTCATACACTCGACTTCGCCTCTCGAAGCCCCCAGAACTACCACCATCCAGACATCAACCCATATGAGTTGGGGTAAAATCCTTTTGATGAAAAAAACAACCTTGCCCCCGCGAATGAAAACAAAAGAGAGTAAAAGTATTTCTGCTGTTATAGGGAAAACTTGAAACTACTCGTTCAAGATTTTATTTATGGTTTATTTTGCAATAAAGAAAATCATTTTTGTTTGTATTTAAATTTCTTGATTAAAGTAATTAATTGAATGAAATCGAAGAGCAACAGTTTCTATTATTTATTGTTTTCTTTGACCTTTTGGTCATCCTAACTTTTGGTGGTATTTAGTTATTTCGTATAGCTAATGATTAATTAGTGATTCATGACGCTTTAATAAAATTATGTCAGAGTGTCTATAATCATCTCGAATGACTTTTTGTAAGCTCGGACAACAACACACATATTATTATTTTAAACAAATCTGTAAATTAAATCATATCACCCTTTGGTAAAGTAAATAAAAATATGTCGGTATTAAAATAATAATAAAATATAAGTCAATTAAATAAATCGTATGTCTCACATACAAATGAAGTACCTGTGTGTAACCTTCATCTAAAAGAAATAAAATCATAAATTAACACTGCTCACTTAATTTCTCCATTTTAATCCTCCTTTGAATTAATTAAATCTCGATTATAGAAATTTATTATTCTCTTGTTTGAAATTTTTCTAGGTTTTAATCGTGGGTTAAAAATATAGACTAATTATTTCCATTGTGTTAAAACAATTTTCGTTTTATAATCATTTTGATTGATTTAAACTAGTTTGCTAGTTAGTAAATTTAAATTACTTGTGAATTTAAATTACTTGTGAATTTTTCGTTTCTCTTTCATATTGAATGATTTTTGATCATGTAGGTACCTTTTCCTGGTACCAATGAAATGACTCAATAAAATGTTATTTAAATTTGTAATTAGATAAAATTGAGAATGATCTGAAACTCCTTATAGGAAAATGGAGAAAGTATGTCGCAATAGGTACTAAAGATTAAAGTAGATCTGACCTGTTAAAGAACCTGGATTTTCCTTATCTCCAAGTTCGTGAAAAGAGCGTTCGGATACTCTTCTTCTGCGTTGTTGTCGTGGAGTCTTGTTTTCGGTGGTGGCTGGATCTGATAACTTCGCTTTCCTTCGCTGCCGCCTTCGTGGGGTGACTTCTGGAGTTCCCGAGCCTGTCGAACTCGCGATTTCCGACATCACAACAAAAACACAAAACGCGACCCGCTGTTCTTTACCGTTGGTACTCGAACCGAATTCCACGAACACTCAAAGTTTATAATTTTAAGTTCAAGAAAAAAAGAAATTTTATTTAAACTGCTGTTAAACTTTGCTTCTCACAATTCACTCAAACACCGCTCTCTAGTTACTTCTCTCGTTGCTCAATTCGAAGTGTTCTTCTCGAAGACTAGTTCATAACTGCCTCATTTCTTCCTTCTATCCTCGCATGCCCTTCGCTTTCTTCCTGGAATTGCCGGTCAACCGCCCGTCTCCAGTCGCCGTCACACGTTTTCGACCTGCCGTCGGCTTCCTCTGAAGTCCTAATTTCTATAGGACCATGAAGTTCCAATTTTCTCTATATCTCAATACTTAGCGCTAATGCCTTTTAAACGACCAGTTTTATTTACCTACAATTGGTTATATGTACTTTTAGCCTGGGAAGAAATGTGCATCGATGACATCTTAAGCATCTGGAAGTCATATTCTGGTTCCGGTCTTTTATTCGAACTCCTTTTCATTTTACGATGTTGACCACGTAAATATCGTTCTCGAATTTAGAATCTTTTAACAAAAGACACTTTATTGCGGGCCTTTAGAAATACGGATGCTTTGAAACGCCGCCTTCAAGTACTTAGAATTTTCCTTTGATCGAGAAAAAATATTTCCATGAATTTGTAGAAATTATTATTAGGGAAAGAAAAATTGCTGTCGATGAACTGAAAAAAACAGCTCGAGAAAAACAAAAAATAAATTCGTGTTCAGGGTAGGTGTCTAGTTGTTACAAGTTTTCAATTTCGCAGTAATTTCTCAATTTAGAATACAAGTAGCGCTTTATGAAAACTGATTTGCGTTATTTTTCGCTAGGAAGATTTTCGATCTGGGAAAGCTTGCAGAGCTTGTCGATTCGGATTTACTGCTGTGTAGGTACATTTAGTGGGATTATATGGAAATTGATTCATTTGTTAGTCCGAGTTCCAGTTGTCAACTCCCTGATGCAGTTGCCTGATACCTGTAGTGGTTTTCCATTATTCAATGGAAATTATGCCTCGCCATTGCTCATCGGTGTTACTAATAATAGGTAGTTCCTATTATTTAGCTGGTGATGTAAAATGTTACTAGCATTGTTGGTTGTCTTCAGGTGTACAATGTGCTTTGTTTTATTGTTATATGAAGTTATCTGCTTTGTATCTGGGTGTTACTGTATTATTGGTAAGACTTCACCAGATTATTATTCATTACATTGATTGACACTCATAGTTGCTTTCCGTCAGTTTAACCAAGAACAGAGATATCTATCCTATCCTACGGAGGATTTACATTTCAAATCTCGTCAATCAAAGCTTCTGTTTGCAAACTCGGATCTCGATCGATTAGCTAAAGTACCTAAATGATTAAAGTTCGATCATCCATGAAATGTTATTTACAAAAAAGAAATCAATGGCTACAGTATTTTACGATACGGACCGGGTCTTTGTCATCCCTAAAGCATCATCAAATCGGGGTTAATATGAACTTTTTTAGACCCTTTACAGTTGTCGTCAATGTTAAAGTTATTCAACATCAGATATTCACATCACTCATGACTACTTCAAATCTGTTTTAAACTTAAACTGTCAAAAAATCGTCCTGTTCAAAAAATTCATAACAAAATTTTCATCCTTTTAAAAAACGTAATAGAAAAGGCAAATAAAGGACACTTTTTAGATATGGAATGAAAATATTAAATTAGGTTATTCATTTGTTAAATAAATATTCGTACAATACCTAACTGAAACCAATAAGAATAAATATTACCAAAGCAAACAAAGGTCAATTGCGGTTTCTTTTGTTGCTGTTCTGTTGTATTTTTCTCGTCATTCATTTTTCGATCCAATATTTGGCAACGTTCTCCCAGGCACACGCAAACCAATAATACTTTTCATGCTAGTGGGAGGCTGGCTGAACAGCGCCGGATAAATTTTTTGTTAGAAATCGAGCTGAAATTGATGTAAAATGCATGAGTTCAATGTTTATAGTTTTCTTTTATTTTATAATTAATTTGTTACTCGATATCCTTCCATGTTTTTTTTTGTCACAAAATGCAGGGCTCGGAAAAAGTCTAATGAGCTTATTTCAAGCCACAAAATTATTACACCAGCGTAATTTTAATTGGGGATCAAAAATCAATTCTAGCAACTGATTGCTAAGGTGTAAAATTTTTCAACCATGGCGTTATCGTATTGCAATATCTATATGAAAATATGCTCTAAGAATGAATTATTAAATTTTTATTTAATTAGGTAGGTACTTGTTTTTACTCCTTTTAGTCGTAGAAAAAGTATAGTATTAAACTCGTCAACAAATACTTCATGTTAGGCTATCTTTTATCTTCTACCTACAATGGTGTTTTAGCAATCAGTACAGAAAATTCAAGTGAAGGTTCCTTGATCAATCTTCAGGGTTTTTTTTTCAGAAAAAAAAAAAAAAAACTTTGAGGTAATCGAAACCACCACCAAAAAGCATAACATAATTTTATCATCCCTTCTCTCCTACAAGAAATTAAACCATGCATACCACCCATTATAGTTTATTTACTAAGCTTTTGGCGAATATTTCTTTTTGTTTTTAAAATTATTCTTTTGGGACGTAATTTATTAGGAATTATTTTTCTTTTAATAATTTATAGACATCCTATGCAGTGTACTTTATCCGCTGATGAATTACTGCTGATTGCACAGGAATTTACCCAGCTACACTAAGAGAACAATTACAGACAACTCCAACAGCACTTGAAAAATGGTCGAGGTCAAATATTCTTCAATTCCTCACCAAGAAAACGAAACCAGTTCTTCTCAGTAAGAAACAACACCCAGCTATCCTAATACCACCAGAAATTAATGGAATGGCACTTCCTTTCGTTCAAGAACGTGTCTTCCTTCGCCTTATCTTCGACGCAAAAATGACTTGGAGACCTTATATCAATAATTTAACTATAATCGGTCACGAAACACTACTTAAAACTCGTGAAGATGCTAGAGTATCATTACTGGGGATCAAGTGAGGAATTATTATTGAAGATTTATAGAAGCCTTGTCAGATCTAAACTCGATTACGGTATCTTAGCTGAGCATTCAGCAAGAAAATCAGACCTTAAAAAGTTGAATGCAGGCTATAGATCTGAGCTTCGATGGGTGCTTACAGATCTAGCCCAGCTGAGTCAATTTGCAGAGAAGCTACCGAAGTGCTGAAGCAAGTGTATGCAGGGTTTACTAGCGTCTTTACATCCATACTAAATGATTCCTGCTAACAAAACGTCCCAGATCACCTAGACCAATATCATATTTCCTAAATCTCAATGACCCCAAACATACCCTGACATCCCAATCGACAATAAGCAAAATTCTCCAAGACACCCATCTTGTATTAACCTTCTCCTTTCATCTACTCATCATACTCATCCTTTCGCAACAACAGAAATTCGTCACACGTTTCTCCAAGAAAAAATTAAAAATGGACGATCCGTGTTGGTCATATACACAGGCGCATCGAAGAGCGATGATCGTTGAGTAGCGTACACAGTCCCGAATTATATGCAATATGGAAAACCTTCAAAACCCCAATACACCATTTAAGTAAGAATTTGGTCATCAGTACAGTCTCGCTGTCCGCAATAGTAGCCATTAACGTCACAGCAGCACATGACCCATTCATCGAGCAAATACCTACAATGCAGCATCCACGAACGAATATCAGAAAACATGCAAGCAGCCACGCTGCTGTGGACACCAGCACATTCTGGGATTGAAGGAAATCAACAGGCAAACCAAGTAGCAAAAAATGCAAACGAACTGGAAACTGTTAAACGAATTCAACTGTCCAAGATGTTCTTAGGTATATCAAGCGGACACACGCGGGCTTATGGAAGAATCACTGGGCACATCAAACAACGGAACCGGGGACAATATGTACCAACACAAAACCCTTTAAACGGGAAAATATACAACGAAGTCAAGCAGTGGCCGTCAGAATAATGGCAAAGAATTAGTCATACACAGTTCATGCGTTAATAGCTTATGAATAGAGATGCATCTCCAAGATGCCTCTGTTATGCATCTATTGACCATATTCTTGTGGGTTGTCGTGGGTTGACCATATTCTTGTCGTCTTGAGACTGGAAGACGAAACCGTTGGAAAGAGCAGGAGAGTAGGCTTGGGAGTGAAGGCGGATGGTAGAGTTTTTTGTTCGTTTTATTTTAATAAAAAAACTGTTCATCATGTTGTATTGTTTCTATCTTAAGAGTTTTCCGTTGATTTTTGAATTTGCTTTCTTTTTTGAAGAATTGAAAGAATGATTAAAAGGGTTAACTGAACTTTCCTTTTGAAGCACCACCAGTGAATTAATGCCAGCCTCCAGAATCCAGTTTACAAGATTTGAGTTTGTTTGTAACGGAGACGACTTAATGAAAGTGACAAAGCGATTTCTTTCCTATTTAATTTTTAGTAATTAAAATATCTTAAAATATTTAAATTAATTCTGAAAAAGGTGAGGTTTGGTCGATCGAGCTAAAGCTTATAAATATCTTTGTAATTTGAACTATTATTGTTTAGGTCTAGACACCTATCAGAATATTTTATGCGAAGAGATTGTTTATTTGTTGAACCAAGGTTTATCAATGATAGGGATAACTCTTTTTCACAGTTAAAAAAAAAAATAAGCCTAAAATCATTTTTGTTGCTTTTTAGGTTTTTATCTATTACTTTCGTAAACAAAATTTTTTAAAATTTATTCAAAATTAAACTTGCATCCCATAACTTCCCTTAAGTCCCTTTTTCTCTTAAAGTGGGGAGACAGTGTCACGTTAGCGTATAACAATCTGGCTCCTAACTTGATCTCTCTATTTCAAAAAGTGCCAGAGAAAAATTACCTACTCAAAATTTTCTACATTTATCTTGCTTTCTTCTCACTACCCATACAATTTTGGGGGAATAGTATTTTTTGTCTCTCTCTCTGTCCACCCCCACAGCGGGGTGAATCAAATCATAATATTATGGAGTCTTTTTTGATAGTTTTTGGTTGTCAAGGTTTTTTAATAATTTCGACTGGTTTCAGGAAAATCTTTTTTTTTATATATAAAAAAACCACCCTTAAAATTGATCAAGGAATCTTATCTTGAATTTTCAGTATTTAATAATGAGACGCCCTGTATAATCTTAGGCTTAAGGGTTTATATTTAATATAATATTATATTTTCGAATACTTTATACAATAATAATTACGGGTACATGATACAATTATTATTATCCTTCGTGTCTCGCACTTCGAGATTACGAAGGTAGTATCACTACTTCTATGTCTTGGACCACAAGTTCAGAGCTAAAAATATAAACAAAAGCGCTTCCCCGTTACCATAGCGCTCCCTAGTAACTATTTATTCATTTCTTTTGTGTCAAACAGACCACACGTCAGTTTTTCGTATAATAAATTTTCAGTTCTATTTTAGTAATGGATAATCATCAGAGATCCAGAAACCGAGATCGTTCGAAGGAAAGAACGTCCAAAGACTGGATGGAAGATATTGTGACGGATTTCGCTGTGATGCTGTCTTGGCACGAGATGCCCCAACGTCGATGACGTCTGAGACAAACGCATCAAACAGTGAAGGTATATAAATGTTTATGGTTAAACGTTAGCACGAGATGCGATTGCGTTTCTGGGATATACCATAACATTTATATCTGTTTATACGAGTGCTTTGTTTTGCCCGAGAGGTATAAATAAAGACACACTAATAATCAGACTTTATCTGGAAGGTAAAGTAGAGATTATATGGCTCTGTCTTATCCGAGAGGTAAGATTGGAGTCACGTATAAACAGACTAACCTTGTTTTTGCTGACATCAACTACATGAGTCCTTTGTTTCGCCCGAGAGGTATAAAAGGACTCAACTGGTAAGATTGGAGTCATGTATGAATAAATTAACCTTATTTTCGTTGATGTCAACCACATGAGTGCTTTGTTTTGCCCGGGAGGTATAAATAAGGACACACCTAATAATCAGACTTTATCTGGAAGGTAAAGTAGAGATTATATGGCTCCGTCTTATCCGAGAGGTAAGATTGGAGTCACGTATCAACAGAATGACCTTGTTTTGGCTGACATCAACTACATGAGTCCTTTGTTTCGCCCGAGAGGTATAAAAGGACTCAACTGGTGAGATTGGAGTCATGTATGGAGTGCTTTGTTTTGCCCGAGAGGCATAAAAGGACTCAACTAATAATATTGGTCTTATCTGGAAGATAAAGTAGAAGTTGTATTGCTCTGTCTTATCCGAGAGGTAAGATTTGAGACATGTATGTACAACTTAACCTTATTTTCGTTGACATCAACCACATGAGTGCTTTGTTTTGCCCGAGAGGTATAAAAGGACTCAACTAATAATCCGGCCTTATCTAGAAAGAAAAGTAGAAGTTATATTGCTCTGTCTTATCCGAGAGGTAAGATTTGAGTCATGTATGGCCAACTTAACCGTATTTTCGTTGACATCAACCACATAAGTGCTTTGTTTTGCCCGAGAGGTACAAAAGGACTCAACTAATAGTCAAGCTTTATCTGGAAGATAAAGTAGAGATTATATTGTTCTGTCTTATCCGAGAGTTAAGATTGGAGTCATGTATAATCAAATTAACCATGTTTCTGTTGACATCAACTACATAAACATACGATTAGCTGCGATGGGCGACAAATAAATTTTTTTGGTTGATCTGTCTGCGAATGCCAACGCTCTGGGGTGAGACTCCGTGGATATGAACTTAGAGTACATCCAAAGTGTAAATCCGGATACTCCAGTCGACATCTGCAACAACGGAGGGTGTCGGACTCCTTGGGAGTTGGATGAGGATGGGCTACGTATCTTTGGGGAAGAACATGTATACGCGAGGACCCTGAGTTGATTCTGCACTCCAGTGTCGCAGCGCGCTGGAAGAAATACTTGTCGGACGGACTAAAGAAAAAGTTTTTGATGGAAAAGTATCCTAGGAATGGTGAACTGTCATTCGTGCCGTCAATATGAGGTGGCAGTGAATCTAAAATAGTCGGCTCTGAAGATGGACAAATATTTTGGCGCGAGACAGAAGTTAGCGGGATCTGCTCTAACAGCATTGGCCCCATTGATCGAGTCGTTAGCACCCCTGAGAGATACAGAAAATAATGTTTATGGTTAAACTTTAGCACGAGATGCGATAGTTTTTCTTTGATATGATAATATAACATTCATATCTGTTTATACTGTTTTATGTTTTGACCGAGAGGTATAAAATGTCTCACTTGATAATCATGCTTTATCTGGAAGGTATAGTAGAGATTATATTGGTCTGTCTTATCCAAGAGATAAGATTGGAGCAATTTAACAAACTATCCTTGTTTTTTTGTTAGCATAAACTACATAAATAAACGATTATGCTACGATCGCAGCAACGTAAGTACTTTTGCGAGTCGCCTAAAACATTTTGTGAAAACTTGGGAAGCGATCTCTGATGACAAGTCTATTATTCAAACAGAGAAAGTTTATAAATTGCCGTTCGAGTCAACCCTTGCACAGATTTACTCTCTACCATCCAGAGGATGGCCGGAGCAGGAGTGAGCATCCAATTGGAAATTGATAGACTGCTTTCGATAAACGCGACTGTGGAGACTTAGGAAGTTTCAAGTCAGTTTTTTCCGCCGTTTTTTCTTAGTTCCCAAGTCTGATGTCCAGCATAATTCTGAACTTGAAGGAGTTGAATACCTTTATCTTGAAAGATGCTTATTTACTGATTCCAGTATGGGGCCACATCGCAAGTTTTTGAGGTTTATGTTAATGGCAAGATTCACAAGTTTGCTTGCCTTTTGGCCTATGTACGTGCCCATTGACTCTTACAAAGTTATTGAAGCCAGTAATAAATTATCTAAGCTAGAGAGGTTCACTCTCGGTGGTGTACCTAGATGAATTTTTATCTTAAGGTCACCAAGTTGAAGAGTGCAGCGAGAATCTGACTCAAACCATCGAACTACTTGAGAGGTTAGGATTTATCATCAACTGTGACAAGTCCAAATTGGTGCCTGAGAGGCGATGCAAATATTTAGGATTCTTTTTAGATTCAAATTGATACCCTGAGAGTTGAGCTTCCACAGATAAAAAGATCACGATGTGAAAGCAGATAGAAGTCCCTATAAAAAAAAAAAAAAAGGAAGTTGAAGATTCGTGTGTTTGCCAAGGTTGTTGGGTCAGTGATGGCTTGCCGTCCTGCAGTCGAGTACAGCCTGTTACAACTTGGCCTTGAATAAATTTTCCAGATTCTTCAAAAGAGCAGAGTCAAGCCTTAGAAAAAATTTAGGGTTGTTTCGATGCGTTCATGTCAGTGGCGAAGTTTATTCTAAGAAACTGAGATTGGTGACTGAAGGCCTTGCCTAAGGCTAGTAGGAAAGTGAGGAGCAAAAGGTACTAGAGAACGATTTATTTTCATGTTTCGTTGTCCGGATGGGATATTTTTTGCAATGGCGAGCCCGCCAGTGGACTTTGGAGAGGAATCTTCATATAAATCATTTGGAGCTTAAGACGGTTTTATTCGCATTGAAGTGATTTGCAGCTTATCTGAGGGATGCAGCTGTTTTGCTTATAGTCTATAATAGGGAGATCTCATCTACATCGTCTACATCAATCGGATGGGAGGTATCCGTTATTTTCCTCTTCATGTGTTAGCATGCGAGTTATGAAACTGGTGTGAGGCCCGTCAGTTATGGGTTTACGCTTCATACATTCCCTCAAAGGAAAATGACGAAGCGGATCCTTCATCACGTATCGATAATTCGGAAGCCGGATGGGAACTGGCGAACTATGTATTTAAAAGAATTATGGGAAGCTCGGGAACCTGTGAAAAAAGATTTATTTGCTTGTAGAAGAAATGCTAAGTACGCAGACTGTTGCCTTGGTAAAGAGACCCTGGGGCTTTCGCCTTTGAGGCATTTACGATCAGTGGATCTGATTGAATGTTTTATTACTTATCAAAAGTGACAGGGCAGAAGCTGTCGCCGTTGTACCTCGCTGGTCGACTCAGGTCGGTTTCGAGGTTTCAAAAAATTATCACTAAGGGGATTGGATCTGGTTTGAAGTAGCGATCCTAATATGTTAGACTCCTTGCAAAACACGTGAATCTACTGGCGGCGAAGTTTATCTTGGCTGCCGCCACGTTATCAGCCAGGCGTTATTGTTGAAAGATACACCTTAAGAAGCGATTAACATTTCAATCGGTTCTTCAACAGAATCCACGTTAAAAAAAAAATTATAATAGGATTCTTAAGCTCTGGTGACGATGGAATTTGGCGAAATTATGAGGATCCGTATGATGTATCAGTGGGGATTTTGAAAATTTTTAAGTTCCTCTTGGAGAGATGGTGCTGAACATAGTACGCTGAATTCCGCAAGAGTGGCACTGCCATTAATATCAGGGGAGGATGTTACGAATAACCAGCTGATAAGTCGTTTCATCAGAGTATCTTAAAAGATAAGGCTCAGTTTACCCAAGTACGAATCCACGTGGGACGTGGATCTGGTTCCTTGACAACGTGGTTTCCGCTAGAAGAGTTGGCCTTGAATAAATTGACAGAAAAGCTAGTGTCGCTGTTGCCCTTAGGCACCGTTTATCGCTGTCAAATCTTGGCGTTAGTTAAGATTTCTATAATATCATTGCGTTGGAGTGCAAGATTGAAATACGTATCCCAGAATTCCCGGATAGAATTAAAACTTTTCGACCAGGGATTCCTCAACCAGTGCTGAAGATTGTTTTCTTCCGAGAAAAACCTGAATTTGTGTATCGCGCAAAATTTTTAACCAGTACTTGATGGTGATGAAAAACCTTCTAGGGAATATTATTGACTCACTGTTTGTTTCTCTTAACAAGCCACAAAAGGCAGTTAAAAGTGAGACAATTAGTCGTTGTATTAGATCAACGTTGTTGTCCTTAGGAGTGGATAAAATGTTTACCGCGCATTCTACGCGACATGCGTCGACATCTAACGCATGTCAGAAAAGGTATGAGTTTCGAAGAAATTTAGAAAGTGGCTGGTTGGTCGTCGAATTCAAAGGAATTCGCCGATTTTTATCAACAACCAATAATTATTGTTGTCAGCAATATATGTTTGCAGAATCAATACTATCATTCAGTACTTACATCTGTTAAGTATATTTCTATTCCCTTATAATTTTGTTGAGTTACATTACTACCAAAATACTATTGGTTTTATAATAATACTTGGAGCATTCATTGGCCCATATTTTCATTTTACTCTGTATTATTTAAATAAATAATATTTAAATGATGAAGGGAATGGTTGCTCTGAACAGCTACCTTCGTAATCTCGAAGTGCGAGACACGAAGGATAATTGAAAGATCTCACGAGCCCGCCGAAGGCGGGCGAAGTTTGATCTCAATTATTCGAGTGTCTCGCACGAGAGATTCCCACCCATATACTAATAAATATTACCCATCCCCATTTCAGGTAAAATGAAAAATAGAATTGCTTTATACGAATGAATAAATAGTTACTAGGGAGCGCTATGGTAACGGGGAAGCGCTTTTGTTTATATTTTTAGCTCTGAACTTGTGGTCCAAGACATAGAAGTAGTGATACTACCTTCGTAATCTCTCGTGCGAGACACTCGAATAATTGAGATCAAACTTCGCCCGCCTTCGGCGGGCTCGTGAGATCTTTCAATTATTCTATTTTAAAATTTTAGAGCGATGTAGACACGAAAATTCTAGTATTATAAAATTTTAAAGCCAAATCTACATATTAATTTTGAATCCTCAGGCTACGCAAAATTTACTTTCCTGTTGTTTTGATATAAACTCAGAAACATGCCTTTGTGAATTCATACAAACATGGGATAGAATATTACAAACTTGAAAAGTATTCAGTTACACCAAAATTCATTTCACTGTCGCTCGATTAGAATCGTTCAATTGAGTTCAGCAGGGGTGGAGTTGCTACAACGTTCGTGCCGAATTTATACGTTTCATTCTCAGGTTTTTATTTCTGAAAATTTAAAAACGCTGCATAAAATGTGTATAAATGTTACGAAAATATACTTTTCTATAATCAGTAGGGTCATACTTACCTATAATAGCCACTCAGGCAAAATTTATACAGATGAAAACCATCTCGAATAAGTGGGTATATGCACTAATAGAATACCTCTATAGAAATTATTTATTACTCATTTTATTTTCATAGGTAATAGCAATTTTGGTATACACACGCAAATATCCATTCGAACCCTTTCAATGATTGCCTCGGAGACTTTACAGACTTGCACCATTACCCGCGGCTTTAAAACGAAATATAAGTCTCATATTGAGTAAACGTGCAACGTACTATTCCCAGTAAATTTACCATATCGTACACCAGCAGCACAGAGCAGCAAATTCCGGTAATAAGTGGTAACGAATCAATAAACGCAAGTGGTTTAAAACGGCTTTTAAACTCAGGGAACATTATTTACAGTTACTTTACATTATTTACATTATACTTCTCTAAGCCCACTTAAGATAAATCTCTCAAACAAAACGAATGTTTTCCAAAGGAATATTTATTTGAATGAAATGTATAAAAAAATAATAGCCCATAATTCGGTAATTATTATATAAAAAAATCGACTTTAAATACGATAAATTCCGCTGTCGTTCTTTCTTGTTCTTCTCGTTAGGGGGGTAGTCCCTGGTAGTCTAAGATCAAAATGGCGACCAGATCTGAGATCAATTATTGTTTTTCTTTTATATCTCGGCCATTTAAAATTTCAGAAGAAAAAACAGAATCTATGATGGCGCCGGACGGGGCCATCATACACAACGGGGGCAAATTCAGGTTAATTCAGTTAAGGTCTCCATCGAAGACCTTTTCGAATACACAACAAAACAAAAAGTGTATCTGAAAATTTTTGGTTACCTCCTAAACCAACTGAACTGACAAATTGCGAGATACACCGATCGATAATCCAAACCGCTATAAGTTTGTAGAAAAAAGTGTTAGTTGCACCTGCACGATTAGTGCGAATAAGGTACCTAAATCTAAAGATTCTCATTAAAGTAGATCTCACATTTTTTCTAGCATTACTCCATTTGTCATGTCATTAAATCCTTAACAACAACCAGCAAGAACTGATTTAAGATGTCCCGTCAGGAACATATACAGGGTGTCCGCCAGCTTATTCGAAGCGGTCTCTGTAGGCCAAACGATTGATTTTTTCCAAAAAATGTTTGCAAATTCAAGTACAGGATCACAATGACCATAATTTAAAATTATTTTGGAGTATACAGAGTGTCCCATATGACAGTGGCATATCAAAGTTATGTTTTTTTAAATGGAATGCTCCTATGTTATTGCATTTTTAGATTGTCTGAGAAGAGAAAATAGGATTGGCTTTTACAGTTGGTGTTTAAATTCAGAAGTTTTTGAGTTATAAACAAGTGAAAATCGTCATTTTTCAAGTTCAAGGCCCTGTACAACGAAAACGGGTCAAGATAGAGAAAAACGGCTTACATGTCCCTATTTTAACTTTTTATGTACTATCCTATGGTATAGAAAAATTTTTACTTTCTTTGATTTTTTTATTTGGCGACGCGTGGAGAAATCTCAGAATATTTCAAATTTTTTATCACCCTGTATAAACATTTCATCTACAAGATAGGATAGTACATGAAAAAGTAAAATAGGGACATGTAAGCCGTTTTTCTCTATCTTCAGCCGTTTTTGTTGTACAGGGCTTGGAACTTGAAAAATGACGATTTTCACTTGTTTATAACTCAAAAACTTCTGAATTTAAACACCAACTGTAAAAGCCAATCCTATTTTCTCTTCTCAGACAATCTAAAAATGCAATAACATTGGAGCATTCCATTTAAAAAAACATAACTTTGATATGCCACTGTCATATGGGACACTCTGTATACTCCAAAATAATTTTAAATTATGGCCATTGTGATCCTGTACTTGAATTTGCAAAAAATTTTTGGAAAAAGTCCATCGTTTGGCCTACAGAGACCGCTTCGAATAAGCTGGGACATCCTGTATATGGATTGAAGCGACGCAAATGATTTGTCTAGGGTAGCATGCAAGAACTTGCACGCGATGCGGCCCTATTTATCCTTACAATCCTACAAAGCTCCATCATCTAGGTGCACAAATCATATGCAGCAGTCAATATTTTCACAAGCGTAAATAGAATTATGTCAGAAGTTCTCCGGTGATGATGTATGCTTCCATACAAATACAAAATCCCCCCTTTAAGCCCATAAAGTCGTATGAACAAACAGCAAACATCTATTTTCATTTATTCAAAAGAGACAACTTACAATACGTCTGCTTTCATGTCAAATTCTCCTACACTACACTGGAAGCTGACATTTAAGAACTTTACTTATTTCATACTTTGGGTTTTTAATCAGGGCATTACCGCACAACGCCTTGCTCCCATAAAACATAAAAGGGAGTTATACGAGGAGTTATTTGTACGAGTGTTGTCGTCATTGCGGCTTGGTCCTGGTTTGACCCTAGATATACTTCATGACATAATAAAATCCTGATGCTAAGCGCACTGAATATTAACTATTTGATTACAGTGAAAGCCTACACATTCCACTTTTCAAGAGCAATTTATTCGAGGGTAGAATCAGTATGCCAGTGGCGTATTTCAAGTAATAATTTATACTTTTTTCAGTTCTCATAGTTAGAAAACATTAAATTAATTCCATATTCTTTATGAGGTTCAGATAAAGAAAAAAAATTTAATCAGCGATTGCGTATCTTAAGCGGAAATAATATATTAAAAGTAACGTTCCTTCTGGTATAAAATAACTGTTCAATATAATGCAGAAGAGAAAGATCCATATAACAATTCTTTTGCAAGACACAGTCAAAACAACCATTAGCCACTTGAATAATTTTGGTCTGCTACGATCTACGACACTGTTGATTCGTGAGCGACTTGGTAGAGAAATTATTTATTGGAGATTTAGGCAGAATAAACATTTCAAGAGAGGTTCATCGTTTTCCAATTTACGAATTCCGAAGTTCTTGTCTTGAGACTCTGGTAAGCGAAATATCTTGCTTTCAAGTTAGAGACTATCGATTAGGAATAGCAGCATATAAAATTTATGATGTTGGTGGGCTTAAGTTTGAATTGCAAGTTCTTCAGATTTATGCTAGTACCTACTTCATGTTGTGTTTGCCATTTATTGGGAAAATTAAAAATTAGTTTCATTTACAATAATTTCCATGTTAATTTGAGCTTACTAATCTCTCGCTATAAATTATTATTAATCCTAATTAATTTTCTATCCAATTTACCTTCAAGGACTTTCGTCCTATTCGTTTTAATTGAGATCGGAAATTGAGGCTGGTGGAAATCTTTAACGAACGTTGATTGTGTTTATAAGGGTGTGAGTAAATGACTGGAAAATACTTGACGGTTGATAGAAAAACGACGATAAGAAATTAATTAAAAATTGAAAGAAGCTAATTTAAATTATTAAAAATTATTTCCTAACGAGGGTGTTTAATTAATGATTCATAATATTGATTGAAGAGATGGCTTTTTTATTACACCGGCGATGAAATTTTAAAGTATGTACCAAAATTGTATGAAATAAAAAGTTTATTCAGAAGGATGATGCCCATGTTTAAAACAAAGTTACACTAATTAATACATTCAAAATTAAAAAAAAACAGCTTGAAATAATAAACGTACGTAAGTATACTTACGTACGTCAAAGCCACATACCCGTGGTGTCTAAAAAAAAAACAATGAAAGAGATGTATGCAGCTTTGTTTCTCTGGTTGTCTATACCGATCATTAAAATTTCAGGTCACACAATCATTGAACACCAGTCAAGACTAAATATCGAAGAAGTTCCAAACTTCACATATGTGTAGTGCGTGCCTGACATGCTGATGAGCTCATAATAAGGACGAAACGATGCCGTCCATGTCTTCAGTTTCACCTCTCATGTTGTGCGGAGTTTTATAATTCGTTCTTTATAAGGAACCTATAATTGTGACAATTGAATCCGGACCTAAATCCCAAAAATTTGTCAAATATTACATAATCTAAGTGGTTCAATATTACCCAATCTAAAATACCTACACCGTGTCTCTTGAATTTCTGGACATAGGGAATTCCCATGTTAAAATAAACTATTGTAAATATTGGCTCCCCTAATTATTTTACAGTAAAATGTCAAATGTAAAACTTCTTAAGGAAACAAAGCTGAATACTGAACGGTTTTTCGTAGTTTTTCAAGGTTGCTTTGCTTTTTTACCAATAACTTTTTACATAGTAAACATTCCGTAAACAATAAAAAAAAAATTCAATGCTTGTAAAAAAGTGTGATTACGATTACTGCGGCGAGCAGCCATCAAGCCCTCGCACTTGCAGAATGTTGTATGGTGGTGAAGAACCGATGCTGGGAGCTGCCAACCACTTTAGTTTAAGTATAAAATGCCTGAACTTCTCTAACTGCTTCTGGCTTTTTAAAACTCTCGCGGGAAGCTTTAATCCGTGGTGATACTACAGTCTCAGTGTGTGAGGGAAGAATTCTTCCGGACTCAACGTCTCCGGAGAATTTGAAAAAAATTTTCGTTTGGCTTCTTTTAGTTGACTTATGTGGTTCTCTCTGTCTACTTTCTTAAAACTCTCGCCGATAATTTTTTGCCGAACAAGGAGTTTCGGTATGTAATGCTTACGAGAAGATCGAGAAAGATAATTTAAAATAGCTATGAAAGCGGTAGAGTCGAAGGTTAGTCATTATGCAATGTCACAGGCTCTAATTCGGAGGGCCGAAATCGACAAGGCCAACGGAATCAGTTCGAAGTTAGTTCCCTTTATCTGGAGGCAGGGGGTTGTTCTGGAGTCAAGATCTCCGGAGAATTTGAATTCTTTTTTAGTTTGCCTTCTTTTGGTTCTTTTATGTCGAATGTCGATCTCTCTGCTTCTGCTTTCTTAAAACTCTCGGCAGTGATTTTTTGCTGATCCTAGTTTCGATATGTGATGCTTACGGCCGAGAAGAACAAGAAAAACAATTTATAATGACTAGGTAAACAGGAAAGTTCACGGTTAGTCATTACGCAGCATGGTAGGTTCGAATTTGAATAGCCGGAACTCGACAACAAGGTCAACGGGATCAGTCCGTGGTCAGTTCCCTTCATTATGGAGGCAGGGAAGAGTTCTTCCAGTGTCAAAGTCTCAAGAGAATTTGAATTATTTTCTATTTTGGCTTGATCTCGTGTTGTTACAACGTGGCAACTCTCCTGCGGATCTCTTGCGCTGCCACTATGTTATAATGAACGTCATCATATCAATTCAACTTCTTTAGTGAAATTTATAAATCGAGCTTTCAAAATTTGAAGTCAAATTCCCTACCTTCATAAAAAATGGTTGCTGACCGTCGAGCTTTCTAGAACAGTAAGAATAAGTTAGGAAGAAATGTTGCCGTGAAACATTGTATTCTGCAGTGTGACTGATCATAAATTAATATTGATGGTAGGTACACATAATATAGTAAATTTTAATTATAATTTATATCCCTTTACCATAAAATAAATTATTTACTTACAAGTATAACACCAAAGGTCGTGGACGACATCAAAGTGATAATTATTGCCTGGTTCCAAAGCTACAGTTTGTTGTGCTTTTGTATTCACTTTAAATGAGAAAGGTGAAAATAAATTTCTCTCAAATGTTTTGACTCTGGAAGAATAAACACAACTGTTCGTCCCTATTCTCCGCAAGTTCCTACCTCTGACGATACAATTCATTATTCATCAACCAGTGTTGCATTTTAACAGAGAGCAACCCTTTAACATGGAAATCAAGAATTAATATGAAAATTGCCAGGGAATATAATGTATGCATTTTTGTTATGTAGCCATGCACTGTTTGATGTCAATTTAATTTTTAACCAGGTAATAGAAGAGCTCACAGTGAAATGCAAAATTTTCTATTTGACACGGAATAGAATTTCCATATGTTTTTAGATGATGCTCTTAGAATAAACATATGAGGCTTTCAATATACATATTATGTTCGTCATGTCGCTCGTGTGACGTTTCAGAAACCAGATATGGAAACATGATTTTACACTTGGATAGCTCAAGACACGAACGCGGGAAATAATATCGACATTTTCATTTCATATAGTATTATTCGTTGCACTTTAATCATCTCTTTACATTGTTATTTCCACTAAAAACGCTATAAGGCAGGTTTACACGATCCTCCATGGTAGTAACGCCTCCCCCTCACGCTACTCCAAGTTCACGATGCTGCTTGAGGCTGACGAATGGTTCGAGAATCACGGTCTAGATAATTTAAACAAATAAGTATCATAAAAAAATTTAACATTTTATAGACATTTTTAAAGATTTGGCTCGCTCAACTGAATAATCAAATAACGTGTTCTCACAACACCTATCTGCATAATATATAAATTTTTCAAGTAAAAGCGTTTTGTTGTGAATTGAATTATATGCTTCTATGTTGATTCTGTCAAATGTCCTTCAGGTTTCCTGGATTCTCAATTCGCCCCACTAGTCCGGAACGATGGATCAGTTTTGAAGAGGAAGCGATCCTGAACTATGAACAAAAATATTTCCCTTTTATTTTATATTTGTCCGACAAAATATTGGTGACATTATTATTTACAGTAGTAATTATCATGGACTTTTAATATTGTAAACAACAATTCGTCCCTAATTCAATAAATTTCTAATAATGCCTGTAAAGTTTTCTATTAAAGTCAAGGCAAATTTCGTGATGTTGAGTCACTGATTTCACCAACAGGTGAACAGCGGAACAGATGAAGCTAGGAACAGTCAGTCCAAAGAAAGGAGTCTGAAATATCCGTAAAAGATTTAAGATGCAAGAATAAACAATAACTTTGCATGAGCATTGAAAACGAATCCCGATTACATGGATGATGTAAGAATACATCCGTATGTAAAAGTAAGCATCGGCAAGTTGATGGAAAGAAGAACTGACATAAATCTGAGAGGAATCGTAATAACTATTTCCGGTAACCTTTCGAACGAAGCTGTGTTAGTGTTATATACGCCGAAGTACATGATTCAGAAAAATAGTTCAACGAGGTCATCCGCGTTGTAGAAAAACCAATAAACTGAATTCTGTTACAGCTTTCTTTTGATCAAAAACGACTCTAAAAAGCCTTGGAGGTCATCCCAATCATATATTAGGATTGAGTTGAATGGATGCAGTTTAATCCCGTTATCAATTAATCGAAGTCAAAATTTTTCTTCGGTACTTTGCACAAGAATTTCTAACAGTATCTTTCTAACATCTTTCATATATTCAACTACTTTATTATTGACGACAATCAAAGATCGATATTCGATAACCGTCAATCGAGCTTCGATCTAATGGACGAATAATACCCGGTTTACATTTGACTAGTCTAGTCGTCCAGTGGCGGGACATTCTATTCTTATTGCCCATAAATCGATAACAGTAACCAATGGTAACTTGAATTTTTTTTAACGCATTCTTTAAGATGGTTAGATTTTATTCAAGGGTTATCGCAAAGTATTTCCAGATTCGACATTATTTGTGGACTATTTTTTCATAGTTCACAAACTTTGTAGAGAAAACTTTGGTAACAAATAAAAAATCACTCACCTCTAAACAACGAAATTGAATTAAATATTTGATATCAAATTTTAAGGCAAGGCATAACACTGCTTATCGATTACCTACTGAGAACAATATCCATGGTGGGAAGCGAACTAGTAATATTACATGCAAGATTTGATATAAAATAAGGGAGTGTATGTGAGAGACTGAAAGCTGAGTGAACTTTTCCTTAGAGTTGTCACACATCACTGAAGAAACTCTAAAATGTCATCGCCGTGTATTTTAATTGGTTGATCAATTATTATTATAAAAATCTATAGGTAGATAGAAAAAATGGGTGTCCCGTAATTAGCGTGCGATACTGAAACAGCAGATTCTATTTTCAAAAATATGAAAAAAAGTTCCTATAAAAATAGGTCGGGAAATGCTTCCTAAGGGGGCTACAGCCCCCGAAAGGGTAGCCCATGAAGATGGTTTTTATTTAATACCTCCGAACCCGTTCAAGCTAGAAAAGTGAAATTTTGGGAATTTATCAAACTTTTTATGGCCAATAAGATGCAATTACAAAAATTAAAAAATTTCCTTCAAGGGGGGTCAGATAGGTGAAGAGTGAGGTTAAATCACCCTTACTTTTTTTGTATGTACCTCGTGCCAGCATTTGAGATCAGATTATGAAATGTTGAAGTTTTTTACACAAAAAAGGTCGTCTTGCTGAATTTCGATAACATGCACCGTTTTTGCTTAAAATCGATTTGAAAATTACCTTACATGGCATAAAAATTCATATTGAAACACAACCAGAGAAAAATATTCAACGTAGGCCATGGATCACGGGATGTAATAAGTAACAGTTTGTTTGAAAATTGTGTTTCACGCTAATTAAGTAGAATAAAAAGAAAATTTCTTGAGTACTGTTTTGTAAAAATGGAAAATTTTACTAACCAAGAGCTGGCTGAAATGCACTTCGTATATGGATTCTGCAATGGTCGTGATCTGGCGGCTGAGTATGAATACCGACGACGATTTTCAAACCGAAGAGCTCCTACACGTCAAATGTTCACCCGCATACGTCAACGTTTACCGGAAAATGGCAATTTTTGACGTGCTCGCGGTCAGGGGAGACCCCATCATAAGAATCATGCTGTTGAAAATTTTTGCCATTTTTTTGCTCAATAAATTTTCTTTTTCTTCTACTTAATTAGCGTGAAACACAATTTTCAAACAAACTGTTACTTATTAGGTACATCCCGTGATCCATGGCCTACGTTGAATATTTTTCTCTAGTTGTGTTTCAATATGAATTTTTATGCCATGTAAGGTAATTTCAAATCGATTTTAAGCGAAAACGGTGCATGTTATCGAAATTCAGCAAGACGACCTTTTTTGTGTAAAAAACTTCAACATTCCATAATCTGATCTCAAATCCTGGCACGAGGTACATAAAAAAAAAGTTAGGGTGATTTTAACCTCACTCTTCACCTATCTGACCCCCCCCTGATAGAAATTTTTTAATTTTTGTAATTGCATCTTATTAGTCATAAAAAGTTTGATAAATTCCCAAAATTTAACTTTTCTATCTTGAACGGGTTCGGAGGTATTAAATAAAAACCATCCTCATGGGCTCCCCTTTCGGGGGCTGAAGCCCCCTTAGGAAGCATTTCTCGACCTATTTTTATAGGAATTTTTTTTCATATTTTTGAAAATAGAATCTGCTGTTTTAGTATTGCGCACGCTAATTACGGGACACCCTGTATTATGAAAAAAATGTTAATCTTTATTGTATTAAATTTTTAATTAAATATTAATTTGGCATGATGAACTGACACACCGTGGCAGTTTAACTAAATCACTGGATGAAATGAAGTAAGATAATTACTAGCTGAAATCTTGATGAATTTCTTAATTAATTCTATAAACTTTGCGTATTCTATTTTAATTACTGAAACTTTTATGGAGAAAGAGTTGGGGGGAAATTCTTCACGAAAATTTTCCTGTTTAAAATTTTTCTCCGGAGATTCAACATAGATAAATTCGTTTCATAGGTAAAACGTGATGTTTTCTATTGTAAAGTAAATTCCACCGTGTCGCAGTAATTTTTCTTACCGTAATTGCGTCTGACGGAAAACTCCTGTTATTAGAGATGTCTCCAGACTGACGTTGTAAGTTATTTAAAAAGAAATGTCCCATTGTTAATTCTTAAAAGGCTGCAAACTGCAAGTGCTAGAAAAGTATTCCTTTATTAATGTAATCCTGGAGTGATTATAACGTTCAGCATAGACTTTGCTGTTTCTCTTATTATTCTATAAAGACTTTATTTCGTAGATACAGGGCGATCTAGGTAGAGCTAAAATCAATTTTGATATGTTCAAAATTATTAGTGTAGCAAATATATATATATGCATCTCCAGGCATCCTCCATTGGATTTACCGAGGAGGCGTTATTTTGTATTTCATAATTCATAACTTTCTAAGGATTAATATTTGTAGCAAAGACTTCATGCAGTTTTAATGGTTTTGGATTCTGTCCATTGACTCTAATTCATTTTTGGCTTTATTCGTTCTGCACATGCATATGCTAGTAACGAATGTATTCTGGCTAAAAGCCATCTACAGTCGGGTAAATGTCCAGACAAAATAATCACCCAGCAATCTTACTTGACATTGACAAACCAAAACTTAATTATTGATTCTCATTAAAATTTGTGCAATTCATGGAATCAAGTCAATTGAAACAAAATAATGAGCGAGAACTTTGTACCTATCATCCGTGCACGGCAAATCTAAAATGGAAGTTTTGTTATTATCTCTTAATATAAATAATGAAAGGTATGAAAACCTCCCCGCATAGCAACAGCATTCCTCCCGTTTTTAATACGAGATGAAGTGAGCATAAATAAAATCTCCTGCTCATATCTAATGTGTTTTATAAATTAGGAAATTTACTGAAGTACTACTGGAGTTATAAATTTTCCTCATATAGAAATATAACTTTTGAATAAATTAAATTGCCTGAAGAGTAAGATATAAAGGGAGATTATTGTTACAGAAGCACAACCTGCTAAATTTATGGGCATGTTATTCAGAAAGATAATCAGGACACAAACAATACCTCAGGTTCAGGTTAGGTCATAAATCTTCATTACCGTAACGAGAGCTCATTTCAGCGTAGGTCAAAGGAGAGAAGGGCAAAACCGGAGAGCCTATAACTTGATAGAATTGTATTTGCATTCAAATGCAGAAGGGATCACTCAGACGCCAGAGAGTATCTCTAAGCTGCGTCATTATATTTTGTTTGTTGTTTTTTCGACATTTGTTTGAGACGCGAACGTAATAGCAGTAATCTTAAAATAGATAGCATGATCAAAATAAATGAAAATTGAAACGTTAATTGGAACGTCCGTTCTTATCCATTTTAGAAACAATGAGTTTACTGAAATTGATTTGATCTGCTTAGTTTTTCTGTGTTTTCATTATAGGTAAGTTCTATTGTAAATTTTTTAAATTATGATCACTCATATCCAAAGATACAAAAATACATCACTTTTGGGTTTTTCATAAATATTAGATACAGGCCGAATCGATAAAACAGGTTTTATCAACAATTATTGCTTACTTTTCTTCAGAAATGTACGAAGAGTATAATTTTTAATAATATATCGCACTTTACTGGTTACTATCATGGTAGGTAGTGAAGTATGACGTTTGTATTAAAAAAAATCTGATTGCTTATATCCAAAAAAAAGGAAGTAATTATGACGTAGAGCTTTTTTATCCATTTGACCTGTAACATTCATGATTTATCGCTCAATGTCTGTTCCCTATAACGATAAGCAAATGAGTAGCTACCCCTGCCAAGGAGAAGAACTTGAATAGTTAACATCACCCACATATATGTTCCCCTCGATAACAAAATTGACCTGTTTCCACGTTTTTCTTGGACATGTTCAGTTTCCAAGTTATTAGGCCTGTTTCGTTTTCGTTGGGCATGTGTTGGGCATTTTCCTGTGTTGTGCATTACATAAAGTACCTATATGCCGTTCACTTATTATAAAAGAATTGGGTTATGGTGTAGGGTGATAGAAATCACTGGGTATAACCGCTGTCAATCACTTGCTGGAGTTGGGTTATGTCTCTTTTTTATGAGGTTGAAGTTTTATGACAACGAACAGGACATAGTTGCAAAATGGATTCTTGATATTTTTGCTATTCTTCTTATTATCTTTACGTCTTTATGGACTTTTTATTTTGGAACCTTTAGTCACGTTATTTTATGATATTGCAATCTTTATCTAGAAAGCAAACTCGTCAAGTCTAATAAGCTTGCCATAATTATAACATGAGAAAAAAGTTTTATTGTATTTTGATATCTTAAAGGAACTAATTGTAGCGTTGGCCGGAGTAACGTTGTAACTTACATAATTTTTTGGAGTAATTTTTTCGATTCAGCACGTTTAAATGGGCATAGAATGCTTCCACAAAGCTTTAATTGTTGCCTAATTTACCTTAAATAATATTTAAACAATATTTCAAGAATCGCTAAATGAAAAAAACATTCCATTTAATAATGTTGCAAGGTACATTTTTTGAGTCTCATGTAAAAATGTAAGTTACAACGTTACTCCGACCAATGCTCCAATTAAAGGAACTCTTAATTATAAAATAGATCAAAAATTAGTAATTACTTATTTATTATTAAAAAATAGAACATTAGGTAGGTACTGAATCGGCCAATCGGCTACGGTCATGGTGATTGGCGATCTTATTATTGGTGATGGCTGTTTGGATCCATTCTGGTAGATCCATGTTTCGTCCAGGTACACGAACGTTACATTTTTACTCGAATTTTGATATTGTAAGTATTTTCTTAGAAAGGTAATTTTGGATGCAACGAGTGCAACGACATGCTTTTGTTCACAAAGAATTTTGCGCCCGTTCACATATTCATATTTATAGCTGAGATATTTAAGAATTTTAAATAAACTAGTTCTCCCCTTTTCAAAATCCAAATGTTTACGTTCATCTTCCAAAAGTTTTCCTAGAGTAAAATGTTCGTTTTTCAAGTTATATTGCCAAATCAGTCGTTGCGAATCTTTCCGAAACGTAAAATTTTCATAATTATTGTCTGGTTTAGGTCGTCTGCCCAAAGGCTTAACTTCAAATTTATCCTGTTTAATTATTGTTTCAATCGCACTTACTGAATACTATAAAAGAGGAAAATTACGTAACATCATTTTATTAGGTGTAGGTACACGTAATAATACTTACACCCCAAATGTGTTTTACTTTCAATATGACTTGTCGTTCACTTAGGTTGTCATTTTCAGATTTAAATAACTTGAATGCATTTTTTATACGAATTTTTTCTTCAATCGATATTAATTTCGGCATTATGAAATTTATAATGTCAAAAAATTAATATTTATTTGACAGTTCGAGAAAAATTTGTCCGAATAAAAATTATCCTAGATAATCTACTAAAACTTCAATTAGACAACAAGGCTGTTAATCAGCTGAGGCAATTTGAGCGATTTGACAAGTGTCGGTGTTTACTTAACCTTCAATACCTCGATCAGCTGATATTGTCAATCAAGATCTAGGGAGTTTTCATTTTTGTAAACCTAAAAACAAAATTTCATGGCCTACCAATGCCTTTTTAATATGTGAACGGCATATATGTATATTCTCAAAAAAAATACACTATAACTATAATAATCACGGTATAAGAATAAACAATTCTGATATAATACTCATACGTACAGGGTGTTTTGGTGATAAAAAGCCAAATTTTTTAAATGGGTAGTTCCTCTCATAATTATAAGAAATAAATTTCAGCTCAAAATGACGAGCCGTTCAGAAGATTCAGGGTGACAAATTAAAAAAAAAAATATAACAGTTTTTGGTTATAACGCGTGTAAATTTAAACCAATTTTGAATAAACTTGGCATGAACAATACACAAAAAGCTCTTTAATTTGGCTATTTCAGTTTTTGTAGACGTCTTCCGGTGGCGTAAATATTTTTTCTCCCTCTATCTTATGCCACTGACTTTATTGAAAATAAAAAAACCTTATTCATTAGCCCATGCAGTTTAAAACAAAAAAGTACTGTTTACTTTTTCTCATACGCCGCACCGTTTTCTGAGATATTTCAAGTTTTCTCAGGTAATGTTGGGTAATTTACAATGCAAAATTGCGATTTCATTAAAAGTTATTTAACTATAATTTTTATGCAAACTGTTATTCCTAATGAATAATGAAATTGCCTGCGAAAACTTAAAATATCTCAAAAATGGCCATCGTTTGAGAAAAAAGAAATCTATTTAGTTCTAAACTCCATGGGCTATTGAATATAGTTTCGCTATTTGGAGTTAAGTGAGTAACGTAAAAGTTAGGGAGGGAAAAGCGGCTTCAGCCTCGAATATCTACGCCACTGGAAGACGTTTATAAAACCGGAAATAATCAAATTAGAGACCTTAGTTGGTTTATGGTTCATGACAAGTTTCATTAAAATCGTTTCAAATTTACATGAGTTATTATAAAAAACTTATATTATTATAAGTTATATTTTTTTTTAAACTTGGACACCCTGTATCTGGTAAACGAAACGTCATTTTGAGCTGAAATTTATTTTTTCAACTTATATTTTTTATGAGAGGAACTATAGCACTTTAAAGTTGGCGCTATATCTCTGAACAACCCTGTATACACATACAGTAGGGTGTTAGTGAATAAATGCGACAAACTTCAAGGGATGATTCTGCACGAAACAAAATTTATCAATTGCATGTCAAAAATGCCCAATAACATATCCTCTTAAAACCCACCAAATTTCACTTGCATATCTCGACCGGTTTCAGAACAAATAAAAAAATCATCAGTTTTAAGAAAACCTATAACACCCAGCATCTGGAAAACGACGCCTTTGCGCACATTAGTTTACATAGCAAACTGTAATTATTTTCTCATGCAGAATCCATGAAATTGGTAGCACTTATTAACTAACACCCTGATGATTCAAGGTGTTAGTAAAATTATGTATAAGTAGATGCTTATATCATAATTTATATTATAGATAAATAAATGTCTCAATTTAAAAATACTTATGCCCGTATTCACAAACGATAATTTCCTAAATAATTACGTAATTATTTAAATGAGTGAGATGGAGATATGCAGTTTTTTTTTGCAATAGAATGAGATGGGGATAATTGATTACGTAATTATTTAGGAAATTATCGTTTGTGAATACGGGCATTAGTTTACTTAAATTTCTTATTACTTCACTACAGCAGTTGTTCTCGCATTTCATTTCATGGTATAACTCGAATTTCCACACATAGTAAAAGTATATACCTACATCAGGGCAGTTGACTTTAATGTCTTTTTCAAGCAAGAGGAACACGTCAAAGCGGCACAAATAAATGAACTAAGTATCCGGCAGAAGGGGAAATGCCACATATAGGGTTATAAAACTGGCCAATGCTAACATTATTTACGAGCAAAAATAGCAATATTTTGCTATAACAGCTTTTCTCCGACCAAAGCAGTTTTTCGTTAGAAACTAACAATGGACGTGTCGAATTTTCAGCATGATTGGAAAAGTTCTCTTATTTATCGGTGCTTTTTGGAGTTATATTACCGAGATGCCATGAAGCAACTTTGATTCATACCACATACTTTTTTAATTTCACAAATTGTACCTACTTCTATTATTAGGGGAACCGAAATTTCAAGGGATCTACACAATCGAAACGAGCTGCTCATAAAAAATGAGCTATGCTCGAATAAAAATGATTCTTCACTGTAAAAATAAAATTTAATAATACTAGCCTCCAGATCAATGAAATATTTTTTGTACCTATAAAAATCACGAAACCGATTTTAGAAATCGAATGCAGCTCAATGGATATGAAGCAGATTATTCGCCTTCCACAGAAATATTTCCCTTGATAAGGTCGCTAGACTGTATTTAACAAATAATAATGTCACATTCTAGCAAAATAATCAAAGGTTACATTGAAATGTCATTGAAAGTCCCACGGAGGGGTGAATTGATATAAATCTCTAATTGATGGGTCATCACAATAATAATTGTTATTTCCTTGAATCTCTTGAATTAATAAAGTAATCTTCCTATCCAGTTTTTGATAATTTTTCAATAGATATCAAGTAATAATTATTATTATATTTGATATTATTATGATATTATTATTGATATTATACAGGGTTATTCACGGTATAAGCCACGGAAGTTTATGGCCGTGTCTCTGGATTTTAGGATCTTTTTATTTTTGGAGTGGATAGAGACCCGGCAGAGGTACATTTTAAAATTATATTCATAATGTACAGGGTGTCCCAAAAGCATGAAACATATCAAAGTTTTGTTTTTAAATGGCATGCTCCTATACAGGATGTCCCAGCTTATTCGAAGCGCTCTCTGTAGGCCAAACGATGAATTTTTTCAAAAAACTTTTTGAAAATTCAAGTACAGAATCACAATGGCCATAATTTAAAATTATTTTAGAGCAGACAGAGTGTCCCATATGACTGTGGCATATCAAAGTTATGTTTTTTTAAATAGAAATGCTCCTATGTTATTGCATTTTTAGATTGTCTGAGAAGAGAAAATAAGATTGGCTTTTACAGTTTTGGTGTTTAAATTCAGAAGTTTTTGAGTTATAAACAAGTGAAAATCGTAATTTTCCAAGTTTAAGGCCCTGTACAACGAAGACGGTTCAAGATGGAGAAAAACGCCTTACATGTCCCTATTTTAACTTTTTATGTACTATCCTATGGTATAGAAACATTATTGTACTTTCTCCTATTTTTTTTTGGCGACGCGTGGAAAAATCTCTGAATTTTTCAAATTTTTTATCACCCTGTACAAACATTTCATCTACATCATAGGATAATACATGAAAAGTTAAAATAGGGACATGTAAGCCGTTTTTCTCTATCTTCAGCCGTTTTCCTTATACAGGGCCTTGAACTTGAAAAATGACGATTTTCACTTGTTTATAACTCAAAAACTTCTGAATTATAACATCAACTCTAAAAGCCAATCTTATTTTCTCTTCTCACACAATCTAAAAATGCAATAACATAGGAGCATTCCATTTAAAAAAACGGTCATTATATACATCCGCGGCTCCTACAGTTCCACTATGGAACCTATATAGGGGTGGAGAACATACCTATAGTAACACCAGGAAGGTATTCATTTGCTTTGCAAATGAAAGGGAAAGCCACAAAACGGTGTAAAAAAACGGTTTTGAGAGTGCGGAGGGAGTGCGGTCCTGACAAGAGGCACCGATTAGATGCCGCGATCCCGGATAAATCCACTTCACAATAATTGCCAAGTATTCTATTCTGTGTTAGAGGTTTACAGAGGCGGACTGGGCGATATATCCGCTTTCACATAACGTGTCCAGTCCACAGAGATTGATGCAATGATTTTCGGATTATAAATGCAAAATAAATGCAAAATTCAAAATAAAAATCGTGGTACTGTTATTCTCGAAGATTTTCCTTGCCCTGAAAGTGAAAAAAAAATAGAAATTCGACCGTAGTGCCAAAGAGGCCTTAGTTGTGACCTTAATATTAGTTTGCAATGGCTGTTTTTACTTTCTTACCCACCCAGCACCCCTATTTCGCTCCTCGGTCCCGAAAAAATTGATGAAACTTAGGAGCCGCGGATGTATACAATTACCAAAAAAAACATAACTTTGATATGTTTCATGCTTTTGGGACACCTGTACATTATGAATATAATTTTAAAACGTACCTCTGCCGGGTCTCCATCCACTCCAAAAATAAAAAGATCCTTAAATTCAGAGACACGGCCATAAACTTCCGTGGCGTATACCGTGAATAACCCATGATATTATACAGGGTGTTAAGAAAATGACGGATAAACTCTTCAGTACATTGTAGGGGACACTCAGTAAAGTACGAGAAAAATAATTTTAAAAAATCCAGAGCTACATTTTAAGAGATATAAGCAAAATATTGAACAATAAATTTGGCAACGTTTAACGCGATAACAGTTGGTATTTGGTAATTTCGTCTAATTTCTAACAATGTAAGTAGTCAAGGTTTCAAAACCGTTGTTGTCAAATGCTTTTTTTTTAGCATCTTAGAAAAGAAAAAAAAATCTTATTAAATTTTCCAAGTTAGTAATACATCTTAAGCAATTTTTTTATTGATATAACGATTAAAGTACCCTTTTTATATCTGTAAAATCATTTACTTTTTGCAAATACCGAAAAACAAAGATAGTAAAATGTTAACTTTGGCATTTTTTATCTCACCAAATTGAAGACCAGAATTTTTTTTAATTATTTTTCCCGTACTCTACTGAGTGTCCCCTACAATGTACTGAAGAGTTTATCCGTCATTTTCTTAACATCTTGTATAATATAGGTACTACTATAATAATGAATGTGAAATCATTTTATTGAACCCACTCTAAACTTAAAGGCACGCACCGATGCCATTTCTTAGTTCTCCCACCCAATTTAAATGTCATAGAGTTCAAGCTATCGACAAAAAGGGCATCGAATTTTGTTTGGTCCAAGAAATTCTAGTTCTGCCGACTAAGCTATGCATACTATAATATCTCATCTTTCCACCGCGTTATCGATCAAAACACCAGCAATAAGGGATATTCTATAGTTTACAAAAGTCTGTAACCAATGGAGGGCGACTCCGAGGTCAGTTCTTACCGCACCACCACCAATATCTGATCTGGCGTAGTAGATTCATAATATCAAATAATATTATTAATTCAATGACAGAAATTCATTATTGTGAGGTGATTCTACTATAAAATATAATATAGTCCTTGTTTTCTGTTAGTTTTGTTGTAAGTTGTCTCTTTTATCTTCTTTGCCTACGTTAAAGCTATCGTGTTTTCTCTGGTATTCCTCTATTTCCTCGCATTGTTCTCTCAACCACAACTCCTTGGCCTTTATTATCTCCCTAGTTTATGTTGTTTTTTCTATATTTTTATTATCTCCATTTTTATAAAGTCTCCTCTCCTCCATTGGATTAATATCTCCTCCGTCATCCACTGCTTCTTTCTAACCATATCCGTCGTCGATTGTTCTGTTGGGTCTCTATCATTTCCCTATCTATCAGAGACCATTTATTCTCTACTCCTTCATATGTATTCACCTGTCACTCGATGCTTTCCATTCTTTCATTTAGGCACTCTATCAATCTCTGTCTTATGACTCTTATGCATGTGTACTTCTTTTATTTTCTTTCGGTCTATGCTATTTTCTACCGCCCTATTTATCTTATCATTTTACATCTGCATGATTCCCACCACTAGCGGATTGTGATCACACCCTACAAGGTCCCAGGATACGTTTTCGCTAAAATTACCGTATTTTGAAACCTTCATTTAATAAAAAGATAGTCAATCTTACTAATTGGTCTTCTTTGTCAACCGGTTCTTAGCACACGGATTGAAAAAGCGTATCCATAGCTACACATCTTGTCTGATACTTCGTCGTTTCACTTGCAAGCCTTGCCATTTTCTATTAATCCAGACAGAAGTCCTCTCCCGAACGTTTACATTCGTTTGCATTGCAGAACAGATTTTGCCAAACGTTCGTCAAATGAGTGACCGGCCTAAGCATAGTTAACTATAAAATAGCGCATGTGTGTAGTTTTGTGAAAGTAGACAAATAATTAATTAAATTTCCATTCAAATTTTAACTAATTTAAATTGATTAGGTACCAATAATTAAAATTAAGCAATGCAACATCGCTATAATTTCACCAAGATTCTACATGCAAGTGATCAAACAATAAATTATATTTATTGCTCCCCAAACCTCGTTTATCTACAAATTCCTGTACAACTAATCAAAATAGACTGGTTAGATATGTGGTTACTACAATTATTATCCCTAATAACTATTATAATAGTTGTGGAGTCCAGTAATTTGCTATGCTGAGACAATAATGTAATTAATTAACAAACCCATATAATTTAATGTTATTCCGTCGAGTATCTAGAAGCATATACCTTGTAGATCCCGAAATGGCGGACATGGTATACAGGGTGTTGTAGAGGATGTTCAGAAAGACCACATTTAAAACAAAAATGGTTTCCTCGGCTTCGTTACCGAGATATAGGATGTTATTTTTTTTTTAATCAAAATGACAGTAAAATTTAAACAACCTCCACTGACAAAGCACATGATTTGACATAACTATTACGATGTGTTTGCTTATTATTTATTTTTTATTATCGGGAACGGAATTACAGGCATTCAAAGTTTACCTATATTCTATACTCCTATTTAAATTTGGGTTTGAGAAGATGCAACAACTTGTGCAAAGAATAAATTTTCCAGAAGAAGTTTCCCATCTGCCTCCAATTTCCTGCAGGACACTGTACCTACTCGTAGATAATGTATGTAACCACTTTACACGTACAAGTAAACTCCTCACTCACGTCCTTTCTAAAAAAGATAAACCCTTTCAACGACAGACAGATAGTTCGATGATATATCCTGGCATCCTGGAGATAGCAAAACATCTCACTCTTTATATTCCATCGTTAACCCCATTTCAAGAAGAAGCTAACACAATTCAAATCTACAAAGTATCTGGGAAATATAATAAGATATCGATCTTTACGAGACAATCACAGAGTAAATCTCTATTTTATTTAAATATCATTTAAATTATCAGCAACGGAACTATTTTTCTCTACCACTATTTAACAAAACGTTAATTATGTTGCTGATTTCGTTACGAATCAGCAACATATGGGAGCAGCACTCGGGGTATTGGCCAATCACAGCTCGGCCTTTCATTCAACACGTCACACAGTTTCTTTCCATTACTGGTAGTCGCCAATTACAGGTCTGGATTTTTATTCCACACTGATTCCCACCCAGCAGTCGTCTATCAGCGGTCGTCCGGCGGTCGAGATGACAGCAAACAAAAGCAAACGAAAATATCTCGTTTTACCATGACTGCTTGTGGCAGCAACAAAATGAATTATATTAACAGTGACACGAATCAAAATAATGAAGTGTGTTTTGTATACACACCGCGAGAAATTTTATTCATGACTGATGACGGTGTACTTTATACCCGGGCGGAAGGTATGACTTTTTTATTTACCTACAGTACTGTTGTTCAGAGTGGCTTCTGGCTATAATCTTACTTGCACGTACATGTGTAACAACAGTAGTTGTAAGTATACTTTATAAAGCTCATTCTAAAATGATATATTATTATACTAGTCGGGCGTACATTATGTACTGCCATGCATGCATCCATTTTTCCACGTTCATGACGCTGATCCGGAGAAGCACATTTCCCTGGAAATTTTTCTGTTTTTTCTCATCCGCTTGGAATAGGTATCATCATCAGTAAATTAAATATCGTGTTAAAGTCGTTCTTCTCGTGTTTTGAAGCTATAAAAACGAAAATTTACACAACATCTAGAAAAATCGATTTGAGGCCGATATACTGTGGCTTTCAGAGAATAAATATTTAATTCGGAGTTTCTAGCATTGAGATTAGATCATTTATTAGAAAGGTTAAAAATAAACGATGTAATTTGCCGAAAAGAACGTGAACGTTGCTAATAATTATGATTTATTATGTTGTGATTCAAAATGAAGAAAACAATTTAGAAAGAAAACAGTTAATTTTAGAGATTAGTCCAGTCTTTATACAAGGGGTTACTTAAGGGTATATTATATCAAATTTAAGTGCCTATTACTGAGCCAATTTTAAGTCGAAAATATCATATAAACATGTATTGTGTCCTAAGATGTCTGGTTTTCAAGATAGTTGAATTTTATTTTTTAAATCTTTTTTTTATTAATATCTCAAACATTCTTTGTCCAATTTTTTTTTTAATTTTTTGAAGTGTGTTATTTGTAGTGATAATGAGGTCCTTTAACCTGAAGTAGATTAAAATTATTAACTTCCAGCGGTGGCGTCTAGACAGTCAACCTCACCAATATTATTGCAAAGAAAAATGTACGCCACTTTGCCACTTACTTTTTTGAATTTTGATATTATTTTCTGATTAACAAACTAAAAATTAAACCCTTATGTTTCTTGACTTTACTTCGTATTTCCTATCGTTTCAAAATTAGTCCGGAAATACGTTTCTCCCCGCACGCTGAAGCGGGCGGTAGCTCGGAGGGTTAGAAGTGCAGACTATACTAATCCATTGACGCTGTTCGCCTGGTTTCAAATCCCACTCTCGTTTTGGCTATTGCCGTGCTCGTTTATTTATCTATTTATATAATTAAAATTATTCTGTGGCTCTATGAGCTAGATCTCGAAGTCAAAATTACCAAAATTAAGCCTGTGTCTTATCTACATAGTTAAGACCTATGTTCTCTCTTAAAAATCTATAAATAAATTAATAATTAGTCCCTAAATTCGCATACCTACATAGGTATGCAACACACATTGTGAAAAAAAGGCAATTTTTTTCCCAATAACTCGGCTCTCCATCGAGATACGAAAATTGAGATGGGATACTTTATAACTCTCCAATAACTCCTATTCTCGACATATTCGCCTCTGAAGATGGATTTTTCTCTTATGATTATAATCACTTGTATATTCTCAAATATTAGCCGCTCCACTTGTTTTATAGAGATATATATATTCATTAAATTTGTTAAAACTAAAAAGCTGCTTCTACTGCTGTAATTAAATTAAAAAACTCTGTTAAGCCATTTTTCCAGAACATCGGGAAAAAATCTTCAATATGTAGTGTCATTTTTGTAATAACCTTGGCTGTGACTGTAATACTGGATATATTTTTTTACGTTTTTGTTTGGTGTATTTTTTATTGTTAAATTCAATGCAATTACAAAAATGATAACATAAAACAGAACTTTTTCCTTTTCCTCGAAAAGGGCTCAACAGACTTAAAATGTACCTACTGCAACAAAAGCAGCTTTTCAATCTAACACATGAGCTGTGTAAGATTTCTCTCAAAAACAATTTGGAGGGGGGGGAGTGTCAACATTTAAAAATAAATGCGTGCCTGTCATTAGAGAAAAAAATCCATCTTTAGAGATGAATGGTTACGCCACTGGAGGCTCCTGATCTACACATTAAATACTACCGATCTCCAAAATTAAAAAGCCAATCCCCATAACGACTCTGTGGGGTTCTTTTGAACTTGGTTCAAGTTTTTTATTGATTTTCTTTTATTCTTTTTCATGGTAAATATCGACAAAATGTATTATGTTCAAACTTGTAGAGCAAGGTCTTATTATTTTTAAAATTTAATTTTTTTTTCTAGACAAAAATTAACGTTTCTGAGGGGTCCTCTACTACGGAAACGAAGAACGGCAGGTGTAAAATGTACATATATGCATCCTTGTGCAATTTTTGTATCTCGACGGAGAGCCGAGTTAATGTAAAAAAAAATAACACCTTGGTCGACAATAATTTAAAGTTAATATTTTCTAGTCCCCCCTGCATAATATCCAAAAATCAGCTTTCTCGGTTCGCTTGCACTTCTAATCCTTTTTTTCTTACTTAATGACTGGACTACGAGTAGATCTCTGCTGTCAGGAGGTACGCACCAAGATCTACTAGGTAGTGAATAATAATTGCGTAAAAACTTTCGTAAAAATTTTCAAAAATCGTGTACTTTCTCCAAAAAGTGCTAGAAATAAAAATTTGTTTTGCCTAGAAACTAATGATTCTTCATTATAATACTTTTAGGATGGGATTGAAATATATTTCGTGATATTGAAATTAAAACTGTATAATGTCATCCCCAGCCGGTACGTTACATATTGTAAAAAACGGATGCTATCCATATGGAGCAGAGGAATAATTAAGTGAAGGAAATAATTTCTGCATGGTAAAACAGAGCCACCAGATACGCACAATTAATTTATGAGCGTAAGAATAAATCTTAATATTAATTTTTCAATTTTTACCTTGTTACAAGCAGACTTTGTATGGAATATTTCAATTAAATACTTCTCCATCATAATATTATTGTACCTAACTTATCTGTGCTATTATAGTTATTCTTTGAAAAACAATTAGATACATGAATACCCGTTTCCCAAAGATTTTTTGAACATGAAGAACTCGAAGATTTTAGCCAGAAAGCTTACGCTGTCAACCCTTGTTGGTAGAATATGATCATATTTGCTGAATAAACTAACACCTATTTTGAATTGGTCGGTAGCGCAGCGGGTTAGCGGGTTAACAATAAATCGTTGTAGGTACCTGACATCGAATGGGTTCGAATCTCAGTCCCCCATGGATGTTTGTGTTTTCCTATTTAACTATTTATATATTTTAAATTTGTATGTGTTAAGGGTGGAGCCTTAACTAAAAAAAAGCTCCCTCCTAAAAAAACTTATTTTGAAAACTTGAAAAATTAATATCTGTTGAATCCTTAAGGCGGCTTTACGAGGTAAAATCGCCAGAAAAATTTTAATATCTGGTTGCATGAGCCAATTTTTATCATTTTTTTTTTGTAAACGTACGTATATCGAAAAATTAATTTACATAGTATGAATACTTAGAATGTAAATGATCGTTTGTCAAAACAAGAATAGTGTTTAAGTAAACGGAAATTCTATAATATCATTGGTTCTCTAATTTATAATTCAGTATCACTGCTGAGACCTAAATAGAAGGGCTAATGGATGATATAGCTGACCTTTCAAATGGCATTTAATCAAACAGTTTAATTGATCTGGCAATATACTCAACGTGAAATCCAATTTGCCACTGAATTGTAACCCCATTATGGTGCAATAACACCTGGATGAAGTCATCTGAAAGGGAGTATTTATCTCTTCGTAATTCTCATTACGTTGAGAGGCAGGGACATAAATATGAGTTATCTGAGCCTGAATCTCTGGTAGGTAATAATTAATAACATGAAAGATGTTCAATTAATTGGAAAATCTATTATAACGTATTCTTTGTTCGTGCATGTTAATCGCTCACAAACCCTGTCTATGGAAAGGCGTGGAAAATCTATTAAGACCAATCAGAAATTCAAATTATGAATTAAAATACGTAGAGAAATTTGTGTTGATTTGATTCCAGAATATAAAAAAAAACACATCGATATCTTTCGAACATTAATGAGCAATATTAAGCTCAACGATTGCTTAAAAAGACTCTCTTGTAATATTGAATCATTCATTATTACTTTTGTTCCAAAAAATGTATCACAAGGCTACCAACAAAATATTAAAATCTTTTGTTCTTTTCAAACAACATTCTAAAATAAGGATCTCATCAAGCGAACAACAACAGGATGCCAAAAGAATATATGTACTGCTCGACAAGAATATCTTGGCGGTTGTTAAAGGAGAGAGAGGTCCTAGAACGAGACAGAAAATCACCCCACCACCTTATCTGTTTTAGTACATTCCATGTAATAAATTTTGATGTATAATAAATTTTGAACAAAGTTTTGACATTGATACTTGACGTTTATATTTTATTATGTTTGTGACAGTTAATTATTGCAAACGTAGTGCAAGCTTTTGAAATGGCAAATTTTAAAAGCTAAGTTGCTGATAAAACCCTTTCCGGTCAAAGCCGTCAAATTATTAATAACGTTTATAAATATTTTCTTGGTGAATCTAAAAATACTTGGTCCTATTTTACCAATGAATCAAGTTCAAAAACGGGTTGCTGCTGCGACAGGCATTAGTGAACGGACTGTTCAAAGGATAGTGGTGGAAACAAGCAGAATCATCGATGGCCAAACGGATAAATTTACTTCTCCTGGTAAAAAAAGAACTAAATTAGCAACAAAAACCAACTTGGATGACTTTGATCAATGTTTACTGCGTCGAATTATACACAATTTTCATACAACCGAAAAAGTTACTCCAACGTTCAAGAGGATCACTGCAAAATTTACAAAAGATAACGAGCAAATGGATCAAGGAAAAGTGTCAGAAAGGTTATCCATAAACTGGGCTTTCGGTGGAGAAAAACAAGAACTAATAGAAAAATTTTGATGGAAAAGCAAGAAGTCGCGCGATATTTGCGTCTTAAGTTTCTTAGAAGGTAGAAATATATTGTACATGGATGAAACGTATATCCATTCTTCTCATGCTCATCAAAAAGCGTGGAGCGACGCCAGTGGAGAAGTTTTGTCGCAACCCGCCTCCAAAGGACAACGGATGGTAATCACTCACGCGGGTGGAGAAACTGGTTTTATTCCTAATGCTTACGTGCGATTTAAGTCGAAGACGAATATCACGACGATATGAATAATTATTCCAACTACAAAAAATGGATGGAGACCAAGCTTATTCCAAATTTACCGCCTCACAGCGTACTTGTGATTGACAACGCGCCATATCATAATGTGCTGTTAGATAAACCACCTAATAACTCTGCTTCAAGAAAATCAGATATGCAGCAGTGGTTACAACAAAAGCAAATAGTACCATTTAATACGGATTTCCATGAACTAGAATTGTATGACCTCATCAAATCGAATAAGCCGAATTTCAAAACCTACGAAATTGATGAAATTATGAGAAGACATGATGTTTTGCGACTGCCTTCTTACCACCCAGATCTCTAATCCTATCGAGTTGGTTTGGGCGGATATGAAGCACTACGTGGCAGACAGAAATATCACCCAAAAGTTTGAAAATGTACAGAATTTATGTGACGAGTTTTTTTTGTGGTTATACGGCTGAGCAGTGGAATGCCAAGTGTGACCATTCAAGCAACAAAAAAATTGAGAACGAGTTAATGGCCAGAGAAGGAGCTATGTATATTATAGTGGGGGTCTAATTATTCAACTGGGAGGCATTAACGACGATGAAGATATAATATAGTGACGAAGAGAACTATTCTGATAGTGATATTTAGTGATAATTAAATATATTTTATGATGATAGTAATAATTAAATAATTCTAACTAAAACTCCCGTGTTTATTTTAGATTTTCATTTTTTCATATTAATTGAACGCAGCCAAATTAGCTTCTAGTCATAATAAAATTTAAATGTCAAGTATCAACATTTTACAAAATTTATTACATAGAATGTACTAAAACAGATAAGGTGGTGGGGTGATTTTCTGTCTCGTTCTAGGACCTCTCTCTCCTTTAACAACCGCCAAGATATTCTTGTCAAGCTGTACTTTTTTAACTAAATAGACTGAATGCTATGTTAACAAGCAATGATAATGAAATAAACTGAATGGAGATGTTTTTTTTTCCATGTACCCTTCTACATCATAAGACTCGGTTACAATTTCGCAGACGAACTTGTTTCCCGAAGAAACATAGAGTAGATCCCTGAAACCTGGGATCCCCCCGTGTGTTGTTGTTCATAAATTTCACCTCGGCTATGTCTAATCACTAGTTATGGGCCTCGTAGCGCTCACAATACTCCAACCACCTACAAAGTAGATATACTGATGCCCGTATTCACAAACGATAATTTCCTAAATAATTACGTAATTATTTAAATGAGTGAGATGGAGATATGCAGTTTTTTTGCAATAGAATGAGATGGGGATAATTGATTACGTAATTATTTAGGAAATTATCGTTTGTGAATACGGCCGTGAGTATATTATAAGTGAATGTCATATAATATATAATGCTGGGTGTCTATATTAAAAATTTTCCAAAAAGATGAGTTTTGTAATTTTTGAAGTTGTTGATGATAAATTTTTACACAAGGGTCAGAATTTACTTCACATAAAAAATTCTTCATTCCCTCAAAAGTGATCCCATATAAGTTTCTTACCAGACAACCATCGAAAATAATTAAAATATTTTAAGCCTATACAGGATGTCTCTTATTTCAGAGCTCACTATAGGTATCTCGTGAATGCTAAGAGATACGAGATCGCTTAAATTACCGAAAATATGCCTTGTTTTATGGCCGTCTCGAATGTGATCGAAATCGCTTTAACCGGTCGCTTTTATTCATTAAAGTACCATCTTCTGAAACTTTAACATATTATTATGACGTCATCGTTTTTTGTCCAATGACGTCATCTTCATTTTTCTTTTCATGGCAACCCCTAACTTGTGATATATCGTTTAAGAGGTGTCTTTTTAAGAAAAAAAATCTTTCCTTCAATTTCAAATATTTTGCTATAAGAAATATTTTTTTCCAAGAAGGCCATGGTGTGGTTACAGCATTTTAAAGGTCTTCCTAGGAAAAACTTTTCTTAATGCTTCACTAGTACATTCGTAAATACAAAAAAGTTATGGGATTTTTTTAAATTTCCAGCATTTTTTGAATTCTTAAAAACGTGTCAAATTGAAAGTATAACTTTTTTGAACATGCGAAAATAAGTGTGAGACTTTCGAAAAATGATCTACCTACTTATAAAAACCTTCAAACTGGTTTTTCTTCTTAAAAAAAAAATTTTCTTCGTCTTATTTTTGTCGAAAAATTGTTGAAATTGTTGAAATTTAAAGAAAAATATTTTCTTTAAAAGGAATCCTGGTCTATCATAAGTATAATTATGTATTTGGTATAAAAAAATAAAAATGGAATCACTGCCTAAAAACCAATGACGCCATAATAATAATGTTACAAGTCAAAAAGTAAAAAAAAATCAAAGACAAAATATACAGGGTGACTTAAGTTATCTGTTCACCATTGCTATAACTTCGTTATCATTGAAGCTCGAATGTTGTTTAAATTAGCGAACTAGTTGCATTTTTTCTGCTGATTACAACTGTGAAAACAGAAAAACAATTGAAAGTTGGCTTTGTGAGATATGCATTTAAAAACATTTTTTAAATATAACACTCTGTATATTTTTGTATTTTCACATTTCCTGATAAAATCCAATAGGATTGATTTCTACAGATGCAATTTAAATCGAGTAGGTTATGAGTTATAAACAAGTGAAAATCTCAATTTTTAATTTTAAAAGCATACGCTTGGCGTCGCTGCTGCAGTTGTAATAGATAGGGTAACTGTATTACCGACACGTGTACGTTTACTAGGTTAGGGCATTCACCCGATGACGCGGAGATGTTTTAACAGCTGGATGTCATATTTTTAATACATTTGGTCACGGGCGTAGATATCAAGTGGAAAAAAAAACAAAGTTTGAGAAATGAAAAAAATTATTAACACGAAGAGAAATCGGGGAATCTCCTTTCGGTGACGATTAAACACAAATTACGAGTCTAGGGTCTACAAATCTGTAGATTTTAGTATTTGGTATAGTTTTTAACGCGATAACCGCCTGCTGGATGCATTTTTTTGTCCAGAAAATCCCAGTAAAAGATAAATATTGATACAGGACTATAATAATGAGTTTAAAATATTTAGAAAGTTACCTTTAGGCAAAGCGAACAAGTAGAAAGGCCTCTTTTTATTATTAAAACATCCTCTAACGCCGTAAAAGTTCACCATTTTTAGAAAATACACGCACTTAATAACAAATTATGTGGATTTTTAGACAGTTCATGGAAAATCTGACGTTTCTGAAGTTTAATTCAACAGCTATAGCGTCATTGTCGGTAATGCAGGTTTCCTAGTCGTAGTGCAATACAATGCATTAAGAAGTATAGAAATGTCCAGTATTGTTAGTTCAGCCTTTTTGATAGAATGTTAATCCTTAATCTTGCGATGGGTGCCATAATATCTTCTTCTGACTGCGACTGTTAGATATTTCTTTTTTACTATAGAAAATACACTAGCTTGAAATGAGATAAAAAAATTATCACCGAAAAAATATATTTGTTACAATATTTCGAGGGAGTTAACGTTTATGTTAATAATTAACGGGGGATGTATTTATTTACATTATAACCTTGGCGGAATAATTCTTTCTATATGTATGTATACGCCCGAAAGCAAAGAACAAACATTGAAGGGTAGGTAATCTATAGGGGTTGAGTTAGTGAAAAAAATAATCAAATACGCTGCATTAATATTACATTATATGTTGTTTATTCTCCTCTTCTGATTATCAGAATTTTCTTTCATGGCTTTTGAAATATTGAAAATAAATACCAATTTTACTAATTAGTACCGACAATCCAGAATCTTTAAGTGGAGCTATTTTATACCAAGTACAATATAAAATAAATATACCACTCATAAATGAGTTGCTAAAATTAATTCCTGTGTAATTAAATGGAAACTATAGACTTGGTAACGATATTCTGCTTTGTATCTATAACATTTCAAAGGTGCTACTACCTACGCGGCAGGCTGAAGTTTGAAGTTGCTAGGAATGAAGTTACAAGCACCTAGGCTAGCGGATGAAATTACAATGTACGAGTGTGTATTGATGTAGATGAACTCTGGGGAGTCTTCAAAGCATGGGCGGGTAACTGGGTTTAATTTGTCTCCTGTAAGGAGGATACGAAGGATTTGACTTGTATTAATTATAGTGTATAAAAAATATTTCTATATATAATTTATTTACTTGAAGATATTATTATCTGAAGATTTTGCAGCAAATCGCTTGTAGGTTTTTAACTTTCAGAATTTTTAATAGATAAGTTCGTGTATAATATGTACACAACATAAATCGCGCATGAATCATAAATTGCATGGTTCATCTGCTTTTGCATGGCAAAGATGTACATTTAACTTACTCTATTTTGAGTACATCTACTCTAACTTGAATAAATTTACATTCTAGATAAACCCTCTCTAAGTGGAACGGTATTAAATATACATGAAATAGATCTCTCATAAGAAAAAAACTGATACGCTCTAATCACGGTGAATAAAAAATTAGAGATTTATAGATTAAATCATCTATACTGGTACATTCTGCCCTGAATTAATAATTACTTCCAGCGCATAGGGGAACTACTGTTCGGCTGCTAAAATGTTAAATTACTGCGGTCGATACATCCGAGCCCTTGCAGATTAATATTTCAGAACGCAATTCTGCAGCCAAGACTCCACATTTTTGCCTTATCGATGATTTATAATACATGTCTAGGGCAATGATTAAAAGTGGTGTTAGCTCATTGGTGCTTTTTATGTGGACAAACTCTCAAGAGTTCAACTTGATACCATGAATTTTAAGCACAATACCTACCAGATTAGCTTTAAAAAAGTTCAGTCTCTAATTCCATACTGTATAACAACAGTTGCCTACCATTCAATCCATCTTAAATGACTTAATAATTGATTAAGAAATTAAGTTTCTCGATAATGACTGTTACAATGCATGCATGCACGCTTTATAAATGCAAAAGGTTACCTAAATGTTAGGTACGGTAATTCTACCTATAAATACAAGAGTGAAAATTCTTGTACTTTCTTAATACCTATACTCAGTTGAAAACTTATGAAAATATACGTAGTGCCTAAAGAAACTCTCATAGTAGAATGTGAATTGTTATAATGGCGAAAGTCCCACGGCTACAAGGAAAGCGGTCAATAGATAATCCATTAGAGAGTTCAAGAAGAACGGATGACTTGCGAGAAACAATGAGATCTACCAAAAGTTTTTAAACTAACAATATAAACTCAGAAACTCACCAAAGGAAACAAAAAACATACAACTTCATGTGTATCGCGTGAAACCGGGAACTTTATCTATCGTCATTGTCAGACATCGGCACTGACTCTTTCAGGGTCCTACAAATTAATTACACGAAGGAAATGTTATCAGATACATCTGATAATATAATGATGGCTTTTCTAATTCAAATAAAAATCCCCTCCTGCATATATACAGGGTGTATTAATTTGATTTAGATAACGGTTAATTTCTGTTCAAGATCAAAATGAAAGACACTGATAATAAAAATCCTGAAGAAAGTAAGGCGATGTTAGAGAAGATGATGTCAACGCTCAAAGACAGTCGTCAAGAATAAAAATTATTGACACAGCAGCAGAAAGACAGTAAAGAAAATTTGTTAAGAATTTTCCAAAAACAGAGGGTCGATAATCTGAGTGAACTTGCCTAAGTAGATAAGGATGTAGACGACGTACATCATTAAGTGCAACTAGTTGAAGGTAAAATGTTTTCCGTATGCTGCACCTGTAGATTGTTTTGGGGCGAAAGGGAAACCACCAGCGTATGATGGCACAACGCCTTGGAGTGCATCCAAAGTTCAATTTCTGGCAGCCTGCACGGCTAATTGATGGAATGATGCAGACCAGGCAACCGCACTTGTTCTTGCTGATCGAGGGCAAGCTGTGGATATATGCTTCAAAGGCTGCCAGGAAAACTGCACTCAACTGCACGACAAATTAAGTGCAGCATTACATCATTTACAGGCAATCGTAACTTAACTCAGTTGATGAGCAGGCAAAGTCTAGAAAATAAAACATTTCCAAAAGTACCTTGGCAGTGACCACCAGTAAAGAGAAAAAAGACCATGCTATGGTAAAGATAAGCCAGATATTCGGGACCTTTGCTGAGAAGTTGTAAGACAGAGTGAGTTTGTTAACAAACAGTGTATTCTTGGAGAATCTTTGTTTATACTTTTTTGGCGTGTTTTTATTTTAAATGTTGTTTCGGAATTGTAACAATAGACCAAGTCATCAGAATAGAGCAACCACAAATAAAAATTGTTGCTGGCCGTTTTTCTGCAAATCATACTGTAGTCATACCACATCTTATACCTATTCATCATCATTCAAATATTTCAGTAATGTAGAGATGGTAGACCATTATTCTGAGTTATATTGTTCATTTAAATGCTGAAGTCATCAACCGTTGAATATCTCTCAAGAGCATAGAGGTAACAAAATAGAGCCTTGAGGTACACCATAGAGAACACCATAGAGGGCTTTTGACCAGAATTCACAGAGTTCAACGAACTGACTTCTACCGTGAAGATGGCTTCTTAGAGGAGCAACCAGATTTTTCTTGTCACTTATTCATCATCGTTAATCTGCCTTTCATAAAATTATGGTGGGAGTTGATATGTTTCAACTATAAGAGCTCCACTGATTTTTTCAAGAAAAAATTTCGGTTTGAAAAATATTGTTGTATAATTAATTGTAGAACATCCAAGTTACTCTACTTGCATTAGATATTCTAAGATTAAAGATAAGACTAACTCTAAATAAAGTGTCTCAATAATTTACGTTTACAATTTATGGTTTGAAGAAACTTTTGCATATTTAATACATCGTCAGGTAATGAAGACATTATTAAAATGAAGAGGGGTGCTTAATGGTTATGTGGTTATGCTTTGTTCACTTACGAGTATAAGCTAGTCGGTGGACCTAAATTTCTTTGCCGTATCCCTAAAAGGTGCATTTTACGATCATCCTTAATCCAGGTACATAACTTCATATTTTTATACTAAAGCTCGGAGTGTATTTATTAAAAGTTTCTAAAAAGTATGAAACAAGTTGTAGGCATAATGTTTCATAACTTTTGCATACTCTTGAAATTGAGTTTCTTTTATGGCTTTATGGTAATAATTTTCTATCTTAAATCTCAAGTTACGATGTTCTGAGCATTATATAATCAGTAAAGTGATTTAGAAGAAACAAATCTCTACCTATCTCTTAGCAAATCTGAGGGCTACGTTGTCATAAAAAAAGTTACATTAATAGAAAGCAATTTTGATGGGCTATTTGGGCAATTTGTTATATGCTTTGAACGGGACTAATTCTCTAAGGGCTACTTTTAAATGTAAGTATTATTCATAAAATTCGGGTTATTAGTTCAAAAGCATTAGTTTAAATCATTTGCTCCCAAGTTAGAGTAGAAACTTCGTAAACTCCTTCGATCCCCTGGAAAACTTCGGCAAGAGGCAGGATCTTTACGCCACTCTCCGAAGAAGATTTGGAACCTTTCAAGAGATGAGCTTAGAGTCTTAAAATGTTTATTGATCTGATTTTCAATCTACAAATAAAATTAAAGGCTAGAACTAAATTATTTATATGGATAACATATAGTTTTGACATAATAAATATGAACATATTTATTTTTGAATCGATTTTAAAATTTATTGTTTGCAGACATTACTGATACTTTGCCTTTGTATGAACACAGGTGATAAAATTGTCCATTTCAAGCACTCTGTCAGGAAGCACTCTATAAATCGTTGGCGTTGTATTTTTAGGTGAACTGGAGGTTTGAGGTCTCATAAAAAAATAATCAGAAGGTGGTAGCTGACCGAGAGGTCACTTCGCGTCCTCATGCAATGAAATCATGCTTGATGGAAAGTCTTAAAGCTACTAATGTTGGGCCAGTTGCATAATATTCTCATATCATTCACGTGTTGAAGACGCATTCTGCTTCAAGATCAAAATCCTTAAACATAGGGTTTAATGTAAAATCCTTCTCTGCCTTCTTTTACTGCATGCGGAATTTTTTTAACAAATGAAAGAGGCTATAAATATGAACTTCTCTTTTGCAAAGCTCCCAACTAGACTAAGATATTTTTAAGTTTAAATACTTCTATAACATAATAATAAAGATCTGCATTGATGCTATTATAGTATTCCAGTTTTGAATGTCCTATTTTCTTCTTCTACTCAGGGAACTAGAGAAAGGTTACTTCAACGTTAGATGGCGCTAGCAGTGGTATAAATAAATATTACTGAGGTTCTAATGTTTTCTAATTCAGTTTTGTATGGAAAGTTTTTTCCAAAACCACAGAATAGGTACAATCAGAATATAAACTTCAATAAAAATATCGAGTTCGCGCATCTACTCGGCGCATAGAGATCCGCCATGATTTGAGATGAGATTTCATTAGTTTTGAATGCGGGCCCACAGAATAGAATTGTACCTATTCTGTGACGGGCCTGCGTTTCTACTCTGAAGTAATGGCCGCTAGAGGTGTGGCTTATCTCTAAAAGATCAAAGGCACCGCCGGCGAGTTTAGCTTCTGATTTATTCTATTCTGTGCCAAAACTTTATTGCTTCTATAACATTACCATATACATAAGCGAGATATAAGTTTCCTAGTTCCTGTCATATGACAATTAAATATAAATTACAATATGTAGTCAATACATATAAGTAGAAGCTGTGATACTGACCTTGAATTAATCACCCTGATTAACCGGTTTAACCGGTTCTTAATTACCTATTAATCACCCTGAGTAACCAGTTTAACCGGTTCTTAATTACCTTGTTTTCACTTTCACTATTTTCCATGACGTAATATCCTGATTAACCGGTTTAAACCGGTTTTTTACCTTGTTTTCACTTTTCCATGACGTGATTAATCCGGTTTAACCGGTTCTTAATTACCTTGTTTTCACTTTCACTATTTTCCATGACGTAATATCCTGATTAACCGGTTTAAACCGGTTTTTTACCTTGTTTTCACTTTTCCATGACGTGATTAATCCGGTTTAACCGGTTCTTAATTACCTTGTTTACACTTTCACTATTTTCCATGACGTAATATCCTGATTAACCGGTTTAAACCGGTTTTTTTTACCTTGTTTTCACTTTTCCATGACGTGATTAATTACCACACTTTCACTTTTCCATGACGTAACACAGCTTGGTAGATTTCCATGACGTTTTTATCAAAAATATTTTTATTCTCTAAGATACTCTCTCATCTTCCTCTCACCCCAATAAAATTGCATTTTTCAATCTTTCTCTAAGATTTCGTCTCATCAGATGAGAGGGTATCTTAGAGAATAAAAATATTTTTGATTAAAACGTCATGGAAATCTACCAAGCTGTGTTACGTCATGGAAAAGTGAAAGTGTGGTAATTAATCACGTCATGGAAAAGTGAAAACAAGGTAAAAAAACCGGTTTAAACCGGTTAATCAGGATATTACGTCATGGAAAATAGTGAAAGTGAAAACAAGGTAATTAAGAACCGGTTAAACCGGATTAATCACGTCATGGAAAAGTGAAAACAAGGTAAAAAACCGGTTTAAACCGGTTAATCAGGATATTACGTCATGGAAAATAGTGAAAGTGAAAACAAGGTAATTAAGAACCGGTTAAACTGGTTACTCAGGGTGATTAATAGGTAATTAAGAACCGGTTAAACCGGTTAATCAGGGTGATTAATTCAAGGTCAGTATCACAGCTTCTACTCATATATTAATAATTGATTCCGTCAATTCAATGGATAATAACGTACCATCTGGGGATATTCCATGCGGATGCACTATGGAAAGGTGAGAGTTTTATAGAATAAAGCTCACGGATTACTGAGAAATTTTAGGCAACAACACTTTTTGTTAAACTTTATAACTTATTGGAAACTTTCCGGCTGAAAAAGTACGACCAACTTGTCCACGATTTTTGTTTAAAGTTCGTGGTCTGAAATATAGGTTGCTTGTCCCAAGTTTGTAACTCGTAAAGGCTTAAGCGAAGTTCCTGTTAGCGAAATTTATCGAACTACAATATCGTTGCCATAATACGGTTGTTATATTGAATGCAGCAGATTTTGATTTAAAATGCGTAACCATAAAAGAACTTTGTTTTTCATGCGTAAAATGCTGATGAAACGCTTATCAAGAACCCTAATGGAATCTAATCAGCTTATTTTTAAAATTCTAACACGGAAAAGCACCGCTTTCCGCTCGGGCAATCCCTGGCTAAGGTATTTTTGTATAAGGAACTTATATGGCGGATTGTTTTATTTTCCTAAAAATTTTAAATTAAATACTATCCAAGACGCAAGAGTCTGTTGTAGGGTACGAATACGGGATAATAGATATAAATTTTTTCATACCTTAGTAGAAAAAGCATTTTGCTGACACTTCTCTGAGTTGGCCCATTTCAAGTTGTTAAGTCTGATCTTATAACAAATGGTCCTAGGCAGATCTAAATGAAGAAGAATTATCCCAGGTTACCTATGCAAATTACATGTAATGAAGTCAAATGAATATAAATATCCCTGTTTGTAGACATTGCAAAACAAAACACTCGGTTAACATAAACGTCGAGTCATTTTTCACATTACTCCTGTTTAAAAAATAATGGGTCTCTGCTATGATAAACAGCTATGTTTTCTTTTCTATTACTGTGTAACTTGCTAACCAATAAATAGAATGAAAAATAAGTAAACGTAACACAAGATCAGTTCCGTTGAAGGTTTTATGAACTTACATTTCAGTCTGAAACACTCACATTTGTTAGAAATTACCTGGGATCCACGTCATTTAACGGCGCTCATCTGAAGGTTAAATGGAGCCTGGTAAAAGAAACTTCCAGACTCTATTTGTAGAAACCTAACATAGTCTCACCACTCAGTTCCATCCTCACCCATCAAAAGAACGACCTATCAAATCTTTATTAAGGAACTGAGCTTGACAGTTACGAGGAGAAATGAGTATTTAGGTAGGTATGTGCGTATACAGTGTGTCCCAACTAAAATCAGCAACCCCTTAAGTCTTTTATTTTGTCCAAATTTTAAACAAATGTTCAAACATGCCAATTTTACCCTAACGGTTTGTTCCATGACACGGTTGAGAACCCCTTAGGACAGTCAGACAATGAAGTCTTCATCTGATGACAGTTCAAATTAAATGTGATATTGTATATTGGCCAGATGTTTTTTACTAGTTGAGAAAAGTCAGAATCATGTGCTCGAGAACCTAATTTCATCTTAGCTTCAGCATCCCTCAAAAGAACAAAAAGAAGTATCAAAGGGTAAAAACAGTAGCTGCTGTAATTCTATGTGACTTCTCCAGTCCTGGGAAAACGAGCATCAAAGAAACCATGTATTCGTATATATGATAATAGGGTGGCGTTCCATCCACCATTCCATGGATTTTCTTGGAGATTTACGTCTTCGTCCAGGAGGTTGGATGATGAAGAGGTCAATAATTTCTTTTAACAAGTGCAAGTAACTATTATTACTAGTAAAATATTGCTTTCGACAAAAAATGGCTCGAATGAACCCGCTATTGCAGATTCTTTTCCAAACTTCGACGAAATCTGAAATTTTTAGGAAGTGCAAATTTTAGTTGGAAAATACTCTGGAGATATAGAAATTGCGGTCAAAAGTGGTATCTATCATTTTTATTATGTAAAAACATTCTGTACTTAAGCTGGAAAGATAGGAATTAAAAAATTCACACGACAATAAGGGAGCGAAAGGTCTTTAATAAAGCATAGTTGTAGGTTAATACCTGCGGTTTTACTGGCTGAACCTTTTCGGCTGTGAGAGCTAGGAAGTCGTTTATTGCGACATCTTACATGGTTGCTATTAAATACTGAAACGAGTGTAAGGCATAAAACACCGGAATCGTCAGACCGTAACCTGGAATTACTTTTGTAGCGGATTCAAGTCGTTTCAGATTCCACCTATTTGGCAATATTTTTCCTCTATCCTCACGTTGATAATAATAATAATGATTATTTTCATGTATATTTTTGTATCCTTATTGAAATATTTCACTTTTTGCATTTTTTGTAAACAAGTATTGGGTTAGAAAATTGGAAAAAATTACACCAAGATATACGAGTGTTTCATTTTTTACCAGTGTAATTTTAGAACGTGGTAGAAAATCACAAAATTAATGGACTTTCGACACAAAATTTTTTGCAGGAAGACATAATAACGAAGTTAGAAGTCTTTAGAGCCGCTTTGGCGATGTCGTTCAAATCTGGCACACTTAGTTCTGAGATAGATACCTGTTATCTGTTGGTAATAACTTTTTCCAAAACTGTCCAGCGGCGTAGATATTGGGTGCTTGCCCCTATTTTTCCGCCCGATCTTCTAATAGGCGTCTGAATATTTTTCACACATGCTCATATTTTTAGATTATACGTCCTAATTTCAAAAATAAAAATATTCTTGCAAAATTTTGATATTAGGTAACTTTTCTAAGCTATTGTAGGTTAAACTTTTTTTTCCGCAAACTGTAATAATTTTTATTGTACAAATGCCATTGTGTGGAAAACAAATAAAAATTAATTGAAGACATTTATCTCCGTTATTTTGCCTTTCTGAAAAATAATTTGTGAGGAAAGTCCACTACTTATTTTCCTATTCTCTACCTCCTTATATGACACTGGTAGAAAATCAAACACCATGTACTTACTGTGAAAGTAAAGCTTATAGCAAGACTATTAAAAATAATTTAATTTTATAAGATTACCAAAACTTCATCACCAACCATTGACATCATAAAAGCGGCCGCGGCCATAACATTTTTACAAAGGCTAACAAAGAACAACAGCAAAGGAAGCTGGAGGTTTTCTTTAAAGTAGATACTAAACGTTACATTTTTTATTGTTTTATGCAGATCATAAAACGGAAAAGATAAGAAGAATTTTTATGACAGTGGGCCCAATTCATATAATACACCGCTTCAAGATATCATTTCATTAAAAGAAATGCATAAAATATACTACTGGACAAAATTTGGGAAACACTGTTTGCCGACAAACCAGTCACTAGATTTTCTCGAAATTTAACTTGGAGTAAACAGCAGGGGTATTCTCGAAGTTCTCATAGTAACTTTGGCGGCTCCTACCATATATCGGAAGAGATGGTCCTGCAAACCTGTTAGCAAACCTGACAAATTGCAGTAGCCGCAAAGCGTCTCCAGCTCTCTGAACCTCTCCACAAGTGTTTATTGGTGCAGCGAGGAACCTTCCCTGGCTGAAGGTGTTCATTTCACCCATTATCCAACCTCTGATATAGGTTATTAAGTAGCTAGATTTAGATTTAGAGATTTTTATTTATCGTGAGTGGGTCATTGTGACACCTCCACTGCGGCCAAATAAGGTATATAAGCTGACCATCTTGACTATTGGTAATAATGTATCCATGTTTTTCGGTGTGCGAAAGTTACACCCGGAGGGTTTGTAATCTGGTCCTTCTCAAAGCGGGACATTCACATAGGATGTGTTTTACGGTTTCGTTATCCTCCAACTATTCAGCGTTGATAGCTAACTCTATCTTGTGCAGGTGATGAGTCAGCTTACAGTGCCCGGTCTATAGATGTTTCCTGTTCTTTCATGTTGAGCTCCAAAAGTTCTCTAATTCATGTTTTAAACGTGCTCTGTATAAAGGCCTTCGAATGGTCCAATCTTGGTTTTCAATTTTTTCATCAAGTTTTTTTCAATTAGACTCCTAGCCCAGGTGCGTATTGTCGTTTTGCCAATATTCGGTGATGTGTCAAATGCGGGTTCTGGTCCGATAAATTCGGATTCGGCACCTTTCCTGACCAAAGAGTCGGCAAATTCTTTCTCTCAATATCCCGGAACCCAGATCAGAGTTACTTCGTTGCTCCTTGCCAGGGCATTCAAAGTTAATTGATAGTTCCAGATCAACTTGGATTTTCAGTGGCTAGAGCTAAGGGCTTTTAGAGCCTCTTGGTTGTCTGAAAATATATTTATTGACCTGCGTTGGCAATGCATCTTTTTCTTCATCTGCGCGCAGAGCTCTATGGGATACAATTATTTTCTGTTGTTCTCCCACGCGTCTCTTCCTGGGAAAAGGACCTTATAAACAGACCGGTTCGTAATGGCCTTATAGGCATAATTTCCCTATGTCATCCAGTATCTAACCTCCTTCACTCCAAGTTGAAAACCTTTGGCAAGCCTTTTGCCATCTGTAGCATTGTATATGGTAATCCATCTGGCCTCTCTCTTGTCTCTCCAAATAAATATCGAGAGGTGGTAAATCCAGTAGGATTTCCATACCCCCGACGGTCTGGTGTTAATAGCACCACAGATCACCAGAAAGGCTTGTCTCTGTAGGCTGGAGAGCATTGCTTTGGCAATGACCTTCTGGCCTTCTGATCACCAAGCCATACGCAATCAAGAGTCTGAAGACCATTACGTAAAGCCAGATATTTCTTTGGGCTCAATTCCCAATGTTTTGCAACAGATCTTTCTACACGTTGACAAGCAGAGTTTGGCTCTGTGTATAACTTTTTCCAGATGGAACTTCCAAGTAAGATTTCTATCCGGGATGACTCCGAGGTACTTAGCTTTCTCTGAAAATGGAATGGTTTCTCCCAGATGAGTGGAGGGCGTTAAATTAGTTGCCTGCATAAATGTGAAAGGAGCGTCAGATCGAAGACTTGTTAAGTGCACTATGTCTTAAACTATATCTTTAGGTCGTAGGTCGATCTATTATGGTCTAGGGAACTTTCAGTGAAGATCTCAATGTTGTACAGTAGAGGAATAATTAATTGACCTTCATCGCTGATAAATTCGTATCAATGTAACATAACTCCTATTTCAGAGTTCAAACTTACCGTGAGTTATTTTATAATCGACATATATTACTTCGCAGATTAATAATGGTATTTTAGAGATGTGTAGTAACCGTGTGTAGTAAATGTGTAGAGACGAGTTCAAAGGCGAGAAGAATTTAGTTTAGCTGAAAGTTTCCAGTACCTATTAATAATATTCAAGTCACTTTAATTGCTTTGTTCTTTTACTTATTATCGCACTTCTGTGCTTTACAGGACTGTGAGATTCATTATTTCTTCGTAATTACTTCCCATTTTAAATTCTAATTATTGAAAAAAAAAAACATAAAACACGCGATTTAAAGTACGAAATGTTCAAAGTTTTAATAAATGGACCATTTCCTCTGGTAGCCTCAACTCATTTAGATGATCAAAATTTTCAATATTATTTTATAATTATGGGTTCAAATTTGTGCTGTCATTGAGAGCATATTTTAAAACCTAATCAAAAATTACCTTCCGTAAGGATAAGTCTTTCAGTTGCTTGCACAATAATTTACTTTCCCGACAAATTCAAGTTTTTTGTTTCACGTAAGGCAAATAACAATAAAACTCTAGTACCATCGTTTTCCTCTTCAGTCTAGTAACTTTTCTAGCCAAGAGCTTCTAACAATACCAGCACAATTGGTAATTCAGGCATACCTCAGCTTTCTTTCGACTTTTCCATTCCAGTTCCAGCCTTGTATGCACGTGTCTCTTAATAAAGAATGTATCAATGCTCCTGCAGTCCTGCCCCAGGACTACAACAGACAGTACACTTGTAGGCAATTTGGGTAAAAGCGAGTCCTTAGGAATGTTTTATACCTGTTGTTTCATGCGTCTCGTCTACACGAATGAAGTTTAATATTAAGGAGTGTGCAGACGAGATAGAGCACAGGTGTACGGACGGGCAGGGAAGAGCTCGAGGGAACCGGTGATGTATATGCCTTGTCGCCAAGACATGCGGGATATTATGAGAGGGTATATTAATGTAACGGGGAATCATTGCCATTGTAAGCAGGGAAAATGTAGGATATGGGGATTGATGAATAATTGCTTTCTTTTTGTGTATATGCGTTCAAACTAAGCTGATATTCTTTATTTATATTATTATGATACTTTGCCTGGCGATTTTTCTTTTTTATAGCTACCGTAGCAATTGATGCAAGAGAAAATGAAAAATTGTAATTTCTGCTGGTCATTTTGTATCAGAGAAGAAAGTTTAACAATTATTCAAAATGACGCCATGAAAATGGAAAGTGAGTGGGAGAACAAAAATTAAAACACCATCGGAGAAAGAATTCAGATCACAGAGTAGCGTTAACATTATTGGGGAAACGTGAGGGCGCGTTCATACATTTCCCGGCTTTCCAGGAGGTATCAATTTAAGAAAACGTCTGTCTTTTGTCTCCGACTTTCTCAGCACCTTGAATTCTTCATTAGGTTCGAATTTGACCTTTTCGGGATACAAATGAAACCAGTGACAGTTCTGGAACGGGTTGGCGACAATCTAACGGAAAACACCAGCAAAAAGTGTGATGTAGGTACCAAATAATTGAAGGGATCGGATAGTGTTAAAAATAGATTGAATTTTTGAAGTTAAAGTTCACTGTATACAAGATAAGTGATACCGATTTGGAACTATGACGTTGACTAGGTTTTCTTACTATTCAAGACAGGGTTGCATAGGTAAGACTGCTACTAAAATCTTGATGTGCAAGTGGAAGTAGACAGAACATTTTAAATTTTTAATAGAACAAATATCTTATAACGGAAAAAGGTCGCTATAATAATAATAATATATTATTACTATATTATTATAGTAATAATGATTTTACTCAAATAAGTACCGAACCGAAGAATCCAATAAATAACTATTTGCTGAACTTCTTATTCTTATACGTAGTTAGAACTATACAGACTGTCCGTTTTTCGCGTGCCACTATGGGGATCTCGCTTATCTTAAGAGATACGAAGTTAGTTAAATTAGGGCAAAGTAGCGTATTTTTGTGCTGATTGATAATCTGAAAAGAAATTTGAGCTGTCACTATTAGTTGTAAAAATATTTCAAAAAAACTGAAATTTTCAATTTTTGTTTTTATTTTTTTATTCGAAAACCAATCAAGCAAGTCATTTTTAACTGAAACATTGTTAAGACACTTTTCAACAAGGAACCCAAAAATAATTTTACAATAGCTCTAGCACTTGAGATAGAAGAAAATCGATGGTCAGCTTTGTTTTTTCTTATGGGCGCCATATTGGATTTTTCCATTTTTAGATTACGTTAATTTTTCTCTTTACAACGATGTATCACACATGTTATTTCATTATTGAATGTTTGGCGAAAATAAAATTTATCATCTTGTGTGCAGAGTGCTTTGAAGAAATGTCAAGTGTCTTTTGTTTTCAACAAAACTTTGACGATTCGACCACTCGTCTGCGTCGACATTGAATTATTAATCGAGAAAAAAGCCACTCTGCAAATAAAATTATTAATTAAACAATGGTTAACAAAGACGAATGAATTAACAACAGGTAATGTCATAGCATGTGTTTAAAAATCCCCCCCTTGTAATTGCAAGCACAATAATTGCACCCTTTTCCTAAGATTCGATACAGCTCTCAACACGTCTCTCCTTCTAATGCCGTGCCTGAGTGTGGTAACAATTCGTTGTCGAAGTTCATCGACGTCGGCTGGCAATGTTTTATAAATCATATTTTTCATTGTCCCCCACAAAAAATAGTCCAATGGGGACAAGTCAGGTGACCGTGCTGGCCAGCATTCGTCGCCATTATTTGCAATTACCTGGTTGGGAAACATTTCTGACAAGAATTCTCTCACCCTACCAGCATTATGAGGCGGCGCCCCATCCTGCTGGAACCAGATCGTATTCAAACGATTAAGAGGCAAGTTTTCGAGAAAATCTATTAAAAATGTCCTCAAAAAATTTAGATAGCGATCAGCATTCAAATTATCCTCGTAGATGTATGGATCTGTAATCGTATCGCCTAATAATCCGACCCACACATTAAGACCAAAACGAATTTGTGGTCGACGTTCTTGGAATCGATGCTGGTTGTCAATCGACCAGTAATGTTGGTAATCGACCAGTAAACAGGAATTTGGATTCATCGGACCATATCACGTCATTAAGAAAATTCGGGTTTTCTTGAATACGATTATTCAAGAACGTGCAGAAGGCTACCCGCCGTTCCCGATTCCCGAGGTGAAGTGTTTGAGAAATACGAACTTTCCAAGGACGAAATTTCTGTTTTCTCAAAGTTCTCCAAACAGTTTGATGCGACGGTAAATCCAGCTGGGCTGCAACTTCCCTTGTAGAGACATGTGAATTGTCTTGCACCTAATTTAAAATTACCTAATAATAAACATTTTGATATCGAAATCATGAAAAATCCTTACCGCTTGCAAAATTTCTTGCTGATGTTCATTGGGCCTATCGCCATATCGTCAAGGTTTTTTAAGCGGACCATAATATTGGCCCAAGTTTCTGTGCAGCAGAGAAAAATATCTCAAAGAAGGTTGTTGCCGCTCTGGATAACGGCGCAAATACGTTTCTACGGTGATGTAGGCATTTAGATGCGAAGTGTAATAAATTTGTAGCATATCTCTTTGTTCTTCACTTGAAAAAGACATTTTCGCGTTATAAGCGTAACGACAATACTAATACAAGATACAAACTGTCAAAGTTTTGTTGAAAACAAAAGACCCTTGACATTTTTTCAAAGCACTCTGCGGACACAGGATGATAAATTTTATTTTCGCCAAACATTCAATAATGAAATAACATGTGTGATACATCGTTGTAAAGAGAAAAATTAACGTAATCTAAAAATGGAAAAATCCAATATGGCGCCCATAAGAAAAAACAAAGCTGACCATCGATTTTCTTCTATCTCAAGTGCTAGAGCTATTGTAAAATTATTTTTGGGTTCCTTGTTGAAAAGTGTCTTAACAATGTTTCAGTTAAAAATGGCTTGCTTGATTGGTTTTCGAATAAACAAATAAAAACAAAAATTGAAAATTTCAGTTTTTTTGAAATATTTTGACAACTAATAGTGACAGCTCAAATTTCTTTTCAGATTATCAATCAGCACAAAAATACGCTATTTTGCCCTAATTTAACCAACTTCGTATCTCTTAAGATAAGCGAGATCCCCATAGTGGCACGCGAAAAACGGACAGTCTGTATAATGGGCGACTATAGGGATATCCTAAACCAATGAAGATATGAGGTCTGTTAAATTACAGAAAATTTGCGCTATTTTATGCTAATAAGAACCTCAAAAAAAAATTTCAGGCGTTGCTGAAATACCTATCCTGAAAAAACTGAAAAATCGAAATTTATTATTTTAGCCATGTCTTTTTATTATTGCAAATAAATAATTTTTTGTAGGCTTGCATAAGTCATTAAGAGCCATCAATTCTACACTTTTCAAAGCCGACTAGATCCCAGAGTTTTCATAGTCATTTTTTTTTTGTTTTTCTTATTGTCTTTTTATGTCTTTTTGTATAAGAAATCATGGAATCCAAAAATTCACAAACTTAAAAAAATTTCAAAAATTTTATTCTTCTTTTTTCGAAAAAAAAAACAAAAATTTTTTTCACCCAATTACGTCAATATGAAGTCCTTATGATTTTTGAATTCTTTATGATATTCAGTAGGTATAAAGTTGTTTTTTTCCCAAAAAACTAATAAAATTTTTGATTTTTTAAATATTATTTTCTTACACCGAGCGACATAAAAATTGAATATGGAGGCCATAAGCGCAACAAAAGTTGACTTTGAAAACTAGTCGGCTTTGAAAATGTCAATTAGATAGCTCTTAACGGCTTATGTAAGTCTACAAAAAATTATTTAATAATTTGCAGTAATAAAAAAGGACATGACAGAAATAAGAAATTTCGATGTTTCAGTATTATACAACAATACACCAACGACTGAAAATATTCTGAATTTCTTTTTCAGGTTCTTATTAAGCATAAAATTGTAGAGGAAGGGGGTGCGAGAAAGTAAAGAGAAGATATCGATAAGGTATCTAGGTAAGAGAGAGATATATCGGTACAAGGTAGAGGTAATGAAATTTTGAAGAGATACAATTATTCTTCTGTTTCCAAAAAACACACACCAAAGTAGAGAGTTCCAATTCGGCGCCAAATTCCTGCACTAATGTGAAACTCTCTCCTATATAAAAAGTAGTAATTAAATAGGGATAAAGGTAATAGAGTGGGATGCCAGATGCTTTATTTATTAGAATTTTGACGTTTCCTGAATGATATCCTAAGCTATAAAAAGTATCAAAAAATTTTCTTACTTGTTTCTATCTTTCTAAACTATTTTAGTCGGGATTCTCCCTATCTTGAAAAGGCCAACAGTTCAATAATAATAATTATACAGGGTGATTCAGGTTTTAATTAAAGAGGCGTTTCACTTTATGGTAGTTATCGTCGTAGAATCCGGAGAGTTCATAAGTGTAAGAAAAGAAAGTAAAAATGGCCGAGGTCGTGATTTTTATAGTTTTTCGGGTATTCGCTTTCTTCTATGTAGCGTTATAGAGATAATTCGAGGTCTTTAAATGAAGCATGGGCAGGTAAGACAAAAAGGTAAATTGGTACTAAAGAGGTAAGGTAAACTCTCCATTTTCTAGATCGAAACTTCTCTTTTCCCTCGCGGCCCTCGTTGTTCTCCTTCTATCATCCACGCTTTATCGCTGCTGTCATGCGTCCTGTCTCCATTATGTCATCTCCAGAAAATAACCGTTCTCTCTCACCTCAGCAGGTGAGTTTAATTGACCTATCAGAAATGCGCGTCATGCTCCATCTTTCTTCCTCATAATGAGATCTTTTCCTTACGCATGACCCTTCTCTAGACATCTGCACACGTTTTAGGTCACTATTCGCTTGTTACGCGGGATCTACTGATTATGGAAGCGAAAACAGAACTCGATATTCTAAGTACGGTCGCTGGAAAAAGAGATCGCTAGTTGGTTCGATCTAAATAACGAAAGTGAATTAAATCTACTTGCGCTAATTGCTTTAACGCCGTTGGGTCGTTACAATATTCTGCAACTTTTCTCTAATTTAACCGACCTCATATCTTTAATAGTGTAGGATAGCCCTATTATAGTTGCCCATTAAATAGTTATATAATTTCACCCTCAGACAACCCTGTATTATTTTCAAAGAGATATATTTTCTGAGCGTCAAGTTAGTTTCTAGATGTCACAAATCAACTTGAGTAATTGTCTAGAATCAGTTGTTCTTTCTCTATTATTCTAGACAGCAGTGTTGTCAAAAGCACTTATTTTCACACATGTAAGCTTTCTCGATGTGGATTTTTATAATGTAATCTAAACAGGTGAAAATGCCAAATAAAGTCTGGCAAAGTAGGGAATGCTCTCTCGAATATTAACATTTTTGTTTCTCGTAGGTATAATATGTTTCTTGTAACGCAATACTTTTTTTATGTTGCAGATAACTACAGACATCTGCTAGGAAGTACTTACTTAGGAAAATATATACAAAGGACAAAATATGAACACTCTCGGGTAAGTTACTAAATCACAAATTCTCGATTAGACGGTATATTTTAAGTAGGTATAAGATAACCGAGAGATTTTTCCAAACAAAACTGATCTTATTCACTAGAGAGATACTTTTCCTCAAGTTATATTCACGGTTTCTCTCAATATTAACATTTCATTTAATTAATGGCTTCAACAAAATAATACACAATAAGTAGGATGCAACTTTATCCCGGACTCTCTCTGGAGCCTCATCAATATCTCGTTACATTTATTTGCCTGCGTCAGATTTAAAGACCCAACTTAATTAAAAACCCTTATGAATGGATATGATGAATGAAAATTTAAATACAAAGAGAGGGTAATAAACTGATTAGAGAAAAATTATATTATTAAAGAACTTTTTGAGAAAATAAAATTGAAATGACTTTTTGATAAATTATTTTTGGTTAGGTTGTTTTTCTTGAGATTTTCACAAAGATAAATATCACAAGAAGACTGAAGAATTAATCTAACTCGATGGGATATTTTGTGTACTGTAACGGAGAGGACCCGGGTCCCATCGTCTCGTGCGAAAAGCCACTGTGATCGTCTATTTACCTCTGGGTTTCCCCTAATAGGACCGCTGTGATTGTTTACGTTGTGTTTACCGTAGTTTTTACCGTAGTCACCCCTGCTCTTTGATTGAGGTATGCCAGGATTACTATGGCCGAAACGGATGCGCAAAAGAACCTACTATGACTCATTGTGTCTCGGTTGATTGGGATTTCCCACAGAAAGGCGGGGAATTTTACTGAGACTTGTTGTTAACTGTTGGCTTCCTGTCGGTTGTCTAAAAGCGAGTGATGAGCGAGAGAATTCATTTGTAAGGGCGTAAAATGGTGAAGGGCGAGATGGGCTGTGATTTTGCATAGAGAGTACAAAAAAATGGAAAGCGAAGAGAGATCCCTTTCATGCATTTTTCAAACTCCAATCCATTTCGGATTCCACTCTTTTGCACACCTGTGCTTTCTTATTATTTCGTTTTGCTTTTGTTTCGTTTACAGACTACCCGGTATATTGCGGGAATGTCTGATTTCCTATTCGACGATTTTCTTTGCCTAATTTCCTTTTTCTGGTTTCTTTGATTTCATTTCAAGCAACTGCTTGAATTAATTTAAGAATACAACCACTTTGGTTACAGACTATCCGGTATATTGCGGAAATGTCTATATGGCGGACATGTCTGTCGCTGTTTACCTATTCGATGATTATTGAATTCTCATTTTGTATTTTAATGAGCTTTACTCGTTGACTCGCTCTTCCTTTCGTTTGGGAATTTTTATGAGCGTTTATTGTTGTGGGCTTTAACCTGATACACAGGGACACTCCACCCTACTTTTGTGACCACTTGTTTGTTAGTCGAGTTTCTAGCTTGCCCTGAATGTCGAGAGCAGTGTTGCCATGTTTGTTTGATTTTCTACCTCCTCTTTAAACATTATACGAATTTCTTTCCAATTGCTTTTCTCAATTGTGAAAGCGGGGTTTTCCTGAATTGACGTCATACTCATGATAGTTGTTTCAACTCATTTTGTTTATTTGTTGTGTTGTCGTTTTGCCTCACTGGGCTATCTTTATTTGGCCACTTTTAGACCGTCAATACCTATTTGCCCTGCGGCTACCTTTTTGTTCTACCTGACCTATCGAGGCGATGAGTTAATATACCTTATCATTTCGAATATGACGTTCTCTGCAATTCGCAGTTTTGTTTTGCCATTTTAAATGTGATGACCAACTGACCAAACTAGGCCGCTTATCTAAGATTATTCCGCAGGCTTGCCTGGGTAATAATTGAATGCTGGAATTTTTACGAATACCTATATTGGAGCCGGTGGGTTTGATAATCGAGATCAACCATCGATTTCACCGTGGTCCGAGGTTTTACCCCTAACACCTGTTTAGAAAGCAGATAACTCAGTCCCCACTGGCAATAACATTTTATAGCAATTTTCTGCGGAGTTTGTTTTTAAATTTTGATTGGAGTTGACATTCGTATGATGTGCTAAAGGAGTTTTGTTTTTGATTGATTTTGAATGGCTTTTCACATACTCGAGACTAATTTGTTTTTGGTTGTTTTGAATTCCTATTTGCTGAATTGCCTGTACTACAACTGCGGGTGCTTTTCGCCCCGTTCCGTTCTACGATTTCCACTTTAAAGAGTCATGCTCCTTTTACTGGTTCACCGGAGGTCTTCATCTGGACATCGAGATGAATGCCTCCCCCAACGTGGGATAATCGAGTACCTATTATGAATCTTAATCGGTTGTTGTAATGGAATTAGTATTTCCTGATAATGTAAATGAGTGGCTGGTGCTACATCTGACAACGCTGCCTAAGCTTGCTCGCTATGTCTGAGGGTTCAACCTACTGTTGCGAGTTCCTGTCATATAGCGCCATACAATGGGAAGTATTTCTCACTTTCACTTTCTAATATCGTATAATTTAAAGGGACAGCTATCGCCTACATCTGCGCTAACTAAATTCGGACTCTTCGATAATAGGAATGTTTATTTATTCCTAACTTGAAATATTTCTTGTTTCCTCCTAGCTCTTTCTCGATTTACTGTACGTGAATTTGTAATTGTTTGTTGAAGTATTTCTTTCCCGCCTAGCTTGTTTTCATTACGTGAATTTGTAATTATTTGTCGAAGTATTTCTTTCCTGCCGGGGTCGTTCTATTTATTGACGTAATTACGTAGGTACCTACTGTGGGGCCGCCTAATACCTAGCTGATTATTTTGCCTGATTTAAAATTGGGCCTGCATACGTGGATGTTGCGAATCGGTTCAACTATTTATCGATGTGGATTTTGTTTCGAAGAGAGATCTTCCCTAACTATTTTCTCAATGGATTTTCCCTAATTTGTGAAGGAAATTCCTTCGGAATATGCGCTTTGCCATCTGCTAGTGAATTGGTTCGAAGAAGTTTTGCCAACTGCGAGTATTGAGTTCGAGATGCAAATTAATTGGATTTCCACGGAAATTTTATTAGGTAGATGAGGGAAATTAACTCAGAGTCCACTCAATCGTCATCTCCGAGCCAATTAGGTTAAGGAAATTTAGAATGGTGTGCTGAAATTCGCTCGAACGAGATTTACCCTCGCAGGGTTATAATTGGAATTTTAATTAGGTAGATGAGGGAAATTAACTCAGAGTCCACTCAATCGTCATCTCCGAGCCAATTAGGTTAAGATTAGGATTGGGCGATCTAGAGTCCACTTAATCGTCATCTCCAGACACGTCCAAAGGGTTAGGAAGTCAAAATTTATCTGAGAGTGAGCTGCTGTGAGACGTCTGTTTTTATAGAAGCGGTGGTCCGCCTTCTAAACACGACAAGCAACAATGCACCTTATTGGCACTGCCCTATACCGTGATTTTATGTGTTTTATTCCTTATCATATTTCCCTTATCTTAAGACTTGGCGAGTTGACCTCGCGGCTATCTTACTGAATTGTCCTAAACCTGAACTACCTAAATTTTCCTTCAAATCGGTCAACGCGTTCTGTACCTTTCCATTGTGTCTAGCTATTATTACTTGCAGTTTCGGGACCGCAGCGAATTTTCGGCTATTGAAGTTTATTAATTCGCCCTATGGATTGATTAAAGTTTCATTATCGTGTGTGTAATACCTAGTGACTTACTATTGTCTTTGCAAGGTGTTATTGTCTAATTTTATGATTCCACAAAAATCTTCCACCCGGCGGTCTGTTTCTAGGTCAGCTCATCCTTTCGTCACGCGGGTCGAGAGTGTCTTTTATAAAGACATCTGGCACTGGTTTGCCTTCGCCGTTGCCGCTTTCTCGAAGGACTGAAATGTGACCAGCTAGAGCGATTCTATTTTATGAATATTTAATGAGCTGACGGGGATCGTTTACTTGATGTAACGGCGGGTGGCTGCGTTTCAATTACCTTTAGGTATTTACGTACCTATTCATGCACTATTTGCTTTTTCGGTTTGGGCTGATTTAACGAGGGAGATGGAAATAATTTCCTTATCATCCTACCTAGGTGCGATCCATTTCAGTATCTATACGTTTTTTTTTTCTTTCTAATTAAACTAAGGATATTCTTTATATTCATATTGACGCATTCGGTAAAAAAAGTCCTTCGCTAACCGGAATTCACAAAATAAAAATTGGAGCTGACCGGACTTTTTCTGAAAATTAATATTTTCGAGTACCTTGCCTAACCAGACTTGCCAAAAAATAATATTCAAGAAAACATTTTTCCAGCTTACCGGACTTTGGGTGAGCGGACTTGCCTAAAAATAATTTTTGATAAAATATTTTTCCAGCTGACCATACCTTGGCTAACTGGACTTGCAAAATAAAATTTAAGTGTAGAAAAAATTCGATGAAAAAAAAAACTTTTCTCCATCACCTTCAGAATTTATTTTGTTTTCAGATTAATTTAATTTTTTTTTTGTATTACTTCCAGGTCAGAATTTTGAATTAAGAGATTATTAAAAAAAAAAAACGTACAGTCTAGTTATTATATAGAGAGGCGAATAAGTTTTTACTGTGCAAAAGGTTGGTTACCGCCTTCAGAGTGAATACCAATTTAATAACGTCCAATATCAGTGTTGAAAAACGTTGAAAAAACAACCAATCAGATAAGGCTGATAAGAGCCAATATCTCCGCCATTCATCGAACATGTAAACGCTGTGGCGAACAAAGCTCGCAAGATGCGCAGTTTACGCCTAGCCTTCGCCGTCTTATAAAAATTGGACAGTACATCGTATTCCCCTTTTTGAATAAGATTATGAATTATGTTTATAAGAAAAATAAGAAAATTGGAAAGTTAATTTTTTCTCTGATTTGGATTCATTTCCACAGTTGATTTTTGCGTATCGACTGGGGACAAAAACAGGAGGGCTGAATCGTTGTTAATTAGGAGATATGAATTGGAAAAAAAAACTTATATGGTAAGCAATATAACTTCACAATGACGTCTTTCGGTAAAAAGTGTCCATGTCTAACATGAATTCACAAAAAAAAATTGGAGGTGAGCGGGGGGCTTTGTCTAACCGGGCTAGCAAAAAAAATTACTCGAAAAATTAAAATTTTCGAGTCGACAGAACTTTGCTTGATCGGACTTGCCAAAAAATAATTTTTTGATAACATTTTTCCAGATGACCGGAACCTTCGCTAAGCGGACTTGCATAAGAAAAATCGAGGAGAAAAAAATCGATGATAATGTCAAACACTTTTCCGTCATCACCCTAAGCAATTTATTTAGTTTAGGTTCAACATTGTGAGATTTTTAAGGTACAAACAGACTGACAGATAGACATGAAACGAAAAATATATGACATTTAGATCTTTTAACCGATATCTTCTACAATAATTATATTTTTTTAGTTTCATCTTACTTGGCTCGACGTTCAGCCATCATTGACACATTTTTCTTGTTTTGGGTCTTCCTCAAATGCTGAGACGTATAAGTATAAACATGAAAAGAAACGCAGAAACTAATAATTACTCGTTTCGTCAATAAATAGCCCGATTTCTTAAGAAGTAGGCACTCCTTTAAAGTATAGTGAACACTCAAACACAATGCCGTCGTTCCATCAAAATGCTCGTGTTTACAAGGGGTAGATGAATCTGTTGTCGATAGATAATGATTGATCTTGGTCAAACACCCATCCATTAGCTCATAGATCTGAAAGAAACATCGACCTGAATACAGAATAAAAAACGCGTCCTGAAGAATAACGGGCCGACAGTTTTGCAAAATAAATAGCCTCGTCTCGCTTGGAAGTTTCCCGGCTTACCGACCTGTGAGAGTAAAGACATGGGAATGACATATGCGGGTCATATCGCACAGTAGCGCGTAAAAAGCTAACCTCTTATTTGAAACTGAAATGTTCATATTTTACATTTGTAGGCAAACAAACTAAAAAAAATTATGCAGATACGAGTTCATATTATGTTTTCATTACCACGGTCTCCGATTTATTTGTTTCATGTTAACAGAACAATATACTGATAAGTTCGTATAGTGTAATCGAATTAAAACCTATCACTGGAAGAGCCGCATTACTTAAGCCAAGACTACTGAAATGGAAAACTGTTTGTGATTTCCTTAGGCCTATTTCCCTTTCACCTCATCCAGATTAGTATTGTACGGGTTGTCTGGCTGAATTGATAATGCTGATGGGTGATTTCAATGCTCACGCTGAAAAGGATGCCAGAGATAGGCGACGTACTATGTATGAAAAGCCGGGCTGTAAACATCAATAATAGCGGAAAACGTTTACAGTAGATCTATATGCAAAGTGTTGGTTAGATGTTGTTCTTCTGAACCGAGATGATTTAGATCGCGGATCTTCCTCTCGTATGGACTCAGCCTGTCGTTAAGCCTCAAAGAGTTCTAAATGTAAGTATGGAAGCATCTAGTAAAGAGAGAGCCTTTAACCAAAACCACTCTAAATACACATCTAATCGCATCAGATTAGCGCCCATCGAGAGGAGATGAACAGTCATTGCTTTATACGAAGAGTCTTATTCTTTACAAATTGAACTTGCTATCAGACAACTAATTTGATAATGTTTCGTTTGTGTTCAATTTTGTGACGAGTTGCCACTGAACCCTGCCGTTGCCACATGGGAGAAGTGCATGTTCCTGTGCCTGGATTCTGCGGTCACATGTCCTGACGGCAGACACACGTCACAGCAACTTTGCAGGAAGGGGATCGTGCTACTGATTCACTCACCGGGGATTTCATCCGGCTAAACTCACGGTGATCTTCACGAGAAAGATGCTGGAGATGCAATAAGATAAATTTGTTACCATAAAAATATATCTTTTATACTTCGAACATCTTGAAATTTTGCTTCCGTGATTTTACAATAATTCATTCGTAATAAATTTTGAGGTCCATCCCGTTTAATCTTGTTAAATTTCAAGTTTATAAATTTATTGCTCATTTGCAGGAAAGTAATGAGTTGTCAGATAATTAAGTAGGTACTGATTTCATATTGCAAAATTAAAAAATATGACCAATTAGTGCAAGGGAGTATAATTTATTTCCATGCAGCAGTACCAGAACAATATTTTTATTATACTTTTTCGTCGACCTTATGTTCCGGATATTGGCCCACCATCATAGTTATGCGAACTTTGTATAGGCTACAGCGCAGAACAATTCAATAGAAGTCACGCCAAACAATTTACCATGAGATTCTCCTGTTTCCTGGTTCTCTCCTTCACCTCTTCGTTTGTTACTTGGGCAATTCAGGATTCTTTTATAAATCCACATCTAAGAACTTTGAATTTTTTCTGTGACCTGGAAGACAGCGTGGAGGATTTAACACCATACCGAGACTTCGACAGCAAAAAAAGCGCTCTATTTTAATGGATACTATTCTGGCATTTTCTATTCTACATTTGGCTTCTCAGATTTCAAGGTACAGTTTTAAGCTATCAACTAGTAAGACAGTGTCATCATCATATCTAATATTGTTAATTTTTCTCACTAAACACCTTAATTCCTTCAGTGGCGTCTTCGAATACACTCCTAAATATATTTTTCGAGTACAGGAACAATAATGGCAATAATATGCAGCACAGCCGGACGCCATTGTTTATTCTCAAAGTGTCCAAGTCACCATATCCTTCGGCTTTATGGTCGCTTTCTGATCCCAGAGATTGGCTAAAATGTTCATGTCCTTTCAATCCAACCAAATCAAACTCTTGTAGAAGTTTCATATAGGTAAAGGCGACCATGAACGACCTTGAGGAAGGTTTTCAACGTGTGACACATAAGAGATGACGCGGTAGTCCCCACATATTTTTGGTTTGTTTTCTCGTTATTATGATAAATGTCGAGGCAGCCAGTCAGATGATCTCGTCTCATTATCATGTAAATTATTAAATAGGGCTGTCAAAATGTAATACAATTCTGATCCATTTTTAATCCTAAGCACATCTGGTGGTATGTTGTCGTGAACATTTTTTTCGTGTTAGAATCGCACGTCATTATTCATTTCTGAATAATTCGAGTACGTAAGCCTACCACACCTCTAATTTATCGTTCACCTTACTGAAAAGCTGACCCCGTACATCCAGAATCACTACTGCTGTTCCTTTCAGTACCTGTCTGTAATTTCTCTGTTATTGCTGTACATATCACTCATTCATATTTCCTCCGCTTCTCCGATTTTTTTGTACAATCACTCTTTGAACTTGTCGATAAGCTACTGGGTCGACAGCTTTTACTATCTGTCGTCGATCCATCATGTCGAAGATTTTGTCGGTCATCCACTGATTTTTCTTCTGCTGATGTTCAATAGGAGTCAGGAATTCATTACAAGCTTAGCTCATCAATCCCCTTTAAGTCGTTCACATCTTCTATTCTGGTATTTGATGACAATAAAAGAGATTTTTAAATCAGTGATCATCTTCCGTAAATCAGTTAATTACTTTCCAGGAACTGACTTATGAGTTTTGGAGAAATTTGCTTGAATTTAAGCTTTGAAGCTGTATTCAAACTAACTATGCTACTTTGGCCATTATTTCATAATATCCCAGTTAATTGCATTTATTAACAGAAGGGAATGCTTTACCAGTTCGTTTCGTTCGAGTTTAATTACACAAAGCTTTCATGTGCTTCCTGGAATGAAACTAGATAGGTTGGTATTTAAAACGCTTAGGTATAATTATTGTCTTCAAATTATATTAGATCCAAAAATATACATAGTCAGTTTAGTTCAAAGTAGCATTGTAAGATGATATTCATACTGAGATGTTTCAAAGGTTTTCCTTAATGGAGACCACGATCGTTTAAGGTTTAGGATGTAAATTAATTCGATAAATTTTGCACTTACCGTTTAATTAATGTGCTATACCTACGCAAAATTTTCATCCATAGATGAGAGACTGATTTATTCTGAAGAAATCTGATATACCTACCTACGTTTATATGACCAAAACTTGGAGAATGGGAGATTTAAAAAAAAAGTTGATTGCAATATTTAAAATCTATGAAGGCTATGACAAGCTACTGCGCTACAGGTTCAGATCCGCTTTTTTGCAAGCTTTTTGTAGCTTTTTTGCTCCGCTGGTCGTTTGTTTGTAGCTCGTACTGGGACTGAGAAAACGCGACTCCGCTAGCTCAACGAACATAATTACGTACAGCACAGGTTCAGACAATGCTTATTTTTTGTAACCTTTTTTATTCTACGGATCTTATTTTTGAAGCCCTTACTGGGACTGAGAAAACACGAATCGGCGGACTTAGCGGACACAGTACAGGTTCAGACTACGTTCATTTTTTGTAACTTTTTTGGGGCTTTTCTGTTCAGAAAATTTTTTCTTGGACTTCATACTGGGTGAGAAAAACTAGAACCCGTTAGCTTAACTGACATAATTAACGTACGCTCTCACTACGGTTAAATGATCGAAATTGTGCTGTATGTTAGTTCCAGTACGAGCTACAAAAAAAAAAAACGACAGGTGAAACGAACAAAAAAGCTACGAGAAAGTAACAAAGAATGAGCCTGGTCTGAACATGTATACCTACCGTGATGTCCCCTTACTAAGTTACCGGATTCGCATTTACTCGGTCACAGTTAGTTTAGTTTAGTTATTTAGTGAGTGGTTCGATTTCGACGCCGCCACTGCGACCAAATTGGTCTATTTGTTATTATCATCGGAATGTTGAGGGTCTGATTCTTCCCAGAGCGGGGCATAGAACAAAGAACTTTTTCAGCTGTTTTTCATCCCCTCAGTACAGGAAACATTCTTCGTTATCGGCTAGAATTATGTAAGTGTAGTGGTTTCCTTTACAGTGTCCTGTTTACAGGCCTATCAGGACCCTAAGGTCTGTTCTTTTGAGTTGGAGTAGTTTATTAGTTCTGGTCGTTGATGGTCCGTCAATTAAATCCTTAGAATGAGCCAATCCTGTTAGATTTTGTCCGTACTGCTGTAACGTAGTTACAGAGTTCTTTTTATTTTTGTCGTTAAGGTTGGCGAGGTAGCACCAGTTGTTTAAATATTTATGGGACGACCTGCGCCACCTGTTCAGCAGTGGCCGAATGTCTTGGCACCAAGAGAATAACTCGTAGTATAGTTATCGACTGCCGCGGCGCTGCCCGTCAACGAACATGCCAATAATATTGATTAGCTCCCCCCTTTCTTTTTTTTCAAAAAAAAACGGAGAAGGTTGAAACTGACGGCGGAGAGACATTTTGGCTTTTTCTCTAACGACTTTCGATGTAACACGAAGTCACTTATTATTATCGTAAATTTCTTAAATTATATTACCTAAATTTCTTTCCAAAGCCATTATTTAAAAAAAATGGCTTTTTGGATATAATTTCGAATTTTCTCTTCACCATATTCTCCGTGCAGCGGCGGCCATATCTGTTCAACCGAACATTTCCGCAATTTTCGGCTTCAATATCCCGTTACCACGGCCCTGCAGCTCCCGGATACGTCTCGGTACTGTCGAACTCCCGACCAAGAAGACTCACCTGAATTACATATCCCTATGCCCGGTGAATGACGAGAAATCGAATGGTGCTAGGTCAGCCCTATAAGTACTCTCAGATCTCAAAAAAAGAGAAAACTTGTAAGTCTGTTTAATTAATAATTCTAACCATCAATAAGAAGATACCGTCCTGGGTGAACTTATCAAAAACGACTCATCCACTCCGTATTTCTTTTATTTATGCCAAATCAATAATAATTATTAATACAATGCGTGTGTAAAGGAAATGCCATAGGATCCTACCGCACTTTCTATTAGAAGGTTAGTTATATGACTTATGAATCTCTAATAATTAAATAAAACATTCGACCTGTTTTATCATTTATTTTTGTTAGTCAATAAATCACTGATTGAAAGTTTTTCTTTTTAAAAGGAAGAGTACGAAAGCAGGCACCCTTTTTTTTTAACTAAAGGCGACGTGCCCTTCTCCAAAATCTCAGGGTACGTTCGCTCACCCCTCTTTCTCATTTTCTTCGTTTAACCACGAGATTTTGGTGGCATCCCAATAAGTTACCTATTAGAGTTCAGAAAACAGAAAAGAGCAAACAGTGATATTTGTTCCTTATCGCCGTAAAAGTTAATCGCAAACTAATTTCAATCAAGCGGTGCCTACCTACCAACGCTCATGAAGACAACAGGAGTTGATTTTGATGCCTGTCAGCCGATATTTAATTATTTTTAATAATTTAATTTATTATCTTACTAGTACCTACGCTATAAAACATTTCCTCTTATACTAACTTGCATGATCTGAATTTTTGCATGAACCATATTTATTAAATATTTATTTATTTATTTAATTTAATAACATTTATTAGTGATTATAATGTAAATACTTTTGAATTTTTTATGTGTTGATGCTATCGCATATCTGCTGTGTCGATGCCTATTGTGTATTTATCGGTTGATTTTTATTTTTTTTTGACTCAACTATTTTTCCCACTCCTAGAATTTTTTCTTTAAGTTAATTCTATTTGTCGTTGCATTCCTTTTCGTTTACGTCGTTAAGGACCTTGATTCCGTGCGGAAATTGACCCAAATCATTTGAGAGGTCGGCAGCAAGTAATTCTATAGCAGTAGTTTCGCCTACCTATTTTATCTCATCTAATCTACTCGAAATATAGTTTATATACTTAGCTACTTTCAAGAAGCTCTGCAAAAGAAAGCTACTCACTCAGCCTCACCGTCTCATTGTTGTTCCTGCAGGAATTTACCTTTCACAGTATTTTGTTAAACTGTAAATTATTTTCAAAATGAATCCCGCATATGCGTTACTTAGCAATGAATTGGCGTACGAGATTTCCCTCCGTAAACAAACTCCCTCTGACACCCAGGAAAAACGGCGTGCTCAATTTCGAGCCCTTCTCAACCGAGAGGATATCTCTCCAGTAAGTCTGACAAAGTCACTCATGGCTTTCGGGGACGATGTGGCAGAAATCAAACAAACACTCTCTGATATCATTCAAAAATTCGGGTCGGCTCCCGATTCGGTAGAAGACCCATTTTATAGGAGGATTCAATGCCGCCTCCAGCACGTCATCTTGCGTATAGTTAGACTGAAGGCAATTTCTGAGGAGGAGAAGAAAATTAAAGCTGAGCTCGAAAGGGGAGCCATTGAGTTGGAGGGCAACTTTCTCATGAAAACGGACCAAGCTCAGGAAGAATTTTCCACAGCGTCTCACACACCCCCTCCTGTTATACCTGGCACACAATCTCCCTCTTCAAAGAGTACCGTTCCGGTTTATAAATGGAACGTTAAATTCTCTGGTTCTCCTAGAGGAGAAAACCTAATCCAGTTCATGGAAAAACTCCGGGAACTCCAACGTTCCAGAAATGTCTCCACCGTCGAGCTTTTTAACTCGGCGGTTGATTTATTCGAAGGCCAAGCCCTCGTTTGGTATCGTAGTGTTTCTGACTCCCTCCAATCCTGGAAAAATCTAGAAACTAAATTAAAGGAAACATTTTTGCCCCTGTCTTATGATGACGACTTAATGTTGGAAATTAAACAGCGCACTCAAGGCGAATCGGAGATGGTCGCTATCTATGTTGCAGCAATGCGAGGTCTTTTCAAGAGACTCTCCGTTATTCCCCCAGAAGAAGAGCAATTCAAATTAATTAGGAGAAACCTACACCCCTATTTTCTTGAACGCCTCGCTTTAGTGGAAGTCAAATCAGTTGCGGACATTATCTCCTTGTGTAAGAGACTCGAAGATAATCGAGCCGGGATACAAAGGTATCGCCCCCCACCATCTCATAAAGTTCACACCCTACTGACCTCAGACTTAGCGTGTTCTCGAGAAGTCACTTCCCCTCTCCCTAACCGTGTTACCACTCCTAACTGGAGGATTTCCGCAATATCTTGTTGGAACTGCTCTGCCGAAGGCCATTCTTACTCGGAGTGCCAACGTCGTCCTTTAAAATTGTTCTGTTTTGGCTGTGGTCGCCCGAACGTCACTAAAAGACAGTGTCAGACGTGTGGAGAGCACGGATCCAGACGCATGCCGCCAAGGAGCGCCGAAAGGTCTTCACCAAAAAACGGCAAAGGGACTCATCAGGGTGCAATGCGCCACCATGCTCCGAGTCACCCAAACGCGCCAACCAAGTTGCCGACAGAAAACGGCACCCCTCCACGAGAATAGTTTCCTCACATTCCCGAAGTGGCTCTAAAAATATGCCCAGTATAAGCGAAAACCCACCGGAAAACATCCTCGATTCTTGTCCACCACATCTCTTTGATCCCTCCAGTTCTGGACCTACCATTGCCCCAATTATAAAATACGACCCTGCCGATGCCAGGCCCCATATTACCATTGACATCAGAGGGAGGCCTTATAATGCTCTCCTAGATACTGGGGCAAATATCTCAGTCTGTACTCTTGAAATAATAAAAGACATTTCCGGGGAAGCTACACTTCCTGAAAATAATACCGACCTTTTGTATGCTGTTTCGAATGCTGATGGTTCTCCTTTACCCATTGCCGCTATCGTAGATCTCCCTTTGACAATCTATGGGATAACCAAGACAGTTGCGTTCCACGTGGTTACCTCTATCTCTCCTAATATTATCTTAGGAATCAACGTCGCCAAGGTTTTCCATATGACTATCGATTTCTGCCGAGAATCTTTCGACATTCGTACGAATTGCGGACCTCACACCCCAGCTGCTAAGGCCGTTGCGGTTCTAAGTAAGATACATGATATCTCTAGTATATCTTCCAATGAACTCCATAGGCTAGAGTTAGTAGTGAACAAATTTAAAACCTTGTCTCGTACCGTTACTCTTCCTGAAACACAGGTACTTAGTCATTGTATCGAGACCAAAGATGCCAAGCCTTTCAGGCAACGGCAATACCCTCTCTCTCCAGCTCTCCAAAAGTACTTGAACGAAGAGGTAGATAAACTCTTAAAACTTGAGGTTATCGAAAAGAGCAACTCTCCCTGGTGTTCTCCCGTCCTTCTCGTAAAGAAGAAAGATGGAAGTTACCGCATGTGTTTTGATGGCCGAAAACTAAATGAGGTGACTACCCATGACGCGTACCCCCTACCAAGGATTGACTCGATCCTCAGCAAACTCCGCGACTCAACGTTTCTCTCATCCATAGATCTGAAACAGGCCTTTTTCCAAGTTCCCCTCGATAGAGAATCCAGACCCAAAACTGCCTTTGTAGTTCCTGGACGAGGGCTATTCCAATTCAGGCGTATGCCTTTTAGACTCAGGAACAGTGCTCAAACGCAGCAAAAGCTTATGGACCAGGTCCTGGGACCTGACCTGGAGCCTTTCGTCTTTGTATATTTAGACGACATAATCGTCGCGACCAGTACCTTTGAAAAACATCTCGAGATTCTAAAGGAGGTTTATGAACGCCTCAATCGCGCTAACCTCACCGTGAACCTGGATAAATGTCAATTCTGTCGGGACTCCCTCTGCTACCTAGGTTTCGTTGTGGATAAACAAGGACTGAGAGTAAGTGATGAGAAAGTGAAGGCGATAACGAATACCCCAGTCCCTCGTAACACCACAGGTGTCAGACACATTCTTGGAATCCTCCAATATTACCGCAGATTTATAAAGGATTTTTCCTCAATTAGTGCCCCTATCTCTGCCCTCCTCCATAACCGCAAAAAAGGACAACCTATTGTTTGGACGTCGGAAGCCGATCAAGCTTTCCGCACCCTTAAGGCCCGCCTTACGTCGGCCCCTGTTCTGGCTAGTCCAGATTTTACTAAGCATTTCTTTATACAGACTGATGCAAGTGATTTCGGGCTTGGGGCTCTGCTCTTTCAAGAGGAAGAGGGTAGTGAGCACCCCATAGCGTACGCTAGCCGCACGCTTTCTAAAGGCGAAAAGAAGTACACGGTTACCGAAAAGGAGTGCCTAGGTGTCCTTTTCGGCATCGAACATTTCCGCCCCTATATTGAAGGCACTCGATTTACTGTTTTCACAGACCACGCATCCTTGTTGTGGCTCAAAAATTTTAGAGAACCAGCTGGACGTTTGGCTAGATGGTGTGTCCGTCTCAGTCAATTTGATTATGATATAAAACATCGAAAAGGTTCTTGTAATGTTCCGGCAGACTTTCTATCCCGAACGGTATCTTTACTTACCGCTACTGATCTTGAACCTGATGACTGGTACAAGAACATGATCTCTAAAGTCTCTGAAACACCGGAGAAGTTTCCAGATTTTACCGTGAAAGATGGTTTGCTGTACAAGCATTTGAGACCACGTCACGATATCGTTTCGAACCTAACAGATTGGAAGATCGTAGTCCCTTCTCCTAATAGGAATAACATAATTTCTCAATTCCATGACCCCCCCACTTCGGCTCATTTCGGGGTTAATAAAACCTTGTCGCGGATATCTGAGTTTTACTTTGGCCCAAGATGGCGGTTTCCATAAAAATTTATGTAAGAAATTGTCTAGTATGTGGTGCGCATAAGGCACCGAACGTAGCTCGCGCAGGTTTAATGGGCCAGTTTAAGAGTATTAGTTTCCCGTTCCAATTCCTCTCTCTTGACTTCATGGGTCCCTTTCCACGTTCTAAAATGAGAAACACACAGCTCCTTGTCGTAACTGATTGGTTCTCAAAGTTCGTCATGGTGAAGCCATTGCCTCAAGCCACAGCGGCAGCGGTTGTCAAGTTCCTTGAAAACCAAGTCTTCTTAATTTTCGGAACCCCACAGATAGTCCTCTGTGACAACGCTCAGATATTTAAGAGCGTCCAGTTTACCAAACTGCTGGAAAACTACCAAGTCAATTTATGGTACACTGCCAGACATTTGCCGCAGGCTAACCCAACAGAACGAACCAATCGTACCCTTCTTACCGCTATATCCTCTTATGTAAAGGACAATCACAAGGATTGGGACAAGAATGTGTATAAGATCGCCCAGGCGATAAATTTGTCAATGAACGAGGTGACTAAGCACTTCCCATCGTTCTTGGTATTTGCAAGAAACGTGCCGATAGATGGAACCTTCTACGATCCTGTGTCTGATAACTACACCAGTCTACCTGATGACCTATCTTACGTCCACAGAGAACAAGACCTTTCTAAGGTCCCCCCAATTTTTGATGACGTCAGGCGTAGGCTCAAAAAGGCCTATGAGGTCAACAAGAAATATTACGATCTGCGCAAGCGCCCTGATGTTTTCTCTGAAGGAGAGCTAGTGTGGAAGCGCACTTACCCTCTCTCAAATGCTGCAAAGAATTTTGCCGCCAAACTAGCCCCCAAATATACCTTGTGCCGTATCTCTAAGGTAGTATCACGACTGGTCTACGAGTTACAAGATCAGGATGGGAATGAGTTGGGCAGGTGGCATGTAAAAGACCTAAAATTGTACCAGGGTGACGACCCACCTCAGTAAGTTGGTTCTCAGGCCCTAAAATTTTATTTTTTATTTTATTTTTTTTTCTCTCATCATTTTCTTTCCGTCAGTATTCTGGCGACAATTTACTAGAAACAATAGCCCAACTAGGATACAAAAGAAGTTTGTGTGAATGTGGAAGGATGACTAAATACATGCGAGAGTGTGTCAAAACCTTTTTTTGTGTTCCTACTAATCTCGGGTTGGACGTGTGAATGTCGGATCCAAGTATGAATGAAACCAACCCAGGATTTCCATGCATCTGTAATTTTTTTTTAGGGAAATTTTATTTGTTTCCCAGCCTTAAATTTGAGGTTTGGGGAAGAATATAGTCGTTTTTTTTACTTTTCCCTTATCTTCACCTTGTGGAATTCTTGTGGTCTTATGCTACACTATACCAAGCTTGCCTTTATCTTGATTTGACGACAATAAATAGTTGCACACCAACTAGTCGCCATGTATTTTTAAAATGTTACTAGATGCCGATACTGTTGTCGAATTCCTTGAAGTGAGAGGTGCAAAAAAAGAGAAAAAAAAACTATCTCGAAAAATCTAGATAATGTCACAGACAGGCCGAAGCCTTTTTCTCCGGAGAGCGGTGTGTTACTAACTGCACCCTACGCAATATCTTAACCTTTAATTCTGTTTTTACCTTTGATTCTCAGTCTACTGAGTAAACGCAAATTATCTCCTACCTTAGTAAGTTTCGTTGTGGTCAATTACTCAGGCGTTTTTTTTTTTTTGCTTTTTTTTTTCGGCGAGAAATCTGACTAAATGCTATGAGTAAAGACTAACCTCAAAGTTGCTTTTGTCCTTGTCCGTACGCTTTGCATTTCTATCTGTCTAGCAATTACCTGGAGAGTGGAGTATTTTTATTTTTATTTATTTAATTTTTTTGGTTACTTTTTTAGTTTGTAAGTGTAAATATCTCGTTAGTTGGAATTATTACAACATGAACAATACCTTGGGATTTTTTTTTTTTTATTGATGCATGTTATTTTTTTGGTTTGGAATGTCGTAGTTCTAAGTTTACATTCATGCATGTTATTTTTAGCTTGGGTTAACCTAGTTCTAAGTTTATGTGATGTCGACTGACTGGAACCAAAAATAATTACTTACGCTGAAATTATGTGCGCTAAGGTACCTATGTTTTCCTTAGCAAATTCTTTGATGTCCTCGGGAGGTTGGTACATGTCAGGCACCAGGCTGTTTTTTTCTTTGAGGTCATGTTTTGGCTTTCGAGAGTTGCTTGCAATTTTCCCAAACTCAGGGCAGAATCATAAGAGGTTTCTCCAAAGGACCAATTTTTTCTCTACATATACCCTCCTTCAGGTATGTAAGAAAGAAACTCATGACAGTGGTCCTGGTTTCATTTTTTTTTATCGGTGGAGGGTGGCGTGTGTAACGTAGTTACAGAGTTCTTTTTATTTTTGTCGTTAAGGTTGGCGAGGTAGCACCAGTTGTTTAAATATTTATGGGACGACCTGCGCCACCTGTTCAGCAGTGGCCGAATGTCTTGGCACCAAGAGAATAACTCGTAGTATAGTTATCGACTGCCGCGGCGCTGCCCGTCAACGAACATGCCAATAATATTGATTAGCTCCCCCCTTTCTTTTTTTTCAAAAAAAAACGGAGAAGGTTGAAACTGACGGCGGAGAGACATTTTGGCTTTTTCTCTAACGACTTTCGATGTAACACGAAGTCACTTATTATTATCGTAAATTTCTTAAATTATATTACCTAAATTTCTTTCCAAAGCCATTATTTAAAAAAAATGGCTTTTTGGATATAATTTCGAATTTTCTCTTCACCATATTCTCCGTGCAGCGGCGGCCATATCTGTTCAACCGAACATTTCCGCAATTTTCGGCTTCAATATCCCGTTACCACGGCCCTGCAGCTCCCGGATACGTCTCGGTACTGTCGAACTCCCGACCAAGAAGACTCACCTGAATTACATATCCCTATGCCCGGTGAATGACGAGAAATCGAATGGTGCTAGGTCAGCCCTATAAGTACTCTCAGATCTCAAAAAAAGAGAAAACTTGTAAGTCTGTTTAATTAATAATTCTAACCATCAATAAGAAGATACCGTCCTGGGTGAACTTATCAAAAACGACTCATCCACTCCGTATTTCTTTTATTTATGCCAAATCAATAATAATTATTAATACAATGCGTGTGTAAAGGAAATGCCATAGGATCCTACCGCACTTTCTATTAGAAGGTTAGTTATATGACTTATGAATCTCTAATAATTAAATAAAACATTCGACCTGTTTTATCATTTATTTTTGTTAGTCAATAAATCACTGATTGAAAGTTTTTCTTTTTAAAAGGAAGAGTACGAAAGCAGGCACCCTTTTTTTTAACTAAAGGCGACGTGCCCTTCTCCAAAATCTCAGGGTACGTTCGCTCACCCCTCTTTCTCATTTTCTTCGTTTAACCACGAGATTTTGGTGGCATCCCAATAAGTTACCTATTAGAGTTCAGAAAACAGAAAAGAGCAAACAGTGGGGATGGAACTCTCTCGTCAATCGACGAAAAATCTGAGCTGGTTGCTGAGAGGTTTCCCGTCGGTTATCCCGCACATTTATTAAATTTTACAAAATCTAAAGTATCTAGAAAAGGAAGCTAAAAAAACTAGCCGAACCCCCCACACTGCAGTACTTTTTTCTCTACCCAGGTGATTATTTTTGCTTTCGCGATATTTGAAGGAATTACGACAACCGGTTCTGGTTATGTAAATTTTGATTTAGTTCCCTTTTTGACCAGATCGAGTCACCGTTGGAGTTTTGAAGCCGTCTGTGTGCCATTTGAGGTTTGCTTTGAGGAGGTCGTTTGTCTCACGCTCCCATTCGTTTCTGTTTGAAAGGAGGACGTTATAAGCAGTATAGGAGTTAGTTGTATATGACATCGTGTCTAAAGGCATACTCAGAAGACTGTGACTTCGGACTCATTGCTCCACTGTAGCTGAGTCCGAACCTGTGCCGCTATATAGTGGTCACTGCAGCTTGACAGAACATATAGCACTGAAAGCTCTGTTTCATCGTGGAACAACAGACTTCCACATTTTTGTCATATCAAAAATATGACAAATTGTAGGTATATGTATACCTACAAAAAAACATTTGCCAGCATTGAAATATTATAATTTTACCATAAAAGTTAGTTGACTATATCAGCGCTTAAAAAAGACTTTTACAGGAGCTTATTAGATATGATTACTTTTTAATCCTTCACTTTTTTATAGCACCATTATATCCGAATTAGTAAAGTTCTGAATTATACACTTAATGTGAGGTTCCCATTTGTCTTGCAGATAAACCGTATTTCCTCGCTTATAAAATTAGCTTTATTCATTAGATGGCTTCGAGCCATATATAAAAAAGTTATTTATTGTGTTACACTTAGAACTCTCATTGATCCGAGAATTCAGCTCGCGTGCGAGCTATAACTTCAAATGAGGCGAAAACTGTTGCCAGATAAATTGTAATCAATTTTCTTATATCTGGAATATCCAAGTTAACTGAAAACGATATCAGCATTCAAATATACTTGATAGTTTACCACTTAATCTTTAATTCAGTCATCATAGTTATAATTAAAATTAAAAAGAAAAATTTCAATTGTGATTTGCAGATGTTTCATATACAAGGTGTTTCTAAATGGAGTCCCATAAATTGGAGGACTTGTAGATAAAGTTAAAAAAATACGAAAATGTAGGAAAATTTTTTTTCGAAAAGGCTTTATTGATGAGATACAGGGTGTTAAAGAGTCGACCGACAGACCACTCTTTTGTTAATATTTGTTGAAACAATAACCCAACTGAGACAATTTTTTGTGTGTAACAACAAGTTATAAAGAGCAATAATCAGACAAATTTTCGGTTTATTTCAATAAGCCAGTGGCGTAGAAACAGGGGTCGTTTGACACTTTTCACTCTTTAAAAAAGTAAGGGCTAAGTTTTTTGATGTCTTATTACTTTTTTCTGAATCAACGGTCTTTTTACAATAAAAAAGCCATACTTGTTTAATTTGCCCAGAGGCGTCCGTTTTTGAGATATTTGCAATTTCGTGTCAGGACGTCAATCGCTTTATGTAAAATACACTTAAAAATTTCATTTATTAAAATTCTGAAGGTAGCTTTGAAATTTAAATAAACCAATTTTTGGACTTACTTGTCAGTTTGACATTTCATATCCGAAGTAAAAATTAAATAATATTTATTGTCAAGAAAACTATTCAACACATAACAAAACATAAGTAATTGAACAAAACATACCTAACATAAAATTACCTAATGATTATCTAATATTGCTCGAAGTGTCCTCCGTTTACACGTACACATGCATTTAAACGCTGCTTCAACGAAAACATTATTTTTGGTTGATTTAATAATCGTTCAAATGCATTTTTTTTTTTTTGCCTCTGGGCAAATTAAACAAGTATGGCTTTTTTATTGTAAAAAGACCGTTGATTCAGAAAAAAGTAATAAGACATCAAAAAACCTAGCCCTTACTTTTTTAAAGAGTGAAAAGTGTCAAACGACCCCTGTTTCTACGCCACTGGCTTATTGACATAAACCGAAAATTTGTCTGGTTATTGCTCTTTATAACTTGTTGTTACACACAAAAAATTGTCTCAGTTGGGTTATTGTTTCAACAAATATTAACAAAAGAGTGGTCTGTCGGTCGACTCTTTAACACCCTGTATCTCATCAATAAAGCCTTTTCGAAAAAAAAATTTCCTACATTTTCGTATTTTTTTAACTTTATCTACAAGTCCTCCAATTTATGGTACTCCATTTAGAAACACCTTGTATTTCATTAAGTAGATTTGTAGGTATGATTCCGAATAGAAATTTTAACATTTCTGGGGCTATGTACATTGATTCAGATGTCCTTCAATTTCCCCTGGTGTTCATCCCCTCACTACTTAATTGTGAACCATAGAAGAGTTTCGTCTGGAGGGTGATACTAGATCTACGAAATAAAAAAGTTTCCCACGTGCTGTTTTTCTTCATACTTGTCTGACAAAAAGTTGGGGATATTATTCTTTACTGAACGTTTTATTAGAAGAGATGAAATCAGTCTTCATATTAAGCGAAGAATTGATGAAAACTCAATTTATTTCGTTCAATTCTCTCAAAACCAGAAGTGATTCTGTTCATTAAAACTTATTGAATAGGCACCTTTAGAGAAATCTATTTTCCGCACTAGTCTTCAGGCTCTAGCATTCCATTTGTTAGTAAACTAATACCCCCCTACGCTTATTTAAGCTTAAAATAGTCTTCCAGTCTAATAATGCTATTTCGGTAGCCCAGAATTTATGAATTGATATATGTACCTAAATAGAAATTTGATTACATTTTCGATAAATGTTTCATAGGTACAATGCTTAATTACTTTCCTGAAAGCTGATTTTAGTGACAACATACATCTGCGTAGGCATAAACAAATTTTGGTTATGGAAATTACTGGAATTAGTCCAGTCAAAGTATAGGATCCAGTAAAGTGCAAAAACTCCATCCACCCCTAAAACCAATATGGCGGCTAATTCACAAGGGGTAGGAGGTCGCATTTTTGGTTTTAGACTTTCCATGGACTACCCAACCCCCACACAAAATATTTTCTTTTCCGCATGAAATGCATAATTCGATGCCTTTTTCGTCTAATTTGACTGGACTAAATATTGACACGATTATCGAACGTAACTGACAAATAATTTAAGCAATTTGTCAATAAACGACATGAGTTGCGAGTTAACGACACATTTTTTCGAGCTGGCTCTCCTATTTTCCCAATTTTCCATAAGATTCGTTCAAGATTTTGAAAGATTTTCACGAATGCCAACTCTTTTTATATTTTGGTCTCGACCACTAGATGGATCATTTAACCACGGAACCGGAAATTAAACATTGTTAGAATAAATGCAGGGCACCTTACCCATTCATAGAAACACGGCGATGGTACTTTCATGCTCAAATACGTGTTTTTCAACTTTTGCCACTCACCTTCTTTGGAACGGCAACACTACAAAATTATCTGCCACACATATTAGTGGTTCAAACGTGTTTCGGACTATAGCTATTGACATAATCAGTTTAATTTAATCTTAGTACGGACCTGTGCTTTTATTAAATTTCTTGGATTTGTATTACTCAACATGATCACAATCAGACAAGTCCAAAAAGCACATAAGAGCCCAGGTACGTAATTGAACTGATGATGTTCATAGCTATAGTCCAACCAATAAATTCAGAATTAAAATATCTTTCAATTTTTGCAATAAAAAATCCAGGTCCGTATTTAAAAAATCGAAGTTTAGTGCGGCCCTGAAAATACGAATCACCAAATAAAAAAACTGACATCATAAAAATAAAGCTGATCAATAATTGCAATGAAAATGTGGGTTCAGTTTTTCCGAATCTTCAATATTACCGTCAATAAATGAGAAAAACACAGAAATTGAAAAAAATTTGTTTCTTTTAACTTTGCCAAACTTTTCCCTTATTTAACCGTTCCTGTATCTCCCACGGTTTCCAAGATCCCGTGGTTAGGCATTATCTCGTTAGGCATTATGTACTCACCAGGCAATAGAAATAAAAGACAATAACGCGCAGGAACGGGAATAGTTTAAATAGAAAGCAAATAAAAATGGGACGCAGCATCATTAATGGAAGGTATCTGAAACGTTTACCAGAAAACCAAGAAGGGTCTGGGTTATAATTTTTGCTTATAATATAAATCTGCAACATTTCACAAATTTCAAACCACTTTTAATAATAATAGGTAGCTCACTTCATTAGAGGACATAAAATATTTCTCCGACTTGGGAACAATTTTAAATTTTACCGTTCCATTCATTTACATTATAATTAAACGTTGCTGTAGAATCAAAGTTAACAGACTACCTACGGAAACTGAGAAATAAGGGACGCGACTGTTAAAATTAGCTGTTCAAAATGGCTACTGTTGTAGTGGAAATGTCTTGTCTCCATTATGTTTGGTGTGCATGCCAATCCATGTGAGAGAAACATTCAAAGCTTTGACACATAATTCCGGTATTATTGTACCTCATCCTTGCATATATTATTCTGGACGTAGCATTAGGAGCAGACGTTCTGTGCTATGGGACTCTCGGTTATTGTTCCATTTAAACGTAGGTCTGCAGCTTTGGGCAATGAAAATTTTAATTTTGAGAGTCTAGACAACAAAATTGTAATCATGTAAAACTGGATACCTACATAAATAAGACACGGTTACGCATGAATATTCCTGATATTTTCCACGTACCTATCTCAAAATCAAGTGAGATTCAGTAGTGTTCAATTAACCCCTGAGCGACTGATGAGAGATGTGAATTGTAAAGTTTCAGCTTATCAGATCTTAAATGAGCTAACAATTGAGGAGTTCGCGTGCAAAACCGGATATATCCACTTTTTACCCAAAATCATGTTTCAGTGGTTTCTGGGTGCACGTCGTGATATCTATAGGCCCATGTATCAGTTTGTAACCAAAACCGTATAAATCCCTTTAAAATCGTTAAGTAAAGTTCAACATTTGGTGCAAAACCGGTTATATCCAAATTTTGTGAACAAAAGCGGATATATCCAAATAAACAAGTCTGTGCGCAGCAAAACACTCGGTCCAGACTGGCAAATGTACGACGTTAAAGAACTTCACAAGGTGTATAAGAAAATAAAAAGAATTTCGGAATGCAAAAAAATTCACTTGAAAAAATTTCTGAATAAAAATAATAAAACTACTATTAAAGTAAAGACCTTGTCTTTACTTTATCTAAATTTTATCGCTTCGCAGCATCTGACACAACTTGGGAGTCACTTCTCAAGAAAGGAAAATCTGAAGATAACTTACAGCTAAATAGATTACCATTAGGTAATTTTATACCAGAAAAAAAGAAAAAAAAAAGAAAAGAGTTTGACTCATTTGATGAAGGAGCATTTTGGGGAAGATTGGAGAACCAGGAAAGACCTTTTGTGGTATAAAAACTTATTAGACGGTAGCGGAGGAGAAAATATAGATATTTTGGAAAATAAAGAAACACAAGAAGGAGACGAGCCATGCGATTGCCTTCACAAAGAGACTGCAATACATATATAATTTTTTTTGTTAATTTTTCAAAGACTGCTTGAGTTAAGTGTGTTTTTTAATAATAATTTTTTTGTTAATTGTTCAAAAACTGCTTAAATGAACTTATTTTGTTTTTTTTTAAGAAAAATAATTATTTTTTTCCTCAATGTATTTCATTTGTTTTCAAAACCGGATATATCCATATTTTTTTTGCTAATAACGCCAATGTGATTGCGATTTTTACAAAAAAAATTACGTCAACCAATTGGTTAACCCATTATAATAAAACGTATCTTTTCAAAATAACAATATTTCTTTTAGTTAATATGTAGGGTGTTTTTGTCATCTCCTGAAAAATTTCTAAAAGTGGATATATCCGGTTTTGCATGCGAACTCCTCAATTAACCTCTTATTATACAGGGTGATTCATGAGTCACCTTACATAGACCAATGGTGATAAGCGGACTTCAAGGCGGGTCGAAAACCACAAAAGAAATTTTTTTTTCGTGATTGGTTACGAAGTTACAGGGTGTTTTAATTATGTCTCAGGTACAAAACTTTGATAGGCGATATTTCTGAAACGGCTGGAGATATTTTGTCGAAATTTACTAGGAATGGTGCATTCCGGAAACTCATCAAAACCGCATTCTGAGTTAATTAAAAATCCACGACCGGACTTGAAATTTTTGGCCTCCATGGTCTTTGTTGAAAAAGTTAATTTTCTGACGATGTTTCTGAAAAACTGTAATCGAATTTAAAAAGATAAGAAAAAGCTCTATCGAAATCATTCCTCAATTTGAACGGCACACCCAAACCGTCTCAAAAAAAAATGTCAAAGTAAAACTTCTCAGTAAATTATCGTTTTCGAGCAGACATATTTTACTTAATGTTCGTCTGAATTCCTTCAAATTTATTTTTTGACTTGTTTCTGTGGGAAAAATGTCAGTGTAAATTAAATGTTATCAATATTAATGTTATAAACGGTTCTCAGAATGTCCTTCACCAACTTCAATACATTTGCTGCAGCATTTCCACAAATTTTGGGTTGCTTTTTGAATTATTTGCCTGTTGTTTCTAATTTCATCAGCAACTACCAGTATTCGCGTCCTGAGCTCCTCTCTAGTACTTACTTCTGTTTTTTAGACTTCCTGCTTCATATGGCCTCATAGGTAACAAATAGTCTAAAACAGTGAGGTTGGGGGAACTAGGTAGTCAGGAATGGGGGCCGCCGCGCCCGAGCCAACGATTGGGGTACTCATTGTGGAGATGCTCTCTGACTTGTCGAGAAAAATGTGGTGGTGCCCCATCTTGCTGGAAGGAAAGAGCAAGCCTGTTCACGTTCGCCTCTGCAAGCAAGCCGGCAAAATGACTTGTAGGAAAAGTAAATAAATTTCTCCCGTGAGCCGCCCAGCAAAAAAATGGGGTCCTATTAGGGTATCATTTGCAATGCCACACTACACATTTATAGAAAATCTGTTGCGAGTTCTTCTGAACAACAGAGTGCGGATTTTCTTTCATATGCCCATAGGTGAGAGTGTTTTTTTATTCGTTACACCATCCCCCGTGAACTGAGTTTCAGTTTCATCAGTAAACAAAATTCTACGCAGTCCATTCAATGGAACTTCATTGAATGGTTGAAGCCTCTTTACGCTTTGTACGTGACAGGGATGGCATCCGCTCTTCTTTTTTTCAAAGTTTGCCATACTCTTGATTGAGAAATGCCCAGTGCTTGCCCAATTCTTTGCGTAGTTGTACTTGGATTTACTGCCACCATCTCCACGATGTTTTGATGATTCAGATTTTCCAATTGAGGTTCAGCATTACTTTGAACTCAGAGAAAAATGCCGTGGTTTCGAGAAAATTGTAAAACAGACACGAAACGTTACATGGTCCGGTGTTCTTTGATTGTAATCTTCTATGGTATTCTCTCGCAGCTGCTCTTGAATTTCCATTGCAGAAACCATACACAAACATAATGTCTGCGTATTCGTTATTAGTGAAATGATTTGTGATTATTAGTGAAATCTGAAAATTTTGTATTGACACCTGATTTCCCAGTAATAAAGCTTGGCCTTCTGTCAAACATTTTTCCCACAGAAATAAGTCAAAAAATAAATTTGAAGGAATTCAGACGAACATTAAGTAAAATCTGTCGGCTCGAAAACGATAATTTACTGAGAAGTTTTACTTTCTATAGAGTTTTTTCTTATCTTTTCAAATTCGATGACAGTTTTTCAGTAGCATGATCAGAAAATTAACTTTTTCAACAAAGCCCATGTGGGCAAAAATTTTCAAGTCCGGTCCTGGATTTTTAATTAACTCAGAATGCGGTTTTGATGAGTTTCCGGAATGCACCATTCCTAGTAAATTTCGACAAAATATCTCCAGCCGTTTCAGAAATATCGCCTATCAAAGTTTTGTACTTGAGACATAAAACACCCTGTAACTTCGTAACCAATCACGAAAAAAAAATTTCTTTTGTGGTTTTCGACCCGCCTTGAAGTCCGCTTATCACCATTGGTCTATGTAAGGTCACTCATGAATCACCCTGTATAGAACAGATTTTGGTTTCCAGAATTCAAGTAAGTTTCTGATATTTAATGCTTTGCTTGAGGAATATTATAACTGCAGAGGTACATCTATTTATTACGTATAACCTGGATTGAAGTTGTTAGAACGTCGTCCTTTGTAGCTTTACAAAAGTGGCTTTGAAGGAAGGTTTCTTTTGGGATAGGTATATATATTCTCGTTTTCATGCATAAAGAAGATAAAGTCAATAAATTGAAATAAAATCAATCCATGCACAATATTGTATAGGTAAATATAAAGAGACTCTGCAAAAATGGGTGTTTTTTATTTAAGTGCATAAAAAAGAGAACCGCACCTTAACTGTGTAGACCACGAATACGAATAAGCCTCGGACAACATCCAAAATACCAAAATTAATTAGCTTTGTTTTAGATGCATACAGGTTTTCCTTCCTTAGTTGGCTTGGCTTGGCTTGGAACGCTCCAGGCAGCTACCAAAGTTTTTAAAGCATTGTCTGATGCTTCCAGGAAAACAGACAACTTTCCAGTTTCTATAAAGCGAATGAAATCAACTACATAATTTATATCAACTCCCGAGAGCCATTAATTGATGATTCATCAATAAAATTGAGTCAAAATGCAATCAATAGATGGGAGTCTTGTTGGTGAGAACAACAAGGTTTCTATATACATAGCGGAATATGATAAACTGATGATAAAGTCCTATTTCCTCTCAGTACAATAATTCTTAGAAGACAAAATTACAAGGCATATTATCAAAAACATTCAGAGAATGTTCAGGATTAATTAAAAAAAAATTAAATAACAGGAGAGCTAATTAAGATACAATTTTAATACAAGATTCAACATAATTGAAGCTCATTCATAATCCTCTCGGCATTTTTTTTTAAACACCAAATTTCATTCTACTAAGTATAAACCACAAAAGTATACTCAAACAATGGCTTTTTACTTTTAAAATCCTGCGTATATTTAAATTACTTTTCTCGAAAGAAAAGAAAAAGCAAGAAAAGCTCGATACATCAATATTTACAGTCCGCTTTGCAAGGAGCAGTATTTCTCATATTTCTAAATATTTGCTTTTCTCAGCCAGTGACTTTACGATAAAACTGAGAGGAAAGAAAATATTCAAATTAAGGTTTCAAAGAAGAGAGTTTGCTGTCGCCAGTGATTGATTTCTTGGAAAATTTATAAGAATGAAATGAATAATGGTTTATTGAGAGAATAAGCTTGTTCGAGATTTGTAATGTAAATGAGGCAAAAAAAAATCCACCCTTTTTTATGAACGCTTCCTATTAAGCTTCGTAAATACTCCATCAGGTTGATGAAAATATATTTAAAATTAAATTGCCCATTCGTCGTCTTTCGGGATGGGAACTCTGCTGTCAACCCAAGACCTACTTATTATATTAAATTCCTATCAACTCTTAAAAGTATAATGTATTTCTTCTTTATTCTGAGTTCTTCTGCAGTGTGTTCATAAGTAATTTCCAGGTCATTAATATTATTATATTGCTTGACAAATTACAACCATTTATTTTGTAAGACTAGCAAAAAGCGGCATAAGTTTTCACTAATGGCTTGTTAAACAAGGATAACGGGATGTTTTCTAGACGATTCATTAAATTGGTGGCAGAATTCAGATCGTTATCGTTGCTCATGCATTCAGTACAAAGTACAACAGATAATAGACGATGTAATCCCGATATTTAGGCCAGGAATATTAATTGGTGAGTATAATATTGAGAGAATATGTTATCACGTCCCCTGGTAACAGAAAACCCTTTTTGTGAATAATTAATTATTCATTCATTGAATTCGCTCGCATGAAATGTTCAAAAGAATTGGAACGAACAAAAACTGGTAATCTAGAGTACACTGAACTTCAGCACTGATTTCAAAAATAAATTCACTAGACCATTAATTTAAATTTTTTGGAACAAATAACAAAGGATACTTTAATAATTGCATGCCATCTTGAAACGAGTTGGCCGATATTATAGTCGGAATTCAAACCCATATTATCACCAAATACCCTCAACTAACACACCGGACACTTCCATCCCTTTTTGTGTTGATTTAGGACAACTGAATAAGCGCCGCCAAGCGTATAAGGGTGAAACTTAAGGGCTTATTTTATTGAAATAATAACCGTATGTCATGTCACCTGAAATGCCTCTCATGATGTCAATTGTATTAGTTGTAACCATTCTGTCATGTATGTCAATTATTATAATGACCTACTGTGTACTGTTATACGTTATCATACGATAAAGAGTTTATAAGATTCCTTTTAGATTGTTGATAATTATTAGCCAGGTCTACAAATAAATCAACTGTCATCAGGTTATGGGCCCAGTCTAATGTTTAGACTCGTGGTATCTGAATAATTTCAACAACTGAATATTTTCATAAATGATCGAAACTGAAACTTGAAGGTCACTGAACTTGAGAAGGATATAAAATTCTTGCTAGAAGAACTAACTATGAAAGTTGATACTAGTGACATTAAACAATGTTAACCCACTGTCAACATAACTCATTCGTCTTATAGTCTTCATCCAAATGAAATATTATAAAAGGTAGAGAAATTTTCAATACTTGGATGCAAACCTACCTTGAACCTGAAGATTTATAGACATGTGTAGAAGCTTCAGAAGCGGATGGTGCAAAGAGTGTCAAAGCTAGGACGAAGATAATTTTGTTCAATGATCATATCAATTATTATGTATATGTAGAAGAGACGAAGACTGCGAAAGAATTCATATAAACTGAAGAAAATTTTTGATGACTCTGGACTGACACGAAAAGCGAATCTTTTGAGAACTCTAATTACTACAAGATTGGATAACTGTGGAAGAATATGTGAATATAATCATTAGTATTTCTAACAAGCTTAGTAATATTGGCTTCAAAGTGAGCCAAGAATGTGTTGGAGCTCTGTAATTAGCTGGCTTATCTGAAATGTATAGACCAATGATCATGGCTCTGGAAAGATCTGAGATCAGTATTACTGGAGATTGACTGCTGCAAGAGAAATTAAATCTGAGAAAACGGAAAAATATGAAGAAATGAATCATATTCGTCGTTTTGAATGTAATAAATATGGGCACAGATCGTACAGTTGTCCTACTTCAAAAAGTAAGGACAGAAAATTATATGAGAAGAAACCACGTTTTCTGAAGAATGCATTGCATTGCAACAGAGGTTACACTGTAGAATTTAATATGTCAGATTCATGCTGATAAAATAAATTTGATTGCAACTGGAAGCTTAATAAAATGATATGTACTGTTAAGACAGCTCTATAGATACTGCTACAATGGTGACAAATGCAATGTCTGACTTCGAGTTGTGGCATAGGAGATTAGCACTCATGAGTATTGATATAATGAAAACCCTGGGAAAAGATTAACCTGCAGAAGTTCAATTTAAAGATGTTGATGCTATCATCATCTTGGCTCGGTTTATTAAAGGTCAAACATCACAGATTACCATTTAATCATAAGGGACGGACTTCTGAAATATTTTTTGTAAAGCAAAGATGAGGTAGAGGAAAATTTGTAGATTTTAAACGTTATGTTGAAAATCAAAGCGGTAAGAAAATCCAAATGCTTGTGTACAGGTAATGGTGGTGAGTAAAATAGTAAAAGTTTCCAAAATCTTCTGAGGAAGAATGGTATAATTCAACAAAACAACGGTGTCGTTTACTCCCAAACAAAATGGCTTAGCTGAACTTACCAAATCGATCAATTGAGATAGAGAGACAATTTTGGGCAGAAGTTACTTCAACTCTGTTTATTTGCTTAATAGATCCCCTGTCAGAGGTTTGAAGAATTGGATCCCTGAAGAAGTTTGGACAAAATAAGCAAGAAACAGAATCTTAAAAATCTTTAAATATTTGTATGTATTCCAATTTTGATCATATTCCAAAAGATAAGAGAAGAATATGGGATGAAAACTCGCATGAACTCATCTTTCTTGGTTATTCGAAAAATGCCAAGGGTTATAGATTATTTAATCCAAAAACCAGAAAGATAATATAAGGCATAGATGTGTATTTTGATTAAAATTAGTATGATAGAAGGAGGAAAAGTGATGAAGATGTATTTACAATGTTTTTGAATGACAATGAAGTTAGAATGAAGATCAGAGGCAAGCTGGTCTACAATTTACTCCTGTAGGGGCTACTAAACAAAATGAAGACGAACAAAGTTCTAGTTGATCAAATAAACGATGTAGAAATTATTAATGAGTATTCTTCAGACGATGATTGTTCCCAAATTGAATCAAAATACCAGCAAATAGAAGATTCAACTGTTAGAAGATCGCAAAGAAAACCAAAGTCAGGTATAAGGGTAGACTTTGTTACATATAAAATTCAAAATTCATATGTCCAAAATGAACCAGATCCGATGAGCATACTGAAGAAACCTATTCCCCTGTAGTACGTTATATATATATATATATATATATATATATATATATATATATAGATCTTTCTATCCTTCCTGAGCCAGTCGAAATTTCATACCATCCTGAACCATGGCTTAAATAAGCAGTTGGAGCCCGTCTCTCGGCGTATATTTATTTGTCATTATTCGAATATCATATTTTTGAACATATACATCACGAAAAAAGAGATTTATTTTTTATCATTTTATACAAAAAAAACCGTACCATCCTGAACCATCATACTTGTGCTGACCTGAACCACTGTATATATTTTAGATGGTTCATACAATTCTGAACCACGTCTTTTCTCACAACTGCCTATTCACTTTTTTTGTAAAACGCAGGTTCATGTCGCTCGAAAAACTACTTATCCCATTTTAAAAATTAAAAAAAATGAATATTTGCATCCACGTATCCTAAGCTTCATCAATTTTTTTGGGATCGAGGAGCGAAATAGGGGTGCTGGGTGGGTAAGAAGCTAAAAACCACTATTGCAAACTAATATATTAAGGTCACAACTAAGGCCTCTTTGACTATATTTCTATTTTTTTTCTTCATTTTCAGGGCAAGGAATATCTTCGAGATTAACAGTAGCACGATTATTATTTTGAATTTTGCATTTATTTTTCATTTGAATTCCAAAAAGCGTGACATTAATCCCTGTATTCTGGATACGATATGAGAAAGCGGATAAAATGCAGGTCCTGCTCCGTACGCTTCGAAGCGGTTTGCATTGTCGTCAAGTTGTTACTTCCGAAACTCGGCGTAGTTATTCGCAATTCTCGCCATGACCGTACTCTGAAAACCTATTTTTAGTGCCGTTTTTTTTTTTTTTTGGCTAACCATGCATTTGCAAAGCAAATGAATACCTTCCTGGTGTTACTATAGATATATTCTCCGCCCCTAAAATAGATATAAATAAAGGAGCACAAACCATCGAGTTTGGCACTTAATTAGCACATAATTAGCAGATAATTCTGGTGCAGTTCATTTTTAATATTCCCGGAGTGGGGAGGCGGGAGTGCAGCTCAACGCAGCTAACAAACTGAACTATCTGAACTCAAAAAGTGTTTCCCAACACGGCTCATTTGAAATTGTTTTTTCAAAGAAAGTGTTCTAACCTGACCAGAACCTGACCGGTCAGATCATTGACGGGTTAAATATCTTTCCTTTGAAAAAATATTATCTAAGTAGACCATATATGCAGTTACCTACTCGTATAAAATAATACGCCAAAATTAATGCGGCGGTTTTTTGACTTAAATAATTTTATTGCTCTGAGCGTTTGTAACTGACATTAGAAGTAAGAGGAAATTTAAGATATTCTGGTCACTGGGTTTTTAAATGGCTTCTAATAAAATTTGGTCACCATTGTTCAACTAAGTAAAATATGTTATGAATACAATGAGAATTCTTATTTTGATGTTTTGTTTAATAAATTTAATGGAAATTTAGGGCACATTTTTAAAATATAATTCAACAATCTGATAGGGTGACTAGATAGAGCAAAGTAAATAACAGATTCATAGTTTTAAATCTTCAGAAATACCAATATGTAATACCTAATAGCATCAAGAGGGTAGGTATGAGGATGCCGCTATTGCCACTAGCCAACTAAAAGGAAAGCAATAAATTAATCCCGGGAGCTGACAGCTATTGATCATAATCATAAAATACCACCCGTTATTCATTCATTCTTTTTTTTTCATTCATAATATTTATGTTGTATTGTACGTTAATGAGTAAATTAAGAAACAGGACTTGAGAAACTTCATTTGAAAAAATTGTTTTTGCTGGTTGATAATAATAATAATGAATCGAATTTTTTTTGTTAATTCCTGTAGCTGATTGACTACAAAAATTGGTTTTAATTTTTTTATTTTAAGATTGAATAAATTTTCAACTACTGGAAAATGTTTGAAAACCTTGAACTTTCAACCATTTTCGCCTGCGGCGCTTCCCCTCCCCCCTCTCCTACGAGGCTATTTTCAAAATTCTGGTGATTTTTTAGTGGGAATACCAGGACGATTTAGTGGTGAACATAAATTTGTGTTGGTAACGCGGATTAGAAGTCAATTTTTTATGGCTCACACTTTATTATGTTATACATACCTACATTCATTTAATTAATAAATAAATGTTTAATTAGTATATTATGCAACGAGCTTATAATGAAGGCTATTAATACGCGAGTATGATGGTTAAGATACGAGCCGTAGGCGAGTGTACCCCAATATAGTGTATCCCGTACCCCAATAAGAGGAATAAACAATTTTACTTTCATTATTCGGAAGCTCTTCAAATTCTTTAAGCAAATTTTTTCAAATGGCTTAATTAATAAATTGATTTGCCGATGGAAATTAGTCGGTCAAAGTTAACGACAATGAAAGATAAAACATTTATATAGAATTCTTCAAGGGATATTATTATTAAAAGATATCATTATAGGGTTTTTTGAAATACATAATTCCCTCCTTTGTATATTAAATTTTATTTTGGTTTTGCTAATACCCAACAAAAAATGTGAAAATAAATAAATGTAGGTATTATAAAGTAAGTAAGTACAATCATTTATTTGCAATTGAATGTTTTTTAAGCTATAAGAACTCTAATAGAAATCATGCAAGAACATAACTACAAGAATTAGAGAGCCTCGTCAGGCATTTTTATCCTGATTTTTTAAGTAACTTCACCACTCGACCATTCAATTATTGCCTTATAATTAATTAATAATATTCCTGGTTGTGGTTTAGTATCCTGGCGTAACCATTGCAGATTTCAGACAGTTGTTGATTAGAGTCCCTCGATTCAGAGGGACTTTATATATTGTTTACCTGACACTTCACATTTTCTTCTTTCTTCTTCTTTTTTGTTTCATTTTATACAAAAAAACAAAAATCTTACAATGCAACAACTGATTCAAATTTACGTGTTACCTATAATAGACATGCAACTTCATCACATCACAAGTCATTAGCGCTGTTGTCATATTGAACGTTATAGGTGCTTGGGTATTTCCCCGTTCATTGCAGATATCTGTTCATTGCAGTATTGCAGGTTTTGGTATTCGACAAGCAAGATATTTCATTTCATTAGAGGGAACAAACGATGATGGGGAAGTATTAAAACTCTTGGTAAATATATACATCCGCGTCTCCTAAGTTATTCCATAATTTTTTTCGGGATCGAGGAGCGAAATTAGGTGTACTGGGTGGGTAAGAAGCTAAAAACAGATATTGCAAACAAATATTAAGGTCACAACTAAGGCCTCTTTGACACTACGGTCGCATTGTTATTTTTTATTCAATATCAGGGCAAGGAATATCTTCGAAATTAACAGTAGCACGATTATTATTTTGATCTTTACATTTATTTTGCATTTACATTCCAAAAAGCGTGACATCAATCCCTATAGTCTGGGTCATATCGTACCCAGGATATAGAAAGCTATATTCGTTCGGATCCGTCTCTGTATCGTCGGCAACGCTACGACGCGATAGGCCACTTCAGCACTTCTTCTAGTGCTTGTTTACCATGTGTTTATACGCGGTACTAACCAGGACCGGACTCCCTATATCGATTTATAGTGCCTTTATTTTTGCTAATCATGTATTTGCAAAGCAAATGAATACCTTCCTGGTGTTTCTATAGGTACGTCCTCCATTCCTATATGGTAGATGCCATAGTGAAACTGTAGGATAGCCAAATATAAATACTGACCGAACTCTTAGACAAAACAGAATAGTTATCAATTTTTTTAGGTGAATGTCTAATTAAGCAAATAAGACACAGTGTATTCCGCGGGAGGATATTTTTACTAACTCTATACTGTGTGTACTGCATGTATAGTTTTTTATTATTATTATTGCTTTTTGGAAATGCCATTTTAAATTGATACAAAAAGCCATCATAGGTACTTATTAAATTTCGATAGGACTCAATAAAATTGTCTTCGATAAAAACTCAAATGTAGCGCTCTTAACTTTTTATTTACATTTTTTATCTTTATTATTTTTAGTTAATAGTTAAACATAAATACCATATAAATTGAAGAGCTGCAGGCTGCAGATGAAGCTAAAGTGTTAAGAATTTTTTTTTTCCGAAAATGTTTTTTAACCGAGATAGACGTTGTGTAAGTGTCATTTACAAAACAGGTTTTTCAACATCCTGTATCTCAATTAAGAAACATTTTCGAAAAATAATTCCTTTGCGTTTACTTCAGCTTATTTAGCATTTTAATATGACATTTCAAAAACGCAATAAAAATAATGGTTCAGAATTTTTTTATGAGAAAAAAATAAGGTGTCATGGGACCCCAGATTCTACGCCACTGGGTTCTTCGATTTCACCCAGAATTTTTTTAGGTTATTTTTTATTTACAGGTTATTAAATAGAAAGACTGTATACAAAAATTCAGAGTTATTGGTCCACTCTGTAGAAAGATATATATAATAAAAACCAGTTTATTAAATCGAAACTTAAACACCCCGTATTTTGTTTAAAAAACGTTTTCGGAAAAGAAAACTATTGGAATTTTCTTAATATTCAAGCTTCATGTACACGCCCTCCAACTTACGGAACTGCATTTAGAAGTACCTAGTATAATAAGAATGCTATATCAATATAAAGAAATATGCGAAATGTTTATGTCAAATATCTATAGGAACCCAGAGATTAAATAAAGTTGCTTCAATTTAATTCATAAAACTGCATTACTTCCCCATTAAGTAGGGGAAGTAATCATTTAACCGTTCCTCTAACAGAAGTAGTTTACAAGATCACTGTAGTACTAGACATTGAAAACACTTACCCCGTAGGTATATGTTTTTTAATTTTTTGCATGTGAGGTGTGGCTTGACGTCGAGCTGCACCCCCCCACCAACCAAATTTCACCGAAATGAGTTTTAGCATAATAATGTGCTCCAAGATTTTTTCAAAATGATTTTGCTCTAACGTAAAAACTAATAAAGATACTAGACTTTCAAATTCATCCAATGCACGGTGCCACAATATTAGTATTCTCTACTAATATTCTCTATCAGTGGGTCTGCTTTAGAACCACTGTGTTAAGTACCATTGTTGTAACATCGACAGTAGGTAAGTTATGTGAGTCGGCCTTTTGAAAATCTTCTTCCATATTCGTGTAATTTTATATTTTGTATTAAACTTTTAAATTTCTTAGCAATAATGTGCGCATATAACATTTAACGTAAACCCCCTCACACGACACCGAAGCGGAATGCCTGGTTTACGGCGTTATGCATGAGAACTGTGGGGCGCGGGTCCACCAGATTCAGACAGAGGTAGTGACGTCAGGCCAATAATAGTAGAGCGTTCCGCCGATTCAAATTATGTACTCCGATACTTACTTTTAAAGGACTGTATCTCGCAAACGGGTAAAGATAAAATTAAAATTCTTGCCCACATATAATGCTATTATTATTCTTAAGTGTTTAAAAGTGGTTATTAAATAACCATTTGTCCACAAAATTTCCACAAACATTGTGGATTTTTTTTGTGGATTTTCGAATTATGACTCTAGCAGGTATGTTTGTATTTTTCGAGGTTTTGTTTTTAATGTAGTCATCATCAAGTATTATCACAGAAAACTTTCGAATAATTTTTCCAATTATTCTAGGGTCATTTGATACAAAACTTTGAAACATAGTTTATCTCATTTAAATTGACGTCTATTAAAATAAACCAGAATCAAATCGCATAAATCTAATAATCACAATTTCCATATTTTAATTAACATTTAGGACTGAATTCCTTAAATTATATAATGTAGATAGAGAATTATTGTATTTTTGTAATTTTGTATTATGTAGAATGAACCGGTTGTCGTTTATGACCAAGACCAATATCTGTCAGCTCCAGGGGGATGTTCCGGATATTTATTTATTGCTCTTCTAGTCAATGAACATAGAAAAAAAATTTAGTGAAATACCTATACACGCTCATTGTGTCTTCTAATATTATACTCCTATATCACATTATTGTCGCGCTCTAAAATTCCATTCATTTCAGGAATAATATTTACCTAGGCAAATAAACTAGCAAAAAAAAACAACTTATAAATAGTACAGACCTACCTAATTTTGATTGAAATAAAAACATATTATTCGGATTCGCTTATGAATAATTTTAAAGGAATTCTCATTCCTAGATACCTATACAAAGTAATTTTTGCGACAAAAATCGGGAAAAGCCCTAATAACGGAACACATATAGTCCAGTCGGTAAAGTAAAAAATATAGCAAAGTTTATAAAAAATCTTATCTAAGATATTCTTTCAATAATTGTTAATGAACCGGTTATAGAACATAAACAGACAAAAATTATAGTTCTGGGGGTGTAGCGCATCCCCCCCCCCTCGCCCAAAAAAGAACCATCCCTTTGGTGAAAAAAGTATTTTTTTTTTTTGCTAGTATAACTCGTTAATCGTTGGAAAACTTAAAAAAATACGTATTACCTTAGAGAAAAGAAGCAGAAAAGCTATTATAGAGTGATTTTGCAATTTTTTCGTATATGTCATAGTTTTAGAGTTATTTAGTATTTAAGAAATTGTAAATTTTCTATTTTTGATGCTCACGAATTTTTTGTTACTTTAAATTTTGGCAAAAAATGAAATTACTCGAAAACCAAACAACTTATAAATAAAAATAAAAATGGGTTTTGAAGGGGACATGAATACTTACAACTCTTTTTTGCCTTCCCTCTGATTATGAATATTTTTTGGTAGGTACATATTACAATATGGTAAATTGTCTGTCTATTGTGGGTCTTATAATAGTATATTCTTCAACGAGCGAAGAATGATAGCTATTATTCACGAGAACGAAAATTTCACAGGCGAGTGTTGGAACGTTTGAGTGTATAATAGCTATTCTTCGCGAGATGAAGACGCTATTTTCCTTTCGACCTTTTGAGAAAATTTATTAAAATTAGTTCAAAAAATAAATAAAACTTTTCAATAGATTTATTTTCTTGATATTTGCGTTGTCGTTTTTTACTAAATCCCCAGTTATTTCAATTATCAATAAAAGGATATTCTGGAATGGAGAGCAACTCCGAGGTCATTTTTTATCACACCACCACCCAGCCATTTTATATATTGTTAAGGGGACATATATCTCTATAAATATTTTCATTAATAGATATTACCTAACCCGGTTATTATGACCTGTCTGTCAGGTCAGGTTAGGTTCGCTGGCCAGACTAGCTAGACTGGCTAGACTAATAAAGAAATAAAAAATGTTGAAAACGCTACATTTGAATTTTTATTGAAAACAGTTATTAAAAATTTTGATAGTATTGCTTTTTTATAGCAATTAAATCTGGCATTCTGAAAAACGAAAAAAAAAAAATTAAAAACCGGCTCAGAAATTTTCAACGAGAAAAAAGCTGCCCTGTGCTGTGACGTCGGATTCTACTCCACTGGGTGCTTCGGTGATACCACTGATACCTATAGAATTTTTCCCTTTATTGGTCCACTCTGTAAAAAGATAAAATAAAAACCAGTTTCGTAATAACGATACTTATATTAAACACCCTGTATCTCGGTTGAAAAGCATTTTCGGAAAAAAAAAAAGAATTTAAACTTTCTAAATATTTTAGCTTTATCTACACGTCCTCCAGTTTATTTTACTCTATTTAGAAACACATTTTTGTAGATTCAAAAATTCGCTTTGAAAAAGGCACAAAAATGGTAAATGTTGAAAAAATAATATTATTTTTGTTTTGTTAATTCAATATAAACAATACAAACATATTCTTCTCATCCTTGAAAACAATAATACACAACCTCAACTTTTTTATTATCCTATAAGTCCTATTTTCCCGCTGTCATAATAATTCTTCCCGCACTTTGTCCTGATTACTAACCGCCAATGTATTATTGCCATACCAGTTTATTATCGGGACTGACAAGAAGTGCCAGAGGAATTAAATAAATACTAGTCGGTAAAATTTAAAAAGAAATAATCCCTGCCAGGGTGAGAAATGGTATCTTATAAAGACACTCCACCAACTGTCAATTAAATATCACTGTCATTATTTAAATCTTGGTGTCCTACAGTTTCACTATGGCACTTATTATAAGGGTGAAGGACGTAGTAACACCAGTAAGGTATTCATTTGCTTTGCAAATGCATGGTTAGCAAAAAAAGGCACTAAAAATCGGTCTAGGGAGTCCGGTCCTGGTTAGCACCGGTCCTGGTTTTGGAATGTCAATATTTAAGGAGGTGATTTTTGAGTCCATTTTAACAAGAAAACTTCATAAGAACCTATGTCCTAAAAGTCTTAACTTTTGAGATACAGGGTGGTAATAGTTTTTAAAAATAAATAATTTTTTCATAATATCTGTAACACCGCTCTGGATATTTTAATAAAATTGAATAGACAGGTATTACTCATCAAGAGGAATTTTTTCATGTACCACATTTCGTTTTATCTCCACTAGTGACATCTTGCAGAATTTTACCTATGAATATTTTTATATTTTTTATTGTCATTTAACGACAATCTTGTGATATTGTAGAGAAACAGATTTTTTTTTTTTTTAACGAAAACCGTGCATGGGACTGAAAAAAAATAAGGAATCAAATTTGCTTGGAAATGAATGGGGATCTCAAAAAAGATTTCTATTTGAACAGAAATCAGTGACGTACCATCAATGTCTGCTAAAATGTGCCGGTAAAATTCTACACGATCGTGCACCATCGTCACTAAGTGGAAATAAAATCAAACGCGGTACATCAAAAAATGCCCCTTGATGCGGAGTACCTGTATACGAAATTTCATTAAAATATCCAGAGCGGTACGTGTATTACAGATATTACGAAAAAATGATTTATTTTAATAAAACTTTACCGCCCTGTATCTCAAAAGTTAAGACTCTTAGGACATACATTATTATGAAGTTTTCTTCTTAAAATTGACCCAAAAATCATCCTCAAAATATTGACATTCAATTACATAACACCCTGTATACTGTAATGAAAAATTGGGTTCAGCTGTAAGAAACCGGTGATTTCAAGTTTGGATCTAATTTGAATATTATGACAATTAAATTTATGACTTGTAACAAATAAAAATTATTAAAGGAAAAACTTTATTGAATAAAGTGGACTGCCCATTTAACTTGGGTTGCATTAATACACAGCATATCGATCAATCAAAAAAAATGACATAAATATTAAAAATTGTAACATAAATAATAATTAAAGAACATTAATTTTAGGAATAAATGTGTTTGTTTATGATTCTGATGGAATCTATTAAAATTTGTTCAGAAATTTCGTTAATTATTTCTGAGTTCAGGTTAAAGCGATTGAAGAATTCAATTACACTTTTACCGCATTGTACCACGACTACCAAACCAAAGGCCGATGACTTCCCATTTGCGCATGCCAAAACTTGGTGAATATTTGCTCTGGTAAAAATTAAAACATTTTTCATAAATATTCTTTTTTTCTAATTGAATTTTATCATCTTGATGACAGTCATTACTTTCAAAACGAATTGTATGGTCGATAATAAAGGCAGAGTCTGTTTTTGGATCAAATGCAATAATATCACTGAAGCGATTACTGAACCGCACTGAAACTACACTGAACCGCAAAATAAATAACACAATTTAACACATTACCACATAGACAAATAAGTCAAGGAAATGTGTTGAGTTTGATGGGTGGTCTCCTTGACCATTACCTGCACTGAATTGTAGTTTTTCTTCCCAAATTTTTTGTTGATATTTTTCTTCCTGTTTCGTTTATGTGGATACTTGTTTGTCTATGTGGTAATGTGTTAAATTGTGTTATTTATTTTGCGGTTGAAACTTATTTTTAGCTCGAAACAATCTGATGTAGAAGGGTCCCCAATCTTGGCTAAATCTGTAGATAAAGTAAATTTATTTGAAATAACTACAAAATACGCAAGTTTTAAAAAACCACATTTGATTTTTCTTAAATTATCAACAACACATGAATTGAAATCCCGAATAAAAAACTAAAAAACTTAAATTTCTTCTCGATTCAGTTTAATGATGCCAAGTAGTTTTTTACCACAATTGTAGCATTTTTCACGTAGTTTTAGAGAATGGCACCAAACTTTGAATAAAATGCATACAGGCTGAACTTTTCGACAAAACCGAAAGATATCAAAATAATAAGTACGGCCCTGCAGTTTTCGAATCGGCGAAAAATGCGAGGTATTAAGTGTCATTAGTAGAGCATTATCTACCAAATTTCGTTAAATTCGATCAATTCGTTCAAAAGATATCGCTCATCAAAGATTTCGGCAAATTGCACAAATCACCCTGTATAATCGAAACGGAAGGGCCTCAGGAAAATTTCAAAACCAGATCCTGAATCGCCTTGAAAAACTACACCTACCCTTAAGCTATGGCAGTCATGTCGTGGGACACCCTGTATAAACATGCAAGGACGCGGCAGATTCATCATCTGAACGCTCCAGTACCGGCATAAGTTTCCAAGCTCACTCATAACGTATCCAGACTATAATAATAGTAAAAATAAATAAAAATAAAATAGCACGGTGGGTTCGGCTTTCGCCATAGGATGCAACCCCAGGCAGCTAAAACGCATGCCAACAACTGAGTGCAGTGCCTCCCGATGTGCGTAAAGGTAGGATAGGCCTACTTCCAAAGTTTAACAAAAAGATGAATGACATATCGTAAAACGATACGTCATTCATTGATTTCATGCTGTGAGTCAGGGGTGGAAATTGTTTCATTTTTCCACCCCTGACTCACAGCATGAAATCAATGAATGACGTATCGTTTTACGATATGTCGTTCATCTTTTTGTTAAACTTTGGAAGTAGGCCTATCCTACCTTTACGCACATCGGGAGGCACTGCACTCAGTTGTTGGCATGCGTTTTAGCTGCCTGGGGTTGCATCCTATGGCGAAAGCCGAACCCACCGTGCTATTTTATTTTTATTTATTTTTATCATTTTGCTCACTATTAAGTGACTAAGATTGTGCTGTGTGTTAGCAAGATACATTATACTGAAGAGTCCCAATTAGGACGAAACACGTGTCTACAATTTCCACCCCTGACTCACAGCATGAAATCAATGAATGACGTATCGTTTTACGATATGTCGTTCATCTTTTTGTTATAATAATAGTGATCAAATGTCACGCTTTTTGGAACGCAAATGCAAAATAAATGCAAATGAAAAATAATAATCGTGCTACTGCTAATCTCGAAGATTTTCCTTGCCCTGAATGTGAAGAAAAAAATAGCAATTCGACCGTAGTGTCAAAGAGGCCTTAGTTCTGACCTTAATATTGTTTGCAATGGCTATTATTTTAGATTATTACCCACCCAGCACCCCTATTTCGCTCCTCGGTCCCGAAAAAATTGATGGAACCTAGGACACGCGGATGTAAATAATTACCTACCTTGTTTTTTATGTCGTTCGGTATGAAAAAATAATGGAAAACAATAACAAATAAACTTCAAAAAATAAATTTAAAAAATTTTTATTCTTCTAAAAGCAAAGACAACTTTTTAAATTGAATATCATAGAGAAATTAAAAAAAACTATAAGGCAAGCAGTATGACTTCATATTGACCTATTTCAGCGAAAAATTGTCTGTTTTTCTTTGAAAAAGATTAGAGTAAAAATTTCGGAATTTTTTTTCTGAAGTTTATTAATTTTTGGTTTAAATTTCATATCGAACGACATAAAAAAATAATATGGCTGAATATAAGAAATTAAGATATGTCAAAAACTAGATTTCTAGAGTTTTCAGTTTTTTCAGGATATTTCCGAAAATACTGGGGATAGTATTTCAAAATTTTTTTCGTAAAATACTCATCTAAAAATAGCGCAACTTTTCTGTAATTTAACCGAACTCGTATCTTTAATGGTTTATGATATCCCTGTAGTGGCCCTTTAAATAGTTCTAACCCTGATGTATACCAATATCACTAACTGTAACTGGATTGCATATTTTTAAGCAAAAACATGTAGGGTGATTTATAATAATTAAAATTAGGTAGGTATGTAATAAATTTATACAAGTGTTCAGAATGCCATTTGAGATAAAGAATTTAGTTTTTGGTTTTCTGTATCCAATTAAAATACTACATAAGAAGTGAAAATTTTTTTGTAAATAACTTTGTAAGGAAGCTAATTAAATAAAAAAATGTAGGTATACCAGTTTTTCGTTTCAAGTGTCATACTGAATACTGATACTGAATAGGTACTTGTGTAATTTTTTTCTTGATTATAAATCACCCTGATGTATAGCACCTAGACCTGTCCTGATTGAAATCAAAATCCGAACTAAATAAAATACAAAATTTAAACTGTCATCGATAAACGCAAAACTCAGTAGGTAGGTAAGTATAAAATGAACAAAAAGTAAAAACTATACAGTCTTAAAAAAAATTGGTTATTTAGGAAGAATGAGCGGGAAGAAGGACTTAAAAGGTTGAGTTGGAGAACTATTACAATATAATAATGATGCTCTTTCAAATGTGAAACCCTTAAAATATGGAATTATTATGTTGTAAACAGAAGTGCTGGGTTATTCTGAAGTGCTAGACCGGTTCGTCCGCCGTGGCTGCAACACTTCTCTAGTTTGATTATTATTATAATGTTTACAATGTTTGTGTCTTTCAGAAAAAATCCGACCGCCAGTGCGCCAGTATTCGACATCAAATCACACCCTGGATCCCAACAATAATTTACGATACATAAATAGACTGGCGCTCCATACTTTATTACCTTTATTTAGTATATGTATTTAGTATAAAATGCGATATAATGCGATAAAATTTCAAATTAAAAAGAATAATAATAAATACCTACCTAATACCTTTACTAATAAGAGAAAATTATAATTTTAAAAAACATTTTTCCGATTTAAAAATACATTATTTATAATTAAAAATAGGTAAAGAGGTAGATATAGTTACTTCATATCACTTCATAGCCGCCACTGCGGCAGGGATTGTTTTTTTTTTATTTAAATTGTTATGGAATATTCATTTGATTTATCAGACACTTCTGTGGCAATGAGCAATAAACGCGGGAAAATAGGAATAAGAAAAACAAGATTCAATAGTGTATTGGTTTTTCAACCCCAACCTCAGTTCGGTTAGAGCTGATGGATGAGCCGACGAGTTAATTTTCTATTATAGTATTATTAGCCCCAGTCGGTAAAGTAAAAAATGTACCAAAAGTTCATAAAAAATATTATCTAAGATTTTCCCTCAATAACTGTTAGTGAAGAGGTTATAGAACATATACCTAAGTCCACAAAAATCAGTTCTGAGAGTGCAGCCCCCCCTCCCCCCCCCCCCCTTAAAAAAAGCTTTAGTAAAAAAATATTTTTTGCTAATAACTGTTTATCCGTAGAGTCCCTCGAGTTATCCGTAGGTATATCATAAAATATACAGGGTTAGAACTATTTAAAGGGCCACCACAGGGATATCCTAAACCATTGAAGATACGAGGTCGGTTAAATTAGAGAAAAGTTGCGCTATTTTGTGGCCATCTCGAATCCGTCAAAACATGCAAGATATTTGTGACCGTTCCTGAAATATCCTGAAAAAACTGAAAAATCGATAAATCTTATTTTTGCCATAATTATCTTTTTTACAATTGGAAATTAATAAATAATTTTTCGTGGGCTTACATAAGCGGTTATGAGCTATTCATCTGACGTTTCAAAAAATTTCAAAGTCCACTAGATCCCAGAGTTTTCATAGTCAACTTTCGTTTTTCTTATGGCCGCCATATTATTTTTTATGTCGTTCGATAAGAAAAAAATAATAGAAACTAAAAATTAATAAATAAATAAATAAATAAATAATAAATAAATAAATAAATTTAGAATTTAGACACTCAACTTCAAATTGCATTTTAAAATATTACAGATAAGTACAAGTGTACCTACTACGCATTGCAACCGTTGCCGACGCTATGGTTACTTACAAATGCGTGCATACAAATAAAAGATATGTCATAATAATTATTATTGATTGCAATTTCTGAACAATTATTATTGTCTTGAATTCTTGATTGGGTACTTATTTTTTATTAATATGTTTGCCAGTAATAAAAAGAATATGAAAAAATCTTACTACCAATAATTTTGTCTGATTTCATCATGAGGAAATGTAGTTCAATGAGAGAATGTAAGTACAGAGAAAGTAGATAGAATTACTTTTGACACTAGTGTCAAAAATATTTTTGACACTAGTGTCAAAAGTACTTTTGACACGTTTCCATGTAAACAATCACTTTTAACACTGTCACCTGTCGTCGAAAGTGCGACTTTTAATGGCAGTTGCACAAAATTTTTTTTTTTGTACAACTGCCATTATAAGTCACACTTTTAACGACAGCTGACAGTGTTAAAAGTGATTGTTTACATGGAAGCGTGTTAAAAATATTTTTAACACGATTGTTAAAAATATATTACAACACTCGTGTTGTCGTGTTAAAAATATTTCTATCTACTTTTTCTGTACATTCTCTTTTTAAACTACATTTTCTCATGATGAAATTAGACAAAATTATAGGTAATAAGATTGTTTCATATTCTTTTTATTACTGGCAAACATATTAATAAAAACCTAGTCAAGAATTCAAGACAAAAATAATTGTTCAGAAATTGCAATCAATAATAATTATTATGACATCTCTTTTATTTGTATGCACGCATTTGTTAGTAACCATAGCGTCGGCAACGGTTGCTATGCATAGTACACTTGTACTTATCTGTAATATTTTAAAATGCTGTTTGAAGTTGAGTGTCATTCTAAATTCATCAATTTTATTATCATAATAGAGCAGTTTTACAAAAACCATTGTATGATATTCGTCTTAAAAGTGATTTTATTTTGTTCGTGAATTTGTTGAATTCGCTCCGCTACGCTTCGCTCATTTCACAAACCTTTTCACTCACAAAATAAAACTTCACTTTTAACAATAATATCATAAATAGCTATTAGCAAAGTTCTATCTCGTCCGGCTCGGAAGTTAAAGGGTAGGGGGGAACTATAAACGTCCTCACTGGAACGTCCTCACACATATAAGAATGTGTGTAATAATCAAAATACCTTCAATGATATTATTTAATAATCTAACGGATAACAGCATTAAACCTCAATAATTAAGAAATCAGATTTATTTTTAAAGCAAACGAGTTTTGGACAAATATGTACCTATAAGGTATTTTCAAAACAGTTCAAGGATTTGGAGGATCTTAAAAAAAGGACCTTATTAAGACTATGGCTGTCGAGTCAAGGGACACCCTGCATATTTAACTTTTTTGATGTAATAAAACTTCCGGTAAGTCAAAAATATTGTCTCTAAATTATGAACCATAAAGGAGATAATATCGTAATTTTTGTAGCCAAGTAAAAAGTTAAAAAAAGTAAAAAAAAAGTAAAATAGATGAAAAGAAAGGCTCTTACAAAAGGACTCCGCAGATTCCTTATGTGAACTGGCTCCCGGTTAAATTTGTTGCAACTTTGGTGATCGGTAGTATTCAATGAGTTGATCAGAAGTCTCCATGGGCTTAGCCCCCCAAAAGTTCTGTTTTCGAGATATTCACCCCTGAAGATGGATTTTTTCCTATCATGACAGTCACGCATATATTTTAAAGTGTTGGCCGTCCTACTTGTTTTAGAGAGAAAATTAGAGAGATCATTTGTTACGATTAAAAAGCTGTCTATGTTTCAGTAGTTACATTTTCGGTATGTTGAGTCATTTTCGAGAAAAACAGGAAAGTTTTCATTTTGTCTTATCATTTTCGTAATTTTAACAATAAAAACTACAACAAACAAAAGCGCAAAAAATCCAGTTTGAAAGTCACAGCCAAGGCTATTGGTAAGGCTATGATAACATAAAATTAAAACTCTTTCCCGTTGTTCTCGAAAATTACTCATCAGACCTCAAATGTAACCACTGATACAGAAGCAGCTTTTCAATCTTAACAAATGAACTAGGTATCTAAGATTTCTCGCGTCTAAACGTTTAAAATACCGCCGTTTACAAGTTTATTTCATTAAACGCAATTTTTTATCCCTAGTCATAGAAAAAATTTATCTTTAGACTTTTATCTCGAGAACAAGACTTTTTGGGAAGCTACGCTCATGGAGACATCTAAGCTACTCATTGAATACCTACTATCGATCATCATAGTTACATCAAATTTAACCGGGAGCCAATTCCCATAAGGATTATGAGGGGTCCTTTGGGCTGTATGTAGCAAAAATCTCAAAAAACGCAAATAATATTTTACCATGCCATTTAAAAATAAGCGCAAGTTGATGTCTGCAAAAGATCAACGAAACGAAACACAATAAAAAGACTCAGCCTTACAACAACACTACTTTACAAAAGTTCTTTTGTATCCTTTTAAATCATCGCTTTAAAAAAGTTGTATTCAAAGTCCTAAACAATTTGTGACTTTTTTTGCGAAATTTGGAAATGACTAATATCATAAATCTTTTTAAGTCTTCATTTTTCGTGTTTTATTTTTAATATCCGTATAACGGAAAGTTTCCTGTTTCTCAAAATGTTTAAAATTATAAAAAGAATTATTAGACTGATTCATTGGTGGGGATGTTCTACTGTATTGTAATCAAAAACATTAACGCTTTACCAAGAAATTTCATGTCGGCAATGTTTCAATTTGATAAAAAAAATATATAGCACACGTCATATTTTACTTTTATCTTATCATTATATTATGCTAAAATTTTGCAATTTTTTTTTAAGTGGTTAAAAAGTGAGAAAAAGTGAAATATTCCGAAAAATACCTCAAATCGTCTTGCTAATACCTAAGGAGATAACAATAGGTAGGTAGGTATAAGTACATTATTTTGATTAAAAATTGAACAACAATCTTAGATGAACAGGACAACAAATGTAACCATAATCTTGAGTATCATGGCCTCTCACTGAAATCTGACACAATTCCATTCAATTCGTGAACAAAAGAGTTTTATTATACAGGGAACGCTTAGACTATTAAATAAATATTAATAGTCTAAGAGGGAACGGGTTTGGCCATCCTGAGCCATGCGGCGAAGACTCGAGCCGAGCTGTCGCATGGTTCAGGATTGTCCCCCATACGCAAACATATACATGTATATAATGAGCGACGCGATTGCAGCGCCATCATCACAAAATGCGGAAATAGGCTGAACTAAAGTTTGGAGTTTCATACCATCCTGAACCATTTTCATATTCATACCACGCTATCTAGAGGTCACTCTAAGTCGTTTAACAAGGGTCTGCAATCCTGAACCACATATATGGTTCAGGTTTGTTCGACTGGTTCAGGATTAACCGTACGGAAACATACATTTGGTTCAGGATGGTACTATAGCGCTATATATATATATATATATATATATATAAACACACCAAGAAATAACTCCGTTATAACGTGATACACCAAAACTGGTTCAGGGCTGGAACGGCACCAATAAAACGGGCTAAGTTTCTGAGTACTCTATTTATTCAAGGTCAACGTTTCGATTCCGTTTAGAATCTTCATCAGGACATCTACAATATTACAATCTTAGTATCTTACGGATATAACTTTTATTTGTCTCTAAACTTACCAAATAGTTGAGGATTTTACTAATAGCTAACATTTTTTCTTTGGGGACTAGAGTAATTCACTACTGGGTGCATTCTACTATTTTAAATTTAAACAAAAACACATTAAAACTTAAGTTAAAATATCATAAAATTAATTTCCCTGTTTACTACATTATTGCACTTCTTCTTATCTATTGGTCCAGTTAATCACAGCTATTACAATTTATTATCCTATAAATTTTACATTTTTGACTAGGTAACACATGTGCTCTCTATGTATTTTAAGTTGGTTATAATTTCTATTCTACTCCTTCTATTAACTGCTGATCTTTTTTTTTTTTTTTTTTTTTTGACAAGAGTGACAGCTTGTCACCCGGAAGAAGGCGACTTCTTTTATATGATTGATGACATATGTCGATTGTCTTCTTTTTCTTTATCCTGTCTTAAGCTCTACGGTATTATGCCAGCACTTACATCCCTTAACCTAACTATTTTTAAATTTTTTTTGACTTCCCTATTGTAACCTTTCTTCTATTGCTTCATTTTAACATTTACAAATTTTAATTACTTACAATAGACAATCTAACCTACTATTTAATCCTTACCATCAATAATATCTACCTATTATCATGGAAAATCAAATATGAATAAATGCTACTAATATTTTGAATATCTGTTTTAGAGTTCATCGAATTAGCCTGTCTTTTTATGTGGTACATTTCTTTGAAGGCTCTTTTTCTTTCATGTCTCTCGACCTCCAAAACTCCGGCATTTTCATAATTCATTGTGTGACCTGTTTTTCGACAATGCTCAGCCAGTGCGCACTTTTTTGCAGGATTTTTTATATCACTTTTGTGTTGACACATCCTTCTAATTAATTGTTGTGATGTTTGGCCCACATAGACCTTTTCGCACGCAGAACAAGGAACAATATAGACTACATCTGACATTTTTTCAAGTGGAATTTTGTCTTTTGTTTTACTAAATATTTTTCCTACTGTCCACTCATTTTTTCTCGCAATTTTCAAGCTCTCCATCTCTCAATATATTAATTAATTTAGGTGTTAAATCACTTATCATTGGGATTGATGCATATTTTATTCGATTAGTGTCATTTGTTAACTCATCACTCACCACCGGAACGTCTGCAACTCTCTCTTCGTTATTAAGTACATTAGATGCTATCTTTCTTAATAGCGATTTTGGATACCCATTCTTAGTCATGATATCCAGGAATTCATTTATGCTGTTTCTCTTTAGTGATGGGTGTGCTATCTTCGCTATCCTTCGACACATCGCTCCCACCAAACTTAGTTTTTGTTGCATCGGATGATTAGATTTGTAGTGAATGTACCTACCTGAACTCGTTGGTTTTCTATACCAGTTTAGAATTATTTTATTATTTTCATTTCTTATTAATTTTGTATCTAAAAACGGGACTGATCTGTCAGTTTCCCTTTCGATTGTAAATTGAATATTAGCGTTAAAACCGTTAAATATGTTCAACGTATTACTAATTTCATTTTCTGGGACTGCACAGATTATGTCATCTACATATTTTTTTATAAATGGGAGTTCGAAGGTCAGAAGTGCAGTAACCGAGTCAAGCACAAAATCCATCACCAATCTCGCTATTATTGGGCTTAAATTCGATCCCATAGGTGAACCAAAAATTTGTTTATACAATCTACCATTATATGAAAAATAACTTGAGTTGAAAACGAACCTAACTATGGTGAGAAACTCGCTTTTTGGAATGTTCGTGTTCTGAGCGATGCTCTCCCAATTTTTTTCTATTGCTTGAATAGCTAATTCTATTGGGATGTTACTAAACAGTGACACAACATCAAAGCTTACTACTACGTAGCCTTCAGGAAGTTGAAAATCATTCATAAAGCTCGAAAATTCAAAAGAATCCTTTACAAAATATCTATTTTGGTTGTCAACTGACTTATCTAGGATTTTAGCTATAAAAATTGAAATTTTAGTAGTTGGAGTATTTATTGATGAAATAATAGGTCTTAGTGCAAGCTCTTCTTTATGTATTTTAACTGTTCCGTAGAACCGTGCTGGAATTGATTTATAATTATACAACGACTTGCCTATTTCTGCTGTTATGAATTCTTTTTTTACTAAGTCTTTTATCAGCTCATTGCTCCTCGCTTGAATGGTCAATGTGGGGTCAGTTGTAAGTTGTTTATAATATTTATCATCACTTAATATCCCACTGGCTAACCTATCGTACTAATTTTTTCCAATACCTACGGTCACATTACCTTTATCTGACTTTAAAATTAGTAAATCCGGATTCTCCCTCAAGTACCTCCGGCACTCGTAGAACTCCTTCTGTAAGTTATTTTTATTATAATCCACTCTCTTAATGTGATTAGTAATTTCGTTCGTCGTAATAGATCTCAGAATGTTTTTTTCATCGTCATTTATTTGTTTATTTTGGATTATGTGTTCCACGGATGCCAGAAGACCAGACATGGAGATCTCTTTTTTTGGTATGTCAATGCCAAACTTGGGGTCCAGGGACAAGAAATTCTTAATTTTATCAGGAATTTGTAAGTTACTGCAATTTTTGAACCAAGACTGCTGTGTCTTTACTTCTGTGAATTGTTCAACTTTCAATCTATTAATTTTATTAAGGTTTGTTGTTTTTATGTTATGAAAAATTCTATTATATTTTATTGTGTGGCGTCTATGAAACTCATTAAGTATTCTCCCAGGTAGAGACTGTTCAAGCTGCAACCACAGCTCCGAGCACTCCCTCTCTGTTTTTATCACATTTTTCACAGCAATCTTAATCTCTAAATTAAGGATTTGATGTATCACCTTCCTCCTAGTTCTCTCCGTCTCTCCTGCCTGTGCCATGTCGTTTATTGAACCATATAGACACCTGATGTTGTTCATGATGTGTGTTGGTCTTATTCCCTGTCTTTTGCACTCCAGTAGGTAGCTCCTCCTGTTCCTCAAAGATGCCAGCTTGATGTTGTTATTTGCCCATGATTTCAACCACCTAGTAGTCTCGTTACCATATTGTACCTACTGGAGTGCAAAAGACAGGGAATAAGACCAACACACATCATGAACAACATCAGGTGTCTATATGGTTCAATAAACGACATGGCACAGGCAGGAGAGACGGAGAGAACTAGGAGGAAGGTGATACATCAAATCCTTAATTTAGAGATTAAGATTGCTGTGAAAAATGTGATAAAAACAGAGAGGGAGTGCTCGGAGCTGTGGTTGCAGCTTGAACAGTCTCTACCTGGGAGAATACTTAATGAGTTTCATAGACGCCACACAATAAAATATAATAGAATTTTTCATAACATAAAAACAACAAACCTTAATAAAATTAATAGATTGAAAGTTGAACAATTCACAGAAGTAAAGACACAGCAGTCTTGGTTCAAAAATTGCAGTAACTTACAAATTCCTGATAAAATTAAGAATTTCTTGTCCCTGGGCCCCAAGTTTGGCATTGACATACCAAAAAAAGAGATCTCCATGTCTGGTCTTCTGGCATCCGTGGAACACATAATCCAAAATAAACAAATAAATGACGATGAAAAAAACATTCTGAGATCTATTACGACGAACGAAATTACTAATCACATTAAGAGAGTGGATTATAATAAAAATAACTTACAGAAGGAGTTCTACGAGTGCCGGAGGTACTTGAGGGAGAATCCGGATTTACTAATTTTAAAGTCAGATAAAGGTAATGTGACCGTAGGTATTGGAAAAAATGAGTACGATAGGTTAGCCAGTGGGATATTAAGTGATGATAAATATTATAAACAACTTACAACTGACCCCACATTGACCATTCAAGCGAGGAGCAATGAGCTGATAAAAGACTTAGTAAAAAAAGAATTCATAACAGCAGAAATAGGCAAGTCGTTGTATAATTATAAATCAATTCCAGCACGGTTCTACGGAACAGTTAAAATACATAAAGAAGAGCTTGCACTAAGACCTATTATTTCATCAATAAATACTCCAACTACTAAAATTTCAATTTTTATAGCTAAAATCCTAGATAAGTCAGTTGACAACCAAAATAGATATTTTGTAAAGGATTCTTTTGAATTTTCGAGCTTTATGAATGATTTTCAACTTCCTGAAGGCTACGTAGTAGTAAGCTTTGATGTTGTGTCACTGTTTAGTAACATCCCAATAGAATTAGCTATTCAAGCAATAGAAAAAAATTGGGAGAGCATCGCTCAGAACACGAACATTCCAAAAAGCGAGTTTCTCACCATAGTTAGGTTCGTTTTCAACTCAAGTTATTTTTCATATAATGGTAGATTGTATAAACAAATTTTTGGTTCACCTATGGGATCGAATTTAAGCCCAATAATAGCGAGATTGGTGATGGATTTTGTGCTTGACTCGGTTACTGCACTTCTGACCTTCGAACTCCCATTTATAAAAAAATATGTAGATGACATAATCTGTGCAGTCCCAGAAAATGAAATTAGTAATACGTTGAACATATTTAACGGTTTTAACGCTAATATTCAATTTACAATCGAAAGGGAAACTGACAGATCAGTCCCGTTTTTAGATACAAAATTAATAAGAAATGAAAATAATAAAATAATTCTAAACTGGTATAGAAAACCAACGAGTTCAGGTAGGTACATTCACTACAAATCTAATCATCCGATGCAACAAAAACTAAGTTTGGTGGGAGCGATGTGTCGAAGGATAGCGAAGATAGCACACCCATCACTAAAGAGAAACAGCATAAATGAATTCCTGGATATCATGACTAAGAATGGGTATCCAAAATCGCTATTAAGAAAGATAGCATCTAATGTACTTAATAACGAAGAGAGAGTTGCAGACGTTCCGGTGGTGAGTGATGAGTTAACAAATGACACTAATCGAATAAAATATGCATCAATCCCAATGATAAGTGATTTAACACCTAAATTAATTAATATATTGAGAGATGGAGAGCTTGAAAATTGCGAGAAAAAATGAGTGGACAGTAGGAAAAATATTTAGTAAAACAAAAGACAAAATTCCACTTGAAAAAATGTCAGATGTAGTCTATATTGTTCCTTGTTCTGCGTGCGAAAAGGTCTATGTGGGCCAAACATCACAACAATTAATTAGAAGGATGTGTCAACACAAAAGTGATATAAAAAATCCTGCAAAAAAGTGCGCACTGGCTGAGCATTGTCGAAAAACAGGTCACACAATGAATTATGAAAATGCCGGAGTTTTGGAGGTCGAGAGACATGAAAGAAAAAGAGCCTTCAAAGAAATGTACCACATAAAAAGACAGGCTAATTCGATGAACTCTAAAACAGATATTCAAAATATTAGTAGCATTTATTCATATTTGATTTTCCATGATAATAGGTAGATATTATTGATGGTAAGGATTAAATAGTAGGTTAGATTGTCTATTGTAAGTAATTAAAATTTGTAAATGTTAAAATGAAGCAATAGAAGAAAGGTTACAATAGGGAAGTCAAAAAAAAATTTAAAAATAGTTAGGTTAAGGGATGTAAGTGCTGGCATAATACCGTAGAGCTTAAGACAGGATAAAGAAAAAGAAGACAATCGACATATGTCATCAATCATATAAAAGAAGTCGCCTTCTTCCGGGTGACAAGCTGTCACTCTTGTCAAAAAAAAAAAAAAAAAAAGATCAGCAGTTAATAGAAGGAGTAGAATAGAAATTATAACCAACTTAAAATACATAGAGAGCACATGTGTTACCTAGTCAAAAATGTAAAATTTATAGGATAATAAATTGTAATAGCTGTGATTAACTGGACCAATAGATAAGAAGAAGTGCAATAATGTAGTAAACAGGGAAATTAATTTTATGATATTTTAACTTAAGTTTTAATGTGTTTTTGTTTAAATTTAAAATAGTAGAATGCACCCAGTAGTGAATTACTCTAGTCCCCAAAGAAAAAATGTTAGCTATTAGTAAAATCCTCAACTATTTGGTAAGTTTAGAGACAAATAAAAGTTATATCCGTAAGATACTAAGATTGTAATATTGTAGATGTCCTGATGAAGATTCTAAACGGAATCGAAACGTTGACCTTGAATAAATAGAGTACTCAGAAACTTAGCCCGTTTTATTGGTGCCGTTCCAGCCCTGAACCAGTTTTGGTATATATATATATATATACATATTGGTTGCATCTTACGGCACCCACGTAATCCATATACAATCTGGCACCCACACTTTTATACGTATAAAATAAAAAGTCCTTTTGTGGTTATACTGGCACCCATGTAAATCGAGTCCCAAATGGCACCAAAATGTATGAACTTGTGATAATAAGGGTCAAACTGACACCCTACAGCGTTGCCAAGATATCTGATCATTTTATGCATATAAAATAAAATTTCCGAGTGGTTGGCGTATTGGCACCATTGTTAACATTTGTCTAAATGACACCAAAATGTATGAACTTGTGATATTACAGGTCTAAGTGACACCCTACCACTATTCGTATAGAAAGTGTACCTACCTATAAGAATTGAACATAATCGGAAATTTTAGGAATATCTGCATGAATGAAATTAGCTGGAAAAAACATGAATTCGCGCAATGCACGAGAATACTTTTAAATACAGTCCTTAAGAAGGGTTTCCATATGTGCATTTCGATGCGGCATAAATGTTCGTTACAGCATCAAAATGCATACCTATGCATTTTTGTATTCACATTATGCATCTCTAGGAAAAAGCACCATGCGCATGGACATGCGCGAAATTAGAACGTGTTCCGTTTTCATGCCTGATTAGGATGCATTTCTAGTGAATTCGCTGGGATATTTAATCTGTAGTACTAACCAACAGTTTGAAAAAAAACATGTGGTACCATAATGTGATGTCTTAAAAATGATAGTTCAACAAATGACAATCGAAAATAGCATTAAATATGAATTTATCAGCCTTGTCATGCAGCAATGCAGCAGTAAACTGCATTAGTGTAAACATGGGTGCAATTTAATGCTGCAAATATGCATTCAGCATTGAAATGCACATGTGGAAACCCTGTTTTAGTCTTTCCAAATCCTGATAAAATTTAAAAAAAAATCCAGAGTGTGATATGATAAGATAGCAAAGGTTCCGTCGCTAGTCTTTTCACTAGGTACTACACAAAATCGCACCTACGACACCTTAAAAGGGCCGCTAAAAAAATATATATATTTGAACTATTCAGAGGGGCTTAAACCAGTGGCATTTTTTATAGCGGAGGCCGAAAGAAATTAAATTAGTGACCCGGCGAATATGGCGCCGATGGCGATAATTTTTTAAATATTTTCGGTTAGAAAATTTCACAGCATTTAAACTTTTACTCATAATCTGCTGGTAAGAAAAGATTATTAACATTTTAACCATTTTGATAATACATATTTTGTGGCTCTTTTTATTGGGTAGTTCGTCAGTAGTAATATTGTCTCACATTAAAAAAGAAACAAAATTGGAGTAAGCTTCTATAAAAAAAATTCAATGATTCTCATTAGAAAAGTTGAAATTATCTTAAAATAAAAAAATAATAACTAAAAAATTAATTCTGACGTGTCGCGTCGTCGTCCCCATAAAAACCACTGTACCACATAAATGGAATGTAGTTTTTAACTTATTAGCTTTTAGTTCAATCAAAGTAGTGTTTCGATGCAGAGAAAGTTAGGAATAGAAATGCTCACATTTACAAAATTATCAGTAGTTGAGAAGTTTGTCAAATTTTAACTAGGCTTTGATTTTTTCAAATGTATTTTTCAGTTATTAAATGATTAGAAACAATAAAACTATGAGGTCGATTGTAAAATTTTTGCTTATCTAAATTTTCAAATAATTTGCATATTTCAACGTGCTGGTAATTTTGTAATGGTAAAAAACATTTTTTTGTACAACTGCCATTAAAAGTCACACTTTTAACGACAGCTGACAGTGTTAAAAGTGATTGTTTACATGGAAGCGTGTTAAAAATACTTTTAACAGCAGTGCATGTTAAAAAGATTTCTATCTACTTTTTCTGTACTTACATTATCTTTTTAAACTACATTTTCTCATGATGAAATCAGACAAAATTATAGGTAGTAAGATTTTCTCATATTCTTTTTATTGCAGGCAAACATATTAATAAAAAATAAGTACCTAGTCAAGAACACAAGACAATAATAATTGTTCAGAAATTGCAATTAATAGTAATTATTATAGAGTCTTTTTTATTTGTATATACGCATTTGTTAGTAACCATAGAGTCGGCAACGGTTGCTATGCATAGTACACTACTTGTACTTATCTAAATATTTTAAAATGCAATTTTAAGTTGAGTGTCATTTTAAATTCATCAATTTTATTATCACAATAGAGCAGTTTTTCAAAAACCATTGAATGATATTCGTCTTAAAAGTGATTTTATTTTGTTCGTGAAATTGTTCAATTCGCTCCGCTACGCTTCGCTCATTTCACAAACCTTTTCACTCACAAAATAAAACTTCACTTTTAACACTAATATCATAAATAGCTATTACTTACAAATTTCCCTAAGTACTTCCTTGAACTCAAAGCTAATTAATACATTATTTTATGACTCATATATTAAAGTCGCTTATTTTTTATGGGCCTGTGAATAGTGAAAACCGCAAAAAGTCCAAGTCATAATAATTATATTTTATAATTTTTACATATCTACTAATAATAGGTGCTTATAACTACTAAGAATAGCAAAAATGGAAGTATTTACATTTATTTTATTTTAAATCCCCTTCGAAACACACTTTTGATTTTTCTTTCTAACTTGCTTGACTTTCCAGCAATAAGGATTTAATTTCATAAATGCCAGTTTAATTAAAATCGAAGAATGTTTTACAGAGATCCATCCTTGTACGTTTTAAGTTTTCGATGAGTGAATTTAATAATATGGATAGTGATTTTTATGAAAATTCCCATAACATAATAATTATGTCATTTGGACATTAAAGGATAATAATGTCCATGAACTTTTCGTGTCCATGTTAGATATAAATTTGATGGGATCCGAGTGTTAACACTATAGGCGCCCATTTCGGGGAAAAAGTGCTCATTTTTTCCCTGCTAATTTACTTTTTACCGGGGAAAAAACAGTTCATATAAGTCGCGGTCGTCCGGGGCGAGGAGTAGATCACGCAGTACGTGAATGCTCGGTACGTGAGTGGCATTTTTTATGCCTGCCAAAATGTCACACGTTTTTCCCGTCGCAGAAAAAAATAATCATTTTTCAAAAAAATGATTCTATTTTTTTTTTATTTAACTTTTGCGAAAAAAATTGCATCTTCTGATCCTAGTCGGTTATTATCCAATAAACACACATTAAGTGCTAAGAAGAGGATACTTTTTTTTTGCAAAAAAAAAGAATAATATTGTGAAAAATTATTTTCTTTTTATTACCTTATCGCCTTTTTTATCATGTACTCGTATCATTATCTTTTCGTTAAATTTGTAACTTTCTATCGTTTGTTTGTACAAAATAAAAAAAAAATGCGTTAGTATAAATATCAAAAATGTTAAAAAAATTAAAAATTCTCCATACCTCTGAAATCGTCAGTTTGCGGACTCATGTTTATTAAGATTTTTTTACTTATTTTGGTCAATACTTAACCCCTTTCAAATATTCGATCTTATTTTTCAACACCCGCTTTATTCATAAGGAAGCGGTAAACATTTTAAATAAATAAACAAAAATTCACGAGCATTTAAATTTTGCAATTTTTTCAAACTATTTTTTAGGAAATTAGCCAAGATTTTTTATAAGAAGCAATTTTTGATATCTTCAACGGTTAACGAGTGCTGACGATTTTGTTTGGAGGGGAGGGAAGGCGATAGGTAGTCCCCCAAAACTGTTTTAAAAGAGAAAATCGGTCTTAACTACATGTATAGATGAGACATAGCTAAGTCGCTCCAATCTGGTAATTTGGCTTCGAGAACTAGTTCATACAGCCACAGACACATACTTACTATATAGGGTGTCCCTGAAACGACTCTACAGCTCACCGCCAAAGAATTTTCCTCGGGTGAAACTAAGTCGATTTTAGTCAACTTATCTTAGTACAAAGTTGCTTGGACAAGAGAGAAATGGCATATTGTAAAACAGTCTGCCATTCATAAGTTGTGCTGTGAGTATAGAGGTGAAAATTACAGACACGTGTTTCGTGCTGATAGGGACTCATCTCAGAACAGTGTATATTAGCACACAGCACACACCACACAGCACAGTGGCGAAATCAAGCAAAGTTGCTTGGTTTGGCCACTAGGATGTCAAAGTATCAATTGTTTTTTTGAAATTGTTTTTTGATTATAAAAGCTAAACCGCTAAAGCGATTTTGATGAAATTTGGTATGGCATTACAGTTTTATGGGATAAAAAGTGCAACATTAAATTATTCATTGGCGTAGATCATGAGTTTTTAGAATTTATACCCAAAAAAATTTCAAATACCGAACGTAGACGTCTTATTTTCTATAAAAACGTACTCTTGACAAAAGTCGTCTAACTTTATCGTTTAGAAGATAATGGCATTGAAATGTTGATTTTTATATGAAATTTCGTTTTTTTCCAAGGGATTTCCTTGATTTACATAATAGAATAATAAAATAATTTTCCTACGACCACTATACTAAACACTACTTTGCGCATCGTTTTTTGCGCGCAAACTAGCAGATTTCTCACGTATCCAAAACTGTGCGACAAAGTGACATAAGGCATAGCCAAAAATCGTTTCCGTACAGTTTTAATGTAAACAATAGTGATGGGCGGTAACTGAAAACTCAACTGTTACTTTTATTGTTAATGGAATAACTATTCATTTAAAGCTTCAAGGTAATAAAATAAACACAAATGGGATAACATAGAACCCGACAAGACTATAAAATATAATATACTTATTATTCACTTGTGGCAGTAATTATTAAAATTTACGAGTTGATCGCTAATAACAGCATTGGTAGCGTTCAAATCAAGTTCACGAACGTGAAAACTCTCACACCTCTAACTTCAATCGACGACGCACAGGCGACTGCGTTGTGTGGAAGTTGCATATCTACCACGTCTCCACGCTCCACGTCACTTATTTTTAGTTTAGATACGGAGTCTAATAATAAATAATAATTATATTGTCGGTAGAATTCAATGATTTAACAGTATACAGGATGTTAAGAAAATGACAGATAAACTCTTCAGTAGATTGTAGGGGACACTCAGTAAAGTACGGGAAAAATAATTTAAAAAATTCCAGAGCTACATTTTAAAAGATATAAGCAAAATATGGAACAATAAATTTGGCAACGTTCAACACGATAACAGTTGGTATTTGGTAATTTCGTCTAATTTCTAACAATGTAGGTCGTCAAGGTATCAAAACCGTTGTTGCCAAATAATTTTTTTTTCAGCATCTTAGAAAAGAAAAAAAATTCTTATTAAATTTTCCAAGCCAGTAATACATCTTAAGCAATTTTTTTAATTGATAACGATTAAAGTACCCTTTTTATATCTGCAAAATCATTTATTTTTTCCAAATACTGAAAAACAAAGATAGTAAAATGTTAACTTTGGCATTTTTTATCTCACCGAATTGAAGACCAGAATTTTTAAAATTATTTTTCCCGTACCTACTCTACTGAGTGTCCCCTACAATGTACTGAAGAGTTTATCCGTCATTTTCTTAACACCCTGTATAATAGTAATATTAAAAAGTTATTGGTAGAATTGAAAATAATACCTACCTAGGTAGTCTGAAAAAATAATTAAATTATTTTATTAAATAATAAAAAAAAAAAGTGTTAAATTTGTTAAATAATTAATCTGTTAAATTGTGGTCGTAGGAAAAGTACTGTGTGTAGCACGTGCGGAAAAGAAATTTCACACTCGTGTGAATTGTGACACTCGACTTCGTCTCGTGTCACAATTGTTTCACAATCGTGAGAAATTTTCTCTTTTCCGCATTTGTTTCACAATATACTATTATTATTCTATTATTTAAATCAAGGAAATCCCTTGGAAAAAAACGAAATTTCATATAAAAATGATAATGACATTTAAATGCCATTATCTTCTAAACGATAAGGTTATCAGGAGTACCTTTTTGTAGAAAATGAGGCGATTAATCTATGATGCTCGGTATTTTTTTTTTTTTTTAATTCCATTGGCATATAGAATTTCAAAGGTTGTGAAACCTAAAAAAAACATGAGCTATACCAATGAAATAACATCATGACTTTATTTTTGTATTGAACTTTTTATCCCATTAAACTATAACGTCATACCAAATTTCATAAAAAAAATAACATAAGTAAAAAAATTTAGCGGTTTAGCTCTTATAATAAATAACAATTTGATTTGTCAAGAATTAAAATTATCAGATTCAGAATTGACAGTTTGACAATTCCTAGTTGCCAAACCAAGCAACTTTGTATTAAGATAAGTTGACCTCAATCGACTTCGTTTCACCAGAGAGACATTTGGTGGTGACCTGTAAAATCATTTTAACCCTGTATAAATAGTTGAATAGACGAACATAAACAAACATGCATGGCAATTGGGATTCGAACCCAGTCAGTGGCAGTCTCAATGGTTTAGTAGTCTTCACTCTACAGGGTGCATCATATATATCCTCTCTATATTGCCGGTCGGTTAAATTAGAGAAAAAGATGCGCAATTTGATGATTAATAAGAATCTGATTTTTTTTATGTTTTCAGTCGGTGCTGACATATTTTATGCTGAAACAACTGAAAAATCGAAATTTCTTTTTTTCCATATATTTCTTATTATTAGAAATTCATAAATATTTTTTGTGGGCTTCATAAATCGCCAAGAGCTACCCATCTGACGTTTCAAAACTTTTCAAAGCCGACTAGATCCTAGAGTTTTCATCGTGAACTTTCGTTTTTCTTATGGCCGCTATATTTTTTTTTCATGTCGTTCGATATAAAAAAATAATGGAAACTAAAAATTAATAAACTTCGAGTAAAATTTTTTTAGCCGAATTGCGTCAATATGAAGTCATACTGCTTGCCTTGTGTTTTTTTTTTATTCTCTATGATATTCAGTCTAAAAAGTTGTATTTTTTCTAAAGAAAAAAGAATAACAAACATTTTTGAAATTTATTTTCTGAAGTTTAATAATTTTTGGTTTCCACTATTTTTTTCATACCGAACGACATAAAAAAAACAATATGGATGGCGCCCATAAGAAAAACAAGCGTTGACTATTAAAACTCTGGGATCTAGTCGGCTTTCAAAATTTTTTAAAAGTCATATGGGTAGCTTTTGGCGATTTATGTAAGCCTACAAGAAATTATTTATTAATTTCCAATAATAAGAAAGATATGGCAAAAATAAGAAATCTCGATTTTTAAGTTTTTTTCAGGATATTTCAGGAACGGTCACAGATATCTTGTATGTACTGACGAATTCGAGATGGCCACAAAATTGCGCATCTTTACTATCTCTTAGCGTTTACGAGACAGCAATATAAAGAAGGATATATGGTGCACCTGTATAACCCGCTGAGCTACCGCCCGCTTCAATGCTATTTTTATATGATTATTATAGTAATTTTATGATACATATGATACTTCCACTAACAGTTCATGAAGAAAAAATTTCAGATCCAAGTTTTTCAGATGAACATTTTTATACTTATTACTGGACTATAATCTAACCAACCCTAGTTATCAATTAGAAAACATTAAAATTAAAAACCAAATTAAATAAATTATTAAAATGGAATGTAATTTCTATGCTAAGGCAATTCTATACTAGTTTGTGGACCTATTATATGAATGACTTTTATCAAATACATTAAACTAAAAGTATTTGCTTTTATCAATAGAGAGGTTTTTATTTTTTTATTACTTTGATCAAAGTATTGTTATTATGATCAAAGGAACATAATTATTTATTACATATTTATTATTCAATTCTTTTCTGTTGCGAAACAAATTATTGTACTGTTAAATATAAAATCATATTCCTATCCTCGAATATAAACAGCTGATTGAACGGAACGGAGAAATAAAATCTTTGTCCTTGAAATATATTCAACAAGAAACATTGCCCATTATGTCTGCATCGGTGTTGCCAAACTTATGGTGCTAAAGCGCAAACTTATTTGTAGGGTGTCACTTAGACAATATTTGCACATTTATAAACACTTGTATAAAATGCAGCGCCCCCATCGGAAGATGGTCGAACTAATCAATATGTTCGTTCAGAATTATTGTCCATCCAGCACCCACCCAAAACTTCGTCAGACGCTTCTAATGCTCACTGACGATGCACAGAAAAATTATACACGTAAAACGTATCGGCACCCGAAGTCGGGTGCCACAACGTAAAATTGGGTGTCGTAAAGACAAATTTCACCTATAAATGGTGCCACTTTGACAAAAATTATCTATATATATATATATATATATATATATATATATATATATATATATATATATGTTATAGGTAATGTGTATAGTGCAGGGATTCTATACAATACTTAGGCAATGTATACAATACCGGGATCGTTCAGGCAATGTAGGAAATGATTTTAATTTCTTAAACTATTTCATACTTTTTTTTTTTTTTTTTTTTTTTTTTTTTTTAATTTTTTAGTTTATTTATTTGTGGTCCTTAGAAACAAAAAGTTTATATCAGGAACCTATGAAATAATTTTCTAATAAAATTAACAGTAAGTAACACAAGATCAATAATAATAACAAAAAATAAGAAAACACTAATAAGAATAAGCATCATAACACTATAACAAAACAAAGAAATGGTTTATTTTCTATGTTTTAATTTGCTGAACCCAAAAAATATTCTTTAGTTTTTACTTTAAAATTTTTTAATGATTGCACTTTTTTTTATAGTTTGTGGTAAATTATTATAAATTTGAAATCCTTGAAAATAAATCGATTTTTTGCCAAAATTAGATTTTATATTTATTAATGATAAATGATCTCGCTGTCTTGTGTTATAATTATAATTTTGTGAATTTTGATTGAAAATAATATTTGTATGTTTATTTTTCCTTAATAAGTTAAAAATAAAGCAGCAAATTTTGTATTTATAAATGTGGTTTAAATCAAATAATTTTTTTGGTTTATATAGATTAGTTGTTGGTTCCAGGTATGGTAAATTGTAAATACATTTTATTGCTTTATTTTGAAGTGTTTTTAGTGGTTTAAGATTTACATCACAAGCAGTTCCCCAAACAGATGCTAAGTATTGTAAGTTTGAGTAAATGAATGCAAAATACATTATTTTCAATATTTTTGTGTCTAAATAATATCTTATTTTAAATAAAATTGCCACAAACGGTGAAATTTTTATTTACCTAGGTAATTATAAAAATTTATTTATTTATAAAATTTACCTAGGTAATGTATACAATGCCTAGGCATTGTATAGAATGCCCGTTGAACCATTGGCAATGTATGAAATAGAGTTTTTAAACAATTAAGTAGGAATACATATGTTTTACAAATTGGTCAGGTCAGGTCAGGTCAGGTCATTTACTTTGACTGTCCCTTTAGATAATGATATCAACAATCAGGAAAGCGTTATTCACGTACCTAACTGCATAGGTAATGGAAGTACGTATACCTGTTGTAATAACTGGTGCCTACCTACTTATTTAAAAAAAAAAAAAAAAACTTGACTACGTTATACCTATACGAATATATGAATTATTGGAGGGCAAATTAAGTTTAGCCCTTAGTAGTAGGGTGCTCGTTTCGCTGCCCGTTGTCGTTCATTACATTGCCTGATGCGCTTCTGGTATTCTATACAATACCTAGGCAATGTATGAAATAAATCGTATTTCACACATTGCCTGGACGTTTTAGGCAATGTAGACCATGACTAGGTATTATATACAATACCGGATTATATACATTGCCTATAACATATACATCAAATGGATGCTGTCACTGCGTTTTTGCAAGGTATCAGAACATCGTTACATGGTGCAACCAAAGGATTTTGTAAATAATACATTTCCAAGCAAAGTATGCAAGCTGAAGAAAGCCACATATTGCCTCAAATACGCAAGTAGAGAGTGGAGTAAGAAACTAGGATAATTTTCTACCTAAAAGTGGTTTAAGAAGATCAAAGGTAGATCTCTGTATTTATTATAAAATCGATGGACATACAAGGACTTATGTTGCTGTCAATGTATCTGAGCTGATGATATTTTCTAATTATAATAAAGTGAAAGAAGAAATCAAGTCTAATCTGAAGAATCCATGCAAGATGAAAGATCTGGGTGAAGCGAAACAGTTTTGGGAATGCGTATAACTCGAGATACGCCAAGGTAAAATTTGGATCGACCAAGAGAAATACATTAAAGATATATTACAGCGATTAATAATGTATCCAACTGTAATCCTGCTGCAACCTAAACAGAAATTTTCTAATGAAATGTGCCCAAAAAGTAATGAAATTCATCAAATGAAATCTGTACCATACCAAGAAGCTGTTGGAAGTATTTTATTTGCTGCTCTACTAACTTGACCTGAACTTTCATATGCAGTTAATATGGTTAGCAAGTTCAACAAGAATCCTAGTGAAACGTACTAAAATGCACTTAAGCAAATTTTGCGGTATTTGCGAGGAACTTCCAAAGTTGGAATTCAAAAATTGTAAAACTGGAAGTGTGGCGGGTTTTAGCGACTCAGACTGGGCAAGTGATACCGATAACAGCCATTCTGTTACTGGGTATGTATTCCTAATTCAAGTTGAATCAATCAGTTGGAGTTAGTAGAAGACGACCAACTATTGCTCTATCACCTACCTGTCAGCATCTCTCCAAGAAGCCATGTGGTTGAGGCAATTAGGAGAGGAATTGAATGCAAGTAATTTAGCTGAGGAGTTACCGATGAAGATTTATTGTGACAATAATAATGGTTCTGTTACTTTGGCGACATCTGATGGCTATCATGCTCGCTCAAAACATAGAGATAATATTCTTCATCATTATGTTCGAGAGAAAGTGGTAGATAAAGTTATCGAATTCTGGTTGATCAGTACCGACGACAGGTTGGCAGACAGCTTAACGAAACCTGCGTTTGGCAATAAGTTAAGACATTGTAATGAAGGAATGGGATTATGTTTTATAACATAATAATCGTATAGTGGGGGTATTGAAATAATAACATTATGTCATGTCACAGATATATAGTCATGTATAGAGTGTCGGGTATTGTTAGTTTAGCGTATTTGTTATCGTCTCTTCAACAAATCTAACAAGTTTCATAAAAATTCAGTTCGATAGCTTTGAAACGGAGACCTAAATATTTGAGTGAAAAGAATATGCAATTTTTCCAACTTTATGAGGAGTTGTTGTGCTGGATAACCCAGGTGATCGAACAAAGACTTTATAACACGCACAGAAAGTCCGTAAAAGTTTTGTTAGATTTCAGAATTTAGTTTTCGAGACGATAAAATGCAAGAGATAACGCAATTAAAAAATTATGTAATTTTTTTCGAAGACCTATAAAATATAGACTTATAAGGTGGGTAGAATAATTTGAAAATGAAAAAGGAAACTTGAAAAAAAATCTCCCTACCTTCACAAGAAAGTTTCTGTTGGGTCGTTATATTAATTAAAATAATAAAACTCTGTTTAACACTTACATATAATTAAAATAAACAATGACAAACCAAACATAAAAAAATGCAAGATAATTCACGTCAGTTCAGCTCCTCTATAAAATAAAATATTAAAATCTCCTATTATATATGAAGGCAACGTGCAATTTTACCTTTTATGGTTCACCTTAGAATATGAAGAAATTTCTATTTCCTTGGATATACCCTTATTCTCATTAATTTGAATCAACTTCCTCTCAGTGGTATATTTATATATAAGAGTAAATGTTACTTTAGAGGAAATAATTATTCTACTAGGTACGGATTGTATTACATCGCAAAAATGCTACAAGAGAATCAACTTCATTATTAATATTGATCCTCTGGGGCACTTTGCCTGGTTTGGATTAGCATTCTGGGCTGTTCTTCTAAACACTTTAATCTAAAATATGAAGCTTTTAATGACATGCAACTCAGCCACTAATTCATTTTTCCCGAGTCTCAGGTAATTGCCTGGAGATTTTAAATATAAAACAACTGACACGCAAACAGTTTTAAACTCTGCCATACCTAAAATAATTGAATTGTTCTATTGGGTAAAATAGAAAAATTTATCAATATTAATATAAAATATCACTTTTTCGACTTCTCCTATACTTTATAATAATAGGGTCGCTAAAAATAAAACGAAAAAGTTCCTACTTCGTTTTATTGTATATATTGTTCCCAACCAAAGTCCAAAAGCGATCCAACAGGATCGATTTTGAAACGTCTAACATTCCTGGCCTTCTTCTGACGGCATAATCTCAACGTTGTAGCTAGATCGTATATACTCTGAACAGAATTTGCACGGCTCGAAGCTCGAACTTAAGCTCGGCTCAAACATTCGATCTCTATACAATATCAAGCTTGCCTGGATAATACTTCAAAACTGGAGATTGGCAGAGGTTGAAGCAAACTAGATATAGGTCCCTTGGTAATGCATATCTATAAATAGTTGCCGCAATCTAGCGATTTGATCTATGTGATTTTATTTACATCTCATGCGTAGACACAATGCTCGGCATATAAGCCGAGCCAGGTTTTTTTTTATTTGACGGGGGGTGTGTATTATTAGCGGGTGGCATAATTTCGTTACTAAAATAACTCTAACTCAGTAATAGTACAATACTTTTGCTACTGATTTCATTACCAAAAAGGTAACAATGACAAGTTCTGGGAAACTACATGTAACCAATTTCACAGTGACTTATCCATGGCTTTTCTTTGATCTTTGTTTAACTCATACGTGTCACAGACTAATGGAGCTTAAACCAGATTAATTAGCTTGGCGGACAGCTGAGGCATCAAAGAAACCTACGGATTATGATATTAGAAGCCCCTGCATTATTATTTCAACTCCAAGTTTCAACTGCCTAACAAATGTGAGTTAATTACTCTCCGACATCAGACGTAATTATAACTGAAAACTGGAGGTAATTCAGTTTCATAGAAAGCAAAGTAAGTTTTATTTGTAACATATCAAACGACTACATGTGAGAGCTTTTAAACTATTATTTATTCGATTAATGGACACTGTTCATGCAAGTTTCACTCATAAAATTCCAGATGTCAGAGCACTCGGTATTAATTAAGACATTTACCCTACATCCCCTGATTAGATGGGCAACCGTTATTCCTAAACTAATCGTAACAAAATCGTAAAAGGAACTATGTCGTTATTTACCAGACACAGACTCGTCCTCAGACAGGAATATATCAACACAAGCATAATAGAACGTCTCAATTTGTTATAACGGGTAAAGGAACTGCCATTTAGTTACATCTAGCACTGCTTCTCAAGTTATCCAGATAACCTCGTCGAAAGCGTTCCACATGTTTCTGGATCTAAATGAACAATTCACTCAAAGCTCCAGTGCGGTTGGAATCTTCTGTTACGTGACCAGAACAACCATATCTATCTAAGGTCTTTATTATCGATGCGAAGATTCTTCGACTCACCGCTATCTCCGGTTTCAATCCTTTTGTCCATATATTTTTTGACCTATCATTTACTTCCAGTAAGCAGTCGGACCCCTTGCGGGTACCCGAAAATGACTCAACTCAATCTTCTGAGTGCTGATCGGAGCCCCTATCTACTCCTACCTATCAGCCGAGCTGAGCCGGTAGGCACAGTCCTCGCCTGGGTGACGTGTTGAGTCCAGGAGGGAAGCGTACCAGTCCTGTCTCCTGTCGGGTGCGATGAGCTCGCAGGAGGAATCTGAAATCCGGCTTCGACAGAGATACAGTAAAGGTCGTACAGTAAACAGTCGTAAAAGGCCGAAGAACCTACTATGAATCATTGTATCTCGGTTGATTGGGATTTCCCACTGAAAAGCGGGGAAATTTACTAAGACTTCTTGTTAACTGTGGACTTCCTGTCAGATGTCTAAAAGCGAAAGATGAGCGAGAGAATTCGTTTGCAAGAGCGTAAAATGGTGAAGAGCGAGAGGGGCTGTGATTTTCCATAGAGAGTACAAAACAATGGAAAGCGAATGATGAATCCCTTTCATGCATTTTTCAAACTCCAATCCATTTCGGATTCCACTCTTTTGCACACCTGTGCTTTCTTATTACTTCGTTTTGCTTTTGTTTCGGTTACAGACTACCCGGTATATTGCGGGAATGTCTGTCTGATTTCATTTCAAGCATCAGCTTGAATTAATTGACGAGTACAACCACTTTGGTTACAGACTATCCGGGATATGGCGGAAATGTCTGTCCGATTACCTATTCAACGATTTTCTTTACCTAATTTCCTTTTTCTGGTTTCTTTGATTTCATTTCAAGCAACTGCTTGAATTAATTAAAGAATACAACCACTTTGGTTACAGACTACCCGGGATATGGCGGGAATGTCTGCCTGTTTGTCGAGTTGCTAGCTTGGCTTGTATATAGAGAGCAGTGTTGCCATGTTTGTTTGATTTGCTACCTCCTCTTTAAACATTATCCGAATGTCTTTCCGATTGCTTTTCTCAATTGTGAAAGCTGGGTTTTCCTGAATTGACGTCATACTCATGATAGTTGTTTTAACTCATTTTGTTTATTTGTTGTGTTGTCGTTTTTGCCTCATGGGCTACCTTTATATGGCCACTTTTGGACCGTCAATACCTATTTGCCCTGCGGCAACCTTTTTGTTCTACCTGACCTATCAAGGCGGTGAATCAATATACCTTATCATTTCGAATATGACGTTCTCTGCAATTCGCAGTTTTGTTTTGCTATTTTAAATGTGATGACCAACTGACCAAACTAGGCCGCTATTCTATAATTATTCCTCAGGGTTCCCGTGGGCTTGCCTGGGTAATAATTGAATGCTGGAATTTTTATGAATACCTATATTGGAGCCGGTGGGTTTTATAATCGAGACCAACCATCGATTTCACCGTGGTCCAAGGTTTTTACCCCTAACACCTGTTAGAAAGCAGATATTTCAGTCCAGACTGGCAATAACATTTTATAGCAATTTTCTGCGAAGTTTGTTTTTAAATTTTGATTGAAGTTGACATTCGTATGATGTGCTAAAGGAGTTTTGTTTTTGATTGATTTTGAATGGCTTTTCACATACTCGAGACTAATTTGTTTTGGGTTGTTTTGAATTTCTATTTGCTGAAGGACAATTCATATTCCGAGATTTATTTCGGTTATTGTTTTTCCTGTTATTTTTGATGAGCAGGTATTACACCTGACAACCCTGCTTTGGTTTGCTTTACTCTGTCCTACTCTGAGGGTGCCTTTTGCCCCGTTGCGCTCTACGATTTCCACTTTAGAGAGTCATGTTCTTTTACCGGCTACCTGAGGTCTCCATCTGGACATCGAGATGAATGCCTCCCCCAACGTGTGGTAATCGAGTACCTATCATAAATCCTAATCGATTGTTGTAATGGAATTAGTATATCCTAATAATATATGTAAGTAGCATGTGCTACATCTGACAACGCTGCCTTGCTCTATCTAGACCTGTTCTATCTGTATCTGGGGGTGCTCCGCTACACGATCTTCCTTTATGGTGCAATATAATAGTGAGGGAATTCCTCTCACTTTCTAAGTCGTATAATTTAAAGGTACATTTATTGCCCAACAATTTTACCTTTAGGTAATTACGTACCTATTTTTGCACTGTTTGCTTTTTCGGTTTGGGTTGATTTAACGAGGGAGGTGGAAATAATTTCCTTATCATCCTACCTAGGTGCGATCCATTTCAATACCAACGGTATCTAGCTTACGGTATCACCGGTATCACCGGCGACGGTATCACCGGTAGAAATCTTCAGTTTTCCTATTTGACCTTTTGAATTTACTTGGTTCTTTATTATGAGAGAATTGCTTTTATAGAAGGTAGTGCGAGATCAATAAGGTAAGAGAGTGAAATGTAGGGGGATAGATTCGTCACAGTTTTTAATACCGAAACAAAGATGACGAATCTCTCCCCTATTTTTCACTCACTTGCCATAGAAACTGTTTCATAGCCCCTGATTGGATTCGTCACAATATCTCCTCCTTTTCTCAGGAAAGGAGGAGATAACTTCTGCCTCTATGAGCAGAAGTTATCCACCATCAAATTGGTTATCCAAATGACAATTATTTATTTGCTCACTTCACAACAGAATCCCACTAACAACAGCATGTCATAGATACACTTTTTTTAATGACATATTATCCCTAGCAAGGAGATCGTATTACATTCTAGAGGGTAGCCTATAAAATGAACATCCTGCGAAATGAGATTGGATAGAATAGATTTGTATTACAGAAACCTTGGAAAAGTTGGTGCGTGATAAATAGATATGGATGAAACTTGGGTGATAAATAAATGGTGTAGAGATCATCCGCAACTTCTGTCAAGATCCCCTTTATCATGGGTGCTATTATATTTGAGTGTATAATGGAGCGCAAGCAGCCCATCAGATATTCCACATTATAATTTGTGTAACCATTCATGCCAGTATTATCTAGGCAATTATTCTAACGCTAGCATTCAGCTGTCATAACTTCCTACTTCTGCGTTACTTAGGCACACTAGTTTCCAGAGAGTGGGTTGAAATTTGATTTGAAATATTTGAACTGACATGTATCCCCGATCACTCTCAGCTAGCAGTAGATTTGAATGGGAGCGTAATTTGCCGCCTCCGGTATATTTTTATCTGGGAGATGTCATCACTCACACTGGTGGAGGTTTCCCGACTTGACAGGTCACGCTCGCGATACTGCGTGTCTGAACATAGGTCGTTATAAAGACATGTCCCTGCTTCAGAGTACGTGTAAAACATACATGGAGAAGAAATTGGCTGTGGAATAATTATTATTTAATACGATGTTTCTGTAATTTTCACAAATAATAATTACTTGAGAGGAAGGGAGACTTTTTTGACAAGAATGCAATGCGAACCAAGAGTTCATCCATCTCTGTCAGTATTGTGACATTATCCACTTGCTTCATATTTGTTTTACTTGGTTGGGGTTAACGGCAATTCGCCGCATTTCTAAATAGGACTTGTTGTATATACTTCCCACGTACGTTCTGAGAGATTTAGAGAAATATTACATAATATAAGTTTCTGAACAGTTAATAAAAATAAATATCATGAACATCCTATAAACGTTTACATTCCACAGATGCCACATAAAGCTTCAGATAAAATAAATACTGCACAGAATATGAAATGAGAATTGGTTGAATTTTCCGTATATTTCCCGCTTTCAAAATCAATAACATCCCTTTTGAGTGTAGGTGTTTCATCTGGCCGGCCACTTGAAGCTTACGGGCCGGGGACTCTCAAAGTTGACAGAGCTGATTCTGATACAGTATCCAATTTCTTCACAGTCAAAATCAGAATCCAGAAAGAGGATAGCTTGATATTTAAACCTGTCAACGTTGAATTCATAGAATCAATATGTGATAAATCAGTAAAAAAATATTTGATTTATTACAATAATTATTGCTAGCGAGGAATCGCTGTGATGGATCTTAAAATTATTGAATTTTTTGGAAAATTCAAATTTTGGATATCTTAATTTTGTAAAGTTTTAGATATCTATCTTAATGACATAAGTTTACTTATAAAAATGTTTTTTTCATTAAAGAATGTAATAATTAATCCCTGAAGTTCAATTTTATAATGTTTGTGTTTTAATTTTATTATTTATACTCGCCCCATTTTTTTATTATTATTTTAGGCGATTTTGCTATTTCTCAATACATCCCGAGAAAAATTTGAAGGTTTATGTCTCAAGAACCTACCCAAGTATTACCTACTTTGACTAAATTACAAATTTGATTGTAACAGATGGACATAAAATGGAATTGCTTCACGTATATCGCTCAATAAAGCTCGTCATGCAGTTTATGGTGTGTCTACATTTCAGTCTATTCGCTCGGCAAGAAACGCGATCTCTGGATCTAAATTAGCTCGTCTACGAGCTTTCCACGATCTCGGGCTCAGGGGATTAGTTTCAGCGTGCTTTCGAATGCAAGGAAAGGGAAAGCATAATGTAAACACAGCTTTACAAACGTAGGTATTTCACTGTTGAACTGGAGAGCTGTCTGTGGAAGCTCCTTGCTGTAAATCCTGCTAGCTGGATACACAGCGCGAAGCACAGTAAATATTTTATTACCGGAAAGATTTGTTTCTTTATTAAAGAGGCTTCAAACTAGAACAGGACTTAGGTACTGGGATACCCCACTCATTTGACTCATCTTAATTTATTCATTATTAGCTACTTTTACGATATACCTAATGAAACTCAGAGTAAATAACGAAACATACAGCGGGTGAAATTTTAGCGATTTGTTCCACGAACACGTCCCAATCCAAATATTGGAGGAAATGTGAAAAAGAACACAAATAATGTTCCAAATAAATTTAAAGTATTCATTACAAGCTAAAGCAACATTACTTCCGAACATCAAGTTCCTTGCTAATCTGGTTGATGAGTTTTGTAATTATTAAGAAACAAGATAACGAAACGTAACGCAGAAAACAATTTTCTGTTTCGAGTTTTCAGAAGCTCCAGCACTTGTTCGTGATAAAAAAGAAACTCTCCAAAAAATACTGTGTGCCCAGGTTAAGAATGAACAGCATGGGGATCTCGGAAACCGTAAGATCAGAGTAGGTTAAATTAGCAAAAAGTTTCCGTTTACATCCGGAGATATTCGAAAAACAAAATCTTTTTGGCACACTTTATATCGTATGCTTAGTCAAAAAAATTGTCTTGAAAACAATAACGAATTTTAATACTTGAGCTGCTGATGAATCACTTTACTATGGACCTATTATAATACATAATAATAATAATAATAATAATAATTTTATTTATAACATATTAAAATATTAGCATACATAACATATTATCGTATACAAGTGTTGTTTACTGAAAAAGTTTTCATACTGGGTACACCTAAGTATCCATTGAAGGTACCTACTTGTGTGTGTACCGGGGAAACATGACAGATCAATATTTTTCACATTTTTGAAGGTTAGCATGAATATGTCCCCAAACAATAATTAACGTAATTATGAATTAAAAATATACATACATATACATACATATCAATTGTTTTCTATACATTATAGTGTAATGCCTGGGGACGTTAATCCCTTGATCCCTAATGCTTTTGAGCTGCTCTACGAGTACGAGTACGTCTTCCTGCTGTTCCCAGTCTCTGGGTGTTTTAATTTCATTAGGGCGAATTTCAGGACATTGTCTTAATTGTCTTCCCGATTACTTGACCGAGGTAGCGAGTTTTCCGTGATAAAGAGCTCCGGTCTCCGACAGTTTTCTGGATAAAAATGTTAACACCTACTAGTTTTTTCCATTTTAGCCCTATTCAGATTTCGTGATAAATTCATTAGCGTTGAGTGAAGGTTTGACACAAAAAATTTGAATATGTTATGAAGGAATTCATTAAAAATGTCAATTATTGCCACTTTTTCTTGCAAGTTATTAAGATTGGATGTTAAAAAATATTTTTGACCTAAGTAGGTTGTATTATTATCTATTGATTTTTCCAAAATAAATTTTGTTACAGTACTTTTCGATAAAACTTTAAGAAAAATTACTTAAAGATGAGTAAAAGTATAATTAATGCTGCTGCGTTCATAAAATTGATATTGTTACTGGCCTCTCACTTTATTAATACCAAATCAAATGTCTTTCAAAATTATTTATTCTCTAATACGAACTGTAACTTTGACAATAATCTCACAATCTAATTAATCAGCTATTTCTCTAATAATTTACACATACACCACTCTTTCACTTCACTATATCACTTATTGTCACTTTACTCTATGTCTTTCTTACTCTGTGGTACTTCAGCTTTCATTCACATCTAATAAGATACTACTCCTTAGAGTACCGACAGCTCTTCTTATATACCCGTTGGCCGTGGAGTCTAGAAATGTCTAATAATTCACGGAGAGCTCCACACAATCTCGAACATTGCGTAATCTCGAACGTAGAATGCGGAATTATTCTATTATTTAATAGAACTGTCAGTTACATTCTCACACTGGCCGGACAATGTGTCATTCCTGACATATCACTAGAATCATCTCAGATCAAATTGTCGAGATATAACCACAATTAAAAGAACGTAAATACATACAAGAAATACAAATCCAGTTCCAGAAGTGATCCAGCGAGTGATGCCTCGTTATAATATAAAAAAAAATCAAAACATGTGTTGAGAAATGTAAGGTGTGATTCCTTGGCTCGTTATTAGATAGATATACAAGGTGTCCAATAATATATGGGCAATTCCAGAATTTGGGTAAATTTAGTAAAAATAAATAAAAAAATAACTGTAACTTTTATTCCTACGAGACACCCCTGGAAAGATAGTATCCCTGAAAGTTAAGGGTTGAATATTTATTTTTTGCGGTAATTTTTTCATTAGCTGGCAGATATTTTTGAAATTTAGCAGTGTTATTTGTGGTAATACGGAGCCCCTTTAACTCAATGGAGATTAAAATTATGAAGTTCAGTAGTGGTGTCCAGGGGGACACCCTCACTAATATTATTGCAAAAAAAAATGTACGCCACTGACTTTTCTTAAATTTTGATAGTTTTTTTCAGATTATGCAACTTATTATACAACTTTTTAGTCTCTTGAGCTTTTTCGTATTTTGATTTGTTTACGAAATAAAAAGTAGTATTTTTTAGGAGTCCACTTAATTGCATATTCCAGGACCACGCATGCATAAGAAACATGGGGAAAATTTTCTTTGGGAAATAATAATTTTTTGTATTAATTTTTATCAAAAATATGTCAAAAATATATTTCTTTGTTGGTTCAAGGATATGAAATGACGTGGACTCTATTTTATTATTTCGAAGACAAACCAAAATACGAAAAAAGCTCAAGAGACAAAAAAGCTGTGGCGTACGTTTTTCTTCGCAATAATATTGGTGAGGGTGTCCTCCTTGACACCACTGGACTTAATGATTTTAATTTATATGATGTTAAAGGGACTCCTTACTACCACAAATAACATTGTCAAATTTCAAAAATATCAGCCAACTAATGAAAAAGTTATTGCATAAAATAAATTTTCAACCCTTAACTTTAAGGAGTAGGTAATATCTTTCTTGTAGTAGTAGGGGTGTCTTCTTGTAGGCACAAACGTTATAGCTATTTTTTTTATTTACTTTTACTGAATTTACCCAAAACCGGGAGATTGACAACAAATTTTTGGACACCTATTATACAGGGTGATTGATTGAAACGCCACATTAGAAAAAGTTCGACTTCCAAATGATCTAGGAATCTGAAATTTGGAACTTAGGCAACATACCTAATAACGAGTCAAAATGAAATATTACCAAGATGGTAGAACATTTAAAATGGCGAAAGCAATGGCCATCTTTGTTTTTTTAAATGAGACACCCCATATATTATTGCATTTTCAGATCGTCTGAGAAAATGTAATAACAATGGTGCTTATAGTTGTATTTTAAATTGAGTAGGCCATGAGTTATAAACAAGTGAAAATCGTGATTTTCCAACTTTAAAGACATTTACCACGAAAACGGCTCATGATATCAGAAAACGGCTTACATGTCCCTATCTTAACTTTTCATCTGGTATCCTACTGTAGAGTTGAAATGTTTATACAGGGTGATGAAAAATCTGACAATTTTCACCACCTTGTATAAAGATTTCAACTGCATATTTGGATGCCTTATAAAAAGTTAAGATAGGGACATGTAAGCCGTTTTCTGATATCTTGAGCCGTTTTCGTGATAAATGTCTTTAAAGTTAGAAAATCACGATTTTCACTTGTTTATAACTCATGGCCTACTCAATTTAAAATACAAGCACCATTGTTATTACGTTTTCTCAGACGATCTGAAAATGCAATAATATATGGGGTGTCCCATTAAAAAAAAAACAAAGATGGCCATTGCTTTCGTCATTTTTAAATGTGCCGCCATCTTGATAATATTTCATTTTGACTCTTTATTAGGTGTGTTGCCTAAGTTCCAAATTTCAGATTCCTAGATCATTTGGAAGTCGAACTTTTTCTAATGTGGCGTTTCAATCAATCACCCTGTATAGACACATAGAATCATAGATCCGCAAAGACGATGTATTGGCAATACATGCAGGGTGTAAAAAAAAAACGTTTTCTATTTTTTGACGATATCTCAGCAACCATTTAAGAAATAAAACTAAACTTTTGTACACATCTTACCATTAATATTATTGACTTTTTGAGCGGCAATGCAACTTTTTGTCATATGGCAGTGATGCAAATTTACCATAAAAAAAATCTATATCAAATTACCTATCCACAATAATACATGTTGCTACTTTTACTTTTTCATCATAAAATTCCGTCTTTCTCAATAAGACTTACGTACAGGAGCATTTATCTTATGTAAAAAACATTGGCGGTTCCAAATGCCAATCTTCTCAGTGGAGTAGAAATTAGGGCCAAAAGATGAAAAGATGAAAGTATCTCACATGGATTCTAAAGTATGGTCAAAAAACTGTACAAAAATCTAATTTTTCTGACACTCTGAATCTCTAAAACGAAAATGTTAATAGGAACTTTATCCCCAGATTCTTGGAATAATTTTTCCTTTCACTTTCCGATCAAAATTTTGAAACAACCTGAAGTTCTTCTTGTATTGCTGAATCAAATTATATTTTAATCAACATTATGAATTTTTCCTAAGCATTATAGGTGTTAACAATTTTTTTTTATATATGAGACAAAAAACATGGCTTCACTTACAGAATAATTATTGTAGCGCAGACTTTATCCATGCTGCCTGTAGAAATAATCTTTCTGTCGTTGTTAATTTTCATTTATTGGCGATCCCTTAAAATTATGTTCCTTGCTGCCTATAAATCCTACAACCTGATGTTTTCAGCTCCATGACAGCTACAATTCAATTATGTACGACATCCAATTGGCCGGATATATTGTCAGAACCAACTAAGCGTAATTCTTAGTTAAACAGAAGAGGAAGAACAAAACAGAATAAAAAGTAAATACGGGAACAAATTAAATCGATTTTCCTCCCAGTTCAGATTGCCGAACCTCAATAATTGACTCTGGATCTGGAATGGACCAAATAAGTGATAAATTGGACAATACTCGGTGAATAAATAAACGATACTATCTGTAATAATTAGCCTTTATTTAATTTAATTGAAGTTTAGTTATCAATTATTTATATTCTATTAAAATATACAGGAGGATTTAAATTTATATGGTTTGCTTTTATTTGAGCTGTGGCCGAGAGCGTGTAAGCTGATCGAGTCGTTTCAATAATAATTACGAGATATTATTTTGGAATAATATTATCATATATTTTCCATTTAAACCGTAAAAAGGAAAAATAAATTTTTACTAAAAAGTCCCTTTCCCTGGCCTAAACTGTCGATGGCCGAAGCGTGGCTAACTTGTGGGTACAATCTTAGAGTTAAATATTTTTCTTCCAGGCTCTTGCCGATATTGTTTTGTGCTCTCTCTTGGATAAACCGAGGACATTCTATCAGGAGGTGACGCACTGTCTGCTGTCTACTGCAACGCTCGCAGGCGGGAGCAGTGTTTTTTTGCAGGATATGGTCATGTGTGATGGCTGTATGTCCTATTCTTAGTCTTCTCAGAATTACTCCCTCTCTTCTGCTATATGAATTTAGAGGCCTTGGTGAGATTGAGGGCTCTATGGTTTTTAGTTGAGTATGTTGCTCCTGCCATATTTGTGTCCATGTGTTCTTTATTCTTGATAATATTTCTATTTTCATATCCTGATGTAGCACTGTGTCCTCCCGTAAGTTCATCATATGGCATGCCTCCCGTGCCAGCAGGTCTGCGTCTTCGTTGCCCTTTATGCCGCAATGAGAGGGAATCCATATCAAAATGATGTTCTTACCAGTTCCATTCAATTTGCGACATATGCTTCGTATTTCTTGAACAATCAGTTTTTTTGAGTAGATCTGCTTAATGGATTGTATCGAACTCAGTGAGTCGGTGCATATGGCCGAGGTTTTAAAAGAGGTACTCAAAGTGTATGTGAGAGCTTCTTTAATAGCATGTAGTTCCGCTGTATGTATAGAAGCTTTTGAAGGTAGTCTAAATTTTTTATTACTTGATGATGATGTGACAACTCCACAACCTACTTTATTCTCATTCTTGGATGCGTCGGTGTATATGACTGTGTCTGGATGATACGAATGCAAGACTGCTTTGAAGTTGGCTATAATAATTGATGGTGGCGTAACTGCCTTGATGTATCTGGTGAGGGATGTGTCAATTTGAGGTGTGATTGTCTCCCAAGGTGGCTCATTTATAGTGGATTCAGGTGCGGTGTTTTGGATCTCATCATCGGTTAGATACTGCTGAATTTTCATGTAGTAAGGTGACGGTAGTCCAGGGTGATTTGTGAATTTGACTTTGTAGGGGTTATTGTTCACGAGGGTTAGGTGATTAGGGTTCTTGGGCTGAGAGGCAATCCTGACGGCGAAATTTGTCATAAGCTGCTTTCTACGAAGTTCCAGCGGTATCTCTCCTGTTTCTCTATACAACGTCATTCTCGGGCTTGTTCTGTGAGCTCCCAAGAACAGTCGCAAAGCAGAGTTTTGTATGACATTTAGCCTTCTGAGTGCTGATTTTTTTGCCGTGCCGTATGCGATGCATCCGTAGTCCAACTTGGATCGTACAAGGCTGCGGTATACTGCCAGTAGAATAGATTCACTGGCGCCCCAGTGTTGGCTTGAGAGTGTTTTTAGGATTGATATTCTCTGAAGGCAGTCGTTTTTCAGTTTGTTTATATGCGGGATCCAATTCAACTTAGGGTCTAGTAAGATGCCTAAAAACTTATGTTCTTTCACTTCTGTCAAAGGGCTGCTCATTAATTTTAATTTTGGGGGGCTTTGATATTTTTTTCTTGAGAATACCATGAACTTGGTTTTTTCAGACGAGAGCTTGAAGCCAGCGTGGTCCGCCCAGTTTTGAATTTTGTCCATTGAATTTTGTATTATTCGGGAGATGTTGTTTGTGTTTGATCCTCTGCAAAATACTACTATATCGTCTGCATAGGTTGATATTTTAGCTGGGGTCATCGTGGTGCGGGTAAGTTCATCTAGTGCGATAGTAAAGAGGGTCGGACTAATAACTGATCCCTGAGGCACGCCATTCTGTTGGACATATGATGGTGAGAGGTGATTACCTACTTTTGTTTTAAATGTTCTGTTTCGGAGAAAGTTGTCTACAAAATATAAAATGTTTCCTCGCAGATTTTTTTCATGTAATTTTGTAATGATTCTGAATCGCCATGTGGTATCAAAGGCCTTTTCGAGGTCATAAAAAACTGCTATTAGTTCTTGTTTGTTGGCGAATGCTTCTGTTATCTCTGTATGAAGGTGTGTAATGCTGTCGACAGTTGATCGGCTTGTTCGAAAGCCATTCTGCACGTCGGATATGAGGTTGTTCGTTTCCATATACCACTGTAGCCTTTTATTCACGATTCGTTCAAGCAGCTTGCACGATGTACAGGTCAGAGAGATAGGTCTATAAGAAGAAATTTCATCCTTTGGTTTATTTGGTTTGTGAATTGGTAGGACAATAGCTGTTCTCCAAATTTCTGGGAAACGGTTTTCTGTCCATATTAAATTGAATATCTCTAGGAGTTTGTGCAGGCCAATTGGTGGTAGGTTTTTAAGGAAGATGCTAGGTATGTTGTCTGGGCCTGCCGTAGCGCTGGCGCTATGTTGCAAGGCCTCATTCACTTCCTCGATTGTTATGGGTGCATTTATAGAAGTAGGCTGATCTTCCGTGTAATCTAGCCTTGCGTCTGATTCTGCGGTTTTTTTCCTTTTTAAGAATTCTGTTGTAAAGTTTGAGTCTCCAGAGTTGCTGGAGAATTTTCTTGCTATCATTTCGGTTAGTTCTGAAGCGGTGGTGATAAGGTCTCCGTTATTTGTCCTGATTCCGGCTATATGATTCAATTTTCGCGAACCTTTGATCCCAGCGATTTTGTCCCATACTTCGTTTATTGGTGTTTCGCTTGTTAAGGTAGAAACATAATTCTCCCAGTACATCTTTTTGCTCTGCTTGATTATTCTTCTTTCAAGTGCCCTGTATTTTTTTAGTTTAATTAGATTTTCTACGGTTCTACGCCTTTTGTAGTAGTTTAATGCTTTCTTGAAAGTTTCAGTAGCCTCCTTACATTGACTATTCCACCATGGTACATTCATTTTTGAATTCTTTGGATGTGCTCTGCCTATATTCTTCTCGGCTGATTTTATCACTATATCGTTAAATTGCGTGAGCTGTTCGTCTATCCCACCGAAGTAGGTTACATTGTGCATTTCAGATTCTACATCTTTTGAGAAATTCCCCCAGTTAGCTGTCTTTAGTTTCCATCTAGGGGAAGTCTGGGACTCTTGCTTGTTTACTCGCCTGTCTGATATCTCTATCGGAAAGTGGTCGCTTCCATGTAGGTCATTTATTACACTCCACTTGTAGTTAACGTACGAACTTGGATCAGTGAAACTGAGATCTATGCTGGAGAAGGTGCCAGTGGCAGCACAAAAATGGGTGCTGGCTGTGGAGTTCAGGAGGTTGACACTACTATTGAGAAGAAAATTTTGAACTATTCTGCCTCTGGTGTCTATTTTGTTCGAGCCCCACATATCATGATGAGCATTAAAATCTCCCAATAATAGAAAGGGGTGAGGTAGTTGGTTTAATAGCCGCGAGAGGCCATCTTCGTTGATTGCTTGACTATTTGGTAGATATATGCTGCAAACTGTGATTGGTGTTGGGGTATACAGTTTGACTGCTACTGCTTCGAACTCACTATATATTGGGATTTGGCTTGTTATAAACCTGTCTCTGATCATGACTGCTGCTCCTCCGCTAGCTTTTCTAACGTTATTAGTGCGATTGTAACAGTAGCACTGGTATCCTCGAAGTTTGGGCACGTGGTTATCCTGGAGATTGGTTTCTTGAAGGCTTATCACGTCTGCATCGGTGTCTGCAATTAGTTTCTGTAATTGTGGGAGGTGGGCGTAGTACCCACCGCAATTCCATTGGATAAATTTGAAAAGAGGTGTAGGGTTGTTGTAGGGTGCAATGCTGAGATTTTTTACTTCTTAATAGCTGCTTTTAATGGATTCTTGAGAGTTCTGTCTACTTATGGATGGGAGATCTATATTAGAGTCCTGTGAGTATGTGCTAGCGATGCTTTCTACTTCCATTCCCTCAGATTTTAGTTGTTTGGTTACTTTGGACCTAAATTTGGTGAACCTTATTTTTAAAGATCGATGAGATAGTAATGGGTAAAGTTCGTACATCATTTGTAGTAGTGCGGGGATATCTGATGTGTATCTGCGTGCCTCCGCTAAAGGATCGGCGCAACCCTGAATATCTGCGAGTAAGCATTTTAGTTGTTCGTATGTTAGTATATATTGCGTCTGATTCTCGTTGATTGCTGATTCTATTACTGAAAAACTTCTTTCTTCAGATAAATCTTCTGTGGATTTAGTGTTGCTTCTCTTTAGTTTCTTATACTGAGCAGTTGGTTTCGTCTTAATGTTTTGTGGGGAGTGTATAATATTCATTTCCTGGACTGTTGTTGCAGCTGTAGGACTGGGTGGCTCGGTTGATTCTGAGGAAGGTGGAGCAGGTCTCTTGAAGCGCGAAGAGGCCATTTCTTCCGATGTAGTTGTATCTTTATGTATCAGAATGTCCGCCATATAATTTGTGCCGGTTGTGAAAGTTAGTCTTTTATCCGGTTCCGTGGAATGAAGATCTTTGGAGCTGATGTCTTGTGAAGTCTGATTTCGTTCAGTGTAGTGTCGGGCTGTGTTTTCGGTGCTAGTATCTGACCATATGATATTTATGTTGTCCGGAGCTTGATTAAGTGGTTTATTGTTTATGGCTTTGTTAACTGAAGTTTCCACTTGTATCTGGTTGAGGGTTTCAAGTTGGCTTGGTAGGGTGAGTTCTGAAGGCTCTGTTGCTTGTGTGGTTGGGTATCTTGTGGGATTTGATGTCGTCCTATGAGACGGGTCTAAGACGCGCGGGGGTGAGTCTGGTGAAGTGTTCTGTGATACGTTGCTTGTATCCAAAAAGTTGGGGCAGTTGGAGGCAATGTGACCTTCGTTTTTACATAAAAAGCATCTCATGTCATCGTAGGAGAGGTACAGGCGATAATTAGTATTATCATGTTTTATTAATATAGAGCTTTGGATGGAGACATCGTTTGCTGGTGGTGATATGAAGACTTGTCTGCGAAAGCTGAGTATGTGTGAGAACTCGTCGTCATGTAGTCCGGCTCGCAGAAAAGATATTCGCGACAGTAGTTTGATACCCATAGATTTGAGAGTATTTGCTATAAGCTCGTGAGGGATAGTGGGACAAGCGTTGGATATTATGAGTCGTTTTGATGGGGTAATTAACCGTCTGATTCCGACTTCCACTTCCCCGATCTTAATTTTATCATATGTGTTGACTAGTTGGTCTACCTGGCTAACTGTTGATAGGAATATGCATATTCTGCTATTAGCAACCTTCGAAGCATATTTGATATTTTTTGCGCCGACAATCTTGCCAATTGCTCGAACGTAATCAATTAATTTTAACGTATCTCCAACCACATTGACTATGATTGCTTGACTTCTTTTTGGGTAGAACGTCTCTTGGCTTAGGTCCGAAGTAAAAGTTGTTGACCTTTGGTTTCTGTCGATTATTTCTGGTTGCGATCTGTTAGTGCTCAATGACATGTTGAAGTGTGAAATCTGATCGTGGGGTTGAGACTGACTTTGGAGAGAACTACTTATAGAGGACATTTCAGGTGTTTGTTTTTGTCCACCCCTGTAGTCAGGGGTGGACTGCTCGTGTATGTTGGAGATCTTGAATCAGGAATACGAGATGCTGCTATTCATACTCTACTGCTGTATAATTGGTTGCCAATTAAAGCTAAAATTTGGCGTAGGTGTATTTTACTTGATTGTGACTGTTATCAGGGTAACTGATAAAAATATCTACTTTATGGAATGTAAATAATACGGCAAATTCGCCTACTACTGTTACTATTAAGTACAGTTTTATGATTGATGGATAATGCTATTACCGTTTCTTGTCGTGAAAGTGGTCTTGATAACATTCAGTTCACAATAAGTTGATTTCACAAATTTTAACAGTAGATAAATCACTAGTTTTGAATAAAAACTTACGAGGCGCGACTGCAGTACTACCTTCGTTTAGGATGGTACACGTCGAATGAAACTATAGATTCGCCAACTGCCACCGAAAGCTTACTGAGATTCATTAGACAAATTGGAGCATACAACCTTGTTTGAAAGAATTACATTAAAATGACATGTTAATTATAATGATCCTTAAATGTACCTGGTGCTAATGACCCGGGATGTCGAAGCACCCTAATTTAACAATAAAAAAAAATATAAATATTTTTTACTTTTGATTTTTTTTATGGAACAGTTCATCAGTTCATGGAACAGAACATCAAATAGTCCGTTTCATGACTATCTGAAAAATGACAAATTGCTTATTTTTATTTTGTATTATCAGGAATTTTTGAAACTTTGAACTTTGCACAGGTTGCTGTTGCTTTTGCATCTTTCTTATATGAATTTCAGAAAGAGGATACTTTATAAAGGATACAGACACTCGCGTTTACTGTTCAAATCTGTTTTCAAGAATCTCCCAAATTGGGATTCAATCAAGGTGCAAAACTCTTGTCAACAATTATTAAGGTGCGATCAAAATGTGGCTCTGAACTATTTTGTAGATAAGTTCTGTCTAATTTTATTTTCAATTTGCGATCGCCTATTATACAAGGCATGTAAAGTATAATAAGTTTGCTATACGGTCTCATAAAATTCAATTCATTGGTCCATAAAATTTGACGCAAGAATTTCAGATTCGCTACAAATGAATTTATGGGCCGTTTAGAGAAATTTAAGCATTCTCTAAATTTCAGTATCGTGTTCTAAAAGTTCTGTTCGTTACAGGTAAATCGCTCATAATTCTTGTAGGAATAAAAGTTTGCTTATGGAAGTTTCTTTATAGGTATAGAATAGTAGTGTTATTGCAGATATTTTTTAAGCTGCATGACGCAAATCACACAATAAAATGGTTTTTGTTGAATATTTTTTTATTATTCCTTACCCACATACGTTTTCTAAGAAAGTATGTCAGGTGTAGTCAGTTTTAGTGTATTTTTTAACAAAAAAATACACTATTGAGGACGACATCACTTTTCGAAAATCACCCAAACTCATCAAATGTCCACCGATCATGACCCCCAGATCACGAAAAAGTGGTTTTCCAAAATTCACCTGCCCACGATATATATATATATATATATATTTATAAAAAATTAGGAACTAAAAAATTACATAATACTTACAGAAATTGAGTAAAAATTGAAGATGTTTGTTAATCATTTTCATGGACAAGTGTAGAGGATAAAAACATACAAATATGAACTAATAAACCAAATAAAAATTAAATAACATAGGAAAGATAATTCCAAAAAAGGTTTAAATTAATTTAGAAGTTTTTTACATTTTTAAGAATAATTTTTATTTAAATTTTTGAAAGATGTCAATTTGATCATTTTTGATTTCATTGTAAGGAAGGAAGTAGGTAATTAATTTATTGTTTAAGAAAGTGAAGTTATTGTAACAAACAAATACCTAGATATTTACTGAAAAATAATCGAAGAAATATTTAACAGAGTAAAAATAATTTTTGAAAGACACTAAATATTTGGAAATTATTTATTCTTATTTTTATCTATTTCTAATAAAAGACTATAAATATTACTTAAGTTGTCTATGTCTTTCTTAGAATTTATCAAATTTGGTCTTTGTGAAATCCTAACCATTTCCAAAAATGTGCGTTTAAAAGTGTTAACTTCAGAATCTAAAACTATGGAGTTGTTATAGTTTGCTTCGTGACCAGTGGAAGTAATATGTTTTGTTAAAGCACAAGCGCCAGTCTTTCTTTTTATATCACTTTTGTAAGATGTTATGCGGTCCTTAAGATTTCTTGAAGTTTGTCCTACATAATTTAGATCACAGTTTAGGCATGGTATAGAGTAAACAACATTTGATTGTTGAAGTGTAGGTGTTTTGTCTTTAATTTTTGAAAACAATTGTTTGACGGTTTTTTCAGTTTTAAAAGCAACTTTATCTCTTTCAGAGGTTTTAAGGATTGAAGCTAGTTGTATTGAAATAGGTTTGATGTATGGAAGAGAAATATATTTTGTTTGTTCAGTTTCTTGTCTATCGTTAGAATTATTCAAGTTTTGTACTAACTGTAATGAATTTGTAGTTGAGAAAATTAATTTATTTAATAGTTTTTTTGGATATGAATTTTGAATCATAATATTATAAAATTTATGTAGATTAATTTGTTTTAATGATTCATGTGTGACTTCTAAAATTTTATTTTTCATATTCATTATTAAATTTATTTTAGTTTTGTAAGGATGGTGTGAATAATAATTTATGTACCTGCCAGAGTATGTAGGTTTAGTGTACCATTCTGTTATCAGAGAGTTGTTATTTCTAATAATTTTAGTGTCTAGGAAAGGTACTGAATTATTATGCTCTTCTTCAACAGTGAATTGGATTTTATTGTGATAACTATTAAAAACGTCAATTGTTTCTTTTGTTTTTCCTATTGGTATGGAACAGATAATATCATCAACATACTTCTTACAAAATGGAATTTGAAAAGGTAATTTTGGTATACAGAATTCTAGTAAATCATCCATAACATATTGAGCTAGTATAGGTGAAATTATAGCTCCCATTGGTGTACCCGCGATTTGTTTATTAAATATATTATTGTAAGAAAAGTATGTAGAATCGAAAATGAAGTCAATTATTTTAAGAAAAGTTTGTTTTTTAATATTACAATTTTCTTTTATATTGTCAAATTTTAAGCAAATACTTTTCTTAACTAAATCAATTGGAATGTTTGTGAAAAGGGAAATTACATCTAAGCTTATTATTTTATAATTTTCAGATAGTATAATTTGAGTAATAAATTATAATTATATTTATATATTTATATATTTCTCCAAAATCGCGAAATTTCAATTTTCAAAACGCTCCTGTAGCTTTATCTTTCAAGATTAGTGAATGAAATTTTGGATCCTTGTAAAACTTTAGATTGACGTTAGATTTTCGTTGAAAAAAATTCCTAAAGTTGCGTTACTTCTACAGGGTGTCCTTTCAAAATTCCCCATATCCCGTTTTTGTCATCTCATTTCAGGTCGCAGTTTTCAATCTAGGGGACTGAAATTTTTGTGGGAGTAAGATACCTATAAGAACTGGTCTGGTATTGTACTTGAGCAAAATCGGCCAAGCCGTTTCAAAATGGCGGCCATTTGAATTTTTGGAAAAATTGCTTTTTTTTTAACCCCTGTATGAGTAAGATGGAAAAATAACTTTGAAACTAAATCATCATGATTGGAGGAAAATTAATTGAAATTTGATTTAATGTTATAAAATTTACATTACTTTTATTAATAAGCCAGTGGCGTGGGTAGGAAAAGGGTAAAAATCGCTAAATTTCTCTAACAATTTATGAGCACATTTTTGAAGGAATTAAATTGAAATTTTCACAGTAGGCAACTATACTAATAGCCTCTAGCCCTTAAAAATTTCAAGAAGTAAATAAGGAAAATGGCGGGGTTATTTGAATTTTTTTTACATGATGATTATTTCTCTAAAATTTTAAAAACCCTCCTGTAGCTTCACCTTTCAAGATTAATGAACGAAGCTTTTTACTCTTGTTAAACTTAGAGATGACATTTGATATTCGTAGAAAATATTTTCCTAAAGTTTTGTTACTTTTACAGGGTGTTCCTCCAAATTTCCAAAAAAAACCGGTCATGAGGCACGGTTTCTGGTCGCAGTTTTCAATTTAGGGGGCTGAAATTTTTTTTTTAGTAATATAACTACCAGTAGTCGTCTGGTTCTGTGTTTGAGTAAAATCGGAATAGCCGTTCCAAAATGGCTGCCTTCTAAATTTTAGGAAAAATTGATAGATTTTGAAATAAAATAAGCAAGCTAGAAACAAAAACTTTTAAACAAAATTAGCATTATTGGAAGAATAGTTATTGAAATTTGAGTTATTGTAATAAAATTTTGCATTTTTTTTATTATTAAGCCAGTGGCGTGGGTAGGAAAAGGGTAAAAAAGGCTAAATTTCTATAGCCGTTTATTCTATTTTTCTATTTTTGTACGAATCGAACTGAAATTTTTCCAGTAGACAACTATACTAATAACCCTTAACTCTGAAAATTTTCAAGAAGCAAATAAGAAAAATGGCGGAGATATTTGAGTATTTTTAAATTATGTTTATTCCTCTAAAATTTAAAATTTTCAGTTTTCAAAGCTCCCTTTTCACTTTTTCAGTTCTATTGAAGGTAGTGTAAAAAATAGTATTTTTTAGGTAAAGTCAGCCAGTGGCGGGCAAAGGAAAAGGGGCAAAATTGTTCAATTTTACCATTTATTTTGGTTTTGTTAAATTTAAAAATCCATTATAAGGCACGTTTTCAAACTAAATGAAATGAAATTTTCTCAGTAAACTACTACGCTAATATGACCTGACTAGGGAAATTTTCAGAAAGCCAATTTAAAAAGCGGTGAAAATATTCATAAATTGGATCGCTTAAAAATACACTATTTATGCGATTGATGCGCAAGAAGGTTTTTTGTATTATACATAGTTACATATGGACTTTTACATTAAAGAAAGATTGGGAACGTAAAGTTTAAATTAAATTATTATGATACTATTTTTGAAACATTTTTGACACATTATTGAAATAATGTGCAGTAACTGCCTCTACTAAAAAAGCTATTTCGGAGAAACGGCCAGCAGGAACTTACGTTTAGAGGAACATTTTCACTGACGAAGAAGTTGCAATACAAAGAGAAATACAAAGAGAAATGTTCCTCCAAACGTAAGTTTCTGCTTCCCGTTTTTCCGAAATTGCTTTTTTTAGTAATGTCAGTTACTGCCCGTTGTTTCGGCCATGAGGTATAGGTACATCATAATTTGCATATCTATCAATAAAAATCTCCCAACCATTTAATGTTGCCTATTTCCTGATTATTTTGATTGCACTAGAATCCAAAAATCGGATGGTTTAAATAAAATCCTTCCAAATCCAAAGATCCAGGGGAAAACTAACGCCTTTCTGTGGATTGGCGGCTGTCATTTTTAATAAGTCATCGCGATCTGACGACGGTTTTATGTCTTGAAATAAAGTGGCTTGATCTATAGAGTCCATCGGCTTAAACAAATTGGCAAGCTACTACAAATATGCTAGATGTCGTTACCGTCGCCAAGTCACTAAATGCCAGTTGAACGGTTCTTCAGACGATCGATCTTTCCAACAAGCTGTAGAGGCCTGGGATGTCGTGCTGATGAGCCCTGGAGGGAGAAACGATCCTTACAGTTTTTCAGATCGAATGATTCTTTCATCAACTGTCCACCTTTTCTTATCATTATTGTTGTAATATTATTTAATAACATAATAACATTTATGGAAATTAGGTTAGGTCAATTTTTCGCAAATTTCTCGTAGCATGTCGATAAGCAGAACATAATTATCGTCAGATCGATTTTTGTTACTTTCCATCAAAAGGCTTTAGATTTTGAAATATCAGGTTTTTTTTATTGTCGTTTAGGTTTATGATATTGGAATCTTTAATAAATATTATAGGGAAAACTAAAAAAAAATAGTTTTACCGGTAAAATGTTGAAGTTTGATGGAGGTTACGGATCTAATACAGAAGCAAGAAACTGATAACAATAACCTATGGCTTCTATAAATATAAAAGTATTTATTTTTTATCAATTTTTTATACATCTAATCCAAAAGAATCAAATTCCCCGGACACAGTTAATTCCACCTTTTCGACTAATGAGGATCGGTCAATCCCGGGCATTAACTCCAATCCAGCAGAACACACACCGGCGGGCCTCCGGTAAATAATGATCGATTACAATATTACAAAGCATTCTACTTGTTCTGAAAATGCTTTTTAACAATTTTGAATCCTTCGTGTAGTTATTCCCTTATCAAGATCCAAACTTTCGTTTGTCGAAATATCTTTCCAAAGTAAAATATTCATTTTTCAAATTACATTCGTTGCAAATCATTTCGAAACGAAAGATTTTTATAATCGTCAGGTTTAGAACGTCGGCCCAAAGATTTGGTTTCAAAGGACCCCCGCAGAATCCTTATGGGAGTTCCGGGTTAAATTTTATGTAAGTTTGGGGATCGATAGTAATAGATTAGTAGACCAGAAGTCTCCAGGGCATAACCCCCCAAAAACTCCGGTTGTCAAGATTTTAATTCACCTCTGAAGATGGATTTTTTTTAGAGAGATCATTTTGAAGATTGAAAAGTTGCTGCTGTTGCGGTAGTTACATTTGAGGTCTGTTGAGCCATTTTCGAGAAAAACGGGGAAAAGTTCCGTTTTTTGTTATATTTTCGTAATTGCATTGACTTTAACAATAAAAATTTCAAAAAAAAAAATTTAAAAAAGTCATACCCAAGGCTATTACAAAAATGACACGACAAATTGAAAACTTTTTCTCGATTTTCTTGAAAACAGATTTAAAATGTAACAGTAACAGAAGCAAATTTTTCTTAACAAATATGATCCAGTTAAATCATATGAAAAAATTTAGCAATGTCAGTGTCTACTTAACCATAATATATCAATCAGCTTACATTTGCTAGAATTACAATAAATATCTAGGGACTTTTTATTTTAGTCAAAATTCAAAATTAATTTTAAAAATAGTTTAAACTAGGAAACAAAACCAAAGTTAATTATTTAGGTATCTATAAATTTATAACAAAATGCAATCGAGTTATTTCTCTAAAAATTAAATTGAATTTGAAAAACATTAGTTGTTTTATAATAATATAATGATTGATACTGTTTTACTTTCAAAGCAATTTCTCTGAAAGATGATATCTCCACAAGCTATTGACGTTTTTCCACTTCTCAGGTCTTCAAAAGTCACATTTGCGGCTTGGTTAAGGTGCTATTTTATAAAAGTTCACATAAATCAATAGCCAGCCTTGGTCTTGTACCTTGATAGGCCACGTACCTACGGCTTTTGAAATCTGAGACATTTCTACCAGAACGATAAATTCCTGTCTGTTTATCTGACAGTTATCGGTGGGAGACAGCCAAGCAATTTCCAGGGAAACACTGGATGCCATCCAGGAAACTGTAAATGTATTCCAGAGAAAGACATAATATATCAACGACTTTGTTCATTTTTAGTGGCACTCTCCCAGTGTATGATATAATGTATCCGATACTAGATGAAGTTTTTATTAACCATAAGAAATTTGCACAGGAAACTGTCGAATATCAACAAATGGCTGCTGGAAAATTCTGAATTTCTTCATAGCTGCAAGCTGATTCGGATATGTATACAAATAAATCGAATATGGTTAACCTTCGTATTCCCAAGGGATCTGAACTTTATTGGACCCTGTTTTTTATTTAGTAGTCGCATTCGATCTATCCGATGCTCGTAAAAATCTTATGTATTTTTTATTTTCATTTTAAAATTACAAAATATGAACAGAAATAGACTTGACTGGTAGATATGTAATAATTTATAGGGAAATAAAATGGAAATTGTATCGAAAATAAGATGTGACATAGTGTTTTATCATACACATAAAAGTACCCGAAATTACCTGATTATTTTTTCGTCTAATAATAATAAAAAAAAATTCCTATTTGAGAAAGATAATGTGTAATAGTGTAATTGGGCTAAATCACCCATCACATATTATCCCTATAAGGAAAAGGAATTATAAATCCATGAAAACTTTTATTATTAGAAGACGTCTCAAATCCCTAGTTGCAACAACAAAGGGTTAACTTCTTGCCAATCAGCGAGACATTCCTGCCGCCTTCACAGTCGCACCTCCCCCGAGACTTTCATCCCTCCCGTTATAGCCCACGATGTTCCGAATTACGTCACCTGGTAATAACTAGAGCTCTCCGGTACGGGATGAGGGGGATGAAGAAGTTTATATCATCACTTCCGTAACCTGTAACTGCACCCCATCGGATATCCAAGTTGTGCTTATCCGACTCAGGGACAACTTATAAACATCCCATTGCGGTGACCCTCGCCTCCGCAGAGACAGTCCTGCCTAGATTGGGTCCGTAATTAAGGGCTGCCATTCTCATTATTCCTAATTAGGGATTATGACGGGGTGAAGATGGGTAGATAAAGAAGGGAGACGTTGATCCAGGTTGTTAGATAACTTCTCAGAAATCAGATGTCCTCGATCGAACTTATTTGCCTCCTTTGGGGCTTTTGATGAAATTTTGAATAATAATAATATTAAATGAGTAATATTATGGCATATTATTTGAATTCGTTATTGCACTTTTTAATTCCAGCTTTCAGCCTTTCTAGTGTTCCAGTTTTTCAAAGCCCTAGAGAAATTGAAAAAATTTTGAACGCGGTATTTTGAACGGTATGTTGATTTAACTAGAAGCTCTTATATGGAAAAATAATTTCAATGAAGTTCTTACAAAATTAGAAAAATAAAAAAAAAACAGAATCTGAATCCTTCTGCGTATAAAATAAAGTTCTTGTAATTCAAAGTTCAGGATCTCTATTATTTTCATTTATTAGGATTCCTGAAACGATTGCTCTCTGATGGAGTTTTTAGATTACCCCAATTTGGTATCAGGGAAGTTCATTTACGCTTTTTGTTCTAATTAAGGTTTCATCTAGTTCTAAATTCAACTCTGATATACGAGAAATACCTAAGGAACAGTCTGATTGCTCTTACCTTTCATCTCTCCATCCTAACTCTGTAAAAAAATGTTCCGCGAGGATCGATTTCCTTTCATTGCGGTTTATTTCTAGTGAAATATATCATGCTCAAATTATCATTTAGCTACTACTGGAGTTATATGGTTGGGACATTTTCAAATAAAACTTTAAAGCATATTTTCAACAACATAAACTCAAAATAAATTCAATCCGATTATATCAACGAGATGTCTCAAAATGTGGCTTTGATCGAGTCGTTTGTTGAACTCCCTCCGCTATCTCTTCTTAGTTGAAGAAATCTTGTGATTTGTATTCGGTCATTGAACAAGCTAAGATAAGGGCTGAAGAAACGAGTGGAACGGTTCCCGGACGATATCTCGTATAAGCAGACAGCATTCTTACATTCCGGCTAGACGCCTTTAAACTCTACGCCTTTATAACTCACGTAAAGTTCCAATGTGAGCAGCCTTCGGCCCCTGAAATACTGCACTCCTTGAATAATTCATTGGAAAATATTTTTTCTCGGTTTCTACAAAGATAATGGATTTTATTGAGCGTAAACGTTACAAATATCCGGTTCTTTTATGTACCAGTACACCGATTCGATGGTTTATTATTGCAGCGGCTAGTCACGCATCATAAAGTTTATGTAAATGGGAAACTGCCGAAATTTTCACATTTTCGTTTATACGAAGTAACGGGGTGTGTATAAAAAGCTTAATGCTAATTTAAGCAGTCGCAATGGCTCGTATGATTTAATGGAAGAAAAGTTTAGTTTCAAGCTCTTTTATAAAGTTTGCTATGCATGCACATTAGAATTCTTTTCGTGGCATAAAATTTTCCTCATCTGTAAAGTTTGTTGAAGAAAAGTTGAAGCAGTCATGATCAAAACATACCTTGGAATATTTTAGTTTCTGTTGGAAATAACTTCGATCTGTTCTTTGGTTGGCTGATGTGATATTGAGATTACTTCTGTATGCTGGTATCAGACCAATGTATAGTATAGTATAGTATAGTATAGTATAGTATAGTAGTATAGTATAGTGTCTTCCCGAAAATTGAATATGAATCTGTGGATGTGAATGTGGAGATGGTTAAACCAAATACGCTAGACTATAATACGTCCAACTTCGACTGAAAACCGGCAGCGAGGCGACGCTAGCGAACCTGGCGGCTCGAGGACCGCTACAGTTGTTCTACTGGGCCCGGAATAGAGATGGGAAATACTGTTACCGAAGAGTACGACCGTTCCAATCCAACTGGTACCGCGACAGAAAAATACCGCGACAAAATATGTACCGGTATTTTGGAACTGTTTAGCCATAGCCACATCGCCGACTGGAGCGGAGCCGTAATCGCGACACACATACCCTGACCTAACCTCGGAACGGTATCTCTACTATAAACTCCTGCTCCTGGAGTGCTGGAACTGAATTATGTATAATCATAGTTCCTTGTTCCACGTGATGTTTTAGCCCATATGGCCTTGTATCTTGTATTGCATCTCTGTCCGTACTTCGGTTCGGTACGTATACCTATGTAGGTATCTTCATTTTTTTTTCTTACAAGACTGAAGTAAATGAAAAATTTTTTTTTTGCTTATTTCACATTCCATCTCAAGTATTTTTTCATTATATGTAATACAGTTACATATTTACATTTTTATTTGATAATTATTATGTTATTACTTATAATTTTTAAAGAGTCAAGTATACCTATAATAATTATTCCTTTTTTGTTTTCTGGCTTGAAATTTTTACTTTTTTTAATTTTCTTAGAGGACCGAAGTAGCCTTGCATAACTAGTCAGTAGGTACTCAACGATCCCATAGAGAAATATCGGGTCCGGGGTCTGGGTATAATGATTAAGTATCAAGCAAGCAAAAGTAATCAAGTAATCAACTCAACGTATCAGATACTTGTGACTAATGTATCAATATCTACTCGATACTGTTATCTGTTGCACATCACTATGGTGCAGTGTGTTAGTTACAACTCGCGACACTAAATGGCGCTGCCACAGCGGCTGCCTTCGAAATGCATGTAAAATTGCCGGAGTTGGACGTATTAATAGTCTAGTGTATTTGGTTAAACAGTGCGTCCGCGGATGTGGTTATGAAGAGAATACCTATTCATTTTACGAAAAAAGCTATTCTTTATAAAAAAAATCTGCTTCTCGAGAAACCTGAGAAACCACACCCAGATTTTCGTTTGAACGTACAGGGTCCAAGTCATAATAAAAAGGGAAACTTTTTAAATATTCATTTTGAGGAAAAATTTATTTTTTATAAAATGTTCTGCTTCTCAAAAAACTTCAGAAACGACACAATAACGATGAGAAAAAAAAACAAAAAATAAAAATAAAACAAAAAACAGAAGTATTCGACGTAGCTTCCACCCATCTTCATAGATTTTTCTACTTTTTTTGTAAAAATTCGTCGTAGACTTTACGAATAATCGCAGGTTGATTTACTTTATCTGAGACATTGCTTGGAAAATTTTAACTACTTTTTAGATAGATAGATAGATAGATATTTATTATCATATTATGTATCAATAAAAATACATTTATGAACGTCAAAATATTCGTTATAACATTTCATCGTAATAATGACCATATAATAAGACAAGAGTGAGGATAACAAAACTCTTATGATACAGCATAAGCTATAGATGATAACTTTAGATACATTACATGTATGCATGTGATATGTCTTGATAAGGTCAAGGTGGTCCACTATAGCCGCACCATGGAGGCGCAGTCAAATACTCATGACATGAATAAAACGAATTGGTCAAAAGGTAAGCTTTAACTTTCTTTTTAAAATTTGTTAACTGCATCACTTTAATGTTGTCAGGTAGTTTATTGTAAAGATTGACATTTGGAATGTTGCGCTTAGATGTTACCAATCTCAAGGCTGGGATGACCAAATCAGATCTGTTACGCGTCAGATATGTATGAAAATCCGAGTGAACCCTATATAGTTGTCTACTCTTGTGTATTTCCACCAGACATGAAAATATATACTCTGAGGCAACCGTGAGTATACCTAATTTTTTAAATAAACACCGACAGGAGTGTCTTTGTGTCACCCTACTGATTATTCGAACAGCTCGTTTTTGTAACTTAAAAATATGCACGGCTGAAGTCGAGCCTCCCCAAAGTCCAATGCAGTACTTTATGTGAGAGTGAAGCAATGAGTGATAAGCTATCAGCAGCACCCCCTGACCAACCAACTCACGCAGACGCCTTAAGGCAAATATCTGACTTGAGAGTCTATTACAGAGATATGCTCACCCCACCTGAGCGAATCATCCAACCAGATGCCAAGAAGCTTAACCGCACGGCCACGATGAATACTGGCATTAGTTGAGAACGTTATGTTTTGGGTTTTTTCCACATTTACTTGTAGTTGGTTGGCTTGGAACCAATCATTTATGGACTCAACAGCGTGGTGGACCCGAAAATTCAGTTCTTGTATATTATCTGCCGATACCAAGAGAGTGGTGTCATCGGCGAAGAGAATCACAGGAAAGATTGCCCCTTTCAAAGTTTCCGACAACCTCATCAACAACACCCTTTAGGGCATCATAAGAAGAGCGACCCGAACGAAAGACGAATTGTGATGAACATTTATAAAGGTTCTTATAGTTTCGAAATATCTATCGATTCTAGTCTTAAGTACAACTTCAAAGACACGACCTATTATTGGTATAATCGCAATTGGTCGGTAATTAGAAACAGCAGTCTTATCACCTTTTTTGTAAATCGGAAGGACTTTTGAAATTTTAAATGGTGTGGGAAAAATACCTTGTTGAATACAAGCGTTAAGCGGGCCACTCACTAGGGAGCATGCTGAGCAACATGTTGGTCAACATACTTCTCAACAAAACCTAGCGAACTCACACATCAGGAAACATGTTGGGCGACTTCAGTTGACAAAATGTAGCCTATAACAATAAACGAGTAGGCTTTATGATGAAAGTGCTGACAAAGCAAGAAAAAGTGGCAATTGCAGTAGGCTTGACAATAGTCACAGAAAATAATAATAAGAGAAAGAAAAGAAGAGTATGGGTAAAAGACTGGCTTTTAAATCGCAAAAAATACTCTCAGATGAATCTGAGTTGAAAACTACAGAGCCAAGAGACTTTCAGAATTATTTAAGAATGAATGATGTAGCATTTGCCACATTGTTACATCTTGTGAGGCCCAATATTACAAAAACATGATACAGAATTTAGAGAATCAGAAAATTTAGAAAATCATAATTTTTTAATCATTTTTCAATTAGTTCATTTATTGCTTCATTTTTTTTAATGTTTATTCGAATAATATTTTCTCTTTATGTCCCATAAACACGGATAAGATTCATATAACTCTATGAACTCTCTCTAAAATTCTTTATTGTCGCTGAAAGACATCACGAACGCAAAACTTAAGTCGCAAATCGTTTAAAAATTTAGTTTAAATCGAATAAAGAAATCGTCAACCAGTGCAGGGAACCACACACCTAGGATAAATGCTCGGCTTACGTTGCGGCTTTTCGGTCTGGCGCTAGGAGCCTGCAACATAGCAGCATGTTGACCAACCAACACACACATTTGGAAACTTGTTGACGGCAACTCCGTTGACCAGCATGTTGTCCAGCATGCTCCCTAGTGAGTGGCCCGCTTTAAATAGACTTGTCATAACACTCTGTACATCTCATTTTAGTGTATTTTTTCATAAAAAAATACACTATTGAGGACGACATCACTTTTCGAAAATCACCCAAACTCATCAAATGTCCACCGATCATGACCCCCAGATCACGAAAAAGTGGTTTTCCAAAATTCACCTGCCCACGATATATATATATATATTTATATATTTATATATATATATATTTATATATTTCTCCAAAATCGCGAAATTTCGATTTTAAAAACGCTCCTGTAGCTTTATCTTTCAAGATTAGTGAATGAAATTTTGGATCCTTGTAAAGCCTTGGAACGACGTTAGATTTTCGTTGAAAAAAATTCCTAAAGTCGCGTTACTTCTACAGGGTGTCCTTTCAAAATTCCCCATATCCCGTTTTTGTCATCTCATTTCAGGTCGCAGTTTTCAATCTAGGGGACTGAAATTTTTGTGGGAGTAAGATATATATAAGAACTGGTCTGGTATTGTACTTGAGCAAAATCGGCCGAGCTGTTTCAAAATGGCGGCCATTTGAATTTTTGGAAAAATTGCTTTTTTTTGAACCCCTGTATGAGTAAGATGGAAAAATAACTTTGAAACTAAATCAACATGATTGGAGGAAAATTAATTGAAATTTGATTTAATGTTATAAAATTTGCATTACTTTTATTAATAAGCCAGTGGCGTGGGTAGGAAAAGGGTAAAAATCGCTAAATTTCTCTAACAATTTATGAGCACATTTTTGAAGGAATTAAATTGAAATTTTCACAGTACGCAACTATACTAATAGCCTCCAGCCCTTAAAAATTTCAAGAAGTAAATAACAAAAATGGCGGAGTTATTTGAATTTTTTTTACATGATGTTTATTTCTCTAAAATTCTAAAAACGCTCCTGTAGCTTCACCTTTCAAGATTAATGAACGAAATTTTTTACTCTTGTGAAACTTAGAGATGACGTTTGATTTTCGTAAAAATAATTTTCCTAAAGTTTTGTTACTTTTACAGGGTGTCCCTCCAAATTTCCAAAAAAAACCGGTCATGAGGCACGGTTTCTGGTCGCAGTTTTCAATTTAGGGGGCTGAAATTTTTTTTGTAGTAATATAACTGCAAGTAGTCGGTCTTGAGTAAAATCGGAATAGCCGTTCCAAAATGGCTGCCTTTTAAATTTTAGGAAAACTTGATAGATTTTGAACCTCTAAATAAGCAAGTTAGAAACAAAAACTTTTAAGCAAAATTAGCATTATTGGAAGAATAGTTATTGAAATTTGAGTTATTGCAATAAAATTTGCATTTTTTTATTATTAAGCCAGTGGCATGGGTAGGAAAAGGGTAAAAAAGGCTAAATTTCCATAGCCGTTTATTCTATTTTTCTATTTTTGTACGAATCGAACTGAAATTTTTCCAATAGATAACTATACTAATAACCCTTAATTCTGAAAATTTTCAAGAAGCAAATAAGAAAAATGGCGGAGATATTCGAATATTTTTAAATTATGTTTATTCCTCTAAAATTTCAAATTTTCAGTTTTCAAAGCTCCCTTTTCACTTTTTCAGTTCTATTGAAGGTAGTGTAAAAAATAGTATTTTTTAGGTAAAGTCAGCCAGTGGCGGGCAAAGGAAAAGGGGCAAAATTGTTCAGTTTTACCATTTATTTTGGTTTTGTTAAATTTAAAAATCCATTCTAAGGCACGTTTTCAAACGAAGTGAAATGCAATTTTCACAGTTAACCACTACACTAATATGACCTGACTAGGGAAATTTTCAGAAAGCCAATTTAAAAAGCGGTGAAAATATTTATAAACTGGATCGCTTAAAAATACACTATTTATGCGATTGATGCGCAAGAAGGTTTTTTAGTTTGGTTTTTAAAGATTATTGAGAAGCAAAATATTTTATAAGATATAAACTATTCCCTAAATTGAATGTTTGAAAAGTTTTACTTTTAAATATGACACGTCCAAGAAAAAATCTAAGAATGGTTCATTTGAGGTTTCTCGAGAAGCGGAATTTTTTACAAAGGATTAGGTACTTTTCTCGTAAAATTGATATTAAAAAGTTTTTCTTCCTCATAACCCCAGCCATGGACACACTGTATAAATAAATAAATGTAAATAAATAAATATCAATAAATAAATTTAAAGAAATAATATTTTCTTGATAATCCATGAAGTTATAGGCAATCGTTATCATAAAGGGTGGTCAACTTGAAATTCCCAACTTATAAAATTCAATCTTAAATCGCATGGTCTTGACGGTCAGGTAAGCTTACGTTTGGATCCGCATGTTTTTCACACCAATAAACATAATCGGTTTCTTGCTCATAAGCCGCTTACCATTGACTGATTTACTCGACCTTGATCGTTCCCACCGCTCCCAGAGCGTCATAGCGATTTCCCCGCAGTGCATTCAATAATAAAAAGTAGGTACTAAACACAGCTGAAGACTTCCAAATTCACTTCACAATCACTAGACGCTAGCTTGGGCTCCAAATAGCGAATGGTTGACCATACTTCTGTATATAGGACCTTACCTAATATTACAATTATTAATAATATTAATAACAATACGTCAAAATACTTTGACAATAATAGGCAACAATTAATTTCGTCACCATGGAAACTATTTTGTATTTATAGGCAATGTGCTATGTACAAAGGTATTTTCAGCCACCCTGTTCCGTTCCCATGTTTCCCTTTTCCATATAATTCCCTCCTTATTTTGAATTATGCACGGGGGGAGAGGAACGTGACAACATGGTGCGCAAGACCATGTCCTATGGGCATACAGAAAAAGGGTGCCTACCACTTCACCCATGATTATGAGATAAACCGCCGTCTCGTTCGGTCCATGTCTGTCTATACAGACGAAGAGTGTTTACATTGCAATCCACAAGTGCTATGCGACGCGATAGTATCTTCGGCCCTTGTCGCCAGATGAAAGCTCACTAAGCTGTCTACATGGGATATTTAAGGTAGGTGCATAAGTATCATCCTAGAAATTACACCCCTTAATTGCTCCCCTAATTATCTTCCCGCTGGTCCTTCGAGTAATTAAATTAATCAAAATTCCAAACCGCGTGACTTACTATACAAATAGAACAATTGAGTTCTTGGCAGTAGTCTATACGCAACACACCCGTTATACCATAAGAGGCAAATTATTTATACAGTGTGAGTTTTTTTCAATGTTTAGTACAGGGATCTCGTAAACTACTGCAGTTAGAGGAACGGTTAAATGGGGAAAGTAGTGCAGTTTTATGAGCTTAATTCGAAACAGCTTTTGTTTTTTTGAAAATCTCCATGGCTTCCTAGATATTTAACATAAAGTAAATTCCGCGAATTTCTTTACACCGAGATAGCAGTCTTATTATTGGGATTAGAGAAAAATCTTAAAGGAAAACATTTTAGACCATTTCATAGACAATAAAACGGCGTTACAATTTTTTTTATTTGTTGTGTCATTTTCGAGCTATGACGTAAACTTGTGTTTTTTTAAATGTAAGTCATAGTTGGCTATGACATCATTCGATATGTCTTTTTTTTTCTAAATACAACGATATAAAACTCGATATCGTTTTTTCGGGAAATAAAAAAGTTAGGACGGTTTTTAATTTTATTTTCTCAACTTAACTAGGCGGCCATGTAAGCATAACTGATAGACCTCAGTTGAATTTGAAATTGTACATAGATAATTTTGCAGAATAATTAGTAATCCTCTGTGCAAACAATTATGATTAATTAATTACAAATTTTCTAATAGCCATCTAGTAACTCTAGAAAATATTATGAAACATTTGAATATAAAAGCTAAAATGCTATAAAAGTAGGTTGATTTTATAAATCAACTGGAAGTTACAAATGTTCAAAATGGCCACCAATATTTGAACAGCATTCTAGTAACTAACTGTCAAATTTAAATTAACTAAAAATTTAATAGTTTCACTGTTTCTGTTACTGTTGCTAAGCAGCCGTCACATTTTGATATGAATATTTAGTCTACAGTTCTACAGCGTAGGTAGGTATTGTTACAAGATTTTTGAAAGATTAGAATTAAATTAATATTTTTTTTAAAGTTCTCGAAAACTAGCTATCCCGTTTATTTTTTATTTTTTATTAATTTAATTCTAATCTTATCAAAAATCTTGTAACAATACCTACCTACGCTGTAGAACTGTAGACTAAATATTCATATCAAAATGTGACGGTTGCTTAGCAACAGTAACAGAAACAGTGAAACTATTAAATTTGACAGTTAGTTACTAAAATGCAATCTATGCATTCAAAATATTGGTGGCCATTTTGAACATTTGTAACTTCCAGTTGATTTATTCCCTCATTTTCATTGTTACGTGATATACCTACTGTAAAGCTTTTATATTCAAATGTTTCATAATATTTTCTAGAGTTACTAGATGGCTATTAGAAAATTTGTAATTAATTAATCATAATTGTTTGCACTAATTATTCTGCAAAATTATCTATGTATAATTTCAAATTCAACTGAGGCCTATCAGTTATGCTTACATGGCCGCCTAGTTAAGTTGAGGAAATAAAATTAAAAACCGTCCTAACTTTTTTATTTCCCGAAAAAACGATATCGAGTTTTATATCATTGTATTTAGAAAAAAAAAGACATATCGAATGATGTCATAGCCAACTATGACTTACATTTAAAAAAACACAAGTTTACGTCATAGCTCGAAAATGACACAACAAATAAAAAAAATTGTAACGCCGTTTTATTGTCTATGAAATCGTCTAAAAGGTTTTCCTTTACGATTTTTCTCTAATCCCAATAATACGACTGCTATCTCGGTGTAAAGAAATCTGCGGAATTTACTTTATGTTAAATATCTAGGAAGCCATGGAGATTTTCAAAAAAACAAAAGCTGTTTCGAATTAAGCTCATAAAACTGCACTACTTTCCCCATTTAACCGTTCCTCTAACTGCAGTAGTTTACGAGATCCCTGTAATAAACATTGAAAAAAACTCACCCTGTATACAATGTGACCAATTTTTTCATGAGTCATTCACTCCAGATTTTGTTTAATAGAGTTTGATGAACTGCATTTTGATGGAAAAAGTACGCCACTGGATGCACCCCATCTCTCAACACAGCACTATAATAAATTTCATAACCTGTCAATGGGGATTAATGATTTTAAAGTCAAATTAAGCATTTCAATTAGAGTTCATTTACCGATTAATCCAGTGGCGGTGCCCGGAATTTGAAAAAAATCATAGATAATAAATTCTTGGTATTTTCATTTGCCAATAAAATCGTTATTACTTCACCAAGTATTGAGACTTTATGAATCCAGTTGCGTGTCGAGATTTTATATTTTTGATGAAAAATCTACTATTAAATAATTCTTGATTATTATTTCCTAACACTGATCTAGTAAGCCTTGAATTTTGTAGGATGATTTTCCCCAAAGATACAGCTCATTAAAAGTCTGCTATTTACAACTTTGAAATCTTGGAAATCACATTTTTTATTGCAGATTTGGATTTCACGGCTTAACATACGGTAAACACGTTTAAATATTTACTTGAATATTTTTGGCGGGAAGTTCATAGAGACGCGTAAAACAAAACAAAAAACATAAAATAAGGCTCTGTTGCAAAATATTAAAGTTCTGACACTATAAAAGTTATAGAACTTTAAGTGCATACATAGCGAACATACAACACATTATAGCATCAACTTTAGGAAGCCAACATTCGCTGTTGTATGAAAATTGTAGCTCTAAAGATTAAATTAATCTATTTGAAACTTCCAACGTTTTAATGTGGGGTATTCTTGTTCTACTGCTTATTAGACTCATCCAGACTTGAAGTTGCCGCGACGAAATTTTGTGTTATACAAAGTTTGAAAGTTTTCACGGCTCCGTTGAAACGACACTTGGATAACTTTGGAAACTTTTTCCGTGAAATGGAATAAAGTTGATTTCAGTCAATTTCCCATTTCTAATATTTTATTAACGTAGTAGGGATAAGTCAATAGAACTCACGTCCAAATTTTTCCATAAATCAAAAAAGCTGGAATTTTTAGTCAATAATTCTTTCTTCTTATTCAAAAGCATCTATTATTATCTCATGTTCATTTTTGATGAACGATAAATGAGTAACTACTGTTTTAAAAAAATTCTACTGTATAATTATGGATATTATCAATGTTACACGTGTTTCGCTACTTTTAAAATAGCATCTTCAGACATATGTAAATATATAAAATTATTGATAACCTTCATATTTTTTGTCATTTACATAATTATGTCTGAAGATGCTACTTTAAACGTAGCGAAACACGTGTAAAATTGATAATAATTATCCATCAGTAGGCAGAGATTCTACAAAGTAAGTGTTGAAAACATAAATTTTTTATGATCTTGAGTTAAAAAAAAATTAATGTGTGGTTGTAGTGCCTACGAGTAGATTGTAGGAAAATAATTATTATTGAATTTCAAAATTTTCCTTTCAAAATATTGAATATAAAATTTAAGAATTTTTTCCATGTGTTACATTTATTATTACATACTTCGAAGCCTCATTCGACTAAATTGCATTCCCAGCTCCAGAATGACCTGATAACAAAACATTACCCCGATAGCGTCAGTGTGACTACAAGGATAAACGTAAGCTTCCAACTACCGGATAACCTTCTTAGGGTGGCGAGCAGCTGTTTTCGCGGCCACTGTAAACAAGTCTCACTTATCGCAACGGAACGTCCAAAACCTATATAAGAACTCTAGCTCACCTCGGGGGGTGTTGGAGAGGATTTCCTCCGCAGTTCGAATCACACAGCCTCGATTGTATTTGCACCCGGGAGTGGGCTTCCGGGCAATCCAGCCGTTCACATGGCATCCTCTCTGGAGACTTCTATAATCCAACTATCGGAAATCCCTTTATGTTTTCCGCACGGCTACTTTGACCGATCCCGGGCGGATCGGCCTTTGGTCACCTCCATTAAATAATTCAAGGATGAATTATAGATTAACCTGGGAAGGTCGATTGAGAGACGAAATATGCCAAGGAGGTGTCCAGAGAGACTTCTATTTACAAATAGTAAAATCCTGGGTGATATTTCTTGGACAGGTTGCAATACGTTCTGCTTTTTATTTCGCTTGAGATGGATTTTTCGAGATTCTGGAAATTGGATAATAGTTTTCAGCGCCAAAGTAACTTTATAATTGATTATGCATCAGGCTGTACCTACTATGTTTAGTTTAACAAGTATGGCTGAGTAATGTTTAACTGTTTACACACAAGTTAACATACACATGTGATTAACTGCTACACAGTAAGGGCGGACAACATGAAAATAGCGATTTCGTGTACCTATGTTGAAGCTCGAGGAAAATTGCAATATAAATTAGAAGTTTTATCTCGTTTTAAAAAGAGCAAGACTAAACATTCATATATTTTTACCTTTTGACAAGGGTAGTTTCCGTTGTCCGGAAGGCAACTCTTTTTATCTAAACGGCTCTTTTGCTAGGATGCAAGGAATGTTTTACATTTCCTGTCAACCAACATACTTACATAAAAAAAAACTATTCCTACCCTATATAGGTACTGATAGCTTCCATGATAAAAAAAATCGAAGTTAACCACAGAAAATGATTCTGCGTCTGACATATTTCAATACTTTTGATATCAAAACAGGAAAAATATGCTGCAGTATTTGTTAAAGCTTGCAGGCAATTTTTAAACGAAAATGTTGTAAAATGAATAAAAAAAGTTCTTGACATCTAGTTTAAATCCCAGGACTTTATCTGCGTATTTTTTTAGTGTACAGATTTTATATACTGAAACTCCCCTCTATTAAACTCTTTTTCTATAAACCACACAATACTGCTTTGTATACAGCGTGTTCAGTTAAGGGTACGGAGCGGCCATATCTCGGTAACTATTGGTCCTAGAGCCTCAAATTAAAAATTTTCCAGACATAAGTGACCATGAGAAATTCATAGAAGATATTTTCAAGATGGCCGCACTTTCGGAAATACCGGAAGTAGACACCTAGTTCGTTATTTTAACGGGAACACCCTGTAAAATATTATATTTTTTAAATGTCTGAAGAAATCGAATACAGGTGGTTTTCACCACTGGAATTTAGATTGAGCGGTTTATGAGTTATAAACAAGTGAAAATCGAAAATTTTCAACTTCAAAGCAGTCTAGAACTAGAATGACTCAAGATATCTAAGAACGGTTTACATGTCCCTATCCTAACTTTTAATGTTTCATCCCACTATGTGGAGTAAATTTTAATACAGGGTGATGAAAATTATCCGATTTTTCATCACCCTGTATTAAAATTTAAACCACATAGTAGGATACAATGTGAAAAGTTAGGATAGGGACATGTAAACCGTTTTTAGATATCTTGAGCCGTTCTAGTTCTAGACTGCTTTGAAGTTGAAAATTTTCGATTTTCACTTGTTTATAACTCATAAACCGCTCTATCTAAATTCCAGTGGTGAAAACCACCTGTATTCGATTTCTTCAGACATTTAAAAAATATAATATTTTACAGGGTGTTCCCGTTAAAATAACGAACTAGGTGTCTACTTCCGGTATTTCCGAAAGTGCGGCCATCTTGAAAATATTTTCTATGAATTTCTCATGGTCACTTCTGTCTGGAAAATTTTTAATTTGAGGCTCTAGGACCAATAGTTACCGAGATATGGCCGCTCCGTACCCTTAACTGAACACGCTGTATAATAAAGGATCAATTAACAGCTTTATTAAATTATATCCAGCTGAAGCATTCTGCTAATGATTGTGTATTATTTCGTGCCGTATTGGCACTCAATCATTTCGCTTACTTTTTATTCATTGGAGCTTATTATTTTAATGATTTCCATATTTGATATCGACCTGATTAATCAACACTTACACAAAAATTTCCAATTTTCAGATCTCTTCTTTTATATTATTCTAGCTACAAGGTCTCTTGGTCGGTCTGGTAAACAATAGGTATACAATAAATGAATGTTTTACAAAAATAAATAATGGTAATACCTCGATAATTTTTAATAATTATATTTGAAAAAGCAAGATGTCAGAAAGACTTACCTAGACAGGCGAATCTAGAATGCACATATTCGTAAATGTGAAGTTTATCCAGAGCTTGTCCTTATGGTTCAAAAATTTCCTCACGTTAGTCAGTTTTTTTTTTTACAAATTAGGCCACATATTGCGCCGATTAGAAATATCTAGTAATAGGTACGAAGTTAAAAAACAACGGAGATTTGGTATTTACCAGGACATCTTATAGGAGGACTTGAAAAAGGACAAAGGACAAACTGGTCCAACAGAGGGCAATAACTTCCGGGACTTCCTAAAGGCAGGATTTAGCATTAGAAAGACTGTCGGTAAATGCAGAGCCGATATTTTCGGGGGTAGGTAAATTTAAGAAGATAAATTTTGTCGATAATTTTTTTCATCTCTGAAAGTTTCGATAGAGAATAAAATTAGGAAACGGATTGTACTTCACTAATGTGATATTCTCTCACGATTAAAAAGTAGAAGAGAAAAAATAAGTAATTAAATAAAAATGTCAAAATTGACACTTTGCCACCTCCTATAGTGGTTAAGCCAAGCAAATTGGGACCTTGATAACTTGACTTAAATCGACTTAGTTTCACCCGAGGAACATTTGGTAGTGAGCTGTACAGTCATTTCAAGGACACCTGTATGCTGCTGCTAGGATCCAATCTTCTTACAACTAGAAGAGTAAATTATCGAGGAACTAACTTAAAAACTAACCTCAGTGGGAAGTCTTCAGTACTATCGTCTACCAGTCCCACGGGATCTAAGGAGTCCAAGAAATCAAAGTATACGCTTCCAGCAATGACAGCTCCTTATAGACTAAGAGCTGGCGGCCGCGAGGTACTATGATCGTACCTCCGGCTGGAATTTTGTGAGGTGGTTGGCGGAACCATCAACAGGTGTCATCCGCAAGGATTCAACACAAAACCTCTGCAAAAGGCACGCCAGACGACTCAAAGTCGAAGAAAAATTTACTCAAAAAATGTTCGTACCTCCGGCTAAAAATTTACTTATAACTTGTTTCAAGGTCATAGATGAAGTATGTAATTCGCCAGACTGCTAGCTCAATGCTAAAGTGGTGAAAGACGTCCTCAAACATAACATTTTTTTTTTTTTTTTTTTTGTTACCTCCGTCTGACATTCTTACATATTGTCTCAGAGACCTTTTTGAACACAAATAATAATTGCCAGACGAAAAGGCCCCTGCGATATCCCTCTGCAAAGCTGCGAAATTACTGCCCGCATCAAAATTGTGAAAAAAAAAATAACAAGTTTGATGCGGGCAGAAATTTCGCGGCTTTGCAGAGGGATATCGCAGCGGCCTTTTCGTCTGGCAATTATTATTTGTGTTCAAAAAGGTCTCTGAGACAATATGTAAGAATGTCAGACGGAGGTAACAAAAAAAATTTGTGAAAAAAAATCACAAGTTTGATGCGGGCAGTAATTTCGCGGCTTTGTAGAGGGATATCGCAGGGGCCTTTTGGTCTGGCAATTATTATTTGTGTTCAAAAAGGTCTCTGAGACAATATGTAAGAATGTCAGACGGAGGTAACAAAAAAAAATTTGAAAAAAAAATGACATGTTTGAGGACGTCTGTCACCACTTTAGCAGTGAGCTAGCCGTCTGGCGAATTACATACTTCATCTATGACCTTGAAACAAGTAATACGTAAATTTTCAGCCGGATGTACGAACATTTTTTGAGTAAAATTTTCTTCGACTTTGAGTCGTCTGGCGTGCCTTTTGCAGAGGTTTTGTGTTGAATCCTTGCGGATGACACCTGTTGATGGTTCCGCCAACCACCTCAAAAAATTCCAGCCGGAGGTACGATCATAGTACCTCGCGGCCGCCAGCTCTCCGTCTATTAGTTCGATATATCGTGTGAGCAAATGAAAACATAATTTAGGTAGGCCCTGGAAAAAAAATTCATGTCTTAGATTGAATCCTACGATAAAATCACTGTCATTAATTTTTAAAATCTTATTTTTCTTATTTTGTGATTTTGAGTGGTCTGGGGTGCGTTCATGAATTACAGTTTGCATCATACATGAAAAACTCTGGATGCGTTCATAAAATAACCAGATCGCCTGATTGGATAAAAATCTAGCATCGTTCATAAATTGCCGATGACGACGCTTGAAGTGCACTCGCAGAGTTTTGAAGAAACACATGGGTGAATCAATTCTGTGCATAATATTAGTAAATTACAAAAATTAGTATTAAATTAAAAAAAAAGTGTGAATCTGACAGTTAAACATAATCTAATACTTTGGAATTATTATTTCCTTTGCTTTCTCGTTCGAATTACGTTCATAAAATGGAACAATCTGACGATATTCCGGAAAATGTCACAGCAGCTATTTAGGAGAAGCACAGACATACCAACTTTATGAGAATAGTTTTTCGAAAAAAAAATTGGGCAAGCGACTGTCCGGCAAAAATTTATAAACATTATTTCCAGAAGAGTTTGCCCTCTTAAAAAATGGCCACCACTAGAGCCACAGATCACAGACCTTACTTTTATCATGAGCATGAGTGCATAGTAGGAAGAAAGTTACTAATATATGGTGTAAACATCTCTGGATGTATTCCCATTTTCATTGGTTATGTTACTTTATTCTTGTTAGATTTTATTTTTATATCTTGTGGTGGATTCTTTCTGGTGTGTGCTTATGTTAAACCCTCAGGTGCAAATACTTAATAAATGACTTAGTAATAGGGCCTGCTTAAACATAAATACGTACCATTTTACAAAGGGCAAAATGCAGACTAAGGAAAACTATTATTAGATATTGTGCTTTGGCTTGAAATGACATTTTTACGGGGTTTGCAGTGTTAATGATCCAATAAACTTCACGGTAACTGGAACAATCTCCGAATAATTTATGTCAGCGTTATTCAAGAAATACAAAACTAATTTTAACAATCTGATGCACCTTATTTCAGCAAATGTCAAAATAATTATTATTTGACAATAAAATTGGAAAACAAGAAGAAGGCAATATCAGAATGAGTTTACGATTTTACAAACCAAAATTTTCATTTTACAGTTTTACAGATCCAATCTAAGACATGAAATTTTTTTCCAAGGCCTACCTAAATTATGTTTTCATTTGCTCACACGATAGCTTATTATTTAGGCGCTAGGTGACAAATTAACTGTTGGCGTAATTGCGAAGAAATGGAAAAGACTCTCATAATTTACCATTAAAAAAACCTTTCGATTTCGGTTTATAAAACGTGTGTTAAAAGGTTCGATTATAACATTATTCTAAGGGTGCCTACTTCATACTCGCCACTATTAATGAGAGGTGTGAAAATAGTAGTTTTTGTTAAATCGTTTCATAAAAATGCCATTTTGATTGACGGTTTAGTTTCGAAATAACGTTCTTTTAGACATAAGTGGATATAAATGACAATTAAAAGCAACTTTTTAGGAAGATTTTCATGAAGATTCAGGAAAACTTGCTTTAAGTGTCATTCATGTCACTTTTAAGCACAAGTGTCTAAAATTATGTCACTTTTAGGTCACTCTAAAAGTCACTCTAAAGGCCGCTCTAAAAGCTCTAAAAGCAACAATTTGCATCAATAGGCTGTAAATTTTTGAGCTACCCAGTACACAGAGCACGTCGCAGTAAACAGTAGAAGCGCCTTTACCGTTACTGTCCCGCTTGGTTCCAACATCAAGGAGATTTTTCTTACCGGTTTTTCCATTTCGGCAGGGAACGTCAGCATCAAGAAGGAATTACAAATATCTCCATCTCCATTTTTGAATTTCAGTGAAGAATTTCATATCTAGGACACTATAGAAATTCTCATCTATATTATTGGCCCTATCAGAGAATGAAAGATAAGAAGCTTAGCGTTATTCCCTGTTGAAGGTAATAGACGGTGCAGTATTGTAAACAAAAAAAACAGGGCTTTTCAGTTCGCTTCGCATTGTATGTGCTCATAGTGCATTGTCATGAAAGTACAAGCGCTACGCCAGAATAAGTAGTTTTATTGAATAAAACAAGAGTTTTGTTGAAGTTTCTCAATATAGTAGGAATAATAATAGGATCTGAAAATAACAGAGATCTCGTAGATAAAGACAATGATTCCAATTGTCTTTTCTTTGTTTTGCCTGTAAATGTTGAAAATTCATCCAACGTTTTAGGTCATGAGTTTTGTACAGTGGCGGACTTAGGTGTATAAGACATTTAATTTTTAGTAGTATTAGAGACAAAATTTTGGAAAAGTACCTATAAGACATTTAATTTTTAGTAGTAGGTACTGGTGAGCAAATTTCATATACTGGGAAATTGCTTGACCTTGATGCAAAAAAAAAAAATTATTCCTCGGCGCATCTTCAGGAGGTCTAACATCCCAGAACCCTCTTCAACGTATTTAAATTAACTTTTCCAGAACCATATACATATCTGATAACCTCATCAAGCTGCCACTGGGTGGGGGCACTCAATTTTCAGTAGCCCCTAGGCAGCAGAAGTGTTTTATAAGGAAATCCTCACTCCAATCCTTGTTTTAATTAGCTAAAATGTTTACCTTAGCGTGCAAAGTAAGCAACCGAAATCTAAGAAACAAATACGTTTATTTACCATGAGAATCGATTAAATAGATACACAAACAATCTAGGCAGTTCCCTTAGGTATCAAAACTTATTATCTCCTCAATTCGATTTCCTGTAATACATCGATTCATATCGTCGCTGTCATTATATTACGTAAAGGCCTATCTCTGATTTAACAACTTTTCAGGAGAACGTTTTGAAGAAAACTCTACTGTTCATTTTGTCTGTAGCACGAGATATAATTCATTATCAGAACCTGTTTTTCATATACTTATAGCACAAAAGTACACTTAGAACATTGAGACATAATCTTTTTTGAAAGAAAAGATTGAACTTTTTCTGTAAATAAACTATTAAGAAGATAGGCCTTTACGTAATGACAGCGACGATATGGCCTGTAAGTTACTTCAGTCTAAGTTATTACGACATTAGCTCGGACCAGCTGAAAACCCTCGAAAAGTAATAACGTGATCTTTCAAGGATTCAATTTTAATTCTCTTCCGGACCAGATAGGCTCAATTCAAAGCCAACAGAGAGCAGGGTGTGTGTGAGTTGCGTGAATTAATGCGAACCCTGACGAAATATTGAGCGAAATCCTCGGCGAAATCCATAAAAAACGAGAGGTTGATTTTCATTTGCTGGTACCTATTTCAAGTTTTTATAGATTTTTAATTAAAATTTTGACAGAACGGTGGTTACGCACGAATATTAGAGCAAGTCTAACAATAAATTATCAAAGCAAAATCAACTAGGTACTTATATTGCCCGAAGAAACATTTAGAATTTTTTTCGAACTTTATAGAATTTTATTCGCGAGTTATTTAATGATCCCATACAGGAAAAACTTTAATCCTGACTGTCTGGATTCTGGACATATTTCCATTTTAATGCATCTGGAACGATGCCATTAGCATAACTTCTTTTAATTTTAATCTTTACATTCCTTCCAGGAAATACTTTCGACGGAATGGAAGAGAGATGAGCCATCAGGAGTCCCGAGGAGAGAATTCCTCTATCTAGATTCTCTTAGGACATAGTTTCTTCTAATGCCATTTGTATGTGTTACACACAAGAAAATCAGCTGGTAGCCAGCGAGGATGGGCTACTGTCTGATATACTGCGGACTTGTGACATTTATTTGCGCCTGTGGTAAGTAATATCTCTTTGTTATTATAGCTAATACAATGTATAATATAATAAACAAAATTAAATCTAGTCAGTGGTAATTGAAATGGAAAAAGTTAATTTAGGGATTAACACATTTTTATTAAATTTGTTGTAGAGGCATAATCAAAATAACTATAAATTTAATCTCGCAACTCTGCATGTGTAGAGACTAGAGAAACTCATACAGCGTTAAATTCTTCAGAATTCTCATCTATTTACCAAGTAATTAGGTGGTTTTAAGTTCAAGCATAGTTAACTACCAACTTCAAATCAATTTAATTTACTGTTTACTGTTTGCAGTAAGCACACCAGACCTTATTCGACTAATTTCTTGCTACTTTGCTTTAAAGACATCCTTGTTTTACATGTAATGGAGGTAGTGCTTAAAATCTGTTACCTAGTTAAATGGTTGTTAGACTGCTCCTATTTCTGGTTCCAAACGATTATCTTACGAGCTCTTAAGCTACGACAACAACAAGACAGTAATTTGATGTTCGTGTGTGTGGAAATTTTAACTAAAATCAACAACTCCTATGTACCTAAATTATATTTCCCAAATTAACCTTTCGGAATAACGTTAGGAAAGCCTACCAATGATTAATAACAATAACTACGACATCCTATTAGATTAGAGCTATTAATTGTTTCAATACAATATGCTGATTAAATTTCTTACAATATTCATTATAAGTAATAAATTACTCGAAAACTAGTAGCTTTTAAATTGAAACTTCCGAAAATAAAGGAGTTATCCAGAAAATAAAAAAAATGGAGTTGTTCTGTTTTTCAGGATATTTCAGGAACAGTCACAGATATCTTGTAGGTATATAGGGTGTTTCAAAACATGTATTGGAAAATGGAAGGTGTGATTCCTTGGTTTATTGACATTATTATTGTTTTCTACATAAAAAGTGCTCTTGGACAAAAGCTTTAACGTGAACTGTTTTTAAACAAAACTACATTTTATGATGAAAAACAAAAAAGTAGCATCCATGGTCGAAAACATTACTTGTTTCTGATATTTTTTTATGACCGTTTCAATGTCGCCTAGTCTTTATATCAACCATGTAGCATGTAGGTAATTAAATTATCTTGTTTCCAACCATTTCAAAATACATAATTCACCATTTCATAATAAACGTCATGTCCAGTGCAGGGATTCCCGTCCCCGCAGGGAGGTGTTGGACACGGTCAGCCTCAGGCGGGCATCGTGAGTACCGTGAGTCCTCCGATGACCGTGATCCCGATATTCCCGGTGGGCGGCGTCGGCGGCGTCAGGAAGACGCTGTCGGGGTGGCGCGAGTGGCGCCGAGCAGACCCCACCCTCATCAACAGTCTCTGGAGGAGCAAGATGGGCAATGGCATTCGAAAGCAGCTCGGTGAGAATTTATTTTATTACCCCATAGGATGATTTAAACACGACGAGATGACAAATGAGTAATAAAATCGGTATAATAACTTTTAAATTACCTATGAAACCTTTTTACTATTATCATTTTTATTATCTTTAATAATTGAGAACAGCAAATTTAAAGTGTTTTTTTTTCTGAAAATGGCTCATTTAATAATGAATGCGATAAAATGAGCTTCTTGTAGATGATGTGTTATCAAATTTTGAACAAAAACTTATTATCTATGTACAGGCCGAGTACAATTCAAAAGTACCAAATAGAGACAAATATAGGTAACAAAAATAATCACAACTATTTTGGAAAAACAAAATATGATCAAAAGTGGAGAAATATTTCGAGATTTTGATGTAGGATTTCCAAAAATGATGATACTGTTTTTCTCGCAACAAGATCTTTCCGAAGTCAGGTCATTTTTGAACTCTGAAGACTGGTTCTAATATAGCCAGCCTTTATCTATTATAATACTGTGATGACAACTCCGGCTATCCGGGAAACTGGACGTAATCGGAGCTGGCTGGAATCGGACGGATTGCTCGGGCGCCAGATTTTTGCAGAGGGTTTACTCCCCCGGGAAAATGGACTCGCAATTTTTTCCCGATCACCTGAGTTATCACACAGTTGGTACGTTAATCGTACCCTTATCCCAGGGCAACTCAATGGAGAAGAAGGAGAATGCCAGGGGTCAGATGAGGTTATCACAAAAAAAACGGACGCGGAGGGGCGGTCTTTAAGCGCTCTCCGCGTTATATATGACACTCCCGTTGAGTCAAGTTGTTTGCGAGTAGCTTGAGGATCACGGTTAGTGGTGACAATAATTGAGGGTCATGAAGTGAGATTAATAACAGTTTTATTATTATCAGAAACCAATATGTACAATCAAAAAATGAACAAGACCATCCCAAAACTTATTAATTTCAATAACAAATGCAAATATCTGGTGTTAGCGATCGTTTTATTGTGGACGGCGAAGCAAAGCGGCAGGAAGCGAGGCGCGGTCAACGGAGGCGATGTAAAATTTCAACAATTATTAGAATTGACTCTCTCTGGTAGGTACGTGAGTACCTACTTCGCGTGTCAGGATCGAAAACCGGGTCGGTGCGGTGAGGCCGCTGTATGTTGCGATTCGATGAAAGGGCTGAGGCTGAGGATCGGCGTGCTGCTTCGACGAGTACCAGGCCACGCCGCCACCGCGAGATTACCCCCTGCTACGCCGGGTGAGCAATCTCACGACAAGGACGGGACCTTTGTTACTCCAGCGGAATGGGCCAACACCAGCTCAACGAGGGGGCTTTGCCCGGCCTTGATCCCCTTTAAATCCTGAAATTCCTAAAGGAAGCGGAGTTGGAGAGGCTGCTTCAATGAAGGGATTATACTCCAAAGAAGCAGAGAAGAGGGGGCACAATAGATCTATAACAGGTCGCAGCGCATCTGACACCCTCAATATCAATATCAATACTCCAGCGGAAGACGGGTACCGATGGGCTGTTGACTAGTACCAGACCACGCCGCCACCGCGAGATTACCCCCTGCTACGCCGGGTCAGCAATCTCACGACAAAAACGGAGCCTTTGTTACTACAGCGAGTGTCGGGAACAGATGCAGAAAAGGGACAAATGAGAAGGATTATTTGGGGCGACCGTGACACAACCAAATACAAGAAAAAATTACGACTGATATGAGCTATATCACCTACCTTGGCACGGAATCGAAGGGTGGTAGGCTCTTATAGACTCGGGGGATTCAGAAACGGCGCGGACTCGAAGCGGTGGTTTATCACTCGATTTGACACTCTACTGCTCGCCAATAAGAATACGGGATCGGAACTCTAATAACGCGTTTAACGCTACTAATCGCCGTAAGAACACCGAATCGGAAGTCTCTCTATACATTCAACACTCTATCGGAAGTCTTTACTAATGCGACACTCTATCGGAAGCCTATGAATTTAACACGCTAGGAAAACAATCTGTCGATATACACGTCGGTTTACAACTCGATCGGAAGTCTCAACACTCACGGTGTATAAAAAAGATTTATTCAGTTTTTACGTGCGGTGATAGCGCTGATATCAGCGATGTGGCTTCCGAATTTGTAGTCAACTGCCTCGATTCAGCTCGCTTAAAATTTAGTCTGTTCATAAAAAATTCAATGATTTGAAAAATTAATCGAAAATAAATACGCCTGTGAGAGTTTTAATGCCTATTATAATTTTTACTTTTTACGGAATGCATAAATTGAACCTGCTGGTGATTTTAAAATTAATGAAGAATATTACTATAGAGACAGTTAGCTACAATAAAGTCTAAAATTCACAACTTCATTATAATACGCGTTATATGGTTCAATAATCTGATCTAAAATGGGATCTCTCAGTCGACAAATTACTATTTTAAATATCATATAAATTTTCTAATTTTTTGAGGCGTCCTCGTCTCAATCTTTGCCCAGTTAAGGGTGCAAGAATTTGAAATTCAGTGAAACAGTTTACTGAAGTTTACCACCAAGAAGTTTCTAAAATGCTTATTCATTCTCCTGTAGTTTAGTTAATAACTAAAATATCAGAATATAAAATCTAACCAAACATTATGACATCAAACGAGTCAGCTTCAGTTTTACTCTCAGGATCTCTTTTTCCTTCTAACCCCTTTTTCCTCATCATCCCCTTTAATGACCTATTAAGATGAGCTAAGCCGGAGTATCATTTATTTTATGAGAGGCCATTAAAAAACTGTAAGCGTCTTTGATTTATTGATTTAGTAATTTTAGGAGCCGCAACTGGGTAGTCTGAGCTCATTAATTTAACCAAAGTATTCGATGACAATTTTTGATATTCTGAATAATTATTAATAATAACATTACAGTCTTTTTCTTTTTTTTTACTCTTTTGTCATTTGCTTTTCTTCTGCCCGTATTCACAAAGCGTTCTGGTCCTGTATATATCGAAAATAATTAAATAAATAGGATGGAGATATACAGTTTATATGCATTAGAATGAGATGGAGATAATTGATAATGTAATTAGTTCGGGAAATTAAAGTTTGTGAGTACGGACGTTTTAGTATGTCAAATTAATTTCTTATTTTTCTATCTATCAATGACTATAACAGTCATTGATCTATCAATTTTCTTTTATGTCAAATCAATTTCACTTTATGTGAATTGCTTTTCCTATCTACGTGCAGTGACAGTCTTATAAACATTGGAAAAATATTTGGTATATAGGGAATCTAATTTGAGAAAAGAGGAATTTAAATGACAAATCACACTGACGTTTGATGAATGGGAAAAGCACTTGACAAATTGGAAGAGCAATTGACAAACGAGAACCTAAAGAAAAAGACTACAGGGTGCACCATGTATCCTTCTCTATATTGCTATCTCCTAACGCTAACGGATACAGGGTCGGTTAAACAAGTCCAAAGGAGCGCAATTTTGTGGCCATCTCGATTCCGTCGAGACATACAAGATATCTGTGACCGTTCCTGAAATATCCTGAAAAAACTGAAAAATCGAGATTTCTTATTTTTTCCATATCTTTTTTATTATTGGAGATTAATGAATAATTTTTTGTGGGCTTACATAAGTCGTCAAGAGCTACCCATCTGACATTTCAAAAATTTTCAAAGCCGACTAGATCCCAGAATTTTCATAGTCAACTTTCGTTTTTCTTATGGCCACCATAGTGTTTTTTTTATGTTGTTCGGTATAAAAAAAATCATAAAAACTAAAAATTGTTAAACTTCAAAAAATAAATTAAAAAATTTTTTATTCTTCTTTTTTCTTTAAAGACACATTTTTAGACCGAATTTCATAGATAAATTAAAAAACCATAAGGCAAGCACTATTTCGGCGTATTTTACAAATGTTGACGTTTTTCGACAATTTTTTATTAGGTTTTTCTTTGAAAAATTAAGAATAAAAATTAAAATTTTTTTTTTTAAGTTTATTAATTTTTGGTTTCCATTATTTTTTTCATATCGAATGACATAAAAAAATAATATGGCGGCCATAAGAAAAACGAAAGTTGACTGTGAAAACTCTTGGATCTAGTAGGCCTTGAAAATTTTTGAAATGTCCGATGGATAGCTCTTAACGGCTTATGTAAGCCTACAAAAAATTATTTATTAATTTCCAATAATAAAAAAGATAAGAGGAAAATAAGAAATCTCGATTTTTCAGTTTTTTCAGGATATTTCAGGAACGGTCACAGATATCTTGCATGTTTTGACGAATTCGAGATGGCCACAAAACTGCGCATCTTTTCTCTAATTTAACCGACCCTGTATCTCTTAGCGTACAGGAGATAGCAATATAGAGAAGGATACATGGTGCACCCTGTATAATAACATCCAATATTTTGATATGATAAATAAAAGAGTAAACAATTTGACAGCAAGTCTGAATTCTAAGTATATCTTTAATGAATCAAAAAAAAACAAGCCTAAATCTTATACTGTTATGAACAGAATGTCCTATTATGGATATTATGGATTATACAATGTGTCCCAGGATAAGCGAATTTGTAGGTATAAATGACAAAAAAAATTTCGAGTTGAAGTTTGACCTCTTGAGGTCCATATGCCTTCTTGGTTAGATAATAAATTTTACCATATTTTCATGTTTAATAAATCAAGCATGCCTTATTTGACAGGAGCATTCTTTTTGTTTTCTGTGTACCTATGTATCTTCTGCATGAAATATCGAAAAAAATTTATGGAAATAATAGTTACCTACCTACTCCGAATTTAAAATTAGGCAAGGATGCCGAATTTTATAGCAATATAGCTAGCTGCATGATTGCTATAAAATTAGGCATCCTTGCATAATTTTAAATTCGGAGTAGGTAGGTAACTATTATTTCCATAAAATTTTTTCGATATTTCATGCAGAAGATACATAGGTACACAGAAAACAAAAAGAATGCTCCTGTCAAATAAGAATTTTGAATTTTTTTCGGTAAAACCAGTAGGTAGGTAAATAATTTTATTAAAAAAAAAATGTTTCTTAAAAAACATGTAAAGACCAAATTTGATATACCAGGCTATTAACAAACATCTAAAAATATGCTCTGTCTGAAGTCTGAAGTCTCCAGAAAAGTTTCCAAGGCAATACAGGGTGAGTCAGTTTTTTTGTAGCGGGACTTCAACAGTTCCAGGAAGACCTGCTTTAGGCTTAAAACTTCTCTCTTAAAACATCTGTCCGGAAAAGCTTAGAAAAAAAGATAGACGGTGTTGAAAAACAAAACTTTTCTCAGTTTTCACCGCATAATTTGGTCTTTTCTCAATATTTTATTTTCATAGCAAGAGGTTTTTTATTATAATTTTTCGCACACAAAACGAAGAAAACCAGAGGTGAATAAATTCTTCATTGGCGTAGATACAGGGTATATGACCCCTTTTCGGTCAACAACTTCTACGCCCATGGACTTGCAGGACCTTACTTATCCGCGTTAGATTTCCTGAATATATCTTTAAAAAAAAGGAATACCAATTAATATTCAATTTTTCCATAGTTTTTCTGTAAATTCAGTTTAAACTTCTTCATACCATTTATTTAGCCATACAAAATCATCGATTTTTTATTATTTTGTTTTGTTTTATTTTTTATTTAATTTTTATTATTTTTTTATTTACTTTTTTTATTATTTTTTTATTTAATTATTGAAGACGATCTTCTACTCGCATTTTTATATACAGCGTGGACATAGAGCGCACGAACTGTTCGCGTATACAGTTCTCGAATTGCCCGCGAACAACCGATTTTGGTCTGTATGAAGCTTTATTTATTTTATTTTTTTTTATTTATAGAGTAAGGTCATCCAACAGATCACAATAATGACCCAATATAGGATGACACAACTTAACATTACAACAATATAAAAACATTAGCCTCAAAACAACAGAAATGCTTGTATATAATAACAAGCAAAAATAACGTAAGCTAAACTAAACTAAACAAATAATAAACAACAAGGAAGCTAAAAACCAAAAAGAGGAAGCAAGTTCCCGAACGAATTCTCGGTCACGCACAAAGCCTCAAAAAATGTGCGGCCTTTCTTTTAAATGACAGAAATGAAGAAGAAGAAGCAGACCCGGCAGAAGCAAGTTCAACCTCATTGAAATGCCTGACACATGTTATCAAAGGTGAGTTCAAATAAAAATTTGTACTACAAGATGTCAGATCAGCATACAGCATGTGTCTCTGACGTAAGGAATATGGAGAACAATTAAAATTTAAAAAGCTCAAGCACTCTTCACAGTCCACCATACTATATATTAATTTATAAATGAAGCAAACGCCACTTAAGGACCGCCTCAAGGACAACGAATCTACTCTGTAAAAAGATAAGTTCTGATCATAGGAAAAGGAGCCTCTGTTTTTATGGTACCTAAAATTCAGGTTTCTAATCAGTTTTCTCTGAACCCTCTCTATCTGCTGTACGTATCTATCATACATTGGACTCCAGACCGCCGAGGCGTACTCCAAACGAGATCTCACTACCGAGAAGTACACGGCAATAACCGATTCTGATCTCCTGAACTCTCTCGTCGACCTCAACACAAAACCTAACATTTTATAGGCTTCCCGAACCACACCACAAATATGAGACTCAAACGTAAGTCTAGAGTCAAGTAGCACACCCAGATCTCTCACCTCATTTGCAATAGACAGATTGTGTCCAGAAAGAGACAAATTATGACAAGGTGGGTCCCTCTTACGTGAGAAGGTTATTTGCTTGCATTTCAGAGGATTAAGTTTAAGTCTGTTCACACAGCAATAATAGGCATCCAATCGTTCAAGGTCGCTCTGAAAAAGTCTAAAGTGAGTCTCGTCCGACACCTCCATATATATTTTCATATCATCAGCATAAAGCTTGAAATTAGCTGATTTGAAGCACTGTTCGATGTCATTTATGTACAGAGAGAACAGAAGGGGACCGAGATGAGAACCCTGGGGGACCCCTGACGTCACAGCCACGGTAGGGGATCGAGCACAATTCAATTCAACAAACTGTTCCCTTCCACTTAAGTACGATGCAAGTAATGTCAAAAGATTACCATGTACTCCAAGGGTTTCAAGCTTAGTTAAAAGGGTCTAATGGTGAACCCTATCGAACGCTTTAGAAAAATCCGTATATACCGCACACACGGATCTACCACGTTCCATTGTGTCGTAGGTACTCTGCACGAATGGCATAATGTTGGTAATAATTGATCTACCGGGAAGAAGCCATGTTGATCCCTTGAAATAATATTTTTTACATCAAAGAACAGAACCTTTGTTAGAATACTCTCAAATATTTTTCCAAAATGAGACAAGAGAGAAATTGGACGATAATTTTGAACATCACTTTTATCTCCAGATTTGAACACCGGGACAACCTGAGCGATCTTCCATTTTAAAGGGAAAACACCCTGCTTTAAAGCGACATTATAGAGCAGCAGCAAAGGGGTGATGATCGAATTCGCACAAGATCTGATGAAAAACGCAGGGATCCCGTCAGGGCCAGGGCCCTTGCTCATATCGAGTTTCCCAATGGCGGCTTCAACCCAACCTCTCTCCACAGACGGCAAAACGATACTTGACAGAGATTGTGACTTGCTAATCAAAACCGGTAGATCCGCTCTTTCATAGACAGAACTAAAATATTTGGAAAAAATACCACTAATAGCCGGACCGTCGCTAGCCACCTCGCCGTTATAGTGCATAGTTGAGGGATATTTTGTTGACCGCCGTCTGCCAGATATAAAGGACCAAAACCTTTTTACGTTGTCCCTAAGTCCGTCCTCCGAGGCGCAAATGTATGCCCTATAATCACCCTTGAGGGAGGCTTTTACCCTCCTACGCAGCTGCGAGAAGTCAGAATAATCCATCTCCCTTCTAAACTTCTTCCATTTCCTATGAATCTTATTCTTTTCCCTGATCAACTTAATCGTGCCAGCCGAGAACCATATCTAGGGAACTTGCCTCGATTACAAACAACACTAGGGATGTGCTCATCAATTAATTCGTTTAATACAATATACAACAAATTCACACATTCATTCACATTTTTATCCAAAAAAAGTGACCGCCAATCGTAGGAGCTCAATTTTTGATTTATCTGGTAATAATCTCCTTTCTTAAAGTTGAATCTTTTAAATGGCCTATTGTTTAAACACTTAGTGATCGAAACCTTTACACAAATATCCAGGGCCATATGATGCCCATCCTCGCTCACCATAGGCGCATCACAATGAGTGACCCTCATACTGAGCGTAGGCGACATTACTAAATCTAGCACCCTACCACGTACATTTTTAATTAGGTTAAACTGATGAAGGTCAAGAATTGAGAATGTATTTATAAAAGTATCATTCATCAAGTTAGAAGGAAACATAGGTAGGCAGTCCACGTCTGGAGCAGAATACTCCCAATTTATGGTACTCAGATTATAATCCCCAACTATGACACACTGATTTTTATTATTCAAAATAACTTGTTCAAGTTTAGATAAATGCTCACTGAGACAATAATTGTCAGTTGTATATGCGGGGGTACATACACACAACAGATTAAAAGTTTAGAGCTTACCCCATCGCCGACTGCCACCCACACTCCTCAACAATCCCTGCACAAGACCATTCTTCTATAGAGGCACTTAATGAGTCCCTAACCGCGATAAGCACACCACCACCATCACTCTTCCCGGTCAAAACTCGATCGCGATCAATTCTAAACACATTATAATTGGCCGGAAACAACTCATCATCACCAATTCCATCCTGCAACCAGGTCTCAACAAGACATACCACATCATATTCAGCGGCACAAACTTCCCTGTAAAAATCACCAGTCTTACTCCGAAGATCCAAATACATCAATTAATTTCTAAAAATGAACTTATTATTCCGGTGTAATGAAGTTTAGACTCAATTTACTCTAGAACTATGAGGAATTTCGAATATTTTTGAATATGTACACCTTTTTTGTAAAAAAAAACTCCAGGGATCCAAAGCTGATCAGAAAGGTCTTGTAAGTCCATGGGCGTGGAAAATTTTAGGCGAAAAAGGGGTCATATATCCTGTATCTACGCCACTGATGAATGTTTTCACCCATATTTTTCTTCGTTTTGCGTAAGTATATTTTATTTGAAATAATATTAGAATTAGCCACTCACGCCAATATTACATCCGCAAAAGCATTCAAAATAAGGTATTTACATACTTTAGAAAGGGGAGATCAATAATAATTATTACGAAATTCCACAAAAAAAATATCAAAAATATTGCAAAAATGTAAAATAAAATCAAAGTAGGCTTATATGACTATGAAAATTTGAAAAATAAAAAATTATGGGCATGCATTTTGAATTCTTAGAAACTTATTTCTTCTATAATTTTTTTCAATATTTCGTGAAGAAGATGTACTTTACATACACAGTAACCAAAATGAATGCTCCTGTCAAGGCATGCTTGATTTATTTAACATGAAAAAATGGTAAAATTTACTATCAAGCAAGCCTGGACTCCAAATGGTCAAATTTCAACTCGAAAATGTTTTGTCATTTGCACGTATTACTTCGCTTTTCCTGGGACGCACTGTAGGTTTAATAGTTGTATAACCGTTATTAAAAATTCACTAATAAAGAGATTTTATATTAAATTATTAATGTAATGAAATGAGCCTTAGATTATGAAATATAATGCATAAACTCTGATGAGATTTTCACCTGCGCATCAGCTATCAAGATACGAGAGAATCTGAGATATTTAGATAACAGTTTTTCACTCGCCCTTTCTTGATCGCAAGAAATGATGGAAGAAACGTCGGATGGAAAGTGGGCGAGTAATCAACAAGGGCTCGTTTTTCCCTAATAGCGTACCCAAGGAGTTTTTATGCTGAGGCCGTATAAAGACAAAAATTTGATAAAGAAACGTGAATGATATTAAAAAAAACAGAACAAAAGGGGTTTGAATTGTGGAATCAACCCAATATGACATTTATTTTTATTCCTTCCACGTACAAACAAATAAGCTCAACTAACAACATTCCAACATTGAACATTTCTATAAGTGTGTTGATTCAGATCATTGAAATGAACATGCAACAGAACTGAAAAGCTCACGCTTTGTTGGGAATGCGAGCTAAGATCGGCTGTCAAAAAGTGGCATGCCGTTTCAGTCTAACACAATATGTTGCCTTATCAGAGTAAATAAAACATTAATAAAAATAAAAGAAATAAATACCTTAGTAAATAAAAAAAATTAAAATGAATGATTCAGGACACCTAAAGCAGCGCTGCAAATAAAGCGTATGAGGGTGAAACTAAATGGTACATTTACGGTGGAGTGCTAGAACGTTAATTACAGATCTGCCAGATAATTACTGATTTTAAAATGCCCTGTATTATCAAAATGTTGGTCTGATATTGCTGGAAATAAACTCTACTCTCTTTTAGAAGAGTTAATTACTGATAAAAAATGAAAGACCATTCAAAATATTTAAAATTCCCTATTTTCAAAATTTGCAATTTAAAATCAACAAATAAAATCAAAAAATAAAATTTGTCAGATTTAAAATCTGACAAATCTTTAATTAGCGTTCTAGCACTCCACCCTTAGTGTACCAGAAGGAAATGAGTATACATATACAATTCATAATTTTTTCGAAGATTTAATGAAACTGATTGAAAAAAGTTTGTCATTACTCTTTCTACGAATCTCTCTTGGATTTAATCACGAAACCCCTGCGAGCTTGCCTGTGGGTTAAATAAAAACACTTACAGTGTGGGAAATTATCTTGTTACTTCCTGCTTTAAAATTAGTAATTACTCAAGTTTAAAATACTCATCTTAATTTTAAATTGTTACTCAAGTTTACTCGTGAAAACTGTGCCAATCCGGAAAATACAATTTCAAGTTACTTAGCTCTCCACGAATTTAGCTCACGACAAAACCAAGCCATTCATTTTCAAGTGCGGAAAATAATTATAAGGAAAATCGCCGCCTTATCCCCAACTAAATTAAAAAGCAAAAGATATACTAACAATGACGAATTTCTGTTATTCAGTCTTGATAATGCTCATTAGCGTTCAGGCGAAATCAAAGGCCTTTTAAACGCTCCGAACCTCTCCCATTGTGCTTTTTCTCTATTCATTTGAACCTCATTATTGATGGTACCCTAAAATGAATTTAAAACACGCCAGGGTAATTTGGAAGAGGCGATGAGTATTTTCACAATGCATCCAATTAAGTGAGTATTCTCTCTATGTTTATTCAAACGTTTTCCAAGCATGGCTGGGGATATTAACAGTGCTTTTATTCACAGCACAGCCGAGGACGCTGCTCGTTTTCGTGCTGAATATAAAAATACTCCAATCATATCTAGCATTTACCATGCTAGAATGAAAAGGACAATCTATCTAACAAAAAAGACCATTCCAGCGAATTCATAGTTCAAGAGTTCACAACAATTCTGAGCTGTAAGCATTCTTGCTTCGGTAGGTCTGATTGCTGCAGATTGAAAAATATTGACCTTTTCATTGCAGAGTTTTCATCAACGCATACAATTTTAAGAGAAAATGTGTCTTAAAAATTGCATCCTGTTAATTTTTCATAAGCTTAAGAATAAATAATAAGTTTTATCAGATCACCAAAGGGCTGTACCTATCCAGTTAGTTACCAGTAACTCTGTATAAAATAACCTCGGACGAACTCACTATCGAAATCTCTTTTTCCTCCAATATCGTGCTATCCACAAGTAAATCAATGAATCTGATAAAGTTTAAATAAAATGCCACTCTTTGAAACGAACTAAATCTAATAACCCGAAAACAGCGAATCCCACAAGACAGCCGACTTTATCTCGGAGTTTCTCATGGTCGACGCGTTCAAGACCAAATAGACACGCGAAAATAACGAAAGTTTTTGACCAAAGAAAAACGATACCTTCAGAATCGTGTGAGAATATTGGTTCCTGATAAAATCTCGAAGAGACGCTGCTTGTTAATAAACTACCTAGTAAGTGATTATCATAAATATATGAGTACACTGTGGGCCAGTTGCACAAACGTTAATTAAAGATTTTTCAGATAATTAGTGATTTTAAATTGCAAATTTTGAAAATATGGTGAATATTTTCAATGATCTTTTATTTTTTATCAGTAATTAACTCTTCTTAAAGGGAGTACAATTTATTTCCAGGATCATCAGACCAACATTTTGATAATACAGGGGATTTTAAAATCAGTAATTATCTGGCAAATCTGTAATTAACGTTTGTGCAACTGGACCACAGGTCCAAGATGAAAATGAACGTTTGAATGAAGATGAAGATGAAGGTCGGTTAAATGGAGAAAAAATTTGACAACCAGAAAGACAATGCAATTGCAGACATTTCAAAAATTGTTTTTCAGTTTCTAATTGTTTTGAAAAAAAAAACAGAATTTTCAAATTAATTTTTTTTTTATTTACGATCAAATCCAGGGCCGTATTCAAAAAATTTCGACCCTCAAATAAAAATCGTCAAATAAAAAAACTGACAACGTAAAAATAAAGCTGGTCAATAACTGCAATAAAAATGTGTTCCAGTTTTTCCCAATCTTCAATAATAACGTCAATAAAATACCTACTTAGTTTATTTATGACGACTCAAAGGAAAAATTGAGTTTACAAGAAGTCGTGACTTCAGTTTGTATGAAACTTGCTGCTGCATTTTTATGTTACAGTGTAATCAGGGAAACTGTCGGAGTATTCGAATTCCAGAATATTCAGAAACCGAATTATTTCTGAAAAGCTTATTTAAAAGAATATCACATAATGTTAATGTTTACCCAAAAACCTAGAGGCCAGTACTCTGAACTAGGGTATATAAGCTTATAAGAAGTAAAATTATAGGAACTGTCGACACAATAAGAAGACTTGTATTGACTTCCTTGTCACGTTTGTCTCACAACAGCGCAAAGGCGTGGTTGATTGTACATAATTCGTTTACCTGTACATGCAGAAACTTATGCTCACCAGAAGTGTACCCACCTACTTTACTGATTACTTTTGAACCATATGTGCCAAACAAGTTATAACGTGTTATTATACCTAATTGATTGATTTCTGCTCTATTTGGTTGAATTTTTTATGAACATTTTTCACGTAGACCTTAGATACATCCTACATCAGGGAGGATCCTTAATACCTTATAACTTTTTACTGAAATTTAATAGGCACTTTTTTAATTACATGTTAGGTTGCCGAATCCCAATAGTCATGTTATTTACAGAACTCCAAAACAATGGGTTAAGGGGATTAAGTAAGACGATCCAGTAGATCGATGGTTCTATTGCAACAAACTCTCCTTCCAATCAATCTATCTAGAAACGTTTTCGTTCAAAAACAGCTATACATTCTCTGCATAATGGGGAACTCACCTCATTCTACTGATATCATGTACCCCCTGAGACTGTCGATTAGATTATTAATGAAGGGCTTAATTTATTGTAAATACACCCAAATATGTACGTTACCTTTTCGTGAGTGCTACTGTTGCATACGTCTTGGTGCTCCCTTCTGCATCACGAGGATGGTTTGCGACTTATCTGTTTAACTTATCTGTTAACATCTTTAAATAGTGATGTAGGGCATCTTTGATAAAGACTGACACTAACTATTTTGTCAACAGGAAACGCCGAAGTCTACATAATGCTAGCCCTACTAATAGGCTTCTTTACGGTAGTGATCGGGTGTTGGCTTTCGGACAATTGCTGGTCACCGGAACCAGAGAACCAGGTGATCACCGTGGCCTGACCGCAGCTGAAGCCCCCCATTTCGCCGTCTCCTGGCGACGTTTCAACTCCCAGCACCACCTCGTCGTCCACCCCCACCAGCCCCGACAGCGACTGGCCATTGGTGGAATCGCCTATCACCATACAGCACAACGACACGCCACCGATAGCAGTGACTGACTCTCTGCCCCCGGTGGAGGGGGACGAAGATTGCAAGCTTCACGTTGGGGAGAAGAGCAAGATTTTGGAAAACGGTCACGCTTGTTTAGTCCGGGAGGATGGAGCAGTGGATGAGGGGTTTTCGGATTTCTGTCAAGAGAGTTGAGGGCAGTTGTTTTACTGGATGCTTACGTACGGATTCGTTTGTGAAGGTTTTCTAGCACAAATGCTTCAATATGTTTTTTAAGCAGATACTGACACAACCGAATTGAGTTGAGTTATATTATTCTTGGTAAGTTTAAGTTATTGTAAGATACTCGTTCATGTATGTAGAAGTGTTTAAATTTATGAAGAGTATTACGTTGGTGTTGTGAAGATTTTAAAATTGACTGCAAGTTTATACTTCATATTTGAAGCAGCAAGTAAGTTATTCTTGGTTTGAGTATACATAAAATATGTATGTATTAATATAATATTATGTGAAGTCCAATCATGAATTGGGTAACCTTATCAATCTGAATTTGTTAATAAATTTTTATTATATTTATTTAATATTTTATCTGAGAATAATTAATAAATTTAAATAGGTGTAAGTAAGAGCAATAAGTTACCTATCTTTCTCTTAAACTCATTCCAAGAGGAACTTTCACATTAATGGTTGAAGTGAAAAATCTCCTCAGTTGACTTTAAGGGTATTTCAGATTTATGGTATCGAATAGTTTGCATTTTTGATAGCCCTTAAATCTGCACGATTTCACATACTTAAATGTCCAAGCAAAGATTTTGGATCGCTATAGTGCTTGAATAATTCTGCCGTAAACTTAGATAAGTATAACATTTTTTGTCACACATGTAAAATAATCCATATAAGTCACTTATGAGAGTTTTTACTTTGACCATCCAATATAATGAAAATGGAAAAGGCAGATAGCTTTTTAGCACTTCTTTAAAATATTTCGGCACTCATTTTGAAGGCTTGTGAATACAAAAACTTGCAACAAGATTTTTTTATATAAGTTAAGTTTAAGTTTTAATGTGAAATACAATGTAAGTTTTACTTACTCTTAACTTTAACGCATTTTAAAAGGATGTCATAAATGTTGGCGCCAAGCGTGATTTCAAGGGTCTGTTTGTTACAAGAATTTTGCTAAGGAAAATGGACATTTTCCATTACGTCATTTCTATTTCGTTGTAAAAGTTTTAGTCGAGCGATTATTACTTAAATATATCCATCGAGTCAACTTTTAGAGGACGTAATTTTTGTCAAAATATTCGCTTGCGAATTGATCCAAGACTGCAATTGCAAAAAAGGATTTGTGAATGTAAAATAGGTACATAGATGTTTATAATATTGTATAAAATAGGTACCTCCTTGGTGTATAAAAACTGCGTGTAAGCACATTTCAGAGTATTATCAAACTTTTGCAAAATTTTTGAAATATTTGAATCGGTGAATGTTTTTCTAACTAATTAGTAGTCGTCGGTTATTTTTGTAACCCTCCTTTTGTACATATTATTCAGTCTCGTTGGGGTCTTGTAACTTTATATCAGACTATTACATAGGTACAGCACCGTACAGCTTTGCAATAGTATTACAGGGTGTTATTATTTCGGGGTGTGGTTCTTGCAGATATTTAGGAAAAAATCTTTAGATAAACGTATCGTGCTAAACGGCCAAACTTTTGAACTAGAGCGAGAAATTTTATGATTTTTATTTCTACACCAGTGGCGTGCTTTTAGTCTTTTTGTTCTGCATAAAAAAATTAAAAGCGATAATAATTATAGATTTTTGTTATTTAAACCGTGTGTTTTATTTTATGTTTTTAGAAAGTGAAAGACATCAACATTTTATAGAACCTGATCATTTTTACCGGGCTCAGACAATTAGAATTTGCTATAAAGTTACAAGTCAATTTCGTAGATTTTCCTGACTTTTTATTAAATTAATGTAATTTTTATTAAGAAATAAATTTGTAAATATGTACAGTGTGAATGAATAGATTTTGAAGCGCTTAGTAAATGAACGCACTCAAAAAACTAAATGTTATTCATAAACAAGTAAAATTATAATTCCTGTAAAGACATAAACAAAAACAATTTATTAAGAAGAGGACAAAGACAAAGATAAAAATAAAGGTCAAGGGAAAAATAATATAAAGAGGCAGAGGATCATATTAACAACAAAAATTATACTAGACAGCTTATTGATGGAGAATTTTTAGGAACCAAGAGTAAATGTATAATGGGTTGTCAATAATTTACAATTTTAGAAAATTTTGTTCTCTCTGTTTCTCCTATTTCGACTTATGTACTATGTACCCCATTGACGGCGCTAGAGCCCTCGCAGCCCCGCGGCCCAGCGTATAAAATACGATCATCGTATTTTATAGTAAGTAATATCACAAATGGACATTGAAAAATTCGCGGGGAGGAGGGCGAAGTCCTTATCGCCGCCACTGATGTACCCATGAAGAAGCTATTTTTGATGAGAATGAATGAAAGACTTTTTTTCAAAAAAGCTATTCTTGATGTAATCTCGATCTTTAAGGAAGGATCGTGACTCATACAAAGTTATCAGAAATGTTGGGATAAGTATTTAGTTAAAAATTATTAATTGATCATTCCAAATTATTTAAAAGTCGGATGTTATTTTTTCCTGAAAATGTTATATCCTGAAAATGGCTTATCCCCCTTGCATATTGTGGTACCACAATGAAACTTAAAACGAATCTTGTCCACACCCCTGCCTGTAAGGATCCCTGAGAACGTATATTGGTTATCTCCCAGTGACAATTTGACAAAATCCCAAGTTTTCCGGTTTTGGCTTATTTTTTTGCATATTAAAGAGTCAAAATCAATTTTTATGGAATAAAATGTTACATAAATTGTCAGAACTACCCTTTTTTAAAAAAACACACTGGAAATGTCTCTCTCTCTCTTTCTTTTACTCTCTCTGGCGATAGCAATAAGTTCTATATGATTTTTGATGTAAGAAACGCACTAGAACTGCCATTTTCCGCTCTGGAATGTAGGTCGAAATTTGGCTCCCTTTTAACCGAAACGCGATCCCACGTAACGTATTGACAATAAGCAGGAACCGTTCCCGGGAAGTAGTTTTTTTTTTAATTTAGAGAATTTTGCGGATATATCTAGGAAACCCTCCATAAGTGTCTGAATATTTTACTTATCGGGTTGAAATTCCGCAGGAGGGTAGGTACTTTGATATGCCTGACCGCACATCCGGGATTTTCAGGCCCCCATTAAAGACAAAAAGTTAAAAATATCGATTTTTTACATTTTTTTAGAAGAATATTAATTAAAAGAATTATTTAATTAATTAAAATAAAAAGAAAAATAAATTAAGACAGGTCGTAAAGGTAACAAAACGGTGCGTGATAGAAATCTATACATCGTCAACATAAAGAATAAAAATACGGTTTTTTCGTGACAGGACAAAACTGAATTAATAAAAAGATAGGTACCTACTCTTGAAGATCTTTTACCTCTAAATTACAATTTTTTTTTCGTCCTAACGAAAAGTTTAACTAAAGATTTTTTTCAAGGGATCATCAATGGCTGTTATAGGTTTTTTTTAATAATATTAAAAATTTATTTATTTATTAGCACTCAGACTCTAAATATGGTATTTCAGGGTTGTCAACTTCAACATAGAGCCAAAATAAAACATAAACATAGTCACCAAGGCAACCTGTTCTCCAGGGTCAATAGATTTTTGACTTGCATAAGGTTCGATCAAAAATATTCGCATCGATTTGAAAAATACGCGAACTTGGATGCTGTATTTTATTTTCTCACTCGAAAATTGTTCACTTAAACGAAAAAAAAACGCAAAAGAAAACAGGTTTTGCTAAAAACCGAAGCTAATTCGCATTATTAAAATGCTAGGTCTCATCAGTACTTAAATTTGTGATATTTTTTTCAAAAGGTGTTGTAAGTAGTATTATCTCATCGTCATATTATAAATAGGGATTGATCAAGATTACTGCCATCAAAGAAGTCGTCTTTAGTTCTGACGTCTGAAGAAGAAGTCTTCTTCTAGTTCTGCTAATAAGTAGAAATCTAATTACAAAAACCTATCGAATTTCAAAAAGGGCTTTTTATAAAATTTTGTTCTTGAAGAAACCACTTTAAATGATGTGAAAAGAACCATTGCAAGAATTTTGCATTTTTAATTAAATATTAATTTTTTATATTTTTGTCAACCTTCTAAGGTAAATAACTATTTCATTCACACTGAATAAGAACCTGTAATTATTGATTTTGGAATTCTAAATGGTAATAAGAATGTGTAACTTAAGGATTGAAAGTGTCGTGAAAAATTATGAATAGGGTACCACCTACATTTTGTTCTGGGATGAAAAAATTTTTATAGACATTTTAGAAATTTAAGATGATCAGAAAATAAATAAATGATGTAGGCAAGTTAGATAATAAATTTAAAACTGTTTCTTTAATTTTTGTTGTACTGTGTATAAGAAATGAAAATGCAAATGTCAATTATTATAATAGAAATTGTAATTTTTATCAACTGGCTGTTTATAATATATAGATGTTTAGATAGGTAAATTTACTATTTATTCGAAAATTTGTGTAGGCCTGCTACATCGTAAATACACTTCGAAATATCTTCTCACAGTTTTACGAACTAAATACTTTTGACATGTTAATAATGAACATAATAAACTTATTATTTTTTTAATTTGAAGAAAATTTTTCCCGTATTATAGTGAAGTACCTTCTCACACTGCTTTTGTATCAAAAATTAAAATAGTTCGTCTAAGAAAAAATATAAGTCATAAAAAGAAGTAGACGATTCAGAGCTAGGCAGGGCTTGTTAAACAGGGTTTCATTTTAGGAATTTCAATTCCATGGCTTGAAGACCTTTTAAAACGAAGGCTTGTGGCTTTGGGCTTGATTTCCTTTATTAAAGAGCTTTGGAATTGTGAATGCAAAAAAGAGCTTTAATTCCTTTTGAGGGCTTTCAAAGCTCTTTAGAGCTTATAAAGCCCTTAAAAGGAATTTAAGCTCTTTTCTGCATTCACAATTCCAAAACTATTTAATAAAGGAAAACGGAAGAAGCCCTTTAAAAACAATGTAAATTTAAGAACAAAACAGTGTGTGAATATTCTTGCGAGCTGCAACTCGCAATTCGCATTCTGCTGCTGGGGAGACGGTGCATGGGAGGTCTTGCATAGGGATGAGCAATTTAAATCGAATTTCAAAAGAATCGATATTTTGTGCGGCGATTATTAATTTTTTTAATCGATCTTTTGCCTCGAGACTTTTTCCAAAATTGATTCTCAGTGGGGAAAAAATATATTAACAAAGGCTTTCAAGCTCTTTTCAAGGACTTGAAGTTCTTTTTCAAGAGCTTGAAGCTCTGTCCAAGGGGCTTGAAGATCTTTTTCAGAACTTCCAGTCCGTATAGATCTTCAAATCCTTTACAAAAGGGCTCTTATTGTGGCTTTCGCTGCAATTCTTTTTAAAGTAAATTGGGAATAGCTTTTAAAAAAAGAAATTATTGCTTTGGGCTACTTAACAGGGCTTGGGACTTGTGGCTTCAAGCTCTTTTGTCTCTTTTGTCTAGGGTTTTGCCCAGCTCTGCAGAAGATTTTATAGCCAAGTCTCTCAGTAAAGATATTTTGTTTTAAAGGTGAATTTAATGTTTTGATATCTTCGCTTTTTTGTGCAATTTATTCTGTACCAAAAAAATTTAACGCAGAGAATCTGATCGACAAAGAAGACTGATCGATCCAATTATTGTTTTTCACGAAACCCTAACAGCAGCAGTATTATGAGAAAAAAACTTGAACCTCTTTGGAGCCATTGTTGCTTACCTTTTTTCGTATTTCGTGGGTTTTTTATGCGCATAAAATTTGCAAGGACCTAAACAAATTTTTAAATAAAACAATGTACATAGGTAATTAATTAGCATAGTTTGTAACTTCATTACGCACTACTTCTGGTTGTTTTAGAATGCTTAAACATATAAATTTAGTTATATGTAATCATAAATAATAATAATAGGTACTTCTACCATTATATAAAATAACACGTAGAACCTATCATATCAGCCTGCCTTTCCTATGCTGTGCCTAAATCTTTGAACACTCTATATATCCGGCAATTAAATAAAAAAATTTAACTCCTTACATTCTACTCTATGTGGAAATTGTAAATAAAAAACTCTGAATAATATAACTTTAGAAATAAATTTAAATTAAAATATAAATCTAGCAAAATAAATAATACACCAATTAAAGAAAAGAAGCCTTGCTTCTGTTAAAGACTGAATTAATTCCATGAACATGAGTCTAATTATTGACTTTTACTTTCTTTTTTTTATTACCCAGGTTCAAATGGCTGATCAAACTTGAAATAAAAATCGCACAGTGCAACAACATCCTTACCTTTTTTTCAAAATAGAATTTTCCTAATTCGTTAATATTAATTTTTTATTGTGTCTTATTTAGAATCACAGACAAAATGCTTGTTGGGAACATACTGCTCAATTATAGAGATAATAAATTCGAAGAAATAGGATATAAGTAGGTAATAAAACAATGTTGATGAGGAACTTTTTTAGCCCGATTTTAATTTAATTTAAGCAATTTATATATTTAACTTATGTAGAAAAACTTGAATGGATATGTTAGATAGAAGAAGGTCTTATTCTTACCTACTTACCTATAATATGTAAGAAATAGATAATAATTGAAGAGAACAGGCGTCTAAAATATTGTATGAACAATAATAAAATGTACTGCAGTAGCATGACTAAACAACTATATTAGAGGGAACAAAATATATCTATAGTTTAGGCACATTTTACTGTATTTATTACTGTCTAACCGAATCAATGTCATAGGTTTTCCTATTCCTCAACAATAATACCTATAGTTAATTTAAATAATTATTATACCTAATACCTAATAATGCAACGATATTTATACCGGGATGTCTGCTCATGAAAATAAATTAAAATATATAACAATGTCTTTTGTTTCATTTTATCATAATATACTCATCTTATATTTCATCCTGCAGCAAAATGTATCACAGAGAAAAATAATTTTACCCCACCTTTATTTTATTTTGCTTTATTTGGTTCTTTATAGCTGGAGCGGCCACTCGTAAGGTACTCAGCATACCAATCCTACAATATACATGGTACACTATATTAGATAAATTGGGTCTCTATAGAAGTAGTACGGTAGTAGTGAAAGTCTGCAAAAATTGGTATAAGTAATAAGGAAGGTACTTGCTTCCCTATAACTATATATAATTACCATTGAGATGGCCCATTATACAGGGTGTATCTAAATAACACCGAAAAAATTTTAGGGCTGATTCTCTGGTCAAAAATAAACAAAAAAAAATCTATTAACGTGTGTCCGGACATGCACCGTAAAAAATAGATATTTTTCCAGTTTTTTTAAGATATTATATTATGTATATCTGGGGAACCGTTTGAGATACGGAACTCACCTTTTGTAAATATCAATTCAGTTTTTTTCATTCACTTGCGGAGATCTTAGGTTTGAGTGAAGTTTTTTGCCCTTCATTTTTCGACACTTTTTGTCTTGAATCATTGAAACATTCAAAGCGAGTTTTTCATCGTCAATGCCCTTTTTTCTCGAAAATGGCTCATCGGTCCGCCACTAGCATCTTTAAAAAAGTTAGTTAGCATATTAAAATAGTTGCTAATATCAATGATAAGATATCTGTACAAAAGCTGAAGTCTGCGTATCTTTATACGGTTACCGAAATATCTTCAAAAAACTGGAAAAATAATATTTTTTTACACCCTGCGTATCTCAAAACAGGTGCATTTCCAGACACACGTTAATCGGAAATTTTCTGTTTATTTTTTAATAATGAAATAATGAATAAAAAATAGTAAAATAATAAAAATAAGAACAGATAACGTAAAACTTTCGCATATTCGTTGATATTTTGAAAGGTAAGTGCAATGCTGTTTCATGCTCTTGTAAGTAGTAAAAATTATTTCAAATAAATCGAAAAAACTCTTTCTGAATGCGAAATAATTGTTTTAGGAACCACATTCTGTCTGTGTTTTGGTTTAAACGCAGTTCCAATCACAACGAAGAATTTATCAAAATTATGAATACCTACAACACTCAAGAAAAAATTGAAGGTAGATAAGCGAATACAAATCTTTTGAGTTGCTGAGATTCTGATGTGCTGCGGTGTATTAATTATCTTCTTTGTTTATATTTATTTAGGTTCGTACATTGGGCATTTTATTAAGTAAAGAAGTTCACGTGACCATGCCCTCTTCGGAGAGGGAAACCTCAAAAAATAATGAGCCGCTTATTTGTTGCCCAAAAAACTATGAAAAAATTCAGGCATATTTTTTGGGTGAAGACAAGCATTTTTTTTTCTTGAGGTTTCTCTCTAAAACGCTTCCTTCTCCGTCAACAGATCAAATGTAGGTCTATGAATTGTTTGTTTTGATATTTTTTTAAAGAGAAAGGAATCCGAGTTTGAAGAAAAAGTTTGTAAGATATAAGTTCCTAATTTTTGTCTAAAGAATATGCGTAAATTTTTGGTATTTTTTTTTAAATAAGAGAGCTAATCCTCTGTAGAAGGATAAATCTTCTTCTGACGAAAAAAAATTTCGTTTTTTGTAATTTTTTTTTCAGAGAGATCCTTTGTTTTCGACCAATTGCATCTTGGATCTCAACCAAGCGACGGCGTCTGCGGTGCACGATGCAGCAGATGATGGCTGGAATGCCTTTTATGTTAAAATTATCAACAATTAACAATATTATTATTATAAAATAAATGTGTTTTCCTTATTCCTGGAAAAGTCTTTCCACGTTGAGAAAACGGTTTATAAAGCATATTCTCTAAAAACTGGACCTGTATTTATGAGAAGAAAATTTTGTAGAAAGCATTTGTTGCAATTACTAAGTATACTCGTATTGTGTACATTTTAAGAATAAAAGAAGTTTTATATTGATGCCTCGAAGTTTATTTGTTGAAGTGACGACACTTCAACCGTAAAAATAATTTTTCAAGTAATAATAATTGAAGGGTCCAATGCAATAACCAGTCAAGTCCATTTTTAAGGCCAAAATTAGTTAGCAGTCGATTCTTACATAGTATAAAATTCTCTTTCGTCCTGTGTAATAACCAGCTCTTGATCATAGAAAATAATAAGAATAGCAATATCATCAACTCTAATTTTAATTTTTAATTTCCTTATTTTCTATGATCAAGAGCTGGTTATTACACAGGACGAAAGAGAATTTTATACTATGTAAGAATCGACTGCTAACTAATTTTGGCCTTAAAAATGGACTTGACTGGTTATTGCATTGGACCCTTCAATTATTAGGTATCAATTTAAATTTGAATGTCCCGCGCTTACCGATGATATCTCCGGTAGCTCAGGAGAGTGTCGCCACCGTCGCAGGTTACCTAGAGTCTAAATGTAATCGACTACTCTATTATAATGACTCTCTATGGTGTCGGTAGAGTAGCGACAGGCGACAGATAGTGAGTGCGTTAGACGTTTCACTTGACGCTTGAAAAGTTGAGGAGTAGGAGGAGAGTGACCTGTGCTGTGACAGTACAGTTCATTTTTCATTTTTGTGGGGTAAATAAGAAAATAAGTTCATTCAACAATTCAAGAATCAAGATCCAAGACTCCAGTGTTTTCGTTTTATATTGAAAAATAACTACTACCTGAAACTTTAAAATGCCTGTGGAAAATCTTGAAGACCAGGGCCTGGAGAAAAATCCCGATCTGGAATTGACTCACTATAAGTTCCTGTTAACTCTGCCGGAATACAAAACAGATCGAAATGTTCACACCAAAATATCTGACGCTATCAAAAAAGATGGTAAGTGCATATTATTTTGAATATCACTACCCCCGAAGCCGTTTTTGCTGTCTCATTATGCTGAAAACAGCAGCGAACTTATTTTTATTTTCACCATCCTAACCTCACAAATCTGTAGAATATGCTTACTCATTTTTGTATCCAATTGTACCTACCTATAATATTTAGATATAATAGTTATTTGCAAAAATGATAAATGATTATAGATATGGCCCCGTGGTATGAGCTGATATGCAAAGACGCCGGCTGGAAATTGGATCAGAACTTTCTGAACACATTGAAAGCGAAAAATGAAGAACAAATCAAGAAACTGGATGAAGCGATCGATGACGCTGAGAAAAATCTGGGTGAAATGGAAGTCCGAGAAGCTTACCTGAAAAAAGCTGAATACTACAGTCGCATTGGAGACAAAGATAACGCCATCGAGACGTTCAGACAAACATACGACAAGACTGTCTCACTGGGACATCGACTTGATATCATATTTCATTTAATACGAATCGGCTTCTTCTTCATGGACCATGATCTCATCACTAGAAATATCGATAGAGCCAAAACGTAAGTGATGTTACTTGTCAGTCTTATCACATGATTTTGATTGATTTTTTTCTAGCTTGATTGAGGAAGGTGGAGACTGGGACAGAAGAAACCGCTTGAAAGTATACCAAGGTGCTTACTGCATGGCTGTGCGTGATTTTAAGACTGCCGCCACTTTATTCTTAGACACCATCAGCACCTTCACTTCTTATGAATTGATGGATTATAAAGCGTTTGTCCGTTACACAGTTTACGTATCCGTGATAAGTTTACCACGAAACCAGCTTCGAGATAAAGTACGACCTTTTTATTTTTTTGTTAGTATCGGTAACAATTAAAGATTTAATTTTTTTATATTTAGGTTGTCAAGGGATCTGAAATATTAGAAGTCCTTCATTCTGAACCGTTTGTGAAAAACTACCTTTTCTCTTTATACAACTGTCAGTATTCGGAATTTTTCACCAATTTAGGTAAGGACTTGTGAATTATTAGATTTATTTTTTTGGGTTCATGCATTTCTGCCCTAATAGAGCACAAAAATATTTATTTCAATTTTTATGTAAATTTATTATTTGCAGGTGAAGTTGAGACCATCTTAAGAAAAGACTATTTCTTGAACCCCCATTATCGATACTACGTGAGAGAAATGAGAATTTCTGCCTATTCTCAACTGCTGGAATCCTACAGGTCTCTAACGTTGCAGTACATGGCTGATGCTTTTGGTGTTACTGTAGATTTCATAGATCAGTAAGTGAACTTTTAAATATATTTTTAATAATTTTTCTGAAATCTGAAGGAGAATTGTGGGGGGTCATGATGGTAGACTAGAGATATAAATATATAAAAGGAAAAGTAATATTTCTAACTAGGGATGTGCCGAATGTTCGGCAAAAGTTCGGTATTCGGCAAGTTCGGCGCTTTTGCCGAATATTCGGCGAAGCCGAACTTTGATATGATTTTGCCGAACTTGCCGAACTTTTGCCGAACTTTTTTTTGTCAGATATTGTTTTTGCGTAAAACACTACAAACTTTTCAAACAAAAACCCCAATACAAGTCTAGTTTGTAAAAAAAATCGACAGCAGTTAGAAATACAGCTCGTCTAGTGAGGATTGTTGTAACTTCAATAAAAAACTAGGTATAGGTAGGTATTTCTGAATAGTTTCATATTTTTCATTTCATAATGTTACTTGGCTTTGTGAGTTCAGAAACAGCTGAGACCCTGTGGCATTGACCTAATTCTGAACCTAAACATCCGTAATATTCGTCTCGCTTGGTTGTAATTATTGTCTCAAAAGCCATAACCACTCAACATAATATTTATGAGTAGACAAGGTTATACAGAAATCTGAAGCTGGGATAGCATGAGTTGAAGTATAAAAGACTACAAATATGTAATGATTAATAAATAATGAAGGCCTGACTTAGCGTCTTTGAGATCTTTTCCCTGAAGTGTTGTTTATTGGCATGCCATTTTTTTTTTTATACCTACATTCTACATTGAAAGTAAATGAACTCAATCTAATAAGTAGTAGTAAATTTATTACTACAATAAAAAATATGAACAAACAAATAATGAAATATTAAATTAGGCAACACTTGATAAAGAATCAGAATTTTTTTATTCCCAGTTTTAAGGAGTATACCTAATTACAGATTCCTTGATTTCCAGTCCAGTGGAATATTTAGAATTCCAGGAGTGTAGTGTGGCAAGAGGGAAACCGGTTTTGCAACTGAGATCAGGGTCAAATTAGACAAAAAAGAAAACATGAAAACAATGTACAGGAATAGGAAGTAGGTACTTAGGTATTATAATACCTAACTCAATTTACTTAGGTCTGGATTTTACGAGTTCTTATAGTTCTTTCAGTGATAAATACCTAATAATAATAATTATTATTATTGACGCAATTAATTTTCTTTAGATTTAAAACTTAAAAGTGTACATATTTATTTATAGGAATTGGGAAATGTTTAGGCTTGATTTTTTTGATATAGTTAGTACCTGGCCTAAGCCACCCATATTCCCTAACCTAATTTTTTTTTACGTTTTATCCGAATTAATTACTTTTTTCAGGAATAACAAGCAGGATTGATTGGATTGATGGGAGTTTTTGACATTTCACGTTTTGTAATGACGATTTATTGAAAACCTGTACAAATTTTCAGATCAATCGGCAGTTTTTCCGCGATTCAGACTTATTTTATGCTGCCGAACTTTAAGCCGAACTTTTTGCCGAACATTCGGCGATTCGGCATAATTTCGGCCGAAGCTTCGGTGGTTCGGCGGTTCGGCCAAATCGTGGTTCGGCACATCCCTATTTCTAACTAAACAGTTAATTTCTGAGACATAATTTTTGTATTTTTTCAGGGAATTGTCAACATTCATCGCTACCGGTAGGGTGCATTGTAAAATTGATCGTGTGGGCGGAATTGTGGAAACCAACAGGCCCGATTTGAAGAACGCTCAGTTTAACTCTGTTATCAAACAAGGAGATTTACTGCTCACTCGTGTCCAGAAGTTGTCTAGAGTTATAAATATTTAATTTTTTTCGTTTGCTCTTATGCTATAGATGATTTTTCTTTTTTTATGTAAACTTGTAAGACAATATTGAATAAATTATCTGGAAAAAATATATTTTGTAGCTTGTTTTATGCACATTACATAGGGATCTGTTACAGTTGGTTAAATTAAACAAAAGTTGCACTGTTTGATACTTTTTCCGAACACAACCAATACAGCAGGATTTTCTGTGGCATCTTTTAACACGTTGACTGTCATAGAGTTCTATCATCGGCACCAAATGGCCCCTGGGGAAAATTTTACTCAAAACACCTCGGCGTATGGGTTAGAAAATAGTCCGGGCTCTTGGACTATTATTAACTTCAGTTTTCACCCTCAATTTTCAGTTTTAATAGAAAAAAATTATATGCTAAAATTAATTAAAATTAAAAATAAAATGTTTTTTGACATGCATTGAATAGCTTTTTTTTTTAAACGACAGAAGATACGAACAAAAATCAAGATACTTTTAGCTGCTTTATCTGAAAGCTTATCAAAATTTAAAAAAAGTCCGTGACATACATTTTTCTTCGCAATATCTAATATTGATGGATGAGGGTGCCCCACTGGATACCACAGGACTTGATAATTTTAACGTATTTAGGGCTACTCCTTATTAAAACAAATAACATTGCCTAATTTCAACAATATCAGCAAAAGAGTGTTTGATATACAGGGTGATTCAGGTTTTACCTCTTGGGAACGATAGAGAATTGAAAAATAATATGAGTTTGCTTTATGAACTATATTCGGGAAATGCTTTGTAAAGAAAATACAGGCTGTTAAAGTTTTAAGAAAAAATTCGTATTTTTGAAATATAAAAAATTGGCTGATTGAAATAATTTGAAATTTTGAACAGTAGTTGTGCTAATAATTGAAGTAGGTACATGATTTGATACTTCCGATGAAAAATTTTTTACTCCAGTGGCAGAGAAAACGTCGGTGACTTTTCTTCTCCAAGCAACATGAGGTATCTAACAAAAATATCAAATTTTCAATAAAGTCAGTGGCGTGCAAATTATTTATTAAAAAAGGTCAGAACAAGCCCAGATCTCCGCCACAGGATTGAAGAATTCTTCACTGGGAGTATCAGATCATATATTTCAATTAGCACAGCTACTGTTCAAAATTTCAAATTATTTCAACCAGCCAATTTTTTTTATTTCAAAAATACGAATTTTTTCTTAAAACTTTAACACCCTGTATTTTCTTTACAAAGCATTTCCCGAATATAGTTCATGAAGCTAACTCATATTATTTTTCGATTCTCTATCATTCCCTAGAATGATCAATTTTAAAAGGTTAATTATTTATGAGAAAAAAATGTTTGTTTTGACGCCCGTAACTACCCCTACAAGTTTGTTGGTATATTTATGATAATAAACCCTGTATACTTGACAAACGACAAATAGTTGATAGTCAGTAGTTTTAACGCTATTTAAGTCCGGCTATCAATGTAACTATTAACAAAAAGGGAGCTCATAGGTCAGATAACTACAGTTAACTTTATCACAACAAAATTTAAGAAACCTGGTTCAAAACCACAAAATTTCATTTCTAAAAAGGGATTTCAGGGCATTGATTATTTAATAAACAGTGATTAGTCTTTTACTTCATTCACAAAATCATTCAGGTAGTTCGAGTTTGGAGATTTTCAAGGTGTGAAGTGAGTAGTACCAATGTTATCACAAGGAGAGAACTTTCAGACCAACTGAGATAAAAATTAAAGTAAAACCACTTTGTCAACTAATAAAGGATTTTATCATATCAAATTGAAGTAAAAGTAAATTAAATAGATATAAAAGAAATAATACATATATTTGTCTTTTTTAATGTTGCATATTTACAATAATTGTGGTAATTAAAGTACATATTATGCCTTATAACAAGAAGTAACATAGTCATAATGACAGTGATATAACAATTTGTAATTTGATTAGAATTACAATCAATTCAATAAAAAAATAGCAAAATAAACATGAAAATAGATACTAACTATACACTATCATGAATAACAAATAACTCATATACAGCGTGTTTCATTAATCAGTGCAGAAAATTCAACTGGAGATTCCTTGCTGAATTTTGAGGGGGGTTTGTCATAAAAAAAATTTCTTAAAGCCTCCCCTGAGAAGTTACATCCCCTTAAAGTAGGGTAAAAAATTCACATTTATGATTTTTTTTTTAAATGACTTGAAATAAAAAAAAGACGGCTTGGTATTCAAATACTACTACCAGGAAGCCTACATAATTACATAATTTTATCCACCCTTGTTCTCTGCAAGGGGGTGAATCGTACTACCCCTAAAAGTTGTTTTTCCAGAACTTTTTTCCTAATAATTTTTTTTATCTTTAAATTCACACTTTGGAGGGCCAGTTCAATTGAAAAAAATTTGTCTCTTAAAAATTTCACGGAAACTCAATACTTTTCCACTAAAGAAATAAAATAAGGGCATGTATTCAAGAAAATGTATTCATTTTGAGCACTGTCTTGAACAAAATATTGTTAATTTAAATTTTTTTTTTTTTTAATATTTACATTTTTTAATTAACGAACTTTTTACAAACATGAAACATCAAACATCAAACAATATAAACATTAAAAAAAAATAAAATAGTAAAAAAATAGAATCACAAATAAAAAATTTCTGAAAACTCCCTCCCAGGTGGAAGTGTTCCCAACATTGACGCTGCATTGCTTCTTTGTAGAGCAATGCTCAATCGTTGGAACAGAAAATATGTCGCACGGGATTCCTCCGTGGCATTCGTAATTTTCTGACCAACCGATGTCAGAAATCTCAAGGCTTCATTCCCCCAAACTCATGAAGTTTCTTGTCCGATAGGCACAAAAATGAAGCGATCTTCAAGATGCCGGTATTTGTTTCTTTTTTTTTTTGATTCTGCAGTATTTGCCGCAGATTCAGGATTGGAGGAAGTGGAATGAAGGTAAGATGCTGCATAGGTGTCTGCACAGGTATAATCCCACAGCAAGCATTTGCCTCTTTGCCATGGAGTCAATGTCATTCCATCAGGTTTCTTACCATCATCTCTAGAGCATCCCACAGGTTCTCTAATTACCGGAATTTGGGCAGATCTTAGAGCTCGGGAGATAATCTCGTTCGCCTCGGCATGTCGCGAAAGACGACCAGCACTGAATAGACACGACAGACCATGCAATCCTTTCGAAGTTACTTCGTTTCCGCAGCGGCAATGATGGGGATAACAGAAATCACAGCCTAAGCGAAATGCGATGGAAATTCGAAAGCACTCATCTGAAAGGTGGGTTCCAAGCTGAGGAGATGGAAGAGCATATAGCCAGTCACCGGTATGTGGTTGAGAATTAGAAAGAAGTCTAGCTTTGTCTTGTAGAGATGTTGTTTCATGGATCAAGGAATCTAAACTTTTTTGAAAAGCAATTGTCTCCCATGAAGATTGAGACAACATATTTTCCGGAGTAATTAGATTGCGATCATGCCAAATACTCAAAGCTTCTGCGCTCAATGAATCAGATTGTATCATTCCAAAAGGAAGAAGAGAAGTCACCAATACGAGACTGCTGTGGTAAGAAGCGAGAAAACATGGAATCGCTGAGTCCACAGCATGTCTGATTCCGATACCGCCCATCTTTATGGGAAGGGAAGATTGTATCCAAGCTTCGTGAGAAAGAGTGCAGTTCAAGATGTTTTCAAGGGTTGATTTTAAAATAGTGTCGTAAACTTGCAGAGCTTGCTGTTTTCGCCACGAAGGAGAACAGCGTAGGAAATATATAAGACGCGGTATTGAAAGGGAAATTTTCAGTAGAAAATAAGCCGAATGAGAAGAAATCCAGTCCAATCTTGATGTGAATAGCTGTAATTGATTTATTTTTTGATTAATTATAGTTAGAATACCCTCATCAGCAAGTGGGGCCCCTAGAAGAGTTGCGTTTTCCAAGTTCATATATGTAATTCCGGGTAGAAAAGATCTAAAGTCGTTCAAGATAGATAATTTATCTTCATGATCACCAAGGAAAATAATTTCGCATTTAGAAGGGTTTAGAAATAAACCTAATTTAGATGCAGCCTCAGAAATAGTTTTCAGATCATTCAACACTGTGTCAACATCACCACCAATAGTTCCGTCATCTAAGTACCAAATATTTAATTCCGATTTAAGTGATTTGACGATAGGATTGATTGTAAGAGCAAAAAGGGCTGGGCCCAAGGGATCGCCTTGTTGAATTCCACATTCAGAAGAAATAATTTGTTGATGGAAATATAAATTTGATGGTTTGTAGTAAGAATTGAAGATAAAAGGTAAATGAGTCGGAAAAGTTGACTTGACCTCTTGAATGATGGCATCTCTTCTTATTTCGTTAAATGCATTCCGAAAATCAAGTTTTAGAAATACTTTTGGAACCGCATGGTTGTTATTGAAATATATACGAGCAGCATGTTTAAATTAATTAATTTAATTAATTAATTTAAAATTAAGTATTTAATTTAAATTAAATATGATTGTGTTTATTGCTTATTATTATTTTTGTGTTATTTAGGGCGGTTTTTTCAATAGCAGTTTAAACTTGAGTTTAGTTAAACGGAGTTTAAAATTTAAACTGCGTTTAAGTTAGTTTCGGTTGTTCATGCCTACTTCAAACGAAGTTTAGCTAAACTCATAGCGAATTCGAGTTGGCTGCACTTGCTCGGAGCGAGATCGATCTGTCTCTGAATCAGTTCTGCCCAGAATTCTGCTCCAGTCCGGAGCTGAACTTTCGCATTTCGACTCTGTATGGAACCGAACTGTGTCAGGGCAGGCCAGAACCAGAGCCAGAGCCAGAGCGCCATGCACCGGTGCAGTGCAGTGTGCAATCCAGTTTCCCTCCAGTCTGCATTTTCATTATAGCCTTCTACCTATCCCTATCCTATACCTATCACGGTTGTTTGTAGTTATGATGTTATTCTTATTATAACAGAGTCGTGGAACTACAAGGCGTGATCCATTTTAATTATTGTAATAAGTTGTAATTCATACAATACGTAAAATGTACTTATACACAAATTTTTGGTTTAAAGAATTACTAGGAACCAGTAAGGAATCAGTATTTAATTTTCCCGCTATTTCTAACCTCTAAATTTACGGGAGTGCACCGTTGCACCGTCAAATTTGATGGTGCAGTTTATTTTGCTCCGGGACAGTTCCGCCATACGACTCGAACATATTTTCCTATGCACTGCCAGAGAGCAAGTGTAACTCGAACACAATTACGATATGCACCGCTAGAGTTCACTTTAACTCGAATACGATTACGAAAAGCGCTGGAACGGAGTCCTACAAATCGAACACGAGATTCCGTCTCTGTGCGCACCCGGAGCAGAAAAGTGCAGTAACTCGAATTCGCTATCAGTTTAATCGACAGTTTCAAGTTTGTAAGTATCTTTATTGTAAACACTGTCACTTAAATGTCGGTTCATCATGTCATAACCGTCAAATTGTCAGCCACTTAATTTGTTTTGATGTTTTGTACCTGGCGAGGTGCACGTGGACTTGTTTTAATTATCTTTATTGTTTATTTTGCTTAATATGCATTAATATGGAAGGTGTATAAAAAATTACTGGCACGTTCAAGGAGGAAGGCTAATTTTTCAACACAAGAGGTTGAAAGGCTTATGGACTGTGTAGAAAAATACAAGGAAATAACAGAAAATAGAAGGACTGAGGCAGTCACCTGTAAGGAGAAGAAAGCAGCCTGGGAACAAATTCGAGATCTTTTCAATTCGGTAACCATCACAGATGGTTATCGAGACGAAAAGACCCTGAAAATAAGTATTCCTTCTCAAACAGACCAATAACAATAACCAAATTCCACATCAACCAAATTCTTTTAAAAAAGTAACAAGTAATAATTATAATAATTGCAAAACACTCTATATTGGTGCACTTGTGCTTATAAACAACCTGGCTCCTGGATTATATTTTTATTCATTAAAATAACTTTGTAGGTTAGTTTCGCGTTAAACTTAGCTTAAACCACCAAAAATCTCGGTTTAAGAATCCCGAGTTTAAACCCCAGTTTAAACTACAGTTAACCTTAAACGACCTTAAACTAGCAATGAACAAGGATCATTTGTATTTAATCTTGGTTTAACGTTAAACTAGGTTTAAACTGGGATTGAAAAAACGGCCCTTAATGTTTATTTATTTAAATATTTTACATATTTACATATTTTTAACCCGCGAGTGGTTGCTAGATGAGTGTTTAGCTCACCATTGTCTTGAAACTGTAATTATTATGTTATTTGAACTCGTACAATCTTGTCGATTTTTCTAGCTTAGTTTATAGCCTTAAGACGAAACATGGAAAGGATTTTGTAATGAAAATCGGGTAAATTTATTTTTTATGGACACTTCATTCACCGCAGTTGCAGCTGCGCGAGCTAAACGCTCATTAGCGACTACTCGTGTCACTCAACTGCTCTTATGTTTAGGTCTGCTAGCCATATATGCAAGGGTTGCTGTAATTTCTTTATCTGAAGTTATTTGTTGTTTTTATGGTATACCGAGTATTTGGCTGTTAGTTTAGTTCAGAATCAAACAGTTTGTGTTATCTAATGTAAAAAAATCATACACTTATCTACCAAAAAAATGTATATTGGCAAGTTAACAATTTTATTCCTCCTTATTTGAAACTACCTACAACAAATATTGCTAATACAGGGTGTTCGGTTATCGGGCAGCCAAAGTAAAATTTCATATACAAAACTGTATCATAAGCATAAAAAAGAATAACTTTTTCCTGATCGGGCTTCGTTCAGGAAATATTTCCAAAAATCTAAAATTAAATCATCTGTAAATATTTTATGTTTTTGAGTACCTACATAGACAGCCAAATTAAAATTTCATCAAAACTTTGATTAAAATTAAAATTTTTATTTGTTTTACTAAAAAATAATAACTTTTTCCAGGAATGGCTTTGCTTAGGAAATACTCCGGCAAAAAAAAACAACGCCTGATCTGGAAATTCTTTTTATGGTTCTAATGCGGTTTTGTAAATTTAATTTTAGACGTCCGATCACCAAACACCCTGTATTGTAATTCATAGTGCTGTTTATTTCACATTTGCTTGTTGATTCATGCGAGCGAAACGCTCGCTAGCGACCACTGGTGTTAGAATTCACCTAGCGACCAATGCCGGGTTACATATGTATGTAAAATCACAAGGTTATAATTTATGTAAGTCCGCTTATTTTATTTCTTTAGTGGAAAAGTACTGAGTTTCCGTTAAATTTTAAGGGACAACTTTTTTTCAATTGAATGGCCCTCCAAAGTGTGAATTTAAAGATAAAAAAAAATTATTAGGAAAAAAGTTTTTGGAAAAAAAACTTTGCTGATTCAAATGATTCAAACCCTTGCAGAAAACAAAGGTGGATAAAATTATGTAATTATAGAGGCTTCCTGGTAGTAGTATTCGAATAACTAGCCGTCTTTTTTTTTCTTATTTCAAGTCACTTCAGAAAAAAATGTAACTTCTTAGGGGAGGCTTTAAGAACATTTTTTTAACAGAAACCCCCCTTAAAATTCAGCAAGAAATCTCCTGTTGAATTTTCTGCACTGATTAATGAAACAACTGTATATTAGCAGGTACAGGTACATAAGAAAATTCGAGTTGTTGAAATTGCTTGAAGACAGAGAGCCTTTCAATGGTTAATGCCCATCTAATTGTCGATTGATATCAGAAACTACTTCTAGTTATTGATTATTATTTATTACCTTAAATAATTAATGTCATGTATGTGTGGCAAGATGCGATAAAAAACAAATCACTTACAAAAAGGAAATATTCAAGGATAACATTCAGCAGAAACAATTAATTCCCTATTCGAATAATTTTCTGTTGACTGGCTGTCAACAGAAATAATGATGTACCCGAAAAATCATCCAAAATCAAAACCCAATATATCCTCCAACCCATACCCGAACAACTTAAAATCTGGCTCATAAATCCTATACAACCTCTCAATATCCTTGATCGACAACTCCTGAAAATACTCCCTGAGCTTCGCCCTGGTTCCTCCCGCTCTGGTGACGGGCAGTCTAAGCGGTGGCGCCCCCACGTAGCTCAGCACAGTGCGCGAGTCCTCGCTCAGACGCTCGTAACGAGCCACGAGGTCGTAATTCACCAAGCAGGGCAGGCAGAGATGGTAGATCGGGGCCCAGTGTTCGTTACTGTGGCTACCTTCGTGTATCAGGTATTGGGCGAATTCCCAGAAGGTCACATCAGCTCCGGTGGAAAGTGAACTGAGATTGGCTTTAGGGCGGTAGTTGCGGACTATGTGACGACCGTAGCGTTTCTGGAAGAGTCAGTCCCTTATTTCTATTTATTCATTAAAATACAATAAACCCAACTAACCAGATAAGAAACCAATTATAAGGAAAAGAGGTAATCTATAAAAGTAATAAGAACGCAATAAAAAGTTAAAGTCAATCGAGAAATCAATGTCAAAAAAGTGTATTATGTATATGAAACAAGAAACATATAATTTCTTTCTTGATACAAAAAACAATAATAGAATTAAAGATTTATTTATTAAAATATCAAAAAATACAAGAATTAAAAAAATTACACACCTGGAAATATTTAGCACTCGAATACGCCCCAGCAAACTTATTCCGGTAAGCCGACAGGAGCCTCTCGAACGGATGCCTCACCACCAAGAACGTAGTGTACTTCTCCAGGCACCAAGCAGCATCGTGATCGGGCAGTTCTGACAGCTTGAGGGTAGAACGTTCGTTGTGCGCCACGTCTGCTGATATGCTCAAAGGGTCCGTTAGATTAGACGAGCCCGTCAGTACCATGAAAACCCGCTTCCAATTAGTACAGGCCACTTTCGGGACGTAACAGTACAGCAAGCGATGACTGTGATCCACTAAAATGTGGTCCAGTTTGCTGATGTTCAGGTGGGGTCCGTTTGAAAATTTAGTGAGGTAATTGGCGCAACCTTGAGTGACCTCTTCTTGACGGAATATCTGTTCGAGCCATGGATATTTCCAGTTGTCACTTGGAATCCCTATGAAAGGAAATATTACTATTAACCTTGACTATAAAAGAAGAAAAAGAGCTCTAGATACTCAAAAGAATGTGTTCATTTCTATTTTAAAATTAAATGGCAACTGTTGCTGTTCCTTGCATACTTCTTAAGGTAGCGTTCATTAGCATTATAAGCAGAGCTCACCTGTAGTAGTTCCCAAAGTAATTAGAAGGATGGTAAGTATTCTGGTGAAAATGATCATATTTAAGGTTAGATGTTTCGTTCCTTCAGTCGTTTAATAAAGCATAATTCTGAATGATTCCTCACACCATAATGGCTCACCAGTTGGCTGTCATCATCTAGTACTTGGCACTGATGTTGCAGGTTGAAGGTCTTCCACACATACCTCCATGATATCTGACTTCTCGATTTACTTCTTCTCTGAAGTAAAGTGAATGTTCTTTGAATAGCTTTCTTTAAGTCTCTTACAGTTGTACCTTTTTGGGGAATCTGTAAAAAAAGTAAATTGTTGGAAACTGTAGTAGGTGAGGAAGCGAGACTAATTGGTATCATCAAAAACGAGTCAAAAGGTGTTTTTCTTGTCCATTTATGTCTTAAGTCTGCAGATCGACTTCTGTACCCTCTTTTACCATGACCATGAGCAAGCATGGTTGAAGATTAAAGCCTCATCAGGTACCTATGTTTACTTAATAACTATACTTATTTATCTTAACTTCAAGAATTTTACAAACAAATGATTATTATTACATGGAGGGATGAAAATCTCACTCAAATGTAAAACTTGCATAGTTTCTGGACATGACCTTGTATGAGAGCTTGCAGGAATTAGATAAGGTGGCAACTTACAACAACAGACAGTGGAGTCTCGGAGTAGCGCAGCACTGTAACAGTAATCGACTGCCCTTGGGCCACAGCTATTTGAGACAGGACTTCGTCAGTGGTGACATCTCCAGGAAGATCATTCAGTAAACTATCAGCTGCAATCAGTCTCCTTAAGCTGCTGTCCGTTATTTCCAATAATTCTTCGTGGGACAACTTCTGAATTTCTTCATCGACATTTATCGTTTTGGATAGGCCTTCTTCGTTCGCAGACACCTCCTCGTTACTCATCCTAGATCAAAACAGTTCTTGTAGTTGGTAGGACTTAAAAATGACATGAATACATTTTATATGTATACTACAGCCATTTTATTAGTAAAGAGATAAATTTTATATGTAGAACATGGTTTTACTGCTCGTAACAGGTTTTGCAACTTAATAGTTTTACATAATAGAAATAATTTACAGGTAAAGTAGGTAAGAGAGAATGGTATAATCTGTGAACTTCAATTCAAGTTTAAAAGAGTAAAGACTGTGAATTATTTTGATTAATTTTACTTTTAGTTTGTTTACAATGTACGTTATTTACTTACATTTTATTTTACATTTTAATAACTATTATTCTATTCATAAGAACGAACCGAACCATTTCCATTTCATATTTCATTGATAATCAAAAAATAACAAATAATTAACAACAACAATAACCTCAACTTCCTTCTCCTACCAACCCAGTAAAGAGACAAAAGACAAAAGACTTTTAAGACAAAAGACAAGATCATTCTTGATTCTTGTCATCTGTCTAATAAGAGTAAGATCCTTCTTTTTCTTCTTCTTCTTTAATGGCTTGGGCACCTTTGTGCATATAGCCACCTTCTAGTACTTATCTCTCTGTTACGCCGTGTCCTAGACTCCTAGCTGCATCCGGGGACTGCGTTGCGTGCGATGCGGGAAATCGCACGGGAAATTTTGAGTGTGTCCTAACTGAATGCGTGCGGTTCGTGCGAGAAAATGGTTTCCAATTCAACTATTTCTGGTGCAAAATTAGATGAAATACGTTTTAATTTGGAAACCAGTAGGTTGTTGGAACTTGAAAGACTTAAAAATCACAGAAAGAAACATATTACTTAAGAGAAAGAAACAATAAGACGCAAGTAATCTATAGAAATAGGTATAGATTTAATAGATAGATAAATAGAAGGTAGGTTAAATAAAAATAGGTCTACAATAGAAGTTAATAGACCTCATACTTACTTAAAAAACCTAAATTCGAGACATTTTCACATTCCCAGTGTACCTTGACTCTTGTTCTTGTAAAATAGATTTCTCTTCTTGCACAAAATGTTTCGCTTTGGCACGAAGGCAATCGAAATTCAAAAAAGTTCCTGCCCGCCGTAAAAATCGCAAGATTTTGACAGATGAAATAACTAAATATTTTAATTTAAAGCAATGCGTGCGTTGCGGTGTCGTTTTATCGTACGACTTTTGCGGGCACCGCGTCTACTGAGGACACTCTCATTGCTTTGCATGTGTTTTATTTTAATCGTTCCCCGCAACGCACGCACGCAACGCACGCAACGCAGTCCCCGGATGCAGCTAGGACGCGGCGTTTAGTGCTAACTTGGCTTGACCACTGGACTGCTTGACAATTTTGTATTGCGATTAGTGATGTGTCATTATTATTCATCAACACTTATCTAAGAGGAGTTAGTACATGGACAACACAACACAGGATAGACTCTTCTCTCTCTGGGGCAACAGCAGAGCATTACCAAATACATTAGATGATATATATGTGCAGCTCTCTGCTATTTACATGTAATAAAATTGAAGTATGAAAAGGAGCGCCATCTGTTGCCTCGATCGCTAACTACACGCAGAACCGGAAATTGGTTTTAGAAATCACGGATATAATTATAATTCAAAGTTCACTGACATAATAATATTATCTAGATTTCTTGGTTTCCGGTATTAATATTTATCACTTTCGTGTAAGTATTTAGTAATGAACACACGTCAATAATGCATTATTTCTACATCTGATTACATAAATTCAGATTTAGGCATTTAGAACATACCTCACGTAAAATAAAACTGCGTATTAATTATTATTTATTTTGTAGATGACAAGCCAACGACAGATTGACGTTTCGTTCAATTAAATTGACATTTTAAATCAACTCTAGTTAGACAACCAGCCGCTTGGGCGATAGTAATTTCCGGTGACAATTTTCAGTGGAAACTGTAGGTACCTATTATTATTTAGTGTATTTGGCATTACACACCCGAAAAGAGCAAAATCCTTCAACGAGATCGAAAAATTTTGACAATGACATGAGGAACCTACTTAACGTGTAAACAAATAAAACAAGATCTATTGCTATTTGCTATTGCTCCGATATTCGAGGGGATTGGCGTGGCAACTCTTGGCCATCAAATCCATTGATATTTAATTTTCTTGAAATTGCAGGAGCGGAGAATCTAACAATGACCTGAACTGTCCTAGGAGGTTCTAATCGTATCCAAATCATATTCTGGCCGTGCCCACATGAAAAAATATACTTTTAAATTCCACAATAATTACAATCGTTCAGCACCAGAATTTAAGAAGGTTCGCGGAAACGCAAAATACGCAACTGCCTTTGAATATAGAGCCACTTGACTTTGATTGCTATTGGAGAAGTAGCAATCGCTTTTGAAATTACAAAAAGCCGTAAGTGTGACGTCATCACTATATAGGCTGGGCTAAGCGTAAACGGTTGTCAGTTGTCGTGATCTTTTAGGTTCATGTGATCCTGAAGTTTGACTTATTGAGGTTGTTTTCAGGCATTGACCTGCGATCGTCATCAATAATTGCATTGACCTCAATCAAATTTTGGATTTCCGTCGACCTCGAGCCGTCTGTCGGTAGTCTAATTTTTATCACTAAAAGTTCGGCATTTACTGTAATCAAAAGTTTATACAGTGAAATTGGCAACTCTGCAACTGTCAAATGCTTGTTTATTTGGAACCGTAACCGGTTTCCCCTAGCACTGACGTCATCACTGACGTTCTTGGAATATAAAACATCAGGAGGACTATAAACGCGTTTCGATTCAAATATATTTTTTTTTTAAGGGGGAGCATCGGTCTTCACTATTATGTAGTTAAGACAAAGTCGCTCTACACCGGTAATATGGGTTTGGAGCCTCTTGCTCATACACCCAGCCTCAAGTATGCCAAATAAATAGTAGAAAGGACAACACAAACATCCAGAGCCTTCACCGAGAATCGAACTCAGTCCGCCGGGTCCAGTGATTCAGCAGACCGCCCACTGAACCACTCGGCCACCGGTATGCTCAAAAATTCAAATAGGTAGAATATAGTTGGTTTAAGTCGATATTTGTGCCATGTCAATGTCACTAGTAGTAACATTGACAGCTTCTGACAGCTTGTGGCTTCTGACGGGCAAAATTATCCCGAAAAGATAAATATACAGCCCGTGATTAATATAAATAAGTTCAAATAAAAATGTAAGGAGCGGGTGGTGACGGGTGACTCGGTGACTTTTAGGGTTCACGCTACTATAGTTATGCTTCGGTTACCACCGAGTGGGTTCGAATTCCAGTCTCGCCATGGATGTCTAGTGTTGATATTTTGAAGTATTTATTTATTAAACATAATGCGTCTGGGTAAAATGAGCTAGCTCTCGAAGCTCAAAATTACCGGAGTGGAACGACTTTGTCTTATCTACATACAGGAGGCTAACCCATGGGTATCTCGCTTATATTAGAGATACGAGGTCGGTTGAATTGGGGCAAAGTTGCGTATTATTATGCCCAGTAATAATCTGAAAAAAAATCAGCACATTTTCAGTCGTTATTGATGAAGTATCCAACAGAAAAATCGAGATTTCTTATTTTTGCATTATCTTTCTTATTTTTTGAAATGATTGAATAATTTTTTGTAGGCTTACATAAGTCGTTAAGAGCTATCCTTCTGACATTTTGAAAATTTTCAAAGCCAACTAGATTCCAGAGTAGGCATTCATAGTCAACTTTTGTTTTTCGTATGGCCGCCATACGAACGATAGCTCTTAATGACTTATGTAAGCCTATAAAAAATTATTCAATAATTTCCGAAAATAAAGAAAGATATGGCAAAATTAAGAAATCTCGATTTTTCAGTTTTTTCAGGATATTTCAGGAACGACTGAACATATTCTGAATTTTATTCCAGATTATTTTTCGGCATAAAAATACGGAACTTTGCCCCAATTTAACCGATTCGTATCTCTATTCTCTACTGATAAGTGAGATACCCATGGTTAGCCTCGAAAAACGGACATCCTCTGTAAAGTTAAGACCAAGGGTGCATGTAAGATATAGTTAATGCTTATACCGTGGCTCTTTTTATTCTGGATAAAGCATTAAATATAGTAATCATATATCGTATACAGGCTGTCCGGAAATTATGCGCAAAAAATTAAGGGGGTGATTCTACTTGATGAAATATTGCCCAAAGAAAATGACCTGTTTCCGAGTAAAACAGTTTTAAAAATTTGCTTGCACTAAAATTGATCACCATTAAATTATGATCATTCTGTAACAATACCAAAGCATGCTTTGGAAACAGCTGCAGGGTTGCCTAGTTATGTACAAAACAGAGACATTCGTATTATAAATAGACTTGGAAATGATAAAATTTAAAAAAAAATTCATTTTTTTTAATAAAATAATAAAATAAATAAAAAAAAAATAAATTGCTGTCATAATGAAATCCAAAGCAAACGCCTTGTTTCCTAGGCAACCCTGCAGCTGTTTCCAAAGCATGCTTTGGTATTGTTGCAGAATGATCATAATTTATAGTGATCAATTTTAGTGCAAGCAAATTTTTAAAACAGTTTTACTCGGAAACAGGTCATTTTATCGTGATAGACAAAGAGGACCTTTTCCGAATATTTCTTCATGCATGTTCTTCAATTGTGAGCCTTCAAAACTCAGAAAAAAATATTACGAAAAAAGTTATAGGCCTTTTATGAAGGTCAAGCGGGCAGTTAAGGCCTCTTGATTTCGAGGGATTCAAGTCTAATTTTGACCAAGGATGCAAAGCAACATCAGTGGCAAGTGTGTCAAATTTTAAGAAAATCCGTACACTAGGAAAAAAAATTATAAAAAAATATTGATTTAAAAAAATCAACTTTGAAAGCTCATAACCTTGTTATTTGTGAGTTTTCGAAAAAAATTATACTTACTTTTGGCAATATTTTATCAAGTAGAATCACCCCCTTAATTTTTTGCGCATAATTTCCGGACACCCTGTATAATCTTCGAGATTTCATTATAGTGAGTAAAAAGAACACACGTTATTATTATTTTCTTAATAAAGAGAATATTATTCAAATATCTAATGTACAATCTGCCATTACATAAATAACAATTCATCGAACAAGTTTGTATAAACAAGAAAAATGCAAAACTTGAACTATGATTTGATTATTTAGAAATGAATGTATGGACTGGTATATTTATACCTATGTGCATAATTTAACAATAATTTTCTTACCAGCTATATTGTAAATGTAGCAACGATGAGTAAAAGAAACCATTGTCACCAAGAAATAATAGTTATCGTAATTCGTACATTGGAGCGTATTATCATATAGGTACGAGTATAATCTACCCGTTCATATTAATTGCATGGATGTTTTATTCCAACTAATTATTTAACAAGGTTTAGTACAATTAAGAATTAAAATTAAACTGATAGAAGCAGTTTCGCAATTTACTGTATTTTCGATGTTAATGATGTTTATGGTGGGGAAATTTCTTATTATAAGTATAGGTAGGTAGGTAACCACTTTTAGCAAATAAAAAACTTGATAGCAGCAGCCTTCAGTTTATGTAATAGCTCACATAGATTTTTGTAAGTGTATTTACATAAATACCTACCTATAACCTCTGCTATTCGCTAGACGATGTTTCCTTACAATAAAACTTGTATTATTATAGATTGTATTTCGATGTTCGCCCCGACAGATTGACACACGTAGTTCCACTACTTGTTCTTTATCGAGCACTTTTTTACAGATTTTTTTTTTTTTTTTTTTTTTGTCTTATTCCACCGTTATCTCGTCCAGGCCTCTGATTAATCATTACACTATTGTGCTTTATACGAGCAACATCGTGAGTATTTTCAGAAGATAAAGTGAGAAATAATTATTATTAAAAATGCCTAAAAGAAAAAGTAATAGGGAAAAAATACAACGTTCCTAAAAATATAGACCTTTTGAATGCACCGAAGTTAAACCCAGAAATTGAGGTTTCGTTGGATGATTCACACAGAAAAGAGGATAAGTATGTTTCACAAATTCAACATCAGATCGGAATCGGAATTTCCGCCATGGTCGGGACTTTAAATAAGTTTTTGACGGAGAACTCCGTGGAAACAGAAATAAAGAATGCTATGTTACCAGGTCTTATTGATGCTGGAAAAATATTATGTGACGCCTTCCATATGCTTACTACCAATAGAAAATACCATATTGAATCGCAATTAAACGTATCAGTAAGGAAAATCGTTAAAGAGAGCAAGCCTGATACCTATTTATGTGGGAAGGACTTCTCGGAAAAGTTCAAGGACATGAAAAATCAACTTCGCACGGGTAGAGAACTGAAACCAACTTATAAGCCTAAAACCACCTCCTACCAACATAGACCATTCTCATCGGCATCGTCTTATCAACCTAGGGCCTCCACTTCAACCTACCAACAAGGAGTGTCGGGTAGTGCCAGCAATCATTCTTTAAACTACAGGCTCCCGTATCACAGGAGCAGGTTGAAGAAGCAGCAGAGCAGGAATTACAATCACTCGAAGCAGGCACACAGGAAGAACTACCCGAAATAGTTGTAAGTACTCAGCGCTATGCTGGAAGAATAAGGTACTTTGTATCAAATTGGGGACGTTTTGTAAAGGATAAAACTATTTTATCCTGGATAACAGGTTATAAATTACCATTTACATGCAAGCCAATTCAAAAGTTCCATCCTAGTTGCAGATCTGTCTCTGAGACGGAAACTAGTAATTACCAATTAGCCTTATCGGATTTAATCCGTAAGGGAGTTGTAACTAAATGTTCTCATATTAGAGATGAGTTTTTATCGTCATTTTTTCTGGTTCCAAAATCCGATAATAATTACCGTTTTATTCTGAACCTTAAACAATTGAATAAGTTTATCAGTGCACCCCATTTCAAATTAGAAAACTATAAGTCGGTGAATGACCTTATTTTAAAAGACATGTTCTTGGCTACTATAGATTTAAAAGACGCATATTACATGATACCTATATTTAAAGGACATAGGAAGTATTTGAGATTTACATTTAATGGGGAATTGTACGAATATAATGCCATGCCAATGGGATTATCATCAGCGCCTTCTGCATTTACAAAATTATTAAAACCAATATTTAATTATTTTCGCATGAAAGGTATTTTATGCATAATTTATCTAGATGATATTCTAATCCTTGGCAGAGAGAGAGAGGAGGTTATAGGTCATGTCAGTAGGGTTACTGCAACCCTAGAAAGGTTAGGTTTTATTATAAACAAGAAAAAATGCAACCCACGTCCCTCTCAAGAATGTAAATACCTAGGGTTTGTTTATAACACGAGACAAATGACGATGACATTGCCCGAAGATAAGAAACATAAATTGTTGAAATATTTAATGTTTTTTAAAAGCAAAAGTAGCGTGAAGATAAGAGAATTCGCGAAGTTAGTAGGTATTTTAGTTTCAGCCTGCCCGGCTGTTCGTTATGGCTGGGTTTACATTAAACGTATTGAGAGAGAGAAAATGTTATATTTGAAAAGATGTTCAGGAAATTACGATAAGGATATGCCCTTGTCGGAGCTGGTGAAGGCAGAATTTTCCTGGTGGGTGTACAAGCTGCCAAGGGCTTATAATTTCATATCATCGAATGATTTTAGTTTAGAAATATTCAGCGACGCCTCTAAGACTGGATGGGGGGCTAGTGTAGATTCCGAGGCAACTCATGGTTTTTGGACTCAACAGGAATCTACATTTCATATTAATTATTTAGAATTATTAGCTATCTTTTATGCGTTAAGATGCTTTGCCAGGATGAGAACCAAATGTAATATTCTTTTGAGAGTAGATAATAAGACTGCTGTTGCTTACATAAATAAAATGGGTGGTGTACAGTTCGAAAATCTTAATACCTTGAGTCGAAAGATCTGGCAATGGTGTGAGGAGCGGGATATTTTTATTCACGCCTCGTATATACCTTCAAAGGATAATATAATTGCAGATAAGGAATCCAGAGATTTATCTATAGAGACTGAATATGAATTAGACGGGAATGCCTTTTTAAGAATTATTGATTGTTTTGGAAAACCCAATGTTGATCTGTTTGCTTCACAAATAAACAAGAAATGCGAGGTGTATGTGTCTTGGCACCGCGATCCCGGCGCATTCAAGGCAGATGCATTCACATTAAACTGGGAGAAAGGCTGGTATTTTTATGCTTTTCCGCCGTTCCCCTTAATAGGGAGAGTTTTAAATAAGATTGTCACAGACAGATCTGAGGGTATCTTGGTAGTGCCATTATGGGTAACTCAGTTTTGGTATCCATTATATATTAGACTTTGCGTTGGTAGGCCCTTAATTTTGGAGCCTTCTAATCACTTATTGCTATCTCCATTTAGGACCCCACACCCCTTATGGAGGACACTTTCCCTGGTGGTGTGCAGATTATCAGGCGATCGTTTTTGAACAAAGGTATTCCCGAGGCTGCTGTTCCGGTGATGATCAATTCGTTAAGTTCTTCAACCCTGAAGCAATATTCAACAACCCTCAGAAGATGGTGGGAGTTCTGTCAACAAGAAAATCGGAACGTCTTTAGCAGCACTGTAGGAGGTATTATATCGTTTCTTAATGATCTCTTCCAACAAGGGGGCACTTATTCGGCTCTGAACTCACATAGATCGGCTCTATCCTTGATTTTGAACTTTTCAAATAACGACGAAAAATTAATAAAACGATTTCTGAAAGGAGCTTTTAGAACTAGACCACATTTTGCTAAATACAGTTCAACTTGGGATCCATCGCTAGTGTTAAATTTCATCAAAGATTGGCACCCCCTGGAGACGTTTTCTCTCGAGAAACTGACAAAGAAGCTTGTAGTTTTATTACTATTGGCCACAGGGTACAGGGTACAAACAATTTGTGCGATAAAATGGCAGGATGTTAGGATTTATAATAATTATATTGAAATTCATATATCAGATATATTAAAAACTTCGGGGTATAGACGGATGCAGCCCGTGATAAAAATTAGTTCCTTTGAGGATCGACCAGATTTATGTTTGTTTAAAACAATGAAAGCATATTTGGAAGCAACCAAACTACTTCGGAAGAATAATGAAGCCTATCTAATTTTGACCTATAAAAAACCACATCACAGAGCAGCGCGCCAATCTGTAAGTCGTTGGGTAAAGAGTGTACTTGCACTGAGTGGTGTAGATACCACGAAATTCAAAAATCACAGCACAAGGCACGCTACGACATCGGCGGCTTACAGAAAAGGCTGGTCTGTAGATCAAATAAATAATAAAGTAGGTTGGGCAAAAGATTCTACAATGTTTGCTAGATTCTATAACAGGCCTTTGCAGGAGGACCTTATTAATTTTGTTGAACTTGCCGTTAGGGCATAACGTTGTATGAAATTTAGGAAATAGATAGATTGTATTATCTATTTTGAATCTATTGTGTTCTAATTCTATTGTCTATTGGATACTTATTATATGAATAGGAAATAATAAAAAAAAAAAGGGGGAAAATAGAAATAATATAGAAATTATAGAAATTATAGGTTTATAGGTCTTTCTATATCTATAAAATACTAATGAAGGGATTACTATCGATTATGGGTTGATATGATTATAATTTTATAAATTTATTTAGAATAAGTATATACCTAGGTACAAGTAATATGAATATGTAGGTAAAATGAGTAATTGTATTTTTTGTAATTATTTTATTAGGTACCTACCTAGATTTTTTCTAAAAATATAGAATTGGGCTCACATTTTTGTTTTTTCTTCCAGATAAGTTAAAATTACTCATTTAGACAACTAGCTATGGAGGAAAAATTATTGAATGTCTTTGAACATCTACGTGTGTCAATCTGTCGGGGCGAACATCGAAATACAATTATAAGAACAAACGACTTACCTGTAGGAAGTTCGTTCTGAATTGTATGAGATGTTCGTCCCGATAGATTGAACCCAGCCCTATAGTGTAGCCCTTCCCCACAATAATTTTTCCAGGTGATTACGCAAATAGTGTAATGATTAATCAGAGGCCTGGACGAGATAACGGTGGAATAAGACAAAAAAAAAAAAAAAAAAAATCTGTAAAAAAGTGCTCGATAAAGAACAAGTAGTTGGAACAAGTAGTGGAACTACGTGTGTCAATCTATCGGGACGAACATCTCATACAATTCAGAACGAACTTCCTACAGGTAAGTCGTTTGTTCTTATAATTATAAACATATTTCATAAAGTTCATAAACAAAGTTGGCAAGAACTGCTATAATTTTTTAAAAACAGAAAGGACTTTTTTTCACAAATGACCAAATAAATTAAAGTTCTTATTAATACATTTGTAAGTTTAATTTTCAGTTATTTTTTTTTCCAAAATGTAAGTAAATGGTCATGATAAGAAAAGAAAGGTAAGATATCAAGATACGTCCCCAGAATAACAGAGTGGATGAAACCAAATGATCCGTGAATAAATAACAATGTCATGTCATTTGTGAGTAGCTAATCTGTATAAAAAGAAAGCTCCCGGAGAGCGTCTGGCAAAGACGCAGGTAAGTGGAGAGGCAATAAAAGACGTCGTTCGATTTAATCACAATGAATCATTTTGATAGAAAGTTTATGTCAGTGGTGATATTGATTACGTGGACCAGCTTCAGAAAGCCTGATTACATAGACAAGCTTCAGCCAAACATATTATTCCCTATTTATATGCATTGAAAAGGAAAATAATCATATTAAAAATTAAGTAACCAATAATAAGGCACTTCTCTAACTAGCGTGATTCTATTTTTATTAAATAGTTACATGTATTTTACAACTCTTTTAGTTTTAAAAGAACATTCTGCTATAACGAAGGAATTACCATAAACATCCGATATTTGGCTACTACGAATTTTTTTAAAGCCGCCAATGTCTAAGGGGGTTCTTCTCTCTTATGATAATTTCGGCCTTTCTATCTATTGAATATCGGTGGCATTATTTTGTTATTTTTTTGAACCATGCAGCCACATAAAGGATTTTCCAGCGGTGTGATTGGAGGCTGACTATAATTAGATCACAGCGATCAATTTATTCAAAGCCCTGGATCCGAGCGAAATCAAGCCTGATAATTAAAAAAGAACAAATTAAGTTCGTGCATGCTGATCCGGATGTCGAACGAAGTACACTAATTTACAAAATATCTGATGTACGTAATTAACTTAGTATAAATAAGTCTTGTTCTCATGTTTTTCATCAGATTTCTACGTGCTGCAATTCCGGAAAAAATGAAAATTAATTACTGTAAAAATTTTGTTGCTGTGTTTTTTCACGAATATTATTGGTTCGCAAAGTTTTTCAATTTCCTAATTAGACTCTTTTAGAGTTTTCTTAAGATAAAGTTCACGACTTAAAAACAAAATAGCATTTTTTCATGTAGATTTATTGACTTATGGGCCTGAATATTTTCAACAATAAAGTAGCCACGTCTTAGGGCTTACTTACCTTTAAATATTTCTAATATGTTCTAGACATACAGGGTGTATTGTAACGTCCGCATAATATTAGCACCACGCGATTCTACATCAAAAACAGAACAAAAAAGTCCTCAACAGTTTTTTCTTGATGTACACAGATTTTAAGATATGGACAATTTAACGTTCTTAAATTTTGCAACACTGGCGCTGGTATAAAAATTAAGATAACTTATTAGACGTGAAGTCACCTCACTGGTATAGTGTGCCGTTGCTATGTAATCGAAAAAAGGTGCAACAAGACAAATGTCATGCTGCGACGTGTCAATGTTGCAATTTTTTTTAATAGCGAATTCGAGTTACTGCACTTTTCTGCTCCGGGTGCGCACCGAGACGGAATCTCGTGTTCGATTTGTAGGACTCCGTTCCAGTGCTTTTCGTAATCGTATTCGAGTTAAAGTGAACTCTAGCGATGCATATCGTAATTGTGTTCGAGTTACACTTGCTCTCTGGTAGTGCATAGGAAAATATGTTCGAGTCGTATGGCGGAACTGTCCCGGAGCAAAATAAACTGCACCGTCAAATTTGACGGTGCAACGGTGCACTCCCGTAAATTTAGAGGTTAGAAATAGCGGGAAAATTAAATACTGATTCCTAGTAATTCCTTAAACCAAAAATTTGTGGATAAGTACATTTTACGTATTGTATGAATAATTATACAACTTATTACAATAATTAAAATGGATCACGCCTTGTAGTTCCACGACTCAATTATAATAAGAATTACATCATAACAACCGTGATAGGTATAGGATAGGGATGGTTAGAAGGCTATAATGAAAATGCAGACTGGAGGGAAACTGGATTGCACATTGCACTGCACCGGTGCATGGCGCTCTGGCTCTGGCTCTGGTTCTGGCCTGCCCTGACACAGTTCGGTTCCATACAGAGTCGAAATGCGAAAGTTCTGCTCCGGACTGGAGCAGAATTCTGGGCAGAACTGATTCAGAGACAGATCGATCTCGCTCCGAGCAAGTGCAGCCAACTCGAATTCGCTATAAGATTTTTTATTTTTGAATTTTTTATTCAACAATTAAAATGCGCAGTTGCAATATTGATTGGAAGTATTGGAACTCAGGAAATCAAATAATTCCTAGTTTTGAAATGTTAATTAAAACCATTTTTACCAAAAAAAAAAATCTAAAATTTTGGATAATTCGGCTATTTTACTTCTTACTTAAGAATTTTTTAATAATATTAAGCAATATTTTTGAGTATTAAAAAACTTCAAATTTAAACTACAATGATCGATAACTTCGTTATTTGAGGTCCAAGAGTTGAACGGTATAAAAACTTTATGTTCTGTTTTTGATGTAGAATCACTTGGTGCTAATATTATGCGGACGTTACAATACACCCTGTATATGAGGTTTAAGAATAACTTCAAAATTAATATTTACAGAATAAACACGCATAAATAGACGACGAGAGAACCTTAAAAATCTTATTAAATGAAAATACAGTTGTCTGTGGGAATTGGAGTCATCCGATGCCAACATTCTCAAAAAAAGAGGCACGATATCAAAAATTTTCCAAAAACTTTTGCATTTTGTATTTGCAAAAATCACTTATACAGGATATCCCAGTTGTTCCCCCCAAGGTTTGTATTTAGATAATAAACTTTTTAGCTTATACCTTAATTTAGATTGTAAATTTTCTTCCGAGTAAAACGTTTTCTATAAACTTAGTTTTCTTTCAACTCCGTAACATGTTACAGCTGTTCTTAAATAAACTTTACTTAAATAAACTTCACAACTGGATACAAAGTGTGTTACTTAGGCACGTACTAAACTCAAGCTAGAGCGTATTCCTGCATCAACTTTAACTAGAAAAGGAGAAAAGTGCTCAAAGGGTCAGGTTTTCAAGATACAGGATGTTGTTTTTTTTTTTTAAATCGATTTTTAATAATATTTCAAACATTTTTTTGTCGAAATTACTGAAATTCGGGAGTGTTATTTACAGGCATAAGGAGCTCCTTTAAAGATTAAAATACGAATCCTAGATTAAAATGATTAGATTAAAATGAGTCCAGAAGGACACCCTCACTAATATTGTTGCAAAAAAATGTACGTCACTGACTTTTTTACGTTTTGAAATTTTTTTTCATATTAAATTACTGTCACATGCTAATGAATTGAAAAAATACTAAGTTTATATAGAAAACTTAGTATTACTACTTATAGCAAAAACGATCTAATTTTAGATTTTGCGGGAAAAACTGGGACACCCCATTATCTCTCCAAGTGCTTGCCTCGACACCCTTGACTTTTTATCACTACTACAAGTTAACATCACCTAGAGATTGCATTAACCGACTTCGACTGTAATATTGATGAAACCCCACAGTGTAGCCAATCTCTACGTTCTGATTTTCCGATTCATGAAGTAAATTAAAATTGATTATATATCAGACATAGCTATTATACACGAGGCATTATAAATAGAGGGTTGTGCTACTGAATTACATCCTCCGTTTGCAGCCTGACGCTGAAATGATTGTAACTCCTTCGTTATTATATTCATGTCTTTGATCTTCGTTGACGTAGGTAATGGAATATTAGATATCATTAAGTATTAGGGCGCCCATTACTTAATGGAAATAGCTTCGCCTATTAATTGTTTGTGGTGACGGTGTAATATTCCATTAAGTGAGAACAGCTTGCAAGGCTGAACATAAAGTGGGTTGGCATTTACAGGCAAAAGGAGATCACTGGGCTCAACTTCCTGACCTACACCTAGCGACAGGGATTGGAGATAGTGTAGCTCTTATATTATTGGAACAATTTATGGGAATATCTTACATTTAGAAATATCATTGTTTTGGAATTTTATCTCCCATTTTTCAGGCGAATATTGAAATATACTGACCCCTACCCCTACATTATACATAATTTTTTTTTCCGCAAAAAACGGGCGAAAATTGCTTAAATTTTAGGTTTGTTGAAATTTTAATGTTTATTAATGCAAGTCATAGAATTTTCAACAAATATACATGATTTTGAGGTTTTCGAGGTCGCTGATTAAGAATCCGATATCACTTTTTCAAAAAATAAAATAGCTCCCCTGTGTCGAACGTCGACTGTCGAGGGGTAATAAGAGCGAAGCCTGATTCGCTCCTGCAGAATACCTGAGAGGATGCGGAGCAAGTCCCAATCTTAATCAGTGACCCCTAAAATTGCAGATTCATTCCCTTTTGCTGGTCGACTGTTGACGTTAGTAGCACCAAGACGATCCACGCCGATGGCTCTTAGCTCTCACATGCAGTAAATCGTCAAGAAAAATTTGAGACACATTTAAGTTGTGCGGGAAAATTCGAAATCTACAATACTTTTGTAAAAACCTACCTCGCGCCCGATTAACCGTTTTGTTGCGAAATAAAAAAACCGTTTTCAATCCAAAAAGTGTAATTTTTGAATGTTGGTAACAATAATTTTTGTAATAATAATTTTTCATGGACAAGCAATTTTTACCCAGAAACATGATTGCGTCCCATAAATTCAAGATGACGGCCACGCACTTTGCGGAATCTAAGAGGGAACTTGTCTGGAGTGTCGTTCTGCACCCCCCATCTATCATTTTAAGTATAATAAAAATTATAATAATTAACGTAATCTAAAAGTACTTTTTAACTTAATTATGACTGGGAACAACAAAATGAAGCTTTTTGCGAAGCAATATTGCTCGGTAGAAATATCTACTTAACTGTCTAACATGGACAACAGAAATATGGGAAGAATATAAATATTACGTGTGCGTCATCAGTGAATATTTTAAATAGACTTACCATTTAATCACAAGCAGCAGGTCACGAGCATTCCTGTTAAGTTCAATTACGATCTCCAGTAAGCATATTAACGTTTAGTCAAGAATATTCGCAGAACGCAGACGACAAGACTAATCCGATCCGTCACCATGGATCTTTTTTGCATCTGAATTCTCTTAACTTACTTAGGTATGTCCTGGTACAAGGTAATAATGAGCTTCACTCATTGTCTATGGAGATAGGGAGAAGTCACCCGTAAACTCATAAGCAGCTCAGTGTGCAGCCTCGACACAAAATATCATACCTATTAATTATATCAAAATTAAAAAGTGAAACAGTAAAAATAGTTCTTTCTATATTTTTGAAAAAAAATTTTCGCGGTCAAGTATCAAGCGAGCACTTCAACCATAAATGGCAACTCCTTGATAGGCAAAGCTTTTCTTATAGGTAGTAAATTGATCCGGCATAGATATAGTCACAAGGTCATTAAGGTATATTACATCTGCCTAATTTAATAAGTATCCCAACAATATCCCAAGTGAACGTGATATACATTTATATGGATTTTTCCAGAGTCTTCGACAATGTAGACCATGACTTGCTACTACGGAAGCTTGCCAAAACTTAGGCTTTTCTGATGCTCTTATTACCTTCTTTGCTATTTTTCCGGTCGCATTCTTTGAACATCTCAAAATTCTACGCATGTCCTGTAACAGTCTACTGAAAGGATCGCTGAATTAAAGGACCTTGGTGTAGTCTTAATTCCAGACTCTACTTCAACAGACATACTGAATATGTATCCTCCTCTGCTTTTAAGTAGAGTTAGGTTTTATTCTTCCGGACGACTTTGATGCAAGAAATATTACTATACTTACGACTCTTTTCCCTTCCTTCTAGAGAGTTAGGTTTTATTCTTCCTGATGACTTGGATTAAAAAAATATTCCTACCCTTATGACTCTTCCCTTCCTTCGTCCAGCCCAAACTTGAATACGGTTCTGTTATTTGGTCTCCGGGCTACAGATGTCATGTGAATGATCTCGCTCGAGTTCACCTCACTTCTTATAATTTCTACATTTCAAATACAAAGTCGTCTACCCACCTGTCGGCTTCCCATATTCTGATCTGCTCGATCAATTTCACTTTAATAGTCCGGAGGCTAAGGCAAGTGTACGCATCCGTACGTTGCCTTTGGGGTCTGCTCAACGGACATAATATCGACTCTCCTGACATCCTCTCCCAGATCTCCTTCCACATTCCACAGGTCTCGCTCGGGCGACAACAGCTTTTGCGAGTTCGTAGTTCGTACCGCAAAGACAAAAACCATTAAGTTTTCTCCATTGCATCGTGTATGCGATTCTGGCAATGTGGTTGGTGACAGTCTCTGTCAATCTGTTCCTGTTCAGCGGACGCCAACTTCGACGAAGCCTGCTTGGAGGCCCGCAGACTCTCCTAGTGCCTGACTAACTGAGTTTACATTGCCTGCAGGTGTATTTATAGTTGTTTTTTGTGAATTTAAGTATGATTGAGTTTTTACAATCCAATAATTGGATTTGTTACAATCTGTCGTGGTTTGATTGCATGAGTAAATAAATAAGAAAAATTCCTAATAAAAAATTAAAATCTTCTCCCTATTTCATCAAATTTCGACCCTATTCCCCACACATTTTTAAGAGCACTGAGAGTAATACCATAAAAAAATATTGTCATCAATTTTGGGAAATAGATTCTTTCCATTCTCATGACATACCGTGTGTCCCCGGATAGGTGAAACGACTCTTATAAAAGACAAAAATTTTTTGATTTTAATTTTAATTTTTTGGGGTTCAGCCCTGCTTGGTTAAAGAGTAATTTCTAACAAAATTTTAGTTTTTAAAAATCAAGCATTCCTTGGAAATTTCAAAGAAACCGGTTTTTCTGTTGAGTAAAGGGCCTTTTATGTGGCAAATATGACAAAATGTTATTTGAAAAAGTTGTTCAGAATCAACATTTAGGTCCCTATACCAAAATTTCAAAATCATAGGTCAACTTTTATTTTTTACATTTACTTTTATGTTTTATCTCACAAATCAAAGAATTTCATTTTGTAACAAAGACTGCCATGGAAAAACCAAATTGTATCCATAGCAATAGCAATCTGTCAACATCAGTCTTTGTTACAAATGAAATTCTTTGATTTGTGAAATAAACATAAAAGTAAATGTAAAAGATCAAAGTTGCCATGATTTTGAAATTTGGTATACGGACCTAAATTTTGATTCTGAACAACTTTTTCAAATAACATTTTTTCGTATTTGCCACATAGAAGGCACTTTACTCCACAGAAAAATGTTTTTTTTTTTATTTCCAAGGCATGCTTGATTTTTCAAAACTAAAATTTTGTTAGAAATTACTCTTTAACCAAGCAGAGCTGAACCCCAAAAAATTAAAATTAAAATCAAAAATTTTTTGTCTTTTATAAGAGTCGTTTCACCTATCCGGGGACACACGGTATAGCTATCACAAAAATCTATCTGAATTTAGCAATCAAGTTTTAATTTATACATATACAGGGTGCACCATGTATACTTCTCTATATTGCTATCTCCTGAACGCTAAGAGATACAGGGTTAGTTAAATTAGAGAAAAGATGCGCAGTTTAGTGGCCATGTCGAATCTGTCAAGCTATGCAAGATATCAGTGACTGACTGCTTCTGAAATATCCTGAAAAAACTGAAAAATCGAGATTTCTTATTTTTGCCATATCTTTTTTATTATTGGAAATTAATAAATAATTTTTTGTAGGCTTACATAAGCCGTTAAGAGCTATCCATCTGACATTTCAAAAATTTTCAAGGCCTACTAGATCCAAGAGTTTTCAGAGTCAACTTTCGTTTTTCTTATGGCCGCCATATTATTTTTTTATGTCGTTCGATATGAAAAAAATAATGGAAACCAAAAATTAATAAACTAAAAAATTTTTTTTTTTACTTTTATTCTTCTTTTTTCAAAGAAAAACCAAAAAAAAAAATCGTCGAAAAACGTCAACATTTGTAAAATACGCCGAAATAGTGCTTGCCTTATGGTTTTTTAATTTATCTATGAAATTCGGTCTAAAAAGTTGTCTTTTTTTAAGAAAAAAGAAGAACAAAAATTTTTTTAATTTATTTTTTAAAGTTTAACAATTTTTAGTTTTTATGATTTTTTTTATACCGAACAACATAAAAAAACAATATGACGGCCATAAGAAAAACGAAAGTTGACTATGAAAATCCTGGGATCTAGTCGGCTTTGAAAATTTTTGAAATGTCAGATGGGTAGTTCTTGCCGACTTATGTAAGCCCACAAAAAATAATTTATTAATCTCCAATAATAAAAAAAAAAATATGCCAAAAATAAGAAATCTCGGTTTTTCAGTTTTTTCAGGATATTTCAGGAACGGTCACAGCTATTTTGTATGTCTTGACTGATTCGAGATAGCCACAAAATTACGCTTCTTTGGACTTGTTTAACCGACCATGTATCTGTTAGCGTTAAGAGATAGCAATATAGAGAAGGATACATGGTGCACCCTGTAGATAGGCCTGTACATACTGATGTACAGGCGTGATTTCAGTTGAAACTGCGTGAAAGCCTGTACAAATTAATCCTGTACAAACATTCCGGAATAGATTCCATTAGACTGCGGCATTAGCGAGCGGAATTTATTGCCATTTGAATAATTACAAATATATTGAACCATTTCTCCTCTGAATTAGATACATGAAGTTTGCAAAATTATTTAAATTCATTAATATAATACTCGCATAATTATGTTGTAACGCAACGGAGTCAACCCATCACGTATCCGAGCTTCTTTGACAGTAAAGCTTATAAAACGTGATTATGCTGCAAAATTCACTTTTTCAGATTTTTCTAACATCTGTATAGTAACAACAAACAAACAAAATATGAAATATAGTTGGCGCCCTATAGAGATAATCACACAACTGTAAACGATGTAATTAAGGCTTAAAAATATTTCCATTGTGCGATAATAGTACTTATATTCTTCAACGAGCAGAGAATAATGACCATTATTCACGAGAGCGAAACTTCTAACACGAGCAGTAGTAGGTGAGTGTGCAAATCTCCAAGTGAATAATATGAATTCTCTGCGAGATGAACACACTATTTCCTCTAGGAATTTATGAGAAAATCATATTTTTTAACTGACTTAAGAAACGTTAGCTTTATTTTTATGTTTATAAGTTTCGGTGATAAATAACGTTTCACGTCGTCTAACTACACACTCGTCTGCTTAGTTTGCTCGCGGCCCACTCTCTTAACTCTTTCTGTACTCAACATGCCGTGACAAAAATTGCATCATTAATTAGAGTCACGTTATTCGTACCTCGAAGTGCGTACGTATTTACTAGTTTACCAATTATCTAGTCGTGGCAGCCATCTAGACGATTAAGATCTTTCAGTAAATACCTATCTTTGAGTAAATACCTAATTTAAAAAGCTCAAATTTGCACATCAAAACTGATATACTCTTATAAAGATACGCTTATTACTTGCTTAAAATTACCTATTGAGTAGAAACTAGGTAAACTGCAACAAGACTTCTCAATCAGATACGTCAGATAGGAAGGGAAAAGCAAGTGCAGGACGTTGAAGCGCGGACATCAAGGCATTCAAGAAAGCGGCGATGCTAAGGAGACCGTAAAGAGGATAATAAATCCTTTGCGGTTAAATTAAGGTCCTGGAATAGATCTAAGTTATGTTAGGGTTGAGAAAGATCGTAAGAATTTAGGTACAATAGCAAAGAACGTTGAGATTTTATCGTCAAACCAATGAAACTACTGGGACAAACTGGAGTATTTATTCGTAATTTTTCTTTTCAGAAAAATTATTTGTATATAACTCAAACCGGTCGAGTTATTACTAATTATTAAATTTAATTAGAGAACGACATCATCCCTTAATCTTCAACAATGATTGCAGTCACGTATTTCAGAATACCTACAATTCCGCAGCTATCTAAAATATTGATGTAATTTATAATCCGGACGTGTACAGAATTTTCCGTGCTGAAAACTGGTTTTGCCTGCCTGTGTTTGCGGTTACCGTTCAAAGTAAATAACTTTGTCTGGCTTAATTTAGTAAAGTACGGAAGTTTCATGGGATTCATAAATTTCTTTCAGGCAAATTGTGTGAATTTTTTGCTATTACTCAAACAAAACTTTACAGAAGTTACCATTTATAACGACGAGGTTACTTATGAACCAAATATTTTGTGGTACATCCTATTGACAAATGATTCTATCATGCTACATGGATCCCTCATGTCAACAATTCAAAAGCTATCATACGACCAGAACAATGTTCAAAGAACTATCTAGCACTGACAGGAGGAGTTTGATTATCTTAGCATCCTTAGGGGCTTTTTAATATGATATAATAAGTACTTTATAGAGTGAATATTAAACAGATATCTAGAAAAATGTTCCATGATATTTTGATATTTTTCGGAAAGTCCTGCTTAAAAAAGTAACGTAAAATTTACATAGTATTACAATTGAAATTTTGCATGTTAATGGGCATTAATTATCACGGATAGGAATCAAGCACAGTTCAGCATACGTGAAATAATAGACGAAAAATCACTAGTAAGAGCCGATCATAGCTATAGGCAGGTTTAAGAAGTCACGATTGACCGATTATGTTAAACTTCTGCAGCCTAGGGGCTACCAGAAATTTCACGTTACTACCTTAGGGGCGGCTCGGGAAGCTCAAAGCCCCCGCTGGGGGAGAATTTCTCCTAGAATTTGCCTCCCGCTATAGACTCCTCCCTCCTCCCAAATCCACCACTGACAAAATCTGTTCAAGATCTGAATGTTTGAACAGATATCCCTCAGCAAATCACACAGTAAACTTTTCAGACTTCAGTAGCTATAAAGTTTATAGAAAACATCTCCTTCACAACTCCGTGTCCTGGCAACGAGCAAGCAGAAATTCCAGCATCAAATAGACACTGATCGAGCGTCCAGGCGCTCTCCCGGCGACGGCGTCAGTAACGCCGGAGCGCGCTTCTAGAGAGCTCGGGGCTGCTGTGTGGCGGAAACGGAAAGCGAGTGATTCCCGGTGGTTCATCGACTCCGCACTGAGATAGGTTTGCTTCAGTTGAAACCAGAAGTGATTTGTTGCCTGAGGTGCAGATAGTTTTTTTTATTTGGTAAGTGTTTATTATTTCTTACCTGTGGGCATGAATGTAAAAAAGGGGAGTAGATGAACATTATTTTATAAAATTAGAATATAAACATGAGCAATGCAAAATATAATTTTAATGAAATGTAAATCGCTATAAAAGCATTTCACTGTTCTTTAAAATTAACTTAAATCTTTTCCCAATTTCATTAAAATCTTTATTCAAATTTCGGGCTCTAGACTTCATGATAGAGTTCTATCAGGGGCTGCTTATAAATAAGGTTCATCTGGACTTTTAAGGGTCTTATAGCTAAACTTTCCATATTAAAAAATAAATTATTCCGGGCACAATGCAACAAAGCTGCCATATTACTCGTATCATATTATCTATGTACAAAAATATTCCTCAATAAATAATATTACGGGGATTAAAGGGGTTAAATTGAATCCTTCATAACCGTTGTGCCTTTGTTTGCATAAAGTAAAAGGAACATTGAACCGGGAAATTTGTAAATTGTTTGTTTCGACAAAATTACATCCTCCCCTTTTTGGGTACACTCTTGAAGCCGGAAGTAGAAATATTTGCACCGGGAAGCAACATGAGCAAATTATTCCATACTTTCCCTTGTTAACGCGAGACAAAGAACAAAAAATCCTGCAGAATTATTGACTGTCAAAGTTTTTTCATTCTAATCCCAAAAAAAGGGATCGATAATTCCCATTGTAGACATTTACACACCATTATGTTACCTTTGTGCTGTGTAAACAGGGGCTGTTTGTGAAGCTCTTGGAGTTTGGAGAGTGGAGTGGAGTTTATACACAGCTCAATAACGACTGTAATTTTTTCATTATATTGGTAATAAATGGAAACGAACATCTTTAGACACGCATAAATTGGGAACGTCAATTTTATGATGTAAAATGATTTCAGTTAAATACAGGCAACCATAATAAAGATTTTGTGAAAGTGGAATATGAGACAAACACTTATTGTGCTAAATTCGCAGAACAGTAATTTTGAATAATTCTTTAACAGGTGGTATTATAGTAAACAGTAGCAAAGTAAATACTGTCACTGTCTTTGCAGAAATTATTAATTCGCCACGTATTGATATCTCCCTAGGACCAACCAGATATGTCATAAATAGATTTCTAGTACAAAGAGTTTTTTCTTAGTAAAGATGAGTATAAGCGTCATGATAAATGATAAATATATCGTGATCTTCTCCTTCAACCATTGCATTCAGTACACTTGCAATAATAGCAAATCTTCTTTAATGAGATCCAAGTTACTAATGAGATCATTAAATGACGTTACAATGAGAGCAGATCACATTATCTGACATCACAATAACTAGCGCAGCTAGTTCAGTTCACTACTGAAACTTAATTTGACAATCGTTTTATTATGCAGTTCTTGGCTGAATCGTAATAGTTATGAAAGCCCCACTTGAACATTACATAATCGGTATTGTAGGCGAGGAAATAAGCGTATAAAGTGGCAGAACATCGAGCAGTAAGTTCACTAGACCGTCCAAAGTAGCTTTTGGGTTTAAAAACTACTAATGGAAGCTCATGAATAGCAAAACTGCGATATGACGGTCTCTCTCCATGAGTTATTTTGGAAAAATAACCGTTAATACAAAATAGTTGATCTAGTTTAACTAAGTATAAATCAAATTATTAAGCCAATTTTAATCCCATATTCTCAAGATGATAGCGAACTTAGTCGATGAAAGTCAAGATCTTAATGTTTGTCTCCTACCCCCCCCCCAGTTTTTTTTTCGAAAAAGCTTCTTTCTCATGAACTTCTGATACGAAGTTCTTGAAATATTTCAAAATTTGGAAAAGCAAAAGTAGGTATACATATACAGAGGTAAAGGATGCATTATGATGGCGTCTTCATCAGATACATCTCTATGGAGAGCTAAAACTGTATAGTGGGTAGGACTTTAAAAAATAAGATAAACCATAAAAATTGGTTTTCTCCTTTGAAAAATTCTTATCTCTCACATAGCCTGCGTTTGTATTATTTTAATTGTAGTTGATTTGTATTTAAAACAAAAAAATCACCTAAATCTGAAACAGGAATGACATTAAAAGCATCAGATATGCAATAATTATTGCATGCTAAAAATAAACAGAAAATGAAGAGAGAAGTCTTTAATATCAAAAGACAATACACGTTGACGTCATGTATTAGGAACCTCAAATTTTTCGCGGGTTGATAGGGACTTGGAGTGCTTTTGATAGGTTGTTATCGAAGGGTGGAAGAGGTCTTTGTATGCCATGGCACACTGTAGAGCAGAATGCCTGACACGGACACGAACTTAACATGACTCACCTCGTTCACATTCTGGTGCTAATGGTCGGTTTGAGGATAATTAGAAAAAAAAAGTACGGATAAATTCATTACCTGACTAGATCGATTCCAGCTTTTGGTCAGATTGGCGCTATCCTAGCTCGACTCTTCTTGATTCGATTTCATGGAGTTTGAGTTTATTGCTTCCTAGTGTTGCAGCCACATAACTTTTGTATTGACTTTTGGTTGGTAATAAGGTCATACGTATACGTAGTTCTAGTATGTGATTCGGTTCGTGAGTTGTTATCTGATTAGACGCTCTGCACTCTTATTTTGTTGAGTGCCTATGAGAGATCTTATCCTGGTTCTTGTGCGATGTATTCTCACGTCGAGGATGGGTATGACAAAAATTCTTATTAACATCAATTGATATACATTTTTAGATTGTTTTAGTCCCCTAGCTTACACTTACCAAATTTGCAATTTTAATTTTTATGGGTGAGTATACATTTACAGGGTGAGTTAGCTATTTTTTCAATTTATAATATACCTAAAATGCAGAATTTTATGCTTCTTAAGAATCTGAAACAAACTTTATAATAACTTTAGTTGTTGATGAAATCTTGAAAAAAACTGAAAAATCGAGATTTCTGTTTTATCAATATTATAAAAAATTCAATAAAAATTGTTCTTTTGACGTTTTATAGTCAACTTTTGTTTCTCCTGTATGGCCGCCATATTGTTTTTTCATGCCATTTGGTCTATAAAAAAAAAACAAAAACATGTTAATGTATAGGTACTAAAACAAAATTCCAATTTTTTTTTAGTATTAAAGGACACAGGGTCATATTTCACGAATATATTCATTTTCTGAGTTAAAATTTAGAGAATTGAAAAAACCCGAAACAGGTCAATTTGTAAATTAACTTGATATTAACTCCATTTTGCCGAATCAGTTTTTTTATACACCCTGTATATACACCCTGTTCCTTGGCTCAGTAATGACGACATTGTCTATTTTTTAAATAGGACACCTCTGTATGTTATTGTATTTTTGATATTAGCAATTATTTGGGAATGCAGTCGTTTTAAGAAATGAACACTCTTTTTTCTATGCCAAGCTTTCGAATTTTATTTAATTCTTCTTCAGGGCTCTAGAAGTTGAGATTAAAATCTAAGTTTTTATAAATTGTTAATCATAAAATTTGTAAATTCAACAGTATTTACTAATTTATTATATTTTCATATACAGGGTGTTTCTTAATAACATGCGAATATTTAAGGAGGTTATTCTTGGGTCAATTTTGAGAAAAAAACTTTATATGAACGTATGTCCTAAAAGTCTTAACTTTTGAACTACAGGGTGCTAAAATTTAAAGAAAAAAACTTGTTTTTTTTTATAACTGTGATATTAGCCTAGATATTTTTTTGAAATTTGATACACGCCTTCTATGCATCAACATGCATTTCATGAGGCGAAAACAATTTTAGTACTTTTACCAGTGGCGTCTGTACGGGTTTTAAATTAAATGTTTTTGAAGAAAAATATGTTACGCCACTGCTTTTTCTTAAAGTAAAAATTTTTTTTGAAGTCCCCATCCCTTTCCAAGCAAATGTGGTCTCTTGATTTTTTTTCCGTTTGACGTATAGTTTTTGCATAAAAAAATAAAACTCAATCATTAACAAGTATTAAAAACGATCTAGGTATTTGGTAAGAAGCAGATTTTGTTTTGTAAACATAATTTATTCACCGATGAGGCCAATTTTTCCAGAAACGCCATCCAAAACTTCCACAATAATCATTTTTGGGCTGAAGAAAACCCACATTCAATCTTGGAATTCCATCACCAGGAGCGATTTTCCGTTAACGTGTGGGTTGGAATATGCGGTGATTATTTAATTGGACCTTATTTTCTTCGTGAGAGGTTGAATGGGCATAATTACCGACAGTTTCTCGAAGAAGAATTGCCAGCGTTTATGGAGGATGTTCCCATTTTAGTACGAAATCGACTATGGTTTATGCACGACGGGGCACCAGCCCACTTCAGTGCTCTGGCGCGCGAATATTTAAACCAAAATTACTATAATCGCTGGATCGGTCGCGGCGGACCACAGGCATGGCCACCTAGGTCCCCGGACCTCAATAGTTTAGATTATTTCCTGTGGGGTCATCTTAAAACATTGGTTTATAACACACCAATTCATACTGAAGAGCAGTTGAGAAACCGCATCATAGTTTGTTGCGAAACTATTAGAAACACTCCAGGTATTTTTCGAAGAGTACGCGAGTCGATGAGAAGAAGAGCTGAGGCATGCATACTTGCAGGAGGTGGACATTTCCAACACCTGATTTAATTTGTTTCGTTGTGCGTTTAGTTATCAATTTTCTGTTACTATTCCAAAATGTATGTAGATTACTTTTTTTTCATAATTTTACAGTTTAAAAATTATTTTCTTAAATAAACTGTTCCAAGTAATAAATTGTTCTTGTAAGTGGTCTACCGCGGTGTTAATGATTGAGTTTTATTTTTTTATGCAAAAACAGTACGTCAAACGGAAAAAAATCAAGAGACCACATTTGCTTGGAAAGGGATGGGGACTTCAAAAATAATTTTTACTTTAAGAAAAAGCAGTGGCGTAACGTATTTTTCTTCAAAAACATTTAATTCAAAACCCGTACAGACGCCACTGGTAAAAGTACTAAAATTGTTTTCGCCTCATGAAATGCATGTTGATGCATAGAAGGCGTGTACCAAATTAAAAAAAAATATCTAGGCTAATATCACAGTTATAATAAAAAACAAGTTTTTTTCTTTAAATTTTAGCACCCTGTAGTTCAAAAGTTAAGACTTTTAGGACATACGTTCATATAAAGTTTTTTTCTCAAAATTGACCCAAGAATAACCTCCTTAAATATTCGCATGTTATTAAGAAACACCCTGTATTTCTTGAGAAAATCCAGTAGGAATGGTTTTTACAGTTGCAGTTTAAATTAAGTAGGTTATATGAGTTATAAACAAGTGAAAATCGAAAATTTCCGTTTTGAAAACAGTGTACCTACATCGGAAATTGCTGCAAATATGGAAAAAATGCTTGCATGTCCCTATCTTAACTTTTCATGTGAAGAACAATCAGAAATTTTCATCACCCGCTGTATAAAAATTTTGAGTATACTGTAAGATGACACTTGAAATTTTAAGACAGGGACATGTAAGCCGTTTTCCGATATTTGAAGCCGTTTCCGATGTACACTGCTTTGAAAATGAAAAATTGTCATTTTTATTTGTTTATAACTCATAACCTGCTCCATTTAAACTGAAAGTGTATAAACCATTCTTACTGGATTTTCTCAGGAAGTAGGAAAAATATAATAATATCCAAGGTGTTTTATTTTAAAGAAATAATAGACAATGTCGTCATTACTCAGCCAAGGAACACCCAAGAAACGTTACGTCAATAAGAACATATATTTAATTTAAAAATTGACCTATTTCGGATTTTTCAAAGAAATATTTACCGAAAAAATGAATTTATTCGTTACATATATGATTCACCCTGTATATTTCTGTTTCCTTGAAACCAAATGAGATGAAAAAACAAAAGGCAGCCGTAGGAAAAACAAAAAATGATCATGAAAAGATCAAGATCTAGTTGGCTTTGGAAAAAAATAAAGAATCTCAATTTTTCAGTTTTTTCAGCATATTTCAGTTAAGACAGAAATAATCCCAAGTTTTGTTTAGATTCTTATTAAATTTATTTATCTTTCTCTTTTAATAGTTTCCGAGGTCCTCAAACACAAAATGAAAAAAAACTCATCCTGTGTTACATGAAGGAGTGTGCTTCAGGAGAATTCAGGATTTAACATGTAAAATACACTCCTTTAGTTTGGGGACGAGTGTATTTTGGGAAAGTCAAAATACTTTTTATCAAAGCTTCCTCCAAACTTTAAAAAAACTATAAAAAAAAATGAAAGCCTAAATTGTCAAAATGTCATAAACTGACCTGATCGAAACAAACCTAACTAAGTCCATCTGAATAATGTTCCTGCCTAGTACCTACAGGATCGATTGGAAGAGAAAATAATATAATCAGCATAATGCAAGTACATGCCGTGATTAATTATACCAATTTAAATGGAGAAAATACTCTCTGTGGCTTTAAATGAACCTAATAGCACATTTCAATAAAGAAATAGCTTCTCGATCTAAATTAATTAGGATTCTGATAGTGTCAAGCTATTCCTCGCTCGAAACGCAACTAGGAGTTTCTTGAAGTTAACTTTGTGATATTGATTAAGAGATTGTGGCAGTTAGATGTTGGAGATCCTTTGCCAACTAAGATAGTTTCATTCGTGGAAATTAGAGTTCCGAGTTAAAAAGAAGGCCATACAATTTTGAACAGAATCCTTTTATATTTCTGCATTCGGATTTTATGCGCATTCCTTTACAATTTAACATTCACATGAAAGAGTGACCTTTCTAAAACGATATAGAGGAATTTTTTTAAACATTAGTATTTTTATTTATCATCCATCACAATGAAAATTTTGACGAAATTTGCATGAAAATGGATAGTCATAGACCTAAAATTGCAGAAATATTATTATTACAATGAAATATTATATTACTGCTTAACATAATTATTATTGCAGAAATGGCATCAATGGCTTGTTGACGGAATTCGAATCACTATTTTGGACTTGCATCTCATTATTGCGTCTCTGTAGTGCATTGTTGTTGCGCTTATACAGGGTGTCCCACGACATGACTGCCATAGCTAAAGGGTAGGTGTAGTTTTTCAAGGCGATTCAGGATCTGGTTTTGAAATTTTCCTGAGGCCCTTCGTTTCGATTATACAGGGTGATTTGTGAAATTTGCCGAAATCTTTGATGAGCGATATCTTTTGAACGAATTGATCGAATTTAACGAAATTTGGTAGATATGCTCTACTAATGACACTTAATACCTCGTATTTTTCGCCGACTCGAAAACTGCAGGGCCGTACTTATTTTTTTGATAACTTTCGGTTTTGTCGAAAAGTTCACCCTGTATGCATTTTATTCAAAGTTTGGTGCCATTTTATAAAACTACCTGAAAAATGCTACAATTGTGGTAAAAAAAAATACTTGGCATCATTAAACTGAATCGAGAAGAAAATTCAGTTTTTTAGTTTTTTATTCGGGATTTCAATTCATGTGTTGTTAATAATTTAAGAAAAGTCAAATGTGGTTTTTTAAAACTTGCGTATTTTGTACTTATTTCAAATAAATTTACTTTATCTACATATTTAGCCAAGATTGGGGACCCTTCTACAGATTGTTTCGAGCTAAAAATAAGTTTTAACAGCAAAATAAATAACACAATTTAACTCATTACCACATAGACAAATAAGTATCCACATAAACGAAACAGGAAGAAAAATATCAACACAAATGTTGGAAAGAAAAACTACAATTCAGTCCAGGTAATGGTCAACGAGACCACCATCAAACTCAACACATTTCCTTGACTTATTTGTCTATGTGGTAATGTGTTAAATTATGTTATTTATTTTGCTGTTAAAACTTATTTTTAGCTCGAGACAATCTGTAGAATGGTCCCCAATCTTGGCTAAATCTGTAGGTAAAGTAAATTTATTTGAAATAACTACAAAATACGCAAGTTTTAATAAACCACATTTTTTTTCTTAAATTCTTAACAACACATGAATCAAAATCCCGAATAAAAAACTAAAAAACTGAATTTTCTTCCCGATTCAGTTTAATGATGCCAAGTATTTTTTTACCACAATTGTAGCATTTTCCAGGTAGTTTTAGAAAATGGCACCAAACTTTGAATAAAATGCATACAGGGTGAACTTTTCGACAAAACCGAAAGATATCAAAAAAATAAGTACGGCCCTGCAGTTTTCGAGTCAGCGAAAAATGTGTGGTATTAAGTGTCATTAGTAGAGCATATCTACCAAATTTTGTTAAATTCGATCAATTCGTTCAAAAGATATCGCTCATCAAAGATTTCGGCGAATTGCACAAATCACCCTGTATAATCGAAACGAAGGGCCTCAGGAAAATTTCAAAACCAAATCCTGAATCGCCTTGAAAAACTACACCTACCCTCAAGCTATGGCAGTCATGTCGTAGGACACCCTGTACAGCTTTCAAAACAAATAAAAAATCCTGCTTGGCAAAAGAGTTTAAATGAAAAATTTCGTATACATATTATCAAAACTTGAGTGTCAAATATTTATTATCCTATTAGTAGTGAAATCCACCCTTGAAATGTATACTTATACCATGATACGGCAACAATAATTAAACTTAGAACAACAAAAAGGAAAAAATCACGAAATAAACAAAAATTTTCATTTTCATTTCTTCCTCTATACACATGTATAGGTAGGTAGCTACCGCTATAGCAGATGTGTGTAGCACAAATTAAATCGCATTCATTAGGACACCAAAAGAACCAATTCCGAAGATTATGGTTTCTAAAATTAATTGCAGTTCCCAACTTTCCTCGTAATGATAGGATGCCTTCCAGGCGATTATGCGTATTGTGGAAAAATTGCCATTAATTATATCTCAGGCTAGCTGAATATACCTAATTAATTATTGATCTCCAGCAACCTTAGAAACTCAAAGTTTCCAAGCAGTCGTAAATTTAGGTCGAATTCTGGAGTTTTTCCGGGACCACAAAATGAAAAAATTATTTACCTACCACAATAACCTACCTCTTATAATTTGTTTTCATTCACAGTTAACTTAAAGCTGCAGACACTCAATTTAAAATCTTCCTCCTTGATTGGTAGCATGAATTCTCCATTACAGACTTAATTTTTTTTCAGGTTATTTTTTTTTAACTCAGTCATTTTAGACCACTTCATTCATTAGTAATACATCTGTTCCCCTACTCCTTTCATAGGTACATAAAAGTACTGTTCGTCATCGTCATCTTCTTCTTATTGATAAAGCAAGAATTCACCGATTAACTTAAAAAATTTCTTTAATACTAATCCCGAAAGTCGGAAAGAATCTCACATTAATGACGTCATACAGTCCTATATCTCTACTATTCTGCATGTTAGAAACTTTTGAACATATGATCAAAATACGGTTAGATCATTACATTGAACATGACGATGATTTAGAAGCGGTATGCGGGAACAATAAGCGCTGTCTCAGCTAGTGACAGACATTATAATCTTCATTTTCTGAGAACGCGTTTCTTTTGTTTTTGGATATCAAATGGGCTTTATGACTCCGTAAACTTGAGTATTCTATGTAACAAAATTGTGGATATTCTGCATGTGGTAAACTGCATGTGGTTTAACAGAAATATTCAGATGTGAACAGACATATTGGCGCGTGGCTTTTGTTTGGGCTCAAGGGCTTCCAGGTAGTATAGAAAGTGACGTGATCGTTAATTCAGCTACAAGAAGTGCGACCAGACTAGACCATCTGCATAGTTTGCCATTCTATAATCTATAAAGAGTTGCTAGCTGATGTAAAAAAGGACAAGGTTGAACTCTGGGAGAGGGAATGAAGGAAGGTTTCGTCGCTTTTTACCAACCAAAATTATCTATTACATTCTATGATTTCTGGGGAAAGAACATTACGATCGAAGTAGGCACATGCGAAAATAGGCGCAACATCTCTACAATCTCCAGACTGAAAATAACAATTTCCCGAACATCTACACAAAATTGGAATCATCGACATACCAAATTGCGAATACGATAGTCAATTATCTGATCTGAACCATATTTTCTTTCAGTGTAAACATAATCAGGAAAATACAACGATAATGCTGCAAGAATTAGGCCCCTGAGCTCTCTTGCTGTCCCTTAGGATCAAAACGTTTTTGTTCGAGATTCCATACACGTTGGGTGATTTCCATTGCACAGTGTGTGATCGCTATCAGTTCTGTTTGAAGAACAGAACATTAGGATATGTAATCGAGTCTGATCCTGAACTAGATTTAGCCCCATCCGTGTATAGTAACGTGTCAACGCACGAGCTATCCGGGGGGTCATCTGTTATTGCATAGTTCTTATGGAAGACGAGGATGGGTACAACTTCTCATTGCTTCGGTGGTAGCAACACATGCTAATCTTTGTGACTGTTTAACGTAGTCTGGGTAGTTGTAACCAGAAAATAACCAAAAAATCCAAAATAATAAAATTTTCCTCTACCAAGTTAGTTCAAAATTAATCAGATTTTCTACGCTTTTTTGATATCTGATAACACTGAATTTAGTTTAGGTAAGTATTCCTTCTAATGGAGAAATAAAATTTTTCCAGCGTAAAAAATTCTGTTCATTAGAGGAATAATATTATTATTCATCTATCCCGAAGAATTAATTTAAAATCGAGGATTCATACGAGAAAAAATTTAATCACGCGGTCTCACAGATACCAAGCATTCTCGTGAGATACAAATTCATAACTAGTAATAATAAATTCAAATTAAAATTCTACCTATGTGACTATTAATTTTACACGATTCCAGTAAAACTCTCTACAATAATGCTTTCTGAACGACACACTTACTCTAACGGTATGGTGAAGACAGAGACATCGATGTTTCAATGGTTATTTCCATCTCATCAGTCTGTCACATCACCACCACTAGAGAAGTGTGCCGATCAGAAAGAAAATCAAAAGCTTTAAGCAAAATGATTTGTCGGAAACATAGTGACTTGCATGGCAAATGCCATCTGATGACTGAAAAGTACAACTTTCAATGTGTCAATCAGAGATTCTCCCAGAGAAATCTGTAATTTTTCACTACCAACGCTGACAGTTCACTGAAAATTGAATTTTTTCAAAATTAAAAAAAAAAAAATTTTCACATTGAAAGTTGTACTTTTCAGTCATCAGATGGCATTTGCCATGCAAGTCACTATGTTTCCGACAAATCATTTTACTTAAAGCTTTTGATTTTCTTTCTGATCGGCACACTTCTCTAGTGGTGGTGATGTGACAGACTGATGAGATGGAAATAACCATTGAAACATCGATGTCTCTGTCTTCACCATACCGTTAGAGTAAGTGTGTCGTTCAGAAAGCATTATTGTTTTTCAACAATCGGATTGCTGTAATTGATATAATAATTTATTATTATTCAATTTGTTTCATAAAAACTCTCTACATTTTCTGACTTACTGTTTGCATTTACTTTCCTCTCTTCGCAGCACATTCAGTTTATTTATTACTTTTATTCTTCTATTCTGGTTTATATGACAGAGGCACGAAGATAAATATTTGAGTCCGTATCTTGAGTTTGTCTTAATACAACATGAGCTTGCAATTTTCTCGGGCATTCCTCAACTTTTCTAGCGAAGAAATAAGTTTCTCTGTTTCTGACTCTCTCTGAAGTAACTCTTGGTATGTGAACTGTTTAAATTAGTCTTCTTGAATCTCGATTTCCATAGAGATACGTTAATAAAAGTTGAATAGCGATTCAACTAGAATGTAGAGCAATATTCTAAAAACAATTGTTTTGAAACACTTACGGAAAGCTGAAAAGCTGCTGGGTCTACAAAACAAACAAACAAACAAGTAGCTGATGCTTCTTCCAGTAAGTAGTTAACTTTATGTTATTTACAATAAATTGTGGTTTTAATATAGGGAGTTTAATAAATTCAAGCTTCAGAAGCTAGGGTAAATCGGCAAAATACATAATACTTATGTACCTGCTTGATTATTATTTTTGTAGATATGTATATCTATCTGGTGGGTTAATGTTCGTGGTAGGAGTTATGGTAAATAAAATAGCAGTACCTTGATTACCCTCTTGTGGAAACATGAGAATATTAATATTTATTAAGAAAATTCACAGGAGTTTCTCTTCGAATTCTAAGATTAGATTCATGAACGTGATGTAGGTATGATAAAAGTTCTGGTGAATCAAGGAATATTCGCAAGAAATTAATCTGCTTGAAATACCTACATCTTTTCTGTAATCTGATTGGGTGATTTAGTCAGTTTAAAATCAACCTAAGACAGGAATGCACACTGTAATTATATGTCTCATCAAAAGTATGAAAACCAGTGAATTCACGGAAATCAGTTCAGTTCTCCTCAAGCAGTTCTTTTATGAGTTACCTCAAGGAGCTTTCCACGAGCACTCCTCCTATACGGTCGTTATAGCTTAGTCTCGTACGAGTAGCTCTAGCCTCAGGCTTCTTAAAGTTTTGTTGCAATGTTTTTTTGCGGTAGGTACAAACAAATTGGGTTTTCCAGTATGTTCGTGCTTTGAGCGACTGTTTCGAGTTTTCAGCTCGATTCAAAGGTTTGATGTTATTATTAATTCTCCATGATAGAATAAATAATGTATCATTTTTATCCTATTACAGTTTTCCAAATATTATAGCATATAAAGATATAAAATTTTGATAGACGAGAATGAGTTTATGGCAGCTGACTAGCTCGTCTTGAAAAGATAACGATTTACATATACACGGAAGATTTCTCTACCCTTCCAATAAAACTCTCCGTGCTAAACTTTCGTGAATTTTATTTTCGCCCCAAAGCACGAATCGACGATAAGGAGATGGAGACGTTATCTAAGGTCTTCACACGGTTATGAGCACTTGAATAAAATAGAGCTTCACGATACGAAAAGTCACATATACAGGGTTGCTCGATAAGATGATCTTTTTTTTTTCATCACAATTTCTAATTTCGATATATCAATTTGCAGATGATTAAAGTAGGTAGGTACTGCAGAATAAATGTTTATTTATTTTGGTTATGAATGCTATCTATTTTATTTTCGGGTAATTTGGAAGAAACAATAATATGTTCACGCTTTTCTTAACGAGAGGGTCATAGTATGCATGCTAATTTATTTGGAGTTTATTTTGAACACTTTTTTTCTTTTTTATCGTTTCCAATGTAAATTAATGCTTCTACTTCATTTGAATTTATAATTTTTCAATTAACATTTATTTGATTATTCCAATTGAAAGGCTAATAAGGAGGAACCGCTTTCTAAGTATACAGCGCTTCAACGTCGACCCGGGAGAAGCAACTGGCACGAAAATGAATGAATGAATGAATTAAGCAATTTGAACATTTTCGTCTCTAATTCAGAAAAATCCAGAAAAAATATATTACGCTAAACGATGGTGGAGCTTTGATTTGGTTCTTGAGATATAGGCGAAATTATTGTTGGAATCGCTTCGTTAAAGAGGGTTTGCACACAATGTGATATTTCGTCCCGCGAAATACTACGAAAGCTGAATTAAGGGTGAAGTTATCCACACGACCAATCCAGCCACATGCTTCACAGAAATCATATCATTCATATCTCTTTTGAAGACCGATATCGTATTAGATCGTATTACGATCTATTACCGAATACCGGATCGTATTAGGTATACCCTTTGTTAACTGACCGAAGGGTTTTCTGGTTCATTGACAACCGAGAGGTAGCTCAGTGGGTTAGAAGTGTTGCCACTAATCTGTTGACGCTGTTACCGCGTGCGGGTTCAAATCCCACTCTCCCATAGCTGTTGTGTTCGTCTTTACAGTTCATTTCTTTTAGGTGTTTCCATAGAGAATTCTAATTATTTCCAGAGAAAGCCAGTCCTCCGAGATTATCACGCACTTCCAAAACCATGCAAAAAATAGGTGCTTACCTATAATACTTAAATAATTATGCTTTTGTGCCACATTGAAAAATTATCTACAGGGTGCTAATTTTGAAGACATTGAAACGTATCTAAAACTGTGCATCGGATCGTTTTTCGGATCAATTGAAAAATTGAAAAAATTCACCGAACTGAAAAAAGTGAGTTATGAAAGTTGTTCATATTGAAGGGGGATACTAAACTCGACCCTGGGGGTGGGGGGCAAAAACTTATAAATCTTAAATAGGAACCCACTTTTTATTGCAGATTCGAATTCTACTGTTAAAAACACATAGGAAACTTGCCCCTACCTCTCCATGCAGGTATGATGGTGGGTGAATTTGAAATTTTAGTCAGGAATCCTTATTTTTTATTGCAAATCCGGATTTTATGGATAAAAATCCGTAGATTTTGTCTTCAAAATTTTTCTCGATGGACCTTTTTGGTACAATTTCAGTATTTAAAATATTAGGTAATTTCGTCGATTACAGAGCCATGTTCCATGAATAAAAAAAAAGTTAGGTACAGAAAAAAATTACGTATTGTTGGCCATAAAATCCGAATCTGAAATAAAAAAATAAGGGCTCCAAACTAAAATTTCAAATTCACCTCCCGCTCCGCCTGCAGGGAGAGGTAAGGGGGGAGCAACTTCCTACGTGTTTTCATCTTTTAGGACTTCAAATTTGCTGCTTGCAACCCTTAGGAAGTTGGGGTAGTTTAGTCGTCGTGTTTGGTATCATTGGATGTGCCCCTTTAAGACGAACAACTTTTCGTAACCCACTTCTTTGATTCGATGCCTAGTTTTTGGATATATTCCAATGTCTTCAGATAAAATGATCTCCCTGTATATGAGTTGACAGGAAAGTATTATTCATTTACTATATTATGTAGATATGTCTCTTCTTAAAACTAAAGAAATCCCTCAAGTCCATCTGGCAATGAACAGATACTCCTCCTTCCAAAAACCTCCCAAAATCCAGACGAGAACAGATAAGCATGCATATCAAGACTGAAGCTCCATTCCAATTTTTTTCCATTCTTGTCTCTTAAACCGTAAACTTCCTCCAATCGGTAACCACTGCGGCCCACTGTATTATGAGAGTCACAAATTCAAGATTCCAGACAACTTATTTTAAGCAATTGGTTACAATATCGATATCAGAAGGACTCTTGATTATTTGCAATATTGATATTTAAATAGTGTTAAACCTGCAAAAACGCCAGTGGTTAGTCACTCAATGGTCAGGATTATTAAATTAAAAAAAAAAACTATTGGAAGGCTAGATCGACCTAAAAAATGTCGAGGCAAGGAAACTAAGCTCTTGTAGAAAATTCCTTTCCGTGTTCCCAGAAGTAGTCGTAAGGTCTTGACTTAACATATCTAAGACTTATAAGAATTCTGCAGTTTTCTTAGATTTCTCTCAAGTTTTTTTGCTATCAAACATTATATTACTACTTATAAATAGTTTTCGTTATTTACCGTTTTATATTCCAGAAGAAATTTTAGAATCAATCAATCTCGTGATCCGATCTCAAGAAGGTCCGGAATGAAGTGACGCTTATTTTGAAATAAAACTCGAATGCCTGTAGTTGAATTCCAGAATCCTTTATATCTATTAAGATTGATGCGATGTCGGATCCCCGGCGACAACATGAATACCAAAACACGAAATTACATGCAAATTCAGCAGCGGTTCAACGTTGATCGAAACTCCGGGACATGACCTCCTAACTAACTATGGAACCCTTCAGGGAGCTTTCCTTTAGCAATTTGGATTTCATGGTGGCAGAGTTCAGTCACTGTTGTCTTTTTAGTGTATAATTTACAAGCGATGTGATAATTATTCCAGCATAATTTGTAGGGTTCTGAGTGATTGTACTTATTCAAGTGGGAAAAATAGAAAAAGTGCAATTCTTTACGTTTTCCCATGTAATATACATAACACCAAGCGTTTAATATTCGTAACTAACTGGGAACTTCAATGGAAGTAAAAAAAAGTTTCAGGAACTGAATAAAACTTGATAAATTCAAATAAGCTCACTGAGAATATTTTCGAATGAAGCCAAAGGAAACATTTAGATTAATAAAAATAGATTGATTGAATGCCTCAAGGGCCACTTTATCAAATTAAACCATGTAAAGAATATAATAAATGTGATTTAAGCTTATATACTTACATTTAATCAAACAATTTTTTTTACTTAGCTCTTATTTCGTCTCTACGTTGGATAATAATTATTATGGTTCAGCACGTCTTGGTGTGACAAAAACTTTAAGAGAAAGAATTGAATTTCACAATTTTATCAATAAAGTTGAACTAATAAAGACCTAATTTCGACTAATAAATATTTTTGCAATATTTTATACACGCAATTAGTTCTTTTTACGATACTCACATTACATCCATCATGTATTTAATGGCAGCTGCTATCAAATTATGCAAGCTATTATTATAGACATCAGTAAATACATACTTTCCTCGATCGAAATTTCCAGGTTCACTTAAACTCCGACCTTAACAATGTTTTATTATTTAATGCACGGCTGAAAGAGGTATTTCATTTAAAATGCAAACTAATTTTAAACTATCCAAGTTATTTTATTCTGTTAAATAATATACTGTACCTAATGGAATCCTGGCAATTTTACCCCTTATGGAGAGAATTTGCAGAAAAAAGAGAACAAAAAAGAGAAGGTTTTAATTAAAACTGGGGTTGATTTATATTTTCCCAGGAAACTTTTTGAAATTAGCTAGAAACTAGAATCAGCGAATTATTATTTTACTGACATGCAAGTTTTTAATGCCCCAAAATAGGTATCAAGGGTAGCTGAGCGGAGAGATTAATATGCTTGAACAAGAAAGGTGATAATGCCGTGTTATCCTGTGACCCAGGTTTCGTGCTCACTGCAATTCGAGCCTGACAAGTGAGTCAAATTTGTGTAATAAATAAAATTGAATAGATCTCTTTTTAGTTGAATATTTTGGCGCTTTGATCTTTTCTGAAATGTTTCCCGCACCTACATGAAAACAATTTCCCACATTCTTTCACGAAATGCAATTCTTTCCCCTTGAATTATGCCAGAGAGCTCAAAAATTCGCATTTTCAATCGGGTACCTACCCTTTACTGCTGATTGAAATTATAATAGAATACAAGGTATTTGGTGACTAGAGAGCCAAAATCGAACATCATGTAGAAAATTACATTTTAAACTCAAAAGACAGAATAAATATTTATAAATATTTTCAAGATCAAGCCGCGTTTAGAAAGTGTTTAAAAAATGTAATTTTTTTAACTGGACAATCAAAATCGAGTGTCATATAGTCAAATCAAATAAAAATGCCAAATCGTTTTTAGGCATAAAAATATTATCATTTAGAAAATATTAAGAAAAATCTAAAAGTAAGTCTGTTGTGAAAATGTGATTCTTAAATAACTGGGCAGTCGGAATCTAAAGTCATGTATAAAAATCAAGTTTAAGCATAAAAGGAGAATAACTTTTTTCAATAACAAGCCGTGTTTAGGAAATATTTCCAAAAATGTAAAATTTTACGTAGCAACTTCTTATACACATATAGTTCTACATATAATATGGTAATATTTCTTAAATGAAGTCCGATATGAAAAAAATTCCTTCTTTTATGCTTAAAATGCGATTTTATTCATTATTCTTCCGAGATCGATGAAATCGTAAATCGAGGAAGTATACTAATTAGCCTTGTGCCCGATTTGTGTCCGTCAGTAGGTCGCAAGTTCTGGTGACTTTTGCTAGGAAACACTCTAGATTTTTCGTCGTAGAAGGTTGAAATTTTGATCGATTGAAATTTCGCACCATGCCACGATGCCTATTGAAAATGAGCGGGATCCGTTACCGGTAAGTGTCTTTTTTCGGGAATTTCGGGATTTTTCGGGAATCGCCTAGGAAACACTCTAAGTGTCCTAAAGTTGCACCGATCGGGATGAAACTCGGTAGGGACGAAGCTGGGGACCCCCGAATACGACCTATTGAAAATGGGCTGGATCCGGGAGTTTTAAGGCCCCCGTTCAGGGCCGTATATTTTTTAAAACGTCCCGACATAAGGATTTGTTTCTCGGTAACGGTACGTCGCGGACAGATTCTGCAAGTACAGTTACTTAGGGGAGGAATGGACGCACAAACTTTGTAGAGATCATTTTTCGAAAAAATAATTAGGTGAGCGGTAATCGGCCCTCAAAAAATTTAATATACTTTTTTCGCATGATTTTTAAATTTTTTCGATTTTTTTTTTTTTTTAATTTGTTGGACCAATCGAAAAAACAACAAAACAGTGAGATAGAGCCGTTCGTTGTCTACAAAAAAGATGATTATGATTTTTACGTGAAAAGTTGGCAAAAACGAGTTATTCAAAAAAACAAAAAATTTGTTCTTTTTTCAAAAAATCGCAAAAAAAAATTTCTTCGAAAACGGTGCATCCTAGAGAAATCAAATTAGACCTTTTTTAAATACTTCCCGAAATCCTATTTTATTATATGAAACATTTTCCCGAAAAATTCCCGGTTTTTGAGCGGGAATCGTTTCTTTAAAAGACAATTGATCAAATGCTACTCTTTAACGCATGCTTTCGAATTTTTTTCGAAATATTGTCGACCGATCGAAAAAATAACAAAGCTCTATGATAGAGACGTTCTTCACCTACAAAAAAGATAGATATAGTTTTTTTTTCTAAACCGTTGGAGAAACTGTCAAAATTCGGAAAAACTTCGGCAGGTCATTGAAACGGTTCAGACGTGTTTCACATATATCTTCCTCCATCGATGACATAGTTGAACTTTTGTAAAAATTTTTTTCTTCAACACTAAATTTGAAGTTTTGGCTTCATTCCATCTCCATTATGTTGGTACTTTAAACGAAAAATAACAAAATTCCTCGCTGCTCGAAAATTAGCTTACACTTTTATTTTTATTAAAAAATCGATAAATAAATTTTTTATTATTTTTTTTGTCTTCTTCTTTATGCACGATTGGAAAAATTAAAAGGATAGTCGCAACGACAATTAATTAACGTAAATGATTGTGAAAAAATTATCCACATTGGTCACTTAATAACGAAGATATGACAATTTATATGAAATTGTTAATGATACGTTTGCGGCATTTCGCCGTCGTCGGGAAACTATTAATGAAGTTTTGACGTGCCGGAGCGCGGGCTCGGTCGTTTGTTGCCCCGCTTTCATTAATAAATTGTAATTATTATAATGATGGTTATGCGCCGATCCTGTTCGGGCTAATTTCTGTTTTTTCTTATGCATTTTTTTAATAATTGTTTTTACAATTAATTGCGATGTACTATTGGTCTTTCACTAATAATTTGGAGTGATATTATTTGCAAAATTTGAAAAATGCGCCGTGAAAAATAGAGTAAAGAACTTAATGTCATATTACGTATGCGGAAATTCCGTGAACGCGACCGAAGAAAATAATTTTTTTCGATTCGAAGAATCAAGATGGCGGCCATTTTGTAATTTTAGCGTAACGAAGAGACTCCCGGCTACTATACCCTGGTGAAATATTTTCGAAAAACTAATCCGAACTGGCACTTCTGAAACGTCAAAATTGAAAAGTGGAAAAAAAGCACGTGTTCTTTCACACGAAAAAATTTAATTAAAATCGAAGGATCAAGATGGCGGCCAGATTTTGGTATCCTCGTAAAGGTGAAGTGTGCAGCAATAACATATTGGTGCAAGAGCAATCCCGGATAAATGCAACTGTCATTTTTTTTAACGTCAAATTCAAGAATATTGAGAAAAATTGTTTTTCTTTTTAGCAAATGTCGTTATAGTGACGGTATAAATCGTGACTGAATTATTTTTGGCGATGTCACAATAAAGGCATTAGTTGCGAACCTCATCTGGCTATGCAGAAAAAATAACAGCGAATTCGAAAATGTCACTTAATAAATGTCAAACTTGATAAACCCGAAAAAAAGTAATATTTTTTTCAACAAAAAAAAATCTCGGCGACCTTGAAACTCGCGATACATTTTTTTTCAAAATGTCAGAATAACGGCAATACTATTAGCTAGTACGTGGTTTTGAAAAAAAACTCGAAAAAAAATTCAAACTGGGACTTTTTAAACGTCACAGTTGAGAAATCTAGATCAAAAATTGGCCATTTTCGTGGAAAATGGGTGTTTCGAACACACGAAATAATTTTTTTGAATTTTTAAAATCAAAATGTCGACCTGCTATTAGTTTTGAGGTAACGAAGAGACTCTAGGCTACGATCTTCTTTTGGGAAAATTGCGAAATTAAAATTTGAACTGTCATTTTTGAAACTTCAAATTGAAAAGTAATGAAAAAACTCCTTATTGTTTTTAATTAAAAAAAAATCATAATGATGGCGTGAGTCGCCGTTGAAATGTTTTCGACGCTGTCAAAATAAAGACATTACTCGCGAGTCTCATTTGGCTATTCTGAAAAAATGACGGCGAAATCGAAAAAGTCACTAAAAAGTTGTCAAATTTGAAAAACCTCAATATGAGTCATTTTTGTTACAAAAAAATTCGCGGCGACTTTGAAATTACCGATACATTTTCTTTCAAACAGTCAAAAGAAAGGAAATAACCTTAGCTCGAACGTATTCTCGAAAAAAGCGCGAAGAAAAAATCGAAAATGCAATTTTTCAAACGCCAAAGTCGAGTCTTTTTTCGTTTTCCTGCATAGTTTCGAAGAAAATGGCGTCCAAATATCAAATTATATTTTAATAAAGGAGAAAATGAGTGTTTCGAACAAAGAAAATTTTTTTTTGAATTATTGAAATCGAAATGGCGGCCATTTTTTTATTTTGACGTAACGAAGAGACTTCATGTTACGACTCTAATTTGGGAAAATTGCGAAATTAAAATTAAAACTGTCATTTTTTAAATGTCAAATTCAAGAGCATAAAAAAAATTATTTCTCTTTTCAACAAAACTCATTTCGGCATTTTGTTGATTCCACAGGCCGAATTGACATATTAAACAGCTGTCAAAGAAAATTCCGTGCTTCTCGCGACCTGTTCTCTCTTTCACGACTAACTTGAACTGTCAAACTAACGCGTGACTAACTTTGACGCGAATCTAACTTTTACGCGCGATCTCGGAAGTTCCCATATTGGTCCTTCAGGAGCGATATAGAAAAAATAACACAAAAAGAGTTGAATGGCAGATTTTAACCTACGACGCGGAATCTACTGATCACAGTGCCGTGTAGCGACATAGAAAAAAAGGTAACACGAAAAAAACTTGAAAAATTCTAACTTTGACGGGAATCTACTGACAAACCGGGCCGAAGGCCCGTCATGGAGGGCCGAAGGCCCGACGCCGCCGGCAGGCCGAGGTCGAGGAACGAGACCTTGTTATCAATTTTGGCTGTCCAAGTACTAGAAAAAACATTTTCACAACAGCCTTTGTTTCTTTCGCCATTCATATAGTGGAAAATTTAAACTGCATGAATTGACACTGACGATTTTTATGAAGTCCCGGTTCTCCCGTCACTGCTCTTGATCCTGCACTCCTGCGCTCTTGTATTGAAAGGGAAGGAGGAGAAGACTGGATAATTAGGGTGAGTGCAAAGTGCTATAATAATTAAAAAACGGCCACCGACTCGAAGGAACAACCCGCCGGTCACAACTAGGATTATTTATTTTAATTAGTTTTTTATGTTCGCCATGGTTCGCTTCAACCTTTTTCCCGACGTACTAGAAAGTTTTTCAAAAATGCAATATTTCTTATCAACTTCCGTTCTTCTCCGCAAGGAACCTACCATGGAGATGCCTTGTTGCCGCGGTCATTCTCAACAATAATAATGTTTGAAATGCGATTTTATACACTGCCAATTTTGGCTGTCCAGTTATCAAACACCCTGTATAGTTACATACACTCAGTTATGTTTTCATATACATATTCTTTTAGATTAATAAGAATTAAGGGCTGTAGGCAAATGAATAACACTTTACAGAATGGTCTTTAATGTTTCGGCCCCACTTTGAGCCATCATCAGGATTGATAACTGTGATTACAGCAATGGAAACTAGCAATGTCAATGCGTCTACTTGCAACAAAGGGTTGGCACCTATTAATTGGTCACTTTGTTGTAAGTAGACGCATTGACATTGCTGGTTTTCATTGCTGTAATCACAGTTATCAATTTCAGAGACCTGATGATGGCCCAAAGTGGGGCCGAAACGTTGGCTATACATTAAAGACCATTCTGTAAAGTGTTATTCATTTGTCTACAGTCCATAATTCTTATTAATCTGATAGTGGTAGCAAGTATTCCTTTAAACCATATTCTTCTACATAAAAAAAAAATTAATTTGAAGTAAAAACTTACATATCTATAGGTAGTCGGGTGAATCAAATTCGAGCTACATCACTTAGATCTCGGAAATTAGAAGAGATATACGGACTCGGTTAAATTGGGACAAAGTTGCTAAATTTGAAGCTCATAATAATCTCAGAAAAAAGTTTAGTTACCTATCTCCTATAATTTTTGAAAAAGAAATTAAAAAACTGAAATTATTGAAATTTTAAATTTCTATCTAGTCGGCTTATTTAAAAAGATATCAAAGAACTGAAAGCACTTTCTCACGACCACTTTCTATTTGCTATCAAAATATGTAAAAAAGATTAAGAGCTACCTACACGTTTCCAATTTACGCTGCCATAATCAACTTTATTTTTTTAACACAGATCTGTTTTTTTTCCAAGGTTTTGGTAGGAAATGGTGCCCTTAATTTAATCTATTCAGTTTGCTTTGGCAATTTCACAAAAAAAGAATTCTTTTATGAAATGCTGATGTCTTTTCAAAAGTATCTATAGTTATGAAAATATTTATTTGTTATTTTTTCAATCAAAATCTTATGGAAAACTTAATTTAATTTTTTTTATGAAATTTTTAAATCTCAAAAAAACTGAATAGAATAATTTGAGGGCATCATTTCCTTCCAAAATCAAGAAAAAAAATCCGGGGCCGTTAAAAAAAAAGTTGACGATGGCAGCGGAAATTCGAAACATGTAACCCTCAATTTTATTGTATATTTTGATACCTATCAAATAAAAAGTGGCCGCGAAAACGTGCTTTCAGTTTTTGATATATTTTCAAATAAGCCAACCAGATGAGAATTTAAAATTTGAAAAATTTAAGTTTTTTTCACTTTTTTTCAGGAAACTATTCCAATATGGAGATAACCTAATTTTTTCTCAGGTTATTATTGAGCTTTAAACTAAGCAACTTTGCAACAATTTAACGGAGTCCATATATCTTCTAGTTTCAGAGATTCCAACGATGTCGCTCGAATTTGACTCACACCCTGTGCACTTACAACAATTTTTGTTTACATTAACTTCAATTATTTAGAAAAATTCTTAGTTCAAAGTAATTGCATTTTATAAGTCATCCTTTGTTTGCGGAAACGTAAAGACAGACCCAGTAAAATAGTGTTCAGAAGAAGGAGAGTCAGTTTTAATAGAAGGACTTAAAGTTTACTACTCCGCAAGTTTCGACTAACCGAGGGCCGGCTTAGTAATTTTAATGACCCAAGTTTTCTAACTCATTTATCCAGGCTTCTATAAAGTTCGGCAGCAGTACTTATATCACACCAGTTTTAGAAGAAGTTTGTGCAACTAATTCAGTTATTCGAAATTCGAATTTTAGTGGCCGACTAGAACTGCCAAGCTCCCCCCTTCTGATAGTTGTAAAGTTCACGTTTTATCGAGCACGTGTATGAATATCTACGCTGCTGAAGTGAAATTCCCTGTAGCCTAGCTAGCAAATTACTACTTACTTGAAATCCTAAAATAACTCAGATATTTGTTCAACAAACTACGCAAGCTAACAGAAATTCCTAATTGAAGTTGCTCAGGACTCTAAATATGTAAGTTATAGGTATAACTATGGAAGTTTTGACGTTCAAAATGTTCGGGATTTAGTCAAATTGCTTTAGTAGGGTATTAATTGAATATCGAACAGAAATTAATATACAAGTTATGACCAGAGTCTAGAAAAAACATCATCTGTTTATGAGTGATTTGAAGGATTTCAGACGAAATTCCAGGTTGTAGTGATCTGGAAGCCTGGAATGGCTCGAATAGTTCAGATTCTATAAAAACTGTTCTATCATGATCAAGCAGCAAACTGTTTATAGATACAACTTTTAGTCAGATTTTTCATGAAGGTGATTAGTAAGTCTCACAAGGAATGTGAGGTCAACAAAAGCATTTTTTTTTCTGTAGCTTACATGATTTTCTGTATCAATGACAGGGGTATCTTAAATAACCCTCCTTACCACGACACAGAAACTTAAAATCCAAATCGAGAATGTTATTTCAAGCAAACAAATTTAATCTTCTTTGCCTGTTAATCTTATTTTATAAATAACATATTTTTTTTATTTAGAATTTTTGAAAGAGAGAAGAAAACACATTAGGGGCCTGTGCAACGTCAAAACATTGAACTAATAACTACAATAGTTATTTCATGCAGTAAAATATCGATTATTTTGGATTTGAAGTACATCAGCGTTCATGATTCTATTTTGTCTGATTTATATTACGAATATCTGCATCAACTATTTATTTTATGGGACTGCGAAAGAAAAAATCCAGTGGATTTAGGCCTGCCCTGACCTAACAATACAATTTTACAATACCTCTTGTAAAATGTGCTGTCGCACCATCATGTTGATACCATATTTCGTTTCGCAATGAAAGGGAAACACCTACCAATCACTCAGGATTCTGTGAATTAATAATCACTCCTCGGGACTCCCCATGGTGTTTTACTACGCTGTTCCACAGTTTCGTTACGTAGGTGAGGGGGTCTCCAGTTATCTCTGTTTGGGGAAGCCGTACTGATGGTCGCTGATTACATTATACTTTAAAAGCACTCCGCAAGTACTTTAAAAGGTGCTGGTTAATGTATTTCTCCATGATCTTAGATATTACTGAGAAGTACCACTGGTCGGTTATTGTTTGGTCTGGTATAATTTTGCCTTTTTTGGGAATAGGCTGGACTCGCTTGCATTTCCAGCTTGAAGGAAATATTCCTTTTTTATAAGACAACTTGAAAAGTTGACAGAAAAGAGGTGACAACTTAGTCGCGCAATTTTTAAGTACGATAGCCGGTACGTCATCAGGGCCAAACGCTTTGTTTGGGTCTCAAGACTAACATAATGCGCTTCATGACCCGCTGTCGGAATACAATGTCCAACATTTTGAATTCTACGGAAGGGATAATTGGTGGGGTTTTTCCCTGGAAATCGACCGAAGAGTATGAAGAAAAGACTCCCGCCAACAAGTTCGCCTTCTCAGTAGCCGTGGATGCGATAGTCCCATCTGTCCGTGTAAGTGGTGGAATGATAGATTTAGGAAATTTTGGCTAACTACCTTATAGTGACCGACCAAAAATACTTCGAACCGTTGGGACAGGAGAGAACTGCCAATTTAAAATTAATGGAAAGAAATATATTTTTTATTTTTTATTTGAGCTTTAAGTGTCTCGACAGCTGGAGGTCATTGACACAGTTACAATACAATTACATAATAATTATGATATCAGAAATTTAGTTAATTATTGTTAAAGACAGGTGTTTTAAATAGCAGTGACAGTATAATTATAATTTTGAAAACAAATTGATGTCTTGTAGGTAGTTGATAACTTGAGAGAGTCGTTCAGTGGAACTGAGGAGTTCTTTTATATTTTCTTCTATGTTATGTTTGCTTCGGCTCCTAGTTAATTTTAAGCATCCTGTGAGGATGTGTTTGACAGTAAGGCTGTTGTTACAGTGCTCACAGAGCGGTAGATTTTCTGCCGCCATCAAGAACCCATGGGTGAGTTTGGTGTGTCCAATACGTAGTCGACGAATCACCAGTTTGTTCCTTCTGTTCATAGTTGGAGGGAGTTCGAGTCGAGTAATGGATGGTTGGATCTCATGCAGTTTTGAGGCGATTCCGTCACAATGATTTTGCCAGGCAGTCTTGGTGGCTTTTGTGATATAGGTTTTCAAGTCTCTATAGATTTGAGTATTTGTATGGACTGTGGGAGATAATGAAGCTTCTTTGGAAGCCTCGTCAGCCTTTTCGTTTCCCGCTATGCCTATGTGAGACGGAACCCATATCAGTGTTAGGTTGCTTCCCCGGGAAACCAGCCTGTCATGTGTGTTGTGGATATCCTGCACTATTGGATGTTGTGTGTAGAGACATCTAATGGAATCGATAGACGAGAGCGAATCAGTGCAATAGCTATATATTCTTATTTATAGACTTGATGGCTTGAAGGATTCCGAATAGTTCCCCTGTATGCACACTAGCAGAAGATGGTAGAGACATGGTGGCGACGATGTTGTCGAGTGTAACCACCGCGCAGCCGACGCAGGTTTCACTCTTAGACGCGTCAGTGTATAAAATTTCATCGAAATTGGAGGTGTTGATTATATTCAGGAATGATTTTCTTAGAAGCTCTTTCGGGGTATCGCGTTTGGGATGGCAGCTGAGCGACGTGTTGAGGTTTGGGAGAGTTTTTTCCCAAGGCGGGGTGGTGGATGTCGGAAGATGGCATGTAGATAGGAGAGAAACATTCAGGTCAGGTAAGGGAGGTTAGTTGTGCGTGGAGAATTAGGTGAGAAGCGAGTATGCTGGGTTCTGGGGGTTCGCTGATATCCTTGCAAAGTAATTCAATAGCAGTTGTTGACTTCTCAGCTTGAGAGGGGATTCGTTAGCTTCACAGTAGACGCTCTCACTTGGACTGGATCTGAAAGCTCCGAGACACATTCTTAGAGCGGTGTTGTAAATCGAGTTTAGGCTTTTTAAGGTGAATTCCGAAGCAGACATATAGATGACACTGCCGTAGTCTATTTTGGAACGAATAAGAGTACGATACACCCTCAGTAAGACATCCTCATCGTCTTTCCATTGGTTGTGCGATAGGATTTTGAGTATGTTGAGTTTTTTGAGACAGTTGGTTTTGATATCTGCAATATGCTGCTTCCAGTTCAATCTCTTGTAGAATGTCAGTCCGAAAATTTTGAGCTGATTTACGGAGGGCATGGTTTTTCCGTTGAGGAGTATCCTTGGAGTCGACGGATTGAAATTTAGACTAAACTTTATAACTTTGGATTTCGTGGTGGAGAAACGGAAACCAGATTTGGACGCCCAGTGACTAAGTTGATTTACTGCCTCCTAGGTTATGCAGATCCCGGAACAAGAGCTCTTACAGTTTCGTCCAGTAATCGCTTGAAGTCTAAATTATAACCTCTTCGGGACCAGGAAGTTCAAGTATAAGACCAGGTACAGGCAATGATAAATTACCGTTAGTAAGTACATCCCCGCCCAGTTAGTAGATTCTGAAAAAAAACACAACGTAGGGAGTGCTGGGAAATCAGTGATATTTGATATTACTGACGAGCTGAATTAAATGTGACTAAGTATCGAAGTAATCGATCAATACTTGATTACTTCTTATCTTCACACTCATCCCCTTCATAATTTAAAATACTTTACCTTAAAATTAATCCAACCCTGTATAATAATAATTAGTAGGAATTTAAAAATAATGTATTATTGATTAGTTTCTTTATAGAAATAGTCTTATCTTAAATTTGAACAGTAAAACACAAAGATCGCATATTTATGCCCAGCCACTTAGATCGCTGGATTCTTTACGTAACATTTGATATTCTCCCAGAGGGAACGTTAATGAACAGAAGTGCTCGAGTTTAATAATCCCTTAGAGTCATCTACCACAAGTGCTCTCAAAATTTGTAGAATATCTTACCGTAACATTCAATTATGAAGATTTAACGTTTCATGCAAATATATTAATTACGTCGCAGTTCGAAATTATGATATCAATTGTTTTTCAGCCCTCCCAGCCGCCTGGCGTTATTAAGGGTAATAAGAATTAGCATAATGAAAATTAATGTTGCTGAATCGAGCAGTGGAATAAATAATAAAGCAGAGAGTCATTATTATTCTTCGGCGATTTCGACTCGAAAACGATCGCCTGGCGTCTGCCTGTCACCCTAATGGAAATAAAATAAGAACTATGGACAGAAATCGTGGACTCTTGACAAAAAATTCTTGAATAAAGATTGCCATGTTTGTGTTTCCGATTGCGATAAAAACAACTTTATAGTCCTTATAAAGTGTTATCACAGTCTACAGGGGGGATCACTGATAAGTTAATGGTTAAAAAGGGTTAAAATATCGAAGTATGTATCAACTTTTGGTATTTCCGGATATTCGGCCATTTTAAAATTATTTTAATTGAATTTCTGATGATCCCTTACATCTGTAAAATTTTTATTTTGAGGCTCTAGGACCAGTAGCTCCCGAGATATGGACGCTTCGTACCCTTTTACCTGATCACCCTGTATATTTGCCAGTTATTATTTCCACTATTTCGTCACGACAGCTTTCCTGCCTATTTATGTTCAGATCAGCAACATATCCTTTATCCTTTTAGATTCCAAATAGTGACGAATACTTCGAGAGTTACCTTCGAGATAAATTCCACCCTCTCCATTACTGGAGACGGTAGGATATATAAAGCGGTTGCTAGGAAAGTAAAACAGTCAGTGAAGCACCATGCAAAATAAATAAGTACTTACTTAAATAAAAATTGTGCTATTCAATGCGTTCACAACACAAATAAATCTCATGCAGCGATCTGCTTATAAGGTCCTTCTTCCTAGAAGAGACATGTGGGAGGACAGCAGAAATGAACTCCTGAAAGTAGATTTCAGTTGGCTCACCGATGGATCCAAGACATAGGAGCTGGACCTTGGGTGTGTAGCGCTGGATCAAAGAATACAGTCTTCTCGCTTCTGGGCCTTCACGCAACCACTTTTCCATGCCGAAATCTATGCCATAGAGCTCTGTGCACAGTTGCAGGAAAAGAATCACTGTCAACGCAGATCAATAAAGATATGTTCAGACAGCAAAGCGGCTCTAAAAGCCCTTAGCTCCAGCCACTGCAAATCCAAGTTGGTCTGGAACAACTGTCAACTAACATTGAATGCTCTAGCAAAGAGCAACGAAGCAACTCTGGTCTGGATTCTGGGCCATGCTAGATATGGAGAGAACTAACTTGTCGACTCTCTGGACAGGAAAGGTGCCGAGTCCGAATTCATTGGACCAGAACCAGCATTTGGTATATCACCAGATATTGCCAAAACAACAATACGAAACTGGGCTGAGAGGGAAGTCCTCCAGCACTGGCAAAAAACTTACCAAGATTGAACCATTCGAAGGCCTTCATAAAGGGTACTTCCAAGAAAAGGATCAAAGACCTTAACAGGAAAAAATTTAAAACCATAATAGGCCAATATTCTGGGCACTGCAAGCTGAATCATCATCTGCACAGGATGGGCTTAGCGATCAGCGCTGGATGGCGCTTGGGCTTTGAGGACGATGAAACAGCAAACACGTCCTATGTGTGTGTCCCGCTTTGGGAAAGACCAGACTACAAACCTCCGGGAGAGACTTTCTCACACCGGAGGACCTGGAAACATTGACAACAGTCAAGATGGTCAGCTTCCTCAAAGAGGCTGACCTGATGGGGTTAATGTAGCACGACTAGATGTGAGCCACAATAGACCTACGGTTGCAGTGGGGGTGTCACAATTTTCCACTCACGATAAATCTAAATAAATAGTTCGTATGTAGTTTGTAAAAATAATCATAAGTTTTTCTTTAATAAATATTTGAATGATTGAATCTGGAATTACTTTATATACGAACCTCTCAACGTAAATCCGTTACAATATATGCTTATTAGTTATTACAGTCCCTAATTGAAAAGCTTTTAGTTAACATCCAGGCTACTTGGCGATTAAATATTTTTCTTTGGATCACCTTGTAGTACCTATTACTCGTATGAAAATAATAATAGTAACCATGGAAAAAGCTGTTTTGCAATCAAACAGCTTGGAAAAATGTTTTCAATATTCTTTTATATTTAGTGTAACATATCTCGGTAATATCCAATTTCGGAGTTAAAATATGGTAATTTTTAATTAAAGTCCCTTAAACCGAATGAGAGAATTTTCCATTCTAGATTAGTAATAACCTGAAAAATCAATTTAAAATCCCACAGCACAAGGCAACCCAAACAAGCCATTATATCAGCTTATCTTACCTTTGGGAAAAACGCATCCCCTTGCTATAATTTAGATATATGCGTGGTTATATTATGTGGGTGTGGGTATATTTACTTAAGTAATATATTACGTACAAAAAATACATAATGATTATTCAAAATCCTATCTTCCCATTCCTTACTACTTACGGGATGTACTTAAGTTCTAATAAAAACACATTCATCAAATTTCTTGATAGATGTATCAGAATAAAAATTTCACACTGGTAATGAGAATTCGGTAGCCTGTTTACCTGGAGCCTCGCGCTTACGTCTCATGGGAGCTTAGTTTTGAACCTCATCTTTCACATAATGTAAAAATAAAAGGAAAAATATGAAAAAGACATTAGTTTAGAGAAAGTTTTCAAATTAGAAGTGTTTTTTTTTTAATGACGAGACGATCTCATCTCAGATAAAATATGATGTAGCCGTCATCGTCGGATGAAGGATTTATGCTCAAAAATCGAATTTAATGGAAGTATACTCATAAATAAATAGGAGTAACAAAGAAAAATAATTTTATGGGATTTTTAGTATGTTTTCGTATCAGATTTCTTTGAGGTCTGCTTTTTTCAAAGTATTCCGCTGATATCCCAAACTCTTCTTTGGGAATTTAAGATGTATCTGTAATCTTCCTTTAAACAGTTCTATATAACCGCGTACCTACCTATTTAAAGTAGTCTGGTTCTTTCTGTATGGTTCTAGCAGTTCTAGTTCTTTTAGATTTCATGCGCGGTTGCGTCGCAGGGATTCACGTCTCACAAATCCCATGGAGAAGCTTGACCATTTTTTTTTCAATAAGAGGGAATGACAAATACACTAAGAACTGTATAGATGAGACCCTGGCCTCAAAAGCTTATGACGTAGAATCGTAGAAATACCTAAAGCTCAACCTAACTACTGTTGCTAGCTGCTAACTAGGGTCTCGATCAAAGCTCTGGTTGGTCAAAATGTTCAATCGGAGGCAACGTTTGATGTTTAATGAACCCCAGATTAGTTTCAGTTTACTGCAACTTAATAATGGTGATTGTTAATAACGAAGGGAAATTCCGATAGTTATCGAGAAGTTTGATCAAATCAAACCGGAATCCCGATCAATATTGGAGCAAATCAGGCAGATGTGGTTATTTCAGTATTTGCTTTTGATGCGACTGAATAATAATTAATTTCAGTTTCTCAGATCCTAAAGCACGCTGCATTATTAATATTGAGTTATTTGATAAGATTGATTGCCAAATAATAATGAAATCGACTACATGAGATATGCAGGGTGTTGGAAACTAGTGGAAAAAATTAATGCTACGTTACTCAGCACTGAAGAAGAATAATATATCTGCTTTTTATTTTTTCTAGCTGCTCTAGTTTTCTAGATATAAAACTCCCCTAAGCAGACCACTGTTGGGGTTTCCGGTTATATCTCAGAAACGATGCGTTTTTGGGAAACATTTACTGGTAATAAATGAAAAATAAATAAAAATACATAATAGAACTAATCTCCAACCAGTCAACATTTACAGCAATTTTGAAATTTTCGTAAAATGTTATCACTTTCAGACATAGGCTCGTAAAACCTGTTTTTAGCATATTTCTGACACACAACTCTTGTTTGTGACAAATATAACTAGAATGAGTACATATTAGTAAGTGTCCTGTGTTTCTTAAGGAAGCGGTTAAAGGAAATAATAACTTTTCTGACAATGGAAACATTTTACGAAGAAACTTAAATTTGCTGTAATTGTTGACTGGTTGAAAATGAACTGGCATGTGCAATATATTCTAAAAGGGAATTAAATTCTATACAACTTCTTTTCAATGAACTTATTTTTCTGATGAATATTTTACACGTTATGAAGAAATGTTTGGTGAAAAATATAAGAGAAAATGGTTTATTTCGAAAATTTCAACTGTTTTAGATCTTGTAGCTCAAAAACTCTTAAGAATTTAAAATAAAACCTATGAGTTAATAGACAAATTTACCAGTTTTCATTCATTTTTGGAAAATTTTTCCCTACGACGCACCATTTTTGAGATATAACCGAAAGCCTCAAAAGTGGGACCTTACCCCCCTTCCCACCATCCGGCTTACCGCCTATTATACGTCAGGACTTTTGGTATGTTAACAGTAACACCCTAAGCATCCTGAACAAGTTTCTGAAGGAATTAGGGCTTACTTACTTAGGGACCTGCTCTCGAACTCTACACCTACTTTTGGACCATTCTTTAGCTGGACTATAATTTAATTTAATCAGCGAGCCTACCAGCTTCAAATTTTCAAGAAATTTTGACTACCTAATTGACAAACAGGTAGATATGACTGCAAAAATAAATTTTAAAAAGGGATTTCAGGCTGTATTCTCATACCTGAAAATTCAATGCAATGTTGCCATACTTGAAAATGGAATTATGAGATATCTTGGAAACAAATGAAGAAAGAATTTTTTGTTTTTATTTTTGATATCCCACAATAATAGCGGTCCTTATAAGTCGTATTAAGCTGCACAGTTAATGATGAGTTAGTGTATACAGGTGTTTCATTAATATTTCGAAAAAAATTTATGACAGATTCGTTGATCAAAAATAACCAAAAAACTCCCTATTAACGTGTGCCCGGAAATAAATAAACTTAAATAAATAATGAAGTTTTGAATAAATGAAGAAATAATCAATGTTTAAATAAATAAGTAAAGGTTTTGCTAAATTTTATTACGAACCCGAGAGAGATACTATACATTATTCAATTTGTATACATTTCTAGTTGCTTGCACTCATTGCTGTATTTATTTATCTCTATTTCATTCCGGTGCGAGAGGTCGAACGTATCGGACGTATCGAACAGCGCATTAAGTGAATTTATTAATTTTCAATTCTTGTACGACAAACTTAGTGTCTCAATAGTTAAAAGTGTAGTAAATAAAGTGAAAAATATAATATAATCATCAAGCAGACCGACGGGCCGCTGCTCGTTGGTCACCTTACTGGACAATAGGTATGAGCAATAAAGATCAACTTAATTTAAATGTGAATCTAATTGACGTCGATTCCGCTGATGAATCGGCAACTGCCAGCTCACAATCGAATAAAAGAAAAGGCTATCACTTATCTCCTGATATCAGTATCAGTAACCATCAGAAAAAATATATCCTGGATCCATCGCAGTTAATTTCACAAAATAAATACTACCTACCAGAAAAACTACAATCAAAAATAGATGATAGTAATAATTACGCTGAAACAAACAATACTCCTATTAAGAATAAAATACCCCCCATATTTCTTCACAATGCAAATGACTATAAAGCTGTTAGAGATGATATTAAACAGGTCATAGGAAATGAAGAGTTCACATTGCAATGCAAAACTAACTCAATAAAAGTGAACCTAAATAACTCTGCAGACTATCGGAAATTAACCGCATTCTACGACCAACAGAATACACAATACCACACGTTCCGTAATCCAGAAGACACATATTTATCAGTTGTTATAAGAAATTTATCTGTATCACTAACAACCGAAGAAATTCACGAGGAGCTCTCCAAAACTTACTCTGTTAAAAAAAGTTACTCGCCTCCTCAACAGAGATAAATTCCCGATGCCTATGTGTGTAGTTGATCTTGCAAGAGAAGACAAATCAAATGAAATTTTAAACTTAACAAAACTTGATCATTCCATTGTGTCCGTGGAGCCACGAAGAAAATCTAAGGACATCCCACAGTGCATTAGATGCCAACGCTTTGGGCACACCAAAAACTATTGCAAACTTCAGCCTCGATGCGTCAAATGCTCCGAAAACCATCATTACAGTCAATGCCCTCGAAAATCGGGAGAAACACCCACCTGCGTCAACTGCGGGGAAAACCACACGGCCAATTATAGAGGTTGCCCCTATTTCTCAGACTTGAAATCTAAAATAGAAAAACAGCAAAACCAACGTAATCCTAATACTTCTCAGCTCACGAACCGTCTCAATCTACCAACAGCCTCACAGATAAACTCCAATCAGCAAATCAGTTATCCCAATCAGAATCAATCACGCCACACTTATTTCCGAAATCAACGCTCAAATCGAACCTACTCAGAAGCCACCAAAAATAACCTCAACCAATCAAATCCAAATTCAAACCTAATGAATAGCCTTGTAGAGCAAGTAATTGAAATGATTACTCCATATATGAACAAAATCAAAGAATTTATAAGCACAATGATTAAATCACTGTTTACTGATATAATTCAGACCAAATAATACTTTAAATCAGATAACAATTGCAAACTGGAATGCAAACGGACTAAAGCAAAAACGCTCGGCGTTTATACACTTTCTTATCAATCATAACGTTGACATTGCCTGTATCACTGAAACTCATTTAAAATCAGCGCAAACGCTGAAAATTCCTGGATACAAAATCTATAGAAACGACCGCGAAGCTGAAGAAGCCTCAGGAGGTGCTGCTATCATAATCAAAAACTCTTTAAAACATTGCCAACAACCCCTACCAGAACTTACCACAATGGAAGCCGTTATGATACAAGTCGAATTTGCAGATGACAATAACATAAATATTGCCTCCGCCTATAGGTCTCCAAATAGAAATCAGTTCCAACAAGATCTACAAAATATATTTAATAACATAAATTGCCTACTTCTTTTTGGTGACCTAAATGCCAAAAACACTATTTGGGGATGCCGAGCGAACAACAGGGCAGGGGGTGTGTTATATAACCTGTCAGTCCTACATAACATTATTGTGTCAGCACCAAATGAATACACATACTTTCCATTTAGAAGCGATCACCAACCTGATATTTTAGACATAGCCCTAATCAAAAACTTCAACGCTCCCTTACATCACCAAGTATATACCGAACTCGACTCCGATCATCTGCCAGTTATTACAACATTTATAGAAAAACCAAAACTAAAAACTTCCCCACCTCGACTAATAAATGGCATAGTCAACTGGGAGCTCTTCCAAACTGGAATTGACGATAATTTAAAATTTCCACAAGAGAGATATGATAAAGAGAGCATTAATACGTATTTATTGCACTTTACCAAAGTAGTCGTTACGTCGATTCATAATTCAACATCACTAACAAAACGACGGCCAAACCCAGGTCACCAAAGTACTCCAGGATACATTATAAATCTTATTAAGCAAAAACATGCAACACGCAGATTATGGCAAATAAATCGCTCCCCCCAACTAAAATACAACTTGAACAGGCTAACCCGTCAAGTCAAATGGGAACTTGATAACTACAGAATTAAATGCTATCAAGAGTACGTCGCAGAACTTAACCCAAGTGATCACTCCCTGTGGAAGGCAACAAAACGCATCCTACGTCAACCAACCATAATGCCACCAATTATAGCGTCCGGAAACACTTACGCCACCGACCAAGAAAAATGTCAGGTTTTTGCTAACCATCTATCGGAAACGTTTAACATCTCAGATAACGACGACCAGACACAATTTACCAGACATGTAAATGAAACAATTTCGTCCTTAGCTCGCGTAGATCTAGCAAATGTCAAAACAACCTCAGCAGATGAAGTCCAAGAAATAATTAGTAATCTCCAATTGAAGAAAACCCCCGGATACGATCTGATTCCTAATATGGTATTCAAACACCTAAGTGGAAAAGCACTGGAGTATCTGTCCATCATCTTCAATCGATGTCTATCAGTTGGGTATTTTCCAAAACTCGGGAAACACGCCGAAATCATTCTCTTTCACAAACCAGGGAAGCCAAAATCCAGTGCAAGCAGCTATAGACCAATAAGCCTATTAACCACTCTGTCCAAAGTATTTGAAAGAATTACTTACACTCGCTTATCTGAGTTTGCCACGGACCAATCAATAATCCCTCCCTACCAGTTTGGTTTTAAATCCAATCACTCCACAACTCACCAACTTTTGCGTTTAACGGAAATAATCCAGAGAGGCTTTGAAGCGAAGAAACATACAGTTATTGTCTTCTTAGACATACAACAGGCATTTGATAAAGTATGGATAAATGGATTAATTTATAAACTAATTATGCTAAGAATACCTACTTACCTACTCCATGTCCTTACCTCATTTTTAAGCGAACGAACTTTCAATGTCAGAATAAATGGCGAGCACTCAGAACTTAAAAATATTAGGGCTGGAGTACCACAAGGATCAATCCTAGGACCCATACTTTTCAATTTGTATCTATCGGACATGCCACAACCGGGTAACACCATCATTTCAATGTATGCTGATGACACACGGCTCTCATATCACAACATTCAGATATTAATATTGCTGCTACCACCCTACAGACAGCCATCAACTGGCTTAGCACATATTATGATAAGTGGAAAATAAAACTCAATGCAAGCAAATGCGAAGCCAAAATCTTCACGCTAAGAAGACCAGCCGATCCTCCCCTAATAATATTAAACGACCATCCAATACCATGGAATCCATCAGATACCACAGTCAGATACCTTGGACTCCATTTGGACAGGAAACTAAGTTTTAGAGCTCATGTAAATAAGAAACTCAACGAAGCATATGCACGTCTTGTGATGCTATACCCGATCCTAAACAAGAAATCCGAACTGAAGCTTGAATGTGCAGTTCTAATATACAAATCAATCCTAAGACCTATGATTATGTATGCCTGTCCCGTTTGGAGCACAACCTGTAAAACGAACGTAAAGAAGATCCAAACATTCCAAAACAAAGTACTGAGAATAGCAACGCACGCACCTTGGTTTATACGAAGTACCCAGATCCACAGAGAGACGTCAACCCCATATATCTCAGATTACATTTCTAAAATTACCAAGAAATTCCTTAAAGATCTACACAAGTGCCCAGCAACCGAACTCTATAGACTAGGGAGCAAAACCCAACAAAGAAGACTTAAGAAACGCCTACCACAAGATCTTTATTTATCCAGCGATTCTGATGACAATGAATATGACGCCAGTCAACACGTAAGATAACATGAAAACTGATATCAACATTGTTACCAATCATTGTAATATTGCATTCATCCATATATTTTTATCTGCTTATTTACTATTATTTCTCCGGCTATGCTGGACACACAATTATGTAACCCTGTTACCCCATTTTCCTTCTTTTCACCATATCAAACTGTGATAATTTAATTTAAGTTCCTTTAAATACTTATGATCTCAACCTTGTATAATATGTAATATATTGAGCGGGTTAATAAAGATATTAAAAAAAAAAAAAAAAAAAAATTTATCTCTATTTATAAAAATAAATCTCCAATCAATTATTTACCTACTAGAACGGCAAAGTTTAAATTCACAAAGCGAGATACTGCATGGAAAACAACTGCATACCTGCAGGGAAATATTTGTTCGACGTAATCAAAAACTCGTTTGTCAGTTCCTGCACGAGTATTATTTGGAGTGTTACTAATTAATTGCGACAAAACTGCTAATAAATTTTTAGAGCATGAATAAAATCTGTAAGTGTCCTAAATATTCATTTAAATATTTATGCAGATATTTCAACATTACAATAACGTGTAAGCCTGCATAAGTAATTATTTGGACCTAAATCCACAAAACCTGCTGGTGTATCGTATGACATTTATTAAGCTGTCGTGCAAATGATTCATGAGATTACAGGGGTAAAAGTTACACAGCCGAGTGAATTTCACTCAGCGAATAATCATTATTTCAACAACAGATCCACGTTATAATTTTCAGTTGCTTGTTTATCCAGGTGTTATTACTTACGAAAATAATACAATTTATATTGAAAATATAAATTTTATTAATTTTGAGTAAGTATCTGGAAAGTATCGCCGCTAAATTGAGTGTCGGTCGGTCTGTGTGTCTGTGACTTTTCTAGGAAACACTCTACAGCCGTCAGTTTTCATCTGGGAAAGTTGAAATTTGGCTCGATTGAAGCGGCGCACGGTCCCACGATGCTCTGGACCCCCAAATACGACCGATTGAAAATGGGCCGGATCCGAGAATTTTAAGGCCCCCTTTCAGGGCCGTACTTTTTTTTGCAACGTCCCGACATAAGGATTTGTTTCTCGGTAACGGTACATCGCGGACAGATTCTGCTAGTACAGTTCAGTTACTTAGGTAAAGAATGGACGTACAAACTTTGTAGAGATCGTTTTTCGAAAAAATAATTAGGTGAGCGGTAATCGGCCCTCAAAGAATGGAATATACTCTTTTCGCATGATTTTTCGATTTTTTCAAATTTTTTTCAAAATTTATTCGACCGATCGAAAAAATAACAAAACAGTGAGATAGAGCCGTTTGTTGCCTACAAAAAAGATACTCATGATTTTTACTTTTATTCAAAAAAAAACAAAAAATCTGTCCATTTTTCTAAAAATCACAAAAAAAAAAATTTTCCGACAACGGTGCATCCTAGCGAAAAATCAAATCAGACCTTTTTTGAATAGTTTTTTAAATGCTAATTTACTATATGAAACATTTTCCCGAAAAATTCCCGATTTAAGAGCGGGAATCGTTTCTTTAAAACAACAACTGATCAAATGCTACTCTTTAACGCATGCTTTCGAATTTTTTTCGAAAAATTGTCGACCAATCGAAAAAATAACAAAGCTTTATGATAGTGACGTCCTTTACCTAGAAAAAAGATAGATATAGTTTTTTTCCTTAACCGTTGGCAAAACTGTCAAAATTCGGAAAAACTTCGCCAGGTCATTGAGACTGTTCAGACGTGTTTCAAATATTTCTTCCTCCATCGACGACACAGTTCAACTTATGTAAAATTTTTTTTCTTCAACACATAATTTGAAGTGTTGGCTTCATTTCGACTCGAGTATGTCGATACTTTAAACGAAAAATAAAAAAGTTTCTCGCTGCTCTAAAATTAGCTTACACTTTTATTTTTATTAAAAGATCGATAAATTAATCATTTTTTATTTTTTTTGTCTTCTTCTTTATGCACGATTGGGAAAATTAAAAGGACAGTCGCGACGAAAATTAATTAACGTAAATGTATGTGAAAAAATTATCCAAATTGGTCATTTAATAACAAAGATATGACAATTTTCAGAAATTTGTCGATAATAGGTTTGCGGCATTTCGCCGTCGTCGGGAAATTGTTATGCTGTTTTGACTTGCCGGAGCGCGGACTTGATCGTTCGTTGCCCCGCTCTATTATTATGTTGTTATCCGCCGATCCTGTTCGGGCTAATTTCTGTTTTTTCTTATGCATTTTTGAAATAATTGTTTTTACAATTAATTGCGATGTACTATTGGTCTTTCACTAATAATTTGGAGTGATTATTATTTTTAAAATTTGAAAAATGCACCGTGAAAAATAGAGTAAAGAACTTAATGTCATATTGCCTATGCGGAAATTCCGTGAACGCGACCGAAGGAAATAATTTTTTTTGATTCGAAGAATCAAGATGGCGGCCATTTTGTAGTTTTAGCGTAATGAAAAGACTCCCGGCTACTACACCCCGGTGAAATATTTTCGCAAAACTAATCCGAACTGGCACTTTTGAAACGTTAAAATCGAAAAGTGGAGGAAAACCCGAGTTTTTTCACACGAAAAAACTTAATTAAAATCGAAGAATCAAGATGGCGGCCAGATTTTGGTATCGTCGTAAAGGTAAAATGTGCAGCAATAACATATTGGTGCAAGAGCTAACCGCCGACTTTGTTTGAACGATTTTAATAAAATGGCGTGCGATTTAGTCGGTTGGAAGCGAAAATTTTCAATGGTCTTTCGCACATTTTTTCGATGTAAATCTGTTCGCGGTGATCCAAATAAGATCACGGAGGTACTCGCGTATGGCTAAGAAAAGGGTCACGTCCCCCACCCTCGACTCAAACTAACACGAAAGTAACTTTTTACGCGAATCTATAACTTCCACGCGAATTTTGGTAAGTTCACATATTGGTCCTTCAGGAGCGATATAGAAAAAATAGTCACAAAAAAGGAGGTGGCAGGCGTTAACTTTGACGGGGAATCTACTGCTTTCAGGGCCGTACTGATATAGAAAAACTGCAATTAAAAAAAAAAAAAAACAACTGATGACAAATTTCAACTTTGACTGGGATCTACTGACACTACGGGCCGAAGGCCCGCCATGGAGGGCCGAAGGCCCGACGCCGCCGGCAGGCCAAGATTTTCGTAAGGAAAATCTTGTTAGTATACTTATTCATATTGCAGTTTGAGTCGAACTTACCTACTTGCTGACTTATATAGAACCTCAAACTAAAAAACCACTTTGTTCTTGACTTTTCGCTTCCTATTCCCGGAACATTGGAGGCAGTAATAGCTTCGGGACACCTCAATGTTTGAGAAGAGTTTTTTCACACTCTACGTCTACACTTTATTTTATTTGCTTGTAATTAATATGCAGCTTATCGAACAATTCAGTTCTAACTTAGTTGCAGTATGAATTTTTGTTTGAACAGTGATTCAAGATTATTTCTCACGATATCGTAAGGCTTGGAAATATAAATATAACATAAGAGTAATGACTAAACGTTAATTGAAACATATTTTTGAATCACTGCTTTCTCTAAAGGACCAATCTTAAAAAATAGTTTCGCAATGCTACGAATTTGCGTAAATGGCTACCAATTCAAATGTTTCATCAAAGGACCCCGCAGAATCCTTATGGGAATTAGTTCCCGGTCAAATTTATTGTATATTGAGATCGATAGTATTCGATGAGTAGATCAGAAGTCTCCATGGGCGTTGCCAACCAAAAAATGAAAACTTTCCCTATTTTTCTCGAAAATGACTACAGCAGATCTAAAATGTTACTGCTGCTACAGAAATAGTTTTTTAATCTGGACAAATGATTATTACCTAACATTTTCCTCTAAAATAAGTAGGGCGGCCAATATTTAAAAATATATTCGTGAATGTCATGAGAGAAAAAATATATTTTCGGGGATGAATATTTCGGGAACCGAAGTTTTTGGGGGGTTACTTTTGGGAGTCAGGGAATCCCATAAGGATTCCGCGCGGTTCTCTGTTTACAGATTCGATTAATAATAAACAGCTCAAGTCATGATTATTATTCCTTTATTGCTGTCGGATGACTTAAAAAATCGTGAGCTGAGAATTTCATTATTTTTAAGAGAGAAATTTTTACTCAGTTTCACATTTCTAATTTAGGTTTCCGCTTTCGTTTTCTTTTGACGAAGAGGAAATTAGCCTTTTAAATTTTAACAGGAAACACATCAGACGAGCACATTCAATTTTAATTTGGTTCAGAAAATTTATTTTGTCATATTTCCCAGAATGAGCTACATTTGAAAATAATTTCAGACTCCTCAGTGCTCTTACTTGAAGGCGTTAATGATTAGAGATTTATAAACGGAGTATCACATAATTCCAAGAAATAAAATAATTTAAGAAGTCCTGTGTTGAAAATTAAAAAAATATATATTCGCATTAAATGGCTTGTTTACAGTTTCCTAAATATTCTTCAGATGATATAAATACAACATCCTTACCTAAAAGGCGTTTTTATTAACTCAATAATAACAACATAATTATCCCTAATAAGCAGAACGGTACGAAAATTAGAAAGGCAATAGACAAGATAATTAGGTGGCTAATGTATTTTCCAAATTGAAGTATTTTATCCTGAAATAATAATTATATTATTATTGTGTGTTGATTAACTTTACTACGTAAATATTGCCGTCACGTCAAAGGACTAATTTGCATTTAAATACATATTAAATAGTGTAATAGCAAACACTTTGATGTAACCGGGCTGCATAAGATAACAAAAGTAATTGCTTCTTTGTATCAGGTTTATTAATTTACTGCTTACCAATTATGCAAAGACAAAACAACCTAAGCAGAACGTAACTGATTTTGCCCCTATGATACCTTCAATAACTTCCAAATTTTGTTTGAAAAATAATGAAAGCCGAATGATCGCAGAATTTTTATGTTGATTCTGGGCTCTGTTTTCCGGGTCCATGGAGATTTGTTCCGAACGTTTCATCTACAACTGAAAAATGTGTGACAAAAATATGATATGTTTTATGAAAAAAATATGATCATATTTTTGTGATCCTAATATTATACGAATATTACTTCAGAGCTTTATGTCTTTATGAGTATACTCCTACACTTCGTAAGAGTTCTTCGTTCAAAATTTACTCTATTATATCCATTCAGTGTGGAACTCAATAACGAAACTGACTGAACTCATGCTTACGAGGCTCCCTTGCATTTTCAAACACCTCCATGTAAATAAATTGCTAACCTACAACCCAGCCTGATTGGATATTTGCGGTAAGTATGTGCTTCAGAGCAGGATTTTTATCTCCTTAGTGATTGAATTTCCGAAAAATAAATTTTCAATTTCCTGAGTTAAGAAGCTTACGACGAGTGCTGATATTCGAGTGAAATTAACCCAACGAGATCTTTTATTTATTTAATGTCCCTCGGCTGCCTAATGAAGAAATCCTCTTCCTATTTCGATGTTATTCGAATCACGCATCGGACCTAATTAATAATGCAATGGTTGTTTCATAAATAGATTTGGGATGGGGAATGAGTCCAGGACTCTGTTCACTGTCGAATAAAAAAAAAATAAGACCAACGAAGCTCATAACTTGGAATCTATACAGGGTTATGCAAATTTCATGGTGTCAGTATTGGGATATCCTAAACCATAAGAGATGCAGGGTTGCTTAAATTAGAGAAAAGTTGCGCTATTTTATGGCCATCTCGAATCCGTCAAAACATGCAAGATATCTGTGACCGTTCCTGAAATATCCTGAAAAAACTGAAAAATCGAGAAATCTTATTTTTGGAATATCTTTCTTACCATTGGAAATTAATAAATAATTTTTTGTAGCCTTACATAAGCCGTTATAAGCTATTTATCTGACGTTTCAAAAATTTTCACAGCCGACTAGATCCCAGAGTTTTCATAGTCAACTTTCGTTTTTCTTATGGCCGCCATATTATTTTTTTATGTCGTTCGATAAGAAAAAAATAATGTAAACCAAAAATCAATAAATTTTAGAAAAAAAAAATTGGAAAATTTTTATTCTTCTTTTTTCAAAGAAAAACAGATAGTTCTTAACTGAAATAGGCCAATATGAAGTCATACTGCTTGCCTTATAGTTTGTAATTTCTCTATGATATTCGATCTAAAAAGTTGTCTTTTTTTTAGAAAAAAAAAGAACAAAATTTTTTGAAAGTTATTTTTTGAAGTTTATTAGTTTTTGGTTTCCATTATTTTTTTCTTATCGAACGACATAAAAAAAAATAATATGGCGGCCATAAGAAAAACGAAAGTTGACTATGAAAACTCTGGGATCTAGTCGGCTGTGAAAATTTTTGAAACGTCAGATAAATAGCTTATAACGGCTTATGTAAGGCTACAAAAAATTATTTATTAATTTCCAATGGTAAGAAAGATATTCCAAAAATAAGATTTCTCGATTTTTCAGTTTTTTCAGGATATTTTAGGAACGGTCACAGATACTTTGCATGTTTTGACGGATTCAAGATGGCCATAAAATAGCGCAACTTTTCTCTAATTTAAGCAACCCTGTATCTCTTATGGTTTAGGATATCCCAATACTGGCACCATGAAATTTGCATAACCCTGTATACGTTTTAATAATTTAAATTTCAAAACTCGTCCTTTTAAAACATTCTTAACATGATAATCTTCTATATAGTTCACATTTTCTCTATGATTTTAATGACAAAAAATGAAATGATATTACTGAAATTGAACGAGAAAGGTCCATGAATCGAGAGAGAATTTCCAGACCAATTCTATATTTTCTTAGCCATAATATCCAAATCTACAATGAGAATTTCAAATAAACTACCCCCCATCTACAAGAAGGGAGAGGAGGACTAATTTTATAACAAATCCATTTATAACAAATTCATTACCCCCCCCCCCTCCTCCATGAATATTTAAATTTTGATCATGAACTTTCATTGAAAGAGAAAGCTTATTACTCGAAATAATTAAAAAACTCACCCTGTATACATTTATAATACCAAAACCTACCTTTAACATTATCGGTTATGTTCCGGTAAGCGAATCCAAAGCCTGCGTGTTATCTCTGCCCTTCGATATTTTATCCCGAGACGGGAGAAGATTTAGATCCCCAGGACATCGAAGCCAGTCTACACACAAATGGAGTGGAAGAGTTGTACACAGTTGTTTGTTTTCGCAATAATAGTCGGATCGCCTGGAGTTTGGAATCGGGTCAAAAGATTCTCCCCCAATACCAATACTAAACTAACTTGAGCTAACCGAGTATTTTGGTGCTTTAGCCCTAGTTATAGTAATGAGTAGATTTCAGGTATTGGTATACCTAATAGGTAAGAAACTATATACGTAAATACCGAAATGCCGCAGAGTAGGTCAACAGTTGATTCAACAGCTTAGAAATTTGCCGCTATCTGTGTAATGAAGGTTCGAATTATGAACCAAAAATAGTATATTGTGAAACAAGTGCGGAAAAGAGAAAATTTCTCACGAGTGTGAAACAATTGTGACACGAGACGAAGTCGAGTGTCACAATTCACACGAGTGTGAAATTTCTTTTCCGCACGTGCTTCACACAGTACTTTTCCTACGACCACAATTTAACAGATTAATTATTTAACAAATTTAACACATAAATTATTTTTTCTGACAATGCTCTGCTTTTATGACCTTTTCTCCAATTTATGAAATGTTTATAAGCAGATTCGTATTTTTCTCTCGAAACTACAGGTAGCAAATTCAAAGAACACAAACCTGCTTGTTTTCTGACTTCAGGTGGTGTATTTTCTGTTTCACATTCAGAGAAATTACAATCCATTATAATGATAGGTACCTAACTAAAGTTTACTTTTTTCAGACTACCTACCTAGGTAGGTACATATTATTTTCAATTCTACCAATGACTTTTTATTATTACTATTATATACTGTAAAATCATTGAATTCTACCGACAATATTATTATTATTTATTATTAGACTCCGTATAAACTAAAAATAAGTGACGTGAGCGGAGAGACGTGGTAGATAATAACAATGATTTAAGAGAGGTTATATATCATTGATATGCAACTTCTACACAATAACGCAAGCGCTGCGCGTCGTAGATTGAAGTTAGTAGAGGTGTGCGAGTTATTTTCACGATCACGTTCGTGAATTTGATTTGGCTGTTATTAGCGATCAACTCGTAAATTTTAATAATTACTGCCACAAGAGAATAATGAGTATATTTTATAGTCTTGTCGGGTTCTATGTTATCCCATTTGTGTTTATTTTATTACCTTGAAGCTTTAAATGAATAGTTATTCCATTAACAATAAGTAACAGTTGAGTTCTCAGTTACCGCCCATCACTATTGCTTACATACATTAAAACAGTACGGAAACGGTTTTTGGCTATGCCTTATGTCACTTTGTCGCACAGTTTTGGATACGTGAGAAATCTGCTAGTTTGCGCACAAAAAACGATGCGCAAAGTAGTGTTTTGTATAGTGGTCGTAGGAAAACGAAATTCCTTGGGCTCGACTGCACAGATAAGGTTTCTATTCATCATCACTTTTCATTTCCTGTCTGCTTTTATCTAGTGTCAATCAACTTAAATTTAATATCTTCGCGTTTTAGGCGTACATCTGTGCTCTGTTATATACCTGCCTATTCTCACCAAAAGCTGAAATATTTCCAGTAGTGTTTAAAATGTAAAATTCGACAAATTGTCAAGTACCTAACTTCCGAACCCCACCTCCTATCGACGAACGGTTTTCAGTTTTGAGAAATGTATTTTTTGTTACTTCGCCGTATTATTGTATTTGGATATAGGCAGTTAAATCGAAGGAGAAGTAGCTGGTATAGGGATTACTCTACAGTTGCCGAGCTTGATGCAGCTCCGTGCTCCGACTTTCTACAGGGTGATTCATGAGTGACCTTACATAGACCAATGGTGATAAGCGGACTTCAAGGCGGGTCGAAAACCACAAAAGAAAATTTTTTTTCGTGATTGGTTAAGAAGTTACAGGGTGTTTTATGTCTCAGGTACAAAACTTTGATAGGCGATATTTCTGAAACGGCTGGAGATATTGTGCAGAAATTTACTAGGAATGGTGCATTCCGGAAACTCATCAAAACCGCATTCTGAGTTAATTAAAAATCCAGGACCGGACTTGAAAATTTTTGCCCCCATGGTCTTTGTTGAAAAAGTTTATTTTCTGACCGTGCTACTGAAAAACTGTCATCGAATTTGAAAAGATAAGAAAAAACTCTATAGAAATCATTCCTCAATTTGAACGGCACACCCAAACCGTCTCGAAAAAAAAATGTCAAAGTAAAACTTTTCTGTAAATTATCATTTTCGAGCAGACATATTTTACTTAATGTTCGTCTGAATTCCTTCAAAGTTATTTTTTGACTTGTTTCTGTGGGAAAAATGTTGGACAGAAGGCCAAGCTTTATTACTGGGAAATCAGGTGTCAACTACAAAATTTTCAGATTTCACTAATAATCACAAATCATTTCACTAATAACGAATACCAGACATTATGTTTGTGTATGGTTTCTGCAATGGAAATTCAAGAGCAGCTGCGAGAGAATACCATAGAAGATCACAATTGAAGAACACCGGCCCATGTAACGTTTCGCGTCTGTTTTCCAATTTTCTCGAAACCACGGCATATTTCCCTGAGTTCAAAGGAATGCTGAACCTCAATTGGAAAATCTGAGCCATCAAAACATCGTGGAGATGGTGGCAGTAAATCCAAGTACAAGTACGCGAAGAATTAGGCAAGCACTGAGCATTTCTCAATCAAGAGTATGACGATCTTTGGAAAAAAGAAGAGCGGATGCCATCCCTGTCACGTACAAAGCGTACAGAGGCTTCAACCATTCAATGAAGTTCCATTGAGTGGACTGCGTAGAATTTTGTGTACTGATCGAAGCTCAGTTCACGCGGGATGGTGTAACGAATAAAAAAAACTCCCACCTATGGGCATATGAAAATCCGCGCTCTGTTGTTCAGAAGAAGAACTCGCAACAGATTTTCTATAAATGTGCAGTGTGGCATTGCAAATGATACCCTAATAGGACCCCATTTTTTGCTGGGCGGCTCACGGGGGAAATTTATTTACTTTTCCTACAAGTCATTTTGCCCGGCTTGCTTGCAGAGGCGAACGTGAACAGGCGTGCTCTTTCCTTCCAGCAAGATGGGGCACCACCGCATTTTTCTCGACAAGTCAGAGAGCATCTCCACAATGAGTACCCCAATCGTTGGTTCGGGCGCGGCGGCCATAATGTTTTAGACTATTACCCATGGGGCCATATGAAGCAGGAAGTCTAGAAAACTGAAGTAAGTACCAGAGAGGAGCTCAGGACGCGAATAATGGTAGTTGCTGATGAAATTAGAAACAACAGGCAAATAATTCAAAAAGAAAACCAAAATTTATGGAAACGCTGCAGGAAATGTATTGAAGTTGGTAAAGGACATTTTGAGAACCGTTTATAACATTAATATTGATAACATTTGATTTACACTGACATTTTCCCACAGAAACAAGTCAAAAAATAACTTTGAAGGAATTCAGACGAACATTAAGTAAAATATGTCTGCTCGTAAACGATAATTTACTGAGAAGTTTTACTTTGACATTTTTTTTTCGAGACGGTTTGGGTGTGCCGTTCAAATTGAGGAATGATTTCTATAGAGTTTTTTCTTATCTTTTCAAATTCGATGACAGTTTTTCAGAAACATCGTCAGAAAATTAACTTTTTCAACAAAGACCATGGGGGCAAAAATTTTCAAGTCCGGTCCTGGATTTTTAATTAACTCAGAATGCGGTTTTGATGAGTTTCCGGAATGCACCATTCCTAGTAAATTTCTACAAAATATCTTCAGCCGTTTCAGAAATATCGCCTATAAAAGTTTTGTACCTGAGACATAAAACACCCTGTAACTTCTTAACCAATCACACAAAAAAAATTCTTTTGTGGTTTTCGACCCGCCTTGAAGTCCGCTTATCACCATTGGTCTATGTAAGGTCACTCATGAATCACCCTGTATATCTCTCTAGTCCGTAGCCTCCAGGAGTGATCTGAATAAAAGTGAGATGCATCAAAGCAAAGCTAGCGCTATCCGAAAGCTAGCTGAATGTTAATAGGAATCAGAGAAGAAAAAGTCGAATATGTGCAATGAGAATGTAGCATGATTTATACCTATTTGTACAAATTTAGTGTTGATATTCATGTATCCTGGAAGCATCCCATGCAACCGTAGATCCGATCACTGTTTTTATTGCCTTCTTATACATATCGTTACTCTGAGTAACGAAGCTTTTCATGAACCGGGATCGATGAAGCGAATTCACAAAAACTCATAGGGGCGATAGATCTTCCTTCCGGGTAAACGAATGGAAAAAATGCTCTTTCCATTCAAGGATTGAAGTATTGCCAATCACTTCAGTAGAACTCTTGATACCATTTTACCTGATTCCTTCCGACGAATAGAAAGAATCTTGAACTTTTTGTAGGTTCATAGAGGAAAAGCTCATATGTAATAGTAGGTGTTCCTGAAATTATGATATAAAGACCGAAGTAGGTAAGGAAATCACCCTTTGGCATTGATTATTAAAAGCATTTCTTGTACGCTCGGATTATCCTTTTTGAGAATAACATAAATACTTATTTTATAGAAATTAATTTCGAAGGTTTATTATTAGTCAGGGCCTTTCTAAACATTACAGAACTTATGAAGATATTTTAACAAAAAGGTAAGGAAATTGTTGTCGTTCGCTTGAAAGCTAATTATGCTGGGTAAATATTTCGTACCCTCATTATTGCTCCTTTCCTTTATCCTTTCTGATAAAGGGATCTGGGTCCCGAAGTGAAATACTTAATGACCTGTAAATACACCAACCTTTTCATGGATGAATAAATACAGAAGGTCTAGAATGTAACTTTCCTTTCATGAGTGACAGAAAATTGACGGCAAGCGTTATTAGTTGTTTTGGTTTGTCCCTGAAATTTGATTACTTACACTTTTACCTTACTTCCTAAGTAAAAAGTTTTATTTCTTATAATAGATGCAAAATATGATAAAAGTTGATATTAATGACTGGAATTTTTAATGATAGTAACTGGTAAGTGGCTGCATGAAGAAATTATTAAAGCTTTATCGCTAATCCAATAATTTTTCAATCTAGAAAATAAATTTTTAATAAACTTCCCTTTTCTTCACAATTTTCTGAGTTCTGGAATTATTTCTTGCAAGTTGCTTTGCATATTATAACGAAACATTCACAAAACTTGATATTATGTTATAAACTTGGGTAATTTCTAACATTTTTTTTTGTTTAAGTTTGTATTGAGAATGATTTTTGTGAACCTTCTTGGAAAATTTCTAATAATTTGCTGCGGTCGGGCTAATTAGATTAGGCTCTGGGCCAATTAAAATGATCCTTGGCCAATTAAAATTCGATCGTTGTTGAAAAACAAAGCCGACTTACCTTCGTTGGGCCGAAGTATTAATTGATGCACCAAAATCTCATTCAGATTTCATGCGACTGTAGTGGCATCAGCAGCATAAAGCGGTACGGTTTAATTTCCTCTAAGATAAAAGATAATGGGATGCCAGTGCCTTATGGTTTTTGAATAATTGATCTAAAGTAACCTGAACTATAAAGGCATCAAAATTCACTCAGGTTATGAGATGTTAACTATTTCTAACTACTGTAGTATCTACCTACTGAATAATAAAGTTGATCTTTTAATGAAAAGTATATTTATGAATTCTGTTTACAAAATAACTTATTGAAATTCTATGGTTATGAAATTACTAATTAATTGATCATGAAGTTAATTGCAAAATATCTCATTTAACAGTTTAACTGATAGAGAAAATAGATCTATTTTTCCTTCACATAAAAAGTGACAAATTCATTTCAAGCATTACTTGAATAATAATGGTAATTATAAGTATTAATTAATAAAACATCATCATCAATTTCTTGACGAGATAAGACAATAAAAATACACAAAACTCCTAATAGATTTCTCTGATATCACTCTGAGCAATAAAAGGTTATGTCACACTTTGCTTACTGATACGACATTTTGCCATCCTTGGAATGTCGTGCCGAGACTGGAGAGCGGGGCCCTGGACGAAATCTCAGGATAAGAGACCGTGGTCTCCCTCTGGGGTGGCAGAAAGACTGGTGGATGGGGTCGTGTCCCGTGGGAACACGTGCCTAACACTGGTAGCGTGGTCGTCCTTCGAGGTTAGATGAAAGATGAAAATATGAGGCTCCGAATGATGAGATCCAGTATTTAGGGGCAGGTGGCAGCAAAACTTTCAGATAGTGTAAGAGATTCCTTCCATAAAAGCGGATATTCAGATGTACCAGAAATGGAAACCAATATGGCGTCCGGGAAGACAGGTGGGGTTCTACTCCGTAGATAGGTTTTCAGACGAGATAAGATAGTACCCCGATTGATAGGGTAGGTAGAAAGAACTATAACAATATATAAACTCTATTAGAGAAAGTTTCAGATAGTTTGAACAATTTACTTACCCGATCTATTAATCGGTCCTTAGATAAAGAGAAAAGGTAGGGGTGCGACTGGTCGCTTCAAGCACCAAGAATGGAAGATGGCCGAGCCTGTTCCAGACTCGCGAAAAGGACCAATCCTTTTGCGCAACTCAAAAGGGTGTTAGTTCATCTTCCGAAACTACATCACAGCGACATCTGTGTTTCTAGTTAATCGAAAAGGAAGATTGTAAGAGAAGGAAGTTACAGATTGTACTACAAGGTAGGGATCTTGAACTTGCCTAGTTTAGTTAGTTTTACCACTCGGCAACAGGTGGCGATGTTGGATCGAAATTCATGTTTCAATCAAATAAAGTGGCTAGGCGGACACCTTTATAGTAGGGATTTAGACAATGATATCTTACTTAATAATATTAAATGGAGCTAATTAAAGAATAAAACCTTTAACGACGTTACACACCTCTCTTTACCGGGGTAAGGAAAGGATTAAAGATAAACCAACTGGAAAAAGCACAGGCGTATTTCAAGTTGTTACTATACCCGAAGAAGGGTATGTTTGCGGGACAACTAGGTGACGATAAGCTTAGAGAATATGATTCAGAAATCACGTTCATAAATAACCTGAACCTTTCGAAGAAATAAGATAACAATTCTGAACGAACAAACTGTCAACGACATCATTGATCTGTTTCATTGAATGAATAAAATTTCTCTTATATATGCTTACTAAGGTAACATGCAACTTTCAAAAAGGGAATAGCGTTAGGTTTACTAAAATTACATGCAACTTAAATATTAAGCACCAGGTAATAATTATTCATAAGGTATAAAAATAAAATATTCATGCTTCATTGCAAAGGCAATAAAATAAAAGATATGCTAGTAACGGTAGTAATAAGATAATTAAGATAACTTTCTTAAATGGTAATTGTTCTCGCCGAACAATGTCGATAAACAAAGGAATAATTTCTAGATAACTAGATATGAAGATACGATAAGATATGGTTAGATAATATAAGATAAGATAGATAATATAAGATAAGATACATACTAAAATAAACAAAATCAATAATACTGTCAGATATCACAGTAATGAATATTCTGAAATAAATAAAATTAGAATTCCTAAGAAGAAAAAATCTCCTGAGGTGGGCACGAAACATCTCCCTTGCTGTTGAACACCGCTTCCCCGACCAACGACAACCCGCGCTCTGCTTTGAAGCATGCCCCGCCACTGAGACAGTGGTGAGCGGAAAAGTCAAGAATGAAACTGTCGCGGTTAAGTAGCAGGTTTAACAAAGCAAAAGTGAAACTCGATCCTCAAGGGGGTTGATGCTGTCCAAACTTGGGCATCAAAACATCTATGTACAGGGAAAGATAAATTTTTGGAGTCCACAAGGGTAATCCATAGGCAAGATTTTTCATCTTTGAACCAGTCAAAATTTGACTATGTCGTCGTCTATGCGACTCCATAATAAATAATTGAGAGAAAGGAAGTTTGCAGATAATCACTGCGTAGCTTATCAAATAGCGTAATTGTAACAATCATATCGATAAATCGTCCAATAATCGCATAGATAAACATTTGATAATCGCACAGAGAAAACATCAATAATCCTCTGGATTATTAGATAAACATTGAGATAACGGTAAGGTAAATTATTTCACTCGGTAAGATAAGAAAAATGGAACAACCATTTTCATCGCTAAGGTAGGGGACATTCAATATCCGTGTTCAAATTCATTTGTGTTAACACCGAATATCTCAAGTCATCTTTGCAAATTCAACACTAGAATTCACATAGATTTTTATTTTCCATTATGGAAAATATTCGCAGAGAAGATAAGTATTAGCTACCATTCTATTATGGTACTAATAGCTATAGATAAGGTAAGATAGGATAATTCCTTTTCTTTGAAAAGAAATTAAAGATAAGAAAGGCACGAAGCTTTGACTAAAGCTTACGCCTGTCTTTTATCAAGAAGAAAATTGCTAATTCAATTTTTGTTTTCTTGAAAGATAGGTAAGATAAGGTAGAGATATTCTGTTGTCTCCCGTTGAGACAACAGAGGGATTTTTCACTTTAGCCATGCAGGGCGGAAAATCTTAAAGCACCCAAACTTGGAAAGATGGTGGGTAAGATAAAGATAAAAGAGATCTGCTGTCTTCTGATTGGACAAGCAGAGCAGTTTTCACTTTAGCACATAGCAGGGCGGAAACTGTCGGGAAAGCACCCGTCTTTGAAAGAGATGGTAAGATAAGATAAAAAAAATCTGCTGTCGTCTGATTGGACAAGCAGAGCAGTTTTCACTTTAGCACATAGCAGGGCGGAAACTGTCGGGAAAGCACCCGTCTAAAACTAGACGGTAGATAAGATAAAGGTAAAAGATAAGATAAGGTAGATACAACGGCAAGATAGCATTTTCTTTAGTTCACTGAACATAAGAAAAGTTAAAAGATAACATTAGACCTGTAAACATAGTCAGACAAGATAGGCGAATAGTTACTTTTCAAGGTAATGATTTCAGATAACCAGAAAGATATGGGTTCTCAAAATTTGAGCGATAAAATAAAATGAGAGCCTGAGGATAGCAAATACCGATCCCAAAATTAACAACATTTATACTTTGAGATCTCACATTCACACAACTAATTTCAAGATCCTTGAGAAACGCTTTGAAAGATACGGTTTTCATTCTGCATACATTCTTCATTCATTCTAAGATACAACTAGAAACGGAGCTTTCTCAATTTTCGTATTGCTAGGCCTCATTTTCTAAAGGGATTTTTGTCAAATACAAAAAGAGAGATAAAGATAGGTAGGAAAATAAAGTTAAAGAGAAGATATTACAAGGAACTATTCGTCGCTTTTCGGCGGGTCTTCGCCTCGATAAGCCTTCAAATCTTTAGAATGCCAGCGACCTAGGGGATTGCCTTCTTGGTCTTGTAATTCGTACACTAATTTAGACACTACTTTAGATATCCGGCATAGTACGAATTTTGGGGCCAATTTAGCAGCAAAATTCTTTGCGGCATTCGAAAGTGGGTAGGTATGTTTCCAGACGAGGTCACCCTCGGTGAAAACATCGGGGCGCTTGCGTAAGTCGTAATGTTTCTTACTTACTTCGTAAGCTTTCTTAAGTCTATCGCGTATATCACTGAAGATAGGAGGTAATTTAGATATGTCTTGTTCTCGATGAACATAAGACAGATCATCAGGTAATTCTAGATAATTATCTGAGACTGGACCGTAAAAGGTTCCGTCTACAGGGACATTTCTAGCGAAAAGTAGGAAAGCTGGAGCGTGTTTAGTAACTTCGCTCACCGATAAGTTAATTGCTTGTGCAACTTTATAAACATTTTTATCCCAATCTTTATGATTGTCACGGATGTAAGATGAGATGGCTGTAAGGATGGTACGATTCGTTCTCTCGGTCGGATTCACCTGAGATAAATGCCTGGCGCTATACCACAAATTAACTTCGTAGTTTTTCAGCAAATTAGTGAATAGACTGCTTTTAAAAATTTGAGCGTTGTCGCAAAGCAGAATCTGGGGCACACCGAAAATTAAGAACACTTGGTTCTCAAGAAATTTTGTAACGGCAGCTGCTGTAGCATTAGGCATTGGTTTAACCAAAACGAACTTCGAAAACCAATCGGTGACGACTAAAAGTTGGGTGTTTCTAGCCTTAGATCGAGGGAAAGGTCCCATGAAGTCAATAGAGAGAAATTGGAAGGGAAAATTGATTTTCTTATAATTACCCATGAGTCCTACACGAGCAGTGTTTGGGGCTTTGTGTGCACCACAAACCTGGCAGTTTCTCACGTACTTTTTGACTGAGATAATCATTTTGGGCCAATAATAAACTTCAGAAATTCTTGCCAAAGTTTTACTTACTCCAAAATGTGCAGAAGTTGGAGGGTCATGGAATTGAGCAATTATTTCCTCCCGATTCGGAGTAGGGACAACAATCTTCCAATCAGATAGGTTAGACACGACTTCCACTCGAGGCTTAACATGTTTATAAAGAATATTGTCTTTGATGGTAAAGTCAGGGTATTTCTCAGGAAACTTGGTAACTTTGGAGACCATGTCTTTATACCAATCATCAGGTACAAAGTTTTGGAGAGAGATAGAAGAAATAGAGCGGGAAAGATAGTCTGCCGGGACATTGCAAGTGCCTTTTCGATGTTTAATGTCGAAATCAAACTGGCTGAGGCGTAAACACCATCTAGCTACACGACCCATAGGATCTTTTAACGTGCGAAGCCAGAGAAGAGAGGCGTGATCGGTGTAAACTGTAAAATTTGCACCTTCGACATAAGGGCGAAAATATTCTATACCAAAGAGGACCCCTAAACATTCTCTTTCGGTAACGGTGTATTTCTTCTCGGCTTTCGAAAGCATTCGACTAGCAAAAGCAATGGGGTGTTCAAAATCTCCCTCCAGTTGAAAAAGCACCGCACCTAACCCGAAATCACTTGCATCCGTCTGTATGCAAAAGGGCTTCGAGAAATCTGGGCTAGCTAGAACGGGAGCTGTAGTTAGTCGTTCCTTGAGAAGTTTAAAAGCTTGATCAGCTTCTGAGTTCCAAGTTATTGACTGTCCCTTTTTTCGGTTATGCAGCAGAGCTGAGATAGGAGCACTGATTGTAGAAAAATCCTTTATGAAACGCCTATAATATTGTAAGATACCTAGGACGTGTCTTACTCCAGTGGTGTTATGAGGAACAGGGGACTCAATAATCGATTTAACTTTCTCTTCACTAACTCGCAATCCGTTTCTATCGATAATAAAACCCAAAAAGGAGAGAGAATCTCGACAGAAGTGACATTTGTCGAAGTTGACAGTAAGATTAGCGTCTTTTAAACGCTCGTATACTTCCCTTAAAATTTCTAGATGTTTCTCGAAACTATTCGTGGCGATAATTATATCATCAAGATAAACAAAAACAAATGGCTCCAAAGCTGGACCTAAAATTGTGTCCATAAGTCGTTGCTGGGTTTGAGCACTGTTTCTCAGTCCGAAAGGCATTCGTCGGAATTGGAATAAACCTCTTCCGGGAACTACAAAAGCGGTCTTTGGGCGGGATTCTTCGTCCAAAGGAACTTGAAAGAAAGCCTGCTTTAAATCGATGGAGGTAAGATAATTAGCGTCTTTGAGCTTGCTCAAGATAGTATCGATTCTAGGCAGGGGATATGAGTCATGTGTGGTGATCTCGTTTAGCTTTCGACCATCAAAACACATACGGTATGTTTTGTCTTTCTTGCGGACCAAAAGAACAGGGGACACCCAAGGAGAATTACTTTTTTCGACAATTTCTAACTTAAGTAATTTATCTACCTCTTCATTCAGATATTGTTGAAGGGTTGGAGATAAGGGATATTGTCTCTGTCTAAAAGGCTTAGCGTCTTTTGTTTCTATGGAATGGCATAGCACATTGGTTTCAGGGAGTATATCAACACGGGCCAAACTTTTGAATTTGTCTATCGTCGATTCAAGTCTAGACAGGTCGGTAGGAGGTAAACAAGAGATATCCTGAATCTTATTGATAGCGCAAACTGTAAGTTCATTAGGTAAGATAGGAGATAATGAAGACGAAGGATCACCGGGATGAACTTCGAAAGATTCATTTACGAAATTAATCATCATGTTGAAAATACGAGCTACGTCTATTCCTAAGATAATTTGTGGTGAAATGGAAGATACCACATGGAATTGAACTTTCTTTGTGACGTCATCTATGGTCAGGTCAAGTTCAATTATGTCGATAACAGATAGAGGGGAGCCGTCAGCATTTTTCAGGGAACACAACAAATCCGAATTTTTGGAAGGGATGGGTAGTTCACCCAGAACTTCCTGCATGGTTTCCAAATCACAAACAGAGATATTTGCGCCGGTGTCAAAGAGGGCTGTATAAGGTACGTCACACATTTTGACAGCTATAAATGGTCTATTGTCAACAGGGTTAGATAATAAGATTGGAGCTATAACAGGTATTAAAGAGTCAGCACTTGGTTTAGGTATGTCCTTTTTAGGAGGTATTCGAAAAGATTCGAAAAAGTTTGCAACTTTTTGCAACCATGATTTCCACTGTTCCTTTTGGATAGTGAAATCAACAAGATAACTGGAAGATATTAGTGCTGGTCTTTTGGAAAGGGAGGAGACTGATCGTCCTTTGACTTCGAGCTCTTTTCTACAAGGGCTCGCTTTGGGCGGCTTGTCTCTTGTTGTCGCACTGCACCCTGTTGTGCAACTTCGCCGTTTTTTGAACGAGAAGTGACTTTGAGAGAGTACAGGAAATCTGCCGAACATGAGGGGCATTTAGACTTGTAGACATTTTTATGACCACAGCCATAACAAAAAACTTTTCTAGGGAGATTACACCTTACATAGGTATGACCTTTGTTGGAACAATTCCAACAGGTGACTGCAGAAAGGTTAGTAACAGGGATCTTGGTGTTACTAGGTGTAGGTGCACCTTTAGTTGGTGTGCCTCTGGCTTTACGAGAAGAGAAAGAAGCTGGTTCTCCAGAACATGCTAGGTCTGAATTTAAAAGACTTTGAACCTTCTTAGAGGGAGGGGGACGATATTGTTGGACTATAGTCCTATTATCTTCTAACTTCTTTCCAATTGAAATTATGTCCTGAATGTTGTTTACCTCAACAAGGGCAAGATGGTTTTGGAAGTAGGGATGAAGATTTTTCTTGATTATTTTAAATTGTTCCACTTCTGATGGAGGAGTAGACAATCTCTTAAATAAGCCTTGCATCGAGGCAACATAGATAGCAACTAACTCAAATTCACCATGAGTTCTTTGTTTGATTTCTTCTAATAGGTCATCATCGTAAGAGAGGGGGAGAAAAGTAATTTTCAATTTATTCTTGAGATCTTCCCAAGAAATAATTGAGCTTGCAACACTGCGAAACCAAATCAGGGCCTTGTCTTCAAAAAGATCCATTGCCGAATCAAAAAGATCGCGGTCTGAGACATTTCTCGACCTTTGAAGTTCTTTGACCTTTTCTAGAAATTGGATCAAATTATCCTTAGAAGAACCAGAAAATTTAATATTCCATTTATAAACTGGAACACTAGGTCTAGAATGAGTGGAGACAGTAGAGCTTGATGCACTCTGAGAACTGGATGAGTTATCAGTTTGGTCTAGGGACTGGTCGTTTTTCAGAAGCCATTGACCTTCTAATTCTAAAGCCTCAGAAAATAAATCATCAGCTAAAGCTTTTGCTTCAGGATCTTGATCAAGTTTGAATCTATTGATTCTAGAGATCACATGATTCAGACGACATTGAATTCTTTGACAGATAGGGTCATTAAGAGACAAGGGAGCGTCCTGTATTTTGATTTTCAAATCTGCAAGAGTCTTTTTCACCTCTGCAGAATCTTTGTCAAAGGGGTAGACAGATTCAGAAATAGAGAGAGGATTTTCTTCCCTATTTAACAGGGCACGAAACTGAATTCGTCTTTTCTCCTGTGTATTAAATGGGACTTGTTTTCTAATCGCTATTTCGTAAGCGAGTTCTTCACTTAATAAAGCTTGAACGGGATTCATGATTGAAATCTACTAAAGTCGGTAAGGTAGGGATCGAAAAAGCTATGTGACGCTATGATGTATCTTTACACGTAAAGAATTCGTTTTCTACGTTTGACGTAAAGAATGCAAGGGATACGTCGCAACACTGCTCGTAGCTTTAGCGCTCGTCGGCACTAATACCAACAGCTGACTGGAGAGTCAAAGATTAATGGAAACCTAACCTAACTTAATGAGAAAATGGTAAGGTAATTTTCAGGGAAAGATTTTTGGATACAGTTTTCAAAGACAGCTTAACTACAGAGCTCTCGTATCGAGTATCCTCTCCGTACGGAATTAAGCTTCTCTAAAACTTGCTCGAGACATCGCGACGGTATAATCAACCACTCCGTAAAGCTCCCTGACGGGTTACCCTTTAGCGGCAGTGTAGCGGTAAGAAAAAGTAGGTATTTTCGCGGCACGGCACTTTGCACAAAGATAATTAGGTAGGTACACATATATTAGGGAACAATAATGCTTAAAACTAAATCATGCAAAAGCTTTCAATAAATAATACATGCAGTAAGCAACAAGAGAAATTTATATAAATATCAAGTGATATCGTAGACAAATCGCAAAGTTCAAATAGTTATGAGATTTATTTTATGAAAATCCTAGATACATAAAAGCCAAATAAGATAAAGATAAATTGGACTTCTAATCCAAAGAAGTAATCGTTCCCCACCGGGGGGATGCCAATTGCTGCGGTCGGGCTAATTAGATTAGGCTCTGGGCCAATTAAAATGATCCTTGGCCAATTAAAATTCGATCGTTGTTGAAAAACAAAGCCGACTTACCTTCGTTGGGCCGAAGTATTAATTGATGCACCAAAATCTCATTCAGATTTCATGCGACTGTAGTGGCATCAGCAGCATAAAGCGGTACGGTTTAATTTCCTCTAAGATAAAAGATAATGGGATGCCAGTGCCTTATGGTTTTTGAATAATTGATCTAAAGTAACCTGAACTATAAAGGCATCAAAATTCACTCAGGTTATGAGATGTTAACTATTTCTAACTACTGTAGTATCTACCTACTGAATAATAAAGTTGATCTTTTAATGAAAAGTATATTTATGAATTCTGTTTACAAAATAACTTATTGAAATTCTATGGTTATGAAATTACTAATTAATTGATCATGAAGTTAATTGCAAAATATCTCATTTAACAGTTTAACTGATAGAGAAAATAGATCTATTTTTCCTTCACATAAAAAGTGACAAATTCATTTCAAGCATTACTTGAATAATAATGGTAATTATAAGTATTAATTAATAAAACATCATCATCAATTTCTTGACGAGATAAGGCAATAAAAATACACAAAACTCCTAATAGATTTCTCTGATATCACTCTGAGCAATAAAAGGTTATGTCACACTTTGCTTACTGATACGACATTTTGCCATCCTTGGAATGTCGTGCCGAGACTGGAGAGCGGGGCCCTGGACGAAATCTCAGGATAAGAGACCGTGGTCTCCCTCTGGGGTGGCAGAAAGACTGGTGGATGGGGTCGTGTCCCGTGGGAACACGTGCCTAACACTGGTAGCGTGGTCGTCCTTCGAGGTTAGATGAAAGATGAAAATATGAGGCTCCGAATGATGAGATCCAGTATTTAGGGGCAGGTGGCAGCAAAACTTTCAGATAGTGTAAGAGATTCCTTCCATAAAAGCGGATATTCAGATGTACCAGAAATGGAAACCAATATGGCGTCCGGGAAGACAGGTGGGGTTCTACTCCGTAGATAGGTTTTCAGACGAGATAAGATAGTACCCCGATTGATAGGGTAGGTAGAAAGAACTATAACAATATATAAACTCTATTAGAGAAAGTTTCAGATAGTTTGAACAATTTACTTACCCGATCTATTAATCGGTCCTTAGATAAAGAGAAAAGGTAGGGGTGCGACTGGTCGCTTCAAGCACCAAGAATGGAAGATGGCCGAGCCTGTTCCAGACTCGCGAAAAGGACCAATCCTTTTGCGCAACTCAAAAGGGTGTTAGTTCATCTTCCGAAACTACATCACAGCGACATCTGTGTTTCTAGTTAATCGAAAAGGAAGATTGTAAGAGAAGGAAGTTACAGATTGTACTACAAGGTAGGGATCTTGAACTTGCCTAGTTTAGTTAGTTTTACCACTCGGCAACAGGTGGCGATGTTGGATCGAAATTCATGTTTCAATCAAATAAAGTGGCTAGGCGGACACCTTTATAGTAGGGATTTAGACAATGATATCTTACTTAATAATATTAAATGGAGCTAATTAAAGAATAAAACCTTTAACGACGTTACAAATTATAAAAAGTTGTTGGTTCGGTAACAGAAGCTTTCCTATATCCTCACCCAGCAAGTTTAATAGATTTTCAATCTTCAATGATTTAAAAAGAAGCTCAATAAATCATTTCATGACACAACCTTCTGACATTTTCATTTCCAGTACCTACCTATATACATAACAGCAAATGCAATGAAAGGATAGCTATTTATGTAACTGGAGTACTGGAGACAAAATACGTCATTTTCTTGCACGTGTCATGTCGTGTGAATATTTCATACCTGAAGATCTTTGTGTTTAAAAATGGGGCATTATATTACAAATTTACTTTAAAATCTGAGACAGAATAAATTCTGAATACTATCGATTGCTCATAAAACACTATTTCTTTCAGAACTGTGTATGGTCTAATAATGAAAACTTGGTACAAAGTTGGCACCTTTAAGTGCGACTTTTTATAAAATATAAACAGCATTTCTTTGTTCACGATTATTCCACGATCATCCAAAATTTTCATTTTTCTACTCTCCAAAAAAAAAAAGTTACGACCAAACTAAAAAAACTGACACCAAAATAAATGCAATTTTTTATGAAATTCAAACGGCATTCGTTTGTCCACCATTTTTCACTTTTGTCCAACCAAAATTTTCATTTTTCCACCCTCCAAAAAAATTTCCTTACAGGCAAATTAAAAAAAAATGACAGCAGCGAATTTTGCAACAAATGTCTTTTGTGCAAAATTTGTCTACGATTTTCCCACCCTCCAAAAAAAAGGCAAGACCAAATTTTAAAAATTGACTAGAACAAAATGCAAATTTTTATCAATTTCAAACGACCTTCGTTTGCCGACGATTTATCTATCCACGTTTGTCGAACCAAAATTTTCGTTCGTCCACCCTAAAAAAAATATGAACACCAAAATTTAAATCACTCCCCCCCCCATGAACAATTTTCATTATTTTCAAACGGCGTTCGTTTTTCCACTTTTTTTTTTTTCATTTTTTTTTCTCAAAATTGTAATTTGTCCACTCTCAAAAGAAGCTACGAGTAAATTGAAAAAAATGACAGCAGCACCAAATGCGAATTTTTATGAAAATCAAACGACCTTTGCTGGTCGACGATTTGTCCACGTTTGTCGTACCAAAATATTCGTTTCTCCACTCTTAAAAACAAATCGGAAAGTTTAAAAAATTTTACAACAGCACCCCCCACCCCCAACCTAGATTTCATTCATTTTCAAACAGCATTCGTTTGTCCACGATTTGTCTATGTTTGTTCAACCAAAATTTTCGTTTCGTAACTCCCCCCCTCCTATAAAGAACATATACAGTGAATCGACAAAGTAGAATAATAAATGGACAGTCGCATTTATGACACCGAAGAAGTATTCTTGTGTTTAAATTGAAGAAAATGCAGTCGAAAGTGCTCAGGGCCAGCTACTGTTAAATTTTTATGTGTATGTATTAATTAAACAGTAGGTATCTACGAAACTGTCAGTTTCAGTCAGAAAAACGAATGCCGTTTGCATTTTATAATAATTCACATTTGGGGCTGCTGTCAATTTTTGTTTATTTGGTCGGAACTTTTTTTTGTAAAAATGGTGGACAAATGCCGTTTGATTTTGATAAAAATTCGCATTTTGTGCTGCTATATATTTTTTTTATTTGGTGGTACTTATCTAATTTTTTTAGGGTGGACAAATGAAAATTTTGGTTGGAAAAACGGTGAACTCCGGGGGTAAACATTGAATGATGTAGTTGATGGATACATTAAAAGATCACACGAAACCGATTAGGTACTCTGACAACGAGAAATTTTTATAGAAGATATTGAGAACTATGAAAAGAATAAAAAGTCAATTTTAATTATCGCGTTACAAAAATTAAAATCTCAACACTACGGTTGGTTAAAATTTGAAGATTGTAAATACTGCACCATCATTATTTTCCATGATAAGTAGTAGAGATTACTATTTACATTCAACTCTAATAGAAAGTACCTATTAAATAAAAATAAAAAAATTACCAAAAAAAATTTAAAAACATCAATATTGCAGAGACCTGCTGGAGAACTTCAAAACATATTTATCTTGTAGGTAGAAACAATTATTATTCTTTAACAACAATTCTTTGGACAACAATAGAATTCTCTGAACGACACAACCTCTAACGGTTTGATGAAGATCGGTAATAAATCGACTTTTCGCTGATTATTTTCAGCTTATTAGTCTGACATATCCACTAAGCACAGCAGGAGAGGAATGTGTCGGATAAAGAAAACCAACGACTAATTTTAGGCAGGTATAGTAATGCGGTATCGGGAACATAGAGGACTTACATGGCGTATCGCCATCTAGAAAGACTATTATTATTATTATTATTATATCACTTTGTTTGTTTGCCAATTAATTCTTTGGTAAAGGTATACGATTTTATGTATAAATATTTTTATAAAGTGCAAGATTTAGAAAGATTCAGTTGTTAGTGAGAAAACGAACAACGCAGGTTTAGGTGTTTTAATTATAATTCTAATAAGATAAATAAAACAATTATTAATATTGCTGCCTCAATTTTTTTTAACGAGTGCTTATTAGGGAGAGATTCATTATTTACTTTTGAGTGAAGAATGTTAACCACAAATACAATAAGTCGCAAGTTACTGGTTAAGTTACAAAATTAAATACAAACTTTGCAACAAAACAAATGAGGTAATAATAAGTTACAAGAAAAAAGTAAAAGTCAGGATACAGGTTTACGCTATATTACGCTTCTTAACTGATAAATGTCTTGCAGCCGTTACTTAATAAGGTTATAATTTTGGGAAAACTTCCACAGCGTTATAAAAGCAAGAGAGTCGAGTAAGGTTATTTACCGTCAAAGTTTGGTAAATTTTACAATTTTGCCGCCTCAAGCCAGTCACCCACCTGACGAAAGTTTGCATTCGTTCGCATTGCCGAATAAATTTAGTCACGTGTGGGAAAGAGAACTCGCTACTGACCTCTCACAGCTCCTTATACATATATCACGAAATTTGTCCGGCAAGGCGACCGAATGCAAACGTTCGTCAGATGAGTGACCCGTCTTAGGTGACAGCAGAGAAATATTTTCCCTTATCATAATCATGATGAAAGTGGCATGACTCTTTGTTTCTCTTTTTTATACCTACTAGGTATTAAAAGGAAATATTTCCTAGAACAATTTCATCATAATTTTACGTGCTATTAATATAGATAATCAATATTTTTAAGTGTTAATAAAAAAATACACTATGGCAACAATTTTTACAGGCACTTTGTGTATAATTTGTGTCAACATTGTATGAAAATTGATAGGCAAATTAATAGCTTTGCGATCCCCGTAATTTAAATTCATGGTAGTGCGTCTAACATTATGGGTCGTTAGGGCAATACACGTAATGAACACATTTTGCTGCCGGCTGTTTGGTGTAAAGTAGGTGTTATATACTGAGTAACTATTTTGAAAACAAATAAACAGGGCCATTATTTAATTATTTTAATATTAACCCGAGAAACTGCGTAATAGTTTATTTTCTAATACTCTCTTCTTTATTATTTATTGAATCTAATTTTTCTTCGACAGGCTTTACAGAAGATGTGAGAGTATTTTTTTGCGAATGTCTTTTAATCCTTAACATAAGATCAGTGCTGTATTCAAGGAGTTTATTTTATTTTCTATGCGATTCTCCAATAAAACTTTTAGCTGTAAATGACTTACTCTAGACCCTAGGGTCGGTGGAAGTAATTAGCGATGTCAAGAACCCTTCACGAAGATTAATTTAAAACAACAATTAATTTTAATTTAAATGAGAAAATGCTCTTAATTAAAATTAAAAACTGCATCGTGATGAAGTTATCAAATTCCTCTCGAGAAGACATTTCTTATTTCAAGTACTATGTCTCTAGTTAGGTATATTTATCAGTTATTGAACAATGCTGAACTCCAAGTACTAATGAAACCAAAGATAACATTTTTCATCTCCCTGGAAGGTCGAAAGCAAGGTCCTGTCTGCTTTGTTGGTCTTCCCTTATTCTCATTGTGCAAAGGGTGATTTACATCTGAGCATTCAGGAACAGCAATTGTTCAGGTTGTCGCTGGCGATAAATGGAGTGCTTCACCTCTCCGTGCCATTATCACCAGCGAGCACCAACACCACAACGTTACGTGGCACGGAAAATTGTTGCGCACGAGATGAAATAATTGAATTGGAGGAGTATTAAGTTAGAAACTTATTTGTACGTTTGGAAGTGTCGTCATTAGATTAACCTCCAGTAGTTAGTATTACGCATTTCCTAGATAAACGTTGCAATATTTCAACTCAATTATGCGGATACTGAGAAGTCTTAAATTTAGTTATTATGGAAGCTTGACAAAGCAAATTGCTTGTCTTGTTACTACGTCAAAATTATTTCCTATTGTCGTACGAGGATTGTATTTTCACATAGCAGTGTCATTCCATTATTTTCCGTTAAAATGAAAACTCTCATTCTTTTGAATAGCTCTGACGTTCGAAACACGAACTTCACCATAATTATATTCATTCAGTCTGATGTATTCTCAGTTTGTTTTTTTTAACAAAAATGAGAAAAATTATAGGTGCTATCAGATTTATAACCAAAAGGCATGGGTGAAAAAGGTAGAAATGTATGGGGGAAAGGAGTTCTGCACGCCAAGCGACTAGACTTTCAAGCCCGTCTACTGTCCCATTGGCCACCACCATCATAATTGTTTTATCACCACCACCACATTACCTATGTTTTTCATGAACATTCGACGTATATAGAAATGAAGCCCTTTAGAAAAAAATAAGATGCACTTATTTCAGACAGGCAGATGAAGCAGGTAATTTATGGTAAGGCAGTTGGAGTCTCTAAATAAATTTTTACATAAATTCTGCTACTGTCTGACCATTTGACCAATTGACCATGGAAAAGCTTTTTACAAGACCCCTTGTCCCGTGAGAAATCCTTAAAATTTGGATGTTCCTTGAACTTTGACAGAAGTTGATTCGGAATCACTAACAATGAAATTCGAATTAAATGTTCTTAATTGCTTTAGCGCAAGCTTTACTATTAAAGCAAAGCAATTAGAAATCGTAGCGAAGAACTTGATTTAAAGTTTTATTTGAAAGTACCTACTGAAATTGAAAATATCGATTGTCGAATGTTTGATTAGTAGGGTGTATACACAATACACAATAATGCAGTTCTCCATCGACCAGAAAAACTCAAAACAAAGCGCTATTATGTTTCATTGCAGGCTAGTAAGGACTCTTGAAGCAATCCTGCATCGCAGTCGATGTATAATGGAAATGCCTGGCATGAGAAAGGAGAAAAGAGAAGAGTTCTCAAGTATGGAGCTTTTATTTCTTGGGCCATAGGTCAAAGATATTTTCTACACTTCAGAACTTTTAACTTTGACGAACATGTTACTTTTCATGATCGAACTTTGAAAATAATTATTGTTCTAGCTTCCTGAATTTCAATTCATGTAGAATCTACAACACCGATCACCAAGTAAAATTGTTTCCAACATTTTCGATTATAAAAGTCGAGGAAGATTCCCAGTCGAATTCTTATCACGCATACTACAGCCCAGCCAGTTTCCAATATAATTTATCTCTTTATATTATACGAAACTGTCGATTAAATAACGATTTTTATATTTAATTTAAAAGGTATCAGAACTGTCAATGGCTGCTTATATCAATCTTGTTTTATTACGACAACCTGAAAATGAGTAACCATGTAACTTATTTAATTAAAGTTATGAAATTGAAATAAGCCAGAAGCCCTTTTACATTTTAATTAATCTCACGCTATACAATTTATATACCGTACGAATACTGAGTTTTTATAGATAGGCGAATTGCAATTAGTTGTTGTCATGGTACAGTGTTCCAATGGGATTGTTTCTAAGAATATCGACAATTGAGTAGGTATCTACGGTAACTGCAATTTCCCGGTAGATAGGAAGCTCGAATTAATATAAGCAATTTTAGGTCGCTCATTATAATTAGAAGAATAATTCAAGCGTTTAAATTTCTACACAAGGTGATGAAAATTATCAGATTTTTGATATTTTGAGATATTTTGAGACGCTAGTACCAATAGTTTCCGAGATATAACCACTCCGTACCCTTTATTGATCACCTTGTACAGATTAAAAACAATAGTAATCTCAAATTCGAATCCTGAGGCACTTCCGACAGAACCTTGAACTTGGAAGACCTATAACCTATATATTCAAGGTACTGATATCGCCCGGAGAGATAGAAGCCTATGAGGACAACCACGTGATCGGACACTCATCAGTCTGTGTGATTCAGCTTCTTCACTAGGATATCCTAAGGTCAATTCTGTCGAACGTCTTGGAAATGCCTGTGTAAATTTTTCATCGACTTGCTTTCCTCTATCCAAGGTATCCGTCAAAAAAAAATGTCTAAAGATTGGTCCCAGTAGACCTACCGCCTACAAAGCCATCCTGCGACTGTGATATCACTGCCACAACCTGACGATAAATATGGTAAGAGAACAGTCCCAAATTTTTGAAAACTTTTGAAACAAACTCTTAAAACGTTAGTTTTGGTTTAAGGGTCCTGATAACGGACGCAACGTCTTCGACGGACAACTCAGGTATCCCAGATACAGACTGTGTCATACCATGACCAAAAAATTATATACCTGGAGAATGACAGCCAGCTGATAGGACTCGCTAAAGTGAGATGCAAATGCTGTGACTATATCCAGCATGGAGTCGACCTCATACGCTTCGTAGTTGATTCACATTTTCCGTGACACATAATTCCAAAATCTTTTGGGATCGCTGTTATTGGACTCTTGAATTTCTAAAATATACCGTTCGCATGTCTTAACGTCTTAACGTCATCTTTTAGTTTGGCTCTGATGACTCTATAGAGACGTAGATAGACGTAGATAGACGCAGAACTCATGTTCCTCCCTCGGAAGCGCAGATTCAAGCCTCATAGTTATACATACAGTGCATTTCTTTTTCAATGCACCATAGGGATTTACATGTAAAAAATGGACCTCGTGTTAATGGTTTTCCTGGGGTAAATTTCTGAATTTTTTTTTTGTGGAATCTTAAAACACAGTATTCTACACCTTATTTTGAAGATCTGCTACCACTGGGAGCAATACTTATTTAGATAAAAATTAGAAAGTGGAACCATTTCTGCTGATTTTTTAAAAAAGGTTGCCATGCTCGTTCACTGACATCTATCAAGCCTGTGGACATTTTAATAATAATTTTCTAATTTTCAAAATCAGTTTGAAATCAGTGTGAAAAAATAGAACAAGCAGAATGCCGGAAGTGTATACTACCGAAGAAAAAGTGGGTATGGTGATTTCTTACATAAGAGGTCTTTCTTGTAGAGAAGTGTGAGATAATTTTGCTGTGCAATTCCCAAACAGACCTATTCCTGATCACGCTAGCGTTTTAAGGAATTACAATAATTTCTTAAAAAATGGCTGTGTAAATTTGGAACACCAGCATAAGAAACCAAGAAAAACAGTCGTTACCGAAGCTCTCAGACAAGATGTTTGCTTAGTGATAGAAGAACAGCCTTTAACTAGTTTATCAAAAATGTCCAACCAACTGGGAGTATCTAGAAGCAGCTGCTACAGGGCTTTAAAAAATGAAAAGTTCAAGAGCTACAAAGTTCACAACTCACAGGAACTTTTAGAGCGTGACTTTTATCCGAGAATGGATTTTGCGACTTTTGGATGGAAAGAATTAATAGAAACCCAAATGTAAAAAATTTGATTTTGTTTTCTGATGAAAAACCGTTTATGCTGAATGGTAGCGTCAATAAACAAAACATCAGAATGTGGTCGCGAAAACACCCATACATTTTTCATGAAACTCACACTCAGTGGCCACAGAAACTTAACGTATGGCCAGGAATTCTAGGAAATCACATCATTGGGCCCTTTTTTATTTACGGGTCTTTAAATAGCGCAAAATATTTTGCAGTTACTTAGAGAAAAAGTCCTCCCGTCTGTACGCAGACTTCCTTTAAATGGGCAAGTAATTTTACAGCAAGACGGAGCACCCCCTCATAGTAAACGTGAAATTACACAGTTTTTAAATGCTGAGTTTGATTAATGGATTGGTCGGTTTGGACCATTGAAATGGCCCGCTAAAAGCCTAGATTTGACACCTCTTGATTTTTTTTGGGATACTTGGCCAGCAAAGTTTTTGACGACATAAGAGAAAGACCAAACAATTTGGAAGAGCTAAAGCAAAGAATTAATGAAGCTTCAATTCATAATACAATAGTTGTTAGACAATTACAAAATGTAAAGCGGCATTTTCGGGAAAGATTAGGACATTGTTTAGCAGCTTCTGGACGACAGTTTGAATATTTGATTTAGATTTTTAATTTATTGTTTTACAAATAAATTGTTTAATACACGCTGTGTTCCCTTCTGTCTTTTGCTAAGCATAAGTTAGGTATTCTTAGGTAGCTAGTAGGTACTTTGTTTGATTTTCTTTTTTAAATTGATTTAAATAATAATAAAGTAATGATTAAAATGCAGCCCCGGATCTATGGAGGGGGGGCCATGCCCCGGGCGGAAAATTTAGGGGGCGGCAAATTCAAGCTTGGCAGACGTATGGTCAAACTGTCAAAGCTGCGTTAATGATGAGTTGTAACGATACAACTCATCAATAACGTAACTTTGACCATTGAGTACCTGTACTACTAAGTACCTGTGTTTACAGGTTGACATTATGAGCGCGCCAAGAAGAAAACTATCGGGAGCAGAATTTAGGAGAAAAGCTAAACTTAAGGGGTTGCAGGGGAAACAATTTGCGACCATAATGAAAAGATGGCTTAGCGAAGGAAGTGGCCTGTCAGGATCTGCAACAACTTCCGAACTAGTCAAGGACCTTGTGATGTTCTATCCGCGAGGCCTATGTCCATCATTAGGCATCTGATTGGTGAAATAATGATGATGATAAAAATAAAAATATAGACGGGCGGGGGCGGCATTTTTCAGTTTTTGCCCCGCCTCGAAAAAATTCAAGATCCAGGGCTCTTAAAATGTCATAGGAATGATAGATGTCAGTGAACGAGCATGGCAACCTATTTTAAAAAATCAGTAGAAATGGTTCCACTTTTTAATTTTTATCTACATAAGTATTGCTCTCATTGGTAGCAGATCTTCAAAATAAGGTGTAGAATACTGTGTTTTAAGATTCCACAAAAAAAAATTCAGAAATTTACCCCAGGAAAACCATTAACACGAGGTCCATTTTTTACATGTAAATCCCTATGGTGCATTGAAAAAGAAATGCACTGTATAAAGCAGTGATGCACGGTGTGGTTCCTCATTTGGCAGTGGTGATGCATTCCGAAACATTTTTCAGTCCCAATTCGAAAAAAGAAGATCTAAAATTCGTTTGTTATGATTGAATTCTTAATTTTTTGGTACCAAAAATTCGACATCAACCTAATGTGAAATGTTCTGTTAAAAATGTAATAGTTACTTTGTTTTATTTATATTTCATGTAGTATTGCCGCCTTTAGTAAACACGTTAACTTATTCACAAAATAGTCTGACAGGTCGGTCTGATTCTATCTGGTCACTTTCCACAAACAGTTATGCGTCCCCTTCTTTTTCCTGGTCTAACGTCTTGAAAGTAATAAAAAAACTAGGAAACGTTCGAGATTGTACTCCAAGTTTTCAACTGTTCATGAATAGGAAAGTTCTGGAAACAAATCAAGGGGAAACTTCCATACAAAAACGTGTCTTCCTGATTTGTATTCCATAAAACTAAATGTTTTTCAGTTTTATAGCTTGAATTTGTCAAAGGTGGGTCGAGTCTCCATCTCTTTCACAGATTATGAAGGAATTTGACAAACGTTAGCATTAATAAACATTACTATGAATTCAGCATCTTCCAGAACCATACAATTTTAGTCCTATTTATTATTCTGTTACAAATACATAGCAGCATTAACCCTTGACAAAAAGTTATTCAATTATTCTCTCAGTTATATCCACACGCTTGTACCGTCTCAGGCTTGCCTTAATGAAGTAAGTGTTTTATTTATTAGTACAAAAAATTAATTAGGTAAAGCGTAGGATGGTATGAACAGAGGAGTGTAAATCAGAAGAGGTAACATTTCGCAAGTTGTTAGAAGAACAAAGGCAGATGTTTCAAGTACCTAAACTGTCTAGTACATTCCCACGCAGAAATACAAGCATTAAACTGTTTCATATTATTGAAACGTTCTTACTCTTTATTGTTTCAAATCAAAAGACTCAGTTTGTAATTATTCATTAGTCGTTATTTAAATCAGTCCCAACAACAATAGCAATAACCTACAAATTCCAAATAATCAGTTTTATTCTTCTTTACACTTACTACTAAACACAACTAATGCTCTAATTTCACTTCACTTCTACAGACTATTTCCACTATCCACTTATACTGTCACAATCACTGAGCAATCTTCTTATCCTCCACTCTGTTCTTTACTCTGTGGTGCTGCCAACCTCAACTAACTTCCAATCTAGAATGGTTGTAGCTACTGCTACGGCGCTCTTATTTACACGCCGACGTGGATTTTCGACAGTTCTAGACTGTCGCGAACCAACTGTAGCGAGCCAGCTGACTGACCATTAATTATTAAAGAATAATATGTAAACAAATATGAACCCAGAATACTTCGTCAGTGTACGTTAGTCACATTATGAACGCATTAGACTAGCCTTTGAAAATTCCAGTCACTCTACGAGGGCGGAGAATAAAATCCAGCGACGAATCCATATTTAAGTAATAAAAATTTTACGATTTATACCCCCAGTCAAAACATTAATATTCAAGAACGATGTCAGGGAAAATAAACAACAGCGTTTGCCAGAAATTTTTATTGCATATCAGCAGGACATTAAATCAGAGAGACCTTAGTTGAGACTTCGCAGATCATGAACGCGTTCAGGGCTTTAATTCTGTCCGTTTTGGACTTTGTAGCTATACCGTCTTCCTGAGTAGAGTTCAGTCGGATTGTACAAACAATTGCTAAAGCTATTAGTGGCGGTTCCGCTTGTTTGGGTACTTCGAATTATACGACAAGATTAGCAAGATGAAGGCAACAAGAATAGCAGATCAGAGTTACTTAAATAGTTTACCAGGAATGTTAATTGCTTGTAACCGAATAAGGAATAAAGATGAGGAGGGAGTAACAATTCCTAATGCTATCGTGTTCACTGTAATAACTAGAGATGATAAAATACTTTCTCTACGACTATTGAATAAGACGTTCGTTATCACTTTAATAATGACGTATAATCTCCATGGCGTAAGATTATTAGACACACATTCACGCATAGAATCAATGACAGCTCACTCGGTGACATAATGAACCAAAAATCACTAGTGAGAACCAATCAAAACTGAACGGGCACATCGTGGCTATGAGACATCTTTCGAAGCTCAGCTAACCAGCATCAAATCTTATTGAAATGATAAATCATATAAAATTGTACGAAGAAAACAATTTTTGACAGTAACGAAGCTCTAGGATAATTAATAAATTCCCTATTACATTTGTGGGCGTTTCTGGAACACTGGCCATAATAAACTTGATCTCAGACAGAAATAAAAGTTACGAGAGTGATTTCTTTGTTGTCCAGAAAGAGATAATATTCCTCGTAGAGCGCTATCTTAACATCAGTTTAAATAGCAGCCGCGGGCGCCAGTTTGCTTCCTGAAATGGGATGAATCTCAGCTTCCGCAGCGGGAAGGATTCGCTGTATTATTTCCGCTTCCCAGTTACAATCGTTTCAGCGCACGCTTGTACCAGGATAGATAAATATGTAGACAAGTATCTCATCTGAAACTAGCTCTAAGAAGAAATATGGACTAATAAGAAGTATAATACCATACAGGTCTAGCCAAAATAGGATTGGGTAGCTAGAAAAGAATATCGAGGACATACTTTTCCACATTTTTTGAGAATATTGGAAGAAAAGTAATGAAAATTACCTATTATAATACAGCCTACAAAATTGGACAAAAGTGAAGCGAAATCTATACCTACTAAATTTAAGATGTTTTCTATTGCAATAAAATTAATGTAAGTATTACACACGTGAGCAGACTAAATCTGGCTTTAATGAAATTATTCAGTTCAGCGAACAAAACAATTCCCAGCTGGTATCTATCATCTCATAATAATTAACACGTTCTCATAGAAGTGGTATAGTTGCGACAAGTCAACTTCTGGGAGGTTCTAAACACGTGCTAAAACATCCAGCGTCTTCAGGAAATTTCTGGTCATTGTCATTGTAAATCAGCATAGTATATGCGTCTCTGAGGAGCAACCACACACCCCAACAGTACAAGGCTATCTGGCATTCTCCTCCAATTATATAACAAAGTTGAGATTCGCGAACTCTCTCGCATACCTTCAAGCTTTGCATCTGGTGCACAAACTCACAAACCGTTCGAAATTTGACATACTCTAGAGCAAATTTGAATACAAAGCAGGGTAGAACTGCTGAATCGCGACGGTTTTACCCCTACGCTGGCCCCCCTCCACTCTCTCTGCTAGCTCTGAGTCGACAGGCTCTCAGCGTTGCCACATAAAATCCGTGTCTCCGTTCTCCAACGGCCTTAAAGTGTCATTTTTGGTTACAAATAATATTAAAACACTTATTTACTGCAGTAAGTCAGGTCTTTGGTCAGGGTAGTTTTTTTTTTCCTTCAAATATTCGTAAAATGAAAAAAAAAACCTACCCTGACCAAATACCTGACGGAACCGGTAGCTACTTATTACGGTCTCGTGCGGAAGCGGGCAGGAAGCACGCAGGATTGTCTGCAGAACGTAGGAGAAGGGCTTGCATATGGCAACGCTGAGAACGTGTCGGAGCGTAGCAAGCAGAGAGAGTGGAGGGGGGCCAGTGTAGGGGTAAAACCGTCGCGATTCAGCAGCTTAACCCAAAGCAGTACTGTCTGCATACGGGGTCATCATTATAAGGCCATTGGGTTAAGGGATAGGGCATCGGAAGCAGTAAATTTTTCAGCAATAATTTACTTCCATTAATCTGACCTAGAACATGAAAACATTGAAAAACGTCCACACTTCTGAGTTTTCGTTCCTGATTTCCTATGCGTTTTATTAACACTAGGCATTTCATCTTGTGGAAGACTTTTGACGGATCCGTTTTTAATTATTTTGTACGGAAGCGCTGAGCTGCCATCGTTTTCCGTAAAAACTTTTTTTATATAATTTACAGTTCGAACTGTAAATTTACAGTTCAAAGTGTAAATTTACAGTTCGAACTGTAAATTTACAGTTCAAAGTGTAAATTTACAGTTCAAAGTGTAAATTTACAGTTTGAACTGTAAACCCGTGTCGGGGCTGCTAGTCCCCCATCGGGAGCCTCCCCGGGTGGCGGATAGGGGAATGTCGTCCATATAGATGACACCGGGGAAATTAAATACCCCGGGGCTGACCAAAACTAGCAAACCAGATGGTAGAGGACATATAACCCACACAGCCTCGCCCGGTGCAATACCATCTTTCTGGCTTATGCGGCGTGAAGTTGCTTTAAAGAGCTGACGTTCCGTTGCTGTGCCAGAGATTCCGGTCCTTGGCGTAAGAAACAATTAATATGCATGGATGGCGTTCCCAGGGTTAAAATTTTCCGGAGTTAAAACGACCCCCCATTCGGATCTCCGGGCGGGGGCTAATCCAGGGGCTCATTCATGCAAGAGAAAGAATAATAACACCTCCAGAATGGAAAGATTTAAAGTCGACTTTTGTAATATTAGAGGTTTAAATACGAAAATCAATTCAGTACATCAACATCTTAAGACAAATAAACCTCACATTCTAGCACTGTGCGAAACAAAAGTCCAAGCGTCATTATTGATATTGATATTGATATTGATATTGAGGGTGTCAGATGCGCTGCGAGACCTATTACAGATCTTTTTTTTATAGTGGAATAATTTATTCCACATCGAAAAATTGCGACTTCAGATGAAATCAAGCGTAAGTATAGGTGACGATTAGCGATCCTGTTATCATTAAGCATTAAGCGTCATTAAGCACAGTTAATTATCTTTATCCAGGATATGACTTTCATTCCCGATTTAGACGTAACTTCGGAATTGGCATTTTTGTCAGAAGTGACCTCTCCTACCAGCGTGAGGAAGTGTTTGACCCCATGACTTCGACGTCATGTGGCTTAGGATAACAGACCGACAAACAACGAGATTTATCTGTTGTTTATACCGACCACCCAGCGATACACAGTATAGGACACTTTTTTTGTCCCTCACAAAATCTGTTGAATTCATACAGATAAACTACCCCAAAGCTGAGATATCCATCTTGGGTGATTTTAATGTACATAACATCAACTGGCTTAAATACTCAAACTTCACTGATGAAGAAGGCCGTGAAGCGGAATCGTTTGCGATCAGCTGTGGTTTTACCCATCAGCTCGTTGATGAACCAACACGCATTCCCGATCGCGAGGGAGAATTCGCTAGCCTGTTGGATCTGTTTTTGACCACGAACCCTCAAATATATACTATCACGGTGAAAGCACCACTGGGTTCCTCAGATTACAAACTCGTCTCAACATCTTGTGTCCTAATAATTACCAGTGTTAAAGAAACAAGTAAACCTCGTATAGTCTGGCACTATAGATCTGCTAAATGAGAAGAACTCAGGGAATATTATCGAGATTTTCCATGGAGGAGTGTTTGCTTCGGCTCTAATGATCCATCTGTTTGTGCTAGGGAAGTTGCTCAAGTCATCCTAACAGGCATGGAAGCCTACATTCCCTTTTCAAAAAAACAGCCCTCAAACAGCAAACCTTGGTTCAACAAAAGATGCAAGGAAGCTGTCGCCTCCAAACAACTGGCTTTTTGCCAATGGCGAGAGAGCCCCGACGGCATAAACCATCACAATTGCATCCTTGCTCGAAACAGATGCAAAGAAATAATAGATCAAACCAAGGAAATTCATAACCAAAGAATTAGGAACAAACTTCTCTCCTGCCCTAACGGTTCGAAATCTTTTTGGTCTGTAACTAAAGCAGTCAGCCAGAACTTCATCAGATCCACGATTCCACCACTTACACGGACAGATGGGACTATCGCATCCACGGCTACTGAGAAGGCGAACTTGTTGGCGGGAGTCTTTTCTTCATACTCTTCCGTCGACTTTCATGGAAGAACTCCGCCAATGATCCCTTCCGTGGAGACCAAAATGTCAGATATTGTTTTCCGACAGCGTGTCATAAAGAGCATTATGTTAGCCTTAGACCCAAACAAATCTTCTGGGCCCGATGATGTACCTGTTATCGTACTAAAAAAATGCGCCACTGAGCTGTCATCTGTTTTCTGCCGACTTTTCATCTTGTCTTATAAAAAGGGAATATTTCCTTCTTGCTGGAAATGTGCACGGATCCAACCTATTCCCAAGAAAGGCAAAAAGACTATACCAAATAACTATCGACCAGTGGCACTTCTTTCAGTAATATCCAAGATTATGGAGAAAGCTATTAACCATGCAACATCTTTTAAAATACTTGGAAGGAGCTAATATAATCAGCGACCGCCAATACGGATTCCGCAAACAGAGGTCAACTGGTGACCTCCTCACTTACGTCACCGAGCTGTGGAGCGGCGCAATCGAGCACCATGGGGAGTCTCTAGGGGTTGCGCTTGATATTTCTAGAGCTTTCGACCGTGTTTGGCATGGTGGACTGTTGGCAAAACTGCAGGCCTATGGCATGCCCGAGAAATTCTGCTGGTGGCTTGCGAGTTATCTCGGAGATCGTTCATTACAGGTGGCAGTCGATGGAGTTCTTTCTGAGACCTTTTCCATCAATGCCGGTGTGCCTCAGGGATCCATTTTATCTCCGACTCTCTTTCTAATATTTATAAATGACTTGCTTGAAACAACAAAAAATCCAATATACAGTTTTGTCGACGACAGTACCCTCATATCTTCTTATACGTTAGATGCGCGAACAACTGCCATCGACGCACAGTCTCGCAGGGAGCAAGAAGTTGCCATACTTAACAACGACTTGCAAGACATTCTAACTTGGGGCGATAGAAACCAAGTCCAATTTAATGCTGGACAAACCCAAGCAGTCATCTTCTCCAAAACGACTAACGTTTTGGAGCCAGATATGATGACGGCGGGACACTCTCTTACTCCAGCGTCATCTCTTCGTTTACTTGGAGTGAGCCTCAGAGAGAACATGTCTTGGCATGATCATGTTGCAGGTCTGGCGATGAGTGCTTCTCAAAAACTTGGAACACTCTTCCGCACGAAGAAATTTTATACACCACAACAGCTTCTCCTCTTATACAAGGCTCAAATCCGACCATCCTTGGAGTACTGCTCACATGTTTGGAGCTCAGCTCCCAAACATACGCTGAGACTACTCGACTCTTTTCAGAAAAGAGCCATCCGCTTGATTGGGGACCCAGATTTGACAAAAAATTTAGACACCCTTGAACATCGAAGAAGAGTAGCTGACCTGAGTCTGTTTTACAGATATTTTAATGGAAAGTGTTCAAAAGACGTGGCTTGCTTGATCCCACCAAGAACAAGACCGGGCAGAAATACACGTCGAGCCGCAGACGCTTATCCGTATCAGGTTCAGCTCGTTACACCTCGTACCACTCTATTTCAGACTTCTTTTATGTATAGAACCGCATCACTTTGGAATAGCATTTCAAAGGGCGTGTTTCCCGAAGTATACAACTTACACAGATTCAAGGCGAACGTGAATCGATATCTCCGCTCATGCACCGCTCCCAGAGCGTCATAGGGATTTCTCTGCAGTGCATGTGCATTTTCAATAAAAAAAATGCAGATTTTATGTAAAATAGTATAGTAGTCTTGGATAAGGTGCCCTTGTATACGGAAGCATACAGTTCCAGTGATAAAATCTGCATTTACAGTTCAAACTGTAAATTTACAGTTCGAACTGTAATTTTACACTTTGAACTGTAAATTTACAGTTCGAACTGTAAATTTACACTTTGAACTGTAAATTTACAGTTTGAACTGTAAATTATAAAAAAAAAGTTTTTACGGAAAACGATGGCAGCTCAGCGCTTCCGTAATTTTGTGACCATTTCATACAATTTTAATTATCTAGGAGCACGATCACACATATTAATAATATCAAATCCCACTATACCTATGCGAGTCATATCAAACATTAAAATCGCAAACTAACGGCTAGTTTTGATTTTTTTAATATTCTGCTAGGACCACTAGTAGAATATATTATCCTAGACGCGTTGTGATCATTGTCGAACCCCGATCCCTGCTCCCAAGATAAAAAAAAAAAAAAAAAAAAAAAACTAAAAAAAAAATAAATAAAAAAAATAATAAAAAAAAATTAAAAAAAAGTAATAATAATAAAAAAAGAAAAAGAAAAAAAAAACAAAAACAAAAAAAACGCCCATTGCATATATCTTCACTGTATTAAACGTTGTAATTTTCTTTTGTAAGTGAGCCCGACTCCACCAAATCTATCTTTCAAAAATTTGTCAGGTCAGGTCAGGTTTTGCTTTTGAGTTGCCAAAAGTCTGTGGCTGATGGAGCGAGCGTTCCAATGCCAAAAAAAAAAGTTCACATACATACATATTATCCAAAGTTTGTAGCTTCAAAAGACCTATGTTAACTCTGCAGCAATTGAAAAACCGAGAAATTTTCGCACTTTTTTGGTAGGACTTATCAATATAAGTCACGTTTTTAAAGTACATTAATATTGCTTCAATTTGAGATCATAACCAGCTCTGTAGGTTCAATACTTACCGAGATACAGCTCTCCAAAAATCGGCATTTTTTCCAAAAAAGTTAAGTTTTAAGAAGTGGTCGATTGTAGACCACGAAATTGGAGAAAATACTCACGTTGTAGCAAATGTAATTAGCTCTAATTGCAGCAAAAACGACATCTGTGGCCATATAGTTAACTCACAACTCCTAAAAATCAAAAAAATGGGAAAACTGCATTTTTTGCAAATTTGCTTTTTTTCGTTCTTACAATGGTTTGAGGGTAGTTTGAAAAAAAAGTCGTGTAGGTACATACACAAGATATATATTTTTAAACTATTAATATTTTAAATATTTATTAAGCATAAGTATTTACAAGCCCTTATTTTTTTTTAGAGTAATAATTGTCCATTTTAAACACTCTGTGGGTGGTTCATAAAAATTGTCTGTATCAGTCTGAAAAATCGTCACATGATTGTCGACGTCCTCTTTTTTTTTCTTCGGCAATTATGGGTCGGCGACGTTATGGCAAGAGACACCGGAGCAAAATTTGCAGTGGCGAACATTTGAGCCTCCTTTTACGCAGATACAGCCACCTCTGCTATAGCCTTTCTTGCACCAGCATGATAAAAAAATTAAGAAGGGAGTCTTTCATCATTGCCGTGCGAATGATCACCTATTCGGTCTTTTTCGGTCGCATTTTTTCTACATCAGACCTCTTCTGAACTTGGTGGTGCTGGTAAGTTCTGTAAGAGTGCAATATTACACCGTCTTCCGTTGGAAGCAAATGGGCGAGGCTAACCTTAGCAAAGGCTCCTGTTTTTTACAAATTTTCGTAACATAGTGGTGATGAATACAACGTTCTTCCGAATTGAGTTCCACAGTGTGTTCCCATGCCAGAAAAGCAGAGAGGTGGTGAAGGCGTGGAGCAATAACTCGAATCCTTGGGGGACTCCAAATCTACACGATTGAATGAAGTTGAGGAATATTGTCAGGGGACAGAATCACCTCTGCCACATTTCTGAAAATACACAGTCGATCCCAAGCCATTGAACAGGATAAGGAAGTCCACATCCTGTCCAATGATTATCACTGATTGTAAAGAGGTGCTATTGCCGATATCGCAGTTAGCATCTTCGACTGCCTGCTTTGTCTCAATTTACTGGCTTTGGAGGGCGGAGCATATTAGAGCAATCAGGCGTCCTTTTGCTGTTGTTGCTGTTGCTGTTGTTGGCCATAAATTTCTCCTGGGCCATTTTTATTATGGTCACAGCGCCTCGAGCGTTTTGTAGTTTTTGTGCTCTTCTCTGCTCCATCCTGAGGACCCTAACAAACGTGTTGCCTCCTATGATTTTACCCGTAAGATGCGTATTTTCCCGATATCGGGGACCAAAATTTTCAAAATCTTAAAATTTTACTTTTTTGGAAAAATTATCAATTTTTGGAGAGCTGTATCTCGGTAAGTATTAAACCTATAGAACTGGTTCTGATGTCAAATTGTAGCAATTTTAGTCTACTTTAATAACGTATAAATATATTTTACGAAACAATTGCATAGTTTAGGACTTATATTATATACAAAAAAAGTGTGACTTGTATATACGCTACTGATAGTGGTCCTAATAGAGGAATTAAAAAGTCAGAACTAGGCGTTATTTTGAGATTTTAGCGATTTTCAGTGTTAGATATGACTGGCCTGATATGTAGAAGCTTCAGAAGATGAAGACATAGATCAAGGTACTATTTAGGACCAATCCAGAGAAATGCGCGAGCCAACAAACGTTCAAGACAATGAATGATTAAATCTAGAACAGCAGGCGGCGGTAAATGGGTTCAAAGGTAGACTAGTTCGAATTAATTAGAAATGCGGAAGGGAAATCCAAGACAAGGAAACCGCGAATGAAGTTGTGGGGCAGTGATTCGGTTGGAGGATCAGTGCCATAAATTTAGGGACGACTGCTCTCTAGTTATCCGCAAGGGCATCGCATAGAAGGAAGCCCGGTCTTGATGCTCAACGTAATGCTCAACATCGTTGTGGGTGTTTATCGTGAGGGTTATTTACCACAAGTAATCCGACCGGAATAGCGACTAAGAAGTTCCATCAATTCAAAGATTACCTACAAAATTAGCTGTATTATGTGTTTAACAAAAATTAAGCGTACACTTTCTTGTAATCTTGTGTATACAAAGTGTACACGAGATTGTTGTGTTGGACAGACGTATAAGGAGAATGTGAAATTATAAATTTTGACACTCTAAATTTAAAGTTGAAGAGAAAAGGTTATAATAATAAAAAAATACAATCATCCAAAGTTCATTTCGATGCAAATCAATAACAATTTTTGTACAAATTTATTGAGTGAAATTCTTTTAATGGCCATCCTCAAGAGTAACGGTTCCGAAAACTCATTAGCCGTCCCAAGCTTTGGTTGCAAAATGACAGTTTTCTGTGTTGAATCATCATGGATTTTTCTTTTTTTATTTTCTTCTTGACTTGATGAAATGATCTCTAGCGATGAATGAATAAAACGAAACAAGTTACTTTCCCACGAAAAGTTTCGAATTGAACCCTGTGTTCGAGAGGATTATTTGTATAAGAAACGTGCTAAAAAAAGAAAAGAAAGGAAGAGATTAAGCGACACTCTTCACATGAATATTAATGTACATGATAGCCTTATCCTGCTATGAAATTATAATTACAGTCGCATTTAATCTCTCGGAATTGCTATAGCAAATGCCCCTCTTTCTCAACCAGAAGTTCTATCTGATGTTAGATTATGGTAATGGGCGGACTCGGGAAGTCTAATATCAAGCAAATGGTGAGCTTGCAGATTCAGTTTTGATGCTCATGAGTTATTACTGAAGACAGAAGCAGATATTGCCTCAACGTGGCAAGAATAGATATAATAATAATTGTTCTGCTAGGTATAATAGGAAAAGAATCATCGAGTTTAAGTGATGCTTAAATGCTAAGGTAGCTTTCGGATGCAAAAATTTTTGTATCTTTTTCGAACATGTTTTCACAAAAAAAGTACCAAAGTCTATTTTTAAAAATAAAAAAAACGACTCCTAAGGTCGATATCCTAGTACATGAGCCTTAAAACAAATACAGAACTGTTTCACCTTTATTAAGGCTCGTCAGTTTGTTATTGAGATATAATTTCGGAGATTTGAAAAGCTCTCACGAGTCCGCCTTGTGTGCCTTTTCCTAAGAAACAATCTAGAGCAATCATATTTCATCGTGTGAGCATCTCCAGAGTGTCCAGAATCATCCAGTGAAGCCTGCTTCAAACGTTTCCTTCAATATATCGATTATCGTCAAGTGAAAATCATGAAAGTGCGTCTTAGAACTTGTCACTGTACATACAGCAATAGTTGCTGTGGGCTCAATAACTAGGAAATATTTTATGATTTCAGTCACAGATTATTCAGGTGTAATTTTTCCATATCCACTAACGTGGCAAAAAAATCTAGATACACCTACCTCCCATATTTATAAACAGTAAAAAAGTAAACTGGAATAAATAGGATTAGTAAAGTTCAGAGGCACTCGTATTTGCAATATATTTTGCTATGTACTGGCTTAATTAAAAGCCCAACCCAATAGCACAGAATAGTGGACTATGTGTGTACAGGATTAGTAAAACGACTCTCCGCTGTTGTATATAGAAAAGCTGTTGTTAGCAGCGGTAATGACTGTCTTTCCAATATATTTTGTTTCGTAGCCTGAATATACCTAGCTACTGACATGCATCGATTTTACCCAGTAGCCAGCTTTCCTCAATATGTATGTAAAGCAATGGAACTCTCGCTGAAACAAATTGTTGAACCTATTAAAAATATAAAGCATTTGTAGATCGTTGACAGCCTTACAGGTTTATTTATGATACTTCCGGAATGTTCTGCCAGTATGTGTACACACATTGTGGCTGGGATTGTCCTTTACTATCATATTATCTGTCGTCAGTTTCACAAACACTTTATCAAAAGTTTTAAACGTATAATAATATGTCGCATGATGTAATGGTTATTTCAGAATTGATCGGACCCCACCACGACGTATCCTTGAGTACTTCCGACGAACAATTGGAGGATGTGTGGGGGATAGGGATAGGAGGTCGTCCATTCGAGATGTGGTACAAAGGGTCCAACAGAGGCCCAGGTGCTAGTGAGAAATCATTCTCTGTGCCACAATTATTCAGATAATCCTTGTTTATAGAACCTCATGAATATATGTTGAATCGATTGCTCATCGTAACTCAGCTCACTACCCCAACAACAAGGCATGACGTACGTGTATAACCGTCGATTTGACAGTAATACTTTAAGCCATTTAGCATGTTATGATAAATGTAATATATCTACAGTTACTTTTTTTAAAGCAACTTCTTATTATCCATCTCAAAAAAAAAAACTGGGTCATTATATACATCCGCGGCTCCTACAGTTTCACTATGGCACCTATATAGGGGTGGAGGACATACCTATAGTAACACCAGGAAGGTATTAATTTGCTTTGCAAATGAAAGATAAGCGAACAAACGGGCATCAAAAGAAGATCTTCCTGAGTGCGGGCCTGTTTAGAACAGCGAAAATCACAATAACCATGCAAGGTCAGAGTGTCGAGTGGACGGCGGAACTCGTAATATCAACACCAGAGCCGGTCTGGTAAGATACGCAACATACATGGCATGCAAACGTAGTCGGAATATAATAGCGAGGCGATGACGCGTATTTTGGAATATAAATGCAAAATGAATGCAAAATTCAAAATAAAAACTGTGCTACTGTTATTCTCGAAGATTTTCCTTGCCCTGAAAGTGAAAAAAAAATAGAAATTCGACCGTAGTGCCAAAGAGGCCTTAGTGGTGACCTTGATATTAGTTTGCAATGGCTGTTTTTAGCTTCTTACCCACCCAGCACCCCTATTTCGCTCCTCGGTCCCGAAAAAATTGATGAAATGTAGGAGCCGCGGATGTATACAATTACCAAAAACTGCATATGGGGACTTCTGATAAGTAGATTTAGGGCTGCCTTCTTCTTGAGGATCGAAGCTTTCCAATACTTTTCTTGAATTTTCTTCTGAAAATTTGTGTCTGACTTATTATGTTACTTGTGTTTTAATTAATAACAGAAAAACGTTACATCTGCAGCATGGAAGGTTGAAGTTGGTCAGTACCAAACAAATGACGTCACACACTGCTTGGACAATGAAGACATCGAGAAACATCTCGACAATAAATGTTGACAAGGTAGCTTTTAAAGTAGAATCTGATTAATGGGATGGATATCTGATTGTGGACTCGTTTACGTAAGAAAGACAGGTGTTGATAGTTCACCTAAAGCTTGTTAACCACTTTTTGGAGATATCTTCTGGATAATTTTGTCCAAATTTTGGACAATTTTGTTTCTGTCTGGAACTTGACCATAACAATTCGTTTTGAATTACTTACCGGGTACGTTTTCATTTACTTTGAAATCGACATGTCTCGTTATAGTTTTCCTTAATTTAATTTAATGTAATTTATAAAAGTTATTCTTGTTTTCGCTCACCTATTTCCTATCGGTTTGTTTATAATGTTTTATTTCCATAAAAAGTAGGTCTAGTTGACTGTCATCTTAACGTATCATATGTACTTCTTGAATTTTTGGAACTTTATCAAATACGAGCAAACAAAGTAAGAAATATCACTGCATCTAAATCACGACCAGTTCCAAGACAGGTCTCTCGTATTCGGGACTAGAAGACTAATCTCGACTACTCTAAATCCAACCATTCATCCCTATTTAATTCACGACTGGTCTTTTCCCCAACGTCGCCGTTGTGATCTACGACTTGGCCACACTTGGCAGACTTACCTCCACTGATCCGTCATTACTTCGATCAGATAGAGCGGTTTTGGCAGTCGAATCGACGTCGTCTTAGATCTTGTAATCAACTTGTTTGTAGCTTGTGTAGCTACTGGAGATCATACAAAAATGATAATGTGTAGATTTTTCTATCTTCTTACATTCATTACAATCTTCATGAAACTGAAGTTACGGAAACGGAAATGTGTAAAAATAAAAAATAAATAGACAAACTCTCCCTTATATTTCAGATATTATGTCATAAATGTCAATTATTTATTTATCTATTGTATGTAGGGGATGTTCAATAATATAATCCGTTTAAGGAAGAATCTATTAGTTACGTTTCATATTACAATGACATCTCATATTTTATAATATCAGTTGTTTATAATAAATAAAAATAACAATGTAGTCAATTGAACAGGCGACTACGTAACTACCATAACTACCACACGGCCATCCTGCTTGCGACTGTCCTCAGGCGCTCTGGGTATAAAGAAGAGATTTCTGTAACAGAGAGCAACAATCAAAATTTAAATTAATAGTATTTTCAGAACCCAGAGAAATGTCGAATTACATATTATTCGATATGAGAACAGTTTCTGTCGTAATCTATTAATTACAACAGTGAGGTGGTAGTGAAATCATATAATACTTTGGATCTCCCTTATAACGGGTCGTATTGCCGTCAGTGGGCTCTATTATTAGCATCAAAAAGTTACCTTACCATCAATTCTTTTTTTTACCATTTGTTACTTTACCACTTGCTATTTGTTACCATCAAAGGGTACTGTTGCCATCGGTGGGCGCTGTTTCGATCAACTGCCATGTTGCCATAGCAGGGGGCTTATCATCAGAGGTTGCTGTTGCCATCAGAGGGCGCTGTTGCCATCAGGGGGCGCTGTTGCCATCATAGGGCGCTGTTGCCATCATAGGGCGCTGTTGCCATCAGAGGGCGCTGTTGCCATCAGAGGGCGCTGTTGCCATCAAGGGGCGCTGTTGCCATCAGAGGGCGCTGTTGCCATCAGAGGGCGCTGTTGCCATCAGAGGGCGCTGTTGCCATCATGGGGCGCTGTTGCCATCAGGGGGCGCTGTTGCCATCAGGGGGCGTTGTTGCCATCAGGGGGCGCTGTTTTGTGTATTGTCCTTTTTTTTACCTTAACGTTTTTGAAAGTTGAAGGGCTTCATATGCTCAATGTCCACAACTGCTTCATAAGATCGACTTGAACGTTCAGAATGGATGTCCTCTTTCACTTTGTATCGATCGTGTGACAATACTTCAACCACTCGAAATGGACCTCTATACTTCGGAAGAAGTTTCTTGCTTTCGTTACCCGTAGCGGGGAAACTTGTGACTTTAGTCAGAACTAAATCTCCAACGGTAAACATTTTCGGTGGTAGTCTACGTTTGTTAAAGCTGCAGCTCTGTTTTAATCTGTTATCTTCCAGCCTTTTAGCTGCCTTTGTCCGTATTGTCGTTACATCGACATTTTTTTCAAATTCATCGGCTTCAAAACGATCGCCGTCCCTTCTTAACGGAAAGCCATACAACAGTTCGGCAGGTGGAAATTGGGTTATTCTGTGCCTCATACTGTTTATGCCTTGCTGGACTTTGATGAGACAGGCATCCCAGTTATCGGTAGAAGTGCTTGAACCCGTGGTTGCTAAAGCATCAAGTATTGTTTTATTCGCTCGCTCTACTTGACCGTTACCTCTAGGCAACCCAACTGCGTTGATAAATAGTTGAATGCCCTTCTGATCGGTGTAATTTTTGAAATGATTCGATACGAAGGCTTTACCTGCATCTGCTATTAGTCGTTTCGGATTACCAAATATTGAAAATATTTCGTCTAGTTTGTTTGTTACTTGAATTGCGGACGTATCTGGTACTGCTTTTATAAACACGAATTTTGAAAATCCGTCAATGATTGTCAAAATGTACTTATTTAAGTTCTTCGTGACAACAAATGGACCTAAATGGTCAATATGCAGAGTATGGTGCGGTCTTGCATATTTTGGTATTGAACTGAGGTATCCTGGTTTCTTTCCACCCATATCCTTGTGATATAAACAAGGTAGACAAGCAGAAATATACTTCCTTACAAATCTTTTCATTTTTGGAAACCAGTAATTCTGTTTTATTCGATAGAGAGTATTTTCCAATGCAAAATGACCTGCTTCGTCATGGTTTACCCTAACGATTTGCCATCTACAATGTTTTGGCACTACCCATTTTCGTCCAACATTCGTCATTCTATACACTTTATTTCCACGCAAGTCGTAATTTTTGAAAATGTCTTTATTTCCATTTTCATCACCACTTAAGAGTATTTCTTTGATTTTCTTAATATCACTATCCTGATTTTTTGCTTCGCGCAAATAGTCTGTTTCTGTGATAAGAGATATCGACATTGATTCCATAGGTTGATCGAAGTTGCGACTAAGTGCGTCTACGTGTTGGATTTGCGATCCAGCTTTATGTGCAATTTTGAAGGAAAAGTCTTGTAAGTAAAGTACCCAGCGAGCTATTCTTGGAATTATAGACTGTTTACTTAGCGCGTTCTTGACAGCACTGCAGTCAGTGATTATGGTAAATTCAGCTGAGGCTAAGTAGTACCTAAATTTCTGTAATGTCTTCACTATCGCTAACAACTCGAGCTCAAACGAATGATATTTTTTTTCTTGCTCAGTTGTTTGTTTACTGAAAAATGCAACAGGTTTTTCGCCTTCTGTAAATTTTTGTACAATTATTCCTGCGAATCCTTCTCTACTAGCATCGGTGTATACGATAGTTGGCAGTTTTGGATTGTAAATAGAGAGTATTGGTTTTGAAATAATGATTTTTTTTAAATCTTCAACTAGTTTTGTTTCATTTTCAGTCCATTTCCATATCGCATCTTTTTTCAATAAATTTGTAAGTGTTGCTGTCTTTCTAGCAAAATTTGGGATAAATTTTCTGAAATAACCTATCAGTCCTAATAGTTGTCGTAATTGATGAATATTTTTTGGACAAGGGAACTTTTGAACGGCTTCAATTTTATTATTGCTTGGTTGTATTTGATTGAAAGAGATTTCATATCCAAGATAAGTTACTTTTTCCATTAGAAAAGCAGATTTAGACAGTTTAACTGTGAGGCCGTATTCTTCGAGCAATTTCAGAACCTTCTTCAGCATACTGAGACCTGATTCGATTGATTTTGACGGAATAAGAATGTCGTCCAAGTATGGAATAACGTTATATTGACGTAAGGGATAGAGAATATTGTTCATAAATTTTTGAAAGATTGAAGGAGCGTTTGAGAGGCCGAAGGGGACCCGTAGAAACTCATAATGACCTTCAGGAGTAGAGAACGCTGTCAATGGGATAGAAGTCGGTTCCATAGGGATTTGGTGGTAGCCAGACGCCAAATCAAGTGTAGTGAAGTACTTATAATCATTTAAATTATCAATTATTTCTTCAATTACTGGCATCGGGAATTTATTTTTCACTGTTATACATTGTTTAAAGCTCTATAATCTACTACCATTCGCTTGTCTCCATCCTTTTTGTTGACAAGCAAGACTGGACTGGAGTAAGGTGAGTCACTTTCTTGAATAATTTTGGCGTTAAGGAGTTCCCGGATGGTACTTCTCAAAATACCTTTGTCGTGATCGTTCAAGCGATACGGTCGGCGATACACTGGCTTATCGGTTGTGACTTCGATAGTTAGTGAAATATTATGAGCCTTGCCCAATTTATTTAAACTCTTGAAAACACACCGTTCATATTGAGATAATATTTCCTGTAACTTTACCATTTCGTCGTCTGTCAGCGTTCCATGATTCATATCCTTGAGCCACTGGGGAAGCTCTGATCGGAATTTAAAAACTAGTTCGTCGTCTATGCGATAGTAAATTATTCGTTTATCTTCAGTGTAATTTCGTCCTATTAATATATTTGTACTCAACAAGTCACTTTCAATTACATAAAGTTTAATTTTTAGTTCAGTTGTATCAATTTTTATTATTGTTTCAACAAAGTCTGCAACGTCGGTACCCATACCTAAAAAGCCTGTTAATTTCACTTTATGATTTAAATGTTTAATTTTAAGGTTCATTTTTTGTGCATAAATCAGCGATATCAGAGAACAGTCACTGCCGGAATCTATAAAAGCTTCGCACTGTTCACCATTTATAAAAATTGTTTTATAAAATTTCGAAGATTTGTCTAGAATATTTATTTGCTTAACTATTTCGCGTTTATCGCCTTTTTGGTTTCTTTCAATTCCATTTCGGATAATTTTCGTGTTTATTCTTGTTTCGTTTTTTCTGAAACAATTTGCTTCAATGTGACCCTTTTTTGAACAGAAATTGCACAATTTGTCTTTGTGTCTGCATGTGGATCTGTCATGACCCTTTTTCCCACAGGATTTACATAATGAATCATAGCCAGGTCTTGGACGTCTATTAGGGAAAGTTTTATTATGAAAATCTTTGAGTTCGTTATGTTGAGTAGTTGGAGGCTTTTTTTGATAAATTTTATTTTTGAGATATCCTGCCAAAATATTGGGGTCTTTGATTCCAGAAGCCTCTACCGCGGATGTGATGTTATCATCGCCAATTGCCCCTATTATTAAGGAAATCTTATCTGCGTCGGAAAAATTCAAGCGAAGTTTGTTTATTTTGGCCAAATGATCAAAATAGAATTCATACAGAGAGCAACCTTCCTCGGGCTTATGATAGGCTATGTTCATAAAAAGTTCGTAGGTATTTCGAGTACTTTGGAAAGTGTCGCGTAAGATAGTCTTCCATTTTTCCCATGAAAATTGAGACCAACCCTTTTCCCCTTCAATGAAACTCTTATGCCATGTGTGAGCGGTACCTTTCAATTTATTTAAGGTTTGAAAAATTACGTAGGTATCTGACCATTTATACGTATTAATGTTATGCTCTATAATCTCTAACCAATCATTAATATTCATTTTAACAGGGTCAAACTCGGGAATTATTGATGATATCGTCATTACCGGGTTCTGTTGCTCTTTGCAATGAATTTCATTGGTACTAACCTTATCACGACGATATGTGTCATCATCAGTTTTATTTTCAGCTATCTTACGTTTTGGGGTATAGCTTCTTTCCGATTCAGTATCCCTCCTATTGGATCTTTTAGACCTCGTTTTAGACCTTGTGTACGATCTGGATTCATCGCTCGAAGATGTTTCTGAACTTGATGATGAGGATGAACGATGCCGACGTTTCTTCTTGTTTCTAGATCTACCCATCCTGTGAAAAACTTAGACACCTAGAACACACGCGTGAGAATTCGACCACTTCTGATGTAGGGGATGTTCAATAATATAATCCGTTTAAGGAAGAATCTATTAATTACGTTTCATATTACAATGACATCTCATATTTTATAATATCAGTTGTTTATAATAAATAAAAATAACAATGTAGTCAATTGAACAGGCGACTACGTAACTACCATAACTACCACATGTAGCATATAAAAAGAATCAAAACGATAATACGCAAGAAGTGATTATTTTGTCTGCTACTTTATAGCACCAGTTATTTCCGGTCAAGGATCTCCCATTAATAACGAAATTTCTCGGTGAAGTACGAATAGCTTGAAGTTGGGTCATATATGTGCACGAAATTTTCGCTTTAATTACAGAAGTTCCTCCCCAATTACGAGGTGTTTCGTCCCTTAGTCGTCATTTTATGAAACGGCTTTTATTATATCAGAACCTAAACCCATAAAATATCAAAGGAACGCTTGTAATTGGAGAGAAATATTCATTTTTTGTTCCCTTTATAACTTCTTTTTATTGGCTCAATATTTTTTCGTAGCGTCTTGTCCTAAAAATAGACTTCAAGGCTTTATACGAACGGTCTCGCTAAGAAATTGTTGATTAAAATTTTTTTAAATTTAATTTTTTTTACAAGTTTCCCATAACACTAATTTGTGTAATAATATTTATTATAAATATGAATAATTTTCAATAAAAGAATGATGATAATGTAATAATGTGTTCTTGAATCTTTCAGCTTAACAGAACAAGTGGTGATAGGTCCTTGTTTTGGAAAGACAGTTCGATACATAGTTCTATACGAATCGGCCTTCGTTTATGCATGTGAATTGTGCTGGTTCATGATTGGTAGCCACGATGACGTTAGGACCAGTGACAGTGATGATGTCTCACATGCCATGACAATGATGGTATAGCCTTAGAAGTACTGGAACTTGATCTTCGCTTCAACGTTCAGGTCTGGTCCCTCAAGTTGAACAAGGAAAGGTCCCAGACAAGGGAGACTCTCAGACAAGAGAGTGAGCTCTTTTCAAATAAATTCACAAGATTCGGATCCACCATAAAAAATTGGACGAACTTTCGAGAGCGGATGGCGTCAAATAAATAACTCAACGATTCCTTAGACGAATAATTAATCAAATGTAATATTTACATAATTTCCAGCACTTTCAAGTGGTTCACTATTACAAATATAACAGGAAAATGGGTATAAATCAGGCAATAAGCAATAATGAAAGATTATAAAATTTTACCTGATGGGCATCAGTCATCGTGGTATGCCGTTCATTTTCCACATTCAAAGCTTGATTGATTCAAAAATTGGCCAAAAACCCAAGAAATAACTAAAAAAAAAAAAAAATCGGTACGTACTTCACTGACTGTTCAGCGGAGTATTTAGCTGCACATTCTGATTAGTTAAATAAAATCACAAGGAGAATTTTACTGAAAAATTTAAAGATGTTTCCTTACAAAGTGTAGACATTGCATCAGTTGTCAGCTATTGACCGACAAATGCGTGCAGCCTATGCTCAAGCCCTTCTTAATCTCGACCATGAGGAAGACAACCGAAATCATCATGAGCGACGGGGACCATTTCCATATCTGTGGATATGGAAATAAACAAAATTATCGCTTCTGGGGCACAAAAAATCCGCGTATAACCCACGAAGAGCTATTACACCCGATCAAAGTTGATGTGCTGTTTACGCTGGAGGCGTCATCGGGCCTTATTTTTTCGGAAACGTCGCGGCCCAAACGACTACTTGGACGGCGAGTGGTAAAGAGCCATTCTCAATAACTTTCTCCTTCGTCATTTGGGTGAATTGGGACTGGTGAGTCGGCCTGCGATTGTTTTCGATATATCGAAGTACGTATCGATATATCGATATATCGAGTACCGATATGAAGAGATGCAGATATCAAATATCGATATTTACCGATATATCGATATTTACCGATGTATCGATAAATATCGATAGGTATATCGAAAAATATCGATATATCAGAAAATATCGATAATTTATCGATATATCGGTAAATATCGATATTTTTCGATATATGGATAAATATCGATATTTTTCGATATATCGATAAATATCGATGTTTACCGATATATCGATAAATTATGGATATTTTCTGATATATCGATATTTTTCGATATATCGATAAATATCGATATTTTTTGATATATTTACTATATGTATTTATTACTCTGACATCTCCAATATAATTTAGTACAGTACCGTTTTGAGGGCTGGTGAATCCTTTTTTTTCTAAAAAAATCGCTAGGTAATATGAAATTTTAGATTTTACAAGTAATCACTGATCTAATATTATAGGCCTTGGATTTTGTAAAAATGAGACGCTTTTTGCTCCCAAAATAATTATAGTTTATCAAGCTCTATGATTTAAAAGAAATCCTTTTAAAATCGCACCATAAATTAAGAATATACAGCCTGTTTCAAGAACCAATGGGTCACACTGTATATCGACGAATTGATACGTCGATGTATATAGACGTATTGGTTATGGATACTATTTATCGGAACTCTTTTTTATATTTGGGTATACCAAATATCAAAATATAGATATATCGATATATTTATCAATATTTCGATATATATTATCGATATTTCGATATATCGATATATTATCGATATATCGATATATTTATCGATATATCGATATATTTATCGATAAATAGAAATCTTTAGAGAGTAATTAGTAAATATAAAGGAAATTATTATTGGGCTATACTCATAAAATGAACTCCATGGCAACCAGCAACACAAATCCAAGCAGATCCGGACCCACGGACAGCGCTGTTTCGGCCTTCTTTGGCCTCTTCAGCGTAGCACACCGAGAACGCAAGGACAGTGTTACCGAAAGCCATGGAGCGCGCCAGTTCTATACAAATCAGAGGATTTTTAAATCAGTGACCTGCAAGACAAGACGACAGTGACGACACCTACTGCTGGTGGTAAGAACCACCGACCATCAACAGCAGACAATCGCCTTCGTGGCTCCATGGCTTTCGGTAATTGTGAAATTGCAAAAGAAACAATATGACACTGAAATAATAAGGAAATGGCTATAGAGAACTGTTTCATTTAGCTCTGCAATACAGCAGATCTCTATTAGGCCAACAGTGCTCGTCCATGACCTATGGAATAAAAATATCTAATTAATAATTATCATCACCCAATCGTTTAGGTATAAATGTTCAACTTCATCTTCCGTAATAATTCCCGATTACTCACGCCGTCACGCCGTAAATTCTAGTTATCACACATGAAATACTAATAATTAGGTATGTTGGTATTAAATAAATTATTATATCATAATAGCTATCCTGTCAAGAATATTAAATGGAATTTCGTTGCAATTTGTCTTCATTTTAGGTAGCTCTGAGCTGCCATTTATGATAGGTGTTACATAATAAATCGTGAAACACCAAATCGATACAGCATACCCTCGGGAAATTAAATCCCAAGCTACCTTCCTAGTTGAAAATTTATCATAAATGAAATTTCGAAACGTTTTACCCGGAAGTTCAAATACCGGAAGTTGAAGTGCAATATATTGTTCCATTATTATATGAATATTTGTCAACTTTGGTATTCAATATTCAATTATGCATTCAATAATAGCGAGTATAGGTAGGTACTCAACTGTTAAACCCTGAAAATTTTCTCTTTGGTTTAGTTATTTTGATGATGTTGGTCTGTGAATTTATTGAAATGAAATTTGTGTTCCCCTGCATGTGATTAGTGTGGAATAATATTCTTCAACGAGAGGAGAATGACGATAACCGGAAACGTCCAAGTGAATAATGGCCATTCTCCACGAGATAAAGACGCAATTTTCTCCACGATTTTATGCGAAATCGTCATACAGACTTAAAATATTACATTTTATTAATTAACCTACCACGTTATTGGAACACTCGATCTACCAGCTATTTCTCATCTCAGGAGTTCAGCTCACTGGTCGCCGCGCTACGAGGCTGGTAGAGGCGCAGTTGATACTGGCTGGTCAGCAAATCTAAACTTGCTGTATTGGTAGCTCTCACTGGTGATTTATCGTTTATTATTTCACACACAGTAAACCGAGAAAGCTGATTTTTGCATAAAGTCTAAGGGATGCTTAGAAAAGCTTATCTTCAAATTGTCAAATTCGCCATCTTGAGAAAAGAGTTAAATTTTGTTCTTTTGCAATAACTCTGCTCTCCGTCGGGATAGGAAAATTGGGATGGGATACTTTTTTGTTGTTTTCTTTACGCTCTACAATTTAGTTCATATATATTTTTCACCTACCGTTCATCGTTGTTGGGATATCGAAAAATATAATTATGTTTTTTTTCTCTCATATCATTTGTTTAGGTTCAAAAGTTCAAAAGAGAAAAACTGGAAAAAGTTCCATTTTGTATTGTCATTTTCGTAGTTGCATACTAAAAACTTTTTCCTGATTTTCTCCAAAATGGCTCAAAAGATTTTAAATATAACTAGAGCAACAGAAGCAGATTTGTATTCTTAACAAAATGATCCATGTAACATTTCTCTATAAAACAAACAGGGCGGGTCATTTAAAAAAATATATTCCTGTAAAAAAGCAACAAAAAAGTATCCCATCGCAATTTTCGTATCTCGACGGATAGCCGAGTTAATGCAAAAAAAAAAAATTAACACTTCTTTCAAGATGGCGCAGAATGCACGTAGGAAATCTTGATCAACACTTTGAAGTTAAGCGTTTCGAAGCCTCCCTCACACACTATATGCAAAAATCAGCTTTCTCGGTTCACTTGTATTTCTCGGAGCACTTGCAAATGTATAATAACTGAACTTTGACTACTATCCATGAATATGCGTCTAGCGTCTATTAGCTTATAGCATGGGAAATTAACGTAGTTATTGAACTGGAATCAGTAGGATAATGAACGTTCTATTCAATAGTCAAAGAGAAACAAAGAGTTTAAGTAATAAAAATTAAAAAAGCTTGTTAAATGGGGCAATAATATCAGTCATGAACTTTATGTTTAACAGAATGCTAAAGATTGTTTGCAGTTACTTTTAAACTCTTGATCAAAGCAGAGCTAATAATTTTCTTTTCTGTTTTTTTTGTAACGTAAACAGCAATTAAATGCATTGTTTCAAGCCAGTGACGTAAAAGCTAGGGATAAAACTTTCTACTTAAAAAAAAGGTAAAACTTTGTTTCTCGTAATCAATACAAAAGCAGTTCCCTATAAATTTTCTAAATCTAATATAGCTCAGTAATCTGAAACGAAGTCTTTTTAATCACATTCTCCCCCTTAAAGGATTCTTAAGAAAACGAGTTCTGACATTAGGAATGAAAAGTTACTCACCAAAATTCTACCTTTACGCTTGGATATAAATGGCAGTCTCAAAGAATCAAAGTCTCTTTTGTCAGGATACATTACGCTGTTATTTTCGCCCGAATGCTCCCAGTGTCGGATCTCACGAACATTTACCTTCTGATTGTATGAAATGAGGGAAACGTAACTTCTAATCATAAAGTGAGAAGCCAGGACAAAAGCTTATAATGAATAGAAAACTGACTGAACATGGAAATCTATTGAACTGTTCAAATCAATCTTTCCGTTTCCTTTCGTTCAATATATTGAGCATATCTGTTTCTCTTTACGTTTCCTTTTCGTTTAAGTAAGTAAGTAGGTATGTTACTATTTGTTACATAATTTTATCAAGCAACGCTGAAAACTTCAATTAGAAGATAGAAAGATCGATTAGAACATATAAAATCTAGTCGTTTAAGAAATTACGGAAAAAAATATTTCATTCATTACACCAGAAACAGTGCTTGTTTGATTTGGTAAGATGTTTAATGCATATTAACGCTTTTTCTGTTACGATTATGGGGTGAAAAAATTCATCTACTGGAATAATGTTTTGTTACATTTTTTTACTCAGTTTTTCATACTCGGTTTACTCGGCGGTATTATTACAAAGGTATTATTACTGGAGCTGGTTGATCGATCTATTATGATTGTAGCCCTCAATTAACGTCCTGTTCAACACAGGCGCCACTTATAGCACTCGTTTTTTCCCTAGCAGAGAAAAAAGACCGGAGGTGCAGCGGAGGTGCTATTCTCTCGTTCCAGTCCGGGGACTCGACCGATTTATTCGCAACCGAGCCAGAACAATATTTATTACAAAAAAATAACGAGAAAAGAGGGGTTCAAAAATGTATACTTCATAATAGCATATTTTGACGTTGGCTCCCTACGTTTTGTCATTTTAATTTCAAACCATGCTTAAACGTAACTCTGCTATTCAAAAAATTTTACATTAACTTGCAAGAAATTGAAGAAATTAATCAAAAAGGTTATTGAATATCAATAATAATTATTTCTTTCATCTTAACAAAATTATCACAGAACAGAACACAGATCACATGAAGGAATTATCTGTAAATAATAATCTGAAAAAATTATCACTTTAAATCTAATAAAAAGGCGAGTGTCTTAACCATCATAAGAGCGTATTAATAGCCATTATCTGCGAGTTCCATACACTATTTTTTCTACGACCCTTTTTTATTTCATAGAAAATATTAAAAAATTATATATTTTAACAAAGACCCGTGTACAATTGCGGATCATTGAGGTTAAGATAGGTTGCTATTTGCTTACGCATATTACTAGGTACCAAATTTTCTCTTCGTCGCTAAGATTATTCTGCTGAGACATGTTTTAGTATCACGTTTAAAGGGCACTAGTCTACTCACTACTGCGTAATTTTTATTATGCGAAGTTCGAATTCCGAATTTTACGCTTTGATTTTGAGATTAATAATAACTTTAATAACATTGACAGCCAATAATTACGCTATTGTTTACCTGCGCAACGCGACGGTCGCAGCGTTGCCGCTTTGAATACTATCACGGAGCACTACGAATAATATAATACTTTATCTTCTTATCGATATACCTACCTATCAAATTAATTAAGGTAACATAAAATCTTGATAAATTTTCGTTGAATGTTACTTATGTTCTAAATTAAATAAACGTTCAGAATTTTATTTCAGAAATACAGAACTTATATCACAAGGCAATTTTTGTCGTGAGTATGACAACTCTGTGACTTCGGTTGGTTTGGAGCGATCCGATTGTGAGCGAAAAGGAACCGATTCGATTGCAAATGCTCCTCTGCCATTGGATAGCTTGACCAGTGCGTTAATGAAAATTTGTATCTTAATGAGACCCATTAAAGCACTGGTGATTCATATTTAATATGCATATTAAAGGTTAGGAGTAGAAAAAATAAGTTTAATTGTACGAAAACTTAATTCAAAATGACTGATTCATAATTCCTAAATGTATACTTTGGGCTTTGGGCTTATAAAGAGTAAACAAGTTCATTTACCTACTGTACTGATGATATAATTTTCTTTATATTATTTCAGCATCATTTTTCAGAAATGGTTGTTCCAAACCACTAAACTCTATCTCTCTACTCCAATCTGCTAAACGACGGCCACCCCTTAGAAAAGCTGAACCCTTATTACTCAGGAATGCTCCAACTACTGCCATTGCGACCCTATTAGCCTCACCCCGATCATTAACTGCCATATTTCTTTTTATTGGAATCTACTAATGCCTTCCTTTGATCTATTACTGATTAATATTTTCATCCATTAATATAAGTATTATTATCTATTAATATTGATTTGAAAAAAAATTACCTTGTACTAATAACTTATTCCAACAACACCCCAGATCGAAATGAAAAATCTTCGAGAACAAACACGAAAACCGGATATGCTTCTCTCTCTTTCTCCTAATCCAATGTCTCAATCTGCACTCATTAATCTGTCAACTGTCTCTCCACTAAGTCAACATCCAAATGTCACCACTTTCTCCTTTTAGTACCTTTTATAGTCAGACATAATACAAGTAATACAACTCCTGTTGCAACACCTAAGAATTGTTGGTTATTGTATTATTTATACCTAACAACTCCACCGCTTCTTTCAAAATAAAAGACAAAAGAAAAACATATCTTAACATCATAAGTGAAGAAAAGTTTCTGTGCAGGATAGTTGGAAAAATTATTTGTCAAACCATAAACAGTAAATTGTCTTGGAAAAAATCCAGTATTAAAATTAATCGCTTGTCAAATGTTGAGTTCGCTGTTACTTATGACCGGCGTGTAAATTGAAACTCTCTTTTATCTCACCAGCAGCTGCAGAGAGAAACTTTTCTACAACGTCAGTGTCCAGGAAAGGAAACTTTTGCACTCATTTATCACCATTTCAACTCGTCTCTTTTAAACATTTCTACAGGTCGTGGAGTTTGAAGAACTTTATGAACCATAAATATGTACGGAGTACCTATACTTGAAGAAGGAAACCAAATTAGAAAACTGATACGAGAAAGAGTATTAAAGAAATTGATGTAACGTAAATTACTGCTAGTTTTACATCCTTGTAAATTTCCATCACTGGAAGAACGAAAATCCTCACTTTACTATGCAATCCCGACATCAATAAAGATATTCCTCGAGTTTATAGGGCATCAAGATAAAATAATCGATCCATGCTTTTTATCACGTACTCTCAAAGGTGAAAATAAAAAAGAACCGTTTTACAGTTTAAACCAACATCTCTACTGGATTACGTTTTTACACGTAGGTACTCGCAAAGAAATTGCATTTCAACAGATTTGTTAGAAAAAAAAAATATCGAATTACATGACCTCCTTGTTCCCTGGACTGGAACCTTCAACATTTCTTCTTGTGGAAGTGGAATGGACCCCTAAAGATTATTTTTAATAAGATCATAATCTCCACAATGTAGATACATGAGTTAAGAGAAGATATGCTAGAAGAAAAGGGAAAATATATTCAGAAACTTAAAAAAAAAACTATAATTCAGGACCCTTATATGTAAACGGAATATAACCTTTATCTTTATTAAGTTATCTCCAAAGGTAGTAAAGTTTAAAATAGAAAGAAGAAAAAGTAACATGAAGATATGCATAATAAAGTTTGTTTCCCAATTTCGTTATTTCCATTGTGGATACTTAAGTGTAATGATCAAAATAAGATGGAACAAGGAGAGACTTTGAAAGAAGATTGGATAAGAGACAAGTACCGATGAGAAAGCATGATGCATGCCCCTTGTGAGAGTATTTCGACATGAATTTATATGCTTACTCTACCCCTTATCATGTACCCGAACAACCGAGTTGAATTTTTAATGTACCTCATGCCCCGGAGTCAGCAAAACATATATCCTTTCAAGCTCTGTTGCTATGATGAGATACGAGATGGTTAATCTTCCCTTTTGCATTATCCCTCCCGGACATTGTATTGCGCAGTGGATTATTATAGTCCTAGACAATTCCATTACTAATGGGATTAAATTCAGGACGAAAACACTTTGATATACGTACGTTTTTACTTCAAATTAAAACCGGTCAGAAATGCCTTGTTTCAAATGATGAGTTTTGTTGAAGCAAACATCCATTATAATGAATAATAGATTAATAAAAAATGAGATAATATTGTGTCTGTATTAAGACCATATAAATTGTGTAATATGAAAACTCTCTCATGAGTATATTCATAATGCTAATAGGTCCGATGACGTTGTACCCCCTCCACTAGCCCCTCGCCAGATGCTGATTTATTCCGCAACTGAGCCGGATGCCAAATCCTCTGCGGTTTACTTCCTTCCTCCTTCCCAATGAAAATTACTTCGATGTAAAGTTCAGTTGCTTAACGATATAAACGGATGTAATAATTTGCAATGGTGGTGATGAAATAGTCTTTTCGTAGCATATGATTTGGTCATTTTGCGTTTCTTTAAGTTTCATCTCATACCGTATTGTATGCATTATAATAAGCATACAAGAAATTCCATCCCATCCTGTCGAATTTTTAAATCGAATTTCAATAATTATTTTAAAGTAATGAAACATCTATAATTTTTCTACTGAATTAAATTATTTTTTATAATAATTTTATTCAAAACTTAAACAAACATGCTAATGAAATTTTATTTTTTTAAATCGAGATCTCGTTCTAGTTCAAAACCCCTGATTGATTCTTAGTTTTTCATGAGATGGAAGTGAAAGATTGAATCCAATTTTCCTTCCTGTGCCCTTTCTCTTTTATACTCGTAAGATCCTGCTCGAAATGTTATATTTTTATCGATGTAGGATTCTTTCCTGTTAAATTATGTTCATCTCGTTCCTTTTGCAATCAGTATAAAGTTCCGTATCAGACAGAGGAATGGCATTATATAACTTTACGGGCTTAGCTATCTACATAATTTCATTAGTTGGGAAGAATTTTTGAGATATTATTATGCCTGGACTTTGAATGGATGAAGAATCATAAAATATCTTATAGGAATACCTACTCATAAACAATTGATAAATTTATTTATGGAATTGTTACTTTTATTATACAGTGTGTTAAAAAAGTCTCGGTACCCTACAATAAATCCTTAAATTATGAGTTTTGAAAACAAAATTAATAACAGATCCATTTTATAATTTCTTTACAATTTTACTTTCTATTGTGAAAAAAAATTATACTGGGTGTTCCTTGGCTCAGTAATGATGATATTATCGATTTTTTTTTAAATAGGATACTCTGTAGGTATTTTATTGTATTTTCATATTTCCTCACAAAATGCAATAAGACTGGTTTTCACAGTTGCAGTTTGAAATTTCTGAGTTATAAATAAATGAAAAACGTAATTTTTCATTTTCAAAGTTGTGTAACGGTGCTTACCTGGGTCCCTGCAGATTGTGTTAAATATTCCTGTGATTCCCTGATTTCTGTGTCGGTCTCTTAGTCCGGAACGATGGAGAAATTTTGTATGGGAGGAGATACGATACCAATGAGACAAAATTGTTTTCCTTAGCCCTCATTTATTTGAATAGTTACATTGTCTAGCAAGGTGTTGGCAATATTATCAGTTTTATACATTTTACATCAAGTTGGTATTACTTACAATTCGCCTTAATGCTATTAAATTGAATAGAAGAGGAGCCTCCACCTTGTAGAATCGTTTCTGGGCTTAATTATTTACAAAACATTTTAACTATTCGTTCATATACGAATCTTTAGTTTGAGTTTACCTATTCCCTGTTTGGGTAATTGTATACATCCGCGGCTCCTACGTTTCATCAATTTTTTCGGGACCGAGGAGCGAACCGAGGAGCTTTAGTAAAAACAGCCATTGCAAACTAATATTAAGGTCACAGCTAAGATCTCTTTGACACTACGGTCGAATTTCTATTTTTTTCTTCACTTTCAGGGCAAGGAAAATCTTCGAAATGAACAGTAGCATGGTTTTTATTTTGAATTTTGCATTTATTTTGCATTTATATTCCAAAAATCGCAACATCAATCCCTGTGAACTGGACACGATATGTGAAAGCGGATATAGCGCTAAATACGTCTCTGCACGCTTCGAAGCGCTTGGCTATTGTTGTGAAGTGGTTATTTCCTAAAGTCGAGGTGTTTAATCCGCGCCTCTCGTCAAGACCGTATTCTCTTCGCACTCTCAAAATCGGTTTTTAAAGCCGTTTTATGGTCTTCGCTTTCATTTGCAAAGCAAATGAATATCTTCCTGTGTTACTATAGGTATGTTCTCCACGCCTATATAGGTGCCATAGTGAAACTGTAGGAACCGGGGATGTATATTATAATGACCCCTGTTTGTACCTGTGTTACCTAGAGAACTCATTTATCAATGTTTCCGCCTTAATATGGCGATAACTTGGTTTTAGGACTTTAGTATCACGTGTATCTATTTTGCTGACCAAGATCTCTGATGTTGAATGAAATTATCTACTCTTTCAAATTATGAAAGTAATTTGATTGCAATTTATTTATTAATAATCATACATAAGTTTGTTTCAGATGTTTAAAACTTTGTGTATGCTCCTTGTATAAATAATAACTAGATAGTTTGATTTTTCAACGGAATCTATTCATTCCAAGAATGCCTTTGTTTGAAGCTAAAATGCTTTTGCTTTCATGATTTTATTAGACAGAATCCCAGTCTTGTTTCGATTTTACTTAACGAAACTGGGTGTAAATTATAAATAAAAGATAGCTTGTATTGGAGCGAAATGAAGATCCCAGTTTTTATTAATTCAAATAATTTACATCCGTAGATACGGATATTTCGTCATCTAAAAATAATTTACACATCCAAGAATGCAGACAGACCAATTTGTATTGTATTGTAGTTCAATAACATTCCTGAGGAATTAATGCATCCTTTTTCAGAGCTGCTGCGTATTACGCACTTGTCCGGTCGATTTCGACATATTATGAAATGAATGTATTGGTTATTATAAACTACAAAGAATCCCTGCCTCGAGAATTGAATTATTTTATTATTGAAGGACCGGAATTTTTTACACCAGCAACAGTTATTTCTCTAGTCTTTATGAAATTATATTTTCCCGTGTCTACATGATTTTACAGCAACTAACAGTTTCATTTATTTAAAACCTGGTTCGATTGGAATTTATGTTTTAATTCCAATTAAGAAAGTTTGTTCTGATACAGCTGCTTCCATCTAGTTGTAAAATCTTTCCCTACTATATTTTAATACAGCAATCATTTCTTCACACAAGAATTCTATACCATCGGTAGCGGTTCCTATCAGACTACAAGCTCCTTTTACCGTCGTCGTTAGCACGCGTATCAGGGGAATCCCCGGACGACCAGTCAGACCTGAAATATAGATTCCTTGCTGGTAGATCCGATCCACCGACTCGCACCATCATTTACGCTCGGACGTATTCCTAGTGATCCTATTAGTCTACACTAGTTTAGGTATTTATGTATTTCAACACTCGACTCATATTATCATGGACTTCGAATAGAAGGAAATGATAAAAAAAAAATTCTGCACAGACTAGGGGTCGGTATGTTTCAGTTGTTTACATTAAAAACGGCTCAAGATATCGGAAAACGGCTTACATGTTCCTATTTTAACGTTTTAAGTTCTAACCTATGATGCAGATGGAATTTTTGTAATACAGGGTGATGAAACATTTGATAATTTTCATCCCCCTGTATAAAAATTTTAATTTAATAAGAAGTTGGATTCTAAAAGTTTCAATAATTTCAAAGATGTTAATTGTATTTTTATCTCTGTTGTGTGTATTTATTTCTTAAAATTGTTACAAAATATTGATCTCCTATAATTTGCAGTCTCCTGATGAAGATTTAAATTAAGATCGTAATATAGAGTTTAACAGAAAAGGCTCACCACACCTTTTATTTGTAAACAGTTTGCCTTTAGGTACTAATTTTCAAATAAAAATTTAATCAATATCAAAAAATATTGTATCAAACGTTATATTAGGGACACGTAAAGCCGTTTTCCCATATTTTGAGTAATTTTTGATATAGAAAACTTTGAAAATTGAAAAAACGGGTTTCATTTGTATATGCATAACTCATAAACTATAGGTTTGAATCGTAACTGCAAAAACCATTGTTATTGGATTTTTTCGAGAAATATGAAAGTAAAATGATATACAGGATATCCTACTTGAAAAAATAGACAATGACTTCGTTACTGAGCCAAGGAACATCTTGTGTAATTTTTTTAGCATCAAGAGAAAGATAATTAAATTTAATTTGCTCTCAAATTATTTTCAAAAGTCATAATTTAAGGATTTATTGAAGGGTATTATACTGAGACTATAAACACCATATGTACTTATTAGTCCTTAATGTCTTATAGTCTTACTATACATATTTAAATATATCATCAATTAAAAAGTTTCAAAAACATATGCGAAACCTTAATAAATACCCTGGACTTTTCATGAAGAAAATATATGGAGTAAGATTTTGCGAAAAGTAAGTAATAAGAATTTTATGGAAATTTCCATAAATCCCCTGTTTATGAACTTTCATGAATACCCGTCAAATCTCCGTGTGAACTAAATAAGAGTGCAGACAGAATCTCGACTTTATTTTCGTTTATAACTAGAAGAATTGTCTCCACTTTCAAGCTTGCTTGAAACTTTCCGAGGAAGACTTAGGAAAATGAAATTCTCTCACAATTACTCGCAAAGCGTGGAAGATTACTTGAAATTAAAATGTATGACAACAATAAGAGTGCACAAGTTGTCTTGTAATTTTCACAATGCTCCTTGTATGATTATTATTACAGCTCTCCAAAAAAGTTACAATATAATCTCGACTCTCGAGAAATAAACTTAACTGGAATTGGTGACATCATTTTTAGGGGTTCAATAGTGTTTATTGTCTTAACATTTTAATATAAAAGACTAGTTTCCATAAAAACAAATTATTCACTATACAAGACTGATTTCCAAATTCTTTTATCAAATATTTTTTTGAACATGATCATCATACAGATAGCTTTTCAGTTTTCATCCATGTGCAGTTATAAATCTCATGCATCTCATGCGAAAATATTGAAACGTTCGTTGCCCGCCGCCGCCGCCACCACGTTCGAAGTCTCGCTCGCCCCTGGAGGATCTTTGCTCTTCACTCGGCTCGGCCTTTCGCTAGCCTTTTTTGTCTCGCCACGAACCGGAAGTCTTGTCTGAATCTTGTCGTCCTTCGATGACTCGGCTGTCTCAGAGATGACTTAACTGCTCAGAGAACTTATCCACTCATCATCTTACTAAACCTTTCCAATATGTCACAGTCTTTTTTTTTCTTCATTCATGGTCACTACTCGTACTTTTGAAAATGTTCTACCGTTCGACGCCTTGATTGCTGCGCCTGTTTCAAGTGCTCTTACTAGCGTTCGCTTGACTTCGTTAGATGTGATATTCCATTGTCAAAGGTATGCGAGACTAGTTGTTCTTTAACATCTGCGGCGACGCTTGATAGACGATACTGTTTACCTCGGTTTCGAACTCCTGTAGCGATTCGTTTGTCTTCTGCACTCTGCTCATCAACTGATTTTGGAAAATCTGCTCCAAATGACGATTTCAGAATAGAATTCTGCACTTAATTGGTGATAATTCGAGTGCAGTTCCACCGGTAGTGTTTGTAGCATATCCATCCAGTGTTCACAGCGCTTGCCTCCGGAGAGCAAGAAACAATATTATCTGCGTCGTTCCACCCGTTAGCTTTGCAGGGTGCCTGAAATTGCATTTTGTATGCACTCCAGGGCGTTGTTTCATCGTACATTGTACGCCAGTGGTTTCACTTTTGAGCCAAAACTGTTCGCGAGTGCGACACACGGAGAATGCTTCACCTCAGAACTTTCGAGAGTTTTCAGTTTATGTAGAAGTCGATCTTCATCTCATCTACAATCAACTTTGCTTTATGTTCCACTCCATTTTCCACCAATTTTTCTTCAGCTCGAACACCACTGACTTCATCGCGAACCCTTTTGACTTCATCACTAACGCCATCAACTTCTTGTTTCACTTTATTTAGTTCACCCACATATTCGTCCTTTTGTTGCTGAATCTATCACTGTTGCTTCTCTTCCCTGTCGTTCTGTTGCTGCAGACCATCCTCGAGCTTCTTCATGATTTTCTGTAACATTTTCTCAGACATTCTGTTACTTTCAGGGTCCTTTCACATTCAATTTGCACGAATTAGCTGGTCAATTAATTTAAATAATTAGCATAGAATACTTCGCCAGTGTTCCTTCGCTACAAAATGTTAACTCAGCGGAGATCCGCAAGGATAGACGATATCACAAAAACTATTTAAAACAACACTAGACAACATATTCAAGACACTAACCTGGAAGCGAAAAGGTATAAGTCCAGCTGATAATTTTTTAATCGCCTGACGTTCGCAGATGAAGTTGTACTTGTTAGCCATGAGCAAAATGAACTTAAAACTATTATGAACATCTTTAAGAAGTGTCTGTGTTGATTAGATCTGAGATAAACCTCTCTAAAATCAAAGTGTTGAATCTAAATCCTTATCCAATTACGGTAGGAAATCAAAATCTCACAGTTTGTATTTTGGGATGAGAATAATAATATAGGTAGATACAAAAAAAATCTCAATTGCGAATATATCAATATTCTATCGCCGAGTACCTACTGTCGCTGGAAAAAAATTTCAGCCTTTCTTTTCAAACAAGGCATATTATCATCTTCAGACAAAATATTCTCTTCAACTCGAGACAAAATGATATTGAATATATTTTTTGTGTTACTTCGTCCCATTGAAAAAAAAATAAGTGAAAAACATCACAAAGGAAACATCAAACTTCAAAATAAGTTTGTTCGAGTCGGTTTTCATTTCGGTCTCGTTCACCTGTCTTTGACGTAATCATTCAGGAATTGGAGAGGTATATAATATAATACATTTTCATAGAACGATTTCACGCAAAGTTAAACTCCGCTTCCTGAACAACAAACTGAACTTCGTGTACATTAGCTTGTAGCATGTGCCTTCGTAATGAAGGCAAAAGGTAGTATTTGAGACAGAGTTCTGAATTGCTGAGTTATAGCGTGCACGTGAGCAAATTAAAACTTTATTTAGATACCTACTTACTTACCATGAATAAGGAAACAATGAAACATAATTGTTTTTCTTGAGTATGTAACACCGACCATTTTTTTTTTTAATACATATATGTTGAAAATTAAACTTGTAGGAAATTCAATTTCTTACAACTTTACATAATTACCCACAGTTTTTTTTTTCTCTACGATCGATATGTTTCGAATTACACCTGAAAAAAGCGGAAAGTAAAACTATTGCATTATTGTATAAAAAATGAAGTTAGGTGTATAAAGTTATAGTCCAGTAGGTATATTCAGATTTCAATATTGCAATTCATTGAGAAAGTATTTTAAGTCTAATAACTCTTTTCTTTCAGCGTCATCTCAAAAATTGCCTGAAATTTTTATATGAAACGTTTTTCCATAAACGAGTAACCGTTAACTTACCAGTATAGCGTCTGAAAATTGAGCGCATTGCCAATCGACAGATCGTAGGGCTGAATATAGTTCTTTAGGAGTATCCCCTCTGATTGTTTTTTTAAAGAATATATTTGGCAAATGACTTTTTCTTGAAAATTAACCGCTTTTTCATGTTTCTTTTTTTAAAACATTAGATGTGATCGTAAAACAAAAATATAATGAACTAAGTTATAATAAATTGAATTTCCTTCAAGTATATTCCTCACCATTTTTACACGAAGAATTTAAATTGGCTGATGAGTTATTTAGGAAAATCACATTTCATAAAAATCAAAATGGTGGTCTATGCGCACTTTCGATCTGGTCGGCATTTTGAATTTAGACTATTAGTGACCTTCCCTAACGAAAAGAATAGGAAAATTCAACAAAGGAATTTTCCCAAGGTTAAAAGTACATAACGATCTGGCTTTAGTTGCATAATTATTGTGTAGGTATCTAAGAAAACTTCAATATCTAAGCCGCAGATATAACTTTGAGTTGCGTAGAAACTTCCCAACTATAAATCTAGAGTTTACAGTAACCTCAGGTCTAGAAACATTATATCTACCTATAGAATATATCGGATATCTAGGAGGTAATAGTTGCAAATTTACATAAGCTGCTATTATAAACGTAATATAAATTAAGTACCAGGCACTTTGAACTATGGGTAGAAAACATAAATCAATTCTGTTTGAGTAACCAAAGTAAACTAAGTTCCTATAATTATTGTTCGTGCATTCAATAAAAAAAAATTAGGTTTATACAGGGAGTTTCATGACTAATGCGACGTAGTTTGATGCAATCCAACAAAATTAAAAATTTAAATATTTCTCGCAATAATTAGGTACAGAAATGTCTTTGTCACAAATATTATCATACAGTGTACCGATACGACCCCTGGTCCGTTCATCTTTCGCGAAAAGCCATTTTGTGATCGTCTATTTACCTCTGGGCTTCCCCTAATAGGACCGCTGTGATTTCCTACGTTGTGTTTACCGTTGTCATCCCTGCTCTTTGATTGAGGTATGCCAGGATTACTATGGCCGAAACGGATGCGCAAAAGAACCTACGATGAATTATTGTATCTCTGTTGATTGGGATTTCTTTCGGAAAAGCTGGGAAATTTACTGAGACTTGTTGTTAACTGTTGGCTTCCTGTCGGATGTCTAAAAGCGAGGGATGAGCGAGAGAATTCGTTTGCAAGAGCGTAAAATGGTGAAGAGCGAGAGAGGCTGTGATTTTGCATAGAGAGTACAAAAAAATGGAAAGCGAAGAGGGATCCCTTTCATGCATGTTTCAAACTCTAATCCATTTCGGATTCCACTCTTTTGCACACCTGTGCTTCCTTATTATTTCGTTTTGCTTTTGTTTCCTTTCTTTGAGTTCATTTCGAACATCAGCTCGAATTAATTAAAGAATACAACCATGTTGGTTACAGACTACCCGGGATATGGCGGGAATGTCTGTCTGTTTGCCTATTCAACGTTTTTCTTTACCTAATTTCCTTTTTCTAGTTTCTCTGATTTCGAGGTTCATTCGAGTACAGGGTTGCCACTTCTCCTGAATTTTGATTTCGTATCTTTTATAAAATCGTTCCTTCCGATTCTCTTTTATTTAATGATTTTATTTTCACAGTTGATTTACCTGGGAGAGTGAATTATTTCACCTCCGTTTATTTAATTCATAACCTGGGTGATACTGTATTTAGTTATCACTTTGTATACCTTGTTGTTATTTGTCTTGTTCTACCTTTTATTGCACCCGTCGATGCTGCCTCGTCAGGCGACCTTTATGTCACATTATGTTACCTTGCCCTTAGGCATTTGTCACTGTTATACCTTGTGATTTACCTTACTCGTCATTCGAGTGCTTTTCAGATTGAAACCTCAATCAACTGTATTATTGTAGATTTTTCTACACACCTTGAATTATTACCCAGAGCATGTTGGCTCCGTTCTTTCTCTCGAAAATCTTTGTTCCTCAACGTGATTATTAGCTGACCATACTACAGACCACGACTCTTTAACCATTAATCAAGCATACTTGAAAATGCTGGACTTTTGTTTATCATTCGTGTTTAGGCTTGTTTACATACAAATTACTTAATCTTTTGTATCGGTACCAGCCACCGGTCCGCCAGTAACACGAGTACGTCGGCCTATCACCCCAAAGAGCGTAGATAGTATGATGAGAAACATAATAATAGCGTTTGTCACATAAGATTCAGGTGTGTATAAAATCTGGTTAGAAGAGATTCGGAAAAACGACCTTATAATGATCCTTTTGGTTTTTGAATCTAAATTGGCTTTACCCACTCTCGAGGCCGGTCTAATTTTGGTGATTTTGATTCTCTATTCGCTGATCTGCCTATCCTACACTGCGGGAGTTTTATTGCCCCGTGGCGTGCTACGATTTCCACTTTAAAGAGTCCTGCTCTTTTTCCGGCCCCCTGAGGTCTCCATCTGGACATCGAGATGAATGCCTCCCCCACGTGTGATAATCGAGTACCTATCATGAATCCTAATTGGGTGTTGTAATGTACTGGTATTTCCTAATAATGTATGCGACTGGCAGATGCTACATCTGACAACGCTGCCTTGCTCTATCTAGACTTGTTGTATATCGGAGGGTGCTCTGCTTCATTCACGTTGATATACAATGAGTGGAATTGCTAACTTTTACTTTCTTAAAGTCGTATAATTTAAAGGGACAGCAGATGCTTGCCTACATCTGCACTAAATAAAAACTCGGACTCTTCGAAGAATAGGATGATTGAATCATGGACTGTTTTGTTAACAGATTATTAATTCCTGACCTGGGTCTATTTTCGCTCCTAGCTCTATCTAGGAGCGAAACTAGTATAGGTACTAGGAGCTAGTACCTATACGTGGATTTGTAATTATTTGTTGAAGTATTCCTGTTCCCTGCCTAACTTAGTTTATTTCTATTTATTGACGTAATTGCGTAGGTACCTACTACTTCCTGGTGATGCCGCCTAATACCTAGCTGATTATTTTGCCTGATTTAAAATGGGATCTGCGCTCGTGAACATTGCGAATCGGGTTGATTGTTTTACGTTGTTGAAAATGTGGTTGCAATGATATCTGCCCTAATTATTTTCTCAAGGGGTTTTTCCTGGGTTTAGGAAGTGCAATTCGGCTGAAGTTCACATAAAGTCATCTCTGGCCGAATCACTGGGTAAGAATTGTGATTAGAAGTTTATTTGGGTGCTATTTTATCCTAACTAAATTGGCAATGAAAATTCTCAGGTTGAAGAAGGACAATTCGGCTGGAGTTCACATAAAGTCATCTCTGGCCGAGTTGCTGGTTAAGAATTATGATTAGAAGTTGGTTCGGGTGCGATTTGACCCTAACTAAATTTTCAATGGAAATTCTCAGGTTGAAGAAGGACAATTCGACTGGAGTTCACATAAGTCGTCTCTGGCCGAACTGCTGGTCAAGAAGGAGTCGTTATCTGGAGTTCACATAATGCCATCTCTGGACAACGACTAAAGGGTTAAGGAGTCAGATGCGACCTGCTTGGAAGCTGATCTTCATCTGCCTGGTTTGCTCTAAGACGTCTGCTTTTATAGAAGCAGTCGCCCGCTTTCTAAACACCACGCAACAATGTACCTTATTGACATTGCCTCATACCGTGATTTATTTCTTAATCGTATTTCCCTAATCACGGGACTTAGCGATTTGACCTCGCGGCTACCTTACTGAATTGTCCTAAACCTGAACTACCTAAATTTTCCTTTAAATCGGCCGACGCGTTCTGCACCTTTCCATTGTGTCTAGCTATTATAATTGCACCGGCTTAACTTTCATTTCGCGTTTTCACCTACTTGCTATCTCGGGACCATGCTGTATTTCCGGCTGCCTTCATTTATTAATTCGCTCTATCGTTTGATTAAAGTTTCATTACCGTGTGTGTGGTACCTAACGAGTTACTATTGTCCTTGCAAGAGGTTATTGTTTTGATTCATGATTTCACCCGGTTTGTATCTTTCCACCCGTTCTTGTATGTAGGTCACCTATTATTCTCCGTCACGCGGACGGAGAGTGTCTCGACACAATGCCTGCCCTAACCATCTGGTCAACTTCTACCCTAGCTTCGCCGTCTCTTCGATGTTGTTAAAAGTGCTGGAACTCCACTAGCTAGAGCGCTTTTATCTTATGAATATTTAATGAGCTGACAGGGATCGTTTACTTGATGTAACGGCGGGTGGCTGCGTTTTAATTATCTTTAGGTATTTACGTACCTAATGCTTGCACTGTTTGCTTTTTCGATTTGGGCTGATTTAATGAGGGCGATGGAAATAATTTCCCTATCATCCTACCTAGGTGCGATCCATTTCAACAGTCCTCCTAAAACGTAAAATCTGTTAAGGTGCTTGAAATAGATAATAGTTTTTTCCTACCCAAGATTCTGAACTATTTTAAACTTAATCTACACCTCAATCTCTGTCAAAATGGAACTCTTATGCAAACTCTCATCTGACCCTTAGGGAACAAATGCTCTACTTTGAAAGCGGCATGCACACTGTCGCAGGATACCGACGCTCTCCTCACAATCCCACCTAAACCAGATATTTCCAATGATGTATGGTCTCTATCCTTACGAAATTTTACCTTTTAGAATATTGAGCATTGCATTTTATTAAATTCTAAAAGAAAAGGGTTGAGGAATTCCTTTGAAGCATGGCGGTTACATTACGTTTTATTATTCTAAACAGCTGCTTGTCTCGGAATTTATATTTAACTTTTTATTCCAACTTATCGATCCAGGCACCTCTAAGAACGTTGTTTGAAGGATTTGACAGACAGGGTCACAATATGATTTAAAATAAAAATGTATCTGATGTTGCTGTAATAAGCAGACAAACCCTATTTTCGCATTCAGCACTAGGTTTAGTTAGGAGATGATATCTTAAGTAGGTAACTACGTGACTACGTCCCAGAATGAAGTGAATAGGGTGTAGTTGCTACTAATTTTATTAGATACACGATCCAAGTTACACTCAAAATAATGAATCATAATATGAGAGATAATAGACTTACTTTGAAAATCGACGTGGAGCTTTATTAGAGCGAGGCAAGTAGACAAGTATAACGAAGATGAGCTGAAAGGTTAATAAAGGTGGATAACGAGACACTCCAAGCTGAGGCACTCAAATTATTACAGACTTCAATATAATAGAAGGATACTCTTGATATCTCAAGCGACGTTTACTATTTCAAGATTCAATTATTGGACGTATTAGCTTTATTTTATCTGAAACATAATAAGGGAATCATCGTGTAAAATTCTTAGCATGATTAACCTGAGTACACCAACGACAGGACAGCTCAGAAATATAGGACGAAGTCACGTCATGATTAAAAACGTTTTCTTTGAAGCACGGCTATGAAAGGCAATACCTGAGCCAATTAAAATGCTCGCGGATAATATTTTTCGTTCTTAAGAGACTTGAAGAGGTTTCTGTCGTTAAGGTCATGTCATGTCTTTTTCTGTAGAGAAATTTTATTGTCATATTCTGTATCGCGTTTTGAGTGAATTTTTTGTAATTATTATTATTTTACGTTGGGGATGTTTTCTTCGGAGATGCTTTCAAATATAAATTAAATCAGCCAGCTCGCAGCGCATAGAGTGACTGTATAATAATAAAGGCAGAGCAAATTCTATTCAATAACTAGAAATCCTCTTTCATTTTATTGACATTCAGACAGTTTTAATTCTTTTTAAATTGGCGGAGTATTCCGGAGCGTTTACAGTTCCCCGCTTTAGCAGCTTTTATTGAGCGATCGGGGGAGATTGATATGCAAATTTCTGGACATAAATGACTAAATCCAATATGGCACGTATAAAATTGACGACTAGGGGTGTCCTTTCCGTTAACGTTGAATACCAATTATGTACTGATAAAACCTCCGTCTGATAGATTGGTTTGTATGTAATGACACGATGACGTTTCTGTTGTTCATTTCTAATTATTCTTTGTTGTAAAATTTATGAATCAAAGCTTCGTTTTCTTTGTCAGACATGGTACCTACCTACTTTCCAATGATTAAATGAATTGCAGTAGGTAGAGAATTGTAATGCTCTACTTCTATCAGTAAATTACATAATATTATTAGGTAAACCATTAATATTATAACCAGGTTGCATTGTAGCCCTTTATAGTAAATGGTGGTGAATTTGTAACGAAAGTAACGATTATTTTATACACAATTTGGAATAGTGGCTTACCATCACCAATTAAATTTGCATATAAAATATATGTGTGCAGGAGTATAACTAAAGCAAAATTGGAAAATTTAATGATAATATTATTACAGTCCTTAAATTTTCATAACGCACTAAAACCGAAAATAAAAACGTTTATAAATTCAAATATTACAGGATGAAAACTAAAACGCCATCGTTGCAGTTCTTGGACTGCAAAGCTATAATGCAATTTCGTAACGTTTTATTACGCCACTAAAAATTTCATTAACCGAATTGAAGGCTTTATACGTAAAATTGCAAATAAACTGCATTTTTATTGAAATTCGAGATAGACTAGAGCCTAGGTACCTAACTAATAATGGCATTATATAGATCTCTAGTATGCAATAATACAAGCAACACTTAAATATTTCATAATACTGCAGTAACGTAGAAAGGTAATAGCAACAAAAAGTAGGTAAATCCTTAAAATCCGTTAAAATGTCAAAGAATAAATTTACAAAAGGCCATGACAAATCCCCTTACTTAATTTTGTGGTTATTTGCGAAGAGCTGATTCCTATGTATTTTTTTTTATTTCACTGGAAACGAAATTCTTGTGTAATTGTCAAATCTTTTTTCGCAAAAATGCTGCTTCTAATATTATAGGCTGGTATTCTTTTATACCGTGCGAGTACTGAGATTCTAGACATAGGCGAATTGCAATTGATAGTTTCTATGGTAAATTGTTTCGATGGGATTGTTTGCAACAATATCAACAATGAAGTAGGTATCTAAGGTAACTCATTGAAATAGAGCCTAACAATAATTGCCATTGCCCTATGTATAATCGTTCAGTATTCAACGTGACTATACCTAATATGACATAACATAGTGATCGAATTTTTAAATTGACAAAAATTGACATAATATCACCTTTTGGAAAATCTCCAGAGAATTTTATAGTCTATAAATTCAACTAATTTACTATCTGTGATGACTACTTCTAGCTAGACTAAACACTAAATAACCAAAAGGACACGCGCGATCGACTCGAAATCCAGCAAGACTCTTTATCCACGAATACTTACCGATATGAAATTTTACATTTTGAAATCATAAATTATTATTGAAAACTAAAAAACCCTAAAAGACTAAATAACTTTAAAAAATTGACAGCAACACCGAATGCGAATTTTCATCAAATTTAAAGCGCATTCCGTTTTCCACAGTTTTTTTTTACGTTCGTCCCACGAAAATTTGTGTTTCTCTACCCTTCAAAAAAAAAAAAAAGTAACGGCAAAATAAAAAAAAAAATACATCAGCTCTCCAATAAATTTTAAACGGCTTTCGTGTGTCCCCATTTTTCCACGCTTGTCCAACAAAAACTTTCTTTTTTCCATCCAAAAATAGTTATATGACCAAATAGAATAAAATGGACAGCAACACCAAATGCGAATTTTTATGAAATTCAAATGGCTTTCCTTTGTCCACGATTTGTTTACGTTTTCCAACAAAAATTTTCGCTTGTTCAGCTTTAAAAATTAAATTACACCAGGAACATATTTAATTCATTTTCCAACGGGATACTATTGTCCACGATTGTTCCACGTTTGTCCACGCCGCAATAGAAAGTTACAAAGACATTATCCCAGATAGCACCGAGTGTCCTATGGACGTCCGTTGAGTATCCATTATACGTCCATTGGTCCATGGACAATAAATGGACGTCCTACGGACTTCTCCGCACGGACTTCCTATGTACGTCCACAAAAGTACGTCCATTGGACGTCCATCGAGTTATTTTTGACTATTGCGCATGACGTGCTGTCGCAGACAGGAAAAGAATAGCAGCACAAGTGCGCACGCACGCGCTAACCACCCCATCTTCCATTCTTCCACTATCATACAATCCACATTCCTACATTATACATTAATTCGTCCCAAGGAAAGAGAAAGACTTCCGCCATTCCCATCAAACTCAAGACTGCTAGCGTGAAGATGAAGACATCTGCATTATACAGTGAACAAAAGAAAGAAATTCGATGAATCTTTAATTTTTAGAGTTTGTGAAAAATCCAAAAACGAATATTTTCATTAAGTTTATCAATATTATCATAAACTAATATAATTAACAATTTTTCAATGAAAATTACCAGATTTTACGTAAAACTTAATGATAGAAACACGTAAGTAGGTAAGTACCTAGTCGTTTTCCTGTATCTTTAGCCGTTATCAACGTTGTTTTCAAAACAGAAAATTACCGTATATACCCTATACCTATCACTACATTTATTGGATTTTTCAAAACTCTAAATTTCAAGACTTATCGAATATTTTCTGTCTTTTGTTCCTCACTAAGATATTTATCAGCAAATGCTTTGTGGACATGCGATAACGGACTCTCTATGGACATCCGATAACGGACTCCCTATGGACGTCCGATAACGGACATCCTATGGACGTCCAGTAACGGACATCCTGCGGATGTCCAAAGTTGTGACAAATGGACACTGAGTGGACGTCCCATGGACGTCCATAGGACAAAAACGGACGTCCTATGGACGTCCGTTGGTACATAGAGGGATGTCCATTGGACGTCCATAGGACTACTTTGTGCTGTTTGGGATAATAAAGTCACAGCCAGTACTATAAAACCTCATTAAGCTTACAGCCAACATTATATAGGCTCATTAGGCTAACGGGCAGATTTCTGTGCTCGTTTTTGAAGCTAAGATCGACGTCAAATGACGTTTATTAACATTTTTGTAGTTACTTTCATGTCAAGAATAGATAAATTAAAAAAATTTCCACTTAGACTCGATACCTTCCTCAGAAATGGCCACAGAAATCTGCCCGTTAACTTAATGAGCCCTTATAATACCCGCTGAAGTCTTATAATAAACACCCAGACCTGATACTTACGCCAGCTCCACACATTGGGGCCAATATAGACGCCAATAACATTCACCCAATGTGTGGATCGGGAATTTAGTGTTGGCGGCTATGTTCGCGCCAACGTTGGAAGGTACCCGTTTTGTGTCGGTTTTTCGAAGACACATCAAAGAGATTTCTCCCAATGTTGGCGTTGCCGGCCACACATTGGTCGTTTAAAACGCCGCTTATCTTATCTTATCTTATCTATAATGTTAAGACTCGAAATTACAGAAATCAAGCGACAAGTATTTTTTTTTAAAGGATCCATAATAAAGAAAAATAATAATTAAGACTGCTAACTGGGGACCTAATATGAAATAATATTAATTACTGTCAACGTGCGTGTAAGGTTTAGAAATTATCGCGGAAATGATCTTCTAAAGTTATCTCATTTCTCAGTCGGCCTGTCTAGTGTGTACACGTAGGCATCTTGCCTTTCTATAAAATAATGGCCCGCAGGAACCAGGAAGTATGGTCTAATGAAACCGTTCTAGAGTTTTTGGAGCTCTATCAAGCCGAACCAGTTTTATGGAACCCAATGGCTAAACAATAACATAAAAATAGAAATGCTATTGTTGAAGCATTGCAACGTATCCAGATCAGTCTGGGTCTGAAACATGCAGTGGCCGATTTGAAAAAAAAAAACGAGAATCTTTAATGACCACTTATAGGCTGTACAAAAAGAAAATTAAAGACTCAACTCATTCCGGAGCATCCAGAGACGAAATATATAAGACAACTTTGGTTTGCTTACGAATTTATGGATAGTTTTCTTGGACCAGTTTATAACAAAATGAATACCTATTCAATAAACACAGAGGTATAAGTAAAAAAATAAATATTATTCTATTTATTAATTATTCATTTCCTATTAGTAAACAGTTTTACATCTTCTTCTGCGCGGACGTTTTTTTTTTTGTGTTTGCAATAAAATATTATAATAGGCAGTGCTTAGTACAGCAAACGCACCCACGGTAACTTCTATATCCGACATGTTCACGTTGGCTCTACTTGGGAGTAACTGAGTTTGGCGCCAATCACTACCAATGTGAGGATGTTCTACAAAAATATCGCTAATCACGGGCCAACATTGGTGCCAACATTGGTGCCAACACTGGCCCCCATGTGTGGAGCCGGCCTTATAGTATGGTATTGTTAATTAGTGCACTAAAAAATAACATAATAAAGTATGAGTGGATATAAAGGTCTCAAAACAAAATATTGAAAAAATGTAAATAATAACTGCCCCGACACTAACGACTGCATTTACTTCATTATAAGCATCGAAATGCTTATTAGGTGTCATAATGTGACTGTCCATTATAAATGTGACTTCATGTGTCAATCCGTAGTATTAATGGGTTTTGAGGCGAGGATAAACGAAAATTTTTGTTGGAAAAATGTGCAAAGATGATGGGCAAACGAAGGCTGTTTAAATTTAATAAAATTTCACACTTAGGTGTGTCAACTTCATTAAGCTCACATTACCACATTGTGCAACGTCGCAACCACAGAGGTGGTACTTTGACGAGCAACATGATGTATATTTTATATACCGGGTAATCATGTTTACTTTTTCTTCTGTTATGTAGAATTTTTTTTCCCAACAGAATCGATTTGACAAAAATTAATAAATAATTTAAAAACAACAACATTTGTTGTTGTTTTCAGCTGGAAAGCTGAAAAGTATCAGGACAGCATTTTTAATACGCTGGATAACAATTATTCATATTTTGTACATGAGTCCTTCCTACAGGGGCCTGCAAAAAAAGTCTGGACAATTTGGCTATAAAATAAATCGGGGAGATAATATTAGGGGGTACTAAAATTTGCATGGGATTTCCTATGAATGGTCTGGCAATACCCGGTATATTTTTGTGTGTTTTTTTTTTCTAAATGTATGAGCCCTCGAAATAGAAATACAAAATGTCCTTCTTTCTAAATATAAAAGACAAAGAGTCCTAGAAAGAGCACCCTCTTGAAGTTGTCACAGCAGTTAAATTCCATGAGTAGCCTAAGGCCCGTATTCACAAAGCGTTTCTGTCCTGTAATATCTCGAAAATAATTAAATAAATGAGATGGAGATATGCAGTTTTTATGCGTTAGAGTGATATGGGTATAATTGATTACGTAATTATTTAGGAAATTATCGTTTGTGAATACGGGCGTAAGTATTCTAATCTACTCAAATATCAAATTAAGTAGGTAAAAACAAGACTTAATTATACTTCCTCATATCTAGAGAAGGTGGCATAAAACCCAAAAAAAGATAACAGAAGCGGCAGGATTTATGCGTTCAAGGAGTTTATAGGTTTATGATTCATAAGGGATTTAGTAAGTTTTCTCTTTACGATATGACAATAAAGTCGCTAACAATGCCTAAGAAAACAGATCCTAATATCCCGCTTTTCCCGTTTTACCTCTCCCATACACTCCTTTATTTCCTAATGCAAGGACTTACGAACAGATATCCTATATAGCATCGTCTTTATAGCACTTAAGCTGTACAATAACTGACAATAGTCACTTGGAACAAAAAAGAGGCGCTGCTATGCTAGGTTTAATGTAAAATTTTATTATTTCCAAACAATACCTCTCATACAATGCTATAATGAAAAAATTATAAGACCTGTTGGATTGAGACGTTAACAAAATTCAATACATTTGAATTGGTAAAATTTAGAGGGTATTTCGTCAAAAAGAACATTGGAAACAAATACATATATAAACAATTTGGGAAACGATTCACCTCTCGAATATATCACCCTTAATTGGATGAAGCTTGGGCTATAAATCGATGTCAAGTACAGTAATTTGCTTTATCAATTTATCATTCCAGCGAATTAACTCGGAATCATCCATAATAATTAATTATTATTCATAACGAAAACCAGGATCGATTGCTTATTGACAAAACTGAACAATGTACCTAAGAAACGTTGTCAACTGTTTATCAACAATTGTATTTTTTAATATCAACAAATATGAACAAGCGAATTTCATAATAATTAGAGCCCTGAATAAAAAAATACAGTCTGATATTTGTAGGAGTATATCCAGAGGTTTTGCAGAATTTAAACCATTTTTTTTTTATTCTAGCTCCAAGCGCTTCGATCGTAAAAGCAAATATTTTAAAACATAAAACGTCCCGTAACGTAGTTTTTACATCGTTTCAAAAAACAACAAATATTTTTTAGAAATATTATGTTCCTACATTGTATTATACAGGGTGAGTCATTTTAATCTTCAAACTCGAATATCTCTGTTGGTAATGTAGTGTAAACACCCTAAAATCCTGCATCCTGGTCGACGGTAAAGAATCTGTGATGTAACCTACCCAACCTCTCAAAATGGAGACTCTGCGTTATGCGTAGTAAATTCAGTAATGTGGCCCCCTTAAATTGAATGACTGAAAAAGAAAAACCTTTTTGACGTTTGAAAAGTCAACTTGTCTGTCATGAATGACTGTTTGAATTCCCGCTCTGAATGTTTGATTTGAATTTAAAGTTTTCCCTCCCTGAATTCTTGGATGTTTGAATTTAAAGATTAACCCGCCCTGATTTCAAATAAAATTGCCGACATTACTTACTTACGTTTGTGATCGTTGTTTTACCTCGGCTCGTGATTTATCTGGGCTCGTGTTTTACCTTGGCTCGTGATCTGTCTAGTTTTCGTCTGTAGGTGGACCTTACGTTGTTGTGTAGTAACCTCTTACCTTGTTATTTGTTCTTTTATACACAGACATGAAGCAAAAGGTGGGAGATTTGAGATTAGTGAAACAAATGCATTTTAAAAACACCTACTTTATTCTAAGAGAAACCTAGCAGTGCCTTTTACGCTCGCTGGGATTCACGAGTAAAAAGAGCGTGGCCGAGAAAACCCCGATTATTATCCCGAAATGAAAAGAATCAACGGTGGTTTGAAAAGCGTAGGTAGATCAATTGTCTCGACAACCGTCACCAAAACTAATGAACCCTCTTTCATTCTGACTCATTTGCGCGAATCATTTTAAACTGAAGCATTACCACGGAAATCTAGGTCTTTAAGATAACCATGGGAATGGGTTTTGTTAGTATGACGATGTAACGAGGTCCTGGTTAAGGAGGCAACCCGCCTATAGTTGGGAGAGTCCCTTTTTACAGGGTCCGGCTAAGGAGGCAACCTGCTTGGCTGTTTAATTGACTCCCTCGTGGTAAGGACGAAAATGTTAGTTAGATTCACATAAGGCCCATACATTCTAGTCCAAAAGTTCGGTAAACAATTATCAATCAGAATGATCCACCCTTTTGAATTGAGTTTGACGAAGAACGAGAAATGACCTTTACGTTGATTGATTTCACAGAAAAATAAGAGAACCTGACTTTACAATTACATAGATCAATTTGAAATCAAGATACATCATTAATCGATTGGACAGTTTCGTTGAATAAATATGTTCATGAAATATAAATAAATAATCAAAAGAGTATAAGTCAATTATCAACAATTAAATCAAGAATGTTCGGTAGACAATTTAAATAAGACATCGATTAAGTAAGCCATCAAATAAAACGGCAGGTAAAATAAGAATAAACAGCGACATGTGACATGAGACAAAAACATGGAAAAAACATAATAAATAGGTACATGGTTATAAAATGTGAACGGCAGCAATAATTGATGGTTAGAAAATGGTTTGAACATATACAATAAAAATGAAGCGAGTCTACTAAATATTATTCTGGAGATACACAAAATGGTTGGTTCGATGAATAGTCCGGTTTGATTACCAAAATATAACCCCAGGGGTTATATTTTGGAACATGTCATTGGTTTAAAATTCGTAGCGTTCGTAGGGTTTGAGCATTAGACCAATCAGCTGTCAGAAAATTCAAAATATAACCCCAGAGTTATATTTTGAAGTTTGATGAATACGGACAATAGTAGTATACTATGTGAAAAGTTAAGATAGGAACATGTAAGCCGTTTTCTGATATTTGGGGTTGTTTCCGATGTACTTTTAAAATGAAAAACTTCAATTTTCAGTTGTTTATAACTCACAACCCACTCATTTCACACTGCAGGTTTAAAAACCTTTCTTATTGGTTATACACAGGAAATATGAAAAAAAAATATACGGGGTGTCCTATTTAAAAAATAATCTTCACCTTCAAATGTACTTGAAATTGGTCCACAAGGTCAAAGTCATCAGGGCAGTCACATGACCCCCATTGTCCTGAACAAATTTTGTCTTCATAATTTTTTTGTATCTGGGTTACCAACAGAGATTTTCGGGTTTGAAGATTAAAATGACTCACTCTGTACAATTCGGATGAGCTCGTCATCTAAATTGCGACTCTATTGATCTTAAGTGCTAATACCTGTACATTCTAGAGAAAATTTATTTGTTACAGGTTACATTTTTCAACTTTTGATTACTATCACTATACTATGTTTCTAGGTGCTCTCTTCTAATCTCAGCTCTTATAGTTCTGAGATTCATGAGGCTTTAAAGTTGCAACTCCGAGTAGAAATTTATACTTGCATTATGCCTGGATATCGCACTACATACTTGTAGAGTCTAAGCATTATTGCAGGGTATCCTGGTTCGTTGTCTCTATCACCTTTCCTCACTTATAGTTATAGTGCTTCAATCAATTCTCCCACTTTTCTTATTTTGTTGAGATTATAGTTCAGCAGGTCCTGGGAGTTATAGTTCGTAACCCACTTAAGAGGTTTAGTTTTACCTTTAGTCAGCTCAAGTAGGTTTTCAGCTTTCCCTGGCGAGCATTACTAAAATTGATCACTTGCTTATGGCCGGGAGTTTGCTTGAATTGCCGTTTCTCATTTTAAATCTTTCACCGGCATTTGCCAGGCTTCAGAATGATGTCGAAACCATTAAGCTACTGTGATCCTTGTTTTGCTCAATCCTCAGGTATTTCATTTTATTTTTCTTTCTTTTATACTCTGGTAGAGACAGAGAATAATAAAATTACCAGTTTGTTAAATAAAATGGTGATAAATGCTTTCCCATGCATGATCGTGTCTGGGCTACTTAATTATTTTTTAGGGATCTTTGACTAGCTGACATTAAATAGATTTCTTTGCTTTCCTTAGTAATTATTTAGGGACACACATATGTGTCAGGTTAATTTTGACTCACTTTTATATTTCCACGAGGTGTAGCTTTAAAACATTCATCAAAGACAAATCATTTTTTGGAGTTGAAAAATGACGATTTTCACTTGTTTATAACTCACAAACTTCTGAATTTAAACACCAACTGTAAAAGCCAATCTTCTTTTTTCTTCCCAGGCAATCTAAAAATGCAATATCATAGGAGCATTCCATTTAAAAAAACATAACTTTGATATGTTTCATGCTTTTGGGACACCCTGCACATTATGAATATAATTTTAAAACGTACCTCTGCCGGGTCTCTATCCACTCCAAAAATAAAAAGATCCAAAAATCCAGAGACACCACCATAAACGTCCGTGGCGTATACCGTGAATAACCCTGTATAATTAAAATGAGTGGTCAAAGTGGTGATAAAAAAGTGATAGTTATCTACTTTCGTGGCTAAAAGCTAAAGCAGATGAGGAAGGGAACCTAGTACAAGTAGGTTTGGACTGCCTCTACTCGGTGTGAATTCGATTCTCATCAGTCTCGCTCTTGTTGGCCGTGTCGTCTATTACTATTAGAAAACTTGTGTCTGGGTAGAATGAGCTAGTTCTCGAATCCCATAATTACTGGAGTGGAGCGACTTTGTCTTACCTACATACCGATTCTCCCTCCGTAAAAAAAAAACACATAGGTATGCCATGCAGCTAGAAATAGCTCGAAAACCTTTGTAAATGTCCTCGCAATTTTCATATTTTCATATTGAGCTTCATATTAAGCTAAAATTTGGGGGTAAGAAACAATAAAATATGAAATTTGCAAGGAATTTGCAAAGGTTTTCGAGTTCCAATAACCTACTTTCATTAGGTACCTACCAATGGTAAACAAATTTGAAACATTTTAGATGTTAATCATGCTTAATCATGGTTCTATGGTTATTAATCATGGAATAGGTAGTATAGTAGTCTGTAGTCGATTGAGAATGAGTACAAAATTTAGTTTTAATTTTTAATTTTAAACGCTTTTTCGGGGGGCTTCCGTCCCCCCTACCAACCCCCCCTCTCTTCAACGTCCTTTAATTTTCTTTTGTAATTTTATGCATTAGACAAATTCATAATCGAACCCCTTTCCCTCCAGAAGAAAATCCTGGCTAAGCCACTGATCTCATGATCTCATAATACATATACGCAACAAGTTATGGTTTCACATTGCAATAATTGAATGATCATTTTAAGTATTTCAATCCTTAGAATTCCTTTCGGTCGTTGAATTCACTGAATTGAAATAAACCACCACCACTAGCTCTGCTGGCTGAGAAATGTCGAAAAAAGAATCGACAGAGCAGATTTTAAGAGATTACTTTTTCTTAAAAATTCAAATGAAAATCAGAAACCTGAGGAATTAAGTAGGAAGCATTAAAACATGTAGCTTTTGTACTCCCCGTCTCTGCACACCGGCTTTATTCTTGCTTTATATTTTGTTCACAGATATTTAGAAACATTTTCGTAACTTCGGAACTTCGACATGAATTATGGATAACCATAGAGAGGTTTCTAGGTCATATGGAAAGTTGCCAACTAAATTACTCTGGAAAGAATAGAATAGATTTTAACATAGCACATAGTAAGATTATTATGTACCTAACAAAATTGTTATTTTATTAATAATAAACGCAGATTTACCAGGGAGCAATGGTGGAATTGCGTTAACATCCACAACTATGGAACCCAATATGGCGCAAAGTTTTTTTTGAACAAAACATGACAAATGATTTCCTGGATGTTTCCAGAAAATTTTCTCCTTCGGCACTCTTTCCATGCACAGTGCCTGGGCTCCTCACCCTTACCCCCTACCCTCAGTCTGACCGGATTTCAAAAATGTTTTTTTCTGCTCATTGTAATAGTAATGTTGCTATCCATATTTTTAACCTGATAAGTAAAATTTCTTTCTATGACTGTGAGAAGATTTTCAGATACTGTAAAATTACATCCTCGATTACGACCTCGAACTATGGAAATTTTTATTTTTTTTTTAAATACTGAACTACATTTATAAGGATTCATATGGAAAATCCGTACAGGTGAAGGAGCAATGCGGAAATTTCTCAATAAAATATAAATTAAACATTACAAGTATAGTGCTAAACAGAGGGAATATTTCAGTCTCATTTTGCTTGTAGCTCGGAACGCTTTGTGTTCCAATCACTTACCGTGCTTTTACGAGTATCACGTGCATTACGAGTATAAAGAATAAACAGCTCTATATTAAAAATACCAATTTAAAACTTTGAAATGAAAATTTCAGATATTTATGATAGCGAAACAACTGACTCATCATTACATGAGATGAACTTATGGCACATACCCACTATATTACCTACATACCTTATTTCGGCATAATTTACTTCCAAACTTTCTGTTACGACATTTCTAAAAGGAACAAAGCCCTATTGGATTCCATTAATATCCTTTCTGAAAATATCCAAAACATCGGCCTTTCCTGTTCTACCCGTTCGGTGCGCATCAGTCCTCCATTTTGAATTTTATGAAAAATAATTGTTTTTTTTTTCATTTACACAACATTTTGAAAATATTTTCTTTGAATTTCTCATGGTTACTTATGTCTCAAAATTATTTTGAGGCTCTACGAACAATAGTGCCTAAGAAATGGCCGATGGCTACCTTAACACGGGACCCCCGCGGCAACCGTGTATTTGTCAAACGATTTTTCCGATTTTTTCAGGTTTAATTCAAAATATATCGATCGTAGAGAAATACTGTACCTAATTGAATTTCCTACAAGTTTAGTTTCTCTCACCCAAAAGATTTACAATGGCTCAGTTAGTCAAAAAAAGAAATTTTCATAAAATTCAAGATGGCGGACCGATGCGCACTTCAGATCTGATCGCCATTTTGAATTTAGACTACCAGTGACCTTCCCTAACGAGTAGAATAATAATGATCAACAAAGGAATTTTTTCTAAGTTAAAAGTACATAAGGACTCGGCAAAATATATTTAAATGTAGCTAAGAAGGAACAATAACTAATTACAAATATTTGCATAATTGGTAGGTACCTAACATCGATAAGTAAGAAGGAAGTTACGGCACATAGCACACAATTTATGCTTAATCATTCCGTACACTTTAAACATTCCGCCACCTTATAGAATCGTTTCTCGGCCCACTGGATCCAGCACCTAGTTGTTTGACATAAGAGTGAAAATTATAATGAAAGCTTATTGGGGGGCAGGAGTTTACTAAGCAGACCCCCATGCCAGGTTATATTATTCTAAAAAAAGGTATATATGGCAAAAGGTATTTACAGCCCACGCTTCTTTCGAACTTTTCAATGGATAAAGTCCAGAGGTGAGTCACATAGTCATCAATATGAGTCAAATAAGTCAGATGAGTCAAATAGATCTTAGGCCGATAGTTGATCTCTTGAGCTTTTTCCCTTTTTTGAAACGGATTGTCCTTCGGCAGACTACCTTCCAGGATTGAGAGAAAATATCAGACCACTAGGAAATAATGAAATAGGCGACAAAGTACAGATGTCAGTCTGTAATGGGGGGCATTTTTCAGCACGATTGCTAGTATGTTATCGAGTCCCGCTGACTTGTTGGTGTCTAAAGATGAGAGTATTCCCCTTAGATAAAAGAAGATAGTTTTCAGGTAAGATTTTTTTTCGCCCTTTAAAAGCTTCCAACAGTAGGTTAGCTGGGGAGTCTCCCTGAGAGTAAAATAAATTATTAAAACTGCTTTTGTGAAACGACTTTGTCTCATTTCACGTCCCATACAGAACCGCTTATTCGTTCCGAACTAGTGAGTGTGAATAAAACCAGGGAAGCTGAAGAACATAATTATTATTATGAGAATATCTGCCTAGGTAGAGGCAAAGGAATATTCAGTGAAGCATATTATAATGGTTGAAAAGAAGGATTTCGCATTTCTTATTGAATAATTTTTCTAAGGAAGAAAAAATACAGGGAGTTTTACTTCCATTAATTATCTAGCACTTAATACTTTATTGAGTTCCAGTTTATCAATCGTCAAGTTTGCATAAATAATATTATACGAAGGAGCACTCGTAAATTATTCTGGATTCCTAATTCCTATTTGTTTTCTTGTTGATGTTTACCTTCTACAATAATTCTTATGACGACATCAACGTCGCGGCGAAATTTCTAGTAACATGTCAGGAATGACATATTACCATATTGGAACCAAAATGGTTCCGCGTTCTGCGCGTCTTAAAAAAGTATAAACAAGAGAGTAGAAAACAGAGTGAAGTGATTAGTGAAGTGAAAGAGCATAGTAGTTGTATTAGCGTTGTATGTGTAAATAAGAGAACAGCTGATTATTATATTTGGAGACTATTGTTATAGGTTATACTTGTGTTAAAGAATAAATAAATTTTTATAAGATCTTTAATTTTTGTGAATTAATAAAGTGTAAGACCCGTAACAATATAATGTAGAGTGTATTTTAATATATCTCATTTCGCATTTGGAAAATTTTTACTTATTTTAAAAAGAGCTTGAAAGTATAGGGTGCAATCGGGCATAAATGAAATAACTCTCTTATTACAATATTCCAGAAATTGGATTTACTCGTATATACTGTGAATTAAACAACATCTATTATAGTATCAATTTATCACCTACAATAATACTAATATCATGATTTCTGGTTTCAAGTATGTACCTAACAAAATGAAAACCTTCTTTAATTCAAATTCCTCTGTTTAATATCTCATCCTTTCCTAAAAAGAAAAGCCGTACAAAAGGCTGAACGAGCAGTTTATCTAAAAGTACATGAAGTCACTTTTCTCTGAGCTCATTTTATAATAGATAAAAATGAGAACGTTTGCTCTAGGCAGACGAAAACTTCTGAACCGTTAACATGAAGAGATACCTCTCATGTTTATGAGAATTCACCACAAGATAAAACATTATTACATTTTCGTTCAGAGGCATATTAGAAGTACTTTGTTCTTCTAGTTGCATTCAGAGACAAGACAATATTTTTGCATTGTAAGTACATTTTATTAAAAATTTATTTTTTATTAACATGAATGTTTGAGAAATATTTTATGGGCTTCTGAATGAAATCACCGATTCCTTTGAGACCCTTCTAAGATGCTTTCCAATTGTAGTTCAAGCTGCCTTTTTTCCAAGTCAAGGAAAAAATTATATTCTTAAAAAGGATTGGAAAGCGAATTCATAATTTGACACTCTGCTTTATGGTGTGCTCAGGTATAGGAGACATAATTCGTTCTCTTCTCGTCAGGATACTCTCAAGATTCGGCGTCAGCAATACATTTCAAAGGCCTCTATTTATTTTCTGTCGGTTCTGTTGCTCGTTATCCAGGGACTTTTCCATATATTTGTCAGCTTCGCCATGACTTACTTAGCCAATAACGCTCTTCGTCTTATTTTGCCACTGCATCCGCCTTGGTTTGTTATTAGGGATCCTAGATAAATATACGTGTTGACCGTTTCGGTATTGTAAATTCTCTACATCTTTGTCTTATTCTGTCGGTATATTATCATTATTTTGGTTTTCTGTTTGGTAATTTTGCAGACCGACTTCGATGCTTTTTGCTTCTACTCGTTGAATGAACTCCCTTAGTTCTTAATTCTTCAGAAGTGGCGATGAGGCTGGTATCATAAGGGTACTGCAGATTATTAATTTTTTTACCGTTGATGATTATTTTTCCTTCCCGTTTCTCTAGAGCGTTCCTCATGATCCATTCGCCGTATATCTTGTAAAGCATGGGACTTAATATGCAGCCTCGTCTAACACCTTTATACTGGCATGGAAGCGCTCTGTAAGTTCATCTTCGACTCTGACCTGGCAATTATTACTATCGTATAGACTTTTTATTATGGATTTCAAGTGACGAGGTACACCGATTTCTCCAGGACGCTCCATAGTTTCTGCCAATGCACCGATGAACGCAGTCAAACGCCTCGCGGTATAGTCAATATAGCATAAATAGGTTGGTATATTAAGTTCTCTGACTTTCTTTATCATCTATCTCAGGTTTAAAATCTCTTCTCTTGTGCCTCTGACAGGTACAAAGCTCGCCTGTTCTGGTGGCAATTGTGGCAGTAGTATTGTAGTCGTTCCTCTATTATCTTCAGCATAGCCTTACAGGCATCTAAGATGAGCGTATTTGTCCGGGAGTTTCCGCAAGTGTCTTTCGGGCCTTTTTCGTGGATCTAGTCCTCAGACCAAGTCCCATTGCTCCAGATTAGATTATATATTTTCTGAAATATATCAATTCCTGAGTCACCGGTCGCTTCCAGTATTTCCCCGACAATATGGTTTGTTCCCGGTGATTTGTGTGTTTTCAGCCCTCTCAGTAAGGCCACTTCAGAGTGTCATCTTCCAGTCTTATCGCTGAATATCTTGGAGTTAAGTTACGTGTGATTAGCTTTATTTTCTTGAACATCTCTTGTTTCGTTTGTGTGTGTGTTGTTCGATTTCGCTGCATATCTTGTTCAGATATTCATTTTGGTCATTTCTGCATCTTTTCTTAATTTCATTGCTGCGAGCTCTAAATATTCTGCATGCGCTTAAGCAATTTTGAGCCCTTGGGCTTTGAGATTTTGTGGGTTATCAATCCTGTACTATGTCTCGTCTGAGATTCAGCTTTTAGTGGATTTCCTTCCACTATTTTTTTGTTTCGCTTCTAATATGTTTGTTAAAGCTGTCCTTGTCTTACTTCAGAGGGAGTTAGCTGTCTCATTTGATGTTCCTCAAGTTTCCGCTTGTCTATCTCTTCGGTTGTCCTTGTCTTAGAGTCTTCATTGTGCCAGATATCTCATAGGTTGGTGGTTGGTTTAGTTGTCTTCGGTCTACTTAACTTCACGCGTTGTCCGCGGCGAGGAATTCATGGTCGCTGTGGCAATATTTTCCTGGGTATGTTGTTGTGTTGCGGTTCTAATTTTTTTATATATTTACCGTCTGGGGACGTCAACGTGTAAAGTCTTCTCGGGTGACGTTAGAATCCAGTATTAGCGATCAAGAAGTTGTTCGCTGTGGCAAATTGTATTAAGCCTTCCCCTCTAGCGTTTCTATTTCCTATGCTGTTTTTCCCAATAAAGTCTTTCAATTCTTGATTGTTGTCCTCTTTCCTCCCTTTAGCATCGAAGTCGCCCATCACTATTGTTATTTCGCGATTCACATTAACTGGGTGGTAGTTCGGTCCTTGGTTTTTCTATACTCTTTGACATCGTGGGCAAGTCTCTTGTTTACCACTATTGCTACTCCATTTCGGAAGGTATCTTTTGTTCCCATAAATATTACGGTATTGTTATTTTTGGATATAAAGTGTTCTGAGCAGGCACTTAACCCAGAAAACAGCAAAAATAATCATTTACTTACTCATACTAACCTCGATCTAGCTATTCCAAGATCTTAAAAGATTTATGATAGAAGCTTTGAAATGAAACATCGTCCAAGCACCAAACTAACTACATAATAAAAGTCTGTAACAAGAATGAAAATTATGATTTAGATCGATAAAAACAAACATAAAAACTCAATTATCATAAAACCAACCTCTCAAAAATAATTCTTCTTATTACACCCTTCCATCACATTGAATCGTCCGTATAACAGAAACGTAAATCAAATAAAACAAACGCAAAGTGTTTGGCAAACATTCCGAACATGTGATAAAATTTATCCCAGCTTTTGTTCGGAGACGGGAGTTGCCTCCGTGATGCATTGTTGCTGTTTCCTTTTTAGAGAAGAGTTGGGGGGTTTCAACCCCCTCAGTCGTTCCCGGTGAAGTGAAGTCGATTTTCCTTTGGTGTCCATGTTTCTACTGTGAGAGCGTTCTATGTGGAGAGTAGAATAACCTTTCCATTTATGATTTATTTTGCGTTTTATTTATTAAACAGCACAAAAATGAACTCTCGGTTCATTGAAACTATTAATAATAAACGTTTCGTATTATCCACGGGCGCATAGAAACGAAATATTTTTAATTAACGTTTCAAATAAACAAAAAGCGAACAGTTATAATTTTAGAGAGAAAGGTAATTTTAAGGTTTTTCTGGTTCCCTTTGATGACTCAAACTTTACAATTTGAAATGAAAGCAGTCTCAATTAACGCACTCGTGTCCACGTTAATGGTATTTTAATTACAATTTACGTCACTATCCTCAGATCGTATGACAGGAATGTACCTACAGATGTTATTTTAAAACGAAATTTAATTTGTTAATCATAATTCGGTTTTAGGATTTCATTTTATGCTTTACTACTACTAGCAAATCCCACATAAATTAAAATGGTCAAATGAATAAAAAACAATTTTGTAAATAAACAAATTTAAACTTCATTTTAGCGGTGCTGTGAAATTTTGCGTCTCTTTATTGAACTAACTCTTGACATTTGTTCTGTATAATAAGGTTAACAAAGTTGCTTTGCGCCAAGTTTAGAATGAAAACTTAATACAGTTCAAAGTTTCTCCCAGCTGCAAGCATTACGTAGGTAACTCATAACTTTAGAGTCATAATTTAATGTCCTCCGATTCTTGTTCCTTGAATCAACTCTAACTACACCTTTTCCAGTTGTTATTCAGAAAGTAGCAATTGATATTCAGATATTACTAAAAATGATATTCAGACAGACAGTGTAGCAATTATTGTAATTCAGAATAAGTTAACAATAATTGATTTTCAGAAACTTGTATTGTAATTCAGAGAATAGCAATAATTATTATTGAATTTCAGATTAAATCAAATGTAATTATTCCGAATTTTACAGCAGAAGCAATTTTCTCAGGAACTGTACAGGGGGTTACATATATTACAATACAGTAAATGCAGATTGACGAAATTTTAACGAAATAAATGTATTCATCACGATATTTATAAAGGGTGCTCGGAAACGAACCCGTTTTGCATTAGGCCCTGGTAAAAAAAGGTTTGTCGTAACTTAATCGACTCTTTACAAATGACAGCCTTTGGTTTTGTTAGGTTAGGACAGTTGTCAAAACATTCAAGAACGTTAATAAAGTAGGCACTCACTTTATGGACATTTTTATAAAACACAAATAAAATCAACAATTAATTCATTTAAGCATTCTCCTGGACACTTTTTAATACACGGTTTCTCACTCCACTAAAGGCACACTCTGTAACAGTTCCCCGGGTGTATCGTCTATTTCGACAAACTTCTCTTCTCGATTACTTGACTTGACTTCGTTAACAGTCTCACAAAAAATATCGAGTCCTGGATGTAAATGCATAAAGAGAAATCAAATTCAAGCTTGTAGGATCTGGCTGGCTACGGTGTATGAGTGCACTACGAGATTCACGACTGATACGTCTATCAACACAAATCTCTTTCACAAAATTGGATGCTACGGAAGTTTTCCAACAAACACATCCTTGTTCAGTAATTCTGGGAATTGCTATACATGATATTCTAAGCCATGCTAAACCTGTGAAAAAATCTTAGTGAAAACTGTAAGTTTCGGGAAAACTATTGACAAAAATTTTACCTGGCCAGGAATGTCTCGGAGTAGTTATACCATCACTACCATACCACTCGATAAGGACAAAAGTGAGCACCTTTCCAAAAAAGCTTGTGAGCAGGTTCATATACATAAACACTCCATCCAAGCACCTAGTTTGATGAGGAGCTAGAAGTAATTCTTGGGTTCCACCACATGATGTTTTTCTCAGATTTTCGCTCTTACGTGAGCGTTTTTAATTAATTTGAACAATATAAATGAATGACGAAGCATCAGTAATAATTTTCTTCGTCTAATAAAAAGTCAATTTTCTTGATTATTTATTTTATGAACGTTTGAAAAAGAACGGCCTTCAGTAAAAATAAATAATTCTAAATTTCAAAAACGTCAAATTACATCCATTTTATTGAGACTGCAGATGGGAGAACTGAATTACGGAGTAGAGACCGATCTAAAATAACCTGTTACTTTGAGATACCCATGGCGAGAAACATTGTTTACGACTATTTGACGCATATCTGTTGAATAATTTAGAAATACGGATGAAATAAAGATGATTTGAGACTCACAACTGGTAGTAAAATTACAGTTATTTTGAAACAACTCAAAACGAATAACAGTTACAGCTAGTAACCGTGATAGTAATCTAAATACATTGTTATATACTTTAATAATGGAATCACCTACGATTATTTTATAATGTCAAATTCCATACAATTCAACATTGTACATAAGTAGGTTAATACATACAAGTATGTAAGAAGTAAAGTAAAGTAAGAAATGTGAAATAATATGCTCCTAATAGTTTTAAAATGGAGTATAAAGGACAGAGGGTAGGTACCTAATTAAATTTAGGAGAAGTATAATAATATTACAATGTTGGTATTTATAAAACAAACAAAAAATCACATAATTGGTCATAATTAGTCAGTATTAGTCAGTAAGATACCTAGTTTATTCGGCTCTAACGTATATCACGTTACATCTTGCATTTACCAGGTGTTATTGCTCAATTAACGTCTTTTAGATTTCTTATGTTAGTACAGGGCCTTTACACAATTAGCAACAATTATCGACACAAGTTTATTAGATCATTTCATTATTATATATTGAGTTTTTCTGTTCCAACTCGAGGACTGTCCACCATTTCCACTTGGATTTACTTGGCCCTTAATCTTCTCTACCCTTCCAAATTAGATTTAATATTATATAAGATACGTTCGAGTCTACCAGTCCTCAGAAAAAAATAAAGGCTAAGTTCCAGGATTTACTGAGAGCCCAATTTGATTAAAATTTCATATTAATGCACCTAAATGTCTCTTTTGTTATATGTAAGAACAAAAAAATAAAAAAAATAAATAACCTACGCAATATTATACTGCAGTGAGTTAAGAACTATAAATTATATACAATAATGAAGAAAAAGCCTACAAATGTATTTTTTAACATTTTTAAAAGATCAGTACCTAGGCACTTTTTATTGAATAGTGATATAGCTCTGGAAAAAATATAATGATAGGCCAAAAAACAGTATAAAAAATTAAGTTTCAATTTAAAAATATTTTTCTTGCTTCAAAATGATGTATCTAATTCTTCATATTAACAGTAGCACAAAACACGATGCTATAAAATTAAAACATACTAGGTACTACTTTACTTCCCTTTACCTAACTTCATTTAATCTCAATCATTTTTACAATTTTTTGTAAAAAAATTAGTCTTTCTTATATTTTTAGGTGATCATTTTTGGTCCAGTCGGTGAAGTAAAAAATGTACCAAAAGTTAATAAAAAATCTTATCTAAGATTTTCCTCCAATAGTCGTTAGTGAAGAGGTTATAGAGAACATAAAACCTCAAAAATCAGTTCTGGCGGGGGTGCAGCGCTTCCCCTCCCCCTACCTCCAAAAAACCACCTCTTTGGTAAAAAAGTATTTTTTTTTGCTTTTTGTTGTGTTATCCGTTGGATATATCAAAAACATACTGATGAGAAAAAAGAAAACTTAAGTGATTCCCTAAAAAAAGCTATCTTATGTAATTTTTTCTTATGTCATAATTTTTGAATTATCAATATTTAAGAAATTGCAAATTTTGTATTTTTATGAGCGCTAATTTTCGTTTAATTTAAATTTTTTGCTCTAGAAACAATGAAATTACTCGAAAACCAAACAACCTATGAAGAAAAATCAAAATGGGTTTTGAATGAGACATAAAACATTTTTTAATTCTCATATTGTCTGCTTGTTTCTGCTTTTTTAAGTTGCTATTTTGAGGCCATTTTAAGTATTTACAGGCCTAATAAAAAAATTGACAGCAATATACAGGGTGATTCAGACCACCCGTACACCCCTTTTTTTCTCGAAAACGGCGCATGGGATTTTTTTGGTAGATAAGCCTCTTTACTAAATCGAGACCAAGAAATTGAATTATGATACTTACGAGCTGCGGAATTTCCGGGAAATCGGAAAATTTGCTACCAACTTTGAAATTTTAAATGTAACTCTAGATCAAATTGGCCATATTTGCGAAGGTCTTTAAAATGCATAGTTTGAATTTAAAAGTCGAATATTTAAGTAATAAAAAGACTAGTTTCGTGAATATGGCGTACACAAACGAAGAAGCTTTTGAAATACGCAGCATGTTTCTGGCATATTGGACAGGAGGGGCCAAGTCGACGTTGTGTACACCGATTTCTCTAAGGCGTTCGATCGAATTGACCATCATGTGATCATTGCGAAATTGAGTAACTTCGGCTTGTCTAATAATTTAATATCCTTATTTAGATCGTATCTTTGCACCAGACAGCTCTACGTCTCGTTTAATGGGTTCAATTCATCCACTTACACAGCTAACTCTGGAGTTCCTCAAGGATCAAATCTTGGCCCTCTTTTATTCCTGATGTTTATAAATGACTTACCGAATCAAATCAGCAGCCACACCCTGATGTTCGCAGATGATGTAAAAATTTTCCGTCCTATATTCTCTGTACAGGATGCAGTGGCTCTTCAGGCTGATCTTACTGTCTTGTCTGACTGGTGCATTAAGAATCACTTATCTCTGAGCATCGAGAAGTGTAAAATAATGTCATACTTCTCAATCAAATCTCCAATTGTATTTACTTACACTGTAGCTGGAAATCAACTGACTCGCTCCAACTCTACCAAGGATTTGGGAGTAACTTTTGATACCGAGTTGACATTTTCTCAACACGTGACTAATGTATCATCTTCATCAGTTAAGATGCTGGGATTCATTATTCGCAATACTAGATCGTTTCAGAGTATTCACTGTTTGAAGACTTTATATTTTTCTTTTGTCAGATCCAAGTTAGAATATGCAATGATGGTTTGGTTCCCCTTATATAATAATAAGGTTTGTTTATTGGAAGCTGTGCAACGTAGGTTCCTTAAGTTTTTGTGGCTCAGACAATTTCATAGATACCCACATCAGGGCTTCCCGTATGAAATCCTTCTGCGGACGTTTGAGTTTGAGTCACTGGGTGAAAGACACAGAATTTGTTGCTTAGTATTTTTGTTTAAATTGCTACATGGCTGGATTGATTCCCACTTGCTGCTGGAAAGCATCGATTTATTTATCAGTCGTCACAAAAGTAGATCCCAGTGCCTGTTTCGCCTAAAAAACCCGAAGACCAGTGTTCTGTTAAAATCACCCTTATATAGAACCTGTTCATATTACAATGCTATAAGCCGCACGTGCGATGTGTTTTTTCAAACATTTAATTCCTATAAGAAATCTATTGTCGGCCTATCATAACAGGAAGTCTTGATCTAGGTATAGTTATAATATGTGCCTGGTTCATTAATGGGTCTCAACTCAACAAAAGTTTATGAAAATGTATGCTTTAGTTCTATTGTTTGTGTTTTAGGTTTTATATTATTTCGTTTTGGTTTTTATTTTTTAAGCAAATATTGTTTTTTCTTTTGTCCTGTAAATGGATATTATAATCTGTTGGGCAAATAAAGTTATTATTATTATTATTATTAAATGTTAATGGTACTGGGTGAATGTCATCAGAATTATTCAGCAGCTCAGAGATTGTATGCTCAGCGGTATCCTAATCGCACACATCATTCTCGTTTGATTTTTAAGCGTTTGGCCACTCGCATTCGCATAACAGGTAAAATTCAGCCAAACCACAACAGAAATGCTGTAATAAGGCGACTAATTATGGATGAAGTAGCACCTGATATTGTGGCTGCTGTTATTGTCAATCCTCATGATTCCACTCGAAGAATTTCAGCAGATTCCGGTGTGTCACAGTCGACTGTGTGGAGAATTTTGCACAACAATGGTCTGCATCCATACCACATAAACCTTCATCAAGAACTAACAAATGACGATTTTAGAAAACGTCTCGTATTTTGCAACTGGTATCGTCGTCAGAATCATGACTTCCATAAGAAAATCTTGTGGACAGATGAAGCAACTTTCAAAAGTAGTGGCAATGTGAACATTCACAATGCACATTATTGGTCAGAGGAGAATCCGCATTGGTTACGAACAGTTGACCACCAACATGTGTGGAGCCTCAACACTTGGTGCGGTTATTATTGGTGCTCAAATCATTGGTCCCTATTTTTTTGATGAACATTTAAGTGGCAACCTGTACAATGAATTTTTACGGAATCACTTGCCAGAATTGCTCGAAGATATCCCGTTGGCTACAAGGGTAACAATGTGGTTACAACAAGACGGTTGCCCTGCTCATTATTCTTTGCTTGTTAGGGATACTCTTAACACGTTTTTTCCTCACAGATGGATAGGAAGATCCAGTCAAATATCTTGGCCTCCGCGGTCGCCAGATTTGACACCGCTGGATTTCTATTTATGGGGTAGGATTAAGGACTTATTAGTTTATCAAGAGCGTCCAATCAGCAGAAATGACATGAAGCAACGCATTCGAAATGCATGTAATTCAATTGCCCCAGAGGAAATTTCAAGAGCAACAAAGAGTGTTATACGAAGGGCAGAAATGTGTATTCACAATGGTGGACGACACTTTGAATAAAATATCACATCTTGCCTAATTGTTAATTTATTTATTGAGGCAACTTATGATTATGTTTATTAATTAAATATTAAAGTGATTCTGATGTTCTTCTAAAATTTTAACTCTTATAATAACAAGTCTTATTAATACATGTTCAATTTAAAGTTGCAACTGTCAAAAATGACAAATCCATAAAAAATTGTTACCTGTTATCTGTGGAACTGATTTTTGGGGTGCGTTCGGAAATGTGTATAAAATGCCTGTAGACTGTATGAAATTTCAGTTTGTCATATCTCAGCAATGGAAAGTTGATGGGAAAAAATGTTTTTTACAAAAGTTGTTTCTTTTCCAAAGACCTTCGCAAATATGGCCAATTTGATCTAGAGTTACATTTAAAATTTCAAAGTTGGTAGCAAATTTTCCGATTTCCCGGAAATTCCGCAGCTCGTAAGTATCATAATTCAATTCCTTGGTCTCGATTTAGTAAAGAGGCTTATCTACCAAAAAAATCCCATGCGCCGTTTTCGAGAAAAAAGGGGTGTACGGGTGGTCTGAATCACCCTGTATAATGTTATAGATGCATTATCTTTTAGGTAAAGACATTACCACAGTGCTGAAAAAACTGAAAATATAAAAATTACATTTTGAAATTTTATCAGCATATTACAGTTCAACCAAATTTTGGCAATTTTTTATTATTTCCTAAAAATTAAACAAAAATGACCAAAACAAATTGAAAATGTAGCTAAAATATTCTTTTAAGTACAACTATCATAAAACAATTATTCTTAATACTTACTACTTTCAAAATTTAAAAAAATGCATTAAACCAAAGTAATTAAAAAAATTGCATATTATGTAGTCAAAAAGAAACACATATTAAATGCTGGTAAAATTTCAAAATGTAATTTTTTTATTTCTACTTTTTCAGCATTGAGGTAATGCCTTGACATAAAAAATACATCTAAAACATTATATTGCGGTCAATTACTTTATTAGGCCAGCAAGTACTACTTAAAATAGCAAAAACCAACCTATAATAATAATTCTTCTTTATTGTAATATACCTATTTCCTATTTCTATACTAAAAGTGATTCATAATCAATGAGAATGCCAAAAATGTCGTATTTTATGTACCCTTCAAAACCAATTTTAATTTTTCTTCATTGCATGTTTGGTTTTCGAGTAATTGCATTTTTCCTAGCGCCAAAAATTTAAAATAAACGAAAATTCGCGCGTCTCAAAAGTAAAAAATTTGCAATTTCTTAAATATTGGATAACTTGAAACGAAAAAATTACCAAACACTTTTCTTTTAAGAAATCACTCAAGCTTCCTTTCTTTTAAGAAGTTTTTTTTTGATATCTCCAACATAACAAATAACCAGTTTTTAGCAAAAAAATATTTTAGATAAAATTTTTTATTAACTTTTGGTACATTTTTTACTTAACATACTGGATTAATTATTATACAAATAGCACTGGTTCTATAATTTTGAAATCAGAAATCAATAGTAAATGGTGGAACATTTAACTTAGGTACATAAGTAGTTTTCAATCATTTTTGCATATTTATTTTGGTTTGCACAACTTGAAATGCATTTTTAAATGCAGCTTGTAATGCAAATTCATTTGTCAGTATTGCATAATTTCAACACTAAACACAACCGTGTTTACATTTACGCTGTAAAAGCTCGCTCGTCACCGAATATTCCCCTGTACGAGTAGGAATTTTCCATCTGCTGCATTTATTTGCCAGCAGCAAACTTACAAATGCAGAATTTCTACTGGTACGAAATATAACGGAATCCTTTTTATCCTTTGCTTTTAGAAAAAACTGACCAGTACTGAATGCTTAAGTTGAGAAACTATAATTAAGTCCATATATTCCAGCTTCAAAGCAAAGTTCGTTTTTGGTGCAGGCAGGCTTGTTTTTTTGATTAATAAAATTTATTTAATACAATTTAAGCATCTTACCTCCATCAAACTTCTTCCAATCCTGGATACGCAGCGAATCTTGCAGAATCAAAAACTAAAAAATGAAATACCGAACTCTTGAGGCGAGGATATTGCGAGCAATGCACGGATGAGAATTGCTCTCTGTGCAAAGAATCGGGAATCATCCGAAATCTCTTATTTGTGTTTATTTTCTTTAAATATTTACAATCTTTTATGTTTCATGTTCACACCTGTTCTTATTTCTTTAATTCAATAAATAACTTTTAATATCAAGAAAACCAAATAGAAAACTTTATTTATTTTCGCCACTTTAATGTAAAATTACATGGCTTGTGGCTTGTGGCTATACAGGTTTTTGAAAGTTTCGAAATTTTATCTTTATAATTCACCTTAATTTTTACCCGAGACACAATAATTAATGCATCTTTCATCAAAATATAACTCCTTTGGATATACCTCCAAAGAGCTGTTTGTCGGTTCACCCTCATCATTTGTCAGTTCACCCTTTAAAACTGTAACTAAACATGAGTGTCAAAACTGCTTCGAATTCCTATGTCTTGTCTATAACGTTTGACTTTGTTGCAGGGAGGAGGTATGGCCCTGTAGCGGGCTCCACGGCTTAAAGACGGGGAACACTTCTTACCTCATAGGGGTGGCCGCCCCACTATTCCTGCAAAAGGTCAAGCTAGTGCACGGGAGGGTCGCGGGGAAGGTCACCGGATACGTGTCCAACAACTATAATGGTACGTATTAATTTTTTTAATTGTTGTTAATTTAAGTTGGATGTAGTTTTTTAATTTTTACTTATCATACGACACCCCTTCACTTGTAGTGACCATGAAAGAAATGTTTGTCTTGCAGGAATAAGTTTCCTGTACCTAATATAAGTTAGTATCGGTACTGTTCAGTGGCATATCTCCAAAGTTTTTCTTGAAATTCCATCATTTCAACGCCAAAAAAATATTGCCTTAATTGAAAAAGAAAATTGTTTGAAAAATATTATACAGGATGTTTGGTAACTGGGCAGCCAAAATCGTGCATCATCTGTAAAATAGTATTTTATCTACGAGTGATTAATAAAATTCACTTTTTTACATGTTTCTTAGTTCATAAAATGTATGATTATCATGAAGAGTGCATAAAGTAAAAAACGAGTGAAATAAAGTGTCGTCCGGTTCATTATTTAACGCATTCCACGCTATTCATAACCTGAAATGAATCGATTGATTTGAATAGTCCAATCACGAAATCGCATTCAAAAACAATTGAACATGACGGTACAAGAGACGTTATGAGGAACGTCATCGTTTATTCGCAGATCGGCAGACCTACCTATTGTTAGAAATAATTTCAGTTTCAATAAAACCAGTGAAACGGCTTTTTTTAAATATTTTTTCCGAATATTTTTGAAAAATATTAGATCAGCGAACGCACTACCGGTAAGGTACAGATCTCCGGTCCACAGTTCACACACACTGCTCCCCTCCGTCCTCATTCCTGCAGGCTTGTCGAGGCCGAGAGCCGAAATCATGACCTGCTACTCCCACCACAGGCATTTCGTGTGTCGTCGTTCTTCCTTCAACCTGATGTTCCCAACCAATCAGTATGTAGGTACAATTATTAGTTATTTTCATTTTGTGGCGTTTAGTTACCGAAAATGGGTATCTACTGTCAAAGTATCTACAATTTAATGAATGAAATATCTTTGCAACGCAATTTTCCTTCGGAAATTGAAGAGAAAATGTTTGAGCACCGAAAACAATGTACAAGAATCGAAACAATGCTTAAGAAATATTTCCATAATAACAATAGTACTGGGGCTTAGGGTTATGGTTGAATTCGTTAAGGGGGTAAGGGGGGGCATGAGGAAAGTGGCGGTAAAGTTTGGCGTGGGGTAACGGGGCGAAAAAAAATTTCAAAAGTTGCGTGAATAGTTAAAACTTTTATAAATAAATATTTTATTTTTATAAATAAATCGTTGTGTATGAATAGTATTATTTCTTTTTACAAATAAATATTTTACCCTTTACTTTTGTCTTTTCTCTGGTTGTTGTAATAAATAATATCGAAAGCAGGGAAAGGGAAAGGGGGAGGGGGGCAGCGAAAGAAGATTAAATGAAAAAGGAAAAAGAAAAAGGTAAAAAAGGTGATTGAAAAAAGTTAGGAGAAAAAAAAAAGAAAGAGAGATGAGCAGAGTGCGAGAAAAAAATAGTGAACGAACGTGGGGTCGTGGAGCCTGGGTCGCTAACGCGGCGGGCAAGAGTGAGAGAGAGAGAGGGGAGCAGTGTGACTAAAAAATAGTGAACGATCGTGCCGGGGTCTCGGAGCCTGGGCCGCTATCGCGGCGGGGGGGGGAACAATTTTTTTTTTAAAAGTGTCACCTCTTAAACGTCAAAATCGAAAGTAATCATTTTTCTCTGTAACAAAATTTATTATGTTAGCTGTGTAATTTTTGGTTGAAATTTTTTTTGCCGTTTTCAAATTGAAGAGAATACCCGCGATTCGAAACTGACCGTGAAAAAAAAACGACAAAACAATCGAAAGTGTCAATTAAAAAATGCCAAATGCGAAAAATCTTGAATAAATACATTTATTTTTCAGCATAAAAAATCGCTGTGACGTTAAAAGTCGCGATACAATTTTTTTTTCAAATTCAAAAACAAAGGCATTACCCTTAACTCGAACGTGGTTGTAAAAAAAAAACGAAAAAAAAAACGAAAATGCGACTTTTTAAACGTCAAAGTCCACAAATTGCGAGCAAAAATCGGCCATTTTCGAAAATTCACAGCGTCGCCATTTTAAAAATTTAAGCGACAAAAATTGAAAATTCCGACAGAGCAACTCTTCTACTACCAATCGAAAGTAATTCCCGAGTCCTGATGTACAGAAATTATCTAGAATTTTTTTTTCGAAATATAGCTGATTTTCATTCATTTTGCTCGGAAATTGTGAAGCTTTTAAGCACGAAATTGTACCGTTCGGACATTTTTGACCGTAACTTTGGCCACGACGGTCGAGAGATGATCGAAAAGGTATCAACGTGTAGCTGAGAAATGGTTCTTCAACACTGCAAAATTTTGTCGCAATTGACGTAACCGTCTGTGACCTATAAGCTGTCAAAGTCGATTTAAAAATTTTTTTTTTTGAAAATTTTCAAAAGCGTCTGTAGCGGCCATTTTAAAAAATTTCGCGATCGAAATTTCACGTTACGCTTCTTATCGACGAAATCTGTCGACTGAAAAAAAAAAATTCCCAGAAACTTGCACCGTTTCGGAGAAAACGACGAAACAATTTGCGATCGAAAAAATCTATAGACCCTTTCGATTTATCAAAAAAAAAAAAGAAACGGCTGAAATTCGCAGCTTGGCACGTCGGGAGCGCTGTGAGTTCTGATCCGAAATCCGTTTTTCGTTTGCGTGCATATTTCCGGACAAAATGGCGTCCAAATGTCAGGTTTTGCTGAAATTTGGCGAACACGATCGAGGAAATAATTTTTGCCGATTCGGAAAATCAAGATGGCGGAGATTTAGTAATTTTACCGGAACGAAAAGACTAAGCTACGACACACTCACAAAATTTTTTTGAAAAAAGAATTGAAACTGTCATTTAAAAAATGGCAAAATTTAAAAGTTGAAAAAAATTGAAAAAGACACGTGTTTTTGCACACGTAAAAAATTAAATAAAATCGAAAAATCAAGATGGCGGCCATATTTTTGTTTCGCCGTACAGGAAAAATGTGCAACAATGACAAATTGATGCAAGAGCCGAAGAAAAAAATTGCAACTGTCATTTTTCAAACGTCAAATTCAAAATTTTTTCGAAAAAAAACCGCCATTTTGAAACGCTCGTAGCTACGCCATTTTTTAAAAAACCGCGCGAACGAATGCTAACACGATGTTTCTGCATGTTTTGTCTATCGCTGGTAGTTGAGTTGGTTTCGATATCACTTATAGTTTGTATACAGGAAGGTTTAGAAAAGTGCTCCGAAATTTTTATTTTGGAGCAGTGCGACTAAAAAAGTTCACTCAAGACAAAAAAACAAAAAAGAACGTGGGGTCGCGGAGCCTGGGCCGCTAACGCGGCGGGCAAGAAAGAGAGAGAGAGGGGCAGCAGTGCGACTAAAAAAGAGTGAACGAACCTGTGGTCGTGGAGCCTGGGCCGCTAACGCGGCGGGAGAGAGATAGAGAGAAAGGGTTCGAACAATGCGACTAAAAAAAAGTGAACGAACGTGGGGTCGCGGAGCCTGGGCCGCTATCGCGGCGGGGGAGAGAGAGAGAGAGTAGCAGTGCGACTAAAAAAAGTGAACGAACGTGAGGTTTATTATTATTTCCATGTAGAACTATTGCTACGTAAAATTTTACATTTTTGGAAATATTTCCCAAACGAGGCCCGATTTAAAAAAAAGTTATTCTGTCTTTTGTGTTTAAAATACGATTTTCGAAAGGCGAAAATATCGAACATGGCGTTCGATTTTGGCTGTTCAGCTACCAAACACCCTTATCTTTGAAGATTCTTGTCCACGTTCATTTTTTACGTAATCAAAATAACATTAAAGCGCAAATATCTAAGATTAAAGCATAAATGCCGAGAGAAAATTTATAGGACCCTTGGGTCTCCAGGTGCGCATAATACTCGTAAATCAATTCATGGAAAACTTTGTAAACGAATCGTAAAAAGGTTGCATTTATGAAGGAATAAATGGGGAATAACAAGATGAGAGATCTAAAAATCGGGAGATTTATACTAAGTAATTCTCAAAAGATAAATAGCAATTCAGAGAGCAATTATTATGAAACTGAATTTTTTCGTTTCGCATTAAAATATACTTTTTTTATTTACATAAACGTATACCAGCATCAGAATTCCCAGAAACGGTATGCTCTGTTAATTAAAAAGCAAATAAACTTTTATGAAAAAGCAGGAGAAGTGTAAAGCGCATTGGTACGGGTCTGTGAGGATATTTTACGGTAAATTAATCAGATGCTTCTCTCAAATATTCTCTCCGATCCTATTCAAATAAAATTCTGACACTTAAATTTTCTCTTCTATACTGCATATGATATAATGAATATGCAAAATTTTTTTGTAACGGCGCTTACCTGGGGCAATGCGAATTGTGTAAAATGTCCCTATTATTTTCTTACTTTCAACAATAATTTATTATGAAATGTAATAATAATAACACCTACAAAACACACATTTAAACTCATAGACGGTGGCTAATTTACAATGCCAATGTACCATTCAATGAAAAATTGAATAGGTCATGAACTATTACAGAAATTGGAATTGGGTTAAAGACTGAAATGACAAAAACTATGGAAGTGAAAAATTGAGCTCAATAATCGGTAACGAAGCAACAAGAAGTAAAATTCACAATCAGCAATCAGCAATCAAGCAGTAAGTTAAATCGTCGTTGAGTTACATAACCTAATTGAGCAGGTGGTAATAGTTCCACGTTTCGGGCAGCCAGTTCTATGTAAATCAGCCTGATCTGCTACAAGTGAATGGTGCCTGGATCATGATTCACATGCCTTTGCGATGATGGCGTAGGTATATCTCCTGATTGTTTCAACTCTTAGACGCGGTCCATCATGGTGAGAAAGGGAAATTCTCCGTATTCACTGAGTGATTGGCAAAGAATTCAGCTGCCATTCTTATTAGTTATCACAAAGAGTTGGACGTTCTATGTGAATCGGTCTGTTCTGCAGCATGTTAATGGTGCCTGGATAATTATTCATTTGCCTTGGTGATGATGGTGTTGATCTTCTGATTGTTTCAACTCTTAGCTCCGGTTCTTCGTGGTGGGAAAGGAAAGTCTCAGACAAGGGGGCGAGCTCCTTCACTGAATGATTGGCGGACGATTTAGCTGCACATTCTGATTGGTTAAATAAGATAACAAAGAGTTGGAATTTTTTCGCGTTTCTGAGAAGGGTTTGAATTAACGGGCAATCTCTCTGACATTTTTAACCGTTCTCTCGGGCACGAATGGGCGATTATCGGGAAGGGAACCGAACCGAACAAAACCGAATGGCGACGCAGCCGTCATGCTCAATCAATATTGTACAGAGTGTTCTATGAATTTTGAATATATTGGACTCAAAAATCATTGCTGCATTAATAATAGCTCATTAAATAAAGAGGTAACGACTTGGAACGGTTGCTGTAGGCGTCAAAGGAACCATAACACATCGTTCTGGAGTGTGTGAAAGCAAATAAAAAATTAGTTAAAGAGACAGGACAATTGATATACTCTGCACAACCCCCATAAACACCTCAAAAAATGACCCTTTCGAAAAAAAGTAATCGAACCCTCCTCGCCATTCTCCCATACTCCATCACTTCTTGACGATTATCACACTCTTAACTCAACACTCACACTCAACTCGTGAATTATATGCCGTTTATGATAAAACTATTGAATAACCATGCCTGGTGTTATTATGTTAAGTAACCATTATTTATTAAAAAGACTGTTAAAAAGAAAATGTTGCTCCTTAAGACTCCTTAAAACTATCTGCTCTGCTAGAATGTGTAAATCTAGACAAAACAATTCCTTGAGGACGTCTTGTGTGCTTCAATATGTTGTGACTAAATCCCTACCAGAAGGCAGAAGGGGAAGTGCTCGGAAACTCCACACTGGAGCTAGCTATTATAATCCTGAATTAGTCTCAGTTGCACTCTGTACCTCGTACCTTTGTTTAGGTTATAAGATAGCATCCACAGCTCCCTCTGTTGTGTTTACATTTAATACCACTCGCAAATGGTTTCACAGCTCTTATTACTGAAAACGAGACAAAACGTGACACCAAGATGTTGCTGAAATAGAAATTCAAGATGACAATGTTTGAAAATAATTTTCTACCATTTGCTACTAGGTACATAGCTACTTATATCTAAGTATTTAGGGGATGGAATCTTGCAAAAGGTAAATAGAGTCGTAACTCGTAATAAACTTAAAATCTGCTTGCTTCAGGGGATATATGTGTTAAAGGGATGGTAGGCTATTCAAATTAACAAGTGGAAAAGCAGAATTTCGAGTAGAGAAGAGTTACACAGAGCAAAAAGTGAGATTGAGATAATGAGGTGTGGTTCTGTTACCTGTAGGTATAAAAAACTATAGTAGTCCGTTATTAAAAATAATAACAGATGCCATAATTTATATTAGTTGATTTAATTAATTGATCAAATTTCGTTATTTTAAACAAGAGCTCCGATGTCACTGAGCCACGATAGAGGTGGAGCTAAACCCTTTTAAGTATATGTCACGAAATTCAGGAAAGTATCTTGCTCGGAACAATTTCAATTCAACAATAACAATAATAACCTAACTCAGTGAGTTAGGTATATTCCTTGGTCTCAACATCACTATCTAGAAATAATTTTAAAGGTTTGGCAAACAATTCCACAAGTTTGCTGCAACTAGTTTAAAGTTTTAATTTCCCCTCAGTTACTTATACACTGTAACTACTGAACTTGCTCTAGCAAGAAATCTGCAGACATGCTACAAATTCTTTCAGTCTGATACAAGCGAAACATTCGTTCGTACCACTCTCTGGGAGTGTTTCAGATTTACATAACTCCCTAGGAAATTGAATGAATCTCTACAGTTGTCACTTGATAGTTGGACTTTTTTGCGTAGACAGAGTGACATATTCAATTTTTTTACGTAGCTCTACTCCTCTTTCGAATCTTGTTTCCGTCATTATTAATATATCTTTCGAAATGGATCCCTTCTCGATTCTCTTGACAACTGACATTGACAATTCGATTTTCAATCCTAATGCAATTCTGCCACAAGAATTATCATCTTATATTGAAGCCTGGTTTATAAATGTTATAGATTTAAGAACATATTACGTTTATTTAAATACTGAAAACGTAGTTTTGAAGATCCAGAATTTGAGGTAAATATTTGAATATAATGATCTGTTATTAAGTAGTCATCTTAAATTGCAATTTTTCTCATATAGTCTAATAAGATACTCATCGATCTTGAAAGATTTGAATCCTATTCTCTTGTTAGGAAGCTTCAACGTTATGGACCTTTCCAATAATGAATGGAATAATGCCATCCAAATGATCGTACATCAATGTTCCAACGCCAGGGTACCCAGGCAGCAGAATCACGTAGCTGCGACGTGATTTTTTGGTCATTCCTAACGACATCTTTATGACTAGAATTGACGGACAAATGACGGTGGGATAACGTGATTAATTCACAGCCGTCAACGTGATTATTAGAAGTCGTACGGACGTACGTAATTTGACGTAGTATTATGGGCTTCATGAAGATTCGAAATTAATATTTTTAAATACATTTTATGTCTGGTTATAAGAAGGGCAGTAGGCCTTTTTTCATGGACGTAAAATTTTCTGTCCTCAGTATAATACAAATAATAATTGCAGATAAATATAAATAAATAATTCTCAAATGTCTATTTACATAATATAAACATAAAAATAAATTATGAACAAACTTTGTGTTGTAACTTTTAGGACCCGGCTCCCTCGGTCTTTCGCGAAAAGCCACTGTGATCGTCTATTTACCTCTGGGTTTCCCCTAATAGGACCGCTGTGATTTCTTTCGTTGTGTTTACCGTTGTTACCCCTGCTCGTTGATTGAGGTATGCCAGGATGCCAGGATTAGTATGGCCGAAACGGATGCGCAAAAGAACCTACTGTGACTCATTGTATCTCGGTTGATTAGGATTTCTTTCGGAAAAGCGGGGAAATTTACTGAGACTTGTTGTTAACGGTGGACTTCCTGTCAGATGTGTAAAAGCGAATGATGGGCGAGAGAATTCGTTTGCAAGAGCGTAATATGGTGAAGGGCGAGAGGGGCTGTGATTTTGTATAGAGAGTATAAAAAAAGTGGAAAGCGAAAATAGATATATTTCATATATCTTTCAAACTTCTATCTATTTCAGAAACCACTCTTTTGCACTCCTGTGTTTTCTTATTATTTCGTTTTGCTTTTGTTTCATTTCAAGCAACAGCTCGAATTAATTAAAGAATATAATCACTTTGGTTACAGACTACCCGGGATATGGCAGGAATGTCTGTCTGATTACCTATTCAATTTCTCGTACGAAAATATTGTGTATTTTCGACCGGGAGAATCACCCTGTATGTCTAGCGGAGTCGCCCTGTGGGTCTGACTCGAGTTGAATATCGCGCCTAGACGGCTGGCATATCTGGAAATAGACGCAGTTCGGTTACCTAGCTACGACGATTCGTGTTCGGATACGAAGATTCGGGCCGCTTAAGATGGTCTTGCCTCTCGAGGCTCATTCGAGTTGTTAGATTGTTGCTTTGATCAACTGTGGATGTGAAGATTTTACTGAACACCTGGGTTGATTGCACAGAGCATTTTTGTCTCTGTTCTTTCTTTCGAAACCTTGTTCTCTTGAATGCGATTACTAGCTGACCATACTACAGACCACTGCTCTTGAACCATTAATCGAGTTAATGATTGAGAATGCTGGACTTTTATTTATCATTTGTGTTTAGGCTTGCTTACGGACAAATTATACTTATTTGTTTGTATCGGTACCAGCTACCGGTCCACCAGTAACACAAGTACGACGACCTATCACCTAAAGAGAGTAGATAGCACAATCAGAATAATAATAACATCCATTGTATGAGATTCAGGTGTGAGTGAATTTTGAATAGAAGATCTTCGGAAAAACGATCTCATAATGATACTCTGGTTTCTTGACTTTCTTGATTGGCTTTCCCATACTCGAGATTAATTTATTTTTGAGTTGCTTTGAATCTTTATTTGTGAATTGCAATTCATGATCCTACTTTATTTTGGTTATTGGATTTCCTGATATGTGAGGGCGGTTATTACACCTGACAACCCTGCTTTGGTTTGCTTTACTCTGTCCTACTCTGAGGGTGCTTTTTGCCCCGTTGCGCTCTACGGTTTCCACTTTAAAAAGTCATGCTCTTTTACCGGATACCTGAGGTCTCCATCTGGACATCGAGATGAATCCCTCCCCCAACGTGTGGTAATCGAGTACCTATTATAAATCCTAATCGGGTGTTGTAATGGAACTGGTAATTCCTAACAATGTATGTGAGTAGCGGGTGCTACATCTGACAACGCTGCCTTGTTCTATCTGGACCTATTTTATCTGAGGGTGCTCCGGTACTGCCGTTACTAGTCCCAGTTATGGCGCTTACAATGGGATGAAATGAATAGCTCCTTTCACTTTCTTTACGTCGTATAATTTAAGGGGACAGCAGGTGCTTGCCTACATCTGAACCTGAACTAATAAACTCGGACTCTTTGATAAATAGGATGATTGAATTATTTCTAATCATGGGCCGTTTTATCCATTCACGGGTTCTTAATTCCTGACCTGGGTCTATTTTCTCTCTTATCTCTATCTCGATTTCCTATACGTGGATGTGTAATTGTTTGTTGAAGTATTTCTCTTTCCTAATATTCGCTGACGTGATCGAGTAGGTACCTATTATTTGCCTATTTCCTTGCTGTTTGATTTGAAACGGGATCTGCGCACGTGGAAGTTGCGAATCGGTTTGGTTATTTCGGTTGTTGAAAATGTGTTTGAAATGAGATCTGCCCTAACTATTTTTTCATTGGATTGTCTCTAATTTGTGAAGGAAATTCCCTCAGGATTTGTGCTTTGCCATCTGCTAGTGAATTAGTTCGAAGAGAATTTGCCAACTGCGAGTATTGAGTTAGAGATGCAAATTAATTGGATTTCCACGGGAGTTTTGCTTTGGATAGATGAGGGAAATTCACTCAGAGTCCACTTATTGTCATCTCCGAGCAAATTATGGAAATTTAGAACGATGTGATGAAGTTCTCTTGAACGAGATTTACACTCGCAGGGTTTTAATTGGCATTTTAATTAGGCAGATGAGGGAAATTCACTCAGAGTCCACTTATTGTAATTTCCGAGCAAATTAGGTTAAGGAAATTTAGAATGGTGTGCTGCAGTTCGCTTGAATGAGATTTACCCTCGCAGGGTTTTAATTGGAATTTTAATTAGGTAGATGAGGGAAATCCACTCAGAGTCCACTTATTGTCATCTCCGAGCAAATTATATGGTTTCGGTTAGGATTGGGCGATCTAGAGTCCACTTGTCGTCATCTCCAGACACGTCCAAAGGGTAAGGAAGTCAAATTTTATCTGAGGAGTTGAGGACTCTACCATCGAGATTTGTGCTTTTATAGATGCGGCGGTCCGCTTTCTAAACACAACACGCAACAATGAACCTTATTGGCACCGTTGACTTCTTGTGTCTGTTTCTTATCATATCTCCCTTGTCTTAACATTTGGCAAGTTGACCTCGCGGCTACCTTACTAAATTATCCTGAACTTAAACTACCTAAATTTTCCTTCAAATTGGCCGACGCGTTTTCGTCTTTTCATTGTACCTAGCTATTATAATTACACCGCTTTAACTTTCATTTCGTGTTTTCACCTGTTTGCTGTTTGGGGACCGTGGTGAATTTCCGGCTACTGTGATTTATTTCTTTGCTTTATTGATTGGTTTCATTTTCATTATCGTGGGTGGAATACCTAGCGACTATTGTCTTTGCAAGGGGTTATTGTTTGTTTTACAAATCTTTCCACCCGGTCTGTATCTAGGTCGTTTATTATTTCACTCGATCCGAGGGTGTCTCATAATACATCCACCAACATCTGGTCCGCTCCTCTCATCGCTTTGCGGCGACTTTCGATGTTTTTAAGAGGCTGGAATATCACCAGCTAGCGAGCTTTTATTTTTTATGAATATCTAATGAGCTGACGGAATCGTTTCTTTGCCGCGCTGGCGGGTGGCTGCGTTTTAATTTCCTAACAATTTTACCTTTAGGTAATTACGTACCTATTCTTGCACTGTTTGCTTTTTCGGTTTGGGTTGATTTAACGAGGGAGATGGAAATAATTCCCTTATCATCCTACCTAGGTGCGATCCATTTCAGTGTATATTGCAGCTTAGGTACATAGTTTTTAGTTTAGCAGAGTTTAGATTAGTGATTATAGCAACTATAATTATTGATTGGACTGTTTATAGTTAGCGGAGATGTTATAACGGCACACCCTTGGACAAGAAGTATGTACTTAAGTAAATCAACTAGAGGAGAGTTAGACTATTAGACACTCCTAGATAAGAAGAAACAACAAAGATACCAGTTGTTTTGGCTAGCTATAGCGTTTTCTCTAGCGACGTTGCAACACTTACAAGACTAAATCCATTAAGAAGTTGATAGGAGCACTTTGCATAAGCAAGAGCAGGGACAAAAAGGCATTAAAATTGACTTCTTTATATAAAAATAATTTATAGTAAGGCGGAACTTACCTATAGAGTCAGATTCAAATATTTAGTCTAAAAATGACGAAAAAATAACCTTAGGCGACGTCATAAATATCCCGTCTGAATCACGTCTTAGCAATGACGACAATAATCACATTTTTGTAATATGACGTCGGGGACCAAAAATGACTAAGAAATTACTTCATTATAACATGACTCTGCTGCCTGGGTACTCGTAGTGATTGATAAGTACTGACTTGGTAGAATATGCTTGTAATTTTAGATTTAAGAATAATAAATTTTGATAAATTTTATCATACGATGTTTAGTGAATCCACTGTGCAGTTTTTTTGTCTCATCTGGGTGACAGACGTTCTTTTGATGGTTTTGATGGATCACAGGTCAGACCTGTGATGGTTTTAAATCTGTTAAGTAGGTACCTCAAAAGTACCGCAGGACCTGAATACTGGGACCACTTATATTTTTGTTATATTTATTAGCAACGTGGTTGACGTCATTGATGGTGGGGTCCTCTTTTATGCTGACGATTTAAATATATTTTCAACAATTATTCATTGATTCATTGGATGATTATCGTCATATTCAACTGCACTTTGTAACTTGCCACCTTGTAATTGACTCGAAATAGTCAGATCAAGGATTTAGAAGTTTGCTTTGACTGTGAGCTCGCTTACTTCAGACGATCGACTCTCTGGCTTATTGGGAAATGTCAAAAAATCAAAACCAGAACTCTATGGCATTAAACTACTACTTCTACTTCGCAAGATCACGTGTTAAGACAAGTGAGTCTTCCTCCCAGAGGATATTATGAACATGGGCTGCTATAGTATAACTCCACTACCGATTTACATGAACTCTAACTTTTCAGGAACAATTAGGTACTTCAATCTTCCGCATAATCATCAACTTTCAATCACTCGCATTGCTTAATTGTAAACGTCCCTCGCCAGCAGGCGAGGGACGTTTACAGGCGGGACGTTTACGCCAGCAGGCGGGACGTGTAGCAACACGTCCCGCGGGAGATAAAAAGTGTAATCCGTTCCGGAATGATCAATTTTGTAATTATGAGTTGGTCATATTTGGAGTGGTCGTAATATAATCAAACTTCCGTTTAAAACTTTTTAAAGCTTGTTTCAGAACTGTCGGAACTCGCGTTCGTGTATTGGACGAAACATCGATCCCTTTCTAATTTACTTGCTTCCTCCCGGCTTTAATTTTAAGCTGACTGGATATTAAAAAACGCATAAGTTTCGTAAGATTAGATTTCGTCGGAATAATTCTATTAATATTAAATTTATACTTGAAATAATTTTTATACCCCGCAGAATTTGCTTTTGAAATTGGATCATGTAGATAGGCACAAGAGATAAATTTTCGCGCATTTGCTGCAACTTCCAGGAGCTTTTCTTAGCATCTTTCACATCGATCGATCACCTCAGGCCTAACAAAACACTCTCATAATATGTAATCTTATATGTTTATTGTGTTCCTTTCTGCTATTCTCAGCAGCAGTCTTCTTCGGATGCCGTTGAAGTGAATTCAATGCCCTCCTTATTTTCGTATCGATTCGTTTTGATTGCAATGACCTGAAAATATCTAAAATTTATCTGACTTCATTTCGTTATTCCCCATAGCGAGCATTGAATTTGATATCCATGGAAGATTATGGTATCACATCAATTTCTATATTCTCTGTCATTAAATTTTATGTGCGCTGTATATAAATCATCGATATTATTATTACTCCACAGAGATTTGAAACTAAATATATCATCATTACTATAGGAGAAAATTGGAGTCTTTTTTACTGCCCTGTCATTAGATAAAACAATAATAATTCATACTACATTTTTATTTTCAATATTTACATTGACGTTACACAAATTAGAATTTTAAGGGGATATTATGAGACGTCATGTAATAATATTCAAATCCAAAGGTAACTTATATCCAGACATCAATCAAAAGCTTTTAATCCTAACTCAAATAGCATCAATGACTTCTTCCAATAGTATCAAAAATACTGAAACCATTTCATTAAATTTGAGCGAGAATCGTATGCCATGCACAGAGGTTCGCTGAAAAGGAATCTGTAAAAAGCATGAATAAAACTCTCAAGAATTGAAGTCTTTAGGTACCGTTAGTTCAAAAAAACTTCGGTCCGACCGTGTAGCGGTTCCTGGGAGTTGTGATAATATGGCTGGTGAAATCTCTTAACTCAGTAATTAACACAACTTCAATATTGATTTTACTCCAGGAATTTCAGTTTAATTAAAGCTTTTATTAAAAAAGCGTATCCTAAGTAAACAGTGGCAATCAGAATTTCTGATAAATCTTTTCATTCATTTAGTTAGTTTTTATTACAATCTTATTGTTTCGGCAAGCTCAACGATTAACAACCGAAGGACCAGAGTACTAATTAAACAAGGCAAATAATTAAATGTTTATTGACATGATTACTATAATACATATAATGACTGTTTGAAAATAAACTCTTCCTTCTTTCTTCTCAAAATTGGTTTAAGTAATGGACCCGGAAATGCCGTGTCCGCGAGGAACTGGAATGAAGAGGAGGGTTTAGTTTATTTATTTAAGGATAAGGAGGGATTACCCACTGACCTTGATTTCCTCCTAGATCCACGTAGCAGTTTCTTAAAATGGACGATGTGCGTCTTATCGATCAGGCAAATGAATAACAATTCTTCCAATAGGTAATGTTCCAATTAGGTACCATATACAAATATACAATCCAATAATTCAACTGTTTCAATAATTATTGGTAGCAACAATATTACGGTGACAACAATGTAACAATCGGAGATGGAGCGAACAAAATCACCATCACCATCACAACAACAAAACGTGAATATGCAGATTGCATCTCGACTCCAGACCGCAGACTCGAAGCGGTGGTGCGTGGTGCACTTGTTCCCGGTGCGTGACGGGGAACCTTCCTTTTCTCGATCTCGCCGCCTCTAGCGTTGCCTGCGGCGCGCTGGCTTCGGTTATCCATCTGTGCCCAAGTGGGGGAATTTAAGGATAGGACGGAGGGCAATCTTATGCAACCAGAAAACCACGGGGATGTAACATTTCCGCCCACCAAAATCCCACTAAGATACGGGATTTTCAAAAATGACAATTACAAATATTAATTAGTTACGAGCATTACATATCAAACAAACAAACAAATGATATTCTTAACTAAACAAAGCATGAAGTTGATTATTGCGTAGGCAAGGGGCACAACTTCACTAGGGGACGCTTGAACAAACCTTGACCTGTGTGGACCGTGGCCACCCTATTAATACCATCAGACCCTGGATGCAATTTCACTATTTGCCCCAGCTTCCATTTCAGAGGAGGAAGCTGTTCATCTTTAATAAGGACAATTGTTCCAATCTTTACAGCATCTTGCTGAACAATTTCAAACCACTTTCCACGTTGCTGCAAAGTGTGAAGGTATTCGTTTCGCCACCGAGACCACAACTGTTGATGCATATGCTGAATCATTTGCCAGCGTGACAACCGTGAAATATTCAAATGACAAAGATTAGGATCCGCCGGTGCGGTTAATGGTTCTAATGTAAGGAAGTGACCAGGGGAAAGCGCCGTCAAATCATTGGGATCACTGCTTAAAACACATAAAGGCCTAGAATTCAAGAGTGCCTCGACTTGGGCAAATAACGTCGTTAATTCCTCATAGGAGAGAACTTGTACTCCAATGGTTCGAGCTAGATGTGTCTTCACTGATTTAATCCCACTCTCCCAAAGGCCACCAAAATGTGGAGCTCCAGGAGGTATGAACTGCCAAGAAATGGCTTCTCCCTCAGCGGCCTGACGTAACATTCGGTTAAGGATTTTATGGGCACCAACAAAATTTGTCCCATTATCACTAACAATTTTGGAGCACCTTCCTCGGCGTGCAACAAAGCGACGTAAAGCAGCAATAAACGCTTCAGCTGACAGGTCTGAAACCAGTTCAAGATGAACCGCCTTGGTGCTCATGCAGACAAACAAACAAAGATACGCCTTAAAGGTACGAGCGCCACGCGCTCTCTTTACCGAAACCGAAAAAGGTCCACCATAATCTACTCCGACTATACTAAATGGCTTCACTGGTGTTACACGAGCTGGTGGAAGAGATCCCATTGGGGGAATCACCGGAATAGGTTTGGCCTTAAAACACCTATTACAACAAGAAACATAATGACGTACAACTCGTCGAGCGGAAACAATCCAGAACTGCTGCTGTAACAAATATAACGTCGTGTTCACACCAGGATGACAATATTTCAAATGAACATAGTTGACGATTAACTCTGTCAAGCGATGACGACGAGGCAATAAAGCCGGATGTTTAGTTTCAAAGGGCAATGTAGCGTGTTTCAGCCGCCCACCAACACGCAATATGCCCTCACTATCGAGAAAGATAGCGAGTTTTCGGAATTGTCTTGAACCGGGACGATTGGCGCGCAAATTGGCAATCTCAACCGTAAACTCAGTGCTTTGAATCACTTTCACTAAAACCAACAAGGACGATTGTAACTCCTGATAAGTTAGAACTCCCGAAATCCTATCAGAGGCCCGACAATTCTTCGCAAATCTCAGACACCACGCAACAATACCTTGAACTGTTCTGAGAGAAGAAAATTTATTAAGAAGTTCATGAACCAACAATGTTTCATTGGATAACTGAGTGACATGACTCACAACGATACCAGGATCTACATCAGTATCGTTAGCGAACAATTTCAACGAATAATTACAATCAACCGATCCAGATTTGCTCTCATTGGAGGGCATCACGGGGGTCAGCCCGAGAGATATATCTGGCCATTCACTAGAATCGCCTCGAAGAAATTCAGGTCCTGTCCACCAAGACTTCAAAACAAGAAAGGAACTTGGTAACAAACCACGAGAAGCAGGATCCGCTGCATTCTCCTTCGTACGGACGTGCCTCCAACAATCAGGTGAAATGCGTTCCTGGATATACGAAACACGATTGGCCACAAAAGTCTTCCACTTATGTGGTGACGAACGAATCCAACAAAGGACAACCGTGGAATCTGTCCAAGCATATACACCTTCAATCTTAACCAAATCAACGAACTCATTCTTAACAAAACAAATAAGTTTGGACAACAAAACAGCCCCACAGAGTTCCAATCGAGGAATAGTCAATTGCTTCAAAGGTGCAACTTTAGTTTTCGAAATCAAAAAATTCACTTTAAATTCACCGTCATGATAGTAGCGTAGGTATACCACGGCGGCATAGCCAACCTCCGAGGCATCACAAAACCCATGAATTTCGCAGCAACGAACCGAAGACGAAAAAACAAACCGCGGGATTTTCAACGAATCAAGAGATGGTAATTGCAACAAAAATTCCCGCCAAAGACGACATATATCCTCTGGAGGAGGTTCATCCCAGCCTAGGCCAAGCGACCATAATCTCTGGATGATATGCTTGATAAGCAATGATATCGGACTCAAAAAACCCAATGGGTCGTAAATTCGAGAGACTTGAGACAATAGAACCCTTTTTGAACAGATGGAATCTAGATGGTCGACAGAAAAGAAGAACTGGTCTGTTTCAGCTTTCCATTGCAACCCTAGAATCTTTGTGGACGTATCAGAAGCATCAACAAAGCTTGAAACAAGCGTCTGACAATGTTCGGGTGGAATATGGGTCAACACAGATGGATGGTTGCTAGTCCATTTTCTTAATTCAAAACAACCAGCCTCAAACATTTTCACAATTTGCTCTCGAATATCAATGGCTGACTCTACTGAGTCTGCTCCACAAACCAAATCGTCAACATAAAGATTGCTTCGAACCTGTTCCGCAGCCGCCGGAAACTGTTCCTTTGAAAGATCTGCCAAATACTGAACAGTTTTAATAGCCAAATACGGAGCAGATGACACTCCATAAGTTATGGTATTTAACCGATAAGTCTCAATAGGTAGACTCTCATCAAATCGATACCTGATCAATTGAAACTTTCGATCTGGAAGAGAAACAAGAACCTGGCGATACATTTGTCGAATGTCGCAGGTAAATACCACTGGCTGAAGTCGAAAACGCAACAAAATTGAAACAATGTCATTCTGGAGTTTGGCTCCAACAAGAAGAGTATCATTAAGAGATACCCCGTTTGCATCCTTAGTGGATGCATCAAAGACTACTCTAATTTTGTTCTTACCCCCTTCCATCTTAAAAACGCAATGATGGGGTATAAAGTACGAATCATCCTCAACTTGATTGGCTGGCAAGCGAGTCATATGACCCGATGCAAGATAATCTTGCATAAACTCGGTGTACAACTTTTTAACGCCTGGCTGACGGAGCAAGCGACGTTCTAAAGCTGTCAATCTGCGGTCAGCAATCGCACGAGAATTTACAAACGAGGGCCGCCCACCAAGAAAGGGTAAGGCCACTCCGAATCTACCAGATGGTTCACGAAAAACCGATTCCGCAAAAACTGTATCAACCTTGATTTCCTCAGGCGACACAGAAGGTTTCGACGGAACCTCCTCAATTTCCCAGAACAAACGAAGACTACTGTCAATATCCGGTCCCAACTGGGCACACAAGGAATGGACTTCATTAGCAAGCCCACTAACAGGTCCCAATATTGTCCATCCAAACAAAGTGTTGACAGCAGTAGGTTGACCCGGATCCCCCTGAATAGCAACACCACACAAAATTTGGGAGTATATGTCTGCTCCCAACAACAAGTCTATCGCAGAAGGCACGTTCCACTGCGGGTCAGCAAAAATGAGATTATTTAGGTGAGGAAATTGAGAAATATCCACCTCGCGATTGGGTAGATCACCACAAATGTTCGACAATACAAAGAAGTTGACATCAACAAACGATTCCTTTCCCACCGGTCGAATTACCGTAGAGACTCCACCCCCACAAGCATTTTGAGAACAACCAAGACCTACAATAGGAACAGAATTCTTAAAGCGGGGTAACCCCAACTGATTGGCTCGATGAGAAACAATAAATGAAGCCTGAGAGCCAGGATCTATCAACGCTCTCACTTTGTGATACTTGTTCCACTTATCCCGAATCTCCAATAAAACCGTCGCCAAAAGAACCTGGTTAACACGACATCCACTTGTGCAAGAAGTAATCCTAGAAGTAGATGCTTCTATTTCAACTTTCTGGCCCGATGACGAGGCAGTGGATACATCACGAGGCTGATCAAGAGGACCCCTCTGGCCCGACTCAGATGAAGGCATCGGTCTGTGTAAAAGTGTGTGATGTCTCCCCTTACAATTACGACAAGAAGAATGAGAAGAACAACGAGCTGCAGAATGACCTTCTTGGAGACAATTGTAGCACAAAAAATGCCTTTTCAGAAAATCAGCCCTGGCATTGGGATCCAACGCCAAAAACTTTGAGCAATGGTGAAGCAGATGTTCCTGCTTACACGAAAGGCATTTAGGAGATGCACGAACATTGGAAGTGCTAACATGCAAAGCTTTCTTTGCCCATACCCTAGAACTAGACCCTGTCTGTGCCTGAGAACTTTGGGAACGACCACCCTCAACACTCGCACCAGAAAACTCCAATACCCTACATTGACTTTCAATGAATTCCTCAAGACGATCGAAAGTGGGTACCGAATTCCTGACGTCACGGCAGTCTGACTCGAACAATCTCCGAGTACCAGGATCGATTCTGTCAATAAGCATGTTAAACCAAAAGAAGTCCTCGAGGTTATCTGACAAGTTTAATGCACAAAGCGCAGCCTTGTACTCCCTAAAAGTATCCAAAAGCTTTCGCAACTGTTTAGGACCCTCTGATGAGACATGACTCAACGAGTTCAACTCCCTCCAGAAATACATCGCCATTTCTCTCTTATTGTCATATCTTTCGATTAACAAGTCATATGCTATTTGATAATTCGCTTCATCAAGTGGCAAAGCCTTAATCAAGTTCAAAGGCTCCTTTTCAAGTGTGTTTAACAAATATTGAAACTTCTCCAATTTTGAAAGGCTTCCATTATTGTGGATGGAATTATCGAAGCTTTGAATATAAGACCTCCACTCACGAATTGATCCTGAAAACGTCCTAAGATTTAATTTGGGCAACCTTAAGTTATTATGACCTACTGTCACGTCGCCAACACCACCAACAACAGGTGCAGGCTCAACCTTAACCTCAGTCAACCGTTTATGAGCATCCCTTATCAAATAATATTCCCTGTAGGTATCTTTACGAATGATATCCTGAGACTCTAGTTCGATATCTTCAATATTCGAAATTATTTCTAAATGCCAAGTTTTAAATTCGTCAAATGTTCCCTCCAAAGTATCAAATTGGGCACAAAACAATCGAGCCTTCGAAGAATCAACAAAAATATCTTCAATTAATGCAAATGCCTCTTTAATAGTCGTCATTGCCAATTTACGACCCGTCAAAGCCTGCTTAAGAGAGTTTTTCTTAGGCGCCATCTCGATTACAAAATAAATCTACAATGACCTAATCAATCAACAACAACAATAATAAAATACACTTCAAAACTTTTAAATTACAAATAGGTACCAACCTGATGTATCCTGTATGCTCCACCTAAAGCTAGACAACAAGGTACAAAATATTAGCTTTATTCAGGAAATCAAGAAAGCACAATGAATTAATTAGATAATTAAAAATCAATCAATTAACTTCAATACAAATAACCAAACAATGCAACTATTGCAAATATCAATCAACCTCACGCTTTAGCACAATAAACACCAATAAAAAGTATCAATTTTCGGCGTTTAAAACAACACAAATGTTTGAATGTACAATTACAAAACTCGCAACGTAAAGAAGGAAGAATCTTCCTCAACACAACAACAAATTCATTGCCAAGTTCAAACAGTACACACAAGAGAGCAGCCAAATGACTGTATCAAAAAAAAAAAACATAGGACTTTATAATCCGGCCGAAGGTCCAAAATGTTTCGGCAAGCTCAACGATTAACAACCGAAGGACCAGAGTACTAATTAAACAAGGCAATGAATTAAATGTTTATTGACATGATTACTATAATACATATAATGACTGTTTGAAAATAAACTCTTCCTTCTTTCTTCTCAAAATTGGTTTAAGTAATGGACCCGGAAATGCCGTGTCCGCGAGGAACTGGAATGAAGAGGAGGGTTTAGTTTATTTATTTAAGGATAAGGAGGGATTACCCACTGACCTTGATTTCCTCCTAGATCCACGTAGCAGTTTCTTAAAATGGACGATGTGCGTCTTATCGATCAGGCAAATGAATAACAATTCTTCCAATAGGTAATGTTCCAATTAGGTACCATATACAAATATACAATCCAATAATTCAACTGTTTCAATAATTATTGGTAGCAACAATATTACGGTGACAACAATGTAACAATCGGAGATGGAGCGAACAAAATCACCATCACCATCACAATTCACAACAACAAAACGTGAATATGCAGATTGCATTGCATCTCGACTCCAGACCGCAGACTCGAAGTCGAAGCGGTGGTGCGTGGTGCACTTGTTCCCGGTGCGTGACGGGGAACCTTCCTTTTCTCGCCGCCTCTAGCGTTGCCTGCGGCGCGCTGGCTTCGGTTATCCATCTGTGCCCAAGTGGGGGAATTTAAGGATAGGACGGAGGGCAATCTTATGCAACCAGAAAACCACGGGGATGTAACACTTATGTTAAGTTTACAATACGTTTATATTTTAATTTATGGAAAATCTGTTGTTGAAAATTTCAAAGACGTGTAATGTAACTATAAACAAGTCAGCCAAAATAAGTAAGGCACTATGATTTTCGGCGGGAGCAGTACAGCATTGTCACCAGATAGCAGCTTATAGCATCAAAGCTTCCCTTGATTTTAATTAACACTTAATTAAAATGCAGCTCGAATATTTGACAGCGTAACCAGGAATTTTGTGGGTTTATTCAAAATTAATAAACTTAGCTAATCATTCACGTTTATTTTAGTCATCTTCAACGAAAATGTTGCTACATTTTATCAAAGAAAAATTTTGTAGCAAAGTAAAAAATTTGACTACTAAGAACATCATTCTATCATTCTTAATCTGAAGATGAATCATTCATAATTTTCCTTTATGTTAGAGCCTGCCTAGAGCACGTTTTGCGGTTCTCCATGCTTAGGGTTTTTCTAGCTTGTGTTTCCTTTGTCGGAAAATTTTTATTTTTTCAATGTTGTCTGTTGATGTCAAACATGCTGTTAGCTGTTTTGACATTATACATTTGATGTACGCACTGAGAATCGAAGTTGATCTTGTCAAGAATCGTCTGGCGTGTCTTCAAGAGTCAGATCATCAATACTTTTTTTAAAAAGCGAGCATCGGTCTTAACTGTGTAGATAAGACATGGTCACTCCTCTCTGGTAATTTGACTTCGAGATCGAGCTCATTTAGCCAGACATAAACTGCTCGCGCATCGTCAAAAATTAATGCCTTTGAACCATTACAGGTAAGGGATGTTCTGGTTTAAATGTTGTTCATCTTGATCTTCTTCAGACAGATGATCTTCTTCAGATTGACTATCTTCGTTCAAGAAGGCATAATCTAGTCAGAATTAAACGAGTGAATTTCTGTTGCACTGTAAAATGTCAGTGATTGAACTTGATTTTTGTGAAAGGATTTGTCTTGATAAACAGGTTACAAGGATTACCAAAATAAACTTGAAACTTTGGAAAATGGCTCGATTCAAGGGTTACAAAAATTGACTGGCATGACTAGGAAGGTGCAACAGAATTATTGGAGAGAACGAATTTACCGACTCACTGGCTAAGAAAGGTTTCCAATCCCAATTTATTAGACCAGAACCAGCATATAACCGAATATTTCCAAAACAACAATGCGCAACTGAGCTGAGAGGGAAGTCCTCCAGCACTGGCATAACTTACCAAGATTGGACCATTCTAAGGCTTTTATTAGGGGCTCGTCGAAAAAAAGGACAAATAAACTATTGGAGATTAACAAGGAAGAACTGAAAGCCTTAATAAGCCTATACAAGGTGATTCAGTAATGAGTACCATAAATGATACGGGGTTTACCTACTGTCAAAATAATACGAAAACCAAGAATAACTTTTTTTCCAAAAGTGCTTCCCTAACAAGATACAGGGTGTGAAAGGGTCGATTTGGAAAACACTTATTTGATCGTATCTTCTAACTGGGTTGAACTATTTAATTCATTTTTGGTAGACATCTACTACATAATAAGCACCGTAAACGGACAAAATTTTGTCGCATTTGAACAATCCAGTGGCGTAGAATTGGGGGTCATGTGACACTTTTTCCCCCCAAAAAAAGTTGCTGTTGGGTTTTTTCCCATTTTTATTTGGTTTTTAGTATTATTGGTTCAAATACCACAAAAAAGGTACACTTGTTTCATTTGCCCAGAAGCGTCCGTTTCCGAGATATTCTGACTTGCGTGTAACTATGTGAAATACCAAGTTGCAAAATTATCACAGAAAAAGTTTTATTAACAACCAAATAAAATACTTAAAGTCGAATACATCTACCTACGTAAGTTTATAATTAACTGAAAAATAATAAAAATAAAATTAAAGTAAGTTTTCAAAGTGTCCTCCATTGGCACAAATGCATTGATGTAAACGATTTTCCAAATTAAAAATTATTCTACCAATACTTGGATTGTTTGTTAACTCTGCAAAGGCATTCACAACTCTGAGCCTGAGATCCTCTAAAGAATTTACCGGTGTTGCGTAGACTTTGGTTTTTAATTGCCCCCACACACTAAAATCCAACGGGTTCAAGTCCGGTGATCAAGCAGGCCAGTGAATGGGAGCATCAATTCCACGACCAATCCATCTATTTGGGAAGTTTTCATTAAGCCATTGCCTTGGCTGCCTGCCATAATGAGGCGGAGCACCATCGTGCATAAACCAGAAACTGCGCCTGGTTAACAGAGGAATGTCATCAAAAAAAGAAAAAAAAACTTCTTCCAAAAATTCCTGGTAATTGTTCGCGTTTAAATTTCCGGGGAAAAAATGAAATCCAATAATTGTATTTCCACGTGTAGCAGCCCAAACATTTAATTTAAATGTGTGTTGGTAATGGGTAACTTTGGTGGCTCTTGGGTTTTCTTCTGCCCAAACATGTGAATTTCTCATATTAAAAATGCCATTTCTTGTGAAAGTGGATTCATCCGTAAAAATTATGTTGGAAATAAAATTGCGGTCTTGGTTATGCATATTCAATAACCATCCACAAAACTCCACACGTGCAGCATAATCTTCAGGCAAAAGGTCTTGAACTTGCCTCAGATGGTAGGGATATATAGCTGGTGTTCCCTTGCAATGCGCCAGGCACTGGCTTGCGAAATGTTTGTTTGGAGTGCCAAACGTCTTGTACTTACTGTTGGATCGTTTTCTAACAATTCCAAAACTTGTTCCTCATTTCCAGCTGTGCGTGTGGTTCGTTGCTTACCGTTGTTTAAAAGTTTTGGTTTTACATTACCAGTTTCGCGACAACGCCGTTCCACTGACAAAAAAGTCCGCCGATTTGGCACTATTCTGTTGGGATACTTTTCGGAATATCGTCTAACTGCCGCATTCGAATTTCCAAAACATTCTCCTAATGTTAAGAGCATATCTGTGTACTCGCCATTAGAAAACCTTTCCATGTCTTTAGCTTTTTTGATAATTTGCTTTTTGACAAGTTAGTTTTTTAATTGTGAATTATTGATAAATAAGGCGCCTTGATAATTTTATTTGCAGTTTAATATTTCACATAGTTACACGCAAGTCAGAATATCTCGGAAACGGACGCTTCTGGGCAAATGAAACAAGTGTACCTTTTTTGTGGTATTTGAACCAATAATACTAAAAACCAAATAAAAATGGGAAAAAACCCAACAGCAACTTTTTTTTGGGGGGAAAAAGTGTCACATGACCCCCAATTCTACGCCACTGGATTGTTCAAATGCGACAAAATTTTGTCCGTTTACGGTCCTTATTATGTAGTAGATGTCTACCAAAAATGAATTAAATAGTTCAACCCAGTTAGAAGATACGATCAAATAAGTGTTTTCCAAATCGACCCTTTCACACCCTGTATCTTGTTAGGGAAGCACTTTTGGAAAAAAAGTTATTCTTGGTTTTCGTATTATTTTGACAGTAGGTACACCCCGTATCATTTATGGTACTCATTACTGAATCACCTTGTATAGTGGGCACTGCAAGCTGAACCATCATCTGCACAGGATGGGTTTAGCGAACAACGCCGAATGCTGCCTCTGCTTCAAGGATGACGAAACAGCAAAACACATCCAATGCGAGTGTTCCTTTTTTTGAAAAACCGGATTACAAACCTTCGGGAGAGACTTCCTAACACCGGAGGACAAGGATACATTACCAATAGTCAAGACGGTCAGCTTCCTCAAAAAGGTTGACCTGGTGGGGTTACTGTAGCACTGTAGCACGACTAGATGTGAGTCATAACAGAACTTTGGTTGCAGTGGAGGTATCATAATGGCCCACTCACGATAAATCTAATCTAACATCATTATTTCACAATCATCAACATAATTCAGCATTTCCGCAGGGTTGCAGTGATTGGAGTACCCAGCCAAAATCAAAAGTGCTGCACCAGTGATTGTAGCCTTAATTTTCTGTTTGCAGCAATGAAGGCGGCCCCTAGAGCTTTCTTAGGCACCTCATTATTCTTCACCCTTTTTCTCAACGTTGTAACCGGGATGCAAAGTTTCTAGAGGCATCAATCACAGTCAGACTTCCGATTCGAGCTGCTTAACCGGCATCTGAAAGTGATTTTTGTGTTCGTGGTCATTTAGAATGATCCTGTTTCCTTTTTTGGCTGAATTGGAAAGACTGCAAAAATCAGTCAATGATTAATTAGAAATTTCCAACTATCCCTTAAAATCCAGAATCATCTTACTCGAAGGTGAAGGAGAGAAAAGCGTTCTCGATTCTCTCAATTTTGCATCTCATAAGATATTTTTCTTGAAATTATGTATAATGTGAATTACAGCGGATAACAATTTATCAAAATGAAGAGTACGTAGTCCTTTATCCTAATGACAGGTAATTATGTCCTTTTTAAAGTAAAATGGTCCTTTCGAAGTAAATTTCTTTCCTCTTCAATATAACTCACAGGAAATTCAAAAGGTAAATATAATATAAAGGAGTCTGCAACATCCGACTCGGAAAAATCGTAATAAGTCCCTAAATCTCCTCTGCGGGTCTTTCAGGTCTCGTTTGAGGGACAAGTGCAATATGAGAAAGCTTTTTGTGGAAATTAAACGTCTTCTCTTTGCCTTACAATTTCTTAGAAAAGCTAATCCTGTATAATTTATTGCCCCATGTTGAGTATCTCATATATCATCCATTACTTGCTTCAAGGAACGTATATCCGGTGGGAAAATATATTGTAGGGATCAAGGTGTATCATTTATCGACAACGAGATTACGTTTTATGAATACTAACGTTGAATGTATTCAGACTTTTGCTTTGTAAAAGAGATCTTTGTATTCCCTTGTTTAACTTACCTTTAACAAAATTTCCTTGACATTGTTTTAAGGCGATTTACGGCAGTTTTTTTTTTTTTCTAACTTTACTACTTTTTTATTTTTACATATATTTGTGTATAAATTTAGTATGAATACACATTCTTACATGATTAGGATATTACAAATTTCGTATTTTACGAATCTAAAATTTGATTTATGAGGAATGGGACGGTTTGTAGAATACAAGGATGAGTTGTTGACATTCTGGTGAAGCATTTGCTTTTCTAGTTAGTCTAGGGCAAAAGTTACTGGACACTCTGTGACTAATTTTTTCTTCAACTTCACCACAAGTGTAGAACCCCCTTTTTGGGGACACCTACATTTGATTTTTCTGTTTGATTAATTCTCAGGGAGGTTCTTTTGAGGATTACTTTGCATCAATTAAGGGAAGAGTTAATTAATAATACTTCGCATTAATATTATATTATGACATAAAAAGAAAACAATTACAAATTTGTCACCAACAAATTATAACTTAAATTCTAGAATGAAATCAATAAAGCTCAATACGGTTAAAGACTCACGGTACCATCCAAGGTTGGGGCTCTTGACTGCCACGTTATAATTATTATTAAACTGAAGAATATATGCTGCTTTACAATTCTTGATAACTGACGATGAAGACTGTAGATTCGGTTGTTAAACTGAAGAATATGTGCTGCTTTACAATTCTTGATAACTGACGATGAAGACTGTAGATTCGGCACGAAGTATACCTAATTATACTGCTTGGTACACTTATCAATTATTATCAATATTAACACTCTGTATATTTATTATCAAAATTAACACTCTGTATATTATTTATTCCGGCAACCTTTTCCAGTTGACCGGACCTTAACACAGATACACGCAGGAGACACCGATCTGCCTCTCTTGCAGGAAAGGGTCTCTACACACCGTCGTCGAGCACCGCTAGTACCCGACTCCCTTCACAATAGTGGAAATTCGCACTTCCCTTCCACCAGCCAGCTTCGTGGTGGTCCTTTTCTTAGTTTCACCCCTCACCTCACATAATTCACTCTTAGTCTATAGTTACAATACAAAATCATTGGCGTGCTTCACAAGTAAGACAATTTGGACTTGGAATTGCCATCCATTTAAGTCTTAACGGTTTAGTTTACATCAGAAGTTTCATTCAACCTTCAAATGTTGAATCCGGGAATTTTCTTTGTTGGGTCTTCGAAAGGACGATGATTGAACACATTCTAAGCTCTACAGTCAAATCTCAAAGATTCCAGTGGGGAAAAGATCTCATGATTTTGTTGCCAAAATGGTTTTCGAGATTTCAGTCTTATCGTCTGATTCGTAGTGGTATAGTGTTTAAAATTTCCAGCAGCTGAGGTGTTGAAGTTGACTTAAAACAGCCAGTAATAACTCTCATGGTGGTGTTCAATTAATCAATTCAGAATTTGAACCGGCCTGTTTATACAAAATGCTGTTGTTGAAAAATTTTCGAACTTCGAAAGATAATCGGTCATCTTTACTGATATGAGTAAAGCCAAGAAGTAAAGTCGGGAGTCTAAAACAGAATGTAGAAGATGAGTTGAAAATTAAATATACAAAACTTGAAGAGGAAAAGTTTGATAGAAACTTAGACTTTCAACTATTTATTTTGACACATTAAGACTGGCCGAAGGACTGGTAAAAAGAACAAAAAACACACTTGAGACGATTTTTGATAAAAATGAATTCATTCATCTTCATCCCAACAAGCATTAAATAGATATGTTTCGAAAATATTTATTTATTAACAGTAACCCACCTTGTGTAATCCCTTTCAGTGACGATTCGAGGCTAGATTGGCAATTTCCAGTTTACGACTTCCGTAAAAGGCGATATTCGCGTTTAGTTATATTGAGAGTTTAAACCTTCATGCCATTCCAGGCGACAATTCCCTCAATTGGAGGGATACATCCAGTTTATTATTATACCATACACGTGGGAACTTTAATAAGAGCGGTTAGATATTTATATGTATTATCAGCTTGGAAGTGTCGTTAAATTGACAATAGAACATTCTACCTATTTATTATTTATTCATTAGATCAGAACCGTTCTATGATATGTGTATATTTGACTATAAAAGCTCAGAAAAAAAACTAGAAGAGGAATTCCTCTGAAAGAAGCTTTCAGGGCATAAAAACATGTCCCTAAAAATAACAGTATCTCTTTGAATCAACATTCTAGGAAGTTGCCCTTATTATAGGATACCTACCTTTTCCTAAAGGATATCGTTCTCAAAAATTTTCCAAACGTTAACGCGATTGAAATACATTATAAAGTCGATCTAAAGAAACTCTTTTGCGTGAATTAAAAGATACGTTTTACTTCTTGTATTAATTTCTAAGTTTTGAGATTATTGTTTCAAAATATTAATTCTAAAGTATCATAAGAATCGCTCAACATTGGCATAAAATAACTTGACTCCATTTAAAGTTACAGAAATCCATTGTTATTTCAGGTTTTAATGCCGACTTGATTAAATCAAGAAGTAATAGTCGAGCTTTAATAAATCTTGTCCCACAGAAATGCCAAGTTTGTCGCCTTGATTACTTATTCCATTAATTGTGCCAAGTTCATAACTAATTTCCAGTTTGGCTTATTATCCGATCCAGCAGACTTTACTGTATAGTAACGGTGATAATTTGACATTATGCAAACCATCTTTGAAGCATGACTTTGTGAGATTAATTTTGCCGTTAAAGTTTGAAGCCATTATGGGACAATGAAAATTAGCTAGCAAATACGTAATGCATTGTTTCTGTTTATTAGGCAGGCTCTTCGTCCTGTTAATATTAATTTATTATCAAGTTAATTACATAAATTAACATGATCGTGTCAATTTTGAAAACGATATTAAATAAGGAGTTTTTTATCCTTGCTTTATTAGGTTTATTAGACGTTGTAGGTATTAGGAATTCAAGTATTCTCTCCAAACATTGCTTTAAAAGCTTGGATAAAAACTGACCCAGAAAATGGTTCGAATTCTTATTCTAGAAGCGGAATTCAAGACCATATAGCTAAGACAAGAAACTTACTCAGATTTAAGCTCTTAAATGATATTAAACGTGCCATTCGAACTGAATCTAAAGACTCCACATTATCCTGCAAAGCGGGTATTAAATTTCTTGCACGATAGGAGGTGCAGAGTAGTAATTCGTTTGAAAAATTATCTTCAGGACATCTCCGATTACGACGTATAGTTACTTAGAGTCGTTACAAATTCTATTCAGCACCTGATCCTCAAACTACCCTCCCATAAATTTCCCACTTATATTCTATCATTACCTCGGTTAATGTCAGAGCCAAGCTTGCAATAAGGAATAGATTGGATGCTGACGACGTTCCTCCCGACTTATTAAGAGGTTAAGTGATCCAGAGAATAGTCAGCAACTAAGAGAGTGGGAGGAGAAACCCTGGTGGGAATCCAGGAACCACATCAGGTGTTTCCTGTTAGCGGCACGTGAATTATCCATGAGGCCAAATGAGTCGTTGCGTGGCAAGTACGGATTAATTAGATCAGGAAACTGGTCTCATTAATTAAGTTAATGAGATTATTAGTAAAGTTTTCCAAGCAGAGGTAGTTAGGTTGGAATAAGATGTATTGTCGCTAAAATGATGATGTGCGTTGGCGTCTTGTGCATACGCATAAATGGCATGTACCAATGTTCTTAAAAATATCTATATTTGACACACGTTAAACAAGACAGAGAGTTGAAGCTGCATTAGGTTAATTTAGTTTAAAAAGAAAAATTATACAACCTACTTTTGCAAATTTGTTATATTCGTATTAGTTTTATTTTTAAATATGATGGTGAAATGGATCGCACCTAGGTAGGATGATAAGGAAATTATTTCCACCTCCCTCGTTAAATCAACCCAAACAGAAAAAGCAAACAGTGCAAGAATAGGTACGCAATTACCTAAAGGTAAAATTGTTAGGAAATTAAATCGCAACTACGCGCCCTAAAATCCAATGAAATATTGAAGCCAACAAATTAGATATTCAGAAAAGAGAATCGCTCTAGCTAAAAATATTCCAGTCTCTAAAGAACGTCCAAAGGACCAGCAAAGCTAGGGTAGAAACGCGCCAGATGTTAAGGCAGGCATTGTATCAAGACACTCTCGAACCGCGTGACGGAGAATAGGTGACCTACATACAAGACCGGGTGGAAAGATTTGTGAAATCGTGAATTAACCAATAACCCAATGCAAAGACAATAGTAAGTCGCTAGGTATTCCACCCACGATAATGAAAATTTTACCAATCGATAAAGCGAAAAAATAAACGACCAAAGCCAAAAAATTATCTCGATTCCGAAATAGCAAGCAGGTGGAAATGCGAGATGAAAGTTAAGCCGGTGTAATTATAATAGTTAGGTACAATGAAAAGACGAAAACGCGTCGGCCGATTTTAAGGAAAATTTAGGTAGTTGAAGTTCAGGACAATTCAGTAAGGTAGCCGCGAGGTCAACTTGCCAAATCTTACGAGAAGTGAGATATGATAAGGAATAAAACACATAAAATCACGGTATAAGGCAGTGCCAATAAGGTGCATTGTTGCTTGTCGTGTTTAGAAAGCGGACCACCGCTTCTATAAAAGCAGACGTCTTACAGCAGCTCAAAGGAGATAGAGATCAGCTTCCGAGCAGGTCGAATCTGACTTCCTAACCCTTTATACGGTACCCAGAGATGGCATAGCGGACTCCGGGATACCTAATCCTTATCTATACCCGAAAATTCGACCAGAGATGGCTTAGCGGACTCCGGTCGAATTTCCCTTATCTACCTTGGAAAAACTCCAGTTGAAAACCCGAAAAGGACAAAACAATCGTTTCACGCCAATTTCTAATCACAATTCTAATAAAATTCGACCAGAGATGGCATAGCGGACTCCGGTCGAGTTTCCTTTACCTATCCCGGGAAATCCCAGTGAAACATACTTCATTCGCGTCTCGAAATCAATATTCGCAGTTGGCAATAATTTCTCGTCGAACCAATTCACTAGTAGATGGCAAAGCGTCTATTCTGAAGGAATTTCCTTCACAAATTAGGGAAAATCCGTTGAGAAAACAGTTAGGGAAGATCTCTCTTCGAAACAAAATCCACAAAAATAAATAATTAAACCGATTCGCAACATTCACGTATGCAGGTCCCATTTTAAATCAGGCAAAACAATTAGTAAGGAAACAGACGGCCGCACCAATAATATTAGGTACCAACTTCATCACGGTATAGGAAATCGAGATATAGCTAGGAGGAAAATGGACCCAGGTCAGGAATAAAATAACCTGTGAATAATTAAAGCGGCACGTTATTAGAAATAAACCAAGTTAGGCAGGAAATAGGAATACTTCAACAAATAATAATTACAAATTCACGTATAGGAAATCGAGAAAGAGCTAGGAGGAAAGTAAGAAAATCAAACCCAGGTCTGGAATTAATAGCCTGTGAATAAATAAAGCGGCCCATGATTAGAAATAATTCAATCATCCTATTTATCAAAGAGACCGAGTTTGTTTAGTGCAGATGGAGCATCAAACGAATATTAGGCAATAAATGTCCCTTTAAATTATACGACTTTAAGAAAGTGAAAATTAGCAATTCCTCTCATTGTATATCATCATGAATGAAGCGGAGCACCCTCAGATATAGAATAGAATAGAGCAGGTCCAGAGAAACAAGGCAGCGTTGTCAGATGTAGCACCTGCTACTCGCATACATGATCAGAAAATATCAGTTACATTACAACACCCGATTAGGAGTTATAATAGGTACTCGATTACCACACGTTGGGAGAAGCATTCATCTCGATGTCCAGATGGAGACCTCAGGTAGCCGGTAAAAGAGCATGACTCTTTAAAGTGGAAATCGTAGAGCGCAACGGGGCAAAAGGCACTCGCAGAGTAGGACAGAGTAAAGCAAACCAAAGCAGGGCTGTCAGGTGTAATACCTGCTCATCAGATATCAGGAAAAACAATAACCGAAATAGGAAGGGGGGATTATGAATTGTCCTTCAGCAAATAGGAATTCGAAACAACCAAAAACAAATTAGTATCGAGTATGTGAAAAGCCATTCAAAATCAATCAAAAACAAAACTCCTTTAGCACATCATACGAATGTCAACTCCAATCAAAATTTAAAAACAAACTCCGCAGAAAATTGCTATAAAATGTTATTGCCAGTCTGGACTGACTTATCTGCTTTCTAAACAGGTGTTAGGGGTAAAAACCTTGGACCACGGTGAAATCGATGGTTGAAATCGATGGTTGGTCTCGATTATAAAACCCACCGCCTCCAATATAGGTATTCATAAAAATTCCAGCATTCAATTATTACCCAGGCAAGCCCACGGGAACCCTGAGGGATAATTATAGAATAACGGCCTAGTTTGATCAGTTGGTCATCACATTTAAAATAGCAACACAAAACTGCGAATTGCAGAGAACGTCATATTCGAAATGATAAGGTATATTAACTCATCGTCCCGATAGGTCAGGTAGAACAAAAAGGTAGCCGCAGGGCAAATAGGTATTGAAGGTCCAAAAGAGGCCAAATGAAGGTAGCCCAGTGAGGCAAAACGACAACACAACAAATAAACAAAATGAGTTAAAACAACTATCATGAGTATGACGTCAATTCAGGAAAACCGCTTTCACAAATGAAAGAAAAGCAATTGGAAAGACATTCGTATAATGTTTAAAGAGGAGGTAGCAAATCAAAACAAACATGGCAACACTGCTCTCGATATTCAAGCCAAGCTAGCAACTCGACAAATAGACAGACATTCCCGCCATATCCCGGGTAGTCTGTTACCAAAGTGGTTGTCTTCCTTAATTAATTCAAGCTGTTGCTTAAAATGAAATCAAAGAAAGTAGAAAAAGAAAATTAGGCAAAGAAAATCGTTGAATAGGTAAACAGACAGACATTTCCGTCATATTCCGGATAGTCTGTAACCAAAGTGGTTGTATTCTTTAATTAATTCAAGCTGTTGCTTGAAATGAAATCAAAGAAATGAAACAAAAGCAAAACGAGATAATAAGAAAGCACAGGAGTGCAAAAGAGTGGTTTCTGAAATAGATAGAAGTTTGAAAGATATATGAAATATATCTATCTTCGCTTTCCACTTTTTTATGCTCTCTATGCAAATAGGGATTCATCATTCGCCCTCCATTGTTTTGTACTCTGTAGCAAAATCACAGCCTCTCTCGCCCTTCACCATTTTACGCTCTTGAAAACAAATTCTCTCGCTCATCATTCGCTTTTAAACTCCCTGACAGGAAGTCCGACGTTAACAACAAGTCTCAGTAAATTTCCCCGCTTTTCCGAAAGAAATCCCAATCAACCGAGATACAATGAGTCATAGTAGGTTCTTTTGCGCATCTGTTTCGGCGATAGTAATCCTGGCATACCACAATCAAAGAGCACGGGTGACTACAGTAAAAACTACGGTAAACACAACGAGGAAAACACAGCGGTCCTATTACGGGAAACCCAGAGGTAAATAGACGATCACAGTGACTTTTCGCGGCAGAGCAACGGGCCCGGGTCCTTAAAGTTACAATATTGAGGTTTTTTTCATTGAACCATACCAAGGATCAACTAAATACATCCTTCAAATCACCTCAAAAACTAATCAAGTTTTAGAAAGTGAGGCTGGTCGCTGAGTTTTATTTTTTAAAGTTGTGAGTTGTATTCAATTAATTATATTAATTAATTAAAATCCATTTCAAGTATCAAATTGGAAAGTCATAGCTTTGTGCTTGCTGTCTAAATTTTTGTAGAGAATCAATATTTTTTGATCACTTTATTATAGGTTCCGCAAATCTGATTTATTTTAACTAACACATATAAATAGGACGCTAAAACATATAGTATAATCTTCTCTTATACATATACTTGTTCGGTGACTGTAAACCTCCATTAACTTTTGGTCTCATCCAGAATCAAATCACCGTAGATATCCATGACTGTGCAGTGGAGCGGAACTTTATGAACTAACTGAAGATAAGGTTGTCAGGGACGTAATTACCTATATTTTCGTCGCTTCCAGACAATGAGAGTGCAAAGCTAGAAACCAAATGAACTCTCATCGATTCCTTCTAAAGGAAGTTTTCTGTAGCTTCGATGTGACAAAATATTCTTCCACTACATATATGGAATTTATTTTGCAGCCTCAGGTTCCTTATATATTTGAATTTATTATTCACCGAAGTTCATTGCATCGTTTTTAATCGAAAAACTTTAAAATCTTCCACTAAAGCATTTTTTGTTTCAGGTCGATCCTATCAAGGCATAAATGAGGAAATTATTTGGGTGAGCATAGGAATGGGTATAGCCATCGCTGTGCTGATCACCATCGCCCTCTGTTACATCATGAGGGAGAAGTGTATCCAGAGAAGGGAATACTACATCACAGCATGAGCCTAGACCAGTTGCAGAGGGACTGTCCGTCAGTGATTGTAGAGTGACGTCTTTTTAGTTCGTTTGGTCCTATTGATCTGGAATTAAATCCTTACTTTTCACTCCTTATATTTGCTTCAATGTGAAAATGGAAAAATATATGCTTACATGTATGATTTTGAAATAATAGGTATATAAATACGGGATGCAAATAAATTGAGCATAAATATTAATATAGAAAATATAAAACTTATCCTAAAAAATGACGATAAAAAATACTTAACGTCCAAGATAAATGGAGGTTTGAGTGTAAATATTTTCATAATTTTATATTGATTTTATATCTAGAACTGCCAGAGAAGGTAATTTAAATGTATGTTCTTACGATTATTATCCCAGAAGCAAAATCAAAACAAGAAACCTTTGTAATCATTTTATAAAAAAGCTTGTGGATCTTCAGATCCCTTACAAGCTATTAACCTCACTAGTCTGCTCTTATTTTAATAGAAGCTGGAGCGCCATTATTTGATACTACGCTTAAAAAATTATTTCAGTACAAATTTACATTTCTATGTTATTCGATCAGAGTCGCTCAACCGCATTTTGATGATAAACGAATCTTAATACCAGATCCATTTAAAACATTGACTTGGGGTCAAAGATGTATTTGATAGTGGTGAAGGGGTCCCAAATTATAGAAAAAATTAAAGTTGGATGTAGAGAATATATTGTCAAATTTTACAGCGTGCGGAAGTAGTTACTATGTTTTTATATTCTTTCTTCAAGTTCAAAATCAAAAGTGAGTATAATTATTATTATATTTTATATTATAATGAGCACAAAATTGAGATTCGTAGCTTGAATAACAACAGCATAAACCATTATTAAGTGTAAATTTGTGTTATTTCAATCAGTTAAACTTCATAATTTAGTCATTGTCTATAAAAGCATCAGCATCCTCTTTTGTCTCACCTTTAGCAAACAAATCTGAAGAGACAAAAGAGAATAAATAATGGAAATTCGATTAGGATTCCCCTTCGATTATCAGAATAAAGTTTATTTCAAGGCTCGGATTAAGAAGTGATTACGTCATGCTCAATGGACCTAAAGTATATTTGATTTCAGAATTTAATATATCTCAATGAATAAGATTACAGGGCGAGACTGGGTCAAGTATTTGACAAAATCTAAAATCAATATTTTCTATAGCTTGATTTTATATTTTTTACACTCAAACTTACCTTTGTATTTATAATTATCATAAAACTTTATTTTTATGTATTGCATATTGCAAATAAATATGCTTTTATCATATTGTTAATACGAATTGTAAATAAGGTCATAACTTAATTTTCATAACATTATCGGATTGTATATAAATATACATCTACATTGTGTAATCCGAAGTTAAAATCAGTACTTCGGCTTGGAATCATATTAAGAATTTAATGATAGCAAAAATGAAAATATTAATTTCCTCATCCCCTTCAAAACTTTGTACAAAAGTCTTGTATTGATTTGTAAAATATTTTTTCAAACAGGAATTAATATTATAAAAACCAACCTGATGTAATCTTTAACTTAAATATCTGTCTACATTTATTTTGCAGAGTGCAAACTCTACCAGAAAGATTACTCTCGTAACTTGAGAGAAAATTTAAGTAAGGGTAGATATAATTCAGAAAATTCTCATCTAAGTAATTGAAATCAAGTAAGTACCTAGTATGTAAGTAGTGAAGTGGCTTTTTGTAAAATTGATGTAGACGTATTCGCCAATTTGGAATAATATTATGAAACTGTGGAATTGTAAATTTTAACAATAATTATACCTACCTATATATAAAAAAATCAAAACTTTAAGAATATTCATTTTATAATGCCGATGTTGCTCGTAAAAGTGCAGGATGGATTGAAAGATAAATTTCCATTTAGATAGACGTTGCTTTGAGCCAGACACCATGTGTTACTGCGCCATGAAATTTTAATTTAAAAGAGCGCATTCTTCCACACTTGCTTTATGTTACATGAGGCGACATTTTTCAAACAATAAAAAGTACAACGACAAACATACATAAAGTTGTCTTGTGATGGCAAGATTCTTGCAAGATTACATCGTATATTGATCGATGTACACTTTTGGATCCTAAGTTTCATAAATTATCAATTGCAAAGGCACCCTATCGAATTTTGATAATAAGCGAATCTTAATCCCAGATCCATTTAAAACATTGGTTTGGGGTCAAAGATATTTGATAATAATGGGGGATTCCCCCCTCACCATCTAGAAGGAGAATTAAATGTACCTACCTAAATATTTTTGTAAAATTAAGATTACCAAAGTATAATAAAGTATAAAAAGTTTCAAAATGCAGATATGGAAAAAAATGGAAACAAATTTAAGAAGTTTTCATGGAATAATTCGTCCAAAAACAGTGAATTAAGCTGTACCTATAACAAGTCAATAACTAAATTGATAATGGCTTAACTATTTACGCATTGATATTTATTAATGCGGAGTAATCTTAATACCTCGCATTAAAGACGATTATAATTATTCAAATACAGGAGATTACGAGTCCGGTCCCGGAGTGAACGGTACAAGTTCACTCCTACGACAAGTCAATAATTAAAACCCCAAACCCCAAGAACATGCTTCGATTTATATAATACATGCATCCACATTAATCTGACCTGGAAACGTCAGTTGTTTCCAAATATATTCCCAACTCCTTTATCACTGAAACCTTCATGAGCATCAACTCAACTGAGATGGAACAATGAATAAAACAAACCCTCACAGTTGGCTCTCGAACACGGCTAGAGGTAATCCTTGGGGACCGACTCCCTTAATCTTATATAGACTGAGCGGCAGGACAAATTAAATTGAAACAGAATTGCCCATCAAAACAAAGCGCCACGTAAAAATTCAAGCTTAACGCTTTCACTATATTGAAGCTTTTGCCTGCTAGATTTCGAATTACATTTCAACTAGAAGTACAAATACATTAAACTTTGTACCTGGATTAGCTTTATTCTTTAATGTAGAAGCAATGTAACTTTTTTTATAAATACCTACCTGTCTTTGCTGGAGTTGATAACATCGATCGGTGTATTATAAAATGAATTTTTTCCATAGTTTAAGTCTTGGATTAAATTTATTGCTAGATTAAAAAATAACTCTCCTAAAACATCTTAAAAAGAATCCATTACTTCAAAGAATCACGCATACATAATACTTATGTTATCGTATTTAACTTAAGAGAAAAATTGACTATACAATTTATTTATTTAATTACGGTTTAAATTTTTATAAAGTTGTTATAACATGATTATTATTTAAATAAATAAAATATGAGTAACCGCGAACTAAAATATAAATACCTATCCTTATTTGTACCTATCTATATATGTGAAAATGGCACATAAAGCGAAGTTAGCACCAGCAACATAAAATTCTATTATAACAGCGGCATCAAATACTGATATTCCAGCAGTTATCAAAATATAGTGTCAAAACATACCAATAAATAACAAATCAACATACATATTTCAGAGCTGAAAGTTACAGACCCAGTTTCTATGTAGATTAACTGCCCGAAAAGCAACTTCGAAGTTACGCTCATAAGTTTGAGTTATAAAATATTATTTCAAGCATGCACCAATTAATTTATCTTGAAATCATTTAAGAAACGAGATAATAAAGTCTCTCAGAGTCGATTTGACCATTTGCCAAAATTTTCAGGGTAGTTTGTATGTACTTACATAATAGTTGTAGAGTAGCATAATTTAGGGCAAAACTAATGACTGTATTACTTTTGTAAACTTACGTAAAGTAGAGAAAAATGATCAATCCTTTAAGGACATTTAAAGAAAAACCAGATAGTATTATGTAAGTTTAGATTTTTATACTTATTCTTGAAAAATGATAATTTTCGAATGATTCGGAAAGACCCTTAGCTATATCCTGAGATACCAAAATAACTAGCTCCAATATTAATTAAAATAAGATTTTTGTTAATCAACGTTATTGATAAAATTGAAACGGTAAGTGATGAAGAAATTCACAGGAAATGAAAAGTTTAAAGGAGTTTAGATTAGAAATCTCGCTTGATCCTAAATTAAATCTGGGTGATCCTCGAAACCAGTTGATAATCCTTATAATAACTGACTTGAGCGACTTTTTTGGTAAACTAATAAAATTAAAACAAATAATGTTCTCCAAGAAAAAAGAAGATTTCAATTGAAAGACGCGCTAAGACAAACGAATGGCTTTAATTTCAAAATTCTATCGATACCTCAGACTCATTTTTAGGGACATAAAGATACTAAAGGGTGCATCACTTTTTTCTGATTAATTACCAGGGAATAATAATTTTGTGATGGTCTTTATTTAGCGTAAGTAACACAATAAAGGAAAGAGAGTCCTCTGAATCTTTTATTAGGAGCAGTTCTTTAATAGTTATTTATCTACGAGTGATTCATAAAATGCACTTTTTTAGACGTTTCTTAGTTCATAAAATGTATGATTATATTGAAGAGTTAAATAAAGTAGTTTGGGTGTAATAAAGTGCCGTAGCGGTTCATTATTTAACGCTAAATCTGTCACGTTAGTGCACGCTCGCCGACTGGCAAGTAGTGAGCGGAGATCGGAGCGGCTCAGTCGGCAGTCGGGGCGTTCGCTTCGCAACTAGCAACAACAACTGAACACGACACGCTGAACGCTGAATTACATTGTATCCCGATTTATAATTACCATGCACCTATACTAGAGAAACGTCGCAGTTTATTAGCAGAGCGCCAGATCTATGTACAATTATTAATATTTTGTGTTTTTCGTCGTTTATACCTAAAATGGATAACATTGTAGATGCTTCAATGAATGAAATATCTTCTACCCCAGAAGAAATTATTTTTCAATCAAATGTGGCTATATAATTTATATATTTTATGTTTACATTTAATCATGAATGAAATATCTTCCGCACTAGAATAAATTCTTATTCCATCATATATGGCTGCACAAAATCTGTTAGGTACCTACCTAAAAAATCTAAAGAAGTTTATATTAAGCAATATGTCACCTTTATGAACTGACGTGATGAAAAAAGCGTTAACAGCTTCAAAGAAACGCTTACATATAAGATATGAATGCATTTTAAAGTTTTTTTTATAATAATAAATTTTCGTTCTAATTTAAGTCACTCGTAGATAAAATTTTGTATGCAACATAAATGCATAAAGTGGTACTTTTTTTCACGACTGGGAAGTTTGACCGCATGAGCCGCAGGCGAATGCGGCAATCCCAGAAGTGAAAAAAAGGCACTTTATGCATATGTTGCATACAAAATTTTATCTACGAGTGACTTAAATTAGAACTAAAAGTTATTATTATAAAATAAAATCTTTCCAATGCATTCATATCTTATATAAGTGTTTCTTTGAAGCTATTAAGGCTTTTTTCATCACGTCAGTTCATAAAGGTGACATATTGCTTCTTTAGATTTTTGAGGTAGGTACCTAACAGATTTTGTGCAGCCATATTTGATTGAATAATAATTTCTTCTAGTGCGGAAGATATTTCATTTATGATTAAATGTACACATAAAATATGTCAATTATATAGCCAAATTTGATTGAAAAATAATTTCTTCTGGGGTAGAAGATATTTCATTCATTGAATCATCTACAATGGTATCCATTTTAGGTAACTAAACGACGCAAAACACAAAATATTAATTGTAGGTACATAGATCTGGCGCTCTGCTAATAAACTGCGACGTTTCTCAAGTATAGGTTGATGTCAACAAGCATTTGGAGCGGTTGGCATCGGGATAAGTACTATGTAATTCAGCGTTCAGCGTCTCGTATTGCAGTGCGACGAACGCCCCGATCCAGCCAACTGAGCCGAGCCGCTAGCGTTCACTAGAACTTCCACTGGGCGAGCGTGCATTAACGTGTCAGATTTAGCGTTAAATAATGAACCGCTACGGCACTTTATTACACTCCTTCTTACTTTATTTCACTCTTCAAGATAATAATACATTTTATGAACTAAGAAACGTCTAAAAAAGTGCATTTTATGAATCATTCGTAGATAAATAAACATTTTTAACTTCGACAAACTTCGAACAAACTTCGACGATCTTACTTCAAGTGGCATCGGCCTCCAAGACTCACGACCTTGGTATATTGCCTTTAGGTTCTCTAGTAGGATTATTTATAAGGATCTCCCTGATATGAAGATTCTCATGTGTGGCTTGTTAAAGACTCTTTGTCATTTCCGCCAGTGACATCGACATACGGTGTTTTTTATAAGATTAATATGGAGATTTTAAATCATCTGAATCTCATATCTACCAGATTCCACACAATGGTCTTCAAATTCCAAAAAATATCCACCATTGCTTCTACGGAGTTGCCGTTTAGATAGCACTCAGTCTCAAGAAGTTTTTACCTTTATGATGATTCTAGTGTTAATAAAAAAAAAATCTACCCTGTCACTTGCTTTATTAAATCTACACTGTCAAGACGAGAAATTCATGAAGATCGTATATATGAATGAATATAAAATATGAAGAATCATAAAGGCGTAGAGTTAGAAAAAAAAAGTAATATCCGTTACATATGACCGTTATAAATAAAGAACAGAGTTTTTCTCCTTAGGGAGTAACGATGGATGACACGAACAATAATGGAACCGCGCGGTAGACCTGAAAAATACAAGAAACTGCCTGCGTACCAACCATTGGTAAATGGTAAGATAAGAATAATAACTAGAATACCCTCTTGACCTCTCGACGTTGGATTTATTATGAAAGGGGATGCCGTGTTAAAGGACGACGAAGCTTTGTAGGATAGGTCGATATTTGTTATACCTTTTATAAACAAGGAATCAGGCAGGTTTGGTATAAAAGTATCATGAAGTTCTTTGTGAAGCTTTGAAGTGAAGGGATAGATCCAATTTATCATATTTTTACATAAAAGTATCGAAGTTCTATACGGAGAATCTTTTAAATAAAGAACTTTCCAACGCTACAAATGACGAACTGATTTATCAATCTGATAGGATAGGTAGTGGATGGAAGGGAAATGGATTATCCGGGCTGTGAAAAGATGTAAGGTCAAAAATGAACTCCTTTTATCATGTGGATGTTTAACCAATTTCAAGGGTAGTTGAGACTTATTATAGTTGTTTATGTTCAGAAGAAAATATTTCAGAAGACTTGAAGCTGCATAATGAACAACTAATTTGTCTAGGTTCAGGAGGCTTCGTTTATATCGAAAATTATGAAAGTGAAACTTTGAGTTTTGGAACTGTTATAATGTTATTATATATTGTTCAATAAGAATAAAGCGGGCCACTCACTAGGGAGCATGCTGGGCAACATGTTGGTCAACGGAGTTGCCGTCAACAAGTTTCCAAATGTGTGTGTTGGTTGGTCAACATGTTGCAGGCTCCTAGCGCGAGACCGAAAAGCCGCAACGTGAGCCGAGCATGTTGCCTAGGTGTGTGGTTCCCTGCACTGGTTGACGAGCTCTTTATTCGGTTTAACTTAAATTTTTAAACGATTTGCGACTTCGTCCGATTTAAGTTTTGCGTTCTTGATGTATTTCAGCGACAACAAAGAATTTTGGAGAGAGTTTATATAGTTATATGAATCTTTTCCGTGTTTATGGGACGTAAAGAGAAAAGATTATTCGAATAAACATTAAAAAAATGTCATGTTTTTTAATCTTGGGCCCCACAAGATGTAACAAAATGTGGCAAATGCTACATCATTCATTCCTAAATAATTCTGAAAGTCTCTTGGCTCTGTTTTCAACTCTTGTAACAGATTTATGTGAGAGTATTTTTTGCGATTTAAAAGCCAGTCTTTTACCCATACTCTTCTTTTTTTTCTCTTATTATTATTTTCTGTGACTATTGTCAAACCTACTGCAATTGCAACTTTTTCTTGCTTTGTCAGCACTTTCATCATAAAGCCTACTCGTTTATTGTTATAGGCTGCGTTTTGTCAACTGAAGTCGCCCAACATGTTTCCTGATGTGTGAGTTCGCTAGATTTTGTTGACAAGCATGTTGACCAACATGTTGCCCAGCATGCTCCCTAGTGAGTGGCCCGCTTTAAGTAACAAAAAATTTCAAAATTTATGATCGATCTTATATTATCTCATGATATAGCTCATAATGTACTTTTCTGATCTCTCTACACTATAAATGTTACAATAAAATATTTATTAGATAAACACCTACCTAAATTTTTCGTTCTGTTTCATTAACCCAGTTTGCTATACTGTATGATTATTAGGTATATTTGAATCAATCGCAACCGAACTCAAGTTCTGTAGATAAATAGTCAATGTTAAAAAATTGAAGTTTTAGTGGAAATGATTCAAATAAAAAACTCTGGCATAAACTTGGCTATAAAAATATCATCCTATTTTACGACAGGTTGAAAGGTTCACTTATCTAAATCCAATTTCTATGAAAGAAGCATTAAATTGACTAGCTCTCCTCCTAAATTAAGTCAATATCAATTTCATGAAAGGAGTCAAAGCCCCTAAAATAGCCCTGGAGTTTTTCTGTCGTAAATGTCATCACCAGCTCCTGCCAAAAGTTTACAGATAGTAGTTCCAGATTCTCAATCTTTTATTCCTGTTATTCCGACAAATAGTCGCCTGGAAAATTCAGATTATTCAACAATTCGAATTCGTGTCTCCAGTGAATTGGTTTTTTGACTCGTAAATAATATCTGAATAATGCATTTGGAGAAGTTTTTTTAGGATTTATTGCTCGTAATATTATATTGTTATCCTTTTATATCCAAGCTATGTTACCTACTGATGTTTTGTTATGGAGAACACGTCAGTGTTTTTTACGTTGTTTTTTACATTGTAAAATTTTGAATGGTGAAACTTTTTTCTTAATAATTTTATATTGCAAGGCCTAAAAATATTCTTATAAAGCAAGAAGTCCTTATAAGTGGACCAAAATAACAACTGCTGCTAATATTTAATTACATTAAGAGGTAGATGATAATAACAATATTATAATATTTGTGTCAATTTTAGACCCTTTTCTAGAATCTATGTAGAAATCTGTAGAAAATTACTTGTAATGAGTATAGGTATTTCTGTATGATAGTCTTTTGTTATTTTGTAATTTGTAAAGAGTATCAATGTGAGTAATAAATAATTGAAGTTGGAGAAAAAATGCAAAATAGCTTTTTATCAACATATTTTACATATTTTTTTATCTGCAAACAACTTTCTTAATGCTTACAAAATAGGAATTATATTTATCATTTGGAACTCTTATCCAAAAATAAATCATACTTTTTTATTACGGATTACTGTAGGTAAGTATAGCATTATTGCATTTTTTCTCGCTCATCCTATAATAAATGTTACATTATTGTAATTTTAATTTTTAAAATAAAAGTATTTACAACTAAAAGTACTTACGTTTTCATAGTACCTATCCCAATCCTAATTTTCCAACTTTCTATAACAATACCTATTACTATATTTTTCTTTCTGTCTTCAAGTTTTTTTCAGAAAGCTCAAGTTTTTTGACGTCTTATCTCAGAGACGGTTGGCTGGCCACTAACGAGCTGCCGCATGCACTCAGGTTGAAACGTCCCTCTAGGTATACCTATTGTTATTGTTTTTTATACCTATTGTTTTTTTAAATTTATCCCTATCGACTGATGGAATTTTTTGAGACTTGCAAGCTGTTTCTGTTACCAGCAATTCATACTTTCAGTTATTAATCTAACTTTAGGAAAAACAAGCTATACCTACTTAAAATATTTGGTATAAAAGTAACAGTAGGTATTCGATTATTGAAGGGAATCGATGTCAGCGATTCTAATAATAATAAAAATAATACATAAATACGAAAACCAAGCCCCTACATCGCTTAGCTACGCTTCCAACATATCCGCAAACCCCAATTGTTTCAACTATCCCCTCTTATCTTCCAACAGTTACAAAACCTTCTTCGATTCAAATACATCATCCCCCCTTTCTACCAACATATATGTAGAATTGAATCTGAGACAAATTCTCACATCCCTAGGCTACCATACATCTCTTCAACCCTCCCAGGATCCTGGGCCTCACCACGACTCCCCCTTAAACAATCACACTCAAGGTTTGATCAACCAGCAACCAGGTATTCATGCAACACTTCAGGGAAGAAATTTCCCGCTATCCCAATTTTAAAGCTATCTATACCAACGGATCTAAGTCCGATGACAATGTCTCCTGCTCCATAATTACCCCTTCCAACCAACTAGCATCCCCACCACCGAGAATCAATTCATTATCTGTTCCGATTTAGTTAGTGATCTCCAAACCATCAACCATTCCTCAAAAACCCCTATTTAAGACACATTATATCTAAGCTTAGTGAATGCCCAAATAGAATTGTCATTTTATATACCCCCTTCTATGTTGACATCGAGGGCAATGAACGAGCAGACAGGATGGCAAGGGCAGTGGCCTCATCAGAGTCTCTCCGTAAATCAACGTTTTATTCCTCCAGTCACCTGAAAGCTCGCAATAGAAGCAAAATTTTTAAAATCAGGCATACAAATTGGAACCTCAACCAATCTTCTCTCAAATCTCTCATGTTCTCTGTGTCAACCAGCATCCCTCTCCCTACCAATATAGAAGCGAACAGTTTTAGCTGAATAGAATCCGACTTGGACACACCCGACTTACACACTATTTTCTTCGCTCCAGAGAAATACATCCTAACTGCCCATCATGCAATACTGGACTAACCATTCAACTCATCTTCAGCTCATGCCCAAGTCTACAGCCCTCAAGATCCAAACACAGAATCGAACTCTGCAGTGTCATCCTTGCCGACCAATACCAATATGATCGCATATTCCGTTTCCTAAGGGAAACTGATTTCTAGGGCAAGATCTAGGACATAAATAAGCTCAGCGATTGATGCAGCTTTCAAAGCTAAAAAAATCTAAATGTTGGTAAAATTTAAAATTGCTTGCATCTAATTAATACCCAACTGTCAAGCAGTAAAAGCAATCCAACCAAATTTGTGGAAAACTACAAGTTTTTATCAGACACTCTGATCAAAATTTATGCATTTCAGTCTGAGAGTGAAATCTAAAATTATAGAAAACCGTCATCTTATCCAAATCTCAATTATAAATTAACTGCTGAGGTTATCATCTTATTCGGAATCATTTTCTGGGAACTGAACCGAACTTCCGAGGTTTACGTTCCAGAGAACGAGCTCTTCGGGACACTGATGGACTGAATCTGCTATATGTTCTGGGACATATCTGGCATCAGTATTATAGCCAGAAGCAACCAAACGCGATGTCTAGCGATCGCTCGTGGTGATTTATGGTGAACTGGTAGTCTTCTGACTTGATTTTTACTGGTGGGAACGACTGACTTCGCGGACTACTCAGTTTGTAGAAAATTGACTCCTGAAAGATTACTGTAGACAGGAAAAGGCACGCAGCAGACCACTGTGCAATTCGTAATCGACTCACAAGAGACGTGAAAATTCGAACGCATCAATATTAATTGAATCTTGATAATGTAGATACTCGATCAACTGCTAAACCGACAGACGAAAAATCAATAATAATTATTCTGTCCGAAAGCGAGACAAACAATATTATAAATAAATATTGATTCTGTCCGAAAACGAGACCAATAGTGTTCACTCCATTGCATGGAGCATATTTACTTTGGTCAATGAATTAATTTAACTGTGAAAACTAGGAAACGTAAAATAAACATTCCTTATTGCATTATTAAGTTATGATAATTCCGGATAAATAATACGATTGTTTATACCAAGGGAGGTCAGAGATAAAGTCAGAGTGTCGATCACAAACATGTACCCAAATTATTACTAGTGACGTAATGTTTCTAGTGATAGTTTGTAAGAGCTAGTGACAAAAAAGTGCAAAAGTTTTGGAAAAGCTGATACTTTCAGATTAGATTGTATTTGGCCATAGAAAGCCACTGTACATTCAACACGCCAGGTGTTGGGACATAAGACAGGGGGACGATTGCAAAGTTTTTATAAAAAAAATTCTGAAAATTCCCTTCAAATTCATTGTTGTGTAGTGTGAGTAAAAAAATAGTGAGAGAGCCAATTAGTGGGTCCAGAGAAAAAGGTATTAAATTTTGAAAAGATAATTCACTCCTGTTTTGCACATTTTTAAATAGAGAGATCACATTGGGAGAGATTATTCTACATCAAAGTCAAACCCTCCCCCTAGTTTAAAAAGGAAATGTAGAGGAAAATTTTGGGATGCCAGTTGGCTTTTTAATTTTGAATTAATTTAGAATTAATTTACGAAAATAATAACCTAAGTTTTAAAAAGCAACAAAAATTAGCTTAGTTTCATTTCAAACTATGAAAATTTTGAATAAATGTTGTGCTTTTTTTAGAAACCTTGACTCAACTTACCAACCTTTATTTACATAGATTTGGTTACAAACGCAAGATAAATTAAATATAAAAGCTCTTAAGATATCCTGATAAGTACCTAGAACTAATAATAATACTTCAATTGACAAATATTTTATAAATTTCCGTTTAGTCGACCAAACCCAAACCCTTCCAATAATTTAAATAATTATTTTACAACTATTCTAGTTAATAAAATAAAACCTCAATTAGGAATTAATTACATTCTTCCACATTAATTTGTTAGTCTTTGTTACGGAAAACTCAAATTTGTAAACTGTCAATTCAGCTGGCTTAATGAAGGAATCTGTAGTCGGGGTAGCGACCTGTTGTAAGTCTTTGTCGGAAAGTCTAATCCGGTAATTGAAGATTATTTTGTTTAATGAACACCTTTGTTTAATCTGCGATACGTTTTAATTTTTAGTTCGAGATTTAAGACGTTGTTCGCATCTATCACGATATTCACGCAGTTAAATATAGTTAACTTAATACGTAGATTTCCGAACAAAAAAACTCGTTGGTCTTTAGATCCCGAATTCAAATTTTGTTAAGATGAATTTTCGGAAGCGAATTAACTATTTATGTAGAAAGATAACGGGAACGGGAAAGATAAAAAGGTAGATTTCGATAAGATAAATTACAGGCGGACCTTCCGCATCCTAGGTCATCCGTCCTCGTCTCCGTGTCCGAGCCTGTCCACCGTCTCTCTTCCCTCGACGCTTTCTTCCAGGTCCGCGGCCGTAGGTCACGCCACTTTTACTGATCAATGAGAGAGCCTCAAAATCACGCCACTACCACGTCGTTGATCTTGCGAGATAATCTACCTTCACGTAGACGTTTTGGTGCGCGCCTTGCACCTCTTATTAGGTGTTGCACCTTTTACCAAATCAAGGTTCCGTGAGTTTACACGCGATACTTGGCATAAAAAGGTCGCTAGGAAGTTTAGCTCGACAAAACAATTCTGATTTCGATGAAAGGCTTTAACGCCACAAATGCGTTACAGTTTAATGATAAAAACTGTCAACGCAACAATTCACAATAACACTAAATAACTTCTTTTCAAACAATAAACAATGAACAAGCTGAGTATAACAACAATTCTTGATTCTCGACCTCAAAAGGAAAGCCTTTCCTGGAAAGTTTTGATACGTCTGTCAATGTTCATTGTCTTATATTGCTAGGTCATGGAACCATTTATTAGTAAGTATTATTATTGTGAATTGTAGCACTGACAGTTTCCTTCAATCAGCTTCCTCAAAGAGGCTGACCTGATGGGGTTAATGTAGGGTAACTCACGACTAGATGTGAGCCACAATAGACCTACTCTCGCAGTGGAGGTGTTATAAAGGCCCACTCACGATGAATATATCTATCTATCTAGTCAATAAATAAAAACTCCTGTTGTCTCCTTCAGAGATTTCTGGGAAGGGAGGTTGGTTGAGGCTTTGGCGAGAATTTGGTCACCGCGGAGAACTGTTTGCAGGTGTCATTTTGCCAATTTGGCATAGTGAACTTTGTTATCTTTGATAATTGTCAAAACCTAAAGATTCAGTCTAATTTCAAAATAAGTCAAATGAACACTACTCCGAGATAAAATTGCCTATAGGTAACGTCTGTCTAAGAAGAGGGATAAATGTTATCAAATCCTTCATATAATGATTCAATGATTTGTTCAATTAAATACACCCAGAAATTATTCTACCAGTGCAGGATTTGTTTTTTATTATTAATTTCTTTACAGGGATATTTTGTATACCTAGTAAGAAATTCTTGAACCATGTTTGTATACAGGGTGTTTCTTAATAACATGCGAATATTTAAGGAGGTTATTCTTGGGTCAATTTTGAGAAAAAAACTTTATATGAACGTATGTCCTAAAAGTCTTAACTTTTGAACTACAGGGTGCTAAAATTTAAAGAAAAAAACTTGTTTTTTATTATAACTGTGATATTAGCCTAGATATTTTTTTGAAATTTGGTACACGCCTTCTATGCATCAACATGCATTTCATGAGGCGAAAACAATTTTAGTACTTTTACCAGTGGCGTCTGTACGGGTTTTGAATTAAATGTTTTTGAAGAAAAATATGTTACGCCACTGCTTTTTCTTAAAGTAAAAATTATTTTTGAAGTCCCCATCCCTTTCCAAGCAAATGTGGTCTCTTGATTTTTTTCAGTCCGATGCACGGTTTTCGCCTAAAAAAATAAAATCTGTCTCTCTGCATGGTAACAAGATTGTCGTTGAATGACAATAAAAAATATAAAAATATGCATAGATAAAATTCTGCAAGATGTGACTAGTGGTGATAAAACGAAATGTGGGACATGAAAAAATCCCTCTTGATGAGTAATACCTGTCTATTAAATTTCATTAAAATATCCAGCGCGGTATTACAGATATTATGAAAAAATTATTTAATTTTAAAAACTTTACCACCCTGCAGTTCAAAAGTTAAGACTTTTAGGACATACGTTCATATAAAGTTTTTTGCTCAAAATTGACCCAAGAATAACCTCCTTAAATATTCGCATGTTATTAAGAAACACCCTGTATAAATGATAATATCTCGTATGCTGGTCAGACTGCTACTACTAATTTGTATTATCAATAAAAGGGGTGAAAATCATTTTCTTTTCTTATTTATTCAGCATATTCTCCCACAAAAATTTCATTCGCCGTACGAACCAGAGCACATAGGTAAAAGTTCCAGGGAACAATTGTCCTAATCTGTAGAGCCCTAGGTAGGGACCGGTTCAAGGTTAATCATGTTATTTTTGAAATTTTTCTCGGTTAGTTTAGTTTTTTGTTACAAAATATAAATTTTCTCTAATAACGCATTGCAATAAACCCTGACATTTGACTCTATGTTAGACTTTTTTGATCCCCTGAACACACTCTCCAAATTTGGGGGTTCCCCACAAGACAATTGAATGAATGAACATACCACCATCAGAATGTGGTAAGAAATAAATCACGGTAGAAATAATAAGATATCATGTGGTTTTGATGCTAGAACTTTATTTCTGAATTTTATAGCTAATACATTAAGCAAATAGGAAGTATAATATAATAATTGTATATTGAAATATAATTTAAATAATTACTTAAGGAGAGCCGTATTTTTCAGTGTATAAATCATAAACCATTCTCGCCACTGTGCAATCCTCTGAAGCCATTCCTGAAACAGAAAATATTTTTGAATATCATACAAAAATTAAAGTAAAGTGAACAAAATTACAGTAAACATAAAAGACAAATAATATTAAGAGAAGGAGTTCAACAATTATGGTTATAAGCGAAAAGAAATAGGGGTAGCAGTTGGTATAAGAATAGTTTAAGTAATTCCGAATGGATAGATTGCTGAAAAATGACTTGCAATGTGACAGCAGTTCGAACTGTTCCTGGACGTGGACTATCCCCGTTGCAGACATTGCAACAAGTTTGAATTTGAATATCTTGGTCATGTATTCAGGGCCGCAGATAGACAAAAAATTAACGATATAATTATTAGGATCTGTGATATAAAACTCCTTGTGGTTTATTGATTAAAGAAATACAACCACAAATATCTTACCTAGACTCTGGAAGACAGTAACAGTCTCGTCTGAAGGAGGCTGGAGGTCTCCAGAAATTAATTGGCCCACTTCGCCGTTAATTTTAACGTTGTTATCAATGAGTCCCTTCAGTTCCTGTCGCGCTCCAGCCCAGTGATCAATGTAGACTTCGGCCCTCTGGTAAACCGCCTCCTCCAGCTCGCTGTGGTGGCTTAAACCGGCACCTACAGCTGGAAATTCAATCATTTTAGATTACCATTACTTCTGACTATAACTTATGTTACTTTGTTAAATGATACCCTACCACAACCTTTCTCGATATTTACAAGATTTCTCCTATAGCTTTGTTGATTCGAACTGGGTGGCTATTTTCGAGTTTGTGTGAGTCGATTCTCACACTGACTGTCAAATTAACTTAAAAAAGTCAGTATTTTCACGAGCATACAAACGTTTAAAAACAAACCGTCTAATAAGCAAACGAGGCAGGAAAATATCTGATAGTTCACAAGGCGATCTCCATGATAACATAAAAAAGAAAATTCCTATCTCGTAGCGAGGAAGGATAGAAGGCGGAATATTACCAGCTTGAAAAAAATATTCTACAAATTGGTCATGAAAAATTAAATTATCAAATTGTTATTTTTTAATCAAATATAGTAATTGAATAAGGATAATGTAGACACAGTCTTTATAAGGGAAGCAGGAAATGGGCCATGAGCCCTTGTGAATTGATAGATAATGCCTGGTGTAAATCTATCAGAAAAAGGGCTCTCCCAGTCTTTGGGGCTCTTCAGTCGGCAAGAAACATTCAGGATGATTTATGATCTTGTTTGCGAATCGCTTTATTACAAAATACAGCTGAGTTAACCACGTTATGAAAGGGAACATTTAAATTGGGCGAAACATTTTCAAGTACTCAACGTCACTGATAACATCTTCTGATCCAGAAAATATGCTTGCGAACTGGAAATAATGATTTATAATGTAATAAGTGCATTTTAAACTGTCAACGTAAGTAGAAGCTGAAGATTACAATAAACCACTTTATCTAAGATGTTCCCATCACGAGAGTTATGAATATTTATACAGAAAATGGAAACATTTTAGCATTTAGCAACGATTTTCAATGAGCTCATGACAGTTGTTTGAGACATAGATATTTGTCGTTCTTTGTCGATAAGACAAAGAAAAACGAATTTGTCTTTTTCTCTTATCAAACAAAGCAAACAAAACAAAATTGGGATCGATGTCACAAAAAAACGGGTAGGTTTTTAGCCGAGTACGTGTAGCTGTCAATGCGGTTGGAAACAAAGTTGCAGCAATGCTTTTGTACTCGTATATTCTCTCAACAACGTTTTATGGATTACTTTATTGGATATACGGGTGGTTGTGGTGGTATTAAATTGGAAATGTGTGGAAGAAAAATAATTTATGGATCTTTAAATTAATTTTTTTTATGGAGGGTGAGATATAGCAAAACCTAGATAGGACACGACATATTATTTCAGCTGAAGTTGAGTCTCTATTTTTATTGCTATAATAATAAATTGTACGTCATCATACAGAGGATCCGTAAAAAATGGTCAATCCAAAAAAAATATATAAAAATTGTCAATTTAAATAAAATATTTATAAATTAAAATCTAACCAAATTTAGTTTGTTTTGAGGATCCTGGGAGGGAATTCTATTTGCAACTATGGTGCTCACATTCGATAGTGCGCATGAGCTTTTCTTCTTCGCTGAATTCATCAACAAGTCTCACTGCAGAAGCATTTTGACAAAAACTATCAGAGCAGCACTTCCTTATAGAACATTCCAATAAGGAGAAGCAGGAGCTGGAGATAGTGGTTGTTGGTAAAAGATCTTGATCAGCATTCTTCCAGCTTCAATCAGTAGAGAATTTTTTAATACCCATCCACTTTTGAATGTATTGCTTTGAATGCTGTATCAGTCGCTGACTTCAATAAGGTAAGCTGGTAGCGGAGTCTATTCAGACTATCACTGTGTACATCACCCCCACGTATAGGGCCACAAATAACTTCTCTCCCTGCTTTGGCAAGACTTTTATTGCAGAATTTTTCTTGCAAAAATACTACAGCCTCTTCGATAATCTAAGTATTTTTCTTGAGTGTACTGCACAGTTTGATTTTTCCTTGCCAGAAAGGAGCAAAAGTGGCTTCGGCTTTCTGCGCATTGTGTAAAACGCACAAGGCTTTCATTGGTACAAATTTTCATTTTACTACTAGCTACGATCCCAACATATTATCTAACCATCAGAAATACGTGACCTTATGCAAGGAATCGTGGAAAAATTCACTGGGATACAGTTTGATTGTTTTATCTTTAAAAAAATGATTGACAATCGTTACTCGAAAGTATTTTGTGATGATCAAGAATAAAATGACTGTAGCCAGCTTTGAGCCATTGCATAGCGCGTTTGAATTTTTTAATTCAGGCGAAAAATAAAAATGTATTTCAATGATTGACGTACCTATACATATTTAAATAATAATAAAATTAGAAGATGAATATGCGTAAATTATTTATTTATTTGTTTATTTATTTAATACAACCACTCAACAGGCTTTTGAAACACAGTGAACTAATGAAGAGCTCTGCAGAACAAAACATTGCTTCCGAGTGCAGCAACACACCTGGGGTAACGTGACAACGTCTTCACGCTCTTAAATCTCTCGTTCGTACACCTTATATTATATATCTTACACCGTGCTGTAGGTTACATTTAATGAAACACTATAGAGGAAATTATTTTTGACAATGACGAAAAATAGGAGCCTATTTTCAGTAAAAAAAAAAAAGATAAGCCTGGATATATCTGCACAAAACTGAATTTGCATTTTAAATTCCTATGACCCAGTTAAAGTTTCTACCCTGTATAAAACTCAGGGCGCATATGGGGGTTGCTTTATGGCGCGAGCTTATATTTATTTAGCACGCATTCATAATATATACATAAAGCCTCGCTGATAAGAAGATCCTGAAAAGGGGTTTTTAGTCACGCTCTGAAGTTACGATTCGTTTGTTTAACTAAAAACAGTTTTCATTTCGAAACTTTGTTTTCATATCATTGCACTCTATTTAGTTTATTTTTTACTAACGTTCGTGTATTATCTTCTTTTTTGCTTTCGTCGAAAGAAATATTGAAGATGAAATAACATTAAAACAACAAATCGATAGAGAAGAACCGTCTTGTGTAGCCATTTGAAATATTTCTTAAAATATCAAATACAAGGGTAAAGTTTAAATTTGAATCATTTTTTTGTTAAACGACGAATCAGATAAATTTAAGCGAAAATATTGCCCAAATTTATTTACTATTACTGTCATAAAATTAAATTAGTTAAGTCCACGCTATTTCGCCTGCTGGATTGTGTTCGGACCTCTACTTACAACTGAGCAGATTGCGGAGGTGTTACAATGACGTCACTGCGAGCTATTACCCGTAGTTTTTGCTATAGCTGCCTAGATGAATGCCCCCTAATTGACGCTAATAGATTTTTCAGAATCCTACTTTTAATCTAAACTAAATAATAATTTAAATAATTTAAAGTGCGCACTTTCCCAAGAAGTTTGGATGCAATCTTTCGTTCTCATAAAAATGAGCGGTATCGGAATTGGAGATGCTGTGGACTCAGTAATTCCGTTTTCTCGCAGCCTGCCTACCATAGCTGTTGCCTTATTCATGAGGTCTCTTCTTTCTTTTGGAATGATACAAGCTGATTTATTGATCTCAGAAGCTTTAAATATTTGGCATGATCGTAATATAATTACTCCTGAAAATATGGTGTCGGAATTTATATGAGAAATACCTGCTTTCAGCAATGTTTAGATTCCTTGATCCATGATCCATGCAACATCCTCTCAACAAGACAAAGCTAGACTTCTTGGTAATTCTCAACCACATACCGGTGATTGGCTAAATGCTCTTACATCTCCTAAACTGGAAAATCACCTTTCAAATGAGCGCTTTCGAATTTCAATCGCGTTTCGCATAGGCTGTGATTTATTTTATACCCATCATTGCCGCTATGGAAATGAAGTACCCATCTTCGAAAAGTTTGCATGGTCTCTGTCGTGCCCATTCAGTGTTGAACGTTTTTCGTGACATGCCAAGGCGAAAGTTCCCCGGAACTCTATAAAATCAGCCCAAATTCCGGTAATAAGAGAACCTGTAGGATGCCCCAGATTTGATGAAAAGAAACCTGATGGAATGATATTGACTCCATGCTAAAGAAGGAAAATGCTTGCTATGCGATTACCTATATTGTAATACCACCAGTAGTCTGTTAGCAGCGGCACGATGCACATCGTTGCATGAAGTAGTATGAACAAACCGAATAATTTAAATGTAAAAGGATAAAAATATTACTGAAATGAGTAGCAAGTGTAGTGTGTGTACAAAGGAGGTTGAAAGTGGAGAGCAAGGTTGGAATTGTGGATTATGTAGAAAACCAGTACACAAAGTGTGTATGAATATTTCAGACAATGAATGCAAGGTACTGAAGAAAAGTACTGCACTTTGGTTTATTTGTCAACCCTGTAGAAATGATTATAAAATTTACAAACAAAGGATTTTAGAAGGCGGATTGGACATGATAGTTCAATTCATTTACAAAATGGATGCAAAAATGCAAGAACAGGCGGCAGAACAAAAGGTATTAGCAAATAATATAGATAAGATAGTAAAAAAGCTGGAAGATAAAAAGGAGAAGATATTATCATATAAGGATGCAATTAAGGAAACAATCACACCTGTGATTATTAAACCTAAAAATGAGATAAATAAAAATGAAATTAAAAAGGAACATGAAAAAATTGAAAAGGAATTGAGGGATACTGTTGATCCTGTCTCCAACAAAGTGAAAAGCATAAAGAAAACAAAAGGTGGTGCTATTATAGTAAATTGTGAAACAAAACAGGATGGCGAAAATCTCAAAGCAGAAGTTAGTAAGAAGATGACAGATTATAAAGCAGATATGATTGAGAAGGTAAAAAGAAGAATAAAAATATGTGGACTGAGTGAAGTAAATGAAGACGAAGAAATAATCAGTCAAATTAAACAACAGAACAACTATGTGAGTCAAATAAAGATAGTTAAATTGTTAGAAACAAAGAAAAAGAGATACTGGGACTTGATTGCAGAAGTGGATGAGTCATCGTTCAAGCAGATAATGGAGATGCAAAAAATTAACATTGGTTGGGATCGCTGTTATGTTTACGAGCACGTATATATAAAGCGATGCTTCAATTGTGGGGGATACAATCATAAAAAAGAAGAATGTAAAAATAGAATGGCATGTTTTAGATGCAGCGGAGAACATTTATCAAAAGACTGCGAAAAAAAGAAGAAATGTATCAATTGTGTTGAGGTGAATAGAAAATTAAATTTGAATATGGATGTAAGTCATGATGTTTTTGATGTAAATTGTGGTGTATACAAGAAGAAAAAAACCTTCTTGCGCATCAATCGCAGAAACAGTGTATATTTTTATGCGATTCAACTATGAAAATTTTTGCCGCCTTTTAAATTGGCTTTCTGAATTTTTCAATAGTCAGGTCGAATTTGCGTAGTGGTTTACTGTGAAAATTTCATTTCATTTCGTTTGAAAGCGTGCCATAAAATAGATTTTTACATAATAAACCAAAAAAAAATTGGCAAAATTTAACAATTTCGCCTCTTGTCCTATATACCCGCCACTGACTAACTTTAAAAAGTTACAGGCGAGTTCTGAAAACCGAACATTTGAAATTTTAGAGAAATAAACATCATGTAAAAAAATTAGAATAACTCCGCCATTTCTCTTATTTGCTTCTTTAAATTTTGGAGAGTTACAAGCTATTAGTGTAGTTGTCTACTCCGAAAATTTCAGGTAAATTCCCTCAAAAATGTGCTCATAATCAATTAAAGAAATTTAGCCATTTTTACCATTTTCTTACTCACGCCACTAGCTTACTAATGAAAATAATAAAAATTTTATTGCATTAATTCGAATTTCAAATCATTTTAGTCCAATCTTGTTAATACAGGTTTGTAGGAGTTTTTATTTTCTGCAATTGGGGTTGGCAGGAGCAGTCATATCTGCATGGGTGGTCCTGCCCGAGCCGAGCGCGATGAAAACGGTGCGCTGGTCTGGTGCTGGTGCTGGTTTTAAATCAAGCAGTCCTGGGTCTGAATATTACATTCAATCGTTAAGTTATTAAACAAGCCTTTAATTGTCATCCTCATTATTTTGTTGTGAGAAGTTTTCTTTCTATATTGCTTATACAGGGACTAAAAAATAGCCTTTTTCCCTAAAATTCAAAAAGCCGCCATTTTGAAACGGCTCGATCGATTTTGCTCAAAAAATGCAATACCAGACCACTACTTGTGGATAATATCTTCCTCCCATAAAAATTTCAGCCTCCTAGATTGAAAACTGCTACCAGAAAACCGTGCCACAGGACCGGATGTTTCGAAATTTTAAAGGACACCCTGTAGAAGTAACGTGACTTATGGAAATTTTTTCAACGGAAATCTAAAGTCATTCCTCAGCTTTACAAGAATCCAAAATTTCGTTCACTAATCTTGAAAGATAAAGCTACAGGAGCGTTTTGAAAATCGAAAAATCGTGATTTTGGAGAAATAAATATATTTATATATATATATATATAAATATATTGTGTGTCGTACAACCCACAAACATTAAACCGTTATATATATATATATATATATCGTGGGCAGGTGAATTTTGGAAAACCACTTTTTCGTGATCTGGGGGTCATGATCGGTGGACATTTGATGAGTTTGGGTGATTTTCGAAAAGTGATGTCGTCCTCAATAGTGTATTTTTTTGTTAAAAAATACACTAATAGAACAGAAAAAGAAGAAAATGGTGAATATTTGGTAGAAATCAATGGACAAGTGAAAGTAGGACACTATCAGATTGTTGCATTGTTGATAAACATTACACATAAGTATAGGTGTGAAATGGATATTGTAAACAACAACTAGGATAATAAAATTACTGACCACGCTATCTTAGACATAAACATAGATACCTATTGAGAATAAAAATAAAACATGATAGTGCAAAATAAGCAAAAAGAAATAATTAGCTAGTATAGGAAAAAATGTATACGAAAGTAGGTTGATTTAATGTAGATTTAATTAAGTATTATATTATAGTATTATAGTTATAAAGAATGTAATATTTTTCAAAAATAAACATTATTATTATTTATTATTATTATACCTGTGGATACCTATGCATAATCTTACCCTCGTTCCACTTTCCCAATCCCGGGTGCAATAAAGTCCTAAAAAGCCTAAAAAAATAATTGCCCCAAATTTAAATTTTATCACAGTATCACATGCCTGAAATAACACAGTTTGTAAGAAGTCCGCATTTTATTTTTCTTGCAGATTTCGTTATAATTTATTAGCGTCAAAATGTCTAGACGCGTCCCAAGAGTTCAGTAGTTAAGTTTTGGAAGCTATAAGAGGAAGATCAGCGGGAGAGTTAAGAAACGGAAGTGAACAGTGGCGGATAGTGCTGAATGTTATAAAAATTATAGCAGTAAAATCAAAAGGAAAGTAAAACAGGAGAGTTGTGTTTAGGACAGTGCGTGAAGAATTCGTAGACATGTAGAATATACAGATTGAAGGACGTGTGATAGTAGTGGCTTCAAAAGAACAATTGGACTTTTATGTAGAGATTATTAATTGTAAAATAAATAAATAATGAACAAATACTGAAGTTAATTATTATTAAAAATTATTGTAAGTAATTTGTTATAAATGAAAAGAGTTACAAAATTCAGCAGCGAAATTAACAAAAAATTAACAGCAGAGAAATAACTCGAAGAGAAATTACATGTGGATTTAAAAACAAATAGACGTGCATGGAATGGAAAATGTCTCCTCGATCTTTTACGCGCACAGATTCAGCCTTCTATCGAATTATTTCACGCTCCAAAACTTGGCTGCTGCTGTCAAGTGTTTGGCAGAAATTGCATTTGGTCTTGAGAAGACCCGCCTTAAGGTGTCTATAAATAGGGTATTTACATAAATATATTATTTATAAAGGAAACATTACTAGGAAAACTAATGATTGGCCCTATAGTATCTGAATAGTCCCTAGACCATTATTGCAGCTTCGCGCTTCAATCGCTAAATAAGTTTATTTTTTATAACTTAATTGGAGCAATTTCTACCTTTCGAATATAAATATGTTCCTTTAAATTGTGCAAGATACAAGCGATATGTTGTTTACTGTGAAAATTTCAGCTCAATTATCTTGAAAAGGTGTCATAAAGTTGATATAGACCAAAGAAAATGAGGTTTTTTCTTGACAAAAATAATTGTAACGGAATATTGTCGGTGGCATCACACGCGAAATAATAGCCCCGGATCCTGACTGCACAGTTTTCTACTAGGGTTTACCACTTTCGTTTTTTTATTATCACTTATTTAGTGCGAAAATCGCTTTTTTTTACTTATAAAAGAAAAACTGATGTGGCAATCTAAATAGTCTAATGAAATCAAAACAAAGAGAACGGTGAGTTCGGCTTGCGCCATAGCATACACCCCAGGCATCCAAAATGCATTCCAAAAACAGAGTGCAGTGCCCCCCGGTGTACATTGTATTGGTTCTGTGTACTGGTAGATACACTGTACTGATGAGTCCCAAACAGGACGAAACACGTGTCCTCAATTTCAACCTCTATTCACAGCAAATAATTGAATGGCATGTTGTTTTACAACATGTTATTCATCTCTTGTCTAATCTAAATGGTACCATTAGACGAATAATAATTGTAGATAATTAAAATTCTAAGATATTGGAAGCTGAAACAACCCGATCAATCCATTATTAAGAGAGAAAACGCAATAAAATAAAAAATAGCATTATTTTTTTCAAAAATTCGTAAAGTCGTCATTTTTTAAGATAATAGTGTTGTTAAGAATATTCTCTTTGCGAGATATTCTATATCGCTAGGTACTTCCTGCGTGTGCAAAATCCAGACAAACAAAGACGCTGTCAGATGATTTGTTTTCGTGAAATTACAATCAGAAGTTCTTCGTACCATATTTTTGCAGCAAAGCTGGATGATCTGGAGGTCTTCTGATTCGAATTTATCAAACGGATTTGGAAAATGAAGGTGTTCAGTTATAAAACGTCAATCTTCGTTTTCCATTTAAATGCTGACAAATTGGTAAAAATTGCGCGCAATCATGAACGAAAACGGCCGAGTGCTCGAGCGGGGGGTAGAACAGCACATGAAGGGTACAAAAGCTCTTGTATTATGCCTCCCCCTCAAATATGTTGTACCCGTACTCTCGCGCACTCGGCCGTTTTCGCACATGTTCGCGAGCAACTTTTACCTGTATTTTCCAGCATTTAAATGGAAATCGAAGATTGAACAGTTAATCAAAAAATTACCCCATCTTTTCGTGAATTGACTTGAACACTGGACTTGAATAATGCTGTATAATTCATTTTCCAACATTTCCGCGAATACAGTTATTAATACAGCAACCTAGTCATTGCTTCCATTCCTCCACACCCAAACCGTAACAAATCTTATCCTAACTCCCAATCCCTTTATAAATCTTCCCTTTGTATACGTTATTGATTCCACTTACCATTGATGTGGGTTCTTGCTGTCAACCATTCTTCCTTAAGGATGGGCTCAGTGGCCCTAGTTGCTGTTACGATAACGTCGGCTCCTTTAACACATTCCTCGTTATCAGTTGCTGCTTTCACTTCGACACCGTCAAGCAAATCCTTCAGCTCTTCCACCAAAGTGACGGCTTTACTTGGTGTGTGATTCCAAATGCGGATCTGCTCATATAAATCTCATGTAGGTACAATAATTATTATTATTTAAGGAAATAATTTTAAGCTTTAAAAATTAATGTTCTATAATATATGTATAATTAAGTTGTGTTTTGTGATACATGCATATTGACTTAATATCTCCATGAAAATGAACCTAGTTCACTACAGTTATTCTATCCCAAAATTACCCTTATAGATTAGAGCAAATGCAGAAAATATTTCGTCACCTTAAAACAGAACTAGCCTAAGTCCATTTTTGCCAAAAATGAGTTTTTTATACAAAACGATAGAGTAAGGTGTCGCCGATCGAATGCAGAACTAATCTAAGTCCTAATAATTATATTTATCTCGTATTAGCTAAATAACAAATAAGCTTATGTCCTAGGGTGCCCAAATTTTTAATGCAGAACTATCCTAAGTTCGCGAGAAAGAACCTATGTCAATGCTCCAGTAAATAATTTTCAGTGCAGAACTATGCATACTACCATAAGGTAACCTATGTTAGTGTTGTGTTAGGACTTATACTAGTTCTGCTTTCAAATAACATCCTATGTCCAACAAATTGTGGACTTGGGTTAATTCTGCTTCCTCATTTAGAAAAACTATTGGTTTTTTACGATCAATGCCCATTTAGCTCTAACTGCAATATAATCCTTCAAGGATATACTGTTTTTGGAACAAATAGAAGCTTTGCGGCTTTTATTACTAAGGGAACATTGAGAGTTTTGATGTTAAGCTAATAACATGAACTCTCAGAAGTATACTATGTCCAAAACACACAACTAACCTAAGTCCAGAAAATGGACTTGGAATACTTATCAGCTAAAAAAATATTCTATGTCCATCTTTTTTCTTTAACTTATACGTTTCATATTTAATTCATACTGTAATTGAAACTGTGCATATTTAAAATACTTGTACAAATTTATATTAAAATATGTGTGTAATTAAAGCAGCTAGAGAAAAAAAACGTTTCCTGAAAAATGTAGTTTTTGGACTTGGGCTACTTCTGTTTTAAGGTGACGATTTGTTCACTATTAGTTTTCAAATAAATGAAGAAAAATATATCACAGTAAATTCCAGTGCTTTTATTTCCATGGACATGGAGCAAACACAGATTCCTGAGATCACAATATGACGATTTAACCGAAATTATCTTTATCGAAAATGGCACCCTTTTCAAGATACGGTCCTTGAAAGGGCGTCAACCAAACAATCATTTTCCAGAATAAGTTAAAAATGGTTAAATGAGAAACTTCAATATTTCACCGCCTACTACAACTTACGACCATCGTTACGACCAACAAATGTAACTTATCAGTTTTTCGGTAGAACTTTTATATCCGCACGACACTGATTGATTCTCAACATTGATATTATAAAAAAATAAGTAGGTATAAGTAAACTTTTTATACTCTTATAAAAGTATCGTATCTTGCATGGCTTTCCCATAAATAATTTAATTAAAATAATTGCCATTTCACAGAGACGATTTATTGGTCTTGAGAATAATCATATAATAAGCGCGGTGAAACCCATTTAATTAATTTTTTACTCATTTTGTAAAATTTGTATTTAGTCGACTCTCTTTAAAGGACTGTATCTCAAAAAAGGGTCATTCAGACATAAAATAACTCCGTTTAAATCGGCATATTTTGCACCAATCAGGAATCTGTGGTGGAATATTTTTGTTAAAATTATTATTTAAATTAAAAAAGAGATTTTCACCAAAATTTCAGTAGTGTATTATAAAAAACAATTACGGGAAAACCATGCAGGATACGAAACTTTTATAAGAAGGCAAAAAGTTGAGTTATACTTTTTTGAGAAATTTTGAAGTTTCGCATTTAATCCATTTTTGACTTATTCTGGAAAATGCGTGTATTTGCATTGACCCCCTTTTAAGCGCTTATTGTATCTTGAAAAGGGTGCATTTTTGGAAATAGATAATTTCGGTTAAATCGGCATATTTTGATCTCAGGAATCTGTGGTTGCTCCATGTCTACATATAATGGAATATTGGGACAGCCAGTACTTACTTTTAATGTTCTGAAAGAAAATACTCAAGGCGTGAAACTTTAAAGCCAGTTTATATTGATTTTATCACGTAGATAATGCGTAGGTATCTTTTTCATATCCCTAATAAAAGTAATAAAATATGTAGCAGTAGTATACATAAACATATGTCACGAAATACAATATTTATTTTAAAATTCGGGATCTGAGTAGGATGAAACATCAAAATCTAATTTTGTCAAGCGAAAGCCCGAGATCGCGTAGCGAATATAAAGTCACTTTCTTGAACACGAGTGGATCCAGAAGATTAAGGGAAATATGGTGCTGGAAGGCAAGTGAGGTGGATGATTCATCTCATGAAGTAAGTATATGTAACCTATAACCTAGGTATATAGATATTCCTGCCCTCCAGCACTTCCTGCATTGACATTTTCATCTTATAATATTGACGTATATGCCAAAGACTTATTAACTATGATACCTACTTCAGTTATCTTTACGATTCCCGAAAATACCTTTTTAAAAAAGGTGGAATTCTTTTAGGGATGAGGGTAAAGACTTGTGAGTACTACTACAGTGATAGACTATGTCCGTTAACTGCTGGTTATATTTTCAAGTAATTACACTTTAGTTTTAATACTAAAATAGCGATAGGCTATGCCCGTAAACTACGATGTGAACTAATCAAAAATATAAAGTAGACTGATTAAACTAAGGCAAGCATCACAGGAGCGAGCTCTGAGGCTGGTATCCAGGATGTCTTGTCAGCAGGAGCGACGGCTTAGCAGGACCATCTCAGCATTTATTATATGCAAGGCAGCTGATATAGCCTGATGACTCCTCCCTCCTTAGGATGGGAATTCATGGTCAAAATGACAAATTTTGGAGTTGCTGGCCATGAATTCACATTTACATGAATGTATAAAAATTAAAAAAACTATGCAAAGGTGCATCTAGTACAATATAAATGAATACATATTGGTTATAAGTAATTGATTAAAATTAGTTTCCAATACATATTTCTTAAGTCTAATAATAAAATGTAATAATAATGATAAAAACATAAGGCGAATTATTTTCGCGGCGGGGGTAAAGGAAAAGCCTCTAGCTTAACGTCTTCCCGTTGGTCCGTCTTATTTCTAAGATATTTCCGAAAATAATCCCTCTTATAATATAATATTCCAATAAGAGTAATGAATATAAATGCATAAAGAGGAACCGTGGAATGGAACCAAGTGGTTTCCGTTACAGGGGTATATGACACAGGTTCAACTGTTTGTAAAGTTAATTTAGATAATTTATCCAAATTAATTGATTTTAAATTTAAATCGATAGGTTTAACATTTGCAATGGTGTTATCTATCGGTGGTAAGTATACCGGTTCTTCTTTAAGAGTTCCTTTTAAATTAACATAGGTAAAGTCTTTGGTTACAAAAGAACAAGAGTACGGTACGTCAATTAGGTATACACCTTTTAGTTTATGCACTTCCTCATTTTCATTTTTACACTTTTCGTGAACTAGAGTTTCCGTGGGTAGGATAGTGATCCTACCCACGGTATTTCTGATCACTTATGGTTTCCACTAGAGTGTCACTTAACTTACAGGGATATGATTACAACTCGGAGCTTTAGACACTTTTAACAAATTTTTAATGCAAGTATCCTGTTGAAAATTTCTCTCTATATTTTCCATTGAACAATAGAATTGTTCTTGTAAATAAGTACATTTACTTTTAAGATAATAAATGGAATTTTCTAACATGGCAACATACGAGGTAGGTGGGATTATGGTTGTAGCATTAACTGTAGGGATGGAATACAGGTGATAAAGTTCATGTACCTGTTCGTCTAGAATAGGAACATTCAGTAGGAAAACTACGTGTTCTTTAGTGATGTAAAATTCTACTGAGATTGTTCGAAGAAATAGGACATGATCCTCTGAATAAAATTGGTCTTTATTGTGAAACTTACTTAAGACTTTGATCATTTCCGAAATTTCGGCTTCATTGATCACGCTCATATGTAGAATGTTTAGCATTGCAAAATTTATAGCAGTATGAATGTTATTGACTATATGATGGTACTGTGCAATACTTAATTTTAAGGTCATAAGAGCTTCTGTGAAGGATTGCTCTTTGACTAGTTTTAATGCTATTTGTATGTTGTGGAAATTAGAAGAGACATTTTTCATTAATTCTTGGAAATTTTGTATCAGTTTGCTATTCAACGATATTTGTTTATTAAAATGGTGCATTAAATTTCCTTGATTTTCGGCTAAGGTTTTTATTGCTAAGTCATAGCGTTCTCCGTCGCTTTCGTCTAGGTTTCCAGAAATAAACTTGAATACAGAGCCTAAGGCGTTAAGTAATCCTCGTCTAGTTCTGTTACTTGGAGGGGTAAGTGCGTCAGGATGGATAAGAGTGATTTGGGTCTTTAGACGTTCCATTTCTGATCTTAAATATGCAATTTCTGCCTTTTGAGCTATTTGCCAATTGGCTAGATAGTACTCGTCAATGCTTTGTAATTGGTTTATTAGACTTAGGAGAAAATTCTCCAGTTTAATTATTTGGTCACGAATTTGGGTCAGTTGGTAATTGTGTATAAAAGTATGGTGGGTCTTTTGAATTCGGGCTGTGCCTAAACGTAGAGGTAAAATACCTGGGTTGTTTCGTAAGTCTTTAATTTCAATTTTGTCGCCTTTCACCTGGTCTGTCAGCAGGGTCGCGATTACTAGGACCAGCAATGGTCGGGTCATCTTTTAATCTTCAATTAGAGTTATGCACGTCCTGGGAGTCCTCTTTCTCTGGGGTTGCTCGGTCCTGGCTGTGCTGTTTGGAGGAGACCTCGTTCAATACGGGGTTGCTCTATTCCTGGGTAGATTGGTTGGAGGAGACCTCGTTCAATACGGGGTTGCTCTATTCCTGGTTGAACTGCTTGGAGGAGACCTCGTTCAATACGGGGTTGCTCTATTCCGGTTGCAGCTGATGGGTTGGTTCGTGGATTTATCTTCTAAGTACGGATTCGTTGCTGATGCACTTCGCGATGCACACAAGGAGTCCGATTTTGCACTTAATTTTAAAAATCCGTCACGACTGCGCCAGTTATCTTTACGATTCCCGAAAATACCTTTTTAAAAAAGGTGGAATTCTTTTAGGGATGAGGGTAAAGACTTGTGAGTACTACTACAGTGATAGACTATGTCCGTTAACTGCTGGTTATATTTTCAAGTAATTACACTTTAGTTTTAATACTAAAATAGCGATAGGTTATGCCCGTAAACTACGATGTGAACTAATCAAAAATATAAAGTAGACTGATTAAACTAAGGCAAGCATCACAGGAGCGAGCTCTGAGGCTGGTATCCAGGATGTCTTGTCAGCAGGAGCAACGGCTTAGCAGGACCATCTCAGCATTTATTATATGCAAGGCAGCTGATATAGCCTGATGACTCTTCTTGATTATAAATCATCCAAACATTTAAGTTTATTGAAGTATGAGTGGATTTTAAGGTCTTTGACACGTACGATTTTTTGAGCATGACAGCGAAGCCGGAGTGTTCGAAATAGAGCGAGTGTTTTTAAGACCCGTTATCCACGAATACTTTACGATAGTTTTTATTATTGGTACATTTTGAAATCATAAGTTTTTGAATATTTGAATTAATAAATTCAAATATATGTCAGTAATAATTTTATTTTCGGTACTTCCGGTTAGAAGAATAAATAAAAATTTAACATAAGGCATTATTAACCGACCCGTTTCTCCGATTACGTTGACGTTGCCCATGGTAACTTTAAAACACGCGCGTGTTTTATAGTATTGGATTTAAACACTCTCAGGCGTTTTTTAACTCACCAATATTATAGGTTACCAATACTATTATTGTATATTAATTATTATTATTTACTTTTAGATAACCGCTTTTTATGCTTTTTACAGGGTGTCCCATAATATGTGGGCTATCTCCCAGATTTGAGTAAATTTAGCAAAAATAAATAAAAAAAAATAGCTAGGAAGATGTATTCCTACGAGACACCCCTGTAAAATATATTTACCACGTAAAGTTAAAGGTTGAAAATCTATTTTTTGCTATAAATTTTTCTTTAGTTGGCCGATTTTGATGGTATTTGGTTACTTTTTTTTTAATTTCATACTTTTTACATAAAAAATGTATCCAGATTTATTTCGATAGAGCGAACCGGTGTCGAGATAAACGTCCTTTTAATAGGTGATGCATCAGCGAAGTAAATTACTGTTTAAGTAAACATTAGCCCTAGTATTGAGCATTGACTATAAAAAAAAAAATTCAGAGTTGTTCTTTTGTTTCCTGCTTAATTTACTGTGAAGATACTCACACTTTAGAAAGTTCCTTCGCTGCATCACCTCCTGGAGATTGTCCGCATATTATGGGACAGACTGTATAATAAGTAATTTTGACCCAGATGCAGATTATAATATAGAGTGTGATGTTAAAGTATGGAACAAAAACAAAGTTCGCATAATTTCATAATGTGACGTTTCTAATTTCTATGCAATCGTTCAGATTAGGTCTATTTTGTTTTTTGTTTTTTTTTAATGGTAGGTACTAATCTTATTTGATGATTATGTTATTATGTATGTTATTATGTTATTATGTTATAGTATGTTATTATGATTAGTTTTTTATTAATTTTCTATAAATGTCTTTGCACAAATAAATAAACACAATTGAATATTCACAATTACAAGATTTGCCTACAGCCTACTTTACAACCCGATCAATATACAAGCCTTGACATACCTCTTTGATGTAATCCTTGAAGAAATGATGGAAAGCAATTGCATGAATTCTTCCCTGTACTCCAGCTCCTAGAATTGCCAAAGTCTCGAATTTTGGAGACTTCTTCGCCAGATGGATATATTTTGTTGCCACAGCGGATGCAGTTGCTGTTCTCCAGGATGTAATTTCTGTCCCTGAAATGCCCTGCATGGAAAGTACAAAATACGCTATGATTAAATTCAGGATGTTGCCTTTCTATTTTATACTTATGTAGGTATAATAACTCTAAATAGATCATAAAAATCATAAAATAAACCATTTTCGAGTGAAAAATTCACCAGAAATTTGAAAGATAAACATTTTCTTAATATTTTCGAGCAGCTTATTGGACCAAAACCTGATGATTTTCAGAAGTGGATGAATTTCATTTCTTTTCTCTTAACCGGAATAACTTATTACGCCTTTCGCGCATGCGTTTTGTAATTTCTCAGTTGTCTCGTGTTAAGAAACGGTTTTCAATTCAGGAAAATTTGCTTTCTTCAGTTGTAAGGCTCGAACAATCTTTCCAAGTTCGCTTGTTTGGCCAAAAAGTTAAGTGTCTTCATTCGCATAAGTAAAAATTTCCTATTGAATTCCAAAGTGCTTAGTTGTGCGAGATGAGCTCGAAAAATTTTGAGGTCTAAAGCCGCTTTTAAGGTGAATTTCAAAACAAGTGTAGTGAAAAAACCGGTAAGTCTCAGGAAGAAACCGATTTCTGTATCAGAGACACCTATATGCATCAGTCTGTGTAATAATTGCAAAAATTATTTATTGGAATTCGAAAAAGATATATCCATAAACACACGTTCATTTTTGGTGAGTAGCAAATATTCGGGTAACGCAAGTTCGGATAATGGAAAACTCTGTTCCCAGAATATTTTTGGACTCAGAGCAGCTCGATATTGATTTATGTCAAAAACAGAGATATCAGTCTCAGTGAGCTTAGCAATATCTCTGATGGAATCTGAAGAATTTTTAATTTGAATTGGTGGAAAAACGTTATTTAAAAAGACGCATGCAAAAATATTTAAAAATGTGTTTAATCTATCTTTGCTTTCAAGCAGGGTCGTTTCTGCAGAATTTTTTCATTATCCGTAACAATAATATAGGTACTACCAAAATAACTTTTATAGTGCCTAAGCTTTAGAAAATGAAACTTCTTAATGGGACCTTTTCTCCGATTAGATATCTGAAAAAGCTTCGTAAATGCGCTGAAATGAGGAGTAAGTTTCGATTTTTCTAAAAGGTTTTCCCAGATTAGACCATATATTTTATTCATGTGTTTTGGAGCTTTATGAGCCATTCTTTTCTCATTAGGACTGAAGCGCCATGTGGCACTTCATTTTAAAACTTCAACTCAAGCGTCTCTTGTGATTTCAAATAAGTATTTGGCTGCATTTGCTTTAAAGTCATTTTCATGTATTAAATTTAATAATCTCCACAAATTATTGTTGATGTGTTAGAGTAGAGAAAGTGGTACCCATTTAAAAAGTAATTAGAAGTAGGTGCATACTTTGAAAGCTTTTACACGGGCCTATACTTATAATTTGCTTTGCAATAGAGATCCATTTAAATAGTTTACTAAACATTCATAAAATAATTAAAAGCATTTATACTATTTCATATAAACTCTATGGCGAAATATTCATTAAACTATTAGACTCGCTGAGTTGCCAATTATTGTAGTTCAATGAAAAATAATCATATTTTTAATTAAATATGCTCGAAGTGCATTTTATTCATATAACAATAAATAAACGCTGATAGTGAGTGTATAATAATAGTAGTAGCAAACGATTTAATATCCTGTGAAAGTTCTCATTACAGCGACTACATCAGCAAACTCAAGAAGATAGGAAGGTAAGTTCCATTCTGTATAAAAAATAAACAACTTAATCATCGTTAGATCGCGTATTTACGTAGGTGTACATAAGCGATTCCATTTCTAATAAATTTGTTTAAAAAAAATTGAAAAAAAAGTTTTCCTAGTCAAGGTATTTTGGCTATCTCCAATTCCCACTTATTTGACCCAAGTATGTCCCGAATCTTGTAGAAATTTATTATTCTCGCGTTATCATTCTCTCTGTCTTCTTACTTACCGCTTTGATAAATCCAGTATTTTCATCGAAGAGGAAAATGTTGGCGGCAATTGTTGGTAAAGGAGGTTGCCGTTTCGGGTTATCAGGCCAGGCAGTAACGATTTTGCAGCCAAGAGCGCCGTATTCGTCATCGTTCACATATCCGGGCATTGTCAGCAAAACATTAGAACCGACTTTAGTTATGTCACGTGGATTCTGAACGGCTTTGTCCGTTGAAACGCTTTTCATTGCAACTTCTATGGCGGAAAATGTTTTATCCCAATCGAGGAGGTCGGAAACCGTAACCTCGTTGAGGTACAAAAAATTGTCGCACATTTTTAGATGCCGATCAACGAACTTGGCTGTATAGAAGGAAATTCAACTATTTGGTGATTAGCATACGCAGGTCTTCAAATCACGTAGGTATTATTATATATCTGTAATTTAAGTAGGTTTATTTACAGTGAAAAAGGCCAAATTTAAAATAGTTCGTATTACCTAGGTATAAGTATAAGTATGGTACGACGTTATTGAAAATGTAAAAATTTACTCTGGTAACAATAAGTAAGGTAAACAGTTATTTATATACAAAATAAACAATGTAAATTATTTTTCTGAGAGAAGATAATGTATGATAAGGTCAAAGGGAGTTCAAACAACATCACTAGAAAACAACTTTCAAGTTCCAGAGGATATTATTACTGGTTAACCATGTCAACTTCCGACACCCTTCACTTCATGCACTTCAGTTCAGAGTAGGTTTACCTATTTACAAATTATTTTAACCAAAAAAGTATCTATAGGTACCACATCCTCACATCCACAATCATATTTATGTCATATTATGCATTATGTACTAAACATGATGATAACAACAATAATAATAGGTACCACAATCTCAAATTATCAAATATTTGTTTCGGTAATAGAGTTATATTTACTTTATTAGATTTATAATAAATAAATATTATACAGCGTGTCCCAAATTTTCTTTACCGGAGGATATCCGCGTTATTTCAAAACAGAAACAAATGAAATTTTGAACATTTCAAAACTCCTAAGTCCTTATGGGGCTGCACCCTCAATAATAGCATTTACGCCTTTCAACCTCCAAATAAGTACCTATAATAATAGTCGACTTTGAATTTTTCAAATTACACTGCCCCTATATAGATTTTTCTGCTTGCCTTCTGAATACAATAATTATGACATGCCATTTTTGAAAATCTAAGCTTAAGTATATTTTAGCTTATTGTCAAAAACAATAAACTATCTTAAAAAACCACCGTTGCCAATTAAGGAACAAAAAAAACACACCTTTAGTTTTTTATTGACAATAATAATTATTATTATTAAATTTGGATTTACTTATACTCGCCCAGATCAAAATTGTTGGCAGTAACTGACATTACTAAAAAAGCCATTTCGGAGAAGCGGCAAGTATAATAATTATTATTGTTTGTTACGAGGCATATTTTTTGCTTGTCGCTTATCTCAAATGGCGTTCTTATGTCAGTTATACTGCCTACATTTTTGATCGGGGATTAGGTATTAGTGCATGTTTTAGATTTTTTATCCAGTAATACATGCAGTGGACAAATAAGGGACAAGGGAGACAAGTTTGTTTTCCCTGTCTCTGAGCATGCACTCAAAGTTGTGAAAAAATTCTCAAACAATATGACATTTAAAAGTATTCTGAACAATGCGGTTCCATGGTAAATTGTAATAGTTAATAATAAAAATAAAATAAAAAGCACCCAAGCAACATCTTTGTTGCTGTTTCCATAACACCTATTATTGTTATTGCCTTACCTATTCTAATAATGATTATATAGTTAGGTACCTAACCTATAAAGGTTATATTGTTGTTGTTATTATTGTACTATGTAAACGCAGCCACTAGGTAATTTAAATTGTCCATAGCTCGCTTATGTGATGACCCCTACCCATAAGTGTCCTATCTCAAAATGACCAGTGAGGCACCCTCTAACGTCCCTGAAAGTATGGCTACCTACGGGAGCTAGCCACACCCTACTGAAGTTTCAGAATAGTAGGCACTAAGTTCTTAGAAATATTACGGACTTAAAGTAAACACATTGTTGCCAGCTTTTAATTCTTGGTGTTTTATCATTTTGTATTTTTATCATTCACATGCAGGTAAATGGTTGTAGGATAAAAAATACTGTGTTTTATTTGTTGAGTAATTTTTCTGCTATAATAAATTCACAACATCGATATTTAATAGCAAAAGATGTAGAATTTCAATGAGGTTCGGTCCCTTAAAATATAATATATGGCAACATTACAGCAGTGTCAACAAGTACAAAGGATAAGCAGGTCCAACTTGCAGTAAGGTAAAGTAAGATGGATATATATCGAGCATGCTGCCAGTCCGTCCAAGGCAGCTCCGTATTCAGTGGCGTATCGTTCATGCTATTTTCGTGAGGGGCTGCAATATAACATTTATCGCTCCTTTAAATCCTTAATATTTTATTTTTATGTTTATATTTGCTGAATTATTGAAGCATCACAAAAATTAAAAAACGCATGAAAATGAATGAAAAAGAATTCGCGGCAGTGGAATAACCTGAACAAAAAGAAAAGTTGTTTGTTTTGGGCTGTTATTGGATGTCGATCGGGACTTGTATATTTTTCTCTTTCTGTTTTCTGGTTGTCAGAAAAGAAAAATTAATATTACCGGGGGAAGAAGATTCTCGACTCTCGGGAACAACAAAATTTTGAATATTTCATATTGTTCATAGACAATCTGTGAAGTAATTAAGAAATACAAGCTAGAAAAAATCAATATCTTACTAATTTGTTAATAATTAGTTATTAGTTAATTATTTGGTAAAATAATAATACAATAATGATTCCTGTTTTGGGAATGAACTGAGTTCCAGGATACAGAAAAAGTTTAACTATAAGAAATTTACGGAATTACCATCCCGGAAAAACCCATACCCGGTCGACAATAAAGTGCATAATTAGTGGGGATAGCTTGGTTGCTTTAAGGGTCGCTCATCAGATTTCCTGTCTGAATCTTATTTCTCAGTTCTCACTGTGGTGTAAACGGGAAAGAAGCAAGCTTCTTTGAGTGCCGAAGTGAAATACTGTTTAAATTTAAAGTTGTGAGCAATATGGAAGGCGAGAGCAGCCAAAGTAAACGTCGTCGTACGAATTTATCTACAGGAGAAAAAACTATTATATACAACGTGTATTGTGGACTCCGTGAAAGGAATCAAAGTATGTTGGTAAACGATGTAGTTGCTTTGTGTAGTGATTTAACCAAAGTGTCAACTAGGAGTGTACACCGAATCTTGAAAACTTTCAAAGAGTCCAAAGGCGGAACAGAAAAGGTAGCTGAAAATATTGAAACAAGGGGGAGAAAACGCATTGACATTGATGATGACATAAAATACGCCGTTCGGAGAAAATTTCATTCGTTCTTTTTCCGAAATGAAATTCCAACATTAAAAGCAATCGCTGCCGAAATCAATTCGGATGACGCAATGCCGAAAATATCGCGACGTGTCTTATTGCGGACATTAAGACAAATGAACATAAGGCATATGAAAAGGCAGAGAAAAAGTCTTCTTATAGAAAGAGAAGAAATAATTTTGTGGCGGAGAAATTATTTACAAAAAATTCGAGAGTATCGTCGTGAAGGGAAGAAAATATATTTCTTAGACGAAACTTGGCTGAATCAAGGTCATACTGTTTCGAAAATTTGGCAAGATTTGGAAATAACAAGCCGTCGACAAGCTTTTTTTGAAGGTTTTTCCACAGGACTAAAAGCGCCAGCGGGCAAGGGGCGGAGGCTCATAATAACTCACATAGGTAGTGATTCGGGTTTTTTGGAAAACGGATTGCTACTTTTCGAATCGAAGAAAACTAGTGACTACCATGAGGAAATGGATGCGGAAAAATTCGAAAGCTGGTTTTTAAAAATTTTACCAAGCCTTGAGCCAAATTCGGTCGTGGTAATGGACAATGCTTCCTACCATAGTCGACGATTGGAGCCATCGCCAACAACTGCATGGCGAAAAGGTGACATCATTAACTGGCTGGCTCAAAGAAATATACCATTTGATGACAACATGTTAAAAGTGCAACTATTAAACATCGCAAGGGCACAAATACCTCATTTTAAGAGATATGCTGTCGACGAATTGGCTCGCGAGTGCAACATCATTGTACACCGCCTCCCTCCTTACCACTGTGAACTGAATCCTATAGAACTTATTTGGGCTCAAATAAAAAACCAAGTGGCGAAACAAAACGTGACCTTCAAGATGGATGAAGTGAAACGCCTGCTAGCTACTGCAATAGGAGATGTGACGGCTGAAACATGGAGAAACTGCATCCGACATACTACAAAAGAAGAAGACAGAATGTGGGATCTAGACACAATAGTTGATGTTTCGGTTGAGCCATTAATTATCAACTTGAACGATAACGGTGATCGGGATAGTTGTCCATCATCCGACGATTTTTCTTCTGACGATGACTAAGGTACTATTTTTTTCCTATTTTCTTTGCTATTTTTATTTTTGCTATATGCTATATTATTTACTATATGCTATATTATTTGGAAGTTTACAATTATATTTCTCAATAAATTCATTATTGTCTGAACCTATTTTGATATTTTGCGTCCGCCACTGAATGCTCCAACTGAGCGCTTATACGTCACGACCACTTCCGAGAACTTAGTGCCTACTATTCTGAAACTTCAGTATATATCTCTTGATAAGGAAAATTTAGGGACACCTCTAACTATAATAATACATTACATACTTAGTATACCTACTTATGCATTCTCATGCATAAATCCTCAAATGTGTAATATTTATAATACAGGGTGATTGATTGAAACGCCACATTAGAAAAAATTCGACTTCCAAATGATCTAGGAATCTGAAATTTGGAACTTAGGCAACATACCTAATAACGAGTCAAAATGAAATATTACCAAGATGGCAGCACATTTAAAAATGGCGAAAGCACTGGCCATCTTTGTTTTTTTAAATGGGACACCCTATATTTTATTGCATTTTCAGATTGTCTGAGAAAATGTAATAACAATAATGTTTATAGTCGCATTTTAAATTGAGTAGGCTATGAGTTATAAACAAGTGAAAATCGCAATTTTCCAACTTTAAACCCATTTACCACAAAAACGGCCCATAATATCAAAAAACGGCTTACATGTTCCTATCTTAACTTTTTATAAGGCATCCAATTATGCAGTTGAAATGTTTATACAAGGTGGTGAAAATTATCAGATTTTCCATCACCCTGCATAAACATTTAAACTATACAGTAGAATACCAGATAAAAATTTAAGATAGGGACATGTAAGCCGTTTTCTGATATCTTGAGCCGTTTTCGTGGTAAATGGGTTTAAAGTTGTAAAATTGCGATTTTCACTTGTTTATAACTCATAGCCTACTCAATTTAAAATGCAACTTCAAACATTATTGTTATTACATTTTCTCAGACAATCTGAAAATGCAATAAAATATAGGGTGTCCCATTTAAAAAAACAAAGATGGCCATTGCTTTCGCCATTTTTAAATGTGCTGCCATCTTGGTAATATTTCATTTTGACTCGTTATTAGGTATGTTGCCTAAGTTCCAAATTTCAGATTCCTAGATCATTTGGAAGTCGAATTTTTTCTAATGTGGCGTTTCAATCAATCACCCTGTATAATTAATTAAAATGAGAGTTAGGTACTAATAAATCACTTCCACCTGTAGATAATAATAATAATTGAATAAAACTCACAGATGCTGGAAAGATTAAAAAAATAATAATAAAGTATTATTATTGTCGTACCCCTAACAAATCTTTTTTTTATAATTCTTAAAATTATCATTATTATATAAATATTATACACCGTGTTTTATATTAAGTCGGCACTATTGCTAACTTCGTTATTATTTAACCTAGAAAGTCGGTTAAATTAGCAAACTAGTAGTATTTTTCCCGCTGAATAAAATAGCGAAAGCAGAAAAACAATTGAACATCGCGTTTTCGAGATATTTAAAAAAATGTAATTTTTTTAATGGAACACTCTGTATATTTTTAGATGGATCGATTGCAAATTTTTTTTTAAAGGGAAAAGTCTTTATACACTATGATCCTAAAATAATAAATTCATTAATTATTCATTATTTTATTACTCCCAAAGTAGGCTGCGACAATTATTGTAATTTAGTGTACCTACGTAATGTAAGGTAAAAAAATTATGTCGTCCTCAATAGTGTATTTTTCAATAAAAAAATACACTACCTTGAAAAGGATTTAATTTTACATAAACAAATAACAGAACTTGTTTGTGTGTAAAATTTTATTATTTTAGGATCATAGTGCATAGAGACTTTTTCCTTTAAAACATTTTTTTCAACCGATCCATCTAAAAATATACAGGGTGTTCCATAAAAAATATCATTTTTTTTTAAATATCGAACACGCGATGTTCAATTGTTTTCCTGTTTTCATCGTTTTATTCAGGAGAAAAAATACTACTAGTTTGCTAATTTAACCGACTTTCTAGCTCAAATAATAACGAAGTTAGCAATAGTGCCGACTTAGTTTAAAACACAGACAAGTTCTGTTATTTGTTTATTTAAAATTAAATCCTTTTCAATATAACAACTCCTTTTTTTGTGTATTTTTTTATTGAATAATACACTATTGAGGACGATATATTTTTTTACCTTACATTACGTAGGTAGGTACACTAAATTACATTATGTCGCAGCCTACTTTGGGAGTAATAAAATAATGAATAATTAATGAATTTATTATTTTAGGATCATAGTGCATAAAGACTTTTTCCTTTAAAAAAAAATTTGCAACCGATCCATCCAAAAATATATAGGGTGTTCCATTAAAAAAGTTACATTTTTTTAAATATCTGGAAATCGCGATGTTCAATTGTTTTTTTGTTTTCGCCATTTTATTCAGAAGAAAAAATACTACTAGTTTGCTAATTTAACCGACTTTCTAGGTTAAATAATAACGAAGTTAGCAATAGTGCCGACTTATTAATATAAAACACGGTGTATATACTGGGTGTAAAAAAGCGTAAATGGTGACCGCCACCCTCTTATGGCGAGTTATCGAAATATAGACGCCGTCAGTTAGACGTCATCACTGGGCGGGGCTAAAATTATTGTGTAAATTAATGGTTCCAATCAAACCGTTCATATGCTGCCATTGTTAACAATTATTATTGTCACACTTGTCGTGATTTATAGTTGAAGTTTCAAGTTCACGTCGTGAATGTGGTCCTGAAGTTTGACGTTATTGAGGTTGTTTTTAGACATTGCGATCTGCGATCGTCATCAATTAAATTGAACTATTTATATTTTAGGTTTCCGTCGAGCTCTATAGCCTATTATAGCCGTCAGTTGGTAGCCTTATTTCGATCACTAAAAAATCCGCTTTTACTAGAATCAAAAGTTTACAGTGAAATTGGCAGCCCTATAACTGCCATTTGCCGTTTGGCGGCAACCGTTTGCCCCGCCCACTGACGTCATCAATGCTGCATACAATGGGTACGTTCACCTGACGTCAACCGTTGAGTTGTTGAGGTAGCGCTTGCGTTCAGACATACCGCTCACTTACAACCGTTGTTCAACTGTTGAGTATTTTTGTGAGCGTAAATATTTCACGCTCAGCACAGTCAACGTGTATGTTGTGGACATGCGCCAAGTGGGAAGTAAAAGTTGCAAGTAAGAATGCTCCTGATACAATCAGCGACAAATAAATGCTAATAATTACTTCTATGAACTTGAATCGTATCCAGAAACATGTCACATATCTCTCGATGTCAACAATGTGTTCAGACTATTTCCAACATGTTGAAACAACTTACACTCAACCGTTTTGCGCTGCTATTCAACAGTTGACGTCAGGTGAACGTACCCAATGATGTCCATTGCTTCAAGCAGCCCTCATACGGTCGTTACGTATCCTGAGAGTTTACGTAATCTAAAGAAGCTGTTATTGTGACGTCACTGCGAAGGGTTGTGTGATGTGGATTATCAAAGTATTATTATGGTATTCAGTGATGTGCCGTTTATTTTTTTTAACCTATAGTCTTTACCAACCACAATCACTACAACCAGTGATGTGTGATGTGCCGTATTGTATACCTCTATTCTTTACGCGATTGTTTACGGATAAACAATTCATTCTTTACATGGACGTTTTTGAAGGTAAAGAATGTAAACTACGCAAAAAAACGTAAGCAACGTAAACAATGCAAAATTTATGCTTATTATTGCTAATGAAGTTAATATAATTTATGTATCTTATTATTAATAATTGATAATAAATAATGTATGCCTCATTTTTTATTGATTGCATGAGTATATGTATTATTAGTTTACAATAAATACAACTACTGAACTTTTTGATAATTAAGGTCCAAATAATAATATTATTTCCGTGAATATATTGTGGAGTCCGCTATACGTAGGTACCTACTTATCGAAAGTATTTTTTTTATTCTCGCGATAATTATTATCATGAATTGGAACACATTTATATGCACAGTAAGTATTTCCAAAAAATTATTTCATGAATATTTACTACAAATAATATCTTTCATAGTTATGAAGTTATAGCCGGCGAAGACATGCCCCCATTATAGCTTTTTAAGCAATGAAAGCATTTTCTAATGCTATTATTTGGTTCCTTTCGCCAGTATTTTTGGTCATGCATATGATACAAATAAACAATAATGTATGTCAGCGCGCAGCCTGTGACGTCAGTCAGATGATATCTACATTCCAAATCCAAACCATCAAAACAGTAACTAGATTACCAATTACCTACTGTTTACAATTAGATTTGATAATATTTACAATTAGTTATCAGTTACTGCCTTTCTCCATAGCTGAGTAGTAGGTATACAGGGTGGTTAACAATTCGATGCTCACCATTGGGATCTCGGAAACGGTAAAAGATGCAGGGTGGGTTAAATTAGAGAAAAGTTGCGCAATTTTATGCTTATTAAAAATCTGAAAGAAAATTTATGTAAACTTCAAGCGTTGCTGAAATATCCTGAAAAAACTTAAAAATTGAGATTTCTTATTTCAATGCAACATAAAAAAACAATATGGCGGCCATAACAAAAACAAAAGTTGACTTTGAAAACTTTGCGATCTAGTAGTCCTTGAAAATTTTGGAAATGACAGATGATACCTTTTGATGACTTATGTAAACCTAAAAAAATATTTTAATTTCTTTCCGATAATAAAAAAGATATATGATTGAAATAAGAAATCTCCATTTTCAAGTTTTTTCAGGATATTTCAGCAACGCCTGAAGTTTACATAAAGTCTATTTTTTATTTAGATGGACTTGTCAAACAGCTGTCAAGTTGGTACCCTGTGCAATCTTTAAACAGTAATTTTCATATTGTCGGATGGTAGCCTGTTTTCTCGACCTTGGCAAAAAATTTACGTTGTGATTAAAGTAACGGCAACATTCCCCGATTCGGGTATAGGCTATGACGTCACCTGCAAAACATGTTTCCTTGTTGTAAGTTCCACTGTTATAAAACGCAAATTAAAAACTTCAAATTACTTTATTTTCTCTGAAAATAGTCCTTTTTAGTAGTTATTCGTTTTTTGAGGACAAATTTAACTGTTGCTTGGATTGACTATATCCAATGACGTTTTGCGAAAACTAGGTCTACTCCCTGAGTCGGCACTCTAGTCACAGCGAAACGCGAAGGAACTGAAAAGTTGAAGTTGTCAAATTAACAAACCAAATTATCAAATTCAAAATTATTAAAATGCTCAGGCAGGTAAATTTATTTCAAAAGAAAGAAAAGAAGGAATCATCAAATGCTATAAACAATAGCGATTGAAAGATGTTTCTCCAGATTAAGCAAAAATACTGTTTAATCAGATTCCTTGAAAAATTCTTAAAAAATGATTAAATAATGTAAGTACCTCGTCTATTTATCAATAATAGATTTTCTTCTATTTTCAACATTTTTACATAAAACTAAGAAGGAATCGGTCTAATCCTACGTACATAAGATTTATAGAGTAAATAGCTAAGGTACTTACACCTACAAGTCTCTAAAATTTTCCAATTTACCTCTAAAAATTGAGTTTTTTTTTTTGATTGAAATTTTGAAATAAAATGACATTTCAACTAATGGACATAACCTAAATTAATTTAGTAACTATTCCAGTGACTATTTTAGTAACAACTATCACCATAACCAACCTAATCAGTCTTGTTGCCAATCGTTCCCCTAGAATTTTGACTTGGTGAAATCCATCTAAATAAAAAATAAAGTATAAATTTTCTTTCAGATTTTTAATAAGCATAAAATTGTGCAACTTTTCTCTAATTTAACCCAGCCTATACAGCGTGATCCCGAAATGGCGGACACGGTATACAGGGTGTTGTAGAGGATGTTCAGAAAGACTGTAAATTTAAAACAAAAATTGTTTCCTCGCCTTCGTTACCGAGATATAGGGTGTCCTTTTTCTAAACTTTAAATCAAAACGGCAGTCAAATTCAAACAACCACCACTGACAAAGCACATGATTTGACATAACTATTACGATAGCATTTGCTTTTTATTTTTATTATTATCGGGAACGGAATTACAGGCATTCAAAATTTACCTATTCCCTGTGTTCAACAAAATTTTTCAATGTGGCATCGTTGTTCAAATTCGAGCTCAACAATGCAACTAAAACAGATTTTGAATAATATTATCGGATATGTTTCCCCGCAACGATTATTGTTTTGAACATTGCTGAACTTTCCATTTCATATGTTTCCATGGTAATATCTATCTGGGTATTATTGTAGACCTACACATTATTTTTTCCTTAAGAAGGGTAGTGCAGTGTTGTGACTTTTTTTTCCACAAAAGTGGTCATATCTTCTTAAGGGAGCCATACTTGAGAAAACAGTAAATAAAACTTAGAATCCTTAATCCGCAACGGATGCTGTGGTGCTGTCCGTGTCCGCCATTTCGGGATCACCCTGTATAGGGGTGGAGGACATACCTATAATAATACCAGGAAGTTTATAATATTAGATACTTATAATAGAGTATAGTTAATTATAAAATATTCCTGAGTTTTGACGTCTGCCTACCATCGCAATATAAATTGTGTGGGATGGCGGGAGTCAATAATATTAATAATAATTGATAACATGAACAATAATTATTATTATTATCGTAATATAAAATATCAAAACAAACCATTGAATAAAGAAGAAAATTATTATCTTATTTCAATGAAACAAACATTGAACATAACCTAGCTTTCTTTTATTTACTTTCTTTACCTATTCTTTTAATTTTTTACATTCTTTACGTATTGTTTACAATATATTCGTCAAACGTAGAGAATTAATTGTTTACGCGTAAAGCACTTGTTTGAGTTTCGTTTGAAAGTTTGACCACAGAATAAGAAACAATTCGTGGTTTGACTCATTATTGCTTCTATGAGTTCTGTGACAACTGACAGTTGCGTAAGTTCAGTGTTCAGTGTTTCAGTGTTCAGTGTTGTTCGTTCAGTTTGAGTAGTTTTGAGGCTTGAGGTCAGTTACTTTTCTTCGATTAATATAAATTCGAAATATAAATTAAATTATTAATTTATAATTATTTGCATTTTGTTTGCAATGTAGTAATAATAATAATAATAGAATTCTATATAACAAAAATAAACTTGGAACTTGGGAAAATCGTGAAAATTACTGAAAATCCATGATAAGCCCGAGACGTCACGTCACTAGTTCCGTAAGTTTTTGACAATTCCATTGTTGGTGCTGAAAAGTGAAATATACCTACAAAGTATAAAAAAACTGGCGATATCCTTATCAGTTTTTGAGTCTTATTATGTACTTCAGCCGAATAAGAATAGTGAATGGAATGGAACGATAGTGAAGTTGAACTTGCAGTTATAAATGCACAGGAATGCGATTATTGAATATAAATAATAATCATTAAAGACTAGAAGGAAGGCAGGAAATGACTTACGGTGAGTGTTCTGACTAGTTAAGTGTGAAAATGTTTCAATAATATTATTGTTATATTATGAATTTGTGTTTGTGACCAGTAAACAAAGAGTAACCAGAGAAAGCTGTTTAAAATAATATAAAATGTAAGTAACCATAATCACATTTTATTAATGTCTCTTGACCTCAATTTGAGGTCACAGGATTATTTTTCTTTGACTTGTTTGGACCTGCAGCTTGTATCCTTGTCTCGATATTCGATAAATGGAATAAGTGGGTACCAAAAGCTAAAACTACCATACAACTGGTTGCTGGTAAAAAAAAGACAAGGCAAGCCAGCTGTAAGGAAAGTGCAGTAATATCTAAAGAAGTCATATAAGATGTTATTGTAACTTTCACTGCATCTAAAAGAGAGCAGAGCAAAAATGAAATTGAAAGTGCATTTAGCAATAATTATGAATATTATGTTCATTGTGTAATTGTGAAACTGGTTACTCTTTCCTTGTATTTGCATAAATTTGTATCAGTGATAAGTTTTCCAGTTATTAGCCGAGGGTAGGGACTAGGTACTGGTATTAGAAGGTACGCCTCACTGAGCTGAGCTGACATAGCTCAGTGGAAAATAAATAAGATACTCTGTCAAAATTGACGAGCTAAAAAATATTAATTTCGCAAATAATTAACAATCGCATTGCCTTTATTATAGGTAGGTATTAGTTTTGTTAGGAATGTCAATTTTTAATTAATTTGTCGTGACACAAGTTGCAAAGTATGGTCCTAGGTTAATCATCCGTATATAGCTATTTTTCCCTGTGCATTTCTACGTACCTAGCATCATGCAGCTAACACGGTATGTATCTTGTGAGCAAATGAAAACGTAATTTAGGTAGACCCCGGGAAAAATTCTTGTGTTAAATTGGATTTGTAAAACTGTAAAATTAAAATTTTGGTTTGTGAAATCATAAACTAACTCTGACATTGCCTTCTTGTTTTCTTGAATTTACAAAAGTGGTCTTTTTTACTTTCGATCTCCCAGTACTATCGACAAGGTTAGGCAACCAAATAATCATTCAATTTGGCATTATTTGCTGAAATAAACTGCAGATTTTCAAAGTTAGTCTTCTGATTCTTGAATATGGGGCTGATGTAACTAAGTATAGAGATATTGTTATAAAAGGCTCATTAAGCTTATTTACAAAGTAATAGCAAATACGCTAAAATAATAATACCGGACACTCCTATACCTATAGCATTGCAACAGGTTGCGTCCAATTTAGCAGCGCCGTCAAGCATGAACTGGGGACACTAAAAATTAAATTTGGTGAAACATAGCGGGAGTTTTAAATATCAACGCTGAATAGAAAAGCTTTTAAAATTAATTAGACGGAATAGACAGAGGAAATTGGGACGAAGAATTATAATACAACAATAAACAACAAAGTTTTCAATATGTTTATTATATTAACAATAATTTACTACTATTGCACACAATATTATTAATATCTTTAGGTGGGTATATTTCAAAAGATTGAATCGCTACCTAAGTGTAAACCTTTTATTTGCCGCAATTCCAATAATGTGCTTCCTTCAGTTTTAAAGGTCTATTATTTGCTGGATTAACAAAATTTTCCTCTTTGAAATGATCAGTACAAAATAATATGGTGAGAAATCGGCCTCGACACTCCACACTTTTTCAAAATTTCGTCATTCATCGATGTTATTAAAACCTGTTGCTTGTTTCTATTTCCATCAGCATAGGTATAAAATATTAATAAGTTTATTTACGCGGCTTCTAAAGTTAACTTTATACATAATTCTTTATTCCTGCTTGGAACACCGTGGAAAGATCTGGACTTGCTTAACAATCCATAGTTGGAGCAACCGCACACAGCACACAGCACATATTTTCCAAACATAATATGTTCACTTTAATACAGCGGTACATTATAAATGCCTATTTAAACTGGTACCCAACAAAATTATCCGCTGATATAATGCTTTGAGAGTAACTTTAAATTGAAATTATACTTGAAACTAAAACGTTCAATTACTAATGACAAATTATTAATAATTATGATTGACTGCAGCTGTCAAAAACCGTGAAAAGTTACCTAACTTTGAATTTAAAAACAGCTTTGTGTCCCCAGTTCCTGCATGAGGGCGCTGTAAAAATGGACGTTTTGAGAGGAAGTGTCCGGTATTAATATTTTAAGGTATTTGGTAATAGTTTTTTTTTCTTTTATGAAAAATAGTCTTTAGTCTTTGGTTTTAGAAAAAGTTTTTATTGGAACAGAATATTTAGATTTGTTTGGGACAGTAGATTAGAAAATAATGTAATAATAAGGTGAAATGTCATAGAATAGTTTTTGTAAAATAATTATGCCCGGTTGCACGAACGTAATTAAAAATCTGTGAGATAATCGTCGATTTCAAAACGCTATGTATTATCAAAATATTGGTCCGATAGTGCTGGAAACAAACTCTACTCCCTTGTAGAAGAGTTAATTACCAACAAAAATTAAAATATCCTTGAAAATATTCACCATATTTTCAAAATTTGAAATTTAAAATCGGTAATTATCTTAAATATTTTTAATTACTTTCGTGCAACCGGCCCTTAGAATAATATTAGAATAAGTAAGATAGAAAGTATGGGAGAAATGTCAGGCATGAAATTATTAAAAGTCCAAATTTTGAACAAACGAACACCAACTCTAGTAGCAGGGAAATTGGCTGTTAGAAGGGGGAAAACATAACATGTCCAAAGAGGATTTTGTGTGTTGTACTCAAGAAGAGAAATGAATTTCATAAGATGTTGATTGGAAGGAAAGTACAAATATTATTGGCTGTCATAGTGAGAAATAATATGTTGTCAAGATAACAATCGAATTTCCATAGTTACAAGAAAAACTATAAATAGGAAAACAACGATTATCTGAGGGGATTCCTAACTAAAACACAAGTTAAGCAGTGTAGACCACTAAATCATAACCAAACATCGTGAACATCTAGAAAAATTTCGAATATCAAGAATTTGATAAAGAACAGAGGCCGTAGCTGACTACTAGCAGAAACATATAGGTTAGAAGGAGAGATTTGGTTAGCTGGTAGCTGACAACTGCATTTGATTTGGATACACCCGTGCAGAGATTTGGCTAGCAGGCAGCTGACAATTGCAGTTTGATTTGGATACAGCCGTGCAGCGATTTGGATTCTGCGATTTTGACATTGAAGATAGAAAAACGTAGCAGCGAATTGGATATATATCCGTGCAGAGATCTACATTGAAATTGCTGACACACTAACAGCAAGGCTACTAGAGTTGACTTCAAGCTTTGTTCAACAGCTGATTCCGTGGGTTATTCCTTTCGTTAACCTACGAGGGACTTCTGTCAAGAAATAATGACAGAAAGTCGGTGACGAAGAAGATTCATCAAGGGAATAGAATAAGGGAACAAACTGTGAGTAATTTTAAGTTATTTTTAAGTTAGTTGTTGTAAGTGTTATTGTTGGGAAAATTTATCATTGTAATAAAACCCAAACAAGTTTAAATTTGAGTTTCAATAGGAGTTTATAGGTTATGAAAATTTTAAAAAATTAAAAAAAAAACTTGAACTCACTCTGAGTCATAGAGGTCTCATACAGACTAAACTTTTATTAGTTTTTACCAAAGAAAGGCCCCCTAAATAAATTGTTTATGGTAAGAGGGAATCAAAGAGGAAAATAAATTTTCAAAAAAGAATAGAGAAAGCACAGGCCCTACGAACCATAACAGTTACTATGAATTTTGTTTAATGAAACTGTAGTGTAGAACCCATTAAAATGTCATTCAAGTCATACGAATAATTATTATCAGTGTGCAGTTTGCCCTTTGGAAAATGGCAAATATTTATTAAGGCCCTATTAGGTACCTATCTAATTATCTATCTACTTTTTAAGTAGGTAAAGGTAGGCATTTATTAAGTGTTTGAACCTGAGGGCTTAACATTAACATCAGAAAGAGACTCAAGAAAAGATTAAAATAATTAACATAGCCAGAAAATGGAATATGTAAGTAGTATACAGGGTGGTCCAACTTGAAACGTCAGGACTTTACCAAACGATAGATAACGTTAAAATAATGCCAGTTTCCCTAATACACTAATAGCCGGGAAAGCTTCCTTTTCAAGATACGTTGAAGTTTTGAGAAAAAAATAATGTTTTGTGAATATTGTCAAAACGGCTGCTTTAAAAAAATTTTAATTTGGCACGCAGCATGAGCTAAGTATCTTTCATGATTTACGACCTATGGTGATAAATTGCAAAAACCAGCGGCGGAGATATGGGTGTGCCATCGCCCCTTTAAAAAAAAAAAATCGACGCCACTGACTCTATGATTACTGACAATTGTTACATTAGTTAGGTGTTGTTTATTTCTGTTATTTAATTATTTAAATAAAAGTTATTTGATTAGAATTTGTCTGTTATTCTTAAAATGGCTACGGATATTACCTAAGAAAACCTAAGTATCTCTAAAACGGTGTGAACAAAATTAGAGAGTACTTTTTTGTTCTAAAAAGCATGGGGCATAGAATAGTATTACCAAATACCTTAAAATATAATACCGGACACTTCCTCTCAAAACCTCCGTCCATTTTTACAGCGCCCTCATGCAGGAACTGGGACCACTATAAGCTGTTTTTAAATTCAAAGTTAGGTAACTTTTCACGGTTTTTGACAGCTGCAGTCAATGATAATTAATTATTATTAATAATTTGTCATTAGTAATTGAACGTTTTAGTTTCAAGTATAATTTCAATTTAAAGTTACTCTCAAAGCATTATATCAGCGATTTTGTTGCGTACCAGTTAAATAGGCATTTATAATGTACCGCTGTATTAAAGTGAACATAATGTCTGGAAAATATGTGCTGTGTGCTGTGTGCGGTTGCTCCAACTATGGATTGTTAAGCATGTCCAGATCTTTCCACGGTGTTCCAAGCAGGAATAAAGAATTATGTATAAAGTTAACTTTAGAAGCCGCGTAAATAAACTTATTAATATTTTATAACTATGCTGATGGCAATAGGAACAAGAAATAGGTTATAATAACATCGATGAATGACGAAATTTTGAAAAAGTGTGGAGTGTCGAAGCCGATTTCTCATCATATTATTTTGTACTGATCATTTCAAAGAGGAAAATTTTGTTAATCCAGCAAATAATAGACCTTTAAAACTGCAAGGAAGCACATTATTGGAATTGCGGCAAATAAAAGGCTTACACTTTAGGTATATAGCGATTCAATCTTTTTGAAATATTCATACCTAAAGATATTAATAATATTGTGTGTAATAGTAGTTAATTATTGTTAATATAATAAACATATTGAAAACTTTGTTGTTTATTGTTGTATTAATTCTTCGTCCCAATTTCCTCCGTCTATTCCGTCTAATTAATTTTTAGGGCTTTTCTATTCGGCGTTGATATTTAAAAATCCCTCTATGTTTCACCAAATTTAATTGTTAGTGGTCCCAGTTCATGCTTGGTGGCGCTGCTAAAGTGGACGCAACCTGTTGCAATGCTATAGGTATAGGAGTGTCCGGTATTAATATTTTAGCGTATTTGGTATTACTAAATTTGCCATAAGGTCAGTGGCGTCAATTTTTTTTTTTGAAAAAGGGCGATGGCACACCCATATCTGTGCCCATATGAGTGACATGACAGGAATGACACATTGCCCAACCAGTGTAACAGACTCTACTGAATACCGGCATGGTTCCGCATGCTACACATGTTCCAACTTTTGTTTTTCTTACGGCCATCATATTGTTTTTGCATGTCATTCGGTCTAAAATAAAATCATGGAATCAATAATCTAAAATCAAATTTCTCAAACTTTTGTTCCCCCATTTTTTACAAAATGTCTAAAAAGCCATTTAGTGAAAAAAATTACATAGATACCTATTTTTTATATACAGGGTGATTCATTATAATGTCGCCCCCATTTAACTTTGTTATTTCATGTGTCCCAAAAAAATTAAAAGTGGGGCTATGTAGGTGCTAAAAAAGACTTTTTTATACGTGTAACAAAAATTTGAAAGTAGATCAGTATACAGGGAAAACAAAAAATTTAAGTTTTTTTTCAATGGATCACCCTATATATGAATTTATTTTTCGATTCCTCGTAAAATTCTAAGCATAACTTATATAACATACCGTACACCTAAATTCAAAGGCTTCCGAAATATTCGCATTTGAAACATCATCAAATATTTTATAAAACACCTGTTGCAAATCAAGAAATCTAACAATAAAATGCTCTACTGGGCCTCCATTTTTTTCAACACATTTTATAAGGGTTTATAAGGGTTGTTCGCATTTTCTCCAATGAATCTGTTATGAATTCTGGGTTATTTTCATTTAAATTATTAATTTCAATCCGTATCAAATCTTTAAGATGATCGAGGTTTTCAATTTGGTAGTTATACACACGGTTTTTTAAATAGTTTCAAATACGAATATTTCAGAAACTATTGAATTTAGGTATACGGTATGTTATATAAATTATGCTTAGAATTTTACGAGGAATCGAAAAATAGATTCATATACAGGGTAAGTCATTGATATGGGAAAGCTCAATTGCACCTACACCATTAAAGATATCGAAATGAACCAAAAAGTGCTGTAAATGGGAAGGTAAAGTGTAGTTTGTAAAATTATTTTCAGATACACAGGATGGCCCAATATCGCTGTACGCCATAAAAATTTGTTATTTTAAATAGGACACCCTCTATATTATTACATCTTCAGATTATTTGCGAAAAGTAAAAAAGAATGGTTTGTAAAGTTGAAGTTTGTAATGGGCGATTTATGAGTTATAAACAAATGAAAATCGCGATTTTCCATTTTCAAAGCAGCTTATATTGAAAACGGTTCGAGATATGGAAAAACGGTTTACATGTTCCTATCTTAACTTTTCAAGCGGTATCCTATTGGATGGATGAAATTTTTATACAGAGTGGTAAAAAATTTGATTATTTTCATCACCCGGTATAAAAATTTTAGCTACATGATAGGATACCAAATTAAAAATTAAGATGGGGACATGTAAACCGTTTTTCCATATCTCGAGCCGTTTTCAATATAAGCTGCTTTGAAAATGAAAAATCGCGATTTTCGTTTGTTTATAACTCATAAATCGCTCATTACAAACTTCAACTTTACAAACCATTCTTTTTGACTTTTCTCAAACAATATGAAAATGTAATAATATAGAGGGTGTCCTATTTAAAATAACAAAGTTGTATGGCGTACAGCGATATTGGGCCATCCTGTGTATCTGAAAATAATTTTACAAACTGCACTTTACCCTCCCATTTACAGCACTTTTTGGTTCATTTCGATATCTTCAATGGTATAGGTGTAATCGAGCTTTCCCATATAAATGACTCACCCTGTATAGGGTGTTCCATTGAAAAAAAAATTAAATTTTTGGTTTTCCCTGTATACTGATATATTTTCAAATTTTTGTTATACGTATAAAAAAGTATTTTTTAGCACCTACATAACCCTACTTTTAATTTTTTTTGAGACACATGAAATAACAAAGTTAAAGGGGGGCGACATTATAATGAATCACCCTGTACATAATACTTACCTATTTTTATAAAAAATTAGAAATAATTAAAAATCTCTCGAAAAATCTATTTTTCTAAAAAATGAAAGATTTGAATTAACTGAAATTTTATTACTTGATGCGGCCCTGTTGAATACACAAATTCTAGTTGCTTTGAACCTATATTTATTTATTATTTATTAAACTAGGACATGACCACTATAACTGCCCTATGGAATAAGTTTTAGGACACATGCCTTTTTAGGAGTTCACCATATTTTAACTTGCACTACTTATATCACAAAAATTATACCTCCCTGTCACCTGTCAATGCCTGAAATACCAAGAAGAATAGGTATTATACTTGATGGTGAATTTTTATAAGTAGGGTCCTATGCAAACAGGCTTATTGTTAGGTAAACCCCATTAAATTTCATTATATTGCCCTGTCATAAACCTTTAGTATTTGTGAACCTCTATACAGGATATTTGATAACTGTCTGTGTCTGCCAATTTGTTCTATTTCTTAATGTTATAATTTCTTAAGATTTTAATTTTCAATTTATTGACATTTAAAATTTTCACTGTTATTATATCAAACGCTATGCATAAAGGAATGAAATAGTTATTTATGTATCAAGGGAGTTATGAGGATGTTAATTACAGAGGGCAACATATTGCAATCCCGAGGGACGTTAGTCCCGAGGGATTGTTAAGTTGCCCGAGGTTATTAACATCTAATAACTCCCGTGATACATAATCTATTTTATTTTATACTAAATGAAATATAAAAACGAAATCTGTTGGTTTTTAAAATTAAACGAATGTTTTTAATAATTGAGTAACCATGATTATTGATTACCATGGATATATCAACTGAAAAGTTTGTAGAAAATGACATATCAAATCCAAATATGCAACCAACAATGCAATAACAAAAGCAACATCCAATGGTTACCAGAATTAAACCAATAATAGTAATATGTATTAGAATTAGAGGGAGTTATGGATTCATAACAGTCCCAAGGGAGTTATGAGCAAGCGTTTATCTAGTTATAATGTATTAGTATGAAATAAATATTATTTTTTTATTATTTCTTAATACCAATTTGTAGATCTCTATATTTATAAATAACAGAGATATTACTTTTTTTTATCTAACTCATCTGTTAAAATAAAAAAAGTTGATAATTGAAATTATGTAGGTACTGATTTTTTTAGGTATGTTATTTTATACAGGGCTGCTTTCTTAAAGTGAAATTTTTTAACTCTTTATAGAATTCATTAAGGCTGTCTCAAAAAAACTTTTCTTAAATAGAATTTTCTTAAATGTTGGTACCTATAGTTTTCAAAAATTTAAATCCAACATTTTGATCAATTATGGATGAAGGTCTCATAGGCATTCAAAAATCAATAATTGTTCATTTAAAATGAGAATAATTATCATTCTTTTTTTTTGATCAATGAGGTCCAGGAAGTCCTTTATCCTCGCCTTTATCAATGCCAATCAAAAGTGTATACTAAAAGCTTCAAATAAATATTTAATAACAAAAATTTTATATTCCAATGATTTTAATAAAAAATAAGAAGAAAATAAATATAAAAATATAAAGCGGTCCAGTTTTTGCACCTGAGTGTATAATTATTATTTAATGGATTAGATGTATATTAATAATGAATGTATTATTTGGATTCGAATTGTATCAAACTAATTATTACTAAACTATTATTAAAGACCTTTGTTTTATACCTAAGGTATCTCTATAATTTTTGACTTAAAGTCCTTATACTCATGAGGCCTACCTACCTCCGGTGTTATTAAAGAAATTTATTTTTAAAATGCTTTGATCAATTCTCTCCAGCACAGTTAAAAAAGTATCAACTTTAAAAAACAGCCCTGTATAAATTTACTCTAGAATTTGACCCTGAATCCAACAATGCAATAATACCTACTCAGGTATTCTATGACGAAAATATTTTACACCTATAGATTATTATAAAAAGTACTAATTTGCAAGTTTCAGTTTTCTTTAAGCCTACTTTGAGGGATACTTTTACTGAAAACTCATCCTGAGCCTCTCTGTTTACTTACACTAAAAGTAGGTACCTATATTGATAATTTCAAAGAAATTCCCTACAAAAGTCTTGTATACTTGAAGATGGACAATTCTTAGAAATGGCATCAGTTCACTTTGGTATTTCCTTAGCACATGGCGGGGGTAATTTTTGTCTCCATCATTCACTAGAAATTCACTAAGGTCTGGGGGTTACTCTTTAGTGCGCGCTGCTAGAACGTATCTAAAATAACAGAACAGAAGCCCCTTACAGCTCCACAATTTTAAAATTGGATTTCACAATTCACATTCATACTTTCTCTAGGAAATTCCACTTTACCTGCTGAGTGCTGATGGCCTCATGTTTACTAGAGTGCTGATGGCCTCATGTTAGTTTGCAGTGGACACATGCTGTTTTACGATTTTGCTGTATTTCAAATATACATAATTAGTGATGCAACGAATAGTAAAATTTATCGGTAACCGAATACCGAATATTCGGCATTCAATATTCGGCCGAATACGAATATTCGGCCGAATACTTACTTTTATTACACCTGTTATTTAATTTTAATTTAGTGATGAAAAAATAAAATAATTAAAAGCGCATAATAAATTTAAATTAATTTTGTAAACACTGTAAACGTCAGCATTAAATTGAAGGTTTAAAAACATGGTTTTTTGATACCTTAGTTAATACCTAATTGCATGAAAAAAAGTTTTTTTTTAGTTAGATAAGAAGGGTGATATGGCAGTTACGTGCTACCTCATGAATTATCTGATTATCTAAATCTTAACTTCGCATCTGTTAATAATATTGAAAAAAATATACAGATGCACCATATAGGTATCCTTATCTATATATATTCTATATCTATATTCTATATTGCTATCTTGTAATCAGGAAGAGATACAGACAGAAAAATTAAGATTTTCCTATTAAAAATTAAACTTTTTACATGAAAATGAAGTGTGATTTACTTCAGATAATCTGTTTCTGTTTAACTAACACTGCAATTTACGGCATAAATTTTCATCAATAAAAAGTAAAGGCACACTAATTTCAATTTCAGTGAAGTGGACCACCTAGGATGCATTGTTGGGGAAAATAAGAAATTGAAACTCCTATTCCTTCTTGGTAATTCACTCTTCAATTCTTCACTCTTCACTTCACGTGCTTCCATAAGAAATTCAAACGAACTACGCGGCACACCGCCTTATTATTGTTACGCAGCAAGTTATAAAGTCCAATTTCGTTTGCGACCATATGAATAAGCAGCGTGATACGCAACTTCGCGCCTTACGTGCGCTGAGCACTGAGAAAATGATTGGATGGTGATGTTGGTTGATGCATCTATCGGTGGAGCTTTTTCACTATTTCACTTTTTATTATTTTTAAGATAACCTACCTGTTGGTCGGTTTGTATTCTGCTTGGTATTCGGTTTGATATTCGGTTTAGTGTTCGGTTTGATATTCGGTTGTGAACAGTCACTATTCTGCAAACCGAATATTCGGCAACATTGCCGAATATTACGACCGCCGAATAGTTAACCGAATATTCGTTGCAACACTATACATAATACACTTTAACAATATCTGTCTACAGGGTGGAGCGCCACTAAGTACCGCCTAGGTCTGTGTAGCTAAAAATCTAAAAATACAATAGCTACCTGTATACGTAAGGCCACATCTTCCTATATTCATATTTCACATCTGGAATCTATTACCTTACCTAGGTTCTAGGTACAGGAACAACTGAAATTGCTTTACACAGGTACACGTGGGCCACAGCTGGACCATTATTATAATACCTGGTCTTTTTCCTTGTATAAAAATATTAACACCAACCAATCATTTAATGTTTTGCTCTGGGCTTGACAACTATACTGAAGTTTCAGAATAGTAGGCACTAAGTTCTTAGAAATATTACGGACTTAAAGTAAACACATTGTTGCCAGCTTTTAATTCTTGGTGTTTTATCATTTTGTATTTTTATCATTCACATGCAGGTAAATGGTTGTAGGATAAAAAATACTGTGTTTTATTTGTTGAGTAATTTTTCTGCTATAATAATTTCACAACATCGATATTTAATAGCAAAAGATGTAGAATTTCAATGAGGTTCGGTCCCTTAAAATATAATATATGGCAACATTACAGCAGTGTCAACAAGTACAAAGGATAAGCAGATCCAACTTGCAAACTTGCAGTAAGGTAAAGTAAGATGGATATATATCGAGCATGCTGCCAGTCCGTCCAAGGCAGCTCCGTATTCAGTGGCGTATCGTTCATGCTATTTTCGTGAGGGGCTGCAATATAACATTTATCGCTCCTTTAAATCCTTAATATTTTATTTTTATGTTTATATTTGCTGAATTATTGAAGCATCACAAAAATTAAAAAACGCATGAAAATGAATGAAAAAGAATTCGCGGCAGTGGAATAACCTGAACAAAAAGAAAAGTTGTTTGTTTTGGGCTGTTATTGGATGTCGATCGGGACTTGTATATTTTTCTCTTTCTGTTTTCTGGTTGTCAGAAAAGAAAAATTAATATTACCGGGGGAAGAAGATTCTCGACTCTCGGGAACAACAAAATTTTGAATATTTCATATTGTTCATAGACAATCTGTGAAGTAATTAAGAAATACAAGCTAGAAAAAATCAATATCTTACTAATTTGTTAATAATTAGTTATTAGTTAATTATTTGGTAAAATAATAATACAATAATGATTCCTGTTTTGGGAATGAACTGAGTTCCAGGATACAGAAAAAGTTTAACTATAAGAAATTTACGGAATTACCATCCCGGAAAAACCCATACCCGGTCGACAATAAAGTGCATAATTAGTGGGGATAGCTTGGTTGCTTTAAGGGTCGCTCATCAGATTTCCTGTCTGAATCTTATTTCTCAGTTCTCACTGTGGTGTAAACGGGAAAGAAGCAAGCTTCTTTGAGTGCCGAAGTGAAATACTGTTTAAATTTAAAGTTGTGAGCAATATGGAAGGCGAGAGCAGCCAAAGTAAACGTCGTCGTACGAATTTATCTACAGGAGAAAAAACTATTATATACAACGTGTATTGTGGACTCCGTGAAAGGAATCAAAGTATGTTGGTAAACGATGTAGTTGCTTTGTGTAGTGATTTAACCAAAGTGTCAACTAGGAGTGTACACCGAATCTTGAAAACTTTCAAAGAGTCCAAAGGCGGAACAGAAAAGGTAGCTGAAAATATTGAAACAAGGGGGAGAAAACGCATTGACATTGATGATGACATAAAATACGCCGTTCGGAGAAAATTTCATTCGTTCTTTTTCCGAAATGAAATTCCAACATTAAAAGCAATCGCTGCCGAAATCAATTTGGATGACGCAATGCCGAAAATATCGCGACGTGTCTTATTGCGGACATTAAGACAAATGAACATAAGGCATATGAAAAGGCAGAGAAAAAGTCTTCTTATAGAAAGAGAAGAAATAATTTTGTGGCGGAGAAATTATTTACAAAAAATTCGAGAGTATCGTCGTGAAGGGAAGAAAATATATTTCTTAGACGAAACTTGGCTGAATCAAGGTCATACTGTTTCGAAAATTTGGCAAGATTTGGAAATAACAAGCCGTCGACAAGCTTTTTTTGAAGGTTTTTCCACAGGACTAAAAGCGCCAGCGGGCAAGGGGCGGAGGCTCATAATAACTCACATAGGTAGTGATTCGGGTTTTTTGGAAAACGGATTGCTACTTTTCGAATCGAAGAAAACTAGTGACTACCATGAGGAAATGGATGCGGAAAAATTCGAAAGCTGGTTTTTAAAAATTTTACCAAGCCTTGAGCCAAATTCGGTCGTGGTAATGGACAATGCTTCCTACCATAGTCGACGATTGGAGCCATCGCCAACAACTGCATGGCGAAAAGGTGACATCATTAACTGGCTGGCTCAAAGAAATATACCATTTGATGACAACATGTTAAAAGTGCAACCATTAAACATCGCAAGGGCACAAATACCTCATTTTAAGAGATATGCTGTCGACGAATTGGCTCGCGAGTGCAACATCATTGTACACCGCCTCCCTCCTTACCACTGTGAACTGAATCCTATAGAACTTATTTGGGCTCAAATAAAAAACCAAGTGGCGAAACAAAACGTGACCTTCAAGATGGATGAAGTGAAACGCCTGCTAGCTACTGCAATAGGAGATGTGACGGCTGAAACATGGAGAAACTGCATCCGACATACTACAAAAGAAGAAGACAGAATGTGGGATCTAGACACAATAGTTGATGTTTCGGTTGAGCCATTAATTATCAACTTGAACGATAACGGTGATCGGGATAGTTGTCCATCATCCGACGATTTTTCTTCTGACGATGACTAAGGTACTATTTTTTTCCTATTTTCTTTGCTATTTTTATTTTTGCTATATGCTATATTATTTACTATATGCTATATTATTTGGAAGTTTACAATTATATTTCTCAATAAATTCATTATTGTCTGAACCTATTTTGATATTTTGCGTCCGCCACTGAATGCTCCAACTGAGCGCTTATACGTCACGACCACTTCCGAGAACTTAGTGCCTACTATTCTGAAACTTCAGTATACTCTCTTCTCTACTCTACATTTTGCTGAAAGAAAACAAGTGAAGTTAAGTTGTTTCCTCCTTATTTGTACAAATTACAATTCAAATTTATAGAATTTTTCACTTTTAAAGTGAGACCAGCTTTCAATAATCAGTTTGCAATTCTGGGCCAGCCTATTTGAATTTTTGTTATTTTTGGTGAGTTTCTTTTATATAAATAATTTTATTATAATTGATGGTGAGGAATGTTCAATTGTTTTTTTTTTTGTTTCTACTTTGAAAATTCTACAATAATAATTATCATCATTGATTAATCAGCTAGGGGGTATCGGTATAGTATGTTTTATCAAGAGCGGCATGCGGTTTTTTTTCTCTAAATTTTATGTATGTAACCTAGGTAGGTTCTCTGTTTATTTTACCGCATGATCAACCAAAATATTTTTTTTTTTTTTTAGTCGGCATCTTTTTATTTTAAAACACGAAAAAATTATTTTATGTCAATTTAATGAATGAAAAAATTAACAAACTGGGCAATATAATAAACGATATTATATTTTAATTTGGTATAAAAAATGGTAACTTACCTGGATTTTGTTGAATGGATTTGGTAAAGGGGCTTTTAATAGAAGAAATATAAAATAAATAAATACATGAGGGTTGATTTGGGGGGTTAAAAAGGGTTGCAAAATTGTAATTGCATTTATTGCGATTTTCCCCCAAAGTTAACCTAACTTAACAAATAGTGTCCAGTGCAAAAGTTGTATTTCACACAAAAATCTACAATTTCTGTGAAGGTCACTAAACCTCAAAATTCAGAGAAAATCATGAAAAGTATTTTTTCGTATTTTATTAATTCTCCTGCAAAAAATAGATATCTAGGTAGGTACTAAAAAACTTGATTACACTCCTTAATTTTTGATTGGAGAAAAAACTTTAAAAAAGGCCGAGACAAAAGTTGTTTACTTTTGTCAAAGAAAAAAAAAAAAACTGGAAAAATTATTGAATTATTTTTAAGAAAAGAATCTGAAAATCGGCAGGCTTAATTTGAACTAAGACAAGAAACTTTTGACTCTGGGAGTTTTTTCCATAAAATGCTTTAAAGTAAGAAAATAGTTTATAAAAGTCTATGAAAGTCTATTATGTATATCTTGTTTCTTTGTTTGCAATTCGCAATTTGCGAATATGTGTTCATTCGTATGAAGATATAAAATAAGGAATCACCCTAAAATATGAGCACGTCATATGGAACAACCCTTATATACACTTAATTTATTTATTTTTATTTTTTTTGCAGATTAATTGGTTCAAGCAACCAAGACTGGCAAGACTGAATAGCAGTAAAAACAAAAAATTCAAATAATACGCCAACTGTGACCAAAGTACCTACATCTAAAGAATTGCTGGAAAAGCGTTTTGCATTCTGTAATACAAACTTGTGTCGTCCAGAAGAGGTGCGGAAGATAAGGTGCAATAATAATTGTAAACTCCTTCAGAAGAAAAATCCACCATTTTATAGGTAAATATACCTTAGAATATAACTTTACTTCTTTAATACTTTAAAGTGTTCGACAATAATTTAGGGTAGGAATTTTTGTATTAGATGAGATTTACAATATTTTCCCAGCCAATGGGAAAATTCCCAGTACTCTTTTTGTATTTTTTATACTCTCATCCGTAGTATTGTATTGCGTACAGTGCCTGGTGCTGTATTATTGTTATGAAAAATTGGGTTCAGCTGTAGGAAGATAGTGATTTTAAGTTTGGATCTAATTTGAAGATTGTGACAATTAAAAATTTATGACTTGCAACAAATAAAAATTGTTAGTAAATTGGTAATTATTATTGTAAACGTGAAAAGTGAATTTTTTGGATTGTTGAAAAAAATGAGTGGATAAAAAAAAGGAAGGTGAGAAATGTTTATATAGCAACGAAAGAAAATTAATTAATTAGAGAAGAAATTTTGGAAAAACTGTCAGAAAAAAAGTAAGAGAAGTGAAAAATAATAATTTGGAACAACTAAAGAGAATAATAAGATATGGCACGAAATTATTAATTAATGAAATTGGAATTTGGAGGGTAATTATTGTCAGAAAACAGAAATAAAAGGTGAAAATTAAATTTTGTAAGAGGAAAGAGAAGCAACAAGAGTCGGAGAGCAACTACAGACAGAGTCGGAGGATCAGAAAAAGAAGAGAAGTAAGGAGAGACGAAAAGACGGAGAGAGAGAGAGAGAATAAGAAGACCGGGATTGTTGTTTGAGAGAGTGAAGAGAAGCAGCTAAAGACGGAGAGAGAGAGAATCAGAAGAAGAGGCAAAATAATTTCGAGGCAGAAGCAGTAAACGTTGAAAAAGGAAAGTCAGAGGACCAAAGAAAGAAAATTGATACTGTGAGAGTTTAGTTTATTATGTTTTATTAGTTTTAATTAATATAATAGCATAGTTTTAATATTTGGGGATCAGAGAGCTCGAAGGTAGGTTTTGTTGTAATTTTGTGAAAATAAACATTTGTCAAGTCATAAATTAGACGATTTGTTCTAAAATCTTTAAAATTTGGATTCAGGTTTAAAAAAAGTAAGATTTTTCTATCCGAACCCACCTGGGAAGAGAGTGTCCTCATAAATTAATTCAACAAAATTTGTTTATGGTATAAAATTTTTTAATAAAAGTAATAATAATAAATTGAGATAAGAGGGGACAATGGAATACCATAACGGTATTTTACTAAATTCACTGAATTTTCAAAAAATATTTAATTATACCACATAAACAAATTGCGAAGAAATAAAGAAAAGACCTATTGGTGCAGAATGTTGTGATACATGTAGTTACTAGTGAGTTAAATTTAGACAGTTTTGTAAATTTCGATTCAACTATGTGTTTGGTATTCAAATCTATTTTGTCTTTTCTTCTGAAAAACTAACTAAGTATATTCTGCAGGAAGTGCACTGTCTTTTTAATTTTTTTTTTACGATTTTTGCATTTTGTCATGAAAAGAAAACAAAATTTATAAATATCAGTTATACCAAATGCCTTACACTATAATAAAGGACACTCTCCTGACTCCTGAAGTCATTCTGACGGTAGTTTCATTTTATTGAGGTAGAGTGAAGTAAACGAAAGTAATTGTTTAAAACTGTGTTAAGTGCGCCTCGAACTGCCACATGGCACTTAATTTTGTCTAATTAAAGTGCAAAAAGTGCCGCTTTTTGAACCAAGTTTCCTGTATTATAGTTTAAGAAGGTATTTGGTTATACCTACCAACATACCTATGCTACACAACAATTTTTATCAATTTGGGTAAATATTATTAAGATGAACGGTAGTTTATGAACAAGGTTTTTAGAAAATGGGGAGTGAATGGAAAACCGACGAAGATTTTTTTAATGATCTGCTGACGTATTCGGAATATACGGAACCTACAAAAAGTCCACACCCCGAACCAAAGACAATCACCGAATGGAAGAATATGAATTTTAAAAATAACACTCCGTCAGTATTTGACAGTGAATTTGCTGAGGAACACGAATGTTTTATATCTGGACGAGGTCGTGGTCAACCTAACAGAATCGTTCGACCCGGAAAGCCTATCCAAAGCTTACCTTCGGATTCAGAAGACATTACTCGTAGGATAAGAGAGGTAAACTTGTTCTTCATACTGCTTTGAATTACATTTATGTTTCATAATTATTTGCAATAAATATACCTAATTATTATTATTCTTCAGTAATTTTTAATATTTCATTAAATTCCAATTTAAATTTTGTAACAGCAATCGGTGTTTTTAATGGACCGTTATTGCTCTTTTTTAGCTTCATCAAGCATTTGGATTGATTATTTCCGTTTTTATGAAATTTACTTATTAATAAGAAGACACTGAACACTGAATAACTTTGTTGTATGACTGCTACCTTTTTGGGTATTTCTAAAAGGTTTTAGAATTATTTACGTTTCTATGCTTCCTGTAATTAATATTTGCCATTATAATGTTGCCATTGTTCGCTTTACTTGCTCCTGAAACTCCTTAATTTTTTGTTTCGTGTTTTTAGACTGGAGGACTATACTTTCGTAATGATCTCCTGGAACAGAGATTTCGATCTAAGCTTGTAAACGATAACAAAGTATATGAGGAAGAGTTTCGGGATGCTTCCGACGATGAAAATTTAGCTTCAAAACTCAGCGACTTATCTGTGAGTACATCTGGGATTAGCAGTAATTCTTCCCCAAGGAGTGGAGATTCAGCAGTCAAGCAAAAGTCGAGCCCACAATCGGATCAAAATTCAGAAAGCAGTGGAAATCGAAGTCCAGCGTTAAATAGTCCAAAGAATGTAAATAGCTGTGAAAATTCTACTAGGACTAGTCCGGAAATATTTTTAAATCACGGGCGTGCGAGAAAAACTTCTAGAACGGTTTTACAATTCGGCATTATTGATAATAAGCAGGCAGATACTTCTGGTTCTGTGAGCTGTTCTAGCTCGATGAACAGTTCTAGGAACTCACCAGATCTTGAAAGATCTCCAACGAAACCTGCTGTAAAGCCGTGGAAGTCGAAAAGGGTGCAGGAAAAAAAGTTACTTCTTGATATGCAATCTAAAAGTGACTTTCCGCCCTTATCTAATCCTTCCAAATGATATTCAAAATTTGTTATTAAATAATCTGAACGAGAAAATGTAATACTACTGCACAAAATTATGAGAACACTTATTTGGAGTTCCCTTCTCGACAAATCAGTCACTATAAATTTGATTAGTGACCGGTTTGTCGGCAAAGGAACTCCAAAAAAATGTTCCCTTATTATTGTTGTGCAGTATGTATTATTTTTTCCTACATACTTTCAAGTTGAGTTGGGCTTTCTAGTAAGGATGCTTCATCTAATTAATTAATAAAATATTTTAATTCTTCTGGAGATAATTTGAAATTGTAATCCTAACACACTGAAAATGGTTATTAACTCATTGATACACTATTAAAGGACATTCCAGTACTATGAATAAAATGATGCTGGAATTTTTTTATTTTTGTTCTTCATGATTACTAGGTGTCCATCGAGTTGATACACTATTTTTCAGCACTCTGTCTAATGAGTTTGTAGTGTGGATTTTTTTTAATTAATATGCTTGTAAAATAATATTGAATTGGAGATAATAAAGAGATGATTCTTCTTCACCTGATTAGTTATTCTCTCCAATTTGTATTTCATTCTTGCTGTAATAATTGACCTTTATGCAGATAAAGTTCTAGCTTTGACCATATGCCTCCAATATTAATAAGAAAATTAATAGTTGTGTTGAATGACAAGTGATATTTCTAATGATTTTGTTAATTATATTGTATTGTAATGTGCTAATTTCTAGCATCCTTATTAGACAACCCAATAAGAAGATACATTTTTATAGTGAGAGTAAAAAAAAAAAATAGTTGGGTGTGTGATGTTTTTTTTTTGTGCATTTCCTTCGGAAACTAACGTAGAGTTCAGGTTGGTGTTTTTTCTGAATGGGCCACAATGTTAACACGTGGCCTGATTCTTACTGATGATTGAGTTTTATTTTGTTTGATTTTTTAAAGATATTCTTAGTGCATTTCAGTTAAAGAATTATTTGACTGTAGTTTTAGATTTTCAAATCGGATAATAAGGCTTCAATTAAAAACTAAAAACAAAACGAAGTTAAAAACATATAATTAAAAAGTTTATTCACAGGTAGGACCTGATGGAATCTCTAATTTAAACTGTGAGTCCAGAACTTTTATAGAAATATATTTTTGCATTATAATTATTAACTTACAAATTAACTATCTGATAAAGTTTTGATTTTTAGTTTTTATTGTGCAAGGTTAGAAGGGAAGTCCTATTTGTAGTAGCAAGTATTTTTGTAGCATGTTCTGATTGTGCATTCAGCAACTCACATTAAACAGGGCTTTCAATTAAATTTTAGGTTGAGAACCAAGTGGATAACGGCATAAATGGTAAAATTTTCTAATTTCTTCTACAATAATCAATTTTTAGTAAAATTTATGTTCTCAACCTTCACTTTTGGTAGAATCTCTGCATACTGTTTAGTTAAATAATTATGTTGATTAATTTTTTGCTGAATTTATTTCAAATTTATATCTATATTCCCTTAACGCTGCTTACAATGAATACATCCTCAGATTTCTCACATATTCGTCTTTTTTTTACTTCCAAACTTGGATTGTCAATGCTGTCATTACAGCAATAAAATGACATTTCCTAGTTTTAGTTTTAAAGCTTACCTAAGCGTAATTCTGCAAGTTCCGAGACCCCCTCCCCCTCAATATGTGAGCTGCCTTCCTTCCATGTACAAAGATTTTCTGTACATTGTGTAAATTCAGGCGAATTTATTCACAAAACTACCTAAAATTATGTTAATTTACATTACTCCAGGAAATTAGTTAATGAAAATTACGTGGCATTGTAAACTCTCATTGGTCTACTGAATTGCCAAACCTGAAACCTGCATAGAGGGGATAAAAGTTCCATTACATCTCCTGGTCGAGTGCCATGCAGTACAACAAAGAAGATTCCGCTGTCTAGGTCTTTAGCCAACCAGCGGAAAAAGATTTAACATCTTTAGAACCATCGAAACTCCTAAACCTTGTCCGAAAACTGGAACTGGATGGGGTGCTATAATCGAATAGTCACCAAAAGGGGAGACTCAAAAAATCTTCTAGATCGGTGCATTCCAATACAACATTAGATTGATGCATTAAATGCATTAACCCCAATCCTCTTTTGGATCCACAAACTTTGACAAAACTGCTATTAAGAGTATGGAGCTGTCACTGATTAAAAAATCTGTACTGGTGTTACATCCATATAAAATCCACGAATGAAACTCTAAAATATTATATGGTCTGATGAGTCTAGTTTGGCTATAGTGGCTTTTAATTAATCAGGATGGAGAAGAAATAAATCAAGAAAAGGCCACTGTTAGCTTTTACCGGGCCCCAATATGAAAACTATGAATCTTAGAGAAGAAACTATTAAATTAAAGCAGGAGTTTCATTATTATCTTTGACAGTAAACTCTTACAGAAGAAGAAACAGTCAACAAGGCTCTTGGAGAGTCTGAAATATATGCAGAAATGAAAAGCTATATTCTAAATTATACTGCTATACTAGACCTATATCGAGACCTATAATCACAAATTCTTTTGTGACTTGGGCTAAAGTGGAAAGGTTTGTAGAGACGGAGCTATGGGCATCAAATGACTAGGCCTTCCAAGCCTTTTTCGCTGATTCCCTGGCCACCACCACCCTCAATCGATCTCGTATTATATTTTTCTTATACACCAAAAACATATCTGAAAAATAGTGACTTTGGTTAACAGAGTCACCTCTGCAAGGAATGAATAAGTAAAATGGAAAAAATACATTTTGCGAATCAGCACTAATTTACTCTGCACAGTTATTGATCTTTTTTGGTCGCTATAATATGAATTCTTCCCCTTTGATACCAGAATTTTATTGATTGTCATTGAGGCAACAACTCCAGCCTCCTGGCAAGACTTGAAAAAATGTCCCTGTTCCTTAATTAGACAGGAGTCAATAAGTAGAATTTATATTCTTAACCCTTGTATTTGTATTGTATTTGTATTTTTGAGGGTGATTAAGTTACTGCGACCTAAAAGATCTATTGTATCCCCTCTACTGTGCTTCGCCTGGTGTGGAATCCCTTTAGTGAAGCACCCTCTCCAAGTCCGTTTCCTTGAGAAACTTCAGGATTTTGAGAGGATCAAGGTCGGGTAAGTTCCCTGCCTCTAGCTGGTGATGGCCCAGAACATTACTTCTTTTGAGTTCTATCGCATCGCAGTTGAGCAGCAGGTGACGTGGTGACGTCTCCTTTCCCGCAGAATCTGCAGACGCCATTTTCTTCTATGCCTAACTTCCTCAGGTGTTCCTTGAGCTTGCAATGTCTCGTTAGGAATCCCGTCAGTGTTCTGTTAATTCTCTCGGTTAAAATTCCCGAGAAGTTCTTTGGATTGTCTCAACCCCGAGAGGTTCCTCCAATGGGTTTCTCTCAGTTTTCTTCTTCCTTTTGGAATTCTGCTTGAAGAAAGTATCTTCGAAGCCACAGAATGGTTCTGGTCCTATGAAGGGTGTCGATGCTCCTTTTCTTGCCAATGAGTGGGCATTCTTCTTGAGCTCGAGGTGGTCTCGAGCACAAGGATTGTTTAGATTGCCGACTGTCTTGACGGGTGACAAGCTCCGCTCGGTCAGCAGTCTGTTTTGCGGTGATGTCCCGCGATTTCTTGGTTTTTTATTTCTTACCATGGTTGATCCCACGAGTAGCTAGGGAAGGGTGTTCCACCTATGCAGAGCCCCGCATGCAAAGGTGAGGGGATTGATACAGTGGGGTGCCCCCTGGCGCCCCAAGGTTGAATCCAGTAGGGCTGGTCTTCTATCCAGTCACACATCTCATCAGCCTGGACCCCCGCCTTAGGATTTAGGTTTTTTTAGTGAGGTTGTCTCCTCTTGGTTCCGGCGATTAAGCCGAGACCCCCGCATCTCTCTGTGCGCGGAACGTGACCATGACAACAGATGATACGGTATATCAGATAGAACCCTTGCTTGTAGAATCTCTCCACAATTAATGATAAATGTATATTCTTCAACGGAAGGAGGGACGAAAGTTGAGTGTTGGAATCACCCAAGTGAATAATAGACATTCTCCATATGAGAAGAACACGTTATTTTCTCTACGACTATCTAAAAAAAATCATCGATCAGCTTGCTATAACGAGCTAGAGAGCCAATAGCTTCCAGCTTTGATTGGCCAGTCTGGCCGACCCAGTGAGGCTATATAAAGTGTTTGTTATTCTCTGGTGATCGGCCGACAACGACAAGTTAAACTGGGAAAAGTGCGGTCGCCCTTTTTCTTCGAGGCAATCAGCCTACCAATGTGGACTGTAAATGTCGAACTGTAATAGGCCACTATCCCAACGTTATTGTTCATTTAATAAGCATACCTAACTGTGAATGGCTAATACCTGTGTGTAATTTTTCATTCCACATAGCTATTCTATTACATAATCTTATTGTTTTATGGTAATCATGTACTGTACTTTACTATCTTTATAATTATTATTAATTTAATAGAAGTGGGGCTAAAATGTGGCTCACTTTCATGGTTTGATTTCTTGTTTTTAAATTTATAACAATCGTTTGCAACTGGTGTTTTTTTATATGGTGAAATCTAGTTAGGTCAAGCATGAACATTCGTACTTCGCTAACTACATCATGGATATCCAGATTGGTATATTATACCACAATGGAAATAGATCTTGGCCGATATTTCAAGAGCTAGAATTCCTGGAAGTGTGCTGCGTCACTATTTGGGAAATACAAGCTGGCTGCACGTGCCGCCGGCCGGAAAGACAGCGGTGGCACGCCTTTCACCAGTCCACGCTTATAGATCTTCTTAGTTAGTCAGCATTTGCATACCCTGAATCTACATTTCAAGGTCCGCCCGCCACTGCTTACAAATATCAAGCGATGTTAAATCGATTTATTCTTTTCTGAGAATTTTGTCTTTTCATATATCGTGTACATACTTTTGTCAAAGAAATGATTGTATACAGATGATGATTATGTGAGACGGTTTCAGATTTTCCTAGGCAATAGTTGTAGTTATTTTTCCTAGTAGTTATTTTTTTCTTATATTTTTAAATTCATATGTAATAGTCTTGTAGTAATCGAATTTCTATTGAGTAACTATGTTTTTTTTAGAAATACATTTTCTAATTTAAACATATTCATAAACAAAGTTAGTGTCACCTTAGTTTTGTAACTAATAATCCTAATGTCAATTGGAGCTGTAAAGGAGTCATAAAATTTTGTAACACCATTTTTTATCTGCAAATTAACACGTTAAGCCCCGCCATACAAACATTTTTTAGAGTTTTCAGGACCGCAAGAAATTTTTGTTTTCAATGAATTCTAAGAGTTTCGTTATTATAGTGGATATAGAGGTTACGAATATTGATATTACCAACCCGCTTACTTCCCAGTTGTCTCCCAGACTGGTATATTAGAGTCTCCATTGATTTAACATTGTAGTGTGTACCCATATAATACCACAGGGTCGTGAATGCAAAAGCATGCTGTGGTATCACATTGATGCCTCGCGGTCCCAGTGCTTCCTGGCCGTGAGGCATCAAAGCAACGCCTCGCGGGGCTAAACGTGTTAACTGATTGAATTATTTGAATTTTGACACACATGCAAAGCAAGCAACATAATTGGAACTAAATAAGTATAAAAATTATGCATGTGACTAGGTCAGTCACATGCCCTTGCAAAGTCTTATGTCCCTTGAACCAAATTCTGTAGACTGGTAATTAATACTTGCAGCTCTGGACTGTTTACATGCATTTAAATACAACAAAAACAACGCCATCTGTTGGTTTGAGTTGATAACTACACAATTCTGAGACACCTCAAAGTCAAATTTTGTGACAAATATTCAGTTTTCGATGTTGTGTTATTATATAAAAATTCGCTTAGTTTTGCCTAGAAATGTACAAATTATGTGCAATAATATACAAATAATTTATTATCGATTGTTTATTATGTACTTATTAATTATTATTCAAATGTAGGTAAAAAAATAACAGCATATAAAACGACTGCTAAAATAGACTATAAGAAAACGTCTTTTGGTCTTGATGTTGCATTATTAGTCGAATAATTCAATGTTCAATGTAGTTATTGTCAACTTAAACCGCTTTGACACTCCGCTTTTAAGTGGGAACTGTATGTATTATTATCATTATGCATCATTTGTTTGAATCAAAAAGAATAATGATTGTGTTAAAGTCAACATAAATAACATGTATTTATGCAAAGTCCGGGGGCTCTTCTCCTATTGAGGTTGTAAGAAGTGAAAAATACGTTTAGAATTGCGAGTTTGCATTTGTGTTGCAATTTCCCGCAATGTCGCTAGTCTAATATTTATTGGGCTTACTTTCAGACTTGGTGGTCACCAAATGGGGAACAAAAAGAGAGACCTCTCGAGCTGAAAGACTCTGCCTCTCTTTAGAAACTGCCGGTTTGTGGATTTGAGGCTGTTTGTATACAAAATAATAAATTATTGACACAAGCTCAAGGACTTTAAAAGTGACATGTGATAGTTTAGTTGCTAAGTTATTTTGTATTTTAGGATGTTTTTTCCTAAACTTTCCCGGCTGGTTTCAACTGAAACTTTATGAGATTCCGGGATTTGTGCCCATTATTGAAAAAATCTCCATAGACCACGTCTCAACAGTTTAAAATCTATGATTGTATGTAAAGTAGGTACTTTAGTTTATAATAGTTGATAAAAATAGAGAAACAAATATTGTTCAATGTAATGACTGAAGCTTAAATACAAATGTACCAGATGTGTAACAAAAAAGGTGGGCTGGCTGTAAATAGTCAAACAAAGAATGAAAATAAAATAAAAATAAAAAACTATAATGTCTTTGACATAGTCAGTATGTGTGATACTTAAACAAAAGAGCTCACTAATAATGAATTTTTGTCTTCTCATTCTGGGGTCCTCACAATATATTGAATTTGAGTTCATTTCCCAGTAATAATGTATCTAAGTATTTACTTGTGACCCAAAAATGTTAAATGTATAGCCAGCCTACTTTTCTTGTTACACCCTGTATATTTCTAATGAAATTTATAAATTACATCCATTTATTATTCATATCCAGATTGTTGTTTAGAAGTTATTATTACATTTGAAATGTAAACCAACATCAGTCACAAAAAATTATAAATTTGACAAAAAGGTGTCCGACATATCGCAAAACAATATTATGCCATTCATTGATGTCATGCTGTGATCCAGGGGTGGAAATTGTAGACACGTGTTTCGTCCTAATTTTTCTTTCATTTATTTACAAAAAATTATTTTTAGAGAAAGTTAAAATTTTATTTGGAAGCCAAAAACAAGGAGACATTCCTGATAACTTTTCTAAAGTTCCACCCCAGGTGGTCTGGGCATCCCCTGTTCATTAATGTTAACCCTACCGGCACAAATCGATTTCTGGGTAAAGGTCAGGTCAGGTCAGGTCAATTTTATTTCTTTTCTGATGAACAGGAAGTTGTCTAAAAATGCAAAGTGAAAAGTGAAATGTTGCAAAGTTTTGATTGTGGAATAGGCTCCTGGTTAGTTCAACTTTTTTTTTCTGCAAGTTCCTCTGACAAGGTTCGGTCGTTCCGAAAATTTGATATTTTTTTTAACCTGTCAGAAGTATAAAAAAATCGAGCTACCTGAATCTTCCAAAAAAAATTGAGCTAACCGGCCATGTTCTGTCTGCCACTGGTTTTCACGCTCATTCCAGCACTCAGTTATTAATTAGGACTCAGGTGATGTGAAGGGTTGACTCACGTCCCTGATCCAATTAAGTTATTTGGGAGTTAATATTGTTTTTAAATGTGAACTTATACCAGTCACAAATTATATTTCTGAGGAAAAAATTTAATTTTTATACCAGGAGCAGGGTTGGTTTGATTCCTGATAACTTTTGTAAAGGAAAATTCCACCCCATGTGGTCTGGGTGTGTGTTCCTTGTTAAATTGCTCAAAGCCAGACTTGGGAAAGCTTGACTTGAGTAAAATCTGACAGGTCAGAATTATAATATGCATACGGTTGAAGTAAACAACAGCTGGTGATAATAATTCATCTTTCCGGTCCATTAATGTATTATTAAATAATTATTTTTGTTCATACAGTAACACTTGTACAAATTTCGATTGTACAAGTGGAGGACATTTTGAGCAATTTGGACTGAACGTACATAACGAACCTAACGAGTCGTCAGTTCGGTTACGTAAATTATATGAGCGTGAAAACTTATGGTAGCTGCTTAGTGGGATTGTTTACTGTTTTGAAAACTGATACAAAAAATCTCTAGATAAAATGGTTAAAAAAATTGTATTTGTTTTGTTGAGGGGTTTTTGTAAATTTGTACTAAACCATTAATGCAAATGTGACCTAATGTTCAGGCAAATTTTGATGAAAAACTCGTATTTTTGAATAAAGTTTAATTCGTTTTCTAGAGGGAAATTTTATTTTGATCCCTTATTTTAAGCTACTGTGCAAGCCAGCAACATCAGTTTATGATCATTTGGAAAGCTTTACAAGCTCATACTATTTTCATCAAAAAAAATAGTACTTAATTCTCTTGGTGACAGGAAATGAAGGAAAATTGAAAGTTGAGGAAATATGGATAAAAGATGTGACTTTTTAGTGAGGAAGAAAAAAGACAGCAACGGCAACTATTTCTGAGAACGAAACAAGACATTGTAAAGATATTTATCAAAAGTACCAAAGTATTTGGTGAGCAATAAAAAGGTAATTTTTTTATAAATTTTGTAACTTTGACTTTGGTAGTAAACGATTTAATCATTTCTTGACATAGTAAACAATAATAATGAAATCTATTGAATTGTTGCATATTGTCATCTTTCATAAAGTTTTCTTTATAAAAAAGTGTCAAACATCTTTTGGAAAACAAGCACAAGGATGTATAATTGCCAAAATATTTAAACATGGGTTCAACCCCCTTCGATTTACGGTCCATTTTTAAGGATGATTCTGCAAATTTTCACAAAGCGAACGAATTCTTTTATGGACGAAAAGATAACGAAGATGAGGGAACAGGCGATGGCTGTCATATTTGGGTCAGTCCGGAATACAGACAACTCTATTATGGACAATTTCTTATGAACAGTTTACACACTAATGGTTACTATATCATTGAACAAAGTGATGGTCAAATTAATTTCGAAGGAGATTTTTATAATGGTGATTTTGAAGGATATGGCAAGATTATTTACAAGGACAGCAGTCATTTTCAAGGTAAATGTTTGATGTTTTTTTAAATCATTGTAACCTGATACTTGCACCTACTTAATCGTTGTCACAAAGAAATTTAATCAGCTTTTTAATAATATTTATCTCCGAGCAATAAGGAGTTCTTCAGTTTTGTGAATTCCAGTGTAAGTCGAATTTTTACTTAAAAAAAATCAATTTTAGGTTTATTTCTTGGCCATGAAAGGTTTGGACCTGGAGTCTATACGTATCCTGATAAAACGCAAGATGTTGGCTTTTGGCTTAAATCATCTTTGATACGTTTATGTGTGACAGTTGCAGCTCCTCATGTTCCGCAATTAGCAAAAACTGAGGCCGATTGGGCTAAATTATTAAAATTCAGACATCTTGTGAAGCTTGATGAAGACGTTGTGGACGTTGCTAAAAACATCTTTACAAAGTTAGGTGCCGACGAAGCTATGTTAGCTCGATCAGATGAACTGTATAACCCTTCATGTGCAAATAACAGGAGCTTATCTTTCAACAAACCGCTATTCGATGAAACATTTTATGGAGTAGAAGATTATACCATAGACGTGGTAGTCAGTGATGATGATGAGCTTAATGATGATTCATTGGATGATCAATACAAGAACGTAGAAAAGGATGAAAATTTTAACCACAAAGTAGGGAGCAATTGCACAGTTGAGCCCAGAAGCGAAGATAAGCTAATTGCAAAAGATTCAAAAGAAAAACAAGCATCAGAAAGTTTACTAAGACCTTCCAAAGAACATAGCGTTGTTGATTCTGGATTAGCAGATATTCCCAAAGATGACAGATCAAATTATGTGCCCTTATTTCTGCCTGGAAAAGACAGATATACAAATCTAGGACTGCAACTTAACCATTTAAAACTTAAATTGGAAACTGTATATGGTAAGAGTGTTAACAAAAAAATAAAAAAAATTTCCATAAAGCATCACGAGTAGGTATGTACAAGGTGTGGGTATAAAATTTAAAAATCTTATTGCGCATCAATCCCATAAATAGTGTATTTCGTCACCTTAAAACAGAAGTAGCCCAAGTCCAAAAACTGCATTTTTCAGGAAACGTTTTTTTTCTCTAGCTGCTTTAATTACACACATATTTTAATATAAATTTGTACAAGTATTTTAAATATGCACAGTTTCAATTACAGCATGAATTAAATATGAAACGTATAAGTTAAAGAAAAAAGATGGACATAGAATATTTTTTTAGCTGATAAGTATTCCAAGTCCATTTTCTGGACTTAGGTTAGTTGTGTGTTTTGGACATAGTATATACTTCTGAGAGTTCATTTTATTAGCTTAAGATCAAAACTCTCAATGTTCACTTAGTAATAAAAGCCGCAAAGCTTCTATTTGTTCCAAAAACAGTATACCCTTGAAGGATTATCTTGCAGTTAGAGCTAAATGGGCATTCATCGTGAAAAACAATTAGTTTTTCTAAATGAGGAAGCAGAATTAACCCAAGTCCACAATTTGTTGGACATAGGATGTTATTTGAAAGCAGAACTAGTAATAAGTCCTAACACAACACTAACATAGGTTACCTTATGGTAATATGCATAGTTCTCCACTGAAAATTATTTACTGGAGCATTGACATAGGTTCTTTCTCGCGAACTTAGGATATTTCTGCATTAAAAATTTGGGCACCCTTGGACATAAGCTTATTTGTTATTTAGCTAATACGAGATAAATATAATTATTAGGACTTAGATTAGTTCTGCATTCGATCGGCGACACCTTACTCTATCGTTTTGTATAAAAAACTCATTTTTGGCAAAAATGGACTTAGGCTAGTTCTGTTTTAAGGTGACGATTTTTAAAGAAGAAGCATCAATCGTAAGAGTTTAGATGAGACATAGTCACTCCACTCTGGTAATTTGTCTTCGAGATCGAGCTCATATAGCCACAGACACATTTTAATTGTATAAATAGTTATTTTAACCATCACAAGCATGCCGAGCTGGGATTTGAACCCAGACGATGACAGTGTCAACGGCTTAACAGTCAGCGACCTAAACCGCATCACTACAGACCGCGCTGTTGAAATTTTCCATAGTCGTGATCGATTTGGTTACGGCTACTGTGCAGATATTTCAGTTTCAGACAAATACAGAATTTCTGGAAATAGATTTCAAACTTTGAAAACGTTCACTGAAATGAATATACAAATTTAGCAATTTTGATCTGTTTTATAATTAAGCCACTGGTAAACTAATAAAAAAAAACGCATATTTTTTGGCACAAAGTCTATTATAGTAGGTAGGTATGTGTGATACGTTCTCTGTATTTTCTTAATTGATTTGAACGTTTTGTTTACTTTTCCATATATAGGTGTTGAAATAATAGCTTTTTTAAACGCCTCGATCGATATTGCTCAAATGCAATACCAGACTCTTCCTCCAGACATTGTACTCTTCTAAAAAAATTTATAGTTTCCTAGATTGAAAATCCAAGAACAGGTTTTTCTGAAATTTGAATTAGGGGACAGCCTGTAGAAGTAAAGCGGCTTTAGAAAGCTTTTTAACACAAATCCAAAGTTCTCCATAAGTTTTACAAGATTGCAGAATTACTGGCAGAATACAGGGGCGTTTTGAAAACCGAAAAATCGCGATTTGGGGCAGGTGGATTTTAGAACACCACTTTTTTGTGATCTGTGAATCAGGATCGGTGAACATTTGAGGATTTTGCGTGGGCTTCGCAACGTTATGGTGTCATTATACTTAATAAAATATCAAAGTATTTACTTACTGGTGTTTCAAGAAAAAATTTATCAGGTTTATAAAAAATTGTATTTAATTAAATTTATTTTATAGACAGCAGAAAGGCATTGGTAGATCAACTGCGTTTTTGTAAACACTGCTGCAAGATATATAATCAAAAATTATTACAACCGCCACCAAATTATTCCCGTTCTGAAGATATGTATTTCACGAGAAAAATGTCCAGTCGCGTTACCTTCCAATCAGATAGGTAAGTTGGTATAATAATTGGCCAGTCAAATGAGGGTCGTCTTATAAGGAGTCACTTGGGAAAAAGTGTTGGAAAGCTGATTGTTGTTTTGATCTGTTCATATGACATTACAAAAGAAGTATCCTTGGTTCGCACGGTCCCTGAACCGCCGCTCGAGTCAGGAAGTCCAAAAAATCAAGAAAGTTTTTGACTTTTTGCGGACAGTTTTTTTCGCTGAAATTGTCGGTCGAAGAACAGTGATTTTTACTGTTGCTGAAATTGCTGGAATATGCATTATAAAGACTTTCAATCGTCCGTCAAATTGTGTGTTCAATGTGTATAGGTCTTAAATTTTATATTGTTCAAGCATATATGTACCATGAAATTGTAGCTGTCATTGTCCACTGCTGGACATAGGCCTCCTCTATAAGTTTCTCTATGTCTCTCGGTTCTGTCTGAGCTATCACATTATCCTGTTCCCAGCAATTCTTCCTAAGTATATCATCGCTTCAGCGTGTGGGTGGTCGACCTCTATTATGTTTGTCTTATTATACTCACGAGAAAACGCATTTATCTACAATTAATTTATTGTAATTAATTTATACAACTGCTTTCCGACAACTGCAGCTACACCGGCGTGCCGTAAGTAACTCGCAGGACAATGGAGTAGATACTTCTGAAGGGGCCGACTCCCTCGTGGTGGGTATGGATCTTTGTCGTGTCCCAACCACATCAGGATCTAGTGGTATGTCCGGAGGGCATTCTAATGATCGGCAACTTCAGTGGGAGGAAGGGATGCTAACTTTATGTTCATCTTGACAACTGTTCTGGCAAACAGAGGTCGTAATTTATATCGCCCAATCAGGTGTGACTTCGAGGGTCACCATAAATGGCTATAAGGAATTTTTCCGCAGCGACGTCTAACATCAGCACAAGTATTGCTATTAGTGTATTTTTTTTTTGTAGATAAGAGAAGATAGGTCTTTCAAATCCCTTTTCCTTACAAACTTTTCACAAACTTCATATCTCTCTGACGGTATGGTGAGGACGTGATATCACACCCTCGCAGGAACAGGATGTTTGACTTGCAGCTGGGACTGCTGGGAGAGTAAGAATAATTTTCCTTTTGCACCTTTCCCATGCTTCATTAGGCTATATTTAGATTTTAGTCCTTGGCTCGACGTTTAGTTGCGCAGTGGCAACCGTGTCTCTCATAGCAACCGTTAAAATACTACTTCTTCGGTTACTGCATGCAGAGTTGCAGAACGCAAGGGTACCTTTCTTCGGTACTAAACAGCATGTGACAATTATTTCACTGTGAATGAACAAATTTAAAATCTAAGATACAAGGTACAAGGATTCTTTGAACACACATTTTGACGGACGATTGAAAGTCACTATAATACAGGGTGTTAGTAAATAAAGTGCAACAAACTTCAGGGGGTGATTCTACATAAAAAATAGGGTAAATATTTACATCCGCGTGTCCTAAGTTCCATCACTTTTTTCAGGACCGAGGAGCGAAATAGGGGTGCTGGGTGGGTAAGAAGGTAAGAACAGCCATTGCAAACTAATATTAAGGTCACAACTAAGGCTTCTTTGACACTACGGTCGAATTTATATTTATTTCTTCACTTTCAGGGCAAGGAAAATCTTTGAGATTAACAGTAGCACGATTATTATTTTGAATTTTGCATTTATTTTGCATTTGCATTCCAAAAAGCGTGACATCGATCACTATTCACTGGTTATATTCCGGATACGTTAGGAGTTAGCTTAGAGCCTACGCCGGTCCTGGCATCTTCCGCGGCGACATCATATCCGGCATCATCGGCTCGACAGGCTGAGCTTGCATGCTTATATGAGAATATATGCCTTACTAAGCAGGACCGCACTCTCAAAACCTATTTTTAGTGCCGTTTTTTTCGGCTAATCATGCATTTGCAAAGTAAATGATTACCTTCCTGGTAATCCTGGTGTTACTATAGGTACGTCCTCCACTCCTATATTAGTGCCATAGTGGAACTGTAGGACACGCGGATGTAAATAATGACCAAAAATAATCACAGTTTGCTATACAGGGTGTTTTGTAATTGAATGTCAATATTTAAGGGGGTGATTTTTGGGTCCATTTTAAGAAGAAACTTCATAAGAACGTATGTCCTAAAAGTCTCAACTTTTGAGATACAGGGTGGTAAAGTTTTTAAAAATAAATATTTTTTTCATAATATCTGTAATACCGCTCTGGATATTTTAATGAAATTTAATAGACAGGTACTCGGACAGGTATTATACTCATCAAGAGGCATTTTTTCATGTACCACATTTCGTTTTATCTCCACTAGTGACGATCGTGCAGAATTTTACCTGCATATTTTCATATTTTTTTATTGTCATTTAACGACAATCTTGTGACCATGTAGAGAAACAGATTTTATTTTTTTAGGCGAAAACCGTGCATCGGACTGAAAAAAAAATAGGTAATCAAATTAGCTTGTAAATGAATGGGGATTTTAAAATTGATTTCTATTTGAACAGAAATCAGTGGCGTACCATCAATGTCTGCTAAAATATGCCGGTAAAATTCTGCACGATCGTGCACCATCGTCACTAATGGTAATAAAATGAAACGTGGTACTTGAAAAAATGCCCCTTGCTGCGTAATACCTGTATACGAAATTTCATTAAAATATCCAGAGCTGTATTACAGATATTACGAAAAAATTGTTTATTTTAATAAAACTTACCACCCTGTATCTCAAAAGTTAGGACTCTTAGGACATACCTACGTTCTTATGAAGTTTTCTTCTTAAAATGGAGCCACAAATTACCCCCTTAAATATTTACATTCAATTACATAACACCCTGTATAAACGTATGTGCGCAAATGCTTCGCTTTCCAGATACAGGGTGTTATTATAGGTTTACTTAAAAACTGACGATTTATTTATTTGCTCTGAAACCCGTCGAGATATGCAAATAAAATTTGGTGGGTCTTAAGAGGGAGTGATTGCGCATTTTTGACATGCAATTAAGAATTTTATGTTCATCAGTGTCGCGCATACGGGTAATGATTTCATTTTTTTTTTAAATAATAATAATAATAATAATAATCTTTATTTTTCTAGAATATTACATTCTTTATAACTATAATACCATAATATATGTATAATACTTAATTAAATCTACACTAAATCAAACCTACTTTCCTATACATTTTTCTTACTAGCTAATTGTTCGGATTTTTTATGTACTCACTTAGCAGTCTTTTAAATGCATTCAAATTTGTTTCATTTTTTAACTTTGTTGGTAAACAATTATATAAATCAAAACTTTTATAGAAAAATGAGTTTCTATGTAACTCATTTATTGGTCTCATTAGCGCCAAATGTTCGTCATTTCTAAGCTGCATTTCATAATTTCTGTCTTTTTTATAACTGATATATTTTCTTAAGTAATTCGGAAATCCTTGATTATTAACTATATTAAACACCATCTTAATACTATTATATTTTATTCTTTGTTCGACAGACATCCATCCTAAGCTATCAAGCATATCAGAAATATGGGCTCTTCTATTAACTTTTAAAACTGTCCTCATTAATTTGTTCTGTAATTTTTGTAACCTGTCAATTTGATTCTTACTAAACGATAACATAATAGACGGAACGTATTCATAATAACAACAAATCATTGACCTAGCCACCATGATTTTCTGCGAGTAATCAAGTTTGTTTTTTAGTGTACTCAATACACCTCTTCTTTGTGCTATTTTCCTACAAATATAATCTGTGTGTTCATTAAAATTCAACTTATCATCTATGATTACACCTAAGTATTTCATATTTTCTGCAATATCAATCTTTTTACCGTCTATTACAATATCAACTGTTTTATTCACTTTTTTATTTCTTGTTAAAATCATCGATTTTGTTTTCTCCAAATTCAGTTTTAATTTATTATAATACAAGTATTCCACTATTCTATCTAAATCACTGTTCATTTTGTTCACTAAATCATTTATGTCGTTACCACTTACATACAATAATGTATCATCCGCAAACATTTTAATGCTGCAGTATTCCAAAGCTCTTTTAATGTCATTGATATACAATATAAACAACAATGGCCCTAACACTGTTCCCTGGGGAACTCCTAGATTTATATGTTTTTTACTGGATAGTATCCCGTTTACAAGTACTTGTTGTGTTCTATCCTCCAGGAAGCTTCTTATCACTGATAGCCCTTCATTTTTGAAACCGTATTTCTCTAATTTATTTAATAAAATGGTCCTATCTATTGTCTCAAATGCACGTTTAAAGTCCAGAAACACTGCAATTGTAATCTTGCCCATGCTCATTCGCTCTTTCCACTCATTGATTACTGCACATAGTGCCGTTTCACAAGAGTGATTTTCTCTGAAACCAGACTGTTCCTCAATCAATATACCTGTATTGTCAATAAATTCTACCGTTTGATGTTTTATTATCATTTCGATTAGTTTTTCGAGTGTCGGCATCATGTTTATTGGCCTGTAATCACTACATTTTTTTGCTGTTTTGATTTTTGGAACTGGAATAACAACTGAATTTTTTAAACATGCGGGATACTCACCTCGAGAGATAGTCTCATTTATGATATTTGTCAAATACACCGCCATTATTGGTAGTGCATCAATTATTATAGTCTTATTAATCTTTCCTAAATCATTTTTATTCTTCATGACCTTCAATTTTTCTTTGACTTCTGAAATTGTAACAGGCCTAAATTTAAAAGTATCCTTGGAAATAACAATATCTTCTCTATATTTCGAGCGTGGAATATTCCTATTTAAATCTGTTATACTATCTATGAAATAGTCATTCATTTTATGCGATATATCATTTTTATTTGTAATTAATTCACCATCAATTTCAATATATTCAATGTCATTTGTTTGCTCATTTCTTAACAATTCTTTTAAGACTCTCCATGTAGCCTAATAGAGTCGTCCATGCACTTGTTTAATTTTTCCTGTATGTATTTATTCTTTGCTTGTTTAATTTCTCTGTGGTATTCTTTTTTGTTTGAATTATATCTATTCCAGTCCTCTTTTAAATTAGAAAACTTTGCTTTTTTATACAAATAAACATTTTCTTTTTTCATTAACTTTAATTTTTTCCCATACCACAGATTTGTTACTTCTAAAAATTTTATTTCTTTTTTAACTACAAATGTATTTACTGTTTCCTGCAGTTTTTTTACTAGTTCCGTCCATCTGTCTTGAAAATTCAAATTTTCCATATTTATCCAATTTACTTTATCCAATTTATCTCTAAATTTATCAGAATCATAATTTTTTATCCTCGTTATTTCTTTTTGCTTATTTTGCACTATCATGTTTTTATTCTTATTCTCGATACCTATGTTTATTTCTAAGATCGCGTGGTCAGTAATTTTGTCATCGTTATTGTTTATAATATCCATTTCATACCTATATGTGACATGTTTATCCACAATACAATAATCTAATAATGTCCTACTTTCACTTGTTATTCTTGTTGGACTTTGTATCAGCTGTATGAAACCTTCATCATTAATTACTTGCAACATTCTTTTTGATTTAACTTCTTTAGTCATCAAATCGATATTAAAATCGCCTAGTATGGTACGCCACAGATTTTTTATTGCAAACTGTCCATATTTTTTCATGCAGACTCACCCTCTGAAGTTTGTCGCACATATTTACTACACCATCCAGGGTGTTAGTAAAAAGTAAATAACCCTCTGAAGTTTGTCGCACATATTTACTACACCATCCAGGGTGTTAGTAAAAAGTAAATAATGACAACTTGCCTCGCAACTTGCTAGTATGTGCGCAAATGCTTTGTTTTCCGACATAAAGTTTTTCCTTAAAAAATTATTTATTGCTAGTAATATAATGCAATAACATTAAAGCAGAAAAATAACAGCAAATAACACTAATAAAAATTTAAATAGGCGCGAAACTACAACAAATGTTGAAAATGACCTCCTTCAGACGTTTTATTTTTATTTTTATGTTTTATGTTTTTGCATGGAATACGAAAAAAATATATGTGTGGGCGCCCCATATGAAAAAAAGACAGGAGACATTTTTTATCACAAATCGAACGAGAAATTAAACAATGATTTTGAATTTAAAAAATCTCAGTGGCGTACCATTTTTTTCTTTAAAAAAAGTGAAACCATTACCCGTATGCATTGATGAACATAAAATTCTTAATTGCATGTCAAAAAATGCGCAATCACTTCCTCTTAAAACCCACCAAATTTCATTTGCATATCTCGACCGGTTTCCTTATATCACACTGTATCTGGAAAACGAAGCATTTGCGCACATACGTTTATATAGCAAACTGTCATTATTTTTTCATGTAGAATCACCCCCTGAAGTTTGTCGCACTTATTTACTAACACCCTTTATAATGCTTTTTTCAGCAAAATTGGTAAAACTCGCTGTGCTTCGACCGACGATTTCAGCCATACTACTATATAGACCGAATTCAATGAATGGAGAATGAATTCATTAATTCGACGCAGAATTCAATGCTCATCATCATTATTAGATTGTCTGAGAAGAAAAATAAGATTCATTTTTACAGTTGGTGCTTAAATTGAGAACTCTGGGAGTTGTAAACAAGTGAAAAGCAATTTTCATAGTTGAAGGCCCTCTACAACGAAAGCAGCTTAAAATATCGGAAAACGACTTACAAGTTCCTATTTTAACTTTTTATGTACTATCCTATGAAGTAGAAGAAATATTTATACAGGGTGATAAAAAATCTGTTTGTACAAAATGTAGTACCTACAAAAATACAAATATTTTTTTACCATCGAATAGAACATAAGAGTTAACATTCGGAGGGACATCCGTTTCCGTAAGCCGTTTTCCTCTATCTTGAGCCGTTTTCGTTGTACCGGGTGTCCCAACATTAGTGTCCACCCTCTAAATCGAGCTTAATTTTAAAGATAAAAAATTGAAACTTTGAGGATTTGTGTACTTGATATAGGACCACGGAATGGCATAATTAGTTTCATTAAAAAACATTTTTTATATATTTTTAATAATCACCTTTATCATGAGTCCATACTACGACACTGTCCAGTGCAGGTTCAGTGTGCCGGCTAGCCCAGCAAGAGCCATCCTTCTATTTATTTGGGCCTCATTTACTTTGTCATAAAACTTATTGCACCTAACCGTTTTCAGATTATATTGATTATATTGTTCAGATTATATTGTCTACCTGTCATTGCTATATAATTATATTTTATTTAATTAAAGCCTTATAATTAGTTTTTTCACATTTCTTTCAAGCGATATTGATTTTATTAATCGATTTCTACGTATGTATTGAAAAAAAAAATAAAAAATTTCGACAATTTACCACCATCTTACAGTTTTTTATCGCTGGCGCCTGAACTAATTTTTTTTTAATGAAACTGATTATGTCATTCTGTGGTCCTATATCAAGTACACAAATCCTGAAAGTTTCAATTTTTTATCTTTAAAATTAAGCTTGATTTAGGGGGTGGACACTAGTGTTGGGACACCCGGTACCTTTTGAACTTTCTATTCTGAACAACTGTGTCTGAAAGTTTGTCGCGCGGTATGTTTTTGTCTGTGTAGTATTTTGACAGAACAGTTTCTTCGTTCAATTATTAGGCTTAGGAACGTCCGTGAAAGACAATGAGATTTATTATACCCTATTCAGAAATAGGTATAAGTTCTAATAAATATTTCAGAAAACAATCCAAAATGTTTGAACTTTATCAAACGAAGAAATATTTCGGATTTTACTGTATGCATGGAGAATGAGGGGAAATTAACCTACATATTTCTTAATTATTCATCACTCATATTCTGTCCACTTTACTAACTTCGTAGTATGTAAGGTATCGTGCAGTGATTCACAAGTTGAAAGATAAAAAACTTATCAGTTCAGTCATCCATCGCTGGGCCTCTCATTATTCATTGTATCGTCTTGTGCAGTGCGAGATTGACGTGAATTTTGTTTCTCGTTAATAATAGTGAAATAAAATTACACGATGCCCAAGAGGCCGGCTAAAGTAGATTATTCAAACCCTTCCAGGGCTAAGAAGGCTCAGAAGTACCATGTATTAAAGGAAAAGATGGAAATGTTACAAAAACAAGTGGAAGAATTATCTGATTCATCCGGAAGTGATTGTAAGTACTTAAAGCAAATTGGGTATTTTTCTAAATAGCCCAGCGAGTTGCATGACTCAATTTTTGCTTCTATTTAGGGTGCTTTTCAAAGCAGCCCCCCTTTTCTGGAATTCGGAGTATTTTTTACATCCACCTAAACGGTTGTTTAAATTAGGTGTTTTTTCTAGGTGAGGACACTGTCTTGCCAAAGAAAGTAGTAGTTCAGGCTCAGGTCCATGCCTCCTCAGGAGGTGGTACGCTATTGATGACCCCAACTGATGATATTTCGTTTATGAAATCAGTTGAGGCAGACTCACCTCAAAGAAATGTTAATTTTTTCGATTCGGATCATCTCCAGGTAATAGACGAGGATAATAGTTCCCAGTTGGAGACTGAAGAAAAAGACCCTCGTTGCTTTCTAGATTTGTTTGGGTTGGATCCATCCACATCTAATTCACAGGGAGAGGTAATGCATGAGGGCATTGCTTTACGTTGGAGCCATATAATTAGAAAAGGCTTAGCAAAGGAGGAGAGAGAAACCCTAATAAAGCAATACCCACCTGCAATTAATTGCTGTGCTTTGGTACCACCCATACTGAATGATGAAATTGCTATTAATATGGATGAATATAAATTGCGAGAAGACAAATATTTCCAGAAACTACAATCACAAATGGCAGCTGGGTTGTCGGCATTGAGTAACCCAGTGAATAGCATATTGTCAAATTCTGACGACAGTCATAAGTCTATGATGTGTCGATTAGCAGACTGTGCGAAGATTTTCGGAGATGTTTTCTACCAACTTTCGATGCACAGGCGATTTTCGGTGCATACTAAATTGAACCCAGAATATAAGAAACGCATAGAAAGTCAGGATATAGACGAGTATCTTTATGGAAAAGATTTAATGGAGAAAATAAAACAAATTCAAGCATCAAGGTCCACTTCACAGGCAAAAATTATAATGAAACCGGCGCAACAAATTCAAGCATATGGTCGTAATAATAGGGTAGCAAACCCAGGACCAAAGAATTTTTTATCCAGAAGTCAGTTCAACAGACCAAAAATAAGACAACTCAGGGAGAGGGACAACCAGGAGTCGACAACCAGGCAAAGGGGTCCAAGGCAAGCACCTCCACCGCAGGGAAGACCGGCACGGCAGAATTACACACAAACTCGTCGTCGTTAAAGGTAGGTAAGGGAAGAGTCGGGGGTATAAAATACTGTTACCACCAATGGGAAAGAATAACCTCGAATAAGAAGATATTAAACTGGATACAGGGTTTTAAGATATGTTTCATAAAAGAACCCAAACAGTGGTCCACCCCTGTTGTTAAATGTAATTCTAGGGAATCAATCTTATATGAAATTGCAATTCAAGATCTCATCAACAAAAAAGCAATCTCACCGTGTATACACGAGAAGGGGGAATTCATTTCTTCCTATTTTTTAGTAGCTAAGTCAAGCGGTGGTTATAGATTTGTTTTGAATTTGAAAAAATTAAATACCTTTATTGCTACATCTCATTTTAAGATCGAGGATTACAGGTCGGTCATCAGACTGATAAATAAAGGTTTTTATATGGCAAAAGTTGATTTACAAGATGCATATTTCTCGTTATCAATTGATGTAAATTTTAAAAAATTCCTACGTTTTCAATACAAAGACATTTTATATCAATTTAATGTTTTACCATTCGGTTTAAATGTCGCGCCCTATACTTTTACTAAATTATTAAAACCAGTAATAAGTTTTTTAAGATCAAAAGGTTATCTTTCTGTTATTTATCTTGATGATATATTGTTGCTTGCTACCTCTGAAACAGAGTGTCGCAATAATATTCGTGAAACAACAGATTTACTATCCAGTTTAGGTTTTTTAGTAAATTTCGACAAAAGTCAATTAATACCGTCAAGGGAAATCTCTTTCTTAGGATTTAATTATAATTCGATGAATTTGACTTTCTTCCTCTGTAATGAGAAGAAAATAAAAATATGCAAGGACATAACAGCATTAATTAAGAAATCTAGTTTTAAGATTAGAGTTTTTGCTATGCTATTAGGCAAATTAATAGCAGCCTGCCCTGCAGTGAAGTATGGATGGCTATATACAAAAAATCTGGAAAATGCAAAATGGAACGCATTGAAGAATAATAATAATAATTTTGACGCGATAATGAAAAATTCACCAACAGTAATAAATGATTTGCAATGGTGGCTTAAAAATTTACCTAGTAGCTTCCAAAATATAAAACATGGAACTTATGTCTTAGAAATTTTTTCTGACGCTTCCCCTTCAGGATGGGGCGTGTACTGCCAAACAGGTAAAACTCATGGTTTTTGGCCCGATGTTCAAAAAAATTTACACATAAACATACTGGAACTATTAGCAGCTTTTTATGGGCTAAAATCATTTGCAAGGAACTTGAAGAACTGCAACATTTTGCTTAGGATAGACAACACCACGGCTATAGCCTCTATTAATAAAATGGGAAGTGTACAGTATGATCAGTTAAATCACATTAGTAGACAGATTTGGCAATGGTGCGAGGAGAGGCAACTTTTCATTTTTGCATCATACATTCCATCAAAACAAAACAGTATAGCAGACTCTGAATCTCGTATCTCTAACATTGAAACGGAATATGAGTTAGGTAATGCATATTTTGATGCTATTGTGACTGAATTAGGACTTCCGAAGATCGACCTATTTGCATCCAAATTAAATAAAAAGTGTTCGACATATATCTCTGGGAAACCGGATCCGGATTCAGTTACAGTCGATTCTTTTTCCATCTCGTGGCATGGATTGAAATTTTACGCTTTCCCTCCTTTTGCAATGATATCAAGGGTACTGGAAAAAATAGTAGCCGACGATGCTGAGGGTATAGTGGTGGTACCTGATTGGTCGAATCAGCCCTGGTATCCATTATTTTTTCGTTTGATAAAGGGAAATAAAATTTGTTTTGGTCCAACTGAAGACTTAATTTTATCCCCTTTCAGAAATCCGTATCCGAATCACCAACACCTTACCCTGGTTGCCGCGAGGTTGTCAGGGAGGCTTTTATGAGACAAGGAGTGCCTGAAGATGGAATTCCTGTACTGTTAGCATCCTTAACAGATAACTCTCTCAAACAATATGATTCAGCTCTCAAAAGGTGGTGGCGATATTGTAATGAACGTAATAAGGACGTTTTCAGGTATGATTTGTCTACTACGGTAAAATTTTTCAAATCACTTGTTGATTCTCACCTTTCTTACAATTCAATTAACACAGTGAGGTCAGCTTTGGCACTAATCATGAATTTCTCCAGCTCGGATGAGAGGGTAATCAAACGCCTGTTTAAAGGCATTTTTAACTTAAATCCACCATCGCCAAAATACTCCACCACTTGGGACCCACACCCTGTTCTTCAATATCTAGAAAAACAGTATCCATTGGATAAGCTCTCATTGGGAGTATTAACGCTTAAGCTTATTATGTTGATTGCACTCGCTTCCGGGCATAGAACGCAGACGTTTTCATTAATTGAAATTGGTAATATCGTCATAAAACCAACCTGGATTGAAATTTATATAACAGGTCGAGTTAAGACAACTGCTCCTAAGAATTTAAATCCAGTGTTACATCTTCCATTTTTTACTGCTAAACCTGGCCTTTGTGTTGCATCCACCTTGATTCATTATCTCGAAAGAACTAAAAAGTTGAGGCCAGCAAATGAAAATTATCTTTTCATAACTATTAAGAAACCATATAGGGCCGCATCAGCTCAGACAATTAGTCGTTGGCTTAAATCGGTTCTTACACTCAGCGGTGTAGATACTAAGATATTTAAGGGCTATAGTACCCGCCATGCCTCCACTTCGGCGGCAAAAAGGGCTGGTGTTAGTATAGATGTTATCAGACAGACGGCTGGATGGTCTAGAACTTCGGAAGTATTTAGTAAATTTTATAATAAACCTTTATCTGTAGATCCCACTGAATTTGCAAATTCAGTGTTGACCATGAATGAGCAATAATCAATTTTATAAGCGTTATTCTGTTTATGGGTCATTAAAAATTATGTTATCATAATAATTTGTAGTTAAATGTTAAATTGTTAAAATTTGTGGATTTATCTTGTACTTATATACCTATTAAATTTTTGTGTTCTCAAAAAAGGTTGTACGTGGTAATAATTTATTAATATATTATTATGGCGTTAACAGATCGTTATTATTTATTTTTTCTTTTGTTGTATTTTCAATAATTATTGCTTTCAACATCTACGAAGTTAGTAAAGTGGACAGAATATGAGTGATGAATAATTAAGGGATTAATCGACTTACCTTAAGGAAGATCGATCCTAATTATTCGAACTCATATTCTGTCCACTTTACGTCCCACCCTCACCCACCCTTAACGATCTGTGGTACTATCAATCCGATACAATGAATAATGAGAGGCCCAGCGATGGATGACTGAACTGATAAGTTTTTTATCTTTCAACTTGTGAATCACTGCACGATACCTTACATACTACGAAGTTAGTAAAGTGGACAGAATATGAGTTCGAATAATTAGGATCGATCTTCCTTAAGGTAAGTCGATTAATCCCTTAATTAACTCATCAACGAGTTCAAATCTTCTATAGAGCTTGCAGATTACACCGCGTCGCTGGTTTTGTAGGTAGATGTATTTGAACTAAATATGCTGCCTACGAATATTAATTTACTGCATTAATGATGAGGGATGTTTTACGTTTTACTCGAGGCGGAATGATGAAAACACATAATGTTTTACTGGACTGTAAATCCGCAATCCAGTGACGTCTCGTGGGTTCCAAAGTTTTCTATTGTGTCGAAGGACCAATGTGGCGTCGTTTGACTATGCCATATGCACGTAAAAGGCTCTCCTGTCAACAAAATATGTCGTTCTAATCTAAATAAGGGATAGTAATAATTATTTATGTATTTCGGTATAAATGTAATAAAAACCCTTCTAGAACAGATACATTTAGAGACCTTTGTGTATGATAGTGCTCTGATTTGTGCCCCTCTAGCCTTTATTATAAGAAGTATATCTATCTAGCCATACTCAATTATTAGTTCTTCCTTCCTTTCTCTTAGGTTTTTGTGTTCGCAGTTCTTAATCTTACTTCTTATCCATAGTTACAGCAATAATAAAATTAATGTTCTCATTAGTGTGAAAGATAATTCAGAAGATATTGAAGATTTATTTGTGGATCCAGCTGATGAAACTGTGTCCAGTGGCACAACAGGAAGCAATTCAGAATTGACAACAGATCAGGTTACTGTTTCAGGAAAATTGATCACTTCTCAAGAAAGGACGCAGTCAAGCGATACTCAGGATACGATCGACCAAATCGAAGGGTACCTGAAAAATCTTGAACAAGTAACTCTAGTTAAATGATTTCTATTCAATAATAATTGTACTAACGGTAGCGTTTTTAATAAGGAAGGTGAAGCGGATTATCCTTGTGATTCTTGTTTATGTAATTTGCATAACGTATCAGATGTTAAAGAGTTAATAAAAGGGATCCAGGAAATTGTGTATAAAGAAAAAATTATACAAAATGTAATTGAACTTACTAGGGAAACTATGATAAGAGAACTAAAGAGGAGAGAAAATTATAATTCGTTTCTTAAAACAAAGAAAATTAAGGTCTCAGAAATTTTAGCTTGGAATAACGAAGAAATGCAAAAACGATTTTTGAAGCATGCTTTTCGTAACAGGCGTAAAGAACATATGGTTAACTTCGATGTCAGTAATATATTTTTGAATAACAGAAAAGAATTTTACACCGCTGGAAATTACGAAGCATCCTGTAAACACTTTTTAATTTACTGTAACAAAGGTGATAATTTAAAAGTTGTTGAATATCTTCAGAAGCTTGACATCAATCCCAATATATGCGATGCTAGAGGTAACTGTGCTGCACTGCTTGCCTCTGCAGCTGATAGAATCCAAGTAATCAAAAGCTTAAATAATTTTGGAGCAAGTCTGGATACTTTAAACGATGAAGGTTTAAATGCCCTTACTTTATGTTTGTTACGATATTTGTCATTAGAGTATGCTGTTTCTGATTGGAGTACGGCGTTTTTATCCCATTCTAAATCAAACAATAAACTTACCGATAACATTATTGATAACAAAAAATGGCGACTCAGTAGTTCAGTTATGAGTCACACTTCAATATCTACGTTAAGTACAAGCGCATCTAAGGTAAATACATCAAAGCAAATGCCCAAACCTAAGGAAACATTTTCTGAAGTCATGGGGTTTTACCCCTTTGGAAGTTTGGATGGTCCGACTGATATTCCTTATTTGGATATGCTAGATGTTTTGAGTGTTGGAGATGTACTAGGCGGTGATAATGCAACAAGTGATTATATTCTGAGCACTGATTATGTTTCTATGCCATTTCAAAATCAAGAAAATAATGAAAAAACTAAGAAACTCATAAAAATCAATACTGGAAAAGATACTACTACATCGGAGACATTGAATAAATTCCCAAGTCTCTCTCAAATTGATAAAACTTCGTCAGAAAGTAAAAAATCGGAATACTTGAATAAGCGACTCAATATTATTCAAATAACCATTTCATTTCTTTTGCGGTGTGGTGCTGACCCAAATAAATCAGAGGTAAGTATTTTGAAGAGTGTTTGAAAAGTACTCATGCAATTTTTCTTTTAAGGCACCTTTGCCAGCATTTCCACTGAGTTTATTCACAAGAGAACCTAATTTGATTCAAGAACTTGTTTCTTACGTAGATATCAATAAAAAATTTACCCCTGACGAGTTATCTTCTCTTCATATCATTTGCTCCATACCCCCGGATATTAGAAATACGAAAATATGTGAGATTCTACTTCATCATGGTTGCAATCCTAATGTTAAAACTAGAGCTGATCATTGGAAGGAACAAAAAGTTGAATTGCTTGCCGGAACCACATACTGTGACTATCAAGATAATGGTACAATATAATTGTTACGTAACCACTTCAAAATGTAATTATTTATAATTGCAGGTAAAAGTCCTTTACATATTCTTTGCTTAAGAGAAGACTTCTCCCTGGATTATGAAGATAGTTTTTCTGAAATGGCCAAATTGTTGATTCACGGTAACTGTGACGCAATGGACTTATATTTGGGACACACTCCTCTCTCTATGGCTGTCTTTAAGGGCAACAAAACTTTAATCAAAACTCTAATAGAAAACGGTGTCGATCCATATCAGTTTTTAGGACTAAATATGGGAAACGCACTTACCATTCATTTCCTGAAGAGATATGAAAATATAGCCTCAGTAGATCATGTGAAAGATATTGTAGATGTTCTTTTGGATTGCGATATTAATCCATTTGAAGAAGTCTATGATTTTCCGAACGTATTTCTATTTTTAGAAAAAGAACATGAAGAAACTGCAAAATCTGAACCGATACAAAATAAAAGTGAGTATATAAAAATTCTGAAGCAAGTCGAATATCAATAATTTACATTTACAGAAGATAAGAAAAAGGAAAACACCAAAAAAGATCAGAAATCTAAAACCAAGTCAAAGAAAAGCTCGAAAGAGAGTAAGAAACATGAAAAAGTAAAAGCTACAAGACAAATTATACTTTTAGATTATTTAAAACCATTATCTAGAAACTTTTTATTGAGACATTATCGAGGAAGAATTTTACGTATTTTTTATATTCTTTTCGAAGAAAAAATTATGGATCATGATATAATGATCCCATTAGCGAAGTTCTTTACATTTACAGAAGCTTTAAAAATTTTACAACTATTATTTAACTCAGGTGTAATAGAGAAAGAAAGATTCAATACCACACTTTGTGAAAATATCATAGAATTTATAAAAAAGTATGGACTGCAAGTGGACAATAATAATTCTAGAAAAATATCACCAAGGAGTAAAAAAAGGTCAAACTTTACTGATCAAAAAAATGATAACAGAAAAGGTCAAAAGAACTTTAAAAAAGTTGATAGAAAAACAGTAGGAAAAGAAGATGATAAAGAAGAAGCTCCCGAAGAAAAAAATGTGAAAGAACTTATTAGTGCTACGGATTTTATTAAGATTTTGCGTATAGATAAGCGAAAAACAAAAAAACCAGAACTTGATGAAGAATATCAAAAATACATGGTTTGCTTCAATTGCTTTAAATCAAACTTAAACAATGATTTAATTATCTGCCCAGAGTGCTGTGTAGTACGATTTTGTTCAGAAAAATGTAATTTTGAAAGCATTAAACAACACACCGGTCATAATTGCAATCGTTTATTTTATAACGAAGAAAAACTAAGAATAGATGAACAACTTAAATCAAATTCTGACGGTATTTTCACTTCAATAAGTTGTCCACTTTTGAACCATTCATAATGTTCTTATTTTAGGAAACGTACTTTTGAGACGTCTTGGAAAATTAGAGATATTAATGTTAAAAATCGAGATTAGACAAAAGCGTATTTTACAAAGACAAATAGAAGAAAGGCAGTTACAATGCTTGGAGAGGAAAATTAAATATTGCGTTAATCCTTTGAAACGTAAAGTTTTATTACATGAACTCAAGAAACTTCAGAAAGATTTCGAGAAGAATAGAAGCGAGGAGGAAGATTTCCCTATTATGGAATTTATTAGTGCCAAGAATTCTGTGATTCAGAAACAATCAATTCTTAAAGGTAAGACATCTTGCTGTTTTTGATCATTTTTCTTCTCTAGAAGTTTTAAGTATATGCCGTTCACATATTAAAAAAGCATTGGTAGGCCATGAACTTTTGTTTTTAGGTTTACAAAAATGAAAACTCCCTAGATCTTGATTGACAATATCAGCTGATCGAGGTATTGAAGGTTAAGTAAACACCGACACTTGTCAAATCGCTCAAATTGCCTCAGCTGATTAACAGCCTTGTTGTCTAATTGAAGTTTTAGTATATTATCTAGGATAACTTTTTATTCGGACAAATTTTTCTCAAACTGTCAAATAAATATTAATTTTTTGACATTATAAATTTCATAATGCCAAAATTAATATCGATTGAAGAAAAAATTAGTATAAAAAAGGACATTCAAGTTATTTAAATCTGAAAATGAAAACCTAAGTGAACGTCAAGTCATTTTGAAAGTAAAACACATTTGGGATGTAAGTATTATTAAGTGTACACCTGATAAAATGATGTTACGTAATTTCCCTCTTTTATAGTATTCAGTAAGTGCGATTGAAACAATAATTAAACAGGATGATAAATTTGAAGTTAAGCCTTTGGGCAGACGACCTAAACCAGACAATTATGAAAATTTTACATTTCGGAAAGATTTGCAACGACTGATTTGGCAATATAACTTGAAAAACGAACATTTTACTGTAGGAAAACTTTTGGAAGACGAACGTAAACATTTGGATATTGAAAAAGGGAGAACTGGTTTATTTAGAATTCTTAAATATCTCAGCTATAAGTACAAATATGTGAACGGAGGCAAAATTCTTTGTGAACAAAAACATGTCGTTGCATCCAAAATTACTTTTCTAAGAAAATACTTATACAATATCAAAATTCGAGTGAAAATGTAACGTTCGTGTACCTGGACGAAACATGGATCTACCAGAATGGATCCAAACGGCAATCACCATAATAAGATCGCCAATCACCATGACCGTAGCCGATTGGCCGATTCAGTACCTACCTAATGTTCTATTTTTTAATAATAAATAAGTAATTACTAATTTTTGATCTATTTTATAATTAAGAGTTCCTTTAATTGCATGGAGCATTGGTCGGAGTAACGTTGTAACTTACATTTTTACACGAGACTCAAAAAATGTACCTTGCAACATTATTGAATGGAGTGTTTATTTCATTTAGCGATTCTTGAAATATTGTTTAAATATTATTTAGGGTAAATTAGGCAACAATTAAAGCTTTGTGGAAGCATTCTGCCCATTTAAACGTGCTGAATCGAAAAAATTACTCCAAAAAATTATGTAAGTTACAACGTTACTCCGGCCAACGCTACAATTAGTTCCTTTAAGATATCAAAATGCAATAAAACTTTTTTCTCATGTTATAATTTATGGCAAGCTTATTAGACTTGACGAGTTTGCTTTCTAGATAAAGATTGCAATATCATAAAATAACGTGACTAAAGGTTCCAAAATAAAAAGTCCATAAAGACGTAAAGATAATAAGAAGAATAGCAAAAATATCAAGAATCCATTTTGCAACTATGTCCTGTTCGTTGTCATAAAACTTCAACCTCATAAAAAAGAGACATAACCCAACTCCAGCCAATGATTGACAGCGGTCATACCCAGTGATTTCTATCACCCTACACCATAACCCAATTCTTTTATAATAAGTGAACGGCATATTGTAAATCATCCCTTTTCGGCTACCTATTTATGGTATCATTGGGCAAATCTCCTCGAGATACTGAACGAATCAAGTTTTAAACATTGCTGAAAAGACAATTAAAACAAGGATATTTCGATATCGTTCAAAAATTCTAAAGTTGTTTTTTAAGTGGGGTCGTGGTGGCCAGTGGGCCAGTGTTGGCCGTATGTTACATTAATAAGAAAAGGAAAAGAGATAATATTTTGGGTTTTATTTTTAATTGTCCTGTATAACGCGAGAGCTGTAAAATTATTTTATAATTTTTTAGATATTCAAAAAAGAGCAGAGTTTACCGTTAGTGCTGGAGTTTCTTGTAGTAGAGAACTCGAGAGTATTTGCAAAGTTATTAAAAGAGATTTGATGGTACACGAAAAAAAAGAACAAAAAAATGTCGTAATTCCTGATGATGCCACAAATTCAGAAACATCCCTCAAATTCAATATAGTCTCCAAAAATGAAGTTATAAAAGCAGAATCAAACGTCCATGTAGCGCTAGAATTAAAAGGAACAGAAAATGTTTCAAACGCAACTGATACGGGAAATAAAAATAATAAACGGTACATCAGAGAAAAGGAAATTGGATCCATTCAAAATAATAAAATGCAAAAGGAAATTGATGATGAAACAGCTGTTGAAAATTGTGGTCACATTTTTAAACCTAGGAAACGAATTAACAAACCATCATTTTGTTTGAAATATTCCAAACCAGATAAGGCATTGTCTGAATCTGCTAGGAAAATACATAATCACTCAAGATCGGATGAGAAATATTGTCACTTGACATCAAATCGAAAACTTGGTCATGGAATTCTTGAAGGAAAAAAGTATCGCGATGCTAAAGTATTACCTCAGAATTGTCATTGTCTGCTGGAAGAATTATCCAGGCTTTTCCCCGATTTGAAATTATCAGGAATTTTCATGCCCTTTGCTTGTTACGATAATGGTCAAATATATTACAGATTTTACGATAGAGATCCTAACAAATTTTTTAAAACGTACAGTAAAATTTAAATCAATATCATTGATTTGACTTCTTTTCCACTTTTCCTAAAAATAAAAACATAAATTCGGGAAATTAATTCTTTTATTACCTAGTAGATTTTTTATAGAAACGTAAGTACTTGTACAGAGTGTCAGAAAGTAGTAGGTCAAGATTTTGGTCACAGATTATTTGGACAAAAATAATGGGACCTTACTACTGTAATTTTTCACGTAGGCGTCTCTTTGTCAAGATACAGGGTGTCAAAGTCAAATTTTAAAAGAAGTTTTTTAATCATATCTGCACTGTTTTTGTAAGATATTCAGTTGAAATTTTGCACATATTTCTTTCTCATGACGACACACTTTTTGCAGAGAAGCGAAGCGCCAGTGGAGGCAACAGGGGTTGCCGAACACTTTGACTACTCTCCTTTTTCCTGCGTACGCCTCTGGTTGGAAGGCATTGTTTTTTAGATCAAGCATTCATTTGTATTATTTTTGTACTCCTGTAAAATTTTTAAACAGAGCTTTTTTTAACAAATCCTATTGCAACTTATTTGACTATTATGAGTCTTGATCAATCCACTGTCTTAGGCTATGCCTAGCACTTGGCATTATAAAAAAAAAATCTTTTTAAATTATAATTTTGAGTATATTATGAGGTAATAATAATAAGTGTGTTTAACCAAAACTTGCCAAAATTACAGTCGATTGTTATTATTAAGAAGAAAAATTTTTTGTTCTAAAACATCAAATTTATCAATGAAACATTGACAAGTAGGTTGCAATATCTCGTAAACCAAGCCCCATATCAAAATTTTACAACAAAACAGAAATAATAGAAATTAGAAAAAAGTGTGTCGCTATACGAGAAAGAAATTTGTGCTAAATTTCAACTGAATTTACTTGTATCTAAAAAAAGCCCATGTGAAAAATGACATGAAGAATCCCATTATTTTTGGCAAAATAATCCCTGTGGCCAAGACATTTGATTTCTAACACCCTGTATAATTAATATTATTTTACGTTTTCCAAATTTTCTTTTTGGCGATTATATCTTTATTTTTATAGCTACAGAAGGGAGTTTTTGGAATTTTGCCGACTTTTATGAAACTTTATTCTCTTAAATTTTTTGCCAAAAACTGCCATGTTGTCACATAAACATAGACCACATTTTAAAACTCTCGAACTGCAATTTTTGTAACAGGCAATTGTTGTGACAGATCTGGGAAGGGGTAGTTGGGGTGTGTTTTCATCATTTCATCAATAACGGTAAATAGAAGGCTGTGATTATTAGTTTACAAGGAGAACCGCATGGGATTAAAATTATTACTAAATTTTGAATATTTTTCTATGAATGAGAAGGAAAGTTATTCGAACACGCACGTCACTGGAGCAACTTTTTCTCTATCGGCTCAAAATATAATATATCCTCCATATTGATAGAATGGAAAATTATTTCATGTGTTCTATTTAAAAAAAATGCCCATATTTTGGTTTCAAGAATTCAATTATTTCCGCAAACTATAGAACGCTTGGCGGTAATTACATGCTTGAATAATAATGGAAGTGGAAAATGTTGAATTTTACATGTAACGTCCTTTCATCTGCGCCTACTCCCATCTGTAACTAACCAACCTTGCATGTGGCCGGCCTTGGGAGGAGAAGTTATGAGGCTGAACAATTTCGAATCTGGAATTGTCGACCTAAAGGATGGAGTCGACTGGAACGTGACTTGGAATAAGGACACAACCTTGAGACTCTATTGTGGTATTAACGCTTATGCCCTACAGACGTGCGCCTAACGCGGGAAAACAGAAATGAAAATGTCAGAGAATTGTGTAACTTATTGGAACAAAAAAAATTAAGTTAATGTTTGTCTTGGTTTAAGCTGAAGGTTTATTGTCTCTCATTTTGCTACTTGTATTTGCATTTTCCAGAAAATGATTAATTATTTAAAAGGGATTAGTGATAGGGTAGGGAGAATCCAACTACATATATTTAATTTCAACTGTTTGTTACTTAAATCCAAAGGAAATATTGTTTGCTGTACATAATTTATAAAATCCAAAGATCTAATAACTTCCTTTCGAATATATCAACATGTTGGCAACTTTTTTTGTTCCGATAAAGACGTGCATCACCATTTATACTGCGGCGACTATATAAAATGAACATATGCCATAAAGGAAGCTAACCACTTAAATCAGCTAAATAAGTTGGAGACGCCTGTGGTTTTATTGCCGAAGAGAAGGAAATGTTATGTAACGTCAGCTAATAAAATATCAAATAGAATTCATGCGGGCTGATGTAAATATCTGCAAAGCTTTTTTTCAGTTTCCCATCCTGAAATTACGATTTATATTGGTCGTTACATGACTTTACGATAAGACTTATAGGTACTATTTTCCATATGGAAATGGTTTGAATATAAAAATACGCTCGTTTTCATGAAAACATCGTCATATAACAAGACGAATTTTCCGTCGTATAAATAAAATATTATTTGAGAATAAGAATAGGTGGCATTACGATTTACGAAATTGGAGTAATAATTTAAAAAATTTCCCTGTTACAAGAGACCAAAGAACAAGATACCAAGAGATATTATTATTCATATATTGACTCTTCTGAAAGCTTCACTTATCTGATCTGACCACCATTCTACAGGGCTTTTCTGTGTTATAATGTGTATAAGTAAGTCCGTTTTCAAATGCTTAAGTCAGAAAATTTCTTATTTCATTCGATCTCCAAACTCCTAACATCCTTGATCTTCACTTGTCAATTTACCGAACTGAAAACAGTCAGCTAACAAAAGCAGAAAAAAGTTTTATTTTTATTTTATGTTTTTATTAATGGTACAAATGTTATAAATATACAGGCTGGGTCTTTAATGGCAGATTTTCTTTTGGTATATTGTAGGGGGCAATTCGTGCAGCACTGGAAAAAAAATACTTCAGTTTTCTGGGGTTCCATAATGAAAAAAAAAACTTGAAGTTCATTTCTTCCACATAAATTACTGTGATTTTGGAAAAAATATGATATTTAAAAGAAGAGGTCGTATAGTCTCTATTTTAAAGAAACAAATTCTATAAAACTGTCAATATTAAAAAAGTTGAGCTATCACCGTTCCCTCGTCATATCTCGGTCAATTTACAAGAAATATCGTTTTACTATTCTTCCTGTACTGCATGAATTGCCCCCTACAATGTATCAAGAGGAAATCCGCCATTAAAGACTCACCCTCTGCATACAATGTGTCCCAGATTCGCGTCTCTATACAGGGATCTCGGCTCCTATTACAGCTACAACAAAGGTTAAATGGGGAAAGTTTTAGGGGAAACTTTGTGCATTCGATAACCGGTTTTAGATTTACGACCGGTCAATTGGTTTTGGAAATATCGGCCAAAAACCGAAAATGGCGGATTTTGTTTTTCCCAAGTAAGTCGGAAACGGTTAATTTGACAGCTGTCAAAATGTGACATTATCCGGACACTTGTTGACCGCCATGTTGGATTTTTCCCTTTTTGAACGCAATTTATTTTTCTGATTACTAAGATGTGTATAACACTACGAGTTATAATATTTAAAAAAAATCCAATATGGCGTCCATAAGAAGAAAAGATAGCTATCGATTTTTCGCCATCTTAATTGTTAGGACACTTTTCAACATGGCGTACAAAAACAATTTTCAAGTCACTAGCATTTTAAGATGGCGAAAAATCGTTAGTTCTTATCTTTTCTTCTTATGGACGCCATATTGGATTTAAAAAAAATTATAACTCGTAGTGTAGTAATCAGAAAAATAAATTGCGTTCAAAAAGGGAAAAATTCAACATGGCGGTCATAATAAAAACGAAAGTTGGGGCGGGTTGCGGAATAACAAAAGACGATTTACACCTGTCATACACGCTATCTTATTCGTCTTGAAAAAGTGTCCGGATAATGTCACATTTACTTGCGAAAAACAAAATCCGCCATTTTCGGTTTTTGGCCGATATTTCCAAAACCAATTGACCGATCGTAAATCTAAAACCGGTTATCGAATGCACAAAGTTTCCCCTAAAACTTTCCTCATTTTACCTTTGCTGTAGTTGTAATAGGAGCCGAGATCCCTGTATAGAGACGCGAATCTGGGACACATTGTATACTCTCCCAACTTAAATTTATAATAATTATGTTTCAGTAAATAAGTCGGAAAATACTGTCCAATCTGAGAAAGTGGTGGAACAGCACCGATTTTTAAAATTATTTTCTTCCTGGCTTCCTTAAGACATTTAGCAACATTCATCATTCATCACCACTAACCTTTGCATTACCTGGAAAAATGAGAAAATTAGAGTACTTTACTCCCGCTAAAAGCACCCCAAATAGTAACACTGATAAAAAAAATTATGAAAATTCAAAATTTCACCTCGGAAATCGTCCCTCGGTGGTTTTTGGGGATTCCAAAAGCAAGTGAGGGTGGCCAACCTTCAAAACCTTCCCAAGAAGTGGTAGGTAGTGTTACAAATGTTACAACATGGAAATTGTCAGCTTAAATAAAATTCTTCAGCTTACAAAACAATCAGCTATCGAAAACGAAAAAAAATAAAAAATTTATAGGAATTTATAGGAATATATCGCATTGGGTGTTAATTTTTTTTACTCCGGAGTCGTGATCAGCTCCATTTTTTTGTATCAGTGCCACTTTCTGGGGTGGTTTTGAGGGATTGGAACCACTCTCACTTCCTTTTGGACCTCCGATTCGTAATCACCGACCCCAAAACCCCCATTTCCGATAGACCATTTCCGAGACGAAAATTTGAATTTTTATTTCTTTCTCACTATTAGGTGCTATTTGTGGTGGTTTTGAGGGGTCCTCACGTACTATTGGACCTCGTATTCGTAATCCGTGACCTCGAACGCTCCCGCGGGAGACGATTACCGAGATGAAATTTTGAACTTTCATAACTTTTTTATCACTACTACTATTTGGAGTGCTTTGGGAGGGAGGAAATTAGTCTTATTTTCGAATTTTTCGTGGTAATGCAGGGGTTAGTGCGGTGATGAATATTGCTGAAGGTCTAAGGAATCCAGGAAAAAACGGTTTTTTAAAGTCTGTGCTGTTCCACCACTTTTACACATTTCCCGGTTTATTTACTGGACTAATAATAGGGCTGAAGATTTCCTTAAAAAACATCCTCCTATTATTGGCGATTTTTTTTGTGTCAAAGAATGGATTTGATAATATCTATTTCAAGAAGAACGTAGGTAGTCTAAACGGAAAAAAATCTCGCATATACAGTGTGGAACAGCCAGATAGAATAAATTAATTATTTCAGTAATTATGCATATTAAGAAACTCCCGAAACACGTCAATTTTAGGTTATAAAAAGACATTCTACACCGTGCAAATTTCATCCCCAAAGTCAACCCCCATCGAATGACAGCGCCAAGCCCCAAATTCTTAAATGAGAAGTAGAGACGTGTAATACCTCTTAAAAAAAAAGCTCATCTTATCATACTCTATTCAAAGAGGCTGCATAAAAAATCTATTGCAAATCAATTCAAGAAACTCATTTTGGACATTTTTAGCATAATTATTTTTGTAATAAATACTAAAACTGCACCATTAGAGAATAAAAATACCTTCCAAAAATAACGTATCACATCTCTCTACTTGCCATGCATTTAAAAATTTAGGGGTGGCAACTGTCACTCGAAGGGGTATACTTTAGGGATGAGATTTGTACGCTGCAGGATGTGATTTTGTAATCTAAATTTGGCATGTTTCTCTTTCGGGATTTTTTTAAGTACTGAAATAATGAATTTATTTCATCTCGCTGTTCCACACTGTATGCATGGGTAAAGAGAAATAATAATATACTAAAGTATGAAAAATTTGGATAATTAAACCTTTGTTTTGTTGATAGGGGTTTGTGAACATGACAAATAAACATTAACCAAAGCTCCAGAGTTGTTGGCAATGCATTATATGTACAAGAATATGTCATTATTTGGTCGCTCTCTATAATATAAAGGAATATTTAGGTCAGAATATTTTAATATCTGAAAGAATGCAGCCTGATCTAAGCAGAAAAGGAGCTGCGAATAATGGTCCATAAAAGAGGTTGTTATTACAGTTTTTCCACGCATTCGCTTGATAGAAACTCCAGAATTTCAGCATCATGATCTTAATTAATTAATATTGGTAGAAATGCATTGTAAAAAACGCGTATAAAAAATGTAAATTTCGTTTAATTTATATGCTAATTAGAAGATATGAGGGTTGTTAACTTCCAAAAATTAAGATTTAAGGCACATAAATCTTTCCATATTGTGAAAATATACGTTAATATCATTTATGTTACCTACATGAAAGTTCCGAAATATTTTACTCCAACAATTATTATTATTATTAGTCCAGTCGGTAAAGTAAAAAATGTACCCAAAGTTCTTGAAAAATCTTATCTAAAATATTCCTTCAATAATTGTTTGTGAAGAGGTTAAGGCGGGTTCTCATTAGTCAACTTCATTGATCAATATCATTGATTCTATGCAATTGAGCATAGATTTCAATGTGAAATTCGTTCATATTATTTCAAGGAAGTTGAATATTCAGTCTAGAAAGTGTCAATTTTAAAAATGGCTGCAAAGAAGAAAATTGTGCGTGCTGGAGTTCGTATTGTGTGTGAATACTTGAAAAACGTAATCAGAAACAGGAAAAAGAGAAAACCTCGTCGTTGGTGGGTGAGACCATGGATCTTAAGACGGAGATATGAAGGTGCTTCAGTAAAACTGTTAGTGGAATTGGCTAGAGATGACTTGGATACATATAAAAACCATTTAAGAATGGGCGAAGAAAAATTTGAAGAACTTTTACAGAAAGTATCGCCATATACAGGGTGTATCTAAATAACACCGAAAAAATTTAAGAGCTGATTCTTTGATCAAAAATAAACAAAAAATTTCGTATAAACGTGTGCTTAGAAATGCACCCTTTTTGAGATACAGGGTGTCAAAAAAAGATTATTTTACTAGTTTTTTGAAGATATTTGGGGAGCCGTTTGAGATATTATTATTATTATTATTATTACAATTTGAAAAGAGTCAAGAAACAATTCTATGTGACTCAATGAAAAACAAAAGAAAATACCACATAAATACCTAACAATGTTTTTCACACAAGTAAAATGAAAAAAAATATACAGAGCAAAAAAGAGGGAAAAAGTAAAGTTGAACGTGAATTTACTCAATCTAACCGAAGGCAGCCAACCACGCAACACAGCTCCTATCCAGATGATAGGCCAAAGTCGTCCAAGCGAGGCTTAAAGGCACCGACGCTTGGAGCGCCGACAACCTCCGGAGGTAGTCGATTCCAAATTTCAAAAACTCGGTTTGGCAAGAATTCTTGTCTGAGTCGGGATCTAAAACTCTCCTTAGCAAGAATTAAAGTCGCCACTAATGACTAAATTTTTTTCGTGCTTAGCTAGACGTTGGAGTTGGAGTAAGAGTTCTGGGTCGCTGTCCGAAGCCCGCGGCCTGTATATACAGCCGACAGTGAACGAAAGTTGTGCCGATTTGAAGGATAAATAAAAAATACACTAAAATAAAGTATTAATAAGGGGAAGATTAAGAGTAAAATCTGCGATCTTAAAAGTACTCCGTAGATCGCTGTGCACGTACAGACAGACACCACCGCAACCCCTGTCGTCCGGACTGTCAGACCTGTAAAGATGATAATTGGGGAGCTCGCATAGGCTGTCTGGAATCGAACTCCTCAGCCACGTCTCAGCGACGATGACGATCATGGGCCTGTGAGGTCTAACGTAACAGAGCAACTCTCATTGAACTTGGAGAGCAGAGAGCAGGTATTAGTGTATAGAAGAGGCCAGACCATGAGTTTGGTTATTAGTTTTTTGAAGCTGAGCTGGTAAAACAGTATGAAACTCACCTTTTGTAAATGTCATATCATTGATATTTATAGCTACTTTTTTAATACTGAGTTTTTTCATGTGTCATTATAGCAGAGATCTCAAAAATGAGCGAAGTTTTTTTGCCTTTAATTTTTCGACACTTGCCTTAAAACATTCAAAGCTAGTTTTTCATCGTAAATGCCCGTTTTTCTCGACAATGGCTCACGTTAGCAGTTATAACCAAGAGTATCTTTTTGTGTAGAAAACATTGACGGTTAAAAGTGTGCTTTTAAAATATCAATTTGCCCAGTGTCGTAGAAATTAGGGGCAAAAAAATCCCCCCAACCCTAAAAATCTCCGGCACTGGCATACTTAAAGAAGGTAAGTAGTTAGCATTAAAATAGTTGCTAATATCAATGATAAGATCTGTACAAAAGCTGAATTCTGTGTCTTATACGGTTCCAGAGACATCTTCAAAAAACTCGAAAAACAATCTTTTTTTGACACCCTGTATCTCAAAAAGGGTGCATATCCAGACACACGTTAATAGAAAATTTTTTGTTTATTTTTTATTAAAGAATCCTCCCCTAAATTTTTTCGGTGTTATTTAGATATTTATTACAAAAAAAAAATACTTTATTGATTATTATTTATTTCAATGGCATAGAATCAATGATATTGATCAATTTAATATTGACTAATGAGAACGCGCCTTTATAGAACATAAATCCTCAAAAATCAGTTCTGGGGGTGCAGCGCGTCCCCCCCCCCCAAGAAAACCCTCCCCTTTGATGGAAAAAGTATTTTTTCGCTAATAACTTGTTAATCGTTGGATATATCAAAAGAATACTCATTAGAAGAAAGGAAGCTTGAGTGATTTCCTAAAAGAAAAGTGTTTCGTTTCGAGTTATTCAATATTTTAGAAATTGATGCGCCCGCATTTTCGGACATTTAAAATGTTGGCGCGCAGTCTCTAGAACAAAAAAAACAAACAATCTCTGGAGAAACACAAAATAGGTTTTGACTGGGGGGGGGGGTAGTTCAATTTGCCATCAAAGTCACCAAACTTCACTCTTTGATGCCTTTGGGGATGGTTTGCGATCATTAGTGTACATTTTAGTCACTATAGGATTGAACAACAAACTGAGCAGAGCGATCATGATCAGAGATGATCACACTGCGCTTCAACGAGCTAGAGTTCAATTCTCTACTTGAGTTTCCCTTTTCATCATTTCGCAAGTACAATCCTGCGGGTAGTTATCTAAAAAAATAAACCATGAAAATTAAAATAATGATACATTAAATTTTTATAATTTTATTTAATTTTTATCATCACCAAGGTTTCAGCTTGCTCTTGTATGTATATAGTTCACTTTCTAAATAAGATAGTAGTTAATAGGTATATGAACTGAATAAAATTACTCTAGAAGGAGTATTTTTTCCCACTTCTGTAAGAATTTCCCTACTTGCAATCGAGAATCCTAGATTGGTCTTGTCTTCTTTGCGAGAAAATCCCATAATTCAGGAGGCACATTATTTATTCTGAGCAGATGTGACGTGGCAATATATGCTATAACCTTGCCCCCCCCCCCCCCCTCTTCTTGAGAGAATAAAAGCCGTCAAAATCAGGAATCGGGACAACCTGTTGCTCAAAGGATTTTGAAATATCCTGTGGAATTCCTCTAATTCGAGAAGTTATTCAGGAAGTTTTTCAAGCCGCCTCATTGATCCAGATTATGATAGTATCATATTTCATTGCGGGCAGGAAATCCTTCTGCTTCTGAAAATTTCAGGCAATATTAGCATGCTCTTGTCACTTTTGATGCTAATAATTTCTGAGTGATAATTTCTCGTTCCTACAACATTCTTATAATAAATTATTAATAAAATTCCAGAACTACTTATAAGGCACATCTCTCTGAGTATTCTTAGTCTTAGAATAAATAAAAAATTCAGGTTTAAGAATCGTAGGTTAATGCGTGTTTGGTTCTTTCCGCGCATCTCACACAAGAAGATTAATTTCAGAATAGGAGGACCTCAGGGACGGCTCATCCGTGGTGTGTTTGTATGTTGTATGTGTGTCTTGGGATTTGTTAGTTGTTGCGTGGAAATACGAATTTCCCTCACGTGCTTATAAATGGAATTTTCCTCATGTTATAAATTTCAAATCTAGCACAAAGAAAAATCAATAACGTATTTGAAGAAGGCAATCTTATGCAGAACACTGTTTCGCTTGTGAGAGAAATCAATGTCTTAGATATAACATTTAAATTGGCTTGAATTAATTATTAGGTACTTCCAAGTCAGTATATTTCTATAGAGATTATTACAAGAGAAAATATGCTGCTTCCTAGCATAAATGAATTTTTTTCAAAATGTAAACAATCACTTTCTTAAATATAAGATGGGCTAAATCGAAAACGAAACAAGCTTAATAATTCGGAAACCCCGCGAAAAACGTCGAAAAAGTCCAATTTTGTTGTCAAGTGGGGGGGGGGGATAATAGTTCGGGTGATAAATTTAACAACCTGAGTTTATCCCACTAGGCCACTTTTTCCTTATCATAATATGTAAAAGGGGTCGAGTGGTTTTCAAATTAGGTTTTCTTAACAATTGCTTTATGTACACTTATTTATTTTGTACATCGCTGCAATTCTATTTCAAGATTAAAGACTCTTCTCGGACAGTTCATTTATATACACAATCCAAGGTTGTAGAAATATTATAGACTAGAATTATCTGATATTGTTGGCTGATTCATGAATTCTTAAAATACATCTTTATGAGTCACCACTTCAAACCACCACGCTATCTCCCATGATTCTTAGAAATTTTCGGTGACGCAGTCTTTTGAACGAGTGAATCAGCAGGCGTTTACCACATTATGTAAGCAGCGGTTAGACAGTCTCGCGGTGTCATGATCGCCATTACTGCATTATTTCCAAAACTCTACAATATTATTATACTCAGAATAGAATTAAACATTTGATTCCTATTACATAGATTATTTGCCAGATTCATTGTCGAAGGGTAATTTATAGTAACTGAATTTATCGACTGATGTTATTTCCACTCGAAAAGTTTTAATATTAAGCAGATTTGTGAGACAGCGGAGATTGATGCGGAGATTGACAAGTTCGGGAAACTTTGAATACCGAAAATTCGTCGGTAAATTGCACAAGACTGGCAGTCAATTTACCAGATAAATGGTACCGTCAATGACTAACATCAATCTAATGCAACAATGGGTTTGGTGTTTTTTTTTATTATACCATTTTATTTTCCCCTGGCTTTTCAAGTTTATAAAGTGCTGCAATACTCTCACAATAAGAGTGTAATTTAACTATATATTTCCTAAATGAACCGCACCAAATAAAAGTTTCTGAAAGTCCAAATTGCAGATAAATAACATGAGTGTCCACTCATTTGCTTTAAAAATTGTTATACCAGAGCTTTTATGGAGTAGGTACTAATTTCTAGCAAATGTTCGCCCAACAATACCTACTAGACAGTCTCCTTAAAGCAAGCGACATAGGGAAGCTGCATTACCGACACTGACGCTTACTAGGATAGCGCATTCTCATTCTCACAAAAAGTTGGAAATGTCAAATTGAACTTCAAAAACGTCAAATTTTCTTGTTTTATTAATAATTCTAATCCTAATTTCATCCGTCGAAATTCGAAAAACAGGGCCGATTCTGGACCACTTTCTCTGGTGCAAAATCGCATACCTTTTTATCGATGATGTCACAATATGCAATGCTGATTGTAGACCACTTTAACCTGGTCCAGATTTGACATTGCACTTTGTAACGTCATCGATAAAAAGCTATACCGATTCTAGACCACAGTCAATTTAATAATAAAAAAATTGCTCCAAAAGTTTGCCCTCTTCCCCTCAAACGGTAACCGTTGCAGATACGACAAAAGTTAGGAGATTAGGAGAAGCATACTGTTAGTGCTTGACGCGCCTCTACGCTGGTATATTTACTTTTGTCGTAGCTATAATACAAGCCGAGAAAATTGGAAAACAAATGCACATTTTTGGCTCCCCTCTCCGCCACCCGTAACGCAAAAATTGTAGACTTTTGGGAATTTGGGTCACGAAGCGGGGCCTAAAAGCGTATGCAAAAATGCAGCGAGGTAGATTATGTTTCCAGTTCAAACTTGCTACCGCCTGTACTATATTAATTGTTATTCAAAGACTTTTGGATTCAATGTTGGTATTTATATTTAAACCTCCCGCCTTATTTCATCCTTATACGCTTGGCGGAGGTAAGCCTTTCTGAGCTATTCATCCCTAAGAGGGGTTAATTATTTTTTATACGTATGCATACCTCAGGGCCGAAACAATGTGCGCAGTAACTGACATTACTGTAAAAGCGATTTCGGAGAAACGGCAAGCAGAAACTCATGTTTGGAGGAACATTTTCACTGACGGAGAAGCGGCAAACGTATAAGATTCTACTTGCCGTTTCTCTGAAATTGTTTTTTTTTTTAATGATGTTAGTAACTGCACATTGTTTCGGGTGTGAGTCTGTGAGGTATAATAGGTAATAACAAAAAATGATTCCGTAAAGTTTTAGATATGATAGTTTTCTCCCTCGCATATTCCTGAATTATGTACCTACGTTATAAATTACAAACTTCAAGTCGAGTAGGTACAACAGTTAACTAGTTTCTTGAATCAACAGAAAACCCTGAACTGAAACTAGTTAGCTTTGCTGAGTAATTTCCTAAAGCGAAGCCATTTATATTCAAAATAACTAAGATCAAACAGTGTATTTAATATTATATATCATGTGTGATGGTGTTCTGTACCTACTTAATATATTAAATATTATACAGGGTGTCCCAGCTTATTCGAAGCGGTCTCTGTAGGCCAAACGATGGACTTTTTCAAAAAACTTTTTGAAAATTCAAGTACATACAAGATCACAATGGCCATAATTTAAAATTATTTTGGAGTATACAGAGTGTCCCATATGAGAGTGGCATATCAAAGTTATGTTTTTTTAAATGGAATGCTCCTATGTTATTGCATTTTTAGATTGTCTGAGAAGAGAAAATAAGATTGACTTTTACAGTTGGTGTTTAAATTCAGAAGTTTTTGAGTTATAAACAAGTGAAAATCGTCATTTTTCAAGCTCAAAGCCCTGTACAACGAAAACGGCTGAAGATAGAGAAAAACGGCTTACATGTCCCTATTTTACTTTTTCATGTACTATCCTATCATGTAGATGAAATGTTTATACAGGGTGATAAAAATTTTGAAAAATTCTAAGACTTCTCCACGCGTCGCCAAATAAAAAAATCAAAGAAAGTACAAATGTTTCTATACCATAGGATAGTACATAAAAAGTTAAAATAGGGACATGTAAGCCGTTTTTCTCTATCTTGAACTGTTTTCGTTGTACAGGGCCTTGAACTCGAAAAATGACGATTTTCACTTGTTTATAACTCAAAAACTTCTGAATTTAAACACCAACTGTAAAAGCCAATCCTATTTTCTCTTCTCAGACAATCTAAAAATGCAATAACATAGGAGCATTCCATTTAAAAAAACATAACTTTGATATGCCACTCTCATATGGGACACTCTGTATACTCCAAAATAATTTTAAATTATGGTTATTGTGATCCTGTACTTGAATTTGCAAAAATTTTCAGGAAAAAATCAATCGTTTGGGCTACAGAGACCGCTTCGAATAAGCTGGGACACCCTGTATACAATGTCTTGCATATAAACGTAGATTAAAATCAATTCTACAAAATAAGGGTTACAATATAAACTGTATACCTTCGACTTCTACATCAGAAAGGACATATTTTCATGAATTGTCCGACGCAAAAACATTTATCTACTGCTACCATTATTGGCCAAAGGATTTTGTAAAAGGACGAAAACAATTCTGTTTGCTGTCATTTCATCGGCTTCATGGCATTATTTTTGTTCCCTGTGAGTAGCAAATCGAAATTCGATACTCTCCAACCTACGAATACACATACGTGAGTCTATCCCGGCATTAAATTCTGGGGTAGAAAACAAACAGTTTGCTGACCTGCTCGTGTAATCGAGTTGGTGAACCTGCTATGAAAAGCAAATATCAATCATGTGTTGGGTATATCACAGTTAATTAAAAAGTGGTTGTTGTTTGTATTAGTACTTACCTACTATGTATACAATGTAATGTGGAGAATGTTTAGTGCTACTTATTCATTTGGATATTCCTCTAGAACATGTTATTTTTAATGAAATACTATCATGAGTATACATTTCCATTTTGAAGTGAATAATATTGACTTTGGCTATATTTTGTTTATCGGTCTTTGAACAGAATAAACCCGAGTTACCTACTACTGTTGACTACTGGAAAAAAATTGGGTAGTCACAAAAACTACAATTTTGTGTCGCCGTGTCATTCACATCTAATATTTGGTTGTTTTCATATACAGGGTGTCCCATAATATGTGGGCAATCTCCCGGATTTGGGTAAATTTCGTAAAAATAAATGAAAAAATTGCTATAAAATTAATTCCTCAGAGACACCCCTACAAAGATATTAGCTGTTGAAGTTGAGGGTTGAAAATCAATTTTTTGCAATAACTTTTTTATTTCTTGAACGATTTTGATAATTTTTGGTTTTATTGTGTATTATTTGGAACTGTTTAGAATAATGTTTCATAATCTTTGGTAGCACATACATAGACCTCGGGATGGCATAACCCCCTCATTCACTTGAAAGAAAACAATAAAAATAATAATTTTACAGTTTTTTAAGGTCAATTTTCTTTTTATTTGACATTTTTTACATAAAAAATGTATCTTTATTTATTTCGATAGAGCAAACCGTTATCGAGATAAACCTCCTTCTAATAGGTGATGCGTCGCAGGAACTTTCTGAATTTCAAGTAAATTTTAACAAAATGGCTGACCTTTGACAGTAAATTGAGCAGGAAACAAAACAATAACTTAATTAAATACACGTCAAATAGTGTCAAAGATTTTATTTCATGCAGATTTAATTCTAACTGATTTTAAAATGAGTTACACAAACGCTGAATACGCAGAAAATCAGTTAGAATTGAATCTGCATGAAATGAAATCTTTGACACTGACGTGTATTTAATTAAGTTATTGTTTTGTTTCCTGCTCAATTTACTGTCAAAGGTCAGCCAATCACATGATATTTCAACCGGGAATTCACATTTTGATTAAATTTTTGACAGAATCAAGTTGCATTTCTAGCGATTTTCAAGGAACCCAGCGATAGACGGGATAATCGACTTACAAAAAACGTTGTGCTTTATCTGTATCGCAGTTGGAGTAGTTGAAATTTTATTTGACTAGGAAACCAATTTTTTGTTGAAAGCGTCGCTTCGCCTTCCTACCAATCAACGATTAGAGCGGATCATCGGTCCAGAGCGACGAGGGCTCGACTGCCTGTTCAAACGAGGGTCGGCGAAAACGACCCGCGGCTACGTCTAACAAAGAAAGCAACAATAAACAATTTTTTCAACTTTTTTTTATTATTTTTTGGATACTAAATCTGTCGAATAAGTTAGATGAGCAAGCAATTTGAAGTTTAATTCGTGAATTTTCTCTAATCTCATAGCTCAAACGCTACAATCAATTTTGCGTAGTAAGTATACCTACCGTGATGCTTTCACCCTTTTGCAGATAATCAATAAAAATGATTCCTTTTGCATCCCAGAAAACACTCTCCATAATCTTATTAACTGACAAACAAAATTGTCTGCCTTTTTTGGAGCGGATTCACCTGGTGTAATCCACTGTTTTGACTGTAATTTGGGTTCAGAAGTGTAGTGCTGGATCAAAGTCTCATCCATGGTTACAAAACATCTCAAAAACTCATTTGGATTTTGATGGTAGAGTGCCAAGCTCTCACTAGAAACAACTTTTGTTTCAAAATTTGGTCCGGTGTTAGCAAACGCGCCACCCATGACCTTGCTAAAGCCCAATATGTTATTTAAAATATTACCCACGCGTTCTTTTAATATTGTAACAGTCCTGCTATCTCAAAAACAACTTTAATCTGCCATCTTCCAGCATGATCTTCATGGATTTTTTCAATGATTTCAGTTGTCACTTCCACAGGGCTTCCGAAGCGGAGGTTCATCCTTTGTGCTCCCTTGTACGTCCCATTTTAATCTCTGACACCATGAAATATGATGAGGCAGAGTCTTCGAGTATGTTCCCCATTCCCGCCGTGACATGTTCTGGCGTTAAGCCCTTTCAGTAAATGGAAGTATTTATTTGATGACCCTTGTTTTTCCCAATCTTACATTTTCGTAAAAACTCCAAAATTTTCTTAATTAAATTGCTGTCAACGGAACACTTACCAAGCTGCAGATCTGAAACTACCAACATTATAATCTAGTTAGGGATAGTCATATATCTAATATGTACTTCTATATTGCTAGCGCCCGTAAGTGGAAGTGTCACGGACACAGTGGGACAGCGAACGACTATTTCTATCTGTTTTCTATCTGTTTTTTAGAGTACTCGACTCGTTGTGCGCAAGCGTCACGAATCTGGTGATCGAATCAGTTGAATCTGATGGCTTGTAGGCGTGTTCAATTGTCGGGTATGCGCGTAGGATTCGAAGTACATAATATGACGTTAGAGCATAAATTAATCTTAGTGGCGCCATCTCTGTGTCAGGCCCGGGACTTTTCATTCATACACACTTGTATTATTGAAAATGATGTTATAGCCCAGTCATTTCAGACGAAAAAAATGCAAACATGAAAGGTAATTGCCGGCATAAATTTTTTGATGGTGTTTTATTCCCCCCTTCTCAGGGGGGAACTGCAAAATTATTAACATTACCCCAGGCGTCGGCTGCCATCTTGTATTTAGGAGGTGGGTTTGTTTTTCCTCATTATCTCAGTAGTTGTTTGAGTTTTGGGGAAAATAAAAAACTTTACTTTACTCTTTACCAAAATTATGAAACTACCAAAGATTTTCTTGAGAATATCGAGAAAATAGGGCTGGGAGAAGTAGAGAAGAGGGCTTTTCATCTGGAGCTCTAAAAGCATTTTTTTACATAGGTCATATTGCGTGTAATAATGTTCTTGTAAATTAACTATCGAATAACACTTGAAAGAAATTTGTTGTTGGTAGATCGGATTTTTTTATCAACCCTGTGCTAAGATTTGCATATCCCATATCCTTAATCTGAACATACTTGCCATTTAGCCTTACCCTTTAGCTACTTTGTATTGTATGTAGGTTTTTTTCACCTGTCTATTTCTAAAAATTAACACATTCTGCATTAAGTTCAACAAGGTTAAGCTACCTAACTCTTAATGCTGACGACGAGTGTATAAGCTTCTACATATAGTCGGATCGTAAATGAAGCGAAGCAACAAAAACCGTTCAACAGAGGCGTGCGGATTTTGGAGATATTTTAATCGTTTTTGTAGATAAGTTATCAAAACATGCCTTTCATTTATTCTAAAGCTCATATATTTCAGTATTGTGTGGAGATTATAAGTTATTCGTATTTCATTTAGCAGCGCAGTCAATTATTTGACTTCTCTTTGAGCGGGAAGCTCTGATTCAAATGAGAAGAATTTCTTTAGACTTGAGAATAGTTTTCAACGTCTTCTTCTATTTAATAGGTGGCGGAAACAAAAATATACGCGATACAGTTGAAAAGTGTCCGAAAATGACTGGTATTGGTAAAACGGCAATTTGGAAAATTTCTAAAACGGTGTACTATAGCTCCTCCAAAAATTAAGGGAGACGATGATGCTTAGAATTGCATTCGAAGAGTCTAAATTCAAAGAGTCTAATTTTCTAAAGAACAAAAATCTCACGATAAAAAAATTTGTATGCACATCGGCAACAAGATGATCGTGCAGAAAATTTATAAAACTAAGATGAGATAAAAGAGAAAGCCTTTCAAGACCAACTTTAATTTGGGAAATAAAAAAATGCAAGAAGAAAAGTCTGGTGAGTAAGGAGGCCGCGGGAGGAGAGTCATCTGATTTTTAGGAACAAAACTGACGAATAATTTACAAAGCTGAGTGTGAATTATCGTGGTACAAGAACCATGATTTGTTCCGCCACACTTCTGGTCTCTTTTTGCGAATTTTTTCACGAAACGATTGCAAACCTCCTTATTGATGCTAGACACGGTTCACTGTTTTGCGGCAACAATCAAAATTGACAATTCTATGGAAGTCGAAAAAAAGTGAGGATCACTGTGATTGGATCGCGACTGAAATGCTTTCTTGGGGCTTGGGGTCTTGCAAGTCATTGTGATCAGTGTCGCAGCCTTAAACTTATTTCAAAAGATTACACATTTCTGTGAACGTTTTACCCAGTTTTACTCAAACTTTCGCGTTGCATCGTTGCTCCAGAAAGTCACCCATTTAAAAAATCGCCACTAACACTCATATAGCAATCAATATCTTTAAAACTGTACGAGATATCAGCAATCCCAGAACATGTTCTTTAGAAAGGAGGACATGAGCAAGGCAGTATTGTCAACCGCATATCACTAAATACTCGTATTTCCTTTGGCGAGTAATTCTCATAATGTTCGGTTACCATCATCTGAACAGTCCTCATATGTTTTTCGGATTCTTAACAATTTTTGATTCAGATGCACGCATCACTATTATAGTTGAGGGTATTCGAAAACTAACATGTTTTGAAGTAGGCCCTGACGCAAAGAGGTTTGTCTTAACTAACATTAGACTACTCTCTTGATTTTGTTAAGTTAGGACAGTTGTCAAAACATTCAAGGACGTTTATAAAATAGGCATTCACTTTATCAAGTTTTTTATAAGACACATAAATAAAATCAACAATTAATTCATTTAAGAGATGGGAGATTCATTTAAGAGTGCCCTTCACCCTCCTGGACACTTTTTAGTACACGGTTTCTCACTTAACTAAAGGCATTCTGTAACTGTTCCCCTGGTGTATCGTTTATGTCGACGAACTTCTCCTCTCGATTACTTGACTTAACTTTTTGACTTTGTTAACAGTCTCACACAAAATATGGTGTCCTGGATGTAAATGCACTGTAAGAAATCACATGTAAGCTTGCAGAATCTGGCTGGCTACGGTATCGGTGTATTACGAGTATTGCGACACATAATATTTGAAACCACGCTAAACCTGCAAAAAAGTCTGTGTGAAAATTAGAAGTTTCGTGAAAACTTTTGACAAAAAATTTTACCTGGGAGTAGGGATACTTTCACTACCTATCACTCGATAAGGACAAAAGTGAGTGAAGAAAATAACCAGATATTTAATCACCCTGTATAAAAATTTCATCCACACAATAGGATACTTCATGAAAAATTAGGATAGGGACATGTTAAGCCGTTTTCCGATAGTTGGAGCCGTTTCCGATGTACACTGCTTTTAAAATGAGAAACTGCGATTTTCAGTTGTTTATAACTCATGACCTACTGCAACTGTAAAAACTATTCTTATTGGATTTGCTAGGAAAATATGAAAAACAAAAATATACAGGGTGTCCTATTAAAAAAAAAACAACCTTCACCTTCAAATGCCTGGTCCACAAGGTCCAAGTCATTATCAGTATACAGTCAGATCCCCATTATTGTCTTGAACAACTTTTGTCTGCACAATTTTTTTGTTTCTGGCTTACCAACAGAGATATCCGGGTCCAAAGATTGAAATGACTTACCCTGTATAATGTAATCTAATAATGAAAAAAAAACTGTAGAACCTCATTCTGGTCTCTTAGATCAATGGTAATAACAATTATAAATTTTATTTACCAGTTCTCACCAAACTTTTACTCATTTAATGCTGATGGCTGATGTTTATGTATCTAATAGCACTCCGGCAATTATTACCCTCCGTAAACATTAAGCTCGTTCAACGTTTCTTGAAGCTTATATTCCTTATATTTCCTTATATTATTTCCATTTCATATTTTTTATACGTTACCCGCAAATATTGTTGTGCTTCAGTTAGCTCCTTTCAAACTTTTCCTTTTTAAGATTTCCTCCATTGTGACGATAAAAACTAAGGGCGACAAAGAATAATGCTTTGTTGTAGACTTGACTCCCATTGCAAGAATTCTCGAATTCACAGCTTTCGAAGTATGAATATTTTCATCAATAATATGGCTTTTCATGAAGTTTTTTTTTGCTTTTTTTAATCATTCCGTGTGGGTTGTGTATAGAAAGAAGAATATGTATGGTTTTTCATTATTGCAACTTGATATCGCTAGTGGGTCTCGTAACACAGCCAGCCTTTTTAAAACATTTCACAATCTTGAAAGAAAACAGCTTGAAATACATAAACATGGCAAATTTTTCATAAAATTTTTATAGAAGATATTATTTGAGTTTTTCTGCATGACTTCCACTTTATGGAATTCGTATTAGATCTATGCTTTATTTGAAAGTAACTCTAGCGTAACTATTTAAAAGTTTCTTTCTGCAGTTACATAATGCTTATTTTTATTCCCAAGAAGTTTTCTGAGGCTCAAAAACTTGTATATGTTTTACTATTATGTCCGAAATGGGGCTTGTATGTTAAATACAGTTTGTGTACTATACTAAATTCGAATTTCGGTGCATAAAAGAGGCTAGGACGCAGAAAACGTACTTCCATGTAATTTGATATTCTGGTTTATACAAACTTTCCTCGTCTTCCTTATTTATTCATGACTGGAAAGAGCTTTCGTATAGAACTTCAGATGGAGTATACGTTACTCCTTATCTTGTCGTTGGACAGCAAGGAAAACGTTTTATCTATAAAATTTAGTTATGTTTGTGCGTTTCAATGCTTTTTAGATATTTGTAATTAGGTCATTACTCTTAATCTCGTCAATTAATCCTTATTTTCTTTGGAATGCTACCTTCAAACTAGATTCTAGAACCATCATATCGTGTCATTTAAGCTTTGATTTTCAGATATGTGGCTTAACAGAGAAAAAATATTGATTTTATATAGTGATCCAGATAAATGTAGATAGTCTCATTCACAGAAACGGCGCTCCTGGCACTATCGAAAACTCTGCATGACTTTTAGGAGTATTCGCATGAACCTCTCTATGCTAGACTACGAACTTACAAACTTCAGGTAAAGTACTTGGAACAAAACGTCAAAACAACAAGTACTTTTAATTAGATCAGAATTGGCTCGTACAACTGGCAGCAACAACCTTAATACTTCTTTGTAGCTTGTTTAATTACAAACAGAATTCTACATTTCCAGCTTACTTAATAAATCATGCCGATGTTACAGAATTCGAAACATAAATTAATTATTGTGCTTGGAGTAACATGGGATCTACAAATTTCACTCTAATTCTTTGACGATTGCGGTTTAATCACATATTTATAATAGTCTGATCTGTTTTGTACAATTTGTCTTTAAAGCCATAACTAAGCAAGATGAATATGCTGTCCTAACGTTATGGTAATTATCGTTGGAGAACTTTAGCACGTCGTTCCTTTACAGAACGTTAAATCAACCGGTACAACCGGATGCATTAACTGAAATATTAATTCACTCGTGTGCATCAACTTAATACCAGAGGTAAAATTTCATAAAGGAATCCTTTGCTTACCAGAGAACGAACTGCTTCATCAAGGGTTATCTCAAGGTAGGTAATTTGGTATTGTGTCATGGGGCAGGTTTACTTAAGTTATTACTTTCATGGCACTTGACAGGTTACTGGAAATTTGGTATACAGGGAGGACTTGGATAGTCCCCCCCCCCCCGTTCTCCAGCATTCTCTGCCTCATGAGATATAAAGTGTCTTAGCAACGGAACTAATTTCAAAACCTAACATGAATTTTTCTACTTTTTGACGTAAAAGTGATGTGTAAAATTGACATTGCAGTCGCTGTCAACTTCAAAATTTTAAATGTCATTAAAACTTTATTTTACAGGTACCTACCTATGTTAATAATCTACACAAAAATTTTGTTAGTTTTCAATTTTGCCTATTCTATGCGTCAGGGAGGATGTTTATAGTGTAGTCCTTACCACCCTTTAAATTCTGAGCCAAATGAAATAGAACTTTGATACAAGAGCTATGTTCAATGGCATTAATTATACTACTTTTTGACATAAAACTGATGTGTTAAATATCAAATCTGACGTTGCAGACGTTGCTACATATAAACTATAAACGTCCTCACTGACACAGAAACTCTCAAAATTGAAATTAATATATTTTTTGTACATTATCAAAATCCTTCACTACCCTTAAAAATGAGGTCTCACATGACACCCCATGTCTTTCACAATTTTGAAATTGGCAAGAACTAGAACTGCAGCTTCTATTTCGACATTTTTCACTGGCATCTTTACAGACGTCTTCACTGACATAAAATGTCAAATTTCAGTCAACCTCGAACAATCAAACAACCTCATTTCTCATTATATTCATACGTTATGAAAATTTCTTTAAAATGTACATGATACCCATGTACACATGAGCTGACTGAAAAGATTCAGGACACTCTGGAGTACAAGGAAATCGCCATCTGCGCCTTCCTTGATATAGAAGGAGCATTCGACAATACAAAGCACGATGCTGTCAAGAAAGCCTTGGCAAAAAGAGGAGTAGACAACACAACATCCAAATGGATTCAGAACATGTTGTCTACAAGAACAGTTGAAACCAATGTGGGCAAGAACACCATCCAGGTAAACACAACTAAAGGATGCCCACAAGGAGGAGTGCTATCCCCCCTTCTGTGGAGTCTGGTCGTTGACGAACTCCTCGGGTTACTCCCGAGAACGGCATTACCTGTATTGGGTATGCCGATGACATCGTCATAATAGCCAGAGGTAAATATGAAAGTACTCTCTGCGAAATTATACAGAGAGGGTTAAATATAACCCTGAAATGGTGCCAGGAAGTAGGACTAAACATCAACCCTACAAAAACAACACTTGTACCATTCACAAGAAGACTGAAGCTTCCAAAACTCAAAGCTATACGCTTGAGCAAAGTGGATTTAGAATGGAAGGAAGAAGTTAAATTTCTAGGAGTAACACTAGACAAAAAGCTACTGTGGAACCAGCACCTGGACAAAACAGTAAGTAAGGCCACTACCGTTCTCATGGTGTGCAGGAGAATGGCTAGCAGAACATGGGGCTGTAACCCACACATTCTGCGCTGGATGTACACCATGCTTGTGAGACCTATCATCACATACGGAGCGGTTGCTTGGTACAAAAGAACTAAGCTAGTAACAGCAAAAAAAAGGCTTGAGAAGATCCAGAGACTTGCGTGTCTCTGCATCACAGGAGCAATGAGAACCTGCCCAACCGCTGCGTTGGAAGTAATCCTGGATTCTGACACCACTACATTTGGTGATAGAAAAAACAGCTGGAGAAGCTCTACTCAGGATGTCAAGAGTAGGAATCAGGAACGTACGGCGAGCCACTGAGGATCGATCCTTGGGTGGCTGTGAGGGGCTCCTAACACTACCAAAAGACAGAACTGTTAAGAAATTCAGTTTCGAGAGAAACTTCATCACGAAACTGACTACGAAAGAGGAATGTAACAACACCTCCAACTGCACTCTCAAAGAAGGTACGATCAAATGGTACACAGACGGCTCTAAAACCGTCGAGGGAACTGGGGCAGGAATCTATGGGCCACGCACCATGTACTCCAAACCAATGGAAAAATCCCCAACCATACTTCAAGCGGAATTACACGCAATAGAAGTATGTACCCAAATAAACCTCGACAGAAACTACAAAAACAAAGAAATAGAAATATTGACGGATAGTCAAGCAGCCATAAAAACGCTGAGCTCTCCGATCATCAGCTCCAATATGGCTTGGGAATGCCTAGGAAAACTTAACGAATTAGGCAAGAAAAATAGAATTCACCTCAAGTGGATACCGGGTCATTCCGGAATCGAGGGAAACGAACGTGCCCACTTATTGGCAAGAAAAGGAGCATCGACACCCTTCATAGGACCAGAACCATTCTGTGGCTTCGAAGACACTTTCTTCAAAGCAGAACTCCAAAAGGAAGAAGAAAAACTGAGAGAAACCCATTGGAGGAACCTCTCAGGGTTGAGACAAGTCAAAGAACTTCTCGGGAATTTTAACCGAGAAAGGTCGAAGATACTCTTCAACCTCAACAAGGAACGTCTCAGAACACTGACGGGATTCCTAACGGGACATTGTAAGCTCAAGGAACACCTGAGGAAGTTAGGCATAGAAGAGAATGGCGTCTGCAGATTCTGCGGGAAAGGAGACGAGACACCACGTCACCTACTGCTCAACTGCGATGCGCTAGAACTCAAAAGAAGTAATGTTCTGGGCCGTCACCAGCTAGAGGCCGGGAACTTACCCGACCTTGATCCTCTCAAAATCCTGAAGTTTCTTAAGGAAACGGACCTGGAGAGGGTGCTTCACTAAAGGGATTCCACACCAGGCGAAGCACAGTAGAGGGGATACAATAGATCTTTCAGGTCGCAGTAACTAGATCACCCTCAATATACCAATACCAATACCAATACATGATACCCATGTCAATTAAAATTTGGAAGTTGACAGATATGTCAACAGATTTTGACAAACAAGACCGAAGGCCGAGTTTCACAATCGTCGAAGTGTATAAACACTTTTTTTGCAAAGTGACACACAAAATTTTTTGTTAAATCGCCAAGAAACAAAAATTTATGAATTTTGAGTCGTCAATAAATATAAATTTTTGAACTATTGCTATTTTATATTGTCAAAGTGACAGGCTTCATGAAGATTCATGAAAACTCTTTTAATATTTGTCATTTCATTTATGTCACTTTTAGGCACTTGTGCCTAAAAAATGTCATTTCTAAACTAAACTTACAATCAAAATGGCAACTTATAGAACGATTTATGAAAAAAGCGTTTTTTTTACTTTTTTATTATTATTAAAATTTTTGTCTTTCTATAAGGGGATTTCTGCTAATTTTGAAGATAAAAAAAATTGAGCTAAAAAGATGATTATGGTTTCAAAAATCATGCTTTTTCAAAATAATGTTCCAAGATTCAAAAATTTAGATCTATCCATGAAATTAGCGTGTGTCCAATTACGGTATGCTCTCATCTTTTTTTTTCTTCCTCATAGACCTGCTATTCTAAGCTCAATGTTCACTCGTCGTCGTGAAACATTTTCTAAACAAAATAAATTTCGTTGATAGAACAACTTTGTATGTTGGGCTGATGAATATCTGATAAATTAAATTAAGTAAGCTTTTTCTCAAGAATTATTACTTTCGAAAATTATTCCACTCATGTTATTACACCTATTTAATTTCTCAAATATCGACGTTTGCTATCGGATATTTTGTATCGAGGAAGGAAGAAAGAATACAAATGGATTAATTTATCGATAATTCTGCTTGTTCATATGTTGCTATGGCAATGGCTCGATTCCTTGGCACTCTATTACTAAATTACGAACAACAGTCCAGCAGCCTGTCCACTAGGCCATGAACGTCTGTAAAAAACGAATGCCATAGGTACCGATTTTTATTAGAAATATTAACATAAAATGAAAAAAATGTGTTTTTAACAATAATACTTGTCTTTTTAAAAGGCATTTTGAGCTTTGTTCGCTGTTAGATAACGTTCAGTACCTTATTATTCGATGGAATATGCAGTTGTTTTCTCATACTTACTTGCATGTAGACAATTTAACTCCATCTGCAGAAAAAATCACTCAACCGCTCCGCGCTCTCGTAAGCAAGTAAGTATTCGAGACCAACTGCATAAAAATATCCGTATACCGGATAAATCTAAGCTCTCGTGGTATTACCCCATATAAATTGTTTTGTTTGAGGACTAAGTACATCGTTTTATTTAGTGTAATTTTGTATTAAAATTTTTCCGAAATAAATTCGGAAATTATTTATTCTGTTTTCCACATAAAAAATGATAGACGTGCAAGACGTGCTTGTAATTGGCAAAAAATTAATGTTAGAAAGGACTTACGTTAGTAAGGATAACTATGATGGTAATGAATATAACGACGCCAACAATAATTATTATTATTCAATTGTTTATTTACTAAATGTTCGGAAGTAAAAAATTGTTGCCACTACGATTTTTTGCACTTTCTGAATAGTTAAATCAGAAACGTTAAATCATAAATTACATCTCTGGAATGAAAGCATAATACAAAACAAGGATTATTACTTGCTTATTTGAGCTGCTAGAATACATATAGAACAAAACTCTGTGCATGCTTCCCGTTCTCAAATGGGCTGTTACATCACAAATTGAAGACTTTAATCATCATTAGGTATATGTTACTCTCCTGGAATGCTCTTTTTTCCATTTCGTTGTCCTAGCAAGTTTTTAATTTTATGTTCCGAGCTAATGTTATGACTTATTAAAAAATTGAAATAACTTCAAACATCAGAAAAAAGAGCATTGTACGTTGAACGCCAGGAAATTGGAATAATTCCAAGAATAATCGACATTTTAACCTTCTAGATTGAAAAAATATGTAATGTTACTGTAAGTCATTGGCATTTGAAACAGATATCCACAAATCATAAAAAGATGTATTAACTTTAATAGTTCCCGGGAGAAAAAGATTATTTAATGAAAACTAGCAGGTTTTATTTTTATATATTACCACGAAGTATGAATGATTTTAAAAATATCAATTTTGGTTCATTCTATGATCAAGCTGTCATAAACAAAAAAAGAGTTTTTGGGAGATCATTTTCCGTCCAAATACTCAGCAATCAATATATCTAATAGATAATGATAATAATAATTGATAAATGACAAATTTATAAATATAATTTAACATAATCATCACATACTAAATTTTATAATCCATTTTAAAATATGCTACGTACATTGACGTCATCCGCCAAAGTCTTGTTTTTGGGAATGTCTTTTTCGATCTAAAAACTAAACGTGAATTGAAAGTAGGTATTAATTTTCAGTCACAGGTCAACTACACTCATTACACCGATTTTTTCTTGCTCACAATTTTTTCTTAAATTGTTATTTGATCAATCACATAGAAAAGTACATAATCTAAAAATATAGCTTTTGCTGCCTAAAAATATAATTTTTTTATGCCTATCATCAGGTCCCACTGGAGCATGTTTGATGTAAACTGACGAAAAAGATCCGCTATTAAACGATGACTAATACATTCTTAATTTCCATTCATTTCTCAAGTTTTAATAGAGTCCATTAAGAGATCAAACTACTCGGGGTGCTTATAATTTCTTGCAAAGGCTTCCCATAATAATTATTAGAGAGATATCTGGTATCATGATGAAAAGAAGATAGGTACCTAGGTAGATACTCGGAGTCAAAGCGAATCAATAACACTCATTTTAAATCTATTTACACGAGATTAGCCTTGCAGATTATTAATTTAGATAACCGGAGTCTTGCAAAGTTTACTATGGTAATCCTCGTAAGTAGGTACCTACTTTTACAAAGAAAACAACAAAAATAATTATTGTTTTTATCACCTATAACTTGAAAAATTATTTTAATTTTAGCTAAATAGGTATATTAGGTAGGTACATTATCATAATCACACAAAAGATTTTATCTTTGTGAAATTTTCCAAGCACTTTGCGTAATCCCCAGAAGAAGAACGCAAGACTAAAGCACACAGAGCAATCAACGCTTATATCCTGCTCATTGTTTTAAATCCCTCGACGATATTTCACATTGACCATTAACCATTACATTTGACAGATCCATCTGCAAATCTTTGCAACGACTCTTCTCCAGATCCCCCGAGGAGTGCCCCACGTTGCAGAACTGCATTAGACAGGATCCAAAGACGCAGTATGAGAGTGCATTGCCCCAAGCCCCAAAGCTGCCCTCCGTTGGGGGGACTCTGGATGAGTTCGGTTATGCCCTGATCAATACTACAGACACCGCCCCTATTCCTCTGTGCTCTGGAGTTACTGGCTATGCCAGTTGCCCGTCGACCGCCGAGTAGATGTTGTTAGATGCGTGCACATTCCTCCCAAAGACGCAGTATTTTAGTCAGTGCTTGCTGCTTTGTGTCGTTGTTGGTAATTCAGGAGTAACAAAACATAACAAAGTGTAGATACAAAAAGAAGGTTGCTGATAGGACAGATGGACGAAGAAGTGTTGGCTGGATGAAACAGGTAGTTGTTTTGGTTTTGAAACAGGGTGAAAGGTCAAAAGGCCAATTATTGTATTCAACATGAGAAGCTGATCTTAAGAGTTTTCAGTTTTCTTACCCTCTCTATTTTTTGATACGTTTAACGTCGACTTTAAATAATCTCCATTTAATTTATTATTAGGAAGGTGCGCTTAAGTAACAGAAAGTAAATTAAATTCGTTAAGTGTTGTTATAAATACCTGTCACACAACTTCTTTATATAATTTTGAAACTCTGATAAAATTTTTGCTCTGCATACAGGCTTCTTGGAGATTATTTTGGTTCAATCTGTTACAAAAAAAGTCCCAGAAACATTTTTTCGTATCTCGTATAAGAGCTTTATATCGAAAAATCTTAACAAAGTAATATGTACAACAATTATTTATATCTACCTGCTTCAACAAAACTTTGTTGAATCTAACGTTCGTTCTTTGCATTGCAATGCGGAAATATCAATAGGTCATAATAAACAATGGATTTTTAGGTTGTGTATAGATTTTTATTATTTTATTTCAAAAAATTTATCTCTTACGTAAAATGAAGGTATTTATACATACAAAAGAGTAATGAATAAAGGAATGTTTTTATTTTATTTTTCTTTCACGAATACTTTGACTTTGAGGAATATTTCAATCAAAAAATTACTACAACCTGCTTTGCTGTAGGAACCAAGTTGGTATGCAGCTGAGTGACTTAAATTTTATTTTTTTTAACAGCGGTTGAGCTTTGATGAAAATCTCGGACGAGTCGATTTAACTTTTTTTTTTAATCTAAGAATTTTCTTTTGAAGGTCTTCGAAACAAAGGGTCTCACCCCACCTCCGAGGTACGAGCTATACATAGCGGTACACTTTTCTTAAAGTATACCGTGAAATTTATTGCGCAATAAATTAAGGACCCTTGTTTCTGAGCTCAGCAACAAATAAATGCGATCTAAAAGAGGACCTAGGTACATCTTTTTGCACAATTTAAGTGAATTATATACCCTGATCGTCCTTATTTTTCCCTTCAAATTATCGTTTGAATTGACCTGAAATGTGATAATTTTTCTCTTATGTATTTTGTAATCCGTTGATTTGAGTCATCACATATAAAGGTTATATTGAACTCAGCAACAGACGTAACTATTTATGATGTAAATGCTTGGGGTGCAATTTAAAAAAAAAGTATGACGTCATAACCGGAGGCGGTGGAAAGGAACTGTTTCCGCGATTAAGCCGCATTCGTTCCGGAAATAATGTAACTGTGGGCAGATTTCTATCTAAAGAGGATCGTGGGGAAAAGATAAGAATCGTAAGGACTGGACGGATGTAATTTCAATTTATTAATATTTACGTTCATTGGAGATCAATTTTATTTGTTTCCATCACAAAAAGCTCAAATTATTTCTTAATTTTTGAGATTTTGATTGAGGGTAGTTTTTAATCAGATCACTGCTTGGGAAAACTGCTAGTTTCATATTTCAATAATTATTATAATTTTAAATTTACATTTTTTGATTGAATCGTGATTTTAAACGTTTTTTTCAAGATAAAGTAACTATGCTTAGAGAATAAAAGGTAATGCAGGGTTGTATTAGAGTGATTTCGGATAGGGTTCTTTAAGTATGCAAATTTTATTCTAATATAAAACTTTCATAACCCGCAGACATGAATAAAAAGTGTTCTAGAAGTCGATTAAATTATGTTTGGAGTAAATTATGTTGGAGTATAATAATTATGATTTATCGTATTTGCGCAAAATTTATGTAAAAATATATGTAGGTATACCTATTTCCGAAAATACACTTGCTTGTAATGCTAGGTGCAAATTATAATTTAAGAAACCTACAAAAAATCTTGACAATCCTTCACCTCTTTGAAAAACATGATTTTTTGCAGAAAAAATCTTGAACAGCTCGTTTTCTGTTCTTCTGTCATGTAATAAGATTGTTCCACTAGCAGATTGAATAATAATAATAATTGTAACACTTTTAAGTATATTTATATAGTGGCGAGACCTTTATGTAAATCCCTTCGAGCTGCAAGATTGCTTTAACATTTTTTATAACCATCCTTAGTACATAAAGGCAACTTCGAATCATATTTAGCTCCTGGTAAGCTTCCACAAGTTTTCGCAAAAAATCTATGTGTTCAACTCACAAATGAGCCACAGTATTAAATCTTCTAAGAAACTTTTTTGTAGAAAAGGTTGATTTTCATAACGTTTAGCTTTAAATTTTAAAGCTTTCTCTGAATATTTTCACACTGAATAATTGATAGGTTTGGTTTTGGGTCCAAAGAACGGCTGGATAGCTGATATTTTTCAACCAATTAATGCCTTATTAATAGTCTATTATCTCTAGCACCAAACTTCCTGATATGGACATTAAGTGAGTGCTTATGAATGCGTCTAGATCATCCTAGCTAATTCGGAAAACTTTTTTTCATATTTATTAAAAAAAAAACACAAAAGGTTGTTTAATTTTTGTTTATAGGCTTTTAAAGCTAGGCTTTAAGTGAGAAGTATTTTTTGCGACAATTGTTATAACTCACCCAAAGTTATAACTTAGTTATAGGGTGAGTTATCGTTCCAGATCTAGAAACAAAAAACAAGGAATCCCTTTGAGAGGACATGTTAAATTCACAAAAAGGATTCACCAGCACTTACCAAAATCTCGGGGGCGTTTCGCAAGGTTTTATTTTTTACTAATTAGGTACCTAGTTACAGAAAATACAGTGAGTGCCTAAATTATGGAACCAATTCAATAAATCTTTCTATTTTTAGTTTTGAGAAAAATCTAAAAACAGAAATTAAAATTAAAATTTAATTTCTAGTGATTGTATATTTTTTTATACAGGTATTTCTTATAATGACAACATCGTATATTTTTTAAATGGTATACCCTGTAGTTAGGTACATTATGGCATATTGAAATGGTCTGAGCAAATTATTCAATATTCAGATTTTTACAGTTGGAGTTTAAATTATGTAGTTTAGGAGTCATAAACAAGTGAAAATCGCATTATATGTACTATAAATTTTAATGAAGGGTGTTGAAAATTATCAAATTTTTCATCGCCCTGTATAACAATTTTAACTAAATAATACGATACCACGTGAAAAGTTAGCATAGGGACATGGACGTCGTTTGCCGATATTTTGAGCCGTTTTTAACGTTTTAATGTGCTTTGAAAATGGAAAATTAAGATTTTCATTTACTTAAATAACTCCTATAGTTAAACTACACAATTTAAACTCCAAACGTAAAAACCATTCTGATTGAGTTTTCTCAGACAATATCAAAATGAAATAATACACAGGATGTCCTTTTAAAAAATATAGGATGTTGTCATTACTGAGCCAAGGAACACTCTGTATAAAAAATATAACGTTACTAGAAATTAAATTTACCTGTTTTTTCGTTTTTCTTCAAAACTCAAAATTTAAAAATAGTGATGTAATTTATCCGATCACTGTATATTTAAATTTCAATGGGTATAAGCAAATAAATTTTAAGTACTTTTAGCTTCACTAAAGTATAATTAAATGATGTTCACTTCTCCAAGTAAATGTGTTGGTAGATTCTAGACAGTCAACTTCCTCAGGGGGTGTTAATCGGAGCTAAGATGAGATGAGCTATTTCCCTCGGAAATGTAAACAAAAACTCAATCAAGCGTATGTTCGCCGTCAGCGGGAGAACATGCAAACAATGGTCGGAATTAAGAGAAAACATTGGACTAAGTTCCCTATAGTTGGTGGTTAAATGTTCTTCTCTTTTTTAATAAATAATTGTCTAGAAAGCGAGTACAATGGTACCTTATAAACGAAGTATCGGTTTTACTAACGATTGGGCCTATTTTAGATGCGCCACTCATCGTCAGCACTGATTGTCAGCGCTGACAATCCGCGCCGACGGCTCCCAGCTTTCACATGCAGCGAATCGTCGTCAATTGATTAATGTTTTCACGTCGACACAAGTTTCGGGCTGTTGCACCTTAGTTGTTATTAAAATGAGAAAGCAGCATCAGTAATCCAAGATTATAATAATACCAATAATTATTATATTAATAATAATACCTTTCAAATTTAGAAGTCAGAACAACAATGGATATGATATAGGGTGAGGCGTGGGAACTTTAGGGCATTTTTATGTGGGGAAGTGTTGGGTGTAGAAGTCTAAAAAATCTCAAAATTTGGACATGTGTGATATCAACTTTGACGACCTGAACTAAAATATTTGCAACCCCACACCACTTCCGGTTACACCGAAAATAGCCATCAACTTTCTTATTTTAAATAAGAATTACAATAAATAAAGAATATATTTTATAAAACTTTCTAAAAGATAGGTTTATGAAAGATATACATATAAAAAGTTATCATGTAATCTCTGTGCGGTTGTGGAAACTCCAACCCTTGTTTCATTATTTAGAATCACAAACCTTGATTTATTTACAATGAAGAGAATCAAATTTAAGGGAAGTCATTCGAGACTGGGTTTGAAATTGGCTGCCGGTCAAATAGTGGCCGGAAAATTCTGCGTGCCTATCAACTTTTCCAATCACTTTGTTTTCCTCGTCAGACGAATTAAATAAAGTGGAACAAGTTGGGGGTTCAATAACACTCCAAAATCACTTGATATTTCATCCAATCCTGTTCCACAGCAATTCAATTCTAAATTCATCGTTATCTAATATTTTACAATATCATCATTTGTCACTTTTTCAGTCGGGCACAACCCAAGTTAGTGTCTTAAAAAATCTTATTATTAAAATAATCTTTGAATTAAAAATTGAGTTTTTCTTACTCGGAAAATATAAATTTAAGATTACCTATACTCTTTTTAATTTAAGAAAAAGTTCAAATTACTTAAATCTGGTGAGCAGGTCGGCCATTTCAGAGTACCTACCTAGATCTACCTGTTCTTCAAGTCCATTGTCCCGACCAAACTCCGAAAAGCCCGCTCATAATGTGGTGGAGATTCATCTTGTTGGAAAGTCAAATCGTCTTTTAGGTTTTACGATTCCTTATAGCCACGATATCAACAAGCATTAGGGTTAGAGGATCCTAAGTATGGAGAAAATGTACTCATGCTTCGGATACGTTCAATACCAAGGTTTTACAGCTATTTACAGTTGAATTTAAGAAAAATGTACACTCTGTGTTTTACGTATAGCTTACTTGAGATTTCCAGGTGTTACCTGTTTTATTGTTTCTTTAATAGCCAGGTATGCATTTCACAAATAGACCAAGCAAATAGTGTTTTTTCTTGATAAAAAATAGTAACGGAATACGGCCGGTGCCATCACATCCGGATTAGCTCCCAGATTCTAACAGTCTTCTACTCGAGTTTACCATTTTCTTCATTTTAATTGACCATTTAGTGCAAAAAATCGCTTTTTTTGTCTTTTTGCCTATAAAAGAAAAACTGGTGAAGCAATGTAAATTGTCCACAATGGGCAAATTGTAGAGAATGAAAATACGAAGAAAATAAGAGCTGAGATAACCCTATCGGCTTATTATTAAAGAAGGAAACAAAAAAAAAAAACGGTTTTTTCAAAATTTCATAATTATGCATTTTTTGAGTTGTATTGTATTTTTTGCAGCGAGGCTGGATGCTGTGGAGGACGCCTGATTCTAACTTATCTAACGGATTTGGAAAGTAGTACTTTGTGTTAAGCTATAAAACTACAATCTTGTTTTTCCATTTAAATTCTGAAAAGCAAGTAACAATTGCGCGCAAACATGAGCGATAACGGTCGATCGCAAGAAAGTGGGGGTAGAACAACAGTTGAACGGAAGGCATAATGCAAGAGCTTATTGTACCCCTCTCTGCTGTTCTACCCCCACTCTCACGCGCTCGGTCCTTTTCGCTTTGGCATTATTTCTGATTGCAATTACGCAAAAACTAATTATCCGACGGCGTCTGGGTTTTGCACACGTGAAGTACCTACCTAACTATATCGACTATCTCGCAAAGAGCCTGCGCTACAACTCAAAAAAAAAAAAAATAGCGACATAACGAATTTTTGAAAAAAACGCTATTTTCAGTTGTTTTTTTTTGGGGGGGGGGGGGAGTCTCATTTTCTTCGTACTTTAATTTTCCACAATTCGTCAATTACATTTAGATTGAGATCTAAGTGTCTCTCTTCATCTCTTTTGTGTCTCTAAAAGCGGACACTGACGGTATCCTGTCACTGTTTTTGTCAGAATCTGGTGATTTGGGAGCTATTTGCTTGGCTAATACATAATTATAATGACTTTTGAACGCATTAAACTAGGTATTGTCACCACTGAATTGTTTAGAAACACTCTAGAATACAGCTTCCAAGCGGAAAAGGACGCGCGCGTTTCAGGCTTCAACCTTGAAGTCACATCCCTATTTAATAGCAAGGTAGGATACCGAAGAAACAAGAAAGAACAATAATTTATCACGTATTTTGTAATGGCTTTTCTACCCTCATTCCAGGAAAATTCCCCGAATTTTGGTCGATAATAACAATAAATCAGTGTCATTAGTGTAATTGTTTCTGTTACTGGTTATGATTTTGGGCTTTGTTTATTAGTACAGATACTCGTAGTAAATTACGTGTTTATTATCTAACTCAGCCTAGAGGACGATTTACGAGGTAACTGAGTAAATAAAAATCATAGGAAGCAGAATTAAGCCTGAAATGAAAATTGCAAGACAGGTTGAATTAACAGGAAATTAATTTGGCTTGCTAGACTAGAAGGAAAGAGTGAGTTGCTCACAGCGTTAACCAATTCTGTTTGTAGCAAGGCACACCTAGTACCAAATTATCAATTATTAACTTATTTCTTGACAGCTGTAAGCTTTTTCGCGCGCCAAGGGCTGATATTAAACAAACGGAGATTTATTATGGATATGAAACTTGGAATGGGTAACAAAAAACGAGGTTTCATATAACAAAAGAATAATTGCGATGCCACTGGAAGATAGACTAGTAGATTCTCAATCATGAAAATTTAATAAGAAACAAATTATTGTAGCGAAAGGAAATAAAAACCAGGCGCAGTCTCTTCATTTCTGTTTAAACGGTTTCGTTATTTACGAAACAATAAATCGGATGATTGCCTTGTACTTACTTATAAAATGGAAATAGAGAAAAAGTTTGATTTGAAAATATACATGACATAACATGAGTCTTATAGTATTATGATTGGCAAGGTAAAGAGAAATAAAAAATAAATTATCCATCATGATCAGAAATGAAAATTTGGCCGCTAGAAAATATAAAAATCATATAGTTTAAAAAAAAAAGTCTGTGACTAACGCGCTCTGAATGACATAAGAATTAAATCTGGAAACGAGACATAGTTTGAAGACAAAAACACACAATTAAGCCTCCACACAAAGTTTTGCTTGAGTCTGTGGAACTAAATCTAAATTACTGGATACCCATGTAGCTTAAAAATATTCCTGATAGAGGAAATGAAACCTCGTCGACCGAGTAATCCATCGAAAATACAGAATTGGCTGCCAGCAGGATATTTACCAATAATTATTCTCGAAGAGCATAACTAGGCAGAAATTGGAATCAATATGAAACCTTAATTAGCGGTCATGTTATTTCTGTATTCAAATGCATCTATTACCTACAATCAATTATTAAAATTATTCATTGGCCAGAAATTCTATAATTATTATTAGCAATGTTAGCTAAATATTAGTTACGAAATGCAATTAGCAATAATGCACATGTGTGGCTTAGGCTAATTATTGTTCCAAAACAATCAGCTTTGATTGGTCGTTATTAATAATCCAATTTGAAGAAAAACGAGCAAATAAATTCCTTTAATATTTTATCTGTTCGTTTCAGAATGGTTACAATTATTAATAAGATAAGTCATAAGTCATGCATAAGTCTTCAGTTTTTCTGTAAATGCATCCACTTGTGGAGTCCAAGTTCGCCGTGGATCAATGTCAACTCACAAAAACGTACTCGTATTGCACGCCAGCTTATTTGCTGCAAACCAATTTTGAGCCCTCGACTAAGCCTCGCAACCAAGCTCACAGACCACGCCTAAATCATCAGACCTGACAGTAACAACCTAGTCATCAGCCCAAAGAATAGTTTCTGTATTCTTCACGGAAACTGGTAAGACGTTTAGATAAATGAGAAACAGTAGTGGTTCAAGTATCGAAACCTGCGGCACCCCTATCCCGACTACTTCCTTTGCAGTTCACTGGTCGTTTATAAATGTGAAAAAGATTGATTTTAGTTTCTCTATAGTTACAGTATACAATATCTAAAAGCATTGCATTAGAAAAAAGGCACCAACCCTGCAGCAGTTCTTTGATAACTCCGATCTGTCACTTTTATGCCAGAAAGATGAGTTGATTTTACCATATTGTTACGGATTTCCTAACCGTAGGCTCGACGGATAATTGGGAAACACAGATTTACTGTTTAATTTATTTATTTAATGTCCACAGGAATTTCAGATTACAATGTTACAAATATCACTACTTCTTATACACAACAACTTTACTTGGTCTATAACACTACTACTTTTCACTAGTCACTTAGGAATACCGCACTGTCTATATCGCCACTAGTCGCTTGGTTCCTTCGCACACTGCTAGACTAAAATTGACTGAGTTTGCCTGCTTGCTGGCTATTTATAGGACATCCCTACCTCTGGAAGTAGCTTCTGGAGGATTTGCTGACGGCTCGCTTCGAGTTCCCGAACAAATCCAAGAGAAAGATCTCGAGAATATTCCCTTCCTAGATCTTCGGCTCCCAGACACTCAAACATCCATTTCTGGAACTTCTCCACAGGAAATGACCAGAGTTTTCCATTCATTTCCCGTGGTTTTCAGCGAGATCCTTTCTCGGGGTATCAGGGGTCCAGAAGTGTACAGGACGTCAGCTGTTGTTGTCGCTTACTGGTGGGCGCGTCCGGCTTGACCCCCCACCACGCGCCCCGGTCAGCACAGAACGCCGGGGGCCGATCACTCATGGCTACCGTTGCTCTGTCCCGCCCACTTTTTATCCATCGCTCTATTCGTATCAATATCTATATCAATTTCTTGATTGTTGTCCGAATGTACAGTTTTTTCACTGAGATGGCTATTTTTCTACTTCCGTCCGACACTGGGGCTAGTGCCTGTTAGAGACTTCGTTCTACTTTCAACAGGGCTAATGCTACTCCCTATTAGAGGTTTCCGTGGTCTAGTTTTGCAAATAAATGTATAACTGTACGTAGTAAGTGCTTTCTCTCTGCTTTATAATAAAGGATGTAAAAAAAACTATTTATTGCAAACTGACAAACGAGGATATCAAGAAATCGTAATTTTCAGTTCTTTTTCACCACACGTAACCGCTGGTGATGCATGTCTGCCGTAGTTGTAGACGAACCGTTCGAAGCAAATTTCAAATGACCACGGAAAAACAGCCTGGAATAAATTATGATTTCATGTAACTTGAATCATTCAAAAAGGAGATCAAAAATTTAAAGACGGTATCTCAAAATAAAAAAAAAAAAAACTTTATGTTTCTCGCCGATCTGTTCCGTTTCCAGTTAAAAAAAGTGATTTCGTCTTCAATAATACCCGACCAAATACCCGACTTCGGTTATTATAGCATAAAGCTAACATTGGCTTCTCGAGTAAGGTTTTTAAAATCCCTTGGGACATGGGGTTGGGCAATGGCATGTTGGAAAATAAAATTTTCCAGATTCTGCTAGAAAGGAAAGACATGAGAGGTTGCCTCACGTACGCTGAGCTATTTGATTTCTCGGATGAGCATAAAGAAGGAAATCTAATCTTACGAGCAATAGACTACCAAGCGAATATTTTTCAACTTTGTAGATAGCATGGTTTTCTCTGTGCTAGCAGCTGTAATATAAACTTAATTCAATCATATACATATAGGTACTAAATTAGGATTTTTTTACATCAGTAGAATGAAAATAATAGTTTTGCTTCATGTTACTCTCGGTTATATGACCCCTTGAAATATTTAAAATGAAAGATATTACAGTTTTTTGCGAGTAAGGTAAAACTGTTTCTCATAAGAAACCAATTACTTATAAGATATGAGAAAAGGAATTTTTTCTATAAACTCAACAGCTATTATAGGTACTACTACATTCATGAACAAACAGAGCATAAAAGGGCGAACACAATAAAGGTGTCTTGTTATGCTTGCATGAGCAATACGGTAAAAGGCAAACAAATCTAGGAAGTTGAAAACGATGAAAAAGAAAAGCTGCGAACCAATCCGAAATGATAGAGCTGCAAAGGCACTTACGAGAAGACCTCGAGGAGGGCGTAAAGCGGAAAGCCTAACCCGAGAGAGAAAACTTGAAGTCATGTTATTTATTTTTACCAGAAATGTTACCACTTATTGTAGATGTGTTACCTATGTATGTGCACTAGAGTGTACTCAACTGAATATATTTTCATGATTTATTGAAAATATTGCTCGTGAAAATATGGAAGAAGATTTTAGATTCTATTTTTTAAGATAAATATTTATGGACCTTGAACAGGAAAAGGTAAAAGAAGAAACGGCAATTAAAAACTCTCTGGCCTCTAGGTAACCTTTCAATAAATTTTCTATCCCCGCACGTTAAAGCGGAATTGTTTGAAAGTCTTTCTAAAAAAATGCGGCTAACTTGATCTTGGAAAAATGGAAAACATTTGCACGTCCAAAATATAAAATTGTCAGTCTACGTTTACATTGTAAGACTTTTAGAATGCTAATATAGAAACTAGAAAGGTTTTAAAAGCTTCCCCAATGTGAAAAGTTGTTTAATTTACGTTCTCTGCTTTTGATTCATTTTTCGTTTTCATGTCAACACTGATGTTTGAATAAGTCTAGACTTTACATTTGAGAAATTCAACCATTAAACGAGACCTTTTACGAACTGAAAAGATGGAAGGTACGTTAAAAAACACAAATGTCAGCGTTACGGGTATACAATGTAATTTTTATTTAAATAACGTCATGCCAATTTAAAATAAACATTGATAATTTTCATTCAGCAAGTGATGGTTTGAGAATGATGAAGAGTAGAATAGTAAATTCTATTCCAGCGGACTGAAATGCTTCATTATTTAATCCCGAGGCTGGAAGTTTATTGTTTGAGCAAAGAGTAGCTATAATCACATGAGGGATTGAGTAAAGCCTTTCGGTCCTGTGGTGTATACGTAATTTTGGCTACATTGGAATAATTTAACACTTGACTCTATTATAAAATTTATAATACTCGTACATATCAACATAACTTGATATTATAATATATGTATATGTCTGGCTGCCCTTACATCGACATTTTCAGAGCGACATATATCTTAATAATAAGACTCCTGAAATTTTTTTTAGAGAAAAATATTAATTAATATGTAAAACTGTAGACAATTCTGACTGTTTACAGTTTTGCAGTTTTCCATCAACTCACCAGACCTGAAACTAAATTACGTTTTCATTTGTTTATTCGAATGCCATCACTATTTTTTTGAACCTATTGTTAGGTACAAAAGAACTGTAAGACATCAAAGTTCCACCTCTAATGGGGTATCTCGAATTGTTTATAGAACATTAGGTACAAGTTACGAATGTTAAAAACACCGAGAAAAATGATACGGTAATAAAACTTGTTATATACTCCATGAAGAAACAATTTTCCTTTGCTTATCGTGTTCATTATTTTGTCCTGTATACAGGATACATTTCTTCACTTATCTTATCACACCTGTGCCGTATAGCTACTATAGGAGATGTGCTATCTCACGTGTCATCTTTAAATTTAGATCAATTGGGCCTTTTTATGTACTCAGGTATCCATTTTCAACCTTTCTTATTTCTATATGTATAGTCGATCCTAGTTATCGGCGAAGTGAAATAGAATGGACACAAAAATAATTTACTTTTTCATCCCTTCAGTAAGTAAAATATCTTACTGGTTCATATGAATTCATTTTAATTTATGTACCTACGAGTATAAACCAATTCCCGGATGGTGATGGTTATATACCTGCTTATAAATTTAAAATTTCAATTTAGAAATTATTTTATGTCAATTATTACTGTCAGGTAAATTTACGCTTATACTTTTGCAGCCGACCTTATAAAAGTAGGAAGGGAAGTTATTAGGAAAAACATTTTTATAGAAACCTACAGGAGCGATTAATCATGAGGGAAATCATTTCTTATGACAGGTTTTCTCTCGAGAAGACCGATAGATATGAGCCACGTCAGAGAAATCCTCCTGGTGATAAATAACAATAAGTATAAAAACTTTTATTCATTTTATAATGGCAGTCCAAGGATCGTTTTACCTTACGTCATCCAGATCGATGTAAAACAAATATTTTATTAAAGTCAATAAAAACTTTATACATTAACAAATTAGATTTGAAGGTTGGGTTGGGAAAAATTTAATTTAAAAAAATAAATTACCACGTAGGACTTTTATTAATTAATTTGACTTTAATTTGACATTTCCAGATACTTTAAACGACATCCTTGAGCAGGATATAACGCCATCGACATTTTTCAAACCGCGACCTCATTAATAAATAATGTAAGGTACTGATTCTTCTGAAACTAGAATTGAAAAAAATAGGCTGATGATTATGATGAAATTCGGCAGACATACATAATTTTGAGTTAAAAATTTGTAGGTATTTTTGCAGAAGAGGTACACAGAAAAGAAAAAGAATGCTCCTATGAGTCCTTTCAAGGCATACTTGATTTACTAAACATGAAAATATGGTCAAATTTATGGTAATTATATACATCCGCGGCTCCTAAGTTTCATCAATTTTTTCGGGACCGAGGAGCGAGATAGGGGTGCTGGGTGGGTAAGAAACTAACAACAGCCATTGCAAACTAATATTAAGGTCACAACTAAGACCTCTTTGGCACTACGGTCGAATTTCTATTTTTTTTCACTTTCAGGGCAAGGAAAATCTTCGAGATTAACAGTAGCACGGTTTTTATTTTAAATTTTGCATTTATATTCAAAAAATCGTAACATCATTCCCTGTGGTCTTTGCACGATATGAAAAAGCGGATATGATGCGAATACGTTTGGAAGCGCTCGCATTGTGTCGTAAGTGGATACATCGTTAATTACATCGAGACTAGTGCTATTTATTCCGCGCTTGTGTCAGGACCGTACTTTCTTTGCACTCTCAAAATTGGTTTTTAAAGCCGTTTTGTGGCATTCCCTTTCATTTGCAAAGCAAATAAATACCTTCCTGGTGTTACTATAGGTATGTTCTCCACCCCTATACAGGGTGTTCGGTAAGTACCTCCTAAACTCTCGGGAGCATACAGGGGAGGTCAAAATAAACCTAGTCTGTCATAAAAAAAACATTCCTAAAGTGTCCCTAAACGGAGATACAGAGCCCCAAAATGGTACCCTAAGATTTACTTTTTTGGCTCTAACTTGTGAACTGACCTGTATAATTTGATGAAATTTTAATTTTTTTATAGAGGCCATAAAGACTCATTAAGCCATATCAGAGTGGATGTTTGACGTCCTAAAGGAAGTCAGGAACGGACTTACCACCACACTCATTGTGTCAAAGTTTTGACAGGTGTCATTTTACAGAGCTGAAAACTTATTTTTTAAATACGCTGGTCATTCATCTTCACAAAAGGTACTCTTAATTTATTTCGATAAAACTAGCGGTTCTCAAGATAAATCGACTTTTATACGAATTTTGATCAAGTTCCGTCAATAGCAATCCATTATGTAGGTAGGTTTATCAACAATAACCTGATTTTTACCTGTTTGTGTTTAGCATTAGTAACTTTTGAGTGTTTCGCATACCTAAAAATCGATTTATCTCGAAAACCGTCAGTTTTACCGAAATAAATTAAGAGCACCTTTTTTAGAGATGAAGTATTAGACTATTCAAAAAAATAGTTTGTAGCTCTGTAAAGTGACACCTGTCAAAATTTTGACTCAACGAGTATGATGGTAAGTCCGTTCCTGACTTCCCTGACGACGTCAAACATCGACTTCAATATGGCGTGATGGCTCTCTGTGGCCTCTTGCCTCTATAAAGTGTTTAAATTCCATCCAATTATACAGGTCGGTTCAAAAGTTAGAGTAAATTGCCGGGCACCCTTTTAGGGCTCCATATCTCCGTTTGGGGACACTTGAGGAATTTTTTTTATGACAGACTAGGTTTTTTTTGACCTCCCCTGTATGCTCCCGAGAGATTAGGAGGTACTTACCGGACACCCTGTATAGGTGCCATAGTGAAACTGTAGGAGCCGCGGATGTACAATACGTCCAAAATAAGTTGGCCGTTTCAGTAGGGAGTATTTTGCCTTTTACCTACAATATCTGGAAAACTTTTAAAAATTATTAACTTGACTACCTATACCCCGCTATATCACGCCTGAAATCTGCAATGACAAATACAATACATTTCTAATATAACCCGTCCTCAACAGTAATTTTCAGAACCAGAGGCCAAGTTATTCTGGTCCTATTGTATATGACCAAATTTATTATCTAATCAAGCAGACCTGGACCCAAAATACTCAAATTACTTCAACTCGAAATTTTTTGTAATTTATATCTATAAATTCGCTTATCCTGGGACACACTCCAAAAGACTGATTACGTATTCTGCAGCAAACTGATGGATTGGTCTAAGTGCTTTCCTGCAGTGTCGGTAAAATATTTAGTTGTTTGTCTTTTTGGAACAGATGACGTTCTATAACACCTCAATATTCATTTTAAATAAGTGTAACTCACTTGCTAAATAAAAATCGAATCTACTTTCAAATTCTTTTAGGGATTGTTCAACAATTGAAGACAACAATCAATATTTTGGCGCTTGAATTTAGAGTTCTATGTCTTTTTCTGCAAGATGTCTTCCAGAATGTCTACACTGGATTATCGATTCTCCATTTCAACATCATTACCAAACACCTTTGACTTGAAACTTGGCCATAAAAATTGATGTCAACTTTATTTCCAGAACGTGCTACAGCATCTAATGCTATAAAAGTCTTGTAATATTAAACGACATCTAATCCGTTGTAAAAAAAAAAAAACAGCTCAGACAATCGTAAATGTATTCAAATCTCAAGAAATGGTATGGTTTTAATAATTTTCCACGTAAAAAATACACGAAAATGAAAATCACACTAGGAATTGATCGGAAAATATTAATTTCACCCAATTTCGAGAAAGTACAGCATTTTACACCTGCCAAGAAATTATATACAATCTTGTTCATATTCTTAGAACACTGACAGTATTAAATAATATTCCTACTTTATAGTACCTACTGCTAAAGCCATTTCTCGTCAATGAAACATACCTGTACCTGAGTAGAGAAAATGATAAAATCTGTATTATATTATCATCATTACAGATCCCTATTTTGGTAACTTCTATCTCTGAAACAACTTTATTCTGCAGTCGACGATGTTCAATGAGATTTTTTTAATCCTGTTTTGCTATTGACCGGAAGTCATATCTGCATAACAGCAAAATCTAATTACAAGTATACGAAGCGTAAGGACGTAGGTACGTATTTAGGTCATGACCGATTGTTGTTATAATTGTTTTTTTTTCCGCATCTTCCTAAAAACACGTAATTTTCTGCCAATTGCTATACTCTTCCATCTCAGGTTATGATAGACCACCTATCAGAGATTCATGTCTAGTTCTGTACTTTACATTTTATTACATTTTTCTTTGCGCTTGCCCTTCTCTACCGTTTGTTTTCTGCCTACCGTAAGTCGTAGGCAGAACTCGACATTCTAGGTACGGTCGCTGGAAAATAGAGGTCGCTAGCCGTTTCAAACTAGTTATTATTTCATAACAGCTTTTGTAAGTAATGAAAGTGAAAACTGCTTTCGCAAATTTTCTTGACGCTAAGGACCGTGACAGCTTTGAGCAATCATGAAGTATATTCATCAAGAAATAATCAATTATCTCAAAAGTTTCATCATGGTCAACGTGAAGAGTAAAAAATTGCAATTTCTAAGATATTTTCCTACATTCCGGAGAGATTTCCATTTCTGCGAAGTCTTTCCCGCAGCTCCCTTTCGAAATTGGAATAATATGGTAATAACATGGTATGTCCTGTATCTTCTTGGAAGATTAACATCTCCGATGGGTTCCTGAAAAGTGATGTAGTTCCTCCGTTTTCCGACAAAGGGGCCACTGTCCCTGTTTTTTTTTTTAGGTGGTTTTTTAGATCATTAGGGAGGGTCACCAATACATTGTATTTTATAAAGAGACGAAGAGTAGCGCACCATCAACAGGCGAACCTCACTCGTGAACCGTACATTATGATGTAACTTTTTTGAACTAAATGACTGTATTTATGTAACTGTATTGATGATGTATTAGACAGAAATGAACGATCTCGGTGTTGTGTTGATATAATGCATGTCTAATAATAAGAATTGTATAGCTTATTCATGATGGCATTCAACAAACAAGTCTAACATTAATGATTAATCTCTTTGATTATATCCTTGATGAATATTATTATAGTAGGGATAGGTAATTGCTATATTCCCTAGGCAGTTTATTTTATTACGATCTGACTATGTTGTGAAGAAAAAAAAAAAAATTTTTAATTCCATCTTTCTATCGACCGATTTTTTTCCTTTCAAGTAACTACTTAACTAATTGAGAATTAGTCTGGATGAGAGGGGCTTTTATTGATTAGGTGATTTAAAATGAGCGCCATTTTCATTTCAGACATATGCTTCCACTTCAATTTTTATAAAAACTATGGCTACGTTCAAAGGATTGGAAGAATTTTCCAGGATGTCCTTGCTGGATGATACACCTTTTGGACGTAATGCCGAAAAAGAACAACCGGATGCTAATGGAAATGGTCAAGGAAGCCTGGTTTATTTATGAAATAATAAGAGCTTCGAAGTGATGTTTATTTTTCGCATCCCCGTATCAGAGAGATTTGTTTGAATACACAAGGTAGAGAGATAGAGGGGACTAAAGTGTTACAATATAAATGTTGTCTCTGATCTATAAACAATAATTTTATGTACTTATCTATAATAGTACGGGTGGGCCACGAAATATTATTCTCATATTTTTTCCTAATGAATACTCATTCTTAATATATTACGCTCTGCAACAATTATTGCAAAATTAGTAACTTTTTTGAATAGTTGGCGTGTTGCATTTTATCGGATCCAACAACATACCTACCTGGTGTTTGAGAATGATAATATCGATTTAAAATTATTTTCATTGCTACATCACGATACTTTTCCAGTTATAAATATTTACGTGAGGAACTTTGTCAGGCAGTAACAGTCACGGTATAAAAAAAACTAGGTCATATGTCATGAGGTAATTTTTTTCTAAAATCTAACTGGTCATAATGCAATAATTATTACAAATTTACTCATGTATCAGTAATGATTATTCAAGTAGGCAAGGAAATAAGTGAAATTATAGACTTCCCTATGTCGAAGGAAAAAAATCGTTAGATGTAGAGGGTAACAAAACCACTGTCCTAGTTTTTTGGCCGCGACTGTACGGTTAGATTTATATTCCTTTACCCTGAAGAATTGTAGTCTAAGATCTCGCAGAATCTCTCGGGAACAATGTATTTTATTGTTCGATGTACTGTAACGTGAATACGTCACCTGTTGTCCTTTTTGCAAAGCTTCCCTCGTTTTAAAGAGGATTGTAAAATTACAGTTCCCTACAACTCCCTATAATATAGATCGCATCTTTGAACTGACTACCCACACCATATTCTGGCGCTGGTACTGTCTGGATAATTCACTACTAGATGGCATTGCACGTTTCGTTTCACTAGGATTTTGAGTTCCTTTCAGGAACCAAATAAGTTGTCGTTTCAGTCCGATCCTGAGTTCCTTTCAGGAACCAAATAAGTTGTCAACTGTCAATCAGATTTCAGTATCTGCCCGTGACATTTCTCCTTTCACCAACCGAAGGCGGATTTCCTCTCCAGTTCACGGAACTGAATTCACTTCCTTTTTATCTGTCCATCAAGAAAGTTGATTCTCTTGATCGTTCCCATCGAAGCCTGTTGTTCAGGGTAAGTCGCCATTACAGATATTTTTGAAGAGAAGCTCTAATTTGATTATTACTTATTTTTAGCTTCGGGGATTCTATCTCAACGTTACCTTATACCTTATCTTTACCTTTATCTCTGGTAAATACTTTGTCTTCTCCGGTATTTACTAATTATCTGGATTAATTGCCTATTGCGACCGAGGAAGCCATCTTGAACTAAGAAACAAAGGGAGCATGGCCCATTTTTATTCTCCAACTATCTAATTCATCCTTCCACCGTTTTCATTCATCCAAGGTGAAATAAATCAACATTTCGAAGATCTCCAATAACAACAGAACATTTTCCCGGTGCTAGTGCTGTTTACGACCTTTCAACCCCAGGAGCCTCGTCAGGGCGCGGTCCCTACACCTGCTGGTTTTCTTCTGGAGATTTCAATGCCTGATTAAGCACCACACCTAGTAAAGTCCAGGAGTTATTAATATCCTTTTTACTGTCAAAATAAAGACAGTTTTTACCTCAATCAGCTTCATCCCGGAAACTGTAAGTGTTGTCTTTTATTTTATTTCACCGATCATGACGAAGAAGGACTAGAAGATCAGTGCTAACTTAGTAAATTAATTAATTATCACTCACGAACTTTATCTTTCCCGATATAAATGATATCGGAAGTATCTTATTCTTTTGTACACAGCTGTACAAGATAAAGGATCCTTTATTTTCAAACAAACTGATTGTTTAAATATATTTATATCAGATTTAAAGCTTTTAAAATAAGACAGGATAATTATTTGATTTTAATTAAACAGGAAATGTAAACCATAATTTGCTCATTAAACATCTGTCCATTTTAACTTATTCTTTGAAAATCACATTAACATCTTTATAACCCTAAATCTACTTTTTATTAGTTCTTCATAGAGTTTAGGTAGCACAATAAAAATAAGAACTCGAGCAAATCGAGTTAATAAGAACTGAAGAACTCTTTGGCATCCCTAATCTACCTTAGATACCTATATATAGGGTGTACCTTTTAAATAATTAAAGCAGCAGAATAACTAGCACTCTGATAGTATTTGATTCAGTTTTCAAGTTATTCAACTTCATTATCTTCAGAGAAATTTGTCGTGAAAGTTTCTTTTGCAGTATTATCGTTTTGCCGAAACAACATTTTGCCCTTCGCTTGCACTGCAAGCTCTCGTTACTGCTACTTTCGACATTCCCTGAATTATAATCAATTATTTTGCTCACGCTGCAATTGGCATTTCCCCGGCGGGAATCGAATTCACCCTCAAACTTTGGATTAGAAACTACCTTAATCAAATAAAAGCACTTGATCTCTTCCTAGTTCCCATTATAAATGGAAAATTGATATTAACGTCATAAATTACTTTGTTCAGATGTATCGTACAGTTATCTTACTTTTTTTAATGCATGATTATTATAGTTGCATGAACTCGCATGTTAGTCTAAGAATGTCTTAGTTAGTTATTGTTTTTTTTTACTGCTGGTGAATAATAGTGTCGTGACGCGAAAATACCTTATCTTCTTACCGCTACACTGCCGCTAAAGGGTAACCTTGCAAAAGGAGCTTTACGGAGTGGTTGTTAATACTGTCGCGAAGGTCTCGAGTAAGCTTTGGGAGAAGTTTGACTCCGTGCAAAGAGGATACTCTTAAGAGAGCTCTGCGATCAAACTGTCTTTGAAAGTTACATCCAAACATTTCCTTCATTAACATTATCCCATACCTTCGCTCATGAATTTTAAGTTAAATTCGAAATATCTGAATTATCGATCAGCTGTTCCAACTGGTGTCCCTCTGTCATTGTCATACGCTGACAGACTGCTAAAGCAACGACAATTCTTTACGTCTAACGTAGAAAGTGAATTCTTTACGTGTAAAGATACGTCATGGTGACATGTACTTCTTCCGATCCCTACCTTACCGACTCTAGAGAATATCTGTTCTTACCGACATACCTATGCATATTTAAATATTGCCTTATCTTATCTTAGTATCTCTCTAGATTACCTTTATCTCTCTCTCTACTAAGAAATTATATCTTATATCGGTATTTTAGTTTTTTTGAAATACCGTGACCTATTTTTTCGTTTTAAAACGAAGGGAATTCTTTTGAATTTAAATCTCTCTCTCTCTCACTTGTACTGGTGACGCGACGTCACAGCCAAGTCAAGTAGGCCAGGTTTATTCTTTCTTTATATAGGCCAGGTTCATTCTTTCCTTATTTAGGCCAGGTACACTAGGTGCTACGTTGCCTACCTGTGCTGATAATACTACTGTCTTCTCTCTAGAATAAAATAAAAAAATTTTATTCTCATCTATCTATACTATATTATAGTACCTACATTTTTCTAAAATGAATCCCGCTTCAGCCCTGCTCAGCGATGAGCTTACCTATGAGATTGCGTTGAGGAACCAAACACCTCAAAGTACGCAAGACAAGCGAAGGAAACAATTCCGAGCGCTTATTAATAGGGAAGATTCTACGGTAGCGTTAGAGTCACCCTACGATTTTGATAAGGATCTTTCTGAAATCAAAGCAACTTTGCTAGATTTAAAGAAAAAGATTCCTGAAGCTTCTGGATTGTTCACTGATCTTGCAAGCAGACGTATCCCTTTTCGAGTGGATCACGTTATCGCTCGAATAAACAGATTAAATGTTGAAGCTGATGCTTCTAAGAAATTTCATAGAGATGAGGCTTATGGAGAAGCACTCCAGTTGGAGGGAGAATGGCTTCTGAAGTTGGATGAGAATGAACCAGTCGTTCCTCCTGTTTCTGATATCTCGCAATCATCCACCTCAACAACTAGTACCAAGTACAGTGTCCCTGTACATAAGTGGAACCTAAGGTTTTCAGGCTCTAATAAAGACAACCTGATTTATTTCCTAGAAAGGGTTCGCGAATTGCAAATCTCGCGGAATGTTTCCGATGAAAATCTTTTTACTTCAGCAGTTGACTTATTTGAGGATAAGGCCCTCACCTGGTATCGCAGTGTTGCCGGTTCGTTAAAATCTTGGCAGGAAATTAAGTTAAAGTTGAAGGAAACTTTCTTACCCCTATCTTACGATGATGATCTTCTCAATGAGATAAATCATCGCACTCAAGGAGAAGAGGAGCTAGTAGCCCTGTATGTAGCCTCCATGAAAGAACTTTTCAAAAGACTTTCAATTATTCCCTCAGAGGAGGAACAGTTTAAGATCATAAAGCGGAATCTACACCCCTACTTCTTGAACCATTTGGCTCTGGTTGAAGTGTCAACTGCCAATGAGATTATCTCTATATGCAAGAAGCTAGAAGACAATAGGGCCATGATTTCTAAATATCGACCCCCTCCCTCAAAGAAGGTGCATAGTCTCCTTAGTTCAGACCTGGCATGTCCAGATGAGGCCATCCTAACATCGGCAAAACATTCTTTTGTCCCTTCAAGGTCAACTTCTCGTCTTTCAGGAAAACGTGATGCAGGTCACGACCAAGCTTCTTTACCTTTCTGTTGGAATTGTTCTAACCAGGGTCATCTTTACCCTAAATGTCGAAAACCCAGAACTATTTTCTGCTACGGTTGTGGAAAGAAAGATGTTTTTAAGCCAAAATGTCCCTCTTGCTCACCGAACTATTCTCGCCCAAAAAACGAGAAGACTGCGCGTCAGGGTGCAACGCAGCAGGAGTCAAGACACCCAAAAGTATCTCTCCCTTCGAAGAGGCCCGTGGATACAAACCACGCAAGCCCCTCCGAAAACCAAAAGTAAATATATTTACGACTGCGGACCTCCACCATCAAAGGAATATGTGGAAGGTCTGGTTAAATAGAGTCTCTGATTTCTATCGGACTCCAATTGTAATCCCTAAAAATAAACCTAGTAGGTCTACGACCCCTGAAATGATACCCCCAATCGTGTCTCAAATTCTACAACCCGATCCAGTAGATAATCGTCCCTATATCTCGGTGGATATGCAAGGAAAGCGTTTCACTGCTCTTTTTGACACTGGAGCGAATATTTCGGTTTGTGATGTAGAAGTCATAAAAGAAATTTTCGGCAGAACCCATGATTCCTCTGGAAATTCAGATCTCTTATGTTCACTTCGAAATGCAGATGGTTCACCATTACCTGTCACTTCAATCTTGGACCTTACCTTAACAATTGATGACGTCACTAAAGTTGTTCGTTTTCATGTTGTACCTTCTATCTTGCCCGAGATTATCTTAGGTATGAACGTGGCCATAGCTTTCAATATCTCTATTGATTTTTCCAGAGATTCATTTGAGGTTAGAGACCGGGTGGATCCTCCCTCTTGTTTTGAAGAACCCCAGGTTAGCACCATAAGTAGAATCCATGATTTTTCTACTCTTCCTCCTGAAGATGTCGTGAAATTGAACCCGATTATCGAAAAATTTCAAATTTTATCTCCTATCGATGTGCTGCCCGAAACTTCGGTTCTCTGTCATTCTATAGAGACCCCGAATGCCAAACCTTTTAGACAAAGGCAGTATCCCTTGTCTCCGGCAGTTCAAAAATTTCTAAATGAGGAAATTGATAAGCTTTTGAAACTTAACATCATAGAGAAAAGTAATTCCCCCTGGTGTTCGCCAGTCCTTTTAGTGAAGAAAAAGGATAATACCTATCGCATGTGCTTTGATGGGAGAAAACTAAACGAAGTTACCACCCATGATGCATACCCTCTACCTAGGATTGATTCCATTCTCTGTAAACTGCGAGACGCAAATTTTCTTTCCTCTATAGACTTAAAGCAAGCCTTTTTCCAAGTACCTCTAGACGCTGATTCACGTCCAAAGACAGCTTTCATAGTACCCGGAAGGGGTTTATACCAGTTCCGGCGTATGCCTTTTGGTTTGCGGAACAGCGCGCAAACGCAACAACGTCTCATGGACAGGATCATTGGACCTGACCTCGAGCCGTTCGTTTTTGTTTATCTGGATGACATAATTGTTGTCACTCATACCTTTGAGAAACATCTTGAAGTTCTAAACGAAGTCTATGAAAGGTTACGTAAGGCCAACCTCACTGTGAATTTTAAGAAGTGTCAATTTTGTCGTGACTCTCTTTCTTTCCTTGGATTTATTGTAGACAAACACGGTCTCCGTGTTTGTGAAGACAAAGTAAAGTCAATCACAGAAGCTCCCATTCCTCGCAACACCACAGGTGTCAGGCACATTCTAGGCATTTTGCAATACTATCGTAGATTCGTCAAAGACTTTTCCACTATTAGTGCCCCTATCTCTGCACTTTTGCACAATAGAAAGAAGGGACAGTCTATTACTTGGACTTCAGAAGCTGACCAAGCCTTTAAACTTCTTAAAGAACGCCTAACATCGGCCCCTGTCTTGGCTAGCCCTGATTTTTCCAAGCCTTTCTGCATACAAACTGATGCGAGTGACTATGGAATCGGCGCAGTTCTGTATCAAGAAGACGAAGGTTTCGAACACCCAATAGCCTACGCTAGTCGCACTCTCTCTAAGGCAGAGAGGAAATACTATGCTACCGAAAAAGAATGCCTCGGAGTCCTTTTCGGCATAGAGCATTTTCGTCCCTATGTTGAAGGCACCAAATTCACGGTCTATACCGACCATGCCTCTCTTCTCTGGCTTAAAAATTTTAAGGAGCCCACAGGTCGTTTAGCTAGGTGGTGTGTACGACTTAGCCAGTTCAATTACGAGATGAAACATCGCAAGGGATCTTGTAATGTTCCAGCAGATTTCCTTTCCCGAAATATCTCTCTCTTAACCGCGAATGATCTTACACCAGATGAGTGGTATAGGAAAATGGTGGAAAACGTCACGGGAAATCCAGATAGTTACCCAAATTTCACGGTTGAAAACGGTCTTCTTCTCAAACATCTGAAGCCGAACCATTCTTTATCGTCAAATCTCTCCAATTGGAAAATAGTCATACCTACACCAAATAGGGATGATGTTGTTGCGTCTTTTCATAATCCCCCTACTTCGGCCCATTTCGGCGTAAGAAAAACCAAGGCACGAATATCGGAATTCTACTATTGGCCCAAAATGGACCTAACGGTAAAGAAATTCATACGAAATTGTCAGGTTTGCGGTGCTCACAAATCGACTAATGTCGCTCGTGCTGGTTTAATGGGTGGTTACAAAAGCATAAGCTTTCCTTTCCAATTTATCTCCATAGATTTTATGGGTCCCTTTCCTAGGTCGAAAGCCAGGAATACACAACTTCTCGTAGTCACAGATTGGTTCTCTAAGTTCGTACTGGTAAAACCCATGCCGAACGCAACCGCAGCTGCAGTTGTAAAATACCTCGAAAATCAAGTTTTCTTGATCTTTGGTGTCCCTCAAATTGTTCTCTGCGACAATGCTCAGATTTTTAAGAGTACTCAGTTCATCAAGTTATTGGAAGAGTACCAAGTTAATTTGTGGTATAGTGCTAGGCACTTGTCACAGGTTAACCCTACCGAGAGAACCAATCGAACTTTGCTTACCGCTATCTCGTCTTATGTGAAAGATAATCACAAAGACTGGGATAAAAATGTCTACAAGGTGGCCCAGGCAATTAATTTGTCTGTGAACGAAGTCACCAAACATTTTCCTGCTTTTTCTTGTTTTCGCACGAAACATACCTATTGACGGAACCTTTTATGGTCCTGTCGAAAATAACTACCTTGCCCTACCAGAAGATCTTTCTTATGTGCATAGGGAAAATGATATCTCCAGATTACCTCCTATCTTTGAAGATGTCAGAGTCAAATTAAAAAAGGCTTATGACGTAAATAAGAAGTATTATGATCTGCGTAAGCGCCCAGATGTTTTCCAGGAAGGAGAGTTAGTATGGAAACATACTTACCCCCTTTCGAATGCTGCAAAGAACTTTGCTGCTAAACTGGCCCCCAAATTCGTACTTTGCCGAATTTCCAAGGCAATATCTAAATTAGTGTACGAACTACAGGATCAGGAAGGCAACCCGCTAGGTCGCTGGCATGCGAAGGACTTAAAGGCGTATGGAGGCAAAGATCCGCCACGAATTGATGAATAGTTCACTTCCTTCTCTCTCCAGAAATCTTATTTCTACCTAATTTCTATCTTCTCTACAGCATATACAAACTCCTGTTTGGAATGAGGTTAGACAATACGCGAATTGAGAAGGCTATGTCTTTTGTCGTATCTAGAATGAATGAAGAATGTATGCAGAATGAACACCGTACCTTACAAGGCATTCTCAAGGATCTCGAAACTAGTTGTGTGAATGTGTCGACAAAGTATAAATGTTGCTAATTTTGGGATCGGTATCTGTTATCCTCAGTCTCTTATCTTGTTCGATCGCTCAAATTTTGAGAACCCATAATTTTTCTGGTTATCTAAACTATTACCTCAGGAAGAAACTATTCATCTATCTTATCTGGCTAACGTTTGCGAGTCTAATGTTATCTCTTAAGTTTTCTTGTGTTCATTGAACCAAAGGAAAACACTATCTTACCGTTGTATCTACCTTATCTTGTCTTTTACCGTTATCTTATCTACTATCTATATAGGGTGCTTTCCCGACAGTTTCCGCCCTGCTACGTGCTAAAGTGAAAACTGCTCTGCTTGTCCAATCAGACGACAGCAGATACCTTTTATCTTATCTTCCCTTACCTTATTTATTAGCACCACAGTAAAATGGTGGCTAATGCTTATCTTAGATATTCTTTTCAATGAAAGAAAAGAAATTATCTTATCTTACCTTAATACCTTTACCTATTAGCTTCATAATGAAATGATAGCTAATCATTATCTTCTCTGCGAATATTTCCTCAACGAAAAATAGAAATCTAAGTAAATTAGAGTTCTGAATTTGCAAAGGTGGCTCTAGATATTCAGTGCTGCTGTAAAGGAATCTGAACACTGATATCGAATACCCCTTTATCTCTATGATGAAAATGGCTTTCCCGTTTTCTTATCTCTCCAAGTGATGGAATTATCTTGATGTGTCTTTGATATCCAAGTCTATCCCTTTGTAACTGGTAGTAGTTAGAACGACAATTGTCTAGTATCTCTATTGTCTCATGAGAGAATAGAATTATCTTCATTTAGTTTTTCTTCTATTACAGTGGAAAAATGCCCCCCAGGAGGCAAGGCGTTCATCAATCTGATCCCAGGAAGAAGAGGTTCAATATGAAACTCTGGGCTGAAATGAAAAATATGCGTGATTTCGAAGTAAATCCGGGTCTTCAGCCATGGCATGTCCAATTGGACAAAGATGTTTTTCTAGTGGAAAAGGAGCGTTATTTTAAATTCCTAACCGCGCATGCCGTATTAACTCATGACCATCCGAGAGTTCCTATTGATGAGGAACAATTTGAAATTTCGAGAGAAATATGTCGAGAGAACGGTATAGACGTTCGTTGGTCGTTGAGCAGCTTCAATGCCAGACACCTTTCAACTGAGATAATAGCGGCGGAAAATCCTAGTGCAGATAGTGTCTCAGTAGGAAATTTGGCGTTCGTGGGAATTTATAACAAACCAAAACCATCAGAATTAGGCCGTTACAGGCCAAATAAATTCAAAAGAGGACCAAACCCTTCCTGCCTGCCCTCAGTACGGACAGATCCTGACGGAGTTCTAATCAGGGAACTCATCACACCATATCTATCATGTCAAGAAAAGGTTCTACTCGCTATAGCTTTCCCTTTTGATGATATTGCCCTTAAGAGGTGTAACAAGAAGACTTGTGGGATCGACCTAAGAAGAACATATTACCCAGCCCTCATAGACCGGTACTCGCCATCGGGTAGAGATTTTACCCCTTTGCGTGATTTTAAGATGGCTTACGCTATAGACCGTTCCTATGCCTCACAGGTGCGTTTTGAGATACCTTGTCATTGTAGTCTGCTGTTGTCCCACATCATATGCAGAGGACTGCACATTTCTTATCTTCTTTATTGGCATTTTCATCACAATACCAACACGTCCCCAAGTGAAGGAGAACTTTTACTCCCTCTGACAACTCCCCCATTAGACCGACTTGCTCCCACTACAGATATCCCTGCATATCAGATAGTTACCTTGGAGAAACCGAAACAACCTGTGCTTAAAGACTCAGAATTCTGGATAATTTTGGGCAAACGATTGGTCAAATTTTATTACAAATCGGGTTTTATCCTACGAAAATCTGAATCTCCATTTAACTTCGTAAATCGCAGAATCCAGGATGCCTGTGGAGTATGGTCGCCTAGTATGAAAGTTGCTACTAGAACGTCTTGGGAATGCTGATTCTATTTCTGGTCACCATTTAAATCCTTTTCTATCTATTTTCCATGTATCTTATCTCTTTTCTAAGCATATGTTTGTGAATACCTTTTTGAGTTGGCTGGTTATCGAACAAAGTTGTTTCCGCGTTTGCCTTAACCTAGATAGTTAAGTTCAAGCTTTTCCTAGACATTGAATTTGAATGTCCACAACTACCTAAAACAAATGGCCCTGTTTTGGAGGCTGTGTTTGTTCGATGGGAGATTCCCATGGCATTTCTTAGTCCTTCAGTGTTGGCGGTTTTTGAAACCCCAGGCTGAAGTAGTGTTCAAAACCATGGGCAGTCAAACGTCAAATAGAACGGCACAGATCTATTAACAGCACTACTGTTATATCGAGAAATCGATTTACCTCAATCTCTGTATATATATGCCTAATTATATCTATCCCGCTACCTTGACTTTTTATGATGAAGTCAGAATTTCTGGATTTGTTTAGTTGTCCATTCTATCGGGTAGCAGCCCTGTTTCCGAGAGTTTTGGTTTGTGTGAAAACTCCCATAGCAATTTTCTTAGTCCTTCAGTGTTGGCGGTTTTTGAAACCCCAGGCTGAAGTAGTGTTCAAAACTATGGGTGGTTGAACATCAAACAAAACAGTGCAGCTCTATTAACAGCGAGCCTGTTATACCGAAATGTTATAACTTAATTTTAATTCTTGTATATACAATATCTAATTATAAGTGTTTATAATAATAATCAACTTAGTAGCATGTTATCTAGAAAGAATGCATGTACATTTTCTTTTATCTACTTAGCATTAAGGTTTTGTAATTATAAATTTAATCTGCATGAGCGAGTTAAATATTTCCTTTTGTATTGTATAGCTAGTTAAAGTGACTAACTGTGCGATATTATCTGAACAAATAGTAAACATGGTAGAAAACTTTTACAAAGTTTGTTTTTGTAAAACACTATTCTCTCTCTTTTTCGATTTGTGTTGTCCTTGTTGGTCATCCACAATCATACCTTCATGTATACCCTTCTACGGGTATAGAAAGAACTAGAATTTTCTTCTAGTTTTTGAATTTTCTCTTGCATCGGTAAGGGGAGGTGTGTAACGTGAATACGTCACCTGTTGTCCTTTTTGCAAAGCTTCCCTCGTTTTAAAGAGGATTGTAAAATTACAGTTCCCTACAACTCCCTATAATATAGATCGCATCTTTGAACTGACTACCCACACCATATTCTGGCGCTGGTACTGTCTGGATAATTCACTACTAGATGGCATTGCACGTTTCGTTTCACTAGGATTTTGAGTTCCTTTCAGGAACCAAATAAGTTGTCGTTTCAGTCCGATCCTGAGTTCCTTTCAGGAACCAAATAAGTTGTCAACTGTCAATCAGATTTCAGTATCTGCCCGTGACATTTCTCCTTTCACCAACCGAAGGCGGATTTCCTCTCCAGTTCACGGAACTGAATTCACTTCCTTTTTATCTGTCCATCAAGAAAGTTGATTCTCTTGATCGTTCCCATCGAAGCCTGTTGTTCAGGGTAAGTCGCCATTACAGATATTTTTGAAGAGAAGCTCTAATTTGATTATTACTTATTTTTAGCTTCGGGGATTCTATCTCAACGTTACCTTATACCTTATCTTTACCTTTATCTCTGGTAAATACTTTGTCTTCTCCGGTATTTACTAATTATCTGGATTAATTGCCTATTGCGACCGAGGAAGCCATCTTGAACTAAGAAACAAAGGGAGCATGGCCCATTTTTATTCTCCAACTATCTAATTCATCCTTCCACCGTTTTCATTCATCCAAGGTGAAATAAATCAACATTTCGAAGATCTCCAATAACAACAGAACATTTTCCCGGTGCTAGTGCTGTTTACGACCTTTCAACCCCAGGAGCCTCGTCAGGGCGCGGTCCCTACACCTGCTGGTTTTCTTCTGGAGATTTCAATGCCTGATTAAGCACCACACCTAGTAAAGTCCAGGAGTTATTAATATCCTTTTTACTGTCAAAATAAAGACAGTTTTTACCTCAATCAGCTTCATCCCGGAAACTGTAAGTGTTGTCTTTTATTTTATTTCACCGATCATGACGAAGAAGGACTAGAAGATCAGTGCTAACTTAGTAAATTAATTAATTATCACTCACGAACTTTATCTTTCCCGATATAAATGATATCGGAAGTATCTTATTCTTTTGTACACAGCTGTACAAGATAAAGGATCCTTTATTTTCAAACAAACTGATTGTTTAAATATATTTATATCAGATTTAAAGCTTTTAAAATAAGACAGGATAATTATTTGATTTTAATTAAACAGGAAATGTAAACCATAATTTGCTCATTAAACATCTGTCCATTTTAACTTATTCTTTGAAAATCACATTAACATCTTTATAACCCTAAATCTACTTTTTATTAGTTCTTCATAGAGTTTAGGTAGCACAATAAAAATAAGAACTCGAGCAAATCGAGTTAATAAGAACTGAAGAACTCTTTGGCATCCCTAATCTACCTTAGATACCTATATATAGGGTGTACCTTTTAAATAATTAAAGCAGCAGAATAACTAGCACTCTGATAGTATTTGATTCAGTTTTCAAGTTATTCAACTTCATTATCTTCAGAGAAATTTGTCGTGAAAGTTTCTTTTGCAGTATTATCGTTTTGCCGAAACAACATTTTGCCCTTCGCTTGCACTGCAAGCTCTCGTTACTGCTACTTTCGACATTCCCTGAATTATAATCAATTATTTTGCTCACGCTGCAGTACCACCAATAAATCGAAATCGGATGTTCATTTTAGAATTTAGATAGACAATTATTTGATTTATAAAGACAAGGCTCTAATAAATTTAACCCAAGCACAGCTTCAGGTGTTTATTTTGCTTAGTAAGCACTACACGATTATTATTATATACCTAGATATTTGACATTACTTTGTTTTGTGTGCACTCCGTATCGTGCACACTTTTGATATCGCAAAAAGGATCATCAAAAATCTTGGTGTTAACGTTAATTCGTATCCTTATCTCCTTCGGGGTCATATCGCTTCTCCGGATTCCAAAGCTCCTAAAATCTCTGGATTACAGTTTTAGCTGTAGCTTGCAGTAGAGCTTACGAAACTAGATCCTAATACTTTAATACTTCTATCACGGTCTTCCATTCAAGGCGTTTACTGACCTGAACTGCGGAGTGCATCTCAGTTATGTGATCTCCTGCTGCTACTACCGATACTTTTGTTAATATTTCTTTAAGCCAAAAAGTTCAAAGTTGGATGGAATTTAATCAATCAGTTCACGTATTTTAAAAATGATATAAAGGATAATAAAGAAATAATACAGGGTGAGTTATGAGTAACTTTACAAACTTCTACCATATGGAGAGTTCCTTGAGGGTAATAGATTTGTGAATTTTGACAAATATTCATTTATGTATAAGAAATTGTTAGAAATGTTTTATTGCGTTAAAATTTCATGTCAGTGAATTATTTTTTTATTGTGAACTTATTTTTTCAAATATTGTATATTTTGATTTCAAAGTCTGAGGAGAATTCGTACTAATAAGTTGACCCCGTGTACGATTTTTACAAATGTAAGAATTTCAAAAATGTGATGATTAATTTTCAAGGTGAACAAAAAACATTGAAAACTATGTAGGTATAGGTATGAGAAATTTTTGTCAAGATTTCATGGCATTTTTTATAAACGATCGAATTGACAAAAACTGAAAAGCCACCATGACGACATAATATAATTAATTTTGAAAAAAAAAACATTATGAATATTTTCACTAAAATAAATACATCGTACTTTGTGTTGTTTTCAGGGCCAGGCTGAATTTTTTCTCAGCTTTAAATTTTTAAACACGTGAATGATAAATCAAAATACTCAATTAAATTGAATAGAAGTTAATGAAAATTTATTAGAAATGTTTTATTACGTTCAAATTTCATGTCGGTGAACAATAAATAAATTGTAACGAATAACCATAAGAAATTAAAAAAGAAAAACTAAGATTAAATATCTACTTAAGAATGAAAACATACATTCATTGACATGAAATTTTGATGTGATAAATCATTTATATTATTCTTCTGTTTAATTTAAATGAGTAGTTTGATTTATCATTCGGTCTAAAAAAAAATTGCAGGGCGAACTTTTGTTTAAAAATTAAAAATTATTTGGCCCGGTCCTGGAAAACACACAGTGACAGCAAAGATGTATGTAATTAAAACAATGTTAACTTAGGCTATAGGTACTCATTTTAGTTCAAATAACTGAAATTCATAACGTCTGTTTTAAATTATGATAATACTATGTGGTACCTACATGATAGTGACTTTTCAGTTTTGGTCAGGTTCGATCGTTTATAAAAATTTCATGAAAGTGTGACAACAATGTCACATACATAGTTTTAATTTTCTATTTGTGCACTTTGAAAATCAATAATTACATTTTTTTAAATCGCACACAGGGTTAACTTCTTAGCAAGAACTCTCCCAATCAATTTTTCTTAAGTCGGTGCTGGAATTTCTAAGTAAGAGAGCGCCGATCAAATGCTAGATAACAGTGTACAGTTGCACCAAAAAATTTGAAAATTCTAATAATCCTTGTTAATTTTATAGTCAAATTAATATTTTTCAAAATTCACAAATCACCCTGTACATGATCCTCATGACTAACCCGAACCCTTTGACCTATTGTCTCCAGGCGTATCTTCGATCTCCCTGTATAATCAATATGTAGTTTCGAACTTCCATGTAAAATAATCCCAGATAGAAAATAAATCGTCTCAAGAAATGAAATATAAAAACATAAATACAATATAAAAATATAAAAAATAAATAAAAAATGAAAGAAATGAAAGAAATAAAATAAAAAGTAATTTTTCCCAGAATATGGGAGCAGTAATAAAATGAATATTAATCAGTTAATTTATAAGGTAACTTTATCAAGTATTGCTCCTCTCAAATTTCTGGAGAAATAATAAAGAAATTCAAGAATAACTCATCGATGTCTTTTCAATTATTATTATTGGAATGGATCTCATTTCAACGAGATGAAGTTCTTTCGTTTAATTTTAATTCAAGTGGGAGTTCTTTGGTACGAAGTTTAAAAAGAAACTTTTCCAAGGTGACGTGTCAAATTTATATGCACAATTGTAATAAAAACAAAGTATACCTTCGAGCCATGACCTACTATAATAATTACATACAAAATTGATAGGGAAATATTAAATATTAAAATAGAAGTGGAAACATTTTTTCGAAAATATGTAAACTGGTTTAATAATATGTTTTTAATTAACAAAATTATGTTATTTGACTTCGAAAATGAAGAAAATGATGGCAGTTATCTACGCATTTAAAAACAATTGGAAACAAAATGAAAATGTTTTATTCCTTTGTTTAAAATTTTCACATGTAATCTCAAAAGAGCATTAATTCTTTCCAGTAATTTATTAGAGTGCTAATGGGCCTGAGCGGAACGCGAGAGAAGATTACCTTATTTATATGCACGATAATAACATTACCGGACAGAATTAATTTTCCAATGCAGGTTCCGCAAGGAGATTTCAACGACGGTTTCCTGGAAATGGAAATTAACTAATCAATTTCACCTGAAATTATGACAGTACAGAAACAAAATGTAATAAGTAAACATGCAGTCGCATTTTGGTATAGAATTTTTATCAAATATTCATCGGAGGATAATTTAGTCTGGAAACACAAAAAGATTGGTCATTCACCCCCGAGACGCGTTTATAGATGGCTATGTTAGGGTTATTTCCCTAACGCACATATTATGTATTAAAATCTAAGGGGAATAAAAAGCACTTGGTGAAATGTATTTTACTTCCATTTATATTATTCTACCTTTTTTATAGTCACAGCAAACATTCGTAACTTTTTTTATAAAACATTTCCACTATAATATGATTTTTTTTCATTTGCGTCCCGGGTGGCTATGTTAGGGTGACATATTCCAATATATACAGTGTCCCAGAGTCGGCAAAGAAAAAAAAAATTATGAAATTTTGTGTCGTTTCTTCTTTAATTATTATAGTTTATTATTACAGCAATACTTACATGTTTGTAATTTAAACCAAGGACGCACGGTAGATAGGGCTCCAAGCTTTTTTACCCCCCAATTTTTACGCTACTGAATAATTTTGGTTTTGACATATTTTTCCAAAATATTTCTGGTACAATATTAATTTCTGGTACAAAACAGGCATATTATAAGTAGGTAAATTCTCAACAGTTTTTAAGATATATATACGATTCAGATATTCGAGAAGGACAAAAAATTATATGTTTTCGTCAATATTTTTCAACTTTTTACAAAAATTTACAGATTTGACGTGAGGCGTCTTCTTCTTTAAATTTTTATATGCAAATATTACTGAACTTTCATCTATTTAATTGTACATATCTCAAAAACTGTTGAGAATTTACCTACCAAACCATGTCTTTTTTGTACCAGGGATGTCTAACTTTTGGAAAAATTTGTCAAAACCAAAATTTATCCAATGGCGTTAAAATTTGGGGGTAAAAAAATTGTCGCACTGTCTTCTGTACGTCCCAAGTTCAAATTACACAGAAGTATTATTGCTGTTAAACTAGACTATATAATAGGTAAACTACACAAAAAATTTCATAAAAAAATATTAAACCGTTTTGGAGTTATACAAAAAATGAAATTTTTTTGGAACAAAACTTTTTGTCTTAAAATCAAGTAAATATTCTACATGAGTTAATTCTGTGACACCCTGTATATTATTGTCAACATTTAGGTTATGGCTATATTTTTAGAAGTTAAGATTAAACTATCAAGATGATGAGCGGTGTTGTTTGATTGTTATGATTTTATATGTTTTTATTCATGAGTTTGTGTTTTGAGTTTATGGAATATATCTATCTGAAGTTCCCAGATAATTGAAAAATTACACATAGAAAGCTTACATACCGGTGATAAAGGTCCGCATATTATTTATAACTTTTTTTTTCCAAATCCTGAAACAGGTCAATTTTATTTGTAATCAAAATAAAAAATTATTATTTTATAAAATCACATTATTAAGCTGTGACGTCATCATATTTTTTTTACCATTTTTTTTGTCAAGAATGGATTTCCTCTTCTTCATGATCATAAGATAAGTATACTTACCATAAATTGAGGGGCTTGTGGATAAACTAAAATATGAAGAAAATTCAAATAATTTTTTTTTCCGAAAATGTTTCTTAAGCGAGATACAGGGTGTTAGAGTGTCATTCACAAAACAGGTTTTTCAACACCCTGTATTTATCTCCTTTAAAAAAAACTGAGTACTTATCTTACAGTATTAAATAAAAACAATAAAAATTTAAAAGTGTGAAAAACTCTACATTTGAATTTTTATCAAAAACGATGCGTCCTATCGAAATTTTATAAGTTAACGTTTTTTTATAGCGGTTTAATCAAGCATTCTGAAAAAAACAATTAAAAAATAAAAATGAAAAAGGCCAAGAATTTTTTACGAGACGAAATGTGTCATGTGACCTCGGATTCTACGCCACTGGGTGCTTCTGGTTTTACTGGTCATTAAATAGAAAACCTGTAAACAAAAATTCAGAATAACAATAAATTTACCGCTTCGTAAATTCACACTTAAAAACCCTATACCTTGTAAAAAGTTAAGATAGGGACATGTAAACCTTTTTCTGCTGTCTTGAGCCGTTTTCATTGTAAGCTGCTTTGAAAATGGAAAATGGCAATTTTCACTTGTTTATAACTCAAAAACTATTCACATTATACTGAAACTCTGAAAACCATTCTTACTGATTTTTTTCAGATAATCTGAAAATTTAATAATATATAGGGTGTCCCATTTGAAATAACAAATTTGCAAGGCGTACAGCGATATTGGGCCATCCTGTGTAGCTGAAAATTATTTTAGGTTGAAGGTCTCTTCAAACCATACAATTTTTTTCCCTCATCTTTTTTTATAACTTCAAAAGTGAAGCTGCCAGAGAAGAATCCCGCACTATTGGGACACCCGGTATATCGTTTTTTAAACATTTTCGGAAGTGCATGTTTGAATTTTCTTAATATTTTAGTTTTATCAACATGTTCTTCTTGTCAATCAACTTGTGGTATATTATCATGTAAGTACCTACCTACCCAAAAAAGTATTTTCCGTTTTTCTTATTTTTATTTTAACACACCTATTTTTCTGAGTGTTGAAATGGAAAAAATTATGAACAAATTACTGTTAACCAGAAGATCATTACCTATAATAAGAGCGACTGAAACCCCTAGTTTACTCGTTACAGTATGAATGTTTGATCAAATTTTTTCCTGTGCCGAGCCCGTGCTTTGACGGTTCCTTGCAGTATAGTGTGAATCGGACATGCAACACTGTTGGTATTAAAAAATAATATTTTTGGAAGTTTCACTCAAACAGCTGATTTTGACAAGTGATAATAATAAATTTCTGATAGTGATATGATGATGATTTTTAGTTTCGACGCAAATAAAAAAATCGTATTGTAAGTTTCAAGCTCAGGAAATTTTTAGCAGCTTTTTAGCAAACAACTTATGAAATAACTAGAAGTAAGTAGGTACCTATAGCAAGTAGTAATTTCAATATAAGCGGTTTTTGCAATAAGAAATACGTCTTTTACTTAACATGTCAGACATTCCAATTACTGTGAGATGTGGAATCTGTGAGATGCTATTTCGTAATATCAAAATACCTTCGACTAATGAAAAATATTAATGCGTTCTTAGTAGTTCGGTATATTATTTGAAGAAGAAGTACATGAAAATAGAACCAATCAGCTTTATACATAAGGACCTTACCAACTCAATATTTTTCAATTATTAGAAGTTTATTAAATTTTTTATACACATAATAAATTAAATATTGATTGGGATTTAATTTTCCGCATAGAAATTCAATTTCATACTCATTCATATTTAAAAAGCGTTCCATTCATTCATTTATTCGTAGAATAGAACTGAAATATGAACTCCATTAAAGCCTATCAATCCTATGAATATTTCCATGCTCATTAAGTTTTAATCAATTTTAGTAAAATTGATTGCATCACGACTAAACTGCTCGAGTAATTTTGAATTGATAATTTTTTATTATAGGCAATCCCCGATATCTCCATTCAAACTTCAAAACTTCAAAACTTTTAACCGCTTCACTATTCCATGCAATTTCAGAAGTTATACGTATCAAATCAGGTAATCAGGTGGAAATATTTTCAGCGTTTAGGTACAATTTAATCTCCCAAATGGTTTGTTCGATCAACCGAAAACGAAAATAACATCGTAAAGTTGTCCTTGTCCTTTACGTGTCTGCCGTGTATTTACCGTTAGAGTATTTCCCAAGACAGGTGAAAATATTCTTCTGGGCTTTCAAATCCTTCTGAAAGCATAGAGCTTTAAAAATGGTTAATCTAAAGATTATGGCAGTACTTGCTCAAGAAACTTGGCTCATCAAACAGGCTAAGGCGAAATTGGAAGTATGGAGATTTTCAAATTTCCAAAGTTAGTGATCTTGAAAACTATATAGGTAGTCAGTACGAAATTTTTTTATTTATTTTTTTTATTTGGATAAACGTGTCTTAACCGCTTTGGTTATTGACATAGATACAATGTTATATCAATAAGGGTACGTATTAGCTAACATAATACAATAGAGAACATTAAAAAATTTACATAATTGTGCTTTTTTTTAGTGGCGTGTTATAATTGATGGATTGCTGGTACAATGCCTCAGACGTAATCGATCAGATGTCGCGGTAGGCTGAGGATTTCTTTTAGGCTTGCTTTTAATTGGTGGGTTTGTCTCTTCTCTGAGTAAATTCTATGAAAATGTGGTCTACCGTGAGCATTCAAGTGCATATTGTAATAAGGGTGGGTTTTCAGTCTCCATGAGATGCTTATGCGTGATTCGAGTGTGAACAATTCGGAGTCTATACATATACGGACAATTATTTTGTCACTTCTTGTGAGGGTAGCTGGTAGATCAAAGGATTCTATGGAGGGCTGGATCTCATATAGTTTGGAGCCTGTTCTGTTCTGAAGGTCCTGCCGGGAATGCTACCTAGTTATATTCTGGGCTTAGAGAGTTCACAGCTTCATAGATACCAATTGACACATGATTTTGAAGGCTCCTAAACAAATTCTGATTAATGAATTAAGTACCGTATCAAGGGACCTTACATCAGATTATGCTGCAGACATGTAGGTATATGAAACTGGCGTTGCGAAAGAGGGAACGGTAAACCTTCAGTAAGACACTTTCATTTGCTCCCCATTCATAATGTGACAGTGTCTTCAGTATGTTTATCCTGCTTAGACAGCTACTTTTGGTTTTCTTTATATGTTGCTTCCAGTTCAATCTTCTGTCAAAGGTTTGGTAATCCCAGAATTTTGTGATGTTCAACTACGGATATTCCCGTTAAGAGTTCTTTTGGAAGTTGAGAGGACGTGCGATATACTGAACTTCAGAATTTTTGACTTTTTAGCGAGAAGCGGAATCCCGTTCTTGGTGACCACATGGTTAATCGACTGACTGCTTTCTGGATTAGTGTGGATGTAGCTGATGTGATTTTTCCGAGACCGTTGATGATTAAGTCGTCTGCAAAAAGCGCGTGTCTGACTGGGGAACGGATTTCTGTACATAATTATATCGTTTATAGAAAGAATGAAGAGTGTTCGGCTTATTACTGCTTTTGGAGGAACGTGATTCTGTTGTGGGAATGCTGTGTAGATTTTTCCGTTAGATTTTACCCTGAAGGTCCTATTACTGAGAAAATTTTCTATGAAATGAAAAATATTGCTGGAAAATGTTAAATTCATAATTTACAACTTAAGCTATTTCGTATTTCTTAAGAATTAAGACAACCGAGATCCCCATGCATTTGCTGTAACAACAGGCACTCTGTATACGAACAGGCCGCTCGTATCAACTGTGCTATATTATATACAAGCTATTACATTATACGGAATAATACGGAAGATATATGGAATTCGTATTGATCCACCTGTCTCGAAATACTGCAAACCTACACTCTGAACTCTGGAGTAGTTGCAAGTCATCAGTATAAATTATTCTATCATGATGAAAACTGGACAAGACGTCAATAAAAGGTTTCGAAAAATCTGGAATTATTACCTTTTCGTATCCTTCTTTTATTCGTAAATATGTCCCAAAAATTGACACAGAAATAATGAATCTAATACGCTGGCATTGGCACGAGTATTCCTGGATAATTTTCACATAATGTTCATTATCGGAAACGGGAAAGTAGTCTCCTGGATCCGAGGATGTCAGGTCAATAGCTACCAATCAGAAGATTCTATTTAACACCAACAGAGAAACCACTTCGCTCATAGCATATTCTATTAAAAATTATTCATGAGCATCTTCACAAAACTGTTTTATGCACTTACCACGTGTTGAATAAAATAATAATGAAAGCGAATACACTGGGTCCTAGATGAAAATCCAGGGACGTATTTAAAAAATCGAAGTGTAGTCCGGCCCTGCAAATATATACATATACCTATAAATAAAAAATTACATTGCAAAAATAAAGGTAGTCAATAAAACTGCAATACAGTCTTTTGCTTTTGGTTTTCGTCATTTGTCAATTGCTTTTCCTAATTTGTCAAATGATTTTCTCATTTATCAAACGTCAGTGCGTGATTTTTCAATTGAAATTCCTCTTTTGTCAAATGAGATTCCTTTTATATCAAATGCTTTTCCAATATTTATTATAATGTCACTGTGAGTAAATGGGAAAAGCAATTGACATAAAGTGAAACTGATTTGACATAAAAGGAAATTGATTGATAAATCAATGGCTACAATCGTTGATAGATAGAAAAATAAGAAAGTCATTTGACAAATAAGAAAAAGCAATTGACAAAAGAGGAAAACCAAAAGCAAAAGACTGTAAAAATGTGGTTGCAGTTTTTCCCAATATTCAATAATAACGCCAATAAGAAAAACTAAAATTGAAAATTTTGTTTTTTTTTCAAAATAATTCGAAAATCAAAAATAATTTTTGAAATCTCATTCTGACATTGCATTTTCCTTCTGGTTGCCCAACTTTTTTCCCATTTAACCGACCCTGTACCTCCCAGTGAATAGTAATCGTCGCTAATATAAAACGGCAATACGGCGTCCAGATTCAGTTCATAAATATTATGAATACCATAACGAAACGGACAAAGAAACAGACCTTTACCGGGTTTTGACGTAAATGATGCATATTATCATGCAAACAAGCTTCAATCAAAAGATAATTTATTAAAACATTTACGGTATTAAATGCAACATTTTGTGGCTGTTACTCTCCGAATTTCTGTTTAAAGAAATTCTTTTAAAATTCGCTTTATTGTACATTTTTGAAAAAGAGAGAGAATGAGAGAAAAAGAGAAGAAGAGAAGAGAGAAGTACTGATGTTTCTTCCGTTAATAAAGTTTTTGGAGACTTGACTCGATCAATGTGACGGATATACGCTTTAAGTCATTGATTTATCTTTCAATAATGGTCTGCACAGAGATACAGTAACATCTTTGCATCTGCAGGTTGATTTAAAGAACTCGCAACATTGCTAGGCTCATTGTTTCTTGTTGGTCCCATTTTGGTCAAACAATAATTATCGGGGAAATAAATTTATTGCGTCATTGCCCTCTATGAGACAATAGGCTGCATACAGAGCAGTGTACCAGTTTTTCGAGATTTGTCGCTGGCTGTCAACAGTTCAACACCCCTTCGACCAAGCATCAAATCTTGATCTAGAGGAGGTGTAGGCAGTGGTAATTCATCACAGCGGTTACGTCTTCCCCTGTGATTGAAGCTTGTGTCTTTGCTTCCCAAAGCCTTATTAGCCGTGGTGGTTGTACGAATACTCATGCACAAGTACAGTACCTAGCTGGAACCTTGGGAAAATATCTAAAGGATAGGTAATTAGGATAAATGTAAAACTTGAAATAATATTAGATTATTCTGATTCCCTGTATATTTTTTGAAGAAAATTGTAAAGCAACAAGATTTGTGTAGTTTTTTACACCTTAATTGTAAAATAATAATCAAAATAATTGAGTTGTTTTAGAGCCAATTACTGATACAAACGAGAAACAATGATGTACTCTCGTACAATATGTAACCCAGAAAATGAAGCTCTTTCGGAAATTATATGAGCAATGGAACATTTAGTAGTGTATTCAAAAGCAATAAATTTAAAAGGGTTGTCTCCTACGCTGTATATCTGACCTACTTAGTGACACGCCACAAAAATTCGATGTTTAGTTCTTTAAATAAAATATCACCATTTCAATTTCAACCATAGACTATAATTAATAGAAGACTAATAAAAATACAATCGAAGTTATCTACGAATTTTTTTCAGGCTCTGTCTTTAGATTTTTTTGCGTTTTTAGAACATATTATTTAACTTGCAAATTAAAGTTACTAGATCCTATACACAACTTTTAAAACCTTATGCCCGTATTCACAAACGATAATTTCCAAAATAATTACGTAATCAATTATCCCCATCTCGTTCTATTGCAAAAAAACTGCATATCTCCATCTCACTCATTTAAATAATTACGTAATTATTTAGGAAATTATCGTTTGTGAATACGGGCATTAGTCTGTTTTCCTTCAACTTCAGCCGTTTTCAAGACAAGCTGCTTTAATTTAACTTTCAAATCAATTTAAACTCAAACTGTGAAAACCACGCTCATGAATTTTCTCAAACAATAAACAAATGATAAAATATACGGAGTGTTAATTTAAGAATACGAAGTTGCTATCGATTTCGGAAAAACAGTAAGTAGGAAAAAATTCACTTATCTGTCAAAAAGTGCCTCTTATCGAGTATGAACGCACGATATATAGGTTACGGTGTACTTACTGGGTGCTCTCAAATGTCACACTTGTCACGCGGTGGTTTTAGTTTCACCGGCGGCCGCCGCGCTGCGCCACTGTTCTTTCTAGTCATAAAAATTCGAATATTGGTTTTCAAAAATCGTGGATTTGAATGTTCGGAGAAGAACAAAAAACTGCGCTATTAATTGAAGAGACAATCGACGCGACTTAGTTCTCTTCCTTCGTAGACACGACGCAATGCAGACCGCTTCGTCTTCGTCTCGGTAATTTTATGTCAATTCTCATCAACAAGCACCCGAATATTATCGAGGATGGGTATTAGTGATGAATTGCAGATAAAGTGTATTTTTCGTATATAAATTTGTGGTGCTGAAACCCGAATAGTTTGTGCTTTGTCACCTGGTTCAAACTTAACCACAAACATGGCCAGAATGTGGTGTTCTTGTAGTGAGACAGATGACAAAAAATTTCCAAATCTTGTCCTATTAAGTTAAGATGGTGGATAAAGTAAAACAGGGTGGTCTGCGATAAACATCTGGTAACATCTGCGATAAAAAAAACCGGTAATTTGGTGTTCAAGTAACCAAAACAAATACGATTTTTCTTCAATTATTTTTTTATCGCTGATTACCCAACAAAAAAAAAAAATTAAACTGATTATGACATTCTATGGTCCTATATATTAATGACATGAATCCTCAAAGTTTCAATTTTTTAACTTTAAAATTAACCTATATTTCGGGGGTGAATAAAGTTAATGATGTGATTTTGCGCAATCGTGCCAAACGTATTGTGAGAACGGTTACCATAGCTTTCTATTATTATATTATTATTATATTCATACGTTACGTTATTATCTCACACATTTTACAGGAGTGTCCTATAAAAAGTTTTCCGATTAAATTTATTTATTCAGTTGACAGATTACTGAGGTATCTGCCAAATTTTGAAAGGAATGTCACCATGTAACCGCCAATTTTTTGTTCATAGTTTTCTGCAAATAATTAGATTGTAGGAGGAGCATAGGTAACCACCTTTTAGATCAGAAATTCAATAATATTGTAACGAATTCCAAGGCATTCGTTGATTATTATTATTTATTTTAATTAATCGACGGGTTTATCAGAAGGATACAGTTTTTACAGCGGTGATTAGCAGGTTATCTCGCCGGCACCGGCTATATAAGCAGACCCAACGAAGAAGCAGGTAGATCTTCCGAGGCATTGACTCGCGAAACATCTCCCTCCCTGTGAACTGAGCTAGGAGGTCTTCAGCAGGAGGCATGTAATGAGTGCGCTCCATCCAGTGCCCAGCCGGCTACAGCAGGACGATGAAATGAGTCGAGCCTAGCTGTAACTGGACATCGGGAGATCGATGAGAGTGAACTGAGCTCTTATCGACTGCCGGTCATAACAGGGAATCAACCGGGGCTGTAGTGAAGTCCCGGCGGATCCTTTCAGACGACGCCTGGCCTGTATTGAGGGCCAGGTAAACCAGACTTCGGATCGCAATGTAATGAGTTGTCGATCCGGCAATCCCGTCACGTCGCGTATTCCGGAGGCCGCAGCAGCAGCAGATGCGACACGCAGCGTGCGGTGGTAAGGGAGCTACTGACGCAGCGGAGCCGGAGGTGAATCGTCCGTCCGACCGACCAATTATCAGAGGTGCGTGTACCGACGCAAATATCTCCCGCCAATCAGGCGGCCTGCAGGGGACGAGAGCCGGCCCATATTGTTCAGGATTCAACAATATTAATTTAATAGGTACAGATATGTGTAAATATCGTAATTGTAAATAAAGATTTTTATTATTCTAATTGACTTGTCACGGGTAAAAGGGGGCAATTATCCATCCCTGGGTAATCATCTCTACCATACCGAAAATCCCGTTACAAGATTGGCGCCCAACGTGGGGTCCCCGGCCCGATGGAAAAAAAAGAAAAATTGCTGCGCCTGAAAATAACAGAAGCAAACAGGAAGCCGGATCGACAACTCATTACATTGCGATCCGACGTCTGGTTTACCTGGCCCTCAGTACAGGCCAGGCGTCGTCTGAAAGGATCCGCCGGGACTTCACTACAGCCCCGGTTGATTCCCTGTTATGACCGGCAGTCGATAAGAGCTCAGTTCACTCTCATCGATCTCCCGACGTCCAGTTACAGCTAGGCTCGACTCATTCCATCGTCCTGCTGTAGCCGGCTGGGCACTGGATGGAGCGCACTCATTACATGCCTCCTGCTGAAGACCTCCTAGCTCAGTTCACAGGGAGGGAGATGTTTCGCGAGTCAATGCCTCGGAAGAACTACCTGCTTCTCCGTTGGGTCTGCTTATATAGCCGGTGCCGGCGAGATAACCTGCTAATCACCGCTGTAAAAACTGTATCCTTCTGATAAACCCGTCGATTAATTAAAATAAATAATAATAATCAACGAATGCCTTGGAATTCGTTACAATATCAATTTGTTCTGAAATTTCTCTCTGATCTTCGCTGATAATGAGCAAACCACATCAGTAGTGAAATAAGTGGCCATCCTCTTATGACAAAGACGTATGCTTTATGCATATTTATACTTCTATGCGTCTAGATGTGATATTATGCTCTTTTATTTCCTAATTTTTCTTATAATTTTCGAAAAACATAGCTAAGAAAACTTATTGAAGAAATAATAATGTGTATATAGTGGTTCCGAGGAAACATTTGCTGAGCTTTCACACAATTAAAACACACAAGCGCTTATGTTTATCGTACAGAGTTGAATATCATCGCAGTTTATATTCCCCGTATTTTTCTTGAATATCGATCCCATTATAATAGAAAATGAAGCTAATATCACAGTAATATCCAGGCTATTCATAGTTCACGCTCGGTTTCCGCAGGGAAAGTAAGTGGCGACAAACCTGAATCGGTTACACCTCAATTAGGAAGAATAGAGGTCTCTTTGTTTTAATACCATACAAGTTTCCTTTGATTGGGTGTTTTGGGGTTATAATCTGTGTATATCAACCCCAGTAGGAAACAACTTTTCGTCAATTTACGCTTTTGTTAATATTAACATTCCAGCTTAATCTGGAATCAAGGGATGTATGCAAATACGACGACAAAGCATTTATTCAAAGATTTGTTATACACATACCTACCTCGGGGGAGGGAAAACTACACTAGTTCGTGCACTGAGGGTGTCGGGGTAAAGTGATATACTAATTTCAGCCGTTGATAAAATCAACGCTTTAATAACACGAAATGGAAAATCGATGGGTTTCTCGTTCCTAAACTTTATAACGTGATTAGATTAAATTTTGAGTCATTAGTAGGTACTTTTTGACTTTCTAGAATTTTATTGGGGTCAATAAATTGGGGTATTTTTTGTCACAATATTATTTATAGTCAAAATAATATACAGGGTGTCAATTTGAAAACGTGCCAACCCCGAATTCTCCTTTCAAAAAGGTTTCTTAAAGAAAGCGCGAAACAGGTCAATTTTTAAATTTAATTTATGTTCGTAAATACTGCATGAATTCTCTCCGACCATTGAGCTTTTTATCAATTATCTAAGTACACACGAACAGAGCCGAAGAACTAATAAAAGTTTCTATTCAGAAAAAAAAAATTAAAATTACTACATGGTGCGTTTTATTTCCGTTTATTTTCCAAAAATGACGGCTAATCACACAGATATCAACGTGAACTTCTCAGAATTATGTATCTGGTATAGGGCTACATACAGGGTGATCCATTTTAATTTGACCAGGGAAATATTTCGGAATTATGGCGTTATTGAAAAAAAAAGTTCTCAACAAAAGTTGTATGGTTGTTAGGGGGACGTAGTTTGGGGACACAATCATCCCCCCTCTCCCCCGCCCCTCGCGGGAGATGGGGGCAAGTAAATTTTTTTAAATGGGAACCCCCAGTTTTTATGGCGTACGTCGATTGAGTTGACAAAAACGTGAAACTTTTGTTTGAAACTTTTTTTTTTAACGAAAACCTGTCAAGTTATCGGGCTTTCAAAATTGAGATTTTCTAAATTATTTATTCAGAAATATTTTTACAGAAACTGTTCAAATGTATGCCCAGTATGTTCAATGCACACTGCAACCCTGTTTTCAAAGCTGTGAACAGTTTGCTGGAGAAATTGAAGAATTGGAGAAAAGTTTCACGTTTTTGTCAACTCAATTGACGTACGCCATAAAAACTGGGGGTTCCCATTTAAAAAAAATTTACTTGCCCCCACCTCCCGCGAGGGGTGGGGGAGAGGGGGGATGATTGTGCCCCCAAACTACGTCCCCCTAACAACCATACAACTTTTGTTGAGAACTTTTTTTCAATAACCCCACAATTCCCAAATATTTCCCTGGTCAGATTAAAATGGATCACCCTGAAAAAAATTGCGTCAGATGGTTTGGCGTCTCGACACATTAACTTATTTTATTGGCAAATAATTGACTCACCTGTTTAAAACGTGAATCTTCAAAAATCAATTCGAAATTCCAATTACTAGTACCGAAAATTAAAAAATAAAATTAGCTAGTTTCTAGACACAGAATGATTTATGACAGGTAAACTCCTGCAGTCAACAATAGTCAATAATAATAAACTTTTAGGGTAAAATATTTCAACCCATAGTTCAACACAGGACTTTATTGTTATGCATTTCTTATTTGCAAAAGCAATGTCCTGTTCAAACACCAAAAAATAATTCGTTGTTGTCGTTTATGATCTTTTTTTATGATTTTTTTATGATTTACATTCTCCGAATTTGAGTCCATAAATTATGTTGTAAGATTTGAAATCTTTGTAATTAGTCGTCATTTTTGTGGTGGACACTAGTGTTGGAACATCCTACAATTTATTATCTCAGTTTCCCGGAAATTTCCAGGAAACATAAGGGGAAATATTATTATGATTTGAAACAAGGATAAGGTTCTTTTTTTGATACTATATATACCTATATAACGTTTAAATTAAGACAATTTGCTTCCCTAAAAAGATCGTAGATTCGTAGATTATCGTAGAGTGTACGATAAGGAAACAAACTAAGACCAGTTCTAGTTAATATTGTTTCCTCTTATTTAGCCACGTTAATTTTCAAACAACATAAGACCCTTGCTTTGTAATCAAAATGGAAGGTAGATGCCAATCAACAAAATAAGCAAATTATAATGTCTTCAATTTAACAAACCCCTTATCTCCTCAAATTATCTTTTATCCTCTATCTGAATAATTATCTGTCGTTTCGTTTCAGGTCATCCACCTTCTCGCAGTAGAACATCCCAATTAACCGGCAGTTACAGCGTTCTCTAACCCCGCACGAAGTGAACGATCTGAACCCTGACCTCAAATTCCAGTCACCCTCTACGAAATCAAACCTTCGCCTTCGCGGGACCAAATGAAGACCTTCTAGACCCTCGATCTGATATGTTCTAACAGACGCGACTTAGCATGATATTGGATGACGTACATCTTAACAAATAGCCGCTAATCACAAGAGTTATCAAGGTAAGAGTAGATGGTATGCATTGTGTTAATTGGAAAGCATGAGCAAAATAACAAGTTAATGGAGTCCTAGGTTTGGATGAGTCTAAAAAGGATCATCAAAGCTAATGGATAACGTTACATACACACAACACACTGATCTAAATATGGTTAAATTTCAAATTGCTTTAATTGGTAACGCTGCACCCTGCACCCTCGCTATGTTTGCACCAGTGTTTAAATTATTACCCAAATTATTTTGTGAAACATTCAACATAATATTTTTTATTTCTACATTTGTTTATTTAGACATAATTTATAACATAATACCTAAAACATTCTGTAACACACTATGCAAAAATTAAAGTGCCGCACACCAAAATTTGTCCTGGTTTTGATGGGAGATGGGATTTCGATTATTTTTTCCCACGATATCAGCCCTATCCTATATTCTTCTGCTTCATTGGATCTAAACTAAAAAAAAAAAAAACAGTGAAACCAAAATAATCAAAATGAATATTGTCTAGCAATGGGAACAGCACTCAGTTTTGGCATGCATTTTGGCTGCCTGGGGTGTATCCTATGGCGCAAGCCGAACCAACCGTGTTCTTTATTTTGATTATTTTGATTTCGCTAGATTGATCAACTCACGGGATTATGTGATCAAAACTGTGCTGTGTTGGTAGATACATTGTAAAGATGAGTCCTCGACAGGACGAAACACGTGTCTACAATTTCCATCCCCTGACTCACAGCATGACATCAATGAATGGCATTTTGCTTTACAACGTCATATGTCTAAAAAGAACTGTCAACAATTTTCCTACAGGGTGATAATTAAAACGTGTAAAATCAATCCGAGATTTTCGTACCCTAGGTTTCCAAAAAAATCTCTTGTAAGTTTTACCTCCTGTACTTACAGAGTTATCTAAAAAAAATCAACTGTTTGTTCTTGGAGTGCATAACTTTTTTCCTGGCCAAGCGATTTTGGAAATTTAAGCCTCATATTGGAGCTAAAACTCCAGGCAAGAAAATCCAGAAACGGAAATTGACTCAGGGCAAACATTTAAAACAAAAAATTGTATAAGTAATTATTACTTAAATTTAAGTTTCTTCTGAAAAAAAGCGTTGGGAGGTAAACTGACTATACCTACTTAGCTTAATTTATGAGCAATTTAAGAATTTTCTTGCTGACGCGAGATAAAAAATGTTGATAGCAACAGCCAATTTACATGTCCATGTTTTCAGGGGGAATCGAGAATGGTTCGTACCCATCGTTACGAAAACTTAAACGAGCTAGCGATTATTAGAATTTTCGTAACGATGGTTACGAACCATCCTCAGATAAGAAAGAGAGCTGATCTTCTTGAAAACGCACAGATGGAATTTGGCACTTTTATCAACATTTTTTATCTCGTGTCAGCAAGAAAATTCTTAATATTCACAAATGAAGCAAGTTTTCATTAATTTTTCTTCCCAAAACCTGTTTCCATTTTTTTTTTTTAATGTTTATCCTGAACCAATTTTTCTCAACTTTCTAAATAACTTCTTTCCTGAAGTTTTAGCTTCAACACGAGACTTGAATTTTCTAAATCGGTTGGCAAAAAAAAAGGTTAAGCACTTCATGAACGAAAAGTTGATTTTGTCAGATCACCCTGTAAGTAAAGGTAGTAAATCGAAAATTTAAAAACCGTCTCGAGGTGAGACACCCAATTTATTTGAAAAACGGAGGTCCGAAAATCGTGGAGTCCTTTCACACCTTCCCATATCACCCTGTAGAAAATTAGCTGACTTTTTTTAGTTTAGATCCAACAAATCAGAAAAACAAAGTATAGGGCTGCCGGCATGGACTTGTCGGCACAAAATCAAAATCCCAAGGGGCTACCGAAAGTTATCCCCCATCAAAATCGCGCAAAATTTTTGGAGTGAGACTTATACATTTTTACATAGTGTAGATTATTGTATACAATCAATTGCAATCGGTGGAGATTGGAAATTTAGTGTAAGCGCTGGTATTTATTATTCAACTCAGAATTCCGCAATTTTGACAGAAATAAATTAATTTGACAGTGCTAGCAGTCATCTTGATTGGTTTCATGCATTAATCCCCTGAATACAATTCGAAATATTCAATTAGAAGATTAAATTTCTGTTTAACTTTCAAACACGTTGCCAATCCTTTAAAGTCCTTTATAGAATGGAAGCGTATGCAGTGTTTGTGTAAAATTAAAATATTTAATGAAACAATATAATTTAAAATGTAAACAGGAAAATCATAAATAAATAAAAAAAAAAACAGTGCGTAGTTGTTGGTTCTTATGAAAAAAAATCACATCATTGATATGCAATAATGGTGAGAGCTTCCAATTTAATTAATGAATTCGAATTCTCTTCCCTTTGCTGAATTGTAATGAGTAATTAAGGCTGTTTGTTTACAAAGGTAAGGAGTTTCCTCTTCCAGTTTAACTAAAGCGAGTTTACATTTTTTTAGAGTATTCCCCTAATATTCTAGCATCTCTGCGGAGATTAAGCGTTGTAAAAGTATTCTTAATATTCAATATCCGGATGTTGTTCTCTGCGATAGATGCGTACTAGAAGTAGTATTTTATTAAATTTTGATTACTTTTTTGATCGCATTTTTGAAAAAATATCTGCTTTTTCTATGTATGTATACAAAGTGGGTTGTTTAACTAGAAACTTTCAAATACCGCGAGAATAAGCACTAAAAACAGATCGCGATCGCAATTTAATTATTCCACAGGGAAAAAATATTAGTGGGGTAGATCTAAATTTCAAAAACACACTTTCTTTGATTTTTTTTGTCGGTCAACTTAGTGGACCCACTCTTGTTATGTAAGCGATTTCGTGCAAGTCTCGGAGGTGGGGAGGGAAGAGAAAATCAGGTATAAAAACAGGGGGAACGGTTTTTTTCCCCTTGGTTTGGGACAAAAAAAAATCGGGTAAAAAACCGAATCTCGCGAGAGCGCACAATCTGGTGTGGCGCAACCGCGAATCCGTCCATTACTCATCGAGATATCACCGTTTAGGTTCTTAGTTTCTTATTTTTGGCAGAACAGGAGTCACCGGGAGTAACGGACGGAGTGGCAGGCATAATTCAGAGGGAGGCAATGAGTTTACGGGAGCGAAAAAAAGTCCACTCCTGTGAATTCATGTTTCCCAAGGGTTTCGGCTTATTTTTTTGCGATTCGGTGTATTTGGGGCGAAGGTAAGGGGAGGGAAAAACACGTAATCGGACATAACTTCCACAGTTTACGCCCCACTGTAGCGAAACAAAAAACCTAATTTTCTAGGATTGGCCGCCTATCGATTAAATTTTTTTTTTTAAGTAAACAAATGGCGGCAAAAACAAATTATGAAAAAAAAATTGTTAGATTTTTTATCATGGAGGGGGGGTTGTTGAGATTTTTTTAACCAACCGAAAGGTTTTTAATCCCTTGAAAATGAGTCCGGCCTGGGCTCTGTCACGGGAAGGGAAAGGGTTAGCGACTCCTAGTCGGGCTGATTTATAGAGGAACTGACAATCTTCCAGTTTTTTGTACGGGAAATGTGTCAAACGTACCGGGGGTGAATGCGCGCGGCTTACCGCAGAGACATAGAAAGGTATTAAAAAAAAAACATATTATACAGTGGGCGAGAAAAGTAAGGAATATATTCGTTAAAACGGAAAGTACCGATTTCAGGGGAAAATAAAAAAACAGGTCATTTTTTTAATTTAATTTATATTCTATTGACGTAACATTTTTTTACACAGAGTGTTAATTCCTTGGCTCACTAATGATTACATTGTCTATTTTTTAAATAATAAAACACCTTGTATTTTATTGTTTTTTCATATTATCTGAGAAAATCCAATAAGAATGGTTTTTACAGTTTCAGTTTAAAATGAGTAGGTTAAGGATCTAATGGAAATTATCAGATTTTCATCACCCTGTATAAAAATTTCACTGTAATACCAATAACACTGTAAAGTTACAAATGAAGTTGAGATATACCTACGGACGTGTAAGCTTGTTTTCTATATTTTGAGTCATTTCCAATGTACACTGCTTTCAAAATGAAAAATGGAGATTTTCACTTGTTTATAACCTGCTCATTTTGAACTGCAACTGCAAATAATAATATACAGGGCGTTCTATATAAAGAAAAATTATAGACAATGTCGTCATTATTAAGCCTGTACAAGGAACAGCCTGTATAAAAAATGTTACGTCAATAGAACAAAAATGAATAATTAAAAAATCGGTAGGTATTTTCCATTTTGTCGAATTTATTATCCCTTACTTTTCTCGCCCACTGCATATGGTTTCGCCGTATCTCGCGCGCGCTCAACACATTTCCGGGCCAAAATAGCTAAGAGGTTTGTTCAATTTCCTTGAAAGTGAGCTTGGCTAGAATCTTTCGGTTGATGAAAAAAAATCTACCACCTTCTTCCTTGATAAAAATCTAACTATTTTTTCATTTCTTGTTGTCGCCGTTATTTGTTTATTTTTAGAAAAAATAAATCAATCAGTCGGTATTAATTAACCAATCCAAGAAAATTGGTTTTTTTTCTGTGCGATATGGGGCAAAAACTATGGGAGTTATGTGCGATTCCGTGCGTTTTAGATTTTCCCTCCCTTCTTCGCCCCTAATACAACAGTAGTTAATTTTTCGCCCCTGAAAACTCATTTCCTCCCCCTGAATTCCCCCCCCCCCATCTTCGTCCATTACTCCAGGTGACTCCAGTTTTGGCAAAAAAAAACTAAGAACCAAAACGGCGATATCTCAATGAGTAGGTAATGGCGGACGCGCGATTGCGCCACATCAGGTTGTGCGCTCTCCCAAGATCTCGTTTTTAACCTGAAAATTTTTTTGGCCGACGACTCACAACTAAGCCAAGGATAATAAAACCGTTTCTCCCCGTTTTTATACCTGGTTTGCTACCTCCTCCCCACTTCGGATATTTGTCTCAAATCGGCCACATAACAGGATTGGTCCACTAAGTTGATAAAAAAAAAATTAAAAAAAAAACGAGTGTAGTACCCTACTATATGAGGGGTAACATTGGTTCCCCTCCAACACTCCTTATATGTGGGGCACGATCCCTTTTAGGTATATTTCCAGCAATAAATTCCCAATCCACAATAAAAAAATTTCTTATTCAAGCTTTCAAAGTAACCCCCCCCCCCACATTAAGAGGGACTAATTTTAGCCCTGATATATTTTCCCCGTGGAATGATTACATTTTGATCATGAACTGTTGTTCGTATTCTTAGTGCTTATTACTCGAGATATTTGAAAGTTTCAAGTTAAAAAACTCCCCCTATATAATATCAACTTCATTTTCAATTACTCAGCAACTTTTTTCATATATAGGTACCATCTATTACTAAAATGTAGGAGATTTTTAGAATATGTCTTTGAGACTGGCAGTTTCAAGTGATGTTATGCATGCAAAATGACTGGTAGGTATTTTTATCAGAAAGAAACCCTTTGAAGGAAATACGGCTTTTCAGGGTGAATATAAACGAAGGGCTTTAGCGATGATGATACTTTTGTTGAATTTAAGAAGCTTCGATAATAATCTCCTTGCCGTGACATCATCCGTTAACGAGACACGGTCACTATATTTATATAATAATAATTTTAACTGCATTTAGAAATACATACTATGGAGGAAGTTTAACATATCCTCACGTTCGATATTCCATATCGTCTCATCAGCAGAGCTAAAGGTGGGGTCGCTCTACTGTCATACTAATCTATTTGCATTCACTCAGTATACTTCCGAGGCTATCGATCGTTGTTCCCAGGTTGATGTAGTGTGTACGACTTTCATTTCCAGACCTTTCATCAGGATTATGGATTGTTGGTTGCCAAGTTTCCTCCCGGCTGTTTAATTAACTGCTTTACTAGGTACTTCCCAATCGTTGTCAATAAATATATTTGTCTGAATAATTATTATCCAAGCGTATGACATCCCAAAATTAACATATTTCCGATTGTGTAAGGTATTTCACTGAATCTGTTATGTCTATCTTCATGTTTAATAACGACATTGTAGATTAGTTTTAGGTAGGTCAGTTCTCTGATATATCCTGATAACTTGACGATTTATAACCGAAGTTTGTTCGTTAGACTGTTTTGAATCTATTTCTGGATGATTTGAACTGTACGATTGGATCAGTTTACTAGAACGGTACCTCTCAATAATTTTGGTTCATTTGATCTAAAGTAGGTATGTACCTTATAAAACTATATCAATAATTCCAAATTAAAAGGTTTGTCTGTCCCTAACTATTTTATGTTAACCCCTTTAATTAATAAAGAGGTAAAATCAAAATTGGGGTATATAAAAATCTACGTAATAAAAGTAACAAATTCTGTGCTGTTCTTATGTGCCTATCTGAGGGCCGATACGCTCTAGTTTCCTGGACTAATAAATATCTTTTCTAGGGAAAATGGTGGAATAAAGCATTAAGCTATTCTACTTTTTTTATATCCTTCCGTAAACTAATGCTGGTGGTTGCGTTCTCGTATCGTATAAGTCCCCATAGAACCTCGAAGTTACGATGAATTTTATTCACTCTCCTTATACCTAAAAAGATTTTTATAATAATGATGCGAAGTCGTAAAATGAAGTCGCTCGAGCGTATAAAAAGCCTCGTGTACGGATATGAATTGCCATAATATTCAAAATATAAATTCAAGATCAACTTTGACATATTGATGAAGGAAATTTAAAACGTATCCGGGTTTTTTCCATAAGACATATTTCCTCGCACCGTTTTCCCAATTTTCTTCCTGATTCCGATCTGATTCTTGGGCTGTATATAGCGACAGTAATATAACACCTGACAATGCTTTGTCTCATTTATTTTGTTAGGTTGCGTCTTCCGTCTTCATTTTTATTCGCTATTTACGCGAGATTTTCAGTAAAAAATAATATACTTCAGTTATATGTTGAAATATATCGCAGTACCTCAGAGCTAAACTGTATTAACTCCATTTTTTCGAAAATAGGCTTTATTCATTTTAATATCAATTCAGTACTGCTCTGTTGAATGGTTATCAGTATTAACTCCTAGGTAATACTGTTTCGGAATTATGCAAAGTAAAACTGTATTAAGTTCCTAGTCGACTCCGAGCTAAACTAAATTATGAGCGCAATATTTCTGGTCAAAAATTAATTAAAGATTGGTAGTTAATACAGTTTAGCTCTGAGGTACTGCTAGAACAAATAAATGTCAGTCAAATACTCTAGGCCAGAAAAGTTGTTGAAAGGTTTAATTTAAGGAAGTTAATTTAGCATGTAGTTCGTGGTTCGAGAATTACGGATAATATCTTATCCCCTTGGATATTCAGGTCGTAAAAATCCGTGCCAGCCAGAAATTGCAAATTGAAAACTTTCGGGATAATGACTCCCGGATAAAGTAGATCCCCAAGACGAATAAATCATAAAAATTAGGAGAGTCTTTGAAAACTTCAAAACCCTTGGAATAATGTACGTCTTTTTAATGATTTATCTAACTTTTAGTATTTAAAAGTAATTTTCCAAAATTACACGATGGGTTGTTTGGCCTTTTAAGCAAGTTAAAATGTTAAATTTCTAAATTTCAATAAATACGTTAAACGATCATTTAAAAATTAGACTGCAAGTAGGAAGAGTTTTCTTAATTGATAAAAAGACTGTTCAACTATTGCCCGGCCGACCCAAACCACTGCACCAGTAAATAACATTATTTTTTAGAAAATAATAAAATAAACTTGATTTTAATTTCTGAGAGCTTTGCAATAATACCCTTTAATGTTTTTTCTTGCCTAAAAATCAAAGCAAAAAGCAAAAGTGTAGAGCTATAGTGAATAGCGTGTGATCCATAAGTTGAAAATAAATTGTAAGGTCGGCTGGCCGATGCTGGGCGCGAGAATGCTGGTTAATCGAAGACATACGGCACACAAACTGTGTCGCTTCCAAACCGCAGAGTTACAGTGCACGGCCGGCGTAGCGTATTCCACACAGGCACGGCCGAGAGCCTCCTGGCCGTACTTGGGTATCTATCTATCAGGCGCTCTTCTCTTGGGCGATCCTCGCTGCATTATTGGGATGGTGTCGAACGCATTTTTATTAATTTTTTTTTAAGAAAATGCAACTTGTAGTAACAGAAACAAAAAAGGTGTTTCTTGCTTGCCAAATTGCTTTTTAGAGATTTATTTAATTAATTTAGTAGACTTATTATTATTTATTAATTAATTATTTAAGTTTAATTTATTAATTAATTTATTTAACCTCAGTGTGCGAGTTTGTTTACCTATTTTATGCAATTAAAAAAAAATAACCCGATATTGTCAAGTCAACTGCGCACCTACTACACTTTCATTAATATTTTTTGAATAAAAAATAAACTAAAAATACCGTTTTACGGAAGGGATTCAATAGATATAAATTCCTAGAACGGAAAATAATAATAAAATTTTCAATGCCTGTACTTCTTTATCCTTATACCTACCAGCCAGCGCCAGTAGCCAGGGCCAGGGTCGGCTAGCCGTACCGCGCGTGTTATCCATCCATATGGTGTCAATGCATGCATAAGCATAATATTGCATTCATTCAGTGACTCAAGCAAAAGCACATTTTTATTTTATTACTTTCTTCGTCATCTATTTTTTCTATTCGACGATTTTTCCTATTTTTACATACCTATAAGTAAATTTTGAACTTATGGTAATTCGCGTGACCTTGAACCGTAAAAAAAATTCGCCTACATTGCATTTTCCGCGGGGACCTTTTCCCCGGACCCCCCCCCCACATATAACGTCGTACATTTTATTTCCACCATTGGCTGGCCGACCCAATTTTTTGAAGCACGAGCCGTCACTGCTGTTATTGCAGTTTGGTTTGGCCTATCTCTGTCAGAACTCTCTAGATTCAAACATAAAATCAAAAATTCACTTATGTGCTCAATTCCAGCTTCACCTTTGAACTGAAAACCAGCATTTTCTATTATTGGGATAGATTCTTGTCCTTATACGATAAGGGAGTCGCAGCCACTCATCTGAAACTAGTAATAAAATTAACATCTAAATGGTTTATTACAACATTTCGCAGATTTTGTTCAAGAATTGGTAAACCTTTACGTGTTTATTCCGACAATGGTGCAAATTTCGCAGAGTGAATTTATCTTTACTTTCTTGGGTACCTCTAATGAGCCATGAACAATTTTCTAAATCGGAAAATAATCCTGTAAGGACAAATATAAAGTTTTTTCTGCCTCCATAGCATCGAAAATGGGACAGAAATGGCTAAAATGTGCCTCTTCTGTAAAGGATGAAGCAACAGATTCCAGTGGCTTTCATTTGAGAGATTGATTATTATCTAAATTAGCTAAATCTCTAACATTAATATTACACATTGTATAATATTTGGTGACGCCTCTAGCAATCTTGTTCGAACGATGCTCATATTGAACTTATTAGAATGGCGAACACCGATTCTTGGCACGTGCAGCTTAACTGTGACAAAAGTCTTGTTAAGTAGTTTCGTGGTTAATTGAGAGCTATTGTTTTGATGTTTCTAATGTTTTAATCATATAATCAGCTCTAATATATGAAGAAAAGTACGTTAGAAAAATGGTAACTATCATCATCGATAAGAAAATTAAGATTTTGATTCAAAACTTTGTGAAAACTTTTTTAAGTTGAAATAGAGAATGGCATCATCTTATTTAAAACATAAATATTTTCAAAACATAAAAATCTGCTTGACTAATTTGAAATTATTAACCCCTTCGCAAGGTATAGACACTCCACAGTTCAGGTTATTAAAAGCTATGCGAGCTTGTGGGAATGTGGATTTTGAACAAGTATCGATTAATACCGCAAAACACACATTCCACACAGGACTTGAAATGTCGACTGAGAATTTCATTTATGGCAATATGGAGGAAAATGCAGCATATTTGATCATGAAAATGACGACGTGAATAGTTATCTAAATTGGCATCAAGTAAATTAAATATATTTTAGTAGCTTTGCATAATTATAAAATTTACGGCACCATTAAGGGGCTCTTTAGTCCTTGAATGCACGAGCAAACACTTAGGTAAACAAGTGTCAAGACATGCCAACTCTACTTCCCTGTAACCTAAATAACTGTAAGTCTTGTTTTCAACGCTCAAAACAACGTCACCTTTAATTAAGCCTACGTGAATACGTAATGAAAACCATGAGAGAAATAATAGTAATATGAAAGTCATATTAGATCATGAACTACCTCATTGACGAACCTAATTCTATTATAAAATCTTCGCTAAGCTGGTGCAACTTGCAATCACGTAAATTTTGATAAGTGAGAAGATCGAAAATGGATTAACTCTGATAAACGTTGATGGAATTCTTATGCTGAAAGTTAAACAGCTCCCTCTAAGAGCATCTACTTGGTAATGTAGATTCTAGTATAAGTACTAAGTTTAAACACAACACTAAAAGCGATGCCCACCAACCACACTAACCCAAACACCGACAAGCGGCTGTTTTGTCGAATCAACCATCTTGTGGTTGAAACTCTCTGTTGCCTCCAAGAATTTACCAAACTTTATGCGTAACATTTGATATGCTTGGATTAATAGATTATCCTAAATTAAGCACTTCCCAAATGTCTGATCCAATAGTATTCAAAATATTCCATAATTTTATTCATAACCTATAAGCATAAATTATAAATTTGATCCAATATTTTCTTAATCAGAGTACCTTGTTGGCTTGGCAGTTATCTCGCTTGGCTAAATTTCTATTCCGCTTACATCAAAAGTCTCGATCAACACAGGTATGATAGTCTGTGCGACACAGGAGAAATGTTGGCTGGCAACCAATCCAAACTCTGCGTCTCGTCAGCCGGAAACCTTTGACATCTGTAGGGACCTCTATTTAGATCACTGACAGGCTTGGAACTCGCTTTCTAACAAATCGTATAGAAGGGCTGATAAAATAATATTGTAGAATCCTCAAAACGAGGATAAATAATGCCATGACATCTGAACTCCTCCGATATATGAAACAGCAATATGAAGACTCGACTAGGTCTAGGCGATCTTTAAATTCCTTGCAATTATTTGAAAATTCTGCTTCAGAGATACGTGACAGATTAAGTAGTTAACTGCTTTATTAGTAATTTAAGCAATAATTATACCTGACTAGGTTTGAGTCATTTTACTAATTATACGAATAATCCTTCTGCGAGTGTACCCTAGCATGTTTAGAGTACATTTGGGCACTAAAACCCTACTCAAGCTATAAAATAAAGCTGCGTTCAAATCCTAAATTTGAATAGCAATAAGAAAGCTGTGGAACATTTAGAAACAGCTTCTTATTGAGCGCGAAATAAATTTGTTAATCTTGTAACGAGATCCGAGCATCTCGTTATAAAACCCAGAGGAGAGCCAGACGGAAAGAACGGACAGAGGCGATTGGAGTAGTTTTATTGCGATGTCGACGAATTATCAGCGATCAACCTGCTGTAAAAAGACCGGCTGCCACTCCATGCCGACATTCGGGCCGCGGTAGGTGACCAGGGGACGACTCAGTCTCTTCTCTGAATGCTGATCGAAGCCCCTGTCTCCTCCTACCTATCAGGCAAGCTGAGCCGATAGGAGAAGTCCTTGCTTAGTCGGATGCGTTGAATGCGCGAGGCGCCTGTACCAGTATTATTGACGAGCTCGAGCAGTTGTTGGACGTATACTCAAGAGACCAACATGATGATAGTTCATTCTCTTTTTATCTTTGTTTTAGTGCAGTGCATATCTCATGACTTCGCATAATATGCTACCCTGATTGTCTGATGTTTCCGATTTTATGTATCTGATCTTTGAAAGTTTTTATATTACCAGCAAGTGTCATTCAATTTCGCTATATATACTTTTGATCGCTTATCTCGTAGAAAACCTCTTAAACCTATCAAGAGTTGTGATTTAAGTTAATATCTAATCAAATAACTCGATCAAAATGTCAACTTCATACTATTAGTAGAAGACGATAATTTGTCTACAGCTCCTATATTAAATTATAATTACAAGCATTTTGACATTGTTTATGGATATGCTTGATGCCTTGTAAAACGATTCGGTAGACTTTGTTTAGGGTCGTTCTTTTTAATTGCTATTTAGTGAGCTGAGCAATGAGCATGTCAACGTAGCAGCACGACTTGTTCCGTGATTCAAATTATTTGCATAAATTTCAGGGCGATTTAAAAGTCCAAGGGTTACTGTATAGGTATCGTTTTAGTCACGATAATCACGAAGAGATTTATTACAAAGGGTGAAATGAAATAGTTCCTATCGACATACATACATACCTATAAGGTCGCTAAAGTATTATTCACAAGAGAAAATTCTATTTTGATTTCTCACCCCTCACGTATGTAAATATTAAACATCATTTATCACTAACAAGCAGTAAGGTACTGAAGGACACGTCAAATATAACTCTTCTTATGAATATTAAATTAGATAGATATTCGTTTTCACAAGAACCAAATAGAGTAATTTTATTTCGATCAATACAAGAGTTGTACTCGATTATTGGGCCTATAAAAATATCTACCGTACTAATTATACAGAGTGATCAAAAATGACTCCAATTTAGCAATAGATACACGCTTTTTCCTGCAGTTTTGCGGACAGCATTAAAAAAAGCGGTTTCGCTCGTAGGGATATTTTTACGAATGAGGGCATATTATTATAGAACAACGTAAAACTCTTGCACAGATAAAAAGCCACACAAAAAACTGAACGTTTATGAACTAATTTGATCACATGTTATATTTTTATGCTTAGATTTTGCGTGGTGCGAGAATTTTGAAGTATAAATGTGAAATAATCGCTTCTACGAGTACAGTACTGGAAAATCACCGCGGTATTGAAAAAAAAACTTGCGTACAAGTTACTGCCATTGTATAAATTCCCCTCAAATCTGCTGAATACGTGAAGAGCCTAATCTTCATGAAAGTGAAGTTTAATATGGTGATATCTGAAATTGAAACTTGACCAGCAACTTACACGCCCATGCAAGTGTGGCTCAAAGTCTTGCTCGTTGCATCCCTTAAATTGAAACTTTTACAAGCCCTTTTTGATGCGCCACTCGCAAAACTTCGAGAACTTGTTTTTTTTTTGTTTTAACGAGGCTTTTTTAGTATTTGAACAAAAACTTAAGGAAAAAGGCACAGCAGATGCGGCTGCATAGCTGCAAAATTTACAACTTCAGAAACTTATAAACGAAAATCAACGTAGCTAGCTTAAAAAATTTAATTAAATTAAACAAGTTCTAGCACACATTCTATACTAGAATAACTTTCAGGAAAAAACACTGTATTCAAACCTGACAATACACTAATTTGAAAATTAAAAAAAAATAATAATGGATAATGCCCCATTGCACGGTATTTCACAGAAACAGCAGGCTTATTGGTTTTAATGATCCTGCTTTTTGTTGTACCTACCATTCCTACCAAATATTATGTTACTTACTATAAATCATTGATAAATTAGAGAAGTACAAACAGAGTAGTTTTTTTATAGGTAGTCATCAAACTTCTATGTTTATATGAACCGATGACAGACCCTTCAAATTAAGAAAGATTAACGAAATTTTTTCTACAACGTAGACCTGTACCTACAAGAGGGAGGTCTCTGGGGAATATGTTGCGTGAGCATATTCTTCGTAGGGCGCATTCCGGGGGAAGGGTGTCATCTGAGAGATGGATGTATTGAGAGAGATCTTTGTTCCTTTTCGCTTTTTGTGTTCTGGTGGAAAATTTCATATGACTAGAGTTGCAAAGCAGAAAATTTTCTGCAATTTTGACTCTCATTGAACTCTTGTTACATTTCAATAAAATTAATTCCCAAAATCAGAAAGAAGGCGCAAAATTATAGTTACCTACACTGCGTCCAATATAAGAATGATGGGAATCTAATATGGGGTTTTCGGAAACCGTGGGAGATAGTTAAACGAGGAAAAAATTGGCAACCACAAGGACAATGCAATCGCAGAAAGAGATTTAAAAAATTATTTTTGATTTTTGAATTATTTTGAAAAATCATTTTTTTATTTTAGTTTTTTCTGATTTATTGACGTTATTATTAAAGATTTGGAAAAACTGAAACCAAATTTTCATTGCAGTTGTTGACTAGCTTTATTTTTGTCATGGCAGTTTTTTTTCACGATTCATATTTGCAGGGCCGGACTGAACTTCGATTTTTTTAAATACGGCCCTGGATTTTTTATTGCAAAAATTGAAAGATATTTTAATTTTGAATTTCATTATATGCCACACATGGTGGATCCAACGTGTTTCGAACTATAGCTATTGACATAATAATCAGTTTAGTTTCACCTTAATACCAACCTGTGCTTTTATTAAATTTATTGGACTTGTATTACTTGCTCATCGTCATCACAATCCGACAGGTCCAAGTAGTTTAATAAGAGTGAACATCCGTATTACCGGCTATAAAATAATAAATTTTGAATTTACAGTTTTTTCAGGATATTTCAACGACGACGGAAAATATCCTGAATTTTTTTCAGATTCTTATTAAGCATAAAATATCGCAACATTGACCAAATTTAACGGAGTTCGTTTCTCTTCAAATTTCCGAGATCACAATGATTAGTAGCTCAAATTTGACTCACCCTGTATAAATTTTTGTTAGGGCGCAGGAGTGCGGCGGGAGGGAGGGGGGTCAAGGATCGCTCTGAAGAACAATTTTTCTGTTTCTTGGGGGATACTTTTTTTGGGGTGCTTGTTGTGAAGGACATGCTCACACAACGCAGGTCCGCAGCCCTCTTTCCTATGCAGGTCGTGTTGTTGCAAGAAAAATTTACCTAAAACAGAGATTTTTTGACTAATTTGAGGGGACTATAAGTTATGGCTTAAAAAATATGGTGAAATCGAGCATAAGAAAATAAACTGTAAATTTAGATGAAATATTCATGTACCTACCTTTTTATATTGAGAGCCTTCGTCTTAAATTTTGAGAAAACACCTTTTTTATGTATTTCTATCTACAATCCCATGTGCTGACTAGAAAGTTACATTGGAATAAAAGGTAGAAGTTGCAAAAAAAAAGAAGTACCTAACAAGATTTTGATTCAATTTTTATGAAGATCTACCGCAAAATAATTCCATTCAAGACTTTCTATACCTAATGATTTTGTCAAAAATAACTGAACTGGAGTACCTATAGGTAGAAAGAAGAATAAATCTCCTCTCATCGCCACATACCTGTTGATCTTAAGCCCGTAAAGCATAAATTTCACATTTTCCAGTTTGACATCTTACACGACTACCCAATTTATTGCAGAGTTACATACCCAAATTAAATTTCCAAAGGATTGAAGCGACTCGAGCGAATCTAATGTAATTTTCAAGTATTTACGAAGTTAATCAGTTTCTGTAACTAAAACACTCCTGCAAGCTTATTAATCTTTAACGATGTCGACAGCCTGTCGACCTAAATTTATTAGGGAAAATTTATCGCATTAAATTTTCCGATCAGACTACTTAAGTGCCACCTCTTTCGGTGGTTCGCTTTCACCAAATTGTCCTAGAGAATAATTCTTCTCATTTAGAGTGAAATTCAACATTGAAGCGACAAGTGATTTGGGTGTGTTTGCATTAGCAAAGCTCGCTACCTACCGCAATTGTCTTGTGCCGCAGTAAAATGAAAACAAATTATTCTATCAATATCCGTGAAAGATATTTTGAATAGGTACTATTATTGAGGCTAATTATCAATTTATTTAACTTTAAAGAAATTAACTAACGCATTCAATTAAAGGAAGACGAGCTTTTTTTGAGAATATTCCGATCCAATAGAATCAACAATAACGTCAGGTAGCCTAATAACTGGTCAGAAGATGAACACTGTTAAGCAAAAAGAAAAACTATAAATCTAATCCAGGCTATCACAATATCATCCAGGAAAAGTAATTACTTTTTACCCTTATAAATTTTGATACACACTTTATGTTAGCAGTTGGTCGAAACGTGGAGGATAAAGAGATAAACCCTGGTGAGTTGTTGTCATGAATATTATCAATAATAGACGGGGAACGGAATCTTGGGCTTCAGGAGTGCCACTATCAGCCCTCACGGTAGATCCTTGACAGAGTCGAGTTCGGCAATCTTTTAAGAGTTACCTGATCCAGATTTCATTTTTAAGGATCATCCTGATTTTGTTTGATTGTCACGTTCCTTGCCGTTCAGTTTACGGTCGTACCAGACACACTATCATTGTAGGCCGATAAGCTGCGATTTAATTTCCTGCTTAGAGGTGTTTTTCAGAGGACTTAGAAAATTGATTTTGTTATATAAAGCTGCAGTATTTCTTTGATAAGCCATGGCGTCATATGGGTCTAGTCCTGTGAGATTTGTGTTAGGTCATCCCGATCATTAGTATTCCTTTGCTGACATTTTGGCTTAGCTCTATCAATGCAGTGTAACATGATCCGTTAGAGCGTCATAAAGTGGATATTTTGTACCAATAAAATAGATAATTTATACGACTGCTGTCGCAATCTCTCGTCATTATTACTGCAGATCTCTATATTGGTACCATAGTAGAAGCTTCAAACCAGCCTAGTGTTAGCCCTGTTAAATAGAAGTTCATATTTTTCGCTTCTTCTGCTACTAGCCGATAGTCATATCTGCATTGCAGTAAAATCGAATCGATTAAGTTATCATTTTATTTTCAAGTAGAAAATTCATACACGAGAATTACCTTTTCCTCCCCCGAAGACCAGAAATGACCTGGGGAAGTATTTTTCATAAAAATAATTCTATAATCCCAAATCAATTTTATAATTATTGTTTTACAGTCTTTTGCTTTTGGTTTTCCTCTTTTGTCAATTGCTTTTCCTTATTCGTCAAGTGATTTTCTTATTTTTCTATCTATCAACGATTGTAGTCATTGATTTATCAACCAATTTCCTTTTATGTCTAATCAGTTTCACTTTATGTCAACTGCTTTTCCCATTTACGTACAGTGACAGTAATATAAACATTGGAAAAGCATTTGATATAAAAGGAATCTCATTTGACAAAAGAGGAATTTGAATTGAAAAATCAAACTGACGTTTAATAAATGGGGGAAACTCATTTGACAAATAAGGAAAAGCAATTGACAAAAGAGGAAAACCAATAGAAAAAGACTGACTGTAGTTTCCTTGAGTTATTACCCTTCAAATTTGTGGACCTATCTCACTAATTCTTGGTTCCTAATCTTTGAAAATTATCTCAACATATTCATGGCTTTCAAAGCGAAAATAGAAAAGCATATCTTTGTTAGGCTTCATACCTCAGATGTCCTGAGTCATATTTACCAAATCTTCAATTTGTTAAAAAAAACTACTGGATAGATAAATTTGTGCACTCTCATTTTTGGTACTAACCGCATTCTATCAAAATTCTCTATATCTGTACAGGCCTCGCGTATAAGCCCCTGAAATTGTGAAACCGCTTGGTTGGTGACCCGGTCGCTTAGGGTCCACAACCCCCTTCGACCATACCACTAACTAAGGCACTGCAACATCTGATAAACGGGCTCTGAGGGTTCCAACTGAGTCCAAGAGGTTATTACACTATAAATACCTGAAAATGAATTTTGAATTTTTCGCTCACCTCTTTCATTCACAAGATTATAAAGAACATCTTTCTTTGTTTCCAGTTACTGTTGATCGATTTTCAAAATTTCTGGATTATGTTGCAGTTGAAACCCCAAGGAAGTACCTAGAAGATCTGAATTAACAAAAAAAAACATTTTGGATAGAGCACAGTTTTCAGTTTCAACTTTTTCAGCTGGATATAAGTATTTCTAAGGGAATTAGATTTTATATAAGAAAGTAGCTAAAGGTGAGGTAATTGTGAATGATTTTTCTCAGCCTGAATTCTCTAGCAATGGTGGTGCCGGTGCCGCAAGTTTCAAATAAATGTAATTTCGTAGCAATCTCAACAGAAACGGTAATTGTCCTTCTTAACGTTTCTTAAAGGATCCTACGTCTCGAAAATTAAAACAGAATAATCATTGGCGAGGGAATTAAAGAGATCGTGGTAGCGCCGTGGGAGACCGTGCATAATAACCGGATAAATTTCCAAGTTTAACAGTTCGACATTATTAACTCAACTGACTGGAGTTGGGAATCAAGCTAATGATCAAAGAACTACAGCTGCATTCGTCTCTGATTAAATTGGCAACAACAGTAAGCCTTAGGTATTATCTTTATAGTACTGTGAGGCACAATTATTATACACTGTGTCTAAGATAAGAATGAACAGCCTGGGGATCTCGGAAACCGTGGAGATACAGGGTCGGTTAAACGGGGAAAAAGTTGGGTATCAGAAATCAGTAAGGATAATGCAATGGCAGGAAGAGATTTCAAAATTTATTTTTGATTTTCGAACTATGTGGAAAAAAGTTCTTATTTCTTGACGTTCTTATTGAAGATTGGGAAAAACTGAAACCACATTTTCATTGCATTTAGTGACCAGATTTATTTCTGCCATTGCACTGTCCTTCTGGTTACCTAACTTTTTTCCTATTTAACTTTCCACGGTTTCCGAGATCCCCGTGCTGTTTATTCTTATCTTGGACATCGTGTACTTATACAAATTAGAAGACTTCTTCCTTTGGCTAAAAAGTTTTAGTGCCCTTCCAGATTTAGGACTCAAATAAAGGAAGTAATTTTTATATAATATCTAGAAAGGGGTTAATTCTTTTCAGTAAAATTTAACAACACTGTGAGCTGATATATATTTTTTTTTTAATTATTTTTTTACCAATTATTTTCAGTGATAAGACACATAGTCATTGTTTTAACACACCGGTTTTCGATGCGGATTGCCGGATGTGGCAATTCCTCCAAGACAATACAGAAGCTGAAGTGTGAATTAAGTTATTCACATCAATCCTGACTCTCAATAGTGGGTTTGCTTAGAATTTACCTTACTTCCCTCACACTTCAGCTTCAGTTTTGCTTCGGATTGCCACGGGGAGATTTTCCGCATCCTGCAAACCGCATTGAAACCGGACCATGTGAAATCGGTTTTGAGATTTTTTTTTCAGATTTTCAAGATTTATTAAAATCATTAAATGGTATATTGTGGAATGAGACCTTTCCCATAATATTTAAAAATGTAGTGCTACTTCTATAATATTTTGCATTGTAATTACTTAATTTCGTAAGTTGATTTGTGTTCGCATGGCTATGTTATGCTTTTAGTTTTTAAAAGGTAATGTCCCTTGGTGTGTAAAATCGTAATACATTTACATTAAGTACCTATAATAGCTATTCATCTAATAATGTACACAACTTCAGATCTTTGTACAGACATCAATATTAACTTTCTGTTAGTTGTAAATAGTTAAACTTAGATTTCCATTAGTATTCTTATTTCTTCTTAATAAGTAATATTCACATCTAGGTGATTCTTTTTAATTAAAATCGGTAATTTACGGTAATTGTAGATAGATAACTTTATGGCTTAAATTCCCATTTACCTATAGGTAAAAAATTACGATGGTAAAAAAATAAGAAAATAAGGAGAAATAACGAAGGTTGGAGGATGGACGTAAGATGTAGATCAGTCGGAGAATTGTTGTTTCGGATTTTATGGCCATAATCACGTGAATAACAAAGTAATGAGAGCAGACTTCTTTGTAGTTACTTATATCATTTCATAAAGATCAAAGGTTTCCTTTTCTTGAAGTAAAATAATAATGATGTTGTTATTATATGTCTGTCTTCTCTGGCCGTAAACATGTTTTTCAGGAATTAAAAAAAATCAAAGAAAACACACGCTTTTAAATGCTTATTCTAAAAATTCTACATGAAACTCAATCTTTAACAATAAGTGCATATAGCTTTCTGGTGCAAACATTAGCTATGGCTTCTCAGAACAATTAAAATTTATTTTCTTCCCAGTGCTATGTCCTGTGAATAAGAAACACCTGCCATACAATTAAATTTAGTTTACGTGTTTCAAAAACGTTTCAAAGTTGGGATGGGATGCATATTTCCAAGTAAAAATAGAAAAGAGCATCTTACAGAGACATTATCTCCTCCACTTAAGTGCCATAAAACTAGTTTTAAATATCCGGGCTGAAGAAAATATTTCATAATTTATAACCTTTTTCAAATTAATGAGAAAATTCTGAAAACATAACGAGTTTTACTAATAGAGAGCTCTTCACTTTAATGGGAGATGTAGTTTCAAATATTTGTAAAAATGGTATCTCATATTTTAATTTTCTCATTAAAAAAAAACTTTAAAATAACATAATTCATTTTAAATATTTAAAAAATACCATTAGGCTGCAATAAGAGACGTTCCGAAATTTCTCACTTGATTTCACTACACTTGTATCATCTCCCGGAACAAGCTGTGAAGAAGTGACGAGGACTTTTAATCAAAGCAGGCCTAGAGACTGGAACTCAGCCTTAAGCACCACATCTTGTTATAGATCTCTTCATTTAATAATTATGCATGAATTAGGAAATTCTGGGTTAGTTTTCTATCTTCAATCTTTTATCAATCTTTCTTAAAAAATACATCTTAGAAAGACTAGATTTCTTTTGAGTGGGCCATTGTGGCACCTTAACTGCAACCGTATGTCTTGCATTTCGTTCGGTGTCACGGTAGCATTCGTTCGATTATTACACGTGATTAGTGACCCTATTTTCGCATCCTGGTATCCCTCATAGGACGTCCGCATCACCAAAATTCACTACAACAAAAGAAAATGCGGTTCGCTCTTTTCTTGCTAATAGGCAGATGCTTACAAAACGTGAATGTACGTCTGCTGTCTCAGACATCTGATTATGATTATGTAGTCAGTGAAAACCGTCAAAAAATGCAACTAATCAATCAAGACACAGGCCATAGACGTAGGTCGGTCGACGTAGAATTTCTTGGTAATCTGCGAGAATGGTTTGGCCTGTCATCCTTTGACCTGTTTCAAACAGCCATATCGGAGATTAGAATAGCCATGCTGATCAGCAACCTCCAAAGGAGACGCTGAGACCAAGAAGAAGAATTCAGTGAAACGGAGATAGGGCATATAAACGTCAGCGCAATTTGCTAACAAGGATCCTTGACCGCATGCGCACTAATAGACGCACGAGAATTTTTCAATTTCTGGTTAAATTTCGTAAGCTCATCATTTTCACCCTCAGGATCAGGAATGCACCAGAGTGTAAAAAGAGTTGCGTACCTACCCATAAATCAATGTAATCTAGGTATCTATTACGTGACCAACAATACACAAAAGTTGACACACTTTTATTGCCTATTCAGTTAAGGATAAAAAAGCTTAACATTAACGTAGTTGTACCGAGATACAACAATATGGAAACGCCACTTATCAGAGCAGATATTCTGGTTGATTTGATTCATACAAGTGTCAGTTATGACAGACATCTTAAAAACTCGCCATAATCATTAAAACCGTGCTAGGGATAGTTACTTCTAAGACCTACCAGCGCAAACTAAAGGATGACTGTGATACATAGTGTCTCTATCGGGAGGAAATGTCTTTCGCAGTTTCGCTTCATGTATATTTTCATATACTTTATCTCTACGACTCCAAAATAACGTGTCTCTCTTTTTTGATCATTTTGATTGTATTAATCTTCAGCTTAAAATATACCAAGCCTCTTTATCTCATGCAATTCTGTTACATTTTGGTTGAATTTCGTCTTTCCAGAAGATTTTTAATTTGGTAAAGTTACGTTATGATTCATTCTATGACATAGTGAGAGAGACAGAGAGAGAGAGAGACTAACAAAAATTCATTTTAAAGTCCAATCTAGGGTTTTGAATATTGTGACACTTAATATTTTTGAAGCACTGGATTCATTGAAAATAGTAAATAAGATTCCATTTAATTAAAATAATTTTATTAAGAACGCCTTTTAAATTTCCAATCTCCAGTATATTTTTACATATTTTATCATGCAACGTTATTAGAAGGGGTTATTAAAATTGACTTCAAAATCTAGGTGAGTTTCTGCGAGCTTTAATCAAAAGTGCCGTAATTAAAATGTCATTTCCAGTGACCAAGCAGTCAATTTACTTCAGCCAATTCCATTACCAACCCAATCAATCTCTTGATGGAGTCAAAGGTTCCATATCATCCGACTGAACGGCTAAAACTACACGATTTATCCTGTAAGGAGTTTATTTCTGAAGATATTTCACAACAAGTTATTAAATAGAAAAACTACCTAGTCTTCTATTAAGCTATTAACCCATAATTCATTATCATTATAATAATAATAAATTAATGTTTGTGTCTTTCTCCGTTACGCTTTTCCAGATCATCGGAAAAGATTCTTTGTGTTGGCAGTCATGTAAAATTTTCAGTCATTTAATTTTTCTTCTTCGTAGTCCTTTTCGGCGTTTTATGTTTCCTTCTAAGGTAGACTCTATAGAGATGATATTTTGAAAACTCACCCTAAATTTTAAATTTACATATTATAATATGGAAAGAATTTGTCCGCCTAATATCTACCATGTTTCAGATATCTCCAATTTTTTGTCAAAGCTTGAAGTGCTATTTCCAGGAACAGGTACAAAGGACAATAAACATGGAATTCTTAAATTCCGTAATACATCCTCTTGAATCCATTCCTGGATTCTTACATTTTTCCTTTAAAGGTAGTTATCGTAATTCTCAAAGTATTCCTTTGATAGCCAAACTCGTATGAAGGTGTATACGCATCTTCTAAAGTTATTCGATTGATATATTTCTTGCAATTCTAGCACGTTTACTTATCGAGCTCAACATCAAAGTGGAGTTTTATTGAGTTTGTTGTGAAAGATATCCTTCGACTTTTTGATAATCAATTTGAGATTTTTTTTCTGTGATTGCATTGTTTAGTTTGATTTTTCATTTATATGGTCACTTTTTCCACACTCCTAAACTTGCGCTCTCCCTTTTTGCTCTTCTTCGTTTCCTTAATACCCTTCGCACACTTGTGCATTTAGCCAAAGGCACAAGTGCTTTTTTCATTTCCTAGCTAACATCTAGGTATCTTCCTGAAGAAGATTTGTTTGAATATTAATAATATGTCACTGCGCAATCAATCTCTGCGCGAAAATTTGCCCTCCAACTACCCTCCCTTTGTTCCCAAGCGCTCTAAAAAGTAGCGGTTGAAGGTAAATTGACATTGAGCTGAAATATCGGATCAGAAAATGATTAGATATTTGCATAAAGCAAACTGAGACAGACGGTACCGGTACCTATAGCTAAAACATTGCTTGTTATAGATTTTTTTCTTAATTCTCCGCTATTGATTTCTGGATGGAATATATGAATATAGGATAGGCATTCAATTTAACAGAATGTTTTGAATAATCCTGGAACAGAGCTAAGTATTGAATTTCCGACCCGAAACCTCGCGGCCGATCACTTTTTACATCCTCGTATTGTCTGGACTCTTATTTCGTTTCGGATCTCAATTTTACAAACCACGTTAAATTTACTTTTCCCTCCAGACTAAGTCTCACCGTAACGATTTTCCAGGAGATCGGATTTTAAAGAGCACACTAGTAAAAATAAAATCCACTCTAATTGCTTTGTATTTGGTCGCGGCTGTGTTCCTGTTCAACAGTTGAGCAGCTAAAACATCGACTCAGAATTCACTTTAATTCAAGAGCCAGTACTGTGTTGATTTTATTTTGCGAGTTTGAAATTACAAAGAAAGAGATTAACTTCGAGATAGAGATAACTTGACCCACTTAGCAACCTAAAATATCTGTTGAAATTAAAATTGAGACTGGAATTCATAATTTTTACAGAAATCCCTGAATTAGGTATCCTTGAAATTCTCAATCAACCTGAAAGGTTCTTTAGTTAGGGTTGGTTTTAATCTCATTACCTACAAAAAAATGGTAGGTATGCAAAAAATAGGAAATTTTATTATTTTTTCTTCTAACTTGCATATACAGGGACCGGCAAAAAGATTTCTTCCATTTTGAAAGGCGATTGGTTGAGTTAGAACCGAAGCTGCTGTGTCTCAGAAAAATTTCATCCTAACCCTTCCCTCTCCCGTTCGCCCGATTTAACTCCCTGCGACTTCTTTTTGTTGGACTATCCTAATGCCAAGGTGTTTTAACTTCAACATCGTCCACGAAACTTGGGCGATAACTCATAAAATTTTACAAAATTACCGCCATTCCGCTTGTATGAACATTCCGCTTGTTGGAACATTTTCGGTAGAGACTTCGAAGTTGCCTGTCACTTAAGTACGTGAGATAGTTTTCAAAACTCGGTCATTTAAAATGGCATTCTAATGTGTAATTGGTGAAATAATTTTTTTATCTTTCTTGTTATGCTTTTATTAACCAATAAAATCAACGATTTACTCCACTTAAAAATAATGGATACTTAGAAATTTGGAAAATATCCACAATTTTATACTTATTGAGAATTAAAAACAAAATTAATATCAACAACTTCATTCTTTGCTAAAATATTCTGATAAAAAAACAGTAAAAATCGAAATATTTAGCTATAGATACCTTTTTCATTGTTGAAAGTCAATAAATTACTTTTTGTAGGCTCACATAAGTCATCAAGAGTCGTTAATTTGACATTTCAAAAAATTTCATAGCAGCCTAAATTCCATGGTTTTCATAGATAACTTTTGCTTGTCTTTTGGCCACTATATTGTTCTTTCATATATGAAACAAAAAATCAAGGAACCCGAAAATCTGTCACATTCAAAACATAAAAATGTTCTAAACTCTATTCTTCTGTTTTCGAAAAAAAAATCGCCGAAAAACGTCAGCCTTATGTTTTTTTCAGACATTCTTCTTAACAAAAAAATAGGTAACGTACATATTCAAAAATTAAATTTTATAATGTAATAGAGCTGTAGAAAAACAAAAGGTGACTATGAAAACCTTATAGGATCTAGTTTGCTTTGAAAATTTTTTTAAATGTCACCTTGGTAGCTCTTGACGACTTATGTCTTCGAAAATAAATCCTTTATTTTCAAATATAAAAAAAATCATGGCTAAAATTAGAAAAAATAAAATTCTTGGGTTCTAGTCCTAATGCTCATCACTGCTCTTTTGCCAACGGTAGAGAAAAACTCTGACGAAACATTAGTTGCAATTTCGCTCTTGTTGGAGCTGATCGGCATGCTGCTTTTTCAGGAAAATCTTGAGAATTACTGGCCGATGTGGCATGCCGATGAGCTCCAACATAAGCAAAGTGGCCTTCCATATCTTCAGAAGTGTTTTTCTCTACCTTTGGCATGAGCTCAGTGATAAGCTTGAGCCCTAGAACTCACGAATTTATTTATAATTTTCTTTTTACTATTCATTTAATATTTTGCTCCACAATTTCACTTTTAAAATAATAATTTAATTTTTTTAGTTTTTTCAGCATATTTCAAAAATGACTTAAGTAAACGTATCTTAATTTTTTTTCAGATTCTTAATACGTATAAAATTATACAACTTTTCTCTTATTTAGTTTAACAAACCTCTTGGCTTCAGTGGTTTAGGATATCCCTCTTTTAGTCTCCCATTAATTAATTCTAGCCCTGTAACGTATAATGTTTAACTTCGTATAAAGGGGAATAATGAAGATTTTTATGCTCGTCAAGGGCAGCAAATAAGAAGCTCGAGTGCCTTTCCTCTCACTCAAGAGCGTGTAAGTCGTCCGAAGGGTGTATAAACATTTTAATTATCCAGGCACATTAAAATGTTTATGTCTTTGTGCTATAGTTGAACATTAATCTCGATGTTTTTACTTCTATCATTTTGATTTTCAATGAACCAATAATAAGTGTCTTATCCTAAGTAGCATTTTCTTTACTAGCAATGAAATTGTAGAGGTCATCTTGTTGTAGTCTGGAAATTCAGTAACAGGCTTCCTCTAGTGTAATTGGATGAAAGTCTCTTTTACCGTTCAACAGGCTATACTCCAATTTCAATTTTTTTGTCGGATTCTTTGCGAGAGATTTTAGCTTCTATCTGCTGTGAAATAAAAGAGATCATATAAAAGGAAAGCCATTGAGCTTATTTTTTAGGAGTCTGGCAGATTTTAACTTTTTCCAAGTATTCAATACATCGAACTTAACAGAGTAACAGAATCGTTGACGCTATTTGCATTTGCCCATTTATGTATAAGATTTGATGATGGGCCAGAAAATATGGTAACAGAAGATTTCGTACCTGCCTCTTAGTAAATCTATTTGCTATTAAATTTAAACGACATACTTTTCAAGATAAGCTTTCAAGGTAAAAAGACGCACAGCTTATATCGGAAATAACAGCTTGATTGATTATAAGCCTCGGCTGACGCCACAGCCTACAAACTTCAGTCACAGCTCTCTTATTTGCTCTGTATCAGCTTTGTACCTTTAAAAACTATTTAAATTCGTTGTACTAGGGTGACTAGATAAATGCAAAGTTAACCGTATATTTTCTGAATTATCAGAGATGCTGCATGGTAAGATAAAACAATCGTATGAATATTCTCTTTAATGCTTCCATTACTTATAGCAAATAAGTTAAACTATAATAAACCGGACACTTCCATACCTAATGCATTTTGTCGATTGACGACAATATCAGCAGCTCCGTCAAGCGTAAGTGGGTGACACTATACGGTATATTTGATGAAACATTAAGCACAAGTGTAAGATGACACCCATTGCCGCATGAGGGCGCTGTAAAACTTGATGTAGTGTCCGGTATTAATAGTTGAGCGTATTTTTTGCTTATAGTAACCATTTAAGAAATGTATAAATAGAAATTTTCAGTAACCTTGAAAATTAATATAACTAACAGCACCTTATGTCAATAGGAAATAGGACTATCAGTAATCTTCTACCAATCCTAAAATTCCCTCCCGTTTACCAATTTAAAGCATTTTATTTTGATCACCTAACAATAAATACCTCTATTGTCACAGTGTGAATCTTCTAGTGCTTTACACAACACAGGGACGTTACTTTTTACCAAAAGTGCTTTATTGAACACTGTGTGAAGTGCAAGTGCGATAGTGAAGTGCTTTTGTCAAGTGCATGATGTTAGTGAGACAAAAGACTGATTTCCTCCTGGATTTCCAGATGCATGGTTCAGCCGGTCTCCATTCCGCCATGGCGATCAAACGCCAAAGACGTATCCGGGAACAGGCGAAGAAGAAGCAACGAGAACGACGCCTCTCGTCGAGAACCAGCAGTTTCGACAGCATGGACCACGTCACCAACTCGACAGCGAAGAAAATTCCACCGGACCAGAATCTGGCCAATTCCATCGGGATGCTTCATTTGGGTGTGTGTTTCGTAGTATTCGGACTCTTCCTGATCGGCTCCGGCTTGCTGCCCGACGACATGGTCACCTGGAGAAGTGAGGGGTGGTGGAATGAATTAGTAGGCACCGGTATATTCGTTCTCGCTCTTGGGGTGTTCCTCATTGCCCTCAACAGAGTTATGTCGAGAAGAGAGGAGCACGATCTCAATGAGTACGTTCAAAGTCAACTTACAAGATCGCGGAGCGGACACAGATTAGAACGTGACGTTGAGACCGGCTGTTTGACCACTAAAAACCACAGAAAGCATCTGGAACGTAAACGGGAAGACAGGGACCGGGGGCTTGAAACCACGCCGGTTCATTCGCCTCAAGTGAAGACGGCGCCAGCAAATGTACTTCAAAACGGTGAAGCGGCACTGGAGAAGATTTTAGAAGAAGATGCTTATGACAAATCGGATGAAAACAAACACGAGTTGAGAGAAACGATGTCGAATACAACGACAGCGAGTTTGAGTCCAGGAACGCCATCGGAAACTAAAGAATTAATCGCCTCGAATGGTAGACATTATATTAGACCTTTCTGAGTGCAATCGGGAGGGAATTGAAATTTTTAATAGAGGCTGATATTCTATTTAATTATCAGAAATTATTAATTAAATATCTAACGCAACGCAAAACGCTGAAGGAACTATGGAGGGGTAAATTTGAAAGGAAAATTAATGAAAAGTGAGTTAATTTTGAAACTGGTTGATTCAGTTTATATCAGGCACAAAAGCACGCGCACATTATTATTATTATTATGTTTATTATTCATATTTCAAATTACTAAAAGGGCAATCATTCGTTATTGTTCGTATAATAGAACCTTATTGGATATTTTATTATCATTTGATTACTCTACAACGTAGCTTAGAATGGCAATATAAATGTATTATGCATTGTGTAATACTTAATTTGTTATTACTTAATTACAACTAATGGATGTTGCCTAATCTTATTGCCTGCATTTATTAGTTTATTTTGTATTATTCCGATGAAGTTTACCGTTTTGATCTAAGTGTTAACTATACTTAAACAGAGTTAGTAATAAGACACTAATTTTTCTAATATTCTGATTATTATTAGGTGTCATTTATTCGATCAATGATAAACGTGAATTTATTCAGTGTCATATAACTTTATCTGTATTATTTTCATATTACCTATGTACTTCCAACTTTACTGATTTCATGGTCCTTGATATTTACTATGAAATTCAAATTGAAACGATAAATCAATTACTATATAAACAACAAGGCAACAAGAGTTTGTCAAATTAGCTAGATCGAAATCCAATATTTACGAAGCACGGCTGACAAAGCTAGCAGTGTTTAATATGTATTAGGGTTTATTCGAAAATTATTGAGTAGAGGGTGAAAAAATGTAAACAACGTCAGCAGAGCATCGACCTTAGTTACGAACAAAAAATTGTCCGTTGTGATTTAAAATTTAAGTAAACATCTCTAAACTCATACTTGTCACTATTGAAATATTTGCTGTAGCTTGTTTCACCATTAACTTTGTTTACTTTCTTGAGATAAATTAAATTTATAATAATTAAATCTGATTGCAAATAACAAATCTAATTTATATAAATAATAAGAGCAAAATCGAATCTTATAATAAGTAACTTACTAATAACTTGAGTGATAACTTGGCCGGAATAAACATTAAACTCGACTCCAGTAAGTGTTGAGGCAACTTCAAACTTCTACACCAAAACGAGAACTCAATATCAGTTAATTAATTATTTACTCAGCTAGAAGCGTTATGTTAATTTATTTTCAACTTTTGAAACACCCAACGGTTTTGATACGTTTAAGTTTATTATTCTTTGTAAGTTGTTGAGAGTTGTATTAGTTGATGAGAGAGTTAAATAAAATACCAACCTATGAAAATTCAGACAAAGTGATAACATTTTAATACAAAAATTGTTTTTCCGATTTGCGCAGAAACGTGCCCAAGAAAAAAAAATTAGTACAGAATTTTATATGCATTGATATAAAATATTTCCAACAGTGGCCTGATTTTATGTCATGAGACTATTAATTATTATTCTCATCGGAAGTAACATTTTTTTGATATGTGAGCTTTTAGTCGCTGGAATGAAATAATTTTTTAGTTGGTCGGATTACTACGGTCATAAACTTTGGTCAAAGCAGAAACTTCTGTTACTAGCGACAAAAAAATTATCTGCTGTGGGTAAAGTTGACAAAAATAACTAGGTCGGAAGTGGCCGCTGAAATGCTCAATAAATTATTTAATATGACAGTAGTAGATTGATAACTTCCTTGAAATCAAGAGTGAAACTCGATCATCAATTTTTATCTATCAGGTATTTATCTCGAAAAATTTTCAGGATATGTTTTGGCAACTTACCCTGAAATTGTTCAGTATTCGTTATCGATTAGACAACAAAATTTTAAGTAATTTGTGAATTATAAAATAAATTGTATTCTACTTGGATTGCTTTTGTATTAATAACTAACTCTTAAAATCAGAGAGGTCTTTTTACGGAATCCTTTTACTGATTAATTACTTTTCAAAATCACCAAAACTATGAAATATTCTATCAAATAAAGGCGCGGGATTTGACAAGCCATCGGATAGATTAGTCAGCTTATCAAATCACAAGTTCCTGAATTTTATGGGAATGGTCGTATAAACTGAGACTACGTTGCTCCTAAAGTCCAACCGACGGAAATGGCAAGCGACGAGCTGAGCCCCCAATAGTCCAGTAAAAAATACGGAAAATACTGTACAATCTGGAAAAGTCGTGGAGCAATACCGTTTTAAGAATTCTTCTTTTCCTGGATTCCTTGGACCTTCAAGAACGTCGGCAGTATCTCGAAAATGAGAAGTTAGGACAATTTCTCCCTCTTAAAGCACCCCAAATAGTAACAGCGATTAAAAAAAAAAATTCACCTCGGAAATTGTCTTTAGGAAACATTCCGGGGTAGCTAATTAAATTACGAATGACGAAAAATTTATATTGCACCTCGGAAATCGTCTCGCGGGGGTTTTTGGAGTCGTTGATTTATATTTTGAAATTCCCTCTTCATCTGTTTGCCTTCCTCTACAGTCGGTAACTTAGTTATTGCTTATGAAAGAAGAATGCTTATCAAATACATGGTGATCACGAAATGGTGAACACGGATAAGTACCATGGCATTCAATTTGGATTAAGGATTGTAAGTTTATTTACTTTTTTCTCCTGCATGGATTCCTTAACAAGATTTGACCAATTTTTTGTGGAAAAAAATCACAACATTTTCACTAGATAAACTTCTTAAGACAAAAATTAGTGTGTATAGGTCTCTGTTACCCAGAAAGTTTTTTTTTTTTAATTAAATTAAGGTTCCATCACAGGTTCTTAGCACCCATCACAATATATTATATTATAATGCTTATAATAATTATTATTGCTACATTGCATGAAGATCTATCTAAATTAAGTTATAAAGTCCAGTTTGTCTTAGGAACAGGCAATAGATTACTGGTAGCCGTTGATGACCGAATATCGAGTACTTCTCCATGATTGGCGCAAATATTGTTTTCAGCTCTTTCTTTCTTGTGAAAACCTGGTACAGTCTAACAGGAAATGGGCCACGGTGAGCTGTTCAGTACAGAGCTCACGGATGGGAGCAATGCTCATTTGTAGGATATGGCTATGAGTTATCCATGAGGGCCTCTTTAATTGTATATAATTCCGCTGTGTGGACTGACGTCATTAATGGCAATCTAAATTGGTGTTTGCCTGTAGGTGTCACGATGCCGCAGCCTGCTACATTGTCACCGTTCGATACATCATCAGTGTAGATAACTATATCGGGATGATAAGGTTCCAAGATGTTTCTGAAGTTCAGTGTTATTATGGATGATGTAGCACATGTTTTGCTATAAATAGTGGGGTTTTTATCTAATGTGGGTGTGAATGTCCTCTAAGGTGGTTCTTTCCTGGTTATAGGAGCGATGTTACGTATCTCGCCTCGATTAGATGTTGTTGGATGTTGAGGTAATAGGGTGTGGGTAATCTGGGATGTCTTCTGAATCTTATTTGGTAGAAATTATAATTTGCGAGAGTCTGATTATTTGGATTGTTTGGTTGGGAGGCGATCCTAGCTGGAAAATTTGACATTAGTTGCTTTCTTCGTAGCTCTAGTGGCATCTCTCCGGTCTCTCTGTGTACAGATTCATCCTCGGGCTTGTTCTGTGAGCTCCTAGGATTAGTCGTAGGGAAGCGTTCTGTATGACGTTGAGCTTCCTTTTTTTTAGACATTCCATTGTCCAGCTTTGATTGTCAGGAGAACAGATTCATATGCGCAGACTTAATAGTGTTCTAGTGTTCATTATTTTTAATTCTGGGGTGACATGGTTTCTTCTTCTCGAGGAAACCATGAACTTAGTTTTATCAGGGGAGAATCTAAATCTAGAGTGAGCTGCCCACCTTTGTACATTATATATGGTCTCTTGCAGAAGTTGTGACATAGAATTTTAAGATTCGACCCTCCGCAGTAGAATGACAATATCATCAGCGTATAGTTACTGACATTTTAACTGGTGCTACCATGGTGTTTGTAAGTCCGTTCAGAGCAATTGTGAAAAGGGTCGGACTAATAACTTATCCCTGTGGCACGCCATTTTGTTGAACATATGTGGATGACATGTGGCCTCCAATTCTTGTTCTGAAGGTTCTGTTTCGTAGGAAGTTGTTGATGTAAAATAAGATGTTACCTCCCAGGTTCCCCAGAAAGTTTTTATATACCATGGAAACATGAAATAACCAGCCCAACAAAGTTCCAAATGAAAATGATGCAATAGTTGAACTTTGATAAGATGATACCAGTTGTACGGTAATTAGTTGCTTCTAAATTTCCAGGAAGTCAGGTCGGAAGTTGATCTGCTAGAAACGGCGTTTTTCACAGAATTTCAGCTTTGATTTAAAGAGTCTCTTCAAAATAACACGAAGCGTCTGTTGTTGAAAATATAAAAACTCCGAAAGTTGATATTAATATATTTATTATTAACGGTAAAACACTTTCGTATTAATTGACCGCTAATTGACACACAAATCACAGACGACAGAACCGCAACATTAAATCCAACTGATTGGCATTGGAAATTAATCGATTGGGTCTTACCTCCCATACGAATAAAAGAACCGCCCGCACCAAAAAGTATTATGGATGCAACAATATGTGAATGTCAAACTGGATGCGGGGCAGCTTGTAGTTGCAGGAATAATGTCGCATTGTCGCCTACTGCTCATAAACTTATAAAGTGTTTAATAGAACCAGCTGCAATAAACGTGGAACCGCTGACCTTATGGAGGTTGAACTGGTTTGCTCGGCTAAAATGACATTTGAACAAAATGAAAGTTACCATAAATGGAGAAGGACTGTATCCTGTATCAGTAAATTCCGAGTCGAAATATTAATTTTTATATCACTGTCACTTCTTGGGGTGGTTTTGAGTAGTTGGAACCGCCCTCACTTGCTTTTGGATCTTGAACTTATGATCAGCGACCCCTAAAACCCTCGAGATTTCCGAGGTAAAATTTTAAATTAAAAAAAAAGATCACTGCTGCTATTTGGGGTGCTTTGGGAGGGGAGAAATTACCCTATTTTTCGCATTTTCTGATATAATGTAGAGGTTATTGGTGATTAATGTTCCTGAAGGTCTAATGAATCCAGGAAAAGAAGAATTTTTTAAATCGGGCTCCACCGCTTTTCCAGACTTTCCGGTTTATTTACTGGACATCAAGCTGGGTGCTTGATTTGACAAGTCATGAGAGAGGCTCGCCAAGTCCCGCACCGTGGAAAGCCGTCTTAGTACTCTCACTATGTTTAATAATAAATAAGAGGCAGACGGTGCCTTATAACAGAATTTTTTATCATATTTTATATTTGATGTCGTACTTGGTAAGGTCAAAGAATAATGAATTCAATTTCTCATCTTTTTTTTTTAATTTGGTACTTGAACAAATTTTTAAGTAGTATTTATTACCATTTTCCAGATACAAAGGCATCCTTGAGTGGATTGCCGTCCTGTGGAGATAAAATACATCTCGTTCCTTTGATTATGTGAATCAAACAATGTTAAAAAGAGCTTATTTTATTACACGATGATCATAACGAAGTAATCTTCTTATGACAGGGAACTGGAAATCTCGTCGTCTAATGAAATTCTAACAAGGTCTAGAATTATTTTTTTACATTTATTCACTGTCCTAATGCGAATTTCAAGTGAGCTTTCATTCTTTTCCGTTTTTCCCATTCCGACTAACACGGAAAATCTTCTCTCTAATATATGATTACAAGGAAAGTGCATTTTTTTACGACAATGATAAATGCTTTTAGCTCCTGAGCAGGGATGTTATCTTATTTACTTCCCTCGGTTGACATAACGAAACCAGGCGTCCTGACGGCGCGTCGAGACTATAAATTGCTGTGTAATTGTGTAATTAGGTCAACGTTAAATAAATAATCCGTAAAGGCTTTCGGAGAATATCGAGTGAATATAATTCCATAGTGTAGGTAAGGGAAAAAATATAAATAATATCTGAGATGTCCAATTTGAAAAGCTCTCGATTAATTTTATTGAAAATATGATCCCCAGATCAATTTCCAATTTAAATTGTTGTTCAATGAAAATTTATCCAGACCTAATTGAAGTTGGCTGCTAAGTAACTATTTGCGCAAATAATTTACAGTAGTTATCTACGGTTTAAAAAAGATACTATTTAACAGGTACCTATGATTTTTTCCAATTCCTTATAGGTAAAAATTTTGTGTGTAAATCATTTGGGGTAAAAAAATCATATTTATTATTTTTTTTCTGAAACGACTTCACATAAAAAGTAAATAAATTTGGACAATCAAAAACTTACACCAGAAGCCTTTATAATATCATAATTTTATTCTCCCGCTTTCCCTATCCCTAGCGTTCCCGCTACTTTGGTACAATTTTTTACAGATGACATATTTCTACGGTTTGAGGTGTTTTCAGTTTAGACTTACGGGACTTATTTTCGGATATTGCATTGTATTTATTATTTGGTAAAGTTCCATTAAAAATTGAAGTTCTTACAGGGTTTATATTGTATTCTTTCAACTTTGACATCCACTGTCTATAATCGGTTTCGAATTCTCTACTCAGCTCCATAATTATTATTAATCTGGGATGATTCCAAGGATAAACGAAACAAGGGATATAAGAAACTTACCCGTCTATAACTCAGGGTAAGAGCATTAGAGATAGAGAAAGTACCTGTTTATATTGAAGATATAAAAGAAAATAAAGCATTTTGGTGCGATCGATGTCGCGGCTTGTAATGGCGCAAGTCTAAACCGAGACAGCAACCACGAATTAATTTCACCATCGTCATTAAAATTTTGCGCTCATCTAATAAACTTTATTAATATAATATGTTTGTCTTTTGCTAAATGAGCATAGTTCTTGAATTCAAAGTTGCCGCAATGAAATGACTAATTAATATCTACAAAGTTAAGACCGAGGCTCCCTGTTTTGTTCCTTTTGTATTCTCATATACTTTTTCATCTACCAAAAGAAACCGAACAAGAACGAATCAAGATTATTCTTATTTGTAGGTGTAGGTACAAAATTGTAATTAGCAACAACACATCTCTCCAGTTGTATTGTTAGTAGATAGACAACCTTTTAAACACTACTTGTTATCTGTGTACAATAATGTCTCTTAAATACTTATTAGTTAATTAGAAAGCCAGTGCTTTTGAAAATTTCAAATTCAAAAAATTCTAAAGCAGGCTAGGTTGACAACGTAGCGAAGGAGAAAGGGGGTATAATAATTAAACCCCCGAGGGTTAACCTATCTCATAACGGTTGGAATGGAATGTTCGCCGGCTTGTAAGGGTTCTGCAGTAGCTCAAGTCTTGAGAGGAGATTACAAGGATGTTTCTAATCTCCTGATGACATCAACTAAAGTCTGAGTTTATGCTTAATTAATAGTCAAAAAAATTCACAAAGTAATGTTAAGTATGAAGGTGTTAAAATCTCTTGTTCAATGATCATTGAACCTACCAACTATTTTTTTTAGTAGGAATTCACTTGTTGCGAAATATGCAAGTTTTCAAAAAAGTCATGTGGTTTTGACTTTGAGGCCTACTATTCGAGCTTCAAAGACAGACACACTAATAAATGCTGAAGGTTTTAAGGGTTTTATTTAGCTCTCATTCCAAACATATTATAATTTGATTCTGATGATTATTTATGTACGTAATTTAAAATCTAAAATATCAAAGGTTCGTCTCGAACTTTAACAACCGTATTCTCATTGCACTCAGAGTCTTGATGTATACCTACATATCACTCAGAACGATGTTTATACGTATAGAAAAGATGTATCAGTTAAAGAACTTTAAATTTTTAATATAACTAAGAATAAATAATTATCGCAACTCAATTAACTCTTAAGTTTAATTACGACAAAGAACACCAGATCGAAACAATCTTGAATGTAGAATAAGAATAGGTTTGTTAGTGCCATAGTTTAGGTGCCATAAGAAAATATTTTTTTCCTGTCAAACAAAATTTTGATATAACGTGATAAGTGATTAAGTATCACTTTTTGTACCTACATGAAGAAATATTGAATTATTTGGTAATTTTTATACTTGCCGTCACCCATGATATAAGAATAAAGTATTGTCCTTTTTTCTTTGTAGATATAACTACTTGCTTCTCAAACTTCTAATCACAAAAACTGTAAATAATTTTCAAAAAACCATGAAACGGACTGCAACTTATGTTATTACTTTTACTATAATAATTTTTGCTGAAGTAATCAAGACTTTGGGGGTTGATAGAAGGCCGTTATAGTTCAAATTTACAAAATTTTCGACCCCCAACTTCTTATGCGTTTCCGCCGTCTTGATTTCAAAGGGTGGGTTAATGGTTTGAGTTTTCTCATTTAATTTTTTTAATAACGATATGAATAATGGAATAGGACTTACTTTTTTTGTAGAACATGCAGATCCCCACAAAACGAAGTGTCTAATGATATAACATTTGTTAATAAAAAAGTGGTAATTATTTTAGCAAAAAAGTTAGCAAAATTGTCTTTATATCGCTGTTTTTAACAATAAGCTGAAAAAGTTAAAAAACTGACACCCTCTAAAATTAAGATGGAAGAGAACGCACAAGTTGTTGGTGATCGAAAACTTGGGATCTTTGATCTTATTTGGTCTTCTAACAACCCTCTCAGTTGCTTCAGAAAGTTCTTACTTTCGAGACCCTTTAACTTTTGTTCGAAAAACTTTACAAGAAATCGGACGTTTCCCGAGTTTTTATGCAAATTTCATGTCAATAGGGATCTTCACGCTCTACACAAGTATTCCTTACTCACATCGCTATTTTCAAAAATAAGCTAAAATCCAAAAAAAAAAACTAGCCCGCCCCCCAAAATCCTACATGGCGGTAAACCCTTAAGGTGTTGGGGGTAAAAAATTTGGGATATTTCATCTTTTATTGCCTTCTAACACCCCCAATATTGCAGCTTATTCCGGAAAATTCCAATCTTAAAATGTCTATCTCACTATACCAACGAGAATGATATTTGCTTCACTCGCATGAGTTTTTAGCGATAGGTTCATACCTTCATCAAGTCTGAGAATGACCTTCTGCATCATTTTGTCTTCATTGTATAATAATTATTTTGTACACTGGTTACCTGAGTGATGATGAAAATTGGTGAGCTCTCCCTTCAATCAGATTCCACCAATGTTTTTCCATCTAATTTCGTCAAGGCTCTCTGCGTATCATGAAACAGGTAGTTGATATCTTAAATGTTTTCTAACATTTGTGTTATTCGCAGTGATTTTATCTTCTATTTGTGAAAAAGTTTGTCGTTAAAAAATACTCAAAGTTGACCTGAGACTGAGGTATTTGGCAGTCATGACTTAAGCAGGTTCTTAACAACTTTTGAGCAGAATTTTCTGGAGTACAGTGATGTACACCATTATCTTGTCCAGAAAGGCTTTATTTCATGCTAATAGTCCTATTTATTTTCATGAATGCTAATCTTCTGCAGTGGCTATTGAATCGCAGGAGTTTTTAATGATGAGTTGCACTAAATCCCTTTATCTAGTCTCAGAATACTCTTCTGCATCATTTTGTCTTTTTGTATATCAAATTGTTTTGCGCAGTGGTTGCTTGAGGTAGGTATGTTGAAAATTGGTGAGCTTTCATTGCAAGCAGATCCCACCACAGTTTTGTCACATCTAATTTTTTGAGCCAATATTATAAAGGCTCGTTAGGCTAACGAGCAGATTTCTGTGCTCGTTTTTGAAGCTAATATCGACGTCAAAAATGATTTTTATTGACATTTTTGTAATCACTTTCAGGTCAAGAATAGATAAATTTAAAAAATTTCCACTTAGACTCGATACTTTCTTTAGAAAGGGCCACAGAAATCTGCCCATTAACTTAATGGCCTTTATAATACCCGCTGTTAGTCTTTTAAAGTCTGTCGTTAAAAAATCCTCAATTTTGACCTGAGCTATAGGTATTTGGTATGAGTTAAAACCTTGAGGTATGGTCATGAGTTAAAATGGTTCTGAACAACTTTTAACAGAATTTGCTGAGGTGCAGAGATGAAGATGTAATCAAAGATGCCATTGATTTATTTTCATATGATTTGATGTTTCCTTGATGTAATGTCACTATCACTCCCATATTTAAGTTTCACGCCTGCAATTCTCTCTGAGAGGAGAGAGACTTCTTTTTTTAGATTTCTGTAGACCTTTTCGTAAACCCAACTCAAGCATAAATCGTATGATGTTTGCTCAGTCAATTTGGCACTCATCTGGAACTAGAATCAGTTTTTATTATATATTTTACTATTACATGGGAAAATTATCATCTAGTCTGTTATCGAGCTGTTAGAGAAGCCCTGGCTACGTCAGTACGACGTAAAGGATGAACATAACTACACGTAATTAGGATGAAGGCTGGTCATAATTCCCCAGACTGTGAATAATAGGGAAATGTAGTGGTGAAGCAGAAGTTATTTAAATTTAGTCCTTGAATGACTAGTGTATATTATCCTCCATAGGGATCACTGAACATGTGAAAAGGATATGAAGTAAATTAGCAGTTTGAGAATCGAAAGTTTACTCTTGGAAAAAAGTTATGATATGAGTGAAAAATTATAGAAAAAAGTTTCACCATTCGATAAATAAATTATATGTAATCTTCAACTAACTTATATTATATAAAGCACGTTATGTTGCGTGTTTATTAAAATCCAATGATGATGTAAGGTATTTTATATATTCCTCTTCTAGCAGATTTTTCATGCAATTAACACCTACTATTATAGCAAAACATATCAAGGGGCGACCAATTTTAGATGTTAGATACTTCGCATTGCTTGCTTCAAATTAATCTTCGTTCTATTTATCAAATGTTACAAGATTTGTGATTGAATAACTTATAAGGCTGATTTAGAAAATTGTATTTCTCATATATTTATATGTATTTTCATTGGTGTATATTTAAATAGTTTTCATTCAATATTACTTAATACTTTCAACTATAATTATTACTTGCTTAGAAGTTTAATTACTATAATATTGTTGTAGCTTTTTGAATGTAAAATTTCACTGACCCCTTCAGATAACATGCTATTTTAAATAAAGATTAAAAACTGATGTAATATTGTAATGAATATTGTAAGCAGCCAAAAGAACAATTCAACTCAAATGGAATTTTTCACAAATGTGATTTTATTATCGAGATTCAAATATTGTGAAAATAAATCAACTCTCCACCGCATGGGGAGTAAGATGATTGAGATAAATAACATAAATATAACCGGTGAAGGATGAAATGAATGAAATACCCCGAAAATTTTGTCTTGGTTAAAATGAAAATAACTCGAAAATAAATTGACTAATTTTGGGAGTGTGTTCAGGGGATAAAATGAAAGAAAAAAGTCTAATAAACATTATGTTGAAATGTCCACCGTTACTGAGGTATTGTTAAAAATATTTTATATTCAAGTGAATACACCTCAGATTAATGCCAATGGGACAACACGAAAAAAAGAGCACCAGTGTAACTTGATCGAATGACTAATTGCGCAACACTCATCACAGAAATCGTCACCATAATGTGCTCTTCAACCGGGTACTAAATCAGTACATAAACCAGCTGACGCATAAATTCACCTTATGGGTTGTATTTGTGAAAGCTTGATTAATCAGCTTGAGGCTGTCATAATTATAGTTTACAATTTATCAGTGATAATTTTGAACATTATGCATAAGTAGGTGGATAGAGCCCTTAATGGGTTTTTTATGTAAATTAGATCTATTGTTATCAAGGTCATTATTCACGCCCACCTGTCATCGAAACAATGGGGTGTACTGGATTTATGGGCACACCTGCATCTGGCCCTTTGTTCGGAGACACAATAGCCTAATGAATTCTATTGTTATCAAGGTAATTAATCACGCCCACCTGTCACTCCTTTGTTCGGCGGCCCTTTGTCGCCGTTCCTTTGTCGGCGTTTTTTTGTCTAGACTAATGAGTTCTTTTGTTATCGGGGGTCATTAATCACGCCCACCTGTCACTCCTTTGTTCGGCGGCCCTTTGTCGGCATTCCTTTGTATGGAATACAATAGAGCTGCACACCTGCATCATTAATTATGCAGAGGCAAGTATCGACAAGTTTCGACACGTCTGAAAACGGCGCACCTGCATCAGGTCCTATGTTCGGAAACACGCTGCACACCTGCATCATTAATTATGCAGAGGCACGTATTCACAAGCTTCGACACGTCTGAAAACGACCACCAACGGCGAAATCCGGTTGTTATTCATGGTAATAACCGGTTTTCGCCGAAGGTGGTCGTTTTCAGACGTGTCGAAGCTTGTCGATACGTACCTCGGCATAACTATCTTATTCTACCTACCTTCTACTTGCATATTTATAAGAATCGCACATTTTAGGAGTGGACAGTAATTTTGAAATTTTTCATGCCTGAACATTTTTCAAGCCGATTTTCTAATATGGCAATTTATTTTCGAGGTGTCTTCATTTTAACCGAGCCAAAATAAGACCAATATTTTCCCAGTGGATTGTCAAACATCTGTAACATAACCTACGTCCTCCTAGAACATAATCTTTGATGCACAAAAATTGTAACAGTTCCGTCTTTCAAGTTTGAATTTTAAAATAATATTGCCAGGAATCATCTAATGTTTGAATAATCTAAAACAAATACTTAAAATGGAGTGAGGTTTTAAAAAATATTGAAAAGAGACCCTTATGACTCTCTTTTATATCGTTAGAGTCAATTTTAATTAAAAACGGTACTTCCGATTGGGTCATTCTGGCATAGTACATACCTAAATAGCTCTGACACGAATTTAAAAAAGTTAAAATACGAATTATAAAACGTCTTAAAATTAAACAAAAAGAACCTCTTTTAGACTGCTCGAAATCATATCTCGCTGCATAGTGATATTTTTGGAGATTTTTGGTAGCCCAAAATGAGTTCTTTTTTTATTATTAATAATATATCATCTCATATCATCTCTGAAGCTTGAAACGTTTATAGATTTTAGTTTCGTCAGCTGCCGAAAATGCTACATAACGCCGCCACTTTTTATACCCTGTATATAAAAAATATACAGGGTGTTTTGCCAGGTCTCTGGACAGGCAAAATGAAACGTCATGTATAACGTATTTTTTATGTATAAAACAGAGAATAAATTTTCCAAAGATGATGCCTCCAAAATAATAATTATTGTTCAGTTACTGAATAGAACATACTTTTATTGCGGCCTTAGTTTTATGTTTTTAAAGATATTTCCAAAACGAGGCCTGTTTTTTTTTTCTCTTAAAAAAAAGTTATTCTTTCTTTTATGCTTAAAATAGGATTTTATACATGACGTTCGATTTTGGCTGCCAGTTACCAACACCCTGTATTGTCTTTTAAAAATCGTTTCAAGGTATAGTCAGTCAACTTATTTGTTCTAATCTTTCAACAATAAGAAAATGAAAGTACCACTTATCATTGAAAAAATAAATTCATCATATCTTTTTATTGTGATATTTATAATAATACATTGTTATGTTAATGTTACATACTAGTCAATTTAGGTTAATTATAATTTGTATTTATTTAGCTAATTTTAATATGGGTAAAGGTAAAACAATAATTATCAAATTGTTATCTAACTGTTTATTGTCGATGTTCTATTGAAGGGAGTCAGATATTTTCTTATACTTAGGTATGATAAAAGAATTTATCGCTATTTTATAAACATGCTCTGATTAAAGCTTAACTTCTTATCATTCGGTAAATCCGAAACTTTGTACATACATAAAGCATACTATTTATTGTAGCAAAATAAAATACTTCAATTACATTGTTCTTTAAAAACAACTAAAAGTTTGATGTTTTTATATTGTTGTATAAGGAATGGTAGCTGTTTCAAATCTTCTAAACAAAATTTATCTATTCATTATATAAAATTATACACAAAAGTTCAATGTTTTCATAATATTATACGTTTTACACCTGACATAAATTAAAATTATAATACCTAAATGTAACGCCTTATTATAGCTTCTCGGATATCAAAATATGTATATGTTTTCTTACTTTTGTATATACATACATCATACTTATATCTACAACCTACAGCTGAAGCATTTCAATAAAGGTGTTTAAATTAATCAAATATGGAGTTTTATTGCGACCGAATTATTTCGAAAACTCCTCGAATAAACTGTTTGCGTGAGTGAACGAAGAGACATCAACGTATTTTATAAACCCGACGTTTCCTCTATATTAGCTAGTGAGTTGGCCTTGCGTGTATTGATATTCTAATTTTAATATAAACTTAATTACCTTTACGTAAATTCCCAATCTTAGAGATATTATTGATGTCTTTTAAATAATAACAATAAACTGTCCCTAAGCCTTAATAATTGGAATTTTATCTAACCGACTTTATACTGAGTGAAATAAAACAATAGGAATCATGTCATTGAGAGCACATCTCTTATCTGTTATCAGATTCCCAAGCTGCTTCACCAAATATCAACATCTCGGAATGGTTCATAAACAAGATGTACACATAAAAAATAATACATTTGTCTATCCAACGGTGAAGGGCATACGATACAGTGTCACCCATTTGTTTTTGAGTCACCCTGTAAAATCTTTATTTGGTGTACGATTTTAACCAGATTTGTTCAAATATTTGAGCGTGATTAACTGTCTTTAATGGAACAAAAAGCTCCTCATTCCTACAAAATCCAAGGCCAAGATCAGTGTTTAGTGTAACGTCTCTGGATTTAATTTCTCAATACAATAAACGGTACAAAACAAAAAAAACAAAACGGTACAATAACTATAATATTAAATTTTATTTAAAAAAAAAAACTGTTTTGTATTAACGGTTTCATTGCCAAATTACGATTTGAGCAATTCCTATTAGGTATTATTTTTAGAAAAGATCTGAGCACGCCACTGGATTTGTCCTCTCTCAAAAACTTACTATATTTTTATGTATAGAATTTTGTGCTACGGGAATCTGATGAAATACATGGTTGCGGTTGCAATCCAAACTATTGAAATAACTTTCCCGCTAGCCTGTTCAGCTGCTTTTCAATATTTGGCATGGGATACCGATCACTTGCCATAATTTTATTCAGAGCCTATAATCAATACACAACCCCTATTCTTTTTCTTGACTAACACAACCGTGCTAGCAAAATTCGATTCTCTATCTATACCCGCATCAATTAAATCCTTCACCTTCACTCTAACTATCCCCCTTTCCTTATATGATAGTCTATATGGTTGATAGCACACAGGTTTAGAATTTTTCTTCGTTGTTTTCTAAATTTCCCCACAACTAACAGCACCCAATTCTCTTGAGTCATTGCAAAACATGAAGACCACTTATTTAATACCTTCAACAATTTTCCCTGACCATACCGTCCTAAATTTTCGTCTACATCTACATTTTTCAAAAGTTGTAAGATCCTAATCAGATAATACATATTGATGATCGTGACTCACCTACAAACTCTGCCATTCATTTACCGTGTCACATAACTCGCTTCTGCTGATCGGGATGGTTTTTCTTCCGTTCAATATTTGAATTGCCTACATTCAAAATTTCCAATTGTGTAGACCGTCCATTGGGTACACCTACCGGTATACAGACAATGGCTTTCTGGATCTGATAGAAGTTGTTGTTAATAATCACATCTTCTTCATTGCACACACCAAATGTTACCCTGCGATGATCTTCGAGAAGAGTTAATTTGTCCAGTGCTGGAGTCACCTCTGATGATCAGTTGATTTTGAAAAATCACTAGTGAGACGCCTTCCCGGTTTATTATTGGTTGTCCAACTAAGGCATCCACATCACCCATGTCAGCTTCTGTTACCACAGCAACCGTCCAGCAACTTGACCAGCTACACGCAGCTGGTCAATTGTGATCGTGAAAGTTGCTTTTTGAAACTTTGGAGTCTCCGAAACCTTTTAATGTTGTGCTTGGGGAATATTCGAGACATTGTACTTTTACTTTTACTATTATTGGCTGCCCATTCACGGTACACTCCTTTTTTAAATACATAGTTGATAATCGAGTTTTCAATCAGCTTGACATTTTTTTCACTACCTTGGTCACGTCCTGATCTGTCGCTAGTTTGGTGGTGTCATAATCGACATTGGTATATTTGTGCCCAACGGGCTTACAGAGTACACCTCTATTGTAGCACTCCCTCGCCAAGTGCCCCAGTGTTCTGCAATGGAAACATTGATAGGCGGTCGGTTGCAGCGTTTGTTGCTCGTGGAGGCTTCTTCATAACTCGGAAGCTTTGTTATCATGTGCCAGTCCTGCAGACTGGTAGTTGTCCATAAGTGCCATGAAGCCAGAGTAGAGTTCGTCTAGGGTTGCACACTGAAAGGCTCCAGCATTTGCCTGCAATTCAAGAGGCAATCCCTTGATAATGCGTGGAATTATTGCTTCGTTGTCAATACGGCATTGTTGAGTTAATGATAATTTCGGGTGGTAACAATCAGTCATTGATTGTTGAGGTGGTTTTTTCTTGCGGCCAGTTCCTCTAACACCGTTGCTTAATCGATGCAGCGGGATAATGCCTTTGACAGACCTTTAATCTGATTTGCATGTAAGTGGTATTTTCATATTTCGACTACTTATGAACCACGAACTTATTGTGCAAATTTTACTGTCGGGGTCGTAGAACGGTATCACTTCGGGTTTTACAATTTGTTTTGTAGTAATTCGTTCGTCGTCAGTGTCAACGAGGTTGACGAAGTCAGTGAGGTGTGGCGAAAGCTATAAAAGCATAGTACAATCACTGAATGTGTTTCCTTTTTTTTTTAATATAACACGCTAAAGTCGATACGGGCTTTAACAATTGTAAATTTACATCGTGATTATTACTGAATATACAATGTCGCGTGGACCGTCGCGTGATATAACCTACCAAGAATAATTTAAAAGGGAATTAATTAGATCACATGAAAAATTACCGTGCTCAGTGTTGAAAGAGATATTAATAATCAAACTTACCAATGGATTTGATTGGATCATTTAAATAAAGACTAAATACGATTTCATCACCTATATGCCCGTATTCACAAACGATAATTTCCTAAATAATTACGTAATTAATTAAATGAGTGAGATGGAGATATGCAGTTTCTTTGCAATTGAGTGAGATGGGTATAATTGATTACGTAATTATTTAGGAAATTATCGTTTGTGAATACGGGCAATAGCGTGACGAGCTGTTCGGGAATTGATAATGGAAAGCAAAGAATGTAGGATAAATTCATCGGAAAGGTCGACAAATGTCATTGTTACTGACCGTCTTGGACGTGATCGCTGATAGAATATCCGAAAGTGCGTCACTACTAAAAACAGCAGACGATCTTTGGTATGCGACTGCGCGAAGAGTATAGGAATGTTACCTAATGATGATAGGAATTAAATAATAAAATATTAAGGAGGAGACTGTAATAAATGTGAAATAGTGATGAATAAAGAAAGCTTTGTAACGGTTATAAAATGTTTTTTTTTTTATTTAAAGTATTTGGATTAGGACCCTCGTTGCTTAAATAAGATCGACTTCCAGTTTTTCGTTTCTTGGCTCTTATAATAATTTCGTCGTTTCTAGTTTCTCCCCTGATGACACTTTGCTTTGGAAACTCCTTATCTTCAGCTGCTCCATCACGAGTAACGAGAAGTTTTTGGTCATTCTAAAAAGGCCGGGACTAGACCAGAAAATCCTAAAAACAGTAGTAGGCCATATTTCAACAACGAGGGCCAAATACAAAAATTTTAAATAAAAAAAACCGTACCGTCTTAAGGAGGTCTACATATTCTTTGTTGTTGTCTAAATCGTATTGATACTAGTAACACGAAAATAATATTCATGATTCGAATAAACACACAAATATAAATAAAGCAAGGGCTATTTCCCTCCTGCCTCATTCAATATTCAATACATCGGCACCTTTAGCGACCCTTGGGCCCTTGGGTTTTACCCACGGTGTAAGCGTGGTTGTACCCTGCAGGCATAATTGAAAGGTTCGCACATAAAGTTGATTTCTAAAACAGGATTCGAGAACTGTTTTTTCAGCTTTGATTTTCCTCGTCTCCCGTGAACTACATGCCCTTTAGCAATATCTTGTGGTCATAATTTTGTGCCTACTCTATACAATGAAATTTATAAAATATTGGTTGTCATCATAGCAAAATCAATTTTCGTTCTAGGGTTCAGTTTTAAGTAGAAAATTTGCTTTAATAAGTAATGAAGGCGAGACATTTATAAGGACAAGCATTTATCTAATATTTTAAATTTTATTATAAACCTTATTATTTGTCTCGGTATTGTCTAGACAATTATGCAAACAATACATTGTGTTGAATTCCATTTTTTCATCCATTTGTATGAAGTTCTTTTATTTACTTTTCTTAATAAAAAAATTAAAATGAAAAGCGGTATAAAATTTTTCATAGTTATTAGTGGACATTTTTACACTAAGTTCGGCTGTTTCGGCCAAAAATGTCGACGTTTGCGGGAAAAACTTTTTTTACGACTTTTTTTTTCGGGGCGAATTTCCCGGTGAAGGGGTGTTTTTTGGTATAGTTTTAAAAGTAGATACGAATTTGGGAAAACAGAGGAGGGTGCGAGGAAGTCGCCGGAGTTTGGACAGTGGGGTGAAGATAGGGTGGGGGTAGAGAGTGGTGAAAACCTGTTTTCCTTAACAATGGAAATTGGAACATTACCTACAAGTTGAAAAATAATCTCGAGATGAGAGAAATTGAGATATAAATTTTCACTTTTTCAACTATCAAATTAATAAAATTTCGATCAAGCGTTTCACTTACACATTGCTTTTATTGGATTTTATTTCACACTCCGAATGGACAACAACAAATATTTGGCCAGCTTGAAATAATAGCGTTTCGACTTGTTTTTGGTAACCGATATGCTTTATTACGTTATTTGTGTTGGATATACAATAATAAAAAATATACCTATACTATGCAATGAGTTGGTAATAAATTCCAAACCGATTTTTTTAAACAATCAAATGTCTCATATTTATAAAAGTCACTTTTTTCTGCTTATTGTATGAAAAATAATCCTTTCAGCAGGAAACCGCAATAAATTTATTGACGAACCCGGTCGTCTGATATGACACGCTTATGAGTCCAGAAGGAGAACGAAAGAGCTGTTCTTTCCTTCTTCTTTAGATGGCCCTGTTTGTTCCTTCCCATGGAGCTCGATGCAAGCGATCATAAACCTACTAATCATTTTCTTATTATAACAACAGGCTCCAATATTATTTTCTCATTTATTATTAATAGATACACACTGGCTGAAGTAGTGGTAGCATCTGCCTGCTTAGACTTAGACTTGCCTAATTCTGAAAACCAAATTTTTCGTGCAGCTTACCGCATGATGTTTGATTTTGAAAAATAATCGGTTAAAGGTAGTGTTAAAATTGTTCAAAATAAATCAGTGATTGCTGAAAAATTTGATAAAAGAAAGTCAACAGAAGAAGAATAAAAGTTTTCGATTTTTTTTTTAATTTTGACAGTTTTCGGGTTTCCTTGATTTTTTATACCCGCATTTAAATGAAAATACAATATGGTGGCCGTAAGAAAAATAAAACTAAGATCTAGTCTAGTTGACCTTAAAATTTTTGTTAGTGAATGAATGAATACCTACCTGAAGACGACTTGTGTCCCTTGAAAAAAATATTAAGTTTTTTTTTCAGATTCTTAATGAGTACAGATTATACATGGTGTATTATTAAATTTGCGAAAAAATTTAAAGGCAGATTTTTTGGTTCAAAATTTGCCATTAATGTGTGTCCGCAAATGCACCGTTTTCGAGTTTCAGGGTGTCAAAAATAGATTAGTTTTACAGTTTTTTGAAAAGTTTTCGAGAACCGTATAGGTATAGTAATATTAATGTTTTAGCTACTTTTTTATTCTAACAATTTTTTTTTTATATGTCAGTGACAGAAATTTTAGGGTTGCGTGGGTTTTTTGCCCCTAATATGTACGACTTTGGGAAAATTGACATTTTAAAAGCGAAATTTTATCCGAGCAATATTTTCTTCACAAAAAAGTTACTCTTATTATTTACGATGAAAAACTCTCTTTCATTGGATGTTTCAAAACATGTGTCGGAAAATCAAGGGCAAAAAACTTCATTCCTGAGATCTCCGCAAATTGCACATTAAAAAAATGAATTTATATTAAAAAGGGAGTTAATTTCAATGATAAAACATACCTACAAAAGCTGAGTTCTGTATCTCAAACGGTTCTTGAGATATTTCAAAAAAACTGTAAAACTATCTTTTTTTGACACCCTGCATCTCAAAAACTTTTTTTTTCGGACACACGTTAATAGAACATTTTTTGTTTATTTTTGACCAAAGAATCTGTGTGTAAATTTTTTCGCAATATTAGAGATACATCAGCCTGTATAATGAGGCAGCATTTCTTTATTTAACCGTATCAAGCTTTTCAAGATCCCGATGGTGAGAGAAATAAAAAACAATCTCAATAAGTAAAACAAATTTAAACTATTGCGAGTTATGCTCATAGAAAATGATGGAATATAAATAAATTAAATTATTTATTTAGATAAAATACTCAACAATGAAAAAATAAACACTAACAAACTAACACTAGGTAAGCTCATTTGACTGGCATTGTCAAGTTCGCCCTGGATGCATGAAGTTGACTGAAGGGACATTTTCTTAGCTGACGCAAAACCATCGTTTTTAATTTTTTCCAGATCTGCAGAAACGGTGACGTTGAAATCTGTAACACTCTTCGTTGTGTTAGAAGATGCCTGATTTATAGTCTCATTCAAGGAACTTAAATCTTGATCACAAGTTTCTTTTACCTCATTGATACACTGAACCTCAGTAACATCGCAAGTACCGATTTCTTCTCGTAAGCTTTCTGTAACGGATTTCAAATTTTCTACTGATTCCACTTCGGATTGTATATACTTTTTCAGATCCTTAATTTTTTCCGTGTAAGCTTTATCTATTTCATCAATTATTTCAGGTAATAAATTGTCGATAATTTTTGATTTATTGTCAAGACACTTCGTTATTTTTTCGGTTAATTTACGCGCTTTTGCTAGAGTTTCGTAAGTAGTGATATTAGCCACTTGTAATAGGAGATAAGTCTCCAATTCGCTTTTGGATTTAAATACAATTTGATCTGCTAAGCTCGAAGCCTTGGTGGACATATCTTGTAAGTCACGAACCGTACTCTGGATTGTTAAATCAGAATTGGAAACTCTGTTTTCTAAATCACTAATAGTTTCGTAGCCCAATTTTACAAAAATGCATTCTAACATTCTATCGGTTGCATTTTTTAAATGCGAAGAGAAATTTATGAGTGATGTAGTACTTACTGTTCTTCTTATTTCATCTTCTTTATCGTTTATATAAGAGTCAAGTTTGACTACTTGCTCTATGATTGTTTGTGCTCCTTCATCAGCTGCTGTTTTAGCCTGGTTTGAAATTTGGCTAATACAAGTATCGTTGTTGCATTTTTTCAACTGGGAATATAACACATCCCCTGCTGTCGCTACGCTGTCAATATTTTTTTCCCCATTTGCTTTGATAATTAAAGACTCGTTTATAAAATTGCGCAATACTTTCATAAATAATTCTGAGTATTGCTGATAGTACACATTATAAATGGATCTATTGTCTATACAATTTGTTACGTTTTTACCTTTGCTATCAGCCTGTTCTTCGTACACTTTCAAAATTGAGTCATCTTTATCGATTTCTTGTTGTAAAGCTTGATCAAAAGTTATTATGGCAATATTCTTGAAAGAAATCGCTTTCTCTATATTGGTATCTAGCTGTTCTTTGCTGCTATTGACGTATAATTTTGTGGTACTATTTAAAGAAATTATAGCAGATTTCACAGTCAATAATTCATCATAACAATTTTTGGTATTATTACCTACGTCTGTCAATTTTTCTACTATTTCGGAGCTTAGTTGGCTCAATATGTTCTGATAGTTTTTAACTTTTTCGTTCGCTTTAGCTGTAGCTTCTATCGTGTCATTATTTACATGTGCTGCGAAAGCTAAAATTACTGGCTCTAGTTTAGTTAAACACTCCTCTTCTTCTGAACAATTCTTGACTTGTTTTGTCAAGTCAGTGATTTTTCCAGACAAATTATCCAGTTCAGATTGGTCGTCTTGTAACGCATAACTACAGTTTGAGCTAAATGAATTGACTGATTTATTCAATGACTGAAGATAGGCGTCCAATAAAAATCCTTTACTTTTCTTGTCACAATATGATGATGCAAAAGTTCCTGTCTGATTTTTGGCTTCATCTATTTCTGCAGTCCAATTTTTGAACTTGTCCTGGAGTGACTGGGTGGTTGCTGAATTTAAATTACATTCATAATCTTCTACGTCTGTAAATTTCAAATCGTCTAAATCGCTATAAGCCAATATTACGTAATTGTTTGATTCATGGAGGTATTTTAACAACTGCGATGAGTTTGTTGCTGTCGAATATTTCACGGAAATCTGTAAATAAACATAAAAGTATTAAATTAATTTTTTGAAAAATAACTGAAATTTTGGTTTGAAAATTGATCAAACTTAGATGAAAATGTATTCTCTAAAAATAGGTTAATCAAAGTGCAAAAGTTAACTCACCAGAAATAACGCGTAAATGGAAAAAACCACAAATCGGGCCATCTCTTAACCCCGACTGTTTAACTTGTGTGTTCATAGACAGAATGTGAGATAGGAGAATGCGAACTAATTGTTATTAGAGTAGCTTATCTTTATAAGATCAAATGATGAGTTTTTAAATGCAAATTAGAAATAAAAACAATATACATGTAGAATATATCTTCTTAAGTGAGCCATAAATTAATAAAATTATTTCGGTATACATACTAAAGCCCAAGATAGATTTTAGTATCTAATCTATAGATTCAATTTCATCATCCAGAAAATCCTTGTTCAATCAGATGCTTTATAGGTGTAAATAAAAACGAAAAATTACTCATAGTGAATTTGCAAAAAATATGATAATTACGAATATTAGTATTTCTAGTTTGTATATTATTCATTTCTCGATTTGTCTATAAAACTCTCTCCCTGGTCTATGAGATGCGATATACAGGGTGAGGCGCGAGAACCTTAGGGCATTTTTATATGGAGAAGCCTGGGAGTAGAAGTCTAAAAATTTGTACGTGTAAAACTTCGATTTTAACGAGCTGAACTAAAATATATACAGCCCCCCACCATTTCCGGTTATACCGGAAGTTGCCATCAACTTTCTTATTTTAAGTTGGTCACTAATTCTTGACTGAATATGTTAAACAATTAGTTTTGTTGGTTATTGGGAGCGCAGTAATTTTCTCCTTTTTTGACTGCGCTCCCAATAACCAACAAAACTAATTTCTTATTTTAAATGGGACATCCTGTATATTATTACATTTTCAGATTGTCTGAAAAAATGTTATAAAAATGGTGTTTATAGTTCAAAATTCGAACGAGAGGTTTATGAGTTATAAACAAATGAAAATCGCAATTTTCCATTTTCAAAGCAGCTTAGGTCGAAAACGGGTCAAGATAGATAAAAACGGCTTACATGTCCCTATCTTAACTTTTCACGTAGTATCCTATGGTGCTGATGAAATTTGTATACAAAGTGATGAAAAATCAGCGATTTAAAAAAAAATTAATTAAATTTTTTTTTTGTAGGTACTCTAGCGTAGTATACAAAAAGTTAGAATAGGGACATGTAAGCCGTTTTCCGATATCTTGACCCGTTCTCAAGCTAAGCTGCTTTGAAAATGGAAAATTGCGATTTTCATTTGTTTATAACTCGATAATTGGTGGTTACAAATTTGAACTGTAAACATAATTTTTATTACTGTTTTTCAGGCAATCTGAAAATGTAATTAATATACAGGGTGTACCATTTAAAAAAAGAAAAATATGGTTACTTCCGGTATAACCGGAAATGGTGTGGGGTTGTAAATATTTTAGTTCAGCTCGTCAAAATCGAAACTATACTTTTACAAATTTTTAGACTTCTACTCCCAACACTTCTCCATACAAAAATGCCCTAAGGTTCTCGCGCCTCACCCTGTACATACATATACATACAATATATTTTTTTAGTACGACTAATTTAATTTATAATAACTAGACCAGCAACTATCTCTAAAATCATAACTGTAGAACTGTAGTTCTTGAATTAATAGAAACCTCTGCATTAGTAGTGTAAAGTTCATAAATCCATGACAACTCTACTGTTATAGCGAGGATAATACTATATAAAAGACACGCACGTTTCTCTGGTTGCCTACTCACTCATTTGAAATTAAAAGCCACTACAAAACGAAAACACCAGTTAGAATACATAGAACTTCCAAATTTCGTATAGCATGTGTGGTTTAGAGCTGACTGATATGATATGCTGATGAGTCCATAATAAGGACGAAACGGTACCGTCCATGTCTTCAGTCTTCTCCTCGCATGCTGTACGAAAGTTTTTCTAATTTGTTCTGTAAAGAATCTTTAGTGGCAAATTTAAATTAGAACCTAAATCCCAATAAAATTCATCAAATATATTATATAATAAAATCATAACGGTAGGTACCTACTAAAAAGAGAAATAAAAATGATTGTAAGGTTATAAGAATGGTGCAGTTAATATTTTTTGAAAATATGACCCAGCAGAGGTATTTAGAGCAAATAGATGAAAATTTATTTTATGTAAAAGAATCATACTCCGTTTTTCATACTCCTATACAGTGGCATCAAAAAGTCGGTATCATATAGGTGGGAAAATTTTAATTTTTAATTTATTCAAAACAATTTTGAGGACAAAAAAATCTCTGCTGGTTTGAAAACTAATTCAGCCATAATCAAATATACAGATGGCTAGCATTTCATTGTCCAGATTGTATTTTCTGAAATATGAAAGATATGTAGATCCAGAAAAAAAGTTAAATTAAAATATTGGTCGAATTCACGAGGTGCTTTCTACTTTCGTACTTTTACGAAATCATCACTTCGTACTTCATACTTCAAATAACCAATCAGATTTGTTAAATTTTGTTTAAAACTACTATAATGATTTCGTAAAAATATGAAAGTGCGAAGCACCAAAAACCTTACATCAATTAAAAAATTGTTTTCTCGAGCTAAAATTCCTAGCCATCTTTCACTTAAAAGTACTTACTTATAGCTTGTAAATTCACGGACTCTTTTGAACGTGAAACAAAACATCACCTGATAGGTGCCGCACGCACGAAGAGCGTCTATGTGGAAGTCGATGAGGAGGACCACGTGGCGTGACAATTGGCTTTATCATTGCTCCACTGGCGGACGCGTGACCTACGATGAGCATCTGGAAGAAAAAGGCGTCGGCAGGAGGATAGCAGGCTCGGGTGTGAAGGCAAGAGGACCCGTATACCGATGACGCGGAAAACCTCACCTGTAAAATTTACATTACCTAAATTCTATCTTTTTATGTTTTCACATGCCTGTATCTTTAAAAAAATCGTTCGAGAAACTACGTTTTGAACCGACCACATTTATAACTGCACGGCGATTGTAATAATTTTTCTCAACATCAAGCTAAAATCCAAGGGTGTTTTCCAGATTAAATAAGAATGTTTCCGGCAAATAATTATCTTTAGTGACCGACCTCAACATCGAAAGTCGTGTGGTGATTATTTGAAATTCACAAGACTCGCATAACTACGTTCCAGTAACGCTATTTCCAATCATTCACCTCGTCTCTTCAAGTTTCAGAAATTACATATTGGAATAAAAAAACAAAAGTTTTTTAGTTACGGAGATACAGGGTGTTTCATAACGATTCACAACAATCGCATAAGTATTTCGTGAGATATGGCCGAGGATATGGCTAGCTGACTTTCGTTATGAAACCTAGCCAAAGAACTTCTGTCACAATTTTTTTTTTCATTAACTATCATTATTTGTCCTAAACTATAGCATCCCAAGATTATGGGTATTGGTTAAGAGTCACCCTGTATTTTAGGTACGGAGAAATTAACTTTTTTATAAATAATTGTGAAAATAACATAAGTCCCGACTTTTCAGCCTTGATGAGTTTTTTATGCAAATTAGGTAGCTCTGTTGTTACTGAACACCTGCAAGGTGTTATTAATTAATTAATCATGGGAAGGGTAGCCAATTTTTCTCGCACTTGCAGGGTAAAGTAAGATAAGATAAGTCAGATTCTGATTAAAATAGTAACGAAATACCGACGGTGCCATCATTTTCAGAATACCCCAAAGCCTAACTGCACAATTTTCTAATCGAGTTTACCTTTTTTTTTTGTATTGAAAATTTAGTGCACAAAATCGCATTTTTTATTTTTTTTCTTATAAAAGAAGAACTGAGAGCAATGTAAATGATGTAAATGGGCGAATTGTAGAGAATTAAAATGCGAATGAAATGATAGCTGAAACAACCTGATCGGTTCATTATTAAGAGAGAAAACAAAAAAAAATATAGTTTTTTTTCAAAAATTGGTAACGTTACAATTTTTTGAGTTGTAGTGCAGGCTCTTTGCAAAACCCAGACGCTGTCGGATAATTTAGATACCGCCTAATGGCAATCAGAAGTTCTTCATACCATTACAGCAAGGCAGGATGAGGTCGTTTGATTCGAATTTATTAAACGGATTTGGAAAGTAGAATTTTTCAGCTATAAAAGTCAATCTTCGTTTTCCATTTGAATGATGAAAAATAGGTAAAAACTGCGCGCAAACATGAGAGAAAACGGCCGAGCGCACGAAAGTCGTTCCTCGCATAATGCTGTTCTACCCCATCCACTACCACTCTATTCGATTAGAAAACTGTGCAATTCCGCGTGTGATGACACCGACGGTATTTCGTTACTAGTTTTGTCAAGAAAAAATCCTCTAGCTGCTTGGTTTATAATAGAACTGCTATTTTACGAAAACTTTAAAAAAAATTTAAAGCTAGGCACCAATTTCAATTCACTTAATAGTCCCAAAGTTCAAAAACAATTAATTCAAAAAATGAATATTTAAAAAACCCGAGTTGTTTTCATCCTCAACAAACTATGGTAGGCAATTAGGCATCAACTCAACAGCAGCAGTTCGAAGAAAAAATTTTTAAATTGCCTATCTGTAATAAACATTCATTATCCTCGTGATGGATTATTTATTTAGATTATATATTTATTATTGATAATCCAGTAAGTAATGATTATTACCTGCTAGTAATCTTGTAACCGAGGTAATAAGTATGTTTTTGTCCACTATAATAGGGTACGATTAAGTTTGAAAAGTCATATGTGACGTCACACTAACCCTCCGAATTAAGATTTCTCATTTCACCAGAATATGCCAAACAGTTTATTATTTGTTTTTAATTTGTAACTGTATTACTGGTTACCTATATGCCTTCATTGACTTGGGTCTGCTGAACGACTCTAGTTTAACGTAAATTAAACTTTAATAATTCTCTAAGGGCCGGTTGTTCGTACGTCAGTTAAACATTTTGAGATAACTACTGATTTTAAAATGCCCTGTATTATCAAACCATTGGTCTGATATTTCTGAAAATGAATTCTGCTCGCTTTAAGAAGAGTTAATTACTGATTAAAAATACAAGATCATTAATTATATTCGCCGTATTTTCAAAATTTGCAATTTAAAATCAGTAGTTATCTCAAAATTTTTAACTGACGTACGAACAACCGGCCCTAATTAATCTAAAAACTTTAATTCAGGTTTGTGTTATTATACTATGACTAGTTGACGAACCGACCGCTGGAGCGCTGACACTTCAAGCCTCGTAGGGAACCTGTATTACCGCTTTACTAGGGTAGCGCATTCACTTGTTGACGTTTACTAAACACGGTTATGTTTGAACAGCTGGATGTGATATTTTTGGCACATTTGGTCACAGGCGTAGGTATCAAGTGGAAAAAAGCGAAGTTTGAAAAATGAAACAAAATAATAACACGAATAGAAATCGATAATCCTCTTTCAGTGGGTATTAAAAACAAAATTACGGGTTTATAGGGTCTACGAAGCTGTAGACTTTAGTATCTAACACGTAGTTACTGAAAAAAATACGTTTTAATACGCGGACTTAATAACAAATTATGTGAATTTTTAGACAGTTATACGTTCATGGAAAATCTGACGTTTATGAAGTCAAATTTGACATTCCCAACTTTTTTCCCAACTTTTTGTGAGAATGAGAATGCGCTACCCTAGTAAAGCGGTAAGACAGGTTCCCTAAAGCCTCGAGGTAAGGTTGAGTGGCCGCCATTTTTTAAGAGGGCAAATTCATCTGGAGAATATTATCTTGTCCATGTACTTTCGGTAGATAGCCGATCGCTTAATTTTCTTTTAGAAAAACTATTCCCTTAAAAAGTAAATAGACGTACAAACATATAGTTTGTACATCTATGCTTCTCCTAAATAACTCAGCCAACAGAATCTCGCCGCGTCGCACATTTAACGATAAAAGTCCAGATAGGGGAGTGGTTCAAAAATCAAATGCAGCCCCGAACGGGTGCTTTGAAATTATTAGATGCGGTCCATTTTCATAAGGTATTCTATTTCTGCATGCCGAGATACCGCCTTGCAAAATTTCAACCCGATCAGTGCAACTTTCAGACACTGAAAGTGTTTCATAGGCTATTCTCGAAAAATCCTGAAATTCCAATAAAAATAATACTTAATTACTGGTAACGGATCCCGCTTATTTTTAATGGGCTTCGTAAGATCGTGATCCATTTCAAACCAAATTTTATACATTTCCCATGATGGAAAATGGAGGCTCTGTAGTGTTTCTTAAGGCCGTGGGTCACCGCGCACAGACAGACAGACCGGGTGACGAATAAAATCAAGGCATAAAATCGTGGGGAGTTGAAATTTAGCTCGATTAAAACAAACTGCGATCGGTCCCACAAAGCCTATTAAAAATGAGTACGATCCGTTCCCGGAAAATGTTTTCTTTTTGGAAATAGCCTAGAAAACACTCATAGTGTCTGAAAGTTGCACCGGGGGGGGGGGGGGGGAGGGTACCTGAGAACCTACAAATACGACCTATTAAAATCGACAGGATGCTAGAATTTCGAGGCCCCTGGTCAGGCCCGTAGGTCTCTGTTTTTTGCATTGTACCACTCACATATCTGAACTTTTTTCAGTAAGAGTACAACGGGGCTAAATTCTGTTAACACACTTATTTAAGAGACGTATAGACGTATAAACTTTATGGGAATAAAAAAAAATAGGCAAGCGGTTACTCATCAAATTTATAATAATAATAATTATGAACAACATAATTTTCCAGATGAGTTTGCCCTCTTAAAAAATGGCCGCCACTAGAGGCTCAGGTTTATCTGTAGCCGTGTTCTTTTGATTTCAATTTTCGAATCATACGAATCATGATTTAATAAATTAGATTCATATGAGTGAATCACAAAATATATTATGTGTAATAGAGCAAAAGAACGCATCATACATTCAAAAGTTATGTCTCACATGTGAATGATTGTCCATTTAATCGAAAGGAATCCGAAAATTTTCAAATTCAGTGGTTTAGGGGATTACGAATCGTGATCAGTGATCACAAAAGTAGCCAGAGGGATTGAACACATTTCAAAAGAACAAGTTACTTAGAATCCAGATTAGAAATTCCTGTTCTGATTGCAATATTGTAACCAAAAGAACACGGTTTTTGTCATGAGTGCAGTGTAGGAAGTTCGTTATCTAGTCAAAGTAGGTATAAAACATCTCTAAAGTATTCTTTTTGACGTATTTATATAAATAGCAACAATTTATTTGTCAAGTTATCAAGGTGAAAACGAACCAAATTATTGAAGGAATCATTCAACCAACGGTTGAACGGTGTAAGTCACTTTGAGAGACACTGACAAGTAAATAAAATTTATTCACGTAATGACACACTATTCTTTGTGCTTCTATTTAATTCTCATTCAAAACCAATGTTGACGTATACTTATTTATGCGGGATGGAGTGTTTAGACAAACTGGACGTTTTCTATGAGTTTTATGAGAAGTTTTCTATGTATGTATATGTAACAAAATAAATCGAACTATCAGAAGGATGTGTATTCTTAATCGATACATATGACTTTTTAAACGTAATCGAAACAATAAAGAGGGTATTGTTAAAAAATAATTTCATATTTTACTCAAACACATTTGCATAAAAAATGTCCGCAAAAAATCCCGTATGGTTTGTAACGAAAGAGATAGCTGAAAAAGTGAATCGTGTTACGTATTTAAAAACGTCTTTGAAAGAATTTATAATTTACTTGTTGTTTATTACTAACCTGATTATATTCGTTAATACAAGAAGAGAAGAATCGGATTATTATTACACCAGAGCCTTAATTCAGGCATTAATTTACAGAAAATTTCCATACAAATCAAACTTGACTGGCGTTAAACCAATCACCTTTCTAGATATCAAAACTCTGGAGCAAGTTTGGTCATATTTGGAGAATGTTATTCCTGTAACATTATACGATGATGAGATCTACGATAAACACGAAAACTTTGTAAGATTCTCAAAAGAAGATGAACAAAAATTTCTTTTTCAGAACCAGATGATTGGTTTGCCTCGCTTAAGAATGCTTCGTACCAAAAATAGCAGTTGTCAAATAGCCAAAGATATTGAGTACTTCAAGATCTTCTCATATTTAACATGTTACGATGCCGCAAATGAAGCCAACCTAGATACCGATAGTTTCGGACCTAACATGGAATTTAAATTCACCCCCAACAACGAAACTAACAACCCTGTGATAAGAACCTTATTTAGTAATTATCCTGGAGGAGGATACATACAGGACCTTTCCGTGAAGCGATTACGGACCATCCTGAAAATACGTTATTTACGTGAAAAAAACTTTCTGTCAAGAGCCACAAGAGTTTTGTGGTTGACGTTTTCGTTTTACAACACAAACTTTAATAAAGTCCTTCACTTCAGTTTAAGGTTCGAATTTCCCATTGTAGGTCTTATAATGCCGGGTTACAGAATAACTCTACTATCTGATATCGAGGCAGTCAATTATTCCTATCATGTAAAAAGCTTCTTCAATGGAAGTCTAATGTTGTTTATTCTATACAATTCCTTCGTTGAAATTCGACAACTGTTATATTTCGAGCTTAAATATTTTTTACTATTTTGGTCTCATCTAAATTTACTCAGTATTATTCAATTCTGGTTTTCTATGTTTTACTTATATAAATATATATCGGAAGCTAGAGAGAGCTTGAATAAGGATTTCGGAAATGAATATATTAATCTCGAAATGGCAGATCATAACTTACGAACCTTCTACCAATTGAACGCTGCAATGTTATACCTGAATTACATGAAAGCTTTTAAATACTTTAATGTCAGCAACACAATGGCCCAATTTGTAACCACCTTCCAGAACAGCTTGTCTGACCTTTTTAATTTCATATTCCTTTTCTTGGTCATATATTATTCCTTCACAGCGGCGGGGTTCTTGCTCTTTGGTGAATATTTATACGACTACTGTACTTTCAGCAATAGTTTCTTTACGCTTCTCAGAGCCGTCCTAAAGGATTTTGAATACCATAAAATCCGAGGATTGCACTCATTTACAGCGGGAGTATATTTTGGAGTCTATATATTTTTTACAATCTTTGTGTCATTGAATATATTCCTCGCAATAATTAACGAGGAATATGGAAAGTTTAAGACTAATCTGCAAATCGCTCCGGATGAGCTTGAATTTGGTGATTATCTAAAATTTTTGGCATACAGAGCTCTCAATTGTTGCGGATTTTCGATCGGGCGATATGATTCCCGGTTGAGAAGAGTAATTCGCGCTCGGGATTTCGCTCGTGATTTAGACAGATGGGGTTTTACGAGAGAAGAGATCAGAGAGTTTTTGATGCAGTACGCTAGAGCTAGTCGGGGAAATAAAGAATTCACAATTGATGAATTTCTGGAATTTGTACTTTCTGCGCGAAATTTACAGTACGGCGGGAATCACGATAAGAAATCTCAGATTAAGCCGGAGGTATATTTCAAACATGAAGAACTTTTGGATGTGATAGACGAGTCAATAGATTACTGCGGAGAGAAAGTTAAGCAACTATGTGACATCTTGGATCATTTAAAAAGTGTTGAGAAAACTTCCAAGAAATAATCGCTTCAAGTTTTAGGAGGGTTAGGAGAGCTTATTAGTACAGTTCGATATTGCTTATTAAGTAGGATTTACCTTTATAAAAGTTTCTCTGTTCTCATTCTCATTATGTGTCGTCTTTTCGTTCACGTTGACGTTTTCCTGAAATTTCACAACGTTTTGATTGTTAATTATTATTGTACTCATTAATTAAATATTAAATGTTTTAAACAAGTTATTTTTATTAGAGTCGAAAAGATCAAAGTATCCATCATTAGATCAGACGATTAAAATATAAAAGCTACATAATCACCTGATGAATTGCTTATAAGTGCCTACCTAATAAGATTTTGTACTTACCTAATTGTGTACAAAGTCTGCATCTAATAGAAACAACGTCCCAAAACAAAGATTGTTTCAAGATGAGGGTCAGATTTATTTGAAAATAAAAATATACACGGAGCTTGGCTAGACTATCAGCATGTGGAGTAGAAGTCTGCAAGTTTCTGCAACATCAAGCAATATAAAGTAGTCAAATCAGGTGATTTTGGAGCCATCAAAAAGTACTTCCCTCTACCAATCCTTCATACATTAAGAGTATGATTTCCTCCACCACGGCAACATATTTAAGACCAGTAATATGTTGGAGTTGTGAGAAAGGATGCTAGCGAGGAAAACGGCGAAGCAACTAAAAGTACCTAATGCATGCATTTATATGCAAGTGTTCAGGTCGGAGCAGGGAACCACTTAATGGAACCACCAGTGCATTAGGAAAACGTCTATTTGCTTATGCACTTCTGGAATCGCTTCAACACTATGGAGTAATTTCATACACTCTAGAACCCGTACCTAGTCATTAATTTAAATTCGATCTCTGGTGAGCCGAGGAAATTAAAAAAAAAAGATGTACCTTGCACCCTAAACCTAAATTTATATCTATTAAGCTCGTTTTCCAGATTATGAAGAATTGGACTAATAGCTGTATAATGACCTCCATTTTATTACCAATAAACTAAAATTACTATTAAGTATTCTTCAAATGGTTGCTCGACAATTGTTTTTTTTTTTTTAATCTTTCCTTGTTATTTCAAGCTAAAGGTCATCTATAAGTTTTCTGTCATATCGGTTACGGTTTTTTTGACCATACAGTAATTGAAAATGATCTCAAAATGTTGCTAGACAAGGTAGCTGAGTTTTGCAACTTAAACATTAAAAAGACCATCTCGCTAAATTAGACCCCCCCTGATGTTCACCGTCCTTGCTAACAATTTTCTCTTGATACCTCTCGACGGAAGGGTGATCTTCCATTAAACAATCATATCTGAAATATGCAGTAGATTTACCTTCTTAAACTTATCTGCCCAATTATTTTTCTTTCACGAATCGCAGTCGGATCCCAACTTTTCGGGGATGAAGTGGAACTTTAATTAAAATTTATCGCTTTTTTGCTCCAGATACGCATGTGGTTCGAATTCGCGTAAGAAATACTAGACCTCGTCCAAATTCCAAAGTCCATCAAGATTCCTACTTAAATACATGCTTGAATTGATTAAGAACCATGACAAGCTTTCTTCTTGTTGGTGGGATTAATTTCATGGACAAATAAGAGACGATAAACATTTATCTTTATTATTTTGCTCACCTATTACCTAAGACACTTGAAGCTCTTGAGATAGCACTCTTGTGATAGAAATGAACTTTTTCCACACTCTCTTACACTTTTACCACGGTTTCTGCATTCATAAATGTTGTTCGTTCACATCATTCTCGCCTTTCTCAAACAGAACACACAGCATTGACTGTTATTTGGCGAAACTGATCATGCTGAAAGACCTGTTACATAGTTATTTAACTGAGGATTTGAAAATTCCTCGAGACATTTATTCATGCAGTATTCAATGTAGCAATTAGAAAAAACCGTTATTTTTTCTATACTGTTTCGAATAAAGATATTCTAAGACAGCCAAGAGGCTCTAAAAGCCTTAGCTCTAGCCTCTACAAGAATAAGTTGATCTGAACCTGTCAACTAACCTTGAATGCTCTAGCGAAGAACATTCAAGATTTCAATGCATAACTCTGATCTGGATTCCGGGCCATGCTGGATATGGAGAGAACGACCCGACTCTCTGGCCAGGAAAAGTGCCAAATCCGAATTTATCGGACCAGAACCAGCATATTATGGCATATCACCGGATATTGCCAAAACAACAGTACAAAACTGGGCTGAGAGGGAACTCTCCCAGCACTGGCAAAACTTACCAAGACTGGACCATTTGAAGGCCTTTATACAGGGTACCTCGAACAAAAGGACTAAAGAACTATTAGAGCTTAACAAGAAAGAACTGGAAGCCCTCTTAGTCCTATATACTGAGCACTTCAAGCTGAATCATCATTTGCACAGGATGGGTTTAGCGATCAGCGCTGAATGCCGTCTGTGCTTGGAGGATGATGAAACAGCAAAACACATCCTATGCGAGTGTCCCGCTTTGGGAAGAGCCGATTACAAACCTTCGGGAGAAACTTCCTCACATCGGAGGACATGAATATATTTTACCAATAGTCAAGATGGTTAGCTTCCTCAAAGAGACTGAGCTGATGTGCTTAAAAATGTCGCACGACTAGAGATTTACTGTGAATTTGAATCTAATACCGTTTCGAAAATTAATTTTTATAGAAAAAGTTCTTAGGCAAACGACATTGCTTCTATAACATGGAAACTTTGTTTGCTTACAGTTTTTTTTTTTCTAGAAGTGACGAGATCCGAGGCGCGCAACAGTCCGCAGGTTTTAATTTTATGAAAAGTAATTGCTTTTTCATAAAATTCAAAATGACGGACTGATGTGCACCTCGGGTATTATCACCATTTTGAATTTTAAGTTACTAATGATCTCCTCTGGAACAAGAAAGATTGACAACGGAATTTTTCCCATGCAGATTAAAGGTAGGTACATAATAACTGAACTTAATATTTTAATTAATGTTCAAAATTTGGTTTCACTCCTGAACTGTCAAGGATTTGATTGATGGAGAGAAGCAACATGCTAGCAGCCTAAAAAAATTTAAAAGCTTTCTTTGAGGAGAATGTGTGACGATCTCTGTTGCTTCTTAAAGAGTACCACTTAAAGTAAGTTTGGAGAGAAACTGGAGTCTCTGATAATAGTATTGCATAACCTTTTCTTTGAGAGCTTTGTACAATATTTCTATGTAGCACCATTCTTCCGCTGCTCTTTTTGTGTCTAGTTGTTGACAATAAACTCAAGAAATTCAGCTTACCTCCACGACAGAAAGACGTCCTCATCAATATTTTCATTTTGCGGTCAACGACTTCAGCACTCATGTACTTGACTCTTTATGTTTAATGCGACATACTGGAGAATGTATTTAATTATCCAGCGTTTTCATTATGGATAGCCTGACCATTCTCTTTCAGCAAGGCTTAAATCGATTCAGGCGTCACAAAGGTTTGGTTGACGAGGTCACGAACCATCAGCAATGGATGGCATTTAAACCTGTTGCTTCATTAATGAGTGGCGCATGAATTTTCATATTGTAGCTGCATTTAGCCAGGGCCGGTTTTAGCACTTCCAGCGCCCTGGGCGAGATTTCTATACGGCGCCCCCCTAGCAACCGTTACAGATATAGGTATAAATTGTAGAAAGGGTCCTTTATAAGATAGGATAAGATAAGATAGGATTCAAATAACTGTTAACGTTAGAGACCAACCGGGGGGTCTGGGGGCTCTCCCCCGGGAAAATTTTTTGAAAAATTGCTCGCAAAATGTTAACTTAAACGCTTTTTTATCTATTTAAAAGTATTTATTTTATTTATTATACCATTAATATTTTGGGCTGGAATGAACTTTTTTCAATAATTCAAGGATTTTTTCGCTTAATTTAGGGAATTCACGAGTAAGTATATCTCGAACTATGAGCGATGGGCTACAAAGGGGCGCCTGCGGCGCCCCTTTAATTCGGCGCCCTGGGCGGTCGCCCAACCGCGCCCCACCCTAACGCCGTTGCTGCATTTAGCAATGAACGAAAATCAGTCCTGAGCATGCAAGCAAGAAAAAAATATAGAACTCTACTCCTCCGTGGTATTGGAATGATTCATCTCTTTAACAGCACAATAGTGCGTAATTTTATAAAAAGATGCATCGCTCTCTTATGCGGTGTGACAAATTTGTTTGAAGCAACAGTTCCTATACATATGAATGAGAACCAAAAAACTTCTTATGGGAGATGTAAATTTTCAAAAGAGCATCAGAAGAATATTTTTTGGAATAACTTATAAATTGACGACGTGCAACTATGCAATAAAGACTTTTTTCAATTCTAATGTCGGAATAGATTGTGTGTCTATTTAAACCTGCAGTAACCACAAAGATCCCCGAATACTGGAACGTTTCAAAAGCATGTTTTTTTAGATGTGCTTAGGCCTAACAAGTTTTTGAACATACACATTGGAAGTTTCCCAAACAGTGTAAGATATCATTAGGTATATTTTTTTGTTGAAAAAATGAAACGATCCATAAGATAAATGGTGTTCGAAAACGAATTCCATTTTCACAGCCAACATTCTTGATTTTGCTAGTGTTGCGTGTAATTAAGAAAATGCGGTAGTGAGAATAATGGGTCTGATGACCAATGAATAATTAGATAAATTAGGAAATGCGGAGAAATAAAGGAAAGCGTGTAAACTGACGTTTTGAAGTAAGTTGTTCTGCTTGTCGAATTTCTTGAACTTCTTGATAGCTCAGTGGATGCGGTGATGCACGTATTAACTATTTAATTGTCTTTGCGTTTAACTGCGAATATTGCGGATATTATAAATGCGTAGGTATATACCTATAAACAATTGCGAAGACGCGGAAAGCCACGTAAAAATGTAGACACTGCCGGTGAGATCGGGACGAGTCAAAAACTATGCGTTCTCTCCGAAAGACGAATTGCGAATATTTCTGCGTTGATCCTGTCTTTCTTCCTGCTAAAAGACGAAAGGTCCTGCAACTGTCCTTGTTGTGGGTTATTTATTCCAACTTTGCAGTTGTGGGTAGATTACCAGTAAAACACCATTGTAAAAGTTCACACAAGGAAGGGCGCGGAAACGACAGGATTAAAAATGAAAGTAAAAAATGAAAAGCGGGACGCAACAGCTAGTTTAGATCTTTAAATTTATTATAATTATTATTATCACGAGTATTATGACTGATAAGTTGATCATCAGAGATATCTTTCATTAAATCGGGTGCTTCGGAAATTTTCCAACAAACACATCCTGGTTCTGTAATTCTGTGAATTAACTCACATAAACCCTTAAACCACGCTATACCTGCAAAAAAATCTTACTGAAAACTGTAAGTTACGGGAAAATTAATCACAAAAATGTTACCTGTCAGGGATGTCCCGGAGTAGGAATACTTTCACTACTATATCACTCGATAAGGGTAAAAGTGAGCGCCTTTTCTAAAACGCTTGTAAACAGGTTCAACAAAAAACATTCCATCCATGCACTGAGTTTGATGACGAACTGGAGCTGGTGTAGGTATCAGGATCATTTTTCATTATGTTTGGAGCGATTTAATCTTTCTCTTCCGATGTCTCTTTATTATTTGGCCCATTAACTCACTTCACGATATTTGCTCTGTTGGTCTAACTTTTTTTTTTTCAATATATTACCGTTCAACGTTTTTTCTAGAATTCTTGGGTGCCATCACATAATTCTTATTCGAAGCAGAAATCAAGAGAACAACAACCAAATTCCAGCAAGTTTACTCCCATTGGGAAAATAACTTTCAACTATGGCAGTTCTTTGCTCTTACATTAGGGAATTTAATTAATTTGAACAATAAAAATAAATAACCGAACTTCAGTCAGTAATTACTTTCTTTGTCTAATGAAAATCAATCTTCCTGATTGTTACCATTAACACCCTTTCCTTTGAATAAAAGAAGAAACTGAACGGCCTTAAGAAAATCAATAATGTCAGAAATGTCATATTGTTTACATTACATAAATTTCATTGAACTAGGACTAGAGTTGGGAGAATCGAATTAGGTAATAGCGACAGATCTAAATTACTCTTTACTTTGATATACGTATGTGCGAGAAACACTGTTTACGACTATTTGACGTCTAGCTACTGAAGGATTTAGATACATAGTTCCATTATCAAAGACCCATGGATGAATCGTGATAGTTCGAAACACTTAGTATTATTTTATATTGACCATGATAGACTATGAGGTTACTAAATTGTTATTAAGTATGAGTCATGGATAAGAAAGAAATAATTAAAATTCTCTTACATACAAATTTTATTGCAAAATCAATAAATTAATATGAAATAAAAACAACGGTATCAATTATAAATAAAAACAAACGACGACCATTTATATACATCAAGAAACTAATAAAAAGTTAAAAATGTACAAACATTTTAACCCAAATTATAAGAGAAATAAAACCAATGAACATTAATTTATCAGGCTTGAAACTACATGCAGATCCCTTAAGTCCCAGGTAGCATTCAATAGAGACGTCAATAGAATTCTTGAAACTGATCTCCCATGTGTTAGTTACATTGTTGATAAAATTTTCAGCAGCATGTTCTGTTTTCCAGACAACTTCATTCATGGTTTTCTGCTGCTTTGTGAAATCAGAAAAGTTACCCTTCTCACAGGTTATTTCAAAATCGCATACATCAAACTTTTCCTCTAAAACTTCACAATTAGTCCAATTACTTGAGATGAGAGTTTCTGTTTCGTTAGCGAATACTTTTAATTTCGTGTAAATTTCACTGTGTGCAACTGAAACTGTTTTCTTAATATCAAAGTCCGTGGAACATTTTTTTAAATTGTGCTTTTTCTTATCAATTTTTTCAATAAGATTTATTGTATGTTGGTAATATCCATACATCGCTGTTAGATTTTGGTTTAATTTACTAACTGCAACTTCTGCTGTAGGGTAGTAGTTCTGTAAATCTGAAATAAAATTTCTAAACATAGTTTCATTGAAACTACATTCAACTTTTAAAATGCACTTAATAACAGTGGCCATGATGCTTTTAGCCTCTCTTACTGTATTTTCCTCGAGAGCTTCTTCTTTTGCCATTGTGTCTTGGAAAGTTTTTTTAATTTTATTAACACGATCACTAATTTCCCTAGTGTGTTTTTTAACTTCTGCTAGATATGTTGAGTTGCATTTTTTTGTAAGTTTGTTGCATTTTGTTGGCAGTTCCTTTACAGTTGAGTTCAAAATTGTTGCAAAATTTTTATAAGCTATGCTTGCGTTGTTGTAATCTACTTTGATTTCATTGCTGAAAGTTGTCACTGCCGTGTTTTCCAATTGATCGAGGTTAGATATCTTACCATTCGAATCACACTGATCTTTTTCTACCTGGTTTGTATAATTCTTGAGAATACTTTTCACATTCGTTACATTTCCATTCACCGTTGATTTTAGTTTAGTTCCCAGGACTCTTTCAATTTCAGGATATTTGTTTTTTATTATGTCCTCCAAAACAGCGACGCTTTCGTTCATTAAATTTAAGTTACTCCTAACGACGTCATAATCTGAAGCATTGACTGAATCACAATTCTGAAATAAATTGCATTGGTAAAAATTATTATAAAGGAAACCGTAACTTACGAAAATGTATATTGAAACGAAAACTAATATCAATTTTCCACACATATTGTTTAAAATGTATCGTTGTATGTTATACGCTCACAAAACTTAATAAATTTATCTGATCCACAATTTATATGTAAATTAAATATTGCAGTATAATCTCCACACGATAAATAAAATAAAAAACAAAAAACGTTATATGTTACTAAAGGTTCAAGTTGTCAATTTTATTTATACAAAGTGAAACTCTTACAAAATTGGTTTCAATAAACTGATCAAAGTAATATAATATATTGATCGTTTTTTTTTATCTCTCACGATTATTAAGATCTTAAGAAGTTAAAAAGATAAAGCGTCTGTTAAATTGGAGAAATGTTGCACAATTTATACCTCGATTTATACTTATTAAGAGAGTCTAGAACAAAATTTAAAACAACTTCAGTCGTTGCTGAAATATGCTATTTATATGAATAAATAGATATATTTAGTGATCACTGTGTATGTATACAGTGCTTCCCAAAAGTAACGGATAAATTCGATAAAACGGAGAGGGCTGTTTTTTTGAAAAAATAAAAAAACAGGTCGATTTTGCTTTTGAGTTGTTCAACTTTTGACATAATATTGGGGTATACAGGGTGATGCGCGAAAAAGTGGTGACGTCATCGGCATTTTTTTTAAATGGCAACACTTATTTTTTATTCCATTTTTTGATACTTCATTTAATTGCCAGTATGGTAATGTAATCAATTTGTAACCTTAAATAAGGAATTTTCTGAGAAAACAGCTTGTGAGTCGACATTGTGCACTTTTTACTGATGTGAAAATCGGAACATTAGCGATAAAAATAAAAAAATATCAAATAAAAATGACTGTTTCCATGGTAATTTTATAAGATCTGTCTATTAAATTAAGTCTATTAAATTAAATCTGTTAAATTAAATTAAATTAAATCTATTAAATCTGTCTATTGAATTGAATGTCTCCAAATTAAGTTATTTTCACAGAAATTTCGTCGTTTAAGGTTACAAAATGATTACATTACCGTATTGGCAATTGAATGAAGTATCAAAAAATGGAATAAAAAATAAGTGTTGCCATTTAAAAAAAATACAGATGACGTCACCACTTTTTCGCGCATCACCCTGTATACCCCAATATTATGTCAAAAGTTGAACAACTCAAAAACAAAATCGACCTGTTTTTTTATTTTTTCAAAAAAACAGCCCTCTCCGTTTTATCGAATTTATCCGTTACTTTTGGGAAGCACTGTATAATATAATGTATGTATCCATTAAAGGAAATAAAAAATAAATACAAAGTTTAATCGATCAATCATATTATAATAGATAAAATAGTAATCATAGATACACATGAACTTAAAGTGTACTTCAAAACTCCAATCCGTTGTTTTTCATATTAATTAGAAAAAATTAATCGTAAGCAAATCTACATTTAAATTTTCCAGGGCAATCTTTCATTCATATACAGTGTGACCCATTTGTTCTTGAAACACCCTGTAGAATCTTAATTTATGGTGCGATTTTAAAGAAATTTCTTTTAAACCATAGAGCTTGATAAACTATATTTTGGGAGCAAAAAGCGTCTCATTCCTACAATATCCAATGCCTACTAGATCAGTGTTTACTTGTAAAATCTCAAAAATTCATATTAGCGATTTTTTTAGAAAAAAACTGTGCACGCTACTGGATTCACCAGCCCTCAAAACGGTACTGTACTAAATTTTATTGGAAATGTCAGAGTAATAAGGATCTTGCAGTTATTTTAGAAATTCATAATAGAACTCCGAATTTTCATTAATTTATTCGAAAAGCTCAAGAAAGACAAAATAGAAATTGTACGTCTAGTTGGTGATAATGTAGGTACTTTAATTTTTTAATTATAATTTTTTTTATTATTTTTATTTTATTTATTTTTTTTTTTTACTTTTTTTTACTTTTTTTAATTTTAATTTTTACTTATGATAGCTTTTGACCTTTTTCAAATTAATTTATGAAAATTCGGAGTATTATTATGAATTTTTAAAATAACTACAAGATCCTTTTTACTCTGACATTTCCAATAAAATTTGGTACAGTACCGTTTTGAGGGCTGGTGAATCCCGTGGCGTGCCCAGTTTTTTTCTAAAAAAATCGCTAATATGAATTTTTGAGATTTTACAAGTAAACACTGATCTAGTAGGCCCTGGATATTGTAGGAATGAGACGCTTTTTGCTCCCAAAATATAGTTTATCAAGCTCTATGGTTTAAAAGAATTTTTTTCACAATCGCACCATAAATTAAGATTTTACAGGGTGTTTCAAGAACAAATGGGTCACACTGTATAAATATCTAGAGCCTAATTTGACAACCTACTTAACCTTTATGTTTGAGTAAATTCAATAATTCGTTTTGTAGTTTTTTTTCCAAAGATTACAAAAAACCTCTTAGAGTTGAAAATCTTCAATACTTATAATAAAATTCATAAAAAACTGATTAGTTTTCTCAAGAAGATTGCTAAAACAAATTAAAACAAAAAAACACATAATTAGAACCGCTGAATAATTTACGTATAAGAAAATTAATAATCTCACCCAGACTTGATTAACTCGTTTTCAGAGAAGGGAATAAGATACTTTACGATTATTCTTGAAGAGTCATCAAGGTAAAATGATTCATGAAACATAGAATTTAATAGAGTCGTCCCTGCGTATCTAGCACGATTCACCCCTATTATTATACTCGTAGGTAGTCTATTCAGTATTTTTTTGGCCAATAAAAATTCAGGATTTAAGTTAAAATTAAGTTATTTCAGAGGTAGAACACTACCAAAAAATAGTAATCTGTAACATCGATAATATTAAAGATTTGGAAGAAGGCATTTTATCATTTCCTTCACTCAAGAAGCAGAGATAGGTTTCATTGGCGATAGATGGCGTTAGAATAAAGTATGGTAAAGGAGTAATATTTTTTCTAGGTTTTGATAAGTACTCATTGACTAATTGAAATATTTTTCTAATTTGTACCTATACTTGAAAAATTATCAAAAGCTAAACAAAAAATTATTTTAATACAAAGAAGTAACCGCTAATTATTTGAGTGAATGCTTACCTGAGTGAAAACACACTTAAGAAATCGAGTAATGATTTTCTCAATCATATTTTCATAAATGTCTTGTACAGTTTGTACAACTTCAGGTACTTTAACATTTGTATGATTTGCTACATCACCAATAAAATTTTCAAAAGATCTGAAATTCTCAATGACTATTTGAATGCAAGATGCATTGCTTTTGCATTCAGATATCTTTGAATGTACTTCGGGACACATCATACTTGTAGTATTTTGGATACTTTGAAAAGTGATAACGAATTTCCGTAACCTGGAATAACATTCTTTAGATGCATCTTCCACTATATCCTGAACTGTGAAATTCCAATAACAATTCTTAACTCTATCAACAAGAGTGTCGATCTTTTGCAATTCATTAACCATATAAGTATATTTTTCTTTTAAGTTTGACAGGTAGGATTCCAAACGTGATCTCATCTGAAAAACGTAAAAGTTTCCTTTTTTAAGTTTTTCAATACCTTCAGCCAGATCATGTTTTACTAAGCCGCATTCTTCGTCAAAAGTACATTTCAGAAGATCCGAAGCTATGTTACTTATTTGTTTTATAATTATTATTGTTATATTTTGCGCAGTTTGATTATTTTCAGCAAACTTATTGCTTATATCTGAATAAAACACTTTCAAGTCTTCCGAAGTCGCTTTTATTTCTTCAGCGAAAGTGTCGTTGCATTCACCACGGCTGCACATGTTATCCAAGTTCTGCAAAAATGACTCTTCCAGAGTTTGATACCTTGCTTGATTTTCACGAAGACTTTTACGATCAGAATAAGTGTATGTCCAGAATTCATTAGTAGCTTTATCGGGGAGGATCCAAATTTTTCCGAGTCCACCGCAAATAAGAAGAAAAAAATCATCGAATAGAATGTGTTGAAAACTCAAAAAGCTGTCAATCTCATTACTTGTAGTATTCAGGATCTCCTTGGCGGCAAGATCATAATCTTTAGAAATTATATCAACTTTTTCCAAAAATCTGCTTATGTCGTCTAGGTCGTTTTGGACTATTTCTTTGGACGTTGCTGCCACATAGTTATCTATAAGTACCTGAAAAGATGAGAAATATGTTTGAAATTAACTTTTTTATCAAGTCATCCATAACTAGTTACTTAGTAGTTATATAACCTAATGCTCGTAACCTATAATTTAAAATTTACAATATCTGTCAATATACTTATGTTTAAAAATTCAATACTCAGTTGGACATAGAAACTTTCCAAAAACTTAACTCTTACCTATTACTATTTAAAACTGTAGGTACCTATGGCAAAAAATGGTTCTTATAGTATCATGAAAAATTAGAGATCAACGTGCTATACCTAGAGGAGAATAAAGGGAGAAAACGAAACAAGAGAAAAATGAAAATGTTACAAATCAAAATTACATCAATTAATGTTTAAATCTTATTTTGTATTACCTATTTATAAAATAACAATAAATTGATAAGAAAAATTAACGTAATCGTGCTAGAAATCCCGAAACTTCCATTATGGCACATCTCATCGATGAGATTTAATTTACAGTTAAAATGAACATAAGCTTCTTCCGGAGGGTACTGAAAATAGGTGATTTGAAAATACAGATCATCTACTAAATACTTAGCATGTCCAGCTCTCTTGTATGCTGCCGAATTCTTTTCTTGGACGTTGCTAAATAGCCGGTTATAACAGTCTAAGTCGTTTAAAGTACAAGAATCGATTTGGTGTTCTATCTTCTTGCAATAATCTGCATCAGGCTGAATTAACTCCAAAGCTTTTAGATCTTCCTGATACGAAAGTGTTGCGTTTATGAAAAATGTGGTTGAAATATTTTCGATGTCAAGATTCCAATCGCACTCTGAAAAATTTATTCTTTTGCCGAAGTAATTGGTAATTTCGTTTGAGGCATATGAATATTTCTCGACTGCCTCCGTTAGTTCAATGGATAAATTGCTTTGCTTTTGTACAGCGTAATCGTTATTTTGCAAAGAAATAACATCGCTTATAATCATCTTTGAGAAAGCATCGCATTCAATTCTTAGCATACACTTGAAAAGCATTGTAGAATTTGTTTGAATTTCTGCAATACCAGAATTTAACACTGACTTTTCGGCTTTCTCATTATTTTGATAAGTCGCGTTTTCAGAAGTGTATTCATCCGAAATTTTCTTCAAAGCATCGGAAACTGTTGTGGCAAACTTGCTTGGACAAGTGGTTTCGGTGCATGTTTTGTTCAACTGTGTATAGAGATTTGTGTAGTCATTTTCGTGGTCTGTTATACTTTTGTTCACTTTGTTTGCATCATTTTTTATATATAGAGTAAAGGAATTTTTAGTCGTTTCGGGAATGCTCATTATGGTGTTGTAATATTGTCGGCATGCTTCGAAGTAAATACGATCGTTAAGAAAACCAACTTCCCAATCAACTATATCACATTCTTGGAGTAAGTCAAAATAAAGTTCATTGGATAACCTTATGTACTGCTTTAATAATTCTTCAAGATTTGATAAAGTGCTGTTAATTTTTTCTAAGTTAGATATTACATCTGCCCTTGATGGATCCGCGCAGTTCCCATATGCCTGAAATAAAAAATTATTGAGATCTTATATTTATTCAAGCTCCTTAATTAGTTTATAAAATATCATCAGCTAACATAAAATTCATAACAAAAACGAGAGGCGATTTTTTTGAGAGAAGAATTTTGTCCCTTGATATAATATCACAGCTCAGATGTGCGAAAAATTATAAATGAGGGGATTATCGCAGATAGTTAAACACAACTGGCTGCAAGGAATACCTGAGTATCCTCTCGCTCTCGCAGCAGTATTGCCAAATTTATTTTGAATAACTGCTACCTGTTGGAACTAAATAGTGAGTACCAAAATTACTTCATACTTTTTACTATTTTCAAGAGATTGTTGAATACTTAGAATAAAAACATCGCGCTAGAGATAAATTGATTCTTTGCAATTAGTTTTATTATTTTTATTTAAAATTTCGGAATTTTGGGTAAATCTGAAATCTGACAACGTTGTCATACAAGAGCATGATTATTAATAGCATTAACCCTCCCCCCCCCCAGAATTCGATGGGTCACTGAGAGGTGATATCGCAGGAACCGAATCTCAGAAAGGCTTAGGGAGATGCACAACCGAACATCTGGTTGTACATCTTGCAGCTGGTAAGACTTTTGGTAAGCTAAGAGGTCTATAGCAATTTCAGAGCAAAACTTACTGACTTTCGAGACTTATGCCCGTATTCACAAACGATAATTTCCTAAATAATTACGTAATTAATTAAATGAGTGAGATGGAGATATGCAGTTTTTTTTTGCAATAGAATGAGATAGGGATAATTGATTACGTAATTATTTAATTATTTAGGAAATTATCGTTTGTGAATACGGGCAATAGAATGTCATTACAGACTAGAGGAAATGTTAGTGACCGAGAATTAGCGATACCACAACACTACCGCAGAGCAAATCGTTTGAATTGGTGAATTGTCCGAAGCATGTTGGATGTCCTAGTCTCGCCTATAGGTTTTGACATCATCTTTGGATGCTTCAGCCCAAGGGCTCCAGAAGAAAAGACTCTCGTCTACTACTTTTAAATAACATCACTTATAATCATTTTTGAGAAAGCATAGCATTCCATGCTCATCAACGCGTTGTAATTGTCTGCAGTACCCAGAATTTAGCAGTGATTTTTCTGTTTTTACATTATTTTGATAAACACGGACAAATAGGTACTTTCGCTCAGACCTTTCATTCAGAGTATTTGCTTTTACTTCGGGGTCATATCTACTCATATAACGTTTGCTTAACTGCATTCACACCGCTCAATATAATTAAAATTATAACAAATGACATTCATAATAGCATAAGCGACTCGTGCTGTGCAACAAACATATATGCGGACTGACAATAAGCTGGTGTAGGTGTACTTTACTTCTTAAAATAATAACTAGGGCATCAATGGTGTCCGCCCTACCCTCTCTCCACCATCGATAGAAGTGCTCTTAGAGGGTGAGAGCGGGTGCGGCGGGCAAAAGAGCCAGTACCATTTGTGCATCTATACGAGCACGACCTTCTCAGCTCCGAGAAGGCAGTAGAGTCTGTTGTGTACTCATACAATTTACATAATATTACAATTACAATAAATTTATATACCTACCTACAACTTAGCTTATTATCAAATGATGCCAAAGTGTTAAATAATACATTTGACACTAATCATAACAGTTAGATTTACGACCTAACTAATACCAGATATCAATAATTAAATTGGTATCAATGAGAAAACAAGCGGCGTCACGCCCACAGTTGATATCTAATACATATCAGCGCTAACATTTTGGTCCTTCGAGCCGGATATACCGCAATAAAGTATTATTAATAATTACGATAATAAATACAATAAAATTAAGTGCAACGTGCAGTGATTATCAAAAACTTCCGAAGGTGCTTCAACTTCCAAGCAGTAAGTCAGCATAGCAGTCCAGGCCATCCAAGGAATCTACAAGAAGAACCATCCAAGAGGAAAAATAAAGGTCAGAAAAATCCATTGTTTTCCTATCCGTAATCTTGTTTGCCAATCACTGAATAATTACTAATGATCGATATATTGCATATTCAATCATAATTTTAGCACCGAGTTTTATAATTGATAATATTAAATCTTTTAATTTAAAATTTACTATTTAAAAATAATTAACAATGAATAAAGAACAAGAAGAATTGCTTCAAAAATTACAAAAACAACGTATCCCTTTAAAAACTAAATTAACTAAGTTTAACACCTATGTACGAGATTTAAATACATTACCAAATCTATCAGATCGAGATCGAATTAAATTAAGACTTAAAGCAGATCAGATTAAGGTATGTTTTGAAACGCTGGATAATATTCAAAATAAAATTGAAGAAATTGTAGAAACGGACGACAAATATCGTGACGAGTATGAATTTACATATTTCGAATCAATGACAATGGTCGAATTATTATTAACGCCAATAATAGTACCTAAAAGTAATCAACCCGCTGGTAATAATGGTGAAGCTGGTGAAGCAAGTAAAAATTCTATGAATAATTGCAATAATAAGGTAATTGAACCGAATCTATCAATTAAGCTACCGGTTATCTCACTTCCTTCCTTCAATGGGAATAAAGACCAGTGGTGTGTTTTTTATGATACATTTGTCTCCTTAATCCACAATAATGAATCGTTAGCAGATATTCAAAAATTTCATTATTTAAAGAGCAGTCTAAGTGAGGACGCTGCCAGAATTATTGAAACTTTATCAATGACCGCTGGAAATTATAAAATTGCTTGGGAAGCGTTAGTTAAACGCTATGAAAATAAATCTTTAATAATAAAACAACACATCAATAATATTTTTGATATCAATCCGATTACAAAGGCGTCAGCATCTGCGATTAGATCTATTATCGATTGTGTAACCATACAGCTCAAGGTTCTGAGTTCTTATGGATTGCCAACAGATCATTGGGATGCTATCATTATTCAAATTATCTTAAATAAATTAGATTACACTTCTAAAAGGGAATGGGAACAAGTTAATAAGGAAGATTTTCCTACATTTTTACAATTCTCTGAATTTTTAACGAACAAAGCTCGTATCCTTGAGTCTCTGGAATGTGATAATAATTCATCTGTTCAAACACCATTTCATATTAATAACAACCATAAGAAACCTTCCCAGCAAACAAATTCTGGGAATAAGAGGTATACGCATACAATAATATCACCAATTCCGAGATGCAGTTTTTGTAAAGCGTCTCACTTTATTGTTAACTGTCCTAAATTTCTTGAAATTCCAGTTGAGAATAGAATAGAAAGGGCATCTGAATTACATCTGTGCAAAAATTGTTTAAGGGAAAATCATAAAACTTTAAAATGTCTTTCCAAGAATTCTTGTAATGTTTGCCGACGAAGGCATCATTCTATTTTACATCTGTCAGATAACATTCAGCAGTCACAGAACGAATTGCCGGCATCTGTAACTAATTTTTGCAATAAACAAGACAAGTCTGAAGTAATATTACCTACAGCTGTAATTCAGGTAAAAACCCGAACGGGTAGTTTCATTGAATGTAGGGCTTTGTTAGATTCGGGGTCCCAGCTTAATTTTCTAAGTAGAGAAGCGCAACGAAAGCTTGCTTTGCCAGGTAAGGCAATAAACCTGTCAGTAACAGGTATAAATGAGAAGGTGACTAAGGTTTCTGAAAATGCAAATATATTTATTAAATCTAAATTAAATAACTTTACAGCCAGTTTAGACTGCATTATCTTAGATAAAATTACAGCAGAATTACCATTAATTACGATAAAAAGGTCCCAATTGAACATTCCAACAAATCTCACGCTAGCAGATCCCAATTTTAACACAAAATCACCAATTGATATCCTGATTGGCGCGGATCTTTTCTGGGAACTCTTATGCGTCGGTCAGATTAAAGTAGGAAGTCAAAACCCGGTTCTACAGAAGACTGTTTTTGGTTGGATTATTAGTGGACCATTAGGGAAACGCGTTCACTCTGATAGCCCTAGGGTACACAGTTGTAATACGGCCATGATTGATTCAGCCATTGACACTCAATTAACAAAATTTTGGGAGATTGAGGAAATTGCTGTTAATATAGACACATTCACTAAAGAAGAGAGAGAATGCGAAGAACATTTTTTAAATACAGTTAAGAGAAATGATTCGGGACGTTTTATCGTCAACTTACCATTCAAAGCAGATCCGCCAGTTTTAGGCGATTCACGTGAGATAGCAACAAAAAGATTTCTATCTTTGGAACAAAAACTAAATAAGTGTCCTAGCTTAAAGGATAATTATTCGCGATTCATTAACGAATACCTTACCCTCAATCATATGAAGGAGGTTCCAACTGAAATGATAAGAGGAGAGAGTTATTATTTACCTCATCATGCCGTTTTTAAGGAACAAGATCAAAATAAAATACGGGTAGTCTTTGACGGTTCTGCAAAAACAAGCAACGGTACTAGTTTAAACGATCATTTACTAGTGGGTCCAACTTTACAATCGGACTTATTTTCATTATTATTGCGCTTTCGCATTCATAAGTATATTATTACGGCTGATATAGTAAAAATGTATCGTCAAACTCTAGTTGACAGTAAGCAAACGAAGTATCAACGAATTTTATGGAGAAATAACTCCCGAGAGCCAATTTCGGTTTACGAATTAACAACCATTACATATGGAATTTCATCGTCGCCATATTTAGCAATTAGATGCCTCCACCAAGCAGCGTACAATTTTCAAAACACATACCCTGCGGCTGCAGAAGTTATTCTTAATGACTTCTACGTAGATGATCTACTAACAGGTGTGTCAACCATAGAGGAAGGCATAAAATTACGTGATGAAATAATTCTCATCTTACAGAGTCATGGTTTTGAATTAGGAAAATGGTCTTCGAATGATAAAAAATTAATTCCAAATAAAATCTCAGAACTATCAGATCACACTGAAAACATTTCCCTATTCGAGGAAAACGAAACAAAAACATTAGGTTTATGTTGGAACACGCAAGAAGATTTGTTAAAATACACAATACAATCGATGCAGATAACAAATCAGGTCACAAAGAGAAATATATTATCTCATGTCTCCAAATTATTTGACCCATTAGGACTTCTTAATCCGATTATAATCAAGGTTAAGGTTTTACTACAAGTATTGTGGTCGCATAAACTTGGGTGGGACGAATTCGTTCCAGTTAATATTTACACAAGCTGGACTCGATTCATAGCGGACCTGAATGACATTCCAAATATTAAAATTCCAAGAAGGATTTCTCCTAACAATGAAGGGTCCCTTTATGAATTACATGGGTTTGCCGACACTTCGGAGTCGGCCTTTGGGTGTTGTATCTATCTCAGGACAATAACACCCGACAAGCAAGTCTATTGTACTTTAGTCTGTGCCAAATCAAGAGTGGCGCCTATTAAAACAATATCAATTCCACGTCTGGAATTATGCGCAGCCTTGCTCCTTTCCCAATTAATGGAAAAGGTAATTACTTCACTTGGTAAATCAATTATTCCTAATAAATGTATCTGTTGGACAGATTCGTCAATTGTTTTAACTTGGTTGTCCCAACCTCCACGTAATTGGAATGTATTTGTTGGGAACCGAACAACAAAAATATTAAACAATCAGGCCATTTCCGGTTGGCATCATGTAAATACTAAAGAAAATCCAGCCGATATTATCAGTCGCGGAGCAAATATCAAACAGCTAATTTCTAGTAAACTTTGGTGGGAAGGGCCTGACTTTCTTAAAAACAATAATTACGAAGAAACTCTTAATTCAAAATGGGATATAAATATCACGGAGCAGCGCAAGAATTGCCTTGTCACTGTTTCTGGAGATACTGATTATTTTTCTAAGATTTTTCAACGTTTTTCATCGTTTAAAAAATTGACGAGAGTTATAGCATATTGTTTCAAATTTATAAAGTATGTAAAGGTTCGAAATACAAAAAAACAACCTGTCTTTAGCGTTGAAGAATTAAAACAAGCGGAAAAATTCATTTTAAAGGTCGTACAAAACGCGGAATTCAAACAAGACATAATATGTTCACAGGGTAAAGAGGTGATCAGTCATAATAGTAAATTAAATTCATTAAATCCTTTTATTGACAATGACGGTCTATTGAGAGTTGGGGGTCGTCTTAAAAATGCAAATATTCCGTTTGATAAAAAATTTCCCATTATCTTACCTAAGGGTAATCATGTCACCAACTTAATAATAAGCCTTTTTCATAATAATCTAATGCATGCTGGCACAGTTGCCACATTATCTGCTATACGAGAGCATTATTGGCCTGTAGGAGGAAAGGGTAATGTTAAGAATATCATACACAAATGCATCACCTGCTTTAAATGTAAACCCTTTAGTAAAACTCCTTTGATGGGTAATTTACCTAAAACAAGAGTAGAGCCAGCTCGTCCATTCATTAATACAGGGGTTGATTATGCAGGGCCATTTCAAATAAAAGAATCCCGAGGACGTAGTAAAAAATATGTGAAGGCATACATCGTCTTGTTTATTTGTTTCGCCACTAGAGCCATTCACCTCGAATTGGTTACGGATTTATCATCCGAAAGTTTTTTGAATGTCCTGAAAAGGTTTATGTCCCGCAGAGGTCATATTTCTAATTTATACTCTGATAATGGAACCAATTTTGTGGGAGCAAATCGAGAGTTAAAGGAAATCAATGATTTTTTGCGTAATAATTCTAATTTAATTGCTGATCAGCTAGCAATGAACAATATAACGTGGCATTTTATACCACCACAGGCACCTAATTTCGGGGGCTTGTGGGAGGCGGGTGTTAAGTCAGTTAAAACTCATTTAAAACGAGTCATTGGAAATGCAATATTATCTTATGAAGAATTTTATTCAGTGATTGTTCAAATTGAAGGGATTCTCAATTCCCGACCTATTACTCCTATCAGTTCTGATCCAGAAGATCTTAACCCTTTAACACCTGGCCATTTCCTTATCGGCGACTGTCTACAAACTCCACTCGAACCAGACATCCGTCATCTAAAAATCAATCGTTTATCTCGCTGGCAGCATCTGGAAAACATCAAACAACATTTCTGGAACCGATGGTCCAGAGAATATTTACACACACTCCAACAACGCAGCAAATGGAAGAACAATACCAATAATATAATGGTGGGCTCCATGGTATTAATCAAATGTGATAATCTTCCACCCCTTCGATGGAGTTTAGGAAGAGTTATAGCAACTCATCCCGACACGTTAGGTGTAGTGCGCGTTGTGACTATAAAAACCAAAAATGGAGAAATTAAACGAAGTGTATCTAAATTGTGCGAATTACCACTTGACAATGATTAACATAATTATGTGAACTACCAATGACAATGATTGACAATTATGTGATTTACCATTGTCTACCATGTATCATCTATTTTATTTTATGTTATTTTTCTCTCTTTAGTTTAGTTTATTTTTTTTTTTATTCAACTAATTGTATTATAATAAGCATGTACATAGATTTCAATTTCATGTTTCTCCTTTGTTTGTTGTAATTACGTTGGTTCTATTGAAATATGTTATTTCAATGGGGGCCGGCTTATGTACTTTACTTCTTAAAATAATAACTAGGGCATCAATGGTGTCCGCCCTACCCTCTCTCCACCATCGATAGAAGTGCTCTTAGAGGGTGAGAGCGGGTGCGGCGGGCAAAAGAGCCAGTACCATTTGTGCATCTATACGAGCACGACCTTCTCAGCTCCGAGAAGGCAGTAGAGTCTGTTGTGTACTCATACAATTTACATAATATTACAATTACAATAAATTTATATACCTACCTACAACTTAGCTTATTATCAAATGATGCCAAAGTGTTAAATAATACATTTGACACTAATCATAACAGTTAGATTTACGACCTAACTAATACCAGATATCAATAATTAAATTGGTATCAATGAGAAAACAAGCGGCGTCACGCCCACAGTTGATATCTAATACATATCAGCGCTAACAGTAGGTATTTGAACTTTTAGGAAATAAACAAAAACACAAATTTGAAAAGAGGGTGTAGAGAAACAAGTATTTACAAGTGCATACAAATATAGAAAGTATTTGTTCGTACCTTCGTTTTTGCCATGTTGCTCGCTATCTGCTGAATATAACGAGATTTTCTTTGATATAATTTCGAAAATTTTCGTAGCTGAAAATGTTACTGAAGTTCGAATAAACACAATTTCATGCTTCATAAAGTCCATAATTTCAAAGTTGTTATTTACTTATACCCAGTTGATACCCAGTAACAATATAATGTAAGTTAAATTTAATTACATAAATCATTGTTTTCATGGAAAATTCATTTTCAAAATACATTTTCCCAGCACATTTTGTTCGGTGGCCTAAAGAATTATTGTTCTCTGATTTATAAAGCAGACATTTCATCTACAATTACATAGTCACCAAAATCGTCTGATCTACACTTGCTTTGAATTTAACTCCACTAAAGTGTATCTACCACTAATTTTTAGTTTAACAAAACAAGGTTATTTGAAAATTGTTATATTATTAAGAAAATGATATTTCTTCTTGTTTCTTCCACCTACTTTCTATATTGTTGATAATATATTAAATACAGTAACATTTTTCTACCATTATTAGCCGGACATAACTCATATAGCAAGACATGATGGGCAAAGATGCATCCAAACCTATTCCATTCAGCTGATCCACATAACCTTAAAAAAAACCTTCTTGCGCATCAATCGCAGAAATAGTGTATTTTTATGCGATTCAATTAATTATGAAAATTTTTGCCGCCTTTTAAATTGGCTTTCTGAATTTTTCCATATTCAGGTCGAATTTGCGTAGAGGTTTACTGATGTGAAAATTCATCATTTCATTTCGTTTGAAAGCGTGCCATAAAATGGATTTTTACACATAATAAACCAAAAAAAATTTACAAAATTGAACAATTTCGTCCCTTTTTCTATACCCGCCACTGACTAACTTTAAAAAGTTACAGGCGAGTTCTGAAAATCGAACATTTGAAATTTTAGAGAAATAAACATCATGTAAAAAAATAACTCCGCCATTTCTCTTATTTGCTTCTTGAAATTTTGGACAGTTAAAGTTTATTAGTGTAGTTGTCTACTCTGAAAAGTTCAGGTAAATTCTCTAAAAAATGTGCTCATAATCAGTTAAAGAAATTTAGCCATTTTTACCATTTTCTTACCCACGCCACTAGCTTATTATTAAAAATAATTAAAATTTTATTGCATTAATTCAAATTTCAAATCATTTTAATCCAATCTTGTTAATACAGATATGTAGGAGTTTTTATTTTCTGCAATTGGGGTTGGCAGGAGCAGGCATATCTGCATGGATGATCTCGCCCGAGCCGAGCGCGATGAAAACGGTGCGCTGGTGCTGGTGCTGGTGGGTACACGACGCATCGCTGATGGGCTTTTCCTCATTTTTATATTATTCTAATAATGAACATTCAATCGTTAAGTTATTAGACAAGCCTTTAGTTGCCATTCTCATTATTTTGTTAGGCGAAAACCATGCCACATGGACCGGATATTTCGAAATTTTAAAGGACACCCTGTAGAAGTAACGCGACTTTTGAAAATTTTTTTCAACGAAAATTTAACGTCATCCCAAAGTTTCACAAGAGTAAAAAATTTCTTTCACTAATCTTGAAAGATGAAGCTACTAGAACGTTTTTAAAATTTTAGAGAAATTAACATCATGTAAAATAAATTCGAATATCTCCGCCATTTCTTTTATATGATCCTTGAAATTTTTGAAGATTAAAGAGTATTAGTATAGTTGTCTACTGTAAAAAATTTAGTTCAATTCCTTTAAAAATGTGCTCAAAAACGGTTATAGAAATTTACCCATTTTTACCCTTTTCCTACCCACGCCACTGGCTTATTAATAGAAATAATGCAAATTTATTGCATTAACTCAAATTTTAAATAATTTTCTTCCAATTCTGTTAATTTTATTTCAAAGTTATTTTACCATCTTGCTCATACAGGGGTTCAAAAAATAGTAAATTTTCCGAAAATTCAAATGGTCGCCATTTTGAAACGGCTTGGCAGATTTTGCTCAAGTGCAATACCAGACCACTCCTTGTAAACATCTTACTCTCACAAAAATTTCAGCCCCCTAGATTGAAAACTGCGGCCAGAAACCGTGCCTCAAAGTCCGGATTTGGGGAACTTTGAAAGGACACCCTGTAGAAGTAACGTGACTTTTGGAATATTTTTCAACGAAAATATAAAGTCATTCCCAAGCTTTACAAGAATCCAAAATTTCGTTCACTAATCTTGAAAGATAAAGCTACAGGAGCGTTATTAAAATCGAAAAATCGTGATTTTGGAGAAATATATATATATACAGGGTGGTCCAACTTAAAACGTCAGGACTTTACCAAACGATAGATAACGTTAAAATAATGCCAGTTTCTCTAATACACTTATAGCCGGGAAAGCTTCCTTTTCAAGATACAGGGTGTTGAAGTTTTGGGAAAAAAAATAATGTTTTGTGAATATTGTCAAAACGGGTGCTTTAAAAAAATTGAAATTTGGCACGCAGCATGAGCTAAGTATCTTTCATGATTTACGGCTTATGGTGATAAATTGCGAAAACCAGCGGCGGAGATATGAGTATGTGTCATCGCCCCTTTAAAAAAAAAATTGACGCCACTGACTCTATGGTTACTGACAATTGTTACATTAGTTAGGTGTTGTTTATTTCTGTTATTTAATTATTTAAGTAAAAGTTATTTGATTAGAATTTGTCTGTTATTCTTAAAATGACTACGGATATTACCTAAGAAAACCTGAATTATCTCGAAAACGGTGCGCCTTGTGAAAAAATTAAAGAGTACTTTTTTGTTCTAAAAAGCATGGGGCATTGAATAGTATTATTAAATTTTCCATAGAGTCAGAGCCGTCAATTTTTTTTTTGAAAAGGGGCGATGGCACACCCATATCTCCGCCGCTGGTTTTTGCAATTTATCACCATAAGCCGTAAATCATGAAAGATACTTAGCTCATGCTGCGTGCCAAATTTCAATTTTTTTAAAGCAGCCGTTTTGACAATATTCGCAAAACATTATTTTTTCCCCAAAACTTCAACGCCCTGTATCTTGAAAAGGAAGCTTTCCCGGCTATAAGTGTATTGGAGAAACTGGCATTATTTTAACGTTATCTATCGTTTGGTAAAGTCCTGACGTTTTAAGTTGGACCACCCTGTATATATATAAGGTGATTCAGTAATGAGTACCATAAATGATACGGGGTGTACCTACTGTCAAAATAATACGAAAACCAAGAATAACTTTTTTTCCAAAAGTGCTTCCCTAACAAGATACAGGGTGTGAAAGGGTCGATTTGGAAAACACTTATTTGATCGTATCTTCTAACTGGGTTGAACTATTTAATTCATTTTTGGTAGACATCTACTACATAATAAGGACCGTAAACGGACAAAATTTTGTCGCATTTGAACAATCCAGTGGCGTAGAATTGGGGGTCATGTGACACTTTTTCCCCCAAAAAAAAGTTGCTGTTGGGTTTTTTCCCATTTTTATTTGGTTTTTAGTATTATTGGTTCAAATACCACAAAAAAGGTACACTTGTTTCATTTGCCCAGAAGCGTCCGTTTCCGAGATATTCTGACTTGCGTGTAACTATGTGAAATATTGAACTGCAAATAAAATTATCAAGGCGCCTTATTTATCAATAATTCACAATTAAAAAACTAACTTGTCAAAAAGTAAATTATCAAAAAAGCTAAAGACATGGAAAGGTTTTCTAATGGCGAGTACACAGATATGCTCTTAACATTAGGAGAATGTTTTGGAAATTCGAATGCGGCAGTTAGACGATATTCCGAAAAGTATCCCAACAGAATAGTGCCAAATCGGCGGACTTTTTTGTCAGTGGAACGGCGTTGTCGCGAAACTGGTAATGTAAAACCAAAACTTTTAAGCAACGGTAAGCAACGAACCACACGCACAGCTAGAAACGAGGAACAAGTTTTGGAATTGTTAGAAAACGATCCAACAGTAAGTACAAGACGTTTGGCACTCCAAACAAACATTTCGCAAGCCAGTGCCTGGCGCATTGCAAGGGAACACCAGCTATATCCCTACCATCTGAGGCAAGTTCAAGACCTTTTGCCTGAAGATTATGCTGCACGTGTGGAGTTTTGTGGATGGTTATTGAATATGCATAACCAAGACCGCAATTTTATTTCCAACATAATTTTTACGGATGAATCCACTTTCACAAGAAATGGCATTTTTAATATGAGAAATTCACATGTTTGGGCAGAAGAAAACCCAAGAGCCACCAAAGTTACCCATTTCCAACACACATTTAAATTAAATGTTTGGGCTGCTACACGTGGAAATACAATTATTGGATTTCATTTTTTCCCCGGAAATTTAAACGCGAACAATTACCAGGAATTTTTGGAAGAAGTTTTTTTTTCTTTTTTTGATGACATTCCTCTGTTAACCAGGCGCAGTCTCTGGTTTATGCACGATGGTGCTCCGCCTCATTATGGCAGGCAGCCAAGGCAATGGCTTAATGAAAACTTCCCAAATAGATGGATTGGTCGTGGAGTTGATGCTCCCATTCACTGGCCTGCTCGATCACCGGACTTGAACCCGTTGGATTTTAGTGTGTGGGGGCAATTAAAAACCAAAGTCTACGCAACACCGGTAAATTCTTTAGAGGATCTCAGGCTCAGAGTTGTGAATGCCTTTGCAGAGTTAACAAACAATCCAAGTATTGGTAGAATAATTTTTAATTTGGGAAATCGTTTACATCAATGCATTCGTGCCAATGGAGGACACTTTGAAAACTTACTTTAATTTTATTTTTATTATTTTTCAGTTAATTATAAACTTACGTAGGTAGATGTATTCGACTTTAAGTATTTTATTTGGTTGTTAATAAAACTTTTTCTGTGATAATTTTGCAACTTGGTATTTCACATAGTTACACGCAAGTCAGAATATCTCGGAAACGGACGCTTCTGGGCAAATGAAACAAGTGTACCTTTTTTGTGGTATTTGAACCAATAATACTAAAAACCAAATAAAAATGGGAAAAAACCCAACAGCAACTTTTTTTTTTGGGGGAAAAAGTGTCACATGACCCCCAATTCTACGCCACTGGATTGTTCAAATGCGACAAAATTTTGTCCGTTTACGGTCCTTATTATGTAGTAGATGTCTACCAAAAATGAATTAAATAGTTCAACCCAGTTAGAAGATACGATCAAATAAGTGTTTTCCAAATCGACCCTTTCACACCCTGTATCTTGTTAGGGAAGCACTTTTGGAAAAAAAGTTATTCTTGGTTTTCGTATTATTTTGACAGTAGGTACACCCCGTATCATTTATGGTACTCATTACTGAATCACCTTGTATATATCGTGGGCAGGTGAATTTTGGAAAACCACTTTTTCGTGATCTGGGGGTCATGATCGGTGGACATTTGATGAGTTTGGGTAATTTTCGAAAAGTGATGTCGTCCTCAATAGTGTATTTTTTTATTAAAAAATACACTAAAAGAAAGCACATTCCAGGGATTTCCATTCAAAATAGTTGATGACGTACCAGAAGAATTTACAGCTACTTAGTACTGCACCTCTATACATATATTATGCAAAAAGGGGTGATCTGCAGGAACGTAAGGTCTGCTAACATCTCACACAATGATGATCTGGGAAAGAATTATGGAATGGAGTACCTATGTAATAGGACATGGATGAAATAAATTGCGCTATGCAGAAGAGAAATATTACGAGTTCATATTAATAGAACTTTTACAGCCAATATTGGGGTTGTTTTTAAATTGGCATACAATATATTAAAACAATATTATGTTTCTATTGGACCAATATATGACTTCACTATTATGGAATCATATTAATAGAACTTTTTAAGCCAATATTGGGAATATATTATTTTGAAATAAGTAGGCATCCAGTAAATAGTAAAACACATCCAAAGCATCAAAACAATATTTAGTTTATATCAGGCCACTATCATCATTACGTCATAATGACATCATGTTTGACAAGTACATTCGACAAATTGATGGAATTGCAGCCAAAATATTTTTTAAAATAGACGTTATCCGATTCTATAAACAAGGAACTTATTATGAAGACATTGAAGACCATTTCGATCTTTTTTTGTAAATTTCTTTTTCGCGGAAAAGAAGAGAATTTTTTTTGTATTGAAGAGAATTGTATTGTAATCAGAACAATGTATTATAAGCCTTGTAAAATGGCATATACCTATTATGAAAGATAAAAAATGATGTGCAGGAGAAAAGGGGTGTTCGATGACCTCATATTCAAAAAGTGATAAGGAGTAATGCGCAAAAAGAATTAAGCTGTTTTCAGATAAAGTTTTACTATGCGAAACATCCCGGAACTAGGTAGAGGGAAAAAAGAAGTAGAGGGAGGTAATAGAGATGAAAGGCTTGAGGATAAGCAAAGCAAGACGCATTATTTGATCTTAAATAGCCGAGACGACGACGGTGGCATAAATATCTTTAAGGTAAAATTGCTATGGGACATTTTAGAGAGGCCATTGATTTTATGCTGAGGACTTGGTCGATCATAAGGGTGCAATAGAAAAACATGCACTTTTGAGAGAAAATATAGAAAAATGCAAGATAATTATGTAGAGAGAAGAACGTAGACCAAGAAATTGGAAGTCAGCAACTTGAAAATTTTATAAGAAAATGAGAGAGGAAGTTTGGGATAACATAAAAGATAAAATGGCAGAGGAAGAAGTAAACATGAAATTTTACTCCTATTAAAAATTAAAACAAAAACATGGGATTGAGATTAAATGGTTAAGAAGATGTTTTGTCCTGACAAATGGTAGGTAACTCATTGAAATTAGCGCCAACAATTATTTTAATATGTATAAACGAACAAATTACGATATAAATTACAAAATTTTGCAGGAAGATTTATTTTGATGCAATAGTGAATTGGTTAGCCTGTAATGTGGGCATACATAGTTTGTTGTTCCAGAGTACATTGCAAATAATAATTTGATGGTCTTGATTATTTTTATAACAATTAAATTATTGAAAGGTCAATAATTAATCGTCAAATTATTCAGTTTAATAATTATTATCAAAAAATTTATACAAAAGGACCTTAGATCAAACTTCAATTAATTTGATTAATTAAACGATTTTTTTTCATTCACCAAATGAAGTGTAGGTATTATGGAATATTCCTTAGGTAAAAGGGGATGACAAGAGAAAGCATCAAGCTGTAGGCAGACAAAGAATTTATTTACACCTGACGTTTGTACCTGCAATAAATTAACCTGCCCACTCGGAGATAACAAAATTCAAATGAAACCAATTTATCATTCGGAGGAGAGGCAGGAAGAAAATTATTTTAGGACTAAAATATATTAGAAAAGCTTTATAATCTGTTAGATGTTGCATTTATTAGTGTACGTAATTTATTACGCGAAATTCAAGGTATGAAATCATTTTAACTTCAGTAAAATTTCAAGATGCCAATTCTTGAAACTAGAAAAATTTTAATAACAAATTATCTCAAAACATTCACTTTTCTAGGTTCATAAGTATATTATTGGTCAGGTCAGGTAGATCTATTATCACTGCTTATTTTATACAAAAACAAACACTCTATCAGTATGTCTAACATCATATCGCTTTCATCTTATAATAAAATAATGTACCACCCTGTATACTATTCATTTATATATTTATTTAAATAAAACATTTTCTACAGTTATAAATAAATAAATTACCTGGCATAAAATAACAATCACAAAAACTTTCACTAAGCTGCTTTTATCCATGTCTACACTATTTTTACCAACAGGTTACCGGGCACACATTTGAGTTTCGGTTCCAATATGGACGGTATAATCGTTATCTTTTTTATTGACTAACAATAGTTGTAATATATTTTGTACATCTGTCAAAGATATGATTTTTCTGTTTGCTTATCTCTTAATTAATCATATTAATAAAGTGGAGTGTTTACTTTTACTTAAATTGCAATCAACAAAAGTAGTTTTTCTGAGAATGTGCGGGTAAAGATGCATAATATTAAGTCGTAAAAGTAAATTCGTAATTACATTCATACAATTCAGTTACTTTGTTGTTGTGAAATTGTATTCAGGGTGCTTGTTCAATAGCATTTTAACACTGATAGTGAATAATTTCAGATGATATTGTGTATAGACACCCTATACAGATTTGTAGGTTTGACAAACTACCTACCATCTACATTTCTTTGAAGCGAATAAAGTGCGTTAATAAAGTAGGAATACAAGAAATTAATATGTTATAGCTCATACTGTATTTGAAATTTCTTAGGATTTAGGTTCTATTTTAACTTAGTTCTTTGGACAAATTAGAAACCTCTCGCACAGCATGTGAAACTGAAGACTGAAGCCTCTGTTTTGAATTGTCAAAGCTACAAATCAGTGCCATCTCTACAGATAATTATTATACCTAATTAACTTTGGGAGAGCAAAATAAAATCTCAATTATTAACATCATCACAGTAGTAGGTAGTTCCTTATTGTGTTTTATTTTAAAATATTAATTTAAAAATATAGCAACATATAATTATTATTATTATTAGAAATTATCCTAGGATGAGTTTGGTTTACTTATCATAGTAATGCCCTAAAATAATTTGTAAATTAACAATAAATTCATAAGAAAAATTAATATAAACGAGTTCGAAGTCGTTAAACTTGCGCCGTTTATTTTATCTAACAAACAGGTAAAATGGAGGCTGGCTGCCTCTGATCCATACTGAAGAGTGTTATTTCTATACAGCTCATCTACAAGATACTTTGCATGAGCAGCACTCGTTTTACATTTTGAAATCGCATCTTCGAGCTGGCGAAATGCAGGATTATAACAATCCACATTCAAAGGGCAAGAATCTATTTGGGCTTCCAAATCCTTGCATAAATTTTTATTAGAATGGAGGAACGACAACGCTTTCAAATCTTCCTGATACGAAGACGTCGCATCCTGGAAAAACGCATATGAAATATCGTACACATCGGGGTACCAACTGCAGTTTGAAAAATCTTTTTGTCCCTTGTAGTAATTATTAATTTCATTAGAAGCGTAGAAATATCTATCGACGGCAAGTGCTAATTCCGTAGATAAAGACTGCTTCTTTTGTTCAGCATAGGTATTTGCTTGCAGGGAAGTAAGATCGGCAGTAAGCATTATTGAGAAGGAATCGCATTGGTTTTGTATCATACAATTGAACAGCAATCGTGAGTTTTGTTTAATAGTAGTAGCAGCAACATTTTCTAGCGATTCTGATGATTTTTCATGCTTTTGATAAGTTGTGTTTTCAGACGTGAACTCGTTTAAAATGGCAGTCAGTGCATTTGTAACCTGCGTAGCGAATTTGCTTGGACAAGTCGTATTGGTGCATGTTGCATTCAGCTGCGTGTAGAAATTTACGTAGTCATCTTGGTGGTTTGTTATACTTTTTTGCACAATACTTAAATCAGCTCGTATTTGTTTGGTAAAAGTATTCACATTTGTTTTGGGGAGATCCTTTATCACCTTATAGTATTGTTGACATGCAATATAATTTACATTGTCATTTATTGCACTAATTTCTTGATCAGTTATGTCAAGTACACTTTGTATATTATTTCCAAGGTTAATCGTTGAGTTTGTGTACTTGATTGATAATTCTTTAATGCTTGTAATGCTGCTGTTAATTTTTTCTAAATTAGCTATAACATCTGCCCTTGGTGGGTCCGTACACTTTCCATATGCCTGCAATCAAAAACAATTCATTAATTATCCAATCAATCATATATTGTAAATTGTAGTTTCTTAAACTAATCAATTATTCATTTTTATGTTGATATTACGTCTCTTCCATCGAACTCCTAGAGATTTCCGCCTGTTCCTCGATCAGTATCACACAATCCGACTTCTATATAAGAGATTTTTGTTTTATGGGTTATAGTAAAATAGTGAAATCGAATAAAGTGCACGATTGGCTCGTCTCGCGCCAAAGGGTACACCCCAGGCAGTCAAAATGCATGCCAACATCTGTTGTGTTTCGTCATTCCTGTAACTCATCAGTACAATGTATCTAGCAGCACAATTTTGATCAGAATTACTCGAACTTCAAAGATTGTAAAGAATCCTCGACATTTCTTTGAAGATTACTTAGAATATTTGTTACAATAATTCACGTGAGCTCTAGAGTTGTTGGGAATTTTAAAAGCAAGCTTGAAACCTTAAAATGTAAATTAAAAACTCTCTTTAAAAACGAGTATCAAGCTACTACCTCAAGTAATAGACGTTCCTTTCTCCAGAAACATCTAGGCCTTCGACTCGGCCTTCGACTAGAACTAATCTACGACTAGAAAGCACTACGTACTCTAGGCAACTTAGGGAGCCTGGAATAGAAATATAAAGACCATACATGCAATATACAGCGTGGCCCATCGAAAACCTACCAGACCTAATAACTTGAAAACTGAAGATGTACACGAAAAACGCCGAAACAGGTCGATTTTGTTATCGAGGGGGACATATTTTCGTGACAAATTTAACCACCCAAGTTCACCCCCTTGGCAGGGGTAGCTCCCCCTTTGCTTATCATCATAGGGAACAGATATCGAATGATACATCATTTGAAAGCTACTTGAATTCTCTTTACAACGATATCAAACATTTTGGCTTTCGCTTACATACAGGGTGGCCCAACGAAAACGTAACTCGCCGTAATAACTTGTATTAGACCACCCTGTATGTAAGCGAAAGCCAAAATGTTTGATATCGTTGTAAAGAGAATTCAAGTAGCTTTCAAATGATGTATCTATTTCGCTTACATACAGGGTGGACCAACGAAAACGTAAGTCACTTTAATCACTGGTATGTAGGCCACCCTGTATGTAAGCGAAACCCAAAATGTTGGATATCGCTGTACAGAGAATTCAAGTAGCTTTCAAATGATGTATCACTCGGTAGCTGTTCCCTATGATAATAAGCAAAGGGGTAGCTACCCCTGCCAAGGGGGTTAACTTGGGTAGTTAAATTTGTCACGAAAATATGCCTACGTTGATAGCAAAATCGATATGTTTCGGCGTTTTTCGCGTACATCTTCAGTTTCCAAATTATTAAGGCGGGTGACGTTTTCGTTGAGCCACCCTTTATGTACGCGAAACCCAAAATGTTTGATATCGTTGTAAAGAGAATTCAAGTAGCTTTCAAATGATGTATCACTCGATAGCTGTTCCCTATGATGATAAGCAAAGGAGTAGCTACCCCTGCCAAGGGGGTGAACTTGGGTGGTTAAATTTGTCACGAAAATATGTCCCCCTTGATAACAAAATCGACCTGTTTCGACGTTTTTCGCGTGCATCTTCAGGTTTCAAGTTATTAAGCCTGGTACGTTTTCGCTGGGCCATCCTGTATAACTAGGCATACGTAAAAATAGTACACCGTTCTTGCGAGGCGTTTATATAAATAATTGAATGCCCAATGAGTGGAGTCTATGCCACAGGCAGCAGGGTCACGGTGCTTCAACGTGTTTTTTTGGTCATCCCAACTTCCTTATGAATTTAGAAATGACGTAAAAATGACGGTAGGATGACGTGATTATGTCACAATTGGTCTATTTCGGGTTTTTCATCAGATCACACTTCTATAAATTCGGGAGGTGAGAAGTTTTTAAAAAATCGTCTGGATCGGCCTTTTAATAACTATGAACAAACCTTGTGCGTATTTTAGATTAGTGATTATAGCATCATTAATTCATTAAATCATTATTTAACATCATCATTAGACAGCATTATACCATCAATACTTAGACTGTTACAGTTAGCGGAGACGTTATGAAATTACACCCTTGGTCAAGAACTAGGATATTAGACAGCACTCCTAAGAAGATACAACAAGGAAATAACGATTGGGGGTTGGTTTGGCTCCCTTGCGTTTGCTCTCGCGACGTTACAACTTACAACACTTACAAGACTAACAGCCGGTATTATAAAGGCTCATTAAGTTAATGGGCAGATTTCTGTGGCCATTTCTGAAGAAGGTATCGAGTCTAAGTGGAAATTTTTTAATTTTATCTATTCCTGACATAAAAGGGGTTACAAAAATGTTAATAAAAGTCATTTGACGTCGATATTAGCTTCAAAAACGAGCACAGAAATCGGCCCGTTAGCCTAATGAGCCTTTATAATATTGGCTGACAGTCCAATTAGAAATTGACAGAAGCATTTGTACAAGCATTAGGGATAAGACAATAAAATTGAATTATTTATATAAAAATAATTTATAGTAAGGCAGAACTTATAGCTACAGATTAAATAGTCAGTTTGTCTGAAAATGACGGAAAAACGACGTTAGACCGACATCATACACGTCACGTCTAAAACACGTCTGAGAGATGACGACAACAATCACGTGATTTTTTGGTAATATGACTTCAGGGAGCAAAAATTACTAAAAAAATGACGTCGTTATGACGTGACTGTTGCCTGGGGCATCGTCGATTCATTTTCATAATGTCCGACAGTGAAAATCAAACTATATGGACTGGTAAATAAGAGTAAGAGTATAAAATCCTTTAATTAGGATGATTTCGTTTTCATAGCCAAATAAAATCAAAAGAAATATTTGTTTTTGAATACAAAATAGAAACACAATAGCAAATTTCAGTTTTTTTTTAGAAATTCACTTTGAGATTATTATTATTCAGCATAAAAATGCAATTCTTTTTCTCCATTCCAGCGATTGTGCATCTTTTCATAGTTAATAAGATTCCCTGTTACGCCGCGTCCTAGCTGCATCCGGGGACTGCGTTGCGTGCGTTGCGTGCGTGCGTTGCGGGGAACGATTAAAATAAAACACATCCAAAGCAATGGGAGTGTCCTCAGTAGTCGCGTTTGCCCGCAAAGTCGTACGATAAAACGACACCGCAACGCACGCATTGTTTTAAATTGAAATATTTAGTTTTTTCATCTGTCAAAATCTTGCGATTTTTGCGGCGGGCAGGAATTTTTTTTAATTTCGATTGCCTTCGTGCCAAAGCGAAACATTTTGTGCAATAAGAGAAATCTATTTTACAAGAACAAGAGTCAAGGTACACTGGGAATGTGAAAATGTCTCGAATTTAGGCTTTTAAAGTAAGTATGAGGTCTATTAACTTCTATTGTAGACCTTTTTATATTTAACCTACCTGCTATTTATCTATCTATCAAATCTATACCTATTTCTATAGATTACTTGCGTCTTATTGTTTCTTTTTCTTAAGTAACATGTTTCTTTCTGTGATTTTCAAGTCTTTCAAGCTCCAACAACCTGCTGGTTTCCAAATTAAAACGTATTTAATCTGAAGCTGCACCAGAAATAGTTGGATTGGAAACCATTTTCTCGCCCGCACCGCACGCATTCAGTTAGGACACACTCACAATTTCTCGTGCGAGTTTGCGTTGCGTGCGTTCCCCGCATCGCACGCAACGCATTACCCGGATGCAGCTAGGACACGGCGTTATACGTTCTGATCTTCACCAACCCTGTATATTGTATTTAAGGTATAATCAAGAAGTGGGATGTCTTATCGGATAAAGATTATCAGGATTTAATTAGTAAAACATAATTAATTATGACAGGTAATTAATTATATTTATGTCACTTCCTAACTGATAGTAAATCAAAATAATTTATGTTAATTTAAGCGACAATTTATGATCATAAACACGCACAAAGGCGACATTCAAACTCACGGTCAGTCTAGAAACTATTGGCAGATTTTCTGACGAGACCTCTATACCTATTAGAAAATTGTCTCTATGTTGGAAAAAATTAAAATTTTTCGATACAAAAAAACCTTCTTGCGCATCAATCGCATAAAAAGTGTATTTTTGTTTTGTAGCAATTATGAATGTTATCGCACTTTTTGGAAATTATCAAGGTCGTATTATCATACCTATTAGTATGGATATTTATTTACTGCGAAAATTTCAGTTTAATTTCTTTGAAAACACCCTAAAATTGTTATAAAAAACTAGAAATTTTGAGAGATTTTACACCTACGCTACTGGTGAACTAAAGACTAAAACGAACATTTTTTTTGCTCAAAAGTGGCCGTCATTTTGAAATAACTTGAACGATATTTTTCAAATGCAATACCAGACAACTCCCTCCAGACATCTAACTATTACAAGAATTTCAGTCCCTAGATTGAAAACTATGACCTGTAATCGAGTGACGATAAGAATGGGTTTTTGCGACATTTGAAGATACACCTATACGAACAACGTTTTTTTAGCAACCTTTCTCAACAAAAATCGACACGATGATGCAAGAAAATATTGAGATGAAGCGCTGGAAGAAATTAATTTTCCAATCCAATGAGCTTTTCAATTTTGTGGTGATATAATAAATTAACCCGTCCACTAATTCTTCTAGTACACTTGAAACGATTTTAAAGTTCATCAAGAACTTCAAATTAAAATTACAATTATTCGTCTCTAGTATTAATTTTTGATTTGAAAATATTTGCTAGAAAAGTTGAACGGACTTTTCTAATTTAATATTCAGAGCTAAGCTGGAAATTATTCTAAGACGCATGATTCTAACGTAACTTTTTAATCTTTTAGATTTCAGAGGGTAGTTTTTATTGTGAATTAGGATCGCAAAGTTCACGTTTCGGTAAGCATAAATTCAAACAATTACTCGAAGTTGCTATGCGGAATAATGTCTAATCGTTATATTAATTTTAAGCCCTGAAATGGCTTGCCATGATAAGGATAATGCATCTAGCTCAAATGTAAATAACTATTATAGTGGTGAATAAAATTTTTACCTGGAATAAGATAACAACCACGAAAATATTCACTAATTTTCTTGTACGGTCCATCTCTATATTGTTTCTATACTAACAACTATACTAACAATAACAACAGGTTATCAACGACACCTTTAAGTTTGGATTCGAACAGAGATAGTTATTGCGTTATCTTTTATATTAACTAATATATATTTTATTTGGCTGTCAAATAATAGAGTGTTCTTTTTTCCCACTAAATATGCTTCGTATCTCTCATTGATCATCGCATTATTGTTGCTGATATAGATTAGTGATTTATATTATACTTACCTACGTCCTACATATCTTTGAATCTTGATATCTGTAATCTCTCTCAAGTGAAATCTGTTAATTATTAATAATCTTTTATTTCAAAATTATAATCAAAATAAAACAGTATTGTACTGTAGGTACATCAAAAAATGACTATACCTACCACAATAGAAACATTCTAAAATAAAGACCAAATTTTATTTGTCTAATAATTAACTTCGTAATTAACTTATTAATTAATTCACTTTATTATATTAACTTAAAGAGACGACCAACAGAGTCAGCCGGTCGTCTGTCTCAAATATTACATGATGTGATGTGGGGACTGGGTCGGATTATTCATAAGGCAGTTGCCTGGGGGCGCCGATGGTTTGTGGAGGGCGCGTTATAAACATTATTTACCAATTTCACAGAGAGACAAATTGAGATTAAATAATTCTTTTAAACAGACAAAATGTAGAGATTTTCCAATGAGCTCTACATTATAATGTGTGGAAAGGTGACACCTCAACCGGGAGGTTCTAGACATTCTAGATAGGCTCCACTTTTATTTTTAGGAGCAACAGGATAGTCAATTAACATGCATCATGTTCAGATCACAGACCTTACAACCTTGCAAACCGGTCGCAAATCTGTGGTACAATATCGCAACCCTAGAGGAACAGCTTGGGAGGGATTCAAGATGGCCCTATGGTCTGGTATGGGGTCTGTGATTTCCACATTAGGTTGTCCAAGATGCTGTCAAACAGGATTCAATATGGCCGCCTGTAGAACTGTCAACACACAAACCACCGCGGCACCGGTAGTAATGAACACTGAACAGCTGTTATTGAAACTTGAAAGTGGTGTAGTTTATTAAGAAAACATTATTTGTTTATTTCGTTTTTATATACTTAAAAATTTACAATTTCCATTTCTCTAAGTCGAACAATAATTCGAACTTCTGATATTTTTGGAACGCTCCATGCTGCCGCAACATCTGTACATGATGAGATGGTTTTTGTTTTGTGAATATGCTTCACTGTGAACAGCAAAGCAGCAACATGACTACAAACTTCAGAAAGCCCAGCCATGCAGGTACAATGACCACAATTTATGGCATCGTCTTCTTCACAGATAATCCAAGCATCTAAAGGCGGTTTGTTCATTCGTTGAGAATGCTTTACCTTAAAAAAAAACAATACATGAATAAAAACAAGTTAATGATCAAGATATTTTATTGCTATGGGTCATAGGATAGTATTTTCATTTTACCTTTCCAACGAAGATCACATGATTAGCAATTCGCTTCAATCCCAATAAATGCACAAAGCCAGCTTCACAATACTCGTAGCCACTTAAACTTTTATAAGCTTTCATTTGCTCTTTTGTACAAAAACTGTGGCTCAACACTAAATACGACACAATGTCTAGTGCAGAAACAGGTGGAAATGTTTCCAATGATAATTCGAGGTCCAAATCATCTGGAGTTAAGGAAAATGGATCCACGCCGTTCAAGATCCTAATTTTTTCTTTATAGCGAACCGTTGTCGGAAGCATCACTTTCTAAAGATAACAGGTAAGGTAATCACTTTTCTTAATAACGGCCATTATCACTGTTGTTGTAACTGACAAGCACACACACTTAATGAACAGTAAACGTAAAACACAGCTCGACGTTCGTCTTCAATTATTTCGAAAGAATAAAATAAAACCACTAAAGTGCTGACTGTCTGTTCTGGTTCGATGATTTTCGTTTGTGTCTACAGGCCGCCATTTTGACAGTTAAAAGGTCACGATTGACTGGTAGAACAAAGACTTCGAAAAAAGAAGAAAATAAGTTATCTCTTTAATCAAGCTGAGGAGACGGGCAACTGGGAAAAATAAAACGTAGGTACTCTAACGGAAAATAAGCTTAGATAAGACGATCTAAAAAGGAGTCTTGGAGGAGCTTCTGCGAGAGATCCACAAGATACTCTCAAGAGATCATGGTTTGGTGAAACGACCGAATGGCTTTTACACGGACTCAATCGAAGAAACGCTAAAGATATTAAAAGATACTCACTTCCCAGGTATAGTTCGATTCTGTCTGATCGTCAATCGCCCCCAACAGGAGGACGACAAAAACGACCTCAAAAACCTGATTGGGTGGTGTGTCGATCGATCACAACAACCCATACAATTGAAAGAGCGGTAAAAGCCTTCAAGCCTTTCAAATCGCCGGGAGATGACGGCATATTTCAGGCTTTATTACAAAAGGGTTTGGAGATATTAATTACATCTCGAATTACATACCATCCAGCTGGTCGGCGACTTTGGAATCAACGATCTTGCTTTCAACAATCTTGTGAGCAAAATCACCAGTCTTGACAAAAAAGCGACTACTGCTGTTTTCTTCGATAATGCACTACCAGAATCCTTCTATAAGGCAGTTGCCTCAAGAAGGATCCCACCAGTCATAACAACAGAACCATAACGACCTCAATGGGGGAGGGGAGGAATATCGATCTTAGGCCCGCGAGGGGATGTCCACTGGGATCAGTTATTTCCCTTTGCTCTGATCTCTTCTTGTCGATGATCTAGCCGTTCTCTCACTATGGAGTGTCAACGTCTAGGCACATGCTGGATGACTTGGTCATTGTGATCAAAGGAAGATCTGAAGCGACCATTTCTGGGGTCACTCAGAAAGTATTCGAGGTGACCTTTCAGTGGTGTGAGAGGAAAGACATCTCAGTCAACCCTCGCAAAACTGGCATAGTACTATTTTCCAGAAAGAGAACGTCGGACGGTTTAACGCCACCAACCGTTATGGGAGAAACGATTCGATCTGCAGAGAAAGCTAAGTACCTAGAAGTCATCCTGAATAAAAAGCGTACTTGGAACCACCATCTGGAAAAAGTTATACACCGAGCCAAAGTCTCCTTGTGGACGTGTAAAAGGATATGTGGCAAAAATGGGGAATTGGACCCAAACCAGTATACTGGCTTTACGTAACGATCGTTAGACCTATTAATTGCGTATGACAGTACCGCTTGGTGGTCAACAGGATCGCAGGCCATGGCCAAAGCAAAGCTGTCTAGTTCACAGAGACAAACTTGGCAAGATGAACTACATCTAGAGTACTACAAATGGCAAGAAATGTTGCAAGAAGCTTGGCAAAGGAATGTTACTTGGAGCGAACCAGGTTACTGGATGACATAAAAAGTCACAGTCTTCTGGATATGCCCTCGGACATAATGCCTAAGACCATCATGAACCGCTATGCATATAAGGTCGTGCTCCCAGGAAGAGACGTGTGATAGGTAGGAGAACAGTAATGAACTCCTAACAGCAGATTTCAGATGGTTCACCGATGGATCTCAGACATCCACAGGAACTGGAGCTGGGGTGAGTAACACTGGTTCGAAGAAGAGAGTCTTCTCGAGCCTGAGCCTTCGCGCAACAACTTTCCAGGCCGAAATCTATGCCATGCATGGATCTCTGTCCTCAGATGCAGGAAAAGATGCACTGCCAACGCAGATCAATAGAGATATTTTCAGGAAGCCAAGCGGCTCTAAAAGCCCTCAGGTCCAGTCTCTGCAAGTCCAAGTTGGTCTGGAAATGTCAATTAATCTTGAATGTCCCAGCAAGGAGCAATGAAGTAACTCTGGTCTGGACTTTTAGCCATGCTGGATATGGAGAGAATGAACTTGCCGACTCTCTGGCCAGGAAAGGTGCCGATACCGAATTTATCGGACCGGAAACAGCATTTGGAATTCCACCAAATATTGCCAAACAAAAATACAGAGGTAAGTCCTCCAGTACTGGCAAAACTTATACAGGGCACGTCGAGGAAAAGGAAAAAGGATGAAAGGACTATTGGAGCTTAAAGGAAAGAACTGAAAATCTTTAAGTCCCTGTACTGGGCACTGCAAGCTGATCCATCATCTGCACAGGATGGACTTAACGATCAGCCCGAAACTTCCGGCAGGCCAACAGAAAGTTTATAAAACTAAACATTCTGAAATGAAATGGAAGAAATTTGAAAATTATCCTGTCTATAAATTTCCTATGGGAAAAATGTTTGTGTGTGACTTTTGCTGAGCAACACTCTAGGGCCGCCATTTTTCGGCATGGTAGGTTGAAGTTTAACTCCTTTTTGGCGCGATGCCTTACGAAGCCTGTTGAAAAGAGAGTTCCGTTCTCGGAAAGTATTTATTTTTCAAGTATGAATAGTGACCAGTGAGATAGTTTGAAAAAATGGTTATTACAAAACTAAGTGGTGCCAGAAGGTGAAAAATCAATAAAAAAAAACTAATAAACTTGTATGCAAAAGAATTCAATCATTAAAATGTGCGCAGAACCGCATGTGCAAAACCTCACGAACTACTGAGAGAGGAGCGCGGTATAAATAGTTGACTATACGGGCCAAAGAAATCATAACCCGGCCCTGGGTGGGTGACGACGCTCATCGATATAATATTGACTCTCCGTGTATCGAGATTAACCGCAGAGCGGCAGCACACTACAGAACACAGCAAAAGGCAGCTCCGATGCTCCGGTAGTACCCTTCGTAGTATTTTTTTTTTTTTTTTGTTGCATTGAAGTATTTGCTGCATTTTACATGACGTCCTCTTATGATTAAAAACCAAAGAAAAAAAAAAATTTCAATAAACAAAAACAAAACTTGACCAAAAATAAAAACTTGGACATTTTTATTTTTTTGCGGTTATTTCATGAACTGGCAGCGATATTTCAGATCTGCCTTTCACCAATAGGTAAATTATTAAGACGAAAATCTAGCAACTTTCTGCAAACTTTAACCAACCCTGTATCTAGAATACGGATCGCTTAAGTTCCCTTAATCCCTGCAGTAAGCACCGAAATAGTTATAACCCTGTGGGTATACCTAACTTTCGTACCTATTTCTTTATTTCAACGGAAACCGAAATTAAGTATGTTTATTTGTGAAAGATTTCTCGTCAAAATTTAAGTGAAATTGTGAAAAATTCTGGACTATTGCTCCATTATTACTTACTCTGAAAGTTTCCAAATTAACAGAAGACTGCACATCCAGCCCACTGAGAAGTGTTCACCAAGAATTTCTACTTTTTAACGAATTATTTATAAAGAAAACTCATGCAATCACGTTCACGTTCATTTAGTTGCAAAAGAGACTTTTTCGCTATAATGGCTGTCTAAATTCCAGCCCCTAAGCTGGGGTGACATTTATCTTAAAATATTAAATCGTATAAGGCCCAATCTTTTGAAACTTCATTTGAAAGGACATAGCAATTACGTTTCTTATGTTTAGATGAGAAATTCTGGAGAAATAAAGTTGATGGTTTAAAATAAAACATTGACATGGCAATTATTTCAGTTCATTAAATCCTGAAAATAACCAACCCTAAACTTAATAGACTAGCAGAGAGATTGCTGAAATTGTTTACTCACGCACTGTTAATGTCGAAAGTGGTATAATTCTTCTACTTTTGCTGGTACAGTGTATAATATAACAAAAATAGAAACGTTGTTCCTCTTTATTGTTTCAAATCAAAAGACTTAGTTTATATTTAATCTTTATGTAAATCAGTCACAATTCAAATTAAAATAACCTCCAAAGTCTAAATAATCAGTTCTTCTTATTTACACACACTACTAACACAAATATGCTCTAATCACTGATTTCACTTCACTTTTCGAAACCTTTTTTTTTATCCTTCACCACCTCTCTTTACTCTGTACTATGTAGTACTCCAATCCAAACTAACTTTCAAGCTAAACTAACTGTAGCTACTACCATGGCGCTCTTATATACTCGCCGGATGTGGATCTCGACTGTTCTAGGATATTCACTGATGTTGTTTTACCGTAGCGCTAGACACACCATGCACTTTTTCGAACATGCGCGGAAATATTCTGGCATTTTGGATTAGAATAAGACATTCCTGTCATGTGAGCGAGACTTCGCGAAACAGCTGACTAATAATTATTTCAAAGAATGTAAACAACATGCCAGGATAATTCCTCAGTCTCAGTGTTGATGGAAGACGGTTTTGTGGTCCCATATTGTATCCTTCCGTATTTATTCTGTTTTTCAGTAATCGAACAATGCCTTTTAAAAGGTTCCACGGTCTGTTAGCCAAGGATTTTCTTGCCTTCAGATCTTTGGAGTTGGTTTGTCCTATGACTGCATGAAGGGCTTAGTGTGAGTGTCGAGCACTCAAGAATTACATTTTGTCTTCCTCATTACAAACTTTATAGTGTAGCCTTTGTCATAGTCGGTCTTCTTTATAAACGTCTATCTTATGCAGATGTTATCTCAGATTGCAGTGTCCTGTGAGAAGTCTCACCTCTGTCATGATCTGTGTCCTCTTTAGGTGCAGTATGTCATTGGCAAGGTTTAAAGATGGCTCTTTCATCATCAACTTGCCATTGTTGTTTCCTGGTACTTGGTTCCAGTATGCTTTGTGTTGTTTTCTTGCTCACTTAACTACTGCGCCACGCATCATTTTTTGTGGTTTCTTTCGCTAGTTCGGGTTGAGTGAAGACCCTCCTAAAGTCTTTCCTGGCTAGTTCGTCTGCGGCCTCGTTTCCAGCTATCCCTCATGACCCGATACTCAAAGAAGTGTCACCTTTTATGTTTAGTCAAATAATTGAGGTCCTGAGGTCACTCCCAGGTCAGTGAGGATTTGATTTTATAGCATGCGAGAGGCTTTAGAGGTTAGGAGAGTATATGTGTTTTCCTAGCTACCTAGCTTAGTTACTTCTAACACTCTCCCCAATATATTGCTTAATTGCATGTAATGTAACGCGCCGACTCCTGTTCCGGTGTCTGTTTTGGAGTCATCTGCAGACCATTTCATTTTCAGCTTTCATTCTTCGCATGTTTTAAGACTACACTTTTAGGCAAAGAACTAAGAAACAAGTGCAAGGACCAACAATATCCTCGTGTCTCTGCAAGGAATCGCATGTGTATGACCACGCTAACGAACTTGACAATGACCTCGATCTCTTCGTTTGTAGTATTGATCAGATTAAGTTAACCCATAATTATCTTTTACCGTTGTATCAATCCTTTCTATAAATGCTACCTGGTACTAATTTAATTTTTTATAAGCTTAATTAGAATGACCTTTTTGTTTGACTTTGTTATGTTTTTTTTATCAATAATATTTATGTTTTTCTCAATTATTATTATGGCGTCTGTATGCTAGAATTATAGCAACGTCTGCCTATTAATTGGATTTAAATATCTTATGGTGGTTATGTCAATAAATGAACTCTTTGATGAACGAAGATGATGAGGAAGCAGAAGTTGATGATCTAAAACTCCTCTAAGGTGACCCTAGAAACGTCCATTCTTGTTTCATAGAAAAAATAAAATTTAGTTTCATAATACTTAATCAATATAAAATAAAAAATCTGTTGGGATGTTATATATTTCTCAATTGCTATTATAAAAACAGATTTAACCCAAAAAAAAAATAATAATTTATAAAAAATGTATACTTAATATATTTACAAAAATTTTCGTGACAGTTTTAATTTCTACCAAGGAGTAGCGAGAATCCCGGAACCATACACCAACTTCGAGAGACAATCCACAATATTTATGGAAATTCCTTCAGCACCTTGCAGACCAGTTTCGATATTATCTTGACACTGTGGCAGCTGGGTAGTGGTTTGGTACACCAATAACTCATTCATTGTGGTGTTCAACATGATCTTATGAGGAATCGACTTTCCAGCTTCATTTGCCTGGGTGATTACATTGTTGATACATGTTGATTCGTAGTTGCATCCATCCAAAGTTTGCAGAAGATTGTAAGCAACGTCACCTTGCTGCTTCAAGCTCATGACAGTCTGAATGAGAACGTGGGTTGAATTTTCGTGGGAGCGATCACACTTGGCGGCTTGGAAAGCTGACACTTCTTTGTAAATGGTTGTCACGTTAGCGTAGTCTGTTAGACATTTTGAAGGGTCTTGACCTGCGTCGGTGGCGGCAGCTTGCAGTTGGTTGATGATGTTGAAGTAGAGGTCAAATCTGAGTTTGATGTTGTCTATGTTTGTGTGGAGAGCAGAAAGTCTTTCCAGGTCGAGCTCGGTGATTTCAACACCGATGTTTGCTGCGTTGGCAATTGCTTTTCTGGCATCTTCAATAGCGTTTATGGCGTCGACATAACTGGCTGCATATACCGTAGCCTGAAATTGCATAATTTCATTTATAAATGAAAAGGTAATTTTAAATGTTAGAGCAATTACTGTAGTAATAAATTAGTTAGTAATACTACCATCCTCTAGATGGCATTGAGTTATGAAAGTTTCTTGAAAACAGTAAAGGAATGATTCTAAATCTTTGAATATTTCCTTCGACCGAAAATAATTTTATAATGTAAGTTGGAGAAGATTAACGAGTCTTAATAAAGATGAAACTATGCTTTCTCTTTCTTCAGACTATGTGATTTAAATATTCTTATATTTATTTGAAAATGTAAACAACACATTGACTGATTCAAGTACGCGCCTTTAAAAATCTGGTCTATAATGCCAACCCACAGGTTGTCATGAAAATCTGGCGATGGTTTCGTTGATGAGCGACGTGTGGGAACAAAGTATTAAAATCATAAAGTTAAAACTTTGAAGCTTGTTGTCAAAGCACTGTGTTGCAGAGCAGTTTCCATTATTAACATGCAAAAAGAAAAAAATAATTTGTTTTTGTATTTTGCAGCAATGAATGATAAATCAAAGGAAAAAAATAGATCAGATTTCCTTGCTGTAGAAAGTGGGGTTTGTTATTTATTTAAGAATAGTAGGTATAAAAAATCAAAAATAAAATTGTGCCACACCGTCTGTTCGATGGATATTTCAGTATTATTGATAAACAATATTTTTTCCATCTAGTTAAAATAAAAGCGATCTAATCAAATAAATGAAAAATAATTGAGCGAGATTGAAAAGAAAAAAATTCGGAAATATAAACATATGTATGCAAAGCTGGCCCTACTTCTTTACATCAGTAATATTATATTGATCAATTTTTCACCATAACGAGACGAAAAACATGGAGTGTAACAAATGCAAGAACTCACCTGGAAACCCAAGAATGACACTAAAACCAAAACTGATAATTTCGCAATCATGTTGTTTCTGTCTGCTCTTCCAACTGAATTGAACTAATGGCGTTATGAATGAACTCCAATTTATATGTAGCACGGTCGATTTGCAATTTTTATCTATTGCAAGAAAATCGGTTTTTACAATAGAGAGCACTTCAGATATTCTGATAAAAGACAATAGTCAAGAGGATGATTCTATAAATTTCCCAGTGTTTTCTTTTAATCAATTCATAATTTTACTTTGAAGTGAAAAATTTTCTCTTACGTCAGGTCCATCAAAATCAAACGCGATGGTTATCAAACACGATAGTTCACTTCAGTGTAAATTAGTAGTTGTAGTATTATAATAACTACATGCTATTATTCACACTTCGTGCATGTGCTTTGTTTACATTTTACATACCTTAAAAAATCATATTCACTAGTAGGTATTACCAGAAAACTGATAAAAAAAATTTAACCATGAATAGGGGTAGCAGTTCCAATATTATGAACCAATTATTGGATAAAACTTTTCGGCAACAAAATAACATTTTTGGGAAGACCCAGATTATTCTAATTGCTGTAACTGATTATTTTCCGCTCATCAGTCTAAAATATCAACCAAGAACACACCAAAAGAGGAGTAAGTATATTGAATAAAGAAACAAACGACCTATATTGTCTTATTACTATAGTCCCCGGCGAACATTGTGTCTTACATGGCGTATTGCCATCTAGGACTGAAATAACTACTTTCATGTCAACCGCAGAGACCATCTGTTATTTATTTAATTTACTGTTTAATTTATTTATTTAATGTCCACAATAATTTCAGATTACAATGTTACAAATATCACTACTTTTTTACACAACAACTTTTTTGGTCTATAACACTTTACTACTACTTCACTAGTTACTTAGGAATACCGCACTGTTCTATATCGCCACTAGTCGCTTGGTTCCTTCGCACACTGCTAGACTAAAACTGACTCAGTTCACTTGCCTGCTGGCTATTTATAGGACATCCCTACCTCTGGAAGTAGCTTCTGGAGGATTTGCGGACGGCTCGCTTCTATTTCCCGAGCAAATCCAAGAGAAAGATCTCGAGAATATTCCCTTCCTAGATCTTCGGCTCCCAGACACTCAAACATCAATTTCTGGAACTTCTCCACAGGAAATGACCAGAATTTTCCATTCATTTCCCGTGGTTTTCAGCGAGATCATTCCGTCGGGGTATCAGGGTTCCAGAAGTGTACAGGACGTCAGCTGTTGTTATCGCTTACTGGTGGGCGCGTCCGGCTTGACCCCCCACCACGCGCCCCGGTCAGCACAGAACGCCGGGGGCCGATTACTCATGGCTACCGTTGCTCTGTCCCGCCCACTTTTTATCCATCGCTCTATTCGTATCAATACCATACGTTAACTGCTGGAGTGTCATATATAGTAAATTTTTTTCTCCATTATCCTATGCTTCAGCAAGTAAGTAATCGTTTTTATTGCTCCAATAGGTTCTTGAACGATGAAAGGTTGATCGTGTGAGCAGATGAAAACTAATTTAGACAGAACTTGGCAAAAAATTCATTTCTGATATTGAATTTGTAAAACTGTTAAATGAGAGAGTCTGACTGTTTACACATTTATTGTTTTACCGACTAGACAAAATAATTTTTCCTCATCAAGATTTTTTTTTACAGACACTTCACAATGATTGGGGCTATGCCAGCAGTGGCAGTACGCCACGAGCGGCGGAAAGGTCAAGAGAAACGAAGTAAACGGCCCAGTCAACTATACATTGGCGGGCACTGGTTGCCTCCTATGAGCCCAAGTCCTACGCCGAGCCCCCATGACGATGGTACTGATAGACTTCCAGAGTTCTACATATGTGGAAAGGTGAGAGTTTAATACATGATTCAGTCCTCTTCCCATTACTTAAATGGCTCAAAATGTTTTCGTCACGATTCTGAATAGTCCGGAACTTCTACAATCTAAAGGGTCAATCGTATAGATACCTGTTATACCGATAAATGTTTAATTCTCCTGTTGTATTATCTTGATATCTTGCACGTATTATCCTTCTCCTAAACTTTAAGAGTTAATATATCTCTTGAATTTCCCAGTAGGCACGCTTCTAACTACTTGAATTATTGAATTACCACATCGATACTTTGGGAATTAGAGAAGTAGCAAATTACGTACCTTCGATTAGAACAAACTGCAAAGGAATGAGAGATGAGAACGAAGATAACAAAGAACTAACATTACTATTAATACCCTTATTGCTATCTGCGTCAGGATACATTCGAATCAATAGCCATTTTCTTCTAAGAATGGAAACGATGCCTTTTGAATGGCAGGAGATAGATTTGACACCAGTTGAACTACTTACTGTCTAATCAGCAGTAGGTTTGAAAGAACTTAGATAAATAGTTGAAAGATATGCTACGAAAGTATTAATAAATGAAACAGAAGGATAGCGGTGGCGAGAAACTGTGGCAAAAAAAGGATGTAGCAAAAATATAATTACCTACGCAGGGAGCTTATCGAGAGTTGGAGGCGTAAGTCTGAGTACCTATATAAGAGAAGTAGAAGGAAACGCGGCAGACTTAATCCTATTAATTTGAAAAACCTGGGATCGACGGTAAAAAAAACTTGCGAGAAACTTTATGGCGTGCTTAGAATGTCAAAAATGAACATTTTGATCGGAATGGCTAGACTCACATAGTCAAAACTCTTCAATTAGGAATTATTTTGGAGATTACTATAGAGTTTGGAGATTACTATAGAGTAGCCGTAAAAACGTCAGATTCTGACAAAATATACTGAGCACTCAAACTTCAGCTTCACTTTTGACTTTTCCCGCTGGTAAAGCGTTTTCAACCCCTAAACGTCAATGACCCTTTTACTCACTTTGTGAAAATTGTCCTGATTTTGAAAGTGTGTCAATCTTTTCCGCTGAGAAGGTTTTAATATTGGTCGAAGGGGACCAAATATTTGGACTGGATTAAAATTGTTTAGCCAGTGTTATACTTTAATGTGTAATAGGTGTTATCATAGGGTGAAGAATCAGGGCTGATGCCCAAGATTGGAACAGGAGCACGCAGTAAACGTCAAATAATTATGTACAGACCTTGCTGATTACATCGCTATCCCGACGAGTTGATCGGTAATGGGCACTTTTTTGATTGACGAAATTGAATTAACGATTGATGTCCACTTTGCACGATTAATAGTTACGATACAATTTAGGGAATATCTGACGATTTTCGATGACAAGTAATTAACGAGTTTTTAAGTTTGTATAATTGTTAATGTTCTAAGGTTCACTAAAACCGGGTCGTATCTGACGACTCCCGTTACGATTGAACCTTCGAGCGGTGGTGTTGCTTCTATCAAGGTACGACCAGCACTCTTACCTCTCCAAAGGTACCTACGAAAGGCACCGTCGCTGCAAGATTGTTTGACCTTCGAGACGAAATTCCAAACTACATGAATAACTACTTCATTAAATGAAATTGTGATACCTTTTTTAATCGATTTATTAACAAAGCAATTAATTATAATGACGGAACAGGTAGGTAGTTACATGTTTTTCGCTAAGATCGATTCTCCTTCACTGTATTAACCATTGAAACTTCCCGTTGTTTATATGACAGCAATTTATTTTATTTTAGGATTTTTTAATAACCTTTTTGGGAGAGCGTAAAGGTTATTGTGGGAAATGCATCATGGACCGACGATTGAGACGTTTTACTCCCTCAGTCCGGACAGTTTTCCGGGATCGTGAAGTTGGCCCGGAAATTTTGTTGTTCGAAAAAAGATTGAGTGGTTAAAACGAAACCTTAATTGTTCAATAATGATGTAACGTCACTATAGACACTTTGAAGAAACTGCTAAAGTATTATAGTACAAAAGCGGAGTTTTCAATAGGGAGTGAAATGAGGGTGTTATGATGGTGATTTAGCTAGATCTTTTCATCTTGGAATGGTAACGATTCATCATTCTCATGTCGCCATTACAATGACCGATTGTCGCACCAGCTTATGTATCATATATTCAAGGGCCACTTTCTGTACATACATCATATTTATTTGTCACGTAGTCACTGTCGAAGGATTTATTTACGTGACTTTACATTTGAAAAATAGAAATAAATTCCAGGTGGTAAAGGTGTTTGAGTTACAATACGAAATCCAGTCAACTAAGTTGAAGAGTTGAAGGTAATCGATGTTTGGTTGATATGAAAACACAAAAGAAACTAGGTAACGAGCTATCGTTAATGGTCTATGCATGTATCTATTATAAAAGTTGTATATACTCGTAAATAAATAAATTACAAAGATGGAAGATTTCCTAATTGTATAGTGTTGCCGTTCCAAAGGGGGAAGTTACCAAAATTTGAAAAACACGTATTTGTACATCAATAGCTTGTCAGTACCATCGCCCTGTTCTATAAAAGGCGCTTGTTTTTTTTTAGGTTTGTGTCAATTTTTTTTTGTACCATTTAATTAATTTATGAGCATCTCAGGAGGAGTCGGAGTTGGTGTTTTGTTTTGAGTAAAATCCTGAGACAGGCCAATTTTCGTTACTCGGGGGACAATTTTGACATCGCATTGAACTGTCTCAGGATTTTCCTCAAAAAAAATTCCCCAGAGATACTCATAAATTAATTATTTGGTACTAAAAAAATTGACACAAACCTATAAACAATTATCAAACATTCTCGAGACAGCAGCCGCTGGGCTAGAGGTTTGTTAAATTTGGTGTCAAAAGGTGTCCTCCGAGAAACAAAAATTGACCTGTCTCGGGATGTTCCACAAAGCAAAACACCAATTTAGTTGTCGGTGTTCTCAAAAAAACACCATGACATTCAACCATCTTATAAAAAATACCAGGGGTTAGCAAGTAAGATTGCTGTAAATGTTGGATCTCCTAACTTATTCTACATAGCAAAGGTTGAGGAAAAATGCACTTCTGGTGCATAACTAGGTTTTCACTTGCTTCAGCCGTTTTCGAGAAAATCGTGAAAAGGATTTAAATTGGCGAGGTCATTTTTATTATTGACTTGGCTTTAACCTTGTACCATTGATGGCTTAATGGTGTAATGGTTCAAAAATTAAAAATTATTAAAAATAATACATTTAAAAGGACCAAAATGACGTCAAAACGAAATAAAAACAAGAATTATTCCTCATATTTTACCCAGTTTCACTTTTTAAAAAGTTATAATTTTTTTAACATCTTCAGGTTTCTGCTCTGCAACTCGTAGTGGGCTCACTCCTCCTAGGCGCTATCGTCCTGATCGTCGGCCTGGTGCAGCTAGTGCCAAACGCCGCCGACGCCGACCATCGCTACATCTTCATCGGCGCCGGCTCCGTCCTTCTTGTACTCGGTTTAATCCTGACAGGAGTGAGATGTTTTTGTATGCACTGTCCACGCGGCGCCAGGATAGACGTCGAGGACCGACCGCCTCCCATCGAAGGAGTTAATAGTATAGATGTATTGGTGCAGAGAAGAGACACGCAGGTCAGTAGAATAGCCATTAATTAATTTCCTGAAGAGGAAAATTGTATTTAAAAGAACCGTCGTAAATACAGGGTGAGGCGCGAGAACCTTAGGGCATTTTTATATGGAGAAGTCCTGGGAGTAGAAGTCTAAAAATTTGTGCGTCTATAATTTCGGTTTTGACGAGCTGAACTAAAATATTCACAACCCCACACCACTTCCGGTTATACCGGAAGTTGCCATATTTTTCTTTTTTTAAATGGTACACCCTGTATATTATTACATTTTCAGATTGCCTGAAAAAAAGTAATAAAAATTATGTTTACAGTTCAAATTTGTAACGACCAATTTATGAGTTATAAACAAATGAAAATTGCAATTTTCTATTTTCAAAGTAGCTTAGCTTGAAAACGGGTCAAGATATCGGAAAACGGCTTACATGTCCCTATCCTAACTTTTTGTATACTACGCTAGAGTACCTACAAAAAAAAATATTTTTTATTAATTTTTTTTTGAAAATCGCTGATTTTTCATCAATTTGTATACAAATTTCATCAGCACCATGGGATACTACGTGAAAAGTTAAGATAGGGACATGTAAGCCGTTTTCCGATATCTTGACCCGTTTTCAACCTAAGCTGTTTTGAAAATGGAAAATTGCGATTTTCATTTGTTTATAACTCATAAACCACTCGGTACAATTTTGAACTGTGAACCTCATTTTTATTGCATTTTTTCAGACAATCTAAAAATATAATAATATACAGGGTGTCCCATTTAAAATAAGAAAGTTGATGGCAACTTCCGGTATCACCGGAAATGGTGAGGGGTTGTGAATATTTTAGTTCAGCTCGGCAAAACCGAAATCATAAACGTACAAATTTTTAGACTTCTACTCCCAGGACTTCTCCATATAAAAATGCCCTAAGGTTCTCGCGCCTCACCCTGTATATGATGTAGGTAATAATATGTAATATAAAATAAGCATTGGGTGAGTTGAAAAATATACATATTTTACATAATATACAGGGTGTTATGTAATTGAATGTCAATATTTAAGGAGGTGATTTTTGGGTCCATTTTAAGAAGAAAACTTCATAAGAACGTATGTCCTAAGAGTCTTAACTTTTGAGATACAGGGTGGTAAAGTTTTACTAAAATAGATAATTTTTTCGTAATATCTGCAATACCGCTCTGGATATTTTAATGAAATTTCGTATACAGGTATTATGCATTAAGGGGCATTTTTTCATGTACCACGTTTCATTTTATTTCCACTACTGATGATGGTGCACGATCGTGCAGAATTTTACCTGCATACTTTAGCAGACATTGATGGTACTCCATTGATTTCTGTTCAAATAGAAATCATTTTTGGAATCCCCATTCATTTCCAAGCAAATTTGATTACTAATTTTTTTTCAGTCCCATGCACGGTTTTAGCCTAAAAAAATAAAATCTGTTTCCCTACATGGTCACAGGATTGTCGTTAAAATGACAATAAAAAAATATAAAAAAATGCAGGTAAAATTCTGCACGATCGTCACTAGTAGGGATAAAACAAAATGTGGTACATGAAAAAATGCCTCTTGATGAGTAATACCTGTCTATTAAATTTCATTAAAATATCCAGAGCGGTATTGCAGATATTATGAAAAAAATTATTTATTTTTAAAAACTTTACCACCCTGTATCTCAAAAGTTAAGACTTTTAGGACATACGTTCTTATGAAGTTTTCTTCTTAAAATGTACCCAAAAATTACCCCCTTAAATATTGACATTCAATTACAAAACACCCTGTATATTATGTAGATTGATTCCCAAGAAAATAATCAATAATTTGATGATTCGGAGATGGATTAATAAAAATGTTTACTTTCCTTAGACAAACCTACTAATCCATTATTCTTGTAAACAAAGGTGTTTTTCCAGTAATCTATCTGATATAAACTGAATGAAGTTTTTCATGGTCGTTCTATAAAATATGTTATTTAACTTATTCTTATGATAATCTACTACTGTAAAGGTTCAGTTCAATTCTTTGGAAACGTGCCACTGTAAAACTAATAAGAAAAAAGTATTTTTACTCAAGTGACAGTTGGAAAAACATTCTTCTTCTCCTGTTAGAATTTGTCTCGACATTACTGGTAAAAACTTCGACCAGAAACTAAGCTGGAGTGATATTATATAGAAACTTTCGTGGAGAATATGACATTGAGACAGCACAAGACGACCAAACATTTTGAATGAGGAACAATCGAGGAAAAGTTTTTAGCTAATCTCAAATCTTGGAAAAGTCTCTGTTGGATGGAAGAGATAACTCGAACTCGAGTTGAATGAACGCATCCGGGTTATCCAGAGCGTTACATTTATTTTTACGCGTTAATACAAGTGGAGTTCTTTTTGCGATACAGAAGTATTTACATTCCACATCTTCCAAGGGAAATTAATGGTAGTTTCCACGGGGAAGTCCTTTTAGAAAATATAGCGGTTTCGACAATATCACTACTAAGGTACCTTCTTCATGATGACTTTCTGTAGTTACAGATAGCTTTGCTGATTCTGGAACATTCGTGGTTTGACGTGACGCGTCAATAGAACTAATGAAAAGGGCAATGTAGCAATTATCGAAAGCTTGACCCAAACAAACCAATCTACATTTTTATTTTTGCATCATCATCTTAGGTAACACAACAAAATTTTTTCGGCAAGAAAACGAATGCAGACGCAGACGTTCAACGTTCGTCAGATGAGTGACTTGCTTAATAGTTTTTTTCTGTTGTCAAGATCTTGTTAATACACTTGAAGCAATAATAAATGCGTATGAGGCAAATTGCCACATTAAAGCAAACACAAGAAGTAGGGATGTCCCTTGGTGGTGGAGCAAACATCTGTCAGAGTTAAGATCCGAAGTGCGGAGGTTCATCAATAGAGCAAAGCGTAACGGAGACTGACAGGGGTACCAAAAATGGCTGACCTCCAATAAGAAATAAATTGGAAAGCTAAAAGAAATAACTTTAGACAATGAACACATCACATCCACCCCTGTTGAGGTCATACTGCATGAAGCCATGGCCAGGGGCAGAGTGGAGATCCCAATGGCAATAGAAACCCATTAAAGAAAAAGTCAGCAGAGCCATTCGCGCCCTTATGGTGTGCAGTAAAATTGCAGGAAAGACCTGAGGCCTTAATCCAGGTACTCTGGATGGATGTACACCACGATAGTACACCCTGCGAGGAATATCCTTACAAAAATACACAGACTTGCATGCATATGCATAACGCGAACCATGAGAACATTCCTACAATGGAGGTAATTCTAAACCTCACACAACTACACCTAGTGGTGCAAATTGCCGAAAACTGGGCTTATCATAGAATGGCCAGAGAAGAAACAGAATTATTCATTGGGAAAAGGGAACATCACTACCTACCCAATGAGAATCACGTTACTAGCGCTCCTAGGAGTCACTAAGAAATACAGCTTTGGGAAAAACTTTGTAAGTAACACAGTTCAGTAACAAAGGGAAATGGACAAAAATGAGTCCAACAAGTACAATTTCAAACAGCATACCATAAAATGTACACAGAAGGATCAAAAACCATCGACGGAACCGGTTCAGGAGACTTTGAACCTTGTACGAAATATTTTGAGCCTATGAGAAAGTACACCAGCATTTATAGCGGAAATCCACTCTATTGAAAGACGTGCTCAACTTAATACAGACAAGAACTATAAAAAGCAAGAGATCGCTATCTTATTGGATAGCCAAGCTGCCATAAAAACATTGAGTTCATACGTCATCAGTTCAAAAAAGTTGTGGGAATGCCTAATGAAGCTAAATAAATTAGGCAAAGGAGCAATGAAGAAGCTGACAACCTCGGTAAGCAGGGAGCAAGAACGCCGCTCATAGGGCCGGAACCTTTTTGCAGAATAGGAGAGAATGTTCTCAAAGACAAAATAAAGAAAGAGAAAACATCTGGAAAATCCCCCAGAATGAAGACAGACCAAATTATTGCTCGGACAATACAACCAACAAAAATTCTAAGCCTGTATCAAAAAGAACAAAAATGGTTTGACGACTTTCTCACGGGTAATTGTAGACTTGGATCACGCACCTTAGCAATATTGGTCTACAAAACGACGAGAAACCTGTAGGTTCTGCATGGGAGACGAAACTCCAATACATATCCTGGTCGAGTGCCATTCAGTGCAACAAAGAAGATTCCGCTGTCTAGGACTTTACAAGCAACGGAAAATACTTACAATTTTCAGAAACTCCTGAATCTCCCCCGAGAACTATGACGACTTGTTTGGGTGCTATAATAGAATAGTCACTAGAAGGGGAGACACAAAAGATCTTGTAGGTCGTAGTGTAGATATATATAATTAATACAATACAATACCTATTTTGATAAGGGTATACCTACTTAATTATTTTGTATTTTTTCCAAAAACCTTGCAAGTGTTTTGGTGTACAATATCGTCACTTTGACGCCCAAAGGAACGTGTTTTTTATGCTTCAAATTACGTGTTTTTAGGTCAATTTGGCCTAAAAGTTTGACAAAATTTTTAATTTGATAGTTTCAACGTCATTTTTTGATGATTTTTAACATTAATAAATGAATTCGTGGATCTGTGACATTCTTCGTCTTTACGACGTCATTTTCGTGTTACTAAATTCATCATTCGACGTCGTAGAATACCCAACAATGACGTGTATTGACATTGATCTGCAACCTTGGATTGGCAGAGTGCATTTTTTTGTCAGTTGCCAAGAATCTAATTCAGAAACTAACCATTCAGCTGATTTCTTAATTGCTGATCCTAAATATTTTCAGTTTTAAGCTACTAGTCCTATTTTGATTAAATAATTTTGATAATAGTGTATTCCCTCAGATCAGAGGCAAAATTTACTTGTCTGACGTCAGCAAGTGGTATTCGAGATTTCGAGATAATCAAATTGTACACATTTTTGCATATACATAATTATGTACATTGTTAGATGATTTTATTATTTACATAGATAAGGAATGGTATTTCCTATCGATTTTTCCTTTTGTTTATACCCAATACCCACTTATAATAATATGGTTGATTTTCAGATAACCTCGCCTTCGGAGTTGGACGCGTTAATCGCTCAGTCTAGTCAGGAGAAGGAATGCAGTATAAATAGTGACACATAGGCTTCTCCAATCTAATCCTGATGATAACAACAACTATACCTACTCTAAGCTTGGGCTCTATGTACTTCTGACACGGGGTACATAGGTATATAAATATATAAATATAAGAATATAAGGAATGAAAGCTTGACTACATATAGAAGTAATTTTTCTATTGCTTGTACAAAACTATACTTGATGATGAGTAAACGAAAAGCACTGATAATATTGTAACAATGAAGCACTCTTTGTTATTAAGTTTCGTGCTGAATTTTACTAGTATGAAACAAGTTTATTGTTTTATATTATTAGAGTATTTAAGTACAAAGATGAAGTTTTTTACGTTGATGGAATAGATTATAATCTAAATCTAAGTGATTATATTTTATAGGTAAGAAGCTCTTCAATGTTGATTTGTTTATTATTATTATTCTTAATAAGATACTCAATTCAAAAACTCTTTTTATATATAAATTAAATGCATTTATAAAGTAAATATACACGCTTTTAAATGTAAAAATAAAAGCACAAATTATGACGTGATTTCATAGTAGTAACTATTACACTTAAATTTTATGTTTTAAAATATTTGTATTTTCATAACGCACTAATAACGTCTTCAGGGCTCTCATGGTCATACAGAAAATCTATTGCATTGCTAGTGCTAGTGCTAGTGCCAGTGCCAGTGCCAGTGCTGTAAAGTAAAAGCTTTTCTTTTAGTGTATTTTATTAAAATAGGGAAAAGTTTAAAATTTACATTAAATTTTAGAATTCACTTTGTTTAAAATCTCTCCTATGGGTACAAACGTTTTAATGAAAACCGTCAACATGAAGTCACGTCCCACATAAGTATATACAGGGTGCCCCTCCAGAATTCTTAGATTCCTTCATTACGAATACTTGAAAAAACCAAGTGGCCTTAAAAACTTGAAAAATATTGACGAAAATTTTATAAGCGATCTCATTTCTGTGCATTCAATACATACATGTGTAATATGTATTTTTAAAGTTATATAAACACAGATCACTTTTAAAATAAAGTAACAATTTTCGTATGTACTATGTAGGTATATATTTTTCTTGATTTTACTGTTTGATGAAATAGGTAAACACGAAATACGATTTTATATACATACTTGACTTGCTTAGTTACTTATAGAACTTGATAGGTAATAAATTTTAAATTAATTAATTAAAGTATCCAGTACGATTAATAAATACGACGTAATAACTTCACTTGTCCGTTAGGTAAATATTCTATTTATCCAATGAAATCTAGTATAAAAAAAATTTATTAATAACGACATACATAATTTAATTCAAATTCATATGAAATATTGAATTTTAAGTAATACTATAATACATTAAAAAAAGGGACACCGTGTGTAGTTTTAGGAATTCTACATATAGTTCATAGTTTATGTATAATTCAATAATAGTATTATAGTAGACACACAAGTAGTTATCCGTGTTAGAAATTTTTGTGAGTTTTTGTAGTTTTAGTATTAGTTTAGATCGATTATTATATTTTAAAATATTTCCTTTTGTAAAAGGGCTTTTAGGTGTGCATGTTGAATGGAACTCGCAATTTATCAATTTATTATGTCTGTACCTGAAATATTTCTGTACCTTGTTAACTTCTACTGACTGCCAAATCATGAGGGTTTAAATTGAGGCACTTCTCAGTTTCGGTATCACTTTGTAGTTTTAGTTTCTCTATTGATTCTATAGATAGAACAGAGTGTCCCAACTGAGACTTTCACCTCCTAAAATCTACGATTTCGTCCATGATTTGTAAAAGTGCCGAAACATATCAACTTTAACTTTAAACCCTATTTTTTGTTGGTTTCAAAGCTATTTTTGGATCCTTCTTGCATCCCGGGCCATCACTTCAAAAAATTTAAACAGCAAGAGGGCAAGAGAGCTTGAAAAGACGACATTTTGAAGCAGATTTTGTTGTCTATGACATGATTGTCTATGCTTTGTCAACCATGGTTTTTAACGCTTCCTAATAGCTATGAAAAAAATAAAGGGGTTACGAAAAACAATTCAACTTAACGATATAATGACTGCTCAAAATGTCCACCCCCAATTTCCATGCAATTATTGCGATTTTCAAAAGCTCGTTTTTCTTTAAGCACTTTCTTGAGGAGATTCAGGTGGTTAAGCATACATCTTAAACTTTTAATTGTCCTAAAAAAATGAAGTTCATAGAGCCTAAATCGGGCCTCATAAAACGAGAATCTAAAAACCTGGGTACTAGTACATAATAAGAAGGGCCCCATCCTGTTGGTGCAAAAGTTGATTATCTTTGGAGATTTACGTCTTCTTCGAGTGCTCGAGTGCATAGGGTCTTCTAACAACTGCAAATAACGATCACCAGGCAAATTGTCTTCAACAAAAAAGTGACCCAATAATGCGGTAGCCCAAAATACTTGCCCGAGCTAAAATTTAATTTTTGACGCGGTAATAATCTTATTTTTCACAATAATTATGCCTGTTCACTTCACTGCTTAACGTAAACGTAGTTTCGTCAGAGAAACAAATTCCGAAAAGTATACCTGGATCATTAGATTTAGAGATTTAGATTCATCTTGAGTGGGCCATTGTGACATCTCCCCTGCGACCAAAGGTCTATTGTGGATCACATCTAGTCATGCTACATCAACCCCGGCAGCTTGTTTGAGGAAGCTGAACATCTTGACTATTGGTAATGTGTCCACATCCTCCGGTTTCTTTTTTCCGAAGGTTTCTAGTCTGTTTCTTCCTAAAGCGGGAAGAAGGGTTGTGTTTTGCTGTTTCGTTTTATTAAGGTTTTCAGTTTTTTCCTGTTAAGCTCCAAAGTTTCCTGTATAAAGGCTTTCGAATGGTCTAAGCCAGTGCAGAAGGACTTCCCTCTCAGCCCAGTTTCATATTGTTGCTTTGGCAATATACGGTGATATACCAAATGCTGGTTCTGGTCCGATAAATTCGGATTCGACACCTTTCCTGACCAAAGAATTGGCAAGTTCGTTCTTTCCATATTCAGAATGGCCCGGAATCCAGCTTAGAGTTAGTTAGTTGCTCCTTGCTAGGGCATTCAAGGTTAATTGACATTTCTAGACCAACTTGGACTTGCAGGGGATGGAGCTAAGGACTTTGGGAACTGCTAAGGGAACGTCATAGGGATTCACCTGCAGTGCATATGCCATTTCAAACAAAAAAAGAGGAAACAAAAAAACTTGTTCACAGTTTGAATGAGAGTGTCCTTGACAATTTTGGAAATTTCAATCATAAAACAATTTCGTGATTCTCAAAAACAAGTCGTTCAAAGTTCCAAAAATGCCTTGTTGCATAGGCATAATAAAAATAGCTTCAAAAATCATCTGTTACTCGACGCCTCTTGCCGTTTGAATTTCTTGAAGGGGTGACTTTCGGCGTTTGAGAGAGAATGCAAAAATAACTTTGAAACAAACTACGATAAAATTTGATCTCCTTCTAAGTTAAATTTGATCTGTTTCAGCATATTTTACAAACTTGAGCGAAATCCAAGTTTTTAGACGGTGCAAATTTTAATTGGAACATATTGAATAACTAAATGTTTACCCAACTTTAGTATCTTAAGCCTAAAAGTTATAAAAAAAATTATGATAATTATACAATACACGGGTCTTAGTTAAATTAGTTTCAAATAAATGGGTAGGTGATCTGATAGGTATCTGACAGCCGGAAATATAGTTTGAGCAATTATTCTCATCAAGACGGTGTGATTTTTCCAGTTATAACAGCGTCCCCAGTTAGAGCAGCGTGCTTGGCTTCTGTAATGTACGTTTTAAATTAAATCCCAGCCCCATAAAACTTGCTTCTGTTCTGGAAAGAAGTGATAGTAGACATCAAAAAAGCGATAAAAGAATGAATCGATATGCACCTATGAACTTAAAATTACAAACAAACTGGAACATCTGGCAAATATGACGGCTTCGTCTGGCATTATCTTCATCTTGCTTCACCCTACTTTTCAATAAAGGTTACAAGTAGAACTTCCAACTTTTTTTGATAAAAGTCTGTCGCAATGAGTCGGTCTAGGGCCGGTTGTTCGTACGTCAGTTAACAATTTTGAGATAACTACTGATTTTAAAATGCCCTGTATTATCAAACCATTGGTCTGATATTTCTGAAAATGAATTCTGCTCGCTTTGAGAAGAGTTAATTACTGATTAAAAATACAAGATCATTAATTATATTCGCCGTATTTTCAAAATTTGCAATTTAAAATCAGTATAGTTATCTCAAAATTTTTAACTGACGTACGAACAACCGGCCCCTAGAGTTTTAATTAATTCGTAGCGATTTTTCGATGCTTGTTTTTCTTGGAATCCGCTTGAAATTCCAGAAAACTGTCGTTATTAACATGATATTGCAAATAAATATTTCCATTATCATGAGAAGAGGCTCTCAACTTGCTTCGTCTAAACTTTTCCTGGGGATTGTATTTAAGTTCTAGAATTTTGATTCAGGTTTCTTTTTTTTTTCTTTATTGACTGCGCTCCTACTCTCTGTAAAATATTCAGCAGTAAAAGTACGAAGGTGTGTTTTCATTACCTACATTTGGTAATGGATTAGGTACCTAAAAAAAAATTACCTACCTATAAAATTATCTACAATCTGGTAATTTAAGCTTCGAGAACTAGCTCATTCAGCCATTGAAATATTTTTATTATAGCCGGTGTTTGATTAATCAGTAGGTATAGAAAATTCAAGTTGAGATACATCTTTTGATAAATATTAAGGGGAGGGATCATAAGAAAAAATTTTTTCAAACCTTCCCTTAAAAGTTGCAGCCCCTTATTAAAATGGGATAACAAATTCTCATTTATCTATTTTTTTCTCAAACGACTTGACAAGCTTTGACAATCAAAAACTACTAGCAAACGCCAAACTACCAAAATTTATAATATCATAAATTTATTCTCCCAGATTTTCTCCAAGACAGTGAACCCTTAGAGTTATTCTTTTACCTTAGAGTAAATTATAAATTAAAAAATTAAAAAAAAAATATCAAAAAGTTTCTGCAAAAAGAAACTTTAATAGATAGTATGGTTCACCCCCTTGCAGGAAAGCAGGGCGATTAGGTTGTGATGTTATATAAAGGCTTTTGGTGGTAATTTTTGGCTGTCGAAGTTTCTTTTTTTTTATACCAAGGCTGTGAATTGCTTACCCAAATTTAAGGAGGTTTAACTTCTAAGAGGAGGCTTGAAATTTGTTTCATAAAAACTCACCCTTAAATGTATCAAGGAAACTCCACTTGAATCTTTTGTACTGATCAATGAAACACAATGTGTTCGAGGCAAGCCACTCGTTAAATGTCACTGACCGTTTAATGCGGTAATGTGTGTCCCAGCCTTTATTCGCAAACGCGCTAACCCGCTGTGCCACCGACCGATTCATTTTGAGTTTGTAAAGTGAGTTTATTCTTCGATTTTGAATTTAAACATGAAGGTCAGACATGATAACCAATACATGTGAATAATAGTAGTCGACACCCTTTCCAATTTATGATTTTTAGAGGTGCAGAAGTAGATTTTTGGAAGAGAATATTTCCTAGAATAGTCGACTTTTTTGGCAGCTAATTTTGCCCTACTAGTTAGTCGAGATCTTAGATCCTAGATTAGATATTTATTCATTTTGTGATAAAGTGATGGTTATTGTAAACACTTATTACAGGTTCTATGGAAAATAACGTCACCCGTTCATCTTACACGACTTATAAAATCACTAAATATCAACAATAAGGTATGTGAGAATCGAAGTTCGTCTCGGTAGGCAATTATACATTTATTGTTCTGTTCCTTCGTTCGACATCTACAAAAATTTGACCATTAGAAAAGGCATAGAAAACTGAAAAAGACAAAATTTAAGGGTAGGTACGGTCCGCAAAAATGTAACAAATATTCGTTATGAAGACGATGCAAGAACAAAAGACGAAATAGATGCGTTTCTTCACACTTTGAAAGATTTCGTGAAGCAAGCAGGCCTGGGTGTTGCCTCGTCCACTCCAAGGGTGTATGCAACGTTTACTCCAACATATTCAATTTACAAAGCGAGGTTAGTTGGCGAGTTCAGCCAACAAAACGAGTTTTTTATCGTAAATGCCAATTTTTCTCAAAAACGGTTCACGTTAGCAGTTTACGAGTACCTTTTGTGTATAGAAAATAGTATTGGCGGTTTAAAATGCGCTCTTAAAATGTCCAAGCGCCCTGTTTCGTGGATATTAGGGGCAAAAAACCTCCCACAACAGAGTTCTGTATCTCAAACGGTTCCCGAGAAATCTTCAAAAAACTAGAAAAAAATTTTCTTTGACACCCTGTATCTCAAAAACGGTGCATTTTCGAACATACGTTAATGGGATATTGTTTGTTTATCTTTGACCAAAGAATATGCCCTTAATTTTTTGCAATTTTAATGAAACACCCTGTATAGAATATTAACCAAAGCATGCATTCAAACAATTCCGGAAAGAGGGTCGCCAGGTTTAGCAGAAACAGGTAAAGATCGCCATCACCATCTCTATAAGGAAGATGAAGAAGAAAAAAGAAGAAAGACCAAGGACCAAGGACCATGCAGGTTATCCCATACTATGGTATTTCCTATTCTCACTAACACCTCCTAGTTGTGAATTTTTCTGTGAGTCCCCTAGATTCTCTAAATAACAGGTAAAGATATAATGGCTGCACCTTGAAATAACTCAAATATAATCGACAGAGAATGCCAGAGAAGAAGCTGTCAAGATTTATACAATCAACATGCCGCTTGAGAACGTGATGCTCACAGCAGATACAAAAAGGTTATGATAGAGACGACCAAATATATCTACTTACTGCCCACTTTGATCCGTTCTGTTCTTTATTCATTTTCCTATTTCAATATACGATCGTAGAAAATACTTGTTCCTTGTTGACATATTTGCCAAAATGTTCAAACTTTGCCGAAAATATCTCACTACTAGCATGGAAGTACAATAATAATCAGGAAGATGGCTTACAAGAATTGAAAAGATAATCTCAATAATTTCCAGCTCAGTGAATTTTGCCACACGCAAAAAGCCGTATCTGGAGAGCTGTACTGCTAGTCTTTCTAGTACTTTTACGTTATGACGTATTTGGCAAAGTCTCTCTCAAGAAAGTAGGAAATATGATGAAAATTACTCATAACTGTTAGATACCAGTTTTTATAAGCCTCCATTGTTATGTATTGTTAAATTTAATAATTTTCATTTACTTCAAAAAGTTTAAGTAGCTAAATAAGGGGTATAAGTCCAATATCACATAGTATATATTATTCGAACTGTACATTTAAGTATCCCAATATTAAGGGTTGTTTGTTATTTATAACATAGCTAGAATAATTATTCTTTCATATACCTACCTACCACAAGGTGACCACTTTTTATCTTACTATACACGAGTATCTATCTTATGCAATGAAGGCCTTACTAAGTAATTGTTTTACATTACACAAGTTTTGTAAAAAACGTTAATATAATATGTATTAAGGAAACTCCTTTAGAGCTATTATAATATGGATACAAAATTATATAGTTCAAGATCCCATTAGATATAAATTGAGAGTTCCATTCTGCGAGAAACTGCCACAAAGCAAGATTTTAAACTGTACAGATGTTCTGAAATTGAATGCAAATTAATAGTGATTCCTTAGTAAGTTATACCATGTTCTGACTATAGTACCTATTAAATATTGTGCTAAAACCTCTTCAACATGGCTTCCATTCATCATCAAACTTCAAAGAACGGCGTCTTGTTATGATTTTATAATTATTAGTCTAATTTTAGCTAATAAGTAATGATAATTATGAGTTATCTTATTATTGCTTTGTTGAATAATACTCAATTGAGTAATGGTCTCATTATTTAACAGGTGTGTCAATATTTCAACTTTACCGTATACTGTAATAGTTCTGTTTTACCTCTCTTAATTTTAAAACTAATCTCTAATTTCGACGTTCAGCTTACGCTATTTTCCAGTCCCCAAACATCAATTTTATTTTTATTAAAATGTTCAAAAATATTATAACACCTACATTATTTTTGGAACGAGTTTTTTTAACTAAATACAGGTGCAGCTACTAATCTTGATACTAAAATACCTGGCATCTCTGAAGGATCTCACTCAAAGTGTTCAAAAATCATTTTAGAATCTGAACAATAGAGATTTTCATTTACTTCTAGGACAGCTTGTATATCCAGTTCTATCACAAAACCTCCATTCGGTATTTAAATCTTAATTAGAAGTAGTTACGAGTCTTTCTCCATTAACTATTTTTACTGAGTATCTAGAAACATCCTTGTCTTCCTTCCTCTACTACTTCAACTTCAAACTAAGTCTTCAAAAATAACAGTGGCAACTCGTGAATTGCAAAAGTTAGTGAAATGTAGATCCTGCACAGCATCCGATCAGCTCGATTTTTTTTGCAAGTTCGCGTTTGATAATTTAATTTTTTAATAATGAAAAAAATTGGAGAAAATAAAAAAGAAGTCCCGTCAGTTCGAAAATTCGATTTTGATTCGGTTTGATGCTCGGTTCTGCTTACATAATTTGTTCAGGTCCGGCAAGAGAAGGTTCGAATAAAAAAGCTCGAATTTTCAAGGCTGAGCGTACATTATCAAACCAACCTCGCAAAAACCTAATTTTTCAAAATAAAAATAAAAATTGAGAACCCGGTCTTGGAAAAAAATTCAAAATCGAACCTTGAAAAAAATTTTTTGTTTCCGTCTGACCATGCTCGAAAATAAGCTCGAATTATCGACCCGACCGGACCATTAAAAAAATTCCGAGACCACCGGACCTTGTAAACTGGGTTTTTCAAAATAAAATTTCAAGTAAGTCAGACAAAAAAAATTCTAGCTTTCTTGAACATTGAAAAAAAGTTTTCAGCTAACCGGACCTTGTCAAAAGAATTCGAGCTGGTTGCCAAAATGGACCTTGTCCTAGTCATAAAAAAAAATCGAGCTGACAGGACCTTGTCAAATCTCACCTTGTAAAAAAGATATAGAGATTAGAGATATGTTCTTAATCTTCACCCTCTTATCGTTAAAAAATATAAACGGAAAAATACACTTTATTGAAATTTGAGAGAGAAAAACTGACATTATTCGCTATTAAGAGAAATGTAAATCTGATGAGCGAATATTCGTACCTAAACGTACTTTTAAAAGAAACACTCGCCAAATTTTTTCAATTCCAGATCAGTCTGTACGCCTACACTAAGTATTTTTCTAACAAAATGTGATTTTCACTGCTGTGACTTTTTCCAATGTAAAACGAAATATTATTTATCTAGTTTACATCTAAAACATATCTTCGTCAGGAATTTAATTATTAAGTTCAAGATGTACTTTTACGTTAAGATTTTTTTAAAAAGGTATAAGCTATTATTGATGAAATATTATTCAAAATCGTTTTCTTATTAAGACTCAGTTTAATCGTAATATCGCATAATTTTAATATCCCCATAAGATTGTTATTGTTCCTGAGCTTGACATGAAAATTAATGTAAAATGTTCAAAAAATTACGGATAAAATTGAGTGCAAAACAAATGATCAATCATTATTATTATCAGTGAGTCATTTTGTTATTCAATTGAAAGTCATAATTAATAATTAATAGATTCTTTGTCCATATAATACTTACCTAATATGTACAGCTATGGAAACTTGAAATATGTCCCCCATTTCTTGAACATATTACGATTAATTCGTATTCTAATCTTAAATTTAAATATTATAAAACTTGGACCATAATCTGACCTTAATAGAAGTTGAAATTTAAGATGATTCTAAGAATTTATTTTAATCACGTACCTAATGTGTCCAAAAATATTAAAGAGTCCAGAATTTTTATTTATAGGTAAAAATTAGTACTATTATAATCAAACTCTGGTGAATTTGAAAATTCTGGTTTCTCCTTCTTAAATACGCTTAAATATTTAAGTAGGTACATACATACCTGTAATGTTATTGGTTGTTTTCCTCGACTTTTTTAACATATTTTCTTCCTACGAGTTTTCCAAATATACTAATTTATAAGAACTACTGTGTGCCAACTGAATAACTGTTTATTTATTATATTACAATATATTTTATAAATTGTTGTTACTATGTTTTTATAACTGTACATTGAATATAACTATATGAATAACTTTTTTTTATTTAAAACCTAATCTAATATTGAGTCTTACATTACAACTATCATTATTTGTTTACAACTTATTCTAAACTATTTTTAAAATTATTTCATTTAGAAAAAGATCACAAGACTTCAATACATACTTACATACTTCTTACTTTACATACAGATTTAAAAAATACAATAAAAATTAAAAGTGTAACTTTAAAAAATTTTAGTTTAATTTTGACAATTACAAGCAGTGTTCCTTTTTGGTCTTTCCAAGGAAAATGAGTCATGACAATCCTATGGTCATAAGAAAAAAAAATTAATATTACAAAAATAGAGATTTGAGAAAAAGTGATTTTTTTTTTAATTTAAGTTCATCAGCGGTGAGTAAATTAAAACATATATACATAAAAATATAGACAAAAAACATATAGACAAGGTAGCATTGGTAATTAAATAATCATTAAAAAGTAATTGAATCAAAAAAGCGATTTATGGCCCCTATATTAGTGGAAGGGCTTAATTATTAAAAGGTATATTAGACATAAAATAGACATAAAAAATATAGACACGGTATCTGTAGTAAATTAATCATTAAAAATGAATTGAATCAAAAAAGCGATTTATGGCCCCTATATATCAGTGGGAGAGGCTTAATTAAATGATATATTATTCAAAAAAATTATTAGATAATCAAAGCAGTTTCGGGGTGTCCTTTTTTCTGTTCACAATCCCAAAAGAAAGCCCTTCCCATTCCGAAATATACCATGTAATTTAATTTTTCGATCACCCGAATGGAAAACGTATCAATTTTAATTTTAACAATTGTGTCTTGATCGTAGTCGTCCTCTTGAAGCTTTTCGATCTTCCAGTACTCGGTTTTTAATTCAGGCGCTTTTCTTTTGATTCTGTTCATTAAACTATATGGGCACCTTATAACTGCTTCCGGGATATAAACATAAAAGAGACGACATTTTGGAACATTTTCTTCTTCCATGACAACAAGAGACCTCTGCATAAAAGGGGACAGCTGTTTCACTGTTTCAATTAACCATTGTTTAGAATACTGATTAAGGCAGACGACTCTGATGTAGTTCTTTAGAAAATATTTGAATTGTTCGAATAGTGGTAGATCATCACCTTCCATTTTATCAATAACGCTTTCTAAAGCTTCTCGCAATTTTTGACAAAACTCGGCTGAAAAATCCAGGGCAGGATCGTACATTTCGATGCCGATAATTGCCACTGACAAGGGTTGCTGGATATCTCTAATAATTCCAGTTCCTACTTCTTCATTCTAAAAATAGAAGAGAATATATGGAATAATTATCGTGAATTTTTTTTCAATTAATTATTAATATTATATTATTGAATCTTTATAAATCCAATTTTAGTTAATGCCAAGGTTCTAACTTGGCACTAACAGGTGCTTAATTTATAAAAATTAGGTATACTTACAATTCTGTAGCTGGGTTGGCCCGCGGGCACTCGGGAGTAGTCTGAAACAGAAAAAAGTTCAGGTGAGTATCTCTTAAAGCCACCGTGATCACATATAAATTTATTTAAGTCAAATTAAATTATCACAACGTCAACCACTTTCGACCAAAATTAAAGCTCATCATCAACTAGGGAATAGAACTCTCGTTTCCACGTTTCGTTCCTTCAAAGAAAATAGAAAAAAAAGTCCGTGCTAGACGTGTTGGACGCATTTTTTAGAGCTAAAAGTAAAATTTAAATTAAATTTTGTGTAATTTCACAAAACAATAAAATCGTCATAAGTAAATTATGATAATGATCATTAACAACTATTATCGATAAAGTAGGGAAAATTACCTTTTAAAAAAGGGCTGTCCTCACATAAATTAAATTAAACTGTCAAATTTTATATAAAAAAAACTTAACTTCTTAATAATGGTAATTTGACGCTACTAATACAGATAAAGTAAGCGTCATATTATGAAAGCTTATTAATTTCTTATACAGGGACAGGGTGTTCCAGTTTGCTTGTATAAAAGAAAATTCATCCAAAATATAGTCAATTATTATAAAAGCGTAACTCTGGCAAACGGAAGAACACGTAAAAATAATTGTATTGTTTTCAATAAAGTATTGCTCTAAAACGCTTTATTTTTTAGATACTTTGTACGTTTATTTCTGAGGTTTTATTAAACTTGTATTAAAAAATTATCTTTTTCAAGAATAGGTAGGTATCTTGAATGGACCTACTTTAGCCAAGATTGTTGAAATTTGGCAGTTTCATTTGTTGTAATAAGACGCTAATTTAGCCCTAACTAGATTAAAATTATCAAGACCAATGGCGTCCCGGTATGCACCTCAACGAACATTATTTTGAAAAAAAAACATACGTCAATGACTGTTTTTTGAATTTTTATTTTTTCCTCAGATTAGACAATTATTACTAGTACAACTTTTTTGTCAATCAGATTTCTTCGTATCTTGCTTCGTTTTAGAAATAAAAAATAGAGTCCACTTAATTGCTTATTCCTGGACCAACCAAGAAATATGGAGAAATATTTTTTAAATTCCCTTAGAAAGTTAGATGTTCAGAAATGTGTTTAATTTAATTCCTTTGTTCTTAATGTTACATATTATTAAGAAAAAAAAAACAAAAAAAATTATAAATTACAAGAGAAATTTTCCCCATGTTTCTTGTGTGGTTCAGGTAAGTGAATTTTATTTTTTATTTCAAAAACGAAGCAAGCAAGAAAAAAAAATAAAAGACAAAAATGTCGTATTTGTAATTATTTCTTGTCTGATAAAAAAATTTAAATAAAAAAAAGCAATTGACGTAGGGACTTTTTTGTAAGTTTTTCAAAATATTATTCGTTGAAGTGCTTACCAGGACACCACTGGACTTAATAATTTTAATCTACTTTGGGCTAAATTAGCCCCCTACTACAGCAAATAAAACTGTCAAATTTCCAAAATATTGGGTAGGTAGAGTAAATTTAAAAAAATTTCGAAAACGACTACTTTTTTCTCAAAAAAAAAGTATTTTAGAGCAATACTTTATGGTATAAAATACGATTATTTTTACGTGTTCTATCGTTTGCTGGAGCTATGAACATACTCGTATAAACTGGAACACCCTGCATAATTGCTTGAATGGAAAATTTTTTTTTCGTGCTCCGGGAGGTACGTTAAAAAGGGGGTCCCGGCTGCTTCACAGCAGTCGTTAAGTTATGTCAGAGGCCCTTGAGACTACTTGAAAACTTCTGACACTTGGGCTTTACCACAGCCATACGATATTTATTTATTTTTAGGAAAATTTTGATTCTGCACTTCACACGTCTCGTTTTTTTGGACACTTTTTGTCCAAATTTTTGAACTTTTTTAAGTTTTTCGCCCAAATCTTAGAAAGAAGATTCTTCGACAAGCCTATGATTATACAAAATTGAAATAGACAAAATTGCCAATGGAACACTACAGTAGTTTTCTGTATATTTGCTCACAAACATGATGCTGATCAGCTGTGAATGACATATGGTCCATCTGGTTTGAATATACCTTGAAGGTATTACCTTCTTGCACCCCGCACGCAATGGGGATATGTTTTTTTTGCGTGCTTTACCCACGAAACGGTTAGTCTTCCAAAAAACATTTTTATGAGAAATGCATGAAATTTTGTCTACTTTAATTCCGTATAGAATGGACCTGTGAAAAAATTAACGCTACCTTTTTAAAATTCTAAATACTTAGACCAAAAACTGAAAAAAGTGCAAAAATTTAGGCAAAATGTGCCAAAAATTAAGAACCGGGCCAAATTTTTGCCAGCCAGCAAACTTCAAATTAGTGTTCAGTGATCCAAAAAAACATAGAGGGTGAGAAAATCAAAACTATAGCAAAACATTCCCTGGAACCGCCATTTCACTGCGCGATTTGATAATTACTTTTGAATTTCTTGTAAAGTCATTCAATAATTTTTGGTTAAAAAAGGCTACCTTGATTGCTTTTTAAATTAAAAAATAAAACTAAAATTAGAAATGTCAGTTTTTTGCAATAATATAACAACTACTTCACTTTCTCTTTAAAGTAGGTACCTATCAGTCAGGTTGAAAACTTTAAAATTTTAAATTCTTATTCACTCAGCCATTGAGATGATTTTCAAAAAGTATTAGGAGTGTCTGCAATGATCATATAATACAAGGGTGTTCCTAAAAACCAGGTACACACAGTGAATGTACATTATTCTTTGGCTTATTTTATGCTTAAAAGTTCATATAAAGATAGGTCCCCAACCACTTCGTTACTGATCTACAGGGTGTTAAAATTTCAAGATTTGTTCTTTTTTATTATTTTTTTTAGCTCGTGCAGTTATCAAACTTTGGTCAAACAGTTAGTCAAACGTGGCCATCTCAGTTTTAATTTTTAACGGGTATACAGGGTGCACCATAATAATTTTTTGTAGGCTTACCTTATACATAAGTCGCCAGGAGCTACCCATCTGTCATTACAAAAATTTTCAAAGCCGACTAGATCTCAGAATTTTCATAGTCAACTTTCGTTTTTCTTACGGCCGCCATATTGTTTTTTTTTTATGTTGTTAGGTATAAAAAAAAATAAAAACCAAAAATTGTTAAACTTCAAAAAATAATTAAAAAAAATTTTTATTCTTCTTTTTTCTTTACAAAAAAGACAACTTTTTAAACCGAATTTCATAGATAAATTAAAAAACCATAAGATAAGCACTATTTCGGCGTATTTTAACAATGTTGACGTATTTCGATGATTTTTTTTAGGTTTTTTCTTTGAAAAAAGAAGAATAAAAATTATTTAAAAAAATTCAGAAGTTTATTAATTTTTGGTTTCCATTATTTTTTTTAGTATCGAAAGACAAAAAAAAATAATATGGCGGCTATAAGAAAAACGAAAGTTGACTGTTAAAACTCTTGGATCTAGTCGACTTTGAAAATTTTTAAAATGACAGATGGGTGACTCTTGACGATTTATGTAAGACTACAAAACATTATCAATTAATTTTCAATAATTAGAATGATATGGCAAAAATAAGAAATCTCGATTTTTCAGTTTTTTCAGGATATTTCAGGAGTAGTCACATATATATTGTATGTCTTGACGGTCACAAAATTGCGCATCTTTTCTCTAATTCAACCGACCCTGTATTTCTTAGCGTTCAGGAGATAGCAATATAGAGAAGGATATATGGTGCACCCTGTAGTGCAGATTAAACTGTGAAAAATAATGTAAGCGAAAAATTATCAAAATAAATCCCTAACTTTAGCATTAATTTTTTTTAAATTTCGTCTAACCAGTGACAGAAATTTTTTTCTCGACAACGATCGCAGATACAAAGAAAGAAAGTTCAGCGGTAGAAAATGGTGGCATGACCCCTGAAAAAATATGAAAAAATATTTCCTTGTATATTCTCACAACTATTTGGCATGCCCAATGATGTAAGCCCTACAACTTAACCTGTATTCCAAATTAGATCTAAATATTTCAAGAACTAAGGAAGTTAAAAAAAAAATTTTTTTCAACACCCTGTTACCTCCTTTTGTATGTACCCGGTATTTAAGAACACCCAGTACAAGTGCTTCCTGAAAATTTTCAAGGTCAAAAGTCATTAGTATAATTTTGTCAGCATTCCTCGATCCTCAAAGTAATATTCAGATAGGTATCCGTAAAAATAATCGTCATTCAAGAAGTAATAGCTAGCAGATAATGACAGCTAAGTATTTTCGTACCAACACCGGATATTCAGCCATTTTCTCGTTGCTTCCCCAATTTCTGCATATGGCAATTATTTTGAATTTTGATTTTCTAGAATAATTTTTCCCTATCTTGGCCAATATTTCTAGGTCTTGTTTAAGAATAATTACTTTACAATGATGTGGATGCAACAACCTATTTTTGAGATAAACCCTTCTTTAAAATTCAAATAGGTAAATGTAAGAAATATCAATAAACATCAATAGTTATTATTTTCAATTATTTAGCAAAAACTTCAACATCGCGGTTTTAATTCGTGCTTTTTTTTCGGTAAATATTTTTTATTGGAAATTAATAATTATTATTAACAAATTAAACAAGCATGATGGAGAAAAACAACAGACATATCTTGCAAGATGGTCAATACAGGTTGAAACCTTTCATAGACCCTTATTAAAGGGAGATCCCATACTCACTTTTTGCAGCCATTACTTTTCACCAACTTAGCCTCCTTAATCGAGTTGAAAACACAGAGATTCGAATAACTATAATCTGCTCGCTATTATTTATTATAATCTAACTAGACACACTTTTGTTTTCTGGTTTATAAAAAAAATTAATACTTTAATAAAATGTAAAAAGACACCTGATTTTAAATGCTGAAGTAAAATAAATGAACCAACGGACAATCAAAAGCAAATACGTGGGTATGGTAAAAACTACCTGATAAAATTACTTGATAAAACTACCTACCTACCTGATAAATCTACTTACTTATCTCCTGTATCTTGAAGACGAGGAGCTAACAGAAGCATCGATTTGAATCTCTCCTCGATTTGAAGAAGAGTATAATTTTTGTATTATACTTAGATAAAAAAATGTCTTGAAAATTTTTAACCAATACCTTATTGAATTGCTTTTCTTAAGGAAAATCAGGGAAAACAATAACTGAAATGAAATCAACAAAAATAAAAAAAAGAGAAAGCAACAAGTTATACTATATTATGTCCCATAAAATGTGGTCAGTATCCCTGGTTTGGGTAAATTTATCAAAAATAAATAAAAAAAGCCATAATATTTATTCCCTTGAGACACCCCAGCGAATATATGACCACTTGAAGTTAAGGGTTGAAAATCTATTTTTTGCAATAACTTTTTCATTAAATTTTGATAATTTTTCGTATAATTTTGCAATTCATATTTTAGATTGCTTATAATAATGTTTTCTAATCTCTTGTAGCACATACATAAACTTGGGAGTGGCAAAACCTCCTCATTCACTTCAAAGAAAGAAACAAAAATAATAATTCTACCAATTTCTTGGTTAATTTTCTTTTAGTTTCATATTTTTTGCATGAAAAATGGATAATGATTTATTTCTATAGAGCGAATCGTCATAGAGATTAACGTCATTTTAATAGGTATGAGTAATGCAGCGAAGAACTTTCTTTATAATTAGCACTTAATTGTAAGTAAATTTGAACAAGACTGCTGATCTTTGACAGTAAATTAAGTAGGAAACAAAACAATTAAATAGAAAACTTTAATAGGCGTCAAAAAATGATGTTTTCATGCAAATTCAATTCTAATTGATTTGAGAAAGAATTAGGTAGGTACACAAACACTTAATATGCACATATGCATTTAAGTGTAATATTATATGTAATGACGAATTGTAATGCTCTCGAAGCCAGAAGCTTATATGTGAAAAAATATCCGGATCGTAGAGCTCCCGATCGCAAAATATTTGATCGTACGTTTGGGAGAAACTGATGAGTTTATTGTTTTCATAAAAAAAATTTGACAATACAAAATTCTTTTTGATATTTTAGGAAAATTCGCTCTAAAAAAAACTCGCAAAAGGATCTTTGCAAAGATTACATAATAGGTATTCAGCAATAGCCTAACAAATTAGATGCAGTTACTGCTAATCCAAATATTAGAGTATTCAATCATTAGTGGAGAGGGTCTGTCAAAAAAAAGGCTCCATCCGCCTTGGACCCGAGAATTTTTTTTTGATTTGTTTTTTCATAAAGTTGGACCCCCTCTTCATTTTGGTGGCATTTTCAAAAATTTAATCGACGCCCTGGCGGAGAAATATGCATGCGAAGACATCGGCAATGGGTTTTTTGCACATAACTCGCTTAATTCAACTCTGAGCATAGTAAATATCCTGTTGAGCCTTGGGGTATAGCGACATGGGGTAATAAAATCTTGAAAGGGGACACTTAGTCCTAAAAAATGCCGGGTAACGGAACCCGCTAACCCTAATCCTTGCCATTCACAGGACCAAACGCGTTTGGTGACCCTGTGACCTTAATAATGGTCCGATCGAGATCTACAGGGGCTCAAATCAAAGATAAAAAAATTTCCGTCTGATGACGAAATAAATTTTACCCCACGCCCTTCTTTCATGGCAAAAAACCAGTTTTAAGAAAAAAAAGGGGGGAGGGAAATCGGTTTTTCTGCGGGCATCTTGCCAATTTTGGCGGAATCGAAAAAAAAATACCATTTTAAAGTAGGCATTCCAAAGTGTCATCTCCCATTGGTTGGGCCCGATGCCCCAATATTAGCGAAAGTTATAGCAATTTGAATTTTAATTATGATTTCCCCTCCCCTCCCCCTCTAATCGAGATAGCGACTTCAAAATTTCAAGCATCATTGAGGACACTGCTGTCTGTCGATGAAAAAAAATTAAGTCCCTAAGTCGATTTTTTCCACGCGAACACGGACGGCGGTGTATTCGCACCGCGGCGGAACCCTGAAGAAAGGGCCTTAAAATTGAAAATGCGATATCTCGAGAACCGTTTGACCGATTTGAACCAGTCAAAGTTCAAATTACGCGTCTTCAAGAGCTCTTCATTTTTCAACCGGATATTTACTATGCTCAGAGTTGAATTAAGCGAGTTATGTGCAAAAAACCCATTGCCGATGTCTTCGCATGCACATTTCTCCGCCAGGGCGTCGATTAAATTTTTGAAAATGCCACCAAAATGAAGAGGGGGTCCAACTTTATGAAAAAAAAATAAAAAAAATTCTCGGGTCCAAGGCGGTTCGAAAGTTAGACCCTCTCTACTACATCAACGCTGAAAAATAATAACACAAAATCAATGATACGTCGAATTCTTAAAACACTAATGCTGGTGCTGGTTTGTTTGTACAAAACTATGTACAAAATCAATTTTTCATTCCTTCAGTTTATATTGTATGCGGATGAAGCAGGTTTCGGGGAGCAGATGGTGTCATTAATTGTCAAAATTTTTACTTTTGGTCTGATCAGAATCTACCACCAGGGCCAAAAAACGCGCCACCAAAATTTAGTACCTACCTATAAATGTTTGAGAAATAATGATTGGGCCGAAGTTACTTGGCCCAATTTTGTTACTACCTCGACTTAATGTGAACTTTACCATGGATTTCTTATGGAACAGTGACCTTTAGCTTTAGAAGACATCGGTATTCAAACTCGATTGAATATGTTGTTTGTGCATGACGGTTCACCTCCATATTTTGACCTTGAAGTAAGAGAACATTTAAATACCATTTTGCCAAACCATTGGATTGGCCGTGGTGGACCTATTCCTTGGCCTCTACGATCACTAGATTTTATTCCACTAGATTTCTTTTTGTGGTGATATCTACGGAATCTTGTTTATGGAACACTAATCGAGACAATCGAAGACCTGCGAGAGGATTTTGTGTCATTCAAAGATTCAAATAATATCAAGATAAATGAAATGTTGCGGCGTGCCCAGTAATCCTGTCTTAGACCAGCACGGACCTTTAGAATGGGGTGCTAATGTTGATGAGATTTTATTATAAAAAAATCTTTTTAGAGATGTTATTTTGTTTCCCGCCTTATTTACTGTTATATATATAAACGATTCGCTCTATCGAATTATTGTAAAATCCCCTTTTCAACATCCCCTAAGTTACACCCTGTACAATTTCGAAAAATCTTCAATTTATGTAATATAATGATTAGGTATCTCGTTCGGGTCTGAGTTCACAGATGAATAAATTCTGGGCTTCAGAAAAGCTTATTTATTTCGGGATGCTAGTAGCAGATTTACAAAAGAACATAATAGGTAATCATACATTTACAAAATCAGAACCGTCCAGCTGGGTACCCGCCGATGGCCTGTAAAATAAACATAAAATCCTTAAACTAAACAATTTCACCGAGTACAGTGGGCGGTAGGTATCTAAGAACAACGTGTCGCTGCACCAATGGATTACTTAACACTTTAAATCTCCGATATGGAGTCCATAAAGAAATACGACACTCGTTTTAACAAAGGTAGTTAGTCGAACAGTCGAATAATAAATAACAGTTCTTCAAATAATAAAACCTGGGTACACCAGAGGTTTGCTAATCTGGATCCCTGGTAATCTTAACTAGTAAGGAAAGGGGCAAACTGACCTTGACCCAGGTACTGATTTCCTTCGGACGGGGTTGAGAGTGTGGCGTTATCTGCCTAGAAGGACACACATACACACCTCCCCGTGAGATTAATATTTACTTGCTTCTCAAAGTAATCCACAACTTATACTGTCGATCCTTCCAACTCTTGTAGTATTTAGGTAAGTATATATTGGTACATCAACTATTTCCCTTTATTTGGGGCTGTTTGAATGTGATTTTTCTTATTATACTTTATTAATTCTCCCACACCCCTCACTCTGACATCTGTCTTCTCTCATCACCAAAGTGATAATTATTGTTATTATTTACACGTATTATTAGCACGTACTTGATTTGGAATCAGTACATATACCCCCCCTTAATGGGAGACTCTTCCGATGACTGGAACCTAACAAAGACTGAGGAAGAGACTGCCATTAACCATTCCTAAATTCTAAGCTAACTATAAAACGGAAATAAGAAACTCAAAAATAATAATTCGGAATCAGAAGCTCTTCAAAAGATTAACATTATGAATACCCAACGGGGTATGGTCATCTTTCAAGACGATCTTACGTTCATAATTCTGGACCCAACCCGGTTTTTTGGAAAACGCAGACTCATTTTGGTTCAGCAACCGAATTAGAGCCACTTTCTCAGTATCGTCCAAACCGCTAGCTTGTTCGGCAACCTCTTGAAAAGTCAAAGAGGTTCCAGGGGTTGAGGAATAGTCCCTACTTGCACCTGGGTCTTTGTTGCCGATGTTGTCACTTGCGATGTTCATAAGTTCATTAACGCCTATGGTAAAGTCGATCAATTCTGTACCTTCCAGGGGAATCACGATATTGACATTCTCCTGATTTTTAAAACTTAAACAACGTCGCGGAGAGTCCAAAGTAATCTTATTATTTTGGAACCAGTCGTAACCTAAAATAAAGTCACGGGATAAATTCTGAACAATGAGACAACAGGTCTCGAACTTCTCCCCTTCTACCGAGAATTCTACAAAAACTTGCTGGGAAACCTTCTGCCTTTGTTTTGGTCCTTTCAGGGCAGCCTCAACAGTTACGCCGCTTACAGAAAAGATGGGCAGTTTTATTTTAACTTCATTTACTAACTTCCTGTATAGAGTCTGACTTATACAGGACGACTGACAACCTGTATCTACTAAGGCAGATACAGTCAAATCACAAATGGACACTTTCAAGGTCGGACAGGGAGCAGGATTAAGTTCCGAACCTAACGGCAGCTCATCCAGTAAATCCTGATCCGTAAAAAGAGAGTGGACTTCCCTGGGGAATGTGGAATCATCACCCCCCCAGCCTGGGCTCTCTTCACCTTTCATCCTAATTTCAGGCAGCTCATGTTTATCCTGCCCACACGCCGCATTTACTGGATTTATTTTAACTGACTCCAACACATGGATAGTTTTCGGAGCTAAATCATTCTTGTCCCGCCAAGAGTTGGGTTTGTTATTACTGTTAGTGTAGACCTGCTCGGGTCTATAATTTTCATTTTTCGAGACGAATCTCGAATTTGGTGGGTCGGGATCCCTATCTCGTTCCCACGTGGACGCCTGATTGCGTTCCACCGGCTTACTTGAGGAATACCCTTCACGGGGTCGTTCATTCCAGGATCGCTCTCTCTCCCGAGGCCCTTGCTGACGGTTATCCGGGAATCCCCGAACGGTAGGGGTATGTTTGGGGCCACCTTGTCTTTCCAAATTACGATGAGAATCATCACCTCGCACGGGAATATTTTGATTACCTGTCCCTGATGAAAAAGGATTGAAATTAGGCTTCCACCTCAGCTGATGATCTTGAGTCTCTACCAAGTCGAACAACCGGAGTTCCTCCTCAAAATCTTTTAAATTGTGAATTCTCAATAAGTTCAACCTTTCTGTAATATTAAAATGCTTAGCTAGTTCTATGATAATCTCGTCGTCAGATAAGCCATGCTGAACTTGAGAAAGCTCTCTCTGCAAATTGCGAAAATAAGATACACGACTGCCCTTTCGCGAGTCGTACCCCCCCTGATATAATTGTTTCAGAACCTCTCCCTTGCTAGGAGGAGTCCAATATTCCTTTAAGAACAAATCTATAAAGTGATCAAAAGACTGTATTTCATTAATTATGCCCCTGCACCACTGGGCACTGGCACCACGGAGACAGCCGCGTGCCAAATCAGATTTTCTGAACTCCGGCACACCTGCCTGATCTAGCAGCCATTTTAAATCTAACACAAAACCCAACGGATCGCCTTTTTGGGGTAATCGCGGGTCAAACTTTAGTTCCTTTAGAAGAGAAAGAAAATGGTTATCAATGCTACCATTATTAACAGCCGCAACACGATTGCTTGCGCCCGCGGATATTTGCTCAAATCTATTCTGGTCCAACACTACAGTTTCCTGATATCCCGAAGGGAGTTCATTTTTCCCATGATCAATCGGTTTTAAAACCAGCAGTTGCTTGAGTTCTCCTATTTCGCCTGTAAATTCTGTCATTTTTTTACCCAGTGTCTGGGAAATTACCTCAGAAATAGTGGAAGTTAATCCGTCTGTAAGGTTTTTCTGGTCATCCAACTTACTTTCCAAAACCTCAAAAGATTTGGACAGTATGGTGGCTACTTTCTCTTGGCCCTCCTGGAGAGACTGAGAAAACGAGGCGGTCAATTTTTCTTGACTTTGCTGAAACGAATTAGAGAGTAGGATTGCCAAGTTTTCCTGTCCTTGTTGATTTTGCCTCACCATTTCACTTTGTATCTCTATTAATCGCCTTTGCTCTTGTTTTTCTTCCTCTCTTTTCTTTACCAACTCGTTCATAGAATTGGCAAGCAGGGCCATTGATTCCTTAAATTGATTATCCGCAACACGGCGTGAACTCCTTCTTTTTTTTTCTGTCACAAGAGAAAACCCTTTGGCCTGTTCGCCACCAGAATCGGACACCGAAGTCTCGCCATTGCTCGACTGTCGTCGGTCATGATCAGAATTTTGAGGGCTGAAACCCCCTTTTGACGTACCCCTCCTCATTGTAACCTCATCGTTACCCAATATTTTAACAGTGCTTGATTCAGGTTCGGATTCAAACACTTTCCTAACCTCCAAAGTTTTCTTCCGCAACTCCATGGAGTGAGACCTAACAGGAGTTCTGGCAGTCATTATTAAGAAAAATTAAATTAATTAACCTTATTGTTACCAAAGAAATTAATTCACCTTTTAATGATACCCTATCATAACGAATGTAGGTACCTATCAACGGAAGAGCCTGAAATAAATCATCATCACAATAGCTAAGTACCTATCTACATATATTTCTCAGACTTCCACCTTCCCAAAATAAACAGCTTTCATCTGCCCCGAGTTGGGCGCCAAATGTACAATTTCGAAAAATCTTCAATTTATGTAATATAATGATTAGGTATCTCGTTCGGGTCTGAGTTCACAGATGAATAAATTCTGGGCTTCAGAAAAGCTTATTTATTTCGGGATGCTAGTAGCAGATTTACAAAAGAACATAATAGGTAATCATACATTTACAAAATCAGAACCGTCCAGCTGGGTACCCGCCGATGGCCTGTAAAATAAACATAAAATCCTTAAACTAAACAATTTCACCGAGTACAGTGGGCGGTAGGTATCTAAGAACAACGTGTCGCTGCACCAATGGATTACTTAACACTTTAAATCTCCGATATGGAGTCCATAAAGAAATACGACACTCGTTTTAACAAAGGTAGTTAGTCGAACAGTCGAATAATAAATAACAGTTCTTCAAATAATAAAACCTGGGTACACCAGAGGTTTGCTAATCTGGATCCCTGGTAATCTTAACTAGTAAGGAAAGGGGCAAACTGACCTTGACCCAGGTACTGATTTCCTTCGGACGGGGTTGAGAGTGTGGCGTTATCTGCCTAGAAGGACACACATACACACCTCCCCGTGAGATTAATATTTACTTGCTTCTCAAAGTAATCCACAACTTATACTGTCGATCCTTCCAACTCTTGTAGTATTTAGGTAAGTATATATATTGGTACATCAACTATTTCCCTTTATTTGGGGCTGTTTGAATGTGATTTTTCTTATTATACTTTATTAATTCTCCCACACCCCTCACTCTGACATCTGTCTTCTCTCATCACCAAAGTGATAATTATTGTTATTATTTACACGTATTATTAGCACGTACTTGATTTGGAATCAGTACAACCCCATCCTAAAAAAAGGGAATATTTACAATATGTTTTTATAATTATATTATTCAAAAGAAGTATTCGATTCTCTATTCAGCTGTTTTTTTCAAATTCAAAATTGGTACAGAAATAACCAAGGAAAGGTTCATCAAGGTGGCCATGGCTTTTTAACTGAATTTTCTCTCAGTGACTTTGACTGTCAAAATTTATCGATAATTTAGTGATAGATTTTAATTTGAAGGTGATAGTCATTATTATAATGAAAGTAGTTCAAGCAATTTATTAAATAATTCTGATTTATGGGGAAATAAAAAAAAATAAAACAAGAGCCCACTTTATCATGAACTTTAATTTTTCACCTGACTATTAAATTCTATGAAAATGAATAAAATTGCACGGTGGGTTCGGCTTGCGCCATAGGATGCAACCCCAGGCAGCTAAAACGCATGCCAACAACTGAGTGCAGTGCCTCCCGATGTGCGTGAAGGTAGGAAAGGCCTACTATCCAAAGTTTTTTTTTGGATCGTCAAACTTTGGATAGTAGGCCTTTCCTACCTCCACGCACATCGGGAGGCACTGCACTCAGTTGTTGGCATGCGTTTTAGCTGTCTGGGGTTGCATCCTATGGCGCAAGCCGAACCCACCGTGCAATTTTATTCATGTTCATCATTTTTCTCACTATTAAGTGACTAAGGTTGTGCTGTGTGTTAGCAAGATACATTGTACTGAAGAGTCCCAATTAGGACGAAACACGTGTCTACAATTTCCACCCCTGACTCACAGCATGAAATCAATGCCGTAAAACAATATGTCATTCACCTTCTTATTAAATTCTATGACTAAATTATTATTGATGAATTTTGACAGCTGAACTCATTCAGGGAAAGTTCAGATAAAAAGTCATGACCACCCCTTGATGAACACTTTCTTGGTTATTTCTGAAGCAATTTTGAATCTGAAAAAACAGCTGCATAGAGAATTATCGAATACTTTTTTTGAATAACTATATATGAAAATATATAAAGGGTCCAATTATTTTTAAGGGTAGGGGCTATAACTTAGGGATTGTTGAAGTGTGGGTTGTTTTCATGCTGTCATGTCATATTATAGGTACCTAGCGCTTTAAAAATTGTAATACATGGGTAATATCCCCTTTTATTTTTTTCGATTATCTCAACCTGTGTGTATGGTTTGGTCTGGTCAACTAAGTCTGGGACACCTGGGTGACTAAAAAAAATAAAAAATTAGAATTTAGTATTATTCGAATTTATTTAAGTATTTTTTATTTCCTTAAAATGGAACTTGAAACTTGATACAATAGCCTACAGAGACATTTTGATGAAACTTCAACCGTTTTCTAGTTATATCTACTCCCAGGTGAGTGCCAAAAAAGTGTGTGAACTTAAAGTGGGACCCACTGTTCTAGTAAATGTTGAAAATTAATTCTGCAAAAAAAAATGGCTTCTAGATTTATGCTAGATAAATCTTTTATAATCTATGGCTAGAGTTTAATGTAAAGGTCAATAAATATTTCTTAAAGCAAATCAGTATGCAACCAGTTAATATCGTACTGGGTTTGCTGTGTTGCCTAGATTGACGTAAATTGATGCCAATTCCTAATCAACCATCATAAATACATTATCGATAAAAAAAATAAAAAATAATTCCAGACAGTAAATTCGATTGGTCAAGATATTGCATCCATTTTTTTTTTATTCAAAATTTAAGAATAGTATCTTTGATTACCAAGAAAACTGGTTTTGGTCTCACTCTCTCTCGTCCGATATAATAATTTGTAAGCTTTTCTACTCCATAAAAATCCATAATCATCTCGATTCTTCATTAACCGACTGAGACAAGAAAGAAGAGAGACAAGACGACAAAAGACGAGACAGCACAATAAAAAAATGTAATTATTTATTTATCTTCTGCGCAACTGCCTTGACTTTATGTAACCTTTAATACTATCCAGTCAGTGGTGTCCTCTATGTTTAATTTCTGTAGTTAATTTAATACCTATGTATGTAGGTAATTCCAGTAATCAGAGAATTATAATAGGAGGTGCATAGGTAGGTATATAATTTAAACTTGGGGCAATTTAGTTATAATTTATGGAAATGAATAAGTACCTATTTTAAATTATTTGAATCTAGAATTCTATTCAATATGCCATTACCTAGCCTAGACTAGAGTCCCTCGGCCTATAATACTATTATAATAGGTATTGGTAATATTATTCAACGTGATTTTACAGAATTTTTGACGTAGGAAGGTAAGGTACATACCTACTTCGTTAAATTTAACACAAAACAAAAATAACAACAGACTTAGATAATATGCGAAACTTTACCTAACTATACATTGCAAAATGTGAATGTTGTCAATTCTCAGTTGCAAGTTTACAGTTTACCTAGGTCCTTGGTAAGTAGGTAACATCTATCTGAAAACATGATAGGTACATAGGTAGGTACTGCGCAACGCAATAAGTATGGTGCACCTATTGAAGACTTCGAAGACATCAAAAACTTCTATATCTACTATAATGCCCGTTTTTGTGAGTCTGGAGTAGATCATCTTTTCGAAACTGGTAAACGTAAAAACAATCAAATTACACCAATAAATGCAGGACCTATGTATACCTAGTCACCACCTGGAATTCAGGCTGATGGGGAATTCCCCATAAATTGTTCCCTCACTCTTTTTTCATCTGTAAATTCCGCCTAAACTCATGGACCAAGGTCCAGAATGGAGTGTTTCTTTCTTCTAACGACAATGATAGAAACCTCATAAAGAATACGAATACAGGGTGTTTGAAAATTAACGATGTGATTCCCTGCTTCATTCTAAGAAAAAAAGTTCATAGTCATATGGGTCCGCAAATGTACCGTTTTTGAGATACAGGGTGTCAAAAAAAAACACGATTTTTTTTGACGATACCTATCTCAGGAACTGTTTGAGATACAGAACTCAGCTTTTGTACAATAAGAGGGATATTTTGTTTAATAAGAGGGAAAATTATAATAATATCTTAAAGCTTTTGACCACAATGTTTGTAGAAAACATTGACAGTTTAAAATATGCTTCCGCAATGCCAGTTTTCCCAGTGTCATAGACAACAGGGGCGAACATTTTCAGCAATCCCAACATTTCCGCCACTGTCGTATGAAGTGAATTTATTGAGTGCTCAAAAGTGAATAATATTAACGATAAAATGTGTAAAAAATTTCAGTTTCATATCTCAAACGGTTCCAGAGATATCGCCAAAATACTGAAAAAAAAAAATTCTTTTGACGCCCTGTATTTCGAAAATGGTGGGTTTGCGGACCCGTGTTAATGGAAAAAGTTTCGGGGGAGGACCCGAACCCCCCTTCATCCTGAGGGATACTCCGTACTCCCCAGAGTCCTCCACAGCCTGTCCCTCTAAAGTGATCATGAAATTTTTTTAATAGCTGAGTTAGTACTACTCAAAATCACTACCGTTTGGAGCCTTTACTTAAATTGATTTGCCCCTAGAAGGGGGAAGGTAGGGGGTTAACCACTATTTACTTCCTACTCGGAAACTGTTTCGCCGGCCCTGCCTATAAGAAATAAGTATACGAAATACAGTCGAGTCCCGCTAATCCGAATTATATCCGACAAATAGTTGTTCGGAGTAGTGAATATTCGGACTAGCCCGTATGTGGATTAGTGAATATGGTGAATGGGGTCTGATTAGCGAGCTATACTGTATGTTGAATTCGGACTAAGTCTGAAAAAAAATTCTAACTGAAGATAGAAAGAAATTTAGGAAAGCTTTAACTGGCCGTTGCTGAAAAAATTTAAAATTCCAGATTTTTCATTTTTATTATTGAAAATAACTTAATAATTTTATTACAGGCTTACTAAAGTCTCATGTTTACCCAACTTTCATTTTTCTTATGACCACCATATCATTTGTTTGTCGTTTTGCTTGAAAAAAAATTAACTTCAACCAAAAATATAAAATTAAAAAACAAAAAAAATTTAATTTGATTTTTTAAAAAGAATATTTGTCTCCGAATGACGTTCATAAGCAAAAACCGTTCACCGATGAAAAATACCAATGACAAGCAATTACGAAGTCATAATACCCTCATCTTAAGAAAAAACCATGTTTTTCGAAAAAAGAAGAGTAAAATTTTGCATTTTTTTATATAATGATTTTTTATATATGAAAAAACTATACCTATGGTGGCCTCAGGAAAAAGAAAAGTTAACTACTTATTACAACAACGTAGGTACTAAGGAATCAAATTATATGGCTGAAATAAGAAATCTCGACATTTCAGTTTTTCCAGCATATTTCAGTTTTCAGTAACGAATGCAGCCACCCTAGAAAATTTTTCAGAATACAAATAAGATTTTGGATAGGTACCTACTACCTACTCTACCTACCTATTTTTGAAACTTTAGCAAAATGTTAATCTTATCTAACTTAAGTAATTAACTTAATAAATATTTTATATGTACTTTGAAAAGTTGGGCTCTTTTATTATTTCTCCTGCCTGAAGTTTCGCTTTTGGACTATAAATCAATGCTCAAACATGTTTTGAGACAGCCTTTCGAATGTTGGTTGCCTTTACGAATGTTCGTGTGGACTAACGCATAAAAATAGGTAATCATGCTAATTGGTAACTACTTACAGGTTACAGGTGATTCATGACCACTGCGACTTAGTTAAATGCCAGGTAGAGGACATCGAGGCAAGTCTAAATCTATGACAATTTTTGTTTTTTTTTTTATTAACAGGTAGGTAAGAAGGTACAGGGTGTTTTCTATGTGCTTAAATTTTAAACGGAGATATCTTTGTAACGGTTTAATAAAATCGAATAACATTTATCAGAAACGCTCATCTACGCAATTCGAGATGACCTATTTGCAAATTAAAAATCCGGGATCCACTGGAAAAGAAATGGTTTGCACTTTTTTGACAGAAAAGCACATTTTCCGATCGAGTTTCGGAAAAGAGGCCATTTGTATCTTGGAAAGCGACAATCAAACGTGACTTTCGGAAATTTTATTAACGAAAATTCAAAAATTCTCAATAAGTTCTACAGGATCTCAAAATTTCGCATAAAAACTTAAAATAAACCTACAGGAGCATTTCAAATTAATTTTTTGTTTGGATATCTGATGATTGGAAAATTGACTTGAGCTCCACTTCCTGAAATTTTTAACGAATCATGAATAGGTAGGTATATCAGAGCACAAATATTTAAAAATCGTAATTTCTTTGTGAAATCGAACAAATGTCTTCAGCTTTAGAAAATCAATATACTTACACATTTTTTACAATAATAATTTTATGTAAAAAAAAAAAATGCTAGCGTGCAGCAACTGGTACAGGAATAGAAAAGCTGCGTCCTAATTCCACAATAAAAAATTTATTTCTGTGCCAAGTGAGGAAGGTCTAAAGGCATTAATCAAAACATAATCGTGAGTTATTTTTATAGTTTTCCAGCGTCCTCAGAAGCAAGTTCATTTTTAGCTCCCCGGCTTTGGCATTAGTAACCTGTGTGGTTATTTCTATTTCTTATTAGTTCTTTCTTAGTTTCTTAGTTTTTAATTTACTCGACGACACTGATGAAACTAGACGAAACAACACGTCTGCTGAAGTGCTGAAGATAGAACAGTCTCTCTGAAATGAAATGAATACACCCATCGCTTGTGGTGGGTCTTATTTTCGGTATAATTAACTCGCAGACTCGTAGATGTCAATCAACCACCAACCGAGAATCCTCTTGTCGTGTGTGATCTCTCAAAGAAATGTCAGCTGGCTGAAATGGATATCTGTACTACGTGTATGATGTGTGAGTGTAATTCTAGTTGGTCGCTAAGAATAATGATGATGGATGGAAACCATAGGAAAAATACGCCAAGAAGCAAGGAATAAAATAAACATCATTAATTATTGAGAATTGTCAACGTTGAAAAACTTGGGATAGTCAGTTCTTTGAGAAAAATCACACGATAGCTGAATGGACGAGCTATAAATTTTACACCTGTCCTGCTGTTTGTATAGCCTCAGAATGAAGGCTATAATATGTATGTGTAACGAAATACAAGTCTGCTCTATATTTTTTGAGTGAGTTTGTTCAGTTTTTCATATTTACCGTAATCAAAATAAGGATTTTTATTGATTTTAGTTAAAACTTATACAGTATGTGGAACGCACTTATGGAATAAAATTCACTATTCACACAAAAAAACGTTTTTGAAAATAAAGCTCACAGACTCAACTTCAAATTTTTATTTGGCATTTTTTAGCCTCACTTTTTTTACATCAGTTGCAGATTAAATTGACTAGGTTATGAGTTATAAACAAATGAAAATCGCAATTTTCCATTTTTATAGGTGTACCTATTTTAACTTTTTATGTACTATCCGATAAAGTACAGAAAATTTTTATACAGGCTGATGGAAAATCTGATAATTTAGACTCAAGCGACCAGCGTACCGAAAGCGCTGACGTCACCGCATGTTTACAGGTCACCATATCAGCATGTTTACAGGACGTATTTACAGGTGCAAAAATGTGGCTGCAGTTCGATATGACTGCCACATAATGGGATTGATAGAAACTTGCCGCGGGCTAGAGCCCATTAACCACCACTGCAGAACCCGCACCCGAATCGTGGCTCAGGACGATTTCTTGCAAAAGAAAAATAAATTGCGGCAAAATGTGCGGGTGTCGTAAGGCAGGACTAAAATGTTCAGTTATATGCCAAAGCTGCATATTAGCGAAACATGTGATCCTGTTGTCAAATTTCACGAGGTACTTGATGACTACGAAGATGATGGTACCATCGAAGATCCTCCCGATCAACATCGAACATCAGCAAATAATGTCAGGATATATGCGGAGAGGAAACCGACGATGTTGGTTTGGCAGGACCATCGTCGGAAAAAAAGACTTAGGTATTTCGGTCTTGAGCTTGTAAGAAAAAAAAAGAGAAAAACACATCACCTCTGGATTCTGAACGCTTATGCAAGGAAAAGTCGAAATTCCAGCTTCAAACTCTTTAAAAGGGAATCGACGGCAGAAGCCGCAATAAAATTGCAAGCGATAAAACGTGGATTTAGGGTTACTAGGGATACCATGTAGGATACCAATTTCTGTCAGTGAAAAATTGTTTTCAGCGCCTGCATCAATGTCCATCATAAAAAACTGTCTTCGAGAAAACTGAACAGAACAAGAAGAATTGCTGTGTGTAGGCTTTCACGACTGGTTTCCACTGAAATGATAATTAATTCGGAGCTGTTTTACCGTGGTCCATTCAAATTTGCTTCCAACGTTTCATCAACCAATTTTGCTATAGACATTATCAGCGTTATGTGTGTGCAAGACTCATGCAAATTTTTTTTTCACTACGCTCATGTCTACTGACAACTGGCTAGATGGCTGGAAGAGCTCTCTAATTCATAGGCCGATGGTCTGGTGACGTCATACCCCCTCGACTACAGCAGCTTCAGGGTGGAGATAGTTGCTATCTCCAAGCAATATGTTGCTTAGTCAGATGATGATTTATTCGGGTCTCACGCAACGCCGAATGCCAAACCTTCCTCCTTCTTCATTCCTGCCAAAATTTTTGAATGTTTATAAACTTCAATTGCTTAACGTTGAATAACACATCATTTGAGAAAGCTGGGAAGAAACAAGAAGAATAATTGGTGTAGGTAGGCTTTAAGGGCTGGTTTCAACTCTCATAGCCGGTAGCAATTTATTCGGAGCTGTTTCACCGTGGTTCGTTGAGATTTGCGTTCTAAGTTTCGTCTACAACTATTGAGGACTTTATCACCGTTAGCTATGTGTGCGCAAGCAATGTTTCTACTCCTCTCTCGTCTTCACTGACAACTGGCTGGATGGTTGGAAGACCGTTCGTATTTATAGGTCGAAAGTCCGGTGACGTCATACCCCCTCCACTAGGTATTTCCACCCTAGCAACGGCCGGTCTTTCCGGCGATGTCTAGTTCTAAATAGCAACTAAAGAATTTGGTTCCTCGTGGTCAATTATATGATTTAACTAGCAGGATTGTAAATTTAATTCCGCCGATGAAAAATTCTTCTCAGTGCATCATCGGCCACCCTCTAAAACGGCTCTTTGACAAAATATGAAAGAAACAAGAAGAAGTGTGTAGGCTTTCACGGCTAGCTTCAATTGAAATCATACTATATTCAGGGGCGTTTGGCCATGAACTTTACCATGAAGATTGTGATCCATGAAGATTTGCTAGGAACAGAAGCTTTATGCGCCAACAATGCTTCAACTTCTGTCGTGTATACTGATAACTGGCGGGACAGCTCAAGAACGCTTCTATTTATAGGCCGCTGGTCCGGTGACGTCATACTCCCTCCACTCTAGCAACGGCTGCTCTTTCCGGTGACGTCATCGATTGCTGGTCAGATGATGATTTATTCGGGTCTATCGTGACGCCTGATGCCAAATACTCAACAGTTTCATTCCCCCCTCCTTCATTCCGAAATTTTTGAATTTTTATTAAATTTCAATTATTGGTTATCGATGTAAACGGGTATAATAGTGTGCCAGTAGTAGAGAACTAACAGAATAGTGTGCCAGTAGTAACAGAATGCAAAAGTTTTCCAACAATCCATATCTTATACCAGAAACGAGATCATGATTTTATTTCTAACATAATCTACAATCAATAAGAAAATGATCTTCTAAAGTTTATATTTCAGTAATTTTAGTAATCAACCTACCTATACATTTTGGCAACGAAGGCAAGAATAATTATAAAGCAGCCAAAAATCCTAATCCTAGCTTATGACTTATTGAAATGAAAATGAATATGATGTGTTACTTTTTGTGCTTTAATAAAGGTCTTTGTTTCTTGATTGTTAAGCGAAATCAACCTTCCAATATAAAAAAGACAAAACATCAACGGTTAAAGAGGTAATATAAATTAAGAGCTTTTACAATGCAGTTTAAGGTATCATTATGTCCTTCAAAGAACAGTGTCAATCTTTTATATGTAGATACACATACACCCAAATAAAGAAAAACAATAGGAATGAATTATTCAACCAAACTGGTTTCTCGTAAGAAACTTACCTATACTCCTATACACACACGTCGCTATGTCTGTAGCGTGGAGTGCATAGACAGTTTAAAAATGCTTCGGTAGTTTCGGTAAATTAACAAAAAAAAAACGTGTGTAAGTACCTATGCAACCAGTGTTTTCCTAATTAATTAGCTTTTTAGTAATTATTCGTTACCTTGTCAAAAAAATTGTCTAATTTCAATCCAAAACTGCCCTTTAATAAAATGATGAATTTTGTTCGTTTTCACCTCACGGCTAAACTGTACATTGAAACAACGTGAAAATTTGTTTCTATATTTATTTATACAATGTTTCTATGATCATCATGAGTTTTGTATATTATTGCCTTTATTAAGCATATCTATATTTTTTTATTTCTAACATATGGTTTGAATGTTGGCAATAAAGTGTAAATCGTATTACCTTGCATCCCGGAAACCTCCTTTCTCTGATTACATTAACCTACCTTTTTCCAGAAATTCCAGATAAATTTCCTTTATAAAGTCCTGATCTTGATTTAAAGGTAAAATTAGTTGCAAAAAGACTGGGAAAAACGGAAGGTTTTTAGGTAAATTCTACCAAAAACGTTAAGCTAAAAAAAACAGGAAACTGAGCTCAAAAAGCGGCGACAAAATTAAGTGCCATCTAGCGTTTCGGGGCGGACCTAACGACTATTTAAAAAATAATTACTCTCCTTTACTTCACTCTAAAGTCTGAATAATAAAATGAAACTATTGTCAAAATTACTTCAGCGGGGTTGTGTAGATTGATATCAAGGGAATCAACCCAATTCGCATACTAATTTTGGTGCTAGGTCCGCCCCGAACAAATAGATGTCGCTAGTCTCAGTGTCTTCGACCAAATTCATGTAGGTATTTCAGTAAGAATTTCTTGTATTAAAGTTAAAGGTATGCATATGACTTTACCCATATCCCCCTTTCACTTAAAATCACTTAAAAAGCGCTTTCAGGCCTTGTCTCTTTAATAAGCAGATTATTTTTGATACGTTATTGAAAATCGTGTAGAAGTCTTTTATAAATAAGTTGATAATATGAAACTGTGTCATAATAGTTGCGGTTGGTTACTTTTAGTATCTACCAATCCAACAATTTGAAAGGTTATATGATTCACGCTTTAAATGATTTTACGAACGAGCTGTCATGTTGGCAACATTTAACTTACTGGGCCAGATTACCCATAAGGCAATACAAGTAGTGGCCTAATCCTAATAGACGCGCCGCGGCCTGATTTAATGTTTTATTGCACATTTTTTCACGATTTATAATTACAAAGCGAGATGTCATGTAAAAAAAAGACTGATGCTGGAAATATTTTTCTTGTTAAGGGAAATCGCGTGACCTTGAACATTAAAAAAAAATTCGCCCGTGGTGCTAAGAGCCCTCCGCTTTATGTCCGTTTTACGTTTACCGTCAGTAAATTTATTTACACCGCATATAATGCAAAACCTCACGACGAGCCACTACTAAGCATACACCTCACACACGGGGGTGGGGGTCAATAATATAGTTGCTCTAAAGAGGAAAAAATTATTATCCGGCCCTGTTCACTGCATGATTGCAATGTAAGTTTAATAAATTTTAAGAATTAATTTATTAATTGTCGTTTTTAAGTTCGAGGTGGCTCTGTTTCTTGTGCAAATTTTTGCGCAGATAAAAAATATCATAGAGATAGAATAGAGAGGAGACGACATGACGTGACACAAATGGGATCAGGTCCGCCATATTGATACCACTTTTATGTCAAACTTATGTTATGACATAAGTGAACGCTTTTTATTGAATTTCATTTGATTTAAGGACGGTCTTTAAGATCTTTGGTGTTAAATTGAAAAGCCAAAGATGGTTTCTTGTGCAGTTCGTACCTGCTGTAGTAGAGACTGCACTGATAAAAAAAAAACGTCCGGAATAACATTCCATAGGTAAGTATCAACAATATACAGGACCGTACCTACTTGCATAGTACACTAAAAATCTAAAATTTAAAATGACCATGATTATTGGCCGGATATTTTATATTCTTTTATTGACTTGAAAAACACAAAAGGTCTGCAATATCCATCTGAAGACGTGTTAAAAATATGTATGAAATGTGAGAAACATTTTTATTTATGAAAATTTTGCAAATAAAAATTAAGTCTGACCCTGTCGAGTCGCCATATTGTTACTCCTATAAGCTCCACCCACTGATGCCGTTTTTTAATGTACTATTAGGTGATCATAGCGGCTCCTCTCTATTCTATCTCTATGAAAAATATAGAGAGTGAGCAGTGGCGGATTTATACTTCTGTAGCCTAGGGACTATTGGAAATTTGTCGTTTCCAACCAGTGGCGCCTCGTGCATGAAGTTTGGGATATAAGTTTTGATCAAAATCATTTAAGAACGTCGGGGAGGGGGGGAGCAGGTCAAGTAGGTTCCCTGAAGATGCGCTGCAGACGAAAAAATACTCTTAAGGTTACGACGCAATTTTCAAGTAGTTCAGATTTTCATCAGATGTAAAAGTGAAAAAATTAAATGTGTTTTTGGTATACAGGGTGGTTAACAATTCGATGCTCACCATTGGGATCTCGGAAACGGTAAAAGATACAGGGTCGGTTAAATTAGAGAAAAGTTTCACAATTTGATGCTTAATAAGAATTAGATTCTTTTTACATTTTCAGTCGATTCTGAAATATCATGAAAAAACTGAAAAATCAAAATTTCCTATTTTACCCATATCTTTTTTATTATTGGAAATTAATTAATTATTTTTTGTAGGCTTACATAAGTTGTCAAAAGTTATCCGTTTGTCCGTTTGACATTACAAAAATTGGTAATTATTTACATCCGCGGCTCCTAAGTTTCATCAATTTTTTCGGGACCGAGGAGCGAAATAGGGGTGCTGGGTGGGTAAGAAGCTAAAAAGAGCCATTGCAAACTAATATTAAGGTCACAACTAAGGCCTCTTTGGCACTACGGTCGAATTTCTATTTTTTTATTCACTTTCAGGGCAAGGAAAATCTTCGAGATTAACAGTAGCACGGTTTTTATTTTGAATTTTGCATTTATTTTGCATTTATATTCAAAAAATCATTGCATCAATCCCTGTGGACTGGACACGATATGTGAAAGCGGATATAGAGTCGGTCCGGTAATGCACGCTTCGAAGCGCTTGAAGTGGGTACTTCCGTAATTCGCGGTATCTACTCGTCGCCTCTTGTCAGGACCGCACTCTCTCCGCACTCTCAAAACAGTTTTTTTAGGCCATTTTGTGGCTTTCCCTTTCATTTGCAAAGCAAATAAATAATTTCCTGGTGTTAGTATGGGTATGTTCTCCACCCCTATACATATAGGTGCCATAGTGAAACTTTAGGAGCCGCGGATGTAAATAATGACCCAAAAATTTTCAAAGCCAGCTAGATCCCAAAGTTTTCATAGCCAACTTTTGTTTTTCTATGTCATTCGGTATGAAAAAAATAACGGAAACCAAAAACTAATAAACTTCATATAATAAATTTCAAAAATTTTTATTCTTCTTTTTTCAAAGAAAAACAGATAGTTCTTAACTGAAATAGGCCAATATGAAGTCATACTGCTTGCCTCATGGTTGTTTAATTTCTCAATGATATTCTATCTAAAAAGTTGACTTTTTTTAAGGAAAAAGAAGAATAAACATTTTTGAAATTTATTTTTTGAAGTTTATTAGTTTTTGGTTTACCATAGGAAAACAATATGGCGGCCATAAGAAAAACAAAACTTGGCTATGAAAACTTTGGGATCTAGTTGGCTTTGAAAATTTTTGTAATGTCAAACGGATAGCTTTTGACGACTTATGTAAGCCTACAAAAAATAATTAATTAATTTCCAATAATAAAAAAGATAATATGGGTAAAATAAGAAATTTTGATTTTTCAGTTTTTTCAGGATATTTCAACAACGACTGAAAATATTCAAAAAGAAAAATCAAATTCTTATTAAGCATCAAATTGTGCAACTTTTCTCTAATTTAGCCCACCCTTCAAATGTATGGAGTATCTTTTACCGTTCCCGAGATTCCAGTGGTGAGCATCGAATTGTTAACCAGCCTGTATACTTTTCCAAAACTTTGCCAGTCCTGTATTTTGGCGTCCTGGGCTGTAGTCCCTGTAGCCCTTTATACCTTCCTGCTCCATATCCATCACTGAGAGTGAGTAATAACTGAAATAATCCGGAAAACTAACCTCGGACCGTCTTGCTAATTAAACCTAATCCACGTGTTTGCTAGAGGGTTGAACAACAATCCGAGAAGAAGGTAGCTTGACAGGCATGTATCCAAAAAAATATATTCTCGAATATCGAGGCACGTAACCTGCTATAGCTGAAATGTGTTCTTTTTTTCAATTTTGTTATTGAAAAGGCACATGCACTGCAGGGGAATCCCTATGACTCTCTGGGAGCGGTTCACGAGCGGAGGCAGATAACGATTCAATCAATTTGGCAGCATTTCATTTTTATTCTTTGTACCTTGTATAATACCGTACCGACGGTAGGTACATAACTATTCAGGCTATCACAGAATAAAGGGATAAACTTCTCTAAATTGAGTAGGTAGCACCGTGTCTCTGTGGCCGTATAACTGTCACTTTCCCATTCGGTCTCTGTGAATAACATTGAATTTAGGAACTATGGTGTTTTAATTAATTAATTTTGCGTTGTTATTGGAAACGCAAGAACTGTTGAACAATGCCCTGTGATGTCTACAATTGTTGTAGTAGCGATAACAGAGAAAAAATATCGTCAAAACAAAATAAAGTAATCTCCAACATGAACTGTTAGGATATACAGTGAAAAGATGCCGGCAGATTAATTCTGGAACAATTACCAACAGAAAATATCCAGAAAAAATTTCAATCGACTTCAGAACGTATCTGTTTCGTGTAATCGAGGATTAGTAAATCGAAATCGTTTATGTTTTAGTTAACAAAATATTAAACGATACATCAAATCAAGAAATCAAGATTTCTTTCAGGCACAAGTCAATACAAATTCAAATTTCCCGCGCCGATAAGATCCAGTGACGTCATTGCGCCGACTTGGCAAACATAAGGCCGCATGGTATCGCATATTATCTCTTTATGTCATTGTATATCATATGAGTAGGTATTAACGAAGTTACAGGGTGGTGGTTAATACTCAATTTAAAGAATTGGTTTATTGAGCCTTTCTGTTAAAATTAAATGAATATTCGGTCATTATATACATCCGCGGCTACTACAGTTTCACTATGGTACCTTATAGGGGTGGAGAACATACCTATAGTAAAACCAGGAATTTGCTTTGAAAATGAAAGGGAAAGCAACAAAACGGCAATGAGAGTGCAATGAAAGTACGGACCTGGCAGATGCGATGATTAAATACGTCCAGTCTGGGATGTAACTACTTGAGGACAAAATTGATACCAAGCGCTTCGAAACGTATACAGTCACGTACTTGCATTATATCCGCTTTTTCATATCGTGAAAAGACCACAGGGATTGATGTTACCATTTTTGGAATATAAATACAAAATAAATGCAAAAATCAAAATAAAAACCGTGCTACTGTTAATCTCGAAGATATTCCTTGCCCTGAAAGTGAAAAAAAAATAGAAATTCCACCGTAGTGTCGAAGAGGCCTTAGTTGTGACCTTAATATTAGTTTGCAATGGCTGTTTTTAGCTTCTTACCCACCCAGCACCCCTATTTCGCTCCTCGGTCCCGAAGAAATTGATGAAACTTAGGAGCCGCAGATGTAGGTATATAATTACCGAATATTCTACCGTCGAAGTTTGTCGCCTTTATTCTAGGACATCCTGTATATAGCTTCATTCTACATGTATTAATACAGATTATCTGCATTATCAAAATACATATTATCTGATGCTATCATATCTGAAAAATAGTATACCTTAGGTGTCTAGTCATTTATGGTTGTGTATTGTTGATTATGTAAATATCTGTGGGTTTCCAGAGAATCCAGAAAATTTTTATTGAAAATAATGAAAACAATCACAGTTTAACAAGTTTTATAAGTTAAGCTAAAAGGTATACCTACTAAAATGATATACGAAGACGTAGAGGGACCATACTAGCAGCCTTTTTCGGTGAGAACTTGAACAAAAAATTGAGAATTCGACGAGGAAGTTCGAATTATAGACATTTTTCCTTCAGCGGGGGGAGGGGGCGGCAATTTTTGTATCAGCACGCAGGCGGCAAATAGGCTAGACCCCTGCCTACGTTACCTAGGCCTAGGTAGTAAGTTACAACAAATCTGAAAATAAAATTTTTGTCTTTAAATTTATACAGCAGAATAGTATGTACCTAGCCTCTCTACTGCAATTAATTAATAGGTAAGTCTTCATAGTTGGCGCAAAAATAATTTTACAAGTATTTTTATTGTGTCTGTCTTCTCTTTACGTAACGTAGATATAATAAAAGTAGGTAGTAGGTAGGAATGGAAGGAATGGAAGAGTCAGGGAGTTCGGAGTTGTAGTTTGTAGTTGAGTTGAGTAAAGAGTAAAGCTAAGCCAAAGCGCTAAACAAAGCTCCATACAACATGTATTTGAGTTGTCGAGTTTGTGTGTGTGTGTGTATGTGTATCTTTAGACGATCGTTCCCGACAGGACTCGGCGGATCCCGAATGCATGCCTGCAGTAGGAGACTTCCCCACTTCCACTTCCCGCAACAACCGTGAATAAATCCAGTTGGCCAGGTTAGTGAAGAAATCTCAATGTCGCCATGATGTAGTCGTCGCTTCGTTCGCGGTAAACATTTAAAATTTAACCGGGTGAAATTGCATTGTTGTTGTTTAATTCGCGAGTGTAAACAAGCCGTTTTCGGTGAATATTTTTGTGAATAGTTTACATTTATCCGCATATTCAGGCCTGAAGCTGCTCAGTGGTTAATGGCCCCGATTCTCCTCTACTCTACTCTTCGAGGTGTGTGCGCTCTTCTCTTGGTGAACCAAAAAAGTGAAGTGTTTTAGTGTCCGCCAGAATCGTTGGAAATATAATCAAGTCGTTTTTTGGGAAATGTATGGAAAGTTGATCGAGTATTGATTGCAGTCTACTGGAATAAAATAGAGTAAGCCCCTTTTAATTGCCTGAATTTCTACAAGTATGGTATAATAGAAGTTTTGTCGTTTTGCGCACTTAACGTTTTTTTTTGCTTTGCGCGTTTTAGGTACGCACTTTTATTTTTTTATGCCGCTACCTAAATTAATACAAATAGGTGTTTTCGTTATCATATATATGCCAGTTGTGTTATGTTCTGAGTTATCATAACACATAGCTATGTAAGTTTGTGTGAAGTTAGCAACGATTTCTCAGCCACGAATTCTGACGTGGAGGAATATTAACAGCATCTTCCTATAAACTCTGTAAACGATCACATTCTAATCCCAACATAAAAATACAAGCCTCTGACTTGACTGGTAACTAGCCACGATCAAAAGTATGTAAATTTTTTTATATAGAAATACAATGTACGTGATATTATCTCTTTTCTGTTATGCTTTTTTCACTCCTACAACCCCCGAGTGAAGTGACATGTGCGTTAAAAAATCAAATTTTTGCGTAATGTCCTCCAAAAGTCCTTTTTTCAAAAAATCCAGAGTATACTTCTGTCACCCTTAATTTGCGTTATGAAAAAAAAATTATAATTTTGAGAATTTATCTCATATACCTGGCGCATTTATAATATCAATATTCAGCCCCCTCTAACGGCCCTTGTATGACATGTGCGTTAATGAAAATTTTCATATAATATTCTCCGAAACTTCTGCTTTCCAAAAATCCAGAGTGCACTTCTGTCACCCTTGAACAGGAGTGGGGAAAAAATTATTAAAATTCAGAGTTCACCTAATATACCTGACGGATTTATATCAATATTCATCCCCCTCTAACAACCCTTGTGTGATATGTGCGTTAATGCAAATTTTTGCCAAAATTCCCCCGAAAGTCCCTCTTTCCAAAAATCTATAGTGCACTTCTGTCACCCTTGAACAGGGGTGGGGAAAAAATTATTAAAATTGAGAGTTCACCTAGTATACCTGACGGATTTATATCAATATTCATCCCCCTCTAACAACCCTTGTGTGATATGTGCGTTAATGCAAATTTTTGCCAAAATACCTCCGAAAGTCCCTCTTTCCAAAAATCTATAGTGCACTTCTGTCACCCTTGAACAGGGGTGGGGAAAAAATTATTAAAATTGAGAGTTCACCTAGTATACCTGACGGATTTATATCAATATTCACCCCCCTCTAACAACCCTTGTGTGATATGTGCGTTAATGCAAATTTTTGCCAAAAGTCCTCCGAAAGTCCCTCTTTCCAAAAATCTATAGTGCACTTTTGTCACCCTTGAACAGGGGTGGGGAAAAAATTATTAAAATTGAGAGTTCACCTAGTATACCTGACGGATTTATATCAATATTCATCCCCCTCTAACAACCCTTGTGTGATATGTGCGTTAATGCAAATTTTTGCCAAAAGTCCTCCGAAAGTCCCTCTTTCCAAAAATCTATAGTGCACTTCTGTCACCCTTATTTTAAGGTATGAAAAAAAATTATAATTTTGAGAATTTATCTCGTATACCTGGCGCATTTATAATATCAATATTCAACCCCCCCTAACGGCCCTTGTATGACATGTGCGTTAATAAAAATTTTCATATAATATTCTTCGAAACTTCTGCTTTCCAAAAATCCAGAGTGCACTTCTGTCACCCTTCAACAGGGGTGGGGAAAAAATTATTAAAATTCAGAGTTCACCTAGTATACCTGACGGATTTATATCAATATTCATCCCCCTCTAACAACCCTTGTGTGATATGTGCGTTAATGCAAATTTTTGCCAAAAGTCCTCCGAAAGTCCCTCTTTCCAAAAATCTATAGTGCACTTCTGTCACCCTTGAACAGGGGTGGGGAAAAAATTATTAAAATTGAGAGTTCACCTAGTATACCTGACGGATTTATATCAATATTCATCCCCCTCTAACAACCCTTGTGTGATATGTGCGTTAATGCAAATTTTTGCCAAAATTCCTACAAAAGTCCCTCTTTCAAAAAATCTATAGTGCACTTCTGTCACCCTTGAACAGGGGTGGGGAAAAAATTATTAAAATTGAGAGTTCACCTAGTATACCTGACGGATTTATATCAATATTCATCCCCCTCTAACAACCCTTGTGTGATATGTGCGTTAATGCAAATTTTTGCCAAAATTTCTCCGAAAGTCCCTCTTTCCAAAAATCTATAGTGCACTTTTGTCACCCTTGAACAGGGGTGGGGAAAAAATTATTAAAATTGAGAGTTCACCTAGTATACCTGACGGATTTATATCAATATTCATCCCCCTCTAACAACCCTTGTGTGATATGTGCGTTAATGCAAATTTTTGCCAAAATTCCCCCGAAAGTCCCTCTTTCCAAAAATCTAGAGTGCACTTCTGTCACCCTTGAACAGGGGTGGGGAAAAAATTATTAAAATTGAGAGTTCACCTAGTATACCTGACGGATTTATATCAATATTCATCCCCCTCTAACAACCCTTGTGTGATATGTGCGTTAATGCAAATTTTTGCCAAAAGTCCTCCGAAAGTCCCTCTTTCCAAAAATCTATAGTGCACTTTTGTCACCCTTGAACAGGGGTGGGGAAAAAATTATTAAAATTGAGAGTTCACCTAGTATACCTGACGGATTTATATCAATATTCATCCCCCTCTAACAACCCTTGTGTGATATGTGCGTTAATGCAAATTTTTGCCAAAAGTCCTCCGAAAGTCCCTCTTTCCAAAAATCTATAGTGCACTTCTGTCACCCTTGAACAGGGGTGGGGAAAAAATTATTAAAATTGAGAGTTCACCTAGTATACCTGACGGATTTATATCAATATTCATCCCCCTCTAACAACCCTTTCGTGATATGTGCGTTAATGCAAATTTTTGCCAAAAGTCCTCCGAAAGTCCCTCTTTCCAAAAATCTATAGTGCACTTCTGTCACCCTTATTTTAAGGTATGAAAAAAAATTATAATTTTGAGAATTTATCTCGTATACCTGGCGCATTTATAATATCAATATTCAACCCCCCCTAACGGCCCTTGTATGACATGTGCGTTAATGAAAATTTTCATATAATATTCTTCGAAACTTCTGCTTTCCAAAAATCCAGAGTGCACTTCTGTCACCCTTCAACAGGGGTGGGGAAAAAATTATTAAAATTCAGAGTTCACCTAGTATACCTGACGGATTTATATCAATATTCATCCCCCTCTAACAACCCTTGTGTGATATGTGCGTTATTATTATTATTATTTATTATTTATTTAAACAAAGCGTTTTTGAATAACGTGGGTACTCAATCCAAGTTGAATTTTTTCTTTGGTGGGTTCAATATTCGTTTTAATTTTAATTTAAATTTTATTTATAATTTTGACTAGTCTGTGAACTTTGTATCTGTTAATAAAGGATGTTGTAAATACAATAAACTAATAAAATTTGTTCGTAAATATACGAAGTTTATTTAAGATAAGATGTTGAAAATTAATCAAATTACCGGTTTCCTGTTAATTAGTCGACTTCAGATTTTTTTAGTTATTATTAATAAAATTTATTATACAGGGTGTTAAGAAAATGACGGATAAACTCTTCAGTACATTGTAGGGGACACTCAGTAAAGTACGGGAAAAATAATTTAAAAAAATCCAGAGCTACATTTTGAAAGATATAAACAAAATATTGAACAATAAATTTGGCAACGTTTAACACGATAACAGTTGGTATTTGGTAATTTCGTCTAATATCTAACAACGTAGGTAGTCAAGGTATCAAAACCGTTGTTGCCAAATGCTTTTTTTTCAGCATCTTAGAAAAGAAAAAAAATTCTTATTAAATTTTCCAAGCCAGATTTTTTTAATTGATAACGATTAAAGTACCATTTTTATATATGTAAAATCATTTAGTTTTTGCAAATACCGAAAAACAATAATAGTAAAATGTTAACTTTGGCATTTTTTATCTCACCAAATTGAGAAGAAATTTTTTAAATTTTTCTCCAGAATTTTTTAAATTATTTTTTCCGGACCCTACTGAGTGTCCCCTACAATGTACTGAAGAGTTTATCCGTCTTTTTCTTAACACCCTGTATAACAAAATTTATTATATCACTATCTATAAATGCGCCAGGTATACGAGATAAATTCTCGAAATTATAATTTTTTTTCATACCTTAAAATAAGGGTGACAGAAGTGCACTATAGATTTTTGGAAAGAGGGACTTTCGGAGGACTTTTGGCAAAAATTTGCATTAACGCACATATCACACAAGGGTTGTTAGAGGGGGATGAATATTGATATAAATCCGTCAGGTATACTAGGTGAACTCTCAATTTTAATAATTTTTTCCCCACCCCTGTTCAAGGGTGACAGAAGTGCACTATAGATTTTTGGAAAGAGGGACTTTCGGAGGACTTTTGGCAAAAATTTGCATTAACGCACATATCACACAAGGGTTGTTAGAGGGGGATGAATATTGATATAAATCCGTCAGGTATACTAGGTGAACTCTCAATTTTAATAACTTTTTCCCCACCCCTGTTCAAGGGTGACAGAAGTGCACTCTAGATTTTTGGAAAGCAGAAGTTTCGAAGAATATTATATGAAAATTTTCATTAACGCACATGTCATACAAGGGCCGTTAGGGGGGGTTGAATATTGATATTATAAATGCGCCAGGTATACGAGATAAATTCTCAAAATTATAATTTTTTTTCATACCTTAAAATAAGGGTGACAGAAGTGCACTATAGATTTTTGGAAAGAGGGACTTTCGGAGGACTTTTGGCAAAAATTTGCATTAACGCACATATCACACAAGGGTTGTTAGAGGGGGATGAATATTGATATAAATCCGTCAGGTATACTAGATGAACTCTCAATTTTAATAATTTTTTCCCCACCCCTGTTCAAGGGTGACAGAAGTGCGCTATAGATTTTTGGAAAGCAGAAGTTTCGGAGAATATTATATGAAAATTTTCATTAACGCACATGTCATACAAGGGCCGTTAGAGGGGGTTGAATATTGATATTATAAATGCGCCAGCTATACGAGATAAATTCTCAAAATTATAATTCTTTTTCATACCTTAAAATAAGGGTGACAGAAGTGCACTATAGATTTTTGGAAAGAGGGACTTTGGGAGGAATTTTGGCAAAAATTTGCATTAACGCACATATCACACAAGGGTTGTTAGAGGGGGATGAATATTGATATAAATCCGTCAGGTATACTAGGTGAACTCTCAATTTTAATAATTTTTTCCCCACCCGTGTTCAAGGGTGACAGAAGTGCACTATAGAGTTTTGGAAAAAAGGGCTTTCGGAGGAATTTTGGCAAAAATTTGCATTAACGCACATATCACACAAGGGTTGTTAGAGGGGGATGAATATTGATATAAATCCGTCAGGTATACTAGGTGAGCTCTGAATTTTAATAATTTTTTCCCCACCCCTGTTCAAGGGTGACAAAAGTGCACTATAGATTTTTGAAAAGAGGGGCTCTCGGAGGACTTTTGGCAAAAATTTGCATTAACGCACATATCACACAAGGGTTGTTAGAGGGGGATGAATATTGATATAAATCCGTCAGGTATACTAGGTGAACTCTGAATTTTAATAATTTTTTCCCCACCCCTGTTCAAGGGTGACAGAAGTGCACTATAGATTTTTGGAAAGAGGGACTTTGGGAGGAATTTTGGCAAAAATTTGCATTAACGCACATATCACACAAGGGTTGTTAGAGGGGGATGAATATTGATATAAATCCGTCAGGTATACTAGGTGAGCTCTGAATTTTAATAATTTTTTCCCCACCCCTGTTCAAGGGTGACAAAAGTGCACTATAGATTTTTGAAAAGAGGGGCTCTCGGAGGACTTTTGGCAAAAATTTGCATTAACGCACATATCACACAAGGGTTGTTAGAGGGGGATGAATATTGATATAAATCCGTCAGGTATACTAGGTGAATTTTAATAATTTTTTCCCCACCCCTGTTCAAGGGTGACAGAAGTGCACTATAGATTTTTGGAAAGAGGGACTTTGGGAGGAATTTTGGCAAAAATTTGCATTAACGCACATATCACACAAGGGTTGTTAGAGGGGGATGAATATTGATATAAATCCGTCAGGTATACTAGGTGAGCTCTCAATTTTAATAATTTTTTCCCCACCCCTGTTCAAGGGTGACAGAAGTGCACTATAGATTTTTGGAAAGAGGGACTTTGGGAGGAATTTTGGCAAAAATTTGCATTAACGCACATATCACACAAGGGTTGTTAGAGGGGGATGAATATTGATATAAATCCGTCAGGTATACTAGGTGAGCTCTCAATTTTAATAATTTTTTCCCCACCCCTGTTCAAGGGTGACAAAAGTGCACTATAGATTTTTGGAAAGAGGGACTTTGGGAGGAATTTTGGCAAAAATTTGCATTAACGCACATATCACACAAGGGTTGTTAGAGGGGGATGAATATTGATATAAATCCGTCAGGTATACTAGGTGAACTCTCAATTTTAATAATTTTTTCCCCACCCCTGTTCAAGGGTGACAAAAGTGCACTATAGATTTTTGGAAAGAGGGACTTTCGGAGGACTATTGGCAAAAATTTGCATTAACGCACATATCACACAAGGGTTGTTAGAGGGGGATGAATATTGATATAAATCCGTCAGGTATATTAGGTGAACTCTGAATTTTAATAATTTTTTCCCCACTCCTGTTCAAGGGTGACAGAAGTGCACTCTGGATTTTTGGAAAGCAGAAGTTTCGGAGAATATTATATGAAAATTTTCATTAACGCACATGTCATACAAGGGCCGTTAGAGGGGGTTGAATATTGATATTATAAATGTGCCAGGTATACGAGATAAATTCTCAAAATTATAATTTTTTTTTCATAACGCAAATTAAGGGTGACAGAAGTATACTCTGGATTTTTTGAAAAAAGGACTTTTGGAGGACATTACGCAAAAATTTGCTTATTTAACGCACATGTCACTTCACTCGGGGGTTGTAGGAGTGAAAAAAGCATAACAGAAAAGAGATAATATCACGTACATTGTATTTCTATATAAAAAAATTTACATACTTTTGATCGTGGCTAGTTACCAGTCAAGTCAGAGGCTTGTATTTTTATGTTGGGATTAGAATGTGATCGTTTACAGAGTTTATAGGAAGATGCTGTTAATATTCCTCCACGTCAGAATTCGTGGCTGAGAAATCGTTGCTAACTTCACACAAACGCTATGTAATAGGTGTAGGTACCACGGTAGGTATGACACGAATGCTTACTTTTACAATGTAATCAAAAAGTCCCAAGTACCTATATAAAGAACATGGAAGCATGTAACCAACTTCGAACTAGAATAAGGTCACTGGCCGCATAAATAATATAATTCCTCTTCTTTATTAGGCAACTTGCAACATGCGAACTTTTTTATTGAATATCTAGATTGATACCTATCTTACAGGTATCTACCTACCATTTTTCATAGCTGTAGGTTCATTCAAAATGACTTCATTGGCTGCATTTTTGCAAAAAAAACTTTAAAAACTAAATGGACGATAATAGTAGTGAAAGCGTCCTGCAAAAAGCGGTTTGCCTATTTGACTAGACTTATTATTATTCTTTTTACAGACTGCCTTTGCTGGTCGAAAAAAAGACAATGCCTTTAAACCGAGCTTTGAAGGATGCTTGTTTTTTTACCATATTTTTTTATATTTTAGACACTTTTTTATAGAAGAAAACCAATGAAAATAGTTTCAATCTTCATAATGCTGTCTAAATATGGAATCCTTTTCATCCTCAAAGAAACAAAAAAGTCTATTTTGGTTTTTATTTGAATTTGAAACAAAGGCTGCTGTCTTAAAGCATTGTTTTTTTAAGAAGGCTACTAAGATCGATAATCAATCATCAAACAAAAGTTTTATCGCCAACAAAGTAAAATTTGATTTGCATCACAAAAACAAATTTTATTTTCTGGAATCGAATAAAGGTTTGTTTGTTTAAAAATGAGATTCTTTTACTAGGTGTGCGTGATAGTTTTAATAGGTTCATATTCATTATAATTCATATGCGCATTCAGTTCATATGCGCATAAACTAATTATTGTTTTTGTTTGAAAGAAAACAAAGTTGCTCTCATAAAAATGCGACCTACTCTTGTATCCAAAAATTCATTAAACCGTGAAAAGATGATTTCGTTTTTTAGATTTAGAGTTTTCATTTTCATCACCAAAACTGTACCTACCTACCTAGTGATCGATTTTCTAGACAAAACTGCGCTATCGCCAGAAGAGTTCATTCTGGGCTTTACTTCATTCACTCTATAGTGGAAGATTCTAGAAGTTGTATTTGCCTACCTACTTGACTTTTATGTTATGGTTTATTTATTGTAGACCAATTTATTTGGCCGCTGGAATCAAATCAAAAAGTAAAACGGGTGTCGTCAAAACAAAAAGAAAGATCGTGATTGTCTCTGATATTCATAGCCGAACACGGTTCCATTTTTCTCGTGATTTTTCCATACAAAGGCTGCTAAAGCAAAAAAGAAAGACTGTATATTGCCTCGCTAACGTGTATCGGTAAAGTTTATGAAAACCACACACATACACACATGTTCTTGTTCTTACTTTTTCACGTATTTTTTAATGGTTACTCCCGAGGTTTCTCGTATAGTCGAAATGCGTTTAGAAGGTCAGATTATTGAAACGTAAATCTGAACGTCGTTAATATGATGTAGGTACTTAAGTAATATTATGTAATATGTAACGTCGTCAAAACAAGTCTGATTTTCAGCGCGCTCTCAACAAGAAAAAGTTCCATTTTTCCAAAGAAATTCTGTTTGGGCGCATAAAGGAACGATTTTTGGACTCTATAAAATATAATAACAGACACACACTAAATTAATTATTTAGAATCAGAACCCAACTTAAAATCTTCTTTTTACTTTATGGTAATTTGGCTCGAATAATTCTCCACTTTGGTTTGGTGTTTTAATTATTATTGTTTAATGTAACTAACTGGTTAATTTAATTTACACCAATGCTGTAGAACAACCAAATAATTGAACGGTACCTACCTAATTCCTCCTATTTAAAATAATGATGTTGACGATTATAATATTATTTAACGATATAAAGATAAATAATTTGAATTAAATCCGTAGGAATAGGTACCTACTTATTTTGTGTAACGAACTATATTTTATTATTTTAAAGTTAGCAGCAAAGTATGTTTCTTGCTCGACGTACCTTACTACGAAAGCAACGTCGTTTTACTGCACACCTGAAGCTAGTAGCCGCTAGTAGCAGACAAGCAGGGTTACATTTTACTTTTTTACCACTTCCAAGAAGACCCCCCAAAGATCAAGGAAGAAAGAAGTGTCATCGCCCTACACCAGCGATTCGACTTTTCCAGTAATTTTCTCAACAGAAATCTGTGTCTACCTACACATAGGTTCCGTGTTTAGTTTACACAATATTAGCATTATCTAAATGCAGCTCAATCTGCAACAGATAGGGACCTACTTATCGTTAGATTGGTTTATTACAAAGTTGTTTTTTTGTACGAAAGAAAATTCGATTTTTCCAACAAAATACCTACCTACGTTATTACTGTTTCAAAGAACGCTTTTATCCAAAACTTCAACTTATAGGGAGGTATAGGGAGGCAATACCCCGAACTATACCCTTAAGCTCGCCCAATTTTTTTTCAGATGAAGCTTTTTTCAGTGGCATTAGATTTTTCGAGACGAACTCCGTAACCTTAAAAATAATATTTTGTTTCATAATCCAAAGTCAAATTTTTCGAAACGAACCGTCCTCGGAACCGTCAAAAGAAAGGTTTCTAAACGGTTTTTAAAATAAAAAAAAAAAACACTAATTTTTGTCGAGGTTTTTTGTTGGTCGTTCCTCAAAAATATTTGGTCGCTTCATTCATTCAAAAGTTATGCTGATACTTTTCATTTCCTGAAAATAAAGTTTGATGTCAGCGCAGTGGTTATCGAACCGTGCTCAGAACCGCCAAAAGAAAGGTTTATGATGGTTTTTCAAAAATAGGGAAATTGAACAATCTGACACCAGTTTTTCGCGAGGTTTTTCGTGGTTATCCTCAAAAATATTTGGTCGCTTTTTCATTCAAAGCGAGATTCAAAGGTTATGCTGATATTTTGATTTCCCGAAAAGAAAGTTTGGTTTTCAGAATAGTAGTTATCGAACAACCCTCGGCACCGTCAAAAGAAAGGTTTAAATGGTTTTTCAAAAAAAAAAGTAACCACTTTGCGCCAGTTTTTGGAGAGTTTTTTCGTTGGTTGTTCCTCAAAAATATTTGGTCGCTTTGTTCATTCAATCAAAAGTTGTCCTGCTGATAATTTGATTTCCTGAAAAGAACGTTTGTTTGTTTTGTCAGCGTAGTACTTCAGCGTACTATAAAAATTAAACACGTTTTTACATGTATATTTTTTTTAGAAACAATCCCTGGAAAAGCGATGGAAAACTAAGGAAACTTGTTTTGGTTGTTAATTATTCTAATGCGTTCTGATGATTATCAGTATTATCACCTAAATTATTAAAAAAGGTTGAATTGAAACGAAATTTCATTTCAAAATTTGCTGCGTTTTGACCTCGGTTTCGAACGAATTTTAAAATTTCATCGTTAAAACAAAGTTGAATTTTTCCAAATAAAAACCGGTGTGTACTCTCTTACCTGCGCAGATACATGTCTGTAAGATTTTGTGTTATGTGGTCAAAGTCATTTCGCTTGAAGTGTTGCCCTCTTTTCACTTATGATAGTTTACTAACACCTGAAATAGTTAGGGCCGCGGTGACAAAAATGCCTTGCAACTCCCAAACGGATGAAAAGCACGGTTTTGTATAGTTCGAATGTCGTTCTCGAAATCCGTGTTGTCGAGTAGGGGTCTGGCGTTCGGCGTTGGGCGGCTATAGTATTTTTTCCGAATTTTGCCCAGCGGTTCCAAAAATTATTTCCCAAACGGATGAAAATTACTGGAGGGCATCTACGCAAACCCCCAATTACCGGAAAAATATTTTCATCCGATTTGATATTTGCAAAGAGCTCTTCCAGAAGCTCTAAAAAAAATGGAAAAAAAAAGGGGGGGGGGAAATTTCCTCATTTGAACTTGAAATTTGGCAGGGAGATATAGTTCGTGTCTGAGAATATGTAAAAAATTTTTTTTTGCTCTATGTATCGCGATGGCTTTGTAACAATTTTCCAAAATTTAAATGGGCCAAATTTGATAAAGTAATTCCAAAATGGATGAAAATTTGCCCACAGGTTCTTTGATACCTACAGAACATCGAAAAATTATTTTCATCCAAATTTGTTGCGGTCAAGTCCAGATCATCCATAATATAATGCTCCGATATATTCATTAATACGGGAAACTGCAGGATCTGAAAGCATAATTTTGCCAGGTGCATTTTGGATGAAAACTTTTTTTTCTAATAACATAAATAATAACCATTCATATCAGTCCGGTTGCATGCATGCGGCTGATAATTTTTTTCATTTCGGAGTCTGGGTCAATTTAATTGTACTGCAGGCTACGGCAAGGATCAAATCGGATGAAAATATTTTTCCGGTAATTGGGGGTTTGCGTAGATGCCCTCCAGTAATTTTCATCCGTTTGGGAAATAATTTTTGGAACCGCTGGGCAAAATTCGGAAAAAATACTATAGCCGCCCAACGCCGAACGCCAGACCCCTACTCGACAACACGGATTTCGAGAACGAAATTCGAACTATACAAAACCGTGCTTTTCATCCGTTTGGGAGTTGCAACGCACTTTTGTCACCGCGGCCCTAACTAAAACCTCGCCGGAAACTTTATAATAATTTGTTCTGCTGAAAAATGTTTTGCGAAATTGAACCTCTCGCTTAGCGGTCTTCAAAAAGTGCTTTGCCTGGTGACATTAAGCAGCTGCATCTGCCCATTTTCAAAAAAAGAATTAAAGTTATGCTCCTGGAAATAAGTCCTTACTCTATTGCAGAGTTTCTGGAGGGGATGAAGGATGAAGTGCTGGCGACCTAGCCCACGTAATTAGGAATGTACCTATAGTGTCGATGTTATTTATGTTAGAATCTTAAGACTATTGAATGTGTAGTACCTATTGTAGATTTTTGTTTATATATGTTGACATGTCCTACTACAGCTTTGTAAATAGCTCTGCTGGATAAAAAAAATATACTAAAAAAACTAAAAAAAAAGGAAATAAATGTTCTCGAAAGCTTCACAAGCTAGAAACTAGAAAGAGTAATCCCAATTTTCTGAATTTGTAATAATTATTATGTGTGTTTATTTTATATCTCGGTTTATACCTATATCTACATCATATAATATTATTATAGAAAAATCTTATTATTTAGATAAATTTGCTTGAACTGAAGTTACACGGCACTTAGATAAAAGTCATTGCATCAAAAGTAACGTTTATGTTTAGTCCTCGGTTTAATCAAAAGAACGTTTGAATGTTAGTTCAGTGATAATTTTATTAATCTCCGAAACAAAATTTCGTTTTTCAAAACAAAATCTATAAATATATGCGGTGATTCAATTTAGTAATGCAAAATATTTTTTTACAATAATTTGGCAACAAAAAGGTGAGGGTCGTTGTTATTTTTTATTTTTTTTCAAGCAATAATATGACACGCCCATAACATATGTTCGGCCACGTTCCACAAGTTTTAGCCTTTACTATACACAGGAGAAAATCGTATTTTAAATCGTGCCTCGTTTAGGAAATATTTCCAAAAATGTAAACTAAGTCTGCTGTGAAAAGAAATTTAATGTTTATTTTTCAGTATACCTGATGGACATTGAAAATCGAACTTCATCTATAATTCAAATTTTAAGCCTTAAAGCTCGCCTTAGAGAGAATAATTTTTTTCAAAATCGCTTTTATGAAATATTTTGAAGTCCGATATGAAAAAACTCATTTCCTCTTTTATGTTCAAAATACAATTTTATAGTACATGACTTTCGATTTTGGCTGTCCAGTGTTCCAATGACCAAACACCCTGTATAGGTTTTACTTCTAGCTCGAGTAATATTATAGTTTACGCAATAGAAACATCCTCGGAAACATCTGAGTTGTAAGAATTAAAAAATAATTAATAATCCAGAATTGAACTAGAAGTATAGAAGTTTATACAGGGTGTTTACTGTAAGGTTAGCCAAACTTCACAGGCTGATTTTTCAGACTAAAATAAACAAAAACTCCCCATTAACGTGTGTCCGGAAATGCACCGTTTTTGTTTTTGTGATACAGGTAAATTATTATTTTCCAGTTTTTTGACGATATCTCGGGAACCGTATGAGATACAATGTTCAACTTATATACACACTATGTGCTCACTGATCCCCTTATTTCCGCCGTAGAATAAAGTTTAAAAAAAAATCAGTGGCGTAGATTTAGGGTATTTTGAGGGTTTCGACCCCCTAATTACTACGCCACTGGAATAAATGCGATTTTAAGCAGCGCCTTTAAACCGTCCATGTTTTCTATACCAATAAGGTACTCTTGGTTAACGGCTCTAAAATGAACCGTTTTCGAGAAAAATGACATTGTATGAGAGAAAACATCACTTTTACGATTTTTCAATAATTGCATTTTGCAAAAATGAGAGCAAGTCCTATAATTAATGTTTTCTCTCATAAAATGACATTTTTCTCGGAAACGGTTCACTTTAGAGCCGTTAACCAAGAGTACCTTTTTGGTGTAGATAATAACATGGACGGTTCAAAAGCGCTACTTAAAATCGCATTTGTTCCAGTGGCGTAGAAATTAGGTCGAAGCCCTCAAAATAGCCTAAATCTACGCCATAGATTTTTTTAAAACCTTTATTTTACGGCGGAAATAAGAGAGCACATAGTGTGTAGGTATAAGAGCTGAACATTGTATCTCATACGGTTTCCGTTCCCTTCCCGAGATATCGTCAAAAAACTGGAAAAATAATATTTACCCTGTATCTCAAAAACTGTCATTTCCGGACACACGTTAATGGGAAATTTTTGTTTATTTTAATCTGAAGAATCAGCCGGTAAAGTTTGGCCAACCTTACAGTTAACACCCTGTATATCCAAATTATTTATGCTCTTGTATTATGTTTATGATGATTGTATAACGAGTGATTGTATTTATAAAAAAAATTTCTCTGGCAGTGACTGAGAAACCAACTTCTCAAGGTGAAAATTACATTAACAAGATGGGAATCGGTTCACTTTTTTCCTCGCTTTTTTCACATTTCCGGCCAATTACTGTCATATCAGTTTCCGTTAGTGATCCTGAATAACATTTTATACGAGATCTTATATTGCCGAACATATTGCAAAAAAATGTGTAAGCCAATCAGACGAATATGTGAAGAAAAAGTGATTTATTGAATCATTGTAGGTATGTACAAGAAAAGTTTACGATTTTCTTTTATTGGATACGGCTCGGATACGGCATCTCTGTAATAGGTACCTTATAGTCGCAAAAATTGAAATATTTTCTTTAACTGAATAAGGACACTAATAATATCAGGAGGATAGAAAATAATTCAATATTATTTTCTCATCCTTAATTATTTATCCTCATCATTCAAGATTCAAGCGAGAAACTATGCTGGTATGAAGAATTTGGCATTGTGTGTCTCTGTCTCTGAAACAAGATATTTACATGGTCTCTTTTAGTTTTATTTCAGAACGCGAACGGAACCATTTCATAAGCAACCATTCAACTTTTTTTTATACATGGGGAACCGCCGAGGGAACCGCGGTCCTTACTGCGGGTATATAAAGATTGGCCCGCGAAGGACGAAACAGCTCGAGAACTAGACTTATTCAGCCACATTTAATTTATAATAAAATAAGAGGCGCACAAAAATATCAATGACAATGGTGGGATGCGATGCGAACCCATGCAGTGAGACCCTGGGCCCTGGGTTTAGACTGGCGCGTTTAACCCGCGCACGATCTCTATTCTTCATTGAAAGATTAAATCGTTGTAAAAGATGTCTTATTGCGTCAAAATTCTCTTCGGACGTATTTATTTCGAATAAGACTTGAAATTGCTGTTATGTAAATGTAAATGTAAATTCAAAATGAATGTAAAGCGCCGATTCCGTTATAAAAAATCTCCGACGCCCGTGTCGGATCAACTAGGTATAGGTATATATTTTCGTATTTTCGAGTATAATTTTGAGAGGTTTCAATTTGGGATCTATAGTAACACCACTCAAGTTAATGTCGCATCTGGTTTTGGTATCAAATGTCAACAAAAAATAAGTCAAAGACAAAGAATCTCTTACCAATCTCGCTTCCAACTTTACCTTTATTGCATAATATTTTAATATGCCATCAGCGGAAGTTTGCGTCAACGATTTGCAACAGTTTCGTCTGCTGAAGGTGACCCTCGAGGTGGCCGTCGATTGGCATAGCGCGAAGAATTTGACATGGCCCATCATCACTCTTTCTGTTTTAATGCAAATGTAATAAGCTCAGGGGTGGTTGCTTATTGAATATTAATAAAGCTAGTCTTTTTTCATATCTTTTATATTTTTTATTACATAAATCTGTCATTTGTTCCATGTTCGATGTTTCACTCCTCTGAAATAAGCGAGGGGGTTTTCACTCCATGAAAAAGTGTTCAATTATTTCCACATAGGTAATTATTAGATACTGTATTTAGATACAGTACACTGTATTTCTATTATTTCCACTATTTGTATATTATTTCCACATTATTTCCAAGATGTTTTCACAGCAAATCGATTTGATGTTTTGCAAATTTGGGGTTGCTGATGGAATTTTTTTGCAAAAAATGTTTACCCTCCCATTTTTTAATGTTTCATGAACAGTTTTTTTTGTGTACAATCATGGATCACCGATGGACAAACAAATGCGTGAAAAATTGTAAAATTTGGACTTGGGGGTGCCAACTTCTCATTTTAAAAAATATAAAATTTTGAATAATAAATCTGAGGGTAGACAAATCTAATTGCTGGACACACGTGGACCACCGATGGATAAACGATCTACCTATGTGGTTCAAATCTTTCACTGCAATTTGGGGGGTGCTAATCGAAAAATTCTCAAAAAAAAATTGTTTATTTTGACAATCGTTCAACTATACCATGGACAAATTAATGCGATAGAAACAATATCAAAATTTGCATTTTGGGAGGGGGAGAACTTCACAGACCTCTCTAAATATTTTTCTAAAAATTTAAGAGCTATTTTTCTAAAAAAACTAAAGATTGAGTGATGGATCTCGCTTGAGAGCAGCGGAGTTACGCCACACGGTACCGATTAGGTATTTAGGTAATACCAAGGGTAAAACGCTACCATTTCAACAGCTAGCGCATGCGTCTTGAGTTGATATCCACTTATTCCCAAGTTATTTCCATTTATTTCCAGTTATATCCACTTTATATTATATCAAGTACATAGTACATAATTCCATTTTATTTCCACCATTTCTACATATTTTTTCAACTATTGCCACACCATTCTACTATTTCCACATTTTCTTCCACTATTTTCATTTATTTCCAGTTATTTCCACGAGGTATCACCCTTCGGATAACACCCACGAATTATCAGCCCCCGGAGACAAGCTAGGGATTAATTATCCAACTTTATTGACATAAAAATTTAAATTTTGAGGATCGAATACATGAATTTTGATTATTGTGACAATTTTTGATGTTTTTTCTTTGTTATTTTGATGATTCTCCTTTCTTTCGTTATAATAAATGGTCACCTAATGTAAACACTCCCTTAAAAAGTATTTTCTTCTCTATTAAAATTATATTAGGTACGTGAAGTTGGCCCGAAAAAAAGTCGGTTGGGTGGTAAAACGTCATAATCGATTGTCCAACGTAGGATCACTTAGTTTTTTTTATGATTTTTTTTTAATTTTCGGGTCAACTTCACAAGCCTGGGTAGTAAAACGTACCATTCGATTGCCTATCATTAGACCATGTTTACCGTCAACTTATTTTGTTTTACCTCCTTTAGAAAAAAAGTTATGGAACAAATAATTTTTACCATAGCCAATAGTGCCAATACCTATGTGGTAACTCAGGCCAAGTTTACGCGGGTGGTAAAACTAAAACGATGACTATATCGTGGTTAAAAACGTTGTGCAACTTTGTACTGAAATATTTTAAGCATAAAAGAGAGAATAAATTTTTTCAAGACTAGGCCTTGTTTAGGAAATATTTGCGAAAATACAAAATTAAGCCACAATAAAAAAAAATGTTTTATTGGGTAACTGAACAACAATTTTGTAAATATTTCCTAAACGAGGCCTGATCTTGAAAAAAGTTATTCTCTCTTTTATCCTTAAAATACGATTTTATACATGACGTTTGACTTTGACTGTCCCGTTACTAAAAATATATTTTTTTAGCAGCTTTAGTTTTACATTTTTTGAAATATTTCCTTAACAAGACCTGATCTTGAAAAAAGTTATTCTTTGTTATGTGCTTAAAATACGTTTTGTTTTTTGTTTGACGTTTCATTTTGGCTCTCCAGTTACCAAACCAATTTTTTTTTAAACTTCACTACAATAATTAAAAAAAAAGAACGTCCTGTTCTTACTTTCTGCGTCACTCTTCTCACTCTACGAGGGGTGACGCTGCAATAGAAAAAAAAATGGAAAAAATATTAGTTCATACCGTAATAATTTATTTACTTGCTCACATATAAAATTTTATAATCACAGTAAAGATAATAAAGCGAAATGTTCGGGTTAAAAGTGATATAATAGGAGATTTAAAACAGAATATTAAAAATATAAAAAGATCGATTCGCAAGAAGAGCAAACAATATGGTCAACGGTTTTTTCAGGTCGTTGCCATCGCGAGGTGTTTTATTTTGCTGATTGTTATTGTATTTATTTAAGCTATTGTACAATATTTATTTAGTCTTCAAATTATGGGTAATATTTTTGCTTGTATTATTGTTTTTGTTTTGAAAAGTATACAAAATTTAAAATCGCGAGTGATGTTTTCGTTTTTCATTTAAATTTGAACCGATCAGCTTTTTATCGGAGTTATCCGACGAAAATAGTTTTAGTTTATATTAGATCCAGTATTCGGATGACGTATGATTTTTCCCAACCCTCTCGTATTTTATGGCAAATTATGGTAAATATAAATTATGGCAAATTATTGATTTCGTTCTGCCAGGAAATTGATTTTGATGATTCGAGATTTTATTCTTATTCGTTTTAAACTCGGTTTTCAACAGGTAAATTTGGAAATAAGTATGTAGGTGTAGGTACTTCACTTTATAAATTCTTAAATCTTATATATTAAGCCATTATGAAGAAATAATATTGCATGACCTTATATAAATATAATATTTATCTCAATATGAAATCTACCTGTATAGATATTAGATATACGATATACCTACCTACGTAACGTAATCACGTCAATAATCCTTACTGTATCAAACATTTCGCAATAACTGTCTCAATCCTTGCACTTTTTCAAAAGTTTCTCACGATAGAAGATTTCACTAGATTGCCTATATTTATAGAACAGCAGATGTCATTGACAGCAAAATCAATAGGCTTGTAGTGAGTCTTCGCTGAATCAAACGTTTTTCGGCTTGGCTAAAAGCGAGGCTTGAAGGCTCGGGACGGTATTTTTGAACTATTGTAAAAAAATTGAACTTTTTTACGTCTTGCTGACTTTTTGAATTAAAAATGAAGCGCAACGCATAATTACACGACCGAGTTGTGTTTACAAGGGGCTAATGAGACGAAAATATTAACACTTTCACGTTATGGTCGTAATTGGGCTCATAACAAACTGATAAAACTAAATATTGCTTGGCCTTATTTTTTCTTTTTCTAACTTACTAGTATGGATTAATGGAACTTGGATACCTAGGTGTGTTTAATAATTATTATTAACGAACGAAAAGATATAAGTACAAGGACAATGATCTTATAGTTTTAGGGGAAAATATATTTTTTTTTATTTCTCTATAAGTAGTTTGTTATATTGTTTTATTTGTATCTTCGTATAGATGTTTCATTGAGCTTAATCTGCAATTTTATCTTCTACTCTCGACAGAATGCAACTGTATGTATGTTGTGGCGCTATAGTGTATTATAATTTTAGAATTTTCCGAGGGATTGTAGGGACTGTTTGCAGCACACAGTATAAGTTGTAAATCCCACCTAGAGCAAGGCAGGGTAGAAATATACGTCGAGCTGCAATAGCACATCCCTATCATGTTCAGCTCGTTGCATCTCGTTACCACCTTATTTCTTTCACGTATAGATTAGAACCGCATCACTTTGGAATAGCATTACAAGGGGTGTGGTTCCTTCGGAATATAACCTGCAAGTCCTGCAACCGAGCCTGCAACGCTTCAAATTCACCAGGGGTTCCCCTACAGTATATGTGCTTTTTCAATAAAAAAAATTTATATTTTTTTATTATTATTATTAACAACTCTCTTGCATGGTTCTTAGGAAAAACAAAATTGTTATTGCTTGGTGTTTTTTATTATTATTGTTATGAATCATTATTTTTGATTGGTGTTGTTGTTGTTACCTCTCTTGAAGGATTTCATCGCATTCCGAGCATCTAAATCATCATAAATTGTGTAAGCACAGCCGTTGACACAATCATGACAACATAAACTCTATCATTTTAGGCGTTAAAAGGAGTAAAAGAACCCGTATGAGTGTTTTAATTTAATTTAAAGCACTTTAAATAGGTAACAGATTCTTCTCTGAGGGAACAATCGCATGACAAAGCACCCTTGGGATGGGTATTTTATAATTATTAATGTATTCTCAATATCATCTAACCGAACTAATTAAACAATTGCATACAAATATTTATGTTACATTTTGCATAATTATTTAAGAATATAATTACAATCATGATTTTCGTGTCAAGAATGAAAAGTAGGCAAATAAATAAAACGACGAACGGCAACAAAACCATAAAGCAAATAAGAAAAAGCCAGGGAAGGTCTATTGAATAAATTACCTACTCTGAATTAGCAAGTTAACGTCACGAGATAATTAATTTAATAACTGGTTTGAATGCTGATTGTTGCAGACTGATATGTCATTGGTTGAAAATCTTCAGGGCGGAACTTGATTGAATTTTAAACCAGTTACATTGCAGCATTGAATAATTTAGGCGAACCATATTATTATTGTTATGACTTATCAGAATTAATAATAGTGGCCAATTTTTTTCAACTCCCAATAATTATTGTTATTAAATATTAACATAATATCAAGAGCAAGAGCTCTACCAAGAGACTGCCAGACTTTCGTTATTATTTTATAAAAGTTGAAAGTTTCTCTGCGCATGTCCCCAACACAGGTAGGAATAATGCAGGGACTATGAAGTTTGGATCATCGTGGCTTGGCAGGTAACAGCTGAAGAAGGTGTATAAAATCACTCCTCAAAATCTTGAAAGTAAAAAGGGTAATTTTTAAAACTTAGAGGGTATGTAGGAAATGCAAACAAGGCGAAAAGTTTCCTGCTTTAGTTTTCGAGATACAGGGTGTTAAAGCTCGAAAAATTTAATCTACAAACGGACTGATCAGAATAATTCGAAATTTTTGAAAGTTTTACTACTTGTGCATGATGCATGACAAATTGTAAACAAAGTGTACACACATACAAATACAAAGTACATGATTTGACACTCCCAACAAAAATTTATTTAATCCAGTGGCGGAGATATGGGTAAGTCGCTACCTTCTTTTAAATATTTTACACGCCACTGACTTTAATGGAAATGTGACATTTTTGGTAGATACATCGTGTTGTTTGTAGGAGAAAATATACCTTTTTTTTGAGTAGGCAGTTCCGGAAATAATTAATCATTTTTGTGATCTCCATTGAAGCGTGTTGCATTAAAAAAAAAAACTTGCATTGGTATGCCTACATTGTGTAATATCTTGAAAACATAGGAAAAAAAAAAAAAAAAAAAACATTCGTCCTACGCCAAAAACATAGGATGAATTTTCTCCTCTAAACAACACGAGGTAGCTATCAAAAATGCCATATTTCCATTAAAATCAGCGGCATATAAATTATTGAAAAAAAAAGGTAACGACATTGCCAGATCTCCGCCACTGGATTGAATAAGTTTTTATGACACGTATTTCAATTAATACAACAATAATTGTCAAAAATTTCGAGTTATTCTGTTCAACCAGTTTGTAGATATTCAAAAAATATTAAATTTTTCGAAGAACTATTATAGCACCCTGTAGGTACTCGAAAAAGAAAGCTCCAACGACCTTAGCTTATGGGAAATTTTTCTCCTATTTTTGCATTTCTTGCATGCCCTTCAAGTTAAGAAAATACCCTTTATACTTTCAAGATTTTGAGGAGTGGATTTATACAAGTTCTTCAGCTGTTACCAGCCAAAGCCACGATGATCCAAACTTCATAGACTTTCCTACTTGTGTTGGGCACATGCGAAGAGAAACTTTTAGCTTTTATAAAATAAGGAAATCACAACTTGCAGTCAGTCTCTTAATATTAGTCTAATAAGTCCCTAAACAAGAAAAAGTTCCCTGTGACAGATAGACAACCAAAGTCCCACTCTCTGCATAAGGTTTTTTTACCTTTCAAGAAACGGAAGGATCGATCGGATCGGAGCGCAGCGGGTTAGCGTGTTTGTGACTGTGGTCGGGATTGCCCGAAGAATTGCCACTCGGACTGCCACCGTATGGGTTCAAATCCCAGTCTCACCATTGATATTTGTGTTCGTCCATTTAACTATTTATGAATATAAAATTTTTGTGTTGTTAAATGAGGTAATTACCAGAGTGGAGCGGTTACCTCTTATCAATATAATTAAGACAGATGCTCCCTTTTCAGACTAAATAAATAAATAAATATATAAATTGGACATTTTTCATTTACTATAGAAATGCTTTAAAATTACGTCATGATGGAAGCTGTTTTTGAGTACCTACACATCAGATACTTGGATAGATTGCAATAAAATAAATTACATTCTTATGTTCATTTGAAGAATCGCGTGGGAGTAGTGTGCAGTAAAAACTACAGACATAATCCCTGACCCCTGGCCCCCCGATCCTTTGAATTTACATTAGAAAATAAATGTCCAACCGGCCTGAGTTATTATACTTTGTGGGTGGCAGTTTTCCAGCAAGAGTCGAATTGACTGGTTCATTTATTCAAGACTGGAAATGGCATTTTCCATTTCAATAACATCGAACTGGTTGAGTCTGTCATTATTTAATTGCTTGTCGTTAGGCGGAATGATGCAATTATTATTACATGCAAAAAACAACCAAACAGGATATGTCAGAGGAAAAGCTTTTATTCCGTTACACAGAGATTTTTTTTGAATGAAGAATGTAAAACAACTTATAAACGTGAAAAACTGGAGCTTTTTTTGTGATTTTTGTAATATTTATTAATCCGAATACCCAGCTTTCGCGGCTCAGACCTGCCGACGGTTTAAGGCCTCCTCAAACCGGCGCGGTATGCGGTAGCGGTAGCGGTACAGCGGTACATGTTTCTACAGCGGCAAATATAAGTGTTCAAACCAATGGCGATATACCGTGCACGTGCTGCGGTATTGCAGCGATACAAGTTTGTATCGCTGCAGGCACAGTTGACCGCGCGCTCGTACCGCACTTGAACGGCGTAAAAATAAAATGTCTGCAACAAGTGGAATTGAACTGTTGATTTAAATGGTAAAACCGCATGTAGTGTTATATGACATGAAGCATCCTGATTACAATTACAATAAATAATAAAATTTAAAATTTCATCGAAGCAAACTTGTCATGTTGAAGTATACAGGGTGTTTTGTAATTGAATATCAATATTTAAGGGGGTGATTTTTGGGTCAATCTTAAGAAGAAAACTTCATAAGAACGTTTGTCCTAAGTCTTAAATAGTCTTAAAAGTCTTAAATTTTTTTATGTACCACATTTCGTTTTATCTCCACTAGTCACATCTTGCAGAATTTTACCTGCATGTTTTTATATTTTTTTATTGTCATTTTAACGATAATCTTGTGACCATGTAGAGAGATAGATTTATTTTTTTAAGCGAAAACCGTGCATCGGACTAAAAAAAAAGTAATCAAAGTTGCTTGGAAATGAATGGGGATTCCAAAAATTATTTCTATTTGAACAGAAATCAGTGGCGTACCATCAATGTCTGCTAAAATATGCTGGTAAAATTCTGCACGATCGTGCAAACTGCAAATCGTCACTAATGGAAATAAAATGAAACGTAGTACATGAAAAAATGCCCCTTGATGCGTAATATCTGTATTCGAAATTTCATTAAAATATCCAGAGCGGGACTACAGATATTACGAAAAAATGATTTATTTTAATAAAACTTTACCACCCGGTATCTCAAAAGTTAAGACTCTTAGGACATGTTATTATGAAGTTTTCTTCTTCAAATGGGCCCAACAATCACCCCCTTAAATATTGACATTCAATTACATAACACCCTGTATATAAAACCTTTTTTCATCTAGCAGGAGCTGTGGAATTAGCGTGTAAAACTCTCCTTTTGTTTTTCTCTTCATGTTAATGTTATGAATCCATTTCCTAGTTTTTCTTCTGCTAAAAGTCGGTAAACCAAATAATATAGAATTGAAGTTTTAGTTTGTTTTTTTCATGTCATCTTCCATTGCTGCTAGCACTAGTAAAACAATTCTTCCTCGTCCGAAGAAGAGTAGGTACAAATCTTCCATTTTGATTTTTGATTAATTTTCCACTACACATTAAAACACACGTGCTTATTAAATGTCACATCTTTTAGTTGTATCTTTTTAGTTTACCGCGTCGCGATACTCGCGTCGGTTTGAACAAAATGGCGGTATACCGTTACCGCAGTGTATCGCCACCGCTACCGCTACCGCATACCGCGCCGGTTTGAGGAGGCCTTTAAACTTTGACAAGCACTACCGCGATTTACGCGTTCACTGATAAATTTCTCAGTGAACTCTTCTTTTGATCGCTAAATAATAGTTGCTTGTTCTGATTTTTCTAGCATAAGTCTAATAATTGTTTCTTTCAGGAGTAACGGGAGGGTTCGCCACTCATCCCGTACTCATTTTATTAATTACTTAATTCTGTTGCCTTAATGAAACTTTTGTTCAATTAATAAGTGTAAATATATAAAATCTGCAAACTTATTATTATTTTCATAATAAGTACACCTACTCATTGAGCACAGACTAAATTCTAAAGACCCTACCCCGAATTTAAATATTTATGTAATTACTTGGGGTTCATTCAAACTATCACTTGGTTGGTTCATCGCAGTTATTTCACTACTGTTAGTTGAATAACTCCCGTTCGCTCACCTTATTATTTAAGTTGTTTGAAGAATCCTCGGAAATATCCTGGATCAAAGAAAATTAAATGGTGATATTCCTAAAATTAAGAAATACAAATGATTGTATGAAGGTATAATAGGAAGATACAATGAAGAATGTAACATCTACATATTATATGAGTAGCTGTTTTTAAAAGAGAAAAAAAATATTACGTAATAATGCCAGATGATTTCTAAGGTTTCTAGCACAATACCGGCAAAAATTCATCTCTCATTCATCGTTCAACGTTTGTAAACACAAATCCTTCTACGAATTCTCCTGAATTGATTGTAGCATTTAGGGTTCTATTGTGTTGTGATATTCACCAGGCCAGGATATTCAATACTGAAGATATTTTCTTACTACAGTACAGTCCCCTTTATTAAACGATCTCTCCCTTCCTGTCTCCCTTGTTTTTATTTCATTAATAATACTGTAGTGGAGAATTGATGTCCGTTAGTAGGTATTACAGGGAACCAAATATTATATGTAGGTAAATAATATACATAGATATAACGACCGTTACTATTAAAATGCTTTGAAAAAATTGGACACAAATACAAAAATATCTTATTGTCAATCAAAACTACCAATAATTAATTGATTAATTGGCTTACCTTGAGGATAATTGATCCATTTTAAATAGGTATCGACGGTTGTGTGACTACACATGCAACCGTAATTCCTTAATTACAAAAATTTTCTATTACAGAGAACACTTTTTTCATACTTCCAATATTGAAACGTTCTTACTCTTTATGGTTTCAAATCAAAAGACTTACAGCCAGTATTATAAAGGCTATTAAGCAAATTTCTGGGGCCGTTTATAGAAAAGGTATCCACCGTATTAGGTGGAAAATATAACAATTTTGGAATTTTGTGATTCTTTCCATGAAAGGTATTACAAAAAATGTCAATAAAATTTTTGACGTCGATATTAGCTTTAAAAATGGTACCTGAAATCTGGCCGTTAGCTTAATGGACCTTTATAATACTGGCTGTTAGTTTATAATTAGTCTTTCTTTATTTAAATCAACCACAATCAAACAAATAATAAGATTGATTATGAATAAAACACTAATGTTTAAAAAAAAAAAAAAAAAACATTAGTGTTTTATTCATAATCAATAAATATGCAGAGATTCTACGAAGTAAGGGTTGAAAACATAAATTTTTTAAATAATAAGATCTTTTTATTTACACACATTTTTACATTTTTTACTTTCTTTTAATCCTGTTCTTTTTCCTGGTCCTTCCTTGTGTGAATGTACTTCGCAATACCAATCGGACGCATGGATAATCTACCCACAACACCTAAAAAAAGGGATAAACAATCCAAACAAGGACAGCAGTCGGGCCTTTTGCCCTTCGTCGCAGGAAAAGGACACAGGACGGGCAAGATTCGCTGTTCGTCATACGTCGAGATCGCATCTCACTACACGTCCTGCAACGAGAATGTTTACATACGTGGCCTCCCGCGTCGCTCTTCGCAGTTTTACATACACATACCTACGCATTTCTTATCTTCCGCAATCCGCAATTATTATAATTAATCGCATTGAACCCGCAAAGACAATTATTAGTTGATACATGCATCGCACTAGAGTCCCTCGATATACAAGAGTCTGGTCATACGGTCTGCGGCAGCCATGTTTATCCTGTTTCACCGAAAAAATGCATTGATGAGATAGGCGCTTAGCACTAAAACAATTAAAATACGCGTTATTTTGCATATTATTGATACAGTGATTTTTTTGATGGTGACTATGGGAATGTTAAAGGATCTTGTAAAATCGTTTCCACATTATCTCTTGTTTTACCTTGATTTACTGCGTATTCTTCAAAACAATGTTAAACGTAGTCAAGTTCAAAAGTGAGGTTTTTCATTTATTAACCAAGCAACATTAACAATAAATATCCCTCAATAGGAAAATGTAAATAGATATTTTATATAATATTATGCGATATTTAAAAAAAAAAAATTTTTATTACGTAAATAAGTACCTACCCAAGTTTTAAAGCTTGCAGTAATAAATTTAAATATAATTGGACTCACGGACTAAAAATCCTAAAGGGTGATATACTTACTGAAGGGTAATAAATATATAGTTTTTAGAAGTGAAGCGCGGTTAGGCTTGTTCTTTATTAGACAGGTTCTATGTAATTCGAGCATCCCAATAATACTAAACGGAGTACTAAAACCATCTAAAATCTATTCAACTTCGCATTTCATTATTTCATAAATGATTCAGTAAAATGTTCATTATTCTTTCTAACTTTTGATAAAATATATCTGGAAGTATTATATTAAAGCGAGTTTCTTTAATTTTATATTGAATTTTAAAGTATATTTTTAATTTTTTTTCACTATTGCAACAATAACTAATTGCACAACGACCAGGCATTATTTGTAGCCTTATATGTATATGCAATTCGATGAAAAAAATTAATTAGTAGACATTTTCGAGGCCGGCTAATGCTAATCTTATGGCACTCGCCGGAGCTAAAAGGATAAAAATGGCCGCCGAGGCGGCTAACCAATCAGAAACATGACCGCGTATGGCCAGACTCTTATATATCGAGGGACTCTACATCGCACCACAGAGCTATCCAAGAAGCTATACGCACCTTCGGCTTATTTCAATCGAAATTACTTCACAAACGTAAGTTACACGCGTTTCTTTTAATAATCCGCATTTCCTAATTTATCTTAATAATTATTAATTTGGTTATCAGGCTCATATTTTCAATGCCGCATTCCATCCTTAATTAAATGCAATCTCTGATTTCATTTCACTTGTCAAAATCTTCTTTTATATTCTTCACCACCGCTCTTTCTCTGTACTCTGTAAGTAGTACTCGAACCCAAACTAAACTTACTGTAGCTACTGTCCCGGCGCTCCTATATACACGCCGGACGTGTCTCGACAGTTCTGGATGTTTCACTGGTGGTTCCAGTCGCAGAATGTTCTGCCACGTCACAGCCATGTGATTTCGATCTTACGCAGAATACGCGGCTATATTCTGGGTCAAAATATGACATTCCAGTTATTATGGCAGCCAGAATTTTCGTGAACCAGCGACCTTCTGAGTATTAATTATGAGGTAATGTAAACAAATATGTACAACAATATAAACAAATATGAATCCGGAATACTTCGCCAGTATTCCTTCGTTACAATATTATACAGGATAGTTAACAATTCGATGCTCGCCATATTGGGATCTCGGAAATCGTAAGAGATACAACGAGATCGGTTAAAATTTTATTATCAAAAACATATTAATTATTTTTTATAGATTGATCTCGAGATTTAAGCCATCGTTAGCTGTTCACGTGACAATTCAGGAATTTTCTAAGTCGACTAGAGTTTACATGGTCAACTTTTGTTTTTCTTATGGCAGCTATCAAGGCCGCTACACAGGCTGTTTGGTAACTGGACAGCCAAAATCGAACGTCATGTATAAAATCGTATTTTAAGGATAAAAGAGAGAATAACTTTTTTCAAGATCAGGCTGCGTTTAGAAAATAGTTCAAAAAATGTAAAACTAAGGCTGCTGTGGAAATTATTTTTTTTTTTGTAACTGGACAGCCAAAATCGAACTCCATGTGTAAAATCGTGTTTTAAGCATAAAAGAGGGAATAGCTTTTTTCAAGATCTGGCCTCGTTTAGGAAATATCTCCAAAAATGTAAGACTAAGGCCGCAACAAAAATATGTTTTATTCAACAATTTTGGAAATATTTCCTAAATGAAGCGTGATCTTGAAAAAAGTTATTCTCTCTTTTATGCTTAAAAGACGATTTTCTACATGGAGATCGATTTTGACTGTCCAGTTACTGAAAAATATATTTTTTTAGCAGCCTTTAGTTTCACATTTTTGGCAATATTTCCCGAGATATTTCCTAAACGAGACATAATCTTGAAAAACGTTATTCTCTCTTCTATGTTTAAAATGTGATTTTATTCACGAGTATACCTGGTACGTACCTACATACATTCATAATGATCATAGTAGGATAAATCGTCAATACTTATGACGTCAATATTGTATAAAATATTTATTTTTCCAAAAAAAAAAGAAAAGAAAAAAGGTAACAGATCCTTGGTCTCCTTGGTTTTTTAATACCGATTCCCGAATAGCATACAAAAAATAATTGGCATCCGTAAGAAAAACAAAAGTTGACATTGAAACCCTTGATGGGATCTTTAGTCGGCTTTGAACATTTTTGAAGTACCAGATGGATAGCCCCATGATGACTGAATTCGAGACTGAAGTAAACCTACAAAAAATTATTAATTTGGGTCATTATATGTATACATCCGCGGCTCCTACAGTTTCACTATGGCACCTATATAGGGGTGGAGGACATACCTATAGTAACACCAGGAAGGTATTAATTTGCTTTGCAAATGAAAGATAAGCGAACAAAAGGGCATCAAAAGAAGGTCTTCCTGAGTGCGGGCCTGTTTAGAACAGCGAAAATCACAATAAACATGCAAGGTCAGAGTGTCGAGTGGACGGAATAAACATTAAAGCGGGCCGGAAACTCGTAATATCAACACCAGAGCCGGTCTGGTAACGGTAACATACGCAACATACATGGCATGCAAACGCAGTCGGAATATAATAATAGCGAGCGATATCGCGTATTTTTTAATATAAATGCAAAATAAATGCAAAATTCAAAATAAAAACTGTACTATTGTTAATCTCGAAGATATTCCTTGCCCTGAAAGTGAAAAAAATAGAAATTCGACCGTAGTGCCAAAGAGGCCTTAGTGGTGACCTTGATATTAGTTTTCAATGGCTGTTTTTAGCTTCTTACCCACCCAGCGCCCCTATTTCGCTCCCTCGGTCCCGAAAAAATTGATGAAACGTAGGAGCCGCGGATGTATACAATTACCTTAATTTGTTTTAGATAATAAAACAAGACACATATTAATGGGTAAAATAAGAAAGCTAGATTTTTCAGTTTTTTTCGGCATATTTCAGCAAACGACGGATGTTTCAGATTCTTAATAAGGTATAAAATAATTATGCAACTTTTAAGTATGCTTCACGCTTCACTCGATAGTCGATATTAATATTGTTACAATTTTGTAACCTCTAAAATACCTATGATAAGGTTTTTTTTGCAAAATGAAAATTACTTTTATGTATAGCGATATCTACCGGCGTGTTTTAATGAGAGGAAACACCTGGGAATTTATTTTAAATTAAATTCTCTGACAAAACTGTACCAGCATACTACCTTTAATAGTAATAAATTTTTGTAATATTTCGCAATAAATATTCCGGAATAAAAATTACAAAGTCTCATAAAAATTAGTTCTTCTTTTTGTTTCTGTAATTTGTTTCAATAACATGAATTCTTAAAAATCCTGTAATTTCCGAGCATGTCTCATAATTTTGTCATGTTTTTTTTTTACGAGCGCGAATGCCTTGAACGTCAATGAGAGTCCGCATTTGCTCCAGGCTATGGAGATGGAAGCAAGTTCGGGCTTGTCTTCATTTTGTTCGTATTCTGTATTCTCTTCGATAATAATAACAAACGTCCAGACTCCAGAATGTATTGAATTGAACGACAAAAGAAGCGTGCCAATTCAGGCTATTGTTATTTAGTGAATCCATGTAAACTGTACCTTGGTCAGATGGGTACAATAAAGACTGGGGAGGGTGATAATTTAGTATGGTTGTCAGATAGGTAGATAATTTCTAATTGACACTTTCATATAGAATACAGGTTGTAGGAGTTTAACCAGGGATTCACCTTACTTAATACTGTTTTTGTCTGAATTATGAATCTTAGTAAGCTTTCTAATTATTAATGCCAAGATTTATAGCCGCGTTCCAGTGATGAAAGTATGTTTTCCTTCTCTCCAGGGTGCATTTCTTTTTAAGATAAATGACAATGGTTTTAACACCACAATTGAATAAAGTCTGAAGCAGACCCAGAAATACGTCAGAAAAAAAAACAATTTTTATTATTATACTTAAAAAAAAATATAACAAATTGAGCGGTCTCGAGTAATGAGAAAATCAATAATTTGAAATATTCTACTTATTTCTACTTAAGGATTTAGAGTTATCAGTGAAATACCGATGATTTGAGACCAACAATAATCGGCAGTGAAATTACAGTTACTTTTAAGTAACCTTTAAACGAATAACAGTTACAGATAGTAACAGTGACTACATATCACTATTCAAGAAAGTCGAATCCGAGGTATATTAAAAGTAAAATCCAACTAACCGACATTCCCCATAATTTCCACAATCAACTGAGGATGTGTTAGCCAATGGTTGTCCAAAAAGATGAAACGTTTGTGCACCTTTTGCTAAGAAATGTTCCAGTACTGTAAACAATACCGTGGTGATAATAGATGGATACACTCTCGGATACACTACTCTACCGTCTAATGCCGATAATTTCGACGCAACCCAATAGATGCAATTTTTCGGTGTTATCATCACCTGTTGAGCGGAGTCATTGATTATCAAATCGCGGATACGCGAAAAATCTTTCGGTAGATGGCGCATAAACTTTATAGATCTCGGGCTCAGTTCGAGGATATTTTGATCACTATTTTGTCAGCTAAACTACATTTGTCCGCAACCAGTTTTTTTTTTTATATAATTAGGAGTGCATTAAATTAAACCCTGGATAAACCAGGACTATATCCTCCGAGAATGAAACTGCGGTCTCACACATCAATTTTTCTTGTTGAATGGTGGCGGGCCTAATTTAATTTTTTTACATTTTTATAAAAGGTAGCCAAACATGAACAAGGCTGGACAATTCAACGGTAATTAATATACGTATTTCGGGGTGCCGGCTTCACAGAGCAATCTTATTAGAGGGATCTCGCCTCGGATCTCGCCAAGAAAAACCATCAAGTAGTGTAAACCTTGTAAATATTAAATGTTTTAAGGTGTAAACCTGGACGGTAACGTAGATAATTTATGTAAGCTCTCGCTTTGCGGAGTTACTTCCTTTTTAATGTAACCAATTTATTACTTCGTTTATAAAGTAGCAGTTTTCGCGGAATAATAACACGGTGAGGTGAGAATCCACGAAGATTTTCTTTTACATTGAAAAACATTTTTGGAAAACATACTTCAACTTTGAACGTACCAATAAGGAACTGACTAATCGGATTTCCTTTTTTTTTGTTAATACACTTGAAGACAGGCCTAGTGACAAGTTAGGTATGCCATTAATTCAAGAAGTAATGGAGCCCACAGAAAGTGGCATAAAAAGTTTATTTTTTTAATATAAAAAATTATAATTATTATATGATCTATGTTACTGGGAAACTTTTGCGAGTTGGCTCACGACTGTAAGCATGATTGATAGGATAATAATTCTCGAAATGGATAACTGGAGCTTTAATTTGCAAAGAGAACGGGATTTTTTTTGTGAAGACAATTTTAATTTTTAATTCAGTCATCTCTGTTCAAAAGACCTTTCGGCTTCATATTCATATCTGTCAGTGTCTTCAAGGTAATGAGACCGTCGTTTCGGCGTATATACTTTCATATATGGCGATAATTGGACTTCGTTATTATAGACAAAAAATTAAGTGGAAGATCAAGATCAGTCTGCCATGCAGTGATCTTAAAACGAAGATGGGTAAGAAATGCAGTTAGACGGCTCCAAAAGAAGATCCTCAAACATACTCCGGTAATTAATTTACCATACCGCAGCATAAGAAAAATTTAACTTGTAACTTGTGAAAAAACTGCTTCAGCCTAGGGAAAATGTGATTGTAAGTGATTTAAATTTTGTCGCTTTATTTATTATACAGTTGTTTATTATAGGTTACGGTCTTTTCTCTAAAGAAAAAAAATATGCAGGGCGGCCCAAGTTTGAAGTATGACGTCATCCACTATTTTAAATGGTAATGGTAACCCTGGTTTTTTGCCTATTTTAAAAAAGCATAATGGGTAACATAAATTTCTGAAAGTTTCTTAATTTTATTCCTGCAATTTATCAAAAAGAAATGGTAATAATAAATGAGCGAATAAAATACATATAGAAAAATAATACGAAATTAATATTTTTTTTTGCAAATGGCTAGGAATGAAATCTTCAATCTTTAAGAAACTTAAATTGTAACCTTTCATATCGTTTGAAAATAGTCAATAAAAAATAGGGTTTCCGGTCAAAAAAGAATAGTGGATGACGTCATACTTCAAACTTTGTGCCCCCTTTTGCCCTTTATGATTTTTTTCTTTACAGAAACCGTAACCTAAAATCCTAATCGACATGTCCGAGCATTTTACCAGAAAATAAGTAGCTTTTGATTAACATAATTTATTGCACATTGCAGACTCACACTGTATACTCGTACTTACCTTTTTTATACATTCAGAACTGTAACCAATTTCTTTGTAGCTGTCCCCGTCTTCGAGATACAGGAGAAAAACCATCCTTCTGGCTATGTTCCTTAAAATGTTTGATTTTTCAAAACAATTTTTTGACACGGCTTTTTTTGCGTCGTTGTTCATGTGTCGCCGTCAAATGCTATTAACAACCGATGTCCCGGGCACAAGAAAGTTTATGAGAAAAATTGACCAAATTCTTTTTTTGACTAGAATAATTTTTTTTAAGAACTCGTACATGAAAAATTGGTTGCATACAACAAGCATAATCTTTACGTAAAATTCAAAACTATACGCAAGGACAGCAGGTGCATTTACCCGCCTCTTCTCCTGCCACCCTCTCCCTGCTTTCACGAAGAAAAGCGTTCACACGTTTGGACGCGACACGCAGTCTCTTTACTCTTCTCTACCAGCTACGAAGAAGTTAAGATCGATAGTGAAATCCCGCCCTTCGTGAATATTACTCAACTCAAATAAATTACTTAAACTAAAATCTCTGAACTCTTTTCTCATTAACCGGTAATTAAAGTGATTCGCCCTCAACGAATGCAGCAATAGCAAGCAGCGATTTCAAATGACTGGCACCTCACTCTCCAAAAATTGCATTATTTTATACCGCCTTGCTTTGGTCTCATTCATTATTTTAAACATCAAAACCATACACTCTGAATAGGTAGGTATTTACTGGAACTACGATGACGTATTGGACAATGGCAAGTCCAAAACTGGACGATTTTATCATGTGACTTTCTCCAGAATTAACCCTTCAAAATTGAAAAAATTGCGATTTTTTAACTTTTTTAATTTTTGTCCGCTTTTTGAGAAAACTGAGAACTTTTGACGGTCCAACCGATTTTTTTCCCTGTTGATTTCTCTGATTGATTTTCGATTCTGAAACTGTCGATTTTTTCATTAAAATTTCGAGAATGGGTATACCTAGGAGCGAAAAATTTTCGAGATTTGTTTCTCTGCGATGCTCTTCCGTAAAATCAGCAAAATCTGACACATCTGACATTTAAATTTGAGGCTAATTGCGCCAAACTCGAGACCAAACTTTCGTCTAAATTGAGACGCTACAACATATTCAATTATTTAGAGTTTTCTATAAATTTCACCGAATTTTTGTACGATTATGTTACCAATAGAGGGCAGCACTATGGCCAAAGAACAACTTTTGTAAAATCAACCTGGTTTGTATATAGCATCTCTCTTAAGGCGTTCCCCGGTTAAGGGGTCACTTATTAACAACAAACTAAAATTTATAACTTCATTCATCTTGTCAAATAATATAAAGACAAAATTTAAGGTTGTCAAGAACGTCGATTTTTCTGGAGGAGCGCTTGAATTAAGTACTAACTCCAAGACTGATCTAAAATAATAAATTATATAAAAAGACGAAGATAAGATATCTCACGATATCTCAATAAAATAAAACATTTGGTCAAATGAGTATAAAAGTTTATTAAGTAGTCTGTTAAGCGGTTTCGGGCGACAAACCCTATATCTTCTCAGTATGTTGCTGTATCCTAGTTTCGGATACTGATTGGTTTGTCCCTCGGTTTGTCCCGACTCTGATGGTGCAGAGTTTGTACCCAAGTCAAGTTAACCACGGTTCGGTCAGCCACACTTTCGGCCAGGAACGCTGAAAAAATGAATTTTAGCTGAAATGTTGCTGAAAAACCCTCCGACATTTTATAACAATGGCCAACATCGTGCCAAGCTTTTGGCCACGGGCATCGAAACGGAAAAAAGATCATTTTTGATAGAAAATACAGAAATTTTATAAAAATGGCCAACCACGCTTTTGACCACGGACTTGATAAACTGAAAAAACAAATTTTTCGTGGACTTCTGCTCGAAGAGGCGTGGCTAACTTAACTTGGATTGGGTTTGTAGCCCGAAATTACCTGTAAAATTATAGAATCAGAATTGTCTAAAAATAATTTAGGTATTTTCACAACATAAAATTAAGATATTCTTTCTGAAAAATATTCAATAAAACGTTATTTTTTTACCGATTTTAGGTATAGTATTGTTTATAACTGAGGAAAAACAAGGAGGTTTCTCGACGGATAGGAGGTTTCTCGGTGCAGTCGCTTCTGCACCGAGGTAACTGTATTGAACCATTAATGCGAAGGTAAAAGTACGCCGAAAGGCATATATTGCTTATTAAAAAAATGTAAGTCCTATAAGTACCATCTGTGGTCATGGGGTTTGTTTATTGACCTGTACAATCGCGATTGTAGCGGCCGAAATTATATGTTGCGAGCACCTTGGGCTTCGGCGTGTGAGCGACACGGCTATGCCCGAGGAGTCTGCTGAGCTGACGAATCGAGCCTCTACTTCACCACAATCGCATTGTCCCGACGAGAAGCCAAGCAAGAATGAAAATTGATGGAATCTAATTGATATGTCTCTCAATCATTCTTAGATAAGGGCGAGAATAAGGGTAAACTACCAACCATTTGATCTTAAATGGATCATTTACCTAATAATAATAATAATAATAATGACAATGAGTTCCAGATTTCAGTCCTCAGAGAAATTAATAAATTTCCAGAGGAGCTTCATCTCCAATATAATAAATATACCAAAAACACTGAAACGCTGTGAACGTGAATCTGTTCAACTAAAATTAAAATCGACAGACCGTGTACACGTCATTCTGGGTTCCTAACTTCACAGCCCTATTCCAAATCCCTTATAGACCCTTCTCTCCAATTTGGCTGCGTAGTTTCGTGCCTGCAGCCTGCAGCATTCAAAGGGAGTCCTAGAACGCATTTCCTCTGCGTCGCATTTTCACGCCGTTGAACGAAATAAACCCTTGTGGAAATGGAATAAAGTTTTCCCAGACAGTGTACCTAAACCTAATTCGTGATGAGGTAGTACAGTCACCGCTCAATATTAACCATTATTGTATGTATCTGACAGTTTCGTTTTGGTCACGGGTCGATTCGGTATTAGTTACGCGCAGTAATTTTGTTGTAATAAAATTGTACCGTCTGTCTAGACTTGATTTCATAATGTGTTTTCATTTGTGTGGGATTTGTGCATATGAATGCGTCTTTAGAATTTCATTAAAATATTTCATACCAACCAGATTTCGTAATATTATTATGTAGAAAGAGCGTCAACTGCCAAGTGATAATTCTCCTGAGAATAATAAGATCGGTAAGTTCTTTTGATCTTTTTTTATAACATTGAAGAGTGTAAATTCCAAAAGGGTTAAGTGCCAAAAACATGTTTACGAGATATTAGAAAAACTTCATAAAATTGGATACAACCATTATCCTTCATTGACTATTTGGCCGAAAACATTCACAAAAAAAAAAATAAAAAAAAAATGGAAAGGTGGTAAGTGCCATTTATACCTACAATTTCCTTATCAAGGGGTAGAGTAGTTTAAAGTAGAAGTTAGCCTTTTGGTTGGCCATTTTCAGTTATATCATCTGCACTTACACAGGGTGTAAATTAATAAGTGCAAAAAAAAATTAGGAGATGATATCTTGTTGAAAATAAGCAGGTTTTTTCACATGAAAATAAATCATTTGCCCCTCTTGTATTGAGATAAAACCCCTTGAAAGGGGCGTCAAAAAGGGTTTTTGTTTGTTGTGATAAAACAAGTCTACAGTGGAGTGCGAGCGTTCTACTTCGTTTGCTGTGCGAAGGTGATCGTGTCATTATCATCTTTTACCTGTTTTTTTTTTCGTTCGGTATTCCAGTAATATGAACGCGTTCAATGCGTTGTTTCCTGACCTTCCCGGAACTCCGACTCATGGTTTTTGGTTTGTTAGTTCACAGGTTGAACTATGTTTGACTCCTACTTGTGAATGTGCATATAAGTATTATTACACGGCATGAGGAATGTCATTTTTAAACTGAAATCAGCAGGATAAAGGTCAATTTACATCTAACGGCACGGACACAGGCCGGGTCTTCAACTTGGACGTGCATTTTTATTATATCTGACGGTGACGGGCTGCCAACAAAACGTCGCTGTGAGATGTAAATGCAGTCAATCAAAATCCATTTATTAGTAAAAAATACACGTTGAACGATCGGTTCGTTTCCGTGCCGTTAGATATAAATCACGGTGTATGTATTTATCGTACACCGTGATGTAAAGTGACCTTAATGTACGATTTATTCAATAGTCATAATTGAGAAAATGTTTTATTAAATATAATTTTCAATGCAAGAGGGCGCTCAGTTATAAATAATTTTATATTTTTCTGCGATGGGCTATAAGTTTGACCTTTTTTCCCCGTTGACAGGTAGAAAAATGCCTCATTATATGAGCTGCATCTTATCGGGGAAATAAATGAATTAGCAGGGAAATTAATGAGTACTTATTTCCCCGAAATGGCGGCTTAGGTATAGCTACTATTAACACTCAGATATCATTAAATTTATATCAAATATACGTAAAGGAAAGTTACCTTATTATCCAAATGGCAATTATTAAGGGAATTTTCATAATAATCACTATCCATATTATTAAATTCACTCATCAAAAACTAACAAGAATCTTTGCAAAACTGTCTTCAATTTTAATTACATTAATATGACGTTTATGTAATAATTAAATCGTTTCGTTACCCAAGCAACGTCAATTACGATAAAAGACAGTTTGAAAATCCAAGTTTAACATAAATCATTTTTCCGACATAATTTTCAGTTATCTAACTACCTTTTTCGACATTCTAACACTGATATTTCTTCTCGCAGAAAAAAATTGTATATTACACACGAGAAAAAAGTGCGATTTTAGCTCTCGATGTGTTTGTCCCCGACGCGCTTAGCGGACGAAATCACATCTCGAGCTAAAATCTATCACTTTTTTCTCTTGTATAATAAATAACTTGAAATAATTTCATAGAAATCGCTTTTCTATCAAATACATGCAATAATATTTCTCTTTTATCTTCAATGTTAGAAAAAAAGTATTGGCTCTAACGAATTTTTTTCTTTAGTTTGTTGTTTCACATGCTGAGCTGGAGCTGTGATTGACCACTACCCGTGAATGTGCGTCTATTGTTTCACTTCATGAGGAATGTATAATATTAAACTGACATCAGCAGGATAATCTGGATAATGAAAGATTTCTTCAATAGTCTGAATAGAGAAAATGTTTTATTAAATATTATTTTTAATGCAACTCAGCACAATTTTTGACATATATCACATATGTCAGATCTAACAGCTATCAAATGCAACAGCGTAGTTTTTTAAATTTAATAAATTATCATAAATTTTGATTATACTGAAAGTTGGCCAAGCGACGGCGCGAATTGAGAAAATTTTTGACAGCTGTCAAATCTGTCTGCGCAGGTTTTTAGATAAATTATTATAAGTTTTGGTCATACGGAAAGTTGGGTGAGAGACCGTTGAATCGTGAAAATCTTTGACAGCTGCCAAATATGTCAAATCTGACAGCTGTCAAATGTCTAATCTGACAGCATATTTTTAAAATTTTTAAAATAAAAAATTTAAAATATTGACAAAAAATTATGAAAAAAATCCACCCAACTAGGTAGCTAAAAACACCATTTAAAAAAAATGTTATGTTACTTTTTGTTTTTTCGAAAAACAATTATAAAATGTGTACGCCTAGCTTTCCCTAAAAAACAGCGTCAACAAAATTTCTCCGCAATGTACCGCCGTTACCGAGAAAAATCGAGATATAGGTCGGACGGTGAAAAAAAGTACGGCCTTTTTCAGTACAACTTTCATCTCGATCGGTGAAAATTTCCAGTTTTTCCTAGGCTCTTCCCGAAAAATCCCGAAATAGCCGAAAAAAATGACATTTTCCGACAACGGATTCCGCTCATTTTCAATAGGCATCGTAGAACCGTGCGCCGTTTCAATGGAGCAAAATTTCAACTTTCTACTACGACGAAAAATGTATGTAAAAATGTAGGTAATTAAACATTGAATGAAATGTACCAAGTATATACGCCCATATCATTTTCTATATATAATATAATCACCAAAATTAGTCACAAGAAATTGAGTATTTCCTAGCAAAAGTCACAAAAACACAGACCGGGTGACGGACAAATTTAGGAGGGTAGTTTTAGCTTGCGAGAATTTCGAATAAATTCCATCTCGGAAGGAATAATTTGAACAGCTTATCATGAGATTCATAAAAATCGCATTTCTATTAGATCCATGCAATAATATTATTCTATTACCTTGAATGTTGGAAAAAATCATAATTTGTTGAGCTGTCATCAAGTATCAGCCTTACAAATCAATCTTCTGAAGATTGACAGAAACTGCAAGAATTTACATAAGACGAGTTCTCGGATGAGTTCTTGTTATTGATATCTGCATGGATAGGTTGATAGGTACAAAAATTGTTTTTCTTGGCACCGAATACAAAGTACGATTTATAAATACCCCCAGTTATTAAAAAAGTTGTCATATACATGAATTTATAACAAAATGTTGTAACAAATTGCAACAAACAATCTCTATGTTAAATTTTTCAATATTCTGGGGGCAATTTCAATTATTGTAACCTTGACATTTTTGATGTCGATTAATTTGCTTAATCAATAATTGAGTCGCCTAAATGCAAACCTGACTAAATCCATAAAATCACAAACTGAGTTATTGAGGATAATCTGTCTTAGGTTAAATAAAAAGAATAACGAAAATTATCAGATTTTAATTCTTTAGAACTATTAATTAAAATAACATAGACAACATTCAAAAAAATAAACTTCTTCACATTTGGCTTAAAAAAAATAAATTAAATTGGATTTGGTCGCATTTGCATTTCACTTTGGATTAAATCACATTTGCACCGATGTTTGCAGTTAGATGCGTGGATCATCGTCATCATTTTGTTCAGCAAATGAGTGGCATAGTTCGTCTGCATTATTTTCTTGTTCGTCCTGAGTAGACTCATCATTATTACCATTTGCTGATATAATTTTTCAATAAAACTCTAGATTTGGTTCGTTTTCCGCCCAACTAATTCCAACATGTTTGTCTAATAGTTCTGTGATGTTTTTAACTTTCTCTTTTTTTCAACTTCACTTCATTGAGAATAATTTTTTCAGGTTTTACCTGGGAAATATTTTTTCCTCTCCTGCAAATATTTTTTGATAAAGCTACATCGGTGTTATAATTGGGTTCTCCTCGCACAGTGACGCCATTTTTTCCAAATTTTGTGAGAAAGGAAATAATGAAAAAACCGAAAAAAGGCCCTGAAATTATTTCAACAGCTTACTACTAACTGATTAGACTCTTACAAACAAGGTTTTGTCTTGTGATTATTAGAATATATCACCAAAAAAGTTAGGGTAAAATAAACAGAAATCTGGTGTAGTGAATGGATTTAGTCTACCTAGAGTTGACAGGAAATAGTTAACTTTAATTGAGCTGGAATTAGCCAGCTTTGCACTTCTCACAATAAACATGGATTTAACCTAGTTTGCTTTTGTACTTTGCTTGGATTTAGCCGGTTTTGCTTTTCACCTTTTAGTTTGCTAGTTATTTTGACCAACTTTAGAGCAATTTGACCACACATGTATAATGCCGTCTTGTAGATGAGTGTCTTCTCTATGAGATGGCACCACTGGTTTGAAAATCTTAGAAAATGGATTTAGCCAGATTTGCATCTAGGCGACTCAATTATTCAATATTATTGAAAACCTTTTATTAATTGGCTTCACTCGAGTTTATCCTATAAGTGGGAGATTTAACTTTGAATGCTGTTTGACCTTCATTTCAAATCTTTTTCGCCACGCAACCAGAACCAGCTTATAAAGTGGTAGATAATGTAATTTATTTTTTTAAAACGTTCTATTACCCTTTTATTATTTTTTTTTAAAGTTGTTTGATTATTTTTTATATAGTCGTAGAGAAAATAACGTCTCCTACTAGCTATTCACTTGAACGATTGCAACACTCGTGACTCGTCTTCGCTAGTTGGAAGAATATTTCTTACAATGTTTATTTTTAACAGTTTAATTTGATATATTTTGCTCATTAAAAAGGTACACACATGCAGCGTAGCCGATATTCAATGTGAGCATGCAATATTTTTCTCTTATAGGAGGTGCCTTTTCAGCACATATATAGTTGCTCAGCTGTTCTGTTAGTTAACAAAGAACTTGTTATTTTTGCAATTTAATAATCTTGGTCGCCATTCAGTGTTATAATGTAGAGTGGTTGACATCGTGCTGCTTGATGATGGGGACATTGTAAAAATGCAGCTGCTGCTAGCTAAGTATGTAAAATGATACCCCAGTAGATGAAGAGTTTATCCCTCAAAAGTTCATCGCTTGAATGCATCAGCGACTAAATAGAGTTGATGGTTTGAGAACTTTGCAAGTATGCATGAAGGGCCTCAGCACGCGACAGATTAGATTACCGGAATCTTTTTTTTTCCAAATTAAAAGTAAACTGAACCATGGGTTGTTTCGTGTGGAAATTGGTTGTATTTTATGTTGTAAATTCTCGCATAATTGACTCGCTATGGCTAATTCTTCATGCTTTGTCTGTAGTGTATGACAATGCGTATAAAACTGCTCTATTTTTTTTTAACAAAAGCGACAAAATTAAATTTTTCACAACTAATTAGAGCGACCAAAAAGAACGGCTAATTTTATTTTCAAAAATTGCTTTGCTAAGTTTATGAACGTGTTATCCCCTCAAAATAAATGACTTGATCTAATTTATGATTACATTATTTTTTGCATTTTAGTAATTATACGCTCTAGATTTATTCTTGCGATTGTCTCGAAGTATTCCCATCTTTGAGAATATTCGAGTAGATACAAGTATTACTTAATTTTTTTACAATATTTATTCTTCTGCAGCTGTTTAATTTATCAACATGAAATATGAAAGAAATCGTTAAAACTCAAAAATATGTCGAGTTGCATTTTCATCAACAGTAATGTATCTTCTTTTTATTACTGCCATTAATGTTAGTGGTTTTTCTATGAATAGCTAATTGGTAATAAACGGTGCTGGAAGAATAGAATTTATTTAAGAATTCCAATTTTATGAAGTCTTGCTCGACGTGGTATAATCTTTTTTCCATTATTATGATAAGGTAATCGCGGTAATCAAAATTATTTGTATTATTAGCAGATTTATTATTACCGGTTTTAATATTCTAGGTATAGCGTTGGTGACTGGTGGTCCCTCTATAATTATATTATTCTAATTGAGGCCTGTAAAATCATTAATTATGTCCTTTGACATGTTTTCATGAAAACTAGAGAAAAACTGCATACTGTCCAAGTGCGATGAATATTCTTGTGGTAGTTAATAAGTAATAATTTTGTAAAAAAATCAATTTCGATATGTATTTTGTTTGAATTGTGCAACAACAACAGAATTAAAGTTAATAAAAGTAGTTTAGTAGATGATTTAGATTTTTTATGGCCTTTGTAAACAAAATAAAGTATTAATATTTTGAAACGAGCAAATAAACAACCCATTAAAACGTATTAGTTTGTTTAGGAATAGTTCAGGGGTCAGATGTCGAATTGATAACACAAACTCTTCCACCTAGTTTAACTGGTGGATCGATAAATTTGTTTTTGTGTCAAGGGAAGAAAACTTGATATACTTGGTGCTTACAACTTTAGTTTCTAATGAACAAATTGAGAAGTTATTGAATTGCACCCTTGGAGTTTGTTCCTTTCGGAGTTGAAGTTCCTTTAAGTGCTTTCCAAACCGTATACCCCTTAATGTAATTTTTTTCCACTGGGTGCCATCACTTACATAAACTTTGGGAATAGGTAATTTTTTTTTTGTAATGGTTTGTGGCCACAGGGCCAAACTTTCTAAACATATTTATTTTTGTTCACTTTATATATATGTACGAATTTTCCAAATATCTTTTTGTGCTATAACCGAGGGTACGTTATAAGCGAGTTCGTTGTAAATGAACAAAGGTCCTGTTTTCAAACTTTTGTTGAAAGGACCTTGGAGAGGACATTTAAAAAATTTGTTCACAATGTCAAGTTTTTGGTTATATCAGTGTTCGTTATGTACAAGTATTGAGTATGCGACCTCTACCCACAATAGCCACATAAATGAGTAACCTTCATCTTCAGAAGGTTACCCTCAAAGTGTTAGCACTTGGCAGTAATTTAGAAAGGTCTGATCGTGAAGCAAGCATTGAACAATATTTTGGTATATTCCCTAAACAATTTTTTTTTCTTTTTTGTTGTTTATTACGCAGCTGCCATGTCCGTATTGGCAGTCTATGCCTCAATGGCGGCTCCTGGCTTGCAAAGTCAGTGAAGTGTAGATTCAAAAAAGTGTAGACACAGGACAAAGTCTAGTCAGCTCAAAAATTCGAATTTTCCATAGTCCGGTCAGCTCAAAAATTCGATTTTTGCAAATTCCGGCTTTTCCGAGCCCAGACAGCTCGATTTTTTTTTTACAATGTCAGGTTAGCTTGGGTTTTGCCTTACTTTTTTTTAAGAAGGACCGATCAGCTCGAAAATTCGATTTTTTCAAAGTCCGATGAGCTCGACGATTTGATTTTTACAAAATCCGGTCAACTCGAAAATTCTATTTTTGCAAAGTCTGGTCAGCTCGTCGGTTTTTTGCAAGATCCGGTCAGCTCAAAATTTTTCCTTTGCAAGTCTGGTTTGACAGGCTCAAAATAAGATCGAATTTTCGGACTGACCAAATCTTGCAAAAAAAATAGAGCTGGCCGGACTTCGTACAAATCGAATCTTGCCAAAACAAAGAACAAAATAAATAGACTCGGCGTTTTATTACCAAAGAAAGAAAATTACATTTTTCCAATGATTGAAAATGCCTCGGAAAATGCACTATTTCTCACTTTGTATGAAAGCCGCTAGACAGACAATCCTATGCCTGTCTGTCAAATGAATGTCAGTACCTGCTACTGACATGACTATGAAATAGGCCCTTTGGCAAGTTTTGTGAAGGGAGCCGGGAAAGGCCGAGAAAAACAAATTGCTATAGCGCATTCGATTGACCATCGCTTGACCACCATATGATTTTTTTATTTTTCTCTAAGGCTAACTTTACAATTATTCTGGTTCGAACTGCGGAAACTAATCGTTTAAATTTCAAAGAGATGTGATAAATTAGCCGGAACGTAAGAAAAAAAATCGATATCTTTTTTTCTGGACTGGTCGAACAAAATTTATTGGAGAAGTTAACCAGAACGAAAAAAAAATCTGGACGTGGTCCAGAATTTTTTTAAATTCTTCCTGAGCTATTTAATTTGTGTAACAGGCTTCAGAAATGTCCTAAAACTTTATTTCTGTCTCGATTAATTGGAAGTTCATTTAATTCAAGCTTCAAAGTAATTTTTGCTGATACTGGAAGATTGAAACTTTTTTTTACGAATTCAGACTAAGTCTAATGGCATTAATAAAATCCTATTTGGACGCGATCGAAGCCACGATGTTTTTAACCTTGACATCTTTTACTTTAATCACTTAAGTAAGAGCTTTTACAATTTACATAAATATAGGTAGGCAAGTACTTTTTCAGGGAAGAAGATGATTCGTTTACTTTAATTAAAATTAATACTCTTGGCGATGTAGAAACTGAAAACGTAAAAGAAAAATGTATCCCTTCCTCTAGAAATAAAGGCTTCATAAAAGAAACCGACAAAAATGATACACCCTCGGATATACCTAAAAAATATAGGCCAGAAGGTAACTTTTTTAAGTTGCAGAGGAAACTTTTTTTTTAATTACAAAATTTGAATTTATCGTTCTATTAGCTAATTGTTTATGAATCTCTCTACATCAGCTAATAAAAATTATGTAAGACGCAGCAGATATCAGTTATAGATCCGACGGAAGAACTAAATTTTTATGAAGTATTATAGTATAACGAAATATATTCCGCGTACTCGGCTGCGTATTGAAAAATTTGTATTCCAGAATTTTTCCTGCGCAGTCAGTAAAAATATACATTACGTTTACATTTATCTGCATTGGAAAAGGAATTACATATTTACGTGAAGAGTCATATAACCGGCGATTATGTAACTGAAATCGAAGTTCTACACAACGTGAATACCTAATAATACTCGATTTAGTAGGTAGCTATAACTTGACCGCAGTGGAGGCAAGAAATTATCTTGAGGTAGTGCCAGCGCGACATAACCAGCGAATTATAAATGAACGGATGATAGGAAGATTAGTAGAAACAAATTTATTTGCTAGAAATTATTGCTACCCGCAACCGGACCAAAGCTCCTCACAAAGCACCGATAAGCTCCATTAAATTTTGTACAAAATCACCTGGACTTTAATAATAATAATTGTGAATCAGTTTAATTAAATGTTTTCACTCTTCATGGGGTCTTAATCAAACTAGCTATTTATTTTTATTTAAATTAGCGCGCTACTTTTTAGCTAACTACTTAATTCTGTTCAATTCCATTTTACTGATTCTCTTGAGACTTCCCGAAGTGACCGCTCCATAACAAATATAGTTACGAATCCGTTTGGAGTGAGCCCTGACATTAGAGAGGTTTGTCTTAACTTAATCCATTTTTACTTCAATTTATACAACTGACATTGCTTCTTCTTGATTTTTTTAGGTTTCGTCTATTATTCCATTATAATTACAGTTGCCAAAACATTCAAGAACGTCAAAAACATTCAAGAAAATCAATAATTAATTAATGTAAGAGATAAGTGAAATGCCCTCCACCATCCTGGACACATTTTATTAAGCGGGACCTCACTCTACTAATAGAGCACTTTGTAACAGTTCGTTGGGTTTATCATTTATCTCGATGAACAATCTCACAAATATCGAGTCCTTGATGTAAATAAAAAAAAATAAATCACATTCAAGCTTGCAGAAACTGGCTGGCTACAGATATGGGTGTATTACGAGTATTACGACTGATACGTCGATCATCACAGATCTCTCACTAAAACGGGTGCTTCGGCAGTTTTCCAACATACACATCCTGATTCTATAATTCCAGGAATTGATATACACGATATTTGAATTGAAACCATGCCAAACCTGCAAAAAAATCTTGATGAATATTGTAAGTTTCGGGAAGACTATTGACAAAACTTTTACCTGTCAGGAATGTCTCTGAGTAGGGGTACTTTCACTACTATATCACTTGATAGGGACAAAAGTGAGCACCTTTTCTAAGAAAAACATTCCGTCTCTTTATTAGTCTTTTGCCCGTTAACTCACTTCACTATATTTCCTCTGGAGGTCGAAGATTTGCAACATAGTATCGTTCAACGTTTCCTCTAGAATTCTTGGGTACCACCACATAATTATTCCAGACAGTTCTAAAAAGAACAACATCCATATCCCATCATCAAGTTTACAATACATACTCCCATTGCGTAAATAAGTTTCAACTATAACAGTTTTTTGCTCTTGCGTAAGCGCCTTTAATTAATGAACAATATAAATAAATAACCAAACTTAAGTAATTATTTTCTTTGTCTAATTAATCTCTTTGATAATTATTCTTTCCTTTGAAAAAAAAAGAAATTGAATGGCCGTCAGGAAATCAATAATTCTAAATATAGGAAACGTTATTTTGTTTACATTACATCAATTTCATAGAGACCAGAGATGGGAGAATCCGAGGAAGAATCGAATTAGGGAGCAGCGACAGATCTATCATATCCGTTACTTAAGATATCCATGTGCGAGAATAGTATATTACGTTACTACTAGTGTGGAAAATGACGGATTTCGCACGAGTGGGAGATTGTTGTCGACGAGGCGGCAACCGAGTGCGGCAATCCCATTTACACACAAGTAATGTACACTTTTACACTTTTCCTACGACCATGCACAGACCACAGATTAATGCACAATTTAATTTTTTTTTATACTTTTATTTGATAACATTACAAGAAAGTAATGATTGAATTAGAAAAACCTAAAATAACAACTACTTAGAATAAATAAATAAATTGAAAGAAGGTAATAGTATTTAAAATTCCATGAAAGAGATCAACTGCTCATAGTGTGATATTTTAGTTTTCAATTCTAGGGTGATATTTGTCATTTTCGCAAGTGGTCATCGGAAAACACTGTTTCAGGTCATTTGACGCAGATCTATCTATCTACTGAAGAATTTAGAGCAACGGATGAAATTCCGATGACTTACGACCTGGCAGTAAAATTACAGTTACTTTGAAATAACCTATAAACAAATAACAGTTACAGTTAGTTACCGTGACTACGTATCACTATTCAGGAAGAAAGTCGAATATTTCAAGATCTCGTATATTCGAGGTATCGAAATTATGTTTCGACATCCCTCACAATTTTCATGGCCACCTGAGGAAGTGTTAGGTAATAGTTAAACACCCGATATTATATTGAACGTTTCTACTCGTTGAACTCACTAGGTAGACACCTAAAATACTCCTCTCCTCCTATCAATTTAGCCTTCTTTTTTATCCTTCAATCAGTCTTTTCACGATTAAAGGTCCTGATGGAAGCTTTTTTTGATATTATTATTACTGCCTCGCGATAAAAGGGATGTCGAAAGGCAAGTAGCGTAGTTTTTTTTTTATATTCTAATTAGTCTGGATTTGTTTCGAGTCTCTAGCTGAATGGGATACAAGAGTGTAAAGGAGTTTCTGTTACGATGAAGTGTCAGAAGCGATGTAACTATATTTCCCTAAATGTTACGTATTTTTTTTCCTGATGCAAGTTAAAGTCGTCTATACAACAGTCTACAGTACATACACTTATTAGAGCTGCCACAGAATACAGAATACCTCAGTGAGACGGAATTTCAGTGTAATAATGGATATGAGATTTTTGCAGCGCGCAGTCTGACATCAATCCCTGCGAGCATGCCCAGAGCATCCTGGAGAGGAGAGAGCAACTGGAGAACTAGACAATAGACCGACTCCATCAGAGTTAGAAAAACGGGGTAATACCTAGTCCACGGAAAGTTATTGTATCCAGTAGCCATTGTATTAAATCAAGGGAAAACGGCGGATACTGCAACTTGTTTTCTTTTTTTTTTTAGCAAGTGATGTGTAACATTTGCCAGGAGTAATTTTTTATTTAAAACACGTATTTTTTTATTATACAAAACGTAAAGTACTCCAGAATAGGAATGCGAGAGTCCCATTTTTCATTTTTTGTCCACTGGTGTAAGTATGGATAGTACATTGTACATTATTTATGATTTTTCAAGACAATATACAACAAGTTATATACAGTATGGTATACTATCAGTAATCTACAATGTAGTAACAGTAATACTGCAATGAGGTGTTATATGTAATACCCCTGTACGCAGTAGTGGCCTGAGTACACATATTTCTTAGTAAAAGTAAGATTACAGTTATGAATTAGGAATGAAGACTGATATTTAATTGAAATCAATAAAAGGAGTTTTCTTTCCATTCCACAATCTATCAGATACCTGAATACTCGTCCTGAAAACTCGAAATATAATTCTGATAAGAACTTGATCGCGGCGCCATCTACTCATATCCAGAGTTGTGCATTAACTATGCATTTTTAGCTATGACCCCTTGAAAAGAGATTAATTCTGCATATGAGAAATTATTTTTTCAAAAGTGGCCTGAAACAATTTCACAATGATGCCAATCGGCATGAAAAAGAAAAAAAGATCTTCTAAATCTTTGTGATAAAGATATATAATTGCTGAAGAATTGGTTGGCTGGTATCATCTTTGAAAAGTGTTAACATCAATGATCTGCTGAATATGAAGAGTCTGATGAAGATCTAACATAATTATTTAGGCTGACTGTGATTTTGAAGTTACTGCTTTATTTTTTTCTATAGATCAACGAGTTTACCTGTTATTAGTGACACACTTCTGTCACTTTGGTTTTCGCAGTATAAGCAGACGATATGAGAGAGGTGCTTGGAGACGGTGATCAACGACTGCACCACGTCGTTTGTGGTTTTTACCATATTTTGAATCAGAAACGTTTAAATCGTGCCCAATAAATAAATCAATTTAATCTAATCGACGTATACTTGCCATCTTACACAGTAATATATTGGGGTAATACAGGGTGCACCATGTATCCTTCTCTATATTGCTGACTCTATAGCTATCTCCTAACGCTAACAGATACAGGGTCGGTTAAACAAGTCCAAAGGAGCGCAATTTTGTGGCCATCTCGATTCCGTCGAGACATACGAGATATCTGTGACCGTTCCTGAAATATCCTGAAAAAACTGAAAAATCGAGATTTCTTATTTTTTCCATATCTCTTTTATTGTTGAAGATTAATGAATAATTTTTTGTGGGCTTACATAAGTCGTCAAGAGCTACTCATCTGACATTTCAAAAATTTTCAAAGCCGACTAGATCCCAGAATTTTCATAGTCAACTTTCGTTTTTCTTATGGCCACCATATTGTTTTTTTATGTTGTTCGGTATAAAAAAAATCATAAAAACTAAAAATTGTTAAATTTAAAAAAATAAATTAAAAAAAAATTATTCTTCTTTTTTCTTTACAAAAAAGACACCTTTTTAGACCGAATTTCATAGATAAATTAAAAAACCATAAGGCAAGCACTATTTCGGCGTATTTTACAAATGTTGACGTTTTTCGACGATTTTTTATTGGGTTTTTCTTTGAAAAAAGAAGAATAAAAATTTAATTTTTTTTTTGAAGCTTATTAATTTTTGGTTTCCATTATTTTTTTCATATCGAACGACATAAAAAAATAATATGGCAGCCATAAGAAAAACGAAAGTTGACTGTGAAATCTCTTGGATCTAGTAGGCCTTGAAAATTTTTGAAATGTCAGATGGATAGCTCTTAACGGCTTATGTAAAACTACAAAAAATTATTTATTAATCTCCAATAATAAAAAAGATATGAGGAAAATAAGAAATCTCGATTTTTCAGTTTTTTCAGGATATTTCAGGAACGGTCACAGATATCTTGCATGTTTTGACGAATTCGAGATGGCCACAAAACTGCGCATCTTTTCTCTAATTTAACCGACCCTGTATCTCTTAGCGTTCAGGAGATAGCAATATAGAGAAGGATACATGGTGCACCCTGTATATTATGGGTAATATTTTGAAAAGTTGCCATTGGCGATATCTTTAAAATAAAAAAAGAAATCAAAAATCGCAAAAAAGCTGTTTGGGTAGTAGGGAGGGAGAACAAAAATGAAGTATGTAGTAAATTACTCACCCCCATCAACCCTTAAAATGGGAACCTCCTACTTGTGATACGTCATTTTAAAGGGGTTTCTAGTAGAAATAGTAGTGCTTCGTGTGTTGAAATCGATTCATTTTTATGAAAGTTATAAACAAACTGATAATAGTATCATTCCAGTTTCAATAATAAAATTTATATTGGGTCCTGAAAAATTTTCATCGCCGTGTATTCAAATTTAAACCACATACATAGTAGGATACTATGTGAAAAGTTTAGATAGGGACATGTAAGCCGTTTTCCGATATCTTGAGCCGTTTTCAATGTGAGTTGTTTATAAAATGAAAAATTGCCATTTGGAATTTCATAATTGGGGTTTGGGGTGGATGGAGCTTCAAGTGTTAATGGAAGTGGGTCATTTACTACGTCATTTTTGTTTGCCTCCCTATTACCTAAACCGTTTTTTGCGATTTTTGGTATCTTTTTTTTAAGATACATACATATCGCCAATGGCGACTTTTAAAAATGTCACCCTATACAATGTGTCATAGATTCGCGTCTCTATACAGGGATCTCAGCTCCTATTACACTTACAGCAAAGGTTAAATGGGGAAAGTTTTAGGGGAAGCTTTGTGCATTCGATAACCGGTTTCAGATTTACGATCGGGCAATTGGTTTTGGAAATATCGGCCAAAAATCGAAAATGGCGGATTTTGTTTTTCGCAAGTAAGTCCGAAATGGTTAATTTGACAGCTGTCAAAATGTAACATTATCCGGAAACTTTTTTAAGACGAATAAGATAGCGTGTATGACAGGTCTCGATCGTCTTTTGTTATTCCGCAACCCGCCTCAACTTTCGTTTTTCTTATGACCGCGATGTTGAATTTTTCTCTTTTTGAACTCAATTTATTTTTCTGATTACTATACTACGAGTTATAATTTTTTTAAATCCAATATGGCGTCCATAAGAAGAAAAGATAAGAACTAACGATTTTTCGCCATCTTAAAATGCTAGAGACTCGAAAATTGTTTTTGTATTTCTTGTTGAAAAGTGTCCTAACAATTAGTATGGCGAAAAATCGATAGCTATTTTTTCTTCTTACGGACGCCATATTGGATTTAACCGTTTCGGACTTACTTGCAAAAAACAAAATCCGCCATTTTCGGTTTTTGGGCGATGTTTCCAAAAACCAATTGACCGGTCGTAAATCTGAAACCGGTTATCGAATGCACAAAGTTTCCCCTAAAACTTTCCCCATTTAACCTTTGCTGTAAGTATAATAGGAGCCGAGATCCCTGTATAGAGACGCGAATCTGGGACACATTGTATATAAATAAATGGACTTTACATATACATGGTGATAAAATCATTGCTGTCTTCACTCCCATTCCAGGTTTGTCTTTAGAATAAAATGTTATTGAAATAAATTTTGGCAATGGCTAAAATGGCTAAATTTTTTTTCAAATATACTTCATCGGGAACTACCTACACATTTAGTGCGTTTTATCATGACGTAGTGCCATTCTTCTGCTGTGTAATAATTGTACCTGATGTACAGTTGTGTTGAAATAAAACTGGGACAACTCTTTTAATACAACTCTCAATTATTCCACTTGTTCATATAAAACTGGGACAAATTTTTTGTTGTGCTGTGTTTGTGGCTTTCACCATGTTATTTGTAACTTCATTTCAAGAAATCTTTTGGCGATACTCGGACAATAAAATGAATTTTATTATAATTGATTGAAATTAGGCTGAATATCGGCTCGTTGAATGGAAATCGTCATTGTCAAAAATTATTTCCTCCATCATTTTCTCTAAATCTAAACCTGGATGAATATGAATATTTAGAGATATAGCCGAATAACCTGGATGATTTTGTGACTATTTATGATTCACATGTCGTCAATCATCATTTTTTGGGACCATTTACACTCGTGCATCCATCTTAATAATGCCTTTTATATGATGTTCATATCCATAAAGAAGTATTGGTTCAAAAATAATGCTTCAAATACATTCAGTGACCAAGAAAATAGAGTTGATGCATTTGCTTTGGCACATACGCTTCTTTAAATCTTCTTTTGTAACACCCCCCCCCCCCCCCCCCCCTGATTATGATCTTAATTCTCGTTTATATCTTCTTGATGCGTGGTCTCGAAATTCCTTTCGTACTCACTGCTGGTCCAGACCATACAAAAGGACTATGCTTCTATCATTTCTTCGGGATTCCTCTTTGTGTCTCTCTTTGTGAAATTTTCAGTCTCTCACCGCGTAGTCACCACAATTTTACCAACTCATAAACTCACCAATGTCCAGTCTACAAGAAGTGTGCAATTTTGGAAAGTTATTAGAAATCGTACTCCGCAACAGAATCTATTTCTTCATTTTTAAATTTTCTTAATATCCTTATCGAAACAATTTTTGTGTGGTCACTGGTCAGAAATTTATCTATCTGTGGTCTAATCGCATGATACTGTCGCCTTTCCGTCGTTGATGGTCGTGAATTTAAGCAACCGCTGTTAGTGCTTATAGAGCATTGCTCGAGCGGATTCTAGAACCGTTCGAAAACCATTCTAACATTTTCTATATTAAGGAATTTATCGAGGAATTTATGGAATATGATTGAGATATCTTTTAAACTTTTCCTTTTCACTTATTATAATAAACTCGTTCAGGAAGTTCCCAGTTTCTTATCTGCGGGACAGGTAAATAAACATTAAACAAATATTCAATAAATACGACCGAATCGGTTGCCTGATGTCTCGTTTAAAATCAACTATGTAACCAGAAGCGTTTTAGCATCAATAACTTCCTTTAAATAATACTATTCATTAATAACCTAATAACCTCCTAAAAAATTAACTCATAAGATTGCAGACACCGTGTATTAAAAAACAAAAATAAAATGGCGATAGATACTCGCCCATGCAAGAAGAGTAGTAGTCTATGAAAACAACATAGTCGAAAGTTAAGCGCTATTGGCTCAATAATAAGTAAGGTTTACAACCTCCATTCTTTCGGCAGTGGCGGCATTGAATTCTTTGATTACAGGCATCTTATTTTTTCTTGCTTCTGGTTTTACCTCTGATTAATGGAATAAATTGTGAACACGTAACGATTCTCGTAGATGATAATGCCCAAAATTACAGCGCTTAGTTTCGATGCTGTTGCTGTTGGCGGCTGTTGCTGTTACTTGGCTCATATCTCCCAGGTAGGTAGGTTGTTAGTTGTGGACGGTTACGGTGGACGATGAAGTTCGAAGCTCGAGCTAGACGTGAAGGAATTGCGATGGCGTCGTTGCCAAAACACGTTAATCTTCCTTAGTACGGACTGTCATATAACATTTGTAAAACGTAAAATGCCGTCGAATTTTAACCTTGAGTTATTATTAGATCAGAACAGTCTTCCTATAACAGAGAGTTCTTAAACAATCGCCAGGATGTATCACGAGGATATCCTTGAAATATTCCTTGGGTTGAAGTTTCCTTCCTGTATAAGCTGCGTTGTCGAGATTATCCTGGCTAATATTATTAATTACTCACATTGTTGTATTATAATCTGAGAATCACATTTAGAATTCAGAAATTGGGAACATGGAACTTAAACTCGACGATTTATTTGGTCTTAAACTTCCTTTTTTGAACTCTTGTCTTGTGTCATTTCCCTGCGACGAAGGGCGAGAGACCCTACTGCTGTTCTTGTTTTGTATTGTTTATCCAATTTTCAGGTGTTGTAGGTAAAACGTCCGATCCGTATTGCAGAGTACACACAGGAAAGGACTCAGAATAAGGACAGGATTGAAAGAAAAGTAAAAAATGTAAAAATAAGAAGCAACAACCAAGTCCAGAGTACTTATTAGAGTCGTAGACCAAGAATCACGATATACCCAAGTTTTATAACTATAGCTATTATTATACGTAGTTCGTTACTTCATGATATATTGACAAAAATTCGGTTAAGACGTTTCAACCAGTTCGTTACAGCAGGTTGTTCGTTATATCACGCGATCGTTAGAAGTGTCGTGTAAAATTCCCATACCATCGTGGAACTCTTTATGAAACCTTCCCGATCCCGACCTTTTTGTAAAGTCCAGTAGGGTGTGTAGCTCGCTAAACATCGAGTGACATCAGCTCTTGCTACGTTTTGGGGGATGCCCCGATCTTTTTTCGTTTAAATACTTTAAATGAACTCTAACGGGTTCAAAAATTCCGAAAATGAACTCTGGCAATCATTTCGATAAAGTAACATAACGCTACGCTATGGAGATATGAATTTAAGTTGTTAATAATAATTATAATTGAATTGAAGTTAATGATTATTATAATAATTATAATATGTGCTGTTTTTTCCATTTTTTATTCCGACAAGGAGCATAGAACTCCATTAATTGTCAAAGCACTCTAGACTTCCAGCCCCCCAAAGGCATTAACTCTACAATACAAGTGTATTGGAAACGAGTGCTGCTGGTTTTCCATTTTTTATTCCGACAAGGAGCATAGAACTCCATTAATTGTCAAAGCACTCTAGACTTCCAGCCCCCCAAAGGCATTAACTCGACAATACAAGTGGATTGGAAACGAGTGCTGCTGGTTTTCCATTTTTTATTCCGACAAGGAGCATAAAACTCCATTAATTGTCAAAGCACTCTAGACTTCCAGCCCCCAAAGGCATTAACTCTACGATACAAGTGGATTGGGAACGAATGCTGCTGTTTTTCCATTTTTTATTCCGACAAGGAGCATAGAACTCCATTAATTGTCAAAGCACTCTAGACTTCCAGCCCCCCAAAGGCATTAACTCTACAATACAAGTGGATTGGAAACGAGTGCTGCTGGTTTTCCATTTTTTATTCCGACAAGGAGCATAGAACTCCATTAATTGTCAAAGCACTCTAGACTTCCAGCCCCCCAAAGGCATTAACTCTACAATACAAGTGGATTGGAAACGAGTGCTGCTGGCTTTCCATTTTTTATTCCGACAAGGAGCATAGAACTCCATTAATTGTCAAAGCACTCTAGACTTCCAGCCCCCCAAAGGCATTAACTCTACAATACAAGTGGATTGGAAACGAGTGCTGCTGGTTTTCCATTTTTTTATTCCGACAAGGAGCATAGAACTCCATTAATTGTCAAAGCACTCTAGACTTCCAGCCCCCAAAGGCATTAACTCTACGATACAAGTGGATTGGGAACGAATGCTGCTGTTTTTCCATTTTTTATTCCGACAAGGAGCATAGAACTCCATTAATTGTCAAAGCACTCTAGACTTCCAGCCCCCCAAAGGCATTAACTCTACAATACAAGTGGATTGGAAACGAGTGCTGCTGGTTTTCCATTTTTTATTCCGACAAGGAGCATAGAACTCCATTAATTGTCAAAGCACTCTAGACTTCCAGCCCCCCAAAGGCATTAACTCTACAATACAAGTGGATTGGAAACGAGTGCTGCTGGTTTTCCATTTTTTTATTCCGACAAGGAGCATAGAACTCCATTAATTGTCAAAGCACTCTAGACTTCCAGCCCCCAAAGGCATTAACTCTACGATACAAGTGGATTGGAAACGAATGCTGCTGTTTTTCCATTTTTTATTCCGACAAGGAGCATAGAACTCCATTAATTGTCAAAGCACTCTAGACTTCCAGCCCCCCAAAGGCATTAACTCGACAATACAAGTGTATTGGAAACGAGTGCTGCTGGTTTTCCTACTGTTACGTCCATCATCTTAAATCTTGAATATTTTATCTTTATATTTCATAGACAGCCAAGTAGACATGCAGACGACAGTTCATTATTGCATAATTCAAAGTTATAATATTTCTAAGTTATTTCTAGTTATTCATAATGACTTTTACATCTATCTAACAGAAACGTTTCTCAACGATGTTAATAACAAAAACAGGACATTAGAAAGCGAACTATATTGTAGGATGGATGGAAAAATCACCTTCACATGTGTGCTCCTGTACTATATTTAGATCGGTAATATGAAAAACGGGATGTAAATCGAACACCCGCTGTTGAAAAAATAAGCTAACTGTTCCCTGTAACTAAATAAAGCAAATAATGCTGATTTAACGACATTTTAATTACTACTGCCTTAGGCCTTTGGTTATTTTACCTTAAATGATTTTATTTCTTTTTCTTTACTTACTCACGAAGCATGTTGTTAGTAATTAGTATGTTCAATGAATGCCCGACTTATTTTAAAATGTATAATACTGTAACGAAGGAACACTGGCGAATTATTCCGGATTCATGTTTGTTTTTGTTTCCATTCTTTACTAATTAATAATCAGGTTGCTGCTATGCGAAAATTCTAGCTGATATGACAGGGATGTCATATTCTAATACAGAATGACAGGTTATTTGAGCGCATGTTCAAAAGAGTGCATGCTGTGTCTAGAGCTACGTTAAAACACCAGGGAGGCTTCCTGAACTATCGAGATCCACGTCCGGAGTGCATATAAGAGTACCGTAGCAGTAGCTACGGTTAGTTTGGATTTGAGTGCCACTCACAGAGCAGTGGTGAAGGATAAAAAACAATGCCGATGATTTTGACAGAATAAGTACAAGTGGAATGAAATCAGAGAGTAGAGCATAGTTGTGTTTAGTAGATAAGACTTTTGGTTTGAAAAAATAAAAGGAATAACGTTTCAGTTTCAATACTTAGTACATAATATGTATTATGTACTCAGTACCTACCTACTAAATTATTAGCTCAAAATTCAAAAAGACATAACTTTTTGATTCGATTAATTACTGTATGTAAGCGCCTTATATCAATTCTAAACTTAATCGAAACTTCAATTAAAATCATCGTGGCGTCATTACGACGGAATGGCGGGAGAGTATATCTTGTAATATAATCCGCATATCTCAAATCTTTGGGGCATGTTAAATCGCGTAGCCCTTCATAGCTCTGAATCTTAATATAGGTCCGCTTCGATCGACATTCGACATCGTCTCTGGCTTTCATGTATAAAGGCTCGGAAGTATAATAAGGAGGCAAAATGTAATCAAATAATTGTGTAATGATCCAATTAGTGTGATTGTGTGTACCTACCTAAACAGTAACTGGAAAATGGTTATTTACGAGATATATTCTCATGATCTTTGCCTAATAATTGAACAGGGTTTAAATTAAATATAATGATAATGATAATGATAATTGCCTGATACTACGTCAGAAGTTTGATAAGTCTTCGAAAAAAAAAATAAACTCCAGGCTGACTCGGAGAACTCTTCAAAAGTTTTCAACTCGTACCAGTTACCCAACAACTTGATCATATGGTTACTGCACTGGGTATCACTGGTATCAGTCAGGACAAAGCTCGATTTGGAAGGCAAACTGTCCTGCATGCCATTTCTGTACTAATTTAATTGCTACCAGGCTTGATTATTAAGTTAATTTCGACTAAACCTGAAAGGCAAATGCATCTGTATGCACGAGGAAAATTGGTTCTGAATTAAATTCGCTTTTTTTTATTTCTTATACAAACTATAACTATACCCCACCTGAAAGGGCTATAGAAGCTAGAATAATTTCAGAATAATCTTATAATTCATTGTAATTCAATAAAGGAAGCTGAAGAAGAAAAGTTTTAAATAACAGTCGTACAGTCCACTCCCCAACATGGTCCTTCGAGCCGGATTAGGTTTATGAAGCCAAGCTAACATTAGCGGAAATCAAGCGAATCCATCATCTCTCTCTTTATTGGTGTATGCATTTTCAAATCGTCAAAGGTTGCGAATAAAAGGGTTGATTTTGGGAAGAGTATACCGAAGAAATGTCAATAAGTAACTTTTTTTACGAATAATTCAAATAATTGTTCCATTTATTGAGATTAATCCTGTCTCAATGTGCAATTTGCGTCTCTTCTCCAACCGGTGATTCTTAAAAAATCCTCATCGAACTACATACAGTGAGGGCGTGACGTTTATGAGGTCTGCATACTACATACAGTGAGGCCCCCCCTGACCTTAAATTTTTAACCGAATGAGTGAGAACTCTGAAACAAAAACTAAATCAAATGTCATGGATTTTACTACTTTTTGACGCAAAGCTTGTCTGTCAATTGTCAAAAATGACGTTGCAGTCGCTGTCAACTCCAATTTTTTAAATGGCGTGTGAGACAAAATTTTAAAGATAAATTATCCGCAAAAAAATTGTTTGTCAGTGAGGACGCCCATCTTTCATGAAGTCATCTTTCACGATATTTGATGTTTAAAGTCTCCATCCAAACGAGAGTCTCCTAGACAGTTTTTTTTTTTAATTTCCTCTTCAATTGGTTGGAATTGTGCACCGTTAAAGTGGGCCGATAATAGAGGAGAGGGCAAGCGGCGCGTGCGACGTTCAACCGTGAGGGGAGAGTTCTGGACAGTTCAATGCTGGAATGGAAACCGAGTGTTGGGCGCGTATCTAAGCCAGAGGTATCTCCACCGTGTCATGAGATCTTGATACTTCGCAGTATATTCGTGGGGATATCGGGGCCATGAAATAGAAAGTTTGGAAAAACCTTCTCTCCTTGGAGAAACCGAAAAGTCAAGAACAAACTTATTTCCGAAGTTCATTTTAAAAGGCGGTAAGTTGTATGAAATAAGCAATGTCAGCAGGCAATTCGATTCAAAATTCGATAGGAATCAGTCAGCGATATAAGAAAGCAATTCAAGTGGTGTAGAGAGAAAGAAACTTAAATTGTAAAATTAGTGTAATTTATAATGTGTCATCGAACCCACGGAAGGGGAAAACGTAACAGTAATAATAATAAAGCCACAACTATCATACTTATTTGCAATGGCCTTTGGCTCAGACGAACTAGTTTTCATTACAATTTCTGATGCTTTCTAATTACATATTAATCCTGTTTCTAATCCTGTGTTCCATTGTACAGTGTACTACTTAAAGTTTGAAACAAACAATTAACAATAACTGTGACGTGACGTATATCCACAAAACGTGGGTTCCTCTAGGAGGCTTCAGAGTCCAACGCCTCGGGTTTCATAACGTAATCTAGGGAAACAATCATGAACATTACGGGAGAAATACGGAGGCCAGTTTAATGCAGTTGATGTTGATATTAAATTTTTAATGAAGTTGAAGAATACAACAACTGCGAAGAAAATTAAATACGACGTATTTAGGAATGGTAATCAGCATAAATATTTTTGATTGCGTATAGGGAAAGTCCATGGTAGGCAGAAATTGAAAAAATGAAACGAGGATCTTATGCAGACTTGGATTAAGAGAATTTAATAAATTGACTCAATCGGGTGAGGGAAATGAAAAAGTTAAATACTTGATCGATATGGTTCGAAAGCCATGACTCCCGACACCCATAACAGGGTAAGGGATCAGTGAAAGATTTTGATATTTTCTCTTGTATTATAAGAGTTTCCCTTAGTCTACCTACGGGGTGATTTGTGGATTTGTGACTATTTGTGTAAGGATAATGGAGAAAATGATTCTTGATGGCTTTTTAAGAGAAAAGGTATTGTAAAAACAGTGGACAAAGTATCATATTTCTCACGAGTGTCCGCAATTCTAAGAGTCAGAAATTGCTTTTGTGTACGTGTTTCACACTATACTTTTCCTACGAGCATAACAAGACATTTTTTTTTATTAAATCAAACGATGGTCTATTTTCTATTTCCTACATCAAAATCGGAATTACTCTCAGTTTCAGTAGTATACATTACTTCACACCACTAATTTTTCAATTCACTTACGAATTGTATATTAATATTTAAAATTAATAACAAATATTATTATTATTATCATTGTATTAATTGTTTGATTATTACCTAAAATCCTATAAAAAATAAACATGCCATGATAGACTAGATAGAGTCTAGATAGAGCGAGTGAGTGAAAATTGACAGATATAATGTGTTGTATTTATAATATCACAAGAGTTGCGAGGTACCTATTTCCCTGTTTGGTATTTTTTAACAATGAAGAATTGAACTGATTTTAGAATTTTGTAATACCTACCCTCCCAATTGGATTAAACTATATGTCTTGAGTGTACTAGTAAATAATACTTTTACACAAATCAGCATAAGAATGTAAATATCTATTGTGATTTCAATAGTAAAATTATATACTGTTTCAAAAACGACTGTTTTATCCATCACTATTGTAGTCATCGAATGTTGTCTATTTTATAAATCTTACATATATGTAGTGTTTACTCTGTGGTTAGGAGTTAGGACTATTTTTCGCTACTTTTTATACGTCAACGTCATTATCATAACTGCAAAAGTATACGGTAATGAACTTATGTATGCCTTACGGTGAGGGGTATGTCTTATGTCACTTTTCAACACCTTTTTATAAACGTGAGAAATCTTATAGTTACAAATAACTAAGCGTATAAATAACGATACAAAAAGTGGGATTTGTGTAGCGGTCGTAGACAAATTTAGGAATTTTCCAAGGAATTTTCTAACGAACAATTTTATTTTTCATTATTTACTGTCAATGAATACCTACGTTTAGAAAAAAAGTCACAAAAACTGTGAGGATAAGGCAGAAGGAATTCAAGAGGCTATATTTGCTTGGAATTCAGAAATGATATAAAATTTTAAAATTCCATAAGAGGAAATTTTTGGAAAATTTTCTGGCCCTTTACATTTTAAGTAGATACCAAATTTTTCTTATTAAAATCTGATTTGGTTATTATTAGGTTTTTTTCCTTAAAATTTAAGGCCCTTGCGGGTTTTTTTTTGTCTTCTATATTTTCTATTTTACTTTGTTCTTCTTTAATTTTCTTGAAATTTCAGGGGAAAAAATACCTAACCTGACCAATGACCTGACTTAGTGAAGGGGGACTAGTGACTAGTGTAGGGGAACTCAGGGTGTCAATCAGCATCTTTGTAGGTAGTGGCGTACGAGCCAGGTCCGTATAATAGCACTTCAAGATTACCTTTAATTTTTATTAATAATTGTCTTTCTTTCAGTCTATTAAAAAAGGTAATATGTGTGCAGTGTTCACGTGAAGAATTATAACTAACTACAGCGATTTCTTAGACCCAATATCTTAATTAATTGGACCTCAACTAACGCCTCCGGCAGCTTAATAAAAACACGCGATGTACTTGCACTGTTTCGAATGACGCGAGTACTATTTAAAAATAAATTACAAAATTTGCTTCAATTCTAAATCATCTCCCGCGGGTGCTCAGAGCATTTTTTCATTATTAGAGATAATTTTCATGTCGTTTTGTTTTAAAAATGTAAATTAAAGCGAAAATATGCGTGAATTCCTTATGATGAATTTCAATAAGTTGAATTCCCTTTGATGTTTAAAGGTGAATAACAATAACAGTGCAGTAAAAGAAGAGTATTCCCTCCAGGATATTTGGAGCTTTTCTCTCTGTTCTGTTATTATATAGGATCCACTGGTCGGGAAATCAAATATAAGCCCAATTTAATAAATTCTGCTTGTTATTTTTAACGTTTGAATTGAAAATAAGACCATAGAGAGATGAAAATTATTTGAATAATAATTGGTGTTTTGTGTAAGGTGTCATATCTGAATTTGATTCCTCTTTTTTAAGGAAAAATGACAAAAATGTTCATTTTAAAATGTATCAACGTAAAAAGTGCGCTACTTGGGGTTTTTCTCAATATTAGTAAGATTGGATTTTCTGTTAAATGTTTTAGTGTATAAGGGCCTACAACAAGGACTGTTTTTAAGTTTTGCAATATCTGGAATAAAACAGTACAGAAAGCTTTTGAAGGCTTTTAAAGCTTTTCAAAATATTCTACGCAAAGATTCATGCAAAAACACTTTTGCATGAACTCGAACCAATTCTGGAAGAAGTTTTCCACTCTTTTGTTGGTACTGTAAAAATTACGTTTTTGAAGGCGTCTTTATACGTCTTCTGGCCACTGAAACCTTGGACCACGCAGTATGTTCTCGATTTTCGGAAAGGTAAAGAAATCTTGGGACTTTGGTCAGGACAGTATCGGCAGTAACAGTTCTTTGATTTTGCAGAGGAATTGTTGCTACATTATCTGCTTTTGACACAAATATCACGACTGCTCTCTTTTTGGACACATTTCGAGAACGGATGACTTTTATTGGTTTTTACTCACCTTGGAACGCCCAAGCAGACGACTGGCGCTTATTTTCGGGTTCGTGTGAGTAAATCCGCGATTCGTCATCACTGACGATGCTGTAGACATTTTTAGAGTTTCCTCCATTCAAGCAGTCTAGAATTTCTTAATACCAATTGATCTTAGTTTCTTTCTGTTCTTCGGTCAAGCAGATAGGGTTACCAAAAGGACACTAATTTTTTTACCACAAATTCTTCATGCAAATTTTTTTGAATTGAGGTCTTTGAAGTCCCCAATCATAACACCTTCTCGAGATATATCACATGTTGATCTTCCTTGATGAGCTTGCGCACAGCGGCACAGCATCGACGTTTTCCTGGGTAACTGTCGGTTTTGGTGCACCTGCCCTTTTTTGATTGTCTCGGTTTAGTTCCATTGCTCCAATAACTTTGAAAATTCACTAGCACTGAATCTTTGGATTTAGCTCTAAAGATGCAACAGATTTAGTATAGTGACATTTGATTAGTGCCTCGTACTATGTTCAGGTATGCAAAACTTAAAAGACAGCCCTCGTATACAATGCGTTGTAAGCCCGGCCTTCTCATTCCCATGACGCGTGATTTAGCGAGTCACAAGCCAGGCTCGCCAAGTCCCCAGTTTGGGAATCCGCCTTTGCATAATATTTTCTAGTGTTGGAACTAACGTAGTGTTGCAAATTGGTCATTACAAAAAAATTAAAAATAATAATTTCAGGCTTCATCTAATTAAACTGCAACCGAAATTTATTACTGATTGTTTACATTGCGCAACGTCCTAGCAACATTGCAGCGTTCCTCGCGACAAATATTGTAGAAACTGATACAGTCAATAATAAGAATCAATCCTGACGTGTGCCATTACTTTTAAATTATTTAACACCATTGGGGCTGGTTTCTATAATAACAACAGTTGTTTTTAACTGTACCACATCTGTCATACGCATGTTTTGACGGAGTCTGAAACCTCGTAAACACCTGAGTCACGAATCGCTTCTTTTGTTGGCGCTGACGACGAAATCGTGGTGCTATTTCTGCAACTTAGTGCAAGAGGTGGGGATGGATCACTGTGAGAATGTCCGGGGATAGATTTCTCGTGTTGAATGCGTAACATAAAAAGACAGTTTCCCTGATTATGAGTGCAAATAAAATTTCTTCACAACAGGAAGTAGTTTTCCTTGAACATTTTTTTATTTTCCATAATTTTTCTTGAATCATCCCTTTTTCCAACTTGTTTCCTTGTAATTAATCTTTATTACAATAATAATTATATTTAGAACTAGACTCTGTTCATTTTACTGCGACAAAATTATTCCATAAAATTTCAGGTCTCTCCACTGCAGCTCCACAATAGTAATGGAGATTCGGTTATTCTACATCTTCCTTGGAATCTTCATCCATTATATTAAGTGTAAATCTAACATTAAGCATTGCAACTTTTATCTTTCAAAAGTTGGAGTAACTTTACAACTCTTTCCATCAGTAACTTTTTATCCCCAAGAAACTTCTTCGCCCAGCAGCCTGTATAGATATTTATCTCACAAACACACCCTGTTTTGAAGTCGCACGCTTCCACAATTTTAGACCTCGCTTGATTGATTGGCGTCAAAATATTGCTTTAGGCTTTGAATTTAGATATCGTTTCATGAAGTCTCGGGAGTGATTAATCTGATCTTACACGCTGCAGTGTTGTCTTAAAATGCGAAAGACTTCGTTGCTTTATTTGTTTGTATGATATGAATTAATGAAAAAATACAGTTTGCTACTTTTCTTGTAAAAATATGCACCTCGTCATTGCTTAGGGAGGTCAGATGATTGATATTACTGGGGACATAGCGACAAAGACCTAAAATGGGTACCTAATGGCTAAAGGAACGGGAGTAGTCGGAGGTCAATATCCAACGGTTAGGCAGAGTTTTTCCCTAGTCGATACATATCTCCAAGAGTTTACATTAAATTGCGGCTGATTTTTGTTTGATCGAAGCTTTTATCTCGTTTTCAAGGTTGGGGATACGGTATCGTAACAATTGATTGCGATAAGTTTTTACCACATTATTTATACCACACAACAAATTATCTGAGGTTGGTGTGTTATTCGTGCCTACTTATCGTTCGATTAGGTATAACATAAAGGTTTTTGACTTGAATACAAAAATTATGGAGGTTTCAGTTTAATATAAAAATAATTTACACTCTATTTGGCCATTACTATTAGCCGGCTCCCCATAGTTGCAATCGCGGAATGAGTCGAGAAAGTCCAATCTTGGTGTATTCAAAGGAATGTAAATTATATTTATCTCCGATATAATGCTGGGAGTGTACGGAAATGTAAATCACAAGTCTGAATTCTTCATGTTCCCATTTTCCTGACTTTAATGTCGTTGCTGCCATGTTAGCTGACCTATATTTGTAACTGCAGTTATAAATTTTGACTTTCATGACTGCAAAATTTGAAATAATTCTTTTCTTTGGCCGAAGTTATCGTATCGGAGTTACACACAACTTGTAAAATATAAATATCCCGACAAACTTATAGGGGAAGCAGGGGGCGTTGAAACAAACTTTTTTTTAAGGTTTTTAGATGTCTTCCAGTTTCCAGTGGCGTAGATAGATATTCATGTTTTTTTTTCCTATTTTTACACTTTCCCTCCCTATCTTTTACGTCACTGACTTTATTGCATACAAAAACTTTATTCTATTCAATAGCTCATGCATTTTAGAACAGAATAATATTATTCAGTATTTTTCATACGATGCACCGTTTTTGAGATATTTTAAGTTTCCTCAGGCAATGTCATTAAGCGTTAAGAAGAATGGATCACTTTTAATGAAATCAATAATTATTTTCAATGTAAATGGTCCAACATTACCTGAGAAAACTTCAAATATCTAAAAACTATGAAAAAAAGGTTGTTTTGACGCCCCCTGCTACCCCTAAAAGTTTGTCGGTATATTTTTTTATGATACACCCTGTATAGAATTCAAATTCAGTCTTTTAGACTTTAATCAATGTTATTTGACGATTATTTTTTGAACGGAAATGATCAAAAGGCTTAGTGATTCCCGTATAATACTGCGCCAGTGCAAATTTACCATTTCATGTTCCCTCCCGAGTTTAATGTATTTATAGGCGAGAATTTAGGGGATGCTGCGCCTTACCTCCAGTCGGCAACTGGAGAGGAGGAGAATATGGGTTAGATCGATGAAATGAAAATCTGCGAGATTTACATTGCCCCGACGCTCACTTCCTAGCATAGGGTCTTAATTGACAATTCAAATGGGACTAATTTGAATTTTCTGCTAAATTTATTTCTCCATATCTCGCTCCATATAATATTTTTTTTCTCTAACCACTGAGTAATACTTTTCTAGCAACGATAGATCGAGTAACTGAACACGAAGACTTCATTAATTTTGATACCGATAAGCTGAAAAATCAGAAATTTCATCCCCCGTTCTGTATTTCCTGTCACTAATCAATCATCTCGCCCTCATTATTTGATCAACCGAACAAAAAGTACTTTCGGCTTACATCATAAATTAGGGTGTGTCTGAAAAGGTTAATTTCTGTGTATTTTGCAAATCTGCTCAGTAATTATTATTTTACTCTGATATACAGAGTCTGGTTCTCTTGTACAGTTGCTGCAAAAAACTTTGCTTTTGAACTAAGCTCTTTGACAGCGTCGTTCGTCACTTTAATGAGAGGTTCGCCCAATGATATTAGACGTGTTGAGCCACATACACCGTTTCGTGCTCGGGCGACATGACCATGCTGAGCCATCCATGTAATGTCACGGGAGCAATTTTTCTAATATCTGCAGTTTTCTATAAATTTCATAGGATTTTTGTTATGATTATCTCAACAGATGGTAGATTAGAGTACCTGTATTACCGACACTAAGCTTCAGTGTCGGTAATACAGTTTTGTTGTTGTTGTCTTTCTTCAATATAATTAAAAGTAAACCTTATCCGAAAATAATATCTATACAGAGTGATCCCAATAAACTTAGAGTGGCGAAAAATAATATTACTATAGCTGTCTTTAAATATTTCATAGTCCTACACACGACCTCAAAATGTCTTTCCCTCGACTCCCTCTCCAACCTCCTCGCTACACAGATTGTCTCTATTTTAACTAAAAGTTCCCAGATCATCTTCACTTCTTGCGGCATATTCTCAAACAAACCGCCACTGTGCACCCCTGCTGCGGTCTCGTGCTCTAGAAACCCTTCTCTACCCGGTGATATCTCTGCCCTCCCTTGAATGTCCCTGATGCGTCTCACCAATTCCAAATATTTCATAATGTAATCTGTTATATCCGACAGCAATTCAGCTAAAGTTGTGTCTTGAAACCTCTCGAGATGGTTCGGGACAACTTCCTGGAAGAAATCCACGTCCGTAAAGTCGGTTGCTTCGTCGAAAGGTTCATCTTCGGGAAACGGTACTGGAGCTTCTCTTGCTGCCTCTTCGATCAAGTCTAAGTCTGCTTCAGATGATTCGTAAGGGGTTATTATGTGGTAGTTATATTTTGTCAAGTCAATTTCAACCATCCCTAGAATTATTTAAAAATGAAATTTTATGTTAAATTATATACCGGCCGGAAGAGAGAGAGAGAGAGCAGAAAAATCAATCACGTGGCATAGATGATCATCCTGGTTGACATGCGCTTTACAATAGTTTTTGACCCAGTTTCTGTCATGCTAATTTTTAACTTATAACAATGTTAACTTTGCAGAGGTTATTACCATACCCAGTGATGTTGAAGTCAAGTTAACTTATTTTGTTTTCAGTGGACGATTTTATTTTACGCTTTAATTTAACTTTTGTAAATTAAGTAGATTAATCAACTTACAAAACTTGGAAGACATCCGATACACCTGCGTCTTATAAAAGTTTGGACTTACAACATTAGGCCGCAGTGTGTCGGATTTTTGGGTTTTCTGGGTTCATCAGTAAAATTAAGCTCATCTTTACAGGTACAAACTTATTTGTAACTTATTTTCGGTCAAATAATTCTTTATTTCAGCAAATTACCTACCTACTAAGCTAAACTAGGTAAATTTATTTGAAAAAATAACTGTAACAGTCATTTGAATGAAATTATTGCTTTCCAATGTTCACTTTATTTTTGCGAAAGCTTTTAAAATATTCATTTATCCACTCGTACGTTTCATGAATAATTTATAACGTTAATGCGTACTTTACCTCAATTTCCGGGCTTTGTTTCCGATCTGACAACGTCAAAATGATAGTTATTCTGAGTTGTTTGTGAACTCGAACACTTCCAAGGATTTTCTTCTTCGTAGGTGACCTTCAGAATATCTTCGATTAGGTCTTGACAAACACGAGATAGAGCTTCTTTTGTGATGTAATCAGTTTTCTGGAATTTCACTACCCCGTCACCCATAGTTTATTTATATAATCAAAGACATTTCTCGTTCATTTCGTACTAAAATTTTGACACACATCATAAATCATGGTCTGCTTGTGAATTTCCTCAACCGGGAGGAAAAAATCAGATACTCTGGAGATCACGAAGAAGGATCAAGGTAAAAAATATAAAATTATAAAAGTTTTGGGCTTTCAGAAATTTTATATTTGTTTCGAATCAGATAACATGAAAAATTTGTATTCCTTTGGAAGCGCTTGAATAATAACGTCATAAATAAATTTTTTATTACTTCAACTCGCACTCGCCTAAATCTCATCGCAATATGTGTCATTAAAACGCTAGAGCTTAATGCACAATGATTTAACATTCATGTGCCAAAGCGTTTTATAATGGTTGGGTTCTTACAAGTCATAATTTGCTTGCATGTAATTTCACAAACAACTTAATGTTATTACAGTGACGAACGTATTCTTCAGGCCACTCCTTTATAAGATATTCTCACTCCCGTAGCAGTCGCTTTGAAAGCTAGCTGATTTGCCATTAAGACGTTCTTATGTGTACAATTCAGTAAAGTAATTTAATTACTTGCGCTGTAGCATGCCTGCGAGGCATAAAAAATATTTTAGTTGGATTCAGACTGATTAAATTAGCACCCTCAATCCTGCTCTATGCATACAAGGTGTTTCAAAACATATGTATCGGAAGATGACGAGATCAGGTGTCAAAATTTTTTTTTTCTTCAGTTTTTTGACAATATCTCAGGAACCATTTGACATACAGATCTCATTTTTTGCACACACCTTAACGTTAAGTTTAGCTACTCTTTTAGTGCTAATTTAATTTTTTTATTAGTGGCGATTAGTGGAGATTTTAGGGTTGCGCGAGTTTTTCGGTCTGTAATATCTACAGCACTGGGAAAAATGTCATTAAATAAAAAATTAAGCCGCCAATGTTTTCTATAAAAAATGTCATAATTGCTATTGTGGACCATTTTCGAGAAAAACGGCCATTTATTTACATACAAAACTCGCTTTGGATGTTTGCAAACATGTGTCGGAAAATGAGAGGTGTGATTCCTTGCTTTGTTCTAAGAAAAAAAGTTCCTATTAACATGGGCTCGAAAATGTACCGTTCTCAAGATACAGGGTGTAATGCATAATCTACGGAGGCGTAGAAACGCCACACCAGTTTTTTTTTTTTTTTTAATTTCAAATTCAAAAGACATTTAACTCGGGACTCCGACTTAAAACTAACAAAACAATTAGCATTCCGAGCTTAAACTCAGAATTATGGCTCTACCTAATGCAAAAAATTGTTTCTAAAAATATTTTCTTCTAATTTTGTTCACATGTTTTTTTTTACGAAATATTTATGAAAAATCTGTGGGAAAAAATGCAAAAAAAAAACTTTCGAAACTGTTTTGCCCTTTTAACGGAATGTTCTCGAAAAATCCAATGTGGGCAAAATTTTCATTCAAATAATTTTTTCTTGCAAGTTTCTAACATTGAGTTTTTATGAAAATTTCGTAGAGGGCAAAATTGTTTTGAAGAATTTTTTCTTGCCATTTTGGCAAGATTAGATTTTTTGAATTTACATGTGATTTTTACGATTTTTCATACAAATTTTGTAAAAAAAACTAATGTGAAGAAAATTAGGCTATCAACAAGAAAATATTTTTTGAAAATTTTTTTTGTATTAGAGTCAGAAATCCGACTTTATACCCGGAATTCCATCCGACTTGAAATTAAGAATTCCGAGCTAAGCTTTGAATTCTGACAGTAATACAAAAAAATGCAAATTTTAAAATGTTTTCTTGTAATTGTTACATCAGGTTTTTTATGAAATTTATATGATGAAAAATCTGATAGGGACAAAATGCAAAAATAACTTTTTCGAGACAATTTTACCCTTTTTGCGAGATAAAAAATCATAGTGGGCATAATTTTCATTCAAAATAGTTTTTCTTGCAAATTTGCCCACGTTGTTTTTTTTTTTGTAAAGAGCGTAAAATTGATTTGATGAATTTATTTTTGCCATTTTGGCAACATCGGATTTTTTGAACTCACATCTGATTTTTCATAATAAAAAAAACGACGTGGAGCAAATTAAAATAATTTTTAATTTTTTTTCGCATTTTTGCATTAGAGTCGCAATTTTGGGTTTTCCTTGGAATTCTGAGTGTAACTCGGAATTCATCGCGGAATTCTTAGTTTTCAGTCGAAATTCCCAGTTTTAAGTCGGAATTACGGCTTCGTAATAATCAGTAATCACGATGGTTGAAAATTACAATCCATTTCGAGCGTGTACACCATAGCGACAAAGAAAAAAACAAATCACGTTTTTCTTACTCAGGAGGAGACCGCGTGTAATTATGTACTGTACCTAATTATAAAAATTAGCATCGACTGCACACTGAGAGGGTTTTAGCATAAAATCGTGATTTCAACCTAAGATCTCTTCTTCTCTTTCTTCTTCTTTCTTTTTTCTTCTTTCTTTTTCCTTCTTTTTCTTCTTCGTCTCCTTCTTTTTCTTTTTCTTTTCTTCTTCTTCTTCTTATTTTATGGTTTACGCAATCGTGTGCCCTTGGTCAGCTTCAAGTTTTTTATTATGTTTCTTTTTTTTGGACAATTTTGTTCACTAGCTATAAAAGGGGGTTAGTGTTAGTAATAATTGACATTACAATTTACAACGGAGGATAAGACTCTTCTCTCTCTGGGGCAACAACAAAACATTATCTGAGAGCATACCCGAAAGTTGCCTCCGGATTTTCCAACCCAGGTAACAACCCAGGATTGACAACGGTAAATCTGAAAGTAAAAAAAAAAAAAAGACAGAATTAGCAGAGATTAATTTGATTTGTTTTCAAGAACTTTTCATAAGGACTATTGATGACCTAATACCTCAAGGTGTTTAAAAACATGTTGTTTTTGAAAATAAATGTTGCAAAAACTATAAAATTCCTATAAAGAATTAACACCTGAATTTTTTCATGAATGATGAAAAAAAAAATTAATGGATAAGTTTGATATAAAAAAAAATTAACACATTCACCTTGCCAAACAAAATCAACTTCTTTTTTGTTCCTCTCAATGGACCATCCTTCAAAATCTACACTGTGGAACTGGAAACTGCTATTCTATAATAATACACAAACGATCTGATAAAAAAATGAGCTGCATCTGCATATTCCCATTCTTCATTCAACATGTCCAGACCTTTTTTAGACAGATGACTTGCATTGCATGGTATGGTACGCCTGCCTGCCTATTCTGACGTGCAGGCCAAATAACGGAGACCCCGTGCCGTGCATTCTCTAGTCTTCTGAAATCGATGATTTCCGTTCCGTTTTCCCTTGCAGAGAGAAACAGCTCGTTTCGTTGGATTATAGGGTGTGGGTGTGGAAATTATATTCACAAAACGGTGAATCAAAATGATATCTCTGGATTTTATTGAGAGAATATAACTCTAGCGCTTAGATTGTATAATTTAATGAAACGAAATTACACACAATATATATGGGCGTTTGATACAGGAACTAATCCCCGAGATAGGGGCCCTAAAAACATTCGTTTCATTTGCATGATTGCCTCACTAAATTGACTCTCAAATATGTGACACAATTAGATTTAATTCAAGGTTTAATTTCTTTTTGATTATCATTATCGAGGAGTAATTTCATTGCTTGTAAATTCTATCTACATAGATGCTTGTTTGGTATGAAAGTCACTGGTTTGGCTTCCAAGCAAGTATCTAGTTAATTAATTAAATTACATCTTTAATAGGTCTTTCCAGTCTCTCTCTCTCTCTCTCTGTCTCTATCTCTATGTTTCAGCTCGATTTGCTTCCTCTGCATTGTTATAACAACTGGTAAAGTTTCGTTACATCGTTACATCCCATCTATTCTTAATCCTGCTGCGATTCGAAAATAAATTCTTACGTTGCTATAAAGTTTATAATTATAACAATTTATCTGAGCGTAAATCGAAATAAATTGTATTTTCGTAATGATAAAGCTAGAGGATAATATAACATATACTACAGTAATAGTTAATAGTTAAGGCATTAATGGAAGAATCAAGGTGACTGGGTGTATTGAAATCTAATGTCTCAATTTAATCTTTTTTTTTTTCTATAATAATTGATGATTAATTCATTCTTCCCGTTTATATTATGTGCAACATACCCAAATAGGAAATGTCTTCATATAAAAGTATTCGAACAAATTTATCTATGTATATATTAATATAATATTAATACTGCTAAAGTGCTTTAGTGTGACCTTTTCTATTTAATGAGAAAGCTGCGGGCAGATGTTATAAAAAAGATCGCCAGAGCTAATTACTTCATTTATTAATTGGTTCCGATAATTTATAGCCTGACATCCACCTATCATATATTGCAAGCTGCTATTCCACACGAAACCAGGCCAGAAACGACTTAATTTGAGGATGCATCGTTCTTAATTGCTTATTTGCATTTCTGCTTTAATTTTTCGTTGGTAATTATAAATGCAGCCCATGCATGTGACGTGTTATTATTTTAATTAATAATCCCGCTCGCTTAAAAATAAGATCTAAAGTAGAGGTATAATTTTTATAAATTTTTATTTGCACAACATTCGTTACATAAAATACACTAAGTATACTGCATAAAAAAACTTTTTTTAACTAATTAGTATATCTACCATCGCGGGCTCGATCGCGGATCATAGGCGCCTTAAGAGCTAACGCTTTTTATGTAGGTACTTTGATCATTTTTTGCATGTTTTTTTTACACTTACTTCTTGTTTAATGATCTTTTTTCATGCGAGTATACCGACTTATCATAAATAAGTACGAACAAAATAAAGGGGTGATTCCTCGATCGACTCATTCTAGGGAAAAAATTCTCATTAACTTGTGTCTGAAAATCTCGCTGAAAATGCACCCTTTTTAATTTAATTTTTCCATTTTTTTTTAAGATATCTCAACAAACGTTTGAGATACAGAACTCGGTTTTTGTACATATTGATATCATTGATATTATAGCTACCTTTTTCATATCAACTCAGCCATTGACGGAGATTTTAATAGTGAGCGATTTTTTTTGCCCTCATATTTCCGACACGTTTTAAAACGTTTTTTCCATCGAAAATTACGTTTTCTTGAAAACGGTTACCAATTATGACCAAGAGTATAGGTACATACCTTTTTTTCTGTAGAAAATATGTGTCTAAGAATTTAGGGACAAAAAACCTAACGCAACCCCAAAATGTCCGTCACTGGCATATGAAAAAAATATCATTAAAAAAAAACGTAGCTAAGATGGTAAGATATGTATGTGCAAAACTTGAGCTCTGCTGTACCTCAAACGGTTCCTGAGATATCATCAAAAAACTGGAAAAAAAGTATTTCTTTGACACCCGCGTTAAAATAGGAAAATTTTCCCTTAGAATGAGTCAAGGAATCACTCAAAATTTTCGCACCTATTGAGGATAACCCTGTATAATAAGTGTTGAAGAGGCAATTTTCTAGATGGAACGACTACTTCCAGATCGCTCAGATCTACGAACCATATCAAACAAAAAATGTATCTTTACCATTAATTTCCGCGAGGATTAATCCATTTTGGTAGTGGAATTCTCTATGCAAAAGCGTAAAATGCGATGTTGCTTATATTTACATTACCCGAAGTTCGGGAGTCGTCATATATTCCGTTTCCCGCGCTATTCGATTAGATTAGTGTCATTTATTTGTCATTTAGATTCGATTATCCTTAAGGACTTGACTGATGACAACTACTCACCTTACACGCCGTTCTTATGATGAACTCCCAAAGAGCTTTTTATGTTTTTATATTTTGTTTATAATTGAGTCTCATAAGGTAAAATATCATTCGAAACTTGAATAATCGTTATAAACTCATTTTCTGTGGAAAATTACGGATTCGAGAAGAACATCGTGGCCAAACAATAAAAGAGCAATGAAAAGAGTAGGGTGGGGGGAGGCAGGTTCAGTTTGCAAGTAAACAAGTGAAGCAACTTAATAAGTCTAATTAATTCAATGAAGAGACTTCTTGTCACTAAAAGAGGCCAATTTCGCGAAAGTCAATACGTTTACGTTTAAAAGAAATAAAAGGCTAAGTTCTTTCAGCAGCGAATATTCGTCATCTAAATTTTGGCAGCATGTTTAAAAAGTCAGTGTTAATTAAACAGCCGGTTGGAGTGAAAAAATAATTTGTCCAGGTTACGCTAACCAAACTCGTTCTGCAGCGAAAGGCATCAGTGAGTGGCATGGTTCAAATATTGCGGATAAGGAGTTTATTTACCGGTCGTAAAAAGTAAATCGATCGCTGTAAGCCGCCATTTTTAGCACTTTCATGGGTTATTGCAGACCACTCAAATCTAGGAGGGAAAAGGTGTGATGAAAGCAAAAAAACAAAATTTTGAGACGTAAAATATTGGAATTTATTTCTTGAATGTTTTTTTTATTCGATCCTGCAACCGGAAAATCATTTTGTTTTCTTGAATTCAAATTCGAGCCTAATTTGTTACCTTTATTTTTTGCTGGTCTCACTTTTCCAAACGGACAAGCACACAGATCAAATGTGTTTTGTTTAAAAAAATATTTTCAGCCTACAATTCAGCCTAGTTTAAGGTCTCTGTTGATCAATTGCTCCTTCCTGTTCATGTGTTTCATTAATTTTTTTTTTTTGCTAATGCTGAATTTAATTCATACTTTTTGCTCCAGTTTTTTTCTCCAGTTATTCCAGAGTTATTTTCAATTTTCTTCTGGAAGTGCAACCGCCAATTTAAAAAGGGAGGGTTCTTATTTTAGATGATTTTCCTCGTAAGTTTTCCAGTTTCTTTTCTTGTCTGATGGGAAATATCTAAATGCCATTTCGGGTAAATCAACATTTTACTTTTTTTTCTATCTTCTTTAATTAATTGTCGAGCAGTGTTAGGTAGGTTAGTTATACGAATAATTTTTTAGCTATTAGCAATAATTGAGAACCTGAGTAAAAATTCTGTTTTCTTTTTAATCATAGTATGGTTGTTTATTAATTATTAGTTTAATAAGAAGAAATTTACATGTTTCCTTTCCATACCCAAAGATAGAGCTTTTTTTATGACATAGAATCAGACAAAAAGTTAATTTTTCTAAAAGTGGTCGTTATCCACTTATCATTCTCAGTTTTTTTTTTTTATGTTATTTTATGTAGTCAAAAGTTTGGTCTCAAGCAAGATTACTACGAAACAATAATTACAGAATAATATACGGTGTGGCTAGAGTTCCGCCAGCGGAATTGTGCATTTATAAATAGAGTTCCGCCTTGCGGCGGAAGTTCTTATGTAATCCGCCGAAAATGTTAAATTTTACGCAAGCGCGGCGGAATGATACACTAAATAGTTGCTTTGCCGCCGGGTAGCGGCGGACAATTGACATTTGATGCTAAAAGTCCGTCTAACGGCGGATTAATGGTTATATTCTTAGGAATTCCGTCCATCGTCCAAGTTTCTCGTAAGCCGTCAGCGTACTAGCGCAGCGTTGTCCGCTGTTTGTTTTGTTATTACTTATTGTTTATTGTTGTTTGGCAGAATGCAATGGAAGTGGACATACAAGTCGGGAATACACTTTTGATTCTTATGAAGAATTTGTAATTTATAATGTAATTTATAAATACCTATATTATAGGTACCTAAAACTAAAATTATAAGTGGAAAGTTTGCAATGTGTATAAAAATTGGGTTATGATTAATTTATCTTCAAATTAACCCTCATTTCACTCAATTTGGCATTTTGAAAATTATTATTAATTTTGCATTAATTAATTAAAATTCAAAACCAAGTTGAAATGTCTATGTATATGGAGCATTCTACTCCAAACCGAACGGTTTGAAAGATTGTGATTTTTGATTTACTCAATTTTTTTGTAATTTTTCAGTACCTACCTCTCAAAGAGCCTCTTCTGGTAAATTTTTTGTTTTTTTTACCTATTGAAATCAAATTTTGAAAAATCTAATATACAGGAGGTGTTTCATTAATCAGTGCAGAAAATTCAACTGAAGATTCCTTGCTGAATTCTAAGGGGGGTTTGTCATAAAAAAAATTCTTAAAGCCTCCCCTGAGAAGTTACATCCCCTTAAAGTATAGGGTAAAAAATTCACATTTATCCATTTTCTTCTGAAATAATTTGAAATAAAAAAAGGACTGCTATACGTATTCGAATACTACTACCAAGAATTTAAGCCTCTATAATTATTATACATAATTTTAAATCCACCTCTGTTCTCTTCAAGGGTGTGAATCATACTACCCTTATCATAGAAAAATTTCGAATGGTGTTCGTTTTTATAACACCCAAGTTCTAATTATAGACATAGACAAATTGTGCATGGACGGAATTACAAAAAAAAAAACCTTTAATCCGCCGTTGGACGGAATTTCGGGACCAAATGTTAGTTGTCCGCCGCCAGGCGGCGGCAAAGCAAATACTAAGTGCATCATTCCGCCACGCTTGTGTAAATTATAACATTTTCGGCGGATTTCTGGATTATTATTATGAACTTCCACCGCAAGGCGGAACTCTAGCCACACCGAATAATATATTCAGTAATTTCATACGAAAAAACCTTCTCCCAAATGCTAAGGTATAATGTTATGTTTAAAGGTTAACACTAAAAATACATAAGCCTAAATTTCCTGTCCCACTTTTCTATGATATGGCAGTGTAGGTATCTTGAATGTGTATATAAATCATAATTTCACATCCTGCATGACAGATAAAGTACAATTTTGGTATGTTCAGTAGGTATATTTTAGTATCTAAATGGAAATTTAGTTCATAAATTTAAAATTAGAAATGGCAAATTAAATCAAGTCGCAACCATTTATTCCAGCTTGTATGATGGATTGCTGGTGTATTTTTCAGACATACTTATCATTCCTCTAGTAGGTAAGTTATTTGGATAAATTTTAGACACTTTTCTTGAATTCGTAAGCAACTTTTTTTTGTCTTAATTTCTTTGTTTAAAAACAAAAAAAATGTTATCATGATTTATATTATTTCATATCCTAACAGAACAATAATTATATCTTAAGCCGTTTACATTTTATTATCAAATGTATTCCCCAATAAATAACTAAAAATGCCGTATTATAGTATATTATTATTATATGAGCGATTATGAAGCCATATTATTCACGAGATGATGATAATGTCACGAGCTTTAGCGAGGCATCAAGTGAATAATGGCCATAAAGTGTAGAAAATATATTAAATAGAATAAAACTGAATGGTTTACAAAACTTGTATTTCAATCCGCGATTTATTATTTTATGGTTAAATAAAAAATATAATTTATAATATTTTTATTAAAGTGCATCTAAAGATTAGTTTGGACCAAACAAATACGTTAAGCTGCCGTCTTAGTCTAATCCCCTCATAGTTGAATATGTTATTGTGTTCATCAAGTCCACGTGGACTATAACAGCGACGGAAGCGTTCAATAATAATTTTGTTATCAATTGGATTTTATTTAAATTTCCATCTTAAATTCATCATTAAAGGACCATCTTCCATCGACCCTCGACCATCCTTTAAGTTTAAACGTTCATATCACTTGTTGATGCAGTACGCTTTATATGATTTTTTTTTATCTGATTTGAGGTATGTATATGATTTTCCATTAACACAATATTTTACAGCAAGTCGTTGTGCTCCTGCAGGTCAGGTTAGGTCACTCAGCTGAAATCCGACAAACGAAAAAAATCACACCTCACTAAAAACCGCCGAGCAATCAGCAAATAAAGATAGCTGCATCGGAAAATTATATTTTTATGAGCCAATCTGTTCAGTTGCAGGGCCACCAAGCGGATCCTCTGGAACCAACTGTACCGCGCAATTTAAACAGTCCGCGTATTTTTTGTGATCAGGCCTCGTATAGCCAGTTACCTGGGGTCCCGATAGCAGGGCTAGGAGCAGGGAGGCACGGAAGCGCCATTACCCAGCAAACATTATTTAATAAATGCTTTAACAGAGCGAAAAAATAAGTTTGAAAAATAATAAATTCTTTAATGCAAACAAAATTCAGCAGAAAGCTGCTATAATACGCGGTTAATCATTAATTGAATCATAATGTGTGAGAATTGACACTCCAATAACCGATCCCGAGGTAAAAATAACATCGTTCCACCACGGCCTGATTTAATGTTTTATTGCGTCGTTATCCATGCACGATTCACAGTTACAAACCGAAACAAGATGGCATGTAAAAAATCGACTGTAGCTGAGTTGTTTGTTTGTTGATTTTTATAGGAAACAAATTTGTAGTGAGAGGGTAAGCCCGCACGTCCATAAATGTATCTATACGTAGAAGCGCTTGTGCAAAACTTCACGAGCCACTGAATGAGAAGGAGGGGGGGGGGGGAGTGGGGGCTATAATAGGGGAATAGGGGGGAAAAAGGTCATAGTCTGGGCTTGTCTGAACTGAAAAAGGGTTTCTCCGAGGATGTCTCCTAATAAATTAGGGCATTTTTTCTATACGTATAAGTCAAAATGGATGGTAAAGTCCAATGGTCAAAATGAATAAATAGCACTAAAAAAATACTGTAAGAGTTAATTACATTTTTCCATAACCAATTTTTCAAAATAGATGTTTGTTGATTTTTGAATCATTCGATTTGGCTTAGGTGACAAAGGGAAGTGTGTCCCATAAAACATTACTTATTTCAGTACGAGGAAAACAAAAGGCTTTCTATTTGCAATTTTCCTTTTCTGCAACTTCTCCAAACTCCCGTTTCACCACGTTCGTTTTATTAAGCCTCCTCTGGCAAAGATCCACCACACTTTACATGAATACAAATTATCTCGGCTGTTTGCTCGAGACATTCTACCTGATGATTTCCTTAACAAAGCCAAACGTTTACCGCTGATTATTCAAAAGTAGAACTTACATAATTCTTTCGGATGGGGAATTACCTACCTGGTTTTTTTTTTAAATATTTTGATGCGAGATCAATCCTATAATTTGGGAAAATTCAAAATTGTGAACGCCCGCGGGAATGATTTTGTAACAAAATGTTATCTGTTATACTTTAAATGAGATTTGATTAGATTGTGTCAGACCTCCATCCCCCATTCTAAGCTAACGTAATTAACGAAACCCTTGAATAGTTATTTGATGTATACCAAGTCCTTGAAGTTATTCTTTAGAGTGCTGGAGAAACACTGCTCCCGAGGCCGTTGAACGGTCGAGCAAGGCAATCTCGATCTAAAGAACTTCGTGGTCAAGTTTTACATAATATTTTTGTGCAACCGTGTTTTAAAAATGATTAAAAAATTATTAAAAAAAAAACCTGATACAGCCCACGAGGACAACACTTCAACAGTATGTTAATGTGGATGACTAGGTTCGAGTAAGGGTTTACACGCTGAGGTCCCCGGTCCGAACCTCATGATTTGTTACTGTTTTCTCGACGCAATATAAATTCAAATAATGAAACATCAATACACAATAACAGTTTACAAACCCAGAGATCCTCTGCAGTGCAGGCAGTTCGTGTACGGTAGCGCAAGGAGTTTTAAGCCGTCGAGATAATTGGCGAATCTGTGTGATAATATACAGTGCTTCCCAAAAGTAACGGATAAATTCGATAAAACGGAGAGGGCTGTTTTTTTGAAAAAATAAAAAAACAGGTCGATTTTGTTTTTGAGTTGTTCAACTTTTGACATAATATTTGGGTATACAGGGTGATGCGCGAAAAAGTGGTGACGTCATCGGCATTTTTTTAAATGGCAACCCTTATTTTTTATTCCATTTTTTGATACTTCATCCAATTGCCAATACGGTAATGTCATCATTTTGTAACGTTTATAAAGGAAATTTCGGAGAAAATAACTTAATTTCCACAGATTTAATAGATTTAATTTAATTTAATTTAACAGATTCAATTTGATAGACTTAATTTAATAGACAGATCTTATAAAATTACCATGGAAACAGTAATTTTTATTTGATATTTTTTTATTTTTATCGCTAATGTTCCGATTTTCACATCAGTAAAAAGTGCACAATTTCGACTCACAAGCTGTTTCTCAGAAATTTCCTTATTTAAGGTTACAAATTGATTACATTACCATACTGGCAATTAAATTAAGTATCAAAAAATGGAATAAAAAATAAGGGTTGCCATTTAAAAAAATGCCGATGACGTCACCACTTTTTCGCGCATCACCCTGTATACCCAAATATTATGTCAAAAGTTGAACAACTCAAAAACAAAATCGACCTGTTTTTTTATTTTTTCAAAAAAACAGCCCTCTCCGTTTTATCGAATTTATCCGTTACTTTTGGGAAGCACTGTATAAGCAAATAGGAAAAGGTTCATCATTTTAAATTTTTATCTAGCGCTCTGGTACTTCTAGGAGTATTTTTATCCATGGCGCTTACGCTCTTTAGACTCATGATTAGAAATTAGTTTGTGATCTTATTCCACATAAAATTACAATTCCTTCTATCGCAATAACAACTAGGTAATGAACTAAAAAAAAATAAGAAACGTTGAGATGTGGTCCGCGAACGATATGTTATTACAGAAGTAATTTATTTCAGTTACACGCGTTAAGTGCTTATAAACTTTAATAATTAGGTACAGTGAAAGCAGCAGGCAGAAGGTAAACCACACTTGATTGTGAAGTTACGTTTGCCTAAATTTAATTGGAAAAGTGTGTAAAAATCCTTCCATACTAAACGTGAAAAATAACACTTAGTGGGAAAAAATTATAAAATTTGTAGCATGTTGCTTACTCAGATAAAATTAATTAAGAGAGTTTTAACTTTTAATTATAAGTTAGTTTAAAAGGTTCTCAAACGTGCGACAGAAAATGCGGAACACTACTATACTTATTAGGTTCCAAATCGGAAGAGACCTTATCAGGTTTGAATTAAAATTTCATCGTGTACTGATAATTCAAAGAAGTCGTATTTAAATGTGTTTGAAACTCACTTAGTTTAAAGGCCCAGTTACACGGTCCGTGGTTCGGCGAACCTATCTCGACGAGCCGCGAACCACGCACCGTGTGACATAGGTGGCTCGCTATGGGCTCGCGGTTCGTGGTGTGTGGTTCGCCGTGTCCATCGGGAGTCGGTAAATTTGCACAGAACAAAGCGGGCGAACCTATAGCTTCGTGTAGATTTGTCGTCGGTTCGTGCTGGTTCGCCATGTCGCGAACCAATGCTCAGTTTTGCAGTTTATTTTATGCCAACTGTGTCTTGTATTGCATGCAGGCGGGAATTAAAATGTAATCTTCGATAGTTTGGTATTTGATAGCAAGTCTTCGTATCGTACACTGCTTTTTATTGCTATAATCGTAATTGATTCCGGGCACTTGTGCCGTGGTCCATGGAAATTTTCTCCGAATAGACATCATCGACGATTACGTATACACCTCGGTATACACTGATAACTAACTTGACAGATGGGAGAGCTCCTATTTTATAAGGTGATGGCTGGTGACATCATACCCCCTCCACTAGCTATTTCCACCGTAGAGCAACGGCCGGTCTCTCTGATGATGTCATAGATTCCTCAGTCAGACGATGGCGCATTTGGGTCAGATGTAACGCCGGATACAAAATCCTCCATAGTTTTATTCTTGGATATTTTTCAATAGCATCACGATATAAATGGGTGTAGTAGTGTGAAGTAGTGGACAGGACTTTCGTTTCTTCAAAACGAATAGTATGGTGATCCTGAAGCACGGCGTACTCCGCGACAGCTAACTTTTCATTCTGGCCCAGCCGGCAGTTTCTCTTATGTTCGGTCACGCGGGTGTTGACGTTGCATTTAGTAGTTCCGATGTATGCGTACAAACGTCGGAACTACTTGAGGATCATCATGCCATTTGCTTTGAAAAAACGAAAATCGCTGTCCACTACTTCACACTACACCCACGTTTACATCGTGAGTCTATTGAAACTTATAAACATCCAAATAATTTCAATAGGCAGGAGGAAGGAATGAAACTGCCGAGGATTTCGTATCCAGCGTTAAGTCACACTCAAAAAAGTCATCGTCTGATTCAGAAATCTATGACATCATCGGAGAGATCGGCCGTTACTACAATGCAGATAGCTAGGGGGTATGTGCAGATAGCGGAGGGGGTATGACGTCAGCAGACCATCATCTGGTTCGCTAAAGTGTGAATCTCGCACTTACACGCACCAGTTACACGCACTGTGTAACTGGGCCTTAACAGTTTTATCCGAATCACCCTGAAAATCCGCCTTCTTATCTGCTTCGCGCTTATCTTTATGAATTTTTTGCTCGAAATCGAACCTTTGTCTCGAAATTAAACATTGGCAACTAATAAAAATGAGAAGTAGTGTGATTACACTGCCAACTGCCATAGGCGGGGACAAGCTTGTTTCTTTAGCTTTGAAAATTTCATAATGCGAATCTTCTTGCTTGTTTCTTTTGATGTTAAAGTGGTGCCCAAAAATCCCGCAAAACGCATTTAGTTTTCTAAAATTTACACCATGGATCTAGTGTGCTAAAATTTAATTTTTTAAACAACACAAACTTATAACAAAAAAAAAAATCAAAAAAGATGGAAAACAACATTTTTTTCAATATGGTTGGAACTTTTTGGTGGGCACTATTTTATCAAGCATATTCAGATACATATAAAATATATCACAATCGTATTCAGAAGAAGAACCTCTTTCAAAATGGCAAATCGTGCGTCACCGACATCATTTTGATTATTTGCTTCCTGAAATTTTTCCATGGTTGGAGGTTATAGTGTGTAGTTGTTTACTCTAAAAATCTCAGATATATTCCTTTGAAAATGCGCTCATAAGCGGTTATAGAAAATTAGTCATTTTTAGTCTTTTAATACCCACGTCACTGGCTTATTAATGGAAAAAAATTTTTTCCAGTAATGTAAAGTTCGAAAAATGCTCTTTCAATCCTGTTAATTGAGTTTTTATAGGTATTGCTTCTAGACGTATTCAAAAATTGTAATTTTTTTTAGAAAATTTAAATGGCCGTATTTTGAAACGACTCGACCGATTTCGCTCAAATCCAATACCACCAAAGAATATCTTACTCATCCCACAAAAATTTCAGCCCCCTAGATTGAATTTGCCTCTTACAATCATTATTTCTTATTTCAAATTAGTTTGGTAGAAATTACGAAGTAATATACGTAATTGGTAACTCCATTGTGGTTTGATGGAAAAGGGTGGAAATTTTAATGTCGCTATTCCGCATAATTAGTAACTTTCCATGGCACAAACACACCCTTCGCGCTAGAGTTAGAGCCAGAATATTCAAACAGCTCTTTCTTAAAAAACAGAAAAGACAAATCGAAATTGACTCTCTTAAATTCATGATTTATTCGAGGATGTGAAATAATGGACATATTTTCCATGCCAAATGAAACAACTGTTATTTATTTCAGTTTGATTCATGAGCTTATGACTAAATTCCCGAAGGTATTGTAGGGTAGGGACTAGGGAGAGAATGTTTATGTAGGTACATCTGAATTATGTATACATTTTCCCATTTTAAATTCTCCGTTTTATTTTTAGATTTGCGGTTAAGGTTAAATTAAAAGACTGAAACAAATTTGGTTATAAAATCGAATATTGGAAGTTGTGTAAAGGCTTTCTACATTTATAAAGAAATGTGTAAAGTACTCACGGCAACACCGTCGGAATATCTCTCGAGCGCACTTCCGAGGGATTTTTAAGAGCTGGAGATGACGTATCCTATTTCGTTAAAGCTGATGTATTCGTAGCTTCGGCGCAACGTAGCACATTCCCTTTAAACCGTAGACAAGTTTGCACCGTCACAGCTCCAATAGCTTCAAAAACAACAATTAATATTCCTTTACTACCTATTATTATTGGACAAAGCCTGTTTTGGAGTCCACGTTGCTTAGGTTATTCAATAGTCGGCATTATAAGTTGAAAAAACTCGAATTGTAACAATACTTCTTACACATGTAGGTATTACAATCAACATTTACGGAATGAATAACTAATGAAAATGAGATAGAAGATACTCGTCTTCTAGTGTTGAAGAAGTAATTTATATCTTTTTCCATCATCTGGTAAAATGATTCTATGTAGACCGTAAGTAAGTTGTTTGTTTTGTTAAATAAATGTCCAGAATATTCTGATTCCAGAGATTCTACAAAGTAAGGGTTGAAAACATAAATGTCCAGAATATTGTTCAGAAATGAGATAGAGGCCTACCAACCTACTTGTCGTTTAGTGTTGAAGAAGTAATTTTTATCTTTTACCATTATCTGGTAAAAGAATTCTATTTAGACCGTTAAAAGTGTCAATAATATTGCTAAGAAATGTTTAAATCGTTCAAGTGATTACTCTCAAACGTTGAAAAATTTCGTTATATGGAATGTTATTTACACACAGGATATCCTGTAAATGAAATAAGTATCGTAGATTAGAGCTTTAGAGCCATGCTAGATCGTCAAGAGATTAATAAAAAATTAAATACCATTGTTCTCTTATATTATTAATTTGTGACCGAGGGGTAAACCGCAAGTGGAAGTAGGTGTACATGTCATGTGGAAGTAGGTGGAAGTAGGTGGAAGTATGTGGAAGTATATGTGGAAGTATGTGGAAGTATGTGGAAGTATGTGGAAGTATGTGGAAGTATGTGGAAGTTAAGTGGAAGTATGTGGAAGTATGTGGAAGTTTGGTGGAAGTATGTGGAAGTTTGGTGGAAGTATATGGAAGTTTATAACAGAAATATGACGAAGAACGGTGAAAATCACGAAATTTGAATTTCGAATTATTCAATACCGAGTTGAATTCTTAGTAACCTAAACCTGCGTCGCCTCTGTGAGAGATCGTTGTATCGTTGTATTTAACTATACCTCGTCCTTCTCAGACACATAACACCATACAATTCATTCTCTCTTTGTCGCACGTTAACCGAGACGTTAACTACAAACCTCGTACTCCTCGTAGGGCAGCTGGCAGCAAGAGTGACGACGTTTGGGCAATAATGGTTTGTTGTTTGCACTTGCTCTTCTGTATTTAGTAGTCTGTACTCTGTAGCAACAGCAACACTCACTAACATTACCAATTTTCAGATTGTGCGTACTGCGTAGTACATAGTATTAATCGCGTAAACGTAACCGTCAACGAAATTTTCTCCCAAATTTGTGCAATAAACGAGGCAATAAATATATAAAAAAAAAATGCCCTGAACGACCGTCAGTTACCAGGTAAGTGAAAATTAATATAATCACGGTAATAATTACACCAAGTCGCTTTGTTCTGCCTATTTCATGTCATAATTATTGCTGTCTGTTTAAAATCTAATTTCTAACATACTTAATTTTATTTCTTTATAAGCCCTTTTGTCTGGCATATACGACAAAGAGTTATTTAAAAAGTTTTTATAGTAATAAAATTTCAAATTTAGAATTAAGACCTATTTAGAATTAAGATAATTAAGAATATCTCTACTTAGACCAAATTGAAAAAAATACACTAAAATCATCGACCAACTATGAATTTTAATTTCTTGAATTTCTTGAAAAAAAATTTTTTGATTCGTGAAATAAACCTTAAAGAGATGAAAATCTATAGTGGGCCGATGATTTTAAAATTTGTAACACCTGATAGAGACATAAAAAATGTTGATTCTAAACATTTTTTTCGAATACCTTTCTGCCATATTTGCGAGCATATTTGCCACATAAAAAGCACTTTACTCCATAGATAAATTGGTTTCTTCGAAATATCCAAGCCATAAGTACACCTATATTCATACCTGTTTTTCACGAGGTTTTTCAAGACTAAAATAAAATAATCTCGAAAATAATTATTATGCTACAAATTTGTCTCCGAGTATTTTTTAGTCAAGCTGGTCTGAACCCCAAAGAATGAAACTTCTTCGAAAACTTCAAATTCAAAATTTTTCATGTTTTAATATATTTTACAATATGTGTAATGTTTCACCTCTCCGGGAACACACATTTAATAGTCAAAGCACTATACAGGGTGTTAAGAAAATGGCGGATAAACTCTTCAGTACATTGTAGGGGACACTCAGTAGAGTACGGGAAAAATAATTTTAAAAAATCCTGAGCTACATTTTAAAAGATATAAGCAAAATATTGAACAATTACTTTGGCAACGTTTAACACGATAACAGTTGGTATTTGGTAATTTCGTCTAATATCTAACAATGTAGGTAGTCAAGGTATCAAAACCGTTGTTGCCAAATGTCGTTTTTGTCATCATCTTAGAAAAGAAAAAAAGTTCTTATTAAATTTTCCAAGCTAGTAATACATCTTAAGCAATTTTTTTAATTGATAACGATAAAAGTACCCTTTTTATATCTGTAAAATCATTTAGTTTTTGCAAATACTGAAAAACAAAGATAGTAAAATGTTAACTTTGGCATTTTTTATCTCACCAAATTGAAGACCAGAATTTTTTAAATTATTTTTCTCGTACTCTACTGAGTGTCCCCTACAATGTACTGAAGAGTTTATCCGTCATTATCTTAACACCCTGTATATAGGTACAGTGGGATCGTAACTTATGCGGGTTCTACCTCGGGTTCTAGGACTTCCGCGATTTCACTTTTATCGGCAAAATTTCATGTGGTCAGGTCAGGTCAGCTTTCTCAGAGATTGCTATTTCAGAGAAAATCGAGAAAAAGTTTACAATTTGTGACGTCATTTTCATTGTTTCCATTTCTTTGTGGTGTAATTTTCGCCACTTACGTTATTCAATTGCTAAAGTCAAGCCAATAATGAAAATGACGTCACAAATTGAAAACTTTTGCAGATTTTCTCTAAAATGGCTCAACAGAACTAAAATATAACTGCATGCAAACGAATAAATTATTCGGTACTCTTTTCAAAGCAGAGCTGTTAAGACTTATCTACGGACATTAGATCACAAGAGCTTATATGAAAGATTTTATTTTTCTATTTTTAACTTTCATAGTATTTTCCTCGGTATTTTCAAACGTATTGCAGAGTAATTATTGTGTGCATGCTTGGATCTGACGTCTCGTGTTTTGTTATAGCAATTCCAAGAAAATGGAGGAGGATGAAGTGGACGACATTTTTACTGAAGCCGCAAGGGTGCTGAATATAAAAATACCACCGTATTTGAGAAAAATGCTAACCATCAATGATTACAACGACAAAGGCCTACTGGCTGAAATAAAAGAAACAAATATATCAGATATAGAGACGTTTGCTCGAGATACATTACATGAAATTATTGATAAATCTGAGTATGCGCAATATTATGGAATTTTTAAAGATAAAGTGAGAAAATTCCAATTTTTAAGTTCTCATCGAGAAATTATTTTTAAGCTAAAGGAATACTGCAAGAGCAGTCATCAAACAGTTTCTAACGTGGTTTCTACTCAACTTTCTAACACCCCAAAACCAATCATTCAAACCTCCTCCACAAGAGTTCAAAGCCCTGGTATTAGTAAAAACGGTGTTGCAGGAATAGCTTGTGTAGATACTAGTTTATCGGAAGAGAATGCTCACATTTCAAAAAATTTGAAAGCCTGGCTGAAATACAATCTACCTGAATCTCAGTTAATTACACACGAATCAAAAATAAATGAGCTATCAGTTATATCAAAACTAGATAAAGATAGCAATCTAACGGCGTGCGTTACCTGTTTTATATGCAGAAGAACTGTAAAAGTGCAGAAGATTAGACGAAATCAGAACCAAAAATCGAGATGGTTGCTCGGAAATTTTCATAAACATGTGTTAACTCATAAAACAGCTAGTACCTCAGTTAGTACCTCGTTGAGTGCAACCGAGAGTACAAGCGAGAGTTCAACCGATTGCAAAAATGTAACTAACTTAAACGAACCAAATTCTATTGGACCATTTGAAAAAATGAGAGCAACAACAATGACAACCTATTTTAAACCTCTGAAAAAGCCTACAGTGGACAAAACCTCTTTCTCCAGTCCAGGAGATTTCTTATTTAAACCTAAGGTGGAATCACAACAACAAAAAAACTCGCAAAAAATTAATATACTGCAAGATATTTCCCTTCCCAACATTATAAATAAAAAAGCAGAAACCTTAGATAACACTGATAGAGAGCAATGCCAGAATGAAGACAAAACCCTCGAAAAAAACTGTGTTGGGTCATCAGAAATAATTGAAAATATGGACCAAAGCGAATATGTCATCGAAAATTCGGACGATGTAAGGTTAGAAAAACATAATTTTGGCCAACCTTTAAGTCAAAACAAAAGTACCAAATGGTCCTCACCCAAATACCAAAGACAAGAACGCCAAAGACGGGTTCGTGAAAGATTTGTACCGAATCAGCCATTGATTACAAATTATTACAAGGTCGTGGATGATATTGCTAGATTTATTCAAGATAACGAAACCTTAAAAAATACATTACTTGAAAATTGGGAGATTCAATGTAATGATGGTAACTGTTCGAAGCGAGGTTCGAACTCACCTGCCTTGGTTGAAAATGTGGAAAAAGTATTGACGATGTTAATGGACACTTCCATGCAAAATTCTCAACGTCCCAAAAACCAAAACAGTTACAATGAAGCAATCAAGCAGTTTGCATTGTACATTTATTTTATTGGAGGAAGACTGTTATACGAGACGTTGCATGCGAATTTACAGAACACCCTCCCATCAATAACAACTTTATGTAGATTTATTAACAAAAAAAGCAGCAGACCACAAGAAGGATCTTTCCGTTTTAATGAACTAAACACGTTTTTAGAAGAACGCAATTTACCGAAGTATATATGGATTGGGGAAGATGCAACGAGAATAAATGGAAAAATTGAATACGACTCAAAGACAAACAATCTAATTGGATTCACATTACCACTGTCTAACGGGCTTCCGCTAGTTGATTCATTCGAAGCGACCTCTGCCAAAAATATATTTGAGTTCTTCTTAAAAGAAAAAAAGGCAAATTATGCTTATGTTATTATGGCCCAACCTCTAGCGGAAAATGCACCTTCGTTTTGTTTAAGTATTTTCGGAACTGACAATAAGTTCACAGCTGACGATGTTTTAAAACGATGGGATGAAATTGGAAAAATGGCTAGTAAATTTGGAATAACCATATTGGGATTTTCTGCCGATGGCGATAGCCGTCTATTAAAAGCTATGAAGATTAATACCCAGCTTCCTCCACCTCCAGTGAATAAATATGAAGATATCTCAGAGGACACCTCGGATGGAGACTCAGATTGGGATTCAGATGAGGATTCTGATGAAAGCTCACTTACGAAATTGAATAATTACCAAGAGAACACAATGTGGAAGTGGTTTAAAATGGATTCGAATTTCAAAAATGAATGTTTTGTACAAGATACGGTTCATATATTAACTAAAATGAGGACGCGCCTTTTGAAACCGTCAATTGTACTACCACTGGGACAGTACGTTGCTTCGGCCACACATCTCAAACTGTTGGTTCAAGATTACTCCAAAGACAAACATAAGTTGACGATGTCCGATTTAAAACCAGAAGACAAGATGAATTTTGCCTCTGCAGAAAAAATGTGTTCTTCAGCTGTATTGGCTCTTATTGCGAATATTCCAAGTAGTGAAGGCACTGCAGCTTTTTTAAAAGTAATGAGCTGTATTATTGAATCATTCTTGTCGAAGAACGTAGACGTAACACGCCGTATTTATTGCATTTGGTATGCCGTATTTTTTCTTCGAATTTGGAAATCATGGCTGAAAAGAAAGAAGTCGCTCTACACAGAAAAGGAAAACTTTTTATCGTCAAACTGCTATATGTGTGTGGAATTGAATGCGCATGCTTTAATAAAGCTATTAGAACGATTCATGACTGACAAAGAATTGAATAATGACATGTTTCTACCATGGCTGTATGGCAGTCAAATGTGTGAAAAAATATTTCGAGCGACAAGGTCTCTCACCTCTACGTTTAGCACTGTTGTCAACTTCAGTATGCGAGATATCCTATATCGTCTAAACAGAATAGAAATTCTCAACAACTTGACCCACGACTTAAGCGATACAGTAAAATTTCCAAGAGAAAAGAAAAGGAAACTTGTAAATCAAGATCTGAACCAATTTCTATCAACAGATTCTAAGGACGATTTCAAAAACAAAATTGCAACTATTGTGGATTCTGCTTTAGAAGCCGCAATTTTAGATACGAGAAAACTTGGAATGAAGGTCAAGAAGGGATCGTATAACAGAGTTTCTATTTCGAAAAAGAAGGCAAAAAAGAATGTAAAGAAAAGGCAGAAGCCCGGACTGAAGAGTAAGAACCTCGGTAAGAACTTCACGCAAGAAAGTGCACCAAATAAGAAACGTGACATGACAGATGCAAGTTCAAGTCAAGCATACGACGAGGAAATAATTGAAGAAGACGAAGAGTATATCGACGATGAACATGCAATAATAAATGAAGAAAGCAACCAGAAGTTGACCCTTGACAGAATCGATGAGACAAGCGTAGCTATGGACACATATGATGATATATTCGAAATTTCTATTTTAAAAAACGCTGGAGAATCTTTATTATTGAAAGACTTTACTTACAAAGATACAGGAGACAAATTTTATGGCAAAGGACCTTTTGTGCGCATTTTAATAAAGGACAAAATATCTGTTGTAAAAAAAAGTTCCTTGTGCTGGCTGTTAAGCACAGAAAACGAAAGAGTCAGCTCTGATAGGTTAAGAAGATTCATTTGTGATAGTAAGGCTGCTATAGAAACGTCGATGAATCCCACAGTTGACCCCGTACTCAGAGTAGGTAAAAGAGAGCACTTGAGAATTGGTGACTGGTGCTTATTCTACGACAGTAGTCCCAAAAATACAAGAAGCAAAATTGTCAACCGAGAGACAAATTGCAATAAATCGAAATTTGAAGATTACATTTGTGGTCGAATTCTATACTTCAAAGGTCCTTCGAAAAAAAAACAACCCACTTCGATAAAATCGACAGACTATGAAACACAATGCCTTTGTACTTGGTATACCGTTCAAAACGACGGCAAATTAATTCAGTCAACATCATTTCGGCATGAATTTTACGACGTCTCACATTATAGGTTATCGATGCCAAATCCCTCTGTGATACCGAATGAAATGACTGATAGTATAGATTTGGTGCTGGAAGAACAAACCTTAAGTGACCTGAGAAGAGAAATTGAGGACTGTTCTGAAGATCAAAGCTCCATAATTATTTCCAAACGCAAAAATTTCACAATCGACCACGATACAACTTTTACAGACAAGAGTGATACTGACCAGGATGAGGACGCCTGGATAGCCGATGATTCTTCCGACGACGACTATGTGGAAGATTTCAATTCCTCCGAGGACATTCCAGTTGTTGAGAAGGCCGATTCTCAAGCAGTCTCATGCGTAAATGAAAAAAACTCGGAAAAAGATTTCTCGAAAAATACGAGGAAAAATATTGATATCAAAGTCGAAAACTACTATGCCGTATTTTACGATGATTCGTGGTATATTGGCCGAGTTATCGAGATCATCAATGACTCTACTAGCAAAGTTAAGTTTTTGAAAGAAAATTTGAATCAGTTTATTTGGCCGAAACACGATGACGTCCAGGAAGTTGAAAATATATATATATATTATGGTCCGATAATTTTACAGGGAGCTGGCCCATTTACTTTATTAGAATCTGCGAGAGCGTCAGTGATAAATATTTTCAAAGACATTAAACGAAAATATAAGTAGCATGTTATTTATATTTAGTACAAAAGTCTATTGAAAAAGTTAAGAATACTTATTTGTTATTTAATTTTAGAATAAGCCGGAATTTATTTTTTTCGTTTGGTATTAATAATAATTGTTCGAGGTATCGTTATATTTCTTAGGAGAAACCAAGTAGTTTTTTTTTGTGTTTACTATTGATATAGTTTAGAATATTTGTTATTTTCTCCGTTATTTTATTAATTTTATATAGGTAGCAAACGAGGTAGCAACAATGTTTTTTAATTTTGCATAAATGAAGAATTCTATTGATTTAGTTACGAGTATATGTTATTTTATTAATTTTATATTAGTCAATATTTTTTTTGTTATGAATTGTTATTTTTCCGTTATGAATTATTGTTATAATAAAACCCATTTTTATTTTCCATGAATGAAGAATCTATTGATTTAGTTACGAATATTTGCTATTTTATTAATTTTATATTAGCCAATTTTTTTGTTATGAATTGTTATTGTTATATCAATTATTTATAATAAAACTCTTTTTTTATTTTGCATAAATGAAGTATTTTATTTAAATTAATAACTTTTCCCCATCATCAAATATAAAAATTCAAGAACTGGAAATCAGATGGAAGTATGTGGAAGTATGTGGAAGTTTGGTGGAAGTATGTGGAAGTATGTGGAAGTATGTGGAAGTAAGTGGAAGTATGTGGAAGTATATGTGGAAGTATGTGGAAGTAAGTGGAAGTATGTGGAAGTTTTGTGGAAGTATGGTGGAAGTTTTTTCAAATGTGGAAGTAGGTGTACAAGATTTTTGCCGGCGGTTTACCCCTCGTTTGTGACATACTGGAGTTGGAGGAACTGGAGGAGCAGCTAGAATTGACAACCATGCAAAGCTACCTCCGTCCAATCAAGTGTTGGGCTGGGAGAAGTGAAAATGGCCGAAATGTCCTTATAATGATTGTAGTGAAAAAAAATCCACTTTTTTAAGTGCGTTCGTCTTTTTTTTTTTGAGGTGCATAACGGACATTAGTTAGCCTAAATGACTTTGTTCATAGAGAACATAAAATATAAAATCGTTGAAATCCGTGATGTCATAATATTATTACGAAATTTTTTTTTTAAATATATTTTTTTAGATTCGTAGGACTAGTACCTAATTCCAATATCTGAGAATACGGGACAAAATATTGACATTTGAAATAGGGCGCTTATTCTTCATGTTGATCTACATTTTGATAGCCCATAAATGCTCGGATATCTAAAAATAAGTAGCCAATTTGTGATCATGTCGCAGCTATACTCGCAGCTATATTCATATTATTGGAACATTATTTCTGATTTTTTTTTGCAAGGGATTTGTGATATCCATACCAACGCATTTTATCACGTCTTCTTCGAATAGTGTAATATTCTCCATCTTCAACGAGCGGAGAATGATGGCTATTTTTCATGAGAACAAATTCCGGCTCGTGTTGGAAACATACAAATGAATAATGTAAATTATGCGAGAGAAGAAGACGCTATTTTCTCCACGACTTCTTTAGAAGATCATGCAGCTTTTAAAATGTAATATGAATTTATAACACACCTCTTTATCACGTCATGTATACGACCAATTTTACCGAGAATTTGGCTTATTAGTTATGGGAAGGCGGTCGATATGGCGTTCCACGACTCGCCTGAGTTTCGATTGTTTCTGTCGGTTATCTGTTGGGTCTCCCCATTTTTACGATTTATTTGACGAAAATTAATATTTTCAATCGTCATGGTTTTTTGTATATAACGCAATTTATACAGGGTTATCCTGAATAACTGTAAAAAGTTTTAGGGGGTGGGTCCTCGGCTCATTCTAAGGAAAAATTCCAATTAACTTGTGTCCGAAAATGCACCGATTTCGAGTTACAGTGCGTATACAGTGCATATAGTGTGAAAAAAAAAACGATTATTTTTCCAGTATTTTGAAGATATCTCGAGAAATGTATGAGATACAGACAGAACTCATATAATCTTTATTAGCTATAGCATATATCTAATATGTACTACTATATTGCTAGTAGGGGTCTGGAGATGGACGAAATCAGCGCGGTGAAGATATATGCGTCTATCTTTCTCTTGTAAGTAGGTACTTCGAGTCGAACGCGCATGTCCGAGAAATGAACACGCCTACAAGTGCGCATCAGGTTCCACTGATTCGACCCACCAAACCCGTGACGCTTGCGCACAACGGTGGAGTACTCTAAAAAGAGATAGAAGTCGTAGTCGTTTTTAATACCTTTTTACCTTTTTAATGTGACATTGGCGGGGATTTTAGTGTCGAGCGAAGTTTTTTTTGCCTTCAATTTCCGACACAAGTTTTGAAAAATCCGAAGCGAGTTTTTCGTAATTGCATGTCTGTTTTTCTCGAAATCGGTTCACGTTAGTCATTATAACTATTAGTATCATTTTCGTGTCGAAAATATTGGCGGTTTTAAAATGTCAATTTTTTCAGTGTCGTAGAAATTGGGGAAAAAACCTGACCCAACTCCAAAATCTCCGCCACCGGCATGTGAAAAAAAAGTAATAGCATTGGAAAAGTAGCTGATATCAATGGTAAAGCTGTACTTCAATCGGTTCTTGAGATATCATCAAAAAACTGCGGAAAAAATTTTCTTGCGCGGTGCATTTGCGGACCCGCGCTACTAGGAACTTTTTTCCTTAGAATCCAAGAAATCACGCCCTAAAATTTTTCGCTCTTATTTACGATAACCCTGTATAGATACATAATATTTAACTGCTTGTTTTGATCTAAAACAAAAGATAATGGCTTGGCCATATAATTTTGACATTGAAAAAATAAATGTATTTATTCCCCCGCTTACATTAAAATTGAAATGCGCCATACATGATGGTTCTTGTGTAGGAAGTGGAATATCTGAATATTTTCCATGTCAGTTTCGGTGGGTAACTTTTGCATGCGGAACTGGAACTTCACCAATAAATTATTTCATCCCCTGATGTATTATGTATTTGTTGTTTCAGATCCATCCATAGGACCGAAAGTGAGCGGGCGTGATGCTTGGTAGCCCTGCGGGGCCAGGAGGAGCTGCTCAAAGGGGCCAATGGCCTCTCGCTCCTTCGGCGGCCCCATGTGCCAACACCTTCGCTGCTGATGGTTAGTGTAAAGCTATGAAAACAAATTTACTTTCCTTGTCCTTGCCATGCTATTCTTTCAGAAAACAAACATGTCAATAATAATTCCGATAAAACTCGAAATAGTGAAGAGAAATGATTAACCTGATTCGCCTTGGTAAGGTAGAAATAAGCCGGTTTTGCATAAGAAGTATGGTCAAGTCGGCAAGTTTATTTATTTACATACTAATATCAATCATTATACTTTTATAATAGTTGACTAATCGGGAGACGGAAAAAATAATTCAGCAAGAGTTGGGTAATAATGGTCTTAAAAGCTCTTTAACTAAAGTCTTTTTTTTAATTTCTAAATCCATTTTATGACAAGTTTTTCCTTGCATACATGTAAACCCTTGCTAACTTCCAGAGCATAACGCATATGCTGACCGAAGTCTTATTAAAGGAGTTGAGGGTTCGTCCTGAATGTTATAAAGTTACTCTCTGAAATTATAAGACGACCACAAAGTCCATCAGGAAGACCTTCCTTGTTTCCTAACTCCCTAACTGGTAGAGACTAGGTGAATTAATCGCTGATAACAACAGCTAAAACATTCTTGTGAGGTGCACGTCCTCCGTCAACTTCGGGCACCCTTTTGACAACTAAAACATTAGAACCAATTTAAACGTCAGGAACCTGACCTGACCTGACCACTTCTTTGAATTATTGTCAACCACCATCTAAGCTGCTGTAATGTCACTGGGACGACTTAATTTGATCTATCAACCTCAATCCAACCTTGACTTTGCGAATGTCGTGTTTTTTTTTGTACGAACATTGAACAACAGCTTTGTTTCGGATCCACATTTTCTCAAAATTTGAAATTTCTAGCCAATTCACGACCATTGTCTCCTTGCAATATACATCGGGCACCAAACATGCAAAATATATCTAAAAGTTGATGATTTGCTACTCTTCGGTAGTTTTCATTTCCAGCGGTCCGCAAGAACAATAGTGATAAGTGATTATGATAAGATGATAAGATGATACCTAACTGGATAGAGATCATCATCTTACGTTCACGTTATGACTTTTCTTAATAACCACAACGCGTTGTGGTCAAATATTTCGGAGAGTCGCGACTCGAATTTTGAATTTTGGTCTTTTTGAGATAGCCACAGCGCGTTCTGGCTATTTTTATAAGTGTTTTAACACGAATAACGTGTTATGGACGTTTTAAAGACCAATATGCTGTTATCCTCCCTCTTCTTGGGAATAACGTCTTTTTCACCTCTCCACTCTTAGTTAGTGACTAGGTTCATTCTAATAAGATAAAAAGAAAGTAAGATCTCACCATTTTCTTCAGTTTTCTATTTCTGACGCCAATTATTTCTCTGTTAAAAAAAAAAAAAACAGAAATATGTAAGACAAAATAGCAATAATGTCACTGGTTAACATTTTCCGTTTAAATTTTTGCGAGTTTTTCAAAAATCCAACCGTTTAAAAAACGTAAAACTACACGTTGTAAAGTTTTACAAAAAAAAAACATATCTTGTAGTCCAGTACACAGCGGTCAAAAACGGCGAAACCTAAAAAAACTTAAGAACGCCTCACACCTCCGATTTGCATAAAAATTTGGTTTTAGTTGTGCCCGAACTAAACTTAAAAGTCTCCCCAACGCCGTTGACTGCTTATTATTTTTAGGGGTGAAAACCACCCCCGATAGCGAGAAAAATAATAAAATAATACGTTAAAGCATTAAAATGTTTGGATTTTCTTTAAAAAGTTAAGTAAAGATTACTTTATGTTATTTAATGCTATTTCGTTTATTGTTGAATATTTTCAGGGGTCAAAACTACCCCCTGCTACGATTAAAATATTATAAACAAGATTAAAACTTTTAATTGCTTCAATTTTTGTTATTTAATATTTTTCGTGAGATAGGACCTCCACCAACCCTTACCATAAACCACCCCTATTAGATATAAATGTTAAAATAAGCATTTAAATTTTTTCTATTGAACTTTATTTAAACTTTTAAAAACTGCAAAAAAAACAGTTAAATTGTTTTTTGACTATAACTCAATTTTGATGCTAGAACAATTTTCCAAAAAGCATTTCAAAGGTAAATGGAAGACCTATAAACTAATGTAGGATTGATATTTTCACCACCCTTATTCTGGAAAATGGCAAGGGTTGAAAATGGTACCTACTAGACTAGTCAACCACTAGCCACAACTTTTGAGAGCCATATCTCCCTCAATTTTACACTTACGAAAAAAAAACCTTAATGAAAATTTTCAGTGAAAAAAACTATTTGCTATGTTGTAATTTTTACATAAATCTGCCTTATTCTTTGACTAATATTGAAAAAACGAACTTTTTTATAGAAATTTCAAAAAATCTGACTTTAAATTATTGTTATCTTTTCAAAATTAGGGCTTGTTTATCATTCAAACTCACAAAATTTACTGATGGTATATTAAAGAAGTGAATTGTAGAAGGGCTTACAAATATTTTCAATTGGGTGGTTTTGAAGGGGTTGTTTCGACCGTTTTTTCTACGAAAAACTCGGCCACTCGACGTCTATCTTATTTTCGTCACAACTCGGTCAGTTTTTATGCTAGGACCTTTCATAAAAAATAAAAATGAAGGTCTTTTTAAGCACTAGCACTATCAAAAAATTTCTATCAGTTTTTATAAAAAAATCCATCATTTTTATAATTTGACCGTTCAGAAACGTGGTAAAAATCGAAATTTAAATCGCAAACTTTAGTAGAGGGTATGGATTATCTAAATTTAATTTTTTATCATTTTAGGAAGTGTCACTAAACCTAAAATGTTTAAATGCCTTTTTTATAGGTAGTTTATATTAAAAAAAATCAGTTGGTTAATGGAGGTGCTTAATTTTTTTGATCAAAAGGTAGTGGGTAAAAGAAAGGAACCTGAATTTTTTATATACATACATAATTCCGCATCTAGCAGCCGTTTATCTAGACTAGACTAGACCAAGGACAACCTGATCTTCCGGCCAACAAACTTTTTTATCTGCATGACTGAGCGCCTCGAGATTCGAGTCTCCGTCTGAACCTATTTAGATCTGGTGTGTAAGAATAACTGGATTGGAAGAAGATAATCTGTAGAGTGAGACTAATACCTGTAATGATCTTACATCTTGGCTTTATTTTTTTCCAGGATATATGGGAATTTAGAACATTTAAAATAAATATTATTCCCTTATACCTAAGTCAGTACGTACTTTGAAGCACTTGAGAACTCCAAGACGGCGCAGCTGTGCGCGGTCACTTTATAATAGTGATAAATTTTCTTACCGTAGTGTAAGTTCTTCTTTTTTTTTCAAAGTTATGACCATTTGGGTAAAAATAAAAGTGGCAACTCTAATCATTTTCTCAAATCATTTTCATTTCCATGGCAATGAAGGCATTTTAATATTTTATATGCTAATAAGGTGAGCTTGCACGGTTGCCAAACTTCAAATTTTTTTCAGATTTAGGTATGTTGTTATCGTTTATTTTTAACACTATCAATTTCTCTGTAATAAGGGTTTTGTGGGAAAAAATTGAGTCATGTAGTATTTGATCCAGAGACTATGGTAGACTGAATTATTCAGTTAATTTTATCGTGATAATTGTCTTCAAACTTGAATGAGGGAAACTCTGAAACTCGATTTTTCTTTTAGATTATCATTAACTTTAGTGGGCTCTATAATGCCCTGTATTCGGAGTGCGCGAGTTTATGTTCACCCTGTATGCCTTGGTGTCTTCGTCAAGTTGTTAAATGATGGAAAAATTGTAAATACCTAGATTTTCGTTAATAATGGAAAATTTCCAAAAAAAGCCAATCGAAAAAAAATTCCGAGGCATAAATGGGTGGCCCAAAAATGGATTATTTCAATTCAGAATTCCGTGAAAATTAACACACTCTAACTCTACCTGATGATGATGGGAAAAGCGGGGAATAATAATTGGTATGGAAATGGAAATCCATTTCCGCCTCCATCCAAAAAAAAATTAGAAAAAAAACAGGGCATTGAATACTTGGAAGTACCTAGTGTTGAAAATAAAAGTAAGGAAAACTTATTTAATTCCCTAAAGTTGACTCTGTAAAGTTTGAAAATGTAGATTTTCTGACGATGAGAAAAGTTTCTCGATCGAGAACGATAGATAACAAATGGTCACTCAAGCGATGCATTGTTACAGCATTTCAGTACGTCATTCGCATTATCCACTCTCTTATACTAGAATAGAACAGTTTTAACAATGGATGTAATTAATCTGAACGAACCCTTGATATTTTTTTTTTATATTAACATTAATTAACTTTCCCAAATCTTGGACGTTAAATATAGTAGAGTCCCTTTGATCCATGCAAGTTATTTAAAATGCTAAGATGCGATTTTTTTTTTACTTTTTTTTTAATCGAATGGAATTCGGAAATTCCCTATAAGCGGAAAGATCCCTATAAGGTAGTTCCGCACCCCGTTTTACCTCGGTAATCCTGTTATTAGGTAGAGACGTGACGCTCTGTGCCACGGGGGGATCACCATTTAACTTGCCGTCCCAATCAAACGAAAGAGCGATGCTCAGAATGTTGAACTGTGACGAGACTTGGCAAAGAAAAATCGTAAATATTTTTCCTTCCCGCAAACTTCTTTCTGAATATCCTCTACAATCCTCTGTATTCCGTGTCCGCCATTTCGTGATCACCTGTATTATTATTGTTGGTACATATTTATTGTTTTTTGTGTTGAATTGCAATTCTTGCTGAATGATTTTATTTTTCAATTCACCTACCGCCTATTACATGCATATAGAATACAGTCGTCTACATAGAGAAATGTCAATGAATCATTCCACACGAATAGGAGCCAATTACAACTCGGAAGTTTCATTCCACACGGGTAGTGGCCAATCAGATTTTTCGGTTCAGACTGCTCGTTTGTCTCATAGTATGGTCGCCTCTCTCATGACACGAGCGAGCGCTTTCGAAACCGTAACCGGGCACTCCTGGCGGTCTTCATCCTATAAGCTAGCAGTACGCGAACGCCGCAAAATAACGCACTCTCGTAGTACTCTCACAATCTCGGGCCCGGCGTAACAATGTTCTATTAGCTTATTTACAAAAAAAAAATCAAGCTGAATGTCTATCATTTTTTTATCGCATAGGCGAGTGACGATTCCAACACTCGTCTACGATTCGTGGTGTAATGTTCGTCCTCGTATGAGTAATAGCAATCATTCCCTCCACTGGTTGAAGAATATACTATTATCTATTATTAATTTTAGTATTTTTATATTATTATTATAAACTGACTACTCGGATAATAAGGACTCTACTGTTGTACCTACAGAGCGGATTTACAAATGTGCCGCCCATGGTGTTATTTTTTACACAATTATACTTACGAAAATGTGCGGACTCCTTGTGCAGCTTGTGCAGGGCCTGATTTAGAGTTTTGACAGCCCTAGGCTCATTATTGATATGCTGTCTGTCTTGCTTGTCAGTTGCGTATCGGAAGTATTGTAGCATGCCCTCTGCTTGCTACTATTTTATAGAAAGGATTAATTACGGTTTTGTAGGGAAGCTTTATAAGTTTTGAGAATGAGGTGCTCGACTGTTCAATTTTAGAACATTTTGTCAATAATTGACTGTACAGGAGAGAAAGAATTTAATTCACAAGTGTATGCAAAAAAGTTATCCAAGGCCTGCGAATTATTGAATTGTGCGTAGTTAGAAACTTTAATCATTTTCTCTTTTTAAATTGTAGTTTCGGGCGACGTGAAGGGTACCTACAGATTCCAAAAATTTTTCCGAGTATTTTGATATGTAGTTTATTTAGTTTCGTCCAGTATTTGATTTATGGTATTGATAAATGCGATAAATTGGATAAATTAATTTTAACATTTATTAGGGAGCGATTGAAGAGTTTTAAGGTCGTAAATTTTACGTTATTACCAGCCGTCAGAGATACGAACAGTTGGCAGAAGATGCATTTTTCCTTAGGAGGATAAATTAAGGACGTGGGCGAGTTAGATTGAAAATAGCAAGATAAGGGTAAATTTGGAATAAACACGACAACAGCGGACAAATGACGTCGAAGGTACAGATCGTGTGATTTTAGCAAACAGCTGATTTGTGGAGAGATGAGGGTAAAGAGATTTTTAGTTCTTACCAGGAAAGATTTTGCATTTCGATTTGAGCATTCTCACTAGCATCAACATGTAGTTTTGTGTTAGTCTCAGCTCTTCGTGAGTTAATTGTATTGAATAACGTAGTGTCGAAAGGAAAGCAAGCCCTGGTGAAAATCTCTTCATATAAAATAAATCGAGGAATAATTTTCACAAGTAAGGAGTTCCCTATTTATATCGGCCAAATTATTTAATAGTCTTATTTAATGATCAAAAACAGGGTCCCAGCCCCAAGGTCAAGTCCCGGCTCCAGGGTCAGATGTCAGCTTCAGTTTCAAGTTTCAGTAATTTTTAGAATTATTTGCTATAAAAGTGATGAAAAGATTACAAAAACGCCAGTATTTTCATTCTGTAAATAAGTGATTGTGCTTGCAAAGGGCAAAGCGCCCCCTCAGTCCTTGCGCTCTAGGCTCTAGCCTAATTTGCCTGTGGGTAAATCAGAGCTTCAAAAACAATATGAATTCAAAGGCGAAGCGAGGTTTTGGAAGGGTTTTCCTCGCAAATCAATATCCAAGGTCACGCAATTTCCTATCGAAAATATTTTTAGTCTTCGAAAAATTTCCGCCTACTTACATAAAACATCAAAGCTTCCAGAATATTGAAGTGTTAACAGAGTGAAACTTTCCTGAAAATATGTGATGAGCGGTGTGTCACGGTCTTAGCACGCCGACTACGCTAGAGGTAGCGCATGTAATCTGTAATACATTATAAATATAAATACATACATGGTTAATCTGTTTTTATTAGTATGAACAGCCCCCGTTGGAACATTTATTTTTATATTTTTTTACACACTTACCCTCGTCCATGCTATGTTGATTTGATTTCAAGTTTTAGACCCGTAAAATTAGTATACAGTCCTAAGCAGTATGCAAAATTTTAATGAGACTAGAAACCTGTCCGGAATTCCATAATGCAACTCGTCTTCATTTGCATAAAGTTTTATATAATCCAGCCTGGAGAAGATGTTCTATTAATTATTCTACCTGCCAGATACCAGCTCCCAAATCTGTATTCTGTATGCTTCTTTTAGAATAGAATCAGCTATTATTGTAACTGCTGGATTTTTTTGTGTACCTCGATTCAGCGTTAGAATAATAATGAATTATGTTTAAATGGATGAATTGATTGGCTTCTTCTCTAGTTTACAATTTTATAATTTCTTCAGTTCAGATATCTACTAATTTTTAAACTTTTTATAAACGGAAAAAACCTTTCGCCTACCTAAAACTCTTTGTAATTAGCGATTTGCCGTATTTTGTTCACCTGCGTTTTATAATTATCTTTTAATTACATACTTACACCTGCCGCACGATGAATTGTTAAACTTTTCCTTATCTGCCGAAATTTTTGGACAACAAAAAATAAGTAATGTCACATTTTGTTGCAGGCGCTCTTATAGCTTCAAGTTCCCAGTTTCATGGCTCTCAAGTTTTAAGTAACTTTAAATTGAAGTTTGTTTATTAAATTATGTTTCAGATTTAAAGGGATTTTAATTTTAAATGTCTTTAACCAGGATTTTTTTTTCAAACGATGTCACTGAAGCAATTACTATTACCTACTACTTCTTATCAGGGGTAGGTAAATGTATCAGTCTTGATTTCTTGATGAAGATCATTGAAGGAGTAGGCTCTAAGGATAACAATAAATCTTGCTTAAATTTTAAAATGATGGCCAATGAGCAATTTTAGAATTATATTTTTAATCCGACGCATTTAAACATGATGAAAAAAAAATGAGACCCTTGGTGGGATTTGAACCAATGTGAAACAACGTCCAGGCTTGCCTTCTCCAACCACACCACGCCTACACCTTACTGTTACAGATTTTATGAATTTTAACGGGAATATGACCTGAACTTACCAAAATACAAATTAAAAGAGATATTTTTTTTTTAATTTTGTTGCTTTCTACAAAAAAAATACACTAAAAGAAAAAAAAAATTCACTTTTTAGCAGTTTTTCAAAAAGGCAAACAGCTTGTGAAACAAAATTCCATAATCAGTCACCTAACGATTTTATATTAGCACATAAATTGATTCCGGGCTGTTTTGCCGTAGTCCTTGGAGATTTGCTTCGAATGTTTCATCTATACGCACGCAGCTGCGGTATAGACATCAGCGGGTTACGTTTTCGTATCGTGTTGGGGTACGGTTGGGGGGATGGGACGATGGGACAATGGGAGAGCCCTCCTATTTATAGGGTGATGGTCTGGTGATGTTACACCCCCTCCATATGTCCACCATAACAAACGCCGGTCTCTCCTATAATGCTATAGAATCATCTATCGACAGCTGACTTTCTGTCTGGCCCAATTTCTCTTGTGTTCGGACGTGCGGGTGTAGACGCTGCGTTTGTTAGTCCCGATGCACGCAACACCACAGAAGCAAAGGTGGTTCTGTAAAGTTCAGCGGAAGAAGGTGGGTCAATGGGGTTTTTGCTGAACGGAGAATATTGCGAAACTGTTGTGTACGTTTAAAAATATTTTTGACGCCGTCGCTGCAGGAGCTCACCGATTCGATCGTTGACGTTCTTGAGATAAGGGAGAAATGCAGCTCTCAAAACTCTTGGTGTTTGTTCGCCGGGTGTCATGGGATGTTGAGTTCTAGGCTCTCCTGATTTCTTGAGCGGTGTAGCCTAGCCATTCGTATCTAGGTGGGCGAGCTTTTCCATGACAGAGGACATCAAGAAATAGTAGTTTTCCATCTTTTTATATTTCCATCGTAAATTGAATTCGGGGGGAAGAAATTCCTCCAGGACCTTTTCTTCATATCGCCAAAGGACGAAGGTGTCATCTACGTATAGCGGTACCAAGAGAACGGTTTGCTGGTGGCGGAGTTTAAGACCGTGGCTTCAAAAAAATTCCATGTAGAAGTTGGCAACGACAGGACTCAAGGGGTTTCCCGTAGCAAAATTCAGTTATTCCTATAGAAGTCACGATAGAAGAGGGAGGTGATGTCCCTAAGAAAGATACGCTGAATGCGTTAAAGCGTCTCGTCGATGGACGCCATGTCACAAGTCACTGGAATGAAGGGTTAAAGATTCCATTTTTTCTATGAAATGACCCGAGTCTGTAATGACTGTAGCAGGTTGGTTAGAGATTTGGTTAGAGAATATGTCGGGAACCAATGGCACTTACAATGGGGCGAAGAGGGACGTTAGGTTTGTGTATCTGTGATGCGATTCGTAGGATCTCTAGAAAGTTTTTTTGTATATTTGTGGGGTCAAGATGTTTTTGATTTTTTCCTCGTCTGCGGATAGAATAATGGTGTTTTTCTTAGCGTTAGATTTCTGAATATGGCTCATGCAGCTCATATTTATACCACTGCACAACAGCTCGGAATCAATTACTATTTCTATATAATAGAGGTAATGTCGGAATAGAAACCCTTCTTAACCTATTCTGTGAGTAAAAAAAAGTAAATTCAGACATTTCGCGGTCTGGAAGGATTTATTCCTTCCAAGATATATTCTCCCATACTACTCGATATCTTTTATTGGTAAGTAATTTCAAATAAAGTAATCTATAAGTTCTAAAATATTTGTGTACCTATCGTTTCCTTGCTTATAGATTAATCGTAATCGTGAAGGCTCGCGTAATAATAGTGTAGTTTTAGCATTAGTTATGTGGACTGTAGTAATAAACGACCCATTATCGTGAATATCTTTTATATTCATGTTGGATAATACTTCTGTTCTGCACGAACCTGCTATTCCGATTATTATAGCTACTTTCACATTTACATCTTCGTAAGAGATACTTGCACATAAAAAAAAACTTTCGCGATTTATTCCACTGATATTATAGCCAGTACCTATACTTAATTCCTAATAATGTTTTTTTCTTTTATTTTAAAAAAATTAAAAATTTTAAACTGTTAGATACTGTTTCATATTAAAAGTTGAAGCTTTAATCATAAACTATTAGGTCTAAGTTTCCCTATTTTTTTTTTCTTGTTATTAGATTTCATTTTAAAGATCTTCGAGCAAGGCATTTCTTGAGATCTTTTCGATATATTTTGTGGCAAGAAATATACTTATTGTGGAAAATGTTCCATAAGCTTCACAAAACATAAATTTATGAGGAACACCATCTTTAACCAAGAATCGCCTTAGAATTACCTTAGAACTGGCAGGATCTGTTGACGTCTAGAAGAGTAATAATAAATTAATGACGGGTTTCTCGTCTCCTATAAATGTCGGGAACGCTGCTTGCTCACAATAGTAATTAGGATCATCTTAAGCCGTAATTATCTATTGATTTTCGATTTATTTGTTCGTGTTTATGTGTACATACACCTCGCTTCTTTAGATTGTCTGTTTATTTTTTAAACTAAAAATAAGAGTTTCCTAATTTAGAAGTAAATAACATTTTCCTTGCGTTTCTACGGGATCATCTTAGATAATGTTTCATCAAAATGGAAATATATCAAAAATGAAAGTTGGTCTCTCTGGCGCTGTGGACAGAAAAAACAACATAATCAAATTATCCCTTTTACAGAAACAAGGAAGATGTACGTACAAGAGGGAAGGTGCTAAAAATAATAATCCACAGTCATCATTGTTAAAACTAGGGATAAAAATATTCCTAAAACAAAATTTTAAGTAAAAGTTGGTCATTTTAGTTGACTACATTGTAGAGTTAAGAAACAACAGTTGTCAAAGCTACTGGTGTTTTTCCTGCCGACTTGGCCAACAAATCGAGGAAGTCCTTGCAAATACGACCCAGGCCTGTTAAAACTCAGCTTGAAGGTACAAAATCCAGAACAGACTTGGATCTTTGGGTTATAAAATAATTGTTGTTCAAGATTTAACGCCAAAAAGCCCGTTTCACCCGGTCTCTCCAGTTAGAACTAGCTCAAGAGACATGTCGCATAAATCTATAGCAACAAAGAAAATATATAAAGCTGAAATCAAGCTTAATATTCTGCAGTTTTACAGAATGTTAACTCTAAGATTGACTGGCAGAAAAATTTTTATACTCCAGTTCCTCATTTAGAAGCAGCTCTCTTAGCAGAATGCATCTTTCTAAACTGCATTAGAGGACCTAGCAGAAAGGAAAGGCAAGAAGCAGAAGTGGAAGTTTAGAAAGTGTCAACTGAAAGGTTAACGTCATGGATTTTTTTACTAGGTCTCCCTAGTTCCTATTTGAAAGCAACTCAACCAGACTGCATCTTAACAGGTTGCGTCTATCTTAACTGGTACCGAGAACCTAGCAGAAAGGAAAAATAAGAAGTGGAAGTTAGAAAAAAAAACATCCCGCAATGTTTTAGAAAGCGTTAACTGAAAGGTTAACGTCCTGATTTTTTTACTAGGTCTCCCTAGTTCCCATTTAGAAGCAGTTCAACCAGACTGCGTCGTAACAGATTACATCTATCTTAACTGCAGGGGAGAACCTAGCAGAAAGGAAATACAAGAAGTTGAAGTTATGTAATGTTTTAGAGAACGTTAACTGAAAAGTTAACGTCCTGATTGTCCTGATTTTTTCACTAAGTCTCTCTAATTCCCATTTGAAAGCAACGCAACCAGACTGCTTCTTAACTTAACAGGTTGCATCTATGTTAACTGCAGCCGAGAACCTAGCAGAAAGGAAAGCGAGAAGTGGAAGTTGGAAAAAATATCCTGCAATAAAGGGCGTTAACTCTTAAGATCTACGTACTGAAAAAAGATTACTAGGCGTCCAGTTCCAGCCAAAATATACTCAGCCTGCTTCTTAACAGGTATGCGCATCACTTAACGGTAGCCGTGGACCGAGGTGTAAGACACTGGCAATGAATGTGTACAACACTGCCAAATATTTCCAAAACATTGCCAAATATTTCCAAACATTGCCAAACATTTCCAAATACTGCCAAATATTTCCAAATATTTCCAAACATTGCCAAATATTGCCAAACATTTCCAAATATTTCCAAACATTGCCAAATATTGCCAAACATTTTCAAATATTGTCAAACATTTTCAAATATTTCCAAAAATTGACAAATATTTCAAAATATTTCCAATTCCAAACATTGCCAAACATTTCCAAATATTTCCAAACATTTCCAAATATTTCCAAACATTTCCAAATATTGCCAAACATTTCCAAACATTGCCAAATATTTCCAAATATTTCCAAATATTTCCAAAACCAAACATTGCGAAACATTTCCAAACATTGCCAAATATTTCCAAGGATTTCCAAACATTTCCAAAGCTGTGTACAGACATTTCCACAGAGTGTCCTACCCCTCGCCGCGGACCTAGCAGAAAGGAAAAAAAGGAACCTGAAGTTGGATGAAACATCCTGCAAAGTTTTAGGAGAACGTTAACTGAAAGATTAACGCCCTGAATTTTTTTACTAGGACTCCAGTTCTAGCTCAAAATGTAAGTACACAGCCTGCTTCTTAACAGGTTGCACCTATCTCTTAACGGTAGCCGAGGACATAGCAGAAAGAAAAAAATGGAAGCTAAAGCTGGATTAAACATCCTGCGAAGTTTTAGAGAACGTTAACTTAAAGATTATAACGTCCTGACATTTTTTTACTATATACCTACGTCTCTCCAGTTCCCAGTTGGAAGCAAATCAAAATATACCAGTTTCGGTTATTTCGTCTATCTTACCTGCAGTAGGAGGATAGAGCAGAAATGAACGGCAGGAAACCAAAGTCAGAAAAAAAATCCTGCAAAGCTTTAGAAAACGTTACCTAATAGATTCCGAAGCAGGAAAACAAGGCAATATGTATTTATAAAGCTAAATCAGACCATAAAATGAGAAGAATAATATGGAGCGTCACTGCCTGCTATAAAAGGCTCTCTAGAACTGACCGCTTATATTAAAATAATTAACGTAAAAACATAATTTATTACTTAACAAGTATATTTTTTGCATTTATCGCTCCTACGGTTTTTATTTTTTAGATGGTAAAAGTACATAATTTCTGTTTTAAAATTGTAAAGATTTTACCACCTATGGGATTACTGACTGGTTGATGAAACATTTCCTGCTTGAACGCAGCCTACATTTCATTATCATAGATTATCTTCTAGTTTCCTGCTTAAGCGGGATTCATTCATAAAATAAATCAAATATCAGGATTATCAGGCAAAGATAAGAAAACCTACCCAACGCCTAAACATACCTCAACGTGCAAGAGTATTATTATAGGAATGCTTGTAAATAAATACCTTTATCTTTACTTCAACGTTAAATTTAAATTACATTAGGTGTCTTAAAAAAAGTTAATTCCAGAGAATGTGGTCTAATTTTTTCTTTCATCCATCTTTCACTCTCTCTTCTTCGTGCATCTACCGTGAATGTGAAATAAAATTAAATCTCAAGATAAATCGAGTACAAAGAGCTCGGCTCGTTTTCCCTTTGACATTATCTATCTTGAATTCTTGATCTTTAGCATAACGGCATAAAGTAAGTTGCTTTGTGAACAGATTTCTTGCAAGGTGAACATTTCAGAACAAGGATGATTTAATATTATTTCCAAGTGAATGCTCGACGGTAAATGAATGAATGTATTAATTATTCTGAGTTATTTCAGTCATAAATTGCTTTCATGAAGCCCACTCTTTGGAAATACTGAAACAATAAAGACGTGTCATATCGCAGAGTGGAGACGAACTGGAACTGTCAACGTCAACCCAAGCTTTGCTCAGATTTTCTATTTAGACCTGCGTGTCAGACTTCTTCTGTACGAAAAGCGGCTTCATTCAGGAATAATTTGTGCATATGGATCGCTACAAAGAAATCCGCTTCTGAGTTTCAGGTTGAAATTGATTATTTTTCTAGCCACTCGATTATTTATCATTTTTTAGCTTCATTCTCACGCCTCTCTTCGGTATGTGTAAGCTTTTGCTATAGAGATAAATAAACTTGGTAGCTGACGTTTCCATTAATTAAATGTGTTATGACGAGATAATTACATGATTGGAACAGTTAAGATCCTGATAAAATGTTTATATATTACTTTAGACTGGATACTTATTTTCTTATTATGTGTTAAAATTACCAGTCATAAAATTAGTAGTCAAGATCTACCTTGAGAAACTAACATGTAGGCGGCAAAATGGCGGCGTGTGTTGAATTTCATAAAGTTTTACGCAATAATAAATAAGGTTTAATTTCATGCTCTGTGTATTTTCTCTTATGGGCTTACATTGTTTTCCGCAATGCCATAACTACTTCAATATTCTGCAACTACGAACACTGCTGAAATTTTAGGGGCACTATTACCATAAACATAAGGAAGTTGATTAGAATTGGACATTTGCATTTTAATGGATAGTCAGTCGTAATTGCCTATAAATTTGAATTGTGAATTAAACTTAAAACGTTTCTTAGTGTCATAACATCTTCGAACATTTCTTTTATTAGATGGGATGAGAGTTTTAATTTGCTGGACTTGCAAGGTGGCAGAGAGCTCTTACTGCATTTCTATCTGCAACAAAGTAAATTTTCTTAGATCTGCTATTTTACGAGTATGACCTTGGACTTTAACTTTTAAGAGTTTACTGTGGCCTCTTCAATCATAATTTGAAGTTTCACTATAAGCCAAGCGGTTTTCCAGAAAACATGGAAAACTGTTTTGGCTAGCTTACAGACTCTCAACTACTAATTGTAGTGAAAAATGATACGCTCTGGAATTTCGAGCTTTTTACGAACTTTCGGATAACGATTTCGAGTTTTACGTACCCCTGCTCCCTGTGTTCGAGCTTTTCAACGGTGCTTCCATTTTTTTGCCAGTATTATGCTCCTGAAAAATGCTGGAAAATCTTCCAGTCAGCTCACTTTATAGGTGAAAATGTGAAATATGCATGGGTGGAAAACGGGTATAGTTCAGATTTTAGATTTTTCAGATAAATTTTTCGAAAAAAAGTTGATAACTCGTCCTGTTAGCTCATTTTATACTTCGTGAAGATGTGAAACACGCATGCTCGAAAATCGCGCGGATGGCTTCAGAAGTTCGAGTGCTTTTGAGCTTTTCATTTATTTTTTTCTAGCCATGCAGTGTAGTGGTCAGGAAAAGTGTTGAAAACTCGTCCGGCCAGCTCACTTTATAGGTGAAAATATTAAATATTCATGCGAGGAAATTGCGGATAATCTCAGATTTTCGAGTGTTTTACGGGCTCCTCAGCGGCGATTGTATAGTTTTTTTCCTAGCCACTATAATTTTTCGGGAAAAGTCGATAACTCCCTGCTATAGCGCTCACTTTATACATCAAGGAAGATGAGAATCGCGGGGATGATTTCAAAATTTCGAGTGTTTTGAGCATTTTAACGGTGCTTTCATTTATTTTTTTCTGGTCAGTATAGTTCTCCGGAAAAGTGTTGAAAACTCGTCCAAAACAGATTTTGGAGTGTTTTACGAGCTTCTCAACGGTGGTTGTATTTTTTCCTAGCCACTAAAATTTTCAAAATGTCGATAACTCGTCCTGCTAGCTCATTTTATATAATTATTTCGATGAAGATGTGAAACACGCATGCTCGAAAATCGCGGATGACTCGAGAGTTTAGAGTGTTTTGGAGCTTTTCAACGGTGCTTTCATTTATTTTTTTCTATCCAGTAAAGTTCTCCGGAAAAGCGCTGCAAACTCGTCCGGCCAGCTCACTCTATGGGTGAAAATATGAAATATGCATGCGGGGAAATGTTTTTCGGGCTTTTCATCCAACGGTGGTTGAATTCTTTTTCTAGCCACTATAGTTCTTCTGAAAAAGCCGATAAATCGTGCGACTAGCTCACTTCAGGTACACTTTTGTGAAGATGTGAAACAGGCATGCTCGAAAAGCGCGAATGGGTTCAGTATTTCGAGTTATTTGGTATAACATAACGGATGAGTGTTTTTTTTTCTCTAGCCATTATAGTTTTCCGGAAAAACGCCGGAATTTCGTCCAGCTAGCTCACTTAATAGATACCAAGGTTATTTGCATAAAAAATAACAGAACCAAGAAAATTTGTAATTTAAATGACTGGCCGAAAATTTTACCTGTGATATGTGATATTGGCCGTTTCATGTAAAGTGTGACCATTACATGAAATGGCCGTTTCATGTAAAATGTGGCCATTACATCAAACGGCTGCCAAATAGTAAAATGAATGCGCATAGATACGCGTGACACTAGAAGTCTAACTTTTTAGACGTTGCATCTAACGCAAGCATATTTCTGCCATCTGATGAGATCGTTTATAATTTCATCAAAAGGGTAAAATTTCTGGACCCTTCGTGTATTGCTACAAATCAGATTTACATTTAGTCATTTTAACTCCACTTCACCTAATAACAAATATAACAACAATAACAATTACCATGACCTGTATCTCGCTGTAGATGCTTGCGTACATGTTGTAAAGTAGAGGCTAGACTTTACTTTTACTTTACTATCAGATTCACCGGAACCCTGCGACATATCGATCAGCACGTCAGCAAACAGCACTTTCAAGATATTAAATTTTACTTTTCTTCCCGAAAGAGATATGCAGTTTCCCGTTTGACTTTCAAACTATCGAGGATCTCCGTTCGGCAATATGACCGTCTAGCACTGAGAAAATTAATGTTCATGAATCTAGACCTGACAGCTCTCGCGAAGTTGAAAGTTTTCTTGTAAATTATATGAGTATGAAACGGATTAGGTATATGTATAAAAGATTCCCCGGATGAAATTCAATGAAACGTATATCACGTAATTGCTGCCGCTGCCAGATATAGCAATGGATTGATAGTATTGACACCGACACCATCCCTCTCTTCGCTTCTCAACAAGCTGTATTTGTATTTATCTTCTGCAAGGTATATTTATTACGTTATTGATGTTGCCGAGAAAATCGCCCCCAGTAACAGATTTAGATGCTATATTCCAATAAAACTACTACGAGATATCTGTCATGGAGGTAGTTACACATCAGTAAATAAATTTAACGATCTTGATAACTAGGCTAGTTATTACGTCGAATTTTCTTCTCGTCTTTGAAAGCCTTAAGAGAGTTTTTGTCAGCAAGCCAACTATTTATTTGTCCAAGCGAGACTAATGATTTTTTTCATGGCTCATTTGAAAAAGAAAGAATTTTGTCGAAATTTATTAATTTATTGGATAATATAAGCTTGGGATTCAGAAATTTCTTATTAGCTCTTGAATTTTTTTTGGGGGAAAAGGAAAAAGCTGAAGATGTAGAACCAAACTACAACATCACAAACTCACTAAACTGCCCCCCTCACTCTCTCTCGCTCTCTTATTAATAACACTCTAGACTCCACCTGTTCACTTACTAGCCTTCTGATAGCACTCTATAAGTTATCCTACTTCTGTAACAATCCAAACTAGATAAATGCCATGCGCGGTCGGTGTCACTTATGGCTAACAGGGGACCTAAAAATATCAATGAACACACTGGCAGGTAAATTACGCCATGATCGCGTGGTATTCGACCGAGATCGAGAGAGGCTCGTGCTCGTATTATTCTAGAATTATTCAGGACACGTCATTTAAACTGTCTAGAATGTTCCATACGACTGCATTCTAGAATCAACAGATTATAAACACAAACAAGAAGAACAGTGATTTTGGATGTTCCTAATCTCAGTTCCAGATAAATCGAGAATGTTTCATCACTTTTCTCGCTTAACAATATTATTAACTCGTACGGGCAGGGAAAAACTGTCAAATGCCATCAATAATAGAAGTGAAAATATATCGACCCAGCTGACAATTCTGACATCATTGGAATGAATCTGTTCACCCGGTTGCAAAGTGCGCAGCCGTGGCAGCCACTGAGTTGCGTTTGTCTCTATTCCGTCCTCTGTATATATGCTATTAAAAAGTTGGGTTTTAAGGCTACGCCCCAACAATGAAAGACAACCGATTTTTTTCCCAAAATTGTTTCAAAATAAATTTAGAACGTTTGTTCTGAGACCATTTGTTATATTAAAGATCACGAATTCAAAAATAAAACAGAAGGTACTTTAATAATATTTTGCGGCACTTTGTTGTTGTGATTGTTAGCTAGAAACTTTAACTGCAGCTGCCACTACAAATAAGCTTTGAATAAGCCTGAAGGTCAAGTATGCGAAAACTCTGTTGGCTTTGTCTTTAAACTTAAGAACAGCGTAACTTTCGTAGTTTATTTTTATCACCTTTTGTCTTTAAAATGTGCTTTTAAATGTTACTTTGTTGTTTTAATTGTGGGTTTAATTTTTGTTTTACCTAATTGTGGTTTTCATTCAGAAACTGTTAAGCTTAAATAATTTGGGTATTAATACAGGGTGTTTGGTAACCGGACAGTCAAAATGAAACGCTGAAAAACGTAAAAAAAGACTGCTGTGAAAATGTGTTTTTTTTTAGTAACTGGACAGCGAAATTCGAACATCATGTATAAAATTGTCTTTTGAACATAAAAGAGAGAATAACTTTTTTCAAGAATTTCCTCGTTTAGGAAATATTTCCGAAATTGTTACTGTTACTGCTGTTACTGAAATTACTGAAATTATAAATAAAATTGCTGTTACTGAATAAATCATTTTTTTTATTGCGGCCTTAGTCTTACATTTTTGCAAATAATCCCTAAACGAAGCCTGATCTTGAAAAACGTTATCCTTTCTTTTATGCTTAAAATACAATTTTATACATGACTCTCGATTTTGGCTGCCCAGTCACTAAAAAAACACATTTTCGGAGTCGTCTTTGTTTTACATTTTTCAACGTTTCTTTTTGGCTGTCCAGTTATCAAACACCCTGTATAAATTAAATTATATTGCTTGGACTATGAAGGAAAACAGTAGACAGTTAGATTAATTATTACAATAATAAGATATTATTGTGAAATGGAAATAGTTATTTACATTACAAGCTACGAAAGTTCACTTTTAGGTGTGAGGTGTATTTAAATACCCGAGGCGAAGCGTAGCGTAGCCGAGGGTATTTAAAAACTCCGAGCACCTGAAAGAGCTTTCGTAGCGTGTAATGTATTAAACTTTTCATTCTCCCCTTGCCATATTGAACCACGGATTAAGAAGAAATTAGTAAAATAATACGATTCAGTGATAACAATGGAATTATTATAAGGTGCCATGTTTTTAACATTACCATAGTAACGATAGTTTTAAATTATTAATTTATGACACTGTCAAGTTTAAAACTCTGTACCGCTATAATTTTAGAATCTTTGATCGTAGTTTAATTCAAAATGAATTTCATTCAAGAAGCTGCAAATTCCAGTAAATCTTTCTGGAACATACAATAATAATTATTTGTATGTTCCAGAAAGATTTACTGGAATTTTTATTGTAGTTTAACATTCAATTTTCCATCTAAATAAACGTTAATCAAACTGACATTTCTACTTTTTTGTCCAGGCCACGAAAGTTTTTCATAGCTAGCAACCACCTAGCAACCTATCACCTAGGATGTTTTACTTTCGCTTTCGGTTGTCTTATCAAGACAGAAAGTTACACTTTCGTAAAGGGGAGAATGAAAAAAATCTTTGGTAATTGCGGCCATGATACAAAAAGAAAACCTGTCCTGATGGTGGGTTGAGGCCCGAAACCGGTCGACAAGCTAGGGAATTAACAAAAGAATACTTTTATGACCTAAACTTTTTCTTTTTGTTGACTTTTATACGTGTTAAACTAACGCCAGGTGTAAAAAAACATGAACGTTATAAATACCTACCCTTATTCCGTTTAACCCTTTAAGTTACAATATAATACAAAACTACTCGAAATTGTGCCTTACAAATAGGAAATTAAACCAACTATACGCTTATAAATACATAAAACGACCGCCACCCTCTAAAGCTGTGTAATATGACTTTCCCTGGTCTCTCCAAATTGCTGCCTCTAATCCCTGTGCGCTTGATCCACCCTTGCCATTCCGTGCGTGCTTATATAATCCCATTGTCTCCGTTGCAGGCTTCAGCAAGTACGGTGTGTACTCTCTATTCCCCGGAGGCCCGGCTTTCGGGAGCACCTTGTACACCCACGCGAGCACCATCGGGAGGTTCGCCTCTGGCCATCTGCAGCAGGGGAGTCCGTTCCATGCCTCACACAAAGGTAAGAATGTTTTTGTGTTATTAGAGAACTTTCGGCAGTAGATCTCTTGTCTCTGTTAATAAAGAAAGTGTTTAATCTTAATAATAATTTATGTTCGGAGTTAATTTTATGATAACAGCACGTGAGAAGAAAATAGTAATAGCAAACGCTACATAAATATTTATCGCAGCAATTTATTACACCGCGGATAAGGGTGTGATTTACTGTAAGAATAACTAGTCTGTTGGGCAAGATTTCTCTGGACAAAAGTAATTAATTTATCTCAAGTCTGAGTGGCTTGTGCTCGTTCATTGCGCGCTAAAGAATGTTCTGGCTTACTGTGAAAAAGAATATAAATTTTAGAGTGCAAAATGAACGTTCAAATTAATGCTTTAATAACGTTTTAAGGGAAGAGTCTGCTGTATCTGAGATAAATGCTTCCGTTCCATTTAATAATTTCCATCAGAAGTAGTGTTCCATTAGAAGTAGTGGTAAAAATATCATAAACTTTAATATAGCTTGCATCTAGTAGTAGTAGAGTATAGGACTATTTTTGTAAGTTTGTTTCAAATGTTTCGTCCATCGTTGTTGATAAAGGCAATAGGTTCCTTGTGATAAACTGATTATTGGTCAGTTTCGAATGACGGATTGACATGGGATAACTTTGGTCCTTCAGGATCGCCAGAGATATCTAATCTCGTAGTAATATGGGAGCTATTACATGATGAGTTCAAAGACATGGTGGATTTTTATAGTTTATTTAAACAATCACAATAACAACACACATCACTGGTAATATGAAATAATTGAACTTGAACTATACATTTGGGTAACCAGAGCGTTGGCTTGCTTGCTATCGATAAATAATATAAACACTTACATGACTCCTTCTTACGAATTACTATTTCATACTAATTATCTAATCTTATCTAACACTCTTTATATATCGGATGTCGAGGTCTTAGTAAAGGATAGTTTATTTTTACATTTAAACAAGATAACATCTCGCCGTCCTTCTACGATGGTCACTACTTAATGTTTATCGAAATTTCTTGTTTAACAGATTCGAGGTAGCTTTGAAATACATAAGTTATTATGTCAATACCTCTTTTTACTTTTATGAATATAAATGTTTAAATTAACTTAATCAGATTTCTTGAATGAAATCTTCATCTTCCTTTACTTTACTAAGCCCTTTACACACTTTTAAATGCGCTGACTATATGTATAAGGGTGTTCCAGCCATTAAAAAATTAAAGTAAAACGAACACTTTTGGGTTCGTTGGGATTTCCATGGGATTTCTTCTCTGAGGTGTCAGTTTCAAGATCAGCCCGAAATTTTGAAAATCTATAGGTATAGTACTTGACGAGACGCTTTGTATAGACTATACCTGTCAAAATGCAATTAGGTATAGATAGTAGTACTATTTTAAAAATACGGAAAGCCATAAAATATACCTTTCTTTCTTACTTACTGGGGAATGCCACACCTATGGGTTGAGAGAGATTAGACCTAAGCAGGTAGCTCGCAACAATGTGTAGACAGAAATGCAGGTGAGGTTCTAAAACTGTTTCCACTTTTAAAATCCATTAAAGTATAATAATTAATGTACTTACTATATGAAAATGTTTTAGAACCACTAGTCAGTCTGTGTCAGTCTTTTATGGCTTTCCGTATTCTTGAAATGGTTCTACTTTACTAGCCCATATGATAATACAAGAAATTGGTTAACCGGTAGAGAAAAAAGAATTTTTCTATAAATTGCCCGTCCTGGAGGCAATCCGTACACTAAATCCACGCATTCTTGCGCTGTATACGTCATGGTTATATGTAACTGTTTTCACAAGGAGATGACCAGAAACCACGGTAGAAACTGACCAGAACCAGATAGGTCAGGTCATTTACCATTATTATACTTATAGAATAGACATGGATTTAGTGTCCTAATAATCTCCACGACGGGCTGAGATATAGCATTGGCGTAAAAAATTTAACCTTCAGAGAATATCTCGAAAAAACGAGTCTCTGGGCTTATGTCCATGAAGTCTTCTGATCTACGCATCAAATGAATTCCCCCAAAATTACAAAAGTTTGACCGGAAGCCAATTTCTATAAGGATTCTGCCGGGTCCTTTGAAGTATTCAAAGAAAAAAGTCCAACAAATAATATGGTCAAATGTCAATTGTCAACCCGTTCTGAGATAAGAGTTTCTAACACAAAATACAACTATAGCCGGTTAAATTATTAAATTAATAATGCATTGTGAGTCGTTTGTTGATTGATAGTTAGCTCATTGAAGATCATCTCTGATAAGTGCTGTGCAGTTGGTCATTCTATCGAGTAGTGCCTCTTTTGTGTTTACCTTTATTTTGTAAACTAATGTTTTCAGCTATCCCCAAAGGCAATAATCTAGGGGAGTGAGGTCCGATATGACGATGGTGGCCAATGCTACGAAATCCCGCACAGGGGGATAATAATACTTTTTCCAATAACGCATAAAATAAATTCACTTGAGTCGATACTATATCTCAGTAACGGTTGAACACACTGTCCAGATTAGGGATTCCTCGCCACGACACAGTTTTGATCCGAATGAGATAGAACTTTGAAATAAATTAAACCAAATGTCATCAATTTTATTACTTTTTGACGTAAAACTGATCTGTCAAATGGCAAAGATGACGTTGCAGTCGCTGTCAATTTCAATTTTTTAAATGGCATTGGGGGGAGGGGTCATGTGAGCCCTCATTTTAAAGTTATATATGTATTTATATTGCCCGCACAAAAATTATCTTACTGTTCAATTTTGACAGAAATCCACCGTTTTCGAGATACAGGGTTGTAAAAAAATCAGCTTTTTTGCGATATCTCAGGAACCGTATGAGACATAAAACTTAATTTTTGTACTCATCTGATCGTTAATATTATTTACTTATTGAGCTGTATATTAAATTTATTTCATATGTAGATGCGTAGATTTTAGGGTTATGTACTTGAAAATTTTGAAAAAAATTTACATAAAAGGTGCTCTTTGTCAAAAGGTTTAATATGAACTGTTTTCGAGAAAAACAGCATTTTGTGATGAAAAACATAAAAGTGGCAACATGTTTTATTTTAGACAAAAACATTACTTGTTTTTGATAAATTTTTTTAGGAATTGTTTCACTGATGCAACATAGTTTTTTTTTTATTATCCCGCGAAGAGTAGATAATATTAATGACAAGATATGTACAAACCTGAGTTCTGTATCTCCAGCGGTTCCTGAGATATCAAATATTGGAATTACATCAGGTATGGGTGTACTAAAACAAAGACCGCGGCAGTATGATTTTATTTATACATTTAACAATTCAGTGTTCTCGCTGAGGAGACTAGCTGAAGAATGAATTAATATAATATTTTAAAACAGAATTTCAACCTTTCTGACGTAAGTGGTTGCTTCCTTACATCACATCATCCTAGTCTTATAAAGAAATCCCATTTTAGCTTGATCGGAAATGAGTTGGATGACCGCTTATTTCCTCATCAAAAAACTGTTTTTTTTTTTTTTGTTATATCGAAAACGGTACATTTGCATGTTAATAGATTTTTTTCTTAGAACGAGGCATTAAATCACACCTTTAATTGTCCGACACACCCTGTATAATATGTTAAATAATTGTAGTAATTTGTAGGAACGTGTTATCACTCGATCGATGATTACCACGTCTTCATTGCATTCTCTTTCTTTCCTCTGTTCCTTCATCACAGAAAGTCAATAAAAAATCTAATAAGATTTCCGGGAGTCCTTTGTCTTCAAAAGGACGCAAGCCGGATCACTGGCTATGTTCTTACGATCCGAAAACTAAGAATCTAATTTAACTTGTTCTGCAAGAATATTGAGCGCGTCTTGGGCTTACGATTATTAAAATTATTCTTATTACGGTATTATCAGGATTATGTAAGTAGCAGATAGCTCGTTTTATAGTCCGAGAATCGAAAACTTCATTATTGACTAGATAGTTTTGTTCTCCATTCGTCCAATTATTTTAATAAATGGTTTTCCATTATAATAAATGGTCTTGAATAAAAATACCCTCTGGGAGTACTTATGGAGCCGTTACGGTACGAGGTAAATTATTTATTTAAACGCTGATGTTCGATTATTTAATTGTTTTTGTAATCGTCCGCTTCTTTTTGGGTTCGAAACTTAAAGTTGGTAAAAGCGTTCATTCATAGTTTCAGTTTTCAGTTTCTCATCGAATATTCTGAAACATGAAATGCTGGCCAAGACGCTCAACTTCATTAAAACTTGTCATGGTGGTGCGGAGGCTATTAAAAGAACATCAGAATCGATTCGGTAGTGTCGGGGAGCTCTAATCTAGTATAACGTTCCTGTTTGTGTGATTCGTGATTAAAGTAGCGATTTACGAGTAGGTAGGTAGTGAGAGTAGGCGTAGAAAATAGGACGGTTATTATCAAAATGTTTAAAAGGAGTCATTAAAATGTCAGGGTCTACTACTATTTTTATTATTTCGGCTTTCTCTGTTTTTCTTGGATGTTTTTGAAAGCGCCTGTAATATTCTTATAAATTTTCATCCTATAAAAATGCTCTTTGATGCGTTGTACCTACTTTTCATCTTTTATGCAATGTAATAAATTTTTTATACTTTCGAAATGACATAAAGTAGTTTTTTAATCCAATTTTATTGATTATTAGTAATGTCACGCGAAGTTATCAAAAAACGGTACCGGCATAATCTTTATTGGGCCTAGTCGTCCTGCCCAAAAAATTCCAGAGTCCACTTTTACGTAGTAATTAGGTCTCCCCTCTCCCATTGACTCAATCACGATGATATAGAGATAACTCATCCTAAAATCTATACTTTCTAAGAAATTGTTATGGGTCAAAAGTGGTCCTACCTTAGGAGTGTGAACGGCTAGGTCCCATTATCTACCGAAGACCTTCATGTCACTCTCCCTAGCCGACCAATTCAACCTTGCGGATGATTTGATTTGTATTAAACCATTCTCTTACGGCTACTCCAAAATGCAGCGGGAAGGTCTCCATCAAGATTTTCATTTCTTAAGTTAAAGGGTACCTAAATCCTCAGTGTAGTCCTACAGGTTATTAGGAAGAAATTAAAAAAATAGTTTTGAGTTTAACCTTGGGGGGGGGGGGGTTAGGAAATGTGGACCACGAACAATATTATCACAAAAAAAAAAAAATGACAAGGGCTGAATTTCTTGAGGATTCTCGTATTCCTAAACATGGACATTATGGTCATTCCTCGGGAAATTCGTTGTTCCACGTTTATTGAATGAGGATTCGTTCGCCCACAGTTTTTGCAAAATGTTAGGATGTTCTTCCGTCGACTTTAAATGGCATTAGCAAAACCGCGTATTTAATTTACTAAACGGGCTGTAGGTGATATTATACGTCCCTGTGGTTCATCTCGTAGTACATATTTGTAAAATTTACTTGGATATTTGTAGTTGCTGAGGCCTTGCGAGAGGTGAGCCCCGGATCGTTGTCAAAAGTACGAAGAATAAAATTAAATGAAGAACTCATAATTGATTATTATTTTAAGAAAAAGCAGTGACATTTTTTTTCTTTAAAAATTTTTAGTAACATGTTAGTACGGACGCCACTGATAAAAAAAATAGTTTAATATGTATCTAGTGCGCGAAATTGAACTTTTGAGCTTGAGAGTGAGAGCTTTTTTGTCGGGGCGAAAGCCGAGATAAGAAATGATTCTAAAAGCAAAGCACCCTAATTTCGCGCTCAAAATGCCTACATCATTTTTTAGACAGTTTTTTGAAATAAGCGACAAATGGATGTAAAAAATCATAAAAATTCCGCAAGAAAGTTTTTAATTTAGTTCCAAGTTGATTGTTGCTTTGTTGCTACATAGTGTACAAAATATTTGTCTCGCTAGGTTGGGAAATGTTTTGCCCACGCTGCCGAGTAGACAGAAATAATGTGCCATTTTTAATTTGCATATTAATGAAAAAATGTCAACATTATTTGACGGCTATCTAAAAAAAAAATTATACCTTTAATTATTACAAAACAAGCTAGGTCGCGATTTTTTAAAACCGAACTGAAAGAGGTATTTTTTGAGGAACATTTTCCGAAAATAGTAGGTACCTGAAATTTCTGCATTTAATCATCTGGATCATCAATTGGATCATCTGTAAGGTACATATATTCAAGTACATATTATATGGAATGAATCAAGAAACATTTATTCAAAGGTGTAATAGATAAATCGCGATTATTTAGAGTTTATTCTATGTTGAAGTCTAAAATAAATGAAAGCTGATGAGGAATTTGATAAAGGTGAAAGATATTTCAAATTTCTATAAGGGTGATGACTTTTCAGAGCTTTGAAGGACGAACCTAGAGGCGACGGTCTGTCTGGAGTGTACTTGTACAGGCTGGTCCATTACTTATGTCCACCGCCGAAATAAAAGGATAATTTTAAAGATAAAAAATTGAAACTCTCAGGATTCCTGTAATTAATATAGGACCATAGAATGGCATAATCAGTTTGACTAATTTTGTTTTTCGGGCCACTAACGATTAAAAAACTGTAATTTGGTGATAAAGTGACCAAAATACCCACATTCCATTTTTCGTCAACACATCGATAGAAATCGATTAATAAAATCATAATCGCTGAAAATGAATATCAAAAAATTAATTACAAGCCTTTAATTCAATATGTATAAGTAATACATAAAATATGGAAATAACAGCTAGAATGATTGATATATGGTAGCAATAAAAGTGACCAATAATTTAAAGAGGGTAGTTACGTACCATAAATCCTTGAACAGTCTTAAGTAACCATAGTGTGCCATTGAACTCGAGTGGACATTGTGACTGTTTACTTAGAATTCAGAATATTGATCAGGTTTATTACTACCATGTATCAAAAATTTTGCTTATATATTTTGTTTAGTAAAAGCCTTGTAGTTAGTTTTTTGATATTCCTTTTTAGCGATTTTGATTTTATTAATCCAATTCTACCAATGTATTGAATAAAAATCGATTTTTTTTTGCTGCTTTTATCTCCAATTTAGTTTTTTTACCGCTGGTTGCCGAATATAATAATTAATTACAGGGATCCACAACGTTTTAATATTTTATCTTTTAAATTTATTATCCTCCATTTCGGGGGGGGGGGATATACCTAAGTGATGGACCACCCTGTACTAATCAAAAGAGCAATTATTATTATTAAAATAATGATAGTACAGACTCAGATCGCCTACATAACGTCAGCGTCGCAAGAAATCAGGATTATTAACGAGCGTCCTTGCTCGATTTTGAATTGATAATCAAGTATGTTTGTTCAGAGTTGATTATGGGGTAGTTTTTCTTATTGTAATTAATAGTCGTGTGTGGGAAACCTTATATATTATGACGTTACCAGGATTCATGACTCGAGCATAATAATTAATAATTATTATAATCTCGAACCGCGAACAATAATATTTATTGTTGTTTGTTCCCCGTCTGGGTAGGTACTTTAGAGAGAATCTTTATCTGAAATTTTACTATTTCTAGCGCAACGTTTGATCATTGGATGCGATGTTTTGTTGGCATTATGTAAGGTTGTTAGTTACTTTTCAAGGACAGACCGTCTGGGTTCCCCAGAACGATTAAGTTGCAATAATAAGATATGATTACGGCAATGCGGAAACTCTCTAACTAGGGTTTCTTGAAACCTTATAAAACTGACAATTTACCTAAATTTAGCTGAAGGTGCCCGAAAGTTGCCGAAAATGTTCATCCGGATCGATAGATACTTTTTTATTTATTTTTAAATTACTACATTTGCGATTTATACAGGGTGATTGATTTATTAAGGATGGATCAAACGCAACAGGGTGAATGTGTGTTATCTTAAAATTGATGGTTTGGGAGTTATCATCATTTAAGTATATTTCCAGAAGAACCTGATTTTCCACAGACATTTACTTAATGAATCATCCTGTATATGAGTGGTATATACACCCTGTATATGACCCTATGATCTACTTTGGCCAACTTAGGAAGAAGCAAAAAAGTGAAATTTCATTGATTTAATATAATTTTTTTCATTGTATAAGTTACATCTCTGTCTTCTAGGCCTATCTTTCTGGTCTATGACGTCTATGATAAAATACAGTGTATGTTGCTATCAATGTTTTGTATGTAGATGCTTAAAATATGTTTCCCTTCAATCAAATTTCTGCCTAAGTGCGTAAAAGGGAGTTTGTATGAAACCAGGGTCTTTGAAGTGGGCATGACAACCGTGCCCTCGGAAGCTCCTCCTCAGCGCTCGGATCTCAGTTTCCTAATTTGCAATGTTTTTATTGACGGCACCTGAACTAACTATTCGGTGCCTCATCTACTTAGGCGACCTAAAGTTGTTTAACAGAGTTGGGTCTGAATCTGTTTTTTGGGTACAGAAGAGCCTTGTTCTACAACACAGTTTTTTTTTTTTTTTGGTTATGCCTCCTTGATCTGGTCCTCTGTAACAGAATCCACACGTATAGGATTGAGGGTCTCTATAGGGTAGATTTATAAAATGTCTTGCTTATCATCTGGATTAATGGTATCCACCTAGAGGTTATCCTTAATTTCAGCTTCTTGCGAGATTCCTGGTTCACTCCTTAGAGCACAGGCGGGTTATATCGTATATACATATATTTTTTCAAGATAGGAATAACATTACAAAATCGACTGCCCGCAGCTTCTGTTTAAGCATACTTTTGATATACTCACACTCTGGATTGCAGACATACGGGCGTATTTTATTTGAACACTGCTCGTGCATGCTCACTCCAATTCTCGCCCAGTACACATTTCGTTTATATGGTGCTTTGTTGTAGGTAAGTAGGTATACATCGAATATTCTGCGTTTGATAGGTAAACTACATAGGCGCGCATTATACTTAATTATTTTAATTAGCAATAGAAATATTGTCGAAAAATTGAGTTTTATGTTTTTTTTTTCAATAGTTGACGACGAATCCAACACTGATACTGATACCCGTTCGTCGATATGAAGTGAGTTTCGGAAGTTACGTGAACATTTTTTGGACCATTTTTCAATTTTTACCATTTTTTAAACACTACTGGAAATATTTTAGCTTTTGGTGAAAGAGGTACATAGTTAGGTAACAAAGCACTCGCATTCGATTATCGTTAAATAAAAGAATACAGAAAATAAAAAATGATAATGAATAATCATAAAAAACCTTTCGTGTTGTCGAGCCCGCGAGGCATTCCGTTTTTTTATTCATACTTCGAACCTTCAATACATAGATAGGGTCAAATGTGTTGATATTTTAATATTTTTTCAAAATTTTACTGGCATCTTGATTTGCTGCTTAATATTGATCATTTCGCTCTGTACTGTTGACCTACTTCGCGGTATTTTCTATTTATAATATAGGTGCATTATACAGGATGATTATGTGAGCAGAACTTCAGAATGTGATAGCTTGTTCAAAAATATTTAAAAAAGTTCCTATGGGTCCGCAAGCCCACCATTTTCGAGATACACTGTCAAGAAAATATATTTTTTTCAGTTTTTTGACGATTTCTCAGGAACCCTTTCAGATATAAAACTGAATTTTTGTACACATATTATCATTAATATTATCTACTTCTTGAGCTCTGACTTAATTATTTCATACGACAATGGCGTAGATTTTGGGACTGCTTGAAATTTGTTCGCCCCTAACTTCTACGACACTGCAAATATTAGCATTGTGGAAGCACATTTTAAACTGTCAATGTTTTCTACATAAAAAAGCTGCTCTTGGTCAAAAGCTCTAATGTGAACTGTGTTAAAGAAAAACGGCATTTTATGATGGAAAACATAAAAGTGGCAAAATGTTTTGTTGTGGACAAAAACATCACTTTTTTATGTTTTTCTATGATTTGTTTCACTGCCACATAATTTTCTTTTTAATTTGGCCTCTTAAAGTAGATAATATTAATGACAAGATGTGTACAAAAGCTGGCTTCTGAATTTCAAAAAGTTCCTAAGATATCGTCAAAAAACTGAAAATAATTCATTTTTTTGACATGTATCTCGAAAACGGTTCTTTTGCGGACCCATGTTAATAGGAACTTTTTTACATATTTTTGAACGAGCTATTACATAAGTCCTGCGCACATATTATGAATCATCCTTTATTGCATTAGTGAATTTTATATTAAAAAATACACGATCACGAAAATCACCCAAAACCATCAAATGTCTACCTATCCTGACTCACAAATCACGAAGAATTGATTTTCCAAAATTCGGCTGCCCACGATATACAATATATTTACGGTTTATTATATACAGGGTATCTCAGAATAATTATTCATAATAATTATTATATTGTCAGGCATGATTGGGGACATCAAAACAATTTTTTCTATTCTCAGAAAAAGCTTAATTTTCTAGATACAGGGTGTTAAAACGAATTCAGTTTTCAAAAATTTGATTTTAAAAACGCTCTTGTAGCTTTATCTGCCAATAAGCTTTAGGCATGAAATTTTACACCCTTGTAAAACCATTGTATTTGTAGCACCCTTGTATTGTTTTTTATTGGATTTTTATTAAAGGATTTTTATTGTTTATTTAAAAACCTTTTAAAAAAAAAGTGGTACGTCCCTTCAAATTTCGCAAGAACCCGTTCTTGTCAGTTGTTACTCGATTACAGATCGTAGTTTTCAATCTGTATAGGGAACTGAAATTTTTCTAAGAGTTGCAGGTCTGGAGGGAGTGGCGTGGTATTGCATTCGAGCAATATCGGTTTAGTCGTTTTATAATAATTATTGCCATTTGAATTTTCGAAAAATACTAATAGTTTTAACACCTGTACCTATGTGCAAAAAAACTAAACATTACATTTCAATCGAAACAGAATAAGAATAAACTTTTTTGCGGTTTTGTTATTATTTTATAAGTAGGTATACCTACCAAGTACCAGTGCCGGAGGTAGAAAATAGATCAAATTTGATAAAAAAAATTATCCATTTTATAGCCTGTTTTCAAAGGAATTGACTGAAATTTTCACAGTAGATTTGATATGACCAAGAAAAAAAAATAAAAATCATTTTTCCAAAATGGCGAAAATAACTCATAATTCAATCAACACATAAAAATACACTTAATGCGCAAAAAGGATGCGCAAGAATGTTTTTTGTACTGTTTTCTCATACATAACTTGACTTTTGGCTGTTTTGAACGATGTATTAAATTAAATACGTTGTGTCCAAGATAAGAATGAATATCTTGGGGATCTCGGAAACCGTGGGAGTTACAAGATTGGTTAAATAAAGAAAAAATTGGGCAACCAGAAGGACAATGCAATGACAAGAAAATATTTTAAAAATATTTTTTGATTCTCGAATTATTTTGAAAAAAAAACATAATTTTTAAATCTAGTTTTTCTTTGACGGGATTCATATTTTCAAGGCCGGACTGTACTTCGACTTTTTAATTACGGCTCTGGATTTTTTTGCAAATATTGAAAGATATTTTAATTTTGAATTCAATGATATGCCATACATCATAGTGGTTCAAAGTTCAAACGTGTTTCGGACTAAAGCTATTGATATCATCAGTTTAATTTCTGTACTCTTATTATAAGAACACAGATCGGTATTAAGGTGAAATTAAACTCATAATGTCAATAGAAATAGTCAGAAACACGTTTGAACTACTACGTGTGGCACATCAATAAAATGAGGATTAAAATATCTTTGAGTTTTTGCAATAAAAAAAATCCAGGGCCGTATTCAAAAAATCGACCTGGCCTTGAAAATATAAATCGTCAAATTAAAAAAAATTGACAGTGCAAAAATAAAACTGTCAATAACTGCAATGAAAATGTGGTTGCAGTTTTTCCCAATCTTCAATAATAACGTCAATAAATAAAAAGTAGAATTGAAAATTGTTTTTTCACATGTAATACCACTAGAGGTCAAATTATTTCCGGAAATTTTTTCGAGCTCACGAATATTTTGAAAATTATCGCGAGCCGAAGGCGAGGGATAATTTTCTTAAAATATACGTAAGCGAGAACAAAATTTCCTGGTATAATTTGATTTCGAGTGGTATTTGGAAAGAAAATTTCACAACAAAATTAGTTTTGAATAGAAAAATTACAATTTAATTGTTAAATAAAAATGACATGTCGGCGTAACATAATCACGTGACAACGCCAAACTGACGTTTAATAACTGCGCGCCGCCATTATTAGCGCTGTCAAACACAAATTTAAGTTTCTAAACTTCACCAGCCGAGTGTGGTTTTTGATAATGATAAGTCCACAATTGCGGTATAATAGTAATTATGATTAGTGTTGATTAGATGCCATTCTTTCCAAAGCGCAAGGATTTGCTCAGCAGATGGATTCTACCAATAAAAAGTGCCATACAATTAATAATTATAAAGATAAAGTGGCCGAACCCCCATGAATTCGCCGTGAGTTAATCCGAAAAATTATGTAAGTATATCCCATTTCAGACGTTTTTGAATTCAGAGTTGGCTATGGAAAATTCGAATTATGTTGGTAGCTTTCCAAAAGCTGAGTTTTGAACTACCTTTGACAAGCTAAATTTTTTAAGGTTATGGATGTTTCTAATCAAATTTGACTTTGTTTTAAATTTCACCTACGCTGCGTTGCCAAAACAGGAATATATTATCTAAAGTAGGTACTTATACTAATATTTTTTATTTTTATTTTATTTATTAAACCAGATAAATTACATCCCATAGGTATGCAAAACATAATCTATGCAATGCAATCCCGCAGAGAAAAATAGAATTTTTCTGTTTGCAGGACTGGTACATACCCCGCTTACAAACTAGCAAAAAAAAACCAAAATTAAAATTATCCCGCTTACAAACTAAAAAAAAACAAAATTAGAATTTATATTAAAAACATTTCCGGGGAAATATTTATTTTTGTGTAAAATCAGACAAGGAGAATTTATTTCTTGATCGATTTTTTTCAACTATATATGTGAAACTATTAACGATTCCTTTAAATATGTTTTCTGTATTTCAAAACTTTAATTTTATCCAAAAAAAATACAAAATATAAAAATTATCATAATTTATTGTTTGTTTTAAGTTTAGTAATAGAAGATAAAAATACAAGTTATGTTCATTGTCATTAAAATTTCTTGTTAAACGGTTAAAATAAGATTCATAAATTATAAGGTAAGCTATGCTATGTATATATTTCTACACTTCTACAGTTCTACACTTCTACAATGCTTTTATAGTTATTGAACAAGAAATATTCAACTAGAAAATTAAGAAATGTTATCCAGAGAAGTAATTTAAAGGCTAGCGGTTACAACATTATTTATAAAAATCTACATAATATTACTTCGGATTTTTTTGCTCGCGATACTTCTTGATTTTACTCTCAAATTTTATTGAGTCGGTTTAGATTCGAAGATAAAGATTATGCCCTGGAAATTTATAAAAGTCTATTTCAACAAATTTTTTCAACTAACTTCAATTTTCCAATATCAAAGTTTTTTTTTTAAGAGGGAGCATTGGTCTTAACCGTGTAGATAAGACCTAGTCATTCCAATCTAGTAATTTGGCTCTCAGAACTAGCTAATTTGGCCAGACACAAATTTTAAATTTATAAATACCTACATAGTTAAATTACCGAGAAATAACCATGCCGAGCTGGGATTTGAACTGTGAAATTCAGGAACATATCATATGTCATGTCGCCGACTCTTGAAATGCCTAATTTTCACAAGAACATTTGAAGAATAAGTAGGGGTAGTCTTTATTCCTTTATCAACTAATTTAATTCAAATTTTGAAGAAAGCAGATGGAATGAGCCTCATGATCTTTGTAGGTTGCCAATAAGTTTTTCTTCATTTTCAATTTATTGTAGGGAGTTGGAGGATTTTTTTGCTAGTTGAGGAAAGTCTTGCTAACTCGGTTGAGGATGAGTTATGATAAATTCTTATCTCGTTATTGTCGTTTGATACTGAGGCTGCCTAAAATATATGAATAAAAATTATATTTGGGTAGAACTATAAATTTTCTGAATCCAATCGGTTTAATTTAAGTATGGTTATTGGTTACTCCACCTTTATATTTTCTGGATTTCAATTTGTTATAAAACAGTATATGCATGGATGCAATAGTGTGACGTAGTAGACAAAATTTTCGTCTTTTCGTAGCACACGGCGTGGTCATCCTGAAGCAAAGCATTCATGCCATGCATGGTGTAGAGCTCATCTTCTTCGAGGTAGGACTGAGTCTCACAAATTCGGGAAGCACGATTCACCGGGGTTTGTATTACAGAGCTCGTTTTTGGGCTGGGTGTTGATTGGAGTTCTTGTGTAAATAACGATCTCTTTGTGTTGGTTTTCGGTAGACACTGTGCCACACATTTCAATTACTTTTGGCATTATAATATAATAATGTAGTATTCAAAGGAGATTTAAGTTCTTTTCAATTTTAAAAGGATTGAAATAAGATGCTGAAAATCTGACAGAACTTTTTGAATGAAGTTACTGAACGTCTAATAATTAAATATTTTTTACTAAAAAATAACAACAATCGTATATTATCGAATTATTGTTTTCAGACGTCAAACGTATTTTTATTAGGTAAGAAATTAATCCTAATGGCATATGAGTAAAGTGGGAAGTCATTTGAACTTTTTTAGCTCAAATCGACTGTCCAGGGTATCCAACTTGAAGAAAAAATATCACAGCCAACTTGAATCCAAAAACGTCTGAAATGGGATATACCTACCTATTTCAAATAGAATTACTAAATTAGGTAAATTAGGTTTCTTCAGATAATTTTTTCGATAGTAAATCCATGATTTCATATACGTGGTTATACGCGAAAACATCACTTTAATATTAAATTACAATAGAAACTTTAACAAAACGCATCGGTTGATTAATATTAATAACCGCAACAGTCACCAGTTGACGTTTATAAGGTTCCGGGTTATCACTTTTAAACGTCAAAAAAGTTCCACTATAATACTCTCCAGCTTACCCCAGCAGGAGAAAATTTCCGATATAATACACAAATAACCATGGCAACGGTAAGCAATGCTCGTACCTTATTGGCTGAAAATTGATGGCGTGAAATTTTCAAAATAATTCGAAAATCAAAAATAATTTTTGAAATTTTTTCTGCTATTGCTGTGACCTTCTGGTTGCCCAACTGAAAAAGTTGGGCTAACTTTTTTCCAGTTTAACCTACCCAGTATCTCCCACGAGTTCCTAGATCCCCGTGCTGTTTGTTCATTCTTATCTTGGACACATTTTATATATAATAAATATATAAAAATAAATAATGAATGTAGTTAGCGAACTACACGATTAGTTTTACATGATGTCATTTCATGAATCCAAGCAGTTACTTATAATCATATGTAATTATTATAACTACATAATTATTACGAACAATTTACTCAGCAATGAAGCAAGCAACAGCAATAATTATTCCTGGAATGAAGTTTTTCCAATATTCTAAAACGAAATAGTAAATTTGTTGAAATTGATAAAATTTCTCAATTATTAGACAATTATTAGACAATATTGTTTTTGTCTAAAAATTGTTATATTTTGTGAACTCTTTAAAATGTTCTTATTACGAGAGTAGGTCATTCTTTTTAACATAAAAGATGTACAAAGAGCCACTTAATTTTAGTACACAACAATAAATTCTTCTACTTCGTATTTCTACAGGCTACTTCCCCTATCTCTAATCCCCCTAAGGCTTGGGAGGCTGGCTTCCTTCAATCAAATGCTGCGGACGGTCTCTTGAGGAATGTTATTCTAGTTTCCTTTAAGGCCCATCTAAAATACAGCAATTTTATCAGCTTCTCACTGCTCGATCCTGCTCAATTCATCTTCCCCGGATCCTGCTCACTCATACCCTACGGGAGTTACGACGGGAATATGTCGGGCCGTTCCAGGAATTCAATATGTGCGCTTATACTTTGATCTAAAACTTAAATAGTAATACATTTATGCCCGTATTCACAAACGATAATTTCCTAAATAATTACGTAATCAATTATCCCCATCTCATTCTATTGCAAAAAAACTGCATATCTCCATCTCACTCATTTAAATAATTACGTAATTATTTAGGAAATTATCGTTTGTGAATACGGACATACATGTAATACATATTTGTACGGTAATATACACCGTGTTTTATATTAAGTCGGCACTATTGCTAACTTCGTTATTATTTAACCTAGAAAGTCGGTTAAATTAGCAAACTAGTAGTATTTTTGCCGCTGAATAAAATGGCGAAAGCAGAAAAACAATTGAACATCGCGTTTTCGAGATATTTAAAAAAATGTAATTTTTTTAATGGAACACCCTATATATTTTTGGATGGATCGGTTGCAAATCTTTTTTTAAAGGAAAAAGTCTCTATGCACTGTGATCCTAAAATAATAAATTCATTAATTATTCATTATTTTATTACTCCCAAAGTAGGCTGCGACAATTATTGTAATTTAGTGTACCTACGTAATGTAAGGTAAAAAAATTATGTCGTCCTCAATAGTGTATTTTTCAATAAAAAAATACACTAAAAATAAGAGTTGTTACTTTGAAAAGGATTTAATTTTACATAAACAAATAACAGAACTTGTTTGTGTGTAAAATTTTATTATTTTAGGATCATAGTGCATAGAGACTTTTTCCTTTAAAAAAAATTTGCAACCGATTCATCTAAAAATATACAGGGTGTTCCGTAAAAAATATCAATTTTTTTAAATATATCGAAAACGCGATGTTCAATTGTTTTCCTGTTTTCATCGTTATATTCAGGAGAAAAAATACTACTAGTTTGGTAATTTAACCGACTTTCTAGCTCAAATAATAACGAAGTTAGCAGTAGTGCCGACTTAATTTAAAACACAGACAAGTTCTGTTATTTGTTTATTTAAAATTAAATCCTTTTCAATATAACAACTCCTTTTTTTGTGTATTTTTTTATTGAAAAATACACTATTGAGGACGATATATTTTTTTACCTTACATTACGTAGGTAGGTACACTAAATTACATTAATTGTCGCAGCCTACTTTGGGAGTAATAAAATAATGAATAATTGATGAATTTATTATTTTAGGATCATAGTGCATAAAGACTTTTTCCTTTAAAAAAAGATTTGCAACCGATCCATCCAAAAATATATAGGGTGTTCCATTAAAAAAGTTACATTTTTTAAAATATCTCGAAAACGCGATGTTCAATTGTTTTTCTGTTTTCGCCATTTTATTCAGGAGAAAAAATACTACTAGTTTGCCAATTTAACCGACTTTCTAGGTTAAATAATAACGAAGTTAGCAATAGTGCCGACTTAATATAAAACACGGTGTATATTACCGTACAAAGTTTTTTGTTTTATGTACTATACCAACCTAATAGCCAAAACTATATTTTATTAAATGTCTCATCCCGTACAATTTGAATACAATTCTAAAGTGAGTTAGTAGTAAGTTAGATTTTCAAGTGAATTCTATTGAGTCATTATTGAATAAATTGTACATTAATATTATAATAGGGGGTCTTCCCCCTATTTTTAGTCCGTTGTGGGGGCTCCTCTTAAAGAAATAATACTCTCATTTATCAGATATTATTATTTATTCATTAACATTACTCGGTTGGAGTTTAAATTAAATAAGGACATGGTTAAAAAAATCAAAATAAATTATTAACGTGGGGTACCTACAGGTGAATCATATCTAATGAATAAATTCATTGTCTCGGTTAATATTTGTAGAATTAAAAAGATCCGGAATAGGTCAATTTTTAAATTACGTTTATGTTCTAATAATTGATTGATGTGACATTTTTTTATACAGGTTGTTCCTTGGCTCCCTAATGACAACATTGCCATTTTTTTTAACTCTTATATTATTTATATTGTAACGAACCATCGGCATTAAAGTAATTATCGCGAGAAAATTTTACTTTTAAAATAATAACTAGCTTGAAACGGTTAGCGGCCTCTATTGTCCAGCGACCGTACTTCTGCCTACGACTTCGTAAATCCGTAGATCTCGCTTAACAAGCAAACAGTGACCTGGAACGCGTAACGGTATAGATGGGCAATGAGAAAAACCCATCAAGTAAACGAAGACACAATGAGACGCGATTTTTTAATTGGTTTACAGAACAAGAATATGCGGATTTGCTGAAAATGACGTCATGTTTGGAAGATACAGGAAGAAGACCCAGAACGCGAAATGAGCAGGGACTCCTACGAGAATCGCGAAGCGGAAAAGAAGCGCTGGCCGCGTCTCCACGAATTTCTCTATTAAATAGTGATATCTTATCTTTATCTCTTTAAATACCTAAAATACCTTTCTATCTTATCTAATCGTGTTTTAATTAATAAGCCCGAGTTATTTCTACAACGCGACGTAGCGGAAAACGGACAGCCGAGTTTAATTAATGTGCGAATAATAAAAATCGCGACATCGGCCATTTTGGACGCTTCTATCGACGACACCTGTCAAACTTTCCAGATTTAACGGTGATGATTACCCTAAAGTGAATCGTCTCCCTAGTTAAAACGGTTTAATGAATCTCAAACATGAACAGAAGCTGTGTTTTTTTTAAATAATTATAATAATCAACGATCGAGATTTAAATACAACTAACCTTCGTCCCCAGTCGTACTTGTGTACCTATTACCTACGTATCCGGTCTTTCGTCGTTTAAATGAACAGTAATAATAACCGGCCGTGACCCATATAAAAAGTTAAAATAGGAGCATGTGAGCTGTTTCCCGCGGTATTTTGAGCCATTTCGGATGTACACTGCTTTCCAAATGAAAAATGGCGATTTTCACTTGTTTCTAACTCATACCTACATAACCTACTCAATTTAAACTGCAACTGTACAAACTATTCTTACTGGATGTTCTCAGACAATTTGAAAATGTAATAAAGTACAGGTAATAATATAAATATATCTAATATTAAAAAAAATACAATGTCGTAATCACTAAGCCAAGGAACAATATAAAAAATGTTACATCAATAGAACATAAATTAAATAAAAAAAATCAACCTGTTATTTTTCTATCCAAATTGCACAAATCTTAACCGAGAAAATGAATTTATTCGGCACATAATATGATTCACCCTGTATAACATAAATCACAAAAATGTTTCCTATTATTCGATCAAGGTCGAGAGCGCATTCACTTCCTAATCCGAGACTCCGGGTATTAATCCGCGAAAGATTTTTTTCAAACGAACATAAAAGCAATCTTCCTTATGTAATGCATAGGTATATAAAAAACCTTACCAAAAGAATGCAGCATGAAGCTGTGTACGGACTAAAAAGCTAGCGATTTAGAAGCACGATAATGTATTTTAGTTAGGAAACAAAAATCCCTAATAATGGAGACTTGTTTTTGTTTTAAAATAATTATTTGATTGGTACGATTTACCCTAGAGCTTAAAGCAGTAAAGCTCATTATTTTAAATTACAATTACGAAAAAAACTACCAGTTTTCATGATCAGATTGTGCAAATCAGTACCATTATTAGCTGGAGACCTTCTAGTATATTATTTATTCGTTTTTGTTTCACTCAGTAATCGTAATCGTTAATGCTTACAACGTGTTCAAGATAACATGGCCTTTATTATTTTTATGGGAAAAATATACATAAATATGATTTTTTCTTTCAACTTGTAAATATCAATAATTATTCTATAGTTATTGCTTCATGGTTGCCAAAAAAATTAATATCTGACCAAATGCAAAAAATACGATTGTTAGACTATTTAATGTTATTGGCTTGTTATAAAAGAAAATTAAAACGGGCTTTTGAAATTGTTTCTTTGAGGAGTTTCTATGAAGTCTAAAGAATTATTGACGACCGGCGCTGGAAATAAAATTATTTGCTTTTTTTAAGAAAAGGATCCCAGGTTGCCTAAGAAAAAATGATTCTCAGTATAATGAAATGTAAATTCAGACTCTATTAATTATTTATTGATACATTATAGTTTATTTTACACACTCTACACAAGTTCAATTATTTATTTACTCCAAGATTTACTCTTAAATATTTTTTTCTTTAAATTTTTCTTATTTTTTCACATAGATTTTTTGATTGTTGTAATGTCACCAAATTTAAGGAATAAATATGTTGGCATCTTTTGATAGTTTTGGTTTTGCTATTAAACTCCGTCCGGTGTAACTTTCGTATGACCGCTAAGAAAACTAATGCCGTTAGATTTCATAGAATTGTTTTTTTTTTAAGTTTGAACGAAACGTTTTCGTTAATCGTTTCACGATTGAAATCAAGGCTCGATTAGGATGACTGGAGCTGTACCAGAATACAGAACAACGAGAGCATCAGAAAACAACGAGAGCATCATATCTTCTTTGTCTTCTTCCGCTTCATTTTAAGATGCATTCTCTTTCATGGCTAGGAAAATGTGATCCCTCTGCATTTTATATGCAGGTGTCCCATTAATGCTTCAAAACATTCCTTTTGTGGGTACCTGGCGTTAAAATGTTATGAGTTTGTAGTAAGTATACCTATTTTTCTCTTTGACGCTTGTTGACTGAAATACAAGGTCTTGAAGTTCAACAAAAAAATATAAATTCAGGCACTACTTTAAACTGAAGAATTTTTTTTGCGAACTTCATTTAATATTTCTATTTTTTTCTCGCCTACTTTCTGATAGTGTGAAGGCTGCCCTCTTGACACCAGCTTTTGTAGAATCACCTTTCCTTGACACCCAGAAGGGTGTCAAGGGGCTGATCTCTTTCAAATGGGCCGGATGGATTGCCAAAGATAGTTAGGTCTGAGGTGTGAGGTGTGTGAGAACTGTGATGCTTATACAGGCTGTCCCATAAGTAATGATACGTGCTGAAATGAGACACTACTTGCTCTAACAAAATCTGGATAATAAAAGAGATACAGGATGGCAAAGTTAAGATTAAAAAATTTGCTTTTCAAAATATCTCGAAAAATTGTAAAGGTACGAACGTGAAAACTTGGGGATAGATGTTTTACGGCATGAGAAATCATAATTTGAGATCCGTGTCGATGTATGTTATAGAGGGTGCCATTTAGATCATGTTGACGACGTAAATGAACACATAACTTTTTTATCCTTCAGGCTATCGCGCATTGTATTGTGAAATATTAAAACTACATCATTGTTGAGAAAAAAGGTATACCAATTGTCAGTCTCATTTTTCCGTTTCTATCCGGTCCCCGAAAGGCCACTGATTTTTTTGGTTTCTTAACTTCCTTCCAAATCAACTCTTTTTGCTCAGGTTTCTAAATTGAACTTATCCCCGAAGCTCTGCCGCTTCAACTTCTATTCTCCAATCATGTATTTACGCAGTTATGAATAACAGGTGGATATATTCTGACAACGAAAATAAAACGGCAACCATGTGAATTTATTCGAGTGTGGCAATCTTCCGAAGTCAGCGCTATATAGTGGTAATTCCAGCACACGATAAAGGAAAACTTGCCGCGCTAGCTATTCGTGGGCCTAGTTAAGTTGTTTGACTTTTTTACAATAAACGTGTTTAATGATTATTTGCATTAATGTTTTTAATTTAGGCAATTTTATTCAGTCCAGATTATTGGGAAAGCCAATTAACGGCATTCTGGTATTAATTGTGAAAATTTAATCTTTTTTTTTATTCCAAATTTAAATAAAAGTGGCAAAAATCTCGTAACCATCCTGGCTCCACCACAATAGTAGAAGAAAAAGTAGGTACGAAAAAGTATAAAAAGAGTGAAAAAAATACCAAATATTTTGTTTGAAAAAAAAAATGTTACTGAATTTTTTTGAACAAACATACATTATTTATTTAGCGCGAGATACCCGCACATAGATTGTTTTATGGGACATTATCTAGAATTTATTCTGTTCTGTATGTAATATGTATATAATTCACAAACATTACATTTTGCGTGATATGTTAAACAAGAGTATAAGGTGAGGTGTTTACAATTTAATTCTCAAAATGGAGCTATGAAAACATTATTACTGAGTAATGACTGTACCTGTATTATGATTGTTCTGGAAACGCTCCCTTTCTATTCTACAATAACAGGGATGAATTAATTTGGAATAATCCAATGCGTCTCTCGTCTCCCGTTTTATTTGTAGTGAAGCCCCGCATACTGTGTGAGATTGTGCGAGCTATATTGAAGTTACCGCGCATATCAGGGTTGTACCTTCAACCTTCAAAGTAAACCCTCACCCAGTCATTAGAGCGGAAACTGACTGGAATTTTACTGTAGGGTATAGAGATAGGTAGGGATGTGTCAATTTCGCAGTCCGTGAGATCTACTGACGCAAGAAGCAAAATTTATACTGCATCCACAGATTTATTTTCAACGAAATTGATATCCTTAGATGTTGAATATACAGAGATTCCCACTCCCACCCTATCTTTAGCTGTTGGCCTTTTCCGCACCACAGAGTCTTCTTGAAGCCTGAAATATCAAAGCAGTGTTGCGGTTTTGTAACGTCTCTGTTATTGCCTATTCTAAGAACTTGTCACTAAATTCAAAGGTGGATGTATCCAAATTTCTGTATCAATAACTTGCCTCCTCTTTAGTATAAATTGAAAATGGCTGTCTCCTCCCTAAAAATCGAAAAAAAATTACGTGTTTCGGCTTTTTCAATATAAAGGTGGGTCTGTTTATACCCCTTGGTATTTTAAATCGTAAAATCCTTAACGACCGTCTACACCCTAAAATGAAAATGTGCCTCAAAATTCTTTTCTGCGTCAAGTGGGTTAAATTGGAGCTTCATAGTTCCGTAAAAAAGTCGTAGAATCAAAATATTCGTGAGAGATAGGAAAATAGTTCATCATTTTGAGTCAATCATGTAAAGGTATAACAAAAACGTACCAGGCCTAATAACTTGAAAACTGAAGATGTACGCGAAAAACGCCGGAACAGATTGATTTTGTTACCAGGGGGACATATTTCGGTGACAAATTTAACTACTCAAGTCCATCCCCTTGGCAGGGGTAGCTACACCTTCGCTTATGATCATATGGAACAAACTGGCTTTAATAACTTGGAAACTGAAGATGTACGCGAGGTCAATTTTGTTATTGAGGGGGACATCTTTAGGTAACAAATTTACCCATCCAAACTCATCCCCTTTACAGGGGTGGCTACCCCTTCGCTTATCATCGTAGGAAACAGATGTCGAGTGATACGTCCTTTGAAAGCTACTTGAATTCTCTCTCCAACTATATATGTCTCACTTTTCTGGTTTCGCTAACTTTCAGAAAAAAATCTTTAGCTGCCACCTGGTGTTTTGTAATGTCCTTGAAATCAGGTACCGACTTCAGAGGTATTTGTAACTCCTTTTCGAACATAATTATGACTTCGCAACATTTCAACAAAAGAATATTCGTAATAGCCCTTGAAGTACATTCATTGAGAATTTGTCATCGGAAGAGGAAGATTTTCGGAAAATATACGTCAGAAAATACGGCGAATCGATAAAAAACATCTACTTCATAATTATTACTTCCCTTTTTTTTTGGAAATAAGGAAACAAATTTTTTTAATACAACATCGGACTTCATTAAGTGATAGTAACCAGTGAAACGCGATAATTTATTGAGAATTATTCAAGAAAAATGAGCAATTATTGTTAATGAAACCTGCTGTTTTATCGATTCGCCCTGTAATATTTAGGCAGAACTCATAAAGTGAGATGTTGTAAAGGGAATTTAAATAACGTATAAATGATGTATCACTCGATATCTGTTCCCTATATGATGTAAAGCAAAGGGGCAGCTACCCCAGCCAAGGGATGAATTTAGGTATGTAGTTAAATTTGTCACAGAAATATGTCCCCCTCGATAATAAAATCGACCTGTTTCGGCGTTTTTCGCGTACATCTTCAGCTTACAAGTTATTAGGCCTGGTACCTTTCGTTGAGCCAGCCTGTATAAGTATTACAAGTATTATTACTATAGATTATTAAGACTGGGCGTGTTGTTGAAGATTTCTTTGTGTTAGGTACTATCAGTAAATCGATTCATCATCATCTCGAACTTTCATATAAAATCCATCTTATAATAATTACAATTACTTTTGTCGATAGTCTCAACTATTATGATTTGCTAGCGTATCTCGAGTATTATCTCTTTGCTGATTGTAATAACATTCTTGTCGAAGATATTGCCTTCACCATCATCATATCGTATAAGACAAAACCAATAATGGAGTCGTGTATTTATAATTTCTATACAGGCTGTCCCAGAATAACTATTCTTCAGAAGTTAGAGGGGACATAAAAAAAATCTATAAAACCTATACATATACCGAGTGTCCCGTTATTAAGGTAGGCCACTGGCCGTAGCTTGCAAACTATAGGTCCTAGAGAAAAATAAAAAAAATTGAACATAAGTGACCATGAAAAACTCAATAAGAATTATTTTCAAAATGGCTGCACTTCCGTAAATACCTGAACTTGACATTATTGACTTATTATCACCAATAAGTTGGAAAATTGCGATTTTCACTTCTTTATAATTCTTAAAATACTCAATCTAAATTCAATAGTGAAACGTGAAACCCCCTCTATATTTGACTTTCTTGGTTAATTTAAAAATGTAATAACATACAGGGTATCCTCGTTAAAATAATGAAGTAAGTACCAAGTTCCGGTATTTACGGAAGTGTCGCCATCTTGAAAATATTTTCGTTGAATGCTCATTGTTTGATGCGGGTCGAAGGCTCAATTTTTGGGGCAATTAATAGTTTTAATTATAGGCTGAAGGACCAGGGTTTTAACCCCGAAGGAAACAGGAGTAGGTATGCACAGTAAAATAATTCGAATAAGTAGTTACTGACCTTCCGTCTGCTTTCTGTCTCCTGGTGTTTGGTTGTAGACCATTTAATTTTAATTACTGATTAAAAACCGCGGTTGTAAGGCGCGGTTAATTTAAGTTCACGATACGATTAATTATAACGAGTGTTATTAACACGAATTAAGAGGATATCTGACGATCCGTCCTTCGATACGATTTGCGAATCTCGAAAATGCGACTTCTCACTTCCGTCGTTGCATGTTCGGGTAAAAGGGAAGGAAGGGGTGGACGTTGTGCTTCTTCGAACCACGAGCTTTGCGATGAACGAATTGTTGCTGAATGATATTAGCATATTGTTCATCGGGATTAAGATATCAATTTCTACGATTAATAAATCAATTACGATGGATGACTCATGGTCACTTATGTTTTAGGATTAGGAAATTTTGTTTTTTACAGTGTGTTCCAGGATAAGCGAATTTATATAGGTATAAATGACAAACTTTTGAGCAACTTTTTCCAATAAAATTTCATTTTTCGATATTTCGTGCAGAAGAGGTCAAAAAGAATGCTCCTGTCAATTTTATCAAACATGAAAATACGCCAAATTTATAATCTAATCAAGCAAGCCCGGCCCAAATGGTCAAATTTCAACTCGAAAATTTTCTGTAATTTGTACCTATAAATTCGCTTATTCGGGACCACTATACTATAGGTATATTTTATAGACAATTTTTTGGTTGTTTTTATGTCCCTTATCATGCCTGAAAATTATTAATAGTCTGGGACACCCTGTATGTATAGGTATTTTAAAAGTAGTTAAAATTGTTCAATCAATATGCTTTATCTCGCATCATTTTATGTCATCCGCGGAGATCCTATCAAAAAATTTCAAACTTTGGTTAAAACCGCGAAATGCGATTACAAACGCGATTACAACGAAATCATTTCACCTTGTGACACTTGAGCGATCGTTTTGGGAATTAAATTTTCACGCGGAAATTTTATTTCCTCCATAACCGATTTTCTATAAATTGTTTTCTCATTTCCCGAGCTCCATCGCGATCGAGTCAGACATTCGTGAAAGCTTTCCTACTTCGTTCTATACGTACCTTTATAGATTCATCACTGACTGGATGATTTATGAGAGATAAAGTGTTATTATTATACTGACCATGTTTGGGGTTTTATATAGGATTACATCTAAAGGTGCGGTTAGAGAACGTATAATATATAAAGCATAATTGCAAATTTTTAGGACATTTTATAGCTGCAAAAGCATATAAATTTCTCAAGGATTATTAGAGCGTTTGAGAGTGAATTGAATAAGTCTGCCTTTCGAATTAAAAAAAAGTTGTCTGTATGAGTTAGATGATCTGATGTGACTAGACCTTTACCACAAACCAAACCACACACACCTTAAGCGGTTTAAGGTGGAAACCTGTTTGGAATTACTATTGGAGTGCCATATTCCCATCTCGCTCTCTTACCATCTCCATCTGTACAACCTGGGCTGGGCTTGGTTAGCAAGTGGATGTGTATCTATAGGTCCCCTGTCGTGTAATTTTATACGCGGTATAAATTTTACATATAAAAAAGCTCTTCACAACCTGATGTACGGAGAGTTTAATTCATGTCAGGCTCAGACCACGGCGCAGCAAACGCACGACCAGAACTAAGTTGATTAACACAGTTGACGAATTCCAAGGGCAACATTTTATTCCTTTTAGGGGTTTATGGTGGAAAAATATTTTCACGGAAGGATAAAGAATAATTGTTTGTTAGTCTTCCAAACGGGTAAAAAAACTCATAAATGTAACGCAGAAAAGAGGGAAAGAATTACTCACATGTAAATTCACAAATTTATTTCGTCAGGGCCGTCGTTTTTTCTAGTCACTCACCGTTTCTCTTGCCTTTCGACGTCTCGACTCACTCCCTAAAGAGATTAAAACTTGCATAAGTGTCTCATTCCTCCTAAAGCTTGCTTAAGCTTCATTAACTACTGCTTAGCCTTTTTGGTAACCTCTCTCTGGAGCTTTGACATTACCTTGCTGAAGACACGTAAATCACTGTTCAAGGTCATTGCTGAAGTTACTCGACTCAAGACTCTACTTAAGACATCTTGCTCTTAAGCCGTTGATCGTAGCCTTGCCAAGGATTACGGCGCCAAGGCACGCAGTGGTAACCAGGACCCACCTCGGTCCTTCCGATCTCAAGGTCATTCGCGGAAGGTCGGCAGGATCCTCTCGATCCTTCACTCCCGGGGAACCACCAGGCGGTCAGCAGGATCCATCTTGATCCTTCACGTCCGGTTAGAGATCACTGGGCGTTCTGCAGGATCATCCTCTCGATCCTTCCCGCCCAGGCCACCATAAGCGTTCTGCAGGATCATCCTCTCGATCCTTCACGCCCGGTTCGAAACCACTCACGGGTGATCGGCAGGATCATCCTCTCGATCCTTCACACCCGGAACAAAGTCCGGCCACACTGGCCTCCACTCTGACCTACACATGCAGGTCACGCAGGCCACACGGGCCGCTCTCAGGTCTCTCGGGTCCACACCCGTTCTCAGCCTCACAGAGGCTACTGACCTTCTCTCACCACTCTCAGGTCTCTCGGGTCGACACCCGTTCTCAGCCTCACAGGCTACTGACCTTCTCTCAGGGACTTAAGCAAACACATGCACATGCACAGGCCACACAGGCCTACTAGAACTCTACGATCAACGCTCATTTCTCCTTAACACTTCAGCAATTTAGACATCTTCAGCATTAATTAACCTTTGTCTCTCAATAAGTACTTATCATGATTCTGTCTTTCACTGATTTACCTCTCCGCCTATTCATGCTTTATTTATTCATGCTACATGCAGTTTCTCCTTTTGACTCTAAATAGATGTGAGCTCATTATTAACTTCAATTCTTAAGACAGGCTAATTATAATAATTATTATCTTTATCAATTATATCTCAATTAATAATCATGATTGCTTAACTCTCTGTTGCTTATCCTAACTCTATTTATCTTAGGAATAGGACACTCAGTGAGTAAATCAACTCACCTGTTATCTATTACAAAAGAACGCCAGAATGCACCAAACACAAACACAAGAAATCACCAACTCACTCGACCACTTTCAAAACACAACTGATCGATCGGGAGTAGGTACTTACCACCCCGCGTCTTACAGTCAAGTAGGATCATATGGATATTTCATTTTCTTCCACGCAACGGATGTTAACTCTTCAGCATCCGCGCGGATGTTTATCTTAACAAAGCGACCGGTTGTTACATCTCTACTGGATTTTATATATCGATACCTATCGATATGGAATGAATGAGATTGAATCAAATTTACGTCTTACATTCGGCCATCCTGCGTCAGACTCGTCCCGAGGCTGCCTAGTCCTCCGATCAGCACTCCTCAAGACACATGGGTAACAAAGCCGACTTCATTGTCCTCTTGAACCTTTCTCCCTGGCCATTGGCTCGTGGAGTAGCCACTGAATTCACAACATGCTTAATTTTGAAGGTATCGCAAAGTTGGCAGAACTTATTGGAAGTGAAAGCACCCTTGATCCGTCACTAGACTCCGGGGTTTCCCGTAGAGTTGGAAAATACCCTCCAAAAATAGAATGGTGTATCTGGAGTTCGTTGATTTTACGGCCTTCAAAAACGTAAATTTAGTGAAGGCGTCGACAGCCACGATGATGTGGACGTTGCCTCGGCTTGTTTTTGGCAACGGACCATAGTTATCAACATGAAGCATATCCATGGGTGCAGCTGGTTTTGCTATTGGGTGTAAGAACTTGTGGTAAGGGGTTTCGCAATTAGCGCGTAATTTTGGACAAAATGTCTCAAATGGCCCGTCAAACCTAGGAACTGCCTGACGTGATGTACTGTCTGTGGCACTTCAAATTCCTTTACCGCCTTTGTCTTCATTTCTCCAGGTCGCACCTTGCTGTTGTTGATTTCAAACCCTAGAGACTCGACGGATGTTTCCAAAAATTTACATTTACTGGGGTTCAAGGTTAGGCCTTCCTGCTGTAAGAGTTGCAGGACCTTTTCCAAATTTTCCAAGCCCTCTGCCACAGTTTTTGAAAACAAAAGGACATCATCCAAATAGATTGCAGCAATGTCGCGAGCTGGTTCCAAAACCTTGTTCATGAGCCGCTGAAATGCACTTGGTGCAGTCGTCAGCCCAAAGGGAAGTCGATTATACTCGAACTGGTCTTCGGCAGTGACGAAGGCTGGATATTTCTTTGAGCCTCTGCGACGGGAATCTGGTGGTAGCCTGATCTCAAGTCCAAGGTTGTGTAAAAACACTTCCTTGCAGCTTATCCAACTGGTCGTCTACCCTAGGTAGTGGATAGCGGTCTTTGATGGTCATCTTGTTGAGCTTGCGATAGTCAACACACATCCGTTGTTCACCGTTCTTCTTTCGAACTAGTAAAATGGGCGACGAATAGGGTGAATGTGATTCCCTAATCACTTCGTTTCTCAGTAGGTCATCGACGATTTCTCTTACACATTCTTGCTCAGTCTTCGACATCCGGTATGGTCTATAACAGAAGGGCTTATCATTTTCGAGCTCAATTTCAACCTGTGTCGACCTGGCACAACCAAGTTCGTCTGTGCTTGTTGCAAAGCAGTTTCTGTACTTGTTCAGGAGATTGACCAATTGTTTCTGTTCGTCGGCTGTAATCGGACCAAAACAAATATCTTTCGCTGTAAACTTTTTCCGCTTCTTTTCTATCATACGGAATACACGTTCACCTCCCTCCGATTCCGGTTGACAAGGCCAACCTCTGGCTACTGGATACTTAGGCGAGAGTTGTAAGTCAGCATTTGACAGATTCACGACTGGCAACACCGCGTGTTCGTCTTCCTTGATCGTGAGGATGGTATGAGGAATACAATACTCCTGTTCTTCGCCGGTACGTATACTTGCCTCTACGTACAGGTCCCCTTGAAACTCATTTCTGACTTGTACTGGTATATTGCCCCAAAATCCAACAGGAATAGTTGTCGAATCCTTGGGCCAAAGAGAGATTTTCTTAATTTCGTCACCTGTCGCAGTGCTCGGTGGCAGTTTCCGAAATAGTTGTAAATTCTCGCTGTCCTTATAAACGACCACTTCAGGATTTTCGGTAACTGGATGTCCAATTAATATTGGCGTGTTTTGACTATGTTACCACAGTTGCCGATGTAGGTACGCAAACCTTGTCGATGGTCAAATCAAATTCGACAGTTCCTTTAGCTGGAACCACTCCCCCTCCATAACCATGAATCGTTGTGTTCTGTGGTGCCTGCTTGCGTTTAAGTAACAACCTGTCAACCTCATCTTCTCGGATGATGTTACAGGTGCTGCCCAGATCTACGAAGGCTTCCGAAGCTTGATTGTTAATTTTTACAGGCTTATAGTATTTGTGGTCGGTTGGAGGGCACTTGGAGTAAGATACGTCTAGTCATTTGGTGTACTGGTGTGTTTTTGGCCTCTTTGGGCAGGCTGAGGCAAAATGTCCGACTTCCTGACAGGTGAAACATCGGCCCTGCTGTAGACCCTGCTGTCTACCTCTGTCTCCGTGGTGGTTTCCGTTGCGCTGTCCCAACCTTCTACCAAAGCTAAATTTTGACCGGGTCCTCTCCGGTTCAAATTTACGCTTCCGACCTTGGAAGTTTTGGATCGCCATTGTTCTTGTTGGTCCGGCTACCTCAGCGTTAAGAGTTCGCAGGTAACCAAAAAGAGCTTCGGGGTCGCAACAATTTGCGGCCTTGGCACTTGCTCGAATGTGGTTCTCAGAAATTCCCGCAATAATACACGAGACTGCGTCTCTCCCTTGTATTCGGCAGGCATTTAGAAGAGCTTGCTTCTCATAAAAATATTGTGCAAAAGACTCAGTTGACTTTTTCCTTCTCGACATCATCTGTTCCAAAAGTTCATGGAAGTCACGCTGGACTGGAAAGGAATAGCAAAGGTTCTCTTTCCATTCCGACCAAGTATACTTGACTGTTTTCAATCCCTTGTACCAGACACTTGCTAACCCTCTAAGCTTGGAGAGAGCGTTGAAAATGGTGATATCTTCTGTCCAATGGAACATTTCACGGATTTCATCCACTTTATTGCACCAGTCCTCCACATTTTGGTTCAAATCGTTGGGGTCGAAATACGGAATCACGTCCGCCCCCACAAACTTTGCCACCTTAGGACCTCCAGAACCAGAGCTCATATCTCGAAGAGCACGACTCAGAACATCGGCCAATTTGCCAACAACTTCATCGGTCTGTCCTGCTTCAGCAGAACCAGTTTCGGCCAACGGTACCAACGCCGTAGGCGGATTTGACTTCAACTCCGTGGACGGGTCTGACTTCCACCCACTATGTTTTCCAAGACTCGAGCTGGGAGACATGGTCACAAAAATTAAAATAGAGAAACGGCAAACTTGTCTCAGAAGACGTTCACACAGATAAACGTCACCAAACGTCACCACCGCACCGGATACGAAACCAAGAATATCAATAAGTGTCACTAGCACACAAAATCACAAGAAACTGCAAGGGTACGAGACAAGAGAAGCAGCGGCGCCAAGTCTATCCCACTTCTGAAAAACTGTAACGCAGAAAAGAGGGAAAGAATTACTCACATGTAAATTCACAAATTTATTTCGTCAGGGCCGTCGTTTTTTCTAGTCACTCACCGTTTCTCTTGCCTTTCGACGTCTCGACTCACTCCCTAAAGAGATTAAAACTTGCATAAGTGTCTCATTCCTCCTAAAGCTTGCTTAAGCTTCATTAACTACTGCTTAGCCTTTTTGGTAACCTCTCTCTGGAGCTTTGACATTACCTTGCTGAAGACACGTAAATCACTGTTCAAGGTCATTGCTGAAGTTACTCGACTCAAGACTCTACTTAAGACATCTTGCTCTTAAGCCGTTGATCGTAGCCTTGCCAAGGATTACGGCGCCAAGGCACGCAGTGGTAACCAGGACCCACCTCGGTCCTTCCGATCTCAAGGTCATTCGCGGAAGGTCGGCAGGATCCTCTCGATCCTTCACTCCCGGGGAACCACCAGGCGGTCAGCAGGATCCATCTTGATCCTTCACGTCCGGTTAGAGATCACTAGGCGTTCTGCAGGATCATCCTCTCGATCCTTCCCGCCCAGGCCACCATAAGCGTTCTGCAGGATCATCCTCTCGATCCTTCACGCCCGGTTCGAAACCACTCACGGGTGATCGGCAGGATCATCCTCTCGATCCTTCACACCCGGAACAAAGTCCGGCCACACTGGCCTCCACTCTGACCTACACATGCAGGTCACGCAGGCCACACGGGCCGCTCTCAGGTCTCTCGGGTCCACACCCGTTCTCAGCCTCACAGAGGCTACTGACCTTCTCTCACCACTCTCAGGTCTCTCGGGTCGACACCCGTTCTCAGCCTCACAGGCTACTGACCTTCTCTCAGGGACTTAAGCAAACACATGCACATGCACAGGCCACACAGGCCTACTAGAACTCTACGATCAACGCTCATTTCTCCTTAACACTTCAGCAATTTAGACATCTTCAGCATTAATTAACCTTTGTCTCTCAATAAGTACTTATCATGATTCTGTCTTTCACTGATTTACCTCTCCGCCTATTCATGCTTTATTTATTCATGCTACATGCAGTTTCTCCTTTTGACTCTAAATAGATGTGAGCTCATTATTAACTTCAATTCTTAAGACAGGCTAATTATAATAATTATTATCTTTATCAATTATATCTCAATTAATAATCATGATTGCTTAACTCTCTGTTGCTTATCCTAACTCTATTTATCTTAGGAATAGGACACTCAGTGAGTAAATCAACTCACCTGTTATCTATTACAAAAGAACGCCAGAATGCACCAAACACAAACACAAGAAATCACCAACTCACTCGACCACTTTCAAAACACAACTGATCGATCGGGAGTAGGTACTTACCACCCCGCGTCTTACAGTCAAGTAGGATCATATGGATATTTCATTTTCTTCCACGCAACGGATGTTAACTCTTCAGCATCCGCGCGGATGTTTATCTTAACAAAGCGACCGGTTGTTACATCTCTACTGGATTTTATATATCGATACCTATCGATATGGAATGAATGAGATTGAATCAAATTTACGTCTTACATAAAAATTCTCACAGGTATATAATGGAAAGCAATGATCCGCGAAGTCGAAATGCCCAATTGATCATTCCGTATCATAGAATAGACTTGGATGTTGTTCCTATTGTTCTTGGCCAATTCTGTGATGATGTCCTCTGTAAGAGCGACGGAACACGCGCAACTGCAATTTGAGGGCAAAAAATTTGGTAGAATTTTGGAAATAAGTGTAAAATCAACCCGACCATGGCTAGCCCGACCATGGATCATAAATGATAGGTGATAATATTTGTAGGTATAGTTTATTCATTTTTTATAGTAGTTTACACATACACATTATTAGGTATTAGGTACAGAAATTACGAAACAAAAGTCAAATTTAGACATTTAATAGACACTCGAATCGATAATAATAGGTCATTGCGCATGTCTGCTTCGGAATTCATGTCGCAATTCAAATTGAAAGTTTGTGATCATCCAAAATGCAATCGAAATTCGAGTTCCAACGCTGGCCGCTCCGAACCCAAAGTGCTCATGTTGTAAATTCGAGTACATAAAGCGCACGTGCGCATGTGTCACATACTTACTTCGCATTCTGAAATCGGGTTCCGAATTGCGCCGAAATCTAATTGGTTGCAAATTCGTAGCTAGACTTTTAAGGTTTCTCTAAATTGATGTTTATTTTACTACTTTTTGACGGAAAACTGGTGTGTCAAAAAATGTCGAACATGACGTCGAAGTTCCTGTCAGCGTCAAAAATTGAAGTGCATGGAGGTCATATCCATATGGTCATCATCATTATCATCATTCCCGTAAATTTTGTCACTCCATTCTATTTTGCATAGTTTGCATCCAGTTTCCTCGGATGCGATTAATGTTGTCTGTCATAATGTCATCTAGTTAGTGCTTTTTCTCTGCCCCTAGAAGCCTAGAAGTCGTGGTCTTCTCTCGTTCCACCGTCCATCTGTTGTTCTAGCAAAATGTCCAGCCCAGTTCCACTTTTGAATTGCTATTAGATCCGTTGCATTCATAACGCCTGTTCTTATTTCCTCGTTTATGACCTTGTCCCTGAGGGAGATCCCTAGCATTGACCTTTCTATCGCTCCCTGGGTAACTCTTGGTCATGGGGGACCTCATTTTTAAGGTTACCCAAAATTCATATTGGTTTTGAATTTTACCAGTCTGTATGTGATTGATGACCATAATAGGTTACAGTAACTTCTACAACGTCATCTTTGACATTTCACACATCAGTTTTATGTCAAAAAGTTGTAAGATTGATGCCATTGAATTAGCTTCGTTTGCACTAAAGTTCTCTTATTCTACTCAGAATATAATAGGGAAGACTATAAACGTGCTCACTGACAAACCGACTGTCAACTTTAATATCTTTAACGTTTGACAAATCAGTTTCAAAAAATGTAATAAAAGTGTATGCTCTTTTTAATTAATTTTTTATGTTAAATTTCTATCTTATACGACTCATGATTTGAGGGGGGGGGGGGGTCAATCTGACATACAGATTGTCAAAATTGAAAACTATTTTTTTTAACGATTAATAGTTATTTATTATACAAGAGAAAAAAGTGATAGATTTTAGCTCGAGATGTGATTTCGTCCCCGACGCGTTTAGCGGAGGGGACAAACACATCGAGAGCTAAAATCGCACTTTTTTCTCGTGTGTAATATACAATTTTTTTCTGCGAGAAGAAATATCAGTGTTAGAATGTTGAAAAACGTAGTTAGATAACTGAAAATTATGTCGGAAAAATGATTTATGTTAAACTTGGATTTTCAAACTGTCTTTTATCGTAATTGACGTTGCCTGGGTAACGAAACGATTTAATTATTACATAAACGTCATATTAATGTAATTAAAATTGAAGACAGTTTTGCAAAGATTCTTGTTAGTTTTCGATGAGTGAATTTAATAATATGGATAGTGATTATTATGAAAATTCCCTTAATAATTGCCATTTGGATAATACGGTAACTTTCCTTTACGTATATTTGATATAAATTTAATGATATCTGAGTGTTAATAGTAGCTATACCTAAGCCGCCATTTCGGGGAAATAAGTACTCATTTATTTCCCTGCTAATTCATTTATTTCCCCGATAAGATGCAGCTCATATAATGAGGCATTTTTCTACCTGTCAACGGGGAAAAAAGGTCAAACTTATATCCCGTCGCAGAAAAAAATACTTTTTTAAATGAGGTCCCACGTGATCCTCCATGCCATTTAGAATTTTGAAGTAAACAGCGTCTGCAACGTTATCTTTGACATTTGACATCACAGGTTTCCGTCAAAAAGTAAATAAGATTGTTGTTATTTTGCGTAGTTTTTGTACCAAAGTTCTATCTCATTCTATTCCAAATTTCATGACTTGGGAGGGGGTTATAAACGCCCTCACTGTACATTATATTATAATAAGTGTACAAGAAGCAAATCATCTAAAATATTGTCAAAAAGGCCATGTCGATGGATAGCGAACCGAGACGGCTATTTAGTTTTCTTTTATCTTCAAGCAATATCTAACATAAGCCAAATATGTACGCTCAACTAACAATACCGGACACTCTCCCTTAAATCGAACGACAAGTTTTACTGCGCCCTCATACGGGAATGGGTGTCATTTACGGTTAATAAACATAAGTACATGTATTGTTATTTATTATTGTACTAAATCGCAATTGCAATTTACGCTTACGAGTTTTGTTTTCAGTAGTGATATTTAAAACTCTCGCCGTGTTTCTTTTTAATAACACCCACATACGCTTGACGGCGCTGCTGCAGTTGTCGTACTTAGATCCACACAATTCATTAGGTAAAGAAGTGTCCGATATTGATAGGTTGGCACATTTGATTAAATAAACGTAATATATTTTAGGTAGGTAGTACCTACTAGGTACCTATTAGCTTAGTTGTTCACGTGTTATATATTTGGAAATGTAAACTCATCCCATTCATGATACGGCAACAAAGGCCGGCGAGACAACCAGTCGGTAGATTTTAAAGGGCTGATTCATGGAAGAAAGTTTTCGTTTAGCTGTTAAAAGTACCAAAGCACTAAATAGTCTAAACTTCTAAACATTCAACAATGGAACCTACTGTTAAATTTCTCAGAAGGTATAGGGTCAGAGACAACATAGTCTTTGAGTGGAATGGAATAATAATAATAGAATGAGACCAACCGTGTTGATTTCTGAAAACTTGAAACGCATTGTATAAAAGCGCGGGCCTTCTTCAATAGGGATGGGGAACAGTTCCCTGTAATATAGATACATTTATGTGTCATCATTATAAATTATATTTAAGGAAGGCGCTTGTTTATAAAATATTAGGTTTGTAGGTAGCGAAAATTTATTTTTACGTTATTAAAAGTTAAAGTAATATAATGGTGAAGGCTTTCGATTTTTACTACACGAACAAGTAATTCATATTTAAAATTACTATACACAATTTTTTTTTTGTAAAAGGAAACCGATTATTTGGATTAACCTTTTAGGAGTTAAGGCAGGAATTCTCCGGAAAAGTGTCTTTTGTTCCATTATTGAAAACTTAAAAAAAAACACCTGGTCAGATATTTTCGTATCGATTTAAAAAAAAATTATTGCTGAGAGTTCTATACTTAATCTCAAAAACTTTTTTGTCAAAGTCGTTTTTGACAAATAACTTTCTTTCGCTCAAAATGCTTACACTATCCAAAAATTACTAAAAGAAAAAAATCTAAAGTGAAACTTTGCTCTTGATAAGCTGAGTTTGTATAATGTACCTAATAATTATGATGTGCCATGTATTTTTTTTCATTGACATCAAAGGGTTGTGGGAGGGGGGGGGGGGATTCAGGCGCCCTTTGTGCCGTAGACGATTTTTTTTCGACGTTCAAGTTCACTCAATTTTTTTTTAGTTAAAAATGCCCATGGACAACTATAATGTAGTTCCCACCCCTCGCCTTGTTGAAAAAAAACTGTCTATTTTCTTTGTATTTTGTTGGATTTGTGATTATGAATCATAAATAATGATATAGCCAGGGTGTCCCAGAAATCCCAGAATAAATGTTCATAATTTCAAGGCATGATAGGGGACATCATAACAATTGTTTTTTTCTATAAGTCATGTGTCCTAAAATGTCTGGCCTTCAAGATACAGGGTGTTAAAATTAAAAAAAAAACAACGTTTTTTATTTTATTAATATCCCAAAGATCCTTTTGCCGATTTTGGTGCAATTTGTCAGTATTGTTCATTGTGTTAAGACTCAAAATGCACACCAACTAGATTATAATTATGAGTTCCAATAGCGTGCCTGGGACAGTGTCACGGATAATGTTGACAACTTCTTTACTTTTTTTTTTGTTAAACAGCTTAAAATACAACTTTTATTATGTTTACCTTTTCTTGATATTTTTTCGTATTTTCCTTTGTTTTCCAGAAAAAATAGCCGTTTCAATGCATGTATGTAGAAAAATTGATTTTGATTTCAATGATTTTATTTTATGATTTTTTTGACATGCATTGAGGCGGCTTTAATTTTTTATCTAAAACAAAGTAAGATACTAAAATATCAGGAAACAAATAATTTGTATTTCTATTTGCTTAACCAGAACCTAACATTTTTAAATAAGTCAGTGGCGTACATTTTTTGTCAATTTTATTCGTGAGACTGCCCCCCGGGACGCCAATGGAACCATCTAGAAAGTGCTGAATCTGCGTCTTATCACAACGATTAAGCACAGCCAAATTTCACCAAAATCGGCAGAAAAATCTTTGAGATATTAATAAAAAACCGTTTTTTAAATTTTAACTTAAAAACCGCAGGCATTTTATAACACATATTATGATTATAAAAAAAAATGTTTTGATGTCCCCTATGATGCCTGAAAATTATAAAATTCCGGGACACCTGTATGCAATAAAACAATAAATCAGGCCGCGGTGAAACTGAGTTTTTTTTTTTTAACTGAGTCGAGGGTCGGTTGGCTGGTGTCACGGCTTTCTACAGAATTTTGTCGACTTTCCACAGAAAAGTCTTTTCATTAAATAATTATTCAAAATCAGTTTTCTGTTGAATGCTCAGTATCTGATTTCTTCGCAGCTTATGCATGCGGTAAGGAAGACTTATCTTTTCCGAGCCATAAGCCTAATGTTACGTTCTTGACTTACACCTACAAAGTGTCTCAGAGAGCTTTTACTTTATTTATGATTTTTCAAAGCTTCAAAGATTGTTGATTATAAAATGGCCAGTTTTTTGCAATGAGCAAAGCAAGCCTCGTAAATTTAATGTCAGAATTGACAAATGTCAAAATGAATCGGTTTGATGACTAACAACGGGCGTTTTGTGTTCGCATTTTTTTGGATCAAATCATTCCTACATCGCATTCACGACGTCTAATGAAGCAGCTTACCAATCTTTTCCTAAGTCCAAAGAAATTGGTTCGACTGAAAATATTCACCTCCCTGCTACCCTGGATTCCCGCGACATGTGCGCACTAATCAAACCAAACCTTGACCGTGTCGTGATGCAGTTGCCCAAGATCCACGCAGATCAGTGCGAAAAGAAAGCTTCGTTTTTTTTAACAGTATTTATTTCTCTGATAAGGCCCGTTTTCATTTTCATGGATACGTTAACACGCAAGATTGTCGTTATTGGTCACAAGAAAATCCCCGTGAGAAACATCAAAGTCTATTGCATATAGCCGTAAAGTTACTATTTGGGCAGCAATATCGTCTAGATCCTCATTTTTTTGAAAATGACAACGATCACAAATGAATTTTTTGGCCCTGCTCTCCAAAAGTTTGATGAGTTTAACGAGGAGTGGTAGTTTCAGCAAGATGGGGTTACTAGCCACACACTAAATACTTCAATAGAAGCTGTAAGAGAACTTTTCCCGGATAAATTGATATCAAAAAGAGGCGACATTAACTGGCCTCAAAGAAGTCCAGGCTTCACTCCAAGCAAATTTAATTCAACTTTTAAACCGTATCCAGGAAGAGATTACTTCTGAATTATGCACTAGTGTGATGGGAAATCTAAGGCCTCGTTTGAGCACCTTGATATAAGTAATATCTCCTTATAGGTAGGTACCCTAAAACGACGAGTTCAAAGGAAATGTAACTTGTGAGTGCGTTCGACAGTCGACAGTGGGAACTGGGAAGCATTCTCTTTCGAACTCGTCGTCGCTTATGTATATGTAGTCTGTTCTAAGCTTTATTTTTTGCAATATTATCGACTAATCAGACGAAAGTATTCTGTAGAATTCACATTGATCATAAAAATCATCAATTACACAGGTATGAATGATTATTCATTAATAAGGGTAAAGAGTTCAGAAAGCGATCATGATGCAACTTCGTGCAACGTTTTCGCTTGGAAAAAAATATTCTCAAGAAGTGAAGTTAAAGCAAGTAACAAAGAAAACAGTGAATTCCTTAAAAATGTTCAAGAAAAATGTAGTGTTATTTATTTTATTACCATTCAACCTTTTGCAGCCATACCTATCATGTCTTTCTGTATTTATAATAACGCTAGCTAAAACTTAGTTGAATAGCCGATCCATAACGTTGAAACAAATCGTAAACGTGACACTCGACACTTTTTCTAGGTAGGTACCTATCTCGGTACCTACACTACCTACATACATAATATTCGCTTTATCATAAATTTTATAAAAATTATTTTCTCAGTAGCGTGCTACTTTTGTTGCTTATAGACACGTTCAGTATTCAAATTGTTAGGCTACTACACTTACAGGTAATAAATTCAATCTAATTTTATGAAAGGTTTTAAAAACAAGCCAAACCGAAAATTAAGTGCATGAAAAATGGAACATGAGGAAAATTCCCCGTCCAGAAGCTAAACGTTTAAAGCGGTAATCTACATCACACCACGACGGAAATGTCCACCTCCCGTATATCTAAAGACCATAGAACCGGAAACAATATCGAGCATAGCTGGCTATTTCAATGATATCTAGCACGCCACAGTGAAACTGCCACTCTTATCACATGAGCCTTTATAATTATTATTACGAATGGTTGCAATAACAACTGGTCATTATTCATGAAGATAAAAAACCTGAAGTTGCAAGAACTGCAAAATTAGGTGTAGTCAGTTTCGTCATGACACGACCCTTTTGGAATTTGAAACATGGGTACACAGATCCATCATCCATCATGTCGGTTGTTTTTCACGAAGGATATTTACCTCACAAAAATACAAAAAGTTTACATGGCGAGGGAGTTACAAGCTGGAGCATATGGGCTCAAATTGTTCTTAACAAATTTAACTTCCAATCGTTGATAGAAAATAAATAGTCCGATCTCGGGAGATGACCGGGGAACAAAACAACTCAGTCTCCTCTCCGAGTGATGATAGAAGCCCCTGACCCCTCCTATCTATCTGGCGAGCTGAGCCTATAGTCCGCGCCTGGACGGATGTGTGCGCTTTTCCGTGCCGAAGCAGTGGGAAGCTACCGATGAAGACTAGTGTGCCGTATTTATTCCCGTTTAATCTCGTTTTATGTTTTCTTTGTGCTATATTTGTAAATATTGTAAATTATTAAGGTTTTAATTAGATAGAAAATCCCTTACAAGATTCTTACAAAAAAAGATGTCTCGGAAATTCTAACAATGTGAAAATTCTGAATGGTGCAACTAAGATTATTATTACAGTACGTACTCTTCCACCCTCTGTGATTAGTCTCCTGCTGTTTCTCCAGTCTCGCCGTTTTATGTACCAGGAGATAAATAAAATCCGTATTATTTCCGTCAATTACCACTGATAATGCGCTTTTCAGCTGACATTTTAGACAAGTAGCACTTTTGTATTCACCGGGAGAAACAGACCTTCTGTCTGCCGCCCGCATGCACCGTTCATGTATAGTGTTTGTTAAATTAGTGAAATGAACGCAACGATGGGGTGTCGGGGTGAGAACCAGCAGGTGCAAGCCTGTAATTTACAGATGAATGGCTGCTTTAAAACCCACCTCTGGTTTCTAGGGATGTTTTCTCCCCTCGTACCGCAATAATTATATCCTCAGTGTTCGAGCTCATTTGTAGAGTTTGAAAAAATTTGATATATACAGAGTGATCGAAAATAAAAAAAAAACAACTCCGAAACTACAAGTTTTTAACCGTGATCAGAATAACCCCCTTAAATATCGGGATTCAATTATTATGAAACACCCTGTATACAGGGTGGGCCACGGTATACGAAACGGAAGATTATGGCCGTGTCTCTGGATTTTAGGATCTTTTTATTTTTGGAGTGGATAGAGACCCGGCAGAGGTAGGTTTTAAAATTATATTCATAATGTACAGGGTGTCCCAAAAGCATAAAACATATCATATCCTATGTTATTGCATTTTTAGATTGTCTGAAAAAAGAAAATAAGATTGGCTTTTACAGTTGGTGTTTAAATTCAGAAGTTTTTGAGTTATAAACAAGTGAAAATCGTCATTTTTCAAGTTCATGGCCCTGTACAACGAAAGCGGCTGAAGATAGAGAAAAACGGCTTACATGTCCCTATTTTAACTTTTCATGTACTATCCTACGATGTAGATGAAATGTTTATACAGGGTGATAAAAAATTCTGAGATTTCTCCACGCGTCGCCAAATAAAAAAATCAAAGAAAGCACAAATGTTTCTATACCATAGGATAGAACATAAAAAGTTAAAATAGGGACATGTAAGCCGTTTTTCTCTATCTTCAGCCGTTTTCGTTGTACAGGGCCTTGAACTTGAAAAATGACGATTTTCACTTGTTTATAACTCAAAAACTTCTGAATTTAAACACCAACTGTAAAAGCCAATCTTATTTTCTTTTTTCAGGCAATCTAAAAATGCAATAACATAGGATATGATATGTTTTATGCTTTTGGGACACCCTGTACATTATGAATATAATTTTAAAACGTACCTCTGCCGGGTCTCTATCCACTCCAAAAATAAAAAGATCCTAAAATCCAGAGACACGGCCATAATCTTCCGTTTCGTATACCGTGGCCCACCCTGTATAAGGATATGTATATTTATTTTAAATATTCTTCCAGCTTTTCGAAAAAATTTCCAATTATTATTTTAGTAGTCCAGTAAATAAACCGGACACAAAGTGGTGGAACGGCACCGATTTTAATATTAATTTTTTCCCTAGGTTCCTTAGACCTTCAGGAACATTCATCATCACTAGCCTCTCCATTAACACGAAAAATGAGAAAATTGGGAAAATTTCCGTCCTAAAGCACTTCAAATGGTTAACAATGATAAAGAAGTTTTAAATAATTCAAAATTTCATCTCGGAAATCGTCTTTTAGAGGTTTCCGGGGTCCTCCATGATTACGAACCCGAGGTACAAAAGGAAGTGAGGGTGGTTCCTACCCTCAAAACCTCCTCAAGAAATGGTAGTGTTACAAAAACCTGATATGTTGCCTCGGAAATCGTCAGCTTAAATGGAATTCTTCATTTCTCCAAACCAAAACGGAAAACCTGAAAATTTTTATCTGAATTGGAAATATTATTTTTTGTATCACTGACTGTAGTACTGCCAGTTCTTGGGGTGGTTTTGATGGGTTGGAACCAGCCTCACTTGCTTTTGAATCTTGGATTCGTGATCAGGGACCCCGGAAACCCCGCGAGACTATTTCCGAGGCTTTTTATCACTGATACTATTTGGGTGCTTTGGGAGGGAGGCACTGACCCTACTTTCCTAATTTTCCGAGGTAATGCAGTGGTGATGAATGTTTCTGACGGTCTAAGCAATCCAAAAAACAAATTTAAAAAATCGGTGTTATTTCAACTTTTCCAATTTTACAGCTTATTTGATGAACTATAAAAAATACAGAGTGTTGAAAGACTCGTGGAAAAAATCAACAGTACACTCCTAAATTCGATTCACAAGGCGAGATCCCGAGCCTGCTCATTTCCATAGTGCTAACCAGTCACTAACCAGGGTATAGTCAAGTCGCGACTAGGCTCGTCACGATTCGTCAAGTCCCGTGCCGTGGGAAACCACCCACTTTAGAAAAACTATTTTCTTAATAAAGTTTATACTGGACACTTTCTGAAGAACATTCTTAGCGAGGTGGTAAGCTGATCTAACAATTTTTTCGATCACAAATTTAACAGCGTGTTATATCAAGGCGCGTGACTTGGCGAATCTGACTCGTGACTGGCCAAGTCTCGCGAGCCAAGCCGAGACTGCACTGCTCCCAAATACGATTCACGAGCCGAGCCCCCGAGCCTTCTCATTCCCATGGCGCGTGACTTGAGTAACGAGCTAGACTCGTCAAGAGTCCCGAGCCAGGCCAGACTCGTCAAGTCCCACGTCTTGAGTAGCCGCCTTAAGGGGGTTGACATTTTTCTATCACGAGTAGACGATTGCGACCAAATTATTAACATTTTAGCTTTAACAGTGAGGTGATTAGGTTTCTGACCCACATCTGACAAGGGTTTTGATAAATTATTTTCTAATCGAGTCTAGACTGAAAAGAAATCAATATCATGGGCCCTTTTTTGTAACGAGCTCTGAATGTAGCTCTTGTGCGGTGGCTCATGTAGATCTTTGAAAGTTCTGTAGTTATATATTTCTTCCTTTGTTAAAAAAATATTATTTTACGGTTCACTCAACCTCTAAATCATTGAACTATTATTAGAGAAATTTGATTCAAAGATACCTAGATATTATTATTAATAGATAGCTCTCCACTATCTAAAACTAGACTCTGCCTTATTAAAAAACAAAGTCATTCAATTAACCTGCTCTAATACTTACAGGATGTTCAATATACCAATTGCAATGGAAACTGTATTCACATAGGTATACATAAGAATACAATTAATTAATAGATACAACATGTGATGGATTTTTCTGTTATTTAAAATGAATTGCTGACACGAATTGTTCGAGTTTTTTTACCAGAACCAGGTGTAATGATTAATGCGGCATTATTAACTTATTCCCGTTTGTTGAGGGACAAGCGTGCTTCCAATTTGCATGGTTGAGCTTCATGTGAACACGCCATGAACGCATTCATCGTCATCGTTCTAATAGCGGCGTTTCGGTCCAGCGAGTAGCCCGAAAGAAGAACGGATATTGCGGGATGTAGAATCGATCGAAATCAGTTCAAATGGCTTTTCTCTGAGCTTTATCTGTACGGACGTGGATTGATTGTACTGGTCGTTGTTTTTTCTCTGTGCTTATAAATCGCAAGTAATAAATTTCACGTACTTTCAAAGATGGGGATCTCATTTTTCGTTTACAACAACTGACTGGTGTACAGCGAAAATAAGTTTTATGTAAGAACTGTAATGATAAAGTTAAAAATAAAAATAAGATGTGAGCAGTTTTGATACTCCTTGAATAATTTATTCTATTTCAAGATAGCTAAAGCAGCAGGTACCTGCACTTGTACCTAATATCACGTACTCACATGAACATTTACGAAATTACTTGCAGTGGCAGTTTTAGTGAAAAATAAAATATTACTATTGCACCTGTTGATCTGTTATTTTAAAAATAAACGTTGAAGGCTAATAAAACCGAAAAGTAATGTCGTTATCAAAATTTAAGCCCCGAATTTCAGAATACTTTGGTAGCTTAACCGCTTTGCCAGCTTTGCCAAGCAATTAACGTTGTTGAAGAGTGTGGACAGACAGTGTACCTACTATACATCACCTAAATTCAAATGATTATTTTGTTGTTTACTTAACTTATTAGTAGCTTCTATGTTTGTTGTTTTTGCATATTTCTAACGTTTCATTTATTAACGTTTAATTTTAAATGAAGAAAAATGAATAAATACCCAGGCTAGTTAATATAGAAAGCACTTAACACTCAACTCTATAGGGTAGTCCCGTTGTTACTGGTTGGGAGACACAGAACAAAATTAAACAATGACATTGATACCAAAAACGGTGAATCGGCTTCCAAAGAACGACGAATCAGTTCCCAGAAAAGGGCTATAAAATCACGGCTCGATCACTGAATGTTCATAGTAAAGCAACAGCAATGCACTACAAATCAAGATGCGATCTAAGAAGACACAAAAATACGATGTCTCGTGGAGATTTAGTTTGTTACCGTTATTTGCGGCTATTTTTGTAACAATTCTGAATAACGAGCAATTTTTTTAAGTAAAACTCTTTATTAGTTCTTTGCTAAGTTACTCAGCAACAGAAACGTAATATTTTGTAAAACCTAAATCTCTTTTTTTAATTTACAGATTCCCTCTTTCCGGGATACACTTTTTCCGCCCCGACTCCGCCGCCCTGTTCGCCATATTCCCCGATCCAGTTGGACCTACTGAAATCATTCAACTCGAGTATTGTGATCCACTCGGAGCCGACCTCTGCGGTGTCACGAAGATGCGAAGAGCGATGCTGCAAGTTGGGCTGCGAGGAAGGCTGCTCCAGGACGGCCGGCTGGGGCGGCAAGGTGGACGTGAAGAAGGAACCCGGCACGCCGTGTCAAGTGGCCGAGGTGTCCACGAGCGCCATGCCTATGGTCAAGCTGGAAGTCACGTCTCCCAAAGCCGACGGAGTTGTTGTTACGAATGGTGAGTTTTGTGTTTTAGATTGTTTAGATTAGAATAATCAGAGGATTGATCTCTTCGTAGCAGCAACCAAAACTACAAATAATTATCTATTTCTTAGTCACAACAAACAATAATTAACATAAGCTTTTCAGAAAATTAGATTCCACTTAATTTTCTATGTCTCTTAGTTCACTTTACTTGTCATTTCACTTAGTTATCTGCCCTAAATACCAATAAATAAGCGACTAGGCAATCGCCGTTCCCATTGGCCATCACCACCTCAACTCCGCCACCAACTCCAATCGATCGCAATGATCGCATATGTAATTTTCTATAAACATTCGAAAACGAATCTGAAAAATTGTGCTGGCTGAGCCGGGATGGAACCCACGATTTTGGACTCCTTAGCCAGAGGAATTTCCAACTGGCACCATTGAGCCCCTCCTCTGAGTACCAATACTCTGCTGGACACTGTTTTTACTGACCTAACTCTAATATGTCCTTTACCTACTTTTTTGAACGCAGTCATCACATATATCAAAGTGACATATATTAAGATTGACAGTCCGGAATGTCAACTTACTGTTAGAAAACTGTTAGAATCAATTGTTCTCTAGTGGAGATAGCGGTGTTGTCAGATCCAGTAATTTTTACGCCTTATTGCATGAATGTGAATCTGTGTGAAATTTAACATCAGGCGATTCTTTCTCGATTAGATTTTTTAGATATTACGTCGTTTCGCCTTACAATATGACCCTCCAGTCAATCACTTTCGTTGCGTGATCTTTATCAGTATTTTCGGCGCCAGACAGTCTTGTATATGATGGGTCTTGCCACTAGAACTGGTTTATGCACCGAGCGCTGCCGTGTCGGAGAACAGGCGAATTTTCCAGATATGTCTGGACATTCGACTCAATCAATAGATGTTGATTCATTGGTGTGCCTACTGCAGCTAAGACCTTTAAGGTTGAGGAGTGAAGTTCTAAGCGTGAAGCGAGTATACAACTAATACATACAAATATGGTTTATTCTGTGCCGATTTAAGTGTAAGTGACTGCGTGGCACCATTAAAAAACTTTAAATAATTTATGTCCTAAATTATGTAAATTTTTGCTGCAGGATGTTATAGAACAAAAATAATTGTCTTGTTCCTAGGTTGATTATCGCTATGTTAATGTTTGCATGTAGGTATGTAGCATGACTCTTGTTATTTTTTTTTTTTTTTCTGTTCCGCATTGTATCTATGTACAGTATTTGTGCTGCATTTTGTGTTTCTGTTCTGCAAATTTTACATTCGACTCATATGTTGATAAAGTCTGTCTTTGAGGAACAAAAAAACAAGGCAGAGGGTTCTGAAGAAAAATTTTGGGATGCCAGATATTCTTTATTTTGAATAAAATTTGATATTTAATTACTAAAACTGGCAGTTTCAGTTCTCATTTTATTTAAAACAATCCATGAATCTTCGAGGTAAGATACTGGAGGTAGGTTCGTCTCGTTATTGGATCTTCAAGGTGCTTATTTTACCCTTTTTGCAAAGGTTCTTTGTAACTCAGAGTAATAAGAACTTAACTTACAGCTTGATGTAGGGAAATTTGCTGCTTCTCTTTTACTCGGGAGTCAGTTAAAAAAAAAGCTCTGGAACTGGTCATTAGAGATGGTGGTTATTCACAAATTATTGAAAATTGATTTTAAGTGTCTTTTAAAAATAAACGCGAGATGCTGGAAATCAAAAACACCGGAAGTTCGATATTAATTTGATGATTATTAACGGAGAAGTACTTCTGTATTAATTGACCGAGTCAATTGATTTTTATTGCAGATATTATAGATATTAAGGTAATCGCGTCGAAAAATAACTGGCGTAGTTAAATATTTTCAAAACGTACTTGCGAGAACGAAAAGATTGAAGTTTAATTCGCGAAGAAAAACGCAAGTGCTTCGCAACTTCTTTAATTAAAAAGCAATAGACAAAGGTATATGCAGATAAAATTTTTTGGTACGGTAGCTAGATAATTGGTGACGCTACTCCATTTTTTCGGGGGTCAAAAACGGCGGCGCCCGCACGTGAAGATCTTCTTTAAGATCTGTGTCCTTCTCCCTGTTCGTCATCCGGGATCTCTCTTTCCAGTCTCGCGTCCTCGCCATCCAGCGAATGAGCGCAGGCTTACGTCATTTTCCCTAGATTCTATTATTTAATAATTCCACGTCTCTGCGTGCGTCTCTTTCACGTCACCTCTGACTTCCACGTTTTCAACTAAGGTCTGAAAATTTATACACCATATTTTTAGTGAAAAGGTCGTTGAGACTTTTACCCCGAGAAAATTATTTCGTTTTCGCCTCTTAATAATGTAAGATATTCGTAAAGCAACTTTATTACCGCACTTTATGCGTTACAAACTCACCATACGTGTAAAACATGTACTGAATGAACTGTGATACATTTTAGTTCTCAAGTTGATACAGAAACAGACAGAAACGATTATTCTTACGTGACTGACGTCACAAGCTTAATACTCGTATATAGCACTCGCTACATATTACCATTTGTTCAAGAATTCTGGAGGTTATATATGTGTCACGTGTGACAGCCAAATTAAACAACTAGAACCACTAGCCTGCATATTCAGCCGGTGAAAGATTCTCTCACATTGCAAGTTGTACCGAAATTTTCATTTTATAAGGAGAGTTGATGTAATGAAGGTTCTTTTTCAAATTAAATCGAGGTTCCCCGATTGTAATCACATAAAAACTGAATATACCTAATATCTTCATCCATTCATTTAATTAATTTCGAGCTAAAAGTTGGGCGTGAAGCTTTGGGAATAGGAGCATGTTTTTTATTGTTATACGAAACTCGCTTTATTTATAACAAATTACTTATTATAGTTTATAATAATAATTTACATTTTTGATTATTTATTAGGTGAACTTTGAATTAATTATTTAGGTGAACTGTCTAACTTCATATTCACATTCGCAAAAGGAGCGTGCTTCATTAGAATACTGCTGGTCCTTCTGAAGTTTAGAATTTATTGTGAAAGATTTGTTCAGATATCCCTTTCTGAAAAAAAAAGCAGCTCCAAACGAAGATTGTATCTTAGCAATTTAATCAGATTACATACTTAATTACCTTTCATAATATTTTTTTATGTCCTATTCAACATTTATAATAATTATAGCCCACTTTGTACTATGATCTAGCTGTAAATTTCTACTTGCCATCAAGATTTAACGTATAATGTATATTCTTAGAAAACATTCATTAGTAATAATAATCGTAAAGAAATGTTCAAAGTGATTAGGAACTATCTAATGGCCGTAAACGTTTTTCCCTGGTTCTTTAACAAAGGTCGTCTTACCATTTTATTCAATTTTATTACCGTGCCCTAACAGTCACCTGCTAAAATATTCTTAGCCTTATCGATAATTGCACATTCAAGTTCCTTATAACTTATAATACCCACCAGTTACAAAGTAGTTTTAATGTATCCTTTATAAGGCAATAATTCAAAATAAATTATAATAATTATTCTTCTTTAGTTGCAGCTGCTAATTTGCGTCTTGGTATGCACAAAATGCATTTTATGTGCAATAAAATTTTGGTCAAATCTTTTATAAAATTAAAAGTTATGCCCCAAAAAATTGTTAATTCTTAGTAAGGTAATTTTTAAAGGTTTGATTGCGCCCATTAAGTGTAACGCTACATATTAATAAAATATGGGCATATGAGTGTTTAAAGTGTCTCACATTACAATAATTGAAGTAGTTGGGCAACTAAATAAAATTTTGTCCCCTCCTCTCAGGGTCTTTATACCTCAATTTCAAGTAAATCCTTTCCTTTACACCCTTGAATATCTTTTCTGTTTCCACTAATAGCAAACTTCGTATTGTTCTATTTTCTATTTATGTCAATTTGGTTTTAAATAGCGTAAATATTATTTGGTGTTTTTATTGCAATAAAATAGTCATTGAGCTTGCTCTGGGAGACAATAACTCTCAATTTAAAATAAATGAAAGCAATAAGGCCCATCACATAAATTTTGGTCTGCATCTATTATAGCTAATACGTATCTTTAATTTAAAGATATAGAGTATTTCTAGAGCTCTCGATTTAACTCCACATTTGCTCTATGATTGGACAAATTCTGAAAATGTTTTTCAAGTTCGTGAGGAAATACATACATATAAATAATAATAATAAAGTGAGGTAAAATAATGAATTGTCTCATTACTGCGAGTAGATAATTATACTTTTTCTATGACTAATTAAAAATTGCTACATTCTAAATAATTTAAATTCGCTCGATTTTTTTTATCAACGAGCGATATTTTTATCAGTGTTCAACTAAGTAGTAGGTAAACTAATGAGTGATATTTAATATTTATGATAACGATAATTATTGTTATTTAACAACAGCAATAATAAAGTTTATTTTTTATTAGAACGATTTATTAGCTTTTACTACTACCGTTATTGTTCTAGGATCGAATATTCCTTTGGGAGTGACTTTAGCTAGACAAAGGGTACAACATGAAGTCATACCTTCGCCTTCTCTTCCACCGGCAGGCCTACTCACAACGGTTAATGCAGGCTCTGCTCAAATCAAAGAAGTAGCCAGGATTACAGAAATTGGTAAGATAATCCAATCTACTTCTTGTCTATCTGGATCGAGGGACTCTAGATCAAACCACCTTGTCAACAATTATTATTAACAAAAGATTCGATTCATGATCAAAAAATTGGGCCAATATACTTAAGTCGTAAAAATCGTTCTCTATTTTTTCTCGTTTTAAGATGTCATCCTTCTAATAGTAATTTCTATTTTACATTTGCTGCTTTTGCTTTAATGATGAAAGCTTTATAATAAGAATCGTCAACGTTGATCTGTTTTTCGTTGTCAAGCTGTCTGTGTCAATTTGTCCTATTCTCTTTTAATAGGGTGGTTGCTGTAATAAGTATAGTTGGTTATGTTTAACTGGATCTATTATTGGAATTATTGTACTTCGGTCGACGAAAAATAGATTCCAACTAATCGAAAATAGCTCTATATGGTAGGTCTCTAAAGCTCTAAAGCGCGCTTTAAATTATGTTGGAATTATTATTATTATATAAAAAAAATGATGAAATAAAGGAGTTTTCTTGTTTGAAGAAAAAAGGAAATTAAGTCTGGCACTACTACGCGAACCTGGTTTCATTCTGTTCTATTATTGGAACGCTTTTCTCTCCAAACGATGCAGTTTGAAACTTATTTATAACTGTTATAAAAGATCCCGGAAAGTTATGACCACCTCCCTCTTTTGGCCTTCAGGTATTAGTTCCCCATGAAAGCGGTCGACTAATATTTTCCTTTATTCGGGAGAATTGATGCTTTTTTTTAAGTTTATTCATTTTTTTTTCAATAATATAAGGGAAGAAAAAAGTTTTTGTATAAATTTTCTACTTAAGTAGAAAGCTTATTTAAGTAAGTTCCACTTTCAATTAGTAAAATAAAGTTGGAGCTAAGGGTTGCATTTTTAATAAGTTCATACGTACCACTCAATAGTTTCCAAACTATCATAATTTTATATTTCCCCATTACTGTAAGGGTGTGAATTGTGCATAAATTGGAACTTTTTATTAATATTATAGATTTTTTTAAAAACATTAAAAAAAAATTTATCATTACTTTTTTAGTGAAAAATCATTAAATCTGACCCAAAGTTTCAAGAGAAATAATATTAAAAAGAGCTGAAAATATTTAGAAAAAAAGGTCTTTTTTTTTTTAAACTCCTATCACAATTTCAGCAAAATTTAAACCTAATTCTTCATCTAGGTAATATTTATACAGGGTGATTCATGACTAATGCAACGTAGAGAAGTACCTACCTTGATATAAAATTATAATCAATAATAATCGGAAGCTAATATTTTCTCTCTTTCCTATGGCTAGCGATCTGGCAAAGAACATGCCTCTCTTCAATATAAATGACTTTTTAGTTAATTCTCATTCCTGACAGTTGTGGTGGGGCGTTTACTTGCAGGTTACATGGCCGTTATAAGAAAATGTCTAATTATTGTTTTTTTTTTTTATGTAAAGCAATCTTTTTACATATTGCTTTCCTTCACACAAGACCTAGGAAAATTATACAATACTGTCACTGTTATGCCGGGTGTTATTTAAGTATGTGGCCAAACTCCAAGGGGTGCTTCGTTAAGTGATTTTAAGAAGAAAAATACATATAAACATTGATTCGAAAATGCATAGTTTTTACGATACAGGGTGTCAAACTTATAAAAAAAAATTGGATGTTCGTAAATATCTCAATACTTTTTTATTCGATTTTGTTGAAATTTTGCGATTCTGTTTGTAGTAACAAGATGATAATTTAGCCTCAATTATCATTAAAATTATTAAGTCCAGTGGTGTCACGGAAGACAGTCTAACTAATATTAATGATAAAAAAATTTCGCGCCACTGACTTTTTTTTAAATTGTGCTTTTTTTAGAATTAACCAGCTACAAAAATACAACTTTTTTATCTCATAAGTTTTTTCATATCTTGCTTTGTTTTCGAGAAAAAAAATATAAGTTTGACACCCCGTATCGTAAAAACTTTTCATTTTGGGAGCCATGTTTATATGAACTTTTCTTCTTAAAATCACTTAAAGAAGCACCCCTGGGAGTTTGGCCACATACTTAAATAACACCCTGTATACCACAAACCTGTGTTTATCTTTTAATTACTAATATTCAATAAACAATAATAATTATACAGGCTGTCCCGTATCGTTATGTTCAAATTTTGTGAGAATATAGTAGGCTTATTTCTAAGCCTAAAAAACCTAAAAGTGGCAGGTCTATCTGCATTCGTTACAAAGTTACAGGCCTAAGAAAATAATGTCTAGTAAATACCGCAGATTTAACTTTGAAAACCACATAAAACTTATTTTATTGACTGTATCTTTAATTTATCATGTGTTAAAAATGTCCTATTCCTTGCTGAATACAAGCTTGTGCTCGGAGGCCTATTATTGCAGAAGTAACAGTTTTCTCGTCTTTTTTCGCGTACCTATCTCTTGACCAGCTTGCTGAATACGATCAAATAATGATTTCTCTCTGGTTTTTAGTTACAAACACCAATTCCGAAATATGCTGGTGCCGCATCTATTTGAATCCTAATGCCATTTTGTATGAGCAGGGGAACCTCTACTAATGTTATGTTAATTTCGGTGACGTTTACTCAAGTGTGGCAATTTGTGTGGCTTACAAAGTTGAATCTTGTTATTTACTAGTCATAATTTTCTTAGGCCTGTAACTTCGTAACAAATAAAGATAGACCTGTCACTTTTGGGTTTTTTGGGCTCAAAATTAAGCCTACTATATGCTGAAGAATTTTGAACATAACGATACGGGACACCCTGTAGATAAACCTAAATCATTTTCCTATGTACGCAAATGCATTTGTTTCTTCATAGCTGATAAAACAGGTGATCGAACTTGGACGCGAGAAAGGTTACTTTAATGCAACCTAGTTATTAAGTGCCAGGTAAAGGCATCGAGGCAATTCTAAAGCTATGAAAAAAAAATTGGCCAACAAGTACGAAGATACAGGGTGTTTTCTATGTTTGGGTCATTATCATTATCCAAGAGGGACGATAAATATTTAAATGAAATTCAACATTTCTCAGACTCTCTTCGCTGTGGGCGTCTCCAAACTCAATTATGAACTGCGTCCTGCTGGCCTGCAGGATACTGTTCTCTCTCCGCCCTTTTTGCTTGCAGCCGGTACAGCGGTACCTACAGGTGTTGTGATTATACAACCCAACGGACATCCTATGCGTCTTGACAGTGGTCTACACGCAACAGGAAGGACAGGATTGAATGGAAAGTGAAAAATAAAGAAAAAAAAAAAGAAAAGTGGGACGCAACAACTGTCATATTGACATATATTGACATAATGCTGAACTTTAAATTTGACTTCTTTGGTGTCCTTCACTTCTTGTCATAGTATCGCTCTTCAAGATGCATCTTTGGTACTCCAATCTTGAATATGCAGATATCATTGGAGGAAGTTCAGAGGCTGGAGGAGCCTGGAGATGTCTAACCTTCTACAGGTCGATTTCACTTCACCCTAGAACAATACCAAGAATTTTGTTTATGGACGAAGCGAGTTTGAGATGGTGCTACGAATTTGAAAAATGCACACATTTCGGCTCACGAGAATCCACACGCCATTGTTCAGAAGCACTCACAACATAAGTTTGCGTTATTGAACGTTTAGTGTGGGTTGATAGATGGCACCTTGATAGGACCACACTTTTTCCATGGAAGTTAACCATTTCAATTTCCTTCCAACGGTTTTGCCCGAGAAGTTAGAGTGTATTTGAACTACGAATTTCCCATTATATGGATTGGTCGTGCTGGTCCCAATTCCTGTCCCGTCAGGTCCCCGTACTTAACGGTTTCGATTATTACGTTAAGGTTTGGAGAGAGAATAGTGGCAGTGTTGCTGAGAAAAGTAGTAGTAGTAGGAGATTCGTAAATCCACTAGAGGTTTATTGCGTAAATGTAAAAAAATGCATTCAAGCTGGAGGATGCCATTTTTTTCCGCTATTTTGAAATTTATGAAAATATGTTTTGTTCAAAAACTCGTCATTTTTGGTCAAAATTACAGAAACTAAAGTTGTATCTTATATCTTGTATAAGATATCACCCTGTATCTTCGTATAACTGTTGGCGAAAAAAGAATTTTGATAGATTTCTTGCATTGATGTGCTATATCTGCTGCCATTTAACTACGTCGCGTTAGTCATTAATCACCCTGTATACAGGCTTCTATGGCAATATTATTATTCCGGTGATCGCTCTATGTCGTCAACAGTTATCCGCAACATTGTAACTAAAGACAAATAAAAGGAATCGTATTAGATTTGTCACAGATTTCAAGAAAATACCTACGAACGGAAGCAACAAATTTACTAATTTGAAAGGAGCAATTCTTATTTGATAAAGCAACAGGTAGCTAATTCAGCTGAGTAGCCCTTATCGACAGTCTAAATACCATAAAGATTAAACTCAGTAACCGACTGATGATAAATAAGGACATTATTCATTCTTTCTTTCCAGGAATACAGAATGTGTTCTACATAGTGTAGGCTATTAATAAGATGGAACAAAGTACTCCTTTAATAAGGATCGAAAATAGAACCGGACCAGAACCGTTAGAATGTTCTCTTTCAAATGGAATTGAAGAACAAAAATTGTTTCTAAGAATAATTATATAAGCTGATTCTATCACTCCACAAAGAAATTGTGAATTAAATAAACGCAACCTTAACAAGATTGCCACCTTATAAGTTTCTCTCTAAACCGTCTCGCAGACGAAAAAGTGAAGCAAGTATGCGTATCGCAAGAACACGGATGGAGTAATAGGTTTACGTGCACTTACCTACCAAATTGATTTCCAAGAGGCTGCCTCTTACTTTTTTCTTATTAAATTTAAGAGCCTCGTCATGCCGATGGATCGTAAATTTCATAGATACGAGTCTTCTGGTAATTATTCATATCTCATCATTTAGAATTCTCCACTATACAGGGTGTAAATTTTTACCGCCATCCATGCAGGTAATTTTAAGGTAATAATATGTAAATCATGTAATGTGCAATGAAGATAAAGATTGCTATCTTAATTATTTAAATGGCTCCTGGACAGCTTTTAGTTAGCGTTAAAAGAAAACTCCGATGATCATTTTTTATCTTCCGCCAAAGTTAAGCAATGAGGTAGCTGGCCAGAAAGGTCTAGGTACCAAAATTATCAAAATCCACCGAAATATAAAAAGTAAGCCGTTTATAAATAAGATAATACCTACTTATGCTTACTCAGCCTAAATATTCAATAAACATAAACCTCTCATGAAATATTCACCAGCTGGTTTGAATAGTCTTGTCTGCACCGGCGGTAGCGCGTATGCACGAAAAATGAGTCCACGTAATTTAATTTATGATCGACAGCCATGCATTCATAAGGGACGTCAAGCATTCCATAAATCATGCCCGTGCACGCGACAGAATGCCCAAATTTCTGTTATGTTAATTAAGTTAGAAACAGTCCCTCCTGAGAAGAGGTTTAACGCGTGGTAAGTAGCCATGCCTGGTTTAATTTCTCTTACAATAATCTTCTCTACCTTACATTCCGGATCTGGGAACACTGAAATCGAACTGTGTAATTTTCTGTAAAGATTTTCTGAAAATTTTTCAATTCTGAAAATTTCATAAACAATCTTATGATAATTGGTCAGTTTCTTCCATGGTCCTCAGACTTCTTCTATAGATAACAATCGATTTCTTGGTTCTTGTATGCGATTCTCAAATTTGCCTTGACAGGCTCTAATCGCTGAATTATTAACAATTTTCTCGTTCTTATATTGATTGATATTTCTTGTAGTAAGTGCCTCCCTACCAATCCCTAAAAGTGAGTTATATCGTGAGGGAAAGACTCTAAAACCTGAATTGAAGTCAGAAGGATCAGAAGAAACGAAAGGTGTCCTACATTCTTCCCCAGCTCAATATTCTGCCGGATTAGAGCGCGGACCAGGCTATTAAGCGATTTGGGTTTCACTGGCGCAAGGTTCTGTGAGGCTCGCTCGAAGCTTCAGGGAGCTACCACACCAGCACACTGACGAGGAGAAAGTTCAGTTTACCCATCCAATCCCATAAGCAGAGTTTTTAAGTGGACCTAGATGAAAATAAAAAGTATGTGCTGAACCCATCTACCTCTTCACTCCTGTTGTTTAAGATTCGCTCTGGTTGTGTGTAAAGGATATGCATAGTTTGAGCAATAATCTTTCCCATCAGGTGGTTGGCAGCACTTACCAGCCGTGAATATTTGTAAAATTGTGGGCTGGGAAGCACCCCATCATTTAAGTACCTTTTAAGGCGGTCCAGGAAATTACGGCTGTGTGATCCTCTGCACCTTAGGCCTTTTCGCCAACAGAACAACGGAACCAAAATCTAACCCAGGGTGTGTGATCATAATTATGAACTTCATTACGCTTCATGCAACTAACAAAATCAAACATTGTGTCGGTGGCTAAGAAAGACCGTATCCTCCTCCAAAACCCTCTCTCCGCCTATATAGGGTCTTTTAAACCATGCCTATGTTGACAGCCAACTCCGAGGAAAATTTTTCTTCTTCCGCAATGGGTGGATTTTCTCGAAACGTTGGAACTCCTACTCAAACTTCTGTGAGAAAGGGAAACATTATGAAAAAATAGGATGCGACCGAAATGGAAAGATCCAAAGAATGGTCCATAGGGGATCAAGTGCTGGAGGTGGCAGCACTAGCGCACTGAGATGACTGAGATGAAGCTACGTCAGGCCAAAATATTCTTTGGTCATTGGTGTGAAGTTATTTAACAACTAATGCAGCTTAGACAGGCAATTTTGAACTATTAAGTTACAAGGATAATGGTGCAATTTTGGAAAACGACAGGTTGCTACCAGTTTGTTTGGTCTAGATTCTGCTGGGGGAGGTGGGTAATTTTATTTTTAGACATAAGATGGGGCAGAGTAACATAGTCCGTTAATGTGCAGAATGGAATAAGTTTGAAAAATGACTTCGGTTGATTGAAGAAAACGTAACAGTACACCGATATACAGGGTGTTCAAAAACATGTGTGTCGGAACATGAAAGGCGTAGTTCCTTAGCGCATTCTAAGAAAGTTTGTATTAACATTGGTCCACAAATTAACCGTTTTCGAGATAAAAGGAGTCAAAAAATTTTTTTTGCAGATCTTAGTGTTAAAAGTATTTACTTTTTATGGATTTTAGGATTGCGTGATGAGATTTTTTGCCACTAGTTTCTACGAAACTGGGAAAATAGGCATCTTAAACGTCCAATATTTTGTACATAAAATGGTTGGTGCTGGTCAAAAGCTCTGACGTAGAACTTTTTTGAGTAAAAGGGCATTCCATGATGAAAACCATAAAAGTAGCAACATTGTTTCGTCTTCAATTTAAATCCTGTCACCTATCCGTATTTCCGCATTTTCTTCCCCTCTTGCTTGATCATAGTGCAAAAAGACCTTCCCAAATCCCAACATTCCCAACCCATCATGTAACATGGGACATGGGAGGGGCAGAGTTGGTCGATCTGTAACCAAACAGAAGTCAGTACCGATCGCTCATAAAGAAAGCACCCCTTCAAAGCCACCGTCTCATCGCGTCCTCCTACCAGTGGCGGTTTCTCCATTAGGTCATTTGGTCAATGACCTTCCAAATAAATTAACCAACTCAAGTAATTTTATACTGTATCATAAAGTAAAACTAATAATAATTATATTATAACTATGTAATAATTCCAGTAATTAACTTTACTTATACATATTATGTATAGGTAGTTGTTTTTTTGTAATTCCCGGGAAGATAGTGGCGAGGATCTGGGACGTGGGTCAAGGCAGCAGTTGACCTCCGTAGTTTAAAGAGTAAGATGCCTTTGCCTACGTGCTGGAGCGAGATAGGTATAATAGCAACTTTGCCTGTATTTAAGACTGTCCCATTCTGTACTTGAAGGTCAACGCCGAGAGGGGGCGGGACCAGAGACCAGAGATTTCGATGTGCAATGTTGCCGCGGTGGTACATTTGTACCACATTTGGTACATTTTATTTTTGCTGGTACGCTGGTACTACATTTTAAAGTTAAAGTTCAATGCTATTTTATTTTTAAATTTTTGTTTTTGTATTTACATCTGAGTAAAATTTAAACTACTGGGAAATTGCGTGACCTTGAACACTCAAAAAAATTTAGCCTGCGGCGCATTTAGGGGGTGACTATCATTTTTCCTTTCTTAGATGTTCGCGATTTTTATATGACCTGCCTATGAAAAGTATCAGCCGCCGCCACTGCCTCCTACTCCAACGAGGTAGGGTCAACCATTATCCATTTCATCAACATTTTTCCTCATTTGATTAACTCAATAATAATTATCCTCATCTAAAATTTATCGGTCCTGAATAGGACAACCACTTTTATCCGCATATAGCCACATTTGGTTCTTCGACAAACATCATGTCTTGTAGTGGGTAGGAACTTATAGGAACTTTTTTTCTTTCAGTCAAGAAATCACACCTTTTATATCTCGATTCATGTTATGAAACGCCCGGTATATTTCAAGCATGTTCGATGAGCATATTATGGCCTAGTTTATTTATTCTATTTATTTATTGAAACCACAAAAGATTATGCGCATACTTCCGTCTACTTCCATGTTTTCAGAAAAAATCAATTAGATACACATTAAAATAAGATAGTCTGACGTGTGAGCGCAAACCCAACGAAACACGACATAAATAGAGCAATCAGAGCAAACATAATCAGGCAAAATAAATAACAATCACATCTATGACGTGATAAGTAGGTACATACAAAGAAAACTACGAAATATGTATAGGATAGAATGTAGTAAGATCTGCGAGAACCGAACACAGTGGGTCTAGGTACACATAAAAAGAACTTATCACACTGATATACTTTTGCTTTCGATAAATATTTGCACCATTTACTTCAGCAAATTTGTTGAAAATGTGTGACAGCGCACTACAAAATGTGATATTGTTATAAACTAGTCTTTTAAAAATAATCATACAAGAGTTTCATTACAATTACCAACCTTCCTTATTTAGGAAATAGGCTATCCAAGATACCTAGGCACTTGCTGTTCGAAAGCATCAAGCGATTGTTCTTCACAAGCACGATCTCTTTTTCAGAAAATTCCGGCACATTTCTTGATTGTAAACTGATAAGATTCTGTACACAAAGTTCCCATTAAATACGAAAAGACGAAAATTTTGGATTCATGTTATTAACATGCGAAAGTTACCGAGGAATAATAATTATCATGTTACCGCCATGTTCACGGTTCAGTAAATTATAGTTTATCCAGATAAAAATTACGTAAGTAAATGAAAATGAAACGTGTTCGCCTTGAAATTTACAGCGGACAGCGTCCCCATCAAGCTTGCAAAACACCAGCATCGGGTATCATGTTCTGAAAACTCAACATTTAAAGAAGAGTATAATAATAATTATAATTGTTATTTACAAGCTTTTATGATGCTGCATGCTGCATGACCGTATTTGCTTGCGTAATTGTATACAAAGAAACTGCATATTGTTAGAAATGAGAGACATGTGAAATGCGCCAGGAAGTTCTTCTGGAAACTCTGCCTAAATCTTCGTGTTTTAAAATTTTACTTAAAAATGCAAGCAAAAGAGTACGATTACAATATTATTTTCGAATTTTTAAGTAATTTGGGAAAGTAGATATAAAAAAATATTATCAAAAGTGCCTGTAAGGAAGTTACATGCCTTCAAAATTGATTGTTTAAATAATAGTGGCGTGTGTGAGTCGGACGAACATGTAAATATTTTGAGCCGGAACAAGATTACTTGTTCCCCCCCCCCCCCCCGTTTTCGAGGATGCTGAACACGATGCCGTTGTCAGAATTTCTCTTTGGGGTTGCGCAACCCCTCAAAACGGCCAAAAACCACCCCTTAGAGAGATAAACCGCGCTTCAATCCATTTCCCTGCAAAAAAAACCTTCCCCCCGTTTTCGAGGATGCTGAGCACAATGGAGGTGCTGGACATCGCGTGCGACCCCGATCAACCCCTCCACCGGCCAATACTCACCCCCGAAATGGGTGATTTTTTTTATGTATAGGTATGTAGGCCAAACGATGTACTTTTTCGAAAAACTTTTTGAAAATTCAAGTACAGGTTTTCGTTGTACAGGGCCTTGAACTCGAAAAATGACGATTTTCACTTGTTTATAACTCAAAAACTTCTGAATTTAAACACCAACTGTAAAAGCCAATATTATTTCCTCTTCTCAGACAATCTAAAAATGCAATAACATAGGAGCATTCCATTTAAAAAAACATAACTTTGATATGTCACTGTCATATGGGACACTCTTTATACTCAAAAATAATTTTAAATTATGGCCATTATGATTCTGTACTTGAATTTTCAAAAAGTTTTTCGAAAAAGTCCATCGTTTGGCCTACATATACATAAAAAAAATCACCCATTTCGGGGGTGAGTATTGGCCGGTGGAGGGGTTGGTCGGGGTCGCACGCTATGTCCAGCACCTCCATTGTGCTCGGCATCCTCGAAAACGGGGGGAAGGTTTTTTTTGCAGGGAAATGGATTGAAGCGCGGTTTATATCTCTAGGGGGTGGTTTTTGGCCGTTTTGAGGGGTTGCGCAACCCCAAAGAGAAATTCTGACAACGGCATCGTGTTCAGCATCCTCGAAAACGGGGGGGGGGGGGAGGAAGTAATCTTGTTCCGGCTCAAAATATTTACAATTTTCGGTTTTTTTTTTCCGACTCACACACGCTACTATAATCATTTTTTGCCTGGTTTACGATTTTTTTTCCAAATTTGGCATACTTACCAGTACCACTGATGTTCCTTTGCATTCTTTTCCCAAATTACACTTGGATCCCTCAAAAAGAGCCTTGACTGCCCTTGACCTTCGTAAAAGACCCATAATTTTTTTTGCTGCTAATACCTTCCATATGACAACAAATTAGTTCATATCTTCACAGCAAAGTTCCAAAGTGATGTCCTTCCATTGCATGGCATATTCTTTGGAAAGAATTTATGCAAGGAATTCGGGCGAAGATTCCCTCTTTTTGTTTGATAACCTCACATATTGCACATAGACCAAGCAAGTAGAGGTTTTTTCATCTATAAAACGCCAATCTTCATTTTCGATTTAAATGCTGAAAAATTGGTAAAAATGGCTCGAAACAGAAGCGAAAAGGGCCGAGGTGCGTCAGTGGTACCCTCGACCTATCAATATCGACCATCTCGCAAAAAACCTCCTCAAAACTTTAAAAAATGGCGACGTTACAAATTAAAAAAAACGCAATTTTTTTCGATTTTCTTTTTGTGGGGGTGGGTTCCTCCCTCAGTAATGAATCCATCGGGTTGTTTCAACTCTCATTTTCTTCGTATTTTAATTCTCAACAATTCGACCATTTGAACCATTCGCATTGCTCTACCAGTTTTTCTTTTATAAGCAAATTTGTTTTTGTTTTAATTTTTTGAACTAAATGGTAAATAAAAAAAAAGAAAACGACAAACTCGACTAGACAAATGTGCAGTTACTATCTGGAGCTCTTCCGCGTGTGATGGCCCCAGCGGTATTCCGTTACCTATTTTGTCAGAATCTTGTGATTTTGGAGCTCTGTTGCTTCGCGTAACAGGACTCCTGTATTATACATGATTTTTGAGACAACCAAAAAAAAAAAAAACCTTGAGCTTAATTCCGGCGATCTAGGGGCCAACAACTGCACAAACCCTTGATCCTCTTCATCTTGCAGGTAGATCTCTTACCCCTACTGCATAATGATAATGCGGCGGCGCGCCGTCATGGAGCAACCGCATATAATTTCTTACTCGAAGAGGTACATCCCCAGAATAAATGGGCAACTGATTTGTTAAAAGGCTGAATAATTTTGCATGCACCATTCAGGTTTTGTGAAAATAAATGTGGCTGAGTTAACTGGTATGCTATTATTCCGTCCCAAACGGAAGTAAACTTATTTTGGTAACCGTGATCTACACCCCAAGTGAGTGTTTATTATGAAGATTAAATACGCCATCATCGAACACCATCATGTCCAAACTTTGGACTTTTTTTCCATCATGGACAAACTTTGGACTCCAAAGCCAGCTTCGTCAGTAAATGAATAGAAGAGACAAAAATTTTGATCGGCATTATTCTCATGGTATTGCAGAAATTCAGGCGAGCAACCGGATCTTCATGAGATAGGGCTTGAACCTTTTCTTAATAGAAGGGGTGGAAAGGAGTTTCTTTCATGATGTTATGATCTTCGAAATATCTCCCTGAATAGCAATTATTGATCTCAGGCTAATGTTGGGAGATCATTCCTGGTTAAATTCAAAACATGTTCTGCTTCTGCAGTTCTGGTTCTTCGTGGATCAAGATGTCTAGTTTTGAATGATCCAAGTTCTCCCAGTATTTGATTGATAGTGTTGAACATCCGTGATTGCAATATCCTTCTATTCGGAAATGCTTCATCATATAGAAACGTCTTGTTGCAAGTTCATTAATGCCGCCAGCTATACTATAATAATAATGCATGTCACGTAGTTCGACGTTAATAAGTAAAATTATTCATCTGTCTTACCAATTTAACAAGATACTTGGAGTCAAATTATAATCTGTCAATATAAAATTCAAATCAAACGTCTTGTTTCCTATTATAGGCAGCCCCCGCAGTTGTTTTCAAAGCATGCTTTGCTATTATTGTTGCGTGCATGGTCAATCGCGAATCAGAATAATTAAGTAATGGTGGTCAAATTTGGTCAAGCAAAATTTTGAATTTGAAAACGATTTTTCTTGGAAAAAGCTCATTTTATCGCGACAGAATTCAAATATTCAAAATTTAGCAAATAAAAAATAAAGAAAAAAGTTATAATGGGTCTTGTGTAAAGGTCAAGGATAGTCAAGACTTTTTGGCTCGCTTTTAGTGTATTTTTTTATAAAAAAATACACTATTGAGGACGACATCACTTTTCGAAAATCACCCAAACTCATCAAATGTCCACCGATCCTGACCCCCAGACAACGAAAAAGTGGTTTTTCAAAATTCACCTGCCCACGATATATATTTATTTCTCCAAAATCACGAAATTTCGATTTTAAAAACGCTCCTGTAGCTTTATGTTTCAAGATTAGTGAACGAAATTTTGCGCTCTTATTTAACTTTAAGAATAATTTCGATTTTCATTAAAAAAATTTCCAAAAGTCGCGTCACTTCTACAGGGTGTCCCTTCAAAATTCGGAAAATCCGGTTTTTGTCACCTCATTTAAGGTCGCAGTTTTCAATCTAGGAGACTGAAATTTTTGTGGAAGTAAGATGTCCACAAGGAGTGGTCTGGTATTGCACTTGAGCAAAATCGGCTGAGCCGTTTCAAAATGGCGGCCATTTTAATTTTTGGAAAGAGGACTATTTTTTGAACCCCTGTATAAGCTAGACAGAAAAAGAGTTTTATATCAAATTCACAAGATTGGAAGTAAATGACTTGAAATTTAATTTAATGTGATAAAATTTGCATTTTTTCAATGCCACAAGTCAGTGGCGCGTGGGTAGGAAAAGGGTAAAAATGGCTAAATTTCTCCAACAATTTATGAGCACATTTTTGAAGTAATTAAACTGAAATTTTCACAGTAGACAACTATACTAATAGACTTCAACCCTTGAGAATTTCAAAAAGTAAATAAGAAAAATGGCGGAGATATTAGATTTTTTTACATGATGTTTATTTCTCTAAAATTTCAAACTTTCGATTTTCAAAACTCTCCTTTCAGTTTTTTTCCGAATTTATTAAAGATAGTGTAAAAAATAGTATTTTTCAAATAAAGTTAGCCAGTGGCGGGCATAGGAAAAGGGACAAAAATGTTAAATTTTGCCAATTTTTTTGATTTTTAAATTTAAAAATCCATTCTAAGGCACGTGTTCAAACGAAATGAAATGAAATTATCACAGAAAATTTTTCACAGTATTCAGAAAGCCAATAATTTAAAAAGCGGTGAAAATATTCATAATTTAATCGCATAAAAATACACTATTTACGCGATTGATGCGCAAGAAGGTTTTTGGCTTTGAAGGATTCAAGTCTATTTTGGACCGAGCATGAAAATGAGAACATTATTGGTAAGTGTGCCAAATTTTAAGAAAATTCGTTCACTAGAAAAATAGTGATAAAAAATCAAATTTGAAGACATAATATTCTTATTTGTGAGTTTTCGAAAAACTGTATTTTTTTCAAGTAGAACCTATAATTTCTAAAGGTCATGAATGTGAGTAAAAAAATTAACAGGTTATAAAATAAGTGCTGTTGTGTTGTGGAAATAATTAGGAGAAATGAGAATTCATGTTTTAATATAAAATAGTTAATGACATGACAGTTTAATTACATAAATGCTTCTCTTATGTCTTCGCAAATTGTTTCTTCCCTTCATTGTTATCCTGGCATTGTCGAGAGATCAATTACGAGTCTAGATTGGTCTCTCTCTAGTTATATTGATTGAAGTAATGAAATAAATAGTGCATGAATACCATAGCCGTTATAGTAAGTAATAAATTAATAATGCTGAGAACTTTTGCTGGTTGTGTGCTGACTGTCTTAGCTGTCTGGTCTACTTTTCCCGAGAACAATAAAATCGCTGTAGCTGCTCACTTATTCCGTAAACTAATTACTTATCTTTTTAGTACATACAGGAGAATTTGTGCCAAAAAAACTGCAGAAGTAAATTAAATTAGGCTCAGAATAAATTACGGAAGCGCCTCTTTTTTGTATCATAGACTCGAAAGATCTGAAGGCATGGATTTCATTTTCCTGCATATTTTCTGTAGTCTTCTAAACTTTTTTATTACTTTCTTCTTTTTTTTCTCCTTCTGTCCCTCAACTAAATCATATTTCTTGACAAATTATTTTTTTTATAATAATTGTTAATAATTATAATATATTTTAAAGATTTCCTCTTTTACACAAATAACGGACAGATTTCAATATAAATTATAATAATCATGGAGGGTAACAATTTTTTTGGTTAAAAAAGTTCATCCAGGTTCGGAATCGAACTCTGGCCTTCTAGCTTCGTGACCATGATCTTCCACGAGTTGCATTATTGGATTGATCAAGATCCTCACGAAACTTGATCGTGCGCTTTTTGTGAATAATTTCCTTATTGAAGATGCGCCCGTAAATTTGCATATGGCATAGTAGCTGAATGGTAATAATGAACAGTGCTGTAACAACTCCGATGGCAGCTTCTTCAGTTTTGTAAATAAATATGTTTATTAAAAACGGTGAACTTTTGACTATTTTCGAGCTCATGCATCAGTGGTATTTTCTAGCTGTTTGAGCTTGCAGCGTTTTCCGGAAAATTGGAAAATTATTTTGTGTAAGGCTCATATTATTTCACAATTTATGACAATTTTTAATTCAGTCTAAGTATAGAAAAAACCAAATAACGCAGGAATTTCAAGCTGTTTTCTAACTCTTCAATGGGACTTTCAAGCTATTTCTAGTGTTACATGGTTTTGATGTTTAAAAATTAATGAATGAGACCAAAAGCAAGGCGGTTAATGCAGTATAAAATAATGCAATTATCTTGGAAAAAGGTGCCAGTCACTTGAATTCTCTGCTTGGCTGTTGCTGCAGTCGATGATATGGCGAATCACTGTAATTACCGGTTAATGAGATGAGAGTTGAGATTTAGTTTTAGTTTGAGTTGAGTAATATTCATGAACACCGACTAGAATGACCGCGATCTCACGACCGATGTTGACTTCTTCGAAGCGGGTAGGGAAGAGTGTCTTACGCGTCCAGACGTGTGAACGCTTCTTTTCGTGAAACCGGAAAAAGGGTGCTAGGAGAAGGGACGGTAAATGCACCTGTGCTGTCCTTGCTCATAATTTTGAATTTTACGCAAAGAATATGCTTGTTGTATGCAATCAACTTTTCGTGTACGAGTTCGAAACATTTTTTAGCTTTCGTCATTTTCCGGAAAATCGAGAAAAACTTCTTTTTCGTGCTAGGATTTGAGCTCACTCGGAATTAGAAAACTACGATTCTGGAAAAAACGATACGCACAGAGGTGATACCTTTTTTACGTCATTTTCAGAAAGAGTTAAGTACATTAGTTTCCAAAAGAATGAAATCAAATTCCTAGTAAAACGAATAACTTAAAAAAGGAAAGTTAATTTAAATCCCCTTGAATCCGGCGCCCTGAGGCGTTTGTCTCATTTGCCTACAGTGTAAAGCCGGATCTGGCTTAGTGTGTGATGATTAAATTCGCACGTGTTTTGTTCACACTGTAATTCTGTTCTTGAGGGCTCATGGAGATCAACTTGTGTATTATTGACGGTAAATATCCTTATATTATAATGCAGAAAAGTTTCGCTTTAGAAAAGGGAGAATGAATTAACAAGTTATTATTGGAAAAAGATTTACCTATATCTACATGAATAATTATTTTTCTAGAATTATTGAATAAAACGTTCTTCTTTTTCATTATCCTACTGATTTCAGTTTAAAAATGATTTACATTCCTAATGACATAAGGCAATAGACGCATATTTACCGGTAGGAGCAGTCAATCACAGCTAGCCTGCTCAAGAAACCACAAGATGATATCGACATGTTATCGAATACCGAAATAAATATCACATAAAATAACACGAACACCTTGAAACAGCGAAGTAGCGCGATCGCACTCCATTATGGTCTCGTTTTTCTTGATTGCCAGGCTATTTTAACAATTGTGCTAAAGCTGTTTTATAAGTACTCATACCTATTGTAGTGAAAGCATCACACAAAGTAAATAACGATTGCGTATTTGAAAAAATATCAAAAACTATACGAAAAAATCGTAAAAACCTGCTGTAGCTTAATATTAACTATAATACCGGCAACGTAGATACGGCCAATGAAGTAATTCGTGAATCATTTTCTACAATCATTGCAAGCAGTGTAGTCAAGCAAATATGAAGGGGACATTTCCCACTTTATGAAACTCCGAGCTCAAGCATGACTCAGCCATGCACTTATGTGTTCAAAAGCTACTTCGTCATTCGAGATGCCATGTGCTTTGTTAAACGCGCTTCCAGATCAGAATTATTTTGCACCAAGTAAAAACTTCTCAGTTCATCGAGTGTAAAGTGCAAAGTTTCCTGATTCGAAACTAATTTTGTTGCGGCTTGGGGACAGTTTGTTTTAATGGGTAGTTTCGTCAATTAAAAGAGGAAAGTTCGTCACCGCAATTCAACCGTTTTTCTTTATTAAAGTTTCAGAATTTCAGATAATCTGCATAATTGGAAGTCGGGTGCAGTTAAATTGAATTTACTAGGACGACTTTCCCAGTCTGGAATTAGAACAATAAAACTCTACTCACCTTTTATAATAATAGAGGAAACGATATCTGAGAACAACAATTATTTTGTAACTGATATACCTACTTTGATAAAATCCGCTCACCGAATCACCTTCGAAAACATTCTACTCTATTTTCTATACAACAAGGGACTTTTGTACTTGATCAATTATTTAAAAAACTAATTTTTTCAATGGTATAAGGCTTTTGTATTTAAGTACATAAAATCAAAAAAAAAAAGTTAAAATACCCACAGAAACAATCTTGAAATTCCTCCAACACCACAACAGAGTTCACAAGCATCATGAATAATTCCGCGAAAATCTAAAGTACCTCTTCGCAGTTTTCATACATACCTATAGGTACCTGAATACTTAAATCATCAACTGGAACAAATCGATCGATTTCCATTGCGTTGGGAGACTCACTAAATTGATGGATATCAATGCCGGGGCCGGGGTGCTCCAACATTCGTGCTCTCTCCCCTTATTTCTCCTATACGTAGCAGTGATCTGCTATGCCTACCTACCTACCCTTCACCAATCAATCCACACTTAATTGAATACGCTCCCACTTCGATTTAACCATACTAATCGCTACCTCATACCTCTTATATGTGTATGTATGTAAGCCCACATGCGAACCATGAACAACATCTCGCGATCATCATTGAATGAGAGCAAAAGATTCTGGGCTATACCCAACTTGCCAACTTTACCACGGCTCAGTGAAGTTGGTCCTAACTGCTAATTTTTATAAAATACAAACGGCGTTCGTTTATCCACGTTTGTCCACTCATTTGTCCACTCGTTTGTCCTCTCTCCAAAAAACAGGTTACGGAAAAATAAAATAATGTGGTTCATTAATTTTCAAACGGATATACGTTTGTCCACGATTTACCCACGTTTGTCCACCCGAAATTTCCTTTGTCCCCGTTTATGGAAAAGTACGTAGGTAATGAATTTTATAAAAATTGCCATTTGGTGCTACGTTAATTTTTTTTTTTTTTTTTTTTGGTTATAGGTACTTATCGTGGACTCCTCTTCACCTCTCAAACAAACGAAAATTGCGGGTGCATAACGTGGAAAATCGTAGACAAACGTATCCCTTTTACAAAAATTCATGAAATCTGTTCATGGGGAGTGGCGGGGGGTGGGGGTTTGTTGATGTCAAATTTATAAATTTTTCCAAAAACTTTACCCTGGTCAAACAAATGCCGTTTTAATTAAATGAAAATTTGTATTTGGTGCCGCTGTCATTTTTAAAATTTGGTCATAACTTTTTTATGGACGGACAAAGGAAAATTTTCGTTCGTCAAACGTGAACAAATCGTGGACAACTTCAAAAAAGACAAAATTAAGTAATGAAATATGTTCCTGAAGGTGTTGATGCAAAATTTTGTAATTCTGATTTTTTTTACTAGTGCCGTTTGAAAATTGATGAAATCTGCCCATGGGAGGGTGCTGATGTCAATTTTTTTAGGTCGTAACTTTTTTAAGGGCGGAGACAAAGGAAAATTTGACACATGGACAAATCCTGTCCAGTTTGAAAATCAATGAAATGTGTACCAATGTTCAAGGGTGTGATTTTGGTTGAACAAACGAATGCCGTTTTGATTTTATAAAAATTCTCATCTAGGGGTGCCAACTTCACTGAACTCTTCACAACTCACAAAAATAAGTAATTTAATGCTGACCACCGGCCATAACGTTGAGCCATTTGTAGGTACCTATAAACTTGCAAAAAAAAGTTCGTCAAGTTAGAGGATTTCAAACCTTATATACCACTCTACTCATTAGTTCTGGTATTTTGCTAAAAAATATACGATGCGATTCTTTTATCTAGATTGTCAATTATTACTTACCTATTTGGAATTTGTGACGAGCTTGATCTACTAATTCGTGCCACAAGAAAATTTTATGATATCCGGAAACAGACTACTCTCTCGCCATGTTATACATACCTACATAATAGTTACAACGCATGCTCCATGCTCCATAATAATTAATTGCATTTTAGTTATTGATTTCATTGTTTTCATTTTATGTTCAATAAGCTTGCTTAGATTGAGTGCATGTTTTTTTGATGTCCAGAGTCTTGAACATTTTTATAAGTTAGTACTTAGTTTATAGGTACTCATTTAATCATCAACGTACAAAATTTGACGAGTTAATGAGTTCATTTATTATTAAGATTATTCAAATTATGAAAATGTTATGTAAATTAAACGGGATGGAGGAGGTATAAAAAAGATTATCAAGAACCTTGAACGAAGCCTCCTTGCGGTGTAAGACATATTATTAAAACATTTATCAGAGAGCATATCCTGCCTTCGTAATCTTTGTTTATTCAATCACCCCATCTACTAAAACTTTAATTACCTTTTTGCTAAAATGTAAATAAAAAAATTAATCGATTCTAACAAATGATGCTTCAGGCTGAAATGTTATCCATGAGAGGGAGGGAGGGAGGGGGGTGGGTCTTGAATGTAAATTATTATTCAAGCAAATTTTATAGAAAAAAGCATGTCAAATTTTCATGGATGGAAATAATTATTGTAACAAAAGCATCGTCTTCACAACTTGTGACAACTTGTAAATTACTTATTTTAATTGACTCCAGATTTTTCGCTCGCAGACTAGTTGAATAAATAATGATATATCGAAAAGACGTTCCGGATAATTCTCGTCATTCAGTTTAACATATTATATCCTAATATTTGCAATAAATACCTACTCTCGAAAGAAAACAAATAATGGAAAATTATTCATAAAACTTTCATCAATTTCCGCCACACCGCTGTTATATACCTATAGGTAGGTACCTACAGGTGCTCATTTTATCTGAAAACATACAACTGTATGTATATCAAAAACTATGCCTCGGATAAAAAAAGTGAGTACCTAATAAAAGTTGTTTTTCTGGAAGGGGACACCCAATGAAACTTAACTTGATCCCCGGCCCCTGGGGGAAATTTGAAATTTTGGTTTTAATTTTTTTTTTACGACCAAACGATACGAAGGATTCATCTGGAATATATTTTTCGATTCATGGTAGATGGTATTTTTGGCCATAAAATCCGAATCTGCAATAAATAATACGTAATGAATACGGACTAAAAATTAATTTAAAGAAAACCAAGTTAATGGTAGTTACAAAGTTCCCGCGGAGTCTGAACCCTGTGAACCTGGTGGCAAACACCACGATAGAGAATGTGCCAACGTATAAATATCTAGGAACTTGGATAGAACAAACGGGTGATCACACAAGAGAGATAAGAACGAGGATAGAGATGGCCAGATCTATATTTATGAGAATGAAAAAGTTGTTTACGAGTCGGGATATTGACATGGAGCTTAGGATGAGGATGCTTCGCTGTTACATCTCTTCCACGCTTTTGTATGGAGTCGAGGCATCGACCCTCAAGCCACATAGATAAGCTACAAGCCTTCGAAATGTGGTGCTACCGAAGAATGTGGCGGATTTCCTGGACCGATAGAATTAATGCCGAAGGGCTGAACCGGATGCAGAGAGAGTGCGAAATAATTAGCACCATAAAAAAGAGAAAGCTTCAATATCTGGGCCATATAATGAGAGGACAGAAATACACACTTCTCCAACTGATAATCCAGGGGAAGATTGGTGGAAAGCGGAGTATTGGCAGACGCCGTGTATCCTGGCTGAGGAACCTGAGGGATTGGTTTGACTGTAGCAATGTTCAGCTGTTCAGAGCTGCAGTCTGGCAGTCAGTAGGGTCCGGATTGCTGTAACAGCAAACCTCCGATAGGAGATGCACTACAAGAAGAAGAAGAATAAATAATAAGGGTTTTAACCAAAATACAAATTCATCCCCAAGCCCCACCTGTATCCTGGCTGAGGAACCTGAGGGATTGGTTTGACTGTAGCAATGTTCAGCTGTTCAGAGCTGCAGTCTGGCAGTCAGTAGGGTCCGGATTGCTGTAACAGCAAACCTCCGATAGGAGATGCACTACAAGAAGAAGAAGAATAAATAATAAGGGTTTTAACCAAAATACAAATTCATCCCCAAGCCCCACCTGCATCCTGCATGGAGGGGGAAGGGGGCAACAATAAAAACGTGGGCTCTCATTTAAGTTTACAAAGTTGCTGGCCCCCACCCCTAGGAGTGGGGGTGGGTTAGTCGAGTTTGGTGTCATTGGGGATGTCCCCCTTCCAGAAAAACAGCTTTTATGACCCACTTTTTTTGATCCCAGGCGTAGTTTTTTCCTCTTTACCTCAAACTTGGGGTCAGTCCACTATAGGTACCTATGTGCTTATATGTACCTATATCAATATTTTAGAGCCAGATCTATATAAAAGAGCCACCCTCTCTTTTTTGTCGGCGTTATTCTTCCATTTATGGAAGACCTATTATGACTGATATGACTGATGTGTAACTGACCCTATCTAAGTATATCTACCTAGAGGATTTTCTATAAGCTGGCAATCCCACTGCTGTTCCAGGATTATCTGCATGTTATCAGTGATAATGGGATCACTTATTTTGATGATTCTTTCCAGAGAAGGGTGTTCGGAGAGAAAATTTAGAAAAAAAATCTAAAGAATTTTCTTTAGATTTATAGACTACAACCTCTTAATGCAATTCTTGTTATTCTGGAACTTTTGCATTACGTTCTTATGGTAAAGAATTAATGAATAAACGTCATAGGCTTAGGTACCTATAATTTATTGTAATCATTCAATAGTGTATTGTTCTTTGTATAGCTCTACATGGGAAATAGAGGATAAAATAATGGGTTTATCTATTGTACCTCTATCATTTTAGAGATAGGTTGACGTTGACATCTTAAGTATAGATATTATTAATGGATTAATGGATAATGGAAACAAAAAATTATAAGTAGTTACGTACCTATAGGTACCTGTCTATGTGATGTGTAGGATCTTTACTATAACAACAGGAAAAAATGTTGATAGCAGTTGTTTACAGATAGATAAAATGGCAAAAATTATAATGGAATCTCTAAATCGGCGTACTTTATTCCCACCTGTATACCTACCTATTTTTTTTTATAATATCTATATACCTAGGTAAGGTAGGTACCTACTATAGGTATAAACCTTCATGCGCGTCAATCTCATAAATGGGGTATTTTTAGGTTCAATTAGGGATTTTCACCGCTTTTCAAATTGACTTTCTGTAATTTTTCATGGTCGATATCATATTCGCATAGGTACCTACTGTTTGGTGTGAAAATTTCAGTTCAATTCCTTTAAAAATGGGCTGAAATTTATCATTTTTTCCCCTTTTCTAGCACGCCACTGGCTAATTTTACACTGCGTTGATATTCAAAAATACTTACAGGGGCGTTTTGAAAATTTAAAATTTAAGAGAAATAAGCATCACGAGAAAAAAGCTAATAAAGTCTGTACACTGAGAGTTGTCTGTTGTGATAACTAAGGATACATCATCTCGTTATGTTTCTTACTCCTTCTATTGCATTGCATAGTCAATCGAGTTAAAATGGGACGTATTGTCAGAAATACGTTTGAATCGTCAGCAATTCTAAAAAGATGAGCGAGAGTGAGACGGAAGTATCGACTCGCGTCTTGATACGCTTAGATTGATACGATATTACGATAAGATTGTCGTCGCTACTGTCAGTAGTGTCAGTGTCAGCGCTAAATATACTAATAAGGTTTGTGTTGTGATTTGAAACGTTTTTAATACGAAATTAGCAGAATTACCTGTGTTATTGAAATGTGGAATGTTCGTAAAGAGTGAAATGACCTATATCTAAGCTGGCTATTACAAAACCATCTGGTACCTATGTGGGAAATTCGAAAAAATCACATCTGTAGGTAATAATGATTGTTTTTTTTTTGTACTTTAAAAGTTAAAAGTTGTCAAATTCCTCCTACTGGGACATCAATAAATTGAAGAAACGATTGGTCTGATTGTTACAGGATTTTTATGAATTTTCAGTAAACCGTAAACTCTAGCCTTTTTTCAATTATTTATAAGTATAGGTACCTAATGATTACTTGATCCCATAAAGACTTAATAATTGGTTAAAATAATACATCCAGTTTGAGAAAATTTAATTCTCCCATAATCCTATTGATGGGCTATTAGTATTCAAAGTGGAAGACCTCCAAGGTCATAAAGTGATCATAAAAAATATTCGATACCTAATGATAATACATATACCTAAATCTAGTTACATTAGGTACATAACGGTTGGGGTATGTATGTAGGTACATACATAAGAATAAATAGAAAAAATTCCTCATTATTATCACACAGTTTCTAAAAATGTCCACGATTATGACCATACTCTAAAAGATTTCGCCTTCTATCTCATTCCAGACTCAACTTCCTCACCTCTCGGCATGGCCGCGACCCCGACAATGGGCGGCTCGTCAGGGGGCGGCACGTTATTGCAATGCACCGACGACAGGGGCGCCCCATTCGCCGGCTGGCCTATCGGTCCCGCCTCCAACTCCGCCTTAGCACAGCCCACTTTGTGGCAGTATCCGACCGGTAAGTAAGCTTACATGTATGTTAAGGCAGACAATACATCGCGGATTTCGTTGTTGGGTTTTTTTCGTGGAGGGATGGAGTAATTTTTGACTTCAGTTGGTATAAGGGAATGTTTTTGAAAGAGCGAGCCGCCTTTTACGTAAGAACTTTTCACTGCAGACACATCGTGGTTTCGCTGTTATTTCAGCTCATCAGTCTTGCCATTAAGTACCCCATATCATAAACCATAAACCAAAACCAAGAACATCAGAATGCTCGATGTCTCTGTCTTCACCAGACCATCTGGGAGTGATGTGTCTTTCATTCAGAGAAGGTTCATTCAGAGAAAATTTTGACGCAAAAAAGCTAAGATCCTTGGAATACTTTTTTCACGTCCATGCAGAAGTGGCAAATTTTCGTATTACTGAAACTTTTTTTTTGCATTGTGGCCCCAAAGAGAGAAGGTAGCATCATAGTAATAATACTTGCCGTGTTAGAAAGTTAAATGCTAACAGAGGTTAAGTTGCATGATTAAAAAAAAATAACCCTACCGGTTTTGTCTAATCAACTCTCTTCAAGGACTAGGTTGTTCTGAAAGTCAAATTTGTGGAGAAATTCCCTATATTGGCCATCCAGAGTATGTTCGGATAAAAAATCATCAAGTTGATTACATGTGTAAAAAAATATCAAAGATTAATAAGGTTCTACTCAGGTTCCAAAGAAATCCAGAAAAAATACTAGAAAACGAAGGTGAAGTACCTATTGGGGTCATTCAACCATCTTAATGGTGACTCAAGAAGATGGCTCATAAGATGCATAGAATGACTTGGCCCTCGATTGCTAGGTATTTTTTTGGATTTTTGATTTTGGTGTGATCAAAATTTTTACGCGGGATGGTTCTGTATCGATCAATATTGTAATCAATTGGAATTATGCCACTTATTGCAGAAATAATATTCTCCGCAGTAATAGTTTGATTCATATTCCGCTTGTGGTCAAAAAATGAATTTTGGGTTGATTCTTTTTGAACGAAATATTACTTTAAGCTTTTTCGGCGCCGCGGAAGCTCACTGCAAGTTTGGGGTGTTTTTGGTCTCTTGTGTGCTGTTGTGGCGTGCCCTATGTTGTACATATACTTACTACAAGTTTTGCGAATTACGCTTCAACATAACATCACCAAGCATCCTTTGAAGTTGTCAGGCTTGTGAGCGGACCTCTCCTATACCTGCAAAATACCACGTACCCCCCAAACCCCCCGGTTGGACTTCTAACGCGACCCGCAGGTGTATAACTTCATCCAAAGGAGCCCTTCAGCAATTATTCTTGTTGCCGCGTGATCCAAATTTAAAGCTAGAACACTGTCCAGTACCGTTTCATGTAATAAAACTTTTCAAAAACGGTTCAGGTTAGCAATTATTATGACCAAGAGTAACTTTTCTGTGTATAGGAAACGTTGGTAGCTTAATATTTGTTTTTAAAAACACAATTTTTCCAGTGTCGTGAAATTTAGGGACAAAAACACTCACTGACAGGCAAAACCCTAAAATCTCCGCCACTGGCATATAAAAAAAATTTATCGGCATTAAATTCAGCATACCTAATATCAATGCTAAGATGTGTACAAAAGTTGAGCTCTGTACCGGTTGAGCTCTCAAACGATTCCTGAGATAGGTATCATCAACTGGAAAAGTCTTTCTTTGGCACCTTGTACTTCAAGAACGGTGAATTACCTGAGTCGCGGCCAATTGACGGGGGCTTTAAGATGAAGTGAGTCAAGTGCCACTTCAACTGTTTCTGAATAAAAATTTTTTCTTAAATTCGGCATGATTCTTTTTGCTCCGATCCGATTAGCTCCAAGTTTCTTTTTTTTTGCAAAATCCGGCCAGGTTAATTTTTTTTAAAGGTTTTTTTCGATTTTTTCCCCAGATCGGGTCAGATCGATTTTCTGGTAAGGAAACTGTATGGAAGTTTAAAAAAGGTCCTGTCTACTCGAATTTTCTTTATGATTATGTCAACTCGAAAATGCGAGCTTTTTTCGAGCATTTTTAAACCCCACCTAAATTTTTTCAAGGTCGGTTTGACAAATAGTTACGATCAGTTCAGATTTTTGTTTTTGTTTTGTAGAAAGATCGGGTTTCAAGGCCCAGTCAGTTGTTTTTTTTTATGCAATGCCCGGTGTACCGAGGTCCTGTCAGCTCTATATTGTTTTTCAGTGTCTTGAATATTCGAACCTTATCAAACCGGATCTTACAAGAAAATGAAGCTGACTGAATTTTTCAAAAATCGAATGTTCAAGCTGACCGTACCTTGCCCAAAAAAATCGATCTAAGTGGACTTTGCAAAATAAAAAAAATGATAGCTGACCGGACTTTGCAGAACGGACTTTTGGAGCGGACTTTTGGAAAAATCAAGTTTTTGAGCTGACCAGACGTTGAAAAAATCGATTTTATAACTGACCGAACTTTGTCAAGCCGGATCTTGAAAATAATCTAGCGGAGCGGATTTTACAAAAATCAAATTTTCAAGCTGTCGAACTTTGTCAAAAAATCGAGCTGACCGGACTTTCCAAAACAAAATATCTACAACTGATCGGATTTTGCAAAAATCGAATTTTCGATCTGACCGGACCTTGTCCTGTATAGAACACTTTACTAACTTTGCAATCCACGAGCCGCTACTGGTGCGCAGAAAGTTTATGATCCAAGTTGGCACACCTTAAGGTCAGCTATTTCCATACTTATTGGTTACCTGGTTCTGGTAACCATGCAATAAGAAGGACTTACGCTAAGCCCATGGTGTGCCTATACCTGGATCATAAACTTTCTACGCACTTTTTTTACAATATCTTTTGGCCGACTCAGGTATAGGAACTTTTTTCCTTAGAATGAGCCAAGAAAACTTAAAACTATTCGCACTTATTTAGGATAACCCTGTAAACTCCTTATTCAAGGGTGTTTTGAGAAAATTTGAACCGCGAAAGTGAAAGAACAAATTAAGTTACTTTATAGACATAATAAAAGATTTGTATCACTCACTGAGGAAGTAACATCTTGGACTTTCTCCAATTCTCCACATAACACTGATGATGATGATGTAAGTTGTGTGTTGATCGACATGTGAATTTACAAAAAGAGACTCTCAGTCAGTATACTAAAACTAGAGGATCAGTGGTTAATCCTCACGTGTATGCTTTGCAGTCTCCTCGTGACGCATACGAGGATATTTGTAACGGATTACACAGACGGTTGTTTTTTATACGCGAGTGTGTGGGATGATGTAAGCTGTTTTTAACGTTGAAGCGTGACTACCTGCGGGGTATGTTATTGTTGTTTGGGTCGATTTTGCACGAGTAGCAATTATGAAAGATAGTAATCGTGCCACAATGGTCACATAATATGGAACTAATGAATAGGTCACTTAATGAGGTGCTAATTTTAATATAAATGGATTTTCTTGGAAATGTTGATACAGTTTATATTATAAGTAAGCACTAATTTCTGTGGTATTTAATTTATAGTGGCAGGTAAAGCCCACCAAGTTAGTGGGAAGTTTGGATTAATTCCTGGAAATGTTTGTATACAATGATGATTGTGGTTATAGATATAAGGTAGTACCTACTATTGTCTGAATATTTTGTAACATGTAGGTGAACCGTTTTAATCGTTCCTAGAAATTGTAGTTATACAATAATACCATCATACCATGTAGGATAGGTGGATAGGTAGATATGCAAACACATTTTTTATCGTAGAATACTAATCACAAAGTAGGCAGGTTTACTAACTCACTAGATGATGCATTCCTGCGTAGATACCTGCGGAAAGGTAAAAGTAAAACCAACATATACATACATAATCTACATCCTAAAAACACAAAAAACACCGTTAATTCAGTCTCACATATTTTTATTTATTACTCCCATCATATATGTTTATGTTGGTTTACCTTAATCCCTTTTTGTTTATTACCTTTTTTTTTATTATTATTTATTTTACTGTATCGATTTCCTTCTGTGTGTTTAGTTTGATGTTATGATTTTGTTGCAGCTTCCGTCCCCGTGGAGCCGATGGTTCCTCTCCCTTTCCCTCCTGTTGGTCTTCAGCTAGTGCGAGAGCCCACTACTGGAGGTTTCCTTCTCTTGCCAACCACCACAGGAATAGGTTTGTTCGCTTTTCCCTTTTCACTAATACCCTTTATAACTACCGCATTGTGCACTGCACTAAAACTAACTTAATTACATAACTGATGGGACATGCTGATGCTGTGGTGCTGGTACATAATAAAACTGATACATGCCAAAACTACACCGTTTTAAATATTGGGATCTGAACGGATTCTCTCTAGTGAAACCTTCCCTATATACCTAGGTCTCTATAAACCTAGGTACCTACAGCTTTACACAAAAGTCCTTTTTCCCTGGAACCCCTATCTACTATAAGTGTTTCGTTCCCTGGTTTAGAACCACTGAAACATGCCTACCCGACAGATTTAGACGAAAGTCTTCTATTTTGCTGGCATCCCTGTTTAAAGGTCCCTCCCTAGTTCTTTCCCTGGTTTTGGCACCACTGAAACATCCCCTACCTGGGTCTCTACACATTTAGTACATAAAAAGTTAAAATAGGGACATGTAAGCCGTTTTTCTCTATCTTGAACCGTTTTCATTGTACAGGGCCTTGAACTTGAAAAATGACGATTTTCACTTGTTTATAACTCAAAAACTTCTGAATTTAAACACCAACTGTAAAAGCCAATCCTATTTTCTCTTCTCAGACAATCTAAAAATGCAATAACATAGGAGCATTCCATTTAAAAAAACATAACTTTGATATGCCACTGTCATATGGGACACTCTGTATACTCCAAAATAATTTTAAATTATGGCCATTGTGATCCTGTACTTGAATTTGCAAATTTTTTTTTGAAAAAATCAATCGTTTGACCTACAGAGACCGCTTCGAATAAGCTGGGACACCCTGTATTTGTTATGGGAGGAGATGTGAATAAAATAATGAGAAGAAAATCATTTTCACCTTTTTGCATCGTCGGGTCACTACAGAATTATATTTTACTATTTATTTTTCTTTACAGGTTCGTACATTATTGTATAATGTTAAATTACACGAACCATGCATCAGGTTTGCATGTCAAACGATATTATCGCCAGGTCAGGCAATGCTTTTAATTGGTGTGTAGTTTTATACAAGTGAGGTGAAAATGATTTTTTTTTTGTATTCATCCATCAGGTATTTTCTTCCACGAAAAGTGTATCTCACCACATCGAACCATTGCACTTTATAGGGATTCCAAGGACACAAACGATGGTCTAAATCGGTAGAGTGTGGGGAATACTTTAGTCAGTCCGAACCCAGGTAAGGTACCTTCAGATGTGGGTGCCAAGGAAATACAATATTTTTGTCTAAATTTTTAGACCCAGGTAGGGTATTTTTCACTATACAGGGTACAACATGTATCCTTCTCTATATTGCTATCTCGGAAACGGTAAAATATGGAATAGGGCATTAAATAGGTTCAAAAGTTCCATAAAATAACCTTAGGAAATTGCAAAAAAATCAGCGGTTCTAAAAATATTTACAAAAAAAATTGTCCTAACTAAAAATCGCAAAACTTTTTTATTTATGGGAATTTTGAAAATCTGAAAAGTATGTACAATTATCTATATTTTCATCTAATTTGGGATTTTTGTGGCCTACTGGATTTTGGAACATCACCACCATCTTTGGCAATTTCTTGAAGAAGAGCCTTTCCAGTTCCTCAATATTTTTGTAGGTCCTATTGTAGACTCAATCTTTTAAATATTCCCATAATAGGCCATAATAGGAGTGGTGAGATATGGGGATCTCGGTGGCCATTGAACTGAACCGTGGGTTCCAATCCACTTCTCCGGACATTCTTCAACCTGATTTTTTATATAGCTAGCTGTAAAAGTGGCAACTGCTTCAGTGCACCATGTATTTAATTTGGCAAGATAAAAATAAATAAATATTGTATGGATGTGGTAAAGCCCAAGTGTCAGAAGTTTTTTCAAGTAGCCTCAAGGGCCGCTGACATAACTTAACGACTGTTGTGAAGCAGCCGGGACCCCCTTTTTAACGTACCTCCCGGAGCACGATGCCGGTACCTGTGATCGTTAAATTTTCTTGTAAATAACTGGACCAAACACTTGATTGTCAAAAACGCCACACAGACACATACATTATTAAAGCCAAATTTTATTTGTGGTCGTATTTCTTGCAACAAATGAGGTTTTTTGACTCATTTTTTTTGACAAAACAAATTTTGACTCATTGGTTTTGTTCTTTTTGATTTACAAACTACCTACAAAAATTAGTAGGTACGTTCGCCATTTAATTTGTGACCAACATCTCTTCAAAATGTGATCAACGCCCGCAGCATTGCACAATTTCTGAATCAATTTGAAGGATCAAAGATGGGGTAGGACAGAAGAGGCCTGTAGCACCTTCTCCCACTAAAAAGCTCATAATTTTGAAAAAATGCTACATAACACCTTTATCCGCTCAGCTCTTTGGTAACTGGCCCTGAGCACTTCCGACTGCATTTTCTTCAATACAGGCACTGGAATGCTTCTTAGATGTCATAAATATGACTGTTCGTTTATTGTTCCTATTAACAATATGATAATGTACCGTTTTCGAGATACAGGTGTAAAAAAATTCCCAGTTTTTTTTTGACGATATCTCAGGAGCAGGGTAAGATACAGAACCCAGTTTTTGTACACACGTATTGTCATTAATATTGGCTACTTTCAGGATTTCGACAATAGGCCAATAATCAAAAAAGTGATAAAATGAAGAAGTCGTTCCGTTATAGGTACATACAGGGTGTTGATTTTCAAAGCGGGCCATAGGGGATTAGCATTGCGAAAGTGGTTTTTGAGGATTCCTGCTCGCCGTTTAAACTGACAGAAATGGTTTTGGTATCAAAATGAAGCTAAAATTATTGCGCATAACGCTTGATATCAGAAATTAATTTAATTTCACGTTGTTTTCTGAAATTCTTCAATAAAAATTCAAGTAATTGTCAATGTTTAATCACAAAATAGCATGCCTTGCCTAAACAATAATGACGTTTCTACGTTTTGACAATGCAATAATAAAACATTGGTCTATTAAAAAAATTCACGGCAAATAAATCGCGAACCCTCCTGTAACTGGCTACACTGTAGTAGGTTTTCACCATAAAGACTCTTTCTTGGTTTGTATAACCCATTTTTAAATAGAACCAGACTTTATTATTACCTACTGACTTATAAAGTTTTATTATTGGATTGTCAAAACGTAGAAACGTCATTATCGTTTAGGCAAGGCATGCTATTTTGTGAATAAACATTGACAATTACTTGAATTTTTATTGAAGAATTACAGAAAACAACGTGAAATTAAAATAATTTCTGATGTCAAGTGTTATGCGCAATAATTTTAGCTTGATTTTGATACCAAAACCATTTCTGTCAGTTTAAACGGCGAGCAGGAATCCTCAAAAACCACTTTCGCAATGCTAATCCCCTATGGCCCGCTTTGAAAATCAACACCCTGTATATTTCTGGTTCAACTATACTTTCATGTTTTTCCTGTTTTTCTGGAAAATAGTTCACATTAAAACTCACATTGGCAGTTTAAAATGTGCTTCCACAATGCCAATTTTCCCAATGTCCTAGAAATATGATTCCCCCGATGAGATTCCCCCATCATTGGTGAAGCAGTCCTTCGGAACAATTTCTCATGTTTTCTGTTATCTTGTGAATTTGTCATTTTCTACCGGAACTTTTCCCAGGTCTCTCAAAACGGGACGGGTTACACCTATACACAAATCCGGTGACATCCATGATGTGGGTAACTATAGACCGGTCGTAAATACACCGACATTTTCGAAGATTCTTGAGTATTGTTATCTCAGGAGACTTTCTTCCTTTCTTAACAAGAATGAACTACTAACGTCTTCACAGTACGGTTTCAGGCCTGGTCGTACGACCAATGCTGCATTGCAAAGTTTTTATAACGAAGTCTTACGTCTTATGGAACGTGGGCAATGTCCGGCCGGCATGTTCTGCGATCTCAGCAGGGCATTTGATTGTGTAAGTCACTCGCTACTTCTAGAGAAGTCCGAAAATATTGGGATTAGAGGCGTGGCACTCTCATGGCTGAGATCATTTTTGAGTGACAGACAGCAGCATGTTGTAGTCTGCCACCTCGATGGGAGCAAGCGAAAGGTCGTTGGTAGTAAACCTACAGACATAACCGTGGGTGTAGTCCAGGGCTCAGTTCTCGGGCCTACTTTGTTTCTAATATACATAAATGACGTCATCAATTCGACTAGGGCTTCCCACGTCACTCTGTACGCGGACGATACATCGTTGGTGGTGGCCGGGGATACCCATGAATCTGTTCAGCGGTCGTGTGCCGAATGTATGCTCGATGTGGCACAGTGGTTTGCCGGGAACGACCTCTGTTTGAATGTCAGTAAGACGTGCTATATGGTCTTCCACAGTCATCAAAACCTGTCGGACCTGAATCTCGAAATTCCCCTCTATGGTGATGCAATCAAACGCAAGACAACTATGAAGTTTTTAGGTGTTTTTCTGGATGAAACTTTCAAATGGCACAGCCATGCCGATTATATTGTGGCAAAACTGAGCTCCATAAATTATTTATTTAGGTCTCTTAGAGCTGTTTTGTCATTGCAACAGTTACTGAATATGTATCATGCCCATGTAACATCTAGATTGAGATATGGCATAACATTATGGGGTGCGGCGCCGTCTGCCCGGGGTGTGTTTGTGACACAGAAAAAAATCATCCGATCGATTGCGGGGGTGTCTATGAGGGAGTCGTGTCGCCGATTTTTTGTATCATACGGCTTGCTCACACTCGCCGGCTTGCTAATTTTCGAACTTTCATGTTTTGTGTATGAAAATGGACATTTATTTCACACGGGTAGTAGTATGCATCAAATTGACACTAGGCACAAAACAGTTATCGTTTGCCAAAGCACAGGCTGAGTTTGACTGAGAGGTCGCCTTATTATCTTGGTCAAAAAATTTACAATACTCTTCCCCGGGAAATCTGCTCGAGTCAGTCTCTTGATGTATTCAAGAGACGCCTTCGGAACTATTTAGTTTCCGAATGTTTTTATAACCTCGAGGAGTTTTTCTCTTCGAAACACTAATGATATGAGCGTGCATGCTTCAGGTGACTAGATTTTCTAATTTATTTGTATAGTCTTTACATGTTATGTATATTATATGTATATGTACAAATTCTAGTTATCTTTATGACAGTTTCCGATACTTATTTTGTAAGTTTTATGGAAGAAATAAATATTATTATTATTTATTATTAATAAGGGGCAAAAAAATTTAAAGCAACCCTAAAATCACCGCCACTGTCATATGGAAAGAAATTTAAGTAGCGCTCATAAAAGTAAATAATTATTAATGATGATATGTGTACAAAAGTTCAGTTTTATTTATCTCAAACAGTTCCTGAATAATTAATTATTATCAAAAACTTCAAAAAAAATTTTGACACCCTGCGTGTCTCGAAAATGATGGGTTTTCGGAGCTATGTTAATGGGAACGTTTTTTCATAGAACGCGGTAAGGAATGACGTGCACCTTTCATTCTCCGAAACATGTTGAAATACCCTGTACTTACAGTTAAATGGAATTTCTGGACTGTAGCTTGCCATGGTTTTGATGTCAAACATTAAGTCAAAAAATCAATTTTCAACGGGTTTTCTCAAGAAAAATGGGTATGATATATCGTTGAATTCCTTGTTTTTTATCTTTTAACCAAGTAACAAAATCCAATAAGGCGACCATAGGAAAAACGAAAGGTGGGACTATCTCAAAATCTAGTAGCCAATAAAACCCGCAAATTAGATGAAGATGTAGGTAATTGTGTATATTTTCATTCACACCTTAGATTTTCAAAATTCTTATTACCTAATAAGAAAGTTTTGAGGATTTTTAGTTTTGAACGATTTTCAGTTTTCCTCTAAATATTTTGAGAACCGCTGTTTTTTTGAAATCTTCAAACTTCTTATTAAAAGACATGTAATTAGGAAGGAAACTCTTGAACCTTTGATACCCTATTCCACCTATTACCGTTTCTGAGATGTCTAAATACAGGCTGTTTCTTAATAACATGCTAATACTTCATGATGTGATTCCTCAGGTCATTTATAAAGAAAAGTTTAATACATATGAACATAAAATATGTCCGCAACGTCTTAATTTTTTTTTTTAGGGGTGTTGAATTTTTGGTTTTTTATGAGTTATATTTTTTTTATCTACGAAAATAGTGTTATAGAAAATAGAAAATATTTCTTTCAATTTTGGTATGTGTTAATAACATTAAACCACATTTTTAAATTAGAAAAGATATTCTTTTGCTTCACTCTGACATTGTCTGTTTTTGAAAATTATTCGCTAACTGTTAAATTAATATAATTTTAATTAAGAACGGCGCGCCCGAGGAGGAAAAACGCAGGAAACCGTTACCATTGATCAGACTAATCAGAAAAAATATCCGCATGGCAAAATGTCAGTGGCGTACTTTTTTTTTTGTTAATGTCAGAGTACATGTTTGTATGCGGACGCCACTGGGGAAGCAATAGAAAACCTTTTCTATACAAGACATGCCAAAATTGGAAAAAAATATTTAAACCACTTTCGTAGATAATGAAAAAACTCTTAAAAAATACAAAAAATTCAACACCCTCTTGTAGCAAAAAATTCTAGCCGTTGCGTACATATGTTCATATTAATAACTTTTCTTCATAAAATGACCTAAAGAATCATGTCCGGACTGAAGTATTATTAGCGTGTTAGGTATTAAGAAACAGCCTGTATATAGAGAATTTGAATAATGATGCACTCTGCATCTTGCTTCTTATGAATCATTCGAATCATTTTTGAACCATTCTTAGAGAGAATCTGTTCAGATGGGGATTTCTATAAATTCCAAGATCTTGTGCATTCTGCATGGATCTGGAACATGATTCTTTACGTTAATCAATCTAAAATGCAGGTAGGTAATCCCAGAAAGTTTACTACAGTCCGCTCAGCTTTAGCAAAACGAGTTGCGTCACTGCTAATCTTGCCATCTCCTTTAAACTATTAAACTATAAGCAATAATGGCATGCATTTTTTTTTAACATGACGCATAGAAATAATGGAAGTCATCAAGAAATGCACTAACTTGTTTTCAGCATTGCAGCTTCTATGACTCTCACTCTCATTAAGCGTTATATTTTTAATGTTACCTACTAATTAACTTGTACTCCGATTCCTATAATAATTACATTCCCCTTTGACGTATAGTCTACCACCTAAACGGAAAAAAAATTGTCTCGCTTCTGGGTAAGGTCGTGTGGGGGGAGGGGGGTGTTTTTTTCCTTCGAGGGTCGCCTGATTCAGGATCGCTGGAAACACCTCAGCCTCATGGGCTTATTGTGCTTACCTCGTGGGGGGGGGGGGGATAATAAGTTACCACAGTTTTCTGTGTACGATTACGAAATTGATCCCCAAAATTATTCAATTTTTTTTTCAAAAAATGCATTGCTATTTATTTATCCTTTTAAGCCGAAAACGATTTTATATAAAACTATTTATATAATATCAAATAATTTATTTTGATCGAATTTAACAAACATATTGAAGGCCCAAATAAGTTGTTTATTGTAGAAAGGTAAGTATAATTCTAGTCAACATTCTGTGACAGTTTACAACAAAAACTACTTTGCATACAACGACGTACCTAGTTAGATAGTTTTCTTAAACTATTCAAAGCAAAACACAATTTACATTTTTTTATTAATCGTTTTGTTTTGCTTTCTGAAGACGAGGTAAGGTAAAGGTAGGTGCTTATAAATAGTTACAGTGTGACAATCTCATACATTATCATAATGGAGTTTTTAATTATGTATATCTAATGTGTGCATAGGTATAACAGCAAAAATTGACCTTAAAAACTGTTTCTTACGACACACTATAACAACTACTTTTGATTAGCGTATGTATTATTATCTATCGATAATAATTATTAGTTTATTCATTTTCATATAATGTACCTACGGATAAAACATTATAACATTGGAAATTATCAATACCTGCTACTTAACGTCTTTATTATGCATGCAAATCGTTCAAGTAATCACGTAAACAACAAACTATACCTATTCGCATCATGCATAGCTTTATGATTCAGTTATTGAGCAAGAGCGGTTCAGATTCCTGATGGGCTTGTAATATCCGGGACTTTGATCATAAATGATCGTTCAAACTTTAACACACTGATTTGATATAGCACATAATACGTAACTGTATCATAAAGGTTAATTATTTTGTATGCATGGTATTGAAAGGAACACTTATAAGGGAAGGATTATTATCATCCCTGATGTGGAGCCTTATTTTGTGGACGAACTCCCTTTCATGTTAGCTATCGAGCCAAGACATCGATTGATTACTTCTCGGATGACTTTAGTCATTTCAGGCTGAGGAAAGTTTGGAAGCAACTCACTAAACTCTCTTGAGATATATTATGAAGAAGTTTTCAATACCTGGTATAAAAAAATGGTGCATGTATGCGGGGCTGAGCATATAAATCCAGCAAAGATCATTGTCATAGCTTTACCAGAACAAGAAATCATAGGCTGAAAACAATCAGACTAGGTGAGGTAAACATTGAAGAATGATATGGAAAAAAAGGCCAGTAGCAAGATGAGTTTGCAAAATGACCAAACCTGTAGTAGATTCTGCATGCCCGCGTGAAGAAATTCCCAATACATCTCCTAGCTGAGTGTTAGACAGTACACCAAAGGAAATTCCTTTTTATGAGTATCTTTCAACCACTGTAAAAGTCTTTTCATCTTTAGAACCATTACAAATGCTGCTGCGGAAATTCAACTGCTAGGGTTTCCTTACAATCTAATATGCGGATGACCTCTGCGTCCTGATAACTGATAATCATATGAGAGGGTTTTATAATGAACTCATGCAGAATGATCTGGTGACCATCAGAAACTGGTGTAATGAACGCTCGCTCTCAGTAAATCCACTGAAGACTGAATCGATTCTATTCACCAGGAAAAGAAAACTTAACAAACTTAAAATACCAAATTTATCTGGTACGCAATAAAATACCTTGGAGTGGTTCTCGACCAGAACTTAAGCTGGAACCAACACATTGAAACCAAAGCAGAAAAACCTAGTATCCCTCTATATACTGAACAAATAAGAGCTACGAAGTTTTTCAAGCAGGAGGCGGGTGCCAAACTCCTCAAACCCATATCTATCGATCTACAGTAATGGCTCTACGATAAAAACGGATCCGGTGCAAGATTTTACTCTCGGAAACTAGATCTCTAAATGACTATGCCCTTAGGAAAACATACCAAGGATGTAATCTAAGCGTCCAACGAAAGCACTGATTTAGAACATCGAAAATAGAAATGTGCACATTCTAACAAATAGGCACTAAATATGTGCTGTCCAGCCTTAGACAATCCCAAAATAGCTTATGGCCTTGTAATAGAGTGCGCTACAGCCCCGGATAAACTAGCACTGTAATACAACACCGTGAAACTTCTATGACTCCTAATACACCACTTCAGACTAAACAAACACCTTCATATCATCGGGATAACACGGGATCCAAACTGTAGAGGGTGTGGAGAAGAAGACGAAACTGCAGAAAATGTGCAATCCATAGGCCAGTCCTTCTGTACATCCAATCGGTTGGTCGGAGGGTGGCTAGGTGGTAGGGCTGTCCACTCGAGAGGAGGTACAAAGGGCTCAATGGAGTCCTAGGTACCAATGAAAAATCTTTCACCCTGCAACAATCCAGATCCGAACGTTACAAATTCTTAATCCCCCCCCCCCATAAATTGCATTGGATTGGTTGTTATACTTGGAATACACCTGAAGAAAGGGAGAGACAAATGACCTTAAGTCGTAGTGTGAACCCATCTCCATAGAATACAATAATTGAATGGAGCGCATCAAATCTGAAAACACCAGCCTACGGGCTTTGGGTGCAAAACTCCTTCCCACCATACCACAATTCTCTTCTTGTTATACTTCTTTTACTTCTTTTTCTTACCATTGTCATTCTTCTTATTAGTCTTCTTCAACTTCTCAGGCTGTTCCGATTTTAAATTCTCCTGTTTTAATTCGATGTATCTTCTCCATGGTTTCTTCTCTTATCCCGGCACACCTTTCTCACTGTTAATTATTCATCAAGCATGCATGAACCTTCTCAATGAGGCAACAGTGTAGCTAGTTATATCTATCTGCTGACGGATTTTCCCGTAAGCATTACACATCCGCATCCGATGCAAGGGTGAAAACTTAAGCTTGTTGGTTCTAGGAGTTGGGAGATGACAAGATTCCTGGATGAGGACCTCGACAGTCAATCCTCTTGTTGATTAAACCACGTAGAAACTTGAATTGTCTAGGAATTTGATGTTCTCGAAACTCATGCTGCTATATAGGAGACATTCATGTAGTCCAAACATGGATATACGCCATCCAATCTGAAAGATAGATACTTCAAGAAACGGCGTTTCATGGCCTCAATACTCGTTATATTGTGAGCCTCATTACAAGACTCCCATATGACAGCAGCATGTTCAAGGCAAGACCTTACAAACGTATCATATTCAGCACCACCAGGATTTTCCTCTTACGAAAACCCTGGTGTTTTCAGTTCCGCACGATAAAACGAAGTTATCTGTAGGCACAGGTCTAGGTGTAAGTGATGTGCTCAGCTCAGTGCAGGATAATTTTCTGCTAAAGGTTACACCAAGATCTAGTGGTGTATGAAACCTGACCAGGACAGATCAATTAACTAAGTCATCATTTCTGACAATCTGCAGAGGAAGGGTGAAGGACATAACCTGGCACTTATCCTTGTTTAAAGGCAGGTCATTATCTTCATTATTCTTCTCCATTCCTAATGAGACCAAGATTTTTCTGCAATAGCTGGAAATCTTGAAGAGATGAAATCCTAAAGTACAACTTGAGATTATCGAGAAGACAGTGGACACCAGGGTCAGAGTTAAAAGTGATATAAGATGTAAGAAGATATTTAAATGGAGTGGACCCAAAACATGTACTGTGATGAATCCAATAATAGGTTGAATCTATCAATTTTTTACCTAAAGGTCCTTTTGAAATTTAATTTATGTTCAACGAGTATTTTCTATGAGAATACTAATTAGAACTATTATAGCTCGTTTACAATTGAACAAAATTTTAATGAGACAACAGAATACTTTAACAAAATGAGGACGGAATGAGTGGCCAACCCTCCCGTTACTCCTGAAAGAAACAATCAAACTTATGCTAGGAAAATCATACCAAGCAATTATTTAACAGTAAATATACTATCTACGTATTATTGTGATGGTATTCACTAATATTAATACTTTTGGTTAATTAAGAAATTAGGACTAAAAATGCAGAATATTATGAGTCCGGTCCCGGAGTAAACTGGACAAGATGGCTCGCATCCAAGGTCCTATTCGTTACTTAACTCCTCACTCCCTTTGTCTTCCCTGCTTGCAGTAATACAAGGACCTGCCACAGCTGTGCACAGGTGTCCCCTTAAATCCTGACGGTCGAATCTTGAGCCAGCATGCAAATTTTCTTACATGAAAATGAAACCAAATATTGATTCCTTAGAATCCCCTTTTACTTGATCATTACAGACAGTACCTTGAGGCCGAGCTTGAGGCACTCCTTATTTTCTATGAGAATCTTGAATCTTGAATTCCGAGAGATGCGATTTTCCTAACAGGAGCTCTGTTCGCATGGTTGGCATATTCACAAACGCATATTCACAAACAAAATAAAAAAAATCGTTCTCGTATTAGTTTTACTTTCTTCAATTATTTCAGGCATAATTACAGTCATAAATGCGTTACTAACGGACCATGTGATGTTGGATTTTATTGCTCCTTATCCTTAAGTTGAATACCTACCTACGAGTAGTACTTAAACGTCTCGAATCAGCTGTTATGCATGAAAAATTTTATGACACTCATTAATCGAAGTGCGTTGCTGCTGCGAATACGTACCTACATATTTATGGTAAAATTTTTGCGTCGTATTTATTCGTAGTTTTATGTAAATGTCTCGTTATAATGTTTCATTTTGAACGATATGCGTCATTTTTACGTATATGAGTCAGAAGCTCAGAGTGCAGGTTTCAGACCATTCACGAAACAAACTGGCTGCAGGATACCTACACCAGCACCAGCTCCTAGGTTAGTTCGCAGTTATGCGAGAACGAATAATAGAACAGTTTGTGCAAGTACGGAACTAAATTTGAAAATTGCCGAGGAATTTTTTTTTGTGAAAGTGTAAAAATAATTTGGTCTTAGAAGCACCGACTAAAGTTGGTGTACTCGTACCTATCCTCGCCCCTCGGAACTAGTCAAAAATAATCTGACGATTTAATTATCAATCAAAGTGAGTAGAGTTTTTTTTTTTACCTCGTACCTGTTTATACAGGATGTTTCGTCATAGATGTATAGAAATGAAATTTGATATAATTTAATATGTCTGGATTTTTCAGCTAATTTTTGTATCACATCACATGGGTGTATGTTTTTCTTTCTTAGAGCACAATTATTTTTTTTATCAATAATTACTTAACAGTCTATTTAACAAAAACGTATTTTTTATTATTTTTGTTATTTAGATATTAACTGACAACACGGGTCGTCTAAAAATAATGATTTAGGTATTTTTTTATCAAACAGGGCAATAAATTAAAGTAATAAACGATTGCGATATTGCATAATCTTATTATGCTAACTTTTGATGATAAGTATACCTAATATCAATGTTTTCAGGTTTCTTTTATTTTATTACCTTGTTTTGATTAAATAATTTTGTTATGATTTCTTTTATCAACAAACCAAAACCGCATGCTAATAATCATTATATTAAGGTAAGAAAGTCAAGTTCGCCATATTGATGCTATCTATAAGTTGATCGTTCTTTTAGGTTTTAGGTATTCATAATTTTGAAAAAAGTTCACGATTAGTTTATTCATCCGGGTAGGCCCCTTGTTGAAGTTGGAACTACTCAAAGTACTAATGAACAACAACCGTAATTCATTTCCCAAAAGTTTCCTCTTAAAATGTTTCCATTGTTTGCTTTTACTTATAACAAGAACAACGTACACATTAAAGTAAATCAGGAAGTAGGCAAGTAACTTCATTAGATCCCTTCAGACAACTATGGCGGTTTCCTGTAGGTACAAGCTTTTGTCTTAAAAGCCCTTCTAATTCATTTATCCAGAAAAGGAGACTTATTAGTGAAAGGTAGAAAATAGTTACGTTGAATAGTGTTGAAGTGAATGCACCTTTATCGAACGAAATAAAATTTCTCAGGCTGAAATTGTTCACGTTTTGTAATAAGGTAGCTTTGAACGTGAGTATTATTTTTTGTTTAAAACGGTTCCTACAAATTACCAAAATTATACAAGGTGTTAAGTAACTGGACAGCTAAAATCGAACGTCATGTAGAAAATCGTATTTTAAGCATAAAACTATCACTTTTTTCGGATCTGCCCTCGTTTCGGAAATATTTCGAAAAATGTAAAACTAAATAAGGCTGTTAAAAATATATATTTTAAGCATAAAAGAGAGAATAACTTTTTTCAAGATAAGGCCTCGTTTAGGAAATATTTCCAAAATTGTTGTCCAGTACTTAACTGAATAAAACATATTTTTTATTGTGACCTTAGTTTTGTATTTTTTGCAAATATTTCTTAAACGAGGCCTAATCTTGAAAAAAGTTGTTCTCTCTTTTATGCTTAAAATACGGTTTTATACATGGCGTTCTATTTTGGCTGTTCAGTTACGCAAACATCTGACTTACAGGACGTATAATATAGCACAGGGATTTCAATGGTAAAAACTTGGGATTGAATAATTATTGGCCGCCCTAGTAAGAGAAAATAAATGTTTTATGGGTCATTTTAACATAATTTAAGAATATTTATTTAACTTGGTTTTACCCGTTTATATTAAAAAAAATCGCCAGTAGAGGGGGCAATTTTTTATATACACCTTTCACTTGTCACAATTTTTGGGGAGCTAATAGATCACCCTATATCTCTCACCAAATACTGGAACCTGTATTTCCAGTAGCGTTTTATATGTAAAAATCCAGAAATGGCCCAAAATGTTTCACGTATAACTTCCGAAACTTCCTCCCATCGGCGAACGGTTTTCAGTTTTGTATTCGTCGTTATTGAAAATTAAAAAAAAAAAACTTAATTTTTTGATATTATTTCTATTTCTATTTCATACAAAAGCTAATTATAATGCACCTACGGAATTCACCTCTCATATACTTAGAAATGTATTTTTTGCTACTTCGTCGTATTTTGGTAATGTATTTGGATGCAGAGTACTGTCATATTATGAACTTCGTTAATAATTTGGTGTTAAAGGAAAGAACTCAATTTTCTTCTAGACATGGCGATCTTGAGTACAAGTAGCAGTTACCAAGTTACCATTACCACCACAACTAAAAAATTTATGGCCTTGACAATTTTTTCATAATTTTCCATGTCGTAACATAACAGTTAATTAACTGTTGTCACTCCTTATTACAATATCTTAAATCCTTGATGTACTCTGGAGTGGAGTACATAAGAAACCAAAAACTTAAATAAAAGCTTATATGCTTCGTCGGTTTTATTTAAGTTTTACTTAGTCTTAACTAAATATAATAAAGAAAACCTGCAGCCAAGTAAAAATCTTTTTTTTTTATCATGCATTATTTTTTATTTTTTCATTTTTGTGACCGAAATGGGAGGACCGATCGTTTTTACGCAATAATGAGAATAATTCTCAGAGGAGTCTAATAATTGCTATTTTCTCTGATCGTTTTGTTCGCGTTAGGTAGGCTATTATATTTTATTGTAAAATTTCCGCTGTATAATTTTCATAATGACTAAATTACTAACCATTTCAAGCTCGGAGAAGTCGGTATGTATGCTAATAGATAGCCATCTGTTAAATGTTTTTATGCAAATTAAGGAAAAAAATTAAATTCCTCTGCATATTTTCATTTTTTCCTTCCGCACTCCTCGAAAGGTGTTACACAATAATATAGAAAAAGTAGTAAAGGACAAAATATTTAAACAGTCGCCTCTAAAAGTTCAGAGAAAACCCCAATCATGGAGCTGATTTTTATTAATGTGTAGGGTCAAACTAAAAAAAAACTAGTTCGTGTTGTAAATTTTTTCGATCTTTTTCCCCTCATAGTACCTACCTAATTTTAAAAAAATCGGGTTTTTGATAATATCTAAAGGTAGAGCGTTTAAAACGTCGCAAAGTCTGCTTCAAATGATTTTATGTATTATTTCTACATTTCCCAATATTTACACTCTTATTTAATCTTTATGGCATTAAGGAAACAACCTTGTCTGTTTATTTATTATTATTTTATTACCTATTATATCTATTTGCGCACAAAAAATCTAAAGTGGAAAATCATGTAGTAGTATTTTTCTTATTACTGTATTCTATAGTGTTTATTTCAGAGAAAAATTATGTTATGGAACGCAAAAATGTATTCGTGTATAGTAATAATAAAGGATCAATAAATTATTTCAAGTCAATTACGTATAAGAATAATTAAAGTAATCATTATCTCCCTCCAAGGTACTCTACATGGTGTTTCACTTCAAATGGAAGCATCTCAATAACTTTTGAATTTTTTGGTGAATTACAAAAAACTTTTTTCTGTATGTAAAGTTTCCGAAGCTCTCTAAAAAAGAAAAAAGTATTTTTTTGCCGTTGTAAAGAACTACATACTGTGATCGAAAATAAAGATAAAAGTTGAAAAACCATACTACGCATTCTTTTCGAAATATTTTATTTAAAAAAAAGAAGTTGTTTGAAGTCACCTCAAAGCTCAAAATCTTGAGTTTAGTTATAGATAAAAAAATTTTGAGTTCAATAATTTCTAATTTTTTGTTTTTAACCATATCGAGATTTGAAGGTTTGATGTAAAAAAAATCGAATTTTTAACGTGTAAAAATATTTTTTTTGCATGTTTTCTCAATTTTTGGCATTTATTTTGGATCACAGTAGGCTCTAGATCTTTGTAACGGCTAAAATATAGTTTATAGATTTAAAAAAAACTTTTTTTTAAAGAGGGAGCATCGGTCTTAACTGTGTAGGTAAGACATAGTCGCTCCACTCTGGTAAATTGGCTTTGAGCGCGAACTCTTTAGCCACACACACTTTTAAATTATATTTGCCTTTAAAACCTTCGATCGCTTGTTTTACTTTTCACAGACATTCAAAAATGAATCTGAAAAGTAAAGCGGGCCGAGGTGAGTTTCGAACCCGCGATCTATGGCTTCGTGAGCCAGCGGAGTACCACTAGGCCACGCATTTAAAAAAAACTTCTGAAGCATTAAGTATATACAGAATGTTTTTTATTTAAATTTAACCAAAAAAATAGAAAAGTTATTGAGTTGCTTCCATTTGAAGTGAAACACACTCTATACAGTGCGCGAGAAAAGTAAGGAATAAATTCGATAAAACGAAAAGCGCTGTTTTTTTGAATAAATAAAAAAACAGGTCGATTTTGTTTTTGAGTTGTTCAACTTTTGACATAATATTGGGGTATACAGGGTGATGCGCGAAAAAGTGGTGACGTCATCGGCCTTTTTTTTAAATGACAACCCTTATTTTTTATTCCATTTTTTGATACTTCATTCAATTGCCAGTATGGTAATGTAATCAATTTGTAACCTTGAATAAGGAAAATTCTGAGAAAACAGCTTGTGAGTCGAAATTGTACAATTTTTACTGATGTGAAAATCGGAACATTAGCGATAAAAATAAAAAAAAAATCAAATAAAAATGACTGTTTCCATGGTAATTTTATAAAATCTGTCTATTAAATTAAGTCTATTAATTTAAATCTATTAAATTAAATTAAATTAAAACTATTAAATCTGTCTATTAAATTGAATCTCTCCAAATTAAGTTATTTTCACAGAAATTTCGTCGTTTAAGGTTACAAAATGATTACATTACCGTATTGGCAATTGAATGAAGTATAAAAAAATGGAATAAAAAAATACCGATGACGTCACCACTTTTTCGCGCATCACCCTGGATATCCCAATATTATGTCAAAAGTTCAAGAACTCAAAAACAAAATCGACCTGTTTTTTTATTTATTCAAAAAAAGAGCGCTTTCCGTTTTATCGAATTTATTCCTTACTTTTCTCGCGCACTGTTTATCGCTTTATGTATACTATTAAGAGGTACCTATATATACTGTGTGTCCCCGGATAGGTGAAACGACTCTTATAAAAGACAAAAAATTTTTGATTTTAATTTTCATTTTTTGGGGTTCAGCTCTGCTTGGTTAAAGAATAATTTCTAACAAAATTTTAGTTTTGAAAAATCAAGCATGCCTTGGAAATTTAAAAAAAAACATTTTTTCTGTCGAGTAAATAAGTGTCTTTTATGTGGCAAATACGAAAAAATGTTATTTGAAAAAGTTTATAAGAATCAACATTTAGGTCGGATACCAAATTTCAAAATCATAGGCCAACTTTGATCTTTTACATTTATTGACTTTTATGTTTATTTCACAAATCAAAGAATTTCATTTGTAACAAAGACTGATATTGACAGATTGCTATTGCTATGGATACAATTTGGTTTTTCCATGGCAGTCTTTGTTACAAAATGAAATTCTTTGATTTGTGAAATAAAACATAAAAATAAATGAAAAAAATAGAAGTTGACCTATGATTTTGAAATTTGGTATGGGGACCTAAATGTTGATTCTGAACAACTTTTTCAAATAACATTTTGTCGTATTTGCCACATAAAAGGCACTTTACCTCAACAAAAAAACCCGGTTTCTTGGAAATTTCCAAGGCATGCTTGATTTTTCAAAACTAAAATTTTCTTAGAAATTACTCTATAGCCAAGCAGGGCTGAACCCCAAAAAATTAAATTTAAAATAAAAAAAATTGTGTCTTTTATAAGACTCGTTTCACCTATCCGGGGACACATGGTATACATGATTAAAATTAAAATTAGAATCATGTATTTGGATGATACTACCGCCCACTAACATCACTATATAGGATCCATTAATTTTTTTGGATAGGTAGGATATAACAAGATAACGAAAATATCCTATTATCCTGTCAGATAAGTTGGAAACTCCATTAGAATCATCTATTCCTGGGTATTTCGAATCTAAATAAATGTGTGTCAGTATGATAATATTGATAACGGTTATTAAATATGTAGAGCAAATTGCTCTGTAACAGGATAGAGTTATCATTAATAACACATACATAATTCATTTTGTGTTCATTTTTATTTTACCTTTTTCACAGTTTTATTTCACTTTTTTTCTGCTCTCCAAAAGTAATAATTAAATAAACTTTTACGTTGTAGTTGTTTTTGTTTATTAAGAAGTATGTGGAGTTTTCGTGAGTTACAAAATTAAATAATTATATATTAAACCGGACGTGCATAATCAAAAGGGTAATCAATTTTTTTTTTTAATTATATGATTTTTTGATCGATGCAACTACGGTAATGGTGTAACGGTTTTTTTTTTATTAATAATTATCTTCATTGTTTCATATATAAAATTGATATATTTTGTTGGAGTATTTTTCCCAAGAGTTCAACTTAGAAAAAACAACAACAGGAAATAAATTTAATTCCAAAAGGCAAGGTTTTTTCGTATCTAATAATTATACATAATACACGAACATGAATAATATGAAACCTTCTCTATCATATTGTACCTATTTGCTAGCATTAAGTATATGTACGAGCGATTTTTTATCTCTCTTACTATTGGTATCTCGAAAACTAGCTGAGATGCAGGGTCGGTTAAATTATAGAAAAGTTGCACAAGTTTATGCTTATTAAGAATCTGAAATAAAATTTGGGCTATTGCTGAAATATCATAATTAAACGAAAAATCGGGATTTATCATTTTAAGCGAAATTCTCCAGAAAATTAAATTTTCTGGATAAGTAATCAACGGATCTTATGCAAAAGGTACCTTGCTCATGTGGCATGCCGATGAACTCCCAGTGTTTTTCGCTGTCTTTGGCATGATCAGTGATGAACATGAGCCTTAGAAGCGAAAATTTTCTTTTTTTAGCCCATACTTATCTTTTTTATTGTTTAAAATTAATGAATAATTTTTTTTTGACTTACATAAGCCATTCATAAGCCGTTAAGAGCTATAGTCCAATAAAGTCTAAAAAGTCATACGTATCGATTAAGAATACACATCCTTTTGATAGCTCGATTTACTTTGTTTCATATACGTGGTTTTTATAGTAACCGTCCAGTTTGTCTAAACACTCCATCCCGCATAAATAAGTATACGTCAACATTGGTTTTGAATGAGAATTAAATGCACAACACAGAGGATAGAATGTCATTACGTGAATAAATTTTATGTAGTTGTCAGTGGCTCTCAAACTGACGTAAGCGTTTCAATTCATTGTTTGAATGATTCCTTCAATAATTTACGCTCGTTCACAACTTGACAATTAACTGTTTGACATTTTCTGGTGAAATTAAAAATATTAATTCGGACGGTTAGTATGACGTCACATCTGACTTTTTAAAGTTAATCCTACTATATCCATCTGACTTTTCAAAAATTTCAATCTCGACTATGGATCACAGAGCTTTCATAGTCAAATTTTTGTTTTTCTTATGGCCGCCATATTGGTTTGTGATGTCATTCGGTATATAAAAAATCAAGGATACCCCCAAAATCTAATAAAAGGTAAATCAAAATTTTATTCCCCTTTTTGGAAAAAAAAATTCATCGAATGCCATGCCCAAACAGCCATAAGGCTTGTCATCATTTGAAGGCGTCAATCATTCGGTGACAAAATGGTTTGCTTTTTTTTCCAAAAAGGAGGATGTAAACCTACAAAAATAATAATTTTCTACTTCTACATTAAAAAAGATTTAAGCCTAGAATCTCGATTTTTTTATTTTTTCAGGGTCGGGTTTCAGCAACGACTAAAGTTATAGTAAATTTTGTTTCAGATTCTTAATAAGCTTACAATTGTGTAAATTTTTTGTAATACCAACCCTGTAAAAACATATTTTTATTAATTTCGATTTTTCGTTGGGACAGGTCTTGTAATTAGTCGTTTTTCTCTTTATTTAACCCGTTCCGAAGAAAGGTACCTACTGCTGTCAGAAAATATTCTGACAACATCGGAATAATAATTATTGTTTCCAGGGAAAAAATATATTTCACTGAAGATTAAAATTATTTGCAATCTTTCCTGACCTGACCTGGCCTAAACGGGAAACGTGTAGCTTGGTGCTTAGGCAGTAAAAGTGATAAAAGCAATTTTTTTTCTGAATTTTTTTCAGAAACCTCTATGGCATGAATGAAGTTTGTGACAGTAACAAGTAAAAACAAGGTATAAGTATTGAGGCGTGGTACAAAGCCCTGTTTACAATACAGAATTAAAAGTTGGTAATGGAACATAAGATATTATCAATCTTAGGATTATCATAAAATACAAATATTATTATAAGGTCACAGATTTTGACCACTTCTTGTCTTTCTTCTGCTTTCACTGGTTCTCATAAACACAAGAAGCAGAAATTTGAAATAGTTTTTTTTTTCAAGATACTTAACGATTTTTTCCAAAAGTCCATTGACGCAAACAAATAAAGCACTCTGGAGATGATAATATGATTTTTATTTTTTTATTTGACCTCTTACTCATTGTGTTAGATACTCAAAACATTCCGCTATTTTTTTTCTTATAGCGTTAGTATTATGATTATGTAATATCAAAAGCCACGACTGTTAAATAAACATCCATAAGTATCTTGTTAAATGGTAATTGTTGATTTTGTGGTCACTTTAACCAGTTATTATTAAAATATGATACCTGGAAAATTTTATCGTTAGGTAGCACCAGCTACCCACCGGAATTCTTGGGTCGGGTTCATATTTCTAAGTATTCTTTGGTTATTCTTTGATAAGGTACCTGTGAAGATAATGATGACCTCATCAGGTGTCATCACGCTGAAGGGGATAAGTTAATTTATTTCAGTGCATATGATAAAAGCTGCACCTTAGAACTTTAGCCTGGTGACTAATAAAAAATAATACTTAGAGCTATTATTACTACCTAGATCCTCTTCTAACATATTAAAATATTAATAAGTACTACTTATCGATTTATCATTATATCAAGAAACGTTTTATCTTTGCAGAGCCCCTCCAACAAACGGTAGTTTGGCCCAGTTATCATCAACCATCTTCAGTATTTCTACCTCCCATTCCTCCACCACCGTTACAACTTCTAAGTTCCGGTGCATCTGACTACCTGCAAACCGGCACTACCTTGCACCATCACACACAAACGCATAGTACAAGATTTGTGGCAGTAACCACAGATTCCAAACGCAAAATACCTCTACCAATACCAGCAACAACCTTAATCAAGATAGAGACTGACACCAGTAATCTAGACCAGTCTAAATCCTTACAGACTGTCAGCACCGTTGGTACCAACACCGGTTCGGTTTATGCCGACCAAAACATGCCACCTTTGGTAACCACCCATGTTATCTACCAGCATCCGACGAACTTGATTTTGTCTCAATCAACCAATGAAACCATGTGTAAGAATCAAGCTACGTCTCCTGTGACTTGCCTTACACCTCCTCCGGAGAATCTCTGCACACACGAAGAGGAGCCTTGTGTACAAGACGCTAGTAATCAAACTGACACCCCGATATGTAGCGAAGATGATAATACAACTCATACTATTTCTGATTCCATCGGGGAAAGTAAAGAACGAATGGTAGAAGATGTGGAAGATAGAGAGAATTCCGATGATATCCCCAATGAAGAGTGTATTCCTGCTGAAAATATAGTTCGTCCAAAAATAATTGAACTACCCATCAGTGTGCCTGAATTTACTGGTATTAAAGAACCTGAGGTTGAAAGCAAAATCAGTTATCAACAACCTGAACCTGCGGATACTTCAAGCGCTATTGTCAGCTCAAGCGATTCAGAATTGGTTCTCAAAAATGAAACTCCTCAAGACATGACAGTCTCCTCTCAGGTTAATCCAGATTTGAGTGGTTTAGAATTACTTTCAAATAGCATTGTTGAGTTGGAGAAGTTTAACGCCAAGAAAAGTGAACCCGATCTTGTAGAGTCAGAGGATAATATGAAAACAAAAACGAATGAAAGCATTGATGCTGACGAAGATCAGACAGTTACAGCAGTCACATCTGGGTCTGAAATATCCAATAAGCCTACCGATGTTTTGGGAGGATTAGACTTACTATGCGCGTTAGCTGAACAAAGAATTCTTGAGGAGAAACTTGAGAAACCGAAAAAGAAAGAGAAATCAAGAGAAGGGAAAAAAGAGAAACGTAAGTCAAAGAAGCATTCTGATGAACCAAAACGTAAAAAATACAAACTGGATAAATACGCCAAGTATGAAAACGACTCCAATAATTGTAATGCCAAAATGTCAGCAATAGCTAGTACTGATGTAATTTGCAAGTGCCATCAAGAAGAACATTTAAAAACTTATAAAAATTTAGAGTCAGAACAAGAAGTGAAAAAATTCATTGCAAGTAAAAGTCATTTGGCAATTTGTGATGATGATGATTGGCCAAACATGAATGCAATGGAGTTAGACATGAGAATGAAACTTGCCGATTTACAAAGACAATATAGAGAGAAACAGAAGGAGCTAAGCAAGTTGAAACCAAAGAAACATTCTTATGAATGCGCGAAGAAAAAAATGCGCAAGAAATCCACCCATTCAGATCGATCCACTCCTCCACCCATACTAGAAAAAATCTCAGTTCCCCTGAAACAAAAAGTGAAGGAGTTTATAAAACCACCCACCTTGAAGGCTTATGGGGAAATGTCTCCCGAATTCCCCATTTCAAAATTCGATACATTCAGTGCATCTGAAGATATGGACTGCTCACCAGAAAAGAGTGCTTCAAAGAAACGTAAAGTAGGAAGACCCAAAAAATTACTTTCTTCTCCGGGTTTGCCTAGAGCAACTACGGAAACTATTGTTGCCAAGAAACCCAAGAAAAATAATTTTGTCGGTTACTTCTTAGCAGCTAAAGAGAAGTATCAAACAAATTTATATTCTGACAGTCCCCCAAGATATATTGATGATCCAAAGCCTAAACCTAAAAAGATAAAGAACAATAATAATAGCATCTACGACAAAGATTATAATAAGTCATGCAAGATAAGACCCAAACTCAAAGCAGAACCAACCATGAAATCCTTTGATTCTCTAAACGAAGATGAGGAAGAATATGACAGTTTTGAAGACCCCATTGAAGATATTGATATGATCGAAGCTGCTCCGATTCCTGAGGATGAGGCCTATTCTGAAGAAATCGATGAAAACTGCAGTGAAAGTGTTGAAACTGATAAACCCATGGAGGTTTTGGAGGAAACAGAGGAACCCGAGAAAGTAGAAGATATGAGATGTATTTTAACTACAGGACATTTGGAAACTGATAAACTGAGAGTACTAACAGCAATGGGAGGGTTGTTCTATGCTGGGCATTTGAATGCTGTTGAACCACCTGATGTTTACTCAATATCTTTGGATGGCGAAAGAGGAAATAGGCCGCACATCATGTCAAGAGAAGAAATATTAAGGGATGCTGTAAGTATATTTACGCTAATGGGGGAGAAATAAAATAATTAATCATTATTTTTTCGCTCTAGATTGTAGAAATTGCTCCTAAAACCACCGAGGAACTTATAGTTGGTACTAGAATTTGTGCCTACTGGAGCCAGCAGTACCGTTGCTTGTATCCAGGCAGTGTTGCAGAGCCTGGCACTCGTGATCCAATTCTTGACGCTAAATTTGTGTCGGTGGAATTTGATGATGGTGATAGCGGAAGAATTGCTTTGGAAGATATCAGACTATTGCCACCAAATTATCCAATAATAGGTGTGTGTTTCTATTCACTTAAGTGTTAAAATTTTGAATTATTTCTTAAATTTTATTGCAGAGTATGATCCAAATCCACTACAGAGCCTAAGCAAACGAAGGAGACGCATATCTTCAAGTGTCTCTACAGATGAAAAATCAAAAGTTCAACAACCCCACGATGTCTTGAAAGTAAATCAGTCCCAAGTTGACCAAAGCGAAACTCCGAAAAAAAGCGATCGAAAGGAACGAAAACGATTGAAGAAAAAGAAGAAAGATAAACTAAAGAAGAAATTACTTGAACTCGATAAAAAGAAGAAGAAAAAGCACAAGTGCAGGGACGAAAACTGTAAACACAAGAAACATCACAAAAAACACAAGAAACACAAGAAGCATCACCGAGACAAGAATACCGATGATGCTCAGGAAGTAACAGAGTCGAAGCACGGCCCCGAAAAAAGTATTACAGAAATATTAGAAGATCAAGACGAGGAACAATATACCAGTGTAGACACATGTGATACAAGTGGAGAACAAGAAATAAGCATTGAAGAAGAGACTAGCTTAGAGGCAACCGAAAATGAGCTAGTTGAAGAAGATCCGGTCGGTAATCCAGAAGACGAAGTTACTATGGATGATATTATTGAAGATCAAGTAAGTTCTAAAAGGGGCAAAAATTTCATGAGCGCCTGTTTACGATTTTTCTTTTCTCTAAATCAGTTCTTACAGAAAGCAAAAAAGATGAGAGATAGACAAGAATCAGTGGAAAGTAGAAGCAAAATGAGCGCGTTCTTGCCTGCTAGGAATTTGTGGGGTTGGGCAGGTAAAGAATATCTCACAAGAGGCAAAGGAAGATTTAGAAAGTCTTTCTACAAGTCAATTCAAAGAGGAAAAGAAGTTATTACTGTAAGTGTTTTTTATATTTATAATATATTGTATATTTGTTATAATACTTATTTTTACTTCTTTTATTGTACGATTTTTGTATATTAAGTGTATATTATATAGAACTCCATTCTTAGGTCGGTGATTCTGCAGTATTCTTGTCGACTGGAAGACCAGATAGACCTTACATTGGAAGTATTGAATCTTTATGGGAAACCAACAATACCATGATAGTAAAAGTCAAATGGTTCTACCATCCGGAGGAAACCACTGGCTGTCCATTAAACCTCAAATATCCAGTGAGTAGAGTTGTAATAATTAATTACTCGATCAATTTGCAATTTTGTAATATACTAATACTGTTCCCTTACTTCACAGGGTGCTTTATTCGAATCTCCTCATGTGGATGAAAACGATGTCCAGACAATCTCTCACAAATGTGAAGTCTTGCCTTTGAAGGAATACACCCAACGTCTAGGTGAAGACCCAGAACGTTACTCTGCAATATATGACAACAATGATATTTACTACTTAGCTGGTCACTACGACCCAATTTCGATGGTACTAACCATGGAGCCAGATATTCCCTTTACCAATTCTGACTGATCGAACAATCATCAGTAAGCAATAATAATGATGTGTGTGTACAAAATATGTTTGTCATCTATGGGAAAATGAACCTTGAATATGTGCCAAAAACTGTGAGACGTCATTTGACTTTTGAACATGAACATGTTAGCTTAGGTGTGTGGTCGCTTTAAAGTTAAAATGCAGAAGAATGTTGCCAATTATTGTTCTAAATATTTGAAGATCTGCTAAGTAGTTGCTAGTTCTTTCACTAGATGCCTATATGAATGATTAGGGCTGGTTGTTCAGAAGGTACTTAATCTCTGTTACGTTCAGCAGTATGTGAATCCAGCTTTTCACTGTAACTACCTAAATCTTTTTTTTCTAGCAATTTTTTGCTTAATTATACACTGCAGTAATAAGCCATATTTATTTAATTTTAGTTCAGATACATAATTGGATAACAGAATCAACAACTTCTCCCATTTCTTTCTGTAGTTGGGGAAGGAATCTTTATTATTTCTGGCTCTCTGCTTACTGTACATCAATAATTTTATGTACCTACATGAAGAGCAATATATTTATTACTAATATCAAGCAGCAGCCAATATTTTCAAAGGAATCTAACAGTTAAATCTGCAATATCAAAACAGTTCCTCAGCATGACCATGTAGCAAATATTTAATCAAAGCAGCCTAATAAATTTTTGTGAAGCTTGCACTTGACCATTTTTGTAATTTCTACTCCTGCATATATGCAGTTCCGTTCCAAAAGATTCCTTGCGATTACTGGAATTGATTCAAGGGATAAATTCGTTTCTAAGACGTGGTCATCAAAATTAGATGTGTTCTCTTTATTCCTTACTATAGTGCAGTCAATATTGGAGCACTGAAGGAAATTTCTTATCAAAATTCCTTAAACCACTTCATTTGACTATGTCCCATTTAAAAGAAAATCCACCATTTTAAGTAATACTGAGGTTCATTTTAGTATCTGGTTCATTTACTAGAACTTGTTCTTAAAAAATATTACAAATCAAAGAAGTCATCTAGATTTGTATGCTAGGACTTTTTAAGTCTTTTAGACCAAATTATGTGGTGGCATAATATGGCTTAATCAAAAAAGCAGTTGAAATCCAAAAACACTAAAACTTATTTTTAGCAATTGCCTTTTCTAAGATCAAAACTGTTTTTAATGTTAAGATTTCCATTATGTAGTTAACTTTTCTCTGAAAAAAGTTGGAAAACTTTACATTTGATAATAGCGTACTGTACAAGTGTGTTCCCAAAAAAGGTGAAACAACTCTTTTATAACACATAAAATATTCTTGATTTTAATTTTAACTTCTTGGACTTGGGTTCTGCTTGGCTACTCTCATTTCTAACATAATTTTAGCTTAGAAAAATCAAGTATGCTTAGGAAATTTTCAAAAAAAACTTCTTTTCTGGGAGTGAAGTACCTTTTATGTAGCAAATTTATAAAAAGTTATTTAGAATCAACATTTAGGCCTCTACAACAAATTTCCAAATCATTTTGGAATTATTATGATTTTTCATTTAGTTAAGTTTATTCCATAAATCAGAGAATTTTATTTTTTATAGACTCGAGAAATGAAAACTCATAGTTACCCGATGATTTTGAAATTTGGTATAGAGGCCTGAATGTAGGTCTTAATTTTCATAATTATAATTTACCACTCATATAAAAGGGCACTTTATTGCACAGAAAAAAGGTTTTGACAATTTCCAAGGCGTACTTGATTTTTCAGAACTTTCCTTATATTAGAAATTAGTCTTTAACCAAGCAGCTGTATTCCAAAAAATTAAAATAAGGATTCTAATGAAAATTCACATAAAAAAGGTCATATTCCATTCTGTTTATGTGAAATGCTCATATGTAAGGAGATCCACCAAGGCTTATCTGTAAAGGTAATAAAAGAAAAACTTCATCAGCCTCCAGAAATAAAAAATTAAATAAAAATATGAACTATGTCATGTATAGGTGATAGTTTCCCCCTCAGGTACACTCAGTTGTTCATATAACTTGCAAGGAGAAGGTTCAAAGTTGACTTATGTAAAATCTAGTACAAAATAATTTCTAAGCTGTTAATAAATGTAATTAAAATTTTAAGAAAAGTCAATTTATGGTAATCGCCATTGCAACAACATTCAAATAAATGAGCACTTCTAAATCTACATCTCAATTTTATGAACCTTCACATTCACCGAATTTTGCAAGAGGTATAGCACTAATTCATGTATATTATAACTCTGAAAATGAGATTTAGGGACTCATTTAGGGAAAGGCTGGAATGTGACCTTTAGTACACTCAAAAATAAATTCTCTTCAATAATATGGAGAGCACTAGCACTAGCACTGCTGGAGAAATAAGTGATGATGTCACTTTACAATTATTACAGTGTAGAGTATTAATTGCTGCTTGGAACAACCAGCTCCAAATATTTTATTTGTTAATGCACTTATTCACAGTTTGTTTTCCGAGAATTAATCAATAATATTTTTCAATTAATCATAGTGATTAAAGGTGCTATATATTTTTGAATCTATTTTTTTGTAAGATTTGTAGTATTATTTTTTCTAGTATTTTTAGCGGTCGTGAGTCAAAATGTTAAGTTTAATATTGATGTCTTTAGCTGTTGATGGTAGAATTGTGCATTAAGTATTTTTTCCTGTAATTTAGAAATGTTATGTTAATAGATCCCTTGAATCTTGTACAAACATTGAAACAAGAAAAGACAAATAACTTTTGCTTGGTAATAAGTATATTACTAGATCTTATAATAACGTGCAAGCTATTGTGTAAATAAAAATTCTATAGATTGTATACCCCACATTATTTGATAGAGAAATTTATGAAATATGTCATTTTTATAGACTGTTTTTAAATAATGCAAATAGTGCATTTTCTAATATAATATATTATTACACTAACCAGCTGTTAACAAAGTACAAATTTTGAAACTAAAGGACGCACATAACAAAAAAAAAAACATCCATCTGGATCATTATAACCAAAGCTAACTTGATGTGCGAAAAAAACGGAAAAATGAAAAGTGGGCTCTGCTAAAAGAAAAGCCGCCCAATTTTTAAACAACATCCAGAGTATAATAAATATGATTTCTCTATCAAATTTACTAGTGTTTCTTTTAGAATAAACATCAAAATTTGTCGAATTTGCACAAGTCTATGGATGCATTATTATATTGTTAGATTTGACCAATAGCAGTCATTGCGGTCGATTTACACGTTGGGTGTGGTATCCATTTTAAAGTGAGAAATAATGGTGATCACAATCAATATAATATTTGTAACTACGGACTGAAATGGGTGCCTGAGATTTTGTAACACTTACATTTCTAGAGAACAATAAAACGTGACCTAATGACTATCTATTGGAAACATAATATTAAATGTGACATACATGTGTCTTTTTTTATAAAAGTATTTGTGAAGGAATATAAAAAAGGAATCTTCGATTAGGCATAGAGATAGAATGAGTAATTAAGCTGATGTGTTTGAAAATATTGATAAAAATTCTACTTTTTTATTAATTTTATTCATCATACCTATTATAAGTAAAACTCAAGAATTTGAGTTTATTTGGCTGAAAATAAACTCAAATAAACTGAAAAAAAAGAAAGCTAAATTTTTTGTCCAAATATAATACTTACTTACTTACAAAAAAAAAGTAGGTACACAGAATACGAAAATATCAATCGATGGTTTAAAATTTGGTGAAACTAAGTAAAATTTAGTTTGTCTAAGTATCATCTGTGATAAACAATGGACTGTTTTCGGTAATCGGTAGAAATTAACATTAGTGAGGTAAGTTTTTAGTTCTGTAGCTATTTTCGGCATTGATGCAGTTTACTTATTGGACTCACATTTAAGAGATTGTTGAGACTGAGATGGTGAAGATCCTTTTTGCCTTCCAACATAATCACTGAAAATATATCAAAACAAAAACAATTGTGCAATGTTTAAGTAACATTAATAATAAAAAAAAAACTATCTAGAGATATAAGATATATTAGTCCTTAGCGTTTTTGTTTTAGATTATCAATAGATATTAAGGGCGTTATTATCAATGAAAGGCTTGTATTCTAATTTAAGTTGTTTGTCTTTTAGGTAGGTATCACATACAACTTCCTAATGCAGTTTATAATAGTAGTAATAATTTATTTATACATACAAATACGCTTATAATGATACGATTATTTGATGATGCTTACTAAATAGTTTTTAGTTCATTTTGGGGATCCCAAAAATTTTATACTTAGTTTTATAAACTGAATTTTTTTAAGTTTCGAGTTACAATGACCATCGTACATTGTACCTTCGATTTACTTTGTTATAATTTTATAACACACTTACGTATACGATCGTTTACTTAAGAGTTGAAAGCTACTTTTTTTAGTTTTAAGCTCCTTTTAAAGATTCTTGCTTAATTATAATATATTGTATGTTATTTTTTTATTTAGTTTAAAATGAAAGAATTTTTAATATATCCAAAATTTAAGAATGTAAACACGATATTTAATGTGTATAAGAAGCAAAAATATTTTAATATGTGTGTATAGAAAGACTATTTTTGCATATTTTTGACTACAAGGTGCTAATAACATTTTCAGTGGCATCCCAACATCTTGCTATTTGAAAACGCAGGGTTTAAATATGTGAAAGTTTGTAAATACGCTTGTAAATATTGCTTTTAAATCTCTCTTCTAAAATAAATTATAACGATAATTAGGAAATTGATTTTTTATTTCATACCTTTCACACCCAAAACGCTTCTAGTGGAGCGGAAAGAGGCTGAAAATATGCACAAAAAATTTTTCGGAGTAGAAAGATATGGGATCGGTACCATCATGTTAAGGGATTTTTGGGGCACTAGAATCTCGTTTTACGACAAGCTCCCTTGGTGCTGACAAAAGTTACAGCCCTTTGAATCTCAGATTTGTGATTTTTTTTTCACGAGTAAAAGCTTCGCAAAGTATTTTTTTCTCCGTCAGCGGTTGACATTGGGGACTCTAGTTTTGTTTTTCCTTTATAGTTATGATTAGTGAACGAAATGACGTATTTGAAATGGAAGAAGTTTGTTCAATTTTCAAAATATTCAGTGTTTTTGACCGATTAAACACACAATTTCTGCAAAGTTCCGACTTTGAACACCTTTAAATTTTTTTTTCACGATATCGATTTCAGTTTTTTTGTTACCATCTGATGGAATGAAGCTTTGTGAACATTTTATTCCGCATAACATGTAGTCGCGTTTCAAAAATAAACTTTCTAGAGCCGTTTATATGAAACCCTGAAGTTGAACAGATATGTTTAGCATAGAACGGACGGAGTGCGAGTTACAGCGCGGCGACGGCTGTTGAACAAGGAACGGCTGAGGATAAGATTGTTACTGCGAGTGTTACTGTTATGTACCTATTCAATAATAATTTAGGGACGTTTATTTATTGTAATATTGTTTAAATAGGGCTTTGTTATTTATTAAATATTTTAACACGCTTGAAATTCATTGAAAATATTCATATTTTCAATTGGTTAATATACCTACCTAAAGGGCAATAGAAAGCAAGGTATGGTCTAAGCAAGGTACCTATAATAGGTATACCTATCTACGACATGCGGTTACACCTATTACACCTTAGAGCGGCTGGTCGTCACAATTATTATGCGAAGTATGTTCTGTTTATTCTGTTTATCTCTCCGATATGAATAAATTGAAAACCAAAAATTCGAAAATGTATGATTTCTTAAATGAGGGTAATTTCGTAGTCAAAAAGACTGCAGAAAAGAGATTCAATTGTGTAGCTTTCGACATGGCATTAGAGCAAAGCATATAGAGACTGCAAAAGCCTCGGCAAAAGCTATGGGGGGAGGGGGTAGTGGGCTTCACTAAAAAACAAGAAACCTTATTGAGATGGTTAGTAACAAGACATTCACTTGGTGATTATGTAAAAAAAAAAATGAAATACTGTCCCGAACTGATCACCGTCAACGGCAACAATGCAGTACTGAAAAATAACGGGATGAAAAAGACATAAGTACAAAAAATGATGGAGCTATTTGAAGAGCAATGGACAAATCCATTTGATTGTCGATAATTCCCGAGAATTTAATTAATATTACTACTGGGTGGATCGCATCAAAAGAAATTGAAAATAGCCTGATGACATGTGTCTTATTGACGCCTAAAAGAACCACGAGGACTTCATGAAAAATTATTTTTATGCAGAGACTTTTTTGGCAGCTGTTGGGTCCGGAGCTATGTTTAGAAGAGTTCTAACCATTGCTCGCTTAACCCTTTAACTGATACGTCAGATATAATGTCATATGAATTATCTTCTGTTCCTTTGTCAATATTTCATGAAGATTTTACAACGAGAAAAAACGTTAAGTCGGATTTAAAGTCAAGACTGAAGGGACACTCTACTTCTGTTTTGTATCAAATTCCCGATATCGTTGACACTATTCTAATAGATGGGATGGCAATGATTCAAATCAGTTAAAGAAACAAAGCGAACATTTAATGATCTCTGCAATTTACTTTTGACAAAAATTAGTATTGCCAACATACTTCGCATAATAATTATGACGACCAGCCGCTCTAAGGTGTAATAGGTGTAACCGCATGTCGTAGATAGGTATACCTATTATAGGTACCTTGCTTAGACCATACCTTGCTTTCTATTGCCTTTTAGGTATATTAACCAATTGAAAATATGAATATTTTCAATGAATTTCAAGCGTGTTAAAATATATAATAAATAACAAAGCCTTATTTAAACAATATTACAATAAATAAACGTCCCTAAATTATTATTGAATAGGTACATAACAGTAACACTCGCAGTAACAATCTTATCCTCAGCCGTTCCTTGTTCAACAGCCGTCGCCGCGCTATAACTCGCACTCCGTCCGTTCTATGCTAAACATATCTGTTCAACTTCAGGGTTTCATATAAACGGCTCTAGAAAGTTTATTTTTGAAACGCGACTACATGTTATACGAAATAAAATGTTCACAAAGCTTCATTCCATCAGATGGTAACAAAAAAACTGAAATCGATATCGTGAAAAAAAAATTTAAAGGTGTTCAAAGTCGGAACTTTGCAGAAATTGTGTGTTTAATCGGTCAAAAACACTGAATATTTTGAAAGTTGAACAAACTTCTTCCATTTCAAATACGTCATTTCGTTCACTAATCATAACTATTAAGGAAAAACAAAACTAGAGTCCACAGTGTCAACCGGTGACGGAGAAAAAAATACTTTGCAAAGCTTTTACTCGTGAAAAAAAATCACAAATCTGAGATTCAAAGGGCTGTAACTTTTGTCAGCACCAAGGGAGCTTGTCGTAAAGCAAGATTCTAGTGCCCCAAAGATCCCTTAATATGATGGTACCGGTCCCATATCTTTCTACTCCGAAAAATTTTTCTACCTTAAATAAGCGAGATAGCGGGCTCTTTCCGCTCCACTATTCCCGAAAAATCACAGCAGTGCGTATCAAACGTTTTTATGTTATTTTAAAATTTTGACCACCTCCCACCAAGGCTGGTCAAGTCCTCAAATCATCTAATATTGCTATATCTAATATCATTATACAGGTTGGAAACTTGTAAGTGGGGGGTCATACTGGTTTTTAAACATGCAATCTCCAGTCTTTATCTTTAGAATAAGATGTTATTGGAATAAATTCTGAAATTGAATCGAATATACCTAATTGGCAACTACTCTCTGTACACTGAGAGTTGTCCGTTGTCATGCCACACTGATTCTGACTAAATAATTTCATTTAATTCGATTTGAATCGTACACTTATTTCTAAGTCGAACCAGATGTGGTATCGCAGTTCGTGTCAGTGGCGTGTGTTGAGGAATAATGAATATCCTACAAATATATTATTTCGACAAGTTATATTGACGAAGTAGAGCCTTGCAACTTTTTGATAACAAATATTATATGTATAATGCAAGTAAATAAGAATCATAATAATTATTGTTATCATCATGATAGAAATATCATGTCACCTACCTGCTGGTTGCCGTTTAAAAGAAAGAATAACACCTCCGTTTTCTTATTTGCAAGTAAAATATTTCAGCAATTTTACCACAAGACCACGTACTAGGGAGTTCAATCGTTTCCCAGGCAAAGCAAGGAAGTAGATTTTTAGGCATTCGAGCAATTATAATAAGTTACTCATAGTTTATCACAGGACACAGGTAATTCTGCTAATTTCGTATTAAAAACGTTTCAAATCACAAGACAAACCTATTTTTAAGTATATTAAGTATATTTACCGCTGACACTGACACTACTGATAGTAACGACGACAATCTTATCGTAATATCGTATCAATCTAAGCGTATCAAGACGCGAGTCGATACTTCCGTCTCACTCTCGCTCATCTTTTTAGAATTGCTGACGATTCAAACGTATTTCTGACAATACGTCCCATTTTAACTCGATTGACTATGCAATGCAATAGAAGGAGTAAGAAACATAACGAGATGATGTATCCTTAGTTCTCACAACAGACAACTCTCACAGCGGGTATTATAAAGGCTCATTAAGTTAACGGGCAGATTTCTGTGGCCATTTCTGAAGAAGGTGTCGAGGCTAAGTGGAAATTTTTTAAATTTATCTATTCTTGACATGAAAGTAATTACAAAAATGTTAATAAAAGTCATTTGACGTCGATATTAGCTTCAAAAACGAGCACAGAAATCTGCCCGTTAGCCTAATGAGCCTTTATAATATTGGCTGTCAGTGTACAGACTTTACACACATTTAGTGCATTTTATTGTGACGTGATGCTATTTTTCTGCTGTCTAATTATTGTACCTGTTACCTACTTGGAAAAACAAAATTGAATTTCGTTACATAATTCAACATTAGCAACAATCCACAATGTCAATAAAACTGGTGAATGAGTGCAATTTTCAAAATTAAGTAGAATTTTCTTTTGTATAGTTCTACATTAAGTATTAGTTAAGTGTTTTAAATGGAAGATATGGTCGTTAGATACCAATCCTTAATGTGAAAAAATTTTTCTCTAAAGATAAGCCTGGAGATTTTATTTTCCGCAAAACAGAATTTGCATGTTAAATTCCTATAACACACTTACAAGTTTCCAGTCTGTATGTAATAATAATATCCCCTGTGTTTCTATTCCTTTAAAAGGGAGGATCCCTAGTTTATTTCAATCTCTGGATCCTGTTTTGTTATCAGTTATCACTTTATCAGACATTTTAATTGTTGCTCATACATAAAAGTAAATCAGCACAATGAACTTGACATTGTTTTTTATTCAGGGTATTGGGAAAATTGATTCTTGTCTTCAAATGATAAAGATCAAAATTGCAATTTGAAGAAATCAATTAAAGGTGGCCAGTTTTTCTTTTAAGAGAGCATCCTTAAAAAAGTTTGTGTAGTTATTTGCTATGAAACAAATTGAATAATAATAAATTATTATATCAATTACAGCAATCCGATTGTTGAAAAACAATAATGCTTTCTGAACGACACACTTACTCCAACGGTATGGTGAAGACAGAGACATCGATGTTTCAATGGTTATTTCCATCTCATCAGTCTGTCACATCACCACCACTAGAGAAGTGTGCCGATCAGAAAGAAAATCAAAAGCTTTAAGCAAAATGATTTGTCGGAAACATAGTGACTTGCATGGCAAATGCCATCTGATGACTGAAAAGTACAACTTTCAATGTGTCAATCAGAGATTCTCCCAGAGAAATCTGCAATTTTTCACTACCAACGCTGACAGTTCACTGAAAAACCAATTACCTTGCGAATCTCAGTAAACCAATCAGAGATGGAGCTAGCCACAAAGCTGTGTTCCTAGAAAGGAAGTAGTTTCTATGAAACAAATTGAATAATAATAAATTATTATATCAATTACAGCAATCCGATTGTTGAAAAACAATTGATATAATAATTTATTATTATTCAATTTGTTTCATAGAAACTACTTCCTTTCTAGGAACACAGCTTTGTGGCTAGCTCCATCTCTGATTGGTTTACTGAGATTCGCAAGGTAATTGGTTTTTCAGTGAACTGTCAGCGTTGGTAGTGAAAAATTGCAGATTTCTCTGGGAGAATCTCTGATTGACACATGGAAAGTTGTACTTTTCAGTCATCAGATGGCATTTGCCATGCAAGTCACTATGTTTCCGACAAATCATTTTGCTTAAAGCTTTTGATTTTCTTTCTGATCGGCACACTTCTCTAGTGGTGGTGATGTGACAGACTGATGAGATGGAAATAACCATTGAAACATCGATGTCTCTGTCTTCACCATACGTTGGAGTAAGTGTGTCGTTCAGAAAGCATTATTGTAGTTATTTGCATAAAATAAACCCACTACCAGATTCTTTCAAATCAACTTTTACATCCTTTTGTTTTTTATCCTTCTAAAGTGCAGTTTTCATTCCTTTCTGTGATCTGGTCCACTTCACTTAGTGGTTATCCCCCTATCACGACGAATTTCTCCTGATTTCTCATCATTTTATAGCACTAAGAAATTTTTCTTCCACCTTTCTATCAAATTTCTTTTTTTATCAAATCTAATTCATCTGATTTGTTCAATTATTGATCCCTTAGATTTAGCTATTCTTTTTAAGTATCTCCATCCCTTGTTTGTTTTAATTCTTCTCTTTTTTTGCTTCTTTACTCTTTGGTTCATTTCCCATTTTACCAGTAAATCTCAATTTTTTATCTTCTTCAATCAAATTCCTTCATTTCTCCTCTGGTGGTTCTATTTTAAATGTTTCATCTTCATCTAACATTTCTGTGCCAATTTTTCTTGATATTACGTAATCCTATGGTATAGAAACATTTGTACTTTCTTTGATTTTTTTAAATGTGGAGAAATCTCAGATTTTTTCAAATTTTTTATCACCCTGTATAAACATTTCATCTACATCATTGGATAGTACATGAAAAGTTAAAATAGGGACACGTAAGCCGTTTTTCTCTATCTTGAACCGTTTTCCTTTTACAGGGCCTTGAACTTGAAAAATTACGATTTTTTAAATGCTTGTAACTTCTAAACAAAAACGAATCGGACCCATGTTTATTAAAAAAAATATGTTTTAAATCAAGCAACCTACCATCTGTCAAAGTTTGTCATAGAGCTTGTAGAACACCCTGTATAGGTAGGTGGGTCTTTATTGCCCATCCCTTGGCAGATTTTCTGGTGCTGGTAACTTGATGACTCCAAGTAGTACTTTTTCCTTAATTTATTTTTTATTTACATTTTCTCTTCTCGTCTGTTATTAGGATGAGGGAGATCTTGTACAATATTCCCAAGGAGGGGGTGATTTATTTTACTGTTTTTCATATGTTTCATGTATTTTTGAATAGGCTGTGTAAAATACTGCAAGCGACAGGAAGATTTTTGTTGAAAGAGCACCTTTACCTCACTGAATTTTTACAAGCAGTTTAAGCGTCCCCTGGCAGGGGTGGATGGAGTGACCTAAACCGGCCCGGGAAATTAGAGGAAGCGGCCCAAAGAATATGCGGCTGACAGGCGAAAATCTTTATGACTAATAGCAAAAATTTTGTTGATACCCAAGTGTTTTTCATCAATATACCGAGAGTCCAGTTTAAAATGCAGTACATGGGTATATTGGAAACGGTAAGAGATACAGGGTCGGTTAAATTAGAGAAAAGTTGCATAATTTGATGCTTATCAAGAATCTGAAACAAAATTTAGGACAACTTCAGCCGTTGCTGGAATATCCTGAAAAAACGGCAAAATCAAAATTTCTTATTTTACCCATATCTTTTTTATTATTGGAAATTAATTAATTATTTTTTGTGGGCTTACATAAGTCGGCGAGAGCTGCCCATCTGACGTTTCAAAAATTTTCAAAGCCGACTAGATTCCAGGGTTTTCACAGTCAACTTTCGTTTTTCTTATGGCCGTCATATTGTTTTTCTATGTCGTTCGGTATGAAAAAAATAATGGAAACCAAAAACTAATCAACTTCAAAAAATATTTTACAAAAATGTTTATTCTTCTTTTTCCCTAAAAAAAAGACAACTTTTTAGACCGAATATCATAGAGAAAATTAAAAAACCATGAGACTTCATATTGACGTATTTCAGCGAATTTTTTTTTTCTTCGAAAAAAGAAGAATAAAAATTTAGGATTTTTTTTCGAAGTTTATTAATTTTTGGTTCCCATTAATTATTTTATATCAAACAACATAAAAAATCAATATGGCGGCCATAAGAAAAACAAAAGTTAGTATGAAAACTCTGGAATCTAGTCGGCTTTGAAATTTTTTGTAATGTCAAGCGGATAGCTTTTGACGACTTACTTATGTAAGCCTGCAAAAAATAATTAATTAATTCCCAATAATAAAAAAGATATGGGTAAAATAAGAAATTTTGATTTTTCAGTTTTTTCAGAATATTTCAACAACGACTGAAGTTGTTGTCCTAAATTTTGTTTCAGATTCTTGATAAGCATCAAATTTTACAACTTTTCTGTAATTTAACCGACTGGTATCTCTTACCGTTTCCAATATACCCATGTACTGCATTTTAAACTGGACACCCGGTATAGTCGCTAAAAAATAAAGCTAAAAAAATATTGTTACGTCTACTTAAAGCTCTACTACTCAAGCTCTAGTAAATGCTTGATAGAATTATTCTATCGACAGAAGTACAATCCTAACTTAAACATTAATACAGGGAGAAAAAACAGCGACATAAAGAGCTGGTTAGCAGGACAAAGAGTCAATTTTATCTTGATAAGATCTACTCATCCAATAATGTAAATAAGAGTGTTTGGCGGGTGATTTCTCAGTTGACAGGAAGAGAGTCGATTAGGAAGGATATTTCATTGAGCGCTGATGATGTCGTGTATTTTGACCCACAGACAGTGTCTGAGCTTTTTAATAGAACTACTTTATAGATGAACCACAAAATTTAGTTAATAGACTGATGAGAAACTCCAAAGTAAATGATAATCGGGGTGTTACCGATATTCGTAAGACGACTACCACTGTCTTACAGAGTATATTTTTGCCTCATATAACGGAGGATGAAGTAGAGCATATTATCGGGCACGAGATGGCTGTTAAGCACTCGTATGGTCCCGATGGTATATCTTCAAGTATGCTAAAGAAGATCGCGCCATGCATCGTGAGGCCCCTATGTGATGTAATTAATTCTTCATTTCTGGAGGGATTATTTCCTTCTGCACTAAAACACTCCATCAGCACTCCAGTATTTAAAAATGGCGATCCCTCAAATATAGGCAATTATCGTTCCATCTGTCAGGCTTCGATATTGTCAAAGGTCTTCGAGTATGCGATGTTGGGAGTGCTACTTGACTTCATGAATAGGAATGACATCCTGCATCCAAATCAGTATGGCTTTCGAAAGTGTAAGTCAACTTCGAATGCACTTTTTGCATTTTATGATGAGATACTGGGGGCTATTGAAGCTGGACAGTGCCCAGTTGGTATTCACTGTGATTTGAGCCGTGCTTTTGATTGTGTGCGACATGACGTATTGCTCGATATTCTGTATCGACTAGGAATAAGAGGTACACCTCATAAATGGTTCCGTTCTTTTTTGGAGGGCGCACACAAAGGGTCAAAATAACACACGAGGTGTCGAAAGTCCGGAGAGATTTTCTTTCAGATGATAGACACAATGCGATTGGAGTGCCACAGGGGTCCGTGCTTGGACCTGTGCTTTTTCTGTTATACATCAGCGAGCTGCCTGCTTCCCTGCCGGGAGTTTTTACATGTGTCTCTACGCAGATGACTTAACCATTTTGTTTAGGGGGGCAGATGGGAACCGCGTGAGTGGCTTGATTGAATCTACCCTTGACAGACTGAATGCATGGCTTATAGAGCAGTCCCTTTTCTTGAATTTGGTAAAGACAAAATGCGTTTTCTATCGGACCCGCCAGGCTGATCTGAGACCTGGTTCATCTCCTGATTATGATATTTCTGTCGATGGTTCTGATCTCGACCATGCTGGATCGGTTAAATTTCTAGGAGTGGAGATCGATGAACACCTCACTTTTAGAAACCATTGTAAAAAACTTTCAAATAAACTGAATTCCATTTGCTTCCAGATGAGGATGCTGCGTAGAGTTATAGACCGGGACGGGTTTTTACGTTTCTATCATGGTCAGGTACAGAGTAGGATCGGGTATGGAATATTGGTATGGGGTAGTTCTGCCGGTGTGTGTGATGTGTTCCTGAGTCAGAAAAGGATAGTCAGAGCAATGCTCAATCTTCCCGCTACAAAGTCTTGTAGGGGATTGTTTCGAAAGCTCAAAATATTGCCAGTGTATGGGCTTTACATATACGAGATCCTGACTCACATCCATTCGAACAGGAACACCTATATAACAAAAAGATCTCTTCATGAGCATGACACGCGCATTAGGGATGAATTCCATGTGCCCATTGCTAGATTGTCGCTTTATCAGGGGTCGTCTGGCGTGATGGGTTTGAGACTATATAATGCTTTGCCTGGTGGCATTAAGCAGCTGCATCTGCCCATTTTCAAAAAAAGAATTAAAGTTATGCTCCTGAAAATAAGTCCTTACTCTTTTACAGAGTTTCTGGAGGGGATGAAGTGCTGGCGGCCTGACCCGCGTAATTAGGAATGTACGAGTGTATAGTGTCGATGTTATTATATTAGAATCTTAAGACTATTGAATGTGTAGTACCTATTGTAAATTTTTGTTTTTATGTTGACGTGTCCTACAGCTTTGTAAATGGCTCTGCTGGATGAAAAAAAAAAACTAAAAAAAAAAACTTGATAACTTGACTTCTCGTACTGAAAACGGGAGTACCTACATACGAAAACGCATTATTATGTCCCAAATTTAAGCATGACACCTTAAAAAAAATTAACTAATTACAGGAGATTTTCGAGCTATTAGCTATTTTCAAGCTCATTAATAATATATTCGAGCTGTCTCTAGCTTTCAACGTTTTCCGGAAAATCGGAAATTTATTTTTTGGAATGCTCACATTACACCAGACTTTTTTGAATCCAATCTGTAGAGAAACCCAAACAGCACAGGAATTTCGAGCTATTTTCGAGTTCTTCAATGGGATTTTCGAGCCGTCTCTACCTCTGTTCGTTTTCCGGAAAATCTAAAAAAAACGCTTTTTCGTGCTAGGATTTGACAAGAAATTCGAACTCGAAAATAGCTCGAAATTCCTGTGCTGTTTTGGTTTATCTACAGATAGAATTCAAAAAAGTCAGGTGTAATGTGAGCATTCTAAAAAATAAATTTCCGATTTTCCGGAAAAAGCTGAAAGCTAGAGACAGCTCGAAAATACAATAATTAGTGAGCTCGAAAATCTCCTGTAATCGATTTAATTTTTTTTAAGGTGTCATGCTTAAATTTGGGACTTTTATTATATGTCGTGCAATGCTTACTTACATTATCTCTTGTAGTTGAGCTGTTTTTGTCGTCGTCAACGCAATTTTTTTAGTCTTAGTCCCTGTCCCTGCATCGGAAATAGAATCTTTTTCCTTAAGAAAACTTACCAACTTGACACATTTTGTTCCTTGCTCTGCCAACCTTTGTTTTTTTCTCTCTCTTTACTTTTCTGCACCTCCTTTACGTTTTAAATTCAAGGAACTCATTTTGAAAGATTATTGTCCTTTTTATTGAAAACTGCTCGATAAATTTCGAGTATAAGTACACTATTATGGAGATTTGAAGAAAAGAAAGCACACTAAAAAACACCCACAACACGACACACGCCACAAAAGAAAAAATATCAAGACGAAACTGATCAATTGTTCAACGAAACTCTTCCAGTAATAATAAGTGCTGGAAAACAATAATGACCATGAAATGCTCCTGCAGGTCTATCTTTTGGGTTTTTCAATACGAAATTTTGAACTACTGTAGGACTTGAACTAATGAAGGACTTTGGATTTTCGTTGAAATATCTCCGAAAGTCACATGGTTTGTACATACAGGTGTTCTTTCAAAGTTCGCCAAAAAACATTCCTCTCATCGCGATTCAGGTAACAGATTTCAGTTTAGGAAGCTAAGATTTTTGTGGTTTTACGGTGACTTGTGAAAAAGGTTCGTTTCACAAAAAAATCTTTCATTATTAGTCAATAAAAACACAACAAAGACACTATGGGAGCTTGAACCGGATTTTGGTAGGTTTTTAGAATTCCTCATCCTTCCCTATACTATAAGGATTACCCTAGCCCGTAGCGCACACAAAAACACTGTGATGGTGTGGAAATTAGTGCCAAATTGACCTCTCATGAGAAGTGTTGCCAGCCGTAGAGATTTTCCTCTATCATAAGAAAATTATCAGGCCACAATAATTTTCCATTTTATTTTAGTGGTGTTAAACTATTTGAGCTCAGATGAAAATTTCTCAAGTACCTACATAATGTGGTCGTTAATGTCAGTTCTGCTTTGCATTTTATAGCTTTTAAAATCACAGTCTGTCTGTGTAATTATTATCTGTAAAAAAAGATGGGAGCAGGTGAAACATACTGCTCAATAGATTTTCTTTCGGATTTAATTTTTTTCATAGGTCATTAGATAATTTAAAAATGTTAAAATTGACACTTTTTTCTTCCGTAAATAACTTAATAAATAATAAATAATAAAAACTTAATAATAACTGAATAAAAGAGAGGGTTCTAAAAGTTCGACAGTTCACTGCAGATAGATACTGGTACAACTGTAATAATATGATATGACCATGGAAAATTACAGAAAGCCAATTGAAGAAACGGTGAAAATGTTTTTAAAATTGGACCAACGCATAAAAAAACTATTTTTATGATGCACAAGAAGATTTTTAGATTTTTTTCACTTTCCATCAATCTATTGTTCATAAATTAAATGACCTTTCTTATTGTTGAAATTTAAAGTTATTTTTTGGGAACATTCATCTCTAATTAATAAGCTTTGTCCACACCAAAGAAACACAGAGGAACATTTTGTTGCTGGTTGCCGCAACCTGTTTATGGAAACAGAAACAACAGCAAAAGTTCCATAACATTCTGTCCACACTAAAGTAATTCAGTTTTGCGAATGTTTCGTTGTGTTGCTGCAACATGAAACGTTGTGTCTACACCAGTGCAGTGTATGTTTCTAAATAATGTGGTACGACGAAAAAGATTTACAGGCAGCAGCAGCTGCAATTGTAATTATTTTACAAAAACACAAAAAACGAGTCCGTAAATGTTGGACTAGACCAAGTCTTTTAGACAGAAAGTTACATGGTGTCATACGTCTTTTTAAGTTCATTAAAGAAAGATGATATAATATCAGAATGTATCGATAATGGATATTAATTAATGTTTTTTTATTATTATATACTGAACTACCTGAAGTCAAGTTAAAAGCTGGTGTTTTCGGTAACTACGCGACAGCTTCACGACGCAAGTTTCGAGCTTTGGGAACAAGCAACAACGTGTCCACACTGATAAAAATACAGTTGAGAAACAAAAAATGTTTACCAATGTTTCTATATTTTCTTTGATCTTTGCCGCTAAATATGGAAACAAGCAACTTATAGGAACTTTTGTTGCTGCAACCGTAAACAATGAGGAACTTGAATAAACTTTTGGCAACATTCAGAAACAAGTTCCAGGAACAAGCAACATAAACAAAATGTTCCTATATGTTGCTTTCGGTGTGGACAAGGCTTTACTTTCAATTTTTTAGGTAAAATTATAATTTAGAAGAGAAGAATAATCAAACTAAAAAGGTACTTCCCCCTTCTTCATGCACCATCAATGTTTGCTACGCGACTATACAAAAGTATACACCGTGTTTTATATTAAGTCGGCACTATTGCTAACTTCGTTATTATTTGACCTAGAAAGTCGGTTAAATTAGCAAACTAGTAGTATTTTTTCTCCTGAATAAAATAGCGAAAACAGAAAAACAATAATTGAACATCGCGATTTCGAGATATTCAAAAAAATGTAATTTTTTTAATGGAACACCCTATGTATTTTTGGATGGATCGGTTGCAAATTTTTTTTAAAGGAAAAAGTCTCTATGCACTATGATCCTAAAATAATAAAATTTTACAACACAAACAAGTTCTGTTATTTGTTATGTAAAATTAAATCCTTTTCAAGGTAACAACTCTTATTTTTAGTGTATTTTTTTATTGAAAAATACACTATTGAGGACGACATAATTTTTTTACCTTACATTACGTAGGTAGGTACACTAAATTACATTAATTGTCGCAGCCTACTTTGGGAGTAATAAAATAATGAATAATTAATGAATCTATTATTTTAGGATCATAGTGCATAAAGACTTTTTCCTTTAAAAAAAATTTGCAACCGATCCATCAAAAAATATACAGGGTATTCCATTAAAAAAATTAATTTTTTTTGAATATCTCGAAAACGCGATGTTCAATTGTTTTTCTGTTTTTGCCATTTTATTCAGAAGAAAAAATACTACTAGTTTGCTAATTTAACCGACTTTCTAGGTTAAATAATAACGAAGTTAGCAATAGTGCCGACTTAATATAAAACACGGTGTATATTAAAGTATGTAATAAAGTATGTCCCCGCATCGACTTTAAAAGAGGAAAAACTTTTTTGTTTTTGATTTCTCAGAAAATTTCACTCTTGATGATCTGGTCTACTTGATTTCAAATCCCCAAAACAAAAGTTACTTTTTAGGTAACTCTAACGGTTCTTGAGATAATATAATTTTTCTTTAATAATTGGAATTTTTTTCATAGGTAGGTATGTAATTTAATTTTTTCTGAAGAAATTCAAATAATCGTAACATGAAATGAAATTCTCAAAAAGGACAACTATTAATTTTCTATTCGAATAATGCTCCTCCTTTTTCTGCACAGATTTCAATGCGAGCTTTCCCAGTTCCCGTAACATTGAATTAGATAAATTCTTTGATGTAAAGTCAACATTATAGCATACAGTAGATTAATTTGCAGTTCAATTGATTTGTTAGATTTGACAACTGCTGTCAGTGTTGTTTTTCAATGAAATCATCATACCAAGCTTACGTCTAAAAATTACGAAAAAAAATTTAAGTGCAATTATTGAAGAAAAATTATATTATCTCAAGAACCGTTCGAGTTACCTAATAAGTAACTTTTGTTTTGGGGATTTGAAATCAAGCAGGCCAGATCATCAAGAGTGAAATTTTCTGAGAAATCAAAAACAAAAAAGTTTTTCCTCTTTTAAAATCGATCCGGGGACATACTGTATATACATAACTCCAATTTTTTAACCATTTGAGATGTTAATCTTCATAATACGAGATTAATCTTTACAACAGAAGGTATTGATTTGAGATAATCCATCTATTTTTACAACGCCTAATACATGCAATTTAATTTATGAGACGAGAACACTGTTTAAACAACATGCTACACATCATTATCACAATTATAATATAATTTTTATGACTAAAGCTGGAATGCAAATTTTTGATATGTGATATCTTTATGTTCGTTGAATTTTGAATTAATGAGAAATAAACCCTGAGAAGGTTCGTTAATAAATTTTACATCAAACAGAAACCCGTCCAAACTTACGACTTCATAATAAATAAGTATTTTATCGTTCTCCAGTAAAATGCACTTCGTTCCGTCTCCACCTCTCGGACCTAAAATCTGCATTTGCTGCTCCATCATGTAAATGTAGATTGATTGTAAATATGATTTCGCGTTTCTTTATAAACATGCCTGAGGTCTGAGACTTCAGCTCACCCTTATGAACTTTATAGAAATCTTCTGTATATTCTGCATATGTCAAGCATGCATATTGAGTTGCAAGAGTTTATGGTGAGTTTCATAATATTTGTGAGCTTTCCATGCTTATTTTATTTTTAAAACTTCGAAAAGTAGAACGCCGTTTCTACTTTTCGTCTCAACACCAAATCATTCTTCCATTCTCACGATCTCTCTTTTTGATTTCGGACTTAGGCTCTAACTCTATCAAGGGGTGCATGAGGAAATTCATGTCAAACTCCCTTTAACATCTATGGAATCATATTTGTTTATTTCTATTTTTTGAATTTCGTTCAATTCATTCGAGTCTTTGTAAGTACAGTTCATCTTCAAACATGCAAACCAAATGCATAATATTTCCTTGAAAGAACTCAGATAAATAGTAAGAACTCCGTATAAATCTCCTGTATCTTAATTAATAAGGTATCGATATTTTTCTTTCTTTTTTGTTCTGCTATTTATTGTTAACAATTAATTTTTGCAACACCTCATCTTTATATGGGTTTCGCCGTTGATGAGAGTAAACAAATAAATAAATAAACAAATCCAGGGGTTACAAAATTTTGGAAAAGTACTGAAGACACAATGCACTTCGGCCACAACTCACAACAAAAATATAACATAAATAAACGACTGAATAAAAATGTTAATCAATTAAAGCTTACGCTGCTAACGGGAAGGAATCACAGAATGCAAGGAAGAAGCAGTTTAGTGGTGGCAGCAGTTTTCTTAATTGTCTCCTATAAGCGGCGTAGCTACAACTAACTCCAACTCCAAAATTTCAACTTGCAGCTCTTCCATCAGTTTAAAGGTCTTTGCTACACTGAAAATAAAAAAAATATTTGTGATCAAATCCTTTTTTTTTCAACTTTTGTTTTATATTTGAAGTTTCTGAGCTAGTTGGGGTTGGTTGGCACGTTTCGAAAATTTACAAAACTGCTGCCACTACCAGAATTCTTCCCCCTCCATTCTGCCGAAACGATTTTCCCCTAACCCTTTTATCACATTTGGTAGTGCAAGTTGCGTGACTCTAAAATATATGTCAGGCGAAGTGAAATTGTTATTAAACCCCCTTCATGGTGTTAATAACTTCATTTAATTCATTTTTGATTGCTGACTACGAAATTTGAAGTAATAAACCTTTGTAGTAGGCGTTGGGATAGTACATATAAAATTTGGGCCTATAAACTGTGCACACACGATTAAGACGACCCTGTGTTTAATTATTATTAATGCAAACAATATACCTACTGGCTGTTATAAATGTACCTATATATACTATTACTATTATCTATCTACCTATAGTATAATTTCAAGGAAAACTAACACTACGAAAATTAAAAGTGGAATAGGTAATTAATTTCCAAGGATATGCATGCCGCACTAGCACTAGCACTATCACTACTTCTATTCATATCCATTCATAGTCCTAGATAGCGATCATATAATGACAGTTGAATGAGTTGGTGGTGAATTAGGGCGTGATTTGCGTTGTTTTGACCATAGCGCCTAGTGAAAGTACCTGCAGGATTCGATGAATCGATTTTGTCATTAAACCACCACTGACCTTAATGCACGTAAGATGTTAACCAAATCTAAGAAAGAAGGTAATTCTGGCAGACCCCTTCAGCTGTAACGGCCCCATAAAATTAGCCATTTCCACCCTGTTGAGAATTTTCTACTCAGCGTTTTTCAACATCGAAGCTATAAGAGAGAAAAAGTAAAGGACTCAGGGGTAGGAAAGGAAATGCTACCCTCTAAGTACGATGGATATTTTATGTGGGCGGTATTAACCATCATACATGAGTGAAATAAATTAAATATGTATTGTGCATGGTTTAATCAGGAATTTTCACGAATTTTTCAAAATATGATTCTAAAGTATAAACATCTTCTCTCATAATGATTTTCTTGACAGTTTTATTACCAGCATTATGGTTTAACTCCCAATTATTAGTTCAAGTGGTAATAAAATAGCAGTGACATATGGTAAATTACCTATCTTCAACTTCCGCAACGAGAATCGTTAACGCGCACATAAAATATTATAATAGATGTTTAAACGGGCCTTTAATGTGTGTGCTCAAAAAAAAGTATCAAGTTATTATTTTCGTAGCAGTAGCTTGAGCCATAAAATGAATGACTAGGTACCTACTTGTACTCTAGTCAAATAGTAGAATCTTTTAAATTGTTTTAATAAGCAGTTGAATGAAATTTTAATTGTGGGTAGAGGGGTGGTCGCCATTTAAGAGACAAAACCATTTAGCCCGTTAAGTATTGCTTGTATGTACCTATACGTGAAAAATTATTATTACAAAAATTGTGTCCAACAATTTTTATTTGAATTTTTATTTTATTTTTATTGTTCAAAAAGTACAAATTCTCAAAAATGATACTTTTGGGGTTGGAAAAGGGTTTTTGAATTAAAAAAAAAAAAAAACGATCAATTGGGGACAAACATAAATGTGTCTTCAAAATTATTTTGCAATCTTGGTACGAATAGATACAGAGGATTTGGTACGAATACAACAGTCACAAGTCGACCACCGTCAATATTTTTGAAATTTTATTTTGCACATACATACTTACTTTTAACTAAAAATACATGATTATGGAGTTTTGGGGTCGCTCATTAAGAATCCGATATCCGATTTTCAAATAACTAAATGGCGGACCAAATATAGCGGACGTCTTTCATTTAAGTTCATCGAATTTTCACCAAATTCATCATTAGGAGGTTTTCCAACTTGTTACCACCCCACCTCGCAGGTAGAGCTGTGGCGCGCTTTTTTTACAAAAGTCAGATAAGAGATGAATGACGTATTGCAAAAAAATATGCCTTTCATTGATGATGTCGCGCTGTTAGTAAGATACATTGTAGTGAAGAATCCCAATTAGGACGAAACACGTGTGTACAATTTCCACCCATGACTTACAGTGCGACATTAATGAATGGTATATTGTTTTGCAATATGTCGTTCATCTTTTGTCTAACAATGGCTAGTAGGCCATCATCTACTTCCACGCACACCGGAGGGCACTGCACTCACTTGTTGGCATGCGTGTTGGCTGTCTGGGGTGCATCCTATGGCGCAAGCCGAACCGACTGTGCATTTTTTTTATTCATTTTTTTATTATACTTATTTCCTATTGTTTTTAATTGTTTTTTTTTTGTACTTTTTTCTTATCCCTTTTCTTTAATTCAATTCAAAGGGCGAGGAGAAAGTCGAAAATCGAAAGGAGAAAATCAACCAGCGGATGGCCCTTTAGCGACCAGTACAATTATTTCTTCTCCCGCCGGTTTCCTTGGGTCGAGCGTCGATTGTCGAGGGCCAAGTGTGTGTATTACGAAATAAGTTTCCTTCAGCAAAATGCAATGAATTTAAATGAAAAACGTCCTCTATCTTGGATCCGAGATTTTGTTTTTTGAAAATCTGGTACCGGATTCTTAATCAGTGACCCCGAAAACTCACTACCCTATTAACTTTGATGAACATGCGATAAATATAAATTAATATAAAAGATGTCCGCCATATTAGATCGGTAGATCCGCTATTTTGTTTTTTTAAAGTCTATTATCGAAATCTCAATCAGCGACCCCTATAAGACTTCAAAATCATGTAATTTGGTGAATACGCTATTACCTTCTTGAATTAATTCAATATTTAAAAAATTTCAAAACTATTGATGCCCTTCGACTTTTGGCACCCTCTGGATTGTGAGAAAAATTGCAAAAAAAATGTTGAGGACAGGACACGCATGTTGCAGAAAAACTTAAAAGTTACAATTTTTGTTATAACGTATTTTCGCCCCCAATTGATTCTAAAATCTAAAAAACGTTTTCATCCCCAAAACCGTGACTTTTGAAATTTTGTAACCTTTGAAAAACAAAAAATTTCAAAAAAAGTTAAATAAATTTCAAAAGTAGTTGATAGTGGCACCCCTTCTACCTACCTACCATTAAAAATTCTTCAAACTGAATTAACGGAATTTCGGCCTTATTTTTCGAAAATTCTAAGAAACTGTTGTTTAACTTTTAAAAGCGACTATTATTTGAAGATTTAATTTGGAAAACAATAATCTTAAACGAATATCCAATTCAGCATTGTTCTTCAGTGTAATGAATAAAATTTAACAAAAATTTGGATACAATTAAATAGAATTAGTTGCACAAAATGTAAGAAATGTTTAAAGCCCTTCGAGATTTTCGAGAGAATTTTAAATGGAACGCCGTTTACAGCACCAGCATTAAAAAAAACACATAGGGAAGCTCCAAAATCTCTATCGATACCTACATGAGACCAATAAATTTCATCATGATGGGATGTTGGCAAAACTGCAGGCTTATACGCGGCATGCCCGAGAAATTCTGCTTGTGACTTGCGAGTTATCTCGGAGATCGCTCATTACAGGTGGCATCTTAGGGATCCATTTTATCTCCAACTCTCTTTCTAATATTTATCAAAGACTTGCTTGAAACAACAAAAAAACCAATATACAGTTTTGCCGATGACAGTACACTCATATCTTCTTATACCTTAGATGCGCGAACATCTGCCAATTCTGCCATCGACGCACAGACTCGCAGGGATCAAGACGTTGCCATACTTAACAATGACATACAAGACATTCTAGCTTGGCGCGATAGAAACCAAGTTCAATTTAATGCTGGAAAAATCCAAACAGTCATCTTCTCCAAAAAGGGCAACGTCTCTGGAGACCATATATGGTGATGACGGGACACTCCCTTACTCCAGCGTCATCTCTTCATTTACTTGGAGTGAGTCTCGGAGCGAACATGTCTTGGCATACTCATGTTGCAGGTCTGGCGAAGAGTGTTTCTCAAAAACTTGGAACACTCTTCCGCACGAAGAAATTTTATACACCACAACAGCTTCTCCTCTTATACAAGGCTCAAATCGGACCATCCTTGGAGTGCTGCTCACATGTTTGGAGCTCAGCTCCTAAACATACGCTGAGACTACTAGACTCTATCCAGAAAAGAGCCATCCACTTGATTGGGGACCCAGATTTGACAAAAAATTTAGACACTCTCGAACATCGAAGAAGAGTAGCTGACCTGAGTCTGTTTTACAGATATTTATAATATGGAAAGAGGTGGCCCGCTTGATCCCACCTAGAACAAGATCGGGCAGAAATACACGTCGAGCCGCAGACGTTCATCCGTATCAGGTTCACCTTTCTTACCACCCTATTTCAGACTTCTTTTATGTATAGAACCGCATCACTTTGGAATAGCATTACAAAGGGCGTGTTTCCCGAAGTATACAACCTGCAGCGATTCAAAGCCAACGTGAATCGACATCTCCGCGCATGCACCGCTCCCAGAGCGTCATAGGGATTTACCTGCAGTGTAAAAAAAATGTCAGCGCCCATTTCTGTGCTGAGTCACAACTATCTTCCTGAATTAATTTGCTAATTATAATTTGTAAAATAATCAATTTCTCCAAACGATATCAGTTATAATTTGTACCAAAAAATTTCCGGGCTAAGTAATTCACATTGATTTTGGTAGCCACTGAAATGGCTCTTATTTAGTAATCGACCTACGAAGGAATGATTCTTGTAAAATTTGTAACGTCGGCGCTGGTTTATTTGATGAGCAATCACCGTGCTAGAGCCTTACATAGTACGATTTATACGTCCACATCACGCAATGCTTGAATCATGGGGTCTTGATGTTTATTTTGATTTGGGTATAAATTTTATTTTCATTACATTTTACCGTCTGAAAAAAATATGTGCAATGATATGATTTACAAGCATATCGGTCTAGACGTTATTTGGTTGACATTGAGTAGAAGTCAATTTCCTGAACTTGCGTTTTGCGAAATCAGCACCAAGAAATGTGTATGTGAGGAACTTTGTATGTTCATAAGTAGTCTGGGTGACATGCGATACCGATACGGGTAATAATGACCACGCAAATACCCAGACAACATTAAAAGGATGATAAAAAGATTTTTATTAACGCAAATATGCATATCTATGTCTACGTTTTGAAATATTATTGTCATTAATATGTGCATGGACTGGATGGTGTTTATTTTTACTTCATAGCACATAATTTAGATTTCGCCGAACATGCTTAGACTTTTTATCAGGCAAAAAGCTCCTAATAACACTACTCAATTCTTCTAATGGCTTACCTAAAAATTTCAGTGAAGCTCAGCGTGGTATAAAAATAAAATTAAATCATTATTTTGATTATTTTTTGTACTGGATAGTTAATTTTTTGCACCCAACGAATGCTTCTAACAGCTTTTTGCACAGGTTTCCCTTATCTGGTGTCCATTGCGTCAGGTCTTATTACAACCTGCAATGAATACCTGACGCAACTGAACTTTTTTCGTCCATCTCCTTTATTTACAGGTTGATGAAAAACCGACACCTTGTTGGTTTTTCAGTGGTAGGTAGGTAACTATTTGTTTTTTCTTTACACCGAATTTTTATCTCAGGCTGATCTTCATAGGGAAGATAGGGGAGATTAGAGAAGATGACGGGGGACTAAAATTGGCAGAAAAGTAATTCACGATGGGACATTAAAAAGTGACCCATCGAGATTCTCTTTACAAAAAATGCTTCCTTTCAATCAGATATTCATCCTGGACGTGTTGCCATGTTGCCAAATTTGCTCCCAAATACGTAAATTTCAGGAGAGATTTATCAGATATTTATGTTGTAAAGCATTTAGTGCGTTAAAGTATCTTTACAAATATCTTATATTATTACAAGGCGAAAAGTAATGATTTTCTCGAGATAAAAGTCTAGACGACCTATTTATCAAAAATATCGTGTTATTAATTGTATTATCAAAAATATTTACAGAATTTTGTTTACGCAATGGGACAATTTTAAAGCGTAGGCGTCGCGCGCGTATAACGCGGATAACGGATAACATCACGTAACCCTTCGCTGATTGGTGAATGCCTAGGATGCGAGACTGGAAAAGGAGAAGCGGGTGTACCGAGAAGAAGAAGGGCAGAGGCATGAAAATAAGCAGGTCGCGTGCTAAAAAACGTCGCGAACGGGGAATTAAAAAACCGATAAAAGCTCACCTTTCTATCTTACTTCCGTATCTACTTACATCTCGAAATATTTACTTTTGCCTATGCGTATCACCTTTTCAAGAAGTTGCGGGCACCTTGCGTTTTTCGTCGCGAATTAATAAACTTCACATCTTGCCGTTCTTGCTTGAACTAAGTTTGAAAATAAATTATCTACGCCATAGTTATTTTTCGACGCAATTACCTAAGTGCCTAGAATATCTAGAACAAATAACTGATTTACTCGGTCAATTCAACGAGAGTGCTTTCATGTTAATAATCGCCAGATTAATATCATTTTCCGGAGTTTTTAGATTTTCAACATCAGATGTCGTTTCCTGGTGTAGGTAATTGAGAAGCCTATAATTATCATATAGTCACAAGTTCACCTATTACATCATTTTAATTCGGAAAGGTATCTATGCAGTGGCACAATTAGCGACCGTTAAAGAGAAGTAAAATAAAACAAGTTCCAATTTTCGCGCCTTCCAAATAACTTCTTCAAAAATGGCGAAATACCAATAAGAAAAAAGAATAAAAAACTAAAAAGAATAAATACCTACCTCCAGTATCCAACCTTGAAGATTTATGAGATGTTTTAATTAAAACGAAAGAATGGAAATTGTCCAAGTGATTAATTATTTCATGTTTTATGTAATAATTATTTCAATGCCTACTAACACCCATAAATTTTCTTGTAAATTGGAACACCTACTTTATTTTTTTAGAAATATTAAGTATTATCTACCTCAAGAAATTTACATATCACTTCCCTTGATCTTAATTAATTGTAAAAAAGATGTTTTTTTTTGACTTTTTTTAAATCTTAGACTGTCTCTTTTAATTCTTTTATGAAGTATTAAACATCAAATTAGTCCAAAATTAGAATAAAAAAATTATCTGGCATCCCACACTCTCCCTTTTCTAAATAAGATTTTTCTACAGAACCCTACCTTTTTATCAGAGAATTACATTTATAATACAATTAAGTAAGCTTTCTTCTACTCTTAAGTGGTGAGAGAATAATATTACATTAGCGAAGAAAATCTGTTTACTAATTTTAATTTCCTTTTGGAACTTTCAGTGATTAAAAAATTCGAATTTTTATCGCTACCTACAATGTTTCAAGATAAGCTTTGTTAGTGACTTCTTCCATATTTTTTTGGTTTATTTTGGTTCACAGTCTTCTAAACATGTAGGTGAGTATGTACTTAATACTTGTATTGATTTCATGCATACACGAAATTTTGAACAAAGATACACGATGTGTGCATGGAACTTTCGAGTTTATGAACTTTCATTGCAAGTTTTCATCATGAAGTCACTCTTTATGGTTTAAATGGTACATAAAAATTAATATGTTATGTAAAAATTTCTAACTTGTATGTATTATCATAGCTCTGAGATTCCATAGTCTAGTTTCTTATGTGTAAGCAGGTCCATATATTTATAGTTGTTGTTCCCATAATACGAAGTTCATTATTACAAAAGGAGAACGAGGCTTAACTTCATGAAATTTTAATGAAATAATACGTCGTTGCTGTTTTTTTTTGCTGCTTTCCTATTAAAGAAACGACTTATGTACCTACGCGCTTAGGTAATTCTGTACATTTTTTTTTGCTATAGCCTACGTACTTATTAGAATGATTTCTTTTTGTTTTGTTATAGGATTATGTCCGAAAATTAAAAAAATACATATAGGTAGGGAAGGTAATTGAGTCGTTGCCCACATTTTCCCATCTTCTCTCCAGATTAATAAAAATTTATGTTTGACTTTTGCGAGAGCATTGTTTTACGTCTGTTTCGTGATTTGTGTACAGCGGTTAACATTATATACTCAGCAGTGGGTATTCTTATTTACTCGGGAAACCAATAAAACTTTGCCCGGATTGTTTGTAACTTCTGATAGGAAATGTCTTGTATCTCGTTCAGAGTTTTATTAGAATTTTTATTTTTCCTTTAAAGGTAAACAGCGGGAAGGAATAAATTCAAGATGTACGATGCAATGATACAATGAAATTATGAAGGAAAGTGAATTTTCCTTAATTAATTATTAATTGATGATAATATTGGGGATAATAGATTGCTGGCCGTCATTATACGCTTGATTTACCTTTACGGTCGATTTTCTCAGGAACTACTAAAGCTATCGATTAGAAATTTGTATCAATTTTTCTTCATAAAGTTCACACCTAATATTTCTCATTGTCAAAATTCATAAAACAATTCGAATGTTTTTGGGGTGCATATAAGGAGGTCGTTTTTTTTTTGATGTGCCTTTGTTTTATGAGCTGAATTGGAAACAACTTTTTTTTTATCTTCATGGGTTTCTAGATTTATGTATTTGACAATTTCGCGAATTTCTTTATACTGAGATAGCACTCTTATTATTGGGATTAGAAAAAAATCATAAAGGAAAAGGTTCTAGACGATTTTATAACCAAGAAGACGGTGTTATAAATTTTGTTATTTATCGTGTCATTTTCAATTATTACATAAAGTTGTGTTTTTTTTTAATGTAAGTCATGGTTGGCTATGACATCATTCAAAAGGTATTTTTTTCTAAATACATACAATTATATAAAACTCGATGTGGTTTTTTCATAAAATAAAGAAGTTATGACGGGTTTTACACTTAAAAACAAAGCTCAAGAAAGCTCAACATAGCTCGAAAATGACACGACAAATAAAAAGAAATATAGCGCAAAAAAAATTTGAACGAATTTAGTTCATAAAACTGCACTATACTTTCCCCATTTAACCCTGTACTAAACAGTTAAAAAAACTCAGCCTGCATATAAAAAATTTTTATTGAGTAAATAATTTTTCCAAAGCATTTCAAGAACATTATAACTAATGAGCTGATTACTTTACGAGTCCAGTAAAATTAGACGAAAAAGGCATCGAATTATGCAATTCATGCGGAAAAAAAAATTTTGTGTGGGGGTTGGGTGGTCAATGGAGAGTCTAAATCCAAAAATGCGACCTCCCACCCCTTGTGAATTAGCCGCCATATTGGTTTTAGGGGTGGATGGAGTTTTTGCACTTTATGACTTTATTTCGCATTTTACCGAAAAAAGTGTCATTACTTACTTTATTCAGAAAAACATTCTCCACAAATTTGCATATGTGACATTTTTCGTATTTGCAATATTTAATGACCTACAGGTGATTCATTAAGAACAAGGGTGATGAAAAATTGGTATTTTCGGAATAACTCCTTTTTTTCAATTGCAATCCAAAAATTGTTCCCACAAAACTTGTAGCGCTTACAATTACGAACATTTACATAACAATATCTCATTAATCGGACCAATTATTGTTGCGCAGTAGTGCGTCAAAGTCATTAAGGTGAGACCGGGCCAATTAGGTTTCTCAGGTAAGCGATAACCCAGGCCGACTCGCTCCAAATAGGGCTGCCGTATATAGATAAGATTTGTCTGTGGTGTGGTTAAACCAATAAAAACGTGTCTAGACAAGCCTAGAAAATATATTCACTTTTAAAAAAACGTCAGCTACGTTCGAAACAATTTCTCCATAAATGTTCTCATCGTATTCGACGGATATCCGGATGATCCTGAGAAGTGGGGAACAACAACAGCGGAACGACTCAGACGTTCTCTGAAACAACGAGCAACTGACATGATATTTGATGAGAATTCGATCCCGTCCATGACTCAGGAAAAGTTTCTTTCGAACGATAAAAATAAAAAATCGTTCATCAATCTCCTCGTGACACGTATGAAAAATTCCGCCATCGGCGCAGTCGTTGCAGAAGAGGATGCAGAGATCTGCTCATCGTAGAATCAGCTCTTGGTGAAGCTCCATTCTACGACGCTGTTTTCATCATCGGCTCCGATGTGGACCTTTTGGCCTTACTGACGGGATTGTGTCCAGATAATGTGAAGAACGTTTTTCTCAGGAAACCTCAACAAGGCCGGACTCGGCAACAAGTATTTTCGCCACGCAGCTTGAAGCATGGTCCACTGATTTCGGAAAATATCCTGTTTTTACATGCTTTCAGTGGTTGCGATACGACGTCTGCATTCTTCGGGATAGGAAAGTCTAAATTTATCTCATCCTTGGAAAAAAATCCCAGCCTTGAATCCTTGATTGCGTCATTCAAGGACGAATATGCTGATTCTAAGACTCTTGAAAATGCTGGAGAGCAGTTTATAATATCTTTATACGGGGACACAGCTACAAGTGACGGTTTGAATGGATGCAGATATAAACGTTTCGCTAAATCATCAACAAAAAGTAAATGCAACCTAGCAGCTTTACCACCAACTGCCGAAGCAGCAAAATACCACACTCATCGGACCTACTATCAAATACAAAAATGGCTCAACAATGAAAAAAATCCTGAGCACTGGGGATGGAAAAAAGATTCGAGGGGTTGGATGCCATTGACTACCACTGGGGATCCTGCACCACAATCGTTGATGAAGTTGATATCCTGCAAATGTACGAAAAATTGTGGAGCAGCTTGTGGCTGCTGAAAAGCGGGTCTTCACTGTACGGCGATCTGCGAGAACTGTTCCGGGGAAATATGCGACAACGTACCAGAAAAACTCTCAGCGATGGATGAGTTTGAAAATGATGACGACGACGAAGAACCCGATTCTTGACAAAAAACCGCAGTACATTCTCTGGATCACATCGACATAAGAATCAATTCACCTGGTTCTTCACGGAAAAAAAAAAGAAAAAATGAGAACGGTAGCTTCCCAATAAACACCGGACTATAATATAAGTGAAACCCAAAGGAAATAAATAAACATTTTTTTGAATACGATTTACCATTGAATTTTTTTCTAATGCGATAATATTCCTCGGCTTCGCCTCGAAATATTAATTCACATTCGTCTAAAGAAAATTTTGTCCTGTGTGGTAGGTACATAAAATACTATTATTATGAATAATTTAACACAACTTGTACGACAGTCGCTTATATTTTCGAGAGTCTAGAATTGATTCTACAAATGGATCAAAGGTACTTTTCATGCATCTCGCATAATAACGATATATTAATTTTTCTGAATTTTGACAAATTCAAAACCTAAGATTTATGATTTTTTGACTACATCAATTGGATTGGACGAGTGAAAGGTTAAGTTCGCAGACTTCGGCGCACTACTGCGCAACAGTAATTGGTCCGATTAATGAGATATTGTTATGTAAATGTTCGTAATTGTAAGCGCTACAAGTTTTGTGGGAACAATTTTTGGATTGCGATTGAAAAAAAAGGAGTTATTCCGAAAATACCAATTGTTCATCCCCCCCTTTTTTTTAATGAATTACCTGTAGGTCATTAAATATTGCAAATACGAAAAAATGTCACATATGAAAATTTGTGGAGAATGTTTTTCTGAATAAAGTAAGTTATGACACTTTTTTCGATAAAATGCGAATTAACGTCGTAAAGTGCAAAAACTCCATCCACCCCTAAAACCAATATGGCAGCTAATTCACAAGGGGTAGGACGTCGCATTTTTGGATTTAGACTACCCAACCCCCACACATAATATTTTCTTTTCCGCATGAAATGCACATTTAAATCCTACTTTGACTGGACTATACGAAAACATGCACTTCACGTCGTGCAGAGAAGAGAACACTCAATAATTATATTAAGACATTGCCTCTCATTACGCGTTTATTCCAAAGAAAACAACGTCATTTGAAGAATTGTTTTTCATTACAAGTTTTATTGTTGTTAATTACGTGCGGTTGTTTGTGTTGACTGACTTTTCGAAAAACAATTTCGTTGTTCAGTTAGTTTTTGTCTGTCTTTGTCAATGTTTTACTATTGCAGGTGCTGCTTTATGCATGGGCTGAAGAATAAGCCTGCTTTAACAGGCATATTAAGCTTTTCTCTATGGATATAAGGGGTTGTTCTTTTTTGCAGTCGTTATAAGTTTTGATTAAAAAACGTTTTTATCAGCAATTTATGAATAACTTACCAATAGAAGTCTTTTTAAAATAATTGAAAAGTATAAGTTGATACCTATTATAGTGCTTATGAAAAATTATTTAAGTACTTCAGTTGCGGAGATTTGGTAATGTATAATCGTAATTCATTATTTATTGTTTTTTTTTTCTGGACTAGTCTGAAGATTTTTAACAAAAATTTATCAAGTCCAGCCTCCAGAATTACCTATAACATAGCTAACTCCACAAGTAAATTCGAAAATAGTCAATTTTCGCCCTTGGAAAGTTCAAGGCTCTTTGAATATGCCGCTTCCTCGACTAGCCGATTATTTGCTATGGAGATTCTAACTTCAAAGTTCAAACGCATAAATAATGTTCCCTCTAATTATTCTCGTTTTATGTTTCAGTTGAATATGTTTGCAGTATAGGATTGGTTCAAATATAGCAAAGGTTCTCGGTTTACCTGTAGCGATTAAAATGTTAATAATTGCCAAACATAACTAGCGTAGGTTCTGGTTCTACTGAGTATAACCGAAATTTACCGATTGTAAATTATGAATGACTAACAATGTTGATAACGGCCATGCATGGACATTTTACTTCGATATAAATCCCCACTATAACCGGGTGGCGTGATACTCAGGCTATGTACTTTTTTAACAATTAATAGGAAGTGAGTCGCATGCTGAATAATTCCTAAACCCATGATTACCATCCGTCACTGATTATATTACACTCAGGTATCCGATTATTATTTTACTTCGTTATTACACTCCTAGCACGAGGGTAAATATTTGCACAGATGACTGATAAAAATTGGTTGGATTAAAGCATTATCACTTGCATTACTATAACCAGTTGGAGGATTTCAATTACGAGGAGCATTTTTATGTAATCCTAAAAAAAAAGTTCTCAAATTGAATAGATAACTCGATGTCATGTAGTAGGCGGCAAAAGTCTTGAAAAATTATAATGTTGTTATTTTCGAGTTTTTGATAAAATATAATTACATACATGTCATGTACCTACTCTAGTGATCTAAAAATATATACGCCCGTCTGGAGGTATTATAGATATAGATATGCGATCAAACGTGTCATTTCTAATTTTTTTGATGGACTCCTGCCAATCCAGACCCCTATTAGGTGAAATGACGGGAGCTTTATTAAACGGGTGGAGAAATTTTCATGTTAAGGCTGGTGCTAGTGCTCAGCTCAGACCTGCCGAGTGGTTTAAACTTGGGCAAGCGCTAACATGATTGACCATGTTCACTGAATATGCTCAAATTCCTCTAATCCAATAGTAATAATATTTAAGTTTTTTTATGTCAATCGATGAAATACCCATGGTAGTTTCATCGTAGCAACTTCTACAATACAGTGTGTTACTTAAGGGTATGTACTGAAATGGATCGCACCTAGGTAGGATGATAAGGAAATCATTTCCGTCTCCCTCATTAAATCAGCCCAAATCGAAAAAGCAAACGGTGCGAGAACATAGGTACGTAAATACCTAAAGGTAAAATTGTTAGGAAAAACACCCGCCGTGACATCAAGTAAACGATCCCCGTCAGCTCATTAAATATTCATAAAATAGAAGCGCTCTAGCTAGTGGAGTTCCAGCACTTTTAACAACATCGAAGAGACGGCGAAGCTAGGGTAGAAGTTGACCAGATGGTAAGGCAGGGTATTGTAAAAGACACTCTCGAAACGCGTGACGAAGAAAAGGATGACCTAGAAACAGACCGCCGGGCGAAAGAATGTGAAATCATGAATCAAAACAATAACTTCATGCAAGGACAATAGTAACTCGTTAGGTATCACACACACGGTAATGAAACTTTAATCAATCCATAGGGCGAATTAATAAACTATAACAGCCGAAAATTCACTGCGATCCCTAGACGGCAAGCAGGTGAAAATGCGAAATGAAAGTTAAGCCGGTGTAATTATAATAGCTAGACACAATGGAAAGGTGCAGAACGCGTCGGCCGATTTGAAGGAAAATTTAGGTAGTTCAGGTTTAGGACAATTCAGTAAGGTAGCCGCGAGGTCAAAGCACTAAGTCTCGTAATTAGGGAAATACGACAAGAAACAAATCACGAGATGAGGCAGTGCCAATAAGGTGCATTGTTGCGTGGTGTTTAGAAAGCGGACCACCGCTTCTATAAAAGCAGACGTCTTAGAGCAAACCAGACAGATTGAGATCAGCTTTCGTGCAGGTCGAATCTGACTTCCTAACCCTTTAGACGGTACCCAGAGATGGCTTTAGCGGACTCCGGGCTACCTAATCCTATCTAAACCTGAAAATTCGAATCCAGAGATAGCATATAGCGGACTCCGGTCGAATTTCCCTTATCTACCTTGGAAAAATTCCAGTTGAAAACCCGAAACGGACAAATATCGTTTCACGCCAATTTCAAATCACAATTCTAAATTTCCTCAATAAAATTCGAATCCAGAGATGGCTTTAGTGGACTCCGGTCGAGTTTCCTTCACCTATCCCGGGAAATCCCAGTGAAACATACTTCAATCGCATCTCGAACTCAATATTCGCAGTTGGCAAATTATCCTCGAACCAAGTCACTAGCAGATGGCAAAGCGCCTATCCTGAACGAATTTCCTTCACAAATTAGGGAAAATCCATTGAGAAAATAGTTAGGGAAGATCTTTTTTCCGAAAAAAATCCCAGTAGGTTCTTTTGCGCATCCGTTTCGGCCATAGTAATCCTGGCATACCTCAATCAAAGAGCAGGGGTGACCACGGTAAAAAACTACGGTAAACACAACGAGAAAAACACAGCGGTTCTATTAGGGGAAACCCAGAGGTAAATAGACGATCACACAGTGGCTTTTCGCCACAGACCATGAGGCCCGGGTCTTCTGCGTTACATTGGACGTATTATTCCTGGATCAATTTTTTCAATTTTGTAAAATTTTTCAGATTAAGCAGGTAAAAATAGAACTTTTTTGTCTCTTAAATTGTTATTTAAGTCTTACTTATTTTTCGAGAGAGAAAATTAAAGCCGCTTTAAAGCATGTCTAAAAATTGATGAATCATTAAAATTAAAATCAATTTTTCGACGCGCCTAGCAGCGGATTTTATGATTATTTTCTAGGCAACGACAAGGAGATAGGAAATAAAGTCAAGAAGAGACGTAAAAGTTGTATTTAGTTGCCTAATCTGAAAAAATATCAAAATTTAAAAAAGTCAGTGGCGTACATTTTTCTTTGCAATATTATTGGTAAGGGTGCACTGGATTTAATAATTTTAATCTATTTGGGGCTCAACGAAATCCTTATTACTACAAATAACACTGCCAAATTTCAGTAATATTGGCGAAACAATGTTTGAGATATTATTAATAAAAATCGAATTAAAAAGTAAATTTGAACACCCTCTATCTTGAAAACCAGACATTTTAGTACACATGTTTATGAGAACTTTTCGACTTAAAATGGCTCAGGAATACGGCCTTAAATTTAGTACATACCCTTAAGTAACTCATCACTTGTATTATGATGTAACACACTTTCTACCCATTTTTTCTTATCACTTATTAAAAAAAAATACAGTGATTTATAAGTTGAGAAACACAACTTTTTCAAAAATCTTTTCTCAATTAAATGAAAAATAAAAGAAATACTGCCTTTAATAATAAAAAAAAAATACAGTCCAACCCTGTGATCAATTTAGGTAACTAAACTAATTTGAACAGATAAACAATAATCACTCAAACAAAACATAAATTGCATTACGTAGACAGTAAATAAGAAAAGAAAAAAATAGGAAAATAGGAAAGAATCCAAAACAACTCAATTACAGATAACTATAAGTTAAAGGTCCTTATTGAAAACTATAGAGCGGTGTGCATCCAGTCGTGCATTCCGAAACTCTTTGATAGAGTGGTTACTGAGAAACTATCATACATATTCAAGAACTTCATTGTAGATGAACAGCATAGTTTTCAGGCAGGTCAGGTCAGGTCCACAACAGTATCCAACTTATTTATTTTTACAAATTTTATAATAAATTCCACAGAACAGGGTTTCTAGGTCGATGCTGTCTACACGGACTTCAGTAAAGCTTTCGACACTATTAATCGCTCAATGTTGGTAGGGAAACTGAAGACCTACGGTGTGGGCGAGCCTCTACTTTCCTGGATAAATTCTTTTCTCGCTAATCGCATTCAAACTGTTAAAGTAGGAAGTTTCAAAAGTTTCACTTTATGCAGATATGCCATGAAGACTTTTATTCAGGTGAAATCTTCCAGTGATTCTGACAAACTGCAATCGGACATCGACAGAATATTTAGTTGGTGTGAAAGGAACTGTTTGGACCTGAACGTCAATAATAAACGTAACTCTATGCGGTTTTCTAGGAGACTCGATAGTGTAAATGTTACTTACTTCATTAACAACGTGGCACTGACGAGTGGCGACATTGTATCTTCTAACTGATTCGGGAGTCGTGTATATTTTAGTGTTTGTTTTTCACACAAAATCTTGAAGGGTGAGACAAGATGTGCGGAACTTCTAAATTTATTTCAGTTACATGTTCCTTCCCGTTCGCTACGCAATCAAACTATATTGCATGTGAATCACCACGAAACCTGCATTGGTGTTAAGGGATTCCCCACTGGAATCCCTTAAGAAAAATATTAGGCAAATTATTATGTAATTATTGTTCTTTGAGAGTATTATTTAATGTAATCATTTGTTAAATTGCTGGATGACGTTAATAAAGATGTTTTCCTACGACCACTATACAAAACACTACTTTGCGCATCGTTTTTTGTGCGCAAACTAGCAGATTTCTCACGTATCCAAAACTGAGCGACAAAGTGACATAACGCATAGCCAAAAATCGTTTCCGTACAGTTTAAATGTAAACAATAGTGATGGGCGGTAACTGAGAACTCAACTGTTACTTATTGTTAATGGAATAACTATTCATTTAAAGCACAGAATAGACTTAATCTATTATGTGTTAGTGTTAGTCTATTCTGTGTTTAAAGGTTCAAGGTAATAAAATAAACATAAATGGGATAACATAGAACCCGACAAGACTATAAAATATACTCATTATTCTCTTGTGGCAGTAATTATTAAAATTTACGAGTTGATCGCTAATAACAGCCAAATCAAATTCACGAACGTGATCGTGAAAATAACTCGCACACCTCTACTAACTTCCATCGACGACGCACAGCGCCTGCGTTGTGTAGAAGTTGCATATCAATGATATACTAACCTCTCTTAAATCATTGTTATTATCTACCACGTCTCCACGCTCACGTCACTTATTTTTAGTTTATACGGAGTCTAATAATAAATAATAATAATATTGTCTTGTCGGTAGAATTCAATGATTTAACAGTATATAATAGTAATAATAAAAAGCCATTGGTAGAATTGAAAATAATACCTACCTAGGTAGGTAGTCTGAAAAAATAAACTTTAGTTAGGTACCACCTATCATTATAATGGATTGTAAACCTCTAAATCTGAAGCAGAAAATACACCACCTGAAGTCATAAAACAAGCAGGTTTGTGTTCTTTGAATTTGCTATCTGTAGTTTTGAGAGAAAAATACGAATCTGCTTATAAACATTTCATAAATTGGAGAAAAGGTCATAAAAGCAGAGCATTGTCAGAAAAAATAATTTATGTGTTAAATTTGTTAAATAATTAATCTGTTAAATTGTGGTCGTAGTAAAAGTACTGTGTGAAGCACGTGCGGAAAATAAATTTCACACTCGTGTGAATTGTGACACTGTTTCACACTCGTGAGAAATTTTCTCTTTTCCGCGCTTGTTTCACAATATACTATTATCTGTTATCTTAACCAAAGGCTAGAAAATTTAACCAAATTGCACTTAATAGATGAAAACCATTTTCTGAAAAAATACGAAAATTTATGAATTTACAGAAGTGTGATTTATTACAACCAAAGTTTAGAAAAGTCTCCTTATCAGACTCAACTTTTGTATTTCTATCAATCCTTCCTGCAAAATTTACCATGGAGATGGATTTAGATTGTTAAAAGAACTACAAAGGCTCTATCTCTTTTATTTTTAATTTGATTGAGAAAGGTCATTTGAAAAAGTTTTTTGTCTTATTAAATTCTACAGGGTGTTAATAGGAATGCCTAAACTTAAAAATTACCCTGTATAGTAGCATGAGATGTTGAAAGTGCTACACCACGTGTAAGAGTAAGAAATTATAGCCTGCATAGTTCTGCCTCTCTCATACACTGACCATGGGATTTTAGTCGTACCCTCACTGTTGGAACACAGCTGCATTTTAGATTTCTGTTAGGAGAAATGAAGTTTCCATTTTTGATATAAAAATACCTGTAGGTACTTGTTGGAAATACATCGAAGTAGTTTTGTTTTATTGTTTTTGATTTGTTTTTGAAATAACTTAGTTACAATTATTATTATTAGAATTTGATGTATAATAAATAAGTCAGTTTGAAAATATTAGATAGATGTTTGGAGAGTTTTAGTTTAAATAAAGTACTTTAGAAGGTTTATAGAAGCATTTATTAATAGATAATAAGTACTTTATTTAACGACTTCATAGAAAACTCAACAGTACTTACGAAAAAATAAAATAAAATCTTTATCAGAGGTTTCTGCCGGAAACTCAAAATTAACGATTAAGCTACTAATTATTCCAGACTTTTATCACACACTGTATAATACAGAAGATAATTTAGCGCAGTTTTAATTTGCTTCAGTTTTCCCTTATCTATTTCCCTTTCTATTTGCTCAAGATTTTAAAAAATCCGTATGCTCGTTATTGAGTACTTGGTACTTGTCTTGACAGTTAATTTAAGTTTAAGGAAATTGAGGGTAAAATTTACTTTAAAAAGTTAAAGTTAAAGGAATACTTAATAGTTTCAACTCTTGTTTGTTTTAACTATTTAATTAATTTACTACGTCGAGCTTGTCTACGTCACAAACTGATTATTGTCAAACTAGACTTGACAGGTAATTATCACACGAAATTGAATCCTAGACATGTCTGATAATGAATTAACTATTGCTTTAGCTTTAGATTACATTTCTTGCTACTTACAGCACGTTTTCAGAGATATCCTCGTGGATCTATTGAAACGAGACAATCTGTATAAAGGGTGTTTATGAATTTCTTAAAGACCTTTTATATTTCTCGAAGATGAATGTATACTACATTGTTGTAGAAGAGATATAATGATTGTCTTTATTACCTGATGGAAAATCAATAGCTCTGGTAACTTTCTGCTTGCATAAAGACAGGGTTCTATGCCCTATTACACAAAAAATACTTTCCGGCTTTCCACTTTTTAATTTTTTGCAAAGCAAGAAATTTAGTTCCACAATCAGTTAAGGTGTCTAAAAATGCAAAGTGAAAAGTCGAAAAAAAAGTCTCGGGTAAACTCTTCAGTCCCTAGCTGGGGGGGGGGGGATCATCATGGAGTCACATATAATTAATTTGAACGAGATAGGAAGAGGTAAAGTTAAGGACTCGACTTCTTTGCTATTGTTAATTTTGAAGAATTTTTTTTTATATGAAACAAAATAACCTTCAATTTCAACGAAGGTAATTTCGTTTATAAAAATATGTTTTTTAAAAAAAAACTTTCGAAAACTATTGAAACAAGAGCCCATAATCTCTATTTTAAGAAAACAAATTCTCTCAAATTATTAATTTTGAAGAAGTGAGGTCTCAACTTTACCTCTTTATATATCTTGATCACATCTCGATCGATTTAAAAGAGATCTTTATTTAAAGAGACCGCACAACTGTTTATCCGCGATTTACCGGGATACCCTCAATAAAATTAATTTATAGGGATATAAATATAAATATTTTTTATATCAGCATGTTCTAATAATTATTTTTTCGTTCTTATCATATAATTTCTATTTGGTTTTAGAATCTCCAGGCTGAATTAGAAATGTGAACAGTATCCGCACGATATGCTCGCATAAAAGCATTATCTGATTAGGATAGTGCTCCCTCGTGGTAAAAATATCTTATAAAAATACGACGTGTCACTTAGAGACTTTTATAGATGTTATCCTAGTTATATCTTCTATCTGTAATCTATATAATATGTGATCTGAAATATTATGTGACTCAGGAAATAAATCGAAGAAGCTAAAGTTACATCACGTCATCCTTTCATTCACATAGATTAGGTCAGTGGATATCAGCTTCAAAACTTAGGTATTGAAATATTTTTAACACATGACGGGATTTACATACTTATGGAAAACTATATTTGCGAGAGAGGAAAAGATTTTTGCTGCTTTCACGCCAGCCTATCCTTTACGACGATTTTAATGTATGATGGTCATGTTAAAATTCCTGTATTTCGATAAAATTTATATCCTCTAGCTTTTCAGACTAAGCAATTTTGCGGCATCAATTTCAGTATTATATACGCGGCTGTATCTTCATTACGGTTTGAAAATTTATTGCCTCCCAGTTTTTTTTTTTTTTTTTTGCTTCAGCAAACGAATAAGTCTGGGAAATCAGGGAACTGGGTTCGTAGAAGATATAGAAACAGAGATTCTATGATTCTAAGCCACAAAAACTTTATTCCTGGTGATAAATTTCACCTTATCTATGCGTTTGAAATATCCCGCGTTCGATGAAATCAACCCAAAGAGGATATCATGCTAGTTTTTCCTATTTTTGTTACTAACAGAAAATAGTTTCAAGAGGAATATATTTGCTATAAAATTACATTAATGTGTTGAAGCTGGAGTTTGTTTGAATATAAATGCTATTAGAAAATAGTATATTGTGAAACAAGTGCACAAAGTAACATATTTCTCACGAGTTTGAAATTGCTTTTTCCTACGACCACTATACAAAACACTACTTTGCGCATCGTTTTTTGTGCGCAAACTAGCAGATTTCTCATGTATCCAAAACTGTGCGACAAAGTGACATAACGCATAGCCAAAAATCGTTTCCGTACAGTTTTAATGTAAACAATAATAGTGATGGGCGGTAACTGAGAACTCAACTGTTACTTATTGTTAATGGAATAACTATTCATTTAAAGCTTCAAGGTAATAAAATAAACACAAATGGGATAACATAGAACCCGACAAGACTATAAAATATACTCATTATTCTCTTGTGGCAGTAATTATTAAAATTTACGAGTTGATCGCTAATAACAGCAATGGTAGCGTTCAAATCAAATTCACGAACGTGAAAATAACTCGCCTCGCACACCTCTACTAATTTCAATCGACAACGCACAGCGCCTGCGTTGTGTGGAAGTTGCATATCAATGATATACTAACCTCTCTTAAATCATTGTTATTATCTACCACGTCTCCACGCTCACATCACTTATTTTTAGTTTATACGGAGTCTAATAATAAATAATAATAATATTGTCAGTGGTAGAATTCAATGATTTAACATTATATAATAGTAATATTAAAAAGTCATTGGTAGAATTGAAAATAATACCTACCTAGGTAGTCTGAAAAAATAAACTTTAGTTAGGTACCTATCATTATAATTGATTGTGATTCCTCTGAATCTGGAATCTGAAGCAGAAAATACACCACCTGAAGTCAGAAAACAAGCAGGTTTGTGTTCTTTGAATTTGCTACCTGTAGTTTCGAGAGAAAAATACGAATCTGCTTATAAACATTTCATAAATTTGAGAAAAGGTCATAAAAGCAGAGCATTGTCAGAAAAAATAATGTATGTGTTAAATTTGTTAAATAATTATTCTGTTAAATTGTGGTCGTAGGAAAAGTACTGTGTGTATCACGTGCGGAAAATAAAATTCACACTCGTGTGAATTGTGACACTCGACTTCGTCTCAGAAATTTTCTCTTTTCCGCACTTGTTTCACAATATACTATTGTGCACGTGTTTTACACTATACTTTTCCTAGGAGCATAACAATACAATTTTTTATATAATTTCTTAAACGGTGGTGTATTTTCTACATCAGAATCGAAATTACTCTATCAGTTTCAAGATCCAAATGACTGAAATCATTCACTTCACTTTAACTACGCCACTAATATTATTTGAACTCATTTAAAAATTGTGATTTTAAAATTAATATTTAAAATTATAATAACTATATTCATTTTTATGTATTAATTATTATATGATTATTACCTATAATGCTATAAAGAATTAACATGACATGATTGACAGATCGAGTATTACTGTTTACTGTATAATCGATTGCGAGTGCGTGAAAATTGACAGATATTATGTGTTAATACCACTAATATAATAGAGTTGCGAGTTAGGTACCCTACTATTTCCCAGATTGAGCTAATCTTAGAATTTTTTATAGCACATGCCCTTCCAATTCTGTTAAACTATTATGTCTTGAGTGTACTAGTAAATAATAATAACACATAAATCAGCATAATAATGTGTGATAATCTTATATGCGATTTCATAGTAAAAGTAAATATTGTTTAAAAAGCGACTGTTTTACCAATCACCATTATTGTTGTCATCGAATGTTGTCTATTATATAAATCTTACATAGTATTTACTCTGTGGTTTGAACTATTGATCCCTACTTTTTATACGTTAACGTCACAGTCATAACTTCAGAACTGTACGGTAATGAATTTTTGCGTATGCCTTCACATCTTCTTTATTTGTTCATATAACAATTCTCTTTCTCAAAATGCTCAAGGGTGCGGGGGTGCTGAGAAAGTGGATCCGGACTCCTTTAAGGGTTCCCTAACAAAATATTATGGCTGCAAGAATTTTTTTCGAATTCAAACTCCAATTTACCGTTATACTATAGAAACAATAATTAATTATATTATTATCACGGGAAGGACAGTCATTCTATTAATTAAAAAAATTAAAGGATATCAATTAGCAGGATATGAAGAGAGGATATCGAGAAATAAATTACATGTAGATAATAACATATCCTTTCACTCCAAACTTTATTATCATTGTATGGTAACTAAACTAATGATTTTTAATTTTATCGCAACACTATCACTCATATATTTTGTATATGTTGTTCCTGCAGCCATCCTGTGACACGGTTGCACAGTTTCGAATTTAAATTCATGAACAATTTATTAATTTTTTATCAAATTGAGCTGAAAATTAAAATATTTGATTAATCATCATTGACACACCTACAATCCACTTTGGAAGTTACATACATACATACATACCTCAGTTACTCGTATTCAAACGTTTACTTTATCAGTAAATTATAATTGAAAATTAATATTTTAGTTCTCATCCGCTCTACTTTGGGAAGGAAATTAATATAAAACGCTTCTTCCTGATCATGAATACCAAATATTCAAAGCATAGAGCATAGATGTGCTTATTGAAGTTAGCTTCTGACTTATTAATAATATTAATTGTGTAAGCTCCACTTCATAATATGCATGGATTAGGCAGTATTATTGGATTAGTTGTATTATACAGGGTGTCCCAGCTTATTCGAAGCGGTCTCTGTAGGCCAAACGATGGACTTTTTCAAAAAAAACTTTTTGAAAATTCAAGTACAGGATCACAATGACCATAATTTAAAATTATTTTGGAGTATACAGAGTGTCCCATATGACAGTGGCATATCAAAGTAATGTTTTTTTTTTAATGGAATGCTCCTATGTTATTGTATTTTTAGATTGTCTGAGAAGAGAAAATAAGATTGACTTTTACAGTTGGTGTTTAAATTCAGAAGTTTTTGAGTTATAAACAAGTGAAAATCGTCATTTTTCAAGTTCTAAGCCCTGTACAACGAAAACGGCTGAAGATAGAGAAAAACGGCTTACATGTCCCTGTTTTACTTTTTCATGTACTATCCTATCATGTAGATAAAATGTTTATACACGGTGATAAAAAATTTGAAAAATTCTCCACGCGTCGCCAAATAAAAAAATCAAAGAAAGTACAAATTTTTCTATACCATAGGATAGTACATAAAAAGTTAAAATAGGGACATGTAAGCCGTTTTTCTCTATCTTGAACCGTTTTCATTGTACAGGGCTTTGAACTTGAAAAATGATGATTTTCACTTGTTTATAACTCAAAAACTTCTGAATTTAAACACCAACTGTAAAAGTCAATCTTATTTTCTCTTCTCAGACAATCTAAAAATGCAATAACATAGGAGCATTCCATTTAAAAAAACATAACTTTGATATGCCACTGTCATATGGGACACTCTGTATACTCCAAAATAATTTTAAATTATGGCCATTGTGATCCTGTACTTGAATTTGCAAAAGTTTTTTGGGAAAAATCAATCGTTTGGCCTACAGAGACCGCTTCGAATAAGCTGGGACACTCTGTATTATGTACTAACATTGGTTGTCCAATCAACCTTAATTTAATAATTCAGCACTATTCTACATAATTATTATGATAAATCTATTATACAGGGTGATTCATAATATGTGCGCAGGACTTCATGATGTGATTCAAAAATATGAAGAAAGTTCCCATTAACACAGTTAATTTCCAAAATTAAGTTCTCAAAATGCCTAGTAGTGATTGGCTTAAATAGAACATTCCCTCATCGCAAGCGGTGAGGGAATGAACATTCCATCATCGCATGGGGAATGTACGTCACTATAGTTAACTGAAATTGGCAGTATAAAGAAAATATTACTATAAATGGTCGAAGAGAAAGTATTATTATGTTATCTATTTTATTTTAAGCAAGTAGTATTATAACAGTTAACCTTAAGAGCGGTATCTAAATAAATATTAGGTGTTTTCAATTAAGTACATAGGAATGCATCATAAGCATAAATCCGACATCGGTCGGTCGATGCATGTGATGATATCAACATGACATTGACCGGCATTATAATAAAGATTCAGGCATATTATTTTAAACTCATAATCATAATATATTCAGATTCAGATTATTTTTATCGTACTCTCATTAAAATCAAGATATGTTTTCGTTATCAGTTAGATAATGATCTTAGATAATTATCAATACGTTATTTTTATGTAATAATTATAATTATTGTTGTTATTATTAAAAAATCCCAAACATCTTTAGTTGATCGAATTCCTACCAAGCTTCAATAATCACCCAATCAGGTTGTCCAAAGTTTATCACATGGGAACTTTAGTAGTCCCTCCATATCGAGGAATAAACGATCACTTTAAGATGCGATAATTATGTAAAAAATATTCAAATCAGTAATCTGCAAATAACTAATAGAAATTAACGCTTCGTTATTTTAACAGATTTATAATAGAATGTTGGTGTTAATCCCTAGGGATTAAATTTGAAACAAGCAATGTGTTAGATAGGTACATACTACGTACTACTATTCAGACAGTTTAACGTGATTCAACTGCTCTTGTTTTGTTATAACGTTGGTTTGGAGAGCACACATTTCATTTACATAAAATTCTTATTGAAATTTATGATTTTGGTCAAGTCTTCAAGGGAAAGAAATTATATATCTACCTCGGGACTGGAGATACTTTTAATCCCTCATGTGACTACTGTATAATAAATGTCACCCTCGGGATTTAAAGTTTCTCTTTAGTCCCTTGTTTATAATAAACTATTTTTCTCTAGGATTTCACTTGCTCTCATATAGCTATCGAGTACCTATGACAAGATTTCAATGACGAGAGCTGCATAATCTCTGATCTAACATAATTATTATATTAACGACCATATTTCTGTCATTATAATAGGTCAATTTGATTTCAAGAGTTATAAGTTAGCTTTTCGTTTGAACTTTATGATCATATCAATTTTATTATATTTAAGAATATTTTTTAGGATCTTCAGATGAAAAAATTAAAGAAATCAACTAATGTAGACTGTTATTGAAGATAGAAAGTATAATGGTGCAATATGATAATTAACTGAAATAGTTTTGCAAAATTCAAAATTGTCGAATATTTGCATCCATGTAATTTTTCTTGTTCTTTAGGAATTATTTACGATTACAAAGCCTATTTTTTTTTTTGGGGAGAAATTTTTGATGTCACGATTAATGTTTTCTTCAAGGTATTTTAAAATATCATAGACACTTCTATTTTCACAAGGTAAATAACGTTGAGGCAGCTCTAGCTGCAGTAAACCGAGAGAAAAGCAATTTGAGCTTTTTGCATCTGATCAACCAAAGCTGCAGTTTAGTTCAAAGCTCTGTATATAGCAGGTCAGTTTATTGCAGAGTAATCCCTGTCTGAGCTACCTGGAAACCTATTAGAGAATCACTTTTCTAGTTTCCAATTACTGGGTGGGGGGGGTCTCCAATAATGGGATCAAAACTTGGGCTCATATACTGAACCGATTAGAACACTTCAAAGAGTTTCCTAAAACTGTACTGAATGATTATATTCTATACTTAGGTATTCAAGCAGGAATTCAAGCTAGATAATTTTTTTTAAATTGAAGAATAGACTATAATAATAATAATGAAAGCATCACATTATCGAACTTCGCACCCCTGTCATCATGTCGCCCGTAGCGTACCTATTTAGATGTAAAACTTGGCTGATTCTTAAGAATTTTAAGTACTTCTTTGTCTTATTAATTCAAGAGCTCTCCGATGAAATTTTCAGATCCCCTGACGTATTTCTTATTGTCAGTTCATGAAAGTTTCAAGGATCAAGTGAACCTTATCTTCAAATCTTATATCGTCTGTAGCTAAAAATATATTTTAAACCGCTATTGCAAGAAGCATACCTACTGAAGACGTAAGAATAAATCACGTTATACTTATGAAGTTTGTCAGCAGTCACAATAATAATTGAAGAGAATTTCTCTTCTACTTGATGGTGTATGTTGTATGGTGTCACAATTAAATCTACAAGGTTATAAATATTTCGTTTTATACAGGGATAAATCGGAAACCGTGAAAGATACATTCTGAATGAGCAAAAAGTTGCTATAGATTTTCGCACTAATATAAAAACGTTCTCACTCTTATTATTTCATCCCAAAAGTATATATAATAATAAGTCTTTATTTAAATCACTCTCAACATAATAACCTCCTATTAACTAAATAATCAGTTCTTATTTACACACACGCTACCACGCTCTTCTCTGATTTCACTTCACTTATCACAATTACTTCACACTGACTTCCAATCTGAACTGTCTTCCAATCGAAACTAAACTATAGCTACTGGCACGCGCTCTTATACAGGCTGTCCCTTTAGAGCTCACTATGGATATCCCGTAAACGCTAAGAGATACAATCTTGAATCCGTGAAGACATACAGGATATCTATGACCGTTCCTGAAATATCCTGAAAAAAACTGAAAAATCGATATTTCTTAATTTGGCCATATCTTTCTTATTGAGTATTGGAAAAAAAAAATTTTGTAGGCTTTCATAAGTCGGCAAGAGCTACTCATCTGACTGTTAAAAATTTTCAAAGCCGACTAGATTTTTAGAGTTTTCATAGTCAACTTTTGTTTTTCTATGACCGCCATATTGTTTTCCATGTGATTCTGTATTAAAAGAATCAAGGGAACCAAAAATCTATCACATTAAAAAACATTTCTTCAAAATTTTCTTCTTTTTTTCGAAAAAAAAAGAAAGTTTAATCACCGAATGACGTCGTATATGACGTCGCAATATGTGATGTGACATTGCTTGATTTATTTATTTATGAAATTCGGTTGAAGAAAGGTTATTATTTTTCGAAAAAAGAAGAATAAAATTTTGAAAAAAATTCTTTTGAATGTGGCGGCCAAGCCGTTTTGAAAAAACAATATGGCGGCCATAAAAAAACTAAAGTTGACTATGAAAACTCCGGGATATAGTCGGCTTTGAAAACTTTTGAAATGTCAAACGAATAAATAGCTCGTAACGGTTTATGTAAGCCTACAAAAATTATTTAATAATAATAATTGTTAAATAATAAGAAAGATATGGCAAAAATAAGAGATCTAGATTTTTCAGTTTCTTCAGGATATTTCAGGAACGGTCACAGATATCTCGACGGATTCGAGATGGCTACAAAATAGCACCTTTTTTCTCTAATTTAACCCAGCCTGCATCTCTTAGCGATTTAGGAGAAACCCATAGTGAGCACTGAAATAAGGGACACTTGCATATACCCACACCTGGACGTAATTCTCGGAAAGTTCCAGGAGAATCACACTAGTCACAATACAGTGACTAGCTCTTATAGTGTAGTCTTTCGAACATGCCCGGAAATATTTGGGCAATTATGTATTAGAATAGAATTAGAACGTTCCTGTCATGTCAGCTAGATAACCAAAAATCAGCTGAATGAAAAATGTCGAATTTTTGTTTTAGCTCATAATTCTTTTGTTTCTGGAGATATTTTTCTGAAATTTGGTTTTTGGGCATAATAAGAGAACTAATTTTACTGAATAGTGTCATTCGTTTTCATTTGCCTACTTTGCTTCATTTTGAAGATGCGACTGTCAACTTTTTTCTTATGAACGCCATAACGAATTTTAATTTTATAAAACGCAAAAATATCATAAATCCAAAGGTGTATCATCACACTTGCATAAAATAACAGATCTGATTCAATCTACCATTATCTGGCTCTAAAAAAAAATTAAATCGATTCAAACTGCGTATAGAGTGTGCTACCTGTTTCTAATTCACAAAACCATCATCAGAGCTGAATTCATCTCGATCATCTCGAGCCCTATTTTCCTTATATGTACTAGTTTTGGTTTCTATGTTTGAACTAAAAATCATCGATTTCCTTTTCATAATACTTAAATACCTATGTTGTGTAGTAATCATTGGTAACCTAATTCCTATTTCATAATCATAACCAAACTGCAGCAGGTTTGTGCAACTTGCACCGAGATCTAGAACCAGGAAGGCATGCCATAACCGCATCCATAACCGTCACGAGAGAACTGACAGATAGCAGACAGGTAAGGTAAAAGGCAAAAGGTAAACAGGCTGTTTGACCCTGCCTTTACCTATGACGTGGTGCTGCTGGTGCTGGTGCTTAGAACACGCGGCATGTTCCCGTTCTCGCGGCGGCAATGCCAGACCAGTAAATTCGCTCACGCTCGCATCGCACCGCGTCGGCATCCGTCAGTTTACCGTGGTCAACGTTGGAGTAACGTCGTTTGGTCTTTGCCGCACCGCTGCACGTGATATACGTAACATTCGACTAGACGTTTTCCAAGCTGTTCCTTACTACTTTGCCGCCTAAATTACCACACAGTCAACCCACCTTGAGATGTATCAAGTGATCAAACAACTGAAAAGCAGTTTCGCAGTGTTGTCCGCTCTTTTTATCACAGGTGAGTTTTGTTGGATTTTTAATCGGTGTCGGAAGCCCCGATAAAACTGCTTATCTTTGACGACGCGTCTGCGTTCATTTTATTTTATTGTATTTTTTTTATTTTTGATTTTGATTAATTAATTTTATTTTTCTTAGTAGCTATTTAATTTTTTTTCAAAGCTGCTACAGTTGCTATTAGGTAATTTACAAGACATTTCCAGTACCAACTACCTAATTGAATTTTCGCATTATTTATATTCAATAAATATTTATACGTCAGTAAGTTAGTAGATATCCTTATACAAAATAATTTAAGGACTTGTATAGATATCCAGAAGGTGAATAATTATCATTAATTACCTACACGTTACAAAATATGTACATAGTATATAAGTAGGAACATACATACATAGGTACTTAGCTTCAGGTGCCTACCTACTTACCTACCTGCAGAAATCTATTATTGATGTGTTTGTATAAAAATTCAAAAGATATTCAAGTCCTCTTTGAATTTTATTTTAATTCCGCACCCTTAATAACCCAAAATTGTACTTACAAATTTTGAATTAATATTAATAACTGAATTAACAAAAAGGATACGAGTCATAATTTATTAATCCACTTCCTGAATTAAAGGAATATGATTTTTTCGTCTAGAAAATATTAATAATAATTAAATAAAGTTATCCAAATATTTTTATAGGTACCCATTCATCGAGGTATTAATTTAAAAAACAATTTTAATAGCCCCGCATTATCACCTAGGTAGGTATTTTGCCGTTTCTTCTTATACACTGTTCACCAAGAGTTGCCAGGTACCTGACTATTATAATAGTTTGGAATTTTTTATATTATTTGTTGTTAATGTTCAACGTGGTAAAAAGGAAAAAATTGTGGGTTTATGTATATTTTTTAATTTAGTAGGTATACCTTGTTGACAGTTATTATAAAGTAATACTCAATAGGTACCTACCTCATTTTAAAATTTAACTGGTTTCTATATAAAAAAAAATCTGTAACAAAATTCATTTAAATTCATTTAAAAAAAACTTATTATTTTTACTATTGATAATTGTAGCAATTTTTTATGCAATATTTTGTCCATGAGTGTATATATTGGGAATCAATTTCACCATTGAAGAACTGTTGAACTCCTGTTATTTAATATTAAACGCGATATTAAAATAATAATTAATTATTAATCGCAAAAGCAAAATTTTGATGCGGTTAAAAAAATGTAAAAATTATGAAGTGGTCGTAATAAAAACTATAAATGCACGTAAACCCTAATTGCAGGTATGCAGGGTGCAGGGTGTTATAAAATTAAATCCAATATTTGGAGAAAGTTGATAATATACAGGGTGAGTCAGTTTTTTTTGTAGCATCAGGACTTCACCAGTTTATAGAACACCTGTTTTAAGGAATAAAAGTTTCCATCATCGTAAGGTCCGGAAAAGCTTCGAAACAGAATTTTTTTTTCCGGTTTTCGCCGCATAACTTCGGCATTTCTCAATACTCTAATTTTATACGAAAAAGGTTATTTATTATAATTTAGAACACGCAAAATTAAGAAAAACACGAACACGGGTGAAAAAATTAATCAGTGGCGTTAGATACAGGGTGTATGACCCTTTTTTCAGTTAACAACTTCTACGCCCATGGACTTACAAGATCTTACTTATCAGCCTTGGATTCCCTGGAGATTTCTCACAAAAAAGTTATACCTATGAATATTTGAAATTCCTAATTCCCTATTGTTTTTAAATAAATTGAGTCTAAACTTAATCATACCGCAAAAATAAGCTTTTTCCGAATTATTTGTTATCTTCGGATATAAAATAATAATTTAAAAAACCAAAGCATTAAATGTCCAGAAAGACTGTTAATTTAAACAAAAATTGTTTCCTCGGCTTCGGTACCTACCGAAATATAAAGTTTCTTTTTTCAAGAATTTAAATCAACATCATGACACTCAACTTAAGACAAAATCCACTGACAAAACACATCATTTCACACAACTATTATTACATTTATTACATACATTACATAAAAATCGTTTGGAGCTTTGTTGGACTTCAATTAGTATAAATGAACTAAAAATTATAGTTCATTAATCCACAATGAATGCCGTGGTCCGCCATTTCGGGATCACTCTGTATAGCTATAAGTAAATGGTATGAGGAAGTTTATTAATATTCAATTTAATTAAAAACTATGGGGAAATTCACAAGTCTACCTTTTTTTGTAAGAAATCTACAGGAAATCCAACACTGATGCGTTGGAGGCGTAGAAGTTGTTGACCGAAAAAGGGGTCATATACCCTGTATCTGCGCCATTGATGAATTTTTTCACCCGTGTTTTCTTCATTGTGCGTGCTTTAGATTATAGTAAACCTCTTGGTATAAAATTAAAATATCGAGAAATGCCCAAGTTATGCGGCGAAAACTGGAAGAAAAATTTTTAACACCCTGTATCCTTTTTTCTAAGCTTTTCCGGACATTTATTTATTTTTAATTTCAGTTTCAATTTTATTAACGGACTTGCCATGTTACATATAAGCGCACACTTACAAATATGAATAAACTAAACTAAACCAAACAAAAACTAAAACTAAATATAAATTTATGGGAACTTTTATTCCTTAAAACAGGTCTGCTATTAACTAGTGAAGTCCTGCTACAAAAAACTGACTCACCCTGTATAGTGTGGACCAAAATCAGTAGAAACTCTGCATGTGGATCCGCAAATTGATGGTTTCCGAGATATGGAGGATTTTATTAGGTGATATGGTAAAAAAGAATTTTATTATTTTTTTTTTTTTGAAAAAAGGACCCCGCAATTTTTAAAGGCAAACTGGGTTTCACTCAATTTAGTTTAAGACTATTATAGTGAAACATATCAAGCGACTCATTCTGATGAAATGTCTCCATGGGCGCAAAAAAATAATGAAGGGATTTCGAGATATGCAGGATGTCCCGTTTAAGTGGCAGTACATGAAGATTTTGGAAACGGTGGGAGATATAGGGTCGGTTAAATTAGAGAAAAGTTGCACAATTTGATGCTTAATAAGAATCTGAAAAAATATTTAGGATCTTCAGTCGTTGCTGAAATATCCTGAAAAAAACTGAAAAATCGAGATTTCTAATTTTAGCTATACTTGAGTATTTTTTTATTACCTATTGAAAATGAATAAGTTATTATTATTTTTTTTTGGTTTACGGAAAAGCATCTTTTAACATTAGGTACAAAAATTTCCAAAGCAAACTATATCACAGAGTTTTCATAGCCAACTTTTGTTTTTCTTATGGCCGCCATAAAAATTTAAAAAAATCCTTATTTTTCGAAAAAGAAACAACATTTTTTTCACCCAATTATGTCTATATGAAGTCACATTATTACTTGCCTTATGGTTTTTCTAATTTTTATATGTGATATTCGGTATAAACAGTATAAAAAGATATATTTTTTTAAAGAAGAATAACATTTTGAGGAAACTTTTTATTTAATGTGATTGTATTTTTGGTTTCCATGATTTTTTGTACCGAACGACATAAAATATTTAATAAGTCCGGGATAAAAGGATTTCTTGGTATCCAAAGACGAAATTTAAATAAAACAAATTTTTAACAGTTTAAAACAGTTTTTAATGCAAAGTTATTTTTTAATTATTCGTTTTTCCCGCAACTTATTTATTGAAATAAAATCTTTAAAAATCTCAGAAAACTCACAAAAAGCAAATTTCGAAAACAGCAATTTTGACTAATAAAAAGTCATAAAAACGTCAAGAAAAGTATTTACCTTAGTAAGTTTGAATGTTTTATTCGCCATAATAAAACATAAAAAGGTTCAAGTTAAGGACCATTACATAAAGCTTGGAAGTAAGTACAATGGTGAATACATACATATCCTATATACCCACTATTTATTATAGACAAAGGTATTTATTTTTACCACGTTTCAATTTTTACTCGAGTCTTTACCATAGTATGTATATTATATATTTTTTTACTGGTATTATTTGAATAGATAACATTACATAATGGGAAAACATTATAGGGAAGCTTATGTCGTTGAACTCATAAAATATTACATAAAAATATGCAAATGAAATATTCAACAATAGAGTGTTTTAATTTTTAATGGCCTTCCGAAGCCGAGACACGCTAATCAAAAAAAAATCTTTACCTATACAGGGTGTTTCTTTAACACAGCGAAAAAATTTAAAAACAGATTCTTTGATCAAAAATGAATAAAGAATTCTTAATTCGTTCGTGTATGAATTTCACGCAACCCTAAAAACTGGCGGATGAAAAAAAATTAGGTAGCAATAAAAGCATCAATGATAAGACAAAAGCGGAGCTCTGTATTTCAAACGGCTCCCGAAATATCTTGAAAAACTGGTATTTTTGACATCCTATATCTCAAGAACGGTGCTTTTTTGACCAAAGAATCTGCCTTTAAATTTTTTCGCAATATTAAAGAAACAAATAAAGAGAAAATATTAAAGAAGTATACAAGGAAAGAATAGAAATCTGCTCACTGATCTTAGCATGGGGTCCAGGTATCCCCCCTTACCCCCGGGAACATTCCCTACAAAAATTTCAGGAATTTTCTTGAAATTTCCTTTAAAAAATTCTTAAAAACTATTTGTAATGATTATGTTTTTTCCGGAAATCCAAAACAGATAGAAATTCTTATATCCTAAGATCATACCCATCATGATAACATTAACACGAACATTGTCATGTCCTCCACATCTCATCATAGAAGTATATAGTCCAGATGTTACGTAGTTGTGAAGTTGCCAAGTATCTTGATGTCACGCGTTTACAATGAATCCAAAAGTTTGACAGTTGTGCATGCTTCACCACTCTCAAACGTTTATATGCGCAATTCGAAACGTGATACAACGAAGCTTTTGATTAGGTATTTCTAGTAGGTACTAATTTACTCGTGATGTTAAGTGTTTAGTCATGTTAAGACTTCTTTATCGAGTTCTTTGACCTCCCCCCCTATAAAGTCATATTTTGGGCCTAATTATTAAAAAGTGTAATATTGTTAGTCAGACAATTTTAAAGCTTCTGTTAAAATTTGAAACTGAATTCTGTAATTTCTTCTCAAAATCTGATCCAAGATTAACAGGAAAATATAGTGACGCCGCTATCTCCAAACCATTATGGGGCTTATTCCATAGGAAACTCTCACGGGTAATTTTCCCACTTTGAGAGAGTGATAATGAATGAGGAAATTCGCTTAATCGAATGATCATGGTGTGTGCGTAATACTTGAAATTCCTATTGTCTTGTTCTTGATAGGTACTTATAATCTAATTTTTAATTTCCGTTTTTTCTATTGAGCTCAGGAACTCATTTAGATACAATCTAGGAAAAAAAGTGTAAAAATTATTAGGAATGATATTTTTATTGTCTAGCAAGGGAATTGCATCCATATGCCCTTCATGTGTGATATTAATTATGATTGTTGTTTCATTTAATCGAAGCCCTCTGAGTGTAGCACCCATGACAATAATGTAAAACCTACGTAACTGGTGACGGTAATTTTAATTTAACGGAGGTAAATAAACATTCCAAGGGAATGACAATGCTGTTTTACTCGGAATGGTCTAGTCTAACGTTTTCGCGAATAGGAAACTCGAGCATTCCCAAGATAACGACTGCATCTTGAGACAGACAAAATCGTATATATACCTTACCACCTTTGATGCCTTTGAACAACAAGAATCAGTTGTGGACTTAATTACTTCCAGGAAAATGTTACTTATATACGTGAACATGTTCCTTATGGTATCTGGTATCTGATAATCGTACCTTATCGGATAGGTGGGTATAATAATAAATCCAATTATAAATTAGTTGAACAGTCCAACAATTGTTCGCCATTGAGACGTAATGTCAGAAATTAGGTCGAATTTACTGTTCGGTTATCATTCCCGAACCTAATTATATATTTAAAGAAAATTACTGCTGAAAGCTTGCGTGTTCTATTGTACTAGTAGTGTATAGATTTTCATTCGAGCAAGGTTTGTGAACGTCAAAAACGTCATCTCGTGTTAATGTACCTTAAGCTTCATCATTTGACATCGCAAAATTAAGAAAATTTAGTTGTTAATTGACCAGAAAAAAATTATTCATTTCATCAAAAATTCATCAAAACCTTATTCTTCCAAATATACCCTTTGTGCGGGATGGATACACTGTAGTCATTGTACAACGATCATAGCTTAAACCAACCTTAATCTCTAAATCGTTGCGCTCTGTAGCACTTACCAAGCGTTACTTCTTCCTGATTTTCCACCCGTTAAGGACGTTACATATACGTCCCCAAGGGACGCTGCTGTCAGGACTCTGCCGCGCTGACAGGAGCTCCAGATTTAAAACTGCTCATGACCGCCAGCTGTCTTAAAACTTCTCTTATTGGGTACCGGACAATTCGTTAAATGCGGACGAGTCATTTTTCAGTCTACCTCACGACTGTCTCATCATGTCAGGATTATTATTTCCTTCAGTTAAAGTTAAAATCAAAATTTCAGATTGGAATGTGAATGTAGAAAAGTATAGTGACTAGATTAGTGATGGGTAAATTCCCGGGAACGAAACCCTTGATTCCTGGGACTTTTTCCCGGGAATTTCTCCAGGAATTTCCTCAATAAGAATTCCCGATCAGATTATTTTTTTTGCGAATTTTAGGTAATTTTCTATTTTTTTGATTTATTCATGATATTATGTAATACAAAAATTTAATAAAAATATCAATATCTTTATTTGAAAAAGTAACAAAAATAGCCCTGACATGACTAAAAGTGTAAACAACGGTGGTTAGTGGGTAAGGGGTATAAGAGTAACACCTAACAGTATTATTAAATTCTGAACCTAATATTAGGTAATTTATTTATTTTGTTTTTAACAAAAATATCGTTATTTCACGGGAAAAGTTATTTGGAGAAATTTCTGGTAATTTTACCTTTCCCATTGGAAATTCCCAGGGGAAATTTCCCTTCTACCTATTACTAGACTAGATACAAAAGCTGTGTAGATTAGAATTCTAAGTTTATTTAATAAGATATAACATGTCAACAAGAACAAAAAAATATAATGGGTAAAATGGGGAAATAATAAAGTCCCAAAATCCTGCCACATAATAGTAAATTATGACACGAGTTAATAATTTTATAGCTATTATTCCCCGGGAATATTTATATCCCGCACTGCCATTATTACGCGTAGTGTACTCTACTTTATCTAAGACTAAACAGTAAGTTAAAAACTCGGTTAAAAAAACATTATTTTGTTATACATAATTTTATTTTCCAACAACGTGAACATTAATGTTGGTACAGTTCATAAATTATATGGATGGAAAGGACGAATTTAATGGAATGTTTTTTGAATTTGAAACTACTCAAGATTTTGAAGCACATGTTTGTATAAGCTTTTCTTCATATTATAAGATTTAAAGTGTATCTTTTGGCGAAGTTAACTTTATTAAATTTTGATCCAGACTAAATTGCTAGTTGCTGGAAATCAAAAAAAAATTCCTTTCACAATACAGGTCTTTCATATGGGATGTAGTTGGTTGAGTTATTAATTTATTATTATTAATAATAATGATTAGCTGTTCCATTAAATTGTGCATTATATCATATCCTTTACCTATATAACATGACGTGGCTACTATCTAATTAGTCGAAATTTTGATAAAGCCTTTGATCTTTCCATTAATGAGATATCAATGATGTCATAATGGAAAATTTGATTAAACTATGAATATTATGATTATATAATATAATACAATAATATTATAATATAATGTATAATGGGACAGCCCAAATCGAACGTCAAGTTCGATGGTATTTTTTTGGTATTTCTCTTGGTAATTCGATGGTATTTCTCTCTTTTAAACATAAAAGAGAGAACAATTGTTTTCAAGATGAGGCTTTTTGTTTAGAAAATATTTCAAAAAATGGGAAACTAAGGCCGCAATAAAAATTGTTTTATTCAGTAACTGAACAACAATTTTGGGAATATTTACTAAATGATGCCTCATCTTAAAAAAAGTTATTCTCTCTTTTCTGCTTAAAATAATATTTTACACATGACGTTTCGTTTTCTGACAATTTAGAAATTATTAGTATTGAAAAAATACATATAATCGGGTGCCTGACCATTATACCTCTGTACATTTGTACCTAGAACATTTGTACAGGAAAATTAGGGTTTTAATTAAAAAAAAAATCCGGGCATCAATTTTATCTAAAATTTCGTTAGGGGGCCCTTAAAGGAGCTGGGAGACACCCATGCGCACCCTTGAGCATTTAGAGCAAGGGGGTTGCTTTTGCGGATCGATTTAGCGGCTAAACGGTTCACCTTAAAACAAAAGAGTTTTTTAAGATCTATCTTTTTTCCAAACAAAATTTTTGCGCGGTAGGACGTGAAATTTAGCCCCATATAGGGGGTTGAAAGGACCCCGCAGAATCCTTTATGGGAATTGGCTTCCGGTTAAATTTGATACGCATCAACTTCGGGGATCGGTAGATAGTATTCGATGAGTCAAAAGTCTCCATGAAAACCCCCCAAAAAGTCTTGTTCTCGAGATATTCACCTCTGAAGATGGATTTTTTCTTTGATGACAGTCACGATTTTATTTTTAAACGTTGCCCCCGCCCCTGGTTGTTTTAGAGAGAAATCTTACATTGATCATTTGTTAAGATTAAAAAGCTCCTGTTGATGCAGTTACATTCTGAATCTGCTGAACCATCTTCGAGAAAATCTGGCTGTGACTTTAAAATTGGATTTTTTATAATTTTTGACGCTTTTATTTGTTATAATTTTTATTATTAAAGTCAATTAAATAATTACGAAAATGATAACACAAAATGAACACTTTTTCCTGTTTTTCTGTAAGATGGCTCAACAGCTTCACAAGGTAACTGCATCAACAGAAGCAGCTTTTGCAATCTTAACAAATTATCATTTGTTATTATCATAACAAATTATGATGTTTATGTTATCTATCTCTAAGCCTTTTTATTTTGACTTTTTTTGTAAGTCGCTAAATCGATTCGCAAAAACAATCCATTTTCTCAAAATGCTCAATGGTGGGGGTGCTGAAAAAGTAGCTCCGGGCTCCTTTAAGGGTCTCCTAAATAAAATAAAAATATGTAAAAAGATTAAAAACGTATATCAAAAATGGATCGTATGTGCATACACAACATGAGGTGTAATATTTACACACACTTGGCACAAGACGGTGAGTTGTGTTCCACTTGCATGCGCATATTTACGACTCTTAATAATTGAAGTATGTTAGGTGTAATTAAATATACAATAATTATTGGTAAACTTATTTGTTTTAGATGGAGATATTACAAAGTGTAGGTATCTTTTTTGCAACTTTCTATTTTTTCAGTAACGAAAGAAAAATCTCAAAAACTTAGATGATAGTCTGGCATAAAACAGTTCAAATAGGTAGTAGTAACAGTTCAAGAGTTTGCTCGGGAGTGATGGACGAGTGCGACTTAAATTGTTAAAAATATATCTGTCTACACTGTAATGGTTGTGTAGAAATACTCAGTTGCCAGATTTATGCCCGTATTCACAAACGATAATTTCCTAAATAATTACGTAATTATTTAAATGAGTGAGATGGAGATATGCAGTTTTTTTGCAATAGAATGAGATGGAGATAATTGATTACGTAATTATTTTGGAAATTATCGTTTGTGAATACGGGCGTTAATCTCGGATACATAAAACGGATTCACTAATAGTGGTTTATAAATTATTTATGTACCCATGTGAAAATATTGCCAGGAGATATTTTAACAATAATATAATGTATGATAATGTAGTTAAAAAATAAAATAAACGAAAATGCTTTTTATTTTTTCTACTGCATAGCCACAAGATAAGTATTTAATGACTAAAACTCTAAGTAATATCGTATACCAGGTCAAGCTATGGGGTACATTTTGAACCCTCGATATTCCTAATAAGCTCTAAGTTCTATGCATAACCTATCATTTTATTTTATACTATACAGGGTGAGTCTTTAACGGCGAATTTCCTATTGAGACATTGTCGGGGGAAATTCGTTTAGCATAGGAAAAATAGCAAGAAAATACTGTTTGCCTAAAATAGAGACTATGGCCTCTTCTTTCAACTATTATAGATTTTTTTCAAAAGCACAGTAAATTTATATGTATGAATGAAATAAACTTAATTTTTTTCATTGGTGAAATACCAGAAAACTATTTCATTCATATAAATTTAGACCATGCTTTTGTAAAAAAAATCCATGATATTTGAAAGAAGAGGCCGTAGTTTCCATTTTAAGCAAACAAATGTGTAAAACTGTCAATATTAAAGAAGTTGAGTTCCTCAACTTTACCTCTTCATATCTCGGTCGATTTACAAGAATTTTTTTTACTATTTTCTTGCGTACTGCACGAATTGGCCCCTACAATGTCCCAAGAAGAGCGAGTAATGACTCACCCTATATAAGTATACAGGGTTACTGGTAACTGGATACATTCCTTTGGTGATCTGATAAAACAAGAGGTAAGGAGTAAATTAACCCCAACATGAACTATACAAAACTCAATAGATTTTGAGATATTTCGATTTTCAACTTTTCTTAAAAAAATGGTTTCAAATGTCTTGAAATGTAATTTTCAAAAAATCTACTTTAACTTTTTGATTTTTTTTTTTGCTGGAATACTTCTTGTCCAATACTATGCTTCCTTCTGGAATAAAAAATATCCTGAGGTATTTGGATCGTGTGAAAATTTCAAAGAAAAACTTTCACAAACTATTTTTTTTAAATAAGATTTAAAAGTTTTTACAAGTTTTTTTCGCAAAATTGCCAAGGCAACTTGCGTACAAATGGTTTTAAAAACTTTCTTAGTGTAGTACCTATCTAACAAGGTACGAATCTTGTACAAGAATAACAGAATATCCCCGCTATGTACCATTACCGAGGAACAAATCCTTAAGTCGGGACGTTTTAAAAAAAATACGGCCCTGAACGGGGGTCTTAAAATTCTCTGATCCGGCCCATTTTCAATAGGTCGTATTTGGGGGTGACGAGCTTCGTCCCTACCAAGTTTCGTCCCGATCGGTAAAACTTTCAGACACTTTAGTGGTTATTACTAGGCTATTCCCGAAAAATCCCGAAATTCCCGAAAAAATGACACTTCCCGGGAACGGATCCCGCTCATTTTTAATAGGCATCGTGCCACGGTGCGCCTCTTCAATCGAGCCAAATTTCAACTTTCCCACATGAAAACTGGCGGCTCTAGAGTGTTTCCTAGCAAAGTCACAGAAGTTTTGTAAGTATACGTATTCTTGTGCCCGAAAAATGTCTGTCTGTCGGTCTGTCTGTCTGTTTTACTTTGCTAGGAAACACTCTAGAGCCGCCAGTTTTCATGTGGGAAAGTTGAAATTTTGCTCAATTGAAGAGGCGCACCGTGGCACGATGCCTATTGAAAATGAGCGGGATCCGTTTCCGGGAAGTGTCATTTTTTCGGGAATTTCGGGATTTTTCGGGAATAGCCTAGTAATAGCCACTCTAAGTGTCTGAAAGTTTTACCGATCGGGACGAGACTTGGTAGGGACGAAGCTCGTCACCCCCAAATACGACCTATTGAAAATGGGCCTGATCAGAGAATTTTAAGACCCCCGTTCAGGGCCGTATTTTTTTTAAAACGTCCCGACTTAAGGATTTGTTCCTCGGTAACGGTACATAGCGGGGAGATTCTGTTATTCTTGTACAAGATTCGTACCTTGTTAGATAGGTACTACACTAAGAAAGTTTTTAAAACAATTTGTACGCAAGTTGCCTTGGCAATTTTGCGAAAAAAACTTGTAAAAACTTTTAAATCTTATTAAAAAAAAAATAGTTTGTGAAAGTTTTTCTTTGAAATTTTCACACGATCGAAATACCTCAGGATATTTTTTATTCCAGAAGGAAGCATAGTATTGGACAAGTATTCCAGCAAAAAAAAAATCAAAAAGTTAAAGTAGATTTTTTGAAAATTACATTTCAAGATATTTGAAACCATTTTTTTAAGAAAAGTTGAAAATCGAAATATCTCAAAATCTTTTGAGTTTTGTATAGTTCATGTTGGGGTTAATTTACTCCTTACCTCTTGTTTTATCAGATCACCAAAGGAATGTATCCAGTTACCAGTAACCCTGTATAGGTGATCCGTTTGAGGAGGAATAATTTAGCAAATATTTCTTAAAGGACGAAACCAATTTTCGTTTCATAGTTCGTAACGGTAACCCCAAGGGATTTTAAAATTTGTGTAGGTATATTTAAACCGAACATCTTGGAAAAATAGCGAATTAAAATCATGAAATTTTAAACCATGCTAATTTGTTTTTTGAGACAGAAGATCAACTGTTAAACCTTATTTCGATTGCGGTTCTAATTTCTAAAACACATAACAAGAATCAGTGCATACACCAAGATAAAGGATACAAATGTTTTAAGTGCAACGAATTCGGACACATTCCTACCAAGTGCGCAGTGCTAAGTAAATTTTCCCTTTTCTAACGGAGCATGATGTATATTTTTGTTGAAATATAGCCATAAATATTATGACAACATCACAAGTTTTTATTATTATGTAGGTATAATCGAGTGTATAATGCATACAAATATGCCAAGCGAATTGTTTATTTATATTAGACGATTTTTGGCAACTATATCTTGCATTGGTTGCTCTATTGCCACATTTGTTACTTCTCTTTGCTTCTAGGTTTTTTTGGTTCAAATTTTGATTTCGTATTTAGCCTGCGCAGGCTGTGATCGTTTTCAACAAAACTGATTCATTTTCAAAATATCTACAACTAGCGCTCTTAAGTTTTCCTAAATTTGCATGTTTAGTAAGTATTATATCATTCATGTTATTTGTTGAAACATAACAACAACTCGTACCCAAAATAACAAACAATGTCTACCAGTTTAATTAGCTACCTACGGATGCATAAAAGTATGCTTTTTTATACAGAATTTTTCAAATAGATGGTAATTATTTTTGCATAGCCGCATAAGATTTACGTATGTAGGAACTGCCTCTGCGGTTGTAGTTACATGGCCAACGTCTTAAAAAATTAGTTTATATTCATTTAACTGACCTATCAACTATTTCTCGGCTGCATGTCAATGAGTTGCTTGATTTGCGGTTTTGCAACGTTTGTAAATATTTATAGGTACCGTATTTTATAAAAGACGGATTTGCATACACACTTCGATTTCAATCACTACATCCATACGGCGACATTTGAAGGTTAAGTTAATCAAACGTCTTTGTATTGTTTAAATTCTGGAGTAGGTTTTGTAATTTGGACATTTTTAATTGTCTAGACATCTCGTAAAATGAGCGCATTTGCTGTAGATTTGTTTTATAAAGAATTTTTCTCTATAATGTATAAGAATTAATTTTTATGATGGAGTAATTAATCGAGCCAAGAATAATTATTGAACGCAATACATTAAAGTATTAGCAGCTTTTTTTGTCGCTACCTATAATAATATGAACTTTAGCCCAGTCAGTTTGGACGAAAAAAGACAAACCCAGAAGTTATTTGCCGGCAGAATTTTTTTGCTGCAGTTTCTGCCCCCCTCCTCAGAGATGCTTAAACTGCAAAATTATTACAAATTACCTCCTGGCATTGGACGCCATCTTGAATTTAAAGGATGAGTTTGTTTTTCCTCATTATGGAAGTTTGAGTTTTGGGCAAAAACACTCATTTCCAAACTTGTGGAAAATATAATTCTCTAGGTACTTATTGTATTCTTTTAAATAACACTTACAATCATGCAATTAACTCTTTTTCGACAAGGTTCCCTAAATATCGTGAAATACGTCCAATGAAATCACTTTAGTCCAGTAAAATTGGTTTTAATTATGTAATTAAAGCGGGAAAAACGGAATTTTGTGTGAGTGCATGTAAATCCAAAAATGCGACCCTTACCCTTGCAGAAAATCCGCTATTTTGGTTTTAAGGGAAGAATTTGTTTTTTGCATTTTACGACGTAACATTAACCTTTAAAATTAAATTTGCATTCATGCAATTTTTTTCATATTTGTAATAGTGTAATTAAGTAATTGTTAATAAATCGCCAAAAGCTTAGGCAATCACGAATCAATTGTGCATTCTTTCTCTTCACAACTTTACTAATTCTCATAATATTTTTCTAATCACTCACTGAGATTATGTTGATCAAAGTATTGACTCTTTTTTCTACAGGATGATCCATTTACATCCCCCCAGTTGACCATTTCTGACCACCAGTGTTTAAGAAAAATAATTCAGTCAAACAATAATAAGTGGTTTGAGGGGGACATTGTTTGGATACAAAAATAACCCACTCCATCACGAGGAGGTGGGGTGATAATTTTCATCATCGCGTATTATGATTTTGTTTGAAAGAATATGAAATTATTCCCTGAAGCATTTTTCATCCGATGCCTCCCTCACTCCCAAAAGTGAATACATATAACAATCGAGTGATTTTGACGTATTTCGCATTACCTATACTTACCGAACTTTGTCGCGTTCATGGACGAAGATAGTACCCCTTGTGAACGGATATATCAATATCTATAAACTTTTTGTTTTTTCTTGAGCTGCGTTTCACTTTTTTTTTGACTACGTGTTCTAATTATATGATTTTTAGGCTTGAGAGTACCTATTTATGATAACTAAACACTATTTGAAAAAATTCTAGTTGGACTGTATCTAAAGTTTTACTGAAATTTTTTTATCGGTAAATTAGTAAAACCAATTTTTCAGTTCAAGAAGAAAACCGTCTTGGTCCATTTGAATGTCAAATTGACCACAGAAAAATATTTAAAACAAATTTTTAAACCCCTTTAATTTCTCGATCACTATACTTGCGGTTGATTGTCATAATTTTTGCCCATCAGTCATAGTTTCTGAAGACCTTTCGACATTCTCATATGGAAAATTCTTTGACGCTTTTATTCATCCTTGCTAATATGGGAAAATTATAGATGACCGCTTTTTTGTCACTTTTAGATCACTACAAACAACCACTTCTGCGTCAATGACACTCACACTGCTTTTTGTCACTATTGACACAGAAGGCTGTGTATAAACGAATCCGGCAGGGGTCTTTTTTATTGCCAACCGAGCTACCCCTCGACCATACATTTTTTTGACCGTCTATTCTACCTTGAAACTTGGACATTTTTATGGTATTGTCATGCGAGCTAGTGGTTTATCAAGGATCCAATCTAGGACGCGAGGATTGACTTTTCCACACTTTGGAGATTTAACTCAGAGGATCTTCGAATCAGTAATATCTTTACTTTTATATAACATTTTGAATATTTTTTTTGACGTTGCTGTCGTGCCATAAAAAATAATGCAGTAGGACTGTTATTATACTCTGCAGAGGCAATGTATATTAATTTATTTAATTTAATTTATATACCTGCATCCGAATAAGGTTTGTAATCTCGTTGAAATAAAAAATAAATTATTTTCAAATGAGTTCGTTTATGACAAAACTATTTTATTACTACTGCAATGAAGTAGTCGTATACATTGCAATAAACGTATTTGATTGTCCGTTTTCAACAGATTGATTTGGCGTTACCAGTAACAAATGTTATTCCCAAAAGTCATAAAATATTATAATTGATTGGACTGTATGTGCAAGATTGATTAATAGTTTAGATCAGTGGCGTAGGATATCATTTTATATTTTATTGGTTAATAAATTTAAAATGTTATTCATGGACCTATTCGTGAATGAAATCACTTAATTCAAGAACAGCAACATTGTTTATACCTATGCATTTTTTGTTCTTAAAAATTAGCATAATTTTTCTATGCGACATTTCATGGAGGCTTGTCCTTTCTTGATGAAAAATTTAAGGTGGACTGTAGTACAACTATACACATAAATTATTGTTGGCGTCTTAAATCAGGAGAACAAGTTTTTATGTGGAGCTGACATTTAAATCGAATTCGCTTTGGAAAGATAAACAATTATTATTAATGACTGATCTTACATGGTTCCTTTTTTATTGGCCAATTATGAAATATTCATTTATCTAAAAGTATTAAAACAAATTGAAAACTTGGTCTCTATTATGGTGCAGACGGTTCAGCAGATCTTTGATAAAATGCAACTTTCTGCTACATTTTTTTATGATAACATAAAGTACTAGGCTAGATTAAAATCGGTGGAACGGAGTTTTGAAGGACAGGAAATTACATGTTTCTCGGTTTAATATTAAGAGCCCCTCATTAAGTTGCAAAGTCATAACTTGTTATACAACATGAAATATACTTGCTTGAAATCGCGAACTTCACATCAGTGACAAGAACTTTTTATATGAAAAAAATGTTTCTGAAGTTACTGCTTCTGAACTTCGTCGACAAAAAGTGGCATAAATTTGTAGAATACAAATGTATTTCATGCAAGAATCACCGCGGATCATTGAAGGCAGATTGCGGAAAAAAGTTAAAGCGTGATTTAATTTTTGTTCATGTCTCGAGAAAGGAAAGTCTCACGGTAATTTCGATTTCAGTCATAGAATGTCGTGGTCGGTGACTAATTTTCAGAGTTCAATAAAAATTTTCAAAAATTACCTGCCTCAATTTTTCTTATTGGCAAACTGCATGAAGAATAAATACTTGAACCTCAAAGATCAAAATTTGAGATTAGATACAAGAAAAAAAAATTAAAAATAGAGTTTCGTGTTTTAATAATATGTTTTTATAATTGCAACTGAATTAATCATTGCTTTTAGGTTTACATGAGTCCTCATGGGCTATGCAACTGACTATCTATTACATTTCGAGAAATTTCAAAGCCTACTAGAAAAATAAAAATTTCATTTATTTTTAAAGTTAAAGAACATTTTTTCATCGAATAACGCCAGTATGAGGTCTTATTGCTGGTTTTTCTAATTTTTCTATTATGAGATTTGGTTCGCACTTCTTTTTTTCGAAGAAAGAATAGAATTATGAACGTTATAGATTTTTGGTTTCGTTGATTTTTTTACAAACAAATATTGACTAGACAAACTAAAAAGTTTGGGATCTAGTCTATTTTGAATATTGTTGAATTGCAGGATGACTTACAAAAGCAAACTTACAAAAAAATCAAAAAATATTAATTTATATTGAATTAGAAATTTCGATTTATCAGTTTTTTCATTATATTTCAGCAAAGTCTGAATTTGTTCTAAATCTTGTTTCAGATTCTTAATAAGCATAAAATGGTGCCACTTTTCACCCTGTATCTCTACTACTTCTGCAGATTCCATGTAATAGTGAGAGAGGTCAAAAAAATACGATTTATAGATCCCAAAATTGTGTGGTAATGCTTACCTATGTCCAAAAATTGTTTTGAAGAAATCAACCCTAAAAAATTTTTTAAAACTTAAAAAAAAACTAATACTTAATACTCTAATAAATTTGGTGTATATTAATATTCATAAAAACGTTACAAATTTTACAACAAATTTTCATATCAGCAGCGGTATTGAGAGGAGACATGCTGACCACATAACATCAAATAAAACTCAGACTGGACATGTCTTATAAAAAGCACATTATATTCAAAAAAATGCTACAATAACCTACTACATGAAATAAAATCTGTAAATATTTACCATTTTGAGAGAAAAATTAAAGTGTCTTCGATACAGTGCAGTAATATTTAGATGGACCGTCTACTTGGCAATATGTAAATCACTGCTGTACCTCCATCTTTCTACCTTCATCACTACAACTCAAAAATGGCGACGTTACGTTTTTTTTAAACGTTATTTTTCAGTTTTGTTTTGGCTGTCATTTTTTTCGTATTTTATTGAATTGTCTAAAATTCGTCAATTGAGACCATTTACAATGCTCCATAAGTTTATCTTTTATAAACAAAAAAACAAAAAATCGATTGTATTCGGTTACTATTTTTGTCAAGAAAAAACCTCCATTTCCATGATCTATTTTCAAAATTGAACGAAGTTTATTGATTATAACTAAACGTAATGGAAAAAGTATCCAAGTTAATGATTATGATTTTTTTGTGCATACGTAAAAAGTATTGCGGGATGTAAGAAGATATAAATGTAGACTTTGTAAGAAGTTAATACATAGAGGGCTACTTTAGCTTTTAAACAATTTTTTTTTTCTCAAAACTTGACAAAAATACTTCATTATAAAGCTACTACAATAGTATATTATGTTACTAGGAGTAGAAGGCGATCATTTTGTGTTGAGCGCAATTATTGCAGCCGAGGCGAAGCCGAGGCAGTGCAATAATTGAGCGAAACACAAAATGAGCATTCTACTCCAAGTGACATATACGATTTTTTCCGCAAGCGTTCTAAAATGCGGCAATTATCATACTGTATACTCATTATATTACTAGTAACAATATTTTCATTATTGTCCTAGCATAATAATAATTAACGTATGACATCGTCAAAATACATTGAATTCGGACAACTGGAAGTACCCGCGGATTATCTAGCTACTATTGCTACGCTACGACTATACGCTTTCTAATCATGGCGAGTGCTGTCAATCTAGCATAGGGTTAGAGTTCAATGTTCAATGACAAAATGTGTTATTGACATTGACGTAATAAACGTCAACTTATTCTGAGTGACACTATTAAATTAAAAAGTACATTATAAAATCTACGGTGCATTATAGTTTGTGTTGCAGTCCTTTATAAAATATAAATAAATAAATTCAGAAAATTTTATGTTTCAATACTACGCTTGCGGAAAAAAAATATTATTTTACCTACTTCTCAACTTTCAATAATAATTTTAGCTATAATAATTAATTATTATAACCTATGATCTTATCTCTAAAATAATCAATTTAAAGATTTCGACCAGGTGTATTTTTTTATTACGTACCTACTTTATTATTATTATTATTACTTAAACCGGTTAAAAAAATTTTACGCTATAAAGTTCACCTTGACAATAAAACTGGTCGTCTCAAATATTCAGTTTATTTATCAATTGAATTCAAAACAAAAGATCTCGTGCAATGATGCATTATGTAATTTAAAAAAAAAATCGGTTTATTCTGATAATATTTTGAACAGTTCTCAATAAGACCAATAATAGACCAATAAGGTTTTTTTTTATTTTTAATTGCTGGGTAGATAAATAATTTCTCCTTTGAACAACTAACTCCTTACTAAATGATCAAAGCCGGTTCTATGACAACAACTTCATAATCAAAATATTTACAAGTAATGTCAAGTTGAAACTGGGTTTAATTAACTTTCTATACTTATAAGAAAATGAAACAACCAATTATACCTATTTATATCGTAGGTATTACTCATATTTTGATTGTGGTTTATTTCTTATTCTGAAGGGTTTATCTATATCAGGAGTTAGAAAATTCTAGTTTATAAGTAGGTAAATATAATTAGAAAATTGTGTATAATATTACTAGTAGTTATAACAATTGTTGTTATTGAAATTAAAATCATCGTAACACTTATTATATTACGTATTGCTATGAGTAAGTCTAGACAAATCGGAGAAATTGCTAATGACAATAAATGCGTACCTACTATTATAGTACATACGAGTAAGTACGTTATATACCTAAGTATATTAAATGAATTGTAAATAATGTGTTATACTTTTTTATTGTGCAAGTATAATTAAAATTATCCATATACCAGAGTGTAATTTTTAAATACAGATTTGTTTGATATTTCAATTTAAAAACATAATCTGTCTGCGCGTTCATATGTGCGGAAATTGACGATTTTTTAATCAAAATTTTCGTTTCAATTGTTTGGAATTGCGGTTTTATTTGTTATAATGAAAAATCAATTTTCATTTCAAAAGCAACCCAGGGCTAGGGATTACCTACCGTTTGTTTAGATTTAAATCGTTCCGCATTAATATCCATTAATGTACATGTATGTACAACAATATATAAACCGTAAAATAAAATTCCACTCATGGATAATTCCTTTCCTTTTTCGCGTTCTAAACCCAATGTGCGCAACAAGTTCACGTAAAATATTTATTCCATAATAACACTGAATATGGTAAAAAGTTTCCGTTGTCACACTAAAAGCTTTGTTTTCAATAGGAAAATTTAGTTCACAAAATTTTAATTTGTGCATAAAATTCCGTTACTGTTAGGTAAACGATGTTGTTAAAGTAAGTTTAAAAATCACAAAAATGAATAAACAACGTTCAGTCATAAATTTTTGACGTCAGAATAAAATGATTTAAATAAAGTTTATAAAAACTCAATAATAATAGGTATAACAATATTTTTTTAACACAATTACACATCTACTCTCACGGAAAAATCTGTAAATAAATTAAAAACCTATCAAGTGATTATCAAAAATAATTATTCAATATGAATAAACAACTGCCGGGAAATTATAACGTATTCATTAATTAGGTTGGTGTTTTTCCTCACAGGTGCGCTTATTTTTACTTAAATGTATCAAAATTAGAACTCTTATGAAGTTCATGAACAAAATCAGTGATGATTACAACTAACAGCTTTTCTCGGATATGTTTATTTAACTATTATGTGATGGTTTAAGTGGAAAACAAAACATAAAAATAAGTTAGATGCAAATAAAATTTTCATTTCATTGGCGTTTAGTAGGTCTACCTACATACACCTATACTAATACATTTATTACACATGGTGTTAATTTAATTTATTACTTATACAAACCTCATCATTATTCTCGACCTTTTATTTATACTCGATTTAATTTCTTTATTTATTTTTTGATTTCTGATCAAAGTAGCTACTATCTAGGTAGTAAATAAAAAAGCTCATAATTTATACATACATTGATTGATATAGTATATTGTGAAACAAGTGCGGAAAAGAGAAAATTTCTCACGAGTCAGTCGAGTGTCACAATTCACACGAGTGTGAAATTTCTTTTCCGCACGTGCTACACACAGTACTTTTCCTACGACCACAATTTAACAGATTAATTATTTAACAAATTTAACACATAAATTATTTTTTCAGACTACCTAGGTAGGTATTATTTGCAATTCTACCAATGACTTTTTAATATTACTATTATATATTGTTAAATCATTGAATTCTACCGACAATATTATTATTATTTATTATTAGACTCCGTATCTAAACTAAAAATAAGTGACGTGGAGCGTGGAGACGTGGTAGATATGCAACTTCCACACAACGCAGTCGACTGTGCGTCGTCGATTGAAGTTAGAGGTGTGCGAGTTTTCACGTTCGTGAATTTGATTTGAACGCTATCAATGCTGTTATTAGCGATCAACTCGAAAATTTTAATAATAATTACTGCCACAAGAGAATAATAAGTATATTATATTTTATAGTCTTGTCGGGTTCTATGTTATACCATTTTGTGTTTATTTTATTACCTTGAAGCTTTAAATGAATAGTTATTCCATTAACAATAAGTAACAGTTGAGTTCTCAGTTACCGCCCATCACTATTGTTTACATTAAAACTGTACGGAAACGATTTTTGGCTATGCCTTATGTCACTTTGTCGCACAGTTTTGGATACGTGAGAAATCTGCTAGTTTGCGCACAAAAATCGATGCGCAAAGTAGTGTTTTGTATAATAGTGGTCGTAGGAAAATAATATTTATTCATAAACTTTCATTTTAATTTTTGTTTTTTTTAATATAATAAAATATACTAAAATAACCTCCGTATTTTAATTGATGGAGGTTAACAACTAGGTTAATAACCTTCTATTCCACCCTTTAGCAATATTGAGGGGAGGTAAAGAACTCTATTAAGCATCCGTAAAACAGTATTTGTTAGCAAATAAATTGACAGTTTTAAATATGGCAAATAGAAATGTAATAAACGTAATATGTAAAAATGTAATAAATAATAATAAATGGAAAATTGCTAACAAGGCAAATATAAAAACAGTATCACTAGTAGGCAATCTAAGATTAAACATGTAGAAATTCCTCAAACAAAGATTGAATGCGAAAATGTTAAATTTGCAAATAAAAAAAACACACATTTAAACTCGTGGAGGAAGCCGTGTGAGGGGCGATTATACAAATAATTACGCTTAGTCATAAAAAAATAATTTTATGAACATTGGAGAGATCGAGGGAGAGATTGAAAATTGGGTGAATAGTACAAAAAAAACGAAAAAAAAGAAAAGTGCAAAAACTATAGACAAGGCAATATGGCAACTATGGAAAAAGTACAAAATAAAAAAAAAATCAGTAATTAGCAATGAAGCAGCAAGTAATTAAATTGATAATCGACAGTTAAGCATAGCAAGGTAAATCTTTGTTGAGTCACTTAAATTAATGGCACAAGTGGTGATAGGCCCGCATCTCGGAAAGCCAGTTCGATGCAGTTCTATGTAAATCGGCCAATATTGCGCATGTGAATTCTGCTGGTTGATGATTAGTAGCATCGATGATGACAGTGATAATGATTTCTTGATGCGACGAGCCCTTAAAGTCGATCTTCGGCGGCACTTTAATTGTTTCAACGCTTAGGTCCGGTTCTTCATGGTGGACAAGAGAAGTCCAAGACAAGGGAGAGTCCCGGACAAGGGACGAACTCCTCCACTGAGTGATTGGCGAGGTAGGTATTTAGTTGCACATTCTGATTAATTAACTTAAAAAAAAGGAAAAAGTTGATTTTCTTACGTTTCTGAGAGAGTCTGCTCTGCTTGGCTTGACATCCCATCTTTCTATCGTTCTTAAGGCCCAGTTACACGGTGCGTGGTTCGGCGAACTAGGGAACTGGTGCGTGGTTCGCAGAGACTCGCGCTTTAGCGAACCAGAGGTGGTCACACAGTGCGTGGATCGTTTAGTTGTCTTTCGCAATCGGTTCGCCGAGACAACATGGAACCTAGTTTGTTTCATTGAAAGCCAGCTTGATAATGAAATCGTAACTGACTCCGGACTGTTGTGCCGTGATCCATGGAGATTTGCTCCGAACGTTCCGTCTACAGATGCAGTAGACATCATCAGCGGTTACGTGTGCAGACAGCTGGACATGTGTGGACATGACTGGACAGCTGGGAGAGCACTACTATTTATAGGATGATGGTCTGCTGACGTCATACCCCCTCCGCTAGCTATCTGCACTATAGCAACGGCCGATCTCTCCGACGATATCATAGATTTCTGAATCAAACGATGACTTTTTTGAGTGTGATTTAACGCCGGATACGAAATTCTCGGCAGTTTCATTCCTTCCTCCTGCCTATTGAAATTATTTGGATGTTTATAAGTTTTAATAGACTAACAATGTAAACGGGTGTAGTGTGAAGTAGTGGACAGCGATTTTCGTTTCTTCAAAGCAAATGGCATGATGATGCTGAAGTACTAAACGCAACGTCAACACCCACGTGACCGAACATAAGAGAAACCGCCGGCTGGGCCAAAATGACAAGTTAGCTATCGCGAAGTACGCCGTGCTTCAGGATCACCATACCATTCGCTTTGAAGAAACGAAAGTCGTGTCCACTACTTCACACTACTACACCAATTTATATCGTGATGCTGTTGAAATTTATAAATATCGAAGAAATAAACTACGGAGAATTTGGTATCCGGCGTTACATCTGACCCAAATAAGTCATCGTCTGACTGAGGAATCTATGACATCATCAGAGAGACCGGCCTATGGTGGAGATAGCTAGTGGAGGGGGTATGACGTCACCAGCCATTATCCTATAAATAGGAGCGCTCTCCCATCTGTCAAGTTAGTTATCAGTGTACACGTAATCGTCGATGATGTCTATTCGGAGAAAATTTCGGGGCACAAGTGCCCGGATTCAATTACGATTATAGCAATAAAAAGCAGTGTACGAAGACTTGCTATCAAATACCAAACTATCGAAGATTACATTTTAATTACCGCCTGCATGCAACACAATTGACATAAAATAAATTGCAAAACTGAGCATTGGTTCGCGACATGGTGAACCAGCACGAACCGACGACAAATCTACACGAACCTATCGGTTCGCCCGCTTTGTTCTGTGGAACTTTACCGACTCCCGATGGATACGGCGAACCACACACCACGAATCGCGAGCCCATAGCGAGCCACCTATGTCACACGGTGCGTGGTTCGCGGCTCGTCGAGACAGGTTCGCCGAACCACGGACTGTGTAACCGGGCCTTTAAATTCTCTCTCGCGCATGGGCGATTATCGGGAGACGAACAAAACCGAAAGAAGCCAAACCGAACGACCAAATGGTGACGTAGCTGTTACGTTCCTCTAATATCGTAGAGGGTGTTCCATGAAATGTTTATACCTCGGTTTATAAATTGCGGACTCTAAAATTATCGCTACATTGATAATTATTATTCTTAATGAATAATTTATGTTATTCATTAAGTTATAAATAATGAAATAATAAAGTAACGACCTGGAACGGTTGCCGGAGGCGTCAAAGTATTAACGAAATGTTATACAGCAATCAACAATCAAATCAAACATTTGATATAACAATCAAACTCAATGATCTAACAGAGAGAGGTTTTTGATTGAGATGGGTAGTCGTGGTGCTGTGTTGACCCATTTAAATCCATATAGCTACCTTTTTGGCGCTCGTTTCCTGACTTATATTCTTTGGTTGATAGTCCATGCCTTCTCGAGCCATCTTTCTTGAAATTTAGTCTCAACCCAAAGCTTCATTTATTTCTGTAATCTTTCTTCTGGTGGGTGATGGTTGGTTCTATGGATGTTGGTATAATAGAATAGGACACTTCGTCGATAGGTATTACTCCGCTTTAGTCATCATTTTCTGTTTTATAAAAGTTTTATGGAAGTCAAGAAAGCCTTCTTGGGTTTCTACGATTGTCTTCTTCAGGTTTTTGCATTTAATGTTTTGAAACCAATTTTAAAGCACATTATTTTCTAATCTAAAGAGCGGACTTTATTAGGTATTCACATTGTGATTAGATTCGTAATATAGAGGCTATGCTATACATTATAATTCCGGCATGGAAGGTCTATTTTACATTAAACGGATACATTTTATTTGCAGGCATTCTGTTTACCTTTCAGTTTTTATATTACAAGGTGATTATCGATTGAAGGCTGTCAAAAATTAAATTGCTGATAGCTGAATTGTACACCCTTAAAATTTTCTATAATATTAAAGAAATTTAAGGTAAAGACCATATTTTATTTAATTAGGTATTTTTATTATAATCTTTCCAAGAAAGAATGTCGTTAAGAGCTTCAAGGTACAAAGATTTAAGCGCAGCTTAAAATTATTTTTAATTATTTTTTTCCCGAGGAAAAGCAAGACAAATAATAAAACATTTTGCTCCTAAAGCTATAGGCAAGCTCTATTTAGGATGCACGTAGATTCAAAAGTAAATTCTAACAATAATGCTAATAGAATCATTAATTATTCTTGTTGCAAGGTGAAAGGTTATTATTACCATGGTTGCCATGTTTTAAATATTTCTTTGCAAGCAGTTCAAAAATAACTCTTTGAATATTGTAGATAACTTACCATCATTATCATATCTTACACCGTGGTATATAGTAAGATGGTATGCCTATAAACGCTTACCCCCTCTGGTAAGTGAATCAAGTTTTCAGTTAAGTAAAAAAGTAGAGTTGAAAAATTTTCCCTCAAGCATCATATTGCTTTTTTTATGTAGGTAGTCGACAGAAAAAAAAAAAAACAGATTATATTTTCTATCTGAATAGAAATCCTATATCAACTTTACGTCAGCCCTCAGCGTATCATGATTTTACATTTAGGTATATCAATCGGAAAGCCATAATCCGAGCTTGAACGTAAAAGTTAATTTTTAGTTCGGCTAAATTTAGACCGAGCTTAATTACGTGCTATACCACAAGAGCCATTTATGACAATTAAATTAGCACACCTGCCAATTAATTCCGGGGATCGATTTAAAACCCAATCTATGTTCAGAACCAATAACGGTATCATTAAGCATTCATTTGAGTTGGACAGGTGATGTGCGATTTTTCACACTCAGGTATTTACCGGTCGAAAATCTGATAGCACCTATAATAGCTTTAATACGTTTCAATTTCCGATTGTCCGTCATTGACGCGGAAGTCGTAACGAGTTTATGTCCGCAGAGCAACTTCTAATTTAGACGAATGTCACCACCTATTAGGAGGGAATTGGGAAAATACCCTACTTGATTAACAGTGAAATGGTATGTCATTGGATTTATTATTTTCGATTATTGTACTTTTTTTCAAGTTATTTGTGAATTGTTACGTGGAAAGTCGGCGAAGAATGGATCGTTTGTAAAAAATAACGTAAATACAAAGCAAACAATAATAATTATTATTAAGCTGTTTTTTTTTCCTACAAGAAGTGATATAATACCTACTACTGCACAAAATTGGGGGAACACTTTTGGGGGTTCCCCTACCGACAAACCACTGACTATAGATTTATTCAAATTTTTACATGAAGCAACCAGCAAGGGTATTCTCGAAGTTCTCCAACTCCCAGGTTTGTGTATGTCTGCATTATGCAGTGACGTCACTTGGAATGAACCAAGCACGAAAATCGATTTTGCACGATTTTCAGTTTGGACTATCAATAATTTGGAGCCTGCCAATGACCCTTCAACAGGCTTGAATGATTGATTGAAATTTCCTGCAGATTCTCTGTAGGAAGTGACAGTTCATTCTTCGAAATCCTAAAAAAAGCATCCACAAGATGTTCAAAGATGGCACAATTTTGGGGCATATCGATTTTTCTCATCACAAAAGAGGTCGCCCAATTGTTAATTGTTCAAAGCATTTCCAAAGTCTTTGCAACCTCTTCATCTGGTAGGAGTTGTTCTTTTTTTAATAGTATTTTACTAGCACATTCAGGTTCATTGGAGTCTCTATACTACCCGCCGTTGACTCAGTTCGTTGAGATCTAGCGCCTTTGTTAGATCTGCTGTAACCTCTTTCTACCTCCTCATGCAAGAATGGTAAAGAAATAGTTGTTGCGTGAAAACAGGTTAGCTTACACTTGCGATTGTCTAAAATTATTAATTTACACTCGCAATGGTCCAAAAAAGTCTCGTAAAATTTTGGTAATTTTTTTGGTGAGTAGAAAAGTCCACCTTCAAACTTGCGACAACAACAACAAAATTCTGAAAGTTACATGAGTCTGAAATGTGCACTAAAGATAAAAAAAAATTGACTTTTCGGTTACAAGACAATGGTTTCAATCAAGGTCTTCAACAGCTAAATGAATCATTTTAGACCATCCCAAGTGTAACCTAACCTGTTTTCATGCAACTATTTCTTTATCATTCCTGCAGGAGGAGGTAAAAAGGGGTTTTAGAGAATTTAATACGGCGGCGTCAATGGGTACCACTACCAGAATCTCCAATGAATCTGAATGTGATAGTAAAAATTCATCCCCTAACCAGATGAAGAGGTTACAAAGATTTTGGAAATTACCGCTTTAAAAATTTCACAATAATTGGATGACCTCTTTTGTGGCGAGAAAAATCAATTGGCCTCAAACTTGAGCCATTGTTGAACATCTTGTGGACCTTTCTGCAGGATTTCGAAGAAGTTCGAAGATCGAAGTTCGAAGATATTAGTCTTTTCACAACTAATATCGATATCGGCAAATATTTAGGACGGAGAGTCTGCAGGAAGTTTGAATCAATCATCAAGCCTGTTGAAGGCCATTGAACCATGCTGCTGAATCATGCGAACTTCTTGAAGTAATAGGGTAGGCTAAAAATTTCCACTGAAAATCGTAGAAAGTCGATTTTGTAACATGGTTCATTAATGCCAAGTGACGTCAACACCTGGGAGTTGGAGAATTCAGAAAGTTGCTTGCTTCTTTCTTGTCGAATTTTGAAAAAAATCTAGTGAGGTTTGTCGACGAGAGAACCCCAAAAAGTGCTCCCCTAATTTTGTATGCAGTAGTAAAGTTATAAAAACTTTTCAACCACTTTGAAATAGAATTGATTTGAATAGAATGAGTAGGTGTTATAAATAGTTATAGTTAATGGTATTGGCCGCGTTAGTTATTATGAATGGAAAAACGTGAAAGAACAATGCTCTTGAATTACCTAATATCCAAGTTATATGATTTCTTTATGAGGACTACCAAAAATTTGGGACAAAATACAAAGCCCCCTAAATTGATCTCCTTGATTTAGAATTAACGCCGCACAACCACTTTATTGCTACACAAGTCTTTATTGCTATAAAATGAATTTTCAGCAAATACGGACAGACAGAAAACTCTGTATTATGCGTTCCTTTGGAGCGACAGACCATTACCAGATCTCCCCAATATTAAGCCATTAAGAATTAAATGGCCTTAGCAGTCTTAAAAGTCTGAAGCACTGTAACAGCTACAAGAGAAGGACTACTTTTTTAAAACTTAATATTAATATTAATATTCAACCACTTTGAAATAGAATTGATTTGAATAGAATGAGTAGGTGTTATAAATAGTTATAGTTAATGGTATTGGCCGCGTTAGTTATTATGAATGGAAAAACGTGAAAGAACAATGCTCTTGAATTACCTAATATCCAAGTTATATGATTTCTTTATGAGGACTACCAAAAATTTGGGACAAAATACAAAGCCCCCTAAATTGATCTCCTTGATTTAGAATTAACGCCGCACAACCACTTTATTGCTACACAAGTCTTTATTGCTATAAAATGAATTTTCAGCAAATACGGACAGACAGAAAACTCTGTATTATGCGTTCCTTTGGAGCGACAGACCATTACCAGATCTCCCCAATATTAAGCCATTAAGAATTAAATGGCCTTAGCAGTCTTAAAAGTCTGAAGCACTGTAACAGCTACAAGAGAAGGACTACTTTTTTAAAACTTAATAAAACTTAACTCCGTGAATTCACAATTCCTTTCATTATGACTGTTACTTTCGATGAATTTGCATTATTAAAGACATTTTCTAAAATTTTTATCTTCTCCATATTACGCGATTTGCTTATTACTAGGTGCAACTCAGCATTGAAAAAACCTAAAACAACCGAAAAGTCTCAGTATTAAAGACGTCTCCAGATCAAGGAATAAATAGGTTTAGGCAGGTGCTGTGTGCGTGCTCCCATTCATTACAGGTAATACATCAACATCACAAATTCTTATTGAATCGATTCTGTTCTGAAAATCACTTCATTTATTGGTCAGTTTCAGTGAATTTGATTAGACGGGATGTGATTTCGCTGAGGGATCGGATTTCAGAAAGAAAATCTATTGATAAAGATCTTTTTGCAGTCAAGACATGTTCTTCGTTATTTTGCTTTTTCTAATATACCTCATTGTAGGTACGATGGTGGTTGGTAATTTTTATCAGTCAGATCCACTCGAGCTGTTGCATCCAAGCGCGAGTGGTCATTTTCTTCCCAACAGATGCTCTTGATTTGACAGGTAAAGATTATCGGCAAGATTCCACTTGTATAATGAAAATAATGAAAATTCCTTTCATTTTCTTGTTACAATTATTAATATTCGTAAAAGTTGCCTACTAGTGTTGATTATAAAATAGCATAACGCAACAAATCTTTGATTTACATAAGGCAACATAATTAGATTTATAGTGAAATAATATTATGTAGGTATACACGTACCTACCTATACTTAGCAATCTGTGAAGTTGAAAAATCAATACTAAACTTAACCTAAACTTGTAAAGAAGCAGTATAAGTTACAATAAGGGGGTCTTCGTGTTTAATTCTTTATCATGTAAAACGGGAGCTCAAGTATTAATTTATAATCTCCTAAAATTAGATTAAGCATTCCCAGCACAATTCCTAATTAGGCTCTACAGTTTAATTTGAAAAGAAAACTCACTCCAGGTCCTCTGGTCTTATTTATTAAACGCGATGTCGCAAATTTGCCCCCGAAACAACCTAATAATTAAGAATTCTCCTCCTGGACACTTTTATTCGACTTTATGGTTCATCTTCTAATATACACCATTTCCAGGGAGAATTTACGTTTATAATTTAATTATAAAGGTTAGTTTCTGTCGGTTTGGACACCAGACGGCTCCTCTGAAATATCTTCCTCTAATAATTTCTTTCCATTCGACTTCAATTAATCTTTCACGTAATAAGAAGTTCAGAGAGATAAATGGAACGTGTCAGGCGAGTCGATTTTTTTTCAATTTTTAGAAAGGTAATTTCTCTATTTCCAACCCTCTTAACATTGGAAATATTTGACTTTTCCGATAAGAGGATTATTTGTCATTCATTGGCATGATTAGATTCAAAAAATGCTCCCTGCTTAAATAGGTATGTACAGGGTAGGGTGATCTATGCATTTGTTCTTGAGGCACTCTATTATAAAGCTTGATTTATTGCACTATTTTAGCCAGATTTTTAAAAATGATAGCTAAATAAAGGGTATGAGGTAGTTTAGACTCAATTTACTTGAAAAATGTGGAGAAATTCGAATATTTATAGGTACATATACCTTTTTTGTAAGAAATCTCCCGGGTATCCAATCCTGATAAGTAAGGTCTTGCAAGTCCATGGGCGTAGAAATTGTTGAGCTAAAAATGAAATTAAAATATTGAGAAATGCCGCGAAAAAGTTGTGCGGCGAAAACTGAAAAAAAATGTTTTTCAACTTAAGAAAATTAAAAAAAATTGCTTACTTTAATCCAATCTACATTATACTCAGTCAAAAATAAAGTATCAACTTGAAAAATAACCTGTATAATAAAAAAGTACCTATCAACATGATACTATACAGGGTGCACCATGTATCCTTCTCTATATTTCTATCTCCTAACGCTAACGAATACAGGGTCGGTTAAACAAGTCCAAAAGAGCGCAATTTTGTGGCCATCTCGAATCAGTCAAGACATACAAAATATCTGTGACCGTTCCTGAAATATCGTGAAAAAACTGAGAAATCGAGATTTCTTATTTTTTCCATATCTTTTCTATTATTGGAGATTAATGAATAATTTTTTGTGGGCTTACATAAGTCGTCAAGAGCTACCCATCTGACATTTAAAAAATTTTCAAAGCCAACTAGATCCCAGAATTTTCATAGTAAACTTTCGTTTTTCTTATGGCCACCATAGTGTTTTTTTTATGTTGTTCGGTATAAAAAAAATCATAAAAACAAAAAATTGTTAAACTTCAAAAAATAAATTAAAAAAATTTTATTCTTCTTTTTTCTTTACAAAAAAGACACATTTTTAGACCGAATTTCATAGATAAATTAAAAAACCATAATGCAAGCACTATTTCGGCGTATTTTACAAATGTTAACGTTTTTCGACGATTTTTTATTAGGTTTTTCTTTGAAAAATTAAGAATAAAAATTAAAAAAAAAATTTTTTGAAGTTTATTAATTTTTGGTTTCCATTATTTTTTTCATATCGAACGACATAAAAAAATAATATGACGGCCATAAGAAAAACGAAATTTGACTGTGAAAACTCTTGGATCTAGTAGGCCTTGAAAATTTTTGAAATGTCAGATGGATAGCTCTTAACGGCTTATGCAAGCCTACAAAAATTATTTATTAATTTTCAATAATAAAAAAGATATGACGAAAATAAGAAATCTCGATTTTTCAGTTTTTTCAGGATATTTCAGGAACGGTCACAGATATCTTGCATGTTTTGACGAATTCGAGATGGCCACAAAACTGCGCATCTTTTCTCTAATTTAACCGACCCTGTATCTCTTAGCGTTCAGGAGATAGCAATATAGAGAAGGATACATGGTGCACCCTGTATGTACGTAATTATGAAATAATAATAAAAAATATACATATTTATTATTCAGGATTTTATGTTGCCTGGAATAGTAATTATTAGTTTATTTTAATAGGTATCTATATAATAATTGGCCTTTAAATATTAATTTTTCTTGTTAGCAGTATTTTTTTTCTTTGAGGACGTGGGTGATTAACGATTCAATCATAAAATGTACACAAATTTTTTATTTGTTTTAAAAATGAAGACTAAATATGTAATGATACCTATAGTATTTTAATATGTTACCTACTAAGAGTAGAAGGCGGTCATTTTGTTGTTGCGGCGACATGTTGTACTTTTTTTCCCGCATTTTCCCGTTTTTCCCGCATTAAAAAACAAGCTAACATAACATTTTCAACTACTTACAAAACACCTCAAATCACTCAAGTCAGTTTGCAATCAATTATGACAATAGACAAATCTCACTCAAATCTGCATTAAAATATATTTTGATGTTTCTACACAAATCTACATACAAGCGTCTCGCGTCAGTGCGCTGTAAGTGCTCTAACCTAAGTTCCATCCATCCAACATCCAACAGACGTCGAATTGGTTACACGAGCTAGAAACATATGCATATGAGACAAAACGAATTATTACATGCTTTAACTATAACAACCACCTAGAGCCAAGAGCGAGAATGGGATCCTCGAGCGCAGTGCCTTTCTATCATAATTGTCATAATTTCACGTCAATAATCAGTATTGTGTCACATTTTGACAATGTCAAAATCTATTATTACAAGTACAATAATAAAAAAAATGCTTATAGGTAGGTATTTACAGGGTGTACCAGCTCGATTTAGACAACGGTAAGGGCCGTGTGGGTCTCGTCAAGACGAAACTTTTTTTTATTTGAAGTTTTTTGATTTGGACCTTCGGTGCGGAAATATGGCCGACTTCCGGTTTTTAGTTTTTTGGCTCCAGTTTCGGCATTTTTAGGTTCTCGCCCAAACTGAAACTAGTTTTGGAAACTCCTTAGCTTCAGTTACAACTTTCATATTGAAGTCAAGGTTCTATCTCTGTTGATTCAAAATGGCGACATGCCCAAGACTTTAAATTTTAAGTCTTTGAATCAATTCAAATTGAATCAAATTGAAAAATTAAGATTTTGAATCCAACAGAGATAGAACCTTGACTTCAATATGAAAGTCGTAACTGAAGCTAAGGAGTTTCCAAAACTAGTTTCAGTTTGGGCGAGAACCTAAAAATGCCGAAACTGGAGCCAAAAAACTAAAAACCGGAAGTCGGCCATATTTCCGCAACGAAGGTCCAAATCCAAAAACTTCAAATAAAAAAAAGTTTCGTCTTGACGAGACCTACACGGCCCTTACCGTTGTCTAAATCGAGCTGGTACACCCTGTAGTATAATGTGTAATGTAGAATATCATAATGGAGTATGTATTATGTAGATTTTATTTACATTTAAATCAGACACATATTATTCAATATTCAAGGTTAGTAAACATCCTAACTCTCCTTCAGCATCCATGGCTACGGACTTCAACCCCTAAGCTCCTTTCCATTAGTCGGCCATTGAGCGATGTTAATGAATTTGGAATTCTGGGGTCTAATTGTAAATTTGTAGTGATCGTCCATCATGTCATCAAGGCTTTAATGATTTAGTTTAACAAAGCTGCTGTTTTGGTGCTGGGGCTGGCAGATTCAATTTTGGTATTTTTGGAAACTAATCGTGAGTGCGTATAATAAACGTAATCGATTAGAAATAATCCTGGTGTAAATAATTTAGCTGTACCTATTTCAAAGTAATCAATAGTTTTTCATGTTTTATTTTTTGAAGGACTAATGAGAAACTCTTGAGAAAAACAATGTAATATAATGAACATCATTTTGCCCTGTATTATTCTTGTATTAATTGCTAGAATCGTGTATCAAACAAAAACGTCGTAGTTCAGAAGAGTATAACGACTTTAAATAGTTTAAATTGACTTTAATTATTATTTGTCGAAAAATGTGATCTTGAGATTCTGTTACGGCATTGAGTAATAATAATAGACTTACCAACTCTTAATCAACATCATACGATCTTAAATGAGATTTTTACGTCATTCGTCAATTAGATTTAAAAAAAAAATTGTAGGTGCATGTGCGAGGACGAAAGCTATGACAATAGGTACCAGCGTTGAAATAATTTTATACAGGGAGACTAGAAAATGAAAAAATCTTCAGTATGTGGTTTCTCTGGGAACCACAGCGAAATTCCATCGACATCATGATTTTTTAAAATTGAATTTTCATCTTCATATGTTATAGGTATCTAGGAATGTTGCTGAGGATTTTTTAATCCTGAATTCTGAATAAGTATACGAAAAGATTTAGGGGATGATTCCTTGGTTCATTCTAAGGAAACAATTTTCCATTAACGTGTGTCCGGAAATGAGATACACTTTTTGAAATACATAGGGTGTCAAAAAAATATTTTTGTAATATTTTTAAAATAGTTTTTGAAGATATTTCCAGAAGAGATGCAAAACCCAGCTTTTATACATAATCATATCATTGATACTATTAGCTACCTTTTTAGTAGTAATTTTTTGTCCATATGTTATTGGCGGAGATTTTAGGATTCAGCTGTTTTTTTACCTTCATTTTTGGGCACACGTTTTGAAACATTCAAAGTGAGTTTTTCATCGTAAATGGCCGTCTTTCTCGAAAACGGTTCACTATTACATATAGCAATTATGACCAAGAGCACTTTTTTTAATTATTGGTATCCAAAATGCAAATTTGAACACTGTTGTAGAATTAGGGACAAAAAAACCTAACCCAACCCCAAAATCTCCGTCACTGGCATATAGAAAAAATATTAGTATAGCATTAAAAAAGTAGTTTATCAAAAAACTTGAAAAAAATCTTTCTTTAACACCCAGTATCTCAAAAACAGTGGGTTTGCTGCGAATTATGTCACATTTTTCCAATTTCACAGGCAACCCAAATATTTTCTACAGGCACATATCTGTCTAAATTTTCTCACGTAATTTTAAGGGTTTCGTATCCGATGAACCGAAAAATGAAACCCTTTTAAACTGAATCGTTTAAATGTTATAGGAAATGTAAGCCTTGTTAGTGTATTCACGGAATAAAATTGAAAAAGACGATCTGAAGTAGAAAAATTGTAACGTGTGTTTATAAATTGTCAACATAAAGGCCAGATTATGATCATAAAAAAGGGAAGAAGACTGTTTGAGGTACAGTTTGTAAAAATATCCCCAATAAGTAGATAAGTGTGTAGGTGTAGGTAGGTACATATAGAGGATGTAAGATATTACTAACTTTAGAAAAAATTCAGGGGTGGTCGCTTGTAAAAGAAAATATTTTGAGCGCCCCCTTTAAAGATGGGCGTCAAAAAAGCATATTTTTTTCAATACCTACCAATTAAGGTACAAAAATAAAATAAAACACCATAGGTAACTTCTTTTCTTATTCAAGTAGGTACCTAGTCTTATGCCCGTATTCACAAACGATAATTTCCTAAATAATTACGTAATTATTTAAATGAGTGAGATGGAGATATGCAGTTTTTTTGCAATAGAATGAGATGGGGATAATTGATTACGTAATTATTTAGGAAATTATCCTTTGTGAATACGGGCATTAGTCTGATTCATTCTAAACAAAAAAGGTCTCTTGTAGTTTTTTCGTAAATTAACATTTCTGGGATAATAAAAATTTAATTACCTACCTACCAGGTTATTGGAAATATTTTTTTAAGCGGTAGCTAGGATATGAACAAAAAAACTTACGTTCAAAGCAAGTTTTAGGGGTGTCTTTTTCCATCCCTTTTTCAACCATAATGGAAAACTAACAAATTATTTTTTGAGTAGCTTTTCGATAGCAGATAATGCGTGTTGAATCTTATTTTTAAAACTCTCTTAGAATTAAATAAAACTTTAAAAATTACTTTTTCGTCACCCCCTGTATGGGGTCTATGTTAGCTATCTGTAAGGGGATAATAACTTTATTTATTTATAATAGGACTTGCCTAGTACATAAACAAATAAGTCTCATTTCGTTTACAGATAAATTATACCAATTACCCGAATTACAATTAATACACATACATGTACACTCCCAAAAACACTCCCCACATATCAAGCAAAAGACAACAATTTTCATTCTTATTGACTAAACCTTAATCTGTACTTACAATTATATATTTACTCTATTCTACATGCTTTATGTACATCAATAATTATTACTTAGTTTTAGATAACGGTTTAATTTCTTCCTGAAAAGATTAATATTCTCCACCGTTTTAATATCATCGGGTAACGCATTATAGAGTTTCACGCCCTCATAAAATAAAGTTCTTTGCAAGGAGGTGGTTCCAACATACGGTATACTAAAGTTATTACCAGTTCTAATATTGTATCCCAGTACATCCGTCCGTCTCTGGAGAAACGAACGAAGATACTGAGGCAACTGTTCGCGATCTATCTTAAATACCAACTCCAAATTAGCTCTAACAATAATCTGCTCGACAGATAGCCAGTCAAGCTCTCTCAGCATGTCCTTTATAGGGGTATATCTACCACAATTTAAAATTATACGCATAGCTTTATTTTGTTGCACTTGAAGTTTCCCTATTTTTTCCTTTGTGCAAGCTATTAACAGTGAAGAACAGTAACTAAAATGAGGCAGTACTATAGTATTATAAACCAACCTTTTGCACCATATAGACAAATGCTTGGATACCCTGCTGAAGAAACCAATCTTCTTTGCCACCTTCTTGATTTGATAACTAATCTGGCTCAAGAAACTCAGCTGCGCGTCTATAATGACACCCAAATACCTAAACTCCGGAACCAGTTCAATAATTGAATCATTTATTACTATGGATAACCCGGCTTCTCTATATCTGTTACAGTTTGCCTTTGTGCCTAGCACTATACATTTTGTTTTATCTGTATTTAATTTTAACTTATTTTTACAAATCCAGTTATGCAATTTTTCAAGTTCTTCGTTTAGAACATTTGTAACATCATCAAACTGATCCCCAGAGACCGATACCAAGGTGTCATCAGCGAAAAGATTTACAAAAGACTTCTCAAGCACATTGTGTATATCATTTACATATATAATGAACAAGAGGGGGCCCAAAACACTCCCCTGCGGGACACCCCATAAACTTTTTCTCTCAGCCGACAACTTATTATCTATCCTAGTTTTATGATATCTGCAACTCACATAGTCTCCTAGCCATTTCAGCACAACTGACCCAACACCGTACAATTTTAACTTCTTAATAAGAATTTCACGATCTATTGTCTCGAACGCCCGTTTCAGGTCAACAAATACACTGAGCACCACTTTACCATCACTTATGTCCTGCCTCCACTTGGCAGTCACATACTGTAGAGCCGATTCCGTAGAATGAGCACTTCGAAATCCCGACTGTCCAACATAAAGCAGATCATTCTTCTCAAAATATTCTTTCAACTGACGACATACTATGTGTTCAATTATTTTATCTATTACTGGCATTAAATTGATTGGACGGAATTCAGCAAAGCCTCCTGGATTGGAAACCTTTGGGACTGGCACAATCACACTGGTCTTCAATTCTTCTGGCATTCTTCCAGTGGTCAGGGATGTATTTACTAAATAAAGCAGTGGGTATCCAACTACATCGAATAACTTTTTGACTAAATTAACGCTCAGTAAATCATCGCTGGTACTTTTTGATTTTAATTGATTGACAATTTTCCTCAATTCTGGAAGCCTTACAGCTTCGAATTTAGCGAAGTGAACATGATTTACCTGTTGCATGTTGGAATTCCAGGGCTTATACTCGATACTGTTGGCAATTTCACTTAAACTATCTGCAAAAAAATCGTTAAAATCATCTTCAACACTTTTCCTGGAACATCTATTGGACAATATGTTCGAGAAATCAATCTCCTCCCGTTTATTGTTGACCAGCTCTTTTAATGTGTGCCACATTTTCTTGCCATTTCCTTTGCATTTATCAATATTTTCTTCGTAATACTTGCTTTTCTCTGACCGCATCATCGCAACCAGTTTATTCCTTTGAAATTTGTACTTCTGAAAGTCGCTTTCGTTTCTCGTCCAACTAAATTTTTTATAAGCAATGTCTCTGTCACGTTGTGCTCGTTTCACGTTGTGGGTTATCCACGGTTTATTCTGAACTCTTCTTGTCTTCTTTGGTGCCACTTTGTCGATAGTAGCTTCAATTATCCCCCGAAGATCTGCGTATATGACATCAACATCAGTAGATGTGTAGTTCCACTCTTCACCAACCAGTTCCACAGCGATTTTATCCATCGATTTGCAACTCAAATCTCTATAAAATATGGTATTTTTCTTCTTCATCTTCACTTCCATTTGTATTTCAATACCTATAATGTCATGGTCGCTTATTGCAGGAAATTTTCTCGGAGCTTCAATGGCCGCAAAATCATTAGTTATTATGTGATCCACAAGTGTAGCAGATGTGGGTGTAATCCTAGTGGCCTTCGTTACAATCTGCTTGAAACCTGCTGCCTGAATTATCTCCCGCAATTTCGCTGAACAACCTCCTTGCTTTAATAAGTCTACATTTATGTCGCCCAATAATACCGTCCTTTGTGTTTGAACAGCTCCATCATTAAGAACATCCTCCAAATAATCCAGAAATTCATCACAGGGAGCATTTGGCGATCGGTATAATGCCCCCACAATAACATCCCCTCCACCAAGTCGAATTTTTATTATTGATGTCCAATAACTGTAGATTCTTTCCTCGCCACCGAAAACTTCAAATTTTAAACCCTTTCTCAAGTACACCGCAGTTCCACCCGTATGTCTACTGTTAGAATAGCATACAACAAGATCATACTCATTTATTTCAATTTCACATCTTTCTATGTCCGATGTTACGTGCGTCTCACTAACACAGACTACGACCGGACTTCTGTCGTCCACTAATTGTCTTACTTCTTCAATGTGTGATGTGAGACCTTGAGCATTAATATGAATAATCAACTCCCTATCTTTCTGCGAAATTGCCTTATTGGTGATTTTCTGTGTTTGCTATATATAAAGGGTCCTTTCCCTGGTTCTCTCCTGAGCCTTTTTAAGGCATGCGCAATTTTTGTCAAACACCGTATGGTCATATGTAATGTCTGGTATCTTCAGTACTTCATAAGCATGTTTACAATTACTGCATTCATATTTATTAGAGCGGCAGTCCTTACTACTATGATTTCCACTACAAGTGGACAAATGACTTGATCGTGTCTACAATCCGCAGCCTTATGTCCGAACTTCCAACATTTGTAACAGCGCAGAACTCCAACAAACTCAAAAACGGGATAACTCTCCCAGTCTATAAACAGCCTTTTACATTTAATTAGTGCTTTGTACATTTCTGGGGAGACTTCTAATATTACATTATGACGTTGCTTATTTTTTGGTTTATACATTTTTATTATTTTCAATTTTATATTTTCCACTTGTTCAAGACAGCCTTGTTTTTTAATATTTTCAATTAAATCCTCTTCATGTCTTATATGATCCTCCCGTAATCCGCAAATTATAATTTTCGGGTTTACTCTTTTTGCGATTTCAATTTCATATTTTTCGGAAAGTTCAATGACCGCTCTCTGGTGGAGTTTTTTCAGGGATTCATTATCATTGCACTCGATAACAACACTTCCTTGTCCTGCTTGTTTAATTTTTTTCACTGCTACTGATAATTCGGACGGTTTTATCTTCTGCGTGATAGTATTTCTGGTTAAATTAGCATCTTGATTCTTTTTAGGTTTGATTATAAGAGGTGGAAAATTATCCTCCTTCACAATTGTGGACCACTGTGTCGTATTCTTGTTTTCATTTTCAGATTTTTCTAAATATTTCTGCACTTTTTGTGTTTGTAAAACAAGCTGATCCAATTTTTTGGCGAGATCGAGTTTTTCCTTGGCTGACCTCTTACAATTATTACAAAACCAAAACAAATTGTTGTATTCATTTATTGCCTTGAACACTGGATCTTTTAACTGCACACACTGTGAATGATAATCCTCACCACAATAAAAGCAGGTAATCAGCTTTGAATTTACTATAAAATTATCCGAGCAATGAGCACACACCCGTGCACTCGTTGCCATCCTGAACTGAACTGCCAAATGATTTTTTTTATATGAAAGACTCGTCTTATTTTTCAACAAGAAACCACTCCCTGAATTTTTTCACTCGTGATTACACCCTGGATAAGAAAAAAAATTCAGAGATTGAATTTTAAGAATTTCGCCTTGTTTCGAATTTTATTTATACCGGGTGAGTTGAATGATCACCGAGAATATCTCAGAAACTATTGCGTCGTACACCTCATGCAATTTTTTTTCAATGAACGTGGCCCTAATAAATCGTTTGAATAAATTTTTGAGCTTCTAAAATGACCAGAAGGGGGCGTATTCAAAATATCGTGAGTGTAATGCCTGCAATTACCTCGATTTATTTTATCTTGCAGTTTTTTTTAAAACTCCATAAATAAAATGGTGCATGGGAGAACGTCAAAACTTCCCTTATTCAAATGTCGATTATTCCGGTTAACCTCAACGGAATTCAACAAGATTAGTCTCGTTACAAAGAGTTTTCCTTCCTCTTCTGATTGAATTTTACGAATTTTTTGTTTTGTTACCACCGTAACCGCTAGAGGGCGCTACCTGACATTTTAGGAAATATTGCGTTTAACTTTACCTTTTATAACTTTTTTTGTAAAATGGTTAATAAATTTTTTTTTCATATAATTATGACTCCAACTTACGTAGACAAGATGTTACAAAAAAAGGTCTAAGAGGTTAACAGTGCATTAAAATAGAACGTATAACAAAGTTAGTAAGTAATATTGAATGATATCCAAAATATTCAATTTTTTCTGTTTCTCGGGTTAACATTTAAAAACAAAGGATATTCTGGGAAGCTTAGTATTTCATACATCTTTGACTAGTCTGAGAAAACGTGGTCATAAAGTAGGTGAGCTGATGAGGGTATTGTAAACCAGGTAATTATCCCTATAATTGGAAAGCACCCATTATTATACGTGCCAAACAAAGAATAATATTGGTACCCGGAAGATCAAGTTTTATTTTCGTTTTTTCCAAGTGATTAACCTCTCAGACCTCTCACTTATTAGCTTTTGCATTTTTTATACAATCAGGTTGCTTTACAACCAATCAACATTTAACTAGGTACCTAGTGGCTACGTCAACTAATTAAGTGAAAGTGAATCAATCCTACTGTCTGCTAGGAAAGAAAATTATGGACTTTTGGTGGCCCCAAAAGTTTTGGGGCGCTCAAAAGTCAAAATACCTTACGCATTTGGCCTGTCTAGAGATAAATTATTGTCAAAATGTGCTCGAGTAGGTAGAGTTGCTGAAGGAATTGTTAACCAAGGTCGTTATCCCTATAATTGGCAAGCCTCGGAATTTAGTGCCGTATCTATTTATAGCGCGAGTCGAGATAATTGTAGATCTTTTCGTGTTACAAAACGAAGCAGTCTGGAAATAATCGAATAACAGGTGATACGGGTCTGAGAATGGAGAATGCAATCTCAAGAGTTGTGTAGTCGTGTAACAGTAAGTAATTCCGCAGTTGTCAGATTGTCAAGTTTACGTCAACTTGAGGCAATGGCCAGTAAGAACTTCTAGAAGAATTTACACTTCTACTGTGATTAATAGTTGATTTGATTTGAATGCAAGATTTTTCTGGAATTTTAAAGTCGTTAACGGTAAAAATCTGGAAACAATAATAATACGTGTGACGGAATGCATACTTTTTGTATTCAATTGGGAAGAAGAATGGTTTAATTGTTACGAACGAGTTACGACTATGTAAGGTCACTGCCGTGCCTATTTTAATGTTCAAGAATATTAATTATGCAGATACTTTCAGTTTCAATACAACCTCGTTTTTATGCCATTTACCGAACTTTTTTTCGTGAATTGTTTAAATATTTAGCAATAGTACCTAAGTGGTTTTTGTTTACTTGCAGCATATCTCCCACGATAATAATAAGGCTGCTTAGGTAATAGTTAGGACATGGCAGTCAATCCGTTAGTGACAAAATAATTGACCAAAAAAATGTATATAAATCATCATTATTCGGTATAAAAACACAGATGAACAAAATACGTCTTTTTAAAGTTAATAGCCGTTAATAGCCCTAGAAATTACATTAGCTACCTACTTATATACTAATCTAAGAGTAAAAATGTAAATCTACCTAAAAAAAAATTCGTTCTTGGTAGGTAGGTATTTCCATTTCAGACGAAATTGTATTACGTAGGTACGTCGATTTATTTTTATTAAAAAATTGGTTTCAGAATCCAGAAATGCAGTTTAGATATGGCAACAGCACAAACTAGAATTAGAACTAAGAATTGGCAAGGTAGAACAGTGGCTGTGAAAATGTCCTCTCATTTACTCTATTGATTCACTCCCATAGATCTTGAAAGGGTCCGTATAGGCCTCTTTTTTCGAACCATAGGTTCGAAAACCCCAGTATATTGAAACCACCACACATGTCGCGTATTTTCTAAAAAGATCAATTTCTCAAACTTTGAGAAAGTATTTTACTGAAAAAAAAACGAACCGACATGAAGTTGTGACCCTGGTGATGCAAAAAGTGGCATCGTAGGTGGTGTATCAAGTTTCATACCATTTTTAGACTTATTTGGAAGTGCTGAAATATGAGCTCGTTTAATCGCTTCCTCATTTCAGTAATAAAACCGGCGAGTATGCTATTTAGCACGATTTTTATTATCTTTTACTCGCTCTGCTTATCAACCAGATATTTTGGTTCATTCATTGACAGATTGTGTTTGAATTAGCAGCAGGATCATAACGTGGAAGGTTTTCTGGAAAAACCAGTGACTAAAAATAGGTTTTGTTGCTAATTATCTCTAATAAATCCTACATAATTTTCATAATTTTAACAGGAATGAAAAGTAATAATATTTAATCCATGCACTGTTTTTTTTTAATTTTAACTTATGGGTACATTATAAAAAAAATACCAAGACAGAATTAAAACAACCCGCCCCTCGTTCAACATTCCCTAAGTTATAGCCCCCACCCTTAAAAAAATGAATAGCACCCTGTATATATTTTGGTATTTTCAAAACAAATATTTGATTTCCTATTCAACTGTTTTTTTCAGTTTGAAAATTGGTTCAGAAATAACAAAGAAAACGTTCATTAAGGTGGTCATGACTTTTTATCTGAACTTTCTCTGAATGACTTTAACTGTCAAAATTCATCAATAATTTGGTCGTAGTTTTTAATTGACAGGTCATACATCATTAAAGTTCTTAAGGGATGTTAAAGGGGGGGGGGGGGGGGGGGGGGTGTTTTCATGCTGTCAAGCTATACAGATTTAAAAATTATAATAATACCCCGTTTATTCGGTTCGATTATCTCTACCTGTAAATGAGCGATATGGTCTCTGGGGACATCCTGTATAGTAAATTCATATCTCTAATATCCAGAAGTTCAATTTCGAACAGTAGGTATGGTAACTTGATCTCCTGTTGCAAAATAATCGCATTCCATTAGCATCGGTGCGTTCCGTCTCCATGGTTTCAATGTAATGATGAATGATGAATGCTCGCTATTGTTTATTGTTTTGGAATCGCTGGCACGTAGTGAATAGGTGGCAGGTATATTTTTAAGGTGAAGGCTATAAAATAAACCGTGCGTCACAAGCGAAAGTGGGAGCAGACGAGCCCACAGATCATGATCCGTGATTGGCCGTTGAGAATCGTATGATTCTCAAACAAAGTAGAGGGGAATTGTGTGTAGTGGTAGTGTTTCATTCTGAAAAGCATCTGGTCTGCTGATCCCTATGATATGTAATTGTTCGAACGTTTTTTTATGCGTGAAAAACGTTAGTGTCGTTGACTAGTGACGTCACATTGATGTATCCGTATTCCCTTTCTTCCCTTTATTTTTTCTAAGGAGCTGTATTTTTTTCGTATTTTTTTGTTTTACTTTTCATGACACTAGGAGAGTGAAACAAGTGTTGTTATCGTCACAAAATTATTTTGCCCAATCTGATTTAACAGGTCTTATTTTATTATATGTATAAGAGGTTATGAAATAATGTGTGCCTATATACCTATGTATGTATAAAGTGCGCAAGAAAAGTAAGGAATAAAGTCTCTAACTTTGTAAAAAAAAACTTTCGAAAAATGCTAAAACATCTACCTAAACTTTTTAAATTTTTTTTAACCTGTTCTATAAAGGAAGGGTCGAGTTGAGTACTTATACATGGTTTTTGGTATAACTGAACAGCCAAAATCAAACGTCATATACAAAATCGTGTAAAGCATAAAACAAAGAATAATTTTTTTTTTAAGATGAGGCCTTGTTTAGGAAGTATTTACAAAAATTTGTAACTAAGGCTGCTAGGCTAGGAAAATGTTTTCTTTTTCAGTAAGTCGTAATCAAAAATTAAATGTTTCATATAAAATGACAATTTAAGCATAGAAAAAGAATAAGATTGTTCCATATATCGGACTTATTGGTCTAAGAAATATTTCCAGATATGTATAGAACTACCTACCTGCTGGTACTACTAGAAAATGGGCAGTAGGTATAAGCTCTACCTAAAGTCTAACATTCTTGAAGCAAAGTCCGATCAAGAAAAAAGATGTTCCCTCATTTATATTGAAAATACGATTTTGTATGCAAAATTCAATTTGGGCTGTAATTAGACTTATCTGAAAAAATTATTTTTCCCAGTCTTAGTTTAAAATTTTCGGAAATATTTCCTAAACGAGACCTGATCTTGAAAAAAGGTATTCCCTTTTTTATGCTTAAAATACGATTTCGTATATGACGTTTAATTTTGGCTTTCCAGTTACCAAACACCCTATATAGTTGAGTTGTCACTAAATATGAAAGTCGGTATTCCTAATCCGGAATTCCTAACACTCAAGCTGTTATAAGGGTTATTGTTTCCTTTCTTATTTATACAGCCCTCAAGGTTCTGGATCTCGCGCAATACTTTCCAGTAGTTTCTTTCCAAGGGCTATGACTCACCTCCGGCGTCCCCAAAACTTTGCACAGAGATGCTGTCATTGTTGTCACAGCTTAAGCAGTCCTCAACATTGTTAGGCTGTTGTTTCTTTTGTTGGTCTAATTTTGGTCCCGCAACTATGGGGGAAATGACTTTGGGAAATGACTCCTATAATAGCACCCCCTCGACCATGCACCCATCAGCGCGCACAATACCTTATTGGGTTGAGAATCAAAGTCAAGGTAGTGCAAGCATAAAAAATTAATCGAAAAAATTAGTTCAGTTGTTTGAAACTTTCGAACAGTTGAGTTCAAAAGTAGTTTCTTAAAACAATAAACTGTTCTTTATTTTTATTCAATATGCACGGTTAAATTAATATTATATCGTGACAGTCTTTACGATTGAAAGTAACGATTTTAGATCGAACTTTCTTCGTAGCCTGGTGGCAGAGCCCTGCTGTCACTGTCACTGTAGTAACAGTAAGTAATTTGCAGCGCTCCTGTTATAGATATATCCAATTATAGAGAATATTGATGGATTTCAACTTTATCCTTGTATGTAGCGTCTGAAAAATATAATTCTATAAAAAATTTCTGTGTCTACATGAGTTAGTTCTCGCAGCCGAAACTATTAAAATATAACGACTATGTCTTAGCTATAAAGTTGATATCTGTGCTCCCTCTTAAAAACAAATCTTTTCATCTTCCGGGAATACCAAGATGTGATGGGAGCGCCATTATATCCCCTTTATAAGCTTAACCTTTATTCTTTATATCAATCTACCTGTCCCTATATTACTTTTGTACCATTGTTTTAGTGGCTATTTAGAGGACTTCATCAGGTATCGTTTATGTAGGGTCGCACAAAGATGTCCTTGTCATAGGCAACACTCTTAACGCTTTTATTACCTGTGAAAATAGAGAGGTTTTGTTTCCACATTTCGCACATCTTTTTGTTGGTTCTACCATTTTTGTATGGGATTAACGCAGGGTGAACAATTTCTACATAAGGCTGGTAAATAGACAAACATATATTTTGTATGTAACAATATTTTTGAGAAAAAATCAATTTATTAAATTAAAGAAAAAACTTCCAAGTGAGTATACCTACATAAAGCACAAAAGCACCAAATATTCTGTAATTTTTTGTAAGCTTAAACTAGCCGGTTTTAATATTATGATTCATTTAACATTCGTTTTAATATATTAGAAAAAAAATGATCACCGTTAAGAATTTATTGAGTATCAGACAGAATAATAAAAAAAACAATTATTTTTATATTACCTATTATTGGTTTATGAAAAAAATTCTTTCAGGTAAAAAATTAATATTTCCCATTTATTTTTCATGAAATTGCTTTGATGATACAATTCATAAGTATGTGTCTATCCAGCAGTGAAAATATTTTTCTTTTCCTCTGTAAATTCGTCTGTCTTTAAAAAAGAATCTAAATTTGCTTACTAATTTAATTACTTACTAATATTATGTCCGGATACACAGTCAAAGTAAATTTATCAATTTTTTATTCAAGAGTTATACAGTACCTACCTATATTTACTATTTCATAAAGCTGACATTTTGAAATTTTCCTGAACAATTCAGTGGTGCTTAAAACGTAGTGGCGTTTAATTTACAGCTTGTATTAGTTTCCTAAAAAAAAATACAATTTTTCTAATCCTGGAATATTTTTATTTACCATTCTATAAAACCAAAACACAAAATATTTACATATTTTGTTTTTTATTTACATATTTAGTTTATATAGGTAGGTATCTACATTGTGAATGATTATTAGGTAATTCGTAAGCATTATTTGTACGCTCCTATTCAACAGGTGTTGTTGATTCGTTTTCAGTTATTAAAAATATTTAGAAAGTACCTACCTATTTAGGTGATTACGAGAGGATGTTAGTTTACTTACTTAATAATACCTGATATATGTTCTCTCAAAAAGTGTGATAATCATATTAATTTTGACATTATTGTAATGATTATTATTTGAAATAATAGTAATCAGTAGGTAATTACGTTTAGGTAGATAGATTTAATTTGAATATGAATGAAAGCTACTTTGATAAATATTTGTCTTACTGCACTTTTTCATAGTTTACGGTACTAATAGCGGCATTCCTCTTACATAAACAACTTGTTTTATAACATTGAAATTTGTCAAGAAAATACTATGAATGACGTAAGCTCTGTTTGCATTATTCTTAGATAAAATTTCATTTTAGTATTATTACCCAAACCCAAGTTATATGTAAGTTTTTAACTCTCACAGATCTGAACAAAAATGGGTGTTACCACATGTTGATTTACTATACCTAATTAATTAAGTAATGATAGATTTTCCTAGAAATCCAGGGAAACAATACCATTAACGTGTGTCCGGAAATGCACCGTTTTTGAGATACAAGAAGAGGGTATCAAAAAATGCTTTTTTAAGTTTTTTGAAGATATTTTATGAACTTCACACAACCCGAAAATCTCGACAACTGGTATATGAAAACATTTGTCAACATTAAAAAAGCTGTTTATCTGAAACGTTTCCCGAGATAATACCTAATATCTTAAAAAACTGGAAAAATATTTTTTTACATCCTATATATCTCAAAAACGGTGCATTTCCGAACTCGGTAAACACGTTAATGATTCTTTTTTTTTTCTGATTCAATTTTGACTATTTTGTTCTAATATTAAAGATACGTATAATGCCCTCTTTAACCCTCTTTAAACGTAAAGTATCACTTGTATCGTAAAGTGTCTATTATTAAGCATTACAATACAAATTCTTCTAAGATCAGTACTAGGAATTTTGCAAAACTGTTTATAATTAAACAATTCACAAACCGAATCCCTGAGTGCGAGCCATCCCAATAGAAGCGAGCCAAGGGAGTTCATTTAATGGAAAGCTAACTTAAAATGTATCAGGTTAATCCGACATTTTGAGGGCTTATGCCCAGCAATGTAGAGTAATAAGTTGGCAAGCTTATTGCTAGTTGCAACTTGCAACCACATACTGCCCTTACTTCACTTTTAATCTTTACAGTGTTGGCTTCTGGACTAGTTTCGAGTTAAATCTTCTGATGTGGCAACTAATACCTAGACAGATTTATTATTATGTTCTTGTTTGGGGAATAATCATAGTCATGCAATTTTATGATTTTGCTTAGAAATACATAATGCTACGGTTAATATTTCAAAATTAAATTAATTACAAACAATTTTTTTTTGTGTAGAAGTTTTGCCTAATGAAACGGGCATTAGGGTTTGTAATCTATTTTGAAAATATCAATCAAAGCTATATGTTATTATCGAGTATATTATAATAAGCCATAAAAATGCAAATTCGTATAGCTAGTGTTTCAGGTCATTGAAACTGATGGAAAAATACCCAGTTATAGGTAATCTGCCAGGAGTTTTCTTTCCATGTTTGATTTTGTGACGCAAGTAGATTGACCTTGAATCCATTTTTTGTTATCTCTGATGTTTCTTGATTACCTGATTTACGCAAAAGTTTATACTACGTAGAAGTCATACGAGATTTGATAATAATGTATCCTGTTTTCCATATTATAAAAAGATATTTTATGCAATAGCTAAAGCGCCTTTTACTCAAAAGATGAAATTATCTCTAATTATCTTAATTACCCAGCAATTTGAGAAAGCCTTATTGGCTGATTTTTAACGTGTTCTAATTTGTCAAAAATGAAACAGTAATATTTTTGATTACTCGCTAATTATAGGGTAGGTAAGAGGTACTAAAAGATTAATTTTTCTTTTGAGCAAACAGCCCTTAGAAATATTTAATTTCTCTTTATGAATAAAATATTTTTATTTTTAAAGAGGTATCAGGTTTTAATTCCAAGAAGATTTTTACGTATAACAAATGTAACACAACTGTTCTATTTACTTCCAATAATTCTCTTTGGTTAATATTTTGACGCATGTGGCATGTAAACAATAATTAAGTTCAATTTATTAGCTGATGACGTCGTATTATTTCTGCATGATTTGTAAACGATGGTTTTGTTATTGTTGTTAAGTTGTTAATTATTTTGATTAATTTGCACTTTGTTAATTATTCAACCATGCACGTTGTGGATTATTTTCCATAACATATGCTATTATCTACCTACAACATTAACTACTTTGATTTATAGGTAGGTATATGAAAGCTAACTTCGTATATTATTGGTCAAAAGTTACAATTAAAAATGACACTGTGGTGTGTGGAATTGATTATAACAAAAGCTGCAGCTTTAGAGTTTCCCTATACAAAATACTTGACTTAATTTTTTTTTATCCTTGGTGCAGAAATGTTTATTTAGTGCGAATACAGATGAGGGCGTCAAAACTCAACTTGCAACTAAAATTTTTTTTTTAATTTTCCATATAACTAATTAAAACTGCGATGAATTTGAATGAAAGCCGACCGTCATATTGTATCCGCCATTTAAATTAAATCCTTAAATCCCGCTTCAATCCCCAAATCATGTATTTGATGAAAACAATATGACTTTGTTATGAATCAATTAGTTACCTATGTGTAAAAAAAAATAAAAAAATATTGACGCAGGAAAACTAAAAATATACATTCTATTTTTTCCCTTGATCGACCCTTTTGTTGTAAAGTCGAAAAACGTTTCCACCCCTTCCCCTAAAAGTGTAATTTTCGAAAATTTGTAACTTTTGACCAATAAGACATTTCAAACCAAAGTTATCGGATCATCCTCCTTAACAATTCTTGTAATAAATAGTTTTTCTACAAGCAGTGATATTTGCCGAAATACTACTTGATTTCATCTCTTGAATTCAAAATGGCGGCCATCCCTTGCCGGATTCGAGAGAGAAAACTTGACTGAAGTGTTCTAGTTCTAGTAGCACCCTCTATCTCCCATTGAAATTTCATCAAACTTCTAATTAACGCAATTTCAGCCCTGTTTTTCAACTATTTGACTGGACTTTATACCTAGTTAATTAAAAAATAATTAACAAACTTCGACGTTCGTCTTTAATGGACTGACCTCTTCAATGTAAAAGTTTTCCGCTTAAAATGATGTCCAGCCGCTCTATTATTGTTCAGACAGTCTACGTACATTATTTAGTAAAGACCTTCCTGGAAACTGGAAATGCTGCTCTTTGTCTCAATCGCTAAAGTCTCCCTCTAATATACTCTTTTAATAATATAAAAGACAAGATTCTTTCTCGTTTTCATCTTCAATTACTGAATTTTCCGCCGTTTATTACTTTAAAGTATTACCTACTTGATAATGAAAATGTGGAAAATATAAACATCATTCTGACCACAAATTCTCCACTTTTTTGTTGGAGGTCCTCTGTTATAGGGAGGTCCGAAAAGGTTTTGGCTTGTTCTTGAAGACCTGTAACTCCAAAGACACCGAACGAAAATAGTCTAACTATATGCGGAATTGTCGAATCCGTCATCTTGCTGTCCAAAAACAATTACCAAAACAAGATATTGAGCTGTTTTAAGAGCTTGCATGGCTTGAGAATCTCCACTGTGGCTCAAGTTGTATGTGCGGTTGCACCTGCAACCGTCTGGACCAATCACCAAACAGTGACGAGAGGATGGAATGTAAACATAATTCTGACCATAAATTCTCCACTTTTTGTCGGAAGTCCTCTGTTATAGGATAGGGAGGTCGCTAAGATCTTAGCTTTAATATTGAACACCCGGCGTGACTCCAAAGACACCCAAAGGAAATAGTCTAACTGGAACTGTCAAATCATGTCAAATTGCTATCCAAAGCAAATCGCCAAAACGAGACTTTGAGCGGTTGGGTTGAGAATCTTCACTGTGGATCATGCTGTACGTGCGCGTGTGCTCCTGCCCAAACCCAATTCGTCAATTTTTGCCGCCAGATGCCGCTTATCTCGGTTCCATTAAGCGTCTTTGACAAAAAAAAATAGACCCATCACCTATCCTTCGTAAACCCCACAACAAAAATTGACTTTGAGAGGATGTAATGGTTCCTGGTACTTTATACGCAGATTTTTTGTGTCACGGTAACGATAATTTTTACCTGTTCACGGTTTTTTAAACATGGAAATACGCCCTTGTCGTTCATGATGAGTTTTAATGGAAAATCATCCTCGCTGCTGAGATTTGGGAGCGCTTGACTCAACTTAGAAGCGATTGGCGATCTGTAGGCATACAACTGACGCAGGTACTGTTTGCACTTTGTAAAGCGAACGTCTTCAATCCTCTAATCAAAATTCGCTATAAAGACCGTGTATTATTACCGCTTTACCACTGTTTGATCGCAAATATCATTTATGTTATATAAACATTAAAATGTATAAATATCAACAAAAATTTATGTTCTAATGAATGTAAACGCATTATGAGACTAAATAGTATAGTCCGGTAAAAAAATAGAGCTTGTCCTATTTTAATGATGTGCACGCATTGCGATGTTTAGTTCCTAGCTGTGACTGTTCCTAGGCTAAAGTAGTATGTAGTATTTATAGGTGTGCGTATAAATGTTTTCATAAATGACTAGAAGATAGTTATAATAAATACCTATATTGAAATAAATCTATAGACCGGACATGGTGCTTTGTAGTGACTATACTTTTTCTAAGTTAATCCATATTCATCCTCATGCTATACGATAATAACACGCACTCTTTTATCTATTGTGATTATGAAGTTGGAGTTAGCAAGCCATGAAATTTTTTGTGCCACACGCTTTTGTATCTCTTGATATCCGTTCTATTCATCGCGGACTTGCATGTAAAATTAGCATATAAGTATGATACTAGCGTGCAGTGTACACTGTAATTTTACAGGGTGTTCCAAAAAGATGGTGCCCTTGAACCCTTTTTAAAAAATCATCCCATTTCGACCAAGAGCAACTTTTGTGCCAAAACGTAATATTATTTTGTCCATACTTGTCTGTTCCGGTGTTCAGAAGTCATCCTGTAGTATCCTCTCGACATTTTACCTTCACTGAGTGTCTGGCGGAGTATTTAGCTGTCCATTCTGATTAGTTTAATAAAATCACAAGGAAGTTAGAAGAAAGGTTGCATCAGCTTCAATTTTTTGCTAAATAGTTGTATTCAGAATTATTGTGATATTGAAGCAAATTTTTGACTAAAAGTGAATACGTTGTCTTTCCCTGGAGCAGTCTGATTTCAAACATTCTCAACCATTTTAATAAGCTATTACCTACCTAGCAGTAAATATATTACATATTCTCAATAATTGCAATTATAAATAATAATATGTATATATTGAAACTATTTCCATAATATATAATTATATGTTCTACTGCAATTACGTTTAAAAAGACGTTGTTAGTCAAGACCATGCATAATAGTGATTTGAATTCTCCTTGAACATAGGCTTCCTTCAATTTTTTTGTCAATTTTGAACGACTCTGAATTTAAATTACTTGATTAGAATGGATTTAAAATAGTAAGTTATTATACATATGAGCGATTATGAAGCCATTATTCACGAGTCACCAACAAGTGAACAATGGCCATAATCGCGAATGTAATAGGTAGGTACCTACCTTACTATGCTTTTTCTACTCTTTTATATAAAGAAAAAATAAATTTTAATCAATATATTTTTTTATTTATTTTACTGCTTGGAACAACTTCCAGTAGGTACCGAGTACCGACTGCGCCCGCGTGGATTTTGAGAAATGTTAGTTACCGTTCCTATTCACAGCTTTGCTCTGTTTATCAAATTTACAGCTTTTGATTTGTCTACGAGCTGTGTCATTTCTAGTATAGCTGTGATTGGACAAGAGCCGGGTATTATGAACTATAATTCAACACCTACGAATAGTAACCTTCATAATTCATCCAAAAAGCTCTAATAATTGGAATATTATTCAAGACGAGTAGAAAAATGTATTTATGAAAACTATTGGTTAGTAATGCATTTAAAAAAAACACACACACACACACACACGCCCAGATACCGTTCAGAAAAATATTCACATTTATATGTTCCCTTGTTTTCTTCTTGTTACTTGTAGGGAGTGAATTTATTCTATATGACCCTGTACTGTAATAGTAAACCCTCGAGTAAACCTTTTCAATTATTCATTAGCCTGTCAATAGCTTTAATAATAATTATTATAATATAAAACTAATCTTGGTTCTAGCTCTGGAATCTCTAAATGTCTAATAATTATAGTAGTTTTCTAGTAATTCGTTTGATTATACGACCTATAAGTAGTCATTTATTTATATTAATGGAATTTATAATATAAAACTATTCCTAGTTCTATTCTTCTAGTAGAATAATTAAATCTGTAACACCTGATTATAGTTATTGTCTAGTAATTCGTTTTATTATACCTATAAGTAGTCATTTATAGGTTTTTTATTTATCTATTTATTTATTTATACTTTTATTCTATGTATATTCTATTTAGTTGTTTATCTATTGTTTTACCAAAGATTATAATGGTCTCTTTATTTGCCTAAAAAGTAATTTGTTCACCGTGCTCTGGTTCCAGTTTGTTATTAGCGACCATAATTACTATTCACTACTATTTATTCTTCCTAAAACTCCTAAACTTTCGGTACATATTAATGGGGGAAATACTATTGTATTTAAAAATAGGTAAGATAAAATAAACATTGAAAAGAAACATTAATAGCAATAGCTCTTAAGTTAATTTCTGATGGATTTCTAAATAATAAATAGGTATATCCATTATCCATTATAGAAGCTTTTTTGATGCGCAACTTTTCAAAATAATTTAAATGAAATTCTGCTGCAATGTTTATTTTATCGACATATTATATCCCAGGGCAAAAGTGTTCGATGGAAAATATTTCCCGAGCTATAATGCGCTGTTTTGTTGGAATAGCTTATTTAAAAATTCAGATTATTTCGATACATTTAATTCCGCTATTGTTGCCTCTATCGGATGGCCATTTTATTATTCAAGGAGTAAATTCAATATATCTTAAACAGTTTATATAAAAAAATTCCTTTAGGATACGTTTTCTATAAAAATGTATTTGAAATCATTTTATCTATTTAGTTATAAAAAATAATCCCGCTAATAATCTAAGCTCGAATGGTATTTGTTAAGACAATTCAATTGAATAATCTGATACTAAACTTTATTATCTAACAGTAAACATAACCCAAAATGCCTTTTGAAAAGACACACATATCACTGTTAAAAACACAAATTTTGTATTTTATGTTAATATTTCTAATTAAAATCATAAGGCAAATGATGGTAGGTATTGATGGTAACCACAGGGATCTCGGAAACAGTAAAAGATACAGGGTCGGTAAATTAGAGAAAATATGCACAATTTATGCTTACTAAGAATCTGACAAAAAAAAAATGGAAACTTCAGGCGTTGCTGAAATATCCTGACAAAAGACTGAAAACTCCATTATTTCTTATTTTATCGATGTCTTTTTTATTATTGAAAATAAATAAACAATTTTTTCTAGGTTTATGTATATCCAGTTACTTCTGTTTCGAACTTTTGTTGAAGTTTCTTATTATCAAAAGAGTATAGGTGAATTCTTGGAAACGACACTTTAGGGGGTGGAGACGCGTTTTTCGATTTTACAACAAAACGGTGAAAAAATGGACTGGAAAAGTTGTAGCTTTTGAGCTTCTTTACAATATGCATGTTTAAAAAAATTTTGGCATGTTCAGTACGAATACGAATAGGTACAGAGGGCGCCAAAAGGCAACCGGCGCAAATATTTTTGAAAATTAATTCAAGATGTCCATGCGAGAGAGCAAGGAAAATATCACAGAGGCCGTCAAATAGATAATGGGCCATAAGACTGGTTATTAAAGTTATGTTTGAAGTTTGGATATTTTCAGACTGATAATGTACCAATTCATAATTAACTAAATAAAACACATTTTTGATTTTGATTTATTTCCTCTTATAAAAAATCACATCATAAAACATGAGTTTTTAATTTTAAAATAATATATTATTGACCATAACAACGTGACAACGTCGCAAAACATTATATTTTATTGAAGGGTCCATGAATGGCATTGTTGACATTTCGATTATTGCCTCACGGCTTTATTGTGAATTATTTAACTTTCAACTCATTAAAGATTATCGCCCGTATTCACAAACGATAATTTCCTAAATAATTACGTAATCAAATATCCCCATCTCATTCTATTGCAAAAAAACTGCATATCTCCATCTCACTCATTTAAATAATTACGTAATTATTTAGGAAATTATCGTTTGTGAATACGGGCATATGTCAGTTTAATTAATTATCATCGAAAATTAAAAACCATTTTTAGAAGTTATCCTACACATTTAAGAAATGAAACTGTTAAAACAAGTTCAGGGAATGTATTCTAGTTACTTATTTAAGGAGTGTTGACAGTGCAGCGTTATATTTTGCCTAGAAAATCGTGATAAACGATCATCAATTTGGACCAAAAGTTGAGCTTTAAAGTGTTTTTTTTTGTAAATTTATGGACCGTTCGCAATTTTTTTTTGCTTATATCGTCTATTTTAAGGTAATCTTGCCCCCTATATAGAAATTCCCAAAAATCAGAGTGAGTGATAATGCACCACAACCCAAGTTGATCCTCTCTATAATTTATCCCCTTCCGACTTCTTCACGTTCTCTTCGCTATCTATTTGTTCTTCTCTTTTGTGCTTCCAAAATAACTACCTTCACCCTTTTTACCTTTTCTGACACACGCTCTTCTCAATTTCAATCTAATTAATTAATTCTCCTCGTTAGCTATCTCTTTGTTCTTCTACTTTTTCCTTACAAATAATTATTTTCACTCTTCTTACTTTTTTCTGACAGTCTTCTTCCAAATTTTTTTTATTATTATCCCGTTGCTATCAACCTTTTCCCATTCACTTTTTTTTTCTCTACTGATTTTTTTTAAACAATCCCAAAATTTATTTTTGACATTTTTAATAATTAAATACTAATAATTTTTATTTGTTAAAATCTTCAAATCAAATCCAACTAACACGATATAACTATTCGAAAAATTTCGAAAATATGGAAAACTTTTGGGGTAAAGGTTGTAATAATAATTTTACATTCAGTTTAAGTTTTATTAAAACGATGATTAAATAAACTAAAAGCATCATGTCATCACAGAAATAAGAAGTTTCTCGACTATAACTATTTTCGTTCGATTCATCTTAATGGGAAAACTTGATTAAACACATTCAAATTTCAGTCATATTTTTATACTATATTGTTGACTCATTTTAAGATTCCCTGTATACAAGGAACTGCTTTCGATTGTTATTTAATCCTTATCTATTAATCTAAAAAAGTTTCTTAATTATTTATGAAATCATTAAGCTGAATCTTTATTGACTAAATTCTACTATTATAATACTTCTAAAAAAGAGTTAACTTTTTTTTCTTGCTATAATTCTCCTTTCGAATTTTCCTTATCAAATCAACATTTTCTAGTGTTTAATTTGGTGTTAGACCTTGGATTTAGAAAATTAGAAACCTGATTAGTTATTTCCACAGTAACAATGATTTATTTTTAAACAACGCTTGTTGAATATTTCACTTCCTGTATTATTTACTGGTATTAGAATGTTCACTCCTTGCAAATGTTAGCACCTAAATAGTATTATAAATAAAATAATAATTGTATTTTTTAAAAATTGTAAAAAAATCAAAATAATTCCATAAAATGGGTGAAAATTTTCATGAAGTTTTCTCTGTAGGTAACTTTTTACACATCTAGAGTTGTTGTTCCGAAAGTTAATGATTATGTGGTGTCACTTTGGAAATTGTAGCACACTCATTATTGATAAGAAATATAAAATTAATAGAGGCTATTATAATAACAGATTACGAGTTTCGCGTAGTGAAGAGAAAACAGGATCGGTTCCCAGTTTATAGTTTTAGTTAAACAGAGTTCATGTTCAATTGAAGTGGCTGGGAGTTGAAGTTGAGTTATTTAGAAGGAGATTTATTAACGTACCTATTTTAGAGTGTTTTTTGAACAAGTTTTGAATAGTTCAGATGTTGCTAGTTTTGAAGAGCAGATTGTTGAATTGCATTTTCAATCCCAAGTACGCTATTCATTAGGTTTGAAAAATTCAGCATTATTGACAAGTAATTACAAATTTGGACAATAATTAATTAAATAATAGTGAATGTTTGTTTGTAGGTCAGTAACAAGGCCAAGATTAGAAGTGAAATTGGTTCATTTAATTTTTAATGCTCGTAATATAATTTTTTTTTATTTTTACTTTTTTCTGCTCTAATTTTTTCACGATTTATTTCACTTCAATAAATTTAGCTTGGAGACCTAGTTCATATTGATAACCGGACAAAAATTTTAAAACATAAATTTTTTAAATTCGATGAAAACAAAAATTCATGCAACATGCTACGAATTATCGTCTAACGCGCTAACCCGCTGTACCACTGATCGCTTCTTTTTTTTTAATCCTATTAATTTTAAGTCTCTTTTAGATGAGTTATGTAGCCATAGTGTTCGTTATAAGCTTCTAAACAATTTAAACAAAAAAACATTTCAAATTAATTTTTTCTATGTTACAAGTTCTATTTAGAAATTTTTCTGAGGCCCTTCATTTCGTTCATACAGGGTGATTCATGTATTTTGCAGAAAAAAATTTGATGAGCAGTATCTTTTGAACGAATTGATAGAATTCAATGAAATTGGGTACTTTATGCTCTACTACCAATATTGTGCATTTTCTCTCTTTCACTTTTGTCAAAAAGTTCATCGTGTATGCATTTTCTTCAAAGTTTAGTGCCCTTTTCGAAAACTGCATGAAAAAATTGCTTGGCACCGTGATCAAGCTGTAGGTGTTCAACTTTCCATGGCACTGTATATCCGTGGTGTTGAAAAAGTCCCGGTAACCCCAATAAATCCTTAAATTTTAAGTTTTGAAAAAAAACAAAAAACAGGCCAATTTTATAATTTAATTTACTTTCCTTGGCTCAGTGATGACGACATTGTCTATTTTTTTTAAATGTGACACCCTGTATATAATTGTATTTTCATGCTGACTGCGAAAATCCAATAAGAATGGTTTTTAAACTCGGAATTCCGAGTTTAAAGTCGGAATTCTTAGTTTTAACTCGGAATTCCGAGTTTAAAGTCGGAATTCCGAGTTTAAACTCGGAATTTTAAAAATAAAACTGGTGTGGCGCTTCTACGCCTTCGTACAAAACGGCTTACATGTCCCTATTTTTAGCTTTTTGGGCGTTATCTTGCAGTGTACTAGAAATTTTTATATAGGGTGGTGAAAATTATCAGATATACGTTTAGGGCTATAATAGTACCTACATAAAAAGTTGAAATAGGGACATGTGGGCCGTTTTTCGATATCTTGAGCCGTTTTTAATGTAAACAACTTGGTAAATTGAAAAACTGTAAAACCATTTTAATTGCATGTTCTCAGGATTTACAAATATGCAATTATATACAGTGTGTCCTAGTAAAAAAAATGACAATGTCGTCATTACTGAGCCAAGGAACACCCGCATATTTTTTTATATCAGTAGAAAGTAAATTGACCTGTTTTTTTTTCTTTTTTTTTCAAAACTCAAAATTTAAGGATTTATTGAGGGGTCCTGGAACTTTTTCAATACCGTGGATATTATGTGTCGTGGTCGTGAAGGTACCCGCCGAAATTTTAGTTTTAAAGTTTTATACCTACAGCAGTTTAATGATGGTGCCAAGCATTTTTTTGTCACAATTGTGGCATTTTTCATGTAGAATGGCACTAAACTTTGAATAAAATCCTAGAAGGTGAACTTTTTGACAAAACCGAAAAAGACCAGAAAAATTAAGTACGGCCCTGCAGTTTTCGAATCGGCGGAAAATGCGGGGTGTTAAGTGTCATTGGTAGAGCACACCTACCAAATTTCATCGAATTCGATCAATTCGTTCAAAAAATACTGCTCATCAAAAATTCCAAGGCCTATAGGTCTTAATCACCCTGTATAATCGGAACGAAGGGCCTCAGAAAAGTTTCAAAACCAGATACTGACTCGCCTCGCCTTTAAAAACTATATCACCTACCCTTTTAAGCCATGTCGGTGTGCTGGTGAAACAATGTATATCCCCATTTCTGGTAAATCACCTACCCCAGCATGTAGTACTTACGTACTGGAAACAGGAACAGTTCCAGCAATTTTTTCTAATATTCCCATCAATTTTTCACAATACTCTCACAACGGGGACCTGGAAAAAAGTCCCAAGTAATGGTTAGGTACTCTTTATATTCGTAACATCTTTATTAAAGTCACAAATCACAAAGACCAAGTTGGATGTTTAATTAATAAATTGCTCCGTTCTAGAATATCGGGGAACTAACCTTGTGGATCTAATTTATCAGAAAAGAATATTTACGTGATCTGCGAGCTGAAATTGTGAGTTTATTTTGTTACTAACGTCCGGAATTTTTATCGGCCTGTTGACACAATAAATCGAACTCGTTTTCAGATGTTTCTTGCACATATTCGTTTCACGAAAATGCACCAGCACCAGCCCTAAAGTTGGAAACAAATTAAAAATTCTTTCAAGAGGGAGGGGGGTCGCATATCAAGACAAGATAATTTATCAAGATTGATGAAATGAAAAAAGTATCAAGAGGAGGTATTTTTCTCCCAATAGAAATGCCATGTCAACAACATTTTTGTAATAAGTTGTTTATGCCTGAAAATTATAAATGATGAAGACTCATAATTCATTAATTCCGACTGAGTTCGTAAATTCCATTCCCAAAAAGTTACGAGTGCAAATAATTGAGTACAATCCATTTCTCATATTCAATTGAACTATTTCTATTATCAATGCAATGTTATATCATAGATATTAGGGCTTTGCAGAGTATATATGATGTAAATCTCTTCTGGAGAAGACTTTGTTATTGTATAAGTTTGTAAACATAGTTAGGGGCATCCTAGGACCCTGTAAGCTCATTGTTAAAGTTTGGAATTAATTTTTGAACAGTATTGATCTGAGGATTAGATAATTAATGCGTATTGAAATATTCTGCTGTACATAGCGGTATGTATTTTGTACCTAAGTACCTAAGTACTTTTGTGTATAACAAAGCAACTCCAGAACTCAAGTTTCATTCATTCAGCTATACTAATAAAAGAGATGAAACAGGTGAATAAATGAAATGCAGTAACGATGAGCATGCAAGAATCAAAAGAGTTGCTCATTTCTATTATTTTTCTTGCCTACATACCCAATTAACCTAAAAAATTCATCTAATTCGCAGTATGAGGACTTCTTTTTCAATGTACCCTAACCCTAATTATTATTTCATAATCTACTTTAATTTTTGCTCATTAGCCTTTCGTTACATGTAGGTACATGTACACACATAAAATTATCAATTATCAAGCCTGCTGATAACATAATATGCAGCATCATCAAACGTTACGATTTTTTAAGATAATAAAATTAAGATTGGATTTTACTCATTCATTTATAACATATAAATAATAATTAATACTATTAATAATAAAAACATAATAAACAATAAAAATGGAAAACCGAAGCAGCTTGTTAAACAATAAGAAGGTCGGAGTTGGTTTGTCAAAGTTTCCATAATTCAATTAAACGCAAACGCGTAATGGAACTCAGTGAGTAGTAAAATTTTAGGGATGCTAATTCAGGAACTCAAACTCAGATCCCAAAGAAATGAATAGATCATAGTTCTAGGAAATTTTTCTCTTATTGGCATTTTAAAAATTTTACAACACTTTCAGAACCTACCTATTCATATTTTATTTGATCGATATTAATCGGTGTGCTGATTTATATCTTGAGCTCTCCGATTTTTTCAATACATCAGCAAATTGGAATGTGCACAATGTGAGCATTTTTATTCATCCGAATAATTTTTTATTTTTATTTATTGCCCCCAAAAAAGTCGTAAATTTATTCATTATACCGTTTAGTTTCCAAAAAATGCATTTTCAGCTTTTATAGGCTATATAAAGGGAAGTTGAAAAGCAAGATAAACGTCACCAAACGTGCTATAAATACCTGTGCGACCGTAGGGAAAATTCTGAAAGTCCCTCAATAGCTATACAATTCAGATAGAATTCTACACCATAGGCCAGGCAATTCATGACAATTATTATTACTATTGCAGCGAACCTTTTATAGCGAGTAGTTTCACTTAATAATTTATTGGCCTCAATTAACATCAATTTAAGACGTTAGAGCAAGTATGCAAATCCCACACAATTTTATTAATAATTGTTATTTTTAGTTAATGCAGAGGTTTGTTTTTTAACTTAATTAACACTGCAGTTATAACTAGGAAGCGGCACTTTAAAGGGAAAGAAATTTGTAGAAAATTAAGGAAAAGTGAAATTTTTTGATCAGCAAGAGTCCTGTATATTTTATATTTACTTATCGGTGAACACGAAATTATTAGTTTTTTCAATATTGGAAAAATCTTCATGTCTATGATGAACTATCAAAAGCCTTTCATTTTACAGTGTTGCAGATTCAATCTCAGACATTTAATTTTTTCCAGGTCCTTACCTAAATTATGTTTTATTTGGTCACACAATATAGAAAGAAGAGTTTTTTGGCTCGAACAATGAGTTCCAAGGCAAGCAGCATACAGAGCTATCTGACCGAAGACACGGACAGCTGTTTCGACCTCTTTATGGTCTCTTCTGCATCCCTACCCTTCTTTCTATTAGCCAATTAAATTACTTGCTCGACTAAATCCTTCCTTCATATCAGTAGATTGTATTTTTAATTTTTACCAAAAATCCGAAAATGAAAATCTGAAATTAAAGATCCTAAAATAAATGAATCCGAAGTGAATGAACCAGCACTTTTGACCTCGGTGAGCCAGTGCTTGCGCTACTGCAGAAGTCGCTTTTGAAAAATTGAAATTTGTCGCTTCTTATCGTTAGGTTTCGTGAGTCACTCGATAAATCATAAAAAAAAATTTGTCCTAGACAAATCAGAATTTTGTTTCTTTTCCCTTAAATAATTTATTTTATAGAAACAGGAAAAATTTCAAGCCGGAATAATGAACTTTTGTATTTAAAAAAAATCTCGACTTTATGATTGTTTTTACCTGCAGAAATGGTCCTAATAAGAACTTACCACCCGGTATACAATATTTGCCTTTCGCTGTGTTCCAAAGTGAATTATATGAACTAGGGACGTTCTAATATGATAATTAGCTCATCTAGTTGGGTATACAGTGCATTGTAATTAATTAATAACCATGACTGTGAGTGATAGAAGAACATGTCGCGTTGTAATTTTCGTCTAGTTCCATTGCAGTCATATTCGTGGTCGTGGATGAAACTAAAGAGGAGCAAGCTTGACAGGCTGAAGGGTAAGCCAGGAAATAAATTTATCATGATATGGCAGTGTTGCCATGTTCATAAACTATATTTTCCACTTACACAGGAATTACCAATAATAGCTATTGATAGGTGTCTGTCACACAAGATAAAGTAGGTACTTCTTAATTTGGGTCAAGTCGTTCAAGTTTAATAAAGGACGAGAAATTTTGTATGTTACTCGTTTTGCTCTAATTTTTGTGGTAATAATGAACTCGAATTTCCTTCTCGCAGAGAAGTCGAACATGGTAATCTGTTGAGTTTTTAAAAAATTGACCTTTTTAACTGACCATGTACGTAAGGTGATTGTAAAAGCTTGCAGAACTGAAGCTTTTCCTTCCATTTTCTTCCATCAAGTCAAAATGAAATATTACCAAGATGGCAGAACATTAAAAATGGCGAAAGCAATGGCCATCTTTGTTTTTTTAAATGGGACACCCCATATATTATTGCATTTTCAGATCGTCTGAGAAAATGTAATAACAATGGTACTTATAGTTGTATTTTAAATTGAGTAGGCCATGAGTTATAAACAAGTGAAAATCGGGATTTTCCAACTTTAAAGACATTTACCACGAAAACGGCTCAAGATATCAGAAAACGGCTTACATGTCCATATCTTAACTTTTTATAAGGCATCCAAATATGCAGTTAAAATCTTTATACAAGGTGGTGAAAATTGTCAGATTTTTCATCACCCTGTATAAACATTTCAACTCTACAGTAGGATACCAGATGAAAAGTTAAGATAGGGACATGTAAGCCGTTTTCTGATATCATGAGCCGTTTTCGTGGTAAATGTCTTTAAAGTTGGAAAATCACGATTTTCACTTGTTTATAACTCATGGCCTACTCAATTTAAAATAGAACTATAAGCACCATTGTTATTACATTTTCTCAGACGATCTGAAAATGCAATAATATATGGGGTGTCCCATTTAAAAAAACAAAGATGGCCATTGATTTCGCCATTTTAAATGTTCTACCATCTTGGTAATATTTCATTTTGACTCGTTATTAAGTATGTTACCTAAGTTCCAAATTTCAGATTCCTAGATCATTTGGAAGTCGAACTTTTTCTAATGTGGCGTTTCAATCAATCACCCTGTATACTTGTGAGATCCGAAAACACTCACGTTGTCATGGAACGTGATAGTCTTAAGATAAATGTCATGGTTCGTGGTGTACTCTGATTCATGATAAAATCAGGACGGAAGCAGTTTGCCGCACCACAATAATTAGAAGACCAGACATTATTTTCCTCCAGGATGAATAACTCGGGTCATCTCCTCCCAATCTGATATAGCTCCTCCATTTTTATTTCTGTTGGATTATCTGAAGACAAGGTGTAGGTTTAATTCACACGTAAGAGATGAAGATACGTTGAAGCAGCGAAGCGGGGAAATCGTAGCCAACGTTACATAGGATAGGTTGACCAAATCTGGAACCAAAACCAGTCACTTAGAAGTGCTTCAGACAATGAATATGGAAGTGTTGTAACGTGACACGTTAGATTCTTAGAAAATAAATGTTTTATACTACTGCTAGCGTCATCTCTCGTTGAAGAGACCTATCGAATAGAAGGAATATCCGAACCTGTAATATTACCATCATTACAGATCTCTATTTTAAGGGTGGTTAATCTTGGATCTGTATTTTGGTAGCTTTCTACTTCTGAAATGGTCGGTTTTGCAGCCGAAATTAGTCAATGAGATTTTCTAATTCCCGGGAAACATACCACAGTGCAGTAAAACCCTAATAAGTAGTCCGTGCGAGTGAGTGACTCGTACCAGATGGGCGAATACTATTTTTTTATTAAGATCTATGTTTCATGAGTAATTTTATCGTGAACAATAAAACGTCCTAGAGGTGAGTTCCCTTCCCTCCCTCGAATACCAGTAATGATCTGGATAAAACGAATATTTTTCAAATAAATAATTCAAATATTCTTATTCCGATTTTATTATTGTTCCCGTTTTGGCGCTACCTCTAGAGTTCTTTGACATTATCTTTGAATCATCAGGATTGTCTAAAAGTCATAGTATCGCTTTATACTTAACCTGTATCTTGCCATGCGATCTGCAATGCAAATAGTTGAGTCATCAACAAATATCTCGAAGGTTTCGATTCTTTCAAAATGAAGAATAAAATTTTGCAGTTTCCTGAAGATATTTTTCTTCATTCCGGAGAGATTTCTGAAGATTGTCCTGTCCTGTGACATCTATTGGCGCCCTCGCTGATATCTTAGCTCCCTTCTGGAATTATATTAATATATATAGCTCCGTGGAGAAGTGCCCTCCCCAGCATCTTTTTGGAAAATTGACATATCTGATGAGTTCCTGGTGTACGACGTAGCTCCTCCGGTTTTTTTTTTACAAGATAATCACTTTCATTCTGAGTTTTTATCTATCTTTTGATGACTTGTTTTTACATCTGTACCTGCTTTCTTTTTACACTTCTACCACAAACCGTTATGGGGTGCATCGGTAACCATCATTACACCATCAAAATATATATAAAGATGGTGTAATTAATACAGAAGTATAATAAAAATGCAGATTCATCTGTGATATCTTTATCAGATAACACATTTCTGATATTTCTGTTTTTCCTCTAATTACGTGTATTTTTTATTTACTAATATGGCATACCTTAATTATTTTTTGTTATGAAAGTTTTCTGTTTTATTATGTAAGTGTATATAAGTTTAAAAATTGATTTTTTTTTTCTTTTTGTTTCAGGTAAGGACATTCTCTATCTTGTACACTGGAACAGTTAACAATGGTTAATAAGTGAGTAAATAATTAATTAGCTTAAGATTATTGAATTAGACAAACACTCCAGAAGATTGGGTAACGGATCTGAAGCTACTGTACTTATTTTTATAATTTTTTCAAAACCTTAAAAACGGTTTTCGTAAGATTCTTTAAATCGTTTTTTTATGAGTTCATTTTTTTCATATTTTTTGCTATAATTTCGAGGAGATAGATAGAGAGATAAATTGTTTATATAAATTTGTTTTTAGTTTTTACAGTATCTATCTATAGTACAGTATCAAAACCAAACAATGGTATAGTCATCTAAGGTTGAAGTCAATATTCACTCCATTATTGTAGTTGAAGATCTTGTATAATAATAGTTGTTGTGAGGTTTGTTGTTTAGGTGTAAACTAGCCCTTTATCTAAACTACACGTACACTAGGGAAGCATGAAAACGGTCATAACTTTGAATGAAATCCGACAACGTCGCCTCCAACGTCTCCAACATAACGAGCAGAGTTGTGCGGCTGTTGTCTGGATTAAGACGACATGTACGTCATAACGTAACAGTTTCATCTCTGGCTATGGCTTAATGTAAAGTCTTTAATTATAAGTCTAATTGGTTCCGGGGATAAACTCCGGGATAGGTCTGGATATGTGTGTGCTCAAGCCATGTTGTTACAAATTGGCTTATGTTATACTCGGCCATGTATTATTGTTTATTACCCGGCTCGTAGCTTGGCCCAACAAACTGTCAGGATGGATATGTTATTCAGGACGTGCGCCCGTGTAAAGCGAAATTTATTAATAGATAATTGCGCAAAAAATTCATTCCCACATCGCGATGGTAGGTATTACTCAAATCCGCAAAGAAATTTATAAGGGAGAGGCACAAGACGAATATTGCAGATGGAACAGAGCGGCGCTTGCTGGTTTTAAATTTTCAGGAATTTTATTTTCTTTATGAAAGGGAGGAATTCAGAAACAGGTAGAATACAGAACCACTCGTGTTGCTTCTGAAACTATGAATAAATGCTGAAAAAATGAAGAATACAAAAAACTTTGTTTTATAAAATTTATGTTTTCAACCCTTACTTTATAGAATCTCGTCTGCATTCTGATTGATAAATTTTATTTACATACGTCTGAAGATGCTACAAAGTAGTGAAACACGTGTAACGTTAATATCCAGCAATACAGGGTGTCCCATAATATGTGGGCAATCTCCCGGATTTGGGTAAATTTCGTAAAAATAAATGAAAAAATAGCTATAAAATTAATTCCTCAGAGACGCCCCTACAAAGATATTAGCTGTTGAAGTTCAGGGTTGAAAATCAATATAACTTTTTTATTTCTTGACCGATTTTGATAATTTTTGGTGTTATTTTGTATTATTTTGGACTGTTTAGAATAGTGTTTCATAATCTTTGGTAGCACATACATGGACCTCGGGATGGCATAACCCCCTCATTCACTTGAACGAAAACAATAAAAATAATAATTTTACAGTTTTTTAAGGTTAATTTTCTTTTTATTTGATATTTTTTACATGAAAAATGTATCCTTTATTATTTCGATAGAGCGAACCGTTATCGAGATAAATGTCCTTCTAATAGGTGATGCGTCGCAGAAACTTTCTAAATTTCAAGTATATTTTAACAAGATGGCTGATCTTTGACAGTAAATTGAGCAGGAAACAAAATAATAACTTAATTAAATACACATCAGTGTCAAAGATTTCATTTAATGCAGATTCAATTCTAACTGATTTTCTGCGTATTCAGCGTTTGTGTAACTCATTTTAAAATCAGTTAGAATTGAATCTGCATGAAATGAAATCTTTGACACTATTTGACGTGTATTTAATTAAGTTATTGTTTTGTTTCCTGTTCAATTTACTGTCATAGGTCAGCCATCTTGTTAAAATTTACTAGAAATTTAGAAAGTTCCTGCGACGCATCACCTATTAGAAGGACGTTTATCTCGATAACGGTTCGCTCTATCGAAATAAATAAAGATACATTTTTTATGTAAAAAATGTCAAATAAAAAGAAAATTAACCTTAAAAAACTGTAAAATTATTACTTTTATTGTTTTCTTTCAAGTGAATGAGGGGGTTATGCCATCCCGAGGTCTATGTATGTGCTACCAAAGATTATGAAACACTTTTCTAAACAGTTCAAAATAATAAAAAATAACACCAAAAATTATCAAAATCGGTCAAGAAATAAAAAAGTTATTGCAAAAATTGATTTTCAACCCTCAACTTCAACAGCTAATATCTTTGTAGGGGTGTCTCTGAGGAATTAATTTTATAGCTATTTTTTCATTTATTTTTACGAAATTTACCCAAATCCGGGAGATTGCCCACATATTATGGGACACCCTGTATACATCAGTAGAATCTTTTAAAACATTAGTGTTTTATTTATCATCAATCAGAACTTTGTTTTATAATTTTTTTATTATTATTACAGTAAGTGTTGGTTTGTATTTTAACCGGAATTGGTTAAATGTTTAATTTAATTGGTAAACCAATCAAATAATTTAAATTGCTGTTTTCGCTCAATCGGCTTACCTATTTATTAAAATATGTTAATAATAAATTAATCAATTCAATGGTGGATTAGCGAAGGTAACGTTCAATAATAATAAATGTCTTTGATTTTCTTTAAATGTAAAATGCTAAACATATTGATGATACCTCGTAGTTTCATTAATTTTTTTCCGTTTTAACTAAGAATGCATAGACTATAATAAGGACAATGTGTATTACTTAATATAAATTGTATGCAAAATTAACAACGAATTTAAATTTAAATTTAAATTTAAATTAACTACCTACTGAGTTCATGAGTTAATTAAAAGCTGCAAAAATAAACGTAGCTATATTACAGTAAACGAGCTAATTTGTCTATCTGTTTGATACCGCATTTATCTACTTAGTTCTTTTTACTATCTTGGCGTTGAAGTTATGAACTTCCAATTCGTATCGTTGTTTTTAAGCAAATTAGAGTCGCGATTTTGAATTCTTTTGAAACGTTTCGACATTTTTACGATGTTCATGAAAATATAATCAGATTATGAAGGAAAATTAAAACAAAAAGCTGAGATATAGACAGAAAAAATATTATTCAGGAACTTTATGATGGCATCCATTTTATAATTAAAAATTATATAGAAAATAAAATCTTTCCATGCAACGGAATAAAAATTCATCGTTCCATTAGGTTTTTTTTAATAACGTAAAAGCTATTGATCTCTACTGACTTTCCCATAAATTGAAATAGCAACCATTCCCCCCTCCCCCCGACTTGAAACCAGAATTCGTCTTTGTTTTGTAAGTTACCTAAAAAAATGAAGCTTTTTAGAAGGCAAGGAAAAAGTGAATACTTCCATATAGTATAATAATTATTATTATTATATCGTGCATAGCCATCATAAGATCGGTAACGCTTCACCTTGACGTCATTCGCCTGATACTCAAATGATTGTTATTGTCTACATACTATACATACTTCAAAACGCCTCTTACCATAATTTGTACGCGAGGACGCCCACTGTATAATTTTGAAGACGTCAGCTCCAGACAGAGAACTTCGAAGATCGAAACTTCGGTTTCTCTGAACCCACTCAAAAGTTGGACGAGGTGAAACACGCTGTAAAGGTTATTGCTGATAAATACGTCTAACGTCAATTTTTACGAACTTCCAACTCGAATAATAACCCAAAGCCACCTCGGCTTGTTTATATACTTGGAGTAAAATGCTTAGATTTGAAATTTTACTGCCTTTTCGCACTATAGCTTTTTTGCAGAACAAATTAGAAATCTTTCACATGGGAGGTGGAAACTGAAGACGCAGGGACGGTATCGTTTCGTCCTTGTTATGGACTCATCAGCGTGTTATATCGATCAGATACATCACACATACCATAGGAAAGACTTGAAGAAATACTTCTGCAAACGAGTCTTCCGTTTGTTTGGTCAGTGACAAATTTACCTCGGCATTTTGATTAGGGAAGAAAACCAGGGTCGAAGAAATTTTTCCCAATTATAGGTACTTACACAAAATATAGTTATAATTAAGCTTATTTCTGTCTACTCCACATCTCAAGATTTAAAATAAATAAATAAATACTATTTTTTTTAAATATTTTTACGATTTTTACTTACTATGTTTGCGCCTTCGCCGTCAATTGAAGGAATTTAACAATACCGGCCCAGATTGCATTTCCACCGGACTAGAATTAATTTGTTCACCCGGGAGCGAAGTTCGTAGCCGTCACTGGGATGCAATTGCCTTGATTATCCCTGTTGTATTCTATTACAGAGTGGAGTTGCTTTGCTGTGGCGACGGGGTAAAAACAAAACAAAAATCAACCTGTTTGAGGGGTATTTGACCAAAATACCCCTCATATACCCAAAAATAAACAAAATACGATAGTCAATTTTAATTTTCACCATCTACGTTTTCTAAAAAAAAAGGTCGCGAGGAAGCGCGGTTCATTTTTTTTTTTGTATCTATTTTAGTTAATCGAAATTATATAGTCATCCATCCTCTACAGGTAAATTTATAAAATTTATTCTAGTCAGCTATAAAAATCTGAACTAGCTTAAAAGCTATAAAATCAATCAAAATTAAACGAATAGGTATACAATAACATAGGTACTTCAAAACCTGTAACTTCCATTCAAATGTTTTATTAAACTGCACCCACAATCCTGACATGAAAAGCTGTTATGGCACCGTCTCTCGAATTAGAAATACTTATTAAAAAAAAAAATGCACCAACCTGATGGATGATAAATAAAACACTAATGTTTAAAAAAATTCTACTGTATACTGAAGGCTAATATAAACGTGTTTCGCTTCTTTTAAAGTAGTATCTTCAGACGTATAACATGTAACGTTTATATTATCCATCAGTATACAGTAGATTTTTTTTTTTAAATTTTTGGTGTTTTATTTATCATCCTTCAGTATGCAGAGATTCTACAAAGTAAGGGTTGAAAACACAAATTTTATGCACCAACCTCTCAAATTTCTGTTTTTATAAATGTAGATTCACTAGTGTTCGAGGGTCTTTAATTCGGAACTCCATGGCAGATTATGTTATGGATTCTGCAATATGTGCAGTTGGAATGTTGGAAAAGTTCATATTGCTACACACAACTAAAAAGCTGCTTCATAGTTTGTTGTGGAATAGAGGCAAACACTGCAAAATATTAATTAAATTCCATTACAACCATTAGGGTACGTGTCTTTTGAAACTCCGTTATTACTGGAACTCTTACTACATTTTATTTATATCTCCTCCTTTTCCTTAAAAATTACCAACATGTTCAATATATGCTTGTCTTTCTAATAGTAAGCATCCTTTGATTTTTTTTATATGTAAGATTGTTTAAGCTTTGAATAAAAATGGTAAATATTGGGAGATGTTCATAAATTGAATTACCTCCTTAATCCTTCACGTGAACAATATATCAACAAACTGGCCTGAGTTTTCATGGGGGTTTTACGCACTATCCCTGTCTCAGTTCAGTCAAACTGCGAATTATTTTCCTTCAGTTTAAACACCATGAGCAAATCACATCTTTTTAATGTAAATTACATAATATTTATTAATTTAATTATATTAGTAAAATAGTATTATGAATCAATTAAAGATATTAAGAGCATAAGAACATAGTCACCAAATAATAATTAAGACTTTGAAATAATATAAATTAAAGATAGTTAGTTCTTTCTTGAGGATCACCTTAGATACGAGAAACTATTATTTTTAAGAGACTAGAAAAATAGAGGTTGTTTATGTCTTTTCTAAAGTCTCCTTTATAACTTATTCCTATTAGAAAAACAGATATTGTGACCAGAATAAGGTCTCGCAGGACGACAACTCGATGCTGACTCAGCTTAATAGCTAGAGACCACCGAAGTTTATCTACTATAAGTTCTAGAAAAGACTTGTAATTCTTGGTTTGTCTTTTTCATAATATAAATTATTCAATTCCTCTTCGATGGTTTGTCCCATATTGGACTAAAGTGCACTATAGGAAAAATACTGCAGTCCGCGAAGTTTGGTAATAGGGCAGCGATGAGCACATCTCAACTATAAATCTACTTGCATTCGTAAAGTTTTAATTGAATTTATGAAACTACATCCGGGATATGTCCCTGGTGAGAAAAAGGCACGTGTGTGATTCTCTGTAGGGTTTTTATTTTTCGTTATTTCCAAGAATATTTCCTTATTTTGTTTGCTGGAATTATTTTAAGCTCAGCTGGTGAATAAAATACATGCGGGATCACTGCATGGAGTGGGAAATTATGACACAGTGGTTTAATCATGCATTTATTCTTAAATGGGACATTTTATGTGATCTGTATACTTATTTTCTCATGGCAAGGATATTTTTTGTGAAATAAAAATAACGAAGACTCTGCTTTCCATGTTATTTCCACATTTAAGGCGATTTTACACGATGCCACTAACTCGTACGAGTTACTAAAATCGAGTACTGGAAAGAAGTATTTTTCAAGACCGCGATGATATGCCATACATATACAGGGTGATTGTTTTAACGCGCCCATTAGAAAAAGTTCAACTTCTAGTTGATCTAGGAATCTGAAATTTGGATTCTACCAAAATTCTACCAAGATGACGGCATATTTTAAAATGGCGAAAGAAAATTAAATTGAGTACTTTATGCAAGTGAAAATCGTAATTAAAATATCAGAAAAAAACTTACATCTATTGGCTTTTCTCCTGGTATCCTGCTGTGTAGTTGATATAATGATACATCAGGATACAGGGTGATGAAACGGCTAGCTTGATAGATTGACCATTCAATAGAAATATAAAATCAAAAATTGCAAATTTCAATTTTTTTTCCGAATTTCAAATATTTTTACAACCAATCAGGTCAGATTTTTTAGATTACTAATCAGCACAAAAATACTCAACTTTGCCCCTAATTTAACCGACTTGGTATCTCTTAAGAGACATAACGAGATCCCCATGCATTTTCTCTAAAAAATGGGCACCCTGTATTGGCGCCTTAAAATGCGCTTTTAAAATGTCAATTTGCCCAGTGTCGTAGATATTAAAGGCAAAAGAATTTCACTCAACCTCAAAATCTCCGTCACTGGCACATGAAAAAAATTCAAGTAGCATTTTGAAAGTAGCTAATATCAATGGTATCAAATCTACAAAATATGAGCTCTTTACCTCAAACGGTTCCTAAGATATCATCAAAAGACTGGAAAAGTCCTTCTTTGACACCCTCATCTCTACCACCCTATCTCACCTGTATCTCAAAAATGGTGCATTTGCTATTCCACGTTAATAGGAACTTTTTTTCCTTAGAACGAGCCAAGGAATCACCCCCCAAATTTTTTTTCCACTAATTCTGGATAAGCCGATACCTCGGTCTATATTTTTCCAGTATCCAAGGCGAGTGGTGGGGGTAGCTGTACGTGCCGATAATAATTAGAATAGGGATCTATTTAATTGTGTGGAACGGCTTACTGGAACGAGTACCTCGAGGAGTATACCTGTACCGTGTTTGACTCATTATACTAGGTATGTAGAAATACACAGGAGAAGAGAGCTATGTCGAGGTGATGGGCATTAATAGAGGATAGAGAATCTGTATGTTGTCATGTTGTCACGACGAATTAAGTAAAAATTGTCAGCTTATAGAAAAAATCGCTGGCAAGTAATTAAACTGGGATCTATCGCCATCTCTTTTGCGTTTACAGTGTTCTAATCTTTTATTCCTGTCCACTCAATGAATCCTAAACCAAGTATCATTCAGCCATGTATTACTGGAATATAACATTGTTTGTTTACAGTGCTACACTATTATAACTAGAACTGGATTTTAGTTACTCGTACGAGCTATTACAATAAATTGCTTCTAAATAATTATTGTCATTGAATTCATAACAAATATCCGGAAATGTTAGCGTCGAGCCCGAAGAAATAACTTCTGATCTGCTTAAGATAATTTTCCTCAAAACAAAAACCCTGGGTTATTTTTTTTATAACGAAAACGAAAATAATTTGGACATAATAATTTATTAATTTTGTCCAACGAACACCCCCTCTAATCTGAGTCTATAATCGCAGTTCTGTAACTTTTTTTAAGTTCAACATTGACAACTAATTGGGGTATTGAAGATTATAACAAAGAGTATTTTTTAAGGCCATTTGTTGTGACATAACTTTTATTGCCCACCTTACCTGTTTTACCTGTTGTTCCTTACCTTATATAGTCGTTACAGTTGATTACGTTATTGAAATAATTAGTTAGGTTGTAGTTGTTATGCATCTAAGTTGGGTAATCTACTTTTCAAATTAAACTGAACGCTTCAAGAAAACTCCAGTTAGCTTTTATGTTATGTCTTTTTTCCCCGTTTTTGCCCCACGAAAATGAAGTCTGAAATTTTCAAACAAAACCGCTAATTAATTTACATTTATGGCTTTGTCTAGTACACCAACATGGCTTTACACGTATGAGCGTGACATCCTTGAAAATAATGCCTCTCTGACTTCATAAACGAACTGAGAGAAGCGGTCTCTTTCAAGTTGGGCTTAAAGCGGAATTTAATTTTAAATCATAAACATATGCTCACATTGTCCACTGCTAGGGAACTAAAATGCCATTGTAGCGGACTTGTTTTAACGTGAAATGAGAATCTTTGGGGGAGTAATTTTATTTTCCGCACCGATATTGGAGTTTTGAGTTATGCGCCATATCTTATAAGCGGTTTAAATGTTTCTTTTTTTGAAAACGTCACTCCTGATACTTATCCTTAAATAAGAATTTGGGCAAAAGCATCAATAAAAGGCGGTTTCGTTAAATAAAAAACCTATAAAAATCTAGAGGACTTTAATATATTTTTTTATGGTAATTTATCGGCTAAATTGTGAGCCTACCCGAGTTATTTTGGAACATAAAAAATACTTTTTTGATTCTGAATTATTAGTTCCTCTTCCCAGTAGTGCAAATACCTTTCAAAACTGACCACTGCAATTTAAAGGAATTTTAGAATTACTTTCAAAAAGTATTCAAAAGGTAAAAAATATTGGAAAAAAACAAATTTTCAAAAAAATTACTCGGTGTATTTGTTTTAAGTTTAAATTAACATTACATCCCAAGTCTAAGCGGTGATTTCAACTTTCATTTGTAAGCAATAAGCAATAATTTCGGCTTATTTTAAAATTTCCGCGATCTTGGAGTTCACAGTATTCATAATACATATACCTCCAAGAAAAGTCTCCTTCGAATGCCGAAGCTCTGACAGTTCTGGGTCTGCTAACAATGTTGTTAGATTTAGTACCGGAATCTTGTAGACGAATATGAAGTTGAGTAAGGTTTTAGAAAAAGTTTTATTATTATGTCCTATATACAAATAGCTCTGCGCATACATCTCGGACATTATCATTGGCAAAGCAATAAAAATGCATAGTTGCCATATCAACTTTATATTACTCAGTCTATATTGAATACGTTTTGAAAAGGTCAATCTTATAAAACAGAGCATATAGAGCAGTTGTATATTTTTTAATTGATTAATGAAAACCAAACCGTTTTAGAACTTCCAACTCATCGTGAAGTTGTTCATAACTCTCCTCTTTATTAATCTGCATTTTGATTATTTTTATTTCGTTATAATTTTGTGTAATATCAGTTCATATTTTTTTATTTTAATTTCTTTTAAGTACTTTATTTTATTTAACTGTCTCTACATTTACATCTAAATGTATTTTGTTCCATTACAGATAGAAATAAACACCACTACTACACCACTATGCCAAATTAGCTGGTACATAATGCTTACCTAATGGGGAATTCGCACATACATTAGCAGTAACACAATGGACAAGAAACGCATGCCATTTCATTTTTTACAACTAGATTTACCGACCCCCGTTTATTCTGTATCTATACATACCTATACATCATTTGAAAATACTATAATAGTTCAATCAGTTCTGGAATCTCATTGAGGCTTACGTAACATTTTGGAGTAAGAACAAAAAATTCTTCACTCATAGAGGAAATCTATGAGTTCTAAGTTAAATCTTGAGCAGTCGAGATTTTACCTTTCGTTTTGTATTGCCGCCAACTCCTAACTCCCTACCAGTTCCCACAAGTTTTCCTCCCACGGAAATATTCAGATGTTGCCAGTCTGCTGTATACAGCAATGAACTTGCCAGAATCCTTATCTATACGTATAGAAATTTGCCTGAACAGATAACCTACCATCTAAAGAAATCCGGCCACAAAAACACCGCTCAGACATATGACGTTTAATAACCTTTCACTCGTCGAGGATAATAAATACAGAATTCTCGTCACAGATAGTTTAACAAAAATATTTTTTTCTTCACAACACAAAATTTTTATGACACAAACAGTTCTAGAAACTCGAATCAACCTTTGGTATCACACCTAGACTTAATAAATGTCTGAAGTTCGGTTTTATTACAAAGGATTAATTACAATAAATAAAATAATGTTAATTAATGATAAAACATAAAAAAAGTTACCGTATTGAAAAAATTACCCTGTGTAATAAATAACTGATGCAGTAGATAATTTGTAATTTACATTTTACTTTACACGGTGGCATGAACATATTCTCCGTAACGTGCATGAGTGAATGATTTATTACATTATTGATCATCATGATCATCAATTTAAACAAGATACAGGGGTAGACAATCTGTTCTAAAAGAGAACTCACTTACCACAAATAATCACTATTCAGGAGTTGCTTTAATTATCACCCTGTATAATAAGGTTTTCCCTAGACGACCTTAACCGAAGTTCCGCCACTAAGCCTGCGGTTATGCCGGGAAATCTTCCACACAAAAACACTCTCCACTTAGCTCCCAGTGTGGAATTGAGCTGCTTTCAGTCTAAGGAGGGAGATGTGTGATTATGGTATTGTTGGGAGTTATTTTTAACGTAATTACCTATATACTGCCGGCTATTATCTACAGAGGTATTGTTGTTAAAGAGATCTTATCAATCTTAGCAAAAGAGATCTCTGCTAATCTATTTTTTGTGTGTGGATATTGGAGTAATTGATTTTTTTACATTATAACATAACGTATCATAAGGGCGGCATAACATTTTAATGTATGTACACTGTTGTGAAAAAAGAATTTGCAAAGGTCATCAGGGCACTTTTTGCTAAAATATTCATTAGCAGGCGTATTTATTAGTCAATTATTAAATTAACTTTTTTGGGAATACAAATATTAAAAGCCAACGAATATAGTTCAAAAATACATACCTACCTTACTTTGAACTTTTTTTGATTGAGAAAATATAATTAATCTCGATATGGATGACTTTTCAAGGAAATTGTGTATTATTCTACTGTGTACAATCGACAAGATAACTTCTGCATAGCCTGTGCCTCTTAACCGCAGAAGTTGAGGTAATATACTTCAGAGTCTACGGATGAAGAGATGTTTTTGGTCTACGTAAGAAGCTTAATAGTTAAAAATTTGATAAATTTGAAGGTCCATTGGGACATTGTTGCGGATACCTTTCTCGGGGTTTCATCCTTCATGCGCTTCTTATTGCAATATAGATACATTTGGGTACCTACCTATTTATAGTCGTAGGAATATTTCAAGTCCCAATCTATGTCACTTCTTTGAATTGTTATGAGAATCTACGAAATATGACACATTTTTTTGAGTAGGTAAACGTCTAATCAAATGATTAATTCAAAATCTTACCAGGGATCATTTTTAGTTTCGATAATCTGATATTATTTATAGTTTATAGGCATAAAATAATCAGAACTACCCTCAACATCTGTGCTGAAATAATATTATTAATCCAAACTCTACAGTAATTACCATGCACAACCCCTATAATACCCTCCGAATTTCCAATAGATATTTAATCCTAATCGATGCTTCCAATCACACTCATTTCATAACCAGGATTCAATATTGCCAGCATTTCCAGTACTATTGTTCCCTTGTGAATAATCAGCGCTTGAGTGACCGACGAGACTTCACATGCATACCATACACGCCGTATAATGGGATTTAGTTAAACGTGGTGGGAAATACAAGGGGTGGTCGAATACGTATAGCGTATAGCGCAGTGCACCTGTCACTACAATATCTTTGATGCATCGCCGCTTTGGGGGAGCCTCGTGAGGGGGTAGCAGTTAGAAGGAGGTTAAATGTATGTATATCCCCCCACGGGCGGGATACCTGTCACCCCTGTGTCTTTGACGCATCGCCGCGCTGGGGAGCCCTTGACTTGACCGATTAGAGCTCGGCATGAACCACCGGACGACATATTAGCCTGTCAGTGGTGGGGGTTGATGCAGGACCTCGTTATCCTGACCAAGGACCTCCTCGGGGGTAATCGAGTGTCCGGTTTTTATTGCTTTTCAGTCCGTGGTTTGTGAAAAGACTTGTTTTTCAGATAGCTGCAAGAGATTGTTTGTGGGATTTACAAATTATTGATTGGAAAATTAGGGAATTGATAGTGTAATACTGCGTTTTACTGCGTCAAAATAAAAAATAAGAAGATAGATAGGGATCTATTTTATTTTTTCCCTTTCTGTACGTAGACCAGAAAAGTTTTATCGCTTCTGATTGGCTCGTTTTGGTTTAGATCGTTTTTTATTATTACTATATGAGATTAATGGCCGGTTTATCCTGTTCATGTTTTTACTGATGTGAATATAAAATTTCTATTTACACATGACCAAATCACCATCGCGCTATTTGTTCTCTTAATTAGTAGTTTGCTGGACATTTAATTCATATTTTACATTTATGAAATCAGCTACAGTGAAAGATGTGCATTTAAAATTTAAATTTCAAATCAAATACCTATTCCCTTACTGGGGGGCATATTGTATTGCTTGTTGACGGTAAGTTTTACGTATAATAATATATGGAATTGCTCGAGTCTACACCTTATAATGTAGTTACGATATTCACATTGACGTGGACGTGAGTGATAATTCAACTACACCCCAGCAGCAAAAGTTGCTTTTTATTTATAAATAAACCATCAAACTTTGGACATAATTAACAAAAAAGAAAACAATTCCCCTTTTGGCACATAAAGCCGGTGCTTTAAAGCGGAACTTATAACATTCCGCCTGCATGGACCGATATAACACCGACCTACTCGACCGACTTGAACTCCTTACCTTTTTTCCGGAATGATATGGACCGAATATCTCAACTTTATCCGACAAGGATGTTATTTTAAATCTCGCACGCTCCATGACTCTCTAACTCTATTGCTATTTGTAGGTAATTTACTTGCCTCTGTTGACTTGATTTTTGTTGCCTTGTATTGTTTCAATCTGGTGTGAAAAATGATTCCAATAATTCCAATGATTTCAATAATTTAATCAAAGTAGGCAAAATTCATCCACGTAGTAAACTATTACGATTATATTATATTACCACACTAAATAGACACAAATATGACACAGGACACGAATTTAAATACGACAACACAGAAATCATAGACACAGAACGCAACACATACAAAAGAACTATCCTTGAAATGATCCACATACAAAATGAAAAAAATAGTATTAATGATAGAACAGAAATCAAAAACCTTTCCCAAATATATCAAACCATAATATCAAAACAACCCTCTTCCAGACACACACAAATACAACAATAAATATTATTTATTAAAAATAAATAAAAATAATAATAAAAAACAATAAAAGTTAACCTGAAGTTTACTCCCAACGATTCATAAAATAACACCACTTCCCAAACAATATCATTCACAGTTATTTTAAACAATATACACATACAAACACCAACTCAACAAAACAAAAAAAAAAAAACAATAATAGTAAAAGAACAATTATCTAAAATAAACATTGTTTCAAACGATATGCCATTTTTAGATTTTGACTTATAAATGTCATACTTTTATATTTTCATTTTACTAAAATAATTTTTATTGTACCTATTTTATAATATGTAACCGACAGTTTTCAAACTGACAACTGACTTGATTTTTTTTTTTTTTTCAGTTAGAATTGTAATAATTGTTTTATTTGTAATATTAACTATAAAAATGTTCACATTTTAACAGATTATACATAATGATGTCAATTAATTTACATAATATTATATCAGTATAAAAGCATAACAACTATATAACAATAATAATAATAATAACAATTAATACGAAAATATTGGTATTCCAGCTCCATCAGAAAAATCCCTAATTGAGCGCCATCGTTTACGACTTCTTCTAATGCACATACTGCTCGCTCTAATTGTAGCACATCCAATTTTTACTCTCAGCCAATTCATAATAATGCTATAAGGAATATGCCATTTTTCAACTAGTTGTTCTGCAATTCTTCTGAATAAAGTCTGAAATTCATTTCCAAGAAAACCATCAACCGAAGTAACTAGTGGGGTAAATGAAGCATGTCGTCTTTGGCTTGCCAATGTATATTTTTTCTTTTTTTCGGATTCGGCTCGATTTATAATGCACTCGGGAGAGAGAGAACTGTAAGATGGGGCATCAGTGTCTACAACACGAATATCAAACAACGCCTCAACTTGCGGCTCCCAGACTCCTCGGCATCCCAAATCAGCTTTTAGTGCAGGTTCATCATTTTTTTTTCCATTATCTTCAATCATAGGTTCTCGAATACAATTTCCCCATGCAATTTCCATTAAGTCACCTAAAGCATCTCTAATCTCATTATGTCTTCTAATTATTAAACCGCCCAAGCGGCAGTTTAAAGCATGGTCAATTGAAAAATTTTTACCGCATCCATCACATGTGGTTGGCATATTGATTGGGACTCTACCATAACGAATAGCAAGACCATCTCTGAACTCACAAGGGGATAAGTCGCAATTTGATCTTTTGATAGGTGGACAAGACAACCAAACACCAGTTTTCATTTTCTTGTCTGTTGCTCTCAGGATTGTTCGTTGACGACTAGGTGAAAATTTTTTTACTGCGTTAGATATAATCATTTCATTGCTTATCTTCTTCGTTTCTTGTCCTATCTTTAGAGCGCTCCTTAGAGTGGCATCATGGGTATTCTTATCGAAAGGATTGTAGTTAGACATTGATTCAAGAAGTGTTTTAGTTCCAGCTATTTTTATTGTACCTATTTTATTAATTAAATATGTGATCAAGGGATTAATCAATCCCGAAACGTCAACTATTTATTAATAACTACAAGAGTAAGCCTGAGAACCTAAAAACCAATACAAGAATAATAATATAATTCAACTATTACGATCTACATATTATTATTATTATTATTATGCCATATATCATTTGAGGTTCATGTTTTACCGTCCATATGGTCTTCTAATATGATCGCTAATAATCTTACATAATCCTGACTATATCTGCATTATCATAGATAATTTAGTTATAGTTGCCCATTACTATACAAACTACTAAATTTGGAACTTATGTCACAATAACAGCTAACGCTATTAAGTATTAACGGTGCGTTATGAGGATAAACTTGTAAATCGAACCTCCAACAATCTCCTTTTTCGCATGTCCGATTGGTTACTCCAAGCTTAATATTCAAGGCTGGTAATTTGTTTACTGTTTGTGGTTCGATCCTCAGGTAATATACATAAACGCCCCCGAGTTGTGTTCAAGCTCAGATAATGTTGGTTTGGACAACTTCATCTCTATATAGAGGGCATGCAGAGGTTTACATGGTCGAACAGAAGCAATAATTATCCCTGAACGATTATTGACTTATCAAGTAAGACGTATATACACGATTTAGTTTCCGAGATTTGGAATCCCGGGGCAATCTCGCTCTTAATTTGCCTGAAGTTCCAACGGGAGGCCGTTCATTATCTAGATAAGTGAATCAGTTGAAATGGGAAGTTAAGTAAGCCAGTAGGCACTAAGCTCAGGATGCAAGAATAATGATTTCTTCTCTTTGCCTTCTATCCTTTAACCGGAGAGGTCCTGCTCCTGGCATATAGCCTGGTTGGTTCGTGTAATTCAGTTCTTAATTGTATAAACGTAATTAGTTCACTATTAATGGATTCTATATTTGGAGTGGTATTTTTCTTGTCTTACTGGTAGGAGATCTTGAAGTGTATGAATGGAGGAATGTAGTTCAAACAATGGGGAAGTTTATGTTATTAATGAGCGGTAATAATTTTGAAGAACTAACGGAACAAAAGAATTCAGTCGAGACTTATGCAAAGTTGTTACTTTCTTACTTTAGAACCCGTAACGAGACAAAAGCCGGCGAAACATTGTCCTCTCCTTTATTATTCAACAGCTTTAAAAATTCAAATGCTTAGTAATTTAAACATACTTAAAAGTATATCCTTAGATCTCGATTATTACTGTAACTTCATAGATCAAAGTTATTCACTTTGTATCTATTTCTTCCCAACTTTAAGTTATTAATTTAAAAGTTTAATTTAGAAGTGACATTATACTCTTCTATGAAGGATATGAAAAATTTATTATATATTTAAATTAAATAATAAAAATTCGTTGATTATTAGGGAAAATTTCCCCTAGGATTATGACATTTATTTTCTTTAAGAGTTGACTTACTCCTTCCTATATCTTTTCAAAAATTCCATTGTTTTGAATTTTCCAACAAGATTCCACGTAAGGCGATATCAGAACATTCCATAGTATATAATCGTCTAATTCACCAAGTTCCTTAGCGAACTTGATGAGAAGTAATTGAAGAGACTATTTATAGCTGAAGCTATACTGATTGACTTGATGAACCTGGCAATCAGATGTCATACACAGGTTTGCCACTTACCGGATCGTACCCTAAGATGCATATTAAACAGTATTATTGCCAAGAGTTCATTGCCGATGATTCAGAACTTTGTTACCACTCGGAGCTGGCGTGCAATCAAGGGAGATTTGAAATGAAAATCAGTGTCATATGACGTCACGTCGTAGGTTTACCGTTGCTCCGCCGCGTTTAATGTCACTTCGAAATGGTCCAATTTATTACGGATGAACCGCGAGGGATATAGGGAGGAAACCTTATTAGGGATCGGTGTTGTCGCTTTGATCACAGTTTCATCAAGTTGAGGAGATTACTGATCTCGGTTAAGATTTTGTGTATTTAGAAACTGTCATAAAAATTTGACTAATTGAACAATATTAGGAAAATGTACGTATTTTTGAGAAAATTATGCAGTTTTTTTTATTTTTGTAATATCTGGCAAACTGACGAAATAAGGAGACGACAAGAAAAAAAAAACTCAAGGAGCACCTATTATAGTCCAGATATTTTTTCTAGAGATATCAGTTAGTAGCTATATCTGAGTATGAGGTCAAAATTTTCTATAGGATTCTTTTGTAGGAAAGTTTTTAAGACTGGGAGAGTATTGGAGTTGTTATTATACTACCTGGGGCGTTTTATATTTGAAAAAGAAACACGATATGTACATGTACAGTTTTTCCGTTGTAGCGTTTAATATTGTTGATGTTGTTTGAACGCATGAAAACTTCTAGTGCCTGCAATGAATATTTCATAAGTACAAATATTTGCATTATTTATAATGAAAAACTAATCACTCAAAGCAAAGTGTACGACTTATTTGCAATTCTATTTATTTAGACTATTCCTGGGTTTCTCGTTTTTCCAATTAGATCTTAGAGTTACTCGTACAATTCATACAACTGGAAAGTTCTTCCTTAATCAAAACGTGAAATATTCATAACTAATTATTAGACAATGGCAACATCAAATAGGGGCACAAGAGATCGACAAAGACGGGATTCACAAGGCGATAGTGTCTGATAAGTATAAATCAGACTTAGTACTCTAAAACATGAAATTTGTCGCGGCGCGATTTAAAGACCAACAAAGTGCGTTTACATTAAGGAAAAGCATTTATTGGAATCGCACCTATATAGAAAGTGTGAAACGCAGCTTGGGAATAAAGTTTCTGGCATCCCTAACACATGTCGAACTTTACTTGATTAGATTGATACAAAATATACTTCTGAAGTAAAATACCTGACAACAGTGTTTAGTGTTTGAAATTGTTTGTTTGAAAAAGCGGTGAAGGAAATCCCTAAGCAGAGATTTGGTTAATCCACTGATTAGGTAAAACGTCACCCAGGAAAATGTAGGAATTAGATTCAAATGAAAAATTACAAATTACTGGAGGGAATTGTTTTATATCCGAAATCTCATTAAATTTAATTATTCTATATACTTTTTCATTATTTTATACAGGGAGTTTCTCAACACCTCTATCTTCTATTTGCTCAGATTCATCAGAGAGCTGTTTTGTATTTCCCATAAGGTCGCCAAAATGGATCCATACGTTTTTATTACTTTGCAGATAAAATGAGTGCGAAGTTGGAACTTGTTTGTAACATTTTGATTGTTGTTAGGCGATAGTTGTCCAGGGTTTAATTTAGTTACCTCGAACTCTACTGAATTGCCAGGATGTATTCAAAACTAATTTACTATATGGTGAAACTCGACTTTCCAAGCTCTGTAGTGGTTTGCAGCAGATGTAACTGCGTCAATGCTGAAAGTGCATTTGAAATTGGGAACATTTTGGGAGGAGTGCGGTGGTATAGTCAACAACTCCCTGTGCTCTGAAACTTATCTTATTGGTATAAATAGGCAGAGAATGGTATTTATACTAATGCGACTCCTAGAATTGAACCCTTATCTTAATCTCTTGAGAGATATGATCAGTTCGTTTTACGTTAAATTAAAATTGAAATTAAATTATAAAATTAATTTTGATTTTTAGGTATTTTTTGGGTAATTGCTGCTTGAATACCGTTATAATATGCTAAATCAAATCAATATTGCTCTTTTTATCATTTATCAAGATTTTTTCTGTAAATTACTAAATAGAGCCGATTTTCCTAGCTTTCTTGCAGTTTTCATTATTAAAAATTCAGTTCTAGCAGGGTGAATAATTCCAACGACACTCCAGGTGTTTTAGGTGATAAAGGTTGCTTCTCTATCTGTTTCTCGTTTTCTACTAAGAGTTCCAGCCTACTTTTAATTTATTTATTTGAGATGAATGTCAGGTTCACTTTCACCAACAGGCACTTTGTTTTTTAGTGTAAAAGTCGGCCCCAATAAGGCAAATGAAGATTGTCGTTGCCACTCACAACATATCACTGCTCTTCAATAATTTACTAAATTGAAGTTGTATTAAATTATAAAAGGGACTGTTTCAGGGCTACTAAACCTTCCGACAGAGAAAGTTATTTTGTGTAACGCTTTCAACGGGATTTTTATTTATTTATAAAGATGGTGATACAACAACTTCGTGAGATAAATCTTTTATTATTGTGACATAATTTTTGTTTAAAGCTGGAGAAACTGTTCCATGAATATTTAATTTTTTCTTAATACATTAGTCTTAGTTAGGTCCAAATCCAAGTCATAATTGTGCTGAAACAAGAAATGCGATGAACCAAATGATCCCCGTGCCAAGTAATAAGAGACATAAATATTTATATTCGGGGTGGGTTCGTCAAAATATTAATTATTGGGCATAAATACACAAATAACTAGCTCGTTTACAAGTAAACAAAGTTTTAATAAGGCAACAGAATGAATTAACAAAATGAGGACTGGATGAGTGGCCAACCCTCCCGTTACTGCCTTAAAGAAAAATGATCAAACTTATGCTAGAAAAATCAGACCAAGCGATTAGTTACCAGTAAAAAGAAGAGTTCTAGGACATGTTTGCTGAGTTCACACGCAGGAAGAATGGTACAAATACTATTAAAGCTGCACTGTTTTATTTAGATTATTGACAATGGTTATAAAATATTCACAAGCTAAATAAATACTTCGGGTGAGTAAATAAAATAATAACTTTACTATTTACGTAATGATATTAACTAATGCTGACTGAGGAGTAATTTATTATTATTAAAAAAAGGAAATTATGAGTTCAGTCCCGGAGTAAACTGGACAAGGTAACTCGCATCCAAGGTCCCTTTTCAGTATACTGACTAACTCCTCACTTCCTTCATGTTCCTTGACTTCAGTACAACCAGGATCTACCACAACGGATGCTGCTGCAGGTGTCCCCTTAAAAATAAATATTGATTTCTTTGAATCCAAATATTCAATTACCGTTCATTGGTTTTCCTAATATTCTTCTGCAATTTTTTTTTTTCAAAATTAATGCAATATTAACAATTTCTTCATATTCTTCATATTTTCTCAACAATTTGTCTGAACTTCTGGGGCCTGAAAACAGGGCCGATTCTGGACCAGTTTGACTGGTCCTTACACAGGCACTGGTTTTCCCCAAGCGCCAGTCTAGTATAAATTTTGCAACGTTATTCTCTAGATGATAGGCTGAGTCTGGACCAGGCTAACTGGTCTCGAAACGACTTGCACTTTTGAGACGTTCGGTATTTTTTTCTGAAGTTTTCGCTGAGTGACTACGAAAGTTTCAAAAGCTCTCTCAATCTCTTTATACACTATTTCACGGCCAAGATGGGAAAATTCGAATTGACAGTTTGAAAAATTACAAGAATTTTTCAGATTTAATAAAAATTACTTTTAGATGAGACGAAAAATTTGGTAAAGGCAATCTTCCTTTGTCAAAAGGTAATTAGGTATACCATTTTATACATTATAAAATCATTGTTCGAAGCCAACACGGGATTAAAGAATTCTGGTTTTATGTCACTTTTAACCGAAGTTAATTTGTTCGAATTAATGGATATTAAGTTAAACATGAAGTGTAAATTTCTACTAATGGAAATACCATTAATACTTTGTCGAATGAAACATTACCAGTGTCAATTGTGATCCAATTATTCACCGCGAAAACTTTCTCCCAATTTGAATAAAATTTTACAACCAAATTACCGTATTTCCTTCGTCGTCGCGTTATTATTCATGAAGTATTTAATAGACCCATCGAGACGTCTATTTCACTTGGCTCGTCCTTTCCTGTTTGCGTATTCCCATGTCGTTACGCTCCTTATAATGTCCTCTTGGATGAATCGTTGCGAAAGAAGAGATCTTTGCTTCGTTTTCTCCCTTACAATCGATTATGCCCGAATTGTATCATTTCCCGTTTATATCCCATTTGCAATTTAAGAACTTTCACCAGGAATTACTAATTTCATTCTATGTGTTCTGGAATTAGGAGGATTGAATGCCAACTAGGCAAAATTTATGTCTGCTAATTCCATGGTGAGTCGTTACGAAGTTCTCGCCGTTACATTGTTTTAGCAGAGACCTGTTTGTTTCAAAGTTCAATGTTTCATAGTTAGGACCACACTTTGCTGATGTACTGGAATGCACAACTTCAACGCCAATAAATAGGATTGATGATTGATTCCTAAAAGGAAATCAGGACATTCAGGAAATAGGTAGAAGAGGATATAAAATAACTTTTACTATATAATTTCAGGTTTTTTTGCTTTAAAAATTTTTAAAATTTTTATCAAGGAGAAACACGACAAATCACTTCGTCTTCTAAGATTAAATTTTTTACCTTTCAATAAAGCCTACTTAACATAGATCAACTTTCCGAACAGGAGATGTTCTTTTTGATAAAAAATCTCAGGCCTCGTATTTATCAGAATCGCTCTTCCAATCTGCTCCCTTTAACAACAGATCTATTATCACATTAAAGCACGTCTTTTTCAAGCCGAACCTTTCAATTACGAACCAATAAGGCAAACTTCTCCAAACTTTCTCAATCCAAATCCAACTCTTTAAAAAGTTCAAACAACTTAGACTAGAAAATATCAGAAACAGTATCGGCATCTTCTGCAGCGCGCTTTTCCTCCCAGTTTTCCAGATGATCGACCGTTCCGGCCGATTAGGCAACTACTACTCTACGCACGCGAACTTCCTTACATCCACCCGAGTATTCCCGCAAGTAAATCTTCCCAGTTTCGAACATTTGTTTATCACAAGTAGCGCAACAAATCCTCGACGTTAATCAGGCGTGTGGGGAGCGTTTGGGATGTTTGAATTTTCATGAATCAAGTGAGCGTTGTAAGGAGGCAGCCAGCACCAACTTCTCCCCGACTCCCGAGAGAGTCTGAATGGCGCCAACTCGGCCTACTCGGTTGTCCCGCAGGACTCATACATTACTTTAACCAGTCTCCTTCACTAAGTTGCTAAAAGCCAGTGTATCCATGTGTTAATTACCGAGAATCCGGTTGCGGACTAATTCAAAGTGCTTCCTAGCTTAAAACAGACACATCTATGCATTATATATACGCCCTGGTACATACTAGTATCCTGTTCGATAACAACACCTACCACTACCACTACAACTAACAGTTCAGACAATGCTGTCTGAGTTAGCTTCACCAACGCTAACTTGTACCAGGAAGCGAAATTGGATAATGGGTTGCAACTTGAAGTTTCTGCCTGTATAATCATGCACTACCTGTACACAGTAAATAAATTGTCACAGAACTTAAAAAAATTGAAAATAATTTTGCGAACAGTTTTACCAGTTTCGCTCTGAGCGGTGTTATAAATTTTAAGAGTCTACAACAAATATCAGAAATTCTGGAAGATATGAGATAAGACTTCAATATTAAGAATAGAAACGATAGAAATGAACAGGAAAAGCTCAACCGTTTTCTAACAGTGACATAAACATCTCTTTTTCACGATTTTATTTCAGGTCGTTGTAGAAGAGGGTGGATGTTATTTCAGGATTAATTAGCTGCAGGTGAACTGCTAAACACACAGATGACAGGATGACACTTTGTATTCATTAGGGCATTATGCTTTGTCGGTCCGCGTAAGTTATAAATACAACCAACGACATACGATAGGCGATCAATAAGAACAGAGAGAGATACATTTAATATAGTAATCTAATGAAATGTTGTCAATTTGCTTAGTTTTTGCTTTTATGTGAAGCCGAAGATATGATTCCTGTTACGTGCGTAAATCCATAAACTTTCCTCTTTTATCATACCTACATTTTTTTATCTTCAACTTTTCTGCAAGATATGTTGAACATTGTCAGATTTTATCTTATTTGAATTGTTAATTTTTTACACATAATGCTATAATGTAACAATGAAAGTTGAGAATGAGCGATTTTTTGACTTTAAAATAGTTGTCAGCTGTTTGTGAGAAAACTAAGGGCCCTACTGGATTTTTTTTTAGTTAAAAGAAGGAGCATCGGTCCTAAGTCGCTCATCCACTCTGGTAATTTGGCTTCGAGATTTGGCTCATTTAGCCATACAGAAATTTTCAATTTATAAGCAGTTAATTTAACGAACACAAACAACCATGACGAGCTGGAATTCGAAGCTCAGACGGTGGCGGCTTCAACGATTTCAGTCAGCGACCTAAAACCGACCGCTCAAAACCCAACTGTAAGCTCTACTCTCCAAAAATACCTCCAATTCTGAAGACATCTACTTTTTTATGAAAATCCTGCAGACGACTCTCCATTTCTTTAAAGGTACACTAGGCAATCAAAGTATGAAAGTGTTTATTATATTTTTACCGTCTCTTTGAGAATAAATGTTTTTGTATTTTAAAGGAGACGATACTTCTTCTCAAACCTGACCAAATTCAAGCGGAAATATTGAAATTATTTAAAAAAAAAAAAAAAAATTACAAGCGATTTTGTTTTCAAGTGAAGATGTAAACATTATTTTGAAAAATTATAAATTTTGCTCATTTATCTGCCCTTCAAGGGAAACCTCTACTGTTGGAAAGGTAAACTGATTTATGAAAGTATTCACCTATTTTTTGTACTATTTTTGAAAATCAAACAGGTTTTAAGGACAAAACTAATAAAACTGCAATTTTCAAACATTTTTTTGGAAATTTCTTTATGAAAGATAATGAATTTATATTTACCAGTCTTTTAAGGCAAGTAGGCACTATTTTGAAGGTACACTGCGTTACGAGAGTATAGGTATTGATTTATAAGGTGAATTTTCTTCCAGATAAGTTTCCCTATCCTAGCAATTTTTGGAAAATTTTCTGAAATATTATGAAGTTTTCATGGTTAGTTGCCCTTCAAGGCGAGTCGGCGCTGTTTTAAAGTTACACTGCGTCACGAGAGTATTGATTGATTTTATTCACTGTTAATTATTTAAAAAGAGAAATTTGTGTTTTCAAGGAAAAAAATCAGAGGAAGTTTTTTGTCTCATCGCTGTGTCTTTTTTACAATAAGAAAGTTAATGACAACTACCGGTATAACCGGAAGTGATATAGGGTTGTAAATATATTATAGTTCAGTTCGTCGAAATTCAAAACATAAAATTACAAATTTTCAGTGTTCTATTCTTCATCATTTTCCATTTATGAATGTCCTAAGGTTCTCGCGCCGCACTCTGTATACATATAGTTATAACCATTATCGTCATTACCTATGCTCAAATGGGAGTTGTGTTACATGAAACGATTTAAAAATGTTGAAATGTTGTTCCTTAATGATTATGGATTGGCGTAAGGTTGCTCACTTTAATCTAGAATTAAACGGTACATTTGATAGATGATGTTATAGTTTTGCAAAATTTAATATAATGTTGTGTGCATGTGAAATCAAGAACAGTGGAATATGAGTATACCCATTAAAAAGTCACAAATTCACCCCCGCGTTATTTAGATCAACACGGTTCTAGCACTGATACTGACATTTGCGAAATTGAATTAAATTCCCACGTGTTGGGAATTAACTCTTTCAACTGTTATCACCTTCAAAGTCACCACTATTAAAAGCGACTATCTCTTTCTAATGATACTATCTCTGCTAAGTTCACTGTTTTAAAGTCCGAGAGTGAAGGGCGTAATTCGCCAGGAGTGCCAACCCTGTACGCATACTAAATTACAGCCGTTCCCTGAGAAGAACCGGGTCAAATTGTCCGTTGTTTAACTCTTTATGTACTTTCAATTAAGATCCGACGACTGGCGTTTTCCCAGGTTGAGAAAAGCCCTGGGGATTACCTCTTCTAATATCTCCTCAGTCTGTGTGTGTGTGCAGATATATGCTGCGGTGGACCGCGTTGGTAAAACTCCTTTCTCCATATTAGGGACTGCTAATGAATATTTCAATTATGCGCGAAATTAGCAACAGACCTTTCAGAGTATGAATAGAGTGTTTACTTTCAGTACGCCGGAGTTATTTCAGCTTATTACTCAGCTATTATTTATTCTGAACTTTATAAATGCTGGCGTGCAGTATCCAGGGTGTCCAAGTTTTTCCGGTCTATTATCCTTCTGCGGCGCTGGAAATAAATATTAATTTCGAGATGAAACTTCTGATCGACGTTTTACGATGTTTTGTTCCTATGGGAGCTTGCTGCTGAATTTAATCCGAACTTTCAATTCCTCGAGTTTGATGAATGTGTAATGTCAGGATTATTAATTTATGAGTTGAATTAAAAATTCAAAATCTTTGAACGTCCCCATGACTACAATATAACTCAGGTAAAATACTTCATGCCTACCGTTCAGATATTCGGACCTCCCAGAATTCGAAACTGGAGGTAGATGCTGCCAAACCGAAACATTTATACCATTAGCTATTTATACCCCGTGATGTTATTGGATGCTTGAACCTTCACAGCAGAGTAGAAGTTAAATTCCATAACGGTTTGGAGTGATACAAGGATGCCTATTGTCACCCTTACTATTCAACATTACATATAGATGGAGCCAGAGCGTAATTAAATAAGACATGAACTATGCGGATATGTGGGGTAAACAGAAATATTCAAAGGATAAAACTGTTGTCTTCATCTCTAGTTTTATAATTTCCAACTATTCGTTTCATCTCGCATACTTAATACTCTGAGAAACGTTACCTTTTCAAATGTTAATATATGAAAGCTGCATGTGCTTTAAAAAGCAATTCAAAACTTTAAAACTTTACTTTTTTAAACGTTTCACTGTTCACAGTGGGTAGCGTATGTGCATTTGACAACGCTTTAGAGCGCGGGGCTTTCATTGTATTTGAGGAAACAATGCGCTCTTGAAAGTTCGATGAAAACTTCCGCGGGTCTCCGACGTTTTCTACACCTAAAGTTCTTCCCAAGAGTTGTAACAAATCTGCCAACGTTCATAATAAGTCTCTGTTCTAATATCCGATTACTAAAACGTAATCCCGAAGCACTTGTAAAGTTTTCCCAAACTTTCATTGTAAACACTGAGGAGTGGAAACGATGAGAGTAAAACGAAACTTGATGTAAAGCGCATATAGGCTGGTTATAGCATCACTACAAAGGTGTAAAATACTATGCACGAGTATTTAGGTGTTCAAGAATTCTCTAAAACTAATAGGTAGTTAAGTTGAAGCGGAGCTTCTGACATTAATGGCTACCTTTATAATGCAATCATCATGCTATTCGGAGGCGGAGGTATCTAAAAAATAAGATTATTAAAGATTTTATTTGACTGCATTTAGTCGCATAAATAATTCAACAGTTTTGTACCTAGTCTGAATGTTGATTATTTTGAAAAGTATAATTTTGAAAAATTCATTTTATTGGGTGCTCCAAGACGAGAAACGAGTGGATTTAACAATAACAGTAATAACTAAAGCGGCTTGGTCCGTTTTTATGCAAAAAAAATCAGCCAAAAGGAGTGTCGTCGCTTCAATAGGCCGATTTTATTTTTCTCGTCTTCTGACATGTAAAATACTATTTTGGCGTCATCGGTTTCTGGCCAATTTTTGGTTTAAAAATGGTACTTGTGATACATCGTTGGAAAGGTTTTTTTTAAGAATATTTCCCCATACATTTCGACCTTTTTTGCACTAATACAAAAAATAGTATATTGTATACCTAGGCGGTAAAGTGGCACTTTTCAGGCCTCAAGAAGATATGGCCAGGCGAGGCGCAGCCGAGGCTGGCCACTTCTTGAGGCCTGAAAAGACACTTTACCGCCGTGGTTTACACATAATTTTTTATCCTACACAATAATAATAATAATAATAATTTTTTTTTTTGAAAAAAAAATTGTTTTGAAAGAAAATTTATTGAATACCTACATATGTTTGCTTAATACATTACTATCAGTAAGCGTATAGATTAGTTAAATTACAATCAGTATAGTCCAATAAAGTCTAAAAAGTCATACGTATCGATTAAGAATACACCTCCTTTTGATAGTTCGATTTATTTTGTTTCATGTACGTGTTTTTATAGTAACCGTCCAGTTTGTCTAAACACTCCATCCCGCATAAATAAGTATACGTCAACATTGGTACTGAATGAGAATTAAATGCACAACACAGAGGATAGAATGTCATTTACGTGAATAAATTTTATGTAGTTGTCAGTGGCTCTCAAACTGACGTAAGCGCTTCAATTCATTGTTTGAATGATTTCTTCAATAATTTACGCTCGTTCACAACTTGACAATTAACTGTTTGATATTTTCTGGTGAAATTAAAAATATTAATTCGGACGGTTAGTGAGACGTCACATCTGACTTTTTAAAGTTAATCCTACTATACCTAATTTATTTATATATTTATGGATAACATTAATAGTGAACGTTGGATTTTGAATAAATTGAATATTACAATAATTATTATTGAAAGAAATTCCTTGTTTGGATAAATTTGACATCAGTACCTCACTATTAGTATTTAATTTGCTGGGTCTTGCTGGTCTATAGACATTGACAGATTAACATACAGCTATAGCTTGCTTGCTATTGGTTCCCTCTGGAAATAGCATTCAATTGCAATTGGGTGGCCCTCTAGCGTGAAAATATAAAAATAATTTTACCGCCTAGGCATGAAAAGTGGCACTTTCTCCGGGGGCATGCAGTCGAGAAAGTTCAATTTTCTTATGGGGTAGGATAAAAAATAATATTAAAAGGGGATGGGGGGTTATGCTATATCCATATATCTTGTCGGTAAGTCTTACTGAGAAGATTTTCAAATTTACAATAATATTTTCAACTCCTGAAAGTTTAGAAAGGGAGCAGGTAACAATAACAATTTAGAGTTTGACGTGTGTTAACTTTTTTGAAGTTACAAAAATATAAATGTGAAATTTTGGAAAAATGTTGTTTTTTTCTTGAAATGAATTTCTTAAGGAAGATTTTTTTGAGAAGAATATTATCTCGTACATTTCCACCTTTCTTGCAGTAATAAAAAAAAAACAATATTGAAAGGGGGGAGTCATGTTATATCTACATGATATATCTTATGGAGGTCTTCTTAGGAAGAATTTAGTTCACCAAACGTATATTAGTAAATTCAAAAAAGTTACGCTATGATTTTCAAATTTACAGTCATTTTTTGAGTTTTTGAAAGTCATCAGCAGATAACAATAGCAATTTAAAATTTGACTTGTCTTAACTTTTTTGAATTTACAAAAAAATAAATGTGAAACTTTGTAAAAAAGGTTTTTTTTTTAGAAACGAACTTCTTTTAAGGAAGGTTTTTAAGAAGAATATTATCTCGTGTATTTCGACCTTTTTGGAACAAGTAATAAACCATTATTGAAAGAAGTGGTTGAAAGTTTAGTAAATTCAAAAAAAAAAAAAAAAATCGCCATGGTTTTCCAATTTACAATAATTTTTTTGAATTTATATAAATATAAATAAATAAATTTTGTTTAGTATAAGAAATTGCAACTTTCACTCGCCGTTACTTTTTTAAATTTACGAATATAAACGTGAAACTTTAGGGAAATGTAACTGTTCGAAATGATCTTTATAGCTTCATGCGGGGAGTCGAATAAATATTTTCTTCTTTTTATTTTTTATTCGAAAAAAGTTTTAAATTTAGCCAAAAATTTTCTTTTCAAAAATAATTTTCAAGCGACGTGTCATAAAGAAAGATGATGAAGATGTCCAAAAATCGATGACGTCATAATATTTTAAATGTCAGAAAATGGCATTTTAATAAGAAATAAAATCGACCTGTCCAAGCGGTTTCCATTATAGATAAGATACGTCACATAACCAAATGATGAATTATGGTCCAAGCTTTATACACGCATTGCATTCGAACACTTTATACGAAACTCGTCCACTCATCCAATAATTAAGGAATCTCCGCAGAGAAGCTTGCATGTCCATCAAATGAGTGTCCCTTATTATAGAAAAAGAATGATTTCTGAAATGGGGTTTTGTTTTAGACGCTTCGACAGCCTTTTACACTTTTTGTTGTTATATATTTTTTAAATTATCGTTGATTTAAAAGCTTTCCGCTTTACATTTTGAGATTTGTTAATTTATTTAAAGTTTTATTAATATTATAATGGTAACATCCTGTACGGGACTTCAGATCACACTTGCTAGGCCACTGATTTATATAAATTTACTCCGATTAATCATTCGCGAAAGGTGAGATTTTCTTCATACATTTTACAAATTTTACAGGATTGTAAGTTTAATAGAGACATTAAAAAATAAGTATGAATAAGAGAGCGGAAATTAGCTAGCAGGTATTAGAAGTTTTATAACATGATTCAATGCATTCTTCGAGGAGATCAGCTGTGGATTTTCGCCATTTTTAAGTGAAAATCAATCCTTAAATTTGATAGATTTTTTAAGAATTCTTATTGCGTATTATGATATCTTTAAATTCTCGTGTATCGTCGCACAATACCATAAGTTTCCCCGGTTTTCGAGAGATTTCACTGCATAATAGAAGGATGAAGATAACGTCTAAAAAGAAGCTTCATGCACCGAATTGAAAATCCCTCTATCTGAGCTATATTAACATGACAAACACAGCAGGAATTCAATTTCAAACCACTTTTGAGTACGAGTACTTTACCTCTATCTATCTTATAAAATAATTATTTCAGATTATGAAAAAGTAGATCTGTAGAAAAAAGAGAAATCGTTCTCTGGGAACTCTAATAATTGTTATGTTCCGTGTTCAGTATATAAGCAAATTTCGACTGTAAGTATAAGTAACCAAAATGAACCTTTTCATATCCTATTCAAAGTCTGAAAGCCCTGGAGGTAAATTTTAATTCTAAAGTAAATTCCATAGATAGGAAAACTTTAAACCAAAAAACATACATGTACGTTGGTTGTACCAGAATATCCCGCAGACATTGCACGATTTCCTCGTTCAAGTTAAATTCAATAGAAATACTCCTCCACCTGCAGTTCGTTTAAGATCTTCCCATCATGTTGAGGCACTCCGGCATTCCATGTTGAGATTTTACCCTTCATGTAACTATCTAAACAAACTTGTAGACGTATTACCATCGAAGCTCCGTTTCTAATTACTACCACCACCGCCGTTGCTAATTCATTACACATCTATCCGCTCTGATTACTCAGGTAACTGATATAGCAGAATTACATTGTTACTTACGGATTGTATTATTCCTATAACACACATCACTAAACTTTGAGCACTCAACTTCAAACTCTATTATAAGCTTGTACTTTATTAATCACCCTTTAGTTCCTGATGTAAGATATACATACATTACTTTCCGACAAGTTTTTTCAATGATTGCGTTAATTAATAAAGTTTATAGTTTCAACTAAGGTCTTTTGAAAGCACTGGTGTGTGGATAATAATATTAAAAATAAAATTATTTGCAAGTAAGTCAGCTACACACATAGACTTTCCTGATGGCAGTTTTTTCCACTGGCGATTGAGTTCTTGAAGTAATTTAACTAACTCGTCAGCAACATGCTAAACTGTCGTTGAAACTTGAAAATACGGTTTTCTAGGTTTCCGGAGAGAAAAATGCTTCAAGCTAAAGATATTTTAAATTTTTGTTTTGAAGTTCTTAATTAATTGTAAAGTAATTAGTTTCTTGTTACTGACTTCCGCAACCCAGTTTAGTTTATGCAATCGATTATGCACAAAAATCAAATTTTCATAGCTTGTCCGGAAAATAAGCCCAATGCTCCCTCTTTTATTTGAAAAAAAAACTCCATAAATTATAATTTCACAAATATTTTGCTCGACAATAAAAAAAACACCAGGTACGGTGAATTCACCAGTTGATGATCATCCCCCAAAGAATGACCACTTAGTGCAATTTTATAACGTAATAGATGAATCCAAAAATGTTTACTGAAAATATATTCATTGTGACAACGCCGTTGAGTGTCTAAATCCACCAACAGGTGGCACTAGAGTCAGTGGTGAAAGCTCCGCGCTTTGGAAGGCAAGTTCGATACAGTTCCATGTGAATCAGCCTGGTTGTAAATTACATGTGAATGGTGCTGGTTCTTCATTCACATGCCTTGGCGACGATGGTGTTACGACCGCTGGATCTTCGCTTCGATGTTCCTTCAGGTCTAATGGTGCTTCATGGTGGACAAAGAAAAGATCCCAGACAAGGGGGCGAGCTCCTTCACTGAGTGTTTGGCAGAGTATTTAGCTGCACATTCTGATTAGTTTAATAAGATCACAAAGAACGAGTTGGATATTTTTCGAGTTTTTAACAGGGTTTGAATTCAATTGATCATCTGAAACATAATAATAACTCAAAAATAAAAAGGCCGCTTTACTAAATACTTATAACTTTATTGAATTTAGTCCGCTACAAACAAGCTGTTTTTTACTGACGATTTCTGAATAGGTCTGTATCTTGTATAAAAGTAACCCTTGGAGGAGAAAATTAAACTAGCCAAGTCAGGTCCCTAGTTTAGTTAACTGCACGTGTCACAGAGGGACTAAGAGGTCGCCATGTTTCATCATTACTTACTTGTCTTTCTATAATTCGATTTTGTACTCAACTCATGTATGCCTTTGTTTGCCAGCTAACACGTTTGCACATTTTAACCTTATTACTTTGAAGTGCGTATTATGTATGAAGGACGCAGCTTGGAATTTGGGGAAATATTTTGAATTCAACATCTGGGATTCTCTGAGAGTTCTATAAAAAAAAATTATTATTTAAAATATATTAATATGTACAGTTGTGTTCATATAAAATTGGGACAACTTATTTGTTGTTTGTATTTTGTCGTTTTTGTGTTTTCATTAATACATATCTAGGAAAGTAATAAATGATCTCTGAAACTCCTCTTGGCGAGTCTCATTAATAATAACATTAATTAACGGTATCATTTTTAATTAATTGGTAACTAGGTATGCTGAAAGAAAAGTTCAACTTTTTTTAATTTTGAATTTTAATTTACTCGTATTTACGCGTCACGCTAAAGGGATGGGAGTCAGATGATGAAGTTTGGAAGTCTAAAATATTACAGTTTTTTTCTTCAAATATTTCTCTATTTATTAAAACCAAGTCTCTGGTTTTTGTGTATCGATTTCATTCGTTGCAAAAAGTTTCCTGCTAATGAAAATGAATTTTTCATACCGGGTGGAATGATCATTATTAATTTACAATTTTCAATTGAGGGCACTGCGATTCAATTGAGGCGATTTTGTTTAAAGAATGTTAGCTGTCGAAATGTAATAGGCAGTTACGCTGTCAAAAGTTACAGAATCTCAGTTTGAGATGTCATGTAAGAGGAAATATGGATGTTATTCTTCTATTTCATTGTTCCTTTTTGCGTTATCGAAATCCAGAAGGAAATATCGATTAAAGTAATCAATAATTATTGTTATTAAGCTTTTAAGCGAACTTGTAATGTTCTTGTAAAGAACAAAGCGGGATGTGGTCTTTGTTATCCTGGTCACGGCACCACTTGCAACAATATTTTTCCCATTCTTGGTTAGTTGCAAATCAAATTCCACTCATCTTCAGAATCCCATAATATGCATTTTGAGTCATTTAACCATTTATTTTGATAAAATGTATTTCTTCCTATTAAACTTTTTTCTCTATTCCTCACTTTTTGTTAATCATCGACGTTAGTAAGATACCAAAAAAGAGAGATATTCAATCAGCTAATCCAAACATAAATGGATACCTGCCACGTTAATTTAGAACACCCTGTGACACCAATCGTCTTATATAATCCAGCTAACTGGCAGCAACGCAACGTGATCTCGCGAGAGTCGTCCATTGATATGAATCGCTGTATTATTTCTCAGCCCTAATTTCCTAATGTTCCCGTCGGCGCCATAATTCACTGGAAGAAACACTTGGAACTCCCGACTGGGCCTTATTGTGGCCGGCCCCGGTTAATTCCTCGGGATCTCCAAATGGTGCCGATTCCTCCGAGCTGTTGGCGTTTCCTAATCAACCGCAAACCCTAACACAAGATACACCGGATGTGATCGCAGAGATGCTGCAACGGTGTTTACCCGGCTCGAGGATGCGTCTTTAATTTAGCAAAGGCCGTTTTGTGTGTGTAGGAGAAAATGAAAGGAATGGAGTAGCTTAGATGGAAGTATGAACTGAAAAGGAAAAGTGCTCGTTAGGATAAGAATAATATTACCTTGTAATGGGAAATTGCTGGATCATAAACTGAAACTCGATTCATGCTACGAGTATATAGTTTCAAATCTCCTTGAATGTCAGAAGATGTTTTCGAGCAATCTAATAAATAATTCAAGGTAATTTTTTTTTTTGAAATATCGATTTTATAACGTTCTCTATTTCATATTTCAATAAAGGAGGATCGACATTCAGGTATAGTCCCGGGAGGCACTGGATTCTTAAGCATCTGATGACTTCCCTCCTACACAAAATCTTTCTGTTACTGAAATAAAACTAAATCTTTACAACACGTCAACGGTTGATCGTGAAATATGTTTTTAAACACGTTCGACTATCAATAATTAATACATTTCTTTTGAATTTTCTGGATTTTGTTTCGTTAGAAGTTTCTGGATAGTTTTGGGCCGATAAGATCGTCGCTGTTATGATCCTCGTTAAAAAACTGCATTGTGCAACTATGTAAATAATGTGGCGGTAAAAGTTCCTGGTGCATCTAAAGCTTACGGGGATGCATACCAAGATTACCGGAAAAAGTTAAAAGTGCTCATCTTTCCTTCCATAACTTGCTTGGTAATCTTACTGGATATCAAAGAGAATCCGGGCTAGGAGATCATGGTATAAGGTAAATTTTATTGAGTTGTTTCATCCAGACATCCTCAATGGCAACGAGATCGAAACGGACTTTCATTTCAAGGATATAATTCGTTGTAGTTTTTTTAAATTTTTAGAAAGTCGCCTTTCTTTTTCTCGATTATACATACAAACTTCGTTTATCTTCAACATGCTACAATAATATGCACAGATCCTTTTTATTCTTATTACAATAGTCCGCAGAACAACCCCTTGAATTTTTTCCCCATGTATAACTAACACCCTGTATACACTGAAGTCAATCTGAAGTCATTGAAATAAAATAATTGAACAGTACCCACCTATTTAAATCAAACGGCAACCTTGCAAACTAGAAAGGGTTTTACAGTTCGGTTTTTCGGTTTGTTCTGATTTCAATACGTCATGTTTGAATGGGAAAGTTTGCGCCAACTTCCAAGTTCCCCCATATATTTTCCTGGACTTCACTTGTTAATCCGGCATACAAATTTCCACAGCTGTTTTCCAAATATGTATATGTAGAGTTTCTCATTAGCAAGTAAACTAAACTGGGTGTTTCTTAACCGAAAAGCTTAAAACATGATTGTATTGTTCTAAGATTCAATTATTTATCTCTAAATTATATTCAAAGCAGAGCGTTACGAGATTCTTGAGCTTCAAGTAGGTACATTTAATAACTTAAGTAAAATATAAGCTATTGAATTATATTTAAATATATATGGAATAAAAGGTGTATTATTATTATTATTATTATTAAATTTGAAACGTTTTGTATTTCGGTCTAAAGTTGAAAAAAATTGTGTCTTTCGGTTAGCATCTTCTCCAATTACTTCCACTAGATTACTCCCTTTTTATACTGTCTTTGGAATATCTGGCTGTATTTTTCCTTATTCTCTGCTAATTTCCACACATTTTTTTCGTGTTTTTTTATGCTTTTCAAGATATAGTAGATCAAATTATATTAGTGGTAATATTATTTATATAATTTCCCCCAATATAATTCTATGTAACGGCTTCAGATTAGTCGGCTTTTGCTGGATTCGCATATAGATTCGACCGTTTTCCCTCAACGCGCCCTAAACTTTTCATTGCGGAATGCTCTCACACAAAATATCACATTTCCCCTTCTGCTATATGTTTTTGCTAATCTCAACACATGGTAGAATAGAAAGGGGTACTTGTATCTCTAAAAAATGTTCGCCCTTTGTAGGGATAACAAGGCATTTTGATACACACACGCCCTTTTGATATACATACACATACATAATTAATATAAAACAACAGCATGTAATTCTGTTGCAATTTTGGAGGGCTTTGAATGACTCTTAATACTACAGAGTGGCCATTATTAAATTTAGAGTATGTCATCGAATATAAGCTTTTATTGACTTTTTCTGTTTCCTATGCTACAATAATAAATTATTGTAAATACTTTGAAAAATCTCTCTTTAATAATTAGTTGAAATTTAGTCCAGTCGGAAAAGTAGAAAAGCGTACCAAAAGTTCATAAAAAATCTTATCTAAGATTTTCCTTCAATAATTGTTAGTGAAGAGGTTATAGAACATAAATACATAAAAATCAGTTATTGGGGTGCACTCCTTTGTGCACTCCAAAAACCACTCCTTTGGTGAAAAAAGTCTTTTTTGCTAATAAATTATTTTCCGTTGGATATATCAAAAAATATTTCCTAAAAAAAGATCGCCTGAGTGATTTCCTAAAAAAATATCTTGTATTTTTTTGTGTACCTATACATAGTTTTCGAGTTATTCAATATTAAATAAGTTATTGTAAATTTTGTATATTGTCTGTTGGTTTTTGCTATTTTGAGGTTTTGTAGGCCTAATAAACCTAATTGGTATCAGTATAATGTTAAAGATGTATTTTATAAGTCAAGGCATTACCTCAATGCTGAAAAAGTTCAAAAAAATAAATTACATTTGGCAATTTTACCAGTTTAGTTAGCCAAATTTTGGCTAATATTTATTTTCTAAAAATAAAAAAGAAGACCAAAACAAATTGACGATTTTCTTCTTGAATTGTTTGGTTTCCGAGTTATTTCAATTTCTCTATAGGGCTGCTCACTAAAACTTTAAAATAAACGAAAATTCGTGCATATCAAAAATACAAAATTTACAATTTCTTAAATATTGCATAACTATAAAACTATGACATATACAAAAAAAATTACAAGAGACCTTTTTTAGGAAATCACTCAGCCTTTCTAAGAAGTATCTTTTTGTTATTATCAACCAAACCAATCCAGTTATTAGCAAAAAATCGGCAAAAAAATACTTTTTTCACCAAATGGGTGTTTTTTGGGAGGGTAGGGGCGTGCTGCACCCCTAGAACTGATTTTTGTGTATTTATGCTCTATAATCTCTTCACTAATAGTTATTGAAGGCAAAAATCTTCGAGATAATTTTTTTTATTTTATTTTTGATACCTTTTTTACTTTACAGACTGGACTAATTAGCAAGACTTACTTTTGATTCATTAATCTAGTCTAAAAAAAAATCCTGATCTACGAGAGAATAAAAATTTAAGGACATACCTATACAAGCCACTCATGAACCGCTTGCTGAAAATTATTTTCACACAGCAAGCTACCAACGGGCTTAGAGAAAGGGGAGGAACCGAAAACTATACCAGTTTAGTACCAGATTAGTATAAAATTTAATTGAATAAAAATAAAAATCTAGGTCATATGAGTATAATTTATTGAAAAAAGAGCTTGTCAACCGGTTTCGGGGGTTAGCCCATCATCAGAACAATTGTCAGTTATTGGCAATTCCAGAAATTTACAGGTGTTAACATTGCTTACAAATGTGATATATGAAGATGAAAGCTCTATTATAAGAATCAACAACAATTGTACAAAAATTTCAACGAATTATGTTACTCACATCGATGTTAAATATAATTTAAACCTTTTCGAAGTGAAAAGGGTTGAGATTGTTTTACCTATTGAAGATAGGATTTGATATTACATATTAATTCGACATTTTTAATAGAGCAAGTTAAACTGGACCCGTGAGGCGGGACGACCAGGAAATGAGAGAAATTAATATTAATTTCTTAGAAAAGGTTTAAATTATATTTAACATCGATGTGAGTAACATAATTCGTTGAAATTTTTGTACAATTGTTGTTGATTCTTATAATAGAGCTTTCATCTTCATATATCACATTTGTAAGCAATGTTAACACCTGTAAATTTCTGGAATTGCCAATAACTGACAATTGTCCTGATGATGGGCTAACCCCCGAAACCGGTTGACAAGCTCTTTTTTCAATAAATTATACTCATATGACCTAGATTTTTATTTTTATTCGATGAATTTGAGTATACTATGGCCAACCTATATGATATAAAATTTAATTAGCTATCTATCCAATCTTTTTTATTATTTACTTGCAATCATGTCTTCGCGTGATAAAAATTACAATATAATGATTATTTTCGATAGTTGACGAACTAAAATGTATAATTTGACATATTACGGGAATCCAGCATCTACATATCTATCTGTTATCGATCTATATAATGGCATTGATAAACAACGCACTGACCACACGGTCACGAGCAGCAGAAAAGCAGCGAACTTGTCCTAATCTGAAATGATATAGTATATTGTGAAACAAGTGCGGAAAAGAGAAAATTTCTCACGAGTGTGAAACAATTGTGACACGAGACTAAGTCGAGTGTCACAATTCACACGAGTGTGAAATTTCTTTTCCGCACGTGATACACACAGTACTTTTCCTACGACCACAATTTAACAGATTAATTATTTAACAAATTTAACACATAAATTATTTTTTCTGACAATACTCTGCTTTTATGACCTTTTCTCCAATTTATGAAATGTTTATAAGCAGATTCGTATTTTTCTCTCGAAACTACAGGTAGCAAATTCAAAGAACACAAACCTGCTTGTTTTTTGACTTCAGGTGGTGTATTTTCTGCTTCAGATTCAGAGGAATTACAATCCATTATAATGATAGGTATCTAACTAAAGATTATTTTTTAAGACTACCTAGGTAGATATTATTTTCAATTCTACCAATGACTTTTTAATATTACTATTATATACTGTTAAATCATTGAATTCTACCGACAAGACAATATTATTATTATTTATTATTAGACTCCGTATAAACTAAAAATAAGTGACGTGAATGATTATGATTTAAGAGAGGTTAGTATATCATTGATATGCAACTTCTACACAACGCAGGCGCTGTGCGTCGTCGATTGAAGTTAGTAGGTGGTAGAGGTGTGCGAGTTATTTTCACGATAACGTTCGTGAATTTGAACGCTACCAATGCTGTTATTAGCGATCAACTCGTAAATTTTAATAATTACTGCCACAAGAGAATAATGAGTATATTTTATAGTCTTGTCGGGTTCTATGTTATCCCATTTGTGTTTATTTTATTACCTTGAAGCTTTAAATGAATAGTTATTCCATTAACAATAAGTAACAGTTGAGTTCTCAGTTACCGCCCATCACTATTGTTTACATTAAAACTGTACGGAAACGATTTTTGGCTATGCGTTATGTCACTTTGTCGCACAGTTTTGGATACGTGAGAAATCTGCTAGTTTGCGCACAAAAAACGATGCGCAAAGTAGTGTTTTGTATAGTGGTCGTAGGAAAAAGTCTTTGTATTCGTCATAAAATATACATTGGCATGAAGATGTGGAGAAAATTGCAGTACAACCCTGTATATTCAGATGGCAAAAGAGAGGAAAGTATCGAAGACGAGGAGCATTGAAGATGCTGGCTCATTCAACAGTGGATGAATGGTGACAGGTTGACAGAGAATGAGTTACCAGAAGTTCATGCACAAAATACTCGTGAGAAGATGATAGTTTTGGAAGGTATACGGCCGTATTCACAAACGATAATTTCCTAAATAATTACGTAATCAATTATCCCCATCTCATTCTATTGCAAAAAAACTGCATATATCCATCTCACTCATTTAAATAATTACGTAATTATTTAGGAAATTATCGTTTGTGAATACGGGCATTAAAATAATAAATTACCAAATATCCATATTTTAAAATTTTCCAATGACGAATAAAATGTCAATAATGATTGTTGAATCGAATATTGCAAAATATATGATAAAATATAATAATATCGAGATCAAAACGCTATAAAATGTCTCTGAAAAACTCTTATTAAATTTTACAACTTCAAATGAACCGAGAAAACGGAGTGGAATTGACAAGACATAATCCTCGAAGTTTCATCAGAGTTGATGGCAGTTTTAAACTTAATGAAATAACTTGCCAACGGAAAACACTTTGACTTGATTTGATTTCAAATTATTTACTAGACAATATGTAATTAAGACTTAACATGAAAAACCAAATCAATACACGTTTACACACACCCACACATTATTTTATTAAAAATCTAATTTTACATCCATACATTAAATTCATTGCTTACGACATGGATTCTACTGTCAAGTCTCTTCAGAAGCCCTCCATCAGGCCATGTTTCCTGCTTTTGCACAAGAGACTTCCGATTCCAAAAAAAAAAAAAAAACACAATTGAAGCACTTCAAATCTCTTCTCCAGTAAACAAACTTTATATTTCGATTGAATTTCCATAATCAAATATGCCGACTTCAATAATTCAGATTTATAGTATTCAAAATTCCAGAAACCCAGCAACTTGTACGAGGAGCTGTCAATTAACGGCTTCAACTTGAAATAAATTAATACATCACGAGAGACGTAGACCGGGCCTTGCAAGTTAGACCTCTACGATTAGAAAAGTTGTGAGTTCTGGGGGTTGTTTTCTTCGTTCGTGCTTGATGGAGATTTAAATCCTCTTCTCCAGCACCCAGCTCAGTAGGTAGGACTTGACGTAGGTACATAATACGTCTAGTGTATGTGGAATTCTTATCTTTATACATGTTTGGGGATCTGCTTTACGTACGTCACTCATGTAATAATATGGGGAAAAGAAATATAAAAAATAGTATTATACCTGCTTTTCAGAGATAGTAATAATTATGACTTGATTTATGCGATGATTTAATATAAGTAGTGCATTCTGATGTCAAAATATGACCAAATCTTGAAATTAAATGAAGAAATTTTTTGAAAAAGCAGGAAGAATAAACTTTTGATTTTTTTATATAGCTTCAACTGATCGACCTTTCGGGTAAATTCAAACATCCTTAGCCGCGTTGGGCAAATAAATCAGTAAGTACCTACTTATTAGAAGTTCTACCCAACTTCTATTGACTTCATTGTCTCTACGAGTTAGCCGCTCCTAAACTCCGAAACACCCTTCAACACACTTTCTGCTTCTAATTGGTAATTCATTAAATAGTTGTACCTACTGATCGAGTTACAGGATTGCAAATAAGTGGGGTCATCAAACATAACAACTGGATATCTTGTTAGCTAAAATTAAACAGTTGTCCATGTTTCCCTCGATGTCCTTTCAAATCTACCTCTGACCTGGGAATTTCTGAACATAATTATTGCAAGACGAGAAGAGCTAGTCTGGTTTTATCATGTTGTCATCCGATTACTTTTGGTTATTTTACAATGTCCAGTAATGTTGTGACTTGACGGTCCAATAAGTTCATGATTCCAGGTTACTTTATCCAGTAGATCTTCAACTGTGATAGAAGTCACCAGCTTCCTGGAGGTCCAATTTATTCCATTTATAATTAGTTTTTTTTATTCTAGAATTCATTGATAATTTACATGTGATACCTACCAACCTGAAAAATTTAAAATTACCCTAATAAACACGTTTCAGTGGTAAACATTTAATTCAGGACAGGAACTATGGTAAATTTGGAATACTTTATGACTGCCCATAGTTATTAAAAAAAATTATTCCCGCATATATGCATACAATTTTTATATGATAATATGTTTAATGAGTTTTTATTAGAGCTGGATGTAATTCAGAGTGAAAGTGTGAGGATTTTTATCTGGGAAAAATCCAGTCCTGACAAGGTGAAAAAAATTTTATTTTCAGAACTGATGATACTGAAAGCGAAGGATCGGACTTTATAATACTGAAAAGAGAAGAGACATGCAACTCAATCTTTTTTAATAACACATTGGTTGCTGGAGTATAAAAATTTTAATTTGCATATTGCTCTTTGTTTTTCTTCGACGTTTCATCCGCAGATTTGGATTAAACTGTATTTCACTGGAAGGCATCTCTCAAATGGAACAAAAACATATCTTATTAGCAGAAGCTCATCTAGACGGAAAATTGCTGTGCAGATAATATGGAAGTGTACTTTATTCTTTGTTATCTTTTCATGAAAATTCATTTAATTAATAACGAATTACATTGCGACGGGATATATGAGAATACTTCATTTTATTTCGTAACAATAAATTGAACAATGACGACTCATAAATGCGTGGGGAAAGGATGAACAAAAAACAGGGGATTATAAAATTATATGGATTCTTAAAATTTTATATCTTCCAGGGAAATTTCAACAATAAATAATAAAACTGGCTACCTACATAGGGTTAGCAATTTAATCCTTTCCAATCATGCAAATAATAAAATTCTCATTTTTGCTCAGTTTTCATCAGTTATTATTGTAATACATTTTAGAAACTTATTATGTTTCAATACAGGGTAACTATGCAGTCAAAATATAAACATTCCTGAATAAAACATTAAAAAACTAGTTTGACAGCACATCAAGGACTTGAACACTTTTATAAAAATAATCGTTTCGTTTCAATACTTAGGTATATTCTTGAACAAGAAAAAATGAAGGTATATTCTTGGACAAGAAAAAATGATAGGGCTTGAGTTATTATGCGAAATTAGCCTCACCCTGTGGTACGGTAGCAGTAGCAGTTACTGGCTGCTTGCTTTTAATAATTCAAAAATTTTCCAAAATGTGAACCCACCCTAACAAGGATCTGAATAGCTGTGCTCTATCCAGCGTGTGTATCGGCCGTGGATAACCCGATCATCTTAATATTCACGCATGAGACAAACAATGCTTTCACTGAGTACGGCGATATAGGGGAACGGCGGTTATTAAGGGATTGTTAATCAATTAGGGACGTAATTGTGATTGTGCAGTCGAACCGGTAGACCCATTCCAGGGATTTAGGCAAAGAATATTGTCTTGTCGCCCTATTATGTTGAGGTATGTTGTTTTAATCTCTCTGATTAGGGAAATTACAAACCCTTCTGTCCGCTGATATTTTTCTGATAAATCGAATGGAATATTCGTACTTTTTACAAATCTTAACACTAGTCATGAGTGCAAAATTTGTATAAAACACTACCTATCAGTGGGTATTATGGAGGCTCGTTAAGTTAACGAGCAAGTTTCAGTGGACGTTTTCAAAGTAGGTATTGACTCTAAATGAAAATCTAGCAATTTTTATTATTGCCTTAAAAGGGACTACGCAACAATTTCATTAAAAATATTAGGATTGCATTAGCTTTAAAATGGTCACAGAAATCTGACCGTTAACTTCATAACGGGCCTTTATAAACTTCATTTCCGTCCAAAACAAAGAAATGTTTTATTTTAGAAAAGCCGCAAAAAGACAGACGTTAATAAACAAATAATGAAAATCTCTAACATTTTTTGTTGAAAGCTCAAAAATTTAGTCATTTTTCGCTAGTCTGTAAGAGAAAACTTTAAAATGTTTTTTTTTTTTTAACTTTCCCTCCTCACATTATGTCATTAGTTCGAGCTTTTTCGAAAGTGACTTTTTATTCTTATTGTTCAAAAGAAAAACAACAACAACATGTCGAAGAACTTACGTCATGCATATTTTAGCATTTTATTTATTTATATAAATTAAACTCAACTGGTCTAGATATTCTTATTCTGTTACTCTGTCGTAATGATAGTTAACTTATTCCTGAATTAATTAGAAATTTAAGATCTTCCATTTAATCCCTCGTGGTGGTTAGAAGAGAGAAGAGGAAGAGGACTATACCTAAAAGTAGAAGCAAATATTATATGCGACTTATGGGAGTGTCTCCGAGGATATCTTTCGTGTTTTTATTTTTATAAAAATACATTCTGAAGCTCTTTTCAATTTGTTTTACAAAATAAATGCATACAGGTACCTACTTTTGGATTCCATTATTCCGTCAACTTTGAAGTTGAGTTTTTTTAAATAACTAGTTGAATTTATAATTCCGTGATGAAATTACAAATTTATTCCTTGCTCAAAAAAAGTCATGAATAAATACGCTTATAACGTTTTGAACTCTTATTAAAGATAACGGACGACAAATAAAATTTAAACTTTTATTAGACGGAACAAACCCTTTTATTGCGTTTACGGAAATGGCTCATTTTAACCAATTAAGAGCTAAAAATAGGACGATTTTGAAAGCTTTTCAACGGAAGCACAAGCCTGAACATCCGAATTCAATTTTTAATTTCGACCTCGAATTTCTTGCTTACTGGACGCCGCCAAACGACACACACGAGTGAAATGACTGAATCGATTCCACTCTACTTGTATCGTCTCATTCACGTCCCGAATTCCGCCAAATTTATCCCATTGTCCGGCTCAAATCCCGGTTGCGTCCTAATGAGTCTAAAGCACTACAAGTCTTTTCTCATTACGGCATAATTGAAGCCGGATTCGACAATCCGTATGTTGTTCCGAATGTTTGCAATCTCGGTACTTAATTCGCCGCTTTTTCGGTTCGCTGATGCGTGCCTGAGCCTCAGATTTGAAATTTTTTAGGCCGTTTTAATTGTTGTTGACTTTCAAGTTGTCGGTTTCTGAATAGAAGAGACATAATGTATTTATGTCCTGTTGAATGAGGAGTTTTAAATTTTGTACATAACGTCTTCATTTTATATGTCATCATATTAATAATATATAACCTTTATTACGAAATACCAGAAGAGTCTTTATGCCATTTTTTTATAATTAAGGAGGGAACATCGGTCTTAACTATACAGTAATTATGGGCTGCGAGAACTTGCTCATATACCCAACTTCAAGTAAACCAAATAAATAGCAGAAGACACGACACAAACAACCAGAGCGAGACTGGGAATCGAACTCAGTCCGAGGCAGTTCAACTGTTTAGTAGTCTGCACTTCTAAGCCGCGAAGCCACCGCCGGCTTTTTTTTGCCGTTGAAATTCTTTCGCAGGACTTAGGCACTTTCATTGAAAATTAGAAAAGGAATTTATTATTTAAATTCAAATTCATATGGACTCAATAAAATGGCCTAAATTATAAATTTTACCTTTAAATTAGGCAAAAAAAACTTTAAATTTACAATATTAGGCAAAAAATGTTAGTGTAGAAAAGCAGAAACAATTACTTAATAGGCCAGTGAACAGCTAGCGCGGCGATTTTTGGTTTAACGCGTCCATGAATTCCAACTCAAGTGCTGTTTGCGGAAAGCTTTCATACAGTCGAATCAATAAGTAGTAATAATGATGTATTTATTTCCAATAGGTGCATAGGCATCCAATTACAGGAAACAATATTAAAAAAAAAAACCTTTGTTTGAATGTATACCGCTAACCATAAAAAAAATACAAGAAAAAAACATTCAAGAACAAAGAAGAGAAAACAACGAGCGACCGAGCCCTTAGTAGCAGTCAGAGCTTAGAGCGAAGCAAACCCAGAGACATGTCTATAAGTTTAATAAGAATTTGGAGAAAGGGGAAATCAAAACTGTCAATGATTGCAAAAAAAAATTACGTTCCAAGTTTCAAATTGAAGCTCATTAAAGTAAAGTAGTGAGCTTGTGGGACCAAAAATTACGTATAATCCTTTTTTTTTGTTTTTTTATTATTATTAACCTAAATTACTTAATCATATCAGGGACCGCCATAGCAGTATACCATTCCGCAGCAGAAAAATTGGTAATTTAACTGATTCTTCATTTTAAACTATTGTCGATAAAATGTTAAGTTAACTTTAATCCAATTTCTTTTATCCAACAATTTTTTGTAAATTCTTTTTTTGTGTTCATATTTACCACACTCGATCACCCTAAGTCATTGTTTTACTAAGTATTGAGAGGGTTGTACTGCTGTACACTTAGCAGTCCCCGAATCGTTCATGTCTCACACATCCTAGCCAATTCTGACCACTATCTTTGGCAATCCTGTCGGCCCAGTTGATAGAGGACAACCCCTTGAAGGTGAGTCTACAAATAATTGATGTCTTCACCACAATAACTAATACAATCATGTCAAGCAAGCAAAACAGATCCATTCGGAACTGTTTCCAGAAACACAAATATATAAAGCAACAAAATTAAAAAAAAACATTTTCCACAATGGCGTATGTGCTTCTTATCCTTGCTTGGGATTTGTTAAGGAATCAAAAGATGATCGTTAAGAGTTATATTTTTCTAAAAATGCATAAAGTGTCAAAACTCTTTTTAAAGTTGATAAACGTATATTCCGACCTGAAGTTTATATTATTTGCTCCCAACACACTCCATAAATTTTACCGCTCTCTTTATAAATTTCAAGGATCTCAAAATCGAACTCTCCTCCTCATTCACTGTTGATAAAATAAAAACTACTGGAAGGTTTGTGTATTATATTCTAGTCATGAATCCTGAACTTTTACCACAGGATATTTTATAGTCGACGAAGTGTTATATTTAGGGCCAAGAATAAAAGAACAATTCATCTATATATTTTCATACCCCTTTAAAAGGTTTCAGAATTCAGGACAAGTCCCGGTGTCTTTAGATCTTTTGAAAGATTGGAAAGGGATAAATTCTAATGTTCCAGTCGGTGGTTTTGTGTCACATAATACATACATTCCGTCTTTTATCCTCATACGCGTGGAAAATTGACAAACATGAGTCACGTCGAGAGTAATTCCTGACCATATATCAAAAAGCTAGAAGATTACATTTGAACGCTCAAAAACGCTGCTTCGCGAGATCAACTTAGACCATTATGCCGGATGAAACTTCATCTAAAGAAAGAAAGAAGGCTCCTGAAAAACACATGAAAATAACTTAGTTTTTACGCAATAATAATTCTTCGCCTCTTTTCTCTCAGGAGCGTTATTTAATTTTCTTTTTCTTGAACAGGACAATTTGATGCGCGACGCATGGCCAATCGAATAAGCCGCTTTTAAATTCAAGGACTGTTTTACCGTCGAAATTAAACATGCGTTAAATTCGGGACTAATTTGCATGCATTTGATTCTTCATTGATTCTGCGGATTCGGACTACACTGAAATCATATTATTCGCGGTCTGGGCTTTTAAATATGCCGAGTGGAACAGGGCGAAGGTTTAGAAAGGGTAAATTTAATTTAATCGCTTTTATCTGCTGCGGTCTCTCAATTTTTTGCTTGTAAAATAGTTGAACAAAAAGCAGAATATGCATAGATGCAGAATTAGATTTTACGTTTAAAGTAAAGTTTAATCAGAATGTTATGTGTGATGTTTGTTATGACCAAACGGATGGAACATTTTAATTTCGTTTGCGCAATTAGACAGAGTTTCTTGTTCAAACAACAGAATTCATAAATATTTTACTCCTATTTATAAAAATGTAACTCAACTTAATTTTACTTGGCATTCAAAACAAGATTATTTTTATTACTTAGGTACCTACTTATCCCGTTTTACTCACATTATTTATTTGTTTCACATCAAAATTCTTCTTGTTCTTCTTCAAAAAAAAAGTATAATTACACTTATTATGTAAAAAAAGCATCATGTTAACAGGATTATCAATGTTGAAAATATTTCTCTATGCATGTGGATGAAAAAGGTTGCTATTGTTGGTAATTTCTCAGAGGTAATCCGGCAGTTGAACATGCTAATTTCCAGATAAAACACATGCCAGGGAAATCTCCTAACTCCCAGAGTTTTTAACATTTGCATAAAACTTACAAAAATAGTGTTATAACTCTTCGAAATGCGAACAAAAGTATTCTGCCGGCCAGAAACAGAAGCCGCGTCCTGAAATCTGGAAGCACCTTCTAGTCTGGTCAATTCATACGTAATACCTAAAGTTGATATTGCTTCTCCGGCTTTGTTGGTTTTATACAAGCCAGGTATTCATTTCAAACAATTTCACCCTGGGGAAAAATTGCATCGATACTTTGTTACGTCCGCTGGTCTTCCTTCTTCGCCGCTGATGTTTGGCTTCCAATTTTCTGTAAAGCTTCCTTTCCTAAATTTATGTTTGTAGAGTGCCCGAAGGAGTACCGCACCTGCCTGTAGTACATCGATTTTCCACGTCAAATAGATTTAACTCGTTCCATTAAAATATCGTCTCAATCGATGAGGAAGTACACATATCTACGAGAAACCCACAAGTATTTTCTTTCGCAAATATTGAAAACTCATCTTGTTGATATTTAGATTCATGTTATCTTTCTTGTATAAAAAATAAATACCTATTAATGTCTATTTTTATGAATTTATTTATTAATTTCAAGTTTTAGGTACTCATGGGAAAAGTTGTCGTTCACATGACAAATTTAATGTCAAAAAATATATTGCTCTAAGAAGGAATTATTTACTCTACTTTTCAAGACCTAGTTTCTGTGAATTTATTATTGAATTATAAAATACTGAAACGGTATTTTTATGAAAAATTATTAAAAAAGTCTCATAATCGCTTGATCTGTTTGTCAAAAAACTAAAAAAGTGTCTTCTTTTTTTTGATGTTTCATATTCTTACATACTTAAGAGATGAAATATCAAAATATGGTGATAAAATTTTGAATTCTAAATTCTGAATCAAAAAATTCTAGGGGTGGAATGTTGTAATTATTGAGAGGACTAATAATTTCTAAAATTCCAGATATACTGGGGCTCCATAAGAAAAAATATTTCTTTTAAATGTTTCTAAAAAGATTATTTACAAATATGTAATATCTTTCGCCATTAACTATGAAGAAACTGTTCGTTCTTTTTCGGGCAATACCTTTTCTTGTGAAATATCGCTTAAACAGTAAAAACACTTTGTCGTGACCTGAGTTGGCCATAAATTTTTTTTTTTTAATATTACCTTGTACAGGGTGATCCATCACGTATGTCCACCTCGAAAATAGAGGTTAATTTTATATAAAAAATTGAATCTTTCGTGGGGATTTGTGTAAATAATATAATAATATAAGGCCATAGAATGGCATAATCAATTTAATTTTTTTTTCATTAGGCCACCAACGGTTGGAAACTGTACCTAATTTGGTGGTAAAGTGACCACAATGAATTCGATTTTTTGTCAATATATCGGTAGAAATCTATTAATATAATCATTACAATCATCATTACAATTAAGCTTTTACTTATGTAAAATGCCAAAAATATGGAAATTGTAGCTAGAATGATTCATATGCAGGGTGTTTGGTAACTGAACAGCCAAAATCGAACGTCATGTATAAAATCGTATTTTAAGCTTAAAACAAAAAGTAACTTTTTTCAAGATAAAGTCTCGCTTGGGAAGTATTTCCAAAATTGTTGTTCAGTTACTGAATAAAACATATTTTTATTGCGGCCTTTGTTTTACATTTTTGAAGATATTTCCTAAACCAGGCCTCATCTTGAAAACAGTTATTATCTCTTATGCTTCAAATACGATTTTACACATGACGTTCGTTTTGACTGACCATTTTTTATGTATTTTATTTAACTAAAGTCTTGTAATTAGTTTTTTGATATTTCTTTTCAGCCATTTTGATTTTATTGAAGAAAATGATGCATTGAAGAAAAATAGAATTTATTTTGGTCACTTTACCACCAAATTACAGTTTTTGCCGCGGGTGGCCGAACGAAAAAAAAATTAAACTGATTATGCCATTCCTTGGCCTTATATTAAATAGGTACACGAATACTTTAAATTTTCTTTCTTTATCTATTTCGAGGGTTGGACATAAGTGATTCTTTCGATAAGAAAATTTAATTTTCGATTTTTTGGTTCAATATTTTCGATAATTTATTCCACTGCTAACATTTTTAATAGAAGTACCAAAAACTGAGCATGAGATTAAATTTCCTAACATCGTTGCACAAAACGTTGAAAAATTGTCAATTTTCTGTATAATAGTTGTCATTTATTAATTATTGATTGGCGAAAAATCCATTCATAATAATTATTGTTAAATGAAAATAACGTTTTTTTTTTCAAAAATTGACATTTCTAAATTATTATTATTAATGAATTTTCTATTTGTTCCAGTTATATCTTCAAGGGTGCGAAGCCACCAGAATTGTGATAATAATGCATTTCTGCAATGCTCAAGACCTCTATCAGTTCTAACTGACAACGGCCTTGCTTTTGCTTCTACTAAAAGCGACCTTGGAAAGATTTGTCCGTAAGTATAAAATATTTTTGTAATTTTTCTGAATAACTAATTTATTTAAGAAACATTTATTAAATAAGTAACATTAACACTTACAATAATAAAGTATAGCGAGGAGAATTAAAAATTGATAAAAAAAAAATAAATCGATATGGGACTTACTCTGAATGAAGCAAGCATAGACTTATTATACGTAAAAGCTTAATTTAAGTACCTGCCTAAATATTTGATTAAGAAATTATAAAAATTCAATGTTTTGTGACACATATTTTAATTCTAATTTAATTTAAGTCGCCGATCTTCAGTAAAAAGTTGAGATACTCTATTATTCTCCTCTCTTGTAGTAGGTATCTTTTATACAAGAAGAAAAAATTGATCAGGTGTCTCAGGACTAGTGTCCACCTCAAAAATAAAAAAAAATCGATCATAAACAACGACAACACGTACTCATTATTTCTTATTTTCATTCAGATTAAGGTATTTTGGGGAAAGGGTCGGTTTCCTTGTCTACAATTTCATCGATACTTTGCCATATTTTTTTTATTCTATTAAACTCTCATCAAAAAAAGTGAGGTCCCAACAAGGTATCGTTTTTACTATCCCACATTAAATGTTCAACGAAAACTGTTGTTGCAAGTGCTTCATCTGAGCCTTTTGTGATGGATTTTCGAGCCTCTCAGGAACATTGTCGAACCTCACTTGATGAGAAAATTATTTTTTAGGGAAGTTGGTGTGGCGATCGTCTTTCGGGTAATCTTCCTGAATTTTCAAATCTAGAAAATCTTTCTCGTAAATTCGCTGCAGGGGAGCTTTGAAAATTATTTTTCAAATTAATTTTGACAAAGGCTAGGAAAACCAGTTATGGCAAAAGTGAAACTGTTCCTGTTTTTTTTTTTTTAACTGACGCACGCTGCTTCCGAACGTAGATCAGGAGATGGATGTGTTTTTCAGTAAAAAAAAAAACGCAAACTTTGTGGATTTTAAATTTTGCGATGGGCCATCCTGGAGAGACTCGGTAAAGGAATTTTTCTGCTAAATTCCGTTGGGTTTCATCAAACCTTTCCAAACAAATATATCGCCCTTTAAAATTTAAGCCCAAATATTAAAAAAATATATGTTTTCGTAACTGGTGACCTAAAACAATGTAGCTTTCGAAACCCCAGACTCCATAATAATTTATAAACATATTGTTTGTTAACAATGAATCCATTACATCTTTTTCTATATACGAATAGGTATAAGTACTTACGTATTTAATGTATTTATAATAAATATAGAGCGCTTATAAAACATGAGTATGCAAAAAAACATAACTCCCTTAATTAGTTATTTACCGTAAATAAAAGAAAATTTTTTGATAATAAAATATATAATCCAGTACATGTTGATGCGAGAGCTTTTTCCTTCATAATTTAAATTAGGAATTCTGCTATCCGCTATACAATAGAGTTCCCAAATTATGTAGAACCAAAATTCATTAGAAAGGTAAATAATAAATCTTTTGAAAGCAGATTTGTTCTGTTAGTCTTGTTTGAAATATTGAACATGTGGCGTCCATTTTTCACTCATTGTTTATTGAAAAGCTCTGGACGATTTGACGTATTATGTATACGTATATTTACCGATTTTTTAGAGAAGAATCCGAGGACTCTCTCATTATACACTTACATTAAATTCATGTAAAACCTCCCCTGAAGTAAAAATAATATTATTAATATTACTCTTTCGAGTACAAGGAGGTACCTACACTATATTTTGAAGGTTTAAAAAAAAATTTAATTTTAAACCTCAGCAACAAGGACGCCCCAAAGTAATATTTGGATATTCTCCACATGAAACCTGGCACACGTTACGGTCGGCAATTTCAGGATTTTACCTCACACTACATTTGCTGCACAGTCAGCTGTCTCTCATGATAATCTTCCAGTTAATGAGCTCTTTTTTACAACTCCCTCAAATCTTGCGCAAATATGATAAGTTAACATGTTTAATTTCACAGACGCCTGATAAGCATAATGTAAAACGGGCTGCTAGGTACTCAGTAATCAAAACACAATGGGATTTAGCTGGAGGTGGACACTAATCTACAACGTTCTAGGAACATAAGCCTGAATTAGTGCAATGTTTCCCTCTATGGTAATATTAATGTTGAATTTTGTTTTATAATTTCTAGGCGATAAAGGCATTTCATTTTCTTTCAAGTTTCTACTAAATCTTTATTAAAATACATAATACATAGGTACTATTTTTTTTTATAGTAAGTAATTAACGATATAATTTAAATTTTGAAATGTGTAACTAAACTCAACTATGCTCTTAGTAGCGTGTGTGAGTCGGAAAAAACCCGAAAATTGTAAATATTTTGAGCCGGAACAAGATTACTCCTCCCCCCCCCCCTCCGTTTTGGAGGATGCTGAACACGATGCCGTTGTCAGAATTTCTCTTTGGGGTTGCGCAACCCCTCAAAACGGCCAAAAACCACCCCCTAGAGAGATAAACCGCGCTTCAATCCATTTCCCTGCAAAAAAAAAACCTTCCCCCCGTTTTCGAGGATGCTGAGCACAATGGAGGTGCTGGACATCACGTGCGACCCCGACCAACCCCTCCACCGGCCAATACTCACCCCCGAAATGGGTGATTTTTTTTATGTACAGGGTGTCCCAATTTGCTTGATTTTGGCTGTTTCGGCCATTTTCAGGCCAGATAGAGAAAAAGTAACTTAAGTGTCTAGAGCTCGATTTTCGTGAAACGCGAAAATGTGAAAACAGCATCGAGATATCTCTAACCGTTTCCGAGATATCGGCAAATTTTGACATTTGACAGATTTTGAAAAAGTGCCATAACTTTTTTATTCGTGTTTATTTTTCCATGCAATGAAAACTTTCTACAGGCACTTTTAAAATCAGAATGCAATGCATTAATCAAAAAAAATTTATCCCCTTTGGATTTTATCCCCTTGGATCCCCCAAACTAACTTCGAATCTAAAACTGAGTGCCTAGTGCCTACTGTTATGGCGGCGCTCTTATATACACGCCGGACGTGGCTCTCGAAATCTTCTAGCACTAACGTAGCTCGAATATGAGCAAAAATGAACCCAAGATAATTCTCAGTGCTTCCGTTACAATATTAAATGAAATATGTTAGATACCGGTATACAGGGTGTTAATTAAGGGTATGTACTAAATTTAATGGCGTATTTCTGAAAATGTCTGGTTTTCAAGATATAGTTAAAGTTTATTTTCTAAATCGTTTTTTTATTAATAACTCAAACATTTTTTTGCCGATTCTGTTCAAATTTGACACTTGACAGTGTTATTTGCAGTAATAAGTAGCTCCTTTAGCCCCAAGTAAATTAAAATTATCAAGTCCAGTGGCGTCACGGGGCACCCTTACCGGTATTATTGCAAAGAAAAGTGTACACCACTGACTTTTGTTTAATTTTGATATTTTTCCAGATTAAGCAACTAAAAATACAACTTTTATGTCGTTTGACTTTTCTTTGTATCTCCTGTCGTTTTCTGTAAAAAAAGCCGCTTCAAGACATTTTGAGAAATTGATTTAAATTGAAGCGACTTTTTTTCTCTCAAGAGAAGTAAGATGTTCAGATTTTAGCTGCTTAAAATCTGAAAAAAATATCAAAGATTTGAAAAAGTCGCTGGCGTACATTTTCATTTCAATAATGTTGGTGAGCAAAAATAAATGTAGTAAATACCCTTAACTAACACCCTGTATTTTTATTAAATTGAAAATTGAAATTCGTTACTTGAACTTGTAAATAAATTTTAAATAATTACGAATTTCAGTCATAAACTTTATGGAGCAAACTTCCAGCTGATATAGCTGGAATTCTTTCAATTATCAGCGAGGAATCTGAAGCTTCAGCAGAATGAAAAATAAACGGAGATATTGCTTATCTGCGTTATTATTAACAGGATCGCGGTTTAATCGGAAAATATTTAGAAAAGCTTCGCTCATTTTCGTCTGCTTCCAAACTTGACCTGGACAGCCTTTTCCAATAATATGGGCGTTAAATCCTTTTAAAATCACATTCTGATTTAAATTATTCCATCCGTTATTAATTGATTGCCATGTCAGATAATTATTTTAAGTCCTGAAAATAAGATGGCTCAGCTTATCTACCGAATAATTGTGTATTATTTTTGAAGTTCAAATTTAATCGAGTATAAAAATCCTTAAATTGCTGCCAAGCTATTTTAACGGAGCGTTAATTTTTTCTGGTTGTTGTTATCTTGTAGATGTGCTTTGTACAAAGTATATCTGCAAATTCCATGTTTTGCGAGACTTTTAATTTACTTTCGTGTAGGGAAATTCCAGGGGAATAGCAATTTATGAATATTACAGGAGATGATGGTGTTTCTTGGGAAACTTCTCGACAAGAAGTATAACAATGAATGCGAACAGTATTACAGGAGGAACAAAAAATGTTCTTCGCATTTGAATAAAATCACGTCTGAATTAAAACTTGAAAATTGTATTTCTATGTTCCTGTGTAAATAATTTTGATGGAATAATCACTTCGCTCTGCATCGGCCAGTCCGTTAAGGAAGGGCGTCGAGAAAGTAAAGATGAATTGAATTTTAACTTTACTATCCAAGAGCAGCGCGAAGTTGTTTATCCTCGCTTGACTTCATTCAGTTTGTAAATAAAGGAAAAAGAACATCCAACTTTCTCTCGGGGATACCTGATGAAATAATTAAAAAGCCTTGTATAAATATTAAATGGGTCTAATTTATCTGAGAGGGAAGATTTATTTTGCGAAATAAGTACTTATTCAAAAAACATAGGAATTGTTTCGTCAAGTGATTCACTGGACGGTGTAAGGAGAGTTGAAAAGTGATTTTCAAGTGGTTTGTTATTGTTAAGTCTTTCTTGCAAGCACAGCTCAGTGCCCAGAATTCGTTTTAAATTCAACACATCTAATCTCATTCATGTTACGTTCGCCCTTTAACCTACTAAAACCCTGTACACATAAATTAGATAACGATTCCAAAGTTTTGCGAGAACTATTGCTGATAAAGGCTTAAACACATTTCTGTAATTTCCTGTATACCTTCCGCTTATTTCCTCTTAGTCAAAGTAAATAATTGCTATGGTTTATTAGCTGGACGTGCATCCAATTAATTAATATTATAAAACTTTCTATTTCAGAGATCTGAAAGACGCCATACACTGCATCCATAGCCACGCAAGACTTTGCATGAACTTCCAAAGCAGAAGACATTTCAAGAACATGTTTCATTCCACAGGACTCATGATAAACGAGCTATGTAAAGAGGGAAGTTTCCAAGAAGGTATGTTACATGATTACATGATAATAGCACCCTAAATGGCATATTCAGTATCTGGTTTAGAAGTTTTACTATCTCTGATTAGTTAGATTAGCTTCAAAGAGAGGGTTATTTATTTCTTAATATGATTGTTGTATGGTAATATTAACCACTTTATTTTGTTTTTTTTTCAGAATATTTACGACATGCACCGTGTATGAAAAAAGGAGTTAATGATAATAACGTGTGTTTGGCAAGGTATGCGAACGAAATGTCACAAATCCAAGCACAGAGTCATAATGTCACTGCAACTGATACCGAAGTACCCAACGCATCGGAAGCTGATATTTACTACAAGAGAAAAAGGGAAGCGGCTGCCAATGCAGGAATTAAGAGTATTTGCTGGTGAGAAAACATTTGTTCTTTGTTGCCAATTTAGGATTCCAAAAAGTAAAAATTCGACCCGAAATATCGAGTTTAAAGTGCAGTTTTCATCAAGATCATTATTTATGAAAATAAATAGATAATTAGCATTATTTTTAACGTTTATTTAATTAGGTAATTCGGTTAATACTGGGCAAATAAATAATTTGACAGTGAGCCTTATTTTTCTAAGAAGAATTCTAGCTCCAAGAACATCCTCGACATTAACCACCATAACAATAATGGGCAGCTGCCGCATCCCGCATCTCAATAGCCACATTTTTTGTTTCGCTAATCGCCTTCTGTAAAGGCCTCTAGTTTTCACTGCTTCGCCCACTCCTCGATATCCCTTTATCTAAGTCTTTCTCCTTTTTTTCTCTATTTTTAGGTCGGATTTAATCATTCATTTTGGTTGTCTTCATCCGTCTTTCTTTTAACACGTTCAACTATATAAATTGCTGCGTCTAAATTCCAGTTAGGTTAGCTTTTATTCACTTTCGAAGATAAAAAAATAAAATTCAGTATACAAGCATTCAGAGTAACTTTAATTCATTAATAGGACTTGAGTTTATTGAAAATTTTACCACTCCTGCCTCTATCAATGATTATTATCTGCTTTATTAATGTGGGTATTCATTTACTCTGTCAAATGTATGTATGTTGTTATCATCCCTCGTTAATATTGCTTATTGTTTGATTAACCACTTCGTGAATTGGGTTTCCTCCCATATTTCAAGTCAATCAAATGGGCATATGGCCGTGCCCACTTTCCCTGCGTGCAAATATTTATATTTCTGTTATTTGTCATAATGTGACTATAATGATGTTTCTATAAAAATTATTTCTTCTCAAAGGTAAAATTACATTTTTATTACAAACCCATTATAACTTCTCGATAACGAGAGAAAGTCGAGGAAAGCTTTTCGAAGCTTGCGAGTGTTTGCTTTGATTTTTCCAATTTTAAGGAACTTTTGAATTTCATTTAAAACGAAAACTAAGATTTAGAAGCTATTTACTGTAGATCTGCAGTTTCGTTTCATTAAGTATTCGTTATTTAATAAAAGTGCAAGAAGAAACTTAATTCCTTTTATACCGAAGAGAAAGAAATAAATTTTGTGAGTTTTATCAACGTCTCATAATCATAAGCTTGCATACCTACTTCTTATTTTCGTTTCATTGAATGCAGATGATGTTTGAAGGTCCTATCAGTTATACATCCAATGTATATATTCAAAAGTACGAAACTTAAAAAGAATGGAAATCCTGTTCCTCTTTCTTATATTCATTCATTTTATTATTCAAATTTTAAACATTATTCCGAACAATTATTGCATAATCCTTCCTATACCTAGCATAAAATCACGGAAATTCGGAATATAATCTGGTAAGGTATTGTTTGAAATGAGATAAATATTATTATTGGAATAGTTATACGGAAACACTCATTTTTCACGTAATGAACCATAGTTACCAAAAAAATAATGCTTTTTATTATAAGTAGTGTGGGAAAAGTTACTTGTGAAATACGATGGTGACTTAGTGGTTCATCAATTTTTTTGGGTTTTTCGAAATCTGTATTTAACCTGAAATAAAATAAGGACTTCACTCCAAGAACCTTCTCTTCTTCTGGAGTGAAAGTGTGATTTATGGCTTCATCTTACTGGAAGTGGAACCAATGTAAGGATGGGAACGCAACATTGTTAGAATTCTGATAAAAATAAAGCCAATTTTTTTCAAAATCACAAGTTTTTCCAAGATGTTTTCTGGCTTTGGCAGATTTAAATATTTTTACTGTAACGTCGCTATTTTAGTGTATACGCTATTTTTTATAGTATTTTTAAAATTAATTTTTTTTTCAGTGCATTCCAAGGTTTCGTTGAATGTTCCACTTCAACAATAAGGAGAACTTGTGGAGAGGATGCAGCAGCTTTCAGTTACAATTTCTTGAACCGAATGTCGAATGCTATGTTACAGGTTAGTATTTACAATAAATCTAAGTATTAGCAAAGTATTACCAAAAGAATTGGGATGAAATTTTGTATTTGGATACCTGAAGGTTTTCGCTCCATCCCTTGAAACTTGTAGCCAATCAAAAATACCAGAATACAAAATTTAACAAGTTCATGGTCATCACTATTCCTTTGGAAATACGCGGGCATACATATGCATCAATGAGATTTATAATTTCAAGCAAGCTATTTGGAATGTATTTGGAAAAACATTTTCGGCTCACCAATACGTATCCAAGACATATTTATTTTCGAATTTACTTACATTATCTCAATGTTTGTTAAAACCACAAGAAGAGTTATTCTTAAACTTAGAAAGCGTACGAAGAGTTATAGGAGGTGATTTTCTATAGTAGCAGAACAAAAAATAATAAGAAATTAAAAAGTTAGATAATATTAAAAAAATTCAGCATCCTAGTTTCTTCAAAATATCTCAAAATCTAAGATAACTGTCCCTTTGGGTAGCTTTTTCAGGTAGAAAAGTCACAAAATTCTCTACAACTTTCCTAATTCAAACATTCTCATATCTCCAATGAAGCAGGCAATATCCAAAAAAGAACCACCAATCTGGGTATATGACAAACATTGTTATATTTAAATTCTGCGGATCTCTACTTCAAGGTCATCATAATATAAACGGTCCAAATATTATGCACGTTACATACACAGGGTGTTTCAAAAATGTGTTTGTATAACTAAAAGGTATGTGAAAGGAAAAGAAAAATGTTGCTATTAAAATGGGTTCGCGAATTTACAGTTTTCGATATACAGGGTAGGGTGTTAAAAAAATTCAGTTATTTGACGATATCTCAGGAACCGTTTGAGATACAAAGTCCAATTTATGTACACGTCTTATGTCATTAATATTCTCTACTTTTTGACGGCTTATTAAAGCTAATGAGACAATGAAATAGATCATTAAAAAAAATTTATTGAAAACAAGTAATGTTTTTGTCCACAACAAAACATGTTGCTACCTTTATGTTTTTCATCATAAAATGCTCTTTTTCTCAAAAATCGTTCACGTTAAAGCGTTTGACCAAGAGCAGTTTTTTACGTAGAAGATATTGAAAGTTTAAAACGTGCTTTCACAATGCCAATTTTCCCAGAGTCGTAGAAGTTGGGGGCAAAAAAAAATTCAAGAAACCCTGAAACCTCCACCACTGGCATATGAAAAATTTTAGTTAGCATTACAAAAACAGGTAATATCAATCGTATAAGATGTGTATAAAAATTCAGTTGTATATCTCAAACGGTTTGTGAGATATCGTTAAAAAACTGATTTTTTTTTCAACACCCTTGTATCTCGAAAACGGTGGTTTTTGCGGATTCACGTTAATAGGAATTTTTTTCTCTGAACGCGCCAAGGAATCATATTTTTCATATTCCGACACATGTTTTGAAAAACCCTATATACAGGAGTGAACCTGAATACCAGGTATATACGAAAGGAAGTAATTCTTTGGCTTATTTTATGACTAAAAGTTCATATAAACATAAGTCCGCAGTCGCTTCGTTACCGATTTACAGGGTGTTGAAATTTGAAGATTTATTCATTTTTTTTCTTTGTACTTAGCTCCTTAAGACTAGTCAAACTTTAGTCAAACAGTTAGTCACATAGGGTCATCCCAGGTTTATTTTTTAACAGGCAGTGCCGACTAAACTGTCAAAATTAATGGAATTGAGAAATTATCAAAAAAAAAACGAAAGCCTGTTTTACCATTCAAAAATTTGAATTTTGTCTTACAAATTAGAGGAAATTGTTTTTTTAACCGTTGCAGATGCAAAAAAATATAGGAGACCAAAAAGTTTATAAATAAAACAGAAAATTCATTTTTTCATATTTTAGAATCTCCCAGCAGCGCATCCCAAAAAAGTTCAAGTGAAGAAATGGGAGAAATTCATCAGGAAAAAATCTCTTTGTAGCCAAATTTGAGAGAAATATCTCAAAAACCGTGGGAGTTATAAAGATTTTTTTTTTAATTTCAACACCCTTTAGATCGGTAAGGAAGGGGTTGCGGATCTATGTTTGTATGAACTTTCAGACATAAAATAAACCAAAGAATTACCTCATTTCGTATGTACCCGCTATTTAGGAACACCTGTATATTTTTTAACGAGATTGTAAATATTTAAAAGTATATTGTAAAAGTAGTCTGGAATCTTAATATAAACTTCTACTTTTTGAAGATACATTTGGGGAAAATATTGATTGATATCAATCATTGATATTTTAATCTGAATTGAATGAAGGGATAGGGAAGCAGAAGGAGAATCCCAAGCAACTAGGTCAGCTCAGACCTTTTATTTTAAATATTTTAGCCCAAATTTCATGTTTTTTAAAAGTGTATTCGAACTTCTTCGTAACATATACATAGGAACCGATATATTTTTGTATATCGATGGATTGAAATCAATGTTTTTGATTATAATTTTTATACCACGCATATAGGGAGAAATAAAAATAAAAGTATGTATGTAATATGAGATACCTAATCCTGTTTATGATAAAATGTATTGTAATATGAATTTATATTTTAATGTTGGTGTTTTTATAGTCGCAATTAAAACGAAAGAGGCCGAGTATGGTATAAAATTTTAGAGGGGATAAAAATACCGAAACCCCTGAGTAGGAATTTACGGAAAGGCTTTGAATTTTGTATGAATCAGACCAAATGAGATAACCGGAACTGCCAATAAATGTGTGTAGTTGTAATCACGTTCCTGCCATATTTTCCTTATATAACCCAGAGTTACGACGTTTAGGCTATTTATCCTACCCTTTATTTTCTCTCGTTTGTTATTTACATATTTTTGTTTTCCCTCAACTATCCGCTTTAACATGTGCTGTACATAAAAACGGCTTAATTATAAAATTTGCACATTAATAATTTTTAACACACTTGAGACGTTTAATATTCAAGGTAGGTGCTTGATTAATTGCTTGAGCTACAACATATTTAGCAAATTTAGCTATAGATACGACGTATCCCCTAAGGACTCGAATGTATGTAAAGCATGTGATATTAAAAGGGTCATGAAAACTGAGTCGAGAAATAAAAGGGGTGCATTTAAAATTTTATTATTGCACTACTTTTAAGGGAATAGAATAATACCTAGGTGGATGTAAATCATAAATTAAATCACGACTATGTTATGATTTGTTACCATATTGTTACCATAAAACGTTTAAAAGTGGCGTGCTCTACCTGTTTTTATTGAAACTGTAACAAATTTCTATCCTTCTACTTTAATCACAAGTAAAAGGAAGCCCATGTTCTTTTTTATCGTCTGCGCTGTTAGACTTTTAGCAAACAATGTAAGTGTGGGGTGTAAGCTGAAATGGCATGCAAAAGTTCACCTGTGACTGTTATGGCTACATAGTTGTTTTTTTTATTATTATTTTCTTTCCAAGTAATTTCTTGCTTTGAATTTCTACATTTTCTGTACATATACACTCACACATCCCCTCAACAGAGGCGACATAGGATTAATACATCGTGTCGCAAATGTAAAACGACAATAATGGGTAGAAGTTGAAACAGGAGACCGAAGTTCGAGTACCGAGGGCCTTGGGGACTGGATGAAACGCTCGTGTGAATTAATTGATTGTATGGCTTATTTCGAAACCTCACGCTTAAATAATGCAGGCACGTTCTAAATTTGCTTTTATAAGTTCAGATATTGCTTCGAGGCTGTAAAAATTTAGAGAAAGATAAAACAAATACGTAAGTGAAAAAAAAATTCATGAAGTACATGAAATTTTTATACGAAGTTCAGTCTGGACGTAATGCAAACGGATGCAACATTTTAAAAATTAACAACTCTAAAATTTGAACTCAAGTTGACGAGAATTGTGCAAAAATTCTAGGAAGAATTAGTCATGAAGTAATTAGCTTGAAGATAAGCTTTGCAACATTAACCAGAGTAAAAAGGTTTTTTTAAGAAGTAATTTAATCATTAGATCGTTTTCAAACCTATGATTTTTTTTTATTCTTGGAAATTGATCAATTCACCTACCTGCTTACAAAAAAAAGCTATTAAAGTATTAATTAGAGATACTATTTCAGATAAAATGATGCAGTTCCTGTTACATCGTTTGGTACTTTAGACAGGGTGTTGAGTTGATTGGCAAACAAAGAAACTATCAAAGTTCTTTTTGAACTGATTATCTTTCTTTTGGATGCAACTCCGGATATTATATTCATTCAACTGATTTGAAAATACATACAGAGTGATTCATTTCCTGGTCAGTTAAATAGCTCTCATTCTTTGTAATGTTATCAATTTTGCAGGACAAAATAACCAATTAACATACATTCATAAAAGTAGTTTAGTCAGTCTCCACATCATCTTCGAACTTGAAAATATGCGAATCGATGTAAACACAATAGTTCTCAGCATGCCCTTGACGAAACCTGCCGGACTGTCACAGAATGGAGCTGCGGGACAGCTACATAAGCTCAAAGTAACTTTACTCCGTTATTATTCATCCTGCCCCGATAATATCGATTGAATTTGGAGGATTCATTCCGAATACTTTTAAATCACCTTTTGTTGGTTACTTACTATCATGATACTATTAATCATGATCATTTATCACAATTATCAATCAGCCCATTTGCCTCCACTGCTGGACATAGGTCTCCCCTAAATTTTGGCACTCCTATTTTGCGCAGTTTGTATCCAGTTTCCTCGGATGCACTTAACGTCGTCGGTCCATCTGGTTGGTGGTCTTCATCTGCTCCAATAAGCCTCTTGGCGTGGTCTCTACTCGACTATTTTCTTGGTCCACCGTTCATCTGTTGCTCTAGCAATTTGACCAGCCCATCTACTTTAGGATTGATATTCGCTCCACTGCATCCATAACACATGTTCTTCATCTTATTTCCTCGTTTGTGGCCCTGTCCCTGAGGGAGATCCCCAACATTGACCTTTCCATCGCTCTCTGGGGAACTCGTATCCTATCATGATGGACAGGACACGTTGGTCAAAGACCTTGCTCTTCAGACACATGGGGATGTCATATTAAGTATCTCTCTCATGTTTCCAAATGCTACCCACGTGAGGCCTAAATATTCTTCTGCTAATCTCGTATGTCTGGTTGTCTCGACCAATTTTAATTTCAGGGCCCAAAAGTATTTCTAGGATGGTACAACTTCGACAGCGCCTATATGGATGTGTCCGCTTTGCTACCAAATAAATTTGTCCCAAATCAATTGTCATAAATTGCGTCTTCAGAGTATTAATTTGGAGCCCAATGTGTCCTGACACCTGGTGGAGTCTTTGCAACATAACTTTGCCTTGTCAAAACGATCCGATATCAAAACCAAGTCGTCCGCAAATCTAAAATGATGCAGGTATTCACATGTTAATGTTCACGCCCGTTTATCCGATTTTAATTGCTTTTGCACCATTAGTGTTGTGAATAAGTTTGGCGGGATGGTATCGCCTTGTTGGACCCCACGCTGTATTTTAAACTTACGTGTATTGGTATGAATTCTAACACAGACTGGGGCGGTATCATAGAGGCTTTTTATTATTGTGCTAAACCGATGGTCAATTTTTGACATTCCGCCAAGGCTTTCAATATTCTGTGTTGGTCTATAGTGCCTTTTCATAATCTACAAACATTAGTGCAAGTGGTTTTTTTAAATTAGGTACCTACTTAAATTCTATACGCATTTTGCCATTAAGGTTTTTAAGGTACGATTCTACCCAGGGCAAAACCAGGTCAGCTCGATTTTTTTCGCAAAGCCCGGTCAGCTTTGCAGTTTTTTTTATGTCTATTTTTTAGACTTTTTTGCTGTAGGGCCCGGTTAGACAAAGTCCGGTCAGCCCTAGAATTCAATTTTTGCTCAAATGACAAAGTCCGGTCAGACCAAGTCTTTTTTGCAAAGTCTGCAGACAAATTCCGGTCAACTCGAAAATTCGACTTTCGCAAAGTCCGGTTTGCTTGAATTTTTATTTTGAGGTCAATTTTTTTGGTTGTTTTTTTTTGCAGGATGTCCGGTATGATAAGGTCATTCGGTTAGCTCAAAAATTTAACTTTTGTCAAACCGGACCTTATCAAATCAGACCTCGCAAAAAAATTAATTAGATCTGACTGTATTTTATCTCTAAGTGGACCTTGCAAAAAAATAAAATTGCTGGATCTGGTCAAACCGCCGGGCCTCACAAGCATCAGCTGACCGGATATTGTCAAACCTGGCTGTAAATTATTGGTTTACAAGAATTAACAAGAATTACAAGATTTTTCCAATTTAAACATCATACTTATTTAGAAATACGTGAAGTAGCAATTCACTCACTTCATCTCAACTCCATCTCAACTTGATCTCAAAAGCCGCCAGTGACTCAGAGCGGGACTCGAACACACGATTTTCTTATTTGAAGTCAAACGCTAAATAACTGGACCTATAGTTAAATCCATCTATTCCATAGTTGGTGAATTGGTGAATTGTATGGGGATAATTATAATCTGAACTTACGAAAATCCAAATAAAAAAAAATATATTTACTTTTTTTCTTTAATTTAAAATTTCTTTCAAGTTGCCCACTCAACCATATAAATAATTGCTTTCTACTGAAAATAAAAAAATGCACGTGTTAGTTTTCCAGAAAAAACATTTTTGATGGGCTGTTTCTACCCCTTGGAATTTAAATTTTCTTCTTTCTTCTTTTTTCAATCAAAATTCTTGCTTATCGAACACGTACGGCATAAAATAAAATTATAGGTAGGTACTCGTCTTAGACAATACATATGTATATATGTATAATAAATATACATATATTGTCTATTTCTCTAATTTCTCTGTCAAGTGGTTTAAGATTTTTTTTTAATTATGTTTTTTTCTAAAACGGATTTGTAGATAACCTACCTCTTGTACCATGAAAGTTTAAACAGAATTGGCAGAATATTTGACTCTTCATATATTTTTATTACCGTTTAATATAGCAATTAAAAGCAATTGAAAATCATTAGAAAGAGAACAAATAGTTGGCGTGTTTGTTTCTCGATGATATGTGGTAATGACGATAGTATTTCATCCTTGAATTTTTATTTTTCATTATGTATAACATAAAATAATATCAATTTTCTTTTTTTTTCCAGCAACACTGCACCGAATTTGACAGAAAAGTGTGTGGCTTACCGTCTCTAGCTGCGTCCAGTTCTTCTTCTTACAGCTGGTGCACATTTCTGGTAGTAATTCCATTTTTAGTGGGGTGGTTATAAATCACTTCCTAGTGTCAATTCCAGTTAGATTTAATAAGATCTTTGCTCTCATTTCGTGCGAATGTAATTGTACATATTATAAGTGGTACGAGTAAATTAATAATGTTTGAAATTTGAATCATATTCTATTAATATTTGATAACAGTGGTATTACTGTTGGTTTTATTATTAGTTTGTTTTAGTGTTCTTTTTGTTAGAACCGATTTGTAGTCTCTTTTTGAAATGTTTTAAATCATATCCTAGTTTAAGGTATGAAAAGACTGATATCTTTAGTAAATTTCTATTCAAGTTGTAGACTATCCTACCTTTAATAAAAAGTTATTTTATTGTAAATTTTATAGGAAGTTGTTAATGTTATTGTTTATTAGAAAGAAAGTCTAAAGAAATATGTATCTTCTTAATGTAACTACCTACCTACATTATTATTATTAGCTTTTATTTAAATAGAAAATTTTGTTATTATTTATTTAACTTCTCATTAACTATTTTTGTAATAATAGCGTTACTTACTATAATATAATAAAGAGAGAATCGAATTTCTTGTGAAGTTGAAATTGTACATATCTATGGTAGAACTATAATAATAAAAATTATACTGCACCCCTCTGGTATGTCAGTTGGTCTATTGTCTCCAGAAATATGAATGAAAAAGTAAGAGTAGGTAATTTCTTAATTAATTATAAAATTATCCCAATATTTAATTGCTATTTTCTTAATGTGGCAATTAAATAATTATTTAATGATTATTCTCAAATCCCCAATAAAGTCACCTTATTATCAAACAACTTCATCTTTGTGATTGTATAATTTTATTTAATATTTATTTTAAACTAACATATTTTATTCATAATTGGCCAAAATGTATGTAATTGAATTTTTTACAAAAGGTAATATTCATGACAAATAATAGTAACATCATGCTAATAATATTTATTTTATTAATCTACACATTTCATAAATAATGAAAATGTCCATCAAATCTATCAAGTTAGATTAAGCTCATTTATTACTGCTCACTTTGTACATTATTTTGAAACAACCGTCCAATTTGAATTTTACCTACATGTTAGTAATAACTGCATATAGGTTGGTGCAAATTTTAGTATTAGATCATCAAATTAAGGAATTTATTTTTTCCTTTCCAAAAATAAATGTAAAAAATCATAAATAAGTAGAAAAACCCAAACTCCTCTAATCATATCAAGATTAGAACAATTAACTTTAGAATATAATGAGGCAGTTGATGTTTCGGGTTTATTTGTATTTGAAAGTTACTTTTTAAATATCAATAAGAATGAGTTATTATTATTATTATAACGCCTACAAAAACTTACTATAATTTATTTACACCAACCTGTTTGTAGTTAGATCAATTTGTGATGTTTGTTAGTTAATAATACTGTTGTATTGTTTCCTTACAATATGTAATTATTAAATAATGCGTAATTATTATATTTAAATGTAAATAATTATTACAAGCACTTCAATGTTCTTAAAGTGTTGAAAATACCCATTATTTATTGGTATTTAAAAGTTACAGCTACCTATCCTAATTAGTATTATGTAAAATCTTCACACTGTAAATAGATAGAATTTTTAATAAAGATTTATTTATTGATTATTTGGTTTTATTTGACAATAACAGTTACTGTGGGAATATGAAAAAATTAAAAAAAAATTACATTTGCCCCCACGCTTAGCGTTGCTATATCTACAATCCGACCTCAAGTAAATCAATCTCGATATGCTCAAAAATTCTTACTCATCCCTTTACATGTTATATTAACTTTGCTTCAAAATCAATATGGAATTACACCATACTGACCATCAATTTCATACTCTCACAGACTTCTACAGATTGTCCCAATGTATTTGGTTCGTTTATCTAGGACTGCAACAAGGAATAGGGGAGAGGTTGGAGGTAAAGAGACCGAGCTGTTTGAGTGTTTGCTTGGACTGATTTAGCTCTCTCTCTCTCTTCCTCGCCCTTCCTTCCTCCCTCCAGCCCATGGAAACATTCTAGTGGAAGCTGTAGGATCAAAACCTATCCCTTTCCTGGACTTCTTACCTACGCATCTGTCGTCATCGGGGAGGTGCGGGCTGTTCCCATCTATCGAGACTTGGTGCTGAGCGTTTACGAACGCAATCCCTTTAGTTTTGATGTAAATGCCTGAGGAAGGTGCAAGAACCCCAGTCCTGTTTGTTGACATCATCATAAGAGTTACCCGTCCCCTGTAAATCTAGTGAAACAGTAATACAAATCCTTATAACTAAGATATCGCGCTGATTGGTATATTCACCAGATGCATATTGATTGAGGAGGATACCAACACCAACCAAGGTTGACTGTTGTCTATACCTATGTCATTAATTAAGGATGCTGCAGCTGAGGTAACATCCAGGATCTGAGAGAAAGTTGGGGAGAGCTTCAGTAGAGGTAGGTACCTCACCTATGATTTTGGTTGGTTGCATCGTTATGTGGTCCATACAACTCTTTATACTGTTTATTTTCTCTCCCACTGTACCGAAGGCCGCAGGCTTACATGGGAGCAGGTTGATACCATTTCAACTTCTTTTCCCACGATGTTTTTTACTCGACAGCCACTGTGTTCTGTCCAGTTGTTCTCTCTCTCTCTTTCTCTCTCTCACACTCACTGTTTATGCACGTGACAGCAAGGGTATCTCCTTTTCCCCTCTTGTAGGGAAATGACAAAAATTTGTTTCTCCAACTTGATATGAGTGTCGGTTAAGAACTCTGCCTACATGAAGACCGGCTGTATTATTCTCTTTCTCGCTCTCTCGCTAAAGTTGGAACGTCAGAGAGGTACATGAGTGAAATATACTGACCTAGTACCTAGTGTTCCTAAAATGCCCAGTAGCCCCTACCATACCTTTTTGATAGCAGAACTTGTAAGGCATGTGACGGCTCGTGGATTGCAAAGTTAGTGAAATGTTGAAGTGTAAGTGAAGTTCGGTCAGCTCGAAAATTCGATTTTTGCAAAGTCCGGTCAGCTCGAATTTTTTTGCAGTTTTCGGCTAGAGAAAGTCTGGTCCGCTCTAATAGTCTAGTCCATTTTAACAAAATCGGGTCAGCTTTTTTCTCACTAAGCCCTGTTTGACAAGGTTCGAAAAGAAATGAGAATTTTCTAGCTACCGGATTTTGTGAAACCTTGAAAAAAATTATATTTTGGGTGCGGTTTGAGAATGCTCAAAAAAGCTGGGATTTTCGAACTGACCTGATCTTATAAAAAAGAAAATCGAGCTGGCAGGACCTTTCAAACTTCATCTTGCAAAAAATAGAGCTGACTAAAACAAAAAACCTTTGCAAAAAAAAACAAAAAAAAAGAACGAGCTCACCGGATCTTGTCAAATCTGGATTGCAAAAAATTCTTATGAGCTTACGTGATGACTTTCTCAAAACGGACCTTGTCTAATAACAACAAAATTCGGTAATTGTTTACATCCGCGGCTCCTAAGTTTCATCAATTTTTTCGGGACCGAGGAGCGAAATAGGGGTGCTGGGTGGGTAAAAAGCTAAAATCAGCCATTGCAAACTAATATTAAAGTCACTACTAAGGCCTCTTTGACACTACGATCGAATTTCTATTTTTTTTTCACTTTCAGGGCAAGGAATATCTTCGAGATAAACAGTAGCACAGTTTTTATTTTGAATTTTGCATTTGCATTCCAAAAATCGTGACATCGTTCGCTATACTCTGGATACGATATGAGAAATCTTTTATATCCGGTCGAATCCCTCTCTGTGTCGTGCTCATTGGCATCCGCCGCTTACGATCCGGTTGGCTTGGACGCGTATTCATCATTTCGAGTGCGTGCTTCCTATGTATTTATACGCCGCCTACCCAGGACCGGACTCCTTAGAGCGGCTCTTAATGCCTCTTTTTTTGGTTAACCATAAATTTGCAAAGCAAATGAATACCTTCCTGGTGTTACTATAGGTATGTTCTCCACCCCTATATAGGTGCCATAGTGAAACTGTAGGAGCCGCAGATGTAAATAATGACCCAAAATTCGAGCTAACAGGACCTTGTCACACCTCATCTTGCAAAAAAAAAATAGAGCTGACTGCTTTGCAAAAACAAATTATAGAGTTGATCGGACTTTGCAAAAAAAATCAAGCTGAACTTAGGAAAATTGTTTAGAAATTATGTGAAGTGGCACTTAACTTACTTCACATGAAAAGGATGTAAGAAGCGAAGCACCATCGTGGAGCATATTCTTTGCAGACAGACAGGAAAAAAAGAATGATCAAGGCACTGATATCGAAGATCTGGGATCAGGATTAAGATAAGAGGATTATGATTAAAAAAATTAGGCACGTGGATCGATGGCGCGAATCATTTATTAGGGAAACAATTGGGAACTTAGAAGCGTAAATAGGAGGGCTCAAGCTGGCAGAGAAGGCATAGAGAGAACAAAAAAAACAGATTATGGGAAGTAAATAAAATAAGAAGAATAAAAACAAAAGCAAGCAATAAAAAGCGTCCTAATTTAGTTACGTTCGGGTAAATTAAATCTTTAGAGGAGCATTTGTAAGTTTTAACAAGATCAAAAGTTTGAATGACGTACAAATTTAATGAGTTACATAATTTCATAGAGAAGAATTAGAATGCAAATAAAATATGAAAATCCAAGCAACAGAAATACTGGCTGCAACTGCTTCATGGTAATTTGCTTGGGGAAATTATATTTGTCGCGTTTTAATGTTTGCGTTCTTAGATTTATGAACGCGTCCATAGAGTTTGTGATATGTGTCAGTAAACCCATCTCTGCTATTCTGTCGATGAGTTCGTTGAATCGAGGAAAAATAGGATGACCTCTTACGAAATACATCGTAATGCGAAACACTAAACCAGCAATTGATTTTTGGGAATACTGTAACGTTATTTCTTTTTTCTCGTTCACATAATTAAACGGTATAATGAATTTCGTGAAATGTAGAGGAGCGTATGTCACGAAATTTCTCTCATTAGCTATTTTATTGAAACATACAGAGAGATTACCACAAACTTCACATTTTCCCAAGACCTCTTCCCTCTGTTTGAAAACTGTAGTAAAATCAAGTCTACCAGGTTCACGAATTCCAATTAACAAGTCAGATTTTAGCACGTCTTCCACTGTTTCAATTTCCAAATTCATTTCTTCTTGTAAAAAGATATGATAAAAGCCTGTTTTAAAAATATTGCTGTAGATTAATGAAGTATAGATAAAGAACACGTAAATGAATTTCGACGCTGAAGAAGTAAATATCAAACGATTGCTGGGACAATCAAAAAATACACATAAAATATGCATATACACATCGAAAATGTTACTAAATCTGTTATCTTTGCTCTTGAGGTGTAAGATGTAGAATAGAATCACAAAGCTGATAATTATTATATGAAAAATTTTTGAAACTAAGGTGTAAAAAAATAACTTGCCCAGACTAGTAATGAAGCTTTGATTTATCGGTATGCCAGGTGGGTAAACCCATCGTACCTCTTCAAATAAGTAAATGACTGTTTGATCTGTGAAATAATGATCACCATCTGGATATAAAGCTCCAAACATCAAATCTTTCTGGTAATGTTTGAAAGTATCATACATCGTGGTAAAATTATCATCCACATCTACAGATTTGTACGTCAAGTCGAACTGTAATCTTTCTCTCACCAATTCGATTATCTGTATTTCTATAGGATTCAAATCAGGAATATACAAAGATGAAGTCGGTGTAAATGCAGCAGCATCGCCGTAAATAGTATTCAAAGTAGAATTCCTCCAGTATTTCGGCATGTTTTTTTGGTCTTGAAATAATTGAATTTTATTCACTAATTCGCCGTGGAAACAAAAGTCTATTTCTATCGCATCACCTTCGTCTACAATCGTACAATTTTCGCCTTTATAAGATTCATATCTGTAAATGCTTTGAATTAACTCGTCTTCATCCTTTAGAAAAATTGCGCTTGAAATATATAAATTCGACATTGTTTCAATAAATTTATCGAGTGGATTGGCAGTGATGAAAATAAATTTTGCCCTTGGATTGAAGGACAATAAAGGTTCAATTTCTTTGAGTATTAATTCGGCTGCGCTATTATTTCCTCCGATTATATAGCCATCAATTTTTCTGCTTTCAAATTGATGGAATCTTTCTAATGAATTATGTCTGACGATTGGAAAATTCAATTTGTATTCCAAATTATAGGCTACTATAAAATCATTATGCTCGAATTCCTGCGAAGTTATTTCCCTTAAGCATCGGCTTATATATAGGTCAATTACATGGCTTGGTTCGATGATGGTGCAATCAATTCCCAGACAAAAATTTATAATAAACAATAAAAGTATACCAGAGTTCATCGTTTTCGTCTCTAATGAACAAGTATTGCAGGATTCTTTTTTTTTATTTATTGATTTTATTAAAAATTGTTGTAATAGCAGTGAATCGATGAACTGAACACTTTTTACTGGCATGTTCCTCTGATCCACCTTAATTTTATACAGATATCAGTTTGTTTGTAAATTCTTTTCAACCGAAACTATCAAAACAGTAAACGATCAATTTACATCATTCATGAGCTTAATGCTTAATATTGTTGTTTTTTCCTCATAATAAGAGTTTACAACAAGCGAATTTTTGTGTTGTGACTAATTACAATAATAATTGAGTTGTTCGTTTTATTCTACAAGAATGTTATTCATAAACTCGAATTGATTTCTTCAATAACACGAAACGCCTGTTATATTTTAAGAAGTTTTCTTGCTTTCATTAAAAATATGTAGCACTAAACACTACCTAGGTACTTTAATTTCTTAAGATTTTCTTTGTATACCTAAATGTCAATAATAAAATTATGTTTCAACCTTGGAATCTAGGAAAAACAGAAGTTTGTATGTATGTTTATGTCATTGGAACGCTCGCTACTTCAGCCGCAGACTTTTGGAAGGTATTGACGTAAGGTTAGAGAAGGGTAGATCTGAAAAAATTCCCAGGCGAACCTTTAGTATTTCAATTTTACTGATGTCAGTGGTGATACACATCAGGTGATCACGCTCCACAACCAAATCTAAATTCGATGGAGAGTTAAGCTCGCACATACAAAAAGCAACTACAAAACGTTTATATAAACAGCTACAAACTACAAGGAATAGAATAAATATTCGAGTTTGTCTTTTTTCTTTTCATGCTTTTTTTATTTTTTATATTCTTTCAGTTATTTTATATATAATTTTTTCTTTTTCTTCTTTTTTGTATTTTTTTATCCTTTTCATCTTCCTTTTTATCATCTTTTTCCTCATTTTGTTAATCTTCTTCATAAACACAGTGTAAACCACCACTTGCAAGATTGTCCATATAATAATGTTTTGGAAGGAAGAAATTTTGCAGATTTCTGTTGACCATTCTGGCCTAGGGGTGAAAATTGTACCAAACGAGAGGTAAAATTATTTTGCATAATTATGAAGTAAGAACCTGATAAGTTCTTCTAGGTATAAGTAGAGACATTTAAATTAAATGTTTATCAATTAAAATAACATGGAAAGTTATGCCCAGATCAGTGCCAGAAAACTTGGCGTGAACTAAAGTTAGTGACCCTACACTTTATGTTTGCATCAGTAGATATTCAAATTGGACTATTGCAAAATTCTTTCATCTTTCATTTGGTATCATTTGCACCTTTCTACCAACTTTTCTCGTTGCAGATCCCCTCCTCAAGGATTTGAGAGAGGCGAGCACCCACCACCTCCTCTCTCTTCGGATGTCATCTCCCTCCAATTTCTATGGTAGCGCTTAGACAGAAAAGGGGTAAGTCGACCTATCACGCAGCGATACCTCCTCGTTAAAAGTCGAAAAAGGTGCTCAGTATTGTAACAACCCGAACCCCTACCCGTTTATTTCCGCTGAAAGTTGGCCTTGCGATCGTCTAGCTTTTGATGTAGAACCGAACGTTGTATTTCGCAGTATCGAGATTCGTAATTGAGGTATGCCGGAAGCAAGGGAGGAGTTAAGGATTTTGCGTTCTGACGTTTGACTGAATTTCTGGATTTTGATTCTTATAAAATAATAAACAAATAAATTGTAGGATGTGAAGGATCATTTTCATAACATGTTTCACACTCGAGGATTCTCCTCATCGTTACAATCCTTTATTTATCACCTTATAGTTAATTAGCAGATATACTCTGAATTTGCATTATTCGGGTGTAGTAATGTTGCATTACCTCCCGGCAATATTCAGGTATGTGATAGTCCGTGGACTAGAAGTTTTGGTTTACTGGATTTACTCTGAACTTGTATTCTCGGGCGTAGCTTCTGAAGCAAGTAATGTTTTATTACCTCCCGGCAAGGTTCAGGTATGTGATAGTCCTTTGACTAACTTCCTTTTTCTGGTTTCTTTAATTTCATTTCAAGCAACAGCTTGAATTAATTAAAGAATACAACCACTTTGGTTACAGACTATCCGGATTTGGCGGAAATGTCTGTCGCTGTTTACCTATTCGATGATTATTGAGTTCTCATTTTGTATTTTAATTTGCTTTACTCGTTGATTCGGTTCTTTCCCTTTAGTTTGGGAATTTTTATGAGCGTTTATTGTTGTGGGCTTTAACCTGATACACAGGCACACTCCACCCTACTTTTATGATCACTTGTTTGTTGATCGAGTTTCTAGCTTGGCTTGAATGTCGAGAGCAGTGTTGCCATGTTTGTTTTGATTGCGACTCTTCGTTGAACATTATACGAATTTCTTTCCAATGGCTTTTCTTTTGAAAGCGGTTTTCCTGAATTGACGTCATACTCATGATAGTTGTTTTAACTCATTTCGTTTATTTGTTGTGTTGTCGTCTTGCCTCACTGGGCTACCTTTATAGGTATTGATTGTCTATCTCTGCCCGTAGGCAACCTGTTTGTTCTACCTGGCCTCGTAAGGCGATGAGTCAATATACCTTATCATTTCGAATACGACGTTTTCTGCAATTCGCAGTTTCGTTTTGCTATTTTAAATGTGATGACCAACTGACCAAACTAGGCCGCTATTCTAAGATTATTCCGCAGGGTTTCCGTGGGCTTGCCTGGGTAATAATTGAATGCTGGAATTTTTACGAATACCTATTTTGGAGCCGGCGTGTTTACGGATATCGAGACCAACCATCGATTCCACCGTGGTCCAAGGTTTTACCCCTAACACCTGGTTAGAAAGCAGATAACTCAGTCCAGACTGGCAATAACATTTTATAGCAATTTTCTGCGGAGTTTGTTTTTAAATTTTGATTGGAGTTGACATTCGTATGATGTGCTAAAGGAGTTTTGGTTTTGATTGATTTTGCTTGGCTTTTCACATACTCAAGACTAATTTATTTTTGGTTGTTTTGAATTCCTATTTGCTGAATTGATTTTGGTAATCCGATACTTATTTCGTTTAGTAATTGTATTTCCTGATATTTGAGAGCGGGTGTTACACCTGACAGCTCTCTGCTTCGAGTTGGCCTGCTCTAATCTACTACTGAGGGTGCTTTATTGCCCCGTTGCATTCTACGATTTTCACCTTAAAGAGTTATGCTCTTTTAAATCCGAGGTCTTCATCTGGACATCGAGATGAATCCCTCCTCTAATGTTTGGTAATCGAGTACCTATTATAAATCCTAATCGAATATTGTAATGTACTTGGTTTTTCCTGATTTTGTAAACGAGTAGCTGGTGCTACATCTGACAACGCTGCCTTGTTCTATCTGGACCTGTTCTATTCTATTCTATACGATCTTCATTCATGGTGTTATACCTACAATGGCGAAGGCATTCCTCTCACTTTCAAAGTCGTATAATTTAAAGGGGACGGTTCTTTTATTATTAGTATCCGGTCTATCCTACATCTGTATTACATAAACTCCTTGAAAAATAGAATGACTTGTTTATGGTGTTCGTGGTCAATTCCCTAACTGAATTATTTGTGATTTATTCACAGATTACTCATTTCCAGACCTGGGTCGATTTCCCTACTTTGCGCCTAGCTTTATTTCCTGTATAGCGATTTTGTAATTTATTTGTTGTAGTATTTCTATTTCCTGCCTAGCTCGAATTGTTCCTAATCACGTGCCGCTTTAATTATTCACAGATCATTTTATTCCTGACCTGGGTTACTAGCTTCGAGTAAAAGCAAAGTAGATTGAAATAAAAAGATGCCTAATCAATTTTTATTTAGTGATGTAAAGATAATAGGAACGATGTGAAACTCTCTAGGGGTTTCCACTGATAAGGTGCAGAAAAGAAATGTTGCGATACTCTCGGGGAGTTTACTGATAGAGAGGAATTTGTTTATGCGATACCCTCAGAGGGGTTTCCAAAAAACAAAAAGGAAGAAATGCTACTTATGCGATACTTTCAAGAAGTTTCCACGGGTAGATAGGGATTTGTTTATGCGATACCCTCAGAGGGGTTTCCAAAAAACAAAAAGGAAGGAAGACTACCTATGCGATACCCTCGAGGGGTTACCACGGGTAGCGGAGGAAAGAGCCAGTCTTGCCATGAGCAGAGTCGAGGCAGAACTAAGCTACCCCTTTCATTCGACGTGTGTTTTTATAGCCAGATTTCGAGCGCGAACGGTCTAGCAGCTGCCTTCTAACATGATCCGCCCGCGTGATTCTTTAGGTATTACAATGCATTGGAAACTTTCCGTCCCGTTGAAGTTCTGGCTTGCCGTTCGTATTAAAGCAGGCGCGTGACCTAGATTCCTTGATCCATTATATACCTACTCATGCCGACTATCCCGTGAATATGAAGCTTCATCATCCTCCCGGTCGTTTTAGAAGATCTCCAATTTTTCACCAAGCCTCAGATTCTTGGAGAAACGTCGTCTATGCGAGAAGGTTGGGGCTACCTCTTATTTACCCACTCTCTCACACACACATAAGTTTACCGAGGCTACTCCCACCCACCTGGTCTGTTCCATGAGAAAATATGTAGTGTTGGGTACATTCTTTTTCATCCTTTTAGCGCTCGCTCTAGCGCACACACTGGGGCCGCTTTCGCTCCGGGATGAAATTGAAAGTTGTAGGCGGTCTGATGGGTCCTCTTTATTCACGAAGACATAATATGTAATATGTAAGTAGATCATCTCGGAATCCAACCTATCCGCTCCTCTTGCGCTTCATCATAGTCCTTATAAGTGAATGAAAAGCCTCTTCAATAGTTGATAGTTAATATGGTTTGTTTACACTTCGACCTAATGAAGTGCCTCCCTTTCTGGTGTATTTTTCTTTAGAATCCTATTCAATTCTAATTATTTGATAAATTAAGTTTAGAATTTTTGCTATGGTTCTAGGGATGATAAATTTTCTTCCTTTGTTTGGTATATCTCCAAGCAGAGGAGTCTTCTTTGTTGTCCTGCATAGCATTCTGCTAGGATGTGCATTGGGGTTCCTACCCCTTTCCCGTAGAATCTGCATTTCTTGTTGTTTAGTAGACCTTATATCTTGTTGAGATGTGCTCCGAGTCTACAATGATCCGTTAAGAAGCCTGTTTAGCATTCGTAGCCCTTTTTTTTGAGTTTCATGCAGGGTCCAAATCTTTTTTTGTTAAACTTCCCAAGCATTATCTTGGCCTGTCTTCCAGGTTCTTCCTCTCCAAGGTTCTTCCAGAGTTTTTACTTTGTATTTCTTCTTCCTTTCTTATCTTGTCTTTGAAGATATTTTCTCCTAGTCCACAGAAAGGTTCAGCCTCCTCATTAATCCCTACCTACCACTGCGGGGAACCATCGGGCCGAATAGCCTCCTAGACGACGTGCCATGTCGTCGGGTGTCGTACAAGTGGGAACCAAACTCAGGGTGAAGTCCCCCCGCAATTTTGTCGTGTTGTCGCGGTGTCGTTGTCGTCGGGTGTCGTACAAGTGAGAACCGAATTTATGGTAGAAATGGTCTTCAGAAACTTCCACCATCCCTAAAAAGAGCCAGTTGAACGGGAGTGACCCACCCCTCCTCAGCACCTCTTTAGACAAATTATAACGCCAATTTGGTAAGATTTTTATTCAGATATATTATGGTGGTTTCCACTTAGCTCGGTTTTATGAAGTATTGTGGTTTATTAACACAGTTTTATATGATGTGAATGCAGAAAACAGTGATTTTTTTGTCAAAAAAACAATTTTTTTAAAGAAGTTTTTACAAGCAAAAAAGACAGAATTTGTCGGTGTTAATTTCGCAGTTTAATGTTGCCGAAGAATAAAACAAATTCTGACAGTAAACCGTCTATAGGCCTTGGTTGTAGAAATTAATTCGAGGAAAAAGATCAAGATGCAGATTGAATACGTCATCAAAAGACAAGTGAATACGTATTTCAGATACTTCATATCTAGTGCTTGTACTTTAGACTCACCAAGTTGAGACTGTCGCTTCTCAAGATAATAGGTAATAAGCTTTTTTTGATGAAAAGAGATATAACCTATTTCATGCAATCTTCTCAACAACCGATTGAATTGCATAAAGATTGGATGACCTTTATTAAAAAATGCGTTGAAGAAAAGTCCAACAATAGGGCGTTTCGATAGCTTGAACATTAATTGTTTCTTTCCAATTGAATTCGAAATGATGAAATTTGCGTAGACTTCCGCAGTATAAGTGGCGACATCTCTTTCATAAGCTACCCTTTTTAGACAACCCAGTACACTTTCGTAACTGATAGTTTTATTTTCCAAAGCTTTTTTTTCGTCAGCAAAAAAATCAGCTACGAATTTTTTCTCAAAAATTTTTCCGCCACAAAATTTTAAATTCGAATTTACAAGATCGTCTAAGCTATTGATATCTGTGAATTGTTCTCCTTTAAGTAAATCTGTATACATATCTATTTGAATAAGACAGTTATAGATGAGCGCCATAAATATGACAATGATGAAGAAAAATCTTTGTCCTCTTGTATAGATAGGAAATCGATTTTCTGGAATATTAAAAAATATACACAGTACATAATAATAGGCGTCAAATACATTGTAAAATTTCTTGTAGTTATATACTTTATCAAGAGTATATAAGACAATCGTAACACACAGGATTATTACATGGAGGCGTGTATTGATCAAAAACGCGAGTGTAGATAATTCAAAATAACGTTCAGAAATTATTTTACCTTCCAATTTCTCAGGATAAACCCATTTAATATAGTCGTGATAGCAGTGAATGGTTTGGTCTGTGAATGCATAGGACTTGAAATCACCATGTAAACTTCCATATAAGAAATCAAACCCAAGATTTTTTACTTTGTCCAATGACGCTTTTATGTTTGTTTCATTTCTTAAGACGGCTGGGTCAAGTTTAGCATGATCTACCATACATCCCAATTCTCCAGCTATCAAACCAAAAACTTTCACTCCTAATGCATGTGCGTCTAAGTTAGAAGATGGAGTAAATGGAGGATGTTGGAAATATCCAGCTTTCAAAGTAGAGTTGCGCCAATATTTAGGCGTAACTTGCCATGTGAAATTGTAGTTCTTCAATACCCCATTCATGCACAGACTCACTTCTTTGTAAGTGAGAGAAACATTTTTAAAATCTGCACCTAAAAAAGGGGTAAATGTATAAATTTTTTGAATCGTGGAATTGAAGTCGGTTACAAAAAGGGTTTCAAATATGAAATGTCTTGAAAGTACTAGAAGAAGTTCTGAAGTTATATTTCTCGTGATGAATATAAATTTAGCTCTCTGATTGAAAGATGGTGTCAAATGGATCAAATTTAATAACCAATTAATTGTTTCTGTTGTTCCGTTGATTACGTAAGCATCAATTTTTTCACGTTTTATATTACCAAGAACGAAAGGTTGCACAGAATTGCAACGAACTGATGGAAAATTGAGCTTATGATCCATATTGTAAGTCTCTATTACATCGGTTTCTCTTAATTGATTCAAATATAGTTCATTCAAACATCTGACAATATTCGGTTGGTCATTTTTCTTTTCTGGTAAAGGTACAGCGCAATGAAATAAATGTAGGCAGAGAGAAAATATTAAAACTGTAGACAAACACATAGCTGGATGTAGAATTGCAATATAAAAAAACAAGATGCGCTTTTATATGATCATAAAGTTAAATCCATTTTTTTTTTTTTTAGAAAATTTATTGACACACATAAAAGGTTACAATATACATGCTTAAAACATTTTTTCACGTAAATATTGCTCTAAATTGCTTCGAAAAAGCTTCATACACCTTATTATTCAAAGTAATCAAAGTGCCTGCCTATCCACATAAAAGTGAGGTATTATTGTTGCAAGTACCTATGTAAGGTACGTAATGAATTTAAGTGTCAGTTATTTACTTTTAATATATCTATACTGCAGGTGGATATAAGTGCGAGTAAGGTTGTGAGAATATAAATTCAATATAAACACTTGCAGCATACCGAGAATTCTTATTCAACTTTTTTATTCACTTTACTATGCAAACATGGAAAGATCTGCTGCATTTCAATTTTTCATGCATGACAGATTAATTCTATTGTATATTCTATGATAAGAAGCAAAAAGTAAGTATGTAGGTACCTTCAATGATTAACCTTATCTATTATTATTGATCTACGACCGTTAATGTTGATGATGGTCTGATGTTGAGCAGGGCCGGATTACCCATACCCATAAGGCAGATGCCGGGAGGCACCAACCGGTTGGGGGAGCGAGGGGGCCAACACCCTGTATACATTGCTTAACAGATCGTAAAACTGGTTTGAATAATCTTTCAAACATACAAAGTTCTGGAGAAAACTTCTTTGTAAAGAAAGCATAGTGCGTGCATCAACCACTAAAATGGATGTATTATCCATGAATTGTTGCGCAATTTTCAATATTTCCTGAAGTTTATCGAAGTGGAGAGTAAGATAGGTACCTGTACCAAATAAGGTCATATTCCTAATAAGGCCACGGTCTGTTTTAGCTAATTTTCCAACCATGCATGCTTTTAAATATGAGATTTTACACAAAAGTGAATCTGTATTTCTCTTCACAGTTTTACATATAAAAGCTTCTTGAAGTATATTCTTCCTCCCCTATGGTAAAAATGGTAATTTTGGTATGGCATGAAATACTATAATTTTGCAAGCTTAGAATTTAATGCCTAAAAATATTTTTGATAAAGTTACTTCAATTTATTATTTGTCAGTGTATAGTACAGTGGATGTTAGAGATGGCCGACGTGGTAAATAAACAATGTTAAACTATAGTGAAGCGTTCCTTTTGAGTTATGTTTTTTAGAAAATGTTCATGTTCTTAATGAAACTACAAGGCGATTGTGCCACACTGGTCGCATTATTCTTACATTGGTTTAAGTGAATATTTCTCAGTATTTTTGATTTCGCACATTTTCCCGAAATCTTTGTATTTCTTCATGTCCGTTGTATGTACGTGAAGAATCTGTCGGTGTTACAAAAGATGACCACAATCTATTTTTCTGTACCATGTGTTCACAATAAATAAGTTTTTTTTTCATTTTTACACGTTTGTCACTTTTAGGATTTTGGATTATGAACACGATACAGGATGTCGCTAAAAGGTATCACCAACGCTATACCACAGATTCCTGAGTAAAAAATATGACGATTTAGCCTAAATTATCTATATCCAAAAAGGCACCCTTTACAAGATGCAGCCCATAAAAGAGGGTCAACCAAAAACACGTTTTCCAGAATAAGTAAAAAATGGATTAACTGCATGAGAAACTCCAAAATTTCAGCGCTTACTACTATTGTTAAAACAAATAAACTTACATAGTTTTACAAACATTGACATACAGGGTGTTAGTGTTTTTGATTGTTTTTGATGTCACATCTCACTTTTTACTCCAGAACTTAGTCATCCGCATGCCACTGATTGATTCTGTATTTTTTTATCAAAAGGCTAAGTTGTTGTTGAGCTTTAAAAGTTTCGTATCTACATCGTTTTCCCGTAAGGTATTTTTTGTGATACACCTACACTGCTGAGAACGTATTTGTGAATTTTTTATTTTTTATTTAAAGAATAATTGTAATAACAACGTTCTACCACGGACTTCTGGTTTAAAAATATTCCCATTTAACCGAAATTATTTATGTTCAAATAGCCCCGTTTTAAAGATACAACCCTTAGAGAGTTTTTTTTTAGTTTCACCTTTCTACTAAGATTATTCCCATGCAAGGCCATTAAATGAGAAAAAAAATCGTTTCGGTGGAATAAAAATTATTATTTTAATTAAAATGGGATTTTCATAAATACTTTTTCGTGTGTAAGTCCATCATTAAAAATTAATTATGGGAAAACCATGCAAGATATCGAATTTTTATAAGAAGAAAAAATTTTTAGGAACACTTACGCTTTTGAAAAAAAATACATAATCAATCAGTGGCGTGCGAATAAAAAGTTCTGGGGTAAAAAGTGAGACGTGACTCTGAAAACAAGAACAGCCTGTATGTCAATGTGTGTGAGACTGATATGTCAGTTTATTGGTCTTAATAATAGTAGTAGGTGGTGATATTTTAAAGTTTCTCAACTTATTTTTGACTTAGGTATTCTGTAAAACGTGGTTTTGGTTGACCCCCTTTCGTGGGCCTTGAAAAGGGTGACTTTTTAGACATAGATAATTTCGGTTAAATCGTCATATTTTTTACTGGTAAATCTGTGGTAGAGCGTTGGTGGTACCTGGTACCTTTTAGCGACACCTGTATATGTGATTAATAAAGCAAAAACAACAAAGTCAATTTTTGTTTATGACATAATAATATGTACTTATGTGTAATATAAAATGAGAAATAAAAGTGAATTTAGTTAAACTTAATACTATTGGCGATTATCATACTTATTTGGGTAATGATTGATCAAAAATGCTTTTAAGATAAAACCATCTTAATTCTTAAGGTGACCTTATTAGCATAGTTGTCTACGTCGACTCCCAAAATTTCAGTACCTTGCTTTAAAATGTGCCAAAAAATAGATATAGAAATTGAACGATTTTGCACTCCTATACCTATTCAACTGGTTAACTAACAGAAATAATGCAAAAATTTTTTCACTATGGCGTAAAGTTTGGAATACGGTTTTCCCATCCCAACTTATAGCTTTAAAGTTTTTTCCCATTTTTCATATACCCTACTTACAGAGAATTAAAAAAAAAACAATTTATTTGGAAATTCAAAAGGCAGACGAAGGCATTTTCGAACACAGGGTAATTGAGTGACCTTGAATATTGAAAATATTTTCGTCTGCCGCGCATAGCGTCCTGCCTGTCTCCCCGTTTAACGTAATTAATTTTATTCGTGCAGAACCGCATATGCAAAGTCTTACAAGCCACTGAGTGAGGGGGTCGCTATGAATATAGGAGTTGCCTTTGGGTGAAAAGAGGATTAATCCAACCCTGAGTATAATTGGAATATTTGAATTATTTTGGCCACTCGTGGTATTTCAACAATTTATCCAGGTTTCCAATTTATTTATTTTTATTTTTTTAATTTAACGAAAACGTACTGAAAATTAATTAATTTTTTTTATAGGTTTACATATTATGTCATCAGAAGCTATCCATTTGTCATTAAAAAAAAATCAGGTAGATTTTATAAGATATAAATTAAGGTAAAATTGTGCAACTTTTCTCTAATTTAACCGACCTCTTATCTCTTACCGTTTCCAATATCACAATGTTATCCGCGCGGCTCTTCCTTATCTTGGACACGCTGCACACTGTATATTCAATCTAGACGTTCATGCATGGCAGAAAATTAATTCAACATTGCAAACGTCAATGGCTTATTTTACAAACATTCAGCTAGGTCTCCATTAAAAGATTTTAATTAGGGTCGTTACACCACACTATCGTGCCCTATAGCAGAGAAACTATAGCCCAAAGAAACTTTATACCATCGAGTGTAACTGAAACGATTTATTTTAGTTGTGATCTGAAGCTTTCTACATATAATAGCTAAAAAGTTTATTCCTGAATTAGTAGTTCGATATGATTTATGGATCTCTGCTGCTGATTTCAATATTAGTTTCCGATCTAATTTTGCGAAATTTTTACATAGGTACTTTCTGATTCATAACTATTGGGAAGAAAGAACAAAGTTAGGTAAATTTCTTTGAAAAGACGGCTTAGGATAGAAAGCAATGTCCTGAGAACTGTTGCTATATTCCTTCATTTTTCTTGATCTATCACTTGATTTTTATAATATTTTTTCTAACGATCTACAGGTGTTGTTATATTTATGAACAATTATCTCGACTAAGAATACCACAAAGCATAGAGAATACACCAAAGAAAATGCAAGAAAAACTGGTCTCATTTGCTTAACGGATATTACTTTTGGAGGCAGCAGATTAAATTTAGACAGATTCCTTTTCTTTTTGGCGTTATAATTATAATCCAAAGTCCTAATAACACGATCCACAAATCCAGCTTCTATTATAAGAGACAACAGGTTGTTGATATCCGAATATACTGGGTGTCCTCTTACAAAATAGGCAATGAAGAATCGTCCACCTATAGGTTCGTTTGACAATCTCAAGAGAGATTTTACATTGTTCTCGGGAAATAACACGGATATAATGAATTTCGCTGCTAGAGTCGGTCCATAAGTGACGATATCTTTATCAAAAGCTGCTCTTTCCAGGCAGGTTATTATAGTACCGCAATTTACAACCCTACCTTCTAGTCCATGTTCCTGTCTATAATCTTTATTGAAATCGATATTTTGGGGATTCCTTATGCCAATTAACAGATAACTCTCTGAAAGATCTCTAATATCATTAATGATTAAATAGTTTTCGTTCTGGAAAAAGAATTCATAGAAACTGGATTTAAACCTTGCACCCAAGAAGAGGGAAATGTAGAGAAAAATCATGTAAAATATTTGTAGCCCTACGGTTCTATAAAGATTGCGACTTCCCGGACAGTCAAGAAACAAGCATAAAAAATAAGTGTAGGCGTCAAAAATTGTGACGAAACTTTTGAAACCGTAATATAAATCTACAACGTAAAATATTAAAGAGAAGCAAAATAACACCAGATGAAAACATTTAGACATCAGCGAATAAAAAAGTAATTGTTGTAATTGCTCTGAAAAAGAAGCTTCGATTGGAATATTTGTTGAGAGGATCCAGCTTAGGTGTTCATAAAGATAAAATTTAGTATGATCTAAGAAATAATAGCTATCATCTTGATACATTGCACCGAACAAAAAGTCAACTCCCATACTCTTAATTGTGCTAACTTTTTCATAGTTTGACATGTTAGCAAATTCGTCATATTGTAGATCTCGAGGAATATAAATAATTTTGCATTTCAGTTTCTCTTCAATTATTTCATAGACTGCGAATTCAATCGAGCTGGTAAAATTTCCAAAAAGTGTTGAAGGTGTGTAAGGCATTAGTTCAAAATAAAGAGCAGTTAAAGTTGAATTTCTCCAATATCTTGGAACGTTAACAAGCAATTCGGTACTGTTTCGCAATCGCCCATTTAAACACTCTCCAGATACTAGGAGCTCCAAATTATTACCTGAAAAATTTTCGTACAAATATGGATTTAATGTGTACAAGTACAGCCTTTGCTCAAATCGACTTTCATTCCTCAAGAGAAAAACTGCTTTGGAAATATAAAGTCCTGATAACGTTGCTAGGAATTTCTTCGATACACTGGGCATTATAAAAATAAATTTACCTCTCGGATTGAAAGACAATAGCGGTTCAATTTGAATTAATACCAACTCAACTGTTTCTTCGTCCCCTTGCAGTAGGTATCCATTAATTTTTTTTGGTTGGAATTGTAAGAAATTTTCTTTTGATTGATGTCTGATAATTGGAAAATGTATTTCAGATTCAATGTTATATACGACGACGTCATCTTTTTCTTCAAAATAAATATCAATCAAATTTTTTAAACAAGAATAATTGAATCCGTGCTGATTGTCGTTATCTTTATTTTCAAGTGAAAATCTATAGCATGTAGAACTATTTATGATCAGTAAACTCAAAACTATTATATTAGCAAACATTTTATATTTTTAATGCTTTTGTCTGAATTGTTAAGTAAAGGTTGAATTGAAACTCGTAGGTAGTCGTTCTCGATACTCACTCAATTGAGGACATCGAGTTTCACCCTTGAAGAATATCGAATATTTTCTCAAGGTGTTTATTTTTCTTAGGTTGTTTATTATTTAATAAACAAACGTTATTTTCATATTGAAAACTTCATAAAGCAAATACCTACAAAATATTATTTGTTTTCTTGGCTGTCACACTATTACCCATCCCCGCTTATACAGTGTGGAAAAGCCAAATGGAATAAATTCGATAATAAATCAATGAAGATGGTTGCGAAAAAACGCTAGGACACGTCGATTAGTATTTTTAGTTGCGCATTTTTTTCAATGAAAACTTTTTATACAGGGTGTGTCGTGTAACAGTGCTCAATACCAACTTTCTTCTTTCAAATCAAACACCCTGTATATTATTACATTTTCAGATTGCCTGAAAAAATGTAATAATAATGCTGTTTATAATTCAAATTTGTAACGAGTGATTTTTGAGTTATAAACAAATGAAAATCGCAATTTTAGTGTATTTTTTAACAAAAAAATACACTATTGAGGACGACATCACTTTTCGAAAATCACCCAAACTCATCAAATGTCCACCGATCATGACCCCCAGATCACGAAAAAGTGGTTTTCCAAAATTCACCTGCCCACGATATATATATATATATATATTTATATATATATTTATATATATATTTATATATATATTTATTTATTTCTCCAAAATCACGATTTTTCGATTTTAAAAACGCTCCTGTAGCTTTATCTTTCAAGATTAGTGAACGAAATTTTGGATTCTTGTAAAGCTTGGGAATGACTTTAGATTTTCGTTGAAAAAAAATCCAAAAGTCACGTTACTTCTACAGGGTGTCCTTTCAAAGTTCCCCAAATGCGGTCCTTGAGGCACGGTTTCTGGCCGCAGTTTTCAATCTAGGGGGCTGAAACTTTTGTGAGAGTAAGATGTCCACAAGGAGTGGTCTGGTATTGCACTTGAGCCAAATCGGCCGAGCCGTTTCAAAATGGCGGCCATTTGAATTTTTTGAACATTAACGGAAAATTGACAATTTTTTGAACCATTGTATGAGCAAGATGGCAAAAAAACTTTGAAATCAAATTAACAGGATTTGAAGAAAATTATTGGAAATTTGAGTTAATGCAATAAAATTAGCATATTTTCCATTAATAAGCCAGTGTCGTGGGTAGGAAAAAGGGTGAAAATGTGTCAATTCTATAACCGTTTATGAGTCCATTTTTGAAGAAGTTGAACCGAAATTTTCCATTTTTTTTTTGCTTTAACATATAATTTGATGTCTTAGCTTCAATTCGCCTCGATTAAGTAGCACTTTAAACGAAAGATAAAAAAGTTTTTCGCTTGTGCAAAATTAGCTTACACTTATATAAAATTATTAAATCGATGAAATGGTTCGCAATTTCTTTTTTATTTTTTTTCACATTCAATTATGAATGGTTCTGAAAATTAGAAGAGCAATCGCAACGACAATTAAATCACCTACATGCAGGTGAAAAAAGTATTCAAATTGGTTTTTTAATAACTAAGATATGACCAGTTTAAAAAATAAAATGAGTAGATGTAGGTACCTGACGTACTACATATATCAACCCCATCATCACTACAAATTCGAAACGCACCGTGTGGCTCAGTTTGTTACATCCTTGACTAGCTAACTGTTGGAGCGGGTTCGCATCCACGAGAGGATCATTCTTTTTTTTTTGTAGGTAGGTGGAGTTTTCCCAAAAAAAATCGGATTATTTTTCATTAAATTCATTATAAAAAAAAAATAGGAAGAAAATATTTATTATTGAATCGCATAAAAATACACTATTTCTGCGATTGATGCGCAAGAAGGTTTTTAAGTTTCAAAACAGTGTACACCGATAACGGCTCAAGATGTCGGAAAACGGCTTACATGTCCCTATCCTAATTTTTCATGTAGTATCCTATTGTGTGGATGAAATTTTTATACAGGGTGATTAAAAATCTGGTAATTTTCATGACCCTGTATAAAAATTTAATCTACCTAATAGGGCTCTAAATGAAAAGTTAAGATAGGGACATGTAAGCCGTTTTCCGACATCTTGAGCCGTTATCGGTGTACACACTGTTTTGAAAATTAAAAAATGCGATTTTAATTTGTTTATAACTCAAAAATCACTCGTTACAAATTTGAATTATAAACAGCATTATTATTACATTTTTTCAGTCAATCTGAAAATGTAATAATATACAGGGTGTTTGATTTGAAAGAAGAAAGTTGGTATTGAGCACTGTTACACGACACACCCTGTATAAAAAGTTTTCATTGAAAAAAATGCGCAACCAAAAATACTAATCGATGTGTCCGAGCGTTTTTTGGCACCCATCTCCATTGATTTATTATCGAATTTATTCCATTTGGCTTTTACACACTGTATGTACATACTTACACCTTGAAAGTACAGTAAATAAAATAAATAATAGAGAAGTAAGTATTATACAGGGTGGCTTTGATTTAAGCAACGTTTAACTTAAGCAACTATAGGTCAAAAGCGCATCAAGTATTACTGTTCCCGTAATTTTTATTGGGGAATACCTACCTATCGGAAGTATAGCTATTGTGGTGTCTGATATCAACGTAGCATTTTTTATTTTTAGCGGAGAAAGTAAGTATACATAGATTCATTTTGAGAATTGAACACCCTGTATTTCAAAATTTAATTTTCGAGCGTAAGTATACCTCGAGAACTTGACAAACCTTGAAAGAAAAAAGGGTAAATATTTACATGCGCGTGTCCTAAGTTATTCCATCAATTTTTTCGGGACCGAGGAGCGAAATAGGAGTGCTGGGTGGGTAAGAAGCTAAAAACAGCCATTGCAAACTAATATTAAGGTCAGAACTAAGGCCTCTTTGACACTACGGTCGAATTGCTATTTTTTTCTTCACTTCAGGGAAGGAATATCTTCAAAATTAACAGTAGGACGATTATTATTTTGAATTTTGAATTTATTTTGCATTTACATTCCAAAAAGCGTGACATCAGTTCCTGTAATCTGGATACAATATGAGTAAGCTATATCCGTTGCCAATCCTACTATGTAAGCTTCGAGGCAGTTGCGGCCTTGTCGTCAAGTTGTTACTTCCGAGACGCGGCGTATTTAATCGGCGATTCTTGCCAGGACCGCTCTATCAAAACCGATTTTTAGTGTGTTTTTTTTTTTGGCTAACCATGCATTTGCAAAGCAAATGAATGTTACTTCCTGATGTTACTATATAGGTACGTCCTCCACCACCATATAAGTGACATAGTGAAACTGTGTGTAGGACACGCAGATGTAAATAATGACCGAAAAAAGAATCGTGCGTTGATTAAAAAATGTAAGCACCCTATAAGATGTTAAAGTAAGTAAAAAGTAATACGGCTGAAAATTAACTGATGAGTTATGAAAATGTCGCTAAAAGAAAAATAAAAATTTACATAATATACAAAAATTTTAAGACAGATTCTTTGGTCAAAAATAAACAAAACATTTCCCATTAACGTGTGTCCGGAAATGCACCGTATTTGAGATACAGCATGGTGTCAAAAAAAGATAATTTTTCCAGTTTTTTAAAGATATCTCAAGAACCATTTGAGATACATAATATGGCAGAGCTTTTGTACATGTTTTTTCATTGATATTAGCTAGGTACCTTTTTAATATCAATTCAGTTTTTTTCTTGTGTCATTTTCGGAAATCTCAGATGAATGAGAGAATTTTTCGACACATGTTTTGAAACATCCAAAGCGAGCTTTTCATCGTAAATAGCCGTTTTTATTGCAAACGGCTCACGTTAGCAATTATTATGACCACGAGTACCTTTTTTTATGTAGAAAATATTGGGGGTTAAAATTGCACTTTTGAAATGTCAATTTTCCCAGTGTCATAGATATAACAGTAAAAAAATCACACAGCCCTAAAGTCTCCGCCACTGGCATATGAAAAAAAGCATTAAAAAAAGTAGCTAAAATCATTGAAGAACTGTGAACAGTACAAAAGCTGACTTCTGTATCTAATACGGTTTCCGAGATATCTTCAAATAACTAGAAAAATAGTCTTTTTTTACACCCTCTCTATCTCAAAAATGGTACACTTGACGACACACGCAGTAATGGGAAATTTTGTTTCTTTTTGACCAAAAAAATATATGTTTAAATTTTTTCGCAATATTAAAAGATACCCTGTATCGGGTGAGTCACCGGGAATATCTCAGAAACTATAAGATCGTACATAGCTACTAGGGCAAAAAAAAAATACCGAAAGTAGCCGTAAAAAACGTTGGAAAATTGTTTGGAGCTTCTAAAACAACCGCTAGGGAGAGCAACAGCCTTTACTAAATAGAAAATTGGAAAGTTCGTATTATTTTTAAAAATTAGGGTATATACAGGGTGTTTACTGTAAGGTTGGCCAAACTTCACATGCTGATTCTTCATGCTAAAATAAACAAAAAAGTTCCCATTAACATGTGTCCGGAAATGCACCGTTTTTGAGATACAGGGTGTCGAGGAAATATTCTTTTTCCAGTTTTTTGACGATATCTCGGGAACCGTATGAGATACCTACAATGTTTAGCTCTTATACACACTATGGGCTCACTGATCCCCTTTATTTTTGCCGTAAAATACCTAAAGGTTTAAAAAAAATCAGTGCCGTAGTTTTAGGATATTATGAGGGTTTCGGCCCTCTAATTTCTACGCCACTGGAAAAAATGCGATTTTAAGCAGCGCCTTTGAACCGTCCATGCTTTCTACACCAAAAAGGTACTGGTTAACGGCTCTAAAGTGAACCGTTTCCGAGAAAAATTTAATTTTATGAGAGAAAACATCAAAATTATAGGAATAAGTTTTCACTTAGGTACGTTCATTTATCCAAAATGCTGTTGAAAAATCGTTAAAAAATTAATGTTTTCTCTCATAAAATGACATTTTTCTCGGAAACGGTTCACTTTAGAGCCGTTAACCAAGAGTACCTTTTTGGTGTAGATAACATGGACGGTTCAAGAGCGCTACTTAAAATCGCATTTGTTTCAGTGGCGTAGAAATTAGGGGGTCGAAATCCTCAAAATACCCTACATCTACACCACTGAAATTTTAAAACCTTTACTTTCCGGCGAAAATAAGCACATAGTGTGTATAATAAGAGCTGAACATTGTATCTCATATTATGTAGTTACTGAGATATCGTCAAAAAACTGTAAAAATAATATTTCTTCGACACCCTGTATCTCATAAACAGTGCACTTCCGGACACACGTTAATGGGAAGTTTTTGTTTAATTGAGTCTGTAGAATTAGCCTGTCAAGTTTGGCCAACCTTACAGTAAGCATGCACCCTGTATATTCAAAATATGAGTGTAGTGTTTAACTCTAAATACCTAACTTCGATTTTTTATCTTGCAGCTTTTACCTCCATAAAATGGTGGAGCAACGTCAAAACTTTATATATTCAAATGTGGATTATTGCGGTTAACCTCAATGGAATTTAACAAGATTTTTGCTCTTTCCATTGCAAAGAGTTTTCTCAACTGTAGGTAGATAGCTGCCAGCAAAGTTGATTTTAGGAATTGTGAATTGTCAGAGTTTGGACCCCGCACGGATCAAATCGAAATCATCCCTCGTTAGAATTGCTGAGATTCAAATACGTTTCATACGTTTCTTACGTTTCAAAAGTCTCCATGAGCGTGAAGTGAATATGTATACAGGCAGGGTGATGAAAAATCTGTTTTCTATTTTTTTTCTGCTCACCATTGGTAACTTGGTTATAATTCTTGGATCGAGCTATGAAGTCGGTTTAATTAGTAAAAATGAAAAATTTTAGTCGCTTATTACAGTAGTGAAAACAGAAAAACAATTTGAAAGTTCCATGAGATATTCCTAAAAAACGCAATTTTTGAGATAAAAATAGGTAATATCTCATAACTGTCAATTTGTTTTTCTGCTTTCACTACTGTAATAAACGACAAATAGTATATTATTCAACAAGCGCATAATGATAGCTATTATCCACGAAGATGAAAATTGCAGCACGAGCCTCTGGCGAGTGCTGTAACATCTAAGTGTATAATAGCCATTATGCGCGAGTGGAATACTATACTTTATCTACGAGTGTACTTGAATAAAAATAATTTTACTTACGTTAGAATTAAATTTTTATGTAAAAAAGTTGTATGGATTGCAGTTTTATTTATTATAAAATATGGTTCTCTTTAAGTAAATAATTTGGTTATTGAAATATTGCAAAAGTACCGAAAATATTAAATACTTCACTGTCGACTGAAAATTTGTAAAATAACTATAAAAGGAGAAAAATTACAAAATCAGGGTGAAAGATTTCGTCGCGCATCGTATTTCACTTTTGATTTTCCAGGCAGTAAACCAATAATTGATGCATTTGTTGCTTTTCCCTATCTTTATATCAGGTGGCGTATTATTCAAGATGTGATTTTCTTCCTATATTATTCTGTTTATAATAATTTTAAATTTAATTTTTATAATACAATAATTTGTATTGTAAAATTCTTCTTTTTCTTCTTCTTCTTTTCCCTCTGGACTCGGCCCGAGAGGGAGGGATTTAGCCGCGCTCGTAGGCTACTTGGCCAGTCCGCCCAAGGAGTTTGGGTCGGTGTTGATTGAATGTTGAGAAATTTGTCAAGGGAAGCCTCAATTAAGAGGGTCGAAGGCTTTTCCTCTCCTCCCTCGGACCTGTAGATTATTTAATGATTGATTTGTTCATTATGTTTGTTATGGTTTAACTTCGGCTAAGAGTGAGTGGGAGGATTGTGATTTGGTTTAGATTTCTATGTTAGCTGAATTAATGAAATTTGTTATGGAGGAAATAGAGTTTGAAGAGACATGTTCAAAGAAAAGGGAATGAAGCCCAAAGGGGTTTTGAGAAAACGTAGGAGCAATTTTGTTGTGAAATTGTTTAATCTTGTTTTCTATGTTCTTACAAGTAAAAAAGTAGTGAAAGACATCCCCTATTTCTCCACAGCTACATCTATCTGAGGCGGAGGCCTTGATTTTGTGTAGGTGGTAAGGGACAGCGCAGTGGTTGCTTCTCAGTCTAGATAAGGTTGTAATGGATCTGCGGTTCAATTCTTTAATTTTGTGAAACCATGGTTTGTTGAGAGGGACCTCTACCGATGAGAAGTAATTCTTGCCTTTATTTGCTGATATTTCTTTGAATCGGGTTGTCCAGTCGTGCTGAATGTCTTCCTTCAATGTTGGAAGGATTTCATTGTAGTTGATTTTCTTCTCTCTTATAACTAGGTCCCTACCCTCGTTTGCGAGTTTGTCGGCGATTTCATTTCCCCTTATCCCCGTGTGGCTGGGAATCCAGCAGAAAATTATGGATGAATGTTTTTTGGAGACAAGACTATAGTATCTGTCTTTTATATTTAAGGTTAGGTAGTCTGATTTTGCGTTGATGTTTCTGAATTGAAGTTTGTCCAGTGCGTTTTTTGAATCTGAGTAGACTATAGCTTTTCGTATCGATCTTTTTTCGATTTCGCTGATAGCGACCGAAATCGCTTCCAGTTCTGCATTCGAGATGCTCATTTGGGGTAGAGCTGCTGAGTAGCGGATGTTTAATTTTGGGCAAAATACTCCTATCCCTACTTTGTTGTCTCTGTCTACAGAGGCGTCTGTAAAAAAGGCAGTATATTCTGGCCTATTATTTTGATGGAGATAATTGAACTCTGTGTTTAGAGAAAGAGATGCGGGAAGTTGGGGAAATCGAATTTGTAGTTTAAAAATTTGTGTAAGTGGGTCGAATAGATAACAGGGTAAATTAGGGAGTTATTCGATCTTTTCAATTTTTGAGATTGTATTGTCAAATGCATCCGTTAGGTAACATGTGTTGTCACCTAGCCAGAGTTCAGGGTGCAAGTTATAACTGGTGTATAGGTTAGTTAGACTCTTTTTTACGGGGTTTTTGTTACAACTAATGTATTTCGCAGTACATTTGGTTGCTAGCCATTTCCTTCTGAAATGTAATGGAATTTGACCACTTTCCGATAGTATTATGTTGATCGGTGTGGATCTCATGTATCCCAGGGCAATTCTGATGGCTTGGTTCTGTATTCTATCTATACTAGCGAGACTTGCTTTGGTTGCAAAGCCAAACAGGAAGCTTGCATAGTCAAGGTGAGGAAGAACTAGAGCCTTGTATATGTTCATCATGTTTGTCGGATGGCCTCCCCACTTGACTCGGCAGAGAGCTTTCATGATGTTGATTCCCTTGGATGCTTGGCTTATTTTATTTCGATGTGAGCCTTAAAGTTCATTCTCTTATCAAATATTACCCCTAGATATTTGATTTTGTCCTTATATGGTATAGCTCTGTTACCTATGGTAATAGGATTCCTGATTCGTGATGCTCGTTTTTCGAACACTATCGCCTCGCATTTGTCTATTGAGAGACTTAGTCCTAGACTATCCAGATGGTCAGCGATTCTAGTGAGATTCTCATTAATGTCCTCGATTGTGTTGGTTAGATTGGGACTGGATGCCATTATTGCAATATCATCGGCATATTGTAAAATTTCTACGTTTCCGTTCGTAGCTAGATGTAAATCATTGATATAAATGTTAAACAATAGCGGGCTCAGTGGGGATCCTTGAGGGAGTCCTTTTGTCCCGCTTACTGGACCTAGCCAAGTGACAGAGTGGGGGTCTTTCAATTTAATTTTCCTTTCTGTGAGGATTTTCAAGATTAAAAGGGATAAATCTTCTGCTATGCCAATTTTAGCGAGTTTTTCTATTAGTATGGATGGGATAACATTGTCATATGCAGATTTTATGTCAAGTATTATTAAGACAGTCTTTATCTTGGATGCAGAATTAGCGATCACTTTACTGTATACAGGGTGTTGATTTTCAAAGCGGGCCATAGGGGATTAGCATTGCGAAAGTGGTTTTTGAGGATTCCTGCTCGCCGTTTAAACTGACAGAAATGGTTTTGGTATCAAAATGAAGCTAAAATTATTGCGCATAACGCTTGACATCAGAAATTGATTTAATTTCACGTTGTTTTCTAAAATTCTTCACTAAAAATTCAAGTAATTGTTAATGTTTAATCACAAAATAGCATGCCTTGCCTAAACGATAATGACGTTTCTACGTTTTGACAATCCAATAATAAAACATTGGTCTATTAAAAAAATTCACGGCAAATAAATCGCGAACCCTCCTGTAACTGGCTACACTATAGTAGGTTTTCACCATAGAGACTCTTTCTTGGTTTGTATAACTCATTTTTAAATAGAACCAGACTTTATTATTATACCTACTGACTTATAAAGTTTTATTATTGGATTGTCAAAACGTAGAAACGTCATTATTGTTTAGGCAATGCATGCTATTTTGTGATTAAACATTAACAATTACTTGAATTTTTACTGAAGAATTTTAGAAAACAACGTGAAATTAAATTAATTTCCGATGTCAAGCGTTATGCGCAATAATTTTAGCTTCATTTTGATACCAAAACCATTTCTGTCAGTTTAAACGGCGAGCAGGAATCCTCAAAAACCACTTTCGCAATGCTAATCTCCTATGGCCCGCTTTGAAAATCAACACCCTGTATATGGATTATATTGTCGTAGGTTGATTTACCTTTCCTAAACCCTGTTTGAAACTTAAAGATTTTGTTTCTGTTCTCCAGAAACCAATCGATACGTGATTTGATTATGCTTTCCAAGGTTTTGCGAATGCATGAAGTCATCGCGATCAGGCGCCAACCTGAGGTCATGTTTGGATTTTTTCCAACTTTGTTAATTGGGAGTATAAGCTCTACGTTCCATTGCTCTGGCAGTTTTGTTGATCGATTTCTTAAGATGCTATTGAAAGTCTCGATTAGAATGAGTAAAAATTTGGAAGGCAAATGGAATATCATGGAGAATGTAATGCCATCTTCTCCTGGGGAGGTATCTTTCCGATCTATAACTGCCTCTATTTCTTCCATAGTGAACGGGGGAGATATTTGATTTGAAAAATTTGGCATTGCGGGGTCTTCTCTCTCTGGGATGATAGGGGGGGCTAACTGATTGAGAAGTTCAATACCTATTTCTGGGTTCAAAGGAGTTACATGATTGCTTCGAGAAATAGGACTGGAGAATTGTCTGACCTTTTTCCAAGTTTCCGAGCAAGAAATGTTTGGGGAAATGTCCTCGCAAAATTTTTTAAAGCTGTTTTTCTTTTTTGTGACCAGGATCTTCCTGGTTTCAGCCCGGACCTTTTTAACTGCGATGTAGTTTTCTACATTTGGGTTGCTTATGAATTTGTTGTAACTATCTTTTCGTTTTTTAACCAATGCAGTACATTCTGTATCCCACCAGAGTGTGGTAGGTATATTTGAAGGCCGGGATTTATTTTTCAAAGGGATGCTTTTGTGGGCAGCATCAAGAATGGCTTCATGAAGCTGCGGGTAAGTCAAATTAGTGTTACTTAAGTTGTCAAAATATGACGAGAATTTGGTCCAATTGGCTTTCTTGGTGTTAAACTTGTTATGTGATTCTGGAACTTGCAAGCTAGTAAGTATTTGGCTCGAATCAGGAGGAGAGCATACAATGGGATAATGATCGCCTGTTTCTGGATCAAAAATAACCCGAAATGATAAATTAGGGGATAAAGCGGGTGAGCAAAGTGCTATATCAGGACAACTTGTTTTATTTAAACAAAATCTGGTGGGACTGCCATCGTTGAGGACTACCACGTCCATATTTTCTATTAGATCTTTCATCAGACGACCATTTCGGTTAACGTCTGTGGATCCCCAAAGAGGATTCTGGGCATTGAAATCACCGATTATAATGAGAGGTTTGTTGAAAGAGTTGAAGATACGCATCATGGTTTGTACTGGGAGGGTAACATCGGGTGGATTGTATATTGATATTATTATTTGGCTCGGTAGTTCTGCTGCTACGATCTGGAATCCTTCGGGGACAGTGATATTGTTTAGATCAATCGGGGACATTGGGAGCCTGTTTAGGATGGCCAGAGCGATCCCTCCGTAGCCATCCTGTCTGTCACTCCTAATAATATTATATTTACTTAGATGAAATTGAGATTGTGGCCTAAGCCAGGTTTCATTTAGGGCAATAATGTTTGGTTTGAGATCTTTGATTAGGATTTGTAAGGAATGCTTGTTACTCCAAACAGACCTAATGTTCCAATGAAGAATTGAAGGGATTGTCATTATTGTCAATGTCAGTTACTGAAGAGCGTTTTAACTTTAAAAGCTTTGAGTTGTAGTATCATTAACGTTGAGTTGCGAGCGGGGCTTTTCTTGTGGGCTTGTAGAGAAAAAGAGTCTCGTATTTTCATCAAAAGTGTCCATTTGATTAGTTGTGTCTTCCTTATTGGATACACTCGTTGGCTCTTCATTCTGGGAAATATTAAAATTATAGATAGTTTTAACGGGGGATCTGCTAGAGCTAGGTATTAAATGGGATTTATGCGTTTCTTTGTCGTAACCCTCGGTGGGGGCGGGTCTAAATTTTTTTGCGACTAATTTGGTAAATTTACTTGCTTCATTTAGCATGGGGTGTTTTCTATCCTTGGGGTTTGGGATATTGAATGGGGCCTTAGGGGTAGAGGTGATTGGGGTCTTTGAACTGGAAGCCATAGAGGGTTTAAGAGACGGCTTTGTTTGTAGTTTGGGGAAATCTTGTGGTCTCGAAGTAATGGGCGACATAGTAGTTTTTTTGGACAAAAGCTGTGCTGCCTCATAGAAGGATATATTTTCTGTTGTCATCAATTCAGAGATTCTTTTTTGGCGCTCAAGTTCCTTACATTTCCTATCGTACGACAAGTGATCTTCCTTACAATAGATACAGCAGGTACTGACAGACTTGCAATCGTTTAGGTGGTGTGGGTCTCCACATTTAGGGCATCTGGTTTTGCCACGGCATAACTTTTTACTATGGCCGTACCTTAAGCAGTTCATACACTGTATTGTTGGCTTAACGTATGCAGTCACTTCGGATTTAGTATGGAAAATAGAAACCTCACGAGGGAGTTTGGTGCCCTGGAGTTGGATTAAAACTGTCCCAGTAGGGACCCAACTCACGTTACCGGAAAAGTCTATCGATTTCCTGTTAAATCTTCTTGCAGAGATAATTTCCATTTTATTGTCGGTTGAGCCGAAATTAATTATGTCGTCTTCTGTGACCATGTGGCCTATGTTTCTGATTATGCCGCTACAGGTTAGGAGGGATTGGGGAATGAAAACTGAGAACTCTTGTTTAATAGAGTTTTGTTTTGCAAATTCATTAGCCTCTGAGGCTGTTTTAAACACTACACCAATCCTATTTCTTCCCTTTTTATTTACATTTTTGACGCCCTTAACATCATGCATGTATAGAATTTTGCCAATATCCATTGGATGAAGTGAGCCTACGTTTTTGTTTTTACCCTCTACTATGACCGTAAATGGGCCATAGTCTGTCAGAGAGTATTCAAATTTCATTCTTTTATACGCAACTAGTTTACTTGTAACAAACTTAATTTCAAAATGAAGATCGGTATTTTTATGCGAGATACTATCTAATTCTTTCACAGCATCGTCTATGTATTCCCTTTCCTCTGAAGAAATAGGGGTCTTGTCTTTCACTGCATCAATAATGTGTTTAGTTTTTACTGATATTAGGGGTGAAATCAATGTTAAAATGGATGAAAATTTATCCACCAAGGGGGGTGGGCCCCCCTCAGGGCCAGCCATGTTGGTTGCCCTTATGGGAATTTAAAGGATTTGTACATATAATTGAATCTTAAAATAAAATAAAAAGTAAGGGGTTTTTAAATATTTTTTATTAAATATCTTCTAAACTATTGAAAATATTTTTCTCAATTTTGGTAGTATAGGTTAATATTATTCATATAGATGGATAAAAAAATTTAGTACAAAAAAACGTCTCAGACGAAACCAGTGGCTTAGTTATGGGGGCTCTTTTTTCTTTTATGCCCCCAAACTTCTACGCCACAGGAGAAAATTCAATTTTTTTTAACTTATTTTGAAATTTTATATTATTATCTGAAAAAAGAAACTCTTCAAAAGTCTTTAGGGAGGCTTAGTTTTTGAGGTATTTCGATTTATTTTATGAAAAATAATAATAAATATTCACAATATAAATTTTCAAAATAATTTCCTTTTTCTAATACAGGGTGTCCAGGTATGAGTATAAGAGCTACACGTGGCGACCTTCCTTGGACTATTTTGAGTAAAAAATCTTAATACAATAATGCTCTAAACCTCTTCACGGTGCCACACGAGGTCATCAAAGTTAGAAATTCTGGGTCACAAATATGCATATTATTGAACTTCTGTTTCCTTTTGCAGTTACGGTTAACATTTTTAAAGACTTTTGCAAAGTCTTATTTCATTTAATTTTCGTAACAGTGCAATTATTAACTTTTTTAACATTTCCTAAAAATTTTTTATTCTTAGAAATGAATCGTTTACATTCATTTGAATTTATGCGAGTTTTTAGACTCACACGTAGGTATATATTTCAAGATATCATATTCATATTATTATTACATAATAGTAATAGGAAACAATTTTCACCACAACCCAATAATATTCACTTCCACTCCACTACAAATAATTGTCTTGAGTGCTTCCGCTTAGCGTGCTGATTGTACTCACACGCGTGACGTCAATGCTCCCCATGGACGAGTTTTCAATCTCAAAGCCAAAAATGACCTCCGGGCTTTGTTCCTGTTGATGTTTGTAGTTTTACGCCGCGTCCTAGCTGCATCCGGGGACTGCGTTGCGTGCGATGCGGGGAACGCACGCAACGCAAAATCGCACGAGAAATTTTGAGTGTGTCCTAGCTCCTAGCTGAATGCGGGCGGTTCGTGCGAGAAAATGGTTTCCAGTCCAACTATTTCTGGTGCAGCTTCAGATAAAATACGTTTAATTTTGTAGACCAGTAGCCAGTAGGTTGGTAATCCTGTGGTTTGGTCTTCCAAAACACCCCTCACATGCCCATTCCACTTTTTCCACTCGCGTCGCTCACAGGGTTGCTGCATTAAATCAGGTCTTTGGTCAGGGTAGGTTTTTTTCCTTTAAATGTCCCTAAAATTAAAAAAAAAACTACCCTGACCAAAGACCTGATTTCATGCAGCAACGCTGTGACTGTTGTAAGAGACGCGAGTGGAAAAAGTGGAATGGGCATGTGAGGGGTGTTTTGGAAGACTAAACAACAGGATAACCGTTAAACCCCTCATACTTACTTTAAAAACCTAAATTCGAGACATTTTCACATTCCCAGTGTACCTTTTGATTCTTGTTCTTGTAAAATAGATTTCTCTTATTGCACAAAATGTTTCGCTTTGTTCCAATGGAAATCAAATAAACTTCCTGCCCGCAGTAAAAAGTTTTTTTTTTTTTTTAAAGGGGGAACATCGGTCTTCCCTATGTAGGTAAGACAAAGTCGCTCCACACCGGTAATATGGGTTTGGAGCCTCTTGCTCATACACCCAGCCTCAAGTATACCAAATAAAAAATAGTAGAAACAACACAGACACCCAGAGCCTTCACTGAGAATCGAACTCAGTCCGACGGATCCAACGATCAAGCAGTTCTCGCTACTTAACCGCGAGGCCACGCCAGGCTCCAGTAAAAAGTTAAAAATCGCAAGGTTTTGACAGATGGATATACAAGAACGCACGCACCGCAGTCCCCGGATCCAGCTAGGACACGGCGTTATGTTTATGTCACAAAAATTACACACTTCTTTCTTGTCTGCTATTGGCAGGTGACATTGTGACATTGGTATAGTACATTGGCAGTAGTTGGGTTGCGATATAGATATATTAGGTACATTTTAGGGGTAGGCATAGTAATAATCTATCACAACACAATACACTATAATATGGCGGGGCAAGTGGCAAGGGTTCCAAATTAGCAAAAATTTGACAGTTGCAGGGTTGCCAATTTCACTGTAAACAATTACAGGAAAAGTGGAATTTTTAGTGATAAAAATAAAACTATACCAACAGTCGGCTTGAGCTCATGATTTATTCCAATTCAATTGATGGCGATCGAGATCAATGCCTGAAAACAACCTTAATAAGTCAAACTCCAGGACCACATTCACGACGTAACCTTCAACTAAATCACGACAACCGACAACAATGGCCTCGTGAACGGTTTGTTTATCTGGAACCATTTTGACTTAACCCCGCCCAGTGACGTCACACTGACGCATCCATTATAAACTACAGATTTGCGTTTATTTATATCCCAACTATGTTTTGCCAAGCCACACCTTCTATATTGACCTTGCTTAATTGCCACTTTTGCGAGGCCAAATAACTTTCAGGATTAATAGAGAAGAAAAATGAAGAACACTAAATTAACATTACTAACCATCAACAGATGTCAGCACAGTGTAAATAAATGTCAAAAAAATAGGAATTGAAAAATGAAATGAAAGAAAAATGACAAATTGTAATAAATAATGAAGAATGAAGTACATAAGAAAACAACAGCTGGATTGTAATAAAAATTCAGGGAATTATTATTGTTTATTAGTAAATAAGTATTAAAATGATAACTTTTTATAAAGGTAAATAATTTTAGTCGCTTTAAAGTATTGAACTCCATGTAGTGAACGCATCAAAGTTCGTGCTGTTGTGATTCTTTGCGTGGTGTCGACTTGGGATTGGGAAAAAATCGTTCCAGTTCAAACTCTATAATTGGCAAGGTAAGTCTTTAATGATCTCCAATTATTATTACTTTCGCGGATTGAATTTGAAATTCATCTCGCAGTTGGAAGAGCAATTAATTGCAGCAGTGTAATACTTAAAATTAGTTCAACTGTTTTGTAGGTTAAGTTGTTTTGGAGACCCCAGCCAGAATTATTAGGTCACATTCCATTCCAATCGTGAATGAAAAGATGAGCTCGTTTTGTCCTAGTTAAACACTAAATACTTTCATAGTGTTAAGCTAATCATATTATTCAGGTTTACTGATTTACTTAGCTGTCTGTAAAGCTGCAATGCTGTTGAGTTGACTGGGAGGAGTAGCTACTGTGATATTGGGACTATTGTTTAGGGACCTAAGCTAGTAAAGTTGAGTAGATTTTTACTTCTGCATTACTTATTTCTTACTACCAATCAACCTTTCTACTAAATTGATAGATATTTTGTTCAAATCACAGGAACATCATCATACCATGAGAGATCAATACCCACTTAACATTACAAATAATGATGCTTGCAGGTAGTTCAAATTTTGGCATAAATAGCTTCACCCTAAGAATACAGATTTGTGACTTATCTGCCAGCATATGTACTGTCTTTATTCCTTAATCCATACTCAAAGATTTCTGAATAGCCTTAAGCCGAAAGATGAATAAACTCGTACTATTTGTAATATTTAGATATACCTAATAAGGACACTGCTAGGTGCTTAATACAGCAATATCGTCTAAAAAAAGTTGCTCCTGGCCTCACTATATCTGCAGAGGCCGATATGTATTGACCAAGTGCTCAACAGTTTCATCTTCAGATCAGGACTAGTAACTGTTGACCTACCTTTAAGGGATGTCTTCAGGTTTCGCCATACCTTGACATGTTCTTCATAATATGTTGTATCGTATCTTCGATTAGAATTCTGGTAGCAGACACTGAGCTGCTATCAGATTTCCATCATCATCTTCACCATGCCCTTTACTTTAACCCATATGACTTTTATGGTGTTGGTTTCTGCCGAGTTCTGCACACTTTATTATATCGTGTAATCCACAAAATTTTTCATCAACTATTATTACCTTGAATAAAATGACGCATGTTTGCCAGATAATATACAAACAATTTTTTTTATTTATTTTAATTTATCACAATATTAATTTGGATCACAGAATCACAGGATATTACCATACCAGGTCACTTTTACACGTTTTACACTGCACTTTCAATGTTTTTTTGTAAGTCTATGCGCTTGGATTACTCTCATTAGTTCCATTTGGAAAATGTTTGTATGTCTTTCTAAGGGTATAGTCATTTTTAGATCTGGTCCCTGTGAATGAACATCTGCACCGGATTTATTTTTAAATTTTCATGAAAAGGACTGCAATTTCTCTCCTGACATTTAAAGCAAACTATGCATGAGGAATGAGGATTATGAATGTTTTTTTTTTTTAATTGTATTTTGTTGCAATTGAATGTACTACAAGGAAATAAGAGAAGTTTTGTTGAAGCAGATGTTTGTCTGCCAGTTAAATTGCATTGTTGTATAAAATTCAAATACATACTGTAAACATTCATTTTATCATTTTTTCATTATACAGGATATTGAAAAATGATCTACTGATAAATATATCTGGTTGAATCGTTAAGCAGGCTCCAACTCTGGTTTTAATTTTCTTCTAGTACACTTGGGTCAGTGTTAATGGCATTACGCTCACTCCCAGTTTCAATCAGTCTCTATTTTTAGAAGTTCAAAACAAAAAAAATTGTAAAAGATTTTTACCATAAAAAGTACTCCATACAGGGTGTTAATACGCAAAATATCTTTTTTTAAGGTAAGAGATAAGATAATCAATGGAGTGAAAAGAAAACCGGTTTCATAATAATAATAACAGTTAACGTCACTTTAAACTATTATTAAAAATAATAGTTACCTAGGTGTACGTGTACTTAGGCTTTAAATTTAAATGTGAGTTTAATTTTATTATGAAATTGGTCCCTAGTTAGGTACTTTGGAAAAAAGTAAAGAACAACGTAATATTCTGAAGTCTATTTATATCGCCATTGTTTTGTATCTGGCTTCAAAAATCAATGCTGGCAAGTTTATAAACAAACATCCAATAAGACGTAAGTGTAAAAAGTAAAAGAAAATACGAAGCGTTCTAAAAAAACACCTAGTACTCCTCTAGTAGTAGTGAAGTGTCAAATTGAATTCAAATTTCAAGTCTGCAATCTGGGAGACAACAAACAGTCAGGTATTTTTATCACATTCTTATTAAGTCGCTTGCCTGTCTGTCAGTGCAAGGGCCGGTTGCACAAACGTAAATTAAGCATTTTCAGATAATTACTGATTTTAAAATGCCCTGTATTATGAGAATATTGGTCTAATATTGCTGAAAATAAGTTTTACTCCCTTTAAGAAGAGTTAATTACTGATAAAAAATTAAAAATCATTAAATATATTTGCCATATTTTCAAAATTTACAATTTAAAATCAGTAATTATTATCTCAAAATTTTTAATTTGTGTTTGTGCAACCGGCCCCAAATCTTGCAGTCTACATTAAAATAACGTTCCAAATAGCTGGAGAGTTTAAACTTCCAGCTGTACTCAGAGCTGGATAACAATACAATACTAACTCACTTTTTGTCTCTCTGTCTGTGTGTGTATCTGTATATCTATCTGCAGTTCAAATATTGCTAATAACGTATCGAAGGGTTGCAATAGATTTCAATTAAACTAACTTCCGAAGAGCTAGGAACTTGAAACTTCAAGCATAGCTCAAAGCTGGATGACAATGCAATACTAGCTCGCTTTCTTCTCTGTCTTATCTGACTGTCTCTCTTTCTGCGCTAGAAATCTTGCTAAAAATGTTTCAAAGACTTGTAGTAATAGATTTTAATTAAACTAACTTCCGAAGAGGTATAGACTTGAAACTTCAAGCATAGCTCAAAGCTGGATGACCTGCAATACTAACTCGCTTTCTTATCAGTCTGTCTGTCTATCTGTCTGTGCTAGAAATTTTTCTAAAAACATTTCAAAGGCTTGTTGTATTAAATTTTAATTAAACTAACTTTTGAAGAGAAACTTGAAACTTCAAGCTCAAACATAGCCCAAAGCTGGATGACAATGCAATACTAGTTCGCTTTCTTCTCTGTCAGTCTGCCTGTCTCTCTATCTGTGAGCGGTAGGAATATTGCAAAAGACAAATTTTTCTAAAACTTTTCAAAGGCTTGTAATAGATTTTAATTTTTAAATAAACTAACTTCCGAAGAGCTATGAACTTGAACCTTCAAGCATAGCTCAAAGCTAGATGACAATGCAATACTAAGTCGATTTCTTCTCTGTCTGGCTGTCTGTGCTAGAAATCTTGCTAGGAACATTTCAAAGGCTTGTTGTATTCGAGATTTTAATTCAACTAACATTCAAAGAGCTTTACAACTTCTTGAAACTTGCTGCAAGCTTCAAGCAAACTTGAAACTTCAAGCATAGTTCAAAGCTGGATAACAATGCAATACTAGCTCGCTTTTTTGTTCCGTTCGTCAAAATTTTTGGGAACTCCCCAGCGTCAGAGAGAGCGCGTGGGCGGATACAGCGGGAGGAGTTCTGTAGACAGAACGTAAAATTTCTAAGAACTGACCCAAGCATGAGGGATAAAAAGAAACCGGATTTGGAGGAGCTTCCTAATGAAACAGATAAATTGAAATCATGTCAAGATGCAGTGTCCCAGGATAAGCGAATTGAAATTTATAAATGACAAAAAATTTTGGATTTGAAATTTGACCTTTTTGGGGTCCAGGCCTGCTTGATATATTTTCATGTAAATCAAGCATGCCTTGACGGGAACAGTCTTTTCGTTTTCTGTGAACTACCTCTTCTGCATGAAATATCGAAAAATTTTATTGGACAAAAAATTGCTCTGAATTCAAAATTATGAATGCATGCCAAATTTCATAACCATCAACCTACTTTGATTTTGAATTTTTGTTTCAGAAAAACCAATAGGGACAGGACACTTTTTTAATTAAAAGATTTGAAAAAATGCTGCATTCGGTAATAACATTTGAAGACCAAATTTACCAAACATCTAAAAAATATGCTCTGTGCTAAAGGTTTAAGTCGAAAACTTGGATTTCCAAAGCATACTATATTTTATCTTAGAATCTTAGAAATAACACGCGTTTGGGACACAAATTATTGTAGAAAACGCTAACGCCAATACATACATCACACATATTACTATTCGAATCAAGGTATTTTCATACTTTAGAAAAGGGAGATTGAGACATTAAATGTATAATTACAAAATTCAAAAACAAAAAATATGGAAAATATTGCAGAAAATATAAGAAAGCAATGTAAAACCATCAAAAACTGATGGTTGTAAAATTCTGAGCAACTTTTTTCAATAAAATTTTCCGATATTTCATGCAAAAGAGGTACTTTACCTGCTCAGAAGATAAAAAGAATGCTCCTGCCAAGGCATGCTTGATTTAAACATGAAAATATGGTAAATTTTCTTATCTAATCAAGTAGGCCTGGACCTCAAATAGTCAAATTTCAACTCTAACTTTTTTTGCATTTATACCTATAAATTCGCTTATGCTGGAACACACTGTAGATCCAATGCATTATCCGTTATATTTTAGTTAAACACAAGATTTTTAACAATAAAATAAATAATAAGAACAATAATTATTAGAGTATATAAAAAGAAAAAAATTATGAGATATAAAGAGTGTCAATAAGAATTAACTGGGAAGTAAATATAACTCGATGTTTTATAATCTCAGTCATGCACTACATAAACCAATAATAATTAGATTAGATAAATTCCAGACAGTACCTACTTAAGTCATTTATATTCATAACTCCAAAACTCGCATTGCATTTCACAAATTGCTAACATTCTGGGATTGTTTTTCTACATTTGTGGATGTTTTTTTTTTTTTGATAAATTACTATGTAATAGTTAGAAAATCCTTGTGAATTTATTTATTATTCCTTATTTTTTCGTAGAAATTATCCATCATGAACCATAGAAGTCCATCATAACGGACAGGTCCGTCGCAGCGGGCCCGTGCTTGATCGACGATGTCATCCAGGCCTAGCTCTGGTTCTGGGACTAGATCAAACACGGGCAGACGTGGTGAGGGGCACCATCGGCACAGTTCCGGCGACCATCACCTGGGACACCACCGAGACAATTCCGGCTCCGGCGGTCCAGAACAGGAGCACTCGAGGGAGAAACGGCACGGACACCACCGTTCAAAATCTGCAGTGCACGAGAAGGAGAAAGACTCGAATAGTTCTCAGTGTAAGTGTTTGATACAATTTTTCAAATTCAGATCTCAAAAATAATAATAGAAAAATAGTTTGTTATTAATTTATGAAATTTTGGACCCTGATAGATAAGTATTCTGAATTCTAGTGTCGAATAGAATAGAATTCTCGCCAGCTCAGGGCGTCCCTTCCGGAGAAACACAACGCTACACCCGTCCAACATCTTTGTACGTATTGAAGACACCCGACGGTGTTCTGATTGGACCAGACGCTTTGCAGCCCGAAAGGGAACCGATTAGATTCGATGTAACTTTGATCGGGGCTCCTCCGGAAGTGGAGCAGCTCGTTAACAACATCAAACAGGTGGCTGAACAATTTCTCTATCACTGGAAAACGTTTCCGATAAGTGAGTAAGACAGTGGGGAATATGGGACGGAAGTGTTTAATTGATTGATTTGTTTGTTTAGTTCTTCCCAATTCAATCTGTCACTATGATTCGCTGCCATCTCAAGTGACTTCAGAAGGATCTCTGGGTCGCAACAAAACCAAATATCACGTGAGAGATTTGTTCATTGCTCCTTCTTTTGATGAACTGGACGCGGTGGCTGTCGATGGAAAGGGGGAGCCTAGGAAATTAACGGGAAAGCAGCTTGAATATATCAGAGAAAGGGGGTGAGTAAATCGTATTGTTATCAATTCAAATTATATTGTGTGGCTAGTTAATTTTTGTTTATAATTATTTTTCTGAGATACAGTTTAATTTAATAAAGATTATGACAAAATGATATTTTTGGTTACAGAAATTTTGACTTCGATATTATTTTAGAATTGCACGTTTTAATAATATTTTAAATTTATTTGAAACACTTTCTAATCACAGACGGTTTTAAAATGAACACAAAAAGGAACTGTTAGGTAGCAAGGCATGAATTGGAAAATTAGCAAATAAATGAGAGCAGTTTACCTAGAGTGGCCCTGTCAAGATGTTGACGGAGGGATATTTTTGAGTGTCAAATTGGCTTTCATTTTCTTTTTCTCTTTTTATATTTCATTACCAGTAAGTTTTTTTTTTATTAGCCTGTTTTTTTTCAAATAAAATTATATTTTTTGTTAAGATAAATATGTCTGGAAATAATTCTCAAAAAGCGTGTCACTTTTATTGAAGGAAATTTTAGTTCAGTTATAAATAACAAAAACTATATGTAAGTTTGCATTATTATTAATAGAAGGATGAGAGGTAATTGCCAATCAATAAGCTTTTTATAAATGCAGTAGATGCCGTTATTATGACTCACCATTATTTTCCTCTCTGTAGTTGTAAAGGAAAATTGAAGTTTGATTACTCACAACTTTTTTTATAACTGACAGAATAGGAATATTGTTTCATTACAAGACAGCTACTGCAGATAATAACTATTCAGTAATTTTTTTAATTATTTCTTGTACTATTCACTAAACTTTTGTTTAGTAGGTAATGCATATGGGGTACAAAAAAAAAGTACAAACTATTATTAAGACTGTCAGATTAAGTTCAGGGCATTGTAATAATTTTGGAATGAAAGCATTCTTAGAACCGATTTTATTGCTTAAATAATGTGCTGGGGACAATGATTTAAAAAAAGGAAAAGGCCTTTCCTCTTCAGTTAAAAAAAATGATATACAGTAGAGTCCCGTTCATTCGAGCTAAACGGGACCGGACGGTGCTCGGATTTGCGGGAAACTCGGATCTCACGGATGAAAAAATAATCCGTCTAATCCGACCGTCGCTGAACTTTATTCCGCTTAAATCGAGCCCACGACATAATGTAATTACATATGTACATCTGTATGCCTGTATGTAGGTGCGCGCATATTTATGTATTATACCTACATAAAAAATAATAATTCAAATTGAAATACATTTATGCCAGTACATTATTATTGTATTAAAAAAATAATCCCTACAGTACCGTTTTGTAATTTACATAATATGTATGTACTTTAACAGGGAATGCGATAGCTCGAATAAAGCGGAACCTAGCATAATGTTGCTCATCGGTTAATATGGATCGTGTAAATTCTATTTTTAGCTCGGATCACACGGAAGCTCGGAACACCGGGACTCGGATTAGCGAGACTCCACTGTACTTCATTGTTTTATGTAAGCAATAAAATCGGAAAAGTAGTTTTCCTGAGATAAACACCAGAAAAAAACTTTTTTTTTTATTAAACATAACTTTTAACTTAAACACCCTATTTCTTGAAAAAGGGATGCTGCCGCCAACTCCACCCTTAGGGCCAATTAAAATTCCAGCAGTACTTACAGATTTATCCAGCAGCACTGGGCTTATTTTAAAATTACAATTATTTGGAAATACATATAGAGAGACACGCGAAAGAAAATATATACGTTCTAAAAAAAATTTACAAGTTTAACGAATATAAAAATGTCTCATTGCACAAGAATGCTTTCATTTTAAAATAACATGTCCTGTACTATAATGACTTTGGGGTACTACAAAAAAAGTATAAATTATTAAAAAGACATCAAATTATAATAATTATTCAGCAGGAAATGAAATTTTTTCTACTGCAAAAGTCATTACTGCTCTGCCAAATATGGAATTTGAAAAAAAAACTCATCTTACCAAAAATTAAATATGAAAAAAAATAACCAAGACTAATTAACCCCTTAGCTGGGCGTGACGACTACAATCGTCATGTTCTCGCTTCCACGCGGTGGGCATGACGATTGTAGTCGTATATTTTATTATCTCTATCTTACATAGGGTTAGAAAGGCAAAACTATATTCATTTTAAAGGTAGGGAACCTGTATTACCGCTTTACTAGGGTAGCGCATTCACTCGTTGACGTTTATTAAACACGGTTATGTTTGAACAGCTGGATGTCATATTTTTGGCACATTTGGTCACAGGCGTAGGTATCATGTGGAAAAAAGCGAAGTTTGAAAAATGAAACAAAATAATAACACGAATAGAAATCGATAGCGGTCGATCCTCTTTCAGTGGGTATTAAAAACAAAATTACGGGTGTATATAGGATCTACGAAGCTGTAGACTTTAGTATCTAACACGTAGTTACTGAGAAAAGTACGTTTTAATACGCGGACTTAATAACAAATTATGTGAATTTTTAGACAGTTGTACGTTCATGGAAAATCTGACGTTTAGGAAGTCAAATTTGACATTCCCAACTTTTTGTGAGAATGAGAATGCACTACCCTAGTAAAGCGGTAATACAGGTTCCCTATTTAAAGGTATTCATTTGTGCCATCTATTGGTGAAAGTTTGAACCAAATCCATTAAAAAATAAGGGATCTATGGAAGAAAATCTATAACAAAGAGCAGAAATAGTGGCGCGCGTCGAAATAAGCAACTGCAGCGCTAAGCACAGAGTAGAGCTAGAACGCTTTGCTCTGCACTTTAGCTTATAGAACTATTGAATCCCGGTTGTATTGTACTATACACGTTTTACTTCTAGATGCTAGATGCCCTTAGGAACTATTACAGTGTACTACATTTTATCAATCAAAATTGGTATCGATTTCACTACCTAAATATAGATGTGCCTAGGTAATATTTGAAATGTATTTTTATGGTGAGTATACTATTTTGTAGAAAGCTACAATTTAGTTTAGGGATGTCGAGGAACTATTTTACCATAAACATAGATGGCAATATTTTTGTATTGCTTTGAAATTTATAATTTGAAATTGATTTATTTCAACAAGAAAGACATGGTCATTCTTGATTATTCTTTTTGCAAAAGAAGTTTTTATACGTATTAGTTTCTAATTATAACGTTTATCACCGACGTTGCTTTTAATTTTTAGTTTTTAAATTTATTTTCTTCGGTTTTAGATTTTTTTTTCGATAGGTAGGTATGTTTATTGTTGCTGAAAACTTGGACTTTTTAGAAAGTTCTTCTAAATTTTATCAATTATAAGTGCAATCGGTACCTAAAAACTTTCCATATGCAAATATTTATTTTATATAATTTATTTTAAATTTTTATATAATAGTTACCCTAATAAGGAACGCCACTGACTGATATTCCAAGAGACGCCATCGAGTGTTTTTTATTTATTCTAATTACAATAAACACTCTTTCCTTGCACATATTTATTTTACATAATTTATTTTAAATTTTTATATAATAGTTACCCTAATAAGATAGGTACGCCACTGACTTTTTTTCTTACTTCATTTTCTAAAGTAAAACTGCACTATAGTTATTTCTCTGAATATTTCATATTTTAAGTAATTTTATTTAATTTTTTGATGGATTTTATGGTACCCGCCACTGGAATCGTGAAAAATTGAACACTTGAAAACAGGGAAAAACTTATATTTGGTATCTAAGAGGCGGTTTATTACCAAAAAAAATGTGAAAAAAAAATTTTCTCGTTTTTTTACTCGCCCACCATGCGAAAGTTAACACAAATATCCCAGCCCACTTAAGGGGTTAATACTCGTAATCCATATTATATTTTATGTTTTCTGATGTCTACTGTTTTTAGATAAAGTCGGGGCTCAAGGTCTGATAAAAGGTATGACAACCTTATGCTGGACCTTGGGAGCCTGATTTGACTCAATATTTTGTTTCGTATGCTGCAAAATGAAAAGCTACACTACAAATTAGTTTTTTTTACTCAACAAAATTATATTAAAGTAACAGTTGTGTAATCAATTAATCATAATTATCGATACTCCTGTAGTGGGATAAATTCATTTGCTAATTTTCTGAAAGAGTGTTAGTACCTATGTTAAATAATTACTATTAATAATAATAATAATTGTTAATTGTTTATGTATAAGAAAGTCCTTAACATCCTGCAACTGATTTCTTGTTCTGTAAAGCTTGCACAAGGATAAGTTCGGGAAGCCGAAATGGCTCACCCATCAACAGCTTGAATCGATTAGGCACCGGGGGTATGTTACCTGATTTTGTGCTGTGCATCGTCTTATGTACTTAACACCTCTCCTTTGGTTTTCTTTTTCTCTCTAACTGTCTACTTATTGTTTTATTTTTTTGGTGTTGGTGATTTTTCCCCGTATTGATTGCTTTGGGAAAATTAAACACGTTTTCTTTAATGTATTGTGTAAATACATTGCCGATGTGTTCTGTATTGAATCACAGTTTTTATCGCTTATCATCAGAGTGAGAGTTTCGATTGAACATTATTCATTCACTTATACTTTTTGTTGATGACTTTTTAACAGAACAAAACACAAAATAATGATTTTGCGTCTTTTTTGAGCACTTCAGATTTTAAGCTTTAATAAATAAAAATAGTTTAAAATTTCTGATGATGAAAGCTTTTAGGTTTGTTAAAAGTAATTATTGTTCTAGAATAATTGCAAAAACAACTTTAGCGTATTAATTTTGCATTATTTCTTCCACTTCCTTTGTCTGTTTGTATATTATAATACAGATTTTTATATTTTATTTATTTGCTTTTTTCGAATGCAAAATTATGAAATTATTTAAATATGAGATGCAAAGAATTGAAATTTGTGCAAGTTGAATGTAGCATTTGTATTTTCTAGCATATCTTTATTAAATCTCAATTTTCAGGGAATTTGAAGTTGAATCTCTAAACTTTCCCGGACAGAAACACAAATGGAAACTGTCGCAACTCTTGCAGAAAGGTAGAGACAACAGTCGGGAATCTTTGCTAAGCGATTTGGCGTTGGCTCTGAGGTTCATATTTGTGACTGCAAAAGGGAGATTACTATCGCACTTCTTCAGCGTTTCTCAAGCAGCGAAAGCACTACTTACGGGTTTCATTCGAATATTAGACATCCTCATAGGAGTACCAAGTTTACAGGCTCATAACCTAGACACAAATCTTAGGGAGGAACGGTGTAAATATCTGGTTGCAGAACTAGTCTGTAGGGTAAGTAATTTTTATTGAGAGGATGATGAGCTGAACTTGATTAAAAAAAATGTTTCAGCCCGAAAATGAGGATTCAGTTGATTTGTTGTGTTCGTATATTCGAAAGCAGCTACGTCGGGCAGCTACGGAAAAGTTCGAGGTCGCAAAAGAATCCTCACAGTCTCCTGTCGCTGTGCCGTATCGGTTTCTCACTCCTTCCGATATCGAGTTAGATTTGAGGTTATGGGATAGAACTCTGATGAGGAAATTGATTCCAATTTTAATATCAATATTAGAACGGGAAACTAGAGGATGGTTTCTGCATTTTAGAGAAAGACTGATTGCCGAATTGAGACTGCAGAAAAAATCTGATAAAGATATAGAACAGGTAAACTTTCATTAACCAATAATAATTGTTGAAGATCATTTTATAAGTAATATTTATTTATAGGAAGTAAACGATGCAGTGATGAGTGAATACTTACAAAGAGTATACAATAGTATTCTCTCTCATCCGGATATAAATGCAATGGGCGAAGGGATTCCTCAACTTCTAGTGCAGCAAGCTCAAAGCGTAGTTTTAATGCATAGGTGAGATTTTTTTAACGTTTGCTTGATTTATTATAAAGTAATGTAATTATTATCTTCAGAGCTGTAGAAAGTGTGCAGCACCGTTTATCTAAATGTCAAGAAGAGTACAAACAAAGGCTGTATTACGATCATCCAGTTTTATCTAGAATCGCCCCATGGTTAAGGGCTCGTTTGAGAACTACTGAAGAAAGATTTAGCTTAGATAACCAATGGAGTGCTCACGAGGAAGCTCTTTCTCTTTGTAAAGCTCAGAGGTTAAACCAGACGGTATACTTTTTAAATAGAGATCTTGCGTTTATGAAAGAGGTAAGTAAACAAAATATAAAGCCCATGATAATTTAACCTGTAATTTCTTTCAGAGAGAACCGGCCCTTTTGAGAGAATTGAGGAAAGTGAAAACTCCAACACGAAGTTTCTTATGGCCGACTCAAGTTTGGTTGCCGAATAATTGGATTGTCAGACGTAATCTTAAAGGACAATCGGAAGTTATTCCGACAGTTTTAAGTAAACAAGCAACAAGTATTACGACACCAAGATCAGATCCTAGTCAGCCAGTAAGCTGCTTGTGATTTAGTAGTGCGAGAGCTTTTTATTAATTATACCCTTTTCCCAGGTATTTCTAGTGGAAAAAGAGATAGTCCGAACAACGACGACCCGTTGGCCCTTATGGAGAGTGTTCAATTTCTTCCATAGAACGTGGTGTTGGACGTGGAACGCCATGTTTTTCTTCGGTATCGTTTTACCATGGTGCAGTCCCATCGGATTGAGAGCTCTCTTCTGTCTGGAACCTTTCATGCCCGATCTCGAATTGTCTCAAGTGAACGGCACTCTGTTCCCCAGGAAAAGCAGCGTAACGTCGACTTTATCTTGTCGATTGATAACACTCTGGCGACACATATCTAAATCCAGGACTCGCTTCGAAACTGAACCGGACACCGGATTCATCGGCAAGGGTTTCACTCGTCATCTGAATCGAATATGGAACTATTTCTTTAAAGGATTTTTTGGAACGCTGGCTCTCGTACTTGTCTTTCCAGTAGCATGTTTATTGATCACTTTAGTTAGTTTGTGTATCGCCATGACCGCGTTCTTTTGGATGCCCGTTCTGACTGCAACGGTACAATTAACCAACGCTCTTATCTATGATTTAGATAGTCCAGAACCAAAGAGAAATAGATTTTTCGTTATTTTCGAAGCTTTAATATGGAACATTGGCTTTCAAGGATGTTTGCAACCCTTGGCTGCAATTTTTGTTGCCGGATTCGTTTGTCCTGTGGTGTCTCTAATTATATTAACAGGTAAGTAATCAGGTCATTCGGGTGTTTGTAAAACAGTCAATAGACTGTCATGTTGGTAGCATGTGCAAACTTTCAATTTTGATATTTCCAAAATAAAATAACGGTTGAAGCTGAGAATAGTTTTTAAAGAATTATTTCCAAATGAACCTTAAATTAATCTATGTAATAAAAAATAACACCATGACCAACTTAATCAGTTTGTTACCAATTATTCCCCTAGAATTTTGACTTGGAGAAGTCTCTGTAAATAAAAAATTGACTATATTTAGATTAAAGTTGATTCAATCATTATTTACAGTTATTATTGATAACTTGATTCAACATAATTTAATTTCCTACTAATATAAATGAAATTGCAGAGGGAATTGCGAGATACTGGCTTCGATTGTTTTGGGATGCCTCGATATTTCATTTGATAATCAAAAAACGAGGCCGTGTACCAGCCAGTGACAGTTTCATGGTGAAACGAATAGCCGGACCGGGTCTGGCTTTCGATTACTATTTTCAGATCAGTCCAGAGCAGGCTCTGGCCGCTTTTGAAGCGAAAATCGAGTGGGACGAACTGTCAGCCTATCAAAGTAAGCAGTGATTTATCTAAATCCTCATTCCAGAGACAATAAATTGTTGTATTTATTCAGGCATAGTGGAGAATGCAATTCAGCAACCTCAGAAAGATTTCAGTCAATTCGTCGAGGCCTGTTTCGGTAGTTTCTCAGCTCAATTAGCTAAGAACGGTCAGTTCAAGAATTTAGAGAAAGAAGGGCAGGACTTACTGACCGTGTTGCACGAAAAATTGGAAAAGCGGCGAAGAGACCTGCAGACCGGTTTGAGTGTAACTGTCAAGAGTAAAATCAAAATGTCCACCCCTGACCTCAAAGTAAGACAATCTTTTTATTTTACGCCATTAATAATTGATTAATACTTGTTCTTGTAGATCGCTATTCGTCAAGGAGCTCTTATGCTGGAACGTTTTTACCCGAACCACATTCTCTCAAAGCTGAGTTATCCCGAGGAACAATTCTGGGAAAGTCGAGGATTATCGCCAAACGACTGGGCCGGCTTGGCCAGTTTATTATACTCGGAAATTTTCAGCTTGGATATTCTCACACCGTTGGATTACACGGACACAAGCTTCAAGCTCGATCCCCATCCGCAAGCCGATATTAGCCGATACACCGATATAGTACAGGGCGCTCACCTAAGTATGTTTTTTTATCATTACAGTCAAACCTGGATAAGACGGACACTGAATAAGGCGGAAATCTGTCTATTACGGAAATTTTTCCCGGTCCCGAATTAAGCTATACACATTACATGTTAACTTCCACTGCTCAAGCTGGAAACTGCGTAACGCGGAGACGGAACACGTTTTTTAACCTTATGCACGCAATTTCACCTGCATAAGACGGAAGCGGACCGCCGCTGCCACCCTTTACTCTTTACCTCCGCATGTTCTCGCGCGTCTATCCTACTCTCACTTCTCGGAATTTTTATTGTGGCAATAAAAACTGTCTGTAGGTACTTATGCACTTCCTGTTTAGTCCGGATTCAATTTTAATTTTAGTCAATTCTAAACTCTTCAACTGTGAGCTGTGAGCATCAAATTATTTTTAGTAGGTACAATATTCGATATGTCTGCAAATAAAAAATTCAACACTCTAACACTGAAATCTAAAATAGATTTAATTATGTGTTATGAAAAACAAAAAATTAGCATTAAGCTTCTCGCGGACATTATAAGTGTGGTAAAACACAAGTTTATGATATTTTGAAGAATAAGGACAAAATAAAATCAGACTGACTCGAGGGAAAACATTCAATCGAAACTAAAAAAAAAATGTACGTACTGTTGGGCATTTTCCGTGCTAAGCAGGTTTGTTTCCGGTTTAGACAGTTTTTGCTGTTTAAGCCGGAAACCTGTATAAGACGGAATTTTTTTTCGGTCCCAGGCGTTTCCGGGTTATCCAGGTTTGACTGTATTTAGACAAAGCGAGCAATAATTATTTTCTTATTACTTACTTTCAGGTGCTGAGGGACCTGATTTATTGGGGCATCTTTATACACCAAGAGGGAACATACAGATTCAGTCGCCTTATTTAGAAGTCAGTGCATTTAATCCGAGATCCAAGCACGCCATGACTGGCAAAAGTTGTGAAAGGAAGGCGTAAGTTCAGTTTATATTTATAAGAAATAATTTAAGAAAAAAAGTTCATTGTTCTGAGAGATAGGAATGGAAAAAACGATTTTGTAACAGGGGAAAGTTCTATTCACAAAAAAAAATCATTTTACTTCGCCCAACAGTAATCTCAAAGTCAAAAAATTATTCATAAGAAACACAAGGAAATGTAATGTGATTTTTTTTCAAGTTCTTCCTTCTTGATGGCATCTTAAATAAGATCTTCGCTTTTTGTTACAGTGATTCAACAACACCGCTCAGTTCAATGAAGGACAGCGGCCACAGGCCCATGCTCTGGTCACCCTGGAAACGACACAGCAGTCCTTTCTCTTCAGATAAATTGGTGATTCCTTTGCCCGTTCCTCATCCTGCTCACATCGCTGTTACCATCTACAATAGGGACTCGGATGATCCCATCCCGCTGGAATCGGAGATCTGTCAGAGCATACTAAGGGGAGTGGAAGAGAGCCATTCGGCGCCTGATGATCATGGTGAGCTTTTTCATCAAAATCTGTGTCAAATTTGGATATTACAAACAATTTTTTAACTTAATGTTGAGATAAAATAATAATAAAAAAACCCTTACCTTCTTCAAGGCATAGGGAGGTACCGAGGCGGTGCGGACTCATACGAAACCACCAGTTCTGCCTCGGGTACCCTGGACAGCGTTGACAATGTCACAGCAGATCAATCGACAGACGATAGGCCTCCGACCGCGGCGGCAGAGCAAGCTCGGCAGTGGAGTCTAAGCCAGTGGGGACAAAGGAAGAGGAAGAACTCGGGTACCGTGCGAGTGGACCTGGCCAGTCCGGAGGACGTCACTCTGGACAGCGACAGCACCCGGGTCGTCTTCAGCACTTACGGCACGACCGTTTGATAGTCATGTGCATTGTGATCATCTGTTTAAGGTAAGGTTTTATTATGTGTGCTTGAGGGATAGCGATTGTCAATTAATTAATTTTGAGTCCGATTATATATTATGAGTTGCTAAAACTTTCTTTAGCACGAAATAATAATTGATAAGAATGCACAGGTCATTATCGTGATTTGACTGTTGCTATTTTTCAAGTACATTTTATTTGTAATGATTTTATATGTATGTGTTATGTTATTTCAGTGTTGAAATGTGTTTAATGTGAATTTATTTTTGTTTTTAATTGTAATGTTTTTTATGATTAATATTTCTATCTGTTGATATATTGTGCATTAGGTCTATTAATTTATAATTATTATTAATCATATTTTAATTGCTGTTTTTAATTTTTATATTTAAGTATAATTTTTTATTGATTGATATCATAGAAGTACAACTTAAAGACAACTATAGTATATTTATTAATGTAATAATTACTTTAGAGCTAAAAATGTCCATAACGATTATTAATTTATATTACAATTTTATTTAACGACTTTAACAAGCATTTTTTATTGTTTAATAATAATTGGAAGTCTTTCCAAAAGAGTTATTTATTTTATTATTATTTATCGCTTCTAACAAGAATAATTATCAAAAAATTTTGCTGTGAATAATGTGTGTAATGTTCAATACTATTTCAAAGACTAATCTAAGTAAGCTTAAAATTGTAGTGATTTGGTAATCGAATAAAGTAAACGTTCTCCTCAAACAGGTACATGTTAGCAGTGAGATAACTACCAATACATATACAAAAGCTATATACACTTTTAATTGGTTATTTCACTGCTCTATCATTGTACCGATTTATTAAAAACTTTTATCTTTAAATAGTTTTGATCTACGTATATGTTTAAAGCAATAATAATAATTATGCTTTGGCCAGGAGAGGATAGAAAATTAGGCATTAAGGTGATAACATAGTATTAATTAACAATCGAACTAAGAAATTTTGCTGTTTTTTATTGATATTGAAAAACTTTTCCTTGTTGCTCTCTTGTAATTTTTGCTCTCTTTGAAATTAAGTTGATTTAATTGCAATTTTTTACCAGAACTAGTCCATTTTAACACATACCTACTTCAAAATATGTATAGTGACCCAGCTGCCAAGAAACTTTTCTGCAGGACTTATTTTTATTTATTAAAACTAAGATTTTATTTATTTACCAAATTTACTGGAATATGATTTTATATAATGTAGAGCTTGTCAAATAGATAACAAAGAAAATGGATGAAAAACACTTTGAATAATCTAACTCGATATTTGTAATAAAATCAATGGTTGTAATTTTTTAATTGAAGCTACTTATGATTTATTAATTAATTATTGATATGAGAAAAAGTATTTATCTTGAAAGAAGCCTGATTACTTGAACGGAGAACCCATTGAAGCCCCTTTTCATTTATTTAATTTTATCTAAAGAGAAACTCTCCCCGTATGCATTTTTACACTGCTAGCAAGTTTAATACTATGTTTTCACGAAAACACTATTAGTTTCTAAGATCATGGTTATTTTAAAATAAATGTTTTGAGGCTGTTGCATAAATGCTCATTAGATATTTAAAAGCTTCAATAATTGAAGTGATGAGAGTGAATGATTTTTAACGCTCCGTTAAAATTTAGGAGCCATTAGTGTCGTGCTAGTTAACTGTTAAATATCTAAAGAGCATCTATTGACCCTGTATGAATATAATGAGAATCAAATTTTTTCAATTTTATATCATCTTTGATCATTACTCAAGTTTCACCATATAAAATTAATAATGACATTTGGAAAAAACCGCTCTGAAATGGCAAGTGTTTCCACTGCATCAATACAGGGTGTTAAGAAAATGACGGATAAACTCTTCAGTACATTGTAGGGGACACTTAGTAGAGTATGGGAAAAATAATTTAAAAAATTCTGGTCTTCAATATGGTGAGATAAAAAATGCCAAAGTTAACATTTTACTATCTTTGTTTTTCGGTAATTGCAAAAACTAGATGATTTTACAGATATAAAAAAGGTACTTTAATAGTCATCAATTAAAAAAATTGCTTAAGATGTATTACTGGCTTGGAAAATTAAGATTTTTTTTTCTTTTCCAAGATGCTGAAAAAAAAAGCATTTGGCAACAACGGTTTTGATACCTTGACTACCTACATTGTTAGAAATTAGATGAAATTACCAAATACCAACTGTTATCGTGTTAAACGTTGCCAAATTTATTGTTCAATATTTTGCTTATATCTTTTAAAATGTAGCTCTGGATTTTTTAAAATTATTTTTCCCGTACTCTACTGAGTGTCCCCTACAATGTACTAAAGAGTTTATCCGTCATTTTCTTAACACCCTGTATAATTATTATCATTCGTGTCAGTATTAAAAAGTGTTACATATTTATAAAACTTACCAGGAAACAAAGATGATATAAAGTACAGTCAGTCCCTACTTACTTATAAGGAAAAGTAATGTAGCTTAAATTAGGAATTAAATTTTCAATAGTATGAAGTGAGCAGCATTCATCAAACTCGTTCAGATTAAATCCTTAAAGGTAGTCATGCTATAATTATAATTACTTATGTCCATAAAATTTTATTATAAGCAATTATTAAATGTGAATGCTCACTCGAAAGTATTGTACATGAGAATATGGTTCACTAATATTCATATTTCATAGGATAATTTGAAGAATCTGGTTTGAAAATTTCACAGCTGATAGTCATTTTGGGAATCGTTTTTGTAAATATTGTGATTTTCGTAACTGCTACGATATTCGCTTCGTTTTAATTCTAGTTTATACTTTATACGTATAATCGTAAATTCTGTAAACATTTTGCTACTTTTGTGTTTGTATAATTAAAAAAAAGTATAATGCGTTCATGTCGAGTTTTTTTTATCCAACCAAAGTAATCCTACCATACAGAGAGGATGTTTATAGATCCCCCCACCCCTTAAATTCCCTGGGGAATAAGAGAAAACTTTAGTACTAAAACTAAATTTAATAAGACGAATTTTACTATTTTTTGATGTAAAACTAATGTAAAAAAAAAACAAAAAAAATTATGTAGTTCCTGTCAATTTTAAATGGCAAAGAGGGTCATGTGTTATTAGTGTCATCAATCAGTTGATAGTCGGTCTAGTTTGGAATGTTATCTTATCAGTCAGAAGTTTTAAGGATTTTTTGGACTAGTACCGGGACTTTCAATTTAGTCTTTGAAGTCCCGAAAAAAAATTACTCCGGAAACTTGTGAACCCTACTCAGTTTTTGTTGCAGTTTGTTTCCAAGTTCAACAATAGGTGATCAGTCTTATAAACGAAAATAATAATTTCACTAAAATTCACAAATTTTATTGAAGACAAATAAATTATAAAAGCAATTACACAATTATTAATTTGTTACAATCTAACCGATGACAAATCTTACATTATTATTTGATGCTACCTGTTTTAAAAATATTATTTTTATTCTACACAATTATGTATTGCATTCCGTAGAAAGCTAACCCTTTCTTAGAATTTCCTTTTGTACTTACGCTATTGTGAAAAAATATTCACTTTACACAGATTCCATACAATAAGACTTGATTTCAACTTAAATTTCGTTGTTAAACGTGGAAAAATAAAGTAAATTCTGTAGTCACAGTGTTATTATGACTATGAGTATAAAAATCCTGAATTGCAATTATTATTATTTGTTAAACTTATACTTTAGTTACTAACCCATTTATGTGCCATCAAACAAATAACGAAGGAATAATTCTATTTTGACACTAATATTTCACTTATTACTTATGGAAATTGTTAAATTTGTAAATGTGTACTTTAAATTTGTTGCGGTATTTAAAAAATACACAAACATACATACAATAATTATTAATTGTAAAATAATTTTTTAAACAACTATTAAAAATACAACGAATGTCTAGTTTTACGCAATGGACAAATAGATATTATTTAACGATACTCTTCAAATGTAATTCTAAAACAGCTTTACGTAAATCAAGAAAACTTTAATAAATAAAATTTTGTAAAAGTTACAAAATTTCCCTTGTCAATTCCAGTATACTATTTTCATATACAAATTTTCATCGTTAACGATTGAAATAATAATATGCACAATGGAAACACTTTCTATTTATTCTTCCTACAAATGAATTAATGATTTTTCATTCTGTGATGATTTTCAAATTATTCATAAATGACTAAAACAAAAGTTTTCTAATTAAATAATTTATTTCAGAAAGGAACTAAGTGGTATTTTTTTCCATTTAAAGATAGACAAATAAACTGTCCAATGCTCTGTAAATTATTTATTTCATTAGGTGAGGCGTTAAAATGGGTATTTAGACACCCTGTGAAAAGGGGTATTTAAAAACACCTAGAAAAGCTTTTTTTTTTTAATATTTGAAAAAGAAAAAGTGCATTTAACGAACTTCTTTCGTTTAGTCCTTTTCTGAAATAAACATTTCAATTAGAATGAAATGAATCAATGGGAGCTGTGTGATGAGTTTAAAATTCAAAAATAACCAAAACAAAAGTTTTCTAATTAGAATGACTCAAAAAAAATGTTCATTGTTCCGACTGAACAAGAAAAATCCACAATAATGATCGTCTACAAAATGGGATTCAAAAGACCGATCCAGGATGAGAAAATTAACAGTTCCATCCCCTACATTACATTACAACTCTACTTACTCAATTATTATTGTAATGTATATCTAAAAATACATTTTTTATAAAATTGAGAATAAATACAAAAATCCTTTCCACAGTTCAAATTTTTAGTTTTCTTGATCTCATAAGATATCTCTAATTTCTAGAAATGTTATAATAACTATAGGCCCACTACATTTTATAATAATTTATTAAAACTACCTAGCTTAAAAATATGTTATAATATGTGAATCTGAACTTGAAAAAAATGCATGAACCATCAAACCGACCAATTAGATCTTTAAATAATCAAAAAGTTACCACTACCTTACCCTTGAGAACTGCAACCTATCCTATTTCCAGTTCCACTTTCTGTAGTGAAACTACATCAATACTTTCCATGATTCCCAGACATTAATAAAAATAAATAAAACCTTCAGAGCCGGTTCTGATAATATGGCCAGAGCCATGACTGGAGCATACTTCAGGAGGTTCTTGAAGTTTTACAGTAAAAAATAAGTCTCTTCGTTGCATTTAACACAATGTTATTGTCATTCATTACTTCCAAATTTTTAATCGGTCACAATAGCCAAGCTGCTAGAGTTTCGGTCAAACGATCTCTAAAGTGCAGCATGACTTTTCTTCGTCAGTACTTAGATGGGTGACCAATTATAGTGGTAAAATAAAAAAGTTCCGTGACCGATCGTGCTCCGGGAGGTACGTTAAAAAGGGGGTCCCGGCTGCTTCACCGCAGTCGTTATGTTAGAGGCCCTTGAGGCTACTTGAAAACTTCTGACACTTGGGCTTTACCACAGCCATACGATATTTATTTATTTACTTCCAAATTTGAACTTGAATTGAAATATTAGAAATTTGAGGCTTCAAAATGCTTGAATGGAAAGCAGAAAACTTCAACAAACAATTAAAAGGAGGTGGTGTTCGTTTGCTCCAATGCATTATCTGAAAGTAAGTGCAGTTGAAAAATATTTGAAAATATCTTTTCGGTAACGAGTATGTATCAGTATGAGAGTAATTTAGTGTCACTAAAAATTCACCAAAACAAGCGATCCTGCTATAAATATGAATTGGACTTTTTGAGTCACTGTGTATGAGTGAATGGAAAAGTCTATGATGGTCTAATTCTTTTTTTGTTAATTCTTTTTCGACGACTATTTTGATTTTGTCTATAATTAAATGGAAGTGGCAAATATATGTAAAGAATTCCACCAACAATATAAAAAGAAGATCTTAAACACTAAAGCTAGAGAGAATTATTTGATTTTTTTATTAACAGTGATTTTTTACTAAAATCATGAGGTTTTTTATCCTAAAAAAGTTTTCTCTGTCGTCACTTTTGGGAATTTTTTTGGAAGATCTTTAGAGAACGACCCTTAACTCCTCAAATAAGAGTAGACATTGTGAACAAGCTTCTCACAGAGATCTGTGAGTTTTACAATGACACCCCCGTTTGAATCATTACAATATTAACCGCTAGTACTTTTATTTTTTTCCCATCTGATCCATTTTTCTCATACATTTTAAAATTTCTAATTTTCTTAAATCTAAGTGATCGGTTCAGATTGAAATACATCAGTTATGTTTCGTTTTTACAATAACTTTTGGTTGCACAATTAAACGGCATTAAAGAAATTATATACATATGTATTATGTAAAGCCAAAATAAAGAAATTCCTACTCTGTAACATTAAATACAAATATCAGTCATGTCTTTTAATAACTAAATAAAATCCTGCTGCACTCCACTGGTATAAATAAAGAAATTATTACGGTCAACTCTCTCTAAGTTGAAGTGTTTTTCGAGTTGGGGGAGGGTATTAAAAATGTTTTATCAAGGAAAAGTTCTAAATTAAATAGGACAATTAAAAAGGGTGCAGTTTCAGACCAGCTGTGAACTAAGCAACCAAAAAACCTTTATAAGTTATAATGTAATTAAGGAGTTCATCCTACAATTCCTACCCATCCCACACCACCTGAACAAAGGTTTGTTTAGATCTTACAACACCATTCAGAGGATTTGGATAGTCACTGGTTTAATTTAAAGCCATAGAGAATAAAATTGCAAATTGGAATATTATGTTGTTTAACTTATATACAGGTTGTTTCTTAATAGCATGCTAATATTTCAGGATGTAATTCCTCGGGTCATTTTATGAAGACAAGTGAATATGAACATAATGTCCGCAACGGCTTAATTTTTTCCACAGGGTGTAGATTTTTCGGTTTTTAAAGTTAAAAGAATATCAGCATGGCAAAATATCAATTATGTACCATTTTTTTTATTTTTTTGTAAATTTCAGATAACATGTTTGCAGGGACGCCACTGGTGGGGCAATAGAAAAACTTTTTTAACTAAAATATGTGGTTTTACATTCTATTAACACATACTAAAATTGAAAGAAATATTTAAACTATTTTTAGAGATAATAAAATCCATAACTCTTAAAAAAACAAAAATTACACACCCTGCAGCAAAATATTTAAGCCTTTGCGGACATAATTAACTTTTCTTCATAAAATGACCCGAAGAATCACATCCTGAAGTATTAGCAAGTTATTAAGAAACACCTTGTATATTTTGAGCTCAGGAGATTACAATTTGTGATGGTGTAACTAAGAGATTCAATAATTAAAAATGATATATTTTTTTAGGATGTTATTTAGGATGTTAGCGTATAACATCACCGTAATAACAATCCTCGACACACTGAGAGTGTGTTGCATTTATATGAATGAACCACTGTATAAATAGAAATACAAGAAGCTAGCAAGTAGTAAAATTTTTTTTTTATACACTATTTCATTATCAATTTTATGAAGATAAATCTCTTGTTATACCATCACAAATTAATTTATTTGTCGCATTAAAAGAAGTGGGACTTAAAGAGGGATTTTTTAATAAAAAGTCCATCGAAAATCAAATAATTGGAGTTGAAGGGATGCCAGGAGTTAGTTAGACAGAGTTGACCTTATAATTGAACTGACAGAATTCCATAAATTTCCACAATAAATTTTAAAATAAACTTTATAATTAATAAAAAAATATATTACTCTAAATAAATAAATATCTGATATGTTCTATATTTCGTGCAGCAATTTAAAAGTAACCTAATCAATTTGAAAATCCTACCTAAACTAAAGCTTAATAATTATAATTTAACGTAAATGTGAGTCCACAATGAAACAAATACAATTTAAAACGATTTGTGTAAAATATTTACAATAATCGTTGACAAGCTAAATAGTTCCTTTAATCCAAGTATTATATACAAATCCAAAGACACAGCCAAATTGAAGGTAAACAATTTAGAAAAGTACATACAACAAAAAAGATTGTCCTCCATTAATTTACAGTGAGGGTCGATTGTTTAAAGAGCAATATACGAAACCATATCTGACAAGTGTTCAAAATGCTGTCAAAAGTTTGCCAATAAGGTTTCTTAATGCCAATTACTGTTGAAATAACCGAACCTGAATTAAAGCTTCAAGTTTAAATCTTTGTATACAGCCAAAAATGCCGACATGCCCTCAATCGTTCTTAAATACCGTTACTTCTCTCTGTTACAATGCTTATGGTCACAAATGACACAAATATAAAAAATTTTGATGAGTTACTTTTGTACAAATCTTATTACATATTTTCAATTTTTACAATATAAAAATATTTAATACTATCTTCCATAATTGCACCATAACCACATTGTGAAAACTTTCACAGCCATCACATTATTATTACTCTAAGTACCTAGTATGTTTCGAAATTGCTTCAATTTCATAAAACAAAGGGTCTATTATTTGATTTTCTTTTCCTTTAAATATAGTCTGCTCTCAAAAATGAAAAGAAAATTAAAATACTTTATAATTTCACAAAAAGCAATAGATTGAAACAAAATATAAATAAATAACTTACCAATAATTAACGTTGCGTTTAAATTTATTTTTCTTTTTTTGTCCAAATTAACAGCAATGTAAAATATCCAACAATTTTTTAAATATAAACATGTAACAAAATTTAAAATAAAAATTTAGAGATTAAAACAAAACGGATAATGTTGAATATTATTCGGTAAAATATAATAAAATTATATCAAAAGTGTCACTTCCATTTTATTACTTTTAGCGAATAAAAATTCAAACTGACTAAAGAATGAAAAATAACAACTAAAAATAAAAAACAATTTTAATACTTGTTATTTGGCTTAAGAGATATTAAAACTAACTTTATGAGCTTATATTTGAAAATCGTCTTCATTCAGAGCAAACCTTTGTTTTTTTTTTACCATAAAAGTTTGAGCTCAACATTTTTTATATTTTTATTTCTTTTTATACATTCATAAAATAAACTCCTTATTGATTAAACATTTACCTTCAACTCAATTCTTATTATAGAACCATTCAAAACGGTTGAAAATTTCAATAAACAAAAAAACTGGAATGCACTGAGATTGGAATGCAAAATATAATAAATTATCTTTCTTGTGATTTATTTTTTGCATTATCAAATAAAAAATTTCACTTCACATCAAGATTCATATAGCACGCTAAAATTGTTTCGTATCAGTGTGGACTCGTCAATTGAAAAAGCCTCATTTCCTAAAACAGTTTTCAGCAATGTATCGAAAACGATTTTAGAAAATTCGTCACCTAACTAAAAACTAATAAACAAATAAAAAAATTAATTCATAAACCTATTGATTATTGTTGTTAAAAATTTGTTACGATGCTCAAAACGTTATCATGTTGCCAAAGACATTTGAAATGGACAATTTCCTGTCTGAAAAATAGGGAACTTCATCATCAAGCGTTTTTACTAGAACGGTAATGTTAAAAATCATCGTTCCATTACTCAAAATGCGGTTTAGATCTAATTAACTGAATGTTAACTATTCAGGTGAAATGGATGAGAAGATTAATAATTTTACCTCCACACAAAATGAAAATTGCCCAAAGTTAAAGAAAAATCAACTTGGGAATATGTCAACGTTGTGAACAGGCCTAGAAAAATTTATTCTTACATATTACTATTCATATTGATGGGAGTTTGACAATAGGGACACTCATTTTGGGTCAGGGCACAAGTATTACATAATACAAAATGATTGCATCCCAATGTTACTGTTCTATTATTCTCCTCACAGACCATACATTTAGCAGCCGTCTCCCTATACAAAACCTTCTCAATTTCTTCCAAATCCTGGCGCAAAGTCGCCTGTATTTTTTTCAAAGCGCTCAATGACATTTTACTCAAATCAGAACCTTTTGCAATGCTCCTTATATGAGGACCTCCTAATAAATTCTCGTAATCTACTTTTAACTTACTATATTGACTCAAGATCTCATTGATTTCATTCTCAGCGCCCTTCGCTTTCCTCTTAGATTCCTCTGCCTCTCTTTGCCACGCTTCACAGGCCGTTTTCGCCTGCTGCAATCTCTCCTCCCAGCTATTAATTTGTAAACGACAACTACTCAATTCATCCCTTAACCTAACTATTTCCAAATTACTATTCAAGCTTGGTGATATACTGAAATTGTGATTCCTATTTGTGGGAGAGATATTTTGAAAATCAAATATGCTATACTTTGAAGCGCTACTGCCGTGTGCCATTTGTGAATGATTGAAGAGGTCCATTTGGTCGTTCTGTGAAAAGCGAGGTGCCGAATTTAGGAAAGAAGGGAGCGGGCTATTGTTCGTCGGGCTGAAACCGCCCAAACCGCTCCTGGCTGAACCGGGAATGTTTACCGGTGCAGACGAGCTGACCAAGAGTCCAGCCGAAAGTCCGGCCGAGAGAGAATTCGATACTGTAGGAGAATCGGTTTCTAAGTCACGGTCGAGGTTGACGGGCAAATTTAAAGCGTCTTCTAAATTTAGTTCCTCGATTCCTGTAAAAAAGTGACTGTTCAGAACTTCATGATACTACAGAACAAACTGAATTGATATAAGGGGAAAATACTTGCTCAAAACATGTGTTACATTATTTATTACTAATCCATCAATATAAAATAGAATTTTAAAACTTTAGTGTTTTAATATTTATCAACGGTATGCAGAGATTCTACCAAGTCAGGGTTAAGATAAGAACATAAATTTTATAAAAAAAGTAAATAACTAAACACTCACCAACGACACCGTCTAATGCATTATCATTTCTGCTACCAAAATATGAAGATCCTAGTCCACCGTATGAAAATGCTAATTTCTTTTGTTCTAAAGAATCTGAAAGAAAAACACCACATTTAAAATAATTCCCATTTATATTATGAAAAAATCCAACCTAAAAGTGGATCTTTTTCAATTGCTAATAATTTATTACTTAATTCCATTCCTATCACCGAAGGGTGTCTATTGAAAGGCATTTGCTTATGAGGTAACTGTGAACCTGGTGCTTTACTATGAGAACTGCTGGATCCTACCGACGATGTTGAAGCTGATTCACTCACTTCACTGCTTCCATTCTGCAACAAACATGACAACAATAAAAGAAACTGGTGGTTTTGTCTAACCATTCTAAAATTATTGTAAATTAAAAAAACACATACCGAGCTATCACTGCTCTTTTCTTTCTTATCTAATGTAGGAGGCAAGACATTTGATAATATCTCTGCAAAATTTGTTCCACAATCACCTGTATCTCTTGAAACACCCATTTCCTCTGTAAAAAAAATTAACATAATTTTTTCAAAAACTAAATATGATGATTAATCTTACGTTCCACATGTGCGAAAGCACAAAAGACTCCCCTAGGGCAATAACCGGATTGCTGTACGTCGTTACATTTAGTGCTCTTGTAGATTTCAGGATGAAATTGTTGTTCAGTTCTAGTATGACAATAGGAACACATGTCGCCAGCATCACAGTTGCCTGGTTCACCCCATTCCTCTCCGTGTTTCACATTTGGGCATGGAGTAGACCTGTAACAAACCGGTTTAGAAAATTCGAAAATGATATGAGAGTGTAAAGTGCCTACCTATACTTGAACTTTCTAGGACTTCGTCTTTTATCTTTACTATTATGATACTGGGGGCATGCATACCCTTGCCTACATAGCCTAGGAGGTCTCTTACAAGGTTCTGTTTTATAATTTGATAACACATAATTTGTATCTACAAAAAAGGAATATTTAAAAATTAGTGTGCTATGTAAACTGATGAAAAGAAAAACACTAACCTTGCCATTTTGGATCTTCGTTCATTAAATTTCTTTCTTTGTCTAATGCATTCGGGCCGTTTGACGACCCGCTACCTTCCGCTTCCGCTGCCTGTATGGCCTCTATTTCTTTAATATCGTACACTGGAGGTCTGTGATCGTGACTACCGTGAGCAAACGCACAATGCAGACCATTTTTTACACAATATCCTCTAGAATCTGTATCATGTACACACATACAAGTTTTATAATATCTTAAGTGATAGCGCCTTTCTGTATCTCCGGCTGTTCTATGTAAATATGGACAACTGCAACAGACAGTTCATAAAGGTTTCAGTTTCCCGCCATGATTAAATAAAGATGATAATCTTATCACGCTTAGTACCTCCAAAATTTGGCACATCACAAGTCTTACAAAAAAAAAACTATAAAAATTTCAGGTCAGTAATAACTAACCAATTTTCCGGGATCTGCTATTTTTTGTTGAAAACCCGTTTTGGCTAGTGAAAAATACCAGTTGTAATAAAAACAAAACATACACGAATTTCGAGCATTTTACAAGCTTTTAAATAATCGAGTTTTACATATCCCACACAATTTTCGGGAAAATTGAGGGAAACTCGTCTAGTCATCTCAGTTTATAGGTGAAAATGTGAAATTGGCATGCTCAAAAAATCGGAAATGATTGTCGTATTTCAAGTTTTCGCCTATAAAGTGAGATGACTGAACGAGTTTAAACCTATACTGGCTAGAAGAAAAAGTCAAACATTGTTGAGAAATGCTCGTAAAACACTCGTTAATTCCTAGGTGATGCACATAAAAAAATTACAGATCCAGCAAAATTTGCTAGTTATTATTGACCTAAAAATTTCAATCATCTATGTATGATGAAGATGTGATGAGGAATAGAAGAGTTTGTGTTTTCACACAATAAAAGTAGGTTAATAAATCGATTTAAGCCCATTTACATCAAGCTCCATGGTAGGCAATAAGACAGACCCGTCGATCTGAAAACATGACTTCTTTCTGGCCTCATCAGCATGCCATATCAGACTGGTAGATATATTGCTGCTTGGGGTGGAGTTGTGTTAATTAATAATAATGTATGAAATGTATGTACAGGATATAAGTAACTCGATCGTTTCAATTTTTCAAACTTCTTATAGGAATATTTTTTCTGAAAATTGACATATGCGTATAACCCTTGTTTAAGCATATTTTTTACAAAAAGCTCCATTTTAATTATATTGGAGTTTCCGGCTATAATGATACTCACATGAGGATTTAAAACAGTTCTGAAAAACTCATTTCTTTTCAGAGTTAACCTTTTTTATAGTTTATACAGAGTGAGTCAAATTCGAGCTTAATCATTTGTATCTTGAAAACTAGAAGAGATACGGACTTGGTATAACTGGGGCCAAGTTGCTAAATGTAAAGCTCCAATAATAATATGAGAAAAAAAATTAGTTATCTCCGATATCCGATACTTTTTGAGAAAAAAGTGTAAAATGAATTTTTTGAAATTTTAAATTCCCATCTAGCTGGCTTATTTGAAAAGACAACAAAAAACTGCAAGCACGATCTCACGGTTTTTATGTTTTTAAATAAGGAAATTGTTAAGTTCAATTTCATCACATCAAAAAAAAAAAAAGAGTTTGTTGGTATTCTTACCAACAATCCCCTTGAGAAACAGATTAGCATAGCAACTATTAATTAATTGCAATTAGCCTATGTACAAGGTGTTTCAGAGATATAAGGTCAAATTTAAAGGGGTGGTTCCTCTCATAAATAAAAAATAAATTTCAGCTCAAAATGACGTTTCGTTTAAAAGATACAAGAGTGTCAAAGTTAAAAAAATATATATAACACTTTTTGGTTATAACTAGGCTTAGGATAATTATGCATTTACATACTTGCATAATATGCAAGTGCATATATTTTTGAAATGTTTTATAATAAATGCATATATTCGGTGTTTTGGGCTTAAATGCATAATTTGATGCTAACTGGTCCATTAATAGGTAATATTTAACTATTTCTATAATTTTTGTAATGAGAGATAAAAAAAAATGTACAAGGAGACAAACTTTTGTAACTATTTCCCAAGTATAATGTACAGTAATGTACACCAGGTGAAATATTTAAAAGTACATATTGTAGAATTTACCAAATATAGGAAAATATGAATTACTGAACAGGAATAAGTAGAGAAATTAGTCACGATCATAAAAACCAGGTAAGCATAATAATTGCCTTAATGGGGTTTAAATCAACCTATAATTGATCCTATTCTAAGAAATGTTTCTTTAAAATCCTTTGGCTTGGGATAACATTTAACCGAGCATTTAACAGTTCAGTTTTGAGTTTCCAGTCTATAATCTCATTTTGTTCGATCATTTTTCATAGAAAAATATTTTAAAATAAATAATCTAAAAGTTTATAACGTCTGCTTATTTCCCAAAAAATTTAGTGCATATTTAACTGCATTATTTTGTAAATTTAAGTGCATATTTACATGCATTTTTCCAGGATTTTTAGTGCATAATTATCCAAAGCCTAGTTATAACTCAAGTAAATTTAAACTGATTGTGATGAAACTTGGCGTGAACAATAAACAAACAACGCTCTTTAATTTGGCTACTTCAGGTTTCATGTAGACGTCTTCCAGTGGCATAGATATTCAGGGTTTTCTCTCCCTATCATTTACATGCTTTATTACATTTATTGCAGACTTTATTGCAAATAACAAAACATTATTCAATAGAACATGGTTTTTAGAGCAAAAAAAGAGGATTTTTTTACTTTCATATGATACACAGTTCATGAGATATTTGAAGTTTCCTCAGATAATGTCGCTAATCATTAAGAATAACATTTTGTATAGAAATTCTAGTCAGATAACTTTTAATGTAAATGACCCAACAATACCTGAAAAAACTTCAAATACCTTTCTCAAAAACGGTGCACCATATGAAAAAAACTGAAAGAACAGTTTTTGTTCTATAATGAATGGGCTATTGAATAATGTTTTTGTATTTGCAATAAAGTCAGTGGTTTAAAATATATGGAGAAAATGGGCGCCAACCCTGATATATCTACGCCGCTGGAAGACATCTACAAAAACTGAAATAGTCAAATTAAAGAGCTTTGTTTGCTTATTGTTGATGCCAAGTTTTATCAAAATTGGTTAAAATTTACTGGAGTTATAAGTTATAACATAACCAAAAACTGGTATATTTTTTTAAAACTTTGACAATCTGTCCCTTTTAAACGAAACGTCATTTTGAGCTTAAATTTATTTTTTCAGCTTATATTTATGGGGAACTAGTCCTTTAAAATTGTCCCTATATCTCTGAAACACCCTGTATAAAGACTCGGTACTCACACAGTATAATTTTCGAATAAAAAATTTTTTCACCATAGATAGTAGAGAAGATTCCGGATCTTCCAGTGCAGGTTTGACTGCATTATATCTTTACTCTTTATTAAATAAAAATAAACACCATTGTATTTGTTTTATTAATATTGTAAACCCGGTAAAACTAATATTATGCTACAGCATCTACACATCTGCAGCATATTTTTTTGTAATGAAGCATACTTAGTTCAAATGCCTCAACCAACTGCCCACGACGACTGAGTTTACTTCTATCACCCTCTCGCCTCTTCTTGAAAGTCTCCCTCACCAATTATAATTGTGTGATCACCAGATGGACATAACTGTGTGATCACCAGGTGGATCGTGTGCTCACCAACCACCAGTTGGACCCATAGGAAGAGATAACAGTGAATTTATATTTTTACATAATAAATGATAAAATCAAGTATGGTCCCCTGTGGAACTCGCATCACAAGGTACCTGCCTCACTAGGAACCGACCGAATCCAACTGAACAACCTGTTTTCTATTCCTCAACCCAAATATAAAGCCTGGAAATCGTTCACTCATCCCTTAACTCTGAAATCTTGCAAGGCAGTCAACAAGTAGTGACTATGGATGTGTTGACAATCTTGGCTATGTCCAGAAAAACACACAAATCGGGTTACTTGTATCTACAGCACTGTATATCTCTGAATAGAAATGGTATCCTCAGCATTCAACCCCTTTCTAAAGCCATATTGCCTAGTAGGTGTAGCTAAATTTCTAGTACCTATCAATAATAAATAATTATTGACAAAACAGGTTTACCTTATCATACATTCATTAATGCATATTATTATAGGCGCAAAATGAGAAGGTTTCCCATCTATTGAACAGGGTCTCACTACTAGAATAATGAGACTCTGGACGCGAAGGTGAGTTAGTAGTAACAAGTCAGTCAGTAACGGATTTTGCACATAAAATCTTGGGCTAAATATTTGTTTTAAGGTAGGTACTCCTTTCGGTGAACAATTTTTTTTATATTTTACTTATACTAACATGGAGTAGCCTAGGACTACATCAGATTAGATACCTGCCTGATCAAACAAAAGGGTGCAAGTTACGCTTCAATGATAGAAAGGCATCATTGCATTGCAATGCAAGCACTGTCAATGCAATCACAATCACAAAACAAAGACGTTCTTTGAAATCAAATCCTGACCATTCTGCTGGAAAAATGTTTACTAATATTGTTAGGTTATATAAATCAAATTTGACAGGTATACAATATTTTGTTTTTCCCTTGTCCCGGTAAAAAAAATGTTAAGCAATGGAAACAAAAAATTTACTAGTGCTCCCAGTGGAAGCGAAACGCAATAAATTCGCATTTTTGGGGAGGAATCGCAAAAAAAACACAAGTGCGCCTCAAAATGTCACACCCAGCAGCATCGCGGATGACAGTTCGGGTTAACCAAAAAAGGTGAACTTACTCGTCTCCATCGGGACAAATGCCAGTAGTTTCATCATATTTTGTACAATAATTGTCAGCGCTATAATTAAATGTACCATCTCTACGTCTTACGGGTCTTCTCCTTCTTTGATTCATAAAGTGCCAGTGAAAACAGGTGAATGGACGATGCTGCGTGCATTTGTGTTGTAAGAAGAGCGGGCATTGCTCGACTCTGAATTCTTTCAAATATCTAAAAAATAACAAAACACTTCACTTTGTAACGTACACCAAATTGTAGAACGTAAAATTAGACATCTTATGCACTAGGACGTTTAAGCCGAAAATACACTTACGAGTAATGATTTGGTTTTTCTGTTTGGGCTGTCAACAAAGGTTTAGACTCTGACGGCATTTTGTAATCACTGACGCGCTGGAAGTACGCGCAGGGGACGCTCATAAAGCGCCAATTAAAATTCGATATTCTGATCATGTGGTCAAAACAACAAAAGAGTTATTCTCTTTTCAAGGACATTTGTGTTTTGGTTCGTCGCAATTGGTGGGTACTTTGGGGAAAATGAAAGGGAAAGTAATAAAATTTAAATCAGTAGTTAGTTGTTGCTGTGGTATAATTAATAAATTCAAACAATGCTTCATTACATATTATTACATACCAATAACTTTGATAAAATTTTTACAGATTATTATTATTGAAATCGAAGTAATGATTTATTCACAATCGTGACTGATTGTCAACAATCAACATGATAAAAATAAAATTATCATGGGCATAAAAAGCATAATTTTATTTAGCTTCTTCGATTCGGTTCAAAATTTTTACAGGAAAACGCGGTGGTATTAAAAAATATCTGCGAAAAAAATAGAGCATGGAAAATCTTAATAACGAAGAAAAAATTTGCATTTTTGTATTTTCTTAATTTTTTATTTTGAATTGCCGCTATATTTCATCTCGTCTCACTTGAACCGTCTGCGCCTGTGCGTGCCTCGTGTGAACCGAAAACAAAACAAAAATCGGACTTCGACAGATGTCAAAGTCAGACGTCAATTTTATAAAACCCTTGCACTGTTGCCATACCTACTACAATAGATTCAAATCCCCTGCTTGTCTATTACACAAAAAGACAAAAGTTATAAGAAATAATTATGTAAATTAAAATGTTATTTTCTTTCCTGTCATTTTAATAAAGGCAGCTTTTGATAATATATGAAACATTTTCCTTTTATTCTTCTCGCACGCGGTTTTTTTTTACTTTATTTAACTATTCACGATGATTTATTTTATTCCTCCATATAATTTTATATCTTGAAAATTCTTACTCCACGAGAAGAAAATTTTCACACGGGTATTCTTACCTAGCCAGTAAAGTTCGGCATTTTTAGTTCGGCAACTGTCTGTCGCATAATAATAATAATTATGGGATATCTCTCTTTAATATATTAGTGACTTTTTAGTTACTTCTTATGAAGCGAACATAATAACGCGGATAACTTCCGCCTTCAAATATTTTAAATGCTTCCGTTAGCGTTCGTATTCCAATCACCATAGTGACGTCATGCGCAGCGAGTACGAGTTTTCAGTCTAACGCTGACATACCTTGTGCTTGTGCATGGTATTCCAGTGCGCAGCCTGTGACGTCAGTCAGGTGATATCTACATGAGACTCGGCAGTTAACTCGGCGACATAAAGTCGCGATTTAGAGCTTATTTCGAAGTTTGTAGATGCTGCAGTAATTTTTATAAGTTTCACTTCAGTACCTGACTGATAGCAAAAATGTTTTTTTTGTGCGGTATAAGTGCGGGTGTGAGAATCACGCAAGAAAAACGAAAGGCACTAAGATATTTATATGTTGATTTCCAATCTAAATGTTGACTTCCACCTTCAATTTTTTTTCAATTCTTCAGGTAGGACTCGGATTTATATCACACCATAGTGACGTCATGCGCAGCCTGGACGAGTTTTCAGTCTCTTGACATATATACCTTGTTAGTTGTATCATGACCTGATACAACTAACCACCTGATCCTGATAGGTTATAAAAAATAATACACGGACACGGGTCATAAATAAAACACAAATGTTTAAAAAAATTCTACTGTAAACATATTGCATGCTGGATAATATAAACGTTACACGTGTTTCGCTACTTTTAAAGTAGCATCTTCAAACGTATGCAAAGATTCTACAAAGTAGGGGTTGAAAACATAAATTTTAAATACACGGGTAATTTTTTTTGACAATTCGACAGTAAATAATTATTATTGTGGCTGCACGTCAAAATGAGTCGCTTCTGCCAAATTTAAATTTTTTGACCACTTTGTTCATGAAATAGTCTAATAAAATGATATATAATGAGGCTGACTTTTATTTCTAAACTCAACTGAGCTGCTTAAAGAAAGCAGCACGAGTGCGCAGGACGTCTCGTGTTTTTTAAGCGTTTTTTTTTAACACTCGCGGTGTTTTCTTTAAATTTCGTTAGAAATAATAAATGGACAGTTGCGATGAAAAATTGTGATATTATTACTGGAAATGTGTCCGGAATTTTTTTGGCATATTATTTAAAACTCAGCATTTACCTATTAATAATTCAAAAATATCTGACAATTACTATAGGTACTGTCTTCTATTAAATTCCTTAGAAGAAATTGCTTGGGCCGCTTTATATTCATATTCCATGCATTTAACTTTATTTCATCTGCAGGAAAATTAAATCATAAACAGTTTTAAATCATTTCGTTATGGTCATCATCGATTATTATAATCAGCGAAATTTTTGAATTAATAGATATTTAAGTAAGAACTTTATTATAATTATTAAAGTGCACGTCAATGACAGTAGTTGTGCGAATCTCGATTGAAACCGAACAGAATCAGGTGAACCAACTTTGACGCGAGAAAGTATAACTACGCAACGTAAAAAGAGCGTCAAAATGACACTACCTAAATAACCTTCTCTCTGTACTCTGATACAATAAAAATTTGGCAATATCTCGTCAGAGGTACGTAATTGAAGTACCTATGCATGAGTAATAAGAAATCATTATACTGAGACTGAGAGTATAATCATTTTTTAGGCGGAAATTCCTGATATGAAACACACGATGTGTGTATATCGTGGGCACAGGGGTATACTTATACAGGGTGTCTGCTTAATTAAGGCTGGCCACCCGCTATATCTCGGAAACTAATGGGCCTATAACCTCAAAATAAAAAATTTCCAGACATAAGTGATCACGAGAAATTCAATGAAAATATTTTCAAGATGGCCGCACTTCCAGAAATACCGGAAGTTGACACCTACTTCGTTATTTTAACGGAAACACCCTGTAGAATATTATATTTTTAAATGTCTGAAGAAATCGAATACAGGTGGTTTTCACCATTGGAATTTAGATTGAGCGGTTTATGCATGAGTTATAAACAAGTGAAAATAGAAAATTTTCAACTTCAAAGCAGTGTAGAACTAGAACGGCTCAAGATATCTAAAAACGGTTTACATGTCCCTATCTTAACTTTTCACATAGTATCCTATAGTATAGTCCAATAAAGTCTAAAAAGTCATACGTATCGATTAAGAATACACCTCCATTTGATAGTTCGATTTATTTTGTTTCATATACGTGGTTTTTATAGTAACCGTCCAGTTTGTCTAAACACTCCATCCCGCATAAATAAGTATACGTCAACATTGGTTTTGAATGAGAATTAAATGCACAACACAGAGGATAGAATGTCATTACGTGAATAAATTTTATGTAGTTGTCAGTGGCTCTCAAACTGACGTAAGCAATTCAATTCATTGTTTGAATGATTCCTTCAATAATTTACGCTCGTTCACAACTTGACATTTAACTGTTTGACATTTTCTGGTGAAATTAAAAATATTAATTCGGACGGTTTGTAATACGTCACATCTGACTTTTTAAAGTTAATCCTACTATATGTGGTTTAATTTTAATAGGGTGATGAAAAATCGGATAATTTTCATCACCCTGTATTAAAATTTACTCCACATACTGGGATAAAACGTGAAAAGTTAGGATAGGGACATGTAAACCGTTTTTATATCTATTGAGCCGTTCTAGTTCTAGAGACTGCTTATTTTGAAGTTGAAAATTTTCGATTTTCACTTGTTTATAACTCATAAACCGCTCAATCTAAATTCCAATGGTGGAAACCACCTGTATTCGATTTCTTCAGACATTTAAAATATATAAAGTTTTACAGGGGGTTCCCGTTAAAATAACGAAGTAGATGTCAACTTCTGGTATTTCCGGAAATGCGGCCATCTTGAAAATATTTTCATTGAATTTCTCGTGATCACTTATGTCTGGAAATTTTTTATTTTGAGGTTATAGGCCCATTAGTTTCCGAGATATAGCCGGTGGCCAGCCTTAAGCAGACACCCTGTATAGAGAACGGATTATAGGCAAAGAAAAAATGAAAAATACCTAGGCGCCTTTATAGGCACATTTTTTGGAATAAAAAGGCTTAAACTTGAACCAAATAGGCAATAAAATAGGCAAATTTTACTACCAAATTTTCAATACATAGAAAAAATGAGTAACACAAATTTACGTTTATATGTGCCTTAAAAATTCCTGCCGATTTCCAAAAATTTACAGCAATTTTCCTAAGATTTTATTTTACATCAAGCACGTTGTTTGATAAATAAAACAATTACAAATATTACACTTTTACCACTTTGCTACAAGCTCCGATGAAAAATATTGTGTCGCCATCCAAGAATTCAGGATATAGGTACCTATGGTTTAATCCACGAAGAAATTTTGCTTGATTTAGGTCCTACTCATTTTTATGTATTAAAATTTTACGCCAGCAAATTCTGGTCTATCAGTACCTTCATATTCATTCATGAGAAGTAAGAAAGTAACAGATACATCTGGGATTCATTAAAACCAGATACCTATATGTGTAAGTACCTAAATGGAAACAATAATATTAATTTGAGAACTTGAAAAGATATCCCTCAGTTTTCACCACAGTTGTCCGGGTCAGTTATTATTTCTATAAGGGATTATAGCTATTGACTTAGGACCTATAATAAATTATCTCAAGTGGGGTAGTAAAATTTTCAAATATTCTTTCAAAGTTAATAATAATTATTAGGGCATGAAATGTATTTTGAGGTGGATAAATTAATATTTATTTGAATAGGCAAGAATAGGCATTTTTTGTAAAAATAAGCACCAGATACTCAAATAGGCAAAAAAGGCACAGATAGGCACTTTGTCTATAATCCGTTCTCTACATAGGTATACAATAATAAGAGCTACGACGAACTAATTAAGGGGGGAATAAATGGGGGACTGCGGATGATATTGCTTGACCTTGAACACTGAAAAATTATCACCTGGGGCCTGGGGCGGATTTCTAATTAGGCTTAAGGTGTAGGCTATTAGCCGCTACGGCGGCAAATTTTCAAGACTACATCAAATATTTTATAGAGGGCTGGGAAAATGCGTGCCCCTGAATACCTATTGAAAAAAAATTACTACGGGCGGTGCTTTATCAGGGGAGGAGCATACTCCCGCCGAATCCCCCGTCGCCTTTTAATTCATATTCTTTTTGAATATGAAGCAAGCCGAAATTGTCGGAATACCTACATTATAATAAGTGTTAGTTAGAAAGTATAGTTTTATAGAAAATAATAGGTAGGTAGGTACTAGAATAATAAATAGGTATTTGGAGTGAGGTAATCTATAAAATCTACGTCATCATTCATCATCATAACAAAATAAAAGCTTCGCGGTAAAATGCAATAATAATTAGGTAGGTATTTTATTATTGTCCGTATGTGTAATGATGAGAATTGAGAATAGGCTGAAATAGGTCATAAAAGTAAAGCGCGGGCGCTTGATAAGCGAGAAAGCTATTCGTATTAAAAATGAAGATGAGAGAGAGAAAAAAGCGGGGATACGATAACGCAGTCTATCTCTGTAGTATGAGTCAAGGAGCTGCTGAATTGCACTGCACTGGGAAATCGACATGGAACGGACCAACCTATGGACCGGGTGGAGAGCGTGACGTGAAGGAAACGACGACGACGAGCGCAAACGAAACGGTGAAATGAAAAGAGCAGCGCGGTGATAAAATATCGACGTTTCCATTCCGCAGCTGTTCCTTCGTCCTAGGCATAATAATAATTGCAAATTCTCGCAGCTTATTAATTCGCTATTTCAATTCACAAACAGATCAAAATAAATGTGTTTTCTATTCATCTGCTGACAAACGTTTTGTAACTTGCTGGGCTACTGTGGGAAGACCGAAATGCATTATTCCGATGCACTAGCATTCGTCTGGAGCAGAAATTTCTGTTCTATACGAGAAAATAGAGCTTTTGAGGCAAATTTATCGAATTACAAAAAAAACCGTGCGATTTACTAAAATAATATTGACACCAGCATATTGAGCGAATCTTGGGTTACTGGAATGCAAAAGACTGGATTTTTTTAATTTTGGAAAAGGCTAGAAAATCAAATTCAAAGACGAACTTGCTGGTACGGAAATTTGAAAAGCAGGGGCCTTTTCCTAGAGTTCAGTTAATCTTCGGCTTTGAAAGACTTGGTGGGGGGGGATTGGAGTCAGCCAATAGGAACCCAAGGCCATTGTACACAGCGATCCCTCGCGTCAGTTTCGCTCGTTCTCTCGCCAGGTGAACACCACGACCAAATCTACACTACAAAGGTGACGATTAAAACAAACATAGAAATTAGAAAAGGTGAGCTTCAAAATAATTCAAATTTTGTAAATTCGGTAGTACCGCTAATGTTATAATTTCTAAGTAGAGACGGATATTTCATTTACAAATATCTGGAAAGGTGGATTAATTTCCATGTTGTTTTGTTACAATACAATGAAATGAAATAAGCCTCCTATGTTTTGGCGGCCATGTTGTTTAATTGAGATTCTCATGTGTTTATTGTGCCGATTCGATAAGTTTTCTTTATCTGTCCCGCTAAAATAATTTGTTCAGTTTAAATTTGTAGGCATAACCTAATTAAGAGTTGATTGGACTTTGTGTTTTATACTTTGAAAGTGACAGTTACGGCGTTGTTTGAGAAATTAGTCAATTTTCAGTTGCACAAGAGTTGAAATTTAATGTTCTTGTTTCAGTTCAGCAGTTGTTAAAACAAGATGGCTCGTACAAAGCAGACAGCAAGAAAGTCGACGGGAGGAAAAGCGCCTCGTAAACAGTTGGCTACAAAAGCCGCGAGGAAATCCGCGCCTTCCACTGGTGGAGTGAAGAAGCCACATCGTTATCGTCCCGGTACCGTCGCCCTCAGAGAAATCAGGCGGTACCAGAAATCTACCGAATTGCTGATTAGGAAATTACCATTCCAGAGGTTGGTGCGTGAAATTGCACAGGACTTCAAAACAGATTTGAGATTCCAGTCCGCCGCCATTGGCGCTCTTCAGGTTAGTTCTCTTTCCCGCCATTTTTGTTATTATTTTTTCAAGTTTGTTGGAAATTTAAAGTGTTGTTTGGCATTATCAAAATTTATGATCGGTTTTTTCCCGTAATTTATCAATTTTCAATTATTATTATCATTATCACCTTTTAATTTTCTCAACTTTTTAAATTCCGATATTTTAATTTAATTGCAAGTTTTTGATTAATTTATTAATTTGAGAAATATAACATGTGACCAAATAATATTCTAGTAGGAAGGATAGGTTAGGTATTAAAAAAATGAGGCACACCAGAATATAACATGTGATCAATTTTTTTTTTTTTAACTGATCACATGATCTTTTCTTACATTACAATCTTATTATTAAACATTAAAGGTAGGTCTGTTAGTTGTTGAGTAATATAATTATTTTTTTTTTTAACTTTTAAGTTGAAATTCTTTAAAAGTGAAGAGAAAAACATGTGAATGTGAACTAGCGTTATGGTAACTGGGCACAAAGAATGGTTAAGCAGTTTAAAATAAACCTCGAAAACTAAATAATCAGAATTATTTCACTTTACAGTTTTTACAAATTTCATCTCAGATATGATATTATATTGACTTGACTGAACAGTTGATTATTATTATTGACAGGAAGTGTTTGTGCTTTTACCTAGGGCTGAACGCGAACCTATCATTATTTCTGCTCAATAAATTAATTTTCTACAAGTTTATGAGGCGAGATTTATAATTGCTTAACCCTTTTGTCACATGTAGTGTTTCGGTCTGCTTTTAATTTTTCAAAATTCATAAAAAACTAAATACAGAAAGAATCCACCCAATTGTTTAAGAAAAATGTAACAGCACTTGATAATTATGGAGAATTAATTTTTTTTATTTTAGTAAAATGAATTGATTGCTTATTGATTTGTCCCTGTTATAGGAAGCGAGCGAAGCCTACTTGGTGGGTCTCTTCGAAGACACCAACCTGTGCGCTATCCACGCCAAGAGGGTCACCATCATGCCAAAAGACATCCAGTTGGCACGTAGAATCCGTGGCGAACGGGCATAATTACTTCGAACATTAATTTATAACTTCATTGTAGTATCATTATTCATATTTTCATATGTATTTGTGCTGCCACTAATTAGTAGAGAGTGGATTGTATTTGTGTTCAAAGTTCAAAATTCTAGAATGAAGTATAGTATCTTTCACAACATGAATTGACAGGTTTTGTTATTTTTCCTCATTTTATAGTTAGATTAATTCTGTAAACTGTAAAATTAATGAGTGTATTCAGACTAGAGTAAGTAGTCCTAAGTTTTGTTTAATTACTTTTAGTTTTTTTAATGTAGCAGAAGATACTTTGACGTTAATTAAAATAAGTTTCTTGTATCATTTGTTGCTCATTTGCCACCTTTCCTGTGTTTTCTTTCTTTTTTTTTGTTTTTCTGAAATATCTCGTAAATTCTATTCAGATAAACATGGTTATTAGACCATAATAATATGCCTATGTACTTGTTTGTTTTTTTTTTTTTTTACTAAATCAGTAAAATCATTAATAAATTTATGCTAATTGAGTATGTCTTGGTATTTTATTGAATGCATATTATAGAAATAAGTAAAGTTCATGAGTTTATTGGTCAAGTTTTAACCAGAGTGGTGTTCAGGGCCGGTGGAATAGTTTCAGTCAGGGCGGGTGGGAAGTAAATAGTGATCAACCTCCCCACCTACCTGTCTTTTAGTGGTGGATCCAGTAAGTGCATTATTTGACTCGATTTAAAAAGTTTTTTTGGGAGGGTTCGGGTTTCTGAATGTAGTGTAAAATAGTCACATATAGGTTTTGTTTTAGAGGTTTCTGTCATTCTTGATAGAAGAAAAAAGAAATAAAAACTCATACCTTGATCCATGAGTGTACTGGTAAAAAGGGCTTCCGCTGGCCCTGATGGTGTTACATTATCAGGAAATATTACATTGGTAAACATATTGATACATAAAATCGCTTTTTAAAGGGCATTATGAATTGCTGAACAAGAACAAAATGGTTTTCATCAGGCGACTTCATAATAATGTAAATTTTTGAATGTACAGTCAATAACTGAACGTTAGCATTAATATTTTTATTACCTGGTAAAATTTATAGATAATGCCAAATACCTACAGCGATGGAAGGTGGAGGTGGTGTAATTTAAACATCTTTATAACAAGGCTTTATACTAAAATTTAATAAATTACTGTACAAGAGTTATGTTCAATTTTTATGCTCATCAACAGATTTAGCTTGTGATTCTGCCTGCAATTCTTTTATTCTAGACACCAAGTCTTCGGTCGGTAACCCATGGTCTAAATTATATTCCACAGTTGCTTTTAGCTGCTGTTCCTCTAGCCCTTCTATTCGACTGTACAAACTTCTACCCAATTCTTCGTCTATATCATTTTCCTCTCTAAGCCAGCAAAAGTATAACAGAAATATTGAAAGACTCGCTGTTACGACGTATGGTTCATACCACAATCTAGTACTCTGCCTTTCGTACACCGGTTTCCATTTGCTAGCCGATGTTGCTGAAAATTTAATAGGGTTGTCGAGATCTATTGTGTTCTCTTCAACAGCAGAAGTCTTCGTGGTATTTCTTGATATAGGCCTAAAAACCATTTTAATAACATGTTAGTGTTTTTTATTTATTATACAACAAAATAACAATCACCTTGTAATCAACCGGTTTTTTGATAATCTAGAAAAATTCAGGAAACATTTTCTCAAAGCAATCATTTTGAATCCTCAGATTTCCTATTTAACTAATCAACACATTTGGCTAATGTACCCAAATTTAATTTCATGTAATAGTAAGTATAGTCTACAGTCTATTAGAAAAGAGACTAATTAAGTAATTAATTTTAATTTTTGTTAATTTTAATGCTTTAAATTTTTCCAAACATTTTAATTTTATAACCAAATAACAAAAATAGAATTTGACATATATTAACATAACATGACTTAGAAAGAGTGACATCAATGTCAATTTGTTTTGTTGTCATTGCTTCGTGAGGTGCGTTCCAAGCTCTACTCAACTATACCAACCTTGTTCGTAAGTACTGCTCGTGACGTCATCAGCTTACCAGTGGCAGAGGCAAGGCAGGCTAGGCTACTACGGCTTAGTTATTTCAATTTATAGTTTTATCTCGCTAGGTTTTAATATAATGAGTGTGATTTGATCAAAACTATAAAATAAATAATTATAATTATAAATCAAACAAATTGCGAATGGTCAAAATATTTATAAAATTTGTTATACATACAGGTTAATTAATTTAGTACAATAATAAATTCAACAGTCGATTATTTGATTGATTCTAAAATTAAAACTTCGTGTTATAAACGCATGAATCCAGAAATTTCAAGAAAATTGTTTAACTTAATTGCTTTCTCGTAAATATCTTGAATATCCTTTTACCCAATTTTATTGTAATTTAGCAGTGTTATTCGTAGTGTTTAGGGGCCAATTTATTTCTAACTTTATTAAATTTATTAGGTCCAGTGGTGTCATACTTGACTTTTATGAAAAAAAATTGACACAAAAATGTACGAGATTTTTTTGAATTTTTAATATTTATTTGAATTTAGCAGCTAAAAATACAGCTGTTTTGTCTCTTGAAATATTTGTCGTATCTTAATTAGTTTTTGAAAAAATAAGTTGAATCCTTAATTGCATTTTCCTGGACCACAAAAGAAACATGGAGAAAATTTTCCTTTGGAAATTATAACTTTTAATATTTTTATTAATAATATGTAAAAAAAAAACACTAAATTAAATACATTTCTTAACATACAGGGTGTCCCAATATTCCACGGACATGGAGCAACCACAGATTACTGAGGTAAAAAAAAGTCGCTCGGACCAAACTTATCGCTATACCAAAATGCTTCGTTTGTCCGTTAGAGGGCTTCAAAGTCTCTTTAAAATTTTAGTTTTTTTGAAATAGCTCAAAGTCGGCTGATTCCAATTCGATGAAATTTGGTAGGTGAATTTCTTATTAAAAGTACTAATTTCTGATGTACATGATAATTTGACGGAAGCCCGGGAAGGGGTGAAACTATACCTCTACCCTCCATTAAAATCGATCGTAATTGTTGATAGGGTAGCAGGAACGCTGTTCATGTTTTTTTGTTTGAAAGATACATCGTTTTAGCCCATTTTTGGTCTTTTACAAAAATCTGTATCTTTCCGAGGTGCTATGTGATAAAATAAATTAGTCGATGATAACTAAATTTTTATTTCATTCTTTTACTTTGAAATCAAATTTTAAATTGTCAGGTGATTATTTGATCTAATCTCATAAAAGATGCTCGATGTGGGCGCCGGTTTGGACCCTAGAAAATTCCATCCTGCGCAAAAAAATGATTTGAACTTTTCTTGGAACCTCGTCGTTTTGCAAACTATTTACTGTGTTTGAAAAAAACCGTTTGCAAACACCTGAAAAAAAACCGAACCATACTAAACATCTTTTATGAGATTAGATCAAATAATCACCTGACAATTGAAAATTTAATTTCAAATTAAAAGAATGAAATAAAATTTTGATTTTGAAAATTTTGATTGACTAATTTATTTTATCACATAGCACCTCGGAAAGATACAGATTTTTGTAAGAGACCACAAATGGGCTAAAACGATGTACCTTTCAAACAAAAAAACATGAACTAACAGTGTTCCTGCTACCCTATCAACAATTACGATCGATTTTAATGGAGGGTAGTGGTATAGTTTAACCCCTTCCCGGGTTTCCGTCAAATTATCATGTACATACATCAGAAGTTAGTACTTTTAATAAGAAATTTACCTACTAAATTTCATCGAATTGGAATCAGCCGACTTTGAGCTATTTCAAAAAAACTAATAAAATTCTCAAAAGACTTTGAAGCCCTCTAACGGACAAACTAAGCATTTTTGTATAGAGATAAGTTTGGTCCAAGCGACTTTTTTTTACCTCAGTAATCTGTGGTTGCTCCATGTCCATGGAATTTTGAATTTTGGGACAGCCTGCGTATAAACTAATGAATTTTATTTTTTTAATTTTTCCCCATGTTTCTTGGTGTGGTCCAGGGATATGTAGAGGATTTATTTTTCAAAAACTAACCAAGATACAGAAAAAATTAGGAAACAAAAAGCTGTCTTTTTAGCTGCCCAATTCAAAAAAATATAAAAATTTAGCACTCACGCTCAGTCATTCACCTTTCAACATCGCCTGTATGGGACGTGATGCGCATTACTTGACCAAAATAATAGCTAAGCTCTTGGAATAAGTAACGAGCATCTTTGCGCTGAGAGTTCAACCAATAACATTTCGATAATTCATGACATATACCTACATTAAATTTTGTTTTTAAAATTTTAAAATATTGTTGGTAAAATTGTTGATGTGCCACCGTTTATAATTCAGTTATTTTTTAATGGTATGTTGTAGTTATTTTGTAAATCGTGTTATTGTGTTTAAACAATGGTGAAGTTTTCAGCTTATTATTACAATAACAGCCGTAGCAGGTATAGCTATAACTAAAAAAGCCCGGAATAACATTGCGCAAGTAATAAGATATAGTTTTGAAGATTCTAGAGCATTAATTAGGTTAGTTTTAGCCTTTCCACTGACAGATTTTGTGAATAAAACTTTGTACTTTATGTTGATGAATGCAGAGATTCTACAGGGTGTCCCGTATTGTTATGTTCAAATTTTTTGAGCATATAGTGTAGGCTTAATTTTGAGCCCAAAAAACCCAAAAGTGGCAGGTCTATCATTATTCGTTACGAAAGTTATAGGCCTAAGAAAATTATGACTAGTAAATAACAAAGATTCAACTTTGAAAACCACACAACCACATGTGTTGTGGTTTAGGCTAATAATTTATTGTTATGGTAACGATATGAGTAAATGTCACCGAAATAAAAATAATTAGAAGAGGTTCTCCTGCTCATACAAAATGGCATTTGGATTCAAATATATGGGGCACCAGCATATTTCGGAATTGGCGTTTGTAACTAAATTCCAAAAAGCAATTATTAGCGGATCGTATTCGCAGCATGCTGGTCAAGAGATCGGTCGCGAAAAAGACGAGAAATTAGTACTGTTACTTCGGCAATAGGCCTCCGAGCACAAGTTTGTATTCAGCAAGGAATAGAACATTTTTAACACATGATAAACTAAAGATGTGGTCAATAAAATAAGCTTTATGTGGTTTTCAAAGTTAAATCTGGCATTTACTAGACATTATTTTCTTAGGCCTCTAACTTCGTAACGAATAAAGATAGACCTGCCACTTTTGGGTTTTTTAGGCTTAGAAATAAGCCTACTATATTCTCACAAGATTTGAACATAACGATACGGGACACCCTGTATATCAAGTTGGAGTTGAGAACATAAATTTTACGAAAAACCTTGTTTTACACATAAAAGCAGCCTTGTTTTCCGTTCGAAATTTAATCAATAAATGCCCTTACCTTTACCTCAACGACGCCAAATAGCCGGGTTAAAGTAAAGACGCATCACATCATAAAATTTACAATATCGTCCCAAAATAGACGTTGTCAGTGATAATATCAGTGGTCGGGGAAACCGGTTACGGTTCCCAATAAACAATCATTTGACAGTTGCAGAGTTGCCAATTGCACTGTAAACTTTTCATTAGAGTACATGCGGAATTTTTAGTGATAAAAATTAAACTACCGACAGAGACGGCTCGAGCTTCACGGAAACCTAAAATATGATTTGGTTCAATTCGCGAAGGCGATCGCAGGCCAATGCCTGAAAACAACCTCAATAAATCAAACTCCAAGACCACGTGAACTTAAAACTTCAATTAAATCACGACAACTGACAACAATGGCCACGTGAACGGTTTGTTTATCTGGAACCGTTTATGCTTAGCCCAGCCTAGTGACGTCACACTAGCGGCGTTTATTAGAATATTACTTGCCATTTCCCATCCTGAAACCTTACCTGATCTAAGATACTTTAAGCAAGTACAGTTACACTTACACCTTACACATTACACTACATTGTCCATTGTCATTCATTACCAACTTGACAACTCAAAACAAAACAAAACTAAACAAATAATTATCATTATTGAAATATTGAGCCTGGCGTGGCCTCGCGGTTAAGTAGCGAGAACTGCTTGATCGTTGGATCCGTCGGACTGAGTTCGATTCTCAGTGAAGGCTCTGGGTGTCTGTGTTGTTTCTACTATTTATTTGGCATACTTGAGGCTGGGTGTATGAGCAAGAGGCTCCAAACCCATATTACCGGTGTGGAGCGACTTTGTCTTACCTACATAGGGAAGACCGATGCTTCCCCTTTTTTAAAAAAAAAAAAAAATTATTGAAATAAAATTAATATAAAAAATTAAAAAATAATTTACATTAGTCACTAATAAAATAAGCACTAATAATTGAACAAACCAAACCATTGATGTTTATTGCATTTGCCATTTATTTATTATAATTTATTTTCTGATATTTAAAAGTCGGAGTCGGGGGAACCTAATTTTATTTTATACCCTACGACTGTGTAAGTAAATATGGAAGCGAAGAAAAATCTAAAAATAAACGAATGACAAGAAGAATGCTCAAATCCAATGGTCTTCTATATCTATTTTAGGAATAACTTAATTACTGGCATCTTTTCCATTGCGGTGGAGAACTCGAGATTAGGTAAAATTCAGTAGTTAATAATAAATAACCTAAATACTAAAAGTACCTACCTAAGTAGTGTATAGATGTTGAGGATCATAAATATAATGTGAATTCATGGGATTTGAATTGCCCGCATGTATCTTCTATAGGTACTTAATTTTCAAGTTATAGCTTTAATGGTAACATAAATGTGGGCAAAGTCGTATATTATCATCATTCATGATTATCTAGGCTAGATGAGTAAACTTTAGGGAGTAGGTACCTAAGTTTTAACAATATAAACTTGCCCACAGGTGCCATTGTCATACCAAATATTGCTGCTCAGCTCAGCAGTTTAGAGGAAGATCAATAAGTGACTACTGACTAAATTGAAATAATTTTTTGACAGTATATTTTGATAGTATATTTTGACAGTGTATTTTCGCTACCATGATAATTGACATATGGTATATACCTACAGCGGAGTCTCATTAATCCGCGTCCTGTTAGTTCAAAGAGATCGTATAATCCGCTTCAGCAGTAGAATTTTCACGATCCGTATTAACTGAAACTATCTGGGTTCCACTTCATTCATACTATATTGGCATTGCCTGTTAAGTTACATTAATATTTTGGTTTGATTGTTTTTGTTGTTCTAAAACTTTTTCAATATTTTCAGATTAGATGAATTATTTCACACTTATACGAAAAATAATGCTCGCATTATAAATTAATAAAATGTCTCGCATTGAAACTGTTGTTCCCGTTCTGACCTCAGAACTAGCAACAGAGATTTTAAATAAAACTCTGGAAGAGCTGCAGACTCCCGAGAATGCCCAGAAGCTCGACGAGGCAAGAGAAAATGTGGGAAATGAAATGTTGAAAATGATGCAGCTCGTGTTTCCGATTGTGGTGCAAGTACAAATGAACATCATAAAGGAGTATGGATTTCCAGAAGGAAGAGACGCCATTATCAAATTTGCTCAAATGTTGAGAAGCTTGGAAAGAGAAGACACTGAAATTGCCAGACTGCATGGTATAATTAGGGCTTATTATTTACCTCCGGTATCTGTAAATGAATCCCCTGCGGAAGACAGAACTAGTAGCAGCTGAATTTCATATATGTATAAAAACTCGGTCAGTAACTCACAATCTCGGACTATGCTGTAGAGTAACTAATTTTCTTGGCGCGGTGTTGCAAGTTCTTTTTTTCCAATAATATGACCATTTTCGTAAAAAAAATGGCATCACTGCATTGAACATGTGAATAAGTATCATAAATATCATTTTTATTTATTTTTTTAATTTCCATGGCAAGGAAGCAAGCCATTTTAATTTTTATGATTTTCAACACTTTCAATTCCTCTGTAAAAGAGGTTTTCTGAAAACAAATCATATGGTACCTTTTAATTTGGATTAGGTAAACTGTGTAACTTGAAAACTAACCATCTGATTTTTTTTGTAGATTTTCTTTAATTTTTATTCACTCTATAAGGTTCTGTATATTCGGAGTGCGTGAGTTATTTATCATCTTGTGTAATGTATTTATATTTTTTTCATTATTTTTAATTATTTATTAAACAATTTTTTAATTTTACATAGCTATGAAATTTTATACTTGATGCAAAATAAAATATTACAAATGAAAGACATTTACTTTGGATTGGAAGTTTTATTTCAATTAAAAATATAATATGGTGCAGATAAACATAATGACTCCTTAATAGTATATAAAAAAAAACTATGAACATACTAACTTACTAATTACCTGAGCACTTCTTTGCCATTTTATAAGGCCATTATTTTCCTAATTTATATAATTTAAGTTTTACACGACTGATTGGAGGTAGTAACTATCTAAATTATGGAGGCACTTACGTGTAGGTACTTATTACATGTACATAATGTTAAAATTACAATAACTGTATGTACATTTCTAATTCTCAAGTTAGATTTTTTTTAAACATTGCATCATAATAAATGTAGTATTAAAAATGTTGACCACTTGTTAATTTGTATCTTTCAATACATAAGAAATAAAATCATAGCCAGATTCAAATTAGACCCATCACTGCCCAGTGCTCCCTGATAAAGTAAACTTATAATATAATACATAGTAGACTTATCCATAGAAAAACCGGGCCCACAATTTTACTTGCTAAGAGATAGTTACGAAGGTTGGCTTATAGTTATAATATTTATAATAGTGAGCCAAAAGTAAAAAATCCTCTCATTACTGCTGAAATAATAAAATGTTATTATCAAGTGCAACCTTCTATTAGCAAATTACAGCACATAATGAAAAATATTTATTAACACTTTAAAAGAAAATAGGCCATTATCAGGTACAGATGCATCATACTGATTTAATAGCTAATACCACTTAATAATAATAATTGATTTGGCAAAGTTCACATACTGAATATCTGAACTGTTCACATGTTAAATGGACTTAAATAATAATGAACACTACACAAAATGACTATGACAATGATGGGTAGATAAATGTAAAGTATCAACTAATGAATAAGAAAAAATGAGAGAAAAGTAGTGACGTAACTCCTTCACCTGCATAATATTATGATTAAATAAATCATAAAATAATTAATAGATAACTAAATTATGTATTTAGTAACAAACTGGTACAGAAACTGTTGATCTGATTACATTTGCTCTTTTGTTGGCAATTTTGGAGTCAACTTTGTTGATTTGAGACAGATCCTCTTTGTTGATTTTTGTGGTATTGGTGTTACAGCAAATTATTTATGGGGTTTATATTTCAGCATGCGTGCGCCACTTTTAATTTTCTTAGAATTAAATGAACAGCAAGAATACAAAATAAATTCAGCAGCTAAAAAAGTAATCAAAATTTCACAACACACTTGAAAAACTAGTAGGTACTTGGTACTTTTTTCTCTTTTGATTTCCATTACAACACAACCTATTTGAACGAGTTAACAAGGTATTTCTATAAGGTACTTATTTCTTATAGTTCAGTGGTTGTATTGTATTATTATAATAATTCAACTAAAACTAAGATTTATGATAACTAATAACAAGTTAGGTAAAGTACATAAAAATGGCAGATTTCACTTTTCGATAGAAACGTGAAATTATTATTAATAATTACACATATATTCCGTATCCGATTGATAGGGATGAGCCTCTGAAGCGTGTCGTTTAAATTTATTTCATTTCAGTTGAGAAAAGGGAAATCTTTCATTCTATTATTTAAGTAAATTAACCACAAAAGTAATTTGGGTAAATGGAATATTTTCAAACTAACCCAGCTATTAAAATTATTTGTACTTGATACCTCTTTTTTGGTACAATTTGGTTGACGTGTTTGATTAAACTTGCCTGAAATTATAAAAATAATTAAATCTAAAAATTAATTATTATGAGATAAAAAAAAACTAAGCCCAGATGTTGAGAAATGAGGATCTTATAATAATTAGGGGTGCGCGTGATCTCCCTACAGTTTCCTTATTTTAAGACTAATCGCGTGGCCAGGCAGCAATTATCGTTAAAATGAACATTTATCGATAATATTACCAATCATTAATAATTATCGATATTTCTTTATTTTTATCGACATACAACAATAATAATAATTATCGCGATAATTAATGAGCAGATCAACATCTCATTATTCCTATCTACCGATTGGTAGAATCTTTTAAATAAGGGTCAATTAATGGACAAGAATGTAGTCTTCCCTCAACTCTCAGCTTAATATACAGGGACAGGGTGTTGAAAAACTCCTGGATAAAATGAAAGACACCTTACTTAGAATTAAAAAAGAAGAATATATTTGGTTTTAATTTTGTTCTAGCTATCTCTTCTAGTTTCCCAGATATAAAATTTCCCTAAGCCAACTTCAAATTCTAATTCCCCGTTCACATTCAAATCATAATTCCCTGTTCACAAAGCAAAATTATAATGAAATTTAATCATAAGAAAATATTATAAGACAAATGTTAAAAAGGGGGGTAAACATCATTCTAAGAAGACCATTAAATTCGTCATTTTCAAAACACATAAAAAATAGAGGTGAGAAAAAATTTTACAACTGGCAACATTGACACTAGACCTTGGGAAACTTGATTTTGGATTTTGACAATAGCTTTTCAATGTTATTATTGTTACACTCTTATTGTCTGTGGTTTTTGGTTTATTTGGTTTTTGAATGACAGTTCTCTAATGACATTGTCACTCCAATTTGACCTATTCTTCAGATCAATAATAATTGTTACTGCCCAAAGCAGGTTGTATTGCATTACAAAGAATAGGCTAAACAAGTAACTATTGTGGCGCCACCAAGTAGGCAAATTTGACACTTTCATGCGGCAAGTCCTGCGTGCCCGCTGTTCATTTTAATGTATTTGTTATTGCAAACATGAGGTCGTTCCGAGTATACAAAAATCGGGAAGTGTTTGTTGTACACGAGTACCTTAAATGCTTGAGATTACATACCTATTTATTACTCCTGAATCTTTTTTTAGATAGTAAATTAAAGTTAAAAATTTTAGTTAATAATTTAAGGCATATAAGTAATACTAATAATTTTTTCGAGCTGTATTTATTCAGACGAAGGGTAACATTTTCTTGCTTTACAGCTGCAAAATATGTTTAAAACTCTTCGACTTAGTATACATAAGCTCAATAAAAACCCCGAAAACATGAGATGAAATATGAACTTATTATGCGTTGATAAGAAAGGTGATATTTTTTTAATGGACAATTAATATATCACCTGAACAATGGGACAATAATAGGTTTTTTCATTTTTATGAGTGCTATGTGCACCAGGAGTCTCTCTAAATGAGCGCTGTTCCTTGAAGAAAAGTTCCATGTAAACGTATTCTCTAACATCGCTCATGTGAAAACTCATCATGAGATTTCGCCCATTTCTCAACGATTTAAAACGAAAGCAGTCGAGACTGGGTGCTTGGAAATGACTTTTAATAATTATTGTAGTCATAATAAATTTAAAAATCTATAAGTTCACTGCCAAATAATAATTTTAAAAGGGTTTCATTATCCAAACGAGCTGTCAAAAATTGCAAAGCAAGGTTATACTGCCGCACGAAAGTGCGAAAAAAATCCACGAGGAGGCGCGCGCGCCGCAAACATCCGATACTTACTTAGCCTATAAACATGTTACATATTTTTTGAAAAGTTTTAATGGTATGCAAGAAATTATAGGTAAATTTATTCAGAAAAAAAAACCGGTTTATAATATTTATTGCAGAATTGGACATTTGATAATGTCGCATCATTTGCAAATTTTTAAGACAGCTGAATTTTGACAAATTGACAAATAAGTATGAATGTAAACTGCACTGTAACAACAGAATAGGAACATTAAAAAGAGATTGAGGAGTGAATTATTTTTCACTTAATCTGAAAATTTAATGCAATGTTACCATACTTTGAAAAGACATTATTGCGATATCTCGAAAACAAATATGAAGATAGAATATTGTTGTGAGTTTTGAAATCCCACTACACTTAAAAGTCGTGTATTGCTGATTTTTTCCACGAGTTTTTCAACATCTTGTTATTAAATTTCCTTATTTGCATAAAAAAAATAGAACTCACATCATTACTGTCTTGCGCTCCGTTCTGTTTCGATCAAACATTCTCTCACTAATATTCTGGCATGAACGATGCCCCTTTTCAACCTCTCTGCAGAACTTCGACTTCCTGCATAGGTGGGTCTCACTTCCCTGCCCATCTCTTCAATTGCTCCAAGCAGCTGAGCATATTTGGACTGACTAGGCTGATTTGTGACAGGTGCATCTTTATTTGATGTTAATGGAACGGCGGTAACGGTCACATCTGTTAATTTAGATTCTACAGATTGTATATCGACAGTATCCATTCTGCTGTTCTTGATTATTCAGAAATAGTTTAAATATCAAATCTGCAATTATGTAAAATTTAAATAAGGAATTAAATACTACTTATGAATAAATAACATAATAAATTGTGTATAAGCATTACATGCCCATTTACCTGTGAAAGTGGAAAATAATGTTTTCCCAGTAGTTAGGTATATTATGTAATGTAATTATTGTATAAATGGTAAGTACCTAATTACTTATGCACTTATATATTATCTATTTTGAAATGGTTTACTTTATCACAATTAAATCATCACAGACATAATTTCTTTAGGTTAATGGTTAATGCCACAATAATATCATTTTCGCCAAGCGCAGAAACAAGAATTAACTAAATTTCTATATAAATATTCAAAGGAGAAAACTATGTTTACTTTACAATATATCAGTGGAAACGTTAATAAAATGTTAACTAATGGTAAAAGGTAAAATAAATACAAATTTTACGATTACGAATGATGTTCAAAACAGAAAATAGTGTAAGAACTAAGAATAAGAATTCAGAATATTCAGATTCAGAATTCAGATGTTCAGTTCAGCAGTTCACAGTTTTCACTTTTCGCAGTTCATTCATCAGTTCAGTTCATCAGTTCAGTTTTGTTTCACGAGCACAAATTTACACCGGTATTCTCTTGCGCATATGATGTGACGTCACCTGTTTGAAGTGTCACCAGGTTAGCGCTAAGGCTATAAGAATAAGCGGCTCATAAAAATTACCACGAATAAATAATAGTAAGTTGAAATAAAAATTTTGCCTATTTACCTAATAATAATACACATGCCCGTATTCACAAACGATAATTTCCTAAATAATTACGTAATTAATTAAATGAGTGAGATGGAGATATGCAGTTTTTTTGCAATAGAATGAGATGGGGATAATTGATTATACGTAATTATTTAGGAAATTATCCTTTGTGAATACGGGCAACAATCTATTAATAAAATTCAAATATTGATAAAATGAGAGTTGTGCTGGTATATGTCTCATTATAATAATGTTTTTTGTTTTTTATAAAGCTTTTATTCAAGAAGACTATTATAAATAACAGACAAGCATTAAATGTTATTTATTTTTATTAATAAATCATAATAGGTACATCAATATGATAGTGTTTTAATTAATAAAAAGTTTTTGCTACTCTTATTAAATAATATTCCAATTATTGCTTTTTGCATTAATTATGAAGGTTATTATTCGTAAGTTTTGAATTATAGTTCATAATACCCGCTCGTGGACCAATAATCAAAAGCTGTAAATTTGATAAACAGAGAGCAAAGCTCTAAATAGGAACGATAACTGACATTTATCAGAATCCAAGCGTGCGCAATCGCTACTCGGTACAAGAAGTTGTTCCAAGCAGTAATATTCAAGATACTTCCTTTGAGTAAAGTTTTATTGTATCTATCGGCGACATGCAGCAGTCCAATTATTAGCCAGATCGCCATTCTTAGTAAGGGAATCTGGAATATTTAATAAATAGCCATTCCCTGCGTAATTCGACTATTCTTTTTTTAAACTCTTCAAAAACAGAAGTTACATGTTTCCATCTCAATAACCACCAAAAATCTAAAAAGCTAAATATAACTTTCAACGGATCGTCACTGAATCATAATTTCAATCCAAAATATCTTGGTGTGACTTTGGATATATCTTTAACCTATAATCAACACTTAGAAAAAGTGAAACAAAAATTAAAAACAAGGAATAATATTCTATACAAACTTGCTGGAACAACTTGGGGAGCCAATGCAAAAACAATTCGCACATCAGCTCTTGCACTTGTTTATTCAACAGCGGAATATTGTGCACCCGTATGGCTCAACAGTGTACATAAATCAAAAGTGGATATTCAACTGAACCAAACATTACGAATTATTACTGGAACAATTTCCTCAACTCCGATCCCTTGGTTACCTGTTTTGTCAAATATTGCTCCATCTAATCTCCGAAGACAACAAGCAACACATAAAATCATGAATAAATACCGAACATTTCCAGATGATTTTTCAATAACATCGGACCTGAATAATCTTCCAACAACGAGATTAAAATCAAGAAGACCTGTGTGGCTAGAAACATACCTGGATCGACCATTTAAAATTGAAGATGAATGGAGAAATGATTGGCGAAATAAAAGTGTTTCTTTATTCAACAATACTTTAATCGAAGATCCTTCATCATTAGTCAACGGTTTTGAAATCAGAAGGAAAATCTGGGTACAAGTAAATCGCTTAAGAACAGGACACGGTAGATGTAATTCAATGTTACATAAATGGAATTTAATACCAAGCGCTTCCTGTATTTGCGGACATCCTGAAGAATCCATCAATCACATTGTCAATGAATGTCCTTTAACCAAATTTTCTGGAGGTTTTCAAGCAATTCATGAAATTTCCACCGAAACAATAGACTGGTTACAGAATTTGAAGCTCTTGTAAACAAAATCTACATTAACAGCCAGATAACCTCAGAAGGGCAAAATGATTGGAATACTTCAAACCAATCTCAACAGGATGGTGTGTCTAGGTTTTTTAATGGGGTTTTCCCTAGACTATATCTCTCAAAGCAAATGCTTCACCATGATGTCAACATCGCATCAGAATATCCTACAGATCGTTCTTTTCCCCATGATCGACGAAACCAATCATATGTAATTTAATAAACTAAACAACATGTATCGTAAGACTGCAATTTGTAATTTCAAACGAATATATATATAATATAAGAAATCACTGCACAAGTCGACATATTTTATAGGTTTTTATAAGTATACAGTAGTTATCGGTTAACTGTCATTAACATAGTTAAAATCATCTCAAACTGTACTAATACCAAACACCACGCAAATTGAAAATATAAATCACAAAAATCAAATCAATAAAGCAAAAGCTGCTGCTGTATTGTCGTATTTATGTCAGATTTATGAGTTTTATGACAGTCTGTAAATCTAAATAATTACCGGTCCGCCACGTACGTCATTGCGCAGAAAATACCATTATTGAAATTGGTTCAGCTAATATTGCATACCGGTGTAAGTAGGGAACCTGTATTACCGACACTAACGCTTACTATGGTAGCGCATTCACTCGTTGACGTTTACTCAGAGACAACATACTATAAATATTATAAACATTAAATATTAAGTTAATATTAATATTAAATTATAATAATATTAAAAAAATATTTAAAAAAATATAAATATTAAAACATACTCTAATTATATTATCTTTCTCTATGCGTTTACCAGAGACAACATACTATAAAGAGACCGTCAGATCGACGGACGAAAATGGGTACACTATTCACGCGCATTCCGGTAGCGCATCGCGCATTGCGGACGATTTCTAAACTAAAATGAAGCTGCCTTTAGATATAAATTCTCATTTTGACATAATCTGACGTTTAGTTTTGCAATTGTGTAAAATTTGATTTATTTAATTTGAGTATTTTATCAAACTAGCAATAAATTTTAGATGAACTTTACCTTGAAACTATTTAGAAATATAATTTATAATAATTTACCCAATTAATAACAGTATAACGTAAAACTTTCGCATATTTGTTGACTTTTGAAAGGTAAGTGCAAGCAATGCTGTTTCATGCTCTTGTAGGTAATAAAAATTATTTTAAATAAATCGAAAAAACTCTTCCTGAATGCGAAATAATTGTTTTAGGAACCACATTCTGTCTGCGTCTTGGTTTAAAAGCATTTCTAATCACAACGATGGATTTATCATTTTATCAAAGTTATGAATACAACACCCAAGAAAAACTGCATTAAAACACTATTAGAAGGTAGATGAAGTAGATGAACGAATACAAATCTTTTGAGATGCTGAGATTCTGAGGTGATGCTGCGGTGTGTGTTATCTTCTCTGTTTATACTTATTTAAATAAGTAACTAATTAGTTTGGTACATTACTATTTGGCATTTTATTAAGTAAAGAAGTTCACGTGGCCCTCTTCGGAGCTGGAAACCTCAAATAATGGGCCGCTTTATATGTTGCCCGAAAAACTCTGAAAAAATTCAGGCATATTCTTTGATAAAAATAAGTATTTTTTGTTTCTCGGAGTTTCTCTGCTAAAACTCTTCCTTCTCAGTAAAATCATCAAATGAAAGGTCTATGCATTATTTGTCTTGATATTTTTTACAAAAGAAGGGAGGAGTATGAAGAATAAATTTGCTTATTTTTGTCTAAAGAATATGCGTAAATTTTTTCGTAATTTTTGAGAATAAGAGGGCTAATCCTCTGTAGAATGATAAATCGCCTTCTGACTCTTGAAGTTTTTCTTTAAAACGTCTGCTGCTTCACTGGAAACTAATTAATAATCAAAAAAATTTAGTTTTTTGTAATTTTTTTCAAATAGATACTTTTTCGGCTCCCCTTTTGAAGAGGACTCAGTTACGTGACCTACCACTTCGGTGGATCGTAGCAATAGGTATACACATCTTAACCAAGCGACGGCGTCTGCGGTGCACGATCCAGCAGATGATGGCTGGTTAAATAGAAGCATCTTCTGTAAAAACTGGACCTGTATTTATGTGAAGAAAATTTTGTGGGAAGCATTTGTTACAATTATTAAGTATACTCGTATATATTGTGCATCTATTAAGAATAAAGAAGTTTTATATTGATGCCTCAAAGTTTATTTGTTGAAGTGGCGACACTTCAACCGTAAAAATAATGTTTCAAATAATAATTAGGTATAAATTTAAATTTGAATGTCCCGCGCTTACCAATAATATCTCCGGTAGCCCAGGTAGTCGCCACCGTCGCAGGTTACCTAGAGTCTAACGTGTAATCGAACACTCTATTATATTATCTTTCTCTATGGCGTTTACTTAACACATTATGTTGGATGAACAGCTGGATGTCAATGATGTCATATTTTTGGCACATTATTTGGTCACAGGCGTAGGTATCAAGTGGAAAAAAGCGAAGTTTGAAAAATGAAACAAAATAATAACACGAATAGAAATCGATTAATCCTCTTTTAGTGCATAGTAATTAAAAACATATTACGGGTTTATATAGGATTTATATACATATATGTAGACTTTAGTGTGAGTAAAATTTTTCGATATCTAACGTAACTGAGAAAAAGCGTCTTGGTGGACACACGAACGACAGTGATGTGATCATAGTACCCCTATAAGACCCTCCCATACTGATCCATAAAAACAAGATTCATATCAAGATGTAATAAAAACCTACCTGACAAACTTCCAGGTGCACGGAAATTCTGAGCCCCGTATATTTTCTGCAATCATAAACTGTCTGCTGGGTGGATTTTTTGTCCAGAAAATTCCAGTAACAGGTAAGTATTGATAGAAGACTATAATAATATTAAGAATTTAAATCTCAAGATTTAAAATTATTAAGAAAAGTTACTTTTAGGCAACGCGAACAAGTAGAGAAAGCCCTCTACTTTTTATTGTTAAAAAAAATCCTCCAATGCAGCAAAAGGTTACCATTTAAAAAAATACTCGGACTTAATAACAAATTATGTGAATTTTCAAACAGTTGTACGTTCATGGTAAATCTGACGTTTTTGAAGTTAAATTTAACATTCCCAACTTTTTGTGAGAATGAGAATGCGCAACCCCAGTAAGCGTCCGTGTCGGTAATACAGGTTCTCTAGCTATAAGTGCATCGTAATGTAAAGGTAAAGCATCACATTGCTATGTATCCTGCAAGCTTACCGGATCTAACAAACCAAGATTCATGTACACAAGACCAAATAAAAGAAAAAGAAAAAACTTTTTTTTTATATTTTTATTTATTTATTTTTTTGATTATTTTTAATTTAATGTTTTTGGTTATACAATACTATAATTACAGGTACATCATATCAATAATTTTAATACTTCTTGCTCTAAATGAAACGATAAAATTAACTAAGAAAATAATTAAAAGTATTGAAACTTCACTCCTTTTAGAACTAAAATGACATTTCGAACTGTTGTCTAGGTTTCGGAATTTTGTTTACAAATGGCAGCAATAATTTGAATGGAATCCATGAACTAATAAGAGTGGAAAAATTAATTGAAAATTAAAATAAATTTGACCATCACCAAAATGTCAGGGTCCGGTGATAATGATGCTTCTCAGAAAGTGGTAGCAGCAAAGAAAATATGTCTCGGATTTCAGAGTGAAAATAAGAGGACTAGAAAACAGAGTTACATTGAATTTCAAAAATTTTTATCAGACAAATCCGTGGAATTCTCCCAACAAGATCTGAGAAATATTTTCAACGAAACCCAAATGTACATATTAAATGGATTGAGAGATAAAGCAGAAACTGTCAGAGAAGAAGCAATGAACTTCATCAGTTTTCTGATCATAGAAACTCTACCCCTCAACGATTACTACCTCACTTACATATTTCCTGTCTTGGTCGAGAGAATCGGTACTGTTGAACTAATAGAAGAATCAGAAGAAATACGACTGCAACTTTTACAATTAACGGGGGCAATTATTTCGAAATATTCACAAACTGAACAGCTGAAACCATTCCTGGGTGACATAGTCATCATCTTGAGCGAAATTGTCAAAGATAAATTTCCAGCCGTAAAAGAACTTGCCTGTAAATGCATTACCGACTTATCAATTGCCTTACCTCGTGACTTTCATATGCAAGCCGAAATGTTAATAAAACCTGTTCTCACCTGTTACAGTCACCAGAGATATAAAGTACGAGTTGCAGCTATAAAATGTACAGGTAAGTCGAAACATTTTTGAGCATTGAGATTAGGGACACTCCTCTTTTGATTCAATAGATTTGCCCATTAAATATTTTTAAAGTGAAGAATATGAAAAACTTTTTGATATAAATATGATTCATTTCAGGCGACATTGTAATGCATAGCTCATGTAAAGCTTTAGATGAATCCGTGGGTCCTTTAGCAGAAAGATTATTTGATCAAATTCCTCTTGTGAGAAGAACAGTTGCTCAAGTTGCTGCTCGTTGGCTTATGGAATACAGAGATCGATATTCATTTTTCCATAAAATTTTACCCCTGCTCTTGACAGGGTAAGTAAAATTATGCACTCGCAGACACCTCAACGCAATATGTTTTAATAAATAACAACCAATTTAAGCTTAAATGATGAAGTTCCTGAAACCAGAGAAGAAGCTGCTGATTTATGGGAAAAAGTTGGTCTAAAATTCCAAGATGAGAACGAGAAAGACCTGAAAGATCAACTGGATTACTTAACGGAATTGCCTAAATATTATCCTGTTAATTGTAAGGCTTTTTAAAATTAATGTAACGAATTAATAATATCCCAGAGATCAAATGTGATGGCAGAATTTAACAAATACTTTTTTTTTCAAGTAAAACGTCCTAATTTAGGATGCCGTACTCTAGTTCAGCGCAATGTTGGTAAGCTCGCTAATGCCCTGGGGATAGAATTGCAAAGTTGGCAGACCGATATAAGAATACGTTGCAGTCAGCTGCTTTGCTCTGTAGCTCTTTGTGCTGAGGATGGTTTAACGATGCACCTACAAGACCTGTTGCCTTCAATGTTCTTTGCAGCACGTAGTGATGATGACAGGATCAAATTAAATGTGAGTTCTTCGGCCCATAATCTGTGCTTACTCGTTTGATTGATTGGATGTTTTACAGATAGTTAGAGCAGCTGAACTTATGGGCACGTTTATATCGATCAAAACTTGGTCCAAACTCGTTATTCCTGCTATAGAAAATGGTGCACATTATGGCCATTTAGCTGTTCTGGCCGGTTTTGTTCGGGGATCCCCACAGGAGGTACTTGGTGGTCATTTATGTGAAATTACGGGAGCAATTTCTCATGATGATATTTGTTATACTAGAAAGGTAAGTATGCTGATCGATATTTATTTATTTATAAAACTGAAGATCAAAAAATGAAGTTTCAGCGTTTTCTTCTTGTAATGTAATGGCCCTTTTTTATTAATTTATAATAAGAATAATTGCCTGAGATAAATTAATTATCCCATAACTGTTTGAAAAAGAGGAATCGTATCACATTTGGAATGTCAACTTCACTGTCATGTAATTCTACAAGAAATTAAATTATTAACATGATTTTAATGTTAATAATTAATTAAAATTAAAAGAAATTAACATGAAACTCTTTGTTTTCTATTTCAACTGCCTTCTTCGGTGATGGATGCATTTAAAAGTGCCCCCCGCGAGTTCAGTTTTTTTTTTTACATTTGTATTGGCAACCTGGGTCATACATTTTTGTTTCTTTTATTACCTTTTGTGAAAGACACATTATGCAATAATCAGTAAATCATATTATTAGGCAGGCTCTGGTTTTAAATGCTTTTTTTAATTGAAACTTTCAAAAAGGTGGTAGATCTGTGTTAGTTAACAGCCAACTAAATAATAAATAATAAACAATTTCATGGTTCTAGAAAAAACTTCAAAGAGAGCTAGTGGAATGTGTTAAAGCGATTGCGATGAAATACTCAAACAAGACACAGTCAGAAGTGGGATACGATTTATTCAAAATTCTCGTATCACTAATCTCACTCCGAGATCCAGAAAACGTAGACATCAATTTATTTTTGCTGGAAGATTTGACAAAGGCCATCGGATTAGAATCGACATATCACTTGTGGAGTAAATATTGCAATAACTTACTGCATCACATCAATATCGATCCGAAGTTATGGACAGTTGTCACTTTTGAAAGGTGCATCTTGGATACCATCCTGGTCGAATCAAGTAAATGGAAAGTTTTTTTTTAATAATTGGTATTTTTTTATATTTATGTTTTAGACGAAGTGTTTGGTGAAAACTTGGACATATTAGGCGATATCCTGGCCCAAGCTTTAAATCCTGGAGCCGATCCTGAAGCGAGATTAAAAACATTCTTATCTTTGTCAGTTGCATTCGAAAAGAAAAGTGTTATTTTTAAGAATTCAACAAACGTGACAGGATTTTTAGAGAAGCTCGTTATGGGTGAGTAGTAACCCCACTTACATAATTATCAGTTATGTGTATAATATTATGTTGATGTCCCTACAGAGGTGTTCGTGCCGTCGCTGGTCTGGCATGCAGGATTGACAGCTGAAGCGATGCGCACGATGGCTGCTTCCTGCCTTCGTACAGCTTTAACACAATCAGAAGAAGTGGAACTCTTTTCAGATCAAGAGGTCCTGAGTCGACTCTCTGTGGAATTGTTACCATTGCTATTGTCATTGATCGAAGATGCTTCTTACAAGAGTAGAATATTAGCAATCGAATGTTTAATATTATTGAAAGAAATAAGGGACTCTAAAAAGATGTGGAGTGTCGATGACTTAATAAAAGTGTATCCAGGTGAGATATATTTTAAGGACAGTTTTAAATTTTTGTTCGTTTTAAAAAGATACACACCTGCAACATTTCTTAAATATTAATTAAAAAATGTTGCTTGTATTAAAAAAATCTTATATAATATCTATAATATCTCATTCCAGATGTTCAAGTTTGCTGTGATATTTTTTCTTAAAGTTGTAAGCCCTGGAGAGCCGATTTGAGCTAAAAAAATTCAAATGACTTCCACTATGCTCATATGCCATTAATAATTTTTCTATAATACAAAAAATAAAATAATTTTGAAGTACGAAAACAATAAATTCAATAATATGTGGCTTTGCTTACTATGGTTTAGTAAAAAGTATCTAATAAGGCCTTCCATTATGAAAGTTTTAACTTCAGTCAAAAAGTTCCATCATATTTAATCACCTGTCAATCATTCTAAAACTTGATTAGAAACATCCACAACCTTTAAAAATTTAGCTTGTCAAAGTTCAAAGCTCAGTATTCGAAGAGGTACCAACATAATTCAAATTTTCCATAGCCAACTCTGAATTTAAAAACATCTGGAATGGGATATAGAATTCCATATAAATGTGATGCGGTATTTTTTTTAGAAATATTAAAAAGGTTAGACGATCCAACAGATCAAGTTCGAACGCACGCTTTGGAAAATTTGTCAGTGTTATTTAAAAATTGTCCAGACGATTTTAAAAGCGTGACTTACTCAGCACATCAAGAACTCATAATCGATACACTGCTTCTTCATTATGATGATGAAGATGAAGCAATTCAAGAATTGGTTTTCAGTAAGTTAACTAATTAGTTGGTGAATTATAATTAATTCATTCTTCTGTTTCAGATGTATTGATTACTATTAGCAAAATTAATAAGGAGCAATTAATTAAAAAAGTGGAGCGTCATAAACCACTAATCGCAAATCAAAAGGGTTGTAATAAAATTTTACAATACTTACAAGAAGTTGATAATTGATTCATTGATCGTTACAATTCATTTTATGATATTTATAGAATGTCTTTTTCACTTAAATAAGGGATTAATAAATTAGTTTTGCACCTATTTAATTTTTTTATTTTTTACTAATACATATTTTAAGTTATTATTAAATAATATTGATGATTTGGTGACATTAACGCAATGTTCTTTCACTTTTAGGCTCCAGCTCACCCCTCAAATTACATTGTCAGATGATTTATGAGTTGAAATCGCTTTGCAAGGGTTGTATCTTTAAATGGTACTGAAATTTGACATTAAGAATTAGAAATTGATGAGACAAGATAAAACGTCCTAAAGGTCAGTAATGACATAGCTACATCTACGCTGCAAGAAAACCATTGATACACATAAAAAATCTGCTGTTTTGAGGTTTTAGACGGGCTGGAACTTTGCCTGAAGTTGCCATGGCTGGGTGTGAGAGAGATCAGTCACCTCCCAAATACTTACTGTTTAGTTTAATATTTCAACTTTTCTGTGAAATCAAAAAAATAAAACTCCATACTGCAGCACCACCCCTCCCTCCCCCCATTAGCTGTGATCGTCAGTCGTTTTTCTCATACTCTTACTTATGTAAAGTTGAAATTATTCTTCTGAAGTTCCTTACCAATTTAATTTTCCTCTTGGTACTTTATTTTTGTTATGACGAATTTTTAATTTTCCTGAGTTTTGGAAGAATTTTTAGAAAAAAAAAGGGTACTGGGGTCCGGTATAATGCTACAATAGAAATAGTAGTGTGCCTTGCTATTATGAAAATTTAAGAATTGTGTAGCTGAAGGAAAAGCACATACAGAGAAAAAGATAGTGAAGAGCAGAGTGTCGGAGAGTGGTGTGCACACATACTGCGAGAAGTTTTTACCGAGCTTTCCCTCTTAAATAATTCACGCTGTATAGACTCTAGTTTTTTTAATGTTTCTTTTAAATGGTTGTCTGGAAAATGGATTTGGTATCACTAATCGTTTTATAATAATAAAAAAAATAAATAAACAGAGGAATAGATTAATAAAATGAAAAATTCTGATTGTTATTTACAGATTCAATAATCTCAGATATGATTTTTTCAATGTCTTTACCTAAATCCAGCATTCATTTGCATACACATTGATACATTTATTTATAGTTTCAAGTAGATTTACAGAAATATTATTATAGAGCACCATCTATGATTAATCGTAAAAATTGTTTCAAATAAAATTTAAAGTTACCCTTTAAAGTAGAGGGTGAAGGTTGAAGTGTGGTTTTAGTGTTCAAACGATGTTCCTCATCGACTACAACCACTTTTGTATAAAACATATTTTTCTGCACAGTGCTTACTTTTCGAGATATTTGAATATTTCAGGTTATATGAATCTCCCTGTTGTATACAGGTGTCCGGTAAAGTACCTCCTAATTTCTTGGCAGCATAGACAGGAGGTCAAAATAAACCTAATCTGTAATAAAAAAATTCCTCAAGTGTCCCTAAATACGGAGGTACAGAGCCCCAAAAGGGTACCTATATGATTTACTTTTTTGGCTTTAACTTTTGAACCGATCTGCATATTTCGATGAAATTTTAATATTTTATAGAGGCCATTAAAAAGTCATTTTAATATACAGCGTGTCTCTAAAAGGTACCACCAACGTTCTACCACAGATTCCCGAGGAAAAAATATGCCGATTTAACCAAACTTATCCATGTCCAAAGTTGTACCCTTTTCAAGATACAGCCCTTAAAAGGGGGTCAACTAAATACTCATTTTCCAGAATAAGTCAAAAATGGTTTAAACGAGAAACTTCAAAATTTCACCACCTACTACTATTGTTAAGACCAATAAACTGACGTAGTCTTACAAACATTGACGTACAGGGTGTTCCTATTTTTGATGTCGCGTCTCACGTTTGACCCCAGAACTTTTTTATCCGCACGCCACTGATTAATTTTGTATTTTTTATCTAAAGATTGAAGTATTACTGAACTTTTTGCGCCCTTATAAAAATTTTGTATCTTGCATGGTTTCCCCGTCATTAATTTTCAATGATACACCCGCAATGCTGAAAACATATTTGAAAAATGTAATTTTTACTTAAAATTAATTAAATAATAACACATGCAGAACGTTAACATAAGCTCTCTGGATTAAATGTGTTTAGAAATACCCAGAACAAGCAAATAATTTTATTTCAGAAAGACGACATTGTTCATACCTATTAATAACATTAGTTGTGTTCACGTACTTTCAACAGATGTTCAAGATGACCACCATTCATCCGTATGCATAAATCTATGCGGCGTAAAAAATTGAAATGCACCCTTTGTATCATTTCGACATCATTTCGGAGAATCACTACTTCGTCTTGAATTCGTCTCCACAGATCCTGTTCTTGATTTACGGGTGTTGAATACACCATTGTTTTTAATGTTCCCCAAAGAAAATAATCCAAGGGGGTTAAGTCAGGGGAGCGTGGTGGCCAGTTAACAGGAGCATCGTTTCCTCTACCAATCCATTTATTTGCATAATGCTCATGTAAATGATTCCTAACTGCCAAAGTGAAGTGTGGGGGTGCACCATCATGCATGAACCACATATTTCGGCGAAGCTCTATAGGTATATCATCGAGCAGATCGGATAAAGTATTTCGAAGGTGGTCTAAGTAATGATCACCATTTAATCTGTTTGGCAGTAGAACGGGACCAACAATAAAATTTTCAATGATACCTGCCCACACATTTACTCTAAATTCATGCTGGTGATGCGTTGTTTTAGTTGCGTGTGGATTTTCATCCCCATAAACATGTTCATTGTGAAGGTTTGTCATGCCTCTTCTAGTGAAACAAGCTTCGTCTGTAAACAGAATTTGTTTATGAAAGTTAATATTTTGAACTCGTTCTTGTCTAATAAATCGGCAAAAATCTAAACGCAAGTCTGCATATAAAGGTAGGAGATCTTGTACTAATTGAAGATGGTACGGATGTAAAAGTTGTTCTTTTAACACTCTATGAACAACATCTTTACATACTCCTACTGCTCTGCCCAATCGTCTCGTGCTCGTTGTCGGATCTTCGTCAACTATGTTCAGAATTGCTGCTTCAACATTAGGAGTTCTTGTTGTACGTTGACGCCCATAATTAGCTGTAACAGCAACAAACCTTCCAGTTTCGCGAAGGCGCCTTTCAACTGCGGCAAAAGTCTGACGATGTGGTACACGACGGTTAGGAAATTTTTCAGAGTACAACCTAACGCATTCGTGTCCATTTCCTTCACAATATCCATATACTAAGAGCATGTCGGTATACTCTTCGTTAGAGTATTGCATAGCCATAATTACAACAAGCAATAAATTAATTAGTTACTCTAAGCACAAAGTTATTGTTTAATTTATCTAATGATGGTGTAAACACTGACAATGACAAGTTTTTTAATAACGTATCTATGGATACGGTCGATTTATCTGAACTGAGTTTAATTGGGAGAATATTGTAATAAAGATATCAATCGCATAAAACCAAAAGGTAAACAAATATTCAAATTAGATTGCGTACAATGATAAGCAGAATCAACACAAGAAGACTGAAGCTTCCAAAACTTAAAGCTATACGCTTGAGCAAAGTGGATTTAGAATGGAAGGAAGAAGTTAAATTTCTAGGAGTAACACTAGACAAAAAGCTACTGTGGAACCAGCACCTGGACAAAACAGTAAGTAAGGCCACTACCGTTCTCATGGTGTGCAGGAGAATGGCTAGCAGAACATGGGGCTGTAACCCACACATTCTGCGCTGGATGTACACCATGCTTGAGAGACCTATCATCACATATGGAGCGGTTGCTTGGTACAAAAGAACTAAGCTAGTAACAGCAAAAAAAGGCTTGAGAAGATCCAGAGACTTGCGTGTCTCTGCATCACAGGAGCAATGAGAACCTGCCCAACCGCTGCGTTGGAAGTAATCCTGGATCTGACACCACTACATTTGGTGATAGAAAAAAGAGCTGGAGAAGCTCTACTCAGGATGTCAAGAGTAGGAATCAGGAACGTACGGCGAGCCACTGAGGATCGATCCTTGGGTGGCTGTGAGGGGCTCCTAACACTACCAAAAGACAGAACTGTTAAGAAATTCAGTTTCGAGAGAAACTTCATCACGAAACTGACTACGAAAGAGGAATGGAACAACACCTCCAACTGCACTCTCAAAGAAGGTACGATCAAATGGTACACAGACGGCTCTAAAACCGTCGAGGGAACTGGGGCAGGAATCTATGGGCCACGCACCATGTACTCCAAACCAATGGGAAAATCCCCAACCATACTTCAAGCGGAATTACACGCAATAGAAGTATGCACCCAAATGAACCTCGACAGAAACTACAAAAACAAAGAAATAGAAATATTGACGGATAGTCAAGCAGCCATAAAAACGCTGAGCTCTCCGATCATCAGCTCCAATATGGCTTGGGAATGCCTAGGAAAACTTAACGAATTAGGCAAGAAAAATAGAATTCACCTCAAGTGGATACCGGGTCATTCCGGAATCGAGGGAAACGAACGTGCCCACTTATTGGCAAGAAAAGGAGCATCGACACCCTTCATAGGACCAGAACCATTCTGTGGCTTCGAAGACACTTTCTTCAAAGCAGAACTCCAAAAGGAAGAAGAAAAACTGAGAGAAACCCATTGGAGGAACCTCTCAGGGTTGAGACAAGCCAAAGAACTTCTCGTGAATTTTAACCGAGAAAGGTCGAAGATACTCTTCAACCTCAACAAGGAACGTCTCAGAACACTGACGGGATTCCTAACGGGACATTGTAAGCTCAAGGAACACCTGAGGAAGTTAGGCATAGAAGAGAATGGCGTCTGCAGATTCTGCGGGAAAGGAGACGAGACACCACGTCACCTACTGCGATGCGCTAGAACTCAAAAGAAGTAATGTTCTGGGCCGTCATCAGCTAGAGGCCGGGAACTTACCCGACCTTGATCCTCTCAAAATCCTGAAGTTTCTTAAGGAAACGGACCTGGAGAGGGTGCTTCACTAAAGGGATTCCACACCAGGCGAAGCACAGTAGAGGGGATACAATAGATCTTTTAGGTCGCAGTAACTAGATCACCCTCAATATACCAATATCAATACCAAGCAGAATCAAACAACCGATAAGACTTATCCTGATATTTAAAGTCATCTTTGTGAAATAAAATTTAATTAATTTTAAGTAAAAATTACATTTTTCAAATACGTTTTCAGCATTGTGGGTGTATCATTGAAAATTAATGACGGGGAAACCATGCAAAATACAAAATTTTTATAAGGGCGCAAAAAGTTCAGTAATACTTCAACCTTTAGATAAAAAATACAAAATTAATCAGTGGCGTGCGGATAAAAAAGTTCTGGGGTCAAACGTGAGACGCGACATCAAAAATAGGAACACCCTGTACGTCAATGTTTGTAAGACTACGTCAGTTTATTGGTCTTAACAATAGTAGTAGGTGGTGAAATTTTGAAGTTTCTCGTTTAAACCATTTTTGACTTATTCTGGAAAATGAGTATTTAGTTGACCCCCTTTTAAGGGCTGTATCTTGAAAAGGGTACAACTTTGGACATGGATAAGTTCGGTTAAATCGGCATATTTTTTCCTCGGGAATCTGTGGTAGAACGTTGGTGGTACCTTTTAGAGACATCCTGTATATATTTTTTTAAATACTCTGGTCATTCATCTTTAAAAAAGGTACTCTTAATTTATTTCGATACAACTGGCGGTTTTCCAGATAAATCTGTGACATAATGGAGTACCTACTATTGACGAAACTTAAAACTACGTACCTATAAAGATGAATGACCAGAGTATTTAAAAAATAAGTTTTCAGCTCTGTAAAATGACACGTCAAAACTTTGACTGACCCAACGAGTGTGCATGGTGGTAAGTCTGTTCCTGACTTCCCTGAAGACGTAAAACATCTACTCTGATAATTATATGAGTCTTTATGGCCTCCATAAAGTATTAAAATTTCGCTGAAGAATACAGCTGGTGGGTTTAAAAATTAGAGCCAAAAAAGTAAATTGTTGGGTACCTACCCTTTTGGAGCTCTATATCTCGAATTAGGGACATTTTAGGAAATATTTTTATGACAGACTAATTTTGACCTTCCCTCTATGCTCCCAAGAAATTAGGAGGTACTTTTTACCGGACACCCCTGTATATAGGGGGGGGACTGTAGGGAGAGAAGTAAAATAATAATATTAATTTCTCATATGTCTATTAAAATAACTAAGCGTGAATTTTTCAACTTGAAAAAGAATTGTAATTTGAAGTTAACTAAGTCAAAAAGTATGTATAGGTAATACCTATAAACTTTGAACAAAATCAAAAAAATTAAATAGGTATTTAGGTATTTGTTTGAAAACGTTATTAAAAAGTTGTATTTTTTGAAACTATTAAGTGAACTGATTTTTGATTAATACTGCATGTACAAAAAAAAAAAACAATCGAGTACAATGGAATTCTTGCTTAATTATCGGAAATTGAAATTTTATGTTTTTAGCAATAATTTCCGAAAAAGCTATTATACAGGGTTTCCGGAAATTATGCGCAAAAAATTAAGGGGGTGATTCTACTTATTGAAATATTGCCAAAAGTATATAATTTCTATAATTTTTTTTTCGAAAACTCACAAATAAGAAAGTTATGAGCCTTCAAAGTTGATTTTTTTAAATCAATATTTTTTTATAACTTTTTTTCTAGTGCACGGATTTTCTTAAAATTTGACACACTTGCCACTGGATGTTACTTTACATCCTTGGTCCAAATTGGACTTGAATCCCTCGAGATCAAAAGGCCTTAACTGCCCTTGACCTTCAAAAAAGGCCTAAGCTTTTTTCGTAATATGAGTTTTGAAGAATATGAGTTTTGAAGACGCGCAATTGAAGAACATGAAGAAATCTTCGGAAAAGGTCCTCTTTGTCTATCACGATAAAATGACCTGTTTCAGAGTAAAACTGTTTTAAAAATTTGCTTGCACTAAAATTGATCACCATAAATTATGATCATTCTGCAACAATACCAAAGCATGCTTTGGAAACAGCTGCAGGGTTGCCTAGTTATGTACAAAACAGAGACATTCGTATATAAATAGACATTGGAAATGATAAAATTAAAAAAAAATTTAATAATTTTTTTTTTAAATAAAAATAATAAAATAATTTTAATAAAAAAAAAAAAATGCTGTCAAAATGAAATCCAAAGCAAACGCCTTGCTTTCTAGGCAACCCTGCAGCTGTTTCCAAAGCTCTTTTGGTATTGTTGCAGAATGATCATATAATTTATGGTGATCAATTTTAGTGCAAGCAAATTTTTAAAACAGTTTTACTCGGAAACAGGTCATTTTATCGTGATAGACAAAGAGGACCTTTTCCGAAGATTTCTTCATGTTCTTCAATTGTGCGTCTTCAAAACTCAGAAAAAAATATTACGAAAAAAGTTATAGCCCTTTTTTGAAGGTCAAGGGCAGTTAAGGTCTTTTGATTTCGAGGGATTCAAGTCTAATTTGGACCAAGGATGCAAAGCAACATCAGTGGCAAGTGTGTCAAATTTTAAGAAAATCCGTACACTAGAAAAAAAAAAATATTGATTTAAAAAAATCATCTTTGAAAGCTCATAACTTTCTTATTTGTGAGTTTTCGAAAAAAAAATTATAGATACTTTTGGCAATATTTCATCAAGTAGACGATTCGCCCCCTTAATATTTTGCGCATAATTTCCGGACACCTGTAGGTATATTTTCTCAGTAAATTAAAGTTACGTAGGTACTATGTATGCAAAATAAGTTTTCAAGCAAGGAGAGATTTTTTAATTTGTATTTCGAGCTTTGTTGATAAATCAAACATATAATACATTTCTTTTCCATAATATTGATGGCAACTTTTCGGCGGACCCTGTATAGGTTAATAAAATAAGTATAATTGAAATAATTAATTATAATTAAAATTTTTAATAGCCTATATAATTTATAAAATTTAGTAAAAGTATAAATATAATGTACCTCAATAGGAGAGGAGAAATCTTGGAACAGTAAAATTTTAATTATAATGTTATTGTGTTTTTGAATTTAAATTGAATGTTGTAGCACCCCCTTTTTGGGGACACTTACATTTGATTTTTCTTTTTGACTAATTCTCAGGGAGGTTCTTTTGAGTATTACTTTGCATTAATTAAAGGAAGAGTTAATTAAATATACTTTACTATAATACTATATTGTTACATAAGTACAACACAATTACAAATTTATCCCCCACAAGTTATAACTTAAATTCTAGAATAAACTCAACAAAGCTTAATATAATTAAAGACTCACGGTAACATCCGGGGTGGGGCTCTTGACTGCCACATTAGAATTATTAAACTGAAGAATATATGTAATTGTTAAACTGAAGATGATTATGCTGCTTGCTGCTTTACCCTTCGGGGTAACGGATGATGAAGACTGTAGATTGGAGACGAAGTTATACGAAATTATATTGCTTGGTACACTTCTAAATTATTACCAATATTAACACTCGGGATTTTTATTATTAAAAGTACACTCTGTATATTACATTACCAATATTAACACTCGCAGGAGACACCGATCTGCCTATCTTGCAGGAAAGGGTCCGTCTTTCGTCGAGCACCGCTAGTACCCGACTCCCCTCACAGTAGTCGAAATTCGCACTTCCTTACCATCCAGCTTCGTGGTGGTCCTTTCCTTCGTTTAACCCCTCACCTCACACAATTCACTCCTTGTCTATGGTTACAATATCAGTCCCAATCATTGGCGTGCTTCATAGCCCCCCAAGGTTGAAAATCCCTGGACTGCCAAAGAAAAAGGGGTTTTCAAGCTTCATAACAAGCACGACCCTTAAAATTTTATTTGTCCCTTTGAAAAATTAAAAACAACACCAAAACAATAATTCAATTCTTAGTTCTCTCTTTTTAATAAACTTATAACTGTTCTATTCGTGGATAAAACTTCCTTAGGTTAATGATATTTTGAATACCTAGATTTTGATTAGTATCATTATCCACCACATCGTAAGCATTTGCATGAGGCTTACCAACTACGGTACAAGGACCTCTAAATAGCACAAAGAATTTTTTTATTACCCTATCCTCACTGGACGATAATTCATGATTTCGTACCAACACTTGGTCACCAATATTAAATGTCGTCAAAGAATACTTTTTATTATGTCTTAAACGTCTCCTATCTGCCTTATTTTTCATTCTTTCATAAGCCAATACCAATATATTTTTCTGCTTTGTTCCTTCAGGAATAGCAATGTCTTTTATAAATGAATTTTCACGTTTAATACCAAACTGTAACTCATTGGAACTATAGCCAGTAGTTTCGTTTATCGCATGGTTAAGGTATTCCTGTACTTTTGACAATTCAAATGCCCACTTAGTATGTTTGGAAAAACATAACGCTCGTAACAACTTTCCTATTTCCCGATTGTAAATAAGTTTTAAGATTCTGTATGACTCTTCTTGAGCTGCCCCCCATTTCCATGAATATCCCTTCTTTTTTCGCTTTTTCTTTCGTTTTCTCAATGGATTTGCCAACTTTGGTAAGTTCAGACAAAATTTATGCTTTGATCTCTGCTCATTATTACCTGATGGTTCCGCAAAAACATGTTCATATTCGAACAATAACTTTTTTAGTTTATTTTTAAAATTGTCATCTTTTAAATCACAGTCATTAATTGACTCTACTATTGCTTTAAATTTATCTTCATCACGGATTTCTAAGTCTTCAAAATAATTGTCACTGCAAATGTTTTGTATTACAGACAATTGCACTCTCGACTCTGAATAATTGTTCAATTTTACGCACTCCTTCAATTCATTATTACTGAATTTTCCCAATAATTTATTTTCAAATAGATTTATTTCGACTTGAAAATCCTCCAACCAATCACAACCAAGAATTATATCTCTGGATAAGCCTGGTATTATTACACAACCTTGTTTAAATGATAGACTCTGATTAATGGTAAACGACAAATAAACTTGTTCTTTTATTTTCTGAGACTTCCCTTTTATTGCTCCCATAACTGTAATGCCTTTTACTGGTAATTTGATCATTTTATGATTTTTCTCTATCAATTTATTGATAAGATTTGGAGAACAACAACTAATCTGACTCCCACTGTCTACTAGAATTTCTACAGAAAATCCTTCAATTTCAGCTTTTAAAATAGGTAACCTAGCTACTGACGGCAATTTTCCTTCCAATTCATCGACTAAATAATCTTGAATGTCCGCAAACACCGAATTATTCTGATTATTTTGTGAAATATTATTCTCATTTTCCACATCAAGTTCAATAATATTCACCCCGGCACTGTCTTCATAAGATTCTCTATTTTTAGGTATCGCTCCTTCCTGCAAATAATTTCTTTGAATATTACGCCTTTCATCGATTGTTGCTGGGAATAATGCTGGGACCGTGTTTATTTCACGACGTAAATTCTGGTTTGGCCGCTCGGAGAAATCGATACTACCATTACCATGTCCCCTACCTACCTCACTTCTTGAAATTTCAACACCTGGGACGGAACTAGATTTTTCACGACTATCAACAATATCATAGTTATTTTCCTTTTGAATCATATTGACACTACGTTTTTGATAATTATTCCTCTGTATTTGCGAGTTATTATTCTCTCGGAAATTAAAATTCCCTTTATTGTTATAATCACTTGGATGATACGAATTAGCGTTGTTACCTGACCTATTAAAAGTTTGATTTTGATAAGGAGGCTTATTAAAATTTGTATTTTCAGAGCGGTTAAAATTTCTATCATTACCCTGGCGTCTGGAATAATAGTCATTACGGTCATTTCCTGAATAGTTTTCATTTCTTTTCACTCGGTACCTATTATCATTATCAAGTCTCCTCAAATAATTTTCAGCATCATCTACATTACGCAACGAAAATAAAATGGCTTCTATTTCAGGTGAAAAGTGGCTTGAAAGAAGTTTCAAAATTTCATCATCGTCAAGTGGGGGTTCTAGGTACTGAGATTCTTTGGCTAGTTTTATGAAATAATCTGCTTTTGATAAGGAAGAATCATCGTATCTACCTAAACAAATCCTTCTATAAGTATCCCTTTGAATATTTAAATTCCAATATTTCGAAAGAAATAAATTTTCAAAATCTTCAAAACTAACTATTTGATTTTGCTTAAATTCAAAATATTCAGCAGCTGACCCCTTTAAAGCATCGATAGCTAATTCTACTTTTCTATTATTTGGTATTTCGGCTTCATGAAATTTTCTTTTCAACTTTCTCAAAAATACAACTGGATGAACAGAACCTCCAGGATGAAATTGTAATGCCTGTCCTCCCCATTCTTTCCATAAAAATATTATGTTTGAATTTGAATTATTATTAACCTGAGCCTGAGGATTTCTGCTTTGAAAAATCACTGACGAATCTTTTAATAAAGTATCATTTTGCTCATCCCTGGGCTCATCCTTATTATTACTTTTATTTAAAATCCCTTTTCTTTGACTTTCCTGGTCACAATATTTATTTTGATTTTCAACTTTATCTCTCTGATCAACAACATTTAAATCTTTATCGATTATTACATTTTCCAAATTATCATTCATTTTGATTACATTTTTATTTAACAATCTTAGCATTTCACTATTTTGGAGAGACTGAGATTCTAGAATTTTACATAAATTATCAAACTGTTCATCATTTCGCTTTAACAAATAAACAATAGGATCAATACCTTTGTTTTGACTACCTTCAACATTTTCAGAGTTCGAAGTCTCTGGTTGGTTTTCTGTACCTCCCATTATTAATGCAAAGTTTTCTCACCCAGGACAATTAACATTGAATTTACTGAAAAGTTACTTTAATTAATTAATTAATTGCCCCACGTTGGGCGCCAATTATTGTAGCACCCCCTTTTTGGGGACACTTACATTTGATTTTTCTTTTTGACTAATTCTCAGGGAGGTTCTTTTGAGTATTACTTTGCATTAATTAAAGGAAGAGTTAATTAAATATACTTTACTATAATACTATATTGTTACATAAGTACAACACAATTACAAATTTATCCCCCACAAGTTATAACTTAAATTCTAGAATAAACTCAACAAAGCTTAATATAATTAAAGACTCACGGTAACATCCGGGGTGGGGCTCTTGACTGCCACATTAGAATTATTAAACTGAAGAATATATGTAATTGTTAAACTGAAGATGATTATGCTGCTTGCTGCTTTACCCTTCGGGGTAACGGATGATGAAGACTGTAGATTGGAGACGAAGTTATACGAAATTATATTGCTTGGTACACTTCTAAATTATTACCAATATTAACACTCGGGATTTTTATTATTAAAAGTACACTCTGTATATTACATTACCAATATTAACACTCGCAGGAGACACCGATCTGCCTATCTTGCAGGAAAGGGTCCGTCTTTCGTCGAGCACCGCTAGTACCCGACTCCCCTCACAGTAGTCGAAATTCGCACTTCCTTACCATCCAGCTTCGTGGTGGTCCTTTCCTTCGTTTAACCCCTCACCTCACACAATTCACTCCTTGTCTATGGTTACAATATCAGTCCCAATCATTGGCGTGCTTCAATGTTCGTGTCATTATTCTTTAATTAGCAATTACACGGCGTATTTCAATTATTGTTATTTATTTATTAGAAAACTAGTCGTCGTGACGTCTTTTCAACTTATTATTAAACTCGAGTTGAAATGGCAATAAATTCTATTCTACGTCATTAGGATGCCCGTTTTTGATCCGACTCTCTCCAATGCAAAATAAAATAAAAATAACTAATAATAAAATAGGTAACTATTTATTTTGTTGTTGTTCGTATTTTAAGACCAGGAGCGGTAACGAATCGTAGCTAAAAACTACAAATTATAATAAATAAAAGGGCAAACAATCGTAATATTAATATTTGTTGCACTGATATGATAAGTAGAAATAAAAGAAGCTCCAAAATTTAAATTTGAATTCCTTCCTAACCTGAAAAATTGGAAAACTGACGTAAATTGTAAACAGAAGACGCCATATTGGATATTTGTCATGGAAAACGAAAATGAATGAACTGTAGTGTCATCATCACGTAAAGTTAAATAAAGTTAGTATTAAATACAATTAATTTGTGGTGAAATGTTTGAAATCTGAAACATTTCAAGTGATAATTTACATTTAGGGATAGAAAAACGCAATTTCATGGACTAAAACCCTCACAAAGGACGGCCGTTCTATAAATAAGGGGAATAAACATCCAACTACTGGCACTCAAATAACAGGTAAGATGATGATGGCTTATTTCTCATTGATTCGAGGAGTGTTTATTATTGGTGTCTTTTCAAGATTTTTCATTTAACGTTTCCCTTCTATTTCGACGAAGGCCTACATCCTACTTTTGCGCCCCGCTGAGCAATAATCATGTCAGGGTTAACCTGAAAAACACTCGTCTTTTCATGGAAATCTGAATTCTTGTAAATCTGTAATTAATTTTAAATGAAATGAAATGAATCAGTGTTTATTCCTAAGCGCCAATTTAACGATCGCAAATTTGAGTTTTCATTTAACGATTGATTGAAGACAAGGTCATGAGGATTGTAGTAATTTCTAGTTCATATTTACTATTTGGTATAAAGAGACTTTCTATAACCAAACCATAAAATTCTTGTCATGTAGGTACAATAAAGTAGTCTCATGATCTACTTACATAAAATATTACTAGGAAATACAAAAGTGTCGACAACCTCTTTTTGAATTTTTTAAGGTGTACCTTGAAGTGATAAGATGTTTCCCTAATTATTTCTCCTTCGTAATAGTCTGGCTAAACCAGAGAGAATAATTTGGTTGTGTTGTGGTACTGGTACTACATACTACAGCCTCACCTTGAAGCAACTGAAGACTAAGTTATTGGCTAATAATAGTAAATATAATAATTACAATAATGACAAGTAAAAGATAACAGAAGTAAATAATAATTATGGATATTTTAGAGAATTTGATGTACCTATCAGCTCTAGTTTCATTCCAATATTATCAACTTATTGATTGAACTACTAGAACCTCGACTGGAACTAATAGAAGTATGAATTATTTATAAATTTCAAGTTCAAGTTATAAATGTTATATGTAATATGTAACATACACTGGTATTTGTGTAAAGTTGCTTTTGGCTTTTACTTTATTGATTAAGTATTGGATAATTGATACGATAGGAGGATAAATTAAACCACCATGATTTCATGTGCTTACGATTATTATTATAAGCATTATTAACAAAATTGGAAGTCTGTATTAATATTACAAATGAAACAAAAAATGTAAGGTAACTGAAATTTTACACACCCCTAAAATTTCAACTATAAGTAATGTATGTCAGTGTCATTATGTCAACTGTTAACCAACTCTTTCGACCCGAAAATAGTGGACAAACTAAGGATGTTTGTAATTCTCTTCAAACATCAATCATAAATTCAACGTATTTCCGTTATTTAACGTTACGACAACTTCTATGTATCCATTTTTCTTTTTGTCCGTTGCATATCTCAGCATTCTCAAATTGTACAGCTTCTTTCCTGACAAGAATGACAAATGACATCCTATTCCAATAAGATTAGTAAACTGCACGCCCTAACCTTGGAAGTCAATGTTACACGGTTTTGTAATGTAAGCAGGTGTAATAATTCATTGTAATATGTAGTACAAAAAAAAAAAATAATATGTGTATTTTTACAACCCCAGTTATTAATAGGAACAATGATTTAACTCAATAATCATAATAATAATAATGAAATATACAGGGTGTAACTAAATAAGTGTAAAACATTTAAGGGGGTGATTCCTCATCGAAAAAAAGATAGGATCTTTCATATAAAGAAACTTCATTGGAGCATCCCTTGTTAAGATACAGCCCCTTAAAGGGGCTACATAAAATTTGTTCAACAATATTTTTCACAAGCACTAAAAAAGTTACAATATTGAAACTTACCTGACATTTTATACTACCAAAAAGACACTTAGCCAGTAATTTATTTGGTTTACCCCATGGTTGTAAGGGGTGGAAAACGCAACCCCTAAAATTTATTTCCAAATCCAATGCAACTTTTTGTCTTATTATTTGTTTACCATTTAAAAATTTATTTCCGATAGCCTCATTCTAAACAAAAAATGTCTCTTGAATGTTTTGCACAAAATAAACCAGTTCGCAGCAAAAAATTATCTTACGACCAAGATACATATCGCCATAAAACGAAAATACGAAGCTGTCGTTGGTATCAAGCTGTCAGTTTGTAAATTTTAGAAATTGAGGTAATACTAATTCTGTTCTTAATTTGTTACTTTAATAATTCACTTGTTATTAAAATGGCATACACAAATGAGGAAATGGCTGATATGCATTACGTTTACGGTCTGTCGTAGGGGAATGGGTTGGAGCTTCTAGAAGATATGCTGAAATGTATCCTCAACGGCAGCATCCTTCACATAGAATATTTGCCCGACTTCATCTACAATTACGAGAATATGGTTCATTCGAGAAAAGAACGCAGGATTGTGGTCGCCATCGAGAAGTGAGAACACCACAGCTTGAGCAAGCAGTACTTAATTTGATTGAAGAACAACCTACTACCAGTAGTACTAGAAAGATTGCTTTCCAGCTAAATGTTGATCTTATGACGGTATTTCGAATTTTAAAGGAACAACTCTTATACCCTTACCATCTACAACGAGTACAGGCACTGTTACCGCGAGACTTTCCGAACCATCTTGAATTTTTGCAATTCGATGCTGGAAATGATTAGAAGAAATCGTGACTTTCTGAAGACGATCGAATTCACAGACGAATGTAGTTTTTCTCGGGACAAGATTATTCATTTTCATAATTTACCACATATGGGCTGATGAAAACCCTCACGCTATTGTCGAAACTAACCATCAAGAACAGTTTTCTCTTAACGTGTGGGTTGGAGTTATTGGGGATTATTTAATTGGGCCTCATTTTCTACCTCCTCGATTAAATGGTGAGGCATACGTTCAATTTTTAAGAGAAGTGCATCCCGTACTGCTGGAGGAAGTTCCTTTGGGTGTCAGAAGGGATATGTTTTTTATGCATGATAGGGCTCCCGCCCATTTTAGTCAAGTAGCACGTCATCATTTAACTGAAACATGCAAATCAGTGGATAGGTCGAGGAGGACCACAGAATTGGCCCGCTCGATCCCCGGATATCAATCCTCTCGATTTCTCTACTTGGGGCCATTTACAGCATTTGGTTTATCGTGCTCCTGTTCGCGATAAATGAGGACTTAAGAAACCGCATCATCGATGCATGCAGGGTAATAAGAGAGACTCCAGGAATATTTGAGCGAATACGTGGCTCAATGTGCCGACGTCTAGACGCATGCGTAATGTCTGAAGGTAGACATGTTGAACATTTACTATGATTTCTACGTGTTGTATGTTTTGCTATTAATAAATTAGTTTTGTCTATTCCCCTTTAATCATTTAATGCAGGTAGTAATTACAAAATAACAAAAAACCCAGTTGGCATTTATGACGATGTATCTCTGTAGTTGTTCGTAAAATTTTTTTTTTCTGCGAACTGGTTTATTTTGTGCAAAAAATTCAAGAGACATTTTTTGTTTAGAATGAAACAGGCTATCGGAAATAAATTTTTAAATGGTAAACAAATAATACGACAAAAAGTTGCATTGGAAATAAATTTTAGGGGTTGCGTTTTCCACCCCTTACAACCATGGGGTAAACCAAATAAAAAATAAATTACTGGCTAAGTGTCTTTTTGGTAGTAGAAAATGTCAGGTTAGTTTCAATATTGTAACTTTTTTAGTGCTTGTGAAAAAAATTGTTTAACAAATTTTATGTACCCCCTTTAAGGGGCTGTATCTTAACAAGGGATGCTCCAATGAAGTTTCTTTATATGAAATATCCTATCTTTTTTTCAATGAGGAATCACCCCCTTAAATGTTTTACACTTATTTAGTTACACCCTGTAGTTAGATTTTCTTCTTCTTTAGTCGGTACGCATAGTACCTACATACCAGTCTTTAACAACATAAACGTCATCTTTGGGCAAGTTCACCAATTTGTTATTAAATCTGATATAACTACGAGTAAATATAAAACTGTACAGCATAATACATTTATTTTATAATATGACGAATTTTTCACACCCGGTCTGGACCATCCCATTATTAGATATACTATACGCTCATTTTATCTGAAGACATTGAAATGTTCCAAAACTACGCATCGGATCAAAAAAAGCGGATTATGAAAATTGTTCATCCAGAAGGGGGGCATCCAATGATACCAAACTCCACCAACCTACGGCCACCTCTTACCCCCACCTCTAAGAGTGGTGGGCAGCAACTCTGAAATCTTAAATTTAGACCCTCTTTTTTATTGCAAATTCGGATTTTAAGGGTACCCTTAGGGGCGGCGGTAGGTTGGTCGAGTTTGCTCTCATTGGATGTCCCCCTTTCAGATCAACATCTTTCAAAAACCACTTTTTTTGATCCGATGCATAGTTTTTGATTTATTTCAATGTCTTGAACAGCTTGTATAATCAAAATTTTGACTCATGTGATATGAACCAATTTCTGACCAGACTTGTCAAGTACCATGAATATCTATTCACAAATCCAAAGGCGTTTTTGAGCGATCTACCAGAACTGCTGCATAAAGTTTTAAAACGGAACATTTTAGTGTCTAAACAATGATGTCATCGATACACCGGGTTCAATCAGGTTTGAAAGATTTTAAACCGCTTTCTCTTCTACGGTTCAGTTGACCGGTTCGTAATTTATGTGGTTAGGTAATTTACTGTCATCAGTGTCAACAGCTCAGCAGTTGATTCTCCTCCAGTGTAAATTTTCCTAAATTCTTCACCGTCTCCGTCTGTTATAGACAACAAATTATAAAATGTGTAAAAAGACATCCGAAAAACATAAAAAAATCGTAATTTGTGTATTGGAGCTACCCTTCTTCACTATAGTCTGGTATCCTGGCATGTAACTACCGAGGAAGTAACCACGTATGTAATTTTGAACCCCTGTAGTATGCAGTGCACTATTCTAATCATTTTCTTGATTTAAAAGGGAGATAAAAATAAACTGATAGTTTTCCATTTTTTTCCATGGTCATACAAACATTCTCGATTCTCGAACGATAATAATAAAACAGAACAGTCGGTGTAGTTCTGAACGCTATCAGATGAAGATCATTATTGGAGGGTGCTATCTATCAGAGAGTGCTACCAGAAAGCTAGTGAACATTCAATACAGACTGGGAAGTGATGAAAGTAAGATCATAAGATCAGAAGGAAAAATAATGTTAGTAAAATAGGCACTCACTTTATCGACATTTTTATAAAACACGTAAATAAAATCAACAATTAATTCATTTAAGAGATGGGTTAAATGCCCTACCCTCCACCCTCCTAGACACATTTTAATATATGGTTTCTCACGCCACTAATTGCAATCTGTAACAGTTCGTCGGGTGTATCGTTTGTCTCAACGAACTTCTCCTCTCGATTACTCTACTTGACTTCGTTAACAGTCTCACAAAAAATATCGAGTCTTTGATGTAAATGCATAGAAAGAAATCACATTTAAGCTTGCAGAATCTGGCTGGCTACGATATAGGTGTATTACGAGTATTACAACTGATAAGTCAATCATCACAGATCTCTTTCTTTTAATCGGGTGCTTTGGAAGTTTTCCAACAAACACATCCTGGTTCTGTAATTCTGGGAATTGACCTATACGACATTTTAAACCTCCTACACCTGCAAAAAAATCTGACTGAAAACTGTACGTTCCGGGAAAATCATTGACAAAATTTTTTACCTGCTACGAATGTCTCGGAGTAGGGATCCTTTCACTACTATATCACTCGATACGGACAAACATGAGCACCTTTTCTAAGAAGCTTGTTGTTGTTGTTGTTGTTGTTGTTTGTTGCTGGATACGGAAATCGGTTTTTAGGTCCCTGATGCTGCAGCCATTTAGGCTTATTGTATCTTTCCGTCGTTAATGGTTCTTGGCTATTCAAATAACTCTGTATCCTTCACAAGGTTCAGAAGTTTGCTTGCCAAGGCTTTCCCCGACATCATGTCATTGATATTGTTCCCCATGATAGCGTGTCGGGTTCGATTGAGTCCTGGGCACTCAAAGATTACATGGAAAGCTGTTTCGTCTTCCTCATTGCATAGTCTGCATACTCTCCATTGAAGATACTCAGCTTCTTCAGGTGTTGTCTCAAGTCCCACCACTGTTTTAACTTGCATTCTGTTTAAATGCAGTAGTTCCATTGGCACGTTTTGGCTAAGAAGCTTGTAAGCAGGTTCCTACGGAAACATTCCATCCATGCACTGAGTTTGATGACGAACTGGAACTGATGTAGGAATCAGGATCATTGTTTATTATGTTTCGAGCGATTTAACCTTTCTCTTCCGACTTCACTTTAGTCTTTGGCCCGTATCTCACTTCACGATATTTCCTCTGAATTGGTCGAAGATTTTTGTAATATAATACGGTTCAACGTTTTCGTTAGAATTCTTGGGTGCCACACCACCACATTCAAATTCCATCAAGCTACAATAATCCCAATTTTCAACTATAACAGTTTTTTCTCTTTCATAAGCACCTTTAATTAATTTGAATAATATAAATAAATAACCAAACTTCAGTAATTATCTTCTTTGTCTAATGAAAATTAATCTTCTAGAGTGTTGTTTTTTTTTTTTTTTAAAAAGGCCTTCAGGAAATCAATAATGCTAAATGTCAGAAATGTCATATTGTTTAGATTACATCAATTTCATTGAGCAGGGACTGGAGATGGGAGAAGCGAATTAGGAAGTAGCGACAGATCTAAATTAGTCGTTACTTTGAGTTTGAGATACCCATGTGCGAGAAACCCTGTTTACGACTATTTGATGCCTATCTACTGAAGGATTTAGAGTTACCGATGAAATACCGATGATTTGAGACTAAGAACCGGCAGTTAAAATTATAGTAACTTTGAAATAACCTATAAATAAATCACAGTTATAGCAAGTGACAGCTGATCACGATTTTCTCGAAATCGACTCTCATTGTAGAACGGTCCAAATCTCGTATTTTCGACGAATCGAAATCAAGTTATGATATACGTTCTGGGGTCCACGGCCCACTGAGGAAGTGCTAATTAATAAACAACCGATACAATTTGCGAGTGTAAAAGAGAAGAGAATGTGTTTAGTGCTGAATGAAGGGTTCTCAGAAGTAGTAGATAGAGAAGAAGAAAAATGGTTATCTTATTTGGAGGTTATTATAATGTAAATAAATAGAGAACATATTGTTATAAACTATTGTAAGTTTCGTAAAAATATTAAAAATATACAGGGTGTTAAGAAAATGACGGATAAACTCTTCGGTACATTGTAGGGGACACTCAGTAGAGTACGGGAGAAATAATTTTAAAAAATCCAGAGCTACATTTTAAAATATATAAGCAAAATATTGAACAATAAATTTGGCAACCTTTAACATAATAATACCAAAGCATGCTTTGGAAACAGCTGCAGGGTTGCCTAGTTATGTACAAAAACAAAACAGAGACATTCGTATATAAATAGACTTGGAAATGATAAAATTTAAAAATTTTTTATTCATTTTTTTTTAAATAAAATAATAAAATAATTTTAATAAAAAAAAAATTGCTGTCAAAATGAAATCCAAAGCAAACGCCTTGTTTCCTAGGCAACCCTGCAGCTGTTTCCAAAGCATGCTTTGGTATTGTTGCAGAATGATCATAATTTATGGTGATCAATTATTTTAGTGAAAGCAAATTTTTGAAACAGTTTTACTCGGAAACGGGTAATTTTATCGTGATAGACAAAGAGGACCTTTTCCGAATATTTCTTCATGTTCTTCAATTGTGCGTCTTCAAAATTCAGAAAAAAATATTACGAAAAAAGTTATAGGCCTTTTTTTGAAGGTCAACGGCAGTTAAGGCCTTTTGATTTCGAGGGATTCAAGTCTAATTTGGACCAAGGATGTAAAGCAACATCAGTGGCAATTGTGTCAAATTTTAAGAAAATCCGTACACTAGAAAAAAAGTTATAAAAAAATATTGATTTAAAAAAATCAAATTTGAAGGTTCATAACTTTCTTATTTGTGAGTTTTCGAAAAAAATTTATAGATACTTTTGGCAATATTTCATCAAGTAGAATCACCCCCTTAATTTTTTGCGCATAATTTCCGGACACCCTGTATTAAAATCCATTATTTGCCATTAAATAAAATTGCAGATCTATTTTATGTCCAGTTCCATGAGTTGATAATATTGTTACGGAAACTTGAGCAATGGAAAGAATTGAAACTTTAAAATACTTGTGCAAATACCCATGAAAAGTTTGTTGCTAGTAACTTACCGATTTAACAAGGTTTTAAATTAATATCACTTGCTTTTATTACCTGTTTAATTGACACCAAGTAACACTAACACCATCACCATTGCCTTTGTATTTGGTGGGTACAAATTATGTTGATGATATTAATGGAAAGTCGTTGATTATTACCTATATTTAATTAAGGCATTATTATCAGTTCAAAAAGTTTTATTCAAATTTCTATTTTTGAAAAGAGAGTTTCTCTGGTCTTTAGAACTCTAGACAGTTGAGAATGTTCAACTTTGCAAAATAAGATTTAATGACAGGTTAATAGTTGCTGGTGTTATTTTTATACCTAAATTGGATTCAATGTGAACTTGAAAATGAATTATTTTTTACGACTATGTTTATAGGCACTGTATCAGTGTGTGTACATAATTCAGATGCTTTTACCCTTTTATCTATTGTATTCACAGTCAACAATTATCTATTATTATCTAAATTTTTAAGTTTGATGATAATGATATAGCAATACCTACCTACGTAGGTATACTGAATTAAACTACTCTCTCTCTACTTGTTTCTGATTTTATTGATTATTTATTAAAAAATATATGCTATTTATTTGATGAAGGCAGAGTTTTAGAAGTCTTACAAGTTAGTATAGTAGTGTGTCGCTACTAATATAATAAATAAGTGAGCTTATTTTAACCCACAAATTTTCAAAGTGCATGACTCATTCATTCCATTTTATGAAAAATTAATTATTTTATTTTGCATGTTTAATTTTGCTTATAACAACTTTATGTTTTCACAGAAACAACTTGGGTTTTAGCATCGTTACAACAATTATTTATCAAAGTAAGTGTATTTTTTTTATATCATAATCAGTCATGTAGTAGGTACATGAGATCACCTGAAAATAACTTGCACATGAGTTGAATAAAAATCGCTTATGGTTAAAACTTTCACTTAAAAAATGTCGAAGTGTTAATTTTATGTTCAAAGTATTGATTTTGGTGAGATAAGAATCCTCTAATTGGGAACATAAACACAGTTTTTTCTGTAATTTGCATGACTCTAATTTACCTTAATACTAAAATAGACCGATCGCAGATTAAAATGTAGATTATGTGCTAGGTAATTATCAACCGAGTAAAGTTAGTAGGTATTGGAACAGTATTTAACGAAACGAGTCTTAGTTTTCATAATGCCCATAATCTAGTGGGACTTTTAATTTTAACTTGATGCTCGTGCCTTTCAAAACGAGGAGGAAAAATGCTCTTTTATCTGAGCGTTCGTTCAAGACGACTTTTTGAGTTAGAAAATGATATACACAAAAAATCACCAACACAGGTAGGCTAATTATATTTAATCTCATATCCTGGTTATTTCAGAAATAAATTAAGAGTTGAATATGATCTATTTCTTTTCTATAAAAAATGTATATAAAAAATTAGGTTTTCCCCAAACAAATTGTTTTCCAATAATTGTTCCTTTTTAGCATCAAGTTTTTGTGATTTCAAACTTACTACCACCACCCACTCGGAGAGGGTTAGTTCTGTAATTTGCTTGCAAACGTTTAATCTGCAAAAAATAATTAGAGATTCAGAATAACACATTATTTAATAAACTCAGGAAATATAAAACTGGTTTTGAAGAAAACCTTTTTGTCACATATTATCAATAACTATCTCCAATTAATGAGAATTGAAATCTTACCAGTTACTAGTCAATTTACAAATCAATAGACCATTTATTCTTGTAGTTCTCGTATTATTGATGCTTTGTAGAGATTAAAAAAAAACTTGAACATTCTGCTTTACTATTTTTTTATATAAAACTAAAAACTTGTAGATGCGACGCAATTCCCACGATATGCAAGTCAATGTGGCGGGCATCAGACGAAACCTCAAGAACTTCGCCCACAATTACTCGGATGCCCAGAAGAAGGTTCGAGAGGCGACCTCCAACGACCCTTGGGGCCCGAGCAGCACCCTCATGGCGGAGATCGCCGACCTCACTTACAACGTGGTCGCGTTCAGCGAGATCATGCAGATGCTGTGGAAGAGACTCAACGATCACGGTCGAAACTGGCGGCACGTCTATAAAGCGCTCGTGCTGCTGGAGTACCTGATCAAGACCGGCTCAGAGAAGGTCGGACAGCAGTGCAAGGAGAACATATTCGCTATACAGACTTTGAAAGATTTTCAGTATCTCGAGGAAGGTGAGAGTTTTTTCAGGATGTGCTGTAACATTAACCCAGAGTTCAAGTATTTGTTTTGGATTTGGTGATAGAATTAGTTGAAAAAAAAGTTTTGTATGAGGATTATTAAATTTACTATTGATACTGAAAAATTTTTGATCAATCGGATTGATTTTTAAATTAATAATTTCATTGCAGGTAAAGATCAGGGTCAGAATGTGAGAGAAAAAGCAAAACAGTTAGTTAATTTATTAAAGGATGATGAAAAATTGAAAAGTGAACGAGCTCGTGCCTTAAAAGCGAAGGAACGTTTTGCTCAGAGTGCCAGTGGATTTGGCAGTGATAGCGGATTGGACACTCCGAGCAGTCCGAAATATCCAGCCTTCAGAGGAGAATGGGGTAGTAGAGAAGCAGGTAAGTTGATTTCTCTTATCACAAAAGTTTGTGAAAGAAAGAGAACAAACATTTTTTTCTCAGTGGCTTTACCCCGTGAAATTGAAATAGCACGACCCCAGACGGCGGGCGAGGAAGAATTGCAGTTGCAGTTAGCCTTAGCCATGTCGAGGGAAGAAGCGGAACAGGAGGAACAGAAACGAAAATCGGACGATGTCAGACTTCAGCTGGCCTTGAGTCAGAGTCAGCAGGATTTCAGGTTTGTATCAGTGGAAACAGTGGCGCAATCTAATCGTAAGTAAAGTGTTGTGTCCGGCAGGGAAAGTCAGAGAATTGATCAGCCACCACAGAGTCACATGGTAGATTTGTTGGACATAAATTTAGGCGAAACGGCCAGTCCGGCCGCTACAGCTGTCGTCGACCCTTGGGGAATGCCTCAAGGGTCTGCTAGACCTCAGGTAATTAACTAAGATTTTTATAATACTTTATAACTTTATAAAACACTCTTGAATATTATCGAAACAAACTTTCTAAACAACATTATAGAGATGCTAGAACATTCCTGAATATTCGAGAACATTCAGCCCTATTCCGTAACTCACGCGTCCAATCGGATAGAAGTGGCATTCCGAGTCGGAATTTGCCGACCTCGATTTGGCGACATCTATCAGAGCTCTATTTGTATTCCGTAACACGAGTAGATACGAGTAAGATGGCTTGTCCTCTACTTCTACTTTGACGATCGTGGCAACATTGCAAAACGGGGTCGAGCTCTCCATTTGTACCAAAACGTTTTGTACTTTTCATCGAAAATTGACGTGTCGCGCCGCACACGAAAAATCGCGCCGCACGTTTTTGTAATAAGTATCAGGGAGGGAGATTGTTTACTTATTTGTTGATTAACGGAAGTGCCAGCGCGTGTTTTTACTGTTTTTCTAATTTGACTCCGTTTTTATTTTTTGTGTTTATATTTAATATTTAAGTAATTTACTACACGTTATTTTTAATAATTATTATTTAATTAATTAATTATTTATTTAATAATTTTATTATTCATTATTATCAATTCATCCGTGAATTTCTTCTCCCGTGGCTTCGCTTGTTAGTCAACCAACACGAGGAAGAATGAAGAATAGAAGAATGTTCAAGTTCATGTAATTATAATGTAATTATAAGTAAATAATGTGACGTGAGTCCGGATTTTATGTTACCATGGTTACTTGCGCGTGCGTAGACCAATTTCTATTTACCTCAACTCGACTTCGACAGCACGGAAGCGATCGGAATTCATTTCTACTGAACGGAGCTATTTTCATTTCTATTTCTATTTCTAGTGCGCTACGGAATACAGAATCTAAGTAACTTCTACTCACGCCCCCCACTTCTATTCTATTCTCGTCATCTCTATTCGATTTGAAGTTACGGAATAGGGCTGATTATCAATTATTTTGCAACACTCTAGAACCATTGTAGACATTCTGGAACATGATAGAACATTCTGGAACATTCTAATTTATTCTAGAAACAATATTCTAAAGCATTAAGAACATTCTGGAACATTCTTTGCAGAAATCTGCAAATGCTTGCAGAAATGTCTGAAATAATAATTATTTTAATTATTGTTTGTTCATAATTTCAACCAGACGTCACCGTGGCGTTCGGGCATAGCATCACCACCGCCGCCGGTATCGAAACCCGATCCGTGGGCGCCCGTTACAACGACTACCCCCAAAACAGACCCGTGGGGCCTGCCAGCTTCAGTGTCATCCACACCGCCGCCAGTGCCCGTCGCCAGGCAAGATCCCTGGTCGCCGGCTTCTCATACCGGCTCCTCATCTGATTTAGACGAATTCGACATCATCACCAATAGGTATGTTCTCGTATAAATGAAATTCTCGTTTTCTTTCTCATCTCTTTCTTTTTATCTCTTCTTTAAGTGCAAATAGGGAGATTAAAGGAGGGTATCGGGCTTCTTATTTTTATTGGTTGGTTATAAAAAAACCTATCTGAAAAGCTGTCTAAGGAATTAAAATAACAGTAACCAGTGATTTTATTTATGATTATACTAAAGGATGAGTTAATCTGAAAGTCTTCAATTACCTAATTAAATCTCGTCCATTGTTGTGATTGATTAATTGTAAATTTTTCGCAGGAATAGAAGCGCTTCAAGGGACGGAATTGCAACTAACGGGGGTCACAGTGATAATAGCAATGGAGGTGCGAACGATCCGTTCGAACTGAACGTCTTGGGTGATACTTTGCCCGCCAATGGCGGTTCAACGAATACACTTAGTGCCTCTACGGGTGCCACCAAGAAAACTCCTCAGAGTTTCCTGGGGGAGAATTCGGCGCTCGTGAATCTGGACAATTTGGTTACTGCAAGCGAGTTTCCAGGTTAGAGGAATTATACTTTTATATTTGTATACCTTACATAATATTATGTTAATGGGTGTATAATACAAAAGTGTGTATACCTAATGTTCAGATATTGTGTAATGAGAATTTTCGGAAAAAATAATAATTTAAAAAAGTGCTGATACCTGACTGCAAAGGGGTTAATTGTGTGGTTCTCATTGCAACCAGATTTCATCTCATCTATGTCACTTTCAGGCAAACCCGCTGCCACAGTACCAGCGAACCCTTTCTCAGAGTCTCCGGCCCCAGCGAACAAACAAGTATTCAACACGCAGCTCCCCAAACCATCCATCAACGAAATCAAGCAGGCCTCCTTGGCTCCGTTCTCGTCGACGAGTTACACCGCCCAGGCGCCGCCTGCCATCGCTCCGAGCTATGGCTTCAACGGCCAGTTCACGGCCACCAGTACGCCGTTCGGTCAGAACGGCAACATCGTGCCCAACAACCAGACGACCAGAGATCCCTGGGCGCCCGTCACTACCGGCAACAACAGTGCCTCACCGTGGGTCAATAATGAAACGGCAAATCCTTTCTTGTCTTAACGTTAATCAAGCATGGGTGAGTATACGGTAATAATAATAATAATGTAAAAATATGGAAAAATTAACAGAGTCCCTGATAATATTTATTAGTCAGATTATAGTAGGTTTTAGTTTTGGTAACAGTATGTCATTGCTATTTTGTCGATTACTACGAAATTGAATATATCATACTAAGTAGTAAAGACTATCTAGTGCTGGAAACTCGATTATAACATAATTTAATAGATAAGAAAAAATAATAATAATTTTCTTCTTTTCCAGGTCTAAACAATTAAAACTATGGGTGAGAGGTAGAATTCAATGATTTAACTAATACCTATGATAAATAATAAAGGTGAGGTGAAATGTAGTGAAGTAAATATAAAAAGAAGAAAAATACAAATTATACTAAGTTCTTCGATAATATTGTGTCTCTAATCATAATATTTATTCTAATTTACTTTCGTTAACCTGTTTTGTTCAAAAAATGACGAGACATTTTATCAACTTTTAACTGTAGTTTTCGATATTATTTTTTGCATGTAAAATTATTATCTTTCTAAACATTAAAATTATCGGCAATCATATACTTCAGGGATATCTAATAGACCGTTTCCTCAAGACTATATTAGCTAGCATGCGATTATTTAACCAACAATCACCCATCTCTGTGCTGAGTTCGGAAGCTTTTTCGATAAAGAAAATTAGATATTAAAAGCAAAGCAATTGATTAATTATGATTTAGGAGTTACATGACATGCATGGATAATAAGAGCTGTAAGTTATAGATATTATAAACTTAGAGAAGCCTTCATTTGTTGATATATCTGAAGGAAAAGGTCCATTAAAATTGCTTGTTTGAAATGGGTTCAAATTTAATTATTTTAATAATTTCACGTTACGTTTTAAATAAAATGTACATATATACGAAGGCTTAAAAAGAATTTATCCGTCGCTAATATAGACTGAATTTCAATTTGAAAACACTAATAGATTTTAAGAATTGTATGCTCTTTTTCACTTTCTAGCTATTCCTCTTCTCTTTAGATGTTAAGAAACTTTTCTAGCCTTCAATTGTGCAAATTGATGTATAGGATAATAATAATAATATTGAACTGTTTAATATTCATCAAGAAATGCCGTTAAGAGGCTAATGTAGTAACCTGGTAAATACGCGTGTTCCTCTGCAAGTGTTAAAATAATGAAAATTTTATTAAACTGTTGCTGTTTTTCTAACCGTGTGAGACAAATTATGAAGCAAATCAATCAGATGAAGTGGATTTCATAAAAATTATTCATTTAATTAATCCTCATCTTCAGTTGTTGTGTAAAAATTGATTTTTATTTTGTGGTGCTAGATAGTAATTTTACATAGTTTATGTATGCTAATAAGATCTTGGGTGACTCTCACCTATTGAGCTCCGGCTCAAACGTCTTAACACAGAAAACTGAATTGTCGTACAGATTCATTTTATATTGTAGGGGTCGATGAGGAAGGACTTGTCAAAATGCAAAATTCCAATGGGTAGAAATCTCTCCTCAATTTTTTTTTCTCAAAAACTTCAATTATTTGAGAACAGCGAAATCAATTTTAGCAATTTATTAATTTTTTATCTAATTGAGAGGGCAACTAATTTGGATAGATTATTTTTATTTTAATTATTTTCGTTTAAGTTCAGCTCATATCCTGTATAAAATCAACGGTAAATGTTAAGGAGATGGGCCACTCGCATTGACTTGCGATTTTTACACTATTCAGTTGCGATTTTTATGTAGTTTCACATTTTTAAGGTGTTTTTTCCCGGTGTTATCCCAACAAACTTACGGGACCGTGGAGCGAATAGGGGTGCTGGGTGGGTAAAATACACGCACTAGATTCTATTTTCGCTAGTTTTGAGCACTTCTATCAAGGTCACTTTAAAACTAAGGTCACTTTTCTCTAACAGAGAGACGCTTCGTTAAGGTCATCCGAGCAGAAAGGCATCACCGCTTGCAGATAGCTTCCTCAGTCCGTCCCTGTCGCCGTTTAAATTTCAATGCGTACCGTTGCGTATAATATTGCACAATATTACATCTTTTTGTGGTAGCCTACTTCCCCTTGTCCCCCCCCCCCCCCTATCCTACCTCATTTCCCCTCCCATTGCCCTCCCTTCCCAAGCAACAGAATACAGTGCATTACGAGAACGATTTACGCACAGTGGCGGTTTCTCCATTAGGTCATTTGGTCAATGACCTCCCAAATAAATTAACCAACTCAAGTAATTTTATACTGTATCATAAAGTAAAACTAATAATAATTATATTATAACTATGTAATAATTCCAGTAATTAACTTTACTTATATAGGTAGTTGTTTTTTTGTAATTCCCGGGAAGATAGTGGCGAGGATCTGGGACGTGGGTCAAGGCAGCAGTTGACCTCCGTGGTTTAAAGAGTAAGATGCCTTTACCTATGTGCTGGAGCGAGATAGGTATATAGCAACTTTGCCTGTATTTAAGACGATCCCATTCTGTACTTGAAGGTCAACGCCCAGTGGGGGCGGGACCAAAGATTCTAACCAGAGACCATTCGATGTGCAGTGTTGCCGCGGTGGTACATTTGTACCACATTTGGTACATTTTTTTTGCTGGTACGCTGGTACTACATTTTAAAGTTAAAGTTCAATGCTATTCTGGTACATTTTTCATTTTTGCAATTTTATTATACATATAAACTTGCCTATTATTATTGTATGCAATCACATATTTAAATTGTATATTATGTTGAATGAACCATTATGAATTCAAAATTATGTCATTTAGGGTAAGTAATTAAATAAACATACGTAATTGGAAAAAGTACCATACTCTCATTTTTTTTCGTCAAAAACAATAATTGTCTACTAGGACTATATGTACTTAATTTAATTATGCAAGTAGTGTTGGGCCTGTGGGCAGTGATTACCACCTAGGTAGGTACACAGGTTGATTTTATTTGAAAAGTGGACTGTATAAATGATTGAAATAATTATTGAAATAAACACGATGCAAATATTTTATAATCAAATCTTATAATAATGAAAATAATGAAATTCACAATCACAATTTTACCGTCGCGTCGTGATATCGCATCGAAGGGCGATCGTGGGTTGTAGTGGGGAGAAACGACCAAACGACGAGCTCCTCTGCTTATGGTTAGGCAGCAGTGCAGCACCATCCAGTCTTTACTACCGACAGGAATAATGGTGCGTCTAGACTCGAGATAAAATAAAGAAGGGTCCAAACTAAACAAGTAGAATCTATTAATAATAATATAACTTTTAATATTTATAATATAACTAATAAATTAATTACTAGTTTTTACATCTGAGTAAAATTTACTACTAAAATAAACTACTGGGAAATTGCGTGACCTTGAACACTCAAAAAAATTTCGTCTGCGGCGCATTTATGGGTTTCTTTCTTTTTTTCCTTTTTCCTTTCTTAGGTGGTCGCGATTTTTATATGACCTGCCTATGAAAAGTATCAGCAGCCGCCACTGTTTACGCATTTATGGAAAATTAATTATACACTCACCTGATGTACATAATTCCATAATATTCCGGTTACACCAGTTGACAATTTGTTAGGGCAAGGAAAAACTGTCCCGCTCGTCCGCAAACAAAACATACCCCGCTCCATCACTTATCTCACACCCCGTACACGTATTATAATCGCACTGCTTTTTTTTTCGTTTTGATAAGTAGATACGATCGCGCCCTTCGACCTCCAACTTTAAACTATCACTTTCCGATACGATTGCGAGTCTCTATTAAAAGGCACGAAAAGGCACAAATGGAAATGTGAACGTATTTTAATGTAGACCGTATATGAAAGGAAAGGTGAACAATCGTAAATATTATGAATATAAAATGATCCGCGGGGAAGTCCCTGCCTGCCTACGAGCGTTCACGTCGTTCAATGAGCCAGGCCAACTTTAAACTAACTCTTTCCGAATTCCGATACTATCGCGACGGTTTTACCCCTACGCTGGCCCCCCTCCACTGTGTTGAATGTTATTTCGTTCGATCTCGAATCATATTTGTTTATTTACGTGTTTGAATTTATTTCCATTTATTTCAAGGGTCGCCTTCCGCTTCCCATTACCCATTCCGGCGTTGGGTCGCCGTCTAACTCAATGGCCTTGACGCAACCTGCATCCTACGGCGATGTCAGTGACCTTAGTCACTACGGCTGCTACTAGTGTATTACCTGTCTACTGCCAGATCCGTATTAGATATAATTTTTACACGTTTTCTTCTAGACCCTATAACTCCCTTATTATACATTACCGGCGGATAAGATTTTTACCACGAAGTTCCTAGTGAGTAGACCTATCGCGTGGTATATATAGTATGTTGGAGTGCGAGTGGCCCCTGTTCTTAACAATCACCAAATCAACCACTACAGTCCAAGTAATCCCTTCATCAGCCATATTTCTGATATTATTTGTTTTAGAGTAATAATTTAATAAAAATTTTGTCATAATTTTGACAAGTAGGTCTGCTAGATCAAGAGGAACGCGTTTATTCACCAACGTATGCAATAATCTGCACCATACAGGGATTAAACTGAAAAAATGTTAATTTTTCCTCTTTTACGGTATATTTTGATGAAATTTTGACCGCTCTTTTTGAAAAATATCAACTTTTGAAAATGTACCTACTGTAAAATGAATCAAAATAGTTGTAAGATGTTTTTTACACAGCCACTGTTTTTGCTACATCAAAAAATTAGTCAACGAAAAGTTTAATTGTTAGTAAAAGAGACCGTTTTTAGATTTTACTGCTGGACGGCATTTGTCAAGGTGTATTTTCCAAACCGTTTAAGAAATTCAATGATGGTATCAAAACCACAGCTCAATTTGGATATCTTGATTGAGGTCTAACTGATCTGATAAATACATTATGTCATTTGTGATAAATGTTGGTTAACACTTATACAGCAGGTATTATAAAGGCTCATTGAGTTAACGGGCAGATTTCTGTGGCCATTTCTGAAGAAGGTATCGAGTCTAAGTGGAAATTGTTAGAATTTATCCATTCTTGACTGAAAGTAATTACAAAAATGTTGATAAAAGTCATTTGACGTCGATATTAGCTTCAAAAACGAGCATAGAAATCTGCCCGTTAGCCTAATGAGCCTTTATAATATTGGCTGTAAAGTTATAAAGCAATTAGGGTAAACTGCCATAAGTATTTTTTTAATTCATTTTGCTAAGCCATTCTTTATCTTTAATATCCAAAACTGAACATTTAAATAATGCAAAAATGTTATTAATCATCCTAGGTAGGTATATAATAATAATTTACACTCTTGACTATAATAGCTTTTCCAAGTGATGCTAGTTATTACTTTACCGGTAGTAGTACTGCAAAGTGAGAACTAACGTGAAAATTTTAAGAATCCTGACTCATTGCAGGGACTGAAACAATATCTACGACTAGTAGTAGAAAGTAGCTGGAAAGGTAGGGCAAAGTTGAAATTGCTTACATTTTTTAACAAACTATTTATAAGCGATCATCAATGATTGAAAATATTGTATTACAGATTCTTCACTTATTTACAGTGAATTTTTATTCTAAGTTTATATATTATGAAATTATTTTGATAATGCCTAAACATTAACTTGTAATTAATTAATTGATTGATTGATGTATTTGTATTAATAGCAGCACTGTACATACTTTCAGGGCGGTCAGATTTACAAGACCATACCTGAAAAATACCGAATATTTATATGAAATTATATGTGTTTACTTTTTAATATATTTATTATGCCTGTATTACATGTTGAAAGTTTATTTTAAAGTATAGTGTATTTAAGTGGCTACAATATTATTATAATATATGTATATAAATTAATCATGTGTACTGCAATGAATAAACTCAAGTATTTAGGTACAATGTAAATAAAAATCAACTAACAGATGAAACATTGGTTTATAGATAGATAGGAAAGTTTGATTTTGAAGGTAAGAACGTAAAGGAATTTACGTCTCGTGATAGATATTTTCACTTACATTCATATAATAAATTGTTTAAAAAAATTGTTTTTTAATTCGTATACCCATCTTTTAGAAATATTTAACTTAAATTAGCATTGACTATTATTATTTAATGCTAATAATTTAAAAGAGTCATATCTTCATTATCTTTAAACATTACATTCTTGCATCCTGTCAGTAGCGTCAACCTGACATTATTATAATGTAATTTTTTTAAGTGTTTAGATTTTTTTTGTAATACTCAAAAGTTTGTTTAAAATTTTAATTGTAAAAGTGTCCCAATCTTTGAAAAATGGGGAATACCATGAATGCTAGGAAAAATTCTTCAGGAAGTAGAGAATTTTCTAGAAGTACTCGTCCTTCTGTATATGACTCATCTCGATATTTCTCAAGACGGTTTTCTTTTATTAGTGACGTAAGTTTCAAAAGAAGTAGAATAATAATTACATCCTCTGCAGAAAATAATTTATTTTTAGCAACTTTTCTATGAAATATAGTAGGATTAACTTTAAAAAGTCAGATGTGACGTCTTACTAACCGTCCGAATTAATATTTTTAATTTCACCAGAAAACGTCAAACAGTTAATTGTCAAGTTGTGAACGAGCGTAATTATTATTGAAGGAATCATTCAAAAAATGAATTGAACCGCTTACGTCAGTTTGAGAGCCACTGACAACTACATAAAATTTATTCACGTAATGTCATTCTATCCTCTGTGTTGTGCATTTAATTCTCATTCAAAACCAATGTTGACGTATACTTATTTATGCGGGATGGAGTGTTTAGACAAACTGGACGGTTACTATAAAAACACGTACATGAAACAAAATAAATCGAACTATCAAAAGGATGTGTATTCTTAAACGATACGTATGACTTTTTAGACTTCATTGGACTATACCTGAGCATCTAACTTTCTAGTTTGAGTATCTTTTCAAGTACTTACTTTTTGATGCATTCTTCAAAATTATTGACCACTTTTAGAAACTATTGTGATAATAATTATTAATACTAAATGAAAACTATCGAATTTGCTTTCTTGCTAAAGACCATTAATTATTTTCTCCATTTTCAGAATCCCAACCACCAAAAAATGTCACTTTAGTTATCACCATATAGAGATGGTTTTAGATAAGTAGTACCCTCAAGTTTAGATAATCCCTTTAATTTTATTTTTATCATAATACCTATTAATATGTAATCACTTAGTACTTTTTATGTCACATTATACTTCGATGATCACGTCCTCAATATCACCCTGTAGTGACGTTCACGAGCTCCAATAGTGCGTAATGTTTTCAGTTTTTTAAAATCACCAGGTAGGTACCTATTACTCACCCGCACGTCCGGCCGTTATCTGCTGCAGATAGCTCATTATCGTTCTTACGCTCGATACGTGCGCTAGTGTTTAAGAGAGTGTTGCTGGAAAATTACTGTAAAATGCCGAAATAACTAAAAAGCAAAACACGAAGGAAGTTAGAAAAAATTAAGAAAAATGGATAAACAGCTAAACCTTTCAAGTAAGTACAATAACTTAAAAGTTTTTTATTTTTTTTCTTAATTGAGAGACATAAATACCCCCTCTGTCAGGTTATCATGCTCACTATAATAGGTGGATGATTAGAACCTCACTTAATGTAATAGTTAAGTGCACTTAAAGGGTGGACAGCAGTCCTAACATGGACCGGTTAGGGACTAATACCCTTAATCGAGTTATGGGGATGAGAAAAGGTCAAAATAAGTATACTTATAGTGATGAAAAATACATAGTAATAATTCGAATAAAGTAATTCTCTCTGTCAGTAATCCTCTCTGTCAGGTTATCATGCTCACTGTAATAGGTGTGGATGATTAGAACACCTCACTTAATGTAATAGTTAAGTGCACTTAAAGGGTGGACAGCAGTCCTAACATGGACCGGTTAGGGACTAATACCCTTAATCGAGTTATGGGGATGAGAAAAGGTCAAAATAAGTATACTTATAGTGATGAAAAATACATAAGTAGTCATAATTCGAATAAAGTAATTCTCTCTGTCAGTAATCCTCTCTGTCAGGTTATCATGCTCACTGTAATAGGTGTGGATGATTAGAACCTCACTTAATGTAATAGTTAAGTGCACTTAAAGGGTGGACAGCAGTCCTAACATGGACCGGTTAGGGACTAATACCCTTAATCGAGATATGGGGAGAAAAGGTCAAAATAACTATACTATCGCCCGTATTCACAAACGATAATTTCCTAAATAATTACGTAATGAATTATACCCATATCACTCTAACGCATAAAAACTGCATATCTCCATCTCATTTATTTAATTATTTTCGAGATATTACAGGACAGAAACGCTTTGTGAATACGGGCCTAAGAGTGATGAAAAAATACATAGTAATAATCCGAATATATTAATAATCATATCAATAGTGATGACTTATAACAAAGAATCATATTAATAATGGTTACTAGTGCATAAAAGTACTAACAACACGACCGAAGCATTAATAGCTAATACAGAATTTAAGTACCTTGATCAACAGGCAGGTGACTCGTGTGATATCACTGATATCACTAGCGAGGAATAACAGCCAGATAGTGAATCAGCTCACTCAGTGAGATCTTCGCTCACGCAACCCCCTGTAACGATGATTGAGGAACAAGGTGATTCTATCACAGCATTTTTGGACGAAAATCTAAATCAAGTAGCTGAATCAGGGCCGAATACCTATTGCTGAAGAATTGTCGGACAGATGTCAGAATTATTTATCACCATAGCTCGACCGCGAAACTAGACAACAGCTAGTTAAAGAGTGGAATATTCCTGGGAACTGTCAAACTCTCAGGGAACCAAGACTCAATACGGAGGTGCAAACACTTTTGTCACAGGCCGAATTGAACTATACAGCAATCCGATTGTTGTAATCGTTAAACATCAATCGTTCAGTAAGCATTATTAACGATACGTTTCTACAAAAACGTTATCAAATAACGGAAACATTGACTAGTGGACCACATCTGCAGCAGTGGATGCTGGAAAGATTCTGACAGACATGCATCACACAGTATCTACGCACAGAAAATTCAAATTAAATCATGATGTCAATGCCGCAGTTCAAAAAATATCAGTACAATAAAAGGCGGACACGTTGCTTTTTGTAATAACGAAAAGGGCGACCGAGCAAGCTGAACCAGGAAAAAACCTAACAAGGGAAAGTTCCTATACAAAAATCATCTTCTGAATTATTTCAGTCTATTATAGAACTTAGGGAAATTGGAGCTATTGAGCTCCATTGTTATAAAACCCAATGGGAATTATAGGTTCATAAAAATAAATAAATATCATATGGCTGTGGTAAAGCCCAAGTGTCAGAAGTTTTCAAGTAGCCACAATAAGGGCCTCCGACATAACTTAACGACTGCAGTGAAGCAGCCAGGACCCCCTTTTTAGGACCTCCCGGAGCACAAAATAAATCTCAAAGAACTAAATAATTATCTGAACTGTCCACATTTTAAACTTGAGGATTTCAGAACTGTAAAAAACCTAATAAATGAAGGATGCTATATGAGTACCTACGGTTGATCTCAAGAATGCATATTTTTTCAAATTCAAATACGATAACCACCTTTTGGGTTTACGTGCCTTCCAAATAGTCTTTCGACAGCAGCAAAACATTACCATATGTTTTACAAAAAATTTTAAACCTATCGTGAATCGCTTAAGATCTATGGGTCATGTTTCAATAATATACCTTGACCCATATGATATTGATGATATTGATTGACAGAAAAAAAAAAAATAAATAAATAAATAAAAATAAATAAATAAAAATAAAAATAACATCTCTAGATTTTATTATAAATTATGAGAAAAGTTGCCCAAATCACAGTAAAAATATAACATTTCTAGGATTTGTTTCCAATAGTCAGGAGATGATAATGTCAATTCCAAATGAAAAACAAAAAATTGTCTCACAGTTACCAATGTTCTTGAAAATTAATAACTCTTGTCGCAGCTATGCTGTAACTTACTGTTGGGTGCATGTGAAACAATTTGAAAGGGAAAATATCTAGGACTTAAAAAATAAAATTCAAATTATGATAAGAAGATAATTATCCTGAATTATCTCTTAATAGATATCGATTCGTAGTCGAAAAGCTTGAAAAATGCGAAAATGAGCAATAAATAAAAAAAAAAAAAAAAAAAAAACAAACAATATTTTACTATAATCTGCACCGATGCATCCAATTCAGAATGGGGTGCAACAAACTCCCGAGGGGTTTGGAGCTTACAGGAGAGTGCTTATCATATCAATCAGCTGGAACTCATGGATGTGTTCAATGGAATGTGTTCAATTTTAAAAGGCTTTGCAAAAAAAAAAAAAAAAAATATATATATATATATATATTATAACAGGCATACCCTCTTAAGATAAGCTAATATTACAGCAGCCATAGCCTACATAAATCGCATAGGCGGCGTCAAGCATGGGCCATTGAAAAACATAAGGCGATAAATTTGGAAATGTTGTTTCTGAACTGGGCCTATCAAACGTAAATTTAACTGCCTCCCACCTTAATAATAAATGCAAAACTTTGTATTTTGGCGTCCAGATCCATAATCAGCAACAGTAGATGCTTTCACATTATCATGGACTAATACTTATAAATTTTTACGCAGTTCCGCCCTCCCCGCTCCGATCCACGGTGATAAATAAATTTTTTATTGATAAGGCAAAATATATTGTTGTTTTTCCACCATGAAAAACACAGCCATGGTGTCCTGCATTGAAAAATTTGATTGTTTCTGCGAGTTGCCAATTTTGCACACTAATAAAACTTTACTCTCATCTTCTTTGAGACAACCTCATCCTCTATGGGAAAGCCTTACCCGGAGAGCAGCACGGTTTTCCGGGAAGCGTACATCTTAAAAAATGTTCCTGGAACTGCTTTAAAAACCATATGATACCATCTCTTAGCGAAAAGACGTTGAAGCAATATAGCTCCACGTACAAAAAATTGTGGCTTTGTGAAAGGGTGGAAGTATTTAATTCAGACCCAAATAAAATAATTAAATTTTTATAGGAAGAATATAATAAGGGGGAAAAGTACAGTACCCTTAACAGACATAGGTCTGCCTTGAATACATTATTACAACCAACCGATCAGACCATATTAATGAGATTCTTGAAAGGGGCTTTTAGAACAGGACCAAAATTCCCAAGGTACAACGAGATATGAGATCTGCACCCTATACTAGTGTATCTTGAGCCTCTAAATCCTGAGCTAAATTCATTGGAATCACTGTCTTTGCAATTTATTATTATAAACTTACTCTTCTTCTAGCATTATCATCGGCACCAAGAGTACAAAAATTAGCAAAGATCAAGTTATCAAACATAATCCATAGTCAATGATGATAAAGTTGAAGTTGTGATAACGGATCTAATGAAAACTTCCACATCTAACAAATGCCAACCAAAAATAACATTACCCTATTTTAGAGAAAGGTCAAACCAATGCGCTTCGTCAGTACTCATATTTTACATAGACTCAACAAAAGAATTCAGAGGAGAGATAGATCAATTATTACTTACCTTTAAAAAGCCATATCATCCAGCGACTATTCAAACAATCAGTCGTTGCATTAAGGCTGGCCCAAAAGCCAGAATAAATACAAGAAAATTCAAATCGCATAGAACGCGACATGCAACTACTTCCGCTGCTGCAACGAAAGGCCTCAGTGTTGAAAGCATTTTACAAAAACAGCACTGGGGTGGACAGAAAACTCAAAGGTAAATAAATATTATAATCGACCTGTAATGAAGTATCAGGCAAGTTGCGTCAAATCAAAAACTTTAGGTCAGTTATTTGCACCTAGGCAAATAAGTTCATTTACTTGAATTGGTAATTAATATTTACATAATCTTCGTCTGGTTGAAACATAGTTTTACATCAGTGTTAGTATTGGTTTTAAATTCTGTGAAAAAAGTATGTAACTTTGATAACGGAAATAAATATTACTCTGCATGGTTAGTAGGTATGCTTCCTAATTTTATTCGCCATAATATTCCAGCAAGCAACACCTACCAGGAAACAGGATATTTTTTAGATCGGTTGTGCTTTAAACATCTACAGGGTGATATTGAGGACGTGATCATCGAAGTATAATTAGAGGTTAAACGACTTACCTGGTAAGGAAGTTCAATCCTCAATTATACGAGATGATCACGTCCGAAAATATCACAACCCACCCGCACCCTATACCCAACTGATAACGATCTAAAAAATTGAAAAAGCTCAGAACGATAATGAGCTATCTGCAGCAGATAACGGCCGGACGTGCGGGTGAGTAATAGGTACCTACCTGGTGATTTTAAAAAACTGAAAACATTACGCACTATTGGAGCTCGTGAACGTCACTACAGGGTGATATTTTCGGACGTGATCATCTCGTATAATTGAGGATTGAACTTCCTTACCAGGTAAGTCGTTTAACCTCTAATTATACATTACTTCAACCTAATCGACATTTTTTTCCAGTTTGGCAACACTGTTGAGCGGTTTCTATCCTTTGGTATCAATGACAGTTCTTGGTTTGTTGCTGTTATTTTTTAAAAGTGTCATGTGTTTAATATTTAAATTATTACAACTCGTTTCAGGCCAGCCATGTGAGAAGATTCTACTAAGCTACCAACTCCATAATAAAATAATTATTCATCATAATTTATCATTTTTTTTTTATTAGCTAGGTATGTAAGATTAGTTTATGAGAGGTCCTTCTTAGTTAGAACACAATTTTATACTCTATTGAAAAAATGGTATGGTCACATAAATTACAAAGAATAATTTTTTAAGAATTTATTTGGTTAATTATCTGCTACTTTTAAAATTGTTGCACTTTGAAATTTTCAAGTTGAATGAAACCAATACTATTAAAACCACCTCCCCTAATATTATGCCCCGATAACCTGTCCCATCACAAACTGTTATAAAATAACACATACTCACATCATTCGGTTTTTGCAAAAATCTATCTCATTTGATTTTATGTATTATTTTTTAGAAAAAAGAACATAATTTTTCCATCCAATGACGTAGATATGACGTCATATTGCTTGCTATGTGTTATAATAGTAAACATAAAGCATCGACCTAGAGCTAGATTCGGTGCCATTGAGAGGGACATAATGAAAAAGTTTAGAATGTTTCATAACTCACATTCCCATGTTGCATTAAATATTAACAGAATTAGCTCAGCTCCACCTTTAAATTGTTTAACAGTGTTTGGTATAAAAGGAATTTGTATTTTTTTTATAGAAACCTTCTGAAGCTGTACCTGATGATGAAGCTTCATCGTCAGATCTAGCAGACATAGATGAAGAGACTAAAAATATTGAAAAATCAACTTATTCCATAACATTACCATCGGCGTTTGATAACAGGCCTAGCGTGGACACATTAATTGAATCGTCCGAAGGTTCCTTGTCCAATATATTCACTTACGATAGAATAGATGCTATAATGTATCGTTACATTCACATTCATGGCGATGAGCTAACAGAAGAGATGCTTCTAACTACACATTCATTACTGAACGAACTTGAAGATCTAATCAAAACAGTAGGAATTGATTGTCTCAGGTATTCCGAAAATATCAATTCCCAATTATTGTCCTAGTTTTGTTGCAAAAAAAAATTATATCCTTTTTTTTCGACGATTTAGAAAAGAAGTGGACATTTCTTTGCAGAAGAAATTTGTAGAGAACTCCAATACTCGCACTGAAAAAGCAATTTACCAGTCATCTCACGAAAGACTCGACCGGCATATGATAATGGTGATGATGGTTCACAGGATGTTGCTAGAGAAATTCAAAGTTGATTTGGAAGGTGCTTATGATATTTTACAACAGCTGGCTGTCATACATGCTTTGATGTGGGTTTCTGCTGAAGATTTTAAGGTTAAACTACAAATTAATTAATATTGACGGGTCAAACGTTAATTATTTATTATAACTTCAGGTGATGAACGTTGGTCTTGGGAAGTTTTTCCTTAAATATTCGTTAATGCACGATGATAATATGCCACCGTTAGTGACGTACTTTAATAAAATAACGAATTTTATAACGTCTGTTTATGATTCACAGCAAGTGAAGTATGTTGACATTTCACATAAAACTGGAAGACATAGTAGACCAAGACGTAAGTAGGCTTTGCTAATAAATTTACATTTTTGATTTTTATTTACACTCCAGTAATCTTTGGCTAATAGTCAGTTTTATTTTGGCTAATAATCTGTTTAAAGTTTTTTTTTTGCAATAAGACAATTTTTATAATTTCATTACTTTCAATTCTTTGTTATGTTGCCTAATAATTTTATATTTTTTTAAGAGTTTGTAACAAATTAATCGTTTGTAGAAAATTATCGTATACTGAAAAGATGGAGAGTCACTGTGGAAGAAGTTCACAAACGTTATGAAAATTTCAAACGTTCATATACTGTAGTTGGCGGACAAAGTTCTAAATCTTTTGAAGAAGAAGATGATACTACGATACCCACAGAGATATTGAAAGAAAGAGATTGGTGTATGACAAAGTTGACAAAATGTTTTAGGTTTAAGAAAAGATCTGGAGGTTTACCTACTGACGCTAGTAAATCAATAAAATGAAATAATCTTTTCTATATTTTTCTAAACTTATGAGCATAATGAAAGGGGTTCAACATGGATAACTCAGATATTGCCAATTAAAAATGTAAATCCATTTTTTTTTTACATTTTCTGAAATCTGAATAATTTAGGAAGGCTTTGGAAAAAATTTCATGTCTCAGATGGATGCCCAAATTCACAAAGCTTTCTGACCCGGAAATAGCTAGAAATAATTAAATAAAGATGAAGGGATACAATTTAATAAATACATTCGAATGAGGTGGAGATAATTGATTTAAGTAAATTTGAATTTTGTTGATAGTGTCTCATAGTTGGAGATAGATTAAAAGTGTAAACACCACATTTGGAAATTAAAAAAAATGTCAAAGTCAGTTTACTATTTTACAAAACCAAAACTTCCATTCTACAGTTTTACAGATCCAGCCTCAGATATATTTTTTTATTTCTTGAGTTATTTTTTATTCATCTTGCAGAATTGAAAGAATAGAAAAATGTTTTTTGAAAAAGAGATTCAATTTTTGTAACACTAAAGTTACAAGAGGCATTTACCAAAAGATTGAGTTTGAATGATACCAAAACTACATACACCATTTTTAACTTATATTAAATACAAAAATATAAAACATATTCTATATAACACTAACACTATTATGAAATATTCTGTGCTTCAAGCATCAGAGCTCTTGCTAAATTTCTAGCAGCAGCTAAACGTAAAATATCCACTTTTTCTTTTTGGTCAATGACATTTTCCCTTTCTTGCAAACAATGAAGAATAGTGAATGTATCATTTGATGAAAACAGTATTTCTTCGCTTTCTAATAGAGGAATCGCATCAAGCAATAAAACACTCCAAAAACTGAAAAATGACAATAAACATCACAAAACTCTGTTAAAAATAATTATTTTCACTTACTATCCGGGTATTATTTTGGAAGTCATCAGAGATATCAGTAAACTGGCAGCTGCAGAGAAATCTTTTGCTCGATAGAGTTTATGAAACTCATAATATTTTCCTATAAACAATCACAATCATGTTGGAATAATTAATTAATTCTATTTCATAATTACAAAAAAAAAAAAACTCACCCAAGAATATTAACCTGTCACTAGCTAACATGCATGAACCCAAGTTATCAAGTAAATCTGTACTTTTGAACTTTCCATGACTGATGTAATTTCTCAGGTAACTGTCAGCCAAGTAGGAAGTGAAAATATTATCATTAGACTTTAACGCCCAAGTTAAAGCGTTTCCTATGCGATTCCTATTCAATGATTTAATTCCTTGTATTTTACAGACCGTTTGTTCTATTAAAAAAATAATATTTTAAATTAATACCGGACGCTCTCATTAAATTATAAACACTTACCGACAGAAAACAGGTTCCTTAAACGAGCCTCTCTTATTATTTTTCTAACTTTTGATTCGTTATCTAACGGCAATCTAGGGAGGAGCAATTCCATAACGCGTACCCCGTTCTCCGGACAATGGTCCATGTAACTCAGCCCTACCTGCCATAACGACTTGTGGTCCATGAACAAAGTTGCATAATCTAATAAAAACGATTCACGTAAGTTTTCTGCAGAGCTGAAAATCAATCTGTGTCAGTAATCAAACACGATTATGAGTAGTATTTTTCTTACAAGTCTTTTATGTCTTCGCCTGCCTTCTGAAGACTAGACGCGTGGAACAAAACGTCCACTAGATGTGTGACAAACCAGCCGTTTTCACTCATATCTTGAATTTCCCTTATAACCTTTAATGAAAAAAAACCTAATTATTACCTCAGAAAAATGAAAATACTGCTAGGTGCAGGAGTGAAGAAAAATCTTTCGTTATCTACTTGAGTTTTTTTTTTAAATTACTTCAAAACAGCTTCAACAACTTCAAACATTAAAATGTTTGAAAGGCTACTTTTTATGTAGGAATCGATTCACAAACTTTACCACATACATTGACCACAAACTTTTTTTTATTAATTAAGAACAACAGTAGAGTCTCACTAATCCGTCACTTCAGTACATCTATGTCCAGTAGTCGACTAACCCAGTTAGTTACTAGTTAGTTACTACCAGATAGGTATTAAATTTATGTTGAAAAAAATTGACTTTTTTAAATAAAAAAATAAAAAGTTACAAAGTCGTAATGCTCAAAACAAACAGAATAATTTAATCAATATTTTTTCACTATCAAACCTGTATCATATCAAAATCCATAGCTGCTAACAAGGTTTTATCCAGATGCTTCATTTTTTGCTTAAGGCCCATATTTATGATGCATTTTTTGGCAAACTGACCCAATTCGAAGGTTTTTACTGTCGGTTTAACGAAGAATAAACTACCAGCCATTAATTCATACCAAGCTTCACAACGATTTTGCATTTCTCTCCAAGTTGCTTCATCACCAATAATCAACTGAAAAATTAAAGTTACAAAAAAGGTTGTAAAAGTACTCCAAAATTTTGCAAAAAATACTTCATAATATCTAATTTTGTTTTTTTATTAACGAAAAATGCTATTTTGAAAGGTGGAAAGGTCGCCAATAGTAAGCTGCTACTAATCACTGACATTTCCATCCCTAGTAGGAGCCTCCAAAAATTTGACTTTATATGCAACTTCATGCAACTCTAACAACACTTGCTTTAAGAATGAAATCTAGGTACATGAGATTTAATAATTTGGCAACCTTGCCAGTTCAGTGAGAGTCTGATAGTAGAAATGCTTACTGAAGTTAGTGCAACAGGGGAATAGGGTGAGTTAGGTAGGTACTCTCTGAACTAGGTAGGTAACTCACCTTGGCGATGAAATTTAAATTGCTGTCTGCTATAAACATTCGAGCGTCGATTTTTGATTGGGTATCGACAAGCCATTGTTGCCATTCTAAATTAAATTCTGAAACTGACATACCACTTCCGAACTGAAATAAAATTATTATTCCCAAAAGTGTATCATCAAATTTTCAAACACTTACATCATAAATCGGCATTGCTCTTAAAACCTGATCCATAAGTTGAAAAATATCGCTGTCCGATGATGAGTGTTGCTTTAAAAGAGCTCTGGCGACTTTGACCCGGCCCTGGATTAATGAACCAATCACAGTAGTCCAATATTCAGGATTTTCTTCCAGGCCCACCAGATCGCCCGACAACATCATGGCAGCGTTTCTCTCGTGTTTCGGGAAATGAAACCGGATCCAGTCTAATAAGTGCGGTAAGATGAGACTTCCGGGAATTGTATCGATGAATATTAATTCGCAGAAGTGCCATATACATTCCACCGAATAGAATATCGTAATATAATTTTGCAGTTCTTCTTTATAGTCACCTTGGGCCTTTTTGACTTCATCCTGCAAGTTTTCTAGACAGGCCCTTACAACTGACCGATACTGCCTGCTCACTTGAATTATGCCTTTCTGAAAGTCTGAGGTACTTTTCGCAGCCAACTTTTGAAAATTTAGGAACGTGCCATTAGATTCGTTGACCAGTTTCCTCAAAATAGGATGGAATAAGACAATTTCTTGCCGTACTGAAAAAACTGATGGACTGCAGGGACTGAAGTCGCTGGGTTTATCCTCAGATGTAATTTTTTTATTGGCATATCCAAAAATTCCTATACTATTAACAGGTTGCCAAGACGCCGCTACACCTGATCTTCGACATAATTCGTTTGGTATTGTCTAAAAATTATAATATGAAATAGTTAGGAGCTCGAATATAAAATAGGGAGAACTTACAAAAGTTTTCTGGCTGTTCATATTTCCGTGGAAATAAACGAAGCAACAAACAACTCAACAATAATGATTTTAAAAGAGATGGGAGTTTTCGGTTCCAATAAATTTTTGTTTCTTCAAGACTAAAATTAAATAAAATTCAAAATTATAAAAATTTTGATCTGCAATTGCGGTAATAACCTAAAAAGATGATAAAACCGGCAAACAGGTATCGTAATTGACACGCGTGATCATTATGACAAATGTGGCTTTGATGTGAGACAGTGACGTACATTAACGAATGTCTTTGTCAAGATTTCACTAAAAAAGTTTTCCTGCGCGGTCAGAACTTCTCTGAGCGTGCGTAGTACCATTTGTGCGTTCTAGCATTCGAATCTCACAGAGTTCGGCATTCAAGAAAACTGTGAGTAGAATAATAGAATTCTAATTCAGAAATCAAAACAATTAGCTTCGAACTGTTTTAAGCAATTTTAGAACTATCACAGAATTTCAAGCTCCAATAGTAGTTGTTTAAATGTTTTTTACTGTTCGAAATTGTACACACATGAAGATAACACATCATGTGTGTTATCTTATCTTACAGTGTGTATAGTACTTGAAATTTTATACTATGATGATGAAATCTGATAATTTTCATCATTATTAACATTTAAATCACATAGTAGGAAACCACGTGCAAATTTAAAATCGGGACATATACATGTTTAGTGTTTTTTAATTTGAATGGATGACCTCTCAATAACTTTTTTATTTTTTAGATGAAAAAAAACTCTTCGCTTTATGTAAAGTTCCCGAAGCTTTCTTAAATGGGTAAACAACATTTTAGCCGTAGCAAATAACTAGCCTACTGTGATCAAAAATGAGCACTGAAAATTGAAAAAATATATTCGGATTTTTTTTTCGGAAAATTTTATTTAAAAAGTTGTTTGAAATAACCTCCAACCCCCAATAATCTCGAGTTTTGTTGAAAACAAAAAATTTTCAAGATTATACTTGCATGAGTAGAGCTCGGCCGATATGTCAAGAGCTAGAATTTCTGGAAGTGTGCTACCTCACTATTTCAGAAATACAAGATGGCTGCACGTGCCAACAGCCGGAAATACAGTAGCTGGAAATTCACCAGTTCACGCTCATTATAATACTTGCAGTTTAAAATCAACGTTTCACGGTCCGCCCTCCACTGCTTACAAATATCAAGCAATGGTAGACTGATGCGTGTCTATAAGAGAACGTTATCGATTTATTATTTTCTGAGAATTTTGGCTCTTCATATAAATCATACGGACTATAAATATCTACATGCATGAAATTTTTTCGAAAACTGAAAAAAAAACATATTGGGCATTTTTATCCGGAAAATTTTATTTAAAAAGTTGTTTGAAATAACCTCAAATCCCCAAATCTCGAGTTTGATTGAAAACAAGAAATTCCAAAAATTTTCAAGACTATACTTGAGTACCTACTTGAAAATCCACCTTCAGCGCGCAGCCTGTGACGTCAGTGTGGTGAACGTAAAGTCGCGATCTAGTATCTTATTTGGACGTTTGAAGATTTTTCCAGTAATTTTAATAGGTTTGACTTCAGTACCTGACTGTCTGATAGCAAAAATGGTTTATTGTGCGGGTGTGAGCATCACGCAAGAAAAACAAAGGGCAAAGAGATATCTTTTTTTAGTTTGATATTGCTAGCATAGGCAAATCCAATTATGTATAAATGATTTGTATCGTATGACAGTAAGCGCCACCACTTTTCATTACACTCCACAATAAATGTTGACTTTCACCTTAAAATATTTTCAATTCTTACTTGGAGCTTGGATTACAATCACCACAGTGACGTCATGCGCAGCGCCGACGAGTTTTTAGTCTCATTCATGACTCTCATGCTGACTGACATACCTTGTGCAGTTGTATCCATGACCATGATACTACCGTACAAGGATTCTGTACTACACTGTATAATCCTTGACTACCGTACTTCTTTAAAGACCCACTAAAAAGGTGACATGATTCAAAATGATTTGTATAAAACTGGTCTGGCTAAGTTTTTAATAGAGCGAGGCCACCCAAAACTCACCTCTCAAGTAAAAAGAACTGTAACTGGTAGTAACTGTCACAGACTGTCAAGAGTAACTGTAACTGTAAATAAATGTAACTTCATTTAACCTGCAATATTTTTAAGAAATTTAAATTTTAAGAATATTTAAAATGCATTTTTACGTTATTGTGTCCTGTAGATTGACGATCATTTAATTTGCTTTAAAATTATGAGTACAAGCATGTCGACATCTACTTCGAACATTACAACTTTATTTAGGTATGACACGGAATTCAGTGCCGATTCTGTGGAGTGGTGCCCTCATAAACCTCTTCAGAATGTATTTGTATGTGCCAATTATTATTTGGTAAAGAATGAAGAGATTTCCGGTAAGATTTAATAAAAAGATATGAAAGAACAATTTTAAAATAGGTTGGACAGCCAAGGTTACTCGAAGAGGCTGTATCCTTTATTTATGCGCTCATATATCTTGTAGAATAGAACTGGTCAAACTACGCATTGCCAAAGGTTTTTGAGAGTTTTGATTGTAAGGGTGTTCTTGCAGGGATATCTTAAGATGGTGCTGTAACTCTACCCTATCGACTGTACCACAATTTAACCAGGAAGAGACAGACGTGACTCAACCCGAAGGGGTGACTTATTTTTGTAATGGGTTCAGTTCAGGTACCATAGAGGACCTGAGTCCTCTTATTACTACTTGTATGAAGACATTTTTGTAATAATTACAAAAGCAATACTTTAGCAGCAAAATTACCATGCAAATCAGTTGGTTTTGTAAGTTTGTAACAAAAGGAGGCACTGAAGTTATAATAATACATACAACAAGGACTTATGTAAACAAAAACCATTCTTTAGATAAAGTAATACTTAAAATTGAATAGAAGAATGCATGTAATTCTGTCAAATATGACATGATGCTCAATGAAATACTTTTGAAGACTCCCAACTTGTATCTAATCTTATTTCAATGTTATCAAAACTCTTTTCTTATGTTTGGGAACGACAATTGCTACTGAAGTAGGGGCACAGCAATTATCAAAGATCCGACTTAACTTCAATCTGAACTCAATACCTGGTATTTAGATGATAGAACTCTTGGTGGACAACCTGATTTAGTATTAGCTGATGACAAGATCATCTGTAGAAAAATGTAAATCAATTGGATTAGAAATGAATCCAGGAAAATGTTAGTTAATATTCTGTTCAGACTTTAAACAAGATATATTAGAGAAATTCTCAGAAATATCACCAAGACTACGAGTTATCAAGGAAGATTTTACATTATTAGGAGCACCGTGGAATAAAGAAGTTACTGAAAAATTTTAAACAACAAATTGGATGAACTACAATTTTTATTTCATCGCTTACAAAAGTCTTAAAGCCCATACAGCTTACTTCCTTCTTCATTTCATGTCTTGGGATTTCAAAAATATGGTATCTACTTCATACTACCCCATTAATTGAATTTAAACAATTCCTTGATCTAATAGATTATGAAACTATTAAGTCAAAGATAATATTTTTTCCTCCAATCAAAGATGGAGGTGTAGGAATACGTAAGGTAGCAGATATCTTCCTGCATCTCTCTTCCATGAACTCTGTACTGAATTTGATTAAGTAATATTGATTATAATATTTGAAAATAAAGCAAGATATTTGGCCTCAAAATCACCTTCTGGAGCTTGGCTAACATGTTTATCGAATAAAAATAATCCGTTAAAAAATGAAGATTTTCACGCCATCAAGAATTGAACAATATTATTCTAAAAGCATTAACGTCTGCTAACATTTCTTCTATATTGGAACCTTTTGGTCTGATTCGACCAGATGGGAAAAGAGTTTGTCCATACATATAGTCCAATAAAGTCTAAAAAGTCATACGTATCGATTAAGAATACACATCCTTTTGATAGTTCGATTTATTTTGTTTCATGTACGTGTTTTTTTTAGTAACCGTCCAGTTTGTCTAAACACTCCATCCCGCATAAATAAGTATACGTCAACATGGGTTTTGAACGAGAATTAAATGCACAACACAGAGGATAGAATGTCATTACGTCAATAAATTTTATGTAGTTGTCAGTGGCTCTCAAACTGACGTAAACGTTTCAATTTATTTTTTTAATGATTCCTTCAATAATTACGCTCCTTCACAACTTGACAGTTAACTGTTTGACATTTTCTGGTGAAATTAAAAATATTAATTCGGACGGTTAGTAAGACGTCACATCTGACTTTTTAAAGTTAATCCTACTATAGTTACCTACTTGCAGTGATTAAAAATTTATGTTAATAAAAATTATTTGTATTGTCACAATAAAATAAAAGTAGTCAATTTATATTAAAAAAATGTTAAATCTTAAATAATAATAATTAATTATTATAGTTTTAAAATTTTTTTGTTTATTTTTATTATTAATTGTTGTTTCTTTTTTTTTTTGGAAGATACACCATCAAATAAACGTGTTGGTAGAATATTACTATTTTCAATTTCGCCAGAAAATGGACTCGTCTTACAGCAAGAAATTAAAACATCCGCAGTTCTTGATCAAAAGTGGTGCCACATTAAAGCAAATGGAGCTACACTTTTGGGGGTAGTAAATTCTGAAAAAGCCTTAGAAATATACGAGTTGAACTTTAGTACCATCAAATTGAAATTATTAACATCTTATAAAATTGAAGACGATGAAAGTGACACCCTTTTACTCTCTTTGGATTGGTCAACTGGAAAATATTCTTTTGAGGAACCAAAAATCATCGCCAGTGATTCAAGAGGCAATGCTCACCTCTTCAGGTTGAGTGAAAATCGCTTAATTTTGGAACGAAGCTGGCATGGTCATGATTTTGAAGCATGGATTGCTGGATTTTACTACTGGAATCCTGACATATTTTTTACTGGTAATATTGACAAATCGATGGTGAACTGGCAATAAGTCCTATCTCAAAAAAGTAAATTGGTCAGGAAGCGAAAAAAACGTTCTTTTTTTTTAATTTAGAATTTCCGAAACAAGAAAAAAAATACGTATGTTTATTTTGTAACATATACTTAAATTTAGCAATAAATATTAATCACATGCTGAACGTGTATAATAGCAGATAGGACAACTTAACACAATAAACGGAAAATGCCTGAAATTTCAGATAGGACATATTGCCAGTTCACCATCGAAATGTAGGTATGTAATACTTAGAGGAATCAACAAATTCAATTTTTAGGTGGAGACGATTCAGTTTTGTTTAAATATGATGTACGTGAAGATAAACCTATTTTAAAAAACAGGAGCCATGAAGCTGGTGTTACTTGTCTACATTCTAATTCAAAAAGAGAACATATTTTGATTACAGGAAGGTAACCAGAAAGAATTTGCTTTATAGTATCTTGACTTTTAGAGAATAAAGTTCTCATTTAATTTTTATACCCCATAATTAGAGGGTAATTCATGAAGAAAAGAGCATCTGAAAATCCTTTTCTAAACAGTATATAGGTGCTTTGTTATGGTTTGAATTATATTTGGTTAACTATTTCAAAACCTGCTGATAAGAGACCCATCATTTTATCAATCCTGTTATATTTATGAACTGAATAAATACCGTAAAAGTTTTCAGTTATGATGAAAACGCACGACTTTGGGATATAAGGAATTTTAAAAGACCCATATCTACTTTAAAGATGCCAGGAACGTTATGGCGACTTAAATGGAATCCATTTGTAAGCAATTACATACTGGCTGCATGTATGCTAGGTGGAGTTCATATAATTAATACCGGAAATGATGATAACTTAGAAATCACCTGCAGTTATTATGAACACAAAGATTTGTCCTATGGTGCTGATTGGTCTTTCATGGAAGCCGAAGAGGTTGGATCTTATGAGCATGAAGGAGATGTTATTATTGGTACTTGTTCGTTTTATGATAATTTATTATGTATTTCTAAACTTACTTGCAATTTGTAAAAATATGTCTAATAAGAAGCTAAAGTTTCATATTGTATAGTTTGTTAATAAGACAACTTTGTCTATAAATCTTACTCAATCTTATTTCCATCCTTACCATTTTTATTTATTTTTTGAATAAAGAGCAGATATTTGAAGAAACAAAATGTTCATATAAGTTCACCCTTTCCCAATTCTTGTTAGTAGGTGATCAAAGAAAATGATAAGATTCTGCAGATTTTGTTTACACAAAAAAATCCATACCAGTCAAGATGAAATGTTCAATAAAGGGCATGGCTGTAGTACCTTGGTAGTGCACCGGAGCCCTCTGAACATTTTTGCATCCATCTCTTTGCTGCCCCTGGGCTCCAGAACTTCTAGGTAAGTATCCTTTATTGCCACAAGTAAGGTTTCTTTCAGATATGGTTTGGTATCTTAACTGTACCACTTTCCATAAATTGAACACTCTTCTGTTTTTTCAACATGTCAACAGAGCTCTTCCTCACAAGTCTTTTTTAAATTTATGGTAGCTATCAGACAGAAGTGATTATATTGGCGAAATTATTGAATTAGGAACATAGATAAGGTAATAATCCAAAATATAACAAATTCTTGTATTAATGTCACAAAGTAATCCAACTCCTAATATCTACTTAGGTATATGAATGGAACGAAGAATTTATTAAGGCCAAACTTCACCAATTTTATGAGCCTTGCTTTGCTAAGCAGAGTTTACTAACTGTAGTAACAGCTTTTGTTGCAACATAGAGAGCAAACCAAATGATTGTCAAAGAATAGTAATTGGTCTTATTGTTAATTTTGACATCCCATATTTCAAACAACATTTTTGTATCAAGTTGATAGAGATAGTCATAATGCTTGCCACTTTTGCTTATACTTTCTATTTATTTGTTATTCTTCTTGGTCATGTTTATAAAATCAATTGTGAAAAAATGTCCTTTCTTAAAAGTTCATTCCATGATAATTATGATGAAGTTGCGGACGTAATGTGGAATAATAGTTACTTGACCGATATGAAAATGGGTAAACAGAATAAACGTGTAGAGACAAGAGTGGTTCTAGAAGGGGATGATGAAGTATGCCGATATAGAGAATGCAACTTTGGAAATTTAGTAACAGATGCCGTTATAACATACTTACATCATTTGGCATTGATTGAAAAAAAGTACAAAAAGAAAGTGTTCAAGAAAAACTGGGGGCTTGCAAGTATTGCAGTTATTTCTGGAAGTGTAATTAATAACTCGATAGGTTCATTTGGAAACTTCACTGATTTGACCGAAGATGTTATCAAAAAAGCTGTGATTGATAACTCCACCTTGAGCTTGTTTAGCCTAGAAGGTTGTTCAACAATAATAATTAATTATTATTTATTATCTGGCTGAATAAGCGAAGTTTAAATCTTTGTGTTTTTAGGCCCTGATTTCAAATTATTAATGGAACAAGGAATTAGGAATATCCGTTTTGGAGGCTTACAAACATTTTTTCAAGTATCGGGTATCAAAATGATCGTCAACAGAGAGTTACCAGTCTGGAATAGAATAAAATCGCTCAAAATTCGTTGTATTGCGTGTAGGATTCCAAAATACGATGCATTCAATCCCAGTTTGACTTATAGAATTCTCACAACAAGACCTGTAGTTGAAGGAAAATATAATCATACCAATTTAAAAAGGGCTGCTTTTGACATAACACATTTTCCTGTTACTTTGCATGAGGCAATCTTATGGTACATAAAACAAAGCAGATACATAAATCCTGCCATTGAAGGGAGAATTAAATTTATTTTTAAACCAGCTCAGCTGAGTAAAACTTGGATTATAAATTATTGTGCAATTTTGATATTTGTGTGTTTGATATTCCAAAGTGTTATTGAATGTATCTTATCTAATTAGTTGATTAATTTTGTGATTCTGAACTAATTTTAATGTTTTTGTTTAACTATCAATAAAGTATGTATTTATTGACAGGACTGCTAGGTAGGTACCTACTCAAGTGTTACAATGTGTTACCCAATAAAATGATTTAAATGTTTATTCATTAAAAAAAGTAAAAAGGATTAAAAAAGTCGGCGAAGAAAGTTGTTGTTCCTCTGGAATGAAGACATGCATCCATTATTGATATCAGCAGAAACTTTGATCTTTGAAATATTGAACGAGAACGCACGTTTTTATTCCAAATTCGTATTTTACGGCTGAAAATACATAGGAAATTGCTCCTCACTTCCCCCTCCATATGAAGGTAGGGCAGTGGTGGTAAATTTGAAATTTTGGTTAAGAATTCTTATTTTTTATCGCAGATTTGGGTATTACGACAAAAAATACGAAGGATTTGTCTGGAATGTTTTTTTTTCAATTCATGATAGGTAGGTATATGTAGACGAATCTACTTTTTTTTTATTTGTCTTAATATACCTACTGAAATTTACGAAAAAGATCCACGAATCGTGAAAAATTTTGAGGACAAATTCCACATACTCTTAGATATAAAATTCGTATTATCTGAAAAAAAAGGAGTTCCTCTACAAAATTTAAAATGTACTCCCTGCTCTCCCCCCGCACCTTAATGGAGGAGGAAGAGGGAGCAATTTTCTACGTATTTTCAGTCGTTAAATCCGAATCTGCAATAAAAAATGGGAGTTCTTATTTAAGACTCAAAGTCGACTTAACCCCACCCCTAGGGGTTAAGTGGCAAGTAAATCTGAGTTGCACGCTGCGTCGTCATATCTACGCTACGCGGCACTCGCCAAGGTATTCACAAGTACTCGCAAGTAGGGCGGCTTAGTGAGTATAACTGGTTTAAACTTGTGAGTTTTGTGACTTGGTGACCTCGCTTGCCGAGTCTCCCGAGAGTGGGACGTAATTGTACAGCGGGAAATGAAAAAAAATTGCAAAGCGTAAATTTGTGTTCATGCACTTCCCGCTGCACAATTATTATATCCCGCTTCCAGATCGCCTCTCGCTCTCCCAACCTTAGTTTATGAACACCTTACATAGGATTGAAAAGTATGAGAAGCGATCAATGAGAAACAAGGTCCTTGCCGCTGCAACGATAAATATTTGGGTGATTATGTTTGGTGTTCTGGACAGTTTTAAAATAGGAGGACTCAACCGAACTGTTGTAGAAGAAAGCTTCTGACAAGGTTGTCTGGATGATTCAGGAATGTCAGACTGGCTAACTTTTTGAACATCAACATCTGCCTCATTTGATGTCCTGACACAATACCGATTCTCTCACTTCATTTTGACAGAATAATTATGGGATTACATTTTTAAAATTTCTAGAATAAATTTGAAAATGACACTTGCATTAGTTTTCCTGACTTGTTTTATCATGTTTAAAATCACCGATTGCACCGAAAAAAAGACAAGCGGAGCTGGTTCCTCAGAGTTCAGTGCCAATATTTGTCGAAACGATGTGAATAAACGATCAGGAAAAGTTGCAAATGTTGAATATTCGAATGATTCCTTGATTGCTGGGAAGAAATCAAAGCTTTGCAAAGATAAAAATTACAAATCCGAAAATTCTAGAGTGAAAAAGCAAGCTGATGGTGGCTCTATAACAACTCGAGTTCTATTAGAAGGCGATAAAATGGTATGTCGATACAGAGAATGTAATTTTGGCAATCTAATAGCAGATGCTTTGGCTATAAGAGCTATCACTATAGAAAGAGACGGTCCAATTAGTGAATTTATAAACGCACAGGATTGGTCTGTAGCACCATCGGCGTTGGTAAGAGGAGGTTTAATACAGAAATCCATAGGAAATGCTTCAGAGGCTACCCCTTTAACGGCGGATATTATAAAGGGTGCGATTCCCGATAATCCTACATTAGTCTTCTTAGAAATGACTGGTGAGTTAATTTAATCTTCACTTATTTCCATGTTCAAAAATTTTATTCATAGCCTAGGGTTATTACTGATAAGAACGTAGATATTCGTGCACTATATCATTGACGTCGCATATGGAGTGCGTCTAGTGTCTATAAAAAAACCTTTCTTCACGTTTAAAACAAACCACGTGACCGAGCAATCTTCGAGAGAAGAGCCAAAAACGAAGAGTCGCTTAAATGTTGTAAAAAAAAGTTAAAAATTCGGAGTTGTTTTTTGGGCAAAGCTAAGCATTTTTTGACTTTAACTTTAACTTTAACTTTTATCTGGAAGAATCATATTGAAAAAATTGGAATTCAAGACCTGTATTGATGAGTTGACAGAGAAGCATTTGGGAAACTTTTCGGATGGTCTCTCGAAGATGGCGCAGTAACACGACCTGGCCTTACTGGGTATAGTTATACTTTTGTCGGTGGACGATCGTACTATTAGGGAAAATTTGCGTTTTTGTGAATATTTTAATACTAAATTTCTTGTAGGAAGTGACTTAGTGGCAGTATTGGAAAAGTCAATAAGGAACTCACCTCATGAGGATTTTAAAGAATTTTTTCAAGTAGCTGGAATTCGCATAATATACAATAGAGCACAACCATTTGGAAGCAGAGTAAGTTCCGTAGAACTTCGTTGTCGAACATGCTCCACTGTAAGCTACGAAAGCATCAATCTTCTGGAAAAGTATCACATCATTACTACAAAAGAAGTAGTGGAAAATTTACCTCCCACGGTTGTTGAGAATGTTAATTCAGTCGACTTGAATGATACTCTTCATGACGCCTTGATGGTTTATTTGAAACAAAGACAGGTTGTCTTCCCGAAACTTGAAGGCAGAATAACATTTACTTATTACCGTCCACAAAAAAAATCTAATGGAAGCTACTTGATTGGAAATTTATATGTAATGTGCTTGGAAGCACTTATATTTTGTTATTGTGCAACTTGTAAATTATAATTAACTAACTAGCTTAGAAGAACACATTTAACTAAGTCATATTAGTATAACTATTTTGTTTTTTAAGTCTCTTCTAACTGTTTGATAATTATTTGAATTTCGTTTAGTAGGTAAGCTTTTTATTAAATACCTAAATAAAACAATTCTGTCTTTTATTGAAACTCGTAACTTGAAAAGTTGCGTCAATATACTAACTGCTACTGCACAAAATTAGGGAAACACTTTTTGGGGTTCTCTCGTCGACAAAACAGTCACTATATATATTTTTTTATTTTCCAAAAAGCAAGCAACATGGGGTATTCTCGAAGTTCTTCAACTCCCAGGTTTGTGTATGTCTGCATTATGGAGTGATGTCACATGGAATAAGCCATGTACCAAATCGACTTCAATTATTACCCTCGATAGGCTTGAATGATTGATTCAAACTCCCTGTGCACACTCAGTCAAATGCCTGCATGTCGATATCGTCATTCATTGAGAAGAGATAGTTCCTTCTTCCTGAAAAAGCATTTGCAAGGTGTTCAAAAATGGCTCAAGTTTGACTCAAATCGATTTTTTCATAACAAAAGAGGTCACACACCACACACACACACACACACACAAGCCACACAAGCAATTGTGAATTTTTCAAAGCGTTTACAAAGTCGTTGCAACCTCTTATAGGGAGTTGAAGACCTAGTTGTAGTAATGATACTACCATTCGTTTTCTATATTGATTATATTTTGGTATGAAAAGATTATATGATTGAGATCTCCCACCGACCTCTCGTCGGAAAAGCAGTATGGAGAAGGGAGGACACCAATTCTGGCGAGGTGTAATTGAAAGCAACCGTGATACTTTCTTCTTTTTTAACTTTATCTACAAAGCCTTCAATTTATGGTACTTATCGAAATTTTTTAAGTATGTTATTTTTATAGCGATTAATCTGACATTCCGAAAAAAACATAAAAAATTTTAAAAAACAGCTCAAAAAATTTTTACGAGATAAAAAACTGTCCTGTGACCCCGTATTCTACGCCACTGGGTGCTTCGGTTATACCCAGAATTTTACCGAATACGGGTTATTACATAAAAAGCCTGTGTACAAAAATTCAGAATTATTGATCCACTCTGTAGAAAGATAAATACAATAAAAACCTGTTTCGTAAATCGACACTGAAACACCCTGTATCTCGGTTAAAAAACATTTTCGTAAAAAAATGTATTTAAATTTTCTCAATATTTTAACTTTATCTACACGTCCTCCAATTTATGGTACTCTTTTTAGAAACAGCTTGTATTGTATACAAATGGCTGTTTATTTCGAAAAACACTATGGCAGATTTTTTTAGTTTTCACAGCAACCAAAGATGTATACCTATAACTCCTACATGTCTATGAATAATTTTTTGCTGGATAATATCTGACTAAACTATAGTACCAAGTTTTTTTTATGTCTCCTGTAAAATTTACTTTTTGTGACTTTTGCTGTTTTCGAAATGACATGACGAAGCGAAAGACCCCGCCTTGGATCATATATGGAAATCAGCCCTCGGTTAAAATTTCTGAAATGCAAATATATTATTGAACTGTTTATGGCGATCAAAAGTCTCCATGGGCGTGAAGTGAATATGTATGCAGGGTGATGAAACATCTGTTATTTTACCTTTTCCCTGTTAACTTTGCTAACACTTCGTTATTATTGGAGCTACGAAGTCGGTTTGAATTAGCTAAAATGAAGTTTTTTTTTGCCGCGAGTTACAGTGGTGAAAACATAAAAAAATTGAACGTCCACGTCATGAGTTAAAAACAAATGAAAATTGGCATTTTCTGATTTACAACGAAAGATGCTCGAAAGAATGACGTAAATATTTTTCAATTCTGATGAAATTTTTTTTAATCCAGGATTTTCATCATCCTGTACAAACATTTCATCTACATTATACAGGGTGGGCCATCGAAAAGGTAACAAGCCTAATAGTTTGGAATAAAGTGAAGACGTATGTGAAAAATGCCGAAACAGGTCGATTTTGTTATCGAGGGGGACATATTTTCGTGACAAATTGACCTACCCAAGTTCCTTCCCTTGGCAGGGGTAGCTACCCCTTTGCTTATCATCATAGGGAACAGCTATCGAGTGATACATCATTTGAAAGCTACTTGAATTCTCTTTACAATGATATTCAACATTTTGGGTTTCGCTTACATACAGGATGGCCCAACGAAAACGTAACTCGCCTTAATCACTTTTATGTAGGCCAGCCTATATGTAAGCGAAACCCAAAATGTTGGATATCGTTGTAAAGAGAATTCAAGTAGCTTTCAAATGATGTATCACTCGATAGCTGTTCCCTATGATGATAAAAAGGGGTAGCTACTCCCGCCAAGGGGGTGAACTTGGGTAGTTAAATTTGTCACGAAAATATGCCGACTTTGATAACAAAATCCACCTGTTTCGACGTTTTTCACGTACATCTTCAGTTTCCAAGTTATTAGGGCGAGTTACGTTTTCGTTGGGCCACCCTGTATATGTAAGCGAAACTCACAATGTTGGATATCGTTGTAAAGAGAATTCAAGTAGCTTTCAAATAATGTATCACTCGATATCTGTTCCCCATGATGATAAGCAAAGGGGTAGCTACCCCTGCCAAGGGGGTGAACTTGGGTAGTTAAATTTGTCACGAAAATATGTCCCCCTCGATAACAAAATCGACCTGTTTCGGCGTTTTTCGCATACATCTTCACTTTCCAAATTATTAGGCTTGTTACCTTTTCGATGGTCCATCCTGTATATGATAGCACATAAAAAGTTAAAATAGGGACATATAAAGCGTTTTCCTCCACTTCAGCCATTTTATAGTTGTACTGGAACTTTGAAAATGTCGATTTTCACTTGTTTATAACTCATAAACTACTAACTTTAAACGCGAATTGTATAAGCCATTTTAATTAGATTTTTTCAAAACGATTATGCTAAATGTAATAATACGAGTAACTGATGTAATTCGCGGCAAAATTTTGTACTTTTGCTAATCTAACCGACTTATTCGTAGCTCCAACGAAGTTACTTAGCAATGATGAACTTAAAATAAAAGAGAAAGTAGTGGATTCTTCATCATTCTGTATATTCACTTAACGCCCATGGAAACTTTTGATCACAATAAAAAGTTGAAAAAGATATTTCAATTTCAGGAATTTTAGTAACCGAGGGCTGATCTCCATAATTATTATCCGCGCGGGGTCTTAGTTAATTTTGTCGATTAATTATTTTTAAAACTTGAAAATAGTTCACAACGTTCTGGACGTGTCATCTATTTATAAGAATACTGCAAAAAACAAAAAGCAATAAAATAAGGGTTTAGCTCACGATTTAACATTGGGGGTATGTTTGTAAACTTCACGATGCCATAGAAACGTGGGAATTTCTCCTCAGATAGTTTTAAAACAATAACTGAAGTTGTCTCGCGATATTGGATTTAGAAACTTTATTAAATTTTAAATTTGTGCCTTCATTTATCTCTAATAAGTTCGTTCGGAGTTCGGAAAGTTAAGGAGTTCGCTTATTAATTTTTAAAACATTCATTTGAATCCTCATAATTTAATAGTTTAAATTTAAAAATTAAAAAAATATTGTAATACTCAAATTCCAGACAATCAAAGGAAATATTCACCTGACATTGTATCGATTTCTTTTCTAAGTTCTTTGCACTCAATTCACTTACGGGAACTCGTCTAATAAGGCTTGCAAGCGTCATAAGTCGTTGAATGAAATAACACGAGTGCTATAATATACAAATATTTATTTATTGTACAAAAGCGAGGACGAAAAATCATATAATACACTTTCAAGATGACAAAAGTTTAAAATTGGTCCTTGCATGCAGAGATCCTGGATCCGATTCCTGAACAAGTCGATAGACTTATTTGTTCTACGTATACCTATGTATAGGTATTTTTGTAGTTTACCTTGTAACGAATATTTAATTTTAGAAATTTATATTGTTACTTATAATAATTATTGAATAATTAATCAAATTTTCTACATTTTCTAAAATTCAAATTTTTTCTACAACAAGTGATGACTATTTAAAAGTGCAACTAAAAAAATGAATGATCTGTTCTATACAGAAAAAGATCGTGAAGAATTAAAAATTATAGTTTTTCAATGCCGCGCGAGTTCGGCAAACTTAGAGGTGTAGACAGTTAATTCTAAGTAAAAAACTTCACTCTCTTTTTAAGCCGCTAATTACATTCCAGGAAGTCTAAACTAAAAATATCGAGCCCTCGACTAATCTATAATGTCTGGCAAAGTTAAATTAGAACTTAACAGCGTTATTGTTCATTATAATGTTTTCATTATTGTGTTAACTCAGCGTAATAAGTAAATACATCCTCCATATCCTACCTGATTAAAAATATGACACGAGCTTCATAAAATTGCGTTCGTGCCACTAATAAAACTATAACTAAACTGCCGGTGTAGTATAGTATGTGTCGTTTTACTTTGCTACTACCTATCTTCCGAAGTGTGCTGTAACGTGGAACAGTTTAATAATGTCAGTGTAAAGGTAGTGTTGACAATGAAGCAGTTGGTGGTGGCGGTGCTGGTGCCGGTGGTGCTGATCTCGATACTCCACGTGGTTCCGTTGAAGGCTGATCTTTCTCTTCTCATCCTCCACACTAACGACATGCACGGGAAATTCGAGGAGACGGCGAGGAATTCGGGCACTTGCTTCGAAGGCGACAGGAAAGCCGGAAAGTGTTTTGGGGGGTTCGGGAGGCTGGCCCATGAAATCAGGAAATATAGACGGCAGGCTGAGAGTGATCCCGTGGGAAGGAAGGTGCTGTTTTTGAACGCGGGAGATACTTACACGGGATCGGTTTGGTTCAGTTTGCATAAGTGGAGAATCGCCGCTGATTTCATAAATATCTTGAAACCTGATGCTGTTGTAAGTAAATGTTTTGTTTACATTTTTGTTTAATGTAAAGATTTCGTGACTTTTTATCCTGGAATGATTAGATCAGGTTTATTAATTAGTCAGTTTCAGTCCTGATGCCTTGCTGTAAAAAGTCACGAATATAAAAATTATCATTCTGATGGTATGAAACGAGAACGAAGTAAATATAATTTTTTATAATTTGATGTTAAAGGTGGTATTAAATAGCAGTAGGTGACTTAAAATGTAGGTATTACAACATAATCTAAGATTATGATAGTTCTTGCGATATGTCTGATGAATATACATAATATACAGAGCGAGTCAGGAGAGAATGATATAACAGTCTTAATAATATAACAAATTATAACAGTCTTGAGGAAGACACCTACATAAGAAAAATGTTGAGAATTTCTTGCCTTTTCTTTAATGATCTAGCTTCTGTACAGAAGCTAAACTGGCACACACTCTATTAGGTGCCCATAAATAATAAAAATGTACTTCAATTAGACATTTAACTTTATAATTCGATCCTTTTTTTTGTGAAATTTGATTTATGACAGTTTTTAGATAAATTTTCGTCATAATTTATCATATACGATGTCCCATTTTAATTGATCACCCTGAATCATTTTTGCAGGTGATGCTGAATGAAAAAAAGTTTCGAACAAAAGTTGTACCTATGTACAGTTTGAAGGGAGAAATCTCTGACCTTGGAAGAACGGTTCAAGTTCATTGGAGGTCAACTTTGTTTTTTTTTCAAATTGAAACACCGATTTCCGTGCGGGCAATCGATTGCATGTAAAAACATGAATCTTTTGTATTTTTTTTGTCTATTTTTGTCTATTTCTACATTATTTTATCTTTTTATCAAACATTTTTTTGTTAAATCACCAACTTGAACCATCTGAAAAAAAAACAAAGTTTACCTCAAATGACCTTTTTGAAAACTTTGAAAGTCAATGAAACTTTTTTTCATTCAGCATCACCTGCGAAAATTATTCAGGGTGATCAATTAAAATGGGACATGTTGTATATTTTGTTTGATTAAATAAATACTGGCTGACATTGACATTGAATTTGCAAGCGCATCACCTCAGGTTATGATGGAATTATGCAATGAATTCATAATTCCGTTATGTTTTTATGGGAATCGCTTTGACGGGTCGATTTTCGATTTAGTTATAAAATGCCAACTTCTGACGTGAAAACTACTCTTAATACGTCATTGGATTTTGCCCAACGACGTCATTATCATGATTTTTTAAATAGCAATTCCTTACTTGTGATACATCGTTGCAAAGGTCGTTTTGAGGAGAATATTTTCCGCTAAATATTTAACTTTTCTTCGCGAGAAAAATAAGAAGAATATTTTTAAGAAGGAGTCGTGCTTATACCTCATTTATTGAAGTATTTTTGCTTTTTTTTTGCACTTTGCACTTCATTTCGACTTTTTTTGATTTTTTTAAACAAACAAAACATGCTGTAACTATTTTTGATTTACTGTTGGATTTCATGTGAAACTTTGAGAAAATTTTCTTCCTAATACGACGTTTTAAATGAACTATACAATGTGATTTTTTAACGCGCTTTAGAATAAATCCAACTGCTAGTTGATATAGGAACTTGCGCGGCTCATTTAAAAATGGCGAAAGAAGATACCATCTTTGTTTTTTAATTTTTTTAACAACCGCAAATTTTTGTTTTATAGGTATTTGCAATTGTCAATTAATTCTTAGTATATGTAGATAATCAAGATTATCACTACTTATCTGTCATAACTAATGGCATATGTCAATTTCTCTCTTAAAATTTGTAGATGCAGGAGCTAATTAAAAAATTCATATCTCATTAATCGTTAATAAAGATCAGTTGTTAGTGATTTTTTTATGAATTTGCTAAATATCGGGGAATATTTCAAGCAGTAACAGAAGTCGTAGCGGTTTTTTGAAATTTATGATTACAAAATGTCCAAAACTCTTTTTGTCCAAAATTTTTCAAATGGCACTTACCTATTTTTAAGTCACAGTTAGTTTCAAATTCAAATTTAAGGGGAGTTTTACTAGCATGTTTTATACCTAACTCCTGTAGTTTTGGAGTAATTTGCAATTTCTGAGAAAATAGTGGGATATAGTTGAGGGTATAGTTTGTCCAGCGAGTGTTGTCCGGTGAGATGCCACACTGATCCTGACTATAAACGATTTGATTTTATGCGATTTAATTCGTATTAATTAAGTACTAATTATTATAATTGTATGAATCAAATCAATTATTGTAATTATAATAATTATATTATATTAATAATATATTATAATTATTATATAAATCAATATTATAATTATACGAATTAAATCTTATAAAATTAAATCGTTCATAATCAGGATTTGTGTGACATCTCACCGGACAACACTCGCTGTACAAACTTTAGTTATTGATTTTCACAACAACTGAATTCACAAGTAGCCTACAGAAAAAACCAACAAATAATAAATGTCAAAATTACTTAAGTGATGAATAAAGTGGAATTTATGAAGAAGAGCCTATTGTTTATTAAGAAATGTAATTCAATACAATATTTACTGTCTAAAAAATATTTTCAATGTGTCCCTCTTTAAGAAGAGCAGCACGGGCAGCTCTTCTTATTTCATTTGGAGCCAATGCATTCATAGCTTCATTGATCCTATTATTAGTCAACTCCGGCAGCGTTTTAAAGGTTATGTGTGATACACTGAATTTTTGATATTATGTCCCCTCCCCAGAGATAAAAATCTAGGGAGTAAAATCGGGAGAACGAGCAGGCCATAGCCACGGTCCCCTATTCCCTTGTCAGTTATTGTCTCCCTATACCTGCTGCATTGTGAGCTGGATCACCATCCATTTGATACCAGACATTCTGTATTGCCCTCAGAGGTAGATCATCCAAGAAATTGGTAACAACATTATTAACTATATATGTCTAAATATCAGAGTTCTCTGTTTAAATCAAGAATCTTAAATCTCCGTTTAAAAAAAGCAAAAATTTAAAAGGAGGCTCCTGATAATATTTCGGGGTGCTTGCTAGTACCTTCCTATTATACTGGTTCAATTATCTCGCAACCGAAATTGAGATAATACCACGAAATTCAATGCCAATTTCAGAAAAAAGGCTAAAAAAAGATTCTTATCTTTATAACGCCTCTTTAATTCTCCTTAGTTGTTTTTTTTTAATATTTGAGTTGTTATAAATTTTTTAAATTATTTGTTACGTTTTCAAACACGCCGAGTTCTAACACTTTCGTATATTATTTGAATATTTATAAATAACCTGGAACAATTATTTTAACAGGGAACTAGAAAATTTCAGAAGCAAGAAAACTAACATGCAAATCCATTGTCAAACACGATAGGTAATAAAGGAAGTAATAACATTTTTACAGCGTTATAACTTTGTTACACAAATACCGTTAATTATTTGGCTCTGAAATATGCTAATCTTTATTTCATAAGCATGTTTTCAATATGGTGCAATGGAAAAATTATCCCTCAAAATTTTAAGTTTCGATGGCGCAATCGGCCATTAATTGTTGTAGCAAAAGACACAGTAAACATAAAAAATATGAACATTTTTTAAATGGTTTATTTCAAGTTGATTAATATCTATTTACTAAGAACTAACTTCATTACATATTGCAAAAATAACCCGTTTTGTTTCTGTATCAGACATATTTAAATGCTTTATGTAATAATAGTCACAGTAAACTTAGACGGATGAAACATTAATAACGTAGCCTACCAGACACCCGAATGCGCATTTTATGCAACATTGCAAAAAATCGACATAATTAACAAAGAACGCGTTTATCCAAAAGTTATTGAGCTTGAGGTCAAGCGGCGTTAATGATTGGATCTTATTACATTTTACTGATATCTCAACAAAACTGTTGACGCATTCAAAATTGCTCATCGTATAAAACGGCTAGTCGTCACCCATATTTACCTTACCTTTTTATCCATTTGCTGAGAGCGTTACTGTATGTTCATTCAATTATCAGAGATTCATTCACTGGGAAATTTTTGGGAAAAATTGGAAATATTCTGCACAAGTGTCATTTTACATATTTTTTGGGATAATAAACACGTTACCGACATTAAAAAACTTATCTTGGGCCACCTCCACGTAGATATCCTTGAGTGGTACCTCCGACTGCAGTCTGTCGGTGAGATTCAACGGGGAACCACCGAATGTCTGAAAGCAGCCCTGGAGGGACTCTGTGCCCTACAAACTAACCTTTAACACCTAAAATTTAATTAAAGTTAATTTTTAATCACAAATAACAAAAACATAGTGTAAAATATAGAAATAGAAAGGTATATCAAGAAGAATAATTTCAGTTGATTTTGGAGTGACTCTTGAAGCCTGTCTCTATTGCGCCAAGATAAACCCTGACCACGTATGAGGTAACATCAATCAGTCAGAATGAAATGAGATTTTCATGTTTTGAGGTGCTTCAAAGTCTTTGAGAGGCCCTCATACGCCTTGAAGTTTCACGCACAATGGGACCTGTCGATTCACATACTCCAGGCTCCTTTGCAGAAAACCTAGAAGGACTCAATTTGAAGTATATGCTAGCAATCAGCCGGTCGAGCGAGAATTCGGGCAGTTTAGTTGTGTTAACTTCTGTGTGCGTTTGCTTAAGGGATAATTTATATTTAATTGAAAGGTTGAATTCTCTCACTGAGTAGGACTTTATCTTTAAAAATTATTGTTACTAACTATGAAATATAGAATTATAACAGTTATTTTGCATGATCAAGCTTTCCTAAAAAATTGATATTGATGCTATTTGATGCAATGTGCTACGAAAAGTTATTTTTAAGCTTTACTTATATTAATTATCAAAGGAATTATGGAGTAGGTGTGTCTCTTGAAATTCCTGTAGATCTGTCTCTTGAAATTCGGTGGTGTTACGTCTCGGCCGCGTGTTTCTACACCCACGGGATTGATTGCTAGAAAGAAACGTTCTGCAAGTCAGACTTTCTCTCGGGGAATCTGTGGCTGAGTTTCTACTAGAAATCTTAGCTTGGAGTCGGATAGTTTAGGAAGAGCTTTTCCGATAGGTGCCGCTTTCTGTTATCTTGTAAATTGTAAATATGTATTCAAAGCTTGTAAACTGGATTCTGGAAATTGGCAGCTCTTCGGAAATCGAAAGGAAACTTTACATACAGCTTATGTTTCTAGAGTTCGTTCTTTTCGGGTACCTTCCTAAATTAAGTCGACCAAAAGATTGAACCTGTAGTTGAAAAACAATCAATTGTTTCTCTTATATTTATTAGGAGATGAAGTGAATGATTGGAGATAGCGTTGCCGGAACGGAGTTATGCGGTCTTGTGATGTTTTAATCGGCACACGACGTTCGATGTTGAGGTCGGTCACTGCCGGAAAGTCTAATAAGGTTATGAAAGATTGATTTGCCGGAAACACTCTTGTTTAATTGGGCAACACGCTTGGATTTTAACTTGATATTGAGGAAAATGCTCCATTGTCCGTGAAAAGAATCACAATGGCCGCGCAGTTAAATATAGTCATTTTAAAACGTAGTTTCTCGAACGAACCTAAACACACTCTTTGTTTTTTGGTTTCAGACTCCAATTTTGCTAAGATAAATTTCTAGAAGCTGTTGTACTTTTTTCTTTAAAAAGATACAGGCACGAGATAAGATAAAAAGATAGAATTTAGGTAAGGTAAATTTTATAGGTGAGGTTTTCTGCGTCCTCGGTAAACGCGTCCTCTCGGTCTCGCTCCCGGGCCTGCAGTTCCTTCTGCCGACGTCATCATCTTTGACTTCCACGTAGGCGCTGTTCTTGCGTATGACGAACCTTTGAGATGATGTTTTCTTTCACGGTCAAAAAGGTCCGTGAATTTACACGTGATACTTTTAAGGAAAAGGTCGCTAGGAATTTTAACACGAGAAAACAATTTTTTCAAATTTAAATAGACTTTAACTCCGTAAACGCGTTACAAAGTTTTAGATTTTTTAATGAATATCAAAGTGGCTTTAAATTTTTCTGTCTTAACCGTGCGGTCAAGGAATTATCTCTCGAACTTTTAATAATAATTAAATTTAGCAACAGATCTTTTTCACTTTATTAAATTTCAAAACGTGATTTGAAAACATGTTGAACTTTTCAGAAGCATATTCGTAGTGATGTAATGTAATTTCCTTGGAATGGATATTTTACCCCCCTGTTACCAGTCAGACGTGCAGAAAGGCGCTTAGGTATACGTACGTTCCACTCGTGCGTAATATTATAACTGACTGAAACTTACTGTGACAGAATATATTATTCCAAAGATGTTAAATATTATTCACGTCAAATCTTACAATGCGGCTCCCTTTAAAATATGAATATTTAAGTTTTTTTTTAGCTGAGTTCATTCAATCCTAAAACAACCTGGATAAGACATGATGTTCAAGCAATAAGTAATTACTGTAATTAGCTCTGTGAGAATTTAAGTATAAAGAGGCAACTACTATACATACCTGACTTTTAAGTACTTAACAATAATGTAGCTGCTGGCTATAGGAGAGGAGATTAGGGACCTTTTTCAGATGAGACCAATTAGCATAATTACAGGTGGGTATATTAGGAATTTTAAAGTTTTACCATGCTTGCAAACTTCTATTCGGTGATGTCAGAATTTACGTCATCATAATATAAGAGAGCTGATGCACAACTTTTAACTCGACCCTACTGATTTGATGGAAATTTGATGGATCGTTTCTAAGTAAGTATAAATATTTTAAAATCGCTTATTTCATTTTTTTTTTGAAAATAACGGTTATTTCAAGTATATTCTACAAGTTATTCTTCTTAAATCGCAGTTACTACATATTATAGTTACACGAAATGTTTCATCGTCTTATAACGAACATCATTAGACTTAAGTAAATGTAGGAATAAAGTAGTAGGTGTATAGTCTGAATTCTCAGTTGAAAAAGTATTATAAAAAGTAAATGGTCTTAACAGGGTATTGTCAATATGTATTTATCTACGAGTGATTCATAAAATGCACTTTTTTAGACGTTTCTTAGTTCATAAAATTTATGATTATCTTGAAGAGTTAAATAAAGTAGTTCGGGTGAAATAAAGTGCCGTAGCGCTTCATTATTTAACGCTAAATCTGACACGTTAATGCACGCTCGCCTAGTGGAAGTTCTAGTGAACGCTAGCGGCTCGGCTCAGTTGGCTGGCTCGATCGGGGCGTTCGCACTGCAATACGAGACGCTGAACGCTGAATTACATAGTATCCCGATGCCAACCGCTCCAAATGCTTGTTGATATCAACCTATACTAGAGAAACGTCGCAGTTTATTAGCAGTGCGCCAGATCTATGTACCTACAATTAATATTTTGTGTCGTTTAGTTACCTAAAATGGATACCATTGTAGATGATTCAATGAATGAAATATCTTCTACCCCAGAAGAAATTATTTTTCAATCAAATGTGGCTATATAATTGACATATTTTATGTTTACATTTAATCATACATGAAATATCTTCCGCACTAGAAAAAATTATTATTCAATCAAATATGGCTGCACAAAATCTGTTAGGTACCTACCTCAAAAATCTAAAGAAGCAATATGTCACCTTTATGAACTGACCTGAATAATAACTTTTAGTTCTAATTTAAGTCACTCGTAGATAAAATTTTGTATGCAACATATGCATAAAGTGCCTTTTTTTCACTTCTGGGATTGCCGCATTCGCCTGCGGCTCATGCGGTCAAACTTCCCAGTCGTGAAAAAAAGTACCACTTTATGCACTTGTTGCATAAATAACTATTTTCTACTCCCAACCTTTAATATGCATATTAAATATGAATCACCAGTGCTTTAATGGGTCTCATTAAGATACAAATTTTCATTAAAGCACTGGTCAAGCTATCCAATGGCAGAGGAGCATTTGCAATCGAATCGGTTCCTTTTCGCTTAAAATCGGGTCGGCAAGCCAACCGAAGTCACAGAGTTGTCATACTCACGACAAAAATTGCCTTGTGATATAAGTTCTGTATTTCTGAAAAACAAAATTTTGAACGTTTATTTAATTTAGAACATAAGTAACATTCAAAGAAAATTGATCAAGATTTTATGTTACCTTAATTAATTTGATAAGTAGGTATATCGTGTAAAAGATAGGAAGATAAAGTATTATATCATTCGTAGAGCTCCGTGATAGTATTCAAAGCGGCAACGCTGCGACCCGCGTTGCGCAGGGAAACAATATCGTAATTAATGGCTGTCGATGTTATTAAAATTATTAATTAATCTCAAAATCGAAGCGTAAAATTCGGAATTCGAACTTCGCATAATAAAAATTACGCAGTAGTGAGTAGTGCCCTTTAAACTTGATACTAAAACATGTCTCAGCAGAATAACCTTAGCGACAAAGAGAAAATTTGTTAAATGCGTAAACAAATAGCAACCTATCTTAACCTCAATGATCCGCAATTGTACACGGGTCATTGTAAAAATATATAATTTTTTAATCTTTTCTATGAAATAAAAAAGGGTCGTAGAAAAAATAGTGTATGGAACTCGCAGATAATGGCTATTAATACGCTCTTATGATGGTTAAGACACTCGCCTACGGCTCGTATCTTAACCATCATACTCGCGTATTAATAGCCTTCATTATAAGCTCGTTGCATAATATACTAATTATTTAACATTGATATAAAATCAAAAAAACCAAGTCTGGGATGTGCTTAGAAAATAATAATAATTAAATTATATTTTTTTAATCTGATGATAAGTTAAAAAATCACGGAATGAAATTCAAGTTTTCTAATCAGATTAATTAGTAGGTATTTTGGTATACCTACCATTTATTCCAATAAAAAAATACTTGATCCGAGAATTGATAAATATCGTCACAACAAAATATGTAATAGTTATTTATCTACGAGTGATTCATAAAATGCACTTTTTTAGACGTTTCTTAGTTCATAAAATGTATGATTATATTGAAGAGTGAAATAAAGTAAGAAGGAGTGTAATAAAGTGCCGTAGCGGTTCATTATTTAACGCTAAATCTGTCACGTTAGTGCACGCTCGCCGTGTGCAAGTAGTGAGCGGAGAGCGGAGCGGCTCAGTTGGGGCGTTCGCAACTAGCAACAACAACTGAACACGAGACGCTGAACGCTGAATTACATTGTATCCCGATTTATAATTACCATGCACCTATACTAGAGAAACGTCGCAGTTTATTAGCAGAGCGCCAGATCTATGTACAATTATTAATATTTTGTGTTTTTCGTCGTTTATACCTAAAATGGATAACATTGTAGATGATTCAATGAATCAAATATCTTCTACCCCAGAAGAAATTATTTTTCAATCAAATGTGTGGCTATATAATTTATATATTTTATGTTTACATTTAATCATGAATGAAATATCTTCCGCACTAGAAGAAATTCTTATTCCATCATATATGGCTGCACAAAATCTGTTAGGTACCTACCTCAAAAATCTAAAGAAGTGTATATTAAGCAATATGTCACCTTTATGAACTGACGTGATGAAAAAAGCGTTAACAGCTTCAAAGAAACGCTTACATATAAGATATGAATGCATTGGAAAGTTTTTTTTTATAATAATAAATTTTCGTTCTAATTTAAGTCACTCGTAGATAAAATTTTGTATGCAACATATGCATAAACAGCCGCAGGCGAATGCGGCAATCTCAGAAGTGAAAAAAAGGCACTTTATCCATATGTTGCATACAAAATTTTATATACGAGTGACTTAAATTAGAACTAAAAGTTATTATTATAAAATTAAAAAAAAAATTCCAATACATTCATATTTTATGTAAGTGTTTCTTTGAAGCTATTAACTTAGCTTTTTTCATCACGTCAGTTCATAAAGGTAACATAATTGCTTAATATACACTTCTTTAAATTTTTTATGTAGGTACCTACCTAACAGATTTTGTGCAGTCATATTTGATTGAATAATAATTTCTTCTAGTGCGGAAGATATTTCATTCATGGTTAAATGTAAACATAAAATATATAAATTATATAGCCACACATTTGATTGAAAAATAATTTTTTCTGGGGTAGAAGATATTTCATTCATTGAATCATCTACAATGGTATCCATTTTAGGTAACTAAACGACGCAAAACACAAAATATTAATTGTACATAGATCTGGCGCTCAACTAATAAACAGCGACGTTTCTCTAGTTTAGGTGCATGATGTCAACAAGCATTAGGAGTGGTTGGCGTTTAGTATGTAACGGTATGTAATTCAGCGTTCAGTCCGAACGACCGAGCCGCTCCGCTCACTACTTCACTAGAACCGTTGATTGAAGCTAGAACTTGCATTCGGCGAGCGTGCAGTATCCTGTCAGATTTAGCGTTAAATAATGAACCGCTACGGCACTTTATTTCACCCAAACTACTTTATTTCACTCTTCAAGATAATCATACATTTTATGAACTAAGAAACGTCTAAAAAAGTGCATTTTATGAATCACTCGTAGATAAAATATATTAACGGCCATTTAGTTTTTGATTTCACAGAAGAGTATTAGAAGTCTGGAAACGGTCCAATAAATCTTTCAGTTTTGAGTTAAAAAAAAATGCAAAAACAGGTCGATTTTGTAATTTAATTTACTTTCTATTGATCTAAAAAATTTTATAACTCAGTAATGACAACATTGCCATTTTTTTATTAGGACACCCTGTATATTTTTGTATTTTCATATTTCCTGAGAAAATCCAAAATAATGGCTTCTTAATTTGCTGTTTAAATTAATTAGTTTTTGAGTTATAAACAATCAAAATCGCAAGTTTCCATTTTGAAAGCAGCGTATATAGGAAACGGCTGCAAATATCGGAAACAGTACTTGAAATTTTGATACAGAGTGATAAAAATTATTAGATTTTCCATTTAACTTTTTTTGTTACATTTAATTTACATCATAGGATAGTACATAAAAAGTTAAAATAGGGATATGTAAGCCGTTTTCCGATATTTGCAACCGTTTCCAATGTACACTGCTTCAAAAATGATAAATAGCGATTTTTATGTTTATTACTCAAATTAATTTAAATATAGGTAAATTGTAAAAACCATTATCATTGGATTCTCTCAGGAAATATGAAAATATAAAAATATACAGGATGTCTTATTAAAAAAGGCAATTTTGTCATTACTGACTCAAGGAACACCTTATAATTTTCTTTTAAATCAATAGAAAGTAAATTAAATTACAAAATTGACCTGTTTTTGCATTTTTTTAAATTCAAAACTGAAAGATTTATTGGACTTTTGCCAGACTTTTGACACACCCGATATAAGTAGTCTCTGATTGAATAATCATTTTGCGTCAGACCAACAAAAGGTGAATAATTACATATTATGATTTTTTTAAACCAATTTTATTAATTACATAATTAATAACATTATCAATCTTTTTATGCTAATTTTATGCAAATTAAAATTTATTCATTGAAGTAAAAAATCTGTAAAATCGCGTAATATTTTATCAATAATAAATACGAGAATGGACTAGCCCAGTAGTATAGCCCAAGGAATTTTGTTTGTCGTATGTATGTAGGTACCTATTATTATACTATTATAATACTATTATATTGTTCTTGAGGAGTTTTTCAGAACTTATTTGGGGAAAATATATAATATACTAGAAAGAAAGTAAGGAAACTGGTTTTAACAGATATTATGATATTCTGAATTGATAATAATATGTATTAGCAAAACCTGTGTTGACTGAAATGGAAACAAACGTGAGTGAACTCAGTAAAAGAAAAATTAATTGCGATTTATTGGCCTACTTTCTTCTTTTACCTAACTCCAACGCTAGAGAAAAGTCATTTCGAAGTCCTCAAAGATTTACATTAATAATTAATTCTCTTCATAACCATAACTGGATTTTGGCGACTTGTAGTATAAGCTTATGGTGTGCATTCTCATTCTTCTAGATTCAATCAAAGAGTACCGTAATATTCTAGAAATTTATGATACCTACATTTATGAGATAGCCTAAATAAAAAATCCTTCACCACCTTTTCCAACCTGGTTAATATACGATCCCGGAATATGGGAACTTCTTCACTTGTTGTTTAACACTTCAACCCTCAGGTCGAAATGTCATGTTACAAGATTCTTTCTTATTAGACCAAGCAATAGAGCTCTAAAATCACCAGATTCTGACAAAAATAGTAACGGAATACCGCCGGTGCCACCATACGCGGAATATCCCCTTGATCCTAGCTGCGCAGCTTTACACTCGAGTTTACCATTTTTTTTACACTTTAGTGCAAAAACCGTTTTTTTTTGCTTATAAAAGAAAAACTGATGGGACAATACAAATGATCCAATGGATGGATTGTAGAGAATTAAAATACGAAGAGAATGAGAGCTGAAACAACCCGATCGGTTCATTATTAAGGGAGAAAAAAACAGCGTTTTTCAAAAATTCGTATCGTAGCCGTTTTTTTAGTTGAATTGCAGGCTCTTTGCGAGATACTCGATATTGATAGGCACTTCCTGTGTGAAAAATTCAGGCTGTCGGATAATTAGTTTTCTCGTAACTGCAATCAGAAGTTCTTCACACCATTGTGGGTAGATTCTTAAAGCAGAGATTTTCGGGGGTAGGTAAAATTGACGAGATAAGTTTTGTTAATAGATAATTTATAATTTTTCCTTACAAATTTTTAATCTCTGCAAATTCCTATAGAGAATCTAATTAAAAAACAGAGCTTACTTCATTTTTCTAGATTTTAATGTCTAATATTTTTGTGTTGCCTGCGTGCGTCTCTTCCACGTCACCCTTGACTTCCACGTTGCCTTTCGACCTGCGCTCTAAAAACGTCACTTCGCGTAAACTAAGATCTGTGTATTTATATCTACGATTTTTCTAGTAAGAAGGTCGTTGATTTTTACCTCGAGAAAATCATTTCCTTTTCGCCTTTTAATAATGTAAGGTATTCGTAAGCAAACTTCAACGCACTAAATGTATTACACTATATTTTGCAGCGGGGTCGTCCGATTCGAATTTATCAAACGAATTTGGAAAGTAGAAGTGTTCAGCTATGAAACGTCAATCTTCGTTGTCAATTTAACTGCTGAAAAATAGGTAAAAATTGCGCGCAAACGTGAGCGAAAACGACCGAGCACGCGAGAGTGGGGGTTGAACAGTAGTTGTGGGGAAGGCAAAATTCAAGCGCGGTTATACCCCTCATTTTGCTGTTCTACCCCCACTCTCACGCGCTCGGCCGTTTTCGCTAATGTTTGAGCGCAATTTTTACTTATTTTCTCTGAATTTTAAATGGAAAATGAAGATTGACGTTTTATAACCGACCTCCAGAGCATCCAGCCTCACTGCAAAATATGGTATGAACAACCTCTGATTACTTACGCAATTACGTGACAACCAATAATCCGACAGCGTCTGGGTAGATTACCCCTTAACTTTTTATTTTATAAGCAAAAAAAAAGCAAAACACATACGATTTTTTGCTCTAATCTGGTAATAAAAAAGGCAAACTCAAGTAGAAAATTGTGCAGTATAGGATCTGGGGGCTATTCTGAATGTGATGGCACTAAAAACGTCACTTCGCGTAAACTAAGATCTGTGTATTTATATCTACGATTTTTCTAGTAAGAAGGTCGTTGATTTTTACCTCGAGAAAATCATTTCCTTTTCGCCTTTTAATAATGTAAGGTATTCGTAAGCAAACTTCAACGCACTAAATGTATTACACTATATTTTGCAGCGGGGTCGTCCGATTCGAATTTATCAAACGAATTTGGAAAGTAGAAGTGTTCAGCTATGAAACGTCAATCTTCGTTGTCAATTTAACTGCTGAAAAATAGGTAAAAATTGCGCGCAAACGTGAGCGAAAACGACCGAGCACGCGAGAGTGGGGGTTGAACAGTAGTTGTGGGGAAGGCAAAATTCAAGCGCGGTTATACCCCTCATTTTGCTGTTCTACCCCCACTCTCACGCGCTCGGCCGTTTTCGCTAATGTTTGAGCGCAATTTTTACTTATTTTCTCTGAATTTTAAATGGAAAATGAAGATTGACGTTTTATAACCGACCTCCAGAGCATCCAGCCTCACTGCAAAATATGGTATGAACAACCTCTGATTACTTACGCAATTACGTGACAACCAATAATCCGACAGCGTCTGGGTAGATTACCCCTTAACTTTTTATTTTATAAGCAAAAAAAAAGCAAAACACATACGATTTTTTGCTCTAATCTGGTAATAAAAAAGGCAAACTCAAGTAGAAAATTGTGCAGTATAGGATCTGGGGGCTATTCTGAATGTGATGGCACCGGCGGTAAACCTATACTATTTTTTCCAAGAAAAAAAACCTATTTGCTTGGTTTATATAAACTCCAGATTCCTTATAGAATCTCACCATTAACTTCTCCCACCTTCCCCGAGTATAAGACATCTAAATATAATTTTGATAGCAAAGTAGTGTCAAAAGCTCAATAATTATGACTCAATCAGTCTGTTCACTACCAGTCAGGTATGCGTTTTACCCTCAATTTTGGAAGTCCCATATACAACCCGTTTCAAAAAATGAGAAGAAAACTGTGTCGCGTAACTATAGGGCAATAGCTGTGCCTCCTAAGATCTCCAATGTAATGGAGAAGGTCATCAATCCAGAAATTGTTTCTCACATGTAGCAAGAGGGAACTCTGAGTCACCAGTACGGTTTTTGGCATACACGATCTGACATGATGACTAATCTTGATTCACCTCTGGAGTATGCAGAACCGCTTGCTAAAATCTTAGACATTTCAAAGGAGTTAGACAGAGTCTGGCATGGGGATTTGCTTAGTAAACGTCCCTCCCATAAACTGTCTCTTCAGCTGTGTAAGTGGATCTCCAGTTTCCTTTCTGATAGAAGAGGTAGATTTCTAACTCTAATAACACTAACTCAGGAGTGACCCAAGGCTCTGTGTTACCAAGTGCTATTGTAGTTTGGGGTTCTGATAACTTGGTTCAATTAAATGCCCTTAAAACTAAGGTGTGTGAATTCTCTAAAAGGAATGAGCTAACCGGATCAGTTTTCATTATGTTCGGGAACACCATAAAGCGCAGTTCTTCTTTATCCATTCTTGGACTGACTGTTATTGCAAAGCTCGTCTTGGGGTACTCGATCATTTTATTTGTTTTTCCAAAATATTTTGGATTTCTCAGCAGATAAAAAAATTACACTTAGACAGCTGCTGACAATTTGTTTATAAGGCACAGATCCGACCAACATGAAAGAATGTAGTACTTCCAGTCGCTAGGTGGCATTATGCCATGTAAGTCACGATGTTTCCCATTCGATGTTCGACACACTCCTTTCATGGTTGTGTTGATGATACCTATGTCAGATTGATGAGCTGGACTTGAATCATTGAAACATCCATGTCTTTGACTTCACCGATAATTTTTTGAGGTTGTGTCGTTCAAATTTTAGTGTATTTTATTTTATCCAAGAACCTAAACCCTAATACCTAAATTTGAGAAGACAAAAATTCAAAAAGTAAAATTAAAAAAAAAATGGAAATGAAAATAAAATGTAAAAAAAAATGTAAAGAAAGATGTAAATCTGGTAATCCTAAATTTCAACAGATATAAATGAAACATCGGTTTTTATTAGGTACTTGGTGGCAATTTGTTCTTGTCCAAAACTTTTTTATGATATTATATTCTACCTAGTAGGTATAAGAAAGATTATGAGAGAAGAAAGTAAGGAAACTTTATCAGGAGTAAAACTTTTCTTGTAAGTTAAGTATACTGCGTATCTCCACAGGCTGGACTCACCAACGCCGCAATTTATAACAGGATAATCAGAAGTTTGGCCTGATTGGAGTATCATACAATAATTATTATTGATATTCTATAATTGAATTATATAATTATTACAGATACTCCAGCAGATGCGACTAAACTCGATATTACCCTAACATAAGCTCACCTCATTTCATTTACATTGGCGGTGTAGTCTATAATAATAACATAACGATTAAAAATGATGGTCCATTTTATAGTCCTCTCCTCGCTCAAGACCCTTTCTTACGGGACATTCCTACAATAATTACTTTGAGGCAATATCAATTATTTGAGTTGGCTTTAACGTTTATAAAGGCGTGGAGTGTACCTAATACATACTAAGTACCTACGACATTCCTTCTTACTTTTGAAATTTTATTACCAGTGAGAGTTGAGATTTGTGACCTGAGGATGTCCATTATAAAGACCAAGTTTAATTATTATTGTTATTGTTCAGGATTTCGTAAATTCGGTGCGTTCATAAATTAACCCCAGACTCAATCCGTCAATTATTTATTGAATAATTATTACTTTTATTTATTGCACAACTTCAATATTATTATTTCTACAATAATAAAATTATTAATTAACTAATCATTTATTTACACTTTATACAGGGTGTATCTAAATAACACCGAAAAAATTTAAGGGAGGATTCTTTGATAAAAAATAAACAAAAAATTTCCTGTTAACGTGTGTCTGGATATGCACCCTTTTTGAGATACAGGGTGTCAAAAAAAGATTGTTTTTCGTGTTTTTTGAAGATGTCTCGAGAACCGTATAAGATACAGAATTCAGGTTTTGTACAGATCGTATCATTGATATTAGCAACTATTTTAATGCTAACTACCTTTTTTAAGTATGCCAGTGCCGGAGATTTTTAGGGTTGGGGGGATATTTTTGCCCCTAATATCTACGACACTGGGCAAATTGATATTTTAAAAGCACACTTTTAACCGTCAATGTTTTCTACACAAAAAGATACTCTTGGTTATAACTGCTAACGTGAGCCATTTTCGAGAAAAACGGGCATTTATGATGAAAAACTCGCTTTGAATGTTTCAAGACAAGTGTCGAAAAATTAAGGGCAAAAAACTTCGCTCATTTCTGAGATCTCCGCTAGAATGACACATGAAAAAACTCAGTACTAAAAAAGTAGCTATAAATATCAATGATATGACATTTACAAAAGGTGAGTTTCATATCTCAAACGGTTCCCCAAATATTTTCAAAAAACTGGTAAAATAATCTTTTTTTGACACCCTGTATCTCAAAAAAGGTGCATTTCTAGACACACGTTTATACGAAATTTTTTGTTTATTTTTGACCAAAGAATCAGCTCTTAAATTTTTTCGGTGTTATTTAGATACACATCCTGTATAATGACAATAACCTATTTGCATAAAAAACAAGTAATCAGCACCAACACCAATCCTTGTTGTATTTATCTGTACACAGCTGTTTCCGTTTTATGACTGATTGCTCTTCCTCGGGTACTTTTTTTTTATATTTTTATATAAAATCCGATAAGGGGAAGAACATTCTAGACATTCTAAGTCTGTAATTATCTGGTACTTATCATCATAATTATTATGGTGAACGAAAGTGGAACAATAAAACTTAGTGAACTTGGCACCCCTAACTGCGAATTTTTGTAAAATTTAGACGACATTCGTTCATCCACCCTTAAAAAAAAGTTATGACAAAGTTTAAAAAATTGACATCAGCACTCCTGTGAGTAAATTTCATTAATTTTCAAACTGCATTCGTTTGTCCACGGTTTGTCAAAACCACCTGTATTCGATTTTGCCAGACAATTTAAAAATACAATAATATAAAGGGTGTCCCCGTTAAAATAACGAAGTAGGTGTCAACTTCCGGTATTTCCGGAAGTGCGACCATCTTGAAAATATTTTCATTGCATTTCGCATAGTCACTTATGTCTGGATTTTTTTTTTTTGAAACTGTAGGATCAATATTTAGCAAGATATATGGCCGCTGTTCATTCTTAGATGCCCACCCGTAAACATTTTAAAACATATGTCTCAAAACAGTTTAAGATTTATTGTTATACAATATTCTATAGAGGACCTTATACACGTAACATCAATCAAAACAAATTACTTTATAATAATATAACAATTTCTACTATAATTTATTCTATAAATTATAAAAATTACAGCAATAATTGCTCAATTATAATCAAAATTACTAACAATGAAAAAGAATAGCCATACAACAAACAACTTTGACTGGCTGAAACAATTTTACTTTTAATTATAATCCTGCCTTCAATTCCAGCATAAACTTCTCTTTGTTCTTGCACATATCTTGCAGTTACATCATCTTCAATCATTTCATCTACCCTTTTATTAAAATGGCCATTTTTCAACGCCTCATATCCGTCTCTACCTTTCAAAAGATATTCAATAGTCGTGATGTTATAAATTTTATCTTCAACAATGTCTTCGTACTCCGGTACCAAACATCGCCCGCAAAGAACTTTCACAGATTCAACTCTCGAGCCTGGCGGTTGATCGGCATTGAACACAACACGAATCCCTGAAACTTGCAAAAATTCCCCATTTTGTGATCCGCCATAGTTCCTGATACCAGCTTCCAGAGTTTCAGTTAATACAGAGCCTGTAACTGAGGCCCTTATGATTCGATTCTTATACGGTTGAGCTTCCAGAAGTTGAGCTTTTGTAATTTTACCTCCGGAATTGGTAGAGTCGATGCTATTTTTGATAGCACCACCATGAATTAAACCGATCGGATAATCCGTCCAAAACTTATGCCCTCTATATTTTTGTGAGTGGTAAACAAGACCATCTGCTATCATATTACCGAGGTTACATTCTTGGTATCTACATAAATCCACACTGGCATCTAACAGAACTCTTGTATATCCTAACACTACCTCCAGCTCTTCTAATTCTCTTCTATAAGTTTCCAATAGCACAAGAGCTTGATAGTCTTGAGGAATATCACTTGACATCAACAGCGGCAGACCGAAGAACTTTACCAGGTCTCCATTGTCATCGAAAGTTACATTTAAACGACCCAAATATTTTGTGTAAGCGTAAGCTTGAACAACTGGAACTTTCTTTCCGCTAGGCTGAGTGACTATTTTGGGATATAAGTCTTCCGGGATCTGGTCATCAACAGGTCGGCCATTATACAGGAACGTATTGGTGTGACCTCCTACAACAATATCAACTAGAGGTACTTGAGCTGCTATTTCTTTATCTACAGTAAAACCAGAATGTCCTAGAGCTATAATAATTTTTATTCCGTTCTTGTCTAGGCGTTCACTTTCATTTTTCAGTGCCTCTATTTCATCTAAGATTTTGACATTGCCTGTATTTGATATAGAGAGTGTTTCTTGAGTTAGGTAACCAATTATCCCAATTTTCGTTTTGTCTATTTCTAGGACGATTGATTTTTTTATGTCCATTAAGTTCTGGTTTTCACTGAAGTCGCAATTGGCGCAAATGACAGGTGGAGTTATGTTGTCGATGTACTCGGAGAGCTCATCTGGGCCAAGGTCGAATTCGTGATTTCCCAGTGACTGAAAGAACAATAAAGTTTGAGTTTATTATTAATTTTCATGTCTTAAATGTTTTACAATAATTCAATTGTTAATGCTTAACTTGAAATTTATGTGGCTTACAGACCTACATACCAACAGTTCCATGAATCAACTGACACGTTTTAATAATTATTGCTTATTAGTGACAAGTGCAGGTATTAGTAAAAAATGATATGTTTAGTTATGCATTTTATGTTATTTATAGCTTACGGTTGTTGTTAATAATTGTAATTTTTATTGCGGTAACAATAAGTAATATTTTTTAGCTGTTAATTGTTTCCAATTTTACGATTCACATTCGATTAATAACGTTGCATAACTTCAAAAATTATGTGATATACAGGGTGTTAAAAAACTTGTGGAAAAGTTACCAAGCATCGAAAAAGAAGAAACTATCTGCTTTCAATTATTTTGTTCTAGGTTTTCTAATTTCCTAAAAATGAAATTTCCCTAAGACAACTTTTAAAATAAAACGACATTTTAAGGCAATAATAATTATTGGTGCAGAAGCTATGCGTTAAAGTGGTGCACACATTTAAATTCATTTTCAAAATACATAAAAAACAGAGGTGGAAAAAAATTTACAACTAGCAACATTGGCACCAGCAAGTTGGAAAGTTGATTCGCATAAATGGTTCGCTAACAACGTAAATTTTGACAGTACTACAATAAATAATTATAGCTGCACGTTAAAATGAGTCGCTTCTGCCGATCACACTCGTGATGTTTTCTTTATGCAACTTAATTTTGTTAGAAATAAATGGACAGACTTATCGCGAAAATTCAATCACGAGTGGTATTATTACTGAAAATGAGCCTGGATGTTTATAATGTTATGATGCAATTTATTAATACAAGAAAATATCTGACAAATTTGTCTTCCAGGTTTAGTTTACCAGTTAGGCCGCTTCATATTGCATGCGTTTAATATTAATTCATCGATCTGTAGTGTAACTAAGAGGACCCGGGCCCGTTCGTCTTTCGCGAAAAGCCACTGTGTGATCGTCTAGTTTCCCTCTGGGTTTCCCCTAATAGGACCGCTGTGTTTTCCTACGTTGTGTTTACCGTTGTCACCCCTGCTCTTTGATTGAGGTATGAATTACTTGATTGAGATTTGAGGTATGGATTACTATGGCCGAAACGGATGCGCAAAAGAACCTACTGTGACTCATTGTGTCTCGGTTGATTGGGATTTCTTTCGGAAAAGCGGGGAAATTAACTGAGACTCGTTGTTAACTGTGGACGTCCTGTCAGATGTCTAAAAGCGACCGAAGAGCGAGAGAATTCGTTTGCAAGAGCGTAAAATGGTGAAGGGCGAGAGGGGCTGATGTTTTTGCATAGAGAGTATAAAAAAGCGGAAAGCGAAGATAGATATATTTCATATACCTTTCAAACTTCTATCTATTTCAGAGACCACTCTTTTGCACACCTGTGCTTTCTTATTATTTCTCTTTGCTTTTGTTTCGTTTACAGACTATCCGGTATGTTGCGGGAATGTCTGATTGATTACCTACTCAACGATTTTCTTTACCTAATTTCCTTTTTCTGGTTTCTTTGATTTCATTTCAAGCAACTGCTTGAATTAATTAAAGAATACAACCATGTTGGTTACAGACTACCCGGGCTATGGCGGGAATGTCTGTCTTGTTCTCCTATTCAACGTTTTTCTTTACCTAATTTCCTTTTTCTAGTTTCTCTGATTTCGAGGTTCATTCGAGTACAGGGTTGCCACTTCTCCTGAATTTTGATTTCGTATCTTTTATAAAATCGTTCCTTCCGATTCTCTTTTATTTAATGATTTTATTTTCACAGTTGATTTACCTGGGAGAGTGAATTATTTCACCTCCGTTTATTTAATTCATAACCTGGGTGATACTGTATTTAGTTATCACTTTGTATACCTTATTGTCATTTGTCTTGTTCTACCTTTTATTGCACCCGTCGATGCTGCCTCGTCAGGCGACCTTTATGTCACATATGTTACCTTGCCCTTAGGCATTTGTCACTGTTATACCATTTATTGCACCTGTCGATGCTGCCCCGTAAGGCGACTTTTGCGTCACATATATTATATTACCTTGCCCTTAGGCATTTGTCACTGTTTTACCTTGTGATTTACCTTACTCGTCATTCGAGTGCTTTTCAGGTTGAAACCTTAATCAACTGTATTATTGTAGATTTTTCTACAACCTTGATTTATTACCCAGAGCATGTTGGCTCCGTTCTTTCTCTCGAAAATCTTTGTTCCTCAACGTGATTATTAGCTGACCATACTACAGACCACGACTCTTTAACCATTAATCTAGTTAATGATTGAAAATGCTGGACTTTTGTTTATCATTCGTGTTTAGGCTTGTTTACAGACAAATTACTTAATCTTTTGTATCGTTACCAGCCACCGGTCTGCCAGTAACACGAGTACTTCGGCCTATCACCCCAAAGAGCGTAGATAGTATGATGAGAAACATAATAATAGCGTTTGTCACATAAGATTCAGGTGTGTATAAAATCTGGTTAGAAGAGATTCGGAAAAACGACCTTATAATGATCAATTTGGTTTTTGAATCTAAATTGGCTTTACCCATTCTCGAGGTCGGTCTAATTTTGGTGATTTTGGTTTTCTATTCGCTGATTTGCCTATCCTACAACTGCGGGTGTTTTATTGCCCCGTGGCGTGCTACGATTTCCACTTTAAAGAGTCATGCTCTTGAACTGGTACAACGGAGGTCTTCACCTGGACATCGAGGTGAATGCCTCCCCCAACGTGGGACAATCGAGTACCTAGTATGAATCCTAATTGGGTATAGTAATGGAATCAGTATTTCCTGATAATGTATGCGAGTGGCAGATGCTACATCTGACAACCCTGCCTTAGCTTGCTTGGTTCTATCTGAGAGTGCAACCCACTGTTGCGAGTTCCTGTCATATAGCGCCATACAATGGAAAGAATGGATCGTTTTCACTTTCTAAATCGTATTATTTAAAAGGACAGCAGATGCTTGCCTACATCTGCACTAAATAAAAACTCGGACTCTTCGAAGAATAGGATGATTGAATCATGGGCCGTTTTGTTTACAGATTATTAATTCCTGACCTGGGTCTATTTTCGCTCCTAGCTCTATCTCGATTTCCTATACTTGAATTTGTAATTATTTGTTGAAGTATTTCTCTTTCCTGCCTAACTTGTTTTACGTGAAGTTGTAATTATTTGTCGAAGTATTTCTTTCCTGCCGGGGTCGTTCTATTTATTGACGTGATTGCGTAGGTACCTACTGTGGTGCCGCCTAATGCCTAGCTGATTATTTTACTTGATTTAAAATGGGGCCTGTGCACGTGACCATTGCGGAGAGGGTTGATTGTTTTACGTTGTCGGAAATGTGGTTGCAATGATATCTGCCCTAATTTATTTCTCAAGGGGTTTTTCCTGGGTTTAGGAAGGACGATTCGGCTGGAGTTCACATAACGTCTCTGGCCGAATCACTGGGTAAGAAGTGTGATTAGAAGTTTGTTTGGGTGCTATTTTATCCTAACTAAATTGGCAATGGAAATTCTCAGGTTGAAGAAGGACAATTCGGCTGGAGTTCACATAAAGTCATCTCTGGCCGAGTTGTAGGTTAAGAATTATGATTAGAAGTTGGTTCGGGTGCGATTTGACCCTAACTCATTTTGAAATGGAAATTCTTAGGTTGAAGAAGGACAATTCGGCTGGAGTTCACATAAGTCGTCTCTGGCCAAACTGCTGGTTAAGAAGGAGTCGTTATCTGGAGTTCACATATGCCATCTCTGGACAACGACTAAAGGGTTAAGGAGTCAGATGCGACCTGCTTGGAAGCTGATCTTCATCTGCCTGGTTTGCTCTAAGACGTCTGCTTTTATAGAAGCAGTCGCCCGTTTTCTAAACACCACGCAACAATGCACCTTATTGACATTGCCTCATATCGTGATTTGTTTCTTATCATATCTCCCTTCTCGTAAGACATGGCGGGTTGACCTCGCGGCTACCTTACTGAATTGTCCTAAACCTGAACTACCTAAATTTTCCTTCAAATCGGCCGACGCGTTCTGCACCTTTCCATTGTGTCTAGCTATTATAATTGCACCGGTTTAACTTTCATTTCGCGTTTCCCCCTACTTGCTATCTCGGGACCATGCTGTATTTCCGGCTGCCTTCATTTTTTAATTCGCTCTATCGTTTGAATAAAGTTTCATTACCGTGTGTGTGGTACCTAACGAGTTACTATTGTCCTTGCAAGAGGTTATTGTTTTGATTCTGATTTCACATTCTTTCCCTAGATACCCGGTCTGTATCTAGGTCATCCTTTTCTCCGTCATCACGCGGGTCGAGCGTGTCTTTTACAATACCCTGCCTTACCATCTGGTCAACTTCTACCCTAGCTTCGCCGTCTCTTCGATGTTGTTAAAAGTGCTGGAACTCCACTAGCTAGAGCGCTTCTATTTTATGAATATTTAATGTGCTGGCAGGAATCGTTTCTATTGATGTAACGGCGCGTAGCTGTATTTAATTTCCTAACAATTTTACCTTTAGGTATTTACGTACCTAATGCTTGCACTGTTTGCTCTTTCGATTTGGGCTGATTTAATGAGGGAGATGGAAACAATTTCCTTATCATCTTACCTAGGTGCGATCCATTTCAGTAGGATAAATAAATTATACAGTTACGATAATTTTGTTATCTTTCTTTGTCGACTACTTATAATCGGAGAATTTTTTTATTAATAATTATTAAAATGCACGTCCATGACAGTAGTTGTGAATCTCGATTGAAACCGAACCGAATCAGGCGAACCAACTATTAGACGCGAGAAAGCAACTAGAACGTAAAAAGAGACGATCGACGAAAATGCCACTATAACCTTCCATACTATTATCAATAAAAATCTGTCAATATTCTGGTACTCTTATATCCCAACGAAAATGACTCGAAGAATAAAATAGACAATAAATAGGGAAAATAAGCAAAACATGCAGCAAAAATAAAATAAAAAATAAAAAATACAACACAAAAGTCACAACAGTGAGCAAATACGACTGTCAAGGTAAAACCATTCTTATTTTCCTAAAAACAATATAAAATAATTAATAAAAACACCATTTTTAGACCGCGTCATTTACTGATTGTAGACCTAATTTCCGTTAAAAAAAAACATGACAAAAATTCTTAATTTTAACATGAGTTAACAAATTTGATTACGAATAAAGTGTGAACAAGGGACCCATCGGCCTCGAAATGTAGCTATCTTAAAATCGAGTAATTTTGTGAATTTTTTAACCACGAACATAAAAACCTAAAACCCAAAAAAGAACAATCAAATCAGTAAATTTTTTTGGTAGACCATTAACTAAGGTTGAATTTCTGTCTTATTTAATTGGGAATCGGGTTCTTGGGAATGAAAACAATCGGCCCTGAAACGTTTCGTTTTTTATAAAAATCTTTTAATAAATAATAATTTCAAATTCAACTTTAAAAGAAGGTTCAAGAAAAATTATCAAAATTAACTGTAAGTGCCCATCAGTAGGTTTTATTTCGTTATTAAATGAAATGAATGAATTAAATGAGAACTAAATTCAATGTTGCCATACCTCGGAAATATCTCGGAAACAAATGAAGATGGAATTTTTTTGCTTTGTTTTTTGAAATTCCATAATACCGTGTCATACTGTGTTGATGATTTTTTACGAGTTTTTCAATACCCTGTAGAATTTGTTGCAACACGTTTAATTAGCAATGTTTGCTCTTTTAGTAAATGACTTTTTTCCAGTTTTTTCCACTTAGCTATAAGTTTTCCAGTGAAATTCCAGTGAAAAGTGGAATTATAACAGTTATTAATCAATTTTAGTCAGACTATTAGTACTTTTTGGTTTCATTGCACAAAGTATCAGCAGTTTTATGTTGTATAAAATTAATTAATCATTCAGTTTTTTTTTTTTTGAATATATTTCAATAAATAAATAATTGTTTTTGTTTGACTGTCCTATTATACGACTGCAGTCCCAAATAATTCCTAATATCATCTCATCAGTAAATAAATATTACATTAATTACTTTCTCTTCGACCATTTAGTAATACGTTCTTTATACTGCCAATTTCAGTTAACTAATGACGTACATTCTCCATGCGATGGATGGAATGTTCATTACCTCACCGCTTGCGATGAGGGAATGTTCTAAGTCAATCGCACTGCTCGGAATTTTAACAGCTGATTTTCGGAATTCAACTCTGTGACGTCAACCAGATAAGATAACGCCACGGCTACCTATTGCGCTGGAAGCGCACCTTACCTGACCTGACAGACAGGTTTAATAACCAGGTTAGATAATTGCCCGTATTCACAAACGATAATTTCCTAAATAATTACGTAATTATTTAAATGAGTGAGATGGAGATATGCAGTTTTTTTGCAATAGAATGAGATGGGGATAATTGATTACGTAATTATTTAGGAAATTATCGTTTGTGAATACGGGCGAATATCTATTCATGAAAATATTTAACAATTTATAAAATGACTGGATGGTGGTGTGATAAGAAATGACCTCGGAGTTGCTCTCCATTCCAGAATATCATTTATTGATAATTGAAATGACTGGGAATTTAGTAAAAAACGACAACGCAAATAACAAGAAAATAATTCTATTGAAAAGTTTTATTTATTTTTTGAACTAATTTTAATAAATTTTCTCAAAAGGTCGAAGAGAAAATAGCGTCTTCATCTCGCGAAGAATAGCTATTATCTACTCGAAACGTTCCAACACTCGCCTGTCGGCTCGTGTTGAAATTTTCGTTCTCGTGGATAATAGTTATCATTCTTCGCTCGTTGAAGAATATACTATTATTATTTTTTATTTTACGCTTAAAGATAGGAAAAAATCAGTTTTTATTTCGTGGGCGAATTGGTGGGTGTTGGCTTGTTCAGGTAGGTAGGTAACTTTTCTGTCTCGACTCGCGGTCACGGCCAAAAGTGACATTCTCTTTTGGGAAAGAAAACTGATTTCGAGCCTTCATAGAAAAATATCTAAATGAGGATAGGTAGGTACTAGGTACTACATTTTTTTTGTTCTTTATTAAAACAATACTGTTTTAAGTTGAACAGCATGAACCTTAAATTATTTAGATAAAATCTGATTAAACAATATTTTGTTATTAATAATAAAAAAAATGGTGCTGTGATTTTCAATCCTTTTTCGTTATGGTATTAATTTTTCTCATGCAGTTGTTACACAATGAAATACATATAAGAGCTTTCAAATCAAAATTAATTCGGTAATTTATAAACAATTATATGAATAAAATTTAATAAAAAAATGGAATCATTAATAAAAATTTACAACTTACAAATCAATAAAAATTACTTACCATAACATCAGGTCTTAGCAAATTAACAAAATCGGCACAAATTTTCCACTTATGAATTGTAAACCAATTACTTCCAGAAAACATATCACCTGCATTTACAAATAGCACTTTGGGCCCTATTCCTTCATTTGCCAATTTCCGAGAACGTTTCACCTCATAAATGGTCCTGGCAAATCCTCCCAGACACTTATTACTCCCTCTGTCTTCTTTCTTGCAAGCTGCCGAGTTCCAAGCGGTTTCCTCGAATCTGCTATGCATATCATTATTATGGAGTAATAAGAATGAGAGGTCAGCCGAAGTAGCTATGATGGCGTAGATAAAAATCAGGATAATAACAATTGTGTTGTGCATCTTCGAGGTGATTGGAAAGAATCTAATCTTGACTATTAGAGTTAAGCGTTAATATTCACTGGCGGAAATTTATTAATAGCTTTTATTGAAAAATGATGTAACTGTACAGAGAGATCGAAAATATCTACTCCATTAGCCACTAAATGCGCTTAAAAGACTACAATAATAATAATAACATAAATCGAATTTCGCTTGTAATTCCAGTTTGGGATGCTGGATGCAGGCGGACGTACTTGGAACTACTTAAAATCTATAAGTGTTGTTGATCGGAAGTTGAGAAAGGACTATTGATGAAATTTGGGAATTTAGCATTAAATACCTATAAATTCTATTATTGTTGCTGATTTTTTAATATTGCGAAAAATTGCAAAAGCCCCGACAAAACCTAAAGGGAGTTTTTCATTGAAACTTATTTCCGAAAACGTCTCCAATCGGAGTTACACCCCTTCAAAGGAATTGGATAAAATGAGGTTTTCATTTATTTTTTAAGGATTGAAGAAAATTGAAGAAATTTGAAGAAATAAAATTTTTCATACCTATAACTTACCTTATCAAAGCCTTCCATTAGTTCGTTTCTCACCCTTAGAAAGGGTTAAAATTACAATACCTACTTTAAAAAAAATAAAAAGTTTTACAGCCTGACTCGCTCCGGACCATTTTAGTCCCATAAATGTACCGCTTTTGAGCATAACATAACTTGTATAAAATACAAGTCATGGAATAATCAAAATAATAAAAAAAATGTTAATTTTAATTTATTCACTGAAGCGATTATTGATTTTTTAAAAAGTATCTCTAGAGTCTAGAAGGCCCAATGTATAGAATGGGAATATGTACCTATCTGTAAACGTGGTAAAGAGAATAAAAAATTGAAGAAAACAAAAAAAAAAAAGGATACTCAATACTAGAGTAGTTCAACTTTCATTCATACAATTTCAGAATACATATAAAATGTAGCGAAAATCTAGAACAATTAAATTTTAATGCGAAAAATTTGACTTTGCATTTTCTATTTTAATTTTATGTAAAAAAAGTAAGCAATCTGTATAATAAATGTGAAGGTTATCATAAATAAAGTTTTTTATTGTCGCTTGCTGTTACATATTATAGAGAGTGTAATAGACAGTTTAGTGAGGTTCGTTATTTTTACGCTTTATAAATACTTTGGGTACCTAATTCATAAAAATACAACCAGTCTTTAAACGTTTCAGTCTGCTATGTTATGCAGTTTCAAACAATAAACAATTTTTTTTATTATGTTTATCCATTAAGTACTTTAACTAGTGCCAGCATTTTTCTTGTCCTTGATTTCCACGTTACTCAGATAAGAAACTTTAATAAATGATTAATCGCATCTTTGTTTTATTAGTTTCAACTACCATGATGATCTTCAGCTAAATTTAGACGTCCACTTTAATGAAACAGACTTCTATTAATGATTTGTGTTGACAAATTGGATAAAATTACTTAAATGTATAGTCAAAGGCTACTCAAAAAAATTTAATGCCAATTAAAGATTTTATAGAATTGCCGATATGATTACAGTACAGGAACAACTTCAGAGTACAAAAAACTGATTCAATCAAATATAAGGTAATAAATATTAAATAATGAATAAAGGCCAAAGAGGTATAGGTAAGGGAGTTTCTAGCTCTTAACTGGGATATGACATTTAAGGTAAATTAACGAAAATATTAATGAAATATCGCAGAGATTTTCTCAGCTATCAGGGTCTTTTCCTCAAGGCAGGTAATTTTCCTTTTATTTCTGCTCACAATGAAACTGCAAATCGATTGAACCCTTTAAGCTTGTAAATTTAATTCACATCATTACTAAGCAATAGTTTTAATGTAGCAACAGACTTTTTTTTAATTATTAGTTGGCAATCAATTTTTAAACTCAAAGTAGGTATCGAATAAAAATAATTAATTTAATAATCATTATAAACTCATAGTTAATAAATAGCCTAGTATAGAAATTCATACTAAAAAAGGATAAAATCGCAAAGCTTGATATAGTTCTGGTCTTTTGGAATTCAAATTTACAACTTCGAAAAACTTTTGCTCACTGACCACGCTAAAAACTGCGAAATTTTGGGACTTTTTGACTTCTTGGTTAAAAGTCATGCATTCTTGGACAAAAAAAATCGGTAATTTTTCAAAGTAAACTAAATTTGTAACAACCTAAGTTCAACTGCAGCTCTATCCAAAGCAGCATTTTAGGTTAAATTTATGTCGATTCGACGTAATTTAGGTATACTAATCTAATTCACCTAACCTAAATTACGTAAAATTTACCTCGAATTTACGTCACGAAGACCAAAGTGAGAGTAGATATTACGTAAATTCGTCGACATGAAATTATTACTATGAAGTTAAGTCAATATTACCTAATACTTAGTTAAAATTCACTTCTTGGAACGTTATACTTCATTGTAACAGCAAAAACTATTGATTAATATTAGAAAATAAACAATGGAGTCCTTCAAATAGGTAGGTATAGCGGATTTTACGCCTGAAGTTAGCGCAAAGAACTAGCACACCGATAGTACTGTTTATTCCAGTGCACTGTTGCCAGACAGTAAAAATTAATTTCGCATTTAAAGATATGGGCGAGGAAAAAAAAATTTCTATAATATCTCCGTCCCTAGACATTTACTCACCGCTGTTTGTCGGAGGTACATCTAAAGCAAAGACTAGTTTGTAATAATTCGAGGTTCATTGCCCATTAAATGCATGAAACTTGTTTAAAATCCCACTGAACTGCTTGTAGAATTTCGTGGGATCGTGGCAACCGTGTACGGGAATATGTTCTATCGGCCTCTCGGCACTAGCTCTCGGAGCTATATTCAGGCTCGTTGGTCAGGTGTTGCTAGACTGCCTGGAGTGCCATCAATAGGTGGCATCTTGTGGTTATGGTTATGGCACTACTTATGGTTATACCTTGAAATTCTTGAACATCGCTGTTGTCACGTTAGTAACAATTGTACCTTATACCTATACGCTATAAATAAAAATTACTTGAAACAGCTTCAATTTAGAGGAGTGCCTGTATTATTTTAAATTAGGTATGTCGGTAGGTACCTATCAGGTTTTTGTAATGCAGGAAAAATATAAGTTAATGAATTCTTAAACAAACAAATGTAATAATTTGATATAAAATTACTTATTAACATTAACAAATTAATGGGATTCCACATAAGGAAGGGGGAAGCAAACATCCAAGTGAGGTTACGTTACATACACATGCGGGAGAGGAAAATAAAATTGCACTAGGTAGGTACTTCTTCTTTTGATTTAAAAATTTATACTGGCCTTTATTAGTTCAGTACATCAAGCTAAATTACCAAACTTTTCATTGAATGTAGGTACTTGGAATTTAATTGCGATTAACTTGTCACTAATTTCTTTTTGTTGCTAGTTGAAAAACTTGAAGTAAAATTACGTAAAATTTATGTTTATTTTTCCCAGAATCATTTGACTTGAATGATACACTTACTTTGAAGTAAGATTTTTGTGAATAATGACTTAATTGGCCTATGTCCATTCATATGGATAACTGTAAATGGAAAATTTTCCCATTTGTGGCCTTCAAAGTCATTTTTACTTTCAAGACGAATATAGGGAAATTAATTACCAACCCTAATTTATTTATTATCGACTGTATGGTTAATATAATTTTGAAGTCAGAAACTGGTAAACAATTTGGTCAAATAGTCTTATGTAATACCCTATATTCACCCTGTTGGTAAATTTTACCATAAGGATATTTTTATTAGTCAAATTACCTATTATTTCCTACAACATTTACTTATAAGTTAAATGTCTTCAAAGTAAAAAACTGACTAAAATATTACTTCATAAAATACTTGAAAGTCGAAAATTAAGTAAAATATAAGTAATTTTTGACTAAAATTGGACAGAATTTCCTAATCTTCACAGAAACGACTAATTTTGCTGCTTGTGATAGACCATGACCGTTCGAAGAAGATCTATTTTCTCGAAAATATCTACAATTTCAAGTTTTGCTCCCGTCCAGAGCAAAATCGCTCGTTCTATGAGAAAAGTCATTGAAAATAAAGTTTACCAGGTTCGTCAAGTTCGTCAGGTTTGTGTTTTTCCTCAGCTTCCTTAGGATCATCCTCGTCCTCCTCTATGCCTGGTCTTCGTCTATCGAAATCAAGCCGACTTTTTTGCATGATTTCCCTTAGTAGTTTAAGCATAGACCCGAGCATTTGAGCCCAGCTTTCAGGCAAGTACTCGCCACCCTGTATTCCTTCCTTCATTTTATAGGCTATGATTTTGAGAAACTGTGGTGTGGCTGGCTCCTTATGAGTCCCTCAGGCAGGAGCTCATTTCACAACCCCACTCGGTGGGGTCCTTCTCTATCCCCAGCTACCTTTGCACTTGGTGGTAGGTGCGGAACGCATGGAAAGGGGCAGCCTCGGTATTTGGGGATGAACGTGCCAGATTAACCTTTGCATTTTCCGCTGCCTTCACGACGCTCTGGAACTTCAGGTGGTGCAGTCTCTGAGTGGCTGGAACACCTCCGTAAAGAGCCACCAAACGCTTTTCGTCAACTTACGGAATACCCTCATGCGTTGCATCTATTAGGAGGAGCAGCCAAATCTACAGCTTGGTCGTGGCCTCTTTTGAAATTGACCACACAATTTACTTTTCCCCTGCCAGAAAACGGCAGAGGTGGTGCCACATCCAGTAAAAGAGTGAAGTAACCTACTTGGTACTTCAACGTCCCCTCGGTTCAATGCACTGATGGTATAGAATCATACATCCTGCCTCACTGCTGCCACGTCCACGATTATGAAAGCGCAAGCTGTGAATGGTAGAGCCCGATCTACATCTGCGTCTTCCGTCTCTGTCTTCTCCGTCTTTGTCGAGAGAGAACGCAGAACATATAAGATGTTGAATCAGGCGTTCTTTTTTCGGTCATTCGACAACATCTTATCCTGGGGTACTATGATGATCGTAGAGGAGCCAAAAACAACTTATCTGAAAGAAGCAGTCTCAACCGCTTTGCAGATTTTGTACTTCGGAAAATGGACAATCTTGGGTTATAGCGTGGCCGCTATTGGGTTTACAGAGCTGGAGTTGGGCTTAACTTATTACAAATTTATTTAACTTTAATGAGAAAGTTCTGAAATTTGTTTGTCCAATTTCCAAAACCGCATAGCTTATGACTTTTAGAACAAAAAGTGAAAAATTCCTAAAATGGGCAGTTTTTCGCGAGGTGAACAGCAAGCACAAGTTTTTGAAGTTTGCAAATTTGGATTCACCCTAACTGGTCCAAACAACATACTAAAAAACCAGAACTACATCAAACTTTGAGATTTTAATGGCAATGTCTACTTGGATGGAGTGCAAAAAACAAAGCTCTGATCCATCATCAATTTTACAAACGTTTTTGCGCACTGACAGGCATTTTATTGCACCGTGTTTTTCTTTTGCTTTTTGTCTTCTGTCAATTTGGCTTTACAATTTGTCAAATTATTCTTCTCTCTTGTATTTTTAAAATAAGATTTAGGGAACAAAATAATAAAAAACACTGACATTGGATAATTGGGAAAATAATTTTCAAAATTGTAAACACAATTGGCAAAAGAGGAAAAGCAAGAGAAAAAAAAGAAAGTTTTTTTTTTGTTAATGAAAATGGTTAATTATGTTGTTCTAGCCATTACAGTTCAGGCAATGGGTATAGGTCTTGAATTACAAAAGGTCAAGGAGAGTTCTAATTTTGTGGTACAGTTCGGTGTTTTCATTGATATTCCGAGGTTGCGACCTTGAGCAACCGCCGCTCGCGTCTACATATTGGGTAAACGTGACAAATTGGAAAAATCTAGAGAGAAGATAATTGTAGGTATCCACTTTCCAATATGGCGGCGCGAGCGGTAGTAGCTCAAAGTCGCAAACTCGAAATATTAATGAGGACACCAAACCGTAGGTACAAATCTACCGAATTGGAACTCTCCTTGATGACTCGACAAAGTGTGCATTTGAAAAATATTCATTCTAAACGTTCAATATTCAATACACAGTAGAAAATAAAACCTTAAATTAATTCAGTCATCTAATTTTTGTTACAGAGTCTTGGAAACCATGAGTTCGATTACGGCATCTCCGAGCTGGTGCCATACCTTCAAGCGATATCGGTTCCTGTGGTGACATCAAACATCGATACGAGCAAGGAACCTCAACTTTCCACCGTGAAAAAATCGATCGTTCTGGATTATAACGGCGTCAAAGTCGGAATCTTGGGCTACATAATCAAGGACACTAAAATATTAGCCAGTACAGGAAATGTGACTTTCAGTGACGAGATTGAAGCAATCAGAGAAGAAAGCGAACGTTTGGACAAATACGGCGTGAAGATAATCATTGCCCTAGGACACGCTGGTTTTGTAAAGGACCAACAAATAGCAGCAGAAGTTCCCCTTGTGGACGTGGTCGTTGGTGCTCACAGTCACACATTTCTCTACACTGGAAAAGCACCAGACATTGAAACTCCTGAAGATGTTTATCCAAAGGTGGTTACTCAACCCAGTGGCAAAAAAGTTCCGGTGGTTCAAGCATATGCATACACTAAATATTTGGGTCGTTTGAATGTAACTTTCGATGACTTAGGTAATTTGAAACATTTCAGTGGGTCACCTGAACTTCTCTCTAGTGACATTCCACAAGACGAAGATGTCTTATCTCTGCTGGATAGTTACAGAACAGAAGTTGATGCTTTGTATGGTAACGTAATAGGAAAAACAGCTGTAGATTGGGAGTCTTCAACTTGTAGACACCTTGAATGTACGACAGGCAATCTAATAGCAGACGCTTTTGTCTTGTACGTTGCAGATAAAGCTAAGACTGATTACTGGACCACTCATCCTATAGGTTTGATTAACGGTGGTAATATCAGAAATAGTGTAAGTGTTATGTCTACGCAAGGCGTTATATCACTGGGAATTTTGAAAGAAGTGTCCCCTTTTGAAAATCTTTTATCAACCTGCTATTTAACTGGCAGAGACCTTTTGAAAGCTATCGAAACGGGAGTGAGAAGTAATGGAGAAACTTCGAATGGGGAATTTTTGCAGTTTTCTGGAGTTAAAGTAATCTTTAATGTCGGCAATCCAGTCGGAAAAAGGGTTGTGGATGTCAAAATTCGTTGTGGAAATTGCACTGTACCTTCTTATGAAGATTTAGATTTAGACGCTAAGTATGGGGTAGTAATAAATGATTTTATACTAGAGGGTGGAGATGGCTTTTCGGTTTTAAAAAATAAGTGCCTAGATAAAAAAGTTTTTTACCAAGCCGCCGAGGCCAATATAACTACCTGGTATTTACAACACTATAGCCCCCTTTACACTGAAATTCAAGGAAGAATAAAATTTGTTAATAACACCAGAATTTCAAAGGCTAGTTTGAATACAGCTCGTTTTATTCACGTTGCATTGTTATTAATTTTAGTTTCAAGGTTTAGATGATTTCTAGTGTTCACTTAGATATGAGAATTTAGTAGATAAGTTTAACTTCAATTATTGTAGTGGAATTATGTTGGGGATTAGTTTACTTAAACGAGTCTTTATGCGAGATTACATAAGACGAGTAATTGTAATTGACAGCATTTAATTATGTACGCTTAAAGTATTATTGTACTTTTAACCACTCGATGGTAACAATCTTGTAAAAATTATCCAGTTTGTATGAAAAAAAAAATTACCTAATTACAATAATTAAAAAATTCTATGCTTCATCTATATATTTTTTTAATTGAGTTATATTTACATCGTCCAGAGTGTGGTCTAAACAACAGTCGAAAATAATAGAGATAATAACTAAAAAAAAACGTTGTGTTCTCTTGGATTACAGTTCAGAAATTATAACAAATTTTGCGTGAGATTAACATTTTTTATTATTTTTATGCTCATAATTCAGTTACTTAAATTTATGACGAAAAAAATGTTAGGACAGTGAAGTATGACTCAAATTTAAGAATTTTGCAACTTTAACTAACCAGAGTCATAAAATTGTTTTATTTTTGATAAACTTCTTATTTATTGGAAAGAAGTGCAATACTCGTGACGTTTTATTTTTTATTACCTAATTTGATTTATGAAAATACGTAGATATTAAAATATTTTGAAACACCGTGCCATACCTTCTTAAGTTAGCTACCTATACCTACTTAATGTTTGTATTAGAAACTGAAGAATTGTCTGAGTATTAATATTTAGTTGGTGCTTTATTTTATGATTTATTTTATTAAACGAATTTTAAATAAAAATTATAATAATAATACAAAAAAACGATAACAAATTTTTAGGTACCTAGGCAAAAATATTATAAAACTCAAGGAAGGCTGTAATTATTATAAAAGTATAAATAAACAGTACTGTCTCTCAAGCTATTTAGTTTTATTCATTCCACTGTCCCTTTTACAATTTTCTTGGGAAAAAATCAACAATACCATGACGAGTGTGTGTAGATTAAATTTAATCAACCATTTTTTAAAGACATTTTTAAGGACATTGGGGAAATTGGTTATTTATTTATTTTGAATTATTCAAGAAGTAATTTTTCCCTTCTCCAGCTTTGAATTTAATCTAGATAATAACATCTTCCCAGGCTTCTCGCTTGGCTAAACAATCACGCAATTTTGCAGTGTTGAATCCATCGATACCTATGAAACAACGACATAAGGAGATATGATACTAGGCCGTCATATTTTCATCAAGCCGGCGCAATGACGTCAACAGGATCTCATCGACGAAAATTGAATTTGCATTGACTTGTGATGGAAGAATCCCAATTTCTTTTGTATTGAAGACCTAGCCTTATCTAATATATCAGCTATTCAAAAGCGAGCCTTCGATAAGCAAACTGATTTTTAACCTACGATTATAAAAATTTATACTCCAGCATTATAAGCTCCATAATTTTACAAATAAGAGCAATCGAATGCCTTTCTATCGCTGCTTTCAACATCCACTACTTCAATATTTTTGGAACAGTTCTCGGCACTGTCACAACGGTAATAAATTTAATATCAGGCAACTAATTAATTATATAAAGAATGTGAACTTACCTTTCTTGATTTGTCGACTCGTTATGAAAGATCCTGTTAACCAAAACAAGACGATTTAGTTCTACTAATCCTCGATTCCTTGAAACAAATCCCTACCCCTACTTCTGCAATCGATTGAGATTTTATCTGGAGATTTTCTGTTCCAATTGTTCCAGATTTAATCTGCCGGCATTTTTTCTCTGTATATCCTGATTACGAACATAACCACTTCCTTAAAATGTTTTGAACACACTCTGGCATTTGATGTAGTCGTCTTCACGAGAACACGCATGCTACCATGCCTTTGATAACACACTCGATCACTCGGCAAACGAAAAAACATCACATTATCGATATTATGCGGATGTATGGAGCTGAAGCCTGGACAATTACAGACAAAACAGCCTTTGATAATGCGCCTTACGTCCTGAGTGAAAAACCTGAGACATTGGAGCGGAAAAACAGCTACAGGGCTCTTGAGAAAGCAGCAGACAAAGTAAAGTAGGTCATGATGATCGCCAATATCCTTAGAGTATGAAGCACGCTAAGAAGAAGAAGAAGAAGAAGAAGAATCGATGTTATATTTCGCTATGTTATCGCTACACAATTATTGTACAAAGCACATCGCGCAGCAATTCTTGCATTCATTAATTACGCAAAATATACTAATTAAAACACCATACTTCTAAATTAAATGTTATCCATAAAGATCGAATTGGAATCTGCGCAATATCATTATCTTTTAAAGTTTATTTTTTCATTATCGATACCTGGTAGTCAACGTGATCATTTATAAGAATCTATGAAGGGCTCTTCATTGCTAGCAAGAGGATATCCTCAGCTATGCTGCATAATACTGGCAACAAATTTGAATTTCTTAGCTTCAGGTGCCATAATATTTTTCAACTCCTGCATATACTGCAAGTAGAGGTGGTGACCACAGTTGGTATAAAAAATTGCTGTTGCATGAAAGCCTTAATTCCAGTTACTGATGAACTCTGAGGTTTCATGAACTCTGTTTCACTAGAGTGAACACTAGAAAATTTGACATCGAAAGTTTTGTAGTGGGTTCATGTGGACTAAAAGTGGAAGCCAGGCAGCAAACTTTTCTACCTCATTCAAAATCGTACCTATTCATACATTCTTTTTAATCAACCAAAAGTAGCCATGATTAATCTCCTCTCTATGATGCAGAATAATATCCTAAACATCACATTGAAATTTAGAAGAAAACTATTTCGGCTAAAGTTGTATGAGCGAAAATATGAGCTCTAACTGTCCTTGCATAAGCGTTCCCTGTCAACAATTTTTCAACAGAATCTATGGCATAAACAGTATTAATTGAAATGCTCAGGTCCATGATTTTGCCTATTCTCCCATGAAGATTTTCAATAAGTGACACAAAACAAGTCTTAATGACAAAATTTGACAGTTCAAGGTCATCCGGACGAATTGCCAGAAGTTTTTTGACCCAATGATTTTGTCTTATTTTCAACAGCAGCTAACAAAGTCCAGTAAATGGTATCACAATCAGTTGGGGGGCTTTGATGAATGGCCGGCAACCAAAAATACGTAACGTATTTTGGTAGGGGATATATTTTGAGATTTCATTTCAAACCTGTTCCACCCGGCAATAACTATAAGATCCTGAAAGTGTTGTCCAAGTGTCTGAACATTGAAATCATCATTATCGTATAGGTACTTATGACTGGGAGAAGGCTGGTTTGTGTAATCCTAATGACTGGGACATCACTGAGGACACTTCCAGGTGCACAGTATCTGAGTAAGATGGACAAAATCCTAAGGAAGAATAACACTTTTGCCAACTTTCGGGACACATTTATCTCATACAGAAATGCTGCTAAGCCAATTTGCACGGGGGATAGCAATCTAGGCCTTACATCACCAACTGTTACAGTTATGCAAGAGGTCTACACGTTTCTTCTTCCATTTTTTAATGTTGTTTTCACGCTTTTTTTCAAAAACTACTGATTTAGTGAAAGCTTGAAGACCTTCAAATAGAATGACCAAATTGTTTCATTTTGAAAATCCAGCTGGTGGTGGGTATTGTGTGGTTTCATAAACCATCGACCGAATAACTTGAGTGATTATCCCGATAACTGTTTCAACAATGCGGAGTCTCGCTATTTTTGAGTTAAAAACTAAGTAAATGAAGTAAAAATTCTATGAAATTCAGTTATTTGAGAAAAAAATTTGACTGAAAATGCGAAACATAACTTACAAAGACCAAAAATACAATCTGAAATCAAGGGGTTTCATAAACTGTTACAGGATTATGTCAGTAGATTACCACTACGTAGGATGCGTTCCAAAAGATCTATTTTTTACTCCATATCCGTTGATGAGCGTCCATTACGCGTGCTAATAAAACCTACACATTTTAGTATTATGATATTAGGTGCCCCTGAGTTTTGATTCAAAAAAAGACACAAAACCACTCCAAAATATTCGTGATTGTCATATTTTGCGTAAGCATTTCAAAAAACATAAAATTGACGTTTAGAGACACTTATCATAACGAATACAATACAATACAATTACACGATCAACGATGATAGTAGGGAACAGTTTTGAAATTGAACAACAGAGCTGGAATTGTAAAGTTTTAAATTTGACACAACGATGTAGTAATGAGGCTATTGTTGAATGGAACTGTTATTATTATTCAACAGAGCAATAGTAATGGATGTTTGAAAATTTGTTATTTAATAAGAGGTAGGTACGAGTAGTAGATAAAATTTATTTTATAATTAAAATTAAAAAAAAATGTTTATATGACTAGAAAAACACTTTCAAGAAACATAATATGGCATATTATGGCACGCTTATATAAATATAAATTTAATATAAAAGTAAATAATTGTTAGCTATAAATCTATAAAATATACCTAAGGTTCTTATTTTTTATCGATGTATAGTTATGTGCTAAAGATATGGCTAAGCAGTGATCCAAAATTTCACAAATATTTTTATGCTAACTGGGACAATTAATGTATAGGGATCCATTATACAGATTGAATGCAAAACGACAAAAAGTCTAATTAGCAAATTTTTGGTCACTCTTAGTACATATTATATGAATTATTGCCTAATTATTGCAAATTAATTTTTAAATGACGAAATAAATATTTGATATCAGTCTATTGCACTAAAATAATGCCAGTTGAGCAATAAATACGTATTAGTAAACGAGCAAAAATATTCGATACCATTAAAATATAAAAAATATTGAAAATATTACATTTTTATAAATTAATCATCAATCACTAGTTTCATTCTGATCTGACTATCATTTTTTCTTCAACTGGAGTTAGGTTGTCCACAATTATTATTATCGGTGTTTGTTGAATACATTAAATTACTGCCCTGGAAACTGGCTGTAATAAGTTTTCGAATTTGATCAGCAGAAAGATCCCTCGTTTTGTAATTGCTCAAGAGCTTTTCAAATTCTTCATAAGCAGTCCTTTTGTTTTCCATAGTTGCGTGAAGCGATTCTTCTTCAAGAGGTTGCGTTGCTTCGTTGCAAAATATGTTGTTCTCGATAACAACCATTTTAAACAGTTGACAGTAGGAATTGTGTGTAAGTTCGTGGAGTTTATTCTAGAAAAAAAAATATATAACGAATTAATTCTTAGCTTCATTTATAGTATTATACTGGATAGGGCAAAATTTTGAGTTTTGAAAAAATACAAAATAGGTCAATTTTCATAGTGAATTTATTTTTTATTGCATTGACGTAATTTTTTCTTATTTGGTTCCTTATGGTTCAGTAACGACGACATCATCTATTGTTTTAAAAGGGACACCCTGTATATTTTTGTATTTCCATATTGCATGAGAAAAATAAACAAAAATGGGTTTTATGGCGGCAGTTATAAATAAGTAAAAAACCCAATTTAACTTTTTTAAAGCAGCTTAGGTACCTTCAGAACCTGTTGTAGTACCTATTGAAGATACAGGAAAACAGCTTACATGTCCCTGTCTTAATTTTTCATGTGGTATATACTATTGAGTGGATGAAATGTTAATACAGGTGGGGAAAATTATCGGGTTTTCATCAGTCTTCAATAAAATCCCAAATAATTGTTTTTAATTAAGCTTCTATTAATATGAATTTTTAATTAGGTTCTGAAATCATAATAACTATTGATTCCGGAGTGTTTGGCCGTAACCCACGGAGACTCGCTCGAAACGTTTCGTCTGCAACTGCGGTAGATATCATCAGCAGTTTGTTACCTAAGGATTACTCGTATTACGAGTAAACACGAGGAGTGGAAGAGTTGTTTGCGCACACGTAATCGCTGAATGATGATGTCCACCGTAGCTGTAGACGAAACTTTTGGTTTGGATCAAACCTTCACGGAATATGGCAAAACAACATCCCGGAATGATTTCAGTTGAAGCAAGCCGTGGAAACCTACACAGGTAATGTTACTGCTAGAACAAACAATTTTAATTAAATTAAAACGACCTTTCCTGTGAATTTTTCAATGTAAGATCATCAAAAATTTCACCCCTTTTCACACAGGATTATATTTGCAAAACGACCGAAAACTAAATCAAACTTGTTTATCGATTAAGCCAATCAATTGTAGTCAAATCAAGGTTATGAAATATTATAAATAATTTTCAAAAAGTACATTTTTAAAATTAGAAAATCAACTTGAAGCTGGTATCTAGGTACTAAACTTCCTTTTTCATGACTAATTTTGATTGAGAAAGTAAGAAAAATAAAGTTTAGGTTTCCAGGACTTTTAACTAATTTCCATTGTTGAAGTGTATTAAATTTTTCGTGCGGTCATAAAATTTTACGTGTTTAACTATTTTACATTTAACTGGCAGTGGCATAGTTAATGGGGTTCTTTTTTATTTAAACCCCTGAATTTCTACGCCACTCGCCACTGGAGAAAATATATTATTAACTGAAAATTATTAAAGATCTCGAGGAGGCTTAGTTTTTGAGATATTTAGATTTTTGATAAGTGAGAATACATCTTAAAACTCCAAAATTCGGAAGACAATTATTATTAGTGTTCTTTAGATAACGAAATTTTGCGTGTATCAGTATTAACGTAAGTATAAAATAATTAGTAATAGTAATAAAAGTCACTATAAATTACAATTTTAAATAAAAAAATTAAAATAACAGTAAAAAACATCGATCTTATCCAATGGCGTAGAAGTTTCGGGGCTTGAAAAAATAAAAAAATAAATCCCAAAACTATTACTGGTTTCGTCTGAAAAGTTAATCGTATTCAAAAATCTTACTCCTCTATGACTATTAATCTAACTACACAAACGTTGAACGAAGTATCTTCAATAGTAGATATAGAAGATATTCAATAAAATAGATTTTTTCCTCCGGTTCAACAAGGGAAAAATATTTTGACGTGTTCTGCCATTTGCCGGAGTTATGAACACACAAAATGAAATATTCTGTATAAGTATCACTGTGTTCTCGACTGTGTTACATTACAAATGAAAAAGTTACGCAAAACTTGGAGGCTTTGGAGGCCAACAATACGAGGGGGCTAATTTTCTTGAGTGAGTTATTTCTAACCAGAAATACTATGACATGCAAAATTTTATCTAACTCGTAATACAATTAAAAAATGTGCGTATCACACCTGACATTTGGTTCTTTACATTTTTAATCCTCACAATCAGATGTCACAATAAAAATTTAAACAACCAAATGCATGCCAAGGTGCAGGTGCATAGGTAATATGAAACAGAAGTTTAACCACTGAAGATTTTTTTTTCTTTTGCAGTAAAGTAAAAAGATGAAATTATCATTTGAAAGAACAAGAAGTAAACTATGATCGCTATTACTTATTAAGTAACAAAAATATGTATTCTGACAACATGGGGAATATTTTTAATGACTTTACATTATTATTCAATTATTAAATTTTCTAACAGAATTTATGTCCAGCAATGTCAGACTAATATTTTGATATTAGTCAGTGGTTGCCAGATAAATCAGAGATTATCTGGCATATCAGCAGGATATTACGTTCCTGCAATCAGGCCTAAATGTCTTATCACTATAAACAATACTCGAGCAATTAGTCAAGTCTTCATTTACCAGTCTTTACCATTACACCACGAAGAAACACACCACAGATTGAGTATGCAGATACTTACAGGATTTTTTTGTCAGATCAGGAACAAGATTAAAACAATTTCAGGATATAAACTGCCTGGAAGCAACACAGACAAACTAAATGGTCTGACAGGTAGAATCAGAATCAGTGTAAAGCGAATGCGCCGCCAAGGATAGGGTAAATCGATACTCATAATAATAATTACTGCAAATACTTTAACGGATGCATGATAATACTTTTAAGATAATGATACCACAAATTGTTCCAGAAGCGATAAGTAGTAATAGTCTCGCCATTCAAAATTAACAATAGCTCTATACATTTATTGGTATTTGGCTATTTGGAAACATTATGCTATGTTCGTTTATTTATAAACATTGGGATTTAGTTACAAGAATACAATGTAGAATATGATTTAAGAGGTATAATAAATAACGTCTGATTGTTTGATGATTTTTTAGTAGGTAGGGAAGTAAAATATTCTGATAATAATGAGTTAAAAAGGTAGATGTGGTGATTTTTGGATTTAGGATTAAATAAAATAGCAAAAGTTGCAGTGAAAAGAACACTGGATCTGGTGATTTTTGGACTTTATCAGTAAAATGGCTAAACTTACAGAAGTTATTCATTTTTAGAATATCTGCTACTTAAGGAACTGGATCTTAAGTCTTTTGGATTTACGAGTGAACTGGAAAAAGTTACAGAAAGTTGATCATTTCGAGAATCTGCTCTTCTACTTATTAAGGAATTGGATCTGGTTACAGAAAGTTGATCATTTCGAGAATCTGCTCTTCTACTTATTAAGGAATTGGATCTGGTGATTTTTGGATTTAGTAGTTAAAATGGCTATAAACTTACAGAAGTTATTCATTTCGAGAATCTCTTCTACTTAAGGAACTGATGGATCTTGTGATTTTTGTATTTACGAGTAAACTGGCAAAAGTTACAGAAATTTTGATCATTTTGAGAATCGCTTCTACTTAATATAAAGAACTGAACATTTTATCAACTAGGCTATTGTTATTTTTTTTTAAATTTGTAAAAAGTTAATTTCCATTGCTACAAAATAAAATATAAAAAAAGTGCAAATAATATTATGTCTTCACAGAAAGTCAACTTTTGGGGATAAAATTCCAATATCTGACACCAAAATCGATTATTGGATGAACCTATGAAACTTTACAAAAAATCCTGGACGCAGCGTTAAAAGTTTCATAAAATTGAGAATTAAGGTTCCTTTTAATAAATTTAAATTGATCACATTATCCCCACGTTAAACAAATATCAATGCAAATGTTCATTAAAATAAATGAAAAAGGTTTCTTACCAGTATTATATCACTTCCTGAAATTTATCTGAATCCTTAGATATGCCGGCCTCTATTTAACAAACATGATTTACCCAGAAAATAAATTTCCAATAGAAATTATGTACCATGCAGCGTTCTTGAGGTCTTAATTTTCTTCCAACTCTATGTTAGATCATGCTTGGTCTATTAATTGTATACTCTTAAACATGACGGGGTCATTTCAATAATTTAATTTCGAGTTATGCGCGAGCATACACTCTCGCTAATTTAAAAGACCCAAACCCAAATGATCACACTCACAAGTCACAAGTTCACAACTCACAATATGTTGTGAACTGAGCACTGAGGAGCGAGCTCTGTTCGAAGTTCGAACTGCTGGCTGCAGTTGTGTTGTTGTAGTGTACAACTAACTATAAATATATTTCATATATCCATCCATCCCTTGTCCATTGAGGAACGTGGCTTACATAATGTTCTGTTTAGTCTAGACAAAGAGGGTAACTCACTGTTAGGGAGACGGAAGCAGTGGCGTAGCTGTCAATCTAATTGCTGCAGGGAACATAATTCATTATGACAATTCATTAGATTAAAACTATAGCAAGGCACACTTTCCTATAAATATAATAAATGAATCGAGCAATCACTAAATTGAGCTATAATGATATAATTTTGGTTATCATGTATTATGCAACAAATCCCCAAAAACTGATGAGAATATCTCAAATAAAAAAGTATTTTTTTACCAAAACTAATAGCATCGATTTTTTGAAAGATAATCAGTTCGAGCTTTTTTACTCCAGATAAAGGAAAAAACAGAAACCAAGAATTAGGTGACTAAGTGACAGTATTGAAAATTTTTTTTTTGTGCAATTTTACTTTACATTTATTGATTTTAGAATGAGAATAGGCGTTTCATTCCAAGTTTGATGTGAAATAACTCTCGGTGTAAAAGGATATTAGAAAAATGTGTCACTACATGATTTTTCGTTGGTTCAAAAAGTTTGTCACAAATCTCAAATAAATTTAATCATAAAAGGGATTAAAGAGACATTCGCAAAATTAATTTAGTAAGAATTATTATTGTGATTTAAAATAACGAAATTTTTGTAGTTATTAATTAATAACCTTCATTAGACAGACAATGTGAAATGTGATAGTTTTCCGTTACTGATGCTAACCTCTGAAGATGAGTACTTATTCATACCTTCGAAATATGTCACTCAGCTGCTATTATAGTAAATTTTAACATACAAGATCGAAAAAATTCTTCTATTAGGTTTAGGATACATTTTTTTGATAAAAAAATTATATTGAATCAAATAATTTTTGAACCTTGATGTGAGAATAATTTTACACGTACACCGCTGGCTGCTCCGTATGTTGCTCGATTCGATTCGAACCCCATGGTTCAGTCAGTTATTGTTCCAGTTCCACCGTTCCACGTTCATCAGTGATTCGCGGTTTTAAGCACGCACGGACACATCTGGCTCTTTTATTTTATTCTAATTAGGTAACAAGGTGGCTGAAAAATAACGAACTAAACTGTAAAAAAATGAGCCATAGTAACGTAATTTACTTAAATTCTTCTCCAAGTCTTTAATAGTTGGAGTTTTCAAACTGTTGAAGTAAATTTAGGGTTACATATATGTTGATATTTCTGGAAAATATTATTCTTTTTTATTATTTTTTATTGAATGAATAATCGACACTGCTAATACTAATTTACTCCTATTAAAAAAAATTGCCCCGTTAGGACTTAGGATGACATAATTATTGTGCATAATATGTTATTATTGACTCTAGAGGGTATAGCTATAAAGTCTACCAACCCGATGAATCTTTCAGCACAGAGAATAGAATTCTGTGCTTTCAGTTTTGAGCTTTGAAAAATACCTATGCAAAAACAGGCCAAGTTTGTATTTTAATTAACTTTTTATTGACGTAATTTTTTTATAGAGGGTGATCTTTGGCTCCGTATAATAACAACTCCGTCTATTTTTTAAATAGGACACCTTGCGTATTATTGTATTTTCATATTTCACTAGGTCATGAAGGCGCGCATACGCGCGCCCTTATCTGAAGTAATCCCCGAGTTGAAGTGATCTTCACAACTAACATTCTCCCTAACATTAATATCGTACAGGCATTTTGGAGTGGATAGAGACCCGGCAGAGGTACGTTTTAAAATTATATTCATAATGTACAGGGTGTCGCAAAAGCATAAAAAATATCAAAGTTATGTTTTTTTAAATGGAATGCTCCTATGTTATTGCATTTTTAGATTGTATGAAAAGAGAAAATAAGATTGGCTTTCACAGTTGGTGCTTAAATTCAGAAGTTTTTGAGTTATAAACAAGTGAAAATCGTCATTTTTCAAGTTCATGGCCCTGTACAACGAAAACGGCTGAAGATAGAGAAAAACGGCTTACATGTCCCTATTTTAACTTTTCATGTACTATCCTACGATGTAGATGAAATGTTTATACAGGGTGATAAAAAATTTGAAAAATTCTCCACGCGTCGCCAAATAAAAAAATCAAAGAAAGCACAAATGTTTCTATACCATAGGATAGTACATAAAAAGATAAAATAGGGACATGTAAGCCGTTTTTCTCTATCTTCAGCCGTTTTCGTTGTACAGGGCCTTGAACTTGAAAAATGACGATTTTAACTTGTTTATAACTCAAAAACTTCTGAATTTAAACACCAACTGTAAAAGCCAATCTTATTTTCTTTTTTCAGACAATCTAAAAATGCAATAGCATAGGAGCATTCCATTTAAAAAAAACATAACTTTGATATGTTTTATGCTTTTGGGACAGCCTGTACATTATGAATATAATTTTAAAACGTACCTCTGCCGGGTCTCTATCCACTCCAAAAATAAAAAGATCCTAAAATCCAGAGACACGGCCATAATCTTCCGTTTCGTATACCGTGGCCCACCCTGTATAATTTTTATTTTGTGTTTTGAAGTTATGGTGTTGAGAATATGTAATGTGTTTCGCGTCAGCTGACCATAAAATGAATTAAATTTTTGTACATTTCACATGCATGATCGCATTTTTTTACCTTAAAAGTCTTACGACGCTTTGGAAAAATAAAATATTTCGCTTCTGTGACTGCGGCTGATTGTCATAGTGTCCTGTTTCATTCATGGACATCGATTCCGATAAACTCTTGAATTTTAGTTTGAGTCTGCAATTATTGTTCTTCATATTTTCAAAAACAAAATAGAATCATTGTGAATCTTGATAACGAATTGTCAGATTTACCACAAATTGAAGAACTAAGAATTACTTAACAGTTTATTGAAAGCGGGTATTACACACGGAAGTACTTGAAATAGGATCTGAATCAGATCATCTGATTCCAGCTCGCTTCCCGCCAAGGATTCGCCGACGGACAATACTTCAGATGCCGCGACGCCGAATTGAACAAACTTCAGATTATTAAATAGTAACAATGTAAGCTTTCAAGCCTAATCGTTGTCTGATTCGGTTTATTAAATTTCGTAAACAAACAATCAGAATTTTCTACTTAGCGAATCATTCAAACGTACAAAATATTAATATTATTCGTATATTATTGAACATTATTATTGTAATAGGGAACCACAATCACTGTTTCCTGTTTACGCAGGTCACCTACGTACACTCAATGTGGGATTCCCCCGAGTCTAACAAATAGAATTCGATTATTTCAGAATATTTAAATTGATAGTCAAACTTCAACTTTATCCATTAAGCACATTTTGAAGTTGTCTGCGATATTGTCTACTCGTCTCCTATTACATCTGCAATTCTTCATATGCCAAACTACATTGTACGGTGTTGTCTCTTATCTGAATCTTATTCATATTCTTTATCTGATTCTTAAACTGATCTGGGTCTTTCAACGACGAATCTTATTTATTATCTTTATTTGAATCTTAAACTGATCTTCAATCACATAACGTATGCTACTTCTTGTTTATGTAAATACTAATTTTAATGGAAAATGTTGCATTGAAATTTTCAACACCACATCGATCATATTGGCAGCGGTGCGCGACAGTCGCGACACTCGCATTTCGAGGCCTCAACCTTCACTTCTCTGGGATCTACACAGTTTACGCGCCATCTACCGAAAGATTTTTGGCGTGGATGTCACCATTGTATTGTTTAGTCACTGTACAGATTTCGCTTTGTGTGATAACAGGGATCTGTACACTCCAACATTGGCAGCGGTGCGCGACGCGCGCATTTCGAGGCTTCAACCTTGAACGTGACATCTCGATTTTATATAAGGATCAGAAGATTCTATTATAATGGTTTTCATAGTTGCGGTAGTTTTTGAGTAATAAACAAGTGAAAATCGTAATGTTTCATTTTGAAAACAGCTAAGATCAAAAACGGATCAAGATATCGGAAAACGGCTTACATGTCCCTATTTTCATTTTTTATGTACTATCCTATACCTAGTGTAGATGAAATTTTCTAAAGTAGGGTGATAAAAAATAGGATAATTTTCATCATCCTGTATAAAAATTTCATCTACATGATAGGATAGTATCTACATAAAAAGTTTAAGGATTCCGATATCGCTTGAGCCGTTTCCGATGTAAACTGCTTTCAAAATGAAAAAATTGCGATATTCATTTGTTTATAACTCATACCCTACTCAATTTAAACTGCAACTGTAAAAACCTTTCTTATTGGACTTTCTCAAACAATATAAAAATGTAATGATGTACAGGGTGTTATATTAAAAAAAATCGACAATAGATTGAGCCAACCTTTATAAAAATTTTTAACATCAGTAGAAAGTAAATTAAACTAAAAAATTAAAGTGTTTTTATTTATTTTTTTTTTAAACTCAAAACTGAAAGATTCATGGGAAAGTGGCTAGACTTGCTTGCTACCCTGTATATACGAAATCTATTATTGTTGACCGGTTAGTTATACAGGGAGCACCATGTATCCTTCTCTATATTGCTTTCTCCTGAACTCTAAGAGATACAGGATCGGTTAAATTAGAGAAAAGATGCGCAGTTTTGTGGCCATCTCGAATCCGTCAAAACATGCAAGATATCTGTGACCGTTCCTGAAATATCCTGAAAAAACTGAAAAATCGAGATTTCTTATTTTCCCTCATATCTTTTTTACTATTGGAAATTAATAAATAATTTTTTGTGAGCTTACACAAGCCGTTAAGAGCTATCCATCTGACATTTCAAAAATTTTCAAGGCCTACTAGATCCAAGAGTTTTCACAGTTAACTTTCGTTTTTCTTATGGCCGCCATATTATTTTTTTACGTCGTTCGATAGGAAAAAAATAATGGAAACCAAACATTAATAAACTTCAAAAATTTTTTTTTTAATATTTATTCTTCTTTTTTCAAAGAAAAACCTAAAAAAAAATCGTCGAAAAACGTCAACATTTGTAAAATACGCCGAAATAGTGCTTGCCTTATAGTTTTTTAATTTATCTATGAAATTCGGTCTGAAAAAGTGTCTTTATTGTAAAGAAAAAAGAAGAATAAAAATTCTTTAAATTTATTTTTTGAAGTTTAACCATTTTTGGTTTTTCTGATTTTTTTTATACCGAACAACATCAAAAAACACTATGGTGGCCATAAGAAAAACGAAAGTTGACTATGAAAATTCTGGGATCTAGTCGGCTTTGAAAATTTTTGAAATGTCAGATGGGTAGATCTTGCCGACTTATGTAAGCCCACAAAAAATTATTCGTTAATCTCCAATAATAAAAAAGATATAGAAAAAATAAGAAATCTCGATTTTTCAGTTTTTTCAGAATATTTCAGGAACGGTCACAGATATCTTGTATGTCTCGACGGAATCGAGATGACCACAAAATTGCGGTCCTTTGGACTTGTTTAACCGACCCTGTATCCGTTAGCGTTAGGAGATAGCAATATAGAGAAGGATACATGGTGCACCCTGTATTATAGTAACTCAAGAGGATAATAATAAAGAGCGAGTAATAATAGAAGGGTTTTTCCAGGGAAACTTTGAAGTTACATATACTCGTTCTGAATTATTCGCTGCATTAAAAGCAAAATCTGGAAAACATTTTTTCTCCATTTGTGATGTCACAAATCTGTTTACTGTAACGCTTCTTTCAATGCCTGCAACATTCAAGGTTCAAACGCTTTCACATGTCAAGGAACAAAAATATTGATATTTATGAGAAACTCCTTTTGGAATATCTGAACAGTCCTCTAAAATGGTTTTATGACTTATTTTGTCCCAATTCATTATAAGTATGGGAGGAGTTTCTCATGGTGACGCAAGGGGGAAACAAGAGAATAATAAAAAAATAATGTAAAAGCATGAAAATTCGCGAGAGGAAAACCGGCTGAAAATGTTTATTTTTATCAATAACTTTAATCCTTACCTATACAAAGTTACGGTCAGCCCAAAAGCTTTCTTTCCAAATTACGCAGTTCTGTCTTCAGAATTTTCGACTAAATGGCAGTAATTTGTTACTTAATATTATTTACTGCTGAAAAAGTTTCTGCTGGCGCAATTAAATCTTATCTCCTACAAGCATCACATCATCTGAAGCCTGTTATAAGGAAGCTACCCTGAAAAGAAAACTTATTGCCAGATTCAGAGACAAAAACTGTATGATTTTAGTACTGAGATATAAACTGTAGTGAGTTTATAGAATGTCTGAATCTTTTATTGAGATATTCGGATCTAAGTAGGTTAGTAAATTCAAACTTATTCGATATTCGATATTATTATATTTTAAACCATAAATCGATAAGTAGGTATACAGGGTGTCCCAGCTCATTCGAAGCGGTCTCTGTAGGCCAAACGATGGACTTTTTCAAAAAACTTTTTGAAAATTCAAGTACAGAATCACAATGGCCATAATTCAAAGTTACTTTGGAGTATACAGAGTGTCCCATATGACAGTGACATATCAAAGTTATGTTTTTTTAAATGGAATGCTCCCATGTTATTGCAGTTTTAGATTATCTGAGAAGAGGAAATAATTGGCTTTTACAGTTGTTGTTTAAATTCAGTACTTTTTGAGTTATAAACAAGCGAAAATCGTCATTTTTCAAGTTCAAGGCCCTGTACATTGAAAACGGTTCAAGATGGAGAAAAACGGCTCACATGTCCCTTTAGTACATGTAGTCATGTAGTACATGTAGTACATAGAAAAGTACATGTTAACTTTTCATGTACTATCCCATGATGTAGATAAAATGTTTATACAGGGTGATAAAAAATTTGAAAAATTCTGAGATTTCTCCACGCGTCGCCAAATAAAAAAATCAAAGAAAGTACAAATGTTTCTATACCATAGAGTAGTACATGAAAAAGTAAAATAGGGACATGTAAGCCGTTTTTCTCTATCTTGAACCGTTTTTGTTGTACAGGGCCTTGAACTTGAAAAATGACGATTTTCACTTGTTTTTAACTCAAAAACTTCTGAATTTAAACACCAACTGTAAAAGCCAACCTTATTTCCTCTTCTCAGACAATCTAAAAATGCAATAACATAGGAGCATTCCGTTTAAAAAAACATAACTTTGATATGCCACTCTCATATGGGACACTCTGTATACTCCAAAATAATTTTAAATTATGGCCATTGTGATCCTGTACTTGAATTTGCAAAAATTTTTTGGAAAAAATCCATCGTTTGGCCTACAGAGACCGCTTCGAATAAGCTGGGACACCCTGTATAGGGTGGAAACTTGTAAGTATAGGTCATAGGAATTTAACATGCTAATTCAGTTTTATGCAAATATCTCCAGGCTTATCTTTAGAATAAAATGTAACTTTTGGCAATGCAGAAAAAAAATTTTTTTTTTCAAATACATATACAGGGTGTTTTGTAATTGAATGTCAATATTTAAGGGGGGATTTTTGGGTCCATTTTAAGAAGAAAACTTCATAAGAGCATATGTCCTAAAAGCCTTAACTTTTGAGATACAGGATGGTAGTATTTTATTAAAATAAATAATTTTTTCGTAATATCTGTAATACTGCTTTGGATATTTTAATGAAATTTAATAGACAGGTATTAAGCATCAAGGGGCATTTTTTCATGTACTACGTTTATTTTATTTCCACTAGTGACGATGGTGCACGATCGTGCAGAAATTTACTAGCATATTTTAGCAGACATTGATGGTACGCCACTGATTTCTGTTCAAATGTAAATTATTTTTGGAATCTCCATTCATTTCCAAGCAAATTTGATTACTTATTTTTTTTTAGACCGATGCACAGTTTTTGCCTAAAAAAATAAAATCTGTTTCTCTACATGGTCGCAAGTTGTCGTTAAATGACAATAAAAAAATATAAAAATGTGCAGGTAAAATTATGCCCGATCGTCACTAGTGGAGATAAAACGAAATGTGGTACATGAAAAAATGCCTCTTGATGAGTAATACCTGTCTATTAAATTTTATTAAAATATCCAGAGCGGTATTACAGATATTATGAAAAATGATTTATTTTTAAAAACTTTATCTCAAAAGTCGTATCTCAAAAGTTACGACTTTTAGGACGTATGTTCTTATGAAGTTTTCTTCTTAAAATGGGCCCAAAAATCACCCCCTTAAATATTGACATTCAATTACAAAACACCCTGTATAATAGACAACTACCAATATAATAATAATTATACTATAATAGACAACTAATAAGAAGCAAGGTTCAATAAAAATAATCAAATAGACAACTACCTATATATTTAGAACATTTTATTGTGATGTGGTGCTATTCTTCTGGTATGTAATTGTCCCTGTACCTACATTTCGATATTAAGTTATCAACAACATCTTGAAAAAATAATTTAAATTAAATTTGTTGGTTTGACTTAATAATGTTCTTGTCATTATCACACAATTTAACAATGACAACAAACCACAATGTCAATAAAACCGGAAAATGAGTGCAAATTTGAAAATTAATTCGAATTTTCTTTTGGATATTTCTACATTATTAGTGAAGCGTTTCAACCGAAAACAGGCTCTTTAAATAAAAATCGTAATTTAAAAAAATATATCCTCTATCATTTTTCTCTAAGTCATTAACAATATGTTAAAAACATATAATAAGATAGGTCACCAATTAGACATATTTGGATTGAATGTGCGACAATTTAGAAAAGCAATGGAGGAGGGAATGTTATCGTGTTCTGAATAATTGTAAGGGGTATTAGTAGGTTATATTACTCTGTAATTGGTTTGTAATTGTTGAGTAATAAATTCATATTATTATTATTATTATTATCAAGTCTAAAATTATAGATATTTTCAAAAACTGAATTTTCATGTTAAAGCCCTATGACCCACTTACAAGTTTCCAGTTTGTATATTTATTACTCCCAGGTCTTCTAGAGTTACTGAAAGTCTTCCCAGTTTTAGATTTTTTTTTTAACTTCTAAACCCCAAAAGATTTTTAGACTTTAGTTTTAAGGAAGGTATAATGTAGAGCGTATAATTCCACCTGCATAAAAATCAATTACGAGTAGGTACTTATTAAGCATACCGTCTGAAAAATTGAGGACTGTTTTCAGGTAGCGTCCTAGCCAGGGCCGTCTTTACATATTCGGAGCCCCTGGGTTGCTAAAAATAATGAGCCTCCTCTTTATGACAAAATATAAAAATGAACACACATTATTACTACCTAGAGTGGGGCAGTATAGCGACTTGTGGATTGCAAAATTAGTGCAGTACGTGAAGATTCTAAACATGCCCCTAAGAATGTCTCAAGAGGGGGAATTGTTTCGATAGATTTTTTGGAGGCGAAATTTTTAAGTACAACGTCAAGCAATTTCACAGCAGTTGGAAAATTACTCAGATGTAAAAACTAATAATAATTATTAAATAACTAAACCATAGCAAAAAATATAACACTAATGAAAATTACCGCAACCAAAATAATATAAAATAGAAGTAGGGCTAGAAAAAGTGTCAAAATTGAAGAAAGTAATTTTTAACCAAAGACTAAAGACAAATATGTAACATAAAAGAAAAAAAATCATCTAAAATTACAGTAAAAGATCTTTGACCGCTGTAATTAAAAAAGGGCACAGTTATTAAGGTATTAATAGGAAATGTTAGAGTCTATTTTAGAAGGAATTTTGAAAGGAAAATGAAAAGATTTCGAATTATAATTTACGCCCCTAAAATGCTTGCGCCCCTGGGCTATATGCCCTATTCCAGTGGCTAAGACGGTCCTGGTCCTAGCTGAGGGGAATTTTAGACTTGAGGTTGGATTCTATCTCTAAAGAAATTCAGTTAACTCCTGGAGTTCAATAAGCTAGATTTTCATTAGATTATTCTGGTAACTGGTGTAATCTCTATAAATTAAGTCTTGAAAGAAGCGAAAATCGATTTATTTTAATATCTCAACTTTCAAAGTTGTTCATAGAAAATTAACATTTTAAAAGAGTTTTTTCAGAGTTTCAACGCAGGTATACGAATGGTAATAAGTAATGGTATTAAATTGAACCTAAAAGTTCCTGATAGCTTAAATTTGAATAAATATTTGACTTGGATGTCAGATAAATTTATAAAAAATTGATACCATTATCATTATTGTACGTCCAATAATAATTATTGGTGATCAGAAATTCTAAAAAAAAAAAAACGTTTTTTCCAAATCAATTTAACGACAAGCAACGGATGCGGAATAGCCCCAAGATCCTAACTGCACAGTTTTCTACTCGAGTTTACCATCTTATTTTTTATTTATTGACTATTTAGTGCAAAAAGCTCTCGATCGGTTCATTATTGGGGGAGAAAACCCCAAAAACACGGAAAAATAGCGTTTTTCTTATATTCGTAACATTGAGTTGTAGCGCAGGCTTTTTGGGGGTAATATTGACAGGCACTTTCTGTGTGCAAAACCCAGAGGCTGTTATAGATAATTAGTTTTAGCGTAATTGCAATCAGAAGTTCCTCATGCATACCATATTTCGCAACGAGGCTGGATGCTCTGGAGGTCGTCCGATTTGAATTTATCAAACGGATTTGGAAAGTAGAAGTATTCAGCTAGGTACCTATAACACTTCAAATCTTTGTTTTCCATTTATATGCTGAAAAATGGGTAAAAATTGCGCGTGGAGAGAGAGGGGGGACAAAAGCAGATGAGGGGACGGCGCATAAATATGTAATATAGTAATACAAGCGCGCTGCAAGTAATGAATCTTCAAATCAAATTTGATTACATATCTCAGAAACTAGTCGGGCTATCTTAATGATTATATTATTTGTATTACTATATTTATGCGCCTTCCCCGCTGCTGCTCGACCTCACCCCGCAACCACTATACAGCGCTTTTACTATTTCAAAAATAGTAGGAAGAACTTTGGATTACAATTAAGCTAAAACTAATTATCCGACAGAGTCTGGGTTTTGCACAGGGGAAGTTCCTATCAATATCGACTATCTCGTAAAAATCATGCACTACAACTCAAAAAAAAGGCGAGGTTACGATTTTTTTACGAAACTCTGTTTTTTTTTAGTTATCTCCCTTAATAACAAACCGATCTGGTTGTTTCAGCTCACATTTTCTTCGTATTCTCTACAATTTGTCCACTGGAATCATTTACATTGCTTTATCAGTTTTTATTTTGTAAGCAAAAAATGCGATTTTTGCATTAATAAATGGTCAATAAAAAGAAAGAAAACGGTAAACTCTACGAAAAAAACTCTATTTGCTTGGGCTAATTCCGTATGGACACCTCTGTGAAAGTTGACACGTTATGTTTTTGCTCTTTTTGAATAAAATTATCCTTTTTTTTTAATGAAATATTATTTTGTTTGCGAATATCCCAACTGGGTAGGCTTAGAATTAAAAAATGATTCCCACAAATAGTTTTAATCCTGTTAAAAACCCAACCTAGATGCCTAGAAATTTAATTAATTCACTAGCTAGGTGTTTCATCCCAACAGAGCGATTATCCATCTATTATTCTCTTATGAATAATTTTGCTAATAAAAACTTACATGCAATATAATTTAAGCTCTTAAACTCCCTCATTAAACTGACAGGCACTGTCCAATCATATTCAAAAAAAGCGTTTCGTGTAAAATTATTAAGTAATTATTATTAATTAAGTGAAAATGGTTAATAAAACTCAGCCATTGGATATAAATGGTCTCGATAAGATTGAAAATGAGGATAATTCTAAATCTAAAACGGGAACTAATGGGTTTATTCTACATTTTCGTGATTATTGTAGTAATACTAGCATACATGGGATTGGTTATTTTGGTCAAAAGCGAACAATATTTGAATAGTGAGTATATTATGTACGAGTACACCCACCTATGAGATACATTTTCTTAACCCTTAATCATCCCCACACAGACTTAATAATCATCCAACAAGAGGAAAAGTAAGATAAGTAAAAGCGTTCCACTGAATCAGACTTTTCACATCGTGCTTGTATATTTAGTTGCATAACGTTACACATTAAAAATAATTAAGTACCTCAATCTTAATATTTGTTATTACTAAGATTTGAAATAATGAATTATTAGACAAATATGTAGACACTTTGAAGTTGAGCAACTGAAAATAGAACAGAAGAAACTAAAAAATAAAAAATAATAAAGCAAGCAAGATGGATTCATGAATGAACACACGTCACACAGTGTACCTAATTCTATTACCTACCTACTAAAACGTTCATAAGAATTATAATCAAATTAATTTTACTGATTACTAATATCCAATTTTCAGTATCTGGTGGAGCCTAATGTTCTGCTTTAGTGTTTACGGATGTTCCCATTTGATTTACGAAATTTACTTGAAGTGGTTAAATAGTCCTGTATTCGTTTCATTCGCTACCAAGAACTATCCAATTTTCGAAACGCCTTTTCCCGCTATAACTATATGCCCAGTTAACAGGATAGCTAAGAAATATTTTAATCTAACCGATTTCATGGTTCTACGAGATAGATATGCCGGGAAAATTAACGATAATGTTACCGATACTCATGAATACAAGAAATACAAGCATCAGTAAGTAATTTTGCCAATATTAAATTTTAGACATTTATTTGTTTACTGTTTAGAACTAAATATTTCTCTTGCTTGTTACCTATAACCATAACTGAATAAAATGTATCCGTTCTTCTATAATCAGTGATTATACTCAACAGAGTGATGACAATACCGAAAATTTGCATCAAATCGTAATTATCGGCACTACATGGCAGAGAGAGCGCATCCATCTATTGTAACCACTAAAATGATTATAGAGTCATTGTACCATCTAAAATACAAACGGAACACGACGCGCACTTTTCAAGCTTCAACTTCAACCATGGAGGCGCATATCTCTCTGTTATCCATTAGGGTACCTGTATTACCGACACTGTGGCTATTGATATTGATATTGATAATGAGGGTGTCCGATCGCTGCGACCTATTACAGATCTATTGTGCCCCCTCTTCTCTGCTTCTTTGAAGAATATTCCCTTCATTGAAGCAGCCTCTCCAACTCCGCTACCCTTAGGAATTTCAGGATTTGAAGGGGATCGAGGCCGGGCAAAGCCCCCCCATTGAGCTGGTGTTGGCCCAGAACATCGTTTCTTTCACATTCTAGTTCTTCGCAGTTCATCAATAGGTAACGAGACGTCTCGTTTTCTTCCCTGCAGAGTCTGAAAACGCCATCTTTTTCTATACCAAGTTTCCTCAGGTGTTCATTGAGCTTGCAATGACCTGTTAGGAATCCTGTTAGCATTCTGAGACTTCCTTTGTTGAGGGTCAGGAGTTTTCTTGACCTTTCTCGGTTAAAGTTCCCGAGGAGCTCCTTGGATTGTCTCAATCCTGAGAGGTTATTCCAATGGATTTCTCTCAGTTTTTCTTCTTCCTTCCGAAGTTCTGCCTTGAAGAACGTGTCTTCAGAATGGTTCTGGTCCTATGAAGGGTGTCGATTGTCCTTTTCTTCCCAATGAGTGGGCACGTTCGTTTCCCTCAATCCCAGTGTGTCCTGGTATCCATTTGAGGACACTGTGGCTAACTAGAGTGGCGCATTCACTCGTTGACGTTTACTTAACATAGAGATTGTTGAACAGCTGGATGTCATGTTTTTGACAAATTAAGTCACAGGTGTAGGTATCAAGTGGAAAAAAGCAAAGTTTTAAACGAAACAAAATATTAATACGAACAGAAATCCAGGAACCCCATTTCAGTGGGTATTAAAAACATACTACGGACTTACGAGGCTATAGACTTTAGAATTTGGTATAATTCTTACTTACAGGTATTAGAGGTATGCGAAAATTCTGATGGGATGGGGACCATATTTTCTGCAATCATAAATCTAACTGCCCGCTGGGTGCATAATTTTGACTACAATATTCCGGTAATAGAACAAATATTGATAGAAGAGTAAAAATAAGTTGAATAAAGAATAAGTTGAATTTGATATTCCCAACTTTTTTCCGCGCTTTTTGTGAGAATGAGAATGCGCTACCCTAGTAAGCGTCAGTGTCGGTAATGCAGGTACCCTATTATCTATAGAGTTAATGCGCAATCTACCGAAATCCGAGGTTTCATAATCAGTGCCTCTACTTAACAGAGTGATAACAATAAAAGAACTGACCTAAAACGTCTTCCATCTGGCACATTTCAGTTGCCACAGTTGGCACAATTGTATTGTTTAGAGTCACTGTTCAATCTAACATCAAAACTGAAAACGACGCGCGCATTTCAGGCTTCAACCATGAAGTAACATCTCTGTGATTTACAAAGTTTATGCGCAATTCACCGAAAGATTTGTCCCGTATCCGAGGTTTGATAATCAATGTCTCAATATGACATATCTCCTAGCTGTCATGGTGCATCGAAATTATCGACGCTGCATAGCAGAGAGATTACATTTAATATTATTGGCACCAATGTCTACTGAAAAATTGCTTCAAAATTATCGGTATTACCCTATTCAGGCTTCAACCTGAAGTCACGTCTCTGTGTTATAGCAAATGATTGAACATAATGAACATGTGAGCGTAAAATATAAGAACAACAGTATTGAAACAAGAAAAACTCGGTTTGGTAGAAAAATTAAACACTAACAGCCCAGTTTCCGAATCTCTCATGATGACCAAAATTTTACTGTTACATGAAAAGCGTGAAATCATGAGTAATTTGACTATACCCAAATTTTTGATAAAGTAATATTTATAATGAGTTTTTATAGAGAGAAGTATGCAGAATATATGGCAGTCTTATGCGATACTCATAAGATCTCAGGAGAGGTACACGATTTTCTCAATGAAACTGATTTTTATGCTTTCACTCAACAGGTAAGTGAAGTATTGATACTGAAAATACTATGCTATGTGAAGTTTTTATAATTCCTTTGCGTAAAGTTGTCGTTCAACAAAGTATGGATCATATTTCTTATGTGTATATGATAGCTTTTAAAGAGTTTGAAACGAACTATTTAACCCTAGAGGGGAAAAATAGTCGCTGAGAGCATGAGACAAGAGAAACAAGGGTCGTAGGTTGAGTCGCTAGTCTAAGAGGGTCAACAATAACAAGCGGGTCAGCAGAATAACAGGTTCTCTTTATTAAAATATAAAATATCACAATTATTTGAATACTATTAACTTGAGCACGGTTAACAGATAGTAAAAAGAATAACAAGAGCGTGCGGTGCTAGTCGAATGAATTGGTAGGATGGTTAAAAGGCACTTAGCTTCGTCTGGCCCTTCAGAGGTCTAGCTGGAAGTGGCCTGGGTCTTCTTGCTTGGCTCCGGACAATCGGCCTGGCACGGAAAAGGCAGGTGCCTCCGGGAATAATGTGCCTCCAGGTAAAAATGTGATCCGTAGAAAAAAATGTGCCTCCAGGTAAAAATGCAATCCGCAGGAAAAAGCTGTAATTTCATGTGTATTAGAAACACTCTTCCATTAACGAACGGTCCGATCGAGTCTGCTTGCCGAGGGTACATAAAATGATGTCCCGTCCTCAAGATAGGTTAGAATCAAAAATATGATTGACGAAATTTTACCTGCGAGCGAAACTCGATCGGAAGCAATAATTAAAATTAGCCTACGGTATTAAGAAAAATAAATATGATCGGTATAATTCTAGCACAGTTAATAACATCATTTTACGACACTTACCAAGCCAAAAACGTGGGCGATGTTTAGAGTAATTAAAAATAAATAACGTGAAAGTTCACGACGCCATTTCAGGAACCTCAGGTGTTTTGCGGAACCGACCTTCCTTTTGCGAGTTCCAGGAGAGAAAGAAAGTGAAACCGCAGGTATGATGCTGAAACGCACCTCGTTGCAACTTGACAGTCGAGGTTACGACTCGAGTTGGTCGATGCACTAACAACCACTGTCACTCACGAACTGCGCACGCCCGCCGTTGTCTCTGTTTTACCGGCTATGTTACCGGCATCTAGCCGGTACGTACGAAATGTACATTACAAGTTCATTGTTTTTTAAAACATTCTTCACGAAGATCAATGCAATTTTGCATGCACTACAACCAATTCTACATCAAAGTAGATATTCCACTCTTTTGTTGGTAGTGACCGAAATCTTTCGACACAGTAGTCCGTTCTTGATTTTCGGGAAGGTAGAGAAATCGTTGGAACTTTGGTCGGCGCTGTGCGGGGGATGGTCTTTTGGGGGGGGATGGGAACAATTCGACGTTTTGATTCTTCAAAAATTCAATTATTTTGCGAGCTATGTGCTTGCATTGCTTTAGAGGAGTTGATTTTTCGATGCTTTCCTGAAAATAAATGGGTGCACTCCAGTTAGCAAAAGTCTTTTATCTTGCAGAGGAATTGTTGCTACATGACCTGCTTTTGAGATAAATGTCGCGACCATATTTTTGGGCACACCTCGAGAACGGATGCCTTTAATTGGTTTTCTTCACCTTGGAACACCCAAACAGACGTATGGCGCTTATTTTCGGGTTCACGTGAGTAAATACGTGATTCGTCAGCACTAAAGATGCAGTAGGTACACATTTTTAGAGTTTCCTGCGTTCAAGCGGTCTAGAGTTTCTCTAACCAATTGATCCTATCTTCTTTCTGTTTTTCGGTCAACAGATACAGTATCTAACGGGACACTGATCTTTTTACTGCAAATTTTTCATGCATTTTTTATTTTATTTGAGGCCTTTGAAAAATCTTCAATCATGCCACAATCTTCGAAAGTTGTAAACAAATATTTCGGGAAAACTTCCTCGGCTTGGATCTATATTGTTCGAATAACTTGTGAAAATAAAAAAAATCACTGTATCTACAACACTAAACGTATCGCACTGAATCTTTGGACTTAGATTAACTAAAGATGAGGGTTAAGTTCTAATAGTGACATTTGATTAGCGCGGCCTACTTCGTCTTTGTATGCAAAACTTAAAAAACTTAAAATCTCTGCAGGGGACCAGAAAATTTCCTACCTGTAGAAGTGGAACTACTCTCTGTACACTGAGAGTTGTCCGTTGTCATGCCGCACTGATTCTGACTAAACAATTTCATTTAATTCGATTTGAATCGTACACTTATTTCTAAGTCGAACCAGATGTGGTATCGCAGTTCGTGTCAGTGGCGTGTGTTGAGGAATAATGAATATCCTATAAATATATTATTTCGACAAGTTATTGACGAAGTAGAGCCTTGCAACTTTTTGATAACAAATATATATAATGCAAGTAAATAAGAATGATAATAATTATTATTGTTATCATCATGATAGAAATATCATGTCACCTACCTGCTGGTTGCCGTTTAAAAGAAAGAATAACACCTCCGTTTTCTTATTTGCAAGTAAAATATTCCAGCAATTTTACCACAAGACCACATAGGGAGTTCAATCGTTTCCCAGGCAAAACAAGGAAATAGATTTTTAGGCATTCGCGAAATTAAGTTACTCATAGTTTATCACACCGTACAATATAACACAGGTAATTCTGCTAATTTCGTATTAAAAACGTTTCAAATCACAACAAAAACCTTATTTAGTATATTTACCGCTGACACTGACACTTGAGAGTAGCGACGATCGTAATATCGTATCAATCTAAGCGTATCAAGACGCGAGTCGATACTTCCGTCTCACTCTCGCTCATCTTTTTAGAATTGCTGACGATTCAAACGTATTTCTGACAATACGTCCCATTTTAACTCGATTGACTATGCAATGCAATAGAAGGAGTAAGAAACATAACGAGATGATGTATCCTTAGTTCTCACAACAGACAACTCTCAGTGTACAGAATTTAGTTCGTTTTTCACTTATATGCCCGTATTCACAAACGATAATTTCCTAAATAATTACGTAATTTACGTAAATGAGTGAGATGGAGATATGCAGTTTTTTTGCAATAGAGTGAGATGGGTATAATTGATTACGTAATTATTTAGGAAATTATCGTTTGTGAATACGGACAATAATAGCCTCTTATAATAATTATCGTATACCGTCTATAGAATCTAAAAATCCGCCAATCAGTCGTTCTGGTGAGAGATACGGAAACCACCATTTTGAATCTCTAAATGATTTTTTTTGTTTAAACAATGACGGTTAAAAAAACAAATATTTGAACGAAACAATCTGAAATGGTCGGTGAAGTTAGAGACATCGATGTTTCACAGATTATTCAGCTCATCAGTCTGACATATCATCAACACAATCATGAGGGGAGTGGGTCGAAGTCATTTTTGAGCTTCCACAATTTTTATAACGATTTACCTAGGTACGCTGCACAAAATTGGTTGTGACAATAAATTGTTTTCGTTACAATTCGTGAATCAGTTATTGATTTTAAGGATTTTTCCATTTATGGAAAGAAAACATGCTCTAAATATAAATTCAAGACAATTTTTTTTTTTAAATAATTTTCGGAGTATTTTAAGCTCGCGAAGTAATTAAAAATAAGCTCAGCTTTGTGGAGGCAGTAGGTAGTCGATCAAAATATTAAAAAATATATAATAGTATTATGTAAATGCATCGAGCTTGAAAGTTCAATATCCTCTGCTATTTAAAGCTTTATTGATCTTGTGACTTAATCATCACCCACCTAAATATTCTGGAAATATTTTTGAATTTTCATTAGAAGTTTGCTTTTTATAGTGCGCTGTAAATTTGAAACATTCCTCTGTGGTTAAAATGGGAAATAAATGGATACCGTTTAGAGACATGTTTAAAGAAACTTTTACCCATCATGGATTATGTTATACTTTCAACAGACTGAGATTGGATGAAATATATACAGATGATGTGTATGTAGATTATAACGATTTTATGCATGGAGATTTGAATTTTTTTAAAGTTTCGTCACTGGTATGGATACTTGGAAAAATACAAAACGTTCCTATGAATATTCAGACATTTTTTTATAAGTTATATATTTTTTTCACGTACCTAATAGTTTTTACTATACGAGTACCTCGTAATTTGTAAAATTCCGATGCTCCTTATTATTACTATTCTCAAGTATCCTGACCTGGTGGCGAAATCTTAAATTAAAGTTGCATTTTCACACCTTTTTGTGTCTTAGGATTATAAATGAAAAAATGAAACATGATTTCCCCCGATCCACCTGGCAAAATGAGAATGGCTACCATAGAAATGCAGGAATTTTTACTTATCCTTATCGCGCTCTATCTCATGGTAGTCAAAATGGGATATATGTCTACTTACTTGAAGAAGGAAAGAACGATGATAGTAATTGTGAAGTTTTCTTCACAGGATACGCTGTAAGTTTTTCTCTTCAGTTGACTTAAAATGAAATTTCCCGCTTAAAATTATTTTAAAAGAAAAAAAATTATATGAAAAAATAGGGCCATTTTAATGGTATAAAGCCGCTGCTGTTTACAAATTTTGCAGTACGAAGGTTCAAGTTTTTACAGAGGTCTTCACATCATTAATAGTTTAATAAAAATTTTAAAATGATTGGCGTGAAAATAAAAAAAAAATTGTAAAAATCTCCTTCATAGACCAAGCAATAGAGCTTTAAGATCACCAGATTCTGATAAAAATAGTAACTTTCTTTTTTTATTAACACTTTACCTTGTGCAGAAAATCCTTTTTTTTTTGGTTTTTCAAAACTCAAAAAAAAAAATTAAATGCGAATTTTTGCATATACCCAAAGTGTTAAGCATCTATATTTGCTTGGTCTATTCAATTCATGTCTCATTAATGTTAATCTCTTGTTGAAGCTCCAAGAAATCTTGTATTCAAATTTAACCAGCTTCCACTTCCAGGTAACCTTACACTACCCATCCAGAATGGCCAAACCGAAAGAAGAGGCCTTCTACGTCCCCCCGAATGATGGCGCGATAGTCAAAGTGAAAGCGTCCATGATAAGTACCTCCCCGAAAGTACGAAATTACTCTCCTCATAAAAGGGAGTGCTACTTTCCCTCAGAGAGACGTTTGAGGTACTTTAAGAGCTATTCCAGAAAAAATTGTGAATTCGAGTGTCTCACTAACGCCACTGTTGAGCTTTGCGGTTGCGCGGAATATCACATGCCAAGTAAGTGTTTCTTGCATGTTTTAAAATCTGAAGTAACATAATAATTGCTAGAGACTTTATTGATTAATACACATCACAGGCAGTGAAAATTTGACCAATATCAGTAACGTTACATTGAATGAACACGTAGGTATTTGAATGTTTATTCAACTTAGTTTAGCATTGATAAATTAATTTGACAGTTTTAGCAGTTAGATAATACGGTGTGTGCATTAATCCTCTGTATATCATTGAAAATATAATTTATTAGTTGATTAAATTTGCAAGATTATCCCTAAAATATGTGGAAATATCCCTGGTACCTATAAATACTTTAATTGCCTGTTAATCAACGAAGGTGCTGATGTTTGCGCTTTTGATATATTCACATGTCCTTATACAATCGTTCATTAAATCGACTAATGACTACCTAATTAATATTCCTATGTGATTATTAGTTTTAATATTAGCCGTTAGTGATTATAATTCTTATTATTACAGGAGTAAAAAATACTAAAGTTTGTGGGGCAGCTAAATCAACGTGTGTTAAAGAAATAGAAGGTAGGTAATTGCAAAATTTTATATTTTTCAATTTAAAATATAATAGAATAACAGAGTCTTTATTATGCATAAAATGACGATAACTTATTTTAAAATAATGTGAATGTGTATTGTGTTGTAACGCAGATTACCCGGGCCCGATGGTCTCGCGCGAAAAGCCACCGTGTGATCGTCTATTTACCTCTGGGTTTCCCCTAATAGGACCGTTGTGTTTTCCTCGTTGTGTTTGCCGTTGTCTTTACCGTAGTCACCCCTGCTCTTTGACTGAGGTATGCCAGGATTACTATGGCCGAAACGGATGCGCAAAGAACCTACTATGACTCATTGTATCTTGGTTGATTGGGATTTCCCACAGAAAGCGGGGAAATTTACTGGGACTTGTTGTTAATCGTGGACTTCCTGTCAGGGAGTTTAAAAGCGAGTGATGAGCGAGAGAATTCGTTTGCAAGGGCGTACAATGGTGGAGGGCGAGATGGGCTGTGATTTTGCATAGAGAGTACAAAAAAATGGAAAGCGAAGAGAGATCCCTTTCATGCATGTTTCAAACTCCAATCCATTTCGGATTCCACTCTTTTGCACACCTGTGCTTTCTTATTATTTCGTTTTGCTTTTATTTCGTTTACAGACTATCCGGTATATTGCGGAAATGTCTTATTATTTCGTTTTTGCTTTTATTTCGGTTACAGACGACCCGGTATATTGCGGGAATGTCTGTCTTGTTTGCTATTCAATTTCTCGTACGAAATACCGTCGATTTTCGACCGTGAGAATCACCCTGTATGTCTAGTGGAGTCGCCCTGTGAGTGTGGGTTTGACTCGGCTTAAATATCGCGCCTATACGGCTGGTGGCAGTTCGGTTACCGAGCTACAGCGATTCGTGTTCGGATACGGGGATTCGGGCCGATTTAGATGGTCTTGCCTCTCGAGTAGTTATTCAAGTACGGGGTTGTCATTCTCCTGAATGTTGATTCGTATCTTTTATAAAACCGTTCCTTCCGATTCTCTTTTATTCACTGATTTTATTTTCACAGTTGATTTACCTGGGAGAGGGAATTATTTCGCCTCCGTTTATTTCTACTCGTGGCCTGCTTGATAACTCATATTATGGTTATTTGGTATGCCTTGTTTGTTTACTTTGGTCTGACCTTCTGATTACCTTTTTGCCCCTGTGGGCTACCTGGCGAAGAATTGAAGTGTTGGAATTTTTTGTTTGGTACCTCCTGGAACCGGCATATTTGCGGATATCGAGACCAACCATCGATTCCACCGTGTTCCTGGTTTCTACCCCTAACTAGTCAGTACTGATAGAAATGCTGGAACTTGTAATTGGTACCAACTGGTGCCGGCTTGTTTGCGGGATTACAATTGTAACGAGACCAGCAATCGCCCCCGCCGTGCACAGTATTGCCCTATATACCTGTTAACAGTACTGATTGTTATTCTATTGGTTGCAACCTGTTTACTTTACCTTGCCTCACGAGGCAATGAGTTATTTGATTGGTCATTAGAGTTTTTAAATTGTCGCTTGGATCAACTGTGAATGTGGAGATTTTACGGAATACCTGGGTTGATTGCACATGACAATTTTGTCTCTGTTCGAATAGAAGAGCTTCGGAAAAACGATCTTATAATTTTACTTTGGTTTCTTGACTTTCTTTATTGGCTTTCCCATACTCGAGATTAATTTTGAGTTACTTTGGATTTTTATTTGTGAATTGCAATTCATGATCCTAACTTTATTTTGGTTATTGGATTTCCTGATATGTGAGGGCGGTTATTACACCTGACAACCTTGCTTTGGTTTCTGTTACTCTGTCCTACTCTGAGGGTGCTTTTGCCCTGTTGCGCTCTATGATTTCCACTTTAAAGAATCATACTCTTTACTGGTTCAACGGAGGTCTTCACCTGGACATCGAGGTGAATGCCTCCCCCGTGTGGGATAATCGAGTACCTATTATAACTCCTAATTGGGTGTTGTAATGGAATTATTATTTCCTGATAATATTTGCGAAGTAGCAGATGCTACATCTGACAACTCTGCCTTGTTCTATCTAGACCTGTGCTAACCGGGGGTGCTCCGCTATGTGATCTTCATTTATGGTGCAATACAATAGTTATGGAACTCCTCTCACTTTCTAACATCAGATAATTTAAAGGGACTGCTTCCTGCCTAACCATCTGCGCTGAATAGAAACTCGGACTCTTCGAAGAATAGGATGATTGAATCATGGGCCGTTTTGTTTACAGATTATTAACTCCTGACCTGGGTCTATTTTCGCTCCTAGCTCTATTTCGATTTCCTATACGTGAAGTTGTAATTATTTGTTGAAGTATTTCTCTTTCCTGCCTAACTTGGTTTATTTCTATTTATTGACGTAATTGCGTAGGTACCTACTACTTGTTGTGCCGCCTAATACCTAGTTGATTATTGTGTCTGATTTAAAATGGGACCTGCGCTCATGGATTGGGCGAATTTGTTTAATTATTTATCGATGTGGATTTTGTTTTGAAGAGAGTTTGCCAACTGCGAAGTTTGAGTTGTTTAGAGGAGAGATGCAAATTTATAAGGGTAAAGTTTAGATAAGGATTGGGCGACCGAGAGTTCGCTAAGACGCCTTCTCGTCGGGTTTATGTCCAAAGGGTTAAGTTTAGATAAGGATTGGGCGACCGAGAGTTCGCTAGACGCCATCTCGTCGAGTTTACGTCCAAAGGGTAAAGTTTTGATAAGGATTGGGCGACCGAGAGTTCGCTATACGCCTTCTCGTCGGGTTTACGTCCAAAGGGTTAAGTTTAGATAAGGATTGGGCGACCGAGAGTTCGCTATACGCCTTCTCGTCGGGTTTACGTCCAAAGGGTTATGAAATCTCGTCTGCCTGGAGCTTCGGTAGGACGTCGGCTTTTATAGAAGCGGTGGTCCGCTTTCTAAACACCACGCAACAATGCACCTTATTGGTACTGCCCTATACCGTGATTTATTTCTTAATCGTATTTCCCTAATCTTAAGACTTGGCGAGTTGACCTCGCGGCTATCTTACTGAATTGTCCTAAACCTGAACTACCTAAATTTTCCTTCAAATCGGTCAACGCGTTCTGTACCTTTACATTGTGTCTAGCTATTTTAATTACACCGGCTTAACTTTCATTTTTTTGCGTTTTCACCTACTTGTTATCTCGGGACCATGGTGGATTTTTGGCTGTTGCAGTTTATTAATTCGTTTTATCGATTGGTGTAATTTTCATTACCGTAGGTAGTATACCTAACGAGTTACCATTGTCCTTGCAATCGGTTATTGTTTTGATTCCAGATTCCACAAAATCTTACGTCCGGCGGTCTGTTTCTAGGTCATCCTTTTCTTTCAACACGCGGGTCGAGGCGCTTTTATAAAAACATCTGGCAATGGTTTGCTCTCGCTGTTGCCGCTTTCTCGAAGGACTGAAATGCGACCAGCTAGATCGATTCTATTTTTCTGAATATTTAATGTGCTGGCAGGAATCGTTTCTATTGATGTAACGACGCGTAGCTGTATTTAATTTCCTAACAATTTTACCTTTAGGTATTTACGTACCTAATGCTTGCACTGTTTGTTTTTTTGATTCGGGCTGATTTAATGAGGGAGAAGGAAATATTTTCCTTATCATCCTACCTAGGTGCGATCCATTTCAGTGTCACATATGGAGAAGTAACTACACGAGTGTAACAGTTGTCACAAGTGAGGAATGCAGATTTAAAACCAAATTGTTCTATTTTGAATAGTTAATTAAAATATTGTGGACTTTTACTTTCTATCAACTATTTGATGAGGGTTCTAACCAGGAATTGCTGTCCTAGAAATTATCATAATCAGAGAAATAACAATTTTATTAACAAAATCACCTACTGTTCCTACTTCAACTCATACTACCTATTCAAATGACGAGATGCGTCTATAATTATGCCGAAGCTCTTGCAAATTTTTAAAAAAAGTCAATAGCCAAACTTGGGCGCGCTCACCATCATCATAGCTGATTTGTTTCTTGAATGGCATCTATAGGTAGTAGGAGTCTCTTGTATACTTCCTAGTGGAGCTCTCTAGTTTAGAACAGATACCGGTCCCTCCTTAAAGTTCAAACTTTCAAACTCATGATCACAACAGAAGACACAACTCCTGCTCAAGAGAATAATGACGATTCGCAAGTCATCAAGATGAAGACCGTCGCCTGCCTCGATTGTTTTTCTCTTAGAGTTTGTGTTTTATTTTGTGATATCTCAAGGGAAACTCTCAAGTCGTTTCATTCGTCTGAGGACGAAGAGTGACAAGTTTCATTCTCAACTTATCCAGTCATCCTCACATGGCTCCAATTTAAGAGAGAAGTTTACCTAATAGCACTCAGTCATAGAGTGCCAATCTAGCAATAAGCTGTCACCTTGTGGACCTTTTAGAGTAAGTACTCGGCTGAAATTTTCAGGAATCATATCTTATGCCATAAATAACTCAAATCTGAAATCGTTAAAAAAGTTCTACGCAAAAAGGCACTCTTCGAAATTTTCAAATTTTCGATTTTTTTTTTACAGAATATGGTAAATTATAAGTGAAACTTCATGGTGTCAATTTTTCAAAATGTTGTCTGTGATGGTTAAGTTAGAAAAAATTCAAAACTGTTTTCGAAAAGCATTGCTCAAATACGTTCATTAGAACTTTAAACAGCAATATGTCGCTTCGGTGTACGTTAAAAATTGATCATTTTAACTACTTTCTTCCATTTAACAACGATTATTTCAAACACGAAGCTCTTAATCAAAAAATTCTCTTTAAAAATTATTTTCTGATCATTTGTGCTTGCTACGGTACCATTTTCACGGTCTTAAATTTGTAGGGACCTCTTTAGAAAGAAAGGTATTGTTGAAGGGTCTATCAGCTGAAGTGGTAGACTGTTGTTACATGGAATCTCTCATTGTTCTGTCCGGCTTCGTTTCGTCGCCAAGTTACCAAAATTATTGTCTTATCGGTAACATTTCTACATGTAGAATCACATGGGTCTACTTTTCTACTCTGAACTGAGCTTATGATCGAAAAACCCAATCGCTGGTGAAAGAAAGCACCTAAATGAATATTTATTGATTCAGTCCCTTCTTGGTTACATAATTTTGGCTGTCAATCCTAAAATTGTCTAAATTAATTTCTGCAGCCTTCGACTTACTTATTGTTGTTTATTTCAAGAACGAATGATTAACACCACTTTGGAGAAAAATTTCAAGAAATTAGATGCGGAGGATAATTTCGTCAATTTTGAAGATAAATGTGACTGCTTAGATATGTGCACGGACATTGATTATGCAACTTCTGTGGAGTTTTTAAAGATAGACGAAGAAAAGAAAAGCAGCTTCATCAAGGGAGTGTTCGGCGAGAATGAGGCGAAAAAGTAAGTTGTTAAATTTGTATATTTATTCATGAATTTTATAAATTGATACAGTAACAATCATATAAATTATTGAACAGCAATAGCAATTAACATTATTTGAACGAAACAACCTCAAACGTTTGATGAAGACAGATACATCGACGTTTCACTGATTATTTTCATCTCATCAGTCTGACCCATTACCTATAGCACGCCAAGAGAGGAGTGTCTTGAACAAAGCTGTGTCTGTCTTCACCGATCATTTGAGGTTGTGTTATTCAATAAATTTTATTAATTTTATTGTGGTAAAGTTATCAGGTTTCGATGGCGATCTTCTACTTCACTGATGATAAAATTCAGACCAAACAAAGAAACGAACTCTATGGCCCTGTAGATTTCTTGTCTAATTTTGGAGGTCTGTTGGGTTTGTTTACAGGATTTTCCGTACTCTCTTGCATGGAAATCATTTATTTCTTTACTTTAAGAATATTTGGAAATTTGAGATTGTTTGGACATTGGCATGCTCCATAAATATAATTATACAATAATTATATCATCATTATAATTTAACATGTAATATTTTTAGCAAATTTCTCACATTTGTTGTAATGGTACTCTCTTGCACACAAAATATATGAATTATGTGACTTATTAAATGTAAATTCAATTAAGCTTTTTCATTTCAAACCTTTGAGGATCTACCCGCTTTGAAGAGTAATTTTATTCTCGGCCATTGCAACTACGAACACGCAACTGTAATTGGAGATTCATTATCTTTGGAATTTTATTAGCGCTTATAAAGGGTGATTCAGGAATTAAATGGAATTTCCAAAGTGATGAAAATTGAAAGCTAAAAGTATTATTTTTCCTATCGACGTTATAAAGGTTTCACGAGCAACGACGAGTTTGCGTAGTACAACACAATTATTACAACTTCATACCTGACTTCTGGTAATTCTGGCAGCTAATCAGAATAATTATTGTACAATTTAAACTACGAATGTCATGATTTCATATAACGACTTTATTTTACGTCCATTTTATGGCCGACATGTTCGCGCTCATACAAGCAACTTAATTGCATAATTATGCACCACGCATACTCTTAATCTAATAATAATTGATCATGTGCATCCGCAGAAACGTCTCATAGTGTTCACAACAAACTCGTAACTATCATATGCCTGGCACAAATGGTCCGAAAACGAGTGTTCTTGATTCTCATTTTCACCAAGAAAAAAAATTTGCGAACGTTACAGTTAATGGAGATCCCTATAGATCCATGATTACTGACTTTTTCGTTCCTCAATCGAACGGCCTTGACATGGAAGTGCTTTGCATTATTTTTTCTGGGGTTTTATGAAGTGAAGTCAGTAATAATAATTATTGGTCTTCCAGAATGAGCGTCATTTGTGTTTAGTTTCGTATTCAAGTTGGAAGACCTCTAAAAAAAATTGTGTGGAAAGGATGTTATGTCCACGTCCAAAGTTTTGATCACGTTAAATGAATCTGATGAATAGTTCGGCAAGGTATAATGTTCGAATGTCAAGGAATGACAAAAAAGGGAGGTATAGATATGATTATACTTAACTATCCCTAATTAAGAAAAAAGTGGTGAAGTTTTTCGAGTAAACGTCACACTCATAGTTGAAAGGATGAAAACAGTTCAAAGAAATCGTTTGTTAAAATATTCCAAGGTTTTTGTCGTCAGAGAATATGATCAGCTTGAACATATTGTCTTAATTATGTATCGACTGGGAAGGTAAGGATCCTTTTATGGCTATAAATGGCCGCAATAATTGAACGGTAGAAAGGACAATTACTTTCTTTATTGATTGATGAAGATTGGAGTAATCATAAAGAATTAACATTCTAAGAAACGCTGAACATATATCCGTCATATGCACAGGTAGGTACTTAGTAAACGATGGAGAGGTCAAGGAGTAATAATAATTCTGGCTGAATTCGAATTAGAAACCTGAACCTGGCTATTACATAACATGAAAATAATCGGAAAATGGTATTTTCTTTATTTTATGACTAATGTGCAGGCTAAATGTTAAATCAAATGGAAGAGTCAACATTGTATGTAAGGTAAGTATTTTAGCAACATTTGTAGAATTCTTCAATGAGATTTTGCTTCAGGCTTGTCTTCTATTTACACATACAAAACTTAAACACGAACTCGAAGATTTATCGGTGCACAATACTTTAATTGTATAAGAAATATTTTCACCATACAGAAACTACCACCTCTTCTTCGGATATGACAGGAAAATAAAATGTTATTATCATCTATTATTTCAGTCATTTATTTTATTGATGTTCATGAAGGTAGCGTGTGTAAGTAAATGTAGTTATAACAGACATAGGAAATTAAGTTTTCTTTTTAATCCTTATTAAAATCAATGTTCCGTTCAGTTAATGTTGCTATACAGCATTGAAGTTTATTGTCTTCTCTCTATTTTTGAATCACCGTGTACCTACTAATTTATTTGAATGACAAATAACACTCTTTGTTCAGTTATAATTAAAATTATTGATTACAAAATAAATTACTCATGTTTCATTTATGATACTAATACTACTCGATACTTGATGGTCGTCTTATAGACTAATATCGTTTACGATAAATTTTGAAAACACCAAGCTCTTAACTTGATTAAAATGAACAAAATTAATACCGAAAATGAAACCCAGCAAAGTGAAAAGATCGAAGCTCTATGTTTGCCCACAAAACAGGAAAACCAAAAAACTAACAGTGAATCCAAAACTGTCCGACAAAAACTTTGGCACTACTGGTCCGATTTCTGTAATAACACAAGTATACATGGCTTTCATTACTTAAATCAGAAGAGGATGTTTGTTGAAAGGTAAGATTTTTACCTATAGTTAATAATTATTAAGATTTATCTAATTTAATATTCTTTTATGACAGTTTATTCTGGGCTTTCTTACTTCTAATTGCAATGTCGTGTTGCATTTTTATGATATACACGGTAATATTGAAATGGACCCAATCACCGGTTATTGTTTCTTTCGCTACTCTGAAACAGCCAATCTTTAAAGTACCGTTTCCTGCAGTATCAATATGCCCAATGAATAAATATGACAAGAAATCGTTTAGTCTTGATGAGTTTGATAAAATTTATAAGAATGAAGCATGCGAGAAGTATAATAACAAAACTGGCAACATGGAACGGTTGAATTGTGCTAATTACAAGGAGCAGTAAATATTAACATTTAAATTTTTCTATATTATTTATGTTGTACTTTTTTTTATTCCTAATTCATTAATAATTAATTAATTAAAGTTGTGTTGTGTTATTTTATAACTATGCTTATGTCTATATTCATGTCTACATAACTCTTATTTCTAGGCTAAAAAAAGCTGAAATAGCGGAGATATTATGTGATGCTACAAAGCCGTCATTTAAAGTTAACGACCACTTGAGCGCGGAGGAATTGACTTCATTTATCCAAAACGTATGTATAACTGTCTATAAAGGGTGTCAATTTAAAATTTACAATTTACATATTTGGTTATGACAAAGGTTATGACAAAAGATATTAGAAATAAATTTGATCTTCGTTAAAGATTCGTTATAGGCGACTATACAGGGTGTCCGGTAAGTACCTCCTAATCTCTCGGGAGCATACAGGGGAGGTATGAAATTTAAACACTTTATAGAGGCCACAAAGAGCATTCAGGCCATATTAAAGTCGATGTTTGCCGTCGTCAGGGAAGTCAGGAACGAACCTACCATCATACTCGTTGAGTCAAAATTTTGACAGGTGTCACTTTACAGAGCTAAAAGCTATTTTTTTGAATAGTCTAATACTTCATCTTTAAAAAAGGTGCTTTTAATTTATTTCGGTAAAACTGACGGTTTTCGAGAAAAATCGGTTTTTAGGAATGCGAAACACTCAAAAGTTACTAATGCTAAACACAAACAGGTAAAAATCAAGTTCTTATTGATAAACCTACCTACATAATGGATTGCTATTGACGGGACTTGGTCAAAATTCGCATAAAAGTCGATTTATCTTGAGAACCGCTAGTTTTATCGAAATAAATTAAGAGTACCTTTTGTGAAGATGAATGATCAGCGTATTTAAAAAATAAGTTTTCAGCTCTGTAAAATGACACCTGTCAAAATTGACACAATGAGTGTGGTGGTAAAACCGTTCTTGACTTCCTTGAGGACGTCAAACATCTACTCTAATATGGCTTAATGAGTCTTTATAGCCTCTATAAAAAATAAAAATTTCATCAAAATACACAGGTCGGTTCAAAAGTTAGAGCCAAAAAAGTAAATTGCGGGGCACTATTTTAGGGCTCCATATCTCCGTTTGGGGACACTTTAGGAAATTTTTTTTTATGACAGATTAGGTTTTTTTTGACCTCCCCTGTCTGCTCCCAAGAGATTAGGAGGTACTTACCGGACACCCTGTATACCTAAGTACTTATATACTTAAGGACTGGAGAAAGACTAAAGTTACTGTCATTCCAAAGTAGAGAAGAAGGAATGCCTCAACCAAAATCCTTACGATTGAAAAGGTTGCAGATATTTACCTAAGAACAGAAGTATTGGAGAGGGCGCCATTGATCCCAAACCACATATCAAGCTGGAAAATCTACGGAGATCGCCCTGCACCAGTTAAAAAGAAAAATCAGGAGTAGGTACTCTGGGGTAAAAGAAACTACTGTTTGTGCCTTTGTGGATACAGAAGGAGCTTTTGAAAACATTCCTCACGAAGTAGTCAAAAGCTCTCTAATTAAAGGCCGGTTCTCACTTGTACGACACCCGACGACAACGACAACGCGACAACACCACGAAAAAATTGTGGGCGGACAACCAGACTCAGGGTGAAGTCCCCCGCAATTTTTTCGTGTTGTCGAGTTGTCGTTGTCGTCGGGTGTCGTACAAGTGAGAACCGGTCTTAAAAGAGAAGCAAACAACACAGTATTCAAATGGATATGTGAAATGTTAAGAACAAGAACAGCTGAAACAAAAATGGAACAAAACACCATCCAGATCAGCACAACAAGAGGCTACCCACAAGGGGGGGGGGAGTACTATCACTTGTGATGAACTTACAGATGACTCATAGATTGAACTTATTCGGAAGCTATCGAGCCAAGACATCGATTGCCAAGGCTATGCCGATGACATAGTCATAATAGCCAGAGGAAAGTTCGAAGAAACTCTCCGTGTTATAATACAAAGAGGACTAAGCATCGTAAGTAAATGGTGCTTGTCAGTGGGGCTGAACATTCAGTGGAGCAAAGATCACTGTCATAGCATTCACCAGAAAAAGAAATCTTCGACTTAAAATAAGCAGCCTAGATGCGGTAAATATTGAACGGAAGCCAGAGGTTACATATCTAGGAGTTTTACTAGGCAGCAAGCTCCTGTGGAAGAAACATGCGGAAGAAAAGGTCAGCAGAGCCACTCGAGCCCTCATGGTGTGTAGGAATTTTGCATGAAAGACCAAGGGATGGAATCCGGGTACACTGCGATGGACGTATACCATGATAGTTAAACCTTTGATCACTTACGGAGTTGTGGCTTGGGTAGACCGAACCATGAAGAAGACTGCGAGGAATAACCTTGCAAAAATACAGAGACAAACTAGCAAAGCAAGGAGCAAGAACGCCGCTCATAGGATCGGAACGTTTTTGCGGAATAGGCGAAAATATCCTCAAAAAAAAATTAAAGAAAGATGAGTAAACTCTGGAAAGTGGTCCCAGGATTAAGACAAATTAATGATTGGGAAATACAATAAACAAGAATTCAAATCCTGCATCAAACTGAACAAAAATGATTTGAGAATGCTAACAGGTTTTCTCCCGGGTCATTGTAGACTTGGAGCACACCGTATAGCAAGATTGGTCTACAAGACAATTCCTGTAGATTCTGCATGGAGGGGGACGAAATCCCATTGCATCTCCTGTTCGAGTGTTATGCAGTACAACAAAGAAGACTCCGCTATCTAGGTCTCTACCAACCAGCGGAAAAAGACTTGCCTACATCTTTAGAACCATCGAACCCCCTAAAATTCCTCCGAGAACTGGAACTGGATGAGGTGCTATATTTGAAAAGTCACTAGAAAGGGAGACAAAAGAGATCTTCTAGGTCGTTATGTTGATACCTCCCCAATAAATACAATACAATACAATATAGGCGACTATAAATCACGAATTTTATCAAAAATGAAACATTTTGAAAATGTGCCCATGATGAGTAGACACCGTCCTCATACAGAGTGTCCAAAAAGTCTTGAAATGATCAAATATCTAGAGAAATACAATCGCGAAAAATACACTCAAATAGGATCATGTTGTGAATTTAGTAACAATAATTTTTTATTTGTTTCTAGCACAAAGTCAAACTTGGCTTGTCTTATTCAACAGTTTTAGGACATGACATGGACATGGAACGGGAAGATTTTTCGAAACATTTCAAAGAAACTTACACCGAGTTTGGTGTCTGTTATACCTACAATGGATTCAGACTGGATGAAATTTATAAACCCGATTTTGTGTAAGTTTCCCTTGAGATGTTCGATTTTGCTTGAAAAATGATAGACCGATAAATTATTATTTTTTTTTTCTTTATCAGGCCTCATCACAACACCATGGATAGACTTTCTCCCGATTCCGAATGGGATCCAGATACAGGGTATAAGCCTAGTGCTGGTATTATTGCATATCCACGCAGGGCGTTGCAAATGGACGTACGTATTATAACTTGCAGGTGGTAATAATAGAAGAAGGTGATAATTATGATCCTTTATGCAATCAACATGAGCAAGGATATGTGGTAAGTAATGATTCTTTCAAAAATTTTCAAGATCTTAACAGGGTAACGGCCATGAGGGTTTTTGGAATATTCATCCATTGGGGGGCTAAATTTAAATCACATAACTGCAGAGGTCCTAAGCGGTCCTTATCTATTTCCGCATACGCGACGCTTGTTTAAACGTGCTTTCATAATTTGAGCTGGTTGCAGCGTTTCGTACAACTGGTGATAGCTCTGCAATAATCTTAAGTTACACTAAATAATTCTCAAATAAAAAAATATTGTTACGATGTCGAGCGCGGCTATTGAACGATGACAATGGCGACCGGTCGATGCTTTCCTGATATCGATGCGGCATCTAAGGGGAAAATTCTCAAGTTCGAGAACTAACTTTTGAGAAGAGCCTCTCAAGATGTGTCAAGAATGTTCCAGGAATAGAACATCATTCTGAACTCCAGAAACAAATTCGGGAGTTAGTTAATTCTGTAAGTGCTTTCCAGAAGAATAATAAAGGTGTAGAGCGGATTTAGCGAGCGACGGAGTCAGTCAAATGAACAGTGTGAAAGCATCAACAAGCGAAAAGAGAAGAGAATAGCTACCAGTGAGCGATAGTAGATAGTGGTGTACTTTTGGAGAAGACGTTACTAGTATTAAAGGTGATGTGTTATTTACGGAAGCGGTTTATAATAGTGAGGGTGTAATTAAACTTGTAAATTAGTATAAGTAGTATACCTCTACCTATAGTGTTTAGTGTGAATTGTAAATTCAAGTAAGCGATTAATAAAGTAATTAATTCAGTTAATTCGACTAAACACACAACCTAAGCGGTCGATTCACCCAGAGACAAACATGTGAAATTCACTAAAACAGCGGTCCCTAGAAACCGCCACAGCCCAAGATACAAGTACTCGAGCGGGCTCTAGGGATCGCTCTAATCGTTAATTATCATTATTATAAAATGTTATAATACGTAATTTGTCATGGTGAAAAAAAAACCTTCTTGCGCATCAATTGCAGAAATAGTGTATTTTTATGCGATTCAATAATAAATATTTTCTTCCTATTTTTTTTTTATAATGAATATAATGAAAAAATAATCCGATTTTTTTTTGGGAAAACTCCACCTACCTACCAAAAAAAAAGAATGATCCTCTCGTGGATTCCAACCCGCACCAACAACAGTTTGCTATTATTTAATAACAGTTATTAAAAGACCAATTTGAATACTTTTTTCACCTGCATGTAGGTGATTTAATTGTCGTTGCGATTGCTCTTCTAATTTTTAGAACCATTCATAATTGAATGTGAAAAAAAATAAAAAAGAAATTGCGAACCATTTCATCGATTTAATAATTTTATATAAGTGTAAGCTAATTTTGCACAAGCGAAAAACTTTTTTATTTTTAGTTTAAAGTGCTACATTAATCGAGACGAATTGAAGCTAAGACATCAATTTATATGTTAAAGAAAAAAAAAATGGAAAATTTCCGTTCAACTTCTTCAAAAATGGACTCATAAACGGTTATAGAAATTTACACATTTTTACCCTTTTCCTACCCACGACACTGGCTTATTAATGGAAAATATGCTACTTTTATTGCATAAACTCAAACTTCCAATAATTTTCTTCAAATCCTGTTAATTTGATTTCAAAGTTTTTTTGCCATCTTGCTCATACAGGGGTTCAAAAAATAGTAAATTTTGAAACGGCTCGGCCGATTTTGCTCAAGTGCAATACCAGGCCACTCCTTGTGGACATCTTACTCTCACAAAAATTTCAGTTCCCTAGATTGAAAACTGCGGCCAGAAACCGTGCCTCAAGGACCGGATTTTTGGAACTTTGAAAGGACACCCTGTAGAAGTAACGTGACTTTTGGAAATTTTTTCAACGAAAATCTAAAGTCATTCCAAAGCTTTACAAGAATACAAAATTTCGTTCACTAATCTTGAAAGATAAAGCTACAGGAGCGTTTTTAAAATCGAAAAATCGTGATTTTGGAGAAATATATACAAATATATAAATTAAAAATGTAGTAAACCACCGTTATTTTAATTATTTGAAAATTAGATAAAGGCAAGCGGTGTGTCGCAAATAAAAGGTATGATCCTTTTTTTATCTAATTTTCAAATAAATATACAGGGTGATTCATGAGTGACCTTACATAGACCAATGGTGATAAGCGGACTTCAAGGCGGGTCGAAAACCACAAAAGAATTTTTTTTTTCGTGATTGGTTACGAAGTTACAGGGTGTTTTATGCCTCAGGTACAAAACTTTGATAGGCGATATTTCTGAAACGGCTGGAGATATTTTGTCGAAATTTACTGGGAAGGGTGCATTCCGGAAACTCATCAAAACCGCATTGTGAGTTAATTAAAAATCCACTTGAAATTTTTTGCCCCCATGGTCTTTGTTGAAAAAGTTAATTTTCTGACGATGTTTCTGAAAAACTGTCATCGAATTTGAAAAGATAAGAAAAAACTCTATAGAAATCATTCCTCAATTTGAACGGCACACCCAAACCGTCTCGAAAAAAAAATCTCAAAGTAAAACTTTTCTGTAAATTATTGTTTTCGAGCAGACATATTTTACTTAATGTTCGTCTGAATTCCTTCAAATTTATTTTTTGACTTGTTTCTGTGGGAAAAATGTTTGACAGAAGGCCAAGCTTTATTACTGGGAAATCAGGTGTCAACTGCAAAATTTTCAGATTTCACTAATAATCACAAATCATTTCACTAATAACGAATACGCAGACATTATGTCTGTGTATGGTTTCTGCAATGGAAATTCAAGAGCAGCTGCGAGAGAATACCATAGAAGATCACAGTCGAAGAACACCGGCCCATGTAACGTTTCGCGTCTGTTTTCCAATTTTCTCGAAACCACGGCATATTTCCCTGAGTTCAAAGGAATGCTGAACCTCAATTGGAAAATCTGAACCATCAAAACATCGTGGAGATGGTGGCAGTAAATTCAAGTACAATTACGGGAAGAATTGGGCAAGCACTGGGCATTTCTCAATCAAGAGTATCGGGAACCTTGAAAAAAAAGAAGAGCGCGGATGCATCCCTGTCACGTACAAAGCGTACAGAGGCTTCAACCATTCAATGAAGTTCCATTGAATGGACTGCGTAGAACTTTGTTTACTGATGAAGCTCAGTTCACGCGGGATGGTGTAACGAATAAAAAAAACTCCCACCTATGGGCATAGAAAATCCGCGCTCTGTTGTTCAGAAGAACTCGCAACAGATTTTCATTTTCTATAAATGTGTAGTGTGTCATTGCAAATTATACCCTAATAGGACCCCATTTTTTTGCTGGGCGGCTCACGGGAGAAATTTATTTACTTTTCCTACAAGTAATTTTGCCCGGCTTGCTTGCAGAGGCGAACGTGAACAGGCGTGCTCTTTCCTTCCAGCAAGATGGGGCACCACCGCATTTTTCTCGACAAGTCAGAGAGCATCTCCACAATGAGTACCCCAATCGTTGGTTCGGGCGCGGCGGCCCTCATTCCTGACCACCTAGGTCCCCCAACCTCACTGTTTTAGACTATTACCTATGGGGCCATATGAAGCAGGAAGTCTAAAAAACGGAAGTAAGTACCAGAGAGGAGCTCAGGACGCGAATACTGGTAGTTGCTGATGAAATTAGAAACAACAGGCAAATAATTCAAAAAGCAAACCAAAATTTATGGAAACGCTGCAGGAAATGTATTGAAGTTGGTAAAGGACATTTTGAGAACCGTTTATAACATTAATATTGATAACATTTAATTTACACTGACATTTTTCCCACAGAAACAAGTCAAAAAATAAATTTGAAGGAATTCAGACGAACATTAAGTAAAATATGTCTGCTCGAAAACGATAATTTACAGAAAAGTTTTACTTCGACATTTTTTTTTCGAGACGGTTTGGGTGTGCCGTTCAAATTGAGGAATGATTTCTATAGAGTTTTTTCTTATCTTTTCAAATTCGATGACAGTTTTTCAGAAACATCGTCAGAAAATTAACTTTTTCGACAAAGACCATGAGGGCAAAAAATTTCCAGTCCGGTCCTGGATTTTTAATTAACACCGAATGCGGTTTTGATGAGTTTCCGGAATGCACCATTCCTAGTGAATTTCGACAAAATATCTCCAGCCGTTTCAGAAATATCGCCTATCAAAGTTTTGTACCTGAGGCATTAAACACCCTGTAACTTTGTAAACAATCACGAAAAAAAAAATTTCTTTTGTGGTTTTCGACCCGCCTTGAAGTTCGCTAATCACCATTGGTCTATGTAAGGTCACTCATGAATCACCCTGTATAAATATATATATTATCGTGGGCAGGTGAATTTTGGAAAACCACTTTTTCGTGATCTGGGGGTCAGGATCGGTGGACATTTGGTGAGTTTGGGTGATTTTCGAAAAGTGATGTCGTCCTCAATAGTGTATTTTTTTAATAAAAAATACACTAATAAACAAATGTTGAAAATTTTATTTCTTGGGGCCCAGTCAACCCTAACATAAAAGATTGAAAAAAGGTGATTTCTTTTTTCCCTTCTTGGGGTTTAAGCAACTGATTTATTATTTTGAGATTGTTTAAATACCCTTTAGTATTTTAATGGAACTAACGAAATATTTTTCAACAGGTTTCTTTACATTATCCCAATCGATTACCGATGAAGAAGGATGCATTCTTTTTTCTACCCTTAAACAAGCAGATTCTGGTTGGTATCAAGGCAGCAAAAATGCAAACTTCCGAGACAATTATGCTATATCCACCTGAGAAACGAGACTGCTACTTTTCTTTCGAAAAACATTTAAAATATTTCAAATATTACACATTAAGAAATTGTCAGTTGGAGTGTCTCACCATCGCTACATTAGAACGTTGTAAATGTGTGGAATACTTCATGCCACGTAAATAATAATTACACTTAATAGCAGTAGAATTTATTGTTGCTTATAAATTTTATTATTTCCAGGGAATAACGAAACAAAAATTTGTGGATCGTTGCAGAGAAGTTGTGTCCGTAATCTGAAAGGTAAGCATATTATAACGAAAGAAAATCTAAGAATTATTCTGGATTCATGTTTGTTTACATGTTTAAATTCTCTGATAACTAATGATAAACTGGTTCGCGAAAATTCTACCTGATATGACAGGAATGTCATACTATAATCCAGAATACCATAATATTTCTGCACATGTTCGAAAAAGTTCATGCTATGTCTAGAGCTACGCTAAAACATCAAGGATCATCTTAGAACTGTCAAGATCCACTTCCGGCGTGTATATAAGAGTGCCGTGACTGTAGCTAGAGTTAGTTTGGATTGGAGTACTACAGAGTAAAGAATAGGAAAGAAAGTTGACTGTGACAGAATAAGTGAAAGTCTGTTCAAGTGAAGGGAAATTAGAGATTAGAATCTCGTTGTTGTCTTCAGTAGTGAATGTAAATAAGAAGAACTGATTATTTGGACTTTGGAGGTTATTGTTAGTAGTGTTGTGACTGATTTAAATAAAGATTAATGATAAACAATTGTAAGATTTTTAGTTTGAAACAACAAAGAGGAAGAACGTTGCAGTGGTGTCGGAAACGGGATAACGGATTCCAGCAAGAGCAATAAGATGGTTATTTTTCGAAATGGAAAGGACACAGAAAGTATTATCTGAGGAAATGTTAGAGAAAATTCTGTTAATGCTCTAAAAAGGCCAGGAAAAGCGTAAAAATATCATGAAGAAACTCGAAGACAGTGTAAAAAGTAGCTAAAAGTTATTCAGCACTAACCAGACGATTATGTGAACGAACTAAATGAAGTGAACAAAGGTTGATGGTTTTCGTGATGAAGTCAGTGGTATTCGCGATGAAGTAAAACTGGTGAAAAATCTAGAACATAAAACTTGCTTGTAGAGGAGATGAAAATCGACTTCGAGAATAAACTCAAGACTCTCGGCAGTTCTGAAATGAAGCACTCTCCGTGTGCAGCACCTGCGAGCAGTTTTTGCTCAAAAGTGAAACCACCAACAACGCCCTGGAGTGCATACATAATGCAATTTCAGACAGCCTGCCATGGTAACAGGTGGAACAACGCAGACAAGACAACAGCACTTGTTCTAGTTCTGTGAGGGCAAGTTATGGACTTGTTGCAAACAATGCCGGTGGAACTGCACTCGAATTACGACCAATTATTATGTGCAGCATTATTAGAAACTCGATTCGGCGATCGTCAATGGAGCAGGTTTTCAAAAATCAATTGACGAGCAGAGTGAAGAAGACGAACGAATAGCTGAAGGAGTTCGAAGCCGAGGTCAACATGATCGTCTACCAAACCTACCCAGAGTCACCGCATTTTAAAGAACAACTAACCTCGTAAACCTTTGTCAATAGAATACAAGACACTGAAATACTGAGTATCCCACGCATGTCACATTTAACGAAGTCAAGCGTTAATACTTGAAATAGACGCACCAATCAAGGCGTCGAGCGGTAGAATATTTTCAAAAGTACGACCAGTGATCATTACTGAAGAAAAAGGTGAGAATGTGACTACCATAATGGAAAGCTTTAACAAGATGATGGTGGATAAGTTCTCTGAGCAGTTAAATAATGAGAGAAAAAGAGGTTGGACTCCAAGGAGATACGAAACCAGAAAACAGTGTTACATTACACAACAGTGAATGTTGGTGACAGACACTCCGAGACGTGTTGGATCCCTAGAGCGAAGACCAGGTAGGGACAGAAGTGGAAGTAGATATAGGAGTATCTCTCGGGAACGGGTAGCTCGTTCCTGAGTCGACGGCAGGAACACTAATTTCAGTCTGTGTGGCCCCTAAATTGTTTCCATCCAAACACTCCAAAGCCATGTGGGCAGCCTAGCCATCGAAGGACAGATAAATGAAAAATCTGTTACAATGATTCTCGACACCGGATCATAGATTTCTTTGGTAAGGAAGGACATCGCCTGTCCTGCTGTTGTTCTTCATCAATCGAGGCAGATCCAGTTAAAGATAGCGACAGGTGAAGTCACAGATATCATCGGCGAAGAAGATGGCCGAATTCAGCTTTGAGTCCTGGGACTACGTCAGACTGGGTAGTCGAGATTGAAGACTATGTAGACATATCATTCAACAATATGAACTGCGAATTGATTCCAAACAAGGTATCCTGAGATTGGTGAAAACTTGGTACTGAGTTCCAGGAGATCACAGAAAGTAATGATAAGACTAATAATTGCGGGTGCCACAACCACCATCCGAAGGATCAGTGAGCAGAATGGGCGCAGATCTTGGAAGCTGAATTGGGTTAGTCGATCCATCTCTAGACATTAATAAGAACCCGATAATTGTCAAGAAGTTAGTCAACACTAGCCAAGAGATTTCTCTACGTGTTGCAAATCTGTTTTCTGACAGCGCAAGGATCAAGGAAGCTGACTTACTTGGAATTTGCGTACCTGTCAGAAGATCAGCTGTTGCAAGAAGATCGAAATAAAAGAGCAGACAGATACAAGAAAGGTGATACGGGTTTGTACAAGTTCAAGGTTATGCCCTTTGGTCTCTGCAATGCGCCAGATACCCTTGAAAGACTGATGGAGATGGTATACTTCAGTGGCTGATTTGGAAAACCTGCCTAGTCTAATTGAACCACATCAATTCAAAACCACATAAACAACCTTCAGGAAATTTTCGATAGATTCAGAGCTGCCAACCTGAAGCTGAATCCAGAAAAGTTTACGCCATTTAAGAAGAAGGTTGAGTTTTTGGGACATACCGTAACTTTTGAAGGAATCCAGACCAGCAACAGCAAAGTAGATTCGTGATTGGCCGACTCTTAAAGACAAACACGAAGTCCGAAGTTTCCTCGGTCTTTCTACGTGCTACAAAATAAACAGGAAGAAGGTTTCAGTCTATTGTGTTCCTTAGTTTAAGACTTTAGAAAAAAGAGTAGGTGTACCTACATCTTATACCGGTCGCACAAAATAGGTACCAGGGCTACTTTGCAATAAGTTAACAAGTTGTTGATTTTTTTATATTGATTGACTTGCACCTATTCTCTCAAGAAATTTTTACTGTTACAGTTGAGATGGAGCATCGAAAAATGAAACTAAGTGAAGTTCACAATACGCTTCTGGACGGTGTTTGTCACTGCTTGCCATTATGTACAGATGTTACATATGAATCGCAAATTCAGACGTTGGTGTCAAGGAATCCAATATTTAATATCGAGGATTTGAATAAAAATCAATCGTAGGTATCACTTTAGTGAGATATAGAGCGTAAAAGGCGTAAATATCAAATCGCTTTGAGTTTATTGGGGTAAAATTAAACGGGGATTACAGCTTCGGCGCCCTTTTAGTATATTAAGAGATACACTTTTGTCCAAACAGCAAATACAGGGTGCTCAGTTTATCTGGAGACATGGAAATATATCGAAAACTACGCATCAGATCAAAAAAAGTGGGTAATGTTATTTGTTCCCCTGGAAACATCCAATGATACACATCCACCAACCTACTCCCATCCCCTAGGAGTGGAGGGCAGCTACTGTGAAATCTTGTTGTGATGAGAACCCACGTTTCTTATTGTAGATTCGGATTTTACAGGTGAAAACATGTAGAAAAGATGTCCCCTTCCCCCTCCATGAAGGTGGGGCGGAGGTAAATGTTTTTCTGGCTACAAATAGGTACTTGAATTTGTCTTATAATTTTTTTTTTGATTCATGGCTGTTTTTGTTCATTAAAACAAATTTAAAAAAAATTGGGTGTTTTTGTCGATTACAGCGCCATCTATCATGAATCGAAAAAAGCATTTCAGACAAATTCTTCAAATTTTTGGTTGTAAACCCCCAACCTGCAAAAAAAGGGTTCCCTCCCCTAGGGATGGGGGTAGGTTGGTTCAGTTTGATATGATTCGATTCCAGAAAAACAACTTTTATCATCCATTTTTTTTGATCTGATGCGTAGTTTTTGAGATATTTTAATGTCTTTAGATAAAATGAGCCCCTGTATATTATGGAATTTTAAGTTCACAGTTTCAATTTATGCGTCCATTTAAGGTCATTTAAGACGAAACAATCGCTTTGGATGTTTCAAAACATGTGTCAGAATTAAAGGGCAAAAATATTCCTAAGATTTCCGCAAATGGCACATGAAAAAACTGAATTGGTATTGAAAAGGTTGCTGATATCAATGATAAGACATTTACAAAAAAGCTGAGTTCTTTATCTCAAACGGTTCTTGAGATATCTTCAAAAAACTAGAAAAGTTTTTGACACCTCGTATCTCAAAAACGGTGAATTTACAGACACACGTTCCTAATAGAAAATTTCTTATTTATTTTCGACCAAATAATCTGTATTTAAATTTTTTCGCAATATTAAAGATACATCCTGTATAATCAACAATTAAAATTTCCTGAAATCGAACCGCGCTCACATAATATATAAATGAAAAAGGAACATTTGAATCTATTGGCTGACAATGAAATATTACGGTATTTTGTAAAAGGTCGCAGGGTAGAGGAATCCGGGAGCTCGGGATAATATTCGAGAGTGCCTCCGAATCTCAACCTAGTTTAGTTATATTCCAGCAGGAAATAAAAAAATAAAATGTCATGATCCGGAGGAAACAGTTTTCTTGCAGGGTCTACCCTGCAATCTAGAAGGTTTGGATATTGCTGTTATCTAATATTAGAAAAACATGACGCTCACTAAACTTGTCGATATACGGCACAAAAACAGATTGAGCAGTATTATAGTTTGAAATTCTGGGATCGGGCCAATGATGCAGCGAAGGCGTTGAAAAACTTCCCCAGGGAACGATCGATTTGGTTTCAATTAATTATTTTAAGAACGTCAAAGTTAATACTCTACAATGTGTTTATGGCAGAACCAGGACAGATAAGAAATTTTTGACACTTTTCATTAAAATTACGAAAAATTTAATTTACTTTTAATTTAAATTCGTAGTAAGAAAATTATCAATTTACGGATGAATAAAAAATCTGTCCCATTTTATATTATGAACTCGATTAAATTGCCCAATTTATGATTCATAAACTGATGTTTATTAAAATTAAGATACAACTATCTAGATCATTACAAAAAGCAAGCATTATGAATTTTTTCATAGCATGCGTACGAATGTCAGTGTATTGCAATAAAAATGCTGATAGTGATGACTGCAGAAAATATAATAGACAGAACCGGTTAAAGTTAAAAACAGAGACAAACGGGGATTGTTTTTGTTTTGTGCAGACTATAGGTACTCAGTAAAGACAAATTAAATGTTAGTAAAAAGATATTAAAAAATAATATTTCTTTTGCAGCTCTCACTTATCGATAGCGATGTTCCGAATCACTGACGGACTTATGGTGACAACAGAGCGGAACGAGCTTTACGGCCCCACGGATTTAATCGCCAACATCGGAGGTTTGCTCAGTCTCTTTACAGGTTTCTCCATCATATCCTTCGTCGAAATCATTTACTACATGTCCTTAAGGCTTATAGGAAATATTTTAAAGCATGGACATTGGACTGGACAAGCTCCCGACGCTGAAGGAGAAGTAGTGAAATAAACATAAACGAAGTAGTCACAGAAGAAAACTTACTCTCTGAGATAGATAGTTTCTGGAATCTTTTTTTGAAATATTGTTCACATTTTCGTCACCTCTTTAGATGATGCTAAAAAGACAGTTTTAATCAAATTAATTAATTCTTTATTAATTAAAGTTATCTATCGTGTCTCCGTGTTTTATTTATGACAGGGATCAAAAGTAGCGGCTATGGCAGAACAATTATTATTAAGTAGGTATAGGCACAGAATAGACACAATCAGAAGCTAAACTCGCCGGCGGCGTCTTTGATCTTTTAGAGACAAGCTCTAGCGGCCATTGCTTCAGAGTAGAAACGCAGGCCCGCCACCTCGCCCGCCACAGAATAGGTACAATTCTATTCTGTGGGCCCGCATTCAAAACTAATGAAAGCTCATCTCAAATCATGGCGGATCTCTATGCGCCGAGTAGATGCGCGAACTCGGTATTTTTATTGAAGTTTATATTCTGATTGTACCTATTCTGTTGTATAGGTATACTCGGATATGTCAAATAATGCAAAATTAATCTCATGAGAGAAAATGTATAAAATACACAAACCTGTTCTCATCGAAATGAGTGGCACACGCAAAATTTTGTATTTGTTTAATAATTTTCATTAAATTGCACCATAGTTTCTGAAATTTATCTGAGTTCCAAGCAGAAATCATATTAATTTAATATTGATAATGTTTTTGATTTATCTTCTTCAATTTTCATGGTTTGGACACGTTTGTGCATACAGCCAGATTGTTTTTGATTTGGTATTAATAATTGATATTGATTGAAATTGACAATTGAAAATGTTATAATTTATTTCACGTTTGATGCGTTGACTAAAATATTCGATTATAAAACATCGGGAAGAACTATAATGCTTAATATTAATTTTTAGTGTCGATAAAATGTTAGTTTAAATCTGAATGAAATATTCAGTAATTAATATTTGAAGTTTTTATATTATGGAAAAGCATTGTAGTTTGTATTAAGTTGATTCGAAATATCTCATAATAATTATTTTTTGTACGTACCCCTGGGGATTTCCTAAATTTAAACAGTGTTTTTGACCTCATTGAATTGACCATTATTCTGCTATTCATTATTCATTATTCTGCTATTTTATTAAGCTACCTACTATAATAATTTTGTGTTGGGGGAGAATTACACCCTTTCGTGTAGGTATTGCACGCAATTTGACTTTTACGCATTCTTTGTGCTCAAAATTTCATCATTCTTAAAAATACATTTCATACTTACGTACCGTAATATCATTGAAGCTTCCAAATATTGAATAGTTTATGAATTTTTATATTTAGTTAGTATTTATTGATACAAAATGGTTGAAGTTGATATTGAAAACCAAAAACAAAACCTTCATCCTGAAAAAACAACTACAACGGATGCTTCTCAAGCAGAAATAGAAAAAACTAAGAAAAAATCTAAAGCTACCAGACATAAATTTTGGTACTACTGGTCTGACTACTGCGACAGTTCAAGTATACATGGAATGCATTACTTAAGTCAGAATAGGAGCGTCGTGGAATAGTATGTATATTCTTTTATAATTCATTCAATATAATATTGGCTTAGGGATCCCTGGATTATTATGGTTAAAAAATAATAAGAAATACTTTCAAACTGATTTCTAAATCGAAAAGATACAGAGCCCTATTCAATAGCTCAGAGCCAGCTGCAAACTGGCTGCAAATGTAATTTTTTGATCAAAATACATACCTCCTTGTAACGATTGTCAATCTTTTCGTTTAAACCAGGTTTATTTTTATGTTTTTGTGACTCTATGATTTTTTCTGATCACAAATATGTAAGGAAAAAAGAAACCTATTAAAACTTTTTTTCATCTTTTCATCTAAAATATTTTTTTTATAAAATACTTTTTATTAAATGAATATTATTTTTTTCAACGATTTTTTTTCAAAGATCAAGAAGTAAATAATCGACATGCAAAAAAATTACCGAAGAATTGTCAGTTTTGACAATTGTAAGTTGCTCGAAAGTATCTTGATCAAAAAATAACATCGGCAGCCAGTTTGTTGCCGGTTCTGAGCCATTGAACGGGGCTTTTGAATTTTTCAAATAGGATGAAAAATAACGATGTTATAGGATTGGCTCTTTTATTCACCTCTTTATATACGAGTATTATGTAACAAACATGCTTTTGTTACTACAGCATATTTTGGATACTTTTGATTGCGCTGGCGATTCTGGGCAGTGTTCTGATGATTTACAACATCATCCAGGAATGGGTTCAAAAGCCTGTAATCGTATCTTTTGCCACTCTTCAACAACCAATCTTCAAAGCACCTTTTCCTGCAGTAACGATATGTCCTATGAACAAATACGATTCATCGTATTCTCTTAACAATTTTAGATGGATGCAATATGGCAGACAAGAGTTTTGTGAAACGAAATATAACAAAAGCGAAGAAGTGGTGAGTGAAGAAGAGTGTTACAATATAGAGTAAGTATCAACTAGAGTAAGTATACATAGTTACTTTTCTCATTTATCAATATTAGTCTCTTTAGCGTTTGAGGTTATTCCCAGTAGGTATATTTTACAAAAATTTTTCTCGGGCATTACCATGAGTACGTATGTAAACGAAAGATAAAAATAATATATTAATCAATCAAGTAGGTTTATAATGGTACGTAGGTAGTGAAATGGATCGCACCTAGGTAGGATGATAAGGAAATTATTTCCATCGCCCTCATTAAATCCGTCCAAACCGAAATAGCAAACAGTGCGAGAATAAGTACGTAAATACCTAAAGATAAAATTGTTAGAAAATTAAAAACGCAGCCACCCGCCGTTACATCAATAGAAACGATTTCTGCCAGCACATCAAATATTCATAACATAAAAGTTCTCGCTCTGGTAAAAATCCAGCCTCTAAAACGACCGAGCTAGGGTAGAAACTCACCAACACCGGATGTTGCCGCAGGGTATTGAAAGGACAGTCCCGAACCGCGTGAACGAAATACCGACCGCCGACCCGGTGGAAAGATTTGTAAATTGAACAATAACACCTCGCAAAGACAATAGTAAGTCGACAGGTATTACACCAACGAGAAGGAAAATTACACCAATTAATAAAGCGAATTAAGATATGGCAGCCGCCGAAAGTTCATCACGATACATAGACAGCAAGTAGGTGAAAACACGCTATGAAATATAAGCCGGAGAATAATTAGTAAGTCGACACAATGAAAACTATCAGAAAGCGTTGAGTGGTTTGATAGAAATTTTAGGTAATTGAAGTTCGGAATTATTCAGTAAGGTAGCCGCGAGGTCAACAAGTCTCGCGATATAGAAGATATAATTAAAATAAGCCCGCAGAAATCACGACATAAAATCAGCTTAGGACCGTCCTTTGTCAAATAGTCGGTTTAGAAAGTAGGTCAGCGCATGCCGCCGCATCTATAAAAGCACAAATCTCGACTGAAGAGTTCTCAGATAAATTTTGACTTCCTAACCCTTTGGACGTGTCTGGAGATGACGATTAAGTGGACTCTAGATCGCCCAATCCTAATCTTAACCTAATTGGCTCGGAGATGACGATTGAGTGGACTCTGAGTTAATTTCCCTCATCTACCTAATTAAAATTCCAATTATAACCCTGCGAGGGTGAATCTCGTTCAAGAGAACTTCAGCACATCGTTCTAAATTTCCTAATTGTCTCGGAGATGCAGTACTGACTAGTTAGGGGTAAAAACCTTGGACCACGGTGAAATCGATAGTTGGTCTCGATTATAAAACCCACCGGCTCCAATATAGGTATTCATAAAAATTCCAACACTTCAATTCTTCGCCAGGTAGCCCACAGGGGCAAAAGGTTAATCAAACGGTCAGACCAAAATAAACAAACAAGGTATACCAAATAACAATAATATGAGTTATCAAGCAGGTCACGAGTAAAAATAAACGGAGGTGAAATAATTCCCTCGCCTAGGTAAATCAATTGTGAAAATACAATCATGAAATAAAACAGAATCGGAAGGAACGATTTTATAAAAAGATACGAAATCAACATTCAAGAGAAGTGGCAACCCCGTACTCGAATAAACACTCGAGAGGCAAGACCATCTTCAACGGCCCGAATCCCCGTCTCCGAACACGAACCGCTGTAGCTAGGTAACCGAACTGCCACCAGCCGTCCAGGCGCGATATTTAACCCGAGTCAGACCCACAGGTCGACTCCGCTAGAGGCGCTAGACATACAGGGTGATTCTCCCGGTTGAAAATACACGATAATTTTGTACGAGAAATTGAGTAGGTAAATAGACAGACATTTCCGCCATATACCGGATAGTCTGTAAACAAAGTGGTTGTATTCTTTAATTAATTCAAGCAGTTGCTTGAAATGAAATCAAAGAAACTAGAAAAAGGAAATTAGGCAAAGAAAATCGTCGAATAGGAAATCAGACATTTCCGCAATATACCGGGTAGTCTGTAACCGAAACAAAAGCAAAACGAAATAATAAGAAAGCACAGGTGTGCAAAAGAGTGGAATCCGAAATGGATTAGAGTTTGAAAAATGCATGAAAGGGATCTCTCTTCGCTTTCCATTTTTTTGTACTCTCTATGCAAAATCACAGCCCATTTCGCCCTTCACCATTTTACGCCCTTGCAAACGAATTCTCTCGCTCATCACTCGCTTTTAGACATCCGACAGGAAGCCAACAGTTAACAACAAGTCTTAGTAAATTTCCCCGCTTTTCTGTGGGAAATCCCAATCAACCGAGACACAATGAGTCATAGTAGGTTCTTTTGCGTATCCGTTTCGGCCATAGTAATCCTGGCATACCTCAATCAAAGAGCAGGGGTGACTACGGTAAAAACTACGGTAAACACAACGTAAACAATCACAGCGGTCCTATTAGGGGAAACCCAGAGGTAAATAGACGATCACACAGTGTCTTTTCGCCACAGACCATGAGGCCCGGGTCCTTTACGTTACAGTAGTATGTATAGTTGGACCAGAGATATAACTAAACGATTTCTGTCATTTTATCAATTTTTGGATTATTGAAATATTGTTGAACTCATAAAATATGACAGTGTAACAATTAGATCATTTCGTTATATCTCTTGGTCGACCATACCTAAGTAACATAGTAAATGACGTCACAATATTTCAATTAAAAAAAAAGATAATTAAGTGTATTGTTGTACCTACACAGAATAATTTTCTGTACTTTTTCGAGGGATCGTGATCAACACAGAAACAGAATGGACAACAGAGGCATGAAGGAAAGAACAGTATTATAGATAAAGATAAAAGATAAAGAGATCAGAGACATATTAGAACGGAAAGATGAGACCGGACCAAGACCAATTTGGGTAGACGTTTCCCCACGTAGCACCGAATTTAAAGCTTTATGGTCACAATGGGAGTCTTTGCGAATCGAAAATGGTCTGTTGAACAAAGCCAGGGGAAGTTCCGACAGGAAGAAGATAATCATGCGTGGTGGTACCAAGGAGTAAGGTTCCGAAGATTCTTTGTTGCTGATGTCCTATAGAGCAGTCATCCATGATACCACAGGACAAGGTTATATTCGGCAAGGAGATTCGGCTTTTATGGTTTGCCAAACAGTCCTCTATCCGAGATCACGAACTATGTCGACGAATTGAGAAGCTCCATGGCGAAAGTGCATTCTCTTGTCAGGAGGAAGATCAAGTTAGCCAGAGAGCGAATGAAGACCAGGTACAACTTGAAGGCAAACTCCGGCGGCTTCACAGAAGGAGACAAGGTGTGGCTTTATAATCCAATTAGGAAAAAGGGTTTGTCGCCCAAGTCTATTCTATTCTGAGAAGGGCCTTACACCATCCTCAAAAGGATAAACGACGTGATGTATCGGATTCAGCAAAGTATTGCCCCCAAGTGCAAAATGAAGGTATTAGTCTATACCTGAATTGACTAGCACCCTACTATGGAGACAGTGAATGGGTTTCGAGTGGAGCGCTCGAAAGTAGAGGAGGGGCAGTGTAACGAAGGAACACTGACTAAGTTTTCTGGCATGTTTGTTTACATTTTTTGATATCATTAATGGTCAGGTGATTTGTTGGTTTGTGAAAATTCTAGCTAATATGACAGGAACATTCTAATTTCTATTCTAGTACGAAGTGCCAGAATAATTTCACGCATGTTCAAAACGTGCGGCTCTTCTAGAGCTACGCTGTAACTCTAGTGAAGCTCCTAGAACATTTCGAGAACCATGTTCGGCTTGTGTATTATAAGTGTGCGTTGTATCTCTTAGCGTTTACGAGATACTAATTGCCTGAGCTCTAGAAAGCGACTAAAAAAAGAGTATAAAAATGTTCTGCTAATGGAGAAAGTGCTTAAGAGTTTCTATGTTGTTAGTTAACCTATAGCAATTAATTTCACTAATATCTCTAGAATGGATGGAAACTTTTTTTTTTATTCGGCATAAATTTTCCTAACTATACTGTGAAGTATTTAATCACGAACAAGTTATACATATCGGGTGATCCACAAAATTTTTCATCAACTAGTACCTTGGAAAAAATGAAGCATGTCTGCCAGTCTGTCAGATAAAATGCAAACTATTGGTAGGTGTGCTCAGGTGCAATGAGCTCAGACATGACTGCAATAGCTATCTCTCTCTCTCTCTTCCAAGGCACTATAGTTGATGAAAAATTTTGTGGATCACACGATATAAATAAAACTTAACATGCTTTTACCAGAATATTGAACTTGGTTAATTATAAAATGTTTTTAGGCTAAAAGACGCTCAAATAGCTAAGATATTATGCGATCTTCCATGGAATGAATATCATTCATTGGATGAATATGAAAATATGGTTAGTGATAACTTGACTGAAGAAGAATTCACTTCATTTTTGAAAAAAGTACGTTTATTGCATAGTACTGCGTGTTACTGTTAAGTAAAGTCTAATCTTCATTCTTACGTACAATGCTAGAATGACCTAATTAATACATTCAAAGTTCTCGTTATAATTCTAGTGATATAGTTTTAATTAGACATTGATAATCAGTACTTCTTTTTTAGAATAAGTTGAAAGTTGACGACTCCAGCACTTGTTCAACTTTAGGACGTGACATGAGACAAGAAAAAAACCGTGCATTTTGGAGAAATTTCTATGAAACCCATACAGAATTTGGCGTGTGCTATACTTACAACAGACTTCGTCTGGATGAAATTTATAGGAATGATGTTGTGTAAGTTTTCGGTATACAGTGCCCGCCAAAAAGTTTGCCCCATATGGAAAAATTGATTGTTTTTCATGTTTTTTGGAAATTTAACTGTAAAAACCAGTACTATTTAGCCATTTTTTCTTCTCAGATCATCTAAAAATGCAATAACATAAGATCATTCGATAAAAAACAACTTTGATATGCTACTCTCATATCTAGATCTTTTTAGGTCGCAGTAACTAGGTCACCCTCAATGTACAAATACAAATACAAATACTCTCATATCGGACACTCAATATTTTTCTCAATAAATGTGACAAAGTCAGCATCTTATTAACTACAATCTTACCAAACTTTGATACCAAGCCTTATGAATCTTCACACCTTCTTCCTGTTTATTCAAATAATTGAAAATCTTGTTCATTTTGTACCGTATTTCACTTGGCTGACGTTTATTCTGTCTATTTATATGTCGACGTGTCAGAGAGGTTGAAACATTTAACTTTGTTTGTTAGGTTTCTTCCCCGTGGTAAGGATTCTAATATTCCAAACTCTGAATGGGATCCTGATGTTGGATATAATTCAAGTGCAGGAATCAACACATATCCTCGAAGGGCCTTGAAAGTAGATGTTACGAATAACTTAGAATTGGAAATTTATGAAGAAGGGGATAATTACGATTCTCAGTGCCAAAAATATGAACAAGGATACATTGTAAATATCATTCTATTAACATTGAACAGAAATACATTAAAAAATATATCTCATTATAATAATAATTACAGGTCATACTGCATTATCCTAACAGATTACCAATGAAAAGGGACGACTACTTTTTCTTACCATTAAATAAGCAAATTTTCGTCAACATAAGGGCCACAAAAATGGAAACTTCTAATACAGTTATGAATTATCCACCTGAGAAACGCGACTGTTACTTTTCTTTCGAAAGGTATTTAAAATATTACAAGTATTACACATTAAGCAATTGTCAGTTGGAATGCCTCACAAATGCTACAATAGCCCGTTGCAACTGTGCAGAATACTTCATGCCACGTAAGTTGATAATAAATTTGAGTTTACCAATAAATTGATGGTTTGATTGAATTGAAATTTCTAGGTGACAACCAAACTCAAATTTGTGGATTAAAGCAAAAAATGTGTGCTCAAAAGTACGAAGGTATGTTTAAGCATAAAAACTTTACTACTAATCTAGCCCATTAGATTAAATTAAATAATTAATTAAAATAATACATTAAATAATACAATGCTCCAGCTACTTAGATATATGGTTAATACTGTTGCTATAATTAATCGCCTTCTATCATGGACATAAAGAACAACATAAATTTGCTGCTACACTTATGGTAGCCGCGTTTTGGTATCGTTTCAAAATGTATATTACAAACCACAAGTAGTATTTTCGATTGTGCCGATGCAACTACGTTACACCATCAACAGTCGATTTACTCGGTATGAATCACTGGCGAAGTTTTATTCCAACGGAAGACTGCGCTTTACTTTGGTACCTTTACCAAATAATTAACGACAGAGCATGTCTTCTTGTACTCAGTTTTTATATAAACGTGATTTTTAGTAAACATAATCACACTTTTGTATTAAAACTATTATGTAGTTCTAATTTACAGGCGAGTTCGAGCGTCTTAAGGTTAACGTCAATGATGTTAAGCGAAGTTCACTTCTTTCGACTGATTGCAACTGTTTGCCTTTATGCACGGACGTCACGTATACAGCGCAAATTCAAGAAGTTCATACCAGAAATCCGAGTTTGAATTTACAATATTTATTTAAACGTACACTTAATCAAACGTAAGTACACAGGTACCTATTATAATGTATAGTCTATTTGGAACTTTGAATATACAGTGCTTCCCAAAAGTAACGGATAAATTCAATAAAATCGTATGAAGACGTTTTCTTTTGTTTTGCTCGGACACGTCAATCGTTATTTTTGATTTGCCATCCACGCATGTCTTTTTCGACCCCCCACCCTTAATCTCCCAAGGGGTAGCTACCCCAATTTTAAAAATTCAAATGGCAAGGTACCCCTTGCGATACCTTGATTGATAGGTTTTTTCATCCTGAATATAACAAGAAAATTTTTTTCAAATCGGTTCATAATTAACGAAAATATTCAGCAAAATGTCATCGAATAAGGCAATAAATAAGCGTATTAAAATTAAATTAAAATTTAATTAAAATTTTTTCCTATCTTTCTCTCTGAATTAAATTAAACTAAATTAAATTAATTATGAACCGATTTGAAAAAAATTTTCTTGTTATATTCAGGATGAAAAAACCTATCAATCAAGGTATCGCAAGGGGTACCTTGCCATTTGAATTTTTAAAATTGGGGTAGCTACCCCTTGGGAGATTAAGGGTGGGGGGTCGAAAAAGACATGCGTGGATGGCAAATCAAAAATAACGATTGACGTTGTAATGGTTCAAAGGGGGAGAGCCTGTAAATTGGTTTTGAATTTTTTTTAACAGAGAAATAGATAAACGGACCAACCGGTCAGTCAATAATAAAACGAGGGTTTAAATAATTTAAAGGTAACTCAAATATTCTCTGTCCTACATTAGCAACAATGTTGCATGCCTGTTAAGTGTACATGGGGGAGATAAGGCCCGACTAAGGACTCCAGACTGGAGACGAGCCATTAACACCGACGGGGCGGTAAGGGAGGAAAGAATGCACATTAACCACGGCTGGGAAGAAAAACAAAATCCAAGTCCCACGCCCGAGCTGGGGTTGTCATGAAGCAGTAGACCAGGTAAATTAGACATCGGACGGCGGAGTTTTACCAAGAAAAGGGTTTAGCTGAGTAATTGTAGGAACCGCCGATAAATAGCAGCGAATCGCGGGCACCGGGATACTCCGTGGTAGACTCTGTTCGCGAGCACCTTCACGCCAGTCGTCGTCCCGTTTTATTTTATTTTATTTCTCACTATTTTTTTTTTGACTTAGAAGAATTTTCACTATTTTTTTGACTTAGAAGAATTTCTAAATAAGAACGACATAAGAGACTACCTGTTAGACTTTTCTCACAAGCACGTTCGCGCCCGGTAGGTGTTTTCCCATTTATTTTATTTCAATTTCCCATTTATTTTATTTCAATTTTCCCTATTTAAAAAGTAAGAAAAGACTAGGCATATTTTTCGTCGAACAAGTGTAGACTTTGACAGTTAGGGATCAGACGGATTGAGAGAGAACAGGTTTGCCGGCAGCCCATTACTGGGAGTACGCTTACCTGGCAATTGCATATTGTTCTGGCAGCCCATGATTGGGAGTACGCTCAATTTGTAATTGTCTCTTTCTTTCCTGATACACTACTTTTTGGTCGATTGTAGTCGCGGCAGCCCATGACTGGGAGTACCTTCTATAATCGAGCAAAGTGTAGATTTTCCAATAAAATACCCAAATTTATTAAATCAATATTTTGACAGTTAGGGATCAGACGGATTGAGAGAGAACAGGTTTGCCGGCAGCCCATTATTGGGAGTACGCTTACCTGGCAATTGCGGATTGTTCTGGCAGCCCATTATTGGGAGTACGCTCAATCTGTAATTGTCTCTTTCTTTCCTTACACTACTACCTTTTGGTCGATTTTAGTCGCGGCAGCCCATTACTGGGAGTACCTTCTATAATCGAACAAAGTGTAGACTAACAAGTCCGTCATTCGTAACTTTGCATCATTTATTAAAAATAATAAATCCCCTTTGAGTTCTCGCCATTTGTTTCACGAGTGTAAATCCATTATTCGTTTAAAAGTTAAATCTTTTATCGAGCATCTGCCCCGGTTCGGAACTTCAGGTTCAACCACCCCGAGTGCCAGATGTCATCTCCCATACGTTAGATTATTCTTCTTCGACCTAGTTGCAAATTTCCGTATGTTCAGTGGCGTACCAAATCACTCCCTGCTCGCCTTTGTATCGATGGGTCCGATTTTCCCACGACGACTTTTCTCTGGGGGCGGAAGCTCGAATTTCTGGTTTATTTGTGAGTTGTCCCGTTCCTGTCAACCCGAAAATTTAACACCTTGATTCTCTCCCCGTTGTTGGTTGTAGCCCTTCCCCACAAACCCAAATACCTCTGGGATCTTTTTTGTCACATGCGAGGCTGCAGAGCGCCTTGAGATTGTGAAAAGAAAGACCCATCGAGCTCATCGGTCATCTGGTAGCACACCTGAACCATGCGGCTGCTGTTGGGAGCGCTGAGATTGGCAGGAAGTCTATCATTGACTAGTAATCCTTTCCCCGCACTACCGAATGCTTCTGGAATCTTTTTTGTCACATGCGAGGCTGCAGAGCGCCTTGAGATTGTGGAAAGAAAGATCCATCGAGCGCATTGGTCATCTGGTAGCACCCCTGAACCATGCGGCTGCTGTTGGGAGCGCTGAGATTGGCAGGAAGTCTATCAGTGACTAGTAATCCTCCCCCACACTACCGAATACTTCTGGAATCCTTTTTTTGTCACATGCGAGGCTGCAGAGCGCCTTGAGATTGTGGAAAGGGACCCATGGAGTTCTTAGGTCACCTGGTAACTCCCTCGAACCATGCGGTTGCCGCTGAGCGCACTGAGATTGGCGAGAGAGTTATCACTACCTGGTAGTTATTCCCCTAAACAAAAATCCGTCCCTCATAAGAACCTCGGACCGCCATAATTCCGTTAAACAGTTCTAAAAAACTTGATTTTTCGCCCTTAGGCCTTATTTAATAATCTGAGTCATCAAACCCAGGAAATTCTCTTCAGCCCTACTAAGAACGAGTTCTACCCGAAATCCTCCAGTTATTTAAACCTCTCGCTTGTAAACTCAAACTGGAACCCACTCTGAGAGTTTTATTTATTTTTTAGTAATAGTTATCCGTCCATTTGGTTGTGGTAAATTATGATAAGGTCATGAATTAGAATTCCCTGAATCAGCTCGACTCTTTTCCGCAATGTTTGATCCACTATTATAATAATACGCAATTTATCTTGTCGCCCGAACTAAAACTATAACTTGAGGAAGATTGTCTTCATAATATTAATTTGCAACTTCGACTGTGTGTCTGTAAATCAGCCGCGCGCCCCTGAACCCTCTTCCATTTCGCATCCCGCCGCCTGACGCCGGTGGACTCCTTCAGTAAACAGGTGCGGTTGGCGATACCGTTATTCCCGTCACAAAACACCCCTACAGATAGGGAGGGCGCGTTCCTGACCTACTAGGAGATATCGCATCACTCAGTCGGCCTTGCCGTCGCAGACTGGCTTAAAGCTGATTCCAGTGCACTGGTGTTAAATAACTCACAGGAGTGTGTTCCTCTAAGGAAGAACCACTTCGGACGAGATCGTGTTCGTCTACCTGAAGGAAATCTTACGGGATTGTCCAATGGCAGATAACCTAGGACTGGCGAGGGAATAGCGTTGCCCCACAGTATCCATCGACGGTTACTTCCGCTGGTTTACGATTACATGACGTCGTTCGTTTGACCAATCACAACAATTTCTAAATTTGCTGGATTAGCTTGAGGCGAAAGTTTGCGACTGATTATCCTGGATCAAGAATCCACTCCCCGCTAAATAAATTGAGTGGATCTTTTTCCTAGGACATAGCCGAATTTTACCGGTTGGATCGCTGGCATTATGAATGATAGTTTGTTCAATGCACATTAGCATTTCGTTAGATTCAATCGGGCTTACTCTGCGTGAACCAGTTCAAGCTTCCAAATGAGCTAACTTGCGTTCACTGGGGTAAGCGGGACAGGGGTGCTCTAAGCCAAGCCAAGTGTGCTGCTTAGAGTGGGTAATTTTAAAATGCGGGAAAAATGTCAGCATCCGGCGTTGTCACGTTAGAATAGCCCTTCTATACTCCTCACACTTTGAACGTTCTTGAGTTACTCATCTCTTTAATTCACCTACACAATGTTGTCGGGTCCCGACCTATTCTAGAAGATCAGAGGCCAATTTTCTAGTTTGAATTTATTAAAAAAAAAGTAGTTCGAATCACCCTAGTGGTCGAGAGGTCTATTTTCTCGATTCTTGAAGGGGGTGGACCTCCCGAACTCTTACAGTGGTGCCGTGACCAGGATAAAAGTCATTAAAGGGAGGATTTATAGAAGGGAGGCTGATTGCGTTGGGAGCACCTTAGAGGAGTATCCCGAACCAATATTACTTGTCGCATTGAGCCCCGTTGGGTGCTCGGCAAACAATAAATCGTGAAAGAAAAATATATATTTGTCCTTTTTTTTTGTTAAAGGTTAAACCGTCCGATTAACTGCCACTCTAGGCTAGTCTTTATAGGCTAACCTCCCGCGAATAGTTGCACAACCCTCCGCTCGTGAAAGTGTACTCGAATCATACAACTGCAGAACTGGGATGGAAGGAGCAACAAGTAATAGCATTGTCGGCGCAGCACCGAGGAAGAAAGTGAAGGCACAGCCCGCCAAACGAAAGCCACGGTTGGACAGACTAAGACGCCCGGGAATGAAGCCCTCGAGAATGAGTCGCCCAAACTGGTTCAAGGCCTGGGAGCAAGAGGAGGCAACGTCACGTCTAGAGAGAGACAAGAAACTGATCGCTACGATTAAGGAGTTACTGCCATCGACAGGCCCCTCACCAACGAAGCCGGTGGACCTACCAGACCCCTCTCTGGGCGACGATTCTCCACGGAGTATTTTGGGAGACCCGTCTGGCTGTTCAAACCCCCAACCAAATTTGGAGTCGTGGTCCCTGACTAGAGCCCTGCAACAAATTGCCGAGAATTCGGGGGCTTGGGGTGCCCGACCACAATTTCGAGGAGACGAGAGAAAAAATCCAGTAAGGTTCCTGTCAGAGCTAAGGGCTTACCTTTCGGGCCGGCTTATCCCTGAGAAGAAACAGTTGGAAGCCGCATTACTTTGCCTTAAGGGGCCAGCCCGAAGTTGGACAGAAATTCACAAAACATCTTGGTTGGATTTTGAAGACTTCCAACAGTCCTTTTTGAAGACCTTTTGGTCGGAAAGCAAACAAATCGAGGTCCGGAGACGCATCGGCGCCGATCGATTTGATGAAAAGTCAGGACACACGATGCTAGATCATTTTGCCTACTATGTAGAACAAGCGGCGCTACTGACAAGGAAACTGCCCGAGGAACTGTTGGTAACCGAAATTATGGGCCATTTCCCAAAACATATCCAGGCCCTTTGGGCGCTGACTGGGTCCAACGATTTGGTCAGTGCATCCGAGTTCCTCATAGCACAGGAGCCGTTCCTCTCAACTAAACCCTTAACCAACCCCGCTAGGGGCAACATTGCCACGGACTCAGGGGATGCCCGGTGCATGGCCCACTCAGGGGAGCAACCAGGGTCGTCTCGCAAGAGGCCCCGACCACAATACCAGACCGGGCAGTCGGGAAACGCCCCAAGGCTGAACAACGGGGCCTGAGTTCAGTCTTAAACCCCAAAAAGGCCCTTGTCCCATCGGCGGTGGAAATCAACACACTGGCAGCACGGCTCCCACGAGGCCACCTTCGCGAAGGGCCCTCTTTACCGGTGCCGCACTCCGTCGTTTATACCTCAGGGGAACGCATCATGCGGCTGTTGGGTTGGCGACCCGGCGTTCCCCTAGGTAAGAAAGGACAAGGCATTCTGAACCCTCTGTTGGTCCAGAAACCAGGTACCCCGTTACCACCTACAATTGTACGCCGGGGGGGTGTAAAGTTGGACCACCCAACGGTGAAAATTTTATCATTATACAACCTTAGTGGAATACCCAACGAGGGAGACGGGGCCACCTTGCCTACTTTCAACGTCTCTATCAACGGAAATGAATACCCAGCCCTGATCGATTCCGGGAGCGAAGTTAGCTGCATCTCCGAAGAAACTCACGCACAACTCCAGAACTCCGGGGCTACCATTCCCACCTTGCCGTTGGTTTCTGTCACCCTTCGAGGAGCCCTCGGACAGAAAAGTAGCCGAGTAACTTCGCAGGTATATCTGCCCATGGAGATACAGGGGGTGAATTTGCATCACCCCTGCCTGGTGATTAAGAAATTGATCTACCCTATTATTTTGGGAGCGGACTGGTTGATTGAGACAGCCGCTCAGCTGGACCTCGGCGCATTTTCTATTCGTTGCATAATCGAAGGAGACGAACACATATTTAGACTCCGCAGAAGCCGGTTTAAGGCGGATCGCGAGCTGGCGGATTGCAGCGCACTGTGTCAGGATACCGAACCACGCTCGAACCCGGTGCGACATCCCTCACTTACGAGTCCAAATTTGGAATCCCCGGAAACATTAAGAAACAAAGCTAAGGAATGCCCAGTGAGCGAGGCCCTCCAACAGAGCTTATACAACATGTTGGTGGAATATCACGGAATATTTAGTCAACAGCCGGGGTTAACGACCCTTTACGAGCACAAGATATCCCTAATCGACGAAACTCCGTTCTTAAAGAGACCGTATCCTATACCATTCGCTTTAAGGCCAGCCGTCGACACGACGATCGAACAGATGTTACAGCTCGGCGTGATTAAAAGGCAGGCATCACCATTCGCAAGTCCGACTACTGTCGTGAAAAAGAAAGACGGTACTGTCAGGATATGTTTAGATGCTCGCACCCTCAACTCTCGGATGGTCGCGGATCACGAATCACCACCACCGATGGACGAACTCCTCCATAAGTTCCGCTCGGCCCGATGTTTTTCTCTTATCGACTTACGGTCATCTTACCACCAGATCCCATTGGAGGAAAACAGCAAGAAATACACAGCCTTCTTATACAACGGCCGCTCCTATACATACCAGGTTCTACCATTTGGTTTAAAGACAGCAGTGGCGTCGTTTAGTCGAGCCATGGATTTAATCCTGGGCCCGGAAGTAAGGGAATTCGTAACAAATTATATAGACGATTTATTGGTGGCGTCAACCTCTGTTCAACAACACTTAGAACACTTACGTATGCTATTCGAGAGATTAAAGCTGGCAGGACTAACCGTAAATTTGGAAAAAACGGAGTTCTTTAAGGAGGAAGTGAAATTCCTTGGACACTTACTAACTACCACGGGAGTTATGGCCGACCCAGAGAAAGTCTCCGCCATTCAGAATTTCCCCAGACCACGGAAGGTCAAGGAGTTGCGGGCCTTCTTAGGAGTCTGCAACTTTTATAGGAAGTTTTGCCCCAGGTTCTCCCACGCCGCAAAGCCGTTAACCATGTTGTTAAAGAAGGGGTCCACTTGGAAGTGGGGGACAGACGCGGAGGCCGCCTTCGGAGCTTTGAAAAGACTGTTCCTGGCAACGTTAGTCCTGGTGCACCCTGACCCACACCGAAAATACATCATTCAGAGCGACAGTTCGAATATCGGTTTGGGGGCGGTGTTATACCAATTACAGCCCGACGATAGCTATGGAGTAATCGCCCTTGCCAGTCGCTGCTTAAAACCTCCCGAACTAAACTACACGACCACCGAGAAAGAACTGCTAGCGGTAATATTCGCCTTGCAGAAGTTCAGGCTATATGTACAGGGTCAGCATGTGACTATCCAGACAGACCACCTCGCACTAAAATTTCTAAAGGGCTGCCGGCTACTAAATGATAGACTAACTCGGTGGGTTTTATTTCTGGAACAATTCGATTACACAATCGGCTGGATAAAAGGCAGGCAAAACATCCCCGCCGACACTCTCTCCCGATTTCCCGAAGGAGGTGGAGAAACAACCCACCACTCTGGCTTAACAGAGCCTATAATCGCGGCATTTCAAACTCACATCGGGGGCGAGGTAAAAGCGTCGCTCAAGAACTTGAGCCACCTACAGCAAGTAGACCCAGCTCTTCGAGAGATTATGCAGGCAAAACAAGGGCCGAGGCAGGCTCCGCACCTACGAGTAAATAGGCTGGCTAGCCGCTACACCCTGCGGCAGGGGCTAGTCTGGTACCACCCACATCATGGCGTCTCACCTCGCCTAGCGGTCCCGGCGGAGTTAACTAGTTCCTTGGTGCTATTTTACCATGAAAGCTTTGGGCATTTTGGGGCTCGTAAGATACTACTAGCGATTAGAAAAAATTTCTTCTGGCCAAAGATGAATAAGGACATCAAGAGAATCATCCGAAATTGTGACCTATGTCAAAAGACCAAACATTTGAGTACACCATCCGCCGGGGAGTGGCGCCCCATTATTCCGCAAGGCCCTGGAGAATTAGTAGCTGTCGACTTCTACGGCCCGCTACCCACCGGCCCGCGCGGGCTATGCTATATCTTCGTAGCCGTCGACTGTTTTTCAAAATACACACGGCTCTATCCCCTTGCTAAGGCAAATGCCAGGGCGGCCTCCAGGCGTATCATCGAAGACTACCACCAAATCTTACCAATCACCACTATTCTGAGTGATCACGGGAGACAATTTACGTCCCACCACTGGCGAAACAGCCTGCAGACGGCCCAGATTCAGGTTACTTACACCTCTATACGACACCCAGCTTCGAATCCCTGCGAAAGGGTTATGAAGGAATTGGGACGTTTCTTTAGAGCATACTGCGGAGGTAACCACCGGAAGTGGGTCACCCTTCTGCCGGACATAGAGAACGTCCTGAATAATATCCCGCACCTAAGCACTGGATTTGCCGCATCAGAAATAATCGGCACAGAGTATAGCGACCCATTACAGCAGGAGCTACGCCCTTTATTACGGGGACGGCCCGATATGAACCGCACTGACATTATCCGTGCGGCCCGGCAGAATTTAAACAAGGCAGCCGGGGAACGTCGTCGGCGCCAGAAGGCAAGGGCCCCTGAGTTCCAGGTAGGCGACCGAGTCCTGCTGAGGACAAATCCTTCATCGGAGCAAGCGGCGGGAATTTATTCTAAATTCTCTCCGCTGTTTGAAGGCCCTTACGTCGTAAACCGAAAACCTCATCCCAATACCTACGAGCTTATCAGCGGTGACGACGGATCTGTGAGGGGAACATTTAACCGGGCCAACCTGAGACTCTACTATCGATAATCTTAAAGAGATGCACTCCTCCGTTAGATAAGCTCACATATATATATAGGAACCACACACTAATCTTGTTAGTTTAAAGACGTAGCTACGCGAAGAAATGTGCAACTTTACGCTCGTAACTCTGGAACGCGGACAGGGGCGAGATCCTAGACCGCCGCCGCTGCAGTATCGTGGCCGAACCGTTCTCATGTTGGACCTGCCGGACTTCACTAGAACCAGTGCGCCGATCATCCACAAGGAAACCCCTAGGGAGGACGCAGCCAGGGAAACGGCGGGGGCGGACAGCATCACGGGCTACGCTGGGGGAGTATGCCGACCTACCCCCGGAAGGAAGATCCGAGGCATGCTTGACCAGCTTTCAGAAGAAGAGGAACTCGACTATGAACCCGAGGTTGCCGAAATTGAGGAGGAGCAGGCGAGGCCCCTGATCACAGTACCGTTAAGTCACTCCAAGCGGCACTGGCGGGGCGAAGGGGAGAGACACCGCTTACGGAAAGCAAATTGGTCTCGGAGACGACAGGTAGCCTGGCGGCAGCGGAAGAAGCTATGGGTGGGTAACTAAGTACCCAGTCGGAAGAAAATCCAAATTCGTACATTTCCTTCGCATATACTCCATTATATTAATAAATAATTCAATTCATAGTTTATATCTCATATTTTATACTTATTATATCATGTATGTAGTAATCTAGGTAATTCAAATATATGACTAAATAAAAGATTGTTGTAAACCATTTGTGTGTCTTTTAGTAATGATACATGGGTAATCACCAAACACCTATGACAAAAAAAAAAAATATAATAAAAAAAAATTTAAATCAATAAATAATAAATACTTAAATAAATAAACAAATAAATAAAGCACCCAAAGGGGGGGGGGGTCCTTGCGATGGGGGTGACGTTTCGCCCTTTTGACAGTACGCTGACAAGAAGTGTGAAACGTCAGGGGGCGCCTGTAATGGTTCAAAGGGGGAGAGCCTGTAAATTGGTTTTGAATTTTTTTTAACAGAGAAATAGATAAACGGACCAACCGGTCAGTCAATAATAAAACGAGGGTTTAAATAATTTAAAGGTAACTCAAATATTCTCTGTCCTACATTAGCAACAATGTTGCATGCCTGTTAAGTGTACATGGGGGAGATAAGGCCCGACTAAGGACTCCAGACTGGAGACGAGCCATTAACACCGACGGGGCGGTAAGGGAGGAAAGAATGCACATTAACCACGGCTGGGAAGAAAAACAAAATCCAAGTCCCACGCCCGAGCTGGGGTTGTCATGAAGCAGTAGACCAGGTAAATTAGACATCGGACGGCGGAGTTTTACCAAGAAAAGGGTTTAGCTGAGTAATTGTAGGAACCGCCGATAAATAGCAGCGAATCGCGGGCACCGGGATACTCCGTGGTAGACTCTGTTCGCGAGCACCTTCACGCCAGTCGTCGTCCCGTTTTATTTTATTTTATTTCTCACTATTTTTTTTTTGACTTAGAAGAATTTTCACTATTTTTTTGACTTAGAAGAATTTCTAAATAAGAACGACATAAGAGACTACCTGTTAGACTTTTCTCACAAGCACGTTCGCGCCCGGTAGGTGTTTTCCCATTTATTTTATTTCAATTTCCCATTTATTTTATTTCAATTTTCCCTATTTAAAAAGTAAGAAAAGACTAGGCATATTTTTCGTCGAACAAGTGTAGACTTTGACAGTTAGGGATCAGACGGATTGAGAGAGAACAGGTTTGCCGGCAGCCCATTACTGGGAGTACGCTTACCTGGCAATTGCATATTGTTCTGGCAGCCCATGATTGGGAGTACGCTCAATTTGTAATTGTCTCTTTCTTTCCTGATACACTACTTTTTGGTCGATTGTAGTCGCGGCAGCCCATGACTGGGAGTACCTTCTATAATCGAGCAAAGTGTAGATTTTCCAATAAAATACCCAAATTTATTAAATCAATATTTTGACAGTTAGGGATCAGACGGATTGAGAGAGAACAGGTTTGCCGGCAGCCCATTATTGGGAGTACGCTTACCTGGCAATTGCGGATTGTTCTGGCAGCCCATTATTGGGAGTACGCTCAATCTGTAATTGTCTCTTTCTTTCCTTACACTACTACCTTTTGGTCGATTTTAGTCGCGGCAGCCCATTACTGGGAGTACCTTCTATAATCGAACAAAGTGTAGACTAACAAGTCCGTCATTCGTAACTTTGCATCATTTATTAAAAATAATAAATCCCCTTTGAGTTCTCGCCATTTGTTTCACGAGTGTAAATCCATTATTCGTTTAAAAGTTAAATCTTTTATCGAGCATCTGCCCCGGTTCGGAACTTCAGGTTCAACCACCCCGAGTGCCAGATGTCATCTCCCATACGTTAGATTATTCTTCTTCGACCTAGTTGCAAATTTCCGTATGTTCAGTGGCGTACCAAATCACTCCCTGCTCGCCTTTGTATCGATGGGTCCGATTTTCCCACGACGACTTTTCTCTGGGGGCGGAAGCTCGAATTTCTGGTTTATTTGTGAGTTGTCCCGTTCCTGTCAACCCGAAAATTTAACACCTTGATTCTCTCCCCGTTGTTGGTTGTAGCCCTTCCCCACAAACCCAAATACCTCTGGGATCTTTTTTGTCACATGCGAGGCTGCAGAGCGCCTTGAGATTGTGAAAAGAAAGACCCATCGAGCTCATCGGTCATCTGGTAGCACACCTGAACCATGCGGCTGCTGTTGGGAGCGCTGAGATTGGCAGGAAGTCTATCATTGACTAGTAATCCTTTCCCCGCACTACCGAATGCTTCTGGAATCTTTTTTGTCACATGCGAGGCTGCAGAGCGCCTTGAGATTGTGGAAAGAAAGATCCATCGAGCGCATTGGTCATCTGGTAGCACCCCTGAACCATGCGGCTGCTGTTGGGAGCGCTGAGATTGGCAGGAAGTCTATCAGTGACTAGTAATCCTCCCCCACACTACCGAATACTTCTGGAATCCTTTTTTTGTCACATGCGAGGCTGCAGAGCGCCTTGAGATTGTGGAAAGGGACCCATGGAGTTCTTAGGTCACCTGGTAACTCCCTCGAACCATGCGGTTGCCGCTGAGCGCACTGAGATTGGCGAGAGAGTTATCACTACCTGGTAGTTATTCCCCTAAACAAAAATCCGTCCCTCATAAGAACCTCGGACCGCCATAATTCCGTTAAACAGTTCTAAAAAACTTGATTTTTCGCCCTTAGGCCTTATTTAATAATCTGAGTCATCAAACCCAGGAAATTCTCTTCAGCCCTACTAAGAACGAGTTCTACCCGAAATCCTCCAGTTATTTAAACCTCTCGCTTGTAAACTCAAACTGGAACCCACTCTGAGAGTTTTATTTATTTTTTAGTAATAGTTATCCGTCCATTTGGTTGTGGTAAATTATGATAAGGTCATGAATTAGAATTCCCTGAATCAGCTCGACTCTTTTCCGCAATGTTTGATCCACTATTATAATAATACGCAATTTATCTTGTCGCCCGAACTAAAACTATAACTTGAGGAAGATTGTCTTCATAATATTAATTTGCAACTTCGACTGTGTGTCTGTAAATCAGCCGCGCGCCCCTGAACCCTCTTCCATTTCGCATCCCGCCGCCTGACGCCGGTGGACTCCTTCAGTAAACAGGTGCGGTTGGCGATACCGTTATTCCCGTCACAAAACACCCCTACAGATAGAGAGGGCGCGTTCCTGACCTACTAGGAGATATCGCATCACTCAGTCGGCCTTGCCGTCGCAGACTGGCTTAAAGCTGATTCCAGTGCACTGGTGTTAAATAACTCACAGGAGTGTGTTCCTCTAAGGAAGAACCACTTCGGACGAGATCGTGTTCGTCTACCTGAAGGAAATCTTACGGGATTGTCCAATGGCAGATAACCTAGGACTGGCGAGGGAATAGCGTTGCCCCACAGTATCCATCGACGGTTACTTCCGCTGGTTTACGATTACATGACGTCGTTCGTTTGACCAATCACAACAATTTCTAAATTTGCTGGATTAGCTTGAGGCGAAAGTTTGCGACTGATTATCCTGGATCAAGAATCCACTCCCCGCTAAATAAATTGAGTGGATCTTTTTCCTAGGACATAGCCGAATTTTACCGGTTGGATCGCTGGCATTATGAATGATAGTTTGTTCAATGCACATTAGCATTTCGTTAGATTCAATCGGGCTTACTCTGCGTGAACCAGTTCAAGCTTCCAAATGAGCTAACTTGCGTTCACTGGGGTAAGCGGGACAGGGGTGCTCTAAGCCAAGCCAAGTGTGCTGCTTAGAGTGGGTAATTTTAAAATGCGGGAAAAATGTCAGCATCCGGCGTTGTCACGTTAGAATAGCCCTTCTATACTCCTCACACTTTGAACGTTCTTGAGTTACTCATCTCTTTAATTCACCTACACAATGTTGTCGGGTCCCGACCTATTCTAGAAGATCAGAGGCCAATTTTCTAGTTTGAATTTATTAAAAAAAAAGTAGTTCGAATCACCCTAGTGGTCGAGAGGTCTATTTTCTCGATTCTTGAAGGGGGTGGACCTCCCGAACTCTTACAACGTGTCCGAGCAAAACAAAAGAAAACGTCTTCATACGATTTTATTGAATTTATCCGTTACTTTTGGGAAGCACTGTATAACTGCAAGTTACAAATTGATACTTGTACAACGTAACGAAATACAAGTTCTCACTAAGAATAATTTCCAAATAAAAATTTACTGTAATGAGTTGCAGTAGCTTATACCATAAAATTATACACAGTGAATCTATAAAATTATATTCAAGCTTCGCCCTCTATGATAGAATATAATGTAGTATCGGTTTCTAGGTGCCAAGACAACCACACTTTTAAAGAAATCCTTAATCCTTATCTCGACGATCTCACCCTTATCATTCCCAGCTCTTCCTCGGTTCGTCATTCCTTTTCTATTGTGCCAAGGGATCACAAGTGTTGAAGTGATAACGTGTGTTATTAATTTAAATCTTACATCATGGGGATGACTAGAAGAATAAAGATCTACGTCTCCGTCAAGTTCCTACTCACCTGCTACGGCGAATTAGGAATTTAGAAAGGGCAAATGCTAAGAGAAGAAGACTACGGTCGCGTCGCTCCAGCTCACGACGCACCGGTAGCGTAGAATCGGGAACTTGCAGAGCGAGCAATAGGAAGAGAATCTAGCGGCTGTCATCAAGCAAAAGCATACATTCAACATTGAAGCTCTAGCAGGGAGTCAGTTAGGAGTACCAGCAGCCATGGCCGAGATTCTAGCAGAAGCCTAAGCATAACTGCAACCAGGAATAGCCGTAGCAGAGCTCGTTCAGAGGTTTGTTAGATTGTTAGCGGTTACATCTTGCATCCTGGATGTTCAAGTATTCAAGGATGTCTTGCTACGTGATAGCAAGACCAACCCCCACAGGAACAATCCGAGTTAAAAATCGAAGAATTTTATTAATTATTATTATTCGATAATAATATTATTTTAATTATTGTCTAACAAACACAGAAATGCGCAACATTCAATATGTTGTTGTTGTGTTCTCACTTGTCAGTCTTAGCTTAGACAAAGACAGTAAGGCTCATCATCTGAATTAAGGGTGTTTGCCCGCTTCCTCTGTTGGGTTGGTAAAGTAAGGTAGGTTTTAGGTCAATTTTCCTTCTGTTCAGTGTTCATCCCTGACTTAAAAATGAAAAAGGAATGTTGTCACCCTTATTGCTAAACAGTAGATCACGGTACTAGAGGGCGATATTCGACATCATGTAAATAAATTGAGTTGCCTTACTGAAACGCAAGTTTTTAGTTCAGTATGTAAATTTAATTGCCTGACTGAACCGCAGCTTGTCCGCTGAGCATGTAGATGGCCTTAATTGAACGAAAGCTCAGTATGTAAATTTGGTTGTTTAACTACAAGGTCAGCTAAGTGAGTAAAAAAATAGGAAACTTTCACCGACATGCTATTAGAACTGGCTAGACAAATATTTGTGGAGGTCTGTTGAGTGATTATTATACTTTAACAGGTGGAAACTTAAGCGAGGAGCATCAGCCATTGGATGACAATATTGCTGAGCTGTTGGGGACAAGAGTGGACAACTACTGGGAGAAGTTGCAGATCCCGTTCACATGGATAAATTATTACAGCTCTAATATAGGTGATAAATTTAAAAATTCTAAATTCACGTTTGAACTCGTCTCGGAGCTTGAGGTAGTCGATATAATATCAAACATCAAAACAAAGGCTATAGGGATAGATGGAATATCAGCAGAAATGATTAAAATGTGTCTCCTCGCTCTTGGCCCTGTCATATGCAACATCGTAAATGAGTGTATTAGACAGTCCTTTTTCCCGCCTGATTGGAAGATCGCTGAGATTCTTCCCCTGAATAAAATTTCAAATCCATCTGGTTATGGTGATCTTAGGCCCTTGAGTATATTACCTATTTTCTCCAAGATTCTCGAGCGAATTATGTTCAAACAGCTCTCGAAATATGTAGACTCATCCAATTTGCTACCAGAGAATCAGTCGGGTTTCAGAGCTGGTCATAGTTGCTCAACTGCTTTACTTACCATTCTAGACGACATTCTGAGAGCTTATGACTCCAAGAGGGTTACAGTGCTAGTGTTGTTGGACTTCACAAAAGCTTTCGACACTATCAATCACCAGCTGTTGCTTGCTAAATTAAATTATCTGGGACTATCTAGAGATTCGATAAAACTTGTTCATAGCTTTCTTGATGATAGATCCCAGCGTGTGAAACTGAATGGCCAATGTTCCTCCGTGTTGCGGAATATGAGTGGTGTGCCTCAGGGCTCAATTTTATCTCCATTATTGTATGCGATATATACATCTGACCTACAAGATAACATTTCTCACTGCAGTCACCACTTTTACGCTGATGACACCCAATTATATTTATCCTTTCCACCTGAGAAACTGACAGATGCCAACTTAAAAATTAACAATGATTTGAATGCCCTGCTGGCGGCAGCCGAAAAACATTCCCTTAAAATTAACCCCAAAAAATCATCTGTTTTGGTGTTTGGTCCAGCAGAGGCTGTGTCATATGTGAAGGGTCGGCTCAGGATCAGAATAGGTGACCAGACTCTGAATCTAACGGATTCTGCAAAAAATCTGGGTGTTATCATCGATTCAAGCTTAAAATTCGATCTGCATGTAAAGAAATTGATACAAAACTCCTTTCAAAAACTTAAGCTATTATATAGCAGTAGACACTTCCTCAGCTGTGAGACAAAAAGAATGTTGTGCGATAGTCTCATTTTATCAAACTTCAATTACTGTTACCAAGTCTATGGAACCTTTTTGTCACGAACTTGGCATGACAGGGTCCAGAGAGTTCAAAATTCCTGTCTGAGATTCATTTATTTGATCAGAAAATACGAGCGAATTTCCCACAAATTGAAGTCGGCTAACTGGCTCAACATGTACAACAGGCTGCGTCATCACACTGTTGTCCTAATACATAAAGTACTAATCGAAAAAAAACCAAGCTATCTTTACAGGAAGATCAAATTCAGAACTGACATACATAATCTGAATGTCAGGCGCAAAAATCTTATTCACTGTCCCAAACACAGAACTCAAATTTTTAAAAAATCATTCACGTACCTGGCATTCAGTTTGTATAACAATATTCCCACCGACTATAAATTGCTTAGCGCTCTCAAATTCAAAATTAAACACAAAAAAAGGCTTTTGCATGAACAATAAGCACAGCCCGCCGCCCTCCGGCAATTTTTCTAAAAGAGCTTTACAGTCCATCTCCTTCATATAGTCACGGATACGCTGGGTTGATTCATTTACTCCATGTTGCGGAATCTCATTGTCATACGTCGTTGTTACGCGAAATTCTGACGAATATTGAACTTGATAATTTGATAGGCAATGCGATATGTGGTATAACTCATGTGGGTAGCGTCCTCCGGTCCTTGTGGGTGTTGTATGTATTTAGTTTTAGATTCTCATTATAATACATTAAATTACGTTTATATTTTCATATTCTTCCTTTTGTTTAGTTTAGGGTCGTTTTTTTTTGTAGTTTATATGATAGGGATCATTATTGTGTTGGGATTAGGTTAAGATTCAGGGGTTGGTGGAAGACCAGAAACCTCAAAAGAGGCGACTGAACCAGTGCCTTTTGCACCCTATTTGGCACATCATGTAATTTCTCTAACTATCGTTTATTTGTTGTATATTATTGTATATATTTACATGTATGTGGTATGAGGCGATGCAATAAACATTATTATTATTATTATTATTATTATTATATATGTACAAGGTGGGAAACTATCCCTAAGAGCGGTTTAAAAGAAAAGGATAGAACTAGCATACTAGCGAAATACCCTCCTGCTTTTAACTGTTTGCTATTTGCTGGTACGAGCACCAAAGCTGAAACCGGAGGTAGCAGCACCAGCTACAGAACCCACGCTGAGAAGGGATGCAGGAGTGGCAGCCTTGCAAAATCAGCTAGGGGCCAGCTTATCCATAGCAAGGAAGGCTTTGTAAACGCTACTAGGGCCACAAAAAAGGGATGACCGACAATTAATCGGTTTGCTGTGTGATGTTGGGAGACTTCTCGCAGATGTTCACCACGTTCTCATCCACGATTGAGCAGACAACCACCGGAGAATGGTTGTTTGGTGATAACCTGGAGAAAAAAATAGGAGCAGCAAAGGCTCTAGAGAGCTCATCGGAGGAATTAAAGCCAGGAACGAGAAATAAAGGGACGAGGTGTACAGAGGAAATGGTAGGTACCGAGGTAAAATTGCAGGCAGGTTAAAGTTTTTCATAGAGACATGGGAACTCATCACCTCTGATACCTCACTACTGTCGTGCATACAAAGTTACAAAATACTATTTGCTCACAAAGTAAGACCACATATTATACCTCCCGAACCATCCTGGTCCCTAACAGAGTCTGAATGTATTTCAGAAGACATATTCTATCATTTAGGGCGAAGCGCTTCATATAATTAAGATCGAACTTCACTTAAGGTAAGTTCGTTTGATCTTATAATTTTACAGGTTTCAAATTTCACTAGCGAATTTTCGCATTACAAGTGGACATATGATGACAACAGAGCGTAACGAACTCTACAGCTTTATGGACTTGATTGCCAACATCGGTGGTATTCTGGGCCTCTTCATCGGTTTTTCAATAATTTCATTTGTGGAGATCTTCTATTACTTGTCTCTCAGGCTGATTGGTAATAGGCTTCGACATGGACGTTGGACGGGAGAGAGATTCCCTGTGGACAATGAAAAAGTTTAGACAAATGTAACATTTTTGATTAAAAGAAACCAGAACTTGTATCTAAACAACCGTAATACCTAGTACTTTGTATTTCAAGGGCTGAACGAAGCTCATTTCAGCAAGTATGAAGGTCGACCCGAGCGTAGCGAGGGAGGTTTTCATATACAGGGTGTTACAAAAAAGGAGGTCAAGCTCTTGGCCACAGATTGTTGGGCCAAAAATAATGACACTTTCCTTATGCAATTTTTCACATAGGCGTCCCATTTCAAGATACAGGGTGTCAAACTTTAAATAAAAAGAAAGTTTTTTATCAATAACTCCGTTATTTTTTAAGTTACTCACTTGAAAATTTGCATAGCCTTCTTTCTTATGCAGACACACATTTTTAGGAAAAAAAATCAAAGAAAATCCAAGCGTGAGCGCACGAAAGGGGGTTTATGGCAGACCTTGGCCCCCCAACATTTTTCTGCGTACGCCTATGGCTCTGATATAGTATAGTTTTTTTGATTGAGCGTTTATTTGTTTTACTATCCTCACTCTTATATCATTTTGATTTAGGCCTTCGTTTACGAGATATATCAACATGTTTGGGTGTGTGTCATTGATCAACTTACTGATATTTAAATTTCCCAATTTTTTTTTAGAGCGGTGATTCGGTGGTGGCTGATTCGGATATGTTTCTGCATAACGTGTTTGTCTAATAGTCAAAGTAGTAAGCGGTAAGTTGTCTTTTCTGCCCTTAGTTACAGTTTTTATTGTATTATCCTACATTTGTTTCACTTACCATTACAGTCGACTTTTTAACAATGAAACGTCAACTTACCGAGGTGGTAGTGAGAAAAGGTAATTTAATACACCGCCATGTTTAATTATTGAAAATAAAAAAGAAATTGGGAAATTTAAATATCAGTAAGTTGATCAATGACACACACCTAAACATGTTGATATATCTCGTAAACGAAGGCCTAAATCAAAATGATATAATCAAAAAAACCATACATCAGAGCCATAGGCGTACGCAAAAAAATGTTGGGGGGGCCAAGGTCTGCCATATGCCCCCTTTCGTGCGCTTGCGCTTGGATTTTCTTTGATTTTTTTTCCTAATAATGTGTGTCTGCATAAGAAAGAAGGCTATGCAAATTTTCAAGTGAGTATCTTAAAAAATAACGGAGTTATTGATAAAAGGAAAGTGTCATTATTTTTGGCCCAGCAATCTGTGGTCAAGAGCTTGACCTCCTTTTTTGTAACACCCTGTATACAAGTTGAAATGGGCTTCAATCTCAGGAGCTCTTAACTGCGTGCTTTCTTTCGAGCTGTCGTATATTTCGACCTAGGTATACAGGATGATCCCGAAATGGCGGACACGGACAGCACCACAGCATCCATTGTGGATTAAGGACTCTAAGTTTTATTTACTGTTTTCTCCAGTATGGCTCCCTTAAGAAGATATGACCACTTTTGTGGAAAAAAAAGTCACAACACTGGCACTACCCTTCTTAAGGAAAAAATAATGTGTAGGTCTACAATAATACCCAGATAGATATTACCTTGAAAACATATGAAATGGAAAGTTCAACAATGTTCAAAACAATAATCGTTGCGGGGAAACATATCCGATAATATTATTCAAAATCTATTTTAGTTGCATTGTTGAGCTCGAATTTGAACAACGATGCCACATTGAAAAATTTTGTTGACCTTAGATAATAGGTAAACTTTGAATGCCTGTAATTCCGTCTCCGATAATAATAAAAATAAAAAGCAAACGATATTGTAATAGTTATGTCAAATCATGTGCTTTGCCAGTGGAGGTTGTTTAAATTTGACTGCCGTTTTGATTTAAAGTTTAGAAAAAGGACACCCTATATCTCGGTAACGAAGGCGAGGAAACAATTTTTGTTTTAAATTTACAGTCTTTCTGAACATCCTCTACAACACCCTGTATACCGTATCCGCCATTTCGGGATCACCCTGTATAACACACCTACAATTACTATTAATTTGAGGCTTTGTTTAAAATATACCTACAAATATTTTATTTAAATTTAAAAGGTAGGTAAGTACTATGGAAAATTGTAAAATCAAAATAATATTTTGATCCTGGTTTTTGTACCCTGTTCTTGTAAATCATCTCAATGTTGTGATTATAACAATGCAATCAATGTGTGTCAATGTATAATTATTATTCTTAATATTCCTATTCTTGTTTAAATTAAAAATTACACCTCCTTATATTATTTTTAATTGACCATTGTGTTGTAAGTTTAAAATAAAAATAATTATACTTCTCAAAATGGAACTTATTTCTTATATTCCTTTTTAGGGTTTTGAAATCTTGACAAAAAAAAAATTAACAAAATGTATTAAAATAACATCTCCAGACATAGCTGAAAGGAAAATTATTACCAGTAAATTTTTTTTTTCTGCGACGGGCGAAAAGTGTGACCTTTTTTCCCCGTTAACAGGTAGAAAAATGCCTCATTATTATGAGCTGCATCTTATCGGGGAAATAAATGAATTAGCAGGGAAATAAATGAGTACTTATTTCCCCGAAATGGCGGCTTAGGTATAGCTACTATTAACACTCAGATATCATTAAATTTATATCAAATATACGTAAAGGAAAGTTACCTTATTATCCAAATGGCAATTATTAAGGGATTTTTCATAACAATCACTATCCATATTAATAAATTCACTCATTGAGACCTTACAAGAATCTTTGCAAAACTATCTAAAATTTTAATTACATTAATATGACGTTTACGTAATTAAATCGTTTTTAATTAAAATACGCCAATAACACTGTCTCAGAGAAAGAGCTGGATTTTTTTTTGGCATTCCATTGCATTAGTCTTGAATACGCGTTTTCATAAACTTTTTGTGATTTACTTGGTAGTAATTTCGCCGATGCCTCTTCTGCTAATTTTATTAGTTCTGGAGGTGTAAGTGAAAAGGATTTTTCACAACAATCACTATTATTATCCATTGAACAATCAAACTCATCCATCTAAAACTTTATATGTACCTAATTGCGAAATAAACTGTCATGAATGAATAATTAAATTGACATTATAAGGATTTTTAATATTTCGTTTCCAGGCAACGTCAATTACGATACAAGACAGTTTGAAAATCCAAGTTTAACATAAATCATTTTTCCGACATAATTTTCAGTTATCTAACTACGTTTTTCGACATTCTAACACTGATATTTCTTCTCGCAGAAAAAAATTGTATATTACACACGAGAAAAAAGTGCGATTTTAGCTCTCGATGTGTTTGTCCCCTCCGCTAAGATCTCGAGCTAAAATCTATCACTTTTTTCCCTTGTATAATAAATAACTATTACTTTTTGAATAAGGTTTGGGGGGTCTTTAAGGGGGGTCAATTTTGAAGGATCTTTAATGCAGTAGTTTCCCGTTGCCTTCTGCATCTTGCTGCCGTTCACCATTCGTTGGTTTATCCGCCATTAGCGATGCTTTCTCCTCTCATTGGCAAGAAGGTGCCATATATCTGTAGTCTTCCGCCTAAAGCCGTTGGTCACCAAGAAAGGATTGCTTATACCAGAAATCGTTCAGTCTATGCTAGTCTTGGTTCGCCCCGAGTATATAATTTCTTTGGTACCACCTATATCTGGGAGACGTTCCCCTACCCGCCATCCGGAGAGGCGCCCGATTGAGGATTATCAACCTCACACGAGTAATAAAACAATTAGGGGGCCAATATTTAAGAATATATGCATGGATGTCATGATTAAAAAAAAAAAGAAAAAATTCATCTTCAGAGATGAATATTTCGAGACGAGGTGTTTTAGGGGGGTTATGCCCATGGAGAATTCTGGAGATTATTTAAAACACAATATATAATTTTTATTGTTTGCGTTCCTGAGATTTTCTCATTTAATTAAGTTCACATACCTGCTATCTTTATTTGACCTCATTAAGTTAACCAATAAATAGATTATGATAATCAATTTCAGTATCTTGCTATTTTATTAAGCCACTCTAATGTAGTGTCTAGGGATAATCACACCCTTTCATGGATTGCATACATTAATTGGCCCTTAAAATTTCATCATTCATTTAAGTCCCTACGTTTCGTACTTGCGTGCATACCTGTTGTTAAAATCTCGACAAAGCTTCCGAATATGGAATAGTTTTTTAATTTGTGTAGTTAGTATATTGATAAAATTAAAATGGTTAAAGTTGATATTGAAACTCAAAGACGAAACCTTAAAACTGAAAAAACATCTACAATGGATGCGTCTCAAGCAGAAATAGCAGGAAAAACTAAGAAAAAAATTAAAGGTACCAGACATACATTTTGGTACTACTGGTCTGACTACTGCACCAGTTCAAGTATCCATGGAATGCATTACTTAAGTCAGAATAGGACCATCGTGGAATAGTATGTATTATTTTATGATTCCAGATAAAGACAATTCAAGTAGCTTTCAATTGATGTATCACTCGATAGCTGTTCCCTATGATGATAAGCAAAGGGGTAGCTACCCCTGCCAAGGGGGTAAATTTGGGTGATTAAATTTGTCACTAAAATATGTCCCCCTCGATAACAAAATCGACCTGTTTCGGCGTTTTTCGCGTACATCTTCAGTTTCCAAGTTATTAAGGCGAGTTGTGTTTTCGTTGAGCCAGCCTGTATGTGAGCGAAATCCAAAATTTTGGATATCGTTGTAAAGAGAATTCGAGTGGCTTTCAAATGATGTATCACCCGATATCGGTTCCCTATGATGATAAGCAAAGGTGTAGCTACCCCTGCCAAGGGGGTGAACTTGGGTAGTTAAATTTGTCACTACAATAATATGTCCCCCTTGATAACAAAATCGACCTGTTTCGGCGTTTTTCGCGTACATCTTCAGTTTTCGAGTTATTAGGCCTGGTACCTTTTCGCTGGGCCACCCTGTATAAAATAAATATCCGACATTTATCCGGTATTAATTGATTAAAAGAGAAAATTTAAGTGAAGTTTCTTGATCAAAACAGGATTTCATAAAATAAATGATTTGTTCAAGCCACCCCTGAAAAGTTACATAACATAGACATAAAAATGCAAAATGCATAAAATATATAAAAAAGACATACAAAAAGACATAAAAAATCCCATAAACTGGACTAACAAATTATTTATCTTCTTTTTCCTCAAGCGACTAGAAATAAAACAGAAACCCTGAAAATCAACAACTATCCTCAAAAGGCTATCAATGTATTATAATTTTATCTACCCCCCATTTACTATGAAGTCAACAGCATAGTGAACAATGTATGATCTCCAGTTTTTTTTACAAGAACTTTGCACATAAAATATATGTTCTCAACCCTACCTTGGTAGAATCTCTGCATAATGATAGCAAATAAAACACTTGTGTTTTAAGTGTTTTATTATTATCATCAAGAACTTTTTTCTTTCTTAGTCATTTTTCTAAATTTTTAAATTGATTTTGTAAAGGCCCCATTTATGTATAAATATTTCTGTGATTTAAAAGTTCCAAAAAAACAACAAAGAATTTTTTTCTCAATATAACACAGGGCAGATATTTTAAATTACAGGATATTATACGGATAAATATGTTGTTGTTATTACAGTATATTTTGGATACTTCTGCTTATGCTGTCAATTGTGGGCAGTATTCTAATGATCTACAATCTCATCCAGGAATGGGTTCAAAAGCCTGTAATCGTATCTTTTGCCACTCTTCAACAACCAATCTTCGAAGCACCTTTTCCTGCAGTAACGATATGCCCTATGAATAAATATGATAGGGCATCGTATACTCTTGACAATATGAGATGGATGAAATCTTACAAAAAAGAGTTTTGTGAAACGAAGTATAACAAAAGCAAAGATAAAGAAGTGGTGCTGGTGAGTGAAGAAGATTGTTACAATGAAGAGTAAGTTGTTAATTTTCCTACATTTTATACCTCCAGTCTTTTTCGCGCTTTATGAAATGAACAGTACCTACGTATAATTTAACAGAAAACAAAAACGAAAATTCTTAGATATACATAATAACATGAGTATGTACCTAAACGAAAAATAAAATAAACGAGAATAAAATTGATAACACACAAGTTGTAGCATTGTCATGTCAGTCTATATCAAGCTTAAAGTTATTTTCATTTAACTAGCAATATGTTTTATTTACCGGTGTCAAAAAATTTAACGGTGGAAATGAATTAAGAAATAATTAAAAATGAAAGCACTTAATAATTGATTAAAAAAACAATACCTTCGAGACAGGAGAGTGAGCAGGAAAAAGTTGAAGGTGGGTGTGCTTTATAGCCCTCGTACCCTTCAATCACGCTTCGTTTTTATTTGAAATTTTTTTTACAAAAAGTGCTCCGGCATAAGAAAAATCATGCGCAAAATTTCAGCTGCATATCTCACGAAACAATGGAGTTATGAATAAAACACTTTTTACAAATATTAAGTTAAACACATTTGTATCTTGAAAACGGGACACCTATGTTAAAAAATAGGATAAGAAAAGTAACATTAAATTTAAATAATCTATGGACAATACCTTGACCTACTTTTTCACAACGCTCTGTATAATATTTGTGCTAATGTAAAATGTATGAGTTTTTATAGTTAGCTTGTGGGCAACATCAACATAAAATGGATGACAATTTTTTTGTTCTTATGATAATTCCAGGGATAATTGAAAATAAATAATTATACAAAAATAATCTCACTTATTATAATAATAAATTGAAGGTTTACATTAACACGATTTTATCATAGTAGCGAACTTCGTTAATTAAATTAAATTAAAAAATGTTTTCAGGCTAAAAAACGCTCAAATAGCTATGATATTATGCGATCTTTCATGGAATGAATATGATAATATGATGGGTAGCGATAACTTCACTGAAGAGGAATTCACTTCATTTTTAAAAAAAGTACGTTTATTGCATAATATTATGTGTTATGATAAAGTTAAGTTATGCATCTAAAACGCGAAAATATTTGCTTTGAAATCATAATTTTCAGTGCAAAGTGCTTGTGTTGAATCATCTCTTCAAGCCTCATCAGACTTTATATGTCATGGCACCTTCTCCTAAATCTATCATTATGCATAATTTTTAACAAAACCCTACTACATCGCTCGGGCTTACCACCTCAAATCATACCATTACACGTTCAAGTTAAACACATGCTTCGTTTAAATAAGGTTGGTAGAAAGATGAGGTGATTCATAACATCATAGTCAGTTTAGCTGAAACGACGCATACGAGTAGTCACCATCACCAACAACCGTGTTTGCGAACATTGACATAAAATGATGAGGCTTTTGTAAACATCAGAGGGATATTGATAAATTATGAGTACATCTAATTAAGAACCAATTTTCTATCTCAATTTCATAAGTAGCAAAATGACCGACCTTGAACTTGTACCACCGACAGTGGTATAGAATTCTTAGATAGGTACTTATCTACTTGAAAGTGTGGAAAAAAGTCGCTCAGATATTGCTACAGTCTTACACTTTATAAATTCCAAATTAAAAGTCTTACAAAAAAAAAAAAAACTTTATTCTTTAGCACAACTATAACTTATAACAATAATCTCCAATCTAAATAATCAGCGGTTCTCTTATTTACACACACGGACAACTAACAACCACTATACTTTTTCACTTCACTTGTCTATTCTTCACTTCACTCTGTTTACTTCATACTCAGACGTAGCTGTAGACACCGCCACTCGTTCTCGAACACGCGCAGAACGCAGAATCATTCTGGTTTTTAGTAGAAATGTCAGTTATACTGACCTGGCAATATGTCATTCCTGTCATGTCACTAGAACTATCGCGAAGGTGACGTAATAAGACATCTGAGTCATAATAAATGTTGTAGAAGATAAACAAATACGAATCCAGAATATTTCTACTGTTCCTCCTTCCTTCGTTATAATATCAATAAATAATTTGTTAAGAATTATCGAAGTTTCATGCGACAATAAATTATTTCAAACACACATAGAATCCAGGGAATTACCGTGACGTAACCGGGTAGTATTAGTTACATAGTTATGCGATTGTATATTATGTTTTCTGGAATTAAGTAGATTCATTATACCAGCAACCGGATAGTTTAATTGAACAGTTTCGGGTACTTATATCCCTTTGAAAAAAATAAATAAATAAAAATCTCTGCACCTGTTTTTACCTTCAAATCCACTGATGTTGTGAGTCGCTTGCCAGATATGCGACAATCGATGGGCGTTAATAATTACTTGCTTGAGATTGAATTTCCACCATATTTCAATCGCTACAAAGGCTTTAAAATTAAATATTTATATCCTATTCTTGCGAGTAGGTACATATTTTTTTATGCTACTTCCCTGTTATTCTGATGATATTAGTTTTAATTATTATCTCTTTTTCTAGCATGGATTGAAACTTAAACAATCCACTGCTTTGATTTTAGATCGTGACATGGAACCAAATAAAAATGATTTCAACGATTTTCTTAAACATTTTAAAGAAACCCATACAGAATTTGGCGTCTGTTATACTTACAACAGACTTCGTCTGGATGAAATTTATAGGAGTGATGTTGTGTAAGTTTCTGCTAAATTCTTTATTCTACCGATCGGTGTAGATGGTTTCTTCATAGGTAAAAGTAACCACATATTTCACAGTAGCTTTGTTGAATTTGTTAGTGTGGTTGTGTCGAAGCAGTGACATTACATTTTTCGACGATACTCCCTTTAACATGATATTTCCAGACTTTTGAATACGTTTGGTTCACGATATGTACAAACTAAGATTCTGATGAACTACAATCTTGAACCAGTTTTGGTTTCGAACTGGGATACCAAACCTGGTTCACTTTCCTACCCTGTTCCTGTTTGATTGGTGATTGGTATTCTTTTACATTTTATTCCGTGTTTTTCGTTGCTGACCTATATTCTGTCAATTTGTATTAAGATAAGTTAGAGAGGTTTAACATTTAACTTTATCCCTTAGGTTTCTTCCCCGTGATATGGATTCTGATATTCCAAACTCTGAATGGGATCCTGATGTTGGATATGATTCAAGTGCAGGGATCAACACGTATCCCCGAAGAGCCTTGAAAGTAGATGTTATGAATAACTTAGATTTGGAACTTTTTGAAGAAGGAGATAATTATGATTCTCAGTGCGAACAATATGAGCAAGGATATATTGTAAATATCTATTAGAATTAAACAAAATACATTGAAAAAATATTTTTCATCACAATAATTACAGGTCATACTGCATTATCCTAACAGATTACCAATGAAGAAGGACGACTACTTTTTCATACCGTTAAACAAGCAAATTTTCGTCAATATAAGGGCTACAAAAATGGAAACTTCTAATACAGTTATGAATTATTCACCTGAGAAACGAGACTGCTACTTTTCTTTCGAAAGATATTTAAAATATTACAAGTATTACACATCAAGCAATTGTCAGTTAGAATGTCTCACAAATGCAACAATAGCCCATTGCAACTGTGTAGAGTACTTTATGCCACGTAAGTTGATAAAGAATTTAAGTTTACCAATAATTTGTTAGTTGAATCGAGTTCAAATTTCTAGGTGATAACAAAACCCAAATTTGTGGACTGAAGCAAAAAATTTGTGCTCAAAAGTATGAAGGTATGTTTATTAAGCATACAAATATAATGACTAATATCTCCCTCAAAATATCTCCTTACAAAAAAAAAATCCATGGACGCAAAGAGAGATAAATTTGCTGCTCTATGATGTCTGGTATCGTGTATCATGCCCTGATTGCTACTATTTTAAGAAAGGATAAAAATTATGGTTTTGTAGGGAAGTTTTAGAGAATGGGGTACTCGACTGTACAATTTCTGAACATTTCGTCAATAATTGACTGTACAGGAGAGAAAGAAATGAATACACGAGTGTAGGCAAAAAATATCCAAGATTTGCGAATTATTGAATTGTGCGTAGCTTAAAAATTTACTCATTTTCTTTTTTTAAATAGTTTTTCGGGCATAGTGAAAGGTACCTACAGATCCCAAAAATTTGTGATATGTATAGTTAATTTCTTTTTTTTTTTGAGTTACTACGGGCCACCCCGTAGTACTTTTCTCACTCCTGCAGTAGGTGGTTAACACAACGTGCTTTTGGTTTTGAGGATAGGAAAATTTTGGAAAAGACGATCATTTATTTTAAATTTTGAATTTTATTTTGGGTATCAATACTTGGGTTGGACATTCGAAATCTGACATGTCCTGCTCGACAGGCCAAGGTGATTCATTTTATTTAAAAAAATTTGGAGATCATCCTTGGGAGCTGTTAGTAGCCGCCTCCTTCAAGGAAAGGGGAAATTTTTTATTTTTTATTTTGAGACAAGCCATCAGGCAAAGGTAAGATTAGGGAGTACCACTGAAGGGGGAAGAAAAAAAGCTTTAATCGTTCCAAAATGTATATTGCAAAGCACGAGTAGTATTTTTGATTGTGTCGATGGTATAATTTATGTAATAAACCATCAATATCTTCTAGAACAGTCGCACTACTCGGTTTGAATCACTGGTGGATTTTTTTTAACGGAGGACTGCTCACTACACTTCGCTACTTTTGCCTGATGATGAGCGACGCAACATGTCTTTTGTATTTAATATTCATTTACCTAAGTGTATTTTAGTAAACACTCACAATTTTGTGTCAAAACTAATATTTAAAATTTACAGGTGAGTTCGAACGTCTTATTAAGATTAAAAACAGCAATGATAAGCGAAATTCATTTCTTCGAACCAATTGCAACTGTTTGCCTTTATGCACGGATGTCACGTATAAAGTGCAAATTCAAGAAGTTTCTACTAGAAATCCGAGTTTGAAGTTAAAAGATTTATTTAAAGGTGTCCTTAATCAAACGTAAGTACATATATTAAAATGTATACCTAGTCTATTTAGAACATTGAATCTATAACTGCAACTTACGAATTAATACTCGTACAACCTAATGAAATACAAATTCTTACTAAGAATGATTTTCAAATAAAAATCTACTTTAATGAGTTGCATTAGCTTACACCATAAAATTATTCAGTGAATCTATAATTCTACAGGATTCAAGTTTCACTAGCGACATTTCGCATCACAAGTGGACATATGATAACAACAGAACGTAACGAGCTCTACAGCCCTATGGACTTGATTGCAAACATTGGCGGTATTCTAGGCCTCTTCACCGGCTTTTCGATCATTTCATTTGTGGAGATCTTCTATTATTTGTCTCTAAGGTTGATTGGGAATAGGTATCGGCATGGACATTGGACTGGGAAGAGATACCCTGTGGACAATGAAATCCATAGTTTATACAAAGGTGACATTTTTGATTAAAAGTAACCAGAACTTGTATCAAAACAACCGTACAACTAATTTTTGTGCACCTTATGCGAATTATCACTATACCGACGCGCACTCTTACGTGGCGGATAGTTTAGCCAATTACATTTTCCGATCTCAACATTTTATGTTGCTATCTAAACTTGAGATAGTTTAGCAAATTACATTTCCCGACTATTGTTTTCACCCTTATTAACGGTTAGATTCATTTGACTTTAAAGTAATTTGCTATGAAAACTATTACTTTAGGTATGAAATTGAAGTTATTTCTGACATTAAAAAAAAAGAGAAGAAGGATTCGATTAATTGACCTCAGAATGAATCGTGTATAGTAACTACTGGGCCACAATATTGCTTGCTGATAGTTTTTAACTCTAGGATGCAAAGATGTTGCTTAAATTTTATGTTATAATATAAATTTACGATATGTCAAAATATTTGTGTGCCCAAAAATAATTATTAATAAAAAGATTTTTTAAATAGTATTAGTATAAGTACCAATGTAGATAACACACTTAAATTATTATTAATTTGATGAATTGCTTAAAATATTTTGATTAAATTCAAAAGGAAGTTTCCATCAAATTGTAAAATCAAAATAATATTAAAGTTTTTGTATTCTGTTTTTGAAAATCTTTTCAATGTTTTTAAGATGACTTAAGTTGTTTTAAGATCATCTCTACGTATGCTTCACAATATCGTTCTTATTAAAATTAAACATTACACCTCCTGATAGCAGTTTTAATTGACCATTGTGCTTCCTAAAAAATATACTTCTCAAAATGAAACATAGTTTTTATAAGTATTATCCTTAGACTATATTAATAAATATGGACCAAGACATAAACACTGAAAAAGTGTTCCGACATCCCTCTCTCTCCAAACAAGACTGTTCAAAACAATGAATGCCAGATCAATAATGAAACTGGCACTTACAATGAAAGAGCGCAACCTCTCCAGTGTTATTGGTGGGCAGTAAACATCGATGGATCCCTTATACCCGTTTTACTTTGCTACATCTGGCAACATGAATGTTTACATCCTGTCAGACCGTTTGTTTACATAATATCATAATAAGAGTTCGTGTTTTTCAAACAGTTGTAAGTTCCTTGTTATTTATATTTTCAGCTCTAGCTTTCACTTGTTTTAAGCTTTAATAATTAATTTTTCAATTAAGTTAAAAAAAGGCGAAAACGTGTTCTGTTTTTGAGAAAACTTCGAAAGAAGGTAAGTCTATCAGTTTCCTACGTAAGCAACGCAAAGCCGTCAATCAAAACAAAGCATACATGGTCATGGGCGTAGCGTAGTAGTGTTTTATCTTTTAATTTGTGAAAACAATTATTGTTTGACAGTTTTTTTTTTTCATTTTCGAAAACATACTGAATACCTACTGAATACTTTGAAAAATGCAACTTGGAAAAATTATTCCATTTAAATAAATAAAAAATACTGACTTTTTGAAAGTGTATTACCTATTATTATTGTCAACCTCTAATTTAAGATAATCAGAATATGGAGAGGGGGAATAATATTCAAACAATATCATCAAAGAATATGAAATAGAAGACTTTGACCCGGTTGCACGAACGTTAAAAAAATTTCAGATAATTACTAATTTTAAGGTGCAAATTTTTAAAATGTGGTGAACTTTTTCCATGATCTTTCATTTTTTATCGGCAATTAATTCTTCTAAAATTGAGACGAATTCACTCCCAGCAATATCAGAACAAAACTGTAGTAATACAGGGCATTTTAAAACTAGTGATTAGGTATCTGACATATTTTCAATTAGGTTCGTTTAATTTATTTTTAGAATAAAATCAACTAAATATGTAAGAAATTGAAAAAATATTTTAGGTATACCTACTGATGTATATTGCTTTCCGACTTTCCTATCGATTTTTTATTTGCTAAATTGTTATTACCTTTTTGTACCTTTTATTTTGTATAGGTAGGTATAGGTATATATTTTCTTAATTTAATATCTATTAGTATTCCCATAATTTATGTTTTTTGTAACAAAAACTGCAAATAAAATAATAATATTATGAATATTATGGTCATTATTATAATTTATGTAATTATTACATTTCCTATAACTGAACTCGAGCGCGCCACTGCCGTTGCGTTCTGCTTGTTTACGTTTTACGTCGTTCCCCTTACCCCGCCAGAAGCAGCATATGAGTGCGAGAGAGAATATAAACAAACCAAAACTGACTTCAAGCTAAGATAGGGAAGGCGCGGTCCATATTTATTAATATAGTCTAAGGTATTATCTATTAGGTTTTTGAAATTTTGACAAAGACAATGAACAGAATCAACTGAAATAATACCTCCAGACAGAGCTAAAGGACCAGAACATCTTTTTCACTTCTGGAATTATGATTACATTAATTAACAAACTTGTCCGTCATGTAATAAAAGCTTATTCGAAGCGGTCTCTGTAGGCCAAACGATGGACTATTTCAAAAAACTTTTTGAAAATTCAAGTACAGAATCACAATGGCCATAATTTAAAATTATTTTGGAGTATACAGAGTGTCCCATATGACAGTGGCATATCAAAGTTATGTTTTTTTAAATGGAATGCTCCTATGAAAAAAATAATAAAAACCCTTCGATAAAACATTTGAGTTTTATCGAAGACTCAATCCTATCGAAATTTTACAAGTATAGCTCCGTGATATCAATCTAGCAATAAAAACAATAAAAAAAATAGAAAAACAGTTCAGAATTTTTTTACGAGATAAAAGGTGTCCTGTGACTCCGGATTCTACGCCACTGGACGCTTCGGTTTTCTAAATTTGTAAATAAAGTTAAATATTGTAAATAAAGTTATTAAATAAAGTTATGAATTATTAAATAATATAATTATTGGTCCTTTCTGTAGAAAGATACAACAAAATACAGTTTTGGTAATCGACACTTAAACACCCTGAATCTCGGTTAAAAAACAATTTCGGAAAAAAATTTATTTTATTTTCTTACCTTCCTCTATACTTCCTCCAACTTATGGTACTTCATTTAGAAACAGCTTGTATAAATGTCAAATTTGAAATCCTACCTTTATTTGACTTAATTGAATTGACCAATAAATAGATGGTTATTGCTATTCAATATCTTGCTAGGCTATTAAGCGATACTCTAATTTTGTATCGAGGGACAATCACACCCTTTTGTGTATTGCATGCATCTTGCGACTTGCATTAATTATTTGGCCCTTCAAATTTCATCACCAATAGTCCCTATGTTTCATAATTGCGTGCATGCCTACTGTTAAAATCTCGTTGAAGCGTTCTTATATGGAATGGTTTATTAATTTGGATAGTTAGTATTGATTATTTCAATATTTTTCTAATTGTCCAAAGAATAATATGTACGTGATGAGAAACTAGCAATGACCTTTTGATTAAATTCCAAATTTTCACTTTAAAATGGTTAAAGTTGGTATTGAGATTCAAAGACAGAACCTTCAAACTGAAAAAACAACTACAATGGATAAGTCTCAAACAGATATAGAAAAAACGAATAAAAAAATCAAAGCCACCAGACATAAGTTTTGGTACTACTGGTCTGACTATTGCGCCAGTTCAAGTATCCATGGAATGCATTACTTAAGTCAGAATAGGACCATCGTGGAATAGTATGTATTATTTTATAATTCAATATATTGGCATCGGGATTCCTGGATTATTATGGTTGAAAAATAGATTGAAATTTACGCGAAGATACCTTGTTCCAACTTACGGAGGGGGGATCATAATAAAAAGTATCCCCTGAGAAGTTACAGTTAAATTACCCCAGTTAAGTTACCCCCTTAATATGGGGTAATTATATTTCCATTTATCTTTTTTTTGTATTCAGCAACTTGAAATATTGAAAATATCATAGTTCTATTAACCCCCCTCTACTGTAAAGCGTGAACATAATCAACAATAATCTCAGATTCTTTACAAGAACTTTTTTTTAGCAATTTCTAAAATCTTAAAATTTATTTTGTACAAGCCTCATTTATCTACACATATTTCTCTCTCTTAAAGTTCTAGGGAAACACTTAATATTTTGAAACAAAAAAAGACAAAGAATAACCTTTTTTTTCTCAATCTACTCTACGGGGTAGGTATTATAAATTTCAGGATATTATCTTTACCTACTTAATAAATGTGCTGTTGTTATTGCAGTATATTTTGGATACTGCTGCTTATGTTGTCAATTACGGGCAGCATTCTAATGATCTACAACCTCATCCAGGAATGGATTCAAAAGCCTGTAATCGTATCTTTTGCCACCCTCCAACAACCAATTTTCGAAGCACCTTTTCCTGCAGTAACGATTTGTCCTATGAATAAATATGATAGGAAATCTTTTACTCTTAACGATTTTAAAACGATGCGAAGTGACAAAAAAAAGTTTTGTGAAAATAAGTATAAGAAAAGCAAAGATAAAGCAGTGGTGAGTGAAGAAGATTGTTACAACGAAGAGTAAGTTCTTATTTATCCTACATCTCTACTTTTTTTAGCGTTTCAGGAAATGCCCAATACGTATATTTTATCAGAAAACTAAACTAATTAGGTAGCAGTGACAGTTCCTATGTTCCCGTTACTTGAGATGTCCATGTGCGAAAAATACTGTTTCCGACTACTTGACTCATATCTACTGAAGGATTCAGAGTTACACGGATGAAATACTAAAATGAAATGAAATTTGAGACTAGGAACCGGCAGTAAAATCACAGTTATTTTGAAACAACTCGAAACAAATAACAGTTACATTTAGTAATCGTGACAGCTGATGACAATCATAGAAAGTCGAATACACTAGTCTACTAATAAGTCTACCATTCTTTATTAACAGAAAATTAAGTTAGGACACACGTTCGATCTCCAAAGCCAACTCGGGACGTGTTAATTATTGAACACCCGCTAGTTATAAAGACGAAACAAACGACCAAGCCGAGCTGGGACTCAAACCGCAGACGGTGACTGCGTCAACGGTTTTAGTCAACGACCTAAACCATCGCGCTACCGCCCGCGCTAAATATTTATTTTTTTGTATATTTTTATATTTTATATACCGGTATCAAAAAATAGTAGTAAAGGTATAATTATTATAAATATATAAAGTTTATAAAAAATAAAAAATATAAATAAAAATAAAGGAAAGGTAAAAATTAACATTTGATCCAAAAACAATACCTTTTAACTAGAGGAGTAAGCAAAAAAAAAATTGGATGGTCGATATGCTCTATATAACGCTTCTCCGTTCAGGCTTCGTTTTTCTTTGAACAAAATTTCGCAAAAAGTGCCCTGGCATAAGGAATGTAAACATGATCAAAATATCAGCCGTACGAGTAAGTATATGTATCTCAAGAATCAACGGAGTTATGAATAAAAAAATTCTTTACATTGTGTCTTAATAAACTTTTGAATCTTGAAAACGGGACATGCACGCACATCTATGTGAAAAATAGTTCAAGAAGTTTACCTGGGAGAGTGAATATGTTCCACCTCCGTTTAATTTAACTCATGACCTGGGTAATACTGTATTTTGTTGTCACTTTGTATATTTTGTTTTTATTTGTCTTCTTCTACCTTTTATTGCATCCGTCGATGCTGCCTCGTCAGGCGACCTTTATGTCACATATGTTACCATGCCCTTAGGCATTTTTGTCACTGTTATACCTTGTGATTTACCTTACTCGTCATTCGAGTGCTTTTCAGATTGAAACCTTAATCAACTGTATAATTGTAGACTTTACTAGACACCTCAATTAATTACCTAGAGCATGTTCGTTCTTTCTCTCAAAATCTTTGTTCCTTAACGTGATTATTAGCTGACCATACTACAGACCACGACTCTTTAACCACTAATCTAGTTAATGATCGAAATGCTGGACTTTTGTTTATCATTCGTGTTTAGGCTTGTTTACAGACAAATTACTTAATTTTTTGTATCGGTACCAGCCACCGGTCCGCCAGTAACACGAGTACGTCGGCTTATCACCCAAAGAGCGTAGATAATATGATGAGAAACATAATAATAGCGTTTGTCATATGAGATTTAGGTGTGTATAAAATCTGGTTAGAAGAGCTTCGGAAAAACGACCTTATAATGATCAATTTGGTTTTTGAAATCTAAATTGGCTTTACCCACTCTCGAGGCCAATCTAATTTTGGTGACTTTGATTCTCTATTCGAGGAATGGCAATTGATGATCCGATATTTATTTCGGTTATTGGATTTCCTGATATTTGATGAGCAGGTATTACACCTGACAGCCCTGTCTTGGTTTGTGCTATTCTATCCTACAACTGAGGGTGCTTTATTGCCCCGTTGCTTGCCACGATTTCCACTTTGAAGAGTCATGCTCTTTTACCGGCTACCCGAGGTCTTCATCTGGACTTCGAGATGAATCCCCCCCCAACGAGTGGCAATCGAGTACCTATTATAAATCCTAATAGAATATTGTGCGACTAGTATTTCCTGGTATTTAAGGAGCCGGTGCTACACCTGACAACCCTGCCTTAGCTTGCTCTGCTCTATTTGAGGGTGCAACCTACTGTTGCGAGTTCTTGTCATGGCGCTATACAATGGGAGGAATTTCTCACTTTCACTTTCTAAAATGTCGTATAATTTAAAGGGACAGGCTCTTTCTTTATTTTTGTTGGATCCCATATCTGCACTACATAAACTCGGACTCTTTGAGAAATCTGATGATTTGTTTATAAATTTCGTTGTCAATTCCCAACTTGCATAATTATTTCTAACAATGTGTCGTCCTACTCATTCACAGGTTATTTATTCCTGACCTGGGTTTGATTTTCCTACTTTCCTCCTAGCTCTATCTCGATTTCCTATTCTGTGAATTTGTAATTACCAAATTTGTTGAGGGATCTCTTTCCTGCCGCGGTCTTTCCTATTTTTTGACGTGATTGCGTAGGTACCTACTATTTACTAGTGATGCCGCCTAACTCCTAGCTGATTATTTTAGTTGATTTAAAGTGGGGTCTGCGCTCGGGGATTGGGCGAATCTGCTTGATTATTTATTTATGTGGATTTTGTTTTGAAGAGAGATTTGTGCTGGCTGATTATGTGACTGGTTTTTAAGGAAGGAAATTCAGCTGGAGTTCACACAGAGGTCGTCTCTGGCTGAATTATTGGTTAAGAATTATGATTAGAAGTTTGTTCGGGTGCTATTTTACCCTAACTAAATTGGCAATGGAATTTCTAAGGTTGATGAAGGAAACTCAGCTGGAGTTCACACAGAGGCCGTCTCTGGCTGAATTATTGGTTAAGAATTGTGATTAAAAGTTTGTTCGGGTGCTATTTTACCCTAACTAATTTGGCAATGGAAATTCTCAGGTTGATGAAGGAAATTCAGCTGGAGTTCACACAGAGTTCACACTCTGGCTGAATTCTTGGTTAAAGAAGGTTAAAGAAGGAGTCGTTATCTGGAGTTCACGACAGAGGCCATCTCTGGACAACGACTAAAGGGTTAAGGAGTCAGATTCGACCTGCTTGGAAGCTGATCTTCATCTCCTTTTCTGTGATCGAGAGTTGTGTTTTTATAGGCGCACTGGCCCGCTTTCCAAACACAAAACGCAACAATGCACCCTATTGGCACTGTCCTATACCGTGATTTTATTTCTTATCATATGTCACTTATCGTGAGACTTAGCAAGTTTAGCTTGCGGCTAACTTACTAAATTGTCCTAAACCTGAACTACCTAAATTTTCCTTAAAATCGGCCGACGCTTTATGGTGCTTTCTATTGTATCTACCTACTGGAATTTGACCGGCTTACATTTCATTTCGTGTTTTCACCTGCTTGCTGTTTGGGGATCGTGATGAATTTTTGGCTACTGTCTTTTATTTATTTGCTTTATTGATTGGCTAACCTTTCGTCATCGCGGGTGAGATACCTGGCAACTTGCTATTGTCTTATGACTGGAACTATTGTCTGTTTCGTGCCGCGTAACTTTCCCTCCGGTCTATATCTAGGTCATCCTATTCTCCTTCACTCGGTTCGAGAGTGCCTTTACAATAACCTGCCTTAACATCTGGCGAGTTTCTACCATGGCTTTGCCGTTTCGTTCTTCGTTTTCAAACATGCTGGCATATTACCAGCTAGAGCGTTTTTATTTTATGAATGTTTAATGTGCTGGCAGGAATCGTTTCCTTGATGTAATGGCGGGTGGCTGCGTTTTGATTTCCTAACAATTTTACCTTAAGGTAATTACGTATCTATTCTTGCACTATTTGCTTTTTCGGTTTGGATTTAACGAGGGAGATGGAAATAATTGCCTTATCATCCTACCTAGGTGCGATCCATTTCAATGGAGTGTAAGTTTTAACATGTAATTGCCTATAGCAACACTTGAAAGAAATGCACTGATTTTAGCGTAGTATACTATATCGTAGAATTTTTAATATAGTACATATTACTTAATTAATAATAAACTATACCAATTATAGCACTTAATATTAGAATTAACATTATAATAATTTTATTGTAGTATTCATTCGGTAATAAAAAATTTTTTTCAGGTTAAAAAAGGCTCAAATAGCTAAGATATTATGCGATCTTTCATGGAATGAATATGATAATATGGGTAACGATAACTTGACTGAAGAGGAATTTACTTCATTTCTGGAAAATGTACGTTTAGTGCGTAATGTTGCGTGTTATGGTAAAATTAAGTCTTATATCTACAACGCGAAAATGTTAGTTTAAAATCAGAATTCATGCTAAATACCCTCTTCTATTCCACCTATGTCATGGTACGATAATATCATGGTACCTCCTCCTGAATCTATCATTGTGTATAATTTTTAAGAAAATCCGACTGCATCCCTCGGGCTTACCATCTCAGATCATATCATCACAGTTCAGAGGTATATCTGCTTCGTGTAAATAATGTTGGTATAAAGATGATGTCATTCATATAACGTCATAGTTTAGCTGAAACGACCCATAAGTCACCAACAAACGCGCTTGAGGACATCAGAGGGATGTTGACAAATTATAGATATCTAATAATAAACTAATTACCCTAATTGCATATTTATCTTACTTTCATATACCTTGAACTTGCACCTTCTAAAGGGGTCTCGAACTCTCTAGAACAACCTAATAGTAAGTGTGGAAAATATGATGCTATTGCCCGTATTCACAAACGATAATTTCCTAAATAATTACGTAATTAATTAAATGAGTGAGATGGAGATATGCAGTTTTTTTGCAATAGAATGAGATGGGGATAATTGATTACGTAATTATTTAGGAAATTATCGTTTGTGAATACGGGCATATAAGTAATAATATTAATAAAATATTAATACATTTGTTATGAATTATTAAAGTTTCATCCCTAAATATATTATTTAAAACAATCTTAGAAATGCGGGAATAATCGTGACGTGACCATTTAGTATTTTCCAAGACAAGCGTCTAAGGAGACAGGCTTTTTATTTCCCATTCTTGCGAGTAGGTAAATGTTTTTTATAACAGCTGGCGAAAAATTGTAATACTCAATTTAAGGCCAAACATTATGCAACTTCCCAGTTATTGTCATAATATTAGTTTTAATTATTATCTATTTTTCTAGCATGGGTTGAATTTAGAAGAATCCACTGTCTTCCTTTTAGGACGTGATATGAAACCAAAAAGAAATGATTTTCTGAAACATTTTAAAGAAACCCATACAGAATTTGGCGTCTGCTATACTTACAACAGACTTCGTCTGGATGAAATTTATAGAAGTGACGTTCTGTAAGTTTTTGATAAATCCTTTATTCTACCGATTGGTGCAGATTGATTCTTAGCACATAAAAGTTAGAACGTTTTGCACAGAAACTTTTGGTTGTGAAAATTCTGGCCTGCTTCCACGCACATCGGGGGACACTGCACTCAGTTGTTGATATGGGTTTTGCTGCCTGGGTTGCATGCTATGACGCAAGCCGAACTCACCATGCATTTTTTTTCATTCTTTTTCATTCAAATTTTCAACAATACTACCTTTAGTATAAAATTAAGTATTGGCATAGCTTGTGCCATTAAGTGGATACCAAAGCTTGTGTTTCTGTTTATTCAAATTATTGGAATTTTTGTACATTTTGTACCGTGTATTTCTTTTTTGGCATTTATTCTGTCAATTTGTATTTAAACATCTTTCAAAGAGGTTGAAATATTCAACTTTGTTCTTTAGGTTTCTTCCCCGTGATAAGGATTCTGATATTCCAAACTCTGAATGGGATCCTGATGTTGGATATGATCCAAGTGCAGGGATCAACACGTATCCTCGAAGGGCCTTGAAAGTTGATGTTATGAATAACTTAGAATTGGAAATTATTGAACAAGGAAATAATTTTGATAAACGTTGCCAAAAATATGAGCAAGGATATGTTGTAACTATCTATTAGAATTAAATAGAAATACATTAAAAAGAATATTTCTCATTAAAATAATAATAATTAACAGGTCATACTGCATTACCCTAACAGGCTACCAATAAAAAAGGACGACTACTTTTTCTTACCGTTAAACAAGCAGATTTTCGTCAATATAAGGGCCACAAAAATGGAAACTTCCGATAAAGTTATGAATTATCCGCCTGAAAAACGCGACTGCTACTTTTCTTTCGAAAGGCATTTAAAATATTTCAAGTATTACACATTCAACAATTGTGAATTAGAATGCCTCGCAAATGCTACAATAGCCCATTGCAACTGTGTAGAATACTTCATGCCACGTAAGTTGATAATTAAGTTTAGGATAACTACCAATAACTTTTTGGTTTAATGGAGTTGAAATTTCTAGGTGATAATGGAACCCAAATTTGTGGATTAAAACAAAGCAAGTGCGTTGAAAAGTACGAAGGTATGTGTAAGCATGTATAAAAAAACACATCTATCATGATGTAGGTGACGTAGGTAACGTAGGTGTAATAATATTTTCTTGATTTGGAATAATTATGGAATTACCCTCCTCCCGACGGCATCCAATACGATAATACTTTCCAAAGATTATAATGTAAATAACAAATGATAATGGTATACGTACATCCAGGGTCATATAATATCATTCATCTGCGGAGTAGATAACGAAATAAAACCTAAAAAAATGTGTTCACTAACATCAAGAATCGTTTCCTCAAAACGTTAGCAGAGCCTGGTAACCTCAAAAGCATGATGGCCTTACAGTTTAAACAAGTCTCTCTCTGGAATAAGGGTACCAAGACAACCACCTGTTAATAAAAGCTATTTTATTCGCCAAGCAGCACTTCACAGAAAACAACCCCGATATTTAAACTTCTTAACGTATCCGGTAAAATTTCAGTTCTTTCTGCAGATTTAGCACTTTTTGGAACAATTTATCGGTGACTCTGTCAGGAAAGAGTAACCTCTCTCTCTCGAAACTTCAATCTTTGCTATCTCCTTGTTGATAAAATTGACCGCCTTCTGTTAACGCATTTAAAGATTACACCATTGATACTGCCTAAAGCCGACCACTCACGGTACTGCGGCGCAGTACAATTTGGTTGGATTCGACAAGATCGTACGATATTTGATAGTGTGTGTCTACGACCGACGAAGTCGGACCGAGTTGGATCGGCTCGTCTCGCAGTTAAAACTTTTTAACTGCAGCAGTACAATTTTGTCGGATCGCATGCAATTGGATATGAATTGGAGCGTGTGTGGCGATGGTCGGCAAAATCATACAACAAAGTACATGTTTACATGTGCTTATTAGCTGTTTATTTCAATAAATTTGGGGTTTTTAATAAATAGATAATGTCTAGTAAATATAATAATTTTTTTTAAAGGAGTTTTTTGTAATATATAAACATTTTGATTCAATCACAATTGATTTATTTTTAGCAACCATTCCTTGCATCAACATTTTCGATTAGTATATTATCTTTTCTTTCATTTTTTGATTTACAAACACAAATTACAGCTGCTGCTAATTACAAATTTTTCTCATTGTCCGACGTCTCTACTCGACGAGAACTGCCCAATACTGCACGGCTGGATAGTGAGTGGCCGTATACAATTGTCTGCGAAGTTGTACAATTTCGTAGTACGATCCTGTCGTACTGCGCTGCAGTATAGTGAGTGGCCGGCTTAAGGTACAGTTTCCTTTCCTCTACGGACTGCGACTCTACCACCGTACCGTACCTTTGCCTGAATAGGTATATTATATTATAGACAGGCGAATCATTCTTTCATTTACTTGTATGCATGAGTGTTTTATTGACATTGGTCGTGAGCCGGGCCCTACTTAGGTGTCTACAGATTTAGGTAAAAGTCTATTGTTTCCCTGGAATTCTTAGCCATGTGACATGGTTTGTTACGGTGAAATAAAGCCTTATGGGAAAATATGCTGAATAAACAAGAAAAGAAAATTATTTTTCACCCCCTTTATTGATAGGTAATATTACATAGTCTGACCAGATATTGTCATTTTTAGAAACCTGGTTCATGCATCTCTTACCAGTCCAAATATTGCTGTGAAGAAAAATAAATTGCAAAACAGAATCCTGCAATGGTAGAATAATTTCTGGGTGATTTAACAAATTTAACAAACCATTAATTCATTCCTTGAAGGTTTTGACAACATTTATACTTCTTTTTAGGTAGACGTGTATGGACAATTTTATCTCGGGCGAGTGTTTATTATACCTAGAGGGTGGGTCATCGAAAAGGTAACAAGCCTAATAGTTTGGAAAGTGAAGATGCATGCAAACAACGCCGAAACAGGTCGATTTTGTTATCGAGGGGGACATATTTTCGTGACAAATTTAACTACCCAAGTTGACCCCTTGGCAGGGGTAGCTTGTGACGGACCAAATAGGTCCCTCTGTAAATTACTAGACTGTAAACTGAAACGTGGAGAGAGAGAAGTGGGAACCCCGGGGACTCTCGCGTTTTTCGCGTCGCCGTGACCGGACTGATCGGAGTGGGGAGTGAAAAGTGGGTTCGGAGTGCGAACAGATCGAGCAGGCAGAAACTCTGGGATCGCGTCTGGGTGCGTGTGTTAAGTAACTGTGAGAATCACTAAGTCAGGTTGCGTGTGGAAGATAACTGAGATAATAACTAAGGCAGGTTGCGTGTGTTAGATAACTGAGAGAACAAATAAGTCAGGTTGCGTGTGGTAGATAACTGTGAAAACAAATAAGTAAGGTTGAGCGTGTTAAGTAACTGTGAGAACAACTAAGTCAGGTTGCGTGTGTTAAATAATTTTACGCCAGAGCAGGTGGCTCGCGTAATACCATGCCTAAGAAGGGGGTCGTAAAAACAACCACTAAGGCCACTCAGCAGCCGGGCCGCCGTCGTGGGGATCCAACGGGGATAGCGGAGGCTACAGTCGACGCGTTGCCAAGAGTAGTCGGTAAGTCGACACTTAAGCTTCCCGTCTTATTTTTATTATATTATTCGTCAAGTGTATATATATATTATGTTATTTATCCGCAACCCCTCGAGATCGGAATGTTACTTCGAAATCGGAATTATATAGTTTGTTTATAGAGCCGTAGCCCCTCGAGATCGGAATTTAGCGTGTGGGCTCCTCGGCGAGAGTCTCACTTCCCGAGCCGGTGGCCTTTGCTGGCTGGAGCTCTTCGGTTGTTCGTTCACCTGAATTCATGTCAGGTACTTGTCCAGAGGTGGAGGCAGTTAGTTGGGAGGCCTTTAGTTGATAAGCCTCGCCAAGATTACGTTGCAGAGTGGCAACTTGTCTCTGCAAGTCGACGATGGTGTCATACACCGATCCTACAGGGAATGCAGAGCAGGGTGGTTCGCTGACCACTGTGTTGAGATGTAATGCCGAGGGTGTTTGTTCGCTGACCAATATCTGTGGCTTCCGGCTGTACCTGCAAGGGCTTGGCGTTTGAGTGTGTGTGGGTCTTTATGGCAAGTGTTACAAAGGCGGCTTGTATGTGTGTCGTCACCAGAACCAGATAAGAACCAGACCAGAACCAGAACAGAACCAGACCAGAACCAGGTAAATCAACCGGAACCAGGTGTATGATGTGACCACGTAAGTACAGCGAGACGCGAAATGTGTCTCGCTCCTTCAGCTCAGGAAGAATTTCGTCTAAGAATTTCGTCTCAAGCTACCCCATTGCTTATCATCATAGGGAACAGATAGCGAGTGATACATCATTTGAAAGATACTTAAATTATCTTTACAACGATTTCCAACATTTTTTCGCTTACATACAGGGTGGCCCAACGAAAACGTAACTCGCCTTAATCACTTGTATGTAGGTCAGTGATCGTGGTCAGTTTATTTTTCCCTTTTCTTCTTCCCTCGTAAATCATCAATTCACCTTCTACTTATTCCCGGTTTCAGTCTCAGTTTATTTTCAGCTGAAAATACACTTTTGGCAGAAATATAGACGGTCATGGTCATTTCATTCTCCCTTTTCACACATGTTAACTAAGTCTCGATTTTGATAGGCGGCCGTCACGCTGCCGTCAGGGTAGTCATGACCTGTCTTCCATAATGAATAGCCATCGTTGAAATTATCTGATACTGTCAGCTTTACATCAAATATTTTAATGTTTACAAAACAAATGTTTTAGGTATAGCTTGTTTCCCCTAACGTTAGATTAATGACTTTAAAAGGGCGACGTGGAGGTAACGGAAACAACTTGAAAGTCTCAACAAAAAAATTACATCAGACTATAGGGATAAATTTAAGAAAGAAATCGAAAAAAAAATTACCCGGAATTCGAAGCGTTTATGTGTCCCAAATTCGCGTCTCTATACAGGGATCTCGGCTCCTATTACACTTACAGCAAAGGTTAAATGGGGAAAGTTTTAGGAGCAACTTTGTGCATTCGATAACCGGTTTCAGATTTCCGATCGGTCAATTGGTTTTGGAAATATCGGCCAAAAACCGAAAATGGCGGATTTTGTTTTTTGCAAGTAAGTCCGAAACGGTTAATTTGACAGCTGTTAAAATGTGACATTATACGGACACTTTTTTAAGACGAATAAGATAGCGTGTATGAGAGGTTGGTGTCAATCGTCTTTTGTTATTCCGCAATCCGCCTCAACTTTCGTTTTTCTTATGACCGCCATGTTGGATTTTTCCCTTTTTGAACGCAATTTATTTTTCTGATTACTAACCGGGCATCCACACGCTGGCCCAACTATTTGGCGAAACATTCACTGAATCATTCACCGAATCATTCACCGAATCATTCGTGTACAAACTTGCCGTCCACACGTTGGCGATTGCAGTTGGCTTGAGGCTTGGTCGAACTACAGGCGAACGACCATAGCGAATTCATAATCACAGATAACGACAGTGGCGGCGTTATGTGTCTTGAATTTCCACGGGAATTGAAAATGTAAAATTGTTTTGCCATATTTATGCAAGCTCAGCTCTGATAATTTTTCTTTTTATAATTAATTATTGTTCTTTATATCTCACTAGTGCGGTAATAGACTTAGCGTACTAGTGCAGTAATATGGATTCTTATCCAAAGTAACTTAGATGGGTGGGATGATAAGTGATCTTTATTTAATGATTGTAGATAAATATACAGGGTGGGGCGCGACGAACGCCTCGGTCTGTGTAGCCTAAATCGTGAACAATTAAAAAAAAATTTAATTGAGTCTTATACAGGGTCGTAGTGCCTATAACTTAAAATTATTTTTTACTATACAGCATGTCCCATATGACAGTGGCATATCAAAGTTATGTTTTTTTAAACAGAATGCTCCTAACTATGTTATCGCATTTTTAGATTATCTGAGAAGAAAAAATAAGATTGGTTTTTACAGTTGGCGTTGATGTAAATTGAAAAGTTTCTGAGTTATAAACAAGTGAAAATCGCAATTTTCGAAGTTCAAGCCTGTACAACGAAAACGGCTCAAGATAGAGAAAAACGGTTTACATGTCCCTGTTTTAACTTTTTATTTACTGTCCTATGGTACAGAAACATTTGTACGTTCTTTGTTTCTTCTTATTTGGCGACGCGTGGAGAAATCTCAGATTTTTTCCAATTTTTTTATCACCCTGTGTAAACATTTTATCTACATCATAGGATAGTACCTATACAAAAAGTTAAAATAGGAACATGTAAGCCGTTTTTCTCTATCTTGACCCGTTTTCGTGGTACAGGGCCTTGAACTTCAAAAACGACTATTTTCACTTGTTTATAACTCACAAACTTCTGAATTTAAACACCAACTGTAAAAGCCAATCTTATTTTTTCTTCTCAGACAATCTAAAAATGCAATAACATAGGAGCATTCCATTTAAAAAAACATAACTTTGATATGCCACTCTCATATGGGACATGCCTGTATATACTTCAAAATAATTTTAAGTTGTGGGCACTACGACCCTGTATAAAATTAGACCCAATTTAAATATTTTTCAAATTGTGCACGATTTAGGATACACAGACCGAGGCGTTCAACGCGCTCCACCCTGTATAATTTTATATTTTTATATTTTATTTAATTAAAGCCTTATAATTAGTTTTTTCACATTTCTTTCTAGCGATTTTGATTTTATTAATCGATTTTTACGTATGTATTGAAAAAAAATCGATTTTATTTTCGACAATTTACCACCATAATACAGTTTTTTATCGCTGGCGCCCGAACTAATTTTTTTTTAATGAAACTGATTACCTATGCCATTCCGTGGTCCTATATCAAGTACACAAATCCTCAAAGTTTCAGTTTTTTATCTTTAAAATTAAACTCTATTTAGGGGGTGGACACTAGTGTTGGGACACCCGGTACAGGGCCTTGAACTTGAAAAATGGCGATTTTCACTTGTTTCTCACAAACATTTCAATTTAAACACAAACTGAAAAAGTCAATCTTTTTTTTTCTTCGCGATCAATCTAAAAATACAATAACATAGGAGCATTCCATTAAAAAAATAAACATAATTTTAAGTTGTAGACACTACGACCCTGTATAATACCCAATTTAATTTTTTTTTATCGTGCACGATTTAGGCTACACAGATCGAGGCGTTCGTCGCGCCCCACCCTGTATAAGTATATTTTACTTTGTAAGGCAAACTAATCATTTTAATTTTGAAATTTCATAATAATGTATTTTTTTTTTCTTTTTGCTCATTACGTAAAACGCACAAAGCTTTCGTTGGGGCATATTGGTATTTTACAACTAGCATTGGTTCTAACAACATACATATTTAAAAATCATAATCAAAATTACATTTTCCAAGGAATGGCCTTTTTTCATGTGTAATTATTAGATTGGGCCGAGGACTTGGCTATTTGTTTCTTACCTATATTTCATAAAAAAAGAGTTATGAGAACTTTTTTTGGTAATTACTAATTTTAGTGTTGATCCTACTCATAAAAAATAAATTTAGTAAGTAGCCGTATGTTATTATTCAGGAACCTTGTTCTTATCTTTATGAAATTTATTTTTCGGGTCCCATATCATTGGTTCACTTTGATAAAGTTCGAGAAACTGGAAAACTCTTTCGTCATTCCAGGTTGTCATTGTTGTTGTATTTATTTTAATTTCAGTTATTACCGTAAATACACTGCACTGTGCAGTGAATAGTCGAGAGTAAATGACAAGATCGAACGAGCCAACGTGTGGGCAGCGTCAAATAGAGCCAAGTTGACGAGAGCCGAATCTCTTTGAATTCGTGCATTTGCCGACAGCGAGGCGAACGTAGACAAACTTTGCTCACTTGGCCGAATGTTTGGGCAATAGAGACGATGTTACCGTCCACACGTTCGTGTTGCCGGAGTTCGGCCAGCGTGTGGAGCCGGCATAAGATGTATAACACTACGAGTTATAATATTTTTTTAAAATCCAATATGGCGTCCATAAGAAGAAAAAATAGCTATCGATTTTTCGCCATACTAATTGTTAGGACACTTTTCAACAAGGAATACAAAAATAATTTTCGAGTCTCTAGCATTTTAAGATGGCGAAAAATCGTCAGTTCTTATCTTTTCTTCTTATGGAAGTCATATTGGATTTAAAAAAATTATAACTCGTAGTGTAGTAATCAGAAAAATAAATTGAGTTCAAAAAGGGAAAAATTCAACATGGCGGTCATAAGAAAAACGAAAGTTGAGGCGGGTTGCGGAATAGCAAAAGACGATTGACACCTGTCATACACTTATACACTAATAATCTTTTTTTACCTTCACAACCAAACACAAAACAGCTGTCTCAATAATCTAAAAAAAAAAAAAATAGAAATTCAACACAAATGATTAGGTTAAAACAGCAAAATGATGACCTTGGCCTATTTAAGCTCCAAGACACAGAATTTAGTTAACAATTACAATTTTGTATCAAAACTAATACTTAGTTCAAATTTACAGGTGAGTTCGAACGTCTCAAGGTTAAAATCAGTGACGCTAAACGAAGTTCACCTCTTCAAACTGATTGCAACTGTTTGCCTTTATGCACGGACGTCACGTATACAGCCCAAGTTCAAGAAGTTTCTACCAAAAATCCGAGTTTTGATTACAAAGACTTATATAAGTTTATTCTAAATGAATCGTGAGTACCTATACATATGTATACAGGTTGAGGCGCGAGAACCTTAGGGCCTTTTTATATGGAGAAGTGTTGAGAGTAGAAGTCTAAAAATTTGTAGTACTTGTACTACAAATTTAGCATTTGTAGTATTTGTAGTATTTTGACAACCTGAACTAAAATATTTACAGCCTCACAGTCCCCACACCCCTTCCAGCTATACCGGAAATAGCCATCAACTTTCTTATTTTAAATGGGACGTCCTGTAAATTATGACATTTTCAGATTCTCTGAGAAAATGTAATAAAAATGGTGTCAATAGTACAAATTTTTAACGAGTGATTTTATGAGTTATAAACGAATGAAATTCGCAATTTTCCATTTTCAAAGCAGCTTAGATTGAAAAGGAGTCAAGATATTGGAAAACAGCTTACATGTCCCCATTTCAACTCTTCACGTAGCATTCATATTGTGTGGGTGAAATTTCTATATAAACTGACGAAAAATCTGCGTTTAAAAAAAGAAAATTTATAATTTTTTAAAAATATTTGTGTACCACAGAATATAGTAAATGAAAAGACAGGATAGGGATATGTAAGCCGTTTTCCGATATCTTGGACCATTTTCAATCTAAGTTGGTTTGAAAATGTAAAATTTCGTTTTTCACTTGCTTATAACTCATAACCTACTCCATTTAAACTGCTCCTATAAGCACCAAAACTTTCTCAGACACTCTTAAAACATAAAATTATACAGGTGTCCTCAAAGAAAGTTAATGACAACTTCCGGCTTAACCGGAAGAGGTGTGGGGTTGTAGATATTTTAGTTCAGCTCGTCAAAATTGAAATCATAAATGTACAGAGATTTTTAGACTTCTACTCCCAACACTCCTCCATACAAAAATTTCCTCAGGATCTCGCGCCCGGTATATTTAGAACATTAATGAATTTATTACTGCAAATTACAAATACTGATACATTCTTAATGAAAAACAAGTTCTCACTAAGAATGATCTTCAAATAAAAATCTACTCATTAAATTTGCAGTAACTTGCACGATAAAAGTATACAGTGAATCTATAATTCTACAGGATTCAAGTTTCACTAGCGATATTCCGCCTTACAAATGGATACATGATGACAACAGAGCGGAACGAGCTCTACGGCCCTATGGACTTGATTGCCAATATCGGCGGTATTCTGGGCCTCTTCACCGGTTTTTCGATAATTTCATTTGTGGAGATCTTCTATTACTTGTCTCTTAGGCTGATTGGCAATAGGCTTCGACATGGACGTTGGACGGGAGAGAGATTCCCTGAGGATATGCAATAGTTTACACGAAGGTAATAATTTTGATTAAAAGAATTAAAAGGAATTATATTCATTTTAAGTAAGTAATTTTCTACAATAATATTTACTTATTTGAAATGGGATTTATTCCCTCTATTATGGGACTCACTTTACCGACCTAAAAATGAATGAAGTAGTGACAACCAGGTTACTGGTTAATCTGGTGGATGTAGTTTTTGTAGAAAACTTCAAATCTAGGCCATTAAAATTTTTAATTTTATTTTTTTACAGTTATGGTTTCGTGAAATGTTGATACATTGGCTGCGAACTTCTTTGCTTCCTCGAGAGTTGTTATCTCGAGAGTCTCAACCGAGAGAATTTTTGTCGCAGAGGCTGCCTCCAGCGGTTTAGGGCTTTGAAATATCAACTTTTTACCACCTATATAACTCAAAAAAGCAAATTGGTTTGAAAATATTATAATATTTTTTTGACATATTGAGCAAAAAATGTTGACGTACCACTCTGATGTGTATTACATATTATCTATTAACAAGTCAAATGTCTTTGTGAATATGGCTACACTTCTACAAAATTATTATGAAAGTAAGTTCTGCAATCATGTCTTTGTTCAAAAACAATCGTTACAATAATTTGTAATGAGAGACTTCAATCACACGTTAAATCAGATTAAGGAAAATAATAATTTCTCAAATTACCTACTTATTTTTTCCCTACTAATTTATATTTTTCCTCGATAAAAAGCAGTTAATATAAAGAGGCATTTTTATAAGTCAAAAGGAATCAAATGTCACACTTTATGCATGTGGCAGAAAAAATATATTTATTATTGTATAAAATATACAAATTTTTAATTAAATTTAAAACGTACATGAAAAATTGTAAAATTAAAACAATATTAAAGTTTTTGCATTCAGTTTTTGTAAATCATCTCAATGTAGATCCTTTATATTCTTATTCTTGTTTAAATAAAAAATTACACCTCCTTATAGTAGTTTAATTGAACATTGTGTTGTCCGTTTTTAAAAAATAAATATACTTCTCAAAATGAACCATAGCTTGTATAGGTATCTCTTATAAGGTGTTTGAAATCTTGACAAAGAAAATTAAGAAAATGTACTGAAATAACATCTCCAGACAGAGCTGAAGGAAAAATTATTGCCAGAAAATATTTTCAATTCTTGAATAATGATTACATCAACTAATAAGGTACATGATGTTCTGTAACGTACATTTCGTACGTACCGGCTAGATGCCGGTAACACAGAGACGACGGCGGGCGCGCGCAGTGAGTGAGTGATGGTGGGTTTTAGTGCATCGGCCGACTGGAGGCCTCGAGTCTCGTAACATCGATTGTCGAATCCCAACCCGGAACGCAGGTGAACGCGTTTTCACCTGCTTTTCACTTCTGAATTCGCGAGAGGAAGGTACAGTTCCGCAAACACAGGAATTTTTAGCGAAATGCCGTGGTGAACCTTCACTTAAATTATTATAAACATCGAACACGTTTTTGGCTTGCTTTTTACCTGGAGACAACTTTTTACCTGGAGACAGCTTTTTCCCTTGAGTCAATTTTTCCCTGGAGCAATTTTTCCCTGGAGTCAACCTTTTTTTCCTGGAGTCAACCTTTTTTTCCTGGAGTCAACCTTTTTCGTACCGAGAAGAACTCCACGTATCAAGGCAGAAGATTTTCTTGGATACCAAGCCCACCTCTCAAACCAAGCAAGTTCCTGGAGCCAAGCCATCCGAAGATAAGTGCCTGTAACCTATTAGCACCCGATCTATTCATTCGACTAGCACCGCACGCTCTTTTTTTTACTATCTGTTAACCGTGCTCAAGAGTGTAATATTATTCACTGTGATATATTTTATATTTTAATAAAGAGTACCTGTTGTTCTGCTGACCTGCTTGTTATTGTTGACCCTCTTGGACTAGCGACTCAACCTACAACCCTTGTTTTTTCTTGTCTCATGCTCTCAGCGACTATTTTTCCCCTCTAGGGGTTAAATAGTTCGTTTCAGTTCCTATATTTTTATGAAGATTAAAATTGAAAAGTAAGTCTCCCGAGAATTTTTAAAAGAGAAGCTGTATTATTTTACAGTTTGCCTTAATAAAACTTTCTTTGATAAAGACGAACAAGTTCTTTTTGAAAATTAAAATTATACAGGGTGGGCGCTGAACGCCTCGGTCTGTGTAGCCTAAATCGTGCACGATTAAAGTGCCCACAACTTAAAATTATTTTGGACTATACAGCATGTCCCATATGAGAGTGACATATCAAAGTTATGCTTTTTAAATGGAATATGCTCCTATGCACTGCATTTTTAGATTGTCTGAGAAGAAAAAAATAAGATTGGCTTTTGCAGTTGGTGTTTAAATTTCAGAAGTTTGTGAGTTATAAACAAGTGAAAATCGTCATTTTTGAAGTTCAAGGTCCTGTACAACGAAAACGGTTCAAGATAGAGAAAAACGGCTTACATGTCCCTATTTTAATTTTTCATGTACTATCCGATGATGTATAAAATGAAGATAAAATGTTTAAATAGGGTGATAAAATATTTGAAAAAAAAAAGTTACTTCTCCACTCGTCGCCAAAAAAAAAAAAAAAACAAATGTTTCTATACCATAGGATAGTACATAAAAAGTTTTCCTCTATCTTGAGCCGTTTTCGTTGTACAGGGCCTTGAACTTCAAAAATCGACTACCAAAGCCAGTCGATTGACAATCGATTGATTGTCAATCGATTGACTTTGGTAGTGTTTGGAACAGCAATTAACTTAAAGTGAACTCACGGTTAGTTTTTTAGACTGATCGCTAGATGTCGCTCTATTTTACACCACACGGAGATCCGTGTTAATTATTTGCTTAAGACAGGCCAACTTCCATTCATCCAGCACCATACTTCCGGATACAACAGATGCAGCACACTGAAGAGCTCCACTAGAGTCTGTGCTTGTTCTGGTACTCTGGATGGCTCTGCTGTTGGATGTGGAAATTCTATACGTTGGAGTTTCGGGCACTGCCATCATGGCAACTGTTAGGGCGATGGAGGAATTTTCCGACCCCATCTAACAGGCTAGTAAAGCACTTTATGTGCTTTATACTCAGAGACCTGCATTTCACACTTTTATGATTTAATCGTTGAGTATACTTGCCTTCCCTCTTCTTTACATCCATGGTGTCTTTTGTGATTTTTTGAGATTTAATTCGTACAATTACAATAATTGATTTATATAATAATTATAATATTTATTATTGATTAATATAATTATTATAATACAATAAAAAAATGATTCGATTCGTACAATTATAATAATTAGGAATTGGTACGAATTAAATCGCATTAAAGGAAATCGTTTACAGTCAGGATCAGTGTGGCATCTCACCGGACAACACTCACTGGACAAACCATACATGAGATGTGTCAATCATCGGGAGGTAGGGACTAAACAGCTCGGTAGTCATTTACACTTTTATGATTTCAGTTAGAGTCAGATTTTCTTGATCTAATAAATGAATAGGTCAATAATTAGAATGCTCTTGAAGTTTTGTTATACCTATTTACCTTGTGTTAAAAATTGTTAGTCCATTTGACGTGTGTCAAAAAAAAAAACTACAAAAAGAATTGCTTTTTGCACAAATTCACCTTCACATTAATTAATTAACTTACATACCAAAACTATAATATGTTGGCTATTTTAATTACGCTACTCTCAGGGACCTCACACCTTTTCGTGTTTTGCATGCAGCTTGCGACTTGCAAACATTATTTTGCTCTTCAAATTTCATCATTCATTGTTAAAAGTCCGTAAATTTCATACGTTTGTGCGTACCTACTGTTAAATTCTCTTTGAAGCTTCCAAGTACAGTATAGTTTGTCAACTTGTATAGTTAGTATTCTAGAGATTTAAAATGGTTAAAGTTGGTATTGAAATTCAAACACAAAATCATCAAACTGAAAAAACAACTACAATGGATACGTGTCAAACAGATATAGAAAAAACGAAAACAAGAATTAAAGCTACCAGACATAAATTGTGGTACTACTGGTCTGACTATTACGCCAGTTCAAGTATCCATGGAATGCATTACTTAAGTCAGAATAGGACCATCGTGGAATAGTATGTATTATTTGATTATTTGATGATTTAACGTAATAAGTATCGGGATCCAAAAAGTTTTACAAGATATTAAAAAAAAACTTGCTAAGCTTTCAGAGACTAATAAACTGGACTTTATCATTAAAGAAAATTCAAGTGAAGATTCCGCGATCAAATTTACGGAGGAGCGGGGGGGGGGGGACGATGGGACTACTAACAATAACCACTTAATATTATAATTATTATTTCCTAAATCTTTCTTATTCAGGAAATGATGAAATATATCTCCTCATATCAGGCATCATAATTTGTAGTCGAAATTGTTTTTTAGAAACCTTTTTCAAAAATCTCCTTGTCTAGGCAAGTTGCCCTATGTAATGAACTTTGTACGCCGCTGCTCTCCCGTGTCTGTAAGGGAGAGTAGTGGGAGCTGGAAGAGTGAGACAAGAGACACTCTCGCCACGCTACGAGTTGTTGTTGTATTAAAATTCTAATTCTTGCAACGAAGGGTAGCACACAAGGGCTCTCCGAGTTTGTATTTTAGTGTATTTTTTAACAAAAAAATACACTATTGAGGACGACATCACTTTCCAAAAATCACCAAAACTCATCAAATGTCCACCGATCATGACCCCCAGATTACGAAAAAGTGGTTTTCCAAAATTCACCTGCCCACGATATATACAGGGTGTCCCAGCTTATTCGAAGCGGTCTCTGTAGGCCAAACGGTGGACTTTTTCAAAAAACTTTTTGAAAATTCAAGTACAGAATCACAATGGCCATAATTTAAAATTATTTTGGAGTATAAAGAGTGTCCCATATGACAGTGACATATCAAAGTTATGTTTTTTTAAATGGAATGCTCCCATGTTATTGCAGTTTTAGATTATCTGAGAAGAGGAAATAAGATTGGCTTTTACAGTTGGTGTTTAAATTCAGTAGTTTTTGAGTTATAAACAAGTGAAAATCGTCATTTTTCAAGTTCAAGGCCGTGTACATTGAAAACGGTTCAAGATAGAGAAAAACGGCTTACATGTCCCTATTTTAACTTTTCATGTACTATCACATGATATAGATAAAATGTTTATACAGGGTGATAAAAAATTTGAAAAATTCTGAGATTTCTTCACGCGTCGCCAAATAAAAAAATAAAAGAAAGTACAAATGTTTCTATACCATAGAATAGTACATGAAAAAGTAAAATAGGGACATGTAAACCGTTTTTCTCTATCTTGAACCGTTTTCAATGGCATTGAACTTGAAAAATGACGATTTTCACTTGTTTATAACTCAAAAACTTCTGAATTTAATCACCAACTGTAAAATCTCTCTTGTTATTTTTCCTATGGGGCGCCATTTTTATGGAAAAAAATAAAACAAAAAACTAAAATAAAATTAAAACGTCTGAAGGAGGTTTTCAACATTTGTTGTACCTAGTTTCGCGCATATTTAATTTTTATTACTGCTATTTTCTGTTATTGTTCTGGTATAATGTTATTGCATTATATTATTAGCAATAAATATTTTTTCTAAGAAAACCTTTAACCGTATGTCGGAAAACGAAGCATTTTGCGCACATTCTTGCTATAAAAAATCTCAGTGGCGTTTCATTAAAAAAAAAAAATTGAGAACATTACCCGTATGCGCGCCACTGATGAACATAAAATTCTTAATTCATATGAAAAAATGCGCAAACACTCCCTCTTAAAACCCACCAAATTTGCAAGTCTCGACCGATTTCAGAGCAAAAAAATAAATCGTCAGTTTTTAAGTAAACCTATAACACCCCGTATCTAGAAAACGAATCATTTGCGCCCATATGTTTACATAGAAAACTGTCATTATTTCTTCATGTAGAATCACTCCCTGAAGTTTGTCGCACTTATTTACAAACACCCTGTATAATGAGTATCGGGAACCCAGAAAGTTTAATAGTATATTATGCAACGAGCTTATAATGAAGGCTATTAATATGCGAGTATGATGGTTAAGATACGAGCCGTAGCCGAGTGTCTTAACCATCATAAGAGCGTATTAAGAGCCATTATCTGCGAGTTTCATACACTATTTTTTCTACGACCCTTTTTTATTTCATAGAAAAGATTGAAAAATTATATATTTTAATAATGACCCGTGTACAATTGCGGATCATTGAGGTTAAGATAGGTTGCTATTTGCTTACGCATATTAGATACCAAATTTTCTCTTCGTCGCTAAGATTATTCTGCTGAGACATGTTTTAGTATCAAGTTTAAGGGCACTACTCACTACTGCGTAAGTTTTATTATGCGAAGTTCGAATTCCGAATTATACGCTTTGATTTTCCAATTAATAACTTTAACAACATTGACAGCAATTAATTACGATATTGTTTACCTGCGCACGCGACGGTCGCAGCGTTGCCGCTATAGCATGTGAAAAATCACAGGCTATTATTGTTCTTCTTTTATGTAATATTATTATATTATTGTATATATTTATTATGTCTCCTATTATTATTATAGGTATCATAATTTGTAGATATTATGGGTTATATAAATATTTATTTATTTATCTCCATTTGCTAGATTATTCTAGTTATTATTGTTGTTACTGGTTATTTTTCATCCACCTTCATGAGATTTGGATCCCCCTGTATGGCACTAGAGTTAAGATTTCAGGAGTGGAACTTTTGATAAGCTGAGGTTTTTTGTGGGTTGTGCTGATAAGGCAGGAGAAGGTAGCCATCTTGAAGAAGTAGAAATTGCATTTTTTCTTGTGTAGAATTCATGAAGTTTGACTAGGAAATTCTCACAAAAGACACTTAATAATAATATTGGCAGTAGTTCCTAGTTAGATTGGCCACTTTAGTTGTTTTACTATTGTGATTCGGTAAGGGGAACCCTTAATAGTTTAAGGTAAGTCTTCTTGAAGCTTTCCTATTTTTGCTAGCATAGAACTGCATACATCCCAGGCAGCAATCGAACATTCACTGAATGTTAAAAATGAACATTCAGCCAATGTTAGAAACGACAGATTCGTGAACATTCAATGAAGGTTAGTTTTAAATGTTCAGTGAATGTTCAGATTTAAGCTTTAGTGAACATTTATAAATGAATGTTTACTGAACATTCAAAAATGAACATTCAGCCAATGTGAAAAACGACAGATTCGTAAACATTCAATGAATATTAGTTTTAAATGTTGAGTGAATGTTTGTTTTTTTTTATCAAACTGATCATCACTAAGAATTGTATTACCTATATGGAGCTGAAAAGCTGAAAAAAATAATACTTACTATGTAGGTGTATTCCATTTATCAATCCATCAGTGAACAATATAAATTATTATTATTATTATTATAAGGTCACATTTGCTCTTCCGTGTTGTTTTTCTTCTTCCTGTCTACATCATAATACCTACCTACCTATAATACCTGGGATGAAGAATTAGATTAGTTTGCATCACTCTCTGCACCTTCTCTCTCCGACCAGACAAGCATAAAATACTTAGCTTGCTGATAATTTATTGTGACTTTTATACCTATACATAGGTATATTCATAGTTTAGAAAAACAAGATGAAATGCCAAGAATATAGCGGACATATTGGTATTGGACACAAGACATCAAGACAAGAGAATCTGGGAAGTGGGAATGCAATAGACAAGAGAGCTGCGCGCGCAACACCTCGTTTATAATTCTGGTTTTTATCAATTTTTAAGTCAAATATTTTCGTTTCAGCATGTAATTTTCCAATTTTTTTTGGTATATGTTATTTACCTGATGTCAGTGTACCTGTATGTAATTGCGTGCAATAAACATTTCATCTTAAACATTGTATGAATGTTAATTAAACATTGCATTTTGAATGTTCAGTATCTAATGTTCAATGAATGTTTATTCAAGGTCTGAAAACGAACATTAGAATCTGAACGTTGCCTGAATATTCGGAAAGTCTGTTTAACATTAGAGCAATGTTTAATGTTCGGTGAACATTTAGGGAACATTCAGTGAACATTCCTTGCTGCCTGGGATGTGATGTATTTGCAGGGTTTTAGTTAAGGTTACATATTGAGTTGCACCCCTAGCCAAGTAATTGTGGCCTGCAGTTCGGCTACTGACCAGGATTTGATTCGTCCATTCCTCAAATTTGCAATTTCATCATACACTCCAGCAAGGCCCTTCCTGGAAGCTGTCACTGTCTCACTGTACCGGATTAGACACCTTGGTCTGAGACCCAAAGCACACCAGTTCCTTTATACAAGTTATTATCGCTTGGCGAGCTCTAGCTGATCCCTCGACCAACGAACGGCCGAACAACCACCGCTGGATCCAGGCTGAGTCAAACTATTTCCTCTTTTATTGATTTCAATTATTCTAGTCACGATTAGCCATACTGTGTATTTCATGTATATAGGTGATAAATTGTTTAGACAGCTAACCTGAAAGTTTACATTTTTTAAATTACTAGTTCTTGAACCACCATTCGTGATAAATTGGCTGTGATATTGGATATTGGCCTTGTAAACTTACTCTTGCGTGCACGGAAGACGGAGTACAAATACCCAGATGTAATTTTATATCTTTTGTTACTTTATTTACAAATTTATATTATACCATTAAATTTATATTGTTGAAGTAGGTAGTTGATCCTTTCGACACTCTCCTGATAATAATTAAATAGGTAATCTCCGTATTAATTAGACCAGACAACTGGTCAGTGATAATAATAATCATTGTTACTGCGAGTTTATTTTTCATTCTTTGAAATAGTAATAATTAGTAAGTATTGCGATAATAATACTAGCTAGACTAGGAAACTTTGTAGGGTTAGAGTGCTGAGTATAGTAAGAATAATAATTATTAGGCCTGACCCAGTGGTGTATTCAGCCAGCACCTTTATTGCGCAGCTTTTGCCATGGTAAACTTATTGTTCCCTTCGCTGTTGTGACAATAATGATCTCTTGAAACATACCCTTAAGTATAAGTAACAGCGTGGCGCCCCATTCGACCTTCTAGCATCAAGTTTTTTTATTCCAGCCCAATCGCAGAGGTTTGTATTTCGAGATCCGAGATTTAGTCAAATCTGAGTTATTCCCACTCCCTTTTGTGCCATAAAACGAGCTAGCCGAGACAAACTTATAAAGTGTGCGAAAGAACGGCACACCGCTTTGAATACTATCACGGAGCGCTACGAATGATATAATACTTTATCTTCCTATCTTTTACACGATATACCTACCTATCAAATTAATTAAGGTAACATAAAATATTGATAAATTTTCTTTGAATGTTACTTATGTTCTAAATTATATAAACGTCCAGAATTTTTTTTCAGAAATACAAAAACAATTTTTCTACTCCTAACCTTTAATATGCATATTAAATATGAATCACCAGTGCTTTAATGGGTCTCATTAAGATACAAATTTTCATTAAAGCACTGGTCAAGCTATCCAATGGCAGAGAAGCATTTGCAATCGAATCGGTTCCTTTTCGCTCACAATCGGGTCGCTCCAAACCAACCGAAGTCACAGAGTTGTCATACTGACGACAAAAATTGCCTTGTGATATAAGTTCTGTATTACTGAAAAAAAATTCTGAACGTTGATTTAATTTAGAACATAAGTAACATTCAAAGAAAATTTATCAAGATTTTATGTTACCTTAATTATTAATTTGATAGGTAGGTATACCGTGTAAAAGATAGGAAGATAAAGTATTATATTATTCGTAGTGCTCCGTGATAGTATTCAAAGCGGCAACGCTGCGACCGTCGCGTTGCGCAGGTAAACCATATCGTAATTATTGGCTGTCAATGTTATTAAAATTATTAATCTAAAAATCAAAGCGTAAAATTCGGAATTCGAACTTCGCATAATAAAAATTACGCAGTAGTGAGTAGTGCTTTTTAAACTTGATACTAAAACATGTCTCAGCAGAATTATCTTAGCGACGAAGAGAAAATTTGGTAATATGCGTAAACAAATAGCAACCTATCTTAACTCAATTATCCGCAATTGTACACGGGTCATTGTTAAAATATATAATTTTTTAATCTTTTCTATGAAATAAAAAAGGGTCGTAGAAAAAATAGTGTATGGAACTCGCAGATAATGGCTATTAATACGCTCTTATGATGGTTAAGACACTCGCCTACGGCTCGTATCTTAACCATCATACTCACGTATTAATAGCCTTCATTATAAGCTCGTTGCATAATATACTAATAAAACAACTTACTAAACTTTTAGAGATTAATAAATCGGACTCTATATTCTTACTCTTTTGTTCTGAGTTATTAAAAAAAAACAATTAATTAAATTTTGTGTTAATTTTAATATACACAGTTGATGTAATGCTATTGATATTGCAGATATTTTGGATACTTCTGCTTATGCTGTCAATTGGGGGAAGTATTCTAATGATCTACAACCTCATCCAGGAATGGGTTCAAAAGCCCGTAATCGTATCATTTGTCACCCTTCAACAACCAATCTTCGGAGCACCCTTTCCTGCAGTAACGATATGTCCTATGAATAAGTAGGTACGATAGGGCAACTTATACTCTTGATAATTTTAGATGGAAGCAATTTCACAAAAAAGAGTTTTGTGAAATGAAGTATAACAAGAGCAAAGATAAAGAAGCGGATATGAGTGAAGAAGATTGTTACAATAATAGGTATACCTACTACTACCCAGGTACATGAAATGCGTCAATAATCGGCAGGTATAGGGACTAAACAGCTCGGCCATCACTTACGATTTTATTATTTCAGTTGGAGTTAGATGAAATCAAAGCCTACACACTTCAGTATAGGCAAAATAATAATTGTGATGACTATCCTGGAGATGTATTTCCATTACAATCTGGTAAGTAAAAATAGGTCAATCAGAATGCTCTTGAAGTTTCGTTATATTTACCTTGTGATAAAAATTGTTAGACCATTCTAGTTAAGCCTGAAGTGTGTCGAAAGTAAATAGTTGTGAGGGAGATAAATAAATCACAAATCGAAATTTTCATAAGTATATAAAGTGTATCTTTGTAAATAAATTTATCTCAAGTTTGTTTTATATATTATGTATTGTGATTATCGAAAGAAATTCAAAACATAATGTAGGCCCTATGAAAGAATTATTGCTCTTCATTAATTTACGTTTATAACTACTTAGTTTACATTTAATTTTAAAAGAACTAAGAGAGTATTCATCAAGTTCATCTAAAACAAAACATATAATAATTATTTTTTGTACTCCTGAGGATTTCCCAAATTTCAAACACTTTTTATTATTTGACCTAATTAAGTTGACCAATAAATAGATGCATGTTAATGTTAATAAATTTCAGTATCTTGGCTATTTTAATTATGTTACCCTAATTTTGTGTCGAGGGACCTCACACCCTTTCGCGTTTTTCATGTAACTTGCGACTTGCATACATTATTTTTCTCTTCAAATTTCATCATCATTTTTAAAAGTCCCTACATTGTCTGCGTGTGGTGTGCGTACCTACTGTTACAATCTCTTTGGAACTTCCAAACATGGTATAGTTTATTAACTTGTATAGTTAGTGTTTTATAAATTTAAAATGGTTAAAGTTGGTATCGAAATTCAAAGACGAAACCACCAAATTGAAAAAACAACTACAATGGATACGTGTCAAACAGATATAGAAAAAACGAAAACAAAAATTAAAGCTACCAGACATAAATTTTGGTACTACTGGTCTGACTATTGCGCCAGTTCAAGTATCCACGGAATGCATTACTTAAGCCAGGATAGGACCCTTGTGGAATAGTATGTATTATTTTATGATTCAGTATAATGAGTATCGAGATCCCATATAGTTTAAAAAAATATAAAAAAAAAAAAAATGCTAATCTTTCAGAGACTATATTCTTAATCTTTTGTTCTGAGTTCTGAAGTCCAGATATAAAAATCTGACTATTACATAACATAAAAATAACGATTATTCATAAGTAAAAATTCAAGTGAAGATTCTTCGATCAAATTTACGGAGGGGGGGGGGAGAGGAAGGGAGGATGGCTACTGTTGCGATGTCCATGGGCATCATAATTAAACACTGATATAATAATAATTATAACTTGTTTTATTCTCATAATGTGATTTTAGCAAAATTAAAATGTAAGTCATTGACCTCGCATTTTTTTATATTCTTTATTGACAAAAAATATCATATCCGATCCCCGTCACATAGGTTTTACCAATATTAATTGACATAACACGCTACAAACTAAAATGACACCTGTCCGCTAAAAGCGACAAATACTAATTCAAATCATTAAAATCATTACAATAGGGTGTCGTAAAAACAAGCTACCCTGAGAAACTACAGTCCCTTAAAACTGAGTAACAAAACATTTATCTTTTTTCTTCAAGCAACTTGAAATAAAAAAAGGAAATTTTGAAAAAAATCATCGTTTCATACTCCTCTTTATGGTTTCTAAGCTACTAACATAAACAACAATAATCTCAAGATTTTTTGCAAAGTAAGGATTGAGAACATAATTTTTTTTCTTAGTAGTTTTATTAATTTATAAAATTATATTGTAGAAACCTTATTTATTCAGAATGATTTTTGTCTCTTTAAAATTCTATGGAAACTTTATTTTTCCACAAAAAAAACAAAGAATTACATTTTTATTAATATATTAATATACACAGTTGATGTTCTTCTATTGATATTACAGTATATTTTGGATACTTCTGCTTATGCTGTCAATTGGAGGCGGTATTCTAATGATCTACAACCTCATCCAGGAATGGGTTCAAAAGCCTGTAATCGTATCATTTGCCACCCTTCAACAACCAATCTTCGAAGCACCTTTTCCTGCAGTAACCATATGTCCTATGAATAAATACGATATGGCATCTTATAGTCTTGAAGATTTTATATGGAGGAAATATCAAGATAAAGAGTTTTGTGAAACGAAGTATAACGAGAGCAAATACAAAGAAGCAATGCTGGTGAGCGAAGAAGGTTGTTACAATGAAGAGTAAGTTGTTAATTTTCTTACATCTCTAGTTTCTTTAGTTTTTCAGGAAATGCCCAGTTCGTATATTTTATCAAAGAATAAAAAAAAATTCTTAGGAATTCCTTAACTATTTTCACAAATAGCACTTAACATTAGGATTTTGTCACAGTAGCGAACTTCGTTAATTGAAAGATGTTTTCAGGATAAAAGAGGCTAAAATAGCTATGATATTATGCGATCTTTCAATATGGGATCAATATGAAGATATGGGTAGCGATAACGTGACAGAAGAGGAATTCACTTCATTTCTTCAAAATGTAAGTTTTGTGCGTAATGTTGTGTATTATGGTAAAGTTAAGTATTGTATCTAAAACGCAAAAATGTTTGTTTTGAAATTTGAATTTTCAATGCATAGTGTTTGTGTTGAATCATCCCATCAAACTATTTTATTATCAAATTCATGCGAAATAGCCTTTTTTTCAAGTTGTATATGTCATGAAACGTCCTCCGAATCTATTATTATACATAAAATTTTTAATTAAAATCCGACTAAATTTTTCTGTCTGACCAACTCAAATCATAATTATATTATCACACGTTCAGGGTAAAATTTTGTGCTTTGTGTAAATAAGGTTATTGGTATAAGGATGTGGACATTCATGACGTCATAGTCAGTTTGACTGGAACGACCCATAGTCACCAACAAACGTGCTTGAGAACATCATAAAATCTGATCCAAAAGATAATAGAGGTAGTTGCCTAGGGGCCCGACGGTTTGAGGGGCGTGGCGGCACCATGACCCACTAAATATTATTCTCAGTAAACGAATTCTTTAACAGAGCGAGAAACTAAAGATTTGAATAATTATTCTTTAGTACAAAAGAAAAAAAAAATCGGAAAAAGCTCCCAATGAGCCAGAAACCACAATGTGCGACAGGTGACACGACCAGACTGATTTTTCAAGTTTTTATCCATCCTGCATATAGTCCAATAAAGTCTAAAAAGTCATACGTATCGATTAAGAATACACATCCTTTTGATAGTTCGATTTATTTTGTTTCATGTACGTGTTTTTATAGTAACCGTCCAGTTTGTCTAAACACTCCATCCCGCATAAATAAGTATACGTCAACATTGGTTTTGAATGAGAATTAAATGCACAGCACAGAGGATAGAAAGTCATTACGTGAATACATTTTCTGTAGTTGTCAGTGGCTCTCAAACTGACGTAAGCGGTTCAAATCATTTTTTGAATGATTCCTTCAATAATTACGCTCGTTCACAACTTGACAATTAACTGTTTGACATTTTCTGGTGAAATTAAAAATATTAATTCGGACGGTTAGTGAGACGTCACATCTGACTTTTTAAAGTTAATCCTACTATATAAGAGGGATTTCAAAAAACAGATATGTTTTTGAAAATTCGAAATACAGGCGGGGATACTTTCAAATACCTACTGGGAAATTCCGTGACTTCGAACATTGAAAAAAAAAACGTCTGCGGAGCATATAGGATCCAGTACACTCCTCCCACCGGTTAACATGATTAATTTTTTTTTTGCGCAGAAATACAAATGCAGTGCGTACAAGCCACCATATAAGGGCGAGAGGGGGGGAGGAGGCGCTATAAAATCAGTTGCTCATGCGCTAAAAAGCTCAAAATCCGGTCTTGCAAAATTATGAGGCTTTTGTCAATATAACAGCAGAATATAGACAAATTATAAATATGGAATAATGAATCAATTGTCTTAATACCATAATTCATAATTTTTATTTTTAAGCACCTCATTAATTAGCTTCACGACTGACCTCGGACTCGTATCATCGAAAGTGATCCAGAATAGAGTATCTTGATATAAAATTATGATAAAAATACGGCAGCTTCTGATCGGTAGCGATCTGAGCAGAGAGAGAGAAAGAGCAGGCTGTCTCTCTTCAATGTAGTGACTTTTTAGTTATTTCTCATTCCTGACAGCTGTGGTGGGGTGGTTATTGCAAGTTAAAATTCGAACCATGAACGAAAAAATGCAATTTTTACACGTTTCTTAGTTCATAAAATGTTTGATTACCATGAATAGTTCATAAAGTAAAAAAGAGTGAAATAAAGTGTGGTAGTGTATAGTGGTTCATTATTACACTCTTGCTAGAATCTGAATAGTTATTTATGCAACAAGTGCATAAAGTGGTACCGCAGGCGAATGCGGTAATCCCAGAAGTGAAAAAAAGGCACTTTATGCATATGTTGCATACATATGCAACATATTGCGGAATATTGTGCACCCGTATGGCTCAACAGTGTACATCAATCAAAAGTGGATATTCAACTGAACCAAACATTACGAATTATTACTGGAACAATTTCCTCAACTCCGATCCCTTGGTTACCTGTTTTGTCAAATATTGCTCCATCTAATCTCCGAAGACAACAAGCAACACATAAAATCATGAATAAATACCGAACATTTCCAGATGATTTTTCAATAACATCGGACCTGAATAATCTTCCAACAACGAGATTAAAATCAAGAAGACCTGTGTGGCTAGAAACATACCTGGATCGACCATTTAAAATTGAAGATGAATGGAGAAATGATTGGCGAAATAAAAGTGTTTCTTTATTCAACAATACTTTAATCGAAGATCCTTCATCATTAGTCAACGGTTTTGAAATCAGAAGGAAAGTCTGGGTACAAGTAAATCGCTTAAGAACAGGACACGGTAGATGTAATTCAATGTTACATAAATGGAATTTAATACCAAGCGCTTTCTGTATTTGCGGACATCCTGAAGAATCCATCAATCACATTGTCAATGAATGTCCTTTAACCAAATTTTCTGGAGGTTTTCAAGCAATTCATGAAATTTCCACCGAAACAATAGACTGGTTACAGAATTTGAAGCTCTTGTAAACAAAATCTACATTAACAGCCAGATAACCTCAGAAGGGCAAAATGATTGGAATACTTCAAACCAATCTCAACAGGATGGTGTGTCTAGGTTTTTTAATGGGGTTTTCCCTAGACTATATCTCTCAAAGCAAATGCTTCACCATGATGTCAACATCGCATCAGAATATCCTACAGATCGTTCTTTTCCCCATGATCGACGAAACCAATCATATGTAATTTAATAAACTAAACAACATGTATCGTAAGACTGCAATTTGTAATTTCAAACGAATATATATATATACAAAATTTTATCTACGAGTGATTTAAATTAAAACGAAAAGTTATTACCATAAAATTAAAAAAAAAAAAAAAACGTTCCAATGCATTCATATCTTATGTAAGTGTTTTTTGAAGCTATTAACGCTTTTTTCATCACGTCAGTTCATAAAGGTGACATATTGCTTAATATACACGTCTTTAGATTTTTGAGATAGGTACCTACCTAACAGATTTTGTGCAGCCATATTTGATTGAATAATAATTTCTTCTAGTGCAGAAGATATTTCATTTATGATTAAATGTAAACATAAAATATTAAAATATATAAATTATATAGCCACATTTGATTGAAAAATAATTTCTTCTGGGGTAGAAGATATTTCATTCATTGAATCATCTACAATGGTATCCATTTTAAGTAACTAAAAGACGCAAAACACAAAATATTAATTGTACATAGATCTGGCGCTCTGCTAATAAACTGCGACGTTTCTCTAGTATCGCGGTGCATGATGTCAACAAGCATCAGTAGCGGTTGGCGTCGGGATAGTATGTAATTCAGCGTTCAGCGTCTCGTCCGACCGACCGAGCCGCTCCGCTCTCTACTTCACTAGAACTTGCACTCGGCGAGCGTGCAGTAACCTGTCAGATTTAGCGTTAAATAATGAACCGCTACGGCACTTTATTTCATCCAAATTACTTTATTTCACTCTTTAAGATAATCATACATTTTATGAACTAAGAAACGTATAAAAAAGTGCATTTTATGAATCACTCGTAGATAAACGTCATTTGCATGCTTGCGAGTCAACGATTAACTAAGTACAAGTTCTAGTGAGTGGCCCGAACGCGAGGCCCCAAGTGTACTGCGAGTCCTCTACATAGCCCGACACCGACCGCTCCCTAAAGATGGTTGACCCAATGCACCTACTTAAGAAACGTCATAGTTATTTCGCAGATCGATAGATCTATTAATAATACAATTATTATTTTGTGTTTTGTGATTCAATGAATGAATCTTTCGCACTAGAAGAAATTAGTATTCAATCAAATATGGCTGCACAAAATCTGTTAGGTACCTAAAACAAATTAAAGAAGTGTATATTAAGCAATATGTCACCTTTATGAACTGACGTGATAAAAAAGCGTTACTTCAAAGAAACACTTACATAAGATATAAATACATTAGCAATGTTTTATTTTTTATTTTATAATAAAAACTTTTCGTTCTAATTTAGGTCACTCGTAGATCGTCTTTTTTCACTTCTGGGATTGACGCCTGGATCAAACTTCCTAGTCGTTAAAAAAGTACCACTTTATGCACTTGTTGCATAAACAACTATTTTTATCATTATTTTTATTATTTTATTCATTCTTTTATTTAATGAAAGTCAAATAAAATGAAGATCTTGGCGTTTTAAAAGCATACCTGTTCTTTGTTACCTCTCTTAGCCGAAGCTGAAATATTTCTAGTGGTCTTTAAAACGTAAAAATCAAGAAATGGTCGAAAAATTTTCAAGTAACTTCAAAACCCTGCCTCGAATCGACGAACAGTTTTTCGTTTCGGATTTGTGGTTAATTATTGAAAATAAATAAACAATACAACCCTTGATTTTTCGACAGTACTACTATTTAGTGAATAGTCTAGCTAATTATTATATTACGCTGCTATATGTAATTCACCTCGGATAGGTACGCAAAAATGTATTTTTTGCTACTTCGCCGTATTTTGGTATTTGACAAAACCGTCTATCGTATTTAGCTACAGCAAACAACAAACAAACAAGTGTGAAAAAGTGGCGCTTTAAATATCAATGAAAATTTGTTATGAATAATTATTATTATTATCGAAGTTTCATCATCCGTCAATAATAATAATTATTAAACAATCCTAGAAACGCGGAAATTGCCGTGACGTGACATAACCGTTTCATACAATTCAAGACAAGCGTCTAAGGAAACGGGCTTTTTTGAAACCTGCGGCTGCGTACTAAAATGTTTCATGAACGAGTAACCGGATGGGTTAAATGAGCAGATTAGTCAGTAGTCCAAATATTAGATGAAAAACAGACAAACCCAAAAGTTTGATGCAGTTTTATTCCCCCTTCCTTGGAGATGATTAAAGTGCAAAATTATTACAAATTACCACCAGGCGTTGACCGCCATATTGAATTTAGGAGGAGAACTTGTTTTTCCTCATTTTTTCAGTAATTTTGGGGTTTTGAGCAAAAAAATCCATTACCTACCATAATTGTGGGGAATTTCATTCTCTACATTTTATATTCGCATAGTTTTTTTTTTTTTTACTAGTCGGTTGTTTATTATAACAACTATTGCGCACAATAAGAAGCATCAGCGAAGAGGTTGAAATGCAATTATTGCACTTTTTCACTATATTCCTAGGAAGAAATGTGCCATTTTTGAATTGAAAAGTTGTTACTTATACAATTTGCAAGTTTCTTGAATAGCTCTTTATCGTGCAATTAACTCTTTTCGTCTGGGAACGCGACAAAGTTCGGTAAATCGTAAAATACGTATAACAGCTTACTATACTTATTAGTGCAGTAGAATTTGATTATGCAATCAAAGCGGGAAAACGTAATTTTGTGTGGTGTTTGGATGGTCGATGGAGAGTGTAAATCAAAAACTGAGACCTCCTACCCATTGTGAAAAAGCCCCTATTTTGGTTTTAGGAGATGAATTTTTTTTTCGTATTTTACGACGTGACTTGACTTTTTATCGAAGAAATTGTAACAATTTGCTTAACGGAGAAAAATTCTCTAAAAATTTGAATCCATGCAATTTTATTCATATTGCAATGTTAATTAACTACAGGTAGGTAGTTAATTAATAAATTGCTAAAAGTTTAGGCAATCACTAGTCGGTGCTTGTCGAGTTTTTTGTAAGTTCTTTCTCTTCATAAGGTAACTCTCATAATAATTTTCCAATCAAAACTCACTGTGATTATCTTGAACAAAATATTGACTATTTTTTTCTACAGGTTTCTCCATTTTAATACCCCCCTCCAGTTGATTATTTGTAACTACCGGGATTAAAGAAAAAAAATCAGTAAAAAAATATTCGGTTAAGAAGGGGGCATCGTTAGAGCACAAAAATCACCTCCACCACACTCCATCGTGAGGGATGGGGTACAACTTTTTTGTATATACACAAAAAAGTAGCCCACCATATCGACTTTTGAATTTTGAATATGAACTGAAATTTTCCATCGAGGATTATGATTTGTGTGAAATAATATCAAATGACTGGAACTTTTTTTAGTCCGATGCCTCTCTCACCTCCAAAAATGCAGATCAAAATCGAGTGATTTTGACGTATTCCACGATTGATCGAACTTTGTCGCGTTCCCAAACGAAAAAAGTTCATTGCATCAAAAAAGGTGTTGTAACGGGATTTTCTGTTAGGTCGTGGTGATTTCCCAGGGATGGATGTCTGCCCCTTTGTACCCGCGACAAGTCAATTAAAAATTACAAATCTTTATTTACAAGTATTCTATTTACACATATCTCTATTTGTCTTGCTAATACTGATAACCACTGTATCCTATGAGCCGGCTCTCGTCCTCCACAATCGATCCGATTGGCCGTAGATAGCCGCGTCGAGGCGTGTGTTAAGCCTATTGGTTGTGATGCGCCGCCGCCGTCAATCAATTCACGGCCGACTTTACACCAGTGATCTGCTCGCCGTCGCACCGTGCGTGTCGATCATCGCAGTCTCCGGAATACGCGCCAGGAAGATATCCGGGAGGGTATTCTCCGACGGCGGGGCTACCTGAAACAAAGTCCGTTCCCGATGCCTCAATATGACCTCGGGACGGCTGTTACTGAATCCGGTCCTCAATACAGGCCGGATAGGGACTGAAGGGATCAGCCGGTACTTCAGTGCAGCGCCGACTGATTCCCTATACTGAATCGGTTGCCGTCCAGAGCTCACTCATTCGAGTTCGGGTTCGACTCATTTCATCGACCCACTGTAGCCGGCTATGTAAATGGGACAGGGTGCACTCAATACATGCCCCCGGTGATCTCCGAGCTCAATTCACAGGGAGAGAGAGAGTTGTTCTCGAGTCAGTACCTCGGATCCTCTGGTCAGCTCTTCATTTGGCTCTCTTTATATAACTGTTGCTGGCGGAGATAACCTGCTAATCACTGTCGAAAAAACTTTATCATTCCTGATAAACCCCTCTATTAATGAAATAAATAATAATTACCAACGAAAGCCTTGGATTTCGTTACATCCCCAGCCCAATGAAAAAAAAAAAGAAAAATTGCTGCGACTGAAAATAAAATAAATATCCTGAAACAAATAAACTTATACAAAACCATTTTGGCGATTTTTCTTTTTTTCAAAATCCCCCGTGGTCGAAGTCCGCATCTGTCAGGCCGACGCTCGTGGCGGCGGTCCGGGACAATGCTCGAGGATGTGCTCCTGGAACAATTTGTCGCCGTCGTTGCTGATGAGCTGTGGCCTCCCGTGATTGCTCTGTCTGTGCCCATCCTTGACGTGCCTGCAGCCTTTCCCCAGGGCTCTTTCTTCGTCGAAGTGGGCTGGTACCTTGGGTGTCTCTACTATGGGCACCCAGGATCTGCGTTTATCGGGTCCCGCTTTTGTCCCGCTTAGTAGAGGACGGTTCTGAGCCCCTATTGTGTACTTCTCTGGTCTGCTTCTCTGTTCTGTGGAGTTTTACTCTTCTTTTCTCTGTCTTGCTGTGCTGTCCTGTCCTGTGCATTTCTGCTTTTTTCTGTTCTGTCTGTTCTGCGCTCTGCGCAGCCTGCTCTGGCCTGTTCTCTATTTTCTTCTGTCCTGCTGGTTCTGATTGTCTCTGTCTGTTCTCTGTCTTGTGCTGCCTTGCAGCCTGTTCTGTTCTGTTCACTGTCGCAAAAACTGTATCACTCCTGATAAACCCCTCTAATAATGAAATAAATAATAATTACCAACGAAAGCCTTGGATTTCGTTACAGTGTTATCATAAAATTGTATAAGGAACAACTTCCCCATTTAAACATGGAACATTTCTTGCGAGGAAAAGAGTGAGAAAGTGCAAAAAGTGCAAAAATTGCATCTCAATAACCCATTCGCTGGAGCTTATTATTGGTAATATTTGCTACAAAAAACAAGAATAGCAGAAAAACTATGAAGACATAAATTGCAGAGAATTAAATCCCTCACAAGTTAAGATATGAGTATTTTTGTCCAAAACTCAAAAACTACTGAGATAATGAGGAACTCACCCCTAAATTAAAGATGGCGGCCAACGCCTGGAGGTAATTTATCATAACTTTACACTTACAGAATATCTGAGGAGGGGGAACAAAACAGTATTAATAAATTTCTGTCGGCAGTTAACTTTTGGAAAAACTGTAAAATGACTGCGAGTATTGACGCTTGTCACATAAAATTCCTAACCAATGACGTCATCCAATCGATAAGCGTTCATAATTATCTGACCGAATATGAATTTGTACCATATTTCAAATCCCTCTAAAATTTTTACAATTGAATATTCAAATCCCATTCTTGTTGGTAAATTTTTTCAAAGGCAGATAAAAATAATCAAGGTAAAAAAAATTTGCAAATTCCCTATTACTCCGATGATATTAGTTTTATTTATTATCTCTTTTTCTAGCATGGATTGAAAGTTGAAGGATCCACTGTTTCCCTTTTAGGACGTGATATGAAATCAACAACATATGATTTTTTGAAACATTTTAAAGAAACCCATACAGAATTTGGCGTCTGTTATACTTACAACAGACTTCGTCTGGATGAAATTTATAGAAGTGACGTAGTGTAAGTCTCTGCTAAATTCCTTATTCTAGCGATCGGTGCAGATTGATCCTTAATAACAGTAAAAGTAATGTGTACAGGATTTCACACCAACTTTTTTGAATTTGTTGGTGCAGTGTCGACACACTGTAGTGAAATTACATTTTTGCCGATAGGTACTGCGTTTAATATAAGATTTACATATTTTAGAATCGATATACATCTGGCTCACGATATGCAGAATAATACAACTTATACCGTGGTAGAAACTAAGATTAGTATGAACTAGCAGCTTAATAGGCAAAAGTATTGGCATAACTGCTGGATACTAAAGGTTGTGTAGAGAAGTTGAAATATTTAACTTTTTATCTTCAGGTTTCTTCCACGTGATACGGATTCTGATATTCCAAACTCTGAATGGGATCCTGATGATGGGTATAAATCAAATGCAGGGATTAACACGTATCCTCGAAGGGCCTTGAAAGTAGATACTACGAATAACTTAGAATTGGAAATGGAAGAAGAAGGAAATAATTTTGATGAAAATTGTGAAAAATATGAGCAGGGATATATTGTAACTATCAATTAACAGAAATACATTAAACATATTTCTTATCACAATAATTACAGGTCATACTGCATTACCCTAACAGGTTACCAATGAAGAAGGACGATTACTTTTTCTTACCCTTGAACAAGCAAATTTTCGTCAATATAAGGGCCACAAAAATGAAAACTTCCAATAAAGTTATGAGTTATCCGCCTGAAAAACGGGACTGCTACTTTTCTTTCGAAAGATATTTAAAATATTTCAAGTATTACACATTAAGCAATTGTCAATTAGAATGTCTCACAAATGCAACGATAGCCCGTTGCAACTGTGTAGAGTACTTCATGCCACGTAAGTTGATAATGACTTCAAGTTTGCCAATAACTTGTCGTTTTAATTGAGTTGAAATTTCTAGGTGATAACGAAACACAAATTTGTGGATTAATGCAAGCAAAGTGCATTGGAAAAAGCGAAGGTAAGCATGTATAATAACATATCTAACATACATCTCTTGATATGGAATAAATATGGAATCCGCCTCTTCCAACACGATACCAAACTACGTTCCAAGACTATAATGTTGATATTAGGGCTCCTTAACGTAGCTGGCTCTTTTTACATGTTTGCCACTATTTAGAAGAGTTTATTCGAAACTCCTGGCAAAAAAGAGTAATCCCTGTATCGAAACTCCAATCTTTGCTTTCTCCTTGTTCTTTCTCTTTCTGTGACGCTGTTCTCTGTCTAAATTATCCGGCGACTTGACCGTATCGTCGTAAGACTGATAAAATTGATAGCCAATAGTCAATGCACGCAAAGAACAAAAAAGATCTTTGCTGCTATATTTGAGGTATCCGTGTTTACACCGCCGTTCATATCTTCTAAGGCATAGTTTTATTTCCACCAAGGACTGCGACTCTATTAGGTACTGTACTTTTGCCTGATTAGGTATTATCATATTTAGAGCGACGAAACATATGTATTCTTGTACATGCATAATGACTCAAAACAGCATGACATTGACCCTTATAAATAGATCCAAGATATTTAATTAACAATATCGTATCATAAATTAAGTTACAATTATTACAACTTTGTATCATAAAAACTTTCAGTGCAAAATTACAGGTGATCTCGAGCGTCTTCAGGTTAAAATCAGTAATGCTAAGCGAAGCTCACTTCTTCCGACTGATTGCAACTGTTTGCCTTTATGCACGGACGTCACGTATACAGCGCAAATTCAAGAAGTTTCTACCAAAAATCCAGTTTTTGATTACAGAAGAATCTTAAATGATTATCTGAATGAAACGTAAGTTACATACCTACCTATATTAGAAATAGGTACAAGTTATCATTGATAAGAATGATTTTAAAATAAAAATTTACTATATCAATAATATATCAAATAATATAAGATTAAATTATACAGAGTGAATCTAATTCTACAGGATTCAAGTTTCACTAGCGACATTTCGCATCACAAGTGAACATATGATAACAACAGAGCGTAACGAGCTTTACGGCCCTATGGACTTGATTGCCAACATCGGCGGTATTCTGGGGCTCTTCACTGGCTTTTCGATAATTTCATTTGTGGAGATCTTCTATTATTTGTCTATAAGGTTGATTGGTAATAGGTATCGGCATGGACATTGGACCGGAGAGAGAATTCCTGTGGACAATGAAATATATGGTTTATATAAAGGTAACATTTTTTATAAAAAAAAAACTTGGTATCTGAACAACCGTAATCTCCTTTTTGGCGCTACCATTTGCGTACTGATCACTTTGGCGACTGTACACTCTTATTTTGCGAGTTAAACGTGAGACAGTTAAGCCGATCACATTTTCTGACTGTTGCTTTCAACCTTACAAAAACGGATTCTGATTTATTTATCAACATCCATACCCAACAGTCCAAGCCCAGACTGAGCCCGAACTTAAACAGTATCTTTTAATCTGCTGTTATTTTATTTATCTGCTGCTATATTATTTGAACAGGTAGGGTTGGTAGATCAGAGTCTGCAGTATTAATTTACGAGTCACCTAAAACCCTATCCTTTTGTCGATCCGTTTTTTCATGTTTTTTTTTATATTTTGCAAAATATAACTTATACCTCCACGATACACCCCTTCTTTGACCATGGCAGTGGGGGTAAGACTTTTAGTTGTGTGTTATTGGAGTCGACAATAATTTTTGAATTATTATTATTAAATCGTCAGCATATAATAGGTGATCGCACTCAATGCTTTTAATAATGCATGTAATTTATAAATAAATTGAAAAAGAGTGAATCTTAATTTTGAACATACATACAGGTAGGATACAAAGTGAAGTGAAGCGAGAAAAGTAATTGGAGAACAAATCTATAAGGGTATCTAAAAGGCCGTAGCCGCTCATCGCAATGCGCTAGACCCCTGCTTGATAAGTCGGATTTTTAGAAGGGACTTGAACTATACAGGGTCTTACTTAATGATAGGCCATAATTTCAAGGGCGCCTTCCTGACGAAATTCACGTAGAAAAGTTCATATAAACATGTGGAAGTGTCTGGTTTTCAAGACACAAGGTGTCAAAGTTTGAGAAAAAAGAGTGTACAAAATTGAGTATAATTGTTACATAAAAAGTGACTAGAATATGAACTGACTAGAATAAGAACTTTATTACAAAATAGGAAGTAAACATAAAATTTTTTAAACAGTAATATTCGGACCACGTCTTTTTACAAAATTTCACTAGACAATAATATATCATAAAGTAGGTATACATACCTATGTACTTAGAACGGTTATGCACGCATAATTTTAAAACAAGATTTTCCCGTCAATAGCTCATCAAACATTTTTTAACGCTAATAATAATAAATAAAAAAATAGCTAATGGTTTTGGATGATAAATTGATAATGATAAATAAATCTACAAAGTAAGGGTTGAAAACATAAATTTTAGCTAATGGTGTGTTAAAAATATATTCAATGAGTATTTATCAATTAGAATATGTCAGAGTGTATGTAGCGGTCTCTTGTCGCTCCGCAATAAAATCGAAATTGGCTAATCAAATGGTAGTTTAATTGTAACATACTGTGAATAGATAGTAATTAAATTTATCGATTTTATAGCCGAAAAAGTGGCTGATAAAGTGGCCCGGAAGAGTACTATAGAGAAAGTCAATAATCTCGAAAATGAAGTTAAAAGACTGAAGGAGCATGTACTGAGTCTGATGACAACTAGAAATAACATACGGATAAATGGAGTACCGGAGGAAGATGGAGAAAACATTGAAATGGAGATTATAACAATACGCAACGAAAAAAATGAAAATATGGGATTAAAAAGAGAACAGAATATGATTGAAAGTTGTTATCGAATAGGCAAAAGGAGAGATGATAAGGATAGAGCGGTAGCTAAAGCTGAAGTTGATACATTCAAAAATCAAGGTGGAATTGATGACGAATAGGAGGAAAATCAAAGGCAGCCTCATTAGGTTTTATGAAGTGATATTGGTGCATTAGCGCAGCGAATGCAACATGTAAACAACTGCCATAATCCCACATTATGAACGAATTCTTATAGGATATTTTATAGGCGACTATAGCGTTTTAATTTAATAATCCTGACTAAAAAAATTAATATTATAATAATTCATTTCATAAAAAATATTAAACTGTTCAAAAGCAATCGTTGAACGATTACTTGTGGTTACGTTGACAACGATGTTAATGAATACGTTACTAATAATTCTGTACCTGATTTAGTAGTTGTTACTATGGTAAGTGCTGACAGTTCTGTGCCATAAAGTGCACATTCTGGCACAACATTATGGCACGGATGCTTCAAAGTGACGGATTATAAACGATTTTCACATTCATAATCACAGCATTCTAATACTTGTCACCTATAAATTATTATTGTAGTATCAATGTATTTATGTTGTAGAACTATTTATAAATTCACTAACCACTGTTGTCACATGAAGTAAATTTTTTTTTTAAATGAAGTGTGTGTTTTACCTTTATTGTCATGCTCTAACACAAACCATATTATGGCTAAATAAATATAAAATATTGTTTGATTTTTTTATATTTCTTAAAAATAATGTAAATAAAGTAAGTTTTTTAATAATAATTATATCTCGGATTCGTAATCAGAGACGCTGAAAACCCCCGAGAGACGATTTCCGAGGTAAAATTTGTAATTTTAAATTTTTTTCGAGATAATGAAGGGGTTAGTGCAGATGCATGTTTCTGCGCCACTTTTACAGACTTTGCGGCTTACCTATTTTCTGGACTGCTGCGCTTGAGTATTTGTAATTAATTTAATGTGTTTCCTTCTGTCTACAATAACAAACTGCATAAAATATAAATTAAAAAAAAAACAACTTTCTATTACTTTTTTACCGGAATACAATTTGTGGTATAAATGTAGTTTTTAAGTAAAGTTAGTGTCGAGTTTTTGGACCAAAAATGGCTAATAATCGATTTACTGTTACGGTTCATGAAAGAGGGTTACGTGACCCGTGTCATTCCTTGTCCAAGCTAAAGTGGAAGGTGGATGGAAAAAACTTATAAAATTGTTTTAATAAAAAACTCAAGTGCTTCATATATCATTAATTATTATTGACAGATTCTAGCGGGTTTCATTGGGGCGACTTGTTTTTGGGATTTAATGGTAAAACCATTGAAAACCATTAGGGTTGAAATATTGCCTTCCAATATATTTTTCAGAAAGAAATTGTAAATTATTAATTTCTAAAGATTAAAAAACTGCTTCTGCTTGTTCCAGTTACATTTTATTTCTGTTGAGCTAATTTAGAAAAAAATTGGGTGAAAGTTTGCAATACCCAGGTAGCATAGACACGTGATGATGACACGTGAATTTACCGTCGCATATTGGTGATAATTTGTCGTTGACGTCAGTAACCTATAGGTAAGTGACATCGAAAACACGCTGTGTGTGTAAGTATACCTGATTGTGAACGTTATTAAATACAATCACTAGGAGAAGTCAAAAAGACGCCAATAAACCCCCTACTTGCGATGTCGCCCTTAGTAAAGTTTTTTTTCAACACAGAACTTGATTACGAAATTGCATGGGAATTTTTTTATAATTTTTGAACAGTCAAATTAAAATGCTGAAACAAGAAATATAATAATTCTTCGCTCACGGAATAAGAAGCATTGAATTTCTAATCTTTTTAATTGCAAAATCAACAAAAATTTCCACTTAGCATAATAATTTTTTTTTACATTTGTACTCGTATTTATGTGAATCCAATATTTTTTTTTTATAAATTTAAAATAAATGTGTTTCAAAATAAATGAATAAATGAAGGCAATACTCGCAGGGTTAAGGTACGTATTAACACCGAAAATGACCTCTTAATGACATTATTCTACTACCTGGGATCTGTCGTCATTTTCACTGTTTCCATTTCCTTGTGACGTAATTTTCGTCGTCTATCTCATTTTTAATAGTTACAAGTCAAGTCGATAACGAGCATAGTGATAAATTGAAATATTTTTCTCGATATGGCTTAACAGAATTAAAATGAACTGCAGCAACAGAAGCAGCTTCAACAAATTATAAATTTTTAGTTTTTCTCTCTAAAACATACCGTGTGTCCCCGGATAGGTGAAACGACTCTTATAAAAGACAAAAAATTTTTGATTTAAATTTTCATTTTTTGGGGTTCAGCTCTGCTTGGTTAAAGAGTAATTTCTAAAAAAATTTTAGTTTTTAAAAATCAAGCATGCCTTGGAAATTAAAAAAAAAACATTTTTTCTGTGGAGTAAAGTGACTTTTATGTTGCAATTACGAAAAAATGTTATTTGAAAAAGTTGTTAAGAATCGACATTTAGGTCCGTATACCAAATTTCAAAAGCATAGGTCAACTTTGATCTTTTACATTTACTTTTATGTTTATTTCAAAAATGTTACAAAATGAAATTCTTTGATTTGTGAAATAAAACATAAAAATATGTAAAAAATAAAAGTTGACCTATGATTTTGAAATTTGGTATACGGACCTAAATGTTGATTCTGAACCACTTTTTCAAATAACATTTTGTCGTATTTGCTACATAAAAGGCACTTTACTCAACAGAAAAACCAGTTTCTTGGAAATTTCCAAGGCATATGCTTGATTTTTCAAAACTAAAATTTTGTTAGAAATTACTCTTTAACCAAGCAGGGCTGAATCCCAAAAAATGAAAATTTAAATCAAAAATTTTTTGTCTTTTATAAGAGTCGTTTCACCTATCCGGGGACACACGGTATACCTAAAGGAATCCAAAAATTCAATCCTATATGTTTAACATTGAAATCCCTATAGTGCGTCGGCTAATAAAACACCCTGTAAATAAAGCAAGGGTTGAAATGAAAATATCAAGCGTTGAAAGGAAAATATAAATTTTCAAACATTTTTTTCCAGACTATACTAATGGTCTTCCACAACGTACCATGGAGCTTATACAACCCCTCTTACTTAGAAAATTATATACAGGTTTTTTCAAATTCGTTGGCGAGAGATTCTAAGGATGAGGTAATAAAACCTATAAATAAAACACCAATATTGTGTTTTTATTTATTTTTTTACAAATACGTAATATTATATTCTATTTACTAAGTAGTGGCGTGTGTGAGTCGGACGAACATGTAAATATTTTGAGCCGGAACAAGATTACTTCTCCCCTCCGTTTTCGAGGATGCTGAACACGATGACGTTGTCAGAATTTCTCTTTGGGGTTGCGCAACCCCTCAAAACGGCCAAAAACCACCCCCTATAGAGATAAACCGCGCTTCAATCCATTTCCCTGAAAAAAACCAAAAAAACCTTCCCCCCGTTTTCGAGGATGCTGAGCACAATGGAGGTGCTGGACATCGCGTGCGACCCCGACCAACCCCTCCACCGGCCAATACTCACCCCCGAAATGGGTGATTTTTTTTATGTATATGTAGGGCAAACGATGGACTTTTTCGAAAAACTTTTTGAAAATTCAAGTACAGAATCACAATGGCCATAATTTAAAATTATTTTGGAGTATAAAGAGTGTCCCATATGACAGTGACATATCAAAGTTATGTTTTTTTAAATGGAATGCTCCTATGTTATTGCATTTTTAGATTGTCTGAGAAGAAAGAATAAGATTGGTTTTTACAGTTGGTGTTTAAATTCAAAAGTTTTTGAGTTATAAACAAGTGAAAATCGTCATTTTTCAAGTTCAAGGCCCTGTACAACGAAAACGGTTCAAGATAGAGAAAAACGGCTTACATGTCCCTATTTTAACTTTTCATTTACTATCCTATGATATAGATGAAATGTTTATACAGGGTGATAAAAAATTTGAAAAAATCTGAGATTTCTCCACGCGTCGCCAAATAAAAAAATCAAAGAAAGTACAAACTATACCATATGATAGTACATAAAAAGTTAAAATAGGGACATGTAAGCCGTTTTTCTCTATCTTGAACCGATTTCGTTGTACAGGGCCTTGAACTCGAAAAATGACGATTTTCACTTGTTTAAAACTCAAAAACTTTTGAATTTAAACACCAACTGTAAAAACCAATCTTATTCTTTCTTCTCAGACAATCTAAAAATGCAATAACATAGGAGCATTCCATTTAAAAAAACATAACTTTGATATGTCACTGTCATATGGGACACTCTGTATACTCCAAAATAATTTTAAATTATGGCCATTGGGATTCTGTACTTGAATTTTAAAAAAGTTTTTCTAAAAAGTCCATCGTTTAGCCTACATATACATAAAAAAAATCACCCATTTCGGGGGTGAGTATTGGCCGGTGGAGGGGTTGATCGGGGTCGCACGCGATGTCCAGCACCTCCATTGTGCTCAGCATCCTCGAAAACGAGGGGAAGGTTTTTTTTGCAGGGAAATGGATAGAAGCGCGGTTTATCTCTATAGGGGGTGGTTTTTGGCCGTTTTGAGGGGTTGCGCAACCCCAAAGAGAAATTCTGACAACGTCATCGTGTTCAGCATCTTCGAAAACGGAGGGGGGAAGTAATCTTGTTCCGGCTCAAAATATTTACAATTTTCGGGTTTTTTTCCGACTCACACACGCTACTAAAGATCAATTACAAAGATTTCAAAATATGTAAAATAATTGTAAGAAATATAATTATTATCGAATATCTTTATTAATAGTATTATTACTTTAATATGATGAAAGTGATGAAGACGACGATTAAAAAAGTAAAAACTCACACATTTTTAATAAGTAAGTACCTACTTACTGAAGGAAAAAATATTACCAGAAAATATTTTCACTTCTTGAAGAATGTTTATATCAACTAAGGGACTTGCTCGTCATGTAATAAAATTTATACAATTTTTTTTCAGATCAAGATTAAAATTAAATATTATAGTAAGCATCTCGAATCGCGACCGTTTTTAAACGCTAAGCTTCATGTATTATGTTGCCTAATAAACATTCTTTCATAAAGACGAACGAGTTCTCTTTGAAAATAAAAATTATAAAACAATACAAACTTCATACAACTATTAACAATAACCGTGAATCGGACAACAAACAGCAACAATCATTCAAAACACTAATAATATACTACATACTCGGCTATCATTTACACTTTTATGATATCAGTTGAAGTCAGATGAAATCAAAGCCTAGGTACACACTTCAACATAGGTAAAATTGTGATGACTATTATGGAGATGTATCTCCATAATAATCTGGTAAATAAATAGGTGAATCAGAATGCTCTTGAAGTTTCGTTATATTTACCTATATAATATATTTGATGAATTTTATTGGGACTTAGGTTCTAATTTAAATTTGCCACTAAAGATTCTTTACAGAACAAATTAGAAAAACTTTCGTACAGCATGCGAGGAGAAGACTGAAGACATGGACGGTACCGTTTCGTCCTTATTATGGACTCATCAGCATATCATATCAGTCAGCTCTAAACCACACATGCTATACGAAATTTGGAAGTTGTATCTATTCTAACTGGTGTTTTCGTTTTGTAGTGACCTTTAATTTTCAAATGAGTGAGCAGGCAACCAGAGAAACGTGCGTGTCTTTATATAGTATTATCCTCGCTATAACAGTAGAGTTTTCATGGGTTTATGAATTTTACACTACTAATGCAGAGGTTTCTATTAATTCAAGAGCTACACATTGATTCTCATAAGTATATACCTACCCACATTCATTTTCAAGCTAATTTTATTGAATTTTTACTGATGTGTATTTATAAATTAGATGTTACTACACGAATTAAGATGTTATGGCACATTTTTTCACCCTGGACTTTTTAGATTTATAATTATTTTTATTGAACCACTTATTTGATTATATAATATATTTGATGAATTTTATTGGGACTTAGGTTCTAATTTAAATTTGCCACTAAAGATTCTTTACAGAACAAATTAGAAAAACTTTCGTACAGCATGCGAGGAGAAGACTGAAGACATGGACGGTACCGTTTCGTCCTTATTATGGACTCATCAGCATATCATATCAGTCAGCTCTAAACCACACATGCTATACGAAATTTGGAAGTTGTATCTATTCTAACTGGTGTTTTCGTTTTGTAGTGACCTTTAATTTTCAAATTTCGTTATATTTATATTTACCTTGTGATATAAAATTTCTAGACAATTTTAGTTAAATGTGGAGTGTGTCTAAAGTAAATAGTTGCGAGGGAGATAAATAAATAACAAATCGAAATTTTCATAAGAAAATAAAGCAAATCTCTTTGTGAACAAATCGATCTGAAGTTAGTTTTATATTGCCGAATCTCACTTTATATCGAACAAAATTCAAAACATATTGTAGACCCTACAGAAAGAATTGATTTTTTAATAAGGTTAATGTAATGTTGATTAAGTAATTAATGTAGACGTGAATTTTTATTAAAAAAAAAAACCGTCAGTAGTTTGCATCAAGTCGATCAGTAGTTTGCACAATCCGAGCCAATTAGGTTAAGATTAGGATTGGGCGATCTAGAGTCCACTTATCGTCATCTCCAGACACGTCCAAAGGGTTAGGAAGTCAAAATTTATCTGAGGACTCTTCCATCGAGATTTGTGCTTTTATAGTGTTCGACGACATGCGCTGACCCACTTTCTAAACCAACTATTTGACAAAGGACGGTCCTAAGCTGATTTTATGTCGTGATTTCTGCGGGCTTATTTTAATTATATCTTCCATATCGCGAGACTTAGCAAGTTGACCTTGCGGCTACCTTACTGAAAAATTCTAAACTTCAATTACCTAAAATTTCTATCAAACCGTTCAACGCTTTCTGGTACTTTTCATTGTGTCGACTTACTAATTATTCTCCGGCTTATATTTCATAGCGTGTTTTTACCTGCTTGTTGTCTATGGAGCGTAATGAACTTTCGGCGACTGTCATATCTTAACTCGCTTTATGAATTGGTTAAATTCTTGTTATCGTGGGTGGAATACCCGGCGACTTACTATTGTCTTTGCGAGGGGTTATTGTTTAATTTACAAATCTTTCCACCCGGTCGGTGGTCGGTATCTCGTTCATCACGCGGTTTGGGAATGTCCTTTCAATACCCTGCGGCAACGTCCGGTGCTGGTGAGTTTCTACCCTAGCTCGGTCGGTTTAGAGGCTGGATTTTTACTAGAGCGATAACTTTTATGTAATGCATATTTAATGTGCTGGCAGAAATCGTATCATTGAATTTTAGGGCGCGTAGTTGCGATTTAATTTCCTAACAATTTTACCTTCAGGTATTTACGTACCTATTCTTGCACTATTTGCTTTTTCGGTTTGGGCTGATTTAATGAGGGCGATGGAAATAATTTCCTTATCATCCTACCTAGGTGCGATTCATTTCACAATTTGTGCTTAGACGTCTTAAGAGCGTTTGAAATATTTAACTTTGTTCTTTAGGTTCCTTCCCCGCGATAAGTATTCTGACATTCCAAATTCTGAATGGGATCCAGATGCTGGATATAATTCAAATGCAGGGATCAACACGTATCCTCGAAGGGCCTTGAAAGTGGATGTTATGAATAATTTAGAATTGGAAATTATTGAAGAAGGAAATAATTTTGATTCTGCCTGTCAAAAATACGAACAAGGATATATTGTAAATATCTATTAACATTAAACAGAAATACATTAAAAATATTTCTCATTATAATAATAATAATTACAGGTCATACTGCATTATCCTAACAGATTACCAATGAAAAGGGACGACTACTTTTTCTTACCGTTAAATAAGCAAATTTTCGTCAATATAAGGGCCACAAAAATGGAAACTTCTGATACAGTTATGAATTATCCACCTGAGAAATGCGACTGCTACTTTTCTTTCGAAAGATATTTAAAATATTTCAAGTATTACACATTGAGCAATTGTCAGTTAGAATGCCTCACAAATGCGACAATAGCCCGTTGCAACTGTGTAGAGTACTTCATGCCACGTAAGTTGATAATGACTTCAAGTTTGCCAATAACTTGTTGGTTCAATTGAGTTGAACTTTCTAGGTGATAACGAAACCCAGAGTTGTGGATTAAAGCAAACAAAGTGCATTGAAAAGTACCAAGGTACGTGTAAAAATATATAACAGCCTGATTAGATATATCATATTTAGAGCGACAAAGCATGAATTCTTGTAGTAATTAACATTGGCATAATGAAAGATCACAAGAAAGTCAATCAATTACTTAGGTATAATGATTAACACATAACAAAAAAATACTAGCATTGACACTTTTAGATCCAAGACACAAAATTTTATAACAATCTTGTATCATAGTCAACAATCAAAACTTTATAACATAAAAAATTTCAAAGCAAAATTACAGGTGATCTCGAGCGTCTTAAGGTTCAAGCCAGTGATGCTAAGCGAAGTTCACCTCTTAAGACTGATTGCAACTGTTTGCCTTTATGCACGGACGTCACGTACACAGCGCAGATTCAAGTTTCTACCAAAAATCCAAGTTTTGACTACCAAAAAATTTATCAATTTATTCTGAATGAAACGTAAGTATACATACCTATATTAGGAATAGGTACAAGTTCTCTGTGATTAAAATCATTTCAAAATAAAAAGTTAGGTACTTTATAAATTAATATAAAATTAAATTATACACAGTGAATCTAATTCTACAGGATTCAAGTTTCAATAGCGATATTCCGCATTACAAATGGACATATGATGACAACAGAGCGTAACGAGCTTTATGGCCCTATGGACTTGATTGCCAACATCGGCGGTATCCTAGGCCTCTTCACTGGCTTTTCGATAATTTCAATTGTGGAGATCTTCTATTACTTGTCTTTAAGGTTGATTGGGAATAGGTATCGGCACGGACATTGGACCGGAGAGAGATTGCTTGTGAACAATGAAATACCTACATAGCTTCTATAAAGGTAACATTTTTGATTAAAAAAAACTTGGTATGTAAACAACCGTAAATTACTTTTTGCGCTAACGTTGAAGAACTGATCACTTTCCCGGATGTACGATGTACACTCTTATTATTTTGTGAGCTAAACATGAGATAGTTTAGCCGATCGCATTTTCTGATGATTGTTTTCCACCTTACAAAAAAGGATTTTGATTATTTATTTATCAACATCCACCCAACAGACAATTCCAAATAAAGTACCTATGTGAATAACTGCTGAGTTATACAGGGTGATCAGTTAAGGGTACGGAGCGGCTATATCTCGGTAACTATTGGTCCTAGAGCCTCAAATTAAAAATTTTCCAGACATACGTGACAATGAGAAATTCAAGGAAAATATTTCCAAGATGGCCGCACTTCCGGAAATACCGGAAGTTGACACCTAGTTCGTTATTTTAATGGGAACAAAATATTATATTTTTTAAATGTCTGAAGAAATCGAATACAGGTGGTTTTCACCATTGGAATTTAGATAGAGTGGTTTATGAGCTATAAACAAGTGAAAATCGCAATGTTTCAACTTCAAAGCAGCGTAGAACTAGAACGGCTCAAGATATTTAAAAACGATTTACATGTCCCTATCCTAACTTTTCACATTGTAACCTACTATGTAGAGTAAATTTTAATACAGGGTGATGAAAATTATCCGATTTTTCATCACCCTGTATTAAAATTTAAACCACAAAGATATTGCTTAGATTTTATATTATAATCGTTAATTGAAAGCTAACTCTTTCAATCAACGTTATAAAATAAATGTTTGATATGTTAAAATCTTTGTGTGCACATGCACCAATAATTATTATTAATAAAAAATTATTAAATAGAATCTATGCGACTTTATCTTAATAGTATTTAAAGTAATGTATAAAATTAGTATGTAACACATCTACAAACTTGATATTAAAATCTTTAAACAGTGCAAGGAAAAATAAGTGGAATACGTTAATGGAGAGTATGAATTTTACTCATTCAAGTCGTAGTAGTTGGTCTTTAGTGCGAAAACTAGAAACAGCCAATCAACGAGAGAAAATCCAATCGAAAATATCTCCAAATGCGATAGCTTCTCGCTTAGTCAAAGTGTCGAACATGATAAACATTGACAAACATCAAGTCAATAAAATGAAAAGGACTATACAAAAACAAAATAAGCAAGCAGAGATTTCCGACGAAATAGGACAACCTTTCACCTTCGAAGAATTGAAAGCAGCCATCAAGTTAACTAAAATCAGAAAAGCTGCTGGTTTTGATGGAATTTACCCAGAATTTTTGAAACACATGGGAAATTTTGCAAAAAATTGGTTACTGTCCTTCTTCAATGACATATCACTTTCGGGGAAATTACCTGCCGAGTTTAAACAGTCAAAGGTTATTGCAATCTTGAAATCAGGGAGAATAGCAGATGATCCAAGTAATTATAGGCCTATATCATTGCTAAGTGTATGTTATAAGGTGATGGAGAGGATGACAGAATTTCTCCTTTGATAAATGATATGCTTCCCCAAGAACAAGCTGGTTTTCGTCCAAACAGAAACTGTTGTGATCTAGTATTATCACTCAATACTCACATCGAAACAGGTTTTCAAAAACAGCTGAAAACAGGAATTGCCTTAATTGATCTAACATCCGCATATGATACTGTTTGGAAAGATGGCCTTCTTCACAAATTATACAAAACCATTAACTGCAGAAGAGTTGTTACCTTAATTGATAATATGCTATCAAACCGGAAACTTCGAGTTTTCATTAATGAAAAAAGCAGCAAAGTCAAATACCTGAATAATGGACTTCCTCAAGGATCAGTACTAGCACCATTATTGTTCAACTTATATAACAGTGACTTGCCAGAGACTACCTGCAGAAAATTCATATACGCTGATGATTTGGCTCTTTCTTATCAACATAAACGTTTTGAAGAAATCGAAAATGTACTAAATGAAGACATACAAATAATGGTAGACTACTTCAAGAAATGGCGTCTTTGCCCCAATCCCAACAAAACCGAAGTATCTTGTTTCCACCTAAACAACCACGAAAAACATCGAAAATTACAAGTCTCGATGGACAATGTAATCTTGAAACACAATTTCAATCCAGTATACCTTGGAGTAACTTTTGATACTTCATTAACCTACAAGCCGCATATTGACAAATTGCGCAAGAAACTTAAAACAAGAAACAACCTTTTACATAAACTTGCCGGTTCGGATTGGGGAGCTCATGCAGACACATTAAGAGTTGCAAGCATCTCACTTGTGTATTCTACGGCCGAATATTGTTGCCCAATCTGGATGAATAGCGCTCATGTCCATAAAATTGATTCTGAATTGAACATCACCATGCGAGTTATTACTGGTTGTATTAAGTCAACTCCAACACCTTGGCTGCACTGAAAAAATTCCATGTTCTTCCTATTACTAAATGAGTGGTTAAGTTGAAGAAAAAAAAGTTTAATTTAAAAACCTAAATATTTAATTAGGAATACAACATATGGTATTCCCTAATAGGCTGTAGATAAAACACGAAAAAGTACAAAAATAACTTCAATCCACATTAACAAACGATTTAATTGCTTTATTATTTTTGTTTCGTATTAAATATAAATTCTTTGAAATAATACCTGTTTGTCTTAACTAAAATTAATTTAAGTTATTTTCAGTATACAAAATTTACAACGAAGGCAAATATTGGTGTTAGGAAATAAATAGTTCATTCCTCGCAAATGAAATTCAGTTTAGAAAACGCTATATTTAATTATGGTTTCAGGTAGATTTTTACTGTTAATTTTAAATTATATCAGCTTTATCATGATTAAACTTTAATTAATGCCATCCGACTTTTATTTGGTATGGCATATAGCAAACTTTTAATTTACCTTTTCGTTCCAAATAATTTTCGCTGCATTGTATTTTGTTTCACGCAAATATAAATTTTCTAATTGCAAATAAAATACAGTTGAGAGAACTAAATAACGACTTTTTTTATCGCGGTCTAAGAAGCAAAAGACTGGGACGACGCTGCTACGAGAGAACTTGTCTGACTGGACTAGACCCTTTTCTTCCCGCATTTCATATTTTATTATTTATTTGGACTTGATGTTGAACGTTGGTAGCGTTGTTGGTAACAATTTCAATCTGTGAATGTGTTATAGTGATAGGATAGCGTAAAGTGTAGTGTACTGACATGGATGGAATTGCTAATTTAGTAAGCTTATGTCAAGGTAAGAATAGTTAAAATATTTTGATTATTTCTCTTTTATCTAGGAATGGCCAATTTTATTGACAAGCACGGGTTACATATTAGTAAGTACGATAACGAAAAATATATACCTATATAGCTGATTAATAAAAAGACTAATAACAGTGGGTATTATAAAGGCTCATTAAGCTAACGGGCACATTTCTTGGTGGCGTTTCTAGAATAAGTATCGATACTAGGTTGAAAATATATCGATTTTGTTATTCTTGGCTCGAAAGGGATTTCAAAAAAGGCAAAAAAAATTATTTTACGTCTATATTATCTTTAAAAACGGTCACCGAAGTCTGCCCATTAACTTAACGTAATGGACCTTGACAATACCCACTGTGAGATGTAGTATAACAAAAGTAGGTATATCACAAAATAAGATGGTGGTAACATTAAGGTTTTTAAAAATATATTCAGTGCATTTTTAAAAAATGTTGCCGCATGGATTTAAAAGTTACCCTGTGTTAAAACAAATTTATTTATTTGTTTTGCAACTTGGAAGGCACTTTTCAATGGATACTCGTAATACTGCATAGTCTGCTTCTCATAAAAACCTGTCAAAAAATCTGACATTGTTTATTTTAATTAGGTATAAAGGGTGATAACTATTTCGTTTTTCCTAGGGAATTGTATGTTAAGAAGGATGTCATTTATTTTCAAAGCATTGTTGAAATATTCTTTACACGTATTCCCTATGTTACCCTTCTTATGCAACACACAGTATCAAGAAATACTTATAATATACATATAGGTACTTACATTATTGATATTGTTTTTTCAAGTTTACATATTATACTCTATAATATCTAACGTTTGCAGCTTGAACTGGACTTCAATCCGCACCATGCCAATAATTGCGTCAATACATTATTTGAAAATTTTGATGTTTTTTTTGAAAAAATACTAGAACTCCGTAGAACTCAATTACAGGACTCACAACTGATACTTCTGGATTTATTAAGCAGGGGCAACCTAAATAAAGGTTTGTTTTCTTCTCGAACTTAGTTAAAATAATAATTTGTTAATGAAAATCCTTGTTCTAGATTCTGCAGATAGCATTAAGCTGGTCTTACTTTTTGCTCTAGTTCCGGTCCGGTGAAAAGTGCCAAAATTAAAACACCCAAACTTTGTTGGAAAGCAAGTAGCACAGAAGCTTGTCAAGTTTTCTTTATATGACTCACCCTATACAGGGTGTTGATTTTCAAAGCGGGCCATAGGGGATTAGCATTGCGAAAGTGGTTTTTGAGGATTCCTGCTTGCCGTTTAAACTGACAGAAATGGTTTTGGTATCAAAATGAAGCTAAAATTATTGCGCATAACGCTTGACATCGGAAATTAATTTAATTTCACGTTGTTTTCTAAAATTCTTCAGTAAAAAATCAAGTAATTGTTAATGTTTAATCACAAAATAGCGTGCCTTGCCTAAACAATAATGACGTTTCTACGTTTCGACAATCCAATAATAAAACTTTATAAGTCAGTAGGTATAATAATAAAGTCTGCCTCTGTTTAAAAATGGGTTATACAAACCAAGAAAGAGTCTTTATGGTGAAAACCTACTACAGTGTAGCCAGTTACAGTAGGGTTAAATAGAACCAGACTTTATTATTACCTACTGACTTATAAAGTTTTATTATTGGATTGTCAAAACGTAGAAACGTCATTATTATTTAGGCAAGGCATGCTATTTTGTGATCAAACATTAACAATTACTTGAATTTTTACTGAAGAATTTTAGAAAACAACGTGAAATTAAATTAATTTCTGATATCAAGCGTTATGAGAAATAATTTTAGCTTCATTTTGATACCAAAACCATTTCTGTCAGTTTAAACGGCGAGCAGGAATCCTCAAAAACCACTTTCCCAATGCTAATCCCCTATGGCCCGCTTTGAAAATCAACACCCTGTATAATAATTACATCTTGTAGAAAACCAAATTTTTGTTAATATTTTTCAATTTACAATTTTGTTGATGTTATGTTGTACTTTTATAATGAAATGAATTTTCTTTTGTTTATTTAAGTACCTATGTAAAGATTTAATTTATCTATTAAATATTTACATAATTTACATGGTTTTTTATTTAAAATTTCATTTAGTCAATTAAGGTCATAATTGATTATCGGAACAAAGCATTGGTATTAGATAATTGAACCCAATGCTGCAACAACGTTGTAAGTGCCAAAAGTAAATTTTGGGGGAAGTTGAAATAAACATTTTTTTGTGAACCATCAATATAATATACCTATCAGCTTACAAACATATAAATATATGTTAATGTTAATTAATGAATATAATTAATTAATATATTAATGTTTGTAAGCTGATAGATATATTATATTGGTTCACAAAAAAATGTTTATTTCGACTTCCCCCAAAATTTACTTTTGGCACTTTACAACGTTGTTGCCAGCATTGGGTTCAATTAGATATCAAATATATTTATTTGGGCGAATTAAATTCTCTGCTTTTGGTAAAATAAATTTGCTATTTCTGCAATAAAGCTTTGTTTGCTTGAAATAAACAAATAAAAGAATTACATTTATCTCAAATAACATTGCATCAGGACCAAGAAGATGAATGCTTTTTGCAAACTAAAATTTACTTATATCAATCAAAATATATTTGTCTTCAATGTAATATAAATTAAAAAGAAACACATAATTTAATAACATGAAAATTTATTTAATTTCTCTTACTAAACATTTATTTATGATTATTCGACCTAGGTTTTTATGAAATGATATTTGATTATCTCAACCAAATTAAATAATTGAACGAACTATATTTGATTTCCATGATTGGAGGTACACTGAGAAAAATTTTTCATTGGCGGAAGTAAATTTGCAATTCCGCCAATTAAATTATTTAATTGATAACGAGCAACTAAATATTTAGTTGCGTCAACTAAATTATTTAGTTCCAGAATTTGAGATATCCAACCAAGAATTAGTTGCCATAAGATACTGTATAAAAGTGATTGCAAATAAAACTTTCTGCTGTGAACTAAATAATAATTCAGTGAATCACACTAAGCTTTCTTATGTCAATTTAATAAAACTGGGCAGAACTATTATCAGGTTCTCTCAATATTACTTTGAGTTCTCTCAACTAAATGAAACTCTTCTCCGAATCATATCTTAGTTTGCATTTTTCCTACCTACCTTATCTAACCTACCTAACCTAAAAATTTGGTAATATTTTATTGAACTTTTCGTTTTGAAATTTTTTATTTATTGGTTGAGACTTCGGTTCTTGGTGAAATAATAATATTACCAATAACCGAAATCCCAAGCAATAAATAAAAAATTTCCACTCAATAAAGGTACAAAATGCGCAGCGTCACGGCTCTCCTCATCCCGATCAACAATATAACAATAAAAAGTATCTGCACATTTTGCTGTCCATATTAATCATCCATTTGTCCATAGTAATGTTAAATATATAAATTACCTTTAATTATTGTTATATACGCGTAGACCGGGACGAGTCAAAACTGTACCATTTATTGGTTTGGTTTGTCTGAAATCCATTTAAGTAGGTAGGTACCTATACCAAGCTAACAGTAATGACGGCTTTCTGTGATTTGAACTTCACGATTTGTCAGATTTATACAAACAAAGCTGCAAAAGAATATCAAAAATAAAACCGAACTATTTATTTATATTAAATAAGCAAGAAAACTTTACTTAGATAAATTATTAGCAACAACCACATTTGACGAACGCAGCTACATCATGATGGCGTCTATAATGGCGACTGATGTGTTTTTATCTGAGGTTGCACAGTTAGATGAATCTATTACAGTAAATAAAGAAATATTTATTGCCATAATTCTGGTATAATTCCTTCAATACAAACGTTCTATTATGGAACCCTCTCAGTACACGACGCAAGAAATTTTTACTTGACACAATCATACCATAGTTGGAATAATGAAAATCTGATATATTTCACGTAACTATGTTTGGAATATTCTGTTAAACATTTATTCCTACCTCCGGCAAGAAAAACGTATTTGTCTCACAAATTTCTAACTTCTAAGAATCTTTGATTTCTTTAAACAAGATAACTTTATATGTTTACTTGCTGGGATTGAATTATGTTCCAGTACAGATTCTTAGATTGTTAGCTATGAGTAATATTATTATGCCAATATGGAAAATACTTCGTTACACAAAATGAGCTTCAATTAAATTATTTAATTCAATCAATTGCTCAATTTTAGTGAATTCAACTAAGATTTGGTACTGTAAATGATAAAGTTGTTCTTATAACTAAATAAATTCTCTGGAGGAAATACCTTCAGCCTTTAGTTCTTTCAAGAATAATATTTCTCTCAGTGTACGGTAAGTGTAAGTACAAACTTTCTTCTTGTGAACAAATGATTTAGTTACGGCAACTAAATACGCTTATAACAATCTTGATATCAAGTAATGTTGATTTCATGCACACTGAGAAAAATTTTTCATTGGCGGAAGTAAATTTGCAATTCCGCCAACTAAATTATTTAATTGATAACGAGCAACTAAATATTTAGTTGCGTCAACTAAATTATTTAGTTCCAGAATTTGAGATATCCAACCAAGAATTAGTTGCCATAAGATACTGTATAAAAGTGATTGCAAATAAAACTTTCTGCTGTGAACTAAATAATAATTCAGTGAACCACACTAAGCTTTCTTATGTCAATTTAATGAAACTGCGCAGAACTATTATCAGGTTCTCTCAATATTACTTTGAGTTCTCTCAACTAAATGAAACTCTTCTCCGAATCCAATCTTAGTTTGGATTTTTCCTACCTACCTTATCTAACCTACACCTAACCTAAAAATTTGGTAATATTTTATTGAACTTTTCGTTTTGAAATTTTTTATTTATTGGTTGGGATTTCGGTTCTTGGTGAAATAATAATATTATCAAGAACCGAAATCCCAAGCAATAAATAAAAAATTTCTACCCAATAAAGGTACACAATGCGCAGTGCCACGGCTCTCCTCACCCCGATCAACAATATACATAACAATAAAAATTATCTGCACATTTTGCTATCCATATTAATCATCCATTTGTCCATAGTAATGTTAAATATATAAATTACCTTTAATTATTGTTATATACGCGTAGACCGGGGCGAGTCAAAACTGTACCATTTATTGGTTTGGTTTGTCTGAAATCCATTTGTACCTATACCAAGCTAACAGTAATGACGGCTTTCTGTGATTTGAACTTCACGATTTGTTAGATTTATACAAACAAAGCTGCAAAAGAATATCAAAAATAAAACCGAATTATTTATTTACATTAAATAAGCAAGAAAAGTTTACTTAGATAAATTATTAGCAACAACCACGTTTGACGAACGCAGCTACATCATGATGGCGTCTATAGTGGCGACTGATGTGTTTTTATCTGAGGTTGCACAGTTAGATGAATCTATTACAGTAAATAAAGAAATATTTATTGCCATAATTCTAGTATAATTCCTTCAATACAAACGTTCTATTATTGAACCCTCTCAGTACACTACGCAAGAAATTTTTACTTGACACAATCATACCATAGTTGGAATAATGAAAATCTGATATATTTCACGCAATTATGTTTGGAGTATTCTGTTAAACATTTATTCCTACCTCCGGCAAGAAAAACCTATTTGTCTCACAAATTTCTAACTTCTAAGAATCTTTGATTTCTTCAAACAAGATAACTTTATATGTTTAGTTGCTGGAATTAAATTATGTTCTAGTACAGATTCTTAGATTGTTAGCTATGAGTAATATTATTATGCCAATATGGAAAATACTTCGTTACACAAAATGAGCTTCAATTAAATTATTTAATTCAATCAATTGCTCAATTTTAGTGAATCCAACTAAGATTTGGTACTGTAAATGATAAAGTTGTTCTTATAACTAAATAAATTCTCTGGAGGAAATACCTCCAGCCTTTAGTTCTTTCAAGAATAATATTTCTCTCAGTGCAGGAACAATCTTTATTTGTAAGGAAACAACCTTATGTTAAACAAATAAACGCGTAATTGTAAGTTAAAGAAAACTATATTTGTCCGAATTAAATTTAGTTATCATTTTGTAAAATTTTCGATTAAATGATTTGTTTTAGGAAATTACACATATAATTGTCCTATTTCAAATAAAGAATTTAATTAAGATAAGCAAGCCTTAATTTCTTCAATCATATTTTTTTTTCAGTGTGCCGGTAATTTCAAACATTACACCACCAAGAATCAGAAGACAAATAGCGGCTAAGCGAGAATTCGACAAATGCACACCGGAATTTCCAATCTGGCATGATCTTCAGAATCCTCCTACAACAAGACTGAAATCTCGAAATCCATTTTGGCAACAAAATCATGAGATCTTTTCCCCACTGGATTCTTGGAAGTCTGAATGGAGCGTTCAGAATGTTTTTAATCATCACCTTATCCAAGATCCAACCAAGGAAGTTCCCGGATTCGACCTACCTAGAAAGCTCTGGAGTAAACTGAATCGTTTAAGAACTGGCCATGGACGCTGTAACTCAATGTTATTCAAATGGATGGCAGTTCCAAGTCCAAATTGTCTCACTTGTGGCGAAGTTGAGGAAACAATTACTCATATTGTAGAAGAGTGTCCAGAAACTAAATTTCTTGGCGGTTTCAATGATATCCACCGCCTTACTCCAGATGCAATGAATTGGTTAGAAAGTCTAAAACCAATATGAACTGAATGGTGTGTCTAGGTTTTTTATGGGGTTTTTCCCTAGACTGGCTGGAAAATCGAATGCTTCACCATGATATCAACAACTCATCCTTATATTCTACAAACCGTTCTACCCCACACAATGATGAAAATTCTACAATATTGTACTTATATATCATATATCCACATCATCCTTCTAATTTAAAATGTAATAATTCATACGAAATATATATATATACAATTAATTTGATGGGCTGTTTAATATGTACAATTTTTGATTAAATTTAATAAAATTTAACTTTAAGTGTTATAAATGTTTAAAAAGTTGTAAAATGCTAAGCCGTATTTTGCCTTACTGTATTTTGTTCGTTTAAATAATGTTAATGTATAATATATTCTTACTTTATAGTAACTCTTGTAAACAAACAATTATTACACCTTCTTATACCTTCTTATATCTTCTTAATTGATCAAAATATTTATCCTTAAAAAAAAAAAATAAATAATATATTCTCAAAATGAGTCTAAATTTTTCTATTTTTTCTTGGTAGGCGTATGAAATCATGACAAAGAAATGAAAAGAATTCACTCATATAAAGTTAGCAGGACAACTTGTTCAAATGAGAAAGTTACTATAGCGGAAACTTGTCGATAATTTGTCGCTAATTATTCGCGATAAAACCAATTTGGTAGTTGTAGTTTTTTTTAACCAGTGTGTCCTGCTAAGTTGATATAAAGTTAGCAGGACAACAATGTTAAAAAATATTGGGAAATCTTTTTTCCATAGCAAAATAATCAAAAGGGGCCTAGCAACGAATTCCAATACGAAGAAAATATCGATAATGATGATCAGCGGCAAAGGAAAAGGGTTTCACTCTGTGTGTTTCAGGCGAAAAGATCGATAATCGTTGAAAAATATCAAAGCCGCTGATCAAAGGTATCAATATTTTCTTCGTCTTGGAATTTGTCGTTCGGTCCGATTCTATTATACGAGTGAAAAATTAATGTGAAACTCTACTGTAAGCCTCTGAACATCTTTATCAATATTTCCTTCGTATCGGAATTCGTTGCTAAAAGCCCCTTTTAATTATTTTATTCGCTATGAAAAAAAATATTTCGCAATCCATTCATTTTTAATATATTATGGTAGGTACAATCGTCTGAAGAGCTTAGTTGCCCAACACTTTCCATTCAAGATTTTTTCAAATTTTTTTTTTTCTCTTCGTAACTAATAAACGACAAAAATACTACGTATCTAAAAGTATTTTATTATATTTTTTAAAATTTTTTACATTGTCTAAGTTGATAAACTTATCAGGACACCCTGGTTAACAAAAAATACTACAACAGCAAAATTAGTTTCATCGCGAAAAATTAGAGAAAAATCAGCCACAAATCTCCGCTAAAGTAACTTTCTCATTTGAGCAAGTTGTCCAGCTAGTTTTATACGTGTCCCTACGTAAATAATTCACTGAAATAATATGTTCCTGAGATAACTGAAAGGAAAATTATTTGCAGAAAATTTTTTCACGCGTTGAATATTGTTTTATCAATATGCTCGTCATGTAATAAAATTTTCACGAAACATTTTTACAGAAAATAATTAAATTAAACAGTATACTGAATATTTAAAAAAAGGCTTCGATAAGGATGGACTATTTCTCTTTGAAGAAGAAAAATGATAAAACTTAAAAATAAATCTTCACTTTCCAAATTATTAGGCTTGTTACCTTTTCGATGGCTAACCCTGTATAAAGTGTATCTTTGTGGACAAATTTATCTCAAGTTTGGTTAATATTGCGATTATCGAACGAAATTCAGAACATAATTATTGCTCTGCATTAATTTACGTGAAAATAATTTCTTAATTTGCATTACATTTTAAAAGAACTGTAAGCAGTTTGCATCAAGTTAATTTAAAACACAACACATAATAATTATTGTATGTACTCCTGGGGATTTCTCAAATTTCAAACATTTTTTATTCAACCTAATTGAGTTGACCAATAAATAGATGCATATTAATGCTCATAAAGTTCAGTATCTTAGCTATTTCAATTATTATATTACCCTAATTTTGTGTCGAGGGACCTCACACCCTTTCGTGTTTTTCATGCAACTTGCGACTTGCAAATATTACTTTTCCCTTCAAATTTCATCATTCATTATTAAAAGTCCCGACATTTCATACGTGTGTGCGTGCCTACTGTTAAAATCTCGTTGAAACTTCCCAATATGGTATAGTTTATTAACTTGTATAGGTAGTATTTTATAGATTTGAAACGGTTAAAGTTGGTATTGAAATTCCAAAACGAAACCTCCAAATTGAAAAAACAACTACAATGGATACGTCTCAAACAGATATAGAAAAAACTAAAACAAAAATTGAAGCTACTAGACACAAATTTTGGTACTATTGGTCTGATTACTGCGCCAGTTCAAGTATTCATGGAATGAATTACTTAAGTCAGAATAGGAGCGCTGTGGAACAGTATGTATTATTTTGGGCGATACCGAGTTGGGCGAAGGATTTTGTTCTTCCATAATCCCAGAACTCAGTTGGGCGGCAAACGAGAAATGAGGGGATTATAAGAGATAATGAAACATAAGTGGACAGGCAAGAAATACATGTGCGGCCTTGCCCATATATACCGGGTGTCCCAGCTCATTCGAAGCGGTCTCTGTGGGCCAAACGGTGAATTTTTTCAAATTTTTTCTGGAAATTCAAGTACAGGATCACATTGGTATTTATTTAAAATTATTTTGGAGTATAATACCTACAGAGTACATTTCAAGTACTCTTCAAATATCCCTAAAATGAAAAAAAAAACCTACCCTGACCAAAGACCTGAGTTACCGGTGAGTTTTAAGGCGGAACAAAAAAATTAAACACCCATCGCATAAATAAACAGCTCCCGTTATGGTTGCTTATAGTTGTTTTAAAAATGGGGCATCGAGTATTAATATTATTTATTTATTTTTTTCGACTTTATTTTTAATGTATAAAATAGGAATTTCTGTAAAATAAGGCAACGTAGCCATACAAGAGCATGTCAATAACTCGGATAATAATCAACCAAGTCTCCAATGGCTTCAACGGTATTTAGAAATTTCTTGGCCCAACTGAGCTCTAGGATTATAAGGTCACCCCGTACAGTCGAAGGATCACTCAGGTAATTTGGCCCAACTCGGAAACGCCGATTATTTTATGCTTCAGAATAACGAGGATCGGGACCCCAAAAAGTATTAAAAAATATAAAACAGCTCACTAGACTTTTAGAGATCAATAAATCGGACTTTATATTGTTACTTTTTTGTTTTGCGTAATTTTTCCAAAAAAAAAAACAAAGAATTACATTTTACTTAAAATAATAATATTAATAATACAGGGTTGATTTTATGCTATTGATATTACAGTATATTTTGGATTCTTTTGCTTATGCTGTCAATTGGGGGCAGTATTCTAATGATCTACAACCTTATTCAAGAATGGGCTCAAAAGCCTGTCATCGTATCTTTTGCCACCCTTCAACAACCAATTTTCGAAGCACCTTTTCCGGCAGTAACTATATGTCCTATGAATAAATACGATTTGGCATCTTATACTCTTGACGATTTTTTTTTGGATAAATATAACGAAAAAGAGTTTTGTGAAACGAAGTATAACAAAAGCAAAGATAACGAAGTGGTGAGTGAAGAAGAGTGTTACAAGGCAGAGTAAGTTGTTAATTTTCCTACATCTTATATCTCTATCTTTCGCGTCTCAGGAAATGTCCAGTACGTAGATTTTATCAGAGAACAGAAAATACAGGGTGCACCATGTATCCTTCTCTATATTGCTATCTCCTAACGCTAACAGATACAGGGTCGGTTAAACAAGTCCAAAGGAGCGCAATTTTGTGGCCATCTCGATTCCGTCGAGACATACAAGATATCTGTGACCGTTCCTGAAATATCCTGAAAAAACTGAAAAATCGAGATTTCTTATTTTTTCCATATCTTTTTTATTATTGGAGATTAATGAATAATTTTTTGTGGGCTTACATAAGTCGTCAAGAGCTACCCATCTGACATTTCGAAAATTTTCAAAGCCGACTAGATCCCAGGATTTTCATAGTCAACTTTCGTTTTTCTTATGGCCTCCATATTGTTTTTTTATGTTGTTCGGTATAAAAAAAATCCTAAAAACTAAAAATTGTTGAACTCCAAAAAATAAATTAAAACATTTTTTGTTCTTCTTTTTTCTTTGAAAAAAGACAACTTTTTAGACCGAATTTCATAGATAAATTAAAAAACCATAAGGCAAGCACTATTTCGGCGTATTTTACAAATGTTGATGTTTTTCGACGATTTTTTTTTTGGTTTTTCTTTGAAAAAAGAAGAATAAAAAGTTAAAAAAATTTTTTTGAATATAATTAATTTTTGGTTTCCATTATTTTTTTTCATATCGAACGACATAAAAAAAGAATATGGCGGCCATAAGAAAAACGAAAATTGACTGTGAAAACTCTTGGATCTAGTAGGCCTTGAAAATTTTTGAAATGTCAGATGGATAGCTCCTTAACGGCTTATGTAAGCCCACAAAAAATTATTTATTAATTTCCAATAATAAAAAAGATATGACGAAAATAAGAAATTTCGATTTTTCAGTTTTTTCAGGATATTTCAGGAACGATCACAGATATCTTGCATGTTTTGACGAATTCGAGATGGCCACAAAACTGCGCATCTTTTCTCTAATTTAACCGACCCTGTATCTCTTAGCGTTCAGGAGATAGCAATATAGAGAAGGATACATGGTGCACCCTGTATATATTTTTTGATAATAATATATCTTAATATTTTAGATATTCCTTAATAATAATAATTGTTATCACAAATAGCACCTAAAACATTAGAATTTTGTCACAGTAGCGAACTTCGTTTATTAAAATATGTTTTCAGGATAAAAAAGGCTCAAATAGCTATGATATTATGCGATCTCAGATGGCATAAATACTACGAAGCTCTAAATGGTAACGATAACTTGACTGAGGAGGAACTCACTTCATTTCTACAAAATGTACGTTTAGTGCGTAATGTTGTGTGTTTTTGAAATTTGTATTTTCAATGCATGGTGTTTGTGTTGAATCATCCCTTCAAACTTTATTTTATTATCAAACTCATGCGAAATAGCCCATTTTTCAACTTGTGTAGGTATATGTACATATTTGTCATGATACGTCCTCCTGAATCTATTACTATATAAAATTTTTAACGAAAAGCCGACTACATTGTTCGGTCTGACCAACTAAAATCATATCATCACACGTTCATGGTAAAATTTTGGAGCTTTGAGTAAATAAGGTTAGGTATTGGTAAAGGGATGTGGACATACATGACGTCATAGTCAGTTTGACTGAAACGACCCATAGTCACCAACAAATGAAATGGATCGCACCTAGGTAGGATGATAAAGAAATTATTTCCATCGCCCTCATGAAATCAGCCCAAATTGAAAAAGCAAACAGTGCAAGCATTAGGTACGTAAATACCTAAAGGTAAAATTGTTAGAAAATTAAAACGCAGCCACCCGCCGTTACATCAAGTAAACGATCCCCGTCAGCTCATTAAATATTCAGAAAAATAGAAATCGCTCTAGCACTAACTGGTCACATTCCAGCCCGGAACAGCAAGAGAGCGGCCACCGAAAGGGTGACTAAATATTGCCAGATGTCTTTATAAAAGACACTCTCGACCCGCGTGACGAAAGGATGGGCTAACCTAGATACAGACCGCCGGGTGGAAGATTTTTGTTAAATCATGAATCAAAACAATAACCTCTTGCAAAGACAATAGTAACTCGTTAGGTATTACACCCACGAGAAGGAAAATTACACCAATCGATAAAGCGAATTAATAAATGGCAACAGCCGAAAGTTCATCGCCATCCTGGAAAAGCAAGCAGGTGAAAACACGAAATGAAAGATAAGCCGGTGTAATAATAATAGCTAGGAACAATGGAAAGGTACAGAACGCGTTGACCGATTTGAAGGAAAATTTAGGTAGTGGACGTTCAGGACAATTCAGTACGGTAGCCGCGAGGTCAACTCGCCAAATCTCAAGACAAATGAGATATGATAAGGAATAAAACACATAAAATCACGGTATAGGGCAGTGCCAATAAGGTGCATTGTTGCGTGTCGTGTTTAGAAGGCGGGCTGCGGCATCTATAAAAGCAGACGTCTTAACGCAGCTAAAAACAGATTGAGATCAGCTTTCGAGCAGGTCGAATCTGATTTCCTAACCCTTTATACGGTACCCAGAGATGGCATAGCGGACTCCGGGAAACCTCATCCTTATCTATACTAATATCAAAGAAACTAGAAAAAGGAAAGTAGGCAAAGAAAGTCGTTGAATAGGTAACCAGACAGACATTTCCGCCATATACCGGATAGTCTGTAACCAAAGTGGTTGTACTCGTCAATTAATTCAAGCAGATGCTTGAAAAGAAGTCAGACAGACATTCCCGCAATATACCGGGTAGTCTGTAAACGAAACAAAAACAAAACGAAATAATAAGAAAGCACAAGTGTGCAAAAGAGTGGAATCCGAAATGGATTAGAGTTTGAAAAATGCATGAAAGGGATTCATCATTCGCTTTCCACTTTTTTATACTCTCTATGCAAAAACATCAGCACCTCTCGCCCTTCACCATTTTACGCCCTTGCAAACGAATTCTCTCGCTCATCACTCGCTTTTAGACATCTGACAGGAAGTCCACAGTTAACAACGAGTCTCAGTTAATTTCCCCGCTTTTCCGAAAGAAATCCCCATCAACCGAGATCCAATGAGTCATAGTAGGTTCTTTGCGCATCCGTTTCGGCCATAGTAATCCTGGCATACCTCAATCAAAGAGCAGGGGTGACTACGGTAAAAACTACGGTAAACCCAACGAGGAAAATACAACGGTCCTATTCGGGGAAACCCAGAGGTAAATAGACGATCACAGTGGCTTTTCGCCACAGACCATGAGGCCCGGTTCATCGACGTTACACAAACGTGATTGAGAACATCATAAAATCTCATAGATAGCGAACAAAACACATACAAACGGACTATTGTAGAAATGATCCAAATACAAAATAATCAAAACAGTGTAAACGACAGAACTGAAATTAGCAATCTATCATGTATCTATCAAACCATCATATCCAACATATACCTCCCTCACACACCTGAAAACAAATTAATTCTTATACTTAATATATGTATAAAAAAAATCCATATTTTTTCACATAAAAAATAAAAATAAAAAATTTCACAAAAATTTCACTGAAACTATTTTTTGGAAAATGAAAAGACAGGCGCGGATTTACAATTTTCAAATATTGAGAAATTCCGTGACCTTAAACATTAAACAAAAGAATTCGTCTACGGCACATAGGTCCCAACACTCTCCTTTTACCGGTTAACGTAATTAATTTTTTTTTGAGCGGAATTACAAATGCATTCCATACAAACCCCATATCGAGGGGGGGGGGAGATGGTGCTATAATATCAGTTGCCTATGGACGAAAAAACGTATAATCCGACCCTGAAAAATTCTGAGGCGTTTGTCAATACTAGAAGGATATTGACAAATTATACATATCGAATCACAAATCAATTATCTTAATAGCATATAAATTAAAGTAATATTAATTAATTAAAGTAAGGGTTGAAAACATAAATCTTAATAGCATAATAATAATTACTTATTATCTTAATTTCCCAATTAGCATACAGGCCGACCTTGAACTTATACCATAGATAGTAATTAAGAATGGAGTACCTTGATATAAAATTATAAAGAGTACGGAAGCTAATCTTTCCTCTCTTTCCGATCGGTAACGATCTGATAGAGAGCAAGCTATCTCTCTTCAATAAAGTTGACTTTATAGTTGATTCTCATTCCTGACAACTGTGGTGGGGCGGGTAATTACGGTCACACTGGCGCTACAAGAAAATTTCGAATACTTTTTTACTTTAAATAATCTTTACAATTATTTCCTCTATTATCACAAGATAGAAGAACAGACAGGAAAATTATACCAATTATAACTGATATCACAAACGTGTTTACCTTCTCATTGCTCATCTTCATTAAACAATAATAAAGTATTAAACAAATCTGAACCATTTTCTTATTCGTCCGGTCAAATTAGACCAAAAAATAAGAGTGGAGATAATATATAAATTTACAAGCTGAAAATGAGTAAAATTGTTAAAAACATAATTAAAAATAAAAATTAAAAGTTTTTAATCGTTTCTGTATGTGTAAAAAAAATACTAAAGGTCTAAGGTAAAAAAATGTTTTTTTTTTGCTATTTTCAGCAAAACGGTAAATTTTATCATAAAATAATTTCAATCAAAAATTGTAGATCATAAAATTATCTAAAAAAATATATTAATAATTTTTTTCCTAAGAGCCACCATTTCTGAGATATAGCTGGAGAAACCACGTTAAAAAAAGCGCGCCAAGTACACTATCTCATAGTGACGTGGAAACTTGTGCATAATATGATGACGATTCTTCTACAACTTTTTGAACCGCTATATCTCAGAAACGGTGGCTCTTAGGGAAAAAATTATAGATATATTTTTTATAGATAATTTTATGGTCTACAATTTTTGTCTGAAGTAATTTTATGATAAAAGTTACCGTTTTGCTGAAAATCTAAAAAAAATCATTTTTTTGACCTTTGACCTTTAGTAATTTTTTTTACACATACGGAAATGATGGGGAAGTTTTAATTTTTATTTTTAATTATGTTTTGAACAATTTCATGCATTTTCTGCTTCTTGGGAATTTATGTATCTTTGAATGTCTAGATTGACCGGACTATACAAACGCTTATGTATTTGTTTTTTCAACGCCGCTAAAAACGTATTATAGGTAAACCAACTTGGACGCGAGAAAGTATCTGCAACATAAAAGGAAACGTCCGAGAATGATGAAACTAACCATTCGTACTCTTATAAAATAAAAATTTGCCAATATCCAGGTACTCTAATCTAGAACTCTAAAAACTCCGGATATATCCGGAAATATGGCCGATTCTGGATATACCCCTTGACGCTTGTCACATAATTTCCTAATCAATGTCGTCATCCAATACATGAGCTTTCATAATAATTATCTGACTGAATTTGAATTTGTACCATATTTCAAATCGTTGTAAAAGTTTTACAATTAAATATTCAAATTCCATTCTTGTTAGTAAATTTTTTTAACAGTATATAAAAAAACATAATTTAAGGCAAAAAAATTATGCAAATTCCCTGTTACTCTGATGATCTTAGTTTTAATTATTATCTTTTTTTTATTTTTTTAGCATGGGCTAAGCGTGCGTCTTGAACGTTCCTGTGTTTATCTTTTAGGACACGACATGAAACCAAGACTAGATAATGTTCTGGAACATTTTAAAGAAACCCATACAGAATTTGGAGTCTGCTATACTTACAATAGACTTCGTCTGGAGGAAATTTTCAGAAGTGATGTTCTGTAAGTTTTTGGTAAATTCTTTATTCTAGCGACCGATCCAGATTGATCCTTAATTGGTAAACGTATGTGTGCAGGATTTGAGTGCAATTTTTTTGAATTTTTGATGCACGTGTCTGGAAGTAGCGAAATTACATTTTTCGACGATACTGCTATAAGATGTTCAGATTTTAGAATCGAAGTGCGTCCTGCTAATACGATATGGAGAATATATTGTTCGTGCCGCACACTCTCAGAATCATTAAATTTTTATTTTTTGTATATTATATTTTTTTTGTGTTGGTTTCTCATATTAGGGGTGTATTCATTTTCATTTTTTTTTTAAATTTATTTGTTATTGTTATATTTTATTCGTGGTGCTATGCTGCGGTTTGCGTCATTGGTGTTTTCAATAGTAATATCAGATGATGTTTGAACCGCGTATTTTGTTATCACTGGTGAGAGTGCGCAAGCCCTACCGGCAAGAGACGTCGTCCGCGGGCTCCGAAAAAGAACGGAAAAAGATTCTCTCCCGGCGACTACTATAAGTGAAACTAAAAAGTGTGGCCACATCATAGCATCGTTGCTAGATGGGAAGGTAGGTGAATAAACTCAACCACCAGTGTTCGATAAGAATTACGTTCAAAATTAAAATCATTTTCTTTTCTCAAAATACCTCATTTCCAAACACACATGAACTAGAAGCTCAATAAGCAAGTACCTATTGGCATAGCTGCTGGATACCAAAGCTTGTGTTTCGTTTATTCAAATTATTAGAATTCTTGTACATTTTGTACCGTAGTTCTCTTCGCTGGCTTTTTATTCTGTCAATCAAGTTTATATTTAGCAATTTGTATTTAGGCGTCGAGAGGGTTGAAATATTTAACTTTGTTCTTTAGGTTCCTTCCCCGTGACAAGGATTCTGATATTCCAAATTCTGAATGGGATCCTGATGTTGGATACAATTCAAATGCAGGGATCAACACGTATCCTCGAAGAGCCTTGAAAATGGATGATATGAATAACTTAGAATTGCATATTTTTGAAGAAGGAGATAATTATGATACTCATTGTGATAAATATGAACAAGGATATATTGTAAATATCTATTAAAATTGAACAGAGATACATTAAAAAAATATTTCTCACCACAATAATTACAGGTCATACTCCATTACCCTAACAGGTTACCAATGAAGAAGGACGACTACTTTTTCATACCGTTAAACAAGCAAATTTCCGTCAATATAAGGGCCACAAAAATGGAAACTTCCAATAAAGTTATGAATTACCTGCCTGAAAAACGCGACTGCTACTTTTCTTTCGAAAGATATTTAAAATATTTCAAGTCTTACACATCAAGCAATTGTGAGTTAGAATGTCTCACAAATGCAACGATAGCCCGTTGCAACTGTGTAGAGTACTTCATGCCACGTAAGTTGACAATGACTTCAAGTTTACCAATAACTTGTTGGTTTGATTGAGTTGAAATTTCTAGGTGATAACGAAACACAGATTTGTGGATTAAAGAAAAACGCGTGCTTTAAAAAGTACGAAGGTACGTGTAAGTATGTATAAAAATACTTCTTATAATACATCTCTTGATATGGAATAATTATGAAATCCCCCACTTTCCACACGATATCAAACTACATTCTAAGACTAATGTAAATAACAAAATAAAGAAAGTGATGAAACGTCCCTTGCTAGTTCGGCTGTCATAGTAGTGAAGGCCCCAGAGCCAAGAATCTGACCATGAAAATAATAATAATAATATTACTAATAATAATAATATTACTAGTAATAATAATAATTATCATAATAATAATAATAGATGAATGGCATACCAGTCATCACTGGTGGCACTATCTAGATATATTTATAGGATAACAAGAATAATGACATTATAAAATACATAAATCTTCTGGAGAAGTCCGGTAAAACTACTACAATACAGAACGCTGCCAGAAAAATAGAAGGACAAGCATTATCAGCAGATAGCACAACAGAAGTTGGACAAAGAACACCAACTGCATTTAGAGACACCCTGCGAGATAACCTTAAGCAGAAATGGCAAGCAAAGGCTATGCATCGTCAATTTCCATGCCAAACAAATAAACCTACTGTAGACCGGAAGGTCACTTATGCTAGGCTAACAGGAGAAAGAAAATGTCAAGGACGAGACAGAAGCACTCATTACCGCGGCACAGGATCAGGTACTACGAACAAAGTACTTCGAAGTGAAGGTGTTAAAGAATACAGAGGACATTAAATGCAGGATCTGCAATATACACGAAGAAAATGTCGAACACATATCCTCTGGCTGCCCTGAACTTGCCAGGAATGAGTACATTAAAAGACATAACCAGATATGGATTTACATAGAGTGGGAACTTTGATGCAGGACCCACAAGATAACACCCCAGGGCCATTGCCCTGTTGGTACCATTGTACCAACACAAACCAAGCTCAGTGAAGGTCAATCCATCTGTCACTCCATCTGTGCACGATAATTGCTAATTGATGTGGCTGTACTTATGAATGGCCACCAAGATAGGAAGGAGATAGAAAATCTGCTAAAATATAGAGACATCCTGAGCATAGAAATCAGCAGGATGTGGAGAATGAAGGTTGAGATTGTGCCGATTGTTATAAAATATTGCTATACAGGATGGTTAACAATTCGATGCTCACCATTGGGATCTCGGAAACGGTAAAAGATACAGGATCGGTTAAATTAGAGAAAAGTTGCACAATTTTATGTTTATTAAAAATTTGAAAGAAAATTTATTAACAATTATTAACACAATGTTAACACGAACAATGGTGACGAAGAACAACAATCACCAACCGAAGTCACCCACTATTAGAACAACGTTACCCGGAAAGGAAGGAGGAAGAGTTTTAATCGACCTTGTCAATCTACACTTCGACACAAATTTATTTACAGGTGAATGTAAATCTTAATAAATAAATAAATAAATAAAAAAAAGACAGCCGCCTTCTAATAATAGCTAGTTTATTCGACAAGCATAGTACTTGAACAGAAACAAACCGTGATATTAGGGCTCCTTAACGTATCTGGTAAAATTTCAGCTCTCTCTACATGTTTGCCACTTTTTAGAACTATAATTTATTTGTGACTTCTGAAAAGAGTAATCTCTGTCTGGAAAGTCAAATCTTTGCTATCTCCTTGCTCTGTACCTTTGCCTGATTAGGATATATCATATTTAGAGCGACGAAGCATGAATTCTTGTACTACTTAATTGGCATTAGCTGTTTTAGCATAATGAAAGATGACAACAAAGTCAATCAAATGCATATAATGACTAACTCAAAACAGCAAAATATAGACATTGACACTTTGAGCTCCAAGACACAGAATTTTATAACAATCTTGTATCACTGTTAACAATCAAAACTTTGTAGCATAAACAATATCAAAGCAAAATTACAGGTGATCTCGAGCGTCTTCAGGTTCAAATCAGTGATGCTAAGCGAAGTTCACCTCTTAAGACTGATTGTAACTGTTTGCCTTTATGCACGGACGTCACGTATACAGCGCAAATTCAAGAAGTTTCTACCAAAGATCAAAATATTGACAACACAAAAGACATGGATATTTTAATGAATACATCGTAAGTATACATACCCACATTAGGAATAGGTACAACTTCTCATTGATAAAAATGATTTTAAAATAAAAATTTACTTTATGAAATAATATAAGATTAAATTATAGTAAGTGAATCAAATTCTACAGGACTCAAGCTTCAGGAGCGATATTCCGCCTTACAAATAGACATATGATAACAACAGAGCGTAACGAGCTTTACGGCCCTATGGATTTGATTGCCAACATCGGCGGTATCCTAGGCCTCTTCACTGGCTTTTCGATAATTTCAATTGTGGAGATCTTCTATTACTTGTCTATAAGGTTGATTGGGAATAGGTATCGGCATGGACACTGGACCGGAGAGAGATCTGCTGTGGATAATGAAATATACGGTTTATATAATGGTTATATTTTTGATTAAAAAAAAAAACAAAACTTTGTATCTAAACAACCGTAAACTACTTTTTACGCTACCATTTCACTACTTTTCAAAAGTAGTGAAACACGTGTAACGTTTCGATTATCCATCAATATACGGTAGAATTTTATAAAACATTAGTGTTTTATTCATCATCAATAAGTATGCAGAGATTCTACAAAGTAAGGGTTGAAAACATAAATTTTTTGCCTTACTGTATTGTGTTCGTTTAAATAATGTTTATGTATAATATACTCTTACTTTATAGTTGAATTTTTGTCTTATTTAATTGGGAATCGGGTTCTTTAATGAAATTATTATTTATAAAATTTTTTTTATAAAAAACGAAACGTTTCAGGGCCGATTGGTCCCTTGTTACAAGAAGGTTCAAGAAAAATTATCAAATCTTACTTTATAGTAACTCTTGTTTAAACAAACTACAGTCAGGTCCGGGTATAAAGAGCACCATGTATAGCGAGCGTTCGGTTTGAGTGAGCAATTTTAACAATACAGAAAAATTATCTATTATCCTTCATACATTTTGAATTCGGATACAAAGAGGGCGGATATAACGCGCGCTTTTGTTATAACAAGGAGATTTTCTTTGCAAAAAAATAGAAGTGCTCCGTATATAACGAGCTATTTTTCACTGCTTTGATTATAACGAGGATTGCTTGAAACCTCAAAGGGTTAGCTTTGTTTATTACGAGTGATGCAATACGGACTACAGTGTCATTGACCATAATTCTGCGTATAGATTGCAACTGTAATTCAAACACCTGATTCCAGGAAATTGTGTCCAGACAAGCTGGTTTTTGTCGCAATTCGTACACACTTTTTGTTAGTAAAACTAATTCTCTGCCAGATTCTACCAGCATTCTACCAGTTCTCAGCATGGCGAACACGAGGCGATCCTTTACATTAGAACAGAAAAAAAATACAACACAAAAAAAATCACGGATTTTTTCACATACCTAAATAATTATGTCAAATACATAAGCATATGTTCATATTATGTATGTGCATATTACGTTTAACTGCATGTATGTTTATTATTACATAGGTATGTAATATGAATGTATAATGAATAAAAAATGTATGTCAAGTCCCTTCTAATCTTATTACCTATGTTATAACGAGCACGCTCGTTATAACAGGACCATTCCTTATAGCGAGTGGTTGCATATTAGCGCGCATATTTCTTGGCACCTACGGACTCGTTATAAGCGGACCCGACTGTATTACATATTCTTATACCACTGTTATTTGACCAAACAATTAGTGCTTTGAAAAAATAAATAATACCTATATTCTCAAAATGGGTCTAAATTTTTATATTTCTTTTTGGTAGGTGTATGAAATTTTGAAAAAGAAATTAAATGAAAGGAATTCACGTATATAAAGTTAGCAGTACAACTTGGTCAAATGAGAAAGTCATAGCGGAAACTTGGCCGCTAATTTGTCGCTAATTATTCGCGATTAAACCAAATTTGTCGTTGTTGTAGTTTTTTTTTTCCATTTGTAACCATTTTTTAATCTGTGAAGTTGATATAAAGTTAGCAGGCAATAATGTTAAAAATTCTTAAAAATACAATAAAATACTTTTTTGTGCAACTGCCATTAAAAGTCACACTTTTAACGACTGCTGACAGTGTTAAAAGTGATTGTTTATGTTTACATGGAAGCGTGTTAAAAGTAATTGTATCTACTTTTTCTGTACTTACATTCTCTCATTGAACTACATTTCCTCATGATGAAATCAGACAAATAGGTAGTAAGATTTTTTCATATTCTTTTTATTACTGGCAAACATTAATAAAAAATAAGTACCTAGTCAAGTATTCAAGACGATAATAATTGTTCAGAAATTGCAATTAATAATAATTATTTTGACGCCTCTTTTATTTGTATGCACGCATGCATTTGTTAGTAACCATAGCGTCGGCAACGGTTGCTATGCATAGTAGGTACACTTGTACTTATCTGTAATATTTTAAAATGCAATTTGAAGTTGCGTGTCATTCTAAATTCATCAATTTTATTATCAAAATAGAGCAGTTTTACAAAAACCATTGTATGTTATTCGTCTTAAAAGTGATTTTATTTTTTCGTGAAATTTGTTCAATTCGCTCCGCTACGCTTCGCTCATTTCACAAACCTTTTCACTCATAAATTAATTTTAACTTTTGACACTGATATCAAAAATAGCTATTAGATAACGTAGTTTTATTGTCGCTAATTGGTTACGAAGAGACAAAGTTGTTGAGAGAATCAAGAAGAAACAAAATCTTGAATGAAAAAAATTGGGCAATTAAGTTCTTCAGAAGATTGTACCATAATATTAATAACAATGAATGGATTGCGAAATCTTCTTTCCATAACGAATAATATAAAAGGGCCTAGCAACGAATTCCCAACGAAGAAAATATTGATGAAGATGATCAGCGGCTAAGGAAAAGGGTTTCACTTTGTGTGTTTCAGGCGAAAAGATCGGTAATCGTTGAAAAACATCAACAAATGCAGAGCGACAAATTAATTTTTCTCGCGAATAATTGAAACGGACAGACCCAGCGACAAATTCCTTGACGAAGAAAATTTTGATACGGATGATCAGTCGCTCTGCTTTTGTTAATGTTTTTCAATGATTGTCGATCTTTTCGACTGAAACACAAAGTGAAACTCTTTTCCTTAGCCGCTGATCATCCGTATCAATATAATTTTACTCTAAATTTTTATTATTACATTTTGAATGTGATGATGTGTCTTGATATCATGATGATTTTAGAAGAAGTAGCTGTTTTTTGAACCCCTGTGTAAGCAAAATAGAAAAAAAGCATTTAAACAAAATTAACAAGATTGGAAGAAACTTATATGGAATTTGAGTTAATGCAATGAAAGTTGCATTTTCTCAATTATTGAGCCAGAAGCCTGGGTAGGAAAAGAGTAAAAAAGGCTAAATTTTTAATGTCTCTAAAATTTCAAATGGTCTGTTTTCAAAACGCATCTCCCGTAACTTTTTTCGAACTTATTAAAGGTAGTGTAAAAAATAGCATTTTTTAAGTAAAGTTAGCCAGCGGCAGGCACAGGAAACGGGACAAAATTGTTAAATTTTTCAAAATTTTTTGTTTTGTTAAATATAAAAATCCTTTTTATGACACGTTTTCAAACGAAATGAAATGACATTTTCACAGTAAGCCACTACGCTAATATGACCTGACTATGGAAAATTCACCAATTTAAAAAGCGGTGAAGATATTCAAAATTGAATCGCATAAAAATACACTATTTATGCGATTGAATTATTTCGATGATACGTGAGAAGGTTTTTTTATTTGACCTAATTGAGTTGACTAATAAATATGTGCTAATAAATGCATATATAATATATGCATATAAAGGTTAATGCTAATAAATTTCAGTGTCTTGGCTATTTTAATTATTTTACTCTAATTTTGTGTCGTGGGACCTCACGCCCTTGCGTGTTTTGCCTGCCACTTTCGACTTGCATACATTATTTTTCCCTTCAAATTTCATCATTCATTATTAAAGTACCTACATTTCATACTTGTGTGCGTACCTACTGTTAAAATCTCGTTGAAGTTTTCCAATATGGTATAGGTAAATTACTTGTAGAGTTAGTATTTTATAAATTTAAAATGGTTAAAGTTGGTATTGAAATTCAAACACGAAATCATCAAACTGAAAAAACAACTACAATGGATACGTCTCAAGCAGAAATAGAAAAAACGAAAACAAGAATTAAAGCTACCAGACATAAATTTTGGTATTACTGGTATGACTATTGCAATAGTTCAAGTATCCATGGAATGCATTACTTAAGTCAGGATAGGACCCTTGTGGAATAGTATGTACCTATATTATATTATTATTTTATGATTCAGTATAATGAGTATCGGGACCCCAGAAAGCTTTACAAAATATTGAAAAAAAAAACTTGCTAAGCTTTCCGAGACTAATAAACCGGACTCTATCATAAAACAAAATTCAAGTGAAGATTCCTCGATCAAATTTACGAAGGAGCGGAGGGGAGGGAGGGAGGGAGAAAGGGACTACTTACAATACCCACTTACACCACTTACATTATTATTATTATTGTTCCCTAAATGTTTCTTATTAAGGAACTGATCAAATATCTCCTCATACTCAGGCATCATATTTTGTAGTCAAAATAAATAGTAGAAACCTTTTTCAAAAATCTCCTATTTCGTGTGGAAGTTTTATCATTTTCAACAGTTTCACAATCTAAGACCTAGGTCTAAATTTATATAGTTTAATAATTTTTGCTGACTCTCAGATCTTACCAAACTGAACAGCTATTGAATCACCTACCTTTAATACTGCTAAGGCCTTTGCAGCGTTATTATAGTAAATTTGCTGGTAAATTTGTTTCTGAACTCGTGAATTTGCCACATCTTTCACAGGTACTTTTCTATACCAAATTTTTATTCTTCGCCCAAACAGAAGTTTCATTTCAATGATTTTTATTTCGTTTAAACTTCAAATCAAATTTCATGACTAGTTGGAGTGTTCCTGTATGCTAATAAAGTAATAAATATATCTTTCTTATCATACTCCGCGTTTTTTAATATCATTTTTTGTAGTTTCAACATGTCGTTCAAAGAACCCGTTTTACTGTGGATAAGTAGGCGAACCAGTTCTATGACCTATTTCCCTAGAGTCCGTTTCCGGTATAAATGATGAGTTCGGGATTTCCATGTATCGCGAAAATTGATTGGAGAACTCTAATGATTCGCTAGTAATACTGGTTAAACAATGTACTTCTGGAAATTTGGAATATGAATCTACCACCAATAAATATTCGTTATTGTTAAAACGAAAGAGATCTGCAGCAACAATGTTCTACCTCTGTTCGGTATTTCTTTATTAATAAGAGTTTCCTTTTGATTGTTATTCGGGAAAGTAAGACATGCCGGACAATTCATTATTTTATGGCTAATATAATAATAATTGTACATAAACGGCCAGTATACCAATTCTTTTGCTTTCAGCAACCTTTTCTGAATGCCCATGTGATTATAATGTGTAACCTGCTATTTTATTTCTCATTTTATTTGGTATCACCATTTGGTTACCCTTATAAGTTACCCCTTTCGGTTCTACTAATCATCCCTTACTTTCCAATAAGGTGTTATTTCATTATTATTTCGTTACGCGTTACGCCGTGTTCTAGCTGCGATGCGTGCGTTGCAGTGAACGATTGCAATAAAACACAATACATGAGAAGCAATGGGACTGTCCATAGTAAACGCGTTGCCCGCAAAAGTCGTACGATAAAACGACACAAGAACGCACGCATTGTTTTAAATCAATATATTTTTTATTTTCATCTGTCAAAATCTTGCGATTTATACTGAGGGTAGGAAGTTTTCGAAGTTTTGATTGCCGTAATACCAAAACGTAACATTTTTTGGAATATGAAAAAAATCAATTTTACAAGAAGAAGAGTCAAGGTTCACTGGGAATGTGAAAATGTGTCTCGAATTAAATTTTCGAAGTAGGTATGTTGTAGGAGTTGATGTTCTTCTATTGATATTACAGTGTATTTTGGATACTTTTGCTTATGCTGTCAATTGGAGGCGGTATTCTAATGATCTACAACCTCATCCAGGAATGGGTTCAAAAGCCGGTAATCGTATCATTTGCCACCCTTCAACAACCAATCTTCGAAGCACCTTTTCCTGCAGTATCGATTTGTCCTATGAACAAGTACGATAGAGCATCTTATACTCTTGACGATTTTATGTGGAAGAAATATGAAAAAAAAAAGTTTTGTGAAACGAAGTATAACAAAAGCAAAGACAAAGAAGTGGTGAGTGAAGCAGATTGTTACCATGAAGAGTAAGTATTTAATTTCCTTACATATCTAGTTTCTTTAGTGTTTCAGGAAATGCCCAGTAAGTACCTACGTATAGCTTTTCTTAGAACAAAAAAAAAATTTCTTAGAAATTCCTTAATTATTATTCTCACAAATAGCACTTAACTTTAGGATTTTCTCACAGTAGTGAACTTCGTTAATTAAAAATGTTTTCAGGCTAAAAAAGGCTCAAATAGCTATGATATTATGCGATCATTCATATGAAAAATATGCAAATATGGGTAGCGATAACTTGACTGAAGAGGAATTCGCTTCATTTCTACAAAATGTACGTTTAGTGCGTAATGTTGTGTGTTCTGGTAAAGTTAAGTCTTGTATCTAAAACGTAAAAATGTTTGTTTTGGAATTGAATTTTCAATGCATTGTGTTTGTGTTGAATCATCTCTTCAAACTTTATTTTAATATCAAAGCTCATACGAAATAGCCCATTTTTCCGCATGTATATCTATTCAAATTAAAATCTATCTATCAAATCTATTAATTTGAATTCTGATTCCAGCCAAAATGATAAAAAAAAAGTTTTCTATAATATTAAAAAATATTAGGGAAAAAATTGAAAAACTTTGAAAAACAGCAATAAAAACGAAATAATAATAATTCATAGTAATGAAATTTGAATTAAAATTCCAGCCAAAATGATGAAAATTTTTCAATTTTTTTCCTAATATTTTTTAATAGGTATTATAAAAAACTTTTTTTTTTCATTATTTTGGCTGGAATTAGAATTCAAATTTCATTACTATGAATTATTATTTTTTAGTTTTTATTGCTGTCAAATGCATAACAAGTCCTATGATTAACAATTTCCAACAACTTAGAATTTAATCTCAATTTCCATAGCCCTGATGAAGAATTAAAATAAAATTCGAAAGCTTGGCATAAAAAAGTGATCTTTTCTTAAAACGACTGCATTCGCAAATAATTCCTAATATTATCATAAAATTGTATTTCAAACCATTCGCTGGAGCTAATTATGGGTAATATTAATTTGCTATAAACAACAAGAATATCAAAAAAACTACGAAGACATAAAATGTAGGGAATTAAATTCCTCTGAAGTTTGGAAATACGTATTTTTGTCCAAAGCTCAAAAACTACTGTGATAATGAGGAAAAAATAAACTCACTCTCTAAATTAAATATGGCGGCCAACGCCTGGAGGTAATTTATAATAACTTTGCACTTTAAGAATCTCTGAGGAGGGGGAAACAAAACCGTATTAAAATTTCTGCCGGCAATTAACTTTTGGGAAAACTGTATAATGACTGAGCTACGGGGGGTCTTGGAGCTTGTCACATAAAATTCCTATTCCTAACCAATTTTAACAATAGACAAAACAACTTCAAGACAAAAAAATAATCAAATTCCCTATTACTCTGATGACATTAGTTTTAATTATTATCTCTTTTTCTAGCATGAATTGAAACTTGAAGAATCCATTGCTTTCCATTTAGGACGTGACATGAAACGAAAAAAAATAATTTTTCTGGAACATTTTAAAGAAACCCATACAGAATTTGGCGTCTGCTATACTTACAACAGACTTCGTCTGGATGAAATTTATAGAAGTGACGTAGTGTAAGTTTCTGCTAAATTCCTTATTCTAGCGATCGATGTACATTGATCCCTAATAATAAGTAAAATTATGTGTAGGTACAGGATTTCACAGCAACTTTTTTAAATTTATTGGTGCAGGTATGTCGAAGTAGTGAAATTACATTTTTCGCCGATACTACGTTTAAGATAAGATTTACAGATTTTAGAATCGAAATCGTCTATCTCACGATATGCAGAATATTTATAACTTATTCCGTGGTAAAAACTCAGATTATTCGTATGAACTAGCAGCTTAATAAGCAAGTGTTTGCATAACTGCTGGATACCAAAGCTTGTGTTTCTGTTTATTCAAATTATTGGGATGAACTAAAGAATGAACGCCGGCCATATCTCAGGAACAGCTTTAGGGCAAACAATTTTATTAGGAAAGTGGCTCCGAAAAATTGCTGGAAAATATTTTTGAGTTTTGAGGTTATAAAATTTCCGCTAAGAGGCGTGATACCCATGTAAATTAACTTTTGTTTGCTACTATCTCCCGTTTGACAAAAGCTATCGGAATGCGGTTTTCAAGGAAATCTTAAGGCTTTTAATTATAAAATAATAAAAAGTATATAGTGTAACGGAAAGGACCCGGGTCCCGTCGTCTGTCGCGAAAAGCCAGTGTGATCGTCTATTTACCTCTGGGTTTCCCCTAAGGATCGCTGTGATTTCTTACGTTGTGTTTACCGTTGTCACCCCTGCTCGTTGATTTTGAGGTATGCCAGGATTACTATGGCCGAAACGGATGCGCAAAAGAACCTACTGTGACTCATTGTATCTCGGTTGATTGGGATTTCTTTCGGAGAAAAGCGGGGAAATTTACTGAGACTTGTTGTTAACGGTGGATTTCCTATCAGATGTCTAAAAGCGAATGATGAGCGAGAGAATTCGTTTGCAAGGGCGTAAAATGGTGAAGGGCGAGAGAGGCTGTGATTTTGCATAGAGAGTACAAAACAATGGAAAGCGAATGATGAATCCCTTTCATGCATTTTTCAAACTCCAATCCATTTCGGATTCCACTCTTCTGCACACCTGTGCTTTCTTATTATTTCGTTTGTTTTTGTTTCCTTTCTTTGATTTCATTTCAAGCACCAGCTCGAATTAATTAAAGAAGACAACCACTTTGGTTACAGACTATCCGGGATATGGCGGAAATGTCTGTCTGTTTACCTACTCAATGATTTTCTTTGCCTAATTTTCTTTTTCTGGTTTCTTTGATTTCATTTCAAGCAACAGCTCGAATTAATTAAAGAATACAACCACTTTGGTTACAGACTATCCGGGATATGGCGGAAATATCTGTCTGTTTACCTATTCAACGTTTCCTTTGCCTAATTTCCTTTTTTTAGCTTCTTTGATTTCATTTCAAGCAACAGCTTGAATTAATTAAAGAATACAATCACTTTGGTTACAGACTATCCGGGATATGGCGGAAATGTCTGTCTGTTTGTCGAGTTGTTAGCTTGGCTTGGATATCGAGAGCAGTGTTGCCATGTTTGTGTTGATTGCTACCTCCTCTTTAAACATTATACGAATGTCTTTCCAATTGCTTTTTTTTCAATTGTGAAAGCTGGGTTTTCCTGAATTAACGTCATACTCATGACAGTTGTTTTAACTCATTTTGTTTATTTGTTGTGTTGTCGTTTTGCCTCACTGGGCTACCTTTAATTGGTCTCTTTTGGACCATCAATACCTATTTGCCCTGCGGCTACCTTTTTGTTCTACCTGACCTAGCAAGGCGGTGAGTTAATATACCTTATCATTTTGAATACGACGTTCTCTGCAATTCGCAGTTTTGTTTTGCTATATTAAATGTGATCACCAACTGACCAAACTAGGCCGCTATTCTATAATTATCCCTCAGGGTTCCCCTGGGCTTGCCTGGGTAATAATTGAATGCTGGAATTTTTATGAATACCTATATTGGAGCCGGTGGGTTTTGTAATCGAGACCAACCATCGATTTCACCGTGGTTCAAGGTTTTTACCCCTAAACACCTGTTTAGAAAGCAGATAACTCAGTTCAGACTGGCAATAACATTTTACAGCAATTTTCTGCGGAGTTTGTTTTTAGATTTTGAATGGAGTTGACATTCGTATGATGTGCTAAAAGAGTTTTGGTTTGATTGATTTTGATTGGTTTTTCACATACTCGGGACTAATTTGTTTTTGGTTGTTTTGAATTCCTATTTGTTGAAGGACAATTCATAATCCTAGATTTATTTCGGTTATTATTTTTCCTGTTATTTTATGAGCAGGTATTACACCTGACAGCTCTGCTTCGATTTGGCCTACTCTAATCTACAACTGAGGGTGATTTATTGCCTCGTTGCCTGCTACGATTTCTACTTTGAAGAGTCATGCTCTTTTCCGGCTACCCGAGGTCTTCATCTGGACATCGAGATGAATCCCTCCCCCAACGTGTTGTAATCGAGTATCTATTATAACTCCTAATCGGGTGTTGTAATGGAACTAGTATTTCCTGATAATGTATGCGAGTAGCAGATGCTACATCCGACAACGCTGCCTTGTTTCTCTGGACCTGTTCTATCTGTATCTGGGGGTGCTATGCTATGCTCTGGCAGGAAAATTAATCTTCATTCATGGTGATATACAATGAGAGGAATTGCTAACTTTTAGTTTCTTAAAGTCGTATAATTTAAAGGGACAGCAGGTGCTTGCCTACATCTGCACTAAATAAACTCGGACTCTTTGAAAAATAGGATGATTCAATTATTTCTAATCATGGGCCGTTTTATCTATTCACAGGTTATTTTATTCCTGACCTGGGTACATTTTCTTCCTAGCTCTATCTCAATTTCTTATTTATAAATTATTTGTTGTTGATGAATTGTTTCCTGCCGCGGACTCTTTATTGGTTAACGTGATTGAGTAGGTACCTACTAGGTATTTACTGCTGATGCCGCCTAATTCCTAGCTGATTATTTTTCTTGATTTAAAATGGGATCTGCGTTCATGGATTGGGCGAATCTGTTTAATTATTTATTGATGTGGATTTTGTTTCGAAGAGAGATCTTCCCTAACTATTTTCTCAATGGATTTTCCTTAATTTTTGAAGGAAATTCCTTCAGAATAGACGCTTTGCCATCTACTAGTGAATTGGTTCGACGAGAAATTGCCAACTGCGAATATTGATTTCGAAACGCGAATGAAGTATGTTTCACTGGGATTTCCCGGGATAGGTAAAGGAAACTCGACCGGAGTCCGCTATGCCATCTCTGGTCGAATTTTATTGAGGAAATTTAGAATTGTGATTTGGAATAGGCGTGAAACGATATTTGCCCTGTTTGGGCTTTAAACTGGAATTTTTCCAAGGTAGATAAAGGGAAATTCGACCGGAGTCCACTATGCCATCTCTGGGTACCGTATAAAGAGTTAGGAAGTCAGATTCGATCTGCTCGGAAGCTGATCTCAATCTGTTTTTAGCTGTGTTAAAACGTCTACTTTTATAGATGCAGCGGCCCGCTTTCTAAACACGACACGCAACAATGCACCTTATTGGCACCGTTGATTTCTTGTATCTGTTTCTTATCATATCTCACTTGTCTTAAGATTTGGCAAGTTGACCTCGCGGCTAGCTTACTAAATTGTCCTAAACCTGAACTACCTAAATTTTCCTTAAAATCGGCCGACGCGTTTTCGCCTTTTCATTGTTTCGAGCTACTATAATTACACCGGCTTAACTTTAATTTCGTGTTTTCACCTGCTTGCTGTTTGGGGACCGTGGTGAATTTCCGGCTACCTTCATTTATTTTTTCGCTTAATTGATTGGTTTAATTTTCATTATCGTGGATGGAGTACCTAGCGACTCTTCTCTTCTTCTCGTCTTTGCAAGGGGTTATTGTTTGATTCATGATTTCACAAATCTTTCCACCCGGTCTGTATCTAGGTCACCTATTCTCCGTCACGCGGTTCGAGAGTGTTTTGATACAATACCCTGCCTTAACATCTGGTGAGTTTGTACCCTAGCTTTGCCGGTCTTTCGGATGTCTCCTTAAAGCGCTGGAACGTTACTAGCTAGAGCGGTTTCTCTTTTATGAATATCTAATTTGTTGACTTCAATATTTCATTGGATTTTAGGGCGCGTAGTTGCGATTTAATTTCCTAACTATTTTACCTTTAGGTATTTACGTACCTATTCTTGCACTGTTTGCTTTTTCGGTTTGGGTTGATTTAACAAGGGAGATGGAAATAATTTCCTTATCATCCTACCTAGGTGCGATTCATTTCAATAGTATGAAAATAAATTTACAATTACATTTAATTAAAAAAAAATTGAAAAATTTGTTTGTAAGTCAGATGAAGCCCTATAGTGGCTACGCTACTGTTTTAATAATGAAAGTGTGACATGCTATCAGTAGACTATGAAAAACGCTCTCTATACGAGTTAGTTTGCTAAAATGCGTTGGGAATTACCGGAGTAATCGATATTTAAAAAAATATATTTTTTGACGTTCTCCCACCACTTTATTTTTGAGATTACGATAAAAAGTAACAAATAAAAGAGAAAATCTAAATTATTCGAGTATTAGACTACATGTATTTCGAATACATACAACCCTAAACCAGAAAAATACGAAAAACTACCTATTTACCATACTGACATGTGTATTACGCCCCCTAGCGGAAATTTTAGAAGCTCAAAAATATTTTCCAGCGATTTTTTGGGGTCATTTACCTAATAACACTTTTTTGTGCAACTGCCATTAAAAGTCACACTTTCAACGACAGCAGCTGACAGTGTTAAAAAGTGATTGTTTACATGGAAAGGTGTGAAAAATATTTTGTAACAGGTGTTAAAAATACATTACAACACTCGTGTTAAAAGTAATTCTATCTACTTTTTCTGTACTTACATTCTCTTTTTAAACTACATTTTCTCATAATGAAATCAGACAAAATTATAGGTAGGTAATAAGATTTTTTCATAAGTATTCTTTTTATTACTGGCAAACATATTAATAAAAAATAAGTACCTATAGTCCAATAAAGTCTAAAAAGTCATACGTATAGATTAAGAATACACATCCTTTTGATAGTTCGATTTATTTTGTTTCATATACGTGGTTTTTATAGTAACCGTCCAGTTTGTCTAAACACTCCATCCCGCATAAATAAGTATACGTTAACATTGGTTTTGAATGAGAATTAAATGCACAACACAGAGGATAGAATGTCATTACGTGAATAAATTTTATGTAGTTGTCAGTGGCTCTCAAACTGACGTAAGCGGTTCAATTCATTGTTTGAATGATTTCTTCAATAATTTACGCTCCTTTACAACTTGACAATTAACTGTTTGACATTTTCTGGTGAAATTAAAAATATTAATTCGGACCGTTAGTGTGACGACACATCTGACTTTTTAAAGTTAATCCTACTATAGTCAAGAATTCAAGACAATAATAATTGTTCAGAAATTGCAATCAATAATAATTATTATGACATCTCTTTTATTTGTATGCCCGCATTTGTTAGTAACCATAGCATCGGCAACGGTCTATGCATAGTACACTTGTACTTATCTCTAATATTTTAAAATGCAATTTGAAGTTGAGTGTCATTCTAAATTCAGTAATTTTATTATCAAAATAGAGCAGTTTTACAAAAAACCTTGTATGATATTCGTCTTAAAAGTGATTTTATTTTGTTCGTGAATTTTTTTTGTGAGTAAAAACCTTTTTACTCACAAAATAAACCTTCACTTTTAACACTAATATCATAAATAGCTATTTACTCTAAATCTATGCGACGAGTAGTGCCTGAGATATGGCCGGCGTCCATTCTTTTACCCATCCGGTACATTTTGTTATATTTTTTTTTGTTTTTTGTGATATATTTTTTTGTTATTCTTTTGTTATATTATAATGTTTCTCTTTACTGACCTTTATTCTGTCTATTTTTATTTAGACGTCTTAGAGAGGTTGAAATATTTAACTTTGTTCTTCAGGTTTCTTCCCCGTGGTTTTGATTCTGATATTCCAAACTCTGAATGGGATCCTGATGTTGGGTATAATTCAAATGCAGGGATCAACACATATCCTCGAAGGGCCTTGAAAGTGGATGTTACGAATAACTTAGAATTGAACATTTATGAAGAAGGAAATAATCATGATCAATATTGTCGAAAATATGAGAAAGGATATATTGTAAATATCTATTAAAATTGAACAGAAATACATTAAAAATATTTCTCATCACAATAATTCTTACAGGGCATACTGCATTACCCTAACAGGTTACCAATGAAGAAGGACGACTACTTTTTCTTACCATTAAACAAGCAAATTTTCGTCAATATAAGGGCCACGAAAATGGAAACTTCCAATAAAGTTATGAGTTATCTGCCTGAAAAACGCGACTGCTACTTTTCTTTCGAAAGATATTTGAAATATTTCAAGTCTTACACATCAAGCAATTGTCAGTTAGAATGCCTCACAAATGCGACATTAGCCCGTTGCAACTGTGTGGAATACTTCATGCCACGTTAGTTGATAAAAAAGTTAAGTTTACTAATAACTTGTTGGTTTAATTGAGTTGAAATTTACAGGTGATAACGAAACTCAAATTTGTGGATTAAAGAAAAAAATGTGCATTGAAAAGTACCAAGGTATGTGTTAGCATGTTATATGTGACAACATATCTAACATACATATCTTAATATGGATTAATTATGGAATAACCCTTCCTACACGATACCAAACTACTTTCCAAGACTATAATGTAAATAACAAATGCAGGGTGATAAATGGAAACTAGATCGTTGTATTGAAATGCCAACACCAAGAATGATTGCACCAAATACACCGCGTCACAAAAGGCAAAATGAAAACTTGATAACTTTTAACACACCATACAATGATCCCCTTTGAGTAACCTAGTTTTGAATTTGCTACGGCCTTGCTGGTGTGACGTTTTTGGCACTGTTACCTTTTAATGATCCAGTTTCCATTTGTTGGGTTGAAGCCGTTTCGTTTCCTGCTTCTGCGGTTCTCCATACCCTTACTCTTACCCAGTGGCTTGTCTTGAAATAAAATAAAATCTGCACTTACCTTAACCAGAAGGTGGCTACCATTGACACGTCTCAATAATGATTTTCAAATTTGTTGATGAACCATTGCTGGATCTGTTTTTAACCACGAACCCTCAAATATATACTATCACGCTGAAAGCCTCACTAGGTTCCTCAGACCACAAACTCGTCTCAACATCTTGTGTCCTACATATTACTAGTATTAAAGAAGCAAGTAAACCGCGTGTACTCTGGCACTATAGATCTGCTAAATGGGAAGAACTCAGGGAATATTATCGAGATTTTCCATGGAGGAGTCTTTTTTGGCTCTAATGATCCATCTGTTTGTGCTAGGGAAGTTGCTCAAGTCATCTAACAGGCATGGAAGCCTATATTCCTTTTGTGTGCCATAGGGATCCATTTTATCTCCGACTCTATTTCTAATATTTATCAACGACTTGCTTGAAACAACAAAAAATCCAATATGTACCTATACAGTTTTGCCGATTACAGTCATATCTTCTTATACCTTAAATGCGCGAAGAACTGCCATGCTTGATTTTTCACGAGTGCCCTTTTAACGCTGCTCTCTGTCTCAATAGTCCGGCGACTTGACCGTATCGTCACAGAATAGACTAATTAGAATAATTAGTCTATTCTGTGGTATCGTCGTAGGTAATATTGATAAAATTGATCGCCTTCTGTCAATGCATGCAAAGAACAAAATATCTTTGCTGCTATATTTGAGTTATCCGTGTTTACATACCGTTCATATCTTCTAAGACAGAGTTCTATTTTCACTAAGGACTGGGATCACTGAACGTTGCCTGATTAGGTACTTATATAAGTACTTATATCATATTTAGAGCGACGAAGAGTTTATTCTTGTTTATGCATAATGATTAACCTAAAACAGAAAAATACTGACATTGACAATTCTTGCTCCAAGATATAGAATTTATTTAACAATCTGGTATCATAAATCTAGTTAACAATCACAACTTTGTATCATAAAAACTATCAGTGCAAAATTACAGGTGATCTCAAGCGTCTTAGCGTTAAAATCAATAATGCTAAGCGAAGTTCACTTCTTCCGACTGATTGCAACTGTTTGCCTTTATGCACGGACGTCACGTATACAGCGCAAATTCAAGAAGTTTCTACCGAAAATCCAAATTTTGAAATCAAAGAAGTCTTAGAGGTTTATCTGAATCGCACGTAAGTATACATACATACCTATGTTTGAAATAGGTACAAGTTCTCGTTAATAAGAATGATTTTAAAATAAAAATTTGCTTCATGAAATAATATAAGATTAAATTATACAGAGTAAATTTAACTCTACAGGATTCAAGTTTCACTAGCGATATTCCGCCTTACAAATGAATATATGATAACAACAGAGCGTAACGAGCTTTACGGCCCTATGGACTTGATTGCCAACATCGGCGGTATTCTGGGCCTCTTCACTGGCTTTTCCATAATTTCAATTGTGGAGATCTTCTATTACTTGTCGCTGAGGTTGATTGGGAATACGTATCGGCATGGACATTGGACCGGAGAGAGATTTCCTGTGGACAATGAAATATATGGTTTATATAAAGGTAACATTTTTGATTAAAAAAAAACAAAACTTCGCTTTGCTCTAATACACTCTTGCTATTTTGCCAGTTAAACGTGAAAAAATTTCGCCGATCACATTTTCTGACTGTTGTTTTCAACCTTACAAAAACGGATTTTGATTTATTTATCGGGGGTAATTACACGAGAGCTTATTTTTTATCCGGATAAAGATGCAGTTTTAACGAAAATTTGTTTTTTATTGGCAATTTAACGAGTCAAATTGTCTGATAAAACGACGAGTCCGAAGGAAGAGTCGTTTTATCTGACAATTTAACGAGTTGAATTGCCAAAGAAAAAACAAATTTGAGTTTAAAAGTGCATCTTTATCCGGATAAAAAATATAAGCTCGTGTGTAATTTAGGGAGATAATTTAACGAATAATAATAATTATTAATAAATGACGTTTATTAATTTGTCAATTAATATCACCTTGGTAACTACTTACTTGATTTTGCGTCTAAAAAGCTAGCTTACATTTTATCCAGATGCAAAGTTAGGGCTAACTTTATCCGATGTCAAAGTGACAAAAACACTATTCCTTATGTCATTTTTAATACATGAGTTAAATTATCAATATCAAATAAACAGCAAATTCCAAATAAATGGTGTGAATAACTTAGGATATACAATACCAAAAAACAAAGCCAAAGTATACAATACAATTGAAAAAAAAAACAAGTAAGTAAATATACATTAAAGTTTTTGATACCTACACCTTTTGACAACGCGAACAAGTAGAAAGCCATCTTTTTATTGTTAAAACATCCTCTAACGCAACAAAAGTTTACCATTTTTAGAAAACACGCTGACTTAACAACAAATTTAGGTAGCTGTACGTTCATGGAAAATCTGACGTCTTTGAAGTTGAATCTGATATTCCCAACTTTTTGTGAGAATCATCAGAATGCGCTACTCAAATAAGCGCCAGTGTCGGTAATACAGGTTCCCTAATTTAATCTCTTATGCCCGCAGTCATTTTAGAAGCTCAAAACTACTTTTCAACGTCTTTTTAGGGTAATTTTCCTTAGAAACACATTTTTGCCTGATAGTTCAGTCAAAGTAGGATTTAATTGTGCAATTCATGAGGAAAAGAAAATATTTTGTGTAGGGATTGGGTGGTCAATAGAGAGTCTAAATCCAAAAATGCGACCTCCTACCCCTTGTGAATAACCCGCCATGTTGGTTTTAAGGGATGAATGGGTTTTTTGCACTTTACGACGTTAATTCGCATTTTACCGAAAAAAGTTTCATTACTTACTTTATTCAGAAAAACATTCTCCACAAATTTGCATAATGTGACATTTTTTCGTATTTGCAATATTTAATGACCTACAGGTGATTAATTAAGAACAAGGGGGATGAAAAATTGGTATTTTCGGAATAACTCCTTTTTTTCAATCGCAATCCAAAAATTGTTCCCACAAAACTTGTAGCGCTTAGAATTATTACGAACATTTACATAGAAATATCTTATTAATCTGACCAATTATTGTTGCGCAGTACTGCGCCGAAACCATCAAGTCGCGCGCTGCGGGGTTTTTGATACAAATTCAACGCGCTCCATCGAGCGCAGGTTTAGTTACTATTACATTCTGTTGAATAAATAAATATAATGGGAACCTATAGAAAATAATGAGAATCCATGAGAATGAATGTAAATATTTGGGAATCAACGGAAAATGATGTAAATTCATGGGGATTGTTGGAAATCGATGGAAATTGATAATCCCACATGGGAAATGAATGAAATCGATAAAAACGTGTAGGTATGTCAATCAATAGATTTTTTTTAAATCTATAGGAATTAATAGTTGCACATGGGGATTGATAAAACATTGAAAGGAAATGATGGGACTTCTTGAGAATCTATATGGGGATTTATAGTTGCACATGAGGATTAAATAAATAAATAAATATTGTATGGCTATGGTAAAGCCCAAGTGTCAGAAGTTTCCAAGTAGCCTCAAGGGAAGATTAATGAAAATTAATGAGAAATCATGAGACTACTGCAGAATCTATAGGAATTTATCAAAATTTCCGGGAATTGGTGGGAGTAAAAAGAAGTTGATTCTGGAGTTTATGAGAATCTATCGAAATCATAAAAAATCTATGAGAACTAATGAAAATATTTGGAAATTAACGTAAATTGATGAGAATGGATAGGAGTTTTTCGGAATCTATCGGAATTAATAGGAATATTTGGGAATTAACGGAAATTTGGATAGAAATTAATGAGAGTTGTTGGAGGCCAATAGCAGTAAAAATTGAGATACTGTCAACAGATATGAAATAAATTCAAATTTTAGAGAACTTATTAACAATAATTACTATCTATTCCTGAAATGGACCCCAACGCCGTGAAAAATATTACCTATTCACAACTATGTATAAAATATGAGAAAATATATAATAATATATGCTAATTAGTGAATATCTTGCAAAATGATATATGTAAATGTTTTTTTTACAAAATATAACATTTAACAATTTTTACAGCATAAAAAAATTCATCAACGTAACTTTCAGCTAGTGCCAGCTTCGGATTGGTGTAGTTTTTGTAACATTCCACGTGCACAGTCACTGTCGAAACGACGTTTAACATGAGCTCATTTTCTTTGTCTCCCCTTGTATTTGCGGATTTCCGAAGAGTTTGTACCCCTTTTTCTTTAATAACGCGATTTTCGCCGAGGTCCAACGCCTCTTTACAGACGAAGCAGTCACTCATTTTGGAACAGTGGTCGTTTCCCAACTGATAGAATGAGTTTTTTAGGGATGTGTTTCCCGATTTTCACGGACAGGCTAATGTTTTTTTTTTAAAGAGCATATATTTTCTAGGCTTGTCTAGACACGTTTTTATTAGTTTAACAACATCTCAGACAAATCTTATCTATATATGGCAGCCCTATTTGGAGCGAGTCGGCGTGGGTTATCGCTTACCTGAGAGACCTAATGGGCCCGATCTCACCTTAATGACTTCGACGCACTACTGCGCAACAATAATTGGTTCGATTAATAAGATATTTTTATGTAAATGTTCGTAATTGTAAGCGCTACAAGTTTTGTGGGAACAATTTTTGGATTGCGATTGAAAAAAAGGAGTTATTCCGAAAATACAAATTTTTCATCCCTCTTGTTCTTAATTAATCACCTGTAGGTCATTAAATATTGCAAATACGAAAAAATGTCACATATGCAAATTTGTGGAGAATATTTTTCTGAATAAAGTAAGTACTTAATGAAACTTTTTTCGGTAAAATGCGAATTAACGTCGTAAAGTGCAAAAAACTCATTCATCCCTTAAAACCAACATGGCGGCTTATTCACAAGGGGTAGGAGGTCGCATTTTTGGATTTAGACTCTCTATTGACCACCCAACCCCTACACAAAATATTTTCTTTTCCGCATGAATTGCATAATTCGATGCCTTTTTCGTGTAATTTTACTGGACTATGAGGCTATAATATGACGCTTAGTTTCTGAGATATTCCCGCTGACAATACTAATGACACATCCGGTACTGGAGGTTCACGCAAGTAGAAAATTGAAAGAAAATGTTTTTCCCTCAATTGGGGGGATCGCTTAGATGCTCCCCAGTAATTGTCTGCCAAATGGTAGACACTTTTGGAAATCGCTCGGGTAAATCTGAGCAAAAGGCCGTAGCCCCTCATGGCAAAGTGCCAGACCCCTGCTAGACAAGTCAGATTTTGAAAATGGACTTGAACTATATAAAAACCTGCTTTTATTTCATTTGGGAGATACAAGGAATTTTTGTCAATATCTCTCAAACTATTGAAACAGATAAGGAAAAAATAATTATTTTTGTCATTATTATAAGATTTATTAAAAATAAACCGGAACACGAGTATACAAAATTAAGTATAACTATTAGATAAAAAATGACTAGAATGTGAACTGACTAGAATAAGAACATTATTACTAAATAGGAAGTAAACATAAATAATTTAAACAGTAATATTTGGAATACGTCTTTTTACAAAATTCCACTAGAGAATATTTATATCAAAAAGTATACATACCTATGTACTTAAAAAAGGTTATACATGCATAATTTTAAAACAAGATTGTCCGTCAAGAATTCATTGAACATTTTTTAACCCAAAGTATAATAAATAAAAAATACCTAGTGGCGTTGGATGATAAATTGATAAATGATAAATAATTCTACAAAGTAAGGGTTTAAAACATAAATTTTAGCTAATGGTGTGTTAAAAATATATTCAGTGAGTGTTTATACAACCGGCTCTGTACTGAGTGTCATACAAAATTAATTATGTAAATGATTGTCTCTTTAAACTTCTATAGTATCATATTGGCAGTTTATAAATCTAGGATGCAATGATGTTGCTTTAGGTTTTATATTATAATATAAATGTTCGATATGTCAAAATCTTTGTGTGCACCATGCACCAATAATTATTATTAATAAAAATATTGATTAAATAGAATCTTTGCGACTTTAGCCTTATAGTACACATAAGTAACGTATAAAATTAGTATGTAACACACCTACAATTAATTTGATGGGCTGTTTAATATAATTTTTAATTAAATTTAATAAAATTTAATTTTCCATGTTTTAAATGCTTTAAATGTTGTTAAATGCTAAGTCGGATTTTGTCTAACTGTATTGTGTTCGTTTAAAAAACCTTAACGTTTATTCTGACTTTATAGTAACTCTTGTTTAAACAATAAATTACATTTTCTTATACCACTTTTATTGGCCAAAATGTTTATGCTTTAAAAAAATAAATAGTATAATATAAAATGAGTCTAAATTTTAATCTTTCTTCTTGGTAGGCGTATGAAATCATTGCAGAGAAATGAAAAGAATTCACTGAAATAACATCTTCCTGAGATAACTGAAAGGAAAATTATTTCCAGAAAATTTTTTAACCTTTTGAGTAATATTTTATCAACATGCTCGTCATGTAATAAAATTTTCACAAACAGAAACTTTTTCACAGAAAAGCATGAAATTAAATAGTATCTTGAATATGTAAAAGAAAAGCTTCAGGTTAAGTTATACATTTTTCCTTAATAAAACCTTTGATGAGGATGGACAAGTTCTTTTTGAATCAGAAAAATTATAAAACTTAAAAATAAATCCAGATGTTTTTTAATTTGATACTGGGTGAAAGTTTGAGCTCATTGCATTATCTTAGCTCAAGTTAAACTTAATGAAATTTATGCCTGTTCTTAGCTCGTCAATTAAATTTTAAAATGTTTCTTGAAAAATTTCTTGTACAAGTACATAAAGTGATGATTTTCAAGTTATTTTAAAGTTGTTGAATGAGTTTATTCGCAACAACAGATATCGACAACTTCTAAATCTTAAGCCAGAACAACAAATTAATGAGTCATAATATCAACAAATAATTTTTTTTACTCAGAAAATGTAGTTTTTTAGTCTAGTATCACTTCTGCAGTAAAATTGATTGACTTAGGTATTTTAATTATTAAAATTACTGAAAAAACGCGTCACGTTACATACTTATTATAATATTTACTAATACAAACTAGTGTCACAATGATTTTGCCATCAATATCCTTTTAACAAATCCTTGATCCTATTCGGTGTCAGATTGCATGAGACGCTCCCGAAGCGTTTTGACGATGGGATCATCATCGGAAAGGCCCTGGTCAGCAAGGAATCTGAGAGCCTCCGTGGCACAAGCTTGGTAACCTGCTGCTTGAGGATCTCTTTCCTCTTCCTCCAGCTCCGCCTGAAGCTCCGTTACTTTTGCAAGGCACTGTTGAAGTAGCTCTGACATCTGAGTATTGGCCGCGGATCTGGAGCGCTGCAACAAAAGGAGTTGAGGCAGAATGAGAATGCATTATCTCGTTTATTTGAAATAACCTGATTACTGTAGATGGGACTATTTAAAATCAATTGCGTGGAGATTAACAAAATTATAGATATTTATAATTGAATATCTCTAACTCATCGATATTTTGGAGCTGGATTACAATAATAATCCACTACAGGTCTTAATATCCTTCCGCATCTTCGCTGCCATTACACTTGCAGTCGGTATACAATTTTCCACTTAATTTAAGACAAATTTAAAAAGATATCAGGTATGTCGATTATTATTTCAATTATCTGAAACGGGGATTTCTTTTATGACTTGTATCTTTTATAATTTAACTATACTTCGGTTCCAAATCGGAAGAGACCTTATACTGGTGATTCAAATAAGTCGTATTTAAATGTGTTCGAGGCTCACTTAATATAATTATCACCCGGAAAATCCGTCTTCCTATTGGCTTCGTGCTTATTTTTCTGAATTTTTTGCTCGAAATTTAAAACGTTATTCAATGATTAAACATTTGCAACTAAAAATGGGAAGTGTGATTACACTGCACAAGGACACCCTCGAGGACACCCTTGTGTCTTTACCTTTGAAAATTTCATAACGCGTAAATAGTCTTTTTGCTTGTTTCTTTTGTTCCAAGTTTTGAGTGATGCTGTATTATAGTATTACATAATTACAGTGAATAGCTGAATATACTTCTATAGGAATAGAATAATAGTTTCAACCAATAGATTTTCCGTAAATTATCAAGCAATTCTAGTCCGTCACTACCACTACACCGGCACTACGTGTACTAGTTGACCTAATTGCTGTTTGTACAGTCTTCAGAGATATCAATAAACCCTATTTTGAGGTTTTGAGCAATCAAATAAAGCTCTAGCTTCTGGTCGGAAGAGAATCATACTTGATGATGACGTGAGGTATGCTAATCGTCGAAAATGTCATGCTGCAGTTTTTAGAAATAAAATTACCACTTAAAAAACAATTCTGACAGAGTTGCACAACAATGAAAATCTTCCCAAGATATCTCGTCAAGTAGGTGATAAGTATTCCGTATTTTACTCGAAATTAACATGCGCTACCAGAAAAGCAACCGAAGAAAAGCATATAGGTACCGATAAAAAAAAGAAATTGTTTTGTGGCGCAGAACTTTTTTTTTTAAATTTCGGAAGCATCGACGATCACAAAGAAACATATTAAGCACACTCAGATACTCATAAAATTCGAAATGGAAAGTCGTGCGCCACTGCATGACATCTGGTTTCCCCTTACGTTTATTCCCCGCAGCTCTCTAGCCGGAAAAACTGATAAGGTCTCTTCGGATTCGGAACCGCACTATAGTCTAATACATTATTCTAGTAATATACAGAGTGTAACACCTAAGGTGCCTAGGACCACAGCTTCCTTACCGTACAAGATAATTAAACATCTGTGAGAGTAAAAATTGAGCACAAATAAAATATCGTCGTCATTTTCCTAAAATATTTCCAGAAGCCAGCACTCATAATATGTCTCCTTTAATTGTTTGATTCTTTGACGAAAACTGGTGTATATTGTTTCCATCTTGCAAAGTTAAAACAGACGGAAATAGTAGAGAGGGTCTAACTTTCGAACCGCCTTGGACTCGAGAATTTTTTTTGATTTTTTTTCATAAAGTTGAACCCCCTCTTCATTTTGGTGGCATTTTCAAAAATTTAATCGACGCCCTGGCGGAGAAATGTGCATGCGAAGACATCGGCAATGGGTTTTTTGCACATAACTCGCTTAATTCAACTCTGAGCATAGTAAATATTCGAAAAATGAAGAGCTCTCTAAGACGCGTAATTTGAACTTTGACTGGTCCAACTCGGTCGAACGGTTCTCGAGATATCGCATTTTCAATTTTAAGGCCCTTTCTTCAGGGTTCCGCCGCGGTGCGAATACACCGCCGTCCGTGTTCGCGTGTTTTGCATGGAAAAAACCGACTTAGGGACTTAATTTTTTTTTTCATCGACAGACAGCAGTGTCCTCAATGATGCCTGAAATTTTGAGGTCGCTATCTCGATTAGAGGGGGAGGGGAAGGGGAAATCATAATTAAAATTCAAATTGCTATAACTTTCGCTAATTTTGGGGCCTCGGGCCCAACCAATGGGAGATGACACTTTGGAATGCCTACTTTAAAATTGTATTTTTTTTTCGATTCCGCCAATATTGGCAAGATGCCCACAGAAAAACCGATTTCCCTCCCCCCTTTTTTTTCTTAAAACTGTTTTTTTGCCATGAAAGAAGGGGGTGGCGGTAAAATTTTTTGTACAAATTAAAAAACGCGTTTGGTCCTGTAGAATGACAAGGATTAGGGTTAGTGGGTTCCGCTACCCGGCATTTTTTAGGGCTAAGTGTCCCCTTTCAAGATTTTCTTACCCCATGTCGCTATCTCAATTAGGGCCTGCACGCGGACGTGATATGTAAACCAATTAATCTAGCGTGTGTATCTGTGAGAGAAGAGAGAAAGGAGAGGGAGCGCTAGGCTTGGCCCCCGGCTCTCGCTGCTCCGCGGCTAGATTAATTGGTTTACATATCACGTCCGCGTGCAGGCTATAATTGAGATAGCGACATGGGGTAAGAAAATCTTGAAAGGGGACATTTAGCACTAAAAAATGCCGGGTAGCGGAACCCGCTAACCCTAATCCTTGCCATTCTACAGGACCAAACGCGTTTGGTGACCCTGTGACCTTAATAATGGTCCGATCGAGGTCTACTGGGGCTCAAATCAAAGATAAAAAAAATTCCCGTCTGATGACGAAAATTTTTTTAAGCCCACCCCCTTCTTTCATGGCAAAAAACAGTTTTAAGAAAAAAAAGGGGGGAGGGAAATCGGTTTTTCTGCGGGCATCTTGCCAATATTGGCGGAATCGAAAAAAAAAAACCATTTTAAAGTAGGCATTCCAAAGTATCATATCCCATTGGTTGGGTCCGAGGCCCCAATATTAGCGAAAGTTATAGCAATTGGAATTTTAATTATGATTTCCCCTTCCCCTCCCCCTCTAATCGAGATAGCGACTTCAAAATTTCAGGCATCATTGAGGAAACTGCTGTCTGTAGATGAAAAAAAAAATTAAGTCCCTAAGTAGATTTTTTCCATGCAAAACACGCGAAAACGGACGGCGGTGTATTCGCACCGCGGCGGAACCCTGAAGAAAGGGCCTTAAAATTGAAAATGCGATATCTCGAGAACCGTTTGACCGATGTGGACCAGTCAAAGTTCAAATTACGCGTCTTTGAGAGCTCTTCATTTTTCGACAGGATATATGCTCAGAGTTGAATTAAGCGAGTTATGTGCAAAAAACCCATTGCCGATGTCTTCGCATGCACATTTCTCCGCCAGGGCGTCGATTAAATTTTTGAAAATGCCACCAAAATGAAGAGGAGGTCCAACTTTATGAAAAAAAAAATAAAAAAAAAATTCTCGAGTCCAAGGCTGATGGAGCCTTTTTTTCTCCACTAAAATAGGAAAAGATCGAATCGACACAATTGAAGTTACCTTATTTCAACAGATGAATCTATTGAAACGATTTAATCTATGAATTTTTTGTTCTATTTTTATCAGCCATCTTATAAAAAGCATAATACCCAAACATTGAAGTTATTGTAGTAGTCTTAACCTGAAGAAGTTTACTGCTGTCCAATTTATTTGATTACTAAATCCGGTCTTATTTATTTACAACTCACCCAAGATGTTCGGGCACTTTGATGAAGGAAAACTCTGGTTATCTGAAGTGGATCTTTCTAAGATAAAGAAAATAGGACTGGAAGGTTAACGTGGAAGGATGCAACACTGGTAGTAGAAAGATACGTAATAAGAAAATTAAATTGAGAATGGAAAGATTGTTATCAACTTCCGTCTTTTTTAAGGAGATAATAAAACATCTCTATCAGAAGTTCCCTTAACTTATTGAAGGAATTGTGTTGAGTTACATTTTTCGTCTGTTGAGTTAATTTATAAAAAATCGGGTAAAAGTTTGCAATAACTCAGGTAGCAGAGAAACGTGATGACACGTGAATTTAACGTCGTATTTTGGTGATAATTGGTCATTGACGTCAGCCGCCTATACTATAAGCGACATCAAAAACACGCCGTGTAAGTACCTGATTATGTCACGTTATTAAATACAACCACTAGGAGAAGTCAAAAAGACGTCAATTAACCCCTACTTACTACGTCGTCCTAACCTTTTATTTAAAGTAAAACTCGATAAGTATACAAAATTCAGATTTTTTTTTATAATTTTTGAGCCGAGTGATATTAAGACGCTGAAACCAGAACTACAATATGTAATTCTTCGCCTACGGAATAAAAAGCATTGAATTTCTAATATTTTTAATTGCAAAATCGACAATAATTATTTCTACTTATATCATTGTCATTTTTTGTTATATTTGCGCGAATCTATTTTATAACTTTTAGAGAAATGTATTTTGTAATAGATATGAAGGCAATACTCAGGCATAAAGTACATGTTTTGTTTCGCCCCAAATCACAGGTTTTTAGGCCAATATTCCGTGTTTAATTTGATAGTTTTTACCTCTTTTTTAAGGTGATTTTTACGTGAACGAATGACGTCTTTAATCTGTGACATTTCTACGTCATTACGACGTCGTTATATCATATCATTAAATTCGTCATTGGGCACCACCGGATACCAAAAAAATTACGTCCTAATGACATTATTCTGCTACCTGCGATGTGAGGTCATTTTCACCGCTTCCATTTCCTTGTGACGTAATTTTCGTCGTTTGCCACATTTTTAATAGTTACAAGTCCTGCAGCAACAGAAGCAGCTTCAACAAATTATTAATTTATAGTTATAATGGAATTCAATGTATTAGAGAGAACTCTAACTTAACACATTGAATTGATGAATTCCCTTATATAGGGTGATTCATGACTACTGCAACGTAGTGAAATGCCCGGTAGGAGACATCGAGGTAAGTGTAAATCTATGACAATTTTGTTTTTGCCAACAGGTACAAAGATACAGGGTATTTTCGATGTTTGTAATAATTTGATGAAATCCAACAAAAATTTTGCAGAAACACCATTCTACCGAGGTACTTCATGATGACCTGTCGAAATTGAAAATCCAGGACCGTACTTGAAATAAAAATAGTTTACACTTTTTTGACAAAAAAGCACATTTTCCGATCGACGTTCGGAAAGAACGGCTTCGGATTCGGAAAGTAGAGGAGAAATGGTATGGAAATTAGCATCTTAAATCGAACAGCACACTTCGACCAGTTTCACAAAATAAATTCAAAGTAAGAACTTGCACCTGCCTAAACTTCAATTTTCAGTTTTTGCGCAAAATTGAATTCTAATGTTCCTCGAAATTCATTGGAAATCATTTAAAAAGCTGTCGCACTACGAATTTATATGATAGCCTATTGCCATTATACTTGAAGACAATTTTTTCGCATTTAAAAAAAAAAGTAAAAAAAAAAAATCAAACGGCATCCGTTTGTCCACGTTTGTCCAACCAAAATTTTCGTTTGTCCGCCTTTAAAAGAAAGTTATGACGAAGCTTAAAAAATTGACATCAGCACTCCCATGAAAGAATTTCGTGCATTTATTTTCAAACGTCATTCGTTTGTCCACGTTTGTCAAAAAAAATTTTTCGATTGTCCACCTTTAAAAAAAAAGTTACGGTAAAATTTAAAAAATCGATTTTTGTTGAGGGTGGACAAACGAAAATTTTGGATCGACAAACGTGTACAAACGGTAAACAAACGAATGCCGTTTGATTTTTTTTTTTAATTTTCAGTTAGGGGTGCCAGCCTCACTGGCTTGTCAAAAACTTCAAAAAAAGTTATCATAATAAGCATGACAGACAGCACTTTTAGTGTTAACTACGTATCAACGACCATTACCGGAACTTTAAAGTTTTTGCCACTAGTGTTAGGAACGGAATTAGAACGGTTTTGTAGCGTGCCTGGCACGAAAATAGGGAAGGGTTTTCAGGTGAAAGTTACGTTATAACAACGACCCTGGAACAAATATAATTATTGCGTTCCACTGACGTAGTGCGCACGTAATAACGTGGTATCAGCTACCTGAATGAAATCTCCTGGTTATCTCTATAACTGCATGGAACCTAAAAGTAACTGTGATATTATAAAACAACTAGTGAAAATTACTTTGAAGTATTTTTCATTGGTAGCCAAAACGTAGTTTTAAATTGGAAATTACTACAAGGTCTCGCGACTTATTGAAAGTTTAATTTCAAGTCCCAACAACGTACCCACAACTTCAACAAATATTTTGAAGTTTAATAAACTTTGAAGTAAATATCAGGCAATCTGTCAAAGTTATTGCAACTATCATAATATTACTTCAAGGTTCCATCGATTTTACGATAATTTTATTAGTGACGATAACGCTTCGTAGACTTTTAAAAACTACTAATGAGAAGAAACATAACTATTAATAACTACCGATAGTTACCTAAAAAGTTTAAATTGAGGTAATAATAGCTGATGTGTCAAAAATGTAGTCTTAGATACGTAATATCGACTTAGTGAAAGTTCCGATTACTTACAATCCCAGTGGCTGCTATTTTGTTGCTGCTTGGGAGGGTACCTAGTTATTTTACAAAACTCGCGACTTGTAAATAAAGATAAGAATGAAGGTAGTCTTTACTGTCCTTAAATGTTACATACTTAAATGGGCCATCGAAAAGGTAACAAGCCTAATAATTTGGAAAGTGAAGATCTATGCAAAAAACGCCGAAACAGGTCGATTTTGTTATCGAGGGGGACATATTTTCGTGACAAATTTAACTACCCAAGTTCACCCCCTTGGCAGGGGTAGCTACCATTTTGCTTATGATCATAGGGAATAGATATCGAGTGATACATCATTTGAAAGCTACTTGAATTTTCTTTACAACGATATCCAACATTTTGGGTTTCGCTTACATACAGGGTGGCCCAACGAAAATCTAACTCTCATCTTAATAACTTGGAAACTGAAGATGTACACGAAAAACGCCGAAACAGGTCGATTTTGTTATAAAAGTAGGCATATTTTCATGAAAAATTCAACTACCTAAGTTCACCCCCTTGGCAGGGGTAGCTACTCCTTTGCTTATCATCATAGGGAACAGCTATCGAGTGATACATCATTTGAAAGCTACTTAAATTCTCTTTACAACGATATTCAACATTTTGGGTTTCGCTTACATACAGGGTGGCCTAAATACAAGTGATTACGCGAGTTACGTTTTCGTTGGGCCACCCTGTATGTAAGCGAAAATGATACATCATTTGAAAGATACTTGAATTATCTTTACAACGATATGCAACATTTTGGGTTTCGCTTACATACAGGGTGGCCTACATACAAGTGATTAAGGCGAGTTACGTTTTCGTTGGGCCACCCAGTATGTAAGCGAAAGTCAAAATGTTGGATATCGTTGTGAAGAGAATTCAAGTAGCTTTCAAATGATGTATCACTGGATATCTGTTCCCTATGATGATAAGCAAAGGGGTAGCTACCCCTGCCAAGGGGGTGAACTTTGAACTTGGGTAGTTAAATTTATCACGAAAATATGTCCCCCTCGATAACAAAATCGACCTGTTTCGGCGTTTTCCGCATACATGTTCACTTTCCAAATTATTAGGCTTGTTACCTTTTCGATGGCCCACCCTGTATAAATCTATAAGAGATAAATCTATCGTGAAAAATTTTATCAATGAAAAAAAAAATTAAAAATCTCGTACCCTTTGCTGTCTGTTCCGTCTGTCCTTCCTTACGCCGCTAGTGACGGACATTGCCTTACGCCTCTTCATCTTCAGACTTCAATACTATCACCACTAGTCACCAGCACCAGCACCACACATTCACATGAAAAGCACCGAGTTCTTACAGAAGAAAAAAAATCCAGCCTGATTCCAGCCACTCAGCTAAGATCTTCACATGATAATTTGACAAAATCTTCATCCGCAATAATTTAAACTTAGAAAAGTCGACATGCACTGACTGAGACTCAGTCTTTCATGCTCATGTGGAGAAAATCACCAGCACCAGGTCATAATATTCTAGGTACAGATTTAGTGGTTCTTCACCTCACATCGTCTACTAGCAGATCACACCTACCAGCACGAGGCCTGCCTGAATGCAGGTGAGGATGGAGCGGCATGTGCAATGCGGGAAACAGCTGGCCGGTTGTTGTGAACCAAAGCCCGTGTGCAAGCTGCGAGAGTGGCGCCAGTGGCGTAGGGCGTAGGGCCTTGTCTGATTAGATTTCGATGAGAGAAAGTTTAATAAAAATCACAGATTATCAATAGAGTAAAGTATATCGCAAAAGTAAATGAGTCGAGATATCATTACAGACATTATATCTTTAATATTGCGAAAAAAGTTAAATTCAGATTCTTTGATCAAATATTATACCTAAACAAAAAACTATTGTCAAAAAAAAAATTATTTTTACAGTTTTTTTATATCTCATAAACCGTATAAGATACAGAACTCAGCTTTTGTACAAATCGTACCAATAATTTTAGGACCTTATTTAATGCTAACTAATCTTTTTCATATGCCAGTGGCGAAGATTTTAGGGTTGCGTGAGCTTTCTTTGCCCCTAATGTTTACGATACTGGGAAAATTGACATTTTAAAAGCGCAATTTTTACCGCCAATATCTCCTACACCATAAATGCATTCTTGGTCATAAATGCTAACGTGAGCCGTTTTCTAGAAAAACGACAATTTACAATGAAAAATTCTCTTTGGATGTTTCAAAACAGTGTCGGAAAATTTACAAGAATTGAGTTCTGTATCTCAATGGTTCTTGAAATAAGTACCTACCTTCTAAAAACTGGAAAAAATTATATTTTTTTGACACCATGTATATCAAAAACGGCGCACTTCCGGACAGAAGTTAATGAAAATTTTTTGTTTATTTTTGACTAAAGAATCTGTCTTTAAAATTTTCCGCAATATTAAAGATACACCCTGTATATAATTACATGTGGTCCAGTTTATAGCGTCAGGATCATGACTTAAGGCAGTCGATGATGGTCCGGCGAAAAATGAGCTCACCACTTTCCCTGTTTATCACTTTTTTAAATTTTTTAAAGCTTCATTTTATTTTATTTGTGTCTGTTGGAGCTACAAAAGACCTGAAATCAAAACCCCTAAAGGTTCCAGTGGGACAGTGATTTGACAGCGGCTTGCCAATTTTATTATGCAAAAAATGAGAATATTGAAAATTTTATATTTTTATTTTTTATTAATATTTCAGTAAGATATAAAATGACCTCTTACCACTTCGTCCTTAGACAGGTCTATTTCTGTCATGCTCATATCCTGTATATGAGCATGACAGAAATAGACCTGTCTCCGAAAGAAGCTCATCACAGTTCTATTCCTGCGTTAAAAAAGGCCGACTTAACTGAAAATATCTATGTCCAAAAAGGCCCCCTTTTCAAGATAAATTTCTCAAAAGCGAAGGCCAACCAATACACACATATCTTCCAAAACGTACATATTCATTTTTCTGCTGGAACTTTTTTTTATCAGCACGCCACTGATAGATTCCCTATTTTTTGGTTACAAGAAAGGTTTACAAAAATAAAATAAAAAATAAAATAAAAATAGAAGGCTCTCGATAGTCTGAAAGTTTGAGGTCGTGAAAATTCTTCAGTAGGTCGACTTCGGACGTTTGACCTCCCGATTTTTTTTTATCAAAAAAATAGCGGTGTGATAGATGTTCTTGAAAAAAAATTTCAATCAATTTTTAATTTCCCTTTTATTGAATCAATTCTTCTTAATTTTGTTACATGATTTAACTAATATGATTTTGTGTATATTCGTATCATTAAGTTTTATTCGTTAGTAGTTTTATGATTTTTTTTTAATAAAAATGTTAACAAATAAAATTTAAGCGAAAAGGTGTTCAGAAACTTGTACCTATACGTTTAGGTGTTCGAAAAAAAAATTATAATAACGTTATAAAATTTGTTGCTCGAGCAGAATCATTTCCTCAGTTTTCTGCTAATAATTTCCGGACGCCGTGTATGTATAATCGTAGCAGCACACCGAGAAATTAGTTTCAGTTTTAAAAAGTGTGTGGTTACCCATCCATGTATTATACCTAATAGTTAAGAATTATGTTTAAAATGTGGCATGATAATATACATCCAGTAATAAATACAGTGTGTTTCTAGGCCTGTTCTCATATTAAGTGCGATAACAATGTGTATCTATCGTATATCGTACAAAACTTTATCTACAATCATTAAAAATCAATAATTGTGATATTTTCATCACTATTAAGTGCAAACACTTATGATATAAGTTGTCTATGGACGAATACGGTAGTTACCGCCTAACTATAAGGACACGTTTGATTTTTTAATCAAAACTATGAGTAAAAAAAAGTCATGATATTATTTAAAATATTTAATTTAATTTAATATTAATCTCGCCTCAGATATTAATTTCATCATATTATATTGAAGCAGCCGCTACAAAAGTCTTACTTGATAAAACAAGATACCTACGAGAAATATGACGAGAAAAATGTAAATTTTTCCTAAACATTCGGCGAGGTGTTTCTTATACTGCTAGTGCGTTATTAGGTTTATTCACGTACTAGTGCGGTAATAGGGAATATTATCTAACTTAAATGAATGTGATAAGTGCTCTTTATCTAATGATTGTAGATAAAACAAAATAAAGTTGCTTTTAAAAATAATTGCATTAAGACATACAACTGTCAACACTACTGTCTGGGTGGTTTTATTATATTGAACCACCGAATTAACCAACTCTTAAGCAACTCAAGAGTAGGTAGGATTCAGTTATTTCAGTTTAAATCGGCTATAGACAATCTGAATCTATTAGGTAAGTAATTTGTATTATATTGTCATAGTATAGTGTCAAACAGTACGTTAATTGATACATCCCACATAATATCGAACTATATCCATTCATGATATACGTCAATGCTGATGTTCTTGTTTTTTGGCGTGGGATTGGTCCATATGTCATCTTCATTTCCTATACAATCTCAATGGGTCTACCGCTGGTTATAGGTTGTCGGGGCATGCCGCAGCTGTCTAGTGCAGCAGCTGCCGGCGGCTCTCCCCACGGTGACTCGTGTTCGCTGGAAATCCATTATTATTACAGGGAATACTACGAGATGAGTCGTCACGATTCACGTTGTGGCTGCTGAAGCAGGATATTGCAGATTGCAGTCTCATTAATTAGAAATACTCGGTTTGGAGTGATCACGTTTGATTGCGTTTGACCATTTTAGGTGCTGCAGACTTGTTTCTGTTCTGCAAATTTGACAGATCGAATTGGACTTAGGTAAACTAATCCAAAAAAAAAAAAGAAAATAATTGAATCCGAGGGTTAAAATTTGACAACCGCTCAAACTCATCTTTGATTAATATCCTTCGTTACCATGGAAAAAATCATGAAAATGATATGGTATTAACTCGAACTTATTCTTTAATATTTTTACCATTATTTTTACCAGAAAAATGATTGGCTTTGCGGTATAGTGAAACTAGGAACATTTTCCATTTTAACATTTAATCTAAGAAAAAATCGAAGTGTGGAGTGATTCGATTGAAAATTTGGAAAAGTCTGCGTTACTAGAAAACCTGCGGCAGTATATTTTATGGGACCTGCTGGAATCTCAATTGATTCAGGCGATTTAATGAAACCACATTAATATGCATCAGTATTAAAACTTCCACGCTAACTGCTGCACCACTCTTTCCAAATATTATGTAGATTGCATTTTTTTTGACACTTGAATCCTCCCATATAACTTTCAGGATTCAATTTACGTAATTATTGTTAACCTGTTTAAAAGAAAATGGCAGTACTCTGAAGCAAAAAACTTTTTTCTGACAAAAAAATAGACATACCTACCACTTAACAGAAAAGCAGATAATATGAATGTTTTCAAATTTATTCACATAATAATTACTAATTCCTGTGGAATAGTATAACTATTATTTAACTGATGTGAAGTTAATACTAAAATCGATTATGTAAATAAGAACCCTATTAAAATAATAATTTCTACATTAGGTACTTGTAGTTAATTTTCTTTATTTACGCACGGTAGGTATAAAATATAGCAGGTAGAAAGCTCACCAAGGCAAATATTTCACTTCAGCTAACAAGATATTTCATAAAGGTTTTCACAGAAAAATAAATGTTAATAATGCCCAAAGTAGGACATTCCGGGGATAAGTTAAAAATAATTCATCAACAGGATATTTTATTTGAAAAAATAACTCGAGCTCAGAAGCTCGGAGCTAGAAAGCTTGATAAGAAACACAAACAAAAAAATGTCGGATCATCAGTGTTTCAGAAAATTATTTTCTACGTTAAGCAATATTTAAAACGGGCAAGCTTACATGGAGTTCAATATTTGGGTGAAAACAGGACAATCATTGAATAGTAAGTTTTAGAAATGGCAACTAAAAATTTAGAATAATAACAAATTATATACTCGTACATAAGTACTTATAGTCCTAGATCAAAATTGTAAGCAGTAACTGACCTTACTCAAAAAGCCATTTCGGAGAAGAGACAATAATTAGAAAACATAAGTTTCTGCTTGCCGCTGCTCCGAAATGACTTTTTTAGTAACTTACTGCCAACAATAATTTTTAATCTGGGACTATACCAGAAGGTTTGATTCAATTTTTGTAAAATGAATTTGGCTACTTATTTATACAGTGTGACCCAGGATAAGCGAATTTATAAGTATAAATGACAAAAAGTTTTTGTGTTGAAATTTGACCATATTTTGATTTTTAATTATTACATCAAGCATGTCTTGACAGGAGCATTATTTTTGTTTTCTGTTTACGTAAAGTATCTATTCTGAACGATATATCCAATAATTTCTTGTTGAGTTTTTTATTGTTTTTTTTTATTTTTTATTGAAAAATACATTCAGTTGATTATAAGGGTTAATTTTTGGCAGAATCTTTCAGGTCATAATTATTATTTTGCGATTGCCAAAATCTGATCAAGAGAAAAAAAGTAAGTTAGTAATTTGACAATATTTGTATGCATAAAAGTATCTCATATCTGGACACAAGCGCGTTAAAGAATGTCATTTAGAAACTAGCATCAGTGTCAATATAAGGAAACTTTCAGCAATTCGAGTAGTGGAACAGAGATGAAGCTATCACCTTCAACTACAACACTTGTATAAATATTAATTTATATTTTTTTTATTTATCGGTCACAATAGCCAAGCTGCTAGAGTTTCGGTCAAACGATCTCTAAAGTGCAGCATGACTTTTCTTGGTCAGTACTTAGATGGGTGACCAATTTATAGTGATAAATAAAAAAGTTCCGTGACCGATCGTGCTCCGGGAGGTACGTTAAAAAGGGGGTCCCGGCTGCTTCACAGCAGTCGTTAAGTTATGTCAGAGGCCCTTGGGCTACTTGAAAACTTCTGACACTTGGGCTTTACCACAGCCATACGATATTTATTTATATATATTTATTTATTTTTTTACAACACTTGTTGCTTCTGACTGATATTTTTTGATTGGTAATATATCTATTGTTAAATTTCACTACACTTTCTGTTATTTTCTCGTTATGATCTTTAAAGAGAATGACTTTTATATGAAACACTGCAGAATTAAAAAAGAAAAGTCACGTAATTACAAAAAAGTCACCTTTAATAAATAAATGAGTGAGGAAGAGAAGAATTTTCCTTTAGCATACATGCAGTTATGTTCAGATCCTTTTTTCGCAGCTTTTCTCATAAATTAAGATTTGTCATGTGCAAGATGCTAATTATTCAATATTTTAGTGTGAATTTTAATGCTTGAAATATTTATGATTAATTGCAGTGTGTGGTGGAGTTCTATAATTATATTGAGCCTAGTTGGTTTCTTCTATATGGTTTATGATATTTTCGCAAAAGTGCTCCAAAATCCTATATTCATATCTTTCGCTACCAGAAACAGGCATATTTATGACATTCCTTTTCCTGCTCTCACAATTTGTCCTGTAAATAAAATAAAATCTTCAGTTTTCAATTTTTCTGAATTTTTGCGCCGAAATGACAGGAAAATTACTTTCAAAAATGAAATCGAGTAAGTAAACAATTACAGATCAATAACCAAAAGACTAAGGTAAATGTTCCGTTCCTACTTTCAGAAGAAAATACGCCAATTATATGAATGTTTTATGTCAAGAAGAAAATCTGAATTTTCACGATCAGAGCGCATTTGATGAATTTTTAGATCCAACTGATTTCTTCTCATTTTTGAAGACTGTAAGTATAAATATCCTCTTTTCCATTCACGATATTTTTTACTTAGATAATGGAAAACTTTGTATTCACAACGGTTTTTTTTTTGTTTTAATTTTGAATTGTTTTAAAAACAAAACTATCACAGATAAAATACTCATTTGGAGGGCGATTTTTCAAAATGTGATAAATAACGATAAAACGATAAACAATTTTTTCCACGCAAGCGTTCTAAAATACCACAAATATGATTCTGTATACACCTTGTAGTGTAGAAGGATCCTATTATGTTACTGGGAACAATTTTTTTCATGATTGTCCTAGCACAATGTATTGAACTTTAACCTGCGGACTAGAAAGGACCCGTGGATTATCTACGGCAACAAAAACGTGTAAGGGACAGTAACTATACTGCAGTATCCCCGTCCCAGTCTTGTTTTTGTATGATAGAAAAAGGTGGGGATACTTAACTGGTGAGTGTTGCCTAAAAATATCTCGTGCTATGAATATACGATAATAATAAGAGGGTCGTTTGAATAGTTTCAGGCCTTATTGACAAAGAGTACTGGTACTCCTAAAATTCTGTTCTTTCACTTGTCCTGTGAAAATTTCAAGGCATTCCGATTAGTATTTAACTACTGCCATTATTTCAAAATGACAAGTAACGACTCGTGTCGGTGAACCTACTTCTTCATATAAAATCATTTTTCTTCCTTAGTGTTTATGGCCTTTAGCTTTTACCAGCTATTTGATCAGCACTGTATAAAACCATGAAACATTTTGTTGCCGAGTACAAACGCGGTCGTACCACAATTTTTGATGATGAACGTTTTGGGCGACCAAAAACTAATTCAACTAGGTACAGAAGATGTTGACTTGGTGTTGGAAAATCTCCGATTGACAGTTAAGGAGATTGCGGAGTCTTGTGGGACATCAGGTGAACGGGTACCCGAGATTTTACACGAAGACTGGGATATGTGCAAATGATCCTCGCGTTGGGTTTGTTGACAATCGACCAAAAGCGGGTACGCCTAGCATGTTGTGCGAAATGTCTTGAGTTGTATAAAAAAAAATGCAGTAGAATTTTTGCGACGTTTTGGTAATTACTATTGATGAAAGCTGGACTCATCAACCCCGAGACCAAACAACAGTCAATCGAGTGGATCTATATGCGAGAACCAACTCAGAAGAAGGCGAAGGTCGTTCTTCATGCGGGAAAAGTGATTGCAACAGTTTTTTGTGATTATGATTGTGAAATTATTGTGATTGAATACCTTCAGAAAGATGAAAGATCTTTGTTGCTAGAATTTGTTGCTAGATCGATTTAAGTCCAAAACCAACAAAAACGATCATTCTTGGCCAAGAAGAAAGTAATGCTGCTTCACCGGGACAACGTTCGAGAGCGTACGTGGTGGTCGCAATTACGCAATGGAAAAATTGCATGACCGAAATTCGAATTGCTTCTATTCACTGTTTCACCCAATCTATCTCCCATTGATTTTTTTTATATATATTTTCAAAGTTGAAAAAATTTCTTTGAAATATGGGTCGAATACTGAGGTGGAAAGCGCTGTTAGAACGGTAGTTTTTGGGTTTAACAAAATAATTTTTTTCTGGTGGTGTGAAGAGTTAAGAAAATTGTTTGACCAAATGTATTGGAGTTACAAGGAGATCATGCCCAGAAATAAATTTCGTCTTGGTTCAAAATCTCTGTTATTCTAGAAAAGACCTGAGAAACTGAGCCTCGTATCTAATCATTGCGAGTCCTCTCTAGGAGGTTAGAGTGAAGTGATAGTTTAATATCAAAATATGACACAATACTGACTATTTACTACAATAATTTATTCTACTATTAATTAATTTACTTCTTAAAAAAATATAATAATTTCTTTCATAATTTTTAAGGTTTGAAATTCACAATAATTAAATATAAACATTTTTTCATCTCAACTTATACCTACCTATCTCATTTTACTTTCATAGACCGCTGATTATAACAATTGCGGACAATAATGTAGACTTTTCAATGAATAACCTAAAGAAGTCTTCTTCCTCCAGGAGTTTATGCGGATGAAGCTTATATATTTTTTTATTATCATTCTAGAATGGAGTAAATGTATTTCTGGAAGATGGGCTAATTCAGGGGAAATACGACATTAAAATGAGCGATTTTAAAACGACCTTTACACAATATGGATTGTGTTACACTTTTAATAGATTGCAATTTGAAGACATATTCAGGGATACTGTGTAAGTACTTTAATTTAGTTCTTTGAACGTAAGGCTATTTTCAGAATTAATCGTTATCCAGGATTAATAACGAGATCCAAGAAGTCGACAACTTTTATAACGTATCTTGGAATCAAGAAAATGGCTATGACCAAGCTCAGGATATGAACGCCTTCATCGATTCCTTCCCATTTAGATGTCTAGTAAAAGGAAAATTTGGTGGAATTAGTATGTTTTTGGTTGAAAATGAAACCAGGTTTGAACCAGCATGCTCTGAAACACCTGTGGGCTTTAGGGTATTATTATTATAATATTATAGTTTAATTAATATGAAAATTTTTTATCGATGAAACACAAGCACTGGTATTTCCATAGCGCCAGTATAAATTTTGAAATTTTGTGACGATAAGGGCCGACTCTGGACAAGATGAAGTTGTCCATAATCGGCCTTGTTTTACTACTAAAGGCAGATGATATTCATATTATAGTTTTTGAATATGAAATATAATAATAATCGTTAAGAAAAATTAATTTTTCAAATATAATATAATAAAAAATATATTTCTAGCTTTTACTGCACAGCCCATCGTCGGTACCATCACTCAACGATGATGATATCATGCTACCTGCTAATTATAGAATTATAATACCTATAGAGGCTTCAATTATAGAAACTTCAGACAGTGTAAAGCAGTACAAGCCTTCTAAAAGCGATTGTTACTTTGCCAATGAAAGAAGTCTTAAGTATTTCAAACTCTACAATCAAGAAAATTGCGAGATTGAATGTGCCACTAATGCCACCTTGGAAAAATGTAACTGTGTTCAGTTTTTCATGCCAAGTAAGTACAACAATACATCTTTCAGCAAACGATTTTTGTTTTACGTTTTTAAATTATTGTACTTGAAGGAGAGAATGGTACGGCAATTTGTGGTGGATCACGAATAGAATGTTATAGGGACGCTTGGTGTAAGTTTACGTCTTGAGTAAATTCATTTAACCCAAATCATATTTTATAACCTATAGATATGCTAGTGCTGGAAACTATTAAAAATCAAGAATTTGGCAGTGATATTACGAGCACTGGACAACAAGATTATTTACCGTCAACTTGCAATTGCTTGCCTCTTTGTACAGATGTTACATATCAAATATATGTCAGGCCAAAGTTGCTCACTAATTTGCAACTAAAAAAATTTAAAGAACGCTATCATGATGAAACAGACGATGACAGGTAATTTTTCAAATAAATATAATAATGATCTTTGAACAAAAAAAATTACAAATTTTAGACGCCATATTGCGAACTTGCTGATATATTTTAAAGACGATCGAGTTCACACGAGAGTGAGAAGTGAGCTGTACGGAATTTCAGAATTCGTTTCGAATTGTGGAGGCCTTTTGAGTTTGTTCACAGGATTTTCATTGTTAAGCATTGTAGAACTCATCTATTTTTTAAGCTTAAGAATAATTGGCAATATTAGATTATTTGGAAGGTGGTATGGGTCCACCACAATATAATTCAACAAATATCTGCAACATATATGTATGTTCTGAAGTGTATTCGTGGAATAAAAATAAAAATAAAGGACTAATTTTAAATATGCCAATCAATGAAGTCAATGGAGTCAATGGAGGATCCATAATATGCGATAAGAAGAAACTATTACCACCAATAATTTTAAGTTAATGTTTGGTTTTTCATCAGGTAGATGAGCTTTTGATTGTACTTGCCAACCGTATGAATGTCCTGGGTATTTGAATTTTACACAAAAAATGACATGCCGGATTTGTTGGAAAAAATGAACTTTAATATGAGGCAAATTGGAAAATAAATGGTCCAATTCAATGGCCACACAATTGCCAGATTTGAATACCAGCGATTTTAACTTGTGGGATGACATGAAGCATTTAGTGTACGAAGCAGGTTAGATTGATAATTTGGAGGAACTGCAAGAAGGACGTATTATTTCTACCTTGCTACGGAAGAAGACCGTACCTATGTGCAGTTTTTTCAAACTTCGGTTTTTTGGTGTTTTGTATGTTTCTTGCTTAGTTCTATCAAATACACTAGACTATAATACGTCCAACTCCGGCAATTTTACATGCATTTCGAAGGCAGCCGCTGTGGCAGCGCCATCTAGTGTCGCGAGTTGTAACTAACACACTGCACCATAGTGATGTGCAGCAGATAACAGTATCGAGTAGATATTGATACATTAGTCACAAGTATCTGATACGTTGAGTTGATTACTTGATTACTTTTGCTTGCTTGATACTTAATCATTATACCCAGACCCCGGACCCGATATTTCTCTATGGGATCGTTGAGTACCTACTGACTAGTTATGCAAGGCTACTTCGGTCCTCTAAGAAAATTAAAAAAAGTAAAAATTTCAAGCCAGAAAACAAAAAAGGAATAATTATAGGTATACTTGACTCTTTAAAAATTATAAGTAATATTATAAGTAATAATTAAAAAATTTCAAACAGCACAAAGTAGTCCTATGGACGTCCAATGGACGAACTTTTGTGGACGTACATAGGAAGTCCATGCAGAGAAGTTCGTAGGACGTCCATTTATTGTCCATGGACCAATGGGCGTATAATGGATACTCAACGGACGTCCATAGGACACTCGGTGCTATCTGGGACATAATAATTATCAAATAAAAATGTAAATATGTAACTGTATTACATATGTATAATGAAAAAATACATAGGTATACGTACCGAACCGAAGTACGGACAGAGATGCAATACAAGATACAAGGCCATATGGGCTAAAACATCACGTGGAACAAGGAACTATGATTATACATAATTCAGTTCCAGCACTCCAGGAGCAGGAGTTTATAGTAGAGATACAGTTCCGAGGGTCAGGGTATGCGTGTCGTGATTACGGCTCCGCTCCAGTCGGCGATGTGGCTATGGCTAAACAGTTCCAAAATACCGGTATTTTGTCGCGGTATTTTTCTGTCGCGGTACCAGTTGGATTGGAACGGTCGTACTCTTCGGTAACAGTATTTCCCATCTCTATTCCGGGCCCAGTAGAACAACTGTAGCCGTCCTCGAGCCGCCAGGTTCGCTAGTGTCGCCTCGCTGCCGGTTTTCAGTCGAAGTTGGACGTATTATAGTCTAGCGTATTTGGTTCTATCAAATGAATGATAAATGAAGAAAAAATTTCCAAAAATGACAGAACAATTAATTTGTAATTTTTCATTCACATTCCCAATTTTACTATACAATGTGTAAGAATTCCTTCGTATTTTTACCACATGTGGAAATAATAATTGGATAAAGTGTTTGTAAATACTACATACGTAAACACCGTATGTGGTTACATACGGCGTTTATATAATATAGTTTAATTTATGTTGAAAATCAGCTTAATGAAAACGCCGTATGTGTTTAATATATGTATATGAAATTACATTGGGTTGTCAGTTGTCACTGTAGTCAGTCTGTAAAAATTCCATAAGTGAACATTTTTGACTAACAATACTACAGGATGTTAAAAATAAATATGCTTAAAAATAATGAGGTAAAAATTAACATAAGAAATCTTTCAAGTTCTTCAATAGCTATTAAAAGAGGGGTCCCACAAGGAGGACCAACTTCACCAACTTTATTCAATTTAGCAATCAATTACATTTATGAAGAAATTTGTGATCCCAGTTATGCAAACAAATATGGTTATGAACTTGACAATAATTATGATCGTCTATGTCTAACTGGTTTTGCAGATGACCAAGTAGTAACAGCATCAAATGAACAGTCAGCTACACGAACAATCGATCTAACAGAGGACCTTTTTAATCAAATAGGTCTTGAAATCAATCATAGCAAAAGTCATGCTATTAATATTTCTTCTGGTAAGCTTACAGATATTCCTCTTAAACTATCAAATGGACATATCATAAGAAGTCTGAAGCAAAATGAACGAATACGCTATTTAGGATGCAGTTTTGAAAGTGAACTAATATTCGATGATAACATAATTGAATGTCTTCAAACAAATTTACAAAAGCTGTCAAGTTCTCCCCTATTAAAACCAGATCAGAAAATTAACATAATTAATCAATATATATTTCCAACATTAATCTATCCTATACAATCTGCTCCGATCAACAAAATCCCTTCATATGTTACTGATGGTTTAGACGTTATGATTCGAAGAACAGTTAAAGAAATTATTGGACTTCCGAGCAACACAAACAGTAATATGTTTTATGCTTCACGTAATCTTCGAGGACTAGCTTTAATGAGAGCAAAATGGGAAGTCAAATTACAACCTTTTGCAATAGCAAAGAAACTAGATCTTATTAACGACAATCTTTTACATTCTGTATGTGATTTTAAAAAGGAGCAGTTAGACTGCCTTCAATCATTATCAATCGAAGGCAAATCCACCAAAGAAATTCGAACCAAACTTAGATTATCAGCTTTTGAAGAATGGAACAAATGCTCATATCAAGGAATAGGAGTCAAACATTTTCAAACTTATACAAAAACGAATAAATTTATTTTCACAAAGAGCAAATTATCAATATCCGACTGGACTTCAGCTATCAAACTCAACATTAATTACGCAAACTTGAATGGTGTCCCTGGTTCAAATCACAGTTCCAACCTCTGCCGACGATGCAACGAACAGCAGAGAGAAATACCCTCCCATGTAATTGGAAACTGTAAAGCGAACAACAGCCTAATCATTAACCGCCATCATAATGTTAATAAACACCGAATTACTGAAGTTTTAAGAGAGAAAAAATTTGTATGCTATGAAGAAGTACACGCCGTAGACACTGATGGTCTTAATCGCTTCAGTGATATTATTGCATTTGATCCAAAAACAGACTCTGCCTTTATTATCGACCCTACAATTCGTTTTGAAAGTAATGACTGTCATCAAGATGATAAAATTCAATTAGAAAAAAAGAATATTTATGAAAAATGTTTTAATTTTTACCAGAGCAAATATTCACCAAGTTTTGGCATGCGCAAATGGGAAGTCATCGGCCTTTGGTTTGGTAGTCGTGGTACAATCGGTAAAAGTGTAATTGAATTCTTCAATCGCTTTAACCTGAACTCAGAAATAATTAACGAAATTTCTGAACAAATTTTAATAGATTCCATCAGAATCATAAACAAACACATTTATTCCTAAAATTAATGTTCTTTAATTATTATTTATGTTACAATTTTTAATATTTATGTTATTTTTTTTGATTGATCGATATGCTGTGTATAAATGCAACCCAAGTTAAATGGGCAGTCCACTTTATTCAATAAAGTTTTTCTCCTCTCTCTCTCTGACGGATAAACTCTTCAGTACATTGTAGGGGACACTCAGTAGAGTACGGGAAAAATAATTTAAAAAATTCTGGTCTTCAATTTGTTAAGATAAAAAATGCCAAAGTTAACATTTTACTTATCTTTGTTTTTCAGTATTTGCAAAAACTAAATGATTTTACACATATAAAAAGGGTACTTTAATCGTTATCAATTAAAAAAATTGCTTAAGATGTATTACTGGCTTGGAAAATTTAATAAGGTTTTTTTCTTTTCTAAGATGCTGAAAAAAAACCATTTGGCAACAACGGTTTTGATACCTTGACTACCTGCATTGTTAGAAATTAGACGAAATTACCAAATAGCAGCAGTTATCGTGTTAAACGTTGCCAAATTTATGGTTTATTATTTTGCTTATATCTTTTAAAATGTAGCTCTGGATTTTTTAAAATTATTTTTCCCGTACTTTACTGAGTGTCCCCTACAATGTACTGAAGAGTTTATCCGTCATTTTCTTAACACCCTGTATAACGGCGTATTGTACGTTTAAATTTGTAAAATACAATTTAAACAAATTTTTTTCACTGAATGATGGTTAATTCTTAACTTCAAGAAGTTATTATACAGGGTGATTCTTATAACCTGAAATAGACAAATATCTCAAAAAGTAAGCACTTTGCAGTAAAATGTTTTTCACAAAAGTGATAGTTTGGCCGGCGAGGAACATCGTTTGAACACAAAAACCCCCCTGCACCCCTCACCGCTTGCAAGGGAGAGCAGAAACCTTAAAATTTTAAATAACAACCACTATTTTTTATTGCGAATTGAAATTTAGCTACAAAAAATGCTTAGGATTTATTGAATAATTTTGGAGATTACTCATAGATGGCGCTGTAATCGAGAAAATTAGATTTTGTTCATTTCTACCAAAATCTGTACCGTACCTAAGTACTTCGTGGAAGAATGTTCTTTACAAAAGTGGTTTCCTTTGATGGGGGACATCAACATCATTTAACGCAAAAACCGGGCTACATCCCTTATCCCATGCGAGGAAGTAGCTTTGAAATTTTAAACGTCAACACCAATTTTTCAACAATTATTTTCGAAATCAACAAAAATGATTCAGATAATTTTTTTTTGTCACTTAATGCGAATTGGCAATAAAAAATTGGAGTTGTCATTTAAAATTTCAAATCTACACACTTTCTCGCAAGGTGTGAGGGGTGCAGATCGGGTTTTATGTTAAAAATGTCCGACAAAAAAATACTTTTGCGAAAAAAAATTCCCGCACAGCGCTTATACTTTTGAACACTTCAGGCAATAGGAATCACTCTTGTTTACCTCTGTTATTATACAACTTATACTAAAACATATGTTTTTCTATACTTGCCTATAAAAAAATGAAAAACAGGTGAATTACAGTGAAGAAACGAAAAACAGGTAAGTTATTTTTTGATCTTTGTTTTGAATTTTTAATAAATAAGTATAGATACCTTCATCTGTATAACTTTAGCCAATGCTTTCGGTATACAGGGTGTTTCAAAACATATATCGGAAAATTAAAGGTGTGATTCCTTGGCATTTTCTGAGAAAAAAAATTCTCTCTAACATGGGTCCGCAAACCCACCGTTATCGAGATACAGGCTGTCAAAAAAAAAAACAAAAAAAAATTCAGCTATTTGACGATATCTTCGGAACCGTCTGAGATATAAAACTGAAATTTTGTACATACAGGGTGTTAAGAAAATGACGGATAAACTCTTCAGTACATTGTAAAATATCATTAATAGTACCTACTTTTTTGAGGGCTAATTAATTTTTTTATATGGCAACGCAGCAAAATATATAAAAAAATCAAACTGAAGTAATGTCGTTCTTGTCCACAACAAAACATAAAATATTGCTTCTTTTATGTTTTTCATTATAAATTGCTGTTTCTCTCGAAAACAGTTTACGTTAAAGCTTTTGACCAAGAGAATTTTTTTTATGTATAGCACATTGGCAATTTAAAATGTACTTTCACTATGCCAATTTTCCCAGTATCATAGAAATTGGAGGCAAAAAATTTCAAGCAACTCCAAAATCTCCGCCACAGCATATGGAAAGTTACTTAAGTAGCTCTCAAAAAGTCAATAATATTAATGATAAGATGTGTACAAAAGTTAAGTTTTATATCTCAAACGGTTCCCGAGATATCGTAAAAAAAATATTTTGACAGCCTGTATCTCGGAAACGATACATTTTCGGACCAGAATTTTTTTTAGAACGAGGCAGGGAATTACATGCGCCTTTCATTTTCCGACACATGTTTTGCAAGACCCTGTATACCACCAAATTATTGTCATAAAGTATAGCTACAGTGTTCTTGTTCCTTTAATTCCATTATTGAAATAGAAACTAGTATAATTATTAAAAGCAGGAGTTTGTACGAAACGCACTGAATAACTCATTTATAACCATAATATCTAATGATATACTATTACGTGCACATGCAAAATATACACAATAAAACACTATATTATTAGCTATCGTACTCATTAATCATAATAAGTGTAACTTTATTAAAATCGATTTTACTAAAATTATGAATACTCTGAATACTCAATAAAATGATTGCTTGTCATACGAATTTTTATTTCAAAAATACTTAACATGGTAACATATTACCTATAACTACTAGAATCTTTAGAGAAAACCATTACCATATCTTGAAAAGCCAGTCATACCATAATACAAAAATGGCTCAATATCAAAATTATCTGAACAATTTAAAACTATTTCGTCCACAAGTTGTAATAGTAGAAAAGGTGAATAACGTGACCTTAAAAAGGAAATTTCTAACACGTAAGAATCGAATTTGTTTCTACATGAAACAGTATTTCCAACATGCTGGTATACATGGTGTTCAGTACTTGGGTGAAGATAGAACGTGGATCGAGTAGTAAGTAATTTTTAATTTACTAAATCTTTCCTCAAAAGATCGACTAGTGACGTAGTTAACTAATTTTGTAAATTTTGAAGAATTTTGATAAATCTTTTAAATGAAAGGTTTCAAACTAGGGATCTTTTTTGCCCTAATAATTATTTTAAGGAAAATAGAAAATCTTCCTCAGAAGTAAATTGAAATGAAAGATAAGCCACTACATGATTTGAGGGAGGAAATATTAATGAAATAATAATAATCGTGATAGATGCACGAGCAATCGAAGCGAGGCGAGGGCAGCTAATAGCTAAGAGCTTCTAATGCATTTTCTGATTGCGTAGGAGATGAATTTTGAAAAATATATCCAAAACCGCAATTTTTTTTAAATTTTTTTTTCTAGCATTTGGTGGAGTTTAATAATTTGTAGCAGTATACTGGGATTCATAGTCATGGTGCAGATTATGTATTTAAAAGCGAAAAAATATCCTGTAATTACTTCCTTTGCTACAAAAGAGAGATACATACATCAAATTCCCTTTCCTGCTGTCACCATCTGCCCAGTAACTCAAATAAAAACAGACCTTTTCAATTCTGCTAAATTCGTCGAACAAAATGGGAAAAAATTCTACTCCATTGACGAAAGAATGTGAGTAACGATGAAAAACTACAAAATATACATTTTTGTAATATAATAAGGTGTTAATTAATTAGCGAAGCATTATTATAAATCATAAAAAATCATAAAAAGCAAGAATTAATTAAAATAATTTCTGCATGTTTAATATTGATTTGTTACAGGAAAACATATTTGAATTATATGGAAATATTGTGTAAAAAATATGACCAAGTAAAAAAATACAACTTAAGTGAATACGAAGAATTTTTAGACCCAGAAGATTTTTTCTCATTTTTAAAAAAGGTAAGGAATTCACAAGAACTGTTTTCCAGCTTTGATTAATTATTAGACGAATTATTATTGATTAATTCCATTGACGTATGATTATGTGTACCTTGTACATCTATCATTAGTTCATCTGTAATTTTATTTTGAGAACGATTATTAAGAAAGTGGTGTCAAATTATTGTGAAAGATAATATTATTTTTTAGAATAATGTGGAGTTATCTTCAGCAGGAGGTGCTTTTAATTTCTTCGGGATAGACGACCAGCATTTTAGACGTACAATAACCCAATACGGATTATGCTACACTTTTAACAGAATGAGATTCAACAAAATATTTTCAGATATTGTGTAAGTTTTGGTATTCACAATAATGCAATAAATGTTTTAAAGTGTGTGTTAGACTTGCGGCAAAGGATACACCACAGGAGCCAAAACGCATGCCAGCAACTGAATGCAGTGCTGCTGCGTGGAAGCAGGCGAGACCTACTGACCATTGTTAGACAAAAGATAAATGACATATTGTAAAACAGTATGCCATTTATTCAAATTGTGCTGTGAGTTAGAGGTAGTTAGATTCATGACACTGATGAGTCCCAATTAGGACGAAACATGTGTCTACAATTTCCACTTCTATACTCACAGCACAACGTGAATGAATGGTATACTGTTTTACAATAGTGATTCATCTCTTCTTGTCAATAAATATTTTTCTCATTGTAATATTTTTCAGAGGTAATGAATTTGAAGAAGAAAATGAAGACGTTTTGACCAAAAACTGGACACGAGAGACTGATTATAAAAAAGGAGGAAGCACCGATGATTTCGTCAAGTCATATCCGTTTCGATCTGTCGTAAAGGGTAGAATGAATGGATTTCGAATTATCTTAGGTGACAATGAATCAAGTTTAGAACACGAATGCTCGGGAGAGGATGCTGGTTTTAGGGTATGACAAATTGCATTAATATTTTTTTCGAAGAATTTTTTGTTACAAAATTAATGAACGATAATGCTATTCGTTATAATAGGCTTTATTTGTGTGTGAAACATAATATGCTGGAAGCTGGAACAATGTCAGTTACATGCAGACTTTATTCGCTAGGCCTAGTTGAGTGTCATAGAAGCGAACATTGTGTGTTAAAAATATGATTTCATTATATTCTGTCATCCAAACACGACATCTATACATATTTTCTCCATTTTAATGAAACAGGATCCAGTTTTATTTTATAAAATATTAGAGTAGTTATTCTGTACAATAATATATTATGTAGTTATGGATTTTGCGAAAAATCATGTCTTGAGAAAAAAATAATTTATTAATTAGGATTCAATTGACCCTCAAGAATTTATTTTACGGATATCGCAAAGCTCAGTACCTAATTTGAATGACTAGGAAGGCGAACAGCTACAACAAGGCGAATAGCAATAGTAGTAATTTAATTAGGTATTGTATTATTTTCAGATGTGAAATATAATTTTGCATTAGCTTAGACATCAATCATAAATTTTTACGATATTTCTGCATCCAGTATTTCTGCATCCAGAGTAATAATAATAATTTCATAATATTATAATGAAATGTAAAAGTGTTCATGGAAAATGGAACACATTATTTCCTCTTCATATATTTAACTTCCAAGTTGCTCATAACTTTGACGACAACCATGACTCAAATTAGTTCGTATATTCACCATAAACCAATAAAAATTCGTCATAATGATGAAATTACATTGTTGCGGAGGGGTAATTTTGATAATATTATTTGTTTTCAATTAATAAATATTGAACTATTAACAATATAACAATAATTTCATTTGAAAAATGTGAAGTGTTCAAAATTCAACTAAAATTGATCATCTTATACTTCTTAGAAGATTTTTTATTATAAAAAAATAACTCATTCTTAGCCAGATATTTTTGGTTTTCATAGAAAAGCCCTTCAATGAAATTAGCAGTTGATCGGGCTAATAATTCGCCAGACGATCATATCTTAAGAATCAAAGTCGAGATAGTCAATTTCAGTTTTGCAAAGCAAATATATTTTAAAATTTTTCTGAAACAAGGAAGTCACCGAATCCATTCCCTGCAACAAAATAATCGGGAATGGGACTCTTTCTTAAATGTAACTATTTACGTAAATAATTATTTTCAGATCCTGCTGCATAATCCTTCATCATTCCCCTCAATGAATTCCGATGACATTCATCTACAAGTAGGCTACCAAATCAGTATACCCATAGGAGCTTCCATAATAGAAAGCTCTGAGAGGCTTCACTATTATTCACCAATTACAAGAGATTGCTATTTTCCATTTGAAAAGTCTTTGAAATATTACAAAATTTATAACATAGATAACTGCGAACTTGAATGTATTGCGAATGCCACGCTAAAACATTGCGACTGCGTTTTGTTCTTTATGCCTAGTAAGTCCATCTTGCTGATAAAAATCCTCTATAAAGATAAACTAAGGATTCCTTGAAGAAATAGTAATATCTTGTATTTTTTAGGAGAAAATGGTACAAAAATTTGTGGTGTATCACGTCTCCACTGCACTGAAGATGCTTGGTGTGAGTTTGTTAAACAAATTATACGAATTATATGAAATGAAATTTTCTTTTAGTCTCACTGTTGATTGATAAGATTAGAATTGAGAAGAATCGTCACATGAAACGATTGCGGGAAGCCTTACATTATAAAATTAGCGATTGCAAGTGCTTACCTCTTTGTAACGATTTAATGTATACCGCATCACCACGCAGTTCGAAGTACCACGATTTCCAATTAAAGGCGATGCGTGACAAATATTTTGGAGGAAATGTTTCAACGTAAATTATCTTTAACTCTTTTTTTTCTACTATAGACTTAAGAGTGGGTTTTGCAAAATTACAGCATAGCAGTACAAGCAGTGTCATAAAACATTATTATCAGAACAACGTTTTATATGTATACATCATATTAGCCAAATATTAGCCATATTTCTTAGGTCGATTTTTATATGCCATTTCAATACTTATATGTTTTTTCACTTTAGGGATTAAATTTGATAATTTAAACTCTCTCTATAGGCAGTAAAGTGAGCCATTCAATCCTCGCAGTTAAAACATTACTGCTCTATAGAGAGTAAAATAATTGTCCATAACAACACAAAACACTTCTTGTCAAAATTTTATTGTCACTCTATTTTATTTCTACTACCGCTAATACGTATCTACCGTGTTGGCTGAAATATGCTGGGCATAGAATTCGTTAAGTGCATTAAGTGCATTAAGGTATAAAAGATCAGAACCCATAATGTAAACGTGCAAAAGAGCAGGCGATTGTTATCACAGAGGAACTATCTGTTGCCGATGTTGTCTAACCTCTCAATTTTTATTTAACTTGTCGTGACCAAGTTGTAAGATCATTGTTGTCGCTTCGCTAATTTCCGGATCAACATGACAACATGCAAATTCTCCATCATCTCTTGCATCACCCTGATATATCTACCTTCCTCAATGCCTAACATAATATAGCCAACACTGTATAAGTCGTTTCTATTAGAAACTAATTAATCCATCACTAAACCAACAGGTATACTTATTGTCTTTAATTTTTCCTACAACCCGAATTATATTATTTCTCTTCAAGGAACTTGTTACTAAACTAATTTAGGTTATGTTTTTTTAGTTGAGATGTCATTTTATTTTAAAATCCGAAAAATTATAAACGCAATTTTTTAAGAGGTAAATAGAAAAATTTTGGAGACATTTATAAGTGTAGGTAAGTACCTATTTACTTTTATAAGTCTTATGTAAATATGATTTTAACTTTAGTTTCTTAATTTTATGTAAACATCTTGAAAATAGAAGGTCTGCTATTTATTGAAAAATAGGTACTTACTTACATTATTTAATAATTTTCTAAGAAATTCTTGATATTTCAAGGAATCCGATTGAATTATATTTTTGTTTAATCTGGATAAACATCATGCAAGAATTATTGTTCATAGCATTTGATTATTCATTCTTTCTTTTTTCTTTGAAACAAATCTACCTGCTTCATGATTTTAATCATTTTTGAAGTCAATTTAGTTTCTGAGTTTGACAACATAAACTCTTCGAGTGTGTTACCGTTTTCTCTGTGACTAGAGTATACGACTGACGACCCAACACCTAAGTTTTCGCAAAACGTCATTAGATATAGACATGCCAAACAAAGAGTTAAGTTTACCAGAAAATGAATAACTACTAAAAAAATAACTATTTTTAAAGAAAATAGAGTCAGAATTTATAAATTTGCGTTTTATAACAGTGCAAAAAGCTAACATGTTGCCGTAACTCTAGTCACAACAACCTAATTCTTTTCTCAAGTTCAAGGAAACAGGCTACCATCTGATAATATCAAAATTACTGTTGGAAGATTGCACAGGCTACCAACTTGGTAGCTGTTTGACAAGTCCATCTAAATAAAAAGTAAACTATAGATGATCCCTTGCTCCACGTGTATTGTTTATGTTGTTTTATATTGTTTATACAGGATGTTAAGAAAATGACGGATAAACTAAAATCTTCAGTACATTGTAGGGGACACTCAGTAGAGTACGGGAAAAATTATTAAAAAAATTCTGGTCTTCAATTTGGTGAGATAAAAAATGCCAAAGTTAACATTTTACTATCTTTGTTTTTCAGTATTGGCAAAAAATAAATTATTTTACATATACAGGGTGTCCCAGCTTATTCGAAGCGGCCACTGTAGGCCAAACGATGGATTTTTCCCAAAAAAATTTTGCACATTCAAGTACAGGATCACAATGACCATAATTTAAAATTATTTTGGAGTATACAGAGTGTCTTATCAATCAGAGAGATCGTTATCAATTAAAAAAAATGCTTAAGATGTATTACTGGCGTGGAAAATTTAATAAGATTTTTTTTGCTTTTCTAAGATGCTGAAAAAAAAGCATTTGGCAACAACGGTTTTGATACCTTGACTACCTACATTGTAGAAATTAGATGAAATTACCAAATACCTTAGACTATATTAATAAATATGAACCAAGACATAAACACTGAAAAAGTGTTCCGACATCCCTCTCTCTCTAAACAAGACTGTTCAAAACAATGAATGCCAGATCAATAATGAAACTGGCACTTACAATGAAAGAGCGCAACCTCTCCAGTGTTATTGGTGGGCAATAAACATCGATGGATCCCTTATACCCGTTTTACTTTGCTACATCTGGCAACATGAATGTTTACATCCTGTCAGACCATTTGTTTACATAAACCATAATAAGAGTTCGTGTTTTTCAAACAGTTGTAAGTTCCTTGTTATTTATATTTTCAGCTCTAGCTTTCACTCGTTTTAAGCTTTAATAATTAATTTTTCAATTAAGTTAAAAAAATTGGCGAAAAAGTGTTCTGTTTTTGAGAAAACTTCGACAGAAGGTAAGTCTATCAGTTTCCTACGTAAGCAACGCAAAGCCGTCAATCAAAACAAAGCATACATGGTCATGGGCGTAGCGTAGTGTAAGTGTTTTATCTTTTAATTTGTGAAAACAATTATTATTGTTTGACAGTTTTTTTTCATTTTCGAAAGCATACTGAATACCTACTGAATACTTTGAAAAATGCAACTTGGAAAAATTATTCCATTTAAATAAGTAAATAAAAAATACTGACTTTTTGAAAGTATATTACCTATTATTATTGTCAACCTCTAATTTAAGATAATCAGAATGTGGAGAGGGGGAATAATATTCAAACAATATCATCAAAGAATATGAAATAGAAGACTTTGACCCGGTTGCACGAACGTTAAAAAAATTTCAGATTATTACTAATTTTAAGGTGCAAATTTTTAAAATGTGGTGAACTTTTTCCATGATCTTTCATTTTTTATCGGCAATTAATTCTTCTAAAATTGAGATGAATTCACTCCCAGCAATATCAGAACAAAACTTTAGTAATACAGGGCATTTTAAAATTAGTGATTAGGTATCTGACATATTTTCAATTAGGTTCGTTTAATTTATTTTTATAATAAAATCAACTAAATATTATGTAAGAAATTGAAAAAATATTTTAGGTACCTACTGATGTATATTGCTTTCCGACTTTCCTATCGATTTTTTATTTGCTAAATTGTTATTACCTTTTTGTACCTTTTATTTTGTGTAGGTAGGTATAAGTATATATTTTCTTAATTTAATATCTATTAGTATTCCCATAATTTATGTTTTTTGTAACAAAAACTGCAAATAAAATAATAATATTATAAATATTATGATCATTATTATAATTTATGTAATTATTACATTTCCTATAACTGAACTCGAGCGCGCCACTGCCGTTGCGTTCTGTTTGTTTACGTTTTACGTCGTTCCCCTTACCCCGCCAGAAGCAGCATATGAGTGCGAGAGAGAATATCAACAAACCAAAACTGACTTCAAGCTAAGATAGGGAAGGCGCGGTCCATATTTATTAATATAGTCTAAGCCAAATACCAACTACTGTCATCGTGTTAAACGTTGCCAAATTTATCGTTCAATATTTTGCTTATATCTTTTAAAATGTAGCTCTGGATTTTTTAAAATTATTTTTCCCGTACTTTACTGAATGTCCCCTACAATGTAACTGAAGAGTTTATCCGTCATTTTCTTAACACCCTGTAGATTGTTTTTTTGTATTATTATCATATTTTCATCGTACTAAAAAATAAAAGAATTAAAAAATCGCTATCAAAAAATTTTCCTAAAATTTTGTTCTCTTAAAAAAAATCACTTCGATTGACTTATGGTTTTTGATGACAATTAGATTATAATTTCTTCGAATAAATAATAACAATATTCATTATTTTTTTACTGTAACGGATTTTCAGTTAACTTATTAATTTTCAGTCACCTTGCCAATAAGTCATAACTCCTGACTAATAAAATAAATAAATAAATCCCGACTAATAAAATAAATATGTTTCAGGAAACACGTATCGGTGATCTGGGTGTATTTCAAGGAAGCCAGAATTAACAGCAGAATTAGGAATCCACGTATACGACTAGCCCAGTTCTTTTCTAATTTTGGAGGGCTTTTAAGCTTATTCACAGGGTTTTCACTGCTGAGTATTGTAGAAGTTGTATATTTTCTAACATTGAGAATCGTGGGCAATATAAAACTATTCGGGAATTGGTATGGTAAGAGCGGATTTTAGATTGTTCCGATTTACTGTTTGATTTGGAAAAATTTATATATGGAGCACTTACAGGTTCAGAATTTCTAATTTGTGAAGTGAAATTAGCATTAGCATTAGCATTTTAGAAAAAATGTATAATTTCAGAATAATTAGCGGAAGGATGTATTTAAAAATTATGAGAAATTATGGAAAAAAGTCATATAATACTCATAAATTTCCGCTAATTGTTTTTAAATTTTTTAACGATAAAATTTCAAATTTATCCATTATTATAAGGTTTGAAATATTGTGGGCTCTGTATTTTTCGAACTAAAATTTTAATAATTTTTTTTTCATATCACTCACCTTTTTAAATGTCCTTTCAAGAGTGAACTGTGGAGTTGTGAAGTTTCAAATGTTTATTGTAAGAGTTAAAAAGTTTCAAATATTTAATTGATTTTGTTAAAAATTTTATGTAAATTGCTTATTCTTTCGAATGTCGATTAGTTTTATCTAGCATCCTCACAAATGTTCAGTAAAAAGTTACTTTTTCCGCCAATTTTAGTAGAAATCTAACTCCATTAAAATAATGTACATACCTACCTGTGTTAATCTATTTGAATGTATTTAAAGCAAGAAAAAATATATGTTCCACCTTAAATGAAAATTGCTATTTAACGTTTTGTTTATTTGTGAGCTGCAACTATAATTCCTAATATTAACAGAGACATGATATGTTTTGTAAAATCACATCTGTTAATTTTTTTGCAGCTTGTGTGGTTGACTATTTCAATTTAGTCTTGTGATACAGATATGCTAAAACGACAAGTTAGGTATAAACTTTATTCAAATGTGATGGAAAAACACTCAAATTTAATTAGGTATGCCAGATCGTTCGAGAGAGAAAAACTAACTTGTAAGATGTTTGAGAAGTTTGATGTTCCTTATTCTAAGATGATCGTTATAAAAGCTACGAAAACGTGCCATAAGGGAATTAAAAAGACATTTTCGGAAACTTATCATAAAATGCAGCAAGCTTAACATCGTATACCTACAATAGATGTTACTTTGTCGTTAAGGTAGTGAACAGCTATATATTTTATAAAATTGTACGAAACATTAAATTCAGTAAGAGCTGAAAATCACAATACAAAAATTCCTGTCATATAGAAAAACTAAAAGAATAGAACTGACAAAATTTTAAAGTTATTTCCGCAGATATTCATTTGAGCTGAGAGAATCTGACTGTTGATGGGTCTAGTCTGAAATGGTTTAAGTATTTTATTGCCGCGGATGTAAGCGTCTTTTCAGCGAACGAGAGGTGGAGGGTTGATAGTTTGAATAGATTGAACCGAGTGTGATACTTGTGAGAGAATCGGCAAGGATTAAGCTTAGCCTGAACTTTGTGAATAAGTTTGAGGAGGGAGAAAACATACAGGGCTGGCAATGCTAGAAGAGAAAGTCGCATAAATTATCCCCTGCAAGACTGGCGGGTGGATAGGCCTGCTAGAATCCTGAGAGCCCTCCTCTGAAGAAGAAAAATTTCACGGATTGACTTCTCTGTGCTGCCCCAGACGGCGATGCCGTCGGCTACATGACTATAAATATGTCCATAATAATGAAAAGAGCAGATTATTATGAGAGACAGTATGTTGCAGTCGCATTAACATTAGGGATGTCAGGCAGAGTTGGTGGACGTGATCCAGAAGAATGAAAATCTATCTATATATCTATCTATAGTTTTTGCTAAGTTCAGTTTTAGTTTATGTATATTGGCTCTATGCCATGTAGATGCTTTCTTCAATAATCTTCACTGGATCTTGAACTGTTGCCATAATTTGCGAAAGGTCGTTTCTTTTTACCTTCATGAGAATAGTTGTATCGTCTGCACAGTTAACACAAAGGGAATTTGTGGATGTTATTTTAGGACCTAGATCTTTGAAGAAAATAAGTAATAGAAGTGGATCAAGGAATTATCCTTGATCCACTTCCTTGATCCTTGATCCAGAGGGCATTAGCCCTCTGGAACTCTAGATAAGACAGGAGGAAAAACGGACCTGGTCACTCGGTCACTCTATCCAGTTGAACAACCGCCTGAGTTCTTCCTTAGAAGCAGCTGGAGAACCAGAAAAGGGTTAGTCCGCATCTTCCCACAGACTCCAGTCTCAGAATGCTATCGAAAGACTATCGAATGCTTTGAAGAGGTCCAAATTCCACCCTACCGTGCCGATACCGAGCTCCATTCCCCTAGAAATGAACTCCCTGAGGTGGATCAGAACAGTCTCGGTAGATATTTTTCTCAAGAACCCATTCCGGCAATCATGCAACGTCCCAGTGTGTTCAAGAAAGTCTAACAGACGGGATAAAACTAGGGATTCAATAATTTTGTCAAAGACCGAAATGCAGGTTAATTGGTCTGTAATTCTCTGTATTTTTACCGTCGCCTTTTTTGAAAATGGTTTTAAATAAGGCAGCTTTGAGTTATTCGGGGAATACACCAGTCAGAAAGGAGCTATTGATAATATCTACGAGTGGATGAGTAAGTTTGGTTGTGCAGTGTTTGGCAATGAAGGAGGAAATCTCATCCAGGCCCAATGACATTTTACTCTCGAACCTGGAGACGACTCGCGTGATTTCTCTGAGTGAAGTAGGATAGAACATGAATACGAAGAGACATGTGTTGTTACATTAGAAACATGAGTATGACTATAAGTGAGGGAGTCTTTTGAGTAGAAAAGACTTGCTTTGGCTTTTCTGACACTCTTATTAACTTCTTTGCTCACTATTTTTCTGATCGCTCACAGTACATCTCCTACTGTGGCTCAAGCTCCCTCGAATACCCTGTCAACTCTGGTGTTCTTCAGGGCTCCAAACTGGGTCCATTGTTCTTCAACTTGTTTATAAACGATATCGTCGATGGTCTGGAGGTCGACCATCTTCTTTATGCCGACGACCTGAAGATCTACTGTCGGGTGGGATCGCTTGACGACTGCCAGGTCCTCCAACGTTCTCTTGACCATCTCAACGATTGGTGTAGTAACAATCGACTTCCACTGAACAGCTCTAAATGCTACGCCATGTCCTACAGCCTTAAACATAATATTTTAAAATCCTCCTACTCTAGTGGTGAAAACTCTATTGATAGGATCACTGAATTCAAGGACCTTGGTGTAGTCTTTGACTCCAGACTCTCCTTCAACAGGCATATTGAATATACATCCTCCTCTGCCTTTAAAGCGTTAGGTTTTATTCTTCGCAATGCCTTAGATTTTAAGAATATTACTACCCTCCGGACTCTTTTTCATTCTTTAGTACAGCCCAAACTCGAATACGGTTCCGTTGTCTGGTCTCCGGGCTACAGATGTCATATAAATGATCTCGAACGAGTTCAACGTCGATTTTTAAAATTTTTGCATTTCAGGTATACAGGTCTCTACCCACCTATCGGCTTCCCACATTCTGATTTGCTTGACAAATTTCGCTTTAGTAGCCTGGAGGCTAGGCGCGTGTATGCATCCGTGCGTTTCCTTTGGGGTCTGCTCGGCGGGCATATCGACTCTCCTGATATCCTTTCCTAGATCTCCTTCAATGTTCCACAGGTCTCGCTCAGACGACAACAGCTTTTGCGAGTTGGTACAGCAAGGACCAACACCCTTAAGTTTTCTCCATTGCATCGAGTATGTGACTCTGGCAACATGGTTGGCGATAGTCTCGATCTGTTCCTGTGCAATGAACGCCAGCTACGGCGACACCTACTTGGAGGCCTTGACCGTCCTAATTCATGACTGTAGTTTTTCTTTATTACCGGTGTATTGAGTATTATTGTTTATGTAAATTTGAGTATAATTGTTTCAACAGCCCAATAATTGGATTTATTGTAATCTGTTGTGGTTTGGTTAAATAAATAAATAAATAAAAAAAAAAGGCTGTTGAGCATTTTGAACATTTTCTCAGGATCCTCAGAAGCTGTACTCTATACTAAATAATACCTTTCTTTTCCCTCTCACTTAATCGCCTGGTAATACTATTAAAATGTTTATTAACAATTTGGATCAAAAGGGTCAGGAACCGCGTAGAGGGCTTAGATGCAGTCAGAGCTATCTAACTACAATTTACTGATATATCATTAGGATATTTCATAGTAAGAGCAATTGCTTCACTCTACCTACGATATGACTTACCCAGTCCTGCACCTCTAAAGGAGATGGAACTGGAAAAGTATTGTGAAGGCCAGAACTAGAACTTCCAGGTTTCCACTTGTTTTAATCAAGAAGATAAGACGGCTTCTCGTTTAATATTTGAGTGCCCAGAATTCAAACGAACTCGCGATGCTGTCCTGGGATCACTTGACTTCAGAAACTTGTCAGCAGAATACACCTTGTATAACGATCTGTTAATCCTTGTTAAAAGAACTTATTAATTTTAAATAATTTTTTTTTAATATGTGAACTTTTTATTCAATCAAGGACTACCTAAATTCATTCTAACAAAGCTTATTAAGGATGTAAGTTCCTACATACCTACCTACCTACATCATTCCTAAACTAAACTCAGCAACATTGAACGGTTTATTCAATAATAGTCATACATCAAAGAACGTTGTCATCTAAATTATTTAATAATTTCTCCTGGGCCCTCATATAAAATTATCCATTATTTCGTGAATTTCAAGTGAAGATTACTGGAATGCTGATATTTTTCCCCAGCGCACTCATTAGTAGGGCAAAAAGATTATGGTGCTGTTCTTTTTAGCCACAATTTTTGTCGGATAACGACAATATAATTCCCGGTCCAATTCACAAATATCCAATTTTATCAGCAGACATTTCCCATTCCGATCAGGGAAGTCCTTTACTGAACTTCGTTCTGCTAATAACGTTATATTAAGAATCCCACTTGGAAGTTATTCCAATATTCTTATTAACTGAAATCGGATTGACGGAAATTTATTAGCAATTTTTGTTACAAATAAGGCATGGAAAAGCTTTTTGCTTTCGAATACATCCTTACAAGTTATATAATGTAATATGAAGAACATTTCCATCATTCATTTTTGATCTTCATTATTTTTGGACTTAATCAGCTTTATTTGTAAATCTTTATAAATAAGGTGGTTATTAAATTATATTTATATAATAATTGATTATCAGGGAGCTCATTTCATCTGGAGACATTCAAATATATCATAAACTACGTATCAAAAAAAGTAGGTAGTAAAAACTGGGACATCTAATGATACCAAACTCGACTAACCTACCCCCACCCCCGAGGGGTAGGACAGGGACTTTGAAATCTTAAATGAGAAACAGAAATTTTACGGGTGAAAACATTACGGAAATTGCTACCCCCTGCCCCCTCAATGCAGGTGGATGTGGGAGGGTGTAAATTTGGTATTTTGGTTAGGAACCCTAACATTTCAAATTTGCGGCTGCCCACCCCTAAGGGGTGGAGATTTGTTTGGTTTGGTATCATTGGATGTCCCCTTTCCAGGCGAACAAATTTCATCGCCCACTTTTTTTGATATGATGCGTAGTTTTTGATATACTGTCCCATTTTAATGTCCCACCCCGGATAACTTTTGTCAGTGACCTTGAATCAAAAATTGTCTGGTACAAAAGTTGTACAACTTGGAGGGGGACATTCGATGGCACTAATACTTTTGACCTTGGGTACAAGGTTCAAGGTCATTCAAGGTCAACTTTGTTTCTTTAAATAGAACTTCCCATTTTTGACACCGGCAATCGATTGCGCAAGAAAAAATATGAGACTTTTGTCTGAAACTTTTTTTCTGAAAATGTAAATTTAATCGACTTATGCAGCTGCCAAAATTAAAAATTTTTAAGCTTTGTGAATTTTTAACTCGAGAATGGTAGCTTTCTTAGAAAATCCTCCAGAGACAAAAAGTGCTTGGATTTGCGCAAGGAACCGTCACTAATTTTCTTGAACACATGCGCTGAGAACAGAGTTTTCGTTAATTTTGAGCCATTTGTACCGAATGAAAAATTAAACTTTTCTTGATGGAAAATTGTTAATTTTGAGCTGCTTGTACCAAAGGAATAATTAAACTTTTCTTGATGAAACATCTAACTTGTGGTTCTCTTCTAAACCTCACCATTCTCGACTTGAAAATTCAAAAATTTCAAAATTTCAATTTTGAAGACTAAATTAATTGAGAAGATTTGCGTTTTCAGAAAAAAAGTTTCAGACAAAAGTCTCATATTTTTTCACGCGCAATCGATTGCCGATGTCAAAAATAGGAAGTTCCATTTAAAAAGACAAAGTTGACCTTGGATGACCTTGAACCTTGTATCCAAGGTCAAAAGTATTAGTGCCATCGAATGTCCCCTTCCAAGTTGTACAACTTTTGTACCAGACAATTTTTGTTTCAAGGTCACTGACAAAAGTTATCCGGGGTGGGACATTAAAATGGGACACCCTGTATATATCCATGTTTTCAGATAAACCATGTATATTTTTTTTCGGAAAATTAAATTTTTACCAAGCAACTAAAAGACAAAAACGTAACGATATTTTAATAAACTTGATTTATAAACGCTCCTGCGTGGATCACCTTTATACGACGACTGACTAGTTCGCCAGCAATCCCTGATGAGAATCCAAATCATTCTAAGATTTAGATAATGATAATTTAAAGTGTCACTTTCTGTTCCCAGGGACTAAAATTTTACTTGTTATGCCTAGGGATATAAAGTAGCATTTTTTTATCGAAACAAGAGACGCGAAAGTGCAAAAAATCCGATTGTATCTTAATATTTATGTAATCCAGTTCTTAAGAGTTTATCTTCCGCGCCATTTGCATCTAGCAATATAGTATAGTTCCAGATTGTGACGATAGCTAATTAACATATTACTGTTTAAGGTTCGCTCAACGTATCAATTAGTCGAGGGTCAGAACACATCATCGAACGATCGATGTGCTATATTATGTAAAATAGCAGACAGACCTAGTTGAATTGTAAATCAAATCCCCAGATGGCTCGGTAGAATATATTCCGAAGATTTGGACAGATTGAAACAAGGCAAAGAATCGCGTCGAGTGCAGCTCATATTTTAGTGGGAGTTGATTCGAATGGCCCAGAAACTCCCATGCTGATGGCAATATTTCATTCGGAGATCTGAGCTTGAATATCTACGTGTAAGAATACCACAGACATGAGGAGAAATATTATGCTTTTTATGGGAAATATACTGACTTTTAGGGATGAAATCGTCCGAGACACGAAACAAATTTTCCTTGCTCCTTTACACAGCATTATCTCACGCAGAGTAAATATCGTGTCAGCCAAAAGAATTTCACATCGGTTCCTACATTTATCTACTTTTACGCAAGCATAAAGTTCTTAACATCGATGTAGACTTGTAAGCAAGCTTCTAACGATGAGGGTAATATTGTACGAAGAATAAATAAAACGATTTTATACTTTTATAAAGAAATTTCTATTCTTCAAGATTTCAATGATTATTTGTGCCTAAAGCCGATATTTAACCTCAACTTTTTTTATAAAAATTGATCTAAAATCTTCCTCCTAGCAAATTATAAAATAATATAATCCTGAGGACGAATCTGACAGTCACGGTCAAGTAACTGAGTCTGTAATATCGACAAGGAACGATACGAATAGTATAATATTTATTCAAAAGTCTCATTTCTTCAAGACTCCAACCAGGAACCTGTTACAATTTGTATGCGATACTTCTTCTAAAAAAATATATTAGGTATATTACTATAGTGCTAGTGCTATTCAGTAATCTATCAAGAAAAAGCCCACTTATTTCTCAAGAAGTGTTTTGACAATAATCAAGTTTTGACAAACTAACAACAATTTTTCTTCACCTCCGTTTGGCGACTGCAATTTTGTTTTAGGGTTATTCCAGAATCACTCAACCATAAGTAATTCCATTTCTCTAAAATATTACAATTCCAGTATTGTGCCATATTCGAGTATAGTTATTGATTATGAATAAAACACTAATGTTTTATAAAATTCTACTGTATATTGATCGATGATAGAAACGTTACACGTGTTTCGCTACTTTTCATGTAGCATCTTCAGACGTAAATAAAATTATTGATACAGTAACATAGCAACAGTATTACCTAAGTGATCATGAAACAAGTACCTAACTAGATTTAAATGAATTTTTAAGAGAACTAACTAGATCATAATGTAATTTCTTCAGAATCTTCTTAGTTGTTGATATCAAGAAGAAAATCAAGTAGTGGAGAACGATATGTGTCTAGCTGTTCATTTATTACTGTGTATTGTTGATTATGTAAATGTCTGTGGATCTCTAGAGATTCAAGAAAATTTAATTTAAAATAATGATCACAATGATGAAGTAATTCAATTTTGTTGTTTGCTGTTAGAGTGTGATTGTTTTCTATTAAGTGTTTTGCAAAATTTGATCTTTCTGGATGCTTAAGTCTGTAAGAGTTTAGGTGTTCGTTGTATCTAATTTCTAGATTTCTACAAGTCTGCCCTATATAAACTGAATTACAATGAGAACAGTTTAATCGATAAATTCCAGGTCTCTGTAATTTAGATAACTTTTGCTTTGCATTCAGCAATATAGAACCATTACTCATAAAAGATTTGAATGAAATATTAAATGTAGTAGTGTTAGAAATTATCCTTGATATTTGTGTTGAAACGTTTCCAAAGTACGTTAGTGATTTTCCAAAGTATTTTCTGATTTCATTGTTTTCTTGAGGATAAATGAGGTTTATGGCTAATTTGTGTTGTTTTTTGTGTAATAAGTCGTCTATTAATGTTTTTCAATATACAGTAGAATTTTATAAAACATTAGTGTTTTATTCATAATCAATAAGTATGCAGAGATTCTACGAAGTAAGGGTTGAAAACATAAATTTTATATTCGCGTAGGTACTTATGTTTTCCTAAATAAGAATAATAACATCAAAACAAGGAAATATGTATGTTTGTAAATAATTGATAAAAATCTCTATGCTTATAATTTTTCTGGGATTATTGTAATAATACTTATTCATTATAAAAAAGTGATATTATATTTTAGTTAGAAATGTGATTTCGTCTTCAACGCGTTACCGGAGATGAATACACATCGAGAGGTAAAATTGTACTTTTTTTGTGTATAATATACAATTTTTTTCTGTGAGAAGAAAATCACTGTTAGAAGATCGAAAAACGAAATTAGATAACTGAAAATAATATCGGAATGTCCATTGTATGTTGAATTTGAATTTTCAAACTGGTCGACTTTTGTAGTAATCGATATTACGAGAAAAAAGGCAAGTATACTCAACAAAATGTTAACAAACAAAGGAATGAATGCAGTCGCATGAGTATAAAGCACATAAAGGGCAATTTTTACTAGCCTGTTAAATGAGGTCGGAGTATTCCTCCAAAGAATTACTCCATCGCCCTAACGTTTGTCATATTGGCAGTTCCCGAAACTCACAAAATCAAGAGAGCTTCCATTCAAACAACAACAGAGCCACTAGAGTATCAGAAAAATGTCTGAAAGACATTCTAAAACACCCTCCGGTTACTCCAGATGCAGCACACTGATGAGCCCCAATAGGGCGAAACACGTGTCTGTGCTTGTTCTGGTACTCTGGTGACTCTTTTGTGGTTTGGATGAAAGCTCCCGTGATTTTGGGAGTTTAGGGCAGTATGACAAATGTTAGGGCGATGGAGGAATACTCCGACCCCATTTAACAGGCTATAGTAATTATTGCACTTTATGTGCTTTATACTCATGCGACCTGCATTCATTCCTTTGTTTGGTAATCGACATTGCCTGATAACGCAACGATTTAATTCGATAAATGTCGTCATAATTTAATTGAAATTGCAGAAAGTTTTGCAACTATGTTTGTAAGTTTTCGATAAGAGAATGTGGATAGTGATTATTGTGAAAATTCCCTTAATAATAATTGTCATTTTTACATTAAGGATAATAATGTGTAACTTTCGTGTCCGTGTTAAATACAAATTTGAAATATCCGAGTACTAATAGTAGCTTAACCTAAGCGGCCATATCGGTAAAAAAGTACTAATTTTTTCTCTTCTAATTTAGTTTTTTCCACGATAAAAATGAGTTCATATAAAGAGGCATTTTTATACCTGCAAAAAAAAGATACACGTCATGCTTTTTGCCCGTCGCAGAAAAACTCTAATTTCACAATGTTCTTGCCTTTGATATTAATCCACAGGTAGCTACAGGTAACAATTTACTTCTATACAAACAACGCACATTATACTGACCTAATTACATCTAAATTAACCAAGCAGTTACATTAATATCTATATTAGATATTAGTGGACTAACTTTACAGCATTTCGAGTCCATTAGGCTTGGTAGGTTAATTCAATTTCATTCAATTCCACAACTACTATTATTGTAAGTTAACTTTAGGAACAGACAAATACAGGCTGTTCCAGCTCATTCGAGTCGATCTCTGTGGGCCAAACGATAGATTTTTTTCAAAACATTTTTGCAAATTCAAGTAAATGATCACAATGGCCATAATTTAAATATATTTTGGACTATACAGTACGTCCATATGACAGTGACATATCAAAATTATGTTTTTCAAAATGTAATGCTCTTGTGTTATTGAATTTTTGTCTAAGAAGATTGTCTAAGATGTCTAAGAATTATCTAAGAAGAAAAAAAGAACTGGTTTTTACAGTTTTTGGAGTTTAAATTGACTAATTTTGGAGTTATGCATATGTAGACAAGTGGATATGTCGTAATTTTTGAAATTCAAGGACCTGTACAACGAAAACGGCTCAAGGTAAAGGAAAACGACTTAAGTGTCCCCATCTTAACTTTTGATCTTAACTATGGTACAGCAGCAGTATTTGGACTATCTTTGATTTATTTTATTTAGCAACGCGATGAGAAATTTCAGGTTTTTTCAGATTTTTTATCACCCTGTATAAACATTCCATCTGTATCATAGCAAATACGCTAAAATAATAATACCGGACACTCCTATACCTATAGCATTGCAACAGGTTGCGTCCATTTTAGCAGCGCCGCCAAGCATGAACTGGGGACACTAAAAATTAAATTTGGTGAAACATAGCGGGAGTTTTAAATATCAACGCTGAATAGAAAAGCTCTTAAAATTAATTAGACGGAATAGACGGAGGAAATTGGGACGAAGAATTATAATACAACAATAAACAACAAAGTTTTCAATATGTTTATTATATTAACAATAATCACTACTATTACACACAATATTATTAATATCTTTAGGTAGGTATATTTCAAAAAGATTGAATCGCTATATACCTAAGTGTGAGCCTTTTATTTGCCGCAATTCCAATAATGTGCTTCCTTGCAGTTTTAAAGGTCTATTATTTGCTGGATTAACAAAATTTTCCTCTTTGAAATGATCAGTACAAAATAATATGGTGAGAAATCGGCTTCGACACTCCACACTTTTTCAAAATTTCGTCACTCATCGATGTTATTATAATCTATTGCTTGTTCCTATTTCCATCAGCATAGTTATAAAATATTAATAAGTTTATTTACGCGTCTTCTAAAGTTAACTTTATACATAATTCTTTATTCCTGCTTGGAACACCGTGGAAAGATCTGCTGGACATGCTTAACAATCCATAGTCGGAGCAACCGCACACAGCACACAGCACATATTTTCCAGACATAATATGTACCTATGTTCACTTTAATACAGCGGTACATTATAAATGCCTATTTAACTGGTACCCAACAAAATTATCCGCTGATATAATGCTTTGAGAGTAACTTTAAATTGAAATTATACTTGAAACTAAAACGTTCAATTACTAATGACAAATTATTAATAATTATGATTGACTGCAGCTGTCAAAAACCGTGAAAATTTACCTAACTTTGAATTTAAAAACAGCTTTAGTGTCCCCAGTTCCTTCATGAGGGCGCTGTAAAAATGGACGGAGGTTTTGAGAGGAAGTGTCCGGTATTAATATTTTAAGGTATTTGATCATAGGATAGTATATAAAAAGTTAAAATAGGGACATGTGAGCCGTTTTTCCCTTGAAGTTGAAAATTGCGATTTTCAGTTGTCTTAGACCTCACAAACTTTTCAATTTAAACATCAACTGTAAAAACCAATCCTGTTCTTTCTTCTCAGACAATCTAAAAATGTAATGATATAAGAGTATTCAATTTGAAAAACACATAACTTTGATGTGCCACTCTCATATGGGACACTATGTATAGTCCAAAATAATTTTAAAATATGACCATTGTGATTCTGTACTGGAATTTGCGAAAAAAATTAGGAAAATACATCGTGTGGCCCACAGAGACCGTCGAATGAGCTTGGACACTTGTATATTGGGCAAAACATTAATAGGTTTAATTTTGCTTTTAAAGCTTTTATAATTTTCATAATTTTTCTATAAAGTCTGATCCTAAACTTTAAAACTTCTTTCGAAAAAAATAGGCCTTCCTTTTAGGCCTAGGAGTGTTCGGATAGTTTTTTTTTTTTTTAATTTCGATTCAATTTTATGAATCTACCTGTTTTTTTAATTCTATTTAAATCGTGTCATAGATCATTTATTTATGAAAAACCTTTTGACATAGAATGCTGTGATATTATAATATGGTCTAGTCAATTCTGTCGAAAGAGTACCTACCTACATAAGAAGAGCTTCACTTTATTGGTACTTGGTAGAGTTGTTCGGGTAGTTTTCTTCACTTCTAACTTTATTTAATTGTTTAACAATTTTATTATTTTAATGTGTATAGGCTTTCAAGGCCGGCTTCTATTGAAATCGTAATTGATTCCGGGCTGTTGTGCCGTGGTCTATGGAGATGTGCTCCGAACGTTTCGTCTCCAGCTGCTGCAGACATCATCAGCGATTGCACAAGCTGATTAACTAGCTGGACGCCTAGATAGCGCCCCAGTAGCTATCTCCACCACAGCAACGGCTGGTCTCTCCGAAGATGTAATGGATTCCTGAGTAAGCCGATTACTCATTTGGGTATGACATAATGCCGGATACCAAATTCTTTGCAGTTTCATTCCTTCCTCCTGCCTATTGAAATTATTAATATTATATCGTGAGCAATCCAAAAATATAAACATCCAAATAATCTCGATATGCAGGAGGAGGAATGAACCTGCGAATAATTTGATATCCGGCATAACGTCAGACCCAAATGAGTCATCGTCTGACTCAGGTCCATTACATCATCGGAGAGACTGGCCGTTGCTGTGGTGGAGATAGCTAGTGGAGGTGGTACGATGTCACCATGCAGACCGTCACCCTATAAAGGAGGAGTCACTCCTCCGCAGTGACGAAAAACGAGGAGTGAAAGCATTGCTTGTGCCCACGTAACCGCTGATGATGTCTACCACAGCTGTAGACGAAACTTTCGGAGCAAATCTCCATAGACCACGACACAATAGCCCGGAATCAATTATGATCAAAATTTATTATTTTCATCCATTTTTATTCTTTTTTTTTCATATCGCTGTGTCCAGCATTCAATTTTCTAAGGTCCTATAAGTAGACAAAAAATATAGATATCTTCGTTTTGATGTTTTGGTAGTGTTCAAGTGGCTTCAATATTTTCTTTTTTCGTTTTTTGAATTTGATTGCTTTGTTTCATTTTATTGTTATCTCGCCCAGACCATAACAAATATTTTTTTATTGGGAGAGCTACACAAGAGAATTCATGCGGACTCATTGTTAGTGCAGATTGGTCTGTGTTGTGGTATTTTTTTTTCTTACTTCAACTGTTGTTTCATTTCTTATTATTTTCATCTCATCAAATCCACTTGACGATTTTTTTATGAAGGAGAGCATATACAGGATGAGGCGCGATAACCTTAGGGCATTTTTATATGGAGAAGTGTTAGGAGTACAAGTCTAAAAGTTTGTACATTTATGATTTGAATTTTGACGAGCTAAACTAAAATATTTACAACCCCTCACCATTTCCGGTTATACCGGAAGTTGCAATCAACATTCTTATTTTAAATGGGACATCTGTATATTATTACATTTTCAGATTGCCTGAAAAAAAGTTATAAAAATGATGTTTATAGTTCAAATTTGTAACGACCAATTAATGAGTTATAAACAAATGAAAATTGCAATTTTCCATTTTCAAAGCAGCTTAGTTTGAAAACGGGTCAAGATATCGGAAAACGGCTTACATGTCCCTATCCTAACTTTTTATATACTACGCTAGAGTACCTACAAAAAATAAATATTTTTTATTATTTTTTTTTGAAAATCGCTGAATTTTCAACACTTTGTATACAAATTTCATTAGCACCATAAGATACTACGTGAAAAGTTAAGATAGGGACATGTAAGCCGTTTTCATCTATCTTGACCCGTTATCGACCTAAGCTGCTTTGAAAATGGAAAATTGCGATTTTCATTTGTTTATAACTCATAAACCACTCGTTCAAATTTTGAACTACAAACAACATTTTTATTACATTTTTTCAGGCAATCTGAAAATGTAATAATATACAGGGTGTCCCATTTGAAATAAGAAAGTTGATGGCAACTTCCGGTATAACCGGAAATGGTAAGGGGTTGTAAATATTTTAGTTCAGCTCGTCAAAATCGAAATTATACACGTACAAATTTTTAGACTTCTACTCCCAGGACTTCTCCATATAAAAATGCCCCAAGGTTCCCACGCCTCACCCTGTATATATGCCGTTCACTTATTATAAAAGAATTGGGTTATGGTGTAGGGTGATAGAAATCACTGGGTATAACCGCTGTCAATCACTTGCTGGAGTTGGGTTATGTCTCTTTCTTATGAGGTTGAAGTTTTATGACAACGAACAGGACATAGTTGCAAAATGGATTCTTGATATTTTTGCTATTCTTCTTATTATCTTTACGTCTTTATGGACTTTTTATTTTGGAACCTTTAGTCACGTTATTTTATGATATTGCAATCTTTATCTAGAAAGCAAACTCGTCAAGTCTAATAAGCTTGCCACAAATTATAACATGAGAAAAAAGTTTTATTGTATTTTGATATCTTAGGGCCGTTTTTTCAATCCTAGTTTAAACCTAGTTTAACGTTAAACCAAGATTAAATACAAATGATCCTTGTTCATTGCTAGTTTAAGGTTAACTGAAGTTTAAACTGGGGTTTAAACTCGGGATTCTTAAACCGAGATTTTTGGTGGTTTAAGCTAAGTTTAACGTGAAACTAACCTACAAAGTTATTTTTATGAATAAAAATATAATCCAGGACCAGGAGTCAGGTTGTTTATAATAAGCACAGGTGCACCAGTAGAGTGTTTTACGATTATTACATACTTGTTACTTTTTTAAAAGAATTTGGTTGGTGTGGAATTTGATTATTGTTATTAGTCTGTTTGAGAAGGAATACTTATTTTTCACGGTCTTTTCGTCTCGATAACCATCTGTGGTTACCGAATTGAAAATATTTCGAAATTGTTCTTCGAAATTTTCAGTCTCCTTACAGGTGACTGCATCAGTCCTTCTATTTTCTATTATTTCCTTGTATTTTTCTACACAGTCCACAAGCCTTTCAACCTTTTGTGTTGAAAAATTAGCGTTCCTCTTGAACGTGCCAGTAATTTTTGATACACCTTCCATATTAATGCATATTAAGCAAAATAAACAATAATAAGATAAGTAAAACAAGTCCACGTGCACCTCGCCAGGTACAAAACAAATTAAATTGCTGTCAATTTGACGGTTATTACATGATGAACCGACATTTAAGTGACAGTGTTTACAATAAAGATACTTACACACTTGAAACTGTCGATTAAACTGAGTTTAGCTAAACTTCCTTTGAAGTAGGCATGAACAACCGAAACTAACTTAAACGCAGTTTAAATTTTAAACTCCGTTTAACTAAACTCAAGTTTAAGCTGCTATTGAAAAAACCACCCTTAAAGGAACTAATTGTAGCGTTGGCCGGAGTAACGTTGTAACTTACATAATTTTTTGGAGTAATTTTTTCGATTCAGCACGCTTAAATGGGCAGAATGCTTCCACAAAGCTTTAATTGTTGCCTAATTTACCTTAAATAATATTTAAACAATATTTCAAGAATCGCTAAATGAAAAAAACATTCCATTTAATAATGTTGCAAGGTACATTTTTTGAGTCTCATGTAAAAATGTAAGTTACAACGTTACTCCGACCAATGCTCCAATTAAAGGAACTCTTAATTATAAAATAGATCAAAAATTAGTAATTACTTATTTATTATTAAAAAATAGAACATTAGGTAGGTACTAAATCGGCCAATCGGCTACGGTCATGGTGATTGGCGATCTTATTATTGGTGATGGCTGTTTGGATCCATTCTGGTAGATCCATGTTTCGTCCAGGTACACGAACGTTACATTTTCACTCGAAATTTGATATTGTAAGTGTTTTCTTAGAAAGGTAATTTTGGATGCAACGACATGCTTTTGTTCACAAAGAATTTTGCGTCCGTTCACATATTCATATTTATAGCTGAGATATTTAAGAATTTTAAATAAACTAGTTCTCCCCTTTTCAAAATCCAAATGTTTACGTTCGTCTTCCAAAAGTTTTCCTAGAGTAAAATGTTCGTTTTTCAAGTTATATTGCCAAATCAGTCGTTGCGAATCTTTCCGAAACGTAAAATTTTCATGATTATTGTCTGGTTTAGGTCGTCTGCCCAAAGGCTTAACTTCAAATTTATCCTGTTTAATTATTGTTTCAATCGCACTTACTGAATACTATAAAAGAGTAAAATTACGTAACATCATTTTATTAGGTGTACACTTAATAATACTTACACCCCAAATGTGTTTTACTTTCAATATGACTTGTCGTTCACTAAGGTTGTCATTTTCAGATTTAAATAACTCGAATGCCTTTTTTATACGAATTTTTTCTTCAATCGATATTAATTTCGGCATTATGAAATTTATAATGTCAAAAAATTAATATTTATTTGACAGTTCGAGAAAAATTTGTCCGAATAAAAATTATCTAGGATAATCTACTAAAACTTCAATTAGACAACAAGGCTGTTAATCAGCTGAGGCAATTTGAGCGATTTGACAAGTGTCGGTGTTTACTTAACCTTCAATACCTCGATCAGCTGATATTGTCAATCAAGATCTAGGGAGTTTTCATTTTTGTAAACCTAAAAACAAAAGTTCATGGCCTACCAATGCTTTTTTAATATGTGAACGGCATATATTCGTTTGAAATTATGAAATTAGCATGACAAAATAGGACATAGGTCATGGACTGGTCTTGGATTCGGTAATGTTAGCTGCTTATGAACTACCACTTGAGTATATGTAATTAATCGAAGACATCTTGATAAATTTTATTTTCTGAAACGATATGAAATTAAAAGAAAAGAAACTTCCACAATCAAAAACTACCACCAAAAAGTCTTCATAATATCGTAATTTTATTCACCCCGCTTACCTGCAAGGGTTTTGTTTATGATAAGAAATTTCTTTTATTCTAATTTCAAATCGTTTGACATAAAATAGATAAAAATTAGAATTTAATAATAAAAAAGTAGGTAAGTATTTAGAATAAAAAAATACAATCCGTTCTGATTTTTTAGATTGCAATGTAGGCGAATCCTTCAAATCCAATAAAAGAACAAAACTTGCAAAGCCGTGGTGAAATTCAATAATTAATTCATTCTTGTAGAATATTATCGGACTTGCAAATGTTATGTTTTCAGAAATCTCGCGCGTGGAATTTAAATAAATTATGCTAAAAGCTACCACCATTTAGGGTTGAAATAAATGTTCTCTGTATACTTGCAAAACAAAGTTACTTCAAGAATTTCATCAATAAAATGACAATAAATTTCTCAGGATTTTGAGATTATTGTTATAAGATCCTGCCTAAATGATCCAAAACTTACTCATAGGTTTCGTAAGAATATTATGGAAAGGGACATTTTTATGGTTAAAATTAGCATGCAAGCACACAAAAACTTACCATCACAAAGCACGCTAGTCCAATAATACGAAATTTTCAATATTCAGGATTATCAATATAATTATCAGTTTCATAAAAAATAAAAATATTCTAAAGGCCCGGTTACACGGTCCGTGGTTCGGCGAACCTGTCTCGACGAGCCGCGAACCACGTACCGTGTGACATAGGTGGCTCGCTATGGGCTCGCGGTTCGTGGTGTGTGGTTCACCGTATCCATCGGGAGTCGGTAAATTTGCACAGAACAAAGCGGCCGAACCGATAGGTTCGTGTAGATTTGTCGTCGATTCGTGCTGGTTCGCCATGTTGCGAACCAATGCTCAGTTTTGCAATTTATTTTATCCAATAATTGAGTCTGGTATTGCATGCAGGCGAGAATTAAAATGTAATCTTCGATAGTTTGGTATTTGATAGCAAGTCTTATTCGTACACTGCTTTTTATTGCTATAATCGTACTTGATCCCGGGAACTTGTGCCGTGGTCCATGGAAATTTTCTCCGAATAGACATCATCGACGATTACGTGTACACTGATAACTAATTCATTCTGGGACATTTATTTATAAATTTCAATAGCATCACGATATAAATGGGTGTAGTAGTGTGAAGTTAGTGGACATGACTTTCGTTTCTTCAAGGCAAATGGCATGGTGATCCTGAAGCACGGCGTACTCCGCGACAGCTAACTTAAGGAATGAAACTTCCGAGGATTTCGTATCCGGCGTTAAGTCACACTCAAAAAAGTAATCGTCTGATTCAGAAATCTATGACATCATCGGAGAGATCGGCCGTTGCTACAGTGCAGATATCTAGTGGAGGGGGTATGACGTCAGCAGACCATCATCCTATAAATAGTAGCGCTCTCCCAGCTGTCCAGTCATGTCCACACATGTCCAGCTGTCTACACGTAACCGCTGATGATGTCTAGCGCATCTGTAGACGGAACGTTCCGAGCAAATCTCCACGGACCACGGCACAACAGCACGGAATCAATTACGATTTCATTATCAAACTTGCTTTCAATAAAACAAACTAGGTTGCATGTTGTCTCGGCGAACCGATTGCGAAAGACAACTAAACGATCCACGCACTGTGTGACCACCCCTGGTTCGCTAAAGTGCGAGTCTTTGCGAACCACGCACCAGTTCCGTGGTTCGCCGAACCACGCACCGTGTAACTGGGCCTTTAGGTATGATAACTAGCAAAAAAACAATTGTTTTATTTCATAAATAAAAACTTTATTTAATTTCTCGCATCAGAAAAAACTTAAATTAATCTGTGTTGAGTTCTGCTCTACGATAACATCCAAAGAATAGAATGTCTTGTCTTGATGGATACGCACATATAGAGGGAAAAGGATTGCACATAAACGGAAACACTTTTAGCTTGCATCAGTGAAGTTCGCTGTCTTGAAAATCCGTGTCAGAATAGATGCTTGTTCAGCCCTGGAAACAAACACTGAATGCAATTCCCATTTAAAACAGACCAGATAATGCCTATGTTATAAAATCCAGATTCATACCTCGAAAATCCCTCTGGTATCAGGAATTTTCAAGCTATTACATTATCCACACTAATAAATAATTGTTATTGATTCTTGCTACGTTTCAAAATTACGAGGAAATGGATCGGGAAATTGCTTTTAAATCTAATTAAAATCCATCAAATTGATATTTCTGGTAAATATTATGTATCAGGTATTCGGGATTATTATCAAACTATACTTATGAATTCTGATGTTAAATATTTTTGACGACGTATTTGTTCGATAGAAGAAATGATTTAAAGGGTGAGAAAACTTGAGCATGAAAGTTAGATTCAAAGTAAAGGGACTAACCAGTCAAGAGTTGTGAGGAATTTTAAGGTAGTTTTTCTACGCTAAATTCTTAAGGTGTATTGCTAATGGAAATAATATTTATGATTTTCAAAAATAGTCGCCTGTTTTTATTCACTGACATTATGAAATTCAGTTAAAAACTCAATATTTCGCCCATTTCAATTTTAAAAAGCATCTAAAACCATATTTGTAGATCAGCTCAACAAGCCCTTCTAATCCCCTCGCAGGCCTCAATAGAGTTTCCCTAATATAAACTCATTTTTACTTTCCGATTTTATATGAAAAGGTCAAAGGTAGAAAGATATTTGGTTGAAAAGGCTTACCTGGCATCCTTCTCCACGTCATCCCTAGAAAATTCCCTTCATATTCACTTTCCATTAACGGACTCTCCTTCTAAAAAGAAGGTGATCTGCCTGTTTCAGCTACAGAGATTCCTAGCCTGCTGCTCGCCCATGTCAAGTCGGTGCGTTTCCAGGATCGAGCATTCGAGTGCGCTCGGTTTCCGGCCCAGCGTCAACGTGTTCTTACGACATATGCTGGAGTTCTCTATGGTTGTACGCTGAAAAAGAGGTCAACTTGAATAAAAAAAAAACTATTATAATAATTATTATTAAAATAATAATTATTATAACGTAAATAATTTATTTTTACGTGGTGGCTGCAAAATACAAAACCTGATTCATTATATTATTTTTGATCCATATAAATATTATACAGGGTGGCCTAGTTGCTTCCCCGCAAAATTTACAACTAGATAGTAAATTTTCTTCTGAGTAAATAGTTTTCCATAAACTCTGTATATTCTTCAACTTCTTAACATTTTACTATCATTTAATCTAAAAAATTAGCAAAACTTTCAAAAATTGAGTGGCGTACATTTTTGTTTGCAAAAGTATTGATCAGGGTGAACGCCACTGGACTTTACCATTTTAATCGACTTGGGGCTAAAGGAGCCCCTTGTTCTACAAATAAAACTATTTCAGCAATTTCAAAAGTCAAATTTCAACAATATCGGCTTTAAAAGGAAAACTTAACTCCCTTTATCTTGAAAACATACATTTTAGGACCATGTTTATATGAATTTTTCGACTTGAAATAATTGGTCCAGTAATATGCCCTTAAATTAGGTACTTAAGTTTACAGAAAACTTTTTACTCAGGAGAAAATTTACTATCTAAATATAAATTTTGCTGGGACAAACTGGGACACCCTGTATATATAATTATTATCTCCATACATTAGCACTGAGATACAAAAAATGGAAAAGTACAAATTTTACGATAAAAATAGACGCAGCAGGTGTACTAACCATTCAACAAAGAATGTTGTTATTGAATAAATTTACTGTGAAGTTCTTTTTAGAATGGAATAAACTTGCCTGGCGGCGTGACGATGCAGCTTTCTATTTTATTCAATACTCTAGTGGGGAATGAAACAAAACGTTAGGAGGAATAATAATTATTACCGGTCACCTGGTATTTCCCAAGAAGTCTTGTGGTGCATAACAGTGGCAGTGGTGAGCAACACTGCGCAAGCAAACAGTCGTTCTGCGAAAATCTAGCAGACAAAAAAAAAAGGAAGCAAAAATATTTATCCCCTCGTATTCTGCAAGGGGTGGCCACCATCTTGAAAATAAGGGATGAAATCATGTTCCTCGGTCAATATTGATAGCATGTGAAAAATTATTATTAAAAAATTGTAAGGAAGATGTAACCAACAACTTTAGTTGAGAACTATTTTTGAATCCTGTACACTTTTGGGGGACGTAACGTTTTTTTTTTTTTGATCTTAAAACAAAATGGTCAATCGGTGGCGAAAATAGATTATAACAAAAGGTACAGTTTTAGAGTTTTCCTACAACATTCTCGTATTGAGATATTTTTAAGCTTAATTCGAATACAGAGGCCACCAAAACTAGACCGGCATCAAAATTTTTGAAAATTTTTGAATTTTTGAATTGATTCAATCCTTCGTCCCATTTTTTGGAAATCGAATATCGAATTATTGATTATTAACAGCTCTGAAACTCCCATTTGTTCTTTGGTGAAAACGCTGCCTTAATTAGTTATGAGAAAAAGCTCAAAAAATTAAAAAAATTTTGGCGATAGTCGAGTCTTCTAAATCGAGAAAAATAAATTATTACCGAACAGAATGGCGATATTCACGAAGTGTCTTTACGTTTGTACTTTTACGAAATTATCACTTTGCTGCATAAAAATGTGTAAAAAGGAAATTTTGTATAAAACTACGAGCTTTCATGATTTCGTGAAAGTATAAAGGACGAAGCATCTCGTGAATGCCGCCAATATATAATCCAATAATTGATTAGTCGTCGGTTTGAATCGCACGCCGCTGAAAATATATTCTTTTATTAGAAGTGAATTGAAATGAATCTAAATTATCGACCAAGAAAAAACTTATTTTTCTGTTTGAAAATAATATTTGTCTCGATCCGTGTTTTCCATTAGTACTTCTGACTAATTTTAAAACTTCTTTAATATTATCATCGACTTCTACTTTAAAGTTTAGGTAATACCCGAACTCGTCAATACCTGAGTGTTTCTCCTGTAAGTAGAGTTGAAACTAGTTTCGCAGGTGGTGCCAGATGGACCATTTCTCATCCAATTTGAATTTCTGCAGCAGAGGTAGCGATTGAAGTGACCCCGAAACACCCCGCTAACGCAGTAGAGTGCCACCGGATTGACACAAGAGTTCAGGAAACTGAAACAAGAAATAATAGCATTATTTCAAATACCTATACTGGAACATAGAACTACATTTGTAGTTTGCAAACTTAATTTCGAGACGTTGTCTTAGAGTTTGTTGTTTCTGAATGATGAATTTAGGAATTTTTTACTTGCGAATGTCATCCGGAGTCGTATATTTTAATACAGTTTTGAAATATGCGGGTTTATAAGCTGCGCCGCCATGAAATTTTGTTCACTCCGGGAGAAAATGAGCTTATAAATTTAAATTCTTAAGAATGTCATACCTAGGCAGGGACAACTTATGCCTTTTTGCACTTTATTTTTCAGTCTTGCTTGACTTAGTTATTAAGCTTATATGTTCAAGAACTTCTCTTTCGGTTGTAAGTGTAAGATTCTTTAGGTAGGTATACTCATAAATACCGCTATAGCAAAACGGCAAAATATATAGTGAAATCCGACAAGGAATCAGTTATTTTTTGTCTTATTTTAAGTTTTTTTCTTCATATTTCGAATGAAAAATTTCCAAAACAGCGCCTTCAACAAATTTTTTTTCCAGAATATCATTTATTTTTAATAAAGAAGCAGAAAGAAGCCCCCAGAAAATTTTTAGTTTATCTTTATATAAATCGATAAACTTTAGAAAAACCGTTAAGCTTTCTTGTAGCTTTTCTTAACCTGCTTCTGTCTGACCCGGAATTGAAAAAAAAGAACCGGTTGAAATTATTGATTCTTTACCCGAAGAAAAGAACACAGTTCTCATTTTAGTCTAGAATAAGTTCAAAAGGGTTATTTGCGTATTTATAATAATCATTTTATCAAGTAAACTTATGATTCGCGGTGTTAAATATTGAAATAGCTCTCTTATAAATTCTCCAAACAAGTTCCAGCAGGAATTCTGTAACCTCGATATGAAGTAGTAGCCGAACATTGACTGTCCTGCACTTCAAGCCATTCATCTTCTTGACAACTCCAGATTATATCAATATTAAAATTCTGTCGATATAACAATAAATCTTCCCGATATTTAAGCTGCTTTTTTACATTCAGGAACAGAAAAACTGACCGATAGACTTTCGATCTTGACGAGAACCTATTCTCTTGCAACCCCTTTCGAACGCCTCGCCTTGGAGCCTGGACCTGGAAATGAGAGTTCCCTACTAAGGTATTTATCAGTTCGGATAGGTCGTTTTAAGCTCATAGTTTGAGTGATTAGGAATTCCATTTCCGAGTGGAATTCTACGTCTATTACACGTCCAAGATTGCTAGCCGGATACTAGAATTGTAATTGCTTGATACTAAGAGGAACCCCAGTTTCAATCATGTTAATGAAATACAACATGAGATGGGGCCCTCTTGATTAGCTATATTGTACTAAGTAGTGCCTACTTAGTTTTGAATGACTTACACGTAACCGAGCAATAACGTTCCAATTAATGAGTTATTCTTCAATAAGATCAACAGTTTTGGGTTAGAATATATCGGGTTTATTAATTGAAGTACTGAAGTTCGATTTCAGTTACCTTGTTTGATTCACAACACAACAATCATTTGCCTATTACTATTAATTGAAGATTTTCATTCCTATTATTTCTTATCTTCCTGTGAGTTCTTCTTGATAAACGTGGGTAAATTAAAGCGAATAATATCTCCCACTTCTTTGCAAAACAGTTACTGATCAAGTCTCACTTCTTTTCGCATTTTTACTTGCCGCTTTCGTCGTTAGTCTGGAATACTCCCACTTTTAAGTAAAATATATAAAATGATATATTACGTTACGTATAATGAGTTGTTCTGGAGTGTACTTAGAGAGTTGTTTCTTTCTTGAACTCACTTCTGGAGTGTCGAATGTTTTATTCCTGGAGCATTATTCTAGACATCGTGGTAGGCTCTTCCTTAAAGTTATTTTTCGAACTTTATCTCTCATAGCCGAGAATTCCTAGCATAATTGCCGCCGCTGATATCAGGAAAAGGTATAATAATAAAAGTGCGCAGAAAGTGTATCATTCAGGTAGACAGATCTTTTATGCAAAATATACCCTTCTTATTGGTTTATTTTGTCCCAGATCGCTTTGGTCGACTCAGGTATAGGAACAACAGAGGGTATAGGGAGCTCGTGTTGTTGGTGCGGCCAAGCATCACGTCCCGAATTCTCCGGCAGGCGGGGCCAATGCTCCATTAAAGAGCATTGCTATTCAGTCAGTATCCAAGCAACAACCCCATTGAGATATTGTAACAATACTTTTGCAATTAGGTCTCACATGACCAGGCCAATTGAAATTTTGAAGCTGATATGAATTGCAACTTTTTTTTAAATTTGACTTGTTGACAGTATCAAATAGTAGTAAAATTCGTGTTAAAAATTGAAATTAGCTCTCATACCAGAGTTCTACTTATCTCATTTAGCTCATCCTACCATTTAAAGGTAGGAGGAGGCCCATGCTCAAAAAAAATCCTCACTACTCGTAGATGTTTTTGGGCCACAATCGATGAAAATAAATAAATAAAACTAAGCCAGACTGTCTATCGTTGATGCTCACCTACCGTATGACAGGTTTATCTGTAAGCTGAGTTGATGTTTGCTATTTTATAAACTAAGAACGTCAGGGTAAATGAAATTTTCGTGTCTGCAAAGCTTACAATTAGCTGCTTACATCATGACTCGTTAAATAACTCTGGAAATTAAACTAGAGCGCTCTACCTAAAATAAGTAATCCTTAACTATACGCAATCTAATAGTCTCTCAGACATTATTGTGAAACCAACGTAGCGAGAGAAAGGCTTCGTATTATTTTATCGATGAAATAAAAGTCTTATTATTATCTACAACAAGTAAAATTAACGGCGACTGTGAAGACAAAGAAGACTTTCAATCACATTTCCTCAGACTAGTAGGATGCAGAAATATTTTTCCGACCAAATAATACGTTAACCCCCTGTAAAAGGTTATTCATAAAACTCGAAAACTTCAAGGGATCAAACCTACTTATCAATAATTAAGTGGAGGCTTTCATAAAATTTACCTCTCGAAGTGACACCTCTCTAAAAGGGAATGGAATAAATTATCATCATATTAAACTTAAGGCAAATGGAATGAAATTAAAATTGAACCAAATTTTTCATGAACGGTTCATAAGACGGAAACTTATTAGGACTTTCAGTTTTTTTTTTATTTAGTCGCTGAGATATCTACAAAAATGAAATTGAAATGATGTTTAATTGGGTTTAAATTACAAGCTAATCACTCGCTTGAGTCCATCTTTTCAACAATGTAGGTATCATAAAAATGTCTTCAAACTTTTAGGGGTAGTAGGGAGCATCAAAACATTTCTTTCTCTGAATAAACATTGTCCAAAAGCGCTTCGTTTTCCAGATACAGGGTGCTAAAATAAAAAAAATTATAAAAATTTATAAAAAAATTTTTTTTTATAATTTTTGGTTTCCTCGTCTAAATCTTTTCGTGTAAATTTGAACAGATTTTGGAGAAACTCGGCACGAACAATAAACAAACAAATTTCTTCAATTTGGCGATTTCAGGTTTTGTTGACGTCTTCAGATTTTCAGGGCTTTTCATTTTTCCCCCTTTTCTTCCCTATCTTTTACGTCACTGACTTCATTGGAAATACAATACGCTGTTCAATAAATAAAGAAAAAAAGTATTCCCGAATTTTTCCATGCCGTGCACCGTTTTTGAGATATTTTAAGTTTTCTTTGGTAATGTTGACCATTTAAATAGGAAAATTATCGATCTTATTAAAATTTAGGTATCATACAGAGTTTGATAGCTTGACAGATAGAATGAGGAAACTTAAAATATCTCAAAAACGGGCAGCATGAAAAAATTAAATTACTTTTTTGTTCAAAAATGCACGGGCTATTTAATGACATTTTGTGTATGCAATAAAGTCAGTGGCGTTTTTTTTCTTCGAGGAAATCAGTGGAATAAAAGATAGGGCGAGAAATAGGGGAAAAAAGAAAAAACCCTGAATATCTACGCCACTGGAAATTAAAATAAAAATTAAATCTAAAAAAACTGTAATGACAAAATTTATGAGCTTCGTTTGTTTATTCATGCCGAGTTTCACCAAAATCCGTTCATAGTAGAATCCACAGAGCCTCACATTGTGATCTTCGTTTGCGCTAAAAGATTATAAGCTGGAATTAGTAGAGAGGGTCTAACTTTCGAACCGCCTTGGACTCGAGAATTTTTTTTAATTTTTTTTTTTTTCGTAAAGTTGGACCCCCTCTTCATTTTGGTGGCATTTTCAAAAGCTTAATCGACGCCCTGGCCGAGAAATGTGCATGCGAAGACATCGGCGATGGGTTTTTTGCACATAACTCGCTTAATTCAACTCTGAGCATAGTAAATACTGTCGAAAAATGAAGAGCTCTCGAAGACGCGTAATTTGAACTTTGACTGGTCCAAATCGGTCAAACGGTTCTCGAGATATCGCATTTTCAATTTTAAGGCCCTTTCTTCAGGGTTCCGCCGCGGTGCGAATACACCGCCGTCCGTGTTCGCGTGTTTTGCACGGGGGGGGGGGGGGGGGGGGGGTGTGAGTGGTATGTAGGGGGTAAAATGTAAATTTTTTTTTATAAAAAATACACTGCTTTAGACATGCGGTACATCTAACCTACTGTATAAACTTATTAAATATTGAAATATTTATTGAAAAATAAACTTGAAATTCGGGAAATTATCCTAATAAAATGGAAAAATATAAAAAGAGTGACTACTTAAAAAGACACAAAAAAGCAATATAATTCACTAACTGCCAGTAGTAAATCAAACATTTAATACAAAAAGTGGATAGGTGATTTTCAGATCACCGCGTGCACGTTCATGTATGTGAAGTATGAGTATGAACAATATATAGAGCTGATAAAAAGTGTTGAACAGGGGAAATGAAATGACTGCCATCAAGCTGTTTGAAAGACAAATGGAGCCATTTACGTTTGATGCAGAAATTCCAGGTCATGTTCTATTGAAAATAAAATTTGCACGTTGTAAATGAAAATATGGTAACATCTTTTGTGTATTCAAACTTTATATCTCCTAAGATTATAAGCCAACCTTTTTGCTTTAGGGTATTAAATTTGAGGATTAAATCTGGAAGCTATTATGGATTAGAAAATTAAACGTACCTACCTGTATTCAATGAACATAAAAATGAAATATCATAGTCATTTTGTTACAGGATTACTGTTATGCAACTATAAGAATTATTAAAACTTAGTTAAGTTACGAAAGTTTTCTTTGATAAAGTTTAGAAATTTAAGTTTTCAACGAAGTGGCAGGTGTCTTTTTGTTGTAATAATATGAAAACTGCATAAGAAGTAGAAGGGATTAAAACTCGGGGATAAGATCAGGCTATACTTAGAATAAAAACTTAAAATTTATCAGACACTTTTATTTTAAATTATAATTGCAGCAGAATTTGAATAATATCGAAGCTATGTACGGCTTTAATAATTATCTCAAAAATAATAGCATAAAATGAATTAAATAATTTTTTTATCTACCACGCTTTTGACATGGAGTACCCAAAAAGTATTAAACAATTTTCAAAAACTCTGGAAAATACCTACTTGTGAGATTTGAAACGAAAAACCTGGGGCCAGTCCCCAATAATAGTAAGGTGTGTGCGAGCAAAATTGATTTTAGTTGAGTGATAATAATTATTCAAATTGTTGCATAGAAATTATATATTTACTTATAATGTTTATTGAATCAGTTTTTAAGACTTTTGAAGTGCTAGCCTATAGAATGATGCCTACGCGCTTTCATCGGCGCTCGGGAATTTGCAAACTTTTTCTGGAACAGACAAACAGACAGACAAGAAAGCGATTTTGTATTGCAACGTCATCCATATCAGAGATACGTGTTGAAAGTTTCAAGTCTCTAGCTCTTCGGGAAGTTAGTTTAAAATCGATTGCAGGATTTGTAGACAAAGAGACAGACATGACTGAAAGCGAGTTAATAAAAAAGTGTTAAAAGGAAACAGTTTCTCGTTTAGTTGATAAGTTAAGCACCTACCTGATATTATATGAGTATATGAGTCAGTTGAAAACCATTTCTTGAAAATTGACTTCTCTAGTCTCGTATAATAGGCGATAATACTCGTAATTATTATCAACAGAAAAAAATCATTATACATAGTTACTTTAAGTTTTTATATGACGAGTTTCATGAAACAACAAACTCAAAGAATGTATTTTTGTTACCTATACATTGTATTATTTGACTTTCATGAATGTTCAATATTAACGTGTGTTTTTCCCGAACTTTTTAACATATTACGAACATTTACATAATAAAACAATGTACGTATACAAATATGTATAAGATAAGCTCACCTCAAACAGAAGCCGACTATCCTGACCGCATGCCACCAGTCGTTGTATTCTGCCTCAGAATTGGGATAAACTGACACGAACCATATCATGTAAACATGATGGGGCAGGAAACAGATGAAGAAAACTGAAATCAAATAATCATAATTGATTTATTCCAATATAACCATTTTGACGGCCACGTTTACATATCCCGAGGGTTTCTCGCTGATGAAACGCGAGGAAAAATACTTAGATCAATCATAATATTATGAAAGAAAAGCATTGCAGCCTTTTCTTCCAGGATATATTAACTTTTTTGGATATGGATGGATACGTTTCATAAAAAATTATTATTTGCCGTCATCGTTTCTAAACGATTTTTGAAGTAGGTTTTTTTAACAGTTTAAAATGTAATTTATAAAATACTTTCTAAATAAACTGAGTATATGATAAGACTTGAAATAAATTGGACTTTTTCTTAAGGAGTGCGTCTAGACAAGATAATGCTTTTCTTGTGCTTTTGCTCTCTTGTCAATTATTGTGATTCACAATTTGAAGAATATCATTTTCCCATTTATTTTCATAATTTAATATAATTTACCCAGCCAAAAACATGCAGTAACCTGACATTGTTACGGAATGAAGATGTGCTAAGGCAACCTTTCTCTCAGGAAGAACTTAACGTCGCTCTATCTTCTTCAAAAAACTCCGCCACTGGTCCCGATGTATATTCATAAAGACTTAAAATCCGAACTGCTAGCTCAACTGCTTCAACTTTACAATAGAGTCTGAATAAGCTACTAATTTCCTAAGTTATGGCAACAATCAATCATACTTCCCATCATCAAGAAGCAAGATAACATTTCACCTCATCTTAAGTCGTACATACCATTTCACTCACATGCACCCTAAGCAAATTGATGGAGAACGTCATCAACAAACGCCTGCTTTGGTTCATGGAACAACATAACATCCTAGCCGAAACTCAATCAGGGTCTAGGTCAAACCGTAGTACCACAGACAACCTCATAATTCTGCAAGCAGAAATCAAAGTTTTCTCCAATAAACATGATGTCATAGCCGTGATATTAGACATAGAAAGCGCTTTTGATACTACACCGAGACTAGAAAAACTGAGCAAGCTCACCGAAATAGGTAGGTACATCTGTAAATACATACTTCTTCATCAAGAACTTCCTGAGGAACCGAACCTGATACAGTGAATTAAAAAAAAAAAAAAAACAGTTTTACTTCTCAGTTTCAAAATCAAAAGTAATAAAGTTCAGCTGTAGATATAGCAGCACCCAAACTCCACTTATCCACATCCAAGGAAAACTTCAAGTAATATAACATACAGGGTGTCCCAGCTTATTCGAAGCGGTCTCTGTAGGCCAAACGATGGACTTTTTCGGAAAACTTTTTGAAAATTCAAGTACAGAATCACAATGGCCATAATTTAAAATTATTTTGGAGTATACAGAGTGTCCCATATGACAGTGACATATCAATGTTATGTTTTTTTAAATGGAATGCTCCTATGTTATTGCATTTTTAGATTGTCTGAAAAAAGAAAATAAGATTGGCTTTTACAGTTGGTGTTTAAATTCAGAAGTTTTTGAGTTATAAACAAGTGAAAATCGTAATTTTTCAAGTTCAAGGCCCTGTACAACAAAAACGGCTGAAGATAGAGAAAAACGGCTTACATGCCCCTATTTTAACTTTTTATGTGCTATCCTATGGTATAGAAACATTTTTGCTTTCTTTGATTTTTTATTTGGCGACGCGTGGAGAAATCTAAGAATTTTTCATATTTTTTATCACCCTGTATAAACATTTCATCTACATCGTAGGATAGTACATGAAAAGTTAAAATAGGGACATGTAAGCCGTTTTTCTCTATCTTCAGCCGTTTTTGTTGTACAGGGCCATGAACTTGAAAAATGACGATTTTCACTTGTTTATAACTCAAAAACTTCTGAATTTAAACACCAACTGTAATAGCCAATCTTATTTTCTCTTCTCAGACAATCTAAAAATGCAATAACATAGGAGCTTTCTATTTAAAAAAAAACATAACTTTGATATGTCACTGTCATATGGGACACTCTTTATACTCCAAAATAATTTTAAATTATGGCCATTGTGATTCTGTACTTGAATTTTCAAAAAGTTTTTCGAAAAAGTCCATCGTTTGGCCTACAGAGACCGCTTCGAATAAGCTGGGACACCCTGTATATTCCTCGGTCTAATATTTGACAGAAAACTTACCTGGAAGCATCATCTCCAAGAAACCAAAGGGAACTGTTTGCAAAGAGTGAAAACTCTAAAAATCCAATGCTAAGAATATAAAGGGCACTAATGGACTTAGTTCATAGAGTCCTGTGAACTTCCCTTCTATCTTCGACACAAAAAATTGCTCCTTACGTATTCCGCTAGAATATCTGCTTGCCCCAAAAAATTCAGTCCACAAACTCCTGACGACTCTAGAACTAAATCCAAACTTTCCTAATAACATTCAGCCAACTCCGGAAGTCTTAAAATTGCTACAATTTCCAGCATTCCCCCTTGGACTAGAATATTACCTATACCTGCAACATCATTTTTGTAAATAAAATTAACAAGAGTTGGCAAACTCTATACTAAGACAAGTCTTTTTGGAATTTTTTGAAAATACCAATTTTGACACCATCCTATTCACCGAAGCCTCAAAAAGAGAAGAAGGAGTATGGTGGTCAGTTGCAGCTTCCGAAACGGTTGTGTAAAAATTCCGTCTATCCAGTAACTGTAGCGTACATACAGGAGAATTACTTGAAATTTTCAATGTTCTCCACACGGAAACTCAAGACAATCAGTCAGTGTCGGTAGCATTATGAACTGATTCACTATTCTCAATATATTCTATACAAAACATACAAAACATCTATACAAGCCACTCAAAAGTGGAAAATATCCAAGAGACATGCAATAGATTCGCCAACAAAGGAACTACAGTCACAATACTTTTGGTTCCCTCCCACGTAGGCATTCACCGGAACGAGCTGGCGGATCAGGCAGCTAAGGAAGCTTCGACATCTGACCTACCCATACAACACCTACTTACAGCTCTTTAAAGAATATGTTGAAATTTATTGATATACATATTTAAAATATTTCGAAAAAAATCTTTTTATTGTTTAAAAATTAAAAAATATTTAGCGGAAAATTATGAGTTTATAACTTTTTACCATAAGACATTTCAAAGGGGTTTAAAAGTATTTTTTTCAAAAATTCTTCCTTCCGCTAGTTATTCGGCAGCAATCTATTTTTAAAATCTAAATTTACTCCATTATGCTAAACTCACTCTCTACAAGTAGCCTTGAGTTTCCACGCACAATGCAAAGACGGTTATTGCATCAAATAATGCAGAGTAGATAATAAGGGAGAAGAAAAAATGACATGCCTCTCTCCCAAACGTAACAGAACTGTGAAAATTAGGATCAAAATTAAGCTAGATTTTATTTTAAATATTTAATTAGATATAAAGCGCTATACGTGTTTACATTCCACTGGTCTTTACGATTAAAAGCAAAACATTGTTTTCACTGTAAACATAGATTACATTAACCTGTTGTAATGTTTCCTACACAAGTTATAAACCCTTAAAATTGTATCAACATTCATTAATAAGAAAATTACATTAAAATAATGAAGCAAATGAAAGACATTGTTTGAAGCTGGCTCTCTCAGCAGGATAATATATGCTTGGCGTGCTCCTATTGTTCTACATCGTTCATGATTACCGAGGTGTTTCTTAATTGCTTTAATCCTTGTAGTAGAATCTAAATACTTCATTAGGGATGAAGTAATCTTGTACCAGTAATCTATTCTTAAGAAGCATATCAATAAAAGTTGCACAGGGCTGCACGTAATTCTTCCATTTTATTAATTATTTATCCCAAAGGCAATATGCTAATATGCTTTAAAATGTTCATAATTTCCTTAAATTTAAAATTAACTTAGGAACGATAATATTGTCCATAGGTACTGTATACAAGCATGCCGTTGTTGATTTATTGCCAAAATTAAGTGTCATTCAATAAACTGAGTACTGACAAGTGAATGCTAAAGGCAGAAGAGACAAACTATATCGTTGTAAAAGCGAAATATTTTGGAAAATTTCATTAAAACGTAGAAGTTAAAGCATTTACGTTTTTACTGCAGACCCTTATCCAAATATCAGCTATTTAATTTTCAAGATGATCACCACCCCTTAGATTCAAGCCTTATTTGCCCTTAAATTTATAATTATTAAACATTGTCAATATTCCTTTTAAGATTAAAGTTGATTTGATACTCTTGATTATACTTAAATTGGGGTCAGATGAGTATAAAATATATTAATGAATAGTCTGTCGACCGGTTTCGGGTTAATAACCCATCATCAGGACAGTTGTTGTCAGCTTAACAGAGTCCTTAACATACATTTATCTACCAGAGAGTGTACGCTTGACGTCTCTCCTCTGTTTTACTTTCTTTTAAAAATGTCTTAATAATAATTTTACATCAAACTGGGTCCATGAGAAACCCTTAGGTCTTCAACCTTTAAAAACGCCACCCTTTTCCACTTTGGAAAAGAGTTTTAAACAGGAATTTATTATTTTAAATGTGTTTGTTATAAGGTTTTTCGTGATTTTTTGATTATTATTTGAAAGGAATTGTAATGGAACCAACATATTTTATCTCCATCTTATCGACATCTTTATCCGCGTTTCAAAGAATGTCCTTTATTTTTTTTTATCCTTTTTATCCTTTTTATTTATTTTATAATAAATAAAAGTAACTCTGTTAAGCTGACAACTGTCCTGAAAACCGGTCGACAGACTATTCATAAATATATTTTTTCTTCAAACGTCAGTAAATCAGACATTACTCGACTCAGTAGCCGGTCTCAAAGTTTCACTTTTCCTCCGCCGGAGCTAAAGTGGTGCCATAGCAACATCAACATACAAACACATAGCTACCTGTATTAAGAATCAACTATTGAAATTTTATTAATGTAGGCCCGTATATTCATCAATAAAATTCGGTCAACCTAAGATATGAAAATTCTCTAGTTTATTATTATCTAGGTAATAAGGTTAAAAGGAATTTGGTATTAATCAAACATAATCTTTGGAAAATCTATACCGAAACGAAGTAATTCTGTGAAACGTCATAATTATACCCGAAGCCGGACGGTCGACAGTCGACTTCAGTCGAGTCGAGCTCGTGCTCGGCTCAAACGTCAGAAAAAAAGTTGGGTTATTGCGAGGTAAACAAAAATAATTATTATTCCGTATTGAAATTTGAATATTGAACACAAGGATAATAATTATAACCATATACCTAGCTACATAAAGGAATCCATCATCTTATATTTTTATTATTAGGTAGGTATTAGTGCACAGTTATAGTTAGTGCCTTTGAAGTCGGAGGTGCCTATTCGTGGCTGTCGGCCATTACTTTGGCGTTAGATTGGCGCGTATTTTAAATTTAAAAATAGGAACAGTATTTGCTGGCACCTACAAAATAAATGTAAAAACTTTATAGATTTTTCGCGAATCATTTATTTCAGTTTTATTTTTACTATCTGCATGATATTATGATACTGTAATAACTGAAAGGTACCTAAATAAATTAATTCTCATTATTATTGTAGGTTTAAACAAAGGCATAATAATTAATACAGAGATAGGTACCTACATTCTTAATAAATAGGCAAAAGGTATATTTTTTTTTTATTCAATAGGTATACATCTAAATGATATGACTAATCACTTTTTTGTTCTTAATGAGACTTAGAAGGTGAATAAAAAATATTCATTAATTATTTCTGTCTTCAGTAAAAAAAAAGGGGATAGCACATAAATTTTGCATTGGTGAAACTGCAGAAGTCTAGGGTCTATTAAGTATAAAATATGGGTCTGACCAACATAAAAAAAAATCCATAGTATTATTTTATTAATAAGTTTTTCAAATATTTTATATCTAAAAATACAAACTGTTTCTAATACCTACAAGCTTGCAGGAGTTTAATCATAAATGGCAATAAGAGAAAGGGTATATGTATATAGTTTGTAATAATATTAATGCAAATATATAATACTTCTTTATTCAGAAAACTGTTTAGTTTATAACCAAAATGCTCAAAAACACAGTATAACAAAATTTTTTAATTTTAACAAAAATTAATTAATTAAGAAAGAAATTAATAAATTAAATTAAACTAATAAAATGTATCTAAGTCACAATCAATATTAAAGATAAGGTTTTATTTTTCTATTCCAAATAAATGATTTCTCAAAATATAAACTGAACTTTTTAGAATTTTGATAACTAGGTATACAGGGTGCACCATGTATCCTTCTCTATATTACTATCTCCTAACGCTAACAGATACAGGGTCGGTTAAACAAGTCCAAAGGAGCGCAATTTTGTGGCCATCTCGATTCCGTCGAGACATACAAGATATCTGTGACCGTTCTTGAAATATCCTGAAAAAACTGAAAAGTCGAGATTTCTTATTTTTTCCATATCTTTTTTATTATTGGAGATTAATTAATAATTTTTTGTGGGCTTACATAAGTCGGCAAGAGCTACCCATCTGACATTTCAAAAATTTTCAAAGCCGACTAGATCCCAGAATTTTCATAATCAACTTTCGTTTTTCTTTTAGCCACCATATTGTATTTTTATGTTGTTCGATATAAAAAAAATCATAAAAACAAAAAATTGTTAAACTTCAAAAAATAAATTAAAAAATTTTTTATTCTTCTTTTTTCTTTACAAAAAAGACACATTTTTTGACCGAATTTCATAGATAAATTAAAAAACCATAAAGCAAGCACTATTTCGGCGTATTTTACAAATGTTGACGTTCTTCGACGATTTTTTTTAGGTTTTACTTTGAAAAAAGAAGAATAAAAAATTTTTAAATTTATTTTTTGAAGTTTATTAATTTTTGGTTTCCATTATTTTTTTCATATCGAACGACATAAAAAAATAATATGGCGGCCGTAAGAAAAACGAAAGTTGACTGTGAAATCTCTTGGATCTAGTAGGCCTTGAAAATTTTTGAAATGTCAGATGGATAGCTCTTAACGGCTTATGTAAGCCTACAAAAAATTATTTATTAATTTTCAAAAATAAGAAAGATATGACGAAAATAAGAAATCTCGATTTTTCAGGATATTTCAGGAACGGTCACAGATATCTTGCATGTTTTGACCAATTCGAGACGGCCACAAAACTGCGCATATTTTCTCTAATTTAACCGAGCCTGTATCTCTTTGCGTTCAGGAGATAGCAATATAGAGAAGGATACATGGTGCACCCTGTATGTTCATCTTAAGATTTTAATAATAATTGATACTGTTTTCTAAATTTTATATACTGTTTCGAAAGTGTTTCCCTAGATCCAAAAAATAAGCCTATTACATTAATTTGGACGATATTAAATTAAATTTAAATAAATAAAATCGGCAGAAACTAATGGTTTTGTCGCTTTTGCTACTGTTGTGGCATTCAGGAGCAGAGCACCAATTTCCGCCTTTCTTTTCCATATCCATTTTTTACAAGTTTAACGAAAAATTGCAAATAACTCGCACGTTATCCAAATGGATTGAAAGTAAAAGATACTTTCCAGGAGGCGGAGCTAACCTCGCACCGGCGCAACGAAAATCGGCACCTCGAAACTGCACGAGTGTCCCGTGGTTATAGGTACCTACCTACAATGACCTACATATTTAACATTCAACTTCTGACTGACTGGACTGGCATCATCATTAACAGAAAATGAAATAATTGACCAAGCAGGGTCTAGCAATAGGTAGGTAGATGTTATCATTAATTTTATAACTTACTTACAAACTTTTATAACGTTTTTAATTTTGATTTTGCGATGATTAGTAGTTTAGTTACATAATTATTATTTTATTATTTTTCTTTAATAATTTCAATAATAATTTCTCGGTGTTCACTGACGTTGATGACAGTGTCAATTTGACAGCGCCGCGTTTCTATAGGAGCAGCCCATACTCCATACTCACGTACTTATACCAGTCCAAACCTTTTGAAAATTCGCTTTCCTCCAATTAAAAATGATGTTCTTGCTTAAATTTGCCCACGTTTGAAGAAAAAATAGTATATTTTATTTGGAGGAAAAGTGACTTTTCATGGCTTGCTCTCTATTATCAGCCTCCCTTCGTTCGGCTGATAAACACGAGCGCGCCATGAAAAGTGTCACTTTCCCTCCGTATAAAATAATATACTGTTATACTAATCGACACCAATTCAAGTGTTTTATTTAATCCTATTGGGTGGGTATACTATGGCCAATTGAACGTACTCTTGAATATGTTCTACAACGTATTATGATGAGTACTGATAAGTAAATAAAGATGACACTGATACGAGACTGAGCTTAGCAAAAAAAATCCTGTTGCCGTTAGGACATCAAAAAATATGATCCAATATTCCACCTGATCGATTCATCTGATGTCAATCGTGCCATCGAATGGCATCAATAACCTCCATAATACAATCTTGCATAGAATCATCGGCGGTAGATTGCTTTAACATTTTGGTCACGATCCAGAGAGGTAACAAAAGGCACTAAAACTACAAGAGAATAGAAATCGCGACAGTAATAAGATGACAGGACAATAAAAAAGTCCAGGGGAGCATCCTTACCAGAAAACTTCTCCTGTGAGAGATTTCTCATGGACAAGACAAACAAGCACCTTCATTATCTCAGCGTTCGTTATAACCGATTGACGCAGTAAAACATTTTTAAAATCTTTTAGACACTTGAGTCGCGTCATCGGTAAACGTTAGGGGTAAAACCAGAGAAAACAAAACTGACAAATTAGTTACAAAGATCAAGTAATTATTACTTGCTAAGACGGATTCTACTAAAAAATCAATCTCTTAATTATATTCAGGTTGGGTGATATTTTTAATAAATTAATTCCAAATAGGTGCAGTGAGACGAGATACAGGTCTTGGCCAGGTAACATTTTTTAGTTACAAGATAAATGTTAAAATAGAGGGTAAAATCCACCCTCTTGGTACCTGTTTTTACTTATGTGGAATTTACTTCTTGCATTACATACAGTCATTTGAACATATCATTTAATCTTTAATTTAAACTCAAAAAAAGATTATTGGTTTATGTGGAAGTTACCTGTGCACGTTATGGAGACGCTAATTTCTTAGGAGTTTTAAAAGAATAAATTGTAGAATCTGAATAATGTCTTACAGTATAACTGAAATAAAACTAATAATAGTTTCCATCATTCCACTTACGAAGGGATTTTAGTATGAAAATTGAGAGAAAAATTAGAGAGAATGCAGGGATTTATTCACATTGTGTTGCACAATCTGATTCACATTTTCAATAATCTCTCACGTGCAGGAAATTGGAAAGGTGTTCCTGCTGCAATATTACCACTATTTAATCAGGAACAAACAAAACAAATGTTGCGCGAAAACATGATATCCCGCTTCCTGTTTTCCAATCCAGATACGTCCCAGCAGTGCTGAAATGTGTTTACATGAGCTTTCGAAATGAACATTTTTGCTTAGAAAACCCTTACTCGAACTAATTATTTTCGACCAGCACGGCCAATCTCATGACACGCAACGAAACAAGTTATTTATTTTCCTGAAATCAGTAGAGAGAAATAATTGCATTCTAAAAGTAAAATGATTTTCATGTGGTCCTTCTATCATTCGTCCTTTTAACCTATAAAAGGTACAAACGAGTATAGAAATGGAGATAAAATCTTTTGCGTAAGTTTGATTGGGCTTTTTATGACTTACGAACGAAAATAAAAAGAAAGACGGATTGAAAAAAGGGAATAATTAAGGGTTGATAGCTGGGGGGTATTGTGATCTTCAGAAAGATTTCTCCAAAGCAGGATATTAGAAGTAGGTAAGTGTATAATTTCACAAGAAAAGAGAAGATCTGTTTCGCTGAAATACTTGATTAAGAATCCACTTTGATCTCAAAGCAATTTAAAGTTCAGCTAAATGAATACTAGTCCCTTCCTACTGTTCCGGCTGTCATTCCTACTGCTGGTCGGTATCGGAGGAAGTAATTAGAATTAGCATTAGATAACACCTTTTAGAAGATAATTTATAACTATCAGTTGTAACTAATTGACATAATGTCCACCCTGAATTATGATATAATATTACTGAGACGATTTATTTTAACAGATCCACCACTTTATGATTCTAAAATTTTTATGATATAGGCACTTTAAGGCTTTTTGATATCTCGTTTATAGTAGGTACTGCTGTAACTTTCAATGGATAATTTGGTAGAACTTTCCAACCCTTGTCTCCTATTTCAGGTTAATGTAGTGGTTTAACGTAGTTCTCCTGTCATTGAGATAAATTCTGGTCGTTTTAGACTCGAAAGGACCCTATCCTTTTACCACTTTCTTCTCTAAAGAAATTTCACCCTAAATAAATGGAACACTTTTAAAAGGTAATTCTAAGTTTAATGCGAGTTCATTAAGAAGATAAGGTCTAGGTAAATATGGTCTACTATCCAATTATTGTGGTAATGAATATATTCCTGAATTACTTATTAGAATTCCAGGTAACTTCGAAAATCAAGTTCTATCAATTTTAAATTAGTAAATTGAAATTAATTTTCACTTGTAATTAAATCGAAAAATTGAATTTTAGTGTAAACATTGGTCTATTTTTTACTATAATAATTGTAGTTGTGTCTAAGGACTCATTCCCTAATAACAAGTAACATACTCACGGAATACGAATATGAGAACCATTCTGGCGACATGCTTCCTGGCCCTAGCCTGGGCGACACTCTGTGAGCCCTTCATGTCGCCAGGCATCTCTGTAACGCTTAGGTGAAGGCGGATCGCCATCAGCACGTAGAATACAGCAATTACCACCAACGGGATCAGATAGTAGACCAGGGCCTTCGCCACGATGTTGTACCGGCTGTACAAATACTCTTCCTTTATGTGAAATGGAATGCAGACTAGGATTGATGTCTTGTTCCTGGAACAAAGCAAACAACGAATAAGCTAAATACTAAATGAATGGTGGTAATTCAAAACAATATCGAAGCTAAATTTTAGTGCAAGTTTTAATTATTATTAAAACGATCAGAAAACGTGCCTCAAGGTATTATGTAGGATATCTAAAACGGCCAACAAAAAATTTGCTAGAGCAGGAGTGTGGCCATGATAGTAGGCATTGTGTAATCATTTCTTGCTGTTTTACCATTAAATATTCCAGCAACTCAGGCATAGATGAGCATGATAAGAGTCACTAATAACGGCTCACATTATCCTAGTTAATTAATATACCTACGAACTGAAGTGCATCATAATTTTAATCCCGTGAATATGTGGGGGGTACTTCCGAAGGGCATAGTGCGAGAGAAACACTCACTCAAAGGATTATAGGCACTTAATCTATGCTTCACATGCCTACCTACATTGTATTCATTTGAAAATTAACACCTCTTATATGTCATAAAGGCATCTCTATTAGGAAACCTCCCATACAGGTAAGTAATGCTTGGAGAGGTAATTTTATCTCAATACCATCTTTGAGTTGAATTCTACACTATACAGTGGTGCGAATTCTATTTATAATTTTTTTGGGCTTAATATTAATAACTAAAAAACTAAGACCCAGGCGTTTATAGATACAATATTCATTTCCAATATCTATGAAATAGTATATTGTGAAACAAGTGCGGAAAAGAGAAAAATTCTCACGAGTGTGAAATTTCTTTTCCGCACGTGATACACACAGTACTTTTCCTACGACCACAATTTAACAGATTAATTATTTAACAAATTTAACACATAAATTATTTTTTCTGACAATGCTCTGCTTTTATGACCTTTTCTCCAATTTATGAAATGTTTATAAGCAGATTCGTATTTTTCTCTCGAAACTACAGGTAGCAAATTCAAAGAACACAAACCTGCTTGTTTTCTGACTTCAGGTGGTGTATTTTCTGCTTCAGATTCAGAAGAATTACAATCCATTATAATGATAGGTACCTAACTAAAGATTATTTTTTCAGACTACCTAGGTAGATATTATTTTCAATTCTACCAATGACTTTTTAATATTACTATTATATACTGTTAAGTCATTGAATTCTACCGACAAGACAATATTATTATTATTTATTATTAGACTCCGTATAAACTAAAAATAAGTGACGTGAGCGTGGAGACATGGTAGATAATAACAATGATTTAAGAGAGGTTAGTATATCATTGATATGCAACTTCTACACAACGCAGGCGCTGTGCGTCGTCGATTGAAGTTAGTAGGTGGTAGAGGTGTGCGAGTTATTTTCACGATCACGTTCGTGAATTTGAACGCTACCAATGCTGTTATTAGCGATCAACTCGTAAATTTTAATAATTACTGCCACAAGAGAATAATGAGTATATTTTATAGTCTTGTCGGGTTCTATGTTATCCCATTTGTGTTGTTATCCCATTAACAATAAGTAACAGTTGAGTTCTCAGTTACCGCGCCCATCACTATTGTTTACATTAAAACTGTACGGAAACGATTTTTGGCTATGCGTTATGTCACTTTGTCGCACAGTTTTGGATACGTGAGAAATCTGCTAGTTTGCGCACAAAAAACGATGCGCAAAGTAGTGTTTTTTTTTTACTGCGTCATCTCTGAAAGTCGATTTTTCGATAAGGAAGAGCCGGCCGAATGACAACTGTTGTAGCCTCGTCCCTCGCTTAAGTCTCGGGCCGATATGACGTCATACTCGCTTAAATGGCCTTCGTTCCGCCCTTGATATACAATAGATCCCATTTTATTGAAAAGAAAACCTGAACAAAAACAAAATAATATAATCTAAGGGAAAATCGATTTTCTAAATTCTAGCAAAAACTATTTCGCAACTTTAAAGAAATATTATTTATGCACAACGCTGCAGATGCTTAATAATTGATACTTCTTGATAAGTCCAATTACATTAAGCAACAGGGAAGATGTATAGGATTGTTTCTGAGGTGTAATTTGTAGCCTGAGGGTGTAAACGACGACTACAAAAATTTAGGAAAATTATTTTCTTTCCTGAGCTTCTTAGGTATAAAATTTTTCAACTAGCGGTAGAAGATAAAAGAGACAGACAGATGAAATATACCTAAGAAACATATTTATGTTACAAGAATCTTAATTTTTAATTGGCTTAAAAAAATCTGCCATAATTCTTTTAAATTTATTATTCTCCTCATTAGAAGGTAGATACATGTCACGAAAACGTTTTTTGTTCCTTTTAAAAAATTTTGCTTTTAAAGAAAATGTCAAATATTATTGTCATGTTGATATTTTTTCATGATGTATCATGCTATGTCATGTACAGCCTATAAGCAGTTTTTTCTTATAAAAAGTGACCCTTTAGTAGTACAAATTAAAAAATAAAAATTCTATTCTCCTTGCAACTTTATGGCGAATTATTTATAGGAGTTTATAAACACAGAATGTGGCGAAATTTTATCCCTCACTAGATGGATTACGTTCCTACGTCTAATTCACATTAATTATACAAAGACAAAACATCGAGCATCGACCAAAATTTTATGTCCGATTGTTCTAGATTTTGTCAATTCGTGGGAAATTAATTACCATTATTTACTGTATAATTAATTGCCTACAGGACGTGTCATGTATGTGATACATTATAAATGGTCAACACCTACTCATTATCCGATTATATCATGTATTATCGGAATTAAAAAAAAATTGTCACAGGGATTTACCCATATTAGAGGGTTTTGTTGTGAATTAAATCATTAAGACCCAAAGAATGAATAGGGGCAGCTGGTGGTGATGTTTGAAACTTGAATGCGTTATATCTCGTTAGGACTACAATTTGAAAAATTTTAGAGGAGATCGAAAAAACGAGATTTTGTGAAAGGTTATTTCATATGAGACCAAAAGTGTTTTACCTGTTTCAGTTTCCAGCTCAAAGCTGCTGTAAAGGTAAAAAAACTCTATTCGTTTAAAATACAGGATGTCTCCAAAAAGTGCGGAAAAATTCTACCACATATTCCTGGGTTAAAAATATACTGATTTAACCGAAATCATCTATGTTCAAAAAGGCACCCTTTTCAAAATACAGGCCTTAGAAGAGGGTCAACAAAATACACATTTTCCAAAATAAGTCAAAAGTGGATTAAATGAGAAACTAAACTGTTACAAACATTAGCGTATAATAGGTGTTTCCGTCTTCAGCGTCATGTATTACTTTTTATCTCATAACAATTTTATCACGCCGATGGTTGATTCTCTATATTTTTATCAAAAGACTTAAGTATTACAAAACATTTTGCAATTTTATAAAAGTTTCGCATCTTGCATGATTTTCCCGTAATTAATTTTTAATGGTGTTAATAACCACGAAAACGAATATGGGAAATTTCAATTAAATTAAATTATAATTTTTTTTTCAAGAAATAATTTTTTCACATGTATTGACCCTAAAAATAATAGTAGTAGGCGACGAAACCAAAGTTTCTCATTTAATTAATTTTTTGCAAAATTTGTATTTAGTCGACCTCCTTTAAAGAACTGTATCTTGAAAAGGGGGCTATTTTGGATAATATTTTTTATTTTTATTTTTATTTATAGAGTAAGGTCATCCAACAGATCACAATAATGACCCAATATAGGATGACATAACTTAACAATACAACAATACAAAAACATCAAACATCAGTCTCAAAACAACAGAAACAAAGTTACACGCTCAGATTATGTTTGTATAATTTTAATAACAAGCAAAAATAAAGTAAGCTAAACTAAACTAAACAAACAATAAACAATAAGGAAGCTAAAAATCAAAAAGAAGAAGCAAGTTCCCGCACGAATTCTCGGTCATGTACAAAGCCTCAAAAAATGTGCGGCCTTTCTTTTAAATGACAGAAATGAAGAAGAAGAAGAAGGAGACCCGGCAGAAGCAAGTTCAACCTCATTGAAATGCCTGACACATCTTATCAAAGGTGAGTTCAAGTAAAAATTTGTACTACAAGATGTTAGATCAGCATACAGCATGTGTCTCTGACGTAAGGGATATGGAGAACAATTAAAATTTAAAAAGCTTAAGCACTCTTAACAGTCCACCATACTATATTATATTAATTTATAAATGAAGCAAACGCCACTTAAGGATCGCCTCAAGGACAACGAATCTACTCTGTAAAAAGATAAATTCTGATCATAGGAAAAGGAGCCTCTGTTTTTATGGTACCTAAAATTCAGGTTTTTAATCAGTTTTCTCTGAATCCCTCTCCATCTGCTGTACGTATCTATCATACATTGGACTCCAGACCGCCGAGGTGTACTCCAAACGAGATCTCACTACCGAGAAGTACACGGCAATAACCGATTCTGATCTCCTGAACTCTCTCGTCGACCTCAACACAAAACCTAACATTTTATAGGCTTCCCGAACCACACCACAAATATGGGACTCAAACGTAAGTCTAGAGTCAAGTAGCACACCCAGATCTCTCACCTCATTTGTAATAGGATAATTGTGTCCAGAAAGAGACAAATTATGACAAGGTGGGTCCCTCTTACGTGAGAAGGTTATTTGCTTGCATTTCAGAGGATTAAGTTTAAGTCTGTTCATACAGCAATAGGCATCCAATCGTTCAAGGTCGCTCTGAAAAAGTCTAAAGTGAGTCTCGTCCGACACCTCCATATATATTTTCATATCATCAGCATAAAGCTTGAAATTAGCTGATCTGAAGCACTGTTCGATGTTTTATGTACAGAGAGAACAGAAGGGGACCGAGATGAGAACCCTGGGGTACCCCTGATGTCACAGCCACGGTAGGGGATCGAGTACAATTCAGTTCAACAAACTGTTCCCTTCCACTTAAGTACGATGCAAGTAATGTCAAAAGATCACCATGTACTCCAAGGGTTTCAAGCTTAGTTAAAAGGGTCAAATGATGAACCCTATCGAACGCTTTAGAAAAATCCGTATATACCGCACACACGGATCCACCCCGTTCCGTTGTGTCGTAGGTACTCTGCACGAATGGCATAATGTTGGTAACAATTGATCTACCGGGAAAGAAGCCATGTTGATCCCTTGAAATAATATTTTTTACATCAAAGAACAGAACCTTTGTTAGAATACTCTCAAATATTTTTCCAAAATGAGACAAGAGAGAAATTGGGCGATAATTTTGAACATCACTTTTATCTCCAGATTTTAACACCGGGACAACCTGAACGATCTTCCATTTTAAAGGGAAAACACCCTGCTTTAAAGCGACATTATAGAGCGGCAGCAAAGGGGTGATGATCGAATTCGCACAAGATCTGATGAAAAACGCAGGGATCCCGTCAGGGCCAGGTCAGGTCAGGTCAGGTCAGGTAAGTGTCATTCATCAAGTTAGAAGGAAACATAGGTAGGCAGCCCACGTCTGGAGCAGAATACTCCCAATTTATGGTACTCAGATTATAATCTCCAACTATGACACACTGATTTTTATTATTCAAAATAACTTGTTCAAGTTTAGATAAATGCTCACTCAGACAATTGTCAGTTGCATATGGGGGTACATACACACAACAGATTAAAAGTTTAGAGCTTACCCCATCGCCGACTGCCACCCACACCTCCTCAACAATCCCTGCACAAGACCATTTTTCAATAGAGGCACTTAATGAGTCCCTAACCGCGATAAGCACACCACCACCATCACTCTTCCCGGTCAAAACTTGATCGCGATCAATTCTAAACACATTATAATTGGCCTGAAACAACTCATCATCACCAATTCCATCCTGCAACCAGGTCTCAACAAGACATACCACATCATATTCAGCGGCACAAACTTCCCTGTAAAAATCACAAGTCCTACTCCGAAGACCTCGAACATTTTGAAAATAGAAGCTTAGGTCTCCGAAGTCAGCCACAGCTTTCCACAAATGGTACAACTCGTATTAGAATTTAATCAACCATTAAGAAGATAACGAAGAGGAAAGCTTCAGCAGAATCTCCTCACTGGTAACTGCAATGGTCCTAGCCGCATCATTTCTCTTGATCAAAATCCGGAAATTGGACACCCAACAATATTTGAAATTTCGGTCCTTACAAAACTGTCTTGACTGCCTGAACAAAATCTTGTAGTAGGGTGAAAGATGTTCGTTGATGGAGACACGCTTTGGAGAACCCTCAAATTGTAACATTGATGTATTCAAACCTTTTTTCTTTTTGGCAGCCCCGATCATTTTATCTCTCTAGGCCTTCGTTGTAAGCCTAACAACGATGTTCCTATTAACTTTCCTATTGGGCATTCCATCTGACGTCGCAGGGGATTCCCTGAAAGTCGCAACTCTGTGACACGAGTCGATGTCATCATCGTGAAGGTCCACATCCAATGCCGTAGCTATCGACTTTACAACTGCCACAACATTTTCGCTCCTGGATTCAGGGTAGCCAACAATCTCGATGTTATTAGCACGGGACTGCTGCTGCAAGTATTCGACTTGCGTACGAAGCTCAGCACATTTTTTTTTAATTGTCGTAATTTCACCTTTTAGGGCAGCTACAGTCTTTACCGCATCGGCAAATTCGCTCATCTTCCCCGCGAAATCGTCGATTTTACCTCCATAGAAATTCAAAGACTTATCTATTCCACGCTGCATCCGCTCCATACGTTCTATCAGTTCATTATTAATAGATGAGGATGACAACAACGTTGATCCCGAGCAAGGGACACTGTCCACCGAAGTTCGCCTCGGTGACTTCACAGACCTGCATTCTTTGCATTGCCATATTACTCCACTGGCAGCCGCTGATACGATACCGGCAACAATCTCCGGCTTAAGGCCCGCACACTTTGCATGAAAAATACGACCGCATCTACCTCCACATTTAATACCTGGATTACTTCTTGATATTATTGACGTACACGATCCACAGCTATCAGGCATGATAACAAGGCAAAGATAACCGCCGGATTCCCATAAACTACTATTAACCACTTTCAGAAAAAACAGTCTAAAAACAGCTGCTAGACACTTAAAGGAAGCAATCAATCGCAAACTATTGTAGATCAATTCCAGATCATAACCACAACTAAGTATTCGAGAAAAAAAACACATTAAATTAGCAAAAAACACAATCCATACAGAGCATAAAATAAACACAACTGTTTAATTCGAGACTGAATTAAGAATTGTAATTGAAAATATGTAGATAATTTCGGTTAAATCGGCATAATTATTTTGAACCCAGGATTATGTGGTGGAACGATGTTGTCTAAATTATTATTTAAATAAAAAATATATTTTCACAAAAATTTCAGTAGTGTAAATCCATGACAAAAAATTAATTACGGGAAAACTCTCCAAGATACGAGACTTGTATATAAGAGTGAAAACAGTTAAGTAAATCTTTATATTTGTGACGAAAAACTACAGAATCAACAGTGGCGTGCGGATAAGAAAATTCTGGGGTAAAAAGTGATAAGTGACATTGATATTGAGAAAAGGTTTTTTTGTTTTATTGTTTGTTATATTGACAATATGAGAGGTTTTTTCAAAGCATGCCACCAAATCGAATATAATATTATAACATTTCCATGCATATTTATGATGATAAAATAACTGGTTTTCCATTAGAACTGAAGCTTTTCGCCCTTACATCCCTTACATCACTGCTGTTTAGTGTTTATCAACTTCAACATTATATCCGTCCCCTGCTGAGCACCCACAGTAAGTTCTAAACTTAAAACTTTCCATGAATTAATGTTCAGAATTTAGGTTCGTTAGGTTAAAATCTACATTTAAACTTATACCTCCAGCCCACATAACCCCAGTTAGTTTGTTCGTATCACTTGCTATTCTGAGCAGATAGGTACGGATTTTGATATATGTGCTGCTTACACGTGAAAACTACGAACTTACCTGTCTATAGGAAATTCTTGAACTCGACTGAATATCGCGTCAGGAAGCGCAAAGCCTGCCGCAAGCAGCCAAATCATCCCCGCGCTTATCACTGTGAGAGGCTTTGTCTGAAAAAGGCAGAAACACGAACTGTTATTAATGAGACATGCAAGAATCTAACAAATAGTACAAAGAACAACCAAGCACTGAGGGTATATATAAATACACGGTGGCATAGCTTAACGTCAGAAATTTTATTGTGTTTACTGAAAAAACTTCCTCAGAGCCATGATGTTTTGCTCTGGATTGGAACACTTTTACAGGATGAGTGGGAGGGAATTTGAAACACTCCAGAAGTGTATTGTACCCGGTGAGTCATTAAGAGTCATCACCGGGAATATCTCGGAAACTAAGCGTCGTGCAGCCTCAGGTAAAATTTTCTTTAGAGAAAGTGGCCCTAAGAAATCGTTGGAAAATAGTTTTGAGCTTCTAAAATGACCGCTAGTGGGCGTAACAGCCATAACCGAATACAAAATTGAAAGTTAGGGTACACTGAAAATATTATGAGTGTAATGCTCAACTAACCTCGATTTTTTAATAACTTCATATACATATAAAGTGGTGGGGGAACGTCGAAACTTTGATTATTCAAAAGTCGATTATTCCTGTTAACCTCAAAGAAATTCAACAAGGTTAGTCTAAGTGCAAAGAGTTTTTCTTCTTCTGTTGATTGCTTTTTACGAATTTTTAATTTTGTTACCACCGCAACCGCTAGAGGACGTTATCTGACATGTAGGGAAATATCGTGAACAAAAAATTAATAGAATTGTAAGTATATTTATTTTTATATAGTGACAAAGGGGATTAAATTGTTAAGGTGTTATTGAAAGCCGCTGCTGGATAACTTTCGCTCAACTGTAGATATCTGCCAGCAAAGTTTATTTTTTGAATTTTAAAAGTTTTTACCCCGCATGTATCAAAAATAGAAATCATTCCTTGGTTAAAATTGCTGGAATTCAAATATGTTTACGGCGGTCAAAAGTCTCCATGTGTATAAAATAAAGAGAAAATTTCAATTTTTTATTTGGCTATGGCTGTTAGTTTAGTAGCGGTCATCTTAGAAGGTCAAAACTATTTTGCAACAATTTTAAGAGCCACTTTCCTTTCAAATAATTTTTGCTTGACACAGTACGACGCTTAGTTTCTGAGATATTCCCGGTGACCATTCTTAATTCACGTGAAAATAACGAAAGCCAGCAAATAAGAAAATCAGAAAATCAGAAAAAAAAAAACATCAGAAAATCAGAAAATCGGAACATCAGAAAATCAGAAAATCAGAGACAGGATACCAGAAAATCATTAAATCAGAAAAAAATCTAAATATCAAAAAATCAGAAAATCAGAAAATCAGAAAATCAGAAAATCAGAAAATCGGAAAATCGGAGAAGCAACGAAGAAGTAAGCAGTGATTAGAATGATGTTGTAGCGTGCGCTTTTCTGTATCTGTTTCAAATGAATTTTTTGAATAGAAAGGTGTACCAAGATGGCGTTCCTTTGGAATGCTACACTCCACTGGTTTTATAGCTTGAGGCATCGTAGCGAGTTAGAATTATAAGTCTGTCAGTCAGAGTCTGTCACTTGCCACACGTCAAGGCGACCGAGCAATGTAACGGATCACCGACCATGCGCTTGATTATTGATTTAGGGTGGGAGTTCGGAAATCAAGGGGGTTGAACGTCTCGTCTTGCTACGTTCTCTTTCCTTTGAGATACTGGTGAAGTAACAGGAATTGAGTGGTGAATTTAATGGTGGTGATGATCATGCTTCCATGATGTGATGTTATTTCGTTTGTTGTTTCGTGTTATAGTGGTTAAAAATGCAGGTATGAAGTTGTTGTTTTAGTTTTATTTATCAAAGCTAATGTTCTATGTCGTTTCCTAATTAGGCAGGAGGATTTTGATAACGCTGATTACCATGGAGTGAAACAAAGAAGCCTGATTTGGATGATGTGATTCATCTCGGTAAGAAATAAGATGGCGTTTGGTGAAATTTCAGATGGTAATTTTAATTTATTTTCAGGGCTTCTATGCTTCTATTTTTCTAGTTCTACCTTTTCTTTTTCCGTTTGGTTTTCCTGGTGGGTCTGAATTTTCGTTTTCCGTTTGTTTCGGAATGTTCTGGTGGTGATTCCTGTAGTGGAGCATCATTTGTTCAAGAATTTAGCAGAGGTACAGTTTTGTAGGAATGGCGTTCTTCCGATAAAGAGGAGCCATCTTTATCTTGTTCTTCCCTAGGACCCGGACTAATGGTGGGGGTCTGACGTCACCAACCAGGGAATGAGGAAGCGTCATGTTCCATCCTACTCTGTGGATCATCCCGTCTCGCTTGTTCTTCAAGTAGAAACGCAACTTAGGCAAAAAGGTACCTTATCAGCGTTATTTTTAATTGATTTATGTTCTCCAAAGGAAAGAGAATGATACATCCACCAAATGAGGTTATTAAGTTGATCTAGTTTGGAATTTTGTTACCCATAAATGATGTGAATTATAATTTTAGTATATTGCGAAATTTGATTATACCAAGTGGGTATAATGTTGTTCTTATTTTAGTAATTATTAAGATAAATTTTTAATCGAATAAAGTAGTAATTGGCCAAATTAAGTAGGGTTAGGTATGTAATTTTATTAAACACCTATTGAGGGTAGTATGTTGGTTCTAAATGGATCAAGTATTTTCTTTTATGAATAATTATTTGTTCTATTTTTGAAAATGTATAATATGTAATTGCTAAAGGAAAAATCCTAATTTTAGTTGATAATCTCACGATACGATATCATCAATTTCTGGGAAATTTGATTTTATTGATTGGAGCAGTCCAATAAATTGTTAATTGTTTAATGTGTTTTATTTTAGTGTTTGTGTGACCTGTAATTAAAAAGACACAACGTAGGGCAGGTCAGTTCTTTAATTCTTGAATTTTTTTAGGAGACGAAATTTATCAAAAATCTAGACGATCATTTTAACAAAATTTGTCATTTCATTTTTAAGATCTTTACCACCCTCTGTCTTGCTTTGAGTTCAAATAAATTTGAAAGTACCCAAACGGGGTCAGAGGGAATAGCACCTTCTGCTCGCACTTTTTTTTTTTTGTTTTCTTTTGGCCTTGTTATTTGAAATTTAAAATCGAGCGAGAAAGGAAGGGCTACAATGTGTGTTAAGGGCATATAATCACAATATATATATGAGTTTTCTACACTATTTGCAAGAGTTGGCACCATCCTCCCAACTCATCCTGTATACCTATTATACTTATTGAAACGTCCCGCTATAATATTAGCTATAATAAAGCTAAGAATTTTTTTTTTTGAATTGTAGATTTCCAACGAAAATCCCACTAGCAGGAGTTTCAATTTGCTCAAATCAATCTAAATTGATCTTGAGATCTGTCTAAAGGGAGGTTTAGAACACACATCAAATACAGCAGTATACTCTCTTCTATGTACGATATGACGACATGAGAGTAAAAAAAACTTAGGTCTTACTGTAACTCCCCAGTCAATTTGAACAAAGTTTTTGCATATACTTAATTATACCGACATTCTTATGAAATTTATAAGAGGCTTTATCTTTTATCCCGACTTTCATAGGGATTTTTTCGGTAGTTTGTTGTCTTTTTTCAACTCTCCTAATCAATCACTTAGCTTCATCATATAGTTCGCATTGATATACGCGAGAGAGTAAAAATAAAATCAATCGAGTTATTTATGTATATTTTCTATAGAGGATAATCATGAGTTTGATAAAGCACGGAAGCCTCAAGAATCGCAACACAAGAGTGCCAGGGTTATCTTCTACTTTTAGGGTTTTCATAAAGTATCGAACCAGGAAATATGTTGCGTTATGAATTTCAATACAAGGCAATATGTATTCTATTGTGAAAGTTCTCTGTCGTTCATCAAGGGGGTCTGAAAAAGATGCAATAGGATATAGTGTGACATTCGAGACTTATACTTTATTTTTTATTTAGATGGATTCCACCAAGTCAAAATTCTAGGGGAACGATTGGCAACAAGACTGATTAGGTTGGTTATGGTGATAGTTGTTACTAAAATAGTTACTAAATTAATTTAGGTTAAGTCGATTAGTTGAAATGTCATTTTATTTCAAAATTTAAAATTCAAAAAACTATAAACGCAATTTTTAGAGGTAAATTATAAAATTTAAGAGACTTGTAAATGTAAGTACCTAGCTATTTACTCTTATAAATCTTGTGTATATAGGATTAGACCGATTCATTCTTAGTTTTATGTAAAAATGTTGAAAATAGTAGATTTTTATTGACAAATGGAGGTAAGTACTTACATTATTTAATAATTTTTTAAGAATTTCTCAAGGAATCTGATTAAACTGTATTTTTGCTTAATCTGGAGAAACATATCTTTCAATCGCTATTGTTTATAGCATTTGATTATTCATTCTGTTCTTTCTTTTGAAATAAATTTACCTGCCTCAGCATTTTATTGATAATTTGGTTTGTGAATTTGACAACTTCAACTTTTCAAGTTTCTTAGCGTTTCGCTGTGACTAGAGTACCGACTGAGGACCCAGACCTAGTTTTCGCAAAACGTCATTTAGATATAGTCAATCAACAGTTAAATTTATCCTCAAAAATTAAATAACTATTAAACATGGACTATTTTCAAAGAAAATAAAGTAATTTGAAGTTTTTAATTTGCGTTTTATAACAGTGCAACTTACAACAAGCAAACATGTTTTGCAGGTGACGTCATAGCCTATACCCGAATCGGGGAATGTTGCCGTTACTTTAGTCACAAACGTAAATTTTTTTTCAAGGTCAGGAAAACAGGTTTACCATCCGACAATATGAAAATTACTGTTTAAAGATTGCACAGGGTACCAGCTTGACAGCTGTTTGACAAGTCCATCTAAATAAAAAATAGACTTTATGTGACATTTTTTCGAACTTATTTAGGGGAGAGTTGGATGAGACGTGGTAGTGGTAGTATGGTAAGACAGCAGTGCTAATTACAGCCATGTCCTTACAGGAATCTACTCGCGTATAATGATAGATATAAAATATATTTGAATACGGTTAATTTTGTGCGACGAATGAACTTTTTCAAGAAAAATACAGTCGTAGGCTAAGATTAGGTATCGAAATGTTCTACAAAATCGTGTACAGTCGACTAAGAGATATAACGAAATGATCTAATTCTTAAACTGTCATATCTTATGACTTCAAAAATATTTCAATAATCCAAAAATTGATAAAATGACAGAAGTCGTTTCGTTATATCTCTGATCTAACTATACTCGGTTTTACCATAATACCATGTAATTTTCATTTAGACAGACATTAACTGGCCCTGCAGCTCACCCCAAAAGGAAATTGAAATCCTGCAAAAAACTGCTCCTCAGAAGAAAAAAAAGTGGTCTCTAAGCGAGTACAGAGTTGAGTTTTTTCGAATCCTCGTCCACTGAAGATCAACTTGCCTGATTTATTACGCAGTGTATTCGACATCAAAATGTGGGGAGCAGGAATGGATTAAGTTTTACTTACGTAAGCGATATGGTATCATGTCGCTTGACTGATGTAGATCCTGGTGAATTTGAAATTTTAGTTTTCGATTTCTGTACTAAATAACGTTTCCTTTCTTTACAGTATCTATATAATTTTGTTTACAGGTTATCTCCTAATTTGTGCTCATTGTTTAAGATCTACAGAGTTCCAAAGTTCCTTTATCAAGGGATATCACCGTTAGTTCGAAACAGAAACAAATGAAATTTGGGAAATTTCAAATATACACGTACCTAATAGTGAAAATAATAGTGATAAAATATTTATTTGCTCAACAGATTAGAATAATCCAATAACAGAACAAGATATTACTATGGAATTCAGAAACTAAAAGTTAAATAAAAAGACAAAAAAAAAAGTTTATTCTAACAGAGATAATATCAACCACTCAAGGCGGGAACGCTTTCTTATACACGGCAAATTAACTACTAAAAATGTCATAGTCGTTGCATATATGATTGTAAAAAAAAAAAATTCCAAATATTGGTCCTAGCCACCGGCAAATAAAAAGCTCTAGGTGATCTATCTAATATTCACCTGATAAGTGTAAAGATTCAGTCTAGTTAACATAACAATAGCGGTGAATAAACCAATCCATTTGGTAGTTCATACAGAAACAACAAACAGACTATCTGCACCTGATGGCAGGTGACGTGAACTAAAAGGTCTCCAATAGTTGAGACTGAGGAAAACCGCGGCGCGGATATTCGTCAAAATACCTAAGCCACAATGATTTCAGAAAGTTTCGCTTTACTGATTCTAGCAAGGAAGTCTGGTACAAATAAAAGGGGAACCAAACAAGTGTACAATATTCAAGCTGTGACCGAATAAAAGCATTAAAAAGAGCGACCAAGCATTCAGTTTTGCCAAAAGACTTGGTGTTTCTAATTATAAAACCCAGCATTCTAAACGAAGAGGCCGTACTAAGTCCATTACAGACGTACACTTTACCAGTAAACTAACATATTATACAGGGTGCTCAGTTGGGAATATACCCGAAACTACGCATCGGATCAAAACAAGTCGCCCATGAAAATTGTTCGCTTGGAAGTAGCACCACTGTCTAGGGGTGAGAGGGGGTAACTTTGGAATCTTCAATAGGAACCCTTTTTTTATTGTAGATTCGGATTTTACGCCTAAGAACACGTAGGAAATTGCGCTTTCCTTCCTTCCCCATGCAGGGAAGGGGGGGGGGGTCAGGGTAAATTAGAATTTTGGTTAGCAACCTTTATTTTTATAGCAGATTTTTTTTTATAGCAGATATATTGGATTTTACGACCGAAAATACATAGGATTTGTTTGTAACATTTTTTTTAGATGACAGATGGCGCTGAATCGAGGAAAACCATATTTGGTTAATAAAGGCAGGTTTCGGTGATATTTTTGAGAATACTAGCGAATGACGCCAAAAATTACCTCCTTCCTCTTCTGTTCCGGACACCATTTATCTGTTCCTTCATATACATGGTCAACATTACTTCTACTCCTACATTCACCCTAAAGCTGAAATATTTCAGGTTTCTCTTCTACCCTTACGCAGTAGATATGCAGGCACTGAATCAAGTAAAATGTCAAGTAATAAACGAATAAATGAAAATCAGAATGCCTGTCATTTAGCGACTCCATTAAGAATATACAACAATACAAAATCAAATCAATGGATTTTGTTCCTGAAAAACAAGATTTTCTTTAAAAAATAAGTTTTTTCTGCGACGGGCTATAAGTTTGACCTTTTTTCCCCGTTGACAGGTAGAAAAATGCCTCATTATATGAGCTGCATCTTATCGGGGAAATAAATGAATTAGCAGGGAAATAAATGAGTACTTATTTCCCCGAAATGGCGGCTTAGGTATAGCTACTATTAACACTCAGATATCATTAAATTTATATCAAATATACGTAAAGGAAAGTTACCTTATTATCCAAATGGCAATTATTAAGGGAATTTTCAAAATAATCACTATCCATATTAATAAATTCACTCATTGAGACCTTACAAGAATCTTTGCAAAACTGTCTTCAATTTTAATTACATTAATATGACGTTTATGTAATAATTAAATCGTTTCGTTACCCAGGCAACGTCAATTACGATAAAAGACAGTTTGAAAATCCAAGTTTAACATAAATCATTTTTCCGACATAATTTTCAGTTATCTAACTACGTTTTTCGACATTTTAACACTGATATTTCTTCTCGCAGAAAAAAATTGTATATTACACACGAGAACAAAGTGCGATTTTAGCTCTCGATGTGCTTGACCCCTCCGCTAAACGCGTCGGGGACGAAATCACATCTCGAGCTAAAATCTATCACTTTTTTCTCTTGTATAATAAATAACTATTTCCGTTAAAGATTTGGACAACAATTCTCTTTCTTATTGCTAAGAGAAGAGGGATGTCAAAATATCGTGGACATCTGCTTTATTATTCTGGTATGGTGTCCTATCTGTGTGTGTGGTCTCGCCACATGCCAATTTTTTCAACGGCTATTTACCAAATCTGGTTGTCCTCGATTAATACACCACCATCTGCTATAAAAGACAAGCTTTGCTAACAAAAAATCAAATTTACTCCGCCCTCCGAAGGGGGATAAATTTCCAACGTATTTTTATGCGTACAATCTGAATCTGCAATAAAAAAGGGTTTCTATGTAAGGTTCCAAAGTTACCTCTCCCCACTCCCAGGCAACGGGGGAAGGGAGGGGCAAGTCTAGTATCGTTGGATGTGCCCCTTCCAGATGAACAAAACTTTCATGGGTAACTTGTTTTGATCGGATGCGTAGCTTTGAATATATGTATTTTCATGTCTCCAGATATTTCCATGTCCAGATAAACTAAGCATCCTGTATACTGTAAGGTTGAAGGATTTGACCCTTTGTGAATGTGTAAGTAACCACTCTTCTTTTAATTTGTTTATATTGACTTGAAGGTAGTTACTCTCACACACAAAATGCAAAGTGATTAGAAATTTCTGAAGAATCTCACAATCATTAGAGGAAGAAATCTGACGAAAGATCTTAACATCTTCCGCAAACATTAGGACATGATGACTGTTAATCAAGGTAGGTAGATAGCTAGCAAGAGAAAAATATCAAAATTTGACCCCTAGGGCATCCCAAAGTTCGTAATGTAATGGTCAGAGAGAAAGCCGTTGTAAGCTACGTAGGAAGTGCTCTCCGAAAGAGATATGACTTAAACCAACATATTCACATACTCAGAAAATCCAAACCCTTTCAGCTTTTTGAGTATTACGTTGTGATCGATGTGGTCAAAGGGTTCAGAAAAGTCGGTGTAAACAACGTCAGCTTGACCTCTAACATCCAGTACCTCACTCACAAATTGTGTAAATTGACTCCAGTTCATAACCACAGATCTACGCTCAACAAACCCGTGCTGAAGTTCGGAAAGGGAGCATTTAACATGTTTGGAAAAATACTTGTGCACAATAATCTCAAAGCTTTTGAGAAATTAGATAGTATTGAAATGGGTCTACAATTTGATACATCCGGCTGATGAACAGGACAAACCCCTGCCGATATGGCAATGTGCAAGTTTTCAAGCACAAATTAAAAAGCAAACACAAAAGCAAAGGCTACGGCAGCAGAGATCGCCAGTCCCGAACAAAGAATCCCGGAATCTGATCGTCTCCGGGGGTCATGGAGGACTTGCTTCTCCTCAAAGCCTCCGAAAGATCCGAATCATTGATTGATGCAAGATTGAGTGAAGGCATATTAATCCCAGAAGTGTCCTATATAGAATCAGATGATGTAAAATAAATGTGTATCTGAAAAACCTCGCAAAACCATTAATTATGTCCGGAGAGTTATCCCGAACACCTTCTTAGAGTGAATAAAAGAAAATATTTTTCTAGGGTCAGATAAGTACAATCCTGTTTTGCGATAATATACGAACGAAGTTGTTTGAAATAGTTAGACATCCGTGGTTGCCCAGAATGCCCCCATCGTCTATACAGTAAGGACTTTGTTTTGAAATTGGCAATTATATTCTCATTAAATCAAGGTGGAAAGGCACGCCTGTGTGAGTTTGTCAATGGTACATGCTTACCGATCGCCTGACACAGAGTTTCGTAAAGTTTTCATACATTTCATGAACATTCAGTGTGCATTTCAAGTCTGTATAATCAACATTTAGCAAAACATTATACATTATACATTATAACGCTTAGTGGCAGCACCACCAACAAAATTCAGAGCTTGTTGTGAGTCAATGTGAAGTAAAATAATATAATTGAGAGTGAGGGGGGATACAAATCCTCATATAACGGAGGACAGAGCATCTGTTAGAATAACCTCGACATGCAAGCAATACAACCTTACGCCTTTCAACCCCAAAGTAATCGTTAGTTTGAAGGAAAAAGTAGCAATAATATAATTTGTATCTCTACAGGGTGTCCCGTATCGTTATATTCAAATTTTGTGAGCATATAGTAGGCGTATTTCTAAGCCTAAAAAACCTAAAAGTGGCAGGTCTATCTGCATTCGTTACGAAGTTAGAGGCCTAAGAAAATAATGTCTAGGAAATACCAGATTTAACTTTGAAAACCACATAAAACTTATTTTATTGACCAAATATTTAGTTTATCATGTGTTTAAAATGTCCTATTCCTTGCTGAATACAAGCTTGTGCTCGGAGGCCTATTGCAAAAGTAACAGTTTTCTCGTCTTTTTTCGCGTACCTATCTCTTGACCAGCTTGCTGAATACGATCAAATAATAATTTCTCTCTGGTATTTAGGGGAACCTCTGCTAATGTTTATTTCGGTGACGTTTACTCCTGTCGTTACCTTAACAATAAATAATTATTGGCCTAAATCACAACACATGTCGTTGTGTAGCTTACAAAGTTGAATCTTTGTTATTTACTAGTCATAATTTTCTTAGGCCTGTAACTTCGTAACGAATAAAGATAGACTTGTCACTTTTGGGTTTTTTGGGCTCAAAATTAAGAATGCTCAAGAATTTTGAACATAACGATACGGGACACCCTGTATATCAATAAAAAGTAATTTATATTACAATAAACAAAGATTCAGCCACTAGAAGTTTCTGAAGGTAACTTTCAACATCTCTTAAAAACTTGTAGGTGATACGTATCCATGAAACAATATCGCTCAATATTATGTATTTTCTTGAAAAGTCAGCCTTTGTAAAAACTGCCTATAAAGAATTGATGGCCTTGTGAGGTGCTATTTTAACAGAAGTTTCGTAAGCGTATCAAATTTAATTATTTGATTCCTATTTCTAGTATACAGGATATCCCAGATTTAACTGACGGGGCCAAATCTCATAGACACTGACTGAGATAATCGAACCGAATAAAAATGATATTGTTATAATTTTTGAAGCTCAATAACATGACAATATAAAAACAACCGCCACTTCAATATCTTCTTAAGTTACAGCTTAAGTATTGCAGCGTGCGCTTTTCCACATCTGTTTCAAACGAATTTTAGACTAGTAAAAGGCGCAAGAAAATAGACCTGTTCGAAATGTCTACACTCCGCTGGTTTTATATTCTGAGGCATTGTAGTGAGGTCGAAGGATGAGTCTGTCAGATTCCAGTCTGCCATATGCCAGTCAGAAGGGCTACACATCAGAGCGGTCGAGGGTAACTGAATATGCGCTAATTTATCGATTAGGTAGTGGGAGGTCGGAACCCGACGAGATGAATGTCTCATCGTTCTTTCTGTCTGAAATACTGGTGTTGTGAACATGATTCAATAAAGTGAATTATTTAGTTAATTGTTTCGTGTAGTGGTTTGTTTAAACTCAGGTATGAAGTTGTTGTTTGAGAGTTATTTAGCAAAGCTAATGTTTTATGTTGTTTCTCGATTAGGTAGTTTTGAAATTAAAGCAGAAAATTGATTTTAGAGAAGCCCGACTTGGATAATGTGATTCATTTCGGTAAAGAATTAAAGATGGCGTTTAGTAAATTTTCAGATGGTAATTATTTTTAATTTGCAGGGTTTTAGCGCTAGTTCTAGCTCTAGCTCCAGGCTCTAGCTCCAGGTTCTAGTTCCAGTCTCTATTTTGGTTTCCGTTCCTGGACAATAATTATTATGTTCGAGAGTTCCATTTGTCTGGATCCAGTTTTGCCTATGTAAGCGAGTTCGGATGGATGGCGTCCTTTGGAAAGGCGAAGCCATTTTTTTATGTGTCTGGACAGATGGTGGAAGTCTGACGTAAGCGATCGTGGAAGGAGGAAGCGTTATTCTCCATCTTGCTTTTTGGTCTCCTGTTTCACGCAATTTTCAGCCTGAGCCGCTGTTTGGACTGGAAGGTACCTTATCATGTTTGTAATATAACTTTTATGTTCTATAAAATGGGAAACCATCAAACAAATGATGCTATTGGAGTGATTTATTTGGATCATTGTTACCTGTAAATGAATTTAAGAATATCTAATTGATATTACAAATTTTGGTGAATGCCTATTGAAGGTGATATTGTGGTTTCTTATAGACTAATTGCCTTTTAAAATGAATAATGATATTTCTTTTTGATGTTATGTGTAATGTTTAGTGGATAAGTTGAAGAATCCTAATTTTAAGTACATAATCTCACGATACATTACTATCAATTCCTGGAAATTCAATTTAATTGGAATTTATTCCAATAAACTGTTAATTATTAGTGTGTCTTTTATTTTAGTGTTTTTGTGACCTGTAATTTAAATAATCACAACGTAGAGCAGGTCAAGGTTTTTGGAAACTTTTTAGAGACATTATTGATCTCGACGATCACTGGAAAATTTGTAACTTCCTTCTAAGATCTTTAACACCCTCTGTTCCGCTTTGGGTTCAAATAAATTTGAACGTACCCGAACGGAGCCAGAGGGAATAGCATCCTCTGCTCGCACATTTTTCTTTTGGCATATTTACTCAAAATTTAAAAAGGGAGCGAGTAGGAAAGGCTACAGTATTCGATTCTCTGTTAAGTTGTTTTTCAGATTCACAATAGGTGCGAAATCCCTTTTTGAGTACAATTTTCGGACACGACACGTAAATATCACGAGACTGCCTAAAAGTATGCCACCAAGTCAGTGAGTAAATTAATCGAATTACGTGAACCAAAATATGAGCAGCGATCATACAGAACAATGGGGAGGGAAAACTTAAAAAATATATATCTATAAACAGACGGCGCAATTTGCAAGACTTGCCAACTCGAATAATTGAAGCAATAAATCTTCTCATGCCACGAATGCTCCACAATTCATTAAGACTATATAATGATCGATTATGTAATTTTCAAGTTGCCAGTGGAGTTTATTTTGAACTTTTATTACACCCAGCTAAAAATTTATTATCATCATTTAGCATTAAAATTTCTATTTAAAATTTTCAATGAATTTACTTTTTATCAAGACTTGGGTGGTTTCTATTTTGGGAAGATGATTGTTTTTTGTTATTAGTAAGTAATGTAAATATATACTGGGTGCTCTATTTAAATGAATCAAATAATTATGATCATTATTTTCTTCTGAATACGAAGTGAAATTTTTTCTTTTAATTTATAATTAATCTGAAAGAAAATTTATCATAACTTCAGTCATTGCTGAATGTCTTGAGAAACTGTAAATTCGAGATTGTTAGCCAAATCTTTTTTAATATTGAAAATAAATTAATTATTTTTTTGCGGGCTAAGAAAAGAGATATACATCTCTATTTTTCCATTTTTTGTCAGGATATTTCCGCAACGACTTCAGTTAAATTAGCTCTTCCAGACTTGTAATATTATCGGAACTCATTAACTACTTAGTATTTAATATTCGATGCATAATTTGCTTCTCATGATTATTCAATGCAAAGTTCAAATTTCTGTTTTGATTGGGGTTACGTAAAGACTCAATGGATGAAAATAATTATCTAAGGTAAACAAGATCGGTCGTCAAAACTTTCTGCGGTTTAAAGAGACGTCTACAACACTAAAGCAATATTGAGGAACTTTTTGTTGATGTTCTATGTTTCTGGATAAAGTTGCTGCTGGTTGCCGCATGTTACCGAATGTTTGACTGATTGTCTGGGGGAAATTCCTAAAATAATAAATGGGACAGTGGCAAAATTATGAACATAATTATTGAAGAATATCGGAAATGGGTACCATTGGATAAGAAAAATAAGAATAGCAAGAAAGATGCGTGGGAAGATTCGTCGCTTTTATCTTTCTCGGCCTAAATCTTCTTCAGTTATATTAAGTAGTTGTCTGGCTGTCGTCAGTCATCAAAAACCTGCAAATGGCAGTATAGAGAGCTCGATAATAAAACAATTTTTGTTTTGAAATAAAATGTAATGGAACTCCACAAACTCATACTATCCCAAGTCAACGTCTCCTCCCCAGTGATTTTTTAAATTTAGTTGGTGATTTCCCTATGTATCTTATCGGTGAAGTACTGATGTCTGCGAGAAAAACCAAGGTCATTTGTCTAGTATCAAATAAATCAGATACCACCAGAAATCGGTACAATTTTAGTCGATAAAAAAAAAAAAAATTCCGAAAAAACAATGAATAAATATCTGACGAAGGGAATATTTCCTGAGAAAATGAAAATTGAAAGACTGGTATTGGCACAAAAGCGAAAAAAAACGGAAGATTAAAAACATTTATGCAAGGGCAAAAAAAAACACGCTGGCAAGGCTTATTCCTAATACCAGGGGACCTCGTGCAAAGAAAAGGGAATCACTAACATGAGTGGTCTCATTTATGATACTGCATGCATCATCAATACGAGGTCTGTTTAGATAATACGCGGACTGATGAAAACAAAATGTACACTATTTAGAAGTCACATGTCTGGGTTCCCTTCAAAGCACTCTCCATTTGAGATTCCATTTGTGGAAGCACTCCTGGTATGCTTCTTTGGCATTGACCTCCAGCTGCTTCGTCGCATTTACCTCAAGGGTATTTTGAGTTTGGGGAACAAGAAAAAGTTACGAGGAGAAACGTCTGGTAAGTAAGGGTTTTGGGGAAGAATAGTGATCGACTGTTTTGCCCATGGGATGTAAAAACCAGTCGCCATTTATCCACAATTCTGGCTTTTAGGACGGACGTTTCGGAGACGTTTTAGAGTTTAAATGTAGTAAGTCTGATTCATTTTTGAGCCTTGGGGGAGATACTCGTGTCAAGCAATACCCTTAGCATAAAAAGTCTGCATCCCCTTGACATTGAATTAAATTTGGCGAGCTTTTTTAGGTCTAGGGGTCGTTTCACCCACTGACTGGGCGATTGGATCTTGATTCAATGTCAGTATCATAAACTTATTCTTCTAACTGCAATATACTTGGAGTGAACTCACGGATAGTTCTTTAGACTGACCGCTAGATGTCGCTCTATTTACACCGAGATCCGTGTTAATTCTTGACTTAAAAGGGGCCAACTTCCATTCATCCGACAGCATCCTCCGGACACTCCAGATGCAGCACACTGATGAGTTCCAGTAGAACGAAACACGTGTCTCACACTGGTTCTCTGGAAGGCTCTGCTGTTGGATGCGGAAGCAAACTCTCTAGTTGGAGTTTCGGGCATTGCCATCATGACAACTGTTATGGCGATGGAGGAATTCTCCGACCCCATCTAACAGGCTAGTAATTGCACTTTATGTGCTTTATACTTATACTCATTTGACCTACCTTCGTTATTTTATTTATGAATTCTTTTTCTAAAATAACTTTTTAGTCATCTGTCATCAAGTCAAAATCTCGTGAGAAGCACTAACTCAGATCCACGCTCCTCAATAAGCTCCCTGATGCTCAGACGTCGATTTTTTCGCAAGGTGTTGATTTTATGGACGTGGGGGTCGTCAGTTGAAGAGGAATAATTTCCAGGACCCTTATTATCTTCAATCAACTGTAGATCATCGGTAAAACGTTCAGTTTACTTGAATGATGCAGTATGCTTAATAGCAACTATGTAAACCATGTGAAGCAGTTGAGCATATTAAATGTTCTGAAATCCTTCAAACGAAATAATCATACTTCACTAAAAACCGTCGCAGCAAATGAAGATATCTGCAATCGGAAAATGACGTTTTCATCAATTAATCTTACAAACGTAGGGACACCAAGCGGATTCCCCTGGAATCAGCTTCAGGCGCGCATCCAAATAGTCCATATATTTTCTGAGCAGACCTCGTATGGGAGTAAGAAATAAGATACAAGTACAATAGAGGTATGATGAAAAGCGTTGACAGAATGATGGCCTATGCATTATATCGGCGTATAGGACAACACCAACAGCAGCTCTACTGGCCATCGTCAAAATGTTACCTCCGAAACGGAGAGGAGAGAAATACACGAGAAGGGAAAGGAATATAAAGAAGACATTCGGGAAAGTAGAATAAAAGAGTAGGAGAGGATATGAGAAGAGTATGACGGATGGGCCAAAACGTTTATTCTGAATCTAAGAACATGGTGTAGCAACAAGTGGTGGAAACAGATTTCTACATCACACGGGATCACACACAGATCACACTGGATATTGTGTGTTCACAAGCTACCTACATAGGTAGCCAACGCCACAGGTTTCTCTTGAGGACGTTCGACTTGCAGAACATTTCTTTTAACTTCAATTAACTTTTGAGAAACTTTCATGCCGGGGACGCCGAAAACGCGGCCAAAGCCTATACCGCTATACCGCTCATTTAAAGATAAACCTACTCCATAGTTCCTAGGAAAATTAGCAGAAGGAACACTTATAAATAACTTCACATCACACTTTTATATTCGAAACAAATATCTCATTGGTTTTATTTTAAAGGATAAATTTTATTGAACCTTCCTTTGTCTGTAATGAGTTTTCAATATATTTTTTATTGGGGTTTAGGTTCTTGATTGAAAAATTAGTTTCACTGTAAATATGGAACGTAATTACTTCCACAAAGCCCAACACATTTCGTCAAGATTATCCTGACCGTTGCTCCTATAGTATTGAATTGGCTGAAAAGCTATAGGTAAACATAAAATGTGAGGCAATAATTATTTTATTTTTAATCAATCACTTTCACACCGACTGATCTTTAGAAAAGAGACCATTTTATGAGCCATTTTCATAATTTTTGTAATATACCCACATGATTCGTAGTTTAGGTTATCCCAGCCAGTATTAAGTAAACGAGGTCACTTAATATTCAGCCCTCATGCCTCCTTTTATACCCCACTTAAATTTGCGTGACAAATTAACTATGGTGGTTTGCACCTGCAGGGGCTCCATGACGAAGTGCCGCACGTACTCGCCGGTTAGGCTGTGTATTAGTGTATTTTTTAACAAAAAATACACTATTGAGGACGACATCACTTTTCGAAAATCACCCAAACTCATCAAATGTCCACCGATCATGACCCCCAGATCACGAAAAAGTGGTTTTCCAAAATTCACCTGCCCACTATATATATATATATTTAATGAGCGCAAAGAATTAAAAATTCAAAATAATTTTTACGGGCATATCGCTCTAACCTAGGGCTTCCTGAGGCAGACCTGACACGCAGAGCCATCCAGTCATCTCGAAGCTGCAGACAACGTTGTTTCGGTCTCTTAGACCTCATCAGTACAGCACATCGAGAAATAACTAGAGGATGCATGCCAGGCCACCACAGGAAGCCAACTATAAGAATAAAGAGGTGACACGGAACTCCGTGACCTCAATAGTTGGTTGCCATCTACCGACGGAGACAAGAACTAAACGGCAGCACGCTACCAGCTTTGTGTCCATCAGGAATAGGCAGCCCACAGTTCGGGGCATTACCATCCGTCGGGCGGTGCTGGTTAGCTACCGATAGATGTCTCTCGCCAAAGCCCATGGTTATTACAATAATAATGATAATGTTAATGAGCGCAAAGAATTAAAAATTCAAAATAATTTTTACGGGCATATCGCTCTAACCTAGGGCTTCCTGAGGCAGACCTGACACGCAGAGCCATCCAGTCATCTCGAAGCTGCAGACAACGTTGTTTCGGTCTCTTAGACCTCATCAGTACAGCACATCGAGAAATAACTAGAGGATGCATGCCAGGCCACGTTTAGGTCAGGCCAGGCCACCTAGGTTAGAGCGATATGCCTACTCGTGATATACCTACTCGATCATCGCTACATATTTGAAAGGCACCTTTAGCTCAGTTAGTTAGGCAAGCGAAACCTTGCCTAAATAGTAAACTGTTGATGCGGGTTCGAAACCACGAGAGGGCTATTCTTTTTTTTTGGTAGGTAGGTGGTTTTCCGCTTTTCCCCCCCAAAAAATCGGATTATTTTTTCATTATATTCATTATAAAAAAAAAATAGGAAGAAAATATTTATTATTGAATCACATAAAAATACACTATTTCTGCGATTGATGCGCAAGAAGGTTTTATTTTAAATGTGTGTGATTATGCTAAAAAATTCCCAAAAAAAAATTGGTAGCTCTCTTGCTCAACCTATAGCGAACCGTTCCAAAAACTTAGACTGACCATAATGATATGCATTTTTAGCCTAGTCACGGCTGAAGTCATATCCAAAAATTGACCTGAAATAAGGAAAATTCCGTTGTCGATTTTTCTTGTTCTGGCCGTTAGGGGAAGTCACTGGTAGTCTAAATTCAAAATTTTCGATCACATACGAGGTGCTCGTTCTCATCAATTCGCCATTTTGAATTTTATGAAAAACGATTGTTCTTCTTTAATTTAAACTACATAATAGGATACCAGATGCAACGCTAGTATAGGGACATGTACGCCATTTTTAAATAAAATGAGACGTTATCTTTGTACACTGCTTTTAAATTTAAAAAAATCATCATCTTCAGTTGTTTATAACTCATAAACTACTCGATCTAAGTTCCAATTATTGTCAAAACCCTTTCCATTCAATTTTCTCAGACAATTTAAAAATATAATATGTACAGGGTGTCTACGTTAAATAAATAAGTAGGTGTTAACTTCTCGTATTTCCTATTTTTACTCACCTATGATGAAGGTGAAATTTTGTATTTATGTAGATACATACTAAGAAGCGTATGTTACAAAATAATTAACTACATCTTCCAAGATTACTTATTTACTGCTAACCTGTAATCTCCTTAGGGGGTTCACTATTGCGCAGTATCTCTCGGCTGATAAAGCGGTCAAGGTGAACACAGAAACTCCAATGCTGATATTTTTGGTGGTCTCGGATATCTTGCAGACCGCTACTCCCCATGGCCAGGTTTCCACCGTGTAAATAAGGGATGTGAACGGTACGCACGTTAGAATCACCAGGAGGTCTGCCAAGGCCAGCGAAAATATATACCTGAAACAGGAGGAACTTAAAATAGTTTAGTAATTGTACTTAATATTAAATCTGAAGTCCAATTTGATATTATATAGCCACAGAAAAAATAAACAAATTTGGAAATTTTGTTAACCTTTAAGGTGTGAAGCATTAGTTGGCATCTTTCATAAGACGAAGTTCAAAAAATCACCCCTAAGCTTGATTCGAACCTATATCTTTTCGTTTGTGATAAGATCCTGACCAAAAGGCGGCGCTCAATTTAAAAAACACAAAATTGAAACAAATTATTTCTACTTACGTGTTCGGTACATTCCTCATTCCTCTGTGTCTGAGAAAAATGATAACAAGAGTTCCATTTCCAAGGACACCAACTATAAAAATTATGAGGAAAATAATTGGTACTATATAAGTTTCCGGACGTTGATCATATGGCGTGTATTCGTCTTCATAGAAACTTGTGGAGGACTCATAAAAGCTCATATTCCGTGCTTCTGTTTCCATTTCTTCCATATCTGCAATAGAACAGTAAGCGGTGAATCTTTTTAAAATTTTTAATATTTAGATTTTCTCATTTTAAAGAGTATTTATTATATCTGAGTAATGGCTAAAGTATGCATCGGTATGTTTCTCTAATGAAACTCTCGAATCTATCTTCTCTAAGGCTCCGCAGATTGTAGTGTAATAAAAGAGTAACGCAAAGTAAAGATAATATGAATTAAAAGATTTTTGCACTTAACTCAGGCGGGAAAAAGCAGATTAAAAGAGTCGGAGCAGGGTGTTTGTTCGTTTTACTGGAAGGTAGTTAAAATAAATTTTGCATACTACATAATATACTGCAGAATACCTACAATCATTTTTAGGTCTAATTGACTTTTAGTCCTGAGGTACTAAAAATAAAAGCTTAACTTTTACTGTGACTTGAAATTCAAGTTGGTATGTAAATACATTTTGAAATCTCCAATAGATTTAATCTCTTCTCTCTGGACTCGAATGGTGTCCCATGTTGTTACCCTATGTCTCTATGGTCGAATAAAAATGCTGCAATTTCTAAAATTAAAAATTTTCTAACAAACCGTAGGTAGGTAGGTCTTAATGAGTATAAAGACAAATCAATAGCCTGTCGTATTGGAGTCGGGTTTTAACCCATCGTCCTGACAGTTGTCAAGTCTGGAGCGCCCGAGAACCCAAATAAAGAGTTTCTCGACTCAGGCAGCAACACACATCCAACCAGACTACCAAAAGCACGGACGGCCGTTTCGGTCTCATTAGACCTCGTCAGCGTACTATATTGGAGAGTCCGGAAGGATATGAATCGCTGCATGAATCGAAAACCCTATATGGAATCTCATTAAACCGGTTACCAGTGACCTCGAGACAGAACGACATCTATCAAGAGAAACCACAGGCTCCCAGATAAACAAAACTCCAGTGTGTATTATGGGTTGCAGACACTCCAGGGGCTACGAGACTGACATCAGAAATGCATATTAAAAAGCCGAAGTATACTCAAAAGTCACAACAAACCGTAGGTAGGTGGGTCTTAATGAGTATAAAGACAAATCAATAGCCTGTCGTATTGGAGTCGGGTTTTAACCCATCGTCCTGACAGTTGTCAAGTTTAGAGCGCCCGAGAACCCAAATAAAGAGTTTCTCGACTCAGGCAGCAACACACATCCAACCAGACTACCAAAAGCACGGACGGCCGTTTCGGTCTCATTAGACCTCGTCAGCGTGCTATATTGGAGAGTCCGGAAGGATATGAATCGCTGCATGAATCGAAAACCCTATATGGAATCTCATTCAACCGGTTACCAGTAACCTCGAGACAGAGCGACATCTATCAAGAGAAACCACAGGCTCTTGTCGACGAGGTCCACGAGGTCACTGGTAACCGGTTGAATGAGATTCCATATAGGGTTTTCGATTCATGCAGCGATTCATATCCTTCCGGACTCTCCAATATAGTACGCTGACGAGGTCTAATGAGACCGAAACGGCCGTCCGTGCTTTTGGTAGTCTGGTTGGATGTGTGTTGCTGCCTGAGTCGAGAAACTCTTTATTTGGGTTCTCGGGCGCTCCAGACTTGACAACTGTCAGGACGATGGGTTAAAACCCGACTCCAATACGACAGGCTATTGATTTGTCTTTATACTCATTAAGACCTACCTGCCAACGGTTTGTTGTGACTTTTGAGTATACTTCGACTTTTTAATATGCATTTCTGATGTCAGTCTCGTAGCCCCTGGAGTGTCTGCAACCCATAATACACACTGGAGTTTTGTTTATCTGGGAGCCTGTGGTTTCTCTTGATAGATGTCGCTCTGTCTCGAGGTCACTGGTAACCGGTTGAATGAGATCCCATATAGGGTTTTCGATTCATGCAGCGATTCATATCCTTCCGGACTCTCCAATATAGTACGCTGACGAGGTCTAATGAGACCGAAACGGCCGTCCGTGCTTTTGGTAGTCTGGTTGGATGTGTGTTGCTGCCTGAGTCGAGAAACTCTTTATTTGGGTTCTCGGGCGCTCCAGACTTGACAACTGTCAGGACGATGGGTTAAAACCCGACTCCAATACGACAGGCTATTGATTTGTCTTTATACTCATTAAGACCTACCTACCTACGGTTTGTTGTGACTTTTGGGTATACTTCGGCTTTTTAATATAAAAATTTTCTGTTCTTCCAAACAGCCTTGCAGCTTTATCATTTTAAACTTTTCGCACAATTCAAATTCTTGCATGAAGAACGGTAGATTTTCGTCAGAGCTAAAAAGTTGTCTGGAAGGAGTGCTCTGGTCTTGAACTTGGAAAATATCCGTCGAGTCGTTTCAGAACAACGACCATTTGAGCTCTCATCAATTTTTTTTAATACATGTAAGTATGTATAAGGCAAGATACACCTATTTTCTTCGGTAAGGAAAATATCCCAACTGTTTATTTACTATAATATTCCTCCTTGAGGCAAACAATTGAAATGCTATGAGCGGACAAAATAAATATGTCACAAATTTTATGTGAAAAAAATCAAATACGAAATTTATCATAAAACTCGGTATTAGGAATTAACCCTGACGCGAAGCAAAATATCGATAATTTGCCCTCTTGGCGAAGACGTAGTAGGCGGGGTTTAAAGATCAAATTTCATTTAGATATCGTAAAAAGTGTCGCTCATTAGCCTGTATTACTGTACCAAATTACGAACCTCGACTCCTTCAAATAATAAAAGTACAGGGGTGTATACATTTTAAATGAGACAAACTGTATTAGAAATATACAGGATGAATTATAATATGTAATAAATAAATTATTATCCTCAGTTAATATTTGTAGAAATAGAAAAACTTGAAACAGACCATTTTAAAAATTAATTACTGTTCTATTATTGACGTAATATATTTTTATAGAAGGTATTCCTTGGCTCAGTAATGACGACATTGTGTATTTTAATAAATATGACAGCCTCTATATTATTGCATTTTGATATATCCTGAGAATATCCAATAAGAATGGTTGTTACAATTGCAGTTTAAATTGAGCAGGCTATGAGTTATAAACAAGTGAAAATCGCAATCTTTCAATTTTAAAGGAGTAAAACGGTTCTAAATATCGGAAAAGGGCGTCCACGTCTTTATATTAAATTTTCACATGGTATCCTACTATGTGGTTTAAATTTTAAAACATTTGAATTAAATGAAAATACTGGATTTTACCTGAAAATGTAATAATTTACACGATGTCCCTATCCAAAAAAAAAAGACAAAAGACATTACTGACCAAAGGCGCACCCTGTATAAAAAATGGTACGTCAATAGAACATAAATTAAATTTAAAAATTGACCTCTTTCGCGTTTTCTTAATTCTACAAAATATTGACTGAGAAATGAATTTATTAGTCAAATATGATTCACCCTGTAAAATAGACCACCTACAATATAAATGATCAGCTGAATCACAAAATTTATGAAATGTATGAAGTTTTTGTAACAATTCAATTACAGCGGGAGAATTTCTCATACTAAGTACCCTAAAACATAACCAGTCGTAAAGGTGCGAAATCAAGCCAAAGGAGATATAATAAATTCTTATCAGTTCCAGCTAAGACCAATCAATCAATGCCAGCACTGAGAGGCAATTGCTTCAACTTTATCTTCATTTATTAGAATTAATGAGTCATATTTAACAAAAGTCGTCTACAGGGTCCTTGACAAAGCTGTGATTGGTACGTTGTTGTGAAATCCTGAAAATTTTCAGGATTCGAATTATACAATTTTTATTACCATGTACCTACATTTTGAGTGAGCATGCTAAATAAAATCCACGATACACCTAACTAGGAATGGTATTGTGCATGTATGTCGTCACACCCGAGGAGGCTGTTCATTTACTGATGAATGTAATTATTCGCAATCAAATTTTATCAAATCTTGATTTTGTTACGTTAGGACAATAATTATTATTGTCAAAACATTCAAGAACGTTAATAAGATAGGCACTCACTTTATCGACATTTTTATAAAACACATAAATAAAATCAAGAATTTAATGATTATCCTGGACGCATTTTAATACACGGTTTCTCACTCCACTAAAGGCACTGGTCGCCTGGTGTATCGTTTATCTCCACGAACTTCTCCTCTCGATTACTTGACTTGACTTCGTTACCAATCTCACACAAAATATCGAGTCCTCAATGTAAATGCATAGAAAGAAATCACATTTAAGCTTGCTGAATCTGGCTGGCTAAGGTATCGGTATATTGCGACAGATAAGTCGATCTTCACAGATCGATTTCACTAAATCGGTTGCTTCGGAAGTTTTCAAACCAACAAATCCTTGAACGGTAACTCTGGACACTAATCTACATGAAAAAATGTCTTTAAAAACTGTAAGATTCCGGAAAACTTATTGTCTTGGAGTTACCTTCACTGCTATATCACTGGAGGAGGAGAAAATTGAGGACTATTTTTGAGAAGCTTGTAAACAGGTTTCTACAGAAAATTTCATCCAAGCACTGAGTTTGATGAGGAACTAGAAGTTTTTCTTGGGTTCCCCTACAATCATGATCATTATTCCAGACAGAACAACACCCACATTTCTTGAAGTTGACTCCCATTGCGAAAATAACTTTCAACTATCGCATCAGTTTTTCGCTCTTACGTGAGCGCTTTTAATTAATTTGAACAATTTAAATAAATAAACAAACTTCAGTTATTTTTGGCAATTTATTTTTATTAATTTTCATAAAAAAAAATGAACGACCTTCAGTTAATCAATAATGCTAAAATTTCACTTCTTATTATATGTCCTTGTATTGTTATACATACCGTGTGTCCCCGGATATGTGAAACGACTCTTATAAAAGACAAAAAATTTTTGATTTTAATTTTCATTTTTTGGTGTTCAGCTCTGCTTGGTTAAAGAGTAATTTCTAACAAAATTTTAGTTTTGAAAAATCAAGCATGCCTTGGAAATAAAAAAAAACATTTTTTCTGTGGAGTAAAGTGTCTTTTATGTGGCAAATGCGAAGAAATGTTATTTGAAAAAGTTGTCAAGAATCAACATTTAGGTCCGTATACCAAATTTCAAAATCATAGGCCAACTTTGATCTTCTACATTTCTTTTATGTTATTTCACAAATCAAAGAATTTCATTTGTAACAAAGACTGATATTGACAGATTGCTATTATTGCTATGGATACAATATGGTTTTTCCATGGCAGTCTTTGTTACAAAATGAAATTCTTTGATTTATGAAATAAAACATAAAAATAAATGTAGAAAATCAAAGTTGGCCTATGATTTTGAAATTTGGTATACGGACCTAAATGTCGATTCTGAACAACTTTTTCAAATAACATTTTGTCGTATTTGCCACATAAAAGGCACTTTACTCAACAGAAAAACCGGTTTCTTGGATATTTCCAAGGCATGCTTGATTTTTCAAAACTAAAATTTTGTTAGAAATTACTCTTTAGCCAAGCAGGGCTGAACCCCAAAAAATTAAATTTAAAATCAAAAAATTTGTGTCTTTTATAAGAGTCGTTTCACCTATCCGGGGACACACGGTATATTGTTTACATTACATCAATTTTATTGCGCTTGGATTAGAGTTGGGAGAACCTAATTAGGTAATAGTTACAGTTCCTATATCCCCGTTACTTGGGAAATTCATGTGCGAGAAACACTGTTTACGACTATTTGACGCATATCTACGGAAGGTTTAAGAGTTACGGATGCAATACCGATGATTCGAGACTAAGATCCGGCAGTAAAATTACAGTTAAGGACGTTTTAGTGATTGAACACCCGATTGAATTCGTAAATCACGCGAAAAATAACGCAATTATTATTAGCTACATTATAATAATGAGACATTCCAGTATAAATATCATTATGATGTAATCAGGATCAATATTCATTTCAGCAAGCAGTAAAAACAATACTTATTATTATTAGGTATAATAAATTTACTTTCAGATATGTTTTCCAACCAATAACAACAAAGTAAAGATCTGTAAATGACATTGGTACATAGGTACTTTATAAAATCTCAAAGACAGAATTAAAATTTGCCAGTTTCTACTATTTCAATAATTTAATACCTAGTACCTACTACTGTACAGCAGAATGAGAGCATCTGCAAGATTGCAAATTTGGGAGATTGTGATGAACTTAATCTTCAGATCAGATGTCTTCGAAATTATATCTTCTTATGGGAGATCTAAAATCAGCTGTAATAAAACTGTTTAATACGTGCACCAAAGTACTTGAATTACGAACTATCTCTGAACTTTGAGTCGTAATCCAGAAAACAACCATTATTCGAGTATAAAAGCTCTGTTTCACTTTTCTGAACTTAGCTTTAAATGAGCTTTAGACTAAATGACATAGAAAAGCTCTTGGATGTAATAACCTTATTCTGTAAGCCAAGAATTTTATAACAGGTACCTATATAGAATGCCTGTAGTTATAGTGGGAAATAATATTCAATATTTTTTTTTACCTGACTGTTCTACTCGATTGAATTTAAGTGAGCAGTAGTAGTACATGATGCTCAACAGCAATTTTTGAAAAAAAAATGCACCTTTCTCAATTTTTTCATAACGGCCTTTTTATAAAAGGTCTGGCTTTAATTGAAATCATAGTTGATTCTTTTAGTTTTATTATTTTAAGACCATATATGTACATTTTTAAGGAAAACTCAGTTTTCCTCGACTTAAAAAAGCTTAAAAGCTTCTGTTCCTTGTTTTAATCCCTCAAACATTTCAGGGAGATTTATGGATGGAGTGTGAAAAACTTTTTTTGCAGTCAATTTGGCAACAACGTTACAGTTCGGTCTGTTGTGAAGTGACTTATAAGCAGCGAGTTAATTAATTAGTTAGACTTTGTTCGTTGTTCTTGAATAAAGCAGTTTAATTAAATCAGAATATGCCTATGGCTTCACGGTACAAATGCTTTAACTAAATGCAAAATCGTGTGGAAGGACATCAGAAAGTTTGATAATATCACCATGTTTCCATTGTTTAGATTTTAATTTGCAATTTAGAAAACAATAACTCAACGCGGTATAAAAGAAAGGTATTTTCAATTTTTTTTTTTTTAATGTAGGAGGGATTAAAACGAAAACTTCAATATATTATTATTAAGAGCCCATTCAAAGTATTGTTCAGACCTTAATTGTTAGACATTTTGAGAAAATAATAAAATTGACAGCAATAATTAATTAAAAGCTATCTGACATTTTCTTTTCACTGAGATTATCTATAACTACTGTGGCGCCTAGCTACGCGAAATATTTGTACTCAAGCCAAACGATTAACCTCTTCAGTAATGGGAGACTGAAACCGCGTATAATCCCGACACCCATAAAAGCGAGGCTAAACTAAATTTGTTTTTATGGAAATTAAATTACAAAATTTGAATTTCGGCTTGCATTACCGGAACCTAGTAGGCTATTTGAAAACTGCTAGAAAATTTAGCGTCGTTTATTTCAAGAGATAACATTTTTTTAGGGTTTGGTAGCACAGAGGGTGACATTTAATAAATTCCGGTTCTTACTCGTTATAAACTAATACAGGTACCTAATAGTTGCTTTGCGAATACTAGAAATGAAAGAAAATTACGATTTTGCTTAGTGAACGGTGACCAAAATCTTACCTACTCATTTTACTATTTGCCTAACTTTATTTAATTGTTGTGTTAAAATGTCACAATCGGTGTCTCTGTTGAAAAATGTGGACAAACTCGGAAAAGGAGTAATAAATTTAAGGTGAGGGCGGAGCCGAATTATGCAAATAAATTTGCGATAACTCTTTTTTCAGTTGTAATTAATTCACCCATGAAAGTTTTATTTATTAGGCCGTGCGTTGTCCGAAATAACTGGGTCTAGAATCCCAAAAAGGATTAAGAGAAACAATGGAGGATTGTAAGGAAGACTCAGTTCCTCAAATATTATCTACAAAGCTATAATAGGTAGGTATCATTTTCTTTGAAAATAATATCTGATTAGAAATTAAACCATTCGGTTAACTACTCCTATAATCAGTTTAACAGCGCGCCGAATTATAATATTATACAAATCAAACAGGCCAGTGTCGTGAGATGTTTGACAACTAACAGGGACCCAACCATAACCTTAATTTAAATTTCTAAATGTCAAATTTTTATGTGATGGATGTGTCATGGACCAGTTAAGATTATTAGCAAGGAAACTTACTTTCGATAAGTAAATATTTTAAAGTTAATTAATTAACTATTTTGTTATCAAAACAAGTAGTATTTGCAATGTTATACTGACACACATAAATAATATGTTTAATAAAAAGACCGTAACTCAACCTTGCAGAAATGCTGAATAAGGGTAAACAATGCCGTTGGCATTGACCCAGCCATATATAATGGACAGACACTCCATCCGATTATTATTATCAATTATTATCAATGATTATAGATTCTAGTATCAATTATTATAGTATTAGATATAATTATGTAAGTATTACTAGTCATAGACAACCATCGTTATGTAGTGTGTAAGTGTTACCTAATAAACCAGTCAAAACCCAATCAACTTTAATTATCCTGCACATCCTCCTTATCTATCAAATGGCGATCCTGCAACCTCACTCATAGATTATCACATGACCATCCTGCAACATTACTCCTATTAGTTAACCACATGGCGATTCTGCAACTTTACTATTAGTTTATCACATGGCGACCCTGCCAGTCGTAGTTTATCACACATACCTTACCCTCTGTCTCACTCTTCCACGGCCTACCGCCAGTTTATTTTTTGTTGCTCACTCCTTTATCTAAATAAAGTTTTTTTTGAAAACTTCGAAGTATATAATGTATTTTTATGTTTGTGATATTTTTTTAATCATCCATACGGCGTTGTCAAGTTTTTAATGATAGTAAAAGGACATCATTTTTGTATGTTTCCGTGTACCTCGCAGCACCCTGTAAAATAAAATAGGGTGCGTATGGGTATTGATATACGTGTTTGTGGCTGTAATAATAATTATTACCTAATCTCGGTGGAGTTGTTTTTTAAATCGAGTTTAGACATCCCCCAAAGGAAGCATCTGGCGAGTTTTTAAAATGATTCATATGACCATGGAATGTAATATGGAATACGAGATATTATGAGATATGCGATATGAGAAAATTCACAATTAAAGAGAAAACGATGGTAAATTTTGTATTTTTACAGAGTGTATTAGCGCAATTTGATAACGATAAATGCTATGTAGATCTTTGTAGGTCTCTAGATCTCTGTGTGTACTTTATTTGAAGCTTTTGGAAGTGGAACCTGGCCCATTTCAAATTTTTAGTTTATTTTGCTCACAAATGAAAGCCAGTTTTGAAAACTCCTTGTCTTCAGTTACAATGATAGCATGTCAAAGATTGAATAAAAAAAAATTAACAGCTTAGATAGGAAGGAGCTTTTTTGAAGTCAAGATTTCATTGACATTGCTATAGAGCTACAAGAGGTTTTGTTTAAAGTAACTATAATTTTCTTGCGTTTTAAGACGGCTATCTCATCGTCTCGGTAATTCTTTCCTAGTATCATTTTCCAGGGAGAGAAGAATTGAAGGTTTACCGCCACCAACTCTTCTGGGAGAAACTCTTAAATTTTCAGAGGAAGCTAAGTACTTAGGAGTCATCCTGTATAGAAAGCTTGCTTGGAACTCCCATCTGGAAAAAGTTATACGCACAGCCAAACTCTTCTTGTGAACGTGTCAAAGGATCTGTGGCAAAGCAGGGAGAATTGGACACAAACAAATATACTGGCTTTATGTTACGATCGTCAGACCTATGATTACGTATGGCAGTATCGCTTGGCGGTCAACAGGCGAGCAGGTCACTGCCAAAGAAAAGCTCTCAAACCTACAGAGACAGGTTTGTCTTGCGATCTGTGGTGCTAATAACACCATACCCTCGGTAGCTATGGAAATATTACTGGACTTACCAAGACTCCATATTTATTTTGAGAGAGGCCAGATGGACTACATATAGAATGCTGCAGATGGCAAAAATCTTGCCAGAGGCTTATAACTTGGAATAAGAAGGCAACAGAAATGAGCTTCCGAGAGCAGATTTCAGATGGTTTACATAGACCGAGTGTGTAGTGCAGGCTGGAAGAAGAGTCTTCTCGAGCCTGGGCATTCACACAACAACTTTCCAGGCTGAAATCTATGCCACTGAGGTCCGTGCGCAGATGAATCAGGACAGGATGCACTGACAATGCAGATCAATAAAGGTATATTCAGATAGCCAAGCGGCTTTAAAAGCTCTTAGCTCCAGCCACTGCAAGTTCAAGTTAGACCTGGAACTGTCAATAACTGTCAATCAAGTCTGAATACCCTACCAAGGAGCAACAAAGTAACTCTGACCTAGATTCCTAGCCATGCTGGATATGGAGAGAACGAACTTGCCGACACTCTGGACCACTCGAAGGCCTTTAAACAGGACTCGGTGAAAAAATCACCAAAGGACTATAAAAAAGGAAATAACTGAAAGCCCTAATAAGCCACCCATATACTGGGAACTGTACTGCTGAACCATGATCTGTACAGGATGGGTTTAGCGATCAGCGCTGATGAATGTTCTGTGCTTGAAGGATGATGAAATATCATAACACGTCATGTGCAAACGTCCCGCTTTGGGAAGAACCAAATTACAAACCTTCTGGAGTAACTTTCTCACACCAAAGAACATGGATACATTACCAATAGTCAAGATAGTCAGCTTCCTCAAAGAGGCTAACATGATCGGGTTAATGTAGTACGACTAGATGTGAGCCAGAAGAGATCTTCGGTCGCAGTAGAAGTTGTCACAGTAACCCACTCACGAAAAATCTAAATTTTAATCTCTCTGGAATATTGGAGTCCGTAAAATTGAAATATTGAAATATTACAAAAGTAAGAGAATAAAAGGGCCTTAATTTTGTTTAAAACAGTCGGTCAGTGCAGTTGTTGCGTTTATTGATGAAGAAATGAAATTTCTGGGATACTCTTTGAAACTGAGCTACTGTTGGCCGCTCATTACCCGGAGTCCTTTGCTTTAATGACGCGAAGAATTAACCGAAAATCTGCAAATTAAAACCTAAAGGAAAATAATTCCGATAAAGAATTTGTATTGATTTCATTAATTGTTTAAGAATCTAGAAAGTTTCGGTTTAATGTTTCGTTTTAGTGGTAATACATGAAATAAATTTTATCAGCTAAATATTTTTTTTACAAAAATTAAAAACAAATTCAAAGGAACTAGTGAATGGTTCAGGCTGTTGTTCTTTACATTGTAGTTACGTTTGTAAACTTTTAAGTGAAGTAAGTAAAGGGTAAATTAGGAACTACCTACCCTTGATACCTCGAACCGGGTGATCAGTTAAGGGTACGGAGCGGCCATATATCGGAAACTATTTTAATATTGGTCCTAGTGCCTCAAAATAAAAATATTCCGGCCATAAGTGATCAAGAGAAATTAACTGAAAATATTTTCATGATGGCCGCATTTCGGAAAATACCTGAAATACTACTTCGTTATTTTAACGGGTACACTCTGTATATTATTATATTTTCAAGTTGTCGGAAAAAAAAACGAATATAGGTAGTTTTGAAACTTTGATTTTAAATTGAGTAGTTTATGAGTTGTAAACAAGCGAAAGTTTCCATTTTCAAAAGAGTGTATACCTACATCGGAAACGGCTCCAAATATCGGAAAATTTACATGTTAAGCCGTAACATATCTTAACTTTTCAATGTTATCTTATAATGTACTTGAAATTTTTATACAAGGTGATCAAAAATCCGATAATTTTCATCACCCTGTATAGAAACTTAAACTACCTAATAGGAGACTATACATGAAAAGTTAAGATAAAACATAAGCAGTTTTCCAATATCTTGAGCCATTTCCGATGTACACTATTTTGAAAATGAAAAAAAGCGATTTTCAATTGTTTATAACTATAAACTACTAAATTTAAACTCCAATAAAACTCCCGGATTCGATTTTTTCAGACAATTTAAAGATATAATAATACAATACTGGGTGTCTCCCTTAAAATAATGAAGTCGGAGTCCACTTCCGGTATATCCGGAAGTGCGGTATATCTTCAGTGGATTTCCCGTCGCCATTTATGCCGGAAAATTTTTATTTTGAGGGGCTAGGACAAATATTTCCCGAGATATGACCGCTTCGTACCCTTCACTGGTCACCCAGGTAATCAGTTTTTTTTGTTTTGCTATTCACGGGAAGTCAACCGTTGCGTTGCGACTTTATGGACCAATTTTATCAAATATTCTTGAAAAATACTGTCTGCGTCATAAAAGTACCTATCGTTAGTTTTTATGAGAAGTTTTTCCAGGCATTGGAATTGAATATAAATTTCTATACCTACATAAATGATATAATAATTGTTAAATGTTCTTCTTTATTTGGGTTTTAGGTTCGATATTAAAATATTATTTTTCAAAAATATTTTTATAAAATTGAAACGTTTCGAGACCGATTGGTCTCTTGTTCACTCATAAATAATTGTAAAAAATATGTAAAAACTTAAAAATACTTTAAAAAATCATAATTATTATACTAAAATGTCATAAATGGTGTGTTTTTAAATTTTAGAAAAAATATATAATAATTGGAGCCAACTTTTGTGAATAAATCTAGAAAAAGAGATTTAGATTTAAAATGTAACTAATAACGTATAGAATTTAAATCTCTTTGAAGACAAGATACATCTCTCTTACTCGAGGTTTTTCTTTTGTGACTTTACAAAAAAAAGCCCTAAATAAACAAAAGTTGGGTAAACGAAATTTTATGAAATGAAAATATATATTGCCTGTTATCTAAATCTAAAAATAACTCGTTTAACATTATCATGTAATTTCTATGCAAAAAAGTTCCAGATACGGGCAGGAATCCCGGTTGAAAATCTAGATATGAGAAAGATACAATTCTTATACTCCCTTTGGTAAACACCAATACCAGTATTCGGTAATCTAACAAGCATGTATAATGCAACAAGTGTGTGATAATTTATTCAGCTGGTTTACTTAAGTTAGCGGCGGTAGATTGAAAGAAAATTTAATTTTCCTTCATCTCTTCTTCCGTGGTCGTTTTATTGACAGAATTTTCATGAATAATCTTTGCTGAATCTTTTCCTTCACAGTTTTAGATTTTGTATATAAATATTGCAAACTACGAGAAAAATGCGTTTTTCAATGTATATTATTAACATACAAATTATCAATTAAGTAGTTTGCTTGATTTTATATTCATCGTCGATTAAAAACTAATCATCCACCTTTTTTGTTTCCGTCAATTATATTTTGTCTTTGGGCGTATTCAAATTTTTAATTTTCCTTGCTTAGGAACCAAGACGTTATAGCAGCTATCCTCGACATCGAGGGCGCCTTTGATTCTCTACCCCCATCCACCATCGTGGAAAAACTAACAGAACTTAAGTTGTCTGGCAACATTCTTTCCTTCATTGAAAATTTCTTAAGAAACAGATCTTATAGAGTGAGAGCTAACGGCAAAACTTCATCAAAATTCACCCAAGAGAATGGTGTTCCACAAGGCTCCATCTTGAGCCCCACGCTGTTCAACTTAGCCATAAACGACATCTGCGCAAATATTAAGCGCCCAGTAAAATATACACTGTACGCCGACGACCTTGTCATTTACTGTCATGGCAAAACCACATCCGCCACAACCAACCTAATTCAAGCAGCCATAAACCAACTTAGCCTCTGGTCATCAAAAAGTGGCCTCCATTTCTCCACAACAAAATCCAAGATCTTAAAGTTTAGCAAATCATATGATACATCAACCCCTAAAGTGACCCTTAACGGGAAAACCCTCTCCTCAGTAAATCACCACAAAATCCTTGGACTAACCTTCGACAAAAGACTGAATTGGAAGCAGCACATTGCTGACGTCAAAACCAACTGCCTGAAAAAACTCAGCATACTGAAGATCTTAGCCCACAGCCAATGGGGAGCCGATGAAAACATCCTGCTGAGAGTGTATCGCGCACTTATTCGGTCCAGAATAGATTACGGCAGTGTCATATACATATCTGCCTCAAAATCCACCCTGAAAAGCCTGGACTCAATACACAACACTGCACTCAGAATTTGCCTCGGGGCTCTCAGATCAAGTCCCAATGAAAGCGTTTATTGTGAAGCCAACGAACCTCCCCTTCGGCTGAGGCGCCAACACCTTCTTTTGAGCTACTTCTCCAGGATATCAGCCAACCCCCAAAACCCAGTATACTTACTCATGACAGCCATGCTACCACCACCTAACCCACCCCCAAGAGTCCTATCAATAACACAAATTCTTCAACCACTCCTTACCAACCTCCTGCATCGTGACCTCCTATCCACAAAGCCAATCATGACACCCTTATTTCCCCCCTGGAAAAAACATCTCCCAAATTTCAACACATCTCTCTCTAACTATCCTAAACACGACACTCAGAAGGAACTTCTCAGAAAAGCATTCCAAGAAATCATCCAAACTTCAAACTTCGATGAAATCATCTACACCGATGCGTCAAAAAGTGAAAATGGCACAGGATGTCCAGCGGTAACCCTCAACAGTACACTCTCCACCAAAACCTTACCATGCTTCGTGTTATGTATTATTGTCGTATGCTCAGCTCTTGTAGGTAAATTGAACACACAGAAGAATAAATTAACTGCTTTATAATAACGAAAAAGTATAACTAATATTGGTAATGATGTTCGTAACAAAATTATTAAATTGTAATTGACATTCCCAAAATATGACAGTTCATTTTATTAGACTCAACACTGGCTGTGTTTCTGTAAAACAAAGGTAATAAATATTGCCACTCTAGGACACAATATTTCCTTCCCTGTCGGGAATTCATTTCTTCCTATCAGAGAAGACGTAACGTAAGTAGGTACATAAAATAACTTAGATAGTTAGTCAATAAATTGTCATAAATGGTAACATAAGTAAATAAATACGTAGATGTAACATGTAACATGTAACTTAAAATTAATATACTAACAAATTAAAACTAAAATGTAATTAATATTGATCGTAAGTAAAGTTTTTACAAATTAAGTTTTTGTACAGGTTTCCTTGCCCGATTTGAACGTTTCACAAATCGAGAATTACTTTGGTAGGAATTTCTCGACTGATCGTTAGAATTGAATTGACTTTGATCTGTGAAGTCATCTGTATTTGATTCACCATTATTTTTGATAGGGTGGTTAGTATTTGCAACAGCTGTATTAGGATTAAAATTTGGTAAATTAGTATGCTCTCCTAATGCTCGCATTTGATTAACATGTTTCTTTTGCGTTGGACCAATGTCCAATTTAACTAGATAATGAAGTTTTCCTAGTTTCTTAAAAACGTAACCGAAATTCCATTTATTTCCATTTGTATAGTTCCTTACTGATACTCTTTCCCCCTTCTCGAAAGATCTAATTCTTTTATCAGTTTCAGGTAATAAGTCACTCGCATTACATGTTAATAAATCAGGTTTAATTAAATCTAAGCGAGATCTAATTAATCTTCCAAACATAAGTTCTGAAGGAGAAACTTTTGTTTCTGAATGAGGAGTCTTCCTATAATGTAATAAAAAATCATGTAAAGCTTGATGTACATCGTTACATTTACTTAGAGACATTCTTAATGATTGTTTAAATGTCTGAACGTAACGTTCAGCTAATCCGTTAGTAGCGGGATGATATGGAGCACTAAATTTATGCATAACTCCATTTGACTTTAAGAATGAAGAGAATTTGTAAGATGTGAAGCTAGTTGCATTATCACTTACTAAAACTTGTGGAATTCCAAAAGAACTGAATATTTCTCTGCATAATTTAATTGTTGTATCTGTTGTAATATTTTTTGTTATTCGTACTTCTGGCCAACGAGTATAAGCGTCTACCATAACAAAAAAATTATATCCCATAAATGGTCCTGCATAATCAATATGTACTCGCTGAAACGGTTTTGTAGCTTGTTCCCAGTGGTGTGTTTCTACCTTGGGAGGATTATTCTTGTGTTTATTACACTCTATACAATTTTTACATAATGATTCAATGTCGGTAGTAATTCCAGACCACCAGCAATAGCTTCTTGCTAGAGCTTTCATTTTAACAACTCCTAAATGGCCTGTATGTAATTCATTCAAAATAACTTTTTGTAACACTAATGGAATAACAATGCATTGACCCTTTACAATACAACCATCTTGTAAAGAAAATTCTGACTGTAAAACGTTAAATCTATCTCTAGCATTAACAGCGTAACCTCCGTGTAATGCTTGTAAAAGTGGTTGTAATGTACAATCTTTTTCAGTTTCTGTAAATATTTGTTTGTATGTAATTGGTAATGTATCCATTTGATTTATGTAGAAAATATCACATTCATCATATTCGTTATTTTTGATTGTATCTTTCATTGGTAAACGTGACAGAAAATCTGCATTGCCATGGAATTCTGTATTCTTGTACTTAATATCAAATTTAAACATTTGGAGATATACTGCATAATGTTGCATTCGTGTAGCACATAATACTGGTAAATTTTTAGTTGGACTAAAAATTTGTACCAACGGTTTATGATCAGTATACAAAGTAAAGAAATTACCAAATAAATATTGATAAAACTTTTTAACTCCAAAAATTATTGCGTATGCTTCTTTATCGATCTGTGAATATTTACGTTGAGTATCTGATAAAGTTTTTGAAGCAAATTGTATTGGTCTCTCAGTACCGTCAGGATAAATATGAGATAAAACTGCCCCGACTGCATATGGACTTGCATCTGTAGCTAAAATTAATTGTAAACTCGGATCATAATGTGCTAGTACTTTTTCTGACTGAATTTCTCTTTTAATTATGTCAAAAGATTCTTGACATTTCTTGTTCCAAATGAAAGGTACATCTTTCTTTAATAAGTTATTCAAAGGAACAAGTACTGCACTAAGATTAGGAAAGAATCTTCCATAATAGTTTATTAATCCAATGAAAGATTTTATTTCTGTTTTATTTTCAGGTATTTTCGCATTTTGTATGGCTTCAATTTTTGATTTGGATTTATGTATTCCATTCTTATCAATTACGAATCCACAATGTTCAATATGGTCCTTCATAAATTCACATTTCTTTAAATTTACCTTAATATTGTATTTATCAAGTCTTTGTAAAACTTGTTCTAATCTTTGTAAATGTATTTCATCATTTGGTGCGGTTAGTTTAATGTCATCTAGAAACACTGAAAGTCCAGGAATATCCTGTAGTATCGTTTCGATTAACCTCTGCCAAATTGCAGGTGCTGACGAAATCCCATATTGTAATCTGGTACTCTGGTAAAGTCCTAAATGCGTATTCAATGTTAAATATTGTCTATCTTCAGGTCTAACCTCCAACTGAAGATATGCTTGACTCAGGTCTAGTTTTGTAAACTTTTGACCTCCTGCTAAACTAGAAAATAACGTCTCGATAGATGGTAAAGGGTGATCGTCTACTATTAAATTTGGGTTGATTGAAACTTTAAAATCACCACAGATACGTATACATCCGTTCGCCTTTACAACTGGAACAATGGGTGTAGCCCATTCTGACTGCTCCACTTTAACCAAAACACCTTCTTTTTCTAGCAATTTGATTTCATCCTCAATTTTATTACGTAAAGCAAAAGGAACTGTCCTTGCTTTCAGGAAAAGAGGTTTCGTATCCTTTTTTAATTTCAGTCCAGCTTGTATACCTGTAATTTTACCTATAGTGCCATCAAATACAGAATTATACTTTGTAAATAAAGATTCTAATTTCGAATCAGTATCACTTGGGCTAAGATTATTTACATTATTGAGATCAATTTTCAATTGTCTAATCCATTCTCTACCAAGTAATGGTTTTTTATCAATGTCTACTAAATACATATTCAGTAACATCTGCTTACCTTTGTAATTTGCATTTACCTCAACGTATCCTACAACATTTACGTTTGTTTTACAGTATGAAACAAGTGTCAATTCTGTACCAAAGATTTGCGTATTTGTAAAATTTTCTTGAAATTCTTTGATGTTCATCACTGTGACTGCAGCACCGCTGTCTACTTCAAAACAAATGGTTTTTCCATTTACTTGTATCTCCGCCAAAAATTGTTCCCTGTAAGGCAGCTGGGCACTTTCCAATTTGCAAATTTCTTGTAAAGTGTTCATATTATCCCTATTATTGGGCTTTTTACACACCTTTGCGACATGTCCTTTGGTTTTACAGAGACTGCAGAAAAGATTGTCCTTGCTTCTGCACCTGTTTGCAAAATGATTGTTGTTTCCACACCGAAAGCATACCACCTTGCTTGTAGTTGATGGTACATTGTAAGTTGTATTTGAATTTGTTGCCATGTTGTAGTTTGTATTGGTTTTCTTCCCATTATAATTAGAATTATTATATTGAGAATGAGGTTTATTATTCTGTTTGTACTTGTAATTCTTCTGTTTCACTTGGTTTACCTGGTTGTCTTGTATTGTTCTTGTATGTAGTTTTGCAGCATTTTTAGAAGAAACATCAATATTGTTTGCTACTTCTACAGCTTTTTCCAAAGTTAAGTCCTTGTATTCTAGAAGTCTGCTTTGTCTTGACTCTGATCTAAGTCCAAATACAAATTGATTGCGAAGAGCTTTCTTCAAATGCTCCCCGAACTTACAGTTTATTGAAAGGCGTTGTAACGATGTAAGGAAATCCTGAATACTCTCTCCCTCATGTTGTTTACGTTGATTGAAACGAAAGTTTTCCGCAATTTCTGAAGGTTCTGGATTATAGTATCCTTTAATTTCTTGTACTAGGTCCTCATATGATTTTTGAGCAGGATCAACTGGTGCAATCTTATCGCATAATAAATCATACGCTTCAGGTCCCATGTAATGTAAAAGATATGCTACGTAATTGGACTGTGGTACATTGAAAACTTGGAATGCTGATTCTAATCTTCTGAGCCATCTTGAAAATATTGTCCTTGTCGATTCAAAATTTTCGATATTGAAAGTTGTATGTACTGTATGCTGTACTTGTTGGACAGGCTGCTCTTGAGCTGCTTCTTGTTGTTTCGTTTCTTTCGGTTTAGGCATTTTTTATTTAATCGTAAAATTTTTTGAAAGTTTTGAAAAAATAATAACACTTTCTTTTCTTTATGTTACTATGGTTAAGCTTGTTACTGTAAGTAGGCCTTGAACTAACCTGAATATTATGTATCAAATTTTCTTCTTTTATTCATCCAATTCCATTATCCTCGTCGCCACTGTTATGTATTGTCGTATGCTCAGCTCTTGTAGGTAAATTGAACACACAGAAGAATAAATTAACTGCTTTATAATAACGAAAAAGTATAACTAATATTGGTAATGATGTTCGTAACAAAATTATTAAATTGTAATTGACATTCCCCAAATATGACAGTTCATTTTATTAGACTCAACACTGGCTGTGTTTCTGTAAAACAAAGGAAATAAATATTGCCACTCTAGGACACAATACTTCGCAAGTGTGTATACACGCGAACTCTATGGAATCCTCCAAGCCATTAAATCTATAAACATCGAACGTCATCACGTAGCCATTTGTACAGATTCTCTCTCCTCCATCAAATCCATCAACCCTCTATACACCCAGCATCCACTAATTCAAGAAATACATGACTCACACGAAAGACTCGCCTCCCAGGGAATAAGCCTTACACTGCTATGGGTTCCATCACATGTAGGTATACCAGGAAATGAAAAGGACGACAATGTAGCCAAAGAAGCCTCGTCTTCATCCACAATCCCTGCACAAGTCCAAATCCACACAGACTTGAAAAAGCTTTTGCCTACAGCAAAAAAGCCGCCAGAACCGCCTGGCAGAACCACTGGGACAGAGTCTCCTCAATAAGGCTGCATGAAATCCTACCATCTCTTAAGCGATTTGAACTCCCATCAACAATGTCAAGAAGGAACAAAATGGTAATTCGGCGACTCACGGTCAAACACATACTTACAGACTGTTTAACCCTCTCAAGCAACCGACAAAATCATGGTATTATTGGAACCCCAAAGGAAATTCTTAATTCCCCCAATCAGCTGGCACATTTGATCAACTACCTACAAGAAATTAATGTATTTCAAAAGATATATTGTCTCAATAATATAATCAACACACATGATATACAATAATGTAATACTGTGACCGAACAATAACTGTATCTGTGTCAATGACCATAGTTTTGTCGAGACACGTTAAATTAAAAAAAAAAAAAATTTCCTTGCATAGAGTTGGGATAATCTTCAGACAAGGAAAGACCTTAATAGTAACCGACCCCAATAACTGACTTAGAAATTGTTTAAATTGTCCTTGAATTGTTGTAATTGTACAAACTAGTTCAGGGGACCAGACTGACTGAATGGGTGACATGAAGCAAAGGGGGTAAGCACAATACGCCCATGAGGCTGAAGTGCTTCCGGCGATCTTGAATCAGAAGGCCCTCGAGAAGAAGAAGAAAATGTCTAGTAAAAAGATATCGTGGAAATCATAACATCCTAACGATCGGTAATCAACTTTACGTAAAATTTTCACTTTTTTAAAATATGGCCTGCGGAAACTATTCAAAAACAAAAGTTTGATAAATAAAATTTCCGAATTTAGAGACAAACATGAAAATTTCAAAGCAGACAGATATCGGACAGGTACAAAATATTCAATTACCGAGAAACTTTTAAAAGACATGAAAAACACAAATTCAAGCTGATACCCTGTTATTTATCAATGGTTTTATTTTAGAGAAGGGAGATTTGCATTTTCCACACAAAAGAATATGTTCAGCATTAGAATTCCATAACTCGGATAAACTGCTTGTATTAGGAAAAGCTAAAAGAGAGGTTGCCAAGTATTTAGTGTCAAATAAAAATAATAGGCGGTTTCAGGAACGAAGAGCTAAGTTTAAATGTGAAAATTTTGTTCAAAGATAAAAATAAGCTCATCAATTATTATTGAACTTCCTATCATAACAGGCACATAAGAGAAAACACAAAGAGGCACGTTGCTAGAACAAATGAGAGATAGATAAATTCTCTCTAATATTTAGAAAGCATCGCTGTTAATTTCACAAAAACCAAATATTTTTCTCAAAAAAGTTGGAAATTTCATGACCGCACTTTTAAAGACTATATCATGAAAACAAATCGCTTTTAAGCAATTTGGCTCAGCTTCGCTCTTTCTAACTTTGTCTTATGAATGGGTGTAAGAGAAACAACAAAATTCTTAATTACATCCGTTCTAGCTTTCTCGGAAATTCCAAACGCTCCTTGTGTAATAATTGGAATTATCTCAATTTTTTTACAGTGATAACAAGTTTTCATTTATTTCCTTCATCCTTATTCCTGTCATCTTTTTTTCGCTTTTTTTTTGTTCGATTTTTGATCTTTATCTGCTTCAGAAACAATTAATTTTTTAAAGCTTATACATACTATAATCACTTTTCAAATTTTGAAAATTTCTTCAAATACCTATGTAATTTTCTATTACTTGTGTTGACCTTATTTTACATAAATGAAATTTACATAAAAGTACCTACTGAAGCATTACTTAAGAAGTTGCAAATAAGCCACCTGCTGATATCTGTTCCTTAATTGCATTTGCTCCATCACCGCACATTATACATCTCCAAGCTAGCACATAAATACCAGGCCATCCCATTCCATTACTACCCTTAATGCAATCCCACGTTACAGTAGTAAACACAGTGTACAGGCCTGGGATGATTATCCCGATTGGCTGCTTAATTGGCTGTTAGTGTGGTCGACAGGCGACAGAGGGTGCTGGGACATGATAAGGAAACCAGGCACCAGGAAGACGTACCGAGACCTGAAACGCACGTTGGCGAAATTAGAAGAGACACACGAGAAGCCCGGATAAGACCGGGTAGAAATCCACCGGACCACTCCTTGTTACCGAGGGATTTACACATTATACTTTAGCCAGAAATCCTGTCTTGAGGATTTAGTGGCAATACTAGTGATTGGTAATGCTTTAAATAGGAAAGGGAAATATCGTTTAGTGGGTCATTAGGGACTCATAAAAGATAGTAAGTGAATTATTCCTGTCCTAAATAGAACATCATTGTATCTCTTGTATTTTGTGAAACAACAAACTTCCAAGGTTATTAAGTTATCGTGTGAGAACAAGGAATGACGTGTTCTGTAGGTAGAATTGAATTTAAAAGGGTCTCCTAGGCTATTTCCCGTGAGTTGATTCAAATGATTTATTAACATAAAATGTTGAGCTTGGAAAAGGCTCGTGAAGATGAAAATTGTCGTATTGTCACTTCAACAATGTTTGATTTCACCTTCTTCGTATCTTTTAAGACAGACGAGGTTCCAATACATTTTTTCTAAAAACTAGCAGCCTCATTGCTCAGCTTTGTGCAAAATAAAATCTCCAGGGTTATATTTAAAGAAAATATTTATAAAAAAAATTGTTTTTAACAATAAATATTTTGCATGTAATATGCCTTTTTAATCGAAATGTTTGAGTTATTGTTTATTTTTTACTATTACTATGAATTCTTATAAAGTTTGCAAAACAGTTTAAATTATAAACGGCTCGAGATGTAAGAAAATAATGTATTAGGATGAAGGAAATGGCTTAATCGTTTTAGTTTTTAAACTAAGGTGAAATCAAAATAAAAAACCTTCTTGCGCATCAATCGCAGAAACAGTGTATTTTTATGCGATTCAACTATGAAAATTTTTGCCGCCTTTTAAATTGGCTTTCTGAATTTTTCAATAGTCAGGTCGAATTTGCGTAGTGGTTTACTGTGAAAATTTCATTTCATTTCGTTTGAAAGCGTGCCATAAAATAGATTTTTACACATAATAAACCAAAAAAAAATTGGCAAAATTTAACAATTTCGTCTCTTGTCCTATATACCCGCCACTAAACTTTAAAAAGTTACAGGCGAGTTCTGAAAACCGAACATTTGAAATTTTAGAGAAATAAACTTCATGTAAAAAATTCGAATAACTCCGCCATTTCTCTTATTTGCTTCTTTAAATTTTGGAGAGTTACAAGCTATTAGTGTAGTTGTCTACTCCGAAAATTTCAGGGTTATTCCCTCAAAAATGTGCTCATAATCAATTAAAGAAATTTAGCCATTTTTACTATTTTCTTACCCACGCCACTAGCTTACTAATGAAAATAATAAAAATTTTATTGCATTAATTCAAATTTCAAATCATTTTAGTCCAATCTTGTTAATACAGGTTTGTAGGAGTTTTTATTTTCTGCAATTGGGGTTGGCAGGAGCAGTCATATCTGCATGGGTGGTCCCGCCCGAGCCGAGCGCGATGAAAACGGTGCGCTGGTCTGGTGCTGCTGCTGGTTTTAAATCAAGCAGTCCCGGGTCTGAATATTACATTCAATCGTTAAGTTATTAAACAAGCCTTTAATTGTCATCCTCATTATTTTGTTGTGAAAAGTTTTCTTTCTATATTGCTTATACAGGGACTAAAAAATAGCCTTTTTCCCTAAAATTCAAAAAGCCGCCATTTTGAAACGGCTCGATCGATTTTGCTCAAAAAATGCAATACCAGACTACTACTTGTGGATAATATCTTCCTCCCATAAAAATTTTAGCAGATTGAAAACTGCTACCAAAAAAACCGTGCCACAGGACCGGATGTTTCGAAATTTTAAAGGACACCTGTAGAAGTAACGCGACTTTTGAAAAAAATCTCAACGAAAATTTAACGTCATCCCGAAGTTTCACAAGAGTAAAAAATTTCTTCCACTAATCTTGAAAGATGAAGCTACTAGAGCGTTTTTAAAATTTTTGAGAAATTTACATCATGTAAAATAAATTTAAATATCTCCGCCATTTTTTTTATTTGATCCTTAAAATTTTTGAAGATTGAAGAGTATTAGTATAGTTGTCTACTGTAAAAATTTTAGTTCAATTCCTTCAAAAATGTGCTCAAAAACTGTTATAGAAATTAAGCCATTTTCACTCTTTTCCTACCCACGCCACTGGCTTATTAATGGAAAAAATTCAAATTTTTTTGCATTAACTCAAATTTCAATTAATTTTCTTTCAATCCTGTTAACTTGATGTGAAAGTTTTTTTGCCATCTTGCTCATACAGGGATTCAAAAAATAGTAAATTTTTTGAAAATTCAAATGGTCGCCATTTTGAAACGGCTCGGCCGATTTTGCTCAAGTGCAATACCAGACCACTCCTTGTGGACATCTTACTCTCACAAAAATTTCAGCCCCCTAGATTGAAAACTGCGGCCAGAAACCGTGCCTCAAGGACCGGATTCTTGGAATTTTGAAAGGACACCCTGTAGAAGTAACGTGACTTTTGGAAATTTTTTCAACGAAAATCTAAAGTCATTCCTCGGCTTTACAAGAATCCAAAATTTCGTTCACTAATCTTGAAAGATAAAGCTACAGGAGCGTTTTGAAAATCGAAAAATCGTGATTTTGGAGAAATAAATATATATATATATAAATAAATATAAAAATTCCTTCTTAGTCATCGACTAGTTTGCAAAAGCACTAACTTAGTGGGGATTACGATGAGGGAAGCTAGGATTGATTTAAGAACACTCTTTCTTCATAAAAGTTTAAGCTTTCTGCCATTTATTTTGGCCATCATCAGAAACCTACAATAATTTAATTAGTACAATAGTAAAAGGACACTAGTTTTATAATGTTAGACTTACTAGAAGTTGAGATTATTTAGCTAAGATGTTGAATTTTTACAATTATTTCTACACAACTCCTGGAGCACATGTTAGTTATCCTTGAGGAAATCCAATTTTTATTTATTTACACATTAAAAAACATTTAAAAGAAAAGTTAAAACTATTAATTATTGCACTGATTATCACTCTACATCTTTGGTTTCTATTTTATTCTAAAAGGGAACGAGAAATGCGGGTTACATTGTTAGCTAAACTATTCTCTATCAGAGAAAATGAAATGAAGTTAAAATGGCTTCCTTGTTCATGAGGTTTACAATTTTTACAGTTTTACGATTTTACATCATTTAGAATGTCAGGAATGATTTATTAAAAGTCATTTTATGAGTGAAGTGACAGTTGAAGGAGTGTAGTCGGTCTTGTCTGTGTCGTTGCCAGATTGTGTGTGTTTTCTTAGCTGTTGTAGATCTAGGGTGAAATTTGGTGACTTCTGGTGATTTTTCTGGTGACTGTTTTTCTTACTAATATTATTCAATTTTCACCTCGATCTTCTTCTTCTTCATCTACCACCACTCTTCTTCTGCTCTTTTCTGCATCTATAGCTATGAGGTATGTGTAAATGTGGCTTAGACCTGCTATGTCACTCCTCTTGTTCATTGAGTTAGGTTCTTGGGCTATTCTACACATCTCTTTGAAAGTTCTTCTTCTAAGTGAGTGGTCAGTGTCTAGGATGGTAGTTTCTTCGTAGTTGGGGGTTTGTCCCTGTTCTATGACATGTTCAGCCAGGGCGCATGTGTTGTAGAATTTGTTGTAGAATTACAACAAAAACCTAATAAAGCTGAGGAACACCCTACTAGAGAATTCTTACCCCAGAAAATTGCTGAACAACCTGCTTAACAGTCCAATAGAAGAGATTAGTGCAAACAATGTAATTCAACTTACTGAGGAGACCAATACCGAGACAACCATCAAGAAATTTGGCACACTCTCTAATGCTGAACCCTTGACAAGCAAATTGATAGACATAATGAAGACTTTACAAATCAAAATAGCAGTAAAAAATGTAACAACGACCAACCTACTGTTTTCAAAAATCAAAGACAAGACTAATCTATTCGACAAATGTGATACGGTTTATAGAATCCCATGCAGAGACTGCCCTTTAGTTTACATCGGCCAAAGCTCCAGAAATCTGAAACATAGAATTACTTCACATAAAAGTGACTGCAGACATTCAAAGAACACATGCGCCCTGGCTGAACATGTCATACAACAGGGACACACCCCCAACTACGAAGAAACTACCATCCTAGACACTGACCACTCACTTAGAAGAAGAACTTTCAAAGAGATGCGTAGAATAGCCCAAGAACCTAACTCAATGAACAAGAGGAGTGACATAGCAGGTCTAAGCCACATTTACACATACCTCATAGCTATAGATGCAGAAAAGAGCAGAAGAAGAGTGGTGGTAGATGAAGAAGAAGAAAATCGAGGTGAAAATTGAATAATATTAGTAAGAAAAACAGTCACCAGAAAAATCACCAGAAGTCACCAAATTTCACCCTAGATCTACAACAGCTAAGAAAACACACACAAGCTGGCAACGACACAGACAAGACCGACTACACTCCTTCAACTGTCACTTCACTCATAAAATGACTTTTAATAAATCATTCCTGACATTCTAAATGATGTAAAATCGTAAAACTGTAAAAATTGTAAGCCTCATGAACAAGGAAGCCATTTTAACTTCATTTCATTTTCTCTGATAGAGAATAGTTTAGCTAACAATGTAACCCGCATTTCTCGTTCCCTTTTAGAATAAAATAGAAACCAAAGATGTAGAGTGATAATCAGTGCAATAATTAATAGTTTTAACTTTTCTTTTAAATGTTTTTTAATGTGTAAATAAATAAAAATTGGATTTCCTCAAGGATAACTAACATGTGCTCCAGGAGTTGTGTAGAAATAATTGTAAAAATTCAACATCTTAGCTAAATAATCTCAACTTCTAGTAAGTCTAACATTATAAAACTAGTGTCCTTTTACTATTGTACTAATTAAATTATTGTAGGTTTCTGATGATGGCCAAAATAAATGGCAGAAAGCTTAAACTTTTATGAAGAAAGAGTGTTCTTAAATCAATCCTAGCTTCCCTCATCGTAATCCCCACTAAGTTAGTGCTTTTAAATAAATATATATATATATATATATCGTGGGCAGGTGAATTTTGGAAAACCACTTGTTCGTGATCTGGGGGTCATGATCGGTGGACATTTGATGAGTTTGGGTGATTTTCGAAAAGTGATGTCGTCCTCAATAGTGTATTTTTTTGTTAAAAAATACACTAATAAAGAGCACGGTGGATTCGTCTTGTGATACTAGACGGATGCCACGCACTGAAGAAAAAACAAATAAAGATATTCCTAATTCGTTATTACTTATACCAAAAAAAAACTATCTCTATGTACCTACTAAAGTTGGACATCAGTCTACGCAAAAAAATCAAGAGATAGAAAGCTTTTTCGGATGCTATTCTTTGACAAACCTAATAGAATGGATAAGATGAGGATAAAAAAGTCTGAACTTTCCTATTATTATGGATTATAGTCTCCTTCAACAAAGAATTTGTTAACATAACTCTGCGGAAATCCTAATTTGTGTATAATGGCTGCGGGTATTTCTCGGGTTATTTCCTGTAGCTGACCGTATAGAATTTCCAAGACTCTATATATCCAATCTGAGATGATGCAAATAATATTTTACGCACAATCAAATTACGTACATAATATTTCCTTGTTATATAATATTTAGAATGAAAATGATACTTCTGTATATTTGCTTTCTATTGACCCTCAATAAATAAGTTATACATACCATTTTTTTTACCCAAAAAATTTTCTAATAATTTTTTATACATACCCATAAAACAATATTAGGTAGGTATACAATTGAGTTTTCTTATAAGGCACTAGACAATCACTCTATTATATGATTTATTTTTTGAAGTGATTCGAAGTTCTGGAAGTAACTTCTGATTTATGACGCGTGAAAAGTTTCTTGTATAATTTATACGGATCCCTATGAAAATTTATTCTTACGTCGTGTTAAGAGATTAAAAGCACTAAATCAAGCGTCAAAACGCAATAGTGTTCTATAATTCATAAGGCTAGCTATCATGGTGAATAGAAAAAATATAGTGGAAACTGGGGAGCCCCGAGACCCGGATTATTGCTGCCGGAACTAGCAAAAACCGAACAATTACTTTCACTATCTGGTTCACGTGACCCATCGTGCCTATCATTTCTCCATCTGTTACCACTTGCCGGAAAATTTATGATAGGAGTAGAATTTATTTGCTTTGTGTTCCTTATTCCCAGGGCGACTTGGAGAAAATTATGGGTTTCCTGAGAATGGGAAGAGAGTTCTATATGGAATACGCAATATGAAGTTTCTTATCGAATCAGTAACAATAAAAAAGCAACGAGCGTACGAGAAGTAACATGAATTGGCTCATAATTTGATCCGGACCCAATTTTTGTAAGAAATTAGCTATAGCATAAGCAGATAGGCATAATAGTAATATTTTTCTTGTCGCACAAATTGTTCTGATATTATTTTTAATGAATTAAATAATTATTAAAATTGTTTCTTGGTCTCGTCCTTAGTAATTGTTCATTTTTAAGAAATATTTCATCCAATAGAACAAACCAAAATCCAACTGCTATAGAACTGACGCATAAGAAATTATTGTAAAAATGCCAAAATATCATAATTTCAATACGAGGCAGTCTTTTTAGACAGCTTTGCATTTTTTGTATCATAAAATATTTTCAAACACAACGAAATCTCCTAACAATTGTGAAAATATTGGAAAAATATTTTTTTGGAAATGTTTCATCCTAAGTGTTAAAGCAATTGACTTCAGCATCGAAATTATTGCTGAAGTCTGCCATATTGCACAATAATGAAACCATCACTGACAGCCAAGCAATTGTCAACATCCTTGCCAACTATTATAACATAGAGAAGAAGCAGAAATATAAATATTCCTAATATTACCAATCCTACAAGCCGAATTGAACCATTTGCAACAACGGACTCTGATTCAGTAAACAACCCTTTCTCACTTAAAGAGCTTTCTATCGCCATATTCACCTGCAAGAATTCTGCCGCGGGCCCGGACGGCATCACCTTTCTTTTCCTCCAGAATCTACCATGACTCAGCCTTAATAAACTACTGCAACTGTACAATAAAATATGGACATATCAAAAATTCCCAACACTGTTGCGGCAATCTATCATACTACCTTTTGCACGATGTGAAAGCTCCCAAGAAAAAATGATAAACCCACAGTTTGGTATCTTGAACGATATAATAGGCTCCTGGATCAAGCCCAGTCTGGATTCCGACCCCATCGCAGCACAGCGACATCTAGACACAGCGCACAACACTGCTATCCGAATTTGTCTTGGGGCCTTCAGATCAAGCCCACCGAGTCTCTTTACGTCGAAGTAGACGAACTGCCACTTTCGCTTCGCCGAGAACAGCTTCTCTAGTCTTATCCAGCCAGAGTATCTGCTAATTCTAATAATCCCGTCCACAGTATATGCACTACCACCGATACATTACCCAAAAACCCAAAAACCATTATTAGGAGACAATAAAGCTTGACAAAACTATTCGTAACACCATTTCTGTCATACCACCTTGGAACCAATTGCTACCTTCCATCAATACCTCTCCGTGCCGACTCAAAAAGTACGAAACTTCTAACACCATTTTCAAACAAACCTTCTTAGAACTCATCCACTATGAAGAATTTGACAAAATTCTATACATCGACGCCGCTAAAACCGAAAACGGAGTTGACATATCAGACATCATCATATCAGGACATCACGTCTCCCGTCATTGCAGCATATACATTCAGCGGACCTGTACTCGATTCTTTTGGAACTCAAAAGCATAACAGCAGTAAATCAAAAAGTCGGTATATCCATTAACTCAGTATCATCCATCCTTGTAATAAGCAATATGTACACTCAAACTCCGCTGACCCAACACGTGCATGAAACATGCCACCAACTTGCCACCCAAGGTATTTCTCTAACCATCGCCTAGGTACCATCTCACGTCGGCATAATCGGCAACGAAAAGCTGATCAAGCCGCTCGTAAAGTTTGAAGTTATGATCTGCCCATCAACGAGATTCAACTCCGTAAGGATCTAAACAATCTCCTGAAGAAAACCGTCTTGGTACAGTGGCAAAAGCAATGGATCCCGGCAAGGGCTAGGCTAACCACTATATAGCCAAGCATAAATTCAAGCCAATCGTTGCCAATGTCGAGACGATATAAGACCATAATATGCAGGTTGAGAATTGAAGACACCCTGGTCACGCACGGCTATCTAATGGAATCTGACAATCCACCATTCTGTCCATAATGCAATGCCCTCCTTACAGTTAAGCACATCCTGACAGAATGCTCACAATATGTTGAAGCCCACCGCCGTCACAGCTTGGGACCAATTTCAAGGACAGTCTCAGTTCATCCGAAAATACGCCGCAGTTATTAGTTTCAAAAAACCAAAAAACAAAATAGAGTTTGAAGTACTCATTGCCAAATTTTGCATAAAAAACGGATTGGCATTTATGGGCATTTATGAGCACACCATGGGCAAAAAAAAATCATTCTAACGACACATTAAATAACATTAGGCTACATAACTAATAAAGATGGTTAGAAAATAAAGAACAAGACAAAGATAAATAAGCCATTGATCATTTTACCGATGCTGCTCGTATTAATAAGAAAGCCTATCAATCATACCCCTAAATTTAGGATTTGCCAAGATACAATAATTATGTTTGTAGATTTATTTGGATTATTTTGGAGTTATTCCAGACAGTTCTATAATAGATCTCAACTTCAGAAAAGCTCAATAAGGGACGTGGATGATTTCCAGGGTAATAAATCTTCTTACAAGATAATTCATTTCATAAAAAGAGGGGACATAATTATTTTCAAGCAGGTATTGAGGAGATATTAAAAACTTTACGAGAGTAATAATAAAGGATTATCCAAATTAAGTTGAAAGTTAAATTATTTTATTTGATAGAAACTGCTAATAAAAAAATTGTCACGTTAAGATTTTTAAATAAAAATTATTATTTCTATTTCAAACGGAATTGATAGAATTTAAATTTAAATAGTTTTCATTACTTTGAAACTTTAAACAATGGGTTGTACTGATACGGGATACCGCCATGCAAGTCCCCATAGGGTACATAAAAATTTATAGGGTGGGGTGAAAAATCAATGGCTTGATAGTCCCGGATCATTACATTACCCCCCTTAAGGATGGGCAATCCTTGCGAAGTATAACAGAGCAAGGAGTGCAGGTCCTTACCAAAACAAAATGAGGAGGGACTGGATCACCCGACAGTAAACCTTATCTCACCTACAGAAATAACTTAAACAATTTAACTGGCCGAAATAAAATTGAATGTATCTACCTATAATGCATATTGAAATGATTAATATCTAATACAACCACCACAGGGTGGTAACGCTTTAAAGCGGGTATTATGAGTACCCGTTAGTTCGACGCCCTCACAGACTAAAGCTCCGGGGTCAAACGTTGTCACTTGACTATTCAGCCCCTTCTCTTTCCTCAACTGAGACGCCTTCAACAAATTATTTTCGGCTCTCCTTTTCTTTTTCTTTTTTGATTTCCTTCTCCTCGACAAATTTCTTATTCTCTGACGAACTAGATGTGACATATTTATTAACTTCAGAAGACGTTGATAATTTCTTCTCATTGTCGTCCATTTCCCTTTAATTTCCAAGTTAGGCTCTGGTTCCTTCTTTTTCTCTTCCTTTTTGTCATTATCTTTATCTTCCTTTACATCTTTATCTTTGCTTTCTCTTTCTTTTTCTTTCTCTGAGAAATTTACTGATAGCTTCCCTGTTTTACCATTTACCATGAATTGGTTCTTTTTAGTGTCAATGATACCTTGATTTTCGGTAAGCCAGTCAATACCCAGTATAATATCTCTCGATAAGCCGTTAATAATTAAAAAGTAACTTTCTAACTTTTCTCCTTGTATCTGATATTCGAGAAAAGCCTTTTGACTAACAACCTGTTTATTTTTCGGACCTTTTAGAGCCGCTTCCACAACCACGCATGATACTGGGAGTACTGGGACATCTTTGGTCATTGTTCTCAATTTACTGAAAAACGTTAAACTAATGCAGGATGACTGACATCCTGTGTCGACTAAAGCCGGCACCAGCTTATTTCCAATGAATAAGTCAACGGTGGGACATTTAATGGGAGATCGCTGCTCCGTCGACAAATCTTTCAGCATCAGGTCATCATCCGTGAACAGCGAATCCATCGGATATGTTTGACAAAATAAACTAGCCCTGTTATCTGCCCTTCCTTCGCTTAAATCTGGTGAGTCATCTGACCTAATCAGATTTTCCTCACGTTTTCTAGAACAACCATTGTTGGTTGGATCGGGAGTCCCTTTGACCGTAGGGTCAACTTGGTACCTAGTCTCATTTAGGTCGTATTTCTCCCCTTCAGAGCCTTGTCTGGCTGTAATTGAATTAATTGAATTGATTGAATTAATTTGATTGTTTGGTCTTTCGCGATAATTTTCATCATTTCGGTACTCTGGTCGCTCATTTCTGGCTAAATTTTCCCTCGTGTTTTGCTTATCGTTTGTTAAAGCGTACCGGTTCGGATTTCCCAATGCCGGTCGCTCGCGACCCATAGGTCCTCTGTTTCCAAATGATCGGTCTTGATCCCTCTGAACTGACGATTGTGATTCTAGACCTACCCCCCTAGCTTGAGGTCCATTTTCTACCCCCCTTGACCTGTTCCAATTGTCTCTGTTGACCGAATAATCATTGTTCATTCCTCCCTGAACGGTAGCCTCGGGAATAATTTTCCCTCGGTTGAGAGTCGGATTCTGAATAATTTTGGTTTGAAGTAGTTCTCTGATACGTACTATTTCCTGTGAGCCTATCTAAGCGTTGGAGCTCCTCCTCAAAAACCTCTAAATTCCTAGCTGTCAGAAGGCAAGACCTCTCATTTCTAGGAAAATGTCGAAATAATTCCTCCACAATTTCCTTTTCTGATAAATCTAAGTCAACTTGTGAAAGTTCGCGGATTATTTCATTAAGATAATCCACCCTAGTACCTTTCCTAGAGTCATAAGAACCACTATAAAGCCTTAATGAAACTGTTCTTTTGTCTAAGATAGCTCCGTATTTCTTACGAAAAAGTCTCTCAAAATCTCTAAAACTATCAATTTTGTGGTGTACGTCTTGTACCCACAAAGCACTGTCTCCTTTTAGACAGGTGCGAGCATATAAATACCTTTGCGAATAAGGAATTTCCGCTTCCTCCAGCAGCCAATTGAGCTGAGAAAGGAAAAATATCGGATTATCCTGTTGGGGACGTCGCGGGTCGAATTTTAATTCTTTCAGAGAATTCAGGAAAAATTCTGAATTTTTATTGACTTTTTCGCGGTTATTGTTGGAAATTTCCTCCCTGTCCGACCATTTTGGCTTAAAAGAGCCATTGTAATTAATTTTTTCATCGACACATTTTTCCTGGACTTGGCCCTCCAAAGACCTTAATCTATCACTATTTATCTTGATCGGGTCTGAAAGAGATGAAACGACATTATTTAATGATTCTAATATACGATTTTGATTTTTAAACAATTCTGCAAAATCTTTGTTTGTTTCATTTGCGATGCGACTGTGCTTAATTTCGGTACGCGGACCCAGCAGCGGGTCCTGTTCATCGTCGCTTCCCCCTCGATCGACGGTCGGAGTCACTGGATCGCCGCGCTGTGACTGTTTGTAGTTCGTTAGCTGCGATTCTCGGTCCACAGACCGAGCAATATTTCCTCCGCTCGAACCCATAGCCCCATCTATTACACAATTTCTTGGGGTCCTATTTCTCAAAATCATCGAGTGTCCCTTACCTGGGGTAATTTCATTTATTTCATGCATTTTTTTTTAAATCTATACCTAACTATTTTTTTTTTAAAAGTTAGATACTGTCAACTGTCAAGTGGTTAATTATTTATATCTTTTTTTTTTCAATTCCAAAGCCCCGCTGTGGGCGCCATTATGTACTGATACGGGATACCGCCATGCAAGTCCCCATAGGGTACATAAAAATTTATAGGGCGGGGTGAAAAATCAATGGCTTGATAGTCCCGAATCATTACAGGGTGTAGATGATGAAGGTTAAAACAAATTCAAAGAAAATTTTACAATAAAAACAAAACTCAAAATTCTCTCGACTAAAATAACTTTATCCATCCTTTTGTGTCATACTCGCTTACCATATCTACAACCTGCAGATACTCTACAGCATAAACATTCGGATTTGCTAAATAATTATTGCAACAGAGAAATCCACATTTTTTCCCACCCTTGTGACACGATCAAGAGTTTACGGGCTTACATATCGAATAAAAAAAAACATTGTTGCTTGAAATCAGTATGCTTGTGCATTTACATCCGATATCGATTAATAAAGCAAAAAAAGAAATACTGAATCAGTAGGAAAATATTTCCCTGCCGTTACGTGCGTGAAATATTTCGAGAGCAAATTGAATTATAAATGTGGCAAAATATGAAATTGCATTCATTGTACATAAAAAGAAGGTCCCCGAACAGAAATGCGACAAGGTAAAGCCATAGGGATTACAAAGCAAAAAGAAAACAGCACTGACGAGAAAAAATAATCCTGGATGTTAAACTTTTCGAAATAATTGAACATCTGGTACTAATTGATACATGACAATGTGATAATTGCCTATGGGACTCAGTTGAAAATAATCACAATTCAAAATTGTGTAATTTGTTCAACTTCAAAAGAAACAATAATCGGGAGGAGAGCAAAAGTAGACCACATGTATTGTATGGACTTTACTAATAATAGACTCGTCTGGCTTGTGCAGATTGTACTTCAATTAGGTAGTTCAGATTCAAGTAATAGCTTTGCAAGTTTACAAAGTGTAACTGGTCTGGATTGGATAATTTGAGACCAGGTAGTTTAGTGCAGTTTTAAATCGACTTTGTAATAGAGTTTGCTGAGCTTTTTGTGATCATAATCGATAATTATGATGCTGTTCAACCTCATGTTCATATACCTTTTCCTATCATAACAAAACGACCCTAACTAAGCTGATGTCAAATCCAGGATTGAAAGTTCGAGCTATATTCAGTAAAGTTTGAGAAAAAAGTTTAAAAAGTGATAAAAAATATTAAGACTGTTCTCATAGTTAAAGAAAAAAAGCTTTAAGGGAACTGCTCAGACTGATCGACCGATTTGAACATTTGTTGTTTTCTTTTAAAGCCATGAGAATCTATCTCGAAACTCTCTAACCATGTTTCGAGAACATGGTTAGAGAGTCGAAACAAGAGAACCATGTTTATTCGTCTGAATAGTAATGTATCATAGTCGAATATATCATTATCACTCGCGGTTGTTCTGAGGTAGAATTAATAACCAAAATTGGCCGACAAGATGTTTATGTATTTTTTAAATGAAAATACTCAATAACCTACTACTATATTACTATTTTATTGAGTTTTTTGAGTATACTATGACCAATTTTACTACTACTACTACTTACGTAATATTCCTCTTCCAAAAGAGTAAACTTTAGAAGCCAATCAGGTGAAATCATATTCCGACTGAAAGATAATTTCTCCAAAGGCTTTGCTGCGGGAAAAATGGCGCTTTGGAATTGTAGTAAACGGATGCATACCAGAAATTATATGTATAACAAATTAACACATTACACCATAGGCAGTTACAATCCATCCTATCCCAAAAGTCGAAATTAGTGCGGGGAGGGGTTAACATGAGTGAACTTCAGAACGCACGAAGTTGAAGTTTCTTTTATGAAAGTTCCAAACCTGTTAGACAAGGAAACTCTCAGCTTACAGTAAGTGATCCTGACCTTCACCAGACATCTCAGTAGTGGATAGGTAACATAATAATTATATGATATAATATGTTTGAATTCTCTTTAAAATATCCTCAGATTTCTTCATTTTATTGAAATGAGTTGATGATATCCACGCTCATTGACATAATATGTATCTATTAGTCCAGTCAAAAAGTACTTTTACATTGCGCCACTAGAACATTCCAGCCATGTTTCGCCTCTCTTCCGTAAGGGGTGGTCGCCATCTTGAATTTAAGGTATTAAATTATGTATGTATTGTTATGGTATTCCGCTGTCCTCTCTTATCTTTATTTATTATTATTAATTTTATTTTTATAAATTCTAGGTATACCAGAAACAAATTTTTATTCTTATTGTTATTTATGAGGGCACTCTCTTTCCTAGTTGGGTTCAGTTGCAAAAATTTAGGTTTTAATTTAATTTGAATCCAAATTTGAAATTTTATAAAACAAATCTTTTAATTTATGAGTTTTGTAACTTTACAATTTTTTACATAAAAAAAAAACAATACTACAAAAACCTACCTCGAGCTCTCTGAATTTTAATATTTGTTATATACTCTAAAAATTTAAACTAAATACATGAATTCCAAAATCTTAAAATATCCTTCTTCTTTATAATCCTTTCTCTAGTCCTCTGCTTCTCTTCTTCTTTACTTTTCCTCTCACAACACTTTTTCAAAATTCTCAAACTGCTTACCGACACTGTCTCTCGTTATCTTGGCCTTTCCAAATAGAGCTTCTCTCTCGTCCTATTAGTCTTTCTCTTTTTCTTACTGCTTCTCTTCCATTTACTAATCAATCTTCGCTTTGCGTTTCTTTATCTTCTTTCTGCTCTCAAATTCTGCTCTATTTCCTTTTTACAAACTCTCTTCTTTAATAATTTATTCCTTTCTTATCCTCTTCCACTTTATATCACTTCTTCTTCTCTTTAATTGTTCTAAATAATTATTTTTCACTTCTTACTTTTTTTCTGACAGTCGTTTTTCAAAATTTCCTATCTCATTCATTATTCTTTTCGTTGCTATCAACATTCTTCCCCTTCATTTTTCTTTATCCATTCCTCTCCTGATTTTTTAAAACAAATCCAAAAAAATTTCTTTTTGACATTTCTCAATTACTAATTATTACTAACAATTTTTATTTGTTTCAAGTCATAAATTTAATTGTCGTAATATTCAAATTAGATCCAACTTAAAACCACTACCTTCCTACAGCTGAACCCAATTTTTCATAACAGTATCTCCGTAAATATCGGTTGTATGTAAAAAAGTACTATTACAAACATTTTTAAGAAGGATATATCTAGAAACTTTTCTTTGAAACTTTTTTTTTTTAATTTATTATTGTTCAAAAGATATAAATACTTGGAAATGGTCCTTTTGGGGGTGAACAGGTTTTTTTAGATTCTACAACAAAACGGTCAATCGGGAAGTGAAAGTAGGTTATAACAAAAGTTTTAGCTTTTGAGTTTTCCTACAAAAAAAAAACGTATCTTCAATTTTCTTTGCATGCTCGGTGGGGATTTAGAAGTGCACCAAATCTCGACCAGCCTCAATATTTGGGAAAATTTTGAACTATAATTCAAGTCAAAGCATTTCCAGAAATATATTATGAAAATGGAGTTTTCGGAGTCGCTGATTAAGAATCCGTTATCCGATTTTCAAAAAAAATAAATAAAAAATAGTTCCAGTATGATAGATAGACGTCGTTCATAAACTCATCGCGTTTTTCTCAAAATCATGTATTTCGTGAAAACGGTAGGTACTGATAACGTAAATTAATTTTATGAGTAAAGTTCAAAAATACTAAAAAATTCAAACATGCTAAGATTTTAAGAAAAAAAAAAAAAAAAATTTAAGAAAAAATAGTTCCAGTATGGAGGACGTCGTTCATAAACTCATCGCGTTTTTCTCAAAATCATGTATTTGGTGAAAACGGTAGGTACTGATAACGTAAATTAATTTTATGTTTTATTACTTAATTAATCCAAAATTGCGAACAATTTTATCGAATCCAAGGGGGGAAACTTGACGTGTTCTAGTATTAGCGCCCCCGCCTACCGTTAAAATTGCGGTAAACTTCTAATTAACGCAATTTCAGTCCTTTTTTGACTATTTGACTGGACTATTTGTATAATAAGATACTTTATGATTGCTTATAAGCTATTGAAATAATAAGCTGCATGCTTATATTTTTTATATCGTAATAAGTAGTAATCCTTGCTCGTTATTTTAGAATTTGTTATCCCTGTTTCATAATATCTACTTGAAACCATAAAAAAATGCCTCAGAAAATATTGCTTAAGAGTTTCGTGAAAAAATTTCAATACTCTATTTCATTACAGATCACAGAATGAAATAATTCATTTGCATTTGTATGCAAACGATTTTTCCATTACAATAAAATTATGACTGCCGTATTTTTTGACTATCCAGATATCCTGAAATATTTCAGGCAAGGCACGCGCCAGGCTGATTCTTAGAAAATCCCTGCTGTGACGTGGATAATAATCCCATCCTATCCTGAGATACATTCTGATATTTGAAATATCCTTCTTTTAAGCAGTTTAGATAAAGATTGTCCAAAGGTTGATTTGTTTCAAGACAATTCTCGGTGGATGGTTTTTTGCAACTATTTCCATTAAAATATTAATTTGTCAATAACAGAACTTCAACGACATCCTCGGAATACTGCATATTCCATGAATTTTCCATTTAATACAATATTAAATTGTGCAAGTATATGCTAAAGAGATTAGGATAAATACAGGGTGCACCATGTATCCTTCTCTATATTGCTATCTCCTAACGCTAACAGATACAGGGTCGGTTAAACAAGTCCAAAGGAGCGCAATTTTGTGGCCATCTCGATTCCGTCGAGACATACAAGATATCTGTGACCGTTCCTGAAATATCCTGAAAAAACTGAAAAATCGAGATTTCTTATTTTTTCCATATCTTTTTTATTATCGGTGATTAATGAATAATTTTTTGTGGGCTTACATAAGTCGTCAAGAGCTACCCATCTGACATTTCAAAAATTTTCAAAGCCGACTAGATCCCAGAATTTTCATAGTCAACTTTCGTTTTTCTTATGGCCATCATGGTGTTTTTTTATGTTGTTCGATATAAAAAAAATCATAAAAACTAAAAATTGTTAAACTTCAAAAAATTAATTAAAATTTTTTTATTCTTCTTTTTTCTTTACAAAAAAGACACATTTTTAGACCGAATTTCATAGATAAATTAAAAAACCATAGGCAAGCACTATTTCGGCGTATTTTACAAATGTTGACGTTTTTCGACGATTTTTTATTAGGTTTTTCTTTGAAAAATTAAGAATAAAAAATTAAAAAATTTTTTTTGAAGTTTATTAATTTTTGATTTCCATTATTTTTTTCATATCGAACGACATAAAAAAATAATATGGCGGCCATAAGAAAAACGAAAGTTGACTGTGGAAACTCTTGGATCTAGTAGGCCTTGAAAATTTTTGAAATGTCAGATGGATAGCTCTTAACGGCTTATGTAAGCCTACAAAAGATTATTTATTAATTTCCAATAATAAAAAAGATATGAGGAAAATAAGAAATCTCGATTTTTCATTTTTTTCAGGATATTTCAGGAACGGTCACAGATATCTTGCATGTTTTGACGGATTCGAGATGGCCACAAAACTGCGCATCTTTTCTCTAATTTAACCGACCCTGTATCTATTAGCGTTCAGGAGATAGCAATATAGAGAAGGATACATGGTGCACCCTGTATAATGAAATATATGAAAAATAATGGTACTAGATTTACTTAACTGGTTATCGAGGAAGAGAAGATATGTCGCATATGGAACTGCCTTTTCTTCAAGTAAAATCAAAATGAATCATGAAACACCTATGTCTAATGCAAAATGGTATTTGCGCGGTCGCTGGTATATCTTATTATGGTTTTACTGCAATGCAGATATGACTTTAAACCAACAGCAAAACAGGATTTAAAAATTCTCATTGAACAGGACTGCACAATTAAGTTATTTCAGAGGTAGAACACTACCAAAATATAAAATAAGCATGTGAAATATCAATAACGTTACAGATTTGGGAAAAGGAATTTTATCATTTCTTTTACCCAGATTGCTAGAGGTAGGTTTCTTTGACGAGAGATGGGATTAGCAGTACTATAAAGTATTTATTATACAAGCTCTAACGTATATAACGTTACAACAGTAGCAATATTGTGAAAGATAAACTAAACAATAACACAATACAAATAAAGCTGCTAAGACATAATAACATCGCTGAAAAAGCATGCAAAATATTTGAGAGTGACTCTCAAATTGGTAATCGGGGATCAGCACTATTTATTTTGAACCAGTAGTGTGCAAGTAAATACTTCTGCTATGACAATGGAATTAATTCTACAAAGGTAAGCTTTCGCTGTTTTTTCAGGTCAGGTTAACTGCATTTCCGGAATATTTTCCACCAGTGTTTTATAAAGGCGAATATTTCCAGGATATCTTTTGAATTGCAAGCCTGAAGCATAGCTGGGAATACAAAAGACTCAGATCCCGTATGTAAATCCGAATGCATGCACTTTGTATTTTTGTCTACGTTTGCGTATTTCTCTTGGAAATGCAACATACAAGTGTGGGAACTCTGAGCATTTACATCTGTTCAAATAAGCTTAAGGGTGTAAATATCCGATAAAAAAAGTTGCTTACCTTAGTAAAGGCCATAACGGCGAGGAAACTGACGAAAATAAAAATTTAGAGAATATTTTATTCTTTCTAATTTACAATTTCTACAAAGTGTAGCAAACTGTTGGGAATTACTAGTACTACTAGTACAAGAACCGACAGATATCGAAAAGCTGAGCTATTACCCTAATCAGTCTTACAGTCAACATTATAAAGGCTCATTAACGTAACGGGCAGGTTTCTGTGTTAATTTTTGAAGCTAGTATCGACGTCAAATGACTTTCATTAATATTTTTGTAATTACATTCATGTCAAGATTAGATAAATTAAAAAAAATTCACTTAGACTCGATACCGCTTCTTCAGAAATGGCCACAGAAATCTGCCCGCCGTTAACTTAATGAGCCTTTATATTACCCGCTGTTAGAATTGTTAATTTCCTAAAATATTTTGAAAAATTTACTTTAGGTAACTCTAGTAAATTCAAATAATGGATTTAAAAGAACAGAATTATTGTGGGTCGAAATATATAAAATATGATCGTCTTGTTCCTATGTGATTTCCATACCCTATACAGGGTGATTGATTGAAACGCCACATTAGAAAAAATTCGACTTCCAAATGATCTAGGAATCTGAAATTTGGAACTTAGGCAACATACCTAATAACGAGTCAAAATGAAATATTACCAAGATGGCAGCACATTTAAAAATGGTGAAAGCAATGGCCATCTTTGTTTTTTTAAATAGGACACCCTATATTTTATTGCATTTTCAGATTGTCTGAGAAAATGTAATAACAATAATGTTTATAGTTGCATTTTAAATTGAGTAGGCTATGAGTTATAAACAAGTGAAAATCGCAATTTTCCAACTTTAAACCCATTTAACTACAAAAACGGCCCATAATATCAAAAAACGGCTTACATGTTCCTATCTTAACTTTTTATAAGGCATCCAATTATGCAGTTGAAATGTTTATACAAGGTGGTGAAAATTATCAGATTTTTCATCACCCTGCATAAACATTTAAACTATACAGTAGGATACCAGATAAAAAATTAAGATAGGGACATGTAAGCCGTTTTCTGATATCTTTAGCCGTTTTCGTGGTAAATAGGTTTAAAGTTGGAAAATTGCGATTTTCACTTGTTTGTAACTCATAGCCTACTCAATTTAAAATGCAACTATAAACATTATTGTTATTACATTTTCTCAGACAATCTGAAAATGCAATAAAATGTCCCATTTAAAAAAACAAAGATGGCCATTGCTTTCGCCATTTTTAAATGTGCTGCCATCTTGGTAATATTTCATTTTGACTCGTTATTATTAGGTATGTTGCCTAAGTTCCAAATTTCAGATGCCTAGATCATTTGTAAGTCGAATTTTTTCTAATGTGGCGTTTCAATCAATCCCCCTGTATACTTTTCTTCTGTTCTTAATAAAAAGATCTAAAGCATCTTCAAAGAAAAATGATTATAAATTACAAATTCAAAAATTTATTTGGAAATATGTTTTTGGTCGTGAATAGAAGCATTATTAGAATGTGCCTGCAACAAGTAGGTATGCTGTAAATAGATAACAAGTCTGCTTTATATTTTAATAATCATCTAAACCTCCATGGTTACATAATGTTACATATAGATACTTACATGCCGAATTAAAAATATTTTCTACAAGTCACACAAAAGTCACTATTTTAATAATCTCGCTTAGGTTAAATTTTCTTCTTTGAAAATGTTCAATGGCTAGTTTTTACTTCGATATTAACATCAATTTTCAATACTCAGAACTGGAAAATCTTGGTATTCCAGAATCATTTTCACGACTGTCAAATAAATGGGTATCATCTGGAGTGCATGTTTAATTTACTTTGAGTGGGAAACTTTCAATGAACGAGTTTTGAGTTCAGTTCATTAGAAGTCAAGTGAGACATTTCTTCATTAATACCCTCCGTGATCGATTCTCTGGAAGCCTGCGTTGAAATCTTTGAATACAAATCAGTCTCCCCATAAAGTTTACGCACTCTCGAAATTAAAGGTTTCCTGGAAAGGTTGCTGACAGGAAAGACGACGCAAAAAGCCAACTTACGGAGACAAAGAACTTTGAAAAAAGCAGTAACTCCTCGCTTCGCGGAGAAAACATTCCCTTATCCCGAGGAAATCGTTTCTGAAATAGCTAATTCCTTTATACCTATATACAATAGTATATTCAGCCTGGAATTCTATGGAATTAATGTATATTACTTACATTTTTCAGGATAATTTCTTAAACCCATAATTATATTGTGAACATGTGAACATGTGAACATAGATTTTTTTTTACGGTAAGAAAAATTCAATCAACCAATAGTTTTGTCTCGGTGATGAGCAAAAATTCCCAAAATTGTGGTTAAAACCATTTGTTAGATTGCCTGGTACATTCCTAGTAACCTTTTTTAAGAGTCTAACAGGTTTTTAGCTTATTGAGATTTTGCTGATTTTAAAATTTGCTGTTTTAAACGGTTTTGATTTTACTTAAGATAAGTCAAAAAGTAAAGTCAAAACCATTTTGAAAACATAGCTAGTTTACTTCAGCGAAGTCACAACAAAGCAAGAAAACTGTTACAATAATTATAAATAAAAAATAATAGATCCCTTTTTTCAGAACGTTAATAATATGTAAATTTTGTAAAGGTTTTCCATCAAATACCTAGTTCCTAAAAATATACGTCATATTATGCTGTATTTTGTTTGAAGAACTCTGTTCTATAACAACCAAAATTAAAACAAATATACCTACCTATAAAAGCAATCATAACAAATAAAATCTGTTATGTAAACATACCGAAAAACTAGAATATTAATGATTTGATTTTAATCAATTAATCAGTGACAGAATTTGATTTACATTTGGAACGAGTTAAATTACATGAAACGTGACAACGGTGACGTCTAATTTCCGTAGAGAGGAAGACTTGATTTATCCGACATTTCAATAAAACTAGAGAGCCATTTACGCATATATCACCATCACCACAAGAGCGAAAGTCACCTAGAACTTACGGAGGGATAAATCTCAAACCGGGCTTGCTTTGTGCCTTTCTGCTGAGCAGTTAGGAACTTGCATAGGAAGTGATAAAATAATTTGCCTATAATAGCGAAATTTCTGCCTAGGTTAATAGACAATTTACAATAGAAGACTCAGTTTAAGTAATGCATTATTATTATAAAGGGTTGTATATTATAAGGGTATGTACTAAATTTAAGGGCGTATTCCTGGACGAATTTCAAGTAGAAAAATTTATATAAAAATGTGTCCTAAAATTTCTGGCTTTTAAGATACAGGGTGTTACAGTTTAAAATAAATATTTTTTTTTATATATGAAAGATCCTTTTGCCGTTTAAGTTTAATTTGATAGTATTGTTTGCTCTGCAAAACGTAAAGTGAGCATTAACTAGATGATAATAGTTCCAGAGGCGTCCAGGTGGCATCCTCATTAATATTATATAAAAAAAAAACTGTACGCCACTGATTTGCTTACAAATTTTATATACAAATATGTTTTTTTTTAAGTAAAGCATCCAAAAACTAATTTTTTTTATCTTATGATATTTTTTCGTATCTTACTTCGTCTTTGAGAAATAAAATGAAATCTGCATGTCGAAAAAATTTATTAAAAAATCCTTGAAACTGAAATCAATTTTTCGGCTTTCATTTTATTTCTCAAAAACGAAGTAAGATACGAAAAAATATCAGGAGAAAAAAAGTGGCATTTTAGCTGTTATACTCAAAAAAATATAAAATTTGCAAACAAGTCAGTCGAATACATTTTTATTTGCAATATTATTGATGTGGATGTCCCCCTGGACGCCACCAGACTTAATAATTGTATTATACTTGGGAGCTCCTTATTACTGCAAAATAATACTGAAAATTTCAGCAAAATCAGTAAAAGGATCTTTGAGGTATTAATAAAAAAAAAAATTTTTTTTTTAAGTTTTCACATCTTGTAACTTGAAAGCCAGACTCTTCAAGAGACATGTTTATACAGGGTGTTACAAAAAAGGAGGTCAAGCTCTTGGCCACAGATTGCTGGGCCAAAAATAATGACACTTTCCTTATGCCATTTTTCACATAGGCGTCCCATTTTATTTTTATTAATTTTATTTTTATTTAGGTGTACACCATCCCACAGCCAAGGGCCAATTATGGATGGGAAATAGTACATAAAGTAATACAAAAGATATGACATTGTACGCTTAGAGTAAGAACGCAAACAGTCTAGACAATCAAATATCGCTCACTCTCGCTTTTATTTGCAAAACAGATGTGTTAAAAATGTCGATAGAATCCTGATTCTGGAGGTAGGCGCCACACATTCCATTTTCAAGATACAGGGTGTCAAACTTTAAATAAAAAAAAATCTTGTTCCGGCTCAAAATATTTACAATTTTCGGTTTTATTTCCGACTCACACACGCTACTATTGTTAGAAGTTATAGTGTTTATTTTGAATTTATTTTATAATGGGTTTTTGAGACATAATTATGTTATTTTCGAGGTTATTTTTGTAAAACTCATAAAAATAAAAAAATTATTTTCTTCCGTATCCTTAGTTTTATTTATATTTGTTGTCTATTGTAGGTCTTAGGTAGATCTTAGGTAGATCAGGGTAGGTTTTTTCCCCTTGAAATTTCAAGAAAATTAAAGAAGAAAAGTAAAATTTTAAGAAAAAAAAATCCTAACGTGACCAATGACCTGACTTAGTGGAGGGGATCAGAGGGTGTCAATCAACAATCTTACCGGTACCTAATAAATATTTTTTTAGGAGTGGAATGCTCGAGCAAAAATGAATAACAAATAGGAAATCATGGGTTCTAGTCGAGGGGTAAACCGCAGAAAAAATTTTGTACACTAATTCCCAAGATTCTTTCTAATTCCCTAGTAATTCCCCTAATTCCCTAGTAATTCCCCTAATTCCCTAGTAATTCCCCTAATTCCCTAGTAATTCCCCTTATTTCCTACTAATTCCCCTAATTCTCGCAGGCTCTATTTTCCTATACTAATTCATTAACTGCTGATCGTGAAGCATTTTAGTGTATTTTTTTTAAACTGTGTTAAATTTAAAATTTTAAAAGTCGGGTGTTAGAAAGGTTACAGAAACGGGCTTGAATCTACCACCTCATACAGAATTCTGTAATATAATTTGGGATTTTCTAAGACCTACAATAGACAGCAAATATAAATAAAACTAAGGATACGGAAGAAAATAATTTTTTTTATTTTTATGAGTTTTACAAAAATAACCTCGAAAATAACATAATTATGTCTCAAAACCCCATTATAAAATAAATTCAAAATAAACACTATAACTTTTAACAATAGTAGCGTGTGTGAGTCGTAAAAACCCGAAAATTGTAAATATTTTGAGCCGGAACAAGATTACTTCCCCCCCCCCCCCCCGTTTTCGAGGATGCTGAACACGATGCCGTTGTCAGAATTTCTCTTTGGGGTTGCGCAACCCCTCAAAACGGCCAAAAACCACCCCCCAGAGAGATAAACCGCGCTTCAATCCATTTCCCTGCAAAAAAAATTGGGAAATTTAAATATCAGTAAGTTGATCAATGACACACACCCAAACATGTTGATATATCTCGTAAACGAAGGCCTAAATCAAAATGTTATAAGAGTGAGGATAGTAAAACAAATAAACGCTCAATCAAAAAAACCATACATCAGAGCCATAGGCGTACGCAGAAAAATGTTGGGGGGCCAAGGTCTGCCATAAGCCCCCTTTCGTGCGCTCGCGCTTAGATTTTCTTTGATTTTTTTTCCTAAAAATGTGTGTCTGCATAAGAAAGAAGGCCATGCAAATTTTCAAGTAAGTATCTTGAAAAATAAAGGAGTTATTGATGAAAAACTTTTTTTTTATTTAAAGTTTGACACCCTATATCTTGAAAATGGGACGCCTATGTGAAAAATGGCATAGGGAAAGTGTCATTATTTTTGGCCCAGCAATCTGTGGCCAAGAGCTTGACCTCCTTTTTTGTAACATCCTGTATAAAGTTCTCTACTTAAAATTGGTCCCAATACGCTCCCAAATTTAGTACATGCCTTTTAGTAGCACCTAAGGCATCCATAGTTATTACATTTTTACATTTCTCGTGCTGTCGGAGAACTGTAAAATTATATTTAGTACATTACCTACACTTGCGAGCAAAATAATCGACCCACCCTAAATTTTCAGTCGCATTCAAAGTTTCGTAACTTAGTGGAAGAAGTCATATTTAGTCATATTATAAAAATTCAGCCGTATACTGGGTGTTGCATTGGCAAACGCAGCATAGAGATTTCCTATATATTTTAGAGAGAAATTTATTTTTATTGAATTATTTATTTTTTTAATTAATTTTAATGTATTTTATTGAAATTAAATTTATACTACGTTAAGATTATAAAGCTTCTTCTGTTACTGTAGTTATGTTTTAAGTCTGTTGAGTTATTTTCCAGAAAAAAAGAAAAAAGTTTGCATTATATTTTTCTAAACTAAAGAGAGCGGTGACAAAAAAACAACAACTGTTTGGTCCTGTCGTGACGAACTTGTTGTTTGTTGACCAATTTTTTTAAATCCGCGTTTGCCCATAACTTTAGATCGTCATGGTAGAACTAAGAAGTTTTTTTTTGTGAGCATATGTAGTTGAGAAAGATATAGGTACGTACATATTTCCAAAACCATTTCGATGGATAAGCGCTACAATATCCCTGGACAAGTTACAAAAATATCAACATTTTTTCCCTATATGTAAACACCCAGTCAAAAGGTTGATAGTACAAGAAGTCAGCTGTTGAGGCTGGAATTTTTTGTTTTAAATAAGGCATTTTCCACCAGTTACAAAACTTTGAAAATTTACGGTGGCCATTGTTCTTTTTTCACGCGCAGTGACAAAGAGTGTGAATAGTTCTTAGACAGTTAACTTCTCCATAGATGGTATTTGTTTCTTTGACTGTGATTAACTACTGCGATCTTGGTAAGTATTATCGCATAAGTATTTGGTTTTGGTGGAATTTTTTTACAAAAATTTGTATAACAACTTCTACACACCACCTTCTTACAGTATTTCCCTTTCGGCCAATTCAATAACTAATTTCGTATTATGTCTAGATATGTCTTACAGTTTGTAATGGGATTATGAGGTACCTATACATAATATATCTGGTAGGTGTGAAGTCAATAACATCAAGTAATATGTTGAGATATAATCAACCTATTTAATCAACCGAAACTAAGAGCCCATCGGTCACTTTTTTTAGTAAAATACATAAATTTCTTGTTTAAAATGCTTAAAATTATTCTAAAACTGAATTAAAAAATTCCAAAATCATCGTTTGATGAATTTTAAAGAACACATAATAAGGAATTCATTGTGAGCATTTTTTCAACATAACATAAAAATTTATATCCGCTTACAAGTGTTCTGGATCTGGAAGTTATTTTTGTTTGAAATAAGAAAACTTCGCACTCCAATAATTCTCCTGGTTGGCTAAGACTGGAAATTTCTTACAATGAAATCCTTATTTTCGACCAGATATACCTACATATACCTATCATCCATTCACAAGTATGTATTAGATTTACGTAAACTGTTAACAATTTTAGAAAAATATGCCTACGTAAAAATACCTGATTTATTCTTAGTGTTCTTTGAACTTCACCGTTAAAGGTTTTTGTATTAAGTGAATATTATTTTTCATCTAAAAATCGGCAGGCAGTAATCTATGTTTATTTGCTAGAACAATCATCAAATTTTTCAATAGCTAGTAGTTACCAGTAGTTAAAAGTCTCAGAACTACTCAAATTTAGAGAGTATGTACATATTATTGTAATCTTGTAAATAACGGAAAATCAACATTACTATGAAGTGTTATTATTAGGGATTGTAATTATTGTAATAAAGTTTCCATTGAAAACAATATTTTGAAACTTTGAAGCCTATTTTTAGTGTAACTGCCTAAGTGCCCCCCATTAATTACAAACATGTTTATTTAAACTTTAATGAAGAATAAATACTGATTTTATTATTTATTAGATAGCCTATTAGATAGCTCCTTCGGAGAATTTTGACGTTTATTTGAGTTTTCTTTGCTGAGATGTGTGCCTTGCAAGTGAGTTTTCGGTCAAGTGTTAATCCTAAGAACTTGACTTGATTATTTACTGGTAACTACTTATTATTGGTACATGTGACTCTGTGACAGATTATATATTTAGGTTCGTGAATGTAATTTCTGCGAATTTAGTGTTGTTAACTTTGATTTTACATCAATGAAACCAAACTTGCAAATCATCTAGGTGTATTTGTAAATTCTCCGATGCCATTTGAGGCTCCTCGCTTATTGAAATTACGGCAGTATCATCGGCAAACTTAGCAATTAAGGTATCGTTTATAGTTGGAATGTCAGCCGTGAAAATTAGCTACAGGAGGGGACCGAGGACACTTCCTTGGGGAACAACAGATTTTATAGGGTAGGTAATTATTGGAAGTTTCTAAGTTGAACCTTACTTGAAAATCTGTGAGGTATGCTTTTGGGAAAAATAGTAAGGAGTATGGAATAATGTTTTTAAGTTTTCTAGGAGGCCAACATATCATACACGATCAAAAGCCTGTTAAACGTCAAGGAATGCAGCTGTACATAGTTTTGTCTCCTCTAAACTTTTATGGATTATTCTGACTATTTGCGGACACATGTAAATGGGAATTTTTTTGTTTATTTTTAACCAAAGAATCTATTGCAAATTGTGCTTAGCCAGTATAACTGCTTTACTGGGGAGTTGTTTTAACATCTGGACCACAATCAAATCGTATCCAAGTGCTTTGTGGTTGTTACTTCGATCACTTCTTTTACTTCTATTGGTGGGAAATATTAAATTATCAGCATCATCGGGCAGGGTAAGTCTAAGAAATTTTTGACGTTGTCTTTGTGAGCGTTATTGTTTAGTTCTGGTTCACTAAAGACTTCTGAGAGGTGTTCTGCGAAGGTTGGTGCTTTTTCCTTCTCGGTTTTTGCTTAGCTTTCATCATATTTTATTTTCTTAAAGGTGGAACATGCTATTAAATGACTTGGTTGATTTCCAAATGCCATGGTCTTCCTTCGACAAGCTGCTGATGTATGATTCAAATATAGCATTCCTGATTTCCTTCAGGGTAGTTTTTAGTTAATCGGTTTTATTAATTTTTGTCTATTGGATTTTGAGTTCCTTGCCATATTCGCCTTGCTCTCCTTTTTTATTCAACAAGGTCCTTTATGTACATGTATGTTACTTTCAAGTTGATATGTTTTGTTTTGTGGAGGTGTGACTACTTGACATGCTGCTTGTATAATAGTCTGAAGTAAGGTATTGTATCAAAATGTCTTCTGATAATTTTAACTGGATATTCAAGTTTATTTGTTCCTGGATTGGGATTGAATTGGCATTGAATATACACCACTCTGTTTTTGATGATGATAAATTTGTAACCTTTGAACGGTTTATTATGTGAGTGCTGAGTGTAATGATTGTGAATGTATAGTTTGCTGAGAGGTCCCATGATGGATCTATGGATGGCCTTTGAGGTCAAAGAAATTTAGCAAAATCTGGAATCTTATTTAGGTCCAATGACCAGCCTGTGGGTTGACCTGTAGATAAATAGGAACAGTTTGAATTCGTGATGGATTGTTTCACGTTCCTTCCTTTTTGCGTACCTGGTCTCGAGCCCCAGTCTGTATGCTTTGCGCTCCACTCCCCTCCGATAATGACTTTGTTTGCTAAATATCTGAAGAAATTGTGCTAAGAAGAAGAATATTGTTCTGAAGAAGAATATTCTGTTAATTCTATGTCTCGGTGAGCTATATACATAGCAACGATATCAAATGACCATGGTTAACCATTGATGTAGATTACTGCAGCTTGAATTTTCTCTGTTTGATATCTTCTTTCCTCCAACTTGGATTTTCTCGTTTGATACCGTCTTTCCTCATAATATGGTGGTACGAATTATTAGGATAGCTGCGCCGTCATGCGCTGTCCCATCAGGATGGTTGGTCCAATATATTGAAAAATAGGGAATTTTGAACATTGTTCTATCAGTGAAGTATGTCTTCGATATTAGCAGTACCTACGTCAATTTTATTGTGTTGTACGAAGGGAATTATTTTAGCTTTATGGTTTGCTAGGCCATATGTGTTTCATTCGGCAATACGAATTGATTTATCTTGCATTACTGGGTTTGTTCAGTACTTAATGCGGAAAGTCTGCTCAGAATCCAGCTGTTTTGATTTATGAGTTGTGAAAAGATTGCTATGAATTTATTGAGAAAAGAATTTGAGCTATTAAATCTGATGTTTGCACTTGTACTGGAGTTGCATTTGTACCAATTACTATTTGGGCGTTAGATGTGTGACGTGGCATTTCTGTGTGCTGATTAGTGTGTATTATGTTTTGGCTTTATATTGGTGGAGATTTTTATTTGAATTCGAGGTGTGTTCTCTTGATTTGCTTATTACATTCAGTAAGTTCCTATACATAGAGGACACATTTGGGGACTGTATTTTCGTGCTTTTTGCAATCGGTCGATTTATGATTATCACCACATTTAACGCATAGTTAAGGTCTAGTGTAGTGTGTTTTAGAGTGCTCAATAACTTCCCACCTGATACATTGTACTTTTCTTTTTTTAAATTTTTATATTTATCATTTTATGGGGTGGTTCTTCATTTATTTTTATAGTAAAGATAAAAAAAATTCACGCAAAATTTTGGTATATAATCAAGTAGGTAAATAAAGTTAATAATAATACTTTGCTATCATACACAAGTTCAAAATCTTGTACTTCATAAGCATTAACATTATAACTAATAATCTAACATGAATAATTGATGGACAAAATTGCTGCTTATGATAAACTTTACAAAACACAAATTTTTACCTATACAGAGTGTATTGTAACGTCCGCATAATATTAGCACCACGCGATTCTACATCAAAAAGAACAAAAAAGTCCTCAACAGTTTTTTCTTGATGTACACAGATTTTAAGATATGGACAATTTAACGTTCTTAAATTTTGTAACACTGGCGCTGGTATAAAAATTAAGATAACTTAGATGTAAAGTCACCTAACTGGTATGGTGTGCCGTTGCTATGTAATCGAAAAAAGGTTAAACAAGACAAATGTCATGCTGCGACGTGTCAATGTTGCAATTTTTTTTAAGATTTTTTATTCTTTCAATTTTTTATTCAACAATTAAAACGCGCAGTTGCAATATTGATTGGAAGTATTGGAACTCAGGAAATCAAATAATTCCTAGTTTTGAAATGTTAATTAAAACCATTAAAAAAAAAAAAAAAAAATTTTGAATAATTTGGCTATTTTACTTCTTACTTAAGAATTTTTTAATAATATTAAGCAATATTTTTGAGTATTAAAAAACTTCAAATTTAAACTACAATGGTCGATAACTTCGTTATTTGAGGTCTAAGAGCTAAACGGTATAAAAACTTTATGTTCTGTTTTTGATGTAGAATCACGTGGTGCTAATTTTATGCGGACGTTACAATACACCCTGTATAGTAGTTATTCGTGTAATAACGTAATAGTATGTACAGTGCATCATAGAAATGTTATAATGTATATTCAAGCGTATTCAATATTTAAACCAACAGATTTATTGATCACCAAATATCAACGACTTATACTGACCGTAACGTCCCGGTCATTAAATTCTGTTCATAGTCTCGGTGACGTCAGAATTCTTTATGAAGATTTTATCTAACCAAAAATGCTAAATCTTCCCCTAACGGAACTCATTTCAATGAAAACTGCACGGTATGTAAGTTAACTTACGACCTATAAAACCTTCCAGGACGGTTTTCCCAAAGTTCCGACAATCGCAATTACATTACCAAAAACGACCACAAATCTATCTATTTTCTATCGAGTAATCGTCAGTGCTTCACATAAATTTCCGGAAACAATCGAGAAACTCCTACTATAATAGTATATTATGCAACGAGCTTATAATGAAGGCTATTAATACGTGAGTATGAGGCGAGTGTCTTAACCATCATAAGAGCGTATTTATAGCCATTATCTGCGAGTTCCATACACTATTTTTTCTACGACCCTTTTTTATTTCATAGAAAAGATTAAAAAATTATATATTTTAACAATGACCCGTGTACAATTGCGGATCATTGAGGTTAAGATAGGTTGCTATTTGTTTACGCATACTACCAAATTTTCTCTTCGTCGCTAAGATTATTCTGATGAGACATGTTTTAGTTTCAAGTTTAATGGGCACTACTCACTACTGCGTAATTTTTATTATGCGAAGTTCGAATTCCGAATTTTACGCTTTGATTTTGAGATTAATAATAATTTTAATAACATTGACAGCCAATAATTACGATATTGTTTACCTGCGCAACGCGACGGTCGTAGCGTTGCCGCTTTGAATACTATCACGGAGCGCTACGAATAATATAATACTTTATCTTCCTATCTTTTACACGATATACCTACCTACCTATCAAATTAATTAAGGTAACATAAAATCTTGATAAATTTTCTTTGAATGTTACTTATGTTCTAAATTAACTAAACGTTCAGAATTTTTTTTCAGAAATACAGAACTTATATCACAAGGCAATTTTTGTCGTGAGTGTGACAACTCTGTGACTTCGGTTGGTTTGGACCGACCCGATTGTTAGCGAAAAGGAACCGATTCGATTGCAAATGCTCCTCTGCCATTGAATAGCTTGACCAGTGCTTTAATGAAAATTTGTATCTTAATGAGACCCATTAAATTAGGTGATTCATATTTAATATGCATATTAAAGGTTAGGAGTAGAAAAAACTATTAACACATTAGAATAAAACAATAATAATAAAATTTCGCAAACCATTTTTAACGTCAACTATATATATATATAACGTCAACTACATAACATCTAAAGGGACCTTAGCCAAGCGGAGCTCTACCGATGAGTGACTGACGGCGGGCTGGCTGTTTAGACAGAACGACGTCTACTGTCTTGTTTACGATCTGTCATTATAGTTGTCATACGTCATACCGCAGACTAATGTTAAACCTGATATCGCTCTCTTCGACTCCAGCCGGCCAACATGTAACACCACCGTCCACACAGAAATATTAAATAAACCATCATCTTTAAATTTCGAAAAATCTAAATGTAAGACAATGTTAAAATAACTCATAATTTCAACGATATATTACCTGATCGCATAATTAAATAAAAGGGCCAGGCTGGAGGCGGACAGCCAGCGATGAAGGAGAGGCTGATTGACTGGAATTTTTTAGATTTTAACATGCAATATTGTAAGTATAAATAAGGTTTTTCTCAAAAAAATTTGATGTAGATGCTCAAGTTTGTTAATTGTTTTGTAGAGTCCTGAAGATGACCTTGAGAGGTCGAAACATGTCGATATTTTAATAACTATAACGAATGTGATACCGCATGATGTGATACTACCCTGTGATGAAAATACATGTAATGTGAAGAATAAGGGCTCCAATTTATTATTTTCCCCGATTTTTAATACAATCACGTTTGCTGGTACCTACAAAAAGCTGGTACTGTTTTTTATGATCTTAAATAATAAATATATGCTAATTATTCTTTTTATTAGTAACTTTTCAGTATAAGAAGGTATAAAGTATAAATTAATACAGGGTTATTCACGGTATACGCCACGGAAGTTTATGGCCGTGTCTCTGGATTTTAGGATCTTTTTATTTTTGGAGTAGATAGAGACCCGACAGAGGTACGTTTTAAAATTATATTCATAATTTACAGGTGTCCCAAAATCATGAAACATGTCAAAGTTATGTTTTTTTAAATGGCATGCTCCTATGTTATTGCATTTTTAGATTGTCTGAGAAGAGAAAATAAGATTGGCTTTTACAGTTGGTGTTTAAATTCAGAAGTTTTGGAGTTATAAATAAGTGAAAATCGTCATTTTTCAAGTTCAAGGCCCTGTACAACTAAAACGGTTCAAGATAGAGAAAAACGGCTTACATGTCCCTATTTTAATTTTTCATGTACTATCCTATGGCATAAAAACATTTGTATTTTCTTTGATTTTTTTATTTGTCGACGCGTGGAGAAATCTCAGAATTTTTCAAATTTTTTATCACCCTGTATAAACATTTCATCTACATCATTGGATAGTACATAAAAAGTTAAAATAGGGACATGTAAGCCGTTTTTCTCTATCTTCAGCCGTTTTCGTTGTACAGGGCCATGAACTTGAAAAATGACGATTTTCACTTGTTTATAACTCAAAAACTTTTGAATTTAAGCACCAACTGTAAAAGCCAATCTTTTTTTCTCTTCTCAGACAATCTAAAAATGCAATAACATAGGAGCATTCCATTTAAAAAAACATAACTTTGATATGTTTCATGCTTTTGGGACACCTGTGCATTATGAATATAATTTTAAAACGTACCTCTGCCGGATCTCTATCCACTCCAAAAATAAAAAGATCCTTAAATCCAGAGACACGGCCATAAACTTCCGTGGCGTATACCGTGAATAACCCTGTATACCTACCTAAGTGAAAAAATACATAATTCTTAATTATTATGATTTTAATTTATTTTTATTATTTGTTAATTTTTTAAGGTGAATATGCTCTGCCTGTATGTTTTTTCCTACATGACTGTACTACAAAGTACCTACTAATCATACCGACTGAATCTGAATAGTATCACTCGGAATACTGAAAATTTAAAAAACGTTAATTTTTTTTTTATTCTTCTTTCATTTTAATAACCTTTTTGAATTTTTATGCAGTTTTACGCCATTGAAAATAAATTTTAGGAATTTAAGATTTACCTCAAACTTTAATTCTCAAGCACATTTCCAGTTCAGGCTTGCACCAAAGGGGTTAAAACGCTTCTTTTTTTTGTTGATCAAATCTGCAACTTGAATTACTTAACACCTTTGTCACATTAGCTTCAATAATTATTATTATTACATCGCAAGTACACGTAAACCAAAGTGAACAAACATTTGTTAATTTAATCGCAATATAAGGCTATACTTTGATCACCTGATATCTGAAACAGCCTGCGTATAGGAAAATACAATAATACTGGTTCATATTTCATGAATGTGTCACGGTCTATAGACATTGTCACAGCCACCGTTTCTCACAATAATTTGTTGTAAGCATTTAATTAATAAATTTTCTTAGATACAACACTAAATGAAATCTGTTAATTTTGTCAGCATTCCTTTTATCTTCGAGAACTGAGAGAAGCATTAGATTTATTAACTTTGCTGCTCCAATTTAAGAGACTGCCTTTTCAAATTTTCTTCCTTAGAAATAAAACCAGCATTCTATGCCTGAATTCGACTCACGCCTTGCAAAATAATATTTGTGCTCCATTCAATCAAGTGAAATTAGATTTTAATTATTCTGAAGAGCTAGAAGCTCTTTTGGTGTGACATTCAGGCATATCGAGTTAACAGAAATTAACTAACCAATATAACAGTCTACATTAAACTTTTTTATCGATTTATTTTGTTAATTCTCGTAAATGTAATCAGCTTTGGACAAGAATAATCACTCAAAAAATTGTCGAGTTTTAAAATTAAAGCATTATGAATTAACGAAAAGTTCATTAAATTATTATTTTAACTCTTTTTAAGTAAAAATTGGAAACTAAAAAGCAATCTACTTAGTTTACTTTATTTGCCTTTATTATGTCTAGATATAAGTATTTGATCAAACAAAAATATGCAGCCAAGCAGCGTAGACGAATAATTTGTATTTGAAATTAAAAATTATAAAGCATAGCTTGGAGTAGAGTGTAGACAGTATAAAGCGCCTAAAGCCTTATTGAATTAAGAGATCACCATTGAGTTTACTTAAAACAAGGGCTATCTCTTTCAGTTTGCATTACTACTCGCTTTAATAATAATAGAAGCTGAATTTGGAACACTACCCGAGATATTCGTACGAAACGGCACGAAAGGAGGGCTCTCAATTTTATCCGATTTCACAAAGCAAACAATATACAGTCCAAACAATGCGGTGCAAATCTTGTATAACGAAATTGTAGTGTTTTTGCTGAAGGGCTTTGTACGGAATTACATTACTATTGCTTCCATATTCCGCATAACATAATTTCTAAATAATATTTATCATAATAGGCGAGCGTATTTACAGTGCTAGTTTTCAATAAGAAACGTCTATTCAAGAAATGAAAAAAGTATAAAGAAAAGTTAAAAAAATCACATCCTTTCCATTAGCTAGAAAACTGACAGAAAGGACAAGAGCTGAAAACTGATTTAATTTAAATTTCAAGTTTTTTGGCGGTAACCTTTACACAATAAAATGTAGGTCACATTAAATACAAAATAAATTACACCTCCGGAAAAATGAACTTCCTTCAATTGAAGGCGGCTTCCACGGAGCGAAGCTTGGCGAACCAGACTTTATGACTTGTGTCGTGACTCGCTAAGTCAAACGTCATGGGAATGCGAAGGCTCAAGGCTCGGAAGCTAGGCTTGCAGCGCGTTGACCACGGCTTGTCGACTTTTGACTTGGCGAGCTTTTTAGCCTTCATATAATTCAAATAAATAGTTTGTTAATTGGGGAGCAAAGAATTAATAAATTAAAAAAAAACTATTGAAATTAATTGAATCTTCTGTAGGAATTTTAATGTAACCCACGTAGTGATGATGTTAATATTTTATTAGTTGAAAAGGTTATTACAAAATACTTAAATGAATAAAGTTGATGTTAAGAACAGCACAGTAGTGAAATAATAACAGTCTTGGAACCTTCGCTTCGTTCTCGCTCGACGTCTTACGCTCTTCTCCCCGAACAGCGCGTTCCTGAACTTCTAAACATCCCCTGTCCATCGACAAGGTTGCCAAATCATACAAAATATCTCTTGAAGCAAAACTTAAAATAATTGAATCCCACACTCGGCCTTCCTGCCAAAAATTCGCCCTCGAATTTATCCATCATCAGATGAATCATTTGAGTAGTTTACCCATAGTTTTAGGTATTCTGCACATGTGGAGGTACGAATAGGACCCTCTTGTGTTCCTACCTTGACAACATCATACCTCTCTTTTGGTTTCACCTTAACAATCTCATAGGGACCAAGGTACTTACGATGTAATTTGCTTCCTTTACTAAACTGGGTCCTCTTTATTGCTACCAAATCACCCTTCTTGTACTGAGTTGGTGGTTTTCGCCTCAAATTGTACACTTTTTTATTTTCTTCTTGTACTTTCACTAGCTGTTTCTTACATTCTTGTCGGATGTTTTCCCTGTCTTTATCAAATTGTGCTAAAACTTCTTGTTCAATCATCTCCTTAATTATCAAATCATCCTTATTTTTCATTTTCAGTCCAATCAGCACTTCGAATGGTGTATATCCAATACTACGCTGATACGTCGAGTTCATAACTTGTTGCACTCTACCAACATGTTTATACCAGTCGCCTGGATTTTCTAGACTGAGTTTCGTCAAAATGGATATGATAATGCGATTTATTCGCTCCACCTGGCCGTTACCACGAGGTACGCCTGTAGTCGTCGTCAGATGCTCTATGTTTTCTTCTTCACAATACAATTTGAAATCCTGGGAGGTAAAAGCTGTTCCTCTGTCAGTTATAATTCTTAATGGATTTCCAAAATCCTTCTGCTGTCTAGTAAAACAGTTTATAGTTTCTTTAGATGTTACCGTCTTCACTGGATAAAGCCAAACAAATTTTGTAAAATCATCAATGATCGCCAAAATGTGTTGGTACTTCTTGTTGGTTGTCGCTAGTGGTCCTAAGTGATCAGCATGGTATGTTTGTAATGGGCCTTCTTTTGCAATTGGATGAAGGTAACCCTCCTTCTTTCCTTCCTTTCTGGTACTTAGAATACAAACGACACAGCTATCGATACAGTGTTGTATCTTCTCCTTTAATTTAGGAATGTAAAACTCTTGCCTTATCAGTTCTTCAGTCTTTTTAATCGCAAAATGTCCATTTTCATGACACTTTCTTATAATATTCTTCTGTAACGCACTGGGTACTACTATAAGCTCTCTTCCATTCTCGTACTTATATAATAAATCGTGCCGTACTAAATAATCTTCGTAATTAGTCGTCTCTAAAATCTTCTTAATCACCTGAATCCTTTCGTCGTCGTCCTGAGCTTTTTTAATTCCTTCTTTGATTCCACTTTCCAGCGAAACCATATATACTACCGGATATCTGCTCAAAGCATCTACATGACACATTCGAGTTCCTTTACGATGTTCTATCACATAATCGAACTCTTCTAGCAATAATGCCCATCTTGCCACCCTAGTCGTCAATTCTTTTTTCATCATGGTCTTTTGGAACGCAGCGCAATCAGTATCAATCTTAAAAGTTGCTCCTAATAGGTATACTCGAAATCTCTTGATTGCTTGAATAATGGCCAAAACTTCTAGCTCATAGCTGTTGTATTTTTCCTCCATGGGAGTTGTCTTCTTACTATAATAATAGATAGGATGCATCTTTCCATCTTCGTCAGAGTGCTGCATTAAACAGGCACCATAGCCGTGTTTACTGGCATCTGTGTGGAGTTCCAAGTTAGCATTCTGCTTGAAAATATGTAATACAGGTTCACTTGTTAGTAACTTTTTCAGGTGTTCAAAAGCTTGACGTTGTTCTACACCAAACACAAAAGAATTATTCTTCCTGAGCAAATCGCTGAGAGGTTTTGCTATTATCGCATACGACTGTATAAACTTTCTAAAATAGCCTGTTAGGCCAAGAAAAACCTGTACCTGTCTATAAGTTGACGGTGTTGGAAATTTCATAATGGCTATTGTCTTCTCAGCTGATGGTTGGATTTTCCCGTCTTCAACGACAAAACCTAAAAATGTAACTCTCCGTTTCAAAAACTGACATTTCTTCTTTTTAATTTCTAGTCCATACTTCTTCGCCGTCTCTAATACAAGTTTTAAACGCTCTAAACCTTGCACCTCGTCGATACTCGGAATTATTACGTCATCCATATAGCATATAGCTATATTCTTCAATGTAAGAGGTCTAAATATATGGTTGATGAATCTCTGAAAAACTGATGGACTATTGCATAATCCAAAGGGACACTTCAAAAATTCAAAATGGCCACTTGGGGTTACAAACGCAGTATATTTGACACTACCAGGCTCTATGCCTACGTGGAAGAATCCATTTCTCAGATCAATTGTACTATAAAACTTTGCTCCCTCTAGCATGTCCATTACGTCTTCTATAAGCGGAAGTGGATACCGGTCCTTGACAATTAGTTTATTTAACCTTCGATAGTCGCAACAGATTCGCGTGTCACCATTTTTCTTTTTCACCAAAACTATGGCACTTGCATAATCCGAAAAACTAGGTCTTATTATTTCTTCATTCAGCCATTCCTCCATTTGCTTATCCACAATTTCTCTCTCAGGCGCAGATAGTCTGCGAGGCCTCTCATAAATAGGAGTTTCATCCTTTAGAACTATCTTCATTTCTATATTGGTACTCTCTGTCTTTTCTGGCTTATAATTTGTAATTAAGCTTGTAATTTCTTCTCTCATATTCTTCTCTTCTATATGATCAACATTCAAAGAACAATCCTCACTTCTAAGCTCCTGCGTACGAATTTGCATTAAAAAATTCTCAATGTTCTTCTTATAAATAATAATTCCATCACCTGTTATGGAAATTTCTGCCTGTTGCAAAATATTAGTTCCTATTATAACTCTGAAATTCGACACATCCTTCGGTATAACATTAAAAGTTAACCTAAATGACTCATCATTAATTTTGACTTCCGTATCAAAAGCCCCAATCGTTTCTACTCGATCCTTTCCTAGTCCTCTTAATGTAATACTAGATTTTTCTTTGAGAGGGATATTATTGAGATTTTCTCGATAGACATCTTCTCTAATGGCGCTTATGTCACTTCCCGTGTCTAAGAGTGCCTTCACTCTAAAATCTCCTATTTGCAGCTGAACTCCATTCTCTGGAACAGTCTCAACAATATTGACGGTACTTTCCTCTTGAATTCGTCTCTTATCGTCCTTTCTGCTCTTGCAGTTTTTTGCTACGTGTCCATACTCATTACATCTAAAACATTTTGTACCTTTATCTTTCATCGAACATTCCATAGCTCGATGCCCTCTATCTCCGCAGTTGTAGCAAATATCTCGAATGTCGGTCGTCCTTCTAGTCTCTTCTCTACTTCCTCCTTCTCTCTTGTATTTATTTATGAACTTTCTCGGTGCTTCTCCTCTTCTTTTGATATCAGAACTTCTTTCGTATGCTTGCTTGCTTCTTATTTGTTCATAAACCCTAATTTTTTCCTTAAAATCATTAAAATTTTTTGCTCCATAGAGTACAACCTTACTTGTTGCATCATCTTGAATTCCGTCAATCACATATTGAATAATAACCTCTGCTTCCAAATTAGCACGACTGCCAATTTCTCTCATTACCAGAGTATATTCTTGCACCGACTCCTCTCGTCGCATTATCCTGTTCATTAGCATCTTATGGATTTGAGCACTACTGACAGAAATTCTAAACTCCCGTATCAAAGATGCTTTTAGAGTTTTCCAATCAGTTAATCCCTTTTCCGATTGCATGTACAACTTGGCTAATCCCTGGAGACATTTTTTAGCATAAATGACTTTTTGTAAATCATTCCACCCTGTAACTCCTGCTATCTCGTCGAAATCCTTAATCCAATTTTCTATCGGATATCCGTCTTTTCCGCTAAAAGGTCGTATGCTGTCTTCAACGTCTCGAAATGTTAAAGAAAAACATTCATTCTTCCTACTTCGCGCTTCGTTTATTCTTCCTCCATATTCTGTTATTTCGCTGTGAAAATCTTCATCTGTTTTTTCGCTGTGACTACGTCGATTTATTTCATTGCCGTTCACAACTTCTTCTTCATCTTCTTCTTCGTCTGGCTCTGTATCATCTTTATCACCGTCGATTTTCAAATCATTTAAAAATAAACAGATCTTGTTAATCAATTCATCTTTCTCTCCTCGATAATCTATTTTCAAAACATTACACACCGATATCAAATCAGGTAAGTCTACATTATCTTTTACGTAGGCCAGTTTTTTCTTAAAAAGATCCGAACTTGCATCTATATTAAATCCTTCAAAGCTTCTCAGTGCCTTTCTCGTTTTTCTCGGTTCACTTTCTTTACTAAATGCAATACGATGTAACGCCTTCATCACATTTAAATTTCCTCTAGAAATATTATCCTCAATCTCAGGAATACAACCTAGTGTGGAAGTCATTATCTCTACTTAAAATGCGGTTTTTAGACCACTCAAATTGATTCAGAAATGAATAAAACGCTTGACAACCTCTTTGATGAACAATCAAAATTATTACACAGCAAATTTCAATAAAATATCAATAAAAGATATAGGTACCCTCTATAAACAATTATGTGACCCTCAATTAATTTGCCTAATCTAAGAAAATAATTAAATTCGATAAAAACTTCTCAAATAGTTAATTGAATTTAAAAGTAAAGCCTCCAAGACGTTTACAAATTATTATTCTTAAAAATTAGTCGTTCATTTATTTCCGATTTGGCTTCCTTTGAAATGATGGAACTCAGATAATAAAATCAGGATTTATTACTCACAGTCGTTGCAGCAAGCTTCAATAAAATGACCTTCAAACCTTGAAATACTACTCCGTCTCTCTTGTCTCAATCTCGAAGTATTGCTCCTGTGAACTGGAAATTGAAGATGGAATATACCAGCTGGGCAATTCAGGATATCGATTTTCTTTCCGGGGACAACAACAGCACCAGCACCTCGCCTACCAGCACACCAGCCCTTGAACGTCGACGGTCTTCTCTCGCTGCTGCTTCGGTGTTGCCAACTGAACGTTGGGTTGCTTCCGATGAATGATGATTGCAAATTTCGATGAAGTTTAATTAATTACTTCAGCTAATCTAGTCGCGCCTTCTTCTCGTCTTCTCTATTTGTCGTCTTCTTCTTCTTCTATAAATTTACTTATCGTCGTCTTCTTCCTTTCGTCTTCTCGCTTTATCAACTAATCAATTAATCACCCAATTAATCTCGTTATCGTCGTCTTCTTCTTCTCGTCTTATCAGTTAATTAATCAATCACTCAATAAATTTTGTTATCGTCGTCTTCTCTTCTGGTTTTATCAATTAACTAATTATTAATCACTCAACTAACCTCGTTATCGTCGTCTTCTTCTTCTCGTCTTATCAATCAATTAATCAATCACTCAATAAATTTCGTTATCGTCGTCTTCTTCTTCTCGTCTTCTCGTTTTATCAACTAATTAATTAATTGTTCAACCAACCTCGTTAGCGTCGTCTCTTCTGTTCTTCTCTCGTCTTCTCGGCTTTTCAACTAATTAATAATCCTCGGCTGAGCCCCCAAATTACTGTAGGAATTTTAATGTAACCCACGTAGTGATGATGTTAATATTTTATTAGTTGAAAAGGTTATTACAAAATACTTAAATGAATAAAGTTGATGTTAAGAACAGCACAGTAGTGAAATAATAACAGTCTTGGAACCTTCGCTTCGTTCTCGCTCGACGTCTTACGCTCTTCTCCCCGAACAGCGCGTTCCTGAACTTCTAAACATCCCCTATCCATCGACAAGGTTGCCAAATCAAACAAAATATCTCTTGAAGCAAAACTTAAAATAATTGAATCCCACATTACTTCTATTATAATTATCGAGAAATTAGTAGTGTAGCGCTACATACAGGGTGTCCCAAGATTTCTTTATCAAGGGATATCCGCGTTATTTCAAAAAATAAACAAATGAAATTCGGAAAATTTCAACCATACCCCTAAGGCTTTGCAACTGCACCCTCAATGCCCCTTAACGCCTTTCCACTCCTAAGTAATCATCTTTTTTTTTTCAAATGACACCCCCATATTTTTTTTGCTCGACAGGATTGTTGACTTCTTTCTAAATACAATTTCACACGATTTTTCCAAATTGAGACATATTTAGCACGCCGAAAAAAATATAATATCATAACAAACGAGGGTTGTCAAGGAGTTGTAATTGCTTGTTTTTTGTGTTAATGTTTCCTCCAACCACCTTACCTAGTAATACTGGTGTTACTGGTATAGGCGTTAATAATAATAATTGCTTCTGTGATTTTAATGTCATATTAAATGTTAATTGTTATTCCTTGACAACCCTCGTTTGTTATGATATTATATTGTTTTCGGCGTGCTAGATATGTCTCGATTTAAAAAATCGTGTGACATTGTATGCAGAAAGAAGTCAACAATCCTGCCGAGCAAAAAAATATGAGGGTGTCATTTGAAAAAAAAGTAGGGGATGATTACTTAGGGGTGGAAAGGCGTAAAGGGGCATTGAGGGTGCAGCTGCAAAGCTTTAGGGGTATGGTTGAAATTTCCCCAATTTCATTTGTTTATTTTTTGAAATAACGCGGATATCCCTTGATAAAGAAATCTTGGGACACCCAGTGTAAAATTTATTATTTTTTGGGTACCATAAAACCATACCAGGCTGCTGGTCCAGCAAAGCATGAACGCAATTTTCAATAATGTAAGAAGACAATGAAAAGGTCGTGGGTTGAGCAGCAAAAGGGTAGGAGATAAATAAAACCTATCTTTTTTTATTGAAAATGCGCATGCACTGCAGAGAAATCCCTATGACGCTCTGGGAGCGGTGCATAAGCGGAGATGTCGATTCACGTTGGCTTTGAATCGTTGCGGATAGTGGTCCTCAGGAAAGACGCCCTTTGGAATTTTTAAATTTTTTTTATTGATAATGCACATGCATTGCAGGGAAATCCCTGTGACGCTCTGGGAGCGGTGCATAAGCGGAGATGTCGATTCACGTTGGCTTTGAATCGTTGCAGGTTGTATTCGTCAGGAAACACGCCTTTTTTTTTTTTATTATCTGTGAACTGGCTATGGACGAAGGTCCTTCAGCCACACACAAGTTTTAACTGATCATTGATCATTTCTGATAAACCACACATATAATAATATTCTACAGAGGAATTCCAGTCCTAACCACAAACTCTACAATCAAGTCGTATACCTCTTTGTCATTTGTTGTTAATAGGACATGTATACTGGTGGGTAACTGAATTTTTAGATGGAGTAGATTAGCTATGGAAACACGCCTTTTGGAATGCAATTCCAAAGTGATGCCGTTTTATACATAAAAGAAGTCTGAAATACGGTTGTAAAAGGTTAACAAGCTAAACCTGATACGGACGAGCGTCTGCGGCTCGACGTGTATTTCTGCCCGGTCTTGTTCTAGGTAGGATCAAGCGGGCCACGTCTTTTGAACACTCCCCATAAAAATATCTGTAAAACAGACTCAGGTCAGTTACTTTTCTACGATGTTCGAGAGTATTTAAATTTTTTTGTCAAATCTGGGTCCCCAATCAAATGGATGGCTGTTTTCTGAATGGAGTCGAGTAATCTCAGCGTATGTTAAGGAGCTGAGCTCCAAACATGTGACCATAGTACTCCAAGGATGGTAGGATTTGGCCTTGGATCTTATTGTGTATAAAATTTCTTCATGCGGAAGAGTGTTCCAAGTTTTTGAGAAGCACTCTTCGCCGAGCTTGCAATATGGTCATGTGCTTCGATGGCAGATATACGCGCATCTTAGGTATAAGAAGATATGAGTGTACTGTCAAAAAAAAAAAACAAATAGTTGCTACATCAAGCTACGCTACGACGCCATCTTGAAGTCGCCAAAATGCGTTTACTTTTGGATCACCTCCGCGACGGATACGTTAACTTGGAGTTGGATGAGGATATAATTCCCTGAGGTATAGGTTCAGTCGACAACAGTTAGTAGTTCTTAAAATGCCATCATATATCGGCGATTGTGATAAATGTATTTATTACAATATGTTGAATACCACAGAGCTCTTTACAGGACAATTAAGAAATAATTATTAAGAGTTCCCAAAATGGCGTGGTCATGAAGATGTTACAAGTCGATGTCAGCAAAGTTTAACGTACGAGTATAACCACATTACTACAATAGAAATATAAGAATACATAACAGAACATTACATACAATGATAAATTAAAAATATGTTAAATAACAACAACTTACCGGATCGTATACTGAGTTATATCTCAATAATTTTCAATTAAGAAATGAAAATTTTAAAGGGGAACCTGTTGATATTTAAAAGGTGAGAATGGAAAAGAAAGAACGGTGAAAGTTCACGGCGGTCAAATCATAAAAAGAGAGATGGGTTGTAGTGCTCTCGTACTCCCGTATCGTAACGTAATGGTACATTGAAAAAATATGTATACCTACACTTGTATAATAAAGTATTGCTTAAGGTTGAAAACCTTAAGGGGTTTATTGCTTAAGGTTGATAATTAAAAGGAAACACGCAAAAAAATGATTAACGATACACGTTAAAGCATCAGAATATTCTCTTAAATTTGTCGGGCCTAAGGGCCTAATAAACCGATACACTTATAGTTAAGTACGTGTTGTACAATTTCGAAAAATCTTCAATTAATATTTAATATAATGATTAGGTATCTCGTTCGGGTCTGAGTTCACAGATGAATAAATTCTGGGCTTCAGAAAAGCTTATTTATTTCGGGATGCTAGTAGCAGATTTACAAAAGAACATAATAGGTAATCATACATTTACAAAATCAGAACCGTCCAGCTGGGTACCCGCCGATGGCCTGTAAAATAAACATAAAATACTTAAACTAAACAATTTCACCGAATACAGAATGGGCGGTAGGCATCTATAAGAGCAACTACTTCACTGCACCAATGGATTAGGTACTACACTTAAACCTCCGATATGGAGTCCATAAAGAAATACGACACTCTTTTTAACAGAGGTAGTTAGTTGAACAGTCGAATAATAAATAACAGTTCTTCAAATAATAAAATCTGGGTACACCAGAGTTCTGCTAATCTGGATCCCTGGTAATCTTAACTAGTAAGGAAATGGGCAAACTGACCTTGACCAGGTACTGATGTCCTTCGGACGGGGTTGAGAGTGTGGCGTTATCTGCCTAGAAGGACACACACACACACCTCCTCGTGAGATTAATATTTACTTAACGGATGCTTCTCAAAGTAATCCACAACTTATACGGTCGATCTTTCCAACTCTTGTAGTATTTAGGTAAGTATATATTGGTACATCAACTATTTCCCTTTATTTGGGGAAATAGTTTTGATGTGATTTTTCTTATTAACTTTATTAATTAATTCACCCCTCACTGTGACATCTGTCTTCTCTCATCACCAAAGTGATAATTGTTATTATTAGCACGTATTATTAGCACGTACTTGATTTGGAATCAGTACAGTGTCTAATTCTGCTTCTATAATTTTAAAAGTTATCATCCAGAAAAAACATCCCAAAATATTCTAAACAAGCTAAGTTTGTGACATCAGTTGATTGAACCCAAATTTCTCGATGCTAGACTCTAGAAAGGTGTAAAATGTGATGTTAATTATTTCATCGTAATGGAATGAAAAGAACATTAAGACCAACCAGACAAGGTACAAAAGCAGCGTCTGTGAGACTGAGAGCAGCATCTGGAGTAGAGTCTTTCAATTAATTTGATGTGGCTAGAAGCAAGAACATCGTCAGTATCGTCGTCAAAGTGATCTCAACAGACATAAGCACTTCAAGTTACAATAAAGGGCATTATCACTCCAACTCGGTTTTAATTTGCTTTGCAGAAATTTAGATACAATTAACAGAAATGCAGAGTGCCTTTAAAGTGTGAAAAAAAAAACAGTAGGGCAGGTCACGTATAATACTGAGCAGAGGATCGATTCCATAATTTTTATGTGTAGTTACACTTTTTTTTTTTTTTTTTTGAAATATAAAACAACCGAACTAATGGTTCTGAACGTGTAATAGTGTCACTGTTAGTGTGTGCTGCCACAACTGCCAGTTAAATTTGTTAGAACGTCGCCGTCACGACGTTAATCTAGAAATACTCCAGAATTGGAGTGTAATTAGAGTTAACTGTATTTAAAAAGGGCCGGAAACAGATAATACTGTTTACCTCCATTCGAGATAAATGTACCTAGGTATAAATGATTGATTAAAGGTATAGAAGAATGTTCCGCTGCATAATAGTTTTTTTCTGTACCAAGAGTATTACTTAGATGTTAATTTGGTTGATAATTATTCATAATTATTATAAAATTATCAAATTTTATAATTATAAACTTTATAATTCCTTTGGCCCGAGGGAAGGATGTCGACCGATGGTCATTATCATCCGGTGATATTAGTGGTGGGTGTATACAAAGACTTTGTTTTTCATTTAAATCGCGAAAATAAAACTAAATGCAATAATTGATCTCTTACATAACTAATGAATAGGTAGTGATTCTAGGGCATAAAATAATTTTGCGTTGCTAATCAAGACAATTATTGTTGTGTATTGTCATTATACAGGGTGTCCCAAAACTCAACGTCATCCCTTGAAGGGCTGGTAGGCCAAGTCATGACTGACCAGAATATCATAAGATGATCTCAGTAAAAAATTGTTTATTTTCGAGATAATGGGACTTTTATGAATTTTGTGAAAATCGATACCTTAGATCTGTTTTTCGAGTGTCACAATTGCAAAATTTCATATTCTTACATTCTTAATTTTGTTACGCAATGCTGAATAGTCCCATTAATGATTAAGTGCCGAAGAAATATTCTAGTGCCCTACCTTTTAGGAAAATTATTGATTTTTTTGCCCGATTGAAAATTTTTGTTTTTTCATGACACAACTTTGCCACTTCATACATGAAAAAAAATTACCCCGTGAACCTGGCAAGTTATTCCTAGAAATTACCCATTTGATCTAGTTTCTGCAATGGTGTAATATTTTGTATGCTTTACTTTAGAAAAAAAGATATTGCTGTTTGACTGCAAAAGGAGCGCATTGTGAAATCATAATATCAATAAATAATCTGAGAGGCGTACACAATAAAATTACAGGGTGTTTTGTAATTGAATGTCAATATTTAAGGGGGTGATTTTTGGGTCCATTTTAAGAAGAAATTTCTGTATACGAAATTTCATTAAAATATCCAGAGCGGTATTACAGAAATTAAGAAAAAATTATTTATTTTAATAAAATTTTGCTACCCTGTATCTCAAAAGTTAAGACTTTTAGGACATACGTTCTTATGAAGTTTTCTTCTTAAAATGGACCCAAAAATCACTCCCTTAAATATTGACATTCAATTACAAAACACCCTGTACTTTTATTGTGTACGCCTCTCAAATTATTTATTGATATGATTTCACAATGCGCTCCTTTTGCAGTCAAACAGCAATATCTTTTTTTCTAAAGTAAAGCATACAAAATATTACACCATTGCAGAAACTAGATCAAATGGGTAATTTTTAGGAATAACTTGCCAGGTTCACGGGATAATTTTTTTTCATGTATGAAGTGGCAAAGTTGTGACATGAAAAAACAAAAATTTTCTATCGGGCAAAAAAATTAATAATTTTCCTAAAAGGTAGGGCACTAGAATATTTCTATGGCACTTAATCATTAATGGGGCTATTCAGCATTGCGTAACAAAATCAAGAATGTAAGAATATGAAATTTTGCAATTGTGACACTCGAAAAACAGATCTAAGGTATCGATTTTCACAAAATTCATAAAAGTCCCATTATCTCGAAAATAAACAATTTTTTACTGAGATCATCTTATGATATTCTGGTCAGTCATGACTTGGCCTACCAGCCCTTCAAGGGATGACGTTGAGTTTTGGGACACTCTGTATTATCTAAATGATACATGCAGGAATTATGGACTACAACACCCGCTTATAACGCCTTGGTTATAATGTGGTGGTTTAAGTATCTTGTATCTAAATTATGATTGAGTAATTTTTAAAACAAGTTTCAAGCGAAAGCATCCAAAGGGTTAATCAATAAGCTGCAGGATTAACATTGTCGACAAATATGATTGACTAATTCCGACGAAATCCCACTTCTGTTACTCTTCTACTTACTAATATAAAACATATTAATATAATATACATTACTGAGTTATTCAAAAATTGAGCTAATTATCGCTGAAGCAAAAAAACTCGCCAATTAATTTAAGGAAAGCGCTATAGATTCTAAAGGTAGACAAAAAACAAAAACAGTTAATAGTAGTATAGTAATTAATACATCCATTTAATTTACTCTGTTTCCAAGAGCGTTTATTCTTAGATTATCAGTTACGTTCAATAATATCACTGTACTGTTTATTGAGTTTTTCAGACGAGGGAAAATCCTTTTACATTTTCAGCACGTTCCGTGAGAAATATCACCTGTTTCCGCGATGAGTAAAAAACCCTTACGCTGTTCAAACAAGTTGTTTATAATTTTTGTTTTCAATGCAAATTCAATTCATGATGTTTTAAATAATAATTAGTATTCGTAGTCATGCTGGATGAATGATGGGAAATTTCTTGTTGAAAAATATACACTATCCTTGATCAGTTAAGGAATATTTAATTTACGCTTTCGTAGGGATAGTTATAGCTATTATGATGAAAGAAAATTATGCAAAAGGTATTATCGCTCTGTAATAGAAATCTGCTCCACACAAAGGTTCTCGTTCTCTTAATTCTGATTTCATCATCGTTTTTACGAAAATTGTACTAAAATTTTAGAAAAAATCACAACGTAGGGCCATTTTGTGTCTCATTTTTTTTCTTATTTTTTACAAAAATTAAGCGAGGAAAAATTTAATCCTGAAATAAACGAAAGGATATTTTTCAATTGTTGTTTTTGTTCAATATTTGTAAATGTTGTAAATTTGAAAACTTAACGGGGATGAACAATTTTTATCACTAGGTTTTCCACTCTTTCAATAAGACCTGGGGTTAGACAGGACAATTAATAAATATTTAGGGTTAAGTGTGTTAAGATATTTTGTATTTCCGCTATACAGGGTGTATTGTAACGTCCGCATAATATTAGCACCACGCGATTCTACATCAAAAACAGAACAAAAAAGTCCTCAACAGTTTTTTCTTGATGTACACAGATTTTAGGATATGGACAATTTAACGTTCTTAAATTTTGCAACACTGGCGCTGGTATAAAAATTAAGATTATTAGACGTGAAGTCACCTCACTGGTATAGTGTGCCGTTGCTATGTAATCGAAAAAAGGTGCAACAAGACAAATGTCATGCTGCGACGTGTCAATGTTGCAATTTTTTTAAAGATTTTTTATTTTTTCAATTTTTTATTCAAAAATTCAAACGCGCAGTTGCAATATTGATTGGAAGTATTGGAACTCAGGAAATCAAATAATTCCTAGTTTTGAAATGTTAATTTAAACCATTTTTACCAAAAAAAAAAATCTAAAATTTTGGATAATTTGGCTATTTTACTTCTTACTTAAGAATTTTTTAATAATATTAAGCAATATTTTTGAGTATTAAAAAACTTCAAATTTAAACTACAATGGTCGATAACTTCGTTATTTGAGGTCTAAGAGCTAAACGGTATTAAAACTTTATGTTCTGTTTTTGATGTAGAATCACGTGGTGCTAATATTATGCGGACGTTACAATACACCCTGTATTTGAAGTACTGAAACTAAAACCGAAAAAATTGTAGTTGGTTAATAAATTTGACATCTCTTCTGATTTGCAAAAAAACCTGAACCACTAGCCACAATCATTTAATAGGCTTAATGGTGACTGATTCCTTCCTTTGATAACAAAGTATTTTTTTTCCTTTGTAGGGGAAGAAGCACCGTGCCGAATACTTCTGCAGTAATTTATTTTCTGAGATCACTCGGTTAGAACTTCTAGAAATAGAAGTGGCCTTTGATTTTATATTGGTGAATGAAAAACTCCTAGCCCTTCTAGATACCCACTACTACTTTATCAAACTTCACAACCCAATAACAGTCTTAGTTTTAATTAACGAAACAACTTTCAAAAAGTGTAATATAAATGTACCTATGCTTTAATTAATCGTGGCTTTAACAGAAACCTTTATTAGGATGTTAGACTGGTACTCTGCAAAATGACAGAGGAGTTTTACAAACTATTTGCATCTCTCTTGATCTCAAATATTTCGTTGATAGGAGTTGAGGTCCTCGACACGACTCTCGCCTGGATCATCTTCCAGATCTAAACCACTTTATATATCTCGGTGGCAGGACTTTTCGAACTCTATTCAGGCCGGAGTATTTTGACGCGAGCTTAGCGGCAAAATGTTGCCCAGCAGGCGATAAAAGGAAGTTTGCGGCGTAAAACTAGATGTCTAACATTAAAACTCCACTCACGTCACGATGACGGAGGCTGTAGTGTTGACTTTGTTGATTAAAAGTAGGCTTGAATTTAACTTCAACTAAGTTAACTGTTTCTTTCAACTGGGTATATAGATGGAGTTGTAATTAAAATTATTTGCCTCGTTACACGGGCTCAAATTGGTTTATAATTTACCTGTTTTATGATTGTGTTGATATTTAGACGTCGAAGTGTGAGAATAAGCGTTCCAGGCCAAAGATCATTTTAACTATAACAAAAATTGAAAAAAAAATAGCTAGGATAAGTAATTCAAAGCCAAAATTTCGAGGTGGTGCAGTTAATTAATAATAGTCCCATTTAGATATCAAAAAGTATTAGGTCGTCAAATGAAATTCTATTTTTATGTAAATAAACTTGTGTATCAATTTGAGCCTCAAATAATAGCCAGTAAGTTTTTTTTATAATTCTTGTGTTGTTGTATAGAATACTTTGTTTGTAGTAATACGAATTTTTGTTTCAAATTTAAGGAATCCCGCAGAAACCTTATAGAAAATCCTCCTTGTTAAACTTGATGTATAACTTTGGGATCGATATAGTATTCGAGGAGTAGATCAGAAGTCTCAATGGGCTTAAAACTCTCAAAAACTCCTGTTCTCGGCAAATTTATCTCTGAAATATTTATTTAGATTGAAAAGCTGCTTCTGTTGCAGTAGTTAAATCTTAGGTCTGTTGAGTAATTTTCGAGAAAAACAAGAAAAAGTTTTCATTTTGAGTTATCATTTTCGTAATTGTATTGACTTTAATAATAAAAATTACAACAAACAAAAAAATCAAATATTAAAAAAAAACACCCATTTTTAAGTCAGTCAAGGCCATTACAAAAATGAATCGACCAATTAAAAACTTTTTCCTGATTTTGGATATCTTGAGAACAGGAATCAGGAAGCTGACCTGATGGGGGTCTGGATAGCACGACTAGATGTGAGCCACAATAGACCTTTGGTCGCAGTGAAGGTGTCACAAGGACCCACTCACGAAAAATCTAATCTAAAATCTAATCTATTGTGCAAAAAAAATTTCTAACTAAATAAAAGCACCTCAGGCCATACAGTGAACTATATTTACTATACGTTTGCGCGAGGAAAGAGCACCAAGCACGTGAGCGCTCGGCTTTAGACAACCTGGCGTGTTTGAACCAACTTAGAAAATGTAGATATTATGAAGCCGTCTAAAATTGCTGAAAAAATTTCAAACTCAGAGCTCAGTCCAATAAACAAATAACTCGTTCACAGGCTCATTAAAGCTGTAACAGCAAAACAGTTTCTGAAGAAGTAACGTAATACCGTTCGTTAAAATCTGCATCAATTTTCGTCACTACAGTCTGAAGCGCAACTAACATTGCATTATCGAACATTGTACCCCAAAAGAAAAATGTAAATAACGCTGTCGCTTCTGTTTCAGATTATTTTATCCGCGAATGGTTGAAAGCTTAACATAATAAGAAAGCTTTATTGACACACAATGTACATTTCGATCAGTTATTTGTAATTACTTTATAGATACGTGTTTGCATAGGATTCCATAGAACCTCATCTCTCTAAGCATTGATGGTTCGAAATGAGGCATGAATGCGCGTCTCGCTCGGTAAGTACACATTATTATTATTATTACAAATTGAATCCATGTTTACTTGAAGTTATTTGCTTGGATTAAGTTAAGCGTTGAGGAAATTCCGTAATTGTATGCCGAAAAGCACATCCTGTATTTATTCCAGGTTATATTTCAGTTCTGAAGATAAGAATAGGCGAAACGTTCTAGAGTTAATGTTTTACTAGCAAAGCGTAAACTTGCCAGACATATAATTTGCACGTAATGTAATGAAAAATTTCCTAAAAGACAACCTGTAAAAATGTTAACAGTCGTAAGACGGATGAAAGATATAAATTGAAAATTTAATTGCAATGATCTATTCAAACAACTCAAAAATTACAGCAGATACTTTATGTAGCTGCAAAGAAACTGTCAGAAAAATTCTCAATTTAAAAAGCTGCTGTCACGTTATTAGGGCCCTGTTTCGGAGGAAATTATTATAAAGAAAATCAGTGGCGAATTACTCATGCATTGATTAAATAAAATTTTATACTCCAGGGTAGCTCTACAATGATAATATGATCAAATTTTGGTATCCTGGTCTCGTTCCTTGTTCCTATGTACATATAGAGACATTTTCCAGTAAGTTCGAAGTTCATCTTCAAGACTCACTTAACTAATGTCAGGTCATTTTTTCGATTGATTCAGAATATTATAGAATAAAATTATTCAAATCATATAAATACTTTGGTGTTAAAACACAAAAAAAGGATAGATAAAAAGCCTTGAAATATCCTGTAACTACAGAAATATAGAACCCATTTTAGCATAATTAAGGATAATACCTACTAAGGTAAGAATATAAATCATCCTCACTAAGGACATTAAAGTCTAGGCAAAAGAAGGAATATTTATATCAGGAGAACGAGAAATGGTGATGAATAATCCAATAAGGGTCATAAATTCCAAAACTCCTCCACCATCCATATCCATTTTATATGAAGCCATTTAAATGCCACCCTAACCTCTATTTTCAATGTTCTCCATACGATGTACTATAATAACACCTATGCATATAAGTCCTGTTTAAAACAGGAACTTACAACTTGTCCTTACTGGATATAAAGCGGGCCACTCACTAGGGAGCATGCTGGGAACATGTTGGTCAACGGAGTTGCCGTCAACAAGTTTCCAAATGTGTGTGTTGGTTGGTCAACATGCTGCTATGTTGCAGGCTCCTAGCGCGAGACCGAAAAGCCGCAACGTGAGCCGAGCATGTTGCCTAGATGTGTGGTTCCCTGCACTGGCTGACGAACTCTTTATTCGGTTTAATCTAAATTTTTAAACGATTTGCGACTTCGTGCGGTTTAACTTTTGCGTTCGTGATGTCTTTCAGCGACAACAAAGAATTTTGGAGACTTCATAGGGTTAGATCAATCTTTTCCGTCTTTATAGGGCGTAAGGAGAAAAGATTATTCGAATAAACATTAAAAAAAGGAAGCAATGAATGAATTAATTGAAAAATGATTAAAAAATTATGATTTTCTAAATTTTATGATTCTCTAAATTTTGTATCATGGTTTTTAATCTTGGGCCCCATATTCATTCATTCTTAAATAATTCTGAAAGTCTCTTGGCTCTGTTTTCAACTCTTGTAACAGATTCATGTGGAGAATATTTTTTGCGATTTAAAAGCCATTCTTTTACCCATACTCTTATTTTCTTTCTCTTATTATTATTTTCTGTCACTATTGTCAAACCTACTGCAATTGCCACTTTTTCTTGCTTTGTCAACACTTTCATCATAAAGCCTACTCGTTTATTGTTATAGGCTGTGTTTTGTCAACTGACGTCGCTCAACCAACATGTTTCCTGATGTGTGAGTTCGTTAGGATTTGTTGACAAGCATGTTGACTAACATGTTGCTCAGCATGCTCCCTAGTGAGTGGCCCGCTTAAAAGCATATTAATAAACAAAAAATGACTATTTCATCCCTGGGCTGTAATACTTTTAGCCTGATTTAACCCCAAGTTGGGGTAACAAACGTTGTGAATTAATATTGTGATAAAGTTAAGCTTGGCTTAAAATTTTTATTTGTCATTCTTTATACACACATAAACGCTGCTCGTATTCGAATACTTGCATGTAGTAGTAATAATTGATGTAGGTATCTTCAACAATAATAATTAAAAAATATTGTCATAAATGAGTTTGGTTACAACAGTCTATAAGTATAATTAGTACAGTATTATCGTATTCTCGAGAACGCCTTTAGATTTAATTAGCTTCAAAATTTAATTAGTCTCAAATTAAATCACCTAAAGCGACCTCACATTATTGGTTAGGGTTCACAAGAAATTCCCTTTATCAAACTGCCACCCTAGAAAATTATCCTTACACTGAAGGCAGTACATTCAGGAAATCGTTATACTGGAGAAACACTTGAGATTATATTTTGTATTAAGTAGACTGTGCAATAATAATTATGTGCAATAATTGAGTAATTTTACGTTTACTTACCTCTGTGGTCTCTGTACCGGAAGGATGATTGTTTACAATAAAGAATGTTAAACGTACCTAATGTAAGAAAATGGTTTTTTAAGTTAGTGATTCTTATTGAAGTTTTTTCATTCTTATGAATAGGTATAAAAACTTTTACATTGATTTGAAAGGTGAATTAATGCGAGAGCGAAGCACCAAAGAAGTGGGCGGCTATGTAAAATTAAATGTTTACAGTTTGTTGCCGCTGATAGCCCTGAAGCGAGTTGTTTTGGTATAAGATATAAAGATCATGAAGTTTCTTAGAGTTCTGAGTAGAACTAGAATAATAGTTCTAGCAGAGTTCTATACAGGATGTTCCTAAATACCTACCAGGTACATAGACGAAAGGAGGTGATTGTTTGAATTATTTTATGTCTAAAAGTTCATATAAATCGCATCGTTACCGATCTACAGGGCGTTGAAAAAAAAATAGTTACTTCTATTATAGGTCCCACAGTTTTTGATATATTTAGCTCAAATTTGGAATATAGGGTACGTTGTCGGGCTTACACCATTGGGCATAATAAATTGTTGTGAGAACCTACTGAGATATTTTTTTCCCTGAATTTCTCCCATTTCGCTCCCATTTCTCCCACTGAACTTTTTTGCGATGCACCGCTGAAAGAAATTGCAGAAAACGTTTTAATAGACACTATCAAAATTATACATTATCATACACAGGGTGAGTGGAATTCGAGCTACATCATCGGGATCTTAAAGGTTAAATTGAGGCATAGTTGAATGTCAAATTTAAAGTTCAATAAGTGAATTTTATTTTTTTTTTCATTTCAAATTCCCATCTAGTTTGCTTATGTGAAAAGATACTGAAAAACAGAAATCCTCACGACATTTTTTTATTCGCTAACAAAACATGTTATAAAATTAAGGGCTGATTGCGAAACGTAATTGAAACTATTTCAGATAATACGAATACGAATAATACGAATTTTAAATTGCAAATTTTGAAAATCTGGTGAATATTTTCCTTGATCTTTTATTTTTAGTGGCTAATTAACTCTTCTAAAAGGGATAGAATTTATTTCCAGCAATATCAGACAAATTTTTGCAAAGATATTTTATTAATTTTCAGAGTTTGGACCCGGATCAAATAAAAATCATTCCTCGGATAAAATTGCTGAAATTCAAATAAGTTTATGGCGATGAAAAGTCTCCATGGGCGTGAAGTGAATAAGTATATATAACATAGGGCGATGAAAAATCCGTTATTTTATATTTTTTTCTATTTACTATTGGTAACTTCGTTATTATTTAAGTTATGAAGTCGGCTCAATTAGCAGACCAGAAGATTTTTGTCATTTATTGTGTCACAATGGTGAAAACCGAAAAAAATGAAAATTCGCGTTATGAGATATTCCTTAAAACGCAATTTTTTTATTTAAAATTACGATTTTTGGAATATTTCATGACGTGAACTTTCAATTGTTTTTCTGTTTTCACCACTATACCTAATAAGCGAGAAAAACTCTTCTCGTTTGCTAGAATTGCACCAACTTCATAAGTTCAATAATATGGAAGTTACCAAGAGTGAACAGAAAAAATAGCGCGTTTTTCATCACCCTGTATAGTTATCCACTTCACGCCCATGGAGACTTTTGATGACGACAAACAGTTCAAAGCCTTTTTTAATTTCAGCAACTTTAACCAAGGGATGATTTCGCATTTGATCCGAAATCCATTTGAAATTATGAAATAACTTTGCCGGCAAATATCTAGTTGGGCAAAAGTTATCTAGCAGCGGTTTTCAATGACACCCTAGAAATTCAATTCTCTTTTACACAATGTAAAAATAAATGTAGAACAGATAACGCCCGCCTCTAGCTGTTGCGGTGGTAACAAAATGAAAGCTGGTAAAATGCAATCGAAAGACGTAGGAAAACTCTTTGTAACGAGACTAATATTTTTAAATTCTGTTGAGGTTACCCGAAATAATCGACATTTGAATTAGCAATGCCACAGAATAGGTACAATTATAATATAAACTTAAAAAAAAAAAAAAATACCGAGTTCGCGCATCTACTCGGCGCATAGAGATCCGCCATGATTTGAGATGAGCTTTCATTAGTTTTGAATGCGGGCCCACAGAATAGAATTGTACCTATTCTGTGGCGGGCTGGTGGCGGGTCTGCGTTTCTACTCTGAAGCAATGGCCGCTAGAGGTGTGGTTTGTCTCTAAAAGATCAAAGTCGCCGCCGGCGTGTTTAGCTTCTGATTGTATCTATTCTGTGGCAATGCTTTGACGTTCCCCCCACCACTTTATATAAAGAGTTATTAAAAAAACTTCAAGTTAAAAAAAAAATGAGGTCATTAAAGCATTACACCTGTATATTTCGAATATACCTACCTTTGAGAAAATTACAATTTTTTATTGGGTCATGGTTGTTACGCCCTTTAGCGGCCATTTTAGAAGCTCACAACTATTTTTAAACGATTTTTAGGCCACTTTTCTTATGAACAATTTTTGCTAGAGACTACGACGCTTATTTTCTTAGTAGTCGAATCCCGGTGACCATTCTTAATGACTCCTAGGTACATGGGACATTGCCTAATAATACAATTAATTATTAATGTGTGTATGCTTTCACGGCCGGCTTCTATTGAAATCGTAATTTATTCCGGGCTGTTGTGCCGTGGTCTTTGGAGTAGAAACCTTAGAACGTTTCGTCTACAGCTGCGGCAGACATCATCAGCGTTTATGTGTGCGCAAACGATGGTTCCACTCCTCGTGTTCATTGATAACTGTTATCAGTGAACGCGAGGAGTGAAAATTTTGTTTGATTATTCAAATTGTTTTGATTTATTATTGAAAATCACTTTCGCAATAATTAACGATGAAACTATTGAGTCTTCGGCAAAGTGTAAGAGGAGGAATTCTAACGAAGGATATCCGGAAAGATATCAGAACTCATTTTAGGTGATTTTTGTTTTGTGACTATGAATTGATTGATAATAATTGAAAATTATTTCCGTAATTAAAACTATTAAACTATTGAGTTGTCAGCAAAGTGGAAAGGCACTTTGTGATAGAACTCTTCAGGGGCTACTCTGATGAAATCTCATTTTCGGGGATTGTGTCAAAGTTTTTTGCAACAGATTTATTTTTTGCTGCTAAACACACTTTTTGCTGCTACTCATTGCATTAATTAGAACTAATTTTATGAGAAAAGATAGGCCTTTCTTTTTTATCCTGAGTACCTATTATGTCTGATTAAAACGGAAAATAATATTAGAAAAAAGCTCGTACCTACAACAATTTGTAAAATCGGCTCGATAATCACTGGAAACACGTTTCTCAAAAATTATTTTAAGGACGTCTGAAACTCGAGATTGAAGCAATTTGGCAATCATTGCTGGCAGCATACCTGATCTCGGGATTGATGTACTCGTACTCCTTAAATCAGGAAAGTTTACCAAAGAACAATAAGGGATGTTATATGAACCTAGACTCAAGTTACAATTCCAATAAGCAATGGCATTGTAAGACTTCTCCCCTTCTTAAATAAACCATTATGAACACACAAACAACAAGAAGGAATAAACGACTGAGAAATAAAGTTGAGTTGGATTTGCAGACATAATATTGAAATTGGATACACGTTCCTATAATATTTTCTCAGGATAATCCAATGTACTTATTATAGTTTTCCGACGACCACCTGCTATAATGACAAATAGCACACCATTATTTACTTCGAAAATGACAAATAATACCACCCTAGAATTGAAAAATAAAATATCACATAGGCCCGTATTCATCAATAAATTTAACCCCTGGGGTTATATTTTGGAACATGTCATTGGTTAAAAATTCGTAGCGTTCGTAGGGTTTGAGCGTTAAACCAATCAGCTGTCAGAAAATTCAAAATATAACCCCAGAGTTATATTTTGAAGTTTGATGAATACGGACAATAGAGTGATGAGATATAGGTACGTATTGAGCACGTGTAATTTAGTTAATACTCCTTTGGTTAGGCAGTTATACACCTATGTATAGGATTTTAGAATGTATAGGTATAATTGACTTTCTGATAGTTTGATCTCTTTTATGGAATTTATAATAAGTACTATTACTTACTCTCAATTTCTACAATTCCAAGTATTTGTTATCTTACGTTTTTCTAAATATTCAATCATTACATTTGTGTGGAAAGGGTCCCTTACACTCGTGGGATTGCCGGACTCGGCTGCGCCTCGTCGACAACAATCTTCTACTCGTGTGAAATGGGTCACTAGTAATGTACTATTTTATTACTGAAATTGATATTGATAAAAAATATACACTACATTTCATAAACTACACTAATAACATATTTTTAAGCGGCCAATATTGCAATTTTACGTTAAATTCTAAAGATATCCGAAAAAATCAGATATTATAATGGGAAAACCCATGATCCTAGACCTAATTTCAATTCCCAACTCCACTCACTGGTAAGTGTCTAATTTAACAAGCCATCTCAGGAAAATTCGTCACTCATGAAAGAAAATGAAAGAAACGACCACCCAACTTTATTCCTACAAAGCTGGACTAGGTAAAAAAATATCGATTGACGTAAGTGCGGACCAATTATTTTATTATGCAGGAAGAGTCAAGTTTTTGTAGTAGCACTTTACTAGTTCTTCTTCTATCCAAAAGGTATCAGCTGGTAAAGTCCTGGTACAAAAACCTGTATAAGTAAGTTCTTTCGATACTAAGATGTCAAAACTGTAACTAAAATGTACGAGTAGTTGTTCTCGTTAATACGTTACAGGAATCTTTCTAATATTATACCTATACCTATTTTGACATACTTTAATAAGAAACTTTTTATTTTTTGCCTTTCAAACATTATTGTAGAATCCTGTGCCATAATAAAAGTGCAGACGATTAATAAATAAATAAATAAATGCAGTAAATTGTTTTCAAGTGAATAAAAAATTCATCCGTCATCATAAAAAGTGAATTCTGGGAAACTTTTTATGGGCATAAATATTTAAAGTTGAAATATACCGACCCCTAGCCTCTACAGAAAATTTTTTTTTGATCATTCCCTTCTATTCGAAGTCCATGAGAACATCAATCAAGTATTGAAATGTATATGTATATACCAAAACTAGTTACGTGTGGAGATTTACAGAATTAAATAAATAAAAGTAATTTCACAGGCTGTCGAGGCTGAAACAGGAAGAATGAAATATAAACATTTCTAAATTATAATATGAATGGCACAAGATCGACCTCTAGGAGTATCGAGTAAAAACTAAAATCGTTAATATAGAGTTATTGAAATGGGAAATGTGAATTACTGTATTAGGATACAGGGAATGAAAATACGGCAGGGAAAGATTTTACAACTAGATGGCTACAGCTATATCATAACAAACTTATTCCCGACATACGCAAAATGAAGAATAGTGGGGATAAGTTCCGGAAGAGGAATGAGTGAAGAGCGTCTGGAAGGCAAAAATGCGCAATTGGAAACTCACTTGGTATTAGGCGGTAAATTGAGTTAGACGTGGTCTATTTTTAGATCCCGAAATATAATCGAATAAGTATAAGCGATTACAATGTGAAGATACAAAAAATTAAATGAAAGTATCCAAGACTTGTGTCATATCAAAATACGGTAATTTTTTGGGTCATTATATCCTAGAGTCAGTGGCAAAAGTTATGATAAGTCTCCATGTTGATGTGGGAAGAATTTGAAGAAAGTCTGTAGTATAAAAGCCAAACTATGTACCTGTGAAGGACCACGAGGGATTACAAAAGGTCAGATCTTTTCAATTTAAAGTGAGAACTTTATTTTCCAACTCCAGTCCAAATTGGGAAACGAATAAAACCATTTAATTTATTGAAAGAATTGTAATATCCAAAATTTGAATATGAATTACTAATGCAAATACTAATAAATAGAATTTTCATAAAATAGCTAACATGAAATAAATGACAGTTGGAAGAAAAGTTACCACAAAATTATTATTTGCTCTGTGAATAATTGGAATTGTTTATTTTATTTTACGACTATAAAAGGTATGATCTTAAATGTTGTGTGGATTTATGGATTGGAAAGGTGATTATCATGACTAAGTATAATTGTGTAAATAATTATGCAATAAGAAACTATTACCACAAAATTATATTCTGAATGAGAGAGGCTTGCAAACAAAATACATTGACTAAATTTATTACTCATTGGTGCTGCATAAAATTGTTACATATAAAATTTTATTACAAATTCTGTCTAGTGAAAAGACAAACTAAATAATATTCTTATGATTATCAAATAACAATTAAATGACTAATAAAGTGTCTTATTTGAAATTTGTCTACATGACATTTAAGTATGCATTAAAATTAAATAAGCTTTAAGCTTTTATGAATAAACATTATGATGATAGAATGCACATGGGTACAGGGTGGGGCCTGTATGCTATGCCTGCATCTCTATCTTTACAAAATAATTATAACGACCTAGTTTTCCCAAGATAAAAGTCAGATATGTGATTTTTCTCTCATAGAAATCGCGACTGGGAGTTTGGCTTAATTGATCAACAATCATCATCACTAAAGACAAAACTCCGAAGAACGTATGTGTCTTTGTATATGACGCCAGGGGCTTTTCGCAAAGCAATTTGTGAAGAGCGTGTGTATAAAAAGCCAATGATTGGAAAACCATAAACATAAATTAGAAATAGTTAGTTAAGATAAGAATAGGTAGGTGAAATGTGACTGTGTGGCAATGAATGTAAAACACCTGTCCATATATGGAAAATATACGTTCTCGAAATGTTAGAAAACGATATTAATGGGTTATTTTTGGTCTTCTGCATTTTTGAAGGTTGGACAGTCAGATTTGTTGGAAACAAAGAGCCTCTGATTGACTTGGATAGTTTGTCGCAAATGCCGTAAGCATTATGCAGGAAACCTAGTTATTGGGTGAAAGGCCTTATTTCTTGAAATAGGTAAAACAAAGGATCATCACAACAACAATTATTGTAACTATAATTTTAGCAGATATCATAGAGACGTCCGCCTCAGGGCACAATGACGTCATTACTCATGTCAACTTTCTCAGTCTCAAATGAGCTTTAAAATAAGCATCAAGCAACTTCTATTAAAATTCCTAATGCAGATCTAATGCAGATCTACGAATTATTCGTTATTTGACAAGAAAGCAAAACTTAACAAATAAATAGAAAGTCTAAATACACATTTCTAAGTCCAAAAGGATGATCAGTGAAAGAAATTGCTTTCCTTGAATTTCTAAAATACTTTCAAAATATTCTGAACTGTTATTTCAACAATAGGAAGAGTCACTCTTGACTTGCCACTTCCAATAATACAATTTCTACTTTTCCACTCTAAGAGAAATTAGGACAAATATGATAATTCCCGACCTTGTCATTTTTGCTAGCTGACAGTTCATGGAGCTCTGTTCTGAAAGACTTTTTCTTGGATCTCGACAACGGAACCCTGGCATAGCCCCTAGACGTTATGCTTTTGGATAGCCTTGGTCCGCTTAGAGTAGCTCTACGGCTTTCTAGGCGTGTAGCAAGGTCGTTATCTCTGAGAAAAACAAAGTCTGTAGAAGGGCTGAGCACTGTGGATCAGGCAGGTTTCAGAAAGGCAACGTCATAAACTCAGTTCAGAATCACAAAACTCTTCTAGTAAGAAAGTAACACGCTATGAAGTGCGTAGAAACTTTTAAGCGTGCTCTCGTCTTTCCGTTGTTGGACTCTAGGCTCCAACAGCGTGTGGAATTCGAGTCTTTCTTCCGAGTAACCTATATCCTAGTGTTTTCCAAGATTAAATCGTCATCAAGCTCCAACCTAATTTAAGTATACCGCCGGCGAGCGAAGTGTTACTGTGCCTTCGAGGGGGAGTAACAATACAATACAATATAAAAAAAAAAACAAACAAATACATAAATAAATAATAAATTGATATACAAATAAATAAAATACCGCCGGCGAGCGAAGGTCTAAGTTGCTGTGCCCTCGTGGGGGAGCAACCACAATATAAAAATATATATATATAAAACATATAAAAAAATTGTAATAAATAATATTCCGTTGACGAACGATGCCGCAAAGCGATGCCGCTGACGAGCGATGTGTTGGTCGAAATTGTTCTAATTGATTGAATTGGTTGAAAATTGTCTGAATTGGTCTAATTTTGGGAATTACGCCGGTGTGCGTATCTATAACTTGGCAAATAAAACAGTAACCCATTAATATATCAAAAGAGAGAAGGGAAAACTCGGCGTTGATAAATTTAACAAAGTAAAAGAATCAAAATCACAAATATTAAAGGCAGTCTCAAAACTTGTCCAAAGGTGACACAAGCCAAAAGGCCACATGTTATAAACAATAATAAAATTTGTCCAAAGGTGACACAAGCCAAAAAGGCCACATGTTATAAACAATAATAAAATTTGTCCAAAGGTGACACAAGCCAACATGGCCACATAGTAAAACAAACATTAAATTTGTCCAAAGGTGACATCAGTAAAAAACTGGCATAAACAAAAATTAAACAAGTCCAAACGTGACAAAAGTTAAACCGACCAACATTAGCCGAAACTGGCAATATCTTATGAGCTAATAAAAGCTAAGTCAAAATTGAAAACCAATACATAAATAATTTTAATTGACCAAATAGCGCCGGTGAGCGTATTTAACATTGACCTATTAACGCCGGCGAGCGTATTGTAACAAGTTATTAGATTTGCCCAAACTGGCAACACTTATTATGTCAGGAAATCTGACAAATTATAATAAAACAATCAAATGAAATAAATTAATGAATTCAACCAAAATAAACGAGATTAGCCTAAAAGTGTGAAAATGAAAATGACTAAATACAAAATTAATCCGAAAGCCATTTATTAAGAAATGAGCCATAAAGTTTATTAAATTAGTAACAATTTGAAATTTTATAAGCAGCCATAAACAATATGTTCACAGATATAATATTAGCAATGCCCAGACAAGCTTATCCATTTCAGAATGTGAATAATAAAAATGAAACTTTTATAAAATTCTTAAATAAACAGAAATAGACAAAGTATTTTAAATTGAAAGTTTTTAAAGTAACAATTTTGAAGCCGAAAATTGTTGTTCTTTAATTAAGTGTATAAAGAGCACTTGCATATAAAGATTTAGGTACTGTCTAATTTCGTAATTTCGTATTTCTCTAGAAACTGAGGAGAAATGGTAAAGGCCATAATACCACAAGGGTCTCCAGATCAAGGGATAAATCGAACCAATCCGAAGATTCAGATGAATTATTTTTATAAGTAAAGCCTAAAGTACCGCGAGAACTCATTGAAAATTTCATATAAGATTTAGCAAATCACAGTTGACAGAAAAATTAGTACATTTCTGAAAGAATAGCAAATTGTAAATTTTTGATAAACAATAAAAGTCAAAACTGTGAATAGTTATCAAAGAAATATTAATTCAGTCTAATCGAATAATATGAGCTGACAATTAAATAATTAATCTAATAAATAAAACATAAATTCCAATCGAACCAGATTTTAAATAAATGAAACTGTTAGTTGTTGTAAAATAGTGTAGGACCCATAAAATATTTAATGGTGTTAAAATATAATTTCATAAAGACTAGATGAATAGAACTGTTGTTGGTTGTAAAAATTCCGGTCCTTCAAGAATAAAATAATTTAAATCTCGAGGCAGAGAGTTTTGTAGTTTATGATCAATGCCTTCATTTCATAATATGTCGAAACCGACCAGACAAGTGCGTAATACGCCACAGCCCTGAAAAAGGAAGTATTAATTCCTCTGGAATGTTTATTGAACTCTAATAATACGATACAATACCGTCTACATTCTTGGATGTGTAAATAACTAGACTGACGAAATATCGACGGAAGGAATTTTATTTGAAATAATAAAAAACTGAGATTTTTATTTTGCTCCAATACAAGCTATCTTTTTATTTATAATTTACCTACTGTTTCGTTAAGCAAAATCGAAACAAGACTGGGATTCTGTCTAATAAAATGCAAAAGCATTTTAGCTACAAACAAAGGCATTCTTGGAATGAATAGATTCAGGAGAATAAATCAAACCATCTAATTATTATTTATACAAGGAGCGTACACAAAGTTTTAAACATCTGGAACAAACTGATGTATGATTATTAATAAATAAATTGTAATCAAATTACTGGAATAATTTGAAAGAGTAGATAATTTCATTCTCAATCAAGGACTTGGTCAGCAAAATAGAATAAAATCAAGTTATCGCCATATAAAGGCAGAAACATTGATAAATGAGTTCTCTAGGTAACAAAGGTACAAACAGGGAATAGGCAAACTCAAACAAAAGATTCGTATATGAACGAATTCTCTTAGTTAAAATGTTTTGTAAATAATTAAGCCCAGAAACGATTCTACAAGGTGAAGGCTCCTCTACTATTCAATTTAATAGCATTAAGGCGAATTGTAAGTAATACCAACTAGATGTAAAATGTATAAAACTGATAATATTGCCAACACCTTGCTAGACAATGTAACTATTCAAATAAATAAGGGCTAAGGAAAATTTTTTTTTGTCTCATTGGTATCGTATCTTCTCCCATACAAAATTTCTCCATCGTTCCGGACTAAGAGAACCGACTACAGAAATCAGGGAATCACAGGGATATTTAACACAATCTGCAGGGACCCAGGTAAGCACCGTTACAAAGTCAAACTGAAAGTTGTTTATAACCATGATTTATTAGATTTATCTTTGAAAAGTATCGCGGGCTGATTTCATGCGAAATTTAATTAAAAGATAATTGAGAGCAAGTTTTTCTAATCTGTCTAATCTTTGCAAAAAGTTTGAACTGAATCAAATTAATTACACTCACCTATAAATAATACCTGAAACGAGGTCTCCTGCGAAATAAATGATATCTCCCAAAAATTTTGAAGCTGTTTTATGGAATCTGTGTATTTTAATTGAACGTAATATAATTAAAAATATCGCAGACTTGAGTTCTAATCAAACCCTTCTCTTAGGAATTTCTGTAAGAAAATATTGGGTAAGTAGTACTCATATTAAATGGATATATTGCAAAATTTTCCGCGGAATTTAATTAGTCTTATTAAGATTTATTGTTACATTCCACGAATTCGCGTCAGGTTTTTCGATCAGGATATACCTACATACTACCAGAAATTTTCTGAATATTCAATCTAGAAAAAATCAACTTCCTTTTCTATATAGTAGGTTGACATCAATCATAGCAGCGTATCGTAGGGAACTTACCTCATGATATTGCAGTTTTCCTAATTCAAGTTGGCTCACGAGGAATATTGAAAATGTCTCCTAGATATTCAAGAATATAAATTCCTCAAATTATTGATGAAAAAAAATCACAGTGGATACAATTCGTACAATGTAAATTATTTCAACAAACTCCAGCAAACTCAATTCAACTTGTAATCTGTGCTTATTTTACATTTGTGAAATCGCTTTTTATTGTGTTATGAATTCATCATAATTTTAAGCTCATAAAAACCGAAGTTGCGTGTTTTAATCTAAAAATCAGCGAAAACTCTGGACAGTTACAAATTAGCATGAATGGATCGCTACTAATAAACTATACGTAATAAACTTATTTTATCTTGGTGTTATATGCTTCAGATTTAATTGTAGATAATATCCAGAGTTGAAAATATCCATAAATTATTACAAAATAACCTAGCCTGCCGTTGGATATAGCCAATGCAAAAGTCTTAAAAATGTACTTTTTTACTTCTACACTTCTCCATTCAATTAATTATAATACTCGTTCATTCATTAAGCTCATGCACATTGAAAATTAGAATGCTGCTTAGAACTCCCATTTTTTCAGCTCCAACTCAAGAAGTCGCACGAAAGCTGGTAGGTACCTATAATATTTATGAATGTCGTAACGTAGCAATGAATGTTATATTTCAGTATCGAAACTTATCCTATTTTAAATATACAAATAACTGCTCCATAAAGAAAACTCAGTTAACTACGATCAGAAAATTCTGTATTGTATATTACCCTCTATAAATCTTACGAAAAACCAAAAAAACCTGAGACTCCTTGTCTGCACCGTTCGCGATTTCGGAATTGATAACTCCATTAAAATCTATGAACACGCGGAAGTCACCATCAGGCTTTGATCGCATGGCACGTGCATTGAATAAAAAAAAAATGGAAATTTATGCCTCGAAATAGATTTTGCTCTTCAATTATACAGGATGTTTCACTAGCAGACCGACATGGATCAAGTAGTTTTTCAAGGTGAGTCAGGTTGTGGTTTTGAGATTTTTCTTCCTTACGTTTCGATGTTACAGGGTGATTCAGGTATTTTGCAGACATTTTTTATGAGCAGTATCTTTTGGGAAAATTTATTAAATTTGGTAATGGTAAGTATGCTCTACCAATGACATTTAGTACCCTAAATTTTCCGCCAGCTAGAAAAGTGTAGACCCGTATTTGATTTTTCCGGTCTCTTTTGATTTTGTCAAGAAGTTCACCCTGTATTAATTTTCTTGAAAGTTTAGCTTAGAAAATTCCCGGTACCCACCAATAATTTCTCAAATTTTGAGTTTTGAAAAAAACTAAAAACTAGGCCAATTTTGTAAATTAGTTTACTTTCTATTGATGTAAAAAAAGTTATACAGGTTGTTCCTTGACTCAGTAATGACGACATTGCCTATTTTTTTTTAAATAGGACAGTCTGTTTATTACTGTTTTTTCACATTTTTTGAGTAAATGCAATTAAAATGATTTTCACAGTTCCAGTTTAAAATCTTGAATGTTCAATTTTCAAAGTTGTTTACTTTAAAAACGGCTTAAGATATCAAAAAACGGCTTACATGGCCCTATCTTAACTTTTGACATACTTTCCTATGAGGCAGATGAAATCTTTATACAGGGTGATGAAAAATATGATGTTTTCATCACCCTGTATAAAAATTTCAAGTACACTGTGAGATAACACTTGAAAAGTTAAGATAGGGACATGGAAGTCATTTGCGATATTTAAACCGCGATTTTCAGTTGTTTATAACTCATAACCTACTTATGTTACACTGCAACTGTAAAATCCATTCTTATTGGATTTTCTCAGGAATAATGAAATTACCTAGTGTCCTATTTAAAAAAAAAAAATAGACAATGTCGTCTTTACTGAGCTAAGGAGCAGCTTGTATGTATTTTTTTACACCAATAAAAAGTAAATTAAATTATAAAATTTGTGTTTCATAAAACGGTTTAAGGCTTTTTTTTTGGGGGGGGGGGGGGGGGGGTACCGGGACTTTTTCACACCATGGATATAAAGTGCCACCTTAGTGACTGTACCAACCGAAATTTTAGTTGTAAAGTTTTATACCTACAGTTTATTGATGGTGCCAAGCAATTTTTTTACCGCGCAGTTGTAGCATTTTTCATCTTGTTTCCGAAAATGGCACTAAACTTTGAATAAAATGCATATACAGGTGAGTTTTTTGACAAAACCGAAAGAGGCCAAAAAAATTAAGTACGGCCCTGCAGTTTTCGATCGGTGGGCATCGAGGGGCATTGTTAGACCACACAATACATACCAAATTTCATTGACATCAATTCGTTCAAAAGATACGCCTTAACAAAAACTTCTGCTGGACAGATTATCATCTTGTATAATCGAAACGAAGGGCCTCAAAAAATTTCAAAACCAGATCCTGACTCGCCTAATTGAAAAACTATACACCTATACCCTTAAAAGCCATGTCGGTCTCCTGGCGAAACATCCTGTATTATTTCATAGGTACCGAATTAGAAAAACTGAGATCATTATAAATTTTAAAATCTGAAAAATGTCAAAGCTGCCTGAAAATTAGTAATACCGAAAAAACTCATCGTTCACTAATTTCGTTCAGATCTTATTTCCGACAATTTTGTTGTTAACATCTTTTTTCAACAACTTTTTTGACATCCATACCGGTATTGTTTCTTTCTATTGGACTCATTATAATATTACGTAAATAGAAAAGCGAACGTAAATAGAATAACTGTTACGTTCATGCAGGCTTTCTTACCTAAAAAATAGTTTTGTTTATTCCTTATTAATAAGAGTCTTATAACGGACACGATCCACAACACTTGATATTATTTCCGCCGCTCTATTATTCTAAACACTTTACTTAAAACACTTATAACCACCATGTACTTCTATAAATTTCTAAAAAGTATTCCCGAAGAAATATCGCTTAGATTCTGTGAAAATTTGATGCTAAAGCGTTTTGCATCACATAATATGTAATAGTACCTACATCACGTATAATAGTGTATTTTTTTGAAGAGGTAGTTGAAAAAAATTGTAACAGAAAAATTATTATATTTAGCTCAGACGTTTCTCTAATAAAGCAAAGAAGTGAGATCTAAGGACAGAACATCAAACTACGCAGTTTCTTTCATCCTTAATAGGACACATCAACATGCATATCAGATTCTTGGTCACCACCCGAGAAACTGCTCGAAAATAAACCTCCCTTGAAAATAATGAAAGTTAAAATTCCGATTTACCTGATTGTCAGTAACAGATAAATAAAATAAATGCCACGCGTTTTCTTGGCATATAAAAGCTTCTAACTGATAAGTATCGAAATCTCTTTAAAACCCACTTATATGTATAATATAGGTTAGCTGTAAATATTATTCTAGAAATTCAATGGGAACGACAGGAAGCCAAGTTCAGATGTAATCTTTGCTATTACTTTGATCAGCTGGTAGAAATTGTCACATAGGAATCTCTGATCTAAGTAGACCCTCCTCTAGGGCCCTAAATAACTCCCTCATCAATATTGCTGACGATCATAATATTTGGGCTTCTGCGTCCTTTGGTATAATCAGATCATATACCTATACCTATTTATATTGAAAGCTTATGCTGACAGTACTCGTATAAGTGCCACAGGAGCATAATAATTATTATCTATCGACGAAAGCCGAACCCTTTGATATACGATAAACGATGAGATGGGTTTATTTAAATAATTATTATTTAATTCAATTTCTCTGAAACATTTTTGCAACGTGAAAATAAATAAAGTATGTAGAAAATTCGTATGTTCTTAGGGTTTAATTGAATTCTCATTTTTTATCCAGGATGAGTCAAAATTAATGACCTCCTCACTGCTAGTAGCTATGTCAATTCTTTGGTGAGGAAAATATGAAAATAATTCAATAATAAAACAATATAACAAATGTAAAAAAATAATAAAGTAGGTACCTATGCAGAATTTATAAAAGTAAATTTTTGTTTGTTTATTATTTACTTAGGGCAGTTGAAAAAAAACGAAAGTAAAAAATCGTAGGTCACATTACCCTTCAACAAGGTACATAATTTCTGTGAATACAACGAAGCTTTTCTTGGTTATAACTTATCATGGGTAATAATATATATTTCCAGGATATTTTAACAAATTATTTTTGGTCCCATTTGGTGTGCAAGGACATTATTTCCGTAAACAACATCATCCGAATTACCACGGTTTATAATTTTGCATTTAAACACATTCAATGATCTGCTTTTAAATACAAAACAGTTGCCCCGGATTAGATTTTAGATTTAAATTGCCTAACCGTTCAACCCCAAAAGGACCATATTAAGGATTCAGGAACAATTAGGTAAAACACCCTCCGCGTTTTACAAAGTAGATCTGTCTACATGGCCGGACTGCAGAGTCCCATATACTCCTATAATTTACATGTAATAAAGCTTGGGATATAGCGAAAGCTTTCTCGGATTTAAATAAATTAATAATTAATTTAAATATAAATCTGATAAAGATTTATCATCCCGGAAGCACGAGTAGCTTAAGAGGCCATTAAAATATGGTCTAATTTATAATGATGATAAAATCGATAATCGCACCTGATGATTTGTGGAGTTTTATGTAATTTTATATCAATTATGGATGTTATTATACGTAATACCATTTTCCAAGCTGGTCAATATCATCCCGAAAAATGATTTATGAAAGTTATTCTGTTTCTAATATTGAAAGCATCACAGTTTGTTGTATTGCCACAAATCTGAATTAAGCTGGAAATCAGTCAATTAGAACTCATCAGCCTGTCGGCTCATATTAGATTCTTGGTTATAACTATGCATATTCTAGAGAGGGAAACCACATGCAATGTTAATGAGTCCTTAAAATGGAAATTGTGTTGGTTTCAGGCAGTAGTTCTATCTTTAATAACACGCGGCAGGAGCTATCTGATACTGATTGTCCTTGGTTGCCTACTACAGTTTTCCTACGTTTTCCCTCATAAAAGATAAATATATCATTGTGGTGTTGCTTAAACTAGCACGGGGTTTTTATTGCTCTAGTAGTGTTTTTAGACTCTACCCTGGAGTATCAAGTCTACCGCTTCATATCGACGAAATAGCATATAAAGTTTCAAGGTGTCGATAGTCTAATTGGTAAAGACTTGTGCGTTTTTTGGCACAATTTTCCAGCGACATACGATAGGGAAGAACCGAAGACATGAAAGCAAATATTCATGAAAATAGGCGAAAAAATTCCTCTTGAAACCAATCCTCGTTAAATTCGGAGTTCTGTAAACATGAGAATTAAGAGTGTTCATCCGGAGTTCACTTTAGGGGAAAATCGCTTATAGATGTTTTAATTACGAGGATTTTATATTACTTCGTTATTGCAGATTATTCATTATATTACATGCAGATCGATCTCTTATAAAATTTTACATAATAAAAGTTCTGGAAAATACAAGATGGTCCATCACTTATGTCCACCTCCGAAATAAGAGGTTATTTTTCAAGATAAAAAATTGAAACTTTGAGGGTTCATGTAATTAATATTAAAGAATGACAGTTTAATCGATAAATTCCAGGTTTCTGTAATTTAGATAACTTTTCCTTTGATTAATTAGTTTGTTTTCGTTCGGCTATTAGCGGTAAAAACTTACAGTTAGAATATCCTAAAAAAAATAGATGTTTATTTTGACACCAATTTAAACTAATTAAGTACAAGCAATTTTTCTTTTTAGCCACTTTAGCACCAATTTACATTTTTTTACCGCTAATGACCAAACGAAAAAAATAATAATCAATATGATTATGTCATTCTATGGTCCTAGGTTTATCAATTAGACGAATCCTCAAAAACTTTCAATTTTTATCTTAAAAATTAACCTCTATTTCGGGGGTGGACATAAATGATGAACCACCCTGTACCTTTTATTATAAATCCAACAAGCCATTATCAAGTATGTATTGCGAAACTTTCTGCACTTTTTTCCTAGATTTCGTGTTTCAGAACGTAAATTCAAATAAATTCCAGATCTAAAACAAAATATTATTTTGAGAAAATTAGGACATAAACTATATTCCATTTAAATTATTGTTAAATTGAAACAACTTTCTGGTTACATTTGGCACATCAGGATTTCTGCAATAGAAGTCCACGCTATTTGAAATAGATAGAAGAATAACACTTTCTAGGCAAAACTTGAAACGGAACTTACCAAAACTTTCACAAACGACTCACTTAAGACGGCTTTCTATGTGGTTCTTTGGATAACATTTTAAGTTTAGTTTCTTTAAACTTCCTCAGTAATCGGCCAGCATTGCACAATAAGACGAACCGTCGCGGTCCAAGTGCCTGCAAAGGGTAGTTGTAAGATAGGACAACTTTGTAAGATAAGAAATTTCCAACTCCATATGTACGTTTGGGTACGGTACGTGTACCCGTTATCCATTTATATATCAACCCTTTCTACTAAAAGTTAGCTGAAGGGTCCTTTCGAGGAGGATAGTTAATGTCCAGAGCGTGTTCACTTAGGTTCAGTTTTTTTTGGATTGCCCTCCTATTTATCGAATTCTCAATTTCAGATGTTTAAAATAATTCTTTTTTAGTAATTTATCTTTAATACTGGAAGGGGTTTCTCTAGTGTATTAACAATAATTAGGTACATTATTTATTTATTCAAACTCACTTGTGACAACATGCATTGATTTTTTGATAAAATTGGAAAATTTTCATTTTATAATTTTTGCAGTTTTCACGGAATTTTTCAAGACAAAAATAATTATGTATAAAAATAAAATGTATCTCTGAAGTATAAATTAAAAAAATTAAAAATATATCACAAAGTTCCACTACACAAGAAAACTACTAAAAATATTATGGAGACGTTTTGCTGGTAGTTCTTCATAGTCAACATGAATTTTTATTTTTTATTTTTTTATTTTTACTTTTATTTTTTTATTTCAAATCGTTTCAAAGGAAAAAAAAGATAACAAGGGAAGGCTTGAGTTTTTTTTTTAACCTCTCCATTTAATTTATCAAGTAATCTTAACTTAAATTTTCAGTACTGAAAACCTTTTACTTACCTAAGCTTTTCTCGTAAAAAACGATTTCTCCTATTCAACTACACTATTGATTCTTCCATCCTTGTCGGTGTGGAGACTCGGTTAGCGATTTGGGGGTGTACTTTGAAAGGCTAGGCATATTAGGAGCTAAATAAGGGTTCAGAGTAAATCTTTTGCTATAGCTTTGATTTTCTCACTCCCTATGTTTTTGAGTCACTGAAGATGAATTGGAATCTTGCAGACAAAAATTTGGCCCAGAAGATTGTTTTTTGGCACTTTACAAAAAAATTGTTATTTTTTTTTCAGTTTTTGGCCTATATCTCAGAAAGGAAACTATTTTTTAACAAGTTCATTCCATACAAAATAAAAGCAGACAAAATTTTTCTACATTTCTCATATTTTATATTATGACGTTTTTTTAAAGATTAACCGTTCCATCGCTAGGTAGCCGGTTCTTATTACATAAAGTTGTCTGGCCTGAGAATCAATACTCCTCTGCAATATGCAACGCGTATGTTGGCTACGCCATTGATATCTATGGCCCATAGACTGTAATAGTCTTCGATTGATATCCTGAAGGTACAAAAAATGGAACAAAAAGTTGAAGAGGTCTATGAAAACGATCTTCCTGAGGAGGGAAGCGTCCTCCAACCACCTACTCCCCTGTGCATGCTTTGCAAAACAAAAGCATTAAAGAACACATCATGTTTCTTCACGCAATGAGTGTGTGTGATACGTCTTCAGCACCTAACAACTAAGGGAACTTGAAGTTATTGAGAACTCTCACACAAAACCCCCACCTTGCCTGTAAGTGTGTAATTAAACACTTAATGCTAAATTCAAGAATTTTGATAAAATATAATATTTTTTTTGTAAATATTAATTCAAAGTTTTCTTTCGATTGACATTTTCCAATACATTTCAACATTAATTTTACGTCATATGGAGGCGGCAATTTAATTGGAAATCCCTACAAACACCAACTCAATCCTTTCAATTGAAAACATAACTACGTATTCCAATAAAGGAATGTCATATATATTTCTTGGAGAGTGCTGGACTCTTGGGTTTTCGCACAGACCTGACTGATATTAGAATAGCTTCGAACTGCCGATCAAATCTCGTATGAATAAACTGAATCTGAAATTCCGATATTCGTTTGACGTAAAATTTATAACTCGGACAAGGGTGATCTATTATTGAGACGAGGTTTGAATGTTTGATCAATCGACAAACCTCTATCAGGAGGGTTAAAAGTTTGACATGGTGAAGATATTGCTTTCACACAACACTTTGACGAGTCTACGAGCGTGAAAGTTAATAACTCGTATAAATATATCGTATTTTACATGCGTAAAGCGAATATCGGGAATTAGGATTATAAACCTAGTGATCGAGCCACTAAAAATAAGGCAGGTAAATTATTACTCGCAGCAGGATTCAAACGATATAGTCTCGCTTAATAAAAAACTGGATGAATCGGGAAAGTCTTTTGCTTACTAACACCATGCAATTGAATTAATTATCTTCTTATGGAAACTTCCATAGAGCAGTAATAAGTTGTAGCAGATATCCTGGATATCCCATTATCGCCCATTGTTTCGTTCAAAACCTTCCACATTATAAAATCGCTAGCAATAATTTTCTGCAATTATTGCTTCTGCTTTCACCTTCCTGCTAATACGCTCGCAGAGAGCAGTAATCACAGACCTTGCCTTAATAATTGAAGGTTGAAGGTTTCTTGCTTAGTAAGAAGTTGAAATCTTAAATATTATGAATCCAATTTTTCTTATGATCAAGTGATTCTCAAAAGTTCGTTATGGTTTCAATAGAATTTTACCTCTTTAAAGAAGCTGTTATTTTTTTTAAACTAAAAGTAGATATGCGAGCACATAAAAATGGTTTCTTGGCAAATGAAACGTGTCTTATATCTTCAAATATACGACCCGTTGAAAACTAACTTAAGCTCTAAAAATTTTTAGAGCCATGCACTAGGCCACTAGGCACTTTATTTTAATAATTTTGACAAAATGAAGAGGGCGCCTACAAAGCTTTATTAAAATTAACAAAAAACGTCTCACTGATATTACTAATCCGACCCAGTTGTAAGAAAAAGTGTCTAACCCAGAAGGAAAATTGATTTATAGCTTCTTATGAGAAATGTCACAGATCACATTTAGTCCCATTGTTTGCAGGCGCAAGTTGAATATTATTTACAGCAGGAAGCCCTTGGGAGCATTTCATAGCCGCAGACTTCCTACAAGTTGAAATTAACAATCAAAGTTCAGTAATAGGAAAAGTATATTAAGATTTCTTTTCTTTTCTCGTAATATCTCGAAGATTTGTTATTTGTTTTATTGTGTGATTGGTTGTGGTATAGAAATCTTTTAATAGCATAAATCTATTCTCGCAGATACTTAAATTATTTTCTTACTAAATAAAATCGCTTACCAAAGTTCTGTAGTATTTTATTTCTAATTGGACACATCACAAATCGTAGTCCATTTAAGTTTTGGATAAGATTCTGTTGAGAGCTCTCCCATATTTCCTTGCTTTTAGTTTGGGATTGCTAATGTACCTACTATGGAATCAAGAGTTATCTTTAGCTTTCGTATATGAATTACGAAAAGATAAAAAAGAAACATTTTCATTTTTCTTCACATAACAAAAGTCAGTGGACCAAACAAGTTGTTGAATGTTATTTTTAAGGGATAATAGAAAGATGAGAGTTGAATTCACTTTGTCGTTTTCAATTTCTTCCTCGGCAACCACATTACGAAAATATCGTCAGTTCGGTTGCCATCAGGATCATTTTTCACCGCGGCGACATCAATTTAAGACAATTTTACGATGTAAAAAATTCAGGTCAGCCATGCGAGTTATGAAAATCGTACGAGACGCTAAGTGGTATATGACAAGAATTCCCGTAGACATATCGCACATTCTCAAACATTTTAGGGTGGCAAGGGTATTACACAGGATGATGCGCACGTTGAAATTGACTGCTTCATCTATGCTATATTGATAACCAGTCGCTGTTGCTTGTATCAAAAAATGTAAAATTTACTATTAACTTGAAGGATAATCATTATTTAAACTGAAATAGCCTCCTTTGCTGGAGACTGGAACGGAGGGGGATTTTAACACATTTTACTTTTTAGAGAGGATAAATGCAGACATGAAATTTAAAATTATTGAAGGTATTATTGGATCAAAAGAACCTGTAAAATTTTAAATTCTACTATAAAAGGCAATCTGCAAATATAACTATCTTTTCTGCATATATACATAATAAATATTGCCTGCGGAACTCAAGGGATGATATCAATCTCTCAAGAAGCAAGTCCTTGGGATACCCGATGATTGAATAACAACCGTCAATGCGTATTATGCTTAGAATTTCAGAGCATTTCTTTGAGTCGCTTTAACATCGTCAATATACAGTCTATTCCAGCTACGAAGGCAGATATCCACTTGAAGACGTACAAAGAGCCATAACTGCCTAACTTTAAGGGATATGGTCTTGGTAATAAAGCCCTTAATGGTTGTTAGGAGTTAGGAACCATTGAAAGGATTTCTTGATCATGCATGAAAAATTTCTGGAAATTACTTATGAATTTAAACATTCATTACCTTCCTTTCAAATGGACAGACGTACGTCATCCTAGATGGAGTCGACTGTACTGTAAGATGATGCAGGAATATTCAAATTGAGGTAGAACCAATGCAATACACTTCCAGCAAGACGGTGTGGTGTGTGCATGAAATGTGAAAAATCTATAGTCTTATGAATAAAAATCGCAGATTTGTAACACGAATAGTCGATGAAGTTTCGAAATATAAGTATGAAAAGAAAGACCGAAATGATCTAATATTATACGCGATATCATATCTTCTAGTTATACAGGGTGGGGACTCTCCCTGGAACTATTTCACTAGAAAATCATGGAATAATATTTTTTTCAATGCAAATTGAGACTCGAGATGTCGGAAAACGACTTACTCCAATCTTAACTTTTCATCTGGTATCCTATACAGCGCAGTTGAAATGTTTATAAAGGGTGATGAAAAATCTGATTATTTTCAACACCCTGTATAAATAATGTAATCTGTTATCCACAAAATGTTTCATCAACATTGAATAAAATGAAACATATAAAATATAAACAGTTGAAAGGTGAATTGAACTACTTAGTCCAATCAGTGATCTACAGACCATAGAGCAATAAATAAAAACATGACTTACATTTAAATGAATTGAATAGTTTAAGGAGAATAGCCAATAATGTTAGGTTAGTTCATTACCTACTGTCATCGAATTAGAATTTTACTTTTGCATTGATCGATTCGTATTTAGATTGAAATCATTTCGATTCAGTGTCCTACCCAGAAATTCTGATCTGATGAAAGAATCGATTGTTTTTAATTACACATGAATCAAGACTTTCGAGAACTTTTTTAGAAAAAAGGGAAGGGATTCCTATATTTCACGATCATATTGAATCATATGAAGAGAATCATATGACCTGGAATATTCAATTCACGAATCAGCCCTTCAATTCAGTTTCTTGTTTGAAATATTTAGGTAAATGAACCTACGGAGAAGACGTAGGTTTGTATTTTGCTCCGACTTACAGATAGGTGCATGGTATCTCGGAAAATCAAAAAGCCTTTCATATTATTTCCAGCTGATTTCCATGGAGTCTCACAACCTGCCTGAAGCGACATTATTAACAGAGTAGTGGAGGCCATAACTGCTCACAGAAATAAATTGATTTCATTTCCCCCAGAATGCGAAAAAAACATTCTCAAAGAACAATTTTACGCTATTGCGAATTGTCCAACAGTTGTTGGAGCAATAGCTGAAACTAATATGAAAATAGAAAGCCCCGGAGGAGAATAATTAAATAATATTACATTGTACAAAGGTAATTTGTTAATTAAATTATAAGTAAGTACTTCGACATTTATTTGAGACTTATCCATTGTCAACGTTTGAAATTTACTTTTTAAGAATTGATAATAATGCAAATCTCGTTTTCATGGCAACTTCACGCTTGCCAGAATCATCTATAGCTACTAAAATGCGATTAACGTGGTAGCCTCTAAATTTCATGATATAATTAGAAAATTTTAGTAGAGTGTCAGTAATTGATGTGTGTAGGTTTTCACGGGCTGCTTCTACTGAAATCGTAGTTGATTCCGGGCTGTTGTGCCTTGGTCAATGGAGATTTGCTCCGAACGTTTCGTCTACAGCTGCGGTAGACATGCACAGACTGTCAAAAGTGGCAACTAACATAATTTTTGTGTAGATAATTATTAAACAATTTAAATATGAGGTCTTACATGACCCCCACATGACATTTAAGAAATTGAAGTTGACAGCGGCTACAACGTCATCTTTGACATTTGACAAATCGGTTTTCTCTCAAGAAGTGGTAAAATTCATGGCATTTGATTTAGTTTTTATTTCAAAGTTCTATCTCATTCGGATTAAAATTTAAGGTAAAGGGGGGGCTGTAAACTTCTTCACTGTAGATAGTTTAAAAATCGAATTCGATCAATCGAAACATGATTGATAAGATAAGCCAATAATTAGGTAATTATATACATACGCGGCTCCTTCGTTTCATCAATTTTTTCGGGACCGAGGAGCGAAATAGGGGTGCTGGGTGGTTAAGAAGCTAAAAACAGCCATTGCAAACTAATATTAAGGTCACAGCTAAGGTCTCTTTGACACTACGGTCGAATTTCTATTTTTTTCTTCACTTTCAGGGCAAGGAATATTTCGAAATGAACAATAGCACGGTTTTTATTTTGAATTTTGCATTTATTTTGCATTTATATTCCAAAAATCATTGCATCAATCCCTGTGGACTGGACACGATATGTGAAAGCGGATATAGCGCAAAATACGTCTCTGCACGCTTCGAAGCGCTTGGCTATTGTTGTGAAGTGGTTATTTCTTAGAGTCGAGGTGTTTAATCCGCGCCTCTTGTCAGGACCTTCTCTTCGCACTCTCAAAATCGGTTTTTAAAGCCGTTTTAGGGCCTTCCCTTTCATTTGCAAAGCAAATTAATACCTTCCTGGTGTTACTATAGGTATGTTCTCCACGCCTATACATATAGGTGCTATAATACTGAAACTGTAGGAGCCGCGGATGTATATAATGACCAATAATTATGATAGATTGTGGGAAAATATACTAAAAAAAATTAACTTGTACAAATTATGTGTAATTTGCATAATAATTAAGCTATCTTTTAGCAGCTTACGTTGATGATAAATTTTATTCTTGGGGACCAATACGCCTCCATGATGATTTATTTTCACCCTAGCAGCCTTGCACATTTGTTTTAATTTAAATAAAAAAATATATACCTACAGGAAATATTACTGATTTAAATATATGATTTAAATCCATTAACAAACGCGGCGTAAAATTAGGAAATAATAATTGAACTTCGGTATTTTATCGTAACTATTTTTTTCTCGACGGCTATTTTCAGAGGATGAAATCAACCGTTTCGCATATCACTCCAACATAAGGGCTCTTAGTGCAGGAAAGTATTTGAGCATCAATTTTTCCCCTAAGCTGTCTAGGAGGAAGTCGATTTTCTGTAATGACTGGAATTTGTATCCTTCAATCGTCACGTAGCGCTTTTTCAGCAGGCGTTAATTTCCATCAATTTCACAAGTCTGGAACTGCTTTCAAGATCTAGACGAGAGCATAATCTACTTAATTTTTAATTTAATTCAATTTTTTAAACCTCTTTAAACATTTCTTCACCGTAGTAATCTTATACGGTATAAATTTTTTAATTTTACGTACTTTTCATAGGTTAATCATATTTCTATGGTGTTTTAAAATTAATTTCCAATTAATAACATCCCCATAATAATGTTAAAATTTATGATAACGACGTAGTGGGGTACAATAATTTATTATCAGTATAGAACCTTATGAGTGTATCTATATAAGCTTCTTTCGTAGAAAATAAAGTAGAATGTATTAAAATGATTCTGATATATATGTTTATGTTCCGCGATTTTTTGTTATAGACGTCCTTGTATGGATATGATCCTGAAGAAATATCCAACAAGAATATGTTAATATTTACTTCAGTTATGCGTATTGAAATCGGCGTTGGCTTGGAATAAAGCGATTTTCTTGTTCAGTATTGCATGTCTTTTAGATGACATAAAATAGTTTACGAGATGTGTCGAAAACAGTATGGACCCCAGACTGATGCAGATAAGTGAAAACGTGTCAGAAAAGTGAATTTTCCTGAAAAATGGGCACTCGACTTGAAAGCAAACACGTACCTATTCGTTTAAAATTATATGTGCTCATTTCCTTTTATATAGGAGCCGTCAATTTGATAGATTATGATCAAAATGTGACGTTTTCTTAGATTATTAACCGATTCACGGATATCAAACTTAATAATAATTTGAAAGTGTTTATTGAAGTATGCAGAATGTCCACTTAATTTAATTTCCCACTAGGTAACTAACTATTGCTTTTAGGCTTATGATATAGTATGGAATTTAATATGGAATTCAAAAGTATATAAACACTCCAGGTGTTTCTCCAGCAGACTGACATGGCGTAAGGGTAGGGGTGGTTTTTCAAGGCGACTCAGGATATGGTTTTGAAATTTTTCTGGAACGAATTTATGACGAGCAGTATCATTTGAACGAATTGATGAAATTTAATGGAATTTGATATTTAGTCTTTCTGGTCTTTTTCAGTTAAGTCAAAAAGTTCACCCTGTATACATATTTTGTCAAAGCTAAGTGTCCTTTTCTAGAACTATATCAAACAATGCGGCCAAAAATTTCTTGGCACAATTAGACTGAATCGAGAAAAATACAGATTTTTTAGTGTTTTCTTCAGGAGTTAATAATTTTCGAATAATCAAATGCGATTTTCCAGAATTTGCGTATGTTAAAGTAGCCTTTTCAACAAAATTCGCTTGTTCTACATATTTCGCCAGCGCCACATATTTTTTGTTCTAAAAAGTGGGGGCTAATGGGTTTGTCACCACTTATCATACCACACCACAAATTCACAGAAAATTTGCTCTGGGAATTTGTATTCCTCATTGCATGGGAGTTCTCTTATGACTAAATATGTGAATTCGAGTATTAAACTGAGTTTCATCAGTGAAAAGAATTCTAGGAATATTGCGTCGTTTGCCCAGAATGCACTAACACAATGCCCGTCTACCGTCTAGCAACCTCGTGGAACCTACTTCGACTTGAGAATGGGGGACCCTCATAGCAGCGCATATTCGCCTCGTTGTTTGAGTATTCTGTGTACGTGATGACTTTTCTGAGTTAATTTTCAACCCAAAAATTTAAATATCCTTATAATGGCTCAAAAGGTCGAGGAAATGTGTCGAGTTTTATGGCGGCCTGTTTCAACATCATCTGCACTGAATTGTAGTTTTTCTACACAACGTATTAACACAAGTTAATAGTTTTCTTTCTATTTCGCTCATGTACCAGGTGACCAGGTCGCCGGAAATATCTCAGAAACTAAGTGTCGTACAGAGCCTCAGGCATTTTTTTGTAAGGTAAGTGGCCCTAAAAAATCGCCTGAAAATAGTTTTGAGCTTTCAAAATAGCCGCTAGGGGGCGTAGCAGCCATGACCAGATAAAGAATTAGCATTTTCTCATAATTTTTCATAATTAGGGTATATCTACTTAAAATATGAGTAGTGTAAATGCTAAATAATCTCGATTTTATCTTCTTGCAATTTTCCTATCACTTCATAAATAAGGTGGGGAAACGTCAAATCTTTGTTTATTCGACTATCGATTATTCCGGTTAACATCAACAGAATTTAATGAAATTAGTTTCGTTACAAAGAGTCTTCGTGCTACTGTCGATTGCATTTTACGAATTTTTAATTTCTTTACCACCGCAACCGCTAGGGCTAGAGGGTGTTTTCTGACATGTAAGGAATTATAGCGATTTTTCTATAAAATTGAGATATTCCTATTTTTATATCCAAAAATTGCGTTTTTGGGAATATCTCATGACGTGAAACAGTAAGCGGCATTGTTTGAGATTAAGCACCAATCTCAAATAATAATTGACTGTGAACATTTGTCACAAAAAATATTGTCAAAACTTTAAAAACTATTGAGTTATGTTTTTTGGAGGCGGGGGCGGTTTTTTAAAAGTCACCCTGTATAATCAACTCAGATTTTAACTTATACATTCTTCAAAAAATTATCTACTAATTGTTAATAAGTGGTTCTCCTTATCATATAGGTAATTAAAAAGAATATGTAGCCCTGGTTTATGAATTTAATTTAAGATGGTACCTGCCTACATACATTTTTATTAGAAATGATTTCATACTCGATCTTAGGCATGACATAACGCAAAATTATCCATTAAATTAACTTCTGCTATATATAACAAGTATAATAGTACATTACCACCAAACAAAGATTTTTCAAATCCAAGGTATTCAAACAATGTGTTCCCACCTAACGATTCAATGAAAAGCCATTCCTAAACAAATTATCTGTGATAAATAGCCGTTCTAAATTTAGTCAAAATAATAAATATAACGGCATATAAAGATTGATTATATCGACGTCAATTTCTTTGCAGCACTATTTTAGGACTGGACTGAAATATTTCATGCATAATTTTATGGCATGTCATTATTTCAGGCGTTATGTAGCATCCCATATAATAAAGGTCGTTGATTTAGTGTTTTACCGAAAGGTTCGCATATCGGATTCTCGGGCTAGCGAGATATTTACAATAATAACCCAAAAATGCATAATGCCTTCAGGACCCTATATGCTTATCAATAGACCTCTGGAAATATATAACACCCGAACCAATTTGCAGGATCATCTTACAAAGACTTATTTATGTTTCAACATAGTTTATAATAATTAACATGTTTTCAAAGATACTGAATATTTCATTAAGAACTAGAAAAGTTACCAAATATATTAAAGTAATTCACTTAGCTATAGAGAAAATAATTCTTATTAAGGCCAAAAGGAACGATATGTAATTTTTTTTAAATTATAGACTTACAGATTTCATTCTGTTTGTATTTTTTTCCTCTACAACCTGGCAAAAAAAAACTTTAAGAAAAAATGAAAAGAACGAGTAATGCTTATATGCAGGGTGAGTCTCTAATGACGCATTTCCGCAATAGAATTGTTTTTTTTACTACTATCTTATTTTCATTACTTTTGTAGCTAGAGTTAGAGCCCCTTATATTTCTGCATAAATTACCAATCATCTGACAACAGAGTAAAGTAAGTAAATTAATTAAAAGCCTTTCAAATCAATTTTTGTACATTCAATATATGCCTACTTAGTTTTATTTATTTACTCCATTGTTATACAGTATGTGCAAAATAATACTTCTCCTCCTACCCCTACCCCTTGTGGAAAAGCCGCCATTTTGGTTTTAATGGATGAATTCGTTCTTCGCATTTTACGACATTCATCAACTTTTACTGGAATCTACGTCAAATATAAAACTGATTTTTCAAGTGAAATCAATAACAACAACAATCAACAATAATAATTATTGTAGGCACTAGCTGTAATCTAAGCAAACTAAATTTAAAAAATATATACAGAGTATCCCAGTTAATAGTAGCGTAACTTCAGCATTCGATAGAAAAAGTCATTTAAAAAAATAAAGTTTTACATAAAATATATCGAAAAGTTCCTAGTTCCGAGATACAGAGAGATGAGTTTTCTGAAAGATTTTTTTTGAATATCCTTAAATTGGCTCAAAGAAATTTCTCAAATTTTTTCACAGTAGCGTTCATTGAAGTACATGATTTGACGTTCCCAAAGAAACATTATTCAATCTAGTGACAGAGATCTGGGCATGTCACTATTTTTATTCTATTGTATAGATAATTTCTACGCCACTGCTTCTAATGCGAATATGACATTTTTAGTAATAGTGGCGTGTGTGAGTCGGACGAACATGTAAATATTTTGAGCCGGAACAAGATTACTTCCCTCCCCCGTTTTCGAGGATGCTGAACACGATGCCGTTGTCAGAATTTCTCTTTGGGGTTGCGCAACCCCTCAAAACGGCCAAAAACCACCCCCTAGAGAGATAAACCGCGCTTCAATCCATTTCCCTGCGAAAAAAAACCTTCCCCCCGTTTTCGAGGATGCTCAGCACAATGGAGGTGCTGGACATCGCGTGCGACCCCGACCAACCCCTCCACCGGCCAATACTCACCCCCGAAATGGGTGATTTTTTTTTTGGATATGTAGGCCAAACGATGGACTTTTTCGAAAAACTTTTTGAAAATTCATATACATAATCACAATGGCCATAATTTAAAATTATTTTGGAGTATAAAGAGTGTCCCATATGACAGTGACATATCAAAGTTATGTTTTTTTAAATGGAATGCTCCTATATTATTGCATTTTTAGATTGCCTGGAAAGAAAAAAGAAGATTGGCTTTTACAGTTGGTGTTTAAATTCAGAAGTTTTTGAGTTATAAACAAGTGAAAATCGTCATTTTTTAAGTTCAATGCCCTGTACAACGAAAACGGCTAAAGATAGAGAAAAACGGCTTACATGTCCTTATTTTAACTTTTCGTGTACTATCCTATGATGTAGATGAAATGTTTATACAGGGTGATAAAAAATTTGAAAAAATCTGAGATTTCTCCACGCGTCGCCAAATATAAAAATCAAAGAAAGTACAAAATAAATGTTTCTATACCATAGGATAGTACATAAAAAGTTAAAATAGGGACATGTAAGCCGTTTTTCTCTATCTTGAACCGTTTTCGTTGTACAGGGCCTTGAACTCGAAAAATGACGATTTTCACTTGTTTATAACTCAAAAACTTCTGAATTTAAGCACCAACTGTAAAAGCCAATCTTATTTCCTCTTCTCAGACAATCTAAAAATGCAATAACATAGGAGCATTCCATTTAAAAAAACATAACTTTGATATGTCACTGTCATATGGGACACTCTTTATACTCCAAAATAATTTTAAATTATGGCCATTGTGATTCTGTACTTGAATTTTCAAAAAGTTTTTCGAAAAAGTCCATCGTTTGGCCTACATATACATAAAAAAAAAATCACCCATTTCGGGGGTGAGTATTGGCCGGTGGAGGGGTTGGTCGGGGTCGCACGCGATGTCCAGCACCTCCATTGTGCTGAGCATCCTCGAAAACGGGGGGAAGGTTTTTTTTCGCAGGGAAATGGATTGAAGCGCGGTTTATCTCTCTAGGGGGTGGTTTTTGGCCGTTTTGAGGGGTTGCGCAACCCCAAAGAGAAATTCTGACAACGCCATCGTGTTCAGCATCCTCGAAAACGGGGGAGGGAAGTAATCTTGTTCCGGCTCAAAATATTTACAATTTTCGGGTTTTTTTCCGACTCACACACGCTACTATAAATAATACCTCGTGTTAGTGGAGAAAATCATCTTGCGTTTTTATTGTAGGAGACACTATTTTCAAGACATTCCGCAATGCAGGAACCCATGGAAGTTTTTTCTAATGCAGCAAGCTTCAATAACGATCAAAAAAATGATTACATAATTCCGATAAATACTCAATAGCATTGATTTTCATATTTTACATCATACGAGTTCGTACCGTACATTCTGAAGTATATTCGAAACAGTGCGTCCCACACGACAAAAACTTAGGATGACTTTTTGCCTCAAAATAAAACGAGGTATCTACCAGAAATATCAAATTTACATTAAAGTCAGTGGCGTAGAAGTTATTGCATGATACACAATTAATAAACTTTAATAGATGTGATATTGCGCAGGTTCTTCCTCTACGCCTACCATTTTATGAAGACAATAAGACATTAGGAATGTTAATTAAAAAATTAAAAAAATATAAAATTAAATTTATGAAGTATGGTTAGACATGAAATGAATGACATGTTGTATTATAAAACAACATGCCATTCGTTGATGTGCTATGAGTAGAGGTGGAAAATGTAGACACGTGTTTCGTCCTGTTTGGGACTCATCAATACAACGCACACCAGGGGGCAGTTTTTGCATGCATTTTGGCTACCTGGGGTGTATCCTATGGCGCATACAAAAATCCAGCTCTTTATTTTAATTATTTTGATTTTACTGGGAAATGTGGTGGTTTAATTAGCTTATTTTGAATTATTATTGGATACGCAAGAACTGTTGAATAATAATGCGTGATGTTTTCTCGTTTTTCCGAGTGATCCAATATTATCAAAGAACATCCGTGTTCTCGTCAAGACAAATATCTCCAGCATGATTTGTAAAAACATTCAGTGAAAAAATGCCAGCAGATTAATTCTGGAACAATTATTCCAAAAGAAAATCCCCAGAAAAAATCTCAATCGACTTCAAAATTTATTTCAAGTAATCGAGGATTAGTAAATCGAAATGGTTCTATTTTGGTTAACAAAATCTTAAACGAGTCGACAAATCAAGAAAGGGAAGTTCACATTCTTTACACAAATAATTACTTTTCCTGATATTTATTACCGTATTATTTTATCCTGTCCTGATACCTACAAGGTAATTAAAGTACTTAATTTGTTCTTTAAAGTGATAACACACTTCATGCAAACTGCTTTGCTAAATAAGCGCATATGGGTACAATTTGATGAACATTTTGAAGAAATTTTAAAAAATCGAAATTCCTCCACGCAAAAGTCAATACAAATTCAAATTCATATTTCACACGCCGATAAGATCCTGTTGTAGTCATTGCGCCGACTTGATGAAAATAAGACCATCTAGTATCATATTTTTTTATGTCATTCTATCATGCCCACAATCTATCATTGAGGAAAAAAAATTAAACACTCACCCTGTAGAGTATAGTATTAGGATGTAAATTAAAAATGACATCAGAAGTTTAGAACGAAATATACCTACTCTTAGAGAACGGTCGAAAGCACGAATAATCATATAAATTGGTATTTAAATAAAAAGCATATTCGTTCTTATGGCCATATACTATCGAATTGTTCGATACAAAATCTAAAATACCATTATTTAAGTGTCAGTAATGTAGTATTTTCTCAAATTTAGTGATACCAGTTTATGAACAGTCGACAGTTTATGGTGCCGCAGTTTCATACAGACAGTTTAAAATCGATGTTTTATTCTTATATCCGAAGAGTAGGTACCGCATATTTCAAACAATTTTCAGACGACGAACTGACTGAATATGTTAAAAAGACGCTTTGTGACTTTGTGCAATGTGCTCTGCAGATAACCGGTTTAATAAAACTAACAAACCCACAAGTCGAACACTGCGCTTCAGTGCATTTTTAGTTTTTGATAAAATCCTGAGACACATCGATATTGGTTATTTTATTATTTTGGATGCTATCCCTATACAATTCCCCGAGACATGACGCTAAATTTTTACGATCAAAAGAAATTCATATCTTCGACCATTTCATCAAATACCGAAAAAAAAACAAATTATTTCTAGTGTTGGTGACGTGATAGCTAGCTTGAGCGCTAGCCCATAAAACTGTACAGGTACATTTTCTATGAATTCATAAAAGACTGAAAATTGTCCACATTAAAAAAAAATTTTAGAAATAAAACCAGAAAACTTAAATTCAAAAAAGAACGTATCACTGAAGAAAAAGCAAGGAAGAACAATTTTTGCAGAGCAGGTAAGATTATTACAACATGTCGTGAATGGATCTAATAGATCTCTTCTCATTCAAGTTTGCGCAATGTTTCGTTAACATGTTAACTCTCAACACAAAAAAAAATTATGTTGACACAAGTTTTTTTTATCATTTGCTAGCAAACACAAAGCCGCGACCTTAAGCTACATACCGTGCCATTGAAAGGTGCAAGCAAACACATCGGCACATATTAATCAATCAATGTCATACAAAAAGCAGTAATAGTCAAGACTAATTATTATTGTTCTTACTGATAGCCATGGGTGATGATCGCAATCAACCGTCACACATTATCACATCAACCGTCGAAGTTTATCATAAATATACCTCACAAATTTGCCAGAAGCACAGTTCTTTAAAACTGTCTCCAGAGCATCTTTCCCTATTGTTATGTTCCAGAATAAGATTTTTCTAGGTACTTACCTCCAGGTTTTTATTTGAGCTTAGGGGTACTTGCATCAACACTTCTCCTATCCTGCTTTTTATGATTATTATTATTGGGTAGTTGTTTTTGTTGCCTAAAATAAACGCATAAAACTTCAAGACCTTAACGTCGCAATCTGCAACTTCCAGTTAATGAAACTTGCTGCAACAGTCAGACTGTTTTCGTATAATATTTTCTTACGACGAAAGACACATTTAAAACAATCATCACTCCAATAATCTTCAACAAAGTTAATGGAATCAGGGTGATAAGTATCTAAGTGTCTTAAAAGTGTAGTTTTACTGATACTAAAGTTAGCTTCTGGCTTCTGTTGCAGTAAAATTAAATTTTCTTCAACCGTTGTGAAGTAAGACACAAAAAGTTGCTATAAAACATTTACCACTCCGAGTTTATGAAATATCCGGAGGACATTTCAACTTATTTCATTTCTATTGTGTAAAGCGATAAATCTGAAACCCTCTTTTACAATGTTACACTTACTCATGTTTTAGCTGAGGCTAAACTCTCTAGAATTCCGAGGCAAAAGAAAAACAATAATCATATGTCATTTAAGAATTGTTGGAAGTTTGTATCAGCGTCGCTTTCCAAAGATAACTATTTAAGATAAAGCTTCTGAGCTAAGAAAGGTCAAATTTCTAAATTGGTTTCACCGTGGGCAACTTCGTTTTCAGTTCCGACATTTAATGTTTTTATAATTTCTACCGCAAAGGAATACATGAGCGCTGGGATGGCTCGTCTATTCGAATCTCAATTTCAGTAGCATGTGTAGGTTAAAAAATAATTTTGTAGGCATTATATAGCAAAGGCAGCTATTAAAGTTCAATTTTCTATTGAAACCAATTACACCAACCCTTTATTAATAAAAGAAAATAAGGAGAATTTGGCTTTAAAAAGCAAAACGCTTTTTAAATATCATGCAAATATTAAACGAAAAAACTCTGGAGGTTAATGAAATAGATACATATTTTATGTAAAGTTATGAAATGAATCATTTTGTGTAACGAGATGTGATGATATTAAATGAACCTAATTCCATAATTTCATACAATTTTTATTATGTTCATTAAGCTTCATAGTTTGGAGGGGACTATTATGTTTAGTGTTCCTAAATGTACATAAGACATGAATAATTAAATTCATAACGATGATTGCAAGGGTAATCAAGGTAAGGTAATTTAAATCAGAACCTCTGATCATTACTGCATGCATATCTCCGTTTGCCACTCCAATTAAACAACAGCAAGTAAGCTTCAAATTTGATCCAAATAACCATTCCAACTAAACAATCTTCCTGTGCGAACTAGATACCTATACGACCTTTTGCATATAGCAATTATAAACACAAAGGGATTCACAAGGTAATATTCTCGCACACCTCTGCCTCTAATTTTCTGTACTTATCTTAAGGTTACATTCAAATAATACTGGAGCAATGAAAATTTTCATAGGAATAGACGACAATAATTGTTTGAAGTACGTAAGTACAGTTTAATAACGGGTGTTTGAAAACGAATCCGTTTGGAGTAGGGCCTGACAGCAAAAAGGTTTGTTTTAACTTAATCTCTTATTACCACTGACAGTTATTGACTTTTTTAATTTTGTTATAATTACAGTAATCAAAGCAACTTTAATGAAACAGTACTCACTTTATCGACATTTTTATAAAATACATAAATAAAATCAACAATTAATTCATTCAAGAGATTAGGAGATTCAAGATTCTCCTCGAGACAACTCGAGGAGAAGTGCCTCGATTACTTGACTTGACGACAAAAAATATCGAGTCCTTGATGTACCTAAATGCATAGAGATAAATCACATTCAAGCTTCCAGAATCTGGCTGGCTACAGTATGGATGTATTACGACTGATAAGTCGCTCGTCGTAGATCTCTGTCATTAAATCGGGTGCTTCTGAAGTTTTGCTGGGACTAAAGATGAGCGAATCGAACTAGGAAGTAGCGACAGATCCAAATTACTCGTTACTATTAGATTGAGACTATTGAGAGAAATAGTTATGGAGAGGGGGGGGGGGTCTAGACCACTTTGGTGGTGTTTTTGTAAAGGTCACCGGTAAAAGTAAGTCAGCTGGAAAGGTCCCGCTAGCCGAAGCAGGCCAAGGAATTCAGTTCACAGTAGAAAATATGTCACAGCCTTAGTGCTGCAACAAAGCAACCCCCCAAAAAGAAATCTAGGTCGCTAAATTGAAAGGTCAAACACAAAGTCAAGAAAAACCATATGGTCAGTAGGACTGGCGACAACAGCAAACGAAAGGTCAAACACCGAGCCAAGAAAAATAAAACAAGTTCTAACACACAAAGAGGGGAAAAGAACTGAGAAGTGATAATAGTGGCGTATGGATTTTCAGGTACATCTACCAAGCCATGGAAAAGCAAGATTTTGAAAATCAAAGACAAGGTGGAAAAAGCCACCGCGGAAAAATACAATTTTCTCAAATCTATATAAAAATGAAAAAGACAATTCCTCATAGAAAGAGGGCATCGGAGGCCTAAATAGTTCTACAGTGTCAATTTTTTCAATTACATAGATTTCTTTTTTCCCTGATTGATTTGTTTTAGTGTTTGACCTTGCAATATATCGACCTAGTCTCGCTTTTTGGGACTCATTTTGGTGTTAAGCTTTCAATATAGCGACCTAGCTGACTTTTTTGGAACTTGTTTTGGTTTTGACCTTTTGGCTGTGACATACTTTCTACTGTTACCTACCTGAATTCATTGGCCGGACTCCGGTATCGTGACCTTTACAAAACTAAAGGAACCTCCCAAATTTATCTTCTCTCATGTGAGAAAAATACTGTTTACGACCTTTTGACGCATATCTAATAAAATACTTAGACTCAGAGATGAAATACTGATAAATTAAAACTTATAACATGTCGTTAAACTACAGTTACTTTTAAATAGCCTATAAATTAATCACAGTTACAGCAAGTTACCGTGACAACTGATCACGATTCTCTCGAAATCGACTTGCATTGAGGAACAGTCAATATCTCGTATTTTCGACCAATTGATATCAAGTTATGACGTTTTGCGGTCCACGGCCTATTGAGAAAGGGCTAATTAATGAACACCCTATATTACCTATGTAGAAACATAGAAATTACTGAATATTTTTACGTATTCATATCAGAACTTACATTTAACTTGATGACAGATTATCTGATTATGAAAAAATTCTTCATATTCGCGAGTTGCCACCATTTTGGATCAAACAGAGATAGAAACTGGATTTCAACACGCAAATAAGAAGTTACCAAAACTCAAACAAAAAAACAAAAACTGCAGTTTCGTTCATGTCGATCTTGGTTCAAGTATAAATTTTTGTGATCTAAGTAGCTGAAACATAATTTCTTAATATTTCTTCTTTTCATGCTCTCAGTTTATTTTCTCTCTAGTCAAAGAAGTATTGAGCACATTTCAAAGAAATATAATTTATTGGAAAAGATAAATAAAAATTTCTTTCTGAAAACGTATTTTCCTTTATTTGAAACAAACTTCATATTGTAAAGTCGAATATCTGAAAAAATTATAAATAAAAAACTTATACATGTCAAGTAAATCAGTTTCAAAGCAAATTTGTTTCTAACAAATAACGAGCAAAAAACAGAAAGTTTAAAATCAACAAAAAAACTTTTCTCTGTGTTATGATAAGACTTATATAACGAGATCCACGTTACGTCAATAGTTACAAGAAGCTTCTTATTTGTGACATAACTAGACAAGCCAGTCATATCAACGAAGAACTCTTTTTGGGAATAATATCGCCCTGTTGTCTGCTTTAATTATTATTACTTTGTGATTATTTTCATTATTCTGAAGTAGAAGCTATTATTTGAAACAACAATTCGCATTTTACAGACTAGTGTAAATATACATTCATTACAACAAGAAAATCAATGCAGAGGAACGTTCCTTATCCCTTATCCTTGTCGACTTGAAATGTTTCCACGAATTCTGGAGCCCGAACGGAAGTAAATTCAAATACGGGAGGAATGTTGTATAGGATAGGATGTAAGTAACTGATACAAATAACGAATAGCAAAGTAAACAGAGGCGTCCATCTAGTGAAAATAAGAGTCGAAGCATGGAACTACCTCATTTCAGCTCATATATTTGCAAAATACTGCGTGCTACTATCTTGGTGAAATTATTTCTACGTGAGTGTAGCATTATTTATACAGAGAACTGAAGGTTCTCTGAGGAACTACTGAGGTCTATCCAATTGCTTGTTTGCAGAAAATAATTCAGAACATACATTGTTATGTAGTATTTACTTGGCTCTAGTGGAAAATAAAGGCTGTTGCGTCGCCATTGTTTGACGCATGTGACAGTTGAGTATCCTCTTTGCCTGTTTGATTAATGAGTTTCTCTCATATGAACGAGAGTACTTGTCCGCCCTTTATTTAGCTTATAGGAGGAGAAATTTAATACCTACGCAAATTTCAGCGTTTAGTGTAAAAAAACGCTCTCAGTTTTGCTATGAATGTACACATTTAACGAGCTGTTTATAAGCAAAATCTGAAAGTTTTTGTCTGCATGTATAGGAATGTATTTATGGCGCAGACCTCTTCGTATGCAGAATTTAGAAACGGTGACCCCAAAAGGGGATTAATTATTTATCTCGTTTCTCATAACAAATTTATTCAGAGCAGACTTTCTATAATTCTTACCTCCGTGTTTAGGTACAATGTAAGAACAAGAAGGAATATGTTATCGCGTGATATTAGATAACGTGAAGACTTCTGCTGTATAATTTGAATTGTATTTACCCGGCAAGAATTTCATCTTGTCAGTGTGTTTCTTTTTCTAGAGGAATTTTATAAGTACAAGAAACACTGTTGTAGGTATACACTGGAAGGAACTCCTAAAGTAATATACAGATTCCTCGGTTTTTGCATTTATTCTAGGAGCATATTTCCCACTGACTGAAATGTTTGTTGACTGAAATTGTTGAATTGTGAAGTAGGAGCGCTTTTATTATAATATACGTTTTGAGCTAAATTCTTACATAATATAGGTATCTAAGGATACTTTAGGCAATCAACAATCAACGTCTGCAAATAAACCCTGCTTGATTAATTTTGAAATCATTTTTAACTGGTTGCTCTAAATAATTATATTTTATTTAGAAGCATATTGGCAAATTTCATATTGGAACTTTTAACTGTGACCACTCGTCAAAAATAATTACAGCTGAACGTGTGTGAGTGATTCAGGCAATACGTGACATCTCTGTCCTGGTTTCATTGCGGGCGGTATAAGCTCCATTGTCATCACATTACAGATTCCCCGCAACCTGTAATAAATTAATAACAAATTTCACCCCATTGAGTTACAGAATTTATTCCGCTTAGTGATATTCTTTATAAGTTATTGTTTCAGAATTTATTTACAAATTTGTTCCGTTGTTACCGAATTAACTTTGTCACAATGGTGCGGCTTAGTTGGATTATTAACTTGATCTAATAATAGAAATCCTAAATATTCAATATTCAGCCTGTTTAGAAACTTAGTTCCTGTTGCTGGAATAAACTTTCGACAATTCAGGAGACTTAGGAAATCAGGAATCGCTTTGAAAGCCACTTTTGTCTCCTGTTCCAGAACGTGAACATTCATCAGTTGCGATGAGAAAGAACACTTCAGGAATTATTCAAGATGACTATGCCTATATATTGGATATCTATATGAATTATGAGTTTCTTGATTATGTTATACGAATACTGACAGATCAACTTTTATGCGAACTTTTAATTCTGATGACTCCTGTTTAGCTAATCATGAGCTTCTTGAATTAAATTAATACCATATCTTGTTTTAGGTGGGTACTTATAGCGCTTAGATTGACTTGAAATCCTAATTGATTCCCAGCTGCTGTACCGTGGTCCATTGAGATTTGCTCCGAACGATTCGTCTACAGCTGCGGAAGACATCATCAGCGGTTACGTGTGCGCAAGCGATGCTTCCACTCCTCGCATGTTCGCCAACAAACTCAATAATGGACATATTGAACGCATGGGAGAGTGCTCCTATTCAACAGGGTGACGGTCTGGGGCGTCGTACCCCCTCCACTAGTTATCTCCACCACAGCGATGGCCGGTGTCTCTGATGATGGAATGGATTCCTGAGTCAGAGACGATGACTCTCATTTTGGTCTGACGTGAAAGTTTCATTCCCTCCTCCTGCCTGAAACTATTCAAATGACCCTCGTACCCTATCTTGTGCATCTAATATTAAACACTTCATATTTACCGCTGTAAAAATGTAAAGAATATACTTAGGTACACGGTGCACTGAATAAATCATCTCGGAAGTAGCTCGAAACTACATGCTGAATAAATCAAACTTAGAAAGGTTTGATGGTTAATAAAGTTTTAGAAAAATTTCACGTTAAATTTTATTTCACATATTTCTGCAACTCCACTTATTATTTTATTCGCTATAAATGCTAGGATTAACTTGCAGGATGAGAAAATGCGGCATTAAAGAGAAAAATGTGTTATGGTAATAAACCTAGAAGCAAATTAAGGGTAAAAGGTAGATAAAGGTATCAGATAGCAAATAATATAAGTTTTTTCTTCACATTTTATAAGGCATTAAAATATTTTCGAGGTGAATTTTCATAATCATAAGTTACATAAAAAAGGGTCGATACCACTTTATCCAATTCCATTTACTCGAAATACAATTTATATGCATCTATATAATTCGTCGAATACCCACTTTCCTGAACACTTTACGGTAGGGAGGGATAATGTATTTGTTTAGTTGAATTTATTCAATGAAACAGAAAAATATATAGATAAACCTAATCGGTTTTTTTCTATGGTAAAATAATACTCAGGTCAATGAAATCTTCCTCTTCAAAATGTTGATATTTAACTTTGGTTTCATAAAGTTGGCAAGTACTCGTACTCAATTCCTGGAAGTTAATTAACAGGAGAAGGACATGGTAAGGACAAAAAACAGCCAAATGTATCGTTTCATGATAATGAACCATAACATTCATTACCGTTCCCTTTTCATCATTCAAATCAGAGAAAGATCCTGCATTTGCTTTATTAACAGTAGACGTTGTTTTATATTAGCGGTCTGATATTTGAGCATTACCTACAAAGATTTTCAAAATAAAATAAAAAACCTCCGTAAATCAAAATAATAATTAGAAAGATCATGTGAGTAATATTAAATAGATCACAACAAGAAAAAAATAGCATATGAAAACTCTCCTTTATGAAAGCTCTATGAAATATGAAAGCTCTCCTTAAACACCATACAAGGTGTTTATGAATGTAGTACCATATAGAGGGCGTGTACGTGAAGCTTAAATATTAAGAAAATTCAAAAGAAAATTCGAGATACAGGGTGCTTTGGTTATATACTGTAACTAACCCCCCCCCCCCCCCCCCCTTAGGCCAAATGATCGTCTACAAATGCGGAAAAGAACCCCTGAAAATTGTGTCCGTAACTGTAAGTAACCACACTGAGGTTCTTGGATAAGGTATGCAGAGAAAGTTTAGGAATTGAGAAAAGAAAAATTTAAATGAAGCACTTTATTTTCAAACTGGCGTTCATTTAAATTTTAGTCTTTAAATTTTGTCTTATTTTTTTTACCTCGCCGTCATTGCAGCTGAAATTTTGTATCTTTAAGTTGTTTGTCAGGGGATTTATTTGATGAGTAAGAAAAACTTGCCTTTTAGAATTTATTTTTGTCTCTTTTAGTTTGCTAAATGTGGCTACCCTGTAACCCCTTTTAGTTGGTCAATTCGTTTGTATTGGTTATTAGACTTCATGGAGCCTTTGGAATTTTTATTACTTTATGACTCTCCCGGCTCCCTTGGTGGCCGGACCAGGCTTCTTTAATAGTTGTTGAGCAACGTTGCCAAAGCTACATCTATTTAAACAAGCGTCATATCCCATCAAGATAATGAAACTAGTTTTCAATTACCAATTTTCCTAACGTGGTTTCATTAATATTTAATAGTGGTTTCAGGTTTGTGAGACCTGTTAATTATACCTTTATTTATACCTTTTATACCTTGTTTTGGTTATACCTTTGTTGTTGTATTATTTGATTATGGTTACCTTGTGTTTATTTCATTTGGTTATACCTTTTGTTTTATCATTTGATTATGGTTACCTTGTGTTTATTTTATTTGATTATACCTTTTGTCTTATCATTTAGTTATGGTTACCTGGTGTTTATACCATTTGGTTTTTGTACCATATACCTAGTAGTTTGTTATACCTTATACCTGTTCATAACCTAAAGGGTTGTGAGGCCTTTGGTTAGTTTAATACCTCGATACACTGTCACTGTATCATTTACCTTTACACTATTATTTAGGAAACCATTTCTATAGGTATAATAAGATATTGAAAGAGATCACTGTTTGGAGATTTTAAAGGTTTGTCAATTGGACTGTAATCCTCTGCACAAATGAAATCATCTAACAAACCAGCACACAGACTCACTCTTTCCTAAGAGAATTCGAGACTTATACATCTTATGCGGTAGTTCGGGTGCACCTTGCTCGATAGGGCCCCCCCGACTCTAAGATAATTCTTTCCCTAAAGCTCAGTGTGTATAAAAGCGGGATGCGAATGATGCGATAGTTTGCAGTGAAGACACTCGCTAAGAAGAAAACGTTGTCAGGTTCCCTATGAGGAACAGATTTACTTGTAATTTGGAAGCACAGAATGATGATCTTGTTTCACTGAATTAACCAGACATGAAACTTACATAAACAGACTTGACTTCAACAACAATACTCAACTTTAACTGAACGTGAAAAACGGTTTGATTCTTGACATTGACTTTCGGATCTGACTGTAGATATCTAGCTCAAAAGAAAATAGTGAATGTAGGGAGATTGACGTGACAACTTAAAGAAATATTTTGCAATCTGACAACCTTGCAGTGGGTTGTGTCTTGTATCTATTCGGAATAATTATGGAAGGTCAAGCGGCGAGGTGTTTTCTTTCTAACTGAATAAATTTTGTTAAATCGTGATATCCAAATTAATTGAAGGTACCTAAATTAATATAAATTAAGGATAAATGATCAGATTTTGATTTGAAACCTGTAATTGGCTTGCTGGTTCCTTGGCTATGATAGAACTGTACGAGATCGGCACCGTCGTTGGAGGATAACGTATGCCCCTGTGGATCCTCTAGCTCTTCGTCTGCGGTGGGGTTGGAATTGGACATCTTCGCCGTAGATTTACTTGCACTCGTGTGTTTAGGTACTTAGGAGCACTATTTGTCTGCCAGGGTATAGAGCTTACTAAGTCTCTTCTCCTCCGGAGTATAATAGTAATTTGATGTCAGGAGTACTGTTCGTCTGCCAGGGTATAATAGAGGTTACGAAATCTCTTCTCCTCCGGAGTATAACAGTAAATTCAGAGTGTCAGGAGTACTGCTCGTCTGCCAGGGTATAGAGCTCCAGAAGTCTCTTCTCCTCCGGAGTATAACAGTAATTGGGTATACTGTGAATCGTATAGGAAGGAAAGGAATCGAACGTGTCTTCCTTAAAATTACGAAGTAAAAAATACTTCGCTGGTATTTATACTGAATCTGGCCGTTGTTCCCGGGATGGGCTTTTGTTTTGATTTCCGGTGAAGATTTCTATTTTGTCTGAACAATGACATTTCAGCTTTCTCCGTTGTTTATCCCATTTTTCTGAATAGTCAGTTTGGAAATTGTCACTCTGATGAGTGGGAAATTCTTATCGTAAACGTCAGTCGGTGTTTCCTTTAGAAAAAAGCTGATTCGACAGTTAATTACCTATCCTTCCTGTTATTAACGGATAGCTATTCATTGTTAAATTTCTTGAGTTCAATTTCCTGAAGTATGTCCTTATCGATACTGTGGTTCTAGGATTTTTCTCAGGCTGTTTGTTATCAGGACTAGGCGTGTGCCGAATTTCGCGCGTCTAGCTAGATTTTGTTAAAAAATGCAAATTTGTAACACATTATGGACTGGACCTTTTAACAGCTGTATTTAAGGGTGATGGTCGCTTGGTAGCGTAGGTCTGATTCATTGTTACAGGCGTTAGATGATATTTCTCTTGGGATCATCAGTGGCGCTGCATTCTTTTATTGTTATTATTTTTTTTATGAAAAACAAAAATTTAAATGAAGCACTTTTCATCTATTTTCAAACTGGCGTTCATTTAAATTTTTATTTTATTTTATTTTTTTATTTTTATTTGATTTTTTTTTCATTTATTTACAATTTTTTTTCTTAAACATGATACCCCCCTTTGGTCTATTACAATACCTATAATTTTCCAAATATGGGTTATTAAATAGAAAGCCTTCATACAAAAATGCAGAATTATTGTCCACTCAATAGAAAGATACAATAAAAACAAGTTTCGTAAATCGACAGATAAACACCCTGTATCTCGTTTAAAAAAAAACATATAAGGAGAAAAATTGTTTGAATTTTCTTAGTATTTAACCTTCATGTACCTACACGCCTTTCAGCTTATGGTACTACATTTACAGACACCTTGTATAGGGTTCCATTAAGTAAAGCATTTGCAGCGATAGAAGATCTTCAATGTTGTAGAAATTAGTACGTGACAATCCAGGGAGTTTTTCTAATGTGAACTTTATTCTAATGGAATGTCCAGAGACCCTTTTATAAAACAATATAAATATTCATTTTTCATTACTGCATCCGCTACTTCATAAATTATTTATATCGAAAGAAATTTAATATAGGTTTCCACGCGTAGCCCCTGCACATGGTTGTAGGAAGAAAATTTTATATGTGATTAAAAATAAACACCCTGCAGGCAGCGACCCTCATTCTTGCCCTTCAAATATTCTGAGTCTTTCACAAGAAGGATTCGATATAACTTCTCTTGGAAACTTGCCGCTTGAAGCCGATTTTAAAAATCAGATATAAAGGCGATCTCTATCAGAAAGGTTACATAAATGATTTATCAAATAATTAAAATTAGAAATAATATTTAGTTCATCAAGATTTAAAGCAATTGTAATCTTTTAGCCAAAGCAATAATTATTATTCTAAGGTATCTAAGTAATAAAATTTTCACAAACCCAAACCTTTGGAGGAAGCGTTGCTTTCGCGCAGAAGATCTCAGGTAATTGATGATCAATATCTGAAAAAGAATTAATCTTATTCATTTAAGAGAACACTTCTACGATTTCTACTTTCTATACGAAAAGCTTTTTAAATAAATGATCTTTTTTTTAATTGGTAAAACATATGGTATGTATTATGTTTTTATAGAATTCGAAAAAATTCCACAAAAATTCCTATTGTGATCACACTTCCAAGAAAACTAAGAAAAAGCAACTAAAAAACATAGAAAATACGATGGTAATAATTAATAAAGCTTGAAGAGAAATTAAGATTTCTTCCGCCACTGGAAGAAAAAACCAGAGGGGTAAATAAAAAATCAATCGCATAAATAGTTTATTTTTATACGATTCAATAATGCATATTTTCACTGCTTTTCAAATTCGCCTTCTGAAATTTTTCATTGTTATATCATGATATTAGCGTAGTTGTTTAAACTGTGGAAATTTCAATTGAATTCTTTTGAAAACTATGCTCATAAACGGTTACGGAAATGAAGTCATTTTTTTCCTTTTTCCTACCCCCGCCACTGGCTTTTTAATAGAAATAATACAAATTTTATTGCATTACCTCAAATTTCAAATAAATTTCTTCCAATCTATAATGTGGGTAAAAAGTTTTTTCCATTTTGCTTAAACAGGGGTTCAAAAAATAAACAGTGGTTCAAAAAATAGCAATTTTTTCTAAAATTCAAAAAGTCGCCATTTTGGAACCGCTTGACCCATTTTACTTAAATACAGTACCAGACCACTCCTTGTGGGATTGAAAACTGCGACCTGAAACCGTGCCTCATAGACGGTTTTTTTGGAAATTTGAAGGGACGCGATTGGTAGAAGTAACGCAACTTTGGGAAATTTTATTAACGAAAATCAAACGTCATTTCAAAGTTTCACAAGAGTAAAAAATGTCATTCACTAATTTTGAAAGCTGAAGCTACAGGAGCGTATGTAAAATTTTAGAGAAATAAACATCATTGTAAAAAACAAGGTCTCTTCCGAGACCTTGGCCTGACGGTGGCGTCGGGTCTTCGACCCTCCATACTCCAGGCCTTCGGCCCGAAGTTTCAGTAGATTCCCCGTCAAAGTAAAATTTTTCATGTTAATTTTTCATGTTTTTTTCTGTGTTAACATTTTTCTTTAACGCATCACGGCCCTGTGATCAGTAGATTCCGCGTCATAGTTAAAATCTGTCATTCATCTCTTTTTGTGTTAATTTTTTCTATATCGCTCCTGAAGGACCAATATAAAATATGGGAACTTCCGAGACCGTGCGTAAAAGTTAGTTTCGCATAGATATTATGACGTCCCCCAAATATACTTAACAAAAAATAATCCGATTTTTTTTGGGAAAACTCCACCTACCTACTTAAAAAAAAAAGATCCTCTCGTAGATTCGAACACCGCACCCATCAGTTTGCTAGGCAAGAGCGTAACGAACTAAGCCACGGTGCGACTTAAAATTTGTAGCGCTGATTGACGTATGTATTACGTCAGGTACATACAGGGTGTCCCAGCTTATACGAAGCGGTCTCTGTAGGCCAAACGATGGATTTTTTCCAAAAAACATTTGCAAATTCAAGTACAGGATCACAATGGCCATAGTTTAAAATTATTTTGGAGTATACAGAGTGTCCCATATGACAGTGGCATATCAAAGTTATGCCACAAACGAAGAAAATGAGCGGTGCCTGGTCTCTGTAGGTCAATAAATAAACTTTTTACGAGCGTTTCCGTATTTTTCTTCTCACCCCCATATCTCCCCTCCTAATTGGCCCACCACCCCCTCCCTCCGGCCCGTCAAATTACTCGGTGGCACCCTTCCTCTCGCAAAAAATTGACGCCCTACCTCCACCACCTGCCGAGCAAAAGTCAGTAATTTTTATTCATTTTTGCACCCTTAATATCGCAATATTTCGCGAACCAGTTGAGCTAAAGGGTTCAGGTCGGAACGAACTTCCGTGTTTAGTCAAGCTCTTCAATTTTCAATACCATACTTTTTTGTCAGATCAAATCCGGCTCAGATATACTCGTTTTTCCGATAAAATTCATTTTCAGTAAATTGTAAAAGCGTGCCCCCCCTCCCCCTCACCCCGACCCAACCTAAGACACATGTCAAAAGACAGGGAAGGTCCGACTGCATCGACTGAAAAAAAAATAAAAATAGATTTCCCCGGTCTGTTTACGAGCTGTTTATTTTACCGGTCCTGCTGGGTTATGAATTTATCCAGTGGCGTGAAAATTGGTAAGTACACAATTTGATCCCCTATATACCGTACGTTCCTATGGTTCAAGTTACACACAGGTAATCATTCCCGCCATTATGACTAATTATTAGAAAAATAACTCAAAAAATTTAACAAAAAAAATATTAAGCCGTTTGAGAGTTACACAAAAAAAATATAATTTTTTTTGGAACAAAAATTTTTTGTCTTAAAAAAAATTACCCTAGAAGTTTGACACCTTTATTCTGGGACACCCTGGATATTAGGCTTATCATTAGCGGAATTCAAACATAATTTCAAGGAATTATCTAACATTATGGGGAGTTTCATGAAATTCCAAGGAATTATATGGAATTGTATGGAATTATATGGAATTATTGGAAATTACATGCAATTATCAGGTTCTTTTTTAAAAGGGAATTACTTATTGATAAATAAAAAAGACTTATATTGGAATTATTTGGAATAATGAATAATTATTTACTTGAATGAAATTATGGTTGACCTCAAAAGGTCAACGGTTTATCGTGTATAAAACACAGTTTAGAATTTTTTTGTTAATCGACGGTTAAGGCTACACAGAACGAGGGGTAGTAGCGTCGAACGAGGGGTAGTAGCGTCCCACCCTGTACAAATAAAAACAAAGTGTATTTTTTTAATCTTTGACTCCCTCTATTTCGACAACTAAACTTCTGATGACATTGCTTAATAAAATGTTTTATATCTAAAATTAATTGAGAGACCGCGATTTTTATTTTCGTAGATAAAATCTACATCACCCTGTATATCACACTAAAGAGAAAGTGAATAAAATCACGTCATATCTAAGCATAAAAATGAAAATATTGCAATTGTAATTCAACCAGAGGATCAAAAAAAAATTATCAACGATGAAAAAATTAATCATATGCTGCAGTAAACACTATTTCAAAGAACAAATCTTTTAATTTTTCCAGGGTTTCAAGTGTGGGGTATAAATGAATGCAAATGAGTCAATTAGAAACAGTATCAGAATAATCCGGTCTAATTAACTGCCTCAAATTACAGCTTACACTTAACCCTGAATTTTAACTTCAGGACAATTTCAAACTTTCTCTTAGAAGAATTAATTACCATAAAAGGTTACATTTAAATAAGTATAGCTGCCAGGCGAAGCTTCACGGTTATTTTGCAACGCCATAAAGCCCGCAACTTTTTACTAGGATGCCAGAAAATTATAACAACCCTGTTGTGGCTGCCATATAATTCGAAAGTTTTCTTTTAATCACTAAGAATGCTTGTAATTAGAAAGTTTACATAATATTTTACTTACCGGCGGTGTTATAAAAAAAAAGTAAAAAATTTTACAATGGTCGGATCGGGTTCAAATGGGGCTCAAATTGAAGATAAAAAAAAGCCGTTCAGTGGTGAAAAAAATTTTTCACACCCCCTTCCTTCACCCCCAAAAACGTGAGAAAAAAATGACTTTTTTTTTAATTGCGCGCCAAGCGCGCATTTGCGAAAATAACTGTTTTTTCGAAATTCGGAAATTAAATTTTTTGCCATGACTACCGGGTATTCGATAAAAAAACGAAGAAAATGAGCGATGCCTGGTCTCTCTAGGTCAATAAATAAACTTTTTACGAGCGTTTCCGTATTTTTCTTCTCACCCCCATATCTCCCCTCCTAATTGGCCCACCACCCCCTCCCTCTGGCCGGTCAAATTACTCGGTGGCACCCTTCCTCTCGCAAAAAATTGACGCCCTAGCTCCACCACCTGCCGAGCAAAAGTCAGTAAATTTTATTCATTTTTGCATCCTTAATATCGCAATATTTCGCGAACCAGTTGAGCTAAAGGGTTCAGGTTAGAACGAGCTTCCGTGTTTAGTCAAGCTCTTCAATTTTTAATACCATAATTTTTTTTGTCAGATCAAATCCGGCTCAGATATACCCGTTTTTCCGATAAAATTCATTTTCAGTAAATTTTAAAAGCGTGCCCCCCTCCCCCTCACCCCGACCCAACCTAAGACACATGTCAAAAGACAGGGAAGGTCCGACTCCATCGACTGAAAAAAAAAATGAAAATAGATTTCCCCGGTCTGTTTACGAGCTGTTTATTTTACCGGTCCTGCTGGGTTAAAATATTTAGGTACGCTACATTTCCTTCCAATTTCTGGCACAATTTTTAATATAACCAGCTGCGGAGTGCTAGAACGCTTATTAAAAATGATTATCCAATGATGGTCCATCAACGGCTAAAATTTTACATGTAAAATTCCCGTTAATGGACCATCATTGGATAATCATTTTTAATAAGCGTTCTAGCACTCCACCCCAGGATTTAAAAATAAAACTTGAAGTTCTTTTATCTTAAAGAAAGGAATTTTTTTCTAAATTATTAATTTATTTCACTTTTTATTCATCATATACTTATCTAAATATAAGTCAGAGATATGATTTATAATAATAGAGTCAACACAGGGCATTTAGAGAGAGGGAGAGAGTCATGTAAAAGGTGTTTGTTCAAATTCAGCGGTTATTACTAAACCATTTTCCACTAAAGTTGAAAGCTATTTTGAGTTTTGATTAACGTTGAAGACTCACCACCTACACAAAATTTTTACTATTAAAAAGTTTGGACATTCTGAAACACCCCATAAAATATGTAATCAGAAAGGAATTTCAAACGACTATTTCTCATTATGTAACTTTGCCTTTATTAAACCTGCGATCATGTTCGGCACCTATCTAATAACTAACTGAAGGAAGTTCGATAACAATTATTAGACAGAAGATTCGCTTCTGAACTAATTAAAACTTATAAAGCATTGCTGACTGAGTAGGTAACGTTTAATTGCAGACAAAACTAAACCCCATTCCCAATTAACATTGATGTTGTATCACTTCAGGAATTCCATTTTTATTTCCAGAATCAAATTCCCAGGTATTAAATTACTTTGTTTGTTTGCAGTTTTTTTCCTACTGTTTGTTATTGCAATACATGGATTTAAGGTAAAGGGGATTACAAAACAAAGTATAATTTATCCAGATAAAATATTCAATTATCTTTTATCTAACGACGAACAATTTCTATTAAATGCAAACGTGGTCAGCGAATTGGAGACTATCCAGCAGCCGCCAGAGTAATTGTTTAAAAGAAAAAACATCATAATACAACAACTTTTCTGGTCCTTCGAGCCGGATACAAACCAGTGACAATGTGTCAAGACTCTGACACAATTGATTTAAATTCTATATGAGTACCAATTTAATTGTGAACAGAAAATCATGTAATTTAACCAAACGCGTTAGTTTAACTGCAAAGTTTGTGTAAGGCTTTTCCATGATATGCGATAAGTCACCCAAATTCTGCAATTTGGGGAAGTTTGTCTGAAAGAAAAGCCATCGGAATACAACAACTGGTTCTTCGAGCCGGATTGAAATGGAGACAGTGTGTCGGGACTCTGCCATAATCGACTTCAAACCTATTGGTAAAAATTATAATTTTGAACTGTAAACCGTGTGATGTGTGTAGGTTTCCAAGGCCGGCTTCTATTGAAATCGCAATTGATTCCGGGCTGTTGTGCCATGGTCTATGGAGATTTGCTCCAGACGTTTCGTCTATATCAGCTGCGGTAGACTTCATCAGCGATTACGTGTGCGCAAGCGATGATTTCACTCCTCGTGTTCACTGATAACGATGATGATTAATTAATAAAATAATTAATAAAATAAATTGTAGGAAATTAAGACTTGGAATAATTAAGCATGAAAAATATGGCAGCTGTAAGTTTCACCGTCTGCCTACCAAAAATATTTCCTTAAAAATTCTCCTTGAGATTTAACTTGTTAAAAAAATCTATTATCCTCTCATCATCCTTGATTGCTAAAAACTGCAAATTGAGTATATTGTGAAAAATTCATGTCAACAGCTCGTGTAATATTCATATCCAGTCTTTCGAGTACCAGATCAGATTTGGGGTAAAAGTCACACTTTTATATTCATCGCGCGCTATTCTGAGGGGTTAGAATGGCAAATTCCAGTGACAAATTAGGGTTGAAAGCTGCCTTCTACTTGGAAAACTCGGATGCCTAGAATTACTAACTGACTAAATGAAATACACCCGTCCTGTGCTGAAAAACGAAAGATGGATACTCTGCGATTCATAAAAAAGCTTCACTGGACGTATAAATAAGATCTGAAACTCTGACACACTTCCTGACTTGAGCATTTATTTGCGAATTCTTCCCATTTTATACTTATTTGAAAAACGCGCAGGCATTAAAATACCACATACGTTACGTCGTTAAATATGTCAGTTACCTACCTTTGTTTCAAGTCTTATTACATTTCACATTTCACACAACTATTACAATAGTGCATGTATGTCTTCAATTACAGGTATTCAAATTTACCTATTTCTTGAGTTCAATAAAATTTGTCAACGTGGCATCATTGTTCAAGCTATGGGACAGACAGTGGGTATTTTAAAGGCCCATTAGCTTAGCGAGCAGATTTCTGTTGTCGTTCCTGAAGAAGGTATCGACTCTAGATGGCAAATATTTTAATCTATCTATTCTTGACATGAAAATGACTACAAAAATGTTAATAAAAATTGTTTGACGTCGATATTAACTTTAAAAATAGCCATAGAAAACTGCCCGTTAACTTAGTGAGCCTTTATAATACCCAACTGTTAATAATAAAACATTTCCATGAACGGTAACATTTTAATCTGGTTATAAACCTACACACTATTTTTCTGTCTATTGACTGCAGGGTTGTTACTTTTCTATAAAATTGGTCATCTCTTCTTAAGTAAGTCATGCTGGAGAAAAAAGTAAATGAGTTTTGATTAGAATTCCCAATCCACAATAATTTCTCTAATTCTATCCGGGTTTCCTGAATTTCGGGATCACTCTGTATAGGTTCTAACCATTGGTCGTTTATAAACTAAAATATATTTTATTTCAAACAGAAAAATAGTCAGAGTGAACAAAAATCTTGAAAGAAAATTACATAAAATAGCAACTTAGAGAGATTGCATAAAAAAAAATCGAATAAGGGATTCTAGAAGAGCTCTATTTATTACTTTGCAAATATCAGGAGGTTTTACGAGGAATTTATCAAGCTTACTAGCAATTCAACATAAAATACAGGCAAGAGAAATGTCGCGAAAAAACGAATCGTAATACCAGCAATCTCTGGAAAGGATGCTGAAGATACCAAAGGTTTTCAGGAACTTATGTTTCCCTTGAATATTCTTTTATCTTTTTTGTCATCTGCTCCACTTTTGTTCTGAATTGGACCCGTGGTATATTTCGTTAGAGACGATTTTTAATATATTTTTTTTTATTCATTGTTGCTATTTATAATTTATGCGGGGAAACAGTAATTATTTCTTTATATCCAGTCAACTTTGTGAAAAAGCTTTCATCATTTCAGGACTAAGAGAATTTCTACAAATTTTTATACTTAAAACAAGAACAGTTTCAATTTAAAAAGACGAGAGTAAGAAAAGGGGAAGGAGTAATAAAAATTCAGCACAGGATTTGGTAATCTCTCGGCGTCGAATCAAGAATTAATTGTACCATTGTTTTTAAAATTTGTTCTTGCCTTGGGAAGTGTTTTCTCATTGAAGTTTAATTGGATGCAGGTCCAGCAACCATAAATTGTTCTAAAGTTTCAATTTCGCATCCAAAAACAAGTCCAACTTCCAAAACCAATCGATTTCGATCCAGTTATTTTCTTTAAATTACACACGTTTCGCAACTTCCGAAAAATTAAATGAAGATTTCCCTATAGAATACATTTTATAAGCAAGGGATAACGAGAACAATAAATTCAACATTAAATTTTAAGATTTCAATTTACCGCGCCATCACGACATTGTTCCATCCGGGGAATAATTTCTGGATCCATTTTAATGAAACAATGTTCGGAAAGAATCTGGAATTAAGCCTTGTATTTACTATATAAATAAGAACTAATTGTAATTTACGAACAAATCCGACTGTCGTTGCTTCATTTTATTATTTCAATTACTCGTGCGTAATTATGGATTTCTTGAGAGAATAGAACATTTTCTGGAAAAATAAGTAGAAACTAAGCGGTTTCAAATTTTTTATTTGATTGATTGTGTTGTCAAGACAATACTGATTGCATAAATATACTCAATATGTTGTGACGAACTCCGGCTTCTGGGAATCTTCACGGTTACGGTTACGTCGGTGTTACCACGGGTTGCTCGGGCGCCAGCTTTTTTCTGGAGGTGTGCTCCCCCCGGGGAATTCTTCTCGCTAATTTGTACTCCCAATTACCTGAGGTCACATAAAACGATACGTTGCCGTATCTTGGTCCCTAGGATAGCTCAGTTAAGAAGAGAGGAAAGCCAGGGGTCGTTTGAAGTTATCACCGGTGCAATGGTGTTCGGGAGAGCGGTCTTTAGGCGCCTCCTCGAAGAAATGCCGGGCTTCCCTTATAGGAGCGTAGCTGTAAGCGAGTTGATGCGAGATCGGTGCTGGTGCTGGTGGTAGTCAGTCGAGATACCTACCTACGTATTCCTGCCGGCGGTCCGTGCCGTTGCGTTCGGCTCGACGGGCGGTTGGAGCGTCGGGTACACGGTACTGGTGTTGGTGCTGGGGCCGACGGTAGGCACAGATGAACGAGGCTTATTTATGATAATGCGGTGGTGCGGGGATCTCGGAATATGGCAGGTTTATTTAATATATAATTATTAGTAGCGGTGTGGAATAATGGGGATGATTATAGACTGGTGCAGTTATGAATAATAATAACGCTTTATTTACACAAAATAATATAAATTCTAACATCCAAAAATAAATGATAATGAGATTAAAAAAGGAAATCCAAAATATACAATTTATTAAATCAAATACTTATGCGGGGGTGACTCAATGCTCTGAAGGGCTGTGGTAAAAAATCAAACTTTATCAGGGGTGAACGGTTATGTGAGAGTGAATGAGATCAACGGGTCTAGTTTGATAAAATAGTGATTGATTTCATAGAACTAGATGCCTCTAATCGGGATACGGTTACCTAACTACACGGATTATGGTGTGGGGGTGTGGTGAGAGGTCCGGGAGAGTCGGTTATGATGGAAATCTATTAGGTACGGGGTTAATCGCCGGTCTCAGCTTCCCAGTCACAGGGGGAACCGCTTTTACTGCCTATCTTACGTCTAGAAGTACTAGCGGACCTTTCTATGACCTTCGAGGGTGGCGATGGGCGTCGGGAATAACCGGAGAGTGGGTATGAACAGGACCAGGATATCTACGGTAACTACGAGAATTAAATCGGGCACCTACCTCGGTATCGGTTGACGGGCGGTTACGGGGGGTACGAGGGTCTTCTCAAAAAAAACTTTACTTCTGGTTCACAGCGGGACTCTTTTCTAGTTCAACGGTTCGGCAACTAGCGGGAACGTCGTCGGAGAAAAAGAGAGAAGCTGAGCGTTCAAAATCCGCCCGTATTTATACTCTCCCTATCTTATTTTTCGGTGGCTATCGCGAAGAAAAAATGGTAATCGGCGTTTTTACGTTGACTCTGGTTGATTACTGTCATGAATTGACTCTAAAATGCACCGAATTAGGTACCACTAAAATTTGCGAATGCATAAAAAATCTCAAAACTTCGTGAATTTAAACAACAACTATAAAATTTAATGCGTCGTTGATTTTACAGGATCGATCGGAAATAATAATTATTATTGGGTTTTCATAATATTGAATCTATTTCTAATTGCTAATTATTGTAAAATGAAGGCGAAATTACACGACTTCATTACAATGTTAAGCTTGCTTTAACCTTAGACCATTACAGCTGTAATGGTCTAAGGCTTCATCTTCAATATTCATAGCTACATATAATATAAGAGATACAGAATAAAGAACCGGGTATACTGGATCTCTTTTTTTTTTAGAAAACGTCAGTGGTGAAACTCAAATTGGCTCTCGTCTTTTGTTTTCAAGTTATTTGTAAAAACTCGATGTTTCGCTGCTCAATTCTCTCTCATTTACTAATATAATTATTAGAATGCAATAATTTACACATTCTTGAGACATTTTTTTAAAAAGAATGCAGTGGTGTAGCAATTAAAAAAAATTATTCAATGAGCGAAGAATGATAGCTATTATCCATGAGAACGAAAATTTCAACACGACCCGCCCGGCGAGTGTTGGAACGTTTGAGTGAATAATAGCTATTCTTCGCAAGATGAAGACGCTATTTTCTCTTCGACCTTTTGCGAAAATTTATAAAAATAATTAAAAAAAAAACTTTTCAATAGACTTATTCTCTTGATATTTGCGTTGTAATCTTTTACTAAATTCCCAGTCATTTCAATTATCAATAAAGGATATTCTGGAATGGAGAGCCACTCCGAGGTCATTTGATATCACACCACCACCCAGTCATTTCATTTATATATTGTTAAATATTTTCACGAATGATATTACCCAATCTGGTTATTATCACTTTATCACTTGTCTGTCAGGTCAGGTCAGGTGCTCTGGCAGCTGGCGTTGATTCAAGCGCATATACTGCGCAGCGCATCTAAATTATTGATTTTTAAGCTTTATTCACAATACATTTATTCACATAAATACATACACAATAATGTAAGCCAAGAGCGTTTCAATAGTTTTTACGTCACGGAGTTAAATTCCGAAATTAAGTTGTCAAAATGCCGAGCTTGGAATTGGCTTAGAACATTTCCTCACCGCAAGCGGTAATGTACATCATTAGTTGACTGAAATTGGCAGTATAAAGAACATATTACTAAATGGTCGAAGAGAAAGATTTATTTTTTAAATGGAAGTCATAGTTAGCTTTGACATCAATATAAAGGCAATTATAATGATATGCGATTTAATGATTTTTATTGTTTTTAAAAAAATTATTTATAAAAAAAATAAACACACGAAAGCCAGGTAGTGAGATAAAACGATATGCTCCTTATTCTCAATTCTCTGGGAAATCTTCATTTAACCACAGTGCAGACAAAAACTCGATTTCGGGAGGTTCGTGGTACAAATGTTGGTGAGTGTAAAGTTTGCCGAAGATTACAAGAAGTTGAGCTAAAGGCTTGCAGGCTAGCAAATGGGCTCACGCTACTCCCACGTCACCGAGTACCGAGATCGACAATTTTCCCGTTAACACATCAATTGGAATCTTCAGCAATGGAGAGAAAAATTTACGTACTTACGTTTAACGTACTGTCGAGTACAGTTTCTCTCTACATTCACCAGATGGACGAAAACAATTTTGGAGAAGAAAAAAGTAACGATTTACAGAGTGTACTTTTAATTCCAGGCTTAGTTATAACAGAGGTTCGGAAATGGTGTGGTCGGGAATATCAATGGAAACCCTTACGGAATTAGTCTTCATTGATGGGATCGCGCTGACTTCATAGCGGTATATTGAGGAAGTTATGGCAGATCACGTGGTTCCAGTCGCTCCATTTTTTGGTCATTGAATACTTGACAGAAGTTGGTGTCCTCAACTCAACTAGTCAGCATGCTCTCCCGGATGAAAATCCTATAAAACATTGTGTTGTGCCGTGGTGCATGGAGATTTGCTCCGAAAGTTTCGTCTACAGCTTCGTCTACATCATACCCGATCAAGACAAACGGCATATTGATGATACGGAAGCCAGGACACCTAGACTTTATGGACTGCCAAAGTTACACAAACCTAACGTGCCTTTTCGCCCCATTGTCAGTGCCATTGGTTTCCTGACATATTCCTTCGCCAAATATCTAACCGGATCTACAGAATACCACATTAGAGACTCGGGTCACTTCGTAGAAAAACTTTAATCTTTAACCCTTTATTACAGTGACATTTTCTTTAGTTTTCATGTCGTTTCCCTCTTCATCATAATGCTCATCGCCGAGACCATTCAGCATAATCCGCGCATATTTCCTAGGGACATCACCTCTCTTCCACCATGTACTTACCACAACCTATTTTCAGTGGAATGGTGACTTATATGAAGACCTGGATTGAGTTGCTATGGGCAACTCCCTATGTCCTATTATTGCCAATTTCCATAATAATATGGTATTTTTTGAAGCCACGGCCATAAACTCCTCCAGCAACAAACCGTCTTGTTGTTGTTACCGCTACGTAGATGACACCTTCGTCATTTGACAACATGGAGAAAAGATCCCGGAGGAATTTCTTCACCATATCAACAGTATTTCCCCCAGTATTCAATTCACGATAGAAATTGAAAAGGATGAAAAATTACCGTCTCTTGCGATATTTACAAAAACTGTTAGTAGGTATTCACAATTTTTTAACATAGGTGCCATATCTCGGGAGAAAAAACATGTTAAGGGAAAACATCTTAATCGGGGTCAGGAACGAGACATGAAAGGGTAGTTAAATTTCCCTAACTGGAACAGTAATTTCAGTTATTATAAACGTTATTGTATTGGTAATGAATCACTCGCGTAATCAATAGTTATGAATGTATGTTAGTAATTCGACGGCCTATTTACTTAAAATAACAATGAAACTAATATTCTCGTGGTGTTTAGCAGAACTCCCACGCTGCTCAGGGAAATAATTGGTTGTTTTCCATACACTTGACTGTATAATAGGCAATGTGACGTATATTATACGACTCATAATAAGATTTATAACAAACAAAAACAATACTATTTCATTATTGAAACGGTGTATAACAGAGCTTATGTACTAAAATCGTAGGGCAGGTATTGCTATTATTGGGAAGAATAATCACTTATAGGTATTACGCGCTATTGTTATAAAATATTTTTATAAAATATATTGGGATTTTATTTTATGTTAGCCTAACGCCCGTATTCACTAACGATAATTTCCTAAATAATGACGTAATCATACACTTCCATCTCGTTTTAATGCATATAAACTATATAAATATCCATCTCATTTATTTAATTATTTAGAGATATTATTACAGAGCAGGAACGCTTTGTGAATACGGGTATAAGCATCTCAAATTAGAATCAGAACAATCTACTTGAATTAAAAATATTTTATGTGAAGGACCACTCTTTTCTTAGATAACCTATTTTCTCCGGCTTGGTCATCTGATTCTCTTTTTATGGGCGCACATTAAATCAAACCTTTAGGTCGTTACGCCTGACACTCTGAAATAGCTGCGACAAAGAATGATTATTAAGTGCCGATTATCGAAACCGCACTACTTGTTCATTAGAATCACAAAACATTGTTTTATTAGAATATTATTTTGGGGATATGTGCTATGCAACGCGCAATCGCTTCGTGGACACTCCCAGTAAGGAATGAATAGGAAAAGGATAAAATCGTGTAAGCTCCAAAAGTATGTCAAGTCCCCATCTGCTAATTAAAATTATTCTACGGGTAGCTGGAGAAAGAAGAGAAGTTTCGCTTATCAATTTTTTTTTATTAAAAGCAAAAATGGAATTTTCATACCTACTGTAAGTAGTCAAGTATGAAAATTTAAGTTTTTCATGTACTATATTCTTTTAAACACGGTTACATGTTGTCACAAAATTCCTTACAATGAAGAAATATTTTCAAGCAAAGGAGTGATAATTCACCATATTATTATGAAAAATAAAGAAAATCAAAAATCTTTCACATTGAAAAACTCATAATTTTCTAAATGTTGTGCTTATTTTAATAATAAGATTTATACAGGGTGTCCCGTATCGTTATGTTCAAATCTTGTGAGCATATAGTAGGCTTATTCCTAAGCCTAAAAAACCCAAAAGTGGCAGGTCTATCTGCATTCGTTACGAAGTTAGAGGCCTAAGAAAATAATTTCTAGTAAATACCAGATTTAACTTTGAAAACCACATAAAGCTTATTTTATTGACCACATCTTCAGTTTATCATGTGTTAAAAATGTCCTATTCCTTGCTGAATACAAACTTGTGCTCGGAGGCCTATTGCAGAAGTAACAGTTCTAATTTCTCGTCTTTTTTCGCGACCTGGATCTCTTGATCCAGCATGCTGAATACGATCCAATAATAATTGCTTTTTGGAATTTAGTTACAAACGCTAATTCCAAAATATGCTGGTGTCCCATTTATTTGAATCCAAATGCCATTTTGTATAAGCAGGAGAACCTCTTCTAATGTTTATTTTGGTGACATTTACTCATGTATCCACCATAACAATAAATTATTAGCCTAAACCACAACACATGTGGTTGTGTGGTTTTCAAAGTTGAATCTTTGTTATTTACTAGTCATAATTTTCTTAGGCCTGTAACTTCGTAACGAGTAAAGATAGACCTGCCACTTTTGGGTTTTTTAGGCTCAAAATTAAGCCTACTATATGCTCAAAAAATTTGAACATAACGATACGGGACACCCTGTATATACACTAGTAAAAATTCAATAAAATTAGCTTGAAAATTAATGTGGGTATGTATATACTTATGAGAATCAAGGTGTAGTTCTTGAATTAATAAAAACCTCTGCATTAGTAGTGTAAAGTTCATAAATCCATGACAACTCTACTGTTATAGCGAGGATAATACTATATAAAAGACACGCACGTTTCTCTGGTTGCCTACTTACTCATTTGAAAATTAAAAGCCACTACAAAACGAAAACACCAGTTAGAATAGATAGAACTTCCAAATTTCGTATAGCATGTGTGGTTTAGAGCTGACTGATATGATATGCTGATGAGTCCATAATAAGGACGAAACGGTACCGTCCATGTCTTCAGTCTTCTCCTCGCATGCTGTACGAAAGTTTTTCTAATTTGTTCTGTAAAGAATCTTTAGTGGCAAATTTAAATTAGAACCTAAATCCCAATAAAATTCATCAAATTATATTATATAATTTAATAATAAGGAAAATGCTTGCGACTGAATGACGTCATTATGTCATATCTCTTTTCTTGTGGTTTTTATGATTTTATTCTGGATTTTATAAAGATTTTATGATTATTTGATAAAGACAATGCCAATTTGTTTCCAATCTGATATATTTTTGGGTTCCTTAATTTTTTAAGACCGAGTGAAATGAAAAAAACAATATTTAATAAAAAGAAAAATTCAGAGATCTAGTCGTGTTTGACTGTTTTTGAAATGTCAAATGGAGAGCTCATGACGACTTATGTAAACCTTCAAAACATTTTTTTATTATTTGCAATAATAAGAAAAACATAGCTAAAATACGAAATATCTATTTTTCCGTTCTTTCAGCATATTTTAGCAACGACAGAAGTTGTCCCAAATTCTATTTCAATTCATAATCTTCCTAACTTTTTTCTAACTTAGGCTAATTTCTCAAATTGAAGCCTAATTGTTTAAGAGATCACTGATCACCGGCCAAGACTAAATTATTATTGAGAAGCTTTCTCTCAAATTACATAATTTTTTTGGTGTTTCAAATAACAAAAACGTTTTGATAAGGCATACACCTCTATATGATAATCAAGAATAATTGGAACACGTCTGACGACTTTTAATTGCTGTTTCATTTTTTCTGGTAGTTAGGAAACTAAAGGACGAGTAGTTAGACAAAGTTTTGAACAATTTGGGTCGATCACAACAAATTAGAGCTAAACTAATCCTTCCATGCCTCTGCTAAATTTAGAAGAGTTAGTAACTTCGAAACGCTTGATTTACGAGAAATTGATGTGGTAAAATTTTGACACCCTTGTAACATCGTCCTATATCTCCTTCTGAAAGTTCTTCCATTTAATCAGTCGGTCAATCTCCTTTGCGCCTTGGGAGGATTAGAGATATTATTTTTAACTTCATCCTAACGAACCAGTTCATGCTGCAGTTTAACAACGAGCGACTTTGGAAGTATAATAGGGGAAGGCAGGCAACGCTGATAAAATGTATGTCACCGGCAGCGATAGAGAACACGACCTATGCCACGATGCCACAACATAAAATTTCTTGTGAAATTCAATTGAAACTTGCTATCTCGCATACTTTGTCACACCTACTTTCCCTATTCACAACATTGTCGAGCAGATTAGAATATATTTTACTGCTCTCAGACTTCAGCAGAGAGAGACTTAGAAACTAAATAAATACTTAACTTTAGTGTGCATGAACACAAATCACAAGTACTGGCATACAAAATATCTGCTACCAGCCAAAAGCACAGCAGCGAAGCAACATTGTCTGCTATTATATTCTTATCTTTAAACCTACCAGCTATACAAAATAATATATTACCTATTATTAAAAATTCTTTTAACGAAAATACAAAATTAAATACTCTTTGTGTGCTGGATCTTTGCGTGCCGTCATTAACTGTCAATTGGATGAATTAAATCAACTCATAATTTCCGTTTTGAGAAGACAACGGCATTCCGATGTTGTTGTATTTAAGTCTGATGGTCTTTCAACTGAAAAAGGCAATAAAAGTGTACAAACATTTATGTATTGTTGGTCGCGTAATAGCTTAGTCGCTATTACTGGCGGTGAAAATTATTCTGAGCTGAAATTTTTTTCTTAATTAAAAATTCTCCTTGGTAGCAAGCTTTGCTGACGTGTACATGTTCCATTTTTGTTTCTCTCATTATCTTATTATCATCGGATGTCTAAGCCTCAGTAGACATGTTCACGTTATGTAAGCATCTGCGCTTTTTGATACGCTTTAGTATGAAAATAGTGACCTGCATAATATTAGTTTTTCCTTGTCGTAGTGCACACACGCTTTAATGATGATAAGCAAACACATTACCTCTTCTAGCTTTATGAGAACGCGAAAAAGCATCAATTTATAAAACAATTAGAAAAAACGATTTTTTACACTTTCTTTATTTTCTTCACAACTAACGTCGTTGTGATTTTACGACTTCGCCAAAGTTCTGGTTAATTGGCTAACAGGGAACGAAGTAGGTGCCTTACTTGAGAATGCAGCTGTTGTCTTTTAAAGTTTGTAAGACTTTTAATTTGAAACTACGTGTGCAAACATAAAAATTTTATGTTCTTGAAGTTTTTTAACTTCACCGATAATATTTCAGTTTCACCCTGTTTATTTGATTTATTTATTGTTCCAGATCCACAGCTTGATTGAAAAGTTTTATCTCTGAGACTGCTTCATAAAATTAAGCAAGACGTTGTAAAATCGGTGATTCGGCCGAATGAGCGTTATGTCACGATGTAATTTTCAAAGACGATCCGTCCAGAAAATATTACCTCTCATCATGTACTCATTAAGTTGTGTTCGCGTATTATATTTCATTTGTATGACATATCATCCATATGAAGCTACTTCATTTTTGCAGCAATTTAATTGCTGTATTTCAACGAATTTGAAATATTTATTTTAATCCTCTTCATAACATCCAGTTTAGATTTGATGTGCAAACTTTCATAGCTCTAGTCAGCGCAACAAGGGATTGAAACATGAGGCTTTAAGTTGGGTTTAAAGTTTCAAAGCTCTTCTGATGTTTTCACATATATGTTTTAGGACACAAATAAGCTCCAGTGTTTTGAAGTGACTCTCGATGAAGTTTGGCAAAGTCATTCGAACAAATATCTCCCGAAAAGTCAATTCAATCAAGTAAAGTAAGTAGAATAATAATTAATTATTCTGCTTTTATCTCATATTTTATAAGCACTTACTTTTGAACTGACGTCAGCAGAAGCACAACTCAATGTAATATGTTCTTTCCGTCCCTAACTAAAAGTGTTAAAAGCAAGCAACTTAAACTGGATTAGAAATAATTATTGTGGCTCAACTAATGTATTACTGGGCTGTTAATTTTTATGGTATCCTCATTAATCATACACTTCGGGAACTGGAATCAGGAAAAGCTCGGTTTATTGCTGTAATAACTTTGATATTAATTGAATCGAAATTTTATTTTATTGTTAGCTGCTTAAGATCCAGTAATATAATTAAATTACCACACAATACTTTAATAACCGCCCTAACTTCAATGCTTACATACTGGGTAATAAATTTTATTTGAAGGTCGCATTGAGGAGATTAACTTGTAATTTTCCGTAACATCGAATTTTCCCATAGGATAGGATGTACATCAAGAAGCTTATAAATGCTAAAGTATTTTCTACTAAACATTTTTAACCAATTAGCTAGTTTTTTTAAATATTAAAAAAATGTAAGCATGAAACTTTGTTAGGTACTCTAATTTGTTACTACCTACTTTCAAGCTTCTTTTTTTAATTTTAACGAAAATTAGGAAATTTTTATGTCTACTCTATAGCTCTTAATATAAAATTTTTAATTAAAAAAGCTCAATCTAAAACGTTCCTTTAAATTATTCTCTGATTGCGATTAAAAAATATAAAAACATTTTAGAGCAAGAGACTGCCAGCAGACCTCGTTATTTTATAAAACCTGAAAGTTTCTCCAACACAGGTAGGAACGATGCAGCGACTATGAAGTTTGGATCATCTTGGCTTTGGCAAGTAACACCTGAAGAAGGTGTATAAAATCAATTTTTTTATTTACATTGTAATTTAAAAACTTAAAATGCATATAGGAAATGCAAAATTAGGCCAAAATTTTCCTGTAGACATGGGACGTTGGAGCTTTAGTATCTCTTCAATATTTTTAGATATCTACAAACTGAGTGATCAGAATAACTCAAAATTTTTGACAGATATTGTATTAATTGAAATACATATGATTTAATACTCTCCGCAAAAGATTTTAATCCACTGGCGAAAATCTGGGTATGTCGTTTTTTTGGAACTTTTTTGGAAAAATTGATACGCCACTGACTTTAATGAAAATGTGACATTTTTGATAGCTACCTTGTATTGCTTAAAAAAGAAAAGTCACCCTACTTTTCTGCCGTATGAAGCACTGTTTTCAAGATACTTACTTCACAATGTACGAAACCGTACAAGTTAAAATTTGATAAAAATCAATGATATTGAGTACGTAAATTTCCAGAAATTACAATTAAACAGTGTGTCATTCGACAAAAAAAACTTTTCTACTCTAAACAATACCAGGTATCTGTAAAAAATTTCACATTTTCATTAAAGTTAGTGGTATATAAATTATTTTAAAAAAGGTAACGACACCCCAGATCTCTGCCACTGGTTTAATTTTTTTTTTGTCGGGAGTATCAAATCATGTATTTCAATTAGTGCATAAACTGTCAAAAAATGAATTATTCTGATCAGCAAGTTTGCATTTATATAAAAAAAAATATACTTTCCGAAGAACTTTAACATCATGTAACTCGAAATCTAAAGCTCCAATGACCCATGTCTGGCTCTGGCAGTCGCGGGCTCTTTGTCTATTCGTTGATTCAGTGTTAAGTTCGACATTTTTAAAACAATAATTTTAGTAAAAACCTTATTTCACTTTTCTCTTTATTTTTTCAAATCTTTCAAGATACAATTTACTTATTAACCTTACACACCCCTTTTAAATAAACAACCATTTATCGTAAAATGAATCGATTTATTATTCTTGAAGACATTGTAAGGGAGTGTCGTTTTCTCCCATGAAGATTATCTCTTTTCTCTTAAAATAATTCAAGAAAAATTCTGAAAGGTACAAAGTTTTAAAGGGTTTGTTACTTTCAGTTAATTTCCTCGCCGGATACTTAATTAATCAATCAAAAGATTACGAACTTATAATGAATGAGTGAGTTATGGCGAAAGTTTCCATGTTGCTTTGGAGTAGTAACGCACACTGTTAACGAAACGAGGCTTGATCCGTATTATTCAGCTGTTTCTATGACAAATGGAACATTCAATTTCGCAGAGTATTCCATAGCTAATAAACCTATAAACTATTACCTATAGTCTCGAAAACTCCATTCGAAGTATTCCGTTTCATGAACGAGACCTCTTATTTATATGAACCAACTCGCAGCTGGGTTTACTTTATGTACCTAATAAATATACATAAATATTCAAATAAGGTGCGTTTAGACTCAATAATTGAAACCTTATATTTTACTAAGAATGGAGTATCTTTACCGCTGAAGCGTGTGCCATACGAAAAGCGTTAGAATGGGCCTACCTCAACTCAATAGGTAGCATAGCCATAATAACAGACTCCAGATCCGTCCTCGAAGCATTAAATAGCAATATATACAGGGTGGGCCACGGTATACGAAACGGAAGATTATGGCCGTGTCTCTGGATTTTAAGATCTTTTTATTTTTGGAGTGGATAGAGATCCGGCAGAGGTACGTTTTAAAATTATATTCATAATGTACAGGGTGTCCCAAAAGCATAAAAAATATCATAGTTATGTTTTAGTGTATTTTTTTAACAAAAAAATACACTATTGAGGACGACATCACTTTTCGAAAATCACCCAAACTCATCAAATGTCCACCGATCATGACCCCCAGATCACGAAAAAGTGGTTTTCCAAAATTCACCTGCCCACGATATATATATATATACTTGGCCAACTATCAAAGCGAGGACCAACTGTTCTACCCATCAAGTGAGGACCACCAGAAGAAAGCATTCTACAGGCATAGTAAATGTTCTGATTGTTAAATCTTGAGATGGGCGATAGATGGCTGGAGAGTATACGCAGGGAAAACAGAACAGAGCCAAGTTATAATTTTCATGTATATAGGAACATAGTGAGGACAGTTTGCGTGAATATCAAAGTGAGGTCGGTATATTTATTTATGCTCTCCGCATTTAATGAGGTCCGTATATTACATGATTCGTAGAAAGTGAGACCCAGCACTGTTGCCAGATGCCAAGCATAGCGCTTTAGTATGATACACTGAAACACAGTATGACCTGCCGCAGCAGGTTGGCTCCGCATCCGCAGAACCGTGATGTCACTTGTTCTAAAAAATCATCTACGAATCTAATGTAAATAACGTCTGCTTTATCACAAAATACCCAGAGGTGGGTTACTATTTTGAATAAATCTATTTTAAATACCTACTTAAGATAGAATAAACCTATTTGAAATAAATCTATTTAAAATGAAAATAACACAAACATAATCATCAGCGATAGTGCACAAGAGAGTCAAATCTTACAGTCTTTTTCTTTTGATATTCGTCTTTTGTTTTTCCTAATTTGTGAAATGCTTTTCTCATTTATCAAACGTCAGTGCGTGATGTTTCAATTGAAACTCCAAACCAGAAGTCTTAACTTTTGAGATACAAGGTGGCGAAGTTTATGAAAAATAAATAATTTTTTACATAATATCTGTAATACCTCTCTCTAGATATATTATTCAAATTTCGTACACCGGTATTACGCTTCAAGAGGCATTTTTTCGTGTACCACATTTCATTTTATTTCTACTGGTGACGATCGTTTTTTTTTATTTATTTTTTTCATCAAAGCATTTTTAACGATAATCTTGCGACCATGGATAGAAATAGATTTTATTTTTTTAGGCGGAAAGCGTGCATCGATCTGAAAAAATCAAGTAATCAAATTTGCTTAGAAGGAATGGGCATTTCAAAAATGAATCTATAAAAAAAAATCAGTGGCGTATGGCGTATGTACCATCAATGTTTATCAATGTCTGCCAAATTATGCAGGTAAAATTCTGCACGAACGTCACTGCTGGAAATAAAATGAAATGGAGGACATGAAAAAATGCCTCTTGATGCATAATACTATGCCTTCCTGCATGTATACGAAATTTCATTGAAATATCTAGAGCGGTAGGTATTAAAGATATAAAAAAATTAATTATTTTTCATAAACTTTACCACTCTGTATCTCAAAAGTTAATATTTTTAAACACACGTTCTCATGAAGTTTTTTTTTTAACTTACCAAAAAAAATACCCCCTTAAATATTAACATTTAATTAGGGAACACCGTATATACAGGGTGTTCGGTAATGGGCCAGCCAAAATTAAACATCATGTATAAAATCGTGTTTTAAACATAAGAAAAGAATAACGTTTTTTTCAGATATCGGGCTTCGTTGGGAAATATTTCCAAAAAATGTAAAACTAAGGCAGCTCTGAAATTTAAAATAAATCATCCCGATCTGAAAAACGTTTTTCTTTTTTATGTTTCAAATACGATTTTATACATGACGTTTGGTCTGGACTGGCCCGTTACCGAACACCCTGTAAATAATATTTATTTCTGGATAACATAATGGTCTTATATCTTTACTGAAATTTGACTTGTGTAACCATGCACGAGCGGGACTTGTCATTAATAAAATAAATAACAGAGTTAACTAGTTGTATTTCGTCTAATAAGTAATTATTACAGTGATAAATGGAAAAGGTGCACTTATGTAAATAACAATAATAAGGGAAAGTTCGTACATGGCGATACAATGGATAATTGCCAATACTATGGACAATTTCCAATAACGGAGGAGACAAATGCAGGCCGCGGGGTAAAAACTAGAAAACCCCGATGCGTCAGACTGCTTTAGAAATCTCATGGAACATGGAATACCTACTTCATAACTACGGATACGGCTACGGTAACTTACTACTACCTACACTACGGGACGGGTGGTTCGAATGGTCTTGGCTTGGGCCCTAGTCGGTGGGGCAGCGGCGTGAAATGTACCGATCGATGAAATCAGGATTGAATGAATACCAGCTGGTAGTGTCACTAATATTTTATACTTGTCATATTCTCAATAGCCAATGTCCTACTGTCTAATGTTTCAACCTTATACTATTAAATAAAATATTATCATAATAAATAAATATTTATTATATTGTCTAAGGTTTCAACAAACTGTTACTAGAAATTAATTGGAAATAAATATGGCGGAATTGGCGGGAGCAGCATTCTACTCTGTAGCATCTACACTGTACAATGAAAATTTATTAAATTAAATTTAGATTATTTCTACTACATTAACTTTGATATAATAGAAAAATAATCTATAAAAAAAATTGAGAGATAACTTCCTTAACTCGGGTTGAGTTTGTAGAAAAAATCGTCTCCATCAAGATAAATAAAACATAATTTTTCGGGTTTTATTTTATTATTGAAATTAGGTACAATAATTTTCAGTTTTTATTTTTCTTACTATGTTGCTTAAAAATAATCAATAATTATTGTTTGGTAGAAGATTATTACATCCACTTTTTTGTTATGTTTTGTATTTATTTGTAAATTCTTTTAGTAAGATACCTATTAAACTTCATTTACTATAAGTATTTCTAATTTATTAACTTTTTTTGTAAAAGATAACACTTTGATTTCTTATCTGATTATTTATCATTTTAATTTTTTAGTAAAATATTAAACTTAAATTTACTGTTTCTTATTTGTGTATTTATAATAAACTGTTTTGCTATACCTATGCTTGCTTTTATTCATTTGTTTATTGTACCTACGAATCCACTAACGAAGGACAGGACCATTTTCCATTTTATATTTCAATTTCAAATACCAATTTTCTTTTTTGTATCGTAAAATTGGAAAATGGTCCTGTCCTTCGTTAGTGGATTCGTAGGTACAATAAACAGATGAATAAAAGCAAGCATAGGTATAGCAAAACAGTTGTTTATTATAAATACACAAATAAGAAACAGTAAATTTAAGTTTAATATTTTACTAAAAAATTAAAATGATAAATAATCAGATAAGAAAATCCACTAACGAAGGACAGGACCATTTTCCATTTTATATTTCAATTTCAAATACCAATTTTCTTTTTTGTATCGTAAAATTGGAAAATCTGAAAGTATTTTGTATTTTCCATTTTAAATAGTTTATCAGAAAGCATTTTGTTCTTTCTATTTTAAATACATTTTGAAAACCATTTTACCCATCTCTGAAAATACCATCAACATAAAAGATGAAATTCTGAAAATTTTACAAGTTTGGGTTTAGGTTGCTACGATATTTAACTGCAATAATTATACATTTCCAGATAATATTGCCCAATTTTGGTCACAGAAAATAAGAAACAACCTGGCCTGATCATTTCTATAAAATGTGGTTTTAAAGCTCGCCTAAATTCAATAAAAGTAAAATGGACGACATTTGAGGCTAATCCAAACCCGTCGATTTTTGTTTTCAGATTATAATTTTTTACAGGGGTAGTTACCCCTCTGGAATTTTGAAACATTAAGGGGGTAGTGTGGTATGTCATTTGATAGGTAATAATATTATATTTTTTAATTAAAAATTAAATCTTCCTTCAGTTCCTTGTCTGCCTCATCCTGGCTTCTACTAAAATCATATTTATTCGAATAAGGTTTTCTCATGTTGAATTTCGTTTTCGTTTCTAAGGAAACGAGTGATCTCGTGTCTGTTCTAGATTAAATTATAATAAATTGATCAAATTGTTGACTGATTAATTAAATATGTAGATTAATTATTTGGAACAGCAGTCGATAATGAAATTACTATTTTTTCTCAAAACCCAAGCTTTCAAACTTTATTTTAGTTCTTCTTCAGGGGTAGGAAAGTGCATGAGGTCTAATAACTTGTTAATAATGATGGACATTTTTTGAATAAACAACAGCTGTTACAAATCTTCTCTGTTCCTGTATAAACCATAATATATAATAAAACATTTCAAAGGTTTGTCTAAAAGTTTAAAAAAAAATTCCAAATCTATTTTACGTTTTAATATTTTTTCCTAATCTTTTTTTTTTTGGAAAATATATAAGAACGTAAAATAGATTTGGAATTGTTTTAAAAACTTAGGCTGCCATTTAATAAAAACCAAGATGGCGGCCTTAGACAAACGCCAGTCTCACAAAACAAAAAATGAAACTCAAATCAACGTATGGGTATTTATGTGTAATTCAACATCAACCCTACCAAATGTCAAACCCCCTCTGCGTAATCACGCTTGGTGCAATACTTTTACGCATCCTGCATAGGTAAACAATGATTGGTTTGTTCATGCAGGCTGTTTTTTTTTTAAATATTGTTCAGTATTCTGTAGAATTATATTCTTATGGCAGTTTTACTTCATAAAAATCGAAACTCCAAATTATTATGAAAGTTTCAAAATGGTCCGTGTAAGCAGTGTAATTTCAAAATTTCTTTAGTATCTAATTTTTTCACATCTTGGAAAAATCTCATAAAAAAACTATGAAAAGAAAATATATTTTTATCTCAATAAAATCAATATTATTATTATTATTAACTATCGATTCATGGGTATAGGTATCTTATATGTGGTGGTGTGAGTCTTACAGCCAGTATTATAAAGGCTCATTAAGTTAACGGGAAGATTTCTGGAGCCGTTTCTAAAAAAAGTAGCCATTGGCCATAGGTGGAAAATATAGCAATTCAGTGGCTCTTGGCATGAAAGGGATTACAAAAATGTTAATAAAAGTAATTTGACGTCGATATTAGCGTTGTATCAGAAATATTCCCGTTAGTTAAATGGGCCTTTAGAATACTGATGGCTGCGCCAGAGTCTGGCATAAATTCAGTATTTGTAAAATAATTAACTTTCGAGACAAATCCAAAATTTTCGAAAGTACGGAAAACACTCGATTTTAGTTTTAAATTGTCGTCACCTTTTTTCATACAACCCCCTCAACGGGGGTGATTACCCCTCTTAAACTTTCAAACAAGAAAGCAACCTGAACAGAAACCATGAAATTCTTGGATTTTGAAGGTCAATTTTCATAATTTCTTTGCAAAATGAAAATTTTAATTACAAAGGCTACATTACCTGCATGCATACTGATACGAACGAGAATCGTATATTATTAGCCTTATAAAATAATATATTTCCGTGATAAATTTCATTTATCATAATACCTATCATGCAGGTTATAATGTAACCTTTTGTAGTAGATATTTAAATTTTACAACTAAAGCTCTTGCATAAAAGTAATACAAAAATATAAATATTGCTGAATAGAGCATTTAATTACGTATCAAATGACATATCCACATATAGACCGACCCCGTTTAGGTACATTTGAAAATTCCAGAGGGGAATTACCCCTTCTAAGGGGTGCAAGATTAATAGGAGGGGGCTGCAAAAAAAATTGAAAAAAATAATAGAGGAGTTTTTGGATTTAGAGTCACATTTTATAAAAATGATTAGCCCAAGTTGTATCTTATTTTTTGTCACTAATATGTAAAATATGTAAAATTTTCAGATTTTAATATTTTATGTTGCGGTATTCTGTGATAAAGCAGATGGTATTTACACGGGATTAAATGGGCAGGACTGTTTTTTTGTAACAAGTAACGTCACGGTTCTGTCGAAGTGGAGCCAATCTGCGTCCGGACATACCGTGTTTCAGTGTATCGTGACTCGTGACTATGAATATTACTTGAAAGATTACAAATAAATAGTAGGTACCTATATGATGTAAGTCTACCTATTTTCTTCATTTCTCAATAGAATCTCTTTCAATTGGCAATATTATTTAAAGAAAATTTGGTTCCAAATGAAAAAAGAGGCAGAGAAAGCCTCTTAAGGTTCCCTCTAAAAGGACCTTTGTTTTTATAAATTTCTTTTATCAGTCAAATATTTAATAATTGAGTTCCAGCACCTACTTATCGCATCAACAAGCACGCGCAAATCTTCCTAGCCTTTACATCTTTCAATAGATAAGTTTCAGTATTATAAGTAAAAAATAGGTAGGTACATACTTACACTTAAAATGTCTACAAAAATCTTACAATAATGTACCTTTTGTTAACTTTCAAATTGATTTTTTATTCAGATACTGAAATGAAAGCCCGGCAATAATTGTACAGATCTAATAATGATATTTTTGACAGTTCAATTATTCGGCTTAACTTAATTTTAGTGAGTAATTTAGATGGATGTTCCGTGTGTATTTTAAGTTCTAGTTCATTATGTTTCACTTATACGTACCTAAAAGTCCAATTTTTTTAATACTCATTTCATTACGTTACCTTAAGCCGTAAGTAGGTACCCTAAACATACTAAATAATGAAACTTAGGTACATTTTGGAATAGTTTTCTTCAAAATTTTTTATTTCATAGTAATTTTGTTGGGAATTAATACGAAATTGACTACATTTAGATTATGTTTATCTGTGCATATTTATTTAAAATTTTACTAGGGACGGTTTAAAGAATGTTTTATCTCGTGTCTAACTCATCGAAAGAGAGAACATATTAATTTATTACGCGAATAATTAAATGTAGATAGGTAGGTAGGTACACATAAATTAATAAACCACCAATAAAAAATTGTAGGTACCTACTTATTCTACTTGGGTATTATGATTTTACGTTGCAACGCTTGATAATAATTATTGTACCTGCTAAAGAATTTAAAAAGTAAAGAAAACGCGTATAGGTAGATAGTAGAGGTAAGTATGCCTACCTATTAAAATAATGTACTTTTAATTGTTTCCAGTTATTCTATAAGTAGGTATTAATAATTGAAAAAAAGATTTCACATTTTGGCTTGATTTGAGCATAGTTCACGTTATGTTTTATAATTTTTTCTGTGATTTAACAATAGTAATTTAAAAACAACTAAAATTATTTAAAAATAGTATGGTTAAAAAGTAAAAATGGTTCAAGGAATACAATATCATTATAGTCATGAAACTGCTCGTCAAAAAACATCGTACCTACTACTCTTCGTCAAAAAGCGAGAGAATAAGCTACCTATAGTTGTCTAGACCGCCGGGGGAAGCTCCGGAGGAACGATTCCTACGAACTCGAGAACGCCAAGGTCAAATATGTATTTATTGAATCCCAGTGATATACGTTATGATGGTTGTACGCAGAGCGATAAGTGAGGACCAGCTGCGTTGCCGAGTCTCCGGTCCTCACTTCTACTGTAGTCCGTTTAACGACTATACACGTATTCAGAATATACATCTTACCGGCACGCCACCCACGGTCCTCCTCTGAACTAAAATATACAAATTTTACCGTATCATTCATCAAGTGAGGTCCAGTCAATTATGTCTAATTTGCATTTTACAGGCCAGTAACAGTCACTGTGGAAGATCTGAAGGCGTTTACAAAGTGGGGTCCGTATATTGGACCTCACTTTGTCGCGGACCTCACTTCAACCGTATTTTTTGTGTGGATGGAGCTCACAGTGATAGAAAGGAATATATATATATATTTATATATATATATATTTATATAATTTAATTCTTTGCGCTCATTAACATTATTATTATTATTATATTTATATATATATTTATATATATATATATTTATATATATATTTCTCCAAAATCGCGAAATTTTGATTTTAAAAACGCTCCTGTGGCTTTATCTTTCAAGATTAGTGAACGAAATTTTGGGTCCTTGTAAAGCTTTGGAATGACGTTGGATTTTCGTTGAAAAACTTCCAAAAAGTCCCATCACTTCTACAGGGTGTCCCTTCAAAATTCCATGAACCCGGTTTTTGTCATCTCATTTCAGGTCGCAGTTTTGAATCTAGGAGGCTGAAATTTTTGTGGGAGTAAGATATCTATAAAAACTGGTCTGGTATTGTACTTGAGCAAAATCGATCAAGCCGTTTCAAAATGGCGGCCATTTTAATTTTTGGAAAAAGGACTATTTTTTGAACCCCTGTATAAGCTAGATAGAAAAAGAGTTTTATATATAATTCACAATATTGGAAGTAAATGACTTGAAATGTAATTTCATGCAACAAAATTTGCATTTTTTCTATTAATAAGCCAGTGGCGTGGGTAGGAAAAGGGTAAAAATGGCTAAATTTCTCCAACAATTTATGAGCACATTTTTGAAGTAATTAAACTGAAATTTTTACAGTAGACAACTATACTAATAGACTTCAACCCTTGAGAATTTCAAAAAGTAAATAAGAAAAATGGCGGAGATATTCGATTTTTTTTTACATGATGTTTTTTTAAATTAATTTCTCTAAATTTTTAAAAACGCTCCTGTAGCTTCATCTTTCAAGATTAATGAACGAAATTTTTTACTCTTATAAACCTTAGGGCTGACGTTTGATTTTCGTAAAAAACGTTTTCCTAGAGTTGTGTTACTTCTACAGGATGTCCCTCCGAATTTCAGAAAAAAAACCGTCCGTGCGAGGCACGGTTTCTGGTCGAAGTTTTCAATCTAGAGCGCTGAAATTTTTTTGGTAGTAAGATACCCTCAAGTAGTCGTCTGGTACTGTATTTGAGTAAAATAGGTAAAGACATTCCAAAATGGCGGCCTTTTCAATTTTTGGAAAATGGCTAGATTTTGAACCCCTAAATAGGCAAGATCAAAAACTTTTAAACAAAATTAACAAGATTGGAATAAACTTATTTGAAATTTGAGCTAATGCAATACAATTTGCATCATTTCTATTAATAAGCCAGAGGCGTGGGTAGGAAAAGGGTAAAAATGTCTACATTTCTATAAACATTCATGAGCTTATTTTTGAAGGAATAGAACGGAAATTTTGATAGTAGACAACTATACTAATAGCATTTAACCTTCAAAAATTTCAAGAAGCAAATATAAAAATGGCGGAGATATATTCGAATATTTTTAAATGATGTTTATTCCTCTAAAATTTCAAACTTTCGGTTTTCAAAACTCTCCTTTCAGTTTTTTCCGAATTTATTAAAGGTAGTGTAAAAAATAGTATTTTTCAAGTAAAGTTAGCCAGTGGCGGGCATAGGAAAAGGGACAAAATTGTAAAATTTTGCCAATTTTTTTGGTTTTAAATTTAAAAATCCATTCTAAGGCACGTGTTGAAACGAAATGAAATGAAATTATCACAGAAAATTTTTCACATTAAAGCACTACGCTAACATGACATGACTATGGAAAATTTCAGAAAGCCAATAATTTAAAAAGCGGTGAAAATATTCATAATTGAATCGCATAAAAATACACTATTTCTGCGATTGATGCGCAAGAAGGTTTTTTTTAAATGGAATGCTCCTATGTTATTGAATTTTTAGATTGTCTGAAAAGAGAAAATAAGATAGGCTTTTACAGTAGTTGGTGCTTAAATTCAGAAGTTTTTGAGTTATAAACAAGTGAAAATCGTCATTTTTCAAGTTCATGGCCCTGTACAACGAAAACGGCTGAAGATAGAGAAAAACGGCTTACATGTCCCTATTTTAACTTTTCATGTACTATCCTACGATGTAGATGAAATGTTTATACAGGGTGATAAAAATTTTGAAAAATTCTGAGATTTCTCCACGCGTCGCCAAATAAAAAAATCAAAAAAAGCACAAATGTTTCTATACCATAGGATAGGACATAAAAAGTTAAAATAGGGACATGTAAGCCGTTTTTTTCTATCTTTAGCCTTTTTCGTTGTACAGGGAAGCCTTGTTTTTTTTTCAAGCCTTGAACTTGAAAAATGACGATTTTCACTTGTTTATAACTCAAAAACTTCTGAATTTAAACACCAACTGTAAAAGCCAATCTTATTTTCTTTTATCAGACAATCTAAAAATGCAATAACATAGGAGCATTCCATTTAAAAAAACATAACTTTGATATGTTTTATGCTTTTGGGACACCCTGTACATTATGAATATAATTTTAAAACGTACCTCTGCCGGGTCTCTATCCACTCCAAAAATAAAAAGATCCTAAAATCCAGAGACACGGCCATAATCTTCCGTTTCGTATACCGTGGCCCACCCTGTATAAACACATCAACAACTTAATTGTAGAAATACTAGAACTTGGCTACTTACTGAAACTTACCAGGTGCAGCGTTCACTTTATTTGGGCGAGGGGTCACGCAGGTATCACGGGAAATGAGACAGTAGACGGATATGCGAGGGAGGCACTGACTTCTGGCGAGGGGGTCGAACTGGTATCTCATAAGGATATAAGTTCCTGCCTCTGGAGAATGGAGAACGTGGCCTGGAGTAACAAATGGGCACAATTCACGAACCAGTCAAACAACCAATATGCACTGCTGCACACAATATTGTCATCTTCATTTCCGTATCGCTTCTCTAAAACGATTATACTTAGGCTTAAAGTTCAACATGGTAGATTTCCCGAACACTTAAATAAGATACGGATAAATGATACTCCTATGTGCCCACATTGCCCTTCAGAAGTTGGTTCCCTGAACCATATATTGTTTAAATGCGAGAATAATTCTCAAGCCACCGAAAGACTTTGGAAGACCTTAGACGAAAACAAGGTGGATAGGCCCACAAACTTGACAAATGTCCTTGCACTGGCAAATATGGACATCTACAAGGCTCTAACTGATTTTTTTATAGCTATAAAGCTACCTCTCTGAACTCTTCGAGTTATATAGGGTTTTCCAACAAGAGGTGTTATTTTGGTATTCAAAGAAAAAGGCCATTTTTTGAGATAAATGATCGGCGTCTATTTCATAATAAAGAGGAAGGTATGCGGTTAATAATGAAAAACAACATCAGCCAAATGGCCACCAAGACCACGCTTACAGGACCATATCCTTTTCATGAAATTTTCCATAACCAAATCGCAAAGTCGCTGCCCTATGTCCTCGATAGCCTCACGAATTTCATCTTTGAGGTCTTGAATCGACGCTGGGCTGTTGGCGTACACCTTATCTTTCACGTAGCCCCAAAGGAAGAAGTCGCAAGGTGTTAAATCACAAGATCTCGGAGGCCAATCACCTCTTCCAGAGATAACACGGTCCGGAAACTTTTCCAGTAAAAGAGCAATGGTTTCGTTGCTCGTGTGGCACGTAGCGCCGTCTTGTTGAAAGTAAACGTTGTCCAGATCAATACCATCCAACTCTGACCATAAAAAATCATTAATCATCTCTCGATAGCGCAATCCATTCACCGTAACTGTTGACCCAACCTCATTTTCGAAAAAGTAAGGTCCAATGACCCCGCCGGACCATAAACCGCACCAAACAGTCACACGTTGAGGATGGAGAGGCTTCTCAACAATAACTCTTGGGTTTTCTGAGCCCCAGATACGGCAATTTTGTTTTTTGACGTAGCCAACGAGGTGGAAATGGGCCTCATCAGTCAAAATGATTTTTGACCCAAAAATGCTTTAGTTTTGCGAACTGTGACTGCAAGATTTTCACCATTTTTGTAGTAAATTTTAATAATTTCAATGCGTTGTTGAAGTGTGTATCGTTCCATTTTTAGTAATGGCGTAGTTTCTACTTGTCAAATGTCAAAGAATAAAAGCTTCAAAAGTGACAGCTACCGAAATACCGGGTGATTCAAAATAACACCTCTTGTTGGAAAACCCTATATTTAATTTTTTTAATTTTTTTTATCTATAGAGTCTATTTTTTCTAGATAGATGATGTTTGATATCCTGCGGCTAATGAACTCTGTTCGAGGCCAACCCTCCCCCCCCACACACACATATATATGGAGGCAGATGAAATATTTATACAGGGTGATGAAGTCTCATAATTTTCATCACCCTATGTGAAAATTTAAAGTAGAATGTGAGATAACGTTTGAGAAGTTAAGATAGAAACATGTAAGCCGGTTTGTGATCATTTTTACCTGCGCACTGCTTTCAAAATGAAGAATTGTGATTTTCAGTATAGCTCATAACCTACTCACTTTAGACTGCAACCGTGAAAACCATTCTTTATTGGATTTTCTCAGTAAATATTAAAACATGCACGATAAAATTAAAGAAAATAGACAATGTCGTCATTACTGAGCCAAAGAATACCCTGTATTTAATATATATATGATTTTTTTACATGAATGGAAAGTATATTAAATTATAAAATTGACCTGTTTATTCTTTTTTTTTTTCAAAACTCAAAATTAATAATGGTTCCAAGTTATCTTTTGCCGCAATTGTAGCATTTTTAATCTAGTTTTCGAAAATTGCATAAACTGAAAAAAAAATGCATACAGGGTGAACTTTTTTACAAAATCCAAAGAGACCAGAATAATTAGGTACGGCACTGCAGTTTTCGAACGGCCGGAAAATGCAGGATATATCAAGGGTCATTATTGGTATGGCGCATTTACAGAATTTCATTAAATTCCAACAATTCGTTCTAAAGATACTGCTTATCAAAAATTTCGACAAAATATATTAATCACCCTGTAACATCTAAGCGAAGGGCCTCGGAAAAATTTCAAAACCAGATCCTGACGCGTTGCATTGACAAACTACACCTTAAGTTGGTCTGCTAGTTGGTATTTATAAAAGAAATACTTGGTTGTTAGAAATATCGCATTCCTCAAACATCCCTCCAGAACTAAAGCATTAGCTCTTCCCAAAAAATCTTCCGTACAGAAAATAATGGAAAACTACACGAACACTTTTATACAGGGTGTCCCATAATATGTGGGCAATCTCCCGGATTTGGGTAAATTTCGTAAAAATAAATGAAAAAATAGCTATAAAATTAATTCCTCAGAGACACCCCTACAAAGATATTAGCTGTTGAAGTTGAGGGTTTAAAATCAATTTTTTGCAATAACTTTTTTATTTGTTGAATATTTACTTGACCGATTTTGATAATTTTTGGTTTTATTTTGTATTATTTTGGACTTTTTAGAATAGTGTTTCATAATCTTTGGTAGCACATACATAGACCTCGGGATGGCATAACCCTCTCATTCACTTGAAAGAAAACAAGAAAAATAATAATTTTGCAGTTTTTTAAGGTTCACTTTCTTTTTATTTGACATTTTTTACATGAAAAATGTGTCCTTATTTATTTCGATAGAGCGAACCGTTATCGAGATAAACGTCATTCTAATAGGTGATGCGTCGCAGGAACTTTCTAAATTTCAAGTAAATTTTAACAAGATGGCTGATCTATGACAGTAAATTGAGCAGGAAACAAAACAATAACTTAATTAAATACACGTCGACTCTAGTGTCAAAGATTTCATTTCATGCAGATCCAATTCTAATTGATTTTCTGTATTCAGCGTTTGTGTAACTCATTTTAAAATCAGTTAGAATTGAATCTGCATGAAATGAAATCTTTGACACTATTTGACGTGTATTTAATGAAGTTATTGTTTTGTTTCCTGCTCAATTTACTGTCAAAGGTCAGCCATCTTGTTAAAATTTACTTGAAATTTAGAAAGTTCCTGCGACGCATCACCTATTAGAAGGACGTTTATCTCGATAACGGTTCGCTCTATCGAAATAAATAGGGATACATTTTTTATGTAAAAAATGTCAAATAAAAAGAAAATTAACCTTAAAAAACTGTAAAATTATTATTTTTATTGTTTTCTTTCAAGTGAATGAGGGGTTTATGCCATCCCGAGGTCTATGTATGTGCTACCAAAGGTTATGAAACACTATTCTAAACAGTCCAAAATAATACAAAATAAAACCAAAAATTATCATAATCGGTCAAGAAATAAAAAAGTTATTGCAAATAATTGATTTTCAACCCTCAACTTCAACAGCTAATATCTTTGTAGGGGTGTCTCTGAGGAATTAATTTTATAGCTATTTTTTCATTTATTTTTACGAAATTTACCCAAATTCGGGAGATTGCCCACATATTATGGGACACCCTCTATGTACTAAAAACACAGAACAAAGTTTAAACGAGTAGCTACATCTTGAAACATCGTCTAAACGTACACCGTTCTAATTTCCTTCCCAGTCCGGATCCTAATTGTAAAATATGTGCCTTTACCATACTAGTATTATAGGAAAATATAAGCTCAAATGTATGTAATAAAAATCAGCAAAGTTACATGTTTGCGGTGCAGAAACCCGACAAAGGAAATGGTTAATTTCTAACCCTAACCCGATAATAAATCCAACTCTTTAGGATAATCATTATTTGCTATCTGAGAGAACCTATAATACTATAGTCGGGGAATATTGTTATAATTCTTTATTAATATTAATATTTAATAATATTCAGAAAATTGTTGTATCCCGTGAAAAAAATCAAGAGGTTAATCGGCTTACCTTCATCAAGGTCGATCGATCCTAAAGACGGCTTTACATTTACGAGTGACTCGTATACGAACACTCGTATAGGCGTACGAGTTCTATTTATATTGCTATTCGGGATCGTATGCGATAAAGCCGTTCGAACATGGCGCCGAATAAAAGAAAGCGAGTTGCTATGCTAGGTATTTTGGTGTTATTGATGAAGGGAAAAGAAAAACGTGAAGATGTTAATAGAAAAAGGATAGTTTGGGTTAAAAATTCCCTGCAGTTAAATAAAAATAAATAAATATCGTATGGCTGTGGTAAAGCCCAAGTGTCAGAAGTTTTCAAGTAGCCTCAAGGGCCTCTGACATAACTTAACGACTGCTGTGAAGCAGCCGGGACCCCCTTTTTATCCCTGCAGTTAAGAGGTGTTGTTGGAATTGAAGAAAAAATTTTTTTTTCTTCACAGCTTCTACTGGCAAATTTAAAATATCCGCTATTGTTGCGTATGCTTTGTTCCTAGCACTTAGGTCTTTATATTCTTTTAATCTGACATCCCATAAACAGGTCATACCGTAATAAAGATCAATGAATTGATCAAGATCATCCGTAGACAGTTTATTTACCGCCATTTTAAATTATAAAAAAACATTTCACTCGTACCACTACTCGGATCCCTCTCTACTTTGAAACTAACACGTATACGACCTACGAGCTACTGTTTACACATACGAAATCGTATACGATTGTCTAACTCGTATACGAGTCACTCGTAAATGTAAAGCCGTCTTAATTATTTGACCTGGAAGCCATCGCGGCTATAATTTTCCCTCATGCAGCTTCCGTATTAGTCCATATGCCAACCCCAAGTCTATTTTAAAAATATACCAAAACCTGACTATGTAATGGCTCATTACTTTACTTTGTTGCCTGACATTTTAGTCACAGCGGTTAATATATTCCTTTACGTTAGATAACAAATTGGGGCAATAATGACGGGCTTCGATTCATAATCATGAAGGAAGATTGCACAATTAATTTCATTCTTATTTCAATTTTAAACCAATTGATAACCACCAACACCAACATGATGACGTCTTAAATTATTTATGAGTGATTTTATGAGACATTGCGGCCATTCTGATTGCCGACAATGAACTTTTAATAGTTTTGAGATGAATAAATTTGCTGAATCTTGGAATTCTAATCCAGTCCTCACTATCTCGAAGTACCTAATTGACTTTCCAAGAAAGCAGTGGATATCGCCAAAAAGATTATTAAAAAAGCAAGTGAAAATCGTCAAGACATTGAATAATAATTATAATAACTCTGTAGTTGCTAATCTGAATTGCACACCATCACAACTTATGTCAAGTAAAAATTTAAGAAGAAAGATGCCAAATGATCCTAACGATTTACAGCCCGTTCTGATGATAAATCAGATTTATAAAAAAATTATAAATAATCAACAAAAACAACAGCAATAATATTATGATAAAAAAATCACAAAGAACAGAGCAGACATTTCACAGCAATGAAAAAGTGTGATTACAGAATGTTAAAACAAAATTTTGGGGAAAAGCAGTCATTATTAAGCCGTTGCAGTTCCCACGCTCGTATTATTGTCCGAGCAAGTAAAGTAATGGTAGGGAGTATCGGAGAAATTCAATTTTTATAAAGAAATGCTATGAGGAGTCTATCTTTTGAGCAGTGATAGAAAATATGATGAGTTAGAATAGAAAGGAATTGGAAAGTGTTTACATAAAAATTATTCCGATGTTAATAAAAACGAAGTAAATCCAACTAGTGAACTGAGAAGGTCTACTAGAATAAGAAAACCAATAAATAGATTGGATCTGTAATTGTAAAAGTTTTCAAGTCTGCTCTTTTTGGAGTTTAATGTTTAATTAAAGTTCAGAGTTTAAATGTGATGCAGTGATTAGTTTTAGTTTTTCGAAAATGTTCTTTAAGGGGGACGTGTTAGGGTATTACTAATAGACAGTTGGTACCAGTAACAGACGTTGGCTATTATACTAATAAGCTAGTGCGCATGAAAAAGGTCACAGAGCACTGGTGACCAATGACGACTAGAGACTACTACATCCGCTTATTTATTATAATAATTATTATTAATTTAGTAAAGTATACTTTTGATACTTATGATGGTTATTATTAATAAACTAAACAGGATTCGATCAAATTTAATATACCAAGTACCGTTTTGAGAGATGTTGAATCCAGTACTGTGCCCAAATTGCTTCGAAAAAGGTAAAATGAATTCTAAAATTGAAGCACTCAACACGGATCTAGTTGGTCTTGGATTTTGTATGGCACTGCAGCGCTTTTTGCTCCATCAATGCAGTTCATCAAGCTCTATCATATTTTGAAAAAATCCCGGTTTAAATCGCGCAATTGCAATAAATGAAGAATATCCGATTCCTTTTAGGTACAAGTTTCTCGTATTTAAAAAAACAGACTTTTTGTCTTAAACTGTTGTCACTTAAGACTTACGGAGCTAATAAAACAGAAATTAGGAAAGGTCATAAGGTTAAATGTTGCGAAATCAGATATATACCCGGCAACCAATGAAAATCTTACTGTAGGTACCTCGAAGAATAATTAGTGTTTGTTTGGCTGCGTAGAAGGTATTTGTCTTCTATTGATTTGGAGATTTCCCTTCTGTGATATGAAGGGAAACGAAGGATGACTGGGACCAATAGCTTAATTTACAATAAAACATTTTTCATGTTCTTAAAGTACCTATACAAAAAAAAAGAAATAAAAACATCTTAGAAAAAAATTTGTGTATTGAATATTATTTATTTATCTACTATACACCGTGTCTAAGATAGGAATGAATAGCATGGAGATCTCGGAAACCGTGGGATATAAAGGGTCGGTGAAATGCGGGTAAAAACTTCTTTGGAAAAGCTTTATTTTTGCGATGTCGGTTTTTTTATCTGACGATTCATATTTGCAGAGCCGGACTGGACTTCTATTTTGTAAATACAATCCTCTTTTTTAAACATTAGTGTTTTATTTATCATCAATACTGGAGTTTTTTATTGCAAAAATTTAAAGATATTTTATATCTGAATTTAATGATATGCCTTAAATATAGTGATTGTTTAAACGTGTTTCGGACTATTAGCTGTTGACATCATCAATTTCATTTCACCTTAATACGGATCTGTGCTCTTATTAAACTTCTTGAAATTGTATCACTCATCACAATCGGACAAGTCAGATGTTTATAAGAGCACAGATCCATATTAAGGTGAAATGAAACTGCTGATGATGATGTCGATAGCTATACAGGGTTATTCACGGTAGACGCCACGGAAGATTATGACCGTGTCTCTGGATTTTAGGATCTTTTTATTTTTGGAGTGGATAGAGACCCGGCAGAGGTACGTTTTAAAATTATATTCATAATGTACAGGTGTCCCAAAAGCATGAAACATACCAAAGTTATGTTTTTTTAAATGGAATTCTCCTATGTTATTGCATTTTTAGATTGTCTGAGAAGAGGAAATAAGATTGGTTTTTACAGTTGGTGTTTAAATTAAGAAGTTTTTGAGTTATAAACAAGTGAAAATCGTAATTTTTCAAGTTCAAGGCCCTGTACAACGAAAACGGTTCAAGATAGAGAAAAACGGCTTACATGTCCCTATTTTAACTTTTCACGTAATATCCTATGGTATAGAAACATTTGTACATTCTTTGATTTATTTATTTGTCGACGCGTGGAGAAATCTCAGAATTTTTCAATATTTTTATCACCCTGTATAAACATTTCATCTACATCATTGGATAGTACATGAAAAGTTAAAATAGGGACATGTAAGCCGTTTTTCTCTATCTTGAGCCGTTTTCCTTGTACAGGGCCTTGAACTTGAAAAATGACGATTTTCACTTGTTTATAACTCACAAACTTCTGAATTTAAACACCAACTGTAAAAGCCAATCTTCTTTTTTCTTCCTAGGCAATCTAAAAATGCAATAACATAGGAGCATTCCATTTAAAAAAACATAACTTTGATATGTTTAATGCTTTTGGGACATCCTGTACATTATGAATATAATTTTAAAACGTACCTCTGCCGGATCTCTATCCACTCCAAAAATAAAAAGATCCTAAAATCCAGAGACACGGCCTTAAACTTCCGTGGCGTATACCGTGAATAACCCTGTATAGTCCGGAACACGTTCGAACCACTATGTGTGACATATCGTATTATTAAATTCAGAATTAAAATACCTTTCAATTTTTGTGTTTGGTCAATAACTGCAATGAAAATATGGTTTAAGTTTTTCTAAATCTTCAATAAAAACGTCAATAAATAAGAAAAACTGAAATTGACAATTTTGTTTTTTTTTCAAAACAATTCGAAAATAAAATATAATTTTTGAAATATCTTTCTGCCATTGCATTGTCGTTCTATTTGTCCAGTTTTACCTATCAAGCCGGCCCTGTATCTTCCACGGTTTCCAAAATCCCCATGCTGTTCATTTTTATCTTGGACACAGTGTATAATTATTTTTCTAGCTCTATAGATGAAAAGTGAAATGTTGATCCCTAGGAACAAAAAGTGACATCCTATTTTTCATTTTTTCATAAGTAATATTTGCGATGAAAACTGATATTTAAAAAAGTATCGAATACACTTCGAGTCCCTCGAGTGGAGTGTTTCTCTCGGGCTTCGCCCTTGAGATACAGTCATCACAATCAGGATTTAATGATGCACTCTAGTCCTCTTGGTGTATGATAATTGGATTTCCACTAGATGGTCAAAACAGCAACAAAACAATGACTCATATCTATTTCAACTACAAAACTATGCAACTGTTTAGAAGCAATTCTGGAAAAGTTTGTAAACTTTAATAATTAGTGGTGTACTGTTTCTGTTTCGTTTTGATAGTTCCACTAGAAGATGCCAAACTTCGATAGTTTAGGAAATTTTCAGGTTCTGTTTTGTTTTTATCTCTTCTATAACTATTTAGATTGTAGATAAATCTGAGCGGAAGTGAGAGTATTTCATCTTAGATTCTAGATAATATAATCCTGTACCAACATACACCGTTTTCATTGTCTATTTATGCACTTTGAAAATCAATAATTATATTTTTTTAAATCGTATACAGGGTAAACTGCTTGGTACCAACTCTCCCAATCTTTTTGTTAAGCCGGTCCTGGAATTTCTAAGCTTAGAGAACGCCGATCTAATATTTCATAACAGTATAAGTTTCACCAAAAAATTATAACATTCTAATGATCTGTTTAGATATTACAGCCAAAATCACAAACCACCCTGTATTATAACAACGGAGGGGAGTTGACACTCTCTAAGGGTCACATGATTTTTCCCCTTAATGGACCTCACACATATGGTAGAAGTTTGTAAAGTTCCGCACGACTCACCCTATACATATAATGAAATAATATGACACTTGATTCAGCAGTGAAAAGTTGTTTTCTGGTTCAAATTACTTTAGAACTAGAAGACAACCAGAACTTAAACTAGTCCGTTCGATTGGGATAGACTTTTTGATTTGTTCACGTTTTGTTATCGTCTTCTTTTGTTCTTTTCCAGAATAGCGACGCTATTCAGTTTAGTTGGAAATGCACTTTTATACAGATTTGCCTATAAATTGTCAAAATAAAAATAAAAAAACCGGCTTAGAACATTGTTGACAAACCGGAAATATACTGACCTGGATTTTTTGGCCTTCTAGTAAAATATACGAAAACTTTTCTGGGGTAAGTAATTCCTTGACTCATTCTAAGGAAAAAATGGTCCCCCCCCCGTTTTTTGGTCTGAAAGAAAGATGTCTTCCCCAGTTTTTTTGATGATATCTCAGGAACCATTTGAGGTATAGAACCACAATTTGTACATGTCTTATCATTGACGTTAGCTACTTTTTGAATGCTGACTAAATTTTTTCATTAAGCAGAGGAAGAGACTTTAGGGTTCGAATTCTGAAAGCTCATTGGCAATATTTTCTACATAATAAAGATTTTTTTTAAAGCCCTGAACGTAACCATTTTCCAAAAGAAAGGTAAATATTTTCTGATAAAAACATGAAAAACAGTAGCATAGCATGAAAAAAAATTGAATAACACTACGTAGTTTTTCACGTTTTTCATCATAAAACGGTTCAAATTGGGGTTTGAGCTCAAAAAAATGAGCTCCTTAAATGACAATTTTTTCAGTGTTTTAAAAATTTGTGAATAAAAAACTTTACGCAACCCAAAAATTTCATCCACGACTAGCATTAAAAAAAACCAGTCGTCATTAAAAAATGTCTAATAGCAACGATAAAGTACAATGAAAGCTGAATTCTGTATAATAAAAAATCTGAAAAAAAAAATTCAAGAAGGGTCGGAACCCACGTTATTAGGTATTTCCTTCCTTTGAATGAGCCAAGGAGTCCCCCATAAAAGAGGGTGTTTATTTTTTTAAATATTAAATAAATTAAATAATAATAAATAAAATAAAATAACTCAAAAAAGGAGTGATTAATGAATTTAAACATAAAAATTTAAGAATATTTCTTATAGAATAAATCAAGTTATCCAAAATATTTTTTTTTTAATGGAATCATGTGAGCAAAAAATTATAACGTGCTAACAAAATCTATAGAAGTGGCTTTTTCTTCCCTTTAACCCCTATTTAACTATTTTTTTTATTTTTTCATGCTTAAGAAAATAAATTAAATTCTTTATTTGGTACCCCCCCTTAAGGGTCATATTATATCTTAACCGGTGAAGATGAATGATTATTTCCGATTTGAAAACACTCCTCGCTAATCAAAATCAGAGAACATCACGTTAGCCCTTTGAGTGCTTCATGATGACGCATACGAACGTCATATAGCATAGGGAAAAAGTTTAAATGAAATGAACCAAAATGGCAAATGATGCAATGAAACAAAATATCTAGTTAGTTTAATAAGAATGTTAACACTAACTGTTTAGTTCAAATAGCAATATACCAATATTGAAAGAAAAAATAATTGAAAGATTTAAACTTTTGTAAACTTAAGCGTCGGGGATCGTTGATACAGTTAATTATAGAGAGAGAGAGACCCTACAATTTTCGTCTGTTTGTTATTCTGTTTGACGTTAAACGTTCTAATGGAAAATCCATCAATAGTTGATCTGCAGAACTGATTTTGCCAATTCATAAAAGTCAGTCAACCATCGAAAGCATTTGGATGTGAACATACCGCATAATTTCGTAAAGTAGAGACGTAGCGGTATTGATATTCCTTTGGTAGATACATTTTAAAGCTATGTCTACATCACTGATATTGATAACTAAAATTGCTCCATAAAAGTTATATTTTATCTTGTCAGAGGTACTAAATAATCTTTGAGGTAAGCTGCAATGTATGACAGCAATGTAGCTATGTCAAGCTAATTGGGAAACATGAAAGGACAAAAAATAATCACAGGAGAATTATTCATTAAGAGAAGTACTCTTATAAAAAGCAATGCAGTATCCCTGTAATCCCACGTTTTGATTATTATGTTTCGTACTCGAACTCATCTAATAAAAAGCTTTGAAAAAGTTAAACGGTATTACTCTCCTCAATAGAATAAAATATTTCAATTTATTAAATAAAAGTTTAAAATTACAAACCTAAGTACGACTTAAAAAGATGTAATGCTTCAAAGTTTAATTTCATTTTGGAACCCTGCTTCATAAAACTTATATTTTTGATCATTTGGTCAACATGACGGCGAAATTGCTAAAACTTGTTCTGCAATCTTGTCTAAGACGAAAGTGGATAAATCTTTAATTAAATTTTTATTCTAAGCATAAGATTAGCAAAATTTTCAGATTACAACCAGTAAGAAAAATGTGTAAGTCTAGATCGATTACAGCTGTTCCTAAGATAGTTCTCTGAAATATTTCAAGCATTTTCAGAATGACTATATTAATTATTACTTAAATTGGAACTAGGAAACTCTGAAGACAAAGAAATAAAACTCTTCCTTGAAATTTACATTATTTAAGGGTAAGGGAGCGGCCATATTTCGGGAACTATTGGTCTAAAATCCTCAAATAAAACATTTTTCAGACTTAAGTAGCCACGAGAAATCCAATGAAAATATTTTCAAGACGGCTGTAGTTCCGGAAATACCAGAAGTTGACATGTATTTCGTTATTTTAACTGGGACACCCTATATATTATCATATTTTTAAACGTTTGAGAAAATCGAATGAAGGTGGCTTCAACAGTTGAAATTTAGATTCAGTGGTTTGTTGAGTTAAAAACAAGTCGTAATCGCAAATTTGATTTTCAAAACAGTGTAAGTACATCGAAAAGAGCTCAACATATGGAAACAACGGCTCAACAACGGCTTACATGTCCCTTATTAAATTTTCACGTGTTACCCTACTTGAAATTTCATACATGCATGCTGATAAAAAATCTGATAGTTTGCATCACACTTTATAGAAATTTAAACTACTGTGATGACAACCCCGGCTATCCGGGAAACTGGCTGGAATCGGAGCTGGCTGGAATCGGACGGATTGCTCGGGCGCCACATTTTTGCAGAGGGTTTACTCCCCCGAGAAAATGGACTCGCTATCTTTTCTCAATTACCTGAGTTGTCACACAGTTGATACGTTAATCGTACCCTTGTCCCAGGGCAACTCAATGGAGAAGACGGAAAATGCCAGGAGTCAGATGAGGTTATCACAAAAAACGGTCGCGGAGGAGCGGTCTTTAGGCGCTCCCCGCGTTTTATGTGGCACTCCCGTTGAGTCAAGTTGTTTTGCGCGTAGCTTGAGGTTCACGGTCGGTGGTGGTAAAAATTGAGAAGCGTGGAACTAGATTATTAGCAGGTTTATTATAATTAAAAATAACCATTTACACTCAAAAGAAAATGAACGAGGATAATATGTCAAAACTTAAATAAATGAATAAAGGCCAAATGACTAACTTTAGCGGTCGTTTAATTTTTGGTTGCGAATCAAAGCGGCAGGAAGAGAGGTGCGGTCAGCGGAGGCAGTTTAAATTTCAATAATTAAAAATGACTTTCCGGTAGGTATGAGAGTTCGTACCTATTTCATGTGCGAGGATCGAAAACCGGGTCGTCGCAGTGAAGCCGCTGGGTGTCGTCGTGTCGTACTGGACGGGCTGAGGATCGGCGTACTGTTTGGATGAGTACCAAGGCCACGCCGCCACCGCGAGATTACCCCCTGCGACGCCGGGTAAGCAATCTCACGACAAGAACGGGGCCTTTGTTACTACAGCGGGGTCCAGGAGTGAACAGAGAGAAAGGACGGTTGAAGGATTGTCAGGGGCGATCGTGATACAAGAGAAAAATTACGGCTGGTATGAATTACCACCTACCTTGACACGGAGTTGAAGGGTGGTAGACTCTAGTCGTGGAAAACCGGGAATGGCGCGAACTCGGTGTCTGGATGGGTTTCCAACGGTTAAAACAACTATCCCGGAACGCGGAACACGGACGGCCGATCCATGAATCGGTTCAAATCTGCTATTACTATCTCACAACTACTAATAACTCTAATAACACTCGATCGGAAGTCTCTACACTACTAATCGTCGTAAGAACGCCGGATCGGAAGTCAATTTGAACAATTTGAACAATCTATCAACCTACGGCGGTTTACCACTGGATCGGAAGTTAATACGAAGATGACACTCTACTGTTCGCCGTAAGAATACTGGATCAGAAGTGAATTTTCAAGCCAAATGCCCGTGATTTTATATTTTTGCCATATCTTCTGGATGAACTATCTGCCGTTTTTAGATTGGGACGCGCGGTGTATAAAAAAGGTTTATTCAGTTTTTATACCTACGGTGATAGCGCTGGTATCGGCGATGTGGCTTCCGAATTTGTAGTCAACTCTACCTCGATTCAGCTCGCTTAAAATTTGGTCTGTTCATAAAAAACATTCAATGATTTGAAAAATAATCGGAAATAAATGCGTTTGTGAAGGTTTAATAAATATTATAATTATTCTACTATTTATGGAATGCATAAATTGATCCTGCTGGTGATTTTAAAATTAATGAAAAATGTTACTAGAGACAGAGTTGACAGAAGTCGAAAATTCATGCCTTCATTACACTACCTAACAGAGGGTATACCACATGAAAAGTTAAGACAGAGACATGTATGTCGTTTTCCCATATCTCGAGCCGTTATCGGTGTATCCTGTTTTTAAAATGGAAAATTGCGTTTTTCACTTGTTTATAACTCATAAACCAGTCAATTTAAAGCGCCTTTATTCGTTTCGTAACCGATCACCCTGTATATGATGTGAGATCTGAGACATTTTATCTTGTTGCCGCAGTTTCAAACCATTTCTACGATTTCGAAACATATCATTTTCGTATTAAAGGAATGACCTCAGAATTGAAACTCGCTCAACGATTTTATTAAAACAGTTTCAAAGCACAAAACTTCTGGTTTTGAAACGTGAAACATCAAAATAGAAAACGATGGCTTCCTGCTACCTACAATAATTCTAAACATCAGTTATATCGACCCAATTTACGAACGGCAGCAATGTCAGTTTCTAAATTTTGAAATATAGTTCATTTTTGTGATCTTTATGATCACAAAAATGAACTATTGAATGGACTACATCAATGATGTAGTGGTTGAAATAGTTTTGAAAGGTAATTGAAACTGCTGCAACAAGACAAAGCGCCTCTGAAGTAATGAAGTCATTTCTTAGTTAGAGTTTCTCTTACACATTTCTTCTAATTATTTCTAACAACGGTGGAAAATTGTACTTTTCCCACAAATTTTAGATAACCTAAGCACGTTTTGTTCTGTGGCGTTTAATTTTATATTTCGTTTTACTTAATTTCATTCGACTCCAATTTTTTAAAGATAATTCATGAATAGTGGACTGATTATAAAGTAACTTGCATGCAGATAAAAATATGAAGCACAAGTTACTAATAGAAAAAAAAAATTCTTATCAGATCATCAAGTCAATTTTAATGGTTCTTATGTCATTTTTTATTAGCAATAGAGCGAGTTTTAAACCATCAGCAAAACTTGATGGAATCAATCAGTGATGGGAGTATGGGATGATTGGTTATCATCATCGCTGAAACAATTTGATGCGTCATTACACAAATTATAGGAGAAGGAAAAAATGTTCAATCATTTAATAAATAAAATGAAATATCTTGCGTGGCGCCGTTGCAACTGGTGGATCAACCCGTGAATAAAAGAACTCCCCCAACCTTATAATAAACTTACCTTTCTTCAGGTATGGAAAGATTGACAAATAACGCAGTTGAAAACTCGTCGACGTGTTCTTGTCTTATTTTTCTCTCAAATGGGCAAACGAATGGTGGATGAGCTTGATTACCGCGACTTTTTTACTCACAATAAAAAGTGAAAGGAACGATGTAAATCAATGCAACATAGACTAATTTTTTTTCCACGGACCTTTTCGTTTATGACTACTGCTATTAAACTTGAATCTATGCAAATACTATAACTCTTAGGAGGTATTATTGACGACTCCACTATTATACCCGTACAGCTCATATATGAGCAGACAGGGATTTAGTTATATCTTTAAAAGACCAGAATTCCAGTCTTGTTAGAGTTTAACTTCAGATTACCGTTAACGTTGAAAGTTCATAAAAAGTGTGTAAAACGAGATTTATAGCATTAACCGCCTGGAATGACTCGTCGCTTTCAAATGACAGATAAATCTGCGTGATAACAGCATACTAATAATATGAGCAAGAGACAAAAGACGACGTAAAGCTGGAAAAGCATTTGCGGAGAAAAGTAGCAGAATTGAAAGAATAAAAATATAAAAATGAGCTTTAGAACTCTGCAGTTCCCACCAGACTTACGTTAATTCTTATTTTACTGCTTGTGTTTTTGACAGCATAAAATGATTTACAATCAGAATGCAACACAAATAATTTAACTTTAAAAGATTAAATTTCTGCATGTATGCGGTATCTTCTAAGCTACCTATATCAGAACACCTGATGGAATAATTATATTTCTTTTAAAGCTAAACACCTGCAACTGACGTTACATTCTCTAGTTATTTAATTCGCATCAAGAAAGTTATTTTCTGAGTAATAATACTAGAGCAAAGTTATCTACCAAAAAATAAATTAGTATACAGGGTGTCCCGTATCGTTATGTTCAAATCTTCTGAGCATATAGTAGGCTTATTCCTAAGCCTAAAAAACCCAAAAGTGGCAGGTCTATCTGCATTCGTTACGAAGTTAGAGGCCTAAGAAAATAATGTCTAGTAAATACCACTTTGAAAACCACATAAAGCTTATTTTATTGACCACATCTTTAGTTTATCATGTGTTAAAAATGTCCTATTCCTTGCTGAATACAAACTTGTGCTCGGAGGCGTATTGCAGAAGTGCCAATTCTAATTTCTCGTCTTTTTTTCGCAACCGATCTCTTGATCCAGCATGCTGAATACGATCCAATAATAATTGCTTTTTGGAATTTAGTTACAAACGCCAATTCCGAAATATGCTGGTGTCCCATTTATTTGAATCCAAATGCCATTTTGTATGAGCAAAAGAACCTCTTCTAATGTTTATTTCGGTGAAATTTACTCATGTCGTTACCATAACAATAAATTATTAGCCTAAACCACAACACATGTGGTTGTGTGGTTTTCAAAGTTGAATCTTTGTTATTTACTAGTCATAATTTTCTTAGGCCTGTAACTTCGTAACGAGTAAAGATAGACCTGCCACTTTTGGGTTTTTTGGGCTCAAAATTAAGCCTACTATATGCTCAAAAAATTTGAACATAACGATACGGGACACCCTGTATAGCTTTTTATTTGTTGTTGAAACGCCTCTCAGAACTCTAGCATACCCTTGGATTTTCACTTACGTCTATCCCTGTTTAATCTTGCATAAGATATTTCTAATCTTTGCTCTTATCGGAGGAAGCACGCGAGGAGAATCATTATTTTTTGTCAGAATTTTTTTAGTTCCCGTGTTTAATTTTAATAATACAGCAGACGATTTACGACGAGAAAGCTCCCGCTGGTAAGCACCTATCACCACCAATATCTCCCACGTTAATCACAATAATCACTCACTGTTTTTTGCAGAAGGAGGAGCAAGAAGAATGATGCGTCCTCACCTGCAGCCGAAAACGTACGTAAACCGAAGTTCTGATAGCAAATCGAACAAATTTACCTTTATCCTTTGTTAAATCTTATCTTACGATCTACAACAGAAAAACTCTACATATACAGGGTGATTGACTTTTCATTGTCAAGCTTGTATTTACTGAAATACATAAAAAACAATGCATACAAAAAAAAATACTTTAGAAAATTGTCAAGTTAAATTAGATATTCACAACGGTGTACCTACCTACACAATTTTTTTCCATGGTCATTTTAGGGTAAAATACCCAACTTTGTATTTTTAAATGGAATACCCCATATGTTATTATATTTTCAGGCTGTCTAAATAATAAAATAACTTTTCAAATGGAATGCTTTTATGTTATTGCATCTTTAGATTGTCTGAGAAGAAAAAATAAATCTTGATCAGCAACTATCGTATATATGGACGGGCAATTAAGAAAGGTGTCTGAGGTAATCGAACGAGATCCTCATGCATGAATGGAGTAAATTGGAGAAAGGGGTCTTGAGTTTACAGTTGTCTCATTTGAGTTATTAACGTGTAAAACTGCCCCACGGTTAGAAGGGCATTACCAGGAACACGTTTCAAGTGATACTTCATGCTTTTAACACCTGCTTCCTGCTTCCCATTACACACCTTGGTGTAGAGAAACAGAAGGAATAAAACTCCATAATATGCTTTCATTTTCTAGAAATTCAGCAAATTTACTTTAATTTTTTCTCAAAAATGTATTTAATTTTTTGAGCTCTGCATCTGCTCTAATAAAATTGGATGCGTTATCGAAGAAAATTATATGTGGTTTTCCACGTCTTGTCATGAAGCAGCGGAAAGCAGCCATAAAAGCTTCTATGGTCAGATCAGAAACGATTTCTGATCTAGACGTGCATTTGGCAGATTTCCCATTAATTGTTCGTTAATTTTAGGTTTTGCTCTAAAACATTTTATACAAAATTAACTGTATTTCTCGATAAATTTCTTCCAGACAGTATCCAAAACTTATCACATATACTAATACATATACTGGGTGTCTCAAAACATGTGCCGAAAAATGAAAGTTGTAATTACTTGGCGCGTTCTAAGAAAAAAGCAAGCTCACCGTTTTCGAGATACCTACAGGAGGTGTAAAAAAAATCGGGTTTTTGACGATATATCAGGAGCCATTTCAGATACATAGCTCATTTTGCACACACCTTAACCTAATACTACTAAAAGTCAGATAACTCATTATTTTGAGAGCTTTGGCCTCTTTTTTGTTAACCAATTTGGTTTCCGTAAGAACAGGTCTACTGAACAAGCTGTTAATAAGTTAGTACAGTATATCGTGGATGGCTGGGAACAAGGATTTATAGCAGGTACATGTTTCTATGACCTGAGTAAGGCCTTCGATTGTGTCTCATCAGAAATTTTAATAGCTAAACTGAAATTGTATAATTTTGATACGATAAGTTGCAGTCTGGTAGACTCGTTTCTCTGTGACAGAACCCAATATACAGTGATCCACGGTGTTGCTTCGGAGCGCACGGGGGTCGTCAGCGGAGTGCCCCAGGGATCGGTGCTCGGTCCGACGCTCTTTCTTATATTTGTAAACGACCTTGTTCGAGCAGTTGATGACACTGAACTGATTCTGTTTGCTGATGATACCAGTGTGCTGGGAAGCAACTCTAAGGAGTCAGACTTAATGGAATCTTTGGACAAGCCTCAGGACGCTTTGTTTAAGTGGTTTTCTGTGAATTACCTCAGCCGTAACTTAAGCAAAACAGCAAAAATGCTGTTCACTCACCGAGAGTTAACTTTTGTCAATCAACCCGCTGTGAGATTTCTCGGGGTTCTATTGGATCCTACCCTTAAATGGGAGGGTCATATCTATCACCTTGCATCGGTTATCTCTAGGAATTTGTTTCTCATTAGAAATCTTGTCCCTCTCATGCCTGGGGACGCTCTCTGTATGGCTTATTTCGCGTTGATTCAGTCGCACCTGTCTTATGCTTTGACGGCCTGGGGTCACTCATCTCACACACATAGATTGTTTGGCTTGCAAAGAAAGGCAATCAGACATGTTTTTGGGAAAAAATATCGTGAGGATGTGAGGCCCACATTTGTTGAACTTCAAATCCTTACGCTGCCATCGCTTTATATATTGAAGATGTTTGGTTGAATGTAAAAAAAAAAACAATCAAAGCACTTTTATTAGTGATGTTCATAATTACTTCACAAGGCAGCAGAATAATATTCACATTGAATTTCTTAGGTTGGAGTCCGCCAGATTTGGTTCAAATTATTATGGTAAGGTATTTTTTAACAAATTGCCTGAAGGAATTAAGCTTCTCCCAATGAGGGAGTTTAAAAGACTACAATTAAGGATTTCTTGTTGAGCAAGGCATTTTACCGCATGGACGAGTTTTTGAAATATGAGTTTGCTTGAACTAATCGTATCGTTGAATTTAATTGTATTTGATGTAGTATATTATATGTATTCCTTTTGGTTTACTATAGTTTTTACTCTTTGCATTGCATCATACCAACGGAATCTTTTTTCCGTAAGATGATATGTTTGTGTATTTTAACTTTGTGTATTGTATTGTATTGGAGTGAATTCTCCGCCTTTATATTTATTTTTGACAACTGTGAACATTTTGTAATGGCAAGCAAATATAAACTAAACTAAACTAAACTATTTGAGTACTATTTTAATTTTTTTCATATGCCAGTGGCGGGGATTCTAGGGTTGCGCGAGGTTTCTTGGCATCTAATTTTCATGGCACTAGAAAAATTGTAATTTTCAAAACAAATTATTTTAAACGCATTATTTTCTACACAAAAAAAAAAAAACACTCTTTGTCATAATTGCTAACGTGAACCATTTTCGAGGAAAATGGTGTTTTATGATAAAAATCATGAAAATAGTAGCATCATGTTTTGTTGTTGATAGAAACATTTTGTTTCTTATTTCGTCGTCATTGTTTATTGCGTTTTTTGAAATTCACGATAATTATTTTCCAGTTTGTTTAAAAAGATCTTATTACCGTTATTAACTAACTGAATTGCTCATTTTTACTATTTTGTTTGCAAAGTGATAAATAAAATGATTTTATTGATAGAGAGATGTACGATATGTATTTTGTTTATGGTGTTGCCGATGGAAATGCAGCGGAAGCTCGACTAATTTATCAGACACCAAATAAAAAGTCCTGTATTCGTATTCACGAACGTCTACATGAAACTGAAAGTCTTCATAAAAGAGCATAATTCCTCCGCAAACGGAATAAACTGTTCTTCAAGAAATCGGAGACAACCCAGCAACAAGTACTAGAAAAATAGCTTCAAACCTAAACCTAAGTCACATCATAGTATGGAGGATATTAAAAAGCCAGATGTTATGTCCATATCACATACAGCGAGTACAGGCGCTTTTATCAGGGGCTTTCCACAAAGATAATATTCTATGTGTCAATGGTTTTCAAAGTATAATCACGCAAAATCATTAGCACAAGTTCTATTTACGTACGAAACAAATTTTTCTCGATATAAAATTGTGAATTTCTATAATAATCATCTATGAGCTAACGAAAATCCACATATAATGGAAGGGCATCATCAGCAAATATTTCTGTTAATATTTGAGCGGGTGTTGTAGGAGATCAATTAATATGGTCATACGTTTTGCCGTTAAGGCTGAAGGGTCAATCATATCGTTATTATTTTCTTGAAGAAGAGCTGCCAGGACTGTTAGAAGACATTCCGATTCAATCAAGAAATGAAATGTGGTTCAGGCACGATGGTGCTCCTGCACATTTCAGTTTAGTTGCGCATCAATTCTTCAATGAACACTACACACTACACGAACCGTTGGATAGGTCAAGGAGGCCCACAGGCTTGATCTTCTCGGTCTCCAGATCTAAATGTTTTGGAGTTTTTCGTGGGATGACTTAAAAAGTTTAGTTTATTCTACGTCAATCCATAATGTTGAAGAACTGAGAAATCGCATCATTGAATCCTGCAATTCGATCCGCAGCACCCCTGGCATTTTCCTATTGGCACGTCAATCATTAAGACTTAGGTTGGAAGCCTGCATTAACGTAGGAGGAACTACATGAGAATGCAAACCGATTTTACAAGAAAATAAACATTTATTTTTTTTTATTCTAATAGTCGAAATTATAACACTATAATTTTGAATAAACATTCTATGGATAATTTTTTATCAACAATTATTAGTTAATGTTGTAAATAAAAATATGTGACAAATTATGTATTAACACAATTTCAAAAATCCAGGCACTTTAATTATAGCACTCAGTATTACTTAGGATCCAATTATTTATAATGAGCTTAAAGGAATGACCTATTAAATCACAAACAGGGTATAAAAGGATGAAAACCAGAAGTTCCAAACGAGTAGGTAATTAAAAAGGACTTCTTTTACATCAAAGTATAACGTCTGGCAAAGAGTTTTTTTACTCGTTATTTTGCATCTTTCAAAACTTAACATTAATCATATTTAAAAAAAAAATTAGAATGAAGACAGAATTTAAATATATCTTCAAGCATATTATATATTTATTAGCCTGAAGCAAATTTCAATAAACATTCAGGTCTGACGGATGAATGAAAACTTTTATTCAAGTTCAAGTATGATTGGAAGCAGTAAGGTAGTTAAAATAGTTATTTACTCAAAGAAACCATGTTTTCTTTTCTTTACCGAGAATTAAGGCGCGTGAACAGAAAAATCAACAGGAAAAGTATTTTTCCAGTTTCTAAATTAAAATTTGTTTGAAACTTGCTTTTGATGTATGGCTGAATATTTGAATTATTTTGTTTGAAACGGACATCATGAAATAAATAAGCAAGAAATTAATTGACTTTAAAATTAGCTATGCAATTGTTAGCTTAAGATATTTCAATCCATTGTTTAAAATGTGGATAATGGAAACTTTTAAACCATAACAACTACCGGTAACAAATAGTACTCTATCTTAAGCTTGAATACAAGACTGCATCTTTTGAATAAATAATTATGCATTTTAAATGTGTTGCCTTAACTTACCCAGAAGAGCTGCATTGAAAAATATTTAAATAAGTTGCAATTATCATGCAACAAGGTTAGTATATAATTCAACGACTTGATAATTTTTATTGCACCTTCCTTTATGTTGAATTTTTGCCTTCTGATTTCTTAGGGTTTAGATTCTTGTTTAAAAATATTACTTTTTGAAAAGAAAAAAAAAATAGAAGCGTTTCGGGACTGACTGATCCTTTGTTCACTCATGAAAATGTATAAAAATGTGAAAAACTTAAAAATATTAAAAAAAAAACTACACCTAATATAAGAAAATTGGTCTTAAAAACGGTGTTTGTCATATTTTAAATTTTGAAAAAGAAATACTTTTAATCAATAAGACCTAAACCCGAAATTCAGAAGACAATAAAGTCGTTGGACTTTATTTTGAATCAATTAATATAAGCCCATCTGCAATTAACTTAAAAAAAGAAACTATCGTTTATTAGAATAATTGGTAATACCTAACTTAATAGCAATTCATAGTTTGTTGTGCAGATAAACACGTTTACTTTCAATTCAGCAACGATCAAAGTGTAAACTTTTTCTAAGCTTTAATAAATAAATTACTTTAATGCAATATACTGCTCCCACAAAAATAAACTTTGTATTTACTATCTACTAGACATATGTAATAAAACTAATGAAACTCACCGATAAAATCGTAAGAAAAAATTGCTCAGCTTTCAACCACTAGACCATAAGTACAATAAAAGTTAATTTTCTTCTATCGCGAATGCAATCAAAATTAAGCACATCTATAATACTAAAAATATGCTTCTAAATTCATAAGCAGAATGTTAGAGGAACAGATCGTCAAGTTGAGAAAGTTTCAAAGAGCGCACAGAACTGCTCTGGTTACACGCGTCCTGCTTGGGATGGTGTTGCGCGGCAACTGCCCGACGCCATCTCCCACAGGACCTAGGATAACGCGTCGGGGTATCAGAGAAATGCGCTAAATGTCTGCTAGGATCATGTTATGGAGGGGTTGGTAGTACCATATTAGCACCTGTTGTATGTCTCTTAAATTTATATCTTGACCTATGATGATTGAGGTATCTCCTTCAGTTTACTTCTTTTGCTACTAAAATTATTGACGTCGCGAAACGGAGAAGAATCTTGATTTTTCTCTAGATGAGTTTTCATTAGATGAGCTACTTAGGCTACCTTTGGGGTAAATTTTTTTCAAAGTTATTTTTTCCTAATTCCATGATAAGGAAGTACCGGCGAAAATGTAAAATTTTCATAAAGAAAATTGCGTAAGTGTTTAACAAAACATATAAGGCGATACACATTTTTTTCTAGCAAATTTTTGCCGGCTTATATTTTTAAGATGGTAACACATAAAGAAAAACGTAAATTTACCATTTGTAGGGAATTCCAAAAGGTTTAACTTTGAAAAGTAAAAAATACCCATGGGACCCACCGTGGTGCCGTGTTCGATGCATGAGCAAATTAAGAAAGGGAACTTTAAATCTTCCGCACCCCGCGACGCGAGTAAGTAATCGATGGAAATTTATTTGCCGCTTTTCAAGGAAACCCCTCCTTCCCTACATATTTCCCTTGGAACTCCATGTTTTAACGCAGCAAAACCAACTTTTTTTAGTCTAATGAGTATATGGTATTTTGGACTTTACTTTTTTTATTGAAAATGCACATGCACTGCAAGGAAATCCCTATGACGCTCTGGGAGCGGTGCATGAGCGGAGATATCGATTCACGTTGGCATTGAATCTCTGTAGGTTGTATACTTCGGGAAACACGCCCTTTGGAATGCTATCCCAAAGTGATGCGGTTCTATACATAAAAGAGGTCTGAAATAGGGTGGTACGAGGTGTAACGAGCTGAACCTGATACGGATGAGCGTCTGCGGCTCGGCGTGTATTTCTGCCTGGTCTTGATCTTGGTGGGATCAAGCGGGCCACGTCTTTTGAACACTTTCCATTAAAATATCTGTAAAACAGACTCAGGTCAGCTACTCTTCTTCGATGTTCGAGAGTGTCTAAATTTTTTGTCAAATCTGGGTCCCCAATCAAGGTTAAACTGGTTAAAGTTGGACTTTAGAAGTCCAATTTTACTGTAATTCTAGCCAAAAATACCAAGCTAATCAATGACACATGGTCGAGAAATTGCGCAGCATCTCGTAAATCAAATCCATGAATCAAAATCTTACAAGAGTCGGAAGATTGAAAGAAATGAATGCTTGATCTAAAAAAACAATACTTTTGAACCAAAGGCGTGCACAGGAAAAACGTTGGAGGTCAGTATGTTTCTTAAACTCAGTTTTTCCATTTCCCATTTCACTCTTTGATTCTCTTTAAGTAAAGTTTAGAAAAAAGCGTGCCGAATAAGAAAGAAGTATGTAAATCCTGTATCTTGAAAAAGGGAAGCCTATGTAAAAATGTCATGGGGAAAATCCCATTATTTTGGCCATCACATCAGTGCTAAGATTCATTGCGTTATTCATTCATCTATGTCGGACGAAACTTCAATTTAGAGGTTAATTTTTAAGATGAAAAATTGAAACTTTAAGGATTCCTGTAGTTAATCCAGTACCACAAAATGTCATAATCAGTTTCATTAGTTTTTTTTTCTTTCAGGCACCAGCGATAAAAAACTCCATTTTAGTGATAAAGTGGCGAAATCAAAATCGCTAAAAAGAAATATCGAAAAAATAATTATAAGGCCTTAATAAAATATAAAATCTCCATTGTACCCAGCCTTCAATGCCATAACCCCTGTGACTTTGCACTACACAAGTATTTACTTAGTTTACTCAAGAATTTATGATACCTACCCTTTTCAGATTGCATTGGTCAATTTATTACACACTTTTAATCAATCAGTCTACCTGTCATTTCTATACAGGGTGTCCCAGCTTATTCGAAGCGGTCTCTCTAGACCAAACGATGGACTTTTTCAAAAAAACTATTTGAAAATTCAAGTAAAGGATCATAATGGCCATAATTTAAAATTATTTTGGAGTATACAGAGTGTCCCATATGAAAGTGGCATATCAAAGTTATGTTTTTTTAAATGGAATGCTCTTATGTTATTGCATTTTTAGAGTGTCCGAGAAGAGAAAATAGGATTGGCTTTTACAGTTGGTGTTTAAATTCTGAAGTTTTTGAGTTATAAACAAGTGAAAATCGTCATTTTTCAAGTTCAAGGCCCTGTACAACGAAAACGGCTGAAGATAGAGAAAAACGGCTTACATGTCCCTATTTTAACTTTTTATGTACTATCCTATGATGTAGATGAAATGTTTATACAAGGTGATAAAAAATTTGAAAATTCTGAGATTTCTCCACGCGTCGCCAAATAAAAAAATCAAAGAAAATACAAATTTTTCTACACCATAGGATAGTACATAAAAAGTTAAAAAAGGGATTTTAATTGAAAAATGACGATTTTCACTTGTTTATAACTCAAAAACTTCTGAATTTAAACACCAACTGTAAAAGCCAATATAATTTTCTCTTCTCAGACAATCTAAAAATGCAATAACATAGGAGCATTCCATTCAAAAAAACATAACTTTGATATGCCACTGTCATATGGGACACTCTGTATACTCCAAAATAATTTTAGATTATGGCCGTTGTGATTCTGTACTTGAATTTTCAAAAAGTTTTTTGAAAAAGTCCATCGTTTGGCCTACAGAGACCGCTTCGAATAAGCTGGGACACCCTGTATATAGGTAAGTATTATTTGAAAATTTCTAAGGGCTATAGGAAAAAAGTCTCTTCTTAAAGTGTGGTCTTTATTATAAGATCAACGTTTCGACCGAACAATTTGGGTCATGAATTGGTTATCTTTAGTAAGTAGCTGCTATATCGTTAACTGTTTCCTTTTTGTCATTTTAGAATCCCGAAGTCATTTGTCATTTTCGACCCAAATTGTTCGGTCGAAACGTTGATCTTATAATAAAGACCACACTTTAAGAAGAGACTTTTTGCCTATAGCCCTTAGCAATTTTCAATTAATATAATTTTTTGGCAATTACTTCTGTTATTATAGGTAAGTATATTTTATTTAATTAAAACCTTGTAATTAATTTTTTGATTATTTTTTCGGCGATTTTTTTATTATTAATCGATTTCTACCGATGTATGGAAGAAAACTCGATTCTTCACTTTATCAATAAATAGGGTTTTTTATCGCTGGTGCCCGAAAAAAAAACTGATTATGCAATTTTGTAGTTATACAGGGTGATCCCGAAATGGCGGACACGGACAGCACCACAGCATCCATTGTGGATTAAGGATTCTAAGTTTTATTTACTGTTTTCTCCAGTATGGCTCCCTTAAGAAGATATGACCACTTTTGTGGAAAAAAAAAGTCACGACACTGCACTACCCTTCTTAAGGAAAAAATAATGTGTAGGTCTACAATAATACCCAGATAGATATTACCATGGAAATATATGAAATGGAAAGTTCAACAATGTTCAAAACAATAATCGTTGCGGGGAAACATATCCGATAATGTTATTCAAAATCTATTTTAGTTGCATTGTTTAGCTCGAATTTGAACAACGATGTCACATTGAAAAATTTTGTTGAACTCAAGGAATAGGTAAACTTTGAATGCCTGTAATTCCGTTCCCGATAATAATAAAAATAAAAAGCAAACGCTATCGTAATAGTTATGTCAAATCATGTGCTTTGCCAGTGGTGGTTGTTTAAATTTGACTGCCGTTTTGATTTAAAGTTTAGAAAAAGGACACCCTATATCTCGGTAACGAAAGCGAGGAAACAATTTTTGTTTTAAATTTACAGTCTTTCTGAACATCCTCTACAACACCCTGTATACCGTGTCCGCCATTTCGGGATCACCCTGTATATTAATTACACGAATTCTCAAAGTTACAATTTTCTATCTTAAAATTAACCTCTATTTTCGGGGTGGACATAAATGATGAACCATCCTGTACATACATGCTGTACAATGCAGGCAACAGGAAGAAGCAGGCGAAAAGATTTTACTCCACACAAAAGACAGTGTGGAGACCAAAGAGAAAAACCAAATATAACTTCCACGTATTTACTTGTTTTGGACATCTCTTCTTTCTTTCACGTACTCGAAATTACCGCGTTCAGAAGATGTATTTTCAGGAGATCTTCGGTAATGCGAAGGGTTAGAGATACATGAGCATTAGTGCCATATGTTCAAAAGTAAGTACGAGTAAACATACATTCACTAGATCAGACGTAAGGTCATCATTTGCAATGGAAGTGAAACATACTACCTGGAAAGTGTGGAGGTCATCTCCTGAGCTGCTGAAGCCCTGCAAGTTACCTATCTGTCTACCAAAGCGATTTATTTCTTAGACTACTTTTCACGTTTTGGAGGAGAAGTTTACTGTTTTACTCACAAATGCGCAGAAGACTTCTCGGTAAGTCATGCTAGAAAGCTTCTCGTTCTTTGAAAAAATTGTAGTGCACGAATTCCCCCCACCCACAAAAGTGGCACTAAGGTAGCGTTGTCTTCGTTCAGCAGAATAGGCAGTAAAACTTTGGAATGCTTAGAGATGGAAACATTCTAGGGCTAGAAACTGAGGAATATTTGTTGCTGTGGAGAGGATGCTGATCCGGTATTCTCTGCCTTCTATATACCATGAGAACGTGCAGAGAATTGGTTAAGTGAAATTGTTCTATGGATTCCGTACAAGATTTTACTGTTCAAAGATCTAAGTTCCTCTATTCAAAATTCGTGAAAAAAATGGATTTTGCAGGTGCTTGAAATTTTTCTAGAAAATTTTAACATCTATAGATGTATAGGGCTAAGATACGAAATGAAATGCTGCACATCTTTAATGACCTCCATTTTGTGTTATACACTGATTTTTTTTAAGTGGCCCTCAACCTGGAATGTTTTATACGGCATCAACTACGGCTCCATCAGAAAGTAAAACATTTAAATAAAAAAAAAAACAAGTGTTTTGGTTGGCTTTTGTAGCCAAGACGCTTCTAAGTAAATTAAAAAAAAAAAAAAAAAGCTTAAATAAATTCAAAATAATAGACACTTTTCATACGTAAAGTCAGCCGTATTATTTTTATTTTAATAATTAAAGCAAGTTGCTACTCTTTCAGATGATAAGGCCATTTTATTTGTGTATGCCTTGAACTCTTAGAAGAAAAGTGTCTTAGACTTGAGCGCTGTAATTTATATTTTCCAAGATAAAATAGCTATAAGGTACTTTTTCCTCCAAAAAATCTCTTTTTGTCACAATAACTTCCAGGCTTTCAGTATAAAATTGGGCGTCTCAAACGGCCACTTGCAAGTCAATAATATAGGACTTAGTTCAATTGACCGGATCAAGGATTCACTCCATGAAGTTCCAGAGTATATCGCTTGAAATGTTGGTGTAAAGCGGAAACTTTTATTAGAAATTGTTAGCAGGAACAAAAATAGAAATTTTATTTCCAGCTTTTGATATTACATCACATTATATTTTATCTTATAGAGGGTTTCTTATTTTATCGCAAGAGTAAAACATAATAAACGAAGTAAAATATCTAGAGTAATGTAGCAAGATAGTTAATCAATTCTGCTTTATGTAAATTTGCATGGTAGCATCAAAATACTGGGTGAATCGAAAATAGTGGAATCCTACACGTTACTGGAAACTATCAGCAAAAGTATAAATATTTAACATAACTCATCATAATCAAATCCAAATATGAAAGTGCCTTCGGAAATTTATTTCTTTATCACTACCTACCAAAAATTTGCAATGGTACCAGTATAGATTCTAGAAACTACCCACCATACCTAATTTAACAGAATCCCGTTATAAAGGGTGAGATGTAAGAGATATATAAAAAATTGTGTGTTTTAAAATAATTAAAATTGATATTTTTAATTGTATCAATCTTGGGAAATATTGATCCTACAATTTCAAAATGAAAATTTTCCAGACATAAGTGACTAAGAAGTATATGTAATAAGTGTCTGGAAAATTTTTATTTTGAAATTGTAGGATCAATATTTCCCAAGATATGGCCGCTGTCCATTCTTTTAAATGCCCACCCGGTATACTGTGAAAAATAACTTCAGAATAGTTTTACCCTCTTCAAAAGACATATTTAAGACTTCATTAATCTTAATTTTATAAGACACTGAATTCAGCGAAAGAACAGAAACAATAATTGCTGACTTTTTTTAAATTTGGAAAAGGATACTTTAATAAAGGAACTTATTCAGTACGACAAGGGAACCCGCACAGCGACCGCGTATTCGACGGATGTCTAATTATTAGTCAGTAGTTGAATAAAGACGACAGAATCGCTAGACAGAAGAGAATAATTATAATCAACAACAGCCTTTCCACGGATAAAACCAGTGTGAAAAGTCATCAAAAAGTTAAAACCCCCCATTGTTATCTGCTAGCCGTTCGAAAACTTAATTTTCTCATGTAAATTGAACCGTAATGAAGCAAATTCAAGGTGTGAGCAAATGAAAATATAATTATTTAGGTAGATATAAAAAAATTCAAACCCGAAATTGAATCTCTAAAACTTTAGAATGAAATATTACGATTGTATGGTCCATTCCATCACGTATGACCACCCCCGAAATATAGGTTAATTTTATTGATAAACAATTGAATCTATAAGGATTAGTTTAATAATTAATATAAGACCATAGAATGGCACAATCAATTTTTTTTTTCTTTCTGCAACTAGCGGTAAAAAACTGTAATTTTGTGGTAAAGTGGCCAGAAAAATCTATTTTTCTTCAATTAATCGGTGTAATTCGTCAACAAAATCAAAATTGCTGAAAAAATATCAAAAAAACTTATTATAGAGGGACTGAAATAAATAAAATACACATAATGTGGAAATGACAAGTAGAATGATTGATAATAGTTATTTATGTACAGAGGGCCGAAGGAAGAAGATTACGCCCGCGGACGACAGCGGAGGGCCTTTATTCGGCTAAGGGCGTAATCTTTCCTTCGGGCAGAGGTACGTACAATGTTTTACGCACAATTGCATCAAAACAATAAAAATAATATTCCTAATATAAAATAATATCTTTGACATTTGTTTAAAATTAATTTGACAGCATCGTTTGACGCTGAAAAATTAATATAATCAATAAATCAACTTGTATTAATTTCGCAATGAGACATTCTTCAGAAGCGACTTCTGGTTAATGGAATTACTTTCCAGAATGTTTCCAACTGTGTTTTTAATATTACAATAATTAATTATATTTATAATTAAAATATAATCTCAAAGTATGTACTTATTAATAAACAAAGCATACATTATTTCATAATCGCCGGGCTTTTTCTCTACTTTACGGCCCGCCGGGCTTTTTCGCTACTTTACGGCCCGCTAGTCGTAAAATCATAGTTTCCGCCATAGTAACTAAGACATAAACAACCAATTTTGATTCAATTGTGCGTAAATGGTAGTTAAAAGTGACCAATAATTTGAATGGGGTAGGTATAATTCTACCATAAGTACTAAGTACAGAGTCAGAAGAATGCCTATTCGAGTTCAACCGCATTGGGGACTGTTTACTTAGATTGCTGAAGGATCTGTGGTAGATAACTACCCTCTTCAGATTAATCTTGATTAATGATAAACTTTGATTCCAAATACATATTATGAACTTATTAATAAAATGAATTAATCATTTTAATTAATCGGCATCGTCACTATTTGAATTTGGTTACCAAAAATATTCTATTGTGTGAATCACTGATATTGTCCCATCTGAACTATTGTGATACTCTAGATAGCTCTTACCTTGAGGGAAACTGTAAGAGAAAGATTCAAAAAGTTCAGAATTCTTGTATTAGGTAGGATGATTTTCGTTATTGGAAGATTCCATCGAGTCAGATTAAAGTTGTCATGGCTGAATGTGCACAGATGTAAACTTCACCAATTATGTTTCTACTTCAAAATTCTTATAAGACTATAAAACTCCACCCTAACTTTACGATAAAATTACTTTCAGAACAGCATGATGTGAACAATGCGAATATACATCAGAAAGAACTTTTTGAAGATTTTTTTTGATTAAAATAGCTTTCTCCAATAATATTGCGCATTGTGTTAATCATTTAGAAAACGGTGACTCACTACGCTTTCATATACCGGGTGATTCTTTATAAGATATACCACCAATATCTGTTGGGAATATGGTACTAGAGTAACAAAGATTTTGTTTAATATTGGGAACGCAGTCAACAGGAAGAAAACTACAAAGTTGTTATAAAATAGCTAGCTTTGGAGGGTTTTATATTTGGTTTTATTCACTTCTTCATCGGGCACTAAAATTTAATAAAACAGTAGTTTTCTTCCTGTTGACTGCGCTCCCAATATTTTGTTGCTAACGCAGTCGGTCAAGACTAAGTGACCAGTATGGTCCTAGAGCCTCAAAATAATTATTTTTGAAATGTAAGTGGCCATGAAAAATCAAATGAAAATATTTATTTCCAAAATAGCTGCACTTCCGACATTATCGAAGCTTGACACCTACTTCGATATTTTGACAAGGACATCCTTACACATAAATTTATTTATAATTTCAAATTGTTTCATAAAAAAGTTTAAAATTTTCTTGCGAAACACCTATTGCATTTCACTTCAGAGATAAGTATATCATTTCAAAAAAACGCTCACAGCCCTGATATAACTCTAGAATTTGAGTCCTTGAAAAGTGGGACCATTTTTGAAAAATTACAGAAAAAAAGAGGAAATTTTTTAAGTAATTTATTATTATTTGTTTTTTTCTTTTTTTTGTAGTACTTGTAAGGTGTTGTGTGTTTGGTTATTATTTATTGATTTGTTTGGAAAAAAAGAGAAGAAAAAAAATTTTTTTACTGAATGGAAATTTCACATACTGAATTAATACTTGTTGTACGTACCAGTTGTTTTTATTGCCGTAAACATACGTTCTGTAGGTATTTAAAAAAAAAATTAAATTGTGAATAGATATTATTGATAAGTCTTTAATATAAAAAATGTAGTAGGGAGATAAGATACAAGAAATGCATTCGTTTGCTGCCTTCGATTTGAATCATGAACAATCCGTTTGATTATTATTATTATAATAACTAAGGCCCAGTTTTACACGGTGCGTGGTTCGGCGAACCACGGAACTGGTGCGTGGTTCGCAGAGACTCGCACTTTAGCGAACCAGGGGTGATCACACAGTGCGTGGATCGTTTAGTTGTCTTTCGCAATCGGTTCGCCGAGACAGCATGGAATCTAGTTTGTTTTATTGAAAGCAAGTTTGATAATGAAATCGTAATTGATTCCGTGCTGTTGTGCCGTGGTCCGTGGAGATTTGCTCGGAACTTTCCGTCTACAGATGCGCTAGACATCATCAGCGGTTACGTGTAGACAGCTGGACATGTGTGGACATGACTGGACAGCTGGGAGAGCGCTACTATTTATAGGATGATGGTCTGCTGATGACGTCATACCCCCTCCGCTAGCTATCTGCACTGTAGCAACGGCCGATCTCTCCGATGATGTCATAGATTTCTGAATAAGACGATAACTTTTTTGAGTGTGGCTTAACGCCGGATACGAAATCCTCGGAAGTTTCATTCCTTCCTCCTGCCTATTGGAATTATTTGGATGTTTATAAGTTTTAATAGACTAACAATGTAAACGGGTGTAGTGTGAAGTAATGGACAGCGATTTTAATTTCTTCAAAGCAAATGGCATGATGATCCTGAAGTAGTTCCGATGTTTGTACGCATACATCGGAACTACTAAACGCAACGTCAACACCCGCGTGACCGAACATAACAGAAACTGCCGGCTGGGCCAGAATGACAAGTTAGCTCTGTCGCGGAGTACGCCGTGCTTCAGGATCACCATGCCATTTGCTTTGAAGAAACGAAAGTCATGTCCACTACTTCACACTACTACACCCATTTATATCGTGATGCTATTGAAATTTATAAATAAATGTCCAAGAATGAATTAGTTATCAGTGTACACGTAATCGTCGATGATGTTTATTCGGAGAAAATTTCCATGGCACAAGTTCCCGGAATGAATTACGATTATAGCAATAAAAAGCAGTGTACGAAGACTTGCTATCAAATACCAAACTATGGAAGATTACATTTTAATTCCCGCCTGCATGCAACACAATTGGCATAAAATAAATTGCAAAACTGAGCATTGGTTCGCAACATGGCGAACCAGCACGAACCGACGACAAATCTACACGAACCTATCGGTTCGCCCGCTTTGTTATGTGCAAATTTACCGACTCCCGATGGATACGGCGAACCACACACCACGAACCGCGAGCCCATAGCGAGCCACCTATGTCACAAGGTGCGTGGTTCGCGGCTCGTCGAGACAGGTTCGCCGAACCACGGACCGTGTAACCGGGCCTTTAAGCAATCTTTTTAATTGATAACGATTAAAGTACCCTTTTTTATATCTGTAAAATCATCTAGTTTTTGCAAATACCAAAAAACAAAGATAGTAAAATGTTAACTTTGGCATTTTTTATCTCACCAAATTGAAGACCAGAATTTTTTAGATTATTTTTCTCGTACTCTACTGAGTGTCCCCTACAATGTACTGAAGAGTTTATCCGTCATTTTCTTAACACCCTGTATACTATTTTTTTACTGAATGGAAATTTCACATACTGAATTAATAGTTGTACATACCAGTTGTTTTTATTGCCGTAAACATACGTTCTGTAGGTCTATTAAAAAAAAAAATTAAATTGTGGATAGATATTGATAAGGACGTTAATATAAAAAATGTAGTAGGGAGATAAGATACAAGAAATGCATTCGTTTGCTGCCTTCGATTTGAATCATGAACAATCCGTTTGATTATTATTATAATAACTTATACCTACCTACTTCATAGATTCATGATATTGTCGATTTATTTTGTAAAAGTTTTTAAAGGATGTGTATGTGATGGTACCTACTGTTTCGTTCGTGATATGTAAGTGTTTTGTGTAATGTGGGAGTATATAAGTTAAACCAGTGACTCTCGTAGGTTTGAAGATTCTGACTTTTTACTGAGATGATTGATGATCGAATGACATATCACTTAGGTAAGTTTTTTTATGATCTTACAAAAATTGTTTTTTTACACATTTTTGTTGTTTTGTAGTTTTCCTGATGAAGTCGAGATAATCGACGAAAGCTTGAAATTTTGCATAAATGATAGTACTTTACTAGACTGGTTTTTATTTTGAAACCGCTGAGCCTTATCCGGTTGTACCTTCAAATTTTTCAAAAAATGTGGCAATAGAAGTTTTACAAAGAATACATCTATTATTATTATTTAGCTGAATACCATATAGATACATAGGGAAATTTTGAGGTTCAACTTGTTGTTCAACAATGAGATATAATTTATTATTACAAACAAACAATACCATTGCAACAATTTACTAATTAGTATAGTATCTATTACCTAATTAATAAGCCTAAATCGTATAGGTAGAGCAATCCGCCTATGGATAAAGACACAGTAGGTTATTCCGTGTATAATAATAATAATTCAACTTACTGAATGCTTCATGTATGTATGTTGCATTTGTAGTGCTTCGCTTGTTGAAGTGGGAGAAACCCGGATGTGGTTAGTTAATTAACCACAGACCCTTAAAGGTCCCTAAAGTCTGCACGTGTAGTTGTGATTACTTTTAACATAAAATCATAATAGATTATACAAGTACAACGATATATTTCTAGAACCTGATTATGACTAATTTTGTTATGTTTATCAGAATGCTTTTGAAAATTGGACGAATTTGGTGAGAGGCAACTATTTATGTAAGTAATTGATATAAGTAAATAAAGTGGGAGACGCCTTACTATCACGCATAGAAGTCAACCACAGCTCAGCCGTTAAAATAATGAAATAAAAGTCACCAGTTGGGACTAATCAGAAGTGAGCAGATACAAGAAATCACCTTCGTACAAGAACGCCTTCGTAGCACTGGTACAACATAATATAAGATCATGTTATAGTGACACGAACACCTTTCGACAGCAAACGAAATTGGACGATCGCACTCCATTGCAGTCTTGTTTTGACTTGGGTTTAGATAAACAGAACTGCGGTGCCGGCGACCGCCGAGCGGGCTAGCTGAGCCAGGGAGCGCCAGATCAACAGCAAGCAGAGCGATTGGAAACCTGATTAGGATTTTTTTCTAGTTGGAGGATCTGGAGAAGAACAAACCTCACTTAAGTTTTTTCAAAAGTTAAAAAACATACCGAAAAACATAATATAACTTTTTGTCCTTCTCGCACGTCTAAATCGTACGCAGTATCTCAAAAACTGTTGAGAATTTACCTACCAAACCTTGTGATTTTTTGGTACCAGAAAGGTGCAGCTTTTGTAGAAAATGTCAAGACCAAAATTTATCCAGTGGCGTAAGAAGTGATGGGTAAAAAAGTTGCACCACTGTCTACCGTACGTCCCTGGTTCAAATTACACAAAGTGTATTATTGCTCTTAAATTACACTAATTAATAGAACAGCAACACAAAAAATTTCATAAAAAAATATTCAGTCATCTTTACAAAAACATGTACCTACCTATCTATTATTTTATTTTTAACATTAAACACCCTGTAACTTCGTTAATACTCAATTTAGAGGGTAGGTTCATTAAGACTGTTTTTCTTAGAATGAATTGAAAATTCTACCTTAGAACGTCTTTTATTTTGAGACACCCTATGCATATAATTCGTTTATTAAGATTTTGCCTATCCTGATAACCAGAAAACCTGTTTCGTTCTGCAGTGACATTATTATTTGTTTTTGAACGTGCCTCGTTTAAACAGGAGCTCGAAAACGTCTTAGAATTTACCAGTGCTTTAGTTCTCTCAGGCCGAGTGTAAACAAGGGAGAGTTCCCTCAAGACATCGCCTCCGCGGTTATGATATAAGACAACATGAAGACATCGGGGATTGCTGAAACTCCATAAAATCTGTTTGTTTTGGATCCATGTTGATGCAACACTACATGAACACAGAGATTAGAGGTCTTGTATTCATGCCAGGACTTTCAATTAAACTTAATAAAGAACAAACTCGAACCAGAATCTCTTTAATCTAAACATGGATTTCCCGCGTAAACATGTTTGTAGTTATTCATAAGTATACCTAATTAGGTAACGGTGGAATGTTATCCTTTCCACATTCTCAGAAGTAGGAATCGAAGGCGGATTGAATTCAATTTCACTTTGCTGTTTGGAGAAGGATGATAAACAAGGAATCATGATGACGCCCAATTAGGATATGGGTTCTGTGTAGGAAAAAAACTTGTCAATAATAGGTAGGATAACGATTTTATCTGTTTGTTATTTTGTAAAGTTAAGGTCACGTACCTTTTTTGCAACTAACTGTAAAGTTTTCTTTTACATAAATTCGATTTCACATCAGATTAGCGAGTTGTTTTAGGGAATTAAGAAAAACTAAGAAGCAGGAGAAACCATTTTATAACCCAAAATGATGTACCTAGGTATTACATACAGTCTTAATTTGAATATATACTTATTCATAAATATGTGGGAAATTCTTGATTCTTTATTCAAACAAAGGACAAAAATAATAATTGAAACAATAACTAATAACTGGAACTCTGTTTTCTTCAGGGTTGTGGGTTGTCTAGGGATCGTCTTCAGGCTCGCACTGACTGTAATTAATTAACAACGACTTATTATTTAACACGCGCAAAAAACATGACGTTCGGCTTACCGATACGGAGTTGACTGACTATTATTGACATTCTCGTTGTTATGACTCCCAGTTGTCATGGGATTGCACCCATTGTCTATTCTCGTTCCCACATTTCGGCTATCCTGGTCCTCATCGGACTCCGATGAGGTGGAAGCATCATAGATGGCCCATTTCTTCATGAATTCTGCACAGGTAGAGGTTTTACATAGGCCTTCGTGAACCCCTTCTTTCCCCACGTCGTAGGTACTGTTCTGCTTTACATGGGTTACTTGGTACGGACCCAGGAACTTCGATTTCAGCTTGAGGCCAGATCCAAACTGTGTTTTCTTGATCTTTACCAATTTGCCTAAGCGATACTGTGATGCTGGTCGTCTTCTTAGATTGTAAGTTCTACGGTTTTCATCTTTGGTTTTCAAAATTCTCTGCTTGGCATGTTGACGGCATTCTTCACGCGAGTCTACGAAATCTTGAATCTGCTCTTCTTGCAGGAGACGTTTTGTATCCAAGTTGGTTTTGTCTCGCATCTTCACTCTCATTATGAACATTGGATGTAGTCTTAGTGCATCCACGTGCTTTAGTTGCATTCTATCTAATTGATCTTCTATCAAGGGCAAGGGGTAACGATCCTTGACTACCACCTTGGTAATTTTACGATAGTCGATGCAGACTCTCTTGCTACCGTCTTTCTTGGGGACAACTACTACTGGACTGGCATACTCTGATGAAGAGTGTTCTACGATGCCATCTGCAAGCCACTCTTCCACTTGATTAGATACTTGTCGTTCAGGAAATGGTAAACTTCTTGGTCTTTGATAAATAGGCTTCTCATCATTAAGAATAATTGACCTTTCAATGTTAGTATCTTTTCTTTCTGTAAGTCGTTTAGGTGCGTACGTTTCTACCAAATACCTTACCATTTTTTTTTCTTCTTGTCCAGCCTCTGTATCTATCGATATATCTTCTGCGTCTCTACTATAAGTAGAGATGTGTAGCAAAGAAACAGAAGATTGCTTCTTTATAGAGATGCCATCTTGGTTAATAATAATTTCGGCTTGACATAACAATTCTACACCTAGTATTGCGTCAACTTTAATAAGTCCTGTAGAAACTACGTAGATCGTCGTAGGAAATATTTCGTCATCAATAACTACTTCAGATTGGAAATACCCAAGTGGTGATACTTCTTGCTGTCCAAATCCTACTAAGGTCACTGTGGTGGATTGTAATTTGGGTTCATCAATCAGTTCATACGTCTTCTGATTTATGATATTAACCGCACTTCCGGTATCAACGAGAGCATTTATTTTGATGCCGTTAATTTCAATTCTTTTCAACATTAGCTTGTTTTCTGAATTGCTTACTTCATTTTGCACGGTCAAAGTTGCCTTCGTACTGTCACTTTCCCTGTCACATTCCACTGCTTTGTGCCCATAGAGGTTGCACTTACAACATTTTGGTCCTTTGCTTTTGTGGGAACATTCCGTGGAACGATGTCCCATACTTCCGCAGTTAAAGCATCGTAGACCTTGCTTTCTCTTGTCAGTATCACTCAATTCGGTATGTTCATGATATTTTCGCTTATCGTCTTTACATGGTCTATTTTGCTGAACTGGATACTGCTTGCTTATCTTCTCATAGATTTCCAGTTTATCTTTAAAATCTTTAACACTTTTCGCTCCATATAATACAGACTTGTTGCTTAAATTTTCTGAAACACCATCTATAACATATTGGAAAAGGGCATCGTGTTCTATTTTTCCTTTACATGCCAATTCTTTCATAATTAGAAAATACTCCTGCATACTTTCATCAGATTTTCGTTTCCGCTTCGATAACATTCTGTGAACATCTGCACTGTTGGTTTTGCTTCCAAATTCATCGTTAAGTGCACTCTTCAACTTGTCCCATGATTTTAGTCCCTCTTCGGATTGTATAAACAACTTCGCTACACCTTTCAACAACTTTTTGGCGAATACTAATTTCAGCATCTCATTCCATCTGAAAATAGCTGCGTTTTCTTCAAAGTCGTCAATAAATCTTTCTACAGAGTAATCTTGTTTTCCATCAAATGCTCTCACGGATTCTTCGACATCTCTGAATGTCAACGAAAACTGGGATCTCTCGTTACCTCTTCGAATGTTATCATCACTATATTCTTCTTCATCATCATCAGTATAAAATTTCTCATGTGTCTGCATTCTCCTGTAGTCATCTGTACGTTTTCTTGTATAATCTTTACTTGTTCTTTGTGTGTTCCTACATCTTGATTTGATATCTTCATATTTGCATGTTCTTCCATCATTGCTACTCGTTTCTTCTTCTGAATGTCGTTTTGCAAATGAAAATTCAAATTTTTCTTTTCCTTCGAACACATTGTCTTCATAATCTTCGTCTCCATCATTATCCATATTTACAAATACATATTTTCTATATTCGTCGCCTAGTTCTTCATGTATACGTCTTTTTTCTTCACCACTTAGCGCTTCGAACGCCACTTTACACATTTTTTGTTCATCTTTACGTATTTTTTCTTCATCCCGTCTTTTTACTTCTTCGTAACGTCTTTTTTCTTCATTTTTACGAATTTTTTCTTCAACTTTACGTCTTTCTTCTACATCTTTAGGTCTTTCTTGATATTTCCGTCTTTCTTCTTCGTCTTTACGTCTTTCTTCGTCATATTTACGTCTTTCTTCTACATTTTTACGTCTTTCTTCATATTTACGTCTTTCTTCTTCGTCTTTACGTCTTTCTTCGTCATATTTACGTTTTTCTTCTACATCTTTACGTCTTTCTTCTTCAACTTTACGTCTTTCTTCGTCATCTTTACGCCTTTCTTCTACAGTTTTACGTATTTCTTCATCCTTACGTCTTTCTTCATCATCTTTATGTTTTTCTTCATCATCATCGTTTGTACTGCCATTTTCGTCGTCTTCATTCTCAGCTTGATTGTCGTCATTCTTTGCTAGGAGTGACAAGTCTTCTAAACAGCAGCACAAATGAAATCCCAACTCGTCTTGTGGAATTTTATTTGAATCAACCCCTAATATTATACATGCCGAAACTACGTCTTCATATGTCATGTTTTCTTTTATAAAATCAACCTTCATTTGCTGTTGTTTATCATTTTCAAATACAAAGCCAGTGAATTCACGTAATCTTTTCCTATTATTTCTATCGCCTTCATTTTCAAAGATAATGTTATGCAACGTTTTAATTATATTCTTCGGTGCAACTTTAATTCCTTGCTTAATTGTCGAAATATCTGATAGAGAACTCATCGTGTATGGAAAAAGGGAAAACTTTATATTTATCTTGTAAAAAATGTCACAACACGTTGTTATAGTAACTTCAACGCTAAACAACTGAACAAAATAATTTACGTAATAATTTGAAAATGATGCGTTGGTTAGAATATCCTCTTGTCAACTTTGATAAACGAATTAACTTCGTACTTACAGTTTTAGGACACCAGTTTATAATATCGATCTAATCCTTTAAATGCTTCTAGTCCTTCAAATCTTTCAAATGCTTCAAATCTTCCAAATCCTTCAAATCTTTCAAATCTTTCAAATCCCGGGACGGGCCGCCAAGTTTGTGGGAAATTCTTGATTCTTTATTCAAACAAAGGACAAAAATAATAATTGAAACAATAACTAATAACTGGAACTCTGTTTTCTTCAGGGTTGTGGGTTGTCTAGGGATCGTCTTCAGGCTCGCACTGACTGTAATTAATTAACAACGACTTATTATTTAACACGCGCAAAAAACAGACGTTCGGCTTACCGATACGGAGTTGACTGACTATTATTGACATTCTCGTTGTTATGACTCCCAGTTGTCATGGGATTGCACCCATTGTCTATTCTCGTTCCCACAAATAAATAACTTTGATTATATTTTATTGTCTGCAAAAGCACACAGAAATATAAAAATCAAATCTAAATACCTATCATTACGATTTCTATGTAAATTGGGACAATATATTTTTCCTGATAGCATAATAATATGTAATCAAGCTATTTTGATTTTCTTCCGTTATTGCTTTTGTGTTCAAGTACAACAGCAGCTCATTAATACAAAATATTCTGTACAATATACACTCACAAAGAAATAGATGGAATTTCTAAAACCTCGATTATGCACAACATTTTCAAAAGAGATATTTGTAACAAATCAACGTTTATTGTTATGCTACTAAATATCTGACTATCTTGCAGCAATGCAGCGGTTCAAACTTCCAACCAAAATTAACTTATGCATATCTTCTTTACGGCAAATCAGCTAGAGAATTCAGCTTTTCAGTCAATTAAACGCATAGAATTAGCCATTCAGCTACAAATGCAGCCATTTTATCTAATTTAACCGAAACCATAACAAACGTTTCAGAAATTCCAGTGGTATCGGGCTTCAAATACAACCACACTTATGATAATATTATACAGGATGGTCCAGTTTTTATGCATTAAATTCAGGAAACGACAGAAAATAAAAAATAATATTAGTTTCCTTTATGAACTACATTGGGGATATGTTTCGTTTAGAAAATACAGGGTGTTTAATTTAAAAAATCGTGTTTTTGGAATATGTATACAAAACTCAAAAAGCTTTTTTTTAATAATATCTAATGTCTACGCCACTGACTTTAATGCTAATATGCCAAAATTTGTGACAGATACCTGGTGTTGTTTGCAGGAGAAAAGTCTTTTTTCTTTCTTGTCGTATGACGCACTGTTTTCCAGATACTCCCTAATGCAAGATCCGGTATAAAGTAAAATAGGTATCTTAAAAAAATGATAATGAGTATTTCCAGAAATCAATAATATCTGCGATCAATATTGAAGCGTGTTGTATTACAAAAAACTTGCATGGGTTCCTAAATTGTGAAGTATCTTGGAAACGTTTGGTTTTACGATAAAAATAGTTAATAAAGCAAATTCAAATTATTTTTCGATTCTTTGTCTTTCCCTGAATTTAATATTGCATAAAAAAACTAGACCACCCTGTATTTACAGATTTCTAATTCTGTTTTTGATCTTTTGACATGTATCTATACCATATCTATGTAAATGAGCAGACATGGATATGAGGGCGGGAATATGAGTGATAGTAATAAAAGGGAGGGGGGCTCGTTATAAAGCCCCAAAAGGGTTGTAAAGCCCCAGGAGGGTTATGATAGCCCAGGGTAGCAGAATAATAAAAATGTATACAAAAAAAATCCTATACTAAAGCGACTAAATCAAAAATCATTTACAATAGCTATAAAAAGCCTGGACCCTTCTTCTGGACCCCCCCCCAATCTTCGCTGAAACTATAAAATTGAAATTTAAAAAGACGCCTCTGAGTAAGTTGCCGATCACAGTGGTGCTCCACGAGCAGCCACTAATATGGATGGAAATAAAACTCCAACAAGTTTACTATTATTTTAGGTACTCGTTTATCAGTTGACTGAAGTTACAAGTTTCATATTATAGCTCAACAACAAGTATTTTGATTCACTGTATATTGTAATAGATCCATATGTTTCACCACGAAAAGGGGAATTTCGTTCTTTCCAACCTGTTTGTAGACAACGCAATAGTCTTGGGCCTCCAAGATCCTCGAAACTAATCCAACAGTGGCAGCATCGTAAGCTTTAGGGTAAATCCTCGTCACAACATCGAACAGTTCAGTATTTTCGTTTGCATCTTTATTCACCAACTTTTTGACTAACTCCTTTTGCTCAGCAATACCAACAATACCACCTGTGTTTTTGTCTACGATTGGGACAACGTCAACATTCTCCTTCTTCATTAAATGGAACACCTTGTGAACGGTATCCTTACTAGAAAGAGTTTTAACTTGCGGTAAATTCAAACACGTAACAGCATGATCCCACCAAGAATGACCTAAAGGATTGGTGGTAGGCTTAAAATGCCTGGCTTCCATCCAATGGTCATCGACAAATTTAGTGAGGTAATTTCTTATACTATCCGGAGCGACCATTACAATTCTTTGACCAGGACCAAAACTCTTGGCAAGTCTTAAAGCAGCCGCTAAGGCGGTCCCACTGCTAGCACCGCATAACAAACCTTCTTCTTTTATTAGCCTCCTTGCAAGTTGATGACATTCTGGGTCATCTATCTTAATAAATTGATCAACGACATCGTAATTCAATGTCTGTGGATTGAACTCATAACCAATCCCTTCAACTTCAAAGAATGTTTTATCAGTAACATTTAATGAGTCTGGACGTGCTATCTTTGAGCCAACTGGATCTACTCCAATGATTTTACAATTGGGAATAACTTCCTTCAGTTTCATTCCGACTCCACATAGAGTACCCCCAGTACCAACAGAAGCAACATAGCAATCGATTTTGTTGTCACATTGTTCCAGTAATTCCATTGCAGTACCGTCAAAATGCGCCATGGGATTCGAACTTTCTATATACTGGTTTGCCACCCAAGAAGTAGGATTTTCGCTCTTTAGTTTGTAGGAAACACCGAAAATTCCATTTGAGGAAAAAGAATCAGCAGTAACCGGTGTTCGGATTACTTCAGCACCCAGAGCTTCGATCACAAACTGTTTTTCTTTGGACATTTTTTCAGACATGACAATCACACAGGGATAACCTTTGAGAGTTGCTACTAAGGCCATTCCAATTCCCGTATTACCTGACGTGGGTACTAATACAGTGTATCCAGGTTTTAAAAGTCCGTTTTTTTCGGCTGTCTCTATTGCTTGATATCCAACTCGATCTTTTACAGATCCACCAGGGTTGAAAAACTCACATTTCACAAGAATGTCACATGTAACTCCTAGACTTTGAGGTATTTTGTTTAATTTTATTAAGGGTGTATGGCCGATTGCGTCCAATGCACTCGAGAGGATTTTATAAGGCGGTCGGGTCCAATCTTTTCGAATATGAGGACAAAGGGACATGTCAGCTCCCAAGTACCAGGTACATTTTCGGGGCTTTGCTGGATTGAAGTCTTCCATATCGATAGAGGTGCTGTGTTTGTTTATAAATAGGTACTACTGTTGAAAATTTTTATGCTATGATTGAATTTTTTTCACTGCAAATTTTATTAGATCCATTATTTATTTTTAAAATACAAATAAACTTCTGAAAAAGGACATTGTCAAACCTTAATGAATAATTAGGTGACAATCACCTTATGTCTATTTTTTGAAAACTGCCAAATGCTAGAAGGTGCAAACAATATGACAATATAAACAGTATGAAAAATTAATTTTTATATGGTGATCACTCAATAATTTTACTGAGTGATCGATAATTAAACCAAGCAAATGGAGGTTTTTTCTTGACAAAAATGTTAACGGAATGCCGCCGGTGCCATCACTCGCAGAATAGCCCCCGAATCATAACTGGACAGTTTTCTACTCGAGTGTATCATTTTCTTAATTTTTTATTTCCCATTTTTGTGCAAAAAAAAAAAATTCTTTTGTATTTCTGCCTAAAAAGATAAGAAAAAAAAATACAATGAACGAATTGTAGAGAAATAAAATACGAAGAAAATGTGAGCTGAAACAGTCATGGGTTCATTGCTCAGAATTGATCACAAGAACAAAAAAAAGCGTTTTTCCAAAATTTGGGATGTCGCCATTTTTTGACTTGTGGTGCGGGCTCTTTGCGAGATAGTAGATATTGATAGGCACTTCCCGAGTCCAAAACCCAGACACTGTCGGATAATTAGTTTTCACGAGATTGAAATGAGAAGTTCTTCATACTATATTTTGCAGCGAAGGTGGCGCTGGATGCTCTGGAGGTCGTCCGAATCGAATTTATCAAGCGTTTTTGGAAAGTATAAGTGTTCAGTTATAAAACTTTAGTCTTTGTTTCCCATTTATATGCTGAAAATAAATAAAAATTGCGCGCAAACATGAGCGAAAACGGCCGAGTGCTATAGTGGTTGTGGAGTAGGAGTAGAACACCAGATGAGAGGAAGGCGTGATACAAGGGCTGTTATATCCCTTATCTGCTGTTCTACCTCCACTCGACGACCCCTGACGCGCACTCACCCGTTTTCGTGTGTATTCTTAATGTGTGTTCGGAAATGCACCGTTTTTGAAATATAGGGTGTCAAAGAAAGATAATTTTTCCAGTTTTTAGAAGATATCAGGTGGACTGTTTGAGATACATGCAGAACTCAGCTTTTGTACATATCAAATCATTTTTATAATACCAGTTCAACTTTTTTCGTGTGCCGTTTTCGGAGGTCTTAGAATTGATCGAAATTTTTTTGCCCTTCATTTTCCGACACACGTGGAAAAATAGCAATTTTTCTCGAAAGCGGCTCATGTAGCAATTATAACTAAGATATGCGCTTTTAAAATGTCAATTTTCCCAGTGTCGTAGATATTAGGGGCAAAAAACAACCCTCAAATCTAAGTCACTGGCATATGAAAGAGAAATTAGTAAGCACTAAAAAAGTAGCCAATATCAGTGGAAAACTAATTTTTTTTTGACAAGTCGGCTGCAAAAAAAGTTCGTTTGCGGATACACGTTAATTGTTTATTTTTTACCAGAGAATCTGCCAAAGAAATATAAGCAAAAATACAAAAATTGAGATTTTTTTACTAAATATCAAATATCAAAAAATAAAAACTTTAGCAGAAAGTTGTGCAGTTAGGATATGGAGACTTTTCCGCGAGTGATGGCACTGACGGTATTCCGCTGCTATTTTTTGTCAGAATCTGGTGATTTTTTAGCACTGTTGCTTGGCGTAAATAAGGAGCTAATAATACGAAGTCTTCATTTAATTTGAGCACCGATAGTTAAAAAATTAAAAGGTTAAGATCAGGTTAGGGCAGTTTTTCAATATGCAGCTTTTTTCGTAAACTTATTTGCTTTCCACGAGATATACGTAATAGGGTATTATTGTACGCATGTGAAATTTGTAGTACTTATCGCCACTCTAATTTTATACTTATTTTATCTACGAGTTAAGAATATATGGCAAATACGAGGAATGATATACCGAGAAAAAGTTGATTGTGGTCTTGTTAGCGCATTTTGAACATTTTGGTTCCTTTGACAAGGTTCAGCAGTCCGCTAACCAAGGTTTTTTTCCGCCAGATGGCTCCCGGGACTGATTGGTCCCAGGACCGCATAGCGCGTTCTTGCGAGTGCTGGACACTCGAATATCACATGAGAAGCTGTCTCGTCTTCTTCATTGCAGAGTCTACAAACTGGTTCTTCTCTGTATATCCCCAGTTTATGTAGGTGTACTCTTAGGTGGCAGTGTCCTGTGAGAAGACCCACCACCGTTCTGATCTGCAATCTGTTTAGTTGCAGTATCTGTCTGGCAAGGTTTTGAGAAGACTCCTTGAACATCACCTTACCATGTTTGTTTCCTGTTATACGGTTCCAGTGTGCTCTATGTTGGGTTCTTACCCACTGAGCCACCGCCCCGCGTACAGTGTTCCTTGGGATGCCAAACACTGGTTCGGGCCCAGTGTAGTTCATCTCAGCGCCTTTCTTGGCTAGTTGATCTGCCGCCTCATTACCAGGCGTCCCACGGTGACCCGGAACTCAAACTAGTGTCACCACGTTGTACCTGGCTAAGTCAATGAGGTCTTGCAGGCATTCCCAGACCAGTTTTGATCTGATTTCATAAGCTGCAAGGGCTTTCAGGCTAGCCTGACTGTCGGACAGGATGTAGATTTCCCTACCTCGATAGTTCCTTCCGGTATTCTCTCCAACGCATAGCCTAATTGCATTTATTTCAGCCTGGAAGATGCTGGCATGAGTCCCCAGTGGCACGTAAATATAGCACCCGGGGACCACCCCATGCACTCCAGCTCCGGTACCTGTCTCTGTTTTTGAGCCTTCTGTGTACCAGACCAGCCCTTTTTTCAGGCACAGGTGTTCCATTTATTGCCATTCTTTCCCGTCCATTAGAACCTTGAATGGTTTTACAAATGATATCGTAGCACTCATACCATCGGATTGCATTTCCAGGATAGGATCTGCGATGGTATCAGTTATTCTGGAATGCCCAGTTTTCCCATGTTTATCCCAGTTTTGGTTTTGTTTCAGCCTGTAGGCGCCCAAACGTGCCTCGCTCTTAATATGAATGTCAAGAGGAGGTAGGTCAAGTATGGCCTCCAGTGTTGTCGTTGATGTAGTGTTCATGGCTCCCGTGATGCCTAAGCATGCAAGCCTTTGAACACTTTGAATTTTCATAATGGCTTGTTTCTGGTTGATCTTTGGCCACCAGACTAGACAGCCATATGTTAGTATGGGTCTGACCACGGCAATATACAGCCAATGTACCATGCGTGGTTTTAGTCCCCATGTTTTACTGAATGACCTTCTGCAAGCCATCAGTGCCATTTTACTTTAATTAATCGCCTTCTGCAGGTGAAGATTCCAGGTCAGTTTTGCATCTAGGTTTATTCCCAGATATTTGACCCGGTCGTTCACCTGCAGCCATTCATTGAAGAAGATGGGCGGGGTTAAATCCTCCATCTTGCTTTTTTTGGTGAAGGGGACCAGTGCCGTTTTGACAGGGTTCACGCGAAGCTTCGCCCCGAGGCACCATTCCTCCACGATATTCAGAGCCCCTTGCATGAGCTCTGAGATGGTTTTAGTGTATTTTCCCATGACCACTATGACTATGTCATCCGCGTAGCCTTGGGTATAATAACCTTTGTTGTTTAGCTTGTTGAGTAGGTCATCCACCACCATGTCCCACAGCAACGGAGATAGGACTCCGCCCTGTGGGCATCCTTTGGTGACGGTGACCCTCATTGTCTCGCCAAACAGAGTTGCTTGAACTCTTCTGCCTTCCAACATAGCGCTCAGTCACCTAGTTGCGGTGTCATCGACGCCATGTCTTCTAGCGGCCGATACCATGCAGCTGAAGGAGGTGTTGCCAAACGCCCCCTCTATGTCTAGAAAAGCCCCGAGGGCAATTTCTTTGTTGTCTAGTGATTTTTCAATTCTCATCACTAGCTGGTGCAAAGCTGATTCGCATGATTTACCTGGTTGAAAAGCATGTTGCCTCTGGCTTAAAGGCCTCTCTGTAAGAAAGGTTTGCCTGAGATGTTTCTCAACCAGTTTTTCCATCGCTTTTAGTAAAAAGGATGTCAAACTAATCGGTCTATATGCCTGGGCCTCGTCGTAGTCATTACGTCCAGGTTTCGGTATAAAGACCTCTTTTATTTCTCTCCAGGCCAGTGGGATGTAACCAAGTGCCAAACTGGCTCTGAATATCCTACAAAGCACCGGCGTGAGATCTTCACTCGCCTGCTCTAAAAGGGCAGGATAGATCCCGTCCGGGCCAGGTGACTTGTAAGGCTCAAATGAGCTTATGGCCCATTTAACTTTTTCATATGTAATTATGTGTCTTGATGTCCTCCAGTCCTCCCTGGTGACCCTGTGATTCAGGTTTTCCAGGGTGTTGTGTAGGCCATCTTCCACTTCAATTTCACTGCAATCCGGAAAGTGTGCTCTGAGGAGTACCTTAAGAGTTTCCCTCCCGGTTTCTGTGTAATTACCATTGCTATTTTTTAAGGTACCAATGGGGTTCAGGGGATCTTTTGCCATGAGTTTGTAGAGTCTTGCTCCTTCGGATGTCGTTTCCACATCCTGACAGAGCTTCCTCCACGCAGCTCTTCTTGCAAATCTGATCTCCTTGTTGTATTCAGTAATGGTGGTCTTATATTCGTCCCACTTTCCTGTTTTCTTGGCTTTGTTAAAAAGCTTACGTGTTTTCTGTCTCATTTCCGCCAGTTTGGGGTTCCACCAACTGACATCCCCACCTTTCCGACGGGGTGTCTGAGTACAGTTGTTGTGATATGAGGTTGTAATAGCTACTTGGAGTTGTTCTGTAGCTACCTCGATATCGTATATGCATGCAATGTTGCTTTTGACATTGGTTAGATTTGCCCTCAACTCCGCCCTGTACCTCGCCCAGTCAGTCTTTCGTGGATTGCGATACAGCTCTGCTGTCTTATCAACGGAGTTGATTTCCAGCTGAATGTATCTGTGATCTGAGTGAGACGGTTCATCAGATACACGCCACTTGACTACCCGGGCGCCGATACGAGGGGAAGCTAAGGTGATGTCAATTATTTCTTTCCGTCTCGATGTTACAAAGGTGGGTTCCCTGCCCCTATTCAGAAGTTCCAGTTTCCTGGATACCATAAACTGTAACAGTGACTCACCTCTGTTGTTTGTGTCGCTGCTGCCCCACACTGCGTGATGGGAGTTTGCATCGACACCGATAATGACCTGGAGGTTATGGTCCTCGCAGTACTTAACCAGTAGTTCCATTTCCTGTGACGGAGGAGGACTGGTGGAATCATATGGTAGGTATAATGAAGCTACTACAAGCTCCTTGGCTGCCCCATCTATATGATATTTCAGTATTACTGTGGTCAAGTCCCTGAAACATAATTGTGTTATAACCAGGACTTTTAGTTCGTTTTTCATGTAAATGCATGTTCTGCTGTTACCGTAGGCCCTATTGTAAATGATCTTACCTTTGGCTGCTCCTAAACCTGCTACGCGGCCGGCTACCAGCCAGGGTTCCTGAATTAGGGCTACGTCTACATCTCCGGCAGCTAGAAGTCTGCACAGAGATGCGGAGGCAGCTTTGCTATGCTGCAGGTTGTAACTACACAGTCAATATAGATTTATTAGCGTACCAGTGCGGTAATATTGAAAACTTGACTAGGTGGGATAAGTGCTCTTTTTCTAATGCGATTGCAGATAAAATATTATTTTTTCCTTAGATTCCTTTGTTTCATTTCAATGACTATAAGATAGAATACTTACCCTATTAATATTCGACAAGCTACCGTTGATAAAATTAGTCAAGATTATTAGGAAACGGTTATAAAATAAAAAATAATTCTGGATCAGGGGATGTTTTTCAGAAGTTTAAAGAAAACCTCAAATTAACTACTTACTTAACATAATATTTTAATATTTTACTTTAAAATTTCTAGTCATGGTATAAGATTTCAAATTTAGGGCTCGATCTGTACCCTCATAAATCATCATAAATTCCAGTTCATTGGCGCAACTCGCCAAACAAATCCCTTAATTCTGATATCTACTTGAAAATGATAGATGCCTTGTAATTCTATGGAAAGTAAGAAATTCAAATTTTACTCATCTGGAAAATCTTTACTCAATATGAGATGTGTGTATTAAGTACTTACCTATGTTATGAAATAAAGGCTTTTCATACTAACTAGATCATAGATATTTTACGTTCTTCACTGTTATTACGTAAATTAATAATCAATTGAATTTGTTTTAAGTATATTCCACGTGAGTGAGCTTGATATGTCAATATAAATAAAATGTTTAAAATTATATTGGCATGAGAGAACATAGCTAGTACAAACAACTCCTGCCATGTCAATTGCCTGCACAAATAGATTTAATTTGACCCTCATCAATCTTTATTGAATCACCAACGCCATCCGTGTAATACTTCTAGGTATAAGCTTCCAATAATTCTTGTTAACTAATAATGGAGCATTACCTAAAATTGTTCCATTTAAATGCAATACAACACCAACTCAGCCCAGAAGATTATTATAACAGTAACAATTAATTGTAAAGCGCAGGCGGTAGCGCGATTAGGTTTAGGTCGCTGACAAAAATCGTTGACGTTGCCACCGTCTGTAGTTCGAATCCCAACTCGGCTTGGTTGTCTGTATTCGCTTATAAAACTTTTTATTTCTCTACAATTGTGTCTGTGGCTGTATGAGTTCATTCTCGAGGCCAAATAACCAGAGTGAAGCGACTGTGTCTTACCTTCACAGTTAAGACAAAAGATGCTCTCTATTTTTTATAAAAAAAAAAAATTAACAGTAACTTAAAAAACATTTTTTATGGATATAAGGTTAAAATGTTTGAAAATGTTAAAATGGGTATTAGGAATGTGGTTAAAATTACGTTAAAATAAATTCTCTCCCTGGTTGATTAAATTTGATACTATTATGTAGGAGAAAAGGCTAATGGAATACCACGCACACGGTCTCTAAATAGTGAAATATATTGATTTGTATCAAAGTTAGAAAAACCTGGTAATTTCAGATCATGATGAAGTTTCCATTAAGACTTTCCCGCAAATAAAAACAAAGAGTTCCCGCAAAGAAAAGCTTCAGTGAATATTTCAGTGGCGACTGTGAGATAAATAACTCCAAAGCTCTTAAAATATCGGGTTTCCTTTGTTATTTTTCCATCTTGACACATACTGTATTATTAAGCCATTAGGTAGGTATAGCAAGAAGTGTCATATCACTGTGACTGACTTTTTTTATTCCCTTGAATATACTCAAATTTACTATGATATGACGATGGTTTACCTCTTTGTAAACGGAATCAATCTATAAATAATCTATGAACAGAATCATGTATATAAAAACTAATTCAGACTTTTCTAAGGTAAAGAAATACCTAAACCTGCAAGGTAGACTACTAGTCCAGTAAAAGCCGGAAAATCTGGAGAAGTGGTGATTTTGGAAATTCTTTTTTTCCAGGATTCCTTAGACCTTCAGGAACATTCATCATCTCTAATGAATGCATTTTCCCTAGAAATGGAAAAACTAGGCTAATTTGCTTCTGAGAAAAGCACCCGAAATAGTAACAAGTGATATAAAAAGTTATAAAAATAAAAAATTTCTCCTCGAAAATCGTGTCTCGGGGGTTTTTACTCAATTTAAATAATTTAAAACCAAATGCAATGTGTAATATAATTTAGATAAAAATTGTCACTTTTTTCATTTTCGATAGCTGATTGATTCGTATAAACCGAAGAATTTCATTAAAGCTGACAATTTAGGCAAAAATAACATATTATTTTTTGTAACATTGACAATTCTTGAGGTGGTTTTACGAGTTTGGAACCACCCTCATTTGCTTTTTGGACCTCGGATTCGGGATCAGCTACTCCGAAAACCCCCGGGTGACGATTTCTGAGATGAAATATTAATTTTTAATATCGCTGTCACTTCTAGAGGGGATTTTGAGGAGTTGGAACCACTGTCACTTGCTTTTTGAGCTCGGAATCGAGATCGGCGCCCCCGAAAACCTGAAAGAGACGATTTCCGAGATTAAATTTTTTATTTCTATATTACTGACACCTCTTGGGGTAATTTTGGGACTCACTGGCTTTTAGACCTCGGATTCTTGATCAGCTGTTACGAAAACCCCCGAGGGACGATTTCCGCGATGAAATATTAATTTTTTATATCACTGCCACTTCTTGGGGTGGTTTTCAGATATCACTTTACTTGCTTTTGGAGCTCGGAATCGTGATTACTGATCAGCGACTCCGAAAACGCCCAAGAGACAATTCCCAAGGTGAGATTTTGAATTTTGTATTTTTATTATCATTTTACGATTTGGGGTAGTTTTGAGGGGTTGGAACCACTTTTACTTGCTATTGAACCTCATATTCGTAATCGGCGATCCCGAAAACCCCCGACAGACGATTTTCGAGGTGAAATTTGATTTTGAAAGAGATTTTATAGGTGAAGGTCCTATAATTTAGTTATGACTAGGTGCGCAGTGAGATGCGTAGCCTAGCTAAGTGAACAGCGCTGGTATGTTTAAACCCATATGGTTCTACAGTATTAATTCATCATCACCATGATGCGCGGCGATGTGCGAGGCGAGATGAACTGCGCCACTATATATTTATACACTAATGCCCGTATTCACAAACGATAATTTCCTAAATAATTACGTAATCAATTATCCCCATTTCATTCTATTGCAAAAAAACTGCATATCTCCATCTCACTCATTTAATTAATTACGTAATTATTTAGGAAATTATCGTTTGTGAATACGGGCATAAGACACAAAAGAAAATAATAATTTTCAAAATCGGTGGCGGTCCACCACTTTTCCAGATTAGACAGCATTTTCCGATTATTTACTGGGATTATAAAAAGCAGTATATTTTGAAAAATGTATTATTTTATGATAGGAGAGAAATGATTTTTTTTCCAGAAGCGCTTTAAATTACGGCAATTACGATACTGTATAAATGGTACGTAGAATTAAAGGATTTACAGCGCACTGACATGAGCCGCTTGTAGATTTGTGAAGAAACGACACAAGCCATTTTAATCCTGATTATAGTGAGATTTTTCAGTTAATAATTGATTGCAATCTGATTTCAGTGTCTTGAGATTTCGGAAAAAATCCTATTTCATTCGAAGTAGAATTCTCTCTTTGAGTTTCGCTCAACTGCATGTCCTGGACTTCGTTTGGTTCAGTTTCGTTTTTTAAACTCCAGGAATATACAGGGTGTCCCAGCTTATTCGAAGCGGTCTCTGTAGGCCAAACGATGGACTTTTTCAAAAAACTTTTTGAAAATTCAAGTACAGAATCACAATGGCCATAATTTAAAATTATTTTGGAGTATACAGAGTGTCCCATATGACAGTGACATATCAAAGCTATGTTTTTTTAAATGGAATGCTCCTATGTTATTGCATTTTTAGATTCTCTGAGAAGAGAAAATAAGATTGGCTTTTACAGTTGGCGTTTAAATTAAGAAGTTTTTGAGTTATAAACAAGTGAAAATCGTCATTTTTGAAGTTCAAGGCCCTGTACAATGAAAACGGCTCAAGATAGAGAAAAACGGCTTACATGTCCCTATTTTAACCTTTTATGTACTATCCTATGGTATAGAAACATTTGTACTTTCTTTGATTTTTTTATTTGGCGACGCGTGGAGAAATCTCAGAATTTTTCAAAATTTTTATCACCCTGTATAAACATTTCATCTACATCATAGGATAGTACATGCAAAGTTAAAATAGGGACATGTAAGCCGTTTTTCTCTATCTTCAGCCGTTTTCGTTGTACAGGGCCTTGAACTTGAAAAATGACGATTTTCACTTGTTTATAACTCAAAAACTTCTGAATTTAAACACCAACTGTAAAAGCTAATCTTATTTTCTCGTCTCAGACAATCTAAAAATGCAATAACATAGGAGCATTCCATTTAAAAAAACACAACTTTGATATGCCACTGTCATATGGGACACTCTGTAGACTCCAAAATAATTTTAAATTATGGTCATTGTGATCCTGTACTTGAATTTTCAAAATTTTTTTTGAAAAAGTCCATCGTTTGGCCTACAGAGACCGCTTCGAATAAGCTGGGACACCCTGTATAACCCTATCCTATTTGAGTAGTTCACAAAAAAAATATCTCACCGAAAATTTTACTTTGATTTTTTATTTTATTTTTTATTTTAGCAAGGAGTATTATTAAATTCTTACATCTTGGTTTAGTAAACAATGAAATTTAGGCAGTTAAACCAACAACAATAATTAATTATTAATAACATCTGAAACAAGCTAAAAGTGATGTAGCAAAAATTGAATAAAAGTCATTTGCTCGAGAAGAATGAAATTGGTGGTCCATTTAGGTGAGGCTTAATTATTTTTGAAGGACGTAGGAAAATGGAAATAACGAGAAACAATTCTGTGACTTTATCCGCAGGATATAGGACAGATAAAATCTTCTCCGAAAATAAAGTGCCCCCCATTTGTTTAATGCCTAAGTTTAAATTGAACCATCAATGTAAATAATTGGATTATCAAGAAGCGCTTTGTCGTAACACGATGTATTTTTCTGTAAAAGCTAACATAGTTATATACAATGAAGCTAAAATTTGGAAAGTTCAACGGGAGGGGGCTTCAAATCTTATTAAATAATTCACACTGAAATAAACAAAGCGGTTTATATGGGTTTTTCAATTCTCGAGACGCAGAAAGGAATTTATTTATAGAATTCAATAAAACTTGGAAAACTTAATTTCGCGTGCAATTTATATCCAATAGATTTGTAGGTAAATTCTTTTTTGAAACTGAACAAGAATTCGACTTCTTTTAATGTTTCATTATTGGTCTGGTGCTGGAACTACCGTAAATAAATAACTAAGGCTTTTACTTCCAATATTGTGCTTTGTTAAATGGGTAGAGGTTCGTAATCCGTAGATCCGGGGTACGATCCTCGAACAAGTCTAAAAAGTTTTTTTTCTACATAGGTATGGAAAATATTTTTTCATGGTATACTGGATAGCTAGAAGATCTGGTAACAGTCCAATAAATTTTTCAGTTTTGAGTTTAAAAAAAATGCGGAAACAGGTCAATTTTTTTCTATTGATGTAAAGTTTCTTTTATACAGGACGTTCTTGGCTCAGTAATGACGACATTTTCTCTCTGTTTTTTTTTTAAGTTTTTAGAGTTGCAGTTTAAATTGAGTGTGTTACGAGTTGTAAAAAAATGAAAATCGCAATTTTCCATTTTCAAAGCAATAACTTACATTGAAACGGCTCAAGATATTGGAGAGCGGCTAAGGGACAATTATGGGTCCCTTATACATAATATGTAACTGATATTACCATATTATGGTTTGAACGATGTAGATGAAAATTTTAATACAGGGTGATGAAAAATCTGATAATTTTCATAAAAATTTCATTTCAAGTGCACTGTAGAATAACGCTCTAAAAGTTAAGATAGGGACATGTAAGTTATTTTCCGATATATTATTGAGCCGTATCCAATGTGCACTGCTTGCAAAATGAAACACTGCGATGTTCACTTGTTTATAATAACTCATAAATTACTCGTTATAAGCTTTAACCGTGAAAACCATTGTTATTAAATATGTTATTAAATCTCAGGAAATATAAAAATATAACACTATACAGGGTGTTCCAGCTAAAATAAAACAGTTGACTGCTATTGGCAATTTTTGGGGCATCTTCTATAACTGAAGATAATTTGCTTGCGTGGGACTAGTAATTCTGATCAAATTTTGTATTGGAAGCATTATGATATTATTGCAAGCGGTGTATGCGCTATTTTCCGATGTCAGAGTCGTGGGCTACCCTGTATAACTAATTGCTGAAAAATAAGCTTCTGTTCAAGCGAAAAGAGGTTAATAACTGCTCTCTGATTTTTTCATTCAAATGATCATCTGTAGATTGATGTTTCCAAATTTTTATAGAAAGCCTCACTTTGTGATATATTTTTATATTCATAACAAAAACCTTCTAAAATAAATAATATTACCTTAAATTCGTATAGTTCAAGATTGGCTAAAGATTGCGCCGTCTCACCCAATTTTACTTCCAAAAGATTTTTCTTTAATCAATAATTTAGAGGCGTGATGCAATGCTTTTACATAGCTCTGTATATCTTCATTTAACATTTACATAACGATGTGCACAAATTCCGCCTAAAACTTATGAATTAATTATAACCAACTTGTACAGGTAATCAAGAAGTTTCAATAATTTAGAATGTATTTATTCAAAATGAATTTTCAGCTGAAGTTATTCCCCAAGACATTATACCTAGGTGATAGATGAACTTATTTAAAATATTCAGTTTCCTTCCTGACCCGTAAATAAAACAAAGTATTCCAAACTTTCTGAATAACAATTTAGATCGCGCGAACTCCATGGAGAAAAATGATTATTATTTTATTCTATTAACTAGGGGTTATTTTCGTGCATACTATTAACCTGAAATCAATGGGCGTTGTTATTATGGTGACATACTGAAAGTGCTGAATTTCTGGCAAGCACTGATAAAACTATCCCGAAGGTTACGATTCAGTAAACCGTGTTCAATTCTTCAAGTGCCATACCCGCATATCGGGCGTAGGCTACCTCTCGCATATGTCTGTGGTGCGCGAGCTATCAGTTTACACAGACATATGGGACCTCCCTTTTTATTGCCGGAGTCCGAACGGCACTGTTTGAAAGGTTTTACTAGGCAAGGGTACTTGTGGTGGTTTGCCATTGCCTTCCACAAGGTGGATCCCGATCTTGGCTCGAGAAACACAACAAATAGTTGTTGGCTGCTGGTGAGTTTCGAACCAAGGTATATCGGCACGGCGGACCAACGCGCTATCCACTGCGCCACGGGAAGGGCTAATGAATGGAGATTGAAATATAATTGTGGTTTTGATATAGTGAGGCATTTCTGAGGGATTATGCCGGAGAGATAATGCACATTAATTAGGATGGTCACATTATGCATTCCATTTACGTATTACGATTTATTCTGGAATTATTTTAAGAATGATTTCATTCAATTTTCGTGATTTTGGTAAATATTTCACGTTCGTAAATCTCTACTGATTTTGGTTGATTGGTTGATATTTAATTTTTTTTCTTGTTTTTTTTCTTTCTCCTCTATTTATTGCGATACTCATAAACACAAGTGAGATAGAAACCTTTAGAAAGAAATATAAATAGATAAAAGGTCTTTGAATGTGGTAAGTTTCCGGGAAACTAATTTTGATACAGAGGCGTAATAAGCATATTGTATACGCAGCCGATCGGACTAGGATTTCGTATTTTCGCGGCTATTTTTGACGTTATAATTGAAAGCTATACATAGCAGTAGTGCCTTGGCCTCTAAAAAAAAAATACTTGTCATAATTAAATGACAAATAATGAAAAATATTTGCTTTCTTTTGTGTTTTTTTTTATTTAGACATGGTAATAATTAAATTTTATTGGGAGAAACGAAGTTCTACCATGAGGTTAGATTCCACTTATATACCGTCAGAAAGACCCGCGAAAATACGAAGTCCTAGACCGATCGGCCGCGTGCAAAACGATTATTACGCCTTTTTCTGTATCAAAATTAGTTTCCCGGAAACTTCGCTATCCAGCTATCTTTTAGTTCTATCGATGCATAATTTTTATCCGATCTGGGAGCAAAATAAGCATGAACTGGTTATTTAGGTGCCGAGTCAGCCTTTTCCCTATGTCAGCAATGATGCTTTTCCAGTAATAATCAAGCTTCAATCGATTGGCGCGCTAACTGACGGGCGCTCGGCGAACCGTCTAGTGTAGCCGGCTTTGGTAGTCACTTTTTCCAGCGCCGCTGCATCTCTATATTATATGGTCCCTGCGATACCATGTCATAGTGACATCACAACGTAATTTTTTTGTCGAGGTCGAGGAAACAGGTAACCATCTGAGAATATCAAAATAACTGTTTAAAAATTGCACAAGATAGCAACTTGATAGCTGTTTGACAAGTCCATCTAAATTAACAATATACCTTAGGTATCTTCGAATCGAAATAACACAGCAAGGAAGATTGAGTAGATTAATCTGGAATGAAAAGGAGAGAGAAAAAAAGAGTGGCACTTTTACTTTGGAAGATCTGGAACGTAAAATTTTATTAGCTACCTAAATGTTATCTACTTGAGGCAGAAAATTGGAAAAAAATATTTAGAAAAGACAAATAGGACTAATTAAAATTTTTCGCATGTACCTATAATAGAACAGCGAAAATGACGATGTGCGAGGTAGATATAGTTGGACCAGAGATATAACGAAACAACTTCTGTCATTTTATCAATTTTTAGATTATTGGAATATTGTTGAAGTCATAAAATATGACAGTTTAACAATTAGATCAGTTCGACTATACGTAAATTGACTGATAAGGCATCAAATTATTATGTTATTTAAATTCTAATCGTACAAAAAAATTAAAAAATTAAAATATATCAAAATAAATACAAATTAAAGTTGAACTATGAGACAAAAGTGTGACCGGCCATGGAAAATCTGCGAAGATTATGCGATTATTTATGGATTTTTTGATATTTTCAACAGTAAATAATCCCATTTTTTAAGTTTTAACACATGCATGGTCAACAACCTGCCCTCTGTTTTCGGAGTTGAGAACTTCAAACTCGGTTCATATGTAGAAGCTGATTATAGTGAAGAAACTATTGATAAATGTGTTGGTTACAGATTGGAGTTTTACAGAGAATTCGAAAAATTATTTTAATAATTATAGTATTCTGTTGCACACCTGCAAGTATGTAACACACAGAAAAGAAAATTCCTCTAATATTTCCAGTTGTATTGATATTAAAATCTCCTTGAAGAGATGGACCGCGACCGAAAATCAATAATGGGATTCGGGAACGGGAAACTGTAACCATAAAGCAAGGTTCAAATTTTCCGTACTGGTTACCTTTGAAACGTCTTTACCAGATGGCGCCACACTTCGAGGATTATTTCTGGTTTCTGTTTCTTAAATTATCTTTCCAGCATTTTGTTATCAGAATAGCTAACAGATTGTAGACAGATTTTTTCAACTTTCAACCGTAATATTCGATAGTGTGAGGGCTGCTTTGATAGATGATAGATTTTAATTATACCTACCCTTTAAATTAACCAGGCATTCGTGGTTGGGCTAAGAAAAAAAAAAGTCTAATTTCTTTCAGTATGTTCAGTACCTACCTATGTTTATTACCTAAATTAAAATAATTTTTTTAACGAAAAATTGAAGAACCTTTGATACATCAAACTTCCTAACAACACCATTATTCTAAAAACACTTTGCAATTTAATATGTAAAACGTAGGTAGGTATCTACATTATTGGTTAATTATTTTTTCTGCAAAAAACACGTGGAAAATGTGAAAAAAATAATAATTCCCAAATGCTTCAAGTAATTTTTGTTTAATGAAATTCCTGAAATAAAAATGTACGATACAGTTTTTGCTTTTTGATGGCTATAATGTGCCGAAAAAAGTTTATGAAAACAATAAAATTGTTATTAAAATGCAAAATCCAAGAAAATTTTTAATTTGGTTTGAAATTTAATCAGCGAATCAAGCAATGCAATTAACATTGTTTCGGTAGCCGTTACATTGGAAAACTTTTATTGAACCTGCTAGGTACAGTTACGTTAGGTACCTACTATTAAAATTTACAGGCAGTTTCATAAGCTAAAACATTGAAAAAATGGAATAAGGACATGTGAATTATTTATAAAAAAAAATAATCATCTTACCCAGAATAACTATTAATAGTCTGGCTTTCAAGGAAAGGGAGACAATTACGATTTTTGAGCGTACTCTTCTTCATTGAAAAAATAATATAGAATACATAGAGCTTAATATAAGATGGCTTCCGCGCACATGTAGATAGAAAATTCCATCTGATAAGACTGATAGTAATGATGTTGACTTAAGTTGTCAAAGACCGTGAAAATTACCTAACTTTAAACAAATACATTAAACTATTAAAATACAAGAAACTTAGCCCTGAAAGCGACGACATAATTAAGTGCCATCTAGCGTTTCGGGGTGGACCCAACGACGATTCAACATTTAAACAGTTACTTTATTTTACTTCACTCTAAATAATAAAATGAAACTACTTTACACACTTTAACCGGATTTTGTGAATTGATATCAAAGAAATCAACCCAATTCACATACTAATTTTGGTGCTAGGTCCGACCCCAACGAATAGATGTAGCTAGTCTCAGTTTCGTCAACCAAATGCATGTATTTCAGTGAGTTTCCTGTATTATTAGTGATACCGAGTTCTGCACGAGGGCGCTGTAAAAACTGTCGCCTGTTTTAAGGGCAAGTTTCCGGTGTTATTATTTCAGGGTATTGGCAAAACTACGTTATTTCAGGAGCTGAACGATACCCAAAAATAAAAAATATTGACTGATTTACACAATTCCAGCAGTATGGTCTAATCTCCAAGATATAACATCAAGATTTTCCGGAATATTCTGTAACACGATTTTTTAGCTAAAATTGAGATTACCTTGGGGAATTTTTTGCAGATCATGGTATTTAACTGTTTCTTTTAAGAAAATTATATTTAAAAGTAAGATTTTTAAGCTAAGCTATTTTTCCGAAGTTTTCCGAATTCTTTAACTCAATTTCTCTCCATAGCTCCTTGGAAGACGCGATAGTTTTATTTCTTCCGATAAATGAGTTCGCTTCAAGACACAACCACGATAAAGCGCTACCCGTTAGGTACCTAATAGATTACTCAGTGGCGTAGCTACAGTACCGCAAAACCCCGCGGCCGCGGAGGGGCCCGGCGTCAAGGGGGCCCTGAGCTCTGGACCCCGGCTTGGCCCACAAAAGAGCCCCAAATCAAAAAATCAAATAAGTATTACTCTTAAGTATATTTAAACTGACAACTGACGACATTAATAATTATATTACGAATTGAGAAACAACAATAAATAAAAAATAAAGCTTGAAATTATGGCAGTAATGACGAATACAGTACATTTCTAATATAACCCACCCATCTTCAACAGTAATAATTCTCAGAACCAGAGGCAAAGTTATTCTGGTCCTATTGTAATCTCAGGATGATTATAATAGGATAATATAATACAAAAAATGATTATACTATATGAAATCATCCGTTTTATTTTATTACTCCAGCATGGGCTAACTAAGAGCGGCAATGGAATGTGATATGTGCTTTCAGTGCTTTCGCTTTCTTTCAGTCACCTCACCACCACAAGCCCACAACACAAATATGTAGAGTATATAATACGAAACCAATCATAAAATTTAAACCTGTTCCCGATTAAGGACAAGGGTGCATAGCAAACAAAAAACAAAGCAATAAAAATAGCTATTATAGACTGAAAGATGATGGTAAAGTGTCTAACATTTGGGCGGTGGGCGGCGCAGACAAACATGTGGTTCATTCACAAAGTCCGAACACCCAGGAATTCATATAATACCTATATCTGATGTAATTATTTTTTGTAAAAAAATTAAACTCTTGAAAAAATTGCATAAATACTATTGCAAATTATTATTGCATAAAAGTAAAAATATTGCATTTATTATAAAAAAAACTGATTGATACAATAAAAAGTTATCTCAATTACATTATCATTGACAATCATTTTCGCAATTTATTGAAAATTAATAATTATTAATATGAAACTATTCGGTCCTTGGAAAGTAGAAGAGAATTTTTCTATAGAATTGTTCGGGGGTTGGGGCTACTCAGAACAAACTGTAATCAAACTCATTTTCGGCACTTGTTTTATCATAACTTTTTTTGATTATACTTACTATTCTGAATCATTTTCGAAATTGTCAATGATTGAAGTATGTATTGATGTCTCGCTAAAGTGGAACAGATTTTCTGTAGCATTTTTCGGACACTACCCGGAGCCAGGCGGAGCTCTAAATAATTAATTTCTACTTAGAAAAAACCTCTTGCGCTTAAAAAACTTTCACCTAATAAGGTACACTTTATTAATTAGATTTAGTTAATTTTTTTTATTTTAATTTTAATTCTTATTAAATACAATTAATTTAAGACTATACATAAGTAATGTGGCAAAAATATTTGAAGTAGTTTTCAGGAAATGAATAAATAAATTCACAAATAATCTATTCTGGCATGACTAGATTTTTTATAATGGGATCACAAAGGGCAGTAAATTTCTTAAAAATATCAACATCTGTTGATTTTATTGCTACTTTGTTATACATATTTTTCTTAAAGTTTCACAACTGCCGATGAACCGAATTTGTTACTTTGCCATTTTAGTTGATCTTCGTCTGTACGGAACGTACAGTCTGTGTTTACAGTTTACAAACGGCTTTTTTATACATTTTAAATTATTTTCTATATTATTTTTATTATACATTTTAAAGTTTATTTTTTGTTATTTACATAGTAACTATATAGTGAAGTGGCTAGCTTTTGTGTTGCGGTTTTTTTTTTTTTTTGAAAAGACACTTCTTAATTATTTGTGAAGAATCGTGAATAGTTAATTAATTATTGAGGTATGTATTTACTATAAATATTTATTCATGTGTCAAATTATTTTATTCATATTACGACTTGATATTAATCTTACTTTTGTGCTTATAAATAAAATTACTTTAGCAATATTATAGTATCTAGCTATTCTATACCTTTTCAATGTCAAATTCAGAAAAAGATACCTCTATTTCAGAAAAAGTTAATTCAAATTCAGAAAAAGTAAAATCAAATACACAAAAGGTAATTTCAAGACTTGCAATTTAGACTTGAAGGTCTCCCTGTGAATAAATTATCTATTATAAATGAACAACGTTATTGTTATTCTTTAATGAATGCATTTATTATGCATAATATGCTTTTTATTTTTAAATTTTGATAATTTTTTCGGTGTGCTGTATGGTGTTTATTTACTGTGATGTATTAGTTATTTTGTAGGGCACCCCACAAAGGGCTCCTGGTGCGTTTCGTTTTTTTATAAAAATCTTTAAAAAAAATAATACTTTCATCAAAGAACCTAACTCCTAATAAATTAAAAGACAAAAATTCTAAAAGCTAATATATTAGTAAGCTTGTAAAAAATTAGTACTTTTTCCTGAATTGGAATTACTTATTCTGAAATTTCCCTGAAAAAGGATCCCCCTCCCGAACCCCCCTTTACTCTTGGGGGATACTCCAAACCCCGCGGAGGTCCACCTTATTGATTATACAGGGTTATGCAAATTTCATGGTGCCAGTATTGGGATATCCTAAACCATAAGAGATACAGGGTTGCTTAAATTAGATAAAAGTTGCGCTATTTTATGGCCATCTCGAATCCGTCAAAACATGCAAGATATCTGTGACCGTTCCTGAAATATCCTGAAAAAACTAAAAAATCGAGAAATCTTATTTTTGGAATATCTTTCTTACCATTGGAAATTAATAAATAATTTTTTGTAGCCTTACATAAAGCCGTTATAAGCTATTTATCTGAAGTTTCAAAAATTTTCACAGCCGACTAGATCCCAGAGTTTTCATAGTCAACTTTCGTTTTTCTTATGGCCGCCATATTATTTTTTTATGTCGTTCGATAAGAAAAAAATAATGGAAACCAAAAACTAATAAACTTCAAAAAATAACTTTCAAAAATTTTTGTTCTTTTTTTTTTCTAAAAAAAGACAACTTTTTAGATCGAATATCATAGAGAAATTAACAACCTATAAGGCAAGCAGTATGACTTCATATTGGCCTATTTCAGTTAAGAACTATCTGTTTTTCTTTGAAAAAAGAAGAATAAAAATTTTCCAATTTTTTTTCTAAAATTTATTAATTTTTGGTTTACATTATTTTTTTCTTATCGAACGACATAAAAAAATAATATGGCGGCCATAAGAAAAACGAAAGTTGACTATGAAAACTCTGGGATCTAGTCGGCTGTGAAAATTTTTGAAACGTCAGATAAATAGCTTATAACGGCTTATGTAAGGCTACAAAAAATTATTTATTAATTTCCAATGGTAAGAAAGATATTCCAAAAATAAGATTTCTCGATTTTTCAGTTTTTTCAGGATATTTCAGCAACGGTCACAGATATCTTGCATGTTTTGACGGATTCGAGATGGCCATAAAATAGCGCAACTTTTCTCTAATTTAAGCAACCCTGTATCTCTTATGGTTTAGGATATCCCAATACTGACACCATGAAATTTGCATAGCCCTGTATACAATATGCTAATAAAATTTAATTTTTGAAATCACGAACCACCAATGAAGAAAACTTTAAGTGGGGGCCCGTCAAAAATATTTGGCGGGGGGGCCCCAAATCTGAAGCTACGCCACTGAGATTACTGAACTTACCGTCAGAGAAAATCACAAGTGAGCGGTTGTAAATAATTGTGTTGTCATCAAGCTTTGTTGATTTTATGCGTTTATTCAAATTAAATATATACAAAAAATCTTTATTCCAGAGATACCCATAAACCCCGAAAAGGTCTGAGACCTGTTCTTATAAATCTTTTAAGACAGCGTAAGAAGAATGGGTTTCACACGAAAATTATATAGTCAATATAAAAACACCTCATATAATAATCCGTTCAAAATAAATACACTATACAGACTATACCTTATTTTGAATGTTAGCGGGCTAAAAAAAGAAGTGTAGCTCTCAAGAGTTGTTTACGACATATTCTTAGAATCTATCTTGCTAATCGTCAGGCCCTTTGCATAATTTTCCGATTCAAATGACAAAGTTTCCAGAATTCTGACCTTATTGACTGTCCGATATATCTCCATTATTTTTCAGTGTTTTCAATCAGAGTCTGTTTTATTTATGTGACCATTAGCGTTGAGCATAATCGTAAGTAGCTTCGGTGGCGTCATTATTTAGCAGGAACAGTAGAACAGAGGGCACAATGCGAGGAAATGCCTGCCATTGTCTTGTAGATTTATCATCCTAAGGAAAATGCGTAGGCCATCGTAGACAAGGTCTGTTAAACACTCGCTCAAATGCCACGTAATCAGCATATTATAAGGATTTTCGAGCATAACTCGATATGGAAAATTCTGCCAAAACCTTTGACAATATTTTACAATACGACAAAAAATTCCTTTTTTTTTCCTATGAAATGCATTACGGCTTTCTATTTATCTACATCCTTACGAATATTATTATGAGTAGATTTGAGAGATTTTCAATATCAACTCATATTGTCAAAGATTTCAGAGATTATAGTTTAGCCTGCTGACCTATCATACATAATGTTTCTTATTATTGTTTTCGGGCTAGCTGTGGATGCTGCCAGAAGTTCTGCGATCATCAAATAATACCCGCGAATTAATGGAATATACATACAGGTCATCGAAAAGGTAACAAGCCTAATAGTTTGGAAAGTGAAGATGTATGCGAAAAACGCCGAAACAGGTCGATTTTGTTATCAAGAGGGACATATTTTCGTGACAAATTTACCTACCCGAGTTCACCCCCTTGGTAGGGGTAGCTATCCCTTTGCTTATCATCATAGGGAACAGCTATCGAGTGATACATCATTGGAAAGCTACTTCAATTCTCTTTACAACGATATCCAACATTTTGGATTTCGTTTACATACAGGGTGGCCCAACGAAAACGTAACTCGCCTTAATAACTTGGAAACTGAAGATGTACGCGAAAAACACCGAAACAGGTCGATTTTGTTATCAAAGTAGGCATATTTTCGTGACAAATTTAACTACCCAAGTTCACCCCCTTGGCAGGGGTATCTACCCTTTTGCTTATCATCATAGGGAAAAGATATCGAGTGATACATCATTTGAAAGCTACTTGAATTCTCTTTACCACGATATACAACATTTTGGGTTTCGCTTACATACAGGGTGGCCTACATACAAGTGATTAAGGCGAGTTACGTTTTCGTTGAGCCACCGTGTATGTAAGCGAAACCCAAAATGTTGGATATCGTTGTTGGACCTGCGTTTTTCGCATACATCTTCACTTTCCAAACTATTACGCTTGTTACCTTTTCGATGACCCACCCTGTATAAGTAGCGGTATAATTACGATAGCGGGCAATAAAAACTACAATTTTTATTGTCTTACATAAATATAGAGTCAATATATTCACATAAAACAGGCATTCACTGAAACGAAACACTGAACACTTCAAGTTTAAAATATTTGAGAACGGAATTGAGTGGTGAAAAATCAGTCCGTCCAATCGCAGTTAGGTACAACAATACTGTTTTTAACGATGTGACTAAATTCAAAATGAGATACCTGTGCCCGCCATAAAAATTTTCATATGAACGTATGCCCGAAACAGCTTAAATTTTCAACTACAGGGCGCTGAAGTTTCAAGAAAAAATGTATTGTTTTCTTCATAACTGTTACTTTCGAGTTATACGCTTACGCGAGAGATTTTGACTGAAAGCTTTTAAAGATAAAAGTGGGACGCCACTGCTTTTAGTTAAATAAAACTTATTTTTAAATTTCTCAGTCCTCGCTCAACAAAAATGGTCACTCAAGTTTGCTTCATACCGTGCATGTTTTTTGCACAGAAAAAATTTCAAAAACCCGCATGGGTGAATAGAGGTTTATTTATTTTGCATTAAATTTTTTGATTTAATTTCGATTAAGGTTAAAGAAAAAAAAAGACGATTTTTCATATTAAAAATCAAATATTATGGTCCATGTCGACAATTTTTAATTTTTTTTATGCTAAGGCCATACAGAGGTGTCTGTTTTTCGAGGTTAACCATGGGTATCTCGCTTATCATTAGATAGATACGAGGTCGAGTAAATTGGGGCAAAGCTGCGTATTTTTATGCCGATGAATAATCTGAAAAAAATTCAGGATATTTTCAGTCGTTGCTGGAATATTTTGAAAAAACTGGAAATCGAGATTAATTATTTTTGTCATATCTTTCTTATTTTTGGAAATGATTGAATAATTTTTTGTGGGCTTGCATAAGTCACTAATAGCTATCTATCTGACATTTCGAAAACTTTCAAAGCCTACTAGATCCCAGAGTACACATAGTCAAATTTTGTTTTCCTTATGGCCGCCATATTGGATTTTCATGTCATTTTGTATTAAAAATTTAAGGAAACCAAAATTCTATCACATCGGTTCAGGAAAGGTTTTTTTTTCGAAAAAAGAAGAATCCAATTTCGATTTTTTTTTTTTTAAATGTGATAGATTTTCTCATCTAAAATATTTAGTTAGGTACTCTCGCGCGTACGCCACTGGTGAAAATAAAAAATTGTCGTCGGTATATCAGAAAATGTGCCTTCATGCAAATAATGTCTACCAAGTTTCACAAAAATAACAAGTCTGGTATGAAAGCTATGAAAAAAAAAACAATACATTTTCTTATTGAAACTTCAACACCCTAGTAGTTGAGCAGTTTCGGAAATATGTTCTTATGAAATTTATTTATTACGGGCCCAGGAATTACACATTTTTGAATTTGGTCACATCATTAAAAACACACCCTGTATATATAATAAAAAAATCTATCGATAATGATCGCGTCGAAGTCTCTAATGCTTTCCAACTTTCTAATGTAAGTAATGCGTTGGGCGTAAATCCCGGATTAATCCACCTACATGTAATGGAAAAGAGAGATTTCGAATAATTATGTTTTACTATCTTAAATTGGATCGGGATCCATCGTATTTAAACCAACCAGATCTCTTTTAAATTTAAAATGAATTTTCAATTTACGATGTCGATAATAAAATTGTGAAATTTTATGTGTATAAGGACCTACCTAGGTACTGTTGTTGTATCCTCTTACAATTTCTATTATTACTTCCAATTTTGCTTCTGATGTTGTCTTCAAATTTTTTTCCCATAAACAAAAAATAAACTAAATACCTTATTTTAAGCACCCTTCCTCTCACGTGGGCTAAGATAATATTTATGTATTAATCTTCAAGTTTGGATCAAAAATAAAAATGTAGAATTAGTTGAAATTTTCTTTTGTTTTACTTATCACTAATCGCCACCTGTTTCTCCAAATAAAAAATTAAAATAACCCACATATAGAGCTCTGGAATCTAACTAATACCTAACAATTTGAAATCGATAACAATAATTTCAGCAACATCATACAATCTTATGTGTTCTCTTCTACCACAGCAAACGTACTTCCACCTTTCTCCAACTAATTTTCTCCAACTGGCTTCCGATTCTCTCACCAATTCCGTTGTACGGCTTTCTTATTATTGAGTACAATTTCTACGTATTATGTCTTATTTTCTGACACGATCTTCTTCCTTCTTCAATTCCTCCAAATCACTTTCAATTATCTCACCAACTCTCTTAAATATCTTCTTCATTATTAATGTAACTTTACCTCTTCTCTTCTTCTAGAACAGCTATCAAAATACTTTTTCGCTTCTAGTTTGCTGAAGGACTTCTTTTCAGAATATAATTTTACATGTTCTTCAATTTCTTAATCGCCAAGATTCTTTAACCTTCTCCTTATGTTCAATCTTTCCTTTCCGATGCTTATCTTAAGTATTCATCGTTTTTAATTTTTCTCACACATTCCCTCCAAAATTCATCTCTCCGATCCCTGTTGCTACATCAAACATCCTCTTAGTTTTTTTTTTCTTCTACTTTGCATCCCCGTTTTTTTTAGCAATCAAAAAAATATTTTACTTTGACTTTTGCCATTGAAATTAACAGAAGTGCTGGCAGGAGAAGCGCAAGAGAAACTAAAGGGATCCGCCTTGTTAGAAAGAGCACGGTGTTCAGCGGGGGCAGTCGATGTGTGTATCTAACGCATAATATGAGCAATAAACCCATAAAATTGGTAAATTTTTATGTACTTACTCTGATCCGGCATAAGGCAACAATATTATAATGAGACACCTTCACGAACAATGATTCTAGATACGTATTTTTTTGTTTACTTCCTCAACTTTTATGATGACTCAGCCAGACATGGTGTCTTGAATGTAAAAGCTCCAGTATCACCGAGAAGGAAGGGGCATTTCTGAGATGAAATATCTTTTAATTGATAAAGCATATTCAGATAATCTGCATGGTGTTGCATCTTATCCTGCAACATTTTTGAGCAAAACTTGGGACTACTATCACAATTCCAAGGGACAGTCTCAGTGTATGCCCCATACCAACTGATTATTGATTACCCAATGTAACCTTTTCTGTAGTAAATAGCTTTCTTCAATAAAATATCCTTTGTAATAAGTCAAGAAACTTCCCGAGCTCAATATTCGTATATTCTGTACTCTATCAGAAAGTCTCGATGGTCAGTAATAGAGGCTGCAGCTCATGCATCGCTTCCGTATTCCGTAGCATTTGTTCGTTCTTGAATTGTTGACTAACTCACTTGAAATTTACAAATCAGAGTAAACTTCAAAGGCGTAGGTAGGTAAAGTCTGTACACTGAGAGTTGTCTGTTGTGAGAACTAAGGATACATCATCTCGTTATGTTCTTACTCCTTCTATTGCATTGCATAGTCAATCGAGTTAAAATGGGACGTATTGTCAGAAATACGTTTGAATCGACAGCAATTCTAAAAAGATGAGCGAGAGTGAGACGGAAGTATCGACTCGCGTCTTGATACGCTTAGATTGATACGATATTACGATAAGATTGTCGTCGTTACTATCAGTAGTGTCAGTGTCAGCGGTAAATATACTAAATAAGGTTTGTCTTGTGATTTGAAACGTTTTTAATACGAAATTAGCAGAATTACCTGTGTCCTGTGTTGTATTGTTGTTTGTATTTATTATATTGTCCTGTGATAAACTATGAGTAACTTATTATAATTGCTCGAATGCCTAAAAATCTACTTCCTTGCTTTGCCTGGGAAACGATTGAACTCCCTAGTACGTGGTCTTGTGGTAAAATTGCTGGAATATTTTACTTGCAAATAAGAAAACGGAGGTGTTATTCTTTCTTTTAAACGGCAACCAGCAGGTAGGTGACATGATATTTCTATCATGATGATAACAATAATTATTATGATTCTTATTTACTTGCATTATATAATATTTGTTATCAAAAAGTTGCAAGGCTCTACTTCGTCAATAACTTGTCGAAATAATATATTTATAGGATATTCATTATTCCTCAACACACGCCACTGACACGAACTGCGATACCACATCTGGTTCGACTTAGAAATAAGTGTACGATTCAAATCGAATTAAATGAAATTGTTTAGTCAGAATCAGTGTGGCATGACAACGGACAACTCTCAGTGTACAGAGAGTACTTTACAGTCTTACAGTTTAGCTGCATTGAGCTGTTAGAATTGCCTTGCATGTAAAATGTAAAAATGTGCTCATATTATATTCTATTGAGCAGCAGGATTCGTATTCGTGTACTTTGATGATCGGATACACAAAAATAAGATAAAACTCGGTTCAGATACTATACACCTAAGTATTCAATATTGCTTTGTATTTTTCTCTTGTTCAATGATAAAGCAAAAAAACTATGCAATTCTCTTTATTCGCTTTTATTAGATTTATCTATTAAAACGAACGCATTCACTTTAAATTTACAAATCCAATTACGTAACTACCGAGACTTTGTAGACTGAAAATCCTTTGCAGATAGACTAATAATTCATAATAATAGAAGAAGAATAAAACAATCCTTTATTGGGATGAGCTGCCTGCATATTACAAGTTGCAAAAACAAAGAATACTGGTGATTATTGGGAATGTATCCATGTCCTCCGGTGTGAGATAGTTTCTTCCAAGGTTTGTAGTCTGATTATTCTCAAACTGGGGATACTCGCATAGGATGTGTTTTGCTTTCAAAACACAAATTTCTCCCTCCTCCAAGCTCAGGCGGCACACAGCGCTAATCGCTAAATCCGTCCTGTGCAGGTGATGATTCAAGCTTGCAGTGGTCAGTATACAGTGTGTTCAGAACAAGAAGGAACAGCATGGTGATCTCGGAAACCGTGAAAGATACAGAATTGGTTAAATTAGCAAATAATTTTACAACTTAGGTGGCATTCTTATTCTGGGCACACTGTATGTATAGGAATATTAAGACTCTCCGTTATTTTCTGTTAAGGTACAATAGCTAATCTTAGTAAGTTTTGCCAGTGATGGAGAACTTCCCTCTCAGCCCAGTCGCGTATTTTTGTTTTGGCAATGTTCAGTGATATATCAACTTTATCTCAACTGCTTTTTATGGTAGTGTGGCAGTATGGCCTGTAATCCAGATCTGAGTCACTTCGTTGCGCCTTGCTAGGGCATTCAGAAATAATTGACAATTAAACCAACTCAAACTTGCAGTGGCTGGAGCTTGGGGCTTTTAAAGCCGCTTGGCTCTCTGAAAGTATTTTTATTGATATGCGTTGACAGTGCATTTTTCCTGCATCTGTACAAAGCTCTATGATATAGATTTCGGCCTGGAAAATTGTTGTTAGAAGTTCCAGGCTCGAGAAGATTCTCTTCTTCGATCCAGCGCTGCATGTCCCAGCTCCAGTTCCTATGAATGTCTTGAATCAATCGGTGAACAATCTGAACTCTGCTGTAAGGAGTTCATTTCTGTTGTTCTCCCACACGTTTCTTCTCAGAAGAAGGACCTTATAAGCAGAACGGGTTATGATGGTTTTGTCCTCTTTCCGAGGGCATACCCAGTAGCCAGTGACTTTCTATGTTATTCAATTACCTGGTTCGATCCAATTTTTAAGCCTTTGGAAAGCTATCTTGTCATTTACAGCATTCTATATGTATTCCATCTGGCCTCTCTTTCCAAATAAATATGGAAGGTGGTAAGTCCAGTAGGATTTCCATAGCCGCCGACAGTGTGATGTTAATAGCACTACAGATTGCCAGACAAGCTTATCTCTTTAGGCTAGAGAGCTTTGGTTTCGCCATGACCTGCTGGCCTTTTTAAATGCGAAATCTGACGACCATTATATAAAGCCCATAACATTTGTTCGGAACCAATTCTCCATGTTTTGCCACAGAACTTTTTAAACGTTCACAAGGTGAGTTTGGCTCTGGGTATAACTTTTTCCAGATTATAGTTCCAAGTAAGCTTTTTGTCCAGGGTCACTCCTAGGTACTTTGCTTCCTCCGCAATTGGAATGGCTTCTTCCAGAAAAGTTGAGGGCGTTAAACCGTCCAACCTTCTTTTTTTGGAAAATGATACTATGACAGTTTTGTGAAGGTTCACTGACCTATGTTCCCTCTCGCACCACTGATAAATCACCTCGAGCATTTCCTGAAGGACCCTAGAAATGACCGCTTCAGATCTTGTTTTGATCAGAATGAATAAAAGGTCGGCATATGCCTGGATGTCGACAGTCCATAGTGAGAGAACGGCCAGAAAGTCATCGATGAGAAGGGACCAGAGCAAAGGGGAGAGGACTCCTCCAAGCGGACTCACTTTCGGGCCAAAAGTCGATATTTTTCCCTGCGCAATGAGGTTGTTAAAATTGATTACTCGGTAGACTAGTTGATTACTTTGATTAATAAAAGTTACAAAATAGAAAATACCTATATAAGAAAACTGAACTGTCTTCTTTGTCGATCACTTATAATAAAAATTATAATAATTACGACAATATTTAATGTTTTTTTTAGACTTTAGTGTTTTGATTCGGAGGTGTATCGCTGATTAGGTCATCTCATTTTGGGCTAAAAAGACTTAATTTCGAAAAGAAAACTTTTTTGTCCTGTAGTACGTATAGTGTTACGATAGGGTTTTCCATCCATAGTTTCGGATTCCAATCCGACTCATTTCTGGTTAAAGTGCACAATTTACTTGTCCAAATCTCGAAGGACCAGGGCGAAAACAGTCCGGAATCACTTATGGTTTGAGTTTTGAGTTAGCTGTAAAAGCCTATACCTACCTAAATCAATGCAGAGACGATATTATCATCCTTGAAAAAAAATCTTGTATAGTCATTGGAGAAAACAAATATAAATAATTACAAATACCTAGTATAATAATTATGTATACCTTATAGCATAAAAGCTTTTATTATTATTTATTATTACTTTTGCACCATTATTCCAATAAAAAAAACATCCCTCTAACCTCTAGCTATGCCAAAAGCAGGCTAAAATTTATGACTCCAATGCGTCATAAATTCACCTATATAAATTGTATTCAATGCCCCGTTTTCTACTAGATGTACCAAAACGGCCAACCCTGACCATAAATCCACAAATAGGACATAAAATATAGAGTAAATAAAAGTTTTTCTTATCAAAGTGTGCTATTTTAGTTTGACTCACATTAATAGGATTCTGCTAAATATATTTGCCGTCCTTTCACGTCCCACAATCATTCTCGCATTGTCTTTTCCAAGGAGACTTAGAATAATCTCTTGAATTCTCTATTTATCTTTCTATGATCGTCTCAAAGGAACCGGTGATATGGAACGAAATCTCCTATACTTCAAAAGCTATCGCGTGGATTGAAAAAATGTAATAAAGCAAGACTTTTAAAACCACTTTTGCTGCTTATTGAGTTACTAAATTAGGACGCTTAGTTGCCTTTACAATGCTAGAGTCAGTTTTATTAAACATCATTTTTCGCTCCATTGACATGGCGCATCCAAAGTTACCAAGTAATTTTATAAGTAACTCCTTATAAAAGGAGAATAAAATATGTTAAATTGATGATGTGACGTCGTGGTTGGCTGCATTAAAAAGAACATAAATGATGTAATAACGAGGATGTGTAATGACTAGATTATAAGCACAGAGTGGGGTAATCACATTCAATTTTATTGTTAATTCCGAATAACTCACCTATAAAAACAGTAATTTTCGTTTAATGTCAGATAATCCTGTACAACACATGTCATGTTTATTGCCAGATCAAGGCGCCTATTTATAACCAATTTGTTAATGAAAGATACGTTTCGCATTTACTTTATAAACTTTCATTCAATAAAGTGATATATTATTTATAGTTCAAGAACCTGGCAATCCTTAGCGGTGTTATTCAATGAATTAAGCTCTTAAAATCAGCACGTGCTTGAGATTTCCATCCAATATTTCACATGAAAACTATCCACGTTCCAGCACAACTAATTCGACGCCTTGCAGTCTAAAAAATTTTGACAAGTCATTCTGAGAAAGTTCAGATAAAAAATCATGACCACCTTTTTCATGTGTATTTCTGAATCAATTTTGAATCTGAAAAACAGCTGGATGGAGAATCGAATACTTCTTTTGAATCTACGAAAATTTATACAGGGTGCTATTTTTTTTAAAGTAGGGGCTGTAACTTAAGGGATACTAAAGTTGGGGTTGTTTTGATACTGCCCTGTTATAAAATGAGCTTTACAAAATTATAATAATCTCCCCTTTATTCGGTTTTATTATAATCTGTCTATGAGATAAAATATGGTCTGGTCAATCAAGTCTGGGACACCTGTCTACCGGAACAGGAGCAATATCCGAGTACTCTAACATCGAGTACTCTAATCTTTCAAAATCATTCTCCTCGTGATAGCTCTGGGGCCCGGTGGACGAGTTGCAAGGATCACGAATGTAACTAGGTACATCCACCTGTCGTGCTGTTTGCTCTTTGCTCATATAATACGCTCTCTTTGTAACCATGCCTCTGGCCCACTTGATTATATTTGCTTTGAATTAACTAACCATGAACCAGATAGAGTTTCTACTAGGTATATTGCATTAGACACTAGACAGTTTATTACTAAAGAGTACTCGGGAAAATAATAAAAGAGTTAAGCACGTTTACTGGAATATGTAATATGCTTGCAGTTAAATAAAATAAACAATGATCAATTGAACTAAGTTTCCAGAAATTTCTTGTCATTTGCAGTTTCCATATACATTTATCCAATTATCAAATTAATTAAATTCTACAAGGAATATCAAAATAAAACTAAAAAAATTTCACGAAACATGAAACTTTACTATTTACACGGTTTTCTGTATAAAAAAAGGTCATTAAATACTTACTTATTCTTATTCTGCAGTCTTAAACTACATAGTACAAACACCTGTTTTGAGATTGACATATCTAGAAAAAGGTTAGATATACAGGGTGTTTTTATTGCTTAATGCTTAGGGCATTTTTATATAGAGAAGTGTTGGGAGTAGAAGTCTAAAGATTGTTACATGTATGATCTCAATCTTGACGAGCTGGACTAAAATATTTACAACCCCACATCACTTCCGGTTGTACAGAAAATTGCCATCAGCTTTCTTATTTTAAATGGGACACATACCTGTATATTATTACATTCTCATCGTGGCAAGAAAAAATTTAATAAAATTGGTTTTTAGAGTTCAAATTTGTATAGAGTAATTTATGAGTTATAAACAAATTAAAATAGCAATTTTTTATTTTCAAAACCACTTAGATTGAAAACGGGTAGATAGATATCTTAAAACGGCTACCATGTCCCTATCTTAACTTTTCACGTAGTATCCTATTGTGTGGATGAAATTGCTATACAAAGTAATGAAAAATCGGCGACAAAAAAAAATTATATTGATAATTAAAAAAAAAGACATGTACCTAAACCGTTTTCTGATAACTCGAGCCGTTTTCAAACTAGGCTTCTTTGAAAATTAAAAATTGCGATATTAATAATGTTTTATAAGTCATAAATCACTCCTTGCAAACTTCTTATTTAAAATAGGAAAGTTGATGGCAATTTCCCGTATAACCGAAAAAGTTGAAATCATTCACGTAAAAATTTTCAGATTTCTAGTCCAGTCACTTTTCGATTTATGAATGCCCCGAGGTTCTCACGCCTCACCCTGCATTTAGTAAGAAGTATATACTATTTTTATGCCGGCTCCACACGTTGGCCCAACTCCGGCAAATCAGCGGCAACACGAACGTGTGGACGGTAAGTTCGTCTCGGTTGCCCAAACATTCGGCCAACTGTCGGCAAATGCACGAATTCAAAGAGATTCGGCTTTGTCAATTCGCTCTATTTGCGCGCTGCCCACACGTTGGCCCGTTCGAGCTTGTCATTTACGCTCGACTATTCACTGCACAGTGCAGTGTATTTACGCTAATAACTGAAATTAAAATAAATACAACAACAATGACAACCTGGAATGACGAAAGAGTTTTCCAGTTTCTCGAACTTTATCAAAGTGAACCAATGATATGGGACCTGAAAGATAAATTATTTGCCCTACGCCATCGTGTTCAGCACCCTCGAAGACAGGGGGGGAGGTAAAATTGTTTCGTTGCGTCTAAAAATTAGGAAATCTCGGGTTTTTTCCGACTCATAGACGCCACTATACAGGGTGTTTCATTAATCAGTGCATAAAATTCAACTGGAGATTCCTTGCTGAATTTTAAGGGGGTTTGTCATAAAAAAATCTTAAAGGCTCCCCTAAGAAGTTACATCGCCTTAAAGTAGGGTAAAGAACTCACATTTATCGACTTTTTTCTGAAATAACTTGAAATAAAAAAAAAGACGGCTAGGTATTCGAACACTACTAGGTACAAGGACAGGAAGCCTCCATAATTACATAATTTTATGCACCCTTGTTCTCTGCAAGGGGGCATGTTGTTCTCACACTACCCCTAAAAGCTGTTTTTCCAGAACTTTTTTCCTAATATTTTTTTTTATCTTTAAATTCACACTTTGGAGGGCCAGTTCAATTGAAAAGGAATTTGTCTCTTAAAAATTTCCCGGAAACTCAATACTTTTCCACTAAAGAAATAAAATAAGGGCATCTCGAAGGGCATGTATCCAAGAAAATGGTGCCCATTTTGAGCACTGTCTTAAACAAAATATTGTTAATTTAGTTAAATATGATTTGTTTATTGTTTATTATCTTGTTTTGTGTTATTTAATGTTTATTTATTTATTTAAATATTTTACATATTTACATATTTTTATAAACATGTAGGAATGTAGGTATGAAAAATCACAATTTATAATTTATGTAAGTTCGCTTAATTTATTTCTTTAGTGGAAAAGTATTGAGTTTCCGTAAAAATTTTTTCAAGTGAACTGGCCCCCCAAAGTATGAATTTAAAGATAAAAAAAAAATATTTGGAAAAAGGTACTGGAAAAAAACTTTTAGGGGTAGTATGATTATTCACACCCGAGTTCACACCCCTGCCGAGAACAAGGGTGGATAAAATTATGTAATTATACAGGGTTATGCAAATTTCATGGTGCCAGTATTGGGATATCCTAAACCATAAGAGATACAGGGTTGCTTAAATTAGAGAAAAGTTGCGCTATTTTATGGCCATCTTGAATCCGTCAAAACATGCAAGATATCTGTGACCGTTCCTGAAATATCCTGAAAAAACTGAAAAATCGAGAAATCTTATTTTTGGAATATCTTTCTTACCATTAGAAATTAATAAATAATTTTTTGTAGCCTTACATAAGCCGTTATAAGCTATTTATCTGACGTTTCAAAAATTTTCACAGCCGACTAGATCTCAGAGTTTTCATAGTCAACTTTCGTTTTTCTTATGGCCGCCATATTATTTTTTTATGTCGTTCGATAAGAAAAAAATAATGGAAACCAAAAACTAATAAACTTCAAAAAATAACTTTAAAAAATTTTTGTTCTTTTTTTTTCTAAAAAAAGACAACTTTTTAGATCGAATATCATAGAGAAATTAACAACCTATAAGGCAAGCAGTATGACTTCATATTGGCCTATTTCAGTTAAGAACTATCTGTTTTTCTTTGAAAAAAGAAGAATAAAAATTTTCCAATTTTTTTTTTCTAAAATTTATTAATTTTTAGTTTACATTATTTTTTTCTTATCGAACGACATAAAAAATAAAATGGCGGTCATAAGAGAAACGAAAGTTGACTATGAAAACTCTGGGATCTAGTCGGCTGTGAAAATTTTTGAAACGTCAGATAAATAGCTTATAACGGCTTATGTAAGGCTACAAAAAATTATCTATTAATTTTTAATGGTAAGAAAGATATTCCAAAAATAAGATTTCTCGATTTTTCAGTTTTTTCAGGATATTTCAGGACGGTCACAGATATCTTGCATGTTTTGACGGATTCAAGATGGCCATAAAATAGCGCAACTTTTCTCTAATTTAAGCAACCCTGTATCTCTTATGGTTTAGGATATCCCAATACTGACACCATGAAATTTGCATAACCCTGTATATAGAGGCTTCCTGGTAGTAGTGTTCGAATACCTAGCCGTCTTTTTTTTATTTCAAGTCATTTCAGAAAAAAGTCAATAAATGTGAATTTTTTACCCTACTTTAAGGGGCTGTTACTTCTTAGGGGAGGCTTTAAGAAATTTTTTTTTATGACAAATCCCCCTTAAAATTCAGCAAGGACTCTCCAGTTGAAATTTCTGCACTGATTAATGAAGCACCCTGTATAATAACATTCTAATTAAGCTTAAAAATGATAGAAAATCTATCTGTCAAGTATTTTTTCTTGATATTATTCATTTTTTTAACGAAACTATTTTGTAATACTCGGGCTTTTTATTTTTAACCACGGCGTTTGCTACCGTAATTATAGAGAGGCTGTCCGGTTGCGAGCATAAGCATGTTCGGTTACCCTAAGAGATATGAAGTAGGTACTACCTAAGTTGAATTTGGAATTGGGAAAAGTTGCATATTTTTAATTTTTAATGATTTGTAATCTGAAAAGAAATTTAGGATAATTTCTGTCGTAGCTGAAATATGCTAAAATATCGATTTTTTATATTTTAATAAAAAGAAAATTCGTGGTTTTAAGGAATGTGAGTTTCGTGTGAAAATAAAAACCTGCTTCGCAGGCAGATGGGGAATTTCACTTGCAGATGGGGCATGCCTATGACCTCCAACATGAGCGAAATGGCCATGCATATCTTTAGCAGTGTTTTTCTGTCTTTTGCATGATATCAGTAATGAACCTGAGCGTAGAACCCATGAATTTTCTTTTTATTAAAATATAATATTTTGCTCGAGTATTTAGTTTCGTATTTTAGCCATATCTTTTTTATTATTGAAAATAAATTATTTATTTTTTGTAGATTTACGTATAAGTGTTCAAGAGCTATCTATTTTTAAATTTTTAAAAATTTCAAAGCTGACTGATCGAGATCCCCATGAGTAAGCTGGAAAAACGAACACCCTGTATAGTTACTATAAAAATGTGCGATTTCTCAATTTTTCGGAAAACGTATCTAACTGCTTTAGCTCTAACTTTGCGCAATAAGGCAACAATAGTGTCACGCAATAATATTCTAATTCAACAATATGCCATATAGCTTGATGTTCCTGAAAAATCCGTGTAAGGGTAGTTTATTATTATGTAAATTGATGTTTTTTTTTTAATGAGAAGAAATCTCCCGGTTTTAATTCAACTAAATGTTTGAATAACTTTTCATGTGTAACGTGTAATTTAGAATATTTCAAAACAAAGTTTTCCGCTACAGGAGAATATCTAACACGAGAATATAATTAACACATTTCAACATTAAATTAACTTATCAGTTTCAATTACCAAAATTAGTATAACTTTCAGAAAATCATAATTTAGTTCATAATTTGCAACGCGACAGGAAATTCAATTAATTTTCCGCTTCATTGCTAATACTTAATTTTCCTGATAATTAACTACTCCTCTATTTTCAAATGCTGATTTAGTACCTACTAACTTTTTGTTAAACCAAACTGCATTTATGACGTGTAAAATCGAGTGCCTTCGTAGTAGTATGTGCGTCGACGCTATCCTGAAAGTTTTGTCTCAATTTCGTCTCATCCTAACTTTCAGTCGCAGTCGCGGCGTGCGCCAAACACAGCTCAGCTCCTAATACTTGCTCTCGATTCGCATTATATTAGCTCTATACTCCGACAGTTAGGCTAAATCATACAAGAAGTATCAATGAAAACTTTCCAAAGCTGGCTTAACCGACACAGACAATGCGTAACTGATGAGAGCTCAAAGTTCAATGGTTCGTGCTGAAACTTTGGTAGGTTGAGGAAGTTTCGCGCCAAGTTTTCAGCGCGGCGGCCGGCTTAATGATATCCTTTTTAATTCCGACAATTAAAGCAGTAAATTAAATATTCGACGCCGAATTGCAAATTGTTTTGAACTATTTAATTTGTTCGAAAAGACTAATTTTGACGAGTCCGTATTTAACACTTTGGTAAGTTCGATGTTTGTGACACAGTGACAAATTTCTAGATAAATGGAATTCTTGATGGGTTTAGAAGAGTTTCCCCAGTTCGGAGAATCTCCAATGATTAATTATTCAAGTGGCGCTTCTTTATGGCTTGTGTCAAAGGTTTTATAAACATAATATGAATGATTGGTTGCTTTTAGTGTTTCTGAAAATTTTTATGGTTCCAAGTAATTTACTTAGGTATAGTGTACCTACGTTTTGCTGGTTATTTATGGTATTTAAAATTTCTACTTGAATAATTACTTAGTTTGAACGACTTGAAAAATGTTCGTTTTAAATTTTTTGTTCTAGTTAAATCGATCCTTAATCATGAATTGTTTCCGAAATATTGTTTTCATCTTATCGTTTCATCATTCCTCTAATAAAAAATTAGGGCTATATATTGAAAATAATAAATAAATAATAACAAAAAATATTTTTTAAATTTTTCTTCCCCCATGAAAAATTATATCACTTTTTTATTACATAATACCAAAGCAAGCAAAAACTCTTACAATATCATACTCATCTAGTAATTTTTTTTTCTAAATGGTACCTATTAGTCTGTATAAAAATTTGACGCGCATTACTTAGCTTTAAAATGCACTTTAATCAATATTCAAAGAAGTTTTAAAAGTTAGGAAGAATAAAGCCAGAAATGAAACGAGAATATTTTGAATTCCCTTAATAACTATTGACAATTTCTGGTATTTTTTTAATACCGCGTAACCTTATTGTTAAGAGTATTTACATCGAAGTTTGGACACTCAAATTATTTTTTTACAGGTTTAGGATTTTCTGATTTAGTTGACGTTTCATCCAGCTTAATACTTATACCTAATATATCTTTACTAGAGACGGCTAAAAGGAAAGCAGAAGATCTAAAATAATACATTCCTTTTATATGTATGGCTTGAATCTAGAAACATGGTTTTTGTGAAAGGCTGGGAAATATCGAGGACTACTTTGATGCTAATACGATGCATTTCTCTTACAATAGGTACTGAACAAATACTGTGTCTATGTTTATATAAGCAGGACGAAGAACAACAGATTCGTTATAAATTGGTTTCCAGAAGATTGATTAAACTTATTTACCCCAGTGACTAAGAAAACCCTTCCAGTGCCATTGTGTCTTAAAGATAAATAATCAGCAAAGTCTTCTCTTAATCAGCAAAGATTCCTTATACCCATCATCTCGAATTTTTGGGTTATAAAGTTTCTGTCAGTAGAAGGATTTTGTCAAAGCTAAAATTATCATATAAAATACACTCAGGTGCAAAAATATTTTTATATTTATTTATTTTTTTTTTTTGTAAATTTTTGGAATATTAAATTTTGGTTATTTTTTATTATTATTTTAGCGTTTGGCTTACATTCTTGATTTTTCATTGATATAGGTAGGTCTTTCTCCTGGATCACAAAAAGACAAAATGCTAATTATTCTCATAATAATAAATGAACAAGGTTAGAAAATTTCAATTAAATCATTTCACGTTTCAATCATCCAATTCTCAAAGTGTGTCTATGTTTTCAATTTATTAATCATTTTTCGGTTGAAAGGTAATTTGTTGTTACTGTGACAGACTATAGTTAAGTGAAAATTATGGTTCTAAGTTATATTTTGTTTATTAAAGTGAGATTATTTGAATCGTCCAGGAGGAAGTCCTGCAGCAATAAAAATTCTAAATTATTGTAAACTGAAAGCGAAAATATTATAAAATATAGGTACAGGGTCTTCTGGGTGTACTGAGTGTCTACAGGATGTTTCAAAACATGTGTCGAAAAATAAAATATGTGATTCCTTGGCACCTGAGAAACAAAGTTCCTATTAACATGGGTCCGCAAACCCACCGTTTTCGAGACACAGAGTAAAAAGAAATGTTTTTTAAATTTCTTGACGAAATCCTATAGGAACCATTATTTGAGATCCAGACCGAAATTTTTATGCACATCTTATCATTATTATTATTACTTTTCGAGCGCTACTTAAATTTATATCATAAAGCAGCGGTTTTTATGAATTTTAGGATTGCTTGACTTTTTTGCCCAAAATTTCTACGACACTATTGCCCGAATGCACAAAGCATTTCTGTAATATTGCTAAAATAATTAAATAAATGTGATGGAGATATACAGCTTATATGCATTGGAATGAGAGGGGTATATTTATTTGATTACGTAATTATTTAGAAAATTATCGTTTGTGAATACGGGCGTAGGTATACAAAAAAACTGACATTGTGAAAGCTGCCAAAAGCTTTAATATGAACTGGTTTCGAGAGAAACAGGATTTTATGATGAAAAACGTAAAAGTAGCAACATGTTTATGTTAGGAACAAAAGCATTACTAATGTTTGCAATTTTTCTTAAATAATTTGTTTCACTAGCACTTTTTTTTTTAATTAGACCTCATAAAGTAGAAAATAATAATGTGAGATGTGTGTAGAAAAGCTGGGTTCTTTATCATAAACTGTTCCGGAGATATCGTCAAATAAATGCATTTTTTTTACAAATCTAAATCTCAAAAACTACATTTGCGGACCCATGTTTTATAATGACCCATGATAATGACATATAGGGTGTTTCAAAACATGTGTCGAAAAACGAAAGGTGTGATTCCCTGCCTCGTTCGAAGAAAAAAAGTTATTATTAACATGGGTCCACAAATGTAGGTAGGTACCCTACCCACCGTTTTCGAGATAAAAAAAATAAAAATTTTTGTTATTTTACGGATATCCCTGCAACCGTTTGAGATATAAAACTGAACTTCCGTACACATCTTGTCATTAATATTACCAACTTTTTGCGGAATAATTAAATTTTTTATATGGCAGTAAAATAGATCATAAAAAAGTATCAAAAACAAATAGAGTCTTTGTCCACAACAAAACATGGTGCTACTTTTTTATTTTTCATCGTAAAATGCTGTTTTTAACGGAAACAGTCCACTTTAAAGTTTTTATTGTGTTTTCACATTCCCAATTTTCGCAGTGTCGTAGAAATTAGGGGAGAAAAATTTCACGCAACCCTAAAATCTCCGCTACTGACATATGAAAATAAATTGTGTTCAAAAAGTGAGATTATAATTGATAAAATGTGTACAAAATTATTATTACTGTTTAATGTTTATTAATGTTTATGAATTAAAACATATTATTGTTTACATTCATTCATTTAGCTGGGACTAGAGACAAGAGAACCCAACTAGGGAGTAGCGACAGATCCAAAATAACTGTTACTTTGAGATACCCTTGGCGAGGAACACTGTTTACGACTATTTGACCCCAATCTTCTGCATAATATGTAGAGTTATGAATTAATAAAATACCAATGATTTAAAACTAACAATTGACAGTAAAATTACAGTTATTTGGAAACAACTGAAAACAAAAAATAACAATTACAGTGAGGAACCGTGACAACGGATCACTATTAATAGAAAGTCTACTAGACTATACTACTACAGGGTGTTAACAAAATGACAGATAAACTCTTCAGTACATTATAGGGGACACTCAGTAGAGTACGGGAAAAATAATTAAAAAAATTCTGGTCTTCAATTTGGTGAGATAAAAAATGCCAAAGTTAACATTTTACTATCTTTGTTTTTCGGTATTTTCAAAAACTAGATGATTTTACAGATATAAAAAAGGGTACTTTAATCGTTATCAATTAAAAAGATTGCTTAAGATGTAGTACTGGCTTGGAAAATTTAATAAGATTTTTTTTCTTTTCTAAGATGCTGAAAAAAAAGCATTTGGCAACAACGGTTTTGATACCTTGACTACCTACATTGTTAGAAATTAGACGAAATTACCAAATAGCAACTGTTATTGTGTTAAACGTTGTCAAATTTATTGTTCAATATTTTGCTTATATCTTTTAAAATGTAGCTCTGGAATTTTTTTAATTATTTTTCCCGTACTTTACTGAGTGTCCCCTACAATTTACTGAAGAGTTTATTCGTCATTTTCTTAACACCCTGTATAGTTATTGAATATCTCGTATTTTCGACGAATCGAAATAAAGTTATGACATAAGTTCATATCCACATCATCCTTCTAATTTAAAATGTAATAATTCATACGAAATATATATATATATACAGGCCATATGCACCATATATCCTTCTCTATATTGCTATCTCCTAACGCTAACAGATACAGGGTCGATTAAACAAGTCCAAAGGAGCGCAATTTTGTGGCCATCTCGATTCCGTCGAGACATACTTTGACCGTTCCTGAAATATCCTGAAAAAACTGAAAAATCGAGATTTCTTATTTTTTCCATATCTCTTTTATTATTGGAGATTAATGAATAATTTTTTGTGGGCTTACATAAGTTGTTAAGAGCTACCCATCTGAAATTTCAAAAATTTCCTAAGCCGACTAGATCCCAGAATTTTCATAGTCAACTTTCGTTTTTCTTATGGTCACCATATTGTTTTTTTATGTTGTTCGGTATAAAAAAAATCATAAAAACTAAAAATTGTTGAATTTAAAAAAATTAATTAAAAAAAAAATTATTCTTCTTTTTTATTTACAAAAAATACACTTTTTTAGACCGAATTTCATAAAAAAATTAAAAAACCAAAGGGCAAGCACTATTTCGGCGTATTTTACAAATGTTGACGTTTTTCGACGATTTTTTATTAGTTTTTTTTTGAAAAAAGAAGAATAAAAATTAAAAAAAAAATTTTTTGAAGTTTATTAATTTTTGGTTTCCATTATTTTTTTCATATCGAACGACATAAAAAAATAATATGGCGGCCATAAGAAAAACGAAAGTTGACTGTGAAAACTCTTGGATCTAGTAGGCCTTGAAAATTTTTGAAATGTCAGATGGATAGCTCTTAACGGCTTATGTAAGCCTACGAAAAATTATTTATTACTTTCCAATAATAAAAAAGATATGACAAAAATAAGAAATTTCGATTTTTCAGTTTTTTTCAGGATATTTCAGGAACGGTCACAGATATCTTGCATTTCTTGACAAATTCGAGATGGCTACAAAACTGCGCATCTTTTCTCTAACTTAACCGACCCTGTGTATCTCTCAGCGTTCAGGAGATAGCAATATAGAGAAGGATACATGGTGCACCCTGTATATATCACAAATTAATGAATACCCGATATCATAATACAACATAGAACACAGATAGTTATTGTAATTATTTATTAACATCTAATACAAAAATTTCGCCAGTGTATTCTTTATAATGTAATTTTCTGTCTTCTTTATTTTCAATTTCAATTCCTTACTTACATTTTTGCAGTAAAACTTAGAAATTAATTCGACTATCTTTTATAAACTGTCAGTTTCGTCAGTCTTGCTTTTGCATCACATGCAAAATACTGACAAATGAATAATGAGAAATGAACACGGAAAAATCAATTTAATTATTAAATTAAAATTTAAAACTGCCGGCATTACAGAAGAATATTTTTGACAGTTTCATTCAAACAGCTGATTTTGGCAAAGGATGATTATAAATTTGTGATAGTGGTAGTAATAGTTAGGGATTTTTGGTTTTGACCAACATGAAAACAAAATTTAACAGCAGCCCGGGATGCAAATAAAAAACCCTAATATACCTTTCACATTCCTTTGTAATTTTTAAAAAGGAAAATGTTTATTATTTTATCAGTCTTCAAAGTTATCTAAAGCTTTGTCCACACCAAAGAAACACAGAGGAACATTTTGTTGCTGGTTGCCGCAACCTGTTTATGGAAACAGAAACAACAGCAAAAGTCCCGTAAACATTCTGTCCACACCAAGGTAATTCAGTTTTGTGAATGTTTCGTTGTGTTGCCGCAACAGGAAACGTTGTGTCTACACCAGTGCAGTGTATGTTTCTAAACAATGTGGTACGACGAAGAAGATTTACAGGCAGCAGCAGCTGCAATTGTGAGAACAAGCAACAACGTGTCCACACTGATAAAAATACCGTTGAGAAACAAAAAATGTTTACCAATGTTTCTATATTTTCTTTGATCTTTGCCGCTAAATATGGAAACAAGCAACTTATAGGAACTTTTGTTGCTGCAACCATAAACAATGAGGAACTTAAATAAACTTTTGGCAACATTCAGAAACAAGTTCCAGGAACAAGCAACATAAACAGAATGTTCCTATGTGTTGCTTTCGGTGTGGACAAGGCAAAACATTTATAACATATTAACGAGTAAATCACTGAACGCATGAACGTATGAAAAGTTGTAATCACTGTGAAATTAAATTCTTGTTTTTATGTATGCGCAAATTTACCGTTTCACTGAATAAACGTTGAAGTTGATTTATTTTCATGTTAACGAAGCTACGTAAGTGCAGACAAGTTATTGCAAGCACTTCGGGCAAACTCTGCGCAAGTATTCCTGAAATGATGGAGTACATTTAGTAGCTGCATTATCGGATATTGCCTGAAGTTATAATCCATCTTGATTGCAGGCTATTGTTTGGAATTGTTTTCAGGTTCTGTTATGGTTTGTTATGGAATACAAATAAAAAGCGTTTTCACTAGTGGAAAGCTACTCAAAAACTTATATGAGAGTTTTAAGGCAATCAGTTCGAAAACGTGAATGCAAATTTTCCTTGGCAAAGTGCACCAAGTTATTCGACAGAATAGTTGTGAAGAGCGCTGCCAATTTATGCAAATTAATATAAATTCACAGAAATTCATAGTTACTTTTGATATGCATGCGACATAGCTCAAAGATATAGGTAGGTACATGAAAATTGAATAAAATTATATCAAATCCATTGGGTATAATAATTATGTAATTTTGCATATTTTACGTAATATGTTAATTGCATTATTATGCATCGTGTGTGCATCTTTGCAGTTTAAGATTCAAATTATTAGGCACCTGCCATTAATTTTGGATTAATAAAACTAAAAATTAATGTTAAGAAATTGAAGAAAATTGTAAATAATTATTTTATCTGTCGACTATCTGCAAAATAAATCTTTTGCTCGGATCCGATCACGTCCTTGGATTTAGAGGGTTATTTAGGAGCTTAAAGTTGTTTTTTTTTCGATAAAAAATAAAATATACAGGGTGAGTCATGTGGAACTTCATAAACTTAAACCATAAGTACAGTCCCTTAAGGGAAACCATATGTTACCTTTAAAAAGTGTCAGCTCCCCTTCTCTGTTAATATACAGGGTGATTTGTGGATAAAAAAATATTTATTTGACTATAATATCCACACGGATCATTAGAATTTTCTAATTTGCTGATGCAACTGTACCTACACTGTTATCTAGTTTTAATTCCATGGACCGGCTTAAGAAAAATTGATTGGGACTATTGGGAGAGTTCGCACAAAGCAGTTCATCCTGTATGCGATTTTTAAAATGTAATTATTCATTTTTAAAGTGCACAAATAGACAACCAAAACTGTGTAAGGGAAACTTTTGTCACTCTTTCGTGGCATTTTTATAACGATCGAATCTGAATAAAACTGAACAGCCACCAATGCATCACATACAGGGTCCCACGACATGACTGCCATAGCTTAAGAGTAGGTGTAGTTTTTCAAGGCGATTCAGGATCTGGTTTTAAAATGGCCCTTCCTGAGGCCCTTCGTTTCGATTATACAGGGTGATTTGTGCAATTTGCCGAAATCTTTGATGAGCATCATTTGAACGAATTGATCGAATTTAACGAAATTTGATAGATATGCTCTACTAATGACACTTAATACCTCGCATTTTTTGCCGATTCGAAAACTGCAGGGCCGTACTTATTTTTTTTATATCTTTCGGTTTTGTAGAAAAGTTCACCCTGTATGCATTTTATTCAGAGTTTGATGCCATTTTATAAAAATACGTGAAAAATGCTATAATTGTGGTACAAAAATACTTAGCATCATTGAACTGAATCGAGAAGAAAATTCAATTTTTTAGTTTTTTATTCGGGATTTCAATTCATGTGTTGTTAATAATTTAAGGAAAATCAAATGTGATTTTTTTAAACTTGCGTATTTTGTAGTTATTTCAAATAAATTTACTTTATCTACAGATTTAGCCAAGATTGGGGACCCTTCTACAGATTGTTTCGAGCTAAAAATAAATTTTAACAGCAAAATAAATAACACAATTTAACACATTACCACATAGACAAATAAGTATCCACATAAACGAAACAGGAAGAAAAATATCAACACGAATGTTGAGAAGAAAAACTACAATTACAAAAATAATAAAATTACAAAATAAGTCTTGAAAAAACACATTTGATTTTTCTTAAATTATTAACAACACATGAATTGAAATGCCGAATAAAAAACTAAAAAACTGAATTTTCTTCTCGATTCAGTTTAATGATGCAAGTATTTTTTTTTCCACAATTGTAGCATTTTTCACGTAGTTTTAGAAAATGGCACCAAACTTTGAATAAAATGCATACAGGGTGAACTTTTCGACAAAATCGAAAGATATCAAAAAATAAGTACGGCCCTGCAGTTTTCGAGTCGGCGATAAATGCGAGGTATTAAGTGTCATCAGTAGAGCATATCTAATAAATTTCGTTAAATTCGATCAATTCGTTCAAAAGATATCGCTCATCAAAGATTTCGACAAATTGCACAAATCACCCTGTATAATCGAAACGAAGGGCCTCAGGAAAATTTCAAAACCAGATCCTATGGTAGTCATGTCGTGGGACACCCTGTATATGGTCATACTTTAAAATAAAAGTTATGAATTGCAGTTATTTTAACTAAAATTAGTACAGCCTAATTTACCATTGCTATATCTACAATATTAGCAGAGAAGTTGAATGACACTTTTTAAGGGTCACATGACATTCCCCTTGAGGGACTGTACATATGGTAGAAATTTGTAAAGTTCCTCATGACTCATCCTGTATATATTTTTTTTTAGATTCTAAAGTTATGTTTTTTTGTGAAAATATTTAGAATTTAGCTTGGTGTAACTTTAATATAGACTAATTGACCAATTTAATGGTAAATTTCCACAGTTGTAGCTTTTCCCAAAATTTTACTTTCAAGGTAAATATTATAGCAAAATTATATCCTAATCATACTCAATTAAAAACCAAGGTTATCACCCTCTTTGTAAAAACCATAAGAATTTTTTTTATCTAATTATTTTATTTTCTACATCATTTAGTTAATGGTCAGATGACTTCAAAGAAAAAAATTGATAAAATATTACTTACAAAATCCCTAACTTCAAAAGATTAATAAAATATAAGTAGTTTTGAATAAAATAGGACAGAATTTCTTATCCTTCCTTATAAACCAATTTTGCTACTTGGGACCATACAGGAAAAGTATTCTAGGGATTTAAAGGGTAACTGATACAGTTTGAATTGGTACTAGATTTGTAGGATGACTCCTGCAATAAAAAACTTTCCAGAGCGTGGTAACAAGTGGTAACATAACGTACGAAGACCAAAGTTGGATAAAGGTATTATAAGTAGTAAAAAATATTTGTTATCCCTTATATTTGTTAAAGGGGATACTTAAGCGGTTTCAAAAGGAAAATAACAGCGTCTTATCAAAGATGTGATTTTGAAAGCTACATCTGAGAAAAAGATTTTAAGGAGTGAGAAATTCAAGCAAAAATTTATTGAAGAAAAACATAATTTTTCTGCACTTTCATGGAAGCTTTTTGGCCGCCTAGATATGTACGAATTGAGTAGATATTTCCAAAATTTTTCTCATCGAAGCTATGTTACTATATTAAAAATAATTAAGTTTCTTACTGTGGAATAAATTTTATGGCTAATATACACTCGTATATTGTACATAATATAAGAAGCTTGAAACTAGTTTCTTTAGTAAATATTAGGAGTAGTGTTTATTATGCAAACATTTTTTGACAAGATATACATTACAGTCTTGAGGAGGGTCGAAGTATGTACTCTTGGGAAATAATACAATCTTACTACCCACGTTACGAAAGTTAAGACAGTTAATAATTTCATGAATATGGTAAGTGAGTAAAAATTGATAACTAACAGAGTTTGTTCCCACAGAGAATTGAACTACCCCCTGAACATCTATTTTTCGCCAACTACTTACCTATAATTGGTTGAATTATTTTAAAATGCTAGAAGATAGCTATTTTTAGTGTCATAATTTTGTTTCTTCATCCTTTCTCGTTGAGCATTATCAACTGTTATATTTATCCATGACTAAAAGCTTTGAAACATGGTAAAGTATGTATAAGCTTCTCATGAAACTTAAATCGTCTTAACAGAATTCCACTTCAAGACAAGAATATATCGATTAGCAGTGTTTATTATCTATGCTACTAACAAAAAAGTGAATACATAACAAGCTACCAACAGGGTGTTTCCATACGGATTAGTTTGATAAAGTATAGTGCCGTGTAAATGTATCCTGGGAGCCGGTATTCAGCCATACCAAGCGTAGGTACAAGAGAAACCCTCGAAAGGAATTTGCAGCCAGAGTTTAACTTGCATAAGAACTATGAGGAACTTTTAGTGTAGCTAGAGATGTTAAAGTTTAGCCAACAAACTAGAGTACTAGTTACTTTGCTAGACATTCGGACTAGAAAAGAATTCCCCAGTTCCGCTTGATCCCATTATGGCATGTTTGATCGGCAGATCAGAAATACCCCGGCAAGATCAGCTTATAAACTGAAGTGATTTAAAGGTTGATTATTAATAATTAAGTATTATTCCTTTTATAATACTGCCAACGCCTCAACGCTATCTGTTGTCAGTAAAATCGGTCTCCAGTTTCCTGAGTGAATAAAAATATAAAGTAAATTTATTCAGTTTCTGCGATAATGTCAACATTACAGATCTCTATTTTGGTAGCGCGCATTGTTTGAAATTATGATCAGGTGCGAGTGGCTAGTACTCATGTGCGCATAAACCATTTTCTATCAAGCTCTATTCATTCTTTGCTATTTTAAAAGTTTCTTTCCTTTCAACTTGAAGAACAGGAAAATACAGCTTGTTGAAGATATTTTCATACATTACCTGAGAGATTTTCATCGCTGAGAAGTTTGACACCCACTCCTATTGGCGTCTTCGCTGCAAATCTTTTAAAAGGCTACAAAACCTAAATGAAAACAATATATTATTATTTCGCCTGGTTGCTGTAAATATAATTATATATTTTAATGTTAAAGGAAAAAATATAACAGTTCCCTAATCAGCAGCAACATAGCTTTTCTCGCTTCATGACTGCTACTTTAATAGTATATTATGTTACTAGGAGTAGAAGGCGATCATTTTGTGTTGAGCGCAATTATTGCAGCCGAGGCGAAGCCGAGGCAGTGCAATAATTGAGCGAAACACAAAATGAGCATTCTACTCCAAGTGACATATACGATTTTTTCCGCAAGCGTAGTATTGAAACATAAAATTTTCTAGCAGATTCTTGATTAAGTTTTGGAAAGACATCAGTTGCGGTGTTTTCAATTAATGGTAGTGAAATTGCCTTAGTATTCGGATCATGAGGCAGATTTTCACTTAATAATTATTATTAATTAAAATTAAAAAAATTGCGTTGACGTTTATTACGTCAATGTCAATAACACATTTTGTCATTGAACATTGAACTCTAACCCTATGCTAGATTGACAGCACTCGCCATGATTAGAAAGCGTATAGTCGTAGCAATAGTAGCTAGATAATCCGCGGGTACTTCCAGTTGTCCGAATTCAATGTATTTTGGCGATGTCATACGTTAATTATTATTATGCTAGGACAATAATGAAAATATTGTTACTAGTAACATAATGAGATCGTTCTACAAGGTGTGTACAGTATGATAATTGCCGCATTTTAGAACGCTTGCGGAAAAAAACTTTTAATAGCCTCGCATATTATAATCTGTAGCTTGTTTTAAAGCAGGTCCCATACTTTTACCAGTAGTAGGTACATTATTTAGGAAAAGTATGAGTCCCTAGCGATGTTACTGACATTCCTTACGTGTAAATTTCCTCTCTAACTAGTGGTAGTAAAAGCATACCGTGCGAGCACTGGGTCTCTATACATAGACAAAAAATATTTGCCCTGTACGATTACGTTGAATACAGAACAATAATGCATAGGGAAGTTGTTAAGCTCCATTTCAATGAGTTACCATAGATACCTTCTTCACTGGTGGTGGCATTGTTACCAATAAACCCATTGAAACAGTTTACCATAGAAACTATCTAATTGAAACAATGTACCATATAGAAACTATCAACTGCAATAATTCGCCTATAGGTATAGTGATAGTCTCAATACTCGCACGGTATATTGTTAATTCCAAAGTACTTTGTCTTGTAGGTACCTACTTCTTGTTCGCACCAACTCTCTGAGATTCACATCTATTATAAGCTTGGTAGTAGTTATATGACTAAAATTTGAACAGTTAGAAGAAAAGACTCAACTAGCTGGATATATTGGGCTATGCACTTCGGGCTAAAATGCAGGCAATTATCGCAGAGTGTAATTTAGCAGGCAAGGTGAAATATTCCGGCTCGCAAAGCTTTCAGGCATTGTTACCGAAGTCTTATTGTACGCGAGTTTCTGTGCGATTTTCTACATAATTGTTAAGTCATAATCTTAGCTGGCCACAGCGAGATAACCCAGATGTATATAGGGTGTCACTTATTTCAGATGTCACTATTGGTATCTCGTAAAACTTAAGAAATGCAGGGTCGGTTAAATTAGAGAAAAAATGCCCTATTTTGTAGCCATCTCGAATCCGCTCTTGACGACTTATGTAAGCCTACAAAAAATTATATATCTTGTATGTCTTGTATAGTATATTGTATATTTTGACGGATTCAAGACGGCCACAAAATAGGGCATTATTTCTCTAATTTAACCAACCCTGAATCACTTAGCGTTTACGGCATATCCATTGTAGCTATAAATAAGGGACACCCTATTTTAACAAGAGCGCCAACTTTTTGTCACACACAAGTAAAATTGTTCTAATGTTGTTGGATAAATAATTCAGGATCAAAAGCACAGGCTAGTTTTTGTTAAGTTTGTTCCCCAAACAGAGCTCGAGGGATATCCCAGTTATCCTAAAATATAATATATTTATTACATATTCCTACTTCGTTTTCTGAGGTTTCAGCTTTAACATAAGTTTATGGTTTTGCACACCGGTTGACAAAGTAAAGAGTTGCCACTGAAAAAGCATAATAGTGCAAGAAACTAATCAAATACAGTCCAGATAAAACGTTTTCTAGATTTTACATAAATTAAAGCAGAGATTTGTATGGAAATGCGATGACCTATTTGAAAGTAGAATCTAAAAAATCGAACGGTTTGTCTGTGGAGGAAATCGTTTGATGCTAAATTTGGAACTTCGTATCAAAGAAATTGAGAAGATATGTAAATTAGTCCTAAACATCATTAGGTGTTAGCAGGGGTGCCGACAGGGATACTCTCAATTCAATCCACTTAATCTACATTTAACTTGTCCAGGATGGACGTTGTCGTTAATCTACGGATCAGCTCAAAAATCGTGACGGAAGATTGTAAACAAAATACAGTATCCTACTTTGAAACCGAGACTACGTGCTTTTCAGCAGAAACCCAGAAAATTATGAATTATGAATTATGTAATGTTGATTTACATGAGTATGAGTTTAGAATTTGCTAGGGAATATAGGTACAGGGTGATTCATGATCAATGCGACGATCGAGGCAAGTCTAAATATAATATGACATTTTTTTGCCAACAGGTACATATAAATTTTAAATGGCGGTATCTCCAGTATCCAGGACCGTACTCGAAAAGATATAGTTTGCTCTTTTTTGTCTTTTTTGACAGAAAAGCTCATTTTCCGATTGATTTTCGGAAAAAAATACAGCATCGATTTCGGAGAATACAGCAAAAACGCCATGAAATAAGCTTCATAAATCGAACGGCACACTTCGACAAGTTTCACAAAATAAGATCAAAATAAGAACTTGCACATGTCAAAAAATTGCAAACCATTTCTTTTCAAGTGCGGTTCTGGATTTTCAGTTCGTCGATGGGCCATCTTGAAGTGCCTTGATAGTGTTTCCGCTAAATGTTGGATAGCGTCAAACCGTTGCAAATATGTCGCCGTTTAGAATTTAAGCCCAAGCAAAGAAAACATGCACCCTGTACCTTCGTACCTGTTGGCAAAAACAAAATTGTCATAGATTTAGACTTGCCTCGATGTCTCCTACCTGGTATTTAACTACATGATTTAGTCATGAATCACTCAGTATAAATTACTTCGACTCGATCTAAATGAAGTAGTGATTTCACTTCCGCGTCCTGCATTCTCATTTCAGCAAAACAAATATAATGTAGACATATTGTTGCATGAGGAAGAATGATAAAACTGGGATTCTGTTACAGTAGATTAGTGTTATAAATACTAACCAGAGCAGGCTCAGCAGCAATCTTCGATAACCATTATGTGTAATGTGTATGAGAATTTATTAAACTCCCTCTTGCATCCTGAAAATTCCAAGGAAAACCTTTACGATCCGCTTCTTTTTCTCACACTATTATAAATCGATTAAGTATAACATTAATTATTCAATTTTCTTGATTTAGCGGGAAACAAAATCAACACTGCCGCACTGACAGCCTTAAGTGTTTCTTTTCGTTATTTATTTTTACTCCTATTATTTGAAACTGAATTTATGAAAATAATTTCAATATTTTGTAATGCAACAACTTTGTATTTTCATGATCTAATAAGCATAATTAAATAATCTGAAATTAGTCGATTCTGTGAGTCGGAAAAAAACCCGAAAAGTGCTCGGATTGCAGAGTCTAACGAGACTAGCCCTCCCCCCTCGTTTTTGATGATGCTAAATACGATGGTGGTGGCTTAAACTCTTTTCGAGTTGACCGCACCACCTAAAATGGCCAAAAACCACCCCTATGAAGGGTAATTCACTGAACTTATTTCTCTTGGCGGCCAAACTTGTGTCACCCTCCCGTTTTCGAGATCGCTGAATGTGATACTGACGTCGAGGTCGGTTCTCAACGCCCACCAACCCCTCTACGCGGCCAAGAACAACCTCCGGAATTGGTGAAACGGGAACTCGCCGCGTGAAATCGACAAAAATCCTTCCCCGCCCGTTTTCGAGGATGCTGAACGCGATGCTGACGTCGAGGTCGAGCTGATTTTTGAGCTGATCCATAGATTAACGACAACGTCCATCCTGGACAAGTTAAATGTAGATTAAGTGGATTGAGTTGAGAGTATCCCTGTCGGCACCCCTGCTAACACCTATCGCATTTCCAAATAAATCTCTGCTTTAATTTATGTAAAATCTAGAAAACGTTTTATCTGGACTGTATTTGATTAGTTTCTTGCAATATTATGCTTTTTCAGTGGCAACTCTTTACTTTGTCAACCGGTAAGCAAAACCATAAATGTATGTTAAAGCTGAAACCTCAGAAAGCGAAGTAGGAATTTGTAATAAATATATATTTTAGGATAACTGGAATATCCCTCGGGCTCTGTTTGGGGAACAAACTTAACAAAAACTAGCCTGTGCTTTTGATCCTGACTTATTTATCCAGCAACATTAGAACAATTTTACTTGTGTGTGACAAAAAGTTGGCAGTCTTTTTTTTTAACAACTCCTTTAGAGGGATTGGCGGGCGTCGAGGACCGACCTCGACGTCAGCATCGCGTTCAGCGACCTCTAAAACGGGCGGGGACGGATTTTCGTCGATTTCACGCGGCGGGTTCCCGTTTCACCCCTTCCGGTGTTCTTGGCCGCGTAGAGGGGTTGGCGGTCGTCAAGAATCGACCTCGACGTCACCATAGCGTTCAGTGACCTTGAAAACGGGGGGTGACACAAGTTTGGCCGCCAAGAGAAAGAAGATCCGTGATTTACGCTTCATAGGGGTGGTTTTGGCCGTTTTAGGGGGTGCGGTCAACTCGAGAAGAGTTTTTAAACCACCACCATCGTATTCAGCATCCTCGAAAACGGGGGGAGGGCTAGTCTCGTTAGACTCTGAAATCCTAGCACATTCGTCCGACTCACAGAATCCACTAAATTAAATTAAAAAAAAAAAAAAAAACTAAATTAAAGTCATCAAGACCCCCTTTCGCCATTTCCGCACCATGAAGGAACTCCCACTTAAACATTCCCTTGACCATGAAAGTCAAGAATTGTTCCCACGAGAGGAGCTTCGTTTTTTCTTTTTTCAGTGTCTCTGGCTCAAAGATAATTGAGTCTAATGTCTATTTTATACCTCGCAGATATTGTTACCTGCCAATACTTTTTTAGCGCATCGCCTCTGAAAGACGATTTTTCAGTAGCTTAATAGCCGGCGGAATGACGCATATTGCAGCTTACATGATGCAATAGCGGCTCGTTTCCAAGCGTACAAAATATTCCAGCCCGCAACGAACGTTTTTTCTGGCCCTAGGGCGGACAGATTCAGTCGTTACGATAACAACTACTGTAGGCTGTTATCAGTTAGTGATTACGCGGCAGATGAGAGCTCCTGCAGCGAAATTCAAGCACACAGCTGACAACTACCGAGACCACGATAGCGCATATTTCAATCAAGTCTAAACGAGCTGGAAATAATAAGCCAAAGTATTCAGTGTTTTAACGCGATGCGCTAAAAAATAGCGTCTATATCTCGGCCGGATCCGAAGTCCATTTCAGCTCGTATTCAATCAACCCTCGCTCCGCTACGCTCCGCTCGGCCCGATAACTTCATACTCGCCGAAATGAACATCTTTCCGCCCTTGATATAGAATATACTATTCTGAACCTATTTGAATCCATTTCTTAATTGAAATAAAAATAAAAATAAAATAAAAAGGCACGGTGGGTTAGGCTTGCGCCATAGGATACACCCCAGACAGCCATAATGCATGCCAAAAATGAGTGCAGTGCCCCCCGGTGTGCATGAAGTAGGTAAAGCCCCTACTAGGCGTTGCTAGACAAAAGATGAATGACATGTTGTCAGACAACATGCCATCCATTTATGTTGTGCTGTGAGCAGAGGCGGAAATTGTAGACACGTGTTTCGTCCTGTTTGGGACTCTTCAGTACAATGTATCTACCAACACACAGCACAGTTTAGATCACGGATCCCGTGAGCAGAATGCAATGAAATAAAAATAAAAATAAAATAAAAAGGCACGGTGCACTTCATTGCATTCTGCTCACGGGATCCATGATCTAAACTGTGCTGTGTGTTGGTAGATACATTGTACTGAAGAGTCCCAAACAGGACGAAACACGTGTCTACAATTTCCGCCTCTGCTCACAGCACAACATAAATGGATGGAATGTTGTCTGACAACATGTCATTCATCTTTTGTCTAGCAACACCTAGTAGGGGCTTTACCTACTTCATGCACACCGGGGGGCACTGCACTCATTTTTGGCATGCATTATGGCTGTCTGGGGTGTATCCTATGGCGCAAGCCTAGCCCACCGTGCCTTTTTATTTTTATTTTTTATTTTTATTTCATTGCATTCTGCTCACGGGATCCGTGATCTAAACTGTGCTGTGTGTTGGTAGATACATTGTACTGAAGAGTCCCAAACAGGACGAAACACGTGTCTACAATTTCCGCCTCTGCTCACAGCACAACATAAATGGATGGCATGTTGTCTGACAACATGTCATTCATCTTTTGCCATTTCTTAATTGCCTCGATTAGAAGACATTTCCTTCAATCGATAATTATAGGTTTCGATCCATAAGAGTTTTCTCTGGTCCCGAACATAGCATAGTGATCTGCCAGCTCGTTTAACCCGAATATAGCTGAAAGTGCAGAAATCCATATGATGCCATATGGCACACTCGTGGATCAGCAGCGAGTTAATCTTGTATGAGCCCAGCACTTTTGTATTAGCAAGTTGTCTACTCCGTGGCTTATGTTACCTTTTCGATTCTAGGTAGCAACTTCTGCGATGGCGTCGTAGTTGATCATAAGAAAAATTATTTCCCAAACTCTTGTCCTTCCCAGGCAAAGTCCTGCTCCAATGTAAACATTCTCATTCCTGATAGAGCTGTCTGTAAAGCATCAGTCTGTTTCGAAGGTTAGTTCCCCTTTTTACCGTTTACTCTACCGGGAATTGTGAGGGAATATTTCGTTCTTTTCCCTGAGGTGATAGTGTACCTAAAATAGGTAATGAGTAATTGAGATTGAAATCTCCATCTCGCAACGACACTGGATGTCTCGGTATGTCTCTTGTATCCCTCTCCTTCGCATGTTCCTGGAATTCTTATAGGCCGCAATCATGTCCCTTTTTTATCAAACCGTGAAGCGGGGCCAGTCCCAGAATTACGTCCAGGACGGCTGACGGGGTAGTTCTTGCTGTGACGGTTATTGACAGGCTAGCGAGTCGTTGTAGTTTGAACAACCTTTTTGTCACTGTTGTTTGTCCAACGCTTTTTCACGAGACCACCGAACCATATAGCTGATTCCCGGTCTGATGAAAGCCGCGAGCAATGCCGGCGATTTCTGTCTCCAGAATTTTCCTATCATTTTATTAGATCAAATACGTCTCGATGTTAATCGGGAATACATGTTTCAGTAATAATCGAATCATCACGATACACTGCGTTAAAAGCAGACAATATCAAATTTTGAGAGCGATGTGTTATATGTATACAAATTTAATGAAGATGTGGAGTTTGAAGTAATCAATCACTTTACTAAAATTAGCTAGAACGGAAATGTGATCTCTGAAGTCTACTAAAATTGATGCGGATAATTATACGTGGCTGATTCTAGCAACAGATTCATATCCGAGAATCATGTTTTTACAGCGGACCAGACAAATAATGCTCGGTAAAGTTAAAATTAGTTATAGTCATGGTATTTTTGATTTTTTAATCATTTACCCTACATTATTCCCTATATTCCCTATATTATCTATTTTGAATGTTCTAACAATTATTATCAACCCTAAATATTCGCTATTTGAAGATATTATTTATAAAAAGTAAATAGGTATGTATATCATGATCTGTAATACGTTATTATTAGGTATTATTCTTGCAATCATGAAAATCAAGTAAGAAAACTTAGCATTTTATCGGGTCAGGAAGACTATGGCGGACAGAAATATTTCAAAGGCCCTATCCATCGAGACCAGTGGCGTTTCGGAATTATTGGGGGTTGAGCGGGAAACAAAAAAAATCCCCTACAATTAAAAAATTCACAGCTTCCCCGCACAACATTGTGTCAGCAAAGCTATGGCAGGGAAAAATATTTCAAAAGATTCCCTATCGATCGAGACCAGTGGCGCTCCGAAATTATTGGGGGTTGAGCGAGAAACAAAAAAATCCCCTACATTTAAAAAAATTACAGCTTCCCCGCACAACATTGTGTCAGCAAAGCTATGGCAGGGAAAAATATTTCAAAGGATTCCCTATCGCTCGAGACCAGTGGCGTTTCGGAATTATTGGGGGTTGAGCGGGAAACAAAAAAAAATCCCCTACATTTAAAAAATTCACAGCTTCCACGCACAACATTGAGGCAGCGAAGCTATGGCAGGGAAAAATACTTCAAATGATTCCCTATCCATTTAGACCAGTGGCGTTCCGGAATTATTGGGGGTTGAGCGGGAAACAAAAAATATCCCCTACATTTAAAAAATTTACAGCTTCCACGCACAACATTGAGTCGGCAAAGCTATGGCAGGGAAAAATATTTCAAAGGATTTCCTACTCATGGGGACCAGTGGCGTTCCGAAATTATTGGGGGTTGAGCGAGAAACAAAAAAAATCCCCTACATTTAAAAAATTTACAGCTTCCACGCACAACATTGAGTCAGCAAAGCTATGGCAGGGAAAAATATTTCAAAGGATTCCCTATCGATCGAGAGCAGTGGCGTTTCGAAATTATTGGGGCTTGAGCGGGAAACAAAAAAAATTGCCTACACTTAGAAAATGTACAGCTTCCCCGCACAACATTGTGTCAGCAAAGCTATGGCAGGGAAAAATACTTCAAAGGATTCCCTCTGGATACCGCTCTGGATATTTTAATGAAAATTAATAGACAGGTATTACTCATCAAGAGGCATTTTTTCATGTACCACATTTTGTTTTATCTCCACTAGCGACATCTTGCTTTTACCTATGCATATTTTTATATTTTTTTATTGTCATTTAACGACAATCTTGTGACCATGTAGAGAAACAGAATTTATGTTTTTAGGCGAAAGCTGTGCTTCGGACTAAAAAAAATAGTTAATCAAATTTGCTTGGAAATGAATGGGGATTCCAAAAAAGATTTCTATATGAACAGAAAACAGTGGCGTACCATCAATGTCTGTCTGCTAAAATATGCAGGTAAAATTCTGCACAATCGTGCACCATTGTCACTAGTATAAATAAAATGAAACGTGGCACGTGAAAAAAATCTCCTTGATGCGTAATACCCTCGATAATACCTGTATACAAAATTTCATTAAAATATCCAGAGCGGTATTACAGATATCACGAAAAAATGATTTATTTTAATAAAACTTTACCACCATGTATGTCAAAAGTTAAGACTTTTAGGACATACGTTCTTATGAAGTTTTCTTCTTAAAATAAACCCAAAAATCGCCTCCTTAAATATTGACATTCAATTACATAGCACCCTGTATGTGGGTTTCTAGACATTCGAGAACATTTAATTTAAAATAATGATCACATCAGTGATGAAGTAATTTAATTTTATTGTTTGCTGTTAAAGTGTGATTGTTTTCTACTAAGTGTTTTGCAAAATTTTATGTTTCTGGATGTTTGAGTCTGTAAGAGTTTAGGTGTTCGTTGTAGCTAATTTCTTGGTTAATTTCTGCAAGTCTGTCCTTGTATAAACTGAATTACATAGAGAACAGTTTAATCGATAACTATCAAGTTTTTGTAATTGAGATGCTTTCTTTTGCATCCAGCAATATAGACCCATTGCTCATAAAATATTTAAATGAAATAATTAATATAATGAAATAATACTATATCCTATGATGTGGATGAAATGTTTATACAGGGTGATAAGAAATTTGAAAAATTCTGAGATTTCTCCACGCGTCACCAAATAAAAAAATCAAAGAAAGTACAAATGTTTCTATACCATAGGATAGTACATGAAAAGTTAAAATAGGGACATGTAAGCCGTTTTTCTCTATCTTTAGCCGTTTTCGTTGTACAGGGCCTTGAACTTGAAAAATGACGATTTTCACTTGTTTATAACTCAAAAACTTCTGAATTTAAACACCAACTGTAAAAGCCAATCTTATTTTCTCTTCTCAGACAATCTAAAAATGCAATAACATAGGAGCATTCCATTTAAAAAAACATAACTTTGATATGCCACTCTCATATGGGATACTCCAAAATAATTTTAAATTATGGCGATTGTGATTCTGTACTTGAATTTTCAATTTTTTTTTTTGAAAAAGTCCATCGTTTGGCCTACAGAGACCGCTTCGAATAAGCTGGGACATCCTGTATTATATTGGTTCACAAAAAATGTTTATTTCGATTTCCCGCAAAATTTAATTTTATCAATTACAACGTTGTTGCAGCATAGGGTTCAATTAGATAAATAAAATATTATAACTGGCTTGTGACTTGTGATATGCAGTATTCTTTACCTCTATTCTTTACGCGATTCTTTACGGGTAAAGAAATCATTCTTTACATGGACTCTTTTAAGGTAAAGAATGTAAAGAGTTAAATAAAGAACGTAAATAACGTAAATAATGTAAACAAAAGAAACAATAAACAATGCAAATTTATGCTTATTATTGCTTGTGCAGTAATATACTGTATATCGGGTGATCCACAAAATTTTTTATCAACTATTATTATTGCCTTGAATAAAATGAAGCATGTCTGCCAGAAAAATACAAACAATTGTATTTTGATGTGTAATTGACTACTCCAATCTAATGATCTACAAATCACAGAACAATAAATAAAAACATGACTACTTGCATAATGAACTTTGTTAGAGTAAAGAAACTAACCTGGAACAGTAACGACATCTGCTGAGTACGTATGGTGGTGAGTTTCTTACTAATAATTGCAGTTTGGCATTGGTTGTATTTCAAGGAGGATGAACAACTCGAGCCGTTGTAGGGTATCTGTATTACCGACACTGACCCTTACTTGCCTTAGTGTCAGTAATACAAGAACCCCAAATCGTTATCTCAGAAACTCAGAATTCTGTCTTTCTGAATGAGGATAAAACAATATTTCAATCTGACGTTTCTTTCTCAATTTGACAAAATTTGTGAAGAATGGTGGTATCACTGGACCTGGCGGACTGAGTTCGATTCTCGGTGAAGGCTCTGGGTGTTTGTGCTGTCCTTTCTACTATTTATTTGGCATACTTGAGGCTGGGTGTATAATAATAATAATAATAATAATAACAATTTATTTGCCCAACAGAATAATTCCAATTACAGGACAAAAGTTACAAGTGTATGAGCAAGAGGCTCCAAACCCATATTACCGGTGTGGAGCGACTTTGTCTTAACTACATGTAGTGAAGACCGATGCTCCCCCTTTTAAAAAAAAAATAAAATAAAAAAGAATGGTGGTCAAAAATGTCATGAATCATAAAAAAGTGACAATTAAGGTAGGTGTTTAGTAACATATAACAGTAATTTCATCACGTTCTTAAATTATAGTCATAAATTATTGTTTTTCACTATTATATCTTTAATATTTTAATGAAACTGACAGGAATTGAAATTAAATATGACACATGAGAATTTGAACTACAAAAGTTATTACAGAATTATTTTAGTAAAATGAGCTCAGGCATGACTGCAATAGCCATTTCTCTCTTCCAAAGCACTAGTTGATGAAAAATTTTGTAGATCACATGATATTTCATTACATTTAATATTTCATTTAAATATTTTATGAGCAATGGGTCTATATTGCTGGATGCAAAAGAAAGCATCTCAATTACAAAAACTTGATAGTTATCGATTAAACTGTTCTCTATGTAATTCAGTTTATACAAGGACAGACTTGCAGAAATTAACCAAGAAATTAGCTACAACGAACACCTAAACTCTTACAGACTCAAACATCCAGAAACATAAAATTTTGCAAAACACTTAGTAGAAAACAATCACACTTTAACAGCAAACAATAAAATTAAATTACTTCATCACTGATGTGATCATTATTTTAAATTAAATGTTCTCGAATGTCTAGAAACCCACATACAGGGTGCTATGTAATTGAATGTCAATATTTAAGGAGGCGATTTTTGGGTTTATTTTAAGAAGAAAACTTCATAAGAACGTATGTCCTAAAAGTCTTAACTTTTGACATACATGGTGGTAAAGTTTTATTAAAATAAATCATTTTTTCGTGATATCTGTAATACCGCTCTGGATATTTTAATGAAATTTTGTATACAGGTATTATCGAGGGTATTACGCATCAAGGAGATTTTTTTCACGTGCCACGTTTCATTTTATTTATACTAGTGACGATGGTGCACGATTGTGCAGAATTTTACCTGCATATTTTAGCAGACAGACATTGATGGTACGCCACTGTTTTCTGTTCATATAGAAATCTTTTTTGGAATCCCCATTCATTTCCAAGCAAATTTGATTAACTATTTTTTTTAGTCCGAAGCACAGCTTTCGCCTAAAAACATAAATTCTGTTTCTCTACATGGTCACAAGATTGTCGTTAAATGACAATAAAAAAATATAAAAATATGCATAGGTAAAAGCAAGATGTCGCTAGTGGAGATAAAACAAAATGTGGTACATGAAAAAATGCCTCTTGATGAGTAATACCTGTCTATTAATTTTCATTAAAATATCCAGAGCGGTATCCAGAGGGAATCCTTTGAAGTATTTTTCCCTGCCATAGCTTTGCTGACACAATGTTGTGCGGGGAAGCTGTACATTTTCTAAGTGTAGGCAATTTTTTTTGTTTCCCGCTCAAGCCCCAATAATTTCGAAACGCCACTGCTCTCGATCGATAGGGAATCCTTTGAAATATTTTTCCCTGCCATAGCTTTGCTGACTCAATGTTGTGCGTGGAAGCTGTAAATTTTTTAAATGTAGGGGATTTTTTTTGTTTCTCGCTCAACCCCCAATAATTTCGGAACGCCACTGGTCCCCATGAGTAGGAAATCCTTTGAAATATTTTTCCCTGCCATAGCTTTGCCGACTCAATGTTGTGCGTGGAAGCTGTAAATTTTTTAACTGTAGGGGATATTTTTTGTTTCCCGCTCAACCCCCAATAATTCCGGAACGCCACTGGTCTAAATGGATAGGGAATCATTTGAAGTATTTTTCCCTGCCATAGCTTCGCTGCCTCAATGTTGTGCGTGGAAGCTGTGAATTTTTTAAATGTAGGGGATTTTTTTTGTTTCTCGCTCAACCCCCAATAATTTCGGAACGCCACTGGTCTCGAGCGATAGGGCATCCTTTGAAATATTTTTCCCTGCCATAGCTTTGCTGACACAATGTTGTGCGGGGAAGCTGTGAATTTTTTAATTGTAGGGGATTTTTTTCGTTTCCCGCTCAACCCCCAATAATTCCGGAACGCCACTGGTCTCGGGCGATAGGGAATCATTTGAAATATTTTTCCCTGCCATAGCTTCGCTGACACAATGTTGTGCGGGGAAGCTGTGAATTTTTTAATTGTAGGGGATTTTTTTTGTTTCCCGCTCAACCCTCAATAATTCCGAAACGCCACTGGTCTCGAGCGATAGGGAATCCTTTGAAATATTTTTCCCTGCCATAGCTTTGCTGACACAATGTTGTGCGGGGAAGCTGTAATTTTTTTAAATGTAGGGGATTTTTTTGTTTCTCGCTCAACCCCCAATAATTTCGGAGCGCCACTGGTCTCGATCGATAGGGAATCATTTGAAATATTTTTCCCTGCCATAGCTTTGCTGACACAATGTTGTGCGGGGAAGCTGTGAATTTTTTAATTGTAGGGGATTTTTTTCGTTTCCCGCTCAACCCCCAATAATTCCGGAACGCCACTGGTCTCGGGCGATAGGGAATCATTTGAAATATTTTTCCCTGCCATAGCTTCGCTGACACAATGTTGTGCGGGGAAGCTGTGAATTTTTTAATTGTAGGGGATTTTTTTCGTTTCCCGCTCAACCCCCAATAATTCCGGAACGCCACTGGTCTCGGGCGATAGGGAATCATTTGAAATATTTTTCCCTGCCATAGCTTTGCTGACACAATGTTGTGCGGGGAAGCTGTAATTTTTTTAAATGTAGGGGATTTTTTTGTTTCTCGCTCAACCCCCAATAATTTCGGAGCGCCACTGGTCTCGATCGATAGGGAATCCTTTGAAATATTTTTCCCTGCCATAGCTTTGCTGACACAATGTTGTGCGGGGAAGCTGTGAATTTTTTAATTGTAGGGGATTTTTTTTGTTTCCCGCTCAACCCCCAATAATTCCGGAACGCCACTGGTCTCGGGCGATAGGGAATCCTTTGAAATATTTTTTCCTGCCATAGCTTTGCTGACACAATGTTGTGCGGGGAAGCTGTGAATTTTTTAATTGTAGGGGATTTTTTTCGTTTCCCGCTCAACCCCCAATAATTCCGAAACGCTTCTGGTCTCGAGCGATAGGGAATCCTTTGAAATTTTTTTCCCTGCCATAGCTTTGCTGACACAATGTTGTGCGGGGAAGCTGTAATTTTTTTAAATGTAGGGGATTTTTTTGTTTCTCGCTCAACCCCCAATAATTTCGGAGCGCCACTGGTCTCGATCGATAGGGAATCTTTTGAAATATTTTTCCCTGCCATAGCTTTGCTGACACAATGTTGTGCGGGGAAGCTGTGAATTTTTTAATTGTAGGGGATTTTTTTTGTTTCCCGCTCAACCCCCAATAATTCCGAAACGCCACTGGTCTCGAGCGATAGGGAATCCTTTGAAATATTTTTCCCTGCCATAGCTTTGCTGACACAATGTTGTGCGGGGAAGCTGTAATTTTTTTAAATGTAGGGGATTTTTTTGTTTCTCGCTCAACCCCCAATAATTCCGGAACGCCACTGGTCTCGGGCGATAGGGAATCATTTGAAATATTTTTCCCTGCCATAGCTTCGCTGACACAATGTTGTGCGGGGAAGCTGTGATTTTTTTAAATGTAGGGGATTTTTTTTGTTTCTCGCTCAACCCCCAATAATTTCGGAACGCCACTGGTCTCGATCGATAGGGAATCCTTTGAAATATTTTTCCCTGCCATAGCTTTGCTGACACAATGTTGTGCGGGGAAGCTGTACATTTTCTAAGTGTAGGCAATTTTTTTTGTTTCCCGCTCAAGCCCCAATAATTTCGAAACGCCACTGCTCTCGATCGATAGGGAATCCTTTGAAATATTTTTCCCTGCCATAGCTTTGCTGACTCAATGTTGTGCGTGGAAGCTGTAAATTTTTTAAATGTAGGGGATTTTTTTTGTTTCTCGCTCAACCCCCAATAATTTCGGAACGCCACTGGTCCCCATGAGTAGGAAATCCTTTGAAATATTTTTCCCTGCCATAGCTTTGCCGACTCAATGTTGTGCGTGGAAGCTGTAAATTTTTTAACTGTAGGGGATATTTTTTGTTTCCCGCTCAACCCCCAATAATTCCGGAACGCCACTGGTCTAAATGGATAGGGAATCATTTGAAGTATTTTTCCCTGCCATAGCTTCGCTGCCTCAATGTTGTGCGTGGAAGCTGTGAATTTTTTAAATGTAGGGGATTTTTTTTTGTTTCCCGCTCAACCCCCAATAATTCCGAAACGCCACTGGTCTCGAGCGATAGGGAATCCTTTGAAATATTTTTCCCTGCCATAGCTTTGCTGACACAATGTTGTGCGGGGAAGCTGTAATTTTTTTAAATGTAGGGGATTTTTTTGTTTCTCGCTCAACCCCCAATAATTTCGGAGCGCCACTGGTCTCGATCGATAGGGAATCTTTTGAAATATTTTTCCCTGCCATAGCTTTGCTGACACAATGTTGTGCGGGGAAGCTGTGAATTTTTTAATTGTAGGGGATTTTTTTTGTTTCCCGCTCAACCCCCAATAATTCCGAAACGCCACTGGTCTCGATGGATAGGGCCTTTGAAATATTTCTGTCCGCCATAGTCTTCCTGACCCGATAAAATGCTAAGTTTTCTTACTTGATTTTCATGATTGCAAGAATAATACCTAATAATAACGTATTACAGATCATGATATACATACCTATTTACTTTTTATAAATAATATCTTCAAATAGCGAATATTTAGGGTTGATAATAATTGTTAGAACATTCAAAATAGATAATATAGGGAATTCCGTATCATAATGAGTAGGGTAAATGATTAAAAAATCAAAAATACCATGACTATAACTAATTTTAACTTTACCGAGCATTATTTGTCTGGTCCGCTGTAAAAACATGATTCTCGGATATGAATCTGTTGCTAGAATCAGCCACGTATAATTATTATGAGTGTATTACGGTGGTTGCATAAAAAATATTAGGCAGTGATGATGCTTCAACCAAGCTCAAATAATAAGTCTCTTCTATATATTTTATCGATTACAAGGAGCAGCTCGACTGGAGTTTTATAGATCTCTAGGGCTTGTCACCATCAATAAGACCTTTTGTCGCGATTAAGCAAGAGGGAAAACATAGTCTCTTATCGTCACAGAAGTTTCTGAGGAATATTTGATGATATCAGAAAGAAATATTCACTGGAAATATACAGGGTGTATGTGCAAAAAAAATATATCAGCTAGTAAGTCGTTGAGTGCATTTTTTTCAAAAACTAATCAAGACACAAAAAAAATTTAGAAGACAGAAATGTTGTAGGTACTATTAATTGCTCAATCAAATTTCAAAATAGTCAGTGGCATACTTTTATTTTTCAATAAAATTCGTGAGGGTGTCTCCCTGGACGACACAGGACTTGATAATTTTATTCTGCTGGGGGTTAAAGGACCCTTATTACTACAAAAAGACAACCAAATTTTAACAATATCGACAAAAAAAAAATGGTATGTTTTAGATATTCAAGACAAAGCAATTAAAAAAAAGTTTCTTGAAAACGAAACATTGTTTATAGCAACTTTTAATTTTAATCACTCAAACAATCGGCTGTTAAATTTATTATACATATTCAATTAACACTCTGTATGCAGTTGTGATCCATTTGATTTTTTTTTTAAATAATTGGTAACGGACACTATTTCCGAGAAAAAAGTTTCAGACACAAAGTTGTCCAGTTTGGAGGGGGACATCTTTTTGAGACAAAACCACCCCCCACCCTTGATGGGGGTATCTTTTGGAGACAAAATCACCCCCCACTCTTGATGGGGATCACTTCGACATCTTAATAGGAATCCAAATTTTTTATCTGCATTTTTTCAGACGAAGCAATACTCAGTTCATAAAATGCAATCCAAAAACCAATTTTTGGATATCCATTTACTTTCTTCAGACTAAAAAACGATTACCGGGGTAAAATTGTAAGAAGCAAAAGTCACCGCTGAAAATTGGGGGTCGGGGTGAATTTGAAGTGGGAGGTAGTTTTTATGTCCAACTGAAAGGAGCAGGCAAAAGTTGTTTGGTTTGGGAAGGCCATCCTTTTTCATTCCAAACAAAACAAGTTTTGTCTCTTGCAATTTTCCCCTGGAGACCATTCTTTAGTCATAAGAAAGTAAAATGGCTGGATTTCGAAAAATCGGGTTTTCGATTGCATTTTAGAGTTTGAGGGTTTCATCCCATAAAAAAATTTTTCAGACATAAGTTTCTTATTTTTTCATAAAAAATGATAATCTTTAATAAAGCATAAGGGTTCCTATTTAAGACGCCGAATCCACCCCCACCCCTAGGCGTAAAGGTAGGGGTGATTTTGTTTCCAAACAACGTTCCTCTCCACCCTGTATAACTTGTGTCTAAAACATTTTTCCGGAAATGATGCCCCTTCTCAATGATTTCAAAAAAAATAAAATGGATCACACTGTGTATAGGTAATTACACGTGTTTCAGATATTTTTCATTCTTTTTGTGAATAAAATGTACCATGTTTTAGTTTCTAATAATATGCTAATACCTTAAAAAAAGTATTTATCTTTGAATAGGTTCCCCCTCCCCCAATCAGATAAACTGACTCTATTTCCTGCCAAGGCACTTGTACAAAAATTCTGGATCGCCCTATACTTTATTAAACAATTACACAACGTTAACTGGCCCAATAAACTCTTGTATTTCCAAGGAAGAGAGAGGTTTTATAATTTTTCTCATTTTATAAAATAAATAGTTAACGGAAAACGATGAAAATGATGACTTAAATTATTGTTATTATCTGTTAACTAGTGTCTGCCCCTAATTGGAATATGAGCCCTATTAAAATTTCAAGCAATTAGTGCTCTGTCTAAAAAACCTCATTAAGTCGTCATCTCAGCTCAGGGAAAATAAGAGCTTTCTAGAGACCAATTTTAGGGGTGACTGGAGGTGAGACCTCAAAAAAACCTTGTGAACTTTTGCCCAGGACTCATTTGTTTTCGAGCTACAGGGTGTTGAAGGTAATTTTACCTTCTAGGTTTGCGAAAGTGTTTTGCAATACAGAACCTTGCAAACAACAATAATTTTTTCGTTTAATCTAATCGTAAAGAAACTTTTTTACAATAAAATGAAATAAAAAATAATTATTCATAAAGGTTTACTTTTAACATTTATTTTTCTGCATATATAAGTAGAATTCTTCTGGATTTGAATACAGGTAGGTATTTTTTAGAGCTATCTTTCAATAGGTCTAATTTGAATCCCAATTTGTGTTTCTCTGTCATATTTTCTTGAGTTGCTGGTCCTTTGAAGTAAAATCTGAGTAAATCGATTTTGGAATAAATGGAAAAACATCTTTGCCACAAGTAATCTATGGCTTCATCCACACTCCGCTCCTTTGCTTAACTCAGATGTCCTTCATTTTAGTGGGGAGCTATTTCTCTAGCAAACAACGTAGTTTGTGATTGACCGTAAATTATTGTTTCCCTGGATTCATGTGTGCACTTGTGAATCTTTATGACGGTAAACGATTATGTCTACCGATCTTTTACTTTAAAACACATTTATTCATGCTCCTTCCCACTTTCTTAGCAGGAAGAATTGGGTGCAATCAAGCATACGATTTGTCGACTGACGATCGCAGCCCGAGTTCGGTTATTACATCTAAACTCAAAGAAATTTCCGCCCTATTCTCACAAATATTTAGATAGGCAGGTCATTTTCGATTCGCAGATAAGTAAGATATGTAGAGTACATCTAAAAATCGCAGTAGCCTCAAGAAATATTTTAAAATTATGGTGACATCGACTTTATAGGGTTAATTTTTTTTTCCATTTATTATAAAATTGTTCGTTCCTGTCCAGTTTCCGTATCATACATTTTTTTAATGTTACTTGATACAGCACTTAAAGTATAGTCTATGCAGGGTGTCCCATGTGTATACTCCTCCTTCAACTCCTTCAAAAGGTAGAACACGTAAAACTAGTTGCACTTTTTTCAATAAAGTTTTGCTAGTATAGACAGTTCTGGGTGCTGAAAATAAAGCGACCTCCAATAAAGAGAATGCTTTGATGAGTAGATGTAGAAATTTTATCTACTCCAGCGTAAAGCTGTGCACTGCATGCCCTAGGGAGCCACAATGTGTATAATTTGTCACTGCATGCGAAAAGTAATTCAATGTGAAGCCATGCATTATCTTATACAACATAACGTGATCAATTATAGGACTTTATATCTGTTCATCTGATAGCTTAGTGAGGTTTGCATCGCGTAGACCTTGCTCACATTATTTGGCTGTAGTCTAAACAAAAACATAAAAAAATTGAGGTCTCGCGAGTCAGGTAAAACCTAGCTTTCTGTCAGGAGCTTATTTTGTACGTATATCAAATATTATTCTAGTGTTGTTCTTGTAAGTTTCGTGGATAAAGAAAATTCATTAATTTCGAACAGACAACATGTTTGAAACAGATATGTTTTGCTGACGGTATTTCTTATCGAAACTGAGAATTCCTAATTTTTTACTTTGAAAATTTGCAACGTTACCTTATAAATATTATGCATCTACCATGTAACTGAATCTGTAATGTTTAAACCATTTAATATGTTTGTTTATATGTATATACCTACGTAACACATCCGAATTTACAAACAAATTTCATTAGATTTCATCAGCATTAACAAATATATCAACCAACACCATGTCAATTAGAAGATATAAGCTGCATGTCTGAATTTCATTTAGTTAATTTTCGTATTATGAAAATGGAGCCATTAAGTTTTGTGAAAGAGTATATGCATGTACATATACAGCGTGGTGATAAAGTTCCGCATAATATTCATAACTTTGTTATTTACCATTTTTAACAGAGGCATTTATCTACATAAAAATTATTTTTCTATCAAATCACATTTTCGAGCTGTGACGTCATCATATTTTTTTAAACAGCAAACCCATTTTTTGTGGACAGGAGAGGCGCAGTCAAGCTTTTTCTGGCTTCTTCTTGAAGCATATTTTCTTGCCTGAATAGGTAAGATAGAGAAGATATCCTCTATCCGAGCATATCTTCTCAAGGCCTGAAAAGTGCCACTTTACCGCCTAGGTATACTATATACTTTAGCTTAGAGTAGCCGCAGAATTGAGCTCATTACCAATTGATTATCGAAATTGCATGTTCAAATTATTGTCAGCCAAGCACTTCCTGACACTGTCCTGGCACGAATGTAACGCTGAATGTCATCCGGAGCGAAACTTTCCATATCTAACCCAATTAAATGCTGTAGATCTCCTAATTGTTGGGCCTATTGATGTAAACCCTTGATTTCGGGTAGTCGGCTGAGCGCGCAGGCCATTCTATCGATCCTCGTCGCCCCAGTCACATGCCAGGAAAGACGTTGTTGAGAAATAGCCTAACATTAAAACCAAAATGAGGAGGAGCTCCATCCCGTTGAAACCAGATTATTTAGTGAGGCATATTGTTATTTGCGCTGTTATGAAAAGCAAGTGCTAAGAATGGAAGGAGTTTTTCGCGCAAAAAATTTAAAATCGCTCAAAATACAAATTTTCATTAAAAGGTAGATCCCTAGAAGCCTGTGTCCAAGCAAGTGTGTGGATTATCTTCAACTTACATTTATTTTCTTATCATCAGGTATTTTAGGCCGTCTGGCCGAGGTAAGTCTTTCACGCTTCCAGTTGCAGTAAATTTTTAAAATATCCTACTTACTGTAGACCTACTAATTAGGCGACCTATCTGGATGTTCTTGGTTGAATAAATCAGAATATTCAGCGTGAGATCTCAATCGATCTCCGAATCCAACCACTACTAAACTAATTTAAAAAAAAAAAACACTTTTCTCGATTTACGTTCAAGCAAAACTGAAATCTCAGTATGTTTTCCACCTTCAATCTCTTGCTAAGGAACATTTTAAGATACTCTTTTGGATTCAGATAAGTTTTTTGTTAGATAAGGAATTTTAAGATAAAAAGAACGAACAATCTAGTTTTTAAATATTGGTTAGAATCATTCGCTTTGATATCGAAGAAGACAAGAGTCCATTCTAAACAAAAAAATGGGGGTTGCTGTTTAGAAAAAATATGATGACGTCACAGTTCAAAATTTGATTTGATCAAAAAATAATTTTCATGTTGAAAAATAAATGCCTTTTTACAAATAAAATCGACCTGTTTTAAATAACGAAATTATGAATATTATGCGGAACTTCACCACCACGTACATAGATTGCAGATGTAACGAACTGCAACAGCTTAAAATTTGATTTAATTATAGACTGAGCGTTTGGCCCTTCTAATTATTCAGTAATTAATGAAAACACGGTAATTAATTTAACAAACCCATTGATATTGTCAACTAAAACAGACTTGAATTAGGTATATTTAGCGGCAAACGTACGTGCATTTTCATGCAACCGAGGTGTTTAATAATAATTGCAATCTGTAATTTATATTCTTTCTGTAAGCCGGATGCATTTATTGTGCGCTTTGCTCTACTCGTAAAAATGTCACTTTGTTTTGTTTTTGCAGGAAAGTAATTAGTTAGAGTTCGTGATGAGGTTATATTGTCATGGTGCTGCTAGAGACGGGAATTAAATCATGAAATAATCATAAATTACTTTTTGCTCTTCGGAGTTCTATTTTTAGAGGTAATTTAATACGACAACTGAATGTAGAATATTAATGCATTTCTGGGTGTGAGACTATTGAATTCTTCCGTCACAACTATTCAACAATAATTTATACGGGCAGTAATTAAGATGATTTCTTCAGACTCGAAATGTTTATCAATTCAAGACACAAAATCCCTAAGGCGAGAGTGTTGTTTAATAAATTTAAGCAAAACTTTTTTAAATTCAATCATTTTAGTATCGGAATTGAAAAGATAAGGGCTGTTCTTTTTGCTTATTTTGTATGACTGCGTGTAAAATAGACCGGCAGTAACGTTAAACCAGACCGCAATGAAGTGCGATCGTGCTACTTCGTTTGCTGTTCGAAGGTGTTCGTGTCATTATCATCTTATATGTGTGTTGTATGATGGAAATGCTATAAAAGCGAATCGATGTGGTAATTTTCTTAAGTCTCTTGAGCTGTGATTTGTTCTTAACTATGATTTTTAGTTTATTTTTTCACAGGCTGAGCTGTGATTGACTTCTCCCCGTGTGAAGGAGCGTCTAGGTGTTATCGTACGGCATGAGGGATTTATGTCAATAATTAACTCAAATCAGGAAAATAATGAAAGTTTTATTCAATATTCATAGAAAAATATAATAAGTAGGTACTTACATACTTATAATGGTAAAGTTAATAATAATAATAAATTATTTCAAACTGCAATAATTAAATATTATATTACACACACAGCAAGTATTATATTAGGTAATGACACTAAGTGCCATTTCTTGTTACTGCTGATTTTGAATGATCCTCGCTGTCAGACAGAATAATAATTATTATGAAGTTACTTTATTATAAAAGATAATTCGTTTCAAAATTAATTTAATAATGAAAGATGTCTATAGCAAAAAATGTAGAACGAGGAAATCTTTCAACAATTTGTTCATAAGATATTGGAATTTAAATCCATTCATTCGCAATTCCTGAGCCATCGAAGTTTGCTCTTGTTCTGTATTTAATTTAAACTCTTCAAAAAAATCACTAATGAAATTCACGCTTTTAAACATCTTTATTACTTATTTTTTGCAAAATGTTTCATTAAGAGCAAGCTTCAAATATTCTGGAGTTAGGTATGATGGAACGGGATAATACTCCCATCTGTTCTGAACAGGTTTTCTTCATGGTGAAAGGTTTCGTCCTTGAAGTATCTATCCCTTCTCAAATGGATCACGCTGTAGTGTTGGCCCTCTATGACAACAAAAATTGAATCCTTATTTTTTAATTTTGGCAACGAAATGTTTTTGTCTAAAATATACAAAAATAATCCGCTTCATTCATAATAGATTGGATTTTCTGTTTCTTTCATTTTTACAGAATTTTTGTTTGTGCTCTCAATTTTTACGTTAAAAACTGAATGAAAAGCTATATGCATCTCAATTTTCTCATAATGTCATAATTTTATCATAAATGAAAAAAAATTACTTGGCTTGAGGGAATAAAAATTATCCAAGTCATTGCTTTGACCCTTAAATAATAAAAAAAATCTGTTAGCGTGTTGCGAATTATTCAGCAGGCAGCTATTTCTGCCCGTTTGATAGTTTTAGGTTGAAATGTCTCAGTATTGAACAAGCACTTACAAAATGTTTTGCACCTGTTTGAAAATTTAGCTTTGAGTGTCATGAATGATTTCAGTTATTATTATAGTATTAGAAATTGGAAACGACTACATAAAAATTCCGATCAGCTATTTTTTAAAAGTGTAAATTCATAAATTGGTGTAATCCTTAAAATCTTTAAAAGAAAAATAATATAATCAAACCCTTTATGAAAAATAAACTAACGAGTTCTCCAAAAGCGTTTAGTGAACTTCATTCTTGCGAATTCGAAAGATCAGCAGCAGACTTTAATTATTAGAAGAGAGACCTGAAACAACAAAATTAAATTAATGCTATGATTAATCAAAACTATACTAGGACCACAATAATTATTGCAAAAATTAATTCTAGACAGGTCTGGCCGAACTTGCTATACAGCCGCTGCTTATAGTTTTTCATACTATCAACAAAAATTAATATAAACAAAAAAAAAGTCAATTGTCTATGAGAACTCGTCATGCAACCTTACTACAACTAGATATCCTAATTTCTCCAGTGTTCTTGCGAGATTTAAATTCATTGATCAATATTGAAGTGGTGATGGGAGATAAATTTATAACCAGCTTTGTACCTCTACATAAGCAGAAGTTTTTCTTCACAGTACAGATAAAATATATTTTAAAACTTATGGGGGTAGAGTAGAGAAGATAAATGAATGGTATTATTATTGTCATCTCATATTGAATTCTAGCTGCTCCTTAAATCTGCAATCAAACAGTGAACAAAGTCATTTTCTTTAATACTTTTCTACTTCTTGCATTTTTTATATTCATAAAACTACGTCGATAAGTTGTGACTTGAAATTCTATCAAAAATATTCTCAAATAATTCCTCCAACAAATAACTATTCTTAAATATTCATAAAATTGTCAAAACACATTACATTGTTATAAATTCTAACACTTTAAAATTCAATTAAATTCAGTAGAATCGAGTACATAATAATTATGTTCGAGCAATTTGAGCTGTTTCCGCGTTTTCAACTTTTCTATGAATATTAATGAACACTACTACTGCCGTAATAAAAATGCTGAATATATTTTCATTAAAACCATTCAAGTTCTGGTTAAAGGGCAAATATTCAAATTTAAGATTGTAAAATGCTGCACTGCAATAGTGCTTTCGAAAAGCATCGCTTTCCATACAGATTTATTTCAAAAAGACCAACCAGTTAATTTCAAACAATATTGATACTTGTAGATGAAACAAAAAATAATAGTTGCATTAAATTTATTGAATTTATTTGTACTCTTGTTAAATTTACAACAGAGAAATTGGTTCCTCTTCTCACAACAACAACTCTTCTCCTTCAGCTTTTAAAATGATTTAGATAGACAGATGCGTACCAAATATAAATTAAGTAAAGTTTACTTAAACTGCGATAATATTATTCATATATACGTACCTACATACCTACTTCCAATTTTAACTTTTTTTTATAAAAATAGAATTTGCATTATGGATTTTTTGAGAGAAATCTAAATTTATTTTCTAATAGGTATATTCCTTATACTGTCGTGATAATACCAAATATCGTATCTACTAATATTTTGGTCGATTTAAAGATATTGCTATGCTAGCCATCATTCAGGAGACCTCCTCTGTCGTAACTCCTTTTAAAAGTGAAGAAAACTGAATTTAAAAATTTGTCGTATCTGAAATTGTAGTTCTATTGTTAGCTTAAAATGTCGTATCTAACAATATTACTTAATCTAACAAAATCACATGTGGTCAGGTAGGTATATGTTATTTGCTAATTAAAACAAAGCTTACCGCCTCCCCCCGGAAGACCACCGACTTGTGTGTGTTAAGGAGGATTGTTACACTCAGTAGTGAGTTAATTTAATTTAATAAGCTCTGTGAGCCTAGTACTTGTCCCATTACGAATACTCCCGAGGACGATCGTCTCAGTAGCCTTCCTTTATGAATAAGACGATGATGTTACCTAAGAGGATATATCCCTCAAGTTAGCTAAAACTTTCAGTATGAAATTTCATATTATTAGGTATATATGAGCGAAATTGTTACACATAATGATAGTCTCGCCTTCTGGTTTATCGTCTCTACAAAGAATGTGCGATCTTATTTTTGATGAAGATGCTTCCATTATTAATAGTTCTTGTCTGTTTAAAATTTCATTGATATTACTCTCAGTAGGCAGCTTTATATAGGGATTTTTTTACTGTGGATACAAATGAAGTAATGCGAGCTTATTATCAATAGCTTAGATATTAATCTCTGCATAAATACAAAGAGACTACTTTTTAATTTCAAGTTTAATTCTGGGATATTCGAGATGAGGAATTTCAATTTAAAATAACTGCACCGGTTAGAGAGATACTATAGTCTGCTTTGACGTCGACTTATATTGACAGGAATTGAACTTCTTCTTCTATTCTTCTTAATTTCTCTTTTTCGTTAATAAGCTACTTAATATCTCTCACGCTTTCTTCCCTCTTATTGCCTAACAAAATTAAAATCAATTATTGAAAAAATTAAGGTCTTGCGGGGATACAAAAAATTACACCAGGATTCAGATTTATTGTTCTTTCCTTTTTACAGAGCAAAGCTCAGATAAAATCAATTTTGAAATTAATTTAATTTACATAACGTGCGAGTATTCATTACCGCGCTATTTAGAAGGTAAATAGAAATAAATAACAAATCAATATTAGTAGCTCCCTGGAGCATCCAATAAATTTATAGCGCTTTAATTAATAATACTAATTTATACCAACGCACTAGATTTATTTTCAGGACAAATATACTGCAGAGCCCTCACCACATCCCACAAACCCGCACTAACCTGCGGCAGTCTTTTGATGACAGATTTTCTGCATCAATATCCCATGCAAATTCATCAAACGTCAAAAAAGTGTATCAAAACAAGCAGTGATAGTGAACAAACATTCGCATTGAAATTGGTTGTTTGGCTTAGGCCTGGTTGCAAGAACGTAATTAAGGATCTGTCAGGTAATCACCGATTTAAAATATCCCATGTTATCAAACTATTTATCTTGTTAGATATTGCTAGACACAAATGCTCATCTTTTTCAGGAGAGTTAAATACCTACAGATAAAAAAATAAAAGATATAAAATATTCACCATATTTTCAAATTTTGCAATCTAGATAAAATGAGTACCTAATTATCTAAAAGATTTGTAATTACGTTCGTGCAACATTAGTTATCTACACTGAGAGAATGATTTTTTATTGTTATTATTCACAGCTTTTGACGTGTACCTATAATAGGTATACTGTATATCATATCTGGCGAGGAATATTAAGGCCAGTCCATTTTCAAATAAAGCGATACTTGACATCAGTACTGATACATATGAATAGGTTAAGCAGTAAGAGCAGGGCAACAAGAGCAAACAGCGAATGACATCAGAGAATGTGCGCTTATCCGTTCAAATTCCACAACAGCGGAAGTCAGTTTTCCTTTGATCAAGCGAAACAGAACTATGGCAAACGCATTCCTTCATTTCCGTTCCCTAACACGTTTATAAATCCTGTCACTCATCCCACAAACGTTTGCATTCGCATGCATTGCCGAATAAATATTGTCACGCGTCGTGACTTCTATAAGTGCCGAAATTTCTCCGGCAATGCGAACGTTTGAATCCGTTCGCATTTTGTTATGTATAGGAGTGAGAACTCTGTGACGACTTCTCGTTCTTTCTCATCCGACTATTTGTTCGGCATTCGGCAATGCGAACGAATGTAAATAACGTTCATTGACCGGCAGATGACAGATGAGTGACCGGTTTATTTACAATAGATATATTAAAAATTCGATGATACGCTCTCGTTCCGTTCGTTCATCATCGTTCTCTATATTCATGTTAATCCATCTTTACATGTTGTTGATATGTATAAATAACTGATGGTTTGAAAGGGAGCTGCGAGGGATCTCAATTTGCCATTTCTGTGATCGTATATTTTATTAATTGTTTATAGGTTGGGTCAGATAGTGATATTGTTATAATCATTTTGTAGAAAACCGTCTCCATTTAGTAAACAAATTTTCTTTTATTATTTATTTGAGCTTTTAAATAATTCAGAACAGTCATTGATTTTCTCATCGTGAAACATGATTTACAATTATTATTATATTATACGTCGAAAACTCAACTCTTCAATACGAAGTGAAAATGTAGGACAGTTATTGGAAATGGGCCTTTTCTCTGGGAGAGCTTCAATTGAGGAAAGTGTCATCGCAGCCGAACAGGCTGCGAGATTAGGTACTTCAATTGATTGATTCCGAACAACTCCATCACTTTGCATCTACATTTCAGCAGATTTCAGGGCGTTTATTTACTCATTTCACAAAAAAAATTGCCTACAAAGATTTAGTCTCTTTGACGTAGTAGTGTTAAGTGATTACCTCTAGTAAAAGATATAATGACTTAGGTACCAGAACCAGAAATGTATAACAATGAAGGCTACAATGTTTTTAGAAGCAAACGTTGCCAATTATAGTTTATCCATTTAATCCTATAATGTCGATAACATTAAAAATAGTTTATTTTTTTATCTCAAAATATGTACATAAAATTTATACGTATTTAAATCTAGAACTCTTTTATTGTCTTCTCGATACGTTTAATTAATCATGATAATATAATTTACGTAAGAGCGACTATGCTAAATAAGCTTTTACGATTAATTTTCAAAATATTGGACGAGAAATTTACAGTAAATGAGACTAGAGTGTTGTAATGTTAGTGAACGATGTAAATTCAAAGACAAACCTATAATGGTAAGTTATTTTTTAATTAATATAATAATAGTAGAGTCAAACAAGTAAGTAACTATTACTTTCCTTAGAATGATAATATCAAAATATATCTGTTATTATAATTTTGAAAAACTTGAAATTGTTAAGGACTATATGGGAATTATTATTTTTTTCAACATAAAACATTCGGAAATTACTACTTTTCTAAAAAGTCTATTATTTAAATACACAAGACAAAAACCCACTTTACAACTCCCGTAAACCAGGTGATTAAGAATGATCTAGTTGTTTCCTGAGATGGCCAAAAAAATAATTACTACAAGACAATTTTCTATAATCTAAAAAAAATATCATCTTAAATTATAAGAAAACTGTTATTATCGGTCATTATTTACATCAGCGGCTCCTACAGTTTCACTATGGCACCTATATAGGGGTGGAGAACATACCTATACTAACACCAGAAAATTATTCATTTGCTTTGCAAATGAAAGGGAAGGCCACAAAACGGCTTTAAAAATTGATTTTGGGAGTGCAACGAAAGTACGGTCCTGACACAAGCGCCGAGAAATACCACTAGTCTCGGATCTAACTACGGATGAAACCACTAATGATAATGGGAACCGCTTCCAAACGTATACAGACGCGGACTCCCAATATATCCGCTTTCTCATATCGTGACCAGACCACAGGATTTGATGTTACGATTGTTGGAATATAAATGCAAAATAAATGCAAAATTCAAAATAAAAACCGTGCTACTGTTAATCTCGAAGATTTTCCTTGCCCTGAAAGTGAAGAAAAAATATAAATTTGACCGTAGTGTCAAAGAGGCCTTAGTTGTGACCTTGATATTAGTTTTCAATGGCTGTTTTTAGCTTCTTACCCACCCAGCACCCCTATTTCGCTCCTCGGTCCCGAAAAAATTAATGAAACTTAGGAGCCGCGGATGTAAATAATTACCTTATTATCAATACGCAGATGACTATTTTGTACGGTGCCGTAAAGTGACTCTTTAAACTCAAAAATATAACATACCTAGATCCTTTTCGTATACCTACAGAGAAAAGATTATCACCACACCACCATCCATCCACCCGTTTTAGGAGTTTGTAAGAATCTAAATAGTTTTATGTTGTACCTTTAAGTTTCGTCATAATGAAGCCAATTTTCAAAACTTCCGAAAAAATTTCAAAAAAATTAAGTTACTAGATATGAATATAAAAGTTCCAGTGTAGTTCTGATTTTTTTCAAAAATCCCTGAAATAATAATTTTTGAAAAGATTTTTTCGTTAATTTATTTTCTAATTGCACAGTGTTAATAAAATAATATATTTCAATTGTAGGGTGATATTTGTCATTTTCGAAGTACCTAAAGTGGAGCTATTTTAAAAATACGGAAAGCCATAAAATATATCTGTTACCTACTTTCTTACTCACTGGGTATAATGCCATAACTATGGATTGAGAGGAGAGATTTTAAAAATCTAATAATTCTGAGTTTAGTTGTTCAAATGATTTATTGGAATGATTTATTGAAAGTTCAAATGAAAATTACTTTTCCAAAAAACTGTTTCCACTTTTAAAATCCATTAAAGTATCATTAAAGTACTGCTTACTATATATATGAAAATGTTTGAGAACCACTGGTCAGCCTGAAGCATGCTATACCTGTATGCGTTATTTTTCTGTTTTTTTCTACTTTTATGGCTTCCCGTATTCTTAGAATGTTCTACTGTAACTAAATAGTGCGCTCTTTGTCATTTTCACGAGTGGTCTTCGGAAAAAGACTTTTTTTTTAGATATATCTGATTATATTTTTTATTTTCATAGTTAATTTTTCGAGAATCGCAGAAAATTTCGTATAAATACTCATTCCCATAAAAAAAATCGAAACTATATATATGTATATAGTCCATCATGAACGTTCAAAAAATTTCAATAACTGGATATACACGTCTTGTTTTCGATCCGTTTTTTTATAAATATATTCGAGAAAATTATAAAAAATAATTGTATTTATTTTTCAAGATAACTGAGGTGCCAGCTGAAAAGAATTTTTTTAGTAAGCTCAAAAATAGATTTCCCGTAAATTTCTGGTCTGAAGTTTTCCAGAAAAATGCAGAAGATCCGTTAGCTAATACCCGTTGTAATTACTATTCTGGTACTACTGTTTCAAAAACTGTTTGTAAATAAACTCTGACATGATTGTCAGAATAATTATCAATCCTTATTGTGGAAGTTGAACATCCTTGATGTCTAATTGATGAAGAACATGTTTCTTTTGCATGCCTAAAATAGTTAGTTGACTAAAGAAAAAATTAGGTAGAGTAAAACATTTCCATAAGCTGAGATAATAGCTTGCAGAAAAACCTGCTAATTTTAATGATGTTCTTGAAATGTTTGATGATGTTGTAATGATGTTGCGTTGATTAACAATTTTTGATCTTGCCACAATCTATCCGAGGGGAGTTTTCGAGAAAAAAAATAATTCTTCTAAAATCAATCCATCAGTCCATGGTAATAATGAAAAGGCGAAGAAAAAATTTTTGGAGTTAAATTATTAAAGTAAATAATTCCAAAATTTGACTCCAAAATTTTTTTCTTCAATTTCTCATTAAAAAAATATAACAATTTTTGTAAAAAATTCAAATGTTTCGAAATTATTGTAATATTTGTGATGTTGATACAATACTATCATACCCAAAAAGTCTGGAAACGGTCTGGAAAAGACGGTAAAAAAAAAATAAAAAACACCATGTCCTCAATAGTTTAAGAAGTGCTATCTAATGATATCAAACGCAACTCTCCACCTCTTAGGATGAGGCGGAGATAATTAAAAAGTCTCAAATTGCCAGTACGCCTTTTTTATTTACAGAATTGGATACTACGTCAAAAATTAGGTACCTACGTCAAGTCTCAAAGGTGTTTTTTTTTCGATTCGTGTCAGCATGGCGTTGTAATTGCAAAAAAAATTTGTTCGTAATTTCCAGGAAACTCTGCGAAAGAATGAGAAAAACAGAAGAATAAGAAATTATTTAACCCCCTCTCAGCACCATGAGCATAATAAAAGTTAATTTTGGAAAAACAATATTTCTTTTAAATTTTTCACGAATAATAATAAAAAATTAAGGTTTTCATTTAGCATTTTTCACAGCTTTTTCTCTTATCGTGGTGGGGGATATATGTAGGTGTAAAATAAACACTATTTTTGGCCTTTTTTTAGTAAATGCTTTATTATGTACTTTAGTAGATGTGTACTTTATTAGTGTTCATCATTCTGTATAGAAACTCTTGCAGATTATAAAAAAATATGTTTTTGCGATTACAGCGCCATCAGTCATGCGTCGAAAAAAACCATTGTAGACAAACTTGATATAATTTTTGTAGTAGATTCGGATCCTGCGATAAAAAATAGGCATACCTTTATGATCTAATGTATTTTTTTTCCTCCAAGGACTTATGGATGATAAAACATAAAACACTAAGGGCCGGTTGCACAAACACAAATTAAAAATTTTGAGATAATTAATAATTTTAAATTGTAAATTTTGAAAATATGGTGAATATATTAATGATTTTTAATTTTTTATCAGTAATTAACTCTTCTTAAAGGGAGTAAAACTTATGTTCAGCAATATTAGACCAATATTCTCGTAATACAGGGCATTTTAAAATCAGTAATTATCTCAAAATGCTTAATTTACGTTTGTGCAACCAGCCCTAATGTTTAAAAAAAATCTATACTATATTCTGATGGATATTATAAACGTTACACGTGTTTCGCTTCTTTTAAAGTATCATCTTCAGACGTATGTAAATAAAACAATGATATAGTAACATAGCAACACTATGGTAATATAAGATCGTTTAGTTTTTAAATCAATCATTTTAAAAACATTAATGTTTTATTTATCATCCATCAGTATGCAGAGATTCTACAAAGTAAGGATTGAAAACATAAATTCCGGGTTTATTTTCTAATTCTGATCCATAAATCTAAAACAACACTTATTATAGGTACCTACACAAATATTATCCGAGGATGCATGCATGAAAATTTGCAAGCAATCTAGACATATTTTGAGCTTTACGTGAGGATCCGAGTTCCTATATACGTTTACCATGTCAGTAATGCGAGTTGACGGGTGTAAATTGAACGACTATCATTAAGGACATCGTACATCATAGGGGCGGTGATATATGGATAAGACTTTTTATTTTACGCTCAAGTAAGCAAATCAATAACGAATTATAATTTTGGAACTGTATTAGGTAGGTAAACAATAACAAGGCCATGTTTTCATTCTTATTGAAGGACACTAATAAAATTTTATAAATAAGTATAATCTATGAAAGGAACGTTATTAAAATTTTTTGAAAAGTTTTTTCTTTTCAATTTAGGAGAGGAGATAAGTGAACTTCTACAAAAGTACAACTTTCTAAGAAATGCCGGGTAAACTTACCGATGGTCGATGTAGACTTCAGAGTATTTAATCCGACTCCAGAGTTAACTAGATTAGCAATTTCTAAAAGTCGATTTTTTAGTTTGTTGTTCGAAGCCGACTATTATGTATTAGAGCTTTTCTACATCCCTATATGTAGGTATAATACCCTTTGAGCCTTCAACCATCCCCTGTCATTATTATATTGTTGAAACAACGCATCTTACATTGAAGGTCTGGCTATTCACTTATAAATAACGGAGTTGCGTCAATAAAAATTAGATGCTGAATAAATATGTAAAATGAGACGAGAGAATTGCGGATTTGTCTAGTAACAGTAACTCAACCTATCTTCGCTTCCACGTCGTGATTTTTGTTATACTTTAACGCTCGCCTTAGGATATAAATTTTTATCAAAGTTTTCTCATTGAGCCTCTAGGGAACATAAAGGCATACCTAGAGATACTAAATTTAAATTTATAATAATTTTCAGACAACAATAATTATTCCCATTATACTTGATGGGTGATTTCAAAACCAGTTTTCTCCTTTAGGTTCTACACCTATCAAAGTTAGTCGTGGCAAGTCAGGTCAGGGTCAGACACTTGTAGTAAAAAGTTTGATGTTCTTTGATTTTATAATGTTCAATTCCACCCCCGAGCAGAAGGCAGCAGCCGGCTACCTCCTCATAAATTTACAATAAATCAGTGAAAGGCAAAGCACGAAGCACATCAAGAGTAATCAGATAAGATGAAATAATAAAAACGACACAAATTAGAACAATTTGTTTCAACAAATTGTTATTATAAAAATATCACAATTAAATAGGTAACAATATTAAAAATGAGCATGATTCATATGATTCATATTCACTTATGGGTATATCAGTAATAAATTATATATAAATGTTACAGTCGGAGACAATAAAATTAATTGAGCAAATTGTCAGCAATTCACAGTGCTGAGAGCACAAACTAATGATCAAAAATGCATAATGTCACAGAATCTATATAAGAATGAACACATTAAATGTAACAAGATCCCGTGGGAGAACAGGTCTTCATTGAATAAAATAAAATTAAACAAGAAAAGAATGACGTCAGCCACTTAGCTTTATTCAGGCGACGTCAGCCACTTAGTTTTATTCAGGCGACTGTTGATAACTGACGTGGCTTTGGGATCAGGTTTTCCAGAAATTCTTGAACAGCAGCTGTTTCAGCAAGTTCCCGTTGTCATCTGGAGTCCTGGTGACTGACTCCCGCTCGTGATCTGGTCCTGGTAGTGAGGACTCCGAGATCACCCCGGATTGATACGAAGGTGATTGATACGAATATCATCTTGGCAAAATGTGCTGAATCACATTGTCCTGAGGGTGATGATCCTTCATCATGGAATAAGGGATGCGAGTGTCTTTAAATATACAACGCACGTTAGTACTCGTCCCACAATTAGGCTGGACCTCCTATATAGCTATCTGACGCCATATGTTGTTAACACCGCCATTGAAAATCTCCCTTTAGTTGTTGAATTTCAAAAAGTAGCTCTAACCTAACCTTATCAATATCAAACTATTATCCACAGTGTCTATAACCGATCCCTCAAAGATGTACGATCGTCGTAACGACGTTCCATCGAGATACCTATACAGGGTTGAAACGAACTATTTAACCCTTAGAGGGGAAAAATAGTCGCTGAGAGCATGAGACAAGAAAAACAAGGGTCGTAGGTTGAGTCGCTAGTCTAAGAGGGTCAACAATAACAAGTAGGTCAGTAGAACAACAGGTACTCTTTATTAAAATATAGAATATATCACAGTTATTAACTTTTTAAAAAAATCGCAGATGTTAATATCACAAACTCTTGAGCACGGTTAACAATATAATAAGAAAACAAGAGCGTGCGGTGCTAGGCGAATGAATGGATCGGATACTGATGGTTCACAAGGGCACTTATCTTCGTACGGTCTCCGGTGTGAGGGTGGAAGTTTAGATGGTGGTAAACTTCTCAGGTGTATCAGGTAACATCAGCCTTCTTGTGTGAGAGAAAAAGTTGCCTCCAGGTAAAAATGTGCCTCCGGGGAAAAAATGTGCCTCCAGGTAAAAATTGTCTCCAGGTAAAAAACCGTCTCCAGGTAAAAAGCTGTAATTTCATGTGTATCAGAACCACTCTTGCATTAATGAACGGTCCGATCGAGTCTGCTTGCCGAGGATACATAGAATTCTTCCCGTCCTCAAGATAGGTTGGAATAAAAAAATGACTGACAAAATTTTACATGCGAACGAACTCGATCGGGTTTAAAAGCTATAATTAAAATTAGCATACGGTCTTAAGAAAATATGATCAGTATAATTCTAGCACAATTAATAACATCATTTTACAACACTCACCAAGCCAAAAACGTGTTCGATGTTGATAATAATTTAAGTGAAGGTTCACCACGCCATTTCGCTAAAAATTGATGTGTTTTCGGAAACGACCTTCCTCTAGCGAATTCCAGGAGAGAAAAGAAAGGTGAACGGGCCGGTATGAAGATGAACACACCTGATTACAACTTGACAGTCGAGGTTACGACTCGAGTTGGTCGATGCACTAACAACCACTATCACTCATGAACTGCGCGCGCCCGCCGTCGTCTCTGTGTTACCGACATCTAGCCGGTACGTACGAAATGTACGTTACAGGGTGATCGCGTTCGCTATCGCACTATTGAGCACATAATTATTATTAAAATAAGAAAAATGGTAGTAACACAAATGGGATGTTACAATTTGTTTATCTATTATTAGGTAGGTACATTTCTTTTTCTTCTTTCAATAATATGTAATTTAATAAACTAAACAACATGTTAATCGTAAGACTGCAATTTGTAATTTCAAACGAATATATATATATCTTAATTTGTCCTCTCCTCTCCTCATAAAAAGGCTAGAAAAATGGCTCTATTGTCCATTAATCTTCTATAATCACAATAACAAGAAACTTTACTTATTATTTCATTTTCACTCTTTTTCTTTTGCTTTTTCTCTTTTTTCAGAAATTCGCAGTTTGTAATAGACAAGTTAGTGAACTAATTTTTAGACTACGTACCTTCACCATATTATAGTATTGCTTTTCCAGTCGACCTCTTTGACCAGCGAACTTGAATTGTCCTTAACTAATAAATTATGAATTCATTTCATCCACATATTTAGAGCATCAACATTACTCCTCGTCTGAATCACAAGGATGAAAATACTTCCACGGAGATTTGTGTATGTCTCGCCTGAAGGTAGGAGCGTTTACATCAATAATTAATCCGGGATCCGGGATCCTGCCCACCTATGTCATCAAATCGAATAGAGGAAGGAGGGGGGGGGTACTGTTTGCTTGTTACTCCAACTAAATTGATTTAAATACAAATGGCTAATTTAATAGGTTATCAAAGCATATTATTTGCATTATTTTTTACAAATGAAAATCCAATTTTACCTAATAAGGTTAAAGGTTATATCATCCCAAGCAGCAATGAAAGACACATTTTGGGCAATGTGTCGACACAGTTTCGACACATGATTTTGGACACGACACATTTTAAAGACACAAAGTCGACTTTAAGACCACTTTGTGTGGAAAATGTGACCAAAGTGGTGATGGAAACGAGTACCAAAATGTGCCCATATTTTGCCCACTAAATGTGCCCTGATTGTTGCTAAAATGCGCCCATAATATATCCTATATGTTCCCAAAATGTGCCCACAATGTGCCTGGTTATGCGACCGAAATGTGCCCGAAATGTGCCTGGCAATGCGACCGAAATGTGACCGATTTAAGTCCAAAAGTGTTTATAATATTTGGTTACCAAATGGTCGCCGTTTGTTCCAAATTGTTGCTAAGGTGCTGCTTTGAGTCACAAAATGAAACCAAATGGACTCACACTGTTTCTGATTAGAAACAAACTGGATACAAATTAGATACCAGAAACAAGTAATAAGATGGTACTTGTAAAGAATTTAAGCGCATAAAATGGTTTTGTATACCTACATATAATATTGTTATGAAATACTTCCACTTTAGTCGAACATTTCGGGTATGTATTGCCTCAATTTTCATTGCGAACGAAATTTCATTGATGATTATAATCAAGATACTTTCGAAAATTGAACGGGACTCAAAAATAATGAATTATTTTAAATATTTACAAAAAAATAAATAAAAAAAAATTAAAAAAATGCTACATTTTTTCTTAAAACTAAACTTATATGCATTATATGTAACTTATAACATTGTGGTTTTCAAGTTTTAAGCTTAAGCTTCGCCAGAAAGTTAAATTATGTTGAGAAAATCCGCATCGGCCATTTTTTCTTAAAGCGCCGGTTCTGTTTCAACAAAAGAATATGGCGAATTTATGCAATGTGTCCAATTAGAAACTAGTTTATATGTGTTTCCATTATGTAACCGTTTTTGGACCAAATTTATGCTATATTGACACAAAAAGAATTGATAGGCACATTTTAGCCACATGTGTCTAATTATAATCCAGTATTTTTCCAAAATGAGTATATGGACACACAGACGCAATTTAGGAACTTATCCGACACTTTGAGACTAAATTTTGCCCAAAACGAACCCGATTTGTAACCGGACCCAATATGCGTCTTGCGTGTTCTGAAATGTGACCAGTTTTTTTTTTTTTACTATGCTGAACTTCTTTGTTTACATTTCTGTAGTATTGGGTGTTTAAGACGTTTTTAAATTTCTTTTTCTGAATTTTAGGCATTTATTATTTTAATTTACTAACCGACAACCTGCACATTAAAGAGACGCTACTAGCTATAACAAATCGTCTACAATGACATAATTTAGACACAGACTGGAAAAAAAAGTGTGTAAAATGTGTCCATTCGGAACCTAATGCGCCTGCCAAGACACAAATGAGGCACCATATGATTCTAAAATGCGGCTAAATAGGAACTTTTGCGTCTACTCAACTCAATTTGGTAACAAAACGGAAACAGTGTAATGAGGTAAAATATGGAAACATTTGAGTCAACCAAGTGTCGACCCTAATGCGTCCGAATTGTGTCACTGTTTCCAAGAGGACACAAAAGCGACGCAAATTAGGCACATGTGTCTAAAAAAATGCTACTTAGACACATACTATTCTTGGGCCCAATTGGTCTAAAAGGTGTCGACACAAAGCAGCCACAAAGTTGAAGAATGGGCACAGTTTCCATTTAGACACTAGCTTTCCGATTTGTGTCGAAACAATTTGGAAACAAAATGTGTCGTGTCCAAGTTTGGGCACAAATTGCTGCTTGGGATATAGATACTCCTGAGTATTGAAACTCTTTTTTTTATAAATTACAAAAGGGAATTACAAGAACTTAAACGATAGAAAGTGTGTTTGTTATGCCTTATTGATATAGAAGATGACACTACTACGGGTATTTAATTGATTATCGTACCTAAACTTAAACATTAAAATAGGCATTAGAGCACACATTTATCAACGAATATGTGTGAAATATTATGTCAGCGCATACAGTTTAAATCGCTTGGTAGGTCTAAGCCGAGCACCACTAACCCTAATATGACGATTCCTCGTATCGTTCAAAGCTCCCGTCAGTTCACCTTATAATGTGGGATATAATAATACTTATAACGTATCCCATTGTAAAGAAGCTTCAAAGCAACAAACGGAAATTAATTTTCCGTATTATAGATAATTATCCTTGAGAACAATAATTAATAAGAAGAACGGATGCCTATGGATCTGAAATGACAAGGAAAGGCGGTCTTCTTGTCGCATTGCAAAGTTGATCTGCCTAAGCGATAATAATTCAGAGAGCTTTTCAATCCGACAGTCGATCAAGGAGATAGGATAGACCTGAATTTCCAGACGGAGATTACTCTTTCGTAAAATTAATGTTGTCAAATCTTACTTTATAGAAGTTATTAACAACTTCAATTAAAACGTCACTTATTTCAAAAGTTGTTCGTGCATTCATTTAATCAGTTTAAGTAAAAGAGGTAGATTTAAGAAATCATTTAAAAATATTTAAAAAATATCAGTAGCGTACGTTTTTAACTTGTACTAATAAGTATAAAATAATTTTTAATAGCTATGGAAATACTTCTTGCAAGATTTAAAACGATAAGCGTAGGGCGCATGCCAAATTTTGAAATCAACTCTACTTTCTACAAAATTTTATATTATTTTTGGTGCATGCGTTCCACGTTTATCGTTCTAAATTTTATAAGTATAAGTCATTATAATAGCTAATAAAATTTGTTTTTTTCCATTTTATTCCGTATTTAAAACTTGAAATATTAGGACTCATTATTTGCCAAGAAGGCAAGTTAATATTGTATCATCATCTAGTTTTGAGCTACATTTATAGTTTCAAGTATCTCTTCCGAAATTTGGTTTAAAATCGATTTCAAGATTTGGACTGCAGACAGATGACAGCTGCAAATAGATAGACAGATAAACAAGTATAGGGACAAAATATAGACAAAATCATCGAGTCTGCCAATGAAATTAAGAACATCGGCTAGCGGTTGTATTATTTTATAATTTTAATTAAATGTTCAAAATTTTCTTTATTTATGGCAGGTGAAATCGTCTGACTACATCAAGCTCGATCTGATGCTTGATTCGGATATTCAGATAGTTTACTTTTCATTAGGAGTTTTGATTGAAACATAAAAAATCAAATTAACGAAACACGACTATCAAATAAAATTTCCAACGTAATTATTAAATGTTGAAATATTCTAGGAAAAAACAACAAAAAATGTGACAAATAAAACGCTACCTAAGTAAACTCTTATTCATTTCTGGGAGATAGAAAACTTTATCAAAAAAGATAAAAAGCTCAAATAACGAAAAACAAAGCTTTTTGCTAAAAAAAAAAATACTTTGACACATGGACACATCGACATATTATGTTTATGAGAGCTTTTATTCCTTTAAATAGATCTTCTATAAACTGGGGAAGTCCTACTACAAACAACTGACTCACCCTGTAGAGAGAATAAAACTTAACATGAATATTATGTAGATTCAAATAATCTCCTGATATTTTTTAAATCTCCAATGTTAGCATTTGGTCGTAAAACTTTTCCATTCCTCTCCCATGAACCACGATTGAGACATCAAGTTTATTTTGTCGTTATGTATCGCAAAAAGTTTATTATTCATATGAAGTTTTATTTGCCTTTCCTTTAAAACGATCGGATCCGCGGGCTCTCCCCATTTTCGTTCGAAATAAACCTTCCTCGTGGGTCTACCAGACAGGTCGTCAACATTTTCCATGAATTATTGCTTCAACTGCGCTCAATTTTAAATGAGAATGAAAGGTAAAACGATCATTTCGAAACATGAGTGCAGTAATTTTTTATTAATTTATTTTCCCTGGTTGATGGTTTGAAATTTTATCGAGCAGATAATAACTTTAGATAGAAATAACTTTCCTCTAGGTGCTCGTTCAAGTCAAATGGTCCCTTTAACATAGGTAACTCACTAGGGAAATTATTAGATTCAAAATTAATTCAATGCCTTTTTTGCAATAATATTTTATAATAATAATATAAGAAATAGAGATCAACTTCTGACATATTTCCTTTGACTGATTTTCTCCAAAGGTAGAGGCCAGAGAACAGAAATTAACAATGAGTTAATCGGCCATTCTAGTACAATTAGTTAATTTAGTTAACAATAATAATCAGTTGAATTCAGTTCCTAGAAACATAAAGCAAGCTTAAAATGACAAGAGATGTTAATAAGAGATTTTGGTAAGAAGCGACATGTATTGTTTCATTGAATATAGTTGAAATCTAGGATTAAGTACACGAAGATTTAATTAACTTAAGTTATAGTATAAATCGTCCCAGCGATATTAATCCAAAATTCACAGATAATCTACATTCTTGTGACATGGAGCTTAGTGGAGCTTATTTAGAGCTTAAAATAATGAGCAATTAAAGACAGCTTGAAGATGTCTGGAATTATATTGTTGTAAAAGTCTGCAGTTGACATCGATGGCATTTCTCAAATGAATAAAAAAAAATTTTATTATAAGATGGTTGGTTTTCTTGTTTTTTTTTTTACCGAATGGTGTGAAAAACATTTTTCTTTGGAATTTCTCTCTAATTTAAGTGGAAAGGCGCTGCCAAATCGATCACTCCAAAGGGAGCGCCATTTTATTTTTTACAAAAATCATCAAGATCATATTGATGAAATATGATGCACCACTTGCTACAAAATTTTGGGCCCTCAGGATCATCCATGCGAGTTTCCCCGGTTTTCCGATATTCTGATGCTTCGTGTTTGAACGTTGAACCACTTTATAACTTCTGTCACGCAGCTACAAGACTGAGAACTTCGAACTTAAACCAAATGGCGTCATTCTTTCTGAAACAAGCTATATTTTTTTTGACACAGACAGTTTACTTTAGGTCATGCTATTCTTTTAAAATGACAAAAATTTAAAGGTTTTATTCCTGAAACTTTTGCACAAATAATAAAACTCCAAACATTTGGAATTTGGAATGGAACGTTGGTTAGTAGCACTCGGCCTGCATACTGGATATTTCTCAGACGATAATCTAGAAGCGCTAGGTTGCTAATAAAGGAATAATAATTTTTTGAGGCATCTCTGTAATACTATGAAGCTGATGCCACAAAGAGTGGCTAAGAGATAAATTGGAGGATTTCCGAGGATGATAAGAGCTGCTGGCTGTATGCATTGAAATACAATAGGCTAGTTTTCCTGAAAACTATATTTATATTCACTGTACGTAGGTAATACAATATATTGCTGTTTGTTGTATTCAAGACAGAACATTATACCTAATCCTTCAACTTTGCCATACGAATCTGAAATATGAGTATTTTAAGATGGATTTCCATAGGGAGAGTGGATATGCTTTCAAAATCCTTATCATATACCTACACCGTTACTGAATCCAGCAAATTACGGTGAAGATTGTAACCATGCACGCATCATAGGCAAAGATAAAGTTGTAATAAATGCTTGCTCATTATAAACGACCTTGTCGTCTTCTTCTCCTTTCTCTCGGTGTTTCTCCCTTTCACGTCATTGTATTGTGAGGTCGACGTTTCTTTCTAACCGTCTCCACAATGCCGGGTCCGGGGATTCTCATAAACACTTTGTGAGATATGTATTTGTAAAAAATTATAAATGAGTTTTCAAATATTGTTGTCAGAGCGTAGATATGTTAGATTGTGTTCATATTGTTACTACATTTTTCCATGGTCTATTATATTACAGTCTGCAGCGGATTTGAAACTCACATTATTCTGTCTAAGTAAACAAAATAATAGACGTGTCTACTTGTAGGTTCACTAGATCTGGATGCTAATATTAATATTGCATGCAATAAACAGGACTAACGTTATAATCCCTAAACATACCTACTACCTTCATAATATCAATGAAATTTTCCTTTATGACGTTTTCATATAAATAATAGATAAGTAACAAATAACTCATTAGCAAATCTCCGGCATTAACTTAGTAAGCTGCCTACTAGATAATATTACGTATTACCACAGCAAAACAGATCAGAAATTTTATGAGGATTTGGTTGCAAACATCTGAGCAGAGATACATCCAGGAATTTCATGAAAGGTCAAAGTTTTCGAAGCCCAATTTTTTCTCTCACTTGAATGTGCAGGAAATTACACAAGTGCGCTGAAAACACTTGAGACTAGTTTATTGAATTTTAATTACCAGCTCGAAAACGCAAGGAAGACGAGATAAATACACGACCACCAATTGTAATGAATAAGAAACGGCCAGAATTATTTGCGTTGATTTTTACATTAATGCTTGGTCATATTTTCTCAAACAAAGGTGGTACAAGGTGTTTCTAAATGGAGTACCATAAATTGGAGGACTTGTAGATAAAGTTAAAAAAATACGAAAATATAGGAAATTTTTTTTTCGAAAAGGCTTTATTGATGAGATACAGGGTCTTAAAGAGTCGACCGACAGACCACTCTTTTGTTAATATTTGTTGAAACAATAACCCAACTGAGACAATTTTTTGTGTGTAACAACAAGTTATAAAGAGCAATAATCAGACAAATTTTCGGTTTATTTCAATAAGCCAGTGACGTAGAAACAGGGGTCGTTTGACACTTTTCACTCTTTAAAAAAGTAAGGGCTAGGTTTTTTGATGTCTTATTACTTTTTTCTGAATCAACGGTTTTTTTACAATAGAAAAGCCATAATTGTTTAATTTGCCCAGAGGCGTCCGTTTTTGAGATATTTGCAATTTTGTGTCAGGACGTCAGTCGCTTTATGTAAAATACACTTAAAAATTTCATTTATTAAAATTGTGAAGGTAGCTTTGAAATTTAAATAAACTAATTTTTGGACTTACTTGTCAGTTTGACATTTCTATTTATTTATTTATTTGACATTTTTATTTTCTAATATTGACATTTTTACTTATGTTTTGTTATGTGTTGAATAGATTTTCTTGACAATAAATATTATTTAATTTTCACTTCGGATATGAAATGTCAAACTGACAAGTAAGTCCAAAAATTAGTTTATTTAAATTTCAAAGCTACCTTCACAATTTTAATAAATGCAATTTTTAAGTGTATTTTACATAAAGCGACTGACGTCCTGACACAAAATTGCAAATATCTCAAAAACGGACGCCTCTGGGCAAATTAAACAAGTATGGCTTTTTTATTGTAAAAAGACCGTTGATTCAGAAAAAAGTAATAAGACATCAAAACACCTAGCCCTTACTTTTATAAAGAGTGAAAAGTGTCAAACGACCCCTGTTTCTACGCCACTGGCTTATTGAAATAAACCGAAAATTTGTCTGATTATTGCTCTTTATAACTTGTTGTTACACACAAAAAATTGTCTCAGTTGGGTTATTGTTTCAACAAATATTAACAAAAGAGTGGTCTGTCGGTCGACTCTTTAACACCCTGTATCTCATCAATAAAGCCTTTTCCAAAAAAAATTTTCCTACATTTTCGTATTTTTTTAACTTTATCTACAAGTCCTCCAATTTACCAGGTTAATGGTACTCGATTAAATGGTACTCCATTTAGAAACACCTTGTATATGAAATCTTAGTGAAACACATTTTATTCGCATTTATTATTAGACTCGATTGAGTAAACAATTTAGCTTTCGTAAGGATTGAATATAGTCTAAAGATCATCCTAACTTGTACTTACTTATTGTTTCACAGTTTCTACTTACTTACCACAGTTTCACCCTGTTATGATGTCATTTTTTTTTTGTTCAACATACATACGTAATATAATAGTTCAAATCTTTATGATACTCATCGTGCATTATTTAATCAATGATTATAATATAACAATTTATATTATGTATTATTGATCTACTCAAATTATACTAGATTTGACTAGGCTAGCTAGAATAAGAAGTATCACTACAAGACGTAGGTAAATCTAAATTCAAATCCAATCATAGATAAATCGAAGACGAAATGTCTTTAGATTCAACTCACATACTGAGCAAAAGATTTCTAATCTATGCTTCAAAGAACTTATTGTGGCAAGTTAAATTATAATCCAAAGTGTATGATTATGATGCATATATCTTCTCAGCTCTATTAATGAAGAACTCGTTACCTGTTAAGTATGTAATTTACAACGTAAACGGTACACACACCCCTAAAGATCATGAGATGTTTCTGCATAAAATGAATTTATTTTGAATTGAATAATTCAACATGAATTTTACTGTTACTTTTTATGGACCAAATGTTACCGGAGAGCTTTTTTTTATTAAACTCCTATATTGTATTCGACAGACATGCTCTGAATAGATTGATCCACCTTGCTAAAAAAGTAGTCAGCCATGTGTCGCAAATAATATGAAATCTCTCGTAACATCTCATCGTAATAATGTTATCAATCGTGTCACAAGGAAGACAAGCATGGATCGTGTTTTGTTCGAGATACCTATTAGATAAATTTGGGCAATTATGTCGAGCAAGCAATTTCACGAATAAAAAGAATCGCGTGTTGTCGAGTCGTAAATGTTGCGTTTTCTTAGTGGGAGTTTTTAATTCGGTGTGGCTAGAGTTCCGCCGGCGGAATTGTGCATTTAAAATTAGAGTTCCGCCGTGCGGCGGAAGTTCTTATGATATATCTAGTAATCCGCCGAAAATGTTATATTTTACGCAAGCGCGGCGGAATGATACACTAAATAGTTGCTTTACCGCCGGGTAGCGGCGGACAATTAACATTTGATGCTAAAAGTCCGTCTAACGGCGGATTGATGGTTATATTTTATATATATATAAATTATATTATATAAATATATATTATATATTTAATTTACAAAATCTTCAAATAAAAACTTAAAATTAAATAGCGAACAAAAAAAAAATAGATAATCAAAAAAACTAAAAGCTTATCTAAAAACCAGAAAAAAGTACTTTTTGTGTTTTGACAATTTGTAAAGATTTCCTTATTAAATAAATATCACTCCGGTATACAGTGTGTGTCGCAGGCATGGTACACCCCCTTTTTTTTTCTTTATTTTTTGAGATAATTTTTTGAAATTTGGTACGTCTCATATTCTCGATAGAGCGCACTTTTTAGCAGAAAATTTAATTTTTTCCCATATCCGGTTTTTCCAACTTTTTATTTTTAAATAGAATATATTATTATTATTATTATTATATATTATTATATATAATATTATATATATTATATAATATTATTATATATTATTATATTTTTGGATTCTATATATTTGTACGAATCCAACAATACCACATAAATACTAATTTAAATGTCAAATTTGTTTTTGGTTAATCTTTTATTTCTCAGTTATAGTGTGCCATGACTTCAGTTGTGTTCGCAACAGATGCAAAATGGGTACACCAAAATGTCCCTTATTAAGAGTACTAGTAGATGGTACCTCGGTACCAATATGGTACCATTTGAAAAAAATGTATCCAGTTCAAAAAATCATTCCGGTGCGCATAATTTGTCCATAGCATTAGATGATCCAATTGGAGTAAAACGAAATAGTCATGGCACACTATAATTGAGAAATTAAAAATTAAATAAAAACAAATTTGGCATTTAATGGTACTTATGTAATATTTTTGGATTCGTACAAATGTATAGAATCCAAAAATATAATAAATATACAGGGTGTTCTACAAGCTCTATGACAAACTTTGACAGATGGTAGGTTGCTTGATTTTAAACATATTTTTTTTAATAAACATGGGTCCGATTCGTTTTTGTTTAGAAGTTACAAGCATTTAAAGAATCGTAATAGACATTTCTTAGAACACGACCTTTTAGAGTTTATTGATGACGTGCAACTCAATATTATTCAAAATATGTGGTATCAGCATGACGGTGCACCACCACATAGAGGAAGACAAGTTGCTGCTTGGCTAAATGAACATTTCCCGAATAAATGGATAGGTCAAGGAGGTCCAATATCATGGCCACCTCGTTCTCCCGATCTGAATCTTCTGGATTTTTATTTATGGGGACACATGAAGCAGCTGGTCTACCATGTTGAAATCGCTACCCATCAGCAGTTACTTGAAAGAATTCAAGATGCAGCTAACCAAATAAGAAATGATCCAAATCTCATTCTTCGAGTGACCGAATCTTTAGTTCGTCGATGTGAGGCTTGCATTCAAGCTGAGGGTGGACATTTCGAATAATTATTATAGTCTTAAGTTTTGTGATTATCATTTAATTTAAATTTTTATTGTTGATTGTTAATAAAGGTTAAATGCTTGTAACTTCTAAACAAAAACGAATCGGACCCATGTTTATTGAAAAAAATATGTTTAAAATCAAGCAACCTACCATCTGTCAAAGTTTGTCATAGAGCTTGTAGAACACCCTGTATAGGGTATCCTATTTAAAAATAAAAAGTTGGTAACATTTCCGGAAAAACCGGATGAGGGAAAAAATTCAATTTTCTGCTAAAAAGTGCGCCCTATCGAGAATATGCGACGTACCAAATTTCAAAAAATTATCTCAAAAAATAAAGAAAAAAAAGGGGGTGTACTATGCCTGTGTATGTGATTCCTTATCACTGTATGTGATAAGGAATTATTAAATTGTAAAGGACAACAATAAAATCGTGATTATCAAAAATCTCATAGGTTTCCACGAAACATGTTGTCGAGCATTAATTATATATAATCAGAAATACCCACAAGCATTAATAATTAACCCTATACACTTAAAAGCATAAAAAATTCAAGTCTCCACGACGAGGGTAATTATTTGACAACGCATGGTCGACTTATGTGATTTTCAATTAATCAGGATTTTACGTGTTGTATTCATTAGATTATAGAGCGAATAATAAAATATAAAAAATCGTCGCCAAAACGTGACATTTTGTAAAGTTTGGATGACATTTAATAAAAACGTATGATTATTGGTGATTATAGCGTCTGTAGCAACACCAAACATGGCAACATGCCTAATCGACAAATCAGTATGATTAATGCTGAAGTCAATTAAGCGTGCTTGACTATCGATAGCTAGTCACGAGGAATTATTACATTATGAGTTGCACATACAGGGTGAGTCATATGTAACGAATAACTTGATTTCCTCGGTTAATATTTCTAGAATTAAAAAACTCGGAAATAGGTAAATTTTTGAATTACTTGGTAACCCTTGGCTCAGTAATGACGACGTTTTTAATGGTTTTTATAGTTTCAGAGTTTAAATCGAGTAGGTTTTATATCGAGGCAATTTTTCATTTTAAAAGTACAAAAAAATATCGGAAAACGACTTAGGTACATGTCCCTGTATTAACTTATCATGTACCTATCATCTTACAGTGTACTTAAAATTTTTTATACAGGGTGATTGAAATTATCAAATTTTTCATCACCGTGAAGAAAAATTTTATCTGCTTCATAGGGTGGTACATAAAAAGTTAAAATAGAGACATCACTCAATCCGTTTTTCGATCAGACAATCTGAAAATGTAATACAGGGTGTACTATTTAAAAAAATAGACGTCGTTACTACTGAATTAAGAACAACCTGTATGAAAAAATGTTTCGTCAAAAGAACTTGAGTTAAATTTAAAAATCGATCTGTTTTGGGTTTTTTCAAATCTATATAAGTATTATCTGACAAAATGAATTTATTCGTTACATTTATGATTCATCCTGTATAATCAGATTAAACATTTTGCCTGAAATGCAGATTGAATTATAGTGCTGGCTTTTCAATTTCATACGAAATTCAACCGCTGGCTCTGCAACTCTGCTGCTTAGTTAAACAAACTATTAATTAATCCAAATTAGCAAACGCTGCCCACTATTCAGAACCTGGTTTTATTCCTAATGCGATATTTCTCCACTATTATTTATATTGATTTACTTTTTAAATCCACTGGACAATGTTCTATATCTGCAGTTCTAAAAAAAAAATAAATAAAACTGGATGTAGTGTTATAAAAACGGGGCATGTGATCTAAAAAATTAAATTAACAAAAAGGGAATTAACGCTCCGCAGATTTTATCTAGCTAATTCCCATACTAACGGAACAAGGGCACTTGTTCCGTTAGTAAAAATGAAAGAGATAAACAAGTCATTTAAATAAAATAAAAAAAGCTTCAAGGATATAATAATATCAAAGACGAGATAATGCTAGGGCTTTATTATTTCATTCTTTATCCTGTTAGCTTGATCAAAGGATTCATTTAGATGGTAGTAGGTATACTCGTAGATTGCAGAAACTGGGATTTTATTCAGAATTAATTTCCAACTGGATTTGTGTTCGAAAAAAATATTTCTAGTCTTTTTACAAAGAAATAATGGAAACTAAACTAAAAAGGTTCTATTGAACGCATTTTCTTTTTAATATTTTCGCACAAGAATTAATCATCGATCATAATCCGGTCTATTGTGAATTTTATAATTTATAATAACGTTAAATATATAATAACGAACCTGGCTCGATCAAGCTCTATGGCAGACAACAAAGCAGATCCATTCAGAAGCCTTTCAAAGCCATGATAGCTGTTTTGGTCTTTTTATGACCTCATCAGCTTCACTTATCGGAAAGATAACCTGTGAATGTATTGCTGGCCGCACAGTTTGTTTCTGCCATAGAGGTCCATCGAGTCAAGTCCGTTATTCCTCTTCTTTGTTTTTTAACATATTGTTCAGTTAATTATTTTTCACTATTATATAACTTTAGATATTATGAAGGTTGTATACCATCATTAATTTTATTATTTGAAAAATTCGTTAAAGGAAAGACTGAAAGTTTCAAAGATTCAAAGAACAATTTCAAAGATGTTATGGTTATATTGATCTCTTTCTTGTTTTCTTCTGATGGAAATCTTCTTCACGCACTTCTTTGTGACATCGCTTGCCTTTAACGAATTATCAAACAACTGTAAATATATTTTTATTATTTTTATTTTCAGGTATTATTTTGTCATCCTTTTGGACTACCTATATAGGTAAGCAACAATACCTTCTTATACTAGTATATAGATACTATACCCGTCCGTAAAATATTATGTCGCAATTGCTCCGATTAGCGTCATCTGCTGCTGAAATGCATTTACTGACGGAATAATGCAAGTCGTTCTCATTGTAGATGTTCCAACGTCCTAATATAATAAGTGAGATAGGGAAATTAGGTGTCAATTTAAAATTGTGTAACTAACATTTTATTTAAGATCTAGCGAATATACAGATATAATATTAATATAATATAGCAATCACTTCAATGCTAATTACTTTTCAAATTATTTATAAAATGTACCGTCTTTCACAAGATGGAATGTATAATTATTAATTAAGTTTACCTTTTTCTTTCCCGAAACAGAATGTAGCGTTTGTAATTTCTAATTCTAACAAACCATATAAAAAGAAAATTTAATATTAAATTATATAAGTTAAATTCCGTCAACACAAAATTTAATACAAAGTGAGTTTAAGTAACTCTATATCAGAATAATTGTTTCTGGAATTTCTTCCCATGGTAGGTACTTATAAAGAGGAATATGATACCGAATTATTAAGGAAGACATAATATTTTTAGACGTTTTTGTCAAGGAATAAATAAGTGACATTTACGACGCTAGAGCATGGACGCAAAATCAATAATAATTAAAAATTCCCTTTCGTGAATGAAATTCTCCACCCGTTGGAACTAGTAGGAGAAAACAAAAATTAATTAGAACTTTCTTTATTTGCTATGTATTGCTTTATAATTATTATTAATCTTGTACAATAGTTTGTAATAATATATAACACAGTGGCGTATCAATGTTCCAATGGTGTCTTGTGTAACAGGTAATAAAAGTATGTAAACGTTTGTACTTTTGTGTATTTTTGTTCGCATAATAGGCAATAGGTGAAATTTTTAAGTGTATACAACACTTCTTTCACTCTACTGCATTCCAGACGGTGAAAATTTGAGCTATAAATACACCCTTCAATTGAAAAATTCTCGGGCATCTACAAGTGCGAAGGCGATAGCAAACCAACGATCCTGCCTGATATAGGTAACAAACATAATATACTCTGATGTTTATATGTTCTGTCTTCGTTTCACTCAATATCTTATTATACCATCATATTCAATAGTGAGTGAAACGACGAATGTCTGAGCCTCAGTAGACATAGGTACGTTCAGGCTTTGCTAGCATCTGGACGTTAGCATCACAATAGTGATTTACCTAGGTATTAGTTTTTAACCTAATCGAAACCAACAAAAAATTAGAGCTTTTTTCTCAAACTTTTAAAAGACAGAGAAAGTACAGTTCTGTTCAAATGAATCTGGGACAGTTTTAGTTTTCTAGTATATTTATTGTGGCTTGTACATTGGGCACTGTTCCCATGGTTTCTATGCTGTCAGTCTATTTTATTCGTCAAAATAAAAAAAAAACTTCTAAAAATAAAACTTAAATTCTCATTTTTAAGTTGATTACTATTTATGATTAACATTATATTGCCTTTTGTTACTGCGATAAATTATGATAATAAGTGTTAAGTATCAATAATTTGTCACGTATCAGAAACCACTTAAGCGAACAAAAATATTTACGAATGCATGTAAATTTATTCAACATTCAGAATTTAGAAGATTATTTTAGTCGACCAAATTTCTTAAATTAATTTTTTCACTCAAATTATTCTGCTTATTCGACACGTTTATTCCATGCTACAAGAACCCACGTTACTGTCGTATTAATTTAAAATATAAATTATGAATAAAAATTATATGATAGAAATAATAAAAAATAATTCGAGCCTGAAATTTGTACAGTTCTTAAAGATTTAGTTAATTTTTTCGCGTATGAACGAAACATGAATCCGTGATCTAGTTAGTAAATATACTATTGGAACCAGCCTCTAATAAGGAAGATGAAGAATCTCTCAATTTATTTTAATACAAATAATATTATAATTACAATAATTCGTATGCCTTAAAACAGTAGAAAATTTTGCCATAAAAGTAGCTTGCAGTCCTGGTAGTAGGTAGCAAAAATAACTTTGTTGATTAAACGAAAACTATTTTCTTGCGGTGTCTTTCAGATAAATCAAGATTTTTATTAACTCACGAGGCTACCGATGCCAGGGGAAAGCAGTCAAAAATCAACACGTCTTAAATGTAACATTTTTATTATCTAGAAGGGCAATAAAACCAAAACAAAAATGACATAACGATTTTATTCTTTATTAATAATTATTATTAATAAAAATGAGAAAATATTTGACTAGCGCGAATATTACCTTGTTATCCCAGGCGCCATGCCGCTTAATATTTTTAAATAAATCTGGTAGTAAATCTTCTATTTTATATCCAATCAAGTTGAAACTTTCTCATAGAGAAATGAATACACGTAAGAAGAAAGCAAGTTTAGGAATAGCAAGGAGTATAATAATAGTCAAGTAGGAGAAAAATAACACGAATAAAATTCATGAGGTTGTATGTATTAGAAGACGATTGTTATAATGGTGATGTGATAATAACAAAAAAACAAAATTGGACTGGAAATTTCCACTTTCAAACATTTAAAAAAATCATAAAAAAAACGAAGACAACTTTGTACGCTCTCGTAATTATCATCCCAAACCAACAACTCATTATATAAGTTAAGACTTTATTCTTCTCATTTACTTACTTATCCCTTAAACCTCCTCTTTCCATTTGTATAGGTACCTACCTAACTTACGGCCGGCAGTGTTTAAAATGCTGAAAATAACTAATTCATAAATAAAACTTGTAAAGAAAACAAACAAATTGTTTTATACAGGGTGGAAATTTTTTATAATACCTATGATTGGAATCTCTTAAAAGGTAACAGATATATGCCCGTATTCACAAACGATAATTTCCTAAATAATTACGTAATTAATTAAATGAGTGAGATGGAGATATGCAGTTTTTTTGCAATAGAATGAGATGGGGATATTTGATTACGTAATTATTTAGGAAATTATCGTTTGTGAATACGGGCAATAGAGTCGGTTAAATTAGAAAAAATTTGCTCAATTTTATGCTTATTAAGTATCTGAAATAAAATTTACGGAAAATTTAGGCTTTGCAGGAAAATTATTTTTTGTAGGTTTACATAGGTCGTCAACATTTCAATCCATTTGACATTTCAAAAAGTTTCGAAGCCCACTAGTTCTCTCGGTTTTAATAGTTGACTTCTGTTTTCTTTATGGCCGCAATAGGATTTGTTTTCCTTAATTTGACACCAAAAAACTTAATGGTGCCCACAGAAAAACAAAAGTCGACTATGAAAAAACTGTGATCTAGTCGACTTTGAAAATTTTCCAACTATCAATTAAATGGATAGCTCTTAATGGCTTATGAAAGTCCACCGAAAATTTATTTTCAATAATAAAAATGATATGGCTGAAATAATAAATATCTATTTTTCAGTTATTTCAGGATATTTCAGGAACGGTCACAGTCGTCTTGTATATGTCTTGACGTATTCAAGGTCACAAAATTGCGCATCTTTTCTCTAATTTAAAATACCCTGTACGAGATCCCAATGATGGGTAGTACAAATAATTCCCACCCTGTATACCGATAAAATATCTCGACCTTTCCATAATTTCAACCAAAAAATCGCATTATTTTTTTTTATTTAAAATATTTCTCTACGAATATTGGATAAAACCTTCATTATTCTGCTAATTTCAGTTTAATTATGACGGACATTCCTCACGCCCTGAGATAATTCGCGTACATTCACTATAGAAGTCAACCACCTGCTCAGCATGTAAAATATTAAACGAAAAATCACGAGTCAGAGCCAATCACAGACAGACAGTGCTGTTATTAAATCACATAATATTAAACAAGATATGCTTTGAGTACCTAGGTACAGGGTGATTCATTATAATGTCGCCCCCCTTTAACTTTGTTATTTCATGTGTCTCAAAAAAATTAAAAGTAGGGTTATGTAGGTGCTAAAAAAGACTTTTTTATACGTATAACAAAAATTTGAAAATAGATCAGTATACAGGGAAAACCAAAAATTTAATTTTTTTTTCAATGGATCACCCTATATATGAATTTATTTTTCGATTCCTCGTAAAATTCTAAGCATAACTTATATAACATACCGTATACCTAAATTCAAAGGCTTCTGAAATATTCCCATTTGAAACATCATCAAATATTTTATAAAACACCTGTTGCAAATCAAAAAATCTAACAATAAAATGCTCTACTGGGCCTCCATTTTTTTCAACACATTTTATAAGGGTTTATAAGGGTTGTTTGCATTTTCTCCAATGAATCTGTTATGAATTCTGGGTTATTTTAATTTAAATTATTAATTTTAATCCGTATCAAATCTTTTAGATGATCGAGGTTTTCAATTTGGTAGTTATACATACGGTTTTTTAAATAGTTTCAAATGCGAATATTTCAGAAACTATTGAATTTAGGTATACGGTATGTTATATAAATTATGCTTAGAATTTTACGAGGAATCGAAAAATAAATTCATATATAGGGCGTTCCATTGAAAAAAAAATTAAATTTTTGGTTTTCCCTGTATACTGATCTATTTTCAAATTTTTGTTATACGTATAAAAAAGTATTTTTTAGCACTTACATAACCCTACTTTTAGTTTTTTTGAGACACATGAAATAACAAAGTTAAAGGGGGGCGACATTATAATGAATCACCCTGTACCCCCATCCGCACCAGGTTTTTTTTATAAAAAAAATATAAATAGGTAGTTATGTCAATATGTCATATCAGTTTCAATTTATGTCAATTTGTTTTCCTATTTACGTGCAGTTACAGTAAAGGGAATCTAACTTGACAAAAGAGGAAAACGAAGAGAAAAATACTGTAGTATCTATCGAAAAATATCAAGGAAATCTTTGATATCTATCTATACAGGGTGTACCAGCTCGATTTAGACAACGGTAAGGGCCGTGTAGGTCTCGTCAAGACGAAACGTTTTTTTATTTGAAGTTTTTGGATTTGGACCTTCGTTGCGGAAACATGGCCGACTTCCAGTTTTTAGTTTTTTGGCTCCAGTTTCGGCATTTTCAGGTTCTCGCCCACACTGAAACTAGTTTTGGAAACTCCTTAGCTTCAGTTACAACTTTCATATTGAAGTCAAGGTTCTATCTCTGTTGGATTCAAAATGGCGACATGCCCAAGACTTTAAATTTTAAGTCTTTGAATCAATTCAAATTGAATCAAATTGAAAAATTAAGATTTTGAATCCAACAGAGATAGAACCTTGACTTCAATATAAAAGTTGTAACTCAAGCTAAGGAGTTTTCAAAACTAGTTTCAGTTTGGGCGAGAACCTAAAAATGCCGAAACTGGAGCCAAAAAACTAAAAACCGGAAGTCGGCCATATTTCCGCAACGAAGGTCCAAATCCAAAAACGTGAAATAAAAAAACGTTTTGTCTTGACGAGACCTACACGGCCCTTACCGTTGTCTAAATCGAGCTGGTACACCCTGTATATTTATCCAGCTTCCATTAAAATGGGAAAATTTGTTCGGTAATGTGAATTAAATGAAGCCGCTTCGAGGTTCAACTTTTAGTTTTAAGAAAATCCAGAACACGCCTTGCCAATCCATTTACTAGCGGTGTTTGAAAGGAACAACAACAAATTACTTACTCACGTCTGTTAAGAAAATAAATGATGATTTTATTACCACATTATTTGTCAATGTAACGTTCTTGCTTATTTTTATTTCACCATATAAGTTGACAGTTCTGTGTAAATTTTAAAAGATTTATAACCATGTCATTTATTAACGTTTTTACAATATCTTTTCTCTGATCCAGTTGTTCAATTATTTAACCCGCCGAACTAATGTCACTTTTCACTAAGCTCTCTGGCAAGTATAATATGTATATCTCAATAAGCTTCTTATTCTGACACTATTAATTTTCTTTCAGTCTTGACATCCTTGACTTTAAATAATACAATGGTGACAACTGACAATAGACGATGGATGCGCTCTTTGTCTCTCTGCCGTGGAGTACTGATAAATTATGATTCGATGCCAATGTTTTGGTATTTTCATCATCATCACTCTATTGAGTATAGAGTTACTAATTCCCAAACCTCGGATACGCGACAATGCGGATGGCGCATAAACTTTCTCGCGTATGCGCGCCTTTATGGCCTAGTTATGATTGAAATTGCAGTTAAAATGTCCAGTATTATAAGATTCTTCCACAAACTTTACGTTTAATATTTTTTTAGACTCACGGCATTTTCTTCCTTCCCTATATCATGGCAGCATTTACCTAATTATCACCTCTTTCCCAGTCATAAATTTTCTTGTCCTAGCGGGACTGTCTTAAATAATGTAAATTCGGGAAACACAAAACTTCGATTAGGTACACGTAACCCACTTTAAAGTTATCTTATCTTAAAAGGAACCTTCCCTATATAACTCCATGAAGTCCGGAAAAGAAGGAACAAAAGTTTTATACTAGTATTATCTGACAATTAAAACCTTATCAAGAAAAATATATCGCAAGATCTAACTCGACTAGTCCTTATTTCGTGAATTTATCCTTTTCCCATACATCCTAAATTATCAAGTTAGACACTCGATTTGATTAAAAAAGTACCCATAGGTACAATGTTACAATGTCGAGGTATTTTATCGTGATTGAAAGAGAGAATATCTAGACTTTACTTCTTAGATTTTGTAGAGGCGCTTTCTTACGTTCCATAATAATATTTATTACAATCGCATAAGACAAATAGGAGACCATAAACCTAAAAAGCACTTCAGGATTGAAACGTAAGTGCTGGGCAGATGGGACCTTATTTGCGAAGAGTTCGGATACTCAGAATATCATTGAAGGAATATCATCACTAAAAGTGCTGTCGCTATAAATTGACGTTCCTTGAATTAATATTCAAAAATAAAAATTTAACTCTCTATACAGGGTCATTCAAAACATGTGTCTGAAAATAAAAGATGTGATTCCCTCTCTCGTTCTAAGAAAAAAGTTCCTATTAACATGGGTCCGCAATTATTGTACCATTTTCGATATAGAGGGTTTTAAGAAAAATCAGTTATTTGATGATAATCAATTATTCATACTCACTGAGAATGTTAAAATTTTGATTTTTCTTCATTGATCAAAAATGCAAAATTTGCATTTCTTATACCGGGTGTCCCATTAGTGCGGGATTCTTCTCTGGCAGCTTCACTTTTGAAGCTATAAAAAAAGATGAGGGAGAAAAATTGTATGGTTTGAAGAGACCTTCAACCTAAAATAATTTTCAGCTACACAGGATGGCCCAATATCGCTGTACGCCTTACAACTTTGTTATTTTAAATAGGACACCCTATATATTATTACATTTTCAGATTATCTGAAAAAAATCAGTAAGAATGGTTTTCCCAGTTTCAGTATAATGTGAATAGTTTTTGAGTTATAAACAAGTGAAAATTGCCATTTTCCATTTTCAAAGCAGCTTAAAATGAAAACGGCTCAAGACAGCAGAAAAAGGTTTACATGTCCCTATCTTAACTTTTTACAAGGTATCCTATGATGTGGATGAAATTGTTATACAGGGTGATGAAAAATCTGAAAATTTTCATCACCCTGTATAACACATCATAGGATACCTTGTAAAAAGTTAAGATAGGGACATGTAAATCTTTTTCTGCTGTCTTGAGCCTTTTTCATTGTAAGCTGCTTTGAAAATGGAAAATGGCAATTTTCACTTGTTTATAACTCAAAAACTATTCACATTATACTGAAACTGGGAAAACCATTCTTACTGATTTTTTTCAGATAATCTGAAAATGTAATAATATATAGGGTGTCCTATTTAAAATAACAAAGTTGTAAGGCGTACAGCGATATTGGGCCATCCTGTGTAGCTGAAAATTATTTTAGGTTGAAGGTCTCTTCAAACCATACAATTTTTCTCCCTCATCTTTTTTTATAGCTTCAAAAGTGAAGCTGGCAGAGAAGAATCCCGCACTAATGGGACACCCATTGAAAAATTCAGGGACTTTTTTTAGGGAATCACTGAAGCTTTCTTTTTCTGGTAAGTATTTTTTGAAATATTCAACGGATAACAGTTATTGGAAAAAAACTTTTTTTTACCAAAGGTTTTTTTTGAGGGGGAGGGGAGGGGGGACGCGCTGAACCCCCAAAACTGATTTTTGTTGATTTATGTAACAATCTATTAGGATGTCATAGGTCGTTTATTGTCAAAGTATATTCAGGAGACAGTGAAGCCTACTTGACACTCTTGGCAGTAGTTTGATTTATGCTTACTACATTTTCTACTTTTTCTTTATTAATCAGTTGAATAAGTATTTAGTTGAATGTTGTACTAATATACAGGGTGTCCCACGACATGACTGCCATAGCTTAAGGGTAGGTGTAGTTTTTCAATGCGATTCAGGATCTGGTTTTGAAATTTTCCTGAGGCCCTGCGTTTCGATTATACAGGGTGATTTGTGCAATTTTCCGAAATCTTTGTTGAGTTTGATGGTGGTCTCCTTGACCATTACCTGCACTGAATTGTAGTTTTTCTTACCAACATTTGTGTTGATATTTTTCTTCCTGTTTCGTTTATGTGGATACTTATTTTGTCTATGTGGTAATGTGTTAAATTGTGTTATTTATTCTGCTGTTAAAACTTATTTTTAGCTCGAAACAATCTGTAGAAGGGTCCCCAATCTTGCCTAAATCTGTATATAAAGTAAATTTATTTGAAATAACTACAAAATACGCAAGTTTAAAAAAACCACACTTGATTTTTCTTAAATTATTAACAACACATGAATTGAAATTCCGAATAAAAAACTAAAAAACTGAATTTTCTTCTCGACTCAGTTTAATGATGCCAAGTATTTTTTTACCACAATTGTAGCATTTTCCACGTAGTTTTAGAAAATGGCACCAAACTTTGAATAAAATGCATACAGGGTGAACTTCTCGACAAAGCCGAAAGATATCAAAAAAAAATTAGTACGGCCCTGGAATTTTTGAATCGGCGAAAAATGCGAGGTATTAAGTGTCATTAGTAGAGCATATCTACCAAATTTTGTTAAAGTCGATCAATTCGTTCAAAAGATATCGCTCATCAAAGATTTCGGCAAACTGCACAAATCACCCTGTATAATCGAAACGAAGGGCCTCAGGAAAATTTCCAAACCAGATCCTGAATCGCCTTGAAAAACTACACCTACCCTTAAGCTATGGCAGTCATGTCGTGGGACACCCATTTTTACATGTAAAGTAACTTTCTTATTGCAGTATTCTGAGTTCGAAGTTGGAAACCGCTTGGTGAAAATTAAATAGCTAATACAAGCTGCCTGTTATAAGTTAATTTAAAAAAAAATTCCGCGGATTCGATTCAAATAGTCATTTTTTATTATTCTATTCCGAGGGTAATCAAAAATTTTATAAGTAGTAAAGATATATTTTTTTTTTTTATTGAAAATGCACATGCACTGCAGGGAAATCCCTATGACGCTCTGGGAGCGGTGCATGAGCGGAGATATCGATTCACGTTGACCTTGAATCTCTGTAAGTTGTATACTTCGGGAAACACGCCCTTTGGAATGTTATTCCAAAGTGATGCGATTCTGTACATAAAAGAAGTCTGAAATAGGGTGGTACGAGGTGTAACGAGCTGAACCTGATACGGATGAGCGTCTGCGGCTCGACGTGTATATCTGCCCGGTTTTGTTCTTGGTGGGATCAAGCGGGCCACGTCTTTTGAACACCTTCCATTAAAATATCTGTAAAACAGACTCAGGTCAGCTACTCTTCTTCGATGTTCGAGAGTGTCTAAATTTTTTGTCAAATCTGGGTCCCCAATCAAGCGGATGGCTCTTTTCTGAATAGAGTCGAGTAGTCTCAGCGTATGTTTGGGAGCTGAGCTCCAAATATGTGAGCAGTACTCCAAGGGTGGTCGGATTTGAGCCTTGTATAAGAGGAGAAGCTGTTGTGGTGTATAAAATTTCTTCGTGCGGAAGAGTGTTCCAAGTTTTTGAGAAGCACTCTTCGCCAGACCTGCAACATGATCATGCCAAGACATGTTCGCTCCGAGGCTCACTCCAAGTAAACGAAGAGATGACGCTGGGGTAAGAGAGTGTCCCGCCATCATCATATCTGGCTCCAAAACGTTGGTCTTTTTGGAGAAGATGACTGCTTGGGTTTTTCCAGCATTGAATTGGACTTGGTTTCTATCGCCCCAAGTTAGAATGTCTTGCAAGTCATTGTTAAGTATGGCAACTTCTTGCTCCCTGCGAGTCTGTGCGTCGATGGCAGATGTTCGCGCATCTAACGTATAAGAAGATATGAGGGTACTGTCGTCGGCAAAACTGTATATTGGATTTTTTGTTGCTTCAAGCAAGTCGTTTATAAATATTAGAAAGAGAGTCGGAGATAAAATGGATCCCTGAGGCACACCGGCATTGATGGAAAAGGTCTCAGAAAGAACTCCATCGACTGCCACCTGTAATGAACGATCTCCGAGATAACTCGCAAGCCACAAGCAGAATTATTTCTCGGGCATGCCATAGGCCTGCAGTTTTGCCAACAGTCCACCATGCCAAACACGGTCGAAAGCTCTAGAAATATCAAGCGCAACCCCTCGAGACTCTCCATGGTGCTCGATTGCGCCGTTCCACAGCTCGGTGACGTAAGTGAGGAGGTCACCAGTTGACCTCTGTTTACGGAATCCGTATTGGCGGTCGCTGATTATGTTAGCTCCTTCCAAGTATTTTAAAAGATGTTGGTTAATTAAAATTTGATATAATTAAATTTGGTATAATTAAAAATTGATAAATACTTGTTAGTTAAAAAAATGGGTTATTCCAGTGTTGATTTATTCCACTGTACTGATCCAATACAGTAGTTGATTGGTTTTAATAAAGTTTGAAAAGCGCTTTAATAAACAATTTCTATCGGAAAAATTAAAAGAAATTAAAATCAACCATCCCAATCAATTGACTAGTTCCAAATGATATTATGAACGAAGTTTGTTTATAATAATTATTGACAAGTCTCAAATTAAGTTCCAAATTATGTTTTCAGGGAAACGTTTTTAACAATACTTAAAAGAGCGATATGAAAATCTATACCCTTAAGTATTTTTAATTAGTGAGTAAAATTACTTTTTAAGTATTGATGTACCTAAGCAAATCGGGTCAATTCGTTTTACGAAGTTATTTATTACGAAGCTATTACGAAAATATTTTGTATTGATTACCCTTCACTTACCAGTAGTGAATAGAAATTAAAAAACGCTAGGATTGGAATTTTTCTTAAAGTAGATTTCTATTTCAACGAAATAATTATTATTTCCTAGCCCAGAAAACATGATGAAACGCGTATAGGAAGTTGGGTTGGAAAGCAAATAAATAGATAAAAGAAAAGAAAACTCCTCGATCCTTTGGAGCTGTAAATTCTTTAAAGCCGTCCAGCCTTGAGTCGAATTCCGTCCATCCGATCTACACAGAACACTGCACTTTGCAGGAAAAACGATTATAAATAACATTCCATTGATTTAATCCATCGATGACTGGGTAGCTTCCAGGATTGACATTGCTTGTTATTTCTGACATGAAAAAGGAAATTAAAAAAAGTATATTTATTTATACAGGGTGTAATTTAATCATTGTAAAAAAATTCAGAGGGTGTGGTTCTTTGTTGAAAAAATTAATTTGAGCATCTCCTGTTACGATAGAGCCCCTTTATAGAGGACGCCAAATAGCACTCGATTGTTTAACGATTGCAAAGCAAAATAGGAATGTCCAAGAGCATAAAAAAGATAAATTAAAACAGCTAAAAAAGGAAGATTGTCTTTTCTCGCTCATTTTATGTACAGACACATGTGGGATTAAAAAACATAATTTAAATAAAATTTTCAATGCAACTTAAAATATGGTGCAAATTCAAATTTAGTCAGGTGATTATGAGCGCCCATCGACTGGTGTGACGTCACGTGTTTAGAATTGATTCGTTTAGAAATGATAATGTGTACATTTCTTTGAAACTTTTGAAAACTTTGAAATTTTAATAATTTATAGCAAATTAATTATTGATATTTGAAGCGTCATATTTTCCACACTTTTTGTGTAGGAAAAAGTTTTGTAAGCTCCCTATTGCTTTTTCTAGAGACATTCGTATTATCTTGATAAATATAACACATTTTACATGCTTGAAAGTTATTTATGTGTTACGTAGTTTAGCAGCATAAACCAACGTGAATCGAATTATACAGGGTGATTCGTATAAGAACCGACACAGAGCAGGGTCATGTAGGGTGACCCCAAAATACCAAAATACTCAACTTTATACTAAGTTGCACCCCTGAGAAGTTGTAGGCCTTGAAATAGGTGTTTCTAATTTCGAAAAAATCAATAACTCAGTTATACTTGTACTTAGAAAAACCAAATTTGGTATTGTAACGCAGAGGACCCGGGCCTCATGGTCTGTGGCGAAAAGTCACTGTGATCGTCGATTTACCTCGGGGTTTCCCCTAATAGGACCGCTGTGTTTTCCTCGTTGCGTTTACCGTAGTTTTTACCGTAGTCACCCCTGCTCTTTGATTGAGGTATGCCAGGATTACTATGGCCGAAACGGATGCGCAAAAGAACCTACTATGACTCATTGTGTCTCGGTGGATTGGGATTTCCCACAGAAAAGCGGGGAATTTAACTGAGACTTGTTGTTAACGGTGGAGTTCCTATCCGATGTCTAAAGGCGAATGATGGGCGAGAGAATTCGTTTGCAAGGGCGTAAAATAGTGAAGGGCGAGAGGGGCTGTGATTTTGCATAGAGAGTACAAAACAATGGAAAGCGAATGATGAATCCCTTTCATGCATTTTTCAAACTCCAATCCATTTCGGATTCCACTCTTTTGCACACCTGTGCTTTCTTATTATTTCGTTTTGCTTTTGTTTCGTTTACAGACTACCCGGTATATTGCGGGAATGTCTGTCTGTTTAACTAGTCGACGATTTTCTTTGCCTAATTTCCTTTTCTAGTTTCTTTGATTTCATTTCAAGCAACAGCTTTAATTAATTAAAGAATATAAAGAATACAACCACTTTGGTTACAGACTACCCGGTATTTTGCGGGAATGTTTATCTTGTTTGCCTATTCAACGTTTTCTTTGCCTTGCGAGGTTTATTCGAGTACCGGGCTGCCACTTCTCCTGAATTTTGATTTCGTATCTTTTATAAAATCGTTCCTTCCGATTCTCTTTTATTTAATGATTTTATTTTCACAGTTGATTTACCTGGGAGAGTGAATTATTCCACCTCCGTTTATTTATTTCATAACCTGGGTGATACTGTATTTAGTTATCACTTTGTATACCTTGTTGTTATTTGTCTTGTTCTACCTTTTATTGCACCCGTCGATGCTGCCTCGTCAGGCGACCTTTATGTCACATAATTATATTACCTTACTCGTCATTCGAGTGCTTTTCAGATTGAAACCTTGATCAACTGTATTATTGTAGATTTTACTACACACCTTCATTAATTACCCAGAGCATGTTGGCTCCGTTCTTTCTCTCGAAAATCTTTGTTCCTCAACGTGATTATTAGCTGGCCATACTACAGACCACGACTCTTTAACCATTAATCTAGTTAATGATTGAAAATGCTGGACTTTTGTTTATCATTCGTGTTTAGGCTTGTTTACAGACAAATTACTTAATCTTTTGTATCGGTACCAGCCACCGGTGCGCCAGTAACACGAGTAAGTCGGCCTATCACCCCAAAGAGCGTAGATAGTATGATGAGAAACATAATAATAGCGTTTGTCACATAAGATTCAGGTGTGTATAAAATCTGGTTAGAAGAGATTCGGAAAAACGACCTTATAATGATCAATTTGATTGTTGGATCTAAATTGGCTTTACCCACTCTCGAGGCCGGTCTAATTTTGTTGATTTTGATTCTCTATTCGTTGATTTGCCTATCCTACAACTGCGGATTGCCCCGTGGCGTGCTACGATTTCCACTTTAAAGGGTCCTGCTCTTTTCCCGGCCACCTGAGGTCTCCATCTGGACATCGAGATGAATGCCTCCCCCACGTGTGGTAATCGAGTACCTATCATGAATCCTTATTGAATATTGTAATGTACTTGGTTTTTCCTGATAATGTATGTAAGTAGCAAGTGCTACATCTGACAACGCTGCCTACTGCGACTGCTAGTTCCAGTTATGGCGCGTACAATGGGAAGAATAGCTCGTTTTCACTTTCTAAGTCGTATAATTTAAAGGGACATTTCTTGCCTAATATTCGTTTGATACTCCATCTGCACTCCTCTGGGTCTATTTTCGCTCCTAGCTCTATCTCGATTTCCTATACGTGAATTTGTAATTATTTGTTGTTGTGGGATTGCTTCCTGCCGCGGACTCTTTATTGGTTAACGTGATTGCGTAGGTACCTACTAGGTATTTGCTGCTGATGCCGCCTAATTCCTAGCTGACTATTTTTCTTGATTTAAAATGGGATCTGCTCTCATAGATTGGGCGAATCTGTTTGATTATTTATTTATGTGGATTTTATTTCGAAGAGAGATCTTCCCTAACTATTTTCTCATTGGGTTTTCCTGGGTTTCGACCCTAACTCAATTGGCAATGGAAATTCTCAGGTAGATTAAGGAAAACTCGCCGGAGTTCACATATCGTCGTCTCTGGCTGAATTTTTGGTTAAAAAAGGATTTGCAGGCCGGAGTTCACATAACGTCATCTCTGGCCAACAATTAAAGGGTTAAGGAGTCAGATGCGACCTGCTTGGAAGCTGATCTTCATCTGTCTGGAGCTGCGGTAGGACGTCTGCTTTTATAGAAGCAGTCGCCCGCTTTCTAAACACGACCGTAACAATGCACCTTATTGGTATTGCCTTATATCGTGATTTGTTTCTTGTAATTTTTCCCTAATTACGAGACTTAGCGATTTGACCTCGCGGCTACCTTACTGAATTGTCCTAAACCTGAACTACCTAAATTTTCCTTAAAATCGGCCGACGCGGTCTATACTTTTCCATTGTGCCTAGCTATTATAATTACACCGGCTTAACTTTCATTTCGCATTTTCACCTACTTACTGCTTCGGGACCATGGTGGATTTTTGGCTATTGTAGTTTATTTATTCGCCCTATGGTTTGATTAAAGTTTCATTACCGTGTGTGTAATACCTAGTGACTTACTATTGTCTTTGCATGGAGTTATTGTTTGATTCATGATTCCACAAAAATCTTCCACCCGGTGGTCTGTTTCTAGGTCAGCTCATTCTTTCGTCACGCGAGTCGAGAGTGTCTTTTATAATACCCTGAACATCTGGTCTAGCTTGGCCGTTTCTTCGATGTCTTCCTAAAGCGCTGGAATATATTTAGCTAAAGCGATTTCTCCTTTCTGAATATTTAATGAGCTGACGGGAATCGTTTACTTGATGTAACGGCGGGTGACTGTGTTTTAATTACCTTACCTAATTCTTGCACTGTTTGCTTTTTCGATTTGGGCTGATTTAATGAGGGCGATGAAAATAATTTCCTTATCATCCTACCTAGGTGCGATCCATTTCAGTATACACGTTGTGAGTGTACCAAGAGTGTACCATTGACAGTGTAAATAAGAGTTAAATTGTAGAATTTAAAGGGTTGATAGAAGATGATTCACCCCTAAAATGCTACATAATTTTTTAACCCGTTACTCGATTTAGGAATATGTTACTTCATTTCATGGAGAATTTAATTCTAAAACTTTTTTTATTTTGTGATTTTCCAAAAACTTTAACGTTTTCAACAAAGATCCGAAACTTTCTGCGAAATTATTTTTTTTAATCTTTCTAATTAAAAAATCCCATACGGCGCGTATAAGATATGACTTTGAAATGATCTAGAACAGAATATTATACAGAAAATGATCATTCAAAATATTCTAAATAGGATTATATCGAAGCAAGTCTAGAGTAAAAGGCATCTCTTAGACTTAGAGATGTCTGAATGCGCTAAAAGCTCAAAATGCGATTAGAGTCTAATTACGTACAAGAAAGGTGAGGATCTCAAACCAATAATAATATGCGATTAAATTTATGAGGTGGAATATAGACAGACAGAATGCTTGAACATAATTACTAATTTACCAGTTAATAATCGAATCTGTCTTCTGCTAAATCAGTTGTTCGATGTTTTGAAGTTATGTGAGTAGGTATGAGTGGAGTTGGTTAATTAAGCTAATTATTGTCTACTGTATTTTATGTATCCGTTGGAATATCTCTACATAGTAATAATAATTAATATGCTATATCAGTAAAGCATGATTTAGAAATACCCCTTTGTGATGTTTATTGTGGCTTAAATATAAGGACACAAACACCCAGGCTGTAGCAAGTTCGTCTTCACCATTATACCACCACACTCAACAATGTGGTGGAACACAAAGCAACACATGGCACCGCAGCGAATATTGCTCAGTATTACTTTGTTGTGTCTGAGATTTTAGAGCTACATTAGAGAGAAAACAACAAGAAATTATCTCTTCTAAGGTAATAATGTTCCTCTACAACTAGGTACTTACATGTGAAATGAACTAAGTAGACAACATGTCAATATGCTATCGATATATCACTGACCAATTCTCAATATTATCTTTTTATCATTCAAAATGATATTTTCAACATACGTCGTAGTGCTCCCGAAATAGTAGATATATCACTCCCTCCTTCTTTCCATTAGGAGACCGTAGGTACTTTTTCTAATCAAGACCTAGCATGAATTTACTAAAAAGGTGCCTATAAGGATTCCTTCAGAAACCATTAAGGTGTTAAGGTGAGTGCTGGGGGTGTTAACATACTAAAAGGCATGACGTCTAGGTGGTGAACCTAAGGGGGGGGGGGGGGGAAGGTGGGGATTTGGGGGCAATGTCAGGTCAGGTTTTCAAAAAAAAAGCGGAAAAAAAAGTTTTCAAAAAAAGTGATTTTGTTCGATGGGGGGACATCTTTTAAATACAAACAACCACCCTACACCTCTCACCCCTTGCGACGAAATTAGGGTACGTAACTTTGAAATTTTTAATAGCAACCAATATTTTTTATTGCAAATTCTAATTCAGCGACAAAGAAGAAAAAAATTCGATTATTAATAGATGGCGCTGTAATCGAGGAAATTTGATTTTTATTTATCTAATAATATCTTCAAAGTAAGCACTCTCCAAAAAAATGTTTTCTGCAAAAGTAGTTTTAGTTCGGTGTAGAACATCGGTAAACACAAAAACCGCCCTAACATTCCTTCTCACTTGCAAAGGAGAGGGAGTAACTTTGAAATTTTCAATAACAACCCCTACATTATATTGCGAATTCGTTTTGAACGACAAACAAATGCTTTAGGCTTATTTGGAACATTTTTTGTGGATGTTTTTTCATTGCATGAATACTGAATGCAATATAAAGTAGTGGTTATTTTTTTATAAAATTCAAAAGTTAAACCCAGTTCTTCGCAATGGATATATCCCTCACCGAACGAAACCACTTTTGTGAAAATCATTTTTCCACATGCCTACTTAGTGCTTACTTTTCGAGATATTGGGAGAAATTAACAAAATCAAATTTCCTCGATGGCAGCGCAATCTATGTATAAATAATCTCGAAAAATGTTTCAGTAAAACCTTACGTATTATTTGTCGCTAAATACTAATTTGCAATAAAAATATGGGTTGCTATATAAATTTTCAAAGTTTATTGCACTACTCCCTCACAAGTGATGAGGGGTGCAGTGTTGTTTTTGTATTTCAGCAATGTCCCGCCCCGCATTGAACAAAATAACTTTTGTGAGATACATTTTTCCCTAGAATGAGAGACAAGTGAAATGTTTTAGACAATTTTAGGAGATTTTATTTATTATAAGGAAATTTTACGCTACTATACTGAGTTTCTGAGATATAACCGGAATCTCCAAAAGTGCATGAGATGTTTGAGGAAAAATATGATTAAAAAAAAATAATTATTTTTTATCAAAAAAAATCTACTTTTGTGAAGCGTGTAACTCAAAAACGGTTGGGAATTCGTAAATCACGTGTGAAATTAAAGTTGTAGATAATTTCATGGGCTTTTATTCATAAGATTATTTATAAAGATTTTTTCGCTACGACGCACCATTTTTGAGATATAACCGGAAATCACAAAAATGGGACCTTCCCCCTCCTCCCCACCCCCCGGCTCATCATCTAGACGTCAGGACTTTTGGTAAGTTAAGACCTTCCTTAAGAACAATAAGTTTATCTGAAGGAATTGCTTAGGTACTTGCTAACGCACTCTACACCTACTTTTGAGCATTCGTTGACTGGACTGCTATTTCGGTAAAAATCTTCGGTAAAAATACAAAATAAAAATTTTGCCATTTATGTCATTCATTTTTTTTTTAACTATTTGTTTCTTGACATCAAGACGATTTGCTTATGATTTCCACTAATTGCATGTGAACTATAATGAACTCGTATTGTATTTTCCGTATTTTAATTGCATATTATATTGCTTGGATGTTAAATTAAACTGATATCTCTGTATCTCGTCTTCATTTATGCTCGATCAGGGTGGAATCATCTGCATAACAAATTACGGTGATATTGTAGGTGCTCATTTGATATCCAGGCTTAGATCTAATTGTCCCTATTATACCATTCATTATTAGATTGAATAAGAAAGGGTTGAGCGTGTCCCCTGGATTATTCCCTCGTTAATGACCATATTGTTTTCTGCCATACCTTTCCAAGATTAAACTCAAATGCTGGGTAATCTAATCTGTTTTTTTACAAATTTCTGTTATTATCTAGCAATTGTAAAAAGTTAAAAAATGAACTTATATTTCCTGAATACCTAGTTGTGCAAAATTTTGAGATCACGGTCATCGTCTATTCAGTTATTTTCAACGCAATTTATTGTCAACAGCAGAATTATCAAGCCACGTTCTGGCTTTTTTTGCTCTTAGGTATTTCTATGTCATCTCATATAATGTCTTGCGCTCTCTTTCACTCCTATTTACCAATTGCTGTATTGCTCTTATTTAATTTTTCGCTATATTATAAATGCAATAAATTTAACGATTTATTTTTCGAGTTATCTTTCTGAAAAAAATTCCATAGTGCTTTATTAAATATCGTTTTTAAACTTTTTTTTTTGTTGCTCTTAAATATTATTTTAATTATTTGTTAACTTTTTTGAATTGCGAATCTAATAGTGTTTCTATTAAAATTTAGTGTACTAATCAATTATCACCTGCTTGAACAGCTTCCTTCCTGTTATTTTAGTCTCAGCTATCCGGCGATATATTAGTGTATATTTTCATTAAAATTAAACCTTCTTGCGCATGAATCGCTTAATAAATTGTGTATTTTTAGTGTATTTTTTAATAAAAAATACACTATTGAGGACGACATCATATATATTATATATTATTTATTTATATATGTATTTATATATTTCTCCAAAAACGCGAAATTTCGATTTTCAAAACGCTCCTGTAGCTTTATCTTTGAAGATTAGTGAACTAAATTTTGGATCCTTATAAAACTTTGGAATGCTGTTAGATTTCCGTTGAAAAAATTTCCAAAAGTCCAGTCACTTCTACAGGGTGTCCCTTAAAAATTCCAGAAATCCGGTTTTTGTGGTATCATTTCAGGTCGCAGTTTTCAATCTAGGAGGCTAAAATTTTTGTGGGAGTAAGATATCCACAAGGAGTGGTCTGGTATTGCACTTGAGCAAAATCGGCCGAGCTGTTTCAAAATGGCAGCCATTTGAATTTTTTAAAAATTTGCTATTTTTTGAGTCCCTGTATGAGCAAGATGGCAATAAAACTTTAAAATAAAATTAACAAGATTGGAAGAAAACTATTCGAAATTTAAATTAAAGCAATGAAGTTGGCATTATTCATATTAATAAGCCAGTGGCGTGGGTAGGAAAAGGGTAAAAATGTCTAAATTTCTATAACCGTTTATGAGTTCATTTTTAAAGAAATTGAACTGAAATTTTCACAGTAGGCAAGTACACTAAAATCATTTAACCCTTAAAAGTTTAAAGAAGTTAATAATAAAAATGGCAGAAAACCGCTGCTGTAGCTTCATATTTAAGGATTAGTGAACGAAATTTTTTACCCTTGTGAAACTTCGAAATGACATTTGATTTTCGTAAAAAAAAATTTCCTAAAGCTGCGTTATTTCTACAGGGTGTCCCTCCAAATTAAAAATAAAAACCGTCTATGAGGCACGGTTTCTGGTCGCAGTTTTCAATCTAGGGGGCTGAAATTTTTTTATGAGTAAGATAGCCGCAAGAAGTCGTCTGGTACTGTATTTGAGTAAAATCGAACCGTTTGAAAATGGCTGCCTTTTCAATTTTAGAAAAAATTGTCAGATTTGGAACCCCTATACCTGCCTACCTATAAGCAAGTTAGAAAAACAAATTTAAAACAAATTAACACGATTGTAAGAAAATTATTTTAAATTTGAGTTAATGCAGTAAAATTTGCATATTTTTCATTAATAAGCCAGTGGCGTGGGTAGGAAAAGGGTAAAACTGGGTAAATTTCTATAACCGTTTATGAGCCTTTTTTGAAGGAATTGAGCTGAAGTTTTTCCAGTAGACAACTACTATACGAATAACCCCTAACTCTGAAAAATTTCAAGAAGCAAATGAGAAAAATGGCGGAGATATTCGAATATTTTTACATGATGTTTATTCCTCTAAAATTTCAAATTAGCGGTTTTCAAAATTCTTCTTTCACTTTTTGCGAATTTATTAAAGGTAGTGTAAAGAATAGTATTTTTTAAGTAAAGTTAGTCAGTGGCGGACACAGCAAAAGGAAAAAAAAATTAAATTTGCAAATTTTTTTTTATTTTGTTAAATTTAAAAATCGATTCTAAGGGACGTTTTCAAACTAAATGAAATGAAATTTTCACATGTAATACCACTAGAGGTCAAATTATTTCCGGAAATTTTTTCGAGCTCACGAATATTTTGAAAATTATCGCGAGCCGAAGGCGAGGGATAATTTTCTTAAAATATTCGTGAGCGAGAACAAAATTTCCTGGTATAATTTGATTTCGAGTGGTATTTGGAAAGAAAATTTCACAACAAAATTAGTTTTGAATAGAAAAATTACAATTTAATTGCTAAATAAAAATATGACATGGCAGCGTAACATAATCACGTGACAACGCCAAACTGACGTTTAATAACTGCGCCGCCATTATTAGCCCTGTCAAACACAAATTTTAGTTTCTAAACTTCATCAGCCGAGTGTGGTTTTTGATAATGATAAGTCGACAATTGCGGTACAATAGTAATTATGATTAATATTGATTAGATGCCATTATTTCCAAAGCGCAAGGATTTGCTCAGCAGATGGATTCTACCAACAAAAAGTGCCATACAATTAATTATAAAGATAAAGTGGTCGAACCCCCATGAATTCGCGGTGAGTTAATCCGAAAAATTATGTAAGTACCTACCTATTTCACATAGAATTACTAAATTAGGTAAATTAGGTTTCTTCAGATCATTTTTTCGATAGTGAATCCGTGATTTCATACGTGGTAATACGCGAAAACATCACTTTAATATTAAATTATAATAGAAACTTTAACAAAACGCATTGGTTGATTAATATTAATGACAGCAACAGTCAACAGTTGACATTTATAAAGATCCGGTTTGTCACTATTAAACGTCAGAAAAATTTCCACTATAATACTCTCCAGCTTACCCCTGCAGAAGAAAATTTCCGATATAATACACAAATAACCATGGCAACGGTAAGCAATGCTCGTACTTTATTGGCTGAAAATTGATGGCGTGAAATTTTCTCAGTAAACCATTAAGCTAATATGACCTGACTATGGAAAATTTCAGAAATCCAATTTAAAAAGCGGTGAAAATATTCATAATTGAATCGCATAAAAATACACTATTTCTGCGATTGATGCGCAAGAAGGTTTTATGAGTTGATTCAATATTTTTGTGATTATTTTCACAATTTTTTAATAAATTTCCTAAAGTTTTTAATGGAACATATTAGTATTATTTGGTTGACTATATTGTGAAAATTTCAGTCTGATCCCTTTGAAAATATGCCCTACAATGGATATTGAAATTTAGTAATTTTGAAGTAAATAACGCCAATTTTTTGGCACAAGAGTATAGTTCGGAATACGTTCTTCTCATTCGATTAAATTGATTAAAAAGATTCGCTAGTTTTGCATATACAAGGGTTTAAAAAGTTTAATTATTGGGTAAATTCATTTTTGAACGACTTGACCGATTTTGCCCAGAAGCAATACCAGACCACTCGCTACAGATTACAGAAAGTACAAAGAAATCAGCTCCCTTAACTGCAAACTCCAATCCGAATCGTGGTGAAAAGACTGGGATTTTACAAGTTTGGAAACTTAAACCTGAACCAAACAATATGATCTTGGGAATTCTTTACAATGAAAATTTAAAGCCCTCCATATGTTGTCGTGAAAATAAGCAATAATAATTGGATAATACAATCTTTCTGCGTTAATATCTTACCCCTTGCAGCTAATAATACAAATATATAATGATTTATCAACTTATTCATTAATAATAATTCTTCTTTGTGGAGGTCTATAGGTGTCCCTGAAATGATTAAACCAATCAACTTTGGACTAAGATAAGTTGACTCAAATGTATAATAATTAGTTAACTTAGTTTCACCCGAGGAACATTTGGTAGTGAGCTGTAAACTCATTTCTTGAACACTGTGTGTAGGTAGACATATAACTTTACTTTGATTAAAAAAAAAAATATATTTATAATGGATATTAGTGACAACTGCTGAGCATATAAAGAAAATAGTATGTCAACAAAAGCTCGTGTGAATTAATTTACTTTCTGTTTCAATTTGAAAATCATATTTTTATTTATTTTGTGCGGGGATAACAAGGGATGACAAGAGATTGCCGTAATATCAACAAAGCTCGCTTCGTGCGTAAAATCAGGTGGAACGCATAACAGAAATTCTTTCCTCTAAATTCCATAAAACATCAAAATAAATGTATGCCCATCATTTCAGATTGCGAGCAAAACAAAGAGAACCACAAAGCCTCGTCAAAATTTATCTTAACCTTTGTATCTTCTTGTGGGTTCGCTTCGTACATTATAGACAGACGGCAATCTCAACATAAACTTCTGAGCTGACATCATATTAATTTTCAGCAACTTACTCCAGTGGAAATAATTTAGTAGTGTTTTTAACCTCTGCCTTTATGCGTAGATGATGGAAAAGTAGGTAGCGCTTTGTTTGTTTTCAATTCCAATGAGATCAGAAGATCTGTGTTACTCGAAAAACAAGTTATGTAAACATTTTAAGTATGAGTAAAATTAATAAATATTCTTCGGTTTATCAATAATTATAATTATTATGTAAACAATAACAAGAGTTAATGGATTCCAATTCGATTTTTTTCTCTGGAAATTTGCTCATAATTTCATGCTCTTGATGACTAAATAAAATTATATCCTGTTAGGTAATATAAGTATTCATAATTTGAACACAGATATATTTTGTTTGAATTATTAAACTCATTAGCAATTTTAATCTTATGAAACCAAGGCGTAAGGAATATTTCAAGAGCCTGTGTGTTTATCACGGAATTTAGCTATAAAAATATTTTTGGAGAATTGTTTTATAGCCCATAACGCAACATGAAAAGGAGTTTCAAGTGCTCTACCATAGGTTATACTTCTTATTCTTAAAAGCGTCGTAACCAAGCATGACTACAAGCAGTAATAGTTTTCTTTCAGTGTAGGTATATCGGTAGATTATGCACTCGTATAAAACTCGTAGGAAGGTATATTATGACGGAACATGAAATGAATCAATACACTCAGCTGATTAAAAAATGGTGCATTTCGTTCCCGTTATGTTAATGGAACGAATTTAAAAATTCGTTCAAAACTATTCCTGGAATATGTTATGCGGAACCATAATTTTGACAGTATGTTCAGAGGAAAGTCATATGAATAAACAGGTGCCCGTTTTTAGAGAAAATGCATGAAGATCTCAGTTATCTTAAGAGATACGAAGTCGGTTAAATTGAAGCAAACTTGCGTATTTCTGTGCTGATTAGATGCTAATCTGAAAAAAATCTGAGCTGTCATTATTAATTATGAAAATATCGTAAAAATTTCGAATTTGTATTTTTTTTTTATTTAATGGTCAACCATTAAGTCGTTTTTAACCATAAAATTATTTACCATTATTACATAATTAGGTAATAATAATTCCTAATAATTATTAATATTATTAGGACACTTTTCAACAGGGAACCTTAAAATAATTTTTCCTACGACCACTATACAAAACACTACTTTGCGCATCGTTTTTTGTGCGCAAACTAGCAGATTTCTCACGTACCTAAAACTGTGCGACAAAGTGACATAACGCATAGCCAAAAATCGTTTCCGTACAGTTTTAATGTAAACAATAGTGATGGGCGGTAACTGAACTTAACTGTTACTTATTGTTAATGGAATAACTATTCATTTAAAGCTTCAAGGTAATAAAATAAACACAAATGGGATAACATAGAACCCGACAAGACTATAAAATATACTCATTATTCTCTTGTGGCAGTAATTATTAAAATTTACGAGTTAATAACAGCATTGGTAGCGTTCAAATCAAATTCACGAACGTGATCGTGAAAATAACTCGCACACCTCTACCACAATCCTCTACTAACTTCAATCGACGACGCACAGCGCCTGCGTTGTGTAGAAGTTGCATATCAATGATATACTAACCTCTCTTAAATCATTGTTATTATCTACCACGTCTCCACCCTCACGTCACTTATTTTTAGTTTATACGGAGTCTAATAATAAATAACAATAATAATGTCGGTAGAATTCAATGATTTAACAGTATAATAGTAATATTAAAAAGTAATTGGTAGAATTGGTAGGTAGTCTGAAAAAATAATCTTTAGTTAGGGACCTATCATTATAATGGATTGTAATTTCTCTGAATCTGAAGCAGAAAATACACCACCTGAAGTCAGAAAACAAGCAGGTTTGTGTTCTTTGAATTTGCTACCTGTAGTTTCGAGAGAAAAATACGAATCTACTTATAAACATTTCATAAATTGGAGAAAAGGTCATAAAAGCAGAGCATTGTCAGAAAAAATAATTTATGTGTTGAATTTGTTAAATAATTAATCTGTTAAATTTTGGTCGTAGGAAAAGTACTGTGTGTATCACGTGCGGAAAAGAAATTTCACACTCGTGTGAGTTGTGACATTGACACTCGTGAGAAATTTTCTCTTTTCCGCACTTGTTCCACAATATACTATTTCAAATTACTCTAGCTCTCTAGGAGGGAAAGCATCGCGATAGTCAACTTTCCATTTTCTTACGGGCGTCATATTGGATTTATCCCTTTTTACACGTAATTTATTTTTATGATTACCAAGATGTATAAACTTTGTGTTATAATATTTTAGTAAAATTCAAGATGGCGTCCATATGAAAAAATATAATAATTATCGATTTTTAGTCATCTTGAAGTGCTAGAGACATTTGAAAGTTGTTTTTGGATTCCTTGTTGCAAAGTGTCCTGATGCTATTTCGGGTAAAAACGGCTAGCTTGATTGGTGATTAAATGAAAAAAAAATAAATAAAAATTGAAAACTTATATTTTTTCAATATTTTGACAACTAACAATGACAGCTCGGATTTTTTTCACATTACTAGTTATATACAAAAATACGCAACTTTGCCCCAATTTAACCAACTTTTTATCTCTTAAGATCCCATTGAATTTTCTCTAAAAAAGGGCATCCTGATCCTGAATAGTTATTTATCCATCCAGTACGCGAAATGGATTTTGAGTCTTGAGAATGAGAGCTTTTTATCGAAGCTGGAAAGAGCTGAGACAAAAACTCATTCGAAAGGACCATAATTTCGCGCTCGAGATGCATACAACATTTTTTAAACTGCTTTATTGAAATATGGGACAAGTTCAATCCAAATTGATTGTTATTTTGTTGCTAGGAGAACAAACACGCAAGATTTATATGCTGTGCACGAAATAATTGTCGCTCTAGGTTGCGATAAACTTCGCGCACGCTACTAAATAGATATAAATAATGTGTGACTTTTATTTACTATACTATACTATATTTAAAATAGTAGAGTGTTTTAAGCACGGACGAAAATTGACAAATGAGGCTGAGGGCGGAATTTTGCAAAAAAAGTCCTTTTGCAACGTGTGTCACACAGGATTTTTTTGTTAAATCGACAAGGAACAACAATTTATGATTTTAAGTCGTCAAGAGATATAAACTTTTGAATTCTGAAGTTTGGTAATTTTATATTTCCTAAGTTCATGAAAACTTCCTGAAAACTTAATTCACTGACCATGGTCAAATGTCAACGGGTACTGAGCTATTATTGTCAGAAGTATGTTTTACACTAAGCAGTCGATTCCGTTGGCATGAGTATTCTACAGGGTGATCCCGAAATGGCGGACACGGTATACAGGGTGTTGTAGAGGATGTTCAGAAATACTGTAAATTTAAAACAAAAATTGTTTCCTCGCCTTCGTTACCGAGATATAGGGTGTTCTTTTTCTAAATTCTAAATCAAAACGACAGTCAAATTTAAACAACCTCCACTGGCAAAGCAGATGATTTGACATAACTATTACGATAGCGTTTGCTTTTTATTTTTATTATTATCGGGAACGGAATTACAGGCATTTAAAGTTTAACCTATTCCCTGAGTTCAACAAAATTTTTCAATGTGGCATCGTTGTTCAAATTCGAGCTCAACAATGCAACTAAAATAGATTTTGAATAATATTATCGGATATGTTTCCCCGCAACGATTATTGTTTTGAACATTGTTGAACTTTCCATTTCATATGTTTCCATGGTAATATCTATCTGGGTATTATTAAGACCTAAACATTATTTTATTTCATACTAATACATTATAACTAGATAAACGCTTGGTTACCGTAACTATAAACATACTCATAACTCCCTTGGGACTGTTATGAATCCATAACTCCCTCTAATATTACTATTGGTTTAATTCTGGTAACCATTGGATGTTGCTTTTGTTATTGCATTGTTGGTTGAATATTTGGATTTCATATGTCATTTTCTACAAACTTTTCAGTTGATATATCCATGGTAATAAATAATCATGGTTACTCAATTATTAAAAACATTCGTTTAATTTTAAAAACCAACAGATTTCGTTTTTATATTTCATTTAGTATAAAATAAATTAGATTATGTATCACGGGAGTTATTAGATGTTAGTAACCTCGGGCAACTTAACAATCCCTCGGGACTAACGTCCCTCGGGATTGCAATATGTTGCCCTCTGTAATTAACATCCTCATAACTCCCTTGATACATAAATAACTAGTTCTGCCTTAAGAAGGGTAGTGCACTGTTGTGACTTTTTTTTCCACAAAAGTGGTCATATCTTCTTAATGGAGCCATACTGGAGAAAACAGTAAATAAAACTTAGAATCCTTAATCCACAATGGATGCTGTGGTGCTGTAGTGATGGATGCTGTGATCACCCTGTATATACAGAACAAAATAAAAAGTAAATATGATTAACTGGTACTACATGGAAAAAAGAAAGTATCAGGACAGTATTTTGATTTTTTATTTTTTACAAAACTATTCGTATTTTGCGCGTGACTCTATCATAGAAGGACCTTCAAAAAAGTCCCATACAATTTTACTATAAAATGAGTCGAGGAGATATAATAATAGAGGATATTAATATTTTCATGGGATTTCCTATGGACAGTCTGCCAATTCAACCCGGTAGAACAATTACCCGACCGACCGGTAAGTTAATCAATCTTTAAGTGATTTATTTTCTTTGAATCCATTGAGCCCCCAAAATTATAGGAGGTCCTTGAAACGATCGCTTATTCAACTTATCACGGGCAATCTAGTCAACCTCAGATTTTATACAATCCCAGAGTGGAACAAGAAAATCTACCTCTCCGGCTTTAGATTTAGATCTAATCTTTTGTCTTCGTTTCTAACTCTACACTTCTCCGAGTTGTTAAGTAAGTTCTATCCTGCTTCCAACGATGCGATTTCATACGCCGATGGAGCTTTGAATAATATATCATTAGACCGTGTAGTGCAAATTGGATCAGAAATGTGGAGAGGAAACACTTAATTCAGTTTGCACCTAATCTGACAAAATCTCTTTAAAATTTATGTATGCTAAGGTATGATATAAATTTAAGATGTAGGTACCTAAGTGAATAGGTACTACTACAAACCCTTATTGTAAATCGCCTATAAGAATTTGGGGAACGGTAAAGAAATTAAAAAAGTAAGTCTAAACCGATTCGTGTAATACTCTTATTTAGCGAGGAGTTTTGCGAACGAGCCTCCAGTACATGAAGCAACCTCACCAACAAAATTAACTTAGCGCGTGGTGGAGTTTCGTCTTCGTAGCAACAGGAACACAGTAATTCTGCCACAGCTACTATAGTTTCTAACTTAATTTTCTTCCAGCTTGTTTCAAAATCTTCTTCTAATGGTCCAGATCTCTCTATATTGTTTCTAATTTGCTTGCAATTTTAAATAAATTTGGACATATTTTTACTTATTTCTTGAACTTGACATTTCGTAAAATTAACATTAAGAACCATAAAATGGCGATTGTACTTGACGACGGCCGCGAAGTGAGGTTTCGCAACTTAGAGAGCGTCACAATCCCCTATTCCCCTTCCAAGTGGAGAATATTCTTAAATCCTTCTTAATTTTCATTTGGATCTCAGAAGAAATCTTAAAGAAATTCACAATAATTGAGCGAAATATAAAAAATTTACTTCGTTTAGTTGATTTTTATCGTAGTGTTATGGTATTCCTTTTCCCCCTTATCTAATTTATTATTATTAATTCTTTTAAAAAAATTATACCATAAACAAATCAAATTTTAATGATTCTTTGAGGGCACTCTCTCTCTCAGTTGGGTTCAGTTGAAAAGAAAATTTTGATTTAATTTAATTTGAATTCTAATTTGAAAACTTTTTAACAAATACCTAATTTATTATTTGACAGAATATTTATTACAGAAAATTACAAAAAAAAAACCTACCTCGAGCTCTCTGATTCTAAATTTTGTTAAAATTACACTTATAAGAATTTAAAATTAATTATCACATCAAAATAATCTTACAATATCCTTCACAATATGCGTCTCGCAGCCTCGCTTCTCCTTTTCCTGATCTACCAACTCTCTCTGTCACTCTCTTCGTGTCTCACTGCTTCTCTTCTTCTTTCCGCTTCTCCTTCCTTTCTTAAATACAATCTGTAATTTCCTATCTTAAAAAATTTATTTAAAAATTTTTATTCTTTTAAAATCGAACCTAAAACCCAAAACAAAGAAGAACATTTAACAAAATAACTACCTTCACCCTTTTTACCTTTTCTTATACACGCTCTTCTCAATTTCAATCTAATTAATTAATTCTCCTTGTTATCTACCTCTTTGTTCTTCTCCTTTTTCTTCCAAATAATTATTTTTACTTTTCTTATTCTTTTCCTTGACAGTCCGCTTCCCAAATTTTTTTTAATTATTATCTTTTGACAACCTCTCTTCTTATATTTTATTTCTTTCTTATCCTCTTCCACTAAATATTACTTCTTCTTTTCTTTAATTCTTCTAAATCATTATTTTTTTAACTTCTCTTACTCTTTTCTGACAGTCCACTTTCTTAATTTCTCATTAATTCTCCCCGTTGCTATCAACATTTTTCTCCATTCACTTTTTTCTTTTCTCTACTGATTTTTTTAAACAATCCCAAATTTTTTTTTTTACATTTTTAATAATTAAATACTAATAATTTTTATTTGTTAAAATCTTCAAATCAAATCCAAACTTTAATTATTAGGTGAACCTAATTTTTCATAACAGTAGATAATAATCTTTTTCCTCTTCCTAATACTTGACGCCCTGATTGCGAGAAAGTAAAAGTTATGTAAACTGGTAGAGGAGGAACGCAGAATATCTTTTTTGATAATTTTTTATTTGCTTCCTGATAAAAGTACATAATACATAATAAAAATGTGTTTCCATTATTTATCGCCGTCTTAAAATTTCATTTATAATTTGATTTGTCACATTCTAAATAATACCAATAAACCCTAACTGAAAAAAATCCTGCAAACTATTCACCATTAAAGCTTTACCTAATTACACGTATAAGAAAAGGGAAAGAGATCGTAAATTATTTATACTAGATATAATCTAGGGTTATGTTAAAACTAAGACAGGACTACAAAACTTAAGCAAGCTTAAGATAATGATGATTGCCGTACTTTTATTGTCGGTAATGATGTAAGCTTTATGGTTTCCTCTTAAGAGACAAATTAAATGTAGTTCTCTAGTGTAAAGATTTCTTCCGGTTAAAATAACAAGCCATAAAGAGAAAGTTTCGAACCCCTTAGGCGAGCTACAGCTTGGAGGTTGTCAGAAAATCTATTTCCTTGTCGCCCTGTCAAATTAATATTTTGCGCAACCAAGAATTTCGATGCCGGGCGATGGCAAAAAAGAATATAGCACATATCTTATAAATAATGCTAAAATATTGGCTTGAAAATATTTCGTTGCTTGAAAGATAAGTCAAAAGCCTGCTAGCGAATACGCGAATCTAATTTTAAGCTAAACGTAAATTTTATTATACCTTTAACTTGAAGAAAAATTTCCCCTGGAGGCTATTCCAACGATTTTGGGTATTATGTCTTGAAAAATATTATAAGATCAATCTCGACTACTTCTGTCAATATGTTCCGAAAATTAAGCTATCTGGTAAGATTAATTATTAAAGCACAATGTCCTCTGGAAAATCAAGAAAATTTCATTTACATTCAGCTCAGACCACGTGATTCTAGCTGACTTAACAGTGGGCATTATAAAGGCCCATTAAGCTAACGGCCAGCTTTCTGCTGTGACCGTTTTAAAGCTAATTATCACGTCAAATCACTTTTGTGAACATTTTTGTAATCTCTTTCAAGCCAAGAATTAGCAAATCGCTATATTTTCTACCTAGCCGTTGATACTTTTTCCAGAAACGGCCCCACACATCTGCCTGTTAACTTAATAATGAGCCTTTATAATACCCACTGTTAGTACTGCCTCCGTGAACCTTTAGAGGTTTATACGAGTTTCATAAATTGGTGAATATGGTTTGTCCACTGAGTGTTGTCCGTTGTCATGCCACACTGATTCTGACTAAACAATTTCATTTAAATCGATTTGATTCATATACTTTTTTCTAAGTCGAACCAGAAGTGGTATCGCAGTTCGTGTCAGTGACGTGTGTTGAGGAATAATGAATATCCTACAAATATATTATTTCGACAAGTTATTGACGAAGTAGAGAGCCTTGAAACTTTTTGATAACAAAAATATATAGGTAATGCAAGTAAGTAAGAATGATAATAATAAATTGTTATAATTATGAGTAGAAATAGCACGTCACCTATCTGCTGGTTGGCGTTTAAAAGAAAGCATAACACCTCCGTTTTCTTTTTTTGCAGTAAAATATCCTAGCAATTTAACCACAAAACCACGCCCTAGGGAGTTCAATCGTTTCCCAGGCATTTTGTGTAATTTTTTGTAGTTCGTTGCGAGAATATACCCTGTCCGTTATTTTTCAAACGTTAGAAAAACAAGGCAAAAGATTTTTAGGCATTCACGCAATTAATAAGTTACTCGTAGTTTATCACATCGTACAATATCACAGGTAATTCTGCTAATTTCGTATTAAAAACGTTTCAAATCACAAACCTTTTTAGTGTATTTAGCGCTGTCACTGTCACTGACACTAGCCGATCAGCTGGACGGCAATCTTATCGTATCAATCTAAGCGTATTAAGAGTACTTCCGTCTCACTCTCGCTCATCTTTTTAGAATTGCTGACGATTCAAACGTTTTTCTGACAATACGTCCCAATTTAACTCGATTGACTATGCAATGCAATAGAAGGAGTAAGAATCATAACGAGATGATGTATTGTATCCTTAGTTATTACAACAGACAACACTCGGTGTACAGACTATAATCTTCTCTATACAGTGAGGACGTTTATAGTCCCCCCTTACCTTGAATTTTGATCCGAATGAGACAAAACTTTGAAACAAAAACTAAATCAAATGTCATGAATTTTACTAGTTTTTTACATAAAACTGTTCTTTCAAATATTATAGATGACCTTGCAGTCGCTGTCAACTATGAAATTTTGCGGGGCAAGGGGGATACTGGTTGAAATTTAAGAAACAAAAAATGGAAAATAGTTTTTCTTCACAGCTCCTTCAGTTGTTTTAGATATTTAGCTCAAATTTGGAATAAGGTACATTGCAAGGCTAATAATAATAATAAGTCATTGGGCATGCCAAATGGTTGCATTGGAATCTACAATAATATTTTTTCCCTTTAATTTCTCCTACTTCGCCCCCATTTCTTTCCTTAACTTTTTTCAATGCGCCACTGGTAGATTTTAAAAACCAATGGGAATAATTTTACTGTTTTATCTAGAAACTTTTTCATCTCCCATTGATTTTTTACCTCTGCAACCATTATTAATGGAAAAAAAGAAACAATTTCCTGTAATTCGTTAGCAATATCCTGTAATTCGTTAGACGAAATTCAAATTTTTGAAATGGTAAAACAGACTCTGTTTTTATTTGTGTAATTTCTCATTTTCTCTAATTTTGACAGTTTTGATGCCACCGCCTGTTAAAAATTAACCTTAGCTGACCCGGTATGACTAACTGTCTGACTAAAATTTGACTAACATCAAGAAGTTATAAAGAAAAAAATAAAGAAATAATCGTCAAATTTCAACACCTTGTAGATCGGTATAGAAGCTTTTGCAGACCTATACAGGGTGAGTTTTTTTCAATGTTTAGTACAGGGATCTCGTAAACTACTGCAGTTAGAGAAACGGTTAAATGGGGAAAGTAGTGCAGTTTTATGAGCTTAATTCGAAACAGCTTTTGTTTTTTTGAAAATCTCCATGACTTCCTAGATATTTAACATAAAGTAAATTCCGCGAATTTCTTTACACCGAGATAGCAGTCTTATTATTGGGATTAGAGAAAAATTGTAAAGGAGAATATTTTAGACAATTTCATAGACAATAAAATGGCGTTACATTTTTTTTTATTTGTTGTGTCGTTTTCGAGCTATGACGCAAACTTGTGTTTTTTTAAATGTAAGTCATAGTTGGCTATGACATCATTCGATATGTCTTTTTTTTCTAAATACAACGATATAAAACTCGATATCGTTTTTTCTGGAAATAAAAAAGTTAGGACGGTTTTTAATTTTATTTCCTCAAATACGTGGTATAGGCACTGAATTTAATAGTTAATTTAGAATTGAAAATCTTATATGAATTAATAGTTCAACGGGATAGCTAGTTTTCGAGAACTTATAGACTGTCAAAACATTTCTAGATTACAAAGCCAAATCTTTTTCACGATATAGCTGGTAAGCGTAGGTAAGTACTCGTCTTTTCTTATTCTTCTCCGGTTTGGAGCCACGGCTACGTCAAAGTTTCCCCGTATCCGCCCTGTGCTGCAATAGAAGACGATTTCCTCTATGTAACTGATGCTCTATAATAAAAACCTTTTGGCAATTGGCCACCGCCAAATATCGGAAAAATCTTGATATATGTGATAACATTATTTACAGACGTTTTACATTATACAGTTGATCTTTTCATCAGGACTCGGAATATACGAGTCACGAAATAAGTTTAAGGAAGTCGATAATTTATTTTTTTCTTATTGGTGTACAACTACAACGGGAGGAATTCAATAAAGAGGAGTTTATTTACTTTACTGGTGAAAATTTGAGGAGATTAATTATTGCAGAAAATGTAAATACCAATGATACTTCTGCACAGGTAAAGCTTCTCATCGTAAGAATATACACGCCTCGCTTGTCGCGTTAAGCGAAAATAGGTCATGATTGGCAGAATCAGAACTGTCTAGTATTCTGATAGAAACTTACCGTGGAAAACTTATTAACGTAGAGGTGGTGAAGCATTTAAAACGCTTTCTCTGCGCGAGATAAGCGAGGGTCTTCATTTCATTCGAAGTGGAAGAGCTTTCTGAAATTACCTACATTTACGCAGGAACATTCCAGGATATAAACGAAATTTGTGTGTGTTTTCATGGGACAGTAATAGAGAAATAAGTCTGGAATCACGCACCGTGATTTCGAGATCGCATAAAGCAAGCGATCTCGTTCACATGGATGTTGGAGAAGTTAAATATTCATAGGTACACCCGACAGCAAAAATCCAGGATTAAGTAGCTGACGTTTCGCTTGACATTGGCAATCAGCAACGTAAAATAAATCAAGAAAAACCACAGCAATAATTGTAAATTTCCTGAAAAGGTGAAGTTAATGTAGTCGTTTTACTTATTGATTTAATTAAAGGGTGATCCGTACTTCAATTTGAGAATTTTACTGTCACAACTACAGCGGTTATATTCTGCAAAATAGACCATAGAAATTATCCTAATGATGGGATATGGAAAAAAAAATCGTGAAATTCGAACTAGAACGACGCTTTTATCTTGGTCTGACGCAAATCTTCCCTGATATTTTCGGATTAATTAACATGCATTGTTCAAGCCCACTCTGGACTAACTCCGGACTCCGGCTCGATTTTAACCACTAAGACGGACATTACCCTTGAGCGACAGCTGTTTGTCTGATCTTCTGTTATTGCTCTTGTTGCTAGGACGAAACTTTGTGATGTCCTGCAGTTCATTGAATAAGTTACCACGCTTTTACACCGGCTTGTGTTTAGATGTCGTTTATACGTTGGTCTTTTGGGCATCTATTAGACTGACTTGAGTTCTCTTTTATTACCAAACAAGTGAACTTTTCCTTTGTTAACTATTACTACTTAAAATTTTCTCAGTTCGTCTTTCTGATTGCGATTTTTCCATAAACGTGAATTTTTCTTTATCTAAAAAAAAACCTTTAGCGAAATATGTGGATAGTAAGTATACGTTAGAAGCTCATAGAACTAAAAAAAGTTAAATGTACCGTTTTTATAGCAACATGCCAGCCAAAGGATCGACGTCGTCGTCATCGATCCGTGTCAGCGACATCTTGATTAGGTGTCCCATTAGCAATTATTGTAGGTGTCACCATTTGATTTACATTCTTTCCGTAGCCGGATTTGCAGTTGCAGCATATAATGAGGAGAACCCGATCTAATTCTGTGCAGTCTTCAGTCGGGATGAGTTTTTGCTAACCTGCATGCACCTTTTATCCCCATTCTTTTTCTGACAGGCGATTTTATATCAATTCTTGAACCGATTTAGATATACGAAATTAACGTACTTATAGAGTTTTTAAACCATAGAACATTACGAAATTTGGCCTTTACCTAGTGGTATGTCTATACTAAGCCAAGTCAAAAGCAGCCTTGACAGCCTGCTTAGCAACTATACAGGGTGTCCGGTAAGTACCTCCTAATCTCTCGGGAGCATATAGGGGAGGTCAAAAAAACCTAGTCTGTCATAAAAAAAATTTCCTAAAGTGTCCCCAAACGGAGATATGGAGGCCTAAAAGTGTGCCCCGCAATTTACTTTTTTTGCTCTAACTTTTGAACTGACGTGTATAATTGGATGGAATTTAAACACTTTATAGAGGCCACAGAGAGCCATCAGGCCATATTAAATTCGATCTTTGACGTCGTCAGGGAAGTCAGGAACGGACTTACCATCATACTCGTTGAGTCAAAATTTTGACAGGTGTCACTTTACAGAGCTGAAAACTATTTTTTTGAATAGTCTAATACTTCATCTTTAAAAAAGGTGCTTCTAATTTATTTCGGTAAAACTGACGGTTTTCGAGATAAATCGGTTTTTAGGTTTGCGAAACAGGTAAAAATCAGGTTCTTGTTGATAAACCCACCTACATAATGGATTGCTATTGACGGAACTTGATCAAAATTTCCATAAAAGTCGATTTATCTTGAGAATCGCTAGTTTTATCGAAATAAATTAAGAGTACCTTTTGTGAAGATGAATGACCAGCGTATTTAAAAAATAAGTTTTCAGCTCTGTAAAATGACACCTGTCAAAACTTTGACACAATGAGTGTGGTGGTAAGTCCGTTCCTAACTTCCTTTAGGACGTCAAACATCCACTCTGATATGGCTTAATGAGTCTTTATGGCCTCTATAAAAAATAAAATTTCATCAAATTATACAGGTCGGTTCAAAAGTTAGAGCCAAAAAAGTAAATCTTAGGGTACCATTTTAGGGCTCTGTATCTCCGCTTAGGGACACTTTAGGAATGTTTTTTTTTTATGACAGACTAGGTTTATTTTGACCTCCCCTGTATGCTCCCGAGAGATTAGGAGGTACTTACCGGACATCCTGTATATTCTGGCGCTGTTTAGACTTTTCTTCAACATCACAACCTTGGAGCGCAAGAAGAAAATATTCTCCGGACTATATACCTACTCGATTTCTTCGTGAGTACTGCTTACTATTACTACTTTTAACTGCTTAAAGGCAGACGTCTTATCCAAACGTCATTTTCGAGCTTCATTAAGTAAATTTTTTACTTTTTCTGAATGGGGGAAAAGTGGTATGATCCTGTTTCTGCATGGAAAAAAAGGAGGTGATCTCAGAGATCTTTAATGGTGAATTTTTTATTTTATTTTTTAATAGAGATCTTTAATTTATGAAATGTCAGATTAATACCTTTATTTTTTAAAAGAAAAAACTCCTATTAAAGGAAACACTGGCGATTTTGAATGACCTTATTCTTTTTCCTTTATACAAATCTAGTCACTCGCTATCACGATCAGTTGCTTTGTATAAATTTTCTCGGTGGACAAAGGGCCTAAGAGAAAGAAAGATTAAAATTAGTAGAAATAGTTTATTTAGGTACGTGCTTAGATTAAAACCACCTTTCTAAATCGAACCGTTCTGAAAAATTGGACAGTGACCGATAAAGCAAGGTGAAAGATAATTCATCCGGAAGCATCCAAATGAGTCGAAAGTCCCCAACAGGATGCGTATCTGGTATTTTCGATTGAGCGCTCACAATTATACAATTATTCAGTCAGCGAGATCAAAGTTAAAGTAGCCCGGGAAAATGAACTCTTTCTGTTAATGTCCATTTGCCATGAAGCAACTCCATTTATGAATAGTCTATTCTATTTGCGATAGAGCTGTTATTTTAGACTCAGATTTTAATATGTCACGTATTAAATTTAAAGTACTTTACTTCGTGTTTCCTCTGCATCGTCTTGATAAAAGGAAATTGCAAATCTGACACATTGCATTCAAATCGGGTTCCAAAGTAGAAGTAATCTTTCATCTCACAATTCCACGGGGATTACCACCAGCTGCAGACATCATTGTTACCATACCTCGGATCAAAATAATATACGTCGAAGTAAAATATATTCTTACATACTCTAAGCTTTGCACTTCATTGGAAAACTCAAGTCATATCTGAAACAGAGAGAAGATTCGACGTTCTTGCGTGGATACATTCCCGTTATCTAATATAGGGGTCGCTCTTATTGAATTTGCTCGAGAAAATACGGAAATTCCTCGCCTGAGTGAGGATATCAATGCATGTCACTACAATATTAGGGTCTCATGCTTTATAAATATGCTAACGCAAAACCAGGAAGACCAGAAAATATGTTTTATTCCATACCTAGACGAATGGAGCCTTTATGTATAATTTTCGATCATTACTCATCATATATTATTAACTTCTTGTGTCATGTAAGTTTCATCCAAGGTTATATTGGCATAGATAAGTGCCGTTATTATCAAACGAGCTTTGCCACATTTAATTACGTAATCATAAATCTCGATCTCACCTTAATACGTACATAAACTATGTACATTTATTTATTTTTTAACTTTAGCCTGAGGGTATAATTTCTGAGAGGGAATAATAATAATTGAATTATTTTTTTTTAAGTATAGAGAAAAAAATACTTTAGCTATTTTTAAACAATTATATTAAACAATATTATGATTCAAAACGTTTGCCTGCAAAAAAATTGTAAAGTAATTTAATGGATGTTTTCTAACTGTATACAGGAACCAACTAGAGCATTGATTTATTTCAGTTTTTTAGTAATTCAAGAGGTTAATTAAACTCAGGGAAAGTTTCCCGAAAGAAAAACCCAATACAAACCACGACAAAACTTTATATACCTATGTTACTTTGAAATTACTTATTAAAATGTCATTACGCAGATTGGGTTACCATACTTGTATAAAGCTGTGCTTTCTAAGTTACTCATTTAGCTGGCTTGACAAGATCATGGAAGCCGACCACACAGATTTGCTAAAAAAATTGTTAAAATATTTACAACTTTTTTTTTTCAATAAAGACAAAGTTTCTTATTTCGTCTCCTGGTTGCTAAATTTATCCGTCCTTCCCTTGAAACTTTGCTATACTGTCAAGCAAGCACTGCTGCTTTTCACCACCGTCTGAGCTCAATCAATTCAAAGTCGGCAGTGTTCTGAAATTAGTGGTGAACAAATATTCATTTCAATTGAAGTAAAATTGATAGAGTTGGTAATTACTTGATAACGAACACTAAAATAAACATGGTGCAACGTGGAAATAGAGTTTCAAAGGAAACCTTTTCTCATTACCGCGGTAAAGACTTTAAAAGAAATAATGATTTTTCCTCAATTTATATTTCATTTTAGAATTTAATGAAGTCTAAAATTTAAATTCTAAACACATAATAAAAAACAAGGACGAACGTAATAGAGTGAAATGAGCATCTAGCTGAGAAAAATATACCTGACATGAAAATGGCTAATGGAGTAATGTCCCATCACGCATTATGTCACGTACCTATGTCAAACCGCAGTGAAGACATACGTGCCTACTTTTAATAATCCATTATATCGTGATTAGATCGATTTAACATGGTGTCAAGGTTACATTATACCTGCAAGCCCAATTCAATTAATTTTGATTAAAGTTGTGTTGAGAATTGAAGGGTGAGGTAGAAGGCCTTGTTTCCCTAAAATGGGTTAAGAGGAACAATATATTACATTACAAGGGTAGCAGTTTTCGGAAAATGACAAAATGTTCAATTATATTACTTCATCATTTAATCGATTATACAGTAGTGGGTTTACCAATTAGACTCATAGGAAATTGGGTTTTTTAATTTATTCAATGAAGAGATATTGATTCAAACAACCACCCTCGACTCTTCGGTTTTATAATTTCCTTCGTATTCAGTACTTATCTATAAATTATTAACTCCCGAGAGCTGCAAAGTCGATCTCTCGGAAGTTATACGGATACTTCTTGTGTCCCAAAAACGTCTGTCTGTCGGTCTGTGTGTCTGTGACTTTCCTAGGAAACACTCTAGAGGCGTCGTTTTTCGTCGTAGAAAGTTGAAATTTGGCTCGATTGAAGAGGCGTCCCACGATGTCTATTGAAAATGAGCGGGATCCGTTACCGGAAACTGTGTTTTGTTCAGGAATTTCGGGCTTTTTCGGGAACGACCTAGGAAACACTCTAATGTCGGGTTGCACGAACGTACACTGAGAAAAATTGTTTTATAAGAAAGTGTTATAGAACCACTTATTATAAGAATAACAATACATTTTAAAGTAATCATAATAAGTTTTAATGCCGGCTTCTTCCAGGATTATTGCGACAATAAATACCGTCTTATACATGGAATTTTATTCCAGAAATAAAAAAATATTATATCAGTAATAAGTCATGTTATTGATTAGAGTACATATCTTGATCATGTCTAATAAATCTGAATATCCTTTATTATAAATCGTAAAGGATTTCTTACACACGGGACTAACTCTGAATCTACACCCAAAGGTAGTAGGTATGACAAGAGGACAAGACCTTCATTTTCGGCCATGCTTGACATGAGTGTGAGTTTGTATCTTTTGCGTAAGTACTTCACCATAATCTTCGAACACTACCATCACAGTAAATGTAAAGGTAAGTTGAAGATATAAATTCTATTACTATTATCAATAATAAAAATTAGTATGCTAGTTAATAATTCTGCAATAGACCTATTATACCTACCAATAATAAAATCTCTAACAAATAATACTGAATGCATATTATACATACTTATACTCTCTCTATGTTTTTAAAATTTATTGTCTAACAGTAAAATTATTTTAATTTCAGGCCATTTCGACCTCAAAACCTGTTTCTGTAAAAATGTTGCTTCTCCAGAGTGAGTCCAGACTGAAAAATCGTAAATGCAGTAAGCAGCATGACAACAACTTGTATTTTCAAAGGGCATATCAACATTTATGAATAATTTTTTTCCAAATTCTCATCAAAATTATTCATAAATGTTGATATTTATAAATATAAATGGTTTTTTGGCATAAATTTACAATACAAAAATTTGAACTTTATTAACATTACCTTTATGAAGATTTTTAAGATTTTAAAGATGCTAATTTTATTTTGATCTTTTGTTGTAAGTATTTATCTTAAGATTTTTTTTTTTAATATTGATTTCTTATAATTACAGTTCTCCTGATGAAGATCTAAATTAAGATCGAAATATATTGATTTTAACAAAAAAGGATCATACCTTTTATTTGCGACACACCGCTTGCCTTTATCTAATTTTCAAATAATTAAAATAACGGTGGTTTACTACATTCATAATTTATATATTTATATATTTAAAAATTAGTAGTTTATTTCGACTGTCCAGTTATATATAATGAAATTAGGAATTATTTGGGATTGCGCAGTCAGTTAAATTAAAGAACACTCTTTTTTCTACGTCAAGCTTTCGAATTAATTTTAATTCTTCTTCAGGACTATCTATAATAATGATTAACAATATTAAATTTAGTATAAGGTGTTAAAAAGATGGTAATTATATACTTACAGAATTTGAGATTAAAATTTAAAGTTTGTAAAAATTGTTAACCATAGGACTATTCTTGCATACATTTACAGCAATTAACGCCAACAAATTAAACTTTTATTCAATTTTTTAAAAATTTATTATTTATATGTCAATCATTTAGACTAGAAAAACTTATAAAAAAATTTTTATCATTTCGGCCTGAATTGGAAATTGAACTTCATTAGTACTTATATAATTTTATCTTTGTTGGCGTTAATTGCTGTAAATGTATGCAAGAACAGTCTTATGGTTAACAATTTTTACAAACTTTAAATTTTAATCTCAAATTCTGTAAGTATATAATTACCATCTTTTTAACACCTTATACTAAATTTAATATTGTTAATCATATTATAGATAGTCCTGAAGAAGAATTAAAATTAATTCGAAAGCTTGACGTAGAAAAAAGAGTGTTCTTTAATTTAATTGACTGCAATCCCAAATCATTCCTCATTTCTTTATAATAGGTATTTATATATTTATTTCCCCAAAATCACGATTTTTCGATTTTAAAAACGCTCCTGTAGCTTTATTTTTCCAGATTAGTGAACGAAATTTTGGATTCTTGTAAAACTTTGGAATGACGTTAGATGTTCGTTGAAAAAATTTCCAAAAGTCACGTTACTTCTACAGGGTGTCCTTTCAAAGTTCCAAAAATCCGGTCCTTGAGGCACGGTTTCTGGCCGCAGTTTTCAATCTAGGGGGCTGAAATTTTTGTGACAGTAAGATGTCCAAAGGAGTGGTCTGGTATTGCACTTGAGCAAAATCGGCCGAGCCGTTTCAAAATGGCGACCATTTGAATTTTCGGAAAATTGACTATTTTTTTAACCCCTGTATGAGCAAGATGGTAAAATAACTTTGAAATAAAATTAACAGGATTGGAAGAAAATTATTTGAAATTTGAGTTAATGCAATAAAGTTTGCATTATTTCTATTAATAAGCCAGTGGCGTGGGTAGGATAAAGGTAAAAATGGCTACATTTTTATAACCGTTTTTGAGCACATTTTTGAAGGAGTTGAACTAAAATTTTTACAGTAGACAACTATACTAATACTCTTTAATCTTCAAAAATTTCAAGGATCAAATAAAAAAAAATGGCGGAGATATTCGAATTTATTTTATATGATGTTAATTTCTCTAAAATTATAAAAACGCTCTAGTAGCTTCATCTTTCAAGATTAGTGAAAGAAATTTTTTACTCTTGTGAAACTTTAGGATGACGTTAAATTTTCGTTGAAAAAATTTTAAATAGTCGCGTTACTTCTACAGGGTGTCCTTTAAAATTTCGAAAAATCCGGTCCATGTGGCACGGTTTTCGCCGAACAAAATAATGAGAATGGCAATTAAAGGCTTGTCTAATAACTTAACGATTGAATGTTTATTATTAGAATAATATAAAAATGAGGAAAAGCCCATCAGCGATGCGTCGTCTACCCTTCTAATATTCAGACCCGGGACTACTTGATTTAACCAGCACCAGCCACCAGCACCAGCGCACCGTTTTCATCGCGGTCGGCTCTGGCGGGACCACCCATGCAGATATGCCGGCTCCTGCCAACCCCAATTGCAGAAAATAAAAACTCCTACACACCTGTATTAACAAGATTGGATTAAAATGATTTGAAATTTGAATTAATGCAATAAAATTTTAATTATTTTTAGTGGCGTGGGTAAGAAAATGGTAAAAATGGCTAAATTTCTTTACTGATTATGAGCACATTTTTGAGAGAATTTACCTGAAATTTTCAGAGTAGACAACTACACTAATAACCTTTAACTCTCCAAAATTTCATGAAGCAAATAAGAGAAATGGCGGAGTTATTCAAATTTTTTTACATGATGTTTATTTCTCTAAAATTTCAAATGTTCGATTTTCAGAACTCGCCTGTAACTTTTTAAAGTTAGTCAGTAAAGTTAGGCGGGTATAGGAAAAGGGACGAAATTGTTAAATTTTGTCAATTTTTTTTTTTGGTTTATTATGTGTAAAAATCTATTTTATGGCACGCTTTCAAACGAAATGAAATGAATTTTCACAGTAAACCTCTACGCAAATTCGACCTGACTATGGAAAAATTCAGAAAGCCAATTTAAAAGGCGGCAAAAATTTTCGTAATTGAATCGCATAAAAATACACTATTTATGCGATTGATGCGCAAGAAGGTTTTTTTTTCTACAAAGTAATTCTAAAAGTAGTTTTTCATTATAATACAGGGTGAGTCGGTTTTTTGTAGCAGGACTTCACCATTTTACAGAAGATCTATTTTAGGAAATAAAAGTTCGCATAAGCATATATTATGTCCGGAAAAGCTCAGAAAAAAAGATGTAGGGTGTGCGAAAAAAACGTTTTAAGTTTTCGCAACATAACTTGAGCATTTCTCAATATTTTATTTTCATACCAAGAGGTTATTTATTATATTATAGAGCACACAAAGCGAAGAAAACCACAGGTGAAAAAATTCAACAGTGGCGTAGATATATGACTCCTTTTTCACTCAATAAATTCTACGCCAATGGACTTTCACAAGACCTTTCTTCTCAGCGCTATATTTCTCGGAGTTTTCTCATAACAAAAAGGAAAATTTATAAATATTAAAAATTCCTCATACTTCCTAAGTAAATTGAGTCCAAGCTTCCTCACATCATCAATCTAGCTATGAAAAATCACAGATTTATAAAAATTATTACATTATGTCAATGAATAACAATTAATATCGAAAAAATTAGCTTAAGTTTGCAGTATGATGAAGTTGAGACTCAATTTACTTAAGAAATAGGCGGAATTTCAAATATTCATAGTCATACCTTTTTTTTTGTAAGAAAACTCCAGGAAATTCAACGCTGATAAGTAGGGTCTTGTACATCCATATAGGCGTAGAAGTTGTTGAGCAAAAAAGGGGTCATATACCCTGTATCTACGTCACCGATAAATTTCTTCACCTGTGTTTTTCTTCTTTTTGTGTGCTCTAAATTGCTTATAATAAATAACCTCTTTGTATAAAATTAAAATATCAAGAAATACCCTAGTTGTGAGGCGAAACTGAAAGAAGAAAATTTTCAACACCCTGTAAGTATCCTTTTTTTCAAGCTTGACATTATATATGTTTATGGGAACTTTTATTCCCTAAAATAGATATAAATTGGTGGAGTCCTGCTACAAAAAACTGATTCACCCTGTATACTTTTACCTCATTGACAGGCGATTCTCTTCCTTATATTCAAGTTAAGCTTCTATCTCTTTTATAGGTTCGAACATTTAGCGAAGAGAGCGAATTGTGAATTCTCCAGAGTAAATGGCAAAATTTTAATATACCTACGTCCCTAATATTTGAATTTGAATTTGAGCATAATGATATTATATTATTTCGCACAATATTCAACAGTATCAGGAATTCGTCGCCTAATAACGTATTCCTTTGCCAGAGTCGCTTTGAGCTTCGAGGTCAGCAAAATTTTACCGGATTTAAGATCGAGAAAAACATGACTCGGGTTGACTATGAAGTTTGTCAATGAAGCGTTATAATCCAAATGGGTTTTTCAAATATTTCACTGAAAGTCCTATTTCATACAGCTTGGAAAAATATTATATGAATAAAAGATACACACACATAACACATGTTGTGTTATACATGCACACGAGCATAGCCAATGAAATGGAATATTTTTTACTCATGGTCAGTAGGTGGTACACGATAGACGTAACGTTTCAATTCCATAGCAATTTTCCGTCGTTTTAATTATTATTGATAACTGGAAAAGGCGCCAGTATATTTTTCTAAATCAATGTTTGCTAGAATTATGAATTCCTGTTTGTTTGAAGCAAGCAGGGTACACAAGATTTGCTTTATTCAAATATTACAAAAAATGCCATATTGGGTAAACATTTTTTCTCTCCTCTACGTATTGGTACATTATGTAATTTTAATTTTTTTTAGCTTTTTTTAGTAGCAGTTGTACTGGGAAAGTAAACTTTTACTCAGTACCTATACCAGATAATTTATGTGGATTTAAGCTCGGTTCAGATACATTTCTGTAAAAAAAATACATGAAAAATCAGCGCCCTTGAAACTCTACTACATATTTCAGGAGTGAAAGACAAATTAACAAGAGTTACAATAATTAACAATCCAACGTCTTGAAGATGTTATTACATTAAGGCATTACACTTGAACTAGGAGTTTTGGTAAGATGGCAGCCTTAAGCTTTTATGTTTAAGTTAAAACGACATGAAAAATAAAATAACATCCATGAAATAAGTTATTTTCGGAATTTTATTCACAACGCCACCTCAATAATTAATTAGACAAATCAATCTTCGGAATTTTCGGTTTCAGTCGCTCATGATTTTAACAGCCCTGGTTATTATTTTTATATTTATGAATGCTGTGTAAATACTCAAATTGAAAGAAAATTTAGCTACATATAACAAAATGTTTTTATCTAATTTATTAATCGTGTAAACATGATGTACTAGCAAATTATATTATGTAGGCATATAACATTTCGTTAACAGCTGCCACTTAATTTTAAATTTAGATACCCAAATTTTATAAGAAAAACAGTTTATCATTAAGTGGACTTGAAGAAATCAATACAATTCTTACAATAATAAATAATTTATTATTTGCCATGTTTCAGAATTTACGTTCATTTGATTGATGGATCATAAAATCGCTCACACTTGTAGCTATTAAAACTCACAAGTTAAGACATTGACTTTTTTTGTAAACTGAGAAATGTTTAAAGTGACTTACAGTACGGTTTCATAACGTAGGGGAGATAGGTAATCATGGTACAATAGGCCACTCGAAACAAACCCAGAGAAAGTGATTCCCCTGTAGACATACGGAAAAAGTACGCCGTATTGTTAAGACGATTGTTGAAAAACAATAACGCTTTCTGAACGACCCATTTGCCCTAATGGTATGGTGAATACAGAGACTGTGACAGAGACACAGTTTAAATGGTTATTTCCATCTCATCAGTCTGACACATCACCACCACTAGAGGAGTGTGCCGATCAGAAAGAAAATCAAAGCATTTATACATACGATTTGTCGGAAACATAGCGACTTGCAAGGTAAATGCCATCTGACGACTAAAATGCATACAACTTTCAATATGTCAATCAGAGATTCTCTTAGAGAAATCTGCAATTTTTCTCTGCCAATCTACAAAGAGAAACTACTACCTTTCTAGGAACACAGCTTTGTGACTAGCTCCATCTCTTATTTGTTTACTGAGATTCGCAAGCTAATTGCTTTTTCAGTGAGCAGTCAGAGATGGTGCCAATTTACGACTGTAACGTCTCCTATTATTTGTTGTCTTTAATTACGTGAGATATCAGGGACTTAAACGACGTATTTACAACGTCGCTTATAGGTTGCTGACGTCAGCGACCAACTATCACGAAAATTATGACGTTATGATAACGTGTCATCACGTGTCTCTGCTACATGAGAGGGCTCCAGTCCGGGATGGCGACATCTGACTCTTTTTCCAAAAGAAATGTTTGAAAAGATTGTTTAAAATAGAAAATGATTAGACATTTTTTCGTAAAGTTCATGTAACCTGTACCTAATTAACAGCTTCACAACAACTATCAGGAATAATAATTAACCAAAAAGTCACTATAATGAATAGAGATGGCCTGCTCTCTCAGATCGCTAGCAATCGGACATAGAGGAAAGATTAGCTTTCGTTATATGAAGATGATCTACCTAAATCAATGCAAAGTAATGGTTCAGTCTTTAATGGCTTACTTTGAGCAAGAGCGTGACTTTGGAGGAGCAATGTTAATGAATTACCTTTAACGTCTGTTAGAGAGGTAAATTCTTTATTATTTAACTTTATAAATGAATTTTTAGATAGTTCAGTTATCAAAATTTATTCTAACTTTCATCAGCGTGTTGCATTAGCTCTAAAATTAAGTTGGAAAAGTGTCGCCCGTGTTAATTTAGTTCTGGTGGAAATGCTGAAGCAACATGATCCAGTCCAAAAAGAAAACTAAGCCAGTAGAGAGAGATGTTAGCGATGTAGCTGAAAGCATTAAAAGTGGAATTTATAATACAGGGTGCACCATATATCCTTCTCTATATTGCTATCTCCTAACGCTAACAGATACAGGTTCGGTTAAACAAGTCCAAAGGAGCGCAATTTTGTGGCCATCTCGATTCCGTCGAGACATACGAGATATCTGTGACCGTTCCTGAAATATCCTGAAAAAACTGAAAAATCGAGATTTTTTATTTTTTCCATATCTCTTTTATTATTGGAGATTAATGAATAATTTTTTGTGGGCTTACATAAGTCGTCAAGAGCTACCCTTCTGACATTTCAAAAATTTTCAAAGCCGACTAGATCCCAGAATTTTCATAGTCAACTTTCGTTTTTCTTATGGCCACCATATTGTTTTTTTATGTTGTTCGGTATAAAAAAATCATGAAAACTAAAAATTGTTAAATTTAAAAAATAAATTAAAAAAAAATTTATTCTTCTTTTTCTTTACAAAAAATACACCTTTTTAGACCGAATTTCATAGATAAATTAAAAAACCAAAGGGCAAGCACTATTGCGGCGTATTTTACAAATGTTGACGTTTTTCGACAATTTTTTATTAGGTTTTTCTTTGAAAAAAGAAGAATAAAAATTAAAAAAAAATTTTTTTTGAAGTTTATTAATTTTTGGTTTCCATTATTTTTTTCATATCGAACGACATAAAAAAATAATATGGCGGCCATAAGAAAAACGAAAGTTGATTGAGAAAACTCTTGGATCTAGTAGTCCTTGAAAATTTTTGAAATGTCAGATGGATAGCTCTTAACGGCTTATGTAAGTCTACGAAAAATTATTCATTAATTTCCAATAATAAAAAAGATATGACGAAAATAAGAAATCTCGATTTTTCAGTTTTTTAAGGATATTTCAGGAGCGGTCACAGATATCTTGCATGTTTTGACGAATTCGAGATGGCCACAAAACTGCGCATCTTTTCTCTAATTTAACCGACCCTGTATCTCTTAGCGTTCAGGAGATAGTAATATAGAGAAGGATACATGGTGCACCCTGTATTATAAGAGATGTACGAGCAACCTAAATGGCCCAAAATATTGCCATAAAATTAGAGTTATATTTGTCCATGCTTGTAGAGGTAGTTTAATAGAAAATTAATACAACTATGTAATGACAACTGATAAGGTACACTTACATTATTGATATGTAAAAATATTGAAATGAATTATGTAGAAATATTTTGAGGTAGTTATATTTTGTATAACTAATAAATCCTACATTAATGCAATGACTTGTTGTATTTTATTACTTATTTTCTTCCAATTGGGGAAGATTAGGTTTTATCCTAAAGTTACAAACTTCTAAAATACGTATTTAATCTACTAAGCCACGGCTGAATAAATAGATTATAGAATTGCAATAGACTAAAAAAGAAGAAGTAAAATCCACCTACGTTTTAAATTGCTTGATGTCATCCCAATCTTGAAATCTGGCAGTTTTGCATTTTTGTTATCAATGACGTCATGGCCACTATGGCTGAAACGTACCATAGCAAGTCGTACCCCACATTTAATCGAAAACCTGTAGCTAGTCTTCTTGAAGACAAACCTTGATCATGAAGTCTCCTGCGAACTGTATTCGAATGGCTCCAATCTCTACCTACTTCACGATCAGGAGCTAATCGTCCAGTAGTAGTAGTAGTATGGTGGGTTGGGGTGGTACACCCAAAGCGACTAGGCCACCGAGGGCCCTTTTCGCCGTACCCGAACCATGGTGAAACTCCTCCTCGAACCTCCCCGACCTTTTAATAAAGGCCAGGAGGTTGTTGTATGAGAGGAGTTTCATTTCTTCCTCTTGTAGTTCCTCAGACCCAAAGATGTTGAGCCTGAGGTTGCTGTATACCTCGCATACGCCGACATAATGGTGAGAGTCCTCGTCATCCATTCCGCATTTAGGGCAGACCGGGTCTCGAGTGACCCCCATCACTTGCAGGTGCCTGTTCAGACTGCTGTGACCGGTGAGAACCCCGACTAGTAGTCTGAGTTCCTTCCGCCTCATTCTGGACATGCTGGTCCATCTGTTTTCGATCGGACCGGCCAAAAACAGCCTGGCCTGTCTGCAGCCTGGTGCTGTTTACCAGTGGTTCTCTAAACCCTTACGAGTCCATTCTTTTATAGATTCTTTGAGAAGATTTTTGGTCAGACCCAGGACGGGCTCCGGCCCACAAAAGGTTTCCCTGGTCCCGAGCTTCGCGTAGTGATTTGCTAGCTTATTGCCTGGTACACCTGAGTGTGCAGGAACCCACACGATATGCACTGATTTTCTGTCCGCCAGTCTGTTCAGCGCCTCGACACACTCCTGGACCAGTGGGGAGCTGGTTCCGTGTGTGCTAATCGTCCAGTAGATCAATAAATGATTACAATCCTCGATATCGCAGTACAGAAATTCGAAGAAAAAAAATTTTGTTGACGGTCTTTGACCAGGTCCAGCCCTTCTGGTCAATTCTTGTGTTTCATGAAACCGAGAAAATGGAGCTAATGTCAACAAAAAAGAGAAAAATAGCAACATTGACCTTAGTAGCCAGTAAAAATTATTTCGATGTTTCAAGAAAAACGCATCACAAGGAAATTAGAATTGAAGCATTATCAAATGCGATTATTTGTTAAATTCTATTGTGGACTTGTTGATTAGTTTGAAAAATAAAATTTAAAGTAAAAAAATTATGACCTCAATTTTAAAAGTGAAGGTGTCCCGATCTTTTTGTCCAGCAGTGTATATTTGGCGATTTCTCAAAAATTCGCAGATCGAATTGTCGAGGTAGATGTTAAGTTAGATGCGATATAAATTTGTGAGAAATATTGATGAATCCCAGCTCCCATTAAAGCAGCCTCGAAACTAGAACAATAATAAAATAGAATTGAACATTTGAATTCTTTCTTTGAAAAATGTTCATCTTACCCAGATCATTACTGGTTTTCGAGGAAGGGAAGGTACTTCGTATCTAGGACGCTTTATTCTTCCAGATAAAATGAAAAATGAATCATGAACTCACGAGTCAAATGCAAAATCGTCTTTGAGCATTTGTATCTGAGTCGCAACAGAGGTCATTGCCCTATATTTTCAGCCAATCAGAGGAATAGAATACATAAACTCGTATTTTGTAAAGCTCTCAACTCACTTAAGCTATTTCGAAGTTAGAAATTTATAAAAATAGTGATCTATAATGGTAATTTTACAGGTTCGGATAGGTTTATTTAACGAGAAATGGCGCTGGCGGTGGTGGGTATATAATAATATTTAGTTTATAAGGCTCTAACGTGCCACATACAAGATGTTACAAGAAGATGTGCTGCAGAAGGCGAACATTTACCAGACGTTATCTTTAAACATCAATTAAGAGAATTTTCAAAAATTGTTTGTTGTAATAGAAATAAATTTAAAAAACTCGTGTGGGTCTGTGGCGTGGGTCTGACTGTTATGATTTGCTGATGAGTCCATAATAACGACGAAACGGTACCGTCCATGTCTTCAGTCTTCGCCTCGCATGCTGTGCGAAAATTTCTAATTTGCTCTGCAAAGAATCCATAGCGGCAAATTAAAATTAGAACCAAAAATCCCAAGAAAGCTCAAATATTGAATAAGTAATTTAAAAAATTCTAAATTATTGAAACCGTGATTTGAAATAACAAACAAAAAAAAACACTTTATTATTTCGCCTAAGAAATTTTCACTACTAAAACTAACAATTAGTGAGTTATATACTAAAATAACTCACTAAAACTGTAGTGAGAATCAAGAAATCTATAGAAATCAATATTTTAATAACAATCGGGAATTAATCAACTAAGCTTGACTTGACGCAAATTGTTTTCTGTATTATGATACAGAATGAACGGATGGAAACCTATCAGGTAATATGATAGCAACTTCCAAACTACAAAATCAATCTGACCGTATCCATCAGCAGGAATAACAGAGAAAAAAATACTAATATCTTTTAGAGACTAAACAAAACTTTTAAAACACTAATACCAATCAAAACAAATCAAAATTCTCTGTAAGATATGACATTGATTATTATCGATTACCTCCTTTTATTAACCCTCCTGCCTCTGCTGCAATGACTCCACTGGATGTCTCAGTTTTACTTCTAGATTGTACTTACCAGTGATTCTTCAGTGATGATTGCAACAAAGTAATATGAATTTAGAGGCGTCTAACTGGAACATTTGACAAGTAGTTGAATAAGATACAACATGGCAAAAGGTCAAGCTTACGCCTGAGTATACGATCTCGAATCTAATTCAGGATGTATAATTGAATCTCCCGCTAATATCTTTACAACCTAAAACTGTGTTAATTATGAAGTATTTTTGTGGCATTCGGCTTATAACAGCTAATTCTAATGAATGCTTAGGACAGGTCCGAGAATACGGATATTTCATGCTTTATATTATTTATTTTAATAATTTTTCTGGAAATGTGAAGAAAAACCTTGTCAACCTTTAGTAAACTGTTTTATACTGAGACAGATCTATTATACCTATATAATAGGGCATACGCCAGGCGACGCGTTCTAGCATATATCTTCTGAAAATTTTTGAAAATAACTTTGTTAATTTAATATTTCTCTACTCTGCATATTTATGTCTCTACTTTCATATCATAAAACGCTTTGTTATTTTTCATATTTCGTAAGACCAAGACCAACACGTGTACTGTCACCAACAGCAACCTTTACTGAGAATAGATGTAGATACGATCTCCAATCTCAACCGGTAATCGAAATGCTGGTCATAATGGACTGATCCAGTACGTACCTCAAACTAGAATAGACTTTTTTCTCTTCATTCAGTACTTCATAATATGACTTCCACATCCGCTCTCCCAATATCTGCAGAGGATAATGAAATCCTTCCTAGAAGTTCTGCCTCATGGATGTTTACATTATTATTATGCAAGTGGAAGAGAGCCTGATTGAATTCAAGGTCTGAAATTGAATAATAATGAACCTTTTCAATATTTTTAATAACAGATCTGTGGAAGTTTCAATATTAAAATGGTGAAATCCTGCATAAAGTTGAGTTTTATTTCGACAACAAAGTAAAGTCTTATTAATTGTGTGTTGTTTCTCTTGCCGCCTCCTCTTCTTCCTCCACATAGCAAAGCTAAAATTGAGAAAGCATTGTCTTTTCAATGCTCGTCGCAAGCTGGAAATCGATCCATTGTTTTTATTTACTGCACCGCTAGCAAGCTTCTGGCAGTTCCGCAATTCCTCTGATAGATTTTTATGGCCAGTTATCGACATCCGGTAGATATTTCAAATTGGAATATTACACAGGCTGACCTTCAGTTTTTGGTAATATACATAATTAACTCTTATTAAAAACTTTTTAAAAATGTTGAAAAAGTTAAATTTTAGTTTTAACTAATGACAACGCTATCAACGAAGAAAAATATAATTATGGTAATTATTTACATCCGCGGCTTCTAAGTTTCATCAATTTTTTCGGGACCGAGTAGCGAAATAGGGGTACTAGGTGGGTAAGGTAAGAAGCTAGAAACAGCCATTGCAAACTAATATTAAGGTCACCACTAAGACCTCTTTGGTTGTCCCTATTTCTCAGACTTGAAATCTAAAATAGAAAAACAACAAAACCAACGTAATCCTAATACTTCTCAGTTGACGAACCGTCTCAATCTACCAACAGCCTCACAGATAAACTCCAATCAGCAAATTAGTTATCCCAATCAGAATCAATCACGCCACACTTATGTCCGAAATCAACGCTCAAATCGAACCTACTCAGAAGCCACCAAAAATAACCTCAACCAATCAAATCCAAATTCAAACCTAATGAATAGCCTTGTAGAGCAAGTAATTGAAATGATTACTCCATATATGAACAAAATCAAAGAATTTATAAGCACAATGATTAAATCACTGTTTACTGATATAATTCAGACCAAATAATACTTTAATAAATCAGATAACAATTGCAAACTGGAATGCAAAAGGACTAAAGCAAAAACGCTCGGCGTTTATCCACTTTCTTATCAATCATAACGTTGACATTGCCTGTATCACTGAAACTCATTTAAAATCAGCGCAAACGCTGAGAATTCCTGGATACAAAATCTATAGAAACGATCGCGAAGCTGAAGAAGCCTCAGGAGGTGCTGCTATCATAATCAAAAACTCTTTAAAACATTGCCAACAACCCTTACCAGAACTTACCACAATGGAAGCTGTTATGATACAAGTCGAATTCGCAGATGACAATAAAATAAATATTGCCTCCGCCTATAGGTCTCCAAATAGAAATCAGTTCCAACAAGATCTACAAAATATATTTAATAACATAAATTGCCTACTTCTTTTTGGTGACCTAAATGCCAAAAACACTATTTGGGGATGTCGAGCGAACAACAGGGCAGGGGGTGTGTTATATAACCTGTCAGTCCTACATAACATTATTGTGTCAGCACCAAATGAATACACATACTTTCCATTTAGAAGCGATCACCAACCTGATATTTTAGACATAGCCCTAATCAAAAACTTCAACGCTCCCTTACATCACCAAGTATATACCGAACTCGACTCCGATCATCTGCCAGTTATTACAACATTTATAGAAAAACCAAAACTAAAAACGTCCCCACCTCGACTAATAAATGGCATAGTCAACTGGGAGCTCTTCCAAACTGGAATTGACGATAATTTAAAATTTCCACAAGAGAGATATGATAAAGAGAGCATTAATACGTATTTATTGCACTTTACCAAAGTAGTCGTTACGTCGATTCATAATTCAACATCACTAAAAAAACGACGGCCAAACCCAGGTCACCAAAGTACTCCAGAATACATTATAAATCTTATTAAGCAAAAACATGCAACACGCAGATTATGGCAAACAAATCGCTCCCCCCAACTAAAATACAACTTGAACAGGCTAACCCGTCAAGTCAAATGGGAACTTGATAACTACCGAATTAAATGCTACCAAGAGTACGTCGCAGAACTTAACCCAAGTGATCACTCCCTGTGGAAGGCAACAAAACGCATCCTACGTCAACCAACCATAATGCCACCAATTATAGCGTCCGGAAACACTTACGCCACCGACCAAGAAAAATGTCAGGCTTTTGCTAACCACCTATCGGAAACGTTTAACATCCCAGATAACGACGACCAGACACAATTTACCAGACATGTAAATGAAACAATTTCGACCTTAGCTCGCATAGATCTAGAAAATGTCAAAACAACCTCAGCAGATGAAATCCAAGAAATAATTGGTAATCTACAATTGAAGAAAACTCCCGGATACAATCTGATTCCGAATATCGTATTCAAACACCTAAGTGGAAAAGCACTGGAGTATCTGTCCATTATCTTCAATCGATGTCTATCAGTTGGGTATTTTCCAAAACTCGGGAAACACGCCGAAATCATTCTCTTTCACAAACCAGGAAAGCCAAAATCCAGCGCAAGCAGCTATAGACCAATAAGCCTATTAACCACTCTGTCCAAAGTATTTGAAAGAATTACTTACGCTCGCTTATCTGAGTTTGCCACGGACCAATCAATAATCCCTCCCTACCAGTTTGGTTTTAAATCCAGTCACTCCACAACTCACCAACTTTTGCGTTTAACGGAAATAATCCAGAGAGGCTTTGAAGCGAAGAAACATACAATTATTGTCTTCTTAGACATACAACAGGCATTTGATAAAGTATGGATAAATGGATTAATTTATAAACTAATTATGCTAAGAATACCTACTTACCTACTCCATGTCCTTACCTCATTTTTTAAGCGAACGAACATTCAATGTCAGAATAAATGGCGAGCACTCAGAAGTTAAAAATATTAGGGCTGGAGTACCACAAGGATCAATTCTAGGACCCATACTTTTCAATTTGTATCTATCGGACATGCCACAACCGGGTAACACCATCATTTCAATGTATGCTGATGACACGGCTCTCATATCACAAGATTCAGATATTGATATTGCTGCTACCACCCTACAGACAGCCATCAACAGGCTTAGCACATATTATGATAAGTGGAAAATAAAACTCAATGCAAGCAAATGCGAAGCCAAAATCTTCACGCTAAGAAGACCAGCCGATCCTCTCCTAATAATATTAAACGACCATCCAATACCATGGAATCCATCAGATACCACAGTCAGATACCTTGGACTCCATTTGGACAGGAAACTAAGTTTTAGAGCTCATGTAAATAAGAAACTCAACGAAGCATATGCACGTCTTGTGATGCTGTACCCGATCCTAAACAAGAAATCCGAACTGAAGCTTGAATGTGCAGTTCTAATATACAAATCAATCCTAAGACCTATGATTATGTATGCCTGTCCTGTTTGGAGCACAACCTGTAAAACGAACGTAAAGAAGATCCAAACATTCCAAAACAAAGTACTGAGAATCGCAACGCACGCACCTTGGTTTATACGAAGTACCCAGATCCACAGAGAGACGTCAATCCCATATATCTCAGATTACATTTCTAAAATTACCAAGAAATTCCTTAAAGATCTACACAAGTGCCCAGCAACCGAACTCTATAGACTAGGGAGCAAAACCCAACAAAGAAGACTTAAGAAACGCCTACCACAAGATCTTTATTTATCCAGCGATTCGGATGACAATGAATATGACGCCAGTCAACACGTAAGATAACATGGAAACTGCTGATATCAACATTGTTACCAATCATTGTTATATTGCATTCATCCATATATTTATCTGCTTATTTACTATTATTTCTCCGGCTATGCTGGACACACAATTATGTAACCCTATTACCCCATTTTCCTTCTTTTCACCATATCAAACTGTGATAATTTAATTTAAGTTCCTTTAAATACTTATGATCTCAACCTTGTATAATATGTAATATATTGAGCGGGTTAATAAAGATATTATTAAAAAAAAAACTAAGACCTCTTTGACACTACGGTCGAATTTCTATTTCTTCTTCACTTTCAGAGCAAGGAAAATCTTCGAGATTTCCAGTAGCACGATTTTTATTTTTAATTTTGCATTTATTTTGCATTTATATTCCAAGAATCACTCTCTCTCTCGCACCCTCTCCGCACTCTCCAAACCTTTTTTTTTAGGCCGTTTTATGGCTTTCCCTTTCATTTGCAAAGCAAATTAATAATTTCCTGGTGTTAGTATAGGTATGTTCTCCACCCCTATATAGGTGCCATAGTGAAACTGTAGGAGCCGCGGATGTAAATAATGACCATAATTATTAACAATTATTCTAAAAGCATTTACGCTAACTTTTCTTGAGGAAGCTTGCCAGATTCTTATAGGATTATGATAAGTTGTTTAGGCGTCATCCTTGGAGGTTTGTTCCGCACGTTTAGTCTACAATTACAGCAGATATAATTCTGCTTCTACTCTTCATGTTCATTAAAAGTTGGTTCGAAAAAGAATCCTTTTAATGATGTCTGTTGATGTTGTAGACGAAAGAGTTGACCAACCTCCAAGACCACTGTTAAGTAGCCAGGAATGACGTTTTGACACTTTTATGGAGTTCCTTCGTCAAAAAACCAGTCACGAGACTTTTCTACAAATTTTACAAGAAGCAAGCAACAGGGGGTATTTTCGAAATTCTCCAACTCCCAGGCTTATGTGTATTTGTATCATGAAGTTACGTCACTTCATGCAATGAACTACGTGCCAAAATCGACTTCGCACGATTTCTAGTTGAAATTTTCAGCTTGCTCTATAACCACCAGAAGTGCAACGACCCTTCAACATGCTTGAATGATTGACTCAAACTCCCTGCAGACTCTCTGTACTAAATGTTTGCCGATATCGATATTCGTTGTGGAGAGACAGTTCTTCAAAATCCTGAAAAAAACGTGGACAAGATGAAACTTTATTTTTCTCACCACAAAAGAGGTCACCCCATTCTGAATTGTTCAAAGAGTTTCCAAATGCAAAGTCTTCGCAACCTCTACATCTAGTAGGGGGTTCCTCATACCGCTTCTGTTTTTACCACTAAATGTTGTTTGCAAATATTTTTACTGGCACATTCGGGTTCATTGGAATCTCTAATACGCGTTGATTTAATTCGTTGAAGTCTAGACACCCTCTTAGTATTTCCTGCAACCTTTTCTTACCTCCTCCTGCAAGGATAGCGAATAAATTGTTTTGTTCCATGAAAACAGGTTGGGTAACACATGAGACGGCCTAAAATAATTTATTTATACTACTGAAGGGCTAAGAAACTATTGTCTTGTATCCAAAGATTTTTTCAGATTTTTAAATCACTATTCAGACCCTTCAGAATTTTCAGAGTTCAGAACTTTCAGAATTTTTAAACTTTCTTTAATGTCGTAAGTTTGAAGGTAAAACTATTTTACTTATCAAAAAAGTTACCAAAATTTTACCAAACCGTTTTTTGCTGAATTGCGATGAACTTCCTCAGGTGTTTAAGGTCATTATCACTATTAACCAGAGCAACAATATGTGCTGCTTGATTTTAGTCGACTGAATGGCTAATTTTTGATGATAAACAAATTGCGCCCTACAAACATAATGACATGTGGGATGCGAAATGGCAACGTCGCATAGGTGCCTTTACTTAGCAACCGAGGATGTGACTCTTACCTAAGACAAATGAGAAACTGCCACGTAGCATTTCAAATAAATTTGAACCGTGATTTGAGGATGTTGGTATTTTATTGCTAAAGTAAAATAGTTTATCTACCTTCAAATTCGCGAATAAAACAAGAATTATTAATATCTGAAAGTTACATGAGTCTGAAATGTGCCCTAAAAGTTGACATTTTGATTAAAAGACAATGGTTTTTGAGGTCTTCAACAGTGTAACTGAATCACCTTAGATCGTCGCATGTAATAATCTAAGTTGTTTTCATGCAACAGCTCTTTCCTTACCATTGTTGCAGTAGGAATCAAAGATATGTTGTGGGAGATTCAACAGGGGGCGGTAGGGGCTAGCGCTCAGAGAACGGAGGAAGTCATCGGGAGCAGAGACTCCAATGAACCCGATATGTGCCAGTAAAAATGTTTTTAAATAACATCCTATGGACAAAAAAGTGGTAAGAACAACTCTCTTACCAGATGAAGAGGTTGTAAAGATTTTGGAAATGCTTTTAACAATTTACATTTGAGTGACCTCTTTTTTGATGATAAAAATCGTTTGCCTCAAACGTGAGCTATCTTTGAACATCTCGTGGACAGACATAGGTATTACAAACCTGAGAGTTGAAGACCTTCAAGAATATCCTTTTTGCTTGCTTTTTGTAACATTTCGAGCATTTAGAGTGACGGGTTTTGCGGAGAGGGAAGCCCAAAAAGGGGGTTCCCCTAATTTTGGGCGATAGTACATTTATTTAATTTTATTACCGGCTTATAATAATATTAATTATTGATTCGATATTTCAATTGGTGAAAGTGATTTATTTATTCATATTTTCTAATAAAGTCTAATAAATTTGATGAAATGATATTCTACTAATAGTTAACTATGTAACCGCGAGATCTATGACTCGCTCTGCCGTGTAATTCCAGTTCAAAGGTCGTCTCGGTTCCTTCCATTGGTTAGAAACAATCTTAATAGAAAACTTTCTGAAAATGATGCCGTCACTACACAAAGAGATTTCCTTAGAAACCGCTCAAGGTCTTCAATTTCGGTGCATAAAAGGAATATTTCATAGCATTGTGTGCATATTATTTCGAGCAGAGTATATTTCATGGAAATACAAACTGAAAACTATCTACCTGGGAAATGTTCTATTTTATTTACATCTTCCCGCGAATGCTTTCAAAGGAAGACAGTTGAATGAACAAATAACATGGAAAACAAGCAATGTTTCTCACATTATTTGCCCATTTCTTTCAACAGGGAGAAATTTCCTGAAGTTTTATTTTAGATGTTATTGCAATAAAGCTTACTCGACACGTTTGAATATTAAAAAAATACTTTTGCATTTTTATGTTGGCAACAAATCTCTCTTTATTCATTTTATTGTAGGTATACAAGTGCAACATATCCTTCTCTATATTGCAATCTTGCAAACGCTAAGATACAGGGTTGGTTAAATTAGAGGGAAGATGAGAAAATTTGTGGACATCTCGAATCCGTGAAGAGACAGCATACGAGCTATATGTGACTGTTCCTTAAATATCCTGAAAAAAACTGAAGAATCGATAGTTTTTATCGATTGAGTCGGCACACATAAGTCGGCGTAGGTACATCTGACGTTTCAAAAATTTTCAAGGCCATCTAGATCCCAGACGTTTCATTTTCGTTTTTCTTATGGTCGTCTTATTATTTTTTTATGTCCTTCTGTATAAAAAAATAATTAAAACCAAAAATTAATAAACTTCAAAAAATAAATTTCAAAAATGTTCTTCTTGTTTCTTTAAAAAAATACAATTTTTTAAACCGAACGACATAAAAACAATATTACGGCCATAAGAAAAATGAAAGTTGATTATGAAAAGTCTGGGATGTAGTCGGCTTTGAAAATTTTTTTAACGTCAGATGGGTAGCTCTTGCCAACTTATGTTAGCCTACAAAAAAATTTTTTTATATATACAGGGTGTCCAGGTATGAGTGTAAGAGCTACACGTGGCGACTTTCCTTGGACTATTTTCAGTAAAAAATCTTAATACAATAATGCTCTAAACCTCTTCACGGTGCCACACGAGGTCATCAAAGTCAGAAATTCTGGGTCACAAATAGGCATATTATTGAACTTCTGTTTCCTTTTGCAGTTACGGTTAACAATTTTAAAGACTTTTGCAAAGTCTTATTTCATTTAATTTTCATAACAGTGCAATTATTAACTTTTTTAACATTTCGTAATTTTTTTTTTTTAGAAATGTTAATAATTGCACTGTTACGAAAATTAAATGAAATAAGACTTTGCAAAAGTCTTTAAAAATGTTAACCGTAACTGCAAAAGGAAACAGAAGTTCAATAATATGCATATTTGTGACCCAGAATTTCTAACTTTGATGACCTCCTGTGGCACCGTGAAGACGTTTAGAGCATTATTGTATTGAGATTTTTTACTCAACATAGTCCAAGGAAGGTCGCCACGTGTAGCTCTTACACTCATACCTGGACACCTTGTATATAATAAGAAAAATACCTATTGCAAAAATAACAAACTTTTGGGAAATCGAGAAAAATGTCGATATTTCAGTTTTTTTCAGGATAATCCAGGAACGATTACATATATTATCTTGTATGTATCGACGGATTCGAGATAGCCACAAAATTGCGCACTTTTCTCTAATTCAAGCGACCCTGTATCTCTAGCGTTTACGAGATAGCAATATAGAGGAGAACTAGGCAGATATTATAGTTTATTTTATGCTTTTCCGTATCCATTAACTGCTAAATTGCTAATGATAATTTTGAAACAAACTCCTAGCGATCAACAACAACTATTTTAATGTATCTAAACCGCACTGAGAAGAAAGTATGAAAACAATATTTGCGTAAAGCCAAAGCAAGCATGAAAGTGGTAGTGAGGAAGCGCTTTAGCAGAGCACAAATAGCAATGGTAACTAAAAGGGTTTTATTTCCAGGTTGAGAGAAGTGTTGATAAATTAGAGTTCTCGGTCCTGGCCTTTGTTTATTTGGGGTACCACAAACAAAACATCAGATGATAAATAATTAATGTCTCTCCTTTTAATTACATTTAGAAGCTGAAACTTAAATAGAGTCAAATTTAATTTTCCTACTAACAATTATGGGAAACTCGCCCTCTCTTGAAATTTGACTCAAATTTGGGAAACCGACTAATCAATAATAATTATTATTGTATCAAATTTTCCCACAAACAAAGCATGGGGAGGTAATTTCAAAGTTAGCCTTTGAAATATTAAGTATGTTCTGTGATTATCAATTATAATTAACGAATGTAGTGAAAGGAATGCTTACAAATTAAATGCAAATTTAAAAAAATACAAACCTTATTTTTTTTTCAAATACCTACACCTAATAGGCAACTACCTACACATTTAGTACATTTTATTATGATGCGAAATTCTTCTCCTGTGTAAGAATTGTATCTGTACCTACATTTCGATAGTACATAAGTTACCAACAAAATCTTGAAAGTAGCTTACATTAAATATGTCCAGTTTGACTTAAATGTAAAATTTCATTTTACCGAGAACATTTTATGGTTTGGATCTCGTGGCACAATTAATTCCAGTGTTATTAAATTTTTCAAAGACTTCAAATTTGACAAAACTTTACATAGCAGAGTCCATTTACTTATAGATACTTTACATATTATTCATACACATATGTGTATATACTTTCTTTACTTAATTTATTGTTACTCTTACCTAATTAATTATTGTTACTACTTAATTTATTGTGCCTGTGTTACACAGGCAGCACAACTTTAATTAAAGTTTTTATATATATGAGGAACAAAATTGTTGGCTACCTGGAATCATTAATATGTTTCACGGATTCAGAAATTTTTCCTCAACAACCTTTAGCGCATTAAAATTAAAATTCTAACTTTTTCAGGCAAATAATATTAAACTTTCTTCGTTACGGAATTCAGTAGGTAGCCGAGTAGGTAGCTTTGTTAAAGCTTTAATAATTTTCTCTCCGCACAAACAATATCCATTAGCATGGTTAGGAAATAAATTGGTATCATTTATCATATAGAGGAATTTCAGGAATTGAATTGTAAAAATATCTGATTACGATTGCGTGTAATCCGATATTCAAGGAAAACCCAAAAGGCGTAGGTATACTTGGATGTATTATTCTGCAATAATCAACTCTTCGGACATTTTATTTGTGATCGTTAAAGCGATCCTTTGGGAACAATATGGCTTATATTTTTTCACGATATTCAGTATTAAAATGAAGCGTTAATTAAATACCGAACCTCACACATGGTTTCCATTTTTTTTATCAGTGAAACATCAGTCTTCACTGTAGGGAATTTGATCGAACATGCACTACGTGATCTTTTCGTTTAGGCTTATTTAATAATCCTGATTGATTCAATTGTCCTTACACTCTGAAAATGTTGATTTTTCCTGCTGAAATTTAAATAAGTTTCATCTGTGAAGTGACAGACGTCGCTTCTACACCACAGCATATACAACTCTTGTAAAATGCACAAATACGTCTCTCTCGTGTTTATTAGTAGACTACTGAAATTCCAAAAGTAGCTGTAGAAATTGAGAATGTAAGCATTATTCCTTATCAAATCTCTTCGTTATTTTATAACGTTCGGATACACCCCCGATAAAATTTAGGGGAGGTAAAAAACACTATTTTGCAGCCCAGCTATAGATGTAAAATTATGTAAAAAGATGTAAAAATAGATGTAAAATTATACAGTTATGATAAATTTACAAAGGGTATCACAGGTAGAGGTAATCAAATATTAATTTGGCAGAAATAAATAATAAAATACAAAGTTAAACCCGTGTGAAGGGCGATATTAAAAATTATAATGCTTAGCTGAAAGAAAGAAAAATCACAGAAACTATTGCAGCTATTGAAAGTTAATCAAAGGGTGAATTACGGCAGCTACATATATGGAAGTGAAAAGGTATTGGTTAAAAAATCGTAGCCTTCGTAGAGTTAGACCATTAGACCAATCAGCAGTCAGAAAATACAAAATATAATCACATCGATGAACACGTCCCTGTCTCAAAAAGCGGGTTCAATACAGCTCCATGTGAATCTGCCTGGAGCGCCTAGGATTCTCTACATGACAGGACTGGTGCTGGCGCTGGTGCTGCATGGTATTTACGTGACTGCTGCCGGGAAATTAATGATAATGCCTTATTGGCGCTGTCTTCGCCTTGGCTTTCGGTCTACTGGTTCCTCATGCTACTCAAGGGGAGAATCCTTGGCAAAGAGTATCCAGGAGAAAAGCGAACTCCTTTGAAATCAGAACAACCATCATGAAGCAGCGCGAACCCTGGAGGGTGAATGGCGTTGCGATAACTTATACTAGACCTCTTCACGTAATTTAATCAATAAAATATGATATTGAGTACGACTTCCAGTGCGTCCGAGATTCCACTATGTATAATATAATAAGCTATAATGAGCAATAATTACGGATAAAATGTAATAAGAGCCTTAATGAAATAATGAAAAATTATAAAGGGATAAGATGCCAGCCCACTTAATCTAGCAACCCAGAGGTGTTGCTGATAATCAAAGCATAAAATCATTACTTACTTAGCTGATTGAATAGTGAAGGGCTTAGCTGCTATACATTCTGATGTATATTAAATTAATGAAAATAAACAACGGGTGAACTGTTCTTCAGTTTGAGTTGTTCTTGAGTCCCTGCCAGATCGACAAACGACGAAAGCCGAACCGAACGGATTCGGAAAATAGCTGCTTCTTCCAAACAGGACCGCCGCTGTCGCAAAATGCAATCGACACAATACATAGTGTTCTACAAAATTATTATACGATGGGATCAAAACAAGCATTACAAAAATAACTAAGTAAGTAAAAAAGTAACCACTGGAACGATTACAGGAAGTATTAAAGGAACCGTTGCAATTTTAATTTATTTTCTAATTAATTCTTATTTTTATTAATTCTTATTATAATACCTAAAAAATCATAATTTGATTTTTGAAGCATAATATCCACTCCGATTGATCGGTGCGTGATGTTTTTTTCTTTTGTTTTTGAAGTTCCACTTCACACTGCTGATCGCTGCTAGATTCCGATAAAAATAGAGTGCGTGCTTCGTTGATGATGTCCACTTGAATAGAACTTCCGCGACTTCCGACAATCGTCAACAGTGAAGATCAGACCAGGCTCTTTTCTTTTCTTGTAACTATGTACTATAAATTATTACAATGTGGGTATAAGTGACTATTAATAACGAAGTTATGTAACAAAATAGATAACAAGAAATCAAAGTTTATATTTTCTTTTAGAATGTTTGAAAAGAACAGCCAATAGACCAACTTTCCATTATTTTACATTATACAAACCTTTACTTCTGTTTTATTTAGTAAACTGGGTAACTCCTATCAACAGTAAAGAAGTCTAAGTTTGCAAGGAATTTTTTCTCAGGCTATATTATCCCCGCCTGTATGTTGTATACCTGCTAACATACTAGGTATTTGCCTTTGTTACACAGCGATACTCTTTGTCATAGAGGCTTGTGAACTTGCAACTCCACGCCTACTTGCCGACTTCTGTTTACGTTTATCTATGTCAGAGAGTATCAGAGCCTCAGGGGTGTAGTAGGTGTTAAGTAAATAGATAAATAAACCGTAGAGTATTTCACGCATCGCCACTAAATGTCACATTTCACTTTCTCTGACTGCTGTGTCATACATACTTGATTCTTGACACTTACTCAATATACAGGTTTTATCCTAAGTAAATGCGAAAAATTTTAGATGGTGATTCCTTGGCTCATTCTAAGGAAACAATTTCCGGAAATGCACCTTTTTGAGATACAGGGCCTCAAATAATAATAATTATTTTCTTTGTGGAAGGACTCTTATTGGGCGCAATTGTATACGAGACGTATCCTGCTTCTTCCTCTGGTCCTTCAAATAGTGCCGTATCTGGTATAATGTCGCCTTAAGCTGCGAATACGCTAAACCACTGCGCTACCGACCTATGTTTAAAAAAATATTGTTGAGAGTAGAGGTTAGGTACATTTTGTATTATTTGAGTATTCAAGTAACAGTCACAATAGAGCACGTTTTCTGGATTGTCCAAACTCAGAGCTCTAAGCGAAGAAAGCTGTGAAAAGAAGAACTTTTGTCAACTGTAAATATTTTAACTGAAATGAGAATGAACGATTACGACTGCAATCTAAATGTCACGTTTTATGATAAAATGGTGTCCTAATTATCGGTCTACATAAATCGAGTATAAACCTGTCGCCCTCCCTTTCTCGCTCGATTTTAAATTTCAAATAACAAGGCTAAAAGAAAACAAAAAAAAAAAAATGTGCGAGCAGAAGGTGCTATTCCCTCTGACCCCGTTTGGGTACTTTCAAATTTATTTGAACCCAAAACAGGACAGAGGTTGTTAAGGATCTAAAAATGAAATTACAAATTTTGTTAAAATGATCGTCTAGATTTTAGATAAATTTCGTCTCTGAAAAAAATTCCAAGAATTAAAGAATTGACCTGCCCTACGTTGTGTCTTTTAGTTTACAGGTCACACAAATACTAGAATAAAACACACATTAAACAATTAACAATTTATTGGACTGCTCCAATCAACTAAAATCAAATTTCCCAGAAATTGATGGTATCGTATCGTGAGATTATCAAATAAAATTAGGATTTTTCCTTTAGCAAGTATACATTATACATTTTCAAAAATAGAACAAATAATTATTCATTAAAAAAAATACTTGATCCATTTAGGACCAACCTACTACCCTCAACAGGTGTTTAATAAAATTACATACCTAACCCTACTTAATTGGCCAATTACTACTTTATTCGATTAAAAATTTATCTTAATAATTACTAAGATAAGAACAACATTATACCCACTTGGTATAATCAGATTTCGCAATATACTAAAATTATAATTCACATCATTTATGGGTAACAAAATTCCAAACTAGATCAACTTAAAAACCTCATTTGGTGGATGTATCATTCTCTTTCCTTTAGAGAACATAAATCAATTCTAAAATAACGCTGATAAGGTACCTTTTTGCCTAAGTTGCGTTTCTACTTGAAGAACAAGCGAGACGGGATGATCCACAGAGTAGGATGGAACATGACGCTTCCTCATTCCCTGGTTGGTGACGTCAGACCGCCATCATTAGTCTGGGTCCTAGGGAAGAACAAGATAAAGATGGCTCCTCCTTATCGGAAGAACGCCATTCCTCCAAAACTGTACCTCTGCTAAATTCTTGAACAAATGATGCTCCACTACAGGAATCACCACCAGAGCATTCCGAAACAAACGGAAAACGAAAATTCAGACCCACCAGGAAAACCAAACGGAAAAAGAAAAGGTAGAACTAGAAAAATAGAAGCATAGAAGCCCTGAAAATAAATTAAAATTACCATCTGAAATTTCACCAAACGCCATCTTATTTCTTACCGAGATGAATCACATCATCCAAATCAGGCTTCTTTATTTCACTCCATATGGTAATCAGCGTTAACAAAATCATCTTGCCTAATTAGGAAACGACATAGAACATTAGTTTTGATAAATAGAACTAAAACAACAACTTCATACCTGCATTTTTAACCACTACGACACGAAACAACAAACGAAATAACATCACATCATGGAAGCATGATCATCACCACCATTAAATTCACCACTCAATTCAAGTTACTTCACCAGTATCTCAAAGGAAAGAGAACGAAGCAAGACGAGACGTTCAACCCCCTTGATTTCCGAACTCCCACCCTAAATCAATAATCAAGCGCATGGTCGGTGATCCGTTACATTGCTCGGTCGCCTTGACGAGTGGCAAGTGACAGACTCTGACTGACAGACTTATAATTCTAACTCGCTGCGATGCCTCAAACTATAAAACCAGTGGAGTGTAGCATTCCAAAGGAACGCCATCTTGGTACACCTTTCCATTCAAAAAATTCATTCGAAACAGATACAGAAAAGCGCACGCTACAAACCATACCAGTAAATTAAAAAGAATCTCTTTAGCTCAAGGCAATTCGTATTTCTACCAAGCTCTCTGGTGGCATTTTAATTATTTTTCCCGAGAAGTTTACAAGCAATATATTTTAAAGTTATGCTTCAAATTTGAACATCGATATATTCACCGAATTAATATGCCACTTCGTATAAAATAATTAAGCTTTATTAAAATTGAATTTACTCCTCCATCATTCCTGCCCCTAAGCATTCGTTGGCCTTTAATGTCGTAAATGATGCACTCCTCTATTAATAATAAACTTCCACTTATACTATTATCAGAGACCTATGCATACATATAGCTGCAATTACTTATTCAAATGAATATTTATCGAACAAACTTATAAAATTATTGCATTAAGATATTGTATTTTCAAAATGCAAGAATTGTTTATATTTTTTATTGATTACCGATGTCATAAAGAGGTTATAACAACTTAGATAAATGTATTAGCGTACACCTTCTGATTGCACTTATTATTGTATTTACTTAACAGCCAGGTAGTATTAGTTAATCCGAACATCAAACAACGGATATGTTTCTTGGTTCCCCATGCCCATGCATATGACTTTTGAAGTCTCAGTACTAAACATTACAATGTCCTAATTGTATAGATACTTTTTATATCGGCCGCGTTGTGAACGTGTTTTTGCTGATGATGGTTGTTCTGTGTACCTGTTTTATGTTCATGTTCAATAATAATGATATTATGCTAGGATTTTTCTTTTAATTTTAAAAGTAGGTAAGTTTTCTTCCGGGTGATCAGTGACTGATTAGTGATAAACTTTTTTTGAAAAGTATAATCAATGTTGTAAAAATGAGAGTGGCAATTGTGAATTTTTACTTTAAAACACATGAGCATACCACTAAATTATTCCTTTAACCGCGTACCTATTTCGTGCCCTGATCTCAGTAGGTAACTGTAACAATCCTCTTCTATAATATTTCTTGCTGATTTATCTTTGATGCACATAGGTATCTTGATTATTGGAAGTAAAATTGCAAACATTTCGAAATGAACTAGAAAATAGTAAATTACGTTATTCCCAATTCGAAGTCATCCAATCAAAATTGATTTAGTTTTATTGCCGATAATTACTCTAACGGATATTATGGATAAAAAACGGATAAAATGGATAGTTTGAATCCCAAGGGAATTATTTTACAGCCAAGTGTTGAAGACTTGAAACTATCCCTATAGGCATGTATAAATTGACAAGGGATAAATCTCTTTTTGCAAGTGCCAGTGACAGCCCCAATAAATTGGTTATCCATGTTTAATTTGAGGGGAAGTTAAACTACGAGTATTTAATTTCAAAATATATCACTGCCTCTTTAATTGTCTATATCGGTAACATGTATCTGTATAGTGCATGATTAAAATAATTTAACCACACAAAATATTACAGTGAACATAGTGTTTGGTACAAATTCGATCAAAATAAATGTACCGATTTTTGTTGAAATTTTGTTTCAAGATGTTATATTTTAATGTAAAAATATCACAATATTGAATTACTCATCTTTAATATAGGATCACTACCTACAATTTGAGATTTTTAACAATAGAAGACGTAGTACAGGGTGTCCCTTATTTCAGTGCTCAACATGGATATATCCCAAACGCAAAGAGATACAGGGTCGGTTAAATGAAAGAAAAGTTGCTCTATTTTGTGGCCATCTCGAATCCATCAAGACAGATACAAGATATCTGTGACCGTTTCTGAAATATCCTGACAAAAACTAAAAAATCGAGATTAGCTAGTTATATTTTTCTTATTATTGGAGATACGTAAGCCCTTTGAGCTATCCAATTCACATTTCAAAAATGTCTAAAACCAACTAGATCTCAGAGTTTTGAAAGTAAACTTTTGTTTTATTCTTGAAATTTTAATTCTTGAAAAGCTAGACCACCTTGCTGCTTATTACTCGTCTTTGATGTCATATACTGTCACTAATTTATTTTATGTTTTAAAAAACCATTTTTTTTTTTAATGGCTCGTCTAGTTTATTAAGATTATTAACTAGAAAATTTTAGTAGAGTATTATATTAGTAGCTACTATAACTAGTAGCGTACTAAGAGAAACGTTATTAATATGACTGTAATATCTTTGGTACTTCTGTGATGGTTTGCTTTTTTCGAACCTCGCTTAGCCGCTAGTACATTTATAATTGTAAATATTTGAAATTGTTTATTAATTTATGCAATTATTGCAGTTCTTGAAAAAGAGAATAAATATTCTCGAAAGCCTGACAAGCTAAAAATAGTATCCTTTAGCCCTGCCACTTAACCCATAACCGTGAGAAAAGTATTGAATGACGTCATTCCATTATCAATAAAATAAAAATTCGAAAAAATTAATAAAATAATTGAACTGAAGAAATTGACTAATAAATCAATAACAATGTTCAAAATTTTATGCAGAACTTTATTTCCATTCGCTATAAATAACTACTGTAAAGGTAATAATTCAATGCTGGGTTTAATGCTTGTTTTTGCTTACAGGTATCATTTTATAGTCTTGGATCGCCTATTATAGGTAAGTAATATTTATTATTTATACATTCAAATTAAATAAAATGGTGCTAATAATAAATAGGTACCTACATACTTGTGCTAACAGGTGTTCAGATACGTTACATTCATATGATTCATATATTATACAGATATATGAATATATATATATATAATATATAATATAACATATAATATATATCCTACAGATCGTTCTTTTCCCCATGATCGACGAAACCAATCATATGTAATTTAATAAACTAAACAACATGTTAATCGTAAGACTGCAATTTGTAATTTCAAACGAATATATATATATATATATATTATACAGTGTGTTCTACGTAAGTTATTGGAGTCATATGGAAAACGTTTATATAATCCATTTTAGGAAAAAAAATTCTTCATAAAAAGTTATGCTTAGTTTGAAATCTAAAATGAAACAGTCACACATGAAATTTTCGCAGTCGTACCTATACGAGGTTTGTGCAAAAATAATTTTTTTCAAAGAGTAAAGTACCTTTATTTTCCTCAAGTAAGTAAGTAAATTTTATTGACAAAGTGAGCTGCCTGTGAATCACAGGCTGCATAAATACACAGCATGCCGATCAGTCATTTGGACATAAGTTTAAAATATATAAATTTAATTTTTTATGAGTAAATATGACGATTAAGAATTTTGATTCAGTCAATTAAAACGTTTACAGCTATATCAGTTAAAATTGATTTGTCTATTTTAAAATCATCGCACTCGTGCCAACTGTTCCACGAGAGCCAAACCAAATACCGATAACGGACCATTCACGAACGCCGAATATTTCTACGTATTTTTCTTTGTAAAATGGTATACAAGATTCATAGATCTTGCATTTTTCTTCGTGCACCAATCTGTCTTGGTCTGTATCGTTTGTTTCAAATCGCACTGTGGGGTCAATAATGAATGCTTTCGAGTTTTTGTCGAACGCAATAATGTCACTATATCGGTTTCTTCCTTCTAGGTCAATAGCATGAACTTCTTCGAAGCATATAAAACCTTTTTCTTTAAGATTTGCGGTGATCGTAGGCTTAATGCGATTATGACGGCTAACTATTTGGGTATTGTTCGCTTCGCAACGTCCAATTACATGGGCAGGAGTTTCCTTCTCTCTGTTGCATTTGCGACAGAGGTTGGAGTTACTTTGTGAACTTGGTACACCATTTAAGTTAGCGTAATTTGTGTTTAGTTTAATTGCAGATGTTCATTCTGATGAAGATAAAGGCTGCTTATTTAAAATGAACCGATTTGATTGCGTATGCGTGCGATAGTGTGTAACGCCTATTCTTTGCCAATTTTGAGAGCACCAGGCTTCAAAAGCTTCAGACCGAAGTGCTGATCTCATTTCTTTCGTAGTGTGTCCTATAACACCTAGAGATTGTTGGCATTCGCTCATTTCATCAACAAACTTATAGAGTGAGTGTAGTAGTCCATCATCAACATTGTTAAGTTTGTTCGCTATCGAGTAATAATGCTGCAAATGTACTTCCCACGAGCTTCTCATCAACGCCAAACCAGTAATTGTTACTTAAAAAAGTTGATCAGAATTGGAAGCAACGTGTAATATGAAATAATTATATCAATTTTCTTAAAAACCGATTTACTTTTTCTAAACTAATCCTTAGAATAACGATAAAAATTTGACTATTATAGCTTATGATATGACTTTTAACGCCCACAGTTGCAAATGTTTATTAAACCTGACTTAAGGCAAAGTGCATGGCATTTTCATTGTTATTGTAGGGACTAGTTTAGAAAAAGTAAGGAAAATCAGTTTTTAAGAAAATTGATGTAACTGCGTATTTGATTTGATTGAATTGTTTTCAATTCTGATCAACTTTTTTAATTAACAATTAAATGCTATTGCCAAGAATAAAGGTACTTTATCTTTGGCAAAATTTATATTTTTGAACAAACCTCGTATATGACTGCAAAAATTTCATGTCTGACTATTTTATTTTAGCTTTCAGACCAAGGCAAGCAAATTTTTTTAAGGAGAAGAACTTTTTTCCTAAAATGGTTAATGAAACAGTTTTCCATATGACTGCAACTTACATAGACACACTCTATACAGGGTGTCCCAGCTCATTCGAAGCGGTCTCTGTAGGCCAAACGATGGACTTTTTCAAAAAACTTTTTGAAAATTCAAGTACAGAATCACAATGGTCATAATTTAAAATTACTTTGGAGTATACAGAGTGTCCCATATGACAGTGACATATCAAAGTTATGTTTTTTTAAATGGAATGCTCCCATGTTATTGCATTTTTAGATTGTCTGAGAAGAGAAAATAAGATTGACTTTTACAGTTGGTGTTTAAATTCAGAAGTTTTTGAGTTATAAACAAGTGAAAATCGTCATTTTTCAAGTTCAAGGCCCTGTACATCGAAAACGGTTCAAGATAGAGAAAAACGGCTTACATGTCCCTATTTTAACTTTTCATGTACTATCCCATGATGTAGATAAAATGTTCATACAGGGTGATAAAAAATTTGAAAAATTCTGAGATTTCTCCACGCGTCGCCAAATAAAAAAATTAAAAAATGTACAAATGTTTCTATACCATAGAATAGTACATAAAAAAGTAAAATAGGGACATGTAAGCCGTTTTTCTCTATTTTGAACCGTTTTCGTTGTACAGGGCCTTGAACTTGAAAAATGACGATTTTCACTTGTTTATAACTCAAAAACTTCTGAATTTAAACACCAACTGTAAAAGTCAATCTTATTTCCTCTTCTCAGACAATCTAAAAATGCAATAACATAGGAGCATTCCGTTTAAAAAAACATAACTTTGATATGCCACTCTCATATGGGACACTCTGTATACTCCAAAATAATTTTAAATTATGGCCATTGTGATCCTGCGTACTTGAATTTGCAAAATTTTTTTGGAAAAAATCCATCGTTTGGCCAACAGAGACGGCTTCGAATAAGCTGGGACACCATGTATATTATTATTTGTTTTTTAATGTACCTGCTTATACTTTAACATTAAATGTTTTATATGCAACATATTGTTTTGATAAACCTTAATTTCGTCACTTTTTCATTCAGGTAGCCGCATAAAGCTGGCATATTACCTATAACCAAAATTTTTCATGAATATAATATATTATTTTTATCTATGAGTGATTCAAAAATAGCACTTTTTTAGACGTTTCTTAGTTCATAGAATGTATGATTATCATGAAGAGTGCATAAAGTAAAAACGGTTGAAATAGTAGTGCCGCAGTGGTTCATTATTTCACTCTTGGAATAATCTGACGCGTAACTACATGTCGGTCAGTCAACGATTTTATACAACTTCTAGTGAGCAAGTGAGCGGCTCGAGCGCGATTGGCTGATGGCTGATGAACCTAGTTCGACGCAGAGCTACATAGTCCGACACCTTCCGCTCCCGAAGCTGGTCGACCCAATAGAAACATTATAGTTTATTCGCAGATCGACAGATCTATGCACAATCATCATTTTGCGTTTAGTGATTCAATTAATGAAATATCTTTCGCACGAGAAGAAATTATTATTCAATCAAATATGGCTGCACAAAAACTGTTAGCTACCTACCTCAAAAATCTAAAGAAGTGTATATTAAGCAATATGTCACCTTTATGAACTGACGTGATGAAAAAAGCGTTAATAGCTTCAAAGAAACACTTACATAAGATATGAATGCATTGGGAAGTTTTTTTTTTTTTAATTTTATGGTAACCCAAACAGCACAAAGTAGTCCTATGGACGTCCAATGGACATCCCTCTATCCCAGACAGCACCGAGTGTCCTATGGACGTCCGTTGAGTATCCATTATACGTCCATTGGTCCATGGACAATAAATGGACGTCCTACGGACTTCTCCGCACGGACTTCCTATGTACGTCCACAAAAGTACGTCCATTGGACGTCCATCGAGTTATTTTTGACTATTGCGCATGACGTGCTGTCGCAGACAGGAAGAGAATAGCAGCACAAGTGCTCACGCACGCGTTAACCACCCCATCTTCCATTCTTCCACTATCATACAATCCATGCACAGTCCTACATTATACATTAATTCGTCCCAAGGAAAGACTTCCGCCATTCCCATCAAACTCAAGACTGCTAGCGTGAAGATGAAGACATCTGCATTATACAGTGAACAAAGGAAAGAAATTCGATGAATCTTTAATTTTTAGAGTTTGTGAAAAATCCAAAAACGAATATTTTCATTAAGTTTATCAATATTATCATAAACTAATATAATTAACAACTTTTCAATGAAAATTACCAGATTTTACGTAAAACTTAATGATAGAAACACGTAAAGTAGGTAAGTACCTAGTCGTTTTCCTGTATCTTTAGCCGTTATCAACGTTGTTTTCAAAACAGAAAATTACCGTATATACCCTATACCTATCACTACATTTATTGGATTTTTCAAAACTCTAAATTTCAAGACTTATCGAATATTTTCTGTCTTTTGTTCCTCACTAAGATATTTATCAGCAAATGCTTTGTGGACATCCGATAACGGACTCTCTATGGACATCCGATAACGGACTCCCTATGGACGTCCGATAACGGACATCCTATGGACGTCCGGTAACGGACATCCTGCGGGTGTCCAAAGTTGTGACAAATGGACACTGAGTGGACGTCCCATGGACGTCCATAGGACAAAAACGGACGTCCTATGGACGTCCGTTGGTACATAGAGGGATGTCCATTGGACGTCCATAGGACTACTTTGTGCTGTTTGGGATGTACCAACGGACGTCCATAGGACGTCCGTTTTTGTCCTATGGACGTCCATGGGACGTCCACTCAGTGTCCATTTGTCACAACTTTGGACATCCGCAGGATGTCCGTTACCGGACGTCCATAGGATGTCCGTTATCGGACGTCCATAGGGAGTCCGTTATCGGATGTCCATAGAGAGTCCGTTATCGGATGTCAACAAAGCATTTGCTGATAAATATCTTAGTGAGGAACTAAAGACAGAAAATATTCGATAAGTCTTGAAATTTAGAGTTTTTGAAAAATCCAATAAATGTAGTGATAGGTATAATAGGGTATATAGGTACGGTAATTTTCTGTTTTGAAAACAACGTTGATAACGGCTAAAGATACAGGAAAACGACTAGGTACTTACCTACTTACGTGTTTCTATCATTAAGTTTTACGTAAAATCTGGTAATTTTCATTGAAAAGTTGTTAATTATATTAGTTTATGATAATAAGTAATATTGATAAACTTAATGAAAATATTCGTTTTTGGGTTTTTCACAAACTCTAAAAATTAAAGATTCATCGAATTTCTTTCTTTTGTTCACTGTATAATGCAGATATCTTCATCTTCACGCTAGCAGTCTTGAGTTTGATGGGAATGGCGGAAGTCTTTCCTTGGGACGAATTAATGTATAATGTAGGAATGTGGATTGTCTGATAGTGGAAGAATGGAAGATGGGGTGGTTAGCGCGTGCGTGCGCACTTGTGCTGCTATTCTCTTCCTGTCTGCGACAGCACGTCATGCGCAATAGTCAAAAATAACTCGATGGACGTCCAATGGACGTACTTTTGTGGACGTACATAGGAAGTCCGTGCGGAGAAGTCCGTAGGACGTCCATTTATTGTCCATGGACCAATGGACGTATAATGGATACTCAACGGACGTCCATAGGACACTCGGTGCTATCTGGGAATAACTTTTCGTTTTAATTTAAGTGGCAAATTTAAATTAGAACCTAAATCAAAATAAAATTCGTCAAATATTATACATATATGTAATCAAATAATTAGTGGTTCAATAAAAATAATTATAAAAGTTTTAATTTAAGTCACTCGTAGATAAAATTTCGTATGCAGCATATGCATAAAGTGCCTTTTTACTTTTTTGTAATATAGTTTCCATGGATATATTTATGGTGTTGTTTGATATTTTTAATTAATTTATTTCACGTCTATTTGCGTCTAGTGACAATTTTCCGCAGAATAGCATGCGAATATATGCGAGGAACAATATGGCATTATGTTTTAATGCAAACTAACACTGCGGGATAAATGTACAATTTGTTCCAAGTTTCTGTATTTTAGACCTGTACTAATCCGGAAAAGGTCGAGGAAATTAACTTAACTAGAAAGTATATGAGCCGGAAATCTCATAAAACCACAACAAATGCGCAAATAGGCTTACAACGAAAAACGGGTATATTTGGTCCCTTCGACCGAATAGCGGCTACCAAGACGTATACAAGCACGAAAATTTTGGTTGCTTACAGAAACTATAACACAAATTACCTAAAATATTTAATATTATCTGGTCATTCAAATACCTACATATTTTATTTTGATTTTAAAAATTCTCTCCCTTTTGTTACTTTACTTAGAAGCTATAATCTATTAAATGAAGAACGCATTAAGCCTACAAGCATATCCCGGAATTTATTATCTTAATGCTGCAGCTTTTGAAATATGTATGGAGAATCGATATTAGGTACATTAAATATCCTACATGTATTATACGATAATACCTACCTACAGCCTAGGTTGTCTGGTCTAGCATGTTGTGAAACTTACCCTTCATAAAAAGTAGCAAAGACATAATGGCCAAATATGTTCGAAGGATGTCTGAAGAAATCGTTAAAAATATAATGACTAAGCAAAAATTTCTAGTTAAAGTTTACTTAGAAAACGCCCATAAAAATATTTTTAGTATCAATAACTGCCCATTTTTATGTAACGTTTTTAATTAATACTTAATAGCAGTTAGACAATGTTTCTGAATACAAATACCACAAGGTTACTTATATGTTTTATGGTCCAAGTCATTCAATAATATTTTATGAAAATAATTATGTAACAATTAATTGTTACAAGGGTTATTTACTTGTCAAGGTTTAAATTTTTTTACAGTTATTGCGGTTTCCGGAGTATTACTTTATTTCATTTCAACCATTATTAGTGAGCGGATAGTGAGCGGATGTTTAGGATAAACGTAATAACTAACGTCATTGATACTTATCTGTTCAGTATCAGCTTCAAGGTACGTCAATGCGTTTGCGGATTTTACGACAAACAGAGTCGGAAATTAAATTATTGTTCTTTTCTTTTCTTACCTGCGACCAGATTGCATCGCCATAGGTTGCTATAATTATTTGAGAATAATTCCCTTATAATATATCTTCCATCTTATCTTTTAATGCGTTGGTAAGTATGATTTTAACCACTTTTTTGAAAAATTAGCATGTGAATTTCTATATTTTTCTATTAAATTGAATAATTGCCGCATCAATTATTTTCATTCTGGTCTGCAAGTCTCTACAAATTCAAATTATCATTATGTCATGTTATACTTTAAAATACCCGTGCAGAAACCGATTCGCTACTGCTGCTCAGCTATAAACATTCAGTAATTGAGCCGTGGTTTCATAGCTTTTCCCTGGCGCTGATTAGTTTTTTTTCCCTGAAGCTGATTTGTCGACAATCAGCCTTGTTGAAGACTCATATTGTCAAAGTAAGAGGAAAGTGAACTTGCTTTTAATTGTCATTTATGTTACTTTTAAGCACAAGCGTAAAATAATATCACTTTTAGGCACTTTTGCCTAAAGAATATCATTACAAAAAAGTAAATAAAGTAAAAGTAACCAGTAAAAGTCATAAGCTTAACAAAACTTATAATAAAAATTCAACAAAAAAAATCACTTGCCACTACTATAAAAAATTAACCCTTATAGTGACACCCGGACATTTGATTTTGAAGTTCGTGTAACGCACCGCACCGTTCTGAAGTTGAAATTCGAAACTAAGCCTATAAGAATCAGTAAAGTGCTTATGAAAAAGAAAACTGTCTTAACGAGATATGTGTGGTAGTGTGGTTGGGTTAATAGATTCTGAACTGGAAAGACAAACTGTACAAACCCCCTTTACGATAACTTGAGAACAAACTCCTTCCGATCTAGCTAACTAAGCTAACTAGATTTAGAAAATACTTTGAACTAACATTAACAAACTTTACCCAGATCCACAAAATACCAACGTCTGCAGTTTAAACCTTTACATGGTATATAGAATAAGCTACGCGCAACTCCTGAAAACTTTAAACTCTAATGCGGTAGTATTGTAATTAGAGTTCTAACAAACCAGTACCTATCTACTTCAAAGTTCAATTATCTGAAAAAAATAAATTTGTTGTTAAATTAGATTTCTACTGATGCATTCTTTGGAATCTAAAGCACTAAAGCAAAAAAATCAGTTTGGGAAATTTCTTCTGGGTTTCTGTATAATTTTTAAAATTATAAAATTCAAAAGTTTTAAAAAAGAAAATTTTGACCGGGATGATATTTAAAAGTCTAAAGATATGTTTTGAATATTTTTTTGTCTTTCAAAGTTCTCTTGCACATGTCTGAATCTCATACAAATACAAATACAGGGTGAATCAAGTTTTACCTTAACTTGTTAAAACCTTGTTAACGGATTAAAATAACGTTATTTTACGAGGTAACGTTTTCCTGAGAAAAACTTTATTTCCATGCTAGAGGGCTCTGAAATTGAATTTATTTTTTAATTTATTTTCTAATTTTTTTCTCATAACTTTTAAATGACTTATCCGATTTGGACTACCTAAATAGACGCAGCTTATATTCATGTTGACCTGTCATGACCTTTCAAAGTTTAAGTCTTCTAGCGCTCTTCGAAATGATTTTTTTTATGTTTGCTTTACTTTTTATTTTTGGAAAAAGTTACACAAAAAAAAATTATACAACGACTACACAGAACAATTCCCTGATGAATTGCAAACCTTTTTTGTTTCTTATGAAAGTTCAAGTTTTTGCTTCGTCCTTGAGATATTTAAGAAAGTTAACATAAAAGTTAAATTTAAGAAAGGTAAGCGGTGCAATTTTGAAGTTTCTCAGTTAATCCATTTTTGACTTATTCTGGAAAACGTGCTTTTGTTTGACCCCCTTTTAACGGCTGTATCTTGAAAAGGGTGCCTTTTTGGAAATAGATCATTTCGGTTATATCGGCATGTTTTGTACTCGGGAATCTGTGGTAGAGCGTTGGGGGTAACTTTTAGCCTGTGCACACCCTGTATGAGTGATATGATTCCATTATTCACGAGATGATTATAAATTATAATGCCACTCACTAAAGCTCGTCATCATCCAGTGAATGATGGCCATAACCGTGTGAATGTTTTGAACTAGGTATGCTTGACCTATGCTTTGCCTACTCTTATCAAAAAAAAAAATGTATTTACTGCTTGGAACAACTTCTAGTACCGACTGCGCATGCTTGGATTCTGGGTCGGGTGGTAGTAGATACTTGTGTGTTCGTTGTAGAAATATCAGTTATCGTTCCTATTCACAGCTTGGCTCTGTTTATCAAATTCACAGCTTTTGATTGGTCCACGAGCGGGAATTATGAATACTATAATAGAGCTGTGATTAGAGCCGGGAATTATGAACTATTATAATTCATTACCTATGAATAGTAACCTTCATAATTCATCCAAAAGGCTCTAATAATTAGAATATTCTTCAATAAGAATGGAAAAAAACAAAATTTATCAACCATTAGGTTACTTACTGACAGTTGCGACACTGTTATTTGTATGCAACGGCTACTTCCCTAAATCGTGACGATTGCCAGTTTTTGGTGCTTTTTTACCAATTTTTAACGGAAAAAGATATCAATTTTTTCCTTCACAAAATGTGTTCAGAAAAACCAGCTCTTTTTAACTATGCAAAAATAAAGGTATATTTCTGGGAAAACAAAATTGATGACGTCATTCCTTAAGTTTCCAAATATGGAAAAATATGTCAATTAGACTTAGAATGAACCTTATTACTCGGTCCCATTAAAGAACCTATTTTCAATTTTTTTCTATGATTTTTTATTTTATTACAATATGGCTGAGACATTGAGTTTCGATCACCCTGTATGTGCAGACAGCGGTCCTACAACTCTCTCGAAATCGTATCTTTACCTATTATGCTCTGCTGTCGACGTCAGGATTATATCGAAAGCAGTATTTATCACGTTTGAAGTGATCCTGAAGCGATATGGATCGAATCAAGTGCACGTATCAGAAAGACGCCCCTAAAATGAATTCCCTACGACAACCGCGTAAAGTGGGATTATTTTCCTTGACCGCACTTGAATCGTTGTTAAGACATCACTTTTACGATGAGTATTGCTTGGAAGTTTCCTGTATGTTATCTGACTAAAATCCGTTCAATTTTTACACCCAAAGCTACAACAATAATTATTGTATTTGGGATAACTAAAGTTTTAAGGATAATAACAAACTACTCAGAAATAAAATAAAAAAATTTGAAAAACTCAAGTAATTAAGAATAATGCGGAACGGGAACTATACTCTGTACACTGAGTGTTGTCCGTTGTCATGCCACACTGATTCTGACTAAACAATTTCATTTAATTCGATTTGATTCGTACACTTATTTCTAAGTCGAACCAGATGTGGTATCGCAGTTCGTGTTAGTGGCGTGTGTTGAGGAATAATGAATATCCTACAAATATATTATTTCGACAAGTTATTGACGAAGTAGAGCCTTGCAAATTTTTGATAACAAATATATATAATGCAAGTAAATAAGAATGATAATAATTATTGTTATCATCATGATAGAAATATCATGTAACCTACCTGCTGGTTGCCGTTTAAAAGAAAGAATAACATCTCCGTTTTCTTATTCTGCAAGTAAAATATTCCAGCAATTTAACCACAAGACCACGTACTAGGGAGTTCAATCGTTTCCCAGGCAAAACAAGGAAATAGAATTTTAGGCATTCGCGCAATTAATAAGTTACTCATAGTTTATCACACCGTACAATATTACAGGTAATTCTGCTAATTTCGTATTAAAAACGTTTCAAATCACAACAAAAACCTTATTAGTATATTTAACGCTGACACTGACACTATACTGACAGTAGCGACGACAATCTTATCGTAATATCGTATCAATCTAAGCGTATCCAAGACGCGAGTCGGTACTTTCGTCTCACTCTCGCTCATCTTTTTAGAATTGTTGACGATTCAAACGTATTTCTGACAATACGTCCCAATTTAACTCGATTGACTATGCAATGCAATAGAAGGAGTAAGAAACATAACGAGATGATGTATCCTTAGTTATCACAATAGACAACTCTCACTGTACAGACTTTACATTCCAACTTAAAAATGGGATGTATTTATTTCGGAGGAAACAATTTAAGCGGTTCCATGGAAACTTCAAATAGCTTGGAGTACATTCTATTTTTGCAATTCTTAGGGCATACAAGTAACTTCGATCGTAATATTTCCAATCCGTCTTGTTTATTGTGCGAGGTTGGAATTCAGTAAATGAATTCTCTCTACATCAGTTATGGAATAGTTTGTAGACTTCCATCAAGCATCAAGGCGCTCGTGCGTCTACCACTTACGGGCTTTCGGAGATACAGGATATAACCAATGATGGGCACTAGTAGGCATTTCTGCCTACTCAAATGATTCAAATCATTATTAATAATTGCTGATAAATCTGTCATCAATCGAACAGTGTAAGCACAACAAAAAAATGCCTTCGAATATTATTTTCCAATCTTATTGGGACACCCTTTATAAGTATGAGTGGTAATTTAACGCAGTAAAAAATCTTGAATGTCCGAGTGGAAGATTCTTGCATGTGTACTTAGACAGTGTTGGGGAAAATCGTCACAGCTAGCACCCCGTTCGAGGCGCTGTAATTCCCAAGTGAATCAGTTTAAATTAATTTCAGTAGCATAATATTCTTTTTATTAAAGAAACGTTGGTTATGTTTAAACTCCCCCCCCCCCCCCCCTACTGCATAATTATTATCCAATAAAAGTGTTCAGGAATATGTATAGTATATTTTCAAGGAGCCGTGTATGATGCGGGTATTCTTCACTATGGAACGAAACTATGGAACGCCCAATTGAATAAAGATGGTTATTTGGCTTAGATACGCGTGTCCAAACGAGTTTTGCCTGTGTTGCTGCTCTAAATCTTTGTCTGAAGCTGTGATCAGCTACTGGCTCCCTGATATCTGGTTCCGAGTCAGCAGTGCAGGGCAGTGTATCGTGTATCTAACAAAAAGTTAACACAAGACAAGGCAAATCGTTTCTTTACGAGTGCCTTCAAGGCGTTCGATGCGATGATTTTACGTCATTATTAAATTGAAATCAGCAGGATAATGATGAACGTTTTATTCAATGATCGTACCTAGAGAGAATTATTTTTGAAACAACTTATCTTATAAAAGTCATTGTAACAAGCGAATCGCCCGATGAAACACGACTCAGCTATAAAATTGCGGTAGCCCCGTATTCCGCGAGTCTATCAGTTTTGTGGAGGATAGCTTTTATATGCTATGAATCTTACTTAAAGGATAATAGAAAAAGATTACACGAATTGTTGTTGTTATGCATACAATGAAAAATGAGCCAACTTCTTGGATTGCTGAATCTTATTTACCGTTTTGTTCCAACAAACAGGTACGCATTTAGTCATAGGAGGGGAAGGGATTTTTAACAGTACTAAAATAAACCAAACCATGTTGAAAGGTTATAAAATATCTTGCACATATTAGGTAGAGGTACACGTGCGAATGGAGCTTATAGGTGGGGTGTCGAAAAACTTTAATGTCGGTTATAGTAAATAATTCCAAACCTGATTAAAAGCCTTACCAGATTTTGCTTTCAGGAGAACTTCTATCCTTGTAGAGAGAAGTGGGTGATGGCGAGAACAATGAGATTAAATTTAGTATTAATGAAAACAAAAAGTAATAATGTGTAATCTAAAGATGAATGAATTACTGTGCAAGTACTCTCCAAGCTTTTGATCCTTGGTAGAAATGCTCTATATGTAAAGTTCATGGCTCTCAATTTCACAGAATACGCTATACAAACATTTTCACTTGCTCAGAGCTTTTATTTACACCGAATTTGTATGTATTTATGGAAAGTTATGTTTGTTTTTTAACTATGATTATAGCAGTCTATTTTCGAATGGCGCTTCGTTTGAAACTTCATGAATAAAGTGGCCATTCTGTTAACAAGACATTAGTCAGTTGAGCTACAGAAACTGTAGTCCATGATAATAAATATGCAATAAGAGAAATGTCTTCAAGTTTTAACAAACTAGGCTCTTGATACGGAGAAGGGGGCTCTACAAATTCCTTACGTCACGAGTACAACCTTCAGATACCATGCAGGAAGATAACATAAATAATTTTTAATGAAAATTTAAAAAAGGCAATATTTAACTTGTGTTACCTATTATTATGATAGCAAGGTTGCTTAATATGCCTTATGCCTCTTAGCATAATATGCCTCTATAGCATACTTATGTTTTTTTCTTGTAAATAACCTCTTCTTTAGAAAACAGGGGAAAAGTATTTGAAAAAAATGCAAAAACACGACAGTTGAAATGTTTTTTGAGTTACATTTTGGCACCATGAATTCAATTTTTTACTTGCTTAATGCGCTCAAACCTAACATCACTTTGTTTTTTTTTAATAAGACACCCTGTACATTATTAAATTTTCAAGTTGTCAAAAAAAATACAAGTCAGACAGACAGATGATAAAATCAGCAGCAAAAACTTGAGTGTTGCCACTCATGAGCCGTCCTCAAGATCTGTAATCTGGCTGCCTCCGGTACTAACCATCTCAACACCCGACTCATTGGTAATTTTATAGACTTCCCCATCCTTGAGTGCATAATTGTTGGAAATTTCTTTGTTATTTTGTTGGCAATTATCTTCGAAAACATCTCTTATCTTTTTTACCCTCTTATCGTGCTGTTGAGCCGCAAGCAACCAATTCTCTTCTGAGATGACAGTGACAAACACTCCCTTATGGCTTTCTCCAACATGATTTCTGCTTAATGCATCAACGTGCTGCATCAGCTTACATTAGCCTATGAATAATCTGATACCTATACTCGGTCAATGCCAACACACACCGTCCCATGCGAGCGTTCACTTCACTTTTGGGAAACATATTTGAGACTGTGACACAGTCAGTTAATCTGATGAAGAATTTCCCTAAAAGGTATTGTCTGAACTATTTGACAGAGGATATAATCACAACAGCCTCCAATTGATATATGAGTGAATTTTTTGTTCCTCAGCCGTAGTTTGCTTACACCACGATTTCGGAATTGCCATGGACCTGCACCAATATTCCCGTACAGACCCCACCGACTAGCGTCGGTGAAAAATTTAGCTTTTCCTGGATCATACAACGTCATCTCCACACTGGTGCGCTTACCAAAACTTATTTGCATTCATAGAAAACTTTTTCTTGTGTATTTTTTTTTCTTGGTTCATACTATTATTTCCTGAAATATTTTACACTCTTTTTTAACACCCTGTATAATTTATATATAAATTAAAAATATTACTTTTTTTTATCTTGACTTTTAACTTTTTATCTTCATACTTACTTTTGCAGAAGTCAAGTTAAAACATTAATAAATAATAATTAATTAAAAAAAAATTCATTTAAACAGTTCAAAGAATTCTTCTGCTCTGGTTCCAAACTCTGATTTGATCTATTTTCTGGCTATATATATACCTACAGAAGGTTTGTTTTAATAAAAAAATCACGATGTTATGACGCATCGAAAATAATCAATAATAATCATCCTCACCGAACCTAAATTCTCTACGGACTGCATAAAATATGCCCCTGCGAGTAGGATCACAACAGAGGCTCAAGACTCGATTGTGTGCCCTTAATTACTTTCATTCTTCGCTTAAAATCAGACATTCAGAACTTCTCGCGAACATGAGAGCATCCCATCGGAAGTCAAAGTCTTCGTAATAAGGCGCAGAATTCTAAAGAGCTGACGTTTACGTAAAGTTAACACGGGGTGTTTTCAGAAACGGTTGCAAATATTTAATTAATTGTGAGGTTTGCTAAAAGCTAAAGTGACGTATTTGTTTAATGTCCATTTGCTCTGGCCTGGATTAAATTTTATTTAAATATACAGTCTTTTTCTTTTGGTTTTCGTCTTTTGTCAATTGCTTTTCCTGATTTGTCAAATGCTTTTCCCATTTATCAAACGTCAGTGCGTGATTTTTCAATTGAAATTCCTCTTTTGTCAAATGAGATTCCTTTTTTATCAAATGCTTTTCCAATATTATGATACTGTCACTGCAAGTAAATGGGAAAAGCAATTGACATAAAGTGAAACTGATTTGACATATAAGGAAATTGATTGATAAATCAATGACTGTAATCATTAATAGATAGAAAAATAAGAAACTCATTTGACAAATAAGGAAAAGCAATTGACAAAAGAGGAAAACCAAAAGCAAAAGACCTTAAAGTTGGTTTAAATCTTTATAAACTCACTGTATAACTAACTGCTGACTATATAACCACTTGATTTGGGTAACTGGTAACTCTCAGTGAATTATTAAACTTACAGAAATCTCCCTTTAAATAATTGGTACCTACTGCACGGCAGAGTTATACTTGAACACATTGCTATGACGATAATGATCAAGAAACTTTGGTAGCAGCCTTTTCATAATGTACGAGTAGAATCTGTTCACGTTTTTAACCATATCCGCAAAATTGTATTTTCAATAATATGTTCCATTCGTTCATAAAAGGGATCGTTGCAACATCCGTGTCCCTTTTTTAACATGTTATAACTTGCACCAGATGTGTCTTTGTTGCTCAAAAAAACCGGAAACCTTTTTCACTGGATTCGATATTTTTAACTACGCTCGCCTTTCAGTATAATTTCTATGTTTCTTGGAAGGAAAAAGGTGGATGAAAAGATTATTCTTCCATTAAAGCTTTTGTGATTTGAACGTGCCGTTAGAAGAGTTTCACAAATTTTTATTAATACTTCTATTAATAAATCTGTGGTAGCAAAGAATAAATTTCTCCACTTCACACTTCATATCTTTGTTCTTATAATATTCTTCCTGCGACAACTCAGGGCAACGTTTATTGCTCATTGTTTTTTAAAGTTTAGAACTTGATAAAGATAATGAAGTTTTCATTTACTTACACTAAATGGCAAAACTTTGATGCTGTGGAAAATTTTTATTGTATTTAACGGTAAGATTAACAGTTTTGTTTCAATATTAAAGATGGAAACTTGCTTCTTGTAGCTGTGGTTATATTATCTTAAACCCCTGTCTAATAAAAAAAATGCGAGTTCGAAGCGATTTATAAAAATATTTCTCATTTGAGACATGCACCATTTGTGACATTCATTAGCCTAATAATTTTCTCTTTGCAACTATGTAATTAAATGGGCAGTAGTTATACTACAAAATTACCAGCATTAGGATATGTAATGTAATCAACGAAGCTAGAAAGCTGCGTAAGTGTAATTAGCAGCATGTACTTTCCCAAATTCTGACACTAATTTCCTGGATGCAACGTGATCTAATACAAAAGGCGAGAGAGGCGATCGAATTAAAATGGCCCGAAAGGCGATCTAACGAAAATGCCATAAAGCATGTATTATGACAATAAAACCACATCGACTAAGCACTGCGCTAATTATTTATCACTTAAGCTTTCCCAAGGATACTAATAATAAATTACTGTGTAGAAAGCAAGATTGGCAAGGACAGCTTAATGTAGTCTAGAATTGAAATTGATTGCTCCCGTTCTCTACCGGCTATTATCTATGAGAATCTCAGAGCTTTATTCACAACCAGCCATTCATGAAATGAGTTGGGCTTTTATGCAATCGGACATCTGACATCGTTTTTCTCCCGACTCTTTATGACCTCGAGAGGTTGACGATAAACGTGCTGCGATTCTTTAATGTGGTGAAGCTTGCAGCAGAAGGAGTTAGCTGATAATCAAAAGAGTATCTGTATCAACAAGATATACTTTTATATTATAGTCAACAGTATTTTTTATCGCTTTGTTTCTAGAGTAAGATACAGCATTTTTATAAAACTAAAAAATTGCAAAATAAATGTGGAATCCCATCGCCTGGAATTAGTTATTAGCAGAGTGCAAAATTATTATATGGAATTTAAATAAAACCCCGTAATGAGACCAAAAGTATATTGACTTTACTGCTTGCTTCGTCAGCTTCTTCAGAAGTGTTTATGAACCGACTCCGTCGGTTTTGTAACTTAACACCCATGTAGGTACAGTAGGGTTTGCGTATTATTTTTACGATAATGCCAGACCGTCAATAGAGTTGTTTGTAAACATTTGCGAAGTCTGGAGAGGTTAATGATTGAAATATCGTCTGTAAACTAAATAACCCTTAATCAGTGTGCATTTTATTTGATACTTTGATGTAATTAATCACTTCTAGACAGATTAAATCAATATTTTGAACAATTAAAACATAAACAAAATGTGAAGACTTTTCGTAGTCTTCCTGAACCTTAAGTCGTCGAGGGGCGAAAAGTAAAAAAAAGCAGTACCTACGTTATAATATCAATAATAAAATCTAATCTTAAAAAAATGGAAAAATAATTTTTTTTACACCTTGTATCTCAAAAACCCCTTAAATTTTCCGCACTTATTTCGGATAACCCTGTATATTGTGTACTTTATTTGATATGTATGGACTTATTTACTAATTGGTTAACTTGTCAATTGTTAGTATGGTGTGATGCTTATGTATTGTTATACCTTATTCACTGGATATGTGTATCTGGTGTTGTCCTGTAATTGGTTAGTTAATATAATAATAGTCGAATGATGTACTGCTGGTGTGCTCTAAGAAACAAAACACAAACAAATAGGTTATTACATTAAATAAGTTTTCAATTTGAGCCCTAAACTGGGATCTGTATGGAAAACCTAAACTGTTCATCGGATAGGCTGCAGAATGTTCAACCCCCCATGAAAATCCGGTCCGGTTTAATAGCATATGTCATCTCCAGAAGGTAACTTTCCCTTCGATAATGAGTTTCGCTTATTCCAATGTTTTGTTACACTCTCTTTGTTGATTAAATTATGTAAAAATGTACCATGGACATACGTTATAAAAAGGTAGGTATGTCCGAAAATTTATAAACTAAAATTTTACTATTAAACTGATTTTATTCATTCAACTTTATTTAATTCATCCGTTGGAATTGTCCTACAAGGGACAATAATTATAACGCAAGGGTTTGAAATTTTCTGAAATATTTGACTTTCAATAATAATAATGCATGATCTTTGAAATCTAAAATGATCACTCGCCCTACGCTCTCGTGATTATTTTAGATGCCAGTACGAAGATTTAACAGCTCAGAAATTTCCGAAAGTTTCAAACACGCTAGACTTGTTTTACAGGGTTTTTCTAAACATGTGTTGAAAAATTAAAGATGTGATTCCCTGCCTCGTTATAAAAAAAGTTCCCATTCATGTCCGCAAACGTTATTGTTTTCGAGATTCAAGGTGTCAAAAAAAAATGTTTTCAGTTTTTTCACGATATCTTAGGAACTGTTTGAAATACAGAACCAAGCTTTTGTAAACATCTTGTCATCAATATTACCATTGTACTTTAATAGGGCAAAAAAAAATTTATGTGGCAGTGAAACAAATAAAAATTATCAAAGACAAGTGATGTTTTTGGCCTCAGCAAAACATGTTGCTACTGTTATATTTTTCATCATAAAATGCTGTTTTTTTCGAAAAACAGCACATTTTTTATATAGAAATCGTTGGCAGTTTAAAATGTGCTTGCACAATGCCAATTTTGCAGTGTCGTAAAAATTAAGGGTAAAAATTTTTTAAGCAACTCCAAATTCTCTGCCACTGCCATGTGAAATAAATTTAATTAGAGATCTAAAAGTAAATAATAAATATTAATAAAGGTAAGGTAAGTTGCGTGGCCTAGTGGTTCTCCACTGGCTCACGAAGCCATAGATCGCGGGTTCGAAACTCACCTCGGCCCGCTTTACTTTTCAGATTCATTTTCGAATGTCTGTGAAAAGTAAAACAAGCGATCGAAAGTTTAAAAGGCAAATATAATTTAAAAGTGTGTGTGGCTAAAGAGTTCGTCTCAAAGCCAAATTACCAGAGTGGAGCGACTATGTCTTACCTACACAGTTAAGACCGATGCTCCCTCTTAAAAAAAAAAAAAAAAAAAAAAAAAAGGTAAGGTACCTAACAAAAATTCAGTTTTATAGCTTGCTGAAACGATTCCTGAGATATCGTCGAAAAAAAAAATATTTTTTTTACACTCTATTTCCCTATTTTACTACCCAATTCAACACTTTTGTGTCTGCATGGGCGTGTGAAAAATTGAATACGTTTACCTGGCAGTTTTCCGATAGTCACAGTATAACTTATTTGTATTAAATTATTAAACAAACAATAATAATATTTACTCAAACGGCAATTATTTTTATTGGAACTATACATGAATCTCATTCAAGGGTAGCTGGACATTTGTAAATAATTCCTGAAGGTAAGCAAATATGGGACAATAATTTGAGTGAACATTCTAATCAATATTCATTGGGCAATGAAAATTCGGGCACACTGTATAGCGTAATAAATTGTTGCTATAGAATTATAAGAACGAATAATTTTCTCTCTAATTGTATAATTATGAAACATTTCTACAGTTTACAATCACAATTCATTACGCAAAAGTGTTACTTTTACTGCCTAGGCTATAAAATACCACGCGTTAACGCTATTTTCAGAGGAACTATACCAATTATACACTACAGCTTCTTTTTACTGAGGCCAATTTCATTTATTATGAATCTGCATGGTAACCTAAAATTTTAACAAAATAATTAGGCAGTTAGTTATTAATTTACCGGCTCTAGAATTGGTGCACGCACCTTAGGGTGACTTCGATGTTAAATTTTTAACGTTCAAATAGTGGCTCCCTGAATGATTCTCGAGAAAAAGTGTAAATATGTTTTTTTAAAGAAACATATCATATGTACTGTGATTACTTGTTCTTTTACTTTGCCAATACTATCCAAGCCAATGGTAAATCAATCACACCATACTCCGATAACTTTTTAATCAATATCCGGTGATTTACCCAATCAAATGCCGTAGTGAGATCGCAAAATATCCCAGCAGGATAGTCACCCGAATCCAAAGCACTAGCAACATTTTCATAGAACGACCCCAGAGCTGCGAACGTTGATCTCATGGCTCCTAAAACCATGTCGCCTCGGAGAAAGAATATTTTCGCCCTCCATAAACTTTTAGAGTCTATCCTTGGTATTTTGGAAAGCACAGACGGTATAGTAATTGCACGATAATTTTTTGTAGTCTTCTGATGTTCATGGGGTTAGACTTCTTCAACACGGGCATGACTCTTCCTACCTTTAAAGCATCTGGAAAGCGAAAAGAGAGAAGTACAAAAAGAGAAATTAACTAAATGCGTGAGTGGCTTAACAATTCTATATAACTTATTATTACCGATGGTGTAACTACCTGGACTTTTGGGCAATGTTATTTTTTGAAAAATCTCCAACGAGGCGTTCTTAAAAAACTATTGAAGATTCCAGAAACTTCATGGGTGTTTGTAGCAGCCTCGTCACTCTGTCCATCCCTGTACAACTTAATATCTTTGGCAACTCTTTTTCTACCCGATACCTCCGAGAGTCCATTTCCATGTAGCCTTAGTCTTATTCACAGAATCACAAATAATTTTTTAATAGTGACCACGCTTCGTTTTCCTTATGAGGCTATGATAACGTTTCTTCGCATTGCGATACGTAATCTTAATTTCACTGAATTCTGGCAAGCAGGATTTTTTTAAATACAATACTTTCAGTTTTTACTAGAGTCTCTCATATTTTTATCAGCCCAATACTTAGGTACTTCCAGACCGTTGTTTATAGATCTTCTTTACTGAAAATTATTTAAAAAATGAAACAGAAAAACCTCATAAAACCAAGCAAACGCCTCATCTGTATCCATGTTATTACAATAATTGGGACCAATGAACTGAGAAAAAATGATATTCCAAAATTTATGATTGACTTATCTTCATAAAAAAGTTAAAAGAAATTCTAGTACTTTTCTATTTTTTTTTCAATCAGCTTCAATATAAAACTTGCACTACGTCATAGTAAGTCATAGTCATAGTCATAGTAGAGTACGTCTCGAGATTATTGCTAAAGGATTATTATTATTGCAATATTGAATTTGAAATCCTCGATTCATAATAATTATCAAACACGTGTGTTCTTTGAGAAACCTGTCAAGTTCCCTACATTTCTCAACGTGACTTCTGGGAATATTGGTTACTTCCAAACGCAACCAAATAATATTGAAGCTTTTTCCTCATTTCGTCAATCTTTGTGAGAGCACGGGGCAATACAGGTGATTCTAACGATTTCTCAACTATTTAAAAATCGAAGCAGTCTCTTGAAGTTTTAATTAAGCATCGGTACCTACTTATTTTATTAAATATTTGCTGCTCTCAACAAAACAAAACTAATATACAAATTATTTAGTTCATTTGTAAAAGTATTGTGTTTCAAATTAATTTAATTCATTCTCGATTTACAAGTAATTACCCTGATTGTTGATTTTTTTAATTTAGAAATATTTATCGTCAAAATAGTATTCTCATGACCTTAATGAACCTGTCGGAATGCTTGCTATTTTATTATCAGAATTCAGAATCCAACTGGAATATATGTTTCACGACAGGAGATTCAATTAAATTCTCAGTCTCCAGCATTTATCATTAAGAATGAGCATTCAAATACTTAATAAAATTACAATCGATTAAGCAAAATTGCTAGAGGCGCAATGGACGTAAACAAATCGTCAAGCTATTACTGGCAATTCACGTCAATTACTTTTTCGCAGCCTTTGACGAATTTAATATTCAAACTCTCTTTTTTACATTGCTCTCCATTTAACTAAATTAAAATATGGCTAATGAACGTCAAACTTTCAATATAGAAATGTGAAACATAAAAGGGAGAAACGCTCAAAATACTGAATGAATTTATTAACTCATTTCATCAGGACCATTTTCAGGTACCTATACCTATTTCAATAATTCATAAGCCGCCTCTCTTGACTTACGTCATCTCGTCTGTGGATAAGTGCATTCCTGAATAGAATAAACAAAAACCTACACAAGTGTTCAATGAACATTTTATAATATCGGGTGTTCATTAATTAGCACTTCCTCAGGTGGCCGTGGACCGCGGAACTTATGTTATAACTTGATTTCGATTCGTCTAAAATACGAGAGATGAACCTACATGCAAGTCGAGTACAAGAGAATCATGATCCGCTATCACGGGTAATAACTGTAGCTGTTATTTGTTTTTAGTTGTTTCAAAATAACGGTAATTTTAGACCCAGTTGTAAATCTCAAATCATAGATATTTCATCCATTACTCTAAATCCTTCAGTAGATAGGCGTCAAACAGTGTTTCTCGCACATTTCAAAGTAACGATTTTTAGATCTGTCGCTACTGCCTAATTAGGTTCTCCCATCTCTAGTTTCAGCTCAATTAAATTGATGTTATGCAAACAATATGACGTTTCTGACATAGGCCGTTCTTTTTTCAAAGGAAAGGTTAATTATCAAGAAGATTAATTTTAAACAACACAATTAATTACTGAAGTTTGGTTATTTATTTATATTTTTCAAATTGCGTCCAGGTAAGGGCAAAAATAACTGCTGTAGTGAAATGGATCGCACCTAGGTAGGATGATAAGGAAATTATTTCCATCGCCCTCATTAAATCAGCGCAAATCGAAAAAGCAAACAGTGCGAGAATAAGTACGTAAATACCTAAAGGTAAAATTGTTAGAAAATCGAAACGCAGCCACCCGCCGTTACATCAAGTAAACGATCCCCGTCAGCTCAATAAATATTCAGAAAAATAGAATCGCTCTAGCTGGTCACATTTCAGTCCTTCGAGAAAGCGGCAACGGCGAGGACAAACCATTGCCAGATGTCTTTATAAAAGACACTCTCGACCCGCGTGATGAAAAGAAGAGCTGACCTAGAAACAGACCGCCGGGTGGAAGATTTTTGTGGAATCATAAATTAGACAATAATCCCTTTCAAAGACAATAGTAACTCGTTAGGTATTACACCCACGATAATGAAAATTTCACCAATCGATAAAGCGAAATAATAAATGACAACAGCCGAAAGTTCATCATAATCCCTAGATGGCAAGCAGGTGAAAATGCGAAGTGAAAGTTAAGCCGGTGTAATTAGAATGGCTAGGCACAATGGAAAGGTACATAACGCGTTGGCCGATTTGAAGGAAAATTTAGGTAATTGAAGTTCAGAATTATTCAGTAAGGTAGCCGCGAGGTCAAATCGCTAAGTCTCGTGATTAGGGAAATATGACAAGAAACAAATCACGATATGAGGCAGTGCCAATAAGGTGCATTGTTGCGTGGTGTTTAGAAACCACCGCTTCTATAAAAGCAGACGTCTTACCGCAGCTCCAGACAGATAGAGATCAGCTTCCGAGCAGGTCGAATCTGACTTCCTAACCCTTTATACGGTACCCACAGATGGCCTAGCGGACTCCGGGATACCTAATCCTTATCTAAACCTGAAAATTCGAATCCAGAGATGGCCTAGCGGACTCCGGTCGAATTTCCCTCATCTACCTTGGAAAAACTCCAGTTGAAAACCCGAAAGGGGCAAAATATCGTTTCACGCCAATTTCAAATCACAATTCTACATTTCCTCAATAAAATTCGAATCCAGAGATTGCATAGCGGACTCCGGTCGAATTTCCCTTATCTACCTTGGAAAAACTCCCGTTGAAAACCCGAAAAGGGCAAAACAATCGTTTCACGCCAATTTCTAATCACAATTCTAATAAAACTCGACCAGAGATGGCCTAGCGGACTCTGGCCGAGTTTCCTCTACCTGTCCCGGGAAATCCCAGTGAAACATACTTCATTTGCGTCTCTAAATCAATGTTCGCAGTAGGCAAAACTTCTCGTCGAACCAATTCACTAGTAGATGGCAAAGCGCCTATATTGGAGGAATTTCCTTCACAAATTAGGGAAAATCCATTGAGAAAATAGTTAGGGAAGATCTCTCTTCGAAACAAAATCCACATCGATAAATAATTAAACAGATTCGCCCAATCCATGAGCGCAGATCCCATTTTAATTCGAGTAAAATAATCAGTTAGGTATTAGGCGGCACAACAAGTAGTAGGTACCTACGCAATTACGTCAATAGATAGAAAGACCCCGGCAGGAAAGGAATACTTCAACAAATAATTACAAATTCACGTATAGGAAATTGAGATAGAGCGAGGAAGAAAATGTACCCAGGTCAGGAATAAAATAACCTGTGAATAATAATTAAAGCGGCACGTTATTAGAAATAAACCAAGTAGGCAATAAATGTCCCTTTAAATTATACGGTATTAGAAAGTGAAAGCTAGCAATCCCTCACTATTATATTCCACCATAAAGGAAGATCGTGTAGCGGAGCACCCCCAGATACCGATAGAACAGGTCTAGATAGAGCAATGCAGTGTTGTCAGATGTAGCATCTACTACTCGCAAATATTATCAGGAAATACCAGTTCCATTACAATAACCGATTAGGATTTATAATAGGTACTCGATTATCACACGTTGGGGGAGGGATTCATCTCGATGTCCAGATGAAGACCTCCGGTGAACCAGTAAAAGAGCATGACTCTTTGAAGTGGAAATCGTGGAGCGCAACGGGCCTGGGTCCTCGACGTTACAGTAGTTGAAAGTTATTTTCGTAATGGGAGTAAACTTCATGGAATTTTGATTCTCTTTAGATCTGTGTGGAATATTATCATGTGGTGAAACCCATAAGAATAACTTCTAGTTCCTCATCAAACTCATTGCAGGGTTGGAATATTTCTGTAGTAGAAACCTGCTTACAAGCTTCTTAGAAAAGGTGCTCACTTTTGTCTTTATCAAGTGATATAGTAGTGAAAGTGTGTCTACTCCGAGACATTCCTGGCATGTAAATTTTAGTCAATGGTGTTCCGGAAATTTACAGTTTTCAGCAAGATTTTGTGCAGGCTTAGCGTTTTTCCAAATATCCTGTAGATTTAGAAAAAATGATCAATGATGATCGACTTATCAGTCGTATTACACTTATACCGTAGCCAGTCAGATTCTGCAAGCTAAAATGTGATTTTTTCTATGCATTTACATCAAGGACTCGATAATGCCCTTAGTGAAGTGAGAAACTGTATATCAAAAAGTGTCCCGGAGAGTAAAGCGCACTTCATTTATCGCTTAAATGAATTAATTGTTGATTGTATTTATGAGATTGGTAAAAATGTCGTTAAAGTGACTTTTATTACCTTTCTTGAATATTTTAACAATTGTCTTAACCTAACAAAATCTGTAGATGTCGGTTATGAAGAGTGTATTAAGTTAAGACAAAACCCCTTTGCTGTCAGGGCCTACTTCAAACGGATTAGTTTTCGAACACCTTTATAATATAAAAAGTAACCCTATATTAATAAACTCAAAGGGCATCCACAAATAACTAAAGTTAAATACCTCTAATGACCTGTATCAAACTCTATAAAATTGTACAAGTATCGATTATGACATTTCCATTACCCGACTTGACCCCAATGGTATTGAATGACATGCTTGTGGTTAATCACTTATGTCATTTAGTAACTAACGATGTGGAAAGCATCATTTTGACCGACAATATAGTAGCTGTAATTCTCAGATATTACAGCTGAGCTGAGTAATTATAATTTACAGAGAAGCCAGTCAGACGTAGAGGAGAATAACTTACCAATATGAAGAATTATTGTAAGAAGATAAATCATTGTACCCTGTGTAAACTAAGTATACCGAGTGTGTATTTTTAAGTGTTATTGATTGGATATAATATTTGTTATCGAGGGGCGAATGAAATGAATCTGATTCAAGTGTCGTGCAGCAAAAGATATGAAAAGAAAACCTATAGAATAGATACATTAACCATTCTGCATTACCTATGTCTTTATAACTTGTCGCTTGTCACATTGCCACCTAATACCGTGGTGTGAATATGAAGCATCTTGTCCTTAATATGACGTCACGTGCGGGGGACCGACATAACAGTTTTATTGTAAATTACAATCGGGGATTGTGTTAAGTAGGTATCTACGTGATAATTTTTGGCATCCCTATCTAATAAAAGGAAGAATAGTAAATTGCTGTCTTACAATACGAAGCACTTAAGTGATATAATTACAAAACAGATCAATAGGTACGTATCCAGATAAGCACTTCAAATAACATGAACGGATTGGCATCAAGAGGCATTAAACCTAGGTCGCATTTACGTACATCTCCCGTGAGTGGGATGTTTTACACCCCACAGCTTGATCCATATTGCAGATTCATTTCAAGGAAAGACCCTACAGCGGATTGAGAGCGTCACTTAACCTATCGTTCATACCTTCTGGGTCATACGTCAATCCAGGCGACAATAACAGTTTCCCAGCTGGGGATTGATTTTTGAAGGGATAAAACTGGAGGTAAATGCTAAAATATTATCTCCTGGGGTATTGGTTTGATTTCTATGATGGATTGTTTGTTTTGATTCAAGGGGAGCGAAATAACAGCAGGTATCTACAGGATTTGTGAATATGTAATACACCTAACGTAGGTATGACAGAATAAGTTTTTTTTATGGAAGATAATATTATTTTACAAATCAATTAGAAAGTATTGCTTTTTGCTTCTAATTGAATCTACAAAATTATTATTTACAGTATGTAGAATATTTTTTCAATTAAATGAAAAGTTTTAATTTGTGTTTACTTGTCACAAAAAATATGAATTATATCTATACAGGGTGTTTCTGTCCAGAGTCCTGTCCAGTTCCAGCGTCCTTTCTAGGCGCTTGTAGATTTGCAGAGAGACGTCAAAAATCATTTTTTTTAATTCAGATTTCAGTGAGATTTATGTTTTAATTCACTTTGAAATTCATCACCATAAACTTTTCGTCAATATATTCCAAAAGGAAGACAAAGGCACTCCACCTGAGTTAACAAAAATCGCAAATTCTACCATCTATCTTGACTCCTATACCTAGGATCGAAATCTCGTAAAATTTATGTCTTTTCATACCAACGGTTCAAAAAATGGACAGAATGTGCCTGATGCCTGATGGTATTTGTCCCCAAATTGCTTTCTTTTAGTAGATTATTTTGCTCTACTTTTCTTCCTTTATTTTTTATAAAGTTTGCAGAAAATATCGTAAAAAGCACTCGCAGTAGAATGCTCCTTTTTTGTTCCTTCATTGTCTTTTTTATCCTTAAAATACAATTTTTTTATAACGTTCGAATCTGGCTATCCAGTTACCAAAAACCCTGTATAGAGTGATAGTTAAGTAGGTCAAGTAAAACATATACCAGAATTTTCCTCAAATTTGGCTCTAAGATTTTTCTTCCGGGACTGATCGAGGTATCATATACTTATGTATATTATAAAACCAATAACATCAGCTCTGAGTGCTGCGTCCCTCCTAAAAGCTCATAGATCGTTAACCGTTGGCGATATAAAAAATTGCTTATTACAAAAAAAAGCTCGATAAGTCCATTTTTATCAAGAAAATCGCTATTGAAAAAATTGCTAATTAAATTTTTAATGCACATTAGAAAAAGTAATGGAATTTCTCGAAAACGTCTAGAATATAATGTAGTCACTTGACTTTTTAATGGGTATTAGAGAGCCTGGTACATACTTGGCACTAAAGTACTGGCCAAGAATTCATAAATTCATTTGATAAAGCCAGCAGAATAAATCTCACCTAATAGGTAACGAAAGGCTTACTTACAAAACTGCTTAGGCGAGCCGGATTTTCGCCTACCGTAGCTGGTTTTAAAAATACAAAATGTGCAATCATTCTTACGTTACATTAAGCGCCATTCAAGGCGATTGATCACCTCAATATTTATAAGTTGCCATTCTCCTTCGTAATATATCGCGATTTCTTTTTCACTGCGTAATAGTTTAATGGTGTATTAAATTTTACATTTATATCCATTCTGTAAAGTTTCTTGGATATTAATAAAACCATTTTATCTTTGATTTCACACTGTTTGAAAATAATATTCACTGATACCACAGTTTTTTTTTTAATATATTTTAGCATAAAAAATCTGAATTGGTAAAATCGACAAGAAAACTTTTTTTTCCTACGACCACTATACAAAACACTACTTTGCGCATCGTTTTTTGTGCGCAAACTAGCAGATTTCTCACGTATCCAAAACTGTGCGACAAAGTGACATAACGCATAGCCAAAAATCGTTTCCGTACAGTTTTACTGTAAACAATAGTGATGGGCGGTAACTGAGAACTCAACTGTTACTTATTGTTAATGGAATAACTATTCATTTAAAGCTTCAAGGTAATAAAATAAACACAAATGGGATAACATAGAACCCGACAAGACTATAAAATATACTCATTATTCTCTTGTGGCAGTAATTATTAAAATTTACGAGTTGATCTATAATAACAGCATTCGTAGCGTTCAAATCAAATTCACGAACGTGATCATGAAAATAACTCGCACACCTCTACTAACTTCCATCGACGACGCACAGCGCCTGCGTTGTGTAGAAGTTGCATATCAATGATATACTAACCTCTATTAAATCATTGTTATTGTCTACCACGTCTCCATGCTCCACGTCACTTATTTTTAGTTTATACGGAGTCTAATAATAAATAATAATAATATTGTCGGTAGAATTCAATGATTTAACAGTATATAATAGTACTATTAAAAAGTCATTGGTAGAATTGAAAATAATACCTACCTATACAGGGTGTTCTACAAGCTCTATGACAAACTTTGACAGATGGTAGGTTGCTTGATTTTAAACATATTTTTTTTAATAAACATGGGTCCGATTCGTTTTTGTTTAGAAGTTACAAGCATTTAACCTTTATTAACAATCAACAATAAAAATTTAAATTAAATGATAATCACAAAACTTAAGACTATAAAAATTGTTCGAAATGTCCACCCTCAGCTTGAATGCAAGCCTCACATCGACGAACTAAAGATTCGGTCACTCGAAGAATGAGATTTGGATCATTTCTTATTTGGTTAGCTGCATCTTGAATTCTTTCAAGTAACTGCTGATGGGTAGCGATTTCAACATGGTAGACCAGCTGCTTCATGTCTCCCCATAAATAAAAATCCAGAGGATTCAGATTGCAGCGTGCCTTGCACGCTACGTTTTCTTTTTCAAAATTTTGATTCTCGATTTAGAATATTTTTATAAAGTTCAGAAGAGTTATGATTGACTGTACATTTTTGCTGGTGTAAGAGGCTGTATTAGGCAAAGATCACGAACGAACATCTGGCAGCTATTAAGAAATTCCTGCTTTTGTTATTTGAGTAAGACGTAGAAAACATGTCTGGTCGATTTTCTGTCCCGGTTCTAGGTTTTCAGAGTTTGAAAGGTATATCATCTTATGCGAATTAATTTTCCGCGTCTAACGAGACCACTCTCATCTTGCTACTCTAGATTTCCGATTAGTTATCCAGATAAAACCTAAAATATTCTTTCTTTGGGTGTGGGTTAAAAAACAGGAAAAGATAGTTGAGAAGACCCATAAAGAAACATGTAAAAAAAACTTGCATTTCGTTCTGAGACACGACAGGCCTCGAGTATATGCGGATTCACGATTGTGAAATTTAAGTTTGGATAGAGGGAGAACGGAAGAGGTTGGTCGTACTGCCGAAAGTGTACCAGAGTATATGGGAGTCGATCCGACAACGTCGCGTGCGAGTTTTAAGTGTTGCATACTGTCAATGATGAGATTTGGAGTGGAAAGTAGGTCAACATTTTCGGTTAGACGGTAGTTGGGGCGCATGAGTAGCGTCACCCCAGAAAAATTATAAGTAAGGGTAAGAGGACGCGTTAGGTTCATTTTTGGGTCTTAGTTCGGGAGGTCATGTAGCTTGTCTACAAGTTCGTAAATTAGTATTGGTCCCTTGTGTGAGCACCCATAGACGTTATTATGGTGAAGTTGTTTCCGTGAAAGATGCAGTCTTACGTGAGTAATCTTTTGAATTTAATTTTGGTCATTATAACTAATGTTCGCTTTCTTGTCTTTACAGACAAGGGACGTGGGTTTGGACTTAGTTTTGGGACTTAGTTTTAGACGTGGTTTTGGACTTACTTACTACTAGATTTAGTTTTGGACTTACTTACTTATTATTGGATTTAGTTTTAAACTTATTTTGGAGTTTCAAGTTCTAGAATGTTAGGTCCCGACTTCCAGTTTTGATTTTTAACTACTAATTTCCGATTTCCAGTTTTTGATTTCGATCTTTGAATTTCTAAGTTTTAACTTTTGATTCCTGAATTTTAATTTCGAACTTCTAGTTCTGAGTTTTGAGTTCCAATTTTCAAACTTCTGATTTACACGAAAGTTTACATAAAGATTCGATCATGTGGAGGCTTATGTAGGTACCTACCTAGGTAGGTACACTAGCCTGTGTGAAAGGTGATATTTGTAGAAGCTTGGAAAAATAAAGAAGAGTGGTGGAGTTTAGTTTGGAGACATGGAAGGTTTCATCAGGCAGAGGTCCTAGCACTTTGATATTTGGTCGTCACAAGGTAGCAGGGAGAGCAGTCCAGCTCATCCGGCACCTGGAGCACCAACCAAGGGGTGCTAACACCAGCACAAAGGCAGTTCCAGTAACCATGCCGGCCTATGCTTTGATCATCGCGCTTAATTAGGTTAGAGGAACCTTAGTTCGTCAGTTTTGAGATGGAGTTTTGAATAATAAGGTATGTCTTTATGAGTGAATAAACTTTTGCTATTTTCCGATAATCAAGAAAATTAAATAAATTCAAGTACAGTGTTTAATTGATTTCATCACCTATGACTTTCTAAGTGAATTTGATTTTTGATAATATGTTATGAACTTTTATTGTGGTCAGCAAGTGACTAATGTAATGGTTATGTGTAAAAATAATTTATTAAATTTATCGTATGTGTTTAGGATTTCGAGTTGGAGATGATCATTTTCTAAATTAAATTTTGAATTTCAGATTTTGTAGGTAGATACCTGTTTTTATATAGAAACTTTTGCTTAAGATAAATTTAAATTTTTGAGAAATAACTTCTGATTTAACTCGAGTTCTATTCAGAATCATACCTATGTGTTATAGTTTAGAAATTGTTTAATAGAATTTGAACTTTAGAAATTTTTATCTGAACTATTGAAATGATATAGGTATCTATTTTGAATTTTTAGTCATGTAAGTTTGATATCTTTGGTAATAAGGTAGTATTTATGTTTGAAGGTTTGAATCAGGATTACTGATTTTGATTATTAGATTTATTGTTTAGGTATAAGATCTATTGGTGATTACCAGCCTAGTCTATTGTACTGATGAAATTGATTTTAATAAATCTTTGTATTAAAATTCAACAATTTTAGAGTATTGAGAATCAACCCTCCTCATGTTCTTTTAAATTATTTATTCAATCAGTAGAGTAACATCAAGAATAAGGCGATATATCCTGGTATATTTTGGTGAGGTTTATTAATTTTTGGTTATTGTTTTTAAAATTGTTAGGAGTTACTACGGGTCCAGTCTGGTTCGGTGGATGCTGGATTTTCCAGAGGAAGGCCACATTTATCTGTCCCGGGCTGGATAATCACAACGAACCTTTTGGTGAAGTTTGGTTTTGGTTTGATACTTTGGAAATTTTAGACGATCACTTTTCAAAATTTAAAATTTATTTTTCTTCCGACATTTAGAATATTTGGGTGGGGCATTCGAAATTTGATATGTCCTACTCGACAGGCCAATGTGGCTAATGTTACAAATTTGCCTAGTCACATTGAGATCTGTCAATAGCCACCTCCTTTTTGGGGTTAAGGTAAGTGAATTATTTTTTATTAATCAACTTTTTGAGTGGGAGTAAGCGAGGGGGAGGAAGGCTCCAAGCGGTGCGTGACCAGGATAAATCAATCTCCTTATTCTTTTTTCGAAAACTTTCTCAAACTTTGAGAAGAATTAATGAACATGAGGTGTTGGTGTTTTCATAATTTTTGAAAAAAAAAAAGACTTTTTCAAAATTTAGACAAGTAAAGACAAATACCTTTCTTAGTTGCGTAAAGTTTACAGATGGACTAAAACCAAAAGGTAAGGTTTGAAATTTTCAACGAAGGACTTCGAGGGAATTCAGACCTGTGGTATTTGAGTCCGTGTTGTTTTCTTTTTGACGTTTCAGCTTTTTAGGTTCCAGCCCAGACGGTGTGGTAAACCTGAAGATGTGGTTTTCGAGTTCGATAATTTTTTAATTTTTCAGCTTAGGTGGAGTTACAGATAGAATCAGCAACAATCTGATTTTTGAAATTTTGGTTTTGGATAATTCTGTTAGATCAGGTCAAGTCAACTAAGAAAAGGAACGACAATTTTCGTTTTCTTTGTTTCAGGTAAAGTTGGTTGAAAAGTCTTGTTTGAGAATTTTGAGGCAAAAATTTTTTTTGAGATAAATAGTGAAAATGGATTTCATTGAGGAAAATACTACAGTCGGTTTTGAGGTCGTTGATCTCAAGGTAGATGAGATTAAGTATGAAATTTTATTAAGAGGAGAAGTTCCACATTGGAACGGAAATTATAGGCGTACACAATTAAGTCAACTTTTGAGAATAAATGGAGGAGTCACTGTGACTATCTCTCCTTTTGATTTTAATGAGGATTTGAGTCAAGTTTTGGATTCTATTTTGGATATGACTGAAATATTGCACGATGAGGTAATTATTTCCCCTCAGTCTAATGTAGCTAGGAGATTTTCTTCGAGGTTAGCTCATTTGTTAGGAAGAATAGACAGGATGAAGGTCACTTCCGATGTTCAGACTGCTAGTCGAGATCAGGTTAGAGCAGATGCTCTACGATTGCGAGGCGATTTTAAGAAAAAAATTGTCGGTGAGGTAGTCAGTTCAAGAACAGAAATCCCACAAAGATCGCAGGCCTCTCTTTTAGATCAAGCATTTGATAGGTTATCTTGTCATAATGCTTCAACTACTCATGAAGATAATCTTCATACGGTTTCGAGAGTCCCTTCGAATCTTCCAGAAGATCTATCGTTAAGAAGGTTAGGCTTAAGAAGCCATAACACCAATCCGTTTTTAGATTGTGATCAGGTACCCTTTGACTATGATAATCAGGCACATTCGAGCAGTTTTGTACCCCCAGTGAGAAATCCATCACCCACTTTCTCACAGTTTAGTCTCAATTCTCAAGTCCCATCCATCCAGTTAGTGGCGCCTATAGATAAGGTCATCCCGGTGTATAAATGGGGATTATGTTTTACTGGTAAAGAAAAGGGAATTGAAGTTATAAAATTTTTAGAAAGAGTTCGTGAACTTAGTCAAGCTAGGGGAGTCCCCCTTGATACAGTTTTTAATAGTGCAGTCGATTTATTTAAGGAACCAGCTCTCTCATGGTTCCGAAGTATTAAGTATCAGTTGAGGTCTTGGCGAGACTTGGAGGCAAGAATTGGTAATACTTTCATCCCTCCAAATTACGATGAAGAACTCCTAGAGGAGATTCGCTCCTTTAGGCAAAGGAATAATGAAAATGTCGTTACGTTTATTGCAAATTTAAGGATGAAGTTTTCACACCTTTTAAATCCAATTTCTATTCCGGAACAGTTGAAGATAGTTAGGAGAAACCTCCTACCCGATTTGAATTCGAAGTTATGTTTGATTGATCTGGTTTCCTATGAGCAGTTAGAATGTCTATGCAGGCAGATCGCGAAGAATTCGGTGATAATGAGTGGAGTAGAGGGTAAGGTCCGTGTAGGTAGACCCCAAGCAGCACCTGTGGGAACGACAGCTAGGGAAGCGAAGGAAATCCCAAAGGTTAAAGTAGAGACCCCTCGTCCACCTCTTCCTCCCCGAAGATTTGCGAATGCCCCAAATCAGTCGATGAATAAGTCAGACCGACCCCCAGTCAGCTCTTTTTCCTGTTGGAATTGTGACCAGGCGGGTCATTCATTTAATTTTTGTCCACATCCACTTGAGAAATTTTGTTTTTCGTGCGGTTTGAAAGGAGCAATAGCGCCTTCTTGTCCCCGATGTCATCATTCAGGGAAAGATAACCAGGAAGCAGTTGAGTCCAAAGACGTTAAGAAGGTGGTGGATTGTCCAGAAACTCGGGAGTCGAATTTAGGTAAAGAAAGTTCTAAGGCAGATTCAAAAAACGAGTCGGCGAGAGAAGATTTTGGCGCGACTTCCCTCGAGTTTCGAAGACGCCAACCAGGTCCAGAATCAGGTGCGATTCCGAAGAGACGTTAGAATCGAGACAGGTGAACTCGAACCTTTCTAAGCAGATCAGTCCAGTTTTTGAGAGTAAAGATGCAGATAATAGACCGTATATCTCTATTGAGTTGGAGGGTTTTGAGATTCTAGCTCTGGTTGACACTGGGGCAAATATTTCCATCTTAGGTGCAGGAACTGAGTCGATTTGGGAACTATTGGAGTCCAATCGAGTTGTTAAAGATAAATTACCACGAGTGACCGTAGCAAACGGACAGCCACAAACAGTTCTAGGTACTGTAATTTTGCCTATTTGTTTTGAGGATAGGTTGATTGAGTTAGAATTTACAATTATCCCTACTATATCCCACGCTGTTATTTTAGGTTCTGATTTTTGCAAGCAGGTTGAGTTGGCTATCGATTTTAAAAATCAAGTTTTCGACATTAATGAGATTACAGGAGAGACTCCAAATTTAGGTACTTATCTTGAGGAGTTGTCAGAGGAACAACAGTTGGTTTTAGATAAAGTGATAAAGCAGTACGAATTACTTGCTTCGAAAGCTCCCGGTCGTACGAGTGAAATTACACATTTCATAGATACAGGTTCAGCTAGACCCGTGAAGCAGAGGCAGTACCCTCTGTCTCCTGCTATCACCAAATTTTTACATCAAGAAGTAGATTCAATGTTAAGAGATGGAGTTATAGAGGAAAGTAATTCAGCTTGGTCAAGTCCTGTTTTGATGGTTCCAAAAAGTGACGGTACCTACCGTATGTGTTTTGATGGTCGTAAGATCAATGAGTTGACTGTTAAGGATTCCTACCCACTACCGTTAGTAGATAGTATTTTGAGTAAAGTAGCTGGGTCTACTTATCTATCTTCGATTGATTTAACAAAGGCGTTTTGGAATATTCCCTTGGAGGAAACCTCCAAGCCCAAAACGGCGTTTCAAGTTCATGGTCGAGGTCTTTTTCAGTTTAAGGTTATGCCTTTTGGGTTGTGTAATGCCGCACAGACACAACAACGATTAATGGACCACCTATTTAGGGGTACTAAGTTTGAAGATCGAGTTTTTACTTATTTGGATGACATTATTTGTGTGTCCAATTCGTTCGAGGAACACATTGCTCTTCTTGCTGAAGTGTTGGAGATTCTCACTAAAGCCGGGTTGAAAATCAACCTGGATAAGTGTAAGTTCTGTAGAGATTCGTTATCGTTTTTGGGTTATGTGGTAGATAGGAAAGGTCTAAGGACCGATCCAGGAAAAGTTCAGGCTATTGTTGATATGCCATCACCTAAAACTACCACCGAAGTTAGAAGAGTAATTGGAATCCTCCAATGGTATCGAAAGTTCATCCCTAATTTTTCCACCGTGTCTGAGCCAATTACATCGCTTATTAAGGGTCGTAAGAAACACACTCCAGTTATTTGGACGGAAGAAGCCGAAGAGGCTTTCCAAAACCTTAAGGAATTGTTGGTTTCAGCTCCCATTTTAGTCAAACCGGATCCCAACCTACCTTTCTTCATTCAGACGGATGCAAGTGACGTAGGGGTGGGGGCCATTTTATATCAAGTTAAGGATGATTTTGAGCACCCTATAGCTTATGCTTCTAGAAAGCTTCTCAAGACTGAGAAGAAAAATTACACGGTTACAGAGAAGGAGTGTCTTGGAGTTATTTTTGGTATTGAAAAATTTAGGTGTTATGTCGAGGGCACAGAATTTACAGTTGTTACTGACCATGCCAGCCTACAATGGCTGTATAAAATTAAAGATCCAGTCGGCAGAATTGCTAGGTGGACAGTCAGGTTGAGTGGATTTAAGTTCAAGGTTGTCCATCGTCCCGGTAAGAATTTGGTAATGGCTGATTTTCTGTCCAGACATATTTCTTTGATTAATGTTAAATCTTTTACACCAGACACCTGGTATGTTGAGATGATTAATAAAGTCCGCTGTAACCCAGCGAAGTTTCCAGATTTTGACGTTAAGGATAATATTTTGTATAAACATATTAGGCCAAAACACGACATCCAGTCCAATTTTTCAGACTGGAAAATAGTAGTTCCAACTGAGAATAGGAAAGAGGTTTTTGTTGAGTGTCATGATCATCCGACTTCAGCTCATTTAGGTATTTCAAAGACGTTGGCAAGAATTTTGGAAAATTATTATTGGCCAGGAGTAAAGGAGTCAGTGAGACGTTATGTTAGATCATGTGAGACTTGTGGTGCCCACAAATCCACAAATCAATCTCCAGCTGGTTTAGGAGGAAATCAACGTAAAGTCGATTTCCCGTTTCAGTCTATTTCGTTAGATTTTATGGGACCTTTCCCAAGATCTAAATCAGGAAATACCCAAGTGTTAGTTATTACCGATTCTTTCACCCGATTTGTTATAGTAAAACCCCTTCCTAAGGCCACTTCGGCCAAGGTCGTGAAAATTTTGGAGAGAGAAATCTTTTTGGTTTATGGAACTCCAGAGGTCGTGTGTTGTGATAATGGTAGTCAGTTCAGGTCTAGAGAATTCAAAGAATTAATGAAGAAATATCAGGTTCCTAAGATCTGGTATAATCCCAGTTACCACCCCCAGGTTAATCCAACCGAAAGGGTGAATAAAGTTTTGGGGAGTGCTATAGCGTCATATATTAAAGATGACGATCATCGAACATGGGACGAACATATTTTCGAGATTGCTCAGGCAATTAATACCTCGGTACATGAGTCCACAGGGTACTCACCCTCTTTTTTGGTTTTTGGACGTTACACACCAGTGAATGGTAGTTTTTATAAGGATGTTGATTATAGTTCTTTTGACCCAGTCGATTTCTCCAATCGACTTAAATGGCAATCCGAAGTGAGCAAAGTTCCTAAACTTTATCCACAAATCCAGGAGAAAATTAGAAAATCTTTTGAGAAAAATGTTAAGAGATATAACCTTCGTAGGCGAGAGGTTAATTATCAGGAAGGTGATAAAGTGTGGAAGAAAAACTTCGTTCTTTCCAAAGCGGTTGATAAGTTTTCTAAGAAATTAGCTCCGAAGTATGTTCCGGCTATGATAAAGAAAATTAAAGGTACTGGTAAGGTTGTTGTTCTTTCAGATCTGTCAGGAAAAATCCTGGGAGATTTTCACGTAAGTGATATTAAACCATTTGTTGAGATTCAGAATAGCCAGTGTTAGTGTAGAGCGCGCTTTAGGGGTGACCTAGTTGTGTTGTATTCAAGTTGGCGCCCCTAGTGTAAAGCTCCGTTCACACGCAAAGGCGAAATACATCCTATTTGTTTTTAGTTTGAGAATTTAGAAAGAATTCGTTTAGTGTGTCAATAGTAAGTTTTTCAGTAAATTTAGTTACGGTTTTGGAGAAAAAGTAAAGGTTGTTTAGAGTCAGGAGTCTTTGTAGAGGTTGAGTCGAGTTTAGAGAAAATCCTTTTATAGGTACTTAGGTTAAAATAATTTGAGACTGATAACGTTAGCGTACAAATTAAATAAATTTAGCTAACCTACCAGTAATTGTTGTTGAGGTAGAGGTTGAGTTACACTTTAGTCATGGCCAGACTAATTTGTAAAATATTTTTAAACGGTCGCGTTAGAGCCCCATGCAAATAAGTGAGCTACGTGACTAGGCGTTGGGTTGAGTTGATTTAGGTGAGTTCTTAATTGAAAATTTCGAGTTCTGTTAGAGTTGATAATTGGCATAATCTAAATATAAATCTGAGCTGTTATCATCCTAACAGTAACTTTCAGGAACGATCCGTTGAGTAGAGTTGAGAATTGAGGTAGTTATAAAACTTTTAGGTTGAGATCTTGAAAAAAAAAAAAAAAAACTCCTGATGATAAAAATCTTTTCCATTCCTTTGATTAAGGTTAAGTCGAGGCAATATTTTTAGCTAGAGTTTGAGATTCAATAAGTACAGTTAGTTGAGATTTAAGAATTCTTTCAGTTGACACATTATCTCGAATATCTTTGATGGTGTTTAATTTTGGCGGAACAACATTAACCGGGTGGTTAATGAGTTATGATTGGAAATTAACTATACAGATTTTGACAAGGAATTTTGAGTTTTAGAAGTGTCTTCATTTGTAAGAACTTTTCAAGTTTGCTCTTTTGAGAACATTTGAGTAGTGTGACAGTTAAAAGTAAAAATCTTTCTCTTTGAAAATTTTTATTTCCTTGAAATTAAGTTAGAGCTCGTTGGTAAGTAAAACCACATATAGGTCCAACGTTTGAGATTTGATTTTCTTTTCGAAAATTTTTATTCTTTAATAATTGAGATAGAGTTCGTTGGTAAGTAAAACCACATATAGGTCCAACGGTTGAGATTTGATTTTCTTTTTGAAAATTTTATTCTTTGAGATAGAGTTCATTGGTAAGTAAAACCACTTCATAGGCCCAATGATTGAGATTTGGTTTCTCGTTTGAAAAATTTTCTTTAGACAATGACAACATCTTTGGGGTTATTTTTGGTACTTTCCACCCTGGTGTTACCTAAAGAGAAAGTATCCAGCCATTTTTGAAAATAGGTCCAGTGGCTGATTTCTTGTATATATTTCTATACGCTTCTTTCCTTTCCTTTTTCGCCGTTTACGGCACACATATAAGTTCGTCTTTAATCTTTTTCTATCTCTTTCAATCTAAATTTATAATAATTCATATCTTCATAGCGGGTGAACGAACCACTTTGCAACATATACCATTTCGACATTTGATTTCTTTAATTCTTTTTAAAGCAAAATATGCATAATACGTTTAAGAAGCAACATTGCACATATAAGGCATGTTCCTATATGCCATCCCTTTTTGGGCCATAATTTATAACATCCATTCTAATTATGAATGGCGGTTATCCTGCCACCAGATCCATGCCGGTAAAACTTTTCGATTTGTTGGTCGAACCTCAACATCTATAAACGGTGTAACCTGCCATTAGACCCATCTCGGTAAATCAGGATTCTCTTGGACTTCTCCATGCATTTAAGGTTGGATCCAATTTCTTTTGGTCCGTCAAATATTAATTCAGTTTGGAGAATTGTTTCCAAGTTCTTTTAAGTAAAGTAGGGACTTTACTCCCTATATTTTGACGTCAAGTTCCACCTTAGTCAACATATCAGTATAATTCTGAAGGTCTAACACATTTGTGTAAGTTTTAGAGTAATGAATTGAAGTTGAGATAGTTTTGAGTCTTTGAGTTTAGGTGTCTGGGTAAGTCTCGACGGGTTCTTGAGTAAGAATGGCCGCACAGTTCCAGTACCACTTTGAGTCGCTCAGTAGAGAAATTTAGTGACGTAGGTCTCAGTAGAGGGAAATCTTGGAAAATTAAATCTGTCTTACTACTGATACTTAGCGTTCGCGTTAATGAATTTTGAGAAATAAAATCCGAGTCGGAGTTTCAGAATTTCATCTATTCTTGTGTTTTTGATAAGCATTTGACTGAATCTTGTTGAATAATTTGGACGTTTTTGGAAAACAATTTTGACATTTTTGAGTATAGATAATTTAGATATCCCGATTTTGACATTTTTGAGTATAGATAATTTAGATATCCCGATTTTGACATTTTTGAGTATAGATAGTTTAGATATCCCGGTTTCGACATTGCTGAGTGTGAACATTTTGGATATTTCGATTTTTGACATTTTGAGGTATGAATAATTTTGATTTGGAAGTGTCCAGATCAAAATACTTTGAGTATGAACAATTTTGACATTTGACCCGATTTAGACGTCTTGGAGTTTGAGGTATAAGTAGAACTCTTAGATTTAAAATTTCTTTAGGCTTTTCTATGTAGAAATTTAGTTTTGGCTCTTTTAGATTTCTCTATGATTTCCTTTGTTAGGAATCATATTTCGCTCCAAAGTCGTTAGGACGTTATTCTTAACTAACTAACGATCGAGGAAACCTTTTTAGCTTTTGACGTTAAATCTCTAGTCGCTAGGAAACGCACTAGAGGGGTGTATTTTGGCATTTCCGGCCTCATAAGCGGAGAATTGCCCTGTCGTCTAGTCAGCTGCTTAGCCCCCAGCTGATGAAGTAGGTGGTATTGTCTGGCGACATACCGACCATAGGGGCCGAATCTTTAAGGTTTCGTCATCCTGGCAGTATTGCCAATTCACGAGTTTTGGTCGCTGAATTTCCTTGAGGTGTTCATGCAGACCCAACTCCTTGATTTTTGTGTGTAGGACGAAATCAGTAATCGATTGACGACAGCCGGAGTTTCTCTAATGGAGAACTCTGTTTCACATAGTTTTAGTTTTTTTTTATGGATGAGTATGGTGGTGGAGGTTATTGGTTCTGGTATAGTCTGTTCAACCAGAGGTTAGGGAAAATATTTAGCTTTCTTTTGAAAAATCTTTAGTTACAAGGTAGTGTACTAGAGGGGTGCATTATGTCATTTCCAGCCTTATAAATGGAAAGGGCCTGCCGTTTAGTCAGTTGTGGAGCCCCCGACTGATGAAGTAGGAGGTATAGTCTTGCGACATGCCAACCACAGGGGCCAATTATTTGAGCTTCGCTACATAGGCAAATATTGCCACCATAAGAGTTTTGTCTTTTTGAGTCCCTTTGTGTTCTCATAAGACTGTAACGTGAATACGTCACCTGTTGTCCTTTTTGCAAAGCTTCCCTCGTTTTAAAGAGAATTGTAAAATTACAGTTCCCTACAACTCCCTATAATATAGATCGCATCTTTGAACTGACTACCCACACCATATTCTGGCGCTGGTACTGTCTGGATAATTCACTACTAGATGGCATTGCACGTTTCGTTTCACTAGGATTTTGAGTTCCTTTCAGGAACCAAATAAGTTGTCGTTTCAGTCCGATCCTGAGTTCCTTTCAGGAACCAAATAAGTTGTCAACTGTCAATCAGATTTCAGTATCTGCCCGTGACATTTCTCCTTTCACCAACCGAAGGCGGATTTCCTCTCCAGTTCACGGAACTGAATTCACTTCCTTTTTATCTGTCCATCAAGAAAGTTGATTCTCTTGATCGTTCCCATCGAAGCCTGTTGTTCAGGGTAAGTCGCCATTACAGATATTTTTGAAGAGAAGCTCTAATTTGATTATTACTTATTTTTAGCTTCGGGGATTCTATCTCAACGTTACCTTATACCTTATCTTTACCTTTATCTCTGGTAAATACTTTGTCTTCTCCGGTATTTACTAATTATCTGGATTAATTGCCTATTGCGACCGAGGAAGCCATCTTGAACTAAGAAACAAAGGGAGCATGGCCCATTTTTATTCTCCAACTATCTAATTCATCCTTCCACCGTTTTCATTCATCCAAGGTGAAATAAATCAACATTTCGAAGATCTCCAATAACAACAGAACATTTTCCCGGTGCTAGTGCTGTTTACGACCTTTCAACCCCAGGAGCCTCGTCAGGGCGCGGTCCCTACACCTGCTGGTTTTCTTCTGGAGATTTCAATGCCTGATTAAGCACCACACCTAGTAAAGTCCAGGAGTTATTAATATCCTTTTTACTGTCAAAATAAAGACAGTTTTTACCTCAATCAGCTTCATCCCGGAAACTGTAAGTGTTGTCTTTTATTTTATTTCACCGATCATGACGAAGAAGGACTAGAAGATCAGTGCTAACTTAGTAAATTAATTAATTATCACTCACGAACTTTATCTTTCCCGATATAAATGATATCGGAAGTATCTTATTCTTTTGTACACAGCTGTACAAGATAAAGGATCCTTTATTTTCAAACAAACTGATTGTTTAAACATATTTATATCAGATTTAAAGCTTTTAAAATAAGACAGGATAATTATTTGATTTTAATTAAACAGGAAATGTAAACCATAATTTGCTCATTAAACATCTGTCCATTTTAACTTATTCTTTGAAAATCACATTAACATCTTTATAACCCTAAATCTACTTTTTATTAGTTCTTCATAGAGTTTAGGTAGCACAATAAAAATAAGAACTCGAGCAAATCGAGTTAATAAGAACTGAAGAACTCTTTGGCATCCCTAATCTACCTTAGATACCTATATATAGGGTGTACCTTTTAAATAATTAAAGCAGCAGAATAACTAGCACTCTGATAGTATTTGATTCAGTTTTCAAGTTATTCAACTTCATTATCTTCAGAGAAATTTGTCGTGAAAGTTTCTTTTGCAGTATTATCGTTTTGCCGAAACAACATTTTGCCCTTCGCTTGCACTGCAAGCTCTCGTTACTGCTACTTTCGACATTCCCTGAATTATAATTAATTATTTTGCTCACGCTGCAATTGGCATTTCCCCGGCGGGAATCGAATTCACCCCCAAACTTTGGATTAGAAACTACCTTAATTAAATAAAAGCACTTGATCTCTTCCTAGTTCCCATTATAAATGGAAAATTGATATTAACGTCATAAATTACTTTGTTCAGATGTATCGTACAGTTATCTTACTTTTTTAATGCATGATTATTATAGTTGCATGAACTCGCATGTTAGTCTAAGAATGTCTTAGTTAGTTATTGTTTTTTTTACTGCTGGTGAATAATAGTGTCGTGACGCGAAAATACCTTATCTTCTTACCGCTACACTGCCGCTAAAGGGTAACCTTGCAAAAGGAGCTTTACGGAGTGGTTGTTAATACTGTCGCGAAGGTCTCGAGTAAGCTTTGGGAGAAGTTTGACTCCGTGCAAAGAGGATACTCTTAAGAGAGCTCTGCGATCAAACTGTCTTTGAAAGTTACATCCAAACATTTCCTTCATTAACATTATCCCATACCTTCGCTCATGAATTTTAAGTTAAATTCGAAATATCTGAATTATCGATCAGCTGTTCCAACTGGTGTCCCTCTGTCATTGTCATACGCTGACAGACTGCTAAAGCAACGACAATTCTTTACGTCTAACGTAGAAAGTGAATTCTTTACGTGTAAAGATACGTCATGGTGACATGTACTTCTTCCGATCCCTACCTTACCGACTCTAGAGAATATCTGTTCTTACCGACATACCTATGCATATTTAAATATTGCCTTATCTTATCTTAGTATCTCTCTAGATTACCTTTATCTCTCTCTCTACTAAGAAATTATATCTTATATCGGTATTTTAGTTTTTTTGAAATACCGTGACCTATTTTTTCGTTTTAAAACGAAGGGAATTCTTTTGAATTTAAATCTCTCTCTCTCTCACTTGTACTGGTGACGCGACGTCACAGCCAAGTCAAGTAGGCCAGGTTTATTCTTTCTTTATATAGGCCAGGTTCATTCTTTCCTTATTTAGGCCAGGTACACTAGGTGCTACGTTGCCTACCTGTGCTGATAATACTACTGTCTTCTCTCTAGAATAAAATAAAAAATTTTATTCTCATCTATCTATACTATATTATAGTACCTACATTTTTCTAAAATGAATCCCGCTTCAGCCCTGCTCAGCGATGAGCTTACCTATGAGATTGCGTTGAGGAACCAAACACCTCAAAGTACGCAAGACAAGCGAAGGAAACAATTCCGAGCGCTTATTAATAGGGAAGATTCTACGGTAGCGTTAGAGTCACCCTACGATTTTGATAAGGATCTTTCTGAAATCAAAGCAACTTTGCTAGATTTAAAGAAAAAGATTCCTGAAGCTTCTGGATTGTTCACTGATCTTGCAAGCAGACGTATCCCTTTTCGAGTGGATCACGTTATCGCTCGAATAAACAGATTAAATGTTGAAGCTGATGCTTCTAAGAAATTTCATAGAGATGAGGCTTATGGAGAAGCACTCCAGTTGGAGGGAGAATGGCTTCTGAAGTTGGATGAGAATGAACCAGTCGTTCCTCCTGTTTCTGATATCTCGCAATCATCCACCTCAACAGCTAGTACCAAGTACAGTGTCCCTGTACATAAGTGGAACCTAAGGTTTTCAGGCTCTAATAAAGACAACCTGATTTATTTCCTAGAAAGGGTTCGTGAATTGCAAATCTCGCGGAATGTTTCCGATGAAAATCTTTTTACTTCAGCAGTTGACTTATTTGAGGATAAGGCCCTCACCTGGTATCGCAGTGTTGCCGGTTCGTTAAAATCTTGGCAGGAAATTAAGTTAAAGTTGAAGGAAACTTTCTTACCCCTATCTTACGATGATGATCTTCTCAATGAGATAAATCATCGCACTCAAGGAGAAGAGGAGCTAGTAGCCCTGTATGTAGCCTCCATGAAAGAACTTTTCAAAAGACTTTCAATTATTCCCTCAGAGGAGGAACAGTTTAAGATCATAAAGCGGAATCTACACCCCTACTTCTTGAACCATTTGGCTCTGGTTGAAGTGTCAACTGCCAATGAGATTATCTCTATATGCAAGAAGCTAGAAGACAATAGGGCCATGATTTCTAAATATCGACCCCCTCCCTCAAAGAAGGTGCATAGCCTCCTTAGCTCAGACCTGGCATGTCCAGATGAGGCCATTCTAACATCGGCAAAACATTCCTTTGTCACTTCAAGGCCAACTTCTCGTCTTTCAGGAAAACGTGATGCAGGTCACGACCAAGTTTCTTTACCTTTCTGTTGGAATTGTTCTAACCAGGGTCATCTCTACCCTAAATGTCGAAAACCCAAAACTATTTTCTGCTACGGTTGTGGAAAGAAAGATGTTTTTAAACCAAAATGTCCCTCTTGCTCACCGAGCTATTCTCGCCCAAAAAACGAGAAGACTGCGCGTCAGGGTGCAACGCAGCAGGAGCCAAGACACCCAAAAGTATCTCTCCCTTCGAAGAGGCCCGTGGATACAAACCACGCAAGCCCCTCCGAAAACCAAACGTAAATATCTTTACGACTGCGGACCTCCACCATCAAAGGAATATGTGGAAGGTCTGGTTAAATAGAGTCTCTGATTTCTATCGGACTCCAATTGTCATCCCTAAAAATAAACCTAGTAGGTCTACGACCCCTGAAATGATACCCCCAATCGTGTCTCAAATTCTACAACCCGATCCAGTAGATAACCGTCCCTATATCTCGGTGGATATGCAAGGAAAGCGTTTCACTGCTCTTTTTGACACTGGAGCAAATATTTCGGTTTGTGATGTAGAAGTCATAAAAGAAATTTTCGGCAGAACCCATGATTCCTCTGGAAATTCAGATCTCTTATGTTCCCTTCGAAATGCAGATGGTTCACCATTACCTGTCACTTCAATCTTGGACCTTACCTTAACTATTGATGACGTCACTAAAGTTGTTCGTTTTCATGTTGTACCTTCTATCTTGCCCGAGATTATCTTAGGTATGAACGTGGCCATAGCTTTCAATATCTCTATTGATTTTTCCAGAGATTCATTTGAGGTTAGAGACCGAGTGGATCCTCCCTCTTGTTTTGAAGAACCCCAGGTTAGCACCATAAGTAGAATCCATGATTTTTCTACTCTTCCTCCTGAAGATGTCGTGAAATTGAACCCGATTATCGAAAAATTTCAAATTTTATCTCCTATCGATGTGCTGCCCGAAACTTCCGTTCTCTGTCATTCTATAGAGACCCCGAATGCCAAACCTTTTAGACAAAGGCAGTATCCCTTGTCTCCGGCAGTTCAAAAATTTCTAAATGAGGAAATTGATAAGCTTTTGAAACTTAACATCATAGAGAAAAGTAATTCCCCCTGGTGTTCGCCAGTCCTTTTAGTGAAGAAAAAGGATAATACCTATCGCATGTGCTTTGATGGGAGAAAACTAAACGAAGTTACCACCCATGATGCATACCCTCTACCTAGGATTGATTCCATTCTCTGTAAACTGCGAGACGCAAATTTTCTTTCCTCTATAGACTTAAAGCAAGCCTTTTTCCAAGTACCTCTAGACGCTGATTCACGTCCAAAGACAGCTTTTATAGTACCCGGAAGGGGTTTATACCAGTTCCGGCGTATGCCTTTTGGTTTGCGGAACAGCGCGCAAACGCAACAACGTCTCATGGACAGGATCATTGGACCTGACCTCGAGCCGTTCGTTTTTGTTTATCTGGATGACATAATTGTTGTCACTCATACCTTTGAGAAACATCTTGAAGTTCTAAACGAAGTCTATGAAAGGTTACGTAAGGCCAACCTCACTGTGAATTTTAAGAAGTGTCAATTTTGTCGTGACTCTCTTTCTTTCCTTGGATTTATTGTAGACAAACAAGGTCTCCGTGTTTGTGAAGACAAAGTAAAGTCAATCACAGAAGCTCCCATTCCTCGCAACACCACAGGTGTCAGGCACATTCTAGGCATTTTGCAATATTATCGTAGATTCGTCAAAGACTTTTCCACTATTAGTGCCCCTATCTCTGCACTTTTGCACAATAGAAAGAAGGGACAGTCTATTACTTGGACTTCAGAAGCTGACCAAGCCTTTAAACTTCTTAAAGAACGCCTAACATCGGCCCCTGTCTTGGCTAGCCCTGATTTTTCCAAGCCTTTCTGCATACAAACTGATGCGAGTGACTATGGAATCGGCGCAGTTCTGTATCAAGAAGACGAAGGTTTCGAACACCCAATAGCCTACGCTAGTCGCACTCTCTCTAAGGCAGAGAGGAAATACTATGCTACCGAAAAAGAATGCCTCGGAGTCCTTTTCGGCATAGAGCATTTTCGTCCCTATGTTGAAGGCACCAAATTCACGGTCTATACCGACCATGCCTCTCTTCTCTGGCTTAAAAATTTTAAGGAGCCCACAGGTCGTTTAGCTAGGTGGTGTGTACGACTTAGCCAGTTCAATTACGAGATGAAACATCGCAAGGGATCTTGTAATGTTCCAGCAGATTTCCTTTCTCGAAATATCTCTCTCTTAACCGCGAATGATCTTACACCAGATGAGTGGTATAGGAAAATGGTGGAAAACGTCACGGGAAATCCAGATAGTTACCCAAATTTCACGGTTGAAAACGGTCTTCTTCTCAAACATCTGAAGCCGAACCATTCTTTATCGTCAAATCTCTCCAATTGGAAAATAGTCATACCTACACCAAATAGGGATGATGTTGTTGCGTCTTTTCATAATCCCCCTACTTCGGCCCATTTCGGCGTAAGAAAAACCAAGGCACGAATATCGGAATTCTACTATTGGCCCAAAATGGACCTAACGGTAAAGAAATTCATACGAAATTGTCAGGTTTGCGGTGCTCACAAATCGACTAATGTCGCTCGTGCTGGTTTAATGGGTGGTTACAAAAGCATAAGCTTTCCTTTCCAATTTATCTCCATAGATTTTATGGGTCCCTTTCCTAGGTCGAAAGCCAGGAATACACAACTTCTCGTAGTCACAGATTGGTTCTCTAAGTTCGTACTGGTAAAACCCATGCCGAACGCAACCGCAGCTGCAGTTGTAAAATACCTCGAAAATCAAGTTTTCTTGATCTTTGGTGTCCCTCAAATTGTTCTCTGCGACAATGCTCAGATTTTTAAGAGTACTCAGTTCATCAAGTTATTGGAAGAGTACCAAGTTAATTTGTGGTATAGTGCTAGGCACTTGTCACAGGTTAACCCTACCGAGAGAACCAATCGAACTTTGCTTACCGCTATCTCGTCTTATGTGAAAGATAATCACAAAGACTGGGATAAAAATGTCTACAAGGTGGCCCAGGCAATTAATTTGTCTGTGAACGAAGTCACCAAACATTTTCCTGCTTTTCTTGTTTTCGCACGAAACATACCTATTGACGGAACCTTTTATGGTCCTGTCGAAAATAACTACCTTGCCCTACCAGAAGATCTTTCTTATGTGCATAGGGAAAATGATATCTCCAGATTACCTCCTATCTTTGAAGACGTCAGAGTCAAATTAAAAAAGGCTTATGACGTAAATAAGAAGTATTATGATCTGCGTAAGCGCCCAGATGTTTTCCAGGAAGGAGAGTTAGTATGGAAACATACTTACCCCCTTTCGAATGCTGCAAAGAACTTTGCTGCTAAACTGGCCCCCAAATTCGTACTTTGCCGAATTTCCAAGGCAATATCTAAATTAGTGTACGAACTACAGGATCAGGAAGGCAACCCGCTAGGTCGCTGGCATGCGAAGGACTTAAAGGCGTATGGAGGCAAAGATCCGCCACGAATTGATGAATAGTTCACTTCCTTCTCTCTCCAGAAATCTTATTTCTACCTAATTTCTATCTTCTCTACAGCATATACAAACTCCTGTTTGGAATGAGGTTAGACAATACGCGAATTGAGAAGGCTATGTCTTTTGTCGTATCTAGAATGAATGAAGAATGTATGCAGAATGAACACCGTACCTTACAAGGCATTCTCAAGGATCTCGAAACTAGTTGTGTGAATGTGTCGACAAAGTATAAATGTTGCTAATTTTGGGATCGGTATCTGTTATCCTCAGTCTCTTATCTTGTTCGATCGCTCAAATTTTGAGAACCCATAATTTTTCTGGTTATCTAAACTATTACCTCAGGAAGAAACTATTCATCTATCTTATCTGGCTAACGTTTGCGAGTCTAATGTTATCTCTTAAGTTTTCTTGTGTTCATTGAACCAAAGGAAAACACTATCTTACCGTTGTATCTACCTTATCTTGTCTTTTACCGTTATCTTACCTACCATCTCTTTAAAGACGGGTGCTTTCCCGACAGTTTCCGCCCTGCTATGTGCTAAAGTGAAAACTGCTCTGCTTGTCCAATCAGACGACAGCAGATACCTTTTTATCTTTATCTTACCATCTCTTTTAAAGACGGGTGCTTTCCCGACAGTTTCCGCCCTGCTATGTGCTAAAGTGAAAACTGCTCTGCTTGTCCAATCAGACGACAGCAGATACCTTTTTATCTTTATCTTACCATCTCTTTTAAAGACGGGTGCTTTCCCGACAGTTTCCGCCCTGCTATGTGCTAAAGTGAAAACTGCTCTGCTTGTCCAATCAGACGACAGCAGATACCTTTTTATCTTACCTACCATCTCTTTAAAGCCGGGTGCTTTCCCGACAGTTTCCGCCCTGCCTTACGCTAAAGAGAAAACTGCCCTGTTTGTCCAAACAAGAGACAACAGGTTATCTTTATCTTACCCACCATCTCTGTTGAGTAGGGTGCTTTCCCGACAGTTTCCGCCCTGCGTTACGCTAAAGTGAAAACTGCTCTGCCTGTCCAATCAGACGACAGCAGATTCCTTTTATCTTACCTTACCTTATCTATTAGTACCATAATAAAATGGTGGCTAATGCTTATCTTAGATATTCTTTTCAATAAAGAAAAGAAATTATCTTATCTTATCTTATCTATACCTATTAGTACCATAACAAAATGGTGACTAATGTTTATCTTAGATATTCTTTTCAATGAAGAAAAGAAATTATCTTATCTTACCTTAATACCTTTACCTATTAGCTTCATAACGAAATGAAAGCTAATCATTATCTTCTCTGCGAATATTTTCCCGGATGGAAAATATAAATCTACGTGAATTCGAGTTCAGAATTTGCAAAGGAGGCTTTAGATATTCAGTGCTGATGTAAAGGAATCTGAACACTGATATCGAATACCCCCTATCTCAGCGATGAAATGGTTTTCCCATTTTGTCTTATCTTTCCGAGTGATTGGGCTATCTTATTGTGTCTTTGATGAATGTCTAGTAATCCAGGCGATCATTGATGATTTCTTGAAGTGATTATTGGAAGTCTCCAAGTAATTTGTTCCGTATGACCTTTGAGATTTATCTGACAAAGACACGTAAAGTGATTATTAGCGATCAATTTGACCAATTATCTTAGTTTTGTCCCTTTGTAACTAGTAGTAGTTAGAACAACTACTTATCTATTTCGAAACTTTCCCATAAAGGAGTAGAATTATCTACATTTCGTTTTCTTACATTTATATCTCTCCCTATCTATTTTCATTGTAAGGAATGAAAATTATGTACATTATCTCTTCCCATTCGCATAAGCTTGCGAATACCTCAATCTCTGTATATATGTCTAATTATATCTATCCCGCTACCTTGACTTTTTAAGTAAAGTCAGAATTTCTGGATTTATTTAGTTGTCCATTCTATCGAGTAGCAGCCCTGTTTTGGAAGTTTTAGTTTGTGTGGAAACTCCCATAGCAATTTTCTTAATCCTTCAGTGTTGGCGGTTTTTGAAACCCCAGGCTGAAGTAGTGTTCAAAACTATGGGTGGTTGAACATCAAACGGAACAGCGCAGCTCTATTAACAGCGAGCCTGTTATACCGAAATGTTATAACTTAATTTTAATTCTTGTATATACAATATCTAATTATAAGTGTTTATAATAATAATCAACTTAGTAGCATGTTATCTAGAAAGAATGCATGTACATTTTCTTTTATCTACTTAGCATTAAGGTTTTGTAACTATAAATTTAATCTGCACGAGCGAATTAAATATTTCTTTTTATATTGTATAGCTAGTTAAAATGACTGACTGTGCGATATTATCTGAACGAATAGTAAATAAGGTAAAAAACTTTTACAAAGTCTGTTTTTGTAGAACACTATTCTCTCTCTTTTTCGATTTGTGTTGTCCTTGTTGGTCATCCACAATCATACCTTCATGTATACCCTTCTACGGGTATAGAAAGAACTAGAATTTTCTTCTAGTTTTTGAATTTTCTCTTGCATCGGTAAGGGGAGGTGTGTAACGTGAATACGTCACCTGTTGTCCTTTTTGCAAAGCTTCCCTCGTTTTAAAGAGAATTGTAAAATTACAGTTCCCTACAACTCCCTATAATATAGATCGCATCTTTGAACTGACTACCCACACCATATTCTGGCGCTGGTACTGTCTGGATAATTCACTACTAGATGGCATTGCACGTTTCGTTTCACTAGGATTTTGAGTTCCTTTCAGGAACCAAATAAGTTGTCGTTTCAGTCCGATCCTGAGTTCCTTTCAGGAACCAAATAAGTTGTCAACTGTCAATCAGATTTCAGTTCTGCCCGTGACATTTCTCCTTTCACCAACCGAAGGCGGATTTCCTCTCCAGTTCACGGAACTGAATTCACTTCCTTTTTATCTGTCCATCAAGAAAGTTGATTCTCTTGATCGTTCCCATCGAAGCCTGTTGTTCAGGGTAAGTCGCCATTACAGATATTTTTGAAGAGAAGCTCTAATTTGATTATTACTTATTTTTAGCTTCGGGGATTCTATCTCAACGTTACCTTATACCTTATCTTTACCTTTATCTCTGGTAAATACTTTGTCTTCTCCGGTATTTACTAATTATCTGGATTAATTGCCTATTGCGACCGAGGAAGCCATCTTGAACTAAGAAACAAAGGGAGCATGGCCCATTTTTATTCTCCAACTATCTAATTCATCCTTCCACCGTTTTCATTCATCCAAGGTGAAATAAATCAACATTTCGAAGATCTCCAATAACAACAGAACATTTTCCCGGTGCTAGTGCTGTTTACGACCTTTCAACCCCAGGAGCCTCGTCAGGGCGCGGTCCCTACACCTGCTGGTTTTCTTCTGGAGATTTCAATGCCTGATTAAGCACCACACCTAGTAAAGTCCAGGAGTTATTAATATCCTTTTTACTGTCAAAATAAAGACAGTTTTTACCTCAATCAGCTTCATCCCGGAAACTGTAAGTGTTGTCTTTTATTTTATTTCACCGATCATGACGAAGAAGGACTAGAAGATCAGTGCTAACTTAGTAAATTAATTAATTATCACTCACGAACTTTATCTTTCCCGATATAAATGATATCGGAAGTATCTTATTCTTTTGTACACAGCTGTACAAGATAAAGGATCCTTTATTTTCAAACAAACTGATTGTTTAAACATATTTATATCAGATTTAAAGCTTTTAAAATAAGACAGGATAATTATTTGATTTTAATTAAACAGGAAATGTAAACCATAATTTGCTCATTAAACATCTGTCCATTTTAACTTATTCTTTGAAAATCACATTAACATCTTTATAACCCTAAATCTACTTTTTATTAGTTCTTCATAGAGTTTAGGTAGCACAATAAAAATAAGAACTCGAGCAAATCGAGTTAATAAGAACTGAAGAACTCTTTGGCATCCCTAATCTACCTTAGATACCTATATATAGGGTGTACCTTTTAAATAATTAAAGCAGCAGAATAACTAGCACTCTGATAGTATTTGATTCAGTTTTCAAGTTATTCAACTTCATTATCTTCAGAGAAATTTGTCGTGAAAGTTTCTTTTGCAGTATTATCGTTTTGCCGAAACAACATTTTGCCCTTCGCTTGCACTGCAAGCTCTCGTTACTGCTACTTTCGACATTCCCTGAATTATAATTAATTATTTTGCTCACGCTGCAAGACTCAACTTATTTTATTGAATTATGTGTAGAGCGGAGTTAGTTTCCGAATAACGGCAGTCAGGTTTTCCTTTTGGGAGCCTGTTTAACCTAGTTTTAGTAACCAGAGTCCTACTGGCGGTTTCCGAGGGCAGGGCTCGCCCATATTGCTTTGTGTTTGAAACAAGGAGTGTTTAAAACTTGTTCTTTCTGTCTTTTCTTTCGGTTTGTTGGGATTTGTTGATTGTTGATTCGAGAGGAGTTCTCTCGGAAAAGTTTCTTGTGGAGACTTTTCCTTCCTTTTTACAAGGGGGGGTGTGCAGCGTGCCTTGCACGCTACGTTTTCTTTTTCAAAATTTTGATTCTCGATTTAGAATATTTTTATAAAGTTCAGAAGAGTTATGATTGACTGTACATTTTTGCTGGTGTAAGAGGCTGTATTAGGCAAAGATCACGAACGAACATCTGGCAGCTATTAAGAAATTCCTGCTTTTGTTATTTGAGTAAGACGTAGAAAACATGTCTGGTCGATTTTCTGTCCCGGTTCTAGGTTTTCAGAGTTTGAAAGGTATATCATCTTATGCGAATTAATTTTCCGCGTCTAACGAGACCACTCTCATCTTGCTACTCTAGATTTCCGATTAGTTATCCAGATAAAACCTAAAATATTCTTTCTTTGGGTGTGGGTTAAAAAACAGGAAAAGATAGTTGAGAAGACCCATAAAGAAACATGTAAAAAAAACTTGCATTTCGTTCTGAGACACGACAGGCCTCGAGTATATGCGGATTCACGATTGTGAAATTTAAGTTTGGATAGAGGGAGAACGGAAGAGGTTGGTCGTACTGCCGAAAGTGTACCAGAGTATATGGGAGTCGATCCGACAACGTCGCGTGCGAGTTTTAAGTGTTGCATACTGTCAATGATGAGATTTGGAGTGGAAAGTAGGTCAACATTTTCGGTTAGACGGTAGTTGGGGCGCATGAGTAGCGTCACCCCAGAAAAATTATAAGTAAGGGTAAGAGGACGCGTTAGGTTCATTTTTGGGTCTTAGTTCGGGAGGTCATGTAGCTTGTCTACAAGTTCGTAAATTAGTATTGGTCCCTTGTGTGAGCACCCATAGACGTTATTATGGTGAAGTTGTTTCCGTGAAAGATGCAGTCTTACGTGAGTAATCTTTTGAATTTAATTTTGGTCATTATAACTAATGTTCGCTTTCTTGTCTTTACAGACAAGGGACGTGGGTTTGGACTTAGTTTTGGGACTTAGTTTTAGACGTGGTTTTGGACTTACTTACTACTAGATTTAGTTTTGGACTTACTTACTTATTATTGGATTTAGTTTTAAACTTATTTTGGAGTTTCAAGTTCTAGAATGTTAGGTCCCGACTTCCAGTTTTGATTTTTAACTACTAATTTCCGATTTCCAGTTTTTGATTTCGATCTTTGAATTTCTAAGTTTTAACTTTTGATTCCTGAATTTTAATTTCGAACTTCTAGTTCTGAGTTTTGAGTTCCAATTTTCAAACTTCTGATTTACACGAAAGTTTACATAAAGATTCGATCATGTGGAGGCTTATGTAGGTACCTACCTAGGTAGGTACACTAGCCTGTGTGAAAGGTGATATTTGTAGAAGCTTGGAAAAATAAAGAAGAGTGGTGGAGTTTAGTTTGGAGACATGGAAGGTTTCATCAGGCAGAGGTCCTAGCACTTTGATATTTGGTCGTCACAAGGTAGCAGGGAGAGCAGTCCAGCTCATCCGGCACCTGGAGCACCAACCAAGGGGTGCTAACACCAGCACAAAGGCAGTTCCAGTAACCATGCCGGCCTATGCTTTGATCATCGCGCTTAATTAGGTTAGAGGAACCTTAGTTCGTCAGTTTTGAGATGGAGTTTTGAATAATAAGGTATGTCTTTATGAGTGAATAAACTTTTGCTATTTTCCGATAATCAAGAAAATTAAATAAATTCAAGTACAGTGTTTAATTGATTTCATCACCTATGACTTTCTAAGTGAATTTGATTTTTGATAATATGTTATGAACTTTTATTGTGGTCAGCAAGTGACTAATGTAATGGTTATGTGTAAAAATAATTTATTAAATTTATCGTATGTGTTTAGGATTTCGAGTTGGAGATGATCATTTTCTAAATTAAATTTTGAATTTCAGATTTTGTAGGTAGATACCTGTTTTTATATAGAAACTTTTGCTTAAGATAAATTTAAATTTTTGAGAAATAACTTCTGATTTAACTCGAGTTCTATTCAGAATCATACCTATGTGTTATAGTTTAGAAATTGTTTAATAGAATTTGAACTTTAGAAATTTTTATCTGAACTATTGAAATGATATAGGTATCTATTTTGAATTTTTAGTCATGTAAGTTTGATATCTTTGGTAATAAGGTAGTATTTATGTTTGAAGGTTTGAATCAGGATTACTGATTTTGATTATTAGATTTATTGTTTAGGTATAAGATCTATTGGTGATTACCAGCCTAGTCTATTGTACTGATGAAATTGATTTTAATAAATCTTTGTATTAAAATTCAACAATTTTAGAGTATTGAGAATCAACCCTCCTCATGTTCTTTTAAATTATTTATTCAATCAGTAGAGTAACATCAAGAATAAGGCGATATATCCTGGTATATTTTGGTGAGGTTTATTAATTTTTGGTTATTGTTTTTAAAATTGTTAGGAGTTACTACGGGTCCAGTCTGGTTCGGTGGATGCTGGATTTTCCAGAGGAAGGCCACATTTATCTGTCCCGGGCTGGATAATCACAACGAACCTTTTGGTGAAGTTTGGTTTTGGTTTGATACTTTGGAAATTTTAGACGATCACTTTTCAAAATTTAAAATTTATTTTTCTTCCGACATTTAGAATATTTGGGTGGGGCATTCGAAATTTGATATGTCCTACTCGACAGGCCAATGTGGCTAATGTTACAAATTTGCCTAGTCACATTGAGATCTGTCAATAGCCACCTCCTTTTTGGGGTTAAGGTAAGTGAATTATTTTTTATTAATCAACTTTTTGAGTGGGAGTAAGCGAGGGGGAGGAAGGCTCCAAGATCGGGAGAACGAGGTAGCCATGATATTGGACCTCTAGTGTCTTAGTGACATAGCGACTTAGTGTCACTTCCTGGTTGACTGAAAAAATTACGATTCTTTAAATGCTTGTAACTTCTAAACAAAAACGAATCGGACCCATGTTTATTAAAAAAAAATATGTTTAAAATCAAGCAACCAACCATCTGTCAAAGTTTGTCATAGAGCTTGTAGAACACCCTGTATAGGTAGTCTGAAAAAATAAACTTTAGTTAGGTACCTATCATCATAATGGAATTTGATTCCTCTGAATCTGAAGCAGAAAATACACCACCTGAAGTCAGAAAACAAGCAGGTTATTTGAATTTGCTACCTGTAGTTTCGAGAGAAAAATACGAATCTGCTTATAAACATTTCATAAATTGGAGAAAAGGTCATAAAAGCAGAGTATTGTCAGAAAAAATAATTTATGTGTTAAATTTGTTAAATAATTAATCTGTTAAATTGTGGTCGTAGGAAAAGTACTGTGTGTATCACGTGAGAAAAAAGAAATTTCACACTCGTGAGAAATTTTCTCTTTTCCGCACTTGTTTCACAATATACTATTACAGTTGCTGCATGTTTACTTTACATGGTCGAATTTGATGACGAATATCTGACAGAACTGATTTTCGTTTCAGATAGACAGCTGAGATCATGTGGTCGGTTGTATGATGAAAACGTATGATTGCAGGCAGAATTGCAGTCCCCTTAAGTAAATCAAGTCCGTACTTGTCGAACAACAATGTTAAATTGTGAAAAAATAAGGTGCGGCTATGCCCTATAGAGTCTCCACGCAAATAATTCCCATAGGAATGAAAAACGTTGTTAGCAAAGTTCACGAAAAATCGTCTAAGGAATGATTGACTTGTGTAGCCTCTTTTTGACCTAGGAAAAGGCTTTTGGTTATTTTGGCAAAAAATTTATAAGCCACTTTATTGATTATAAAATCGTCTAAAACGTTTTCCTTTACCATTTTTTCTAATCCCAATAATAAGGATGCCATCTCAGTTTAAAGAAATTCGCGTTTTCAAAAAAAGGTTTTCATAAAAAAAACGTTCCGCTATCAGCAGCAGTTTACGAGATCCCGGTACTAAACATTTAAAAAATCAATTTTGTATAATAATTGAGAAAATATTCAGAAATGATACGAGTATGATACCTGACCACACGGAAAACGCAACGAACTCGATGTTTCTGGTCACTTTTATCTAGAAGGCGACCGATCACGGATCGAATACTCTAGAACATAATATATGGTGAGAGCTTTAATCTGATTCCGAGTGGTAGGTCGAGACTGATTGTGTTTCAATTATTAAATGAGAGACAGGCTTCCAGTTAAAAAATAGCAGTAGATCGGCAAATCTCTCCTAGAAAAACTAGTTCTTTCCAATTTTTTTTATTCATCACTAACGCTAGATTCTTCTTTCTGTTACAGATTCTTCTACCGTAACTGCCAGCATGTAGTCCACCTCAACATACAAAAATGAACGCTACAACTTTAGCCTCTGATCTACACTTCGACCTGAATGGTACACTCAACTTGACCGAATATGTGCCGTACAGTCAGAGGCCGGAGACGTACATTGTTCCAGTGGTGTTTTTCATCATCTTCGTTATCGGTGTGCTTGGTAACGGAACATTGGTCGTGATTTTCCTTAGACATCGCAACATGCGCAATGTGCCAAACACGTAAGTAATACTAAATTTTAATAAAAATTGTCGATACCAGCTAAATATTGTGATTGCACCGATACTTGTACTCAAAATTGTGTTTAAATGCGAGAAATTTAATCTGTCAATTCTTCATCCACTTGCGTCTTCAATTATGAAACATGGCAATGTTATCCAAAAGTTCATCAAGACTGCAAAATTTTGTTTTATCCAGTAAGGGCACTGCTATAAATCGAACGTTGATGTCTTTTATTCCAACTTCTGCACAAATTTCATTGGTAAGTTGGTCTTTGAAGTGAGAAAGTAGTACAAGAACGTCTTTATTATTGCAGTCAATGACACACCTTAAATATCGTGCACGTTCCGGTTCCAGGATGTATAAAAGAATTCTCGTATCAGATAGAGGAAAGTAAATCGATGTTAGGTAGATAATTAGCGTTATACACTCAAAATTTTTAATCCCCCGCTGGTGACAAATATTAAACTTGAATCATTAGAATACCTCGTAGAATTTATGAGCCAAAAAATGGTTGATTGTTGTTTGTTGAATACCGAACGGATAATGAGATAAGATGCGGTAAAATCTGCGTTAGTGGTCCATGACAGTGTCGACACTTTCAGCATTAAATGGCTTTTCGAAAACTGTCTTGCTTACAAGATCCGCGTAGTCCCCAAAAGTTGATGTAGTCGTTGATTTGCCTATAGCTTGTACCGGGTGTCCCAACACTAGTGCCCACTCCCTAAATAGAGCTTAATTTTAAAGATAAAAAATTGAAATTTTGAGGATTTGTGTACTTGATATAGGACCACGGAATGGCATAATCAGTTTCATTAAAAAAAAATTAGTTCGGGCGCCAGCGATAAAAACCTGTAATACGGTGGTAAATTGTCGAAAAAAAATCCATTTTTTTTCAATACATGCGTGGAAATCGATTAATAAAATAAAAATTCCTTGAAATAAATGTGAAAAAACTGATTATAAGACTTTAATTAAATAAAATATAATTATATAGCAATGACAGGTATAGAAAACTGATTTATGATGTGCAATACGGTGATCAATATAATCTGAAAACGGTAGGTGCATAAAGTTTTATGACAAAGTAAATAAGGCCCAAATAAATAGAAGGACGGCTCTTGCTAAGCTAGCCGGCACACCGAACCTGCACTGGACAGTGTTGTAGTATGGAGTCATGAAAAAGGTGAATATTAAAAAAATATTAAAAATGTTTTTTAATGAAACTAATTATGCCATTCCGTGGTCCTATATCAAGTACACAAATCCTCAAAATTTCAATTTTTTATCTTTAACATTAAGCTCTATTTAGGGGGTGGACACTAGTGTTGGGACACCCGGTACAAGATACATATGTAATCAATTATTATTATACATAATGTATGAGTTTTCTCAAACTCACTGGAAATACTTATGAATGCAATACTGGAATGAATAAGTATTGGTATTAGCAGACTCTCTCTACAACCTTTTTTTGAAGATAATCTTGTCTGCGTTGTGAAGCTTTCAAATTTGTGCTTTTAATGTAGCGCGGTGCGATGCGAGCCAACGAAACCAAAACTCGCCTTTCTCGAGCACCATCTTGCGTAAAAATCCATAAAAAATTAAAAAGCTCTCAATCAAAAAAATGGTAATATGATAGATGTACCGTATGTGTAAAATATTCAGTCAGTTTGAACGAGCTTTTACATTTTACCCCCCCCCCCCCCCCCGCCGTACAGGACTACTTTTGACGCTTTCGAAATTTTGGCAGTTTTTATGGTATGGTTTCATTTAAAATTGATTCCAGCTTTTAATCTTTTAATGCAAAACGAAAATCATAATGTGACGCTCTGTAGGCTCTACTAATAACTCCATCAATGAACCGATTGGAAATTTATAAATTTTGCTACGTATTGGATTAAAGATTCAAATTCTTAAGTGTTTCACGGCCGGTTCTCTATAAAAGTTACATTTACTCAATACAAATAACTAATCCAAGCGGATATGAAAACAATGCTTTTACATTGTCTTAATCTTACGTAACCTATTAGTTTTTATTGCTTGCATCAGGTGTTTTGTATGGATTCCAGAAACTTGATTAAAATAGAATCAGTCTAAGTAATGGCAGATCTCGTATTATTTGCTTTGTTCTCTTAAGTTTTATAGTTTAATTTCACAAATGGTTCGAATGACTACTCTAAAAGTACCTAATTAAAAATAAAAAGCAAATAAACAAGCCTCCTAAGAATACAACTCATGCAAAACGTTAGCATTCTGAAAGGTAAAATTAATAAAGAAGTTTCTCTTTGTTGCTTTCAAGAATGGAGATATTTCAGATATGCTTGAGTAACCGAAGCTCTAGCAAATGTGAACTTTTCACTGAGTCGAGATGATGAAAGGAGAGAAGCCAAGAATTAAAATGGAAATGAGAAAAACTTGCATACTTGCCCTAATTGGAGAAGACAAAATTAGATAATTTGTACTACCTACCCTGAAATAACAAAGTATGATTGGAGTCATAACCAAATAAGCAAACAGCTCGGTATGATGCTACTGGATAATTTTACAAGGTCTTTCCGGAGCATTTAAAGTTTTCTGAAAATTGAGCAAACTACCTTATTTCCAGAATACTTGTAGACAACCAAAACAAGGCAACCGGTAGTTCACAACTAAGCAATAGTGATGGGAGATATTTATCGAACTGTAATTTAGTCGTTGATATATCGATCGACCGCAATCACAGCTCGTGATTTGACTGAGAAAATATCGGTGACTGAAGTCACAGTTGAAATAATAGCACCTATTACTATTTAATCGGGGTGACTATTACCAATATAAAGTAGCAGCCCATCAGCTGTACACGATTGAGTATGGTTAGTCTCCTCACCATATAGTTGCTTATGATCGTCAGATAAGATTGATGACAGTTTAGTACTTGTGCACACTCTAAAATTGATCAAATTGTTAAACGATGAGATTTTATGATATTAGTTAGAAACGATTAGTCACTCGCGATTGGTCGCCTACGACTAGTGTTGCCTCGTATTGGTTTGCATCCTATTGTTTGCGTCTCGGTGGATGAACGACCTTATTCAGAATTCACATTGCTATTGAATTTTTCTACCATTTCTGGTAATATGGCCAGGTGGTTCAATAAAATACCACGAAACGAAACGGTCTGACCTGAAAGCTCAGATCAAGCTGATACCTCTACAAATGTCGCTACTGTCGTCAAGTCGTTGAGTACCAGTTGAACGACTCCTTTAAGACCATATATCATGATGAACCCTATAGGGCGCTGAGCATTACTTCAGAGCGAATAATTCTAGTTGCTTGCGGTTATGGGGCTCTGCCAAATGAGCTCAACCCTGTAACCCTCTCCATTTCCTCCCTGTTAAAAACACATTTATACAATTATAAAGTTTGTTGAATAAAATCGTTTTAAATTTTTGATAGCAATGTTATTATGAAATTTTCAGCAGAACTCTGCAGCGGTAAAGTTTTTACTTCAATACCTATTTTCAAGCATGCAGACGACGCAATCAAACTCTTTTTCAAATGTCTAGACGGGTTACTCTTCTAAACATCATGCTTGAGAAATAAATTTTCTCTTAGGTACTACTTCAACATCTCATTTAACAACTGGCACAAATATATTATATTAAGTTTTACAATCTTGTAGATTTCGGAATTTTCTATTTTTGAACTCATCAAAAGAGAATTATTGCGAAAGGAGGGAAAAACTGTGCAGGTAGTTGAATTTTTAAACAGATCTAAGTGGGCGGTTTTATATTCCTTGAACGTGTAATTTTGACGAAAATGTAATATCAGCGCGAGGAATTAGGTATACAGCGCTTGGGATAAAGTATACCAACTGCTGGTTCAAAGCTTTTAATATAAATCTTTGTAACTCTTCTCGTTTAATTTTTTAATTTTTTACCACATCTTTTTATTGGTAATATCTGCCTTGGTTGGAATAATTTATCTAAAACAGCTGAAGGATGTGTCACTTAAAAAATTCTTATCTGTGAAACTTCCTTCAGAGATCATAATAATTGATCTTTAATGGAATCCTCTCTTACGATGCTGGAGCTCTAGAAGATTTTATCTGTCGTGAATGCCTTCATATGAAAATAGCTTATTAGTGAATATTTTGACAAACAGTCAGAAGAAGATAAAAAGTCGGCATTTTTGCGGTGCATGCTCTTTAAGTGTTATAAGAACATAGGGCGGGTTGGCTGTTCGATTAACCAGATAAGAGAGTCCCAGAATAAATCCGGGCACGAAAGAAAAAAGGTTTTAATTAAAATAGAAACCACTTAAACTTCTACTATTTATTCACACCTTGCTAAGCAATTATTTATAATCATTTTATTCTCTCTAACCATCTTCAAATTTACATTTCCCTATCGCTTACTTATAAATTTAAAACTCTTCCAATCTTTAAACTACTACTGCAATGTGATGGATTCGAATGATTTTCATCTGGACGCTTTCAGAATCTCGCGCGCAACTCTATCCTTTTTTGATTTAACTAGTTCCGTCAGTAAATGTCACCAGTCGTTATGTAAAAGCAACTATATAGGAATCATTTTATCCACTACTTTGAATAATAGAATGCGATTTTTTGACAGTTAAAGCCGTGCATTAACGTTGTGAATTGAATAATATTGACAGTAGAATTGAATTATTACATTATTCAATCGATCTGTCGAATCAGGTAAAATATTTTAAATTTGAATAATAATAATTAATATTGTCAGGATATATCTGTTAATATAAAAATAATAATTGAAGGGGTAAGAAGCAAACGGGTTCAAGTGATACTATAGAAATGGAGTAAATGAGTCCTAAACTTTCTTTTGTGTTGTAAAATCTAGGGCGCAAAATTGGAAAAGCTGTTTTAAAAATATATATGGGCTCTATCCAACATTTTGGTAATAATTTTACCAACAAATTGCTACTTTTCAGTACTCAAAAACGTACTTATCTCATTTTTCCATTTTTTGTCACTTGAACCCTTTTGCGTCTTACCCCTTCAATTATAACAAACTTTGTCTGTCATCTTTCGTTTTCACAGTTTATTTAATTATATATTTATTTATTTGTTAAACAATATCTGAGCTTCCTTGGGGCTAATATTAATTTTACCACCAAACGTTCTTTGGAGAACAAATTAGAAACTAAACTAGAAACAGCACGAGAGGCGAAGACTGAAGACATGGACGGTACCGTTTCGTCCTTATTATGGACTCATCAGCATATCATATCAGTCAGACCCACGCTACACATACTGTACGATAGTTGAATGTTATATATATCTTAACTGGTATTTTCTAATTATTGTAGTGACCTGCAATTTTTTATGAACTAGTAGCAAACATGCGTGTCAATATAGTCCCCGCTAACAGTAGAGTTGTCACGGATATATGAGCTTTACACTACAATGCAGAGTTTTATTTAAGAACTACACATTGATCCCTATAAGTATACCTACCCACATTCATTTTAAACAAGTTAGCGAATTTTTCGCAGTGTATTTATTACGTAGAAATTTGTTTTGCCCAGAACCTTTAGTGGCAAATTAAATTAGAACCTGAATCCCAAGAAAGCTCAAAATCTATTATAATCAAAATAAATGATTCAATAATCATAAAACTAAAGCAACCAGGGTGGAAAAATGTGCCTTTAACATTGTAACCGCCCACCCCCCTGGCCATGTGATCTCTAGGAATTTAGAACCCCTCGTTGTCTCGTCCTTCTTCGTAGTTTACCCTCAGTTCGTAAGATGGGGTTGCAGAGATTAATTAAACAAAGAAATAAAACAAACAAATTCATATAACACCTATGGAATCTGATCTTTTTTGAATTTAATTACACCTTTTTGAATTATTTACATTCCTTCAAAATTATTTACAATACATACATATTTTTATTTATTTCAAACTTTTATTTGATTTATGTAATTTAATTTTAGGGTGATATGGAATTACGTAACGCTTCTCAAATATTATGTTTATTGACGTTTTACTCCAGGCCAGGAGATCCCTTTTGTTGGGCTGATTTATGGGCCCTATTCACTGGAGTAGAGACCTGTTTCGTTTTCGCTTTCTAAACCATTCACATTCCACTTTTACAACCACTATTGTTTGTTGCGGCTGTCCCGGCTAGATTCGGTTTTCACTTTCAGATGACAGGGTTTCCAAATGGGGTGTTGTCTGAAGCTCAGTTATTTTATTTAATTTACATAAATTAAGTTGCAACTTGGTCGCGGGGGCCAAGTGCACTGATCTTTAACCCTTTTTGATTTGATTTTGGTGGTGGAAATCCTTAAGACAGGATTGGAAACACAGACTGACGGCTCTACTGCTATATACTCTAATTTACTCTAATTACGATACCTACTCTAAATATGATACTTTCTAGCCGCTGTGTTTTAGGGTTGGCTAGTGTTTTAATTGCTAGTCTTATGATTGCGGAATAACTCATTACAGAAGGAGAACCGCGAGCTCCCGAACTTATTTTGTACTGAAATAACAAAATGGCTCACAAGAAAATACACAGACCATTCTCTTCTCTGTCAAGTAGTGCCATTCACATACATTCATTGTGCCACATTCCGACTTGCGTTGCTGGCCACAGCAATCGATGGTCTCCAATGAGAATCTTTTGCCCTATCAGATTGTGTGTGTTTAAGAGAATAGATGCACCCCCTTGTACTGAACTAATTTGTTATCAGGTACAGAAGTATGTGTCTCGATTGAATGTTCGTATGGATCTGATCATCTTTGACTCAGTCCTGTTCTCTCTTCCCTAACAATTTATTATACCATACATAAGAAAAATTCCCAATCAGATTACCAAATCTATGCAATTAAATTAAATTCTGAATGTGAATTCTGTGATCTTTTTAACCCTGTGATTCTTTCTGATTTGATTTGAAAAAGTATTTTGAATTTAAATTTGAGAAACGTTGCAACCATACAGACAGGTCCTGGCAGATTCGTAGATCTGGCTCCTGTGACAAAAGAAAGAAATATCAACGAGAGCAGTAACTATAATAAAGAGCTAAATTCAATATTTACAAATTTAAGTTCAACGATTTATTTTCACCTGTAACATTAGGTTTCCGAGTGGAGGAAATGGAGGCTGGTCCTAGTGGAGGGAGGGGGTTCCTCTCTCGCACGGTCGGGTCGGTTGGACTGGGTACGGCAGCCGGAACTGACGACATGGCAACATGGTCCGCCTTCTGGAGAGTCCGTTTCTTTCTTGGACAGAACAGGTGTCTTAGTGGCACTTTTACTTGTCTTGCTTCTTTTCTTTACTACGGGCATTGACGAAGCGATTGCTTGATTTCGCAACTGTCTCTTACTCATGATGATATTCTCAATTATAATTTAGGAGACTTGGTTGGTAGGTTTAAAAGGTACTTATTATCCGGTTCACGAAGCCAACAGATAATAAGCGTGGGTAAAAAGTGTCGGAAAAGATCCGGTTCGGTAGCCACAGATCTTAGAGAGGTAGGTAGGATATCTCCGGTTCACGAAGCCAACAGAGATTATGGGTAGAGGACAGATAGATAAAGAATCATCCGACATCAAATCTCGGCGGTCTTATATAGTCGCTGAACCCCTTTCTCTCTCTACATTCCATTGTATGTTAAAGTAGGTCACCCATGTCGCTTTCTCTTCCTTTATCTCATAGTCTCATACAGTTTATTCTGGGCTTTCTATGATTTCCCTTCACGTGATTTATTCAAATTTCATCTCAATCGGTTTATCTCGCAATCCTCTAGCTGCTGACACTTTTCCGGTTTCGATATCATTTATTTCAAGGAAGTTACTTTGTAATTTGGCATTATATCCGGTGGAAGTTTTCAACGCAGATGCTTTGTTGAAGTGTTTAAATCTCAGTTTTTCTTACTATTCAATGGGATTTTCAGTTACTTAAGTTTCTCCCTGGATAGTATTATTACTTGTTGATAACCCGCCTTAATCTCATAAACTTTGATAAGGTAGTTCTTCACGATCGAGCCGTTTTGTTCTCAAGTTTTCATTTCTATTGAGTTTTCCTGAGATTTTCTTCGTGATATGGATCAGACGTAGTTATTTAAATGATTTGTAATTCATATGGTGTTGGTAGGTATTTGCTGCATTACTTCTGGGCATGTAACTTATCAAAGGTTTCCTATTTCCCGGTATTTTCTCTATCTAGGCGTATCATGTCTGGAAATACTGATGACATATCTTAATTGGGTGCTGACTGGTAACTTCCCGAGTTTTCTTATGTTCTGAATAAGTTGATTTTGAAAATTTAAGGGGCTGTATTTCTGGTTGCCTACCGATGATACTCATAGTCGAATTTTACGGAGTTTTTGTTGAAAATTTGCATGCCCCAGGGGCTATATGTTTCAACATCTTAATTCATGTATGAATTAAGAAATTAATTCTTGAAATAAAAAAAAAGGGTTTGTTATTTTGAATTTTAAAATTTCCCCCACTCCTTCAGAAGGGATGAGGGATATGAGGCGGTTTGTGTGTTTAATAAACGATGTCTCCCACTGAACTAAACCACTTTTGTAGAAACCATTTTTCCGCAGAATGCTCACTTGTTGAGATATTTGGATATTTAACGTTATAAGAATCATTTTTGACCCAGTTATCAATAAATTGATTATTCTCTGCACTTGATCTCGGTAGGCTGAGGAACAAAAAAATATTATCAGAGCGAAATCGCTGAATTCTGAAAATCCCATTTATGATTAATTACCAGTGTGGGCGTCATCAGACGCATTACAAATTACGATGAAGAATAATATGAAATGAGGCCACATTTGAAAAGGTGTCTCTTATTTTAAAGGATTACAATATAGGGCAGTGGGTACATAATATTTTTCTTCCTCATGGCCTGCTGTTCCCAAGGGGTAAAACTGCGGGACCGTGTCCTACATTTCGGACATTATTTTCCGTTATTTGGGGTTGTTATTATGTTCGTAATTGTAATAACCATTTGCGAAGTCGGAAGCATTAATCGTACAGTCACCAAAATTAGACCTAGAGTTTCATGAAGGAAGTTGGATAGGAAATAATAATTTAAACTTAGACCTATGCGAAAAAAATTTTTGCACGTAAATAAATCAATATGTACCTACGAGGCAAGAATCGTTTAGAATCGAGTCAAATGTCAAATAATTGCTTAGAAATCTGATAAAAGGGGGATACCTAACACGTGTTTCTGTATCGATAAATAATACAGAAGACACTAAAAGCGCGTAGGTATAGGGAGAAAGTTTCCTACTTTAAGTTTCTCTCCACGTATCACTTAAAAATAAGACAAGTCTATTCCATTAACTTGATTTCATCTTATTTTATTAATCCTGAAATATTGATAGGGGTTTTCTGTGCATACTTTTATGACATCCTATATTCTTTCAAGTACCTATAAGAATTGCAAGAACAGGTCGGCAGAGACTTTTGAAGTAAATTTTATAAATGTTTTAATGATGAAATATGATGAGGGATAATCATCACAATTTTCCGTTATGAAGGTGAGCAATATTTTGTTGTATAATTTCAGAATATATAAAAATTCAAATCAAAGCTTGCAGACTAGCCTTATATTTGTATTATATTTTTGCGGCCTATAATTTCAATTTTGCAAAAAAAAGGTATCAAAGTCAATTTACATCCAACAGCACGGACAAGATCCAAGTGTCCAACCCGATGCAGAACACGTGAATTTTTATTAATAAATTGATTTTGAATAGCTGCATCCACATCTAACCGGGACGGGCCTATTGTCATCGCTTAATAAATGCAGTCATTTAAAATTCATTTATAAATAATGCACGACTACGTTGAACAGTGTAGCATGCCATGCTTGCGCTACTCGGTTAAAGGAAGAATTAATTACGGCCTATGTAGGTAAATTTTGTTGAAATTCTGCATAAAATGTAAATGACTGTATAATTTCAGAACACTTTTCTGGTAATTGACTGTATAAAAGGGAGAGTGGGGACGTAAGTTAATAAAAGCTCCAGAAAAAGTTGAATGAGATAGCGTGTAGCGTAGTAGACTTTTTAGTCGACTTACTTCTATTAAAGCCACATTATTGAAACTTTTTTTCTGAATAATTTGGTATAGATTTCAATAAAATCAATCCATTGACCAATTAACTGTATCAATAAAAAAAAAGATTATCTCTCAGAATTAAATTTAAAAATAAGGCAAATACAGGAAGTGAGAAAACGATTTGATATAATAAATCATCGGTAGCGGTGGTTCTCCAGGTTTCGAACAGTTGTAGCGATGTGCACGATTTCTGTAAAAAAAAATGATCGAGGCTAAATTACGAACGTATGAACGAGTAGAGCTAGGGTGAACGGCGTGGCAACGTATGTTTTAAAACAAGGGAACTTGAATCACTTCATCTTCCTGGAAAAGTTCCCACCTATTGGTGGAATTTGACAAGTGAGTTCGTGAGTGTCCGGAACAGCCCATCGACTATAAAATTTTGTACTCGGAAACCATCCTTGAGTTAAGCCTCGAAATGTCCAGACGGTCAGCCATTTTGTTTGATTTTTTTTTTGTTTTTTTTTAACTTTGTAGGTAAGCTTTCTAAGTAAAGGGTAGGGGTACAAATTACCACAGAGAGAGATGAAAAACGCCTTCAACACCCGGCCCCTGTCCGTGTCGTTAGATGTAAATTGACCTTTATTGGGTTCGAGTTTGTCAAACCACAAAAATAAGTCAGATTAAAATTCATTTCTGAAACAAATACAGGATGTCTCATGAAGAATCCACAAAATCAAAAAAATCTGAAGACTGATTAGTTCTATATTTGTAACCATGTCGAAGGAGACACTACCACATCAGAAGAAAGCAGAGACCAGAAGCGATTACGGTACATTAGAGATCCCGGTTTAGCACGATTAGTTCCAGAAACGGCGAAATGGTAAGTAGCTGCCGATGAAAGCCAGAGATAATATAGGGAAAGTTGTGCACAGTTTGAATAACCATTCATCAAGCCATGTCACACTTGTCACGAGGTTTTTATTCACACCATTGAATTTGTAACGTTAAACACGTTAGAGCTTGTGTAATATAGTATATTGTGAAACAAGTGCGGAAAAGAGAAAATTTCTCACGAGTGTGAAACAATTGTGACACTCGACTTCGTCTCGTGTCACAATTCACACGAGTGTGAAATTTCTTTTCCGCACGTGATACACACAGTACTTTTCCTACGACCACAATTTAACAGATTAATTATTTAACAAATTTAACACATAAATTATTTTTTCTGACAATGCTCTGCTTTTATGACCTTTTCTCCAATTTATGAAATGTTTATAAGCAGATTCGTATTTTTCTCTCGAAACTACAGGTAGCAAGTTCAAAGAACACAAACCTGCTTGTTTTCTGACTTCAGGTGGTGTATTTTCTGCTTCAGATTCAGAGGAATTACAATCCATTATAATGATAGGTACCTAACTAAAGATTATTTCTTCAGACTACCTAACCAATTCTACCAATGACTTTTTAATATTACTATTATATATCTACTGTTAAATCATTGAATTCTACCGACAATATTATTATTATTTATTATTAGACTCCGTATAAACTAAAAATAAGTGACGTGAGCGTGGAGACGTGGTAGATAATAACAATGATTTAAGAGAGGTTAGTATATCATTGATATGCAACTTCTACACAACGCAGGCGCTGTGCGTCGTCGATTGAAGTTAGTAGAGGACTGTGGTAGAGGTGTGCGAGTTATTCACGTTCGTGAATTTGATTTGAACGCTACCAATGCTGTTATTAGCGATCAACTCGTAAATTTTAATAATTACTGCCACAAGAGAATAATGAGTATATTTTATAGTCTTGTCGGGTTCTATGTTATCCCATTTGTGTTTATTTTGTTACCTTGAAGCTTTAAATGAATAGTTATTCCATTAACAATAAGTAACAGTTGAGTTCTCAGTTACCGCCCATCACTATTGTTTACATTACAACTGTACGGAAACGATTTTTGGCTATGCGTTATGTCACTTTGTCGCACAGTTTTGGATACGTGAGAAATCTGCTAGTTTGCGCACAAAAAACGATGCGCAAAGTAGTGTTTTGTATAGTGGTCGTAGGAAAAATACTTTATAATACTACTAAGTAATGATATCTCTCGTCAACAAAACCTATCTCTACCCTTCCGAGTAAAGAAAGTGATAAAAACATTATCGCTATTGCAGATTGCAGATATTTGAAATTCTTCTACCTCTGAAATAACTTATTTCTGCAGTCATGCTCGTTAGCAATGTCTTAATCCTGTTTGGCTATTGGTCGATAGTCATATCCGGATTCAACTGGCATAAGATGTTTTATGATTCATTTTCAATTTTCATTTTATCTTGAATAAAAGAACGTTTAATAAACCTTCCTCGATGATCATTAAATCAAATCAGGGTTATGGTAAGACCATCATTTTATCTTAAGACCATCATTTTTCTTATAAATAACTCAAAGGTCCTAATTGAATTTTATTATTGTGCTTGTTTTTGCTTCTACCTTAATAATTCTTGAATCCATCAAGATCACCTACGACCTGTATCTTGTCCATGCGATCTGCAAAATTTTGTGCAATCGTAAAAAATATCTCAAAAGTTTCATCCATTTCAATGTGAAGAATAGAAAATGGCAGTTTCTTCAAGATATTTCTGTACACCTCGAAGAGATTTCCATTTCTACAAAGTTTGGTCTGCAACACCTGTTGGCGCCTTCGCTGATATATTTTGCACTATTTTGAAACTGGATTATAATATCTCCGTGGAGACATGCTGTGCCCTCTATTTTCTTGGTAGATTAACATTTTCAATGAGTTGCTGACGTGTGATGAGTCATAATAATAATAATAATAGTCCTGTCAGGATTATTAAATTAAAACGCTAGTCGCCTATAAAATATCCTATAAGAATTCGTCCATAATGTGGGATTATGGCAGTCGTTTTCATGTTGCATTCGCTGCACCATTTTCACTCCTGACATAATCCCTTACATTATGAACTAATTTTATAACGTAGGTAGGTACTATTATGTATGGATAACAAAATAAATAGGTCGTAACTAGTTGTTCAATGCAAATATAATACCTCGGATGTAATCTTTCTTCATATAAGAGATAACTTCATAAACTAAATGAATCAACTTCTAACTTGACAAATTTACTAATTAATATCAGTTTGTTAGTGCACTTTCTTCAACAACTTACGACATACGGGACATTAATAGGATGGTTCATGCAGAAACTAAAGGACTGAGTTATTTTCAAAATTAAATTAGTCTACTATATCTGTAGATCTAACTCCACTGTACGTGCTATCATTGAAATACGCTCTTGGCCTCCCATCTTGGTTTAATCCTAATGAACCTAATTTAAAAGGCTCAAAGAAGCTGCGTGCTATTACCTAGTAAATGACTTGGTTTTTTTAGAAAATAAATGTGTCCTTAAATGATTACCTGCACGATATTGTCGAAATAAATTATCTGATCTCTTAGTTTTGGAAACTTGTATTCTGGGCACTTCGTCCTCTGCGAAAATCTATACAAGCCGTTACTCATGAGTGATGGGGATACATTTATGGAACCGTGATTTAATATAGCTACCGATATCGATACCTACCGATCGCGTCTGTGATTTATGAAATTATCGGCGATTAATATCGCCCGCCACTACATTTTATTACAAATCACGATTCATCGTTCACCCTGGCGACTACTAACAATCAAAGTGACAAAGTCATTACATCACTCAATATCAAAGTCGTACTAGATAACCTGACTGGTCTCCATGCATTTTTTTTTTCGGTCATATTTTAAGGAATTTATTTTTACATCTTGAGATGTCATCTAACTATTTTATGAAATTACATATTATCTATCGATATAAGTACATTTAGTCACTCGTGATCACGACTAGCTGCCTTGTGTCGGTTTTCTAGATGGAAAAAATGTCTTTAAAAGAGATAAATAAACAATTTCATTACCTATAGTTATTTGAGGAAGATTTCTGGAAGGTATATTGGCGGATGAAGTTATCAGAATATTTAGTGCATATACTTTGCAAGTACAAAAATTTTTCAACGTTTGACGTATTATAGGTATTGATTTATAGTCATAACTAGCAGGAATTCAAGACTTATGTATATTCTCAATTCTTTTTCAAATATTTTCAATGATTTTTTGATTCATGTCAGCAGCACATAAAGCTTCTAAAAGCACACAACATAATTATAATAGAGGGAATAATTAAGCTAAGGTTTATGGATAAGAGGAGTAGGGTTGGTTACTAAACCCGGTTTGCATATTATTCTTGATATCGTAAGCTTGATGTGTCACCATAATCATCTTGATTTCAATATACTTAAGCGCAATACAGCGTTAAGTAGACAAAGCATCAGTCTATGTATTCCTTAATAACAACCTCGGATTTAATAGGTTTAACTAAAGTAAGACTAAGCCCATGATTTAGGTGCTTTTTGAGATGAGATTGCATCTTCCTAGCTTCTCTGCGGGATTCTAATATTCTTATTAATTTGTAACATAGGAACTCCAAATGGTTTTCAAGCATGTCTTTTTGTCTTCTCAAATGAGATTAATCTAAATTCTAAAATATGCTAGCTCGATCAGACTCCAGAAACTATCCGTGACTGAGTTGTAATATAAAAGAGGTTACGTGTACAGAGGTCATTCTTGAATTTTTCCATGATCAATAGTAATTATATCGACGTCTCTTTGCTTCACATTTCAATTCTTATATAGGGCTCGATTTATGTAGAATTGTTCTGAGTATACTCGACAATACTTGAAAACAACAATACGTTTCATATTATGTTTCATATCGCATTGATATGTTAAATGACATCAATGGGTCTACCAATAATATTGATTTTTACTTTGGAAACAAAAACATTGAAAACCTCTTTAATGAAATATTAGAAAATTCGTAATTATTCTTAACTAAAATTAAAATGACAAAACTACAAATTTTTTCAAGTAAAATAAATATGCTTCTTTTCATGCCCGATGGCCATGACGTCACTGGTAACAAAAGTTCAAGTTAGCTATTTTTTCGCGTTTTTCACTCTCATACCTAAAGTCTGTACACTGAGAGTTGTCTGTTGTGATAACTAAGGATACATCATCTCGTTATGTTTCTTACTCCTTCTATTGCATTGCATAGTCAATCGAGTTAAAATGGGACGTATTGTCAGAAATACGTTTGAATCGTCTGCAATTCTAAAAAGATGAGCGAGAGTGAGACGGAAGTATCGACTCGCGTCTTGATACGCTTAGATTGATACGATATTACGATAAGATTGTCGTCGCTACTATCAGTAGTGTCAGTGTCAGCGGTAAATATACTAATAAGGTTTGTCTTGTGATTTGAAACGTTTTTAATACGAAATTAGTAGAATTACCTGTGTCCTGTGTTATTCCTGTGATAAACTATGAGAGTAACTTATTATAATTGCTCGAATGCCTAAAAATCTATTTCCTTGTTTTGCCTGGGAAACGATTGAACTCCCTAGTACGTGGTCTTGTGGTAAAATTGCTGGAATATTTTACTTGCAAATAAGAAAACGGAGGTGTTATTCTTTCTTTTAAACGGCAACCAGCAGGTAGGTGACATGATATTTCTATCATGATGATAACAATAATTATTATCATTCTTATTTACTTGCATTATATATATTTGTTATCAAAAAGTTGCAAGGCTCTACTTCGTCAATAACTTGTCGAAATAATATATTCCTCAACACACGCCACTGACACGAACTGCGATACCACATCTGGTTCGACTTAGAAATAAGTGTACGATTCAAATCGAATTAAATGAAATTGTTTAGTCAGAATCAGTGTGGCATGACAACGGACAACTCTCAGTGTACAGAGAGTAGGTAGATTTTATGATAAAATTTTAAAAATGAAGTTCATACAAATTATGTTCAAACTGATAATTTGGCAGTGATTTTTAGTTGGAATAAATTTGACTACACGTTATATTTGGACTTACCAGCACAATTGGTATATGACAGAGACAACTTCATGTAAATGACGTCATGTTCATCTCACATTAACAGAATGATGATACCTAGTATGAATTAAACCGCAACCATCTCACCTGCATTTGGTCAAGGGGATATTATCTACACTCAAGTGCTCATTTTAAGAAATTATTTTAAAAAACGTAAGTATACAGGGTTATGCAAATTTCATGGTGCCAGTATTGGGATATCCTAAACCATAAGAGATACAGGGTTGCTTAATTTAGAGAAAAGTTGCGCTATTTTATGGCCATCTCGAATCCGTCAAAACATGCAAGATATCTGTGACCGTTCCTGAAATATCCTGAAAAAACTGAAAAATCGAGAAATCTCATTTTTGGAATATCTTTCTTACCATTGGAAATTAATAAATAATTTTTTGTAGCCTTACATAAGCCGTTATAAGCTATTTATCTGACATTTCAAAAATTTTCACAGCCGACTAGATCCCAGAGTTTTCATAGTCAACTTTCGTTTTTCTTATGGCCGCCATATTATTTTTTTATGTCGTTCGATAAGAAAAAAATAATGGAAACCAAAAACTAATAAAAAAATAACTTTCAAAAATTTTTATTCTTTTTTTTCTAAAAAAAGACAACTTTTTAGATCGAATATCATAGAGAAATTAACAACCTATAAGGCAAGCAGTATGACTTCATATTGGCCTATTTCAGTTAAGAACTATCTGTTTTTCTTTGAAAAAAGAAGAATAAAAATTTTCCAATTTTTTTTTTCTAAAATTTATTAATTTTTGGTTTACATTATTTTTTTATTATCGAACGACATAAAAAAATAATATGGCGGCCGAAAGAAAAACGAAAGTTGATTATGAAAACTCTGGGATCTAGTCGGCTGTGAAAATTTTTGAAACGTCAGATAAATAGCTTATAACGGCTTATGTAAGGCTACAAAAAATATTTATTAATTTCCAATGGTAAGAAAGATATTCCAAAAATGAGATTTCTCGATTTTCCAGTTTTTTCAGGATATTTCAGGAACGGTCACAGATATCTTGCATGTTTTGACGGATTCGAGATGGCCATAAAATAGCGCAACTTTTCTCTAATTTAAGCAACCCTGTATCTCTTATGGTTTAGGATATCCCAATACTGACACCATGAAATTTGCATAACCCTGTATAAGTAGAAATCATTCCATTTTAATAATAATTCCTAGCAATACTTCTTATTATTGATTATCGTTTGCATTTTGCTTCAATTTCGAAGAGTTAAACGTGCTGAAGAAAAGGCGATCTCCTTTACTTGATCCCAAATTAGGTATTAGCTCTCGGCAACTGGTAATACTCTCAAGTGGGTACACAAGAATACAGGAGGGTACAAAACAATAATCATTATTATAAGGAAATGAAATCATTTCATCAAGAAAGGAGTATGTGCAGCGTATTAATAACGACCTCTAGTTCCCAACATTGTGCCAGGAGCGAGGTCGCAACATTCATTCAACTGATCCCCAGATACAAAGCTCTCAATTCCAATGACCTATTATTTTTGTTTGAAAAAACACAACGCATTTTTCCCAGTATGTTATACATAGACCTAAAGTACATGTAATAAAAAATGACACCGTTATGTTTCAGTTATTTGTCTTTCAGTCCTTTGTGCAGGAAGGAACAGTTTATTTAACGGCTCGGAAAAACGCAATTTCTTGGCTTATTTTCTGGGTTGACAGGTCTCTCTATTATGAACAACTCGAAAATAGAATATCCGTCAAATTTAAAAAATCGGTTACCTAATAATGTAATTCCAAGGGACATATGGATTGCTTTTGGAATTTTGCTTTTCAGACAACTAGCAGACATCTGCTGAGTTTGCCTGGATGACACCCATGCACATAAGTCATAAATGTCTCTTATATGAGATTATATTTTATTATAGCCAGCATATGATATATTTACTTTTAATTACTTTGCCTCTAATAAATCGATACGTACCGAAATAAAAATAAAATGGTAAAGCTTCTTAGCGCTAATTAATAATTGGTAATAAAATATCCTCTAGATATGGAATATTCTTCACTAATAGAATATATAAAAATTGCTGATTAAACTGTAAAACTCAATAAATACATTCAACTCTACCTCGAAGCTCTAGGGATATACCTAGAGCTTCCTACCTTTATTTAAACTTCTGTCTTATTTTCCTAACTGAATCGCCGGTGACATTTTCATAGACAAAATTTAGACCTCCCGGGGTTTAGGAAGAAGGATAGAAATAATTTTGCATATTCGAATCACGTACCAGTTTCAAAAGCTCTGATTTTCAGCTCGCAAATACTGGCCCCTCGATAACAAATTTCCTTCCTGTGTCACCCGAATGATAAATAACATATTCGTTCTCAGTTTTCAATATTGTTGACGATCCTTTGCAACCGATACTTACATAAAATGCTACAGACTTGTGTATATAATATAAAAGTTCTAATTTCTAAACCATCTAAAATTTTACCTCTAAGGTCGCTAATAAAAGTCTTCAGGATTTTATTTTTAGAGCTTTGGTAACTTATTTACATTCTATAGAGTCTTCAGGCGTAGCGAATATTAATTATTAGAACTATAAACTTTTGTAACATTTCAGACATAAATTACTACTAAAGTAGCTATTTGATCCTTGACAATAAAAATGGGAACCTCACTCTAGCGATGAAAATTATAGGTATAACTGAAATTACTTATTTGTCTGATTTTTTAATGATTTTTTTACTGTAAAAGCGTAAAATTGAGAGATTCCTTAATCAATTCGGTATTTTATTTTCAGATACATATTTTCACTGGCTTTGGCCGATCTGCTGGTAATCGTTACTAGCGTTCCATTCACATCTATCATCTATACCGTGGAGTCCTGGCCTTGGGGTGAGACTATATGCAAGATCTCGGAAACAGCGAAGGATATCTCCATATCTGTATCAATCTTCACACTGACAGCACTTTCTGCTGACAGATTCTTCGCCATTGTAGATCCGCTCAAGAAATTCCATACAACAAGTAAGTAACTCTAAAAAAATACAAATAGCCAATCAGTATATCGGATAACATTATTTTTCTATTAAAAGGTAAAAATTTTAGATATGCCGTTATGATTTACCTGATCTTTATCCAACCTATCTATAGTTATTATTGTTTTTAAATTTTTCGGAAAAGGATATTCGCAGATTAAGTATGGCGAGAGGGTTTATTGAGAACATTTTGGCTAATATCTCTAAAACTATACCCCAAACAATTTAAACAGTTTTCGAGTTGAAATCGTAATTAATTCGGGCTGTTGTGCCGTGGCCAATGGAAATTTTCTCCATTCACTGATTACTGTTATTCTTTACCCCTTACCAGTGAACATGAGATGTAGAGGCATTGCTTGCGCAGACGTAACCGCTGATGATGTCTTCCGCAGCTGTAGACGAAACGTTCAGAGAAGTTCTCCCATAGACCACGACAGAACAGCCCGAAATTAATTACGATTTTAATAGAAGCCAGCCGTGAGAGCCTACACATCTCTGAGTTCTGACATCCATAAATAACTCCTAGGTAGAATCCCATTTGCTATAACAAAATTTGACCAACTTTTTTCATTTCTCTGGAAAACTAGAAATTTTCATATACCTACGTATAGGGTGTTTCAAAGTATGTGTTTGAAAATAAAAGGTATAATTCCCTGACTCGTTCTTGGAAAAAAGTTCCTATTACCATGGGTCTGCAAACCGTATCGTTTTTGAGATACAGGGTGTCAAAAAAAAATCTGTAAAAAAAGCGTTTGACTAAAAGCACCTTTTTATGTACCTACGAAACATTGGCAGTTTAAAAAATGTGCTTTCAAAACGTCATTTTTTTTCAGTTTCGTAGAAATTAGGGACCAAATAAATTCAAGCAAAGTCCTAAACTCCGCCACTGTCATAATATGGAAAGATATTTTTTGTTTGATTTGTATTAGGTACTCATAAGTACGACAGAAAAAAAAAAGTTTGTTGTTTGCCTTATTATGAGTATAGCGTTCATAATAAGGCTAAACCTTCTAAAAAAGATAAATATGCAAAAATCAAAAAAATTAACCTTGTTGAATATTTGATACAGAAAAATAGGTCCTGATCTTCTTTGGTAAGACCGATAGATCCCTCAGGTACATACAATGAAGATGAAGAAATGCATTTATTTTTTAAATCTTAAATCAGGGCTACTGAGAAAAAACCACCTTTGGGGTACAATTATTGCTTTGTGCCACATCTTAAAAGATTACATCGTGATTTTTGTCATGTAAGGAACATGTTAGGAACTGTAACGTTGCGGACCCGGGTCCCCACGTCTTTCGCGAAAAGCAATCGTGATCGTCTAGTTACCTCTGGGTTTCCCCTAATAGGACCGTTGTGTTTTCCTCGTTGTGTTTGCCGTTGTCTTTACCGTAGTCACCCCTGCTCTTTGATTGAGGTATGCCAGGATTACTATGGCCGAAACGGATGCGCAAAGAACCTACTATGACTCATTGTATCTTGGTTGATTGAGATTTCCCACAGAAAAGCGGGGAAATTTACTAAGACTTGTTGTTAACTGTTGGCTTCCTGTCGGATGTCTAAAAGCGAGTGATGAGCGAGAGAATTCGTTTGCAAGGGCGTAAAATGGTGAATGGCGAGATGGACTGTGATTTTGCATAGAGAGTACAAAAAAATGGAAAGCGAAGAGAGATCCCTTTCATGCATGTTTCAAACTCCAATAGTAGATATAATTGGAGAGTTCTGGCCCAAGGTCATGGCCTTGGGCTAGAACTCTCCACATGTAAATGGTACATATGCTTCAAGGTCGACTCATTTCAAGGCCGAACTATATGATCTAACCTAGCGTTAATATATTATTTCAAGGTGAAATTTTCAAGGCCGTTTTAGAACTGTCCACATGTAAATGGTATATATGCTTCAAGGTCGTTCTAGAATCCGCACGTGTAAATCTTCAAGGCCGAACTATATGATCTAACCTAGCGTTAATATATTATTTCAAGGTGAAATTTTCAAGGCCGAACTCTCCACATGTAAATGGTACATATGCTTCAAGGTCGTTCTAGAATCCGCACGTGTAAATCTTCAAGGCCGAGTTATATGAATTTTTTCAAGGCCGTTTTAGAACTCTCCACCTGTAAATCTTCAAGGCAAAACAATTTAATTTATTTAAAAAATCTATTTTTCAAGGCCTGACAAAAATCATCAAGAAATTATTTTAAGATTATTGAATAAATTAAAAATCAGTTTTTATTAGATACCTATTAGGTAAACTTGGAGACATGAATATGAAAACACCGCTAGCAGGTGCGGTGGTGTCATGTTACCGAGCTCGTCGCGCTGGTGACATGGTTATTATTATATGAATGAGAAAATTAAGCTCCGGCTAGATCATGTAGGTATTTTGTATTGTTATTTCAATCAAAATAAAGCCTCGGCTAGATCCTGTAGGTAATGAAATTAATTCAAATAATTTATTGTAGGTTTACATAAGTCGTCAAAAGCTTTTCACATTACAGAAATTATCTAAGCCGACTAGATTTACGGCCGCCATATTTCATGTTTTTTTCAAGGTTGAAAAGGTGTGAACTGCATGTAATTTTGGAGATCGAATTATTTCAAAGTCCCAGCACATGTAATTTTGAAGACCAAGATAAAACATTTTGATATGACGTTCAAGGTTAAAAAATCATCTAAATCCATTATTTCAACCGGAGATTTTTATAAATATTTAAAATGGTGGGGATAGCCGGTCGCCATTTGAATTTCAAGGCCAACGTTAAAATATAAATAATCGGGACTCCAGGTAGCAGATAAAGCTAAAATGCCGGTTGTAGTGGATATACAGTGCTTCAAAGTTGAAAATAATAAATTCCTCGTAAAGGAGTTTGCGGCATATGACGGAGATAGAGTGATACATTACGTTTTCAAGCCGCCATATCCGTTCCAACGGCTAGCCGACACATATCAGCAGCAAGCAAAGTGGGTAATCCGAAATCATCACGCAATTGAATGGGGGCAAGGATTTACTCCAGTTCATCATCTGCCCGGAATATTGAGGCAGTTATCACAAAGATGCGATAAATTTTTGATCAAGGGGAAGGAAAAGGTGAAGTTTATTCAGCAGTACGTGACGATTCCAGTGCTGGAGCTCCCGGAAACACCAGCAATGAAAATTAAAGAAGCTAAATGTTTTTATCACAGCAAGGAAGTGTGTATGTGTGCTCTTTCTAACGTGTACGACTTGTACTATGAATATGCCACGATTGAGTAATTATTCAAAGTGTTTAAAATATATTTTTTTACTTACAATGGCGACCAGTTTAGTTTTAGAAATGAATTATATTGAAGAAACATTGAAAGAATCTGAAGAGTTTGAATTAATGAATCTATCAGATGACCTATCTACAAAGTGGAAGAATGATGATCACTGTTGTCTATTCTATTATTTAATAGCATTTTTTATGTTCATATCGTATTCCATGTACCTGTTAATTGTTAAAGAGAGGTATTTATTAAAAAACTGATTTCATATAGATAATGTATTTATTTTACTGTATACCCAATAACATTTTACAATATTAAAAAAAACAATGACTTGAATAATGGAATCAATTCAATATTAAAGATGTTTGACGTATTTGGTTAACGCGTTGTAAGCAACTGAGCGTTCATATATGAGCAGACAATAAGCCACAACATTTTCAGGGAGGGCGCTGATAGTTTCAAATTCCAAAAGAATATTAATGGTTTGGTTTTGAAACGCTATATTTTCCGGTTGCTTGGAACAGTCTAATACCACCATCGGGTTTGAAGATCTGAATTTCTCAACACTTAACAGCGGTTCAGGTTCAGAATTGTAGTAGCTGCGTTGGAAGTTTGCATAATACTCATATAAATTGCAGTACTGATGATTTTCAAAATCAACATTTAAATTATCGTAGGGATACTTGGTGCTGTTCAAGTAAACATTTGCATTTTTAATTTTGCAGTGATCAAATTTGCTGGTGTCTTTTTCACTCTTTCCATCTCGGTTTGACTGGAAAGCTAATATCACGTACAAAGGAGATTGACTTTTCTTAACAGATTTTATATTCCATGAGTGAATATTAGTTGTAGACAGTCCGGACTTGGTGTGCAGTTCCCAGCTACGAAATTTCAGAACAGTGTCGATATTTTTCTCCATGTATTTCGCCAACGCGAGTTCGGTTTGCAGACTTCCGATGATATGAGGTATTTTCCAATGTATCTTATCGATGTGAATCACACAAGATTCCGTTGAGCTGCTGTTGTAAATTGCATTATTATCATTGCTGCTGCGTATTAAAATAAGTTCTTGTCGAATGTTCAATATTACTTTCTTGTAGTCTTCACCAAAGCCGAGAATCATACCAAGCGGAATATAAACTGTGAAGGATCCATTGGCGTTTCGTGGTAATTTGGATGTTTCATCGTCAGGTTTCCAACCGGCATTTACAAGTCTTCGAATTTGATTGGGTGTGTATGATAGCAACCCTTTGATAGTTGATGTAATGCCAACTTTCGATACGCTGTCTACAGTGATTCCATTAATTTCGTAGCGTATTTCACTAAAAATATGGGCCAAGCCGTTGTTAACAATTGCGGCCGTGCTAGAGGGTTTACCATCATCTTTAAGCAGTCGTCCTGCTATGAAAATGAAACTCTCACTGGGTAATGTTGGTCTATCACCTTCTATGGCTATTCGAATCTCGTCATTATAGTTGAAAACAGTCGTGGCAGGTTGATGTGTGTGGTACTGAGAGTCAACAATACTATTATCGACTAACGGTTTGGCTGATACATCGAATATACTCATTTTTTCACCTTAAAGCCTAAAGCCTTAAGAAAACGTAGGTTTTCTACAGTGAGACGATTGTGAGAACGAACTTTGCAGGTTTTCGATATCCCTTTACCACGCTTGATGTTACGTGATTTTACGGTTGTTTGCACGAATTGCGGATGTCTGGATTGGAATATGGTTACCATGTCACCACTAGTGCAGCATAACACAGATTGATCAAATGTAGGTTTATCGGTTGATTATATACTAGACGGGTTTTAAATGTAACCCTACTGTTATAGTCTCTCCTCGTAAGTTTAGAAGTTTATTATTTTGATCGGCTACGCTGACGGTTATGTTTGATATTGTTTTAACGTTTATCGGTAGATATATAACGTGATCTGGTGCTTCCACAATTTTCGCCCCAGGTGGTACTTCGGGAAAAAAATGATGAATCAAATGACTGGGTTGACCATTGTCATACGAACCAGTTGCTATGTTGCAATAAATACATATCGAATTTACAGATGTGATTTTAACCGTCTCATCAGAAGTGTGATGATGTGCAGGGATGAGAATTCGCTGCTTGAAACCTAGAACTGGTCCTAATGTATTATCCTTTGTGAAGTCCACTGGCTGAGTGCATTTAAGGTGACACTTGAGCGTTGTAGGATCCGGTGTGAGTAAAAAACCATCATTTGGTTCCATACGAGAACGAATATATGATTCGATAGTACTCAATTCGTAAGATCCGGTGGGCAGAGCAATCACTTTATCATCACCGTAGTATAATAGATTATTTTCCCCTTCTACGATATTAGGTATCGAATGGTAAGTTTCAAACACCGTTAAGCCCAAGTTATAGCTCACATTATCCTCTAGAACAATGGGTGGTGTAAAATCTGAACTAAGAACAGATGTGTTACCGGTAAGCTTGAAAATGATGGACATCTCGACATGTGAATCAACACTGACGATTTAAGAAGAAAGTGTTGCTATATAAGAATTGTAGACATAAGTGTCCGCAGTTATATGAATTAGGAGATTGAAATCTAGTGCTGTTGTATATTATTTTATTTTGGTTACCATCGCTGTGGAAATAGGTTATCAATTCGGTCGGCGGTCTCAGGTCCCCTACGCTATTGAAATATTCAACTTGAAAATTGCACTTTACATAAGCGACCCAGTGTGTTCCATCGCCGGATTCATCGTCGAGGTTGACAATTCCACATTCCCTTGATTTAATAGTCTTCGGTAGAGCATCTCTCATAAAAATTCCTCGAAAATAAGGCAAGTGCAATACTTTGACGTAATGTAATAGATCGATGTTTGACAATGCACGGCGAGGTAACTTTATTGGTAGTTTTTTGGAGGGCGATAAAAATATAATCCCAAACCTTTCTTGTACGGTTTCAGGTATAATCCGCTACCCTTAACTTGTTTTTTGAATGGTAAGTAGACACCTTTACCCGTCTTCAATCGTTCCATGGCGGCATTATGACGTTTTGTTTCCTCCAAACTTTGACTAGCCGCCTTGGCATCGTTCACTGACTTGGCTATGCCGGCTGCAGCGCCTCCTAAGCTACCCAAAGCCCCCAGGGCCCCCATAAGCAAAGGGATAGAGAAAATGAATCCACCAATTTTCTTGGGCGGCTTAATAATCCTACGTTTACGACGCATGCCGGAACCTTTCTTGCTCGGTTTCTTCTTCTTCGTTCCGGAACCCATAATCCGTTTACCTTTCATCGCACCGGCTACAAGCAACGCTGCGGCTTTTTCTTTCCAACTAGAGTCTTTAGCAGTCAGCCGCTCAACAGCTTTTTTCTGTAGAATTAGATCGGCCTGATGACGATGTTCGAGATCGGGATAGCTCGAGTAGCTGATATCGTGTTGCTTGCAAGCTTCGTCGAGTGGATTTATGCCCGTATCGCCTCTAGCTAGACGTTCTTCCAGTTTAGTACCCGGTCCGCAAAAATTATATGATGGTATGTGCAATTCAAATGGTAACTTGTTAATTAGAGTGTTAAGTAAGCCGGCACCTCTCTTCTTCATCGAGGATCGAGACAATATGACTTAGTATGATTGTGCGTCCCCTATATATATATAAATATCAAAGTGAGAAGAACATTAGTCGGTTGTAAGCGATGAAGATCAAAGCTCATAGTCAGAAACTACCTGTAAAGAATCATGACGGCTGCTCGTCTGGCAAGAAGTTTCAAAAACATAGCGATCTCTTGAGTGGCGGATGCAAGCGGGCACTGATTGTGGGTAGCTCAGGCTGCGGTAAAACAAACGCAATGATATCGTTGTTGGAACACCCGAACGGATTGCGATTCGGTGATGTGTACTTATACTCAAAAACGCTACATCAGGAGAAATACGAATATCTGAGAAAACTGTTAACACCTTTGACAGAAATCGGATATCATGAATACAGTGCGGGAGATGACATTATATCCCCGAAAGAAGCAGCCGAAAACTCAGTAATAATTTTTGACGACGTGGTATGTGATAGTCAAAGCATCATCCGAGAGTACTTCTCATTTGGTCGACATAGAAATATAGATTGTTTCTACCTCTGTCAAACTTATTCATCAATACCTAAACAACTTGTAAGGGATAATTCAAACTTTTTGGTTTTGTTCAAACAGGACTACACTAACCTCAAGCATGTTTACGATGATCACGTAAATATCGATATGTCGATCGATAAATTCAAGGAAATTTGTTCATACTGCTGGAGAAATCCTCACGGATTCCTCGTAATAAACAAAGATTGCGATGTAAATGGAGGTAGATATAGAGAAGGCTTCGATAATCTAATAAGTATAAAAGGATCGGATGAATAAGTCTCGCTCAGTATTCATCAGCAAGATGGATAAAAAGGTTATGCAAAATTTGATCAATGCGCGAAACGCCGTTAGAAAAAAGTTTCAAGACCTACAGAACGATATTTCGAGAAGCGAATATGACGTAGAGAGGAAATTCAAACCTATATCTGAACCCCTTCATCAGCTATTGAAGAATATCAAATTTGAACCCGCCGAAGTCAAGAATGAGCCCGAAACTATCAAAAGTCACACCTCGGTACATACATCTACCCCTTTTAAAAAGTCCCCGATAAAGAGTTATCCCAATACTCCCGATGTTACTGCAATACCATATCGAACAATTGAAAGCAACGCAACCCCGATATCATCTCAAACTGTTGAAAGTTCCGAAAGTGATGAATCACGTGAAGAAGATGAGTACTATTCTCAAATTAGTTCAAATGATATACGCCAAGATATACTAACGAGTAAGTCGTTCCAAGATTACCTGTCGTCGTTTGGAGGAAATGCGAAAGCGTATATTGGTGATTTTATGGTTGACATAAAAAAGGAATTCGATTATGTTTACGGTCCAAAACGAGACATAAAAACTGATGAAAATGGCAGAGAATATGATACTGGCAGATTTGTGTTAGGCTCATCCTTAATAGATTTTAGTGAAGATGGAAATATGATTTACATTACAACACCTGATGGTATAAAAACCGCATACAAAGGATCTGTGGCGCTATACGAGTGGATTTTTAAAGCCGTACCAAGTAAAGGGCTAATAGATGACGATGTACAAGCCGCTAGAGATTATAAAGATATATTGAACAAAACGAATGTCCATCGAGTGGATTATGATCCGAGTAAACAAGTAAAAGGTAATACCGGTCGAAAATATCTAGACTACATCAAACCGCTATTGTCGTCGAAATTAAAAGATGTTAATAAACCCATGACGAGATTAAGATCGGGTAGTATACCCAATTATCTGAAAACTGGTAAAGGAATATTACAGTATCACGACAAGAAAATACAGTATGTTCCATATAAAAACGCTAATCATCTGGTAGATCGCTTAAGAGTGCTGACAGCTTCCCAGATGATCGGACATACCGGACTCGAGAACGAGATCGTGTACATAATAGAAGAGCTTCGAAGGATAAACATTATACGTTGAACATGTCGATTAATAAATTCGGTGCATACGTGCATCCATATTTCTCACGAGGGACAACGTCGGACAGTGTGTCGAAATCTGCAGGGTCACCGAAGCGGGAGCAAGTTGTGGATTATTTGATAAATATAAACGGTGGTAGCCAAGACAATTTTACAGATTATATCTATACGGGGGTAGACGGAAAGATAGAAGATGTCCAATTTACCATGGGCGATATGGTTTCTGTCAATAATGGGCCAATTATAGATTTAAATAGATTAGTATCAAAAAATATCAAGAATAACGACGTTATTAGAATCTATCATACCGATAATAAAGAAAGCAAATATAGTGTACATGTGAACGACTTTAAGGTTGAAAGAAACAGATCTGAAGACGCAAGTCTAAAGAAGATGGATTCCTACAGGACAATATTTAAATTCCCATTGCAATCAGGAAGTGTAATCAAAGCTGAAGTGTCTCCCTCAACGATAGTACTTAACAATCACTCTGTGCAAACATTAGAAAATGTAAAGTTGGAAAATGGGGATATAATAGAATTTTTTCACAATATACTGTTTTTTGAAGCAAATTTAATCGTAAGGTGTCCGATAAATGAGAGTGCATAAATAATAACCTCAAAATAAAGATGGACATTAAAAGGAGCATTGTCGAAGAGCTACACAAACCGGCCAAGAAAAATTTCAAACGTCGTCATGTGATAATAAAGGGATTATCTGATTTGATGCAGCTGGATCTTGTGGAAATGATTCCGTTTTCCTCTGTCAACAAAGGTTATAAATACATTCTGATGGTTATAAACGTTTTTAGTAAAATGCTTTGGGCCAAACCTCTGAAAACAAAAACTGGTGAAGAGGTAACAAAAGCTATGAAGCAGATACTGACGGAAGCAAAATATAAACCGAAAAATGTGCAGACCGATCATGGGAAAGAATTCTATAATAAATATTTCAAAGAATTAATGGATAAAAATAAAATAAACCACTACTCGACTTTTTCCAATTTGAAAGCGAGTATCGTCGAGAGATCAAACCGCACAATAAAAAATAAAATGTGGAAGGAATTCAGCTACCAGGGTAACTACCGATGGTTGTCTCTTCTGGATAAGATAGTGTCAGATTACAATCATACAACACACAGCACGACCGGCTTTAAACCCGTTGATGTCAACAAGCGCAACGAAAAGCAGATACTTATGTCTGCATTCAGTCACTTGAAAACGGTGGATCCTAAGAATGCGAAATTCAAGGTCGGTGACAAAGTTAGAATTAGCAAATTTAGAGAAGCGTTCAAGAAAGGATACACTCCGAACTGGTCTCACGAAGTTTTCGAGCTAAGAAAGTTGTTATTCACCAACCCGAGAACGTATTTGCTGAAGGACGAATATGGTAATAATATAGAGGGTGGTTTCTACGAGTCTGAGCTACAAAAAGTAAAGTACCCGGACGTCTTTCTGGTAGAGAAGATTATCAAAAAACAAAAGAATAAAGTGTACGTCAAATGGTTAGGCTATGACAGTTCGCACAACTCTTGGATAGCGAAATCTGACATCGTTTAATTATATTCTATGTAATCTGTTTTTAAGAAAAATAAAACAAATAATATTTACTAAGTATTTTTATTTCATAAATCGTTCGAGATATATTTTATGTCTATAATTAGGATTTAATACAACGTCAAGTACACGAGCTGACTGATCTATGCGCCTCTTGAATCGTAACCTATCAGCTGCTACGGTCATCCAATCCGAAACCCTGGCTTGACGGTGGGCAAACTGCCAAACAATCATATTCTGTACTCGATTGTTTTCTTCTTTGAAGGTGACACTCATCTTAGTAGTTTGCTGCGTAGTTGTCGTAATACTTGCTCTCAAAATCTGGTAAACTTGGATACTGCAGGAGAATTTCCATCATAGTACTAACGTTTTCTGAATTAGGATTCGTCGGCGGCGAAAGCTTCATAAAAATCAACCTGGCAATGTCGCCAGCACGTTCACTTCTTGCAACCGCCAGTTGCGATTGATAATATTTCAAAAAATCTTGCCTCTTCAAAATGTCGATTCTGTAGTCGAGGAGAGGGAGTAACTTGATCAGCTGATTTACGGAGTCCATGGCCAACCATATGTAGTAACCTCGCTTATCTTCCACTCTGACACATTTAACATCGTTAAACTGTTCAAACGATATTTTAAAACCAGGTGTGCAGATGGGATCGAGGTATGTTGAACAATAAAAATAATTCTCCATTTCATCACGATGTTTTAGAAATTCTCTCCAATCATGTTCGCAAAACACAACGGGTGGAGCTTTGCAGCCATTTAATGTTATGCAGGGCTGGAATCCATCTTCATATGATAATCCAATTGACACGTATTTTGCACTGGATTTATTCAAATGGTATCTTTTCTGATTCACTAAGATTAACTGTTGCTTGGAACATGCCATGATTAACTCACTATTGCTCAAACGTAGACACTTTACGACTGCTTCACAGCTACTGTTGTTTCCAACTTAGACTTACACTTATATAGAGGTTTCCCCCACCATATATACAATTTCAAGGTTAAAACAAGTTTGGATGATTACAATGACTTTTTACATTAGAAAATTATAGACACGGATTAAATATTTTTCGCAACGAATTCAAGACATAATTGTATACAAGCAAGCAAGTGTATCGATATAGTCTTTGAGATGCGTCGAGGGCCATCTCCCTGAATCGGGTCCACACACCCATCCCAATTTATTTTCTTCTCCGGAGCAACCTTTTACAATATTTCGTTTCAACCAGGACAGCAAATTTGCATGTGACGGGGTGTTGGGATCGAACACATATTTTATATCATTGTCGACCGCTGCTTTGATCACATTTTTGAGTAGGCGGCTATCGGCATACTGGATAGCTTCACAAATTAATTGATCAATAAAGTGATGCACGTGCTTATATCTGGTGAAAATATTCTTCAACTCGTATTCTTCTTCCCAGTCATATGATTTCTTATTGGTTAATAAAGTGAAAAAGAAGTGCTTTTCATACAATGATAGTCTTAAACCGTTACGAAGTAACAAACCGTATGCCAGTTTACAACTTAGGTTTTCAAATTCACTATCACTTAAAATACTAACAATCTGATCATATTTCTTATCAAACTTAATTCTATTTTCTAAGACGGAATTTATAATAGTTAAATTCGATTCTGCTCTATTTACAATCCACTTAAAAGCTTCATCTGGTACAACAATCTTTGACAAAAGTAAATTGAATAAAAAATTACTATCACTAATATTATATAAAATTTCATCTTTCAACTGATTTTTATACAAATCATAAGTAGAAGTAATGTAATCAAACACCACTGATAAATCTAACCCGCTCATGGTAGCATACTGAAGAGCATGAAGTTGAAACATTGTTATATATATCACCTACTCCCACCACTTATAATTTATTCTCCAATGCCAATTTCATAAGATCTATAAGGCCAGACAGATTATGTGGAAATTCGTCAGTCTCGTCGTCGGGCGGGGCGGCCCCTTCTCCATTATTAGATATATCTTTGTGGCCCCAAGCTAAACTTTGGAAGGAGCCCTGAATCAAAAAACGCTTGTCATCGAAATGCGATAGTGCCACTTTGCGTTGATAATTTGTAAAAATTGTATGATTTATAGATCGAAAAGTATGCATTGTGCAATATACACTGGCACCTCGCTCTAACACATCTCTATAATGTGCCATCGTCAACTGTTGCTTAACGGAACTCTTCTTAATTCCCTTGGCCTTTTTTACCTCATCATCGCCCGCCTTCACGTAATAGGCTTTGGAACCTGTACCGTAAAATGTATCTATTGCACGTCCGGAAAACTCATCCTTCATGCGACCAATGACTGACTTGTTTCGAGGTATATTGTGAACATTATCGACGGGGTAATTTGACGTGTCAAATTTGTCGATATTTTCTATCATGTCATTATAAAAATTTGGTGTTTTTACGGAAATTATTAAACTATCCGTATCAGTATACAGCAGAGACACATTTTTACCGTACAAGTTCTTAAGGTATCCGTAAAAGAAGTCGTAGATGAGGGTTTTAGATATATCTAATATGGAAAACCCGACATATATGGGCTTATTATAGTGAACATAAAGTTTTTTTAGCTCGACGGCTACCAAATTATCTTGAAATATTTTCAAAGATTTGAAACTTGGTCTCGAAACATAATTTTCCACCCCCAGCTTATGACCGGTGGCGGCATATTGGGTAACCAACTTGATGTTAACCCGATTTTCCACATTTTCCATCGTTTTCCCATAGATGCTGTTAATCATAAGTTTAAACATATCCCTTTCAAAAGAATTTTTAGCCGAATTCCTGAGAGTTGTGTTTAGGTCGATATACGGCTTCAGCCAGGCTGATTGACGAAATTTAATGACTCTATGAATTTGTCTCAATTTCAATCCGTGGGATAAGCATTGTTTCAAATTTAAATAATGTATGATATACTTATTTTTATTTTGTAAATTTTGAATAAGTTTGGAATGCTTTCCCCCGGGAGGAATCATGTTTTCCGGACAAAACGGGAAATCGTTGTGATCATCGTGAAGTGATTCAGGATATTCGAGATCGACTTCGAAAACATAACCGACGGATGAATCTGCAGAGAGAGCGTCTAAATCTATTTCATCAATCTCCTGTCTGGTCAACCATGCGAAGTCCTCCCTTGGTAGGACTCGTTGCATGCTGGCACCGTACATATTCGACATGTCTAAGTACATGATATAATCGGTCTCATTAGCTGGATTATAATTTTGACTGAAGGGATTGTTAGCTTCGGCCTTTCTCTTCACACATGTGCTGCATCCACCGCGAATACCCTTCTTAAAAAAATGCAGCATGTCGATATCCGTGAGGAGTTCTAGCTTCACTTTTGTAAACCGCAACATGGCGTCCCAACTCAAACCAGGAGCCGTGTAGTAATGAGCGGGATCTAAATGATAGGTGGACAAGCAAAGATCTCGATAATTTTCGAAAACATCAGCTAGAAGAAGAACATCCGATTTGAGATATAAATCACAATAATCGCCCAAGGTTTGACAGTGAAAAGCATCCCAGACTGATCGAGCGCGTTGAAAGTCCTCATCACTAACGCGCTCCTGGTTCAGTTCATCATAAAATCGACCACGACATGGTAGTCTAGTCTCTTGCAGCTTGGAAATATCGTCAAGATATGAATATGGCATGACACCCTTTTGACGAATTAATGAAAATTCAGTATCGTCAGGAAACGCTTTTCTTACTTCTCGACACTGATTAGAATCTAAATTCCCTGCAAGAGTTTCTAACGACGATGATAAAAATTGAAAACTGTCGAGGAACCGCAGCTGCAGGTGCACATCACGTGACTGGCCTCGAGAATCACTAACAGTGTCGACGTGAAGGAATTTAGTGAATGAAACATATTTTTCAAAGTTGCAAGGGATAATATCGATTCGCTCACCATTGGGTGCTAAATGTTTAATCAAGATGTGAGCATCATAGTTTTTTAGGTTGTGGAACAGTATCGGAACAAATTTCGGAACTTTGTAGTTGATGTTGCAGGTGGCATGTGACGGTCCGCGATATAGGCCAGTGAGGTGGCAATGATCGCGAACTTTAACATCTGATAATGTGAAACTCTCCTCACAGATATGACACGCTGTGGCATTTCTATGAGAATCCTCTTGCTGAGGTGTTAATGTCTTCATAGGTACAACGGGTTTCAAAAATTCGTGGTAGATGCGTTGTAAATCGTTTTCTAATTTAGTCACAAACATTTGAGGTGCATCTAGGCCGGTATAAATTTCGAATTTTGACAATGAGTCATCGAAAGAACATTTTATATAGTACGCGAATGAAAAAGGGATATGTTCATACTTTTTAACTGTGTATGTGTCTGTAGTAGGGTTATCTGCTTGCTCCACATTTTTCATCAGGCACTCAAAATCACCAAAGACGACAAAAGGGACTCTCAACCGCTTTTGATAATTTTCAAATTTTAGAAAATTAGTAGGCACTTGACGGCCAAGTTTATCCTTCCTCTCACCTATGGTAGGAAGTATCACGGCTACATGACTGCAGTCGTGCTCTTTGTGTCTAGCAAGTATCTCTGCCGAACGGAAATATTGTAGACAGGAATCGCAAAAATACATTTTCCCATCATGTTTTGAAATTTGGTTTGAAATTAGACGTGACAAATTCTTAATGTAACAATAATGTTGCATGCCTTCTGAATTATCTATTAGTAACAAATTTACATGTCGGGCTCGTTTGTGTTCCGAATAGTGCAATGGGCCTACTATTTGATACCTCTCGAAACCGTCAATATAAATTTTTTCCAGACCATAAACGTTAACTGAAATATTATTTTGCGTTTCAAATTTAGGTACGTCTTTCAACGCGAGAGGAAAACTTATACCTGTGAAGTCGAGCACTGCTGAAAAATGTGGATATGATGACACTCGATTGGGCAAACCTGTCGGTTCGCAAATAGCTGATACCATGCTCCATGCGAAACAATACTCGTCATTATTTTGTACATTTATCACAGCTTTTTTCTTTTGTATGCTTGGAGGAAGCGGTATATACGAACTGCCTTTAAGCGGATTAAATTTATTAACATTGACTTCTACATGTAAAAATTGTTCCAAAATCCATCCTGAATCCCGCTCTAGGAATTCGGATGTTTTTTTGGTCAAACTTGCTAACTATATCTATATACAAACTATCTAAGCTAGTTGAGGCACACACTACTCTATTACTAAAAATAAACGACTTTACTTCTCTAATTTCCTTACTTGGTAGATAATAAATACCAAACAGCTCTAAATTTACTTTAAAAGGTCCGTTTTTCAATAGTTCATTTTCCAACAACGCTATAATGTCTGCTCGCACATCACTCATGAATTCGTCAACACTAATACGCTTTTCGCCACTACTTACTCTGTAGCTCGCTAACCTGCCTCCGTACGCTGTACTACTCACTTCCACACGTCCACTTTCGGCCCTCCAAAAATGACTTTTATGTTTATTGGTCCGAATATGTGCAGCGTATGCATTGCCTGGAACTTGCACCTGGCAAGCGTTGCAGTACAGCATGTTTGCTAAAATAAAATGTTCAGGTATGAATTTGGAAAATGCAGTGTACATTTTTGCGAAACTTACGAGCAGAGTTGGTTGCGAGTTTTTGCCTCTTTGCAGGTGCGGCCACATCGTCCGTAGTGCGACTTGTTGAAGCTGCTAAATAATTATTTTAATTCACCATTATTTTAAAATATTTATCACATTACCTGATGTTCGAGTTGCGAGCGGTCTCTTGCACCCCTGCTCGAGGTGGTTGAACAATGCCGCTTGATTCCCATACATGGTCAAGCATCTAGGACATTTGTTCGCCATCGTTTACGCAGTCTAGGTCCTTGCACGGGTATTTATAGACGCTAGATGAAGGAAGGAGAATATTAGAATGTGATAAGTGTGGGGAGTTGAAAGATTTGAAAATAATAGTTATTATTATAAGTCTGATTTTTACTATCATAAAATTTGAAATGATTCGCACATCTTTGAGAATAATTCTTAAATATCTCAAGTGTCATATTATTAAAATTTAATTAAGTTTAATTTTTTTCATTTCCAACTTTGAGTACATAAACATTTCTAAAAAAGTCATTCACTCATATTTAAAAGTATTTTTTAAATTTTCTTCGATAAGCATTATTAAAATTGTAAGAAAAAATTCAATTATTTATTTGTTTTTATTACTTATTATTCTAACATGGTATCAAAGCATATGGAATTTACAAATTCCTAAAGATTCACTCTGAATATTTTTATTTTTTTTTAATTTTACTACGGGTTAAAGGAATTTTCTTCTTCTTTTCACTGCTCTATACCTAGGTTAGAATTTATAAAATCCTGAAGAAATAGCTCTTCACTGTATATAAGCGTTTTCATAATTTTCATTTATTAGCACAATAAAAAATTGTGATACATTTTATTTTTTATTTTAATTAATTTTCAACTTAGTATTGAAAGACTTAAAATTTAGAGAATCCTGAAAAAGTCTTTCATTCTGTATATTTATTCTTTAAATTTAATTTTACTCCATAATTCACTTCATTATAAAACACAAGAAATAAATGAGATAAATATGATAGTTATACTTACATAAAACTTTGAAGACACTTGGGGAACACTCGGTAGGTATTATGAGTCAACTGCACTAGAGAACTGCACTAGAGAATTGCACTGTAGTAAACTGTCAGACACGTCTGAATGATACGGGTAATGCATCCGCTTATATACCATTTGAGCGACCTTCTAACGGTGATCTTCAAGGACGTTGATATGACCTAACCTTGAAGATGTTCTGGAACGCCTTGAAACCAAGGCCGAACAATAATATGATTTAATTTATTATGAAAATCCATTTTCCAAATAAATAATAACAATACGATAACACAAATCAAACACTTGATGATCAAGCTTAGAATATTATTTCATGTTTGTTCAATAATAATTAGACGCTTAGACGTTATTTTCGGGTGTTATTTTATAATAATGTAGCAGGAGTATAGAAACAGCAAGGACGTTCATCACTTCATAAGCTAGAGCGTTTAATAAAGTATGTAATGTTACACTTCGGTCAGGTTACCGTAATTTCAACAATAAACATTACATCTGGATGTAAGTAGGTACCTACATACCTATCAAACTCTATTTTCATTATAGTTTTTCTCTTGTAATTCATGCTTAGCTCCCTTAATTAGGGATTCTGTTTTTATAAATTACCCAATAGTTTTTTTGCGACATTAACTTTTCCATTATTATTTAAATAATTTTTAATTAAAGTATAGGTACCTACCTAACGATTATACACTTATAAATTATTTTATTCACACCCACTAACAACTTTATAGCATTTCTTTCATGCGAATCAATTTTCTCTAAAACTTCATCATTTATTCATTTTTTTATTTGGAATAGGACTTATAAGAACACTAAAGTTTTTTTTAAATTTATTTTATTCACATTATAAACTTACAACAGTGACAATTTTTCAGTAATTGATTTTATAGTGTTTTCTATATACATGTTATCGATAATACATAAATCTACATGTTTACGTGGCTCGTTACAAAAATACATTTTACAGCTGTGGCTTGTACAAAAATGTCCTCTTGACCAACAAATAGCTATTTGCCCACAATCGGGAATAAGACAGCGACGATCTTCCTGGAAGATCTCATCTGGCGGAATATCCACTACCGGACAATTCTGATAATGTTTCCCCCCTATATAGTTGCAGAAGAAACAAATCTCTGGCTTCTTAATATTTTTTTCCGTGTGGATTTTACAATATGCTGATGGTTTATCAACTTCTAAGTTGCAATACAAACATTTACTCTCCATCACTTATTTTCTTGTTCACTTTCTTCACAGCTAGTCTCACAAAACTTTATTTTCAGATCTTCAGGTAAAAATTCACTCAATATACTAAGGTAACTCCCGAAGTTTAATTTTATAAATTCGTAACAGAGGCACTCAACACTTATCTCACCATTTAAATATTCTTCACAAATAATCACGCCTTCCTCATAATCTTTGGCGAGTTGCGATGTATAACTTATTTCATTTTCATCGAAAATAACTTTGAAGTCGTATATTCCTGCATGCTCTGCATCTCTTCGTAAATCTCTAAACTCTGCTCTTATTCTTTTCACACAGCTTTTCAAATCTGTTACGTCACCCCACGTTTGTGCTGCATACATCAACCACATTTTCTTTTCTTATGAGTGACTAGCCTCACATTATAATATTTATATGGCGACCGGCTATCCCCACCATTTTAAATATTTATAAAAATCTCCGGTTGAAATAATGGATTTAGATGATTTTTTAACCTTGAACGTCATATCAAAATGTTTGATCTTGGTCTTCAAAATTACATGTGCTGGGACTTTGAAATAATTTATCCTTCATCATTACATGCAGTTCACAACCTTGAAAAATAAATGATTTGGCGGCCGTAAATCTAGTCGGCTTAGATAATTTCTGTAATGTGAAAAGCTTTTGACGACTTATATATGTAAACCTACAATAAATTATTTGAATTAATTTCATTACCTACAGGATCTAGCCGAGGCTTTATTTTGATTGAAATAACAATACAAAATACCTACATGATCTAGCCGGAGCTTAATTTTCTCATTCATATAATAATAACCATGTCACCAGCGCGACGAGCTCGGTAACATGACACCACCGCACCTGCTAGCGGTGTTTTCATATTCATGTCTCCAAGTTTACCTAATAGGTACCTAATAAAAACTGATTTTTAATTTATTCAATAATATAATTACTTGATGATTTTTGTCAGGCCTTGAAAAATAGATTTTTTAAATAAATTAAATTGTTTTGCCTTGAAGATTTACAGGTGGAGAATTCTAAAACGGCCTTGAAAAAATTCATATAACTCGGCCTTGAAGATTTACACGTGTGGATTCTAGAACGACCTTGAAGCATATGTACCATTTACATGTGGAGAGTTCGGCCTTGAAAATTTCACCTTGAAATAATATATTAACGCTAGGTTAGATCATATAGTTCGGCCTTGAAGATTTACACGTGCGGATTCTAGAACGACCTTGAAGCATATATACCATTTACATGTGGACAGTTCGGCCTTGAAAATTTCACCTTGAAATAATATATTAACGCTAGGTTAGATCATATAGTTCGGCCTTGACATGAGTCGACCTTGAAGCATATGTACCATTTACATGTGGAGAGTTCTAGCCCAAGGTCATGACCTTGGGCCAGAACTCTCCAATTATATCTACTTCCAATCCATTTCGGATTCCACTCTTTTGCACACCTGTGCTTTCTTATTATTTCGTTTTGCTTTTGTTTTGGTTACAGACTATCCGGTATATTGCGGAAATGTCTGCGTGATTCACCTATTCAACGATTTTCCTTGCCTAATTTCGTTTTTCTAGTTTCTTTGATTTCATTTCAAGCAACAGCTTGAATTAATTAAAGAATACAACCATGTTGGTTACAGACGATCCGGGATAAGGCGGAAATGTCTGTCTTGTTTGCCTATCGGGTTATTCGAGTACGGGGTTGCCATTCTCCTGAATGTTGATTCGTATCTTTTATAAAATCGTTCCTTCCGATTCTCCTTTATTTAATGATTTTATTTTCACAGTTGATTTACCTAGGAGTGTGAATTATTTCACCTCCGTTTATTTAATTCATAACCTGGGTAATACTGTATTTAGTTATCACTTAGTATACCTTGTTGTTATTTGTCTTGTTCTACCTTTTATTGCACCCGTCGATGCTGCCTCGTCAGGCGACCTTTATGTCACATATGTTACCTTGCCCTTGGGCATTTGTCACTGTTTTACCTTGTGATTTACCTTACTCGTCATTCGAGTGCTTTTCAGATTGAAACCTTAATCAACTGTATTATTGTAGATTTTTCTACACACCTTAATTTATTACCCAGAGCAAGTTGGCTCCGTTCTTCCTCTCGAAAATCTTTGTTCCTCAACGTGATTATTAGCTGACCATACTACAGACCACGACTCTTTTAACCATTAATCTAGTTAATGATTGAAAATGCTGGACTTTTGTTTATCATTCGTGTTTAGGCTTGTTTACAGACAAATTACTTAATCTTTTGTATCGGTAGGGGTCTGCCAGTAACACGAGTACGTCGACCTATCACCACAAAGAGCGTAGATAGTATGATGAGAAACATAATAATAGCGTTTGTCACATAAGATTCGGGTGTGTATAAAATCTGGTTAGAAGAGATTCGTAAAAACGATCTTATAATGATCAATTTGGTTTTTGAATCTAAATTGGTTTTACCTATTCTCGAGGCCAGTCTAATTTTGGTGATTTTGATTCGCTATTCGCTGATTTGCCTATCCTACAACTGCGGGTGTTTTATCGCCCCGTGGCGTGCTACGATTTCCACTTTAAAGAGTCATGCTCTTGTACTGGTACAACGGAGGTCTTCACCTGGACATCGAGGTGAATGCCTCCCCCAACGTGGGACAATCGAGTACTTATTATAACTTCTAATTGGGTGTTGTAATGCAATTAGTATTTCCTGATAATGTTTGCGAAGTAGCAGATGCTACATCTGACAACCCTGCCTACTGTGGCTACTAGTTCCAGTTATGGCGCTTACAATGGGATGAAATGAATAGCTCCTTTCACTTTTGTTTTCTAGAATGTCGTATAATTTAAAGTGACTACTTCCTGCCTCAGATTTGTTTGATCCTACATCTGCGCTAATAAACTCGGCCTCTTCGATAAATAGGAATGTTTGTTTATTCCTAACTTGAATTATTTCTGCTTTCCTCCTAACTCTTTCTCGATTTCCTATACGTGAATTTGTAATTATTGGTTGTTGTATTTCTTTCCTGCCGGGGGACCTCTATTTATGGACGTAATTGCGTAGGTACCTACTGTGGTGCCGCCTAATACCTAACTGATTATTTTACTCGAATCAAAATGGGATCTGCGCTCATGGATTGGGCGAATCTGTTTAATTATTTATCGATGTGGATTTTGTTTTGAAGAGAGTTTGCCAACTGCGAAGTTTTAGTTGTTTAGAGGAGAGATGCAAATTTATCGGGGTAAAGTTAAGATAAGAATTGGGCGACCGAGAGTTCGCTATACGCCTTCTCGTCGGGTTTACGTCTAAAGGGTTAAGTTTAGATAAGAATTGGGCGACCGAGAGTTCGCTATACGCCTTCTCGTCGGGTTTACGTCCAAAGGGTTTGATTTAGATAAGGATTGGGCGACCGAGAGTTCGCTATACGCCTTCTCGTCGGGTTTACGTCCAAAGGGTTATGAAGTCAGACTTGACCTGCTCGAAAGCTGATCTCATCTGCCTGGAGCTTCGGTAGGACGTCGGCTTTTATAGAAGCGGTGGTCCGCTTTCTAAACACCACGCAACAATGCACCTTATTGACATTGCCTCATACCGTGATTTATTTCTTAATCGTATTTCCCTAATCACGGGACTTAGCGATTTGACCTCGCGGCTACCTTACTGAATTGTCCTAAACCTGAACTACCTAAATTTTCCTTCAAATCGGCCGACGCGTTCTGTCGACCTTTCCATTGTGTCTAGTTATTATAATTACACCGGTTCCATCTTCCTTTTGCATTTTTCCTACTTGCTATCTCGGGACCATGGTGGATTTTTGGCTGTTGCCATTTATTTATTCGTCTTATCGATTGGTGTAATTTTCATTATCGTAGATGGTATAACTAACGAGTTACTATTGTCCTTGCATGAAGTTATTGTTTGATTAATGATTTCACATTCTTTCACCCGGCGGTCTGTTTCTAGGTCATCCTTTTCTCCGTCACGCGTTTCGAGAGTGTCTTTTACAATACCCTGCCTTACCATCTGGTCAACTTCTACCCTAGCTTCGCCGTCTCTTCGATGTTGTTAAAAGTGCTGGAACTCCACTAGCTAGAGCGCTTCTATTTTATGAATATTTAATGTGCTGACGGGGATCGTTTACTTGATGTAACGGCGGGTGTTTTGCCTAACAATTTTACCTTTAGGTATTTACGTACCTAATGCTTGCACTATTTGCTTTTTCGGTTTGGGCTGACTTAATGAGGGAGAAGGAAATATTTTCCTTATCATCCTACCTAGGTGCGATCCATTTCAGAACATTCCACTAGTTCAACACAGTTAACGTACCACATCGACCACCACTAATATCTACTGTATTATTATGATTATAAACTTTATCCAAAATATTTTTGGGCACAAAATTCTAACTTTGTAAAATTATTGTATGCCATGCGGTGAAGGACCAAATGACCGTTTAAAGTGTAGGGGGGGTGGAGGGGAATAATAAGCTTCAAGATGTTTTCATATCGAAGATTCTCTTTTGTTTGAAATTCGATACTTAAAAAACAGGGTTGGAAACGTAGCTATTTGATAGACGTAGGTACCTATTTTATTTGTCCCATCATAGCTTTTACCAGTGTTATCTTTTATTATCATATTACCACTTGGTTATAGAACTGATAGTGAAAATAAAAAATACCAGCCGCTTTCAATTCCAAAAAAATCAATAATTCCTTATCAAGCTAATGCAATTTAAATAATTAAAAAACCGCATTTCCTCCTCACAAATTACTTAATTATAAAAAGTGGTATGCACTCACTGTATTACTCCACAGCACGTAAAAAATATATTCACTAAGAACTTAGAATTCTATACAAAGGATTTTTTTTACGATTATTATTATTTGTATTTTTTTATAAGAGATTTTAAAGAAAATGCGTCAGGAGAAAAAGAATTCTGTGGCTCACACTCCGAGTGACAAATTGATGGAAAACGGATTTCCGACAGTAGACATTGCACAGAACCTCAAGCCAGAACAATGTTAAATCAATAGATTCCTAGGATTGAAGTCTGGAAAATGCAATTCATTTCACTCAAGTGAGTGAACGTAGTGACATCAAATATAAGAAACTCTTTACGGATAAAAATTATTTCTAAAGCGTCTATAGAAAAATAAATTTTATTCTAGTATCTATGAGAATAATTTTCACGACGAACTTCAAACGAGCCTACGGAAAGGGATAACAAGCAGTCATTGATACAAAGTTTTATTAAACTTCGATGCATTCATATTATTCACTTGTCATGTTTTCGCCAGGGTGGTTGAGAGATTATCCCACATTTGTAATAATTAGCGGTTACTATTTGGAATATTTAAACAGGATTATAAATTTCTCCAATGAAAAGTACTTTATTCATGATGTCAATTATCACATGGTCAATTTAATTTCCCCCGAGAATACACTTATTTGCTATCGTCTAATGAAAGGACGAGGAAATATTTTGGGTTAATTTATCCCCATATTTGCAACCACGTTAAATATCTCTTGAAAGTCTCTAATGTATAATAATCACATTAATGGCCTAATAAAAAATATTCCCTCTGTAATGGAAACCCTCGTCATAAAATGACTTTTTCCGCCAGCGAAATTCGGATAAACACACAGGAAAATTAACTAAATATAATTATGTAGATTTATTAATGAAAAGTTTGACAAATTTATAAAATAAATATTTTTTTTATGTCGGTTTCGTGGACATGTTCAAGTCCAACATTGAAATGACATGCAATGAAAATAAATGTAACGTAAATGTAAAAGAACCATGTACAACCAAAACTAAAACGATATTATCAAAAGGTCCAAAACACCAGTAATTAATTCACAATTATTAATATTTTTTGCATGTTTTAAAACAAAGTGATCTGAAATTTTCACATTTAACAACGGTACTTACATGATAATATGACCATTTAAAACTACAGAATACCAATTTAAAAAACGATGAACTATTTAAAATTGGATCAACGCATAAAAATACACCATTTATGCGATTGATGCTCAAGAAGTTTTTTTTAGGTTATCGTCAATTTGAAGAGAACATTGAGACCCACCAATTTTATAAGTTTACTAGGAGGTTCTATTTACTTATTATATTCCCCTAAGCAGGGATTCCTTTTATTTCTGGTTGAACTATTCCTCAATCTAGCCAAATAAAAATAATAATATTGCTCTCAGCAATATTGATTTTTTCACTATATGCCCATACCGTTGTTAATAAAAAGCTGATTGGTATCAATGTTTTGGACATGATAAACGGTCTACATTGAATAATTTCCAGGTTGTAGGTTTCCAGTTGAAATAAGTCATCTACACCATCTCTGAAACTAGCTGTTTGTGACAGTTTATATGACTCCTCACTCCTTTCACTTTGTAGGTGGAAGCAAACTACTGCATGTAAGCAATATACCAAATAATGAATCGTTCATTTCTCGGATAATTACTAATTCCAGCTTCTAAGATAATATTGAGAAAACGTGTTCTAGATCGACACATGTGACGGATAATTAACGTATCCTGAGAAAAAACGTGGATGTTTTGAAAGACACTCTAATATGTACCTTAAAAGAAACGTCTGATTAAATTTTCTTACCTCACATAAAAATATAAAAATATTTAATTTGAAACTTCTTTCTGTATTTGTTTTACTGTCTGTGTCTCAGAAATTGCAACTTTCATTACAAGATTCAAACCCACAGGGCCGGAGTTACATAAGGGCCGCATAGAAAAACTTGTTACGATAGAGAAAATCTCATCATATTCAGTCTCTAACTTAAACCTGCAAGTGCCGTATAATTTTGGATTGTCTTGGTAAAAATGGTTGTAATTTATGAGAAAACCAGTATATCGTGTAAAAATGTGGTAGGAAAACCATTTTACTTATCAAGCTATCTTTTCATTATTAAGGGCTTAGTGAATCTTGACACCTTGTAAACTGTAGACTAGTAAGTTACCAGCAGAGGTCCAAGTGCGGGACTTTTTTCACCTACACAAAATTTATTTATTACGAAGGGAATTATCTGGAATTGGAAAATGTTTTACATATTTATGTAATGATATGGTGGTTTGTATTTCAATTTTTTCTGAATTAACTTATTAAGACATATAATTGATGCAAAAATAACAGTTTGTGTTGATGAAGTAGAAGGTAACTTGCATGCGTCAAGAGAACTGGATTGCTGAAAACAGATTGATTATTGCAATAAGAGTTTTTCATGCCATCTCGTTTAAAGCAACAAGGAATGTCAAAGGCCTAGAGAAACTATAGAAGAAAAATTGTATAAAATACATCAAGTTCAAAATTAAACGGGGCTATTTATTCTTAAATCGTAGATCGCTTTCATTCGCTTCTATAAAAGAAAACTTTTATGTATCACATATTTAGTTTTGTTATAAAGAAAATCAATTGAACAACAAAAACAGTTCAGGAATTATCCCATTCCAAAGAAGTTCGTTGTTTCAATTTTTAGGCTGCTTTTAATATTGCACCTTTTTTTAATTTCTTTCACGTCTACATATTCTTGTTTAAAAAATTATAATTTACATTTGGTGACCAAATAATTAGATTTTGTAGTAAACAGAATTGACTGTTATCATTTCCAAGAGTAATAAAGATGACAGTTAGTTAGTTAGTGGCCAGGTATATTCGAAAAAAAATTTCAATTCGAAAAAATTCATTATTACCCTATATTTTGCGGTAATGTGCCTATTATAGATAAATTTCCTGCACTGCCTACGAATAATTTGACAACACAGGACGAAGCAAGCTAACTGGTAAAACCAGCACAAAGAGGCTTTGGGTGAAGATTACAATACAGCTGAAGTGCAGCAAAATTCATTTCGTTTGCGCTAGGCTAGATCAAATCGATATGTCGCAGCCTTCTGGTGAAATTGGCCATTTCACGAAAAGTCTGGGCATTACATGAAGTGGCTGTCAAATAGTGAAATGATTCCCAGTTACACTAAGGCCCGTATTCATCAATAAATATAACCCCTGGGGTTATATTTTGGAACATGTGATTGGTTTAAAATTCGTAGCGTTCGTAGGGTTTGACCATTAGACCAATCAGATGTCAGAAAATTCAAAATATAACCCCAGAGTTATATTTTGAAGTTTGATGAATACGGACATAAATGGCTAATATTTTTAGACATTTCATGTAATGCAAGTTTGTTTTTGTCACTTGATGAAATCGTCTATGATTACATCATTTGGCTAAACTTTCTGGCCATTTCATGTAATGCTGCAATCCATGCTTGCGTTTAGGGAAATAAAATCAGATATAATATTCTTTTCATGTACATTATTTAAAATTGGTTAATAAGGTTCAGTTTTTAGTGTAAATAGGTCATAAACGAATAAGATTATTCAAAACCAATATTTATTATACTTACATAATATTATAGAACAAAAAATTACATTCTTTACTTGAGCGAAACATAAGAATTAATAACACAACAAGTAATAAATCATCAAAAATACTAATAGCTCAACAACTAATAAATTAACAAATCTTTCATAAATCCTATATAAGCTGTTAACAATAAAGTTACAAAAAACATATAACACTGATCGTATTAAACAAAAAAATAAATTAACATTTCTAACTTTAGTCCATAAATAAATGGAATATTTTTCAAGTTTATTTATTAAAACATGATAGACTGTTGTGACAACGGCTATTACGAAGTATAATTATTTTTTCTACACATGCACTTATTTTTCATGCACTGTTGCTTACTTAGGCTTACATAAACATTTTGACATTCCTTGATCCCCTGATTCTAGCGCTATTGCTTCTCTCACACTAATAGATTTATTCAAAGGTATCTCTTCTTTCATTAGAAATGGTGAGCCGGATATTGTAAGGCTTTCCACACCAAACCATCCATTGATTATGCCATGTTTACTAGCAACTTGATATACGCCGTTTTTTTGTCCAACTATCACACAGACAATATTTCTGGAGTCTCCAGGTCCTCTATCGACTTTTGGAACATTTAAAAGCACACACTCGTCTTGGTTAAAAGTGCATTACATGAAGTGGCCAGAATGTTTGGCCTCTTGGTGTAATTTCGAGCTGTTTCATCAAATGGCAGAAATGTGTTTGCGTTTCATGAAATGTCTAAAAATGTTAGCCATTTAGTGAAATACGCAATCATTTCACGATCTGGCAGCATTTCATGAAATGGCCAGACTTTTCATGAAATGGCCAATTTCACCAGAAGGCTGCGACAGATACATATAATCAACGGTACACTCGATCATGTAAATTTTAAATTGGAAAATTTTTAATTGAAATATTAAACTGAATATTTACTAAAATTCTCATTTTACCTAACGTCCGATCCAGAAGCTATTACGTGCATGGATGAATCGATACGGCAAACTCGAAATCATCCAACCAAAAAGCACCTAGGTAATTTGTTAGTAACCAATTAAGTCAAAAGTTTTTGTTTTTCCAGTACCTATTCCGGATTGTTTCTGTTGACGGTATAGTTGCTTGAAATATCGATAGATTGAAATTTCTCTCTAGGTAAATTATTCCGGTATCGATAATTTTTATTATACTTTTTTATTCGTTAGGTAGCTGGTATTCTAAATTCAAAATGGCGACCAAATCCGACGTGCGCATTAGTCCGTCATTTTGAATTTTATTGAATTTTTTTTCTGACTATTTTGACGAGTTTTAAATTTTTTGGGTAAAGTGGAAGAAAGTAAACTTGTAGGAAACACATTTTTTTCTGTACGATCGATATTTTTTTTATTAGACTTAAAAAAATCGGGAAAGTCATTTGACAAATACCGCAGGTCCTGTTGAGGTGACTACCGGCCATATCTTAGGCGCTGCTTCTTGTACAGCCTCAAAATAAAAATTCTAAGACATAATATGATAAATTCAATGAAAATAATTTAAAAATCGCCGCGCTTCCGGAAATGGGAAAGTTTAACACCTACTTCGTTTTTTTAACCTAGACGCCCTGTGTATTGTAATATTTTTAAATTATCTGAGAAAATTGAACACAGGTGGTTTTCAAAAATATTAAGAATTAGACTGAGTAGTTTATGATTTATAAACAATTGCACGCGATTTTTTAAATCTCAAAGCAGTGTACAACGATAACGACTCAAGGTATTTAAAAATGACTCACGTGTTCCTATCTTAACTTTTCATGTGATATCTCATTATGGATTTTATATGAGAGAAAAATAATTAATTTTCAAAAAATTAAAAATGACGGACTGATGCGTACCTCGTATCTCGTTGCCATTTTGAATTCAGACTACCAGTGACCTCTAACGGGCAGAACAAAAAAATCTACATTGGAAACTTTCTTATTTTAGGTCGATTTTTTTGGTATAATGACCGGACTATGAGTATGCATTCCCATTTATTAGTGCAAATCGTTGAAATTTAGAAAACCAAAAGAAAATATAATAATTATGTGATATAAACATATCTAAACTCGAAAATAAGACGATAAGAAATTATCAAGACTTGATAGTTGTGCAAGCTTGAGCATACTTCGCTCCTGATTGATTGTTAAATGGCCATAAGATCATCTGACACCATATCGCGTGTTTTGTCAATTCTGGTCAAACGAAATCAGATTCATAGCATCTAATTAAAAATAAAAAAAATCGATACAATGATATTATATCAACTAGGCTCAATGATAATAATTATTGTTGCGAAAATGTACGTTCTTCAATTATTATTATTAATGTCACATCAATCAATGTTAAGCGAACAGAAAAAAATGTCAGAGAGAGAATTACCTGTTATTATAAGTGAACATTTTGATAATCTAACATCGTCTGATGATGATTTGGATGAAAATAACACCTCAGAAAGATTCCCTCAACAGATTCGCTCAACAGATTTATCAGTTTCTTCAGATTCATCACTCGAAGAACTATGCAAAGATGACATCCCGTACATATACGATGTAAACGAACAGACTGCTTCTGCATCATGTGAAGACCACATGACCACGCGGTTCACTCCTTTCAACATGAATGAAGGAATAAAAATGAGAACTGATAGAAACGGCTATTTTCTTTGGAACGAGAAAGATAAAGACTATGACACCTGGTTGAATCAACATATTCACACGAAATATTCTTCAGGTTCATTAGAACAAACACTAGAAAATAAATCTAATAACGCAACATTTGAAGAAACAAAGCAGTACGATGAAATTGCAATTTGTAAGCAAATTTTACTCTATTTGAAACCCAGAGAAACAATTTCTGAGGCAATTCGACGTTATGATAGCAATAAGAACTTGTCTACTTTGCAACTGTTAAATGCAAGCGAAGAAAGTAGCCAACTAACAGAATTAGCAAACAGATTCTTGATTGCAACAGGATTTCTCGACATTTATCAAGAAACTTTTGAAAGCATTCAGGAGAAGGTCATGGAGAACGAGATGAAAAATGTAGGAGAGATTGTATCTAAATTAAACGACTCTGATAATTTTGCTTAAACAAGAAAAGACTATAGACGAGGAGAATGATCTATTTTTCAATCTACACATAATAATAATTAGAATATTAAAAATGTAACCCAAAAATTTTAATGCTTGTACTTTGAGGATGTAAAAATAATAATAAAATTGTTTACTTTTTACATAACACGTCATGAAAGTTATCCCACATGCGGGACTCGGAAGCTTACAACTATAGTCACAACAAACACAACATAAATATATCACCATTTCAACATTAGTTATCAGTAAAGTATAGTGTCACATGAACTTTGTAAACTTCATTTCCTCTTTTATTGGCTCCGGTATAATCGATCAGGGTCAAAGTAATTCCAGTAAACAAATAAAGAGCAACGGGTACGGAGTTCCGAACAGCAAATCTTTTTAGTCCCAATCTAAGGTAGTTAGTTTCAACTTTTAGAACAAACTCGCTTTGACATGTAGGTTTGCAGTTCCAAAGCAAATTTATCTTGTAACACATTCCAGGAAGATCTAATATTGATTTTTGGTAAAGCCGCCCTTCGGCATGCAAGATACGGAATGAGTGACATAAGCGAAATTGTTCTACCTAGAGAGCGCTAAAGTATAACGAATATTAACGTCTTGATATCTAAATGTAGTCCGTTGCTACGTTTCTTGAAATAAGTGACAATTTTTATTAGTTTTTGGGAAGTGAGAAACATTAATTTTTGTCGCAACAATTCCAGGTTATCGTTTCATTTAAAAACTCATTAACTTCTCATAACAAAATATTAAAGACGCAACTTCTTTTGATCAAATCAGACACTACGATATCAGGGTGCTAAAAATTTTCTCAAAGCTCAATGAATGTCAAGCTATCACCGAGAATTAATTATGAATCTTCGAAAGTTAAACACTGTTCGAATTAAATTAATATTGGCAAGGAGAATCCAGTACAATTAGTCGAGGAGTTTGGAAGAGTCCCAGAAGGCGTTTCGCAATCATCATATTTTTTTTTTTACAGGCATTGATTTAATATATTATCGTGAAGTGTGTGCAGGTGATTTTTCGCTGTACATTGACTCTAATTTAATTATTAAACTTCACAGCAAAATTAACCGGACCTTAATCACATTAAGACCTTTACTGTAAGAGGTATAGCACAGAACCACCCACCTCTGTTGAATTACGCATTAAGAAAATATAAGTCAAACAATTCAATTATAGATAAAAAACTACAATCTAACCCATTAGGCAGAGTAAAGAAATTTGATTCGTATATAAAAATGACGCGATTAAATATTTGATCATTGATTTCAGATACCTCCTAAGTCCATATTTGCCAGATTGAGTTACGAATGGGATCACATTTTCAAGATGAAGCTTATCTATATACTTAAATATATTACAAGGTGTACTTACAAAGGAGGTACAGTCTAGGAATTGAAACTATTCATGCCCGTATTCACAAAGCGTTCCTGGTTCCTGCCCTTTATCCCGAAAATATTTAAATAAATAGGATGTAGATATACAGTTTATGTGCATTAGAATAAGATGGTGGTTATGATTATCTACGTAACTATTTAGGAAATTATCGTTTGTGAATAGGGCCTAAGAATATACAGGGTGGGAATTTTTTGTACTACCTACCCATCATTGGGATCTCGTCGATACAAGGTCGAGTGAGTTAGCTGCACGATTTTTGTTTGGTAAATACTCTGAAAAATAAAAAAATAAAATATAAAAATTAAAAAAAAAAATCTGAACAAACTTTATGGAAACTTCAGGGGTTCCTGAAATATCCTGAAAAAACTGAAAATCGAAATTCCTTTTTTTCGGTCATATTTTTATTATTGAAAATAAATAAAATTATTCTTTGTAAATTAGCGAAAGTCAGAACCACAAAAAAAAATATGGCGGCAGAAGAAAAACAAAAAGTCGACTTTGAAAACCCTGTGATCTAGTCGGCTTGAAAAAGCGTCGAGTGGATAGCTTTTGATGACTTATGTAAACCTACGATTTATTAATTTTCAGTAATAAAAAACATAATTATGAGAAATCTCGTATATTTTTCCGTATATGTTTTCACGAAATAGATATCTCTTTTATACCGTTTACGAGATACCAATGACGGTTAGTACCAAAAAATCCCTTCTCCCCCCCCCCGCATAATATTGTTTTAGACTTCAGAAAAGTAACAGGACGCAGATCTTTCCTTAAGCGTCGTGCGACTTTACGGCTTCTTACCTGAAATGCGGTGACAGAGAATTCGCAGAACCTTACGCGTTAACAAAGCGAAATCATCCATTTGTTCTAAGATTTATATGAATAAATTGATTCGCTGTGAAAATTATATATTATATTATTCTACACTTTTAAGAAAATCGTAGACAGCGACGGAACAAGCAAACTAATCGATCGTCAGGTAATTATAGTCACTTTCGAAGGTAATCTAATTCCGGATAAAGTACGTATCAATTTATCTTCCTTCCCTGTTGAACCATACATACAGCCGGTTATTCAATGTTTCAAATGCTTACGGTACGGCCACACTGCCAAATTGTGCAGGTCAAAACTGCCAAGGTGTCACAAATGCGCAGACGTCCATGACGAAAATTCAAAGTGCAAGGACAACAAGTTCTGTGTCTACTGTCAGAAAGAAGATCACACGACCATATCTAAAGACTGTCCCATGTACTCGAAACAGTTCAATATCAAAAGAGAAATGGCGCACCGCAATATCTCCTTTAAAGAGGCAGAAACACTAGTCAGCAACCCCTCCTATTCGAAGGTAACCACAAACAACAGATTCTCTATTCTGAATGATGCACGGAACTTTCCAACTCTTCCGGTGGTTTCATCACAACCCCCATCCTATATGTTCCATAAACCAGCCAACACTTTTGTCAATAAAAAACGCAGAATCTCAGCGGCTGAATCCCCTCCTCCTCCAAGAACACCTAAAATACTTAATTCTGTTCCCTCTCCCAAAAAACAATACTTCCAAATCCCCACAGGGAGGATTTTTTACAATTCAAGAAAAAAGTAATCGACGATATTTCCAGTTTTATCAAAAAAAATTTCACCTCTAAAAATGACCTAACTTTTCAAATAGATTTATCCTCCGAAAAAAATCTAAGGGAATACATACAGGTAATGTTGGATGACAACAATGTTGAAACAATGAGTATTAGCGACGGTGATGAATCAAGCTACTAGACCAATTAATATTTTACAGTGGAACATTCTATCCTTGAACAAACGTAAAGCTGATCTAGTTAATATTCTACACCAAAAAACTGTAGACATCATCATACTCTCGGAAATATGGTTAAAACCTAATGCATCGATTAACATCCAAGGTTATAACTGCGTCCAAAAAAATAGAGCTGACGGAAAAGGCGGTGTCGCCATTCTCATTGCTAAGTATATCGATTACAGGACATTAGACATACATTTAAACAATAAAATTGAAATCTGCTCGGTTTTTCTCGAAAAACTAAATTTATCCCTAGCTTCAATATACAAGCCTCCGAACAAAAATCTTTCTGTCAGAGACTGGGAAAGACTTTTTTCCCAATTTTCAGGAAATGTGATATTATGTGGAGATTTCAATTGTCACCACACACTATGGGGCTCATTAAGCTCTCTTAGTGATGGTGAAAGGTTGGTGGAAGCACTCAATAACTTCAATTTATGTGTCCTAAATGACGGTTCCCCGACAAGAATTACAAGACCTGGCCAAAACAATTCCGCAGTTGACATATCCATTATCACACCCAATTTAATAGGTAAATTAACGTGGAAAGTTCTCGATGACACACGGGGCTCTGACCATTATCCAGTTTTTCTAGAATGCAACTGTAATTTTACCCCTACGCAATTAACCCCATCAACCAAATGGAATGACAAAACAGCTGATTGGACGCTCTTTACCAGATCCATGGATCATGAAATAAATTCATTTGAGAATAGAGAAAACGTAACACTCACAGACTTTATTAGCATTCTTAGTAAAGCTGCAGACCAATCTATCAAAATACGCGAACCTATAACCATCAAAACAGCCAGACCAGTGTGGTGGGACAGGGAGTGCTCCAACATCGCACGCGCAAGGAAAATAGCTTTAAAACAATATAAAAACTGTTCGAATTTAGACCATTATTTAAACTATCAAAATATTGCCTCACAGGCCAAATTAATCTTTAAAAACAAAAGTAAAGAAAGCTGGAAACAATTTATCAATAATCTTAACAAGAACACACCCATCAGCTCTATTTGGAACTATATCAAAAAGATTAACAACAAAAAATACTTTAACTCGAATTCTGACATACCTCCACATTTAATTGAGAAAATGTTGGAGTCTCTCGCCCCACCCACCGTGATTTGTCGTCCCTTCAGTAGCAATCTAACACCAACAAATAATAACTTATTTCCCCTTGAGAAGTTCACAATGGCAGAGCTGGAGACAGCACTGCAAACTCATCGTGGCTCATCGCCGGGCAAAGACAGCATAACCTACTCGATGCTCCAGAGCATGTCTCACCTTGGCAGGAGAACTCTCCTAGAGCTCTTTAACAAGTGGTGGATATCTGAAGGAGTCTTGGATGGGCTCAAGGAGGTCGTCATCAAACTAATATTAAAACCTTTAAAAGATCGAAATACACCGTCCTCGTACAGGCCAATATCATTATTGTCTTGCATAGCTAAGACACTTGAGAGAATCGTTAAGGTCAGATTGGAGTGGTTCTTGGAGCACGAAAGCAAACTTCCCCCATCACAATACGGATCCCGTAAAGGTTTAGGAACTAGGGAGGCCCTCTCTCAGCTGGTGGCAGACATCCATATGAATCTATCCCAAAACTCCTATGTCGCATGCCTATTTATTGACCTTAAAGGTGCTTATGATTCAGTTGACCTTAATGGCCTTGCAGCCAACTTAATCTCTTTAGAAGTGCCCCCTAAAGCTGCCTGCAATATTGTAAATCTGTTCAGAGATCACAAAGTTTTTATCAGAGATCAAAATAATGTCTTCCATGGCCCAAGAATAATAAACCAAGGACTCCCGCAGGGATCGGTCCTCAGCCCTATCTTATTCAACGTTTACACACAGGGCATACGTAAAATCCTCGACTCAAGCGTTAAGTGCATTCAGTACGTAGATGACTTCTGCTTTTACACCGTGGGGAACAGATACGATAGTGCAATTGAAAAAATAAAGCTCATTTACACTCAGACTGAAAAATGGTTCTGTCAACAGGGCTTCGTAATTTCACCAGAAAAATCTGCAATAGTCCTCTTTACAAGACACAGGTTATCCACTCCTGAAAAAATAAGAATCGGCGACGTTGAAATCCCTGTTAAAAAATCATACAAGTATTTGGGTGTAATCATTGACCAGAAATTATTATGGAGTGAACATATTCAACACCTAAAGAATAAGTGCGAGAAAGGGATCAACATGCTGAAATGTGTCACCAAAACCAAGTGGGGAGCAGATCCAAAGACGGCCCTGTTGTTCTACAGATCATACATTCGCTCAATTATAGACTATGGGTCTGTCTTCTACGGGTCATCAGCGAACTGTCATCTCAAAAAAATTGACAAGATACAATTTAACGCCTTGAGAATATGCACTGGTGCTTTTAAATCTTCGCCTATCCCTGCGCTCCTGGTTGAATCACAGGAACCACCCCTTTCTATTAGGCGAGCATCCTTGACTTTAAAAAAATCATTGTCATACAACACTTTCCCCTCATTAAACTCTACGAAAAAAACATTCCTAAAAATAGCGATAGATAATCTGACTAATAAATATTGGATGAAGAAGAACACACCCCCTCTTGCAGAAATGCAAACCAATTTCACAAATCTACTCAGTTTTCTCCCTCAGCGAGAGAAGCTTCCCATTTTTGACCTTGATTTCCCCTCTTTAGGTTTCGTTCCGACTGCAATTATACCATCGTACTTAGAGATTTCCTCCTTCAATCTGACTCTTTTTCGCTCTATTTTAGACCGCCATGCCGGCTTCCTTGAGATCTACACCGACGGCTCCAAAAGCGCTCTTGGGACTGGATATTCTATCTACTCCCACAACAGAATAATTATCCAAGGAAAAATACCAGATTTCTGCTCAATTTTCTCTGCAGAACTCTTTGCCATTGAACACGCTTTGGAGCATCTATCCAATAATTTCCGCAATGTCAACGCATTGATTATCTCTGACTCCAGATCTGCCGTTGAGGCCATCACAAACAGGAAGATAGTCAGTTTTGCATCATCCGTCTGCTTATGCAACATAAGGAGACACGTATACGAAGCGAAACTGCAGGGACGACGAATCACTTTTCTCTGGGTAAAGGGACATACAGGTATCCCAGGTAATGAAATGGCTGACAAACTGGCTAAAGAAGCAGTGAACCGTTCAGAAATTTCTCTAAAGTGTCAGCTTGAAGACCTCATCTCTGCCTCGAAAAAAGAAACCTGGAATCTATGGGCCAAACAATGGGATAACTTTGTGAACAACTCACAAAATCACTACTGCAAAATTCATCCCTCATTACCAAAGCACATACCCCATCTGTCAGACTACAATGTTAGCAGACATTACAGTGTTACAGTAACAAGACTTAAACTAAATCACGGAAACTTTCCATATCACCTTCATAGGATTGGAATGTCCGACACCGACATATGTGATTGTGACGGCCAGTCAATTGCCGACTTAAACCATATTTTCTTTTCCTGCTCAAATCACCCTCTTCCTACTGCCGAACTTTACAAGAGTCTAATTAAATGCAACATTCCCTTTCCAACCAATATCACTACACTTTTGGCCACCCAAGAAAAAAAAGTTCTCGATGCCTTGGTCAGCTGTCTGCGGACAGCTGGTATTTCCCTATAATCAGGTCCTCATCTTCAAAAATCTGTGGCAAATGGTAATTCCGATGCCAACCCAACCCCCACTTCAATTCAATTCAACTTTTACGGTTCAGCTAATTGATACCACCTCGGATTGCATATATAAATCAACTGCCTGAGGAAGAGTCTTCAGTCTTAAATTAGTGTTATAGATGAACCTTTCAACGTAGATAGTTACAAGATAATATGAGATTGGGGACTTTATGTACATTATCAGTGAGCCCAACATTACAAAATAGCATTCGGATTAATCTGTTAAGGTTGACAGGCAAAATTAAAAGAAAAACTGAAACGTTCCGGGAAAACATTAAAATTTTCAGTGACAATACTGTGCAAGATGTTATATCAAAACTAAATATACTTACAGATAATAAAATTTTAAGAGTACCTACGCACTTATCTGATTTCAAGAAAACTGTCCAACACAATAATAATTCTAAAAATTATTTTTTTCCATTCCAGGCGGGGGAAAGAAAGCGACCAGAATGACTCTTTGCATAGCCCTTTCGATTTGGTTTCTGGCGATCTTAAGTGCAATGCCGGCAGCGGTGGGCTCCTACATCCGAAAAATCGAAGATGGACATGGGAACGTACTTTTCGAGGTATGCTACCCTTTCCCGGAAGACTGGCTCGGTGGTTACTATGCAAAGGTCGTGGTCATGAGCCGCTTTCTGATCATGTACGTGTTGCCCCTAACCGTCATCGGAATTTTCTACTGCACCATGGCCAATCATCTGATGGTTAGTACCAGAAATGTTCCTGGTGAAGCACAGGGAACCCAAAGACAGGTGAGAGAATTTAAATTTTTTTCTATCCTAATATCTCCAGAAGTTTCTCTGGCAACTCCGAGTTTCATTGCGTGAAGATATATTTACCTACCTAGATCTGATGATGTTTCAAAAAACAGAAAACATACCTGGGAATTTTTTGTTATGATTTAAAAGAAGTTATCTTATATATATATTTTTGCTCTTAAATAAAAGAGACATGTAATGATGTAGGTAAAATAGTTTAAGTTCTCGTTGTCTCGTTTTCAAATAAAATACACCTTACAATTTTTTCTCTTTAATATTAGATTACTCCATAAAAAAACAGCACACTTTTCATTGCCCGAAAACATCAGAGATGAACTCGGAATATGAGATGAGTCCCACGACATTGTACATTTAAATAAATATTTCAGCATTCACTACATTTATATTTCTGAGACTCTTGAACACTTTCGTCTAAGTCGTGCGAGGACGGAAAACTATCGGATTGAGTTATCTCTCTGAATTATCTTGAACACTATGAATAGGCTATGGAAATCAAAAGTTATTTAATTTCATGAAAAAAGGTACATAGGTGATACCTAATAGCGGGCTATTTAAGTTTTTTCAAAAATTCAATTATTTTTAAGATGTTTAAATAGTTTGGAGACTCACCGTTTATATTCAAAGGACTACTTCCATAACTCTATTCTGAAACTACCTTTTTGCGAAACATTATTTTTTCATTCTTCATTCAACGTGAAAATGCAACCAGCACATTTTCAACCCTTTCCAGCTAAGTTCCCTTGCGGATAAAATCTATTTTATATAGTTCTTATATACATTCCGAAAAAAATGTGCAAATCCCTGAATGCTCGGCTGAATGCCAAAGCCAGATAAAGTAAAAAAGTCTTATATAAGGAGGAATTTCATGAAAGTTATATCTACTTGTTTCTAAAAAGAGTTAGAAACCATTGATGTAAGTTTTGAAGCAATTGAGAGGTACAGTAATAAAACCAGAAAGTCAATTGTTGGTCCCTTCGAGCTTAAAATGTCATCTTGTAGCATTTTTCTTAATCTACAAGATAATATATTATCCAACGGACAAACCGTTCAGTCACAAGCTATAGCATTAAACATAAAAGCAGTACAAGAAATAACATGCCCAAAAGGGGATAAAACGAGCTCAGCAGAACCTTGTCAAAATAAATTATATAACGTGTTTACGAATATGTTACCAAGTCCCAACTAAGAATGATAATGCATTTCTTCCAGAACAATAATAATTATTATTACCTAATTCGTTTTCCTCGAAATGCGTTGTTTGTGACTAAGCTGGTTTTATTCCTGTAACCTTCAATTATTGGTTTCACCTACCAGGTGAAATAAAGACAAATAATTTTTTCACTAAATTACGACTCAAAGTGCAGCCTCTTCATACACGGTGAACTTTATTGCACAACGCGGTGTACTGTAATACACGTAGGTATGAGGAACTTTTATAAATATACTCCCAAATTTCCTTCAAAAATTTTTCGATAATAAATTCTAATACTTACGTAGATAAAGGAAAGAAAAAGTAAAATTCCACGCTATGTTACATTTCGATAGCAATAACTTTTCGCGATTAAAATGTTCTTTGCTTTGTTGTACACCATTTTCAATATTGGCCTAACGAAAACGTACCAGGCCTTATAACTTGACAAAAACGCCGAAATAGGTGACCCTTTTTTGCGAGCGGGACAACTTTTGACACAGAAAGTATAGCCCAAACTGTACCCTCCTACACATGTCAGGCAACCCTCACAAAGCTGTTAACACCCCCAACTCTTCTGGGAGAAACCATTCCATTTGCAGAGGAAGCCAAGTACCTATAGGAGTAATCCTGGATAAAAAGCTCACTTGGAACTCCCGTCTGAAAAAAGTTATACACAAAGCCAAACTCTCTTTATGGACGTGTAATACTTAGAATATGTGGCAAAATATTGGGAATCGGACCCAAACAAATATACTGGCTTTACGTAATAGTTATCAGATCTATGATTGTGTAAGGCAGTACCGGCTTGGTGGTCAAAAGACCAGCAGGCCATGGCCAAATTAAAGCTCTCTAGCCTGTAGTGACAAGCTTGTCTGGTGATCTGTGGTACCATTTAACAACACACCGTCGGCTGCTATCGAGATCCTACTGGACATACCACATCTCCATATTTTGAGAGAGAAGTCAGATTGACTACATATAGAATGAAACAGTGGCAAGAAGCTTGCCAAAGGCTTATAACTTGGAGCGAACCAGTAGGTTACTGTATGACATAGAAAATAACAGATTACTGGGTATGCCCTCGGACATAATGCCTAAGACAATCATGAAGTGCTCTGCTTATAAGGAACTCCTGGCAACGGGTAACAGTTGGTTTACCGATGGATTTAAGATATCCACAGGAACTAGAGCTAGGGTGTGTAGCGCTGGCTCGGAGGTGAGAGACTTCTCGAGCCTTGGCCTTCACGCATCCACTTTCCAGGCCGAAATCTACTCCATACAGTTCTGTGTATCAAGCCCGCTATCCAGTAACTACTGAGGCTGTTTTAATGAAAAAATTTCGGGGATGCCACCCCCGATTCGGAGCGTCAAGTTCGTGCTATACTTTCTGCGTCAAAAGTTGTCCCACTCACAAACAAAATTGACCTATTTCGCGGAATTTTTAGCGCACATCATCAGTTTTATTAAGTTACTAGGGCTAGTACATTTTCGTTTGGCCATCCTGTATAATTTCAATATGAATTCTGTGATTTACAAATTACGTATCGTCGGTTACAGCTGATACAACAAACGTAGATACAAAAAGAACGACGTGAAAGACGGTATCCAGGAAAATGTGAATTGAAACCATAGTAAACTGCTTTCAAATTCCGAAAATTGCTTCCCAAATTGCATAAGTTCAGATCAGTCGTAAAATTCAATCTATCACATGATTCGATCTATACTCGACAATCAAGCTGCGGTTCAACGAATACAGTTAAGTTAGCCTTGAGATCGTAAATAAAATTGTTACTTTATTTTAAATGTTACATTTTAAAGAAAACTAATGCTTTGGGTGCTTTGATTGCTTTTTGAAACATTTTTTAATTCCACTACCACTATTATAGCCAAAGACTGACAAATTCTAAATATCCTCAACATTTATCAAATTTCAACCACTTTCCTTCAAACTGATAATTTTTTTTTTATTTCAGATCAAGGCTAGGAAGAAAGTCGCAATAACCGTCCTGATATTCGTAGTCGTGTTTGCCGTCTGTTTCTTCCCAACCCATCTCTTCATGCTATTCTTCTACTTCGTCCCTCACGCAAATGAACACTTTACCCACTTCTGGCATATCACCAGAATTGTGGGTTTCTGTTTGTGCTATCTCAATTCATGTGCGAATCCCGTCGCTCTCTACTGGATCAGTGGTGCTTTCAGGAAACACTTTAACAGGTATGATTATAAAATAAATCTCCTTGCTTTGATTGTACATCTGTTTCAAAAACGAGGGTACATGTATTACAAGCTATGTAAACTATACATGTAAATTATACTTAGATTATAGATGTTATAAATAAACTGGTCACAATGAAATAGGTATCACTTGCCTAAATTGTAAAGGATTGAGAGAAGAGAACAATTATTGGTTCAAGCATCTCGTCAATGTTATCATCAGGCCGGGACGTTACTGCTATATTTTCAATTACGTGCAAAGCTGTGCGTGCTCCGCTCAAAGTTATGCCACCCCAGACCATGATAAATCCACCACCACATTAGGTAGGTATCACTTCTCTCATGCACCGCTGCATCTAAATACCATTCCTCTTGACATCTATAAACTCGTTCACGAGCATCATTGTTGTAGATACAAAATCAGGATTCATTGGAGAAGAGCACACATTATACAGTAGAGTCCAGCTATTTTTTTAAAGTTCAATATTTCTAAATTATACTGAAAAAGTTTCAAAAGGATATTCCATTGCATTAAAAAGTTGTGACCATTTAAGTAAGTGATACACCTATTTCATTGGGACTAGTTTTATTATAAAGAATGCAGCGATTACGAAATATATAAAGGTTCCGGGTACTGCAGGGAAACGGGCGAGCATTGTTCACGAACTGACAGCGCAATTTTACGTAAAATCGAAATATCTTATGAAATCCGTAACAATAACAATATAAGGTCGTTAAGTACCTATGTTAACTTCGTTGTTAATTTAACATTAATTCTGGAAGCCGTTAGTTACTTCAATCATAAAAAATACTCAAAAGAATAGAGTCAGATAAAAATTTTCATTACTTTCACGCGAAGTGTTAATCGTTATAAAATTTAATTTTCACATCTAATCCAAAAGGTATCAGATTTGAGTACTTGCTTTACGCTAAAACATAAATCTTCGCGCAAAGAACTCTCTCAAAGCTGATTCACTCAAAGCAAATTGCTTTTCATAATGTGTTCATTTAAAAGAAAAACAGTACTTCTCTTGTTGGAAGCTGAGAGGCAATGTTAAGCGTTTATTAAAAATGTTATCAGGCCAGCGCTCTTTATGAAATAACAGGCAAGGAGCGATGGGGAAAATTGTTCACGCTTTACCGCGATGAAGCGAAATTCCGAGGCAACAAACAAGGAAGACACGACTTATCTGGGCGAAATAAATTTGGAGCGTTACAAATAATGCTTCCTATTTAACCTCAACTCAACCGAATTTGATTATTCTTCTCTGACACCTTTAATTCTCTAGTTCTAGAAAGGGAAATTCCAGTAAGCACTTCTCCCCTACTCTTCATTATGACCCTCATAACTAACCAGAGTGTTTTCCTTATAATAAACGTGCTGATATTAAACAACGCTTCAAACCGTAGCACGAAATTGAACTGCGAGATAAGTGTGACTTTGTTATTAGATAATCAAGCTGTTGTGGGAAAGAATGTTCATTAAACTTGAGTTTTCACTTTATTTTCTCCTATTTTTATTTATTTTTAATATTATTACAATAGATGAGATGTACTAACACCAGAAGAAGGCGAAGAGTCGACGAAACGCTTCGAGAAAATTAATATATTAAAGTGAAATTCAAGTTATTGGTTTATTAATTTTTTTTATCTACGACTTATGTATAAAATGCACTTTTTTACACGTTTCTTAATAACAGTACAAGTTCTAGTGAGCGGCACGATCGGGGCGATCGCAAGTGAACTGAGTTCTCCACGAGACGCTGAACGTTGAACTACATAGCCTGACGCGGAATGCTCCTAAAGCTTGTTGACACCATGCACCTATACTAGAGAAACGTCATAGTTTATTCGCATAAAAAGTGCAGGCTTTTCGGCTAAAAAACATTTTTTTCTCTGAATTATTAATTTCATTCCATAAGAGAGTAGGTACTGAAATGGATCGCACCTAGGTAGGATGATAAGTAATTATTTCCACCTCCCTCGTTAAATCAGCCCAAATCGAAAAAGCAAACAGTGCGAGAACATAGGTACGTAAATACCTAAAGGTAAAATTGTTAGAAAATTCAAACGCAGCCACCCGCCGTTACATCAAGTAGACGATCCCGCCAGCACATTAAATATTCAGAAAAATAGAAGCGCTCTAGCTAGTAAAATTCCAGCCCCTAAAGAACGTCCGAAGGACCGGCAAGGTTGCCAGATGTTAACGCAGGGTATTGAAAAAGACAGTCTCTGCCCGCGTGATGAAAAGAAGAGCTGACCTAGAAACAGACCGGGTGGAAAGATTTGTAAATTAAACAATAACACCTCGCAGAGACAATAGAAACTCGTTAGGTATCCCACCTACGATAATGAAAACTTCACCAATCGATAAAGCGAATTAATAAAGGAAGGTGGCCGGAAAAGCATCACGGTCCCTAAACGGCAAGCAGGTGTAAACGCAAAGTGAAAGTTAAGCCGGTGTAATTATGATAGCTAGGTACAATAGAAGTACCTAAACGCGTTGACCGATTTGATGGAAAATTTAGATAGTTCAGGTTTAGAACAATTCAGTAAGGTAGCCGCGAGGTCAGATCGCTAAGTCCCGTGAGTAGGGAAATACGATTAAGGAATAAATCACGGTATGAGGCAATATCAATAAGGTGCATTGTTGCGTCGTGTTTAGAAGGCGGGCTGCGGCATCTATAAAAGCAAACGGCTTACCATAGCTCGGAACAGAGTGAGATCAGACTTCGATCGAGCTCTGTCATATTCCTTAACCCTTGCTTGGAAGAGATGGCTTTTATAAGCGCACTCCAGGTCTGCCATCCTTTAAATCAAATTTGTAGATGAGATGGTAGTTTCTATGCACTCGCTACAAATTTCCTAACCAATCAACCCAGAAAAACCGTGAATTTTCCTATCCAAAAGGAGCGTAAACGAGATGGTAGATTCTATGCACTCCATACGCTCTTTCCTTTACGATTAGGGAAATTTCCACATACAATCAGTTAGAACAAATCATTCTTCAAACGAAATTCAAATCAATAAATAAATTATACTGATTCATAAACCCCCACCAACGCCAGTTGAATTTCCACATACAACCAGTTAGGGAAGATCTCTTCAAAACAAAATTCACATAAATAAATCATCAAACCGATTCGCAACATTCACGTGTGCAGGTTCCATTTTAAATCAGGCAAAACAATTAGTAAGGAAGCAGACGGCAGCACCAATAATATTAGGTACCTACTTCATCCCGGTATAGGAAATCGAGATAGAGCTAGGAGAGAAAACAGACCCAGGAGGAATTAATAACCTGTGAATGAGACGGCCCATGATCGGAAATAGTTCAGTCATGCTATTCTTCGAGGAGTGCAGATGTAGGATCACGCAAATGTTAGGCACCTGCTGTCCCTTTAAATACGTTAGAAAGTGAAAGTTATTCCTCGCCATTGTATTGCACCATAAATGAAGATCACATAGCGGAGCACCCCCGGTTAGCACAGGTCTAGATAGAACAAGGCAGCGTTGTCAGATGTAGCATCTGCTACTTCGCAAATATTATCAGGAAATACCAGTTCCATTACAATATTCAATTAGGATTCATGATAGGTACTCGATTACCACACGTGGGGGAGGCATTCATCTCGATGTCCAGATGGAGACCTCAGGGGGCCGGAAAAGGAGCAGGACTCTTTAAAGTATAAAATAGTAGCACGCCACGGGGAAATAAAAATCCCGCAGTTGTAGGATAGGCAAATCAGCAAATAGAGAATCAAAATCACCAAAATTAGACCGGCCTCGAGAGTGGGTAAAGCCAATTTAGATTCAAAAACCAAATTGATCATTATAAGGTCGTTTTTCCGAATCTCTTCTAACCAGATTTTATACACACTTGAATCTTATGTGACAAATGTTATTATTATGTCATCATCATACTATCTACGCTCTTTGGGGTGACAGGCCGACGTACTCGTGTTACTGGCGGACCGGTGTTTTGGTGCCGATACAAAAGATTAAGTAATTTGTCTGTAAACAAGCCTAAACACGAATGATAAACAAAAGTCCAGCATTTTCAATCATTAACTATATTAATGGTTAAAGAGTCGTGGTCTGTAGTATGGTCAGCTAATAATCACGTTGACGAACAGAGAGAAAGAACGGAGTCAACATGCTCTGGGTAATAAATCAAGGTGTGTAGAAAAATCTACAATAATACAGTTGATTAAGGTTTCAATCTGAAAAGCACTCGAATGACGAGTAAGGTAAATGATCAGGTATAACAGTGACAAAAATGCCTAAGGGCAAGGTAACATATGTGACATAAAGGTCGCCTGACGAGGCAGCATCGACGGATGCAATAAAAGGTAGAACAAGACAAATAACAACCAGGTATGTAACATACCGGTCCCCGGTACCCTTTTTCTTTTTTTTTTTATCCGCCCAAAAGCCAGAAAAATTTTAAAATTCAATTATTTAAATTTCATTTACTTAAATGAAATTTAATGAAGCAAATGTAACCGGCGGGGGATGAGATGATGTGAAAATCTCTTTTCCTTAACGTTCACTCTTCCGATAGATCGAACACACAACTTGCGTTGTTTGCTCTCACTATCGTTATTATGAAGTTAAAGTCTCCCTGTCACATTAGTCCTTTGGCTGGCCGAGCGGTTTGTCAGAAAAAGGCTTTCGAAAAGAATGGTAGGTAGGGGCTACACCATCTCAATTAATATGAGTGGCAGCTCTTTTTGGGGATTATTCGAGGTAACTCATGGCTCTATTCTATACTTATCTTTCGCTGATGTTTCCTGAAATCTGGACTTCTGCCCTGTTGGTCATCTTAATAATTATTGTAGGTAGCTTTATATCACTGACTTGATCTTGTCACTTACTCACTGGGAAGTTTATTGTTGAACAAATAAAATTTAGAAAATAATAAAAATCAATTAAATTCTACTGACTTCCTCTGCCTTGTTGTAACTCAAGTTATTCGATTATTAATTTGATGCTTTAATTAAATTTCATGGGTGGAAAAGAAAGGCCACATTGCAAATAAATTTACAATTTATTAAAATTTAAATTAATTGGAAAACGACTACATTTATTTGAAATAAGAAATATCACGATTGTCAATCGATTGATTAATTATTGGTCAATGACTTAATCCTAGGTAAACCTGTATCTGGAGCAATAAAACATTTCGGTCGCGTTCATTGCGGGTTAATTTCCCTTGAGTGAATTTCGTACCAAAAGTCGCGATTTCTGGCCAGTCATCCTTCTAAGGGGATGGACCAAAAATTTAGATAGTGATCACTCCGATATTTTTTATTACTCCCCCATCCAATTTAGAAATACAACTAGATGCTCCAAGCACCCACAAAAATAATAAATTCGTTAACCGACCATTATAGAATTTTAAGGTGAACCAGCCTTTGCTGGCTTACGAACAATAAACTAAAATTATGCCAATTTTAGGACTCGAAGACATAAGTAGGTATGTTATTCTTAATTACAAAATATTTTAATCAGACTGACACCGTCTGTCCATTATTGATGAACTAATTCCTGAATTTTAACTCATCGAGTCGTAAAATTGGAGGTGGCATAAAAAAAAAATAAATGAAAGGTTAATCTTACAGACTACATTCTACCTTAACATCCGTTGGCAGCAGGCTCTTGTTTACTATTGATCCTTACATTATTTGTCCACAAACAACACTTGTACACTTCCGAACCTAACGGACCCTTATGACCCTAATAGTTAATCACCGTGGCGCGATCACTCCCTCGCCTATGCGATTCGTCTCTCTTAATTTGCTCTCCTAGCACTATTACCCGCCTATTTTTCCGGCCTATACGATTCCCTTTATCTATGGATTAACTTTCCCTTAAAATTTGCCGCGCTCCCAGAGCATTCTGCGACCGACGATTAAGTACCACTACCCTCGTCTTCCTATTTTAATTAATCCGCGCACCCCGTGCGATTAATTTCTCCCGGTACCCCGTACCGCATTATTTAATTATTTTCCTATATCTCCATAAATTCTCTCGCGCCCCCAGAGCACTTACGGTCAACGATTCACTCCTGTGTTGAGTCCCCACGTAACCGAGTTCCTATCCTATCACACTCCCTCGCGACCAACGCTTACTCTATTATTGTCTCGATTTATTTATTTCCGCGTACCTACTCCGCGAGTACCTATACAATCAACTCTCTATCTTCTCCGCGGATTCTATGCTACCATCTTCCCCGACACCCGGTGTCGTCTTTTTCCGATTTTCAACCCCCTAGGTCTAAGCGTCACTGCCTAAGCTTTTCACGTTACCGACTCGCGTCTTTACACCCAACTTCTGTGTGTTCACTCTCGTGTCTACCTACTTAATCGTCTCCGTGACCTGATTAAATTCATTATCCCGTGTCTAGACGTAATGGAATTTTCTATTCGCTAGTTTTGCCGCCTGTTACAAACGGACCCTTGTTCATGTCGTCCGTTTCTCATGGATTTCAGTTACGCGAGCCTTCTGCCAAGGCCAACCTCCAGACTATAACTAACTATTATACATGCATCATTAAGATTATAATATTCTTAACAGAGAAAAGACCTGAGCTCTATGTTCAAATGTAAATCACGTTTTACTTCTGGATATTTTTCTTTTACCCAGCTGAATTCTTAATTCCCCTGATATTTCAAAATACGGACTGTCGATGTTCTCGACATGTCACATAGCTTCCCCCTTTATAAAAAGTAACTACGTATTCCAGCGTATTACTTTTTTCCAAACTAGAGCTGAGGTTGTCCAAAACTAAGGTACATACAATATAATAAGGGATCCTGGTCCCTTCTCAACAAGTTATATTAATCCTAAGATTACTGTTTCCTTTACATATTCTGATGTTCTAGGGACTATCAACACTATGATGTCGAACAACACTTCATGACCTGTCCGTTACTCACTCGCTCGTGGTAGGTGTAACATGATCTGTCCAGTGTGACTCCGGCTGGGTCAATGTCAAGGTCGGATATAGTTTCGGGGCCCGACCTTCTTCTACGCGAGAACATTTCGCGGCGGTTGTATGTTCCAATTCGGCTTCCGTAGCGATTCCTACCTCGGACGCCACTGTGTGCTGCCCATTTTTGTTTCTTAAATGTCTCTGCACTAATATCATTGCAAGCGAGTTCCACACACAAGCAATTAATTGTAGTCCACACCCAAGTGTTTGGTAAAGATGTAAACCGTTTATGATCACACCGATCGCGTACTTGCAAAGTTTGAAGATGAAGTAAAATCCCATGATCCCACTGATGAAGGTTCCTAGATCTACGAACCATCCCCACATTTGTTTCATGGATGAATGTGCGAGTTCCTTTATTTCGTCCGTATTTAAAATACGAAGGACCGAATAGCCTTAACCGCTAGTGTCTAATCCCGCTACACGACGCGTTATTATGTTTTCCACTGCCTTCCGCTCGATACCAAATGTTAGTATGCGCTGCACCTGTCCCACTTCTTCTTGGGTGTAGAGTCCTGCTTGTCCGACTGGGAGGATGGGTTGAAATTGTAACGTTGGATATGGTTGGACCTGTAGTTTCTTAGGTTCTCTCTTTACGGTGGGGAATGGAGTGAGTCCTATCCATTCGTTGTCTATTTCATATAATGGCGGTGCTGCAGCATTACAATCTATTTGCTCAGCTGTTTCCTGCAATACGTGAGTTATTGGGGCCATAAACAAGTTTCTTTCGTCTAACTGCACTGGTAGCTCGTGAAAACATTCTGATGTTCTCCTGATTGTAACAATCTTGGGTATACATTTCATTATATATAGGACTTCGCCCAGCACTCTGCCTACGTAACCAGGTTCATTCTGCAGTAGTTGACTTACAGTATTAGGTGAGAACGGTGCCATCAGTAAGCGATTTCTCAAGATTTCCCTCTGTAGCAAACATCGACGGTGAATTACGTCTAAGTAGATCTTCTCTAGTTCCCTCTTGTATGCTTGTTCGATGTACATGAATTTACTATTCACGTACATCATTAAATCAGTGTTTTCAGGAATCAAACTCATTTTAGAGGTGGTGGAAAAGTCATTATCTCCTATCAGTACCATCAATCTGGGATGTTCTGTCTGCCACACTTCTTCTCCGCAAACCAACTTTGTTTTGACAAGATTTACCGCAAATATCTTCTCAGCGTTCTCGACAACTAGTGTTTCTTCCTTCGTGGATCGGCTTGTAACTTTCCTGGCTGCTCCGTTGTACAACAGCGTATAACTGGGCTGGCAATCATTCTTATTCTCCTCGTCCCATACTGTCTCTCCCAACACCGAGTCGAAACAATAACCTGACATAAACGGACAGGTTACTCCTCCTAGCAAACTTATCTCATTGTCGTTGATCCTAACCTTGGTGAAGTAATCTCGTACGTTTAAGGTTATGGCGGCTACCACAACAACATCTTGCCAAGTGTTTACGCCTTCTTGATAGGTAACCCCATTACAGTCTCCATTTGCATCTACCTCTCCGGCGATCGTCACGGAAGCTGAAGTGCTCCCATTCATAGTTATCTGGCCAATTTGATGGTGAAATAATTGAAGCGATCTGTACCGATGGACGTTGCGGCATTCCTCAGCTCCTAACTGGTGGATGTAACTGGACATGCTCTGGCTGACTAATGAACTGTGGGACCAATGTCCACAATGCATTTTCATCTGTACTACTTCTACTAGACAAGTCATTACGTGATGTAATCTGATCTCATTCCGCTGTATAACCTTGATCCGTATCTTCTCAACAAGGTACTCCGATTCAGGTTCCGGGCACTTTGCAACGTCCTTTATGGAAATCATTGTGAGGTTGACCCTCTGGTCTTCACAGTCGTATGCTACAAGTCCTTCCGCTTTGATAATGTTCATTACACAGAGACTTAACAACACGAAGAACTTCATCTTGACCGTTCTCGATTTTTCCCGTTTAATAGTTTGGTGCACCGAGTTTGATCACTTTCACTTCCTAACCATATGGATTGTCTTCGCGTACACTTTACCTTTCCGAAGCACAGTTTTCAGCAGTCTATCACTTGGCTACCACTTGCGAGTTTATTCCGCTAGAACATGAACTCAATTAACATGGTCGTCTTTTCTACAAGTTACCTACATCTGATTGAAAATTCTTCAACCTCATCCCTATGCTACACATACTCATACATGATTACCGAGTAACAGAGTTTAATCCATCCCAAGAAGGAGTCACGATCTGCCCGATAGGAAGGAAAAACATACTCATAAAGAGTAAAGAACGCGTCTTCACTAGATGCTGGTATTGACCTTCCTCCTGTCCTGAGATAGAGCCAAAACCACTACTCAGTTAATGATTATTTAACAACTTTACACACACAGAGTTACCTATGCTAAGATACATGGTAGTGTTGATGACCCCTTTCTACTTTCTAATCACCTTAGTATCTACATAGTGCCTACTCTAATCTTAACTACTTTTGTTCATTAGCATTTAGCCGTAACGAACAGACCAGGTGCCTACTACAATGAGTAGCCAACTCGTCTTCAACAAGGTTACAATCAAAATTTAATATTGAGCCTCAGATACTTCATTACTTTTTGACAAGGGTACAACCAAAATTTAATATCGGGTTTCAATTATTACTTCTTTATTTATTAATTACTGAATGATTAAATAATTTACAACAATAAATTTATACAGATAGTTTCTGTCTCCCAGCTGACTCGATTTCATGGCTTGCTTGCCGAACAGTCACCCTATCTTTCGGTTTCTTCCTTCGTCCGACTCTTCCAAGTGACAGGAACTGTTTTTATCTTCAGGTTGTTACTGGTTTTACAAATCTAGGCGGACCGGTGGCCGTCTCGCTCTGGTAGATCTTCTAGGAATTCTGTCAGGAGGATACCTAGCTGGTACTCTGACTCTTACCTCAGGCTGTTGAGCTATCATGGCAGGTGCCGGATAATACAGAACTTGCGGGCAGTAGGGCAAGTAGGTCTGGGTATATTCTCGTACTCGTCGCTCCTCCTTTCGTACATCCTTATCCTTTGGTTCTGAGTCGTCATTTAAGTCATATTCACTGCTCTCCGAACTACTTTCGTCTGTCGAGTAAGTATCAAGGTCGACTTCTCTTCTCGTTTTTCTGACAGTTTTTGAATTCTTATTCTTCCTACCGTGTCGTGTCTCTTGTTCCAGGACATATTCGTCTTCGTCAAATTCTTCGTCTTCTTCTTCTGTCTCCTCTTCGTTCTCGTCTTCTTCTTCTTCAATATCGTCCTCATGGTGGTCCACATACTTATCGATGTTGGCTTTACGTTTGGTAACCGGTCTGGTTATTTCTTTCAGTCGGGGGATGTCCTGAGGAGAAAGTCTCTCTACATACGGTTTCATTCTATCAATCATGACCGTGTATTCCTTCTGTTTGGTTTGGTGCTTTACAACGAATGTTTTCTCTCCTAATTTCTTGACTATTTCCATGGGTCCGAGCCAAGCGGCGCTCAATTTTCTTGAATGTCCCAACTTTGCAGCCATGTTTTTGATGTATACAAAATCTCCTTCGCTAAAATGTTTCTCTTTAGTCTTCTTGTCGTACTGAACCTTCCTCTTGACACCGGCTTTCTCCAAACTTTCACTAACCGTTTGATACACATTCTTAAATCTTTCTGAAAGTTCTGCTGAGAAGTTTTCGTCGTAATTATATCTTCTTCTAGATGATGCTATAAAATCGTCCACGGGTAATTTCTGCTCTCGTCCGTGCATGAGATAGAACGGACTATGTCCTGTCGACGAGTGCACTCTTCCTCTTATGGCCATCAATATGTATGGTATATAGTCATCCCAGTCTCGTTGATTCTTTTCTATATAATGTGATAACATAATCTTCATATCCCGATGCATCCGTTCGATACTGCCATTTTCTTGTGGTGAATAACTTGCGGTGTGTATTTGGCGAATCCCCAATAACTTGCAAACTTCTTTCATTAGCTTTGAGGTAAATTCTGTTCCAAGATCACTTAGTAATTTACTTGGTGTTCCGTGCCTTGTTATTACATGCTCTACAAACGCTCTCGCCACTGTGTCGGCTTTGTGATCGGGCAGAGGTATTGCTTCCGGATATTTGGTGAACAGATCTAGTACGGTGAGTATGTATCGATTTCCTTTATATGTGCTTACCAATGGACCTACTATATCAACGGATATTGTTTCGAATGGTCTTGACGAATTGCGGAAAGTTTTTAGGGGTGCCTTTCCTAAGTGTGGGGATGTTTTCCTTTCTTGACACTTCTCGCAACTTCTACAATATTCGATAACATCCTTTCTCATGGTTAACCAATAAAATCTTCTCTGGATGATGCTAAGCGTCTTCTCTTGTCCAGGGTGTCCGACTAATGGTGAATCATGGAATTCCTGAAATACTTCTTTCCTCATTGATTTGGGTAACAGTAACAAATCTTCATGATCTTGATTTCGTGTTAGGTATAGTATACCATCCTTGTCTATGTAGTATTTTTCTAAGGTCTCTGGATCTTCATTATGATATTGTTGTAGCACTATTCTGCAGTAGTCATCTCGTTCCTGTAATGTCTTTATCCTTTCCTTATCCCACATGGGTTCCCATGCTAAGTCCGGTTGGACTACGTTCACTGTTGCTTTGTTTTCTAAACCTTGTTCCTGTATTCCTTTATTATTCCTGGAACCCTGTTCCTGTATTTCTGTATTATTCCTGGAGCCCTGCTCCTGTAATCCTGTATTAGCCCTGGAGCCCTGCTCCTGTAATCCTTCATTATTCCTGGAACCCAGTTCCTGTAAATTTATATTATTCCCGGAGCCCTGCTCCTGTAAACCTTCATTATTCTTGGAACCCAGTTCCTGCAAATCTTCATTATTCCTGGAGCCCTGCTCCTGTAAACCTTCATTATTTCTGGAACCCAGTTCCTGTAAACCTTTATTATTCCTGGAGCCCTGCTCCTGTAAACCTTCATTATTCCTGGAACCCAGTTCCTGTAAACCTTTATTATTTCTGGAGCCCTGCTCCTGTAAACCTTCATTATTCCTGGAACCCAGTTCCTGTAAACCTTTATTATTCCTGGAGCCCTGCTCCTGTAAACCTTCATTATTCCTGGAACCCAGTTCCTGTAAACCTTTATTATTCCTGGAGCCCTGCTCCTGTAAACCTTCATTATTCCTGGAACCCAGTTCCTGTAAACCTTTATTATTTCTGGAATCGTGTTTCTCGGGTCCATATGCTCCAATCGCTCCTCTTCCTTTCCTCAGGGAAGTTCCAATAAGTGAAGTTATTCCTTGCAGGTCCCTTCCCAAGCCTTTTCCCGGTTGGAATCCCATCTGCAGCATTATCTTCATCCCAGCTCCGTACGTAGAGCCATAACTTTCATTTATTGTTGTCTTCAGCTCATCGTGGCATTCCCTTGCTCCTGCTTGTTCTGTAATGTTGTTTACTTTCGTATTATCTTGCTGAATTCCTCCTGAGACAAGTCTAATAAAAGGTTGGGGCAATGTGCGGTTTTGTCTGCTACCTAGATTTCTCCCATGTCCATATCCTGAACTACTCTTCGTGACCTTGCTTCCGGCATTCCTGGCCTTGCCGATGTCCTTGTGGTAATTTCTTCCTGAAATACTCTCGTAACTTCTGTTTCTGTTGTCGGCTGGTTCAGAGCGGTTTCTATTGGTCTCCCTATTCACCATATACACTCGTATTCCTCGGAGTTCATGTTCTGCTTCTTCGTTTGTCAACACTACTAACGTCACGCCCCACAAGTGCAATTTTGGCGCTGCTGCTGGATTGTACTGGAAGGTGCAAGCCTGTTGACTAAGAAAATCTCTGCCCAGTAATATGTCTGCTTCCTGAAACAAGCTGTCGTCTACGATAATAAGGGACGCTTTTGCTTCTCCTCTTTTCTTAGGCTTAACATCAATAGTCACATCGATGACTCCATGTAATTGTAAGGCATGTCCTGTCACTCCTACCAATTTTACCAGATCTTCAGTGGAACGACGATTGGCGTAGGTTGGTACTATGCTTTTTCTAATGAGCGAGGCTGAAGCTCCGGTGTCTAATAAGCATTTTCTTGGAATTCCCTCTACGTTTAATATTACTAAATATGGTACGGCCTCTGTTGAATAATTAATTACCATCGGAATACAGCCTTGATGTTCTAGTTTAACGTCTCTTTCGGACGAATTTCCCCCTCTATCACTACGGCTCGCTGGTTGGGGAAGGGCAGGTCGCCGTCCTAGTTTAACGTCTCTCTCGGACGAGTTTCTTCTTGGGTGGTGTTCTCACTCCTTCCCTCCTCTTCTAGGATGATCGTGCAGTCTTTCGCCCAATGCCCTTCATTCCCACATCGATAACAACCTTGATTACGAGGACGTCCTTGACCTCCGTTTCGATTATTCCAGGGTCTGTAGTTCCGGTTATAATCATAACCTATGTTTGTCCCTTGTCTATTGTCTGTCTGCGTCTGGTTTCTAGGACAGTCCCTTTTGAAGTGCCCTTCCTGATCACATCCGAAGCATTTTCTGGGAGATTGGTTGGCTCTGTCTTCTCTAACCGGTTGCCTTACTCTAGAGTTACGAATTCCCCTCACTGTGCCTCCCTGAGTTCTCTGTTTCAGCATGGCCTGTGTCATTTCCTGTACCTTTACTATCTGTTCTGCCTTATCAATGGTTAACGCTGGTTCTGATAGCAGAGTGGTTCCTACTTTTTCCAGTAGATCTCTTCTCAGGCCTGTCTTAAATTGATTTAAGACCAACTGTTCCAATTGCAATTTTACTCCGGCCTTCTGATTGTCATTTGCTCCTTTTAAGCTTTCTGCCAAAGCACACGCTCCTAGGTACTTCAGTCTCGTGCTAAATGACGCTACTCCCTCATCTGACCTTTGGTAGCATCTCCCCAATTTTAGCAACGCTTCTCCTGGCATGCGCGCCTGTGTGAATTTTTTAATGAACTTCTCCTTCAGTTCTTCGTATGTTAAATTATTTAACTCCTCTTCGGACTTGAAATATTGTGCTGCCTCACCAGTTAGTTTAAATTTAAAAATTTTCAAGGTATCTTCCCTAGACAAATCGTCTAATCTTGCTCTGGCTTCTAGCCTTGTAAAATATTCTGCCACAGAACTTTTTCCGTTATAAAACTCGAACGTGCCTGCCAGCACTCCTAAACTAATTTTCTGTTGGGTTGTTATATTAAAATTTTGGACGGGAGGTCCTGCTGGTCCCGCCGCTGCTAGTTCTTCAGGATCTTCTAAAGGCATTTTGACCTATTTATTGTCACGCGATTATAGGTAGATAAATTAAAAAAAAATTGCCAAAATATATTTTTCACACTTCTGCAAGTCTAAATCACACTATTTTTATTATTTCAATAGCTCAACCGATTCACTGACACAACACTCCTTCATAATTTTCACTTCACGATGTCACCATACACGATTACGCAATTCTTGTTTACCACGCGACATATCTCCCACCAAATATATCAACAAAAAAAATAAAAATAGTTTAAATAAATAACCATATTCATGCCCCCATGCAAGTTAGTAATTATTTTTTTTTTTTTTTTTTTAATTGCCACCTTTTAAATAACAACTACCTATATGAAATATTTATTCACCATGTGAACACCGCTTCAGAATTCAGTATTACTTAATAAGTCACGTGAATTATTTAGGTATCTACCTATTCACCGTGTGAACACCGCTTTAGCGACGGCATCTCATGCCGGCGTCACGTACGTGCTTTTGGCTGAAATTCCTGCACCTACCTACTTATAATGATATCTGTTACCTACAAGGCTCGCTCACCTACTTAATTCATGTAAAATTATTAATTTCGATATTCAGCGAATGATTTTTGATAAAACAGAGCCACGCGCCCCTCAAAACACCCCAAAACTACCCCACACCTGACACCAGATGTAACCGGCGGGGGATGAGATGATGTGAAAATCTCTTTTCCTTAACGTTCACTCTTCCGATAGATCGAACACACAACTTGCGTTGTTTGCTCTCACTATCGTTATTATGAAGTTAAAGTCTCCCTGTCACATTAGTCCTTTGGCTGGCCGAGCGGTTTGTCAGAAAAAGGCTTTCGAAAAGAATGGTAGGTAGGGGCTACACCATCTCAATTAATATGAGTGGCAGCTCTTTTTGGGGATTATTCGAGGTAACTCATGGCTCTATTCTATACTTATCTTTCGCTGATGTTTCCTGAAATCTGGACTTCTGCCCTGTTGGTCATCTTAATAATTATTGTAGGTAGCTTTATATCACTGACTTGATCTTGTCACTTACTCACTGGGAAGTTTATTGTTGAACAAATAAAATTTAGAAAATAATAAAAATCAATTAAATTCTACTGACTTCCTCTGCCTTGTTGTAACTCAAGTTATTCGATTATTAATTTGATGCTTTAATTAAATTTCATGGGTGGAAAAGAAAGGCCACATTGCAAATAAATTTACAATTTATTAAAATTTAAATTAATTGGAAAACGACTACATTTATTTGAAATAAGAAATATCACGATTGTCAATCGATTGATTAATTATTGGTCAATGACTTAATCCTAGGTAAACCTGTATCTGGAGCAATAAAACATTTCGGTCGCGTTCATTGCGGGTTAATTTCCCTTGAGTGAATTTCGTACCAAAAGTCGCGATTTCTGGCCAGTCATCCTTCTAAGGGGATGGACCAAAAATTTAGATAGTGATCACTCCGATATTTTTTATTACTCCCCCATCCAATTTAGAAATACAACTAGATGCTCCAAGCACCCACAAAAATAATAAATTCGTTAACCGACCATTATAGAATTTTAAGGTGAACCAGCCTTTGCTGGCTTACGAACAATAAACTAAAATTATGCCAATTTTAGGACTCGAAGACATAAGTAGGTATGTTATTCTTAATTACAAAATATTTTAATCAGACTGACACCGTCTGTCCATTATTGATGAACTAATTCCTGAATTTTAACTCATCGAGTCGTAAAATTGGAGGTGGCATAAAAAAAAAATAAATGAAAGGTTAATCTTACAGACTACATTCTACCTTAACATCCGTTGGCAGCAGGCTCTTGTTTACTATTGATCCTTACATTATTTGTCCACAAACAACACTTGTACACTTCCGAACCTAACGGACCCTTATGACCCTAATAGTTAATCACCGTGGCGCGATCACTCCCTCGCCTATGCGATTCGTCTCTCTTAATTTGCTCTCCTAGCACTATTACCCGCCTATTTTTCCGGCCTATACGATTCCCTTTATCTATGGATTAACTTTCCCTTAAAATTTGCCGCGCTCCCAGAGCATTCTGCGACCGACGATTAAGTACCACTACCCTCGTCTTCCTATTTTAATTAATCCGCGCACCCCGTGCGATTAATTTCTCCCGGTACCCCGTACCGCATTATTTAATTATTTTCCTATATCTCCATAAATTCTCTCGCGCCCCCAGAGCACTTACGGTCAACGATTCACTCCTGTGTTGAGTCCCCACGTAACCGAGTTCCTATCCTATCACACTCCCTCGCGACCAACGCTTACTCTATTATTGTCTCGATTTATTTATTTCCGCGTACCTCCTCCGCGAGTACCTATACAATCAACTCTCTATCTTCTCCGCGGATTCTATGCTACCATCTTCCCCGACACCCGGTGTCGTCTTTTTCCGATTTTCAACCCCCTAGGTCTAAGCGTCACTGCCTAAGCTTTTCACGTTACCGACTCGCGTCTTTACACCCAACTTCTGTGTGTTCACTCTCGTGTCTACCTACTTAATCGTCTCCGTGACCTGATTAAATTCATTATCCCGTGTCTAGACGTAATGGAATTTTCTATTCGCTAGTTTTGCCGCCTGTTACAAACGGACCCTTGTTCATGTCGTCCGTTTCTCATGGATTTCAGTTACGCGAGCCTTCTGCCAAGGCCAACCTCCAGACTATAACTAACTATTATACATGCATCATTAAGATTATAATATTCTTAACAGAGAAAAGACCTGAGCTCTATGTTCAAATGTAAATCACGTTTTACTTCTGGATATTTTTCTTTTACCCAGCTGAATTCTTAATTCCCCTGATATTTCAAAATACGGACTGTCGATGTTCTCGACATGTCACACAAACAACGACGTAAAACAAGCTCGAGCTACGGCCACAAAGCCGCATCATCCGAAGGTAACTGCAGATAAGGAAAATAACGACCCACACAACCGCAATATTAACCCTTAAGAACGTGTAACATAAAATGACAAACGGCTTGAGGCTTACATGAGGGGAACTACGATAATCGGAGGCGAGAAACATATATAAACAGCCGCAAGATCCGTCGGAAAAGAGATTGCTTCCCGACCTCTTGCTGGTTATGCTAAGAAAATCCGAAAGGGTTATGTCTAGAAATCAGTTCCTCTCTGCCTCTTGCTGGTTATGCTAAGAAAATCCGAAAGGGTTATGTCTCAGAAATCAGCTCCTCTCTGATTCTGCTGGTTATGTTAAGAAAGTCCGAAAGGACGAAGTATTAAAAATCGGCTCCTCTCCGCCAAACAAATTCCCAGTAAACCACAGTGTGAAATCCAGTTCCACCAGCTCAGCAGCAGAAGACGACGTCGCCAGCCGAGACCCCGCTATACCGAAATTACGAACCGCAACCCCCTGACGCCGTGCCGAGTACCCACCTAGACCTAGAACATGGACCACCAGCAGGCCGCTGAACCGTCGGTCCACCCCCTGGAGACCGAGCCCGAACTTGCAGAACGGCACGTTCCCGACCTAGCAGCCGGAGAGTCGACAAGATGTCCTACAGGTTAATTTTAAATATTTTATAAACAAAATCAATGCATTGTTTCAGAGAAACGACCCTTCAGCCGGAGGAACAGCGAGAACCTAGCTTGAGCAAGCTAGGTTGCCAAATGTAATTTAAATTGTAATATTGCGTATTTTTCAATTATTATTTTATTTACTAGCGTTGGTGTTATAAATATGTTAAACAATAATTTTCAGGAAAAATGAATCATTTCAGGGTCCATTTCAAAATTATATAAATTTGGTATTTGGTAAATTTGGTAAACTAAATAATTGTTGTTAATATTGAATTCGTTTCTCGTAGTATCCATGTTTTATTTTGACAAACCAGTAAGTAATTTGTTCTTAAATAAATCATAAATAACTCTAAAATAAATAATAAGTAAGAAAATGAATAAATTCAGAGAAACAGAGATTATGGATACCACAGGGGCGAGTTTAAGAACTGGCAGCAGCGCGGTAGAAATTTAACACTTCTTAAGATTGCTAAAAGCCGTAGGGGAGATAAAATTCCTTCAATACATAAAGAACCTGCTGACATGAATATTGACACCAATCCTGGTAAATTAATGAGGGCAACATTTGTTTACGATTAGTGACTTTGTAAATAAAATATCTTTTAGGAATAATAGGTATACGAGATCCCAGGACTCTGACAACAGCGGTGCCACATTTAATTCAACTTAAAATAATTTCTTTCAATTTATTTATTTGTTTAATTTCTTTAAATGAATTTATTTGGTTCTGATTTTGGTTTATTTTAGTTTTTTTATATTTTCCGTTTGGTAAATTTCTAAATTTAATTGACGTCCTGAAGTTGAATCCAAAATTAACTTTATTTTTGATTTTTATGTTGCGATAAATGAGTTTCTTTCGAACCTTGGGTTGTTGAACTTATAAACACTGAAATAAGATCTTCCCATCTCCAAATCAACTTCAATTTGTTCCTCATTGGGAACATGACAACGAATACTTTACAACTGAATGACTTCTTCACAAACTGTTGCATCTACACTCTAAAAAGGTTAGCTGTTAGGGGAAAATATTTCGTACGTAGAGTCGGTGGAGCACTTCGTCGAGCGGGTGACTCTGTAAACACGCTGCATACGTACGTACAAGTCTCGAATAGTAGGGAGAGTGTGGTCTGTGTAATGGTTTGGCGTTTGATGTTGTTTTTTGAAAAGCATTCACGTTCTGCGAATTTTACATTTCGAAAGCAAAACACGGTGGATCTGTTTCAAAGAGTTGTTTTGGTTAACATAACAGAATTAAGGTAAAATGAGGTATAAACAGGTGTGATAAACTGAAGGTATAAACAAATAAGGTAAACAGGTATGACAAGCCTGAAGGTATAAACAAATCAAGGTAAACAGGTATGACAAGCCTGAAGGTATAAACAAATTAAGGTAAACAGGTATGACAAGCCTGAAGGTATAAACAAATGAAGGTAAACAGGCGTGAGAGGCCTGAAGGTATAAACAAATAACATATAAACAGGTATGACAAACCTGCACCGAGGTATAAAACGATTATAAACAATTTAGGTAAACAGGTCTCACAAACCTGAGGTATAAATAAACAATTAAGGTAAACAGGTCTCACAAACCTGAGGTACAAATAAACAATTAAGGTAAACAGGTCTCACAAACCTGAGGTATAAATAAACAATTATAACTGTTAACCAAACGACTACTTTGAACAACCATTTCACGTGTGTATGGGTTTTGGAACTCAACTCGATCGAAACTCTGAAATCTGGCAACAAGGTAAACGTAACTAAACCAGCAAGTGAGGTCCCGTTAGTCGACCCACTCACGATAAGGGAAACACGATCAGAACTACGCAAAGGGTTAAAAAACAGAGAACACTGTTGTCTGGGTGCGTGAGGTCCGCCCCCTAATTATAAAACTTGGTTTTTGTAGCTACAAAACTGAATATTTAACATAAGGTAAAATGAAATATTTAAGTTAGAATGAAATGAAATAATTAAGGTAGTCTAGTTCATTGTAAGGGATGAACTGGTATTCAGTGTGAAAATGGATGAAACGTAATACCAATTCATTCTGATGTGATTTAATAAAAAGGGCAAAGTCTGACAATACATGTATTAAACTTATTTTGCATTTTATTTCTCGACCCCTTTCTCATGCATACCCTATCCATCGAATTTAAGGGTTAACTACATCATGGCACAACACCGAAAAAGGGTTCCTAATCACGACTTTGACGATGACAGCAAATGGGGGGAGGGGGGGTGTTACAATACAAAGTGATAACTTAATACAGTATCACCCTGGTTATGAATTAAATAAACGGAGGTGAAATAATTCACACTCCTAGGTAAATCAACTGTGAAAATAAAATCATTAAATAAAAGAGAATCGGAAGGAACGATTTTATAAAAGATACGAAATCAAAATTCAGGAAACATGGCAACACTGCTCTCGACATCCAAGCCAAGACAGACATTTCCGCATATACCGGGTCGTCTGCAACCAACATGGTTGTCTTCTTTAATTAATTCAAGCCGTTGCTTGAAGTGAGATCAAAGAAACTAGAAAAAGGAAATTAGGCGAGGAAAATCGTTGAATAGGTGAATCACACAGACATTTCCGCATATACCGGATAGTCTGTAACCGAAATAAAGCGAAACAAAATAATAAGACATTCCCGCAATATACCGGGTCGTCTGTAAACCAAAACAAAAGCAAAACGAAATAATAAGAAAGCACAGGTGTGCAAAAGAGTGGTTTTTGAAATAGATAGAAGTGTGAAAGATATATGAAATATATCTATCTTCGTTTTCCACTTTTTTGTACTCTCTATGCAAAATCACAGCCCATCTCGCCCTTCACCATTTTACGCCCTTGCAAACGAATTCTCTCGCTCATTACTCGCTTTTAAACTCCCTGACAGGAAGTCCACAGTAAGCAACAAGTCTCAGTTAAAACTCCCCGCTTTTCCGAAAGAAATGAGTCATAGTAGGTTCTTTTGCGCATCCGTCTCGGCCATAGTAATCCTGGCATACCTCAATCAAAGAGCAGGGGTAATTACGGTAAACACAACGTAGGAAAACACAGCGGTCCTAGTAGAGGTAAATAGACGATCACACGGTGGCTTTTCGCCACAGACCTTGAGGCCCGGGTCCTCTTGGTTACAGTACCAACTTTCAATAAGTGTACTGTATAGTATTCTAATACAGTAAACTACTACACCCAGTATACTGAAAAGTATTAAATTTCATCCCACTTTCGAGGTATCCTCATATTCAGAAAACTTCAAAAATTAAGACATTTTTTACTGACCTCCTAATTCTGCCACCATATCAATAAAAATGACTATTGCAATAAATGATATTTTAATTAACCTGAATATAAAGTTTATTAACATAAAAAATCTTAATTTGAGTTAAATTTACATTTCAGCAAATATAAAGACATTTCAAGCAAAATATCTTAATTAGAATTAAATCCGTCGTAAATCCTAGTCTTTGTTCTAATTTGTAACGACAAATTACTTTCATTTTCATAATCAGATTCAGCTGACTGCGTCGTAAAATAAATAGCCCAATTCATTTTCGGGCTTTTCGTGAATTAACAGAACGTTACTGCTGATTAATTTCATATAAATTGTATTTGTAACATCCAATCTATTAACTTTTGATTAAATGGAAAGTGATAATAGCTGGTGAAATTTCTCATCAGGCTTCAGAATTGGATTTTCACAAGGACTCTCATGACGTAGACCGTCAAAAGAATATAATCAGGCAGGAGGAATAGACAATTTTTGACGATTTTTTAATATACTTAATATACGATAGTGAAGTTCTTATAGGTATATGACAAACGAGCAGGCCGGATTGCCCAGGAGGCAGTTGCCTAGGGATACCGAAAGCTTTAGGGTCGTTTTATAAAATGGCAAATGACTGGGCGCTTTCGTTTCTGGATCTACAAATACCGCAAATAAAGAAGTCTGAAATTGACAGATTCCCAAGTATTCGCAGTACAAGCGAGCTAAAAAATCTTGAAAAATTAATTTTAAATTAATTTTTGTTCAAGATTTGAATCATTTTTTTCAGTCGAATTAGCAAATTTAATAAGAAACTTCTCAGTTTTTTTTTTTTTTTAACTTTTGAGCGATAAAATTTCACCTGGTCAAATTCAGACTCCGCAACCTACTTACGTTTGAGTTCGGATGAAAGGTAAATAACAATTTGTCTGTTAAAAAAATTATGATGCCATAAATTAAATGGCCGCTCCTGACTTTCGCTAACATGAGCTGCATGTGATATATTTTCCTCCACTAGCAAACATATTGAAATAAAATAAGAAAACTGAATTGATTGTCTCATTACTTCTGTTATAAAATTTGTCGTTAACGACATTTTTTTATATACTTTTGTGATTTGACTGGCAGATGTACCGACGAGGTCATCTAAGCGTAGGCGAAAAATTTTGTATGAAAGTATATCTGAGATATTTTTTTTTCAAGATACAGATTGAGTAGGCCGTTATGACTGGGGCAGTTATAACAACTTACAGTCTATAATTCCAACAATCTTGAATTCTTGATTTTAAAAAACGATTGCTTGTGTTAAAACATATTGCAGTATGAATTCAAGCTAACGATGAAATTCTTTGAAGAACTGAGAACTATAATGATATATTATAATGATAAGGAAAGGTTATAAGAGTCCACGGTTTCATAAATTAGGTAGGATCTACTCTTATACTAAATAGTTAAACTACTGAAAATTGATGTAATGTAGGCTTTCAGGGCCGGCTTTCATTGAAATCGTAATTGATTCCGGATTGTTGTGCCGTGGTCCACTCCTCGTATTCACTGATAACTATGACTGAACGGCTGGGAGAGCGCTCCTATTTATATAGGGTGATGGTGTGGTGAAGTCATACCCCATTCAGTAGCTATCTCCACCATAGCAACGGCTGGTTTCTCCGATGATGTCTTGTATTCATGACTCAGATGACTAACTTGAATCTGACGTAACGCCGGATACCAAATTCTCCGCAGTTTCATTCCTTCATCCTGCCTGTTGAAATTATTTGAACTTTTGTAAATTTCAATTCCTTTACCATGTAAACGGATGTAATAGTGTGAAGTAGTGGACAGGACTTTCGTCTTTTCAAAGCATATATATGGCGTGATCAGAACAAAACCATGGCACACTTCACGTTTTCACTTTACTGTCTGATCGTGACAAATTCGTCAATATTCAAACAATTTTTTACCTCATAAGAAGAGGCTTATGTCAAGTACATTTTAAATTTCAATAATTGTGGTCGAATTCATAATTACTGTTAAGGAGCTAAAGCTTACCTAGTCTAGAACCATACTATAAAATTAAATTAAAGTTGACAAACCTTTCGTCTCTTGAATGTATAAATAGATTTACATGGGTCATCATGAAATGGGTTGGCTTCTGTAATTATTTCGTTACACTTTTGCAGGTCGTTCGGTTATGAATAAAACTAATCTGCTAACTCCGATAAGGGTTCACGTATTACATTTATGTATTCAAATCATGCTTCCATTATGAAGTTGTCCTTGAAAAGTTATTCTTAGGTTGATTAATCAAAAAGTTAATTTCCACCTTTATTTTTGACACATTTTGGTCCTTCCATGCATATTTCAGCTTTTTAGGTGACAAGATATTTAAATATAAATACAGGATCAACCAGTGAAGCGTAAAAATTAAAATTAGCCAATTTATTTCATGAAACTTTCTTTATTAGTATTTTTTACCGATAAGACAATTATGCGGTTTTTCTATTTTTAAATATCCCTGCTTAAGTGACAGCCTGTGAATATTCTTCTAATCTTAATCGAAAAATTTTCATACTCGAGGAAACAGGAAACTCTTGACTCACTTTGTTTTACTTCACTCTCTTTTACCCCCAACTGTTAGGGTTGCCCTCCCTGAACATTAATTTATGTTATTGACCCCGTTACGGTAAAAAATTTTATCAAATTCTAACAACCCTTCAAGAATTTGAATTTTAGTCGTAAATAGCGGCAACACAAATTAAATAACAGTAAAATTCAACTAATTTCATGAATATTTATGAAAGCAGCTTTTGCTAACAATTATCTCAAATATCCATTCTACGAGAGCCTCGATTTAAATTTGCCGATTCTAATTATTAAGCTTTTTTCCTTTTTCCTCAAGAACTCTTTCTACAAAATTATTTGAACATATTGGCATAGAGAACATACTCCGCCGCCTCACATAACAAAACTTTCAGTAGAAAAAAAAACTGTTCTTTTCCAACTCTACTCGATATTACCCTCGATATTACCTTACACGATGAAGGTATGACACCTTCGTCCTACGTATGGTTAGCTTACATTTATTTCATCGGACCTGATTTTGATGTTTTAGACAACCCGCCATCTGGTCAGGAGTGATATTGCTTCTGGTCAATCGATTAGCGACAGATTCTCCTAGCTATGACGTCATGCAATAAATCCCCAACAGTTTTAAACGGTATAACTTCACTAGTTAACCGACGTGGTGTCTCCTCCCATTTGGCTATACAGGGTGTACCTTACCTATCTTTAATATCCCGAAAAAAATTAAAGATAGGTAGATTCTTTGGTCAAAAATAAACAAAAAAATTTCTATTAACGTGTGTACGGAAATTGCGATACAGGGTGTGAAAAAAGTATTATTTTTCCAGTTTTTTGAAGATATCTAGGGAACCGTTTGAGATACGGAACTCAGCTTTTATATCATTGACATAAGCCACCTTTTTAGTAGTACCACCAATTCATTTTTTTTTCATCTGTGATTGCCGGATATTTTAGGATTGAGCGAAGTGTTTTTGACCTTCATTTTCCGACATACCGGGTGTCCCAGATAATAGTAACTACATGGGTATTTCGGAAACGGTAAGAGATACAATTTTGGTTAAATGGGGAAAAAGTTGCGCTATTGAGTGCGCAATCAGATGCTGCATCGAAATCAAAAATTTCTACAGGGGTTTCCAGAATATCAAGCAAAAACCAGAAATTGTGTTTTTCTAAAAACTGAAATACAGGGTGCACCATATATTCTTCTTTATATTGCTATCTCCTAACGCTAACAGATACAGGGTCGGTTAAACAAGTCCAAAGGAGCGCAATTTTGTGACCATCTCGATTCCGTCGAGACATACGAGATATCTGTGACCGTTCCTGAAATATCCTGAAAAAACTGAAAAATCGAGATTTCTTATTTTTTCCATAGGTATCTCTTTTATTATTGGAGATTAATGAATAATTTTTTGTGGGCTTACATAAGTCGTCAAGAGCTACCCATCTGAAATTTCAAAAATTTTCAAAGCCGACTAGATCCCAGAATTTTCATAGTCAACTTTCGTTTTTCTTATGGCCACCATATTGTTTTTTTATGTTGTTCGGTATAAAAAAAATCATAAAAACTAAAAATTGTTAAATTTAAAAAAATTTATTAAAAAAAATTTCTTCTTTTTTTCTTTACAAAAAAGACACCTTTTTAGACCGAATTTCATAAAAAAATTAAAAACCCATAAGGCAAGCACTATTTCGGCGTATTTTACAAATGTTGACGTTTTTCGACGTTTTTTTATTAGGTTTTTCTTTGAAAAAAGAAGAATAAAAATTAAAAAAAAATTTTTTTGAAGTTTATTAATTTTTGGTTTCCATTATTTTTTTCATATCGAATGACATAAAAAAATAATATGGCGGCCATAAGAAAAACGAAAGTTGACTGTGAAAACTCTTGGATCTAGTAGGCCTTGAAAATGTTTGAAATGTCAGCTGGATAGCTCTTAACGGCTTATGTAAGCCCATGAAAAATTATTTATTAATTTCCAATAATAAAAAAGATATGACGAAAATAAGAAATCTCGATTTTTCAGGTTTTTCAGGATATTTCAGGAACGGTCACAGATATCTTGCATGTTTTGACGAATTCGAGATGGCCACAAAACTGCGCATCTCTTCTCTAATTTAACCGACCCTGTATCTCTTAGCGTTCAGGAGATAGCAATATAGAGAAGGATACATGGTGCACCCTGTATAGTCGCCATCTTCTGAACAAATTTAATAAAATTTAGTAGTTTTGTATTAGCGACTACGGTCAATCGAATAACGTCAACGAATCTTTTCTAGGCAATCTAGTTTTTTGTCAACCATAGCCAACTTTGTTATTGCTTATGGCCGCCATATTGGATTTAAACGTTTATGAATAGAGCGTCAAAAGATTTTCAATCATGTATAGCAAGCCTATCTTTGGATGATGGAAATGTCAATCTAAAAGAAAAACAGTTTTTTACTTAGTTGCCTGTGAAAGAAATGCCAAAATATTGTGTTTGTTGTCATAGCTTCGTAACTGTTTGTGCATTTGCGGACACATATTAATAGGATCTTTCTTACCAAATAATATACATTTTTTCGCAGTATTAAAGATACACCCTAGTATTTTAATAAAAGGTGTTCGGAAAGGAACCCGTTTGAAGTCTGCACTAACAGCAATGAGGTTTTTCTTAACATAATCCAATTTTTACAAGTGACAGCTCTAATTTTTCCTGGGTTAGGTCTGGATTTCTTTAATAATTACATTTGTCTCACTTAAATTGTAAAAACCACGTGTATTCGATTTTCTCAGACATTTTTTTTTTAATATAAAAATATATAGAACGTCCTTGTTGAAATAAGGAAGTAGGTGTCTACTTCCGGTATTTCCCGAACTACGGCCATCTTGAATATATTTTCTTTGAATTTCTCAGGATCACTTATGTTCTAAAAAAAATTGTTATGAGACTCTCAGACCAATAATTCCCAAGATATGGCAAACCTTAACAGGACACCCGGTATCTTCCCATTACTTTAAACGGTTTACAAAGCAGTTAGCGGACTCTAGCGAATATGTACATGAGACTCGCCCCAAGTGTTTTCGCTTTCGAGCTTTTGAGTGTAGAAGTTTTTTGAATTTATTTACACTAATGGAACGATTTTGTTGAGCGAGGTAAATTAAAATCTACTTACGAAGAGTAAATCATGTAAGTACCGAGATATGGCGAATTCAAGGTAGAAGGTAATATTTTACTGAAGTTATTTACTTAATCTTTTTAAGCAGAAATCAATATTTGTGATGTAAATGTAATGTATTTGTGTTAGCTCATAAGTACGAACTTTTATAAAATGCAAACGGAATTCGTTTGTCCACGGTTTGTCCATCACATTTATTCAACCAAAATTTCCCTTTGTGCGCCATTCAAAAAAGTTATAGCAAAATTTAAAAATGTGTAACTTTTTTTTTTTTGAAGATGGACATACGATTATTTTGGTTGGACAAACATCGACAAATCGTGGACGGCAAAAATTACCACAGAGGGGTGCCAGCTTCACTGAGCTATTTGTTTTACATCTAAGGGATATTTCAATAGTATCATCCCCACACTTTCCAGTAGAAATTATACGGTAAAAAGAATTCGCAGATTATCTTTTAGCTTTTAGTACTTCACCACTTTCTGCATGGGGAGTCAACAAACTAGGCCATTTCTCTAAGTCCCTATATTTCAATTTGTTATGATTATTACACGGTCCGATTGTGATTAATAGAAAAATTTCCTCGAGAGCCCATATAAGCATCTAGGCTGACAGCAGTAAACATAGGAAATAGTATATTCGTTAAATAAATATCGTCTCCATCAATTTTGGTGAAAATGTGAAAAAAGTTACAAGTCATGTTGTAAGTTACAAACTTCAAAGCTGAAGTTAAGGTTGATGTCTCTAAAATTATCCAAAATATGTCATAGAATTTTGATGGAAATAAATTTTAGCACCCTGTAGCTCAAAAACTAACTCACTTTAGGAAGTGTGTAGGTACGCATATAGACTTCTCTTCGTAGAACCGCTTGAATAATCATGCCTTTGAATATTTTACCTAACTTTGGAAACGATCTGCATAACAAGGCTGAGAAAACGTTTTTTATAGGCGAACTAAATCATTTTCCGAGATACGTAACGTTAAGGGCAATACAGCGTCAGGCTGTTATAAGAGTTTTCCCAAACATATTTTTGTACTTTTTTCTCAACTAGAACTTATTCAAATTATTTATAGCCATTGTTAGAATAGTTCAAACGTAGAAACTTTTACAAGCATGCTTGATTTTTATATATATTTGCAGGGGTGCGTTCATTTATTAATTCTCTTGTTCGAGTGAATGACGTCAGAGGATGCGATTGTCGCCGGCAGAGTGTGCTCAGAATGCGTTGCAGAGTTAAACAACTCTGGGCGAAGTTACCAGAGTATTCATGTATTATTAGGCACGTGTATTATGCAAGGTTTTCCGCGATAGTAAAACGGCGTTCTTTCTGTAACGCTGCTAATTTCTTTCTTGTTAAAATGCAAAATAATTTTTACATTTTTATGAAAAGTTTACCTACGTCCTCTACAAGCCTCTTTATTCTGTAGTTAAAAAATACTCATTTCCTATGTTTTATTACAGATATCTTCTGTGCATTAAAATCAAGCCAGTCCGCTGCAACACCAGCAAAGACCAGCAAGGTACCACAATGTCACTGATGTCCCCCAATAAAAAACGGAACCAGTCCATTACTAGCAAGAGTCGCAGCCAATGTAACAATAAGAGTCGCAGGTTGGAACCTCAGACTTCCGTCACTCTCATTGGAAATGGCAATGACCACGTTTGTAGCAAAATGTAAAAACTGAGTGATATATTGTTTTGTATTCTCGTTGTAAGTCGATGTATGATGTGCCACAAAAGTATTAAGCTATAACTATACATTTTGAGGCGTACCGATAAAAATTGCAGATCATCATGTGCAAGGTAACGTTCGAAGTGTGTAAAGTTGAACTGTCGAAGATAGTTAGGATTGCTGTGTCTTTCGAAACACAGCTAAAACAATTATATGGATACAGGGTGTTTTATTTATTAGCGAAAATAAAAGGCTACATCATAAACATCATATTTTTTTGTAAACATAGCCGTCGTATTATGTCACAAAGCCTCAATCTCTAGCAGATAATCTTAGTTGAGGTGTAACGAAATAACTCCAGCTAATGCATTAGTCTGGTGTATGTGTGAAATATTTCAGCTTAATTTATAATCTCATTTCCCTTCCCTATCATTAAGGGTCGCGATTCTTTATTTTTCTCTTCCACTCTCCGCTATAGCTCACATTTATTATTTACGGAATTCCTTGTCTCTCAAATCTGATACCAGATTATAGTTAATTTATCTTCTCTATTGTTGCTCCCTCACTAACCAGCGGACTACCGAGTGAAATAATATGAACAAAAATGTCATCCTTTTCATTCATAATCATACCATCACCCTACAAGGAAAGAAATATATAGTTTCATTGAATTGGGAAAAAAGCTTATTTTTAGTTTGAATGCGGTATAAACTTAAAGAACATGAAATTATTAAAATACGAGTACCTAGGTGTCACAGAGTAAATTCGATTTTTTTTTGCATATTCGTTAGAAAATTCCGCTTGAGTATCGAAAAAATTGTAATTTTTTCTTGGTTCGATAAATTTTTATAAATTGATTGTCTAAAAGCTATCATATAGATACCGATACTTGAATTTCTTATCAAGAAATATGTCCAATTAAAAATATACCCTCCCCAATACCTACAATTTTTTTCGTCTCTTTTTTCCGCCTGTATTTTTGAATAATTTTATATCAACTGTAGAAGTCAACAACCAGCAGAGATAAAGAAAAAAATTTAACTTGACATGCTCAATATTGAAAAACAATATTTTGTTCCAGAAAAACTTGCGTGTATTGGATAAGAGTAATTGTGTCATATATCAAAATACATCTTCGACTGAATTCCTGTGATATTTCGTTCTCTCTGCTATTCTGCGCTCCTACGATGTAGATAATAATAATTTCTCTACATCTTTACACCCTTTCCTGTTAATCGAACTTCCATGTCACAACATGGTCTTTCGATCGATTCCCAGAACTACTTTATGTTATTTTGGATCTTATGGAAAAATATGTACAATAGTATAAGTTGGTGCTGTCCTAATTTTATAACATTTTTAACTGTTACCCATGTCCTATGTCCCAGAACTCGTTTCCATTGCATACTGCTGGAGAATATATTTCTGAGATAGTCTCTTCCAGGTTATTCCATTTCATGTCAAGCTCACCACATCTGTTAGTTGCATGTCGATCGTTTTCCGGGAACTTTCACTATTATTATACAGGGTGTTGATTTTCAAAGCGGGCCATAGGGGATTAGCATTGCGAAAGTGGTTTTTGAGGATTCCTGCTCGCCGTTTAAACTGACAGAAATGGTTTTGGTATCAAAATGAAGCTAAAATTATTGCGCATAACGCTTGACATCAGAAATTAATTTAATTTCACGTTGTTTTCTTAAATTCTTCAGTAAAAATTCAAGTAATTGTTAATGTTTAATCACAAAATAGCATGCCTTGCCTAAACAATAATGACGTTTCTACGTTTTGACAATCCAATAATAAAACATTGGTCTATTAAAAAAATTTACGGCAAATAAATCGCGAACCTCCTGTAACTGGCTACACTGTAGTAGGTTTTCACCATAAATACTCTTTCTTGGTTTGCATTACCCATTTTTAAATAGAACCAGACTTTATTATTACCTACTGACTTATAAAGTTTTATTGTTGGATTGTCAAAAAGTAGAAACGTCATTATTGTTAAGGCAAGGCAAGCTATGTTGTGATTAAACATTAAAACAATTACTTGAATTTTTACTGAAGAATTTTAGAAAACAACGTGAAATTAAATTAATTTCTGATGTCAAGCGTTATGCGCAATAATTTTAGCTTCATTTTGATATCAACACCATTTCTGTCAGTTTAAACCGCGAGCTGGAATCCTCAAAAACCATTTTCGCAATGCTAATCCCCTATGGCCCGCTTTGAAAATCAACACCCTGTATATCTACTTGAATTACAGGATTTGCTCTAAAGATAATCCAAAAAAATTGGAAAAAAGAATTTTTAAATTGTAACTTTTTTTTTTAGTTCGAAATTGTTTCTTAGTTCTAAACATTACCAATTAAAATAAGTTGTCGCCCTCAGAATGTTCAACTTCTTCTATACAGGCTGTCCCAACTTATTCGAAGCGGTCTCTTTAGGCCAAACGATTGATTTTTTCCAAAAAAATTTTGCAAATTCAAGTACAGGATCACAATGGCCATAATTTAAAATTATTTTGGAGTATACAGAGTGTCCCATATGACAGTGGCATATCAAAGTTATGTTTTTTTAAATGGAATGCTTCTATGTTATTGCATTTTTAGATTGTCTGAGAAGAGAAAATAGGATTGGATTTTACAGTTGGTGTTTAAATTAAGAAGTTTTTGAGTTATAAAAAAGTGAAAATCGTCATTTTTCAAGTTCAAGGCCCTGTACAATGAAAACGGTTCAAGATAGAGAAAAACGGCTTACATGTCCCTGTTTTAACTTTTTATGTACTATCCTATGGTATAGAAAAAATTTTACTTTCTTTGATTTTTTTATTTGGCGACGCGTGGAGAATCTTAGAATTTTTCAAATTTTTTATCACCCTGTATATACATTTCATCTACATGATAGGATAGTACATGAAAAAGTAAAATAGGGACATGTAAGCCGCTTTTCTCTATCTTCAGCCGTTTTCGTTGTACAGGGCTTTGAACTTGAAAAATGACGATTTTCACTTGTTTATAACTCAAAAACTTCTGAATTTAAACACCAACTATAAAAGCCAATCTTGTTTCCTCTTCTGAGACAATCTAAAAATGCAATAACAAAGGAGCATTCCATTTAAAAAAAACATAACTTTGATATGTCACTGTCATATGGGACACTCTTTATACTCCAAAATAATTTTAAATTATGGCCATTGTGATTCTGTACTTGAATTTTCAAAAAGTTTTTTGAAAAAGTCCATCATTTGGCCTACAGAGACCGCTTCGAATAAGCTGGGACACCCTGTATATCTGCAACTCCTTTATTTATTTAAAAGCAACTTCGTGTGTTGCCCTGCATATTCACAAGGTCTTTGCTTATTTCATTACTGATCGCTGACTCCTTCACAGGTAACTTCAAGACACAATACATTATAGTTGCAGGAATAAAATTTTGTAAATTGGAAGTTTTAAAGTCATCTTCGACTTAACATTGAAAGTACACAGTGAAAGTGAAAAGAAATATTTCTAGCAAACTACCAATTATATGATAGGTATGTATCGATTCGAGAATGGCGCATTTGTTTACGAGCATGGATGACGTTAATTTCTAAAGTATTCCGATCAATTCGCGTATAAAAAACCCTTTTTAGGTACCGATCCGTCGCAACTTCTTTCCAGACTACGGGCCTTAGTTTATTTGTATTCATTACACAACAGGCGTTCTTCAAATACTTGTAATAAACAGGTGCCTCTTTCTTAAATTTATTTCTGCATTCCGCTTTCTAAGATATAGCAATTCAGCGTCCAATGCTTGTCTTTCCTGCTGAAGTCCTTTCTATCCAACTTCTTAGAAGAAAGAGAGTTTCTAACGCATTTCATTTTTACCATTTTCTTCCCGACTACGTCTACATTCTTGTCATATCAATGTTATAAAAAAACAACAAACAATGAAACGACCAATTGCTGAGAACCTCTAATAGACTACCTATAATACGAATACAGCAACGTTGTATAAAAAGATTTAAACACTTTTTCGGAACTAAAGTAAATAACGTCAAGATACGTTAATAATGTGAAATTCTTTCAAATATCGTTTTTGTATGCATGATCTGGTCTTTCTAAACTGGCTAGTGCCGAACTTATCATAACTCCGCCTAATTAAAACCCGATATACAGGATGTATCATAAATATACCGACAAGCTTTTAGGGGTAGTAAGAGCATCAAAAAAAATTTTATTTCTCCATAAACATTGTCCAAAAACGCTTCGTTTTCGAGATACGTTGAAGTTTTTTCTTAAATCAGATTTTTTTTTTAATATCTCAAAAGCCTTTTTGGCGATATTGGCAATATTATTTTTAGTACTAGGGAGCTCCTTTAGACCCAAGTAGATTAAAATGTTTGAATCTAGGGGCATCCAGGGGAGCACCCTAACCTATATTATTGCAAAGAAAAATGTACGTCAGTAACTTTTTTTAAATTTTTATATTTTTTTCAGATTAAGCAACTAATAATATAACTTGTATGTCCCTTGATATATTTCGTTTCATACTTCGTTTTGGAGAAATAAAATCATAGCCGCTTCTATGCATGTAGAAAAATTGATGAAATAAAGCCATTAAAATAAAAAATCGGCTTATATTTTATTTCTCGAAAACGAAGTAAAAAACTAAAAGATATCAAGAGACATAAAAGTTTTAATTTTAGTTGCTTAATCTGAAAAAAAAATCTAAATTTAAAAAAAGTCAGTGGCGTACATTTTTCTTTGCAATAATATTTATGAGGGTGTCCCCCTGGACGCCACTGGACTTGATAATTTTAATCTACTAATGCTAAAGGAGCTCCTTATAACTACAATTATTACTGGCAAGTTTCAACAATATTGTCAAAATAATGTTTGAAATATTAATTATTATAAAAAATTATTTTTGATATATTTTAACATCGTGTATCTCGAAATCGAAGAGTTTTTGGGAAAATGTTTATGAGAATGAAATGTTTTTATTACGAGTAACGCCCCATACTACCCCTAAAAGTTTGTCGGGATATTCATGATACACCCAGTATTTCTACTAAAATTCGAATTTGCGCTTCTCAAAAGTTAAAGTGTCGTACCCCAAAATTTTACCGGATTTCGATCAGAGATAACTTTTGATATTCCCAAGGAATACAGATTTTGTTTTCGCACGTCAGTCAGAAATATCTTTATTTTTCAGTTTTATTAAACTTAAACCAAAAAACTTGCAGACAAATTTTCTACCAGGGTGATACGTGAATACGTGCCAAATCATTAAGCGGTTGTGACACTCCCCGTTTTCCAAATAAATTTTTCCTACTGTTTTTATAAAAATATTTTAAAACTTTCAACACGAAATCTCGGTTCAACACCTGTATTTACAAGGCGATTTAAAGATGAAAATCAACTGTTTCCTCTTGAAATAATAACGTTTTCTTCGATAACTGATTTTGGAAATTTAAGCCTCACATATTAAAGCAAAAACTTCAGAAGCGTTGACTCGGGAAAAACATTGTAAACAAACGATTGCTTCAAAAATTACACAAATTAAATTTCTTTCTGTTCCAATCGGCTCAGCTTGCATGTCAGGTAGGATAGGGCAGGAATATACAGGCTGATCCCAAAATGGCGGACACGGACAGCACCACAGCTTCCATTGTGGATTATTGATTCTAAGTTTATTTACTTTTTTCTCCAGTATGGTTCACTTAAGAAGATATGACCACTTTTGTGGAAAATAAAGTCACAACACTACACTGGATACCATTCTTCAGGAAGAAAAATAATGTGTAGATCTACAATACCCAGATAGAATGTTACCATGGAAACATATGAAATGGCAAGCCCAACAAAGCTCAAAACAATAATCGTTGCGCGGATAGATATTCGATAATAATATTCAAAATCTGGAATTAGAACAACGATGCCACTTTGAAAAATTTTGTTGAACTCAGAGAATAGGTAAACTTTGATTGCCTATAATTTCGTTCCCGATGATAAAAAAAAGCAAACATTATTGTAATAGTTCTGTCAAACTATGTGCTTTGCCAATGGTGGTTTTTTAAACTTTATTGCCATTTTGATTCAAATTTGAAGAAAAGGACATCCTTTATCTCGGTAACGAAGCCGAGGAAACCATTTTTGTTTTAAATTTACAGTCTTTCTGAACATCCTCTACCACACCCTGTGTACCGTGTCCGCTATTTCGGGATCAGCCTGTATAAACACTCGGAGAAGCGGTTGAGTCGTTTCTCGATCACCGTTCGGATCCCGACTTCCAGCACGAACCGGCAGCTAGTCTTTAATAAAGAATTGGTTGCTAAAAACTCGTCGACATTTCGAAAAAAAAACGTCTCCTATCAGCTCCTAAAACTCTGTTCACTCTTTCTGTTTGCTCTCCGCTTGTTTTTATAACGATATCCTCAGATCTCGTTACAGTAATAATTTTCACGAATACAATAATTATGAATTCGGGTACTGGAAATCCCTAAATACCTATTAGGTATAGTTATATAACATATTTTCTCCATGTTTTTTCATTTATTGAGTGGTAGTGGCAATTTCGGATAACTGAATTAATGGCATTTGGATTTCTTACAATCAATTCTTAAACTATCAGAACACATACCGAATTACTAATATCATTATCTGTACTTTAAACAATGTTTTTTATATCTACCCCTGCAATCATAATGAATATTTTACAGAACAGCGCGTCAAAAAAATGCGAAAGTGTATAGCATTTTCCAGTGAGTGTGTTGGAACTTTTAATAACTAATCAATTATAAACGTAAAAAATTAAACTACATTTAAGCAGGTATCATACATATTATAAAACTGTAAAGGGATCAAAATCAAAGGTCGCAAAATTATATCTGCATGAAAATGGGGAGTTTATATTTTATATGAAATTTTTATTAGCGCTTCAACGTCAAATTCAGTGAAAATTTCTTATAATCTAACTTCCGTGACTAAATTTGAAATGTTACATGGATGACAAATTCAAATTATGTCTAATGAAATCTCGTCGCAGCAAACCTCCACCTCCCGTAATACCTCGCGTAATATGCGGGAGAGAAAACTTTAGAAGGTATCGCGATCCAGCATTTTAATAATAATATTATAAAACCCGCGGATAGAAGATGAAATATTATTATAAGTAGCATAGTAAAGAATAAATAAAAACGAGTTCATGTAGCCTATTATTATATCCTTTACCTACCAATTGAATGTGAAATAGTTTATTTCGCCCTGTTAATGTTTTAACTTAGATTTATAAAGATGTAAATAATATATGTATTTATGTATAAATCTATAAAGAATGTTACTGTAAGAATATTCGAAGAATTTACTTCCAAAAGTTGTCCAAATGAAAATTTTAATAAATGTTGAAAAATTGATTAGACTGTTTTCATTCCAAGCATTCCTAGTTCCTTGTTATTTCACAATAGGTAATCCCTAAATTTTTCTAATATCTATTATTGTTTTTGTAAAATATGATATGAAATATGAAAATGTAAAATATGAAAATATGATGCACATTTCTAAAATTGTTAGAATGAAATTATCAACGGTTTTGTTGCCTAATAATAATAATAATTGTTCCATGAGTGTGTAGCAAAATTTAATGTCCTCTAATTGAGTTGAACGGGATGATTTTTTTTTTGTTTTACTTTTCTGGACTTACAAAAGTATCCTTGACGCATAATAAATAAATAATACAGACCTACAATATTTTCGAATCATCAATCAGCCTCGAATGTTTGACTGTTGAGGACGCTTTGGTTTCGTCTAAATTTAGTACCTACATAAAGACAAAATCAATATCACTGGCAGGGGCTTGATTAATTTCTTGTTCCTAGAGAACAACATTAAGACCTAATAATTTTTATGTGCTTTGTTATATTAATAATTAATGAGGCTAGAATCTAGGTGAAACTTCAAGGCATGGTAACAGAACTTAATAATAAATTCTGTTTATTGTAATAATAACAACTGTAGACTTTGAGAAATTTCCTAAAAGTTTGACAGGCAGGTAGTTTACATTATCTTATGATATCCCTGAATTTTTTATTTAATTTTTTTAACGCCTAAGACTTGTCGAAAATACGTATTCTCGTACATGAAGTCTTAGAACAAACTGGAAGTGGTAAAATATTATTGAACTTTCAAAAAGTTCTAAAATGTCTGAAAATCAGATAGTTTATAATGAGCACTTGGAAGCCATAACAGGTCTACTGAGAACCTTCAACATGTGGCCAAAAAGTAACAAACCAGAGGATGTAAATGGAAAATTTTATGGAAATTTACTTATATTTATTTTACCACTAGCCTTACCCGGTTTTCTAAGTTATTTTATGCATCTACGAAACACACTCAGAGGTAATTATTTAAATAATATTGTTTTTAAAAATAAAGACCGCCCCTGGTGTTAAATGTACCACGATTTCGATTAACAAACCTTCACGTAGGTGTATTATATGTAGGACCTGTTGCATCCTCGTTGTTAAATTTAATTGTAATAGATATCTACATTGTTGAGGTATTGGAGATACTTTGGCACCAAAGATTTTCGACCCATCGAAAATTGGTCGTATCGGGAAATTTAAAGGTTCCCGTTCATTGCTGTATTTTTTGCACAATACCACCTATCCGGGCTTTTCTTGGTAACGGTAAAACGTCGAGATTCTGAGGGGAGGCATATATGTATAAAATTCACAGAAATGTAGGTATTATAGGCTATAGGTTCTGCAAACGATACAACTATTTTCTCACATCTTTCTTTCTGTCCCCAACGGGCGAGTCGCTAGGAAAGAACAACGCACTAGTGTAGGACCCGCAGATCCAAAATAAAATCAAAAATAGGGTCAAATACAAAAAATCGCATCAAAAGCCGGTCCAAAACTTCACATTATGAAATTTGTCCTTGGGAGAGAGGCAATCGGTTCTGAATCAGGAATTTCCACAACAGCAGGCTCCCGGATAACTACATAATTATTATCTGAAATTTAAGACATGAGCGTACGGTGTGGGTAACTTTCCTGACAAGTTTCATCGCCGTAACACGATTTGCAAGACAGAATCGACTAACCGCCGGATGAAAAGGCGGTCACCCAACTGAACTTACTCAATTCTTATTCTAATATTATAAAAAAAAACTATATTTTAGTAACATCTTACATCACATAATTTTATTTATGTGCTATCAATTCTTATTAGTAAAATTTTTGTTGCAGATATTGATTTTGATGAAATATTGGTAGAAGTTGTAATCATGTTTGAAATACTATGTGTCTTTGGTATTATTGATATATATTTCTATAAACTAAAAGAGATAGTATATTTAATAAACTACAATTCTGGCCTGGAAGAATATAGAAGAGTTAACTATAAAAAGACGATCAAAATAATCAAGATAGTAGTTGCGCCTCTTATACTTGTTTTGGCTTGTCATGAGTATCTGACAAAATCAACGTGTCAAGGAAGAAAATTAACTAGCAATGCACGAGAAGTGTGTGGGTATCTATACCCATGTCACTTCAACTTCGATTTTAATCATTCACCCATTTATGAGATTATCCTTTTGCATCAAATTTTAAGTATTTCATTAATCTTTTGTGTTCTAATCAATATTTGTATGTTGATGATATATTTTGTGGAAAAATGTGTTGCAAAATTGAAAAGCGTTCAATATATCCTGAAGAGAATAGACCAATCAGATCTGAGGCAAGACAAAAACGTACGAGATGAACTTGCAAGAGCCGTTGAAATGCACAACCACACACTCACGTAAGATAATTACAATTATTATTTATAATATTTAAACCATACTTAGAATATACCTACCAGTTCATGAGTATGAATGATTTCTATTGTTGATTTTTTATGGCGTTTTTCTATTAGTGTATTTTTTTGTTAAAAAATACACTATTGAGGACGACATCACTTTTCGAAAATCACCCAAACTCACCAAATGTCCACTGATCATGACCTCCAGATCACGAAAACCTTCTTGCGCATCAATCGCATAAATAGTGTATTTTTATGAGATTCAATTATGAATATTTTCACCGCTTTTTAAATTGCCTTTCTGAAAATTTCCATAGTCGGCTCATATTACGTAGTGGTTTACTGTGAAAATTTCATTTTATTTCGTTTGAAATCGCAATATGGATTTTCAATTTAACAAAACAACAAAATTTGGCACAATTTAACATTTTTGTCTTCTTCCCTATGCACGCTACTGGCTAACTTTACTTAAATAATGCTATTTTTTACACTACCTACTTTTAATAATTCCGAAAAAAGTCACAGATGAGTTTTGAAAACCTAAAATTTGAAATTTCAGAGAAATAAACATCAAGTAAAATGAATTCGAATATCTTCGCCATTTTCCTTATTTGCTTCATGAAATTTTGAAACTTTAAAGGTAATTCCTATGGTTGTCTACTGTGAAAACTTCAGTTAAATTCCTTCAAAAATGTGCTCGTATAAATGGTTATAGAAATTTACCCATTTTTACCCTTTTCCTACCCACGCCACTGGCTTCTTAATAGGAATAATGCAAATTTTATTGCATTAACTTAAATTGCAAGTAATTTTTTTTCAATCGTGTTAATTTGATTTTAAAATTGTTTTGCCATCTTGCTCATACAGGAGTTCAAAAAATTTTTCATTTTCCCGAAATTTCAAATGGACACCATTTTGAAACGGCTTGGTCGATTTTGCTCAAGTGCAATAATACCAGACCACTCCTTGTAGACATCTTATGCCTACAAAAATTTCAGTCCCCTAGGTTGAAAACTGCGACCAGAAACCGTGTTTCATGGACCGGATTTTTGGAATTTTGAAAGGACACCCTGTAGAAGTGACGCTACTTTTGAGAAATTTTTCAACGAAAATCTAACGTCATTACAAAGTTTTACAAGGATCCAAAATTTCGTTCATTAATCTTGAAAGATGAAGCTACAGGAGCCTTTTTAAAACTTTAGAGAAATAAACATCATTTTAAAAAAACTCGAGTAGGTATCTCCGCCATTTTTCTTATTTAGTTTTTGAAATTTTCAAGAGTTAAAGTTTATTAGTATAGTTATCTGCTGTAAAAAATTTTACAAAATAATTGAATAATTGAATAATTGAAGAAAAATTGGTTGTTTACGTCTTAGTTACCATGGCGGAAACTATGATTTTACGACTAGCGGGCCGTAAAGTAGAGAAAAAGCCCGCTGATTATGAAATAATGTATGCTTTGTTGTTTGAACTGTTATCTTTATTTATTAATAGGTACATACTTTGGGATTATATTATAAATATAATTAATTATTTGTAATATTAAAAACACAGTTGGAAACATTCTGGAAAATAATTCCATTAACCAGAAGTCGCTTCTGAAGAATGTCTCATTGCGAAATTAATACAAGTTGATTTATCGATTATATTAATTTTTCAACGTCAAACGCTGCTGTCAAATTAATTTTAAACGAATGTCAAAAAATATTATTTTATATTAGGAATATTATTTTTATTGTTTTGATGCAATTGTGCGTAAAAAATTGTACGTACCTATGCCCGAAGGAAAGATTACGCCCTTAGCCGAATAAAGGCCCTCCGCTGGGCGTCGGGCCTCAAACTTCGTCCGCGGGCCTAATCTTTTTCCTTCGGCCCTCTGTACGTAAATAACTATTATTGAATTCGTTCAAAAATGTGCTCATAAATTCTTAGAGAAATTTAGTCATTTTTGCCCTTTTCCTACCAACGCCACTGGCTTATTAATGAAAATATTGTAAATTTTATTACATTAGATCAAATTTCAAGCAATTTTCTTCTAACTCTGTTGATTTGGTTTCAAAGTTTTTTTCCATCTTGCTCATACAGGGGTTCAAAAAATATCCAATTTTCCGAAAATTCGAATGGCCGTTATTTTGAAACGGCTCGGCCGATTTTGCTCAAAGGCAATACCAGACCACTCCTTGTAGATGTCTTACTCTCACAAAAATTTCAGCCTCCTAGATTGAAAACTGCGACCTGAAATGAGATGACAAAAACCGGATTTCTGGAATTTTGAAAGGACACCGTGTAGAAGTAAAGTGATTTTTGGAAATTTTCCCAACAGAAATCTAATGTCATTCCAAAGTTTTACAAGGATCCATAATTTCGTTTACTAATCTTGAAAGATAAAGCTACAGGAGCGTTTTCTTCGACCCATCTGTGAGAGTTACGATTATTAAAAACTCCCTCTCTAGAAAAAGTCGCTTCATCGCTAAATTAAATGCGAGCGTGAAAATTTGGTTGAAGGCCACCTTTTCTCAGAAGCCATCTACAGAATTTTTTGAATCCAACGGAGATAGAACCTTGACTTCAATATGAAGTTGTAACTGAAGCTAAGGCGTTTCCAAAACTAGTTTCAGTTTGGGCGAGAACCTAAAAATGCCTAAACTGGAGCCAAAAAACTAAAAACCGGAAGTCGGCCGTATTTCCGCAACGAAGGTCCAAATCCAAAAACTTAAAATAAAAAATCGTTTCGTCTTGACGATACCTATACGGCCCTTACCGTTGTCTAAATCGAGCTAGTACACCCTGTATACAATATTTATTTTATTTCTCCAAAATCACGATTTTTCGATTTTAAAAACGCTCTTGTAGCTTTATCTTTCAAGATTAGTGACCGAAATTTTGGATCCTTGTAAAACTTTGGACTGACGTTAGATTTACATTAAAAAAATTTACAAAAGTCGCGTTGCTTCTACAGATGTCCCTTTAAAATTCGAAAAATTCGGTTTTTGTCACCTCATTTCAGGTCGCAATTTTCAATCTAGGAGACTGAAATTTTTGTGAGAGTAATATGTCCACAAGGAGTAGTCTGGTATTGCACTTGAGCAAAATCGACTGAGCCGTTTCAAAATGGCAGCCATTTGAATTTTCGGAAAATTAACAGGTTTGGAAGAAAATTATTGGAAATTTGAGTTAAAGTAATAAAATTTGCATTATTTTTATTATTAAGCCAGTGGCGTGGGTAGGAAAAGAGTAAAAATGTCTAAATTTCTATAACCGTTTATTCATTTTTGAAGAAATTGAACTGAAATTTTCACAGTATAGACAACTATACAAATAATCTTTAACCTTGGAAAATTTCTAGAAGCAAATAAGAAAAATGACGGAGATATTCGATTTTTAACTTTCGAGACCTCGCCGGTCTCGATTTCTCGGTAGTCCCTAAAAATGTCAGTTACCCGGTCTGTCCGTTTGTGCGATTGCTAGGAAACACTCTAGAGCCGCATTTTTCGTCGTAGAAAGTTGAAATTTGGCTTGATTGAAGAGGCGCACGGTTCCACGATGTCTATTGAAAATGAGCGCGATCCGTTATCGGTAAGTGTCTTTTTTCTGGAATTTCGGGTTTTTTCGGGAACGACCTAGGAAACACTCTAGATGTCTGAAAGTTGCACCGACCGAGTTGAAATTTGGCATGGACGAGAACCTTGGGACCTCTAAATACGACCTATTGAAAATGGGCCGGATCCGATAATTTTTAGGCCCCCGTTAAGTGCCATACTTCTTTTTACAACGTCTCCACTATAGGATTTGTTTCTCGGTAACGGTACATGGCGAAAAGATTCTGTTTGCACAGTTATTTAGGGAAAGCTTAGAGGTACAAACTTTATAGAGATTGTTTTTCGAAAAAAAAATTAGGTGAGCGACAAAAAAAATTTTCCCCGCGCCAAGAATTTTTCGACGCTCCTCTATTATTTTTTGCAGATTCCGACTGTTTCCCGCGTCGACCATTTTTATCTTCCTGTATTTTCTCAATCGTGATCTTATTTTCAAATTTTTTTTCTTTAAAATATAATTTGAAGTCATATCTTCATTTTTTCTCGCATATTTTAACGCATATTTAATCTCGCACTTTTAACGAAAAATAAAAAATTTCCTCCCTGGTTGAAAATTAGCTTACACTTTTTTTTAATAATAATTATTAAATTCATGGAATTTCTTTTCTATTTTTTTTCACATTCAATTATGAATGATTCTGAAAATTAGAAGAGCAATCGCAACGACAATTAAATCACCTACATGCGGGTGAAAAAAGTTTTAAAATTGGTCTTTTAATAACGAAAATAAGATAAGTTTGAAAAATAATTTTTATTAAAAGCCTGCTTTATCGGTACCTGCCAAGCAATCTGACGTAATACATATACCAGCTCAGCGCTATGAAATTCAAATGGCAGCGTGGCGGAGTGTGGTACGGTGTTCAAATCCAAGAAAGGATTATTACTTTTTTTTCTAAGTAGGTAGAGTTTTCTCAAAAGAAACTGCGGATTATTTTTTCATTATATTCATTATAAGAAGAAATAGGAAGAAAATATTTATTATTGAATCGCATCAAAATACACTATTTCTGCGATTGATGCGCAAGGTTTTTAAGTACCTATAAAAAAATTAATATAACGAAATGGCGGACACGGACAGCACCACAGCATCCAGTGTGGATTTAGGATTATAAGGGCCGGTTTTTCAGTCGACGGTAAACAGTTGGTTACGCTGAAACTGACAGTAAACGTCAAAATTGAGTTTTTCAATTGGCGGTAATAAGTATAAGTTTTTATGCCAGTTGTTCCACGAGTAAACTGCAGGGAACCTGAAATTGAAGGCTAGGCATTTGCATTTTATAAGTTCTGAAACGCAACGATTTGAACATAACGGATTGAAACAATTTTTGTTTTAAATTTACAGTCTTTCTGCACATCCTCCATAACACGTTGTATATGTATACCGTGTCTGCCATTTCAGGATCACTCTAGTAGTTTCAGTTTTTTTAGACGAAAATACTAGGTGTTAATTTTTAAAGATTAATAATTAACGAATTTAAAAAAATAATGTGACAGAATGGAAATCGTACTTGATTCCGGGCTGCTGTGCCGTGGTACATCAATATTTGCTACAAATGTTCCGTCTACAGCTGCGGTAGACATCATCAGGGGTTACTTGTGCGCATGCGATGCTTCCACTTCACTGTGTTCACTGATAACTTACTTTCTGAGAGTGCACCTATTTATAGGGTGACGGTCTGGTGACGTCATACACCCTCCATTAGCTATTTCCAGCTCAACAACGGCCGGTCTTCCGATGATGTAATAATTTCCTGAGTCAGTCACAACACAGAATACCTAGGGTATTCTGTGGTCACAGATTCATTTGGGTCTGGTCTGACCTAACGTCGGATGCAAAATCCTCCGCAGTTTTATTCCTTTCTCTTGCCGGTTGAAGTTATTTGGATGTTTATGAATTTCGCCAAACCGATATTACAATAATAATTATTATCAAGTAATAAATAAGTATTCCCATTAAGATTATAGGTCCTAATAGGTATAGGTTTTTCTTTGAATTAATAGCATAGAATAGGTTTGAGGGGAGTAAGTATACTCACTTCCCTAGGAAAGTAAACACAACTTACTTCCCGCGAATCTGTTACGGTAAGTGCAAGTCACAGAGAGCAGGTGGAGGAAAAAATTAGTAATTTTAGTAATTTTTAGGATAGTTGATGATTTCAATAGTGTTTGCAAATGGGAAAATTTCATACAATTTATGATGGGTAGCGTGATAATCGCCTTGCTAATTTTTGACGTTTTAACAGTAAGTATATAATAGAATTATTATTATGTATCATTTGCTTCAAATGTTGTAACTATGTAACTCAAATTTCAGTCGAAAAACGTAGAAAGTATCGCCCAATTAGTTGGCTGGATTACTATGCTCTGTCTAATTAATGTAGTCTGTCAATTATTAACAAATGAAGTGAGTATTAGCTGAATTCCAGTTTTAAAGTTGTATTCGACACAGAAGAATCTTTTTAAATCTTTTAAAACCCTTTTTTTATTTTTGACGTGTGACGTCCTAGAGACTTATCTGAAGTTTAATGAGAAAAACCTATATGCACAATCGTTCCATATTTTATTGTAAGATATGCACTCAGTTTAATTTGACAAAACTAAATTGTATCAAATCTTTTAATAGTGGCCAATGGCCCAATAAGTTACATTTTTTTAACTATTACCAGTTTTTCAATAACAAAACTTGAAAAAAAAGTAATAAAAATTTTATGCACATACTGTATTATTTCAGAGTAAATTATTAATTTTTTTTATTGTTTTTAGCGTTATCTATATCGATTTAGGTTTTTTTTCTACATATTACACAATTTGATGTTTCTAGGGAGAAAACCTAGAAACAGCGCTTTATGATATCAAATGGTATGAAATGAACATTGAAAATCAAAAAACAGTTCATCTTATGTTGGTGGAAGCTCAGAAGCCGTTAGCTGTTGAGGCTGGACCATTTCAAACCCTGCAACTCACATCTCTTTTTAAAGTAAGTGTAATTTCGTGAACTTCTCCAAATCTTCAGTAAGTTTTAGTAGACCTAATCGATGTCAGGAGTCAACTCCGAATCGGTTCATCTAGTCTCCATCTTCTTCCGTTTTCGAGGTTACTACATGGGAGTTCATGAAGTTTTTACCGTGGGCCACTCCTCGAAATTAACCACAAAGAACCATTTAAGTAACTTTCCCTGTGGATTTCTTTTTTCCACTTCCATTTTCTGGCCGATAGTTACTCCGTCGAATTTTCTCGCACCCATATCTTGATTCTCTACCCCTGTAGCGGGTGTCAAATTCTTTTTGCGAGAAAATAATTTTGATACAGATATCTGGAGAAAGTGATTTTTTAAGAGACGTGATCAATGACCAGAACTGTCACGGCTCTAAACCCTCACGGAGTTGAAGTATTTGCTAGTGATTGTGGAAAAGTAGGTATAAAGATACATCCATGGTCATCCATATGGTCATCTTACAATATGAAAAGAATCATATCTGTATATCAACTTTCATCACCCAATCACTTATGTAGAAAAAATGCTTGAATGAAAAGAGCCATAATAATGATTGGTCTAATCTGATTTTTGTTTTGAACCACTTCACGTATCACAATAATAATTTCTGTGCTAGAAGTCTGATATTATTTTTATTTCAGATGTATCAAGCAACGTATTCCTATCTGAATTTACTGGTCAATACGTTATACCAGAGGCAATAAAAAATTACCTCTTGAACGTCCATGAAATTTTTACATTTTAAACGTCCACTGTATTTCCTAGGATCCGTTTCATAATCAAATTAAAGCCACTTTAACATTTAAAATCTGATTTCGCTTTAGTTACGATTGTTTTTAACACCAGTTAAAGTTTTAAGACTTTGAGCTAAAATTTTATTTATTATGAAACGGGCCCCTTGTTTAATATTTTAATTAATTATTATCCAAAGCTAATTTAAAAATTTTAATTAGAGAATACCTAACTGTTTAAGTAGTTATTTAGTAAAACTTTGTAAGTAATGACAAAAAAATTAATTATAATAATAGCTTCGTTCGCGGATACAATCCAGAACCGGTTCGGAATCAGTTTAGAACTATTCCGGATTGTCGTAGAGCGCATGCCTAAGTGCGAACTGGTTCAGGATTTTATTTCACCGCGAACGAAGCAGGGACCGGATGAGAACTCCGAACTGTCAGATGACGAATGATTCCGTCTAACCCGCAGAGTAAGGACTGAGGCACTAAAAGTTCTTATTTTATGGTCAACAATTAATTCAAAATTTAACCTAGGTATATAAAGAATAAACGCTTTGGGCCTTTGTCACAGTATAGTTTATCTGTGTATTATGAAAAGATCTTTTGTGTAGCAGTACCTAACCACACAAACCTTTGCGATTGTTTTGTTTTACTGGTATCGGATACGGTAAATTATTTTTATAATGTTATTTACCTATTTTTATTGTATTATACGTCAATAAATAATTATATTGGAATAAAAAAGTGCGAATCTGAAAGAGGTAAATACTTTGAATAATATCTACTTATTTTATTATACAAATCATCGACATCAGAGCAGAATTACGCATGAGCAGCGGAACCGAACTACTAGTTCCTGCAAAATCCCAGAACTGCTAGAATCGGTTCTGAACCGATAATGAACCGGTTCGATGAGTACCGCGAACGCAGAACTGTTAGTACTGGTTACTAAAAATTCAGAATTTATGCACCGCGAACGCCGCTTTTCTCACTGCGCATACGCAAGAGTTCTAAACCGGTTCAGAACTGTATCCGCGAACGAAGCTAATAAATCGTATTTTAAGTATACTCGTATTATACCTACCTACCCATATTGGGTGTGTCTCTCTTGTTATGGACATCATCTCAATTGCATAAAAAAATCCAAGCTTAATGTTCTTTGGAATTATTAATAACAAGGTCGCACAACCAAATAATAAATTATATTTATTGATAAAGCATAAACAATCGGAATTTGTAAGGATATACTTAGGTTTGAAAAAGAATTGCTTATACTTTTTTATTTATCGCCTAACTCTGTCTCGTTTTCTATAGCATAATCCTCAATTGGAGTTTGATAGGTAGTTCATCGAAGCTTATTCGTGAGCGAGAAGTCTTACAAGTACAATAATACCGCTACCTACAAGTCTGTATTTTCTGAGGTCCCGAAGGTAGGTACCTACTCAATTGCATGATGTATTTTATTTGCACATTTTATTAATTGCATAAAAATTATTCTATTATTTTCTTCATAATATTGTTTTTTTTTGTAACCAAATTTGAAAATGCTTTGTCTAAATAAGTATTTTGTGTTTTTTCGGATTTTTTTGTCACATATCCTTAGTTCTGTCGATAGAGAGGAACTCGTAAAAAAACGAGGCCGGGTAGAAGTACACGTCAAACCGTCAGAGCTCATCACTATCAGGTTCAGCTCGTTACACCTCGTACCACTTTATTTCAGACTTCTTTCACGTATAGATCCTCATCACTTTGGAATAGCCCTCCAGGAGATGTGCTTACCGAGGAAAACCACCTGCAACGATGCAAACAGCGCCGGATTACCCACAAGGCTACCTAGGCTGTAGCCTAGGGGCGCAAAGCTTGGTGGGGCGCCGGAGGCGCCCTTAAAACTTGTAAATGTGTAAATGCATAAATACTTAGGTACTAAAAATAATGAAATATACATTTCCGAGTTAGGATAATATAATACCTACCTACTGCCCGCACGCAGGCGACAAGTTCATAGGGGCGGCGGGCGGGAGAAAAAACATCTTAATTCATAACAATAACAAAAATTATCAAAATATGATAAAATTAATTACTGGGTGGGTAGTATAGCCAAGGAGGCGGGGGGCGCGTGCAGGATCCTGGGCAACTTTTCACAATATTACATAATCAGGGCCTTTCTAACCACAGAATTAATAGGGCTGTAGGCAAGGGGCGTAAGCCTTTTGGTGGCGGATGTTTTTATTGAAGTATAATATTTTTTGTGATTATTTATTAGTCATTTAGTTATTATAGTTTTCACATCTCAGTACCTACATGTTTAACTAAGTAGTGGGAAATTGCGTAACTTTTAACATTGAAAATAATTTCGCTTGCTGCGCATTTTCTTTGGAGCCGGACATACATAACTAGTGTTAAATTATTTAGAATTCATACTGCACTAACTTATTTGTAATCCATCAGTCGTCATTGGCTTATTCCCAGCGTTAGCTATCCTTTACGCATTTCATCTGAGAAAAGGGCACATTACTTTCAGTGGCCCATAGGCCCCAAATATCTTAGAACGGTTCTGGCCTGTACAGACTACCCGCGGAACGCCGAACCTGATTCATGTTCTTCTATAATAAAATTAGGTACCTAGAGTTCTATACTATTTTCCTTTTCTTGAAAAATTCGTGATACAAATATTCATGTCTTGGTTCTTGAATTGACGATATCGAACAACGAAGGCTTTGGCCATATTAAAACCAGATGGTGGCTCTAACCCAACTTCTATTCAACTCTATATATTATCCGGCGGACCTTTCCAATGCTTGAACGTAATGCGAAAATGTATAGCTAACAGTATATAAATGCAGTTATTCCTTATAGTGTGATTAACATTTTCGCACTTGTTTTTTCAAAAATTTTCTCGGGGGAGAACCCCCCAACCCGCCTCATTCCTGGGGGGTACTCCGTACCCCCCAGACCCCCCGGTTGGACTCTATAATGCTACCATATCTTTGACATAATTCACTCACAAAAAGCGCTGCAGAATTTACCTAATGAAATACCTACACATTTCTTTCTATTAATGTCTAATTTTACATACAAAAAATTGCTCTTTGCCATTCCTTAGATAGAGATTTTTCCATAAGAGGGGAGAGAGGGCGACAATTACTAAAATTCAACTAAAAAGGGGCGCTGTTATTTAATTAGCCTAGGGCGCTGCAAACCTCTAATCCGGCGCTGGATGCAAATTCAGCGTGAATCGATATCTCGTAAATCTCTCGTAATTTAATTTTTTTTTTGCAAATACCGAATAATAATAATTATTTCATTGAATTTTTAAGCAGAACGCGGCCTAGTTTCTAGGAATAAGTATGAAAGAGTGGATAAAAAAATTTAACTGCCAGGTATATTCAACGTGGCATCAAAGAAAAATTTTATTTTGTAAACCTTAATAATTCTTCATTTTGAATATTGTGATATGTAGGTTACAGATCTATTTCGGAGACCTAAAAAAATACAGGATAATTTACAGGGTATACAGAGTGTTTCAGTTGGTTCAAAAAATTCAAAAAATTAGTTACTGTCCTTCTTCAATGACATATTACTTTCGGGGAAGTTACCTGCCGAGTTTAAACAGTCAAAGGTTATTGCAATCTTGAAACCAGGGAGAATAGCAGAGGATCCAAGTAATTATAGGCCTATATCATTGCTAAGTGTATGTTATAAGGTGATGGAGAGGATGATTTACAACATAATTTCTCCTTTGATAAATGATATGCTTCCCCAAGAACAAGCTGGTTTTCGTCCAAACAGCAACTGTTGTGATCAAGTATTATCACTCACTACTCACATCGAAACAGGTTTTCAAAAACAGCTGAAAACAGGAATTGCCTTGATTGATCTAACATCCGCATATGATACTGTTTGGAAAGATGGCCTTCTTCACAAATTATACAAAACCATTAACTGCAGAAGAGTTGTCACCTTAATTGATAATATGCTATCAAACCGGAAACTTCGAGTTTTCATTAATGAAAAAAGCAGCAAAGTCAAATACCTGAATAAGGGACTTCCTCAAGGATCAGTACTAGCGCTATTATAGTTCAACTTATATACCAGTGACTTACCAGAGACTACCTGCAGAAAATTCATATACGATGATGATTTGGCTCTTTCTTATCAACATAAACGTTTTGAAGAAATCGAAAATGTACTAAATGAAGACATCCAAATAATGGTAGACTACTTCAAGAAATGGCGTCTTTGCCCCAATCCCAACAAAACCGAAGTATCTTGTTTCCACCTGAACAACCACGAAAAACATCGAAAATTACAAGTCTCGATGGACAATGTAATCTTGAAACACAATTTCAATCCAGTATACCTTGGAGTAACTTTTGATACTTCATTAACCTACAAGCCGCATATTGACAAATTGCACAAGAAACTTAAAACAAGAAACAACCTTTTACATAAACTTGCCGGTTCGGATTGGGAAGCTCATGCAGACGCATTAAGAGTTGCAAGTATCTCACTTTGTGTATTCTACGGCCGAATATTGTTGCCCAATCTGGATGAATAGCGCTCATGTCCATAAAATTGATTCTGAATTGAACACCACCATGCGAGTTTATATACAGGTTGTATTAAGTCAACTCCAACACCTTGACTGCCGGTAATTTCAAACATTACACCACCAAGAATCAGAAGACAAATAGCGGCTAAGCGAGAATTCGACAAATGTACACCGGAATTTCCAATCTGGCATGATCTTCAGAATCCTCCTACAACAAGACTGAAATCTCGAAGTCCATTTTGGCAACAAAATCATGAGATCTTTTCCCCACTGGATTCTTGGAAGTCTGAATGGAGAGTTCAGAATGTTTTCAATCATCACCTTATCCAAGATCCAACAAAGGAAGTTCCCGGATTCGACCTACCGAGAAAGCTCTGGAGTCAACTGAATCGTTTAAGAACTGGCCACATGGACGCTGTAACTCAATGTTATCCAAATGGATGACAGTTCCAAGTCCAAATTGTCTCACTTGTGGCGAAGTCGAGGAAACAATTACTCATATTGTAGAAGAGTGTCCAGAAACTAAATTTCTTTGCGGTTTCAATGACATTCACCGCCTTACTCCAGATGCAATAAATTGGTTACAAAGTCTAAAACCAATATGAACTGAATGGTGTGTCTAGGTTTTTTATGAGGGTTTTTCCCTAGACTGGCTGGAAAAGCGAATGCTTCACCATGATATCAACAACTCATCCTTATATTCTACAAACCGTTCTACAATGATGAAAATTCTACAATATTGTACTTATAAATCATATATCCACATCATCCTTCTAATTTAAAATGTAACAATTCATACGAAATATATATATATATATATATATATATATACAGGGTGAGTCATTGATATGGGAAAGCTCGATTACACCTATACCATTAACGATATCGAAATGAACCAAAAAGTGCTGTAAATGGGAGGGTAAAGTGCAGTTTGCAAAATTATTTTCAGATACACAGGATGGCCCAATATCGCTGTACGCCATACAACTTTGTTATTTTAAATAGGACACCCTCTATATTATTACATTTTCATATTGTTTGAGAAAAGTCAAAAAGAATGGTTTGTAAAGTTGAAGTTTGTGATGAGCAATTTATGAGTTATAAACAAATGAAAATCGCAATTTTTCATTTTCAAAGCAGCTAATATTGAAAACAGCTCGAGATATGGAAAAACGGTTTACATATCCCTATCTTAATTTTTAATTTGGTATCCTATCATGTAGCTGAAATTTTTATACCGGGTGATGAAAATAATCAAATTTTTTACCACTCTGTATAAAAATTTCATCCATCCAATGGGATACCGCTTGAAAAGTTAAGATAGGAACATATAAACCGTTTTTCCATATCTCGAGCCGTTTTCAATATAAGCTGCTTTGAAAATGGAAAATCGCGATTTTCATTTGTTTATAACTCATAAATCGCTCATTACAAACTTCAACTTTACAAATCATTCTTTTTGACTTTTCTCAAATAATCTGAAGATGTAATAATATAGAGGGTGTCCTATTTAAAATTACAAAGTTGTATGGCGTACAGCGATATTGGGCCACCCTGTCTATCTGAAAATAATTTTTCAAACTGCACTTTACCCTCCTATTTACAGCACTTTTTGATTCATTTCGATATCTTTAATGGTGTAGGTGCAATCGAGCTTTCCCATATCAATGACTTACCCTGTATAGAGTGTTTCAGTAATATTTGGACAAATTTGGTCCAAAGTGGTGGTGTAGTTCCTCTCATAAAATATAAGTTTAAAAATTAAATTTTCAGTGCAAAATGGCGTTTCGTTTTAAAGATACGGGGTGTCAAAGTTTAAGAAAATACAGGATGTCCGGTAAGTACCTCCAAATTTCTCAGGAGCGTACGGGGGAGGTCAAAATAAACCAAGTCTATGTCATAAGAAAGTTGTTCCTAAACGGAGATACAGAGCCCCAAAAGTACCCAGGGATTTTTTGGCTCTAACTTTTGAACCGACTTAATTAATCCGATCAAATGTTAATATTTTATAGAGGCCATACAGGGTGTTCTACAAGCTCTATGACAAACTTTGACAGATGGTAGGTTGCTTGATTTTAAACATACTTTTTTTAATAAACATGGGTCCGATTCGTTTTTGTTTAGAAGTTACAAGCATTTAACCTTTATTAACAATCAACAATAAAAATTTAAATTAAATGATAATCACAAAACTTAAGACTATGAAAATTGTTCGAAATGTCCACCCTCAGCTTGAATGCAAGCCTCACATCGACGAACTAAAGATTCGGTCACTCGAAGAATGAGATTTGGATCATTTCTTATTTGGTTAGCTGCATCTTGAATTCTTTCAAGTAACTGCTGATGGGTAGCGATTTCAACATGGTAGACCAGCTGCTTCATGTGTCCCCATAAATAAAAATCCAGAGGATTCAGATCGGGATAACGAGGTGGCCATGATATTGGACCTCCTTGACCTATCCATTTATTCGGGAAATGTTCATTTAGCCAAGCAGCAACTTGTCTTCCTCTATGTGGTGGTGCACCGTCATGCTGATACCACATATTTTGAATAATATTGAGTTGCACGTCATCAATAAACTCTAAAAGGTCGTGTTCTAAGAAATGTCTATAAAGATCTGCATTTAAACGATCATTTAGAACATGCACAGGTAATAAATTATTGTTGAAAATGCCACCCCAAACGTTGACACTGAATCGTTGCTGAAATCGTCTTGGTCTAATTGCAAGTGGATTTTGCAACGCCCATACATGTTCATTATGATTATTATTTATGCCATCCCTAGTAAAGCACGCTTCATCAGACCATATGACGAGCGAAATGAAATTGCTTGTAACTTCTAAACAAAAACGAATCGGACCCATGTTTATTAAAAAAAATATGTTTAAAATCAAGCAACCTACCATCTGTCAAAGTTTGTCATAGAGCTTTTAGAACACCCTGTATAACAGTAGTAGATTTTTGACGTCATCAGGGAAGTCAGGAACAGCCTTGCCACACTCGTCGGGTCAATTTTTTCAACGGTATAACTTTATCGAGATAAAACTAGTGGTTTTCGAGGGAAATCGGTTTTTAGGACCGCTAAACAGCCAAAAAGTTACCAATGCTAAACACAAACAGGTAAAAATCAGGTTGTTATTTACACCTACCTACATACCTAATGGATTACTATTGAGGGAACTTGGTCGGAATTCACATAAAACCCGATTTATCTCTAAAACAGTCTTTTATCGAAATAAATTAAGAGCAGCTTTTTCAAAAATGAATAACCGGAAAAACCTCCAATGTTTGACTGATGAGGACGCTTTGATTCCGTCGACATTTAGGTATAAAAAACAAAATCAATAGCATTGTCAGCGGCTTGATTAATTTTGGTGGTTCTAGCGAACAATATTCATTAGACCTAAACTTTATGTACTTTTAACTTATTAATAAGGGTAGAATCTAGGTTACACTTCAAGGCATGGTAGCAGAGCATAATAATAAATTCTATTTATTGTAATAATAAAAACTGTAGGATCTGAAAGATTTTCTGAAGCTTAGACATGCAGACAGTCTTTTTATCTTATAATAATCCTGAAATTTTTTATTTAATCGTTTATACCCCAAGAAATTTATTTCCGCGCATTCTCGTACATGAAGTCTTAAAGTAAACTTGAAGTGGTAAAATATCATTAAACATAATGAAAAGTTCAAAAATGTCTGCAAAGGCGATAGTTTATAATGAACACTTGGAAGCCCTAACAGGTCTTCTGAGAACCTTAAACGCCTGGCCAAAAAGTAACAGACCAGAGGACGTAAATGGAAAATTTTATGTAAATTTTCTTAAATTGATTTCACCAATAATCTTTCCCGTCTTGTTAAGTTATTTTATGCATCTTCGAAACACACTCAGAGGCTCGCTCAGAGGTAATATTAACGCATTTTGTTTTTAAATAAAGACCACGCCTAGTTTTAAATGTCCCAACAATTTTGATTAAGAAACCTTCATGAAGGTGTATTATTTATTTAAAATAAATATTTATTTATTTATTTATACAGGGTGCTTAAAAAATATTGCACCAAGCGGGATTACGCAAAGGGGTTTGACATTTAGATTTGACATTTGGTGGGGTTGAATTACACATAAATACCCATACGTTGATTTGAGTTTCATTTGTTTTGTGCGACAGGCTTTTGTCTGAGGCCGCCATTTTGATTTTTTTTAATGGCAGCCTAGACTTATTTTGGTGTCATTGAGCAGGTAAATGATTTAGAAATACAATTCGGTACAACCATTGGAATTTAGATTGAGCGGTTCATGAGTCATAAACAAGTGAAAATCGAAAATTTTCAACTTCAAAGCAGTCTAGAACTAGAACGGCTCAAGATATCTAAAAACGGTTTACATGTCCCTATCCTAACTTTTCATGTTTTATCCCAGTATGTGGAGTAAATTTCAATACAGGGTGATGAAAATTATCCGATTTTTCATCACCCGGTTCAAAAGTTAGAGCCAAAAAAAGTAAATTGCGGGGCACCCTTTTAGGGCTCCATATCTCCGTTTGGGGACACTTTAGGAAAACTTTTTTTATGACAGACTAGGTTTTTTTTAACCTCCCCTGTATGCTCCCGAGAGTTTAGGAGGTACTTACCGGACACCCTGTATTATTATTTACTGATATACAGTTTTGTTTAGGGTGCTGCAAAATCTTACTAGTCGAATTTGTGTTTCAGATATTGATTTTTATGAAATATCCATGGAAGTTGTAGTAATGGTTGAATTACTATGTATCGCCAGTATTTTTATAATATATTTATATAAACTAAAAGATGCAATAACAATTATAAACTACTATTCTGACCTGGAAAAATATAGAAGAATTAACTATAAAAAGACAATCAAAATACTCAACATAGTAATTGTGGCTATTATACTTGCTGTGGCTTGTCTTAAGTATTTGACGAAATCAAGTTGTCAAAGAAGAAAACTTACCAACAATGCAAGAGAAGTTTGTGGATATCTCTATCCGTGTCATTTCATCTTCGATTTTGATCATTTTCCCATTATTTATGAGCTCATTCTTTTGCATCAAATTGTAATTATGTCATTAGTATTTTGTTCATTATTGAACTTATGTACATTGATGATATACTTTTTGGAAAAATGTATTGCAAAACTAAAACGCATCCAACATATTCTGAAGAAAATAGATCAATCAGATTTGAGGCAAGACAAAATCGTACGAAATGAACTTGCAAAAGCCGTTGAACTGCACAACTACACACTCACGTAAGACAATCACAATTATTATTATTTCTAATAATATTTTAGTAGTCGAAAATATTTGTACCAAAAGTTAAATGGATTAATTTTACCGAGGTTTTTAAATATTATGTCACAGAATATACAGTGTGTCCACCGATGGAGTTCACTATACTTATGAAAAATATTATTTTCATTCTTTTGAAAAAAGTCATTCTTCATAATTTATTTTGCTTGTTATAAAAATATCGTGTGATCCACCAAATTTTTCATAAACTGGTGCCTTGGAAGAAAAAGATGGCTATTGCCGTCATGTCTGAGCTCATTTTATTAAAATAATTTTAAAGGCAATCTACCTATAGATTTTGCATGGTGATTTCAACTTTTATTATTATTGTGGATGCCATTTTGTAATTTTACATCGTTATTAAGTATATACAAATAAAAATGTAACAATAATTGAACCCTATGCTGCAACAACCTTGTAAGTGCTAAAAGTAAATTTTGCGGAAAGTCGAAATAAACATTTTTTGTGAACCAATATAATATATCAGCTTACAAACATTAATATATTAATGTTAATTAATGAATATAAGTAATTAATATATTAATGTTTGTAAGCTGATATATTATATTGGTTCACAAAAAAATGTTTATTTCGACTTCCCGCAAAATTTACTTTTAGCACTTACAGCGTTGTTGCAGCATATATACGGTTCAATTATTATTGAGTATGACAGCTGCACACTTTGGAGGAACAAAAAAGGCGTTTTCGACCCATTCGAACTTCAAATGAAATTGTTATTTTCTACAATTTTTTTTGTTTTCCAAAATGTAATATAATTTTTAGGATGGTTGATGATTTCAACAGTATATGCAAATGGGGAAACTTCGTACAATTTATGTCGGGCAGCGTGATAATCGCTATGCTAATATTGGATTTTTTAGCAGTAAGTACAATATCGAATTGTAATTTAGCATTTGCTTCGAATGTAGCATTTAAATTTTCAGACGAGAAACATAGAAAGCATCGTTCAAATATTAAATAGTATTGCGTTGCTCTGCATAATTGGTGTCACCTGTCAATCATTGACAAATGAAGTAAGCATTACCTCATTTTTTATCTTTAAACTTTATCTTCACATTTTTATCAGATTTTATCTTTAAACTTTTATTTGATATATGCAGAAGAACTTTTATAAAACTATTTTTCAAAAAATTTTAACAGTGGCAAAAGCCCAATAAAAAATTAAATTTTTTTTTGCCACACTGTATTGCCTAGTAATTTACTTGCTTTTTATTGTTTCTATAGCGCTACCTATATCGATTAAAATTTAATTGTAATTTAGTCGTTAATTGTTTTACATATTAAATACTTTGGTGTTTCTAGGGAGAAAACCTAGAAACAGCGCTTTATGATATCAAATGGTATGAAATGAACATTGAAAATCAAAAAACAGTTCTTCTTATGTTGGTAGAAGCTCAAAAACCGTTAGCTGTTGAGGCTGGACCACTTCAAACCCTGCAACTCACATCTCTTTTGAAAGTGAGTGTCATTTTGTGAACGTATCCAAATGTTCAGTAAGTTTTAATAGACCTAATCGATGTCAGGAGTCAACCCCGAACCGGCCCATCTATATAGTCTCCATCTTCCTATGTTTTAGAAGTTTCCGCATTGGATTACATGAAGTTTTTACCATGTGAAATTTCTCGGAAGTGACCTCAACACAAAGTACCCTTAAATATACTTTCTCTCCACTCACACGATTATCACTCCGTTGAATTTTCTCGAGTTCTTACAGGTAACCCCAAACACCCCTATCTTGACTGTCTACCCCTGTAGCGGGTGCCAAATTCTCTTTGCGAGAAAAAAAAATTATACAGATATCTATAGAAGGTAATTTTTTTAAGAGAGGTGATCAATGACGAAGATTGTAACATCCCTACCCTCAAGGGGTAGAAGGGTAGAAGAGTGTGCTAGTGATTGTGGAAAAATTGGTATAAAGATAATGTCATCCATGACGCCATTTATGGTCATCTTACATGAAAAGAATCATATTTTTATACCAGCTTTGATCACACAATCACTTATGTAGAAAAACTGCTTATGTGAAAAGAACCCTAATGATTGGTTTCATGTGATTTTTGTTTTGAACCACTTCACGTATCACAATAATTTCTATACTAATAAGAGTCTGAAAGTATTATTATTTTTATTTCAGATGTATCAAGCAACGTATTCATATCTGAATTTACTTATCAATACGTTATACCAGAGGCAATAAAAAATTTCCCTTTAAACGCCAATGCACTTTTAACATTTGAAATGCCCGCTGCATTTCTCACGGCCCGTTTCGTAATAAATTTAAAATCTGATTTCACCAAAGTATCTGTTGTTAAAAACCACAGAGATTATTAAAGTGATTTTTGAACTAATAAAATGACTTTAAATTTATTATGAAACCGACCCCAACTTCAATGTTTTAAGCCATTCTTGTTCAAAAGTAATTCAATAATTTTATATAAGGGATAACTGTTTAGTTAATTGGTAAAGCTTTGTAAGTAATGACATAAAAAATTAATAATAGTAACAATAATTCGTATTTTAAGTATACTGGTAGTATTATACCCACCTACCCATAATATTAGGTGTATGTCTCTTGTTTATAACATCATATATTTTGAATAAATAAATCAATCATAGCAGAGTCAATTAATTTCGTTGATTGTGTTCCTATAGAGAGCCATATTCATATCTAAGCTTAATGTTCTTTGGAATTATTGATAACGTTAAAATGTGGGTAAAAATGAAAGGCAAGGCCGCAGAACCAAATAATAAATTCTGTTTATTGATAGTATAAACAATCGGAATTTGTAAGGGTTTAGATTTGAAAAAGAACTACTTTTACTGTTTTTATTTACTATTTTAATTAATACCTAACTCTGTGTCGTTTTCTACAGCATAATCCTCAGTTGAAGTTTGACAGGTAGTTCATCGAAACTTATTCGTGAGCGAGAAGTCTTAGCAAGTACATACAATACGGCTACCTGTAAGTCTGTATTTTCTGAGGTCCCCAAAGGTACTCAATTGCATGATATTAGAGGGTCGTTTGATAAGTCCGTGAGTTTTGGAATTTCCCGCGCAGTAACTGTAAAGCAACTCCACTAGGGAACCTGCATTACCGCTTTACTAAGCGGTAATACAGGTTCCCTAAACTCCACTCCCGTGAAGTGCCATCTGTCGGTGGACTACTGTACAATTTTGAGCAAGCTGTGACGTTTAGGTTATGTTTGACAGCCATTTAAAGCAGCCAACGTCGTCAATGTCCACAAAAATGGAAAAAAGTGAATTTCGTGTGCTGATAAAGCATTACTTTTTGCGCAAAAAAACCGTCAACGAAACCAAGCAGAGGCTTGATAAATACTATGGGGACTCTGCACCATCAATTTCAATGGTTAAAAAGTGGTTTACTGAGTTCCGCTGTGGCCGCACCAGTACAAGTGATGCCGAACGTTCAGGTCGTCCAAAAGACGTCGTTACGCCAGAAATCGTTGACAAAATCCATGAAATGATATTGGATGATCGAAGATTAAAAGTGCGTGAGTTGGCTGAGGCTGTAGGCATCTCAACTGAACGGGTGCACCACATTTTGCACGAATATTTGGACATGAGAAAGCTGTCCGCGCGATGGGTGCCGCGATTGCTCACGATCGATCATAAATTTAACCGTGTGAAAAGTTCAAAGGAGTGTTTGGAGATGTACAAACGCAATCCAAAAGAGTTTTTGCGCCGTTTCGTTACCGTGGATGAGACGTGGATCCATCACGCCACACCAGAGACAAAGCAACAATCGAAGCAATGGGTTGTTAAAGGTGAACGTGCATCGAAGAAGGCTAAGATGGGTCTTTCTGCTAACAAAGTCATGGCTACAGTTTTCTGGGATTCGCGCGGAGTAATTCATATCGATTACCTTGAAAAGGGTAAAACCATCAATGGCAAATACTACTCAGAGCTGCTGGATACATTTGACACTGTTTTGAAGCAGAAATGACCGCATTTAAAGAAGAAAAAAGTGTTGTTTCATCAGGACAATGCACGAGTGCACACGTGTGCAGTCACTATGGCAAAATTTCATCAACTGGGCTACGAACTGCTACAACATCCACCGTATTCTCCGGATTTAGCTCCCTCCGACTATTTCCTGTTTCCAAACCTGAAAAAATGGCTGGCTGGCAAAAGATTTGGATCGAATGAAGAGGTCATCACGGAAACAAACGTTTATTTTGAGGGCCTTGACGGATCTTATTATTTAGAAGGAATAAAAAAGTTAGAAACACGTTGGACTAAATGTATCGACCTGAAAGGAGATTATGTAGAAAAATAAAATGATTTTTTGCCCAAAAAACAATGTTTTCCTTTAAAAGTCACGGACTTATCAAACCACCCTCTATATTCTATTTGCATATTTTAATTTCATAAAGATTATTTCATTATTTTCTTTATAATATTGTTTGTTGCATGCAGTCAAGTTTAAAAATGGTTTGAGTGAGTAGGTACTATTAAATATTTTGAGTTTTTTGGGATTTTTTAGTCACATAGTTAGGAAGTTATTTGGGAGGGTTGGCATACATTAAAAGCGAATTTAAAAAATCATTTGAAACCCCTTATCCATATTTTTGAAGACCTGTCGGGTGATATCGCAACCCTTTATTAGTTTTGTTTTCCCTGAATTCTATCGATGGAGAGCTACTCGTAAATTATTGTTTTTCTTGTCTGTAAATTATCTGAACTACTTTTTCGCAATTATGCGGGCTCTATTATTTATAAGGTAAGTACCCCAAAAATTATTTTACAAACGGCAAAAAATAAAGATTTTATTAAATATTTAAGATAGACCTCCTATAGTGAAGTAGATATTCATGATTTTCTTTCACGCCACTGGATCTGTACAAAACCTGAATTACGAGTAGTGAAATTAAAAATCTTTATTTCTTTATTGTTCATGCCAAGTTTAATCAAAATCTGTTTAAATTTACACGAGTTATAAACAAAAACTTTTATATTTTTTTAAACTTTGACACTCTGTATCATTAAAACGAAACCTCATTTTCAGCTGAAATTTCTTTTTTTAACTTAATTAAAATTTTTAAAGGAACTATCCCTATGAATTTGGCCCAATATCACCGAAATACCCTGTATATGACTAGAGGGTAAAATATTATTAAGCTTTCGAAAAAGTTCGAAAATGTCTGCAAGGCCGATAATTTATAATGAACATTTGGAAGCCATCGTAGGTCTATTGAAAACCGTCAACGCTTGGCCAAAAAGTAACAGACCAGAGGATATAAATGGAAGATTTTATGCAACATTTCTTACATTTGCTTTACCATTGCATTTTCCCGGTATTGTAAGTTATTTTCTGCATCTCCGAAACACATTCAAAGGTAATTATCTACACGTTTCCATGATAATAGCATCACCATTGTTAATGTAAATATACCGTTAAGAAAAAAATAGGCGATCATTTTCATACGTGAAAATTTAGATTCACACCAAAATTACAAATAGGTAGTTACTAAAAATCAAAAAACCAGAATTTTACAATAATTTTATTTTGAGATATAGGTATACACAGGTAAATACATCTGGTATCTAAATTACTTCAAACATTTCGTCCATATTTACAACAGACATAATCAGCAGCAAGGCGAACAGCTAACAGCATCTTATTTTTACGCAATTTTAATAATCATTATTTACTGACATCATACATTTTTTATTTATTTCCTTGTTGTTCTTGCTATAATAAAATTGTATTGCAGATATTGATTTGGGTGAAATATCCATAGAAGTTGCAACATTATTTGAACTACTATGTGTATTTATCATTATTGCTATATATTTGCATGAACTAAAACATTTGGTAACACTTATAAACTACTATTCTGGCCTGGAAAAATATAGAAGAATTAACTATAAAAAGACGATCAAAATAATCAATATATTATTTGCGATTCTTATACTTGCTTTGGCTTGTCACAAGTATTTGACGAAATCAACGTGTCAAGGAAGAAAACTAACTAGCAATGCACGAGAAGTTTGTGGATATCTCTATCCGTGTCACTTCAACTTCGATTTTGATAATTCGCCCATTTATGAGATTATCCTTTTGCATCAAATTTTCAGTGCATCCTTAACATTTTCTGCCTTAATAAACGCTTGTATGCTGATGCTATATTTTGTGGAAAAATGTGTTGCAAAAATGAAAGGCGTTCAAGATATTCTGAAGAGAATAGACCAATCAGATCTGAGGCAAGACGAAATCGTACGAGATGAACTTGCAAAAGCCGTTGAAATGCACAACTACACACTCACGTAAGATAATCACAATTTTTCTTATTTCTAATATTTAAATCATACTCGTGTAAATACCTCCGCCCACGAGTGTGAACGTTTTTTAATGTTAAGAAAGACTATTTCGAAGTGTTTATTCTTCAACGATGGGGTAATGATTAATTCACGAAAATTACGAGACGTGCCAAGGCTGGAGTGCCAAGCCGTGGTGTTGTAATCCTCCAAATCAATAATAGTTATTTATTAGGTATACAAGAGAAAAAAGTGATAGATTTTAGCTCGAGATGTGATTTCGTCGAGAGCTAAAATCGCACTTTTTTCTCGTGTGTAATATACAATTTTTTTCTGCGAGAAGAAATATCAGTGTTAGAATGTCGAAAAACGTAGTTAGATAACTGAAAATTATGTCGGAAAAATGATTTATGTTAAACTTGGATTTTCAAACTGTCTTTTATCGTAATTGACGTTGCCTGGGTAACGAAACGATTTAATTATTACATAAACGTCATATTAATGTAATTAAAATTGAAGACAGTTTTGCAAAGATTCTTGTTAGTTTTCGATGAGTGAATTTAATAATATGGATAATGATTATTATGAAAATTCCCTTAATAATTGCCATTTTGGATAATAAGGTAACTTTCCTTTACGTATATTTGATATAAATTTAATGATATCTGAGTGTTAATAGTAGCTATACCTAAGCCGCCATTTCGGGGAAATAAGTACTCATTGATTTCCCTGCTAATTCATTTATTTCCCCGATAAGATGCAGCTCATATAATGAGGCATTTTTCTACCTGTCAACGGGAAAAAAAGGTCAAACTTATAGCCCGTCGCAGAAAAAAAGTCATTATTCGCGAGTTGAAGACAGTATATTCTCTATAGCTATACGAAAAACTCATTACATAAATAAAAATATAACAAATATTCCCGCTTATTGACGTTTTAAGAAAAATTAAAGATGTCCAATATTAATCGCCACTATGTAAACTGTGAGCGAATGGCATCTAACACAGTACATGAATTCTCAATTAAACTCAGCATCATAATAAACATTTTATTATAAAAAAAATAATAGTCCTATACAGGGTGTCCCATAACATGTGGGCAATCTCCCGGATTTGGGTATATTTCGTAAAAATAAATGAAAAAATAGCTAAAAAATTAATTCCTCAGAGACACCCCTACAAAGATATTAGCTGTTGAAGTTGAGGGTTGAAAATCAATTTTTTGCAATAACTTTTTTATTTCTTGACCGATTTTGATAATTTTTGGTGTTATTTTGTATTATTTTGGACTGTTTAGAATAGTGTTTCATAATCTTTGGTAGCACATACATAGACCTCGGGATGGCATAACCCCGTCATTCACTTGAAAGAAAACAATTAAAATAATAATTTTACAATTTTTTAAGGTTAATTTTTCTTTTCTTTGATATTTTTTACATAAAAAATGTATCCTATTTTATTTCGATAGAGCGAACCGTTATCGAGATAAACGTCCTTCTAATAGGTGATGCGTCGCAGGAACTTTTCAAATTTCAAGTAAATTTTAACAAGATGGCTGACCTATGACAGTAAATTGAGCAGGAAACAAAACAATAACTTAATTAAATACACGTCAGTGTCAAAAGATTTCATTTCATGCAGATTCAATTCAAACTGATTTTCTGCGTATTCAGCGTTTTTGTAACTCATTTTAAAATCAGTTAGAATCTGCATGAAATGAAATCTTTGAAAATTTAAAAACTTTGTTGGTATTTAAATTCAGAAGTTTTTGAGTTATAAACAAGTGAAAATCGTCATTTTCAAGTTCAAGTACAACGAAAAAGGTTCAAGATAGCGAAAAACGGCTCCCTATTTTAACTTTTCATGTACTATCCTATGATGTAGATAAAATGTTTATACAGGGTGATAAAAAATTTTAAAAATTCTGAGATTTCTCCACACGTCGCCAAATAAAAAAATCAAAGACAGTACAAATGTTTCTACACCATAGGATAGTACACAAAAAGCTAAAATAGGGACATGTTAACCGTTTTCCTCTATCTTGAACCGTTTTCGTTGTACAGGGCTTTGAACTTGAAAAATGACGATTTTCACTTGTTTATAACTCAAAAACTTCTAAATTTAAATACCAACTGTAAAAGCCAATCTTATTTTCTCTTCTCAGACAATCTAAAAATGCAATAACATAGGAGCATTCCATTTAAAAAAAAACATAACTTTGATATGCCACTGTCATATGGGACACTCTGTATACTCCAAAATAATTTTAAATTATGCCCATTGTGATTCTGTACTTGAATTTTCAGAAAGTTTTTTGAAAAAGTCCATCGTTTGGCCTACAGAGACCGCTTCGAATAAGCTGGGACACCTGTATATTGTATGTATAGAAAGCAATCATTTTCGACGCGCCGGTTAGTAGTCGAAAATACCTAAATTTTACTATATTAATAAACAAATTATTTAATTAACGTCTCAGAATACGCATTTAGTTTACTGTTTGCGTCTGTATTTCAAATATACAGGGTGAGTTTTTTTCAATGTTTAGTACAGGGATCTCGTAAACTACTGCAGTTAGAGGAACGGTTAAATGGGGAAAGAAGTGCAGTTTTATGAGCTTAATTCGAAACAGCTTTTGTTTTTTTGAAAATCTCCATGGCTTCCTAGATATTTAACATAAAGTAAATTTCGCGGATTTCTTTACACCGAGATAGCAGTCTTATTATTGGGATTAGAGAAAAATCGTAAAGGAAAATATTTTAGACGATTTCATAGACAATAAAACGGCGTTACAATTTTTTTTATTTGTTGTGTCATTTTCGAGCTATGACGTAAACTTGTGTTTTTTTAAATGCAAGTCATAGTTGGCTATCACATCATTCGACATGTCTTTTTTTTCTAAATACAACGATATAAAACTCGATATCGTTTTTTCGGGAAATAAAAAAGTTAGGACGGTTTTTAATTTAATTTCCTCAAATACGTGTATTTAATAGTTAATTTTGAATTATGAAAATCTTATAATGAATTAATAGTTCAACGGGATAGCTAGTTTGACTATGAAAAATTGAAAATTGAAAGATTTTTGCTTGCTAAATCTTAAGACAACTAGCTTAATTTCCGACAAAAAATATTTTGGACTTTGAAAATTTTAAAATCTTCGTCGTTTTAAAAGAAGTAGAGACCACGCCATCATTGTATTGTATATATGGTGTGAGCAAGCGAAAATATAACTCAAGCATGCTTTGGACAGAAAAATAATTTCTTCTTCAATCTCTCTTCACGGTTGATCATAATAAAAATTATATCTTGATGAGAATCACCCTGAGAGAGAAATCAGTTATCTTACACAATATCAGGTTTGTCATAAAATTATAAAATATTAGAGGAATGAAAGAGAGTTCTTTAATTAGTTCAAGTAATTTTTAGGGCGATTGATGAGTTAAACGATACATGCGAATATATAAATTGTTCATATGTAATGATGGGTAGCTTAGTAACCGCTGCGTTTCTATTGGATTTTTTATTAGTAAGTATTTCGAAATATTTTGCATTTGTTTTTCTTGTTGTATCTGTAATTTCAGACGAAAAACATTGAAAGTATTGCCCTAGTATTTGTTTGGCTTGCGACTTTCTGCCTAGTTAGCGTAACTTGTCAATCATTGACAGATGAAGTAAGTATTTACTTTTTAATTATTTTAGTTATGGTCTGTAAATCTGGTCTGTATTTTTGTAATGTGAAAATCAAATAATCAGATTATTTTATAATAAAAGATAATATAACTACCAGTAGAGGTGTCTCATCAAACGAGTCTTTTGCCACTAGTTTTCTTGAAGGACCCCGCAAAATCCTTATGGGATTGGCTCCCGGTTAAATTTGTTCAAAATTTTAGGGATATTTACCTTAGAAGATGGATTTTTCTCTAACATGACAGCCACGCATTTATTTTTAAATGTCGTACCCTAATTGTTTAAGACAGAAATCTTAAATAATTCATTCGTTAAGATTGAAAATCTGCTTCTGCTGCAGTAGTTACATTCAAGATCTGCTTACTCATTTCCGAGAAAACCAGAAAAAAGTTTTCATTTTTTTTCAACAGGTATAAAATTTAACTGCAGCAAAAGAAGCTTATCAATCTTAACAAATGAACTATCTAGTATTTGTTTCTAAAACAAGACTGTCATGATATAAAAAAAACATCTCCAGAGGTGATACTATCTTAAGAACAGGCGTTTTTTGGGGTGTTCAGCCCAAGAAGACTTCTTATCTATTCATCGAATACTACCAATCCCTAAAATTTGAACAAATTTAACCGGAAGCCCATTCCGATAAGGATTCTGCGAGATTATTTTAACTTCAGGACCTTCAGAAATATATTGGTTATTTCAGTAAAATATTTGGATAGTTAAAATCACGAACAACAAAATTAGGTTTTATTTACACAATTATTATAATATGTAAAAAATGTACACAAAACATATACACACAAAATAGCTATTTATGATATTAGTGTATAAAAGGTGAAGTTTTATGTTGCGAGTGAAAAGGTTTGTGAAATGAGCGAAGCGTAGCGGAGCGAATTTTACAAAATTCGCGAACAAAATAAAATCACTTTTAAGACGAATATCATTCAAAGGTTTTTGTAAAACTGCTCTATTTTGATAATAAAATTGATGAATTGAGAATGACGCTCAACTTCAAATTGCATTTTAAAATATTACAGATACTAAGTACAAATGTACTATGCATAGCAACCGTTGCCGACGCTATGGTTACTAACAAATGCGTGCCTACAAATAAAAGATACGTCATAATAATTATTATTGATTGCAATTTCTGAACAATTATTATTGTCTTGAATTTTTGACTAGGTAGTTATTTTTTATTAATATGTTTGCCAGTAATAAAAAGAATATGAAAAAATCTTACTACCTATAATTTTGTCTGATTTCATCATGAGAAAATGCAGTTTAAAAAGAGAATGTAAGTACAGAAAAAGTAGATAGAATTACTTTTAACACGAGTGTTGTAATGTATATTTGTATTACGTGTTGAAATGGATCGCACCTAGGTAAGATGATAAGGGAAAATATTTCCATCGCCCTCGTCAAATCAGCCCAAATCGAAAAAGCAAACAGTGCGAGAATATAGGTACGTGAATACCTAAAGGTAAAATTGTTAGAAAATTAAAACACAGCTACGCGCCGTTACATCAATAGAAACGATTCCTGCCTGCACATTAAATATTCATAAAATAGAATCGCTCTAGCTAGCCACAATTCAGTCCTTCGAGAAAGCGGCCACCGCAAGGGTAAATAAACCATTGCCAGATGTTAACGCAGGATATTGTAAAAGACAGTCTCTGCCCGCGTGATGAAAAGAAGAGCTGACCTGCATACAAGAACGGGTGGAAAGATACAGACCGGGTGAAATCAAAATTAAACAATAACACCTCGCAAGAACAATAGCAACTCATTAGGTATACTAACTACGATAATGAAAACTTCACCAAACGATAGAGCGAATTAATAAAGGAAGGTGGCCGGAAAAGCATCCCGGTACCTAGACGGCAAGCAGGGGAAAACGCGAAATGAAAGTTGAGCCGGTGTAATTATAATAGCTAGGTACAATAGAAGTACCAGAAAGCGTTGAGCGGTTTGATAGAAATTTTAGGTAGTTCAGGTTTAGGAAAATTCAGTAAGGTATCCGCGAGGTCAACTCGCCTAATCTCAAGACAAATGAGATATGATTACGAAACAAATCACGACATGAGGCAGTGGCAATAAGGTTCATTGTTGCGTGGTGTTTAGAAAGTGGACCACCGCTTCTATAAAAGCAAACGTCTTGCCGCCGCTAAAAACAGATAGTGGTCAGCTTTCGAGCAGGTCGTATCTGACTTCCTAACCCTTTATACGGTACCCAGAGATGGCTTTGGCGGACTCCGGGATACCTCCTTATCTAAACCTGAAAATTCGACCAGAGATGGCTTTGGCAGACTCCGGTCGAATTTCCCTTATCTACCTTGGAAAAACTCCAGTCGAAAACCCAAAAAGGGCAAAACAATCGTTTCCCGTCAATTTCTAATCACAATTCTAATAAAATTCGACCAGAGATTGCATCATAGCGGACTCCGGCCGAGTTTCCTTTACCTATCCCGGGAAATCCCAGTGAAACATACTTCATTCGCATCTCGAACTCAATATTCGCAGTTGGCATCTTCTCTTCGAACCAATTCACTAGTAGATGGCAAAGCGCCTATCCTGAAGGAATTTCCTTCACAAATTAGGGAAAATCCGTTGAGAAAATAGTTAGGGAAGATATCTCTTCGAAACAAAATCCACATCGATAAATAATTAAACCGATTCGCAACATCCACGTATGCAGGCCCCATTTTAAATCAGGCAAATAATTAGTTAGGTATTAGGCGGCACAACAAGTAGTAGGTACCTATGCAATTACGTCAATAAATAGAAATAAACCAAGTTAGGCAGGAAATAGGAATACTCCAACAAATAAATTACAAATTCGCTGTGCAGGAGATAAAGCTAGGAGGAAAATAAAACAACCCATTATCAGAAATGATTCAATTAGGGAATTGACCACGAAGATAAACACAAGCCATCCGATTTGTAAAGAAGTTCGAGTTTCTGTAGTACAAATAGTAGGCTGGCACCTGCTGTCCCTTTAAATGCGATTTAGAAAGTGAAAACGAGCCATTCTTCCCATTGTGTGGCGCTATATGACAGGAACTCGCCACAGTAGGTTACAGGTCTAGATAGAACAAGGCAGCGTTGTCAGATGTAGCATCTGCTACTTCGAAAATATTATCAGGAAATACTAATTCCATTACAAGACCCAATTAGGAGTAATAATAGGTACTCGATTAACACACGGGGGAGGGATTCACCTCGATGTCCAGGTGAAGACCTCCGTTGTACCGGAAAGTGAAAATCGTGGAACGCAACGGGGTAAAAAGCACCCGCAGTTGTAGGTATAGGCAAATCAACAAATAGAAATTCAAAGCAACCAAAAACAAATTAGTTTCGAGTATGTGAAAAGCCATTCAAAATCAATCAAAACCAAAACTCCTTTAGCACATCATACGAATGTCAGCTTCAATCAAAATTTAAAAACAAACTCCGCAGAAAATTGCTATAAAATGTTATTGCCAGTCTGGACTGAGTTATCTGCTTTCTACACAGGTGTTAGGGGTAAAAGCCTGGACCACGGTGAAATCGATGGTTGGTCTCGATTATAAAACCCACCGGCTCCAATATAGGTATTCATAAAAATTCCAGCATTCAATTATTACCCAGGCAAGCCCACGGGAACCCTGAGGAATAATCTTAGAATAGCGGCCTAGTTTGGTCAGTTGGTCATCACATTTAAAATAGCAAAACAAAACTGCGAATCGCAGAGAACGTCGTATTCGAAATGATAAGGTATATTAACTCATCGCCTCACGAGGCCAGGTAGAACAAAAAGGTAGCCGCAGGGCAAATAGGTATTGACGGTCCAAAAGAGGCCAAATAAAGGTAGCCCAGTGAGGCAAAACGACAACACAACAAATAAACAAAATGAGTTAAAACAACTATCATGAGTATGACGTCAATTCAGGAAAACTCCGCTTTCAAAGAGAAAAGCAAATTGGAAAGAAATTCGTATAATGTTTAAAGAGGAGGTAGAAATCAAACAAACATGGCAACACTGCTCTCGACATTCAGGCCAAGCTAGAAACTCGACTAACCAACATATGGTCATAAAAGTAGGGTGGAGTGTGCCTGTGTATCAGGTTAAAGCCCACAACAATAAACGCTCATAAAAATTCCCAAACGAAAGGAAGAGCGAGTCAACGAGTAAAGTTCATTAAAATACAAAATGAGAATTCGAAAATCATCGAATAGGTAATGAGTCAGACATTTCCGCAATATCCCGGATCGTCTGAAACCAAAGTGGTTGTATTCTTTAATTAATTCAAGCATTTGCTCGAAGTGAGATCAAAGAATCTAGAAAAAGGAAAATCGGAAGGAACGATTTTATAAAAGATACGAAATCAAAATTCAGGAGAAGTGGCAACCCTGTACTCGAATGAACCTCGCAAGGCAAGGAAAATCGTTGAGTAGGAAAATCATTCAGACATTTCCGCATTATCCCGGATCGTCTGAAAACCAAAGTGGCTGTCTTCTTTAATTAATTCAAGCCGTTGCTTGAAGTGAGATCAAAGAAATTAGAAAAAGGAAATTAGGCAAAGAAAATCGTCGAATAAGTGAATCACACAGACATTTCCGCATATACCGGATAGTCTGTAACCGAAATAAAAGTGAAACGAAATAATAAGACATTCCCGCATATACCGGGTAGTCTGTAAACGAAACAAAAACAAAAAGAAAGCACAGGTGTGCAAAAGAGTGGAATCCGAAATGGATTGGAGTTTGAAACATGCATGAAAGGGATCTCTCTTCGCTTTCCATTTTTTTGTACTCTCTATGCAAAATCACAGCCCATCTCGTCATTTACCATTTTACGCAAACGAATTCTCTCGCTCATCACTCGCTTTTAAACTCCCTGACAGGAATTCCACAGTAAACAACAAGTCTCAGTAAATTTCCCGGCTTTTCTGTGGGAAATTCCAATCACCCGAGATCCAATGAGTCATAGTAGGTTCCTTTGCGCATCCGTTTCGACCATAGTAATCCTGGCATACCTCAATCAAAGAGCAGGGGTGACTACGGTAATAACAACGGTAAACACAACGTAGGAAAACACAGCGGTCCTATTAGGAGATATTCGGAAAACTAGACGATCACACGGTGGTTTTTCGCGAAAGACGAACGGGCCCGGGTCTTCTCCGTTACAGTGTTAAAAGTACTTTTAACACGCTTCCATGTAAACAATCACTTTTAACACTGTCAGCTGTCGTTAAAAGTGGGACTTTTAATGACAGTTGCAACAAAAACATTTTTTTGAGAACACCGAGATTTTCTATTTCGAGTGATGCTCCATGCCAGGATTTCAAGATATTTTTTTTCTAGATAACCAAAAACTTTTAGTCTTCACCATTCGACACAATATTTTTTTGTGTACTACAGTTTTCGAGCTTCTGTGGGCTAGACATGATTATGTGAAATTTCTGTTTTCCGTTGCAGCTTTGCACTATATCGATTTAATTTTTTTTACATGCAATTTGGTTTTAATTTTTAGGGGGAAAACCTAGAAACAGTACTTTATGACATCAGATGGTATGAAATGAACATAGAAAATCAAAAAACAGTGCTTCTTATGTTGGTAAAAGCTCAAAAACCGTTAGCTGTTCAGGCTGGGCCACTTCAAACCCTGCAACTTATATCGCTTTTGAAAGTAAGTGTCACTTCGTGAATATTCTTTTAAGCTAACCTCGATCGAAATGTTTTTTTTTATATTTTCCATGCAATTTCTTAAGATTTTTGTTTTGAACTACTTCAAGTGTCACAATAATTTCTGATACTAAAGTATTATTTCTATTTCAGATGTATCAAGCAACGTATTCATATCTGAACATACTTTTAAATACGTTATACAGGAGACCATGAAAAATTATCATTGAAACGTCGATTCATTTTTTCGATTCTAAAATTGTTGCGGCTATTATAAATAGTCCTAGATCAAAATTAGTATGTATGTAACTGACATTAGATACTAAAAAAAGCTATTTCGGAGAAGCGGCAAGCAGAGAATTTCCCTCGGAACATAAGTTTCTTAAATAGCTCGTCTAGTAATATCAGTTACTGGCAACAATTTTGATATGAAAATATTAATATCTGGAAATGTAGGTATAGGTATATTTTTTTTAACTACGAAAGTTACCAAACAGCGTCAAATTAAGAATCAGATTTTTCTCCACATTAATTTCATCAACTTGATGATGAACTAGAACAAATAAAAAAAAATATTTTCAATATACAGTATGTCCCCGGATCGACTTTAAAAGGGGAAAAACTTTTTGTTTTTGATTTCTCAGAAAATTTCACTCTTGATTATCTGGCCTGCTTGATTTCAAATCCCCAAAACAAAAGTTATTTTTTTTAATAAAAAGTACTTTTTTCACTTGTTTTTCAATGAAATCATCTTGCCAAACTTACGTCTAAAAATTACGAAAAAAAATTTAAGTCCAATTATTGAAGAAAAATTATATTATCTCAAGAACCGTTCGAGTTACCTAAAAAGTAACTTTTGTTTTGGAGATTTGAAATCAAGCAGGCCAGATCATCAAGAGTGAAATTTTTTGAGAAATCAAAAACAAAAAAGTTTTTCCTCTTTTAAAGTCGATCCGGGGACATACTGTATAATTATAATTTCTTCTTTTATAGGATTATATTTTCTCTATACGCCGAAAAAGGGTTCTGAAAAAAATTACCAAATATATGATTAATTGTCAAGGATGCAAGATGTTCTTTAATTTTTAAAAATAGGTTGGATGTTTATTTAAAAAAAAAATGTCTAAAACTGAAAATTCAGAAAGTGGTCCCGTTGCGTCTGAAAAAATTCGGAAACTTCGGGTTTTTTTCCGACTCATAGACGCCACTATTGAGTCTTGAGTGATTTTAAATGAGGGCTAAATCACCAGCCTATGAAATCCGGAAAAAAGTTATAACACTCTACAACATTTATCGAAAATGGGCCTTGTAGGATATTTCAATATAAGTTTTGAAATAAAATAGTCCAGAAGAACACAATGTTCTGAAAAAATAGTCAAAAAAACATATGAAAAATGTAACTGTTTTACATGAATATAATATTAATAATTGTTGCAGTCTTTATTATTTACATGCAGCGTTTCTCTTTTAACTTCACTCGTTTACTAATAATTACATATTAAGCTCCATATTAGAATTATTGCGTGAATATTAAAGTTAATATCATAAACGTGAGAAAAACATGAATACAAAGTGAATCTAATTGAACCAAAAAGGAATTTAATTTGTAAAACTGGCGTTTGATAAATGGGAAAATAATTTAACAAAAACTATACTGAAATACAACTGAGAACAAAGGTAAAAGCAAAATAGGAGCATGGTAATAACTTTTAACAGCACTGAATTCAGTTTTGATTCAATATTGCATCCAGGACGAGTTACTAACGACCTATGTCGGCGAAATTTTAACTAGAAACTTTCAAATACGTCGAGTAATGAGCACTCAATTTTTTTAAACTTATTTTTTGATTCTTTATACATAGCTGTAATTGACAAAATTATTTTTGTCTCGATTTGTCTTACTGAAAGTAAATTAAAAATATTGATGATCGAGAATAAACGTTTCAGACATCTGCAATAAATTTCCTAGAATGCTTATTACTCGAGATATTTGAAGACTTTAAATCATAACATTCACCCTGTAAAAGACTTCTTAATCGTGAAAACAAATTTTAAAATCATTAAAATTGAATTTTGCTAATAAATATTGGATAACCCTTATGTAAATAATTTTTGAACCACTTCACGTCTCTCAATAATTAGGACTAAGTATCATTTAGGTTTTAATTACTCATATCTTAACTTACTTTTTAATACATTGGACCAAATACAATAAAAATATACACTTTGAGCATCAATTAACTTTTTTTTTATAATTTTAAATAGGTAAGTTACTAATTCATAATCTATTAGAAAATAAAATATTTATTTTATTGTCAATTTAATATAAGAAAGTATAATACGTACCTATAATTAATTTAAAATGTATCTTTTAATATGTAGCACAGGCGGCAGGGGTTTTAATTTGGTTTTAAATCGGGAAAAGACATTTATAGCAGGAATCGGTAAATTTTATGCCTCTTTTGAATATACAAAGTTTTCCCCCTTCTCCTCCCCCCCCCCCCCCGTAATTGCCAACGTTTTGGTAAATTGGCAACAAAAAACTGTTTTTTCACTAATATCCATGTTCTGGGTGGTTTTACGGCAAAAAAGGTTCATATTTAAATTAAAGATAATCAAATTTCCTATTGCCAAGGTTCCATACATTTTTTGTAGGAATAATATTTTCAGAGTTCTAGTCAAGACAAATCACGTATCTTGTCAAATTTACGCAACTTAGGTACTGGTGCTATCCTGTATTATTGTCTATTTAGCTCACCACAATGCTTGATTTTTTCATTAGGATTTTTATCCACAAGTATCGGGGGTTCAAATTTGTTCCTTATTTCTGAACCGTTATCCTATCATTATTGTCATATCTGGTATTGGATTTTGTTTTAATGAGTTAAGAAAATTAATAAATCATTATCGACTTCTTCAGCTTGACTTGATCAGTCATCTACGAAGCTGACAACCTTCCCGCAAGATTGCCAAGGACAATGAACTCGGAATAAATCACGGATCATCGTATCCCTACTTTTCTACACCCACACGCCCTCTTGCAGCCTTTCGTACATTTACAGCTTATCGTTTTTAGAAGCTCTTGTGGAGCAGGTTCGTTTTTTTATCGTTGTCAGTCCCGATTTTCCATTCTTTTCAAAAGTTCTTACAGAAACATGATCGAATTCTCCCACGCTATATGCGCAACTGGAATCATCAATAATATTGAAATTTGGCCCTCTGCAGAAGCAGGGGTTCCAAACATAACGCATTGAATACCTCCCATTGAATGAAAAGCGTTTAAGTCATCAAGGGTATTAATGTTGACATCTGCGTTACAAAATACAAACTGTGAGAATGAGTTTGGCATGATAATATTTTGAGGGTGCATTAAGGCAGATATTTCGAAAAGTGTTGCTTCCTCATAAGTAGCACAGAATCCCAACGCTGATACTTGCAAGAGATCTTTGGATCAATCAATATATTCGATAAAAACGCTGCAAGACTTACCTATTTGTAACGAGGACAAGAGTTATTTCGGGCTGGCTATACTGCGATGATGTCATGTGCAATGACCGTGCACTTTGTTGTCAACTTATCTTTGACCCCGCGTTTTTTTTTCAGAATAATTGATTGTAGAATGACATTAAGAGTTTCTGAGGCGTGTGCTTGCCCCAGCTGCCTTAACAATTCGCAATCGTTCTTCGCGTTCATTTTTTTAACAATTCTCATACCACCTGTCATCCAGGATATTATTTAAACTGTCACAGATCTAAGAGATTCGAGATCTTCAACTTCGAAACAACTTAGAATCACGGTAGTCGAGTAGACCAATTGGAGATACACCTTTAATTGAACTGGAGTAAATACCAATTTTCCCATATTTGTATTTTGCGAGTGAAAAGCAAAATTGTTGGATAGTGTCAGTCAGTTGCGTGAATTTGAGAAGATACGTAATTTGTCTTGGCTGCAACGTAGAAAAATACTTTATTCCTACAAAAAAAAACCCTTTTCATTAGGAAATTTTATCATCTTAATCACTCAGAACATATATAGATATTAGTGAAAAACCATTTTTTTGTTTCCATTTTGCCAAAATGGTGGTTGTTTCAGGGGGAGGGGGAGGGTGAAAACTTGGAAAAAAAAATAAAAAAAGTATATTCAAAAGAGGCATAAAATGAACCGATTCCAGCTGTAAATTTCTTTTCCCGATATTAAGTACAAAATTGAAGTTGATTGATTTCCCTGACGCCTGGCCTAATAATAAATATGCACGTATAATTCATTAGCAATTAAATAATTAATTAAGTAATAGTTATTGTTTAGATAATTAGTAAAATTTTGTAAGGAAATTAAACTTAGTCTTATAAGTCTTATAACTACTGAGTCTTATAAGAATACAATTTTTTTTTTACATTTTTGGAAATATTTCTTAAAGAAGAACATCCCATATGCAAGTTGGAGCTGATAACTCATTATTTCGTAACAATAAAATAATATTTAATTTTTTATGCTATACGAGATGCATAAAAATTAGTCAGGTATTTTCCTTAAGGGCTTTATCATTAGAAGAATAAAATTTTATTTTTATTGGCTGTCTACATTTTGCAGATTGCTAAAAACACATCATATCTCTATATTGATAATGATAATTGGATTATTTTTGTTGATAATGATAATAAATTTTTGACAATGCCTCTTAAAATACAATGTATTTTTACTGGAAACTTGGTTATACATATTATTCCGTAATTATTTTGGTCCTTGCTATCAGCCGACAAAGAAATTGTTTACACCTACCTACCTAATAGAATTTTCTAATCGATCTTTAATATATTAATTGGACCGTCACAATTTGAAACAGGTTCAAACAGAATTCATCTAATAGTTTTGTCACCCTCAACGTAGCCCGGGGGTATCAGGGGTTAATAATTATGACAAACAAGCTAATTTAAAATTGTCAGGAAAATTTATGGAGCATAAAAGTATAACACGTATTAGTGGATGTTTGATTAGGACTGCAAGTAAACTGTAATTGAAAGTAAAACGACATCACCAAACTAATTAAAACAAATCAAGTTTTAATTAAATTTCAGGAAATGATAGGGGATAATAATTTCATGCTCCCTAGAATGCGTCTTTCTTCGTCTAAACTTTTCTAATTAATAACACTTTCGACCATAAATCTTGGGTAAATCTGTAATCAGCTTTGATCTTGTAAGGGTGACAGAACACTTCAGTATTTCGGAGGCCAAATTCGGGATGTTCCTTGTAAACAATGTTCCTTTTAAGTATTTATTTTACATTTTAGATTAAAATTATAATTCTTCAATAAAAGAATTATAATCAGATAGATACTGAAATTCATGCACACGAATGGCAATAAACCGAATATATTGAATGATCTTAAATTTCTAATCCGTGATTACTTTTTCTAAAACGAAGTACATTTCTTTACGGGACATTTCTGACTAGGAAAGGTTTTGCTAGGAAAATATCTCAAACAGTCCCAATAGAGAATTTTTAATGTGTGGATTTCAATTTTCTCATTCCCATTCCATACAGTTTTAAAAATAGCAGGTAGGTACCCACAAAAATTAAACTTTCTAAGCTTAATATGAAACCATTCTAATAAGATTTTCTCACTCTTTCCCTTCATGATAAAAAATCAAAGAAAAAAATTTCAATTTTTTTGTTTTAGCCGCAATTTGTTTATTTAAAAAAAAACAATAAAAAAATTATTAATCCAAGAAAATTAGGTTTTTTGCTGTGCAATATTCGGAATAAAGTGTGGCAGTTATTCCGATTCTGTGTTCTAGGTTTCCCCTCCCCCCCTTCGCCTCTAATCAGCGATCCGCACAAAAAGTGGCCGAAATCCTTGGGAAGCATGAATTTACAGGAGTAAGTTTTTTTGCCCCTGTAAACTCATTGCCTCCCCCCATTGCCTTATCTATTTGTGGAAACCTCGAAAAAAAATAACCAAAATGATGATATATCGATTAATAATGAAAGAATTCGCGATTGCGTTTGCGCTACATCAGGTTGTGCGCTCTCGCGAGATCTCGGTTTTTTATCCGAATTTTTTTTCTCCGACGACTCACAGCTGACCCAGCGGCAAAAAAAGTCTCCCCCCGTTTTTTTACCTGATTTTCTCCCCTCTCCCCACCTCCGAGTCTTGCGCCAAATCGGCTACATAACGAGAGTGGTCCACCCAGTTGACAAAACAAAAAAAAAAAAAAAACGAGTGTCGTTTTTGGAAGTTTTTCACGCTAGATCCACCCTACTATTAAAAGAAATTGTTTTTTTTTCTTGATAACGGTTGCAGATACAAAAAAATATATAGGAGGCAGAGGCTAAGAAGTTTCTAAATAAAACATAAAATTTATATTGTATTTTAGAATCTACCAGCGGTGCAGCGCTCGCAAAAAAAATTCAGGAAGTGAAATAGGGGCGAAATAGGAGAAATTCAGGTTAAAAAAATCTCTCTATAGATTTTCACAACCATTTGCCATGCCCAATGATGCAAGCCCTTCAGCGTAACCTAGATTTCAAATTTGAGCCACATATCTCAAAAACTATGGGAGCTATAAAAAAAATATTTGAAATTTTGACACCCTGTAGATCGGTAACGAAGCTGTTGCTGTTGTATGTTTATATGAACTTTTAGACATAAAATAAATCAAAGAATTGGCTTCTTTCATATGTACTTGGCATGTAGGAACACCCTGTATATGAACACATGAAAGTTGTCATGCCTTCGTTATTCGGATAGTGAACCCCATTAAAAGGAATAAAGTTACGTGATATAAAGAATTTTATTTCTTCATAAATTTTATTACCGGTTTGACCCTTTCACTTCCTTTATAAACGTGATATTGATGTTGTGTTATGGGCTGTGTCAATATTTTTTGCATGAAGGTTAAACTCCTATTTTGATATTTACTTGAAATTTATTTAATGAGTCATGTTAGTCGATTGGATAAATTATTTCTTACCAGTGACTAGATTTATATACATAAGGTTTTTACTTTAAGGGGTTTAGGAAAAAGCGTCCTTATCATTTGTCACTTAAAGCGGTTAAAGACAGGGTTAGATTAATCAGATGAAATTTTTATAACACATGTTTCACTCGTTTATTTCCTACGCTGTGCTGTAAGCATAATCCAGTGTGGCAACTGGTGTTTGGGTAAAAGAGTAAATGGACAGCCGCTGGAAGGATTATTACTGAAAATAAATATTCCAATAGATTTGAAAAATAATCCCCTATTTTTACTCCTAAAGTGATGAAGTACGAATATTAGAAAATAACAGCTTCTGACCTAACGAAAGACTTGTGAATTACAATTTAAAACTTGTTGGAAGAACTTGTCGCATAAAACTTATAGGTCTGCTACAGATTGGTACCAGTAGTTTTTTCAATAGCCTTCCTTCCCGGAAAAAATTGCTGTAAGTAGAAACCTACACACCATTACACCTTATCAAGTTTAATTTCGGGGTGTACTTTACCTTACATATTTATCAGAAATACATTATTATATTGGAAGTTTTCGTCAATTTATTTCACAGTCAAACCTAACTAGAGTGTTAAAAATGAATAGTGCAAGACGTACAATAAGAATTAAAAAATATACAACCGAGTTGAGAGCTAAGAAAGTCCTTAATATGGAGAATACACTGGTTTTCTTGAATCTGAATCGGCGAGGCTAAATTGATTTGGGACCGCCTTCATTATGCAGTGAATGCGTTTCAATATGAACACCAAGTTCAGAACAAACTTTTAAGTTTCGAAAGTTAGAAAAGTTTGATCGAGTTTCTTCGTTATTATTTGAACTGTCAGAGGGATGTCAACAACCTTTATATGATACCTACTACTAACCTACTACGTACTAAAATTTAGCGTGTGTTTTTAATAATAATAGTTATTTTTTATACAAGGGAAGTAAATGCATGATAGATATGCTCCAGATATGATAGCGGAGGGGATAAGCACATCAAACGCTAAAATCGCCCTTTTTTTCTGCGTATACTACGGAACTATGTTGAATTGTCATTAAATAATTGTCATTTATTGGACATTAAAAAGATAATAATGTGTAACGTTCATGTCCGTGTTGGATATATTTTTGATGATATCCGAGTATTAATAGTAGCTATACCTAAGCGGCCATAACGGGGAAAAAGTACTAATTTTTTCCCTGCTAATTTACTTTTTTCCCCGGTAAACAAAAAGTTCCTATAAAGAGGCATTTTTTAACAGCTGCCGAATGAGATCAAAAAATGTCATACTTTTTGCCCGTCGCAGAAAAAACTTATTTATCAACTGAAAAAAAGAACCAAATTGATAAGGCCTACTTTATTTTTCTTGAAATTTACTTGAGAAAAAGGCACTTTTGGAAGTATTTGTCAATTCCCAAAAAATGAAGCAAAATAAGGAAAATTAGTCACATCAAAAACACAATTAGAAAATAAATAAAAGCTTTAAATTAAATTAACAAAATCAAAAATTGATTTTTTTCTTTAAAAAAAAAAGAGAGGTATAAGACACATTTATTCCACTCTGGTAATTTGGCTACAAGTACTAGCTCATATATAAATAGTTTTGTAGACGAGTCGGATTTGAACCCACGTAGTTACAGCGCCAACGGATTAAGTAGTAGACTGCTCTTCTAACCCACTGAGCTACTGGCCACTGCCAAAAATTGATATAAAAATTAAAATTTATACACCCCGAAAATAGCAGGTACCGTAGCGAAGGGTCATTTTTATTCACTGTAAGGGGGCGCCATTAATTACGTGAAGTATTTTTCAACCTCCCCACCTCCTGTGAGATATTGTGAGATTTGGCTCAACCACCTCCCACATTCCCCAATCTCAGGAGATTTTCCAAAATGTGTTTTTCTTGTAACGAGTATAAATGCGTTAGATTTATTCTAAAAAGAAAATAATTTGCTGAAATTTATGTTTTCAACCCTTACTTCGTAGAATCTCTGCATAAATAAACATATCGTTCTCCACTACTTAATTTTCTTTTTGATATCAACAACTAAGAAGATTCTGAAGAAATTACATTATGATCTAGTTAGTTCTGTTAGAAATTCATTTAGATCTAGTTACTTGTTTTGTGATCACTTCGGTAATACTGTTGCTATGTTACTATATCAATAATTTTATTTACGTCTGAAGACGCTACATGAAAAGTAGCGAAAGACGTGTAACGTTTCTATAATTATCATCCATCATAATATACAGTAGAATTTTATAAAACATTAGTGTTTTATTCATAATCAATAGTTTGCTGAATCTTTTTTAAGACAAGGTAAGATTCTTATTTCAGTTTGCTTAGAGAATCAGAGACTCTGAGAATTGAACACGGAAAAGTGATTGCAGCTTTTTTTGGGACAGCTGTGGGATTATTATGATTGAGTACCTTCATAAAGATGAAACTATCAACGGACCCTATTACTGGATCGATTAAACGACGACACTGATCCAAGAAGAGAGTAGTGCTGCTTCACCATGACAACGCTTATCGGGGGCATACGTGCATGTACACAATTTCGAAATGAAAAAGTTACATGAACCGTAATTTGAATTGCTCCGGCATGTACCCTATTTACCCGATCTAGTTTCTATCGATCTTTTTTATTTCCAAATTTGTAAAAAAAATTCTCGCAGGAAAAATGCGCTTTCAGAAGAAGTAGATATAAAACGTGGGGTAAGGCAAGGGTGTGTGATCTCACCCTACTATTTAACTTATACTCGAAAGACATCATCCAGAAAGCATTGACAGAAACAACAATAGGTAGGTATATAAGTTAACAGAAAAAATATCAGCATCGGATATGCAGACGATGCCACTCTAATCGCAGAATCATTGAAAGACCTCCAAAAACTGACAGACCAACTGGTGAAATGCAGTGAAGAAAGTGGCCTCTAAATGTTACAAAGACCAAATTCATGACCATAACAAAATCATACCAATAACAAGAGACTTTATGGATGAAAGGGCAATCAGTAGAAAAGGTAAATAAGTATAGATATCTGGGAACAATTGTTATTGAAAATAATGAATATACAGAAAAAATTCGAACTCCAATAAGATGAGAAAGATATTTTGTGGTAAAGACCTTACCTTACATCTCAAAATTAGGATGTTAAGATGCCACGTTTTCTCGGTGCTGCTATACGGGATGGAAGCCTGGACGCTGAAAAAAGACATTAGTAGTTAATCGTCTGGAGGCATTTGAAATGTAATGTGGACGTACAGTAGAATTTTGAAGATACGCTGGGTAGACAAAGTATCAAGCACTGAGAGCTACGTAAGAGAATCGGAAAAAAGAAAGAAATATTGAACGCAATAAGAATAGGAAAACTACAATATCTGGACCACGGGATGAGAGGAGAAAAATACGCTCTTTTACAAATAACCATCCAGGACAAGATACAAGGGAAGAGAAGCATTGGAAGAAGACGCATTTCTTGTCTAAGCAACTTGAGACAGTGGTACAAATGCAGCTCCATCGAGTTTTTCAGATCTGCAGTATCAAAGATCAAAATAGCCGTGATGATTGACAACCTTCTTATAGGAGATGGTACTTAAAGAAGAAGAATCCTGTAATATTGGTTGCCATCATTGGTTTAACTGGGTACTCATGGATTCTGTGTTGCATAACTTTTGCGGTAATTGATCGATTTCTTAGGTCTTATGCATTTTTTTTCTTTCCTTTTTTCATTATCTCTTAATAGACAATATAGACAAGCAATAAATACCAGTAATAAAGGTATAATTATCGACCTACTGATGTCTATTATGCAGTACAATTTTTTAAAACATTAGTTTTTTATTTATCACCCCTTATATTATTTATTTTAATATTAATAAGACTCTTACATAACTATGCAACACGTAATATCTTCAAGAATATAGAAGGATGTCTATAATATTATTTTAAAAAGATAGGTACTCAATCTTAATAGTTTTAAAAATACCTAAACACCTAAACTCTTATAGTATAGTAATAAATAAATAAACGATATTTTCATAAATAAATAATTCATAGAGTTTCTGCTATTTTATTGAGAAGTTGAGAACAGAGCAGTGAACTTTAAAACATGTACCATGGACGAAATAATAATTATGTATACATAAATAATAACTATTGTAGATAATAGGTAGGTATATTGAACTAAAAACCTAAAAACTAAATATGTACCTAGTAGTAAACAGAAAATTTCATAGATTTTACATCATTTCTGGGAAGACAGGAAACTGGGCTTTTATTAAATGATTAATTACAATCTTGGCTTTGAAAATTTTCGCAACAACAACAATTTTACAATGAGAAATTCTTCACGTATTATAGCTAGGTAGTGTTCTCATGAAGAATCACATACCTATACCTATGAATTGGCGAACGAGAGATGTGAGAATAGAAATAGTCAGCATTCCCGACCTTAAGTATTATGCAACTAGGATATAACAATATATTTCAGGTAGCTAGCAGTTTTTGTTAAAATTGTTTGATCAAGAATAATACTTTGACGGTACTCTTTGTGCTGAGCATTTTAGAAGGCGTAGGTAGGTATCATACAAATATGTTTCCCACGAAGATCTAGATGTAGGATAGAGAGGCAAGAAAAGCAAAATTATTATACTTTTTATTTTATAAACTTTATAATACTTGAAAATTTCAATACTCACTTGAAATAAATTATTTTTTTAAGTTATTAATTTAATATTTTTATTTTGAAGTGCGACAAATATTATTTAAAATAGGTATGGAAAATTTTACTTGTGTAGCTATTTTATTTACGAAACGGAAAAAAGTTATTTGCATTATTTGTTAATTTAGGTACTAGTTCTTGTACTTACAATACAGAGTGTCCAGTGGAAGCTGCAGTACATGCAGTAAGTCTTCAAAAGCTATCTGTCTGACGAAAGGAAAATTTTCAAAGCCAACTAGATCCCAGAGTTTTCATAGCCAACTTTTGTTTTTCTTATGGCCGCCATATTGATTTTTTTATGTCATTCAGTATGAAATTAATAAGTCGAGGAAAGCATTAAAAATTCATAACATTCGAAAACAAAAATTTCAAAAATTTTATAATCTTGATACCGAATATCAAATAACAAGTAAAAAACCATAAAGCAAGTAATATGACTTCATATTAATTAGGGTGAAAAAATGTTTTTTTTTCGAAAAAATGTTTGTTTTTTTTTCGAAAAAATAATAAAACTTTTGAAAGTTTCTTTTTTAATGTTTCTTTATTGTTTTTTTTTTAATTTTTGGTTTCCTTGATTTATTTTACACCGAACAACATAAAAAAAACATAAAAAAAAACTTTAGGATCTAGTCGGCTTGGAAAATTTTTATAATGTCAGATGAATAGCTTTTGACGACTTATGTAAACCTACAAAAAAATTATTTATTAATGTCCAATAATAAAAAAGATATGGCTGAAATATGAAATTTTGATTATTCAGTTTTTCAGGATATTTCAGCAACGACTGAAAATATTAAAAAAAAATCAAATACTTATTAAGAATCAAATTGTGCTAATTTTCTCTAATTTAACCAAGCCTGTATCTCTTGCCGGTTTTATTGTAATATTTTATTTATTAATTTCAATTGAATTAATTGTTTCATTGAAATGCACCAGCCCGGATTACTCTACCAGAGCAAATAGTATTTTATCAACAATTACTCCCTACGAAGTCAAAATCTCTCCCATTCACGAGTAGGATGAATGTGCCCAGTAGTCAGCTACCCAGACATTATTTTAAATAAAATAAACTTTCCGATAATAATAATTTAATGTACTTATTAGCCATTTCATTGGTCAGAAAACATTTCCCCCCGAGAACTACAAATTGATTCAACATTTTAACCTTAACTTATTTGATAGTCACTGAAGTGGTATTTTAATTTTTTATTTATATTCGAATTAGAATAAATTTTCGACTAGTGGAAAATTCCGTGACCTTGAACATCGAAAAAAATTTCGCCTGCGACCCATTTTCAGGGTAAGTGGGGAGGGTAAATCTGCACTTCACCAATTTTCAATCCGCGAGCCGCTGATAAGCGTGGGATAAGAACTGATAAACATGAGAAAAACATGTATTTATTTCATGCGCATTTTCTTATACATGCCAAAAGAGTGACGGGATCTAATAGTCAGCCGCTATCAACTCTTATGCTAGGTGACTGACTTATAGCATTTAAATCCAAGTACCTACAGTCAGTTTTTCGTACTGAGCAGGAGCTTATCGGTTAATAGATTTTTTCGTTTTTTTTTTTCGTTTTCGGCGCATAATTTGGCATTTCTCAATATTTTAATTTAGAGTAAACAAAACGTGTGGAGAAAAAATTATTAGAGACATACAGAAACATAGACCCCCCCCCCTTTTTTGCTCAACAACTTTTACTTACATGAACTTTACTTACATGAACAAAACCTTACTTCTTCTTACATTGCCATTACCGACAATAATTGAGAGGCTGCCTCTCGCATATTATGTCTGTGCGTGCGCGAGCTATCAGTTCACACAGACATATACGGGACCTCCCTTTTTATCGCCGGGGTCCAAACGACACTAACTGACAGGTTTTATTAGGCAGGATACTATGCGGTGGTTTGCCATTGCCTTCCGCAAAGTGAGTCCCGATCTTGGTTCGAGAAGCGCAACAAATATTTTTGTTGGGCGCTGTGAGGTTTAAACCAGGGTCTACCGGCTGGCGGATCTACGCGCTATATCCACTGGGACCCACAAAAACTTTATTTCTTTAATTCTTATTTTTTTATTTTTTTTTTAAATTCTTTAATTATTTCTTATTCAAAAGCTACCAGCTTTAAATTCTCGAGAGCTTTCAAAAAAAGTTGACCTGTAGATGGTCAAATTTTCCCCGTTTTTAAGTGTAAACTTCCTCGAAGCACAATACAGGCTGTTTCAAAACATGTGTCGGAAAATGAAAGTTGTGATTGCATGTCTCGTTCCTATTAACATAAATCCGCAAACGTACCGTTTTCGAGATGTTAAAAAAAATTCAGTTAGGTATATATTTGACAATATCTTAGAATTACTAATTATTTTTTTTTAATATTAAAGTGAAACAAATCATAAAAAGTTATCAAAAACAAGTAAAGTTTTTGTCCACAACAAAGCATGTTACTTTTATGGTTTTCATCATCAAATGCTGTTTTTCTCGAAAAGACTTCACGAAAAAGATTTTTTATTTTTTCATTATCTATTGAATCAACAAACTCAAGCTTAAATGCACAAAATAAAAATAAAAGTTTAAATCATTTCAAACATGCAAATATTAATTTTTTGAAAAAGTGATTGAGAAATTGTATGTTTTTAGCTTTTGAGACTATCAAGTGAGCTAAAATTGACAAGCTATACAAAAATTCTATCAAAATCTTGCATAGTTTTCGAAAAATATTGGTACCAAAATTTTATTATGATTTTCACAATAAAAAAAACTGATTTTTTCGTAAAATTCCGTACAGTGTAGCTTTTAAAACAAACAGAGAACATAAAAAAATTCAAAAACGTGCATTCTGATATGGTGACATTAGATTCGATTCTGATAGACTACTGGTGAAAATGATTTTCAAACAATTTTGCATATTTTAATGCATGTTTAATTTTTATATCAAAAGATATCATTACCAATATTTTGTTTGCGCTTTTCTTTACAAGCGATTATTACTCTAATTTCTGCTAAAAAATCATAAGTTTTACAATAGTTTTAAGCAAAAAATATGCTAAAGTTGCTTATAGCACTGCGGCACATTTACCCTATTTCTAACCCAAAATAACACCTAAGCACCTTCAATCCTCAGGCTTCCCAAATTTATCCATGCAGTAATCAGAATTAGGTACATTCCAATCTCATCGAGGATTCGAATCTCACAAATCCAATCCTCTGTTCAGCAAGAACAACCGCAAAAATGTATCCACCTTCCCTAAAGCAGTACCAGCATTTGCGCATTTCTCGACAGCTTAGGGCTGTCTATTTATATAGATTTTTATAGCCACTATATCTATCTAGCTTTGCGTGAAGCCCTTGGTTACAGGTCAGAAGTGTACATAAACAGACGCACATCGTTATTTTCCTCCGATTCAATCTAACGACCTGAGAGTATCTTTGACCATAAAATGCCCGAATTTCCCGACGATCCTAATAACAAGAAACCTGCCAACATTCTGGAAGCAAAGTCTTCCAATATCAAGAATCCATCCTCGTGACTTCCATGCATATAAACAGAATATATACTCCAAATGAGAAAATTTATACAGGAATTTTATGTTCGTATCAATTTCAATTTCGTATTTACTTCCCTCGGATGTTTGCACGCCTATTACCAAGATCCATTGTGTGCTCTAACAATAAATTTTCGTTGTTCCTTCTTGAGACGCTCAGCACGTGCTAGTTATGAACATCTGTCGCGGACCGGAACAGCTTTTTTAACTTGCGCCTGTAGTCTCTCCAGTTTGGCTCTCAGAGCAAGTACCATAAAAGGAGTAGTATAATATTTCACGAATGAATAATTATTATCAAAATAATTATTATTTTTCGACTTGAACAGAACTTTCGATATAACATTAATCCCTGCGATATTTCATACTTAAAACGGAATATAAAGTTTTCTGATTCTGTTACAACGAGGATGAGAAAGTTTACTGAGAACAAATTATCATGAAAATTATGAATCTCTTTATTTAATTTTTGCTTACTTTTTTAACATAATGATGAAAAAAAGGCTGGCAGCAGTGTCTAAATCAACTAATAGTATAGGTTGTTGATTAATTAACACGTCCTAAGTGTGCCGTGGAGCTCGGGCCGTATATCGTAGCTTGATTTCGATTCGTCGAAAATACGAGACATTCAATAACTAGAATAATTGGACTTTCTAAGAACAGAGATCTACTGTCACGGTTACTAACTGTAACTGTTATTTGTTTTGAGTTGTTTCAATTAACAACTGCAATTGCACTGACAGTTGTTAGTCTCGAATCATGTGTATTTCATCCGTAACTCTTATTATTACCTAAGTAGATATGGGTCAAATAGTCGTAAACAGTGTTTCTCGCCATGGGTCTCGCCTTCTCAAAGTAACAGTTATTTTAGATCTGTTGCTACTCCCTAATTCGGTTGTAGCATCTCTAGTTCCAGTTAAATGAAATGAATTAATTGTAAACTTAAATTAATTGACATTTAGCATTGATGATTTTTGAAAGTCATTCTTTTTTTTGTTTGAAAAACAACAATTTTCATTAGACAAATGAATTTTACTCTCACGTAAGAGCAAAAAACTGCTATAGTTGAAAGTTCTTTTCGCAATTGAGTAAATTTCATGAAATTCGGCTATTGTTCTCTTTGGATCTGTCTGGAATAATTTCCGAGACATTCTTGGCAGGTAAAATTTTTGTCAATAGTTTTTCCGACGAAACTTACCTTAAGTTTCCACCAAGACTTTTTGCAGGTTTAGCGGGGCTTAGAATATCGTGTAGGTCAATTCCCTGAATTACAGAACAAGAATTTGTTGGTTTCAACACTTCTGAAGCTCCTAATTTAGTGAAAGAGATCTGTGATGATCGACTTATCTGCCATAATTCTTGTAATACACCGATACCAGCCAGCCAGTCAGCCAGATTTTTATTCTGCAAGCTTGAATATCATTTCTTATATGCATTTACATCAAGGACGCGAGATTTCTTGATGGACTGTCAACGAAGTCAAGTCAAGTATTAAAATATGTCCAGGTCCAGGAGGGTGGAAGGCACTTAAATCATTTCTTTCATAAAGTGAGTGCCTATTTTATTAACGTTCTTGAATGTTTTGACAGCTGTCCTAACCTAACAAAATCAAGAGCTACCAGTTGTAAAGAGTGGATTAAGTTGAGACAAACCTCCTTGTGCCAGGGCCTCCTCAAAGACGGGTTCGTTTTTGAACACCCTTTATAACGACGGGCTAACGAATGCCGTAGGCTCTAGAAAGCAAAGGATCAGTAGGTATTATCTTCAGACTGAGTGTCTTATTCAGGCTTCAGTATCTGGTAACAATATACAAGTAAATGCAATATCAAATAAAATACATGGCTATGCCATTCCATTTGTATTCCTCAAAAGAGCACTAATAATCATAATTTCGGTGTCAGCGTACCGAGAGCTGAACATCTTATTATAGTTGCTACCCTCATGCACCTAAGGCACTTCTTCCTTTCGCATACGGAGATCGGTCGTACTCCAATCCAGCGCTGCTGGATCTTCGTTTTCCTCTAATAGTGTTTAAACGAGAACTAATAAAAAAAACTTTTTCAGTAAAGATTATAAACAATTTAATCAACAAAATTGCAATAATAATAATAATAAAATAATAAAATAACAATAATAATGCGATTTTGAAAATTATGAAGGTCAAAGTGTTTGGAATGTCGCTATTTTGAATCCAACAGAGATACAAATCGAACTTTAATAAAAAAAATTGTAACTGAAGATTTGGAATGAAGATGTCGTTTGAGTGAGAACTTAAAAATGCCGGAACTAGAGCCAAAAAACGAAAAACCGAAAGTCGATCATATTGCAATAACGACGGTCGAATTCAAAAACTTTAAATAAAAAAACGTTTCGTCTCTATGAGATCTAGATGCCATTTACTGTTGTCTAAATTGACTTGAAACGTTTAAAATTGACAACCATCATTAAGTACTTAAGAGCAAATTATAAATTATTACAAGAAATACATAAATTGCGTTGGAGGATACAACGTTGGAGTTCACTGAAACATGCTTACTCTAAGGTTTCAAGAGAGAACAGAATGGTCTAGGGGTAAAGGCCAGAAGGGCTGGGGCCGCTGGGACGGACTTTATAATCCGGCAGATGTTACCGTCTGTTCTCACGGCAACTTTTCAGCGACAGATTTGTTGTATTCGATTCCCACACTGTAGGTATTTACTTCATTTAACGTTAAGTTAATGTGCATAGACATAATTATAAATAGGTTTCGAACATAAAATATTAACCTTTAAAAAGTATTGAAGGAAGAGAGACCTTTCAACTTTAACAGTCCGAATTAATGTCATCAACTGTTCCAGCTAGTAATTTTAATTATTATAAAATCAACACAAAAATTTGGGGATTATTGTGGTTATACACTGCTGTGTTGCATAGAAAAGGTTACATAGGGAAACCACTAAGGGAGTATTATCAAGGATCCGAGTGAGTCTGGTTTAAATATACCTATACATACCAGTTTTCCAGGGAAACTGTTATAGCTTCTAAGAAAATTCTATTGTTGAGAAGTTGTCATCAGTTCTCGTTATTTATTATTGTCAAAGTATTGTTGAAATATTAATTTCTGTTTCATCCATTTAGTTCCATTAAGTTCAGTTTAAACATTGTAGTATTAAACATATAAATTATCACTTGAATCTTCGATTATCAATCGCGATGTCCACAACTTTAACAATTACTACCTCCATGCTTATGGCATGACAGATGGAATTATATAAATCAAAAAATTCATTATTATCACTCGACCAAGAAAACAAAATGAACCTTTTTTTATTGAAAATGCACATGCACTGCAGGGAAATCCCTATGACGCTCTGGGAGCGGTGCATGAGCGGAGATATCGATTCACGTTGGCCTTGAATCTCTGCAAGTTGTATACTTCGGGAAACACGCCCTTTGGAATGCTATTCCAAAGTGATGCGGTTCTGTACATACAAGAAGTCTGAAATAGGGTGGTACGAGGTGTAACGAGCTGAACCTGATACGGATGAGCGTCTGCCGCTCGACGTGTATATCTGCCCGATCTTGTTCTTGGTGGGATCAAGCGGGCCACGTCTTTTGAACACCTTCCATTAAAATATCTGTAAAATAGACTCAGGTCAGCTACTCTTCTTCGATGTTCGAGAGTGTCTAAATTTTTTGTCAAATCTGGGTCCCCAATCAAGCGGTTGGCTCTTTTCTGAATCGAGTCGAGAAGTCTCAGCGTATGTTTGGGAGCTGAGCTCCAAACATGTGAGCAGTACTCCAAGGATGGTCGGATTTGAGCCTTGTATAAGAGGAGAAGCTGTTGTGGTGTATAAAATTTCTTCATGCGGAAGAGTGTTCCAAGTTTTTGAGAAGCACTCTTCGCCAGACCAGCAACATGATCATGCCAAGACATGTTGGCTCCAAGGCTCACTCCAAGTAAACGAAGAGATGACGCTGGGGTAAGAGAGTGTCCCGCCATCATCATATCTGGCTCCAAAACGTTGGTCTTTTTGGAGAAGATGACTGCTTGGGTTTTTCCAACATTGAATTGGACTTAGTTTCTATCGCCACAAGTTTGAATGTCTTGCAAGTCATTGTTAAGTATGGCAACTTCTTGCTCCCTGCGAGTCTGTGCGTCGATGGCAGATGTTCGCGCATCTAACATATAAGAAGATATGAAGGTACTGTCGTCGGCAAAACTGTATATTGGATTTTTTGTTGTTTCAAGCAAGTCGTTTATAAATATTAGAAAGAGAGTCGGAGATAAAATGGATCCCTGAGGCACACCGGCATTGATGGAAAAGGTCTCAGAAAGAACTCCATCGACTGCCACCTGTAATGAACGATCTCCGAGATAACTCGCAAGCCACAAGCAGAATTTCCCGGGCATGCCATAGGCCTGCAGTTTTGCCAACAGTCCACGATGCCAAACACAGTCGAAAGCTCTAGAAATATCAAGCGCAACCCCTCGAGACTCCCCATGGTGCTCGATTGCGCCGTTCCACAGATCGGTGACGTAAGTGAGGAGGTCACCAGTTGACCTCTGTTTACGGAATCCGTATTGGCGGTCGCTGATTATGTTAGCTCCTTCCAAGTATTTTAAAAGATGTTGGTTAATAGCTTTCTCCATAATCTTGGATATTACTGAAAGCAGTGCCACTGGTCGATAGTTACTTGGTATATAGTCTTTTTGCCTTTCTTGGGAATAGGTTGGATCCGTGCACATTTCCAACAAGAAGGAAATATTCCCTTTTTATACGACAAGTTGAAAAGTCGGCAGAAAACAGATGACAGCTCAGTGGCGCATTTTTTTTTTTTTTTTATTATTTCCATCGCAACGATTATCTAAACCAACAGGGATCAATTTCATATTCCTTCGTACTAATTTCCCTTTGTAACCTTTCCTATGCAACACAATAATTATTTATAAGCGTTGATTGAAAGAGTCAGGTTTAAGTTTGAAATAAATCCACTCTTCTGCAAGATAAAAGCTAAACCATCGAGTTCCAAGCGCCTATTAAGTATAAATAGTAAATACATACCTAATTATTCAGGAGAGAGAGGTAAAGATAAAACGGGGAACGAAAATTGGATAATTTAGTGGATTTTATTTATTCATAAGTAAACGTAGGAAAAAGTGGTTACAGGTACCTCCCTAGTGGGAAATCTCCCCTTTTCATTAAACATTTTATCTACCCTTGGTGGAATACACAAACCATTTCCGTTTTATTTACATTCGACTGGCTCCATCATCTATGCCTAATATTGTATCAAGCTAAAATATAATATAAACTCGAAATCTGGTGCACACGAAGACGGTGATCGAAAGATTGAAAGTGCCGCAATATTTTCTTAATTATTATTAAATTTGACGTTCCAGTTCTAGCAAACTTCTTCACCAGAAATTGTTCTTAAAAAATATCTAGTTTTTTTTTTTCATTTACAGGTTCTAGGCTCTGGAGCTTAGGTTTTTGTTTGACTAATTGTTATTTTATTGGTTTCGTGTGAACCTGTCGTAACGAACTAACATACATGAACGATGATCTGATATTAAATATGATGTTGATACACCTCTAAACCTGTTTTGATGCGTGAGAACTGGCCGTATATTCTGGGATTCATTTCATTGATGAAATCCAGGTAACCGATACTTCTTGTGCCGCGTCAAATATTTTTATTTTTCGCAAGTTAATCCTTACTAATTATGTATGCAAATATGTGATCCGAATTGTCGACTGGAGGGATCATTATTTTTTCAAAATAAAAAAATAGATTTACAAATTTTTAACTAGGGTGATTAAAATTGGAACATAATTAAAATAAGCATCGCGACATCGCGTACTAAAAAAAGTTAAAAGTTTAATAAAAATTCATCTTCAAATGGTTAATATAATAATCTATTCAGGAAAACACCTGCTCTCCGGAACAGTGGTTGCCTCAGGAACGCATCAACTGCGCTGTCTTCTTTATCTGTCAAGCTTGGAAGCTTCTCCTTTGATTTCCGGCAGTACCATGACATGGCTTGATATAAAACTTTCTTAGTTTCAATCTACCTTGATGGGACAGATTGAGCAGCTGAAAGCCACGGTTCTTGATCTTTAAAGCTGCTCAAACGAATAGAATAACTGGCCTTAAAAAAATTTCATGTGCCATAATCAACTCGATATTTTGCCATATAACTTCTCCTAATCATAATCTTGGGCGGACATTCGGACAAATTATATAAATTCTCTGGTCAGCCATAGAGGTGTATGTAATTATCAAGCCGAAGGACGATCAGTGATCATCCTCAGCAAAAAAAGCAAACCCCTGGACCTGAGCTGAATCCAAGATATGTGTCTCTGATGTCGTACCTTTGAAAATTTGGGCAATTTGGCTCACCTCGAGTAATGGAGCTAAGTTGGATAAACTAGCAGATTCATTCTTGAAATTATTACTTGTGGTATCAACCCCTGGATGAGCATCGTGTATCTGTCTTTTTGCCACCTACACGACCATTTTCTAAATTACCTCATCCGTATTCATGTCGATAACTTTTCATCAATCTATGGAAGAGCAAAAACACCGCAAGTTTCTTCCAGACATTGCTTGAGTTGAGGTGGATAGGATGAGATGACGTATATTAATTATCTCTGACCTGACCTGGCATCGTCTTAGTTGGATTCGATTTATGTTGGGTATTTGATGATGCATGCTAGGGGAGATTACGATGCAATAAATGTAGGAGCTTCGGCCACTGTTCATGCTATTGTCGATTGGAGCTCTCATGCATGTTCTAGATGTAGCGAAGGGGTTGATTTTAAAAACTGTTGTTCCGAATTATTAAAATAAATAAAGTCCTAAGAAATTCAATTATACAGGATGGTACATCACTTACGTCCACCCCCGAAATAGAGGTTCATTCTAAAGATACAGAATTGAAACTTAAAAAACTTAAAACTTAATCATAACCAGATTAAGTAATAAATTTATTTTCGTTCGGGTACTAGCAGTGAAAAATTGTAAGCCAAAAAATAATCGATTTTTCTTCAATACATCGGTAGAATTCGAGCAATAAACTTAAAATCATTTAAAAGTATCAAAAAAGTAATTACAAAGCTTTAATTAAATAAAATATGGAAATTACAGAATTGAGAGGTAGAAAGATCTAGCATAAATTATATGTAAACAGTCAGAACAATGCTCGTTCGAGTTCAACGGCACACTACAATGTGGACTGTTTACTTAACTGCTAAAAGATTTATGGTAGGTATACCTACCCTCTTCGGATTGGTCAATTTTATTGCAACCATATATCAATCATTCTACCTCTCATATCCATAGTTAATGTATTTTATTTAATTAAAGCCTTTAATTACTGTTTTGGTATTATTTTTCAGTGATTTTGAATTTATTAATCGAATTCTAAGGATGTATTGAAGAAAAATCGATTTTTTTGCCACTCCACCATTAATTTACAGTTTTTTTCCGCTAATGGTCGAACAAAATAAAAAAAGCATTCTAGGGTCCTTACATATTCGTCCTTACAATAATTACATGAATCCTCAAAGTTTAAAATTTTTTTATTTAAAACTAACCTCTATTTCGAGGGTGGACATAAGTGATGTATAATAGTAGTGAGGTCCATCCTCGCGTAATTATCCCATAGCGGCCTTACCGCTCAAGATATAAAAAAATATATTTGAGTTTAAAAAAAAAACAGTTTTATGGTTTGAGGAGACCTATAACCTAAAATTATTCTCAGCTATACAGGGTTTCCCATTTTAAAGGGGTGGAGGAAACGTCAATTTTGGAAATATAATCCCCTATTTCTTTTTACATTTTCTTGTTCAGCTTTTTCGGTTGTCTAATGTCTGTTTTTTAATTTTTCAGTTTTGTGACAGTACTTCCAAATAAAAATTTAAAACTGAGAAAAATCGCGTAAGCAGAGTTTGTTTCAAAAAGTCGTAGCGGTCTTGGTTTTTAAAATTCAGAGATGAAAGCTGATCAAATGAATGAAAGAGATAAAATTGATGTTTCCTCCACCTCTTTAAAATGGGACACCCTATATAGCTGAAAATAATTTTAGGTTATAGGTCTCCTCAAACCATAAAACTTTTTACTCAAATCTTTTTTTTCTATCTTGAGCGGTAAGGTCGATATGGGATAATTACGCGAGGATGTACCGCCCTGTACAATCAGTATTCTCAAATTTTCTGGTCTTGGCGGAATAAACTGGGTTATTGTGTAGTTTTAGCTTTAGCTTTTGTTTTTAGATAACTACTTTACGAAGAACGGCCGTTATACCTCGTTGATTAAATATTACTTGTGATAATATTTGCAGGATGTTAGGCTTGATTTCATTGAATTATTCCTAGAGCTCTTCATCAAACATAAGATTAATTTAGATGAGATTCGAAATTTAACAAAATATAGTATGTATATAGTAGATGAAGATGAGATAAATCCACCAAGAGGAGTTTATATAAGAGCGTCTATTATTATTTAACCCTGTAGATTATTTCGCATGAACCTGAAACTGTTCCATCTGAGTGCTAAAGTCCTTACGACACTACCACATTCACGCGTTTTCATAGTAAATTGTAAATTTTTAATTCCACAAAGATTTCTTATGGACTCATGGTATTCTAAAAAATAAGTGATATTCAAACTTATTTTATTTCTCCTCATACAGACTGGAACCTGTAAGTGGGTCACAGAGGGTTTTAACATGCTAATTAATTTTTATGCAAATAATATCTCCAGGCTTAGATTTAGAGAAAAATTATGGAGGAAATAATTTTTTACAAACGATTTCTATTTAACGAGTCCATTTTCCGGTTTTATTAGACATTGTGGATCGTTGTCATTGTTGGATTATATTTTCGTTAGATCTCCATGTTAAATTGCTATCACCCACTTACAAGCTTCCACCCTGTATATCTCTCATATAAGCTACCAATTAAATTAATTATAGAACTTGACTTCTTTTTTTGACTTTTACAAAGAGTTGTCTCACGAGCCTATTATGAGTAGTTATAACATTTAATATTCAATACTTCATGTAATATTCCATCCACTAGTATTACTCAGTTATTCAGACCAGAACGACCCAGTGCGTGACGGTTAAAATAGAGTTTATAGTCGAAAAATTAGAGTTGGAAAAAAATTATAAGCAGACGTTTTTTTTTGTAATTTATGATGATTTTTTTTAATGAAGTTTTTGAATAATATTTATTTAAAAAATCTTAAGGAAGATTTCTTACAACGACATTTTTTCATCAATAGATTCGGCCATCCGAGTATAACTATTAATGTCTGATCTAATTTGTTTTCAGAAGAAAGTATTATTTCTGCCTCTGGCGAGGACATTTAAACATTAACCGTGGTGGAATACTTGAAAGTGACACCGTCATTAAACACCATCTGTAGGTAGCGGGCTGCCGATTGGATGGAAGGTCTGCACCGGCCACATGCAGTCATCCAGCACACCGGCTTCAGAAATCCCTGTTGTCAAAGTGTGTTTTATTTCCTGAAATTTGTTTTGAGCTTATCTTAATTAATTTTTGACAATGCCAAAGAATACCTAAGTACTAGAATTATAACGCTTATTTTCTATACTCGTCGAAGAAAACCCTGTCTGAAAAAAATGTAGTAGTGACACTTCCAAAATTGAGGTTTTTACGACATAAAGATTTGAGTTGCTATATCAAGCTCCAATTTATAAACAAAAGCGAGGTTCAATTATTTTAAAATGAAATTGGGCGAAACTGAGAGAGATCTTACAAAAAAATAAAATTTCACATTTTTTCTGTTTTCCTAGAAGTAATTAGTATATAACGTTACTAGTGTGGACAGTGACCCATTTTACACGAGTGGGAAAGTGATATCGTACGAAGCGCAAGCCGAGTACGACAATCCCACGAGTTTGAAATGACACTCTCCACACGAGTAATGTACAATATTTTTCCTACGACAACCGATTAATGCACATTTAATTTTTTAATACTTTTATTTGAAAACTTTACAAAGAAAACTAATGATTTAATTATACAAAGTTAAAATAACAACAATTAATAATTGTAGAAATTGAAAGTAGGTCATATTATCATTATTATGTAATTAAAATTTTAATTGTATAATGGAGTTTGAAACAAATTAGGTACTTAGAAGGTTTTTGTTTGTTATTTACCTGTAAATTTTGTGTATCGAGGATAACTACAAGATTAGCACCAATATGAATGTGTGATTTATTTGAAATTAATTTCGAAAACGTCAGATAAGCTTTTGAATTTTACTCTTTTGGGTCTACATCATTGAACTTATTACATAAAAACTGCCTAACTTAAAACCTAATGATATTATGATAATGATAAACACCAGGCGAAGCACAATAGAGGGGATACAATAGATCTTTTAGGTCGCAGTAACTAGATCACCCTCAATATACCAATACCAATACCAATACCAACCTAATGATATTTTATACTTAATTTACATATCACCCTCATGTGATATTAGTGTATTTTTTAATAAAAAAATACACTATTGAGGACGACATCACTTTTCGAAAATCACCCAAACTCATCAAATGTCCACCGATCCTGACCCCCAGATCACGAAAAAGTGGTTTTCCAAAATTCACCTGCCCACGATATATATATATATATATATATATATATATATATTTATATATTTCTCCAAAATCGGGATTTTTCGATTTTAAAAACGCTCCTGTAGCTTTATCTTTGAAGATTAGTGAACGAAATTTTGGATCCTTATAAAACGTTGGAATGATGCTAGATTTTCGTTGAAAAAATTTCCAAAAGTCGAGTCACTTCTACAGGGTGTCCCTTCAAAATTCCAGGTATCCGGTTCTTGTGGTATCATTTCAGGTCGCAGTTTTCAATCTAGGAGGCTGAAATTTTTGTAGGAGTAAGATATTCATAAGGAGTGGTCTGGTATTGCACTTGAGCAAAATCGGCCAAGCCGTTTCAAAATGGCAGCCATTTGAATTTTTGGAAAATTTGCTATTTTTTGAGTCCCTGTATGAGCAAGATGGCAATAAAACTTTAAAATAAAATTAACAAGATTGGAAGAAAACTATTTGAAATTTGAATTAAAGCAATAAAATTAACATTATTTATATTAATAAGCCAGTGGCGTGGGTAGGAAAAGGGTAAAAATGTCTAAATTTCTATAACTGTTTATGAGTTCATTTTTAAAGAAATTGAACTGAAATTTTCACAGTAGGCAAGTACACTAATATCCTTTAACCCTTAAAAGTTTCAAGAAGTAACTAAGAAAAATGGCGGAGATATTAATATTTTTTTCATATGATGTTTATTTTTCTAAAATTTTAAAACTGCTTCATATTTTAAGGATTAGTGAACGAAATTTTTTACCTTGTGAAACTTCGAAATGACATTTGATTTTCGTAAAAAAATTTTCCTAAATCTGCGTTATTTCTACAGGGTGTCCCCCCAAATTAAAAATAAAAACCGTCTATGAGGCACGGTTTCTGGTCGCAGTTTTCAATCTAGGGGGCTGAAATTTTTTTATGAGTAAGATAGCCGAAAGAAGTCGTCTGGTACTGTATTTGAGTAAAATCGAACCGTTTCAAAATGGCGGCCTTTTCAATTTTAGAAAAAATTGCCAGATTTGGAACCCCTATAATCTACCTACCTATAAGCAAGTTAGAAAAACAAATTTAAACCAAATTAACACGATTGGGAGAAAATTATTTTAAATTTGAGTTAATGCAGTAAAATTTGCATATTTTTCATTAATAAGCCAGTGGCGTGGGTAGGAAAAGGGTAAAAATGGCTAAATTTCTATAACCTTTTATGAGCCTTTTTTGAAGGAATTGAGCTGAAGTTTTTCCAGTAGACAACTATACGAATAACCCCTAACTCTGAAAAATTTCAAGAAGCAAATAAGAAAAATGGCGGAGATATTCGAATATTTTTACATGATGTTTAATCCTCTAAAATTTCAAATTTTCGGTTTTCAAAATTCCCCTTTCACTTTTTGCGAATTTATTAAAGGTAGTGTAAAGAATAGTATTTTTTGAGTAAAGTTAGCCAGTGGCGGACACAGAAAAAGGGAAAAAAATTAAATTTGCCATTTTTTTTTTATTTTGTTAAATTTAAAAATCCATTCTAAGGCACGTTTTCAAACTAAATGAAATTAAATTTTCTCAGTAAACCACTACGCTAATCTAATATGACCTGACTATGGAAAATTTCAGAAATCCAATTTAAAAAGCGGTGAAAATATTCATAATTGAATCGCATAAAAATACACTATTTCTGCGATTGATGCGCAAGAAGGTTTTACTTTTCATCTCTAGTGTGATATTTGTCATTTTCGAAGTACCCAAGTGGTGTGCTGTTTGTCATTTTCGCAGGTGGTCGTCGGAAAAAGTATATTCAGAAATATTTAATCATCACCACCTTAAATACATATACAGGGTGCACCATATTATCCGTCTCTATACTTACTGCTATCTCCTGAGCGCTGAAGAGATACAGAGTCGGTTAAATTAGAGAAAAGATGCGCAGTTTTGTGGCCATCAAGACATGAATCCGTCAAGACATGCAAGATATCTGTGACCGTTCCTGAAATATCCTGAAAAAACTGAAAAATCGAGAAATCTTATTTTTGCCATATCTTTCTTATTATTGGAAATTATTAAATAATTTTTTGTAGGCTTACATAAATCGTCAAGAGCTCCCCATCTGTCATTACAAACATTTTCAAGCTCGACTAGATCCAAGAGTTTTCACAGTCAACTTTCGTTTTTCTTATGGCCGCCATATTGTTTTTTATGTCATTCGATATGAAAAAAAAATAATGGAAACCAAAAAATAAAAAACTAAAAAAAAAATCGTCGAAAAACGTCAACATTGGTAAAATATGCCGAAATAGTGATTGCCTTATGGTTTTTTAATTTATCTATGAAATTCGGTCTAAAAAGTTGTATTTTTTGTAAAGAAAAAAGAGAATAAAAATTGTTTTAATTTATTTTTTGAAGTTTAACAATTTTTAGTTTTTATGATTTTTTTTATACCGTACAACATAAAAAACAATTTGGAGGCCATAAGAAAAACGAAAGTTGACTATGAAAATCCTGGGATCTAGTCGGCTTTGAAAATTTTTGAAATGTCAGATGGGTAGCTCTTGACGACTTATGTAAGCCCACAAAAAATTATTTATTAATCTCCAATAATAAAAAAGATAAGGAAAAAATAAGAAATCTCGATTTTCCAGTTTTTTCAGGATATTTCAGGAACGGTCACAGATATTTTGTATGTCTTGACTGATTCGAGATGGCCACAAAATTGCGCTTCTTTGGTCTTGTTTAACCGACCCTGTATCTGTTAGCGTTAGTAGATAGCAATAATATAGAGAAGGATATATGGTGCACCCTGTAATGCAAGGGTATAATAACTTTGAAGAGAACGATTTTAAATCGTCAAGAAATCTGCTCCTGAAGCGAGACTTGGAAAATATTTAATTAAGTATGTCATGACCATGAATAAGAATCAACAAAAAATTAATTTAAAATTACTGAAAAATCGCTTTACTTTAGCCTTTTGAGAAGAAGTAACAAGTTATTTGAAAAAACTATATTTTAATGTCAAGGATTAATGAAAGCATAAAGCAAAGGTGAAGTAAAACGGATAGTTTTTGAACTGGATTTGGATTGAAAGACGACCAAATTACTGGCTACTTTATCTTAAGGTCTCTTTTACACCATATATCATATGATTAATTAATGGAAACGATCTTTATCAAAGAACAGCGTGCAATTCGTAGTAGAAATATTTCAATCACTGATAGGCTATTATAAATAAAGGTCGCAGGTGCATCTTTATAATCTTTTCACTTCGTATATTTAACAGAAATATTTAAAATTCAAAAAATTCAGATTACAAATTCAATTTTTATTTACTGCGCTGAAAAAAAAGGCTTAATAAAAATTACTGTGTGAATAAAATTTTTCACTATAATAGCTCTCCTTGGAAAATATTAGTTCAAGAGGAAAATTTCTATATGAATTGCTACAGTACAGAAATAAATTTTATAAAGTTTATTAAAATAATGTAATCGAGCACAAGCACATCAACGACGTTATACGATTTTTCAAAGTCTTCTCCAGGTTATTCATAGTTTTCCGTCTTTTTGATGGCATTAATTACTTTTCCTTTTAGTTGTATATGATGTGCTGATTAACCTTTTCTTCATTTCAGTTGAGGACAGTTTGTTGTTGTCTGTTTTCGGATTGTCATCCTCGAAAATATAATTTTACAAAATATCTATTAGTTCTCTCTTGGTCTTTATCCTCCAATTGATTTTTTATTAATTCGTAAGGGACGTTTGTGTAACGTGTTTTATTTTTCAAGTTCAGTGGATTTCTAGTAAAGCTATAAGTTTCCCACTTCCCCACATTCCCTCTGGTAATCTTTCTAAGATCTCCTATACAAGGTGAGTCAAATTCGAGCTACATCATTGGGATCTCGGAAACTAGAAGACATAAGGACTCGGTTAAATTGGGGAAAAGCTATTTTATGCTTAATAATAATTTGAAAAAAAAATCAGGATATTTTCAGTCGTTGTTAAAATATCCTGAAAAAAACTGAAAAATCCAAATAATTTCTTATTTTAGCCATATCTTTTTTATTATCTATTGAAAATTGATCAATTATTTTTGTAGGTTTTACATGAGTCGTCAAAAGCTATCCATTCGAAATTACAAAAATTTTCAAAGCTTGCTAGATTCCAGAGTATTCATAGACAACTTTTGTTTTTCTTATGGCCGCCATATTATTTTGTTGAGACGTTAGCTATAAAAAAATCTTGAAAACCAAAAATTAATAACATTTAAAAAAAAATTCTAAAATTTTATTCTTTTGTTCGAAAACAAAGACAACTTTTTACATCGAAGATCATATAAAAATCAAAAAACCATAAGGCAAGTAATGTTACTTCATTCGGAGGGGCAGACGACGTTATCACAGAAATTAGTCTATTCTGTGACGGCATGTTAGGTTTTCATGATTTTTTTATACCGAACGACAAAAAAATACACTACATACGCTAATATGGAAATAATTAATCAATAATGATTATTGATTATGACATTTTTTTTTAATTTGTATGTCAATATGGTAAGTCTGGAATAGATCACCATATCAGTTAGATGGCCATAAAAAAATTAGAGCAGTAATGTAAAAGATGTCTATCTCACTAATTTTCACTTTTTTTATACAGGGTGTGTCAGATTTTTGCAGCAGGACTTCATTAGCTTATAGAAGACCTGTTTTAAGGAATAAATAAGTTCCCATAAACATACAACCGGAAAAGCAGAAAAAATTTTTTTTTTGTTTCTTCCGCATAACTTGGACATTTTTCAATATTTTAATTTTATATGCCTAAAGAGGTTATTTATTATAGTTTTCCAATATAGTTTATTATAGAGCATCCTTAACGAAGAAAAGGACGAGTGAAAAAATTCATCAGTGCGTTGATACAGGGTATATGACAGCTTTTTCGTTCAAAAATTTCTACGCCCATCATGGACTTTACTTATCAGCGCTGGATTCCCTGAAGATTTCTATGAATATTCGAAATTTCCCTTAGTTTTTAAGTAACTTGAGTCGAAACTTGATCATACAGCAATAATAAGCTAGTTTAAACTCAATTTACTCAAAAAAATGTGGGGAATTTCGAATATTTATAGGTGCACCTTTTTTGTAAGAAATCTCCAGGGGATCCAACGCCAATAAGATCTTGTAGTTCCATGGGCGTAGAAGTTGTTGAGCAAAAATGGGTCACATACCTGGTGTCTACGCCACTGATGAATTTATTTTTACCCGTGTTTTTCTACATTTTGTGCGCTCTAAAAAATAATAAATCTCTCTAATTGGTATAAAATTAAAATATTGAGAAACGTCCAAGTTATGTTGCAAAAAAAAATAGTTTTCAACACCCTGTATCTTTTTTTCTAAGCCTTTCCGGACATATATGTTTATGGGAACTTTTATTTCTCAAAACAGGTCTCCAATGTATGGTGAAGTCATGCTACAAAAAACTGACTCACTTGTGTAATATCTTGTGTAATATCAACATGGTAAATCTGGAATAGATCACAATATCAGTCAGTTAGATGGCTATAAAAATATGCGAGCATTGCGAACAGTAATGTAGAAGATAATTCTATCTATCTTACTAATTTGAACTTTTTTTATTTATATATCAATATGGTAATTCTGGAATAGAGCACAAATCAGTTAGATGGCCGTAAAGAAATTTGAGCAGTAATTTAAAAGATCTCACAAGACCTGGTTGTAGGTATTAAGGAGTTGTTTCAAATATTTATTCCTCACCTGGAAAAATCTACGACAGAAGAAACTTCCTTGCTGAAATATCACTCCTTAAAGATAATTGAGTTTGTCACATGACCAGATTTGAACATGATTTACTTCTAGAAACAAGAAAGCATTTACGTTCTTGTCACTTGCAGCTTAGAGAAAGAAATATTATTGTAGGTATGTAATTCTATATCTCACTATTATGGTATTGTATAAACATTTTAGAGATGAAATATTCATCTAAATTATCATGTAATAGTACACCTACCAGTTTTTATTCCTTGAATCACCGCTGATTTCTATTGATGCTGTTTTTTATTATTATTTCTAGGTCACCGATTCCTCGTTCAAGAAAATCGTCGATTTTATCAATACTAGATTCTCGTTTTCTCATGTTTCTTTGATCTGTATTTTTTATTAAAGCAAGAGAGAAACTTTAATCTTCATTTACTTAAAGTAAGTACCTAAATAAGTTTAGGGATTAAAATAATAAACTGTTGGGAGATAACATCTCAATTTTTCATACTGTAAGACGATGAAAAATAATGATAAAATATGAGTTAAATTTTTATTAGAGAGTCGTCACTATAGGGTGCGTTTTAAATTTTACGTAATATTTATTTAACTTTTGAGTACCTAACTATAGGCACTTTAATAAAACGGAAATGAAAGAATGAAACCAGGACCTTAAAAGGCATAAATGCGGAAACGCAGGTGAGTATCATGGCTTATTCTTCAGAGACCCAGGAAATAGTTTTATGTAATAATTGTAAAAAACCAGGCCTCCCGAAATTTCGTTATTAATGGCAAATCAGCGGTTTGACGGTCGGCTGAAGGTTTCAACAAGAAGCAGTTCCAGAATGTCAAACCTACTGGAAGGTGGACAAGAACACGAGGAGTGCTGAGCTCTAATATGATAACATACCGCAGAGGATGCTTTTGGCCATTCTAAAAATTGAAGAGACCAGAACTTTAAAAGATACTTAAATCTAAACTAAGGGGGTTTGAAAAAGTGAAAATCTGCTGAAAACTGAAAATCAATCATTGTTGTTACAACTCACTTGAGTTGTATTTTTCACTTGTTTATAACTCACATAGTTCTCAATTTAAACACTAACTGTAAAAAACCATTCTTATTTTTTCTTCTCAGACAACACCAACGTTTGGACCACAAAGACCGCTTCGAATGAGCTGGGACACCGTGTATACTATGCAGAGTTGACATTTATTATTCTTATTATTTTCTTTTCCTCTTCCTTTTTTTTGCCTTTTTTTTATTTTTTATCAATTGGACTTGTAGGTAAGGTTTGTATTTCTTTTTTGTGTGTTGATCAATCACTAAAATCAACAATACTGAATCAAATCAATAAAAACAACAACTGAAATTTCATCTTTTTTGCACCTCTGGTAAGGCTATAGTTTACTTTTTAGCCCAGTCATTTTGTACCTACTTTTAACCTAGGAAAAATTCCGTTGTCGAACTTTCTTATTCTACCTGTTGTAGGAGGTCATTGATAGTCTAAATTCAAAATGGCGACCAGATCTGAGGTGCGCATAAGTACGTCATTTTAAATTTTATGAAAAATTGTTTTTCTCGACTAACACAGCCATTTTCAAGTTTTTCGGTAAAATGAAAGAAACTAAACTTGTAGAAAATTCAATTTCCTATAACTCTGTTTATTACAGCTTTTATCTACAATCGATATTTTTTAAATTAAACCTGAAAAAATCGGAAAAGTCATTTGAAAAATACAGCGGTTGCCGTTAAGGTGTCATATCTTAGGCACTATTGGTCGTAAAGCCTCAAAATAAAAAACAAAATTTAAGACATAAACAACAATGAGAAATTCTGGGAAATACTGGAAGTTGATCTCTTATTTTAACGGAGACACCCTGTATAATATTATCTTTTTTTATTGTCTGAGAAAATTGAGTACAGGTGATTTTCACAATTGGAATTAAGATTGAGTAGTTTATGAGTTATTAAGCAACTGAAACTCGCGATTTTCAAAATATCAAAGCAAGGTACAACGATAACATCTGCAATAAGTGTTTCTATCTTAACTTTTCATGTGGTATCCTTTATGTAATTTTAATTTTAAGAAATCAACTATTTTCCAGAAAATTCAAAATGGAGGACTGATGCACACCTCTAATCTGGTCGTCATTGTGAATTTTGACTACCAGTGGCCCTCCCTAACGGGTAGAACAACAAAAATTGACAACGGAATTTTTATAATTTCGTTGTTTTTTTTATAAAATGAATGGACTATATTTCGTGTAGGTCACTTACATAATGTCACTATTAATAATTAGAGATTCGCTATAAAAAAAAACAATAATAATTGTACCGGTTGCACCCAAAAAGTAATATTATAAGTATTATATACAGGCTGTCCCATTTTAATGTCCCACCCCGGATAACTTTTGTCAGTGACCTTGAATCAAAAATTGTCTGGTACAAAAGTTGTACAACTTGGAGGGGGACATTCGATGGCACTAATACTTTTGACCTTGGGTACAATGTTCAAGGTCATTCAAGGTCAACTTTGTTTTTTTAAATGGAACTTTCTCAATTAATTAAGCCTTCAAAATTGAAAATTTTAAAATTTTTGAATTTTCAACTCGAGAACGGTGAGGTTTAGAAGAGAATCACAAGTTAGATTTTTCTTCAAGAAAAGTTTAATTATTCCTTTGGTACAAGCAGCTCAAAATTAACAATTTTCCATCAAGAAAAGTTTAATTTTTCATTCGGTACAAATAGCTCAAAATTAACGAAAACTCTGTTCTCAGCGCCTGTGTTCAAGAAAATTCGTGACGGTTCCTTGCGCAAATCCAAGCACTTTTTGTCTCTTGCGGATTTTCTTAGAAAGCTACCGTTCTCGAGTTAAAAATTCACAAAGCTTAAAAAATTTAATTTTGGCAACTGCATAAGTCGATTAAATTTTGCATTTTCAGAAAAAAAGTTTCAGACAAAAATTTCATATTTTTTCACGCGCAATCGATTGCCGATGTCAAAAATAGGAAGTTCTGTTTAAAAAAACAAAGTTGACCTTGAATGACTTTGAACCATGTACCCAAGGTCAAAAGTATTAGTGCCATCGAATGTCCCCCTCCAAGTTGTACAACTTTTGTACCAAACAATTTTTGATTCAAGGTCACTGACAAAAGTTATCCGGGGTGGGACATTAAAATGGGACAGCCTGTATATATAAATAAGTATTATGGAGGACAAAACCTAATGATCAAATTCCGCAAATTGATTTTTATGCTTTCCCAGAAGGTGTTTAAAATATATTTTTTTATACTTTTTCCATCGTATTACCCGATCTTAAAACATCCAAGCCATTCGATCTTGCAACGTGGTCGCCAGGTGAACCACAGAACCCCTGGAGTAGTCTGACAGTGTGCTTGCTGAACCTGACCATGGAATAAACTGGCGGCAGGCAGTTAAACTGCGGAACTCTGAAGAGGACGCCGGTGATTTCAATGCCAGAAGCCGGATCAAATACTTACGACTTTACGATACGCGATCGCCAGTAGCTAGCTACTGTTTGTTACGGAAATAGTTACGTTTTTTGGCCAATTCGAGTGATGTTATCAAAGAATTTGTGATTCAAGTTATTTTTTTTGCATAGTGTCTGGTGGTGTTGATGTGTTTTGAGAAAAACTTTGAACTGAATATTGAAAAAGTTTCTATACGTTGGATATGATGGAAAGTTGGAATAGTATGGAAGATTAAACTGATATTTTTTACAGTAGGTAACTGGGTAATTAACTATAAACGCTTCCTTTTACAATAATTAAATCAAGGATCAAGGATTTCTTCTTCTCGTATTGACTTTGAATTGTTATCAGTTTTATATTGCCTGTAACTCGGTATATCGAAAAATGATTTATTTACCTAACGTAAGAAACAATAATTGAACGTTTATTTATATCAAAAAACCTCTTCATCCTCTGATTAAAAAACCATTAGAATAATTCATTAGCTAAGTAAAGCTAAAGAAAAATTGTATTATTACCTACATAATAATATAATGTATTAAAAAATGAGTATAAGTATAATAGCAATAAACAGCGAGAACTGTGATGAGATTGACTTAGTCTTTTTATTTTGGTTTTCGTCTTCTGTTAATTGCTTTTCTAAATTTGTCAAATGGTTTTCCCATTTATCAAACGTCAGTGTGATGACTTTAATGATGTCATTAAAAAAAACTTAAATCACCGTTAAAAAATAGATCAAACTGGGCATGGGTACCTATTTGACAAATTGACATTTGTTAAAATGCATTTTTAAGTTAGTAGGTACCTACCTATTATTTTCGGAAAACTTACCAAAAATTCTTATTTTTTTGACCTTATTCGCAAAGCTTTACAGCCCAGAATACCTCAAAAATAATCAAATAAATATGATAGAGATTATTGTACAGTTTATATGCATTATTGTTGTTGATTATGTAATTATTGTTTTGATAAAATCGTTTGAGAATATGGACGTTTGTTGAACTAAGTCCTGAATGATTAACAAAAACCATGGAAAATATTACAAGATCAACAAATAATTAACCCCATGGTTCTTATTTGGGGCGATACCGAATTGGGCGAAGGATTTTGTTATTCCTTAATCCCAGGGGTCAATTGGGCGACAAACGAGAACTAGGGGATTATAAGAGATAACTGGACAGACAAAAAATACATGTGCGGCCTTGCCAATATATATAGCAGTGTTGCCAGACTTATTTAGTGGTGCTTTTAGTAGATCGGATAGGTATACCTAATCAATTTATTACCTATCAATAATTGAAGTCGAGTAGGTACTAGATACGTACCTACCTATGGCTATGTTTCACTTTAGCGTCATCGGTAAGTCAGGTCTTTGGTCAGGTGAAAAAAAAATTTAAAAAAAAACCTACCCTGACCAAAGACCTGACTTACCGGTGAGTTTTAGTGCGGAAAAAAAAATAAATACCCATCGTATAAATAAACAGCTCCCGTTATGGTTGCTTATAGTTGTTTTGAAACTGGGGCAACATGTTTGAAATATAACTATAATAATTATTATAATGTGTATCGCCATATTCATTATACAGGGTGTTACTGAATAGGTGTTACAAACTTAAGGGGCATGTAGGAAATGCAAAAATAGGCGCTGAATTTCCTGTAGACATGGGTCGTTGGAGCTTTAGTTTTCGAGATACAGGGTGTTAAAGTTCTTCGAAAAATTTGATATTTTTTGAATATCTAGAAACTTGATCAGAATAACTCGAATTCTTTGACAGCTGTTGTACTAATTGAAGTACATGATTTGATACTCCCATTGAAAAATTATTCAGTCCGGTGGCAGAGATCTGGGTGTGTTTTTTTTCTACGCCACTGACTTTTATGCAAATTTGTTATTTTGGGTAGATACCCTGTTTTGTTTAGAGGAGAAAAGTCTTCTTACGATTTTGTTGTAGAACGCAGTGTTTTCAAGATATTCCACAATTTTGGCACTCATGCAAGCTTTTTGTAAGGCAATACGGTTCAATAACGATCACAAAAATCCAAAAATGATTAACTTCTGGAAAAACTCAATAGCATTGATTTTTATATTTTACCTCGTACGGGTTCTTACATTGCGAAGTATATTGAAAACAGTGCGTCCTACAACAAAACCATAAAATGACATTTCTCCTAACAAATTTGCATAAAAGTCAGTGGCGTAGAAATCGTTTAATAAAAAAGGTAACAACACACCCAGATCTCTGCCACTGGATTGAATAATTTTTCTTTGGGAGTATCAAATCATGTACTTCAATTAGTACAACAGCTGTCAAAGAATTCGAGTTATTCTGATCAGCCAATTTGTAGATATTCAAAAAATATTAAATTTTTCGAAGAACTTCAACACCCTGTATCTCAAAAACTAAAGCTCCAACGACCCATGTTTACAGGAAATTTATCGCCTATTTTTACATTTCCTATATGCCCTTTAAGTTTGTAACACCTATTCAGTAACACCCTGTATATTACTTTTCTATTGACGGTTCATGTTTCTGCTGTAGGTATAGGTATACGCCCGTATTCACAAACGATAATTTCCTAAATAATTACGTAATCAATTACCCCCATCTCATTCTATTGCAAAAAAACTGCATATCTCCATCTCACTCATTTAAATAATTACGTAATTATTTAGGAAATTATCGTTTGTGAATACGGGCAATAGTATAAAATAATTGTAAATGCACTAAGGGCTTGATGATGTATTTGATAGAACTTAAAAAAATAATGAATCAAGTATTAGTAATATTTATTTATTTTTTTAAATTTTATTTAATGTAGAAAATCGGAATTTCTGTAAAATCTGGCAACGTAGCCATACAAGAGCATGCAAATAACTCAACGGTATTTGAAAATTCCTTCGCCCAATTGAGCTGTAGGATTATAAGCACCCCCGTCGTGTCGAAGGGTCACTCAGGTAATTTCGCCCAATTGAGAAACGCCGCTTATTTGCGGATTTACTTGTTTAGTGTGGAAGTAAATTTCGGATGAGGGTCGGCCCATGACTCATTTAACTAGGGCAATTCGGCAATTCTAGTTTGTGGCGGCTTTAATGATATAGCATCATGTGGGAAGACTTAATTGAGGTAGGTATAGGTAATATGAATATGATTCACTAGAACCTCGCGTTTAGAAAAAGAAAGGGATATTGAGTAGAAACCAGAAGGAAAAAAAATATGCAATAAAGTATTAGTAGGTCATTTTATATTCAATAGAGATTTCGTAATTTGCGAAAATCGAGGCAAAAACATATAGGGTAAGGCGAAAGAATCTTAGGGCATTCATGTATAAATGGAAAAGTTATTAGACTAAAAGTCTTAGGATTTGTACATTTGATATGATTTCAGTTTCGAGGAACTGAACTAAAATATTTACAACCCCATACCACTTCCGGAAAAGTTCCATCAATTTTCTCATTTTAAATGGGACACCTGTATATTATTACATTTCCATATTATCTGAGAAAAGTCAATAAGCACTGTGTTTATAGTTCAAGCTTGTTATAACTAGTGATTTTATGCATGAGTCATAAACAAATAAAAATCGAAGTTTTCCATTTTCAAAGCAGCTTACATTGTGTTACAAATTTCCTGCATGAACGGGAAGAAAATGGCAACGTAGAGAGACCACCCGCAACGATCCATGATCCCTTCTCATCCCAGGTCTCAGGATTGAAAACACCAGCACCAGACCAAGAAAAGTAGTAGTACAGAAGTAACGCATCGAGCTGGAAGGTGAACGCTGACGAGTACCTACGCAGCTAGCTAGGGCACATATTTTCAGACGCGAATCTTAACGAATTAATTTAACGTTTTTAATTGAAGTTTACCTAAGTAATTATCTTTACTCATTATTATTATCACACCTGTTTTATTTTCTGTCAATAAAGACGCTTTATTTACGACTAGGGATTTATTATAACGTAAATATTCTTGGACTTCCGATTATATTTTTTACATGGTGCCGAAACCAGGGAAAGTGTCAAGTTGATTTCAGAAAGTAATTCGCGATTTAACGGTTAGTGAAAATGGGTAAAGAAAACGAAAGTGCTGATGGTGAACTCACAAGTGAAGTGCGATCAGATAGTGCCCTAAAACGTACAATGCGTGCTAGTTTAACGAAATTAATAAATAACGCATTAGTGCTGCTGCAACAAGAATCACCAAATGAAGATGATCTTGAAATTACTCTAGCAAAGCTGAAATCAATGAACGAGAAACTCTACAAGATGACAGAAGAATCATTAGAAGAGTTAACGGGTGACAAACTTGAAGAAGAGTGCCAAAAAATGTTAGAGTATGAAGACAACGCCATAACTGCTATTTTGAAACTGGAAAAACGAATAGAAAAATTGCAGAAACGAACGGATATCGAACGTACTACTGTTACACCTAACGTAATTAATGTAACCTCTCAAAAATCGAATACACATTTGGGAGAATTATCAACACAACTAACGACCCAGCAAATTCATCAAAGTAGTGTACATGACAATAACGAAGAAAATTCTAACGTAAATCAACGAAATGTTACAACGCCTGCCAATAACTTTAATGCAGTAAGACTTCCCAAGTTAGAACTACGAAAATTCGATGGATCAATTAAATCTTGGCCACCCTTCTGGGAACAATTTAAAATGATGATTCATGAAAATCAAGCACTCGATAACTGTACCAAGTTCCAGTACCTACAATCTGTTCTCACAGGCAAAGCAGCAACGACTATTAACGGGTTAACGATAACGAAAACATGTTATGCAGACGCTGTTGAGCTACTGGTAAATGAATATGGAAATCATCATAAAATTATCGATTATTACATACAAAAGTTATTACAGTTGAATCCAGTTAAAAATCGAAACGATGTTGATAGGTTACGAGAGCTATACAATCTCGCCTTATCAATCACACGTTCTTTAGAGTCTATGGGAGTGACTCCATCGCAATATTGTTTGATGGTAAAATCAATATTGATGAAATCTATTCCGTACAATATGCGAATCGAATTTAATAAGGCCATGAGAAACGATCTATCCCGATCATCAGAATCACTTCATGGAGCTGCATCGGATTTGAGCAGTGCTGATGCTACCAGAACGTTAGATAAACTACTCTGTTTTATAAACGTTGAGCTAGAGTCAATTGAATTAGCAAAAGGACTGGAGGAAACCAAACTTGTCGACCCAAATAAACGCAATGTGACACAGTTTAACGCGAGAAGATCGATATCAGATGCAGGATCCAGAAGAAACGATAACAGAAACTACAATGAACGAAATAAAAACTTCTGTACTGCAGCCGGTCTCCTAACCAGTGCCAAAGAACAATGCCTGTTCTGTGAATCGAAGTCCCACTACTCTGCTAATTGCGATGGACCGCAGTCATGTTCCGAGAAAAAAGACATTCTCAGAAAAAACTCACGTTGTTTTCGATGTCTAAAAGCCAATCACACATCCAAAAATTGCCGAACGAAAGATTTGAGATGTTCAAAATGCAAGGGCAGACACGTAACGTTAATGTGTGATCCCGACTTTTTAACGCGACGTGAGAAACAGACAACCAACGATCATGATAAAACGACCAGCTTGATCTCCACTATCAAAAACGATAATGTTTATTTGGAAACGGCATGTGCATTTATATCGCACGAAAATCAAGAAGCATTTGTCAGATTGATTATTGATGGAGGAAGTCAGCTGACATTTATTAAAGAATGCATATCTCGAAAACTACAGTTACCAATCGTAGGCAAGCAAAATCTATCAATTTGTTCCTTCGGTAACGAGAAGAGAGGAACCGCTCAAGTGTGCAACGTTGTATCCGTACAATTACAAGGCCAGTTTGAGGGAAACGAAGTCATCAAAATAAACGCAGTCGAGGTGCCAGAAATTTGCTTTGATGTGCTGCCGACGCCATCACCAACGCATCCACCATTGAAAGCCATAAGACTAGCCGATTCCAATTTAGGAGTGCCCCCAGTTGCAGGAATATCTATGTTGATAGGCGCTGATTATTATTGGAAAATTCATACTGGTGAACATCTGCGACTTGATGATAAACTGACCATACTCAACACAAAGTTTGGTTGGGTTTTGCACGGACCAAACGGCAATTCAAACGTAAGCTGCAATAAAAATGTCAATTGTGCAATAGCTACAGTTCTCAAAGTATCCACACTAAACGATAATGAAGAAATAAACGTAAAACAATTCTGGGAATTGGAAACGATCGGTATTAAAGAAGATTCCAGTCAGGAAGATGATTTCACTAAGAAATTTAAAGAAACTAAAATTAAATTCAACGGAGAACGATATGAAGTTGCTTTACCTTGGAAAGATGAAAATTCAGTGCTAAATACGAATTATAAGATTGCCCTAGGTCGAGTAAAAAGTTTGACAAAAGGCTTGTTGTCTCAGAATAAATTGAATGAATATGATCATGCCATTCGAGAAAACGTAAATAACGGAATTGCTGAAATCGCACCCCTCGATGATTCAAGCGACCCTGGAAAATTATACTACCTACCGCATCGTCCAGTGTATAAGGAGAGTAGTTCAACAACCCGGCTTCGAGTTGTTTACGATGGTTCCAGTCACGCCGAAGGTGTTCCTTCATTAAACGAAATGTTAGAAACGGGTGCCAATTTAGTACCACAATTAATCAAGATATTGTTGAATTTTCGACTTGGATTAATTGGACTGGTGAGCGATATAGAAAAGGCATTTTTACAGATCTCCTTAACTAAAGGTGATCGTGACAGTCACAGTTTTCTCTGGTATAAAGAACCTGTTACTGAAAATATGAATACTCTTCCACCTCTCGTCCGTTATAGAAATAAACGTGTAACGTTCGGAGTAACAACGAGTCCGTTTTTATTATCCGTGACTATTGAGCATCACTTAAATCAGCAAAGGGAAGAATACAAAAATACTTGTGGAATATTGAAAGACTGCTTTTATGTGGATGATCTCATCGTAGCAGTAAATAATGTTCAAGAGGCGAAAGTGTTATACGAAGAGTCGAAATTAATTATGTCTAACGCAAATATGAATTTACGGAAGTGGAGAAGTAATAATTCCATAATTCGAGAACTATGTGGAAACAAGATATCCGAAAGTAGTGTAAAGGTTCTTGGAATTCAATGGGATACCTTGACCGATGAACTAAATATGACTATGAATACAGTTACAACGTCAGATCAGCTGATAACGAAACGTGACCTACTTAAAACTTTAGCCAGCATTTTTGACCCATTAGGCTTGCTTGGACCATTTCTCATCAAGGCCAAACTAATAATGCAAGATTTATGGAAGTTGAATCTACACTGGGATGAAGTGCTTCCTGAAGAATTAATGAAACAATGGATCAGCTGGTGCCGTGATTTAACGAATTTAAGTGACTTTCGTGTGCCGCGATGTTGCTTACCGGACAAATCGCAACGAATCGAACTACATATTTTTTCGGATGCTAGTTCACGTGCTTATGGTGCCGTGGTTTACGTACGTCGAGAAACGGGAAACGGAACTTATGAATGTAATTTGTTTATGGCAAAAAACCGCGTCGCGCCGATTAATAAACAAAGGGTGTCATCGCGAACGTTACCTGAACTAGAACTTACCGCGATTTTGTGCGCCGTAAGACTGTATAATTATATTTTGAAAAACGTAAACATTACTGTGTCCCGTACATGTATTTGGAGTGACTCTAAAATTGCTCTCGCGTGGGTGATATCGAAAGGACTTAAATTAAGACCATACGTGATAAATCGAGTGCGCGAAATACAAAAATGTTTTAACGAAAATTTAACATTTTCACATGTGAATGGAGCTGACAACCCTGCAGATCTGCTGACCCGACCTGCAAGTCTGAAAATGTTAATTAATAGTCAACGTTGGATGAATGGTCCAGAATTTCTTCTTAAGGATTACAATAATTGCCCTCAAGTTAGTATAGAGGAAAACTTATTAACTGAAACAAACGTAAGTGCTGTTATTATTACTCCAGAATTACCTTTATTCGAATTAGAAAAATTCAGTAATTTAGAAGCAGTTGTAAATTCAAGACCGCTCACATATATTGATGATGATCCGGAAAATCTAACGATATTAACACCATCAATGTTGCTAGTAGGCGAATGTGAAATTTCACTCAACGCCAATTTTGAAAAATCCTCACTCAGCAGAAACGACATACTGAGATTGTGGAAAACTCGGAAAATGCTTGTGGAAAAATTTTCCAAACGATGGACAATCGACTACCTTCAAACGTTAAGATCTCTCCATCAAACTAAGGTCGTGAATTCTAGAAGTCTGAAGGAGGGAGATATCGTCTTAATCCATGACCAAGGAAGACCCAGATTGCTGTGGAAGTTGGCGAAAGTGACCAAGGTTTTTCAAGGAAGAGATGGTCGTGTACGAGCATGTGAAATCAAGACAGCGACTTCAGTTTTACGAAGACCCGTCCAGTTGCTGTATCCGTTGGAGATTCCTATCGCGCCGCCCCGGGAGGATGTTACAAATTTCCTGCATGAACGGGAAGAAAATGGCAACGTAGAGAGACCACCCGCAACGATCCATGATCCCTTCTCATCCCAGGTCTCAGGATTGAAAACACCAGCACCAGACCAAGAAAAGTAGTAGTACAGAAGTAACGCATCGAGCTGGAAGGTGAACGCTGACGAGTACCTACGCAGCTAGCTAGGGCACATATTTTCAGACGCGAATCTTAACGAATTAATTTAACGTTTTTAATTGAAGTTTACCTAAGTAATTATCTTTACTCATTATTATTATCACACCTGTTTTATTTTCTGTCAATAAAGACGCTTTATTTACGACTAGGGATTTATTATAACGTAAATATTCTTGGACTTCCGATTATATTTTTTACACATTGAAAACCCCTACCTTAACTTTACATGTACTATTCTATGGCACAATTTTTTTTTCTTTTTTGTATAGAGATTTCATCCACACAATAGAATACCATGTGAAAAGTTAAGAAGTTAGAAGTTGTATGGAGTTGTTAATATTTCAGTGCAGTTCGTCGAAATTTAAATCATATTCGAAATCATTTCTAAATAAACAAATTTTCAGACTTCCAATTCAACCTTTTCCGGTTTTTATGAATAGAGTCATGTCTATAACTATATCATATAGAATGTCTCCTGTAGAACTAACATTTTTATTATCGTGCTTTCAATGCTCACCGTTGGCATATCAGAAACGGTTGGGTAAATTAGAGAAAAGTTGCACAATTGTATGCTGACTCTGTGAATCTAAAATAACATTTAGGGTAACTTTTGTGTTTCTTAAGGCCGCCATTTTATTTTTTCAGGTGATTCATTATAAATAAAGCAAGTAAACTAAAAATCTGTCAGATGCAAAAAAAATCAAAATGTTATTGTTCTTTTTTCGAAGAAAAGAGAATTCTTTCTCCGAATGACGTCCATATAAAGTCATATTGATCGCTTTATGGCCTTTTATGATTGTTGGCAATAAAAAAAATTTCCAAAATTGCATAACTTGTCCCACCGCTCCTTGAAGTTGGCTGCGGCTAATCGGCTTCTGACTGGGCGTGCTAACTTGACTCATCAGTTCCCGAGTAGTGCATGCATGGGAAACCACCTTATATCTACTGGAAGTGGAAGTATAAGAAAAAATAGGTGAACTGAATAGATAAGAGCAAAAATCCAATGGTGCAATTGAATAATAAAGACTCATTTATGAGTATCTATTGAGAATACTATTAAATTATTATTCCCCAGCAATTATGCATTCACACAAAAATGCATGCTGCAGCAACTCGATCCAGGATATTAAAATATTTGTAATGGAAACATCAGAGATGTTCCCATAAATCGGTTCATGATAATGCATATATAATAATAATATAAAGAAATAATGTTTATTATTATACAAACTGGATATAATTTTCTACTCCAATGAAGCATGGTTCCAGGTTTATGCATGGCAATGTTTTCTCGTCAAATTATAGAACCTGGTCATCTGAAAATCATCACAAATTTAGAGAGATACCTTCAGCTACTTCCCCTGAAAACGTGTAGTATGATCGTATTGTCATCAAACAAAGACTTGATTCAACCCGCTTTTTAAGATCTATTTTCAAATCTTGCTTAACTTTTGTCTCAAATTAAAAAAACCATGAATTCTCTCATCTGCAAATCTCTCATGGACTCGCCAGTCCTATGAGTGGTGACTGGTGACGGGTATTTTAGGTATTATTAAGTATGTGCGCTTCTCATTCTAGTTCTAATCTAGGCCTTTGAAAAAATGTCTAATTTTTTCCCAATTTGCAAATTAGGCAAAAGACATCATATTATTATATTGAAGTTTTTGTTTCCTGGCAGAGAGCCTTATAACTATCCCAATAGAGGGATAAGTTTTGTTAATTATTATTAAAATTTATGTTTTTAAAAAAAAAAAAAAAAAAAAAAAAAAATTAATTATTATTGTTTGTATAGCCACCGATTAAATTCTGATTGGAGAGAATCTCCCAAAACCCTTTTTTGCGTAGATTACCCTAATTTATTCATAAACTGATGACAATAATATTCATTTTCATAAATTATAAAAAAGCACATGCTAACCAATTTGTGTTAAGTTTTTCACTACCGTTACAACAAGTAACGGAGCAAAAAGAGCATTCAAGTTTTTGCAGCCGTTCCGGATTAACCGCTGAACGTATTAGGTATTAGGTATATGCAGGTATAAAAATAATATAATATAAAAAAAAAGTAATTTATTGATGACTAATTTATTAATATACCTACCTAATTTTATACTTTATAACGCCCATGGTGTCTTCAACGTTTGATATCTCACTAGCTTTTTTTTCTGACGTATAATATCTTGAAACAGAGTCACTATTGTCAAATAATAGACCAGAATGATATTATGCAATAATTATTATTAATATAAATGATTAGAATTCACTCATCCAATAAGAAAAAATATTCTTCAGATCATGCCGGAACTCTGTATGAAATACTGCTATTTCATCGTTTATATACTTACCTACATAAAAATTTTATCCTGCCCATTTCAAATTCCATTGAATACAGCACCTGCCACCTTATTCTTACTTGATTATATAGGAATTGGGTAATATAATTTTTTAAGTGCACTTTTATTAATTTATTCTAAATTGAATTCAGACTAGTAATACGGTTTTTTTATTGACTTAAATTATAAAACTGGTGGACTTACGAATTATCCTTGCAGATACATTCAACTGTTTTAGCATTCAGCTTTCGTCATGTAGGTAGAGCTCATAATTAATATTACCTATATGTACTCTAGCTTTAGAGTAATCTAAATATATGGACTTTCCATGTCCAGAATAATGCATCAGCCATGCAGGCTGATCTAATACTGGGGATACTGGATAAGATCTCTTATAGATATCATACACCGATGGTTTTCGATTAAAATTTCCTGCAATAATATAATTAGAGCAAATGTTTTGATAATTAACAATTTTTTACCTAAGACCTCCGAGATTCTATATAAGAAGTTGATGAAGGGCTATTTTCAGGAGAAACCTTTTTATTTCCTGTAGTAGTTCTGCATGCTGCCGACATCTAATCAATACCGCCTTGAGTCCAACTCTTATATATTTAATTAGGTACCGCATTCTTTTCAGATATAAAAATCATCCCTCAAGTACAATTTCCCCCGTAATTAATAATTTACCCTTTTTATTTTCTACCTTCAGTTTCCTTAATTGCAATTTATTCTTGGGAGATTTTTCATACACCCATCAGGAATTATAAAAGTAAAATCTTAAATGGGTTAATTTGAAATATTGTTTAAACGCAAAATAATTTGTAAAACATTCCATGGCGATTAATCATTTTTAATATAATTTTTATCCAATGCAATTAGAAGTTTCAAAACAATCTACTTTAATTAGTAATTTCATTCCTTCCTTTAAGATTACAAAATATTAGGTGTCTTGGATTTATAATAATTTTTTATTTCATTTTGAGAAGAAACAAGTTCGTTGAATTCGTGCTTTCAGAACAAACATAAAATTAGAAAGTTTATTAAATCGTCACGTCCTTTAGGGGGGGGGGGCACTTGTAGACTAAATTGTGTATATTGTGTAATTATACATATGAGTGTAGACTTCCAAGTTTTTTGGAGAATCACAATATTATTAGTGACAGACAGCATGGCTTTCGTAAGCGTTATTCCACTGCTTCCGCTTTGCTGTCTTTTTATGATACAGTGTTGAAGAATTTCGAAGATGAAAAGTGTCTCGTTTCTATATTCTGTGATTTAAGTCGGACTTGGTTTAAGTTGTCTTGGTGGTAGAGATCAGTGTGTGGGCGTTGATCATGTACGTGATGGTACAAAAATACGGGTTATGTCATCACCACGAAAGCTTGACGTGGGATCTATTCTGGGTCCCATTTTATTCCTGTTGTACTGCAGTGATCTGCCGGGTTACTTACAGGATGAGTTAATTTCACCTTTGATTTACGCGGATGACACTGCTGTATTGGTTTCAAATGGTAACCCTGCAGATTTGCAGGGCATTATTGATATGTCGCTTCAGGTTTTGACATCGTGGTTTGGAGAGCACTATCTGCATCTTAACCCATCCAAGACTAGCGTTATGGTTTTTCATACTCGCCAGCAGCTGCATCTACCTCGGGTTAATGTGACCCTTGGTGAGACTGTTGTTGAGCCCTGTAGTTCTACGAGATTTCTGAGAATGGTTCTGGACTGTATGTCGTTGTCCAGGGAATTGAATAAGTGCTGCTACTCCTGTAAGTGCTACAGCTACAAGTGCTGCAGTTCCACGCTATTAGCGAGCCTCTTGATGTATCCATGATTCTTCAGATTTACTACTATACGGCAGCGTGTACCGTATGGTGTCTTACTGAGGTGGCTCTTCTCATGCGATGGGTGTTTTTGTAGCGCAGAAACGCATAGTTCGTGTTATTGCCGGAATGACATGGTCATAATAATTATCTGTATTAGACACATTTTCATCTGTCTGCCCGTTGGCTGAATCTTTCGCTGAGGGCCTATGACGAATTGGGGGTGAAACTATACAATTATCTACCTCAATCCTTTAAAAATATAAAGTATGAAAAGGTGTTCGATAGAAGGGTCAGAGAGCATCTTTTGATACACTGTTTTTATTCTGTTGATGAATTTTTTAGCTGTAAGTGTGACAGTTATTGATTTTGGTTTTGAACCATTTTTGTTGTTTTCAAAACCTTGTTTTTGTATATTTAAGTTTTATTGACTTGTCTTATAGCACTGATGTATGCTCGTTGGATTAATATTATTTTTATCATTAATATTATTATTATTATTATTAATATTATTAATATTATAAATTCAAAATGTTAACCACCATCTTGAATTTCACTAGGAATCGTTTTTGCTGAATATATCGACTATTTTCAATTTTCCAGCCAAAATAGTAAATACTTAAGTTGTTGCAAATTTGATTCTCTACTACAACTGAAGTCTTTACAGTTTTTATCGTGCGATCAATATTTTATTCAATACAATTTTATTTTATACGACTTTTTTCCTGGAACGAATATTATGGATTCTACGCCTATGGCAAGCTTAACGGGACTCAATCAAGCGACCCAAGAGGCCGACGTCACCATATTTTCATGTCACCATGTCAGCATGTTTACCGGACGTATTTACAGGGGCATACGTGGTTGCAGTACGATATGAATGCCACAGAATGGGGTTGTAAAAAAACTTCCCGCGGGATAGAACCCATAACCACCACTGCAGAAACCGCACCGGAATCGTTGCTCAGAACGATTTCTTGCAAATGCGGGACAAATTGCGGGTAAATGTGTGGGTAAAAATGAGTATACCATCGAAAATCCTGCCCGATCAACATCGAACATCATAGCAATGAATGTCAGGAGATCTGCGAAGATGAAACCGACGATGTCGATTTGGCAGGGCCATCGTCGAAAAAAAAACACTCAATTAATTCCGACAACAACACCTTGAAAAAAAAAGGACTGGCTGTCTGAAGCTTATAAGAAAAAAAAAGACAGCCCGGATTCTGAACGCTGATTGCAAAAAATCGAAATTCCAGCTTCAAACTCTTAAGGAAGAAGACGGCAGAAACCGTAACAACCTTGCAATCAATAAAACGTAGATTAGGCCTACGGGGATAGCATGTAAAAAAAACGCGCCTGGAACTTCAACTTTATTCTTACCCATTTACGTTCTACAGTTAATAATAAACAACACTTTGCCACTTTTTTCTCGTTACAAAAAAAAAATGATTGTACGATAAAAATTGCAAGGACTTAGGTTGTAGAAAATTAAATTTGGAACAACTGAAGTTCTCACTATTTTTGTTGAAAAGTTGAAAATGGCCATGTGATATTTATCAAAAACGATTCTCGTCAAATTCAAAATGGTGGCTAACACCGGGGTGGATTTGCGTCGCGATTTTGTATTTAGACTACCCCTAAAGGTTAGAGCAATACAATTTCTGTCTGTAGTTTTTGCACGGTAAAGCCTTTTTTGTGACCAGCCCGACTGGGTTGAATATGGATTTTGAAATGTAGATAGCACCCCTGCCGGTAGTCGTGAATATGCAATGATTGCCTTCGAATTGTACATTCACCCCAATGGCTCAGTTGGAGATTCTCCCGGTGGAAATGTTTCAATTCTCTGTCTCAGATAGAAAGTAAATTATTTATTTCACTTTGAAGTGGAATAGTTTGTAAAGGACATTTCAATTAATTTCATATGTACGAGATAGATGATCCTCATCACAGTTACTTCACTTCCACGCAGTCTTCTGCTGGTTGGATGATAGGATGACACCACCAACCACCTAGATGGCATATCGTGATGAGCAGTAACCGCATTTACATTAATAATTTAATATCTATACATGAATATACAGGGTGTTAATCAAGTTAGTGACAAACTTTAAGGACTGAATAGTGAGTAATTTCAAGACAAAAGGGTTAATTAGGGATATGTGTGTCCAGAAGTTCCCCAAAACAGGACGTTATTATAGTTAAATTTATAATTAAAATTATGCGCTATATCTACACTATATACCTATATCTCTTCAGTTTTAAGTTACAATTTTTTACTTTTAAATTTATCCTTTGTGCATGTGTGACCTGTATCCTGCCTATATCTTTGTTCCTATAATCGGTCAAATCACAAATTATTATATTTTTTTGTATACGTTTCAGGTTAACCAAAACGAAGAAAAGTGAGCAATTATTGAGATGTGATTGAGTAAACCCACTGCAGGTGATCAAAAATGCCGCACAATTGCTTAAACTATTTAACTGTAGTCTTACTAGTAATTCTTTACCAAACGAATCCCACTTCAGAGGATTTGCTAGACGAATATGTCAAACACGTAGAAAATGTAAATAGACTTGGTGAATATGAAAAACCGAGTTTGAATATATTCAAGGAACCCTTATACCAAAACCAAAGAAGTAGAAGATTAGTAAGAGACATTCGAATGCTAGGAGAACAGGCAACCGGAGAATCAAATAAGGAAGACTCATCCACAAGAGATCTCAATCCCAGTCGTAGCTTTGTAAATCATATTTTAGATATTAAGAGGATACATTCTCAAATAAATGGTAAGTGACTTATTGTTATCGTAATAATACCTAAGTGCAAAAATATTTTGTGGTCATTTTATTGAGCAGATTTTAAAAAATCAAAAATCAACGTCCACCAATTTTTTTTCGTCATTGGAAATGCCATTTTATCTTATTTTAAAAGTGAAGATATTTTAATTTGGCCAAAGATTAATAATTTTTTTCAATTGGTAAAATCTTTTTACCTCGAATTTTCTCTAATTAGTAATACCTAATTTTTTGTTTTTCTTAATTTTTATATCATATTCTATAACTTTCTATAACTATAAGTAAAGCGGCAAGTTTTGATAAATTTTGATAAAGCGGCAAGTGTGTTTTTGTTTGTTTTATTTTTTTGCAAAACCTTGTTTAACAAGGTCCGCGCGGTCAGCTTGATTTTTTTTGTTTTTTTTTTGTAAAGTCCGGTCAATTAAAAATTTTATTTGCAAGGTCAAGTTTACCAATTAAGATCCGGTTAGCTCGAAAATTTGCTTTTTGCAAGGTCCGGACACTCCGAAAATTTCTGCTTTTTTGAGCTTGTCTAACCGAACCTTGCAAAAAAAATAGAGCTGACCGGACTTTGCGAAAATCAAATTATCGAGCTGACTGGACTTTTCCTATAGGATCTTGCAAAAAAGAAATTCGAGTTAACCGAATTTTGTCCTGTCTATACTTTAACATTGCGCAATCCAGGAGCCGTCACTGAATTTTTTTGTAAAAGAAGGGAGCAGCCTAAGCATACTTAAAATGCAGTGGCGACTTTTCATATGAAGTGAGTAAAGTATACTACTCCGCGTATTTCTAAAGAAATAATTTTTAAATTGGAAAAAATGTTAATTATTAGGGTCGATGGTATGGTATCTACGAAAGCACTGCGCTGCCATTGTTATTCTTTTCAATAATTTACAGTTAGATTTGACAATGTCCGATCATCTCAATTTTTTTTGCTGCAAGGTACCTACCGTTCGAGTAGGCTGCTCGGATTATTTTTGAGAGGTCCTGCGTTTGACCAGATCAAGCCAGATTAATTTTTTGGCAAGATCCAGTTTGACAATGTCCGGTCAGCTGGATTTTTTTATGGTAAGGCCTGGTCACCTGAAATTGATTTTCTTTCGCAAGGTCTGATTTGACAAGGTCCGGTTTGAATTAAAACTTGAATTTTAGAGAGAATAGGACCTTTGTCAAAAAAAAACTTGCATAAATGTGATTTTAGAGCTCACAGGACCTTCCAAAAAAATTAGAGCTGACTGAAATTTATCAAACCGGACTTTGAAGCAGCAAAAAACATCTAAGGAAAATTATTTCAAAAAAAATTCGAACAGTGTCATGTGTAGAATCCACACTTTGCAATCCATGCGAGCCGCCACTGCTAAATGAAGATCCAAAGATCAAATCTCTCAATAATAAACGCAATTACCTACTGACAGCTAATGCTTTTATTTTTCAATTCGGTCGGATAATCTTTTTATAAGAGAAATTTCTAGCGCATAAGATTCCTGCTCTAAATGCATTTTTCTATTCGAGATTCATCGTCTCGGTGTCAGAATTTAATAACGTCGAATAAGCTGGCCGAAATGAGGACATACGACTGGAAAATTTTCCTAAAAGCGCATCTCCAGAGAAACTTCTTCTTATTTCGAATAATCTTTCCTGGAGGAAATATTCTAAATTTGTAGGATAATAAAACTATCCATACTCTTTCTGCTCACAAATTTAATTTAAATTCCTGCTTGAAAATTTTCTCCTCATAATAAGTATGCGAATTCCTTTCAGTCAGTTAAAGTATGTATATTATATTCGTTTACTGATGTGTTCTTTACAACAATATTCACAGATATTATAAGATATAATAACCTCTAGCAAGGTACATCTCTCGAGACTGTCGGTCCACGAGTATATAGTACATCTTGCCCTCAATCCTTATAATCCCATTGATACATGAATAACTATTAAATTTTTACGTTCTTAGGAGACTATTGTATAGTATGCTCGCGAATTGGCTCTGTACCTACTAAAAGATTTAAATTCTAAACCATGTCTTTACTTTTACTGCATCTGTTCAGCGAACAGACAATAGTTATGTGCAATAAAAGTAAATTAACTTTTTTTATTCTAAGGACTCTCCCGGAATCATTCCCGCACCCTTCAACGTCATCGTCGTGACATCCCAGTTGATACAGATACTCGCTGGACGCACGCCGCGAGTCTGGACTCGATTGGAAACGTCGTTTTGCGCTGGCAGCCTCGTCATCAAGAGGTGCTTTTCCGGGTAGAAGCACGCACAAGGGGATACGTAGGGCTGGGATTCAGCCCGGATGGAGGGATGCAAGCCGCGGATATCGTCATTGCGTGGGTGGAGGATGGAACCGGAAGGACGCATCTGCTGGTGAGTCCTTGTGTATTAAACAGTATCGTCATAAAAATATTTATCAGTAAAAGAAATAAAAATGAGATTTGTTAGGATGTTGAAGAAATTACTTAGTTGAGTTCGCTTTTATTTGACTTTGCTTGGGGGAATCCCCCAAGAGCTGGTTTATAGTAAGTTAGTTAGCTGCGCTTTTTTAGTATACATACTTAAATAAAAGTTAAGCCTTAACAGAGGCCAAATAAAACCCTACAAATTTTTGTATTTGACGTTTCAATTTTTATAATTTAAAACACTAATAAATAAATTAAATTTACCATTGTTGGGGAGGAGCAATGGATTTTAGGTTCTCACCATACAATAAGCGATTATTTTTGAACAAATAAAGTTTACAAAACTGACGTTGTCATCCTTACTTCGTATAAAATCAGGTAATCATTGATTTGATACTCTCATCAGGGAAGTTTTATGAATATGTTTTCTAATCAAGTTTCAGTGTTTATTACATAAATACGACCGTGAGAGTTTTCATTCCTTTGCTCCTTTTGACATAATATACTCTCTTTAATTAAAATTAATAATAAATTAATAATTTTATTATGTATATATATTTGAGTACCACGTTTAATTGCATTATAATTAATAATATCAAATTGCTTTAAATCTATCTCAGAATATGTTGATAACTTCATTAGCATAGACATAATTAACGGAAAGATAGAATCGTGAACGGAGATATAAACATCAGATGGAGGTAAATCTTTAATTAGTTTAGCAGTTTACAGGATGTTGCACTTAATTTAAACACGTTTAAATACGCTTCTATGCGTTGATTAGCGTAGAATCGATTATTTTTAAATAAAATCATCTTAAGCCTGAATAAACAGGAAAGCTAATATAGCTTCTTTTAGTAAAAGGACTTCCTATAATATAATACCTACCTAAGTCAGGTAGCTACAGCGTTAAGATATTCCGTTGGAGCAAATGAGCAAGCTAATTAAAATTTTAGTCGTTAAAAATTACCATATTAAAAGTTTGTCAATTTATAGACGATTACTTGATGGGATGCTCTCGTCGTCCATTTAATCTTTATTATACCAAACTGGAAAGATCATGGTCTATTTTTGAAGACATTATTATAAGTATAGGATACATTTTTGCAGAGAGACATATTTTTTTGAAGTCAACTACTTTCAGAAAGGATTTTTTGGTATATAGGCGAGTAGGAGTGTAAGATTTTGTATAAATCAACACTTACATTTTTTTTTAAATTATACAAATTTTACAGATTTTATAACGTAAAACCTCATAAGCAAATATATTTTGCAGTAAAGTTATTGAACTATGTATATCTGCCACTATTATATAATATAATACGCAGGACCTCTTTCACTATAAGCACACAATACCCTTATGGGGTGTTGTCTTGAAAGCCCCAAACCTTTATTATCTGCTTTATGTTTGACGGAAACTCGTTGTGAATTTAGGTAGAAGGGTTTTTGTTCCGTTTGTTAACATATTAAACAAACAAATTTACATACCCCTGAGTTGAAAAAGGATAATTGGAAGGTCAAATTAATAGCAAATTATTCATCAAGAGAGAAATCTCTAATTATGTATTTATTAAAGTCTAGAAATTTAGTTGAAAATCTAATTTTAACATCGCTAGTCGTTTGGATATGAGGATCTGACAGAGTTTTTAACTAACACAGTTTATATATCCACACAGATTTTGAAAACAAAAAAATTACTCCCGAACAAGTTTATATCCTGAACCGAATTACAATTCGAAATGAAAAGCTCAGATTAACTGTAACTGTCGAGTTTTGAGTTGAAGTTCTGAGGACGTGGGAATTGGGCCATTAGTTTACTATTCTAAATCTCCTCGAATAAGGAAACAAGAAACAATTTTCTGTTACTCAACCGAAAATAGTTGAGAAACTCCATCAAATATTTCAGTGGCACTTTCAATTTGACGAAGCTCCTCATCATGATTGATAAAGATAACAGTGGAGTTATAGGATTTTGTAGGTTTCTCGATTTGCGACCAAAAAAAAAATCTCAAGAATTGATTGAACTCTCATTCTTGTTCAGACGAATAGACAAGAGACTCATTCAAGTAGAATGAGAAACAAAATAAATGCTTTAAACTTTGATTATTCAAGCTTATTTCAAACTTTTCAATGACAGGACGATAAATGTTCATGATAAGCGGGAATTCTAAATTAATCAGAGAAGAAAAATAGTAATCAATAACGAAAAGCTTTATAAAGGAAATTTCGTTAATACTAGTTAAAGATGATGCATTTGAATATCGCAGAATTAGTAGAGAGGGTTTTTAACTTTCGAACCGCCTTGGACTCGAGAATTTTTTTGATTTTTTTTTTTTCATAAAGTTGGACCCCCTCTTCATTTTGGTGGCATTTTCAAAAATTTAATCGACGCCCTGGCGGAGAAATGTGCATGCGAAGACATCGGCAATGGGTTTTTTGCACATAACTCGCTTAATTCAACTCTGAGCATAGTAAATGGGGGTGGGGGTAAAAAAATTTTATTCATCAGACGGTGTACAAGTTTCACTTAAAAGACTTTTAACATGGTTTGGCAACCCCGTGGGAAAAGGACTCCCAAGACGCGACAGTGACGAGGTCCCAAGGGCGACGGTAACCAACCAAGCATTGCAGCAACGACTACCACCGAAATAACACCGGTGAAACTCACGATTAGTACCTACCGAGGTACCTACCTACTTACGTTTACATTATTACATTAATTTATACCTATCAGAGCATCATTTTAAGTTATTGTTGTGTTGTTTATCTACCTATGTCAATAAATGCTATTTCATTTCATTTACAAGCAAGTATTTTATTGTGGATAAGTGATTAAAGAGTCCCGCACACTGGGACACCCCTGAAGTCAAGAATCCAAAACACCGAATTGTGGAACTGCACATTAATGGGTCTGCAACCAGGTTGGATTCGCAATTAATTACATTGGTCCTTCGAGTCACATGATTGACCTAACGACACATGGTTGGTCCATCAAGTTACATAATTGGTTTTTCGAACGAGATTCCAACAACAACATTACTGTAAGTCACTGAAATCCATTACTTTATTTGTTCCTTACATGTTCTTATATATTGGTACTAACTGTATACTACTTGTCTTGTAATTATTGTTATCTGGGTATTTATTGTCGATTAAATAATACACAATGTCGGGAGACGAAGGCTCTAATACAAACACTACAGAAACTGCTCTTAATTTGAAACGCGGACAACTGAAAGCACAACTTACTAGATTCTCCACTTACTTGAGGGGTTTTGACAAAATTAAGGGTAATTACAGAGAATTAGAGCTAAGGGTCGAAAAAGTAACGCCCGTTTTAGAATTGTTTGAAGGTATTCAGAATCAAATTGAAGAATTGGCTGGGTTTTCCGTTCAAACGGAGGAAAGGGAAGCATTTGAAAAATCATATTTCTGTTTACTCGGAAATGCAAAGGATTTAATGTCATCAAATGAAAACACATACACAGATTCGGAAAGCTCAAGCTCAGTTAAAAAAGGTAAAAAGTCTAGTGCGGCAGGTTCAAATAAGAATGAAGCTGCACCTGACACACGTACATCGGTTGCTCAATCACAACATAATCTACAGGTATCACAACCAGACAATAAGGGTGGTGAAAACATGAATTTACAGGGTGTTCTCAAATTGCCTCCAATTCATTTACCAGAATTTTACGGCTCCTACACAGATTGGATGACATTTTGTGACATTTACAATTCATTAGTACATACAAATCGAACTCTGTCAAACGTGCAGAAGTTTTGCTACTTACGTACATGCGTGAAAGGCGATGCCGCGCAATTAATACAGACTTTGGAAGTTTCCAATGATACTTACGAAATCGCTTGGGAAATGTTAAAACAAAGATACGAACATAAAAGGTTGATCATACACACTCACATCAAATCATTATTTGAATTGGCATCTATAAAATCTGAATCTTTTTCTCAACTGAGAAATTTACTAGACAGTTTTAATAAACATATTAAGGCTCTCAGGGTATTAAATCAACCGACTGACACTTGGGACACCTTACTAATATACATTCTTACGGTAAAGTTAGATCCTACTACCAAACGGGAGTGGGAGGAGTTTTTGAATAGAGAAAAGATTGAATTTCCATCATTTAAGTGTCTTACGGATTTTTTATCCAACAGATGTCAATTTTTAGAAACCATCGAAGATAAAACTAAACATTTAAAAAGTACACACCTTTCCCATTCGAAAGACAAGATTTTGACTCACGTAACATACACTAAGAAACTAACTTGCGTATTTTGTAGACAAAATCATTTTAATTTTGATTGCTATAAAATTACTAAAATGCCGGTATCCGAACTTTATTCTGAAATCAGAAAAGAAAAATTGTGTCTAAACTGTTTGAGGCCTAATCACACAAAAAATGAGTGCAGGTCCAAGGGATGTAATTACTGTAATCGAAAACATCATTCATTGCTGCACTTCTTTAAAGAAACCACAAATGATAATACTAATCACAGAGAGGTCAGACAAGCAAATTCAGACACCAATAAGGAAGATGTTAATATTGTTAACACTACTAATAATAATACTCCAAGTCCTAGTTTAGCCATGCATACTTTATCCAATAAAACTAAAACACAAATAATTCTTGCCACCGTAACTATCAAGATCTTGCATTCAAATGGCAACAGTGTTGAATGTCGTGCAATGCTCGACAGTGCATCGCAATCCAATTTTATGACGAATTCATTAGCTGATAAATTAGGGTTGAAAAGGCGAAAAACATCTGCCCAGGTGGCCGGAATAAATGACGCGCACAGCAACGCATTTCAGGTTCTCGACGCTACAATAGCTTCATGTAACAGCAACTACAAAACCAGGGAATCATTTCTGCTAGTGAACAAAATTACTGAAAGTTTACCTCAGTTCAGTATCGACCGCTCGATTTTGAATTTACCAGGAAATATACAGCTGGCGGACAAGAGATTTGATACCCCCGACACCGTTGATATTTTGTTGGGTGCGAGCATTTTCTTCGACGTATTATGTGTGGGACAGATTCGACTAGGCAAGGACCTTCCAGTGTTACAAAAAACTAGGTTTGGGTGGATACTTTCAGGTTCCTTATTTATTGGTGAAAAACAGGCTAATAAAAACAAGGGGACAATACACACAGTTTGTAATTTAACGGTTACGAATGACGAATTACACGATCAAATAGAGAGGTTTTGGTCAATTGAGAATTGTGAGTTAGTAAAGCATAAATTACATAAAGCAGACGACGTTGAATGCGAGAAACATTTTTTAGATAATTATACGCGGAATACTGACGGTAGATTCGAAGTAGGATTACCGTTTAAAGAAAACTTACACAATTTAGGGGAGTCGCTCGACATGGCAATTAAACGATTTTACAGTTTAGAAAAAATACTAGAACGAGACAGTAAATTGAAAGATGATTACGTGAACTTTATGACCGAGTACCAGGAATTGGATCACATGAGTGAAATAAATCCCCAAAATGACGATATTAGTTCAGATAAATATTACTACATGCCTCACCATGGGGTAATCAAGGCTGATAGCACAACTACTAAATTACGGGTGGTTTACGACGCATCCGCAAAAACGAACACAGGCTTGTCACTTAACGATGTGTTATTAAAGGGACCTACTTTGCAACCAGAATTATTCGAAATACTTTTGAATTTTAGAACTCATAATGTCGTGTTCACCGCCGATGTAGAAAAAATGTATAGGCAGATTAGGGTACGAGATCCGGACAAGCAATTACAGAGAATTGTTTGGCGTTCGGAAAGCACCGACGAATTAAAGCACTACGTTTTAAATACGGTTACTTATGGCACGGCGCCGGCGTCTTTTCTTGCTATAAGGGCGTTAAATCAGGCCGCCATTGACAATAGAAACGATTACCCGGAAGCTAGCAAAACAATTTTAAACTCATTTTACGTTGACGATTTGATAACAGGTACTGACTCTATTGAAAACGCTACCAAACTAAAAGACGAAATCGTTGATATTTTGGGTAAATACGGATTCCCATTAAGAAAGTTTTATTCTAACAAACAAGAAGTCTTAAACAACTCAAATAAAGGTCCATTACTGCAATTTAATTTAAATACTGATGACAAAACATGTAAAACTTTGGGGCTGTTCTGGGATCCGAAGGCAGATACATTAACATATTCGGTTAATTTAGACTCATTTGACAACATAATTACAAAACGCCAAATCCTGTCAATAATAGCTAGAATTTTTGACCCACTGGGCTTGGTATCACCAGTGATTTTATGCGCTAAACTTATTATGCAAAAACTATGGCGAGATAATGCGGGTTGGGACGAGTCTGTTTCGATGGAGATTCACACTCTTTAGAGGGATCTTTATCGACAATTACCTTTACTAAATGAACTCCAGATACCGCGTCAGATAACTGATGACAATTATTTGCATCTCGAACTCCATGGTTTTAGTGATGCAAGCGAAAGGGCATACGCTGCTGTCGTCTATTTAGTTACGATCAGACAAGACGGAAAAAGAAATTCGAAATTGATATGCGCCAAATTACGTGTCGCTCCACTAAAAACAATCTCGCTACCGAGGTTAGAACTGTGTGGTGCGTTATTACTAGCTGAGTTAGTTGTCAAAATATTACCTACTTTAAATTTGAACATAGAGTCTATCAATTTATGGTGTGACTCGACTATTACTTTAAATTGGATAGCCGGAGAACCGAATATGTGGACAACGTTTGTAGCCAACAGAGTTACGCGTATACAAAATTTAACTGAAAACATGAAATGGCGACACATACCGTCTAAACAGAATCCATCAGATATTTTATCTAGAGGTGTCAAACCGAGACAATTACTTACCCTTGACCTATGGTGGCAAGGACCTGAATTTTTGCTAAATACTAGCGAATTGTGGCCTAGGGGAAATGACATTTCGTGTGATTCTATACCAGAAAAAAGAAATCCAGTTAAGGTTTCATTAGCTACTACTGTTTACAGAGATCAGTCAATTTTTGGAAAATTTTCTGATTTTAATAAATTAATTAGGGTTTTTGCTTACACGCTAAGGTTTATTAACAATATTAAATCAAATCAGGCAAAAATTACGGGAAATCTAAACGTTAAGGAACTAGAGAATTCTACAGAAGTTTTATTGAAATTGGTACAAGCCGCACATTTCAGTGATGAAATTAAAGATTTAACTAACAACAAACAGGTATCGAAAAGTAGTAAATTATACCAACTTAATCCATTTTTAGATGAAAACCATCTAATACGAGTGGGTGGAAGAATTAAATTGTCAGATTTAGCCAAAGACACGAAACATCAAATAGTGTTGCCGCCAAATCACGAGTTTGCAAAACTTTTAGTGTTGTACGAACACAACAGGTTATTTCATGCAGGCGTGCAAGCTGTACTTACTTCTTTGAGATCCAAGTATTGGATAATACACGGCAAAAATTTGGTTAAATCTGTTGTACATAAATGTATAGTTTGCTTTAGAACCAAACCTACTTCTGTCATACCTATGATGGGAAATTTACCGAGACCTAGAGTAGTTCCAAATCGTCCTTTTCTTACAGTAGGATGCGATTTTGCAGGTCCTATTCTGGTGAAGGATGGCAAACTGAGAAACAAAAAACTGATTAAGACATACCTTTGCATTTTCGTATGTTTTACGACCCACGCTATTCATATCGAGCTAACAAGTGATTTAAGCACTGAGGCATTTCTGAATGCCTTGAAACGATTCATTTCTAGAAGGGGGTTGTGCAAAGACATATACACCGACAACGGTAAAAATTTTGTTGGCTCCGATAGTGAATTAAGAGCAGTTTTTAAGACAATACAGGAATCTGTTCAGAAGGGCAAAATTTCAGATTTCTTGACACAAAATTACATAACATGGCATTTTATACCTCCACTTTCTCCAAACTTTGGAGGCCTTTGGGAGGCCGCGGTAAAGTCTGCCAAATTTCATTTGGTAAGAATTGTAAAAAATGCCCATTTAACATTTGAACACATGTATACAGTTTTGTGTCAGATTGAGGCGATCTTGAACTCCAGACCACTAACTCCTCTTTCCAACGACCCCAATGACCTCATGCCTTTAACTCCCAGTCACTTCCTGATGAAGCACGCCAATGATTGGGACTGATATTTTACCTATAGACTTATAAGAGTGAATTATGTGAGGTGAGGGGTGAAACGAAGGAAAGGACCACCACGAAGCTGGATGGTAAGGGAAGTGCGAATTTCGACTACTGTGAGGAGAGTCGGGTACTAGCGGTGCTCGACGAAAGACGGACCCTTTCCTGCAAGATAGGCAGATCGGTGTCTCCTGCGGGTATCTGTAGTGAAGGTACGGTAAACTGGAAAAGGTTGCCGGATTAAAGTGTACTTTTAATAATAAAAATCCCGAGTATTAATATTGGTAATAATTTAGAAGTGTACCAAGCAATATAATTTCGTATAACTTCGTCTCCAATCTACAGTCTTCATCATCCGTTACCCCGAAGGGTAAAGCAGCAAACAGCATAATAATCATCTTCAGTTTAACAGTTAGGTACATATATTCTTCAGTTTAATAATTATAATGTGGCAGTCAAGAGCCCCACCCCGGATGTTACCGTGAGTCTTTAATTATATTAAGCTTTGTTGAGTTTATTCTAGAATTTAAGTTATAACTTGTGGGGGATAAATTTGTAATTGTGTTGTACTTATGTAACAATATAGTATTATAGTAAAGTATATTTAATTAACTCTTCCTTTAATTAATGCAAAGTAATACTCAAAAGAACCTCCCTGAGAAATAATCAAAAAGACAAATCAAATGTAGGTGTCCCCAAAAAGGGGTGCTACAATAATTGGCGCCCAACGTGGGGCAATTAATTAATTAATTAAAGTAACTTTTCAGTAAATTCAATGTTAATTGTCCTGGGTGAGAAAACTTTGCATTAATAATGGGAGGTACAGAAAACCAACCAGAGACTTCGAACTCTGAAAATGTTGAAGGTAGTCAAAACAAAGGTATTGATCCTATTGTTTATTTGTTAAAGCGAAATGATGAACAGTTTGATAATTTATGTAAAATTCTAGAATCTCAGTCTCTCCAAAATAGTGAAATGCTAAGATTGTTAAATAAAAATGTAATCAAAATGAATGATAATTTGGAAAATGTAATAATCGATAAAGATTTAAATGTTGTTGATCAGAGAGATAAAGTTGAAAATCAAAATAAATATTGTGACCAGGAAAGTCAAAGAAAAGGGATTTTAAATAAAAGTAATAATAAGGATGAGCCCAGGGATGAGCAAAATGATACTTTATTAAAAGATTCGTCAGTGATTTTTCAAAGCAGAAATCCTCAGGCTCAGGTTAATAATAATTCAAATTCAAACATAATATTTTTATGGAAAGAATGGGGAGGACAGGCATTACAATTTCATCCTGGAGGTTCTGTTCATCCAGTTGTATTTTTGAGAAAGTTGAAAAGAAAATTTCATGAAGCCGAAATACCAAATAATAGAAAAGTAGAATTAGCTATCGATGCTTTAAAGGGGTCAGCTGCTGAATATTTTGAATTTAAGCAAAATCAAATAGTTAGTTTTGAAGATTTTGAAAATTTATTTCTTTCGAAATATTGGAATTTAAATATTCAAAGGGATACTTATAGAAGGATTTGTTTAGGTAGATACGATGATTCTTCCTTATCAAAAGCAGATTATTTCATAAAACTAGCCAAAGAATCTCAGTACCTAGAACCCCCACTTGACGATGATGAAATTTTGAAACTTCTTTCAAGCCACTTTTCACCTGAAATAGAAGCCATTTTATTTTCGTTGCGTAATGTAGATGATGCTGAAAATTATTTGAGGAGACTTGATAATGATAATAGGTACCGAGTGAAAAGAAATGAAAACTATTCAGGAAATGACCGTAATGACTATTATTCCAGACGCCAGGGTAATGATAGAAATTTTAACCGCTCTGAAAATACAAATTTTAATAAGCCTCCTTATCAAAATCAAACTTTTAATAGGTCAGGTAAAAACGCTAATTCGTATCATCCAAGTGATTATAACAATAAAGGGAATTTTAATTTCCGAGAAAATAATAACTCGCAAATACAGAGGAATAATTATCAAAAACGTAGTGTCAATATGATCCAAAAGGAAAATAACTATGATATTGTTGATAGTCGTGAAAAATCTAGTTCCGTCCCAGGTGTTGAAATTTCAAGAAGTGAGGTAGGTAGGGGACATGGTAATGGTAGTATCGATTTCTCCGAGCGGCCAAACCAGAATTTACGTCGTGAAATAAACACGGTCCCAGCATTATTCCCAGCAACTCTCGATGAAAGGCGTAATATTCAAAGAAATTATTTGCAGGAAGGAGCGATACCTAAAAATAGAGAATCTTATGAAGACAGTGCCGGGGTGAATATTATTGAACTTGATGTGGAAAATGAGAATAATATTTCACAAAATAATCAGAATAATTCGGTGTTTACGGACATTCAAGATTATTTAGTTGATGAATTGGAAGGAAAATTGCCGTCAGTAGCTAGGTTACCTATTTTAAAAGCTGAAATTGAAGGTTTTTCTGTAGAAATTCTAGTAGACAGTGGGAGTCAGATTAGTTGTTGTTCTCCAAATCTTATCAATAAATTGATAGAGAAAAATCATAAAATGATCAAATTACCAGTAAAAGGCATTACAGTTATGGGAGCAATAAAAGGGAAATCTCAGAAAGTAAAAGAACAAGTTTATTTGTCGTTTACCATTAATCAGAGTCTATCATTTAAACAAGGTTGTGTAATAATACCAGGCTTATCCAGAGATATAATTCTTGGTTGTGATTGGTTGGAGGATTTTCAAGTCGAAATAAATCTATTTGAAAATAAATTATTGGGAAAATTCAGTAATAATGAATTGAAGGAGTGCCTAAAATTGAACAATTATTCAGAGTCGAGAGTGCAATTGTCTGTAATACAAAACATTTGCAGTGACAATTATTTTGAAGACTTAGAAATCCGTGATGAAGATAAGTTTAAAGCAATAGTAGAGTCAATTAATGACTGTGATTTAAAAGATGACAATTTTAAAAATAAACTAAAAAAGTTATTGTTCGAATATGAACATGTTTTTGCGGAAAAATCAGGTAATAATGAGATCAAAGAGATCAAAGCATAAAATTTGTCTGAACTTATCAAAGTTGGCAAATCCGTTGAGAAAACGAAAGAAAAAGCGAAAAAAGAAGGGATATTCATGGAAATGGGGGGCAGCTCAAGAAGAGTCATACAGAATCTTAAAACTTATTTTCAATCGGGAAATAGGAAAGTTGTTAAGAGCGTTATGTTTTTACAAACATACTAAGTGGGCATTTGAATTGTCAAAAGTACAGGAATACCTTAACCAGGCGATAAACGAAACTACTGGCTATAGTTCCAATGAGTTACAGTTTGGTATTAAACGTGAAAATTCATTTATAAAAGACATTGCTATTCCTGAAGGAACAAAGCAGAAAAATATATTGGTATTGGCTTATGAAAGAATGAAAAATAAGGCAGATAGGAGACGTTTAAGACATAATAAAAAGTATTCTTTGACGACATTTAATATTGGTGACCAAGTGTTGGTACGAAATCATGAATTATCGTCCAGTGAGGATAGGGTAATAAAAAAATTCTTTGTGCTATTTAGAGGTCCTTGTACCGTAGTTGGTAAGCCTCATGCAAATGCTTACGATGTGGTGGATAATGATACTAATCAAAATCTAGGTATTCAAAATATCATTAACCTAAGGAAGTTTTATCCACGAATAGAACAGTTATAAGTTTATTAAAAAGAGAGAACTAAGAATTGAATTATTGTTTTGGTGTTGTTTTTAATTTTTCAAAGGGACAAATAAAATTTTAAGGGTCGTGCTTGTTATGAAGCTTGAAAACCCCTTTTTCTTTGGCAGTCCAGGGATTTTCAACCTTGGGGGGCTATGAAGCACGCCAATGATTGGGACTGATATTTTACCTATAGACTTATAAGAGTGAATTATGTGAGGTGAGGGGTGAAACGAAGGAAAGGACCACCACGAAGCTGGATGGTAAGGGAAGTGCGAATTTCGACTACTGTGAGGAGAGTCGGGTACTAGCGGTGCTCGACGAAAGACGGACCCTTTCCTGCAAGATAGGCAGATCGGTGTCTCCTGCGGGTATCTGTAGTGAAGGTACGGTAAACTGGAAAAGGTTGCCGGATTAAAGTGTACTTTTAATAATAAAAATCCCGAGTATTAATATTGGTAATAATTTAGAAGTGTACCAAGCAATATAATTTCGTATAACTTCGTCTCCAATCTACAGTCTTCATCATCCGTTACCCCGAAGGGTAAAGCAGCAAACAGCATAATAATCATCTTCAGTTTAACAGTTAGGTACATATATTCTTCAGTTTAATAATTATAATGTGGCAGTCAAGAGCCCCACCCCGGATGTTACCGTGAGTCTTTAATTATATTAAGCTTTGTTGAGTTTATTCTAGAATTTAAGTTATAACTTGTGGGGGATAAATTTGTAATTGTGTTGTACTTATGTAACAATATAGTATTATAGTAAAGTATATTTAATTAACTCTTCCTTTAATTAATGCAAAGTAATACTCAAAAGAACCTCCCTGAGAAATAATCAAAAAGACAAATCAAATGTAGGTGTCCCCAAAAAGGGGTGCTACACTGATCGGTGACTTACTAACCGCCATACCACAAGTGGACACCACAAATGCTCCACCGAACAGACTAGTGTTGTATGCCAGGCTTCAACAAATGGTGCAACACTTTTGGCGACGCTGGTCCTCAGAATACTTGACGTCACTTCAAGGAAGACATAAGTGGCAGGCAGGAAGAAGAAATGTCAACATCGGTTCATTGGTCCTGTTAAGAAACGAGAATTTACCACCACAGCAATGGGTCCTTGGCAGAATAGCCGAAATCCATCCAGGTAAAGACGGAGTTGTACGAGTAGTTACTATCAACACGAAGAATGGAGCGTTCAAGAGAAGCGTGACGAAGATTAGTGTTTTGCCCATAGACGAAGATTGTTAACGACTAATTGAAGAACTTCAATTGGGGGGGGAGTTTATGTACAAGTTTCACTTAAAAGACTTTTAACATGGTTTGGCAACCCCGTGGGAAAAGGACTCCCAAGACGCGACAGTGACGAGGTCCCAAGGGCGACGGTAACCAACCAAGCATTGCAGCAACGACTACCACCGAAATAACACCGGTGAAACTCACGATTAGTACCTACCGAGGTACCTACCTACTTACGTTTACATTATTACATTAATTTATACCTATCAGAGCATCATTTTAAGTTATTGTTGTGTTGTTTATCTACCTATGTCAATAAATGCTATTTCATTTCATTTACAAGCAAGTATTTTATTGTGGATAAGTGATTAAAGAGTCCCGCACACTGGGACACCCCTGAAGTCAAGAATCCAAAACACCGAATTGTGGAACTGCACATTAATGGGTCTGCAACCAGGTTGGATTCGCAATTAATTACAGACGGGAATTTTTTTTATCTTTGATTTGAGTCCCAGTAGACCTCGATCGGATCATTGTTAAGGTCACAGGGTCACCAAATGCGTTTGGTCCTGTAGAATGGCAAGGATTAGGGTTAGGGGGTTCCGCTACCCGGCATTTTTTAGGGCTAAGTGTCCCCTTTCAAGATTTTCTTACCCCATGTCGCTATCTCAATTAGGGCCAGCACGCGGACGTGATATGTAAACCAATTAATCTAGCCGCGGAGCAGCGAGAGCCGGGGGCGGAGCCTAGCGCTCCCTCTCCTTTCTCTCTTCTCTCACAGACACACACGCTAGATTAATTGGTTTACATATCACGTCCGCGTGCAGGTCCTAATTGAGATAGCGACATGGGGTGAGAAAATCTTGAAAGGGGACACTTAGCCCTAAAAAATGCCGGATAGCGGAACCCGCTAACCCTAATCCTTGCCATTCTACAGGACCAAACGCGTTTGGTGACCCTGTGACCTTAATAATGGTCCGATCGAGGTCTACTGGGGCTCAAATCAAAGATAAAAAAAATTCCCGTCTGATTACGAAAAAAATTTTACCCCCACCCCCTTCTTTCATGGCAAAAAAACAGTTTAAGAAAAAAAAGGGGGGAGGGAAATCGGTTTTTCTGCGGGCATCTTGCCAATATTGGCGAAATCGAAAAAAAAAACCATTTTAAAGTAGGCATTTCAAAGTGTCATCTCCCATTGGTTGGGCCTGAGGCCCCAATATTAGCGAAAGTTATAGCAATTTGAATTTTAATTATGATTTCCCCTCCCCCTCCCCCTCTAATCGAGATAGCGTCTTCAAAGTTTCAGGCATCATTGAGGACACTGCTGTCTGTCGATGAAAAAAAAAATTAAGTCCCTAAGTCGATTTTTTCCATGCAAAACACGCGAACACGGACGGCGGTGTATTCGCACCGCGGCGGAACCCTGAAGAAAGGGCCTTAAAATTGAAAATGCGATATCTCGAGAACCGTTTGACCGATTTGGACCAGTCAAAGTTCAAATTACGCGTCTTCGAGAGCTCTTCATTTTTCGACATGCACATTTCTAATGTTTTGAAAATGCCACCAAAATGAAGAGGGGGTCCAACTTTATGAAAAAAAAAATCAAAGAAGATTCTCGAGTCCAAGGCGGATGGAGCCTTTTTTTTGAAGACCCTCTCCACTAAATATAAGAAAGCAATAAATATCGAAAAGTAGAATTTTTCCTTTCTTTTGAGTCCATGACGCGTTGCATGGCGACGAATTTAATTCTGAAGGAAACATCAAATTATTATTCGGATGGATTATTACCTTCTATATTCAGTGTAAATTTTCAAAAGTCTGGCATGATTATTACATAAAGCGTGATAGGGGCCTTCTTCAGGATGATTCGCTTGAATAAATATATATACAATAATTATCTGGTCTAGTTAAAAAAAAGGCTAACCATTTTTATGAAGCTAGGGAATTATTTCAAAAATTTTCTCTGAAACTAAATTAGGTCTGTATTCAAAAACTACAAGAATAATTATTATTACTGTAATACGATACCTTGAGTAAACTTATAAGTTTATAGTAACTATTTACATAATTATTGCCGATTAGAATAATATAAACACCTTACAGTTCCCTTAGAATAACGAAACCTTTGATTAGCATTAGCTTTGAATTAGCTTTAGATTAGGGCTGTAAACGCAATTTGAAATCCATTCATGATACATTTTTATTTTCATGACCTACCCATGTATGTATAATACTAGATCCTGAAATCAAGAAATTTATTGAGGGGAAATTTACAACGTTTATAATGTTCCAAACAAAACGATATGAATTGTTTGGGAACAGGATATAGCGGAAGGGAAGCACATGCTTGAATGCGGTAGGGCAAGAAAACCCCTTTCCGTTCAGTATGCATCGTTTCAATACCTACTATGTATTAAATTCATTTGATAGATAATAGCCATTATTTTATATCAGAATTTTTGTTTAGTAGTAAGTAGGTATAACCTAAGAATAATATTCAAAAATCTTTTCCTAGCATCACAGTAAAGGTTTTTAAAAAAGAGGATACTGCGTATAACTTGAAGACTTTTGTAAAATGTATTATGTATAATACATCGCATGAGCAAATGAAAACGGAATTTAGCCAGGCTTTGGAAAAAAGTTCAAATTTGAGACTTAATCTGCAAAACTGTAAAATAAAAAATTTAGTAAAACAGTAAATTCAGTAAAATTCAGGACCAACGTATATATCAAATCTCATAGTAATATGTGAAACGTACAAAATTTAAAGATTTTATTGAACTCAAAAACCGTTAACCGACGTCAGAGTTGAAGAAATGAAAAGATTCTGGACCGATTGGCTAGAATCTCCTTAGAATGAATCTGTCCGCCCGGCAACGAAGTACGCAGCCGTATAGGCTGCAATATGATGTCGCTGATGAGATCAGTAGACGAGGCAAGGCTCTAAATCCTTATTAGATTAATACGAACATAATGAAGAGGTTTTTTCTACGCTGGGAGTACTAGAACGATAGTATTGTTTGTTTTTTTCTTTGCATAGATAATATTTTAACCAGATTTTTAATAATTTACAGTTAAAACTGAAAATAGGGAGAGTTGTTGTAAAATTGGAAAATAGTAAAAATAAAATTATCGACAAATGGCTCGAGTTCAACGAAAGCCTAAAAATATGATTTAGTTAAATTAATAGCGATCACCGTTCACTGCCTAAAAACAACGTGGACGTGGCCTGAAACTATGTCAGATTTCGGGATTCACGTCATGAACTTCAAACTTCAACTAAATCACGACAACTGACAACAATGGCAATTTCCTTGATTTGTTTATTTGGCAATATTTGCATTTAGCGTTAGCCCTGCCTAGTGACGTCACAATGATTCAGTCTATTGACTTCATTCAGCTTGCTGCATCCTATCGAAACGTCGAGTTTTTAAAATGACACGTTAAAAATATATGGGTGTATCTTTATTATTACAACAAAAATTAAAGAAAGAAAAAAAACAAAAAAAATGTATATTATCGTATGTCCGGAAATGCACCGTATTCTCAGATATAGTGTCAAAAAAGATAATTTTTCCAGTTTTTTGAAGATATCTCAAGAACCGTTTGAGATCAGCAATATTAAAGATACACCCTCTACAGGGTTATTCACGGTATGCGCCACGGAAGATTATGGCTGTGTCTCTGGATTTTAGGATCTTTTTATTTTTGAAGTGGATAGAGACCCGGCAGAGGTACGTTTTAAAATTATATTCATAATGCACAGGGTGTCCCAAAAGCATGAAACATATCAAAGTTATGTTTTTTTAAAAGGAATGCTCCTATGTTATTGCATTTTTAGATTGTCTGAGAAGAAAAAATAAGATTGGTTTTTACAGTTGGTGTTTAAATTCAGAAGTTTTTGAGTTATAAACAAGTGAAAATCGTAATTTTTCAAGTTCAAGGCCCTGTACAACGAAAACGGTTCAAAATAGAGAAAAACGGCTTACATGTCCCTATTTTAACTTTTCATGTACTATCCTATGGTATAGAAACATTTGTACTTTCTTTGATTTTTTTATTTGTCGACGCGTGGAGACATCTCAGAATTTTTCAAATTTTTTATCACCCTGTATGAACATTTCATCTACATCATTGAATAGTACATGAAAAGTTAAAATAGGGACATGTAAGCCGTTTTTCTCTATGTTGAACCGTTTTCGTTGTACAGGGCCTTGAACTTGAAAAATGACGATTTTCACTTGTTTATAACTCAAAAACTTCTGAATTTAAACACCAACTGTAAAAGCCAATCTTCTTTTCTCTTCTCAGACAATCTAAAAATGCAATAACATAGGAGCATTCCATTTAAAAAAAACATAACTTTGATATGCCACTCTCATATAGGACACTCTGTATACTCCAAAATAATTTTAAATTATGGCGATTGTGATTCTGTACTTGAGTTTTCAAATTTTTTTTTTAAGAAGTCCATCGTTTGGCCTACAGAGACCGCTTCGAATAAGCTGGGACAACCTGTATAGTTTTGACTGAACTTAACTGAACTCACCCTAAATTTTCTCGACATTTCACAAGGTGCTAAACGCAATTACCTACCAAAGAATTACAGCACCTACTGTGATTGGTCAGTTTTTACAGTGCATGAATAAATTTTTTTCAAATGAGGCTAGTTACAGGTAGTTACAGCCTAATTAAAATTTAATGTGCATTCCTATTAAAGATTAACAGTAGAAAAAGAAAATTAATTCAGTACGACCTGACTGGAAACTGAGACCACGGTGTTTCGCCTTTGTTAACACTTATCAGTTTAGGTATACGAGAGCAGTCCAAGTCAAGCATGCCGATTGCCGATCGAAGGATGAAAATTGAGGTCTTATCGCCGGAAATATTATGGCTTAATGCCATCTAGCGGCCAGTAGCCAGTATAGTATAACTGATTAGCCTAAGCCACGGTGTAAGATAAAACCCATAAGATAAACCCTTAAATAAATAAGAAACAGTCCAGGCTGTGTTGGTTTCCAGTCCATCTTGTTTCTCATTCCTTATCAGTCGGAAGAAACAAATTTGAATCAATATAGGGTTTACTTATACGCTTCAGGGTAATTGTTCCGGTGTACGTGGCGGAGCTCTACTTACTAGAAATTTCAAATAACACATGCCAAACGGCATGTGGCTTAAGCTACACCTGGCTGTGTTCCCAGCCACTATAAAGCTTTCAGCTTTATCCGGTCACTCCATGCTGTGCTGGTGGTAGTGCGAGTGCTACTTATTATTACAGTGAAGCAAAAATGAGCTTAACGCTTTACGTTTTATAATAATAAGTCAGGAAACTAATGGATTTTTCTTAATGATAATTACTTTTTCAATAATAATTGCTTTACTTTAATATTAACGCACTAATTGCTTTTCCTTCAAGTTTACGCTTTAGGGTTAGTTATAATAAATATCTGTTAAAGTGATGTTAGAATGCATTCATGCATTTGTAGGTGTTGAAGTGCGATTTTTTGACTTCGATGTTTAGCAATAAAAAGCCCTTCATTATTGACATTGCTGCAATACGTGGTTTTTACTTGTGAATATAGGATAATATTACCTTTTACCTATATTTGTATGTTGTATTAAAGATTTGTTTATTGGACGCATATTATATAACACTAAAAGAATATAAAGATCTTTCCGAATATCCTTGTGCAAACAAAAAGGAAAAATTAATTAGAGCACAAAGTTTTAAGATCTCTGCTATCAAAAGCAAAATATAATAAGAAAAATTTCACGTCCTTTTGAAGCGTATTTTTCACAAAGATAAAATTTTCACTTGTTGATAGAAATATACGAGGCTTTATTTATCTCATTTGACGTTGCATTGCGGAAGCAAACGTGCAGAGTTCCCGTTCTTCTTACGTAATGTTTACGCAGGTATATTTGTTTTATACATGAAGATAATCTTGAATAATCGCAATTAGTTTATACCAGCTTCACTGTTGGCAGCTTGCTGCTACTTACAGCTAATCTCATTCCTATTTCAAGCTTTCAACAGGCATATATTTATTGGAATTTATTTCATACTTTACCATTCCAAATATTTTGATCACTATTGTAACCAATATGGATTTAGAAAAGAGATTAATGCAGAAGATTTTCTAATGAACAGTTGTATTTTTGCTAAAAAAAAAATTTCGGCTACTTTATCACCAAATTACAGTTTTTTTACCGCTGTTGGCTGAACGAAACAAAAATTTTACTTTTCTATATTAATTACACGAAGCTAGAAAGTTTAAATTTTTTATGTTTATAATTTATCTCTATTGCTGGGGTGGACGTAAATGATGGATCACCCTGTACAAGTAACTGAAAATATAAAACACACACAAAAAATGACCGCCCTTATGACAAAGTGGATCTACAACCTAAATGTATTTTCGATGACAGAGCTGGCCCCCTTGTACATTTCTTATTAATGAATGTACAATTTAAAAGTCATCAGAAGGAATTATTCAACGTTGAGCAACTTCCTGTGCGTGGTGAATAAAATACTTTTTTCTTTTAAATCGAGCTCCGTTTCTCACTTTTTTGTATTCCATAAAACTCACTTTTTATTTGGTATTATTCAAACGCAACGTACTGGTAACTGAATGAATATTTAGTAGCTAATTGTCATGCAGAACTTGTATGTGATTATTGTGTGAACGAAAAGGATGCGTACGGTTGAAACTGTACCTACGGTTTTTCGTGCTTGACTAAATAATCATATTATTTGCTAAACGTTAACCAAAAAGAAAGAACCTTAAAAAATTCAAGTAATAATCCAAATTGTTTTTTTAATCGCCAATAATAAACACAGGACACTAGACTTCCTTCCCTTTTCAATTGAAATCGCTGAATAATTTGGTAGCCTTCAACTCTAAATTGCATAAATTTGCATTCTTTCATTTAAGAATTCTTCAATCAACTTTGGAACAAATTAAGTAATAATATAAGAACTTTCATACCTAAATATTTAGGCAAACAATTAAAGCAATTTGTCCTGAAAACACATGCAAGCTTAATAAGCTTTTAATTTTTTCTTATAACTTATAGGAAAATTGATCACAAAATATTGTTTTCTTTTTAATTTTCTTATTAAAACTTATTTCAAGCTTTATCTAGTAAAAAATATTACAACAACATAATACAACACAGTGAAAGTAGACAATCATCAAACAATGAGGGAGGTAGTCAGATAAAAAAAAACAAAAATACAACCGTCACACGCAAAACTACAATCCCACCGCAAATAAAATTATAAACCAAAATCCAATAGTTCTAATGGGTGTACGCATCGAGAAGGTGATGTCTTTCTGTTTTCTTTAAAAATTCATTATTGGGGTCTCGTTACTTCGACTTGGAGGGCCACAATCTGCACCTCCGGATGGAATTAATATTCCAGTTCCTCTTACCCGTTGCTGAAACCTTCTTAGTTCATTCCTTGGGAATGTCTTCGGTTTGGAATAACTTTGAGTATAAATAATTCTTAGGGCTTCATACTTGTTACTGCATTATTATGGCTTCCACCTAACATCTCGTATCTGCATATTTGCGCGCATTTCAAATACATTTTCTTATAAATAATTAGGGTAATAAATAAATAAACAGGTTATCAATTATTGCTCCAAGTTTATATAGACTTCACGCTAGATCAAGTTAGTCTTCATTTGTTGCCAAACATTTGTTGAGTAAAATTGGATTCTAATGAATTTCAGATCATACAGGGTGTCCCAGCTTATTCGAAGCGGTCTCTGTAGGCCAAACGAAGGACTTTTTCGAGAAACTTTTTGAAAATTCAAGTACAGAATCACAATGGCCATAATTTAAAATTATTTTGGAGTATACAGGGTGTCCCATATGACAGTGGCATATCAAAGTTATGTTTTTTTAAATGGAATGCTCCTATGTTATTGCATTTTTAGATTGTCTGAGAAGAGAAAATAAGATTGGCTTTTACAGTTGGTGTTTAAATTCAGAAGTTTTTGAGTTATAAACAAGTGAAAATCGTCATTTTTCAAGTTCAAGGCCCTGTACAACGAAAAGGGCTTAAGATAGAAAAAAAACGGCTTACATGTCCCTATTTTAACTTTTCATGTACTATCCTATGATGTAGATGAAATGTTTATACAGGGTGATAAAAAAATTAAAAAATTCTGAGATTTCTCCACGAGTCGCCAAATAAAAAAATCAAAGAAAGCACAAATGTTTCTATATCATAGGATAGTACATAAAAAGTTAAAATAGGGACATGTAAGCCGTTTTTCTCTATCTTGAACCGTTTTCGTTGTACAGGGCTTTGAACTTGAAAAATGACGATTTTCACTTGTTTATAACTCAAAAACTTCTGAATTTAAACATCAAATGTAAAAGCCAATCTTATTTTCTCTTCTCAGACAATCTAAAATTGCAATAACATAGGAGCATTCCATTTAAAAAAACATAACTTTGATATGCCACTGTCATATGGGACACCCTGTATACTCCAAAATAATTTTAAATTATGGCCATTGTGATTCTGTACTTGAATTTTCAAAAAGTTTTTTGAAAAAGTCCATCGTTTGGCCTACAGAGACCGCTTCGAATAAGCTGGGACACCCTGTATATTGAGAGAATATTTCTTTTCTTTTTTTTTTCTTACATTACCTTAATTAGCTAATCGATCCATATTCTTTGTTCGTTTGTAAATAACATACCGTAGCAGTAAATTGTCGTAAGAATTCCCAGATTTATAATATAAACAATATGCCTTCAGCCATTTGGTTTTTTCTGGATTATCATTTTATTCTACAGTGTCACAAATACTTTTCGTACTCTGTCCTTAAATTTAATGAGGTGGGATCTTTCAATGATTTGTTGACATCAAGTCAGGGATAGGGATGATCATTATAAAAATATATTTTCGTGAACAACGCAGTATCTTTGTGAAATAATACGCTACTGTTAGGCTGTAAAAGCTTTTCTTACATTGGTTGAAAAGTCTGGATGCCGGTGTCTTTTCATGCATACCCTGTCTTCCATTATTAATAAACGATGTTTATTTGGAGCAAGATTGCATTTTTCCAATTTGTTTTTATCTACTGTGTTCTTGTAGGTGTTCTTCATTTAATTGTTAATTTTTGCGCTTCATTTTAACAATAATAATTCCCACAATGCTTGTGTTATTCAGTAAGTTCTCAAGTATCTAAGTTAAACCATTGTTACAAAGGACACAATCAATGATTTATTTGAGAATCTACTACAATAATTCTCACCGAGTCGGTTCAAATCTAGTGATCTATTCTTGATAAGAGTTGAAATTATTTTATAAATAAAAAGGTTCTTAGCTTTTACCAAGTTCCTGCAGTACTGTTGTTTATATCTATTAATTCCGGCTAAATTGCCAGGCTAATAATTGTATTAACTTTGGGGCATGATAAAACCAGTAAGACATGTAACGTTATCGACTAAGCTGTTTAAACAAAATTAGTATGGTGGACTTTTCAAGGAAAACCTTAAAACAATAATTGATAAGCATTCCCGAAGATCACCAGAATTGGTGGTGCCAGAATCAAAAATGGTCCTACTACTGACCAGTATTAGTTATTTTCAGGCAAAATTTGATTATGCAAAACAATTAGAAAAAATTCTAGAAAGCTTGAAAACTTGTAAGGAAATGTTGACTAGGTACATTAATATAGGTGTACTCTCTGTACACTGAGAGTTGTCCGTTGTCATGCCGCACTGATTCTGACTAAACAATTTCATTTAATTCGATTTGAATCGTACACTTATTTCAAAGTCGAACCAGATGTGGTATCGCAGTTCGTGTCAGTGGCGTGTGTTGAGGAATAATGAATATCCTATAAATATATTATTTCGACAAGTTATTGACGAAGTAGTGCCTTGCAACTTTTTGATAACAAATATTACATAATGCAAGTAAATAAGAATGATAATAATTATTATTGTTATCATCATGATAGAAATATCATGTCACCTACCTGCTGGTTGCCGTTTAAAAGAAAGAATAACACCTCCGTTTTCTTATTTGCAAGTAAAATATTCCAGCAATTTTACCACAAGACCACGTACTAGGGAGTTCAATCGTTTCCCAGGCAAAACAAGGAAATAGATTTTTAGGCATTCGCGAAATTAAGTTACTCATAGTTCATCACACCGTACAATATAACACAGGTAATTCTGCTAATTTCGTATTAAAAACGTTTCAATTTCAAATCACAACAAAAACCTTATTTAGTATATTTACCGCTGACACTGACACTTGAGAGTAGCGACGATCGTAATATCGTATCAATCTAAGCGTATCAAGACGCGAGTCGATACTTCCGTCTCACTCTCGCTCATCTTTTTAGAATTGCTGACGATTCAAACGTATTTCTGACAATACGTCCCATTTTAACTCGATTGGGTATGCAATGCAATAGAAGGAGTAAGGAATATAACGAGATGATGTATCCTTAGTTCTCACAACAGACAACTCTCAGTGTACAGACTTTAAGTCCGATAAGTCTACCGATATTTGCTGCTTTCGCGGTTGGTGGTGAAAGCATTTACTTTTTGCGGATCACTAGACAAAACGTCAAGTTTCTGAATTAAGTCAAGCCATCACTACTCATAGTTGCGTCTCCATATTACGAATCGTTCACCAGCATTCTCAAGGGTCATGATAGGATCAGCATATTCGCCTTTAAAAGGAACAGCAAGGATTCAAGATCGGCCTTTTTTTCTAAGGTTGCGACTAAATTAAATTTAGACTTTCCTAATATTCTAAAAATTGCAGACATCGTCTCGCAACCACTGAAAGTATGAAAAAGAGGACGTTTCTCGAAGTCAGTGATCCATGTCTCACGCTACAAGGCGAGAACACCACCTGTTTGCTTAGTCTCTTCCTCAGAAAAAGTCACTACTGCGTAACAATCATTAGTCGTAAAAACGTTATTTGGATCGCGTTCAAAAAAAGTTTGTAAATACAAAAATAATAATTTTTCATCCCCACTTTCCTCAATTAACTACCTGTATACAGGGTGTCCCAGCTTATTCGAAGCGGTCTCTGTAGGCCAAACGATGGATTTTTTCAAAAAACTTTTTGAAAATTCAAGTACAGAATCACAATTGCCATAATTTAAAATTATTGTGGAGTATACAGAGTGTCCCATATAAGAGTGACATATCAAAGTTATGTTTTTTTAAATGGAATGCTCCTAGGTTATTGCGTTTTTAGATTGTATGAAAAGAGAAAATAAGATTGACTTTTACAGTTGGTGTTTAAATTCAAAAGTTTTTGAGTTATAAACAAGTGAAAATCGTCATTTTTCATGTTCATGGCCCTGTACAACGAAAACGGCTGAAGATAGAGAAAAACGGCTTACATGTCCCTATTTTAACTTTTCATGTACTATCCTACGATGTAGATGAAATGTTTACACAGGGTGATAAAAAATTTTAAAAATTCTGAGATTTCTCCACGCGTCGCCAAATAAAAAAATCAAAGAAAGCACAAATGTTTCTATACCATAGGATAGTACATGAGTTAAAATAGGGACATGTAAGCCGTTTTTCTCTATCTTCAGCCGTTTTCGTTGTACAGGGCTTTGAACTTGAAAAATGACGATTTTCACTTGTTTATAACTCAAAAACTTCTGAATTTAAACACCAACTGTAAAAGCCAATCTTATTTTCTCTTCTCAGACAATCTAAAAATGCAATAACATAGGAGCATTCCATTTAAAAAAACATAACTTTGATATGCCACTGTCATATGGGACACTCTGTATACTCCAAAATAATTTTCAATTATGGCCATTGTGATCCTGTACTTGAATTTTCAAAAAGGTTTTTGAAAAAGTCCATCGTTTGGCCTACAGAGACCGCTTCGAATAAGCTGGGACACCCTGTATACTTAATTAACTCATAATAATACGGAATAATTTGGTAATTGTTTACATCCGCGGCTCCTAAGTTTCATCAATTTTTTGGGGACCGAGGAGCGAAATAGGGGTGCTGGGTGGGTAAGAAGCTAAAAACAGCCATTGCAAACTAATATTAAGGTCACAACTAAGGCCTCTTTGGCACTACGGTCGAATTTCTATTTTTTTCTTCACTTTTAGGGCAAGGAAAATCTTCGAGATTAACAGTAGCACGATTTTTATTTTCAAATTTGCATTTATTTTGCATTTATATTCCAAAAATTGTAACATCAAATTCTGTGTTCTGTTCACGATATGAGAAAGCGGATATATTGGGAGTCCGCGTCTGTATACGTTTGGAAGCGGTTCCCATTATCATTAGTGGTTTCATCCGTAGTTAGATCCGAGACTAGTGGTATTTCTCGGCGCTTGTGTCAGGACCGTACTTTCGTTGCACTCCCAAAATCAATTTTTAAAGTCGTTTTGTGGCCTTCCCTTTTATTTGCAAAGCTAATGAATACCTTCCTGGTGTTACTATAGGTATATGCTCTCCACCCCTATATAGTTGCCATAGTGAAACTGTAGGAGCCGCGGATGTAAATAATGACCAAAAAATCAATTAAATTCGTAAAATGCAAAAAAAAATGCATCCCATGAAAAGTATATGAAGAAGTACATTCATCGATCACCCTACCTCCACACAAAAATCTGTTTATTCAGCTTGAATTATTGTATTTTTCGTCTAATTTTGCTTGACTAACTGGATCTCCAGGAATTCCAGGTAGGTACATGAAGAAGAACGCCAATAAGGTGTTTGCATAGACGCCGACTTTGTCAGACTCACTCTGGAAACTCCCGGTTTCTAAATTTCTCAACGAAAATGTCAGTGTGTCTCAGCACTCAGCGGTGGAAATTTACTTCGCGATTTTACTTCACTGCCTGTTTCTATTACCTACCATGTTTAAATAAATATATACCGAATTTCGCTGCATTCCTGAATGCAATTAAATCAAGTTCCCGTAATAGAGGTATGAGAAATATTTCACTCGGCAATTTAAATTATCTTGAGATCTAGAGATTTCAAAAATCTAATTTTTCAGCCAGGATATTACGAATTTTCGCTGAATTACTGCCTGAGAAGTCCATTTAAATTTCGGTTATAAATAATCAAATCTTTTTAATATCCAAGTCATTTCTGGCGTTTTAGTAAAATATATTATAGAAAGATGTAATTTACGAGACAAATTTAAACCTACCAATCCTCGACTAAATTATTCGGTATATTATACCTACAAATTTTTAAAGAATTTAAAAGTACTCAGTTTCGCTTGTCGGAATTTAATTGCAATATAGTTTACGCTAGCCATTTCCAGCTAAATTGCCGAACATGGCATGGTAATTAGTACTCCAGAGCGTTATCATGGATTGAGGTACAATTTACGTAAATGTCTCTTCAATCAAGTATCATCATTGCTTCAACTGGATCAGATTGACATCGGTCAATCAGTCATTGAAATTACTGGATCAGTCAAGATTTAGAGTAAGCAATCTAATACGAGTTACGAGTTATTCAAGCAGTATAAAAATTTTTATGAAGTCATTATAATATCACAAATCTAAAATTCGTTTATTATCCTGCTGATTTCAGTTAAATAATGACGTACCACATTCTGCATTATTCAAGCTTAGAGACCAACTACTTCATGTCTTTCTTCGTCATTAAAATTAGAGTGTTTAAGCCAGTTTGTGTTATGTACATTAAAGATTGCCAAGATTGCTATCTCGGCTTCAGGATAATAATTATTTATCTGTAGAATAGTTGCTTTGCTGCATAACAATTAAAATTATAATAAAGATACTCGTAGAGTGCCAGAAGCGACGCCCGCTCATAAATTCATAGTTTAAAAAGACATAATATTATAATTTTTCTACTCCCAACCTTTAATCTGCATATTAAGTATGAATCACCAGTGCTTTAATGGGTCTCATTAAGATACAAATTTTCATTAAAGCACTGGTCAAGCTATCCAATGGCAGAGGAGCATTTGCAATCGAATCGGTTCGTTTTCGCTCACAATCGGGTCGGCAAGCCAACCGAAGTCACAGAGTTGTCATACTCACGACAAAAATTGCCTTGTGATATAAGTTCTGTATTTCTGAAAAAAAAATCTGAACGTTTATTTAATTTAGAACATAAGTAACATTCAAAGAAAATTTATCAAGATTTTATGTTACCTTAATTAATTTGATAGGTAGGTATATCGTGTAAAAGATAGGAAGATAAAGTATTATATATCATTCGTAGCGGTCCGTGATATAGTATTCAAAGCGGCAACGCTGCGACCGTGACCGTCGCGTGCGCAGGTAAGCAATATCGTAATTAATGGCTGACAATGTTATTAAAATTATTACTGAAAATCAAAGCGTAAAATTCGGAATTCGAACTTCGCATAATAAAAATTACGCAGTAGTGAGTAGTGCCCTTAAACTTGATACTAAAACATGTCTCAGCAGAATAATCTTAGTGACGAAAAGAAAATTTGGTACCTAATATGCGTAAGCAACCTATCTTAACCTCAATGATCCGCAATTGTACACGGTTCATTGTTAAAATATATAATTTTTCAATCTTTTCTATGAAATAAAAAAGGGTCGTAGAAAAAATAGTGTATGGAACTCGCAGATAATGGCTATTAATACGCTCTTATGATGGTTAAGACACTCGCCTACGGCTCGTATCTTAACCATCATACTCGCGTATTAATAGCCTTCATTATAAGCTCGTTGCATAATATACTATTTTACAACTTACAAAAACGTAATACGTTGATTAAGTGGACATTCTTATCTTATTCATTCATTCTGACCTTCGGTGGCTTTGTGCAGCTCATGCTTATAATTTAAATATTTAATTTATAATTTTTCTAAGTAAATAATGTAAATAATCTTTTAATCCTCTAGGTATAATAATGCGGTATTAAATAATACCTAGTTCATAATAATAATTATTGTTGCATTACTTCTAAACAATATTCTCACGTTTCAGTTTAAATAAGTATAAGAAATAATTAAATTCCTTCAGGTTGGTATTTAAAAATCCAATCAAATTAATTTACCTCACGCTAATACAATGCATATTAAATAGGGTAAAACCGGGACCTGTTTTTCCATAGAATAAACTAATAACGACTTGGCTGCATGTGAATGAACCTAAGTGATTTTTTATACAACGCTGGGAACATTCGTACCGGATTTGAGCAGGATACTTTCTTCGTCCGCACATTCAGCAACATCCTGTCTAGTCATGCTTCGTTGTTCTTATTTAACGAGTATGAATATTCCACAGGATGAAATAAAACAACACTTCCATAACCGGGATTGCAGGTATTTTTCTTCTGTCGGACACAGGTAAATTAAGATATGGTAGAAGGGTGATACCTGAAGAGCATCAAGAGTAAATTTTATAATATAATAGTGCTTATCTAGCAGGAAATATTTAAGTTAAATTCAATGTTGAAACCTTCTAATTACAGAGAACAAATAAAAGTACCCAGGCTAGTTCAAAACTGAAAGCGTTTAACAATCAATCCCTTGGATAGTGGCGATACAGTTGGTACAGTTACAGTTGGAGACACAAACAAAATGAAACAATGACAAGCTATTAAATCAAGGCTCAATCACTGAATCACTGAATCTTCATAGTAAAGCACCAGCAGCGAATTGGTTTCTGCACGGGTATTTTAAAAGTCCATCAACTTGTTATAATAATTAACATGACCATGTAAAGATACGTGCAGGTCTGAGAAAAAGAATTTATGCCGTAATTATTTAATTGAATAGGAAAATAGAGTAATTTACATGCTCAATATTTAATAAGGTATTAATAATCATACCTTCCAACGGATTAAAAGGGGAGATGGAAGATCCAATGTAAGAAAAAATTACAAGTTAAACAGGAAATTACGCGAGAAATTATTTTCAACTCCCGTCGTCGAAGAAATCCGTGTATCAATTTCCATGCGGAAAATTGCCTACTACTGTTGTTAAAATAAAATAAAATAATAGCACAGAGATTGTAATAAATGTAAATAGAACCGGATTGCTGGTAAATAAATAAACCCTATGTAACAGTTAACTGCGGGATATTTTTATTTTTATATAGTAAGGTTAGTATATAATTTAAAAATACCAATGTAAACATTTGTGGGAATGATGAGGTTTTTATCCAACAAGTCATCATAATCAAGAGAAAATTGTTTATAAAAAATGTTTTTAAGAATAGTTTAAAGTAATTCCTAATTGACCATTTTTTCTTGCATGATAACAAAATATATAACAATTTATTACCTTTTACTTGAAAAAATCACTTATTAAATTAAATTATTAAATACTGCGATTATATATAATCACTTTTGCTGCCTAGGCAATTCTGGTAGTCTGATAATTTATCTGATAATCAATCAAAAATTATACATACGGAACAATATCATTTGATACGTCAAAAATTGCATACTCAAGACGGAGAAATCTACCAGGAATGTAGCATGAGCCCAATTCGGATTAAAATGGAATACCTACCACGTTTTAAGCAGAGCATTGCAATCTCGGATTGCCTAGCGTAAGGTGAGCAGCGTCGTAGTCATATTCCCCTGATTAACTGTGTTAATCTCCTGAAGTAATTTGCTAAACCCAAATGACCTGCCCAGATGAAAACGGAACTCATAGAACCGAGTGCGAGACTGCGAAGTACCTATAGAGTTTAGCATCGACTTGATAAGCAGCTTCAAGAAACTTTTCTCCGAGTTTATAGGCTCGAAACGCTTTAATCTCGGGCAACTTGAATAATCTCAAATCAATATTGATAATCTGCAAGGAATCTTTTAACTTGGATTGGGATGATAAAATGACCCTATAGTCACTGAAGTTTTAAATCTTTGCTTCTTGTATAATAAACAAAATATTCCGTTTTTGAATATTGATGTTTGAAGTTTTCAGGAATTGTTTATTATTCAGGAATTAGAGAATTAACACCGCATGATCTCAAAATGAACTTCAATTATTGTTAGTTGGTTAGATTATGTAATGTCAATGTTAAATTCCGTTTCGCTTAAACCACGGCTTAAACTAAACTTGTCGTGGTTCGTGATGTTTATACGAAAGCGTCCTCGAAGACAAGCCCATGAGGTTTCAGCGATTCTTCGGGGAACAACTATAGCATAGGGTACTTGCTATTTCACATTCTCTATTCCAAGCGTGCTTGCAATGCAAATTTCCAGTAGTAATTCGTAATGCTCGAGGTATTTAATATTAAGCACTCTCATTGACTTCATAAGTAGGTACTAGATAGATATGCGGTTAAGAACAAGAAAATTTTTAACTTCGTAATGCATTTCTCCCCCCAAAAATGCATTTTAGATGAGAGATGAGATTAAATTGGAGAAAAGTTTAGCCATTGCTTAAGATGTATTTATCTGCAGAATATTATAGGCTTTAGATTGTTTCAGAATGTGCACTGACTTCAAGATCAGAAAACATTGTTAGGACACAGCTCACGTATATCATTGGAGAAATATTGTAATAAAAAGTCCATATTTCATTCTAATTTTTGACGCAACGCTTCGCATCGATTTGCTATATCATTTATCTTCCCTAAAATGGTCCAGTGGCTAGGTGTATAAAAGTAAAATGTCCCCATTTTTATGACAGAAATGCCTGCGCGCGGGATATCCTTTAATAATAACTTGTTAACATTTTAACATAAGTAACTCTTCCACCTACGTCGATTATCGTGACACCTCAAGAGCATTTTTTGTTCGCCCAGTAGGTATGTGCACACAAACGAAAGTATGTAATATTGATCTAAAAGAATGTTACTGCCTTGCCTTCTCAGGGGTCTCCGCGAATTCGGCAACTCTTCCAAGCGACGATAAATATAATTTGCAACATTTTCGGAGCGAGTTAAAATATAATAAATGAATTTGCGAAGCTCTTAGGAAGTTTTTCCTTTCCGCATTCCTACGCGTTATTGATAAAAACTGTTTATTTTCGTTATATAGGCCATGGAGGAAAACACAACTTACCTAACTTTGGTCCCCCATGCTGGTTTGAGTGTTCCGATTCACTGAATCAGTAAATTATTTCTCCATTCAGTGGTTTTTATTTCTCAGCTGTCTTATACAGTTGGGCGCAAAAAATCTGTCGACTCTTTTCAAGCTCATCAAATCTGTACACCCAGGAAGGTGTATACAAGCGAGGCGGAGAGGGAGGGCATTGTTTTCAAACGATAATAATAATAGTGGAAGAATACAATGAACATTTGGCTGGTAAATTTCCGACATATAAAATTGACTCAAACAACCAACAATAATGTAATGATGGCGTTATCAACTGGTTAAATACGCTTAAAGATCAACTTAAAAAAAAGTTGACCTGTTTAAGGTTTTTTGATTCAATAATCCCACCTACAATAGGTAAATAAAACTAAAATCTCTCATTTGCAAGATTGTAAGATCTGTTAGATGTTTGTGAATGGATATATTTATAGAAAAAAATAATATCTCTGGAGAGGAGGACCAGATGAGAATATTCACATTTGTATTGGACAATAATAATTGTATTGTAATGAAGGAACACTAGCAAAGTATTATTCTGCCATGTTTGTTACATTCTCTGAAATAATCAATAATCAGCTAATTTGTTGTTTCATGAAAATTCCTGCTGACATGGCAGGAATATTCTAATTCTAATTCCATTCTAAGAGAATAATTCCGCCCATGTAATCTACCGCTCGACGCCTTGATTGCTGCGTCTATTTCAAGTAATCTAACTAACGTTTCCCTGGACTTCGTCAAATGAAACATACGTAGGATCTATTGTATTTCAGCGTCGCTTATTCCATTGATAAAGGTTAGTTGTTTTTCTTTAATTCTACGGCGAGTCCGGGTAGGCTTGGCGGACGATCCTGTTTACCACGGCTTCGAACTCCTTTAGAGATTCATTCGTCTTCTCTTTTCTGCTCTAGAAAAGCCTGCTCCATATGACGATTGCCGAATCGAAGTTCTAACGCTGCATTTAATATTGTCGAGTAATTCGAGTACAGGTCCACCGGCAGTATTTGCAGCATGTCCACAACTTGCCCCCGAAGAGCAAGAACAAGTGCTGTTGCCTTCTCTGAGTCTTTCCACAAATTAGCTTTGCAGGCTGAAAGAAATTGCATTTTTTAAGCCCTCCAGGGCGTTGTTCCATCGTGGTGGTTTCACTTTTAAGTTGAGTATATTCTCGAAGTCGATATCCATCTCCTCTACAAGCAGCTTTGTTTTATGTTCCACTCGATTTTCGAACCATTTTACTTCATCGCGAACACCACCGACTTCGTTGCGAACACTGTTGACTTCATCACGAACATTATCAATGTCTTGTTTTACTTTATTTATAGTTCACCTACATAATCGTCCCTTTGTTGATGAAAAACTTTTAGTAGCTTCCTTCACTGTCTTTCTGTTGCAGCAGCAGCATCTCTTCATGCACAGTCTTTCTGTTGCAGCAGCTTCTCTGCTGCATTAACATCATTTTCTTTAACATTTCCTCAACCATTCTGCCACTTTCAGTGTCCTTTCCACTTCGCAAATTAACCGTTTAATAATTAGTCTTCTTGCTGGAATCGTTAGTTCTCACACCACTAAAACGTTCTCTTCTCTTCATTGTTTCAAATTGTCTTTGATTGGACAAAGGTCCATCTAACGGGGGCAAGGTTTTTATTAAAATTACACTAACGGAAATTAGGTATCCGAGTAGAAGTCTTTTTTCTTCTAACCATCATAAAAAATTGTTGCGCTACTTTACTTTATTTTATTTCTGATACTTGTAATATTAAAAAAAATCTGATGATATAACTATGGAACTGGAGATGTTATACTTGCAATTATTATCACACGGTATTTTTAATTTAATAGCACTTAAAGAACATCAACAAGAAACGATGAGAAATTCGCTGATAATTTTACATCCTTGATAGACGGAGAGGAAGCAATTATTATCATCAATCAAATGTAATTTGGCACTGTCTTCGCTGCTAGTAACAGAACTCTTCTTGAATACTGCTCGTCGATAGAATAGATACTTACCTACATTTTCATCGATTGTTCTGACGGAGAAGGGTCTGCGTAATACCTTTGGGATAACTGATATAATGGAGTGGGATTTCGAACGGCAGATACTTGTTCAAGGAAATTGAACACGATGTTAAGACAATTTAAAAAACTTTACACACCTAAGTCGATTGGAAAGCTTCCCTTTTCTGCTATGATATAATAATAGTCCAATAAATAAGCCGGAAAATATTGCACGATCTGGAAATATTTCTTTTTTTTCAGGATTTATTAGAGCTTCAGGAACATTCATCACCACTAATTCCTGCATTACCTCGAAAAATTAGAATACTAGGGTACTTTCCTCCCTCCCAAAACACCCCAAATAGTAACAGTGATTAAAAAGTTATGAAAAGTCAAAATTACATTTCGAAAATTGTCTCTCGGGGTCGCTGGTTACGAATCCTATGTCTAAAAGCAAGTGAGAGTGGTTCCAACCCTCAAAACCTCCTCAAGAAGCAATAGTGCTACAAAAAATCAGTCGTCTTGGGAATGGTCAACTTAAATGAAATTCCTCAGCTTACAAATCAATCATCAGCTATCAAAAACGGAAAAAAAGAAAATTTTATCAGAATTACGGATCATGAAGTGATCGCAAAAACCCCCGCGCGACAATTTCCGAGGCGGAAAATTAATTTATTTGTAGTGCTGAAGCTTCTTCCAGAGGAGGGGGCTCGATGGATTGGAACACCCTCACTTCCTTTTCGACCTCGGATTCGTAATCGGCGAGCCCGAAAACCACCGAGAAATGATTTCCGAGGTAAAATTTTGGATTTTAAATGTTTTTTATCACTGTTACTATTTGGGATGGTTTTAAGGATTTGGTACCACTCTCACTTGCTTTTGAACCTCAAATTCGTAATCGGTGAGTCCGAAAACCCCCTAGAGATGATTTTCGAGGTGAACTATTGAATTTATTTATTTATTTTTATCAATGTTATTATTTTGGGTATTTTGGGGAAATCAGACTTATTTTCTCATTTTTCGAGATGATGTAGGGGTTAGTGGTGATGAATAATCCTGAAAGTCTAAGGAATTCAGGAAAAAAATTCAAAATTAGTCCTGTTCCACCGCTTTTCTAGATTTTCCGAATTTTTTCCTAATTTTTCGAAGAAAGTATCATTCTTTAGCGCATTCTGAGAAAAAGTTCTCCTTAACATATGGGTCCACAAATGCATCGTTTTCGACATACAGCATGTTGAAACAAGTTTTATTCAGTATTTTGACGAACCTATCTTAGGGACCGTTTGAGATAAAAAGCTTATCATTAATAATATTTTTTTGCGCGCTTATTAAGTTTTTTCAAGCCACAGTGGCGGAGATTTAAAGGATGTGTGAGTTTTTTTCCTTTAATTTCTAGGCCATTGATAAAATTGACATTTTGAAAGCACATTTTGACATTTTAAACAGCCAATCGTTTATACATAACAAGGGTAGTTCTGAGCAAAATCCACCTAGGTATTGGATAATAGTTACTTACCTAATTTTGTTCAAAAGTGTATAATATAGAAGACAAAAATATTTTTTGTACAACTGCCATTAAAAGTCACACTTTTAACGACAGCTGACAGCATTAAAAGTGATTGTTTACATGGAAGCGTGTTAAAAGTAATTCTATCTACTTTTTCTGTATTTACATTCTCTTAACTATATTTTCTCATGAAGAAATCAGACAAAATTATATGATAATAATAATAATAATAATAATAATAATAATAACATTTATTCCAGCTCAAAATCCGTATACATTTTTAAATAGCAATCAATTTATAATAACAATTCGTCTCAATTATTACGACTACTTTACATATTAACAAAAGAGCAAGAACAAATGGAATGTATCCGACTCTCATGTCCATTTATCTTCACAATCTGTCCTACTCCCTTCCAAGATTCATTGTATCTCTTTTCTTCACATTAGATAGGAACATCTCAACTTATACAAGACATAACAGGGCGCTAGACAGCGTGCCACCGCAGCAACATAAGCCAATGCTTGTGTGTTGTGAGGGGGCAAGCCATCCATACGCATATCAAGCCTCATTTTACTAAAACCTATTTTAATGTTAATATAATGTTCATACAATTTATAGAAGAAAGCAGTTCTATATCAAATAGTATCGAAACATGACAACAGACCGGCACGAAAGATAAGAAACCACGGGCAAATTTTTGCTTTATTACTCACATCCCCACCACTGTTCATACCCACAATAGCCCCTTTTTGATCCATCAATCCAAATTTAAAATCTGTTTAATTTTTTCCCTTGGAAGGTCAAATATCCAGGCCTTGATCTGTTTAGCAAATGTATATTTATTTTTGACAATTTTAAAGTTAGGTGGTATGGTATTGTAGATCACAGGTGCCAGGTGTTTATAGAATCTTTTACCTATTTCCGTTTTTGTGCGTTTAACGACCAACAATTTGTTCTCCCTTGCTCTAGTATTTATTTCATGTTCTACCTTTTCCGCACAATGTGCAACGTTATGCTGATATGTGAGCAGCGCCTTGGCATAAATTTGTCTTATATCTAATAGTTTTGCTTCACGATATAGTTCATCACTTGGATATCTAAAATCTCTACCGTGAATTATTTTTAAGAACCTTTTCTGTATGGTTTCCAAGGATTTTACGCTGGTTGATCTCACACCCCCCCAGCCCAGTATCCCATACTGTATATGTGTTTCCACCAGCGCATGATACACAGTTTTTAAGCTATTTGTGTCAATGTACTTTTTCAATGTTCGAAATTTAAATAAAAGGCCCCTGAGCTTTTGCCTGACATAATCTATTTGTTTATTCCAACGTAGATGTTTGTCTATATAAATTCCCAAATATTTCACCTCATCCACACCTTTTATAGTAATACTATCTTTGCCTGTTGATAAACAAATGACACTAAAAAGTGGCAGACGGTCTTTATATATCGAATAAGGTACATAATTTGTTTTGTCCCAGTTTACCGTCAATAGCTTACTATCAAACCATGTCTTTAATAATTCGAGATCCGACCTAACTTCCCTTTTGATATCCTCCCAATTTGTGGCCTTGTAAAATATTGCAGTGTCATCCGCAAAGGCGATCACTCTTCCAAATATTGGCAACTGAAACATATTATTCACATAGATTGTGAAGAGCAACGGTCCCAAGACTGTTCCTTGTGGAATTCCGTACTTAATCAGTTTGTGCTCACTAAGTATGTTTCCTATTTTAACCTGCTGCTGTCTATCTTGTAAATAACTTTTCAGAAGTTTCAAAGCCACCCCTCTAAATCCAATTTCTTCCAGAGATTGGAGTAACAATGTATGACTCACAGTATCAAATGCTTTGGCGAGGTCTATAAAGACAGATGCAGCCATTTTACCTGAATCAAGGGCACCATATACATCGGCAATCAATTCCGCCATGGCATCCTGCGTAGACTTTCCTTCCTGAAAACCAAATTGTTTATTTGATATAACCTTATGTTTAGTTAGAAAGTCCAAAAATCTTGTTTTTAATATTTTTTCAAAAATTTTGGCCATATTATTAATTAAAGAGATCGGTCTATAATTACCTGCCAAAGTTTTGTCACCTTTTTTAAATATCGGTATTACAATCGATCGCTTGAATGTATCCGGAAAAATACCCTTCGACAGCGACATATTGTATATATGCGCCAGCGGTTGAGTAATGTGATTTTTTATAAGTTTTAATAAATCGGCCGATATAGCATCCTCTCCTGTAGATTTGCTAGTTTTCAAAGTATTTATTAAGTCAGCTACCTCTGTCTCGTTTGTGGGTCGTAAATATATGGAACTATAAATTTTTTTCTTGTGCTGTTCGAATCTATTGTCAGTGCTCTTAATATTTTCTGCTAATCGTTCGCCTACTTGTATAAAATAATCATTGAGTTTGTTAGCTATTTGTTTCTTATCTGTTTCAATATTACCGTTTTCTGTGTCATAAAGGCTATCTATCTCTGACTTATTTTTATTCCTACCACATAATATATTAGTTGCCTCCCATATTTTTTTTACTGGCTTGTCGTTCCCGATCATATTAAGGTAGTAGTTTCTTTTAGTTATTTTAATAATGTTTGTGAGATGATTTCTGTAAGTTCTGTATTCTCTTATTATTTCTGAATCCAATGGAAATCTGCGTGTTTTCTTGTATAGTTCATCTCTCACTGCTATACACTTAATAATACCGTTTGTTACCCATTCTTTCCTTTTTTTATGTACATTTTTTATAATATGATATGATTTACAGTTATCAATATAATTATTTAGAATTTCATAGAATATATTCGCCGCCTCTTGCGGATTACCCTGCCTCAGCACCCTTTCCCATGGTTCTGCTTTTAACAGTAATTTAAGTTTATCAGTATTGACACGGTGTATCTTTTTGCATTTTTCAAAAGTTTTGCTGGTTTCGATATGTGAATAAGTCACAGTGATAGATGATAAGATTTTTTCGTATTCTTTTTATTACTGGCAAACACATTAATAAAAAATAAGTAGGTACCTACCTAGTCAAGAATTCAAGACAATAATAATTGTTCAGAAATTTCAATCAATAATAATTATTTTGACGTCTCTTTTATTTGTATGCACGCATTTGCTAGTTACCATAGCGTCGGCAACGGTTGCTATGCATAGTACATTTGTACTTATCTGTAATATTTTAAAATGCAATTTGAAGTTGAGTGTCATTCTAAATTCATCAATTTTATTATCAAAATAGAGCAGTTTTACAAAAACCACTGCATGATTTTCGTCTTAAAAGTGATTTTATTTTTTCGTGAAATTTATTCAATTCGCTCCGCGACCTTTTTACTCACAAAATAAAACTTCACTTTTAACACTAATAATCATAAATAGCTGTTTTGCCCCTTGGATCAAGAAAACGGTGCGTTTTGTTAGTAATTACCCATGTCAGCGACTTATGTTAGTAATTAGAACCTTTTTTCTTAGATTAAGCAGAATATTCACATCTTTCATATTCCGACACATATTTTGAAACAACCTGCGTATATACAGTGTATATATGTTATAGGCAAGGTGTATAATCCGGTATTGTATATAATACCTAGGCATTGTATACATTGCCTAAAACGTCCAGGCAATGTGTGAAATATGATTCATTTCATACATTGCCTAGGTATTGTGTAGAATACCGGAAGCGCATCAGGCAATGTGTATAATGAACGACAACGGGCAGCGAAACGCGTGCGGAGCGGAGAAGTAAACATGCTGCAAGCTGCAACTCGTTCGTTGTAGAGATGAGCAAAACTGTGATTTTGTACCCTACTACTAAGGGCTAATCTTAATAATTCCCTTTAATAATTCGTATTCGTATAGGTTTTAGGTAGCAAGTTTATATATATTTTTTTTTGTTAAATAATAAGTAGGTAGTTAGGCACCAGTTATTACAACAGGTATAGGTACCTACTTCCATTACGCAGTTAGGTACGCGAATAACGCTTTCCTGATTGTTGATATCATTATCTAAAGGGACAGTCAAATGACCTGGCCTGACCTGACCTGACCAATTTGTAAGATATGTATACCTACTTAATTGTTTAAAAACTCTATTTCATACATTGCCCATGGTTCAACGGGCATTCTATACAATGCCTAGGCATTATATACATTACCTAGGTAAAGTATGAAATAGTTTAAGAAATTAAAATCATTTCATACATTGCCTGAACGATCCCGGCATTGTATACATTGCCTAGGTATTGTATAGAATCCCTGCATTATAGACATTGCCTATAACATATATATATATTTTTTTATATATTTTGAAATATATAGTAGGATTAACTTTAAAAAGTCAGATGTGACGTCTTACTAACCGTCCGAATTAATATTTTTAATTTCACCAGAAAATGTCAAACAGTTAATTGTCAAGTTGTGAACGAGCGTAATTATTGAAGGAATCATTCAAAAAATGAATTGAACCGCTTACGTCAGTTTGAGAGCCACTGACAACTACATAAAATTTATTCACGTAATGACACTCTATCCTTTGTGCTGTTCATTTAATTCTCATTCAAAACCAATGTTGACGTATACTTATTTATGCGGGATGGAGTGTTTAGAAAAACTGGACGGTTAATATAAAAACACGTACATGAAACAAAATAAATCGAACTATCAAAAGGATGTGTATTCTTAATCGATACGTATGACTTTTTAGACTTTATTGGACTATAGATATATTCATCATATCATCAAGGCCAGGTTGAAATGTGCACAAGATAGCTCATGAAGGCTTATGTAAACCCAAAATAAAATTATTTATTTATTTTTACTGATGAAAAAGATATGAAAGAATAAATCTCGATTTTTCTATTTTTCGGGATATTTTAGCAACGACTGAAGTTGGTCACTTCATATCTGTAACTGTAACGTAAAGATAACTCAGATCCCCATACATTTTCTCAAAAGACGGTCACCCTGTTTAGTGGAAGTTAAATTTTAGCAAAATTATAAGAGATTTTGGCGCGAAAGGATAATAATTGATTTCACATTTGTTAGGATAGTATTTTGCAAGATTTTATTGATGTGTACTCGTATTTATAATATTTTGTCTATTACTTTTTTTACATAAGGCCAATTATTTCAGTTCTCATTATAGGTTCATGTAGGAAACGAAATACTTTTTAAAGCTCTATGTGATGGTTTCATAAAAAATAAATTAGACGGCTTTTGGTAATATATAGAATTTAAATTGTAATGATATTTCTCCAAGGCTCAATTTACAATGCGGCTTCATTTCCTGCTACCTAACGGTCGACTCATTGACAATAGGTCAATTTGATAGTTTCTTATGCAGGAAGCTATAGCGGAGTAAAAAATAAAGTAACGCAATTAGCTACTTGATGTACGAATCTACATATTTAGCTAATTTACCAAAACACCTGCAGGTCATCGTTATAACATAACGTTATGAGAGTGAGAGGTTTGAAAATGGTTTTCAATACAAAAAATTATTATTTTTATTTTCAAACAGACGACCATACAAAAGGAATAGATATACAGAGCATTATAACATCCTATGAGTAGTAAAAATTCCTTCATAATGAGGAAATTGAAAATTGAGGTAAATGCTCAAAAGTAGAGTATTTTAAAAATTAATTGAAAAGTTATTGAAAATTAATTTAAATAATAAATAGTGAGTGTAGATCTAACGTCTATAAAGAAATCTGGTCATATATCTGCCTAATAAAAAACAAAAGAACAAACAAAAATTTTACAAAATCTAGTAGATATTATACTGTTTTTAGTGACACAATGAAAAGCGGGATATTAATAAAACGCACAAAAAGCTGATAAAATATGAAATATGTATGTGGAAATCATTGTATTTTATCTGGTGAAAGAATATTCTGTAAAAGGGAAAAAATACGTCATGACTGAACAATTTTACACTTCATTGAATTGAATTTAATGGATGAATTATATTTTATCTCGCTTATTTCTGCTTCGTTCGCCGCCTGTATTACTGGAGATACCTATGTATAAGGTTATACTATTATGTACACTTTCATCATGAATATTCCCTTATGTTTCTGCTCGAATTGTCAATTTATCCTACAGGAAATTGATGTCATTCTTGTAGATTATCGTGGAAAAAGTAAAGCATAGTTCTTCAATAAAATTTATTAGAAGAAATTCACAATCTACTGAGAGTTTTCTGCAATATCTTGATAGGAAAATCTCTAGTGTTATTACTATTCAGAAACTCTGGTTATTTTCTCTTTTTTTTCAAAAATAATCATATTTATTGTTTTTAGAATATAATTATTATTCCTTTGATCAGTATTACCTTCATCAACAGAAAATTTCTCAAATCCAAGTACCTACTAAAAAGATATAATTTTAACGCTTATGCAAAAAAATCCCAGACTGTATTGTTCAGTTCACTCCTATTAAAACTTAGCATGCGATTAATATTATCAAAGCGTCTCTTTTCATTAAAAAGGGGTTTGTTATATTAATTTTAGTCATGATTTAGAAACTGTAAGCTAACAACGTTACTCATACATACATATTTCTTCTTCTGATGAGCAACGCATTAAAATTCGTCGTTTATTTTAGGACTGTCACGGTGTACCCAGGAGCCAAGGAAGTGCGCCGGTGAAGGATGAAATCGACAATTACACAGTCCTCAAAGGATCCCAGAACGATACCCACACCGTCATCGAGTTCAAAAGAGTTCTAGATACTTGCGATCCTAATGACTATGTACTTACGGTAGGTAAATTTTTAAACTGTTTTCATGGTAACAGAACGGAACCCGCCAGAGGTTGTAAAATTCTGCTACGTAAGTAAAGACGATAAAAATATTATAAGGCTGTAAATTTCTGATGTACAATAATAAAGAGCAACGAAGCAGCTGGATACTGCATCATATTACGACAATTCTACACTTTTCATTCCTTGGTCATGAAGTTAAATAGCTATTGTATTATTATCACCGTTATTCTCTCACAAATGAAATGACATTTTTTTCTTCCATTCATTATCTTTCATGCATTCATTATCGTTCCCATAATTTTTATTTCAATCATACTTAACAAGATCTGATATTATATCATTTTATGACTGAACGCCGTAGCCAGATGGAAAAACTCACATCGCATAAAAAAAAAAACTTTTTGATACAATTTGATAAATTGCTCTACCACGACTAATTCCCCTAAAATCTTCAGAAAAACTTGAAAAAACTGAAAGATTCAATTAACTGCACAAATATCTAAATGTGATGAGGTATTTATCTTTAATTATTTTTCTTCAGGGTGATACGGTGCGTATAATTTGGGCAATGCATGATGTTGATCCCCAACACGACTACGATTTGGTGTACCACGGTGAAAGCAGAGGATCTCAGAGTCTACATCTTATGGGACCACCACCGGTCCCTAAACCTTCTGCATCATCCACGAGATACTGGGATGTGACACTAAAAAATGTAAGTTGGTTGTTTATGTCAATTTTGTTTCTACCTATAAGTATTAACCATTATTTATTATTGCAGTTCGAGATTCCCCACAACATGGACACCATTTACTGGTGTAAGATCTTCAAAGCACCAACGCTGAACCATAAGAACCATATAATAGGCTACGAGCCGATAATTGGAGACAACCACACCTCTCACGTGCACCATATGATAATGCACGAATGTCAGCTGGAACAATCTGCTGATGTGAAGAAGTGGAGTCAGTTCTCAAACGAGAATGGTCACATGTGTTATGGTTCCGACATGCCAGTAGAATGGAACAGATGCATAACTCCGCTCATTGCTTGGGCTGTTGGCTCTAAAGGTAAATATAACAAAAAAATTAATTTAGCTAGTCCGCTTTTTCACTATTTAGGGTAGCGAATTGTGGATAAACTTGTATAATGTTTTCTAGGAGAAAATTTCCCAAAGGACTTTGGTTTACCTCTGGATCATCGCAAGAACATGTTCTACATGATGGAAATTCATTTCGACAATCCAATGATGAAAAGATCTCGCGATTCTTCCGGGTTAAGAATTCATTACACCCCGGAAGTGAGAGAGCATGAGGGAGGAGTTTTTGCAACAGGTGTTGCTTTGTCCACCCTTCACTTCATACCTCCTTACCAGAAAGAGTATAAAACAGCGGGATATTGCAGTTTTGACTGCACTAAAGAGGTAAAGCTGAAAATTTAACATAGATAATAATTAGTATGCATTCATGTTAATGTATTTTTAGGTTTTACCCAAGAATGGTATCAATGTTGTGTCCGTGATGCTGCATTCGCATTTAGCGGGAAGGAAAATGAAACTGAGACATCTTCGCAGTGGAAAGGAATTACCTCCATTAGCTGAGGTGAGACTTTTAATTGTTATTTGTTTTGTAAAGGCGGCAGCCCATGGTGCGGGACTTGGTGAGTTGACTTGTCAAGCTGACGTCTTACCAAGCCCAGTGCCCTAGGAAGTCGCCTTATTGCTTATTTATCTAAAATCTTCATGAAATGTGTCGGAATGACAATATAAAAAAAATTAAAAACAATTAAATATTATTCAAACGATCGGCCATTAAAACATTTTAATTATTAAGAAACGTGCAATAAATTACGTATTGTGGAAGAAATCCTCAAATATGTGGGATTCCAGACAGCTTTTCGATTTTTTCTTTCAAGCCAAGAATTTTCCATTAAATCTCAGATAGCCTATGTCTTTTAATTTCTTTCTCAAAAAGTTAGGAGAACAATAACGGCCTTATCTTTGCAATTTTCTCAATAAAAAGTTGCTAAAGATTGAGTAAAGAAAACTTAATTGAAATAGAGAATATCTCAAGTTTCCATCAAGGGCAGCTAATTTTTTCTAGAGATGTTATTCGAAGTTCTACTATTATATTTATTTTGTTCCATCAGCCCAAGCTGATACGTTAAATATTGATAAATTTCTGTATAGGTTTTATTAGAAGATAACTAAAACTTTCTGAGGCAGCCACTTCGCTGGAATCACGGCTCCAAGTCTATTGCAGAGGATGGCAACTTTTTTTCCTAACAATTTCCTGAATAACGTGCAATAAAGAAACACGCATAAAGAGAACTCTCTGAAAGTAGTTTTCCGTCTAATTAATTTTGCTTCACCTAATACAATAAATTTTCAGAGAGATATTAGAAATAATTTTAAAACTACTAAATTTATAGGACAACCGTTACGACTTCAACTACCAACAATCTCGGCCTCTCACTCCTCAGGCGAGTATTCTGCCGGGAGATGGGTTGATTACTGAGTGCACTTACTCGACGCTGAAACGACGCCGACCGACGCTGGGTGGTTATTCCACTAACGACGAAATGTGCCTCGCCTTTGTCACCTACTACCCTCGGACTCCTTTAGCGGGATGCTTCTCTATGCCACCCATTCGCTACTTCTTCGACATATTAGGAGTCAAGGAATTCTACGGTCATGATATGAACGAAGTGGAGGATATAATCATGATGGGAGAGTAAGTGTTATAGTCTCCTATTCTTAAGTAACTTAAATCAATAAACATCTTTTTGCTGCTTTATTTTAAATATTTATATTCTGTTCTTTATCCTTGATATGAAATGAACGATTAATAAATTCCAATTTTCCAGAAACGAGATTCCTGTATCAGCTCCCACACCAACCGGGCCTCTCTTTCCGAATAATCCCGGAGACGAGCATTCTCCTGAAGCCAATCGAAAGGCCATCGAAGCTCTACTAAACGCCAAAGAATATATTATAGAAGGAGAATCATCATCAGGTATCAGTGTCTTCGACAAGTTAATCATCAAGGAGCCTCTTGAATTCCAAAATAAAACTTTTACTTCTCATCTGCAAGATATTCCATACAACGAAACGCTTATCACTAAGAAGATGGAAGAGTTCTTTTACAAAGGGTTACACTTCACATTCTGTCGAAAAGGGGATGATACCCCAGCTACTGTAAGTATTCGTATGTTACAAAGTTATTGTCTAGGATAAATTAACGTACTGAAAATTGAAACTGTATTTTTTTTGCAGAAAGAAAAAGTTGTTAACTTTCCAAATTTCACGAGTTATTCCAATTCAGACCAAGTACTTTGCAGTTTCAAGAACAGAAGATCATACTCGGGAACAGCAAGTACAAACATATCCAACCTGAAAGTTGTGCTGTTTCTTCCGGTTTTATTTTTGATGTATTTTACTTAATTTAATATTAATTTATTCACCTGATCTGAGAGATTGAAGAATGTGTGTGTTTGTGTGCAGAATTACAAGCAGTTTGACCTGTGTAAGTCATTAGATTTAGTATCAGTAGACAGTAATTTATTTTTTAATAGATTTAGTCACCCAGTGTATATACATACTCATCCTACCAAATAATTTATTCCATTTTTACAAAAGTGTGTTATGCTGTGAGTTTTTATATTTTAGTTTAGTTTTTTTTTATAAATGTTGAATTTGTTTTTCGTGACTTTCAAATAAATAATTTGAAATCTCTATGGATTTTTTTATATGGTGTTTGTTAAGATAATTTTCTTACCATTCCTGTCTTCCTCATGAAATTGTTGATTTCCTGAGGATGATGAGTCACGCTACCAAGATTTGGAAAATATTTATGATGATAAATTCTTCCTCTGTGTATGGCCCCTATAGAAGTGCCATTTTATTCGTATATAATTTATCCCTACACAACCAAATTGTGTGCCATAGATCAAATAAAACTTACCATGAGGATAATGTTTATTAGGACTTTTCACACATCTACCATCTACCATTTCCGTTACGTGTTCATATAAAACGCGTTTAGGGGCATCCTAAAATTAAACACAAATGCAAATCGAATAGGAGCAAACAACTTCAAGTATAGGTCCTTCTCGACGGAGGAGGATTTGGAAAAGGCTCACCAGACCAAAAATCAACGCTAGCTGACTCATCTTCGAGAATAATTTGATTCTTTTCGAGGTTTGATTGCAAGAAATTTATCAACAGCATTTGTAGAGATGGCTACGGTTCCTATGTCAGTTGGTGTATAAAAAATATAATTATATTGGGCTTTAATGTAAGCCTAATTACACAAAGCCAAAAAATCTAAAAACAGCCAGAAAATAATTACAGAAATATGATGAAGATGAATTAGAAATAAAATGGAGATAATTGTTTACGTAATTATTATTATATGTGACTTCTGACCTCAACATTTCATCATATAATGCGGAAGTACAGAAGCAAGTTATTTAAGTGAGAAGCTTTTAAGAATATAGCAGATTTTCCGTGAAATCTCCTTGGCGCATCACCGTCTCGTTGAGCTGACCAGGAGATATTTCTAGTCTGAGCTTCATTATAACTACTTTCAAGCCAACATATTGACAGCAGAAGAACTAGAATTACTTTCATATAATGTAAAGCAGACCATAATCGATGCCTATCTTCATGAAAGAGGTGACTCTAGAGGCAGGGCATCTATTAGTATTTTATAAAAAAATAAATCCCTCATGTGTGACGATTTTCCGGCAACCATTTGAATGCCGAAGCCAGAAAAATGTTCAACGAGACAAAAAGTTGCTATAGAAGGACAAGTTTATAAAATGCTGAATTTTCCATATGATGCCGTATTATATGTCATAATTATGTCATATGCCATAATTATGATTCCATATTACGAATTAAGACACTGTGGTACTAAGAAAACTTCAGCAGATATAGCAGAACTCTTGAAAAGAAAATTTTCAGCTTCAATAGCAGAAGTAAGTTTGGACAGTCGCAGGACTTGCAGGTGCTTTTCTAATCTCCGAACAGAAACAGCAGGGGATAAAATATTATTTTCATTCTCCCCTTTACGAAAGTGTAACTTTCTGTCTTGATAAGACGACCGAAAGCGAAAGTAAAACATCCTAGGTGATAGGTTGCTAGGTGGTTGCTAGCTATGAAAAACTTTCGTGGCCTGGACAAAAAAGTAGAAATGTCAGTTTGATTAACGTTTATTTAGATGGAAAATTAAATGTAAAACTACAATAAAAAATTCCAGTAAATCTTTCTGGAACATACAAATAATTATTATTGTATGTTCCAGAAAGATTTACTGGAATTTGCAGCTTCTTGAATGAAATTCATTTTGAACTAAACTACGATCAAAGATTCTGAAATTATAGCGGTACAGAGTTTTAAACTTGACAGTGTCATAAATTAATAATTTAAAACTATCGTTACTATGGTAATGTTAAAAACATGGCATCTTATAATAATTCCATTGTTATCACTGAATCGTATTATTTTACTCATTTCTTCTTAATCCGTGGTTCAATATGGCAAGGGAAGAATGAAAAGTTTAATACATTACACGCTACGAAAGCTCTTTCAGGTGCTCGGAGTTTTAAATACCCTCGGCTACGCTACGCTTCGCCTCGGGTATTCAAATACACCTCACACCTAAAAGTGAACTTTCGTAGCTTGTAATGTAAATAACTATTGTCTTAGTTCATAATATGTTTAAGGCTTTTTTTCCTCGAACCCAAAAGTAACCCCCTGAACCACGCGAATAGTGGTTCTTTTAGCCCTTGTTTTTGGGGGCGCTCCAAACATAAGTTTTAGTGGAATATCTCTAAAACCGCTACGGTTTTTTAAAAAATAATGTTTTGAAGGAATTGTCAAAATCGTCTTTAAGACAGTGTAGGGGTTGATATAAATTAATGTTTTCTAAATTTTTTCCTATACACTTTGCATTTAAGCGTACCTTCAAATTAGTATCAAGATCAGGAATTTATTTTGGAAATTGCTAATGTGATAAGAGACTTAAGTAAGACTCAAGGTACCTACACTTTTTTAACTACATTTAAAAAATTATACAACATTACACTGTTAGAAATAAAAAGAGAAACCTATAGAAACATTATTTTACAGTCTTTTGCTTTTGATTTTCCTCTTTTGTCAATTGCTTTTCTTAGTATGTCCAATGATTTTCTTATTTTTCTATCTATCAATGATTATAGTCATTGATTTAGCAATCAATTTCCTTTTATGTCAAATCAGTTTCACTTTATGTCAATTGCTTTTCCCATTTACGTACAGTGACAGTAATATAAATATTGGAAAAGCATTTGATATAAAAGGAATCTCATTTTTGACAAAAGAGGAATTTGAATTGAAAAATCAAACTAACGTTTAATAAATGGGAAACTCAGTTGACAAATAAGGAAAAGCAATTGACAAAAGAGAAAAACCAATAGAAAAATACTGTATCTCTGTTTCAATGTATAGTTTAGCCATGAAATGAAAATAAAGATAAAATCTCCCATTTTAGGAAGCAGTTTGGGGGAGGGTGAGAGCAGTTTGGAGCATCGGGACATATTTGAGTGACAAATTTAAATATCCAAGTTCGTCCCCTTGGTGGGGGTAGCTACCACTTCGCTTATCATCATAGGGTACAGATATCGAGTGATACATCGTTTGACAGCTTGAAATCCCTTTACAACGATATCTTCCTTTTTGGGTCTCTCCTAGTAGTAGTAGTAGTATGGTGGGTTGGGGTGATACACCCCAAGCGACTAAGCCACCGAGGGCCCTTTTCGCCGTACCCGAACCATGGTGAAACTCCTACTCGAACCTCCCCGACCTTTTAATAAAGGCCAGAAGGTTGTTGTATGAGAGGAGCTTCATTTCTTCCTCTTGTAGCTCCTCAGACCCAAAAATGTTGAGCCTGAGGTTGCTGTATACCTCGCATACGCCCACATAATGGTGAGAGTCCTCGTCATCCATTCCGCATTTAGGGCAGACCGGGTCCCGAGTGACCCCCATCACTTGCAGGTGTCTGTTCAGACTGCTGTGACCGGTGAGAACCCCGACTAGTAGTCTTGAGTTCCTTCCGGTTCATTCTGGACATGCTGGTCCATCTGTTTCCGATCGGACCAGCCAGAAACAGCCTGGCCTGGGTCTCTCCTAGATGGTCCATCGAACACGAAACAATCCTAATAACATAAATTAAATTAGTTATCGTAGAGCACACATTTGGATGGTAAAGTTAACTATCCAAGTTCATCCGCCCCTTTGCCAGAGGGAGCTATCCTTGTGCTAATCAACATAGGGAACAGATATCGAGTGATACATCCATTGAAAGCTACTTGAATTCCCTTTACAAAAATATGTCACTTTTTGGGTTTTGCCTAATTATTACAGGGTGAATCAATAAAAAAGGTTTTCTTGACAATTATTATTGCTTTTTTCGTGTAAAAATGTGCGGAGAAATAACAATTTATACGATTACTATTTTACTCTACATTCATCTACATATTTGGTCATCTTCATTGTGATCAATTTTATTTCTTCCCACATTTTGATAGTGAATAAATTGCCAATAAAACCTGTTTATCGATTCGCCCTGTATCTAATATTTAGCTGAAACCCAAAAAGTGAGATCTCATTGTAAAGAGAATTCAAGTAGCTTTAAATGATGTATCACTCGATATCTGTTCCCTGTAATGATAGGCGAAGGGGTAGCTACCCCGCCAAGGGAATGAACTTTGACAGTTGAATTTGTCACCCAAATATAATGTCCCTCTCGATAACAAAATTGACCTGTTTTAGCGTCTTTCGCGTACAGCTTCAGTTTTCATGTTATTAGGCCTGCTACGTTTTCGTTGAGCCACCCTGTAGATTTTTGGATGTTATTCTTTCGGTAGCTTTAGAGATATTTATCAAAATATCGAGATATTGGCCTCCATTTTTTCCATTTTTTTGGCCATATTTTCCCTTTTTTTTTTTCCTTTTGGCTGCACTTTCGAAGCATAAAACCTGATTTCTGGAAAGAGCGATATCAAGACCATAACGGTCCCTTAATTTTGTTCTTTCGTCAAGTTCTTTTTTTTGGTTTTGAGTTTAGATCGTTTCATACCCGGAATATATCTGATATACAGTCTTTTGCTTTTGGTTTTCCTCTTTTGTCAATTGCTTTTCCTTATTTGTCAAATGAGTTTCTTATTTTTCTATCTATCAATGATTATAGTCATTGATTTATCGATCAATTTCCTTTTATGTCAAATCAGTTTCACTTTGTGTCAATTGCTTTTCCCATTTATATATATGCCGTTCACATATTAAAAAAGCATTGGTAGGCCATGAACTTTTGTTTTTAGGTTTACAAAAATGAAAACTCCCTAGATCTTGATTGACAATATCAGCTGATCGAGGTATTGAAGGTTAAGTAAACACCGACACTTGTCAAATCGCTCAAATTGCCTCAGCTGATTAACAGCCTTGTTGTCTAATTGAAGTTTCAGTAGATTATCTAGGATAATTTTTTATTCGGACAAATTTTTCTCGAACTGTCAAATAAATATTAATTTTTTGACATTATAAATTTCATAATGCCGAAATTAATATCAATTGAAGAAAAAATTCGTATAAAAAGGGCATTCGAGTTATTTAAATCTGAAAATGAGAACCTAAGTGAACGTCAAGTCATTTTGAAAGTAAAACACATTTGGGGTGTAAGTATTATTAATAAGTGTACACCTAATAAAATGATGTTACGTAATTTTCCTCTTTTATAGTATTCAGTAAGTGCGACTGAAACAATAATTAAACAGGATGATAAATTTGAAGTTAAGCCTTTGGGCAGACGACCTAAACCAGACAATAATTATGAAAATTTTACGTTTCGGAAAGATTTGCAACGACTGATTTGGCAATATAACTTGAAAAACGAACATTTTACTGTAGGAAAACTTTTGGAAGACGAACGTAAACATTTGGATTTTGAAAAGGGGAGAACTAGTTTATTTAAAATTCTTAAATATCTCAGCTATAAGTATAAATATGTGAACGGACGCAAAATTCTTTGTGAACAAAAACATGTCGTTGCATCCAAAATTACTTTTCAAAGAAAATACTTACAATATCAAGATTCTAGTGAAAATGTAACGTTCGTGTACCTGGACGAAACGTATGGATCTACCAGAATGGATCCAAACGGCAATCACCATAATAAGATCGCCAATCACCATGACCGTAGCCGATTGGCCGATTCTCAGTACCTACCTAATGTTCTATTTTTTAATAATAAATATAGCGATTCTTGAAATATTGTTTAAATATTATTTAAGGTAAATTAGGCAACAAATAAAGCTTTGTGGAAGCATTCTGCCCATTTAAACCTGCTGAATCGAAAAAATTACTCCAAAAAATTATGTAAGTTACAACGTTACTCCGGCCAACGCTACAATTAGTTCCTTTAAGATATCAAAATACAATAAAACTTTTTCCTCATGTTATTATTTATGGCAAGCTGATTAGATTTGACGAGTTTGCTTTCTAGATAAAGATTGCAATATCATAAAATACGTGACTAAAGGTTCCAAAATAAAAAGTCCATAAAGACGTAAAGATAATAAGAAGAATAGCAAAAATATCAAAAATCCATTTTGCAACTATGTCCTGTTCGTTGTCATAAAACTTCAACCTCATAAAAAAGAGACATAACCAAATTCCAGTCAATGATTGACAGCGGTTATACCCAGTGATTTCTATCACCCTACACCATAACCCAATTCTTTTATAATAAGTGAACGGCATATAGTGACATTATAATAAACATTGGAAAAGCATTTGATATAAAAGGAATCTCATTTGACAAAAGAGGAATCACAATTTAAAAATCACGCACTGACGTTTGATAAATGGGAAAAGCATTTGACAAATTAGGAAAAGCAATTATTAACAAAAGAGGAAAACCAAAAGCAAAACACTGTAATAACAGGGTACACATAATAACTTCTTTTTTTGAATCTACAAGCTAGCTTATTCTTCTCTCCCAATCCTGGAGAAAGACAAATAAGGGAATATTCATTCCCGTCTACGGAAGGGTTTACCCTTATTCTTTTCAAAATGTCGAAATTATATCAAATTAAGTTAATATTTAAAATGCAAAAGCCTCAAAGGAGCAACAAATAAATTAATGCTATAAGAACTCTAATGTTAATGACCTCACTAAAGGGATGAATGCAAAGGTAGGGTATTTTAGCCCCTGCTATATTTAGGTTGCTTTTAGAAGACTGCTACGCAAAGGGTATAAAAAGTTTACCTACTTGCTGCAGCAACTGCAACAAAAATTTGTAAATTGGTGCAGAATTGATAAAAAATTGGGCCAAAGATTATTTCACAGTACCTATACCACGTAATAATATAATTATTATGATTCTGATTCACTCCAAAGTTGATTAGAAATCAGTCAACGAAGAAGCAGACGTCCGATGAAAACAATTAGCAGCTTCTAGATTTGGTTGATTACTTGTTGCGGCCTGCTGTTAATTATAAAACGATTATAAGGAGTTTATGGTTAAATAGTAATTTTTTACACATAATTTTCCTATACTCTATGCTAGTTTTTTCAGTAAATATAGATACTATGGATACTCTCTTATAGTATATACAAAATAAATGTAATCAGTCAAAATAGATTTGTTTTGGCGAAAATCTGAGATCGATCGGTCGGTTTCACTGATGTTTTAGTATACAATATTTATTTATATTACATAATAATAATAATATGATACACATTTTATTATTTAATATCAAACTTAAAATAAAAATTAAGAAACACATTGATTCTTACCACTAAACATTGATATTGAAATGTTATTACACAATAATTCTCGATTCGAGCTAAAAAAAATAATAACATGATAAAGAGTTCAATATAGATAACACTTCATAAAAAATTAACGATCCCTTAATATCAATATCAAAAGTTGGGAAAGAGTGGTTGCCATTTCAGCAGATGTCACAATAAAAATTATAGTATTATGTACCCATTACATAATAATGTATACTTATCATTATTATACATTATCATTATCAAACACTATAATGATGCTCTCTGGTATTGCAATTATACTATGTACTTGTTATTTTAAGTTATTTTTTGGTAAGTGAGTAAAATAAAATGATGAGCAGGCACTGTCTTTTTTTATATATAAGTGTTTTTCAGTTTCCAGCCCCTAATTCTTCCGTTATGACTCTCATTGCGACTTCAAAAAGTTTCGTCCATGACTCTATTTCCGTTGGTGACATCGTCTTAGAAAAAGTTTCAACCATAATATCTTTTAAGTCCTGAAAATCAAACGATGTCTCAAGAAGTTCTGAATATTCTAAAGCAATTTATTACTTCACAGAATACCTACCCAGAAACTCTTTGCTGGTGCTTTCCTAAGTTTATGCGACTTTCCAAGTTTAATTAAAAGATTTAGTAAAAGTTCAGTATCGTCCAGGTTATCAATAAGAGAATTAAACGCGTACATAATGTTGTTGCAATGAGCTTGGAATCCTTTATTATCTTCCAGTTCCTCCAAAGGCAGGTCTCTAAACGGGAAGTATTTCTGGATTTCTGGAAACTTCTTGAAAAATCTATGATAAGAAAATAATAGTTATTAGGATACAAATAAATATGTAAGTAAGGTAGGTAGTATGAATAAAATATTTCTCTTACGTTATTAAAATATGACATCCATTTTTCGTCGCTTGTCTTCTAATGGGCTCCCAGGAAGTCTTTATTAAATATTTATCTCTAGATGTAAGTTTTGTGACTGGATCCGGATCGTCTGTTCTTCCGGTTCCACCAAAGAAGCTGAAGAGAAGACCCATATTGCTGTCTCCTGAAATATTAATAATCAGTTTTGCTAATAATATTGGTTATTGAAATTTCTACCAAATTAAACAAGACTACATTAAATGAAACATGAGTCTTTACACTATAAAATATCACAATTTATTACAAACCGTAAATACATGAGTTTATTTCAAATTGAAAATTGTCTATGTTTATAAATAACTCAAATCGCTCGCGTAATAATGACGAATTGTAAATAATTGATTTAGAATTTTCCTTGCGGCGTATAATATTCTGTTCACTTTTATTATGTTAAATGTGGAAGCAGTAGCTATACTATAATAGAAATTTTAGGAAAAAAATACAATTTTGCTGCTCTCAAGTCAAAAAGCAAGACTTTACTCTGTTCTTATAAACTTCAAGCCAGTTTTAAATTGGCAGCACCTTTGACATTTCGTTTTGTATTTTCTATGTGTTCTTAAAGCTTTACGACCCGATCAAGGTTATACCGTTGATTGACTGACCTGACTCTTTCAATCAACGGTTATACCTTGAAAGTGGAAAAATGTAACACTTTATTTGAAAATTTCCTAAGATCGATGATTACGTATGTGGGACCACCTCGTCGGCAGCTGTCCTTGGCTGCTTCCGCCGCCGGCAGTACGGTGGTCTGACGGTGAGTTTCGACGGGGAACCACCGACCGTCTGCAAGCAGCCACGGTGGGGAGACGTCGAACGAGGACGGGCAGAGTTCAACGCGAGCAAGATCAGTGAGGGAATGGAAACGAAGTGTTACGAGATTAGAGTTGCATGAAAATAGTTGTGGAAATACGGTGTTTCCCTGTGCCTCTACAAATTATTGCCATTGCAAACTAATATTAAGGTCACAACTAAGGCCTCTTTGGCACTACGGTCGAATTTCTATTTTTTTTTCCACTTTCAGGGCAAGGAAAATCTTCGAAAATAACAGTACCACAATTTTTATTTTGAATTTTGCATTTATTTTGCATTTATAATCCGAAAATCATTGCATCAATCCCTCTGGACTGAACACGATATGTGAAAGCGGATATATCGCCCAGTCCGCCTCTGTAAGTCTCGAACACAGAATAGAATACTTGGCAATTATCCTGAAGTGGTGTATCCGGGATCGCGGCATCTAATCGGTGCCTCTTGTCAGGACCGCACTCCCTCCGCACTCTCAAAACCGCCGTTTTTTTACGCCGTTTTGTGGCTTTCCCTGTATAGGTGCAATAGTGAAACTGTAGGAGCTGCGGATGTATATAATGACCAAAACAGATATTGCAAACTAATATTAAGGTCACAACTAAGGCCTCTTTGACACTACGGTCGAATTTCTTTTTTTTTTCTTCACTTTCAGGGCAAGCAGTAGCACGATTTTTATTTTGAATTTAGCATTTATTTTGAATTTAGCATTTATTTGTATTTATATTCCAAAAATCTTAACATCAATCCCTGTGGTCTGTTCACGATATGAAAAAGCGGATATAATGCCAGTACGTGACTGTATACGTTTCGAAGCGCTTGGCATTGTCCTCAAGTGGTTACATCCCATGACTCGACGTATATAATCATCGCATCTGTCAGGTCCGTACTTTCATTGCACTCTCAAAATCGGCTCTTAAAGCCGTTTTGTGGCCTTCCCTTTCATTTGCAAAGCATATGAATACGTTCCTGGTGTTACTATAGGTATATGTTCTCCACCCCTATATAGGTGCCATAGTGAAACTGTAGGAGACGCGGATGTATATAATGACCCTATTTTTTCTTCACTTTCAGAGGAAGGAATATCTTCGAGGTTAACAGTAGCAGAATTATTATTTTGAATTTTGCATTTATTTTTCATTTATATTCCAAAAATCGTAACATCACTCCCTGTGGTCTGCTTGCGATATGAAAAAGCGGATATAATGTGGGTCCGTCTCTGCATACGCTTCGAAGCGCTTAGCATTGTCGTCAAGTGGTTACATCCGAGACTCGGGGTATTTAATCGGCCCTTCTGCCAGGACTGGACTTTCATTGCTCTCTCAAGATTGATTTTTTATGCCGTTTTATTTCCTTCCCGTTCATTTGCAAAGCAAATGAGTATCTTCCTAATGTTACTATAGGTATGTTCTCCACCCCTATGTAGGTGCCATAGTGAAACTGTATAAGACGCGGATGTATATAACGACCCTGGGTTAATTGAAAGTACGGTATTTGAAACTAAGTTAAGGTGCGATGTCCCTCCACTCCATTCAATTGGTCTGTTCTTCATGGTCTTCCCAACTCTCTTCTAAGAAGGACTTTCTTAGTGCAGGCCGCTGGACCCCCCTCCATGTGCCATACATTAGTATCTTCGGATATATTTTCAAGAACATATGTTCGTATAGGTACATGCACACAGGTGTAAGGTAAATTTCACATGCATGATCGCATTTTTTTACCTTGAAAGTCTGATGACGCTTTGGCGAAATAACATATTTCGCTTCTGTGACTGCAGCTGATTGTCATAGTTTCCCGTTTCATCAATGGACATCGATTCCGATATACTCTTGAATTTTAGTTTGAGTCTATAATTGTTCTTCATATTTTCAAAAGCAAAATAGGATCATTGTGAATCTTGGGGATTCCCCCGAGTTTAACTAACGAATGTTGAAGAAACGTTTATTTCAGAATATTTATATTGATAGTCAAACTTCAACTTTGTCCATTAAGCACATTTTGAACTCTAATATCTCTAATACATCCAAGTTGTCTGCGATATTGTCTACTCGTCTCCTATTATCTGCAATTCTTCATATGCCCAACTACATTGTACGGTGTTGCCTCTTATCTGAATCTTATTCATATTCTTTATCTGATTCTTAAACGACGAATCTTATTTATTATCTTTATTTGAATCTTAAACTGATCTTCAATCACACAACGTATGCTACTTCTTGTTTATGTAAATACTCATTTTAATGGAAAATGTTGCATTGAAATTTTCGACACCACATCTAGGGGTCACAATTATTGTATTGTTGCATCCTCAACCTTCACTTCTCTGGGATCTACACAGTTTACGCGCCATCTACCGAAAGGTTTCTCGCGTAGGTATTGTTTTGTTTTTTGTTTTTTTTTTCTATCATTGTATTGTTTAGTCACTGTACAGATTTCGGTTTGTGTGATGCAGGGATCTGTACACTCCAACATTTACAGCGGTGAGCGACGCGCGCATTTCGAGGCTTCAACCTTGTACGTGACATCTCGATTTTATATAAGGATTGCTGTGTTGTAATTTTTGCGGTAATTATTGCGAGTGGCCTTGTCATCATCAAGTAAATAATGGCCATAATCGCAAATGCTTTTTCTACTCTTTTATATAAAAAAAAAACAAGTTTTAATCAAAATATTTTTTTGTTATTTATTTTACTGCTTGGAACAACACTTCAAGTACCCAGTACCGACTGCGCACGCAAGTATTCTGAGAAATGTCAGTTATCGTTCCTATTTACAGCTTTGCTCTGTTTATCAAATTTACAACTTTTTATTGGTCCACGAGCGGGTATTATGAACTATACTTCAACACCTACGAATAATATAACCGTCATAATGCATCCAAAAAGCTCTAGTAATTGCATGGAGTTATTATTCAATAAGAATATCATTGTACTCAGCAATATTGTTATTCATCTTAGTTATGATGTAACAATCAGAAAATGTAAATCCAAGCAGCTCTCCTAAAATCTCAAGGTGTGAAATTAACATTTTTGACTTCGCTTCCGGATTTTTTTAAATTATTTCTTTGAATTAATTGCATAATAATTACGTTGAATGATTATTTGGTGATATAACATTTTCTATCAATTAGTTACTCATTAATTAAACTACTCAGGTAAATAATTATTTCATTATATTTGTAAAATCATATAATTACCTAATTAATTAACGGCTACAACAATTTTTGTCAGTAAAAAGTTAAAAATTAGTTGTTAGACCGTTTCGTCATTTTACAAAGTGAGACGAGAGGATGACTGCAACCCCACGATTCTTTCTTTTTACTAACTCTAAATAAGGGTAGAAGAGCGAGCTCCTATATTATACCCAAAGATAAGAAAGATAAAACAATTAGACCGGGTAACACACCACGTCAGTTTACAAAATTATAATAAAAGAGAATTGTCAAGTCTCTAGTCTATTTTTAAATACAGGGCTAGAACTATTTAATGGGGGGACTACAGAGATATCCTAAACCATTGAAGATGTCAGTTGAATTGGAGAAAAGTTTGCTATTTTATGCATAATAAGAATCTGATAAAAAAATCAGGATATTTTCAGTCGTTGCTGAAATATGCTGAAAAAACTGTCTAATGGATAGCTATTAACGGTTCATTTAAGCCTACAAAAAATTATGTATAAATTTCCAATAATAAAAAAGATATGGCTAAAATGTGAAATTTTGAATTTTCAGTTTTTTCAGCATAATATTTCAGCAACGACTGAAAGTATCCTGAATTTTTTCAGATTCTTATTTAACATGAAATAGCACAACTTTTCTCTAACCCTTAGTTAGTAACATCCGACTCTGAGGCGGATGCCAAGTTTTGATGCTGCGCTGAATCCAAACGAATGAATGTACAAAAATTTCGTATTAGGTATGTTCTAGTTGGTTGCCAAAAAGTCCATAGCCGCCTTCGCGAAAATACGTCTGTGAGACGGGTGTTACTCAGAACGATATATTTCAGTCCATCTCTCAGCCGGCTGTTGGTCGAAAGTATGGTGAATGAAAAGGTATAATATATAAAAAAATGTATAAAAATGAAATAAGTCTTGTTTTAATAAAATATATTTGTGTTTACTAGAATACATTCGAATAAATATGTAATTATACATATTATTATAATACCTATTCCGACTGAGCGACGGATGTTACCTATAATGCTGGAACTGTAATATGATCACCGACTGAGAGACGGATGTTACTTATAAAGTGAAAAAAAGTATGTTACCAACTAAGGGCTAATGTAATCGGCCTCGTATCTTCAATGATTTATTGTTTCCCTGTAGTCCTCCATTAAATAGTCTAGAACCCTAACTTTCAAGAAGAGTAAAGTGTTAAAACACAGTTGAACAATAACACTTAAACTTTATTAGACGTGATTGATTGTTACTACATCTTGATTGTCTTTTTAATTTCTGATGGTAATTTATATTCTGATTGCTATTAATTATAATTATTCGTTGTGATTTTAATCTTAATTGACTGATTTATAATTAATTCTTAATAAGTTGATAGTTCCTATCCTTTCATACTACCGGTCAATGCCATGTTGCTGATATAGAATACTGATGATCGCTGATGAATAATTAACATTTAATAATAATTAACAAATACATATTTACTTTACTATAAATCTAATGTTTATTTACATACAAGCTCAAAGTTAACTGTATCGATAATACTTACTAAAAATAAAATAAATAATAAAAATTTTCTTGAGTTGTTTTCTATTATATCACCACTACCTTTACGCGACCCTTACTTACAACCCTTTCCTTTTGATTCACCCCAATATATCCGAGTATCCTATATTTTCAGTATCCGATGATGAATCGAAATGGACATGAAGCTGGTCCACTTGGGTGAAGTTAACGACGAAAAGTTAGCGAAGGGAGTGTCTAAACATCCGGTTCGGGTAAAATGATAATTTCATCACTTAATCTGCTATTATTTCTTGAATGATAATGGAATGCCACTTTATGAAGTCATGTGAGAATTTTTGCATGCAAAAAATAAAAAGTCCTAGTAATTTAAAATCGGCAGTTCTTTCAATTCAAGATCATTTTTGAAGCTGGAAATCTGAACTTACAAAATCATGGTGGTCGTTCTGGGCCCGTACAAGGCGAGTTTTCACAAAGACGTGATAGCGTTGATCTTTCTTCGTCGTATGGAATAATGAAAACCCCACGGACACACAAATGGCAGTTTTTATAGTCAAAAATCGAAAATTACATCATCTAAAAATGTGGATTTGGAGTTTCAAGAAATCATGGCGGCCGTTCGTGCGATGCTGGGGTTTTAATTTTTTCATACGACGGAGAAAGATCGACCCTATCACGCCTTTGAGAAAACTCGCCTTGTCCAGGCCCAGAACAGCCACCATGACTTTTTTGAAAATGCTAATCCGCATATTCAGGTGCTGTAATTTTCGATTTGGCGCAATAAAAACTACCTTTCGTTGTGTTGGTGGGGTTTTTATTTTTCCATACGACGAAGAAAGATCAACCTTATATCACTCCTTTGTAGAAACTTGCCTCGTCCGGGCCAAAAGCGGCACCATGAATTTTGTAAGTTCAGATTTTCAAGTTTAAAAATTACCTTTAACTGAAAAAACTGCGTTTTTAGGATTTTTTATTCATGCATGCAAATATTCTCACGTGACTTAATGAAGTGGCATTCCATTATCGTCATTCAACAAATAATAGCAGATTAAGTAATCAAATTAACCCGAGCCGGATGCTTAGCTACATTCCGTCCAACTTTTCGTCGTTTTAACTTCACCCGAGTCCGGCTCTATGGCTTACAGCATAATTAATGACAAATTTTATTAGTTCCTTATCTTTAACAAAGGTGACTATTGGCAAACATTAACTTACCGCTATTATTGAACAAAGCTCATACACTATCAAACATGCAAAAGCGATATTATTCACGAAATCGTGTTTTATTCATAAAACACGCCTTAATAACATTATTTTGAAGTTTTAATGAAATTGAAGATGTAGGAAGTTTGTAGGAAGTAACGAGAGTTTAATAGGCCATAAAAAATTGTAATTTTCATAGCCGTTTCAAAATAACTCTCTTCAAATATAATTTTCGGAATATTGTTGGCATTCCATACTTTCAAATAAATAAAAACCCACACCCATAAGATTCTACTTTTATCCAGCTATTGGACTAGGCCTCTAATTGAAAAGCAAAAATGATCCAGTTTTGTTGTCAACTCTTTGACTCTTTTTTTTTACTCACTCCAACTTTTCAACTAATTTGTTAATTATAACTCATGATAAGGACACCTTGTGATAGTTGATAAAAGTGTTTTGTTCAAGACGGTTGGCAGGAAACTTCGGCTCACTTTTTGGTAGTCTTTTGATGTTTTTTTTTTTCTGTATTTTAAGAATTAACTAATTCTTCCTTGTATTATTTATTGGAAAGATGGAAGGATACCACTGAAAGATTGATTGAAGTGCTCACGAGAGGCTTCTGTAAATAAAAATTGTGTGATCAGCTAGTGCTAGAGAGAGCAACAAGTACCGCTGGTTATCATGTAAGATGGAAATGGAGCATCAAAAACTAATCTTGTTTTTCCTGACCTGAGAATTAGAACTTTAGTAAGTCACAAGAGGGTACTGGGTGGGGTACTGAACGACTACAGCGACAAGGTGAAACCGTAACCAAGTCTCGTTTGCATTTTAGAAGCGAAGCGAGCTCTTTCATCATTGTCGGAGATGTAGTAGAGGAAAACAGAATAGAAAAAAATAGTAAATAAATTAAGTCTGGTGAGTTGGCCGAGATATGAAGAGTAAAGTTTGAGACCTCAACTACTTTATTCTGAATAATTTTCTAGAACTTTCATCATTTAATATTTCAAGAGGGAGATGGTGCCTATTGCCACAATATAGAAAAAGAAAATGTGTATACTGCTACATCAAATCGTTTTTCCAATTTAAAGTTTATACATTTTCTATTAAAATGATTTTAAACTTTTTAATTGGAAATATGGTTTGAAGTAGCAGAATCATTTTTTTTATTGCTTATAACATGATAATGCTGCACATATTTTGAGCATATAATAGAATATGATGAAGTTATAGAAAACTATTAATTCAGGATAAAAAAAAAATTAAATTCGGTCGATTTAGAATTCTTTTTTACTATTTTTCCAGGGTTTACTAATAGTCCTTACCATTTTATCCTCCATTTAATTGATTTTGTATAATTTCACCGTATGTAGAGTTATCAGTCTACCACATGAGCAATAATAGTTTGAACAACATATTTACGCTGGATATTTTCCAATTATTCCATTAGTAGAAGGATCCCATAACCAATTCGTAAACTTGATCTTGAATTATTATTATAAGTGACGTTATAATTTTATTTTTAAATGAAATTGTAGTCATCATTGATATTATTTGTTTAAAAACCAGTAAACTTGTTGATTTTAGTACACCTATGAAACTCTAAGATAGATAAAAGAATTATAATTTTATTTTTAATTTTATCATTTAATTATTGAGTACCGCTTCACCTTTAACGCGTTGTTTTTTTTTAAGGTTTTGAAGCCACTTTTTTGGAACGACTGCCAGGGGCAGATTCAAAAGTATAACGTAACTATTGTTTCTTTTATTAAGAATAATAATCATGCATCCACCTCAATCACGTCTTATTTAAAACGAAAGGACTAGCCAAAATTTTAAACATTAGGGGTTACTGTGATCAATAAGGCGGATCCCCCAGAGCGAGGCCTTTCCATTGCACTACGATTGGGCTGACCTCTGTGATTATCTATAATTCGGAGGTCCATTTTCCAGGATCTCAAGTCACCAGTTGATCTACAAGGATCACAAGTCAGATCTACAAGACTGCATAAATGCAGAACTGGGTCCCTTTAAGAGAATGGACAGTTAACTGTTCATCTGGCAGGTTAACATCAACTCCTTTGAACCGAATTGACAGGTGTGGATGGCATTTTTCAAATAATGTTTCAGAAAGAACCACACCTTCTAATCCAGAGGCTATGTTTGATCCTCACAGGCAGTCTTGCACTGGGACACACACCCAAAGCATAGACCCTAATTAGAATAATTTGAACACCAAAATCTGTAAAAACAGGCCAGGGAGAGGCAAAATTTCTATGACCAATAAGTCTCATGTCCTTTTTACTGAAGACTTTACAAAACTTTTTTACCAAACGTTACCAAAAAAGGTGCTTTTGATAACACATCCTTATAATCAATCTCCAATGCATTGAGTAATAGAGGAATCAATGCAACAATATGTAGATGGATTAGACTGCATAATGAACAGATTGGTATGTATATTCCTATTGGGGGAGAGCACGCTCAGGTAATGAGGGGATGCCAACAAGGGAGGTGTACTGTCTCCCTTGATATGGAAGCTTGTCATTGATGAGCTACTGCATCATCTGGATCAAAGGACATCAAGACCATAGGATATCCCGATAACCTTGTAATGGTAAATTCAACGACACATTAAGGCCTTGCATGCAAAGAGTAAATGGCGTAACCTAATGAACAGATGAAGAGGGACTGAGTATAAGTCCCACCAAATCAACCATCATAGCTTTCACTAACCGAAGGACCCCATGACATTGGCCATGGAACCACTAAAACTTTTGGGCAGGAACGTATAAATATCGGGGGAGGTGAATTAAAACAAGTTCAACTGCATCAATGGAAGTCCTTCTAGATCGGGAATGGAATGAAGCAACAGACGCCAACAGGCTGTTCGAAACAACCTGGTATATAGTATATAGACGGGTCAAAGACCGATGAAGAGACCGGAGTTGTCATATACAATGAGCTGGATAGCACTCAAAACAGCATATTATCTCTTGGGCAGCGGGCAAATGTATTTCAATCAGAAATATTTGCCATGATACACTGCGTAGGAGATAACAATAAGAGGGCCTATAAAAACAGGCCGATCAATGTATTACTAACAGACGGGCAGACGGTTCCAAGGGCTATAGAAAACCCCAAGATAACGCCCAGACTAGTGTGGGAATGCCATGAAAATCTCGAAAGCATGGCAGGACGTAACAAGGTAATTATGATGTGGGTGGTGACAGAACACAATCAATGAAAAAGCCGCCCAACTGGCAAGCAGTGGATCCTCGGCTGGATATGTTAACCCAGAACCGACCCTGGGAGTACCAAAAAGCACAGCACGGGGCCAAGATTTTTTTATATGGGTTAGGAAAAAACATGAAGAATATTCGGATAAAAGGGCCAAACATCAACATGGGAGAGCCATCAAGGGCCCAAAAAGAAGGCAACTGAAGAGCTACTTATCACTTAACTAACTAATTACTTAGCAAGAATCAGTTGCATATCATAATGGGATTACTGACGGGACACATTGCCCTAAACAAGTCCGGAATAATATGATACTCATCCAGTAATGGGGTTGTACAAACCAGTTCAGGGGACCTGATTGACAGAATGGGTGACATGAAGCAAAAGGGGTAAGCACAATAAGCTCCATGAGGCTGAGGTGCTTCCGCCGATCTTAGATCAGACGGCCCTCGAAGGGAAACAGATTTTTCTCAATTCAATCTATTTGTTGGACCAATTGTGCATTGACGGTTACATTTCTTATTGTAAATAAATCCCAAGACAATTTTTATTTGTTGCGTTACTACTACCTATAAGAGAGAAAAAAACAGTTTACACCAGTGCTTTACACATAATGCCTTGCATGACCTTAGCGAGACTGAGATGAATATAGTTTGCATTGCATATCGAATCCTCAGTCGGGCAACAGATTTAGCAATAAAACTGCGCACTAACTTTTAAGGTCCAAGTAGTCACACCTGTAGGCATATAGTGCCTTCATGTATTGGTTACCTGGTTCCGGTAAACCAATGAGAAGGGCATTCTATTGTGTATAAGGTCTGCCTACCTGGATTGTAAACTTACCGCGCACTTATATTTTTATATCTTTTGGCCGACTGAGGATAACGTTATTGTGTGAACAAAACTCAAAATGCCTTTTAGAAAGACAAATATTATAGTTAAAAACACAATTTTTGTATTTTATGTTACTATTTCTAATAAAAATCAAATGGCAAACGGTAGGTGGGTATATCAGAACTTATGGCATTCTTTTATGACAGGTGTCCGTGTTCTAGCGGATAATAAGCTCGTAGACTGTTGTTCGATAGCACCTTGGTTCAAACCCCGGTAAGACCGAGAAACTTTTTTTCTTCAATATAAAATATTTCTAAATAATAAAAGTAATTATGACCATTGCCATACCAACATATGAACAAGCAGAATTATTTATAAATTTATCCACTTGCATTCTCTCTTCCTTCCTGGATACAAAATATCCAGTGATAGCAAACAACGATATTTGAGAAATCAAATTGTAGTAATCACGTATGAGTGCAATTATTATTGTCATTTATATTGCATTGACATTGGCATTGCGAAGTGAGTGGGAATAAACAACTACTTTGTATTCAATAATAACAATATCATAATAATTATTGTGCTATCACAAGAATACAAACTACTCCACGATATTTTAGTATTGATAATTAATTTTTTTTTTTTATTTATTATTTATCGAAAACATTTTTGTTTTCGATATGTGGATGTTATTTAAATATTAACCTTTTGATAAAGATAACAATAATTATTATTTCATCTGTTTCAAGTCATTAAAATAATAAAAAACAAGGTCCATCATTTAACGATGAGCATTTATGAACAATCAAATTCTTAAAGAAGATTATTTAATATTCGCAGTGTAACGCATACATCCTTTTGAATTATTCAGCAACAATGTCAGCCTAATAGGACTGGTCAAGCATACAATAGAGTTGTAATAATTCAACGTGTTTGGCATGATTTATATTACCCCAATTATTTATTAAATAAATTTTATCTACGAGTGATTCATAAAATGCACTTTTTTAGACGTTTCTTACTTCATAAAATGTATTATCTTGAAGAGTGAAATAAAGTATTTCGGGTGAAATAAAGTGCCGTAGCGGTTCATTATTTAACGCTAAATCTGACAAGTTACTGCACGACGAAGTGACACAAGTTCTAGTCAGCTGAGCGGCTCAATTCGGCAATCGCTGATACAAGAGACACTGATCGCTGGATTACATTATTACTTCCCGACGCCAACCGCTCCTAATGCTTGTTGCTCCGTGCTCGGCTTGTTGACACCATGCACCTATACTAGAGAAACGTGGTAGTTTATTAGCAGAGCGCCAGATCTATGTACAATTAATATTTTGTGTTTTGCGTCATTTTAGTTACCTAAAATGGATACCATTGTAGATGATTCAATGAATGAAATATCTTCTACCCCAGAAGAAATTATTTTTCAATCAAATATGGCTGCACAAAATCTGTTAGATCTACCTCAAAAATCTAAAGAAGCGTATATTAAGCAATATGTCACCTTTATGAACTGACGTGATGAAAAAAGCGTTAATATAGCTTCAAAGAAACACTTACATAAGATATCAATGCATTGGAAAGTTTTTTTTATAATAATAACTTTTCGTTCTAATTTAAGTCACTCGTAGATAAAATTTTGTATGCAATATATGCATAAAGTGCCTTTTTTTCACTTCTGGGATTGCCGCATTCGCCTGCGGCTCATGCGGTCAAACTTCCCAGTCGTGAAAAAAAGTACCACTTTATGCACTTGTTGCATAAATAACTAATTTGGTTTGCTGAAACCATTCAACAATGTCTTGTATTTTATCTAAGCTACGAAATGACAGTATTTTTAATGTTCCGCTCATTTTAGTTTTGTTACTCATAACTCATAATTTTGCATTTGAGGCAATTTGAACTGATTTTTTAAATTCCGAACTCTTTCACTTTTTATATTTTCGGTAATGAAGTTGTTTCAATGTAGTTGTAAATATTTAAAGATATAAAGATTTATTTAATAAAAAAGTTAAATTTCAACCCCTATTAAAAGACAAACTTGAGGCAGGGAGGATTTACTATACAGGGAGGAACTATGCAATAATAAACTGTATAGATAGATCTTTTGGGCTTAAGCTTGTATGGCCAATATTTTCAATACCTGCATGGTGGACAATTATTATCCAGCTTTCTCTCTCACATCCAGAGTGCGAGCTCACGCTCACCTCGTGGGTTTCTTGTGCCTGGCTGTCAACTTAAGTTGGACTTGACTTCTTAACCGGATTTAACTTGACTTGAAGTACTTATAGATATTAGGAGCAGATACTGGTTTCGACCAATGGTCGAAAAATCCGACTAAAACGCGTTCTGGCCACAAACATATTTCCAGTCTTCGAAATATCGCTTTTTGGCCATTTAATGTACGCCAGAACACGTTCTAGACGTTTTGCGATTGCCAGAACGCGTATTGACTTTCCAAGTTTGCAAAAGCGCATAGTAAAAAATCTTGCTAAAATGTCCGTAGAGATATCGAACCAGGATGTAAGCGGGACATGTTGATTTCATGGGTTCGTTTGACCAAAACACAACGAAATGATCTGAAGGGCTGCGTTTTGTGCAAAGCAATAAAAAGCATTCCGTGCATGCGGGAATAATTAAATGTCCATTAATATGAAGCTAAACTCGCCATTCCTCAAAATATCAGTCTCGAGGATTCTCACTTCCTAAGGAACTCCTGTCCAACATTGAACAGAAGAAGAGCAAATAAAAATGTGCAATCAAAATAATGCAGACGAAGTTGAGGAATATAGTTTGACAAACAACATTAGAAGGTTAGTACTGGAATAGCAAGTCGAGAAAATGATTTCACTTTCAAATTCAAAGTTACCACCCGCTGATGTAGGAAAAACTATTATAGTACGAGGACCTGATGTTGCCAGAGATAGACTTACCCCGTGAAAAACCTTAGCTGTTGTACTCCGTATTAACGACTCTGGACCTTATCAGTTTGATAGGTAGTAAATTCGGATCAACTATATTCAACATAATATTTAATCCATTTTCAGGAACAAAACAAGGAACTTTACAGCCGCTGTATTGTCGTAATGAGTTTACAATAGCCGACTTCAACTTTATTGATATTTCATCCGTACCGTTAACGACTTGCTATATCTCAGAAGATGGTTTAGCATCTGGATCGTAACAGGACTTTACGCAGCGTAATTTCAAACGATAGGTATATGTATAACGTCGACAGAAAATACGCATGTAGACCATCTTCGTCTACATTCGTTTGATTGCACAACTCCTGTAGTTCTTCTTCTGTTTCAATGTTTGATAGGAGTTCTTCGGAAGCCATTTTTATTGCTTTGCGCAAATTGCAGGACTTCAGACCATTTCGTTATGTTTTGGTCACCCAAACATGCGTAATCAGCATGTTCTTTACATCAGAGTTCGATCTCTCTAAGGACCCTTGACTTTGGGATTGGCAAGGTTTTCCACGGACCAGCTTCAATCCTGTTTTGACTACCTATGCGCTTTGAAAAATTGGGAAAGTCAGTAGGTATGCGTTCTGACAATCGCAAATGGTTCAGAACGTGTTCTAGCGCACATTAATGATAGAGTGTACAAGCAGTTATCCTGCTAGAAGCTCTGATAGAAGTACTTTTGTACAAAAGACACTGTCCTTCTGGCTGGACGTTGTTCCGCACATAAACCTGCATGTCCTTCCAAGAGGAAAACGTGAGTACTTCTCGCAGTACGAAGAAAGTGTTCGTGACGCGAGAACTACAAAAATTTACGCTGACTCCCAATCTATTATATGGAACATTTTGATTAGTACTAACTTTAACTTGTCGTAACTTTGTTACTAATAAAGATAAAACGACGATTTAAAAATACGCTGGTTCCCTGAAATATATAGAAGCATCATTTGGAATGAACGTCCTTCCAGCAGGACAAAATGTCCTGCTGGAAGGTGTTTGTACGTTTTATCATTAAACGACTAGAAATTCCGAACATTAGCAATATGCTAGCGGCCAGAACGCGTTTTGGTCGTATTTTGACATCCTAACATAGATTTAGTTACAGTCGATGAGCATTATAATACAGGTTAACGATTTTAGTCTTGTTGAACTTCAAAAATGCATAAATAGAGATACTTTTACGCTAAAAAACTATTTCGATTTAGTGACTATCTTATCAATTAAGGAGAGATGAATAAAAGGCGAGAAATGTCCTCTCACATTAGAAATTTCATAAGACAGAAGTTCCTCAGGGTTCAATATTGGCACCAATATTATTGATACGAGTATTATTGAAGAAATTATTGAAGCGACGGTGAGACTGAGTGTGTGTAAATGGGGAAAGCTGCTGAAATGGGAGACAGCCGAGGGTTGGGCATGTATATACAATGTGTCCCAGATTCGCGTCTCTATACAGGGATCTCAGCTCCTATTACACTTACAGCAAAGGTTAAATGGGGAAAGTTTTAGGGGAAACTTTGTGCATTCGATAACCGGTTTCAGATTTACGATCGGTCAATTGGTTTCGGAAATATCGGCCAAAAACCAAAAATGGCGGATTTTGTTTTTGGCAAGTAAATCCGAAACGGTTAACTTGACAGCTGTCAAAATGTGACATCATCCGGACACTTTTTTAAGACGAATAAGATAGCGTGTATATGACAGGTGTCAATCGTCTTTTGTTATTCCGCAACCCGCCTCAACTTTCGTTTTTCTTATGACCGCCATGTTGAATTTTTCACTTTTTGACTCAATTTATTTTTCTGATTACTACACTTACGAGTTATAATTTTTTTTAAATCCAATATGGCGTCCACAAGAAGAAAAGATAAGAACTTACGATTTTTCGCCATCTTAAAATGCTAGAGACTCGAAAATTGTTTTTGTATTCCTTTTTGAAAAATGTCCTAACAATTAAAATGGCGAAAAATCGATAGCAGTTTTTTCTTCTTATGGACGCCATATTGGATTTTTTTTTAATATTATAACTCGTAGTGTTGTACATCTTAGTAATCAGAAAAATAAATTGCGTTCAAAAAGGGAAAAATCCAACATGGCGGTCATAAGAAAAACGAAAGTTGAGGCTGGTTGCGGAATAACAAAAGACGATTGACACCTGTCATACACCCTATCTTATTCGTCTTAAAAAAGTGTCCGAATAATGTCACATTTTGACAGCTGTCAAATTAACCGTTTCGGATTTACTTCCGAAAAACAAAATCCGCCATTTTCGGTTTTTGACCGATACTTCCAAAACCAATTGACCGATCGTAAATCTGAAACCGGTTATCGAATGCACAAAGTTTCCCCTAAAACTTTCTTCATTTAACCTGTGCTATAAGTGTAATAGGAGCTGAGATCCCTGTATAGAGACGCGAATCTGGGACACATTGTATAGCTGCAAACTCTGCGGTTTACATGTCCTGCTGAAACCTCTCCAATATATTCTTCGGGAGAATCTCGGTCATGAAACTTCGAGCATTTGGAGAATCATTACAGGGTGTCTAGAAGCTATTACTGCCTCATATATTATTCAGGGAAATGACAGCGAAAAGTCAAAAACAAACTTGTTAAGGAAGTTTAGCAATTTGTTGTTCTGAGTCAGTTCGAATCAAAGTGCGATACAAATATGTAGAGTAAAGTAGACTGAAGGGATTATTACTATTTATTATTTATTTCAATCTTTCATCTAAACTTTGCCTCCCGATTTTTTTGAAATGTGATGTAAAAATTTCAGGGTTCTTAAACTTTCATTGGCTCTAATAGGGTTTAATGTGTCAATCAACTCTCAAGCAACTGTCTCTGTGAATGACCACAATAAACCGATCTCAATCTATAATAGACATTTTCATTTATAGGATTCCACACTTAGAAAATGAAAACTTTAATAGGAGTTATCCTTTGTCCGTCTATCTGTCAGTCACAGTCAAATTAATCTGGACTGGATAAAGGAAACGAACTGGAGTTAAACTCCAGTAGCTTGCACATATTTTCTCCTAATAAATATTTTTTTTTAAATTACGTAGGTAAGTATGACTATACAAAGAAAGAAAAATCAAAATAAACGTTCATTTTTCGCGTATAGATACTTCATAATACTGAATGTATTTATCTTCATAAAATGTCGCCTTGAATTATTAATTATTACTAAATCGTCTGTTTTCCTCATTCCATTAAAGTAGGAGTCATCTGTATCTGGAGGATGCAGATATGGAGCATACTTCATATCTGTTTAATTACCGTCATAATGACAATCTTTACCAGTTAGAAGAATATAAAGTGGTAATAAATGCTAATATATTTGCGTCGAGACATTTGACAGGATAAAATGGGACAATTATTATTACATGATTGTCTATAATGCATGACCACATGTTCACTTTCAAAGGTGTGTGCACATTCAGCCATCAAGTGAATATTCAAATGGATGCAACTAACAATGGCATAATATAATAATGTCTGGCTTTTGCTGGCGCCTGCTAAATCAACAGTCGTCTATTATTAATCATCTCTGATAAAGTGAAATAAATGCCTACTTACAGTAAATGCACTTTGTGAGAATGAAACTTTAATTTTTTTCTAATACTTGTTTCAGCAAAGATTTCCTCGACTTTCCTCCACAAATTCGAAAACAAAAAGCTAAGTGGTCGGAGCACAATGAGCAACCTGTTGCTTTTGCTTCAGTCTTAAGATTTACCACAATTAGGATGTAAAATTCGCTCTTTAATGTCAACGAAACAATGTTAAATGAATCTCTGAGTTGAGTTAATGTTCCCATCTAGAACTTTGACAATTTATATGCCAAATATTTTAGGATTTTTTTTTTTTTGCAATATTCATAAATTATTTTCCGCTATTCTTGCAAAGCGGTTCTAATTATGGTAATATTTTAATATAGAATTTGACTTTTTTTATTTTTTGTGTTTCTACATAAGATCTCGCGATCTGCATGATGCTCTCAGATTTTTCTCATCTAAATAACCTGCCGCTTTTGAAAATTTATTTTTACTAGGCGTTTTTGATCTTTCTACTTAGGATTTTAATTATTCAATTGGTGACCAACGTTACTCTAAAACAAAAGCACGTTTTGACGATAGGTATACAGGGTGGATCTTTAATATTGTGAAAAAATTTAAAACGAGATTCTTTGGTAACAAAAAAAAAATTCCATTAACGTGTGTCCGGAAATTCACTTTTTTGAGAGGGTGTCAAAAAAATATTATTTTTATATATTTTTTTAAGATATATCGGGAACCGTTCGACATATACCTACTTTCCAGTTTTTGTACAAGTGTTATCATTAATATTAGCTACCATCTTAATATTAATTCTTTTTTTTTTCATGTGGCATTGGCAGAGATTTTAGGATTGGGCGAAGTGTTTTGCCCTTCATTTTTGACGCATGTTTTGAAACATTCAAAGCGAATTTTTCATCGTACCTAAATGGACGTTTTTCTCGAAAACGCTTCACGTTAACACTGACCTGGAATACGTTTTTTGTGTATAAATAATTCCTGGCGTAAAATGCGCTTTTAAAATCAATAATAAAAGTTGTACAAAAGCTGATTTCTGTAACTCGAACGGTTCCCGAGATATCGTCAAAAACTGGAAAAAAAAATTTTTAACCGCAGCTTTTTTATCTCAAAAACGGCGCATTTCTGGACACTTTTTTTGAGTAAATTTTTTGATTTTTGACCCAAGAATCTCGCTTTAGGTTGTCTCGCAGTATTAAGATACCCCATGTATAACAATATTCAAAATGTTTTTCCAAAATTTTAGTTTTACATTTTCTATTCAACAGCTAATACAGCTTTTTCTTACAGACTTAAAACAAAGATCTGAGCGTTTGGACGACAAATGCTCATAGGACCAAAAAAATTCATGTTACTCTCAATTACTTTCACCATTTTGGGAATTTTTAGGTTGGCAATTTATACAAAATGTCTCCCCTAATTTGTAAAATGGGCACCTCCACTGAATACACAACGTAGTTTTGTTTGAAGCAATTACACTGAAATTCTTATGGAAGTTAGTTCTACAAAAGGGCTCGAAGGTTTCGAATATTGCATCTTAGCCAAATGAGTTCGTTTAAAAATGGTACCTTTCCGAAATTAAAAAAAGAGCTCTTCTTTGGATTTTTTTTTAATACACTCCCTGGTGTAGATGCGTGTAAAGGTGCGTTTTCACCAAGCGCGCAAAACGTTTGCAATTGTTAGCAAATGTTTGCAATCACAAAATTTGTTTGGTGGAGACGAAAATGACGCGCATTCGCCAACATTTGCAATCATTTGTCCGTGTTCCGAGCGTTGTCGGTACATCAAAGGGATTTGTTGCTTGTGCGTGCGCGAAGTATTTTCAGTGTAGACGGGCAGGGAGTGTTCGCAGGAATCGTCGAATGACATGCGGCAAAATTTTTTAAATAGTTCACTCCTATTGCTTATTTGTAAGTCAGTTAGCAGTTGGATTGACTGCCTCAAAAAATGGGATGTCCAAAATCTACGAGTTCTCTTTTTATTATTCTCTTTTTCAATTAAAACAGTCATAATTATGAAAGATGCGGCACTAACAGTACGTTTTCTTTTCGGAGCCATTTTTGCTCGGAACATGAACAAATGATTGCTAATAACGTACCAGGTGTCTGTGAATATTCAGTGGAGACACTTTAATTGCAAACATTTGCGAACGTTTGCTAACAATGATTTTTTGGTGAAAACGCACCTTAAGAGATATATGTATAGGTATTATAATTTTCATTAAAAGCTTATTTAAAATATAAAATAATATGAATTATATCACTTAATTCTAGGAAAGCGCTGTGCAGTTTCTAAATTTAGAAAAACCATTAAGAAATAATTAGGAAATGCTATTAGAAAAAAACAAAACCACTTCCTACTGTAAATATGATATAAGTATACCTAATGATTATGGTAAATTAATATAAGTAAATAAGTAGCGAAAAACCCTACATTAAAAAGTTTAAAAATTTCATAACAAAAATGAAACTCCTCGCGAAAAAGTGGACGTCAAATTCAGTCACAAAGTTGAGGATTTTTTCTTAATCTTTTTCTGATAAATGCTGAAGTTGCAAACATTTTAATTATATTTTCTTTTATATTGGACATGTTTTCGTCTCCAAATACTTGCAAGGTCTTTCCTAATTGGAAGTTATATTTACGCACAAACAATAACATGAAATAGGAAAATATTATTTCTACACTCCAGGCTGTTTAATTTAAAAGTCAATCTGGATAATTAACTAATTGATATTCTGCTTAATAATGGAGCTGAATGTCAATGTCGAGCAGGAAAAGAATTTACATAATTTGTAATCACTAAAATAAGCAATCTGTTCTGAATCTCAAAAAAATTAATTAATTTGTAACAACTGCGTGGTTATGAAAATATGATTTATAAAATTGTCCTGTATAGTATACCTACTTCAACATTTTCTTCATTACCTGCCACCTGTACGTCGCGAAAAATAGCAGTTAATTAACATTAATAATAGCAATAATTATTGTACATCACAAAGACAGTAAAATGTAATTATTTATTTTATTGCCATTTTATTTTGCGCTATTATCTTCATCACCGTGTAATTTTCAGGTAATATAATTACGTCCTCATTTGATGCGAACAGTGAATTAAGATGATACCCATTGTGCAAATTTCATAATATTTGTTCATGTTATCATCACTTATCATCAGATAATTTCAAGCATGTCCATTCATAATATAATGCTCATGCTCATCATCGAATATTAAGTAAATAAAAATAGCACTGAATGATACAACGTGGACGCCTCTACTACTACCTACGTACTTCTAGTAACAAGCTATAATTTCTATATAAACATCACAAAATATTACGCTCACCAAAACAACAATAGAAAATAAAATAAACGTTAAGAAGAAAAAATATTGACTGCCAATTTTACTTTTGCAAATTACTCCTCGACAAGTAATGCTGATCACATAAAATCAACCTGGCAACTTTACATCGCAAGACAAGCAAATTCGTCTAATTAAAGTCGTTACTCCCATCATTAGAGCCCATTCAGTAGATAAATGAGTCCGTAATACTGCTAGCTCAATCATCTCCCAGAGATAATAGGTCAGATAGAAGGAACTCACTCACCTGCTAGCAGGGCAATTTAGCAGTTTATTGTTACCGGGCTTGGCTTGGGTTGATAAGACTTCTTGGAAGTTCCAAGGAACGGTTGAATACGTGATGAAACGGCGGCTGCGGCGTCTTGACACTGACTGGAGTTTATCTAAAGTTTGGAGTGGATCGCAGTATAGGCGACGTCCATCATCCTCCGTTGCCTAACAGAAATAGAATAGGTGCAATTGAAATAGAATTAATATATCCGTTTGTTACGAAACTTAATGCGATTGTGGTACATTATTTATTATGTTGTTCGGTTGTTCTGTAGCCGAAGGATTTCTCTGGATTAGCTTTGATAGATTAGGGTTCTAAAGGACTAATTTGAAAGCAAGACGACATCCTGGCAGCTCCCAAGGAAGGAGTGCCTGATTGCACAGGCTAATCAAATAATAAACGCACGCTTTGCTTACTTGCGGATGTGCTCAAAGCAAAAGCTGATGATTACCAGTCAAGTTCTGTCAATGTTTATGCGGTTAAACACAAAAGTTATAATTTTTTTGTTCAAATATAATATAAAAAGGGGAGCTGCAGTAAATTTTTTTAATTTCAAAATTAATATTTTCAAGTAATTTATTTTCAAAAAGAATTTACTCCAATCATGTCATAAAAAATAAATAAATTTGATTATCCTTTGTTTAGGCTCGTACCTCTACGTCTTCTTAAATACGAGTTCAATAAGTTTATAAATAGGTACATATAAACTCAGTGTTGCTAGAAACGTCATAACTAAAGCTTTAAGCGTTTTATAAAAAAATACTACCATTAATTATTATTATTGTCGATTTTATTGGCAATTAAAGCCTGGTCGATTATATGACTTACGGTTTGGTCTTGATCAAGATCAAGGTTGCGGTCAGGACAGATATATGAGACCGGAACTACAGATCGGCCTTTAAAAACCTCAATATTCATCTTACACTATGTAATGATATGAAAAATCTTAATTATAGGTACAGTCATTCTCGAAACGTCAAGAGAGCTTTCTGGATGTTCCTGGTGGTCAACTTGGAAGACTGGATCTTTATAATATTTTCGTATCTCTGGTTGATAAGCGATGTTAAAAAATATCGGTTTATTACTAATGATTGGTTTCAGAAAATTGCAATTATTAAATATTAAATACAAATTAAAAAAGGAGGTACTTACTTAATAAAATTGGTGTCGCAGAGGTCGGCTTAAGGGAAATGTCAACACCTTTCAAACTCACTCAGTGTCGTCTTCTGACCTGTCCGTTCCTTTATTACCCTTTACCTCGGCGTAACGCGATTCTGCTTGATCAACATTGCGATATTCATTTAATTTGTTACGTTAGCATTTTTATTTTATAATGTGTTACATACAGTACGTGACAATATAATCTATAGCCAGGCGATTATCCCGAGGCCGGCAACTAGTGCTTTTTCAAATGCATGACTAGTTTTATCATGGATTTCGTGATCAGCAGGAATCGTTTTTCAAAACCAGTATTATTTTCCCTATAGATATACATCAATATACCTACCGATGACATTGCATTTTACGTTAAAAATGAAATATCCGTTACGTAAAATTCCATCTAAGGCTTTGTTAAGGGAAGGGGCTAGAAAGTGGTGCATCACTTGATAAGTTAATTAAAAATTATTTTGCCTGATCGATATTTTTGCAGCTGTTACTACCCTTTGCTTTATTCATGAAAATGGAGGCTACGGTTATGAGTAAAAGTATATTGAAGATGAAATTCGCTCATTTACTTCCGTCCATTATATGAAATAAAAAACCTTCTTGCGCATCAATCGCAGAAATAGTGTATTTTTATGCGATTCAATTATGCATATTTTCACCGTTTTTTAAATTGGATTTCTGAAATTTTCCATAGTCAGGTCATAATATTAGCGTAGTGGTTTACTGAGAAAATTGCATTTCATTTAGTTTGAAAACATACCTTAGAATGAATTTTTAAATTTAACAAAATAAAAATAAAAATTGACAAATTTTAAAAAAATTTTCCTTTTCCAGTGTCCGCCACTGGCTAACTTTACTTAAAAAATACTATTCTTTACACTACCTTTAATAAATTCGCAAAAGTGAAAGGGGAATTTTGAAAACCGAAAATTTAAAATTTTAGAGGAATAAACATCATGTAAAAATATTCGAATATCTCCGCCATTTTACTTATTTGCTTCTTAAAATTTTTCAGAGTTAAGGGTTATTAGTATAGTTGTCTACTAGAAAAACTTCAGCTCAATTCCTTCAAAAAAGGCTCATAAACGGTTATAGAAATTTAGCCATTTTTACCCTTTTCCTATCCACGCCACTGGCTTATTAATGAAAAATATGCAAATTTTACTGCATTAACTCAAATTTAAAATAATTTTCTTCCAATCGTGTTAATTTGGTTTAAATTTGTTTTTCTAACTTGCTTATAGGTAGGTAGGTATAGGCGGGTTCCAAATCTGGCAATTTTTTCTAAAATTGAAAAGGCCGCCATTTTGAAACGGCTAGATTTTACTCAAATACAGTACCAGACGACTCCTTGCGGCTATCTTACTCATAAAAAAATTCCAGCCCCCTAGATTAAAAACTGCGACCAGAAACCAGAAACCAGAGCCTCATAGACGGTTTTTGTTTTTAATTTGGAGGGACACCTGTAGAAGTAACGCAGCTTTAGGAATTTTTTTTTACTAAAATCAAATGTCATTTCGAAGTTTCACAAGGGTAAAAAATTTCGTTCACTAATCCTTAAATATGAAGCTACAGCAGCGGTTTTAAAATTTTAGAGAAATAAAAATCATATGAAAAAAATATTAATATCTCCGCCATTTTTCTTATTTACTTCTTGAAACTTTTAAGGGTTAAAGGATATTAGTGTACTTGCCTACTGTGAAAATTTCAGTTCAATTTCTTTAAAATTGAAATCATAAACGGTTATAGAAACTTAGACATTTTTACCCTTTTCCTACCCACGCCACTGGCTTATTAATACAAATACATAATGCCAATTTTATTGCTTTAATTCAAATTTCAAATAGTTTTCTTCAAATCTTGTTAATTTCATTTTAAAGTTTTATTGCCATCTTGCTCATACAGGGACTCAAAAAATAGCAAATTTTTCAAAAATTCAAATGGCTGCCATTTTGAAACGGCTTGGTCGATTTTGCTCAAGTGCAATACCAGACCACTCCTTGTAGATATCTTACTCCTACAAAAATTTCAGCCTCCTAGATTGAAAACTGCGACCTGAAATGATACCACAAGAACCGGATTTCTGTAATTTTGAAGGGACACCCTGTAGAAGTGACTCGACTTTTGGAAATTTTTTCAACGAAAATCTAACATCATTCCAAAGCTTTATAGGGATCCAAAATTTCGTTCACTAATCTTCAAAGATAAAGCTACAGGAGCGTTTTGAAAATCGAAATTTGGCGTTTTTCGAGAAATATATAAATATATATCGTGGGCAGGTGAATTTTGGAAAACCCCTTTTTCGTGATCTGGGGGTCATGATCGGTGGACATTTGATGAATTTGGGTGATTTTCGAAAAGTGATGTCGTCCTCAATAGTGTATTTTTTTATTAAAAAATACACTAATAACATCAAGCTAAGGGAAATACAAGCCAAGTCTGCTGTTTGTTTAAAAGTTTATTTCCACTGTAAATACAAATTATACAAAAACAATGTTAATAAAGTATGACGTATGATTATAATCAAAGGTCAAACCCAATTATTGACCCATGGCAATCTAATAAATTGGAAGCCCAGGCACGTTGTGACATGCCTAAATTACAAAATGAACCACAATCAGAAATCAAAACAAAGAAAAAAAAAGAAAGTAACTAAGTATGTCTAAGCTTAGACCATGGAAAATAAAAACCGATCAATCGACCAAGAAAAACGAACTGAACCAACTCAACACTATGATAAAAAGGTTTTCACTCAACATGTACTGGACTAGAAAAATCGCCCTGTAGCATCGAGAGATCAAATTGCTCCCATGATATCGTCGCGTTGTCTGTTCTGCCATTCAATATTTTCCGAAATCCTCGTACACCTTGTGTGGGTTACACCGGGTGTGTCATTAAAGACCATGCGCTTACCCGTGTTGTAAATTATCCGGTAATAACTCCGACTGATCGCCGAGATTTTCTTTTTCTCAAATGAGTCATCCAGGATCAAGGATATTAATAGTGCGGGAAATTGGGTTGTTCAACCTTGCAACTCGTGATATAGCGGTTAAACTTTATGCAAATAGTGTCCACACCCACATCTTCAATTTGAGCTATGCAACGACCAATAAGAAACCCCTTGTGGGGACTCATCACCTGAGAACGGATCGGCCGGTTTCTGCAGTTCTTTCACAGAATAGAATAATTATTCTGCGGTTCTTTGGTCCTTATTTTGATTATGTTTCTCTTCCATATTGTAGGAGACATCTTTAAACTGTCACAGCGGAGTCTGATTGCCTATATCAGATATTTTTTTTCATCTTTTATTTTTGAAATGCCTAAAAAACTTGGGAAAATGTTTCATATAAAAATTGTCCTCGATAAACTCTTGAAAAATCTTTCATTCAACTTTTTGCTAAGACGTATTCGTTTCTGAAAAAAATTATTGGAGATTGGAGAAAAAAATCTGCAGAAGCCTTTTTCGATTAAGTCAGTTTTGCCGGACTTAGATTTATCGTGAGTGCGCCATTATTGTGACACCTCTATTGCGACCGAAGGTCTATTGTAGCTCTTTGCCGAACTTACACAATACATAAAAAACTTAATTTACCTTTTTAAGTATAGACAATTAATGTTTCTTCTTCGGCCGCTTTTATCTTTTTGTCTAAGAAGTTTCGAGAAAAATTTATTTTCTCCGAAAAAAATACAAGGAAAAGCCATTTTATAACTTTTGGTGCGATAGCCGTTCACCTAATATATTTTTGGCCGACTAGATTAAAACTTGACCGACAGAGTATGTTGCTGCTTCATACCCTTACCAAGAAAAGTCTGGATGGAAAAGATGGTTTTTTATATATTTTTTTCAATGAAAGTGCACATGCACTGCAGGGTAATTCATATCTCTGCTCTGGGAGCGCTGCATGAGCATAGATATTGATTCACGCTGAACTTGAATCGTTGCAGGTTGTATTCCTCGGGAAACACAACACTTGGAAGGCCAAGTGTTGCTCCACAGGCCTCGATCCAAAGTGATGCGGTTCGATAAATGAAACAAGTCTGAAATAAAGTAGTGCGAGGTGTAACGAGCTTCACCTGAGAGGGATGTGCCATTTTATTGTGGTCTGACGTGTACTTCTGTCCGGCCTCGTTCTAGGTGGTATCAAACGAGTCACGTCTTTTGAACACTTCCTATAGAAATATCTGTAAAAAAGGCTCAGGTTTGCTACCTTTCTTCGGTGTTCAAGACTATCTAAATTTTTTGTCAAAGTCGGGGTCCCGGATCATGTGAATGGCGCTTCTCTGGATAGAGTCAATTAATTTCAGCGTATGTTTAGGAGCTGAGCTCCAAACATGTAAACAGTACTCCAAGGATGGTCGTATTTGAGACTTTTATAAGAAGAGACGCTGTTAGAATCATTTTTAGGTCATTGTTGAGTATTGAGATTTCGATACTATTTTGAGGTTTGCTATTTGAGGGCTGTTTTTTTTTTTGAAGAGGGAATGTAGACTTCCATTCCCATTAAGATGACTTGAGCAACTTCCTTAGCACAAACAGATGGATCATTAGGATCGAAACAAATGCTCCGACATGGAAAAGTTTGATAATGCTTCCTGAGTTCTTCCAATTTGGGGATCTACTGTGCGAAACTATGCGCGGGTTATTTTCTTCTATGATATGATGTTGAGATGAGTTTGTGGTCCGAGGAACCAAATGGAGCTTTTACCGAGATTTTTTTTTTTATTGAAAATGCTATGACGCTCTGGGAGCGGTGCATGAGTGGAGATGTCGATTCACGTTGGCCTTGAATCTCTGTAGGTTGTATACTTCGGGAAACACGCCCTTTGGAATGCTATTCCAAAGTGATGCGGTTCTATACATAAAAGAGGTCTGAAATAGGGTGGTACGAGGTGTAACGAGCTGAACCTGATACGGATGAGCGCTGCGGCTCGGCGTGTATTTCTGCCCGGTCTTGATCTAGGTGGGATCAAGCGGGCCACGTCTTTTGAACACTTTTCATTAAAATATCTGTAAAGCAGACTCAGGTCAGCTACTCTTCTTCGATTTTCGAGAGTGTCTAAATTTTTTGTCAAATCTGGGTCCCTAATCAAGCGGATGGCTCTTTTCTGAATAGAGTCGAGTAGTCTCAGCGTATGTTTAGGAGCTGAGCTCCAAACATGTGAGCAGTACTCCAAGGATGGTCGGATTTGAGCCTTGTATAAGAGGAGAAGCTGTTGTGGTGTATAAAATTTCTTAGTGCGGAAGAGTGTTCCAAGTTTTTGAGAAGCATTCTTCGCCAGACCAGCAACATGATCATGCCAAGACATGTTCGCTCCAAGGCTCACTCCAAGTAAACGAAGAGATGACGTTGGGGTAAGAGAGTGTCCCGCCATCATCATATCTGGCTCCAAAACGTTGGTCTTTTTGGAGAAGATGGCTGCTTGGGTTTTCCCGGCATTAAATTGGACTTGGTTTCTATCGCCCCAAATTAGAATGTCCTGCAAGTCATTGTTAAGTATGGCAATAACTTCTTGCTCCCTGCGAGTCTGTGCGTCGATGGCAGATGTTCGCGCATCTAACGTATAAGAAGATATGAGGGTACTGTCGTCGGCAAAACTGTATATTGGATTTTTTGTTGTTTCAAGCAAGTCGTTTAGAAATATTAGAAAGAGAGTCGGAGATAAAATGGATCCCTGAGGCACACCGGCATTGATGGAAAAGGTCTCAGAAAGAACTCCATCGACTGCCACCTGTAATGAACGATCTCCGAGATAACTCGCAAGCCACAAGCAGAATTTCTCGGGCATGCCATAGGCCTGCAGTTTTGCCAACAGTCCATCATGCCAAACACGGTCGAAAGCTCTAGAAATACCAAGCGCAACCCCTCGAGACTCCCCATGGTGCTCGATTGCGCTGTTCCACAACTCGGTGACGTAAGTGAGGAGGTCACCAGTTGACCTCTGTTTGCGGAATCCGTATTGGCGGTCGCTGATTATATTAGCTCCTTCCAAGTATTTTAAAAGATGTTGGTTAATAGCTTTCTCCATAATCTTGGATATTACTGAAAGCAGTGCCACTGGTCGATAGTTACTTGGTATAGTCTTTTTGCCTTTCTTGGGAGGTTGGATCCGTGCACATTTCCACCAAGAAGGAAATATTTTTTTTATACGTTTTTTATACGTTAAGTTGAAAAGTCGGCAGAAAACAGATGACAGCTCAGTGGCGCATTTTTTTAGTACGATAACAGGTACGTCATCGGGCCCAGAAGCTTTGTTTGGGTCCAAGGCTAACATAATGCTCTTTATGACACGCTGTCGGAAAACAATGTCTGACATTGTCTGAGATTATTATATTTGAGGTGGTTTTCGTGGTCGAAAAGAGATCCAGAAGGCTAGCGAATTCCCCATCGCGATCGGAAAGCAGTAAAAATCGATTCAGTAAACCTGATGAGGAATTGTGGGAAATTTTATGCAGTAAATAGACAATATACAGTTAGGTATATCACCCAGCAGTATTCGGTCTCCAATAATATTGTTCATTAATTTTATTAACTCAATCATCTAGGAATTAAATTGTACTTTCCATGCATCTATTCACTGACGACGCAATTGCCATTGTTATTTCTAAAACTGATTAAAGTGAATTGAAAGCTATTGAAGACTAAAATTTAGACTGAAAAATGTTGCGAATTACTTTCAAGAGAATAATAGACACCCTTTTATCTCAATTACTTTTGGAAAATAAAAAAAAAGCTAGAAAATTCAATGTAATACGTTATATTATTGAAATTTACTCACAAAAAATATGATCGATTACTTACATAATTTTACCTTGTATTTGTATATTTTAATCTCAAATTTGGGCGTAATTTTTGTATGATTCCGTAAAAGGAACCCTCATGCATATACTCGGTTATTGGTCTGTTTGCCTGTCACACAGCTGATTTTCTCAGAAATTACAATAGGTATTGGTTTGAAATTAGTCATTTATAAAACTTGCTTGTTCGCAATAATTTTAGTTGCTAAAATCAATTAAAAGGTATTTTCCATTGCTGGGGTAGGAAACTTCATACTGATGGGGGAAGTTGCCCAAATAGGAATAGAGATTTTCTGTTTGTATTTGTATTTGAGATAATTAATTAAGAACATAAAAGTAAAGAAAACAATACTAAATAAGGTATGACATGGAATTTATTGTAAATTTTTCTAAGAGGAAATAACGGTTTTATCACATTTTTTATCACTTTCAATTCTATCTAATATAACAGTATTATTTAAATTAAGTATCGTGAAGCTTTCTCTTGAAATAAATACAAAAATAAATATAAAGCCGAAGGCTGCTACAGCCAAGAACAAACAAAACGGGCTGTATATATGAATATGTGTGAACATCACTTGAAATATTTTTGTAATGATTAAAGCTAATAACGAGTTAACAATCACATAAAAATTCGTAATACTAGTTTTTGCACTTTTCGGAAAATATTTTGGAATAATATTCGGAATAACATTCCCTAATCCTATCGTATGTACCACAATAAAAATAAGCATAATTACTACGGAAGTATAATTCCAGAACGTACTATTAAGATCAAAAATTATCACAATTATTTGTAGAGACAGTGTAATACAGACACCGAAAGTTGATAGTAACAACAACTTTTTCTTGTCCATATTTTGGGTGAAATATACAGAATTTACAGTAGAAAAACAGAACACGACAATATACAATATGGCACAATATTTCGAATCGGGACATCCAGATCTTTCAAACAAAATCTGGCAGTAAACAATGGTTGAGGGCATACCAGAAAATTGTTGAAAAAATATCAATAAAGTAAAAATAACAAAATTTTTTCTCAGGTCTTTATTTTTCACAATATCAGCGAAAGACATGCGTTCATAATTATTAGTCTCATTTCTTGTCTTAATAATTTCTTCCTCAACATTCAGCTCCAATCGTAAAAATCTAATCAAATCTTTTGCTTCATCTACCTTGTTTTTTCTCAACAAATGTAAAGGAGTTGTCGGTAAAAATAAACTAATCACTAAAACTATTGAAGACGCTATCAAAGAAAATATTGAAAACTGTCTAAAACTTATAAATGGACCGACTATAAACGCCAGTACCAACCCGAATAATGTATAAAAGTTCACCAGCTTTATTCGTCTAGCAGCTAACTCCACATCACATATTTCATGCAAGTATGTCTTCAGCTGCCCGTTACCATAACCGCTGCCTAAACCAGTGACAAGTCTACTCCCTAGCAGACAGTAGATGTCAGTAGCTTGCCACATTATTATCCAACCCACGGTGATGAGAATGGTTGATATCACAATTCCAAATTTGGTACCTAGGACAGAAAAACATCGATTATTACAAGTATTTTTTTAAATAAAAATCAATAACATTAGAGGCTAGATCCTGAAGAGGAACTGAAATGGATCGCACCTAGGTAGGATGATAAGGAAATTATTTCCATCGCCCTCGTTAAATCAGCCCAAATCGAAAAAGCAAATAGTGCAAGAATAGGTAATTAAAACGCAGCCACCCGCTGTTACATCAAGTAAACGATCCCTGCCAGCACATTAAATATTCAGAAAAATAGAATCGCTCTAGCTGGTCACATTCCAGTCCTTCGAGAGAGCGGCCACCGCAAGGGAAATAAACATAGCCAGATGTCTTTATAAAAGCGCCTCGCGCCCATTGAAAGGATCAGCTGACCTACATACAAGACCGGGTGAAATCAGAATCAAACAATAACCCCTTGCAAAGACAATAGTAAGTCGCTAGGTATTTCACCCACGAAAAGGAAAATTACACCAATCGATAAAGCGAAAAAATAAATGGAGGTAGCCAAAAATCCACCACGGTCTCGAAACAGTAAGTAGGTGAAAATGCAAAATGAAGGTGGAACCGGTGTAATTATCATAGATAGGAACAATGGAAAAGTATAGAACGCGTCGGCCGATTTTGAGGAAAATTTAGGTAGTTGAAGTTCAGGACAATTCAGTAAGGTAGCCGCGAGGTCAAATCGCTAAGTCTCGTGATTAGGGAAATATGACAAGAAACAAATCACGATATAAGGCAGTGCCAATAAGGTGCATTGTTGCGTGGTGTTTAGAAAGCGGACCACCGCTTCTATAAAAGCAGACGTCTTACCACAGCTCCAGACAGATAGAGATCAGCTTCCGAGCAGGTCGAATCTGACTTCTTAACCCTTTATACGGTACCCAGAGATGGCATAGCGGACTGCGGGATACCTAATCCTTATCTATACCCGAAAATTTGACCAGAGATGGCATAGCGGACTCCAAATGAAACATACTCATACATAACATCGATAAATAATTAAACAGATTCGCCCAATCCATGAGCGCAGATCCCATTTTAAACCAAGAAAAATAATCATCATTTATTAGGTTGCATCAGTAGTAAATACCTAGTAGGTACCTACTCAATCACGTTAACCAATAAAGAGTCTGCGGCAGGAAGCAATTCCTCAACAACAAACAATTACAAATTCACGTATAGGAAATCGAGATAGAGCTAGGAAGAAAATCAAACCCAGGTCTGGAATTAATAGCCTGTGATTAGAAATAATTCAACCATCCTATTTTTCGAAGAATCCGAGTTTATTTAGCGCAAATGTTAGGCAGGAAGCAGTCCCTTTAAATACGACGATTTAGAAAGTGAAAACGAGCCATTCTTCCCATTGTAAGCGCCATAACTGGAACTATCAGCCACAGTAGGCAGCGTTGTCAGATGTAGCACCAGCCACTCATTTAAATTATTAGGATATACTAATTCCATTACAACAACCGATTAAGATTTATACTAGGTACTCGATTACCACACGTTGGGGGAGGCATTCATCTCGATGTCCAGATGGAGACCTCAGGGGGCCGGTAAAAGAGCATGACTCTTTAAAGTGGAAATCGTAGAGCGCAACGGGGCAAAAAGCACCCTCAGAGTAGGACAGAGTAAAGCAAACCAAATCAGGGTTGTCAGGTGCAATAACCGCCCTCACATATCAGGAAATTCAATATTATTACGATTCTGACTGTGCTATCTACTCTCTTTAGGTAATAGGTCGTCGTACTTGTGTTAATGGCGGACCGGTAGCTGGTACCGATACAAACAAATAAGTATAATTTGTCCACAAACAAGCCTAAACACAAATGATAAATAAAAGTCCAGCATTCTCAATCATTGGCTCGATTAATGGTTCAAGAGTAGTGGTCTGTAGTATGGTCAGCTAATAATCTCATTCAAGAGAACAAGGTTTCGAAAGAAAGAACAGAGACTAAAATGTCCTGTGCAATCAACCCAGGTATTCAGTAAAATCTCCACATCCACAGTTGATCAAAGCGACAATACAACAACTCGAATGACCAATCAAATAACTCATTGCCTCGTGAGGCAAGGTAAAACAAACAGGTTGCAACCAATAGAATAACAATCAGTACTGTCAACAGGTATATAGGGCAAGACTGGGCACGGCGGGGGCGATTGCTGGTCTCGTTACAATTGTAGTCCCGCAAACAAGCCGGCACCAGTAGGTACCAATTACAAATTCCAGCATTTCTATCAGTACTGACTAGTTAGGGGTAGAAACCAGGAACACGGTGGAATCGATGGTTGGTCTCGATATCCGCAAATATGCCGGTTCCAGGAGGTACCAAACTAAAAATTCCAACACTTCAATTCTTCGCCAGGTAGCCCACAGGGGCAAAAGGTTAATCAAAAGGTTAAACCAAAGTAAACAAACAAGGTATACCAAATAACAATAATATGAGTTATCAAGCAGGTCACGAGTAAAAATAAACGGAGGTGAAATAATTCACGCTCCCAGGTAAATCGACTGTGAAAATAAAATCATTAAATAAAAGAGAATCGGAAGGAACGATTTTATAAAAGATACGAACTCAACATTCAGGAGAAGTGGCAACCCCGTACTTGAATAAGCACTCGAGAGGCAAGACCATCTTAAGCGGCCCGAATCTCCGTCTCCGAACACGAACCGCTGTAGCTAGGTAACCGAACTGCCACCAGCCGTCCAGGCGCGATATCTAACCCGAGTCAGACCCACAGGGCGACTCCGCTAAAGGCGCTAGACATACAGGGTGATTCTCCCGGTTGAAAATACACGATATTTTCGTACGAGAAATTGTATAGGAAAACAGACAGACATTTCCGCCATATCCCGGATAGTCTGTAACCAAAGTGGTTATATTCTTTAATTAATTCAAGCTGTTGCTTGAAATGAAATCAAAGAAACTAGAAAAAGGAAAGTAGGCAAAGAAAATCATCGAATAGGTACCAGACAGACATTTCCGCCATATACCGGATAGTCTGTAACCAAAGTGGTTGTATTCTTCAATTAATTCAAGCTGATGCTTGAAATAAAATCAGACAGACATTCCCGCAATATACCGGGTAGTCTGTAAACGAAACGGAAGCAGACCGAAATAATAAGAAAGCACAGGTGTGCAAAAGAGTGGAATCCGAAATGGATTGGAGTTTGAAAAATGCATGAAAGGGATTCATCATTCGCTTTCCATTGTTTTGTACTCTCTATGCAAAATCACAGCCAGTCTCGCCCTTCACCATTTAGCGCTCTTGAAAACGAATTCTCTCGCTCATCATTCGCTTTTAGACATCTGACAGGAAGCCAACACTTGACAGCAAGTCTCAGTAAATTTCCCCGCTTTTCCGAAAGAAATCCCAAACAACCGTGATACAATGAGTCATAGTAGGTTCTTTTGCGCATCCGTTTGGGCCACACTAATCCTGGCATACCTCAATCAAAGAGCAGGGGTGACTACGGTAAAAACTACGATAAACACAACGAAAGAAATCACAGCGGTCCTATTAGGGGAAACCCAGAGGTAAATAGACGATCACAGTGGCTTTTCGCGAAAGACCCTGGGGCCCGGGTCCTAAACGTTACAGAACCACATAATGTTTTAAAGTTTATGAGATCTAAAAATTATCTTATGATGAATTTAACTTCAGCATTTTGACAATAATAGATTTTTTTATTTTATTAGATTTTGTAACCCTTTCTGTCGTAATATTTTGTAGTGCTACTAACAAAAACAACTACTTATTGTCTCTTGTTTCTGTACTACAAAAATGGACAAATCACTGGTCAAGTGGTGCGTGGATATGAACCGGGAAAAAAACCCAGACGCAAAGTGGTCATTGCAAAGTGATCTTCCGCCACGATGCTAGCGGAATCAGAAGCGGATTTAATTTGCCAGGGAGACTGACCTAAGTCTACCGTGGCCGACGTTTATATTGAGCAGATATTAATTTAATATTTCCTAAAACAAGTTATTACTGTAATAGTAAAATGACAGTAAAAATACATATAAGTACTCGGAAACATCAGCACCGGAGTTAGTTTAAGCAGGAACATCAAAGCTCCTGGCTGCGTGTTTGCCAGAAACTGAAATTATCGTTTCTCTATAAAACTTTTTAATTTCCCCCCACATACTGTAAACATTCATTAAAAACAAGCTACAATTAGTATATGCAGCCAGTTATACAAAAGGAAAGTATAAAAATCACGCGTAGAAAAAACGTTTTTAATAACTTTTTAATATCAATAATTTTTTCTATGCCTCACAAACGCTTAAAAACGCGAAAGGGATCGAGTTGTTGGTAGGTATTTCATTGGACATCTCTTTCAATTCTTTGAACAGTGATTTGCGACTTTTTGAATTTAAACTGTTTAAAAAAATATATAAAAAAATCTAGCGAGAGCTACATTTTTATATTAATTTTTTTAAAAGGGGAAGGGAAAGGGATAAACTCCCCAGATCGATACTTTCCCAATTCATCTGCCCTTCCCTCCCCCAATTTTCATCTCCACTCGAAATCTGTAATTTAAATGATCCGCTATTCAATATCCGGAGAATTACAAAGCCTTTCTAATGAAGTATGCTACAAAATAACCCCACGTCCCTATTCCAATAATGCTAGGAATAAAATTCCCTTTTTTAAATAAAACTGATGTGTTCCAGTGTTTCTCCAAAAATCCAAAAAGCATAGAAGCGGTCAAATATCTCAAGAAATAGTTATCCAAAAAAGGATCCAAAAAAGAAAAAAAAAAATTATTAATTTAAAAAGTCCTACCCAATGATTTCAAACGGGACCTCCCACCCCCACCTTTTGGGGTAGTGCGTGGTAAAAATTTAATATCTTATATTGGTGGCTCTATTTTATTAATGCAGAATCGTGCTCTACAGCAAATATTTTTTACCAGTATTATAATCTCTCCTTTCGCTTTCGCTTTTTACCTACCGAAATGGTATTGACTTGAAAAAGGAGTTCCAAGACTGTTTCCAACCATGAGAAATCCAGCTATCATGGCACTTAGGTCTAGGCTGACCGATATTACCGAATCGGGACTTGTCAGGTAAGGATATGTTGGTGAAGGCCATCCCAACATCAGCCCGAAAGGAATGCATAGTAGAGGAGCTGGAAAAAATAGCCATTAGTCTCATAACATAATATTAGTATAACATAATATGTATGAAGTGATTTTGATATTTTTTTATAATTTTCTGATCATGAGTGAAAAGCAGTCCCTGAAAAATGCCCACCTTGAATATTCCATATGTGCAAAAATATAGAAGCAGACAAACAGTTTTTTATGCAGTTGTTGAGGCAGATATGTCACCAAACGTAGAAACGTAAGCTTTAAAAAATTCATACTAAACAATTATTTATTATTAAACCTGTGCTTCTAATATACTTTAATTTAGACTAGTTTAAAGACTAAGTAAAAATAAATCGTCAGGATATTTTGGAATAAGCCCCCAAAGAGTTTGTTACCTAAAAGTTGATAGTTTTAGTGTAGTGATCCCGAAATGGCCGAGACGGTATATTTTAGAGGATATTCAGAAAGGCTGTAAATTTAAAACAAAAATGGTTTCTTCGGCTTCGTTACCGAGATATAGGGTGTCCTTTTTTTTAAATTTAAATCAAAATGGCAGTTAAATTTACACAACCTCCACTGGAAAAGCACATGATTTTTTTGCTTTTTATTTTTTTTTATTATCGGGAACGGAATTACAGGCATTTTTACCAGCAAAGTTTACCTATTTCCTGAGTTCAACAAAAATTTCCAATGTGGCATCGTTGTTCGAATTCGAGATTTTGCATAATATTATCGACTATGTCGTATCCGCGCAACGATTATTGTTTTAAGCTTTGTTGGACTTGCCATTTCGTATGTTTCCATGGTAACATCTATCTGGGTATTGTAGACCTACACATTATTTTTCTCCCTGAAGAAGGGTATCCAGTGCAATGTTGTGACTTTATTTTCCACAAAAGTGGTCATATATCTTCTTAAGTGAGCCATACTGGAGAAAAAAGTAAATGAACTCAGAATCCTTAATCCACAAAAGATGCTGTGGTGCTGTCCGTGTCCGCCATTTCGGGATCAGCCTGTATACTATCGGGCATGTCAATTTAAACCCCCTCCTCACGCTTCTGGTAACTTTATTAAGGCGTCTGGTTACCTTGGACGCTCGAAAAAGCGCTATATTAAAAAAATAATAATAAACTCGAAAGTATGAATCGGAATGTTTTGATTGTTTTATACAACGTCAAGAAGGACTTTAGAAATAACTAAAATAAATATTGCCTAAAAATATTAAACAATGGCGGTGCTATGCACATTTCCGCAGAGGCCCTCCATCCGATAAGCTTTATTCGTGAATAAGCTTATTTGTGAATAAAGCTTAGCATTTTATTTTTTTGCAGATGCTTCATGACCGAGAACAGCTGGCACAACGAAAGCGCGTATCGTGCATATATGTGCACGATATAATAAATTATACTCTGTTGCGGAAATGTGTATAGCGCCCCCATTTTTGATGTTTTTAAGCAAAATTTATTTACGTTATTAAAGCCCTTCGTGACGTTGTATAAAAAAATCAAACATTCCGATTCATACTTTCGAGCTTACTATAATGTACCGATTTTTCAAGCGGGGAAGGTGGCCAGATGCCTTAAAGACGGCTTACGTTATTACTGGAAATTAAAATTCCGGATTTACCTGAGCATGAAAATACATCAGAAGTGGGATGAAAGTTGATAGTTTTTAATATTCAGGGTGATACTAGTGTTAATGTAAATAAAACGTATTTAGCCCTTATGGATAAAATTGGAAAAAATCTGGAATATCAATTTCCAGGAAAAAAAATAGACTATCATTTTAAGAAGTGAATAGAATGGTGGGCAGGGCCATCTTAGCCTTAGGGCTAATAGGGCTATAGCCCAAGAGCACAAGCAGTTTAGGGGCCTAAGTAAATTATAATTAAAAATATTTCATTTTCCTTTCCACCTTCCTTTATTTAAAACACGCGCGTATATTTGTTGGAAAATACATAGAAAATATAATATATACCGCGGAACTTATAGTTCATGGACAATATTTGACTTGAAAAGTGAGTCTGCATTTCTTAGTAACGAAGCCATAACTCTGGGCATAACTCTGCCAAATAAGATCTTTTTCTGCAATTTTGTATGAATTCAATCTTTTTGTTTTTGTAAGCATTTCATGTTATGTTTTGTTTAGTGTATTTTTTGGTTATAAAATTACTTTTTTTAAATTCTGACACTTTTTCTAGTCCTTCTAGTTCTAGCCATCTAGAGACCCCGTGGGGCAAACATTTTGACTAAGTCAATTTTTATTACAGCCACTATTATAAAGGCTCATTAGGCTAACGGGTAGATTTCTGTGCTCGTTTTTGAAGCTAATATCGACGTCAAATAACTTTTATTAACATTTTCGTAATTACTTGCATGTCAAGAATAGATAAATTTAAAAAATTTCCACTTAGACTCGATACCTTCTTCAGAAATGGCCACAGAAATCTGCCCGTTAACTTAATGAGCCTTTATAATACCCGCTGTTAGTCTTATATTTTTTTGTATTATTTTATTATTTTATCATTTATTATTTATTTGTTTTTTTTTTTAATTATAGCTCTATAGGCTAGACATATTAGGAAAAAATGGGGGTTCAGAGGAGAGTTTTGCTATAGTTTTGATTTTCTCACCTCCTATTTTTTTGGGCCGCTGAATAGAATTTGAAGTTTTCAGGCCAAAATTTGGTCCGGAATTTTGTTTTTTGTCACTTTTCGCCCAAATTTTAACATTTTGCCATTTTTTAAGTTTTTAGCCTAATATCTAAGAAAGGAAGTGTTTTTTCGGCAAGCTCAATCTACAGGGTGCACCATGTATCCTTCTCTATATTGCTATCTCCTAACGCTAACGGATACAGGGTCGGTTAAACAAGTCCAAAGGAGCGTAATTTTGTGGCCATCTCGATTCCGTCGAGACATACAAGATATCTGTGACCGTTCCTGAAATATCCTGAAAAAACTGAAAAATCGAGATTTCTTATTTATTCCATATCTTTTTTATTATTGGAGATTAATGAATAATTTTTTGTGGGCTTACATAAGTCGTCAAGAGCTACCCTCTGACATTTCAAAAATTTTCAAAGCCGACTAGATTCCAGAATTTTCATAGTCAACTTTCGTTTTTCTTATGGCCACCATATTGTTTTTTTATATTGTTCGATATAAAAAAAATCATAAAATCTAAAAATTGTTAAACTACAAAAAATAAATAAAAAAAATTTTTATTCTTCTTTTTTCTTTACAAAAAAAGACACATTTTTAGACCGAATTTCATAGATAAATTAAAAAACCATAAGGCAAGCACTATTTCGGCGTATTTTACAAATGTTGACGTTTTTCGACGATTTTTTATTAGATTTTTCTTTGAAAAATTAAGAAAAAAAATTTTAAAATTTTTTTTTTAAGTTTATTAATTTTTGGTTTCCATTATTTTTTTCATATCGAACGACATAAAAAAATAATATGGCGGCCATAAGAAAAACGAAAGTTGACTGTGAAAACTCTTGGATCTAGTAGGCCAAAGCATGGGGTACAAAAGTACAGGCTATCCCAAAAGCATGAAACATATCAAAGTTATGTTTTTTTTTAAATGGAATGCTCGTATCCTATGTTATTGCATTTTTAGATTGTCTGAGAAGAAAAAATAAGATTGGTTTTTACAGTTAGTGTTTAAATTCAGAAGTTTGTGAGTTATAAACAAGTGAAAACCGTCTTTTTTGAAGTTCAAAGCCCTGTACAACGAAAACGGTTCAAGATAGCGAAAAACGGCTTACATGTCCCTATTTTAACTTTTCATGTACTATCCTATGATGTAGAAACATTTGTACTTTCTTTGATTTATTTATTTGTCGACGCGTGGAGAATTCTCAGAATTTTGCAAATTTTTTATCACCCTGTATAAACATTTCATCTACATCATTGAATAGTACATGAAAAATTAAAATAGGAACATGTAAGCTGTTTTTCTCTATCTTAAGCCGTTTTCCTTGTACAGGGCCTTGAACTTGAAAAATGACGATTTTCACTTGTTTATAACTCACAAACTTCTGAATTTAAACACCAACTGTAAAAGCCAATCTTATTTTCCCTTCCCAGGCAATCTAAAAATGCAATAACATAGGAGCATTCCATTTAAAAAAAAACATAACTTTGATATGTTTCATGCTTTTGGGACACCCTGTACATTATGAATATAATTTTAAAACGTACCTCTGCCTGGTCTCTATCCACTCCAAAAATAAAAAGATCCTAAAATCCAGAGACACGGCCATAATCTTTTGTGGCGTATACCGTGAATAACCCTGTATATTCTAATATCTGGTGAAATTTACCGTTTTCGAGCTTGGTTGGTACTTGGTTGAAGAACGCATCGACCTGTTGGTCAGCCTCACGGTCTTTGGGAACGCGAAAACGTATTCTTCCTGAAACCGGTAAAGTGAAACGTTCTCCAACCTCCTACGTTCTCCTGTGTGCACTATTTGCAACGTAAAACCATCAAAGAACAGATCGTGTTTCTTTTTGAACGTTGAAATTGAAGTTTGTGAAAACCTCCAAGGTCCTACAAACTTTAAATTCATGTTCGTTCAGCGCCAAAAAAACGTGCAGGGTTTGAAAACAAAAACTATAGCAAAACTTTCCTCTGGGAATTCTAATATGCCTAGACTTGGCCTAACTTCAGCTATCCATCTTATGTATTTTCTCATAAAGAGCGCATTATTTTTAGTAGCCCAAGGGTTCAGAATATATCTAAAGACGTCCCTGATGGTGGGGGAAAGCGTTAACAGCATCTCCCTTTATGAGTTCAAGTTACCTAATCCAATAGAAAAACAATTTAAAAAAATTAAGATCACTAGGAAAAATAATGAGCAGCTACCTATACCTAAGTAGGTATAGGTAAACTTACTGCAATAGAGTCAGATGTTTGCGTTCCAAAATACGTTTTGGGGAGACGGTTCTTATTACTGTACGTTTTGCGGAATTTATAAATGATGACTATTAAATTGCCATTTAAAAATAATTCGAGATATCGACATGATAGACAAATAATTATATTTTTATCTTTGAAGATTAATTTACTCTATTAAATCTATCTGACCTTGTAGCTTAATTGTAGATCTTCCTTCAATTGCAAAAAGCTAATATTGTCTTATACAAGCAATTTTGTTGTCGAGTTAATCCTTTGCAAAGTTATCTCGAAGGGAAATCATGTTTGGAAAGGTAGCGGAAAATCCTAACACTAAGTACAAGTTTCAGCGTTTTAAAAGGAAAATAACCAAATTTGTAGCTGGATACAAAGAAAGAAAATTCAATAGTATTTTTTACATTTTCCTTAGATACGTAATGTTGATTTTTTCTATTTTATTTCTATGTTCTATTTTTATTGTGGACTCTCCGAAAATTAATCAAGAGTTGGATTAAATAAAAATAAGCCACTTGACTTCTTGACTAATTTGGTGTTAGTCTAACCATTATATAAACACGAGCGCCAGAAGCAGTTTAAAAAATACAGCAGGGAAAAATCAACTTTTTGTTGCTTCAAAATTCAAAAAATGATATTGAAAATATTTTTTACATTGGGAAGTAAGTAAAGCGAAAAGTGAAATTATAATGCACAGAAAGAGAAGACACTATTTTTAAATATTGAAAAATTAGTCTACTTACCACATAAACTAATCACACTTTGTTTGATTCTAGTCCTCCCTTTTTTGGGCCTTCCATCACCGATTTGTTCTTCATCCTTCATTTTTATAAACGGTTCTTCAACCTGCTCAACAGTCGTCTGGAGATTATCCATTGTCATTGTGTTTTCCTCGGTTTCTCGGTTTTTTTTACAATAGCTTCGTGCTGCTATTTATTCTAAACGAGATAACATAACGATTTTAAGAAACGAAAATGTTGCAAATATTGTGTATACAAAGTTGAGAGATTACGTATGAAGTAAGCATGTAAATAGTATCAATAAGATTTCATACAATTTGTGTCAGTCTCGGGATAAAATGCGAACAATACTACTTAATAATAATAAATAATAACTGAAAAGAGGACGACAAAAGGCAATTAAATCAATGGCGGCAGTTTATACAGTCGATGAGTTTGATTAGTCGGAGTTGGAGTCAATTAAAATTGCCTTTCTACGTTATGGAATTGTAATATTGCGTGGTAAAATCGTTAATAGCTCTGAGCTGATACACTTATTTGGTTATTTTTTCGCAAAAAAAAAGGTAAATATACTTTGCTCTCGAAATTATGCTACAATAAATAGCTAAGTCACGCCATTGTCTTGAACCACCTATTACTTAACATAAACTATTTTTATGCAGCTTATAGAGATACTCATGATGATGTACCGGGTATTTTTATCATGTTCAAAAAATGAAAATGTATCAAAACACTATCCCAATAATGATCCATTAATTCGGGTGGCTGGCCATGCCTCTTACATACAACATTGCCTAATAATACAAAATAATTTCCATGTTGACGAATTAAATTAATTGTGGCCTACTGTCAAAGTATTTTGAAGCTTTGTTATTGATATTAATTATTGTATTTTTATTAGGCAATTAGAAAAACAAAAATTTTGAAAAAAGGCCACTATCCAGAAAAAAATCCGGGACAAAAAACAAATGATCTAAGATTTTTCTCCAAAACAATTATTGGGGGGCAACATTTAAAAACAAATGGGTGACTGTCATGAAAGAAAAAATCCATCTTCAGAGGTGAATATCTCGAGAACAGAACTTTTTGGGGAGGTTACGCCCATGAAGACTTCATCTACTCATCGAATACTACCGATTCCCATGCAAAGTTACATCAAATTATACCGCGGGAGTCAATTCCCATAAGGACTCTGCGGGATCCTTTCAACCCCCTTTATGGGGATAAATTTCACATCCTACCGCGAAATTTCATTTATAAAAAAGATACATCTTAAAAAACTCTACACCTTTTTATTTGGACTTTTTTGTAGGATGGAACCGCTTAGCCGGCGCTAAATCGATTCGCAAAAACAACCCTCTTCCTCAAAATGCTCAAGGGTGGGAATGTGACTGAAAGTGACTCCGAGCCCCTTTAAGAGTCCCGTAATGAAATGTTACATAAAATTTTTCCCCTAATCATCAAACCCTAATTGTTCTGTACTAAATGTCCTAATATGTACAGAGCTATGGTCATTGGTCAGCCACCCGGTATGGTCAAAACGACTATAAAGTCATAAGACAGAAACGCACAGAGCTTTGTCTACGGTCGGTAAAAGTTAGGTTTTCGCCGTATACCTACCGTAGATATACGAATAGCACCAGCACCGCTTCCATTAGACGAATAATACTTTACATGGAGGAAGAAAAACGCAGTGCCTATATCTATGATCCACGTAATGAGAATTTCCGAAAAAACTTGGAATATGTAAAAGAATTAACAATAGGTAATATCAGTTTCAGAATCGAGATTTCCAACAGAAAATAGAACAGTAGATAGGTCGAAAATTGGAAAGACGAATGGAATAAACTTTCTTATACGATTTCGACGTCGAACACAACATTTTATCTATATTGCATATATCTTGTGACAAAGAGGTCTCTACACTTAACTGTATCATAGGTTTCATGACCGATTCCGAAAAACTTCTGAAGAAGAGATCAACACCTGCTGAAGATGAAGATGGAGACAAACTTGATGAAGATGTTCCTGAATCACCTGCGTCCGTTAGATTAACAAAAGGGCTAGACTGTTGAACCAAAAACAATTATTTTCTTCCATCAAAGACTTTTTATCTATTCCCACATCTGTCACATTTGGCAGTGAAGCTGAGCATAACAATAATAGACGGTTTTTTGCTAGATCCTTCATAAGCTATTATTATCAACACAAATTTTCGATTCGACTTGGTCTGCTTCAGGTTACAAATTAAATGGTATATTTTTTTGGATCATATCTTCAACGTAATCGATATCAGAATAAAAGTATTTTTCTTTCGATATTTTTCTTGAAGGCCTGGCTGTAAAGGCGTTTGTTGCTGCAAATAATTTACTGGAACGTTATCCAAATAACTTCAAAGATTTACATGCTTTTCTCGAAACCCGATCCGGATCCACTTGCATGATTCCTGTTGCTTCAAACGAACCTTGTCGTTTTTTAATTGCGTTACGGCCTTGTTGAGGAAAATGAGAAAAATCTGATGCCTTGTTTAAGGAAGATTGTTGTTGATATGTATTTGATGTGATTGAGAACAGCTTGATCATGTGATCAAACTCGCTCCACACGTACCTAAGTAATAATATGATCAATCTGACCACGTCCACTGAAATGAAAAGATTTCAACTGAGCTGAAATTGCAATGTTGAAGGCCGACTCTTTACTAAGTAGTTATTAATCACCAACACCGACAGGTGTTTAAAATGTCTTTCATATCCGACAAAATACTTGAATTTTGACTTACCATAGGTACAAAGTTCTACAGATTGATATTTCAGTGAAACAATTCCGCTGACATAAACAAGTTTTTCTTGCAGTTAGAGCACCACTGCTGACTTGCATATAGTGCACACACGATACCTATTATTTTATTAGAATGCATTGTACCCATAAGGTAAGATATACAAGAAATCCTCATAACTCAACAAAATTTTGTTCTCATGGTTGTTGGCTCAGTATTCAAATTTACTGAATCATGCTTTAATGATCAAATAATCTAACCCTTGAAGATCATTTACGCCCCTAACGATAGCAGTAAAATGTGTTTTCAATGTTACCCAATCAGTTATCAAAATTATTATTTATTGAACTTAAAAAAGTTGTGGAAAGTACCAAGATAAATTTCCAAATCTAGCATAATCTCTAAAATAATAGGAGATTATTCAAAAACTACAGAATAATAGCAAAAATAGTAACAAAATTACTACTCTATCTATTGACAAAGCTTACTTATACTTAAAAAAATATACTTAAGTAATCTCAGTTAGACTCATGTACGACTATTCTTAAACCTGCATGACGAGAAATTACTCATAAAAAATATTTAATATTGTATACAAAGCTGGTGGACATATAACTTAAGATTGTAATTAATTCTTATTAATGTTCAAATAGTTTACAAATCTCATTACATATACTGTGGATTTAATAAATTTCATATCTCGTGTCGTTGACTTATTCAGTGGCTAACTTTAAGTATAAGAGGTCAATTAATAATATGATCAAATCATGTAGTAAGGAAAAATTAAAACTGTAATTATTTTTCTATGAATATGTTAATGGACACGATTATTATGACTAATAAACAGAGTATGCGTCTGATGTTAGTCTAGTCGCAAAGCAATGTAGACGTATGCAACATTCGGGATTATTTCTCGCGCGCGATAAAATGCGTTTATAAATAAAATTAAATATTGTCAAATCGTCATACATTCAAGTTCCTATTACTTTTAGCGCTTCATTTTTTTTTTGTCTTCATTAAATTTAAATTTATAGTTTTAAGGCAATATATTTAATTATTATTGCTTCTATGTGAAGAATAATTTTTAAGGAAACTTATTGTATTTTTTGAAAATATTTAAAAATTAAAATTAATTAAAATATCTCATCTACCTACTACCTATTGATATTATTAATTATTATTTGAACACCCTATAAAAATGAAATCGTCTAAAATCGATCTAATTTTTCTTAAGCAAAAGTATTTCATTTTAATCACAGGCAATTTTGTTCTGGTATTTTTAAAGGACGTGCAGACTTATTTAAAAAAATTAACTAAAAAATATAGGTACCTACCTTTAATCTTTGATTAGGATTTTATCGAGAACTACTTATTTGTCGACATCTATATCATACAAGTAAGATGAGTGTTTAAGAAAATCTTCTTTATAGCTTCTTAGTCGGTCTTAGATTTTAGTTTTAAGTTCAAGATATCAAACCCATGGTGCACGTTTTTCTTGATACTGTTAAAGCTGTTCACAGACATCAGAAACTTTGTGGAATAAGACGTAATGAATGTATCTACCTATATGTAATAAAAAGTATAGAAGTAAGTGTATAGAGGAACTTGTGACCGACCACTTACAGGCTGATAAGATTATGTGCAACACGCTAAATACTTATATACGCTCACTTATTAAACTTTAATTATGTGCCACTAAAAAAAACACTCTTGTGGTTCACTATCGTCGTTACTTAAAACATTTTAATTTGAAAATAAGAATAAGTATTAAAAGCAAACCAAGAAAGTGTAATAAAACAGGCAATAATGTATGGTTGATAATTTGTGTGGAAAACAAATGAAATTCTTTGTCACTGAATGCTGAAAAAAAATGTGTAGGCAATTTATATAATGAACATAATAATGAAGGAAAAATTAGAGTTATAAGGAACCCAGAGGTAGGTAGGTTATCCATATGAATTATTATTGTCATACTGAATGCACTTGGTAATCACTATCAATCACATTTTTCGACAATAAAAATTGTGGTAAGTACACTGTTACTGTTACGCCAAATTAACTTTTACCTCAATTTATTTATTTTTTAAGAGCTACGACGACGTGATTAGGTTTATAGATTTAGATCTGCGACAGGAATAAACAGAGAAGTATGCTTTTGTTTTGGCCACCAAACTGAACTTTTGCCAAAAATTATAGAATATACAAGGTGTCCCAGGTTTTTCCCCGCAAAATTTATATTATATAAATGGTAAATTTTGTTGTATTTTTAATTTTATTTTAATTATTTTTATTGTTTTATTTTTTAACTTACTGATTGTTGAATTTCTAGCTATTTAGACATCAAATAAACAGTAAATGTTACTTACTGCTAAGGAAACAGACACGATAAAGAGCACAAATTGACCTACGGCGTTAAGTAGAAAATGTTTAGTTGTCAAGTCTTTCTATTTAACAACAGCAGCTGTAACATATTCAGGAGTTGAAATTTATTTTCTGGAAAAAACTCAGTTTGAGACAGTCTTTATAACTTCATATGTCTGGTATAATTCAGCAGTTAGACGAATCACAATTTCTATATTTCAATAATCTACTACGCTTCAAACTTCAAAGCACTAACACTGAATAGATTTCTAACAGCTACTTTTTTAACTAAGTACCTTGTATTGTCTAAATTTTCGATGTGCATAATTTAGTAATTGATTAAATTCGCTACTAATTGCACCTAAAAAATAGAGGTTCCTAATGAATTACAAATTTAAGAGTTGACTTTACCCGAAAATAAAAAAAAATCATAAAAAATGCATAAGTTTTGTTATGTAAATTCTCAACAGTGTTTGAGATATGAAAAATAGTTTTCATATTATTTAACATATAAAAATCATTCTCTGCAAAAGCAATCTCATGGAAGGCCAGAAAATGAGCTAATAACGCTAGGTAACGTGGTCAGGGGGTCTGGGGAAGAAGCCCCACGTCAAATATGTCAATTTTTCCAAAAGTTTAATCACATTGACGAAAGACACCATACCTTTTGGTCCCTCTCGAATATCTTAATTATACTCATCTCAAAAAACGTTGAAAATTTTTATAACAAACCTTATTTACTGTTTCTACCAGAAATGTCTAAATTTTGAAAAAATATGTATGTCAAAATCAAAATTTATCCAGTGGTGTAAAGATTGAGGGATACACAAAGGACCCCTATCTACCTTCAACTCTAGTTCAAGTTACACATAGGTAAGTATTGCTGTAATATTAGTAATATTACACTAATTAATAGGGAATCGACACAAAAAATTTCATAACAGAATATTAACTGTTTTGGAGTTATTCAAAATAATGTAGCTTTTTCTAGAAAATCTGACATCCTGTAACTACCTTAACACTCAGTCAAGGGAATGGGTTTTGTGAAGACTTTTTGTCTTAGAAATGAGTAAATATTATACCGTGGAAGTTTGTCCCTTTTATTTTCTGGGACACGGACATGTAATGTACCACAGCACTCATTGATTCATTGTGGATTAGGGATTTTAACACCATTTACTATTTTCTCTGGTGAAAAAAAGTGACAACCCTGGATATGATACACTTCTTTAAGAAGAAAAATTCTGTGTAGGTTTATACCCAATAGTTGAAACCTGTAGGTAAATAAGCAAGAACTTAACAAAAATTGGAGCATTGGCCAGAATAACGTTGTAACTTACATTTTTAGGTGAGACTCAAAAAATGTACCTTGCAACATTTGGAATGGCATTTTTTCATTTGGCGATTTAAAAAATATTGTTTAAATAGTATTAAAGATAAATTAGGCAACATTTAAAGCTTTGGTGGAAGCATTTTGACCATTTAAACCTACTGAATCGAAAAAATGACTCCAAAAAATTATGTGAGTTACAACATTACTCAGGCCAACGCTACAATTATTGAATCAGAATTTTAAAAACAGTGCCAATAAACAGACAAAAACTAAATTACTATAAATCTATTTACAATAACAATACAATAATAATATTAAAAAAATTCTTCAAGGTGTTTCAGATTTCAACAAATTTGCATATTGAAATTCAGGACTGTTTTCATACTCGCACATATCCAGCGCAATTTCACAGCTTTCTTTAACCACTCGCTTGTTATCTGTTAGGTATTTATTCAGGACGTCCAAACAAGCATCGCTGGCTATTGACCCCAAAGCTTCAGCACATTCATGCCTAACCATTTCATTTTCACTACAGTCTTCTAATGACTCTTTCAAAAATGGTATGCTGGACACGTCTTGCAGCTGCCCGAGCACAAAAGCAATTTCATGCCGGAATAGAGCACTGGAACACTTTAAACCTTCCCCTAGAGCTAAAACCGCTTCTGTAGTCCTGAGATTTCGTAATGAGAACATTGCACGATATCTATCAAATAAGCTAGCGGATTCATCTAGTAATATACTCTTTAATTCCTCTACACTTTTCAAACCCACTGGGGGAGCGGGATCTACTGACAAATACGGATTTTCAGGCAACGAAGAGTCATTTGAATTATTTTTTTGAAGCCAGTTGATTCTTTCGATTGCTAATTCACACGTTTCTGCCACTTCCACTACTTTATCGTTTTTGTAGTTTATTAGGATTTGTAGCACTTCGGGACTTCCAATAGCTCCCAACGCTTCAGCTGAAAAATATTTTGAACATTAGTAAAACCGCAAGAATATAGTTACGACTATTAAGACAAAAAAATACACATTCCTATTGTTTTTGGGATACCATTTAATCGAAATAAGCATGTAGATAGAGGTAAATTTCAGATAAACATTACCTGCTTCATGCCTAACCATCGGTTCCTGATTTTTGTCTTCCAGTACTTTTATTAATGCTGGAATAGCTCTTTTATCCTGCATTTGACCCATACAATAAGCCAATTCGTGCTTGAGAAGTGCTGAATCGTCACTAAAGCATTTTTCGATGCATTCTAAGGCAACTGGGCCTCCAATATTTCGGAGGGTGAATAAGGCACGAAATCGTTCTTTTAGGGGCCTGCTTTTATCAGCTAGCACTGTGCCAATTTTCCGAATTTGGTGGTCTTCCACTTTTACCATTTTGACTTTTAATACGTCTGATCCAATTAATTAAGATTAAATCAAACACTAATACTTCTGTAAAAAGGGCCAAAGACAAAATAAATATCAAAAATCCAATCAACTAAATAACCAATACAAATACAAATAGATCTTAGGTTAGGAACACGCACGACGGTCAAAATCAAAAAGGATTGTATTCTATTCTAGTCTAGCCTAGCTAGCTAGATCAATTTTTTATTCTATTCTATTCTAAAAAATTCTAAATTGCTAACCTGCATTACCGACACTAACAAAGCGTCAATGTCGGTAATTCGGGTACCCTATAAATTCCCTTACCAAGAATGGGGTGGAGTGACGTCAGTGCGGATCAGGTTATATGCTTTTTATGTTTATGTTTCAAGTTGCGTGTTGCCTTGTATTTGTATTTCTTTACAGTTTTATAGTTACATTTTTTGTGATACTATTCGATTTTTTTTTATATTTTTGTTCATGAAAAATAATTAAAATATCGATAAAAATAGAGACGAATTCTTCAATTACTGGATTACTGTTTGCATCGCAAATGTTACATTTTATCCAGGCGGGGGGCGTGGACGTTTACGTGTAAAGAAATATTGTTAACGCTTTTCATGTAAAAAACACGATACACATATACACGGTATGCCGATAGACGATGACGCGCAGGCTGCGTTCCGGTCTTGTGACGTCACGTGGTTCAAAGACTACACCATGAGATTCCCCATATCTTTTTTATTGTCAGGAATAAATAAATAATTCTTTGTAGGCTTGCATAAGTCGGCAAGAGCTACTCATCTGACGTTTCAAAAATTTTCAAAGCAAACTAAATCCCGGAGTTTTCATAGTCAACTTTTGTTTTTCTTATAGCCGCTAATCGCTATATTGTTTTTTATGTCGTTTGGTACAAAAAAAATCATGAAAATCAAAATTCAATAACATTAAAAAAATTTGTAAAAATTTCATTTTATTTTTTTCGAAAAAAAATTAAAGATTTTTCCATAATAGATCTAGCACAAAGAAAAACACAAGCAAAAAGGATCGAAGCAATATAATTTGACATTTACTTTATAAACAACCTCGTCACGATTAATACTTTAAGTCAAAATAAAACCACATATGACGTCATTGCGCAGTAGTTGACCAAAATAGAAAACGCTATCGGCATACCGTGTACCGTGTATATGTGTATCGTGGTAAAAAATATGTAAACAATGTAAATAATACGTAAATAATATAAGGAATGCGTAAACAATGTAAATAATACGTAAACAATGTAAAGAATCCGTAAAAATTGTAAAAAATGGTGAACAATGTTTTTACGTATTATTGTGTAACTGGAACAGCTGCAGTGACAGCTGTTCCTGTCACTGCTGTCAGTGATGTCATTGCTGTGAAATGTTTCATACGCCAAATATACACAAGCTAGGTTTGAGCATAATTTTTAAATTGTTTAAACGCTTAAATTGAGGTTTAAGCACAAGATTAATGTGTCTTCCTCACTCTGTGATACTTCAGCTCTCATTAACATCCAAGATACGACTGACTCACTAGAGTGCCGACAGATCTTATATACCCGTTGGCGGCAGCCTAGAGTCAGATAGTTTGTAACGTACATTTTGTACGTACCGGCTAAATGCCGGCGACGTGGAGACAACGGCGGGCGCGCGCAGTAAGTGAGTGATGGTGGGTTTTAGTGCGACGCAAGCACGGCCGGCTGGCGGCCTCGAGTTTCGTAACATCGATTATCGAATTCCAACCCGGAACGCAGGTGAACACGTTTTCACCTTCTTTTCTCTCCTGGAATTCGCTAGAGGAAGGTCGTTTCCGCAAACACAGGGAATTTTTAGCGAAATGGCGTTGAAAACTTTCACTTAAATTATTATAACCATCCCTCACGTTTTTGGCTTGGTGAGTGTTGTAGAATGATTTTGTTAATTGTGCTAGAATTATACCGATCATATTTTCTTAATACCGTATGCTTAATTTTAATTCTTTTAAATCCGATCGAGTTTCGCTCCGCTTGTAAAATTTCGTCAATCACATTTTTAATTCTAACCTATCTTGAGGACGGGACATCATTTTATGTACCCTCGGCAAGCAGACTCGATCGGACCGTTCATTAATGCAAGAGTGTTTCTGATACCAATGAAATTACAGCTTTTTCCCTGGAGGCATTTTTTTCCCTGGAGGCATTTTTTTCCCTACGGATTGATTCTTCCTGGTTGGCAACTTTACTCCCGGAACCAACTCTTTCCTGGAAGCAAGGTTCTTCCTCTAACAAGAAGACAGCACATGGGTTGTACCTGAAACCAAGTTTACCACCAGCTAAACTTTCACCCTCGCTCCGAAGACCCTACGAAGCTAAGTGCCTTTGCCTACCAAGTTTTAACCGATCAGTTCAGTCAGATTCTACACGCTCTTGTTCCTTATTGTTGTTAACCGTGCTCAAGTTAATATTTTGTGATAATAACTGTGATTTATTTTAATAAATAGTACCTGTTGTTCTGCTGACCTGCTTGTTATTGTTGACCCTCTTGGACTAGCGACTCAACTCTACGACCCTGGTTAGTTTTTATAGTCTCATGCTCTCAGCGACTATATTGTTCCCCTCTAAGGGTAATAATAGTTCGTTTCAAGTTAACGGAGATTTCCACCCAATCTCGAACATGAGTAGAATGCGGAATAATTCTGGTATTTAGTAGACTCTCTTACACTATGTTGGCAATGTGTCATTCCTGCCATGTCACTAGAATTGTCGCGAAGGTCACATTTCCATGACTGACTGAGCTATCATAGACGCTACAAACTTTATAGGAATAGTTTCTCGAAAAAAAAGACTAGAGCGGCTCTCCGCCAAAAATTTATGAACAACATAATTTTGTTCGATAATTTATGAACGATGCAAGATTTTACCGTTTGTGAGCCCCTCCGGAGTATTTAAAGTAGGGAACCTACATTACCGACACTAACGCTTACCAGGGTAGCGCATTCATTCGTTGGCGTTTACTGAATACGGTTATGTTTGAACAGCTGGATGTCATATTTTTTGCACATTTGGTCACAGGCGTAGGAATCAAGTGGAAAAAAGCGAAGTTTGAAAAATGAAACAAAATAATAACAGGAATAGAAATCGAAAATTGTCTTTCAGTGGGTAGGTAATAAAAACATATCACGGGTTTATTAGAGGTTAAACGACTTACCTGGTAAGGAAGTTCAATCCTCAATTATACGAGATGATCACGTCCGAAAATATCACCCTGTAGTGACGTTCACGAGCTCCAATAGTGCGTAATGTTTTCAGTTTTTTAAAATCACCAGGTAGGTACCTATTACCCAGGCAGCACAGTGACGTTAATTTGACGTCATTTTTTCGACAGTACTTACGTCATTAGTCCATTTATTATGACGTCCAGATGATCAAAAACTGACGTCATTATGTCACAGCCAAATGACGTCAGTATCTGACGTAAAATGACGTCAAAACATGACGTTAAAAGACGTCAAATATGACGTTAAAAGACGTCAAATATGACGTCAATACATGACGTTAAAAGGCGTCAAATGTGACGTAAAAAGACGTCAGACATGACGTCAATATGACTGACATGACTATAAACATAGGGAATAATAATAATTCGACTCATAGTCATAGGTATCAACGCAATTTATTTAGTAGGTGGTTACAGTATACCTATACAGTATAAAAAATAAACAATAGTAACATTAATATTCCAAGCATCTGGGTTTCTTGGTGTCATCCCTTAATATTGATAAGCCTCCACTTTCTGACGGGGAAAATTCGATTAACGCAAAGGTCCTCCTTGTTGTTCTTATTGTTTACTGCAAAAATAAGTATATCATGAGTTTGTATTAGCCAAGAAAGGTTCGCCTAGAATATTACTAGTATTAGATGTACTATATCTTCTATGGCAGGTGATCTCTCGTATCGTAAGAATCAACAAATACCTACGTACCTACTTGATCTTTATTAGTAAGTTCGGTTCACATCAAAATGTTAATTATTTTTTGTTAGAAAGAGTCCTAAGGTTACCCTCCATGCTTACGTATAAAACAAATAGTTTTGCATTGCAAAAGTAATTTTCCCATTTGAATCTGCTATTATAACTAATATTATTGCGTCTATTATTGCCTATTATCTAAAGCTTACCTTAGCTGTGTCCTGTGTAAAAAACAGATTTTTGAAAGACGAATGTCTAACCATGCAATAACACCAAACACCACAAATAAGTTCTTCTGCTGACGGAGGTGAGAGTTAACGAGAACACAAAAACAAAACATTCAAATCAAAAGTCAAACAATAAAGTATTATAAAGGCGATCCTGGCTGCTGGAGTCGGAGTCGCTACCACCCGTGCTAACGTGCCGTGGTGGTGGTGATGATGGTGATTACCTAACGGTAACGGTCTTGCTGTGCCTGTTCAGGGTTGCCATATGGAAGAAGAGAAACTATGACTCCCGGATTGTCGATATTAGATTGATCAGAAAACGATGTTACAATAAAAATAAAATAAACTCAGTATAAACTAAAATTTGATGTGACTTTGAAAACTGGAAACATTGTTTTTGTATATGAAATATTTATTTTATTATTCGAAAATTAAATTAATTAAACATTTCTTGCTTTAACACCAAGATATCTATAGAATAAATAATCTTAAAGTTCAAAAAAAAAAAAAAAAAATAGGTAGGTACGTACAATTATTGGTCGATGAAGGAATAATGTTTTCTTTCTTTATTGTTACTGAAAGAGAGCCTACACCTACTTAACTTAACAAACTATTTATAATGTACCTACCTATCAATCAGGAACGATTGATGATTTTGTTACATATTATTTATTCAAAAAAATCTTGAAATTCAGGGAAATCTTTAAATTGTGTTACAATATTCTATATTATATGTTACGTCTGGCAACGCTGGTCGCTTGCGTTGCGCTGTCGTCAACTGACCTCCATTATGCGATTATAACCGAGCATCGATGAGAGTGATGAACAAATTAGCACCAACCCTGAGCGAGCGAGAGAGCGAATGGTGGTGCGGTAGTGAAATGATGGAAATTGGAAAATGACTGGGGTGGATTTTTAATATTAGCATTTATTAGATGACGGTCATTGCACCTACGCAAAATAATTCTGATATGATACGTAAATGCTGAAACGATCTTTTAGTAAATAAGTGCTTTGAAGTATTTTAAAAGTAAATAAAACATAGGTTTGATTGATCAAAATTTTTACGAAATAAATTAAAATTGGAATTTTTATAGAACGAAGAAATATCAAATATGTGTCATAGATATGACCTACTAATGTCGTCACATTGACGTTAATTTATAGACGTCGAATTGACGTCATAAAATGTGACGTCATTTTGACGTCCTAATTTGGACAAATGACGTCTCAGACCAATAATGACTTAAAATTGACGTCATTAGGACGACAGTGTGCTACCTGGGTACTCACCCGCACGTCCGGCCGTTATCTGCTGCAGATAGCTCATTATCGTTCTGAGCTTTTTCAATTTTTTAGATCGTTATCAGTTGGGTATAGGGTGCGGGTGGGTTGTGATATTTTCGGACGTGATCATCTCGTATAATTGAGGATTGAACTTCCTTACCAGGTAAGTCGTTTAACCTCTAATTATACTTCGATGATCACGTCCTCAATATCACCCTGTAGATGTTTAAAGCACAACCGATCTAAAAAATATCCTGTTTCCTGGTAGGTGTTGCTTGCTGGAATATTATGGCGAATAAAATTAGGAAGCATACCTACTAACCATGCAGAGTAATATTTATTTCCGTTATCAAAGTTACATACTTTTTTCACAGAATTTAAAACCAATACTAACACTGATGTAAAACTATGTTTCAACCAGACGAAGATTATGTAAATATTAATTACCAATTCAAGTAAATGAACTTATTTGCCTAGGTGCAAATAACTGACCTAAAGTTTTTGATTTGACGCAACTTGCCTGATACTTCATTACAGGTCGATTATAATATTTATTTACCTTTGAGTTTTCTGTCCACCCCAGTGCTGTTTTTGTAAAATGCTTTCAACACTGAGGCCTTTCGTTGCAGCAGCGGAAGTAGTTGCATGTCGCGTTCTATGCGATTTGAATTTTCTTGTATTTATTCTGGCTTTTGGGCCAGCCTTAATGCAACGACTGATTGTTTGAATAGTCGCTGGATGATATGGCTTTTTAAAGGTAAGTAATAATTGATCTATCTCTCCTCTGAATTCTTTTGTTGAGTCTATGTAAAATATGAGTACTGACGAAGCGCATTGGTTTGACCTTTCTCTAAAATAGGGTAATGTTATTTTTGGTTGGCATTTGTTAGATGTGGAAGTTTTCATTAGATCCGTTATCACAACTTCAACTTTATCATCATTGACTATGGATTATGTTTGATAACTTGATCTTTGCTAATTTTTGTACTCTTGGTGCCGATGATAATGCTAGAAGAAGAGTAAGTTTATAATAATAAATTGCAAAGACAGTGATTCCAATGAATTTAGCTCAGGATTTAGAGGCTCAAGATACACTAGTATAGGGTGCAGATCTCATATCTCGTTGTACCTTGGGAATTTTGGTCCTGTTCTAAAAGCCCCTTTCAAGAATCTCATTAATATGGTCTGATCGGTTGGTTGTAATAATGTATTCAAGGCAGACCTATGTCTGTTAAGGGTACTGTACTTTTCCCCCTTATTATATTCTTCCTATAAAAATTTAATTATTTTATTTGGGTCTGAATTAAATACTTCCACCCTTTCACAAAGCCACAATTTTTTGTACGTGGAGCTATATTGCTTCAACGTCTTTTCGCTAAGAGATGGTATCATATGGTTTTTAAAGCAGTTCCAGGAACATTTTTTAAGATGTACGCTTCCCGGAAAACCGTGCTGCTCTCCGGGTAAGGCTTTCCCATAGAGGATGAGGTTGTCTCAAAGAAGATGAGAGTAAAGTTTTATTAGTGTGCAAAATTGGCAACTCGCAGAAACAATCAAATTTTTCAATGCAGGACACCATGGCTGTGTTTTTCATGGTGGAAAAACAACAATATATTTTGCCTTATCAATAAAAAATTTATTTATCACCGTGGATCGGAGCGGGGAGGGCGGAACTGCGTAAAAATTTATAAGTATTAGTCCATGATAATGTGAAAGCATCTACTGTTGCTGATTATGGATCTGGACGCCAAAATACAAAGTTTTGCATTTATTATTAAGGTGGGAGGCAGTTAAATTTACGTTTGATAGGCCCAGTTCAGAAACAACATTTCCAAATTTATCGCCTTATGTTTTTCAATGGCCCATGCTTGACGCCGCCTATGCGATTTATGTAGGCTATGGCTGCTGTAATATTAGCTTATCTTAAGAGGGTATGCCTGTTATAATATATATATATATATATATTTTTTTTTTTTTTTGCAAAGCCTTTTAAAATTGAACACATTCCATTGAACACATCCATGAGTTCCAGCTGATTGATATGATAAGCACTCTCCTGTAAGCTCCAAACCCCTCGGGAGTTTGTTGCACCCCATTCTGAATTGGATGCATCGGTGCAGATTATAGTAAAATATTGTTTGTTTTTTTTGTTTTTTTTTTTTTTATTTATTGCTCATTTTCGCATTTTTCAAGCTTTTCGACTACGAATCGATATCTATTAAGAGATAATTCAGGATAATTATCTTCTTATCATAATTTGAATTTTATTTTTTAAGTCCTAGATATTTTCCCTTTCAAATTGTTTCACATGCACCCAACAGTAAGTTACAGCATAGCTGCGACAAGAGTTATTAATTTTCAAGAACATTGGTAACTGTGAGACAATTTTTTGTTTTTCATTTGGAATTGACATTATCATCTCCTGACTATTGGAAACAAATCCTAGAAATGTTATATTTTTACTGTGATTTGGGCAACTTTTCTCATAATTTATAATAAAATCTAGAGATGTTATTTTTATTTTTATTTATTTATTTTTATTTATTTATTTATTTTTTTTTTTCTGTCAATCAATATCATCAATATCATATGGGTCAAGGTATATTATTGAAACATGACCCATAGATCTTAAGCGATTCACGATAGGTTTAAAATTTTTTGTAAAACATATGGTGCTGTCGAAAGACTATTTGGAAGGCACGTAAACCCAAAAGGTGGTTATCGTATTTGAATTTGAAAAAATATGCATTCTTGAGATCAACCGTAGGTACTCATATAGCATCCTTCATTTATTAGGTTTTTTACAGTTCTGAAATCCTCAAGTTTAAAATGTGGACAGTTCAGATAATTATTTAGTTCTTTGAGATTTATTTTGTGCTCCGGGAGGTCCTAAAAAGGGGGTCCTGGCTGCTTCACTGCAGTCGTTAAGTTATGTCGGAGGCCCTTATTGTGGCTACTTGAAAACTTCTGACACTTGGGCTTTACCACAGCCATATGATATTTATTTATTTTTATGAACCTATAATTCCCATTGGGTTTTATAACAATGGAGCTCAATAGCTCCAATTTCCCTAAGTTCTATAATAGACTGAAATAATTCAGAAGATGATTTTTGTATAGGAACTTTCCCTTGTTAGGTTTTTTCCTGGTTCAGCTTGCTCGGTCGCCCTTTTCGTTATTACAAAAAGCAACGTGTCCGCCTTTTATTGTACTGATATTTTTTGAACTGCGGCATTGACATCATGATTTAATTTGAATTTTCTGTGCGTAGATACTGTGTGATGCATGTCTGTCAGAATCTTTCCAGCATCCACTGCTGCAGATGTGGTCCACTAGTCAATGTTTCCGTTATTTGATAACGTTTTTGTAGAAACGTATCGTTAATAATGCTTACTGAACGATTGATGTTTAACGATTACAACAATCGGATTGCTGTATAGTTCAATTCGGCCTGTGACAAAAGTGTTTGCACCTCCGTATTGAGTCTTGGTTCCCTGAGAGTTTGACAGTTCCCAGGAATATTCCACTCTTTAACTAGCTGTTGTCTAGTTTCGCGGTCGAGCTATGGTGATAAATAATTCTGACATCTGTCCGACAATTCTTCAGCAATAGGTATTCGGCCCTGATTCAGCTACTTGATTTAGATTTTCGTCCAAAAATGCTGTGATAGAATCACCTTGTTCCTCAATCATCGTTACAGGGGGTTGCGTGAGCGAAGATCTCACTGAGTGAGCTGATTCACTATCTGGCTGTTATTCCTCGCTAGTGATATCAGTGATATCACACGAGTCACCTGCCTGTTGATCAAGGTACTTAAATTCTGTATTAGCTATTAATGCTTCGGTCGTGTTGTTAGTACTTTTATGCACTAGTAACCATTATTAATATGATTCTTTGTTATAAGTCATCACTATTGATATGATTATTAATATATTCGGATTATTACTATGCATTTTTTCATCACTCTTAGGCCCGTATTCACAAAGCGTTTCTGTCCTGTAATATCTCGAAAATAATTAAATAAATGAGATGGAGATATGCAGTTTTTATGCGTTAGAGTGATATGGGTATAATTCATTACGTAATTATTTAGGAAATTATCGTTTGTGAATACGGGCGATAGTATAGTTATTTTGACCTTTTCTCCCCATATCTCGATTAAGGGTATTAGTCCCTAACCGGTCCATGTTAGGACTGCTGTCCACCCTTTAAGTGCACTTAACTATTACATTAAGTGAGGTTCTAATCATCCACACCTATTACAGTGAGCATGATAACCTGACAGAGAGGATTACTGACAGAGAGAATTACTTTATTCGAATTATGACTACTTATGTATTTTTCATCACTATAAGTATACTTATTTTGACCTTTTCTCATCCCCATAACTCGATTAAGGGTATTAGTCCCTAACCGGTCCATGTTAGGACTGCTGTCCACCCTTTAAGTGCACTTAACTATTACATTAAGTGAGGTGTTCTAATCATCCACACCTATTACAGTGAGCATGATAACCTGACAGAGAGGATTACTGACAGAGAGAATTACTTTATTCGAATTATTACTATGTATTTTTCATCACTATAAGTATACTTATTTTGACCTTTTCTCATCCCCATAACTCGATTAAGGGTATTAGTCCCTAACCGGTCCATGTTAGGACTGCTGTCCACCCTTTAAGTGCACTTAACTATTACATTAAGTGAGGTTCTAATCATCCACCTATTATAGTGAGCATGATAACCTGACAGAGGGGGTATTTATGTCTCTCAATTAAGAAAAAAAATAAAAAACTTTTAAGTTATTGTACTTACTTGAAAGGTTTAGCTGTTTATCCATTTTTCTTAATTTTTTCTAACTTCCTTCGTGTTTTGCTTTTTAGTTATTTCGGCATTTTACAGTAATTTTCCAGCAACACTCTCTTAAACACTAGCGCACGTATCGAGCGTAAGAACGATAATGAGCTATCTGCAGCAGATAACGGCCGGACGTGCGGGTGAGTAATAGGTACCTACCTGGTGATTTTAAAAAACTGAAAACATTACGCACTATTGGAGCTCGTGAACGTCACTACAGGGTGATATTGAGGACGTGATCATCGAAGTATAATAGGATCTATGAAGCTATAGACTTTAGTGTTGGGTATAATTTTTCACTCGATATTTAACGTAGTAACTAGTAACTGAGAAAAAGCGTCTTGATAGACACACGAACGTCAGTGTGATCTTAGTACCCCTATAATTAGACCCTCCCATACAGATCCCTAAAAATAAGATTCCTCAAGATGTAATAAAACCCACCTGAGAAACTTCCAGGAATACGGAAATTCTGAGCTCTGTATATTTTCTGCAATCATAACTGTCTGCTGATGCAGTTGTCAGTGTCGGTAATACAGGTTCCCTAATTTAAAGATATAAAGAGTACATGAAGAGTGTAATTTATGAACGCACCCCAGATCATCAAATAAAACGCGAAGACTATAGATGGCTAAATGTGGAAGAGTCCAAGAGTGCGAAGGTCATTAAGAAATAGAAGAAGAAATTAGAAAATGAACATTTATTTATTATTTTAGGTTTAGAATTTACACTAAAGTAATAAAATTATAAATTAAGAATACAAAATACAATTTTGTTGCTTTTTTTCGTAACAAAAACGGCTTATATCTGATAGTTTTTCCAAAATTTCAACAATTTCAGTATGGCTGGAAGTCGACTGGAAAAAATTGGAACTATTTACACAAGGTATGTCCTTTCTCCTGGATCCTTGAACTTTTACTTTTCTCTAAAATATGAAAACCTCGATGTACTATGTCCTAATTGGAAATACTGAGAAAATTCAAAAATGTGTCTAATAGACTCACTTTTACTTACCTAGGTATGTGAAGAATGCCAGAAAAATAAATCTCTCGATATTTTTATATTTTTTAATCATCTACCTATGTATGGCAATAATCTGAAATTAGAAACATGCGGTCAAATAAACAAATAAAGGGTAATAACAACAATGTCATTCACGGATTGGAGACAAAATCTCCAAATCAAGTTTTGGGTTTTGACTATCTTAACTTTGACTGCGAACTTTTCAGTATATTATGCTTCCTTGCTGAGGACTGGCAGCAGTTCTGGCAACATCCCTTACTTGTAGTTTGTAGTGTAGTCTCCTCGAAAAATTTTTAAAGAAAGTGTGTTTCTGAATTTCATATAGCTACCTGCTTCACATCTCTTGATGACAAAAATGATTACCTTCACATCTCTTGATGAGCCACATCTATCTACACTACTAGAAGTGAATAAGGTCATTATATACATCCGCGGCTCCTACAGTTTCACTATGACACCTATATAGGGGTGGAGAACATACCTATAGTAACACCAGGAAGGTATTCATTAGCTTTGCAAATAAAAGGGAAGGCCATAAAACGACTTTAAAAATTGATTTTGGGAGTGCAACGAAAGTACGGTCCTGACACAAGCGCCGAGAAATACTACTATACATTATAGTCTCGGATCTAACTACGGATGATGATGAAACCACTTATATAACAATGGGAACCGCTCCCAAACGTATACAGGCACGTATTTTGCAATATATCCGCTTATTCATATCGTGAAAAGACCACAGGATTGATGTTACGATTTTTGGAATATAAATGCAAAATAAATGCAAATTTGAAAATAAAAATCGTGCTACCGTTATTCTCGAAGATTTTCCTTGCCCTGAAAGTGAAGAAAAAAATAGAAATTCCACCGTAGTGTCAAAGAGGCCTTAGTTGTGACCTTAATATTAGTTTGCAATGGCTGTTTTTAGCGTCTTACCCACCCAGCACCCCTAATTCGCTCCTCGGTCCCGAAAAAATTGATGAAACTTAGGAGCCGCGGATGTATACAATTACCGTGAAAAATTTTCGAAATTTTCAGCAATTTTAATAAAAATTCCTGCCAAGACTATAAACTATGAGAACTTCAGAACATCACAAGTGTACAGGATTTCTAAAAGCCAGATATTTCAATATAGCTCAGTAGTATTCTAATGAAGTTTATTACCACACCTGAATAATAATTAATTTTTATAGAACACAAGGACTTATCCGATCTGGAGCTCTATTATGGGAAGATAGACCGCTTTGGTATGATATCTATGAAGCTTTCCCGCCTAAAGACGAACCTTGCTTCAGTCGACCAACACCTAATATCAAAGTCAAATCGATATTCTATCACGAAGATAAAATTAGAGCGTAAGTGACTTTAATTCAAACCGATTTAATTTAACATTTAATTAACCATCGTTATTTTTATTTTACAGCCAATTTCACAGGAATAATAAGCATATAGGCGCAGTGAATTTATTGAGGAACCAAAAATCATTAACGCAACGCTTTATTAGTGCTTATAATAAATTAGAAAAACAGTACGCCGGGGCAGGTAATCCAGTATCTGAAGAGCAGCTGTACAAAGAAGCAATAGATCTCTTGAAAAGAGATAAAGAGGCTGTAAAAGAGCATGATAGCATTGCTGAGGAAGAAGTTCAGATAACCACGTCATTTAAGCGTCCTGAACCAAAATATACAACGCAAAGTGATGCGCAGTTGAAAGTTAACGTACGTGATATATTCAAAGAGTAGATTTTATTTTATTTTAGAATAAAGAAGTAGAAAGTTTGAATGGTAGTTTGAACTTTAATGTCTGACTTCTTGCAGTTTTCTGCTAAAGAAAAGAAAGCCCAATTTTCTACCTTTAAACACCGTTAGTCTAGATAGTGTAGCAAACTGCCTATATGCGGGTAGGAAAATAAATATTTTCATCTCATCTGAAGTTAAATTGCTACAGTACAAACTTCCTGCTACTGGCAACTTATTTAAAGTTATATAGGATAGTTATTTTGGTGTTTTCATACAGGGTGTTTGGTTTAAAATTAAATAGGATAAGGGGTGTTCAATATCAGGGTCGAGTAGAAAATTTTGTACCAATTTTCGTTCAATAACTATTTGGTAAATCCCTCATAGTTTAACCACTAGAGGGCGCAAAATTTTTTATCAGACAAAAGTTGCAGAGTAAAATTTTCTACAATTTTGGTTCTATTACTTTTTGGTGAATTCCGCATAGTTTCGCCGCTAGAGAACACAAAATTTGCCATTTTTCAAATGTTTGTCTAAATCTATGAATTTTCTTTAAATGTAACAGGAGATCAAAATGTAGAACTAAAATTTTAGGAAGTTTTCCACTCTACAACTTATGTCTGATCGTATTCTTCTCCAAAAAGCACATTTTTTACTTGAAATCGGAATAATAAAGTCTTTACTGTGGAAAATGAAGCACCTGCAGGAAATTTGAACAGGACCTTTTTTGTAGAGAATTAAACCCTCAATTAAAAAGACAGTCACACATGAAAAATGTGTGGTTTGTTAAAAAAATTCAGCAGCAAGGAAATTCTTGGAATCAGTAGTTTTATAGAGATAAAAAGTAACTTAAAAAAAAATAAGCTAATAAATAGCAGTCAGGAAGTGTTGAATTAAGTAATTAAATCAAATAGTTAGGTATAATAATATAATTTTTATTGTTTTAATTAAAGATGTATTTTATGACTAGGATATGATAGAAAATAAATCAAAAATTACCAGTAAAATAACAATGTACAGCTAATGATAATAATTATACTTACATATTTAACAATTTTCAACAAATAAGAAACATAAACAAGACACAATTATGTGTCAATCACACAATAACTGTGTTCCCAATGTCTTTGGCTTTGGTCGGTGTAAAACAAAATATCAGAGATTGAAAACTCCAAATTATCAAGACAACAGAGAAAACTTGACTGCATTATTTTAATAGCAGAGTTGTCCATATTCTGGACTTCTTAAATTATAGAAGAATTTTCAATCGCTGATACAATTTGTAATGCATAAGTCATTTGAGTAGGTCTACCTTTAAGCTAATTATATTCTCTACAATCTTTATAAAAATTATCACAGACAAACGGTTAGATCATGACTATATACAATATATACAAACTAGTTCTATCAACTATTTTTGGTACAATAAGTTTTGCAAAATTTTTCTTTTATGGTCATCATTTATGGCGAATAGAATATTTATAACAATTCATAGGTAGGTACTTCAAAATGTTTTGCCAATTGCCAATTTTCAGTCACAAAATAAATTAGGTGCTTTATTCTCCAATTCATTGGTTTGATTTTTTTTTTTTTGTTATGAATAAAAATTAGTAGCACCATTTTTTTTAATTATTTTGGCTTATTATTTCAAGATATTACCGTAATCATTAAATATCTTTCAATGAAACAGTAACGTAAGAATGACTACATCACTTCTTAACAGTATTAAATTTCTGAAAAATTCAAATTAAAGCAGGATCTGTGAATGAGCTCTTTTTTTGACATTAAATAGTAATTAGAGGTATACAATACTTGGTCATTATTGAAGACTTGTTTCTCTAAAAAACATTATGTGATGAACTGACTAGCAGTAAAATAATTATCAACACTCCTTTATTCCATATCCTACTACCCTTACAACTATAACTATCATCCGAACATCTTGATCGATCATACAAACTGACTTTATGTAAAATACCTCCAGAATTCAGAGGTGTGTGCACAACTGTAGCTGCAGTCAATGAGCTCAACGATAAATCACTCACTATTCTAGGGCTCTGTAAATTTATCAAGTTTGCTATCTTCTCAGCTTCTCTAACACAAGCCTCTGTTTGTATAGCACTGGGAGATTTCTCAGATGTTTGAACAATAACAAATATATCCGACTCAACACTTAAATATCCACTGAGAGTACACTGTGCCACTTGAATTTGTCTATCTAAAGCTTTGAGCATTGAGTTTAAGTTGAGCGGAGTCGTACTCCTATTTTGTAAAGCGTATAGGGCTCGATCGATTTGTTTTGTGGAAAATAAGAGTCTTAGAGCGCCCCCACAAATAGGACAGCAAGCACCAGGGGGTGTGATACCTAAGCAGTTTTTATCGATTATATTTGTGCATTTCACATGAGAACATGGGAAGCTTTTCTTGTTTGTAATTAATCCGATGTCTCTGCAGACGCCTTCATAGTCAACTTGAACCATGTCGGCTATAGCGGCACATTCAGATATGTAGGTCTGACCATTGATGCCGCATACGTGTCCTTTATGCTTGCAGTTTTTCAAGCAAGAACCTTTGTATGCGAATTTTGAATTTTGGTGAGCCAAGTAGCAGGAGTTTGAATGTTCCTGGTTTTCTGTATCACAGACTGGATCTATCGGAAGCTTTTCACAACTTGTTGTGCCATTTACTGCAATTAAAAAGAAATAATTCCGTTTATTATAAATAAAACAAAACTACATCATTAATAATTTGTCATAAATAATATGATTCATACCACATTGATACTGGGTACATGGTTTGTGAAGCAGGGACAAGCATACTTGAGGGTTTGGCACACATTTTGATCCAATCTGACATGGATTTGGTTTGCATGGGTCTTGACAAGGGAGGTTTTCGAAATATGAATCAGTCAATCCAGCACATCTAGAACAGAATATTTTTTGTAGAACATAAAATAATATTTAAATAAATCGTACTTACTTAGCAAGGCAAGCAGAAGGGTAAGTCTTTCCATTTCTTCCACAAACAGGTACAAAATGGGGTAAGCAATTACAAGGCAGAGTGGTGTATTGTGTGTTTTTTCCGCTCAGAGCTGTCGTTTCACATTGCTTCTTGCTACAAATTGTTTCACCAGCAAAACAACTACATGTATTGCAATCGATTTCAAATTTTGAACCATGTAATTGATATGTATTACCCAGTAGACAAGAAATTAAAGTGACACAAGGTAAAGGTTGACAGTCTTCAATCCTTCCTCTCCTACATTGGCAAATCTTCAGACAACCCCTTACATTATGATTTGTAATTGGAATTCTAACATAAGTACCATCTGGAACCATATATTCACTCACTTCACCTAATTTACACCCAGATACACATTTGTATCTGGAACAATTTATTCCATCAATGCAGTTTTTATTAATGAGACATATTTCATCGTCTCGGCATGGACTTCCTTTACAAGGTGATGAAATTTGGATACTGTTTTTCTCATAGCTGCTTTCTGAAGGACTTAGAAACTGTTCCAAATGAATGCAGGAGACGTTAGGATCATCCGATGAAAGAGATGAGCATATGCTCTCTACAGTTTGACCAGGTTGAACAGCACTCCATTCGACGCAATTGGATAAAATATCCACACAAACGTATTTACAAATTTGGTTTGCATGAGAAAACCTCGAACATGGCTGAATTTGAAGGGTGCAAGCTACTGCCTTCCATATATTTGGAGAACACTTGGTGATATTCTTTAAAGGAAGAGTGATGTCAGGTAGGTAGAGTTTGTTTTGATTCTGCCAGAGCGTAACTTCGTTTCTTGCAGCTTCATCAGCTTGGGGTGTGCAAGATCTGAAGAGTTCTGTTGGTCTGTTATTGAAGTTAGTGCAGAAACTAAGCCCATCGCAACCCAGTTCGCAAGGTTCATCAACTGAAAATAATAATATTAAGTTGAATGGTGAAAATGTTTAAATTTAGGTAAATACCTTCATCAATACAGTTTCTCAAATTTTCTTCGGAGACTTGGTGCAAGCACTTATCTTGAAATTCGACCCAGGATGTTGCTAGGAATTTAGTGAAGGTTTTTGAGCACAGGTTTTGGCACTGGGAGCTGCTAGCTTTTTGACAACAATGCCATTTGGCGCTATCCATTCCCATTCTGTCTATCCTAGATACTTCTGCCGACGTTGAATGTACAGTTTGAGTTGGTTTTAAAAAGCACTGCCAGAATACATCCTGAAAATACATTTGGTAACGAAAGATTAAAAAAAAGTTGTTATAAGAGATTATATTATAATATTACCTGCAGTAAAGGCGCGCCACATCCTCCAATTTCCAGCCCATCTATGATTTCTTGAAATGTAGTTTTTGTTGTGAGAACTTTCTTGCAAGTGTCTCTGCATTTGCTGTTATTTGACATATCACAGCATCTCATATCTGCGACAAAATAAAAAAATGTTAATATCTTATGATGGACATTTTAAAAGAGGATACTTCTTAGAAAACTGTTTGAGAGTTGGTGGTTTATTCTGTGGTTTAATATTTAATCCTCGAGATTAAATCATGATCATTTTAAATTTAAGGGAATGGTTTTGACTCATACATATTGTGCTGGCTGTGAGAAGTTTTATCTGGCTTTACTCATTATCTTCGTTGTAAATAATATCTCTAAAAGTACTTATGTTGTTACAGCGTGTTAGTTATCATACTGCGACTGCCACTGCTGTTTTAAATAACTTAACTGCCTAATTACCTAAACTCGTTCATACCTTGCTCCTGCAAGAGCATTTGGACATTTTAAAACCAACAATAAAGTTCATCGGCCATGAAGTTTTCTACCGAACCAATGAACATAAAAACCATTTCAAGCCTATTATTGTTATTTGGGTTATCAACTGGAGTAACTTAAAAGAACTCACCGACGCAGTCGTTAACTTTATCTTTGCCATAAAAACGAGACCAAACCGTCGTTAGACGTATTATTAACGTATTACAAAAATCTTAAAATTCATTTTTTTCGTATTTTTTTTAATAAGGAGGGAACTCTTATACCATTAGATATAATGCTGTCTTTTCCTTGCCAAATAACTCTGATATGTGATACAATCTCTTCTTTTAACTTTAATTAAGTATACCAGGAAATTCATTCAAGATTCTTTTTGCTTCATTTCTTGTACTTTTTGCTACCAATTATTTATATTTAAAACAAAAATTGATGTTTGTAAACAGTTTCTGTTCTGATTAAGTAGGTACTGCGGTCGTAGAAACTTCTTTTGCGGGATCTTTTGATATTTTATTCGCAGCTTTCTCTGTCTGCATATCTCTTGGCATAAACATCAGAGCGACTAAGTATAGACACTAAAATTGTTTCTGTATTCATTCGAGTGCTTCAGATTTTTTAGCTTGGACTTGCAGAAGCCAAACTTCAACCGTATTACATTGCATGTACTTGCAAGTAGGTGCATGGTATGCAAAATAGCTTTTTGACATAAATTTTAGATACATTTAGGCTTAATATATCTCTGAAATAAAAATAAAAATAAAATAAAAAGGCACGGTGGGTTCGGCTTTCGCCATAGGATACACCCCAGACAGCCATAATGCATGCCAAAAATGAGTGCAGTGCCCCCCAGTGTGCATGAAGTAGGTAAAGCCCCTACTAGGCGTTGCTAGACAAAAGATGAATGACATGTTGTCAGACAACATGCCATCCATTGATGTGCTGTGAGCAGAGGCGGAAATTGTAGACACGTGTTTCGTCCTGTTTGGGACTCTTCAGTACAATGTATCTACCAACACACAGCATAGTTTAGATCACGGATCCCGTGAGCAGAATGCAATGAAATAAAAATAAAAATAAAATAAAAAGGCACGGTGGGTTCGGCTTGCGCCATAGGATACACCCCAGACAGCCATAATGCATGCCAAAAATGAGTGCAGTGCCCCCCAGTGTGCATGAAGTAGGTAAAGCCCCTACATTGTACTGAAGAGTCCCAAACAGGACGAAACACGTGTCTACAATTTCCGCCTCTGCTCACAGCACAACATCAATGGATGGCATGTTGTCTGACAACATGTCATTCATCTTTTGTTTAATATATCTCTGATCGAGTAAATATGTATTATTTATGTGAGGTTCAGGTGAATCCAGGAAAAAGGAACTAATAAATAAAACTTTGGAACCCATTTTTTGCTTCTTTAAAAAAAATGCTCAATACTCACGCTGATCCATATTATCCACCGGCGTCACTTTCACAAACCCCTTGACACAATCATTGACGTTCGGGCTTGTGATTTCGCACTTCTCCCTGACGCTCTGTCTCTGGGTTTTGGTGGGCGTGAGATGGGAGCGAAAAATTACCCAGCACGCAGCGCTACAATCGCGGGTCTTGGCTTGACCGCAGCAAGCTTCGCCCTCCTGTTGTCGGTCAAGGCAGGTGAAGAACGCGATCTCATCGCTTTGCCGACATGAGGGCGTAAGATCGAAGGGCGAAGAGGCCGTGATGCACGCCCTCCGACACGCCGGGTTTGTTGGCAAAGGACAGCAGATACGTCCTGGGTAGCTCTCACCACGAGAGATATCTGGAAATAAGAAAAAGGGTTACATATTTTTAAATTAAAGAAATTTGGGCTACATTGACGGTGCACCCATGTAAACTAGGAACCTTGTAATAAGAAAACCCATATTGCCAAAATTAACCTGATGTCTAGTAATATTTCTCATATGAGTAAATATCTGTGGACGAAGAAGATAATTCCATTGGCTTTCACTGGCAAATCTTACGATTTTTGTACCTTTATAACCGCATCAATGACTGAAGTTTTCGTATTTCAATTAATTATTTTAGGTATCGTGACTCCTGAGTCTTCAATTAATTAAGTCCAAATTTATTGCAATATTCGATCGCCGATAAGCAACTGCACGACGACGAAATACCAAACTGAAGGCACAAAACCTCATTGAAAGCATGAGAACTTGAAATTCACAAGGTGATAGCGAATAGACACGCCTGGTAATTCCCCGAAAAAAAACTGCAATCTGTCTTCCTGCTTAAGTGTATAGGCTCTACTTTGCCTCGTATTGTAATCTGTCTCTTCACTTCTAATTCCTTTTTTTATGAATAAACTAACTTGTTTTAAGAGACGATAATTTATGTATCGATGAAATTTTATCAGTAAATTATCTCATCAGGCCTTATATTATTATAAAGTACAATATTGTAGGCCATTCATAGTCATGCAGTAGTTGGAAACATGGTTAATTGCAATAATTAGCCTCAATTTCAGTTAAGGAATTTTATTGTTATATTTTTTATAGTTGCTCAAAATACTGTCAGAAGTTAAACAATCAGGTTTCTTAATTGCTAATTAAGGGTAATTGTAATTATCTCCAGCTCAATTACTGAACAACCGGTCGTATCTAGTATTATACTCATCTAATTTTAATGATTTTCATACCTAAATACGTCAACACTTCTTGTCCAGTTAAAAATCTCAAACAATATGCTTTGAATATTTCTACAGATATTATACAGTGTGTCCCAGTTTTTTCCTTGAAAAATTAAAAATTTATAATTAGATAGTAAATTTTCTTCTGAGTAAAAAGTTTTCTATACCTAAACTTAGTATTTTTTCAGCATAGTCATTTAATATGAAAAATATCAAAATTACAAAAAAAATTCAGTGGCGCACATATTTCTATGCAATAATATTGGTGAGGGTGTCCCCCTGGACGCCACTAGACTTAATAATTTTGTTCGAGTTTGTTCGAGCCCGGGTTACCGCGCTGAGGTCCTAGGTTCGATCCTGGCTTGTCACTCTTTTATTCTGGATGCAAAATTATTACAAATAATTGAGCACTAATGTCTATTATGAAATTCATTCCACGGTCGTCGTCGAAAGTCTTTAAAAATTGATTCTTAGGAAAATCGAAGGAGTTAGAATTCGCAATCTACCTATCTACTAGAGCAATCAGTTCGAGTACATCAGTAGCGCAAATATATACTGTTATTATTTTTGGGAATCATGTATACAGAGTGGTCCATCGACTTATGCTCCACCCGTGAATTGGATGTTAATTTTAAAGATAAAAAATTGAAACTATGAAGATTCATGTAATTATAATATAGGACCATAGAATGGCATAATCATAATCAGTTCAATTTTTTTTTGTCCAAACAACAGAAAGCTTTAATTAAATAAAATATAGAAATGACAGGTAGAATGATTGATATAATTATGATGTGTAATAAAATGAGCAATATAATCTAAAAAGGGTAGGTATTATAAATTCTTGCGTAAACTGAGTAAATAGTCCCCAATATAGAATCTCCATTTGCATCCGAGTGCATTGCAAATCCACAGTAGGTATGCCATTGAACTCGGATACAATTTATTTTACTTACCTTTTTCAGATTATATTTATTGATACCCAAGTCAAGGTAGCCACGCTTCGGCCAGCCTCGCTTTCGGCCAGGGAGAGGGCTTCGATTAATTTCAAGAAAAAAAATGTTTCGTTTGTTGAGTCCGTGGTCGAAAGTGTGGTAGGTCATTATTATAAAATTTCAGACTTTTTTCAGCAAATTTCCAGCAAAACTTTGTTTTTTCAGTTTTTCAGTTCGTGTCTGAAAGTGTGGCTGGCCATGATTGTAAAATTTCTGACTTTTTCAGCAAATTTTCAGTAAAAATTATTCTTTCAGTTTATAAGATTCGTGGCCGAAAGTGTGGCTTGCCATTATTACGAAATCTCGGACTGTTCTGAGCAAAATTTCAGCAAAAATTAATTTTTCAGTTTATAAAGTTCATGGCTGAAAGCATGGCAGGTCATTATTATAAAATTTCTGACTTTTTCATGCAATTTTCAGCAAAAATGATTTTCTCAGTTTATAAAGTTTGTGGTCGAAAGTGTGGCTTGCCATTATTAAAAAATTTCGGACTTTTCTGAGCAAATTTTCAGCAAGATGATTTTCTCAATTTATAAAGTTCATCGCCAAAAGTGTGCATTATTATAAAACTTCGAACTTTTCTGAACAAAACTACCAAAAATGTGTTTTTTTCAGTTTATAAAGTCGTGGCCGAAAGCGTGGCTGGCCGTGACGTTTCAATAATTACGATTTTTTCAGTTTACGGTGGTTTTTATTGGGTGAACAAACCAAATATTTATTTTGATTTAAGCCGTGAATAACGAAAACAAAAATTTGTTGAAAATTATTCGAAGTCCCTCTTCCTGGCCGAAAGTGTGGCTGACCGAAGCGTGGCCAACTTGACTTGGAATTTATTGATCACTTTACTACACACCATAATATATCAATCATTCTACCTGGTCTTTCTATTAAGTATTTTATTTAGCTAAAGCTTTCTAATTATTAATGTATTTTTTAATAAAAAAATACACTTTGGAAAAAATACAAAATACACTATAAAACTTTGGAATGATGTTAGATTTTCGTTGAAAAAATTTCCAAAAGTCGAGTCACTTCTACAGGCTGTCCCTTCAAAATTCCCGAAATCCGGTTCTTGTGGTATCATTTCAGATCGCAGTTTTCAATCTAGGAGGCTGAAATTTTTGTGGGAGTAAGATATCCACAAGGAGTGATCTGGTATTGCACTTGAGCAAAATCGGCCAAGCCGTTTCAAAATGGCAGCCATTTGCATTTTTTGAAAATTTGCTATTTTTTGAGTCCCTGTATGAGCAAGATGGTAATAAAACTTTGAAATAAAATTAACAAGATTGGAAGAAAACTATTTGAAATTTGAATTAAAGCAATAAAATTGGCATTATTTATATTAATAAGCCAGTGGCGTGGGTAGGAAAAGGGTAAAAATGTCTAAATTTCTATAACCGTTTATGAGTTCATTTTTTAAGAAATTGAACTGAAATTTTCACAGTAGGCAAGTACACTAATATCCTTTAACCCTTAAAAGTTTCAAGAAGTAAATAAGAACAGTGACGGAGATATTAATATTTTTTTCATATGATGTTTATTTCTCTAAAATTTTAAAACCGCTTCTATAGCTTCATATTTAAGAATTATTAGTGAACGAAATTTTTTACCCTTGTGAAACTTCGAAATGACATTTGATTTTCGTAAAAAAAATTTCCTAAAGCTGCGTTACTTCTACAGGGTGTCCCTCCAAATTAAAAACAAAAACCGTCTATGTCTATGAGGCACGGTTTCTGGTCGCAGTTTTCAATCTAGGGGGCTGAAATTTTTTTATGAGTAACATTTAAGATAAGCCGTTTCAAAATGGCGGCCTTTTCAATTTTAGAAAAAATTGCCAGATTTTGAACCCCTATACCTACCTACCTATAAGCAAGTTAGAAAAACAAATTTAAACCAAATTAACACGATTGGAAGAAAATTATTTTAAATTTGAGTTAATGCAGTAAAATTTGCATATTTTTCATTAATAAGCCAGCGGCGTGGGTAGGAAAAGGGTAAAAATGGCTAAATTTCTATAACCGTTTATGAGCCTTTTTTGAAGGAATTGAGCTGAAGTTTTTCCAGTAAACAACTATACGAATAACCCCTAACTCTGAAAAATTCCAACAAGCAAATAAGAAAAATGGCGGAGATATTCGAATATTTTTAAATGATGTTTATTCCTCTAAAATTTCAAATTTTCGGTTTTCAAAATTCCCCTCTCACTTTTTGCGAATTTATTAAAGGTAGTGTAAAGAATATTATTTTTTAAGTAAAGTTAGCCAGTGGCGGACACAGGAAAAGGATTTTTTTTAATTTGCCAAATTTTATTTTATTTTGTTAAATTTAAAAATCCATTCTAAGGCACGTTTTTAAACTAAATGAAATGAAATTTTCTCAGTAAACCACTACGCTAATATGACCTGACTATGGAAAATTTCAGAAATCCCATTTAAAAAGCGGTGAAAATATTCATAATTGAATCGCATAAAAATACACTATTTCTGCGATTGATGCGCAAGAAGGTTTTTTTTTTATATTTCTTTTCAGCGATTTTCATTTTATTGATCGATTTCTACCAATGTGTGGACGAAAACACTTTTTTTCGCCACTTTACCACTAAATTTCAGTTTTTTATAACTGGTGTCATAATGAAAAAAAAAGGAATTGCATTATCCTATTCTACGGTCTTGTATTAATTACACAAATCCTCAAAGTTTCAATTTTTTATCTCTAAAATTAACCTCTATTTCGCGGGTGGATATAAGTGATGGACCACCTTTACCTAAATTATTCTAATAGACCTCCAGAGCACCTTTATTTTTCTACATAAACCTATTCTTTATTAGTTTTTCTCACAGTAATGCACTAATAAGTAATCTTAATTAAATTATACCCATTTAGAGATTTTAGAGATTTACATTAGCGCTAGCGCTAGCACCAGTTGTTTTTCATAAGTTGTGATTTAGAAACTCAATTTCTCATCAATATTAATCTTTTCATCGGAAAGTAACGCAATAGAAGGCCTATTGTTGTTCCATTAGAGCTAATTAAAAGCGTCCCAGAAAACAGGTGTTCGTTGGTATAATTGTTTACCTAGACAATAAAAGAATCAAATATTTGTTCATTGATATAAACTGGTAATTTGTTTGTCATGAGCTCGCACCAGGACGCCAAACACACTCCCCAGGAGCTAGTTTTCTAACACATTTGAAACTTCCATTATAAAATTTATTACAGAAGAATAAATTAATACAAATTGGTTGTGACCACTATCATTATTTATGGCTTGAAAATGACATACGGCTTAATAATTTAGTACAGTCACAGGTTAACGCTCTGTAACCTTTTTAAATCTTTTAATTCTTCAGACTAAGCGATGTCTTCATTTTTTCGGTTTGTCTGTGGATAATGCTCGACTACTTATTATATATTAGGTATCTCTTTATAAAAAATTTTGTTCTATAGGTATTTATAAAAAGAACTTGCTGAATAATGAAATCTTTGGACAAAAATTCCTGAAGAGCCCAAAAAGGGATTTGGTCAAAGATTGACAAAGTATAAGGCCTTATCTTATCAACAATCTCATGTCAGTAGAAACCCAAAACTGAACATTTTTCTGTTTCTTTTAAGTTAAAAGAAGAGTAGAGGATACCATAACTCAGTTTGTAGAATAGAATCTCTAATGCTAATGCCGAAACTGCTTGCTTATGCCATCGTGTGAACGTGAACCTCACTCTCTCAAGAAATGGTAACTGGCTGGCTCTGGCCGGACTCCGCGGGTGTCCTCACAGGCCTATAAATCCTGCAATGGTCGTGATGTCGAGGCTGGTAGCTGCCAGAGGCCGGGGAATCGTGTGCTGGTATCGCATATCTCACCTGTCTGTGTCCGTGAATGCCTGAAGATCGTGCTACCGGTGCAAGGACGGGGAGGGCATCCGAGAAGAAGAGCACTGAAATGTGCAAATTCGAAAAGACAAGACACTTATTGAGTTGATCTTTTTCAGAGGGAAAATCTATGGTGGCAGCTCTGGCTCTCCACACCTGATTTTTGATTTTAATGTTTCAGCTGGTTGTAATTTCCGAAGGGAAGCAGATAATTTCTTACATTTAAAAAAAATCAAACTGGCAGCGATATATGAATAAAAAATCTACATACGCAATGCTTATAAAATTAATAACCAGCTTCGTCATTATGTAAAAATTAAGGTAAGAAAGTTAATTATTGCAATTATTGCTTTTTACGAGACTTCTAAACTACACGGCATTTGGAACACTATCGATTAACTTCGTTACATTTTATTTTTTCCTCGTTAAGCTTTGCATTGTATATCAGATAAACTAATTAATTGTTTTACTTCGAGGAAACCTAAGAGTAACACAGTTTAATGACTAGATTTAAGCAAGACAAGGATTAATTATCGTATTTATCTTAAAGAGTTTTTTTTTTCAAAAAAGCTTCCTTGAAGTATACCTTGTTATACAAGAATTATATTGTCTCACGAAGTACAATACCTCTTAACTGTTTTCATCATTAGCGATCGTTATTTTATCAAAAGATGTTCATTATAATCATCTTAATGAAAGCTTTAATATTACTTAATCTTTCAAGAAATAACTTGCGTAAATAAAAGTTTACTATAGAACAGAACCCATTATGTATTCTAATTGGGGATATCTATCAAGGAAGACGGCATAAATTATGTTTATAGAATGGACTATAATCTAATTATTATACCAATAATTATTTTTCAGAAGTACCTATATTATAATGTACCTATACCTCGCGGCCAAAATAACATACAGTAACTGACATTACTAAAAAGCAATTTCGAAGAAACCGGAAATATTCCTCCAAACGTTAAGTTTCTGCTTACCGTTTCTCACATGATAATTATTATGAAAATGTAAGTGAGTATCACCCAAGGCCCAAGTAAGTAGTTACTACGAAATTCCATAAAATCTCATAAGGTGAATCACCCTGTATATCATAACAATTCTAACTCATTGTTAACAAGAGTCCATTGTTAAAATCAAACTGCATGTTTTCTTTGGTTCCAAGAACAATGATTGGCTATTGAATTGAAGTAAAGGCAAATACATGCATGATGTCAATGATCTGGTTAATTGCTCAAGTGATGCATGGTGGATATTATTTTTTTAAATTAAATGCACGCCTAATTAATTTCTATTTGAAACTAATCAATAAACTTACCTCTAAATGTAGCGTTGAGACATTCCCAGAATTGAACCTGCAAAGAGAAATAGAAATTTTATAAATATAATTATTAAAAAAAAGTTGTGGGAATTTTTCCATTCTCCATTCATTTTTTATTAATCTCGATTTTTTTCTATAGGTTCAAAGAAAAGTAATTAAGATTTCTGTTCTGACCATTTATTATGCCTCATGAGCTTTAAAATTTAAACCTTACAAAAATAGTATAGGTAGGTACTTTATTTTTGAAAATACTAAAGTCTTGTTTGTGCTTGCAGAGGTTGAAACCCTGCTACCACTACCTAAATAAAAATTAATATAATAATTTAAAATGTTGTTGACTCATTGATGAAAACGCCAAGCATAAAATTTCCAAGACCTCCAAGACTCCATTTATATCAAACTATATGAATAAATGGTCAGTGTTTCGTTTCTCACCCTTGAAAGATACTCTTTAATCATCGAAGATATAGGAAAGTATCTTTTCTTGAACCCACTCTTGTCTGCTTAAGATAAGCCTTATGATATTAAGATATTTTGTAATAGTTCCAAGAATAAAAGGATGAACGATTAGAAGAAAACGTGGCGCCAACTGGCTTGCAGGCGCTGTTCATATAATAGACTGGAAGTTGGAAGTTAAAAGTTAACAAGACCTTCATGGAGGGCGAACGTGTTACTTCGTTTTCTGTTCAAGAGTGCTCGTGCCATGATCATTATAGCCTTGAATTGGTGATCATATCGAGTTGTGATTGGATCGTACTCGAGGTTTTTAATTTTTGACCTTACTATTTTCTTCTTCTTCTAGTGTCATGACCGTTGTCGATCATGTTGAAGGTGAGTCGATCATGAGCATAATGAAGGTTGACTTCATCCAGTAATTTGTCATTGCTTCAACGCCCTTTTCCTTATTGAGAAGTTTTAGTATCTCCGCCCTGATGTCATCTGAACCTGTTGCTTTTACATTTTTCGCAGAACTTCTTCTCTTGTTATTGGAGGGAGGCCTTGTTTCACTCTTTTCTCAGCTCTGGATGCTGTCTTCTGTCATCCTCGAACAGTTCCGCTATATGTATTCCCTCCATCTTTCCAATCGTTCTTGTAAGTTAATCAATTTCTTTCCATTCTTATCCTCCATTTGGGTGTTTATCCTTGCACGTCTGATATGATTCCAGCCACTTCCTTCAGTTTTTTTTTATGTAGATGAAACGCATCGTGTTTGCTTTCATAATTCTCATTCTCCGCGCAATTTTGCGTGTTCCATATCACTTTTGCTTCCCTTATTTTCCTTCTGACTTCCTTATTGACTCTTCGATAAGCTTCCTTAGTTGCTTGTGTTTTCGTCGCTCATCCATAAGGTTCAAAATCTTATCTGTCATCCACCTCTGCTTTTTCTGTTGCCTTCTATCTTTTAGTTTTGTTTCTTGTTTTTCTATAAGGATTGTTTTCATTTTGTTCCATATTTTTCCTCGATGTTATCCTGTGTTTCTGTAAAGGCTTTCAATTTTTCTCCAAGTAGCTGTGAAGTTTCCCTCTTGGTGTATTCATCTTTAAATTTTTCTCTGTCTATATTGTTTCTTCCTCCTTTTTTCTTCACACTCAGCACTCTTATCCTCGCTATTTAGAAGGTTATTTGTGGTCCCGGTACATCGGCACCGAGATATTCTTCTCAGACAGGACCGAGTTCCTAAATCTTTTTCAAAATGTATTCATTATCATCATGATAATAATTATATTACATCCATGACCTTACATGCTGAGCTGTGATGGGCTGCTATCCGTGAATAGAGGAACAAAAGAACGATTTTAGTTGTGATTCAAAACGAGCTAAATCGCAATTTTACCCATATATTGATATAGGGTGTATCATAAATATACCGACAAACTTTTAGGGATAGTATACGGGGTTCAAAACAAACTTTTTTCCCCGAGATACAGGGTGTTAAAATTTAAAAATTATAACAGTTTTTGCAATAAGCAAAGAAAGATCTTCCATTTTACTATTTAAGATCTTGTAGATGTCTTCCAGTGGCGTAGATATTCGTTTTTTTTTTATTTTTTGTCCGTTTTCTCTCCCGATCTTTTACGCGCTGACTTTATTGCGAATAGGTACATAAACGTTATTTAATAGCCACTGCGGTTTAGAAGAAAAAAACATTTTTGAGATATTTGAAGTTTTCCAAGACAATGTTGGGACATTTACGTTGTAAAATAATTATTGTTGTCATTATAAAAGTTGAGATTTTTTATGCAAAATTTTATTCTTAATCTATCGAATAAGGCGTTTTTGTATTTGCAATTAAGTCAGTGGCGTAAAAGATAAGGAGGGAAAGGGTTAAAAAAAGAAAAAAAACTGAATATTTACGCCACTGGTGGACATCTACACAAAACGAGTTATAACCAAAAATGTTAAATTTTAACCCTGTATCTCGAAAACGAAGTATTTTTGGTCAATGTTTATTGAGAAAAAATGTATATTTGATGATCCGTACTACCCTTATTAAAAGTCTGCCGGTATATTCATGATACACCCTATATTACCAATCAAATCGATTAAAGATAAGGATATTTATTAACCCGTTCAAAACTACACATTATACCTCATTTTTAACGATCCTACGGTACATTACTAACGAAACCTGATACCTGTAAGCATTATTCCTATACAGTCTCCTCCTAAGTGAAGAAATAAACGCATTAGCTTCGAAGCTAATATTATCTGAGGCACATCTGTGTCTGTAGTTTTATGCTAAATTTCAAAACAGACAGATGGCAAAACCGTCCATTTTTCTTCCATGTGATACCTACAGGAGAGTTTCATCTCAAGATGAAATATAAATTCCCCTTCTACAAAAAAAAAACACTCGCTCAATTTGTATTTCTGTATATTTTTATTTTCCACAAGCACTATAATAAGATAAGATAAAAAATAATCGAATTTTGTCTCAAATTTTAAGGTCATCCTTGATTTGTTTTATCTCACAGCCTGGCACTATCTGAACTACTTAAATAGCAAAACCACTTTTACCTTTTGCACGACATGGCGATTTGTCACTCACCGACATAAATAAGGAGCATCTGATCTGTCTTGACGTGAGACAAGAACAAGAGTCCTCTGGCTGGATCTGGATTTATTGGGCTGCAAGTGGAATGACTTTCAAGTGGTGTTAAGTGAGCTTAAGCAGACTGACTAAAATACTAAAAGCGTCTTCATTGCCACTGTCCGATAAAGTCGAGCTGACGGATAGAGAATGATTGATTCAATCCAGATATCCTTCCAGGATGTTTATGGAAAAATATGAACACTAGAGATTGTTATAGATGACATAGATGACTACTTAATACTACTTCTAGCATGAGTACTATAGTATCTTTATTAGACTAAGCTTGAATCTTGTCTCTTATAACGACAAAGAACCTTTCATAATAAGGAATGTTCAATAATAAGAGTAGGTAATAAAGACTTGAATGGTTTGTAATTCGGTGTTATTAATTGCACGGAAGCAATGAACGATATTTAAGTGGGTAGATACTTGTGGCTAACAGCGATGAATGAGTTATGAGTAACAATAATTATTATGACATGAATGGTCTAATAATAATTGTTTATGAGTGTTTTGGTTATAGTTAAGTTAATCTAAGACACTTTTATTAACACTAATACACCTAGAATGTTGCTCCTTTGAAGGAAATTTTTAATTTGAACATCCGATTTTATTAGCGTGCAAAAACAGTGTATAGAATATATTATTCGACTGTGTACGACACTGCATGACCTCCAGTAGGTAGATAGGTAATGAAGATGACACGGGAAGAAAAAGAAACTTATCATACTTAATAGGTACGTATTTATCAAAAAAATTGGAGCAAAAACATCATTCTGATCAATTATGTATTGGCATTTGTTGACAGGTTTTTCGTCCACATCTCATGAATCTTTCTGTATTGATAAAAACTAATTTGTAGTAATTTCACATAAAACGAAATCTGTTTCTTCAACAATAAAATTTATAATTTACATAAATATAAATTGAAATATATGCAGGTTTTTTATCTAAAATCTCAACACTTGAACGTGACAGAGAAGTTATAAATGCCAGTCTATAAACATCGTAATCTAAAGGATATCTTGAGCTGCATTTTAAATGCGGATGACAACTCAGTTAAACGCATCCGATGTAGTTCTTCTATCAGTGCCAGGTATGTAAATCCCGTGTTTCTCAAACCAGAAGGAAAGACAGAGACGGCGAAGAGGATGATCGACGAGGATGTTGAATAATGACCAGGAGAATCGTGTTACAGTCGCTTTAATGCCAGAATGAAGAACCAGAAGAATAACTAAACGTTAAATCAAATGGTCACCAACACCAATGACTAACAGCAACACCGAAAAACTGCAGGTAACATAACCAGCGTACAATGTTTGTGTTAAATGTCTCCTATAATTAATTTGTCAAGATGGTATACACGAGAAAAATAATTGATTGTTTTGATTTTATTCATAGATAGCATACCTACAGCGTACGGAACACCTACGGAAAGTGGGCAACGAATATTAACATTTACATAAATAAATATAAGAACATGTAGGTATTATTGACTTTGACTTCCAAATAAAGATAAACAAAAACTTTGTTGATCTTGAAACAGGTATACACGAGTATCATGCAAATTTTAGGATTATTCATTGTTAGGTGTATTATAAGTATAAAAGACGATCAGGGGGTCTCGTTTTAAAATTAACGTTTATAAATAATCTACGTATTTATACCCAACCCATTCCTTTTCTACATAATGTTATGATTATATTAGAAACGTGTCATGGGTTTATATCAACACCCAGAACAGTTATTGTATATTCAGTAACAACCGAACAAAAGTAGGCAGAAGATCGACTATGTAGAAAAACGCATTACCATCGACACCTCAATCACGCACTTTTTTCCCGAAATAATATTGGTGACCTATATGAACAGATAAAAAGGATAGGTGACAGCATCTTTGGCGAATCTGCAACACACAATGGAGATCTAAAAAACAACAACCAAAACTAGACTCCCCTAAGCTGCTCTACAAACAATCATCAACCAATAATTAGGACTCTTGCAAGAAGTAAATCCTCAATTTTTCTAAATAAACTGACTGCAGAATTTTCTCCAAAGTCTCTTCAGCCTTTTCAGACTGGGTTCCGTATTTTCTCAGGGTGTCTCGACATTCGAAAACCTCCTTAAAAGTAACCATCAGCAGGCCCGTTGTATAATCTATACTGACTATTTTAACTTCTTGAAATCGCTTTCCCATTGTTATCTATAGTTTCAATTCTCTAACGACTTTGCATAATAAGCTAGGCGTGAAAGACTCTTATGTGAAAGAGGTGTGGGCCCGAATTCACTCCTTTTTGGACCCTCGGATTGTTTCTTTATTCTGTGGCTAGAGAATGCAAGAGGGGTCCTCTTACCAAGAGTAAGGGGGCTGACATATGTGCTTGGGAATGGGGTGGAGGGGGTCTGGATACCCCGGAAACAGCACCACAGGCGGATTTTTTGTCGTAGTTCAAGGTCACGCGATTTTACAGCTACTGAAATTTTCGGGAGCGGGAAAAGACTTTCTCCTGCTGTTTTTACTTTTTCTTAGTTTTTTTTTGTCCATGTGGAGCTCTTTTGCTCTTTTGTCCATGTAGACCTTAGTTACGGAGGTCAGCACCACAAGTGCGCCATTGCTTCTCGGGAAATCCTGCGTTGGTAGTGGTACGTAGGTATACACACGCCTCAATCTTGGGAACAAAAACTGCTCGACTCTGCTGATTGATGTTTGAACCTCGTAACCTTTACGTCACTTTCCAATGCATTTGGCAGATGTAGCAACTTTTCACCCGATTTAACGATAACTAAATGAAAAAATAAGCCTTTTTCTTGTTTTCTAAAAAAATGGTATGAGGAGTAGATATTACAACATCTACTTGCCTCAATAAGAGCAAGAGAGGAACGCAACAAATAAAATTCACAAAGTCATTCACAAGATTTTCATTTTTTTAAGCGTCTAGGGGGACACATGCCCCCCTCACTCTAATTCGTCCTTGAAACAACCCTTCGAAACCCCAAATGGAAACCACTTTTAATAAAACTTTTGATATCATCCTTGGATCGGGTTTTTTGGGATCCTTTCAAGGCCTTCCTGTATCGAAGGCCTCTGGTGATCACCGACCGTACCCGGTAGGCACCATTTATGCATCTTTGACACGTCATATAAGTCGGTTAAATTCATCACGGCTTCGTTAAAATTCGAATAAATCCTGGCCTGTTCTATTGAAGAGAATTGAAAAAAGTTTGCTTAGGAGAATATTTAAAATTCTCACTGACATCTTTTACGATTTTATTTCTTCATTATCATTTTAAATTCTGGGAAAACCTATGTTTTGAGTGGAATTTTACTGGGTGCCTAAAGAAAACTTTACTGCCACGGCAAAGTGGGAAACGCTCTGGGAAATTCAAGGATTTTAGTTGGATTTATTTGCTACCTAATTTTTTTTTTTGAAATCATAATAACTATTGTTTGAACTAGTCTAAGCAACTTTTATCTATTTTCTATTACTCACCAATTGAGGCGAACAATAAACTTCAAGTTGCTGAACTGTTTGAGCTCTCAGTGTACTATTGGAGGCCAGCTGCACTAAGGATACCTGAAACAAATGGTGCAATGTTTTAAACAGTCATTAAATATAGTACGAGAGCCCACGACCAAAATTTTTGTCTCATAGCAATACGACAAAAACCGCATCAAATTAATAGATTCGATTATTCTGAACCCGAAAATCGCAATATCAGAAATTTTCCGTGTATCGTCCGACCTAACCAAATGTTCAAAAATGTCAAAAAATTTTACCAAACTGTATCATAGCAATCCGTCTGATTTTCAGAATATAGTTAAATGATACCTCTAAGATATCGAAAATAAGTTTTTCAGACGCCACTAGCGTAGCGTGTACCCGGGAGACCACTTAAAAAAATTAAAAATGAGACAAAAAAAAAGTATCATAGCAAAACGTCTGAAAATGATTTTCACGAGTGAATTTGGGTCAGAATATGAAATAATCATTTTTCAGAAGAAAATGTGAGCACATTAAATTTTGAGACCGTTTTGAAAACGTTAAAAAAATTTACCGATCGGTAACATAGCAATTCGTCTGAAAATTGTTAGACGTGATAAAATAAGTTGTCTAGATGTAGAAAAAATTTATATCAGACAAATTCAGTGTAGCACCTTACTAATCAGACAACTTTTCGATACTCCAAAATTATTCAAAAATCGTATTGAGGCGATTGAAGTCTATGTTATTACGAGCCAATGAATAAGTTGCGACCCGTAAATTATTTGATGATGATTAATAAAGAGCTTACCCGAAACCGTCGAACGGAAGTTGAAGGACTTCAATAAATTGCACAAAAGGAAATTGGGATAAAGTAAAAAAAAAAACTGTTTATTTGGAGATACAAGATGCTAGATGTGTATGTGTTTTTAGTCACTGTCGGACGCATAATCATCATCGTCATCATCAAAATCACTTTCCAGATCACGATCAGGATCTTCAAAGTCATCTTCTAAAAAATAAAAATCATTAGTCAAGATCACTCATTTCTTTATATGAATGCTGCAGTAAAAGTCATGACTCTCTATGGACATCCGATAACGGACTCCCTATTGACGTCCGATAAAGGACTCCCTACGGATGTCCAAAGTTTTGTGACAAATGGACACTGAATGGACGTCCCATGGACGTCCATAGGACAGAAACGGACTTATTATGGACGTCCGTTGGTACATAGAGGGATGTCCATTGTGCTGTTTTGTGTTGACTACTTTGTGCTGTTTGGGATGACGTCACATATGACTTTTTAAACTTAATCGTACAATAGCAATCTGAATGAGCGGTGTGAGCATCGTTACAACTGTCAGAATAGCCTGCTGCCGCATGCGCTGTAATGATGCAAGGGACAGGAGCGTAAGAAGTAAATAGCCTTTCTTGCCATAGGATTGTAACAAGCGCCAGGGCGTTTGCCGGGCGACTCCGGAACGTTCTTTTCGTTTTTGGGATTATAGGCGACATCGGAAATGTCTGAAAACAGTATTTTAGCAATCCCGGAAGCCATAAAAAAGTTAAAAAAAAAAAATTGAACCGGGTTGCTATAATACAGTTCGGCTAAATTTTTTGACATTTTCAAAAATGCTCTCAGGCCATATGCTACGCGCAAAATGTCTGAAAACAAACATTTTCGTTATAAAATGACAAAATCTATGTACATTTTCAATATCAGACGTAATACGATAATACCGCCTGCCTATTTTTTTTGACATAGCAGAAATGGCCTCCCACACAGTTGCTACACTTTTGACCGTTACCACCCACCTAGTAGGGTTCAGGATCATCTTATCTAACGACTTGATACGGTTTTGGCCGTAAAACGATGATACATGGTTTTGGTCGTGGGCTCTCGTACTAATAGGGCCTATAGCTCAAGTCATTTATATAAAATGCAATTTCATCCATCTAAATCCAATTCGAAGTAAATGTCGACTTTTCATAGGTCTGCTTTTTTAAGAAATAGGAAACAAGCATCACTAAACGGATGTATACCCTCCAAATGCATATTCAAACATGCCAGTCATACGTCTAAACGTCTACAAATTACCCAAAAGTAAACAATCTTCCCTGATCCGAGCTTTATTTATACAGGTTTCAGCAATGTTTCAGTTTCGGTTTCAAATACATAGACACGGGCGCTTAAGGTGTTTGGAGGATGTCGAGGCCGCCTTTGAAGATCAAAGTGTCTCAGGCGCCTCTGAAAAATTATGAAGACAGTTTTTTATACACATTTCATAGGTGTACTTTGTTTATGTCCCTCAACGCTGAAAGTCTAAAGATGCGAAAACAAATTAACATAAAAGGGACAAATTATGTGTTACGCAGAATTGGAGTTCATGTGCGAGTAGGTATATAAATGGCTCATATAAAGAAATTTACAGCTCAGTTTCTAAAAATAGTTAATAAGGTGTATTCCTGTTTTAACTTGAATGGAGGTTTATATTTAATTTTAATTTAGAATTGCATTCTAGTTAATATAGTTTTTATGCATACATGCGATTCTCGTTAGAGTAATTTTAATAAATAAACTAGTCTCCGACCGAAGTGTTTTTATTAGAGGAAGCATTCCATCAACAGGAATGTACTATGCAGATATAGTGCAGCTTAATGCATTCGATATTAATAAGCTCTGAAACCTCCCGAGACATTTAAAGCGGGCAGAATTTATACGCGTTCTTTTCCATATTTTCTCATCTCTAGCATCGCAAAAATTATTTTAAGACATTTGAGGATTTTATTTTAATTTTCGAACATTAGTTCTAAATTGAATAGGCAACAAAGGGAACACTCTATATAATGTTCTTAAGCACTTAAATAAGAAAGCTTCGATAATGCAGAACATAAATACAAAACGATGTAAACAAAGCAACTAGAAACGTTTAAATATTAATAGGCAATAACATCTTTATTGCTGAAGGTAAAGAGAAATTCAATCCCACATTTGTCCCGGTATTGAATGTCCATATTTCACGGTCGACAGTTCCACCCTCACACTGGCATTGTGTCTAGAATTACAAGGAGCTCCTTTTAACATAAATACGCCGACATGGAACCATTAAATACTGTTAAATCTGTCACTCCCGTTCCATTCATCCATGGTGCCAAATCAGGGCAGAAACGGAAACTAAGAATCGTATAGGATAGAAGAAAAGGTTCAAAAGAGTGGCATAATAAGAATTTCGTGCTTGTATGGGGTTGCACGTAGATTCCTTTAATCTCAGTATATTCTTTATTTGAAAGGGAGGAGGAATCACGTTAGTTTTACAGCTGTTCAATATTGTGATTTGTCTTTTATTAAGGCGGCACAAGCATAGAAGTAATCCACGCGATTGAGATTGTGACATGATTTTGTTATAAATGGGATCTCGTGGATCAAAGGAACTTTGAGAAGGAATTTGTTATGATCGCTTCGTTGGATTAATATAAGATTAATGATACGATTTTGTGTTATTTTTAGTGATTATGGCTTTATAAATTCATGTAAAAAAGCAGAAGGGAAATTAATTTTCAAAATTAAATTAAATTTATTTTCAATTTTTTTATCAAGCATTTACCCAGGCATTTTATAGCTCTACTTAGGATTGCAAAAAAAAAAATTGCCTTGGAAGAAACTTTTTCAAGACGGACGGAATCACAGTTTAAGCTGTTCATGAAATAACGAAGGACTTCCCTCGTACACCGTGTCCTTAATTTTCTTCATCAAGGGATATCCGCGTTATTTTTAAAAAGAAACAAATGAAATTGTACTTGTTTTTTTTCAAATTATACCCAAAGTATTTTTGCCTCGGCAGGATTACTGAATTCGTTCAATGAATTCTTATACTGCGGTTACTATTATCAGCCCGAAACGTGGCATGTCAACTTGGTTATTGTTTAACATTCGTTGCCATGGTTACGCTTTTTTGTCGTCAACCGTCAAGTGTAAGCTTTAGGCCGTCTTGAAATATTCTGTGGCCTCGGGCTACTAAGAATAATGCCCCCTTTATGATAAAATAATAATGGAGGTGTCACAATGGCCCACTCACGATGAATCTGTATCTAAATCTAAATCTATGAGAAAATACACAAGATGGATAGCTGGAGTTGAGCCATCAGAATTCTCAGAAGAATGTTTTGTTACCTATATAGTTTTGAATTTCTCACCCTGTAGGTTTTTTGGGTAGCTGAACACGAATTTAATGTTTTGCAGACAAAAATTTGGGCAGCAACTTTTCTTTTTTAGGAACTAGCGCAAAATTGGCACTTTTTTGGTACTTTCAAAACTTTGGTGGACGTTTTTGGAGAGAGTGTTCACAAACTTCAATTTCTCTTGTCGAGGTGTTTTGATGTTTTGTTTTGTAAACCGTGCACAAGAGAGCAGGTGATTGGAGGAGTTTCACTTTTCCGATTTCAGTAAGAATATGGTTTTCCGCTCCCAAAGACCCGTGAGGTTGACCACCAGGTCGATGTCTTCTATAACCAATAAGTGTCAACCAAGCGCGATAACGGTAAATTTCACTAGATATTGGAATATTTTTCTTTGGCGCGATCAAGCACTGGAACGGTTATTCTTCCAAAAAACGTTTTACATGATAAATATAGGAAATTTTGTCTCCTTCCATTTCATATAGAGTAGGCTTCTTAAAAAAAAACGCTTCCTTTCTGAGATACAGGCCAAAAACTGAAAAAGTGCCAAAATGCCCATCATTTGCGCCAAAAGTGGCCAAAAAACAAAGTAGAGAGAAAAATTTTTGCCTGAAAACTTCTCATGTTCGATGACCCAAAAACATAGGGGATGAGAAAATCAAAACTATAGCAAAACTTTCCCCTGAGTCTCCATTTTTTTCCTAGCCTAGAGCTACAATAATAAAATAATAAATAAATAATGAAATAACAGGAAAAAATTATAACACAATAAAAATTTTCGCGGCCGAAAGGTTTGCGCCATGGGGTCTGTGGATGTCTTGAACTAGCAGGGTTAGAAAAAAAAGCTCAGAGCTACGGCTTAAGAAATGTAGATTCAATTTTCAAGTCAATTTTGATTCGAAAATGAAAAGACTTTTAACTATAATTTACGCCCTTAAAATGCTCCGCTCTTGAGCTTTTTATTGCCCTATTACCCCATTGGTTAAGACGACCTTGAGTATAACCGCGTGGAAATGGTGCATGGAAATGAAACTATGGCGAGAGCATAATTTCATTTTGAAAAGACATCAAAGTATGTTTTCTTTATTACTCCTTGGCAACGTTGTTTTTTTTTAATAGTTTATTGTTTTTAGCGAGGTAAATATGCTTAGATTTTCAAAAATCGCGTGTCATTGTATTCAGAACAAAGTTAGTAATCCTGCTGAGCAAAAAAAAAAAACTATGGATGTAATTTGAAAAAACGAGTAAGGGGGTTGAAAGGCCTAAAGTTGTATTAAGAGGATGCATCAGTCTTTATTAAAGACTTTGTATTTGAAATTTAACAAATTACATTTGCTTCTCTTTGAAATAACATACGGATGTCGTTTGAAAAAGAAAATTTGGGATACCCTGTATGCATAGGTAATTTACAAAAACTCTGTTATGTTCAGTTTGAAATTAAAAATAATTTTGTACTATATGTGTATGTGCTATAGTTGACAAGAAAGATGCTGCTAATTTCTGCGGTCAGGTGAGTCTAATAAATATAATTTTTAAGCTGCCACAATAATATCTCACATATGATACAGAAAGTGAGTTTATTTTCGTCTTGACGAGAGATGCATGTGCCACGTTTCCTTTATAAAATGTAACGGAAAATTATCATGTGGCCGTATGCGTGCTATCGATTCACCCCGTCCCTAATAATAGATATCTCAGTTGTCAGTCTCAATTAATAGGCAATATCAGGAAAAAAATGATTGGGAAAAGGTTAAAAAATAGTTCAATATGTTTCCGTTGAAGCATCTGGTTGATGTGTAGTTATATTTAATTGTTACCAGAAGCTTTGTGTTTTTACTCGTCATATGGTATCTACATTTATTAAGTTTACATAATATGTCGAGAAAAAAAGTGAAATGAAATGAGTGCACTTTTTTTACAAATTGAACCTCCTCCATGTAACTCATATTATTTGTTGCTATATTTAACTAGTTTTAAAGTTATTTTTATAATAATTAGATAATAATTCACTTTAAAGGTTTTTTTTTAGAATGCTAATTAAATTATTAGTCTAACAATAAATAGGAAAATATACAGGTTAGCCTTAATACGTGCGAAAAATTTTAGGGGGTTATTTCTTGGTTCATTCTATAAGGAAAAAAGTCCCTATATTAACGTTGCGTTAGGATTCTTTGCCCCCAATTTCTACACCAATAGGAAAATTGACATTTTAAAAGCGCAATTTAAACCGACAATATTTTCTGCACAAAAAAGGTACCTACTACTCTCCTTTGTCATAATTGCTAACGTGAACTGTTTTCGAGAAAAACGACCATTTACAATTAAAAACTCGCTTTGGTTATTTTAAAACATTGTATCCGAAATTGCAGGGCAAAAAAACTTGGATATATTTTAAGATCGCCGCCAATGGCATATGTGCAATGACCATGTGCAAAATCTGATAGTGGAGTAAAATCGGCCTGAAATTATGCTGTTTTTTTTTATGAAAGTATTCTCGGAAACTATGAGACCTAACTCGCTGAATCTTTTTTTAAAAACTTTTCTATAATGTTTTCTTCATTCAAGTCCATACATATAGACATCTATTCCCAATAATTCACATAGCTACCCGCATGATGAAGTTTTCAATGCTCGGTTTTACTTGTGCCGACTTTACGGCCAATTATCTCAAAAAGTCCTTAACTTTTCGAACTTTGCTGAGTTCCACTAGAAGCGCTCTTGTTTTTTGAGTATATGCCGAAAAATTCATTACCGTAGCTCAAACCGTTGCTTTATGAGCGCGATGGATCTTTTAAAAAACACAAATTTCTAATAATTTCTCGGGAGCAGAAAATTCGATTTTTCAAAATTCGTTACTACTAAAAAAAGTTGTCACATTCCATTTCGGATGGACAAAATCATTCTCTACAAGATAGTGAAGGTCTCATCTGGTTATACCTTCATAAAAAAAAACTACTAGAAATAAGCGAGATAGAGCAGCGATTTTACTCCACTATGAGCTCTGTGTATGTCAAACGGTTCCCGTCATATCTTCAAAAAACTGGAAAAATAATCGTTATCTGACAAATAACGTGTATAGGTATCTCAAAAACGTTGCATCTTCGGACACACGTTAATGGGATCTTTTTTCCTTAGAACGAACAAGTGAATCACCCTCTAAAATTAATTTTTCGCGCTTATTTAGGATAACCCTGTATAATAGGGCTCTTAGATGGACTATATTATGCAGCAAAAAAATCAAACACGATGAATAAACCATTTTCACTCGAATTAGTAACTATAGTTTACATATCAGTATTCTGAAGTTTCCTGCAATGATTTCCTTGAAGGCGAGATACCTCCAAGGATAAGTTTGTATGGATCATAACTCTGTCAACTTGGAACGACGACCGGACAAGTCCATTCTGTAAGACGTGTCACTTTAAACTTCCTGTCACGTAAAATGCATAATCAAATACCTACTTGGAGTGAAGTTCGCTTGCCGTATTCATTCGATGTCTCATGTGAGGTTTATTGTTCATTCATCCGAATATCAAACACTTTTCATTGGTCATAATAATTTTGTATTTAAGTTTTTATAATAATTAATTGCTTCAAATTTAATTAAAGAGACTTTCAAAATAAAATATTGCACGATTATTGGACACAAATAAAATCATGTATACTTTATTTTTTATTTAGATGGATTCCACCAAGTCAAAATTCTAGGGAAACGATTGACAACAAGACTGATTAGGTTGGTTATGGTGATAGTTGTTACTATAGTAAGTGCCATAGTTATAATGCAGCAGTGCTCTTATGGCGCTCATAGTTGCCGCTTTTGTCGTACTTCTGGGAAGCAGACGTCCACGAGCGTACGCTCTTCATTTTGAAAATGATTTAATTCGTTGTACTTCTGTAACATTTTGTACCTCCGCAGACTGCTCTTTCAACATTGATCTCGTTCATAAGTAAGGATTGCACAACATGGAACAGCACAGTAGAGTTTATAACTTCATACATTAATATTACAATATTCAGATATTAATTAATTATTATATTCTTTTGAATCCGTCAAAGTTTATTATATTCTTCTTTTTCAAATTAATATCCATTTTATGAACAAAATTGTTTCGATTATTTAGTTAGTCAGAACATATTCGTAGGTGTAGGGTGTAGGCACGGTGGGAAGCACATCGAAATAATATTTAAAGAATTGGATGATGCAGGATTAAAAATAATGTATCTTTTACCGTGGGTGTAGGTATGGTATAATACATACTTATATTGATAATAATAATTAAGTATAAGTAAGACTTACTATTTATACTAAATGAAATGAATGCAAATGCTATGATGCGGTATTTGTCATTCCTTCTACAATTTCTTGCGAGAACACATTTCTTAAAGATCTACATTTACTTACTCCACAGAATAATTAGGTAGATGCGGAATTTGAATTTTCAACTGACATATACTCTGTTGTAGTGGCAATAATTGACGTTGCGTTGGTAAACAAACATTGATAATTAAGTAAATAATAAAACTGTCATAAAATAATTCACGAAGTTATATTTATTTTTGTATTATTTCTTGAATACTTTAATATTGATACTCAAAATCGCTGTCCGTTATTCGTGTTCTGCACTTAAGCTAAAAACCTTTCTCGGAGACAGTGCGTAGGTATGTTGTTTTGTTGTTTTAAACAAAACGAAATATTCTTGGACCGCAACAACAAGTTCTCAGTTCAACAGCAAATACCTAGGCTCCAAGCTAATACGAGTGTTGATGTATATTTAATTTAATATTTTGAAATATTTAATTTGAATCAGTACTTAAATTGAATTAAGACTGAAAAAGCACATGTTAACAGACTCATTGGTAACATCCCCCTGAGAAGAAGAATAAAGTAATAAGTACTTGACCTAAGTCCCCTGATGAAAAGAAGTAATTTGCAAGTGATAGGCACTACGTGAAGATAGAAGATTACATTATTGCCGTATACGGTCAAAGGAGAATCTTATACATAACTGGCAAAAATACTGAGACATCTACTCGAAGTTGTTTTTTCTAAAAGTGTTAATGAATATATAAAATGCAAATTAAGGCAGTATACCTGCCTATCTATCAACTAATCGTCACTTCCCAAATAGGGAAGCCTTGATAAATAAAGTCATCAATAAAGTAGCAAGAAATAAAATTTTATCAACAAGCACTACGATTTTCATTTTACCTACCTCTGTAAATAAGGAATGTGTCTAAATAATATTTTTATAATGTAAAAGCAATAGCCACAAGCATTGCAATATGCAGTCTATACGTTATACAAACATCAAAAATTATTACTTTTTGACATTTCAACAGAACCTCAATTATTTTTGTCTAGAAATCCTGAGAATAGAAATGTCAATTATTATCTTTCGATTTTAATATTTTTATATGAACCTGTGGCACTGCTTGCATTGAACTGACAACGCTGTCAGTTTTTTGCCCATTTAAAATGCATTGCCCTATGCTACCCACACTGCATATTATCTATGGCCATTACTATAGAATAGTTACTAAATTAATTAGGCTATGTCGATTAGTTGAAATGTCATTTTATTTCAAAATTTAAAATTCAAAAAACTATAAACGCAGTTTTTAGAGGTAAATTATAAAATTTTAGAGACTTGTAAATGTAAGTACCTAGCTATTTACTCTTATAAATCTTGTGTATATAGGATTAGACCGATTCATTCTTAGTTTTATGTAAAAATGTTGAAAATAGTAGATTTTTATTGACAAATGGAGGTACTTACATTATTTAATAATTTTTAAAGAATTTCTCAAGGAATCTGATTAAACTGTATTTTTGCTTAATCTGGAGAAACATCTTTCAATCGCTATTGTTTATAGCATTTGATTATTCATTCTGTTCTTTCTTTTGAAATAAATTTACCTGCCTCAGCATTTTATTGATAATTTGGTTTGTGAATTTGACAACTTCAACTTTTCAAGTTTCTTAGCGTTTCGCTGTGACTAGAGTACCGACTGAGGACCCAGACCTAGTTTTCGCAAAACGTCATTAGATATAGTCAATCAACGGTTAAATTTATCCTCAAAAATTAAATAACTATTAAACAAGGACTATTTTCAAAGAAAATAAAGTAATTTGAAGTTTTTAATTTGCGTTTTATAACAGTGCAACTTACAACAAGCAAACATGTTTTGCAGGTGACGTCATAGCCTATACCCGAATCGGGGAATGTTGCCGTTACTTTAGTCACAAACGTAAATTTTTTTTCAAGGTCAAGAAAACAGGTTTACCATCCGACAATATGAAAATTACTGTTTAAAGATTGCACAGGGTACCAACTTGACAGCTGTTTGACAAGTCCATCTAAATAAAAAATAGACTTTAGGTATTTAGTTAGATTATTTACAAGCTACTCTCCCCACCCCCACCCCACCACCAATCAGTGTTAATTTTAGTTGTTACTTTCTTGTAACTGAATAGATTTTGGTTCCATTTTATTCTAAAAAAGATTTACTATTAAAGGGCAATTATTATTCTTAATTATGTTCCTTTATTTTTGCAGTCGATTCTAGATTCCAAAAATCGCTAACCATCTTTGAGACTCACTTGTCCCCAACTCCCAACCCTCATCCTAACTCTAAGTTCCAAAAACAACAAGTTTACTTTAATCTATTTGTCTAGCACCAGCGCATCACCACCCATTCGTGATTGAAGACCTCCTCTCCTCAAGGATTTTCTATATCTCCTCATATCTTCTGATCTGAATCAAGTTTCGTTCCTTTACCTTATATGCATCTTACTATCGCAAAAAGATAAGTATAAGAAGAATTGACCATGCATGGCATGATTATTGATAAATTATTATTGTCTCATAATTATACTAATGAGCTATCTCGTCAAATCTTTGTCCACAATTCCTGTATGACAAATTCACTGATTATTAAAGATTGCATGTGCCTATATTAGCTCTGGGGTCTGGGGAGCTCCAATTTATGATAATTACTATCTAGTGTGACGAAATTAAACTTAACAATCCCTTCTCGTGTAGCATCATTCAAATTAACCAGACCTTAAATATAAATATCACTGTATATAGATAACTATAATAACATTATGTAAATGAAGCTACTGTTTCAGTGAGCGATTAAACCATCTTATCATGGAGTAAAACAACCATTACAGAATAAAAGCAGTAGTGAATACATTATTGTTGATTGAAGTTAATATGGTAAATGAAGCAGCTACGGTCAAAGAACTTATCTTCTTAATAGGTCCAATTAGTTTCCCTCCACATTTACTTATGTGTTGATACTTGCACATGCTTTTATAAGAGCCGTTTAGCCGTTGGTTGACTTAGCTCTTCTACCACAACATATGCAATATACATGCGCGTCTATGAATGACAGTAGTGACGTAAAAAACATCGTGAGAAAAGTATGGATATTTACTTTACACTTCTTGTATCTTCTCCTAACAGTTCTCTCTTGACACTTCTCATTACTAATGATGCCCACAACTACAACACTCATGGCATATTTACGTTTTTAACGACTTTCTGTATGGTTAATTGATTTTATTTATTTATTTTTTGGGAATAGAATTTTCAAAGTATTGCTTTTAATTGTTGAAAATAAGTTTTGGTCAATCTCAATAATTTCTAAACGCCGCTTTCAACTTAATTGGTAATAAGGTTGCTGATTGTCACCCTGAGTTCCCCTCCACTAGCCCCCCTCCACTAATTCAGGTCGTTGGTCAGGTTAGGTTTTTTTTGCTTAAAGTTTTCTTAAAATTTACGGCCCTTACGGCTTTACTTTATCTTCTATATTTTATATTTTACTTTCTTCTTTCATTTTCTTGAAATTTCCGAGAAAAATACCTAACCTGACCAATGACCTGACTTAAAGGAGAGGGACTAGTGAAGGGGACTCAGGGAATCAATCAGCAGCATTACCAAAAAATTAACTTCGAATTCGGTATAAATAACGTGAGACCTTGTATCTGTTTTTAATGGCAAAACTTTTTATTTCTGCAAAATTAATACTTTTCTTCTATCAACAAGAAAACTATAAAACCTATAAATTTTGTATAGCTGTTTCTAAAATTTTTATTTCCCTATTTCGATAAAAAAAATAAATCATCATGAAAATAAGTATACACTATTACCTCCCAGTGTTCCTCGATGTTTCCAGTACAATAAAGCACTAGAACTAGAACTAGAATAAACATCAAAGTTGAAACGAGAGAAATTCACAGCACTGTTTATAAAATGAAAAATAAAGATATAAATCTTCAAAGCATAAAAGAAAATGCCTATTAGAACATGAGAAGGAAATACGGTTTCATTGCAAACTAGAAGAGCTTTCAATCAGGATGAAGACTGGAGTATCAATTAATGGTTTGTAGATAGAGAAACATCAAAGAATATGAAACGGTCGTCATAAATCGGCTCATCGCTCATCAAAACTAATCTGTATCCATTTTCGCAATGGTGAAAATAAAAATAAAACTGTTCCGCATTTCAGAACCATATAACTTCAAAATAGACTATTTTTTATCTTCAAAATATAAAATTTACTTGATCTGCTTACTTCCAGGAGGTCTGTAACATTTACTCTTCAATCAATAATTAACAGTATCTAATTAGTAGGTACTTTGACCAAATAACTTGATCTAGATTTCTACAATGGACAAGGAATACTTACATTAATAAAATCCGGTCAACAAAAATTAGAAACACTTTAGCTAATCCCAATTTTATAATCAATTGCTGAAGTACCCACACCCACAAAACGTCTAAACGTTCTGATGCTTTAGGAAAAATTGCATGTAAGAACTGCCTACCTAGATAAAGTGAACTACAATTTAAAAATGAGCTAGTTATTAACGAAAATGGAGATGTCTGGAAAAAAAATTCCTAGACGCAATAATGTTCTGAAGAAGCTTCTGGTTTGTTTATTAAACTAAACTATTCTCATTGTTATAGCTTTATAAGATGTTTCCCTACTTTCATTCAAATCATAAAAGTATAAATTGCAAAAACGCATGTGTTTTGTTATGCATTTTATCAAGATCAAGAGTCTATATTTTGACTGGAGTGTATTTCTGTTGTTGCGATATATCCTTGCACGTCTTCTTATTATCTGCAGTGGAGAGTTTCCCCGATGGCGTCGAGGGCAAAGACTTGTGCGTAGAAATAACTTGGAAAGGTGCCAACAACGGACACGTCGCCAAATCTAAATCATTAATTTTGTTCGTTTTTTATTCTAATTAGAATATACCTCGGCTGAATGGTTTAATCTTATTTTAAAAACAGAGACCTAACAATTCGTCTTCTTAAAACCAGTACCCGTTCTTCATTTTAATATTTATTCCGGATGCGTGTCTAATCCTCGAATTTATATCTAACTGTCACAACACTTTGAAAGTTACCACACTAATTAAAAAGCTTCTGCAATAATAAATTCTATTCTTTTTTAACCTTTCGGATTATTTTTTTATATACGTATAATTTGAATTAATATTTACAATATTTAATATTAATAGTTAATATACCTATTTAATATTATTTAATATTTTAATAATATAATTTAATTTGTGTAATTTTTATTTTATGTTTCTATCATGTTCCTTTAACAGGTATTGATTTCAAATTGGAGATAAAGCAAATAAACTTATCAGTGATAGATAACTCGAAAAGTAATTGGCAGATACTTTTTATAATCTAATTTATTATTAGGTGCCTAATGTACGCAAGTTAATTTTTTAAATAAGAAGGTGTATAAGAAAAATAAATTAAAATTTTTCAAAAAATTATAATAAATTAAATTTAGTATATTCTTCAACGACCGAAGAATGATAGCTATTATCCACGAGAACGAAAATTTCAACACGAGCCGACAGACGAGTGTTGGAGCGTTTGAGTGGATAATAGCTATTCTTCGCGAGATGAAGACGCTATTTTCTCTTCGACCTTTTGAGAAAATTTATTGAAATTAGTTAAAAAAATAAATAAAACTTTTCAATAGACTTATTTTTTTGATATTTGCGTTGTCGTTTTTTTTCTAAATCCCCAGTCATTTCAATTATCAATAAAGGATATTCTGAAATGGAGAGCAGCTCCGAGGTCATCACTTATCACACCACCACCCAGTCATTTTATATATTGTTAAATATTTTCATGAATAGATAACCTGGTTTTTATGACCTGTCTGTCAGGTCAGGTTAGGTGCGCTGGCGTCACAGAGATGAATTCCGAAAATCAGTTGTCAAAATGCCGAGCAGTGATTGGCTTAGAACATTCCCTCATCGCAAGCGGTGAGGGAATGAACATTCCATCCATCGCATGGGGAATGTACGTCATTAGTTAACTGAAATTTGTAGTATAAAGAACGTATTACTAAATGGTCGAAGAGAAACATCTTTCTCAGCTCTTTTAATTAGAGAATCAAATTATCAATACTTCAAGAAAATTAAAAAAAAAATCAGTCTTTTATCTAACAGTTAGTCTTACACTAATTAAAGCATAAATATGTCTTGATTATTCAGCACAAAAAAGTTCATTTTTGGGGGTAAAATCATATTTTTGTCAGGCTAAAACTTCTGTTATTCAAAAGAATGCCGTTTCATGATAAAGTAAAAATATATAAACTTTTAAATTGAAAAATAGACTCTTACGATATTTGACGAAAAAATGGAAATAATTTTCACGTTCCCTTTACCACCATCTCCCTATTTTTGAGTCTAATATAATAACGAGCGTAAATTAATAAAGGAATCATTCAAACAATGAATTGAACGGTTTAAGTCAGTTTGAGAGCCACTGACAACTACATAAAATTTATTCACGTAATAATATTCTATTCTCTGTGTTGTGCATTTAATTCTCATTCAAAACCAATGTTGACGTATATTTATTTATGCGGGATGGAGTGTTTAGACAAACTTGACGGTTTCTATGAGAACCACGTAAATAAATCGAACTATCAGAAGGATGTGTATTCTTAATCGACACGTATGACTTTTTAAACTTTATCGTACTATAACATCCTAATTCGGTAGTCAGTTTAAAACAAAGGAAAAATTAGTAAAAAATATTTTAAAGGTGCAGTGACTGATGAGTGATATGAGTGAAATGACAAATGACAAGTGTCTCGAGACTCTCAAAGTTAATTGTTTAGCCAGAGTATTTTTAAATTTATACTTGAAATTTAATGAAACGTTGATAGATTGACTTCAGTGACTTGACATTATGCCAATCTGACCTTGGCATCTTACAGAATGCTGAAAGCTCACTTCAGTCAGTGAATTGATAAAAAAAAACTTATAAAACGAATAAAAAAAAACGCTTTAAAACAATGAAAACAAACGGCTTGAAAAGAAACGGTTTTTTGCATCCCCGCCGCCCAAGTGAATAAAAACTATTATCGGCGAGGAGATGACATTATTTTCTCTTCGACTTTATAAAATAGACTGGCATACTACTATTTCGTCGGTATTCGAGTTCTATGATGAGCGTGATAAGAAAATGTGATCAGCTGTGATTGGCTCTTACTCATGATTTTTCGTTATTGGCTGCTATCGTGAATATGTATGTTTAATAAAATCTTATGGCGTGAAGAATATACGTCATTATTACTGGAATCAGCAGGATAATGAACGTTTAATTCAAATGGTCGTGGAGAAAATTATTTACATAGTTGAGCTACAATGAAAATTGTATCTGACATTTAAACAAATTATGAATAATATATTCGGTTTTTTGTTCTCTCTTTCCACTTTTCCAGGTAGGTACTCGTACGTACATAGAATTGTTGAAACTGTTTAAACCATTTATTGTTAAGGTAGGTACTGATATTCAAGAAAATTCCCATAACCTATGAGACATCCTGTATACTTAATTTCCTATAAATTTATTATTGCTGCGCTTCAAGAATACTCATATTATACCTATGCCTATCCGCGGCAATTAGACTAAAACTAAATGATTGGTAACCACAGGAGCAAACGACAACTCTTTGGAATGTTCGAAGGGTGAAACCTCGACAAGTGATTCCTTGCATACTGTAGTTATACATTAAAATTCTCCTATTGTTCCTATTTTGTATGTATAAAATTGATCAAGTTGTCTATTCTGAGAACGTTAACAGCGTAGAGAGTATACTGAATACAAACGAATTTAATGCGGAATATGGAATTGATTTTAAATCAATTGTCATGATTTATCAACTATGTAAAAAACTGCCTAGTAATTTTTTGATATATTCACGATCTACCTATACCTACTCCCTTTTATTATCATCTATTAAGCACTAAATAATAACCTAGGAATATTTTGCATAAAGTAAACTCTTAAAATAAATAAAAAATCCACTAATTAATAATCATTGTTATTAAAGAACCTTATTTCAGAAGTAGCACTCTTCTGAAATTAATGCATTTATAAATAAAATAATCACTCATTTCCTTGTTTATTTAGTTCACCTTAAAATTAGAGGAAGTGTTTAAGTAATTTTAAAACTCGCTTTTCACAAATTCGGTAATAACATCCAATTAGTTCGACACGCCAATCTTAAAAACTTTAGACAAAACTGCTATATCATCAACAATTCCCAAATCTGATATTACTTAATTTAGCTCACAAATCAAAACTGTATTAGTTAATTTTTCCTACGATGAAAAATTTATGCTATGTATTGAAATCGTCAGAAGTTCATCTTAACTATTTTAAAAATTCAAAAATATTGGGAACTTCTCAGGAACGAGTAGCTGTTTTTATTGTGAGAAGAGAGGACATCAACGCCGAGATTGCCGAAGAAGAAAGTTGATCTCTTTTTCATAATTAAATGTTTCACAATTTTTCGATGTACGATTGTAAATTTAGCAACTTAGTAAGTTATTTTCATGAAACACCAAAAAAAAACATAATAGTTGCTTTATTTAAGTCTAACAATAAATAAACTTGGATGAATATTCTAAAATATTATACAGGGTGTCCAGGTATGAGTGTAAGAGCTACACGTGGCGACCTTCCTTGGACTATTTTGAGTAAAAAATCTTAATACAAAAATGCTCTAAATGTCTTCACGGTGCCACAGGAGGTCATCAAAGTTAGAAATTCTGGGTCACAAATATGCATATTATTGAACTTCTATTTCCTTTTGCAGTTACGGTTAACATTTTTAAAGACTTTTGCAAAGTCTTATTTCATTTAATTTTCGTAACAGTGCAATTATTAACTTTTTTAACATTTCCTAAATTTTTTTTTTTTAGAAATGTTAAAAAAGTTAATAATTGCACTTTTACGAAAATTAAATGAAATAAGACTTTGCAAAAGTCTTTGAAAATGTTAACCGTAACTGCAAAAGGAAATAGAAGTTCAATAATATGCATATTTGTGACCCAGAATTTCTAACTTTGATGACCTCCTGTGGCACCGTGAAGACATTTAGAGCATTTTTGTATTAAGATTTTTTACTCAAAATAGTCCAAGGAAGGTCGCCACGTGTAGCTCTTACACTCATACCTGGACACCATGTATTTTCTCATCTATAAGGATTCTAACTAGATTAAATCTTATTAAACTGTTGATCTTCAAGAAGTCAGACAATGTATTTGTCTTGCCACTACATCCCTGGCCTGGAAAAGTATATGCATATAGACAAATATTTTTCTTCTATTTAAGAAACTGTTGAAAAACTGATTTTAATTACCTTTTTTTCGAATAAAATATGAACAAAAATTATCAATTGCGCTTTTTGTCATCATGAATCATATTATGAAATATCCCCTTTATAAAACGTTCTGAAGGTAAGACCTTTTGCAATTAAAAGAAAACTTACACCATTGTCGATTTTCGTCTATAAGTGGAACTATATAAAACATTTTAATTTAAAGTCAAATACCGAGAAATTCTTATTTCTTCCAGCTTATTTCATATTAATGAAATATTTGTTATTAAACCAAATTTTGTAGATATATGAGGGACTTTGGGGTGAATATTCTCTTATAATCTTATGGCTGCTGTAAATGATTTTATTCTTTTTATAATACATAAGTATGCCAACACTCCCAATAGTAGTAACTTTGATCATTAAAAACTCTAATAATTTACAGTTGAGTAAAGTTGGACATCTGTTCTCATTTCATAATAAGAATAAACTACACAGAAAGTCAGATAGCTTTGAAGTTAAAAGTAAAATGACTCTTCAGTTGATGTATACTTCGCTTGATTAGCTGCATTCGTACTTGTTATTTAGTTCTAAACTTCGAACAGAATACATATTATCCAAAATAAATTTAAATATGATTAAATAAAAAAACAGATTTTATGATCATAATTTGCCTATATTGTATAGAATTTTTAGAAATCTCTTCTTTCACTTTCAAAAACGTGAATTTATATGTATTAATAATATAAAGGTTCAATTAATTAAATAATAAAGGTTCATTCATCATCATACCCGCTTTAGAGTTTCTTAATTAAAAGTTAAACAAAACACATTGTGTAAATATTGCAAAACTCTATCAACTATATCTGTTCTTAATATAAAACAAGTCTGACAGATGTTTTGAGGTGCCTAACCCCATCATCAGGCGTGCAGAAAAAATTATAGTTACAATAAATAATTATTTGCCATGTTCTTGTGAATAAATTCAAATTTTCTGGAAATTTAAATATTGAAACATATTTTTTGAATTTTTTTATATTTAGTTTATAAGTACATATAACAATTACTTTTTCAGATACATTCAGACAGTTTCACAATTACCTAATTGTTATGTCATGATTGGAACGACACGGAATGAATACTCGTAACTCTACATCATAAGTAAATATGTATATAAAAAAACTTACCCGTTCGCAGACACTTCTGCAAGATCCTGTCGTGTGAGAGCAACACATCAGATCTGTAAAAGAAAAATAAGACATGTATATGTTTCTTTTTTTATTGAACTATCAAACATAATCCAGCTACTGGCTACTTTCAGTACCTTACAGTGTATATGCGAAACTGATTCTGTTTAAAAACTATCTGACCTGATGCAAAATGTTCCCTGAAGATTTTTTGATACCATTGTTTGTACATTTCTATATGAACACTAAACAGCTTATGGTATCGGTATTCGAATGGGGAGAGATGGTTTACAACTCTATAATAACAGGCCACTCTGCCTATTTCGATCTATTGCTGGATGTAGGCTTTCCATTTCTCAATTTCTCTTTCCATTTTTCCCGGTTGCAGGCTTCCCTCATCCGGCTTGCTGTCGATCTCCATTCCAGCAATCGTTTTGTTAATGGTTAGCAGTTCTCCTTACCACATATCCTGCCCATTTCCACTTTAGTTCGGCTGTTCTTTGGACTACAAATGTAAGTTTGGTCTGTTATCTAATCCAAGTATTTCTCTTATGGTCTGTGAGCTTAATGACTTATGACTTATAAAATTCGTTCATGGGCTCTGTGAGTTCTGGCTAATTTTTGCGCAAGTCTTTTCGTAATCGTAGGGCACCACGTTTCAGCGCTGTAATTGAGGACCTGCAGCACCCACTGGTTATAGAGCTTTCCTTTTAGACTGTTGGGAAAGTTTGATATGAATGAATGCATGTTTGAGTTTGCCGAAAGCCGCCCAAACAAGAGAGATTCTTCTAGTTATTTCATAATTTATGTTATCTTTATTAGCGCTTATTTTTTGCCCCAAGTAGACGTAGCTTTTTACTTCTTCCAATTTTTGTTTTTCTTTTGTATGTTATTAATATTTGTTTGTGAAGTCCAGAAAAGTTTTTTTGCCGAGCTATACATAATGATCTGCCAGCCAGCAATCCAGTATTCCTGAATGTGCAGGAACCCATATGATATGCAGAATCTGCACACGTATAAAATATGACGAAAAAAATTATTGGATTTTTTATTTTTTGAATACTTTTTTTTTATTTTATAATATTATGGCTCAAATGAATGGCTTAAAAAAATATAAATGTTTAAAAAAATATTGTAGAAAGAGTGGAATATTTTAAAATGGAGAATTTTTTGTCTTTCAGTAATTATTTAAAATCTCTTCCTGTATAGAAATATAAAATGGAATTTGCGGTTATTTGACTGACCACTATTATATTTATAATATAATAGTATTAGTAAGTGTGAGTTATCTTCTGTCTAGCATCCTATAGTACCTAGTGATAACAACATAGCATAAATTTTTTATTTATTATGTTTGAACATATGTTTGTATTTATATTTATAATAATAAATGACAGTGATAACAGTTATAGATATTTTTAACTGAAATATCCTTTTTTTTTGGAAAAATATGATAAAGCAAGAAAAAGTTGACAGGTCAATTTAATCGCTACTCTCTTTTTTAAAAACGAGAAAATTTTTTGTTTACCGAAAACTCCAAGTGGGCAGGAAAAAACAACGGAAACAAAACTTAAAAAGGTGTGAGCGAACTTTAAATTTATTAAGTATCTTTGGGCCGGTTGTACCTACAATGGTAAATTAAAAATTTTCCGCTAATTATTGATTTTAAAATGCCCTTTAATTTCGAAACATAGGTCTGATGGTGCTGAAAGTTTTACTCCCTTTAAGAAGAGTTAATTACCTATAAAAAATAAAAGACCAGGATCTTTGCCATTTTGCAAAATTTTGCAATTTAAAATCAGTAATTATCTGAAAATTTTTAATGTATGTGTATGCAAACGGCTCTTTAATTTTATTATTAAACGTACCCTAAGAGATTTATTGACTGTCGATCAGTAAAAGGAAACGATCATATTTTTTGAGTGTGCATATTTTTTAAGATTTTTGTCTTATAATTTATTAAGGGTTTCGGTTCATGGATAAAAGTATTAAAAAAAGAAACATATTTTTCAATGCAGGTAATAGGTAAATCAAACTTATTTTTTAATAATAATAATAAAATTATTATTTTCAACTAATTGCAAATAAATTCAACATATTGAAAAATTAAATTAAATTAAATATTATGTATTAACATTAACATTAATGTTATTGTATGAAGTTTAAAAAAAATATTTTCAAGTATTCTTTTCATACATTTTTATACATTTTTATGAGTAAACAAAAGGGACCGATCGACCCCGAAATGTTTCTATTTTTATAAAAATCTTTTGAAAAAGTAATATTTTTAACCCAAAACTAAACCCCAATAAATCAGAAGATAAAATTTACTTTTTTTTATATATTGAAAATAATATTATTATAATTTTTTGACCCCTAGACGGTTTGAACAACTCTTAAATATATACAAACAAATAACTATTTATGAAAAAATGTTTCGAAATTATTATTGGTTATATAAATAAGATTTCCAGTTATTGAATTAATTTCTTATTTCTTAAAAATATTAAACTAATTTAACTGTTTATTCAATTTCTTAGAATCAATACATAGTCTTTATAACACGACGGTGACAATAAATCATTTATTCATTACACATAAGTGTCAGACTTTATAATTTATTATTATGCCTCATAATAGGAGTACCTATAACACTGGCTCTAGCTAGAAACTATGTTTAGATCAAGTTATGTATTACCAATACCAATCCTATGTTGATCGTGATTATTTGCAAATATTTGCATTTTAATATTATCATTAAATATAAATTGCATACCTTCCAGCTTTAATCTATAGGATCTATAACCACATAAATTGTTTTAAACGAACTTTAATAAGCGTAATCAAGGATACATTAATCTCTGCAAGTACAGGATCATGGAAAATGGAAAGCTGTGCTTCAATGAAGAATTAAAATGGAAATAATTCTTCAGCTATGCAGGTACACTTCGTCACACCACACCTATGTTATCGTCAACTGGATTTCAATCTTATTTCAATAAGTGAACAGTTCATCTATATTTAATTACCTATGCAGTAGATAGATATTGATTACCGCTTTAGGTATAGTTTCACGATTAGACAGTCGAACAGAAATTTTTTTGCGATTTTCTTTACAACAAGATCATTTTTTACAGTCGACGTACGTTTTTCTTCAATGCAACTCCCCTTCTAAAATTATTTAAATAGATGTAGGTATTATTATTTTTATAATATTTTATATTATAATAGGTGCTAAACCTACGATATGTTCGTAAAGCGACTCCACTGAATATATTTGACAGTAGGATTAAAAAATTGAGAATTTATTACATTATTTTTTTTCTGATTAAATATTCTACTAAGGGCCGGTTGTTCGTACGTCAGTTAAAAATTTTGAGATAATTACTGATTTTAAATTGCAAATTTTGAAAATACGGCGAATATAATTAATGATCTTGTATTTTTAATCAGTAATTAACTCTTCTCAAAGCGAGCAGAATTCATTTTCAGAAATATCAGACCAATAGTTTGATAATACAGGGCATTTTAAAATCAGTAATTATCTCAAAATTTTTAACTGACGTACGAACAACCGGCCCCTAAATGATCTTATGTTGTGGCTGATCATTGTTTCTTAGTTTAAAAATGTATTCCGTGTTTCGTCACTGTGCCCCAAAATAATGTCATTTTATAATTAAAATCAATGTAAAAAACCATATACTTGAAAAAATCATATGTATTTTAATTATTGTATTAAAAAGTAAGCTAGGTTACAATCAACTATGTAAACTGTCAAATCTCACTCAAATCTGCTTTAAAATGACTTTTGACGTTTTTCGACAAATCTACAAGCGTCTAGCATCAGTGCGTTGTAAATTATTTAACATAGATAAACTAGAGTTAATCTATATTCTTTCTGTCATAATTTCACGTCAACAGTCAGTGTTGAGCTATACTCGTATTTGACCAAAGCCAAGAACTATTATTGTACTAGTACAATAATTTAAAAAATGTTCCAAGTGACACATAGTTCGACATTTTTTCATCATTTTGTAAATTACCATGCATCTTCGGGACTTTAGTATGTATTAACAGAGCGTCTAATTGTTCAAATTGGGTTAAATTAATGAAAGATCCTGAAATAATTTTAAAGCGATTCATTGTTTTACTCCAATTAAGTACGTAGACTTACTGAGTGAATAAGATAAAATGAACACTATATGGAGATAAAATAACTTTACTCTTTAACCTCTATGAACATTACAAGCGATAACCTTGTATGTAAGCGCAACTTTAATAAATGTTTGATAATTTAGAATTCCAATAAGACCACCAAGTTTTGCTTCTAATTATCGAGTATCCTTATAAATTATTTAAAATAAATGGGACCATTATTCATACGTATCAATCAATAGATATATTGTTGACTGTTGAATTTACATCGCTGAATTTTTTTTTGCAAATTATTCATCTGAATTTATAATAACAATACTTGAATGATGTACACGTTAATAACTTTATTTCGTAAGCTAATCATTTATTAATCAGTTTTATTGGATAAATTAACCACAGGAAGTGGAAGCTAATCATATCTTTAAATATTGTACACCAATCCGATCATGACATCATTTTTTATCATCACCAATTCTTCCTGAAAGAGTCTGGATGTTCTGTGTAATACATAGGAATATTTAAATCTTGGAACTACATAACATGGCGCTCAAATCTCTAACATTCCAGCGAATTTCACGGAAAAAAATCCTTTTTCTATAAGAGAATTGAATAAAATAATGTTCAAGTGTACGGGTAAAAGAAGATGCATCGTCTGACTCCGAAACTTTTGGGCACCATTAAGGGAAACACGAGTAAAGACGAATCTCTTGTGACCTCACACCACTCAACATCCGGAATTGCTCCTTGGGGGACCTCGGTTGCAACAAGAATTCCTAAAAGTCTCCAAACAATCCTATGTCGTTTTGACAAATTACTGTGAAAAATCATCATTCGTGAAGTGCTAGAATTTATATACACATACCTATCCCATAAAATCTGTATACAGAGTATCCTAAATAAATGCGAAAAATTTTCTAAGGAAAAAAGTTCCTATTAACGTGGTTCCGCAAACGCATCTTTTTTAAGATACATTCATACACAGGTGTAAAAAAAATATATTTTTCCAGTTTTTCGAAGATATCTCAGTGAGGTTTTTTTGCCCCTATACATATAATATCACGACACTGGGTAAATTGACATTTTAAAATTAGAATGAGTCGAGGAATAACCCCCTAAATTTTTTCGCAATTATTTAGAATAACCCTATATAGTCCCACACATATCCCATAATATGGTCTGTAAACGTGCGCGATACAAAATGCAGCAAACCCTGAAATTTCTCATTCCAGGCAACGCCTAGGCAAAAAAGTGAAATCAATGCAGTTCTCCACCAGCTCTACCTAATAACGATTAAATATCTTAATAATAATCCAAAATAACAAGGATTTATACAGTGAGATATAGGTCATGGTTATTATTATATTGTTGTTAAATTAATAATTGTAATTAGTTTAAGGAGGGAGGGGGGGAGCGAGTCAAAAGTGCCACTTTATAGTTTCACTCATTACTGATGAGATGATTTTGATTATGCAACGAAATGCCAGCCTGTTTACTATTATTCCGTACTTACCTTTTTTTTTTTAATATAATATAGTGGTAGATAATACATATTAATATAAGATGCAATTTAAAGAATATGAGATAAGAATAATAAGAAACAATAATTAAATGATTAGTTTTGTACAATAAAAAAAAATGCATATTTCTATACGGGTCTTTATATCCCGCATCAGTATGATTACTAAGAAGGTTGTAGAGTAAAAAATTACTATGAGTATAACATATTGTTACCAGGAATCTGTAAATAACCATAAATTTTAAAGCTAAGAAAATAGGTGTTATTGTGAACTCGTAATATTTCACTTGAAGTTGGAAGAAAAATACAAGAAATTAAATATAGCCGTAACAATAAAACGTCTTGGTTTATGGAGACAGCGAATAATGCCATAACATACTCCGTATTCTCGTGACTTATTGCCATATAAATCTGAAGCAGGTTAGGTATGTGAAAACTCATTTCGAGTTAGTTGAACAGGGCAATAAGACTTTGAACTTTGAACTGTCGTCGCTTCGTGAAATCAGGAATTTCCATTTTTCTATTGTGCAAGATTAAGAGAGTAAGAAAATATTTTTATGGAAGAAAAGGGTGTAAAAATGCCTCTTTATATGAACTGCTTTTTGCCAGGCAAAAAGTGAATGAGCAGGGAAAAAAGTGAGTACTTTTTTTTCTTTCCTCGATATGGACACATAATAGTTATAGCTACTATTAACACTCAGATATTCAAATTTTATATCCAACAAGAACACGCAAAAGTTACAAATTAATTTCTTTAGGATTATTAAAGGAATTTTCATAATTATGACTATTTATTTAACTCACTCATCGAAAATTTACAAGCGTCTACAAATAAAATATTCTCCCGCGATCAAATAAACAAACTTAGAGGAGCGGGCGGTAGCCGGTAGCCCAGCAGCTTAGCGGGGACTGAACTAAGTTGTTGCGACTGCCAGCTACTAGGTTCGAATCCCAATCTCGCCATGGATATTGGTGTTCGTCTATTCGACTATTTATGTAATAAAAATGTGTCTGTAGTATGGTAGAATGAGCTAGTTGTCGAAGCCCCAAATTACAAAATTGGAACGATTTTGTCTTATCTACATAGATAATTGTGGACGGAAAATTCATACTTCCCAAGTAGCGTATGTTAAATTTATCCCAATTTGACGTAAATTGGGTCAAATGTTTCATTTCCTTAACCTAAATTATTGGAATATGAGAATTTGACACAATAATCTGAAGCTAAACCAAATTTACGGTGAATTTACTTTCAATTTACGTATCAAAGACGTAAATGAGAGTATATAAATTCGTAAATGTGGACGTAAATTCGTCCACAAATATGAGAATGTTACCTAATATCAAGTTGAACCAGATTTACGTAATTTTTATTTCAATTTACGTATCAAAGACGTAAATGAGAGTAGAAATAATAATAATAATAATAATAACTTTATTTGCCCAACAGATTACAATATCCATTTACAGGACAAAAAAAAAACAATATTTGCTCAAAAAATAAAAACCAAAACGAAATAATATAAAACCTAAAACACAAACAATAGAACTAAAGCATACATTTTCATAAACTTTTGTTGAGTTGAGACCCATTAATGAACCAGGCACATATAACTATACCTGGATCAAGATTTCCTGTTATAATAGGCCGACAATAGATTTCTTGTAGGAATTAAATGTTTGAAAAAACACATCGCACGTGCGGCTTATAGCATTGTAATATGAACAGGTTCTATATAAGGGTGATTTTAACAGAACACTGGTCTTCGGGTTTTTTAGGCGAAACAGGCACTGGGATCTACTGTTGTGACGACTGATAAATAAATCAATGCTTTCCAGCAGCAATTGGGAATCAATCCAGCCATGTAGCAATTTAAACAAAAATACTAAGCAACAAATTCTGTGTCTTTCACCCAGTGACTCAAACTCAAACGTCCGCAGAAGGATTTCATACGGGAAGCCCTGATGGGGGTATCTATGAAATTTTCTGAGCCACAAAAACTTGAAGAACCTACGTTGCACAGCTTCCAATAAACAAACCTTATTATTATATAAAGGGAACCAAACCATCATTGCATACTCTAACCTGGATCTGACAAAAGAAAAATATAAAGTCTTCAAACAGTGAACACTCTGAAACGATCTAGTATTGCGAATAATGAATCCCAGCATCTTAACTGATGAAGATGATACATTAGTCACGTGTTGAGAAAATGTCAACTCGGCATCAAAAGTTACTCCCAAATCCTTGGTAGAGTTGGAACGAGTCAGTTGATTTCCAGCTACAGTGTAAGTAAATACAATTGGAGATTTGATTCGGAAGTATGACATTATTTTACACTTCTCGATGTTCAGAGATAAGTGATTCTTAATGCACCATTCAGACAAGACAGTAAGATCAGCCTGAAGAGCCACTGCATCCTGTACAGAGAATATAGGACGGAAAATTTTTACATCATCTGCGAACATCAGGATGTGGCTGCTGATTTGATTCGGCAAGTCATTTATAAACATCAGGAATAAAAGAGGGCCAAGATTTGATCCTTGAGGAACTCCAGAGTTAGCTGTGTAAGTGGATAAGTGAACCCATTAAACGAGACGTAGAGCTGTCTGGTGCAAAGATACGATCTAAATAAGGAGATTAAATTATCAGACAAGCCGAAGTTACTCAATTTCGCAATGATCACATGATGGTCAATTCGATCGAACGCCTTAGAGAAATCGGTGTACACAACGTCGACTTGGCCCCTCCTGTCCAATATGCCAGAAACATGCTGCGTAAACTGTACCAGATTAGTCACTGTAGATCTGCGTTCAACAAATCCATGCTGACATGGGGATATATAGCTCTTCACATGGTTGAAGATTTGCTTGTATAGCATGATCTCAAATATCTTTGAAAAAGTTGACAACAATGATATAGGACGATAATTGGAAATTTCAGATTTGTCACCACTCTTAAAAATTGGACATACCCTGGTCAACTTCCAACGGGTGGGGAAGGTACCGCGTGTTAAGCAACTATTAAATATAATAAGTAGAGGTTTCACTATGACTTCTCTCCACCCTTTTACCAAGAAACATGGAATTTGATCATGACCACAGGTCAGAGTTGGTTTAATCTTTCTTAATGCTTCGAAGTAATCATTTTCTGTAAAGCATTGGATGTTTAACGAAGGCATATTAACACCTCCATCATCATCGCTACTTAGTAAAGTAGAGGGGGCTGCTAGAAATGTAGAGCTGAAAAAAGAAGAGAATGCATCGACGATCTTCTGGGAGTCTGAAAATTCGTGTCCATTATACCGCATCTTACCTGGTATTCTTGTAATGCCCTTCTTAGAGTTTATATATGAGAAGAGTCGCTTTGGGTCAGCTATAAGTGAATCTTGGACATTGATCAGATACGACCTGTAAGAGTTTTTAATTTGGGTTTTGAGCACCGAACGAAGTCTAACGAACTCGCGATGAAAATGTATCATGCCTGACCTCTTCCAGTTCCTAAACATCTGTTCTTTTTTTCGAAGGTTGATCACAATTTCTCGATCGAACCAGGGTGGATAAGCCCTACCTCTATCACGAATGCAAGGTACATGCTTATCGAATATGGAATAGAGAATACTATAAAAATTGTCACATACCAGATCAAGGTCAGAGTCTCCCTGTAAAGTAGACCAGTCGACATCCAACAGGTCCCTATACATGGCGGCAAAGTCCGCCTTTTTAAAGTTATAACGTTTAACTCCGCCATTTCGAGTGAATTTTGATGTAGACATGGGTTCGACAGTAACCGAAACTGATAGAGCAGGGTGATGTGCGTCCTCAATCAACAATGGATCCAGTACATGAGAGACCGTGAGGTGAGAATTAGAAAAAACCAAATCCAGTAATCTGTCATTACAATTTCGCACACTATTAAATTGAGTTAATTTTAAAAAATTGACAAAGTTAGACAGTAATGAATTTAGTTCGTGTGACGCATCAAGATTAAAATATGGGATGTTAAAATCACCCATAATTATTATATTTCTGTGATATTGATGCATTTCTTCAAAGTAACAAAGCAAAGTCTCAAGATCCCGGGGTTGCGGTGTCCTGCTTATATAAATGACATAAATAAAATATACATAATTTCCAACGTTACATTTACAACCGACAACATCTATACAAGGCAATGCCCGGTGGAGCCTGGTCAGGTCAACAGATGCAACATTAATTGAGTTTTTTATAGCTAACAATACACCTCCACCCCTTGAGAGTCCAACGGCCTGAAAATCTCTGTCTCTCCTAAATACATTATAATTGGTGGTAGAAATAAACTCGGAGTCCACAATATCACTATCGAGCCATGTCTCAGAAATACCTATTACATCATAGTCGAAGTCACAGGAAGATATATAAAACTGTTCATTCTTACCCCTGAGGCTACGTACGTTTTGATAGTAGCAAGAAAGTTGATCTAATCTGATGGGCTGAGTTAGTTTAAATTCCTGATCCTTGTTTTACCAACCACAATTCGAGTAACACCCTTGATGTGTCTGATCACGAGATTTTTTTCTCCTGCATCTGCACGAGACTCAAGTTCGACCTTGAGCTCCCTGTAATATTGGTTTTGTTTGGGGGTATGGTCAAGGGAGACACGAACAGCCCCAAACTGAGGATGAGCCTGGAGAGAAGAACGTAACTTCCCAACCGCTTTAATCACCGAAAACACCAATCTCTCGTCCTGAAAAACAACGCGCAGTGGCCTAGGTACTTGACGATCGGCACTGTAGCGTCCCAATCTAAAGGTAGTGCATACATCTGCATTCAATGGCGGCAAACTCGGCAAACTACCACTCTGGTTGATGAACTCCAAAAATTGACCAATAAAACCTGCATCGTTCTCCTTGGAGGTCCGATTCGAGGAGTCAGATGAGTCTTCACGAACTCCATAGAAGATTACATTTCTGCGACGTCTCTGACGATCAGCCACTTCCTCCGCAACCTCCTCAAAGTCTAGCGTAGGAGACCCACGATCCGACAGCTTCCTCTTCAAGTCATCCACAACTGCAACGAGTGATCTGATGGTTGCACTTAGCTCAGGTATCATCTTGCAAGCATTACATGTTATAGGGGCTGTGGAGTTCGACTCACAAGAGGCAGAAGTAACACCACTCTGTAAACAACTTTCGCACGTCCACTGCAGCCCCGGAGTGGCTCTAATCAAATCCACAAGTTGCTTATTCGCTCCGATGCACTTTACATGGTAGAAGAGAGTACACGTTGAGCATTTAAGGGCCGGTATTGTCGGTGTAACCGCGCCACTACATTTGTTGCAGAAGCAGACCATTTTCGGAAAAAGTGTACAATCTGACAACAGTATGCAAGCTGATGAATGAATTATTACTTTCTTGAAAATAATTGGTATCAAGGCAGATAGTATTATCTTAAATGATAAATCACAAATAAATTCAACTATTATAGAGCCCAAATTGAACACCCAATTAGAAATGACGTAAATTGGTCGAAAAATTTGGTAAATTTACCTAAGAAGTTATATAAATCCAATTTACATCAAATTTACTTCTAATTTACGTACCAACACCCAAGTTGGAGTAAAAATGACGTAAATGCGTCGGTAAATTTGGTCAATTTACCTAAGAAGTTATATAAACCCAATTTACGTAAAATTGTTTATTTCACTAATTAATTAATTGTTTACATAAAATAAAATTTTATTTAATTAAGCTTTTTAAATAAAGTCAATTAACAGTTCTGGAAATAATTGATTAATTTATGATAACAACTTTTAACTATTTAATGGACGACTAACTTACAGGAATATATTAAACCATTGAAGATACGATGTCGATTAAATTAGAGACAATTCTTGCAATTTTGAGGTGAGTATTTTGCGAAAAAAAATTGAAATATCCCCAGTATTTCCTGAAATATCCTGAAAAAACTGAAAAACCAAGAATCCTTATTTTCATCATATCTTTTTTATTATAGAAAATTAATAAATGATTTTTTGTAGGTTAGATAGAATCGTCAAGAGCCATCAATCTGACACTTAAAAAAATTTCAAAGTCGACTAGATCCCAGAGTTTTCATAATCTATTGGCATGGTTCTAATCCTGTATATCGAACATAAATTTGTTAAATTTTGCAATTTGACTACTATTATCAAAATTTCTTTAAGAAGAGGTTACCATGTACTTCTCAGCCTAGTTTTTCGATTTTCTATGATTTTCTTTCAACGATCCCATAAGGGTACATGCAAGACAGGTCAATAATCTGGATTTTTTAGTCTGTTATATAAGTTATATTTTTTTGTTTATGGATACCATGTCCCTCTCTAGGTATATGTACATTATTTCAAAGACAATACTATTTTCAGTACGTCTATTAAAAAAAGGGTTACCAAGTTAAGTTAAATAAAAAATTCCTTTCTCTAAAATTACAATATTAATAATCACCTTACATACACACACGATGCGTAAGACGGATTTTGACTCTGCTTGCATGGGTTAAACAAAAACCTATAACTAAGAACTTGATCGATGAGTTTAAGTCATTGTTTTGCCCTCATGTAGGTAAATTAAAATAAAATGCTTCTCCAATGTCAACGTTTATGAAATATGATAATGAGGATCATGTTTCGTAATTTTCACCTAAATAATTTTATTCCAACTTGTAAAACATGCTGTTATTCAAAAAGAGAGAAAAAATACTTTGATACACTTAAGTGGGTTATTATAAAACACTTTTGGATGATATATTTTTTTTAATCAAGCATTTAAATAAAATGGCTAATAAAATGGCGCTAAAATGGTTGTTTTGATTGTGTCATAATATTATTTATCTTCTTATTATTTTTATCAAACAAAAGAGACATAAGATAAAGTTTTCGCACTGTATTATAAGAATTAATAATCACATGGAGTATATGGAGTTGGAGTGGGGAGTATCGTATAGTTCACAATGAAAAGAAGAAGTAATAGATAAAATACAGTTTCGATTAATTTTTGATATCTACATACTACATATTATCATTCGATCCGCTAGCTAGAGGACTTGAATAAAATTGTCATATTTTACACTTTGGTGGTCGTAAAAATTGCCAAAAAAGATACAAAAAGCAATAACGACATGTAATAAATAAAACATAAACAAAGCTGTTGTGTGTAGAATGCGTGTGGAGATAAACCTGTTCTTCGCGAGAATATAATATTCATAACCCTCTGTATATTTTATCGTCCAATAACTATACATGCATACCTGTATGCCTATATGCAGTATTTTAAGCGATATATGTGACAGTGAGAAAGAAAATGTAATGTGTATAATGTAAAGGTCATTTTGTTCTAAATGACAGCCTTACAATACCATACCTACATATTAAAATATCTAAACGAAAAAATACTCAGCTTAGATTTTACTGTTAATTCATTTAAATTCTTGTTTTATAGCACATACCTGTTTCTCATTACATATAGTACAAAATATGTGCAGTTCTGTTCAAATAAATCTGAGACATTTTTAATTTTCTAGTTTAAATGTGGCTTTTACTGTTTCCAGTTTTTTTTGTTTTTTAATGTTTCCACACTGTCAAGAAAAATGACAGATATTTATTTGTCAAAGAATTAAAACTTAAAAAACAAAAAATAAAAAATTAATTTCTCATTTTTAAGATGATTCTTTATTATTTATTAATAATTCCTCTTACTTCTTGTTACCTCAGTTAAATATAATAAATTATCTTTTGTTAAGTGAGTGTCGTCAAAAAATTTAATGAAATCAAGTTACACTTACATTCGGGAAGCCGCAAACACAAAACTACAAAAAAGTTGTCCCATGCAGTTTTATTTTAACACAACTAACTACTATAAGGGCTCTCCCACTTATTTGAAACTATGACTAAATGAACATCAAAAAACAACAATCTTAACTGAAGATATCATGAAAATAAATATCAAATCGATCGATATGAAATCAATTTATATGTAAATCAAGGAATGATGGATTTTTTTCTAGCTCAAGAACATCAGAGAATAAACCGGATTGGATGCGTATTCCCTTTTCTTTTTATAGTTTTCAACTGGCAGTAAAAAAGCTTGATAAGCTAGTTTCAGAAGAATGTGATGCGGCTTTCCATGATCAACCTGTTGTTTTTCTTGACATATTATTAATTTATTTAACAATTTTGCCAGATTTAATACATAAGATTTTAGTTAGGAGCCCTCATTTTTTATTGCAGATCGGATTTTACGCCTGAAAAATCTCATTGAAAAGGGGTGAGAAGGAAAGGGGAGCAATCTCACCTTCTTTCTTGTAGGTGGGACGGAAAAGGGGGTTAATTTGAAATTCCAGTTACGTACGAGGAAGTATTTTTATTGCAAATTCAGATTTTATTTCAAAAAATTCGTAGAACTAGTCTCAACACTTTTTTCCGGCTCGTGAATGTTTTTCGTTCAATTACAGTAATAATTAGACAAAGCGAAAAAAAAAGTCGATTACAGCGCTATCTGTCATAAATCTAGAAAATCGTTATCTATATCCTTCCAATTTCTAGTCGTAAATTCCGAATCGGCAATAAAAGACAGGGACTCCTTACTATAAAATTTCAAATTTACCTCCTTCCCGTCACACCTACAGGGAGGTGGAGCAATTCCCTGCATATTTTCATCATTCCGCCATAGTTTTTGAATTTACCCAAGTCAAGTTAGCCACGCTTCAGCCAACCACACTCTCGGCCAGGGAAAGGGACTTCGAATGATTTTCAGCTTTTTTTTCGTTATTTACAGTTTTAATCAAAAATATTTGATTTGCTATAAAATTATTGTAAACTAAAAAAAAAATCGTAATTGAAACACCACAGCTTAGCCACTTCCACATCTTCCACTTTCGAAAAATCATTTTTGCTGAAATTTTCTTGAAAAAAAATTCTACGCCTTCAGCTATGAACTTGAGAAATTTGAAAGAATAATTTTTACGAGTTTGGCTCAAAAAATTCATCATAATGACCAGCCACAGACTTTAATCTAAAAAAATCATTTAAACTGAAATTTTGTTGAAAAAAGTACATTCTACAATAACGGCCAGCCACGCTTTCGGTCACGACTTAATAAACTGAAAAATGTAATTTTTGCTGTAATTTTGTTCAAAAAAGTCAAAAAATCCATAATATTGGCCAGCCACGCGCTGCTTTCGGCCACTACTTTATAAACTGAAAAAAAAAAAATCTGGCCGAAATTTTGCCAAAAAAAGGCCGAAATTTTAAAATAATTGCAAGCGGTGGCTGCATGGCGGAAGCGTGGCTAACTTGACTTGGATTTTGAATTTGCAATAAAAAATAAGAGATTTTATTTTATATTTAAAAGTTACCACCCGCCCCACCTATATACAGGGTGCACCATGTATCCTTCTCTATATTGCTATCTCCTGAACGCTAAGAGATACAGGGTCGGTTAAATTAGAGAAAAGATGCGCAGTTTTGTGGTCATCTCGAATTCGTCAAGACATGCAAGATATCTGTGACCGTTCCTGAAATATCCTGAAAAAACTGAAAAATCGAGATTTCTTATTTTCGTCATATCTTTTTTATTATTGGAAATTAATAAATAATTTTTTATAGGCTTACATAAGCCGTTAAGAGCTATCCATCTGACATTTCAAAAATTTTCAAGGCTTACTAGATCCAAGAGTTTTCACAGTCAACTTTCGTTTTTCTTATGGCCGCCATATTATTTTTTCATGTCGTTCGATATGAAAAAAATAATGGAAACCAAAAATTAATAAACTTCAAAAAAAAATTATTTTTATTTTTATTCTTCTTTTTTTCAAAGAAAAATCTAAAAAAAATCGTAGAAAAACGTCAACATTTGTAAAATACGCCGAAATAGTGCTTGCCTTATGGTTTTTTAATTTATCTATGAAATTCGGTCCAAAAATGTGTCTTTTTTGTAAAGAAAAAAGAAGAAGAAAAAAATTTTTTAAATTTATTTTTTGAAGTTTAACAATTTTTAGTTTTTATGATTTTTTTTATATCGAACAATATAAAAAAACAATATGGTGGCCATAAGAAAAACGAAAGTTGACTATGAAAATTCTGGGATCTAGTCATCTTTGAAAACTTTTGAAATGTCAGATGGGTAGCTCTTGACGACTTATGTAAGCCAACAAAAAAATTATTCATTAATCTCCAATAATAAAAAAGATATGGAAAAAATAAGAAATCTCGATTTTTCAGGATATTTCAGGAACGGTTACAGATATCTTGTATGTCTCGACGGAATCGAGATGGCCACAAAATTGCGCTCCTTTGGACTTGTTTAACCGACCCTGTATCTGTTAGCGTTAGGAGATAGCAATATAGAGAAGGATACATGGTGCACCCTGTATAAGTAGGGGGAGGAGAAATTATTATAAAACTAATTTATTTCCCCCGCCGAATGGTGAAATTTTGATTTTTAACTTTTAATTGCGGTGGCTTTAATTATACATATGGTAACATTATGGTGTGGTTAACGCGCGAACTATTTTTTTTTATAAGTTCCAAGCTTCTTCAACTTTAGTAGGATTATGGACGATCTTATAACTTTCACGAATAATTAATTGAGTGTCTAAGTTATTTAAGGAATAAAGGGAATAATTTAAATAAAATTAACAGAAATAAAAGTTGCCCGAGTCCAACAGTTTTTCTGTTCTCTCTCCCGAATGTTGTCTCCAAATTGATAATTTATTTTTTTTTGTTTATGATGATGTAAACGGAAGTTTTTGAAAACCTTGTCGAACATGATTCTAATTAATTGATATTATTTTGAAAAATATTTGAAGGGTTGTACTAATAAGGAGTATTTCATAAAAGATTTTTCACAATTTTTTCCACAGTTGTTTTACAAAAAAGCGAGTACCTATCTGGCAACCAAGACAATTTAATGTCAAATTGTTTCATTTAGAGAGTGGGGAATTTCTCCTAGGGTTTGCAGAACAAATGAAGGCTCTGTATGGAGGTTGAAAAATTATTTAAAAAACAAAAATCTAAAAACGTACTTCTCCTCCATTTAGTCAATTTTCTAGTTTGAATTTTTTACCTACAAAAATTGGACTAGACTTTTAAACAAACAAGATCGGAACAGAATAATTATACTTTACTCCATGTCACTCTATATAATTTTTGTATTTGATGAAATAAAAAAAAGATGTCATTATTTTTAGTACCTTGCGCTAATGTCCAAGTTTGGCAAACACTGTAGACCACTAAGTAAATGTTGACAACTCTTATAGCACTCCAGGGCGTGATGTACGTCATCCTGCAAGTCGCACGTGGACGCGCAGTCAAGCGCTCGAGTAGCATGCGCTCATCGCGACTCTCCAAGCACAACTGATTATTGGGATTGAATTGGATTGGCTTGAGCCCCTCAAGAAAGAGAAGCGAGATGCTAAGAAAAGACAATCTGGTGGTATAAAGGTATCAATCATCTTCATTTGACTAATTAGTAGAAATTATCAACCACTTTTTTTTTCTTTTATTGGACGACCGATTTCGAATTAATGTCGCAATCAAAATAAGATAATTCCTCGATAATTTACTAGCATCTTGTCAGAAAGATGTTTGAGTGATTGTTTTTTTTTTTATTTTTAAATAATGGCCCAATCAAATTTGACACACCGTATATCTATTTGTATTGTAATACACACTATTTCTTCTCCTCACTGATGTTCAAGTTTTTGTTTTTTAATAATTTTGAGTAAGTATATAAGTATTATGGCGCCAAGAAAAACTAATCAAGGTACAATTTTCAAAAGAACGCCGCGTTTCTCCTCCACCTACTAAGCCACCTCTAAAAAGTCAATTACTTTTACTATTCAGATATACCATCACAGATATTGCTGGGATTATATTTTGGAATTTCTGACAGATGATAGGTTTATCTACTTCTAAAAATGCGCCACGAATTTTCAATTAATCATGTGTGTTTCAAAATATTTTCAAAACTCCGAGGGTTATTGATGAACTCCAGAACAAGTACGTGCTCGTACTCCTTCGCATTGTTACACCTTACCATCATAAACCGTAACCGGCTAGAGATTATTCATCTTCCATGACCATCAAGCTTCTAGGCTAAAAAATTCATTACAGTTTTGAATATGATCAATATGTAAAAATTTTACAGTTTAGCATTACAGAGTGCGATGAAGTCATGACGCGTAAACAAACAAAAAACCGCTTTGGATTAACCTTGTGTAAAGTGTAAGAGTGTAACTAACTCATGAGTTCTCACTGCTCTATATGCATGAAGTTTATCATGCGATTTTCCGCTAATTCTTCGTATAAAATTACCTAAATGAAATAATAAAACTGTAACACTTGAACGGAATACATTCAAATCCATTTATTTTAATTTCTGTTAAGACATTTGAAGATATTTATTACAACATGAGATTGTCACCTAACTACAAGAAAATGGACATCTCTGATGTTTCCTTTTGTTAATAGTGGGGAGTTAAGGCTTAAAGGAGTAGGCGTTTGCGCTTATTTAGAGGGGGAGCATAACAGAGCCTTGCACTTTTTAGGCACTAATGCATAACAGAATGTAACTTCGAAACTCTAATGACAATCAAAATGGCAACTAACAAAAAAATATTTTTCCCTATACAGGGTGATTCATTGATATGGGAAAGCTCGATTACACCTATACCATTAAAGATATCGAAATGAACCAAAAAGTGCTGTAAATGGGAGGGTAAAGTGCAGTTTGTAAAATTATTTTCAGATACGCAGGATGGCCCAATATCGCTGTACGCCATACAACTTTGTTATTTTAAATAGGACACCCTCTATATTATATTACATCTTTAGATTATTTGAGAAAAGTAAAAAAGAATGGTTTGTAAAGTTGAAGTTCTTTTTCACTTTTCTCAAATAATCTAAAGATGTAATATAATATAGAGGGTGTCCTATTTAAAATAACAAAGTTGTATGGCGTACAGCAATATTGGGCCATCCTGTGTATCTGAAAATAATTTTACAAACTGCACTTTACCCTCCCATTTACAGCACTTTTTGGTTCATTTCGATATCTTTAATGGTATAGGTGTAATCGAGCTTTCCCATATCAATGACTCACCCTGTATAGGGAAAAATATTTTTTGTTAGTTGCCATTTTGATTGTCATTAGAGTTTCGAAGTTACATTCTGTTATGCATTAGTGCCTAAAAAGTGCAAACTTTTACGTACTTATTTGTGCTTAAAAGGGACATAAATGACAATAATTATTAATAAGCAATTTTTCATGAATCTTCATATAGCCTGTCACTTTAATAAAAGCCAATATCTAGAGTTCACAAATTTATAATTCTTGTAATATTCTTCTGGCTTAGAATTCATGAATTGTTGTTTGTTGGCGATTTAACAAAATATCTTGTGCGATGTCAATTTTCATAGCAAGAAGCACGGACTAAAAGTAAAAACACAAAATACACATTGAGTGTTTTTAAGCACTGACGATTGTCAAACTCAGCCTTATTAGGCTTTTTTAACAATTTTCGTCAGAGCTTCATGTGACGAAAATTGACAAACGAGGCGCAAGGCCGAGCATCAGTGCTCAAAATCACTCATCTTGCAATGTGTATCACACAATTTTGTCACTCAGATTGTCAAACTCACCCTTGGGCCTCGTTTGACAATTTTATAGTCAGTGCTTCACACGACAAAAATTGACAAACGAGGCCGAAGGTCGAGTTTGACTATCGTGAAAGTGCTTAAACGCTCACTTTGCAATGTGTATCACACAATTTTCGTCCATGCTTCATGCGACGAAAATTGCCAAACGAGGCCGAAGGCTGAGTTTAACATCGTGCAAGATATTCTGTTAAATCGACAATAAACAACAAGTGATGAATTCTAAGCCGTCAAGAAACGTTTTTATTTTGTCAAAGTGACAGTAGTATCAAGATCTTTATGAAAACTTGATTTTATTGATATTTATGTCACTTTTACGCACTCATAGTGCCAAATAAAGGAAGTACAAGAGCGTCTTTTACGCACTCAGTGCCAATAAAAAGATGCACAAACGCGTCTTTTAGGCACTTATGAAATTTTATGACATCTGGATGTGGGGAGCGTTTTTTCATTTGATGGTATAAGAAGAACCGTATTGATATTGATATTAATAGTGAGGATGTCAAATGGGCTGCGACCTATTAAAGATCTATTGTGCCCCCTTTAATCTGCTTCTCTGGTAAGTATTCCCTTCATTGCAGCAGCCTCTCCAATTCCGTTTCCCTATGAATTTCAGGATTTGCAGGGGATCAAGGCTGGGTAGAGCTCCTCCGTTGAGGTGGTGTTGTCCTAGAACATTTCTTCTCTCGCGTTCCAGCGCTCCGCAGTTCTCGTTTTCTTCCCTGCAGAATCTGCACACGCCATCTTTTTCTATGCCAAGTATTCATTGAGCTTGCAGTGACTTATTAGGAATCCTGTTAGCAAAAAAGAAGAACGTATCACAAACTATATTAACTATTGTGGTAAAAAATTATTTTTTCTACTTACCAGCTTTAGAAGTGGATATAAAGTCACACTTGGATGTCTAGGAAATTGTACCTAGTTTATTTCGCCCTAATAAGTGTAACCAATATACTTTTAGCTGCAAGCAAGTGTCATGCTTCAAAGAAGCACAAATTTGATTCAAATGAAGGTTCAAGATGAATTTATCCGATCATTTAACCACGAAAAAACGTTTTCTTCCGCCTTGCCTTTCGATGCAACCAACTTTAACTAAGCCCTATTAAGAATTAGGTATGTTTCACAAACTTCTTTTCTTTTCTTTTCTAGGACAATCTTTTCCTTTTTTGACACATTCACGCCAACGATCTTTTCAGGGCAACAACGAACAAAACTGACTCATTCTGAACGTCCCAATTCGAAAAGAAAAGGCAATTAGGAAAAGAGGGTAGGTAAATACTGTCATCTCATGCATTTCAAAAATGTTGCAAAAACCTACTTGTTTGTTGTATATTTTTCTTGGTTTATTTAATTTTCCCAAAACGAGTTTAGACACTTCACCCTCTATAAGGGTTTTTAAAATCTGAGCTTAACATAAAAATTAGAACACTGCAATAATCAATTTCTGTAATAAAACTTCAATACACTTTAGATTTAGTTAGGTAGATCATACCCAGTAGTGGATGGAGTGTGACCTAAACCGGCCTGGGAAATTGGAGGACGCTGCCCAAAGAACTCGCCAAAGCATACGTCGCTGCAGACTAAAATTTTCATTTCCACGACCGGCTCATGGAGAAAACCCCATTTTTCTCCTGTGCCATCCACATCATCCACCCCTGCCTAAACATGATCATGCTCTGGGCTCGGGACATAAAATGATACGGTAAATTCGTATCCCATTTTATTTAAAATGAGACGAAGGCGAAAGCTTTAGCTAACCAGTTCAAATACAGGTAACTGCTTCTGTCTTATGTTTTAAACTTTCCCAGATACTGGGTTTTATGTTACGCAACCAGTTATACGCGTAGTAGGTGTGTACTTTCATAGTCTATTATTATGGATAGAAGAGGATCCTCAAGATTTTGAATTTTGAGTTTTTAAAGAGCCTCGTCCATTGTTTTATACTCGATTTAGTAGATCCGCGATTCGTAAAAAAATAAATTTAAGAACACCTTTTGGGGTACTTTTTTGAAAATTGTAAATGAACACAATGTTTTAATTTAATTTCGATCTTATTTTGAAGTCCTTTTTGACCGAATTTCGATGCATATTATACTCGAGATATACCTAAGCCAATTTTTTTTTTTCATACCTCAACATAATATAGTTATGATAGCATATTTCTTCACTTTAACACTATTCATGTGCCGCCGAGTATAAAATTTCTTACCATAATTCAAAACTAGTACACTTTTTGAATTCAAACAAGGGCTACATGAGTGAATTTATAAGTTTGGAAATACAGTTAAGATACCAAAAAGCACGCACCTGCGAAATAAAAAACATTAGAGATTGAGAAGTGAAAAATCGTTCATCAATTTTTTTTCGGTTCAGTCGTCACCCAATTATTGTTAAAGTCCGCGACTGAAATCTAAATTTTTCTTCAATTGTTTAAAAATAACCGGAACGAAAATAAAAGTGGAGCTAGAGCAATGGAGAAGTTGTACCCGCATACCGTTTCGTTTCTCCTTGCTAAAAATAGAGCGAAATAGAATTTTACCTTCCTTCTACTAGAAGCAATACTCATATGTAGTTGCTAGAGTTTAATACTTAATTAATTGATTAATGATAAATATAGTGTACACATAAACATAAGAATTATATCGACAGTCAAGCTGCTCTACTTCAAATAGTTCCTGCTTTTTGTGTGACATTTCTTGCAGCCTCCTTAAGCAATCATTCCAATAAATGTGAATTTGATCTGTGGTTGATAATAATGGATAAAGGTGTACTCTCGCTTCAAAATATTCAACAAAAATTAACGAAGAAACTAAATTATAACTCTGATATCCATAAAAAATCGACAGATTTCTCTGACCTCAAAACTAACCATGAACGAGTGAATTTTGCACTGGAATCTCTGAAGGAATACGATTTGCTTCCCGATTTGATCGAAGATACGAAAAACAATGAAGAGGCAAATAAATACAGAGAGCTTGGAAATGAAATGTTTAAGAATAAGAAACACCTTGAAGCTATTGAAAATTATACGAAGAGTGTTTGTTTATCTGAGAAAAATAGCGAAGCTCTTGCTCTTGCTTATGCCAATAGGTCAGCTGTTTTATTCGAGAAAAAACTTTATAAGGAATGTTTGAAGGTCGGTATTATTTACAAACCTTTATTATTTATTATTCTTTCTAATTTTTATTATTCTTTTAGGATATTGAGAGAGCTTTTAAAAATAATTACCCGAAAAATCTCCATCAGAAGTTAATAAAAAGGCAACAAAACGCAAGCAAGTTTAAACTGACAACTAAATCAGATGGGTATCATTCAGCTCTTCCTAAAATCCCCGATGGTGAAAAAAGTGAAACAATACAGAGTGCTGCCAAATCTATTACCATGGAAGAAAACGAAGAAATGGGGCGACATATCATAGCAACACGAGATATTGAAATCGGTGAAATTGTGGCAATTGAAAAACCGTTTTGTACCATTGTTATTGCGAAAAAATTGATCCACTGCCATGAGTGTTTAGTGTTATGCTACAATCCAATTCCCTGTGAAACTTGCACGCAGGTTGTATATTGCAACGAGCAATGCAGAAAAAGTGCATGGAACCGGTATCATCGGTATGAATGCCCAATTTTGAAAACCGTCAATGATATCAAATCTGACACTAAAATTATTGCTGTAAAAATTGCTTTAAGTATAAAGAACCTTTATCCAGAAGTTGATAATTTAAGTATAGGAGAAAATGGATTCTACCGCTCTGATAGGTAAGTTGTACATCTTAAATTTTTGGAATTACTCATGCACCTTTATCCAGGATAATGCGACCTATAATAAATGCAACATTTTCAGTATCATAGTGCTTCTATTTAATAGTTCCGTTAATACAGAAGAAATCCTATAACGATTCCAGACTTCATTTTTCGCATTCTCCATTCTTTGATAAAAATAATGGATAACGGATTCACACCTAGGTAGGGTAATTAAATACACGTCTAACATTTTTTATTATTTCTAGATACAACGAGATTCACTACTTCGTCACCAATACGGAGAAAAGAAAACCGTCAGACTTATTCCCCAGAGCAGTCCAAGCAGCGATATATTTCAATTTAATTGAAAAGTACACTGATTTTTTCAACGCACCAGTTACTGACAGAGACAAGCAAATTTTCAGCGAGCTAGTCTTGCATCATATACAAACTTGCGCTTGTAATTTTCATGAAATAACAGAACTAACTGAAGACTCCAATGGGGTTTTTAGTTTAAACGAAATTGGTGCAGGGGCATTTGCTTATAATAGTTTAATGAATCACGGCTGCAATCCAAATATCGTCCGTACTTGTTACGGCACTACCATTATTGTCCGAGCAACTCAATTTATACAAAAAGGAGGCCAAATTTTTGATAATTATGGGTACAATTTGATTATTATTATTATTTTTTATTATTAACTCTATGTTAACATTTTGCAGGTATCATTATGCAGTAATGAATAAGAAAGAACGTCAGCAACATCTAACTTCTCAATACTTCTTTGAATGCGTTTGTGAAGCTTGTAAGGAAGACTGGCCTTTCTACAATGATCTTAAAACTGACGACACGTACAAGTTTATTCTCAATGAGTCTGATTTTGGGGACCTCATGAAAGGGAATGTCGAAACAGCTAAAAAATTATTGAAAGAATTTTTACCCAAAGCAAAAATGAAGTGGGTTATCCCATCTAAAGAATGGTGCGATATTGAAGAAGTAATTAAGCAGTGTTATTGCATTCTAGGTAATCGAAGAATGTTTTGAGCACTTTTTTAGCACTACCTAATTTATTTCTTTCAATAAAATTCAATAAATTTCAATTAAATAATTTATAATTAAGCTCGCATAGGTACCTACCTAATATAAAAAATATTATTGGTGGCAAATTACTTTCATTGGTTTTTGAACTGATATTTTAATTTGATTGATTTGCATTTGCACAACAAATCGGTTTAAAGGATTAAAAAAAGATTATGAAACCAATTTTATAAATGAAAATAAAATAATTTCAAGAGTTTATTAACAACGTACTAGGTACATACAGGTATTATTTACAATTTAACATTACTACAATCAAACCTTTACATAAAAGTATAATCGTTCTCCAGGTTCCTTAAGAACAAATGGCTTTTTTGTGGTGGATCGTTCTGGTTTGAAATTTATTTCAACATGATCGTCATCATCTTGATCACTCTGACTACCATCTTCTTCATAATCCGCGTGTTCTACGCTTACTTCATGATTATCGGGAACCTTAGTTTCTTTCAATCTGTTCACATTGTGAGGTAACTTCGAATCCCTGTAATAATCAAGAGATTTCTGGATTTCATCACTATTTTTCTTAACAGGAACTTGTTTAGTTTCCACAGAATGTTCTCTTCTATAATTACCACCATGCTTTTTATTCTTATCGTAATCACTAAAAACTTCTACATCTAATTTTTTTATACTTTGACTTTTTGAAGTGTCTTTTATCTTCTCTTTTTTATGCTCTTTTGGCTCTAGTTCTGGTGATTCAGTTTCTTCCTTTATTTTGTCTTCATTTTTATCATTCTGATGAACTTCACTTCCATCATGCTTTATAAATAATTCTATGTCTAGAGGTTCATCATCCGAAGTATCCGTGACATACTCTTCATAATCTGGAACATCAGATTTCTTTGTTTCTTTTGTATAATCATTAGGAGTCTCATTAGAGTTCGGAGATTCTTTAACTTCGTGTTTTCTTCTAATAACACTCGATTGAGCTTCATAAATTATTTCTGGTTTATCTTCACTAGATTCCGTATGGTTTAGTCTTATTCTCACATGTTTTCTTCTTGGATAAGTTCTTCGCGCGCCATGCGTTCCATCACCAGTTCTCCTAGTAATTTGAGAACTTTGAGGACTTAGTGTTGTTGGAAGTTTTGGTGTCGTCGCTCGTACACGACCTCGACTTCTTTTAGTCGTTACAGTTCTTTTTTGCGTCACAGGTTCTGTTGTTGCTTTTATGACGAAAGGAGTTGTATGGGTCACAATGCTGTCTGACGAACTCGTAGGAGTTAAATCTGGAATGTTTGGAAATATTGTTGTCAGAAATTTTTTCGTTGTTGAAATTAAGTTTTGAATTGGAGTAGTCAAAATTGGAGGATCTTCAGTTTGCTTTTCTTTGATCTGAGATTCGCTGACATGTGGGTTTGTTCGATTCCTGTTATGTCTTAGAATAATAGGTACCCTTTTAGTGTTCACTTCGTGTACTTTATCAACATCGGAATTATATCTGCTGCTTAAGTTATGTCGAGTTGTAGAGGTAGCACTAGTGCTAGTGCTAGGGCTAGCAGCAGACGTGGAGGGAGGAACGTCAACAGAAGAGGAAACTGGAGAAGCAGCAGAGGTGCGTTGAATTGTTTTATATTTCGAATAGTCAATCGGGGGTCTTGTTTGATATGCCCTAGCTTTTGGTAAATGCTGTGATATATCGAATATTTTTAGATTGTGATAGGTTTTTATATCTGCATCTTCCTCCTCCTCATCATCATCTTCTTCTATTTTTTCCTCGATACTTTCAGTTTTTATTGAAGGTGTTGTAGTTTCCTTTTTATCTTCAATTATTTTATAACTGCTATCAGTCTTTACTTTCGCTAAAATGGATAGAAACGCAGGTGGAGTTGTCGATACAGGCTGCGATGTTGATGTTGCAATAATTGCTACTGCTACACCATCTGTACTATTTTTAGGTGCTTTAGTAGGATCTGGTATGTCAGTATAATTGGGATGATTTTTTAATTGACTTACGAAAAACAATAGGGACGGTTTATCTTTCGTTGCTTTAGCTAGCTCAATCCAAGATTTAGTTGAGACCTCAATTTTTGCTTGGGTGGTTCGTTCTGTGATGTTGTCTTCGATTATCTCCTCCTTATCATCTTCCTCATCTTCATACGTGTATTCTTCTTTTGTGGTCGGATTATCGTATACAATTCGTTTAGATTTTACATCATAATGGTAGTTCCTTGGTCTGTGAGGAACGTAATCATCATCATCGTCGTCGTCATCAGTTACATCCGATTCTTCATGTCCTTCATATTGGGGTCCTCGACTTCTCATTAATTGTTTATAGCCTGAATTAGCCGCACTTCTCTTATTTCTTCTCCTCCATTTATTTACTCTTCTAAAATTATTAAATTTTGTTTGCATGTAAGGTAGTAACATGTTTTGATTTTTCGGAGGTGGTTTCATTCCTTCAACATAAAAAATGTTGACTGGTATATCTTCTGAATTATGAATTTTGGTGGAATCTTTAGGAATTGATTTCGGTTTATGCAATTTTGGATATTTCTCATCTACCACTGAGTATACTAATGATGGATCTTTGTACTTTGTTGTATAAATAGAAGAATGTGGATGATCAGGAGATGTATCTTCTAAATTTAACTCCTTCATAAAAGATTTAATATCATGTATAGTTGAATACTGGTTATGACTTGGAGGTACCAAGCCAAATACTTCGGTTACCGCACTTTCAAGAACATCTTCCTCAAATTCTGTTTTACCTTCTTCATTTTCACTAGGGGACGCTTCATTGTCGGAATTTTCAGTCTCTTGTTCCCTGATATTAATTTTCGCCAGCTCTTTATTTGCATAAATTTCTATTTCTCTTTTCTCGTCCAAGTTTCCTTCGTCTTCAGCTTCTTCCCCGATGTTTAGTTTAACAGGTATTACTTCCTGATATTTAATTTTAGGGGCCTTATAGATACCTCTCATTTTAACGGATGTTATAATAGGGGTCTCTGTAGTGGTAGTTGTAGTAGATGAGGTTAAAAAGAAATTTTTCTGAAAATTTGCGAAATCATTGTCGAAGAAACTATTGCTGTTACTGGCATAGTAGGGATATCTGGGCGTTCTAATTCTATTTTCTTTAGGAAGTGCTGATAGAATTCCGTACTGAGATTCCGCAGCAAGTAACGCTTCTTGATTGGAAGTATTTTTTATTATATTCAGAACATCAGTAAAAACTGCAAGCTGTTCGTTGGGTTTTATTTCATCCTTGTAGTGAACCTCACTGAAAACTTTGTTCTTGGGTAGAACTGTACTGACAACTGGTCTCAAAAAATAAGGGAAAGGAGTCGTTTTAGGTAAGAATCTATTAACGTCAAATATCTGGTATCTTATGGGTCTCTCTCCTTTGAGCTTTCTTCGTCGTTTTCTTTTTCTTAGAGGCAAACTCTGAGGTATTGTTTCTGGTGAGTTATCGTTAACTTGGGAGTCTGTTGCACTTCCCTCGGCTGTTATGTTTTCTTCTTTTGATGGACCAGGAGTTGATTGCACAAGTTCGAGTGGTTGTAAATAAGTAGTATCTAAGGGTGCTTCTTGTGTCAGTGCCTTACTTTGTCTAATATTAATACCTGTAGCATTTTTTTTGAGTAAAACTAATTTGTTAACGTTGTCAATTCTGTTACCTTCTTTGTTATTAGTACTAATACCAGTACTATTTGGTAATGATGGTAAGTAATGGAGTAATTCTATTTGGTCATAAATATGCTTTGGTTTTAAGTCAATGGTATATTTAGGCGTTGTAATGATAGACAAAATAGAAGGTGTAGTGATTTCAGGTTGCTTTGTCACTGGAATAACTTCTGCTTGTATTTCAGGTATTTCAGTCAAACTCAGTTGCCCTTCTTTTGTATTGTTTTGTTCTCGGTCAGTAGTATCAACCTCATTCTCCTTTGTATTTATATCGTAATGTATCGGTTTCGTTACAACTGCCATTTTGTATGGTGGTGTTACTTCGTCTATTATTTCTTCTTTAAAAAATGGACTATCAAGAGGGTTTTCCCCGAAATACTTCCTCTTAAAACATTTTATTTTATCCCCTAAATTACCCAATCTGGGTGACGGTGCTAGATCCTCGACATCGGAACTCTCAGTATTTTCGTCAGCATTTTCCTCTGCATTTTTAACCCTTTCTGGTATAGGATCGATATCGGTTTCCACTTCAGGACACACGGTTCTATCAGCTTGTTCATAGAAAACCATGCGACCTTCTGTTTTTTGAGGGATATTGTCGAGGCTCTCTGCATATCGTATTGGTGAATTTGGGTTCATTTCTTTCATAGGCTTTACGAAATAATAGGGGTACTTCTCGCGAATATAGTCTTTTTCTTTTTCTTGTTCTATGTCTTTGATATTGTGAATGAAATCAGTGTCTGCTTCTATTTTAGGTAGATCTAGAGTAAAACGCTTCCGCCGTTTTAACGCAAAAAAACTTTCAGGTGAAGCGAAGTATCCTAATGCATTGCTGACTCCGGGAGTGGTTTGATCTAGATCGGTATCGATTTCTAATACTTGGAGGTAGTTTTTTTGTAAATCTTTGAGAACTTCAGTGGTAGTTTGGTCTGTTACAGTTTCTTCTGCCTGTTCTGTGTAAGTGCTCTCAGTAGGAACATTCCATTCATCTTTATAATTTGATGTTGCGTAATCCCAAAAATCTGAACTATTTTTCGAATTATTTGCATTTTGGTTTGTTTGTGCGTCTAAGCCCTCATAATCTTCGTAGTTTTCATTTTCATCTATGGTTACATTCTCTAAACTAAAGCTTGTAACTGGAAAATATACTTCGTTATAGGCTGATGTTGTGCTGAAATTATTTTCATTTTCTTCTTTGTTTTCATGACTATTGTTAACTTCATCTATGGTACTTTTATTTTCGACACTGAATGCGGGAAAATATTCTTCCTCGTACTTATTTACTCGATCCCAGAAATCTGGGTCATTGTTGGTTTCAGCTTCAGTTTTTATGTCTGTATTTATTGCTTCTACTTTTCCATTATCGTCTTCATAATCGTGTGAATTTTCGTTACTGGAAATTGTTGTGAACTCTGGAAATTGATTCTCATTACTGGTATAATTCCAAAAATCTTCATCGCCGGAGCTGTTTGAATTATTGCTTTCATTATTGTTGATCTTATTACTATCGCTTTCTTTATATTCAAACGTCTTTGGGAAGATCTTGACATATTTATGCGATTTAGTATCGTTGTTTGGTGCAACAACAACTTTTACTTCACTTAATATTTCCATATCACCGTTATCTCTTTCTTTCACTTCAGTGGTTTTCGTTGATTCAGTCTTATGGAAATTATTAACTTTATTTTTTCTTGGTTTAACTGTCTCTTTATGGGTAACTGAATTCTCTGGAAGTTGTTTTTTATAACTAGTTTCTTCTCGATCTTGATCTGCGGCGTGGTCTTCTAGTTGATATCTCAGCTTTGGTGCTCTTTTAAGTTGCTCCTCTTCTTCATTTTTATCAAATTCTACAGAACCTTCATCTTCTTCGGCCTCTTTTTCATGACCAGCGTGATCATATGCTATATCTTCATAACCTTCTTCGGTGTAAACTGTTTGAATTTTGGAGTCTTTGATAACTTCTCGAAGTGGTTGATAATTTTCATATTCTGGTGGTAGGTGTTCTTCGTTTTCTGTTTTTCGAACTTGAGAATAAATTTGCATCGGTACAAACTCTTGTTCTTCTTCTTCTGCATCTTCGGGATTATCTGCATTTTGATTATCCTTTTCATATGTTTCAGAATGTTGACCTGAAAAAACATTTTAAATTATTATTAATAAAATACTTATGTACATTTAAGTGTCATTTACTAATTATGTTTCTCAACAAAGTGTTATTATTTTATAATGGTTTAAGTAACAAAATAATCATCCATTCGGTATAAGTATTTAAAGAAACGGTTTGAGAGTTATAGAAACATATTATTTAGAGTAAGTACCTATGTTTTAATTGCATGTCTTCGAGTTATTAGCCACAATCTAACACCACAATAAAATCAGTGAATATACAAACATCTGCAACAATTATTATAATACCTACATTAGAAATTTAGATTACAATTTAATTAATTTAATAAATTTCTCCCACGTAAGAGACATTTATTTTTTACGCAGTGTGATTAAATAAATACATTGAGTACTGGGTTTTATTAAAATTGAGCCCATTAAAATTAAGGATAATCTGCGAAAAAAATTAATCCGATGGTTAGTTTTCGAGTTACAGAGTTTGAAGCTTAAGAGGTTAATAAATTCAGTCTACTATATTCTATGGATCAAATAATACATGATTCAAGTTTTTTTTCTCACAAAACGTACCTAGATCTCAAAGGAATTTGAAGTCTGGCAACCGAGCAAGCTCACCGTAGCTTATAAAATATTGAAATGCCTTCATTGCCAAGGGAAATGAAAGTAATTAAAATGACATCTAACCCGAACTTATTCACATATTCAATGCAGGGCTGGCACTTTTATTTTTACAAAAATGGTAATTTCTTTGTAGAAAAAGAACTTATAGTACTGCGGTAAGAAAATTTACTACTCAAAAAGGGAAATTTATAACAGCAGCAGCATGGTCCTAGTGCGCGAGTTTCTGGCTACTCTGTATATCCGACGTGCCAGGATAAAACATTTACGATACCAAACCTTCAAAAATTTACCAAATTATTCTTTGTGATCTGACTTTTCGGACACTGTGTCCTGAAATAATTATTAAATAAAAATTAAAACGAAATCAGAAAGTACATACCTAAATTTTCTTGGCTTTTCATCAACTGGCTAAAACCTTGTTCAAACTTCTCGTTCTGCTTGCCGAAGATTTTATTCCCTTTCTCGAACACATCAAACCCGTCTGGTTTTTCATCATCTTCGTCATTTTCTAAATCGGTGAATTTGTGATTGCTAATAAAAGGTTTATGTTTCAGTCCCTTTTTAGCCCATTGTCCTTCCCCTGGATAAATGGGTTTGGTCGGAACATCCAAAGGAACTTCATGATCACTTATAGGAGCTCTCTCGTCTTCTTCTCTCTTAATTTCTGGACTTTCTTCGACATAATCGTCAGTTTCGACTTTCTCGTGAGTATGATCATCGCGATGATTCTTATTTGTCACGGCAAGGATATAATCTTGTCTGGTCTTCTGCTGCGGAGAAATTTCTTTTCGAATATTCTCATTATACTGAATATTCTTTAGTATCGGATTGAAATTTTCGTCGAACTCGTAGTATGGTTTATGATTTGCTGGAATTTTTGTGTCAGCAAGCGTCAAGATATCTTTAGTGTTTTCATCTTCTCTTATGAATTTCTTTTTGTATTTTTTTGGTTTTGTATACTGAGTAGTAGGAATTTTTTTGGCATCTAGGTACACATATTGTTTATTCTGAGGTTTATATCGCTTGGCAGTATTCCGAGTGGATTGTTTATTTGGGATTTCAGTGATAGGAATCCAATCTCTAGAAGGATCGAGATTTGAAAGTTCGTGAGAGTATCGATCGGAGAGTTTTATTTTTTTAATTGGTTTCAACACTTTCTTTGGGCGTTTCCTTCGCACGGGATCGCTTTGCACGACATACGGCGGATTGCTGTATCCGTTTACTGGATTTCCGTGTAGCTCGACTCTTCTGTTACTATTGTAATCGACGATTTTCCGGCTGTCGATTTTGTCTTCTTCATGCCAGGAAGGCGGAACACGTATGGCGTTGGTGACCGCGAAGACACCTATTATTAAACTCACTCGAATCATCATTTTAGAAAGCGTCAAGTCATTTTATTAATCAGGGCAGTGTTATAGACGTCAAGGTCACGACAGATTTAATACCGATATTGTTCATAATAATAACAACTTTTGCACACTTTTAGAAGTCTTCAGCAGCTTGTTTGTATTAATTTCTCCGACATCTGTTGCTGGAATCAGGTGGTTAACTCGCTGATTTCGGCCATTCTATTGTTCTCGTCGGTTTGGATAACTGTAAAATGGTAATGACATGGTCAGTTTCTTGCCTGGTTAATAAAGACTTCAATGAATACATTACTATGTTTATATATTGTTAATACCTGTACAGGATTAATAGAAGACGGTTCATTAAATTTCATTGCTATGAAACCACTAGCCATTGTCTGAATTCTATAATACCTTAGGTAAAATCTGCAATTATTATTATTATTGCAAAAGCATACATGCATTTGTTTTGTGTTTTTGGTTTTTAGATTAAAATAGGTGTCTTATGTTTTTCTTAATTTTATTATCATTAGAAATTCTCATTAAAATAACAAAAGTAAAATTATGATTTATGAATTTTCTATTTGGATTATTATTTTCTCGTATTAAAGCTATATAAAAATAATTGTACTTTTTTATTTTGAATTAGGATACTCACTCTTGTCGTTGCCTAGTTTTAATAAACAATTATAACAGAAACAACAAATTAAGAATAGCGTCATATTACAACACTAATACACCATAGAGTTTCCCAATTTTTTTAATACGTCTATTCATAGTATATTATACAGGACTGTAAGAAAAAACCTCAATAAAAAAAACAAAGTATTTTTCTTATAAACACAAGAAATATCCTGCCATCTGTGAATTTTTTAGGCATGCAAAGATTTAGGTATGCATTTGAAAAATTCCGCACTATAAAAACAATGCATTTAAACAAAACAATCCTGTTTGACAGGACCTGACAGAACCTGTTAAGACCTATAGAATTAATTAGAACTTTAAGACCGATTAATTACGTTTCATTTCTGTATTTAAAACTTAGAATTATTATTACGACGCAAGCTTCTACTTAATGACTAAAATTTAACACTTGTTTCGAAATAATTTGAAAAAGAGACACGTAAAATTAAGTTCACCGGTGCTCTACTGAAATTGGTTGCAGTTGAAAGAAATTCAAATCAAAGGCACCTATCTACTGCGGCATCAGAAAGTGTATTTTTGCGACCGAAAAGATTAAATGAAACCCTGACACATTTCATAAAACGAGTGTTGAATATGAATTCTTCATAAATCTAACACTTCCAAACTGGACTTTAACCCGGTCTCTTTAGAGAATATTGCTAAAAATATGTTCGTAAAAAAAAATCTAGAGCTACGACGGTCCATTTTTCGCTAACGCAACCAGTTCTCTAAAAAATCATGTAGGTAACGCTATAAGTTAAAGTTATTTAATGAAAATTGAATATTCTTTTATAATGATTCCAGCGCCATCTCCAATCAGTCAAACCTTCTCCAACTTCTTGAGTGAAGAGAGCATAAAATGTTTTTTCTACAGTTCTGCGGTATTGTGTATTGTCGACATTACAGATTCCTATTTTGGTGGTGTTCTACCTCCTAAATAATTTAGTTTAATTGTCGGCCTTAGATGGAAGTTTCTATCTCCAGTCTCCTAATTGGTAGAAATTATATCTACATTGCATAAAATTTTACTCATGTGCAAAGAAACCATTTTCCATGAGGTCCTACGTATTCATTTTTACTTTATCATGAAGAAGAGTAAGTACTTTCAAGACGTATAATTATTGTCGCTCTTTCCTTGAAAGCCATTTATTCAATTTGGGGAAGGTTATTTTGTTTTTTTTTTATAAATAATTCAGAGGTCCTATATAATTCCATTTATTTTTATTTTAGTTTTCGGGACTTTTAGTAAATTATGATACCTACTACCTCTGTGTACTGGTATAATTATCAGTTTAATTATTACCTACTCTTTCGTTCAGATGTTAGCTAAGCTATTCTCAATACATTTTACCTTAGAATGTGCCAAGGTTTTACCCCCTAAAATGTTTCGCACTCATTTAGGATAATCCTGTATAATATACGTTTATAGCATTATTTGGAAACAGTGATGAGTAACTGATTAGTATGCAGCTTTCCATATACAGGGTGAGGCGCCAGAACCTTAGGGCATTTTTATATGGAGAAGTCCTGGGAGTAGAAGTCTAAAAATTTGTACGTGTATAATTTCGGTTTTGACGAGCTGAACTAAAATATTCACAACCCCTCACCATTTCCGGTTATACCGGAAGTTGCCATCAACTTTCTTATTTTAAATGGGATATTATTATATTTTCAGATTGTCTGAAAAAATGCAATAAAAATGGGGTTTACAGTTCAAAATTGAACCGAGTGGTTTATGAGTTATAAACAAATGAAAATTGCAATTTTCCATTTTCAAAGCAGCTTATTAGGTCGAAAACGGGTCAAGATATCGGAAAACGGCTTACATGTCCCTATCTTAATTTTTCACGTAGTATCCTATGGTGCTGATGAAATTTGTATACAAAGTGATGAAAAAAATCAGCGATTTTCAAAAAAAAAAAATAATAAAATATATAATTTTTTGTTGGTACTCCAGCGTAGTATACAAAAAGTCGGTTAAATTAGAGAAAAGTTGCGCTATTTTGTGGCCATCTCGAATCCGTCAAAACATGCAAGATATCTGTGACCGTTCCTGAAATATCCTGAAAAAACAGAAAAATCGAGAAATCTTATTTTTGCCATATCTTTCTTACAATTGGAAATAAATAAATAATTTTTCGTAGGCTTACATAAGCCGTTATGAGCTATTGATCTGACGTTTCAAAAATTTTCAAAGCCGACTAGATCCCGGAGTTTTCATAGTCATTGATTTATTTCAGCGAAAAATTATCTGTTTTTCTTTGAAAAAAGAAGAATAGAAATTTTACAATTTTTTTTTCTAAAATTTATTAATTTTTGGTTTCCATTATTTTTTTCTTATCGAACGACATAAAAAAATAATATGGCGGCCATAAGAAAAACGAAAGTTGACTATGAAAACTCTGGGATCTAGTCGGCTTTGAAAATTTTTGAAACGTCAGATGAATAGCTCACAACGGCTTATGTAAGCCTACGAAAAATTATTTATTTATTTCCAATTGTAAGAAAGATATGACAAAAATAAGATGTCTCGATTTTTCAGTTTTTTCAGGATATTTCAGGAACGGTCACAGATATCTTGCATGTTTTGACGGATTCAAGATGGCCACAAAATAGCGCAACTTTTCTCTAATTTACCCGACCTCGTATCTTCAATGGTTTATGATATCCCTGTAGTGGCCCTTTAAATAGTTATAACCCTGTATAATAAATATAATGTGCGTATTTTATTTTTAACGTGTTTTTTTGAACTCGCTTTCAGTCTTTTCTTTCTGTCTGTCCAGATCTTGCAATCGATTTTAAGCTAACCTCCTGAACAGCTCAGAACTAGATGACAATGCAATACTAACTCGCTTTATTTTATTAAAAGTTTTTGAGAGAATAATTACGCATTTTTAAAGCATAAAAAATTTCTGTATCACTATTTTCTCCTTTTAGTAGCTTGTAATGGCTCTACACTTTATAATAATAAATATGAATTGAGTTTTGGACATATTAATCATATTCTGTAGAAATGTCAATGTAAGTCTTTCCGTTACCGTTATCGTATTTTGGCGAGCAATTAGGTATTGTTAACGAAGGACTTGAAGTAAAGTAGTAAACAGCAACAGAAATTTAAAAGGCTATAATTAGATAAAATTAAATTTTTCGAGAGGCTACAACCGCACAGATATAAAATTGCAGTCCGACAACGTTTTATTATGACCGCCCAAGTATTACGTCACCACTATTTTAGGAAACCGTACTTTGACAAAGTTTTTTAGTCGGCTTGAATTTTTTTACTGTAGTAGGTATAAGAAAAAAATCGCCACGATGAAAATTCTGGAATCACTAAAACTCCCATCCCCTCAGCTCACAAAAAAGCACTTAAACTAAAAAGCCAAGATTATGACCATAATGTGGTATCCACCATAATATGTTGGCATTGTCGAAAATGAAAACGTAGACTTAATTTCAGAAGTGGCTGCTAAACTTCCACCAATGAATAACGCCGCAACACCACACACTACGATTTCGAGGGCATGTCCATGTACAGACACAAAATACAAAATACAGAAAAATTGAAAGGAATTTTGAGCGAAGTACACAGTGATAGAATTAAACTTCCAGCAGCATCACACAAAGACCATACACGACAAAAGAAATCGGTAAATAAGCTCATCTCATCCAACGATTTTTATTTTTCATAAAATTCTGTAACTTTCTTGATGGAAAATATAGCAGTTTACAATTTAAATTTATAATCCTCACAGTATCCCAGATGTTCAGTTTCAATGAAAAAAATAAGTGTGAAAGCTTCGACTTCGAGGTACATAATATTAAAAATGTAAGTAATAAAAGCTTTGCAAACTACAAGTAATTATGTAGTTCACCTTGACTTGATATAAATTTTAATTTCAATGCAGGAGTGTTTCTTTCCAAAAGAAAAAAAATATATAAATCTATTTTGCAGAGATATATAGCTTTCCTGTAAGATTGCTTCCGTGTTGAAAGTGCCTGAAAAACTCAAATGCATATAACAAACAGGATGCAAACAGGATATAACGGTTGCATTGACTAAATATTATGCTAGCGTACCGACTGTTGCGGGTCAAAGCAAAAGTAAAGAAATTCTATACATAGGTAGGTACCATGAATCACGAATCCAAAAAAACCAATAATTGTTTAGTTAGAAACAATGAACCCATGCGGAAATTGAAGTAGGTACTTTGTAACAAAGATTGTTCTATATAATAGGGTGTGTGGAGAAAAAAGAAATCGACAACGACGTAATAATTACTGTCATTGCATAAGATTACTTATAATGTCTATAATAGTAAGTTGCCTTAATTAGAAATTCGAGTGCAGTTCAACAACTTTTTTGCCTTTTGAAAGTTGCCTAAACGTTTTAAGCAGACAATTTTTTCCTCGTATTTATTATTGAATATTTTTGCTATGAAAATTAATTCTGCTACACATATTTTAATTATTTCTAAGTCACTACTACTGCATTCAAAATTGTATTATTAATTTTTTAAATATTTTGAATTTACTTGGGGGCGCCACGAGGCGCCATCTACAATCTTATATGTTTTTGATATAATTTATTTTATTCAAGATTCAAGAATATTTCCAAATAGATCTTTACAGATATTTTCCATCAACAAAATGGCAATTCAATTTTTGATATTTTGGACCTAAGTTATTCATATATCTGCATCATAGAATACTAATGTCCAAAAAAATCTAACAATATAAGAAAACTTGTATTTCAGTCGGTAGCAAAGGGTCCATTTAGAAAACGTAGAACTACATATATCCAGATACCTACCAGCGACAGGATTTATTAACATTAATTTAGAGCAGAAAATTGTAAAGACTGAATCAAATTATTTTATTCCAAGTAAACAGATAGAGATACAGAACGATAGAGAACGAGAATATTCCAAGAGATAGAGAACGCACCAAAACCAAAAATAAATTTCCAAGTGATCTTTTTTGCTATCCAAAAAATTATCATGGGTGGATTACAATAATAATTTTTGTACCACCTTATTATGCAACTTCTGATAAGATTACTTCACTTTAATTGTCGCGTTTAACTGAAGTTTTCACTTAAGAATTTAGTACAATACCTTACTTATTGGATTACCACAATGGTACCTATTGTTTCGATCAGTGAATTGGGTAGGTCATAACAATCAGTGATCGATGTAAACCACTTACATGGGTATTTGGTTACCTGACTATCTAGATTCCAATAAGATCATATCGCAAGAAAATAATTTATCCGAGTTAAATAAGTCCACCGTAACATTGTATAACCGCATCTAATAGCCCTGAGGGCACTTATTTCGCAACGTCGATCAAGTGAATGGCTTACAGTCTGGACTGGAAGTAAACTTGTAACGGCGATTTATTTCATTTACCGGTCTTTTTACCGACAGTTATCGATTTGTTCTTGTAGGATTTTGAGAATAGAAAGTACAATCTTACCACTTTTACTATAATTGTCCGCAAAATACCGGAGATTACAATTTTTTAGACGTTTATTCTATTGACTTAAACACGGATGGAATGTGTAAAATCGACAAAACATTCTTTTGTGATAAATAATAGCCCGCCGGTAATTTCACTTTAGGTGAAGCTCTTTACAGAGAAAATTTTAATTATACTGTGGTTCATTGTATAATAATTATTATCAGTCATAGAATACTTTATCATGGGATATTGAACTCCTAATAGTGTTTCCTCACTGATTTAGGTACATTCCGATGATGATATTAATTTATTGCCTAAAGATTTGGTTTCTACTTTTAAACCAGTAATTACACTGGGTCAGTAGGTAACATAATGAATATAACGTAGGTAATAAAATGAAATGAAAATTAAATCCATGAGAAAATGAAATCGAAATACCTGAGTTTAAAAGAAATATTACTTTTAATATAAGTCACGCAATCTTTACACATTAAGTTATACCTACCTACCTTTATTATACAGGCTTACGAGTAAAATATAATAATTATTAAAACGAGGTACCGGTACCTAAAAAGAAATTCGTTTCATTCACCTTTGCATGAATTTGTTGTATGTAAGTAAAAACAAGCATTTATGTCATCCAATATAATAAACAGGAATTGTTTTCGTATTGTCCGTATATCCGTTATAGTCTTTTCAAAATCATATTGAAACATTATAGGTACCTACTTTAATACATTTTTATTTTTTTTATTTATAAATAAAAAATTTAGATTTCATGAGTTGACAGAAGAAAGTTGGTAAAGTTTGTTTGACATTCTAACTCGGCAGCAAATACAGATTGAAGTAGCGGCTAAATTTCATATCTGGGGAGCAGTCGAGGCTATGTAAAAGCCAGCCACGGCATTCAATCTGCACTTGCTGCCCCGTTACGTTGAACATGTATTTTTTCGCTAATTATTATTATTTAACTGAATTATTATCGTTATATTTTGAGTTTCTGGTCATGTTAAATCCGTAATCACTTCACAATTTCAAGAAATCAGGCAGCAAAAGTATAATTTTACTGCCCATCATTAGACTCCAAATAAGTAACATATTTATATAGGGATGTTAATAATAATTGATCAAATATGATCAATTTCTAAAAAGCAGGAAAAGACAGATTAAAATCAAATCCAAAGTTTAATTGTGTCATGATAGGATCCAAGTTGTAATTTTTTTTTATAATTATTATCATTTTAGAGCGATTATACAGGGTGTCCCAGCTTATTCGAAGCGGTCTTTGTAGGCCAAACGAGATGGACTTTTTCAAAAAACTTTTTGAAAATTCAAGTACAGAATCACAATGGCCATAATTTAAAATTATTTTGGAGTATACAGAGTGTCCCATATGACAGTGGCATATCAAAGTTATGTTTTTTTTAAATGGAATGCTCCCATGTTATTGCATTTTTAGATTGTCTAAGAAGAGAAAATAAGATTAGCTTTCACAGTTTGTGTTTAAATTCAGAAGTTTTTGAATTATAAACAAGTGAAAATCGTCATTTTTCATCTTCAAAGCCCTGTACAACGAAAACGGTTCAAGATAGCGAAAAACGGCTTACATGTCCCTATTTTTCTTTTTTATGTACTATCCTATGGTATAGAAACATTTGTACTTTCTTTGATTTTTTTATTTGGCGACGCGTGGAGAAATCTCAAAATTTTTCAAATTTTTTGTCACCCTGTATGAACATTTCATCTACATCATAGGATAGTACATGAAAAGTTAAAATAGGGACATGTAAGCCGTTTTTCTCTATCTTGAGCTGTTTTCGTTGTAGAGGGCCTTGAACTTGAAAAATGACGATTTTCACTTGTTTATAACTCAAAAACTTCTGAATTTAAACACCAACTGTAAAAGCCAATCTTATTTTCTCTTCTCAGACAATCTAAAAATGCAATAACATAGGAGCATTCCATTTAAAAAAACATAACATGATATGCCACTCTCATATGGGACACTCTGTATACTCCAAAATAATTTTAAATTATGGCCATTGTGATTCTGTACTTGAATTTTCGAAAATTTTTTTGAAAAAGTCCATCGTTTGACCTACAGAGACCGCTTCGAATAAGCTGGGACAGCCTGTACATATACTACTACACAATATTAGGGGAACTTGTTTTTGGGGTTCCCTCGTCGACAAACCAGTCACTAGATTTTATTTTTATTTTACAAGAAGCAAGCAACAGAGGTATTCTCGAAGTTCTCCACTCCCAGGTGTGTGTAAATATGTCTGCATTATGGAGTGACGTCACTTGGAATTAATGAACCGTGTTCCAAAAACGATTTTCAGTGGAAATTTTGAACCTGCCCTATACTTAACCTAAAGAAGTTCAATGACCGATGTCGTCATTCGTTGTGAAGTGACAGTTATAATTCTTCGAAATCCTAGAAAAGTGTCCACGTAATTTTTCTCACCACAAAAATAACTCACGCAAATTTGAATTGTTCAAAGCGTTCCCAAAGTCTTTGCATCTCTTTGCCTGGTAGAGGGTTGTTCTTACCACTTCTTTTTTGACCATTAGAGGTTATTTAAAAACATTTTACTGGTACATTCAGGTTCCTTGGGGCCTATGTGGTACCCGTTGACTGCATTCTTTGAGCTCTAGTCCCCTTATTAGATTCTACGTACGTACTCTCTTTTTACCTCCTTCTGCAGTAATGATGAAGAAAGAGTTTTTGCATGAAAATAGGTTGCTTGCATTTAGATGGTCTAAAATAACTCATTTGCACTGTTGAAGACCTAAAAAAACATTGCCTTGTAACCGAAAAGTAAATTTTTGTAAATTTTTACAGCACACCATGTGAAGTTGGCACCCGAAAGTTGGAAAATCGTAATTTTTCTTAGAGTTCTGGGAAGACTACGCATAGTTCTGGAGTTCTCTAAAAATATCCAATAGTTCTCGCTTAATAAGCCCAAAAATTCATCATAAAAAATTCCGGCGCTAACTTCACGCGGCGCCCACTTTTTATCAAAAAAGAGTTCTTGATCGGTTTTCTAATAAATTATCAAGAGTTCTGGTGTATTAAGCCCAAAAAACGACTCCAGACAGTATGGGCGCCGATACTGCGCCGGGAATGGGATTTCATTTTTTTTGGATTTCGACATTTCTGAAAAGAGTTCTGAATAGCGCCAGAAGAGTTCTAGAGATTATCCAAATAAAACTCCTTGCTAAAATCATTCGTCTTCGATTTAAAGTGAAAAACAAATTCAGAACTCCTTTCAGCACTGTCGAAATAAAGAAAGAAAATAAATCATATTCAAAAAATTTTTCAAAGTCCTCGGAAACGGAACTTGTTTTTCGCTTTAAATCGAAGACGAATGATTTTAGCGAGGAGTTTTATTTGGATAATCTCTAAAGCTCTTCTGGCGCTATTCAGAACTCTTTTCAGAAATGTCGAAATCCAAAAAAAAATATGAAATCCCATTCCCGGCGCCGTTTCGGCGCCATACTGTCTGGAGTCGTTTTTTGGGCTTAATACACCAGAACTATTGATAATATTTTGAGGAACTCGAGAACTCTTGATAATTTATTAGAAAACCGTTCCAGAACTCTTTTTTGCGAAAAAGTGGGCGCCGCGTGAAGTTAGCGCCGGAATTTTTTATGATGAATTTTTGGGCTTATTAAGCCAGAACTATTGGATATTTTTTGGAGAACTCCAGAACTATGCGTAGTCTTCCCAGAACTCTAAGAAAAATTACGATTTTCCAACTTTCGGGCGCCAACTTCACATGAGTCACATTTCAGACCCATGTAACTTTCAGAATTTTTACAATTTTGTTGTTGTCACAAGTTTAAAGGTGAACCAACTCTTTTACTCACCGAAAAAATTACCAAAATCCTTTTTTGGACTGTTGCCAGGCAGTTTCTCAGGTGTCTACGGTCATTGTTAACCAAATCAACAATATATGCTGATTGATTGTGGTTCATATTGCACGGTTACTTTTTGCTGGCAAACCAACTCAGCGTTACATAGATAATGGCATGTGGGATAATGAAATGTCAATGTCCTTTAGATCCCTTTACTTAGCTACAGGGGATGCGCCTCTGACCGAAGACACCTGAGAAACTGCATCGCAGTACTTCAAATAAAGGTTTGGACTTTAAGTTGAGAATGTTCTGTGTTGAGGACGAGAGTGAAAGAGAAAAATTTGCAAAAATATACTTTTCGGTTACAAGACAATGGTTTTTTGGTCTTCAACAGTCTAAATAAATCATTTTATACCATCGAAAGTGTAAGCTAACTTGTTTTTATGTAAAAACTCTTTCTTTGCCATTCTTGCAGGAAGAGGTATAAAAAGAGGTTGCAGGAGATATAACATGGGGGGCTAGAGCTCAACGAATGGGGTCGATAACCAGGTACCAGAGGCACCAATGAACTCGAATGTGCCAGTAAAAATGTTTTTAAATAACATCTTATGACCAAAAAAGTGGTAAGAACAACCCCCTACCGGATGAAAAGGTTTCAAAAACGACTTTGTAAATGATTCGACCAATTCACATTTGGTTGACCTCTTTTGTGATAAGGAAAATCGATTCGCCTCAAAGTGGAGCCATCTTTGAACATCTTGTGATGTTTCATGGATTTCTAAGAATGAACATTTGGTCCAAAGAGTCTAAAGGAAGTTTTAATCAATCATTCAAGCCAGCTAAAGGGTCATTGAACTTCTGGTGGTTATAACTCAAAATTTCAACTGAAAATACTGCGAAGTCGATTTGGGTACCTACATGGTTCATTCCAAGTGATGTCACCCTGTAATGCAGACATACACAAACCGGGGAGTTGAAGAACTTCGAGAATACCCTTTCTGTTTGCTTGATGTAAAATTTTGAAAACATCTAGTGATTTGTTTGTCGGCAAATGAGCCCTAAAATTGTTCCCCTAATTTTGTTCAGTAGTATATTAGAATGATTTTTTAATTGTTTTTTATAATATAGGAACAAAAGTAGGTCGAATAGCGGCTTCTTGAAAATTTTAAAGGACGTCCAAAACTATGTCTATTACACTTGCTTATTTAAATTTAATTGAAGATTAACTCAACTTAATCAATAATTATCTGGTTACAAATTTCTCCTAGTAGTCCATAGTCAAATAGTCAAATAGTAAAAAAATTTACTGCAACTGCGTTAATTAGATGTTTGTTGTAGTTTATAATGATACGTAGGGGATGCCACTAGAACACTCTAAGTTTTCGCTCCGGCTTCCGCAAGGGCTTGCCACCATCTCGAGTTTAATGGATGAAATCATGTCTTTCGGTAAATATTGCTTTTACGTGAAAAATTAGGTACATATTACAAGAACTGTTACCTAAAGATGATCCTACAACTTTTGTCTGGAATTTTTAAAAATTTATTTTTGTACAGTTACAAATTATCAAAAATAATACTATTGGGGGTAGACAGGGTTTTTACGATTTTATAAGAAAATGGTCCATTGGAGGCGAAAATAGATTATGACAAAAGTTTTAACTTTTGAGTTTTCCTATAACATGTACTTATGTCTCAATTTTTTTCATGTTTGGTATAAATACAAAGGGCGTTAAAATCTGTCCAGTGCCCAAATTTGATTTTTTTTTAAATCTTGCTCATAGCGCTAACTAATTAATTCCAGTCACAGCGTTTAAAACAAATAATAAGTACATGATTTTGGAGTTTTAGGTTTCGCTGTATTTTTTTTTAATTTCAAAAATTTGGGGTTGAAAAAAAATTGGCTGGATACATCTTCCTTAACAATTTCTGTAAAAATTATTTTTGACGTAGTTACAAGCTATATTTACCGAGATACATGATTTCATTCCTTAAATTCAAGATGGCTCCCTCCCCTTGCGAAACCTGAGGGGGACAACTAACTGGGGTGTTGTCATCCACGGAGTAGGTAACATCAATGACCTACCATTAAAATTTCATCAAACTTCGAATTAACGCAATTTAAAGGTAGGTAGGTAAAATTTGGATTATGATGAGCACTATGATAAATTACTTCAAATCATAAAAATTAAGAGATTAAGGGGAATTTTTCCAATATATTGAACGTTATTACCTTAACTATTCAAAGTGCTCTCAAATATACCTTTGACTTTTCAATAATTGAAGCGGTACAAGTTGTAACGTAATGGAAACAAGTTTCGATTTTACAATAAGTTTATAAAAACATAACTCATACATTATTCATCAATCAACACTATGACATAATGTAATGTCTTGTATTTCCGTAGTTTTGAATTTAAATCACATATCCAAGTACCGGTATCTTAAGAAACCTGATCATCTGTTGAAAAACACTAGAATTTTTTTATTTGTCTTTAAATAGAAATCCTTTGGTTATAAAATATAGGTAAGTAACATTTTTTTTAATATTTAGCCGAAACGTATATTGAGTAAATTAGACCTATACCACTAAAACGAAAAATGATTCATATGTATATTTCAATAACGGATACTTTGACCCGTTTTAAAATTTACAATACCCTATCTGATGTAACCGTTATCGTAATCGCACTTTATATGTATAACTGCAGTTTGTAACATCATGTCCTCACAAATGATTTTACCTAAAGAATAATAATAGCAATTTAGTATTCAAGATTTACATTAGTGACTCCTGTCCTGTCCCTGACATTATAAGCTCGTATTAAACTCGAGCGTAAAAATCAGAGCAAAAGGAATATCAATAATTAGTCATTGCTCCAACATCACATAAGAAAATATCGTCTACCATGCAGTGTCAATCGAATATCGATAAAGGAATTTTTATTTCAAGTCCAATAAGTTCGTGTAGGATATGTCAGGAATCCTAATAATGAATATGATTGAGCAAACCTTTAAAAATTAATCTTAAGAAGATTTCTGAATGTAAATTTACTGATCTCGACCTTACCAAAAAATATAGAGGATGATTTTTTATTTAATTTTTATTATGGGGATCTCGTAAACTATGAGTTAGAGAAATGGGCTAAAAAACACTCTCTTTAAAAAAAAATTGATGGAGGATTATCTACGTTTTTCATTTCAATTTTCTGTCTATTTTAAAAGCTCATTAATTTGTCCTGTCTATTATAAGTGTATCAATATTGATCATAGGGTGTTTGTATATTACGAAAACTCCATTACTCGATGCCTATAAAGTCATCAAAATATACCTTCACTTTTCTAAGATGTTAAAAAATACCATAAAAGCTTAGAATGAAAAATCGAACCAAAAATCATCTTACAAAACAGCGGTTTAATAAAAATCCAAAATCATTTTCATTCCACTATTAATCCTGTATCCGGTGTAGGTATACACAGTAACAACACAAAAACACCGAACCAACATTACCTTCGATGCAAAGCAGTAAGTAACTACAAATCACTACCGAAATTTCTGGTGTGCTTTACAAGAATACTTATTTATTGTAAGAAGACTAACCGCGCGCAAGAATATCAACTATCACTTTCACCTCCACCGGTTAAATAAGCGTTTAGATTTGCAATGCAAAACTTATGACGGTTCAATGAAGTATGATAGCGAATTCCGACTGCAACTCTTGAGGACTGGTCTTGAGGAACTACCTACATATGAGCAATAAGACACCACCATCACGGTAATTAAGAGTTTATGTAGGTTTACGGTCTGATTGGTGTAGAAAAGACAGTTCGCTATCTTTATACTTACACTTACCTGTACACTGCAGATATACGCTGTACGTATTGATAATATTATTATAAGTATACTACAGTATGCAGAATGTACTGAATCTTCTTAGAACTGGCAAAACCATCCACCCTCGTATTTCCTATAGGAATAAGACGCTTGACTTGACATATTATCATGATAAGTTATCTCTTACACTCTAATTTATTAAGTATAGAACTCAGATTTATCTATCCCTTATCTTATGCAAAGAGAAATTACCACTTTTTGAAAATTCACAAAATGTACGTCTGCTGCAATTAACATTAAAGGTAAAAATGCATCAAAGAGAGCTTGATATGATCTGGATCCAAGGGCTGCTGCAGATTTGAAACGGGGTTGGGTTATTTGGTCTATACATCTGATTTCAATTAATCTTAACAATTTGGAGACTTTGGGGATTCCCATATCATAATACCTATGTTAAAAAAAAAATTTGTTACAGAATGGAATTTACAGAGTTGCATGGTTTGATGGTTTAGGGGATTTCTTTCGGTTAAGGTACTGAATTATAGATGCATAATCAAATAATCAATTATCTTGATTGCTTAACGTTTAGAAAAAATTTCTAGGAAATGGGAAGACACATTTTATTGTTAAATATTCAAACGGTTCTTTTCAATACTAGCTAGAAAATTAACATGTTTTAAATACGAGGAATCGAGCAAGATATAGGTATTTTAATGAACGGATGTTTATAGTCTTGGTCTTGCTCAATTTAAGTTCTTACATTATTGTTAACTGTATCTTATAGGTACCTAATTAGATAGGTGTACAGACCGAATGTAATCTCGTTATTTTGAAGTTGATTTGGCACTTGTTAATTTGTTACCAAAAATACATAAAAAATTTAATAGTAATGAGCGGACAGGAAAAAATGGAGGACGATGCTAGGAACAAAGAAGATATATATTAGAGAAAAAATATAATTATTTTTAACACAGTATAAATAATAATTATTAAATCCTAAACAAATTTTATGTTTCAGGAAGTGAAATCGGCACACATATAATTTTACTATGTATCAATATAATAATTTGAGCTGATGATTAATTATATTTGTTGTTGTATATTTATACCTACATTATTAGTAGGTGTGTATGACAGCAAAAAAATACATGCCAAACATACAGTGTCCGCCAAAATATTCTCAAGCCATATGGGATTTGTTGTTTACCATCTTTTTTGAAAAAAAATTTTGTCATAAGTTTGCGCTTTTTAACAGATTAAATTTAAGCACATATTATATCCATGGTGTCAATTTTAGTTCCATAGAAAATGGCGTTTACTGAACGTGTTTTGCGGGAAATTTTCTCAACATTCTTTAGAATTTCACTAAATGTAATGTCGGTAACTAAGAAATACATTTTTTCGTACAGGTGGACAAAAAGTGGTAATTTTTTATAAATTTCAGCATTTTCTCATTTTTCTCAGTGTAATTTTGAATGTTGAATATTTAATAATATTGATTGATATTGATTTTAAAATAATCAAAATTCACAATTATTACACGACAGAGAAAAACTACCAAAAAGTTGAAATTTCAAAAGTTACCACGTTTTGGCCATGCACCTGCTGTATGAAAAAATGTTTTTTTTTTCATTACTGACACTACATTTAGTGAATTTCTAAAGAATGTTGCTCAAATTTCCAGGAAAATTCGTTCATTTTTCGAAATATCATGTTTTTTAGTCCAGTCGGTAAAGCAAAAAATGTACCAAAAATTCATAAAAAATCAAAAAGATTTTCCTTCAATAATTGTTAGTGAAGAGGTTATAGAAGATAAATACACAAAAATCAGTCCTGGGGGTGAAGCGCTTCCCCCCCCCCCCCCCAATAAGATACAAAGAAGCTTTTTTTCATAAGTAAAAGAATATTTTTTTTGTAATAAAGTTTGCGCGTTCCAAGAGATTAAATTGGATTAAACAAACGTAATTGAAACCCATTTCGTGTGGATTATTATTGTTCATTTTACCATAGGACGATAATTTTCAAAATTGAACATTTTCGACTAATTTTGGAAAATTTTTATTTTGAGTGGGAATAATTTAATGAACGTGACATAAGGCAATAAGGGCATTAAACGTAGAAGTTTTTCTGAGTAATGTTCACGTTTTCTGTGCGTTCATTCTTTGTAATCACTCCGCATTATCACGATGATTTAATCAAAATACTAAAATCGAAGAAAACTGGTCTCTAACTTTTATAATATGCAAAGAACAATTCCAAAATAACAACTGTAATACTAAGGCGTTAATCTGGCACATTTATAACGAAAAAAACAACAATTTTTTTATGGTTTTCTTATCGAATGTTAAATTTTTTTTCAAAAATCATAAAATGGCGAATAACTCGAAAACCGTAAACAATCGGACCATAAACACTGCTTATGGGATTTCTTTTTGTTCTAAATGACTATGTACCATCCTATATACCACTGGGTTTCGTTTGATCATGATCTTGATCCATGCCTTCTGAGACACCCTGTATATTGTAATATTTATATACTAAAAATGATTCATAATCAATGAGAATGGCAAAAAATGTTGTATTTTATGTCCCCCTTCTAAGCCCATTTTGATTTTTCTTCATAGGCTTTTAATTGTAATTTCATTTTTTCTAGAGGCTGCGCGTGAACAATTTGAAAATAAACGAAAATGCGTGCGCATCAAAAATATAAAATTTTCAATTTCTAAAATGTTGAATATAACTTGAAAACTATAACATATAAACGAAAAATTACAAGATACCTTTTTAGAATATCACTCAAGCTATCTTTTTCCTAGGAGTATTTTTTCCATATATCCAACGATTAACGAGTTATTAGCAAAAATACTTTTTTCACCAAAAAGTGGGGGTTTTGGGAGGGGGGGGGGGAACGCGCTGCACCCCCAGAAATGATTTTTGTGGATTTATGCTCTACATCCTTTTAACTAACATTCATTGAAGTAAAATCTTAGATAAAATTTTTCATGAACTTTTGGTACAATTTTTACTCTACGTATACCGACTGGACTATTTTGAAATTCCTAAACTTAGAAAAATGCCATTTTCTAGGAACTTAAATTCACACGCATATGAATTTAGACTCAAATTTAATCTTTTGGAAAACTTATGACAAAAATGTTTTCAAAAAAGATGTGGAGAACTTATATTGGCGGGTACCTACTGCATGTATAAATGATAAAAACGTTAAAAGTTTTGATCAATATTAATAACTTAAAGCCGCTTAAAACTGCTTTGATTATGATTACCAGAGCATTTAACAATTTCTGGGTGCCAAGGTAGAGGTAGAATATTTTACGGTTTCGTTTTTTTTTTGCTGTTTTTAATAATTCATTCTGAGTCAGTGGCACTAGCTCCAACCCCTTGACTAATCTCTGCTTCGGTATTTTTGCTTCCAAACAGAGAAATGAGAAAAGATAATGAATAATTATTTTTCTGAATAATATCAAGAAGTCCGGACTCTTGACTCTTCAGACTTCTCCAGGCTCAAAATTATCTATAGGGCATGTAATATCTAATTTTGATGACTTGAATTCTTACCATTTCATAAGCATTTCATTTCTTATTATAAAGGGAACCTTTAATACATATCAGAATTTTTGAATATCCTAAAATAACGTTTAATAACAAATCCGGAACGGAACGAAGACATCTAATAAGACATCAGAGCAAATAGAATAAATTCCTAATCGTCACAGGCTGCTCAGGTGTATTTGTAAATCGGACATGCGAACCTTTGACTAACCCAATTGGTAAAGAAAAGAAATAAATTTGTTTTGTAAAGTTCAAATTTCATCTTTCATTTAGGATAATATTTTGTATCTTCAGTAAGTAGGTGCTTATAAATTGATGTATGTATAGGTACTAAGAATTCCAAATTATGTACATTTCTGTCGATAAGAAATACTGACGTGATTAATAGATATACCTATCCTATTTATTAAATTAATAAGTAATTTGTTATACCAACATGAATAAAATCAATTAAAATTAATATGCACGTTATAAGATTTCACTAAGCTTAGGTATACTTAATTAAAACGAAACAATTTGGCCACGACCTACCGCATAACATGACACCGTTTCTAACGATTATTATAAGCAAATCAATTTCTTTTTCATAAAGCCGCACGAATTTAGAGAACATACCTACTTGGTGTTGGTACCTAGCTAGCGTATAATTCCAAATGTAAGCGAGGAAGTTTATTCTCATAATACACCAGAATGCGCAAAGGCATTAGTAATAATTATTTCCACTTATCTGGCTTTGCACATCTTGATGTTTCGCGGACAGAATCAGTCACCTCTTCATTTTGCGGTTGTCCTACTTACTTAGGTATTTTAGCTCTTTCGCCTTAAAATTCGATTCGGTATCTCGATGAAAGTTTATTTGGGGTTCTCCAGTTCTCATACTGCATAATTCTTTTATAAAATTAGAAAACCACTCAACATCTATTTATATTTTTAAGATGCTATTGTGTCTCTAATATAATATTACCTATGTGACATGGGAAATTATATACTCTCTCTCTTGTCTTAAGTACTTATTACCTATACCAGTATTTGGACAATTAAGTATTGCAGGTGAAACAGATCGAAATTTTACGTACCTAATTTTATTTTTGGTCAATGACTTTTTTGAGGTCAGGGTAGTTTGCTGCAAATTTTTTCGGTGTCATTTGCGGTTGTTTATTGCTATACCATGGCATTTTCCGGTCATTACTTTCATATGATAATCTCCGTAAAATATGGTAAGTAATTCTACAATTTATGATTGAAGATTTGTTTGTAATGTTTTAGGTAAGCTCTGTTAATTTCAGTTATATAAATCAAGCTTACTTTTTAAAAAAATGATACCACCCTTTATGTGTAAGACATCAGTTAGATGTGTTACGAACTATTATGTATAGTGCGTCCAAGATAAGGATGGGATAACATTGGAATATAAGAAACGGTAAGAGATACGAAATCGGTTAAATTAGAGATATAAGTTGTACAATTTTAACCTTATTAACAACCTGAAATAAAATTCAGGAAAACTTGAAAACTTCAAACATTGCGGAAATATGCTGGAAAACTGAAAAATCGAGATCGAGATTTTCATTTCTTATTTTAGCCATATCTTTTTTTATTATTGAAAATTATTATTTAAATTTTTTTGTTAGGGTTTTACATAAATGTCATCAAAAGCTAACCCTTTGACATGGCAAAATTTTCTAAAGCCGACTACATTCCAGAATTTTCTTAGTCAACTTTTTTCAAACAAAATTTTTTTCATCCAATTACGTCAATTTTAAGTCATATTACTTGCTTTATGTTTTTTTCTATGGTATTCGGTGTAAAAAGTTGTCTTTAAAAAAAAGTTCATTTTTTTAATGTTATTAACTTTTTCTTTGTTTGATTTTTTAATGGCAAATGACATGCAAAAACAATATAGCGGCCATAAGAAAACCAAAGTTGACTTTCGAAACTCATAGGATCTAGTCGGCTTAGAAATTCTTTGTAACTATGTCAAATGGATTGCTTTTGAAGTTTTTCTAAATTTTGTTTCAGATTCTTAATAATCATAGAATTGTTCAAACTCGTTTTTAATTTAACCGATTTCGTATCTCTTATCGTTTCCAATATCCCAATGTTATCTCATATCTTAGATGCACTGTAGGTATAAGACGGATGATGCTAATTAGCTAATAATTGTAGGAAAGAAATATTTAATTGCGTTTTCAACCACCTTGTTTGAAATTTGTATGAAATGAAATTTTTAGCTCATCGCCTCTGAAAGACGATTTTTCAGTAGCTGAAATGACGCATATTGCAGCCCTACATGCAATATAGCGGCTCACTTCCAAGCGTAAAAAATATTCCAGCCCGCAACGAACGTTTTTTCTGGCCCTTGGGCGGACAGATTTAGTAGTTACTATAACAACTACTGTAGTTGTTATCAGTTAGTGATTACGCGGCAGGTGAGAGCTCGGCAGCGAAATTGAAGCACACAGCTGACAACTACCGAGACCACGATACGCGCATATTTCAATCAAGTCTAAACGAGCTGAAAATATAATAATAACAGGTAGGTACCTATCTAATTATAACGATTAACGGGGGTTACTGAGGTTTCGTCAATAAAGCAACAAAATGAACGCTAGACAGGAAAATGACATTAACAGTGAATTCATTTGTACGCCGCCACATATTCGCCAACAAGCTAACAAGCCAAAGTTTCAGTGTTCTAACGCGATGCGCTAAAAAATACCGTCTATATCCTATATCTCGGTCGGACCCGAAGTCCATTTAAGCTCGTATTCAATCGACCCTCGCTCCGCTACGCTCCGCTTGGCTCGATAACTTCATACTAACTTTATACTATTAAACGACAACCTGTATTTTTTATTGTTGATTTTGTTTATTTATTTAGAACTTTTTATTCCGTTTCCAGCCGCCTAAAATTTTCAGTATTTTTTATTTGAAATTTGAATTTCAAATTTCCATATTTGAATTCATTAAATAGGAAAAATTGATCTAGTTCATAAAGGAAGTTTGAAATATTGAATAAGAATATTGAAATAAGAAATTGAAATAAGAATATTGAAATCTTATAAGGTTGAGACGGAATAGAAAGTACTACCAAAATCAATAATAAAAAATGTAGGTTGTTATTAAAAAAAAAATTATGACGTCATAACATGGAAAACAAATTACATACATAAGGAACTGAAAATATTTTAGTCCAGTAGACTTAGGATTTGATTATGAAATTAAATAGAGAAAAAACGAAATTTTTTGTGGGTGGTACGTGGGTGGTCGAAGGTAAGTCTAAGTGCAAAAATGCGACCTCTCCTATCCCTTGTGGAAAAGCCGCCATTTTGGTTTTATGGAATGAATTTCTTTATTGCATTTTACGAAACTTTTTATCAAAAATAGCTTACTTCACGCAAAAAAATTCTCTAATTAGCTACAGGTACTTAATTGAGGAAAAGGGGGAGAAAAACCCTTAATTTTGGAATAAAGTGGTAGCCTTTGAACTTCTGAAGTCTGAACATTATCGTAATGATATAAGGCTGATCGATCTGACGACTAATGATTGTTACACAGTAGCGCATCAATGTCATTAACTCGCGCGATATTCTACTTAAAGAATTTATAGAGAAATCTACGATTCGCATGATTTACAATCTAAAATTAAGTGCAAATATGCCCCTAAAATTTAGTTTTACTAATTTCGCGGTAATTTTTACCATATTCATGATTCAGGGTTTTCCATTTTTACCCCCCCCCTCCCATGCAGAGTAGGATTAATTCGTACCACTAGTGTCAAAAATTTTCAAATTAAACATTGTTTGGTTCGGACATTTTTTCATCCGAAGCCTCCCTCTTGGAGGAAACTGGAGAAGAAGGAGCTCTTCTCCAAAAATTCAGATCAAAATCGAGTGATCCATTTCAATTAATTATTTTTGTTTTTTTTTTGTTATTTTTTTTTATTAATACATTTTTGAATTTTTGACAGTTATACAGGGTGCTATTCATTTTTTTAAGGATGGGGGCTATATCTTAAGGGGATGTTGAAGTGGGATTTTTTCATTCTTCCATGTTATAGAATATAGAGCTTTAAAATTTATTATAAAAGCCCTTTTATTCTGTATTATATGATTATCTCAACCTGTATATGAAATAAATATATGGTCGGTCAATTAAGTCTGGGACACCCTGTATATGATGTATAGTATAAATTTCCGAGAAATTGATCAAATTAAATGCGATGGGCATTTTTACACCAATTTTTAGATTGAAAATTATGCGAATCGTATAGATTTCTCAGTTAATTTTTTAAGTAGAATCGAGCGACTCAATGACTTTGACGCGTTGCTGCGTGGCAATAATTATTATTAATCCGATCGATCAGCTCTATTACTATGAAAATGTCCGTAATTTCAAGCGCTATAACTTTTGTTAAAACGGTTTTCAGATCGCGATTGATAAAAGGGAGTTATTCCAAAATTAAGGATTTTTCATCCCCTTTTCCCTCTATTAATTACCTTTAGTTAATTAACGTCGTAAAATGCAAAAAACAAATTCATCATTTCATTTTTGGATTTAGAACACCCATCGACCAATCAACTCCAACACCCACAAAAAATCCGTTTTTCCCGGTTTGATTGCATAATTGACTGAATTTTTCATCTAATTTTACTGGACTATAAATAATACGCAGTCAAAATCGCTATACCCACCCCTTCGATATTAAAAAAAAAAATTAATATCAACGGAATTATTGAATTCATGCGTTATTATAATACGTATAATGCTAATTTTCAACACTGTATAATGGGAATTGCAGTAGAGTTCCGCTAATCCGACCTCTCGCTAATCCGAATATCCTCATCCGTAGTCCGAACAACCTTCCAACATTCTAAAGAAGATAATAATTATTCTCGAAGTCCGAACATTCGTCCAAAAATATCCTTATAATCCACGCAGCCTACCTCTACATGCATACATATTGACAAAAATATTAAAATTGTGTGCGTGAGATATACGTATAATATAAAAAATGTTTTAGCAAACTGAACAAAATTTACGATATACCTACAGGAAATAAAACAACCGAATGCGGACGCGGGGAAAAGTTCATTCGATCCAGACAAAAATTGTTTTTTTTTTATATTTTTCTGTTCAGTCATCAGTAAGTATTCTATTTTGTGTGAGTCTTTTGCTTACCCAGGCAGCAATCGAACATTCACTGAATGTTAAAAATGAACATTCAGCCAATGTTAGAAACGACAGATTCGTAAACATTCAATGAATATTAGTTTTAAATGTTGAGTGAATGTTTGTTTTTTTTTTATCAAACTGATCATCACTAAGAATTGTATTACCTATATGGAGCTGAAAAGCTGAAAAAAATAATACTTACTATGTAGGTGTATTCCATTTATCAATCCATCAGTGAACAATATAAATTAGTTTGCATCACTCTCTGCACCTTCTCTCTCCGACCAGACAAGCATAAAATACTTAGCTTGCTGATAATTTATTGTGACTTTTATAAAGGGTTTTCCAACAAGAGGTGTTATTTTGAATCACCCGGTATTTCGGTAGCTGTCACTTTTGAAGCTTTTATTCTTTGACATTTGACAAGTAGAAACTACGCCATTACTAAAAATGGAACGATACACGCTTCAACAACGCATTGAAATTATTAAAATTTACTACAAAAATGGTGAAAATTTTGCAGTCACAGTTCGCAAAACTAAAGCATTTTCTCGGTGGGTACGTCAACAAACAAAATTTCCGTATCTGGGGCTCAGAAAACCCAAGAGTTATTGTTGAGAAGCCTCTCCATCCTCAACGTGTGACTGTTTGGTGCGGTTTATGGTCCGGCGGGGTCATTGGACCTTACTTTTTCGAAAATGAGGTTGGGTCAACAGTTACGGTGAATGGATTGCGCCATCGAGAGATGATTAATGATTTTTTATGGTCGGAGTTGGATGGTATTGATCTGGACAACGTTTACTTTCAACAAGACGGCGCTATACGTGCCACACGAGCAACGAAACCATTGCTCTTTTACGGGAAAAGTTTCCGGACCGTGTTATCTCTGGAAGAGGTGATCACAATTGGCCTCCGAGATCTTGTGATTTAACACCTTGCGACTTCTTCCTTTGGGGCTACGTGAAAGATAAGGTGTACGCCAACAGCCCAGCGTCGATTCAAGACCTCAAAGATGGAATTCGTGAGGCTATCGAGGAAATAGGGCAGCCACTTTGCGATTTGGTTATGGAAAATTTCATGAAAAGGATATGGTCCTGTAAGCGTGGTCTTGGTGGCCATTTGGCTGATGTTGTTTTTCATTATTAACGGCATACCTTCCTCTTTATTATGAAATAGACATCCGATCATTTATCTCAAAAAATGGCCTTTTTCTTTGAATACCAAAATAACACCTCTTGTTGGAAAACCCTACCTATACATATATCCCATTTCAGACGTTTTTGGATTCAAGTTGGCTGTGATATTTTTTCTTCAAGTTGGATACCCTGGACAGTCGATTTGAGCTAAAAAAGTTCAAATGACTTCCCACTTTACTCATATGCCATTAGGATTAATTTCTTACCTAATAAAAATATGTTTGACGTATGAAAACAATATAATTCAATAATATACGATTGTTGTTATTTTTTAGTAAAAAATATTTAATTATTAGACGTTCAGTAACTTCATTCAAAAAGTTCTGTCAGATTTTCAGCATCTTATTTCATTCCTTTTAAAATTGAAAAGAACTTAAATCTCCTTTGAATACTACATTATTATATTATAATGCCAAAAGTAATTAACAAAAAAACTTGTGTGGCACAGTGTCTACCGAAAACCAACACAAAGAGATCGTTATTTACACAAGAACTCCAATCAACACCCAGCCCAAAAACGAGCTCTGTAATACAAACCCCGGTGAATCGTGCTTCCCGAATTTGTGAGACTCAGTCCTACCTCGAAGAAGATGAGCTCTACACCATATGCATGAATGCTTTGCTTCAGGATGACCACGCCGTGTGCTACGAAAAGACGAACATTTTGTCTATACTACGTCACACTATTGCATCCATGCATATACTGTTTTATAACAAATTGAAATCCAGAAAATATAAAGGTGGAGTAACCAATAACCATACCTAAATTAAACCGATTGGATTCAGAAAATTTATAGTTCTACCCAAATATAATTTTTATTCGTATATTTTAGGCAGCCTCAGTATATCAAACGACATCAATAACGAGATAAGAATTTGTCATAACTCATCCTCAACCGAGTTAGCAAGACTTTCCTCAACTAGCAAAAAAATCCTCCAACTCCCTACAATAAATTGAAAATGAAGAAAAACTTATTGGCAACCTACAAAGATCATGAGGCTCATTCCATCTGCTTTCTTCAAAATTTGAATTAAATTAGTTGATAAAGGAATAAATACTACCCCTATACTTATGTTCTTGTGAAAATTAGGTATTTCAAGAGTCGGCGACATGACATATGATATATGTTCCTGAATTTCACCACATGACGCGCGAGAGAGAAGTCCAGCACTTTAAGTTATTTAAGACAATAGAGAACAAATCAAAGATCATAAATGTAATAAATGTGATTGAGTTTTTTATTATATTATTATTAAATAACTTTTATTTTGAGTGCGGCGGTTTAGGTCACTGACTATAATTATTGAGGCGTTGACGCTGCCACCGCCTGGTTGTTGGCTAAACCAACTCAATAAAATTTGAGAGTAAAATCAAGAAGTATCGCGAGCAAAAAAATCCGAAATAATATTATGTAGATTTTTATAAATAATGTTGTAACCGCTAGCCTTTAAATTACTTCTCTGGATAACATTTCTTAATTTTCTAGTTGAATATTTCTTGTTCAATAACTATAAAAGCATTGTAGAAGTGTAGAACTGTAGAAGTTAAAGTGTAGAAGATATAGCTTACCTTATAATATATGAATCTTATTTTAACCGTTAAACAAAAAATTGTAATGACAATGAACATAACTTGTATTTTTATCTTTTATTACTAAACTTAAAAGAAACAATAAATTATGATAATTTTTATATTTCGTATTTTTTTGGATAAAAATTAAAGTTTTGAAATACATTAAAACATATTTAAAGGAATCGTTAATAATTTCACATATAGTTGAAAAAAATCGATCAAGAAATAAATCCTCCTTGTCTGATTTTACACAAAAATAAATATTTCCCCGAATATTAGTATAAGTACCTACTTTAGATAATATATTCCTGTTTTGGCAACGCAGCGTAGGTGAAATTTAAAACAAAGTCAAATTTGATTAGAAACATCCATAACCTTAAAAAATTTAGCTTGTCAAAGGTAGTTCAAAACTCAGCTTTTGGAAAGGTACCAACATAATTCGAATTTTCCATAGCCAACTCTGAATTCAAAAACGTCTGAAATGGGATATAGGTATATTCATAGTTTAGAAAAACAAGATGAAATGCCAAGAATAGCGGACATATTGGACACAAGACAAGAGAATACTGGGACTGGGAATGAAATAGACAAGAGAGCTGCGCGCGCAACACCTCGTTGTAATAATTATAATAATTATAATTCTGGTTTTTATCAATTTTTAAGCCAAATATTTTCGTTTCAGCATGTAATTTTCCAATTTTTTTTGGTATATGTTATTTACCTGATGTCAGTGTACCTGTATGTAATTGCGTGCAATAAACATTTCATTTAAAACATTGTATGAATGTTAATTAAACATTGCATTTTGAATGTTTAGTGTCTAATGTTCAGTGAATGTTTATTCAACGTCTGAAAACGAACATTAGAATCTGAACGTTGCCTGAATATTCGGAAAGTCTGTTTAACATTAGAGCAATGTTTAATGTTCGGTGAACATTTAGGGAACATTCAGTGAACATTCCTTGCTGCTTGGGTATGAATTGATCATGGCTATTAGCCTGCTGCGTCGTCATAAAACATATTTACGCTTATTTTTTATAAAGTTGCTCCATTATGTTCAGCAATCCGCACATACTCGGAGTAATGATATTATTCACTAATCCGCACATATTCGGACTAGAGAAATACGGGTTAGTCCGAATATTCGCAAGTTCGCAACTCCGAACAACCATGTGCCTGATATAATTCGGATTAGCGAGACTCTACAACTGTACTAACCTTCCTGCTTCCTTCCTTCCGCCTATATCTATTACTACTGATTGATTAGTACCGTGTATATTTCTGCAACCAGAGTTACAAACCCATGCACTTTGGTAACAAAGGTTTTATCTTTCCCCTCTAGAAATGGAAGGTAATCCCAAAATCCCAAAATCAAATCAGTTTGGATAAATAATCTTAAATAAACAAACTAGGCGGTAATAATAACAAAAACCACTCATCAGATAGAAGAAGTATCTCAAGTGTAAGTATCTAAGGTAAATTTCTCGAAACGTTCAGACCTCAACGAATAAAAAAGAAGAACTACCTCATGATTAATTATAACCTCACTAATTTTAGTGTTATTTTATTATTATGATGAACTTATCTTTAACTTTTTTAAACTATTTCTGATTTAACTAAGACTTTGCTTAGTTTTTACTTGAAAGAATTAAAAAATCACAATGTTCAGGCCTATTTTAAGATACAGCTCAAGATTCAAACATTTTCGTTATTCAAGCAATACCTCTCAAGATGTATCGAAACCGGCAGTTGCAACAAGAGAACCTGATAGAGGACAAAGCGAACTCAAAGAATATGAAAGATTATCTAAAATAACAGTGAAGACGAGGACCAAAAAACCTCAAAGACCCCCTTTCGCTAAAAACTTATTTTTAGGAGAATTCGATGTAGAAATGTTAACTTACCCTGAATTGCTAAAAGAAGATTATGAAAACTTGGAGAAATCTCTTCCTCCAATTCGTGATATAGTACAAGGATGCGAAGCGAAAACATTGAAAGACTCCATTAAAATTCTCGGCGAGAATAAACTAATCGGCTTACAAGTTTCACAGCTTCTGGGAGGTCGTGAATTGAATGAAACTGAGAGCTGTCGATTGGCCCAGGTGATTTCAAAACATAAATTCAACACTCTCATGATTTCGAACGAGTACCTTGGTGTAAGGATAATTCAGAAATTTGGCAACGACAAGCAGAGACAGGCGTATATCAATAAATTATTATCTGGTAACATAATAACTGCCTTTTGTGTATCAGATAATATCGAGACGGGGAACGCACAAGTATCTAACACCACAGCCGAAAGAATTGAGAGTGACAAGACGTATCGTATAAATGGTGAGAAAATGTGGGTCCTCAACGGTTGTTCTGGTGATTTGTTGATAGTTCTAGCAGAAACTAATAGACAGATTATTGAAAATATTGAAGAAATTGAAATCAGTGCATTTTTGGTTGACAGTACCACTAAGGGAGTAACCAAATCAACATGTGAATTCATTAATTCAGATTTAGAAATGACCCATATTAAGTTTGATAATGTGATAGTACCTGAAGGTAAGAAATTGTTAAAGAATGCACATATTAGAATAATTATACTCTCCTAGAAAATTTTTACAAAATTGTTGATAAGAAATATACCAATGTAATGTAATGTGTATTTTATGTACTTATTATCATTCTGATATTTTTTTTAATTTCAGAAAACATGCTTGGATTACCAGGAGAAGGCAGAACTATCATAGAAAATGTTGTGCCTGGTTTTAGACTAGGTTTCAGTACTTTATGTATTGATACAACCAAGCAGCTTTTAAAGGAATTCTTAGACCACTGCATATTAGTTTCAACAAAAGAAGTTCCCATTTATGAAACCGATGCTGTTTCCATCGTCATAGGAAAAATAGTCTCATCGATATATGCAATGGAAAGTATGACCTATTTTGTTTCGGGCTTATTGGATCAATATGAAAATCAAGACTGCGATTTGGAATGCGCCCTCATTAAGGCATTTAGTGCTCGACATACTTTTAATGCTACATCGGCTTGCATAGCCTTCCTAGGAACCACAGCACTCGTTGAAGGACATTGGTGTTATAAATTTCATACTGACGCGTTAAATTATTTAGTCCTTCAAGAACCATTAGATTCCTTAGAACTATCGATTGCTTTAACCGGCTTAAAACATGCCGGTAATAGAACTGGTGAAACTGTTAAAAAGATGCGTAATCCTCTTTTCTATGGTTCATTTGTTTTCAAAAAAATGTTTATGCATCAAAGAGATTTCGCTGATAACCCAAAGTTGAATCTTGGCTTAGACAACTACGTTCATCCTTCTCTTTTGGCTACAACTAAAACTCTAGAATATTGCGTTCTTAGGTTAAAGTTTGCTACCGAAGTGTTATTAGCAAGGTACGGTTTAGAAGTTGTTAATAAGCACATTCAGCTGAAAAGACTAGCTGAGTGTGCAATGGATATTCTCGCTATGACAGCTTGTATTGGACGGGCTTCAAGAGCATATTGTATAGGACTTCAACATGCAGATTATGAGATGTTGATTGCTAATGCTTTTTGTGTGAATACAAAACAGAAGATCCAAGATAGAGTTAAAAGTATTGTAGAAGAGGACCGTTGTTTGAACGATGACAATTTCAAGATTATTGCTGGCAATACTATTAAATTAAAAGATTATTTTCCTGTTCATCCCTTAACTAGAAACTATTAATCGTTATTTATTTATTTAATTTGTATTATATTATAACCTAATAATTTTTACAATTATTATTGTTTTATTTACTGTAAATATGATGGCAGTGTAATTAGGTTTAACAATAAAATCTATTTACATTGCTTGATAAATATTTTATTGAAACAGCTACAACAATTATTATAAATGAAGTTGATTGTATAAAGCTTCATTGGTCCTTTGTATTCATAGCTTGAATACAAGCCAGAAAAGATAGAGATTGCCTTACCAGCTGAAAAGGAGTACATTTTAATGGTGAGATCAGTGGTTCTGTAAGGTAGTCAAGTAATTTAGTCAACTACCTGTCTCATTAGACTCATTCTTATGCAAACTCAGGAATAAATTATTATTCCTTTATAAACCATTGATAACTGACTTACAGCGGGTATTATAAAGGCTCATTAAGTTAACGGGCAGATTTCTGTGGCCATTTCTGAAGAAGGTGTCGAGGCTAAGTGGAAATTTTTTAAATTTATCTATTCTTGACATGAAAGTAATTACAAAAATGTTAATAAAAGTCATTTGACGTCGATATTAGCTTCAAAAACGAGCACAGAAATCTGCCCGTTAGCCTAATGAGCCTTTATAATATTGGCTGTTAATATTGTATTTATTGAACTGATAAATTATAATATTTTGAATAGTTTCTTAGGGTTTTAGGTTTTTGTTTTAGACTTTTATAGTTATTTAATATAAATGTTTTCGGGACTGTGTTAGTCCCTTGATCACTATATTAATGAGTAATAAAATAATTAAAGATTATAATTAAAAAGTAAGTATAAAATGTGACAGATGTAGTCACATTTTAGGAGATAATATAAAAACCAGAACCTAAACCCAAAGAAAGTATTAAAAATATTATAATTCATATTTTATTATTACAAACATTTTTGTTGATTTTAGCTCTTGGGATAATTTTATGTCGATAATTATTTGAGCACCATCTTATGGCTTTACGACTGGACACCACCTGTGTATCAAGATGAATATTTTATATTATCTCACCTTATTCAAACTTTCAAAATTCAAATCCAAAAAACCTCCAATCGATATTGCATCAGACAATTGAGCCCTTTCAATGATCGTGATAAGGGCAAATTTATTTTCAAAAGCAAATCCATCCTCCCAAGAATTATGAAAGATACTTGTGGACACTGTGTTGCACTAAAATTGCCAAAGTGTTGTATTAAATTTATAATTTTGTCACATTTTTCTTACTTCGTAAGTTATATCGTTTCCCATGAGGCAGTAGATACTGATTTGGCAAAGGTAGCAACAAACTAAGCCGAAATATTTCACCAAATATGCTGGAGGTGGAGGAAAGCTATAAATAACAGCAAAAAATAAATAAATGAGAATATTAACAAACAATACAAGAAAACCTCACCCACTAACTGTAAGAAGGAATAAAGACATACACACTCCGACTTGACTGCATAAATATTGATTCAAAAGCATTTTGGAATATGTGTCATTAATAGCTTTAATATATCTGAAAAAATAACAATCTGTTTACAAAAAATAAATATTTATACAAAAACATAAAAAGGAGACAAAGAACACACCTGAGAACTATGATATGTTGTCTCAACACCTCCCTGAAGAGAACGGCGCTTTCCTCTCCGCGTTTAAATTCCGAGGTGCTGAATGCCAATCTTATAGATTTGATTTCGCTATTTCCCTTTGCCATTAGATAAAAGAAAAGTCCATCAAACCCAAGCACGACGTGAATGATTACCGGAACGCTTACAACCTGAAAAGGGTTTTCATAAAAACAGTTACATCAAGTATTGGAAAGAAATTCAATTTCGGAATGCGACGAAAATCAATTTAGTTGTTAATAAAAAATATTCCCAGCGATTACCTTTACTTTAGAGTTCATAGGCTGCTTACCAAAATTATTGACTGGACGTATAAGTAATCTGGTGCTTCATCAAAATATCTAGCTATCACTTACCTGCTCTTTTGAATAAAATATCACAAATGTTTTTGTTTGGAGGACCAAAGATGCGTTGGATTGTAGATTTTTTTATTAAACGAGAAAAAAAGTATTCTATAAGATTATATGTATAGGTGGGGATGTATAAAAAATTTTACATAAAAAAATGCATCACCTGCAGTGAATAAAGCAGCCAATAAGGCACATATCTATACCCATTAGAATCTCCGAAACTCATCCAAGGCAACCATCCTGTGTGGAGAATGAAAGGCAGAATGGTGAAGAGAGTACCGCATACTGACCATAAAACCAGAAAGGTATGGAACATGACGCTGGCGTGATGAACAGGTCTATGTATCTCTTGGGCGTAGCGTGAACCCAATCTATCCAGCGGCCAAAACAATTTTGTCACTTCTAATATCTTCGCCATTTTGTTGCAGTTCAACATGGTATATGGAATACGCCATACTGTCTGGAATCAAACATTCTCTGATCAAGTAAAGATCCCACGAACCAAATAAGCTCAAGCCATACTTACAAAGTAGAAAATCACTGATGTTTCAAAATATCTCGCCAATGTAGGGATTCCCTGAAAATTAAACAAACATTCGCTTGTAGACATCAAAAACTGAAACGACGTTAAACCAAGAACCAGATAAACCCTCGCATTTAAGAAAATATTCCTCTGCCTAGGATCCAGTCCAGTTCTAGTTAATAAAGTTAAAACACGTCGTAAAAATATCTCCGCTTCCTTTTCCATATCAAAAAATTTATTGCTTATTGCGACTTCTTATGAAGAGTGAAGTCATTTAAGCTGAGCAGGTGTGATCAGGTTTTCAAATTAATCAAAAATTCATGATCAAATTGGAATAATAGTAGTAATTGAGCACTTATTTCTAATATCGATAATTGGGAAAATGGTCAGGCCAGAAAGAGTTTCGTCATTAGAATAATTGACATATTAGGAAGCTTGTTAACTAGAACTTTATTTACAAGGTCGAAATGCATACCGACATAACTCAAGAAATTATAAGTTCTCTACTAAAACTCAATAAATAGAACTGAAAAAAATTTCTAGAAGTACCTGAATAATCAACATGCAGGGTGGTGTGCCTCTAAAGTGGAATCAGTTCTGTAACTCAAAGGGATGAAATTTATAAAAACAACTTTTTTCGCGGGATTCATTCTGAGAGTGTGGATTTCCCCATTTATCAACCCCCGGGAGTGAAAGCATCCTTAACATATTTTTTAATGGATAGGAGTAGGCCAATGACATAGCGTTTGAAAGCTTATTATGTTAAAAGGAATACGACGCAAAATTTATTTATAAGCCAACTCTCTTGGCAAAGGAAAACTTTCATATCAGAACTTTTTGAAGTAGCCAATTTATATGTTTCTTTATTAGGACGCAAGAAATAATTATAGGGTGACTTGATTTTCTTCTCAATCTTCTTTTAAATCGAAATATAAATAACTTTACGCTGCTCTGCTCATCTCATGAAATTCCGAGATAACTGACAGAAAAATGAAAAGAACTAGAACCGAAAGAAACTTTTCTTTTTGCTCGTACTCATGGGGTTACTCGCTAACTATAAAAATATGTTGGATATGATGCCAAAAAGCCAATCTGTGATAAAAAAAAACATCCCTGATGTTGTGAAATATTTGGGATTTCGCTTGTATCTGTCCCTCAGATCCTGAAGTTCTCTCGGTGATGAAATGTAAACCTTACTCTTCAAATGTCCCCAGAAAAAAAGTTAAGCGGATTAAAATCCGAGGATTTTAACCCGGAACCCCTTTGGAAAAGTTTGATTTAAATTACTTACGAACTGGCAATGCAATAGTGCGGTGGAGCGCCGTCTTGCTAGCCGGGACCAAATTCTATCGTTAAACCCATTTCGATTTGCATTAATTGGTAATAGAGCACTCAAATGTGGGACCAGGTCATTCTAGAAAAGATATAATTTGCCATCAAGATTACCATCTAGAAAGAAGGGCCCGACTACTAGATCTCCAATAATCCCAGCCCATACGTTTAATTTTTGTGAATCTGCATGTCAGTTTCTCGCATGCAATGTGAGTTGTTGTCAGACCAATAACGACAATTATTGTGATGATTCACTATTCACTCATGCAAAATGAACGTGCGTTCATCCGAAAAGAGAATGCAATTAGTCTGGATTTCATCTCATCATCATGGTTGAGGAAGTTATTCATCCGTTGCTCACAAAACTCATTTTGGCGATCGGGATCTTTTTTAACAGGGTAGTTTTTAAACGGTTTAAAATAATTTTATGACTGGATCTCATCAACGCAACCAACTACCAAGCTGGGAATTGTGGGGTTTTCTTGGACAGCCAACAAAACGTTTAGCTTTGTATTGTCGATCTCTCACATGACCGAATTCTCTATAGCGCCTTTCTATTTTACTAACTGTGCCTTGAGAAAGAAAGAGGTGAGAAGAAAGCTGCCTCAGCTTGAGTGCGACTTCGTGCACCGTGTCCGATCATCATTAATATTTCAATTCGAAAGGCTTCATTTACAATACAGGGTGTATTGTAACGTCCGCATAATATTAGCACCACGCGATTCTACATCAAAAACAGAACAAAAAAGTCCTCAACAGTTTTTTCTTGATGTACACAGATTTTAAGATATGGACAATTTAACGTTCTTAAATTTTGCAACACTGGCGCTGGTATAAAAATTAAGATAACTTATTAGCAGTGAAGTCACCTCACTGGTATAGTGTGCCGTTGCTATATCGAAAAAACCTTCTTGCGCATCAATCGCAGAAACAGTGTATTTTTATGCGATTCAACTATGAAAATTTTTGCCGCCTTTTAAATTGGCTTTCTGAATTTTTCAATAGTCAGGTCGAATTTACGTAGTGGTTTACTGTGAAAATTTCATTTCATTTCGTTTGAAAGCGTGCCATAAAATAGATTTTTACATATAATAAACCAAAAAAAAATTGGCAAAATTTAACAATTTCGTCTCTTGTCCTATATACCCGCCACTGACTAACTTTAAAAAGTTACAGGCGAGTTCTGAAAACCGAACATTTGAAATTTTAGAGAAATAAACATCAGTTAAAAAATTCGAAAAACTCCGCCATTTCTCTTATTTGCTTCTTTAAATTTTGGAGAGTTACAAGCTATTAGTGTAGTTGTCTACTCCGAAAATTTCAGGTAAATTCCCTCAAAAATGTGCTCATAATCAATTAAAGAAATTTAGCCATTTTTACCATTTTCTTACCCACGCCACTAGCTTACTAATGAAAATAATAAAAATTTTATTACATTAATTCAAATTTCAAATCATTTTAATCCAATCTTGTTAATACAGGTTTGTAGGAGTTTTTATTTTCTGCAATTGGGGTTGGCAGGAGCAGTCATATCTGCATGGGTGGTCCCGCCCGAGCCGAGCGCGATGAAAACGGCTGGTCTGGTGCTGGTGCTGGTTTTAAATCAAGCAGTCCCGGGTCTGAATATTACATTCAATCGTTAAACAAGCCTTTAATTGTCATCCTCATTATTTTGTTGTGAAAAGTTTTCTTTCTATATTGCTTATACAGGGACTAAAAAATAGCCTTTTTCCCTAAAATTCAAAAAGCCGCCATTTTGAAACGGCTCGATCGATTTTGCTCAAAAATGCAATACCAGACCACTACTTGTGGATAATATCTTCCTCCCATAAAAATTTCAGCCTCCTAGATTGAAAACTGCTACCAGAAAACCGTGCCACAGGACCGGATGTTTCGAAATTTTAAAGGACACCCTGATGTAGAAGTAACGCGACTTTTGAAAAATTTTTCAACGAAAATTTAACGTCATCCCAAAGTTTCACAAGAGTAAAAAATTTCTTCCACTAATCTTGAAAGATGAAGCTACTAGAGCGTTTTTAAAATTTTAGAGATATTTACATCATGTAAAATAAATTTAAATATCTCCGCCATTTTTTTTATTTGATCCTTGAAATTTTTGAAGATTAAAGAGTATTAGTATAGTTGTCTACTGTGAAAATTTTAGTTCAATTCCTTCAAAAATGTGCTCAAAAACTGTTATAGAAATTAAGCCATTTTCACTCTTTTCCTACCCACGCCACTGGCTTATTAATGGAAAAAATTCAAATTTTTTTGCATTAACTCAAATTTCAATTAATTTTCTTTCAATCCTGTTAACTTGATGTGAAAGTTTTTTTGCCATCTTGCTCATACAGGGATTCAAAAAATAGTAAATCTTCAGCAAATTCAAATAGCCGCCATTTTGAAATGGCTCGGCCGATTTTGCTCAAGTGCAATACCAGACCACTCCTTGTGGACATCTTACTCTCACAAAAATTTCAGCCTCCTAGATTGAAAACTGCGGCCAGAAACCGTGCCTCAAAGTCCGGATTTGGGGAACTTTGAAAGGACACCCTGTAGAAGTAACGTGACTTTTGGAAATTTTTTCAACGAAAATCAAAAGTCATTCCTCAGCTTTACAAGAATCCAAAATTTCGTTCACTAATCTTGAAAGATAAAGCTACAGGAGCGTTTTGAAACTCGAAAAATCGTGATTTTGGAGAAATAAATATATATATATATATATATCGTGGGCAGGTGAATTTTGGAAAACCACTTTTTCGTAATCTGGGGGTCATGATCGGTGGACATTTGATGAGTTTGGGTGATTTTTGGAAAGTGATGTCGTCCTCAATAGTGTATTTTTTTGTTAAAAAATACACTAAAAGGTGCAACAAGACAAATGTCATGCTGCGACGTGTCAATGTTGCAATTTTTTTAAGATTTTTTTTTTTCAATTTTTTATTCAACAATTAAAACGCGCAGTTGCAATATTGATTGGAAGTATTGGAACTAAGGAAATCAAATAATTCCTAGTTTTGAAATGTTAATTAAAACCATTTTTACCAAAAAAAAGTCTAAAATTTTGGATAATTTGGCTATTTTACTTCTTACTTAAGAATTTTTTAATAATATTAAGCAATATTTTTGAGTATTAAAAAACTTCAAATTTAAACTACAATGGTCGATAACTTCGTTATTTGAGGTCTAAGAGCTAAACGGTATTAAAACTTTATGTTCTGTTTTTGATGTAGAATCACGTAGCTAATATTATGCGGACGTTACAATACACCCTGTATACGCCACGGAAGTTTATGGCCGTGTCTCTGGATTTTAGGAACTTTTTATTTTTGGAGTGGATAGAGACCCGGCAGAGGTACGTTTTAAAAATATATTCATAATGTACAGGCTGTCCCAAAAGCATGAAACATATCAAAGTTATGTTTTTTTAAATGACATGCTCCTATGTTATTGCATTTTTAGATTGTCTGAGAAGAGAAAATAAGATTGGCTTTTACAGTTTGTGTTGAAATTCAGAAGTTTTTGAGTTATAAACAAGTGAAAATCGTCATTTTTCAAGTTCATGGCCCTGTACTTTTTACACTTGTTGGAACAAATTGTTAATTTATTAATAAAATAATCGAATATTTTATGGTCTACTGACTGGAAGATTATACTTTCCCTTCATTAAAAAAATAAACTATAACAGTTGCTTGAAAGCCGCTTGTAAAAAAAAATGATTACGCTTATAAATTTTGCAATAAATTAAAAGGTCTGCTTCGTAATCAAAAAATCAATTACCCGGGGCTATCAGGACAATTATCTTAATTTAAACGACATCCTTTAAATCCAGGATCCAGTGTGATTTGATTACCTTGGCCTTCCCGCCTTACTCCTGAAACGATCGATACGAGCGTACATGCGTTATTTCAGTTTTCAGCGGCCGACTCCGGATCTGAACACCTGAAATGTTACGTGCTTTCAGCACTGTTAAAATGTCGCCGCTCAAGCGTGCGGTTCCTTTTAAAGGAATCACCGTTCAAGCGTTAATCACAGGGTGGTAATCAGTTGCTGACCACCGTGCAGAATACACGCAGCTCTTAGCTACACAAGCTTTTCCAACTAAGTTTAGTGCTTTTCTTTTTTTCTAACTCGGGAACAAACTATTCAACAGGTAAGAGTGGCATAGATAAGTTATCGTAATAATGTTAAGTAACCTGCTGTTTACAGAATTCATAGATAAATAATACTCTAAATGTTATTTTTGGGGAGAAAATTGATAAAAGAAATCAGAAAAGATTATCTACTTGCCTCACATATGCATAAAAAAATTGGCCGTTTTTTCTATTAATATATACTCTTTTCTCTTTTTGTTATTTTTTATTAGATACCTAACAAGATAATTTTAATAAATCACTTCAACTAAAAAAATGTATTTTCTTAATGTAGGTGTACCTACGTAGGTATGTATCAGTAAGCAGATTGTTCAACCGAAATAATAAAAAAAATGTTCTGAGTAGAACAATTCGAAAATTCTTCCAAACTGGCTTCAGTGTGTGAATTGACGTCATGTAAAATGAGTCTCCAGAATTCACTTGGGATTTCACAAAGTATCAAGAAGAGGTATTTGCAGATAAATGAGAATGTGCTGTTGATAAAGGTTTTCTCTGCCTGGAATTAAAAATCTTTATTATTCCCTATACAGGGTAAGTCATTGATATGGTAAAGCTCGATTGCACCTACACCATTAAAGATATCGAAATGAACCAAAAAGTGCTGTAAATGGGAGGGTAAAGTGCAGTTTGTAAAATTATTTTCAGATACACAGGATGGCCCAATATCGCTGTACGCCATACAACTTTGTAATTTTAAATAGGACACCCTCTATATTATTACATTTTCATATTATTTGATAAAAGTCAAAAAGAATGGTTTGTAAAGTTGAAGTTTGTAATGAGCGATTTATGAGTTATAAACAAATGAAAATCGCGATTTTTCATTTTCAAAGCAGCTTATATTGAAAACGGCTCGAGATATGGAAAAACGGTTTACATGTCCCTATCTTAATTTTTAATTTGGTATCCTATCATGTAGCTGAAATTTTTATACCGGGTGATGAAAATAATCAAATTTTTTACCACTCTGTATAAAAATTTCATCCATCCAATAGGATACCGCTTGAAAAGTTAAGATAGGGACATGTAAACCGTTTTTCCATATATCGAGCCGTTTTCAATATAAGCTGCTTTGAAAATGGAAAATCGCGATTTTCATTTGTTTATAACTCATAAATCGCTCATTACAAACTTCAACTTTACAAACCATTCTTTTTTACTTTTCTCAAATAATCTGAAGATGTAATAATATAGAGGGCGTCCTATTTAAAATAACAAAGTTGTATGGCGTACAGCGATATTGGGCCATCCTGTGTATCTGAAAATAATTTTACAAACTGCACTTTACCCTCCCATTTACAGCACTTTTTGGTTCATTTCGATATCTTTAATGGTGTAGGTGCAATCGAGCTTTACCATATCAATGACTTACCCTGTATAATAATTTATTTCCTTTCCATTTGAAACAAGCTCACTTAGAAAATAATCTCTTCGACCGTTATAAATTCAATTCTACTTATTGGAATATTCCATTATAAGTACTTTTCCTTTATCTGCCGAGTTAAATTTAGTATTTTGATGACATTTACCTTCTTCGCTCGTATACCCTCTCCTCGAAAAATGTTGTTTCCTACCATCAATATCAAGCAAGATTTTAAATTACGTTCTTATTCGGTTTGCTGTTCATCAAGCTTTCATGGCATTTGATACGTCTTGAGAAGATCTGTATTTTTTAAGTCTCATCTCTAATATTCCGACATTATGGATTTTTCATTTCGGAGACATTTAACATCCCCCTTACATCTCCAACGTCTCCAGTTAATTTATTTGTGTCGGTGCTACTCAAAGTCGACGCCTCGCATTATTAGTTACGATTCGTTACTCAGCTAACAAATTCTTGTAGTTTTTTAGTTATTTCGAGTGGCACACTTAGGACCACTTAAACCCCGAACCTCGGTCCCAACAAACGGATTTAAAATTGAGATTCTGTTTTCTTGTTATGTCTTCAGGTTTCGCTAGTTGTTTCGCCTATTAGGAATACCATTCTTTGAACACGCTCTAACCATAGAAAAATTATTGGTTTTTCTGTGCTCTATACTGTGCCCTCGCTCAATCTCATCTTAGACCATCAAACAAGTGAGGAATCTAACAGAAAAATTTTGGAGGGCATACCCCATTTCTTCCCCCCATCACTCTGCAACTGATTGATGATTCTGATTCCAAAGTGGCATGCGAGCTTTTTTTTTTCATGCTCTCAATGTGTTTATTTCAGGTTAGCTTCTGGGCAAGCACCGCTCAAGATATTTTACCTTGTCCATGAGGTGCAGTTGCGTTATTAATTTTCGTTTGATAATTTTTTTTTCCTGGCAAACAAGATCAGATCAGTTCTCTCAGGACCGGGCATTTCAAGAAGAAAAAGAAGTAGATTAAAGATGTTTAGATCAAATTAAAAAATAAGTTTTCTAAAACTACTAATTTTTTAATTACTTCTTCAGGTTTAGGAAATTTCAGTTGCATTCATTCAATTTTGAAAAAATTTCAATGTTTAGCTGTGCATATTATAAAATAAAAAGGCAAATAGGGGGAAGCTTAGGAATAGTCGTCATTTTCCACCTTTTGTGTTTTTTAGGCCCCTGAACACGAATATGAGCTTTTCTGGCAAGATTTTTTTCCGGAACTTCTATTTTTTGTAAAAATCGGCAAAACACGAAAAAAGTGACAAAATTTTTAACTTTTTTTACAAAAAATACAAGTTCCGGTAAAATTTTTACTATCAAAGCTCAGATTCATGTTTAATGACTCAGAAGAGATAATAGCTGAAAAAAATACGATTATATCTCTAAAATTGCCCCTTTTTTTCGTAATATATGCCTAGTCTACTTATCAAATTTATTTAGCAACCAGAAAACTTTTCGTTATTGTTTATATAAAAATTGGCACGAATCACTGCTAGTAATTTAAGTTAATGCATAAATGATTCACATAAAAAGAACATGAATTCTTTGTTCCTATTTACATTGTGTAATACCTGACCACAAAGATAAACCTACTGCAATACTATTAGTTATCTGTTTTCCACTAAAATGATTCGACTTCCTCTTCTCTTTATCTGTTTAATTTTCATTTTCACTTGATTAACAGTAGTTAGAGTTAATAATAACAAGCCAGCTAAAATTACTCAGATCTAAGTAAAGATAATGACCTAAAACTTTTAAAGTAAATTGGTAAGTAATAGAGGTATATTACAAATCACCTGAATAAATAAACTCAATTATATTTGGAAAATCTGTTAGTTTATTCAAAAAATATATGAATGCTAATAAAGTTCTTGAAGTTCCTAATTAAATATGATGTATCCAATTTGACATGTTTTAAATAAAATTCTTAAAAAGACGATAAGGCCCCCTCAATACCGCGGCGCAGGGGGGGGGGGCAGCTGCCCCGCGCCGTTGTCCGCAATTTTATATTATCGCTTGTAAAAAAATGTATAGGAACGTTCAGAAATATTTAAATTTCCTTCACATGGATAAGATATCCTGTACTTTTACTTGTCAAGTAAGGAAAAATGCTGATTCTCTCTGAAAACGGGCGGATGTAGGCGGATATTTCTTAAAGTGTTCACAACGGCAGTTTTGTTTGGAGACAAGTTGATTTTCATTCAATTTTTCACCAAAATAAACTGTTTTCCGAAGAATTTAAATTTGAGTAATTTTTCGTCCAATCTTTTGTTTTTTTTTTTATGTTTGTCGTGAGTCAATTTTCGTCCCTGTATTTTCTTGCCTGATGTTTCGGCCTATGAGGCCAAATTTAATAAATTTAGCTTCACTATGAGGCTAAAATTTCAAAAATCTGTCGGCGAGAAAAAAAGTTACCATTTCAAGAACAAATAATTGATTTTTGAGATCACCCTGTAAATACAGGTGTTGAACCGAAAATTTCAAAATCATCTAGAGACGATACATCAAGCTTTTTTTCATCAAGCAATTTTTGTCATCAAAATACAAGAAAAAATTATTTGGAAAACTGGGAGATCAAAACAATTTTGCACTTCTTCACATATCACCCTTAGGATTTTCTTGCAGGCTTTTTAGTTTAATTTCAATAGGATAGAAAGAGCAGCTGAGGAGAAAAAAAATCGAAAAACCTTAAGAATATCGAATATTATCCCCGAACAGAAGTCCATACCATTGGCCCGTTATTCATGGTTTGAGTTATTTCCATCCTCCTAAATGGATTTAATTCTATATAGGAAATTCAATAGAAATCCTGCTTGTAAATTCCAGTACAAGATGAGAAGAGATTTCTATCAAAAGAAAAAAGGTTTTCCATTCACTGAACATTTTGTCTTATTGCATCTTTTTTTTATCAAAACAAAATGTAGGGACCTTTCGATTTTGAAACATTTTGAGGTAAGTCTCTACTATGGTTCAGATTTCTTGTCAGGTGGTTTTTTGAATTGAATTTTTGATCTCTTTCATAATTTCTCCTTTCACTTAGAAGATTAAAAGAAGTATTAGATACTCATCAAGGTATCGATTTTAAGGGAAGATTAAGTAGTTCACAGGCAAGCAACTGTAACAGACATAATATTTCATTAACTAGGTAGGTACTGTAACGACACGACCCCGGGCCCGTTGCATTGTGGCGAAAAGCCACTATGATCGTCTATTTATCTCTGGGTTTCCCCTAATAGGACCGCTGTGTTTCTCTCCTTGTGCGTTTACGTAGTTACCCCTGCTCGTTGATTGAGGTATGCCAGGATTACTATGGCCGAAACGGATGCGCAAAAGAACCTACTATGACTCATTGGATCTCGGTTGATTGGGATTTCTTTCGGAAAAGCGGGGAAATTAACTGAGACTTGCTGTTAACTGTGGACTTCCTATCGGATGTCTAAAAGCGAGTGATGAGCGAGAGAATTCGTTTGCAAAAGCGTAAAATGCTGAAGGGCGAGAGGTGCTGTGATTTTGCATAGAGAGTATAAAACAATGGAAAGCGAATGATGAATCCCTTTCATGCATTTTTCAAACTCTAATCCATTTCGGATTCCACTCTTTTGCACACCTGTGCTTTCTTATTATTTCGTTTTGCTTTTGTTTCGTTTCGTTGGTTACAGACTACCCGGTATATTGCGGGAATGTCTGTCTGTTTAACTATTCAATGTTTTTCTTTGCTTAATTTCCTTTTCCTGGTTTGTTTGATTTCATTTCAAACATCAGCTTGAATTAATTAAAGAACACAACCACTTTGGTTACAGACTACCCGGTATATGGCGGGAATGTCTGTCTTGTTTGCCTATTCAATTTCTCGTACGAATTTATCTTGTATTATTTCACCGACTACAATTATTTATGTGTAGATCTCGTACCTATGGCACAGCCGGGAGGATCGCCCTGTATGGCTAGCGGAGTCGCCCGTTGTGTCGGGCTGTGTTGAATCTCGCGCCTAGATGGACCGGCGGCAAGTTCGGTTACCGAGCTACCTTTCGTGTTTGGATACGGGGATTCGGACCGCTTAAGATAGTCCTGCCTTGCGAGGTTCATTCGAGTACGGGGTTGCCACTTCTCCTGACTGTTGATTTCGTATCTTTTATAAAATCGTTCCTTCCGATTCTCTTTTATTTAATGATTTCACTTTCACAGTTGATTTACCTAGGAGTGTGAATATATTCCACCTCCGTTAATTTAATTCATAACCTGGGTGATACTGTATTTAGTTACCACTTTGTATACCTTGTTGTTATTTGTCTTGTTCTACCTTTTATTGCACCCGTCGATGCTGCCTCGTCAGGCGACCTTTATGTCACATATGTTACTTTGCCCTTAGGCATTTGTCACTGTTATACCTTTTATTGCACCTGTCGATGCTGCCCCGAGGCGACTTTTACGTCACATAATTATATTACCTTACTCGTCATTCGAGTGCTTTTCAGATTGAACCCTTAATCAACCGTATTATTGTGGATTTTTCTACACACCTTGATTTATTACCCAGAGCATGTTGGCTCCGTTCTTTCTCTCGAAAATCTTTGTTCCTCAACGGACCATACTACAGACCACGACTCTTTAACCATTAATCTAGTTAATGATTGAAAATGCTGGACTTTTGTTTATCATTCGTGTTTAGGCTTGTTTACAGACAAATTACTTAATCTTTTGTATCGGTACCGGTCCGCCAGTAACACGAGTACGTCGGCCATCACCCCAAAGAGCGTAGATAGTATGATGAGAACATAATAATAGCGTTTGTCACATAAGATTCAGGTGTGTATAAAATCTGATTAGAAGAGATTCGGAAAAACGACCTTATAATGATCATTTTGGTTTTTGAATTTTAATTGGCTTTACCCACTCTCGAGGCCGGTCTAATTTTGGTGATTTTGATTCTCTATTCGCTGATTTGCATATCTTACAACTGCGGGTGCTTTATTGCCCTGTGGCGTGCTACGATTTCCACTTTAAAGAGTCATGCTCTTTCTCCGGCTCCCCGAGGTCTCCATCTGGACATCGAGATGAATGCCTCCCCCAACGTGTAGCAATCGAGTACCTATTATAAATCCTAATTGGGTGTTGTAATGGAACTGGTATTTCCCGACAATGTATGTGAGTAGCGGGTGCTACATCTGGCAACGCTGCCTTGCTCTATCTAGACCTGTTCTATCTGTATCTGGGGGTGCTCCGCTACACGATCTTCATTTATGGTGCAATATAATGGTGACGGATTTCCTCTCACTTTCTAATATCGTATAATTTAAAGGGACATTTATTGCCTACACATCTGCACTAAATAAACTCGGACTCTTTGATAAATAGGATGATTGAATTATTTCTGATCATGGGCCGTTTTATTTAATCCCTGACCTGGGTTCATTTTCCTCCTAGCTCTTTCTCGATTTCCTATACGTGAATTTGTAATTATTTGTTGAAGTATTTCCGGCCTAACTTGGTTTATTCCTAATAACGTGCCGCTTTAATTATTATTCACAGGTTATTTTATTCCTGACATGGGTCAATTTTCTTCCTAGCTCTATCTCAATTTCCTATTCATAAATTATTTGTTGTTGAGGGATTGCTTCCTGCCGCGGACTCTTTATTGGTTAACGTGATTGAGTAGGTACCTACTAGGTATTTGCTGCTGATGCCGCCTAATTCCTAGCTGATTATTTTACTTGATTTAAAATGGGATCTGCGTTCGTGGATTTGGCGAATCTGTTTGATTATTTATTTATGTGGATTTTATTTCGAAGAGAGATCTTCCCTAACTATTTTCTAATTGGGTTTTCCTGGGTTTAGGAGGGAAATTCAGCCGGAGGTCACACAGGCGTCGTCTCTGGCTGAATCATCGGGTTAGAATTGTGATTAGAAGTTTGTTTGGGTGCTATTTGATCCAAACCAAATTGGCAATGGAAATTCTCAGGTAGATGATGGAAAACTCAGCCGGAGTTCACATAAACGTCGTCTCTGGCTGAATTATTGGTTAAGAATTGTGATTTAGAAGTTTGTTCGGGTGCGATTCGACCCTAACTCAATTGGCAATGGAAATTCTCAGGTTGATGAAGGAAAACTCAGCCGGAGTTCACACAAGCGTCGTCTCTGGCCGAATTTTAGGTTAAAGAAGGAGTTGTAGACCGGAGTTCACACAAGCGTCATCTCTGGCCAACAATTAAAGGGTTAAGGAGTCAGATGTGACCTGCTTGGAAGCTGATCTTCATCTGTCTGGCTGCTGTAAGACGTCTGCTTTTATAGAAGCAGTCGCCCGCTTTCTAAACACGACACGTAACAATGCAACTTCTTGGTACTGCCTTATATCGTGATTTGTTTCTTATCATATCTCACCTCTCGTAAGACTTGGCATTTTGACCTCGCGGCTACCTTACTGAATTGTCCTGAACTTCAACTACCTAAATTTTCCTTCAAATCAGCCGACGCATTGTCGTCTTTTCATTGTACCTAACTATTATAATTACACCGGCTTAACTTTCATTTCGCATTTCTACCTGCTTGCTATTTCGGGATCGTGGTGTATTTTCGGCTACCTTCATTTATTATTTCGCTCTATCGATTCGTGTAATTTTCATTTTCGTGGGTGGAATACCTAGCGACATACTATTGTCTTTGCAAGGGGTTATTGTTTGTTTCTGATTTCACCCAGTATTGTATGCAGGTCAGCTCATCCTTTTTTACCTTTAGGTATTTACGTACCTATTCTTGCACTATTTGCTTTTTCGATTCGGGCTGATTTAACGAGGGCGATGGAAATAATTTCCTTATCATCCTACCTAGGTGCGATCCGTTTCAGTACAAGCGAACAAATATCTTTTATAATGAAAAGCAAATAATTTTTCAAGCAATGGTAGCAATTTCGCCATTTTTTCCAAAGTTACAAGGAAAAATAAGACGTTTATATTTGTTTGCAAAATTTTTGACTTGCAAAGATGACGTTATTTAACATAATATTGCGTAGAATAAAGCTTGCTTATTAGTAGTAGATATAAACTTTCTCATCTCTAAAATGAAGATTCTTGTTAAGATGCCGGAGAATCTGATTCTACCGGCGAGCTACTTGGTGATGGCCGAGATGGAGCCGGACCTGAGCACCTTCGAGAACAAGAGCGGTCTGGCGGAGGACATGAAGTTCCTCGCCTCCATGCCGGAGCTCTGCGATGTCACCTTCCTCGTCGGCGATACCCGTGAACCCGTCTGCGCCGTCAAGGCCGTCCTAGCCGCCCGCTCCAGAGTCTTCCACAAGATGCTTTACCAGGTTTGTAAAATGCATCCCCAGACGTAAATCTGTTCTAGGTGATGAAGATAAGATACAAAGGTATTAGAGGTGTCAAGTTTTAAGATGAGACTAGAAATGAGGGAAACTTATTTTATAACTATTCGTCACTTGGAGTGCTGCTTTGTAAAAATTCGTCGAAGAGATGTGCGTGATAACTTTACTTGGAATTTTGGATTTCCTCCAGCAACACTAGCCAATATAAGATGATGTATCTGACATATGCGTTTGGGGATATAGGAGTGAAGAAGATAGTAGAGAACAGGAAAGAGAGGGTATAGGGAAAAGTTAGGGGGCTGCAAAAGTCTTCTAGTCCCCTCGAAATTTTGGTACCACAGCTCTATCAAATTGAACTTTTGATGATCATTCGATCCCTAAAGATAAGAAGTTTACTTTCCAATATTGCTCCCCAAATTTGGTCGCATTTTAGCCAAGTCCCCACAACTACAATGATCGAATCAATGAAAAGAAAATCGATTTTCAGCTTCTCTCCTCTTCTGTTGCTAACTGAACGAGCTGAAAGACTCCCGTTTTGTTAAACCTAGTCCGCATCAGAAGGAAAGCTCTGACATATCCCACAACATTATTCACAGCAGATGCCTATCTTAGTGGAACATTGATCGAGTCAATTTTCACCCTCATGTGAGGGTGCGTGAAATTGAGGGACACTCCACTGACTTACACGAACTGACTTTAGAGTAATAACGGCCAAAAAAGCCTTTCGACCACAATGGAAATAATGGCCATAAATTTATTATAAATGGCCTCTTATTTATGACCATGTCACACAGGATCACAGTACCTGCTGTCGAACTTTCACAAAGGTGAACCCGGAAGTTCTATGGCTGCTTTCGACTGGACGAAGTCAAGAACTAATAACTGTTTTGGTTTCTATGGATGTGTCTGTAAGGTTCCCGATATGGATTATCATAAGCACTCGAGGTCTGGGTTGGAGCTCTTGATCATTCTAATGGTAAGACACCAGTGTCGATCCAGACACCTCCCATAATGCAAATCGATGTATTTGCTTCCTCAAACACACGACCAGAAGTTAGAGACAGCAAACTGTGATTTTCTTTTCAATTCCGACTAAACTTTGTCTTATTTCCGAAGTCCTGCTTCCAGATTTCTTGATATTAATCCCACTCTTATTGAAGAAATTTTAGTAGCTTCGAGAGATTTTCGTATTCTGGGCAGTCAAGGGTATTATTCAGCAGTCTCTAGTTGTTAATGCAGTACTCTTTGACGTTTTTCTTTAGACTATATGAGAACAAACCAGAGGAAAAGATATATTCAAAAACAAACTTTTAAATGAAGTACTCACCGGATTATGATAAAGTAGCATTAATATTAAAACTATAATAACAGAGTCTGCTTCACTGAAATGTTCCATCGGATATTAAATTTTTAATGTTAGGCATGCTACTAAAACAAAACCCATCTGTTAAAACTCACAGTTACATTTTCTGTACTCTGAATACCCATTTTAGATTGAAATATCACTAATCAATAGAATTTCCTCTACAAAAATTGCTTTTTATCCATCAGTTTTATCTAACCGATGAAGTAGGATGCAGGTGGAGTTATATAAGGCCTAAAGGCCTAAATTAGGTTATTTGATTCGCTGATTTCGAATTGAGGGAGTAATATAATTATTGCAATTGATTGCTCTAGATTTGAAATCAAATAGGTAGGTATGAATATGTTCATAAGTTATGAACATTTGTCTGGAACGTCTGGAAAAAAGTTATGATATTTTCAGCCGTTTGCTGAAATATCCTGAAAAAACTGAAAAATCGAGATTTCTTATTTTAAGTGAAATTCTCGAGCAAAATTTCGTATCAATAAGAGAAACAAAATTTGTGGGCTATAGGCTCAAGCTCATTACTGATCTAATGCCAAAGACAAGAGAAAAACATTAGATCAGTAATGAGCTTGAGCCTATAACCCACGAATTTTCTTCCTCTTTTTCTTATTTTAGCCATATCTTTTTTATTATTGGAAATTAATTAAATTTTTCTATGATATTCGATGTAAAAAGTTGTCTTTAAAAAAAGGAAGAATAAAAAAAATTGAATGTGATTAAGTTTGGTATTCTATAAATTTTTTTTATACCGAACAAAAATAATTAAAAAAAAATAATAATAAAAAAAATAACTTATCAAAACCCTAGGATCCAGTCGTCTCTGAAAATGTTTGAAATATCTAATTTTTAAATTTGAAATAATAATGTAAAAAGATTTGCCAAAAATAAGGAATTTCGATTTTTCCAGTTTTTTCAGGATGTTTCAATAACGCCTGAAGTTTTCAGATTCTTAATAAGGTTAAAATTGTGAAACTTTGTCCCAGTTTGACCTATTTTCTCCAGATAACCGAGATCCCTACGATTAAGCTCGAAAAACGGACTAGGGGATTAGAAATAAAAAATTACATAAAATTGCAATTCAAGTTGCGAATTTTCTTTCAAATGTTCAGATGAAAAATTTTATCGTCGAGAGAGTTTTTTGAAGATTATAATTTCTCAACTTTCAAAGGTTGACTAGGTTTAGGAACGACATTGACTTTTTAATTAAAAAGAACACTTGCATGAACCTTTTTGCAAGAATTCTAAAAAAGTACATCCTCCACAATTTTAAATCTTTATGGACACTTTTGAAAGTTGACCCAGGAGTAACGAAAATCAGAGTAATGAGAAATATCGTTGCGAGTAAAAATTGTAGACAAAATATCTGATTCTGGTTTGAAAAAGACATTAAAAATGAAAAAATAATTGTATTAAATCTCATTATCGGAAGGTACTGTATAAATTAAAGACTAATAATCAATTCCAATTCCAACAAAAACTTTAAGTGTTAAACTTAAGTTTTTGAGTTAAACTTTAAACGAAATTAATCCTTTAAATCCTTTGAAATGGATCCTTTGATTGTTTGAAAAATTTTCATATTTCTTCAATAATCATTTTTCTTCTAGGTCCTTCGTCTTGACTCGTAATTTTTCGGAGCTTACTTGCTAATTCTTGAGCAGCCACATTGTTTGGATCTTCAGTTATTAGAATTTCTATTGTTTCCATGGCTTCCTTATATCTCTCAATCGCCTTCAAGGCTGTAGCTTTTCTTAGCAACCCTTTGATGTTCCTCGAATCAATATCAAGCACATTTAGACAATCGCTCAATGCTTCTTTGTATTGCTCCAACTTTAAAAAGGTAGCTGCTCGATTGTTATAAGCAGCAACAGACGGCTTATATTGGATACTTTTAGAATAATGAGTAAGAGCGTTTTCGTATTCCCTACTCTTGAAGCATTCGTTACCTTTCTCTCTTTCTCTTTCTGATTCAAAAAATGCTTCTGCTTCTGTCTTAAATTCGATAAAACTTACTTTCTTGTTTCTCTTTTCTGCTTGCTTCTTTTTCTTCTCCTCGTCAATAGCTTTTTGTTTCTCTTTTTCTTCTTCAATTTCTATTTTTAGAAGCTCAGTGTCCGGATCATATTTATCCCAGGATTCGTAATCGCAGGCTGTTATTCTCTTTGGATTTTCTTTTTTCTCAACTTCAGTTTGTTGATTATCCAGGTATTCTCTTATTTTAGGTAAATTCTCATCAACCAGACCTGACTTTCGTTTCTTTAATTCTTTATTATTGCGATCTATCTTTTCTAACCAAATGACAAGATCTGAATCAAGTTCTTTGAGATCGTCTTGATGGATATATTTTCTATCTAAAACGGGACAAGAAACGCTCAGGACTTTACTGTTGGGTTTCAAAAACAGCAAACGTTCTTCTGCAGCTTTGATGAGATCTGGGTAGTATCCTTCTTCTCCCGATCTTAAGATTTTGACAATTTTCTCCATTTCTTTACTGTCTGTGCAGGTTTCTATGTATGAATAGTCTAAGCTATCTATTGGGATTTTATATTTTGCTAATAATGATGATCCGAATCTTTCCACATCTTCTAATGTCGACATTTTTTTCTTATTTAAAAATAATAAGAATTGTACTTGAAGACTATTATGTGACACTTCAATAGCTAAAACTTTAATACTCAATCTCTGAGGTGAAGGTTTCGTTTATTGATCAAACAAATTTTCATTGTTGTTTCTATAGCAACCAAACTACAATGCTCGGCAATAGTTAGTATTGGTGTTATATGAAAAAATTGACTTTTCAGTTTAACAGTATAATTTTTGGAATATTATTTTATTTGACAAGATTCTAAAATTTTTATTTTTATTTCTCAGGCCCCCAGTCCTCAACGTAAAAAAGAGCCTCCTCCGAGGGAAAATAAACTGCGCTTATTCCTCAAGAGATCCTCTGAGCCTCTGCTCAATCTTCAGAATGCCTCTCAGCAAGTAAGTTATGTTTTTTTTATAATAATATGCAACGATTACACAAGGAAACCTAGCTTAGATATATCCAAAACATATATTTTTAGTCAAACCAATCAAATTCAGCATCCTATATTACCTATAGTTGAATAAATTTCCTATCCTCCAAAGTTTAGCTTATTTTATTTAATCATTCGTTACAAAATTACATTAAAATTTTACTTTCCATTTTCGGCAGTTAATACTTGATAAAAATATGATTAAAAAAATAAGTTAGACTGTGACTTTTTTGTAGAAAATAGAGTAAATATTCGTTCAATATGATAAAGCTAATATAGCATTGTACATAATCATGTTAATAGTCTGTTATGTATACTTACCTTTAGAGAGGGGGGTACACCCAGCAGTTGGCTCCCATCCAAGAGGTAACCGGTAACTCCTCCAAATGCTTGTTGTTGTTTTTCACCTCTTCATTCGCATTTAATTACTGACTTAATGCTTTTAAAAATCCAGTTTGACGTTCCAAAAAAATGTTCTCTGACTAGATTTTGAGGTAAAAATAAAAAATCGAAAAATCTTTGACTCATATTAAATTTTGGAACGCCCAATGGATTGCAAAGCACGTAAAATTTACAAGGTAGAGTAGATACACTGAAAAGGCTAAGAAGCATGATATTGTAAATTAAGTAACATATTAGTAATTTTTGCATTTAGTATCTATCAAATAGTAATCACAGTTCGTAGAAAGTTGTTGAATGAACCACAATTGGCACAGCAGTTATTTTAATTTTTTATTTCAATTATGTAAATACCTACATTAGTTTTTTTTACAAATTATTTTTTGGGTGTAACGGCTCAACATACAGTAACAAAAAAATGTGGACGTAGGTGCTATTTCTACAATATTTTGCTTACAACATGATAATCTAATTACTTGTAAAATATTAGTGATTGATCAGTTAATTTGAAAAAATATCAAAAATAACTAAACCATACCTCTAATAATAATAATAATTATATTAACCACTTCCTCCAATCATTTCCATTTTTAAAAAAGATATTAATGTAACCTACCTGCTTAATAATAATTATTACCATTATAAATATTTCCATAAATTTTTGTCTTTTTTCTAATAAACATGTATGTAGTTTGATACACGCATGAATTCAGTTTTAACATATTACCTCTTTTCTTAAAGCAATTCAATATTTACTACGTTTTAAATAAGAAGGAAAATGTTTACTTATTTTTTTGTTAGCCCCAGACACAGCAGCATCAAACCCTCATCATTGAAGAGTTCGAACCAGATGTGTTTCGACAGCTGATTGAATACATTCATACTGGATGCGTTACTTTACAACCCAGAACCCTTTTAGGTAAGTTTAGCGTAGACACTGCCACTGTAATAGAAGTTGCAAAATTCTACCCTTAAGGTTCGTATAGTACCTACCTGTTGATTAAAATCCAAACTGTTACTAAACAATATAACAAGATCCCTCGCCCAGTTTTTATGTCATCATCTCTAACTTGACCAAAAATAACTATAAAAAGGTAGTTTATAAAAAGTAGGAACGGTAGTGATCCCAGGTTTGAACCTTGAAGTACACCGGAGTAGATCTTATGTAACGGAACGACCCCTGGTCCGTTCGTCTCTCGCGAAAAGCCACTGTGATCGTCTATTTACCTCTGGGTTTCCTCGAATAGGACCGCTGTGATTTCTTACGTTGTGTTTACCGTAGTTTTTACCGTAGTCACCCCTGCTCTTTGATTGAGGTATGCCAGGATTACTATGGCCGAAACGGATGCGCAAAAGAACCTACTATGACTCATTGTATCTCGGTTGATTGGGATTTCTTTCGGAAAGGCGGGGAAATTTACTGAGACTTGTTGTTAACTGTGAACTTCCTATCAGATGTCTAAAAGCGAATGATGAGCGAGAGAATTCGTTTGCAAGAGCGTAAAATGGTGAAGGGCGAGAGGTGCTGTGATTTTGCATAGAGAGTACAAAACAATGGAAAGCGAATGATGAATCCCTTTCATGCATTTTTCAAACTCCAATACATTTCGGATTCCACTCTTTTGCACACCTGTGCCTTCTTATTATTTCATTCTGCCTTTGTTTCTTTTCTTTGATTTCATTTCAAGCATCAGTTCAAATTAATTAAAGAATACAACCATGTTGGCTACAGACTACCCGGGTTTTGGCGGGAATGTCTGCCTAGTTTGCCTATTAACGTTTTTCTTTACCTAATTTCCTTTTTCTAGTTTCTTTGATTTCATTTCAAGCAACTGCTTGAATTAATTAAAGAATACAACCATGTTGGTTACGGACTACCCGTGATATGGCGGGAATGTCTGTCTTGTTTGCCTATTCAATTTCTCGTACGAATTTATCATGTATTATTTCACCGATTACAATTATTTATGTGTAGACCTCGTACCTATGGCACAGCCGGGAGGATCGCCCTGTATGGCTAGCGGAGTCGCCCGTTGTGTCGGACTGTGTTGAATCTCGCGCCTAGATGGACCGGCGGCAAGTTCGGTTACCGAGCTACCTTTCGTGTTTGGATACGGGGATTCGGACCGCTTAAGATAGTCTTGCCTTGCGAGGTTCATTCGAGTACAGGGTTGCCACTTCTCCTGAATTTTGATTTCGTATCTTTTACAAAATCGTTCCTTCCGATTCTCTTTTATTTAATGATTTATTTTCACAGTTGATTTACCTAGGAGTGTGAATTATTTCACCTCCGTTTATTTAATTCATAACCTGGGTGATACTGTATTTAGTTATCACTTGGTATACCTTGTTGTTCCGAGACCGGCGTAGCCGATGTTCGAGGAACTATATGCGCCGTGTGCGAATGAAAGTGGTGTCGCTCGGTCTGTCACAAAATCCTAGGAAACACTCTAGAGGCGCATTTTTTCGTCGTAGAGACCTGAAATTTGGCTCGATTGAAGAGGCGCACAGTCCCACGATGCCTATTGAAAATAAGCGGGATCCGTTACCGGGAAGTGTCTTTTTTTCGGGAATTTCGGGTTTTTTCGGGAACGACCTAGGAAACACTCTAAGTGTCCGAAAATTGCACCGATCGGGATGAAACTTGGTGGGGACGCAGCTCTGGACCCCCAAATACGACCTATTGAAAATGGGCCGGATCCGAGAATTTTAAGGCCCTCTTTCAGGGCCGTACTTTTTTTGCAACGTCCCACATATAGGACTTTTTCTCGGTAACGGTACATCGCGGAGAGATTCTGCTACTGCAGTTACTTAGGGAAAGAATGGACGTACAAACTTTGTAAAGATCGTTTTTCGAAAAAATAATTAAGTGAGCGGTAATCGGCCCTCAAAAAATGGAACATACTATTTACGCATATTTTCGAATTTTTTTAAAAATTTATTCGACCAATCGAAAAAACAACAAAACAGTGAGATAGAGCCGTTTGTTGCCTACAAAAAAGATAATAATGATTTTTACGTGAAATGTCGCCAAAACCGACTTATTAAAAAAAACAAAAAAGTCTGTCATTTTTTCAAAAAATCACAAAAAAATTTTTTATTCGAAAACGGTGCATCCTAGAGAAAAATCGAATCAGACCTTTTTTGAATAGTTCTTTAAATGCTATTTTATTATACGAAACATTTTCCGGAAAAATTCCCGGTTTTTGAGCGGGAATCGTTTCTTTAAAACAACAATTGATCAAATGCTACTATTTAACGCATGCTTTTGAATTTTTTTCGAAATATTGTCGACCGATCGAAAAAATAACAAAGCTCTATGATAGAGACGTCCTTTATCTACAAAAAAGATAGATATAGTTTTTTTCCTAAACCGTTGGAAAATTGTCAAAATCAGGAAAAACTTCGGTGGGTCATTTCGACTATTTACCGCCCGGTCATTTGTATCTCCCTGTATTTTCTTGATCGTGAATTCTTTTTTCATTTTTTTTTTCTTCAACACATAATTTGAAGTTTCGGCTTCATTTGATCTCGATTATGTTGGTACTTTAAACGAAAAATAAAAATTTTCCTCGCTGCTCGAAAATTAGCTTACACTTTTATTTTCATTAAAAAATCGAAAAATTAATTCTTTGTTATTTTTTTTGTCTTCTTCTTTATCCACGATTGGAAAAATTAAAAAGACAGTCGCAACGACAATTAATTAACGTAAATGATTGTGAAAAAATTATCCACATTGGTCATTTAATAACGAAGATATGAATTTTTTTTTGAAATTTTCGATAATACGTTCCGGCGATTCACCGGGCACGGCTCGAGTCTTGACCTGCCGGACGCTGGCTCGGTCGCTTCGTTCGCCCGCTAGTATAATAATTATAATGGTCCGGTGGGTATAAATAGGTAATCATGATGAATGCGCGGTTCCTGTTCGGAAAATGCATTAATTTCTGTTTTTTCTTATGCATTTTGTAAATAATTGTTTTTACAATTAATTACGATGTACAATTAGTTTTTCACTAATAATTTGGACTGATAATTATTTTCAAAATTTGAAAAATTCATCGTGAAAAATAGAGTAAAGAACGTAATGTCATATTACGTATGCGGAAATTTCGTAAACGCCACCGAAGGAAATAATTTTTTCCGATTCGAAGAATCAAGATGGCGGCCGTTTTGTATTTTTAACGTAACGAAAAGACTCCCGGTCACTACAATCCGGTAAAATATTTCCGAAAACCAAATCGAACTGTCACATTTGAAACGTCAAAATCGAAAAGTTGAAAAAACGCGAGTTTTTGCACACGAAAAAACTTAATTAAAATCGAAGGATCAAGATGGCGGCCAGATTTTGGTATCGTCGTAAAGGTGAAATGTGCAGCAATAACATATTGGTGCAAGAGCTATCCCGGATAAATGCAACTGTCATTTTTTTAAAACGTCAAATTCATGAATATTGAGAAAAAAACTTTTTCTTTTTACCAAATGTCATTATAGTGACGGTATAAATCGTGATTGAACTATTTTTGGCGGTGTCAAAATAAAGGCATTACATGCGATTCTCTTCTGGCTATGGTGAAAAAATAACAGCGAATTCGAAAATGTCACTTAAAAAATGTCAAACTTGAAAACTCCGAATAAGAGTAATTTTTCCAACAACAAAAATCGTAGTGACGTTAAAAGTCTCGATCCAATTTTTTTTTTTTTGAAGTGTCAAAATAAAGGCATTACCATTATTTAGTACGTGGTTTTGAAAAAAACTCGAAAAAAAATCTAAACTGGGACTTTTTGAACGCCAAAGTCGAAAAATCACCATCAAAAATCGGCCATTTTCTAAAAACCACAGCGCCGCCATTTTGAAAATTTAAGCGACGAAAATTGAAAATTCCGACAGAACAGCTCTTTCGCTATCCCGCAGAAACAATCCCCGAGTCCCTGAGTGCAAAAATGGCCGAGAATTTTTTTTTCGAAATATGGCTGAGTTTCAGTGATTTTAAAGTGATTTAGCTCGTAAATCGTGAAAATTTTGAACGGGTTTTTGTTTCGCTCGCACATTTTTTATCGTAACTTTGGTTTCTTAGATAGGGGGAACATCGCAATGGTATCGGCGTACAGCCAAGAAATTGCTCTTCCAAAAAAAAATGGAAAATTTTGTCTCAGTCGCGGCAACCGTCTGCCAGCTGTAAGCCGTCAAAGTCGATTTTCAAAAATTTTTTTTTCAAATTTTCAAAAGCGTCTGTAGCGGCCATTTTGAAAAATTTCGCGAACGCAATTTGACGTTACGCTTCTTACCGACGATGTCTGTCGACCTAAAAAAAACGTCCGTCTAAAATTTGCACCGTTTCGGAGAAAATGGCACATCAATTTGTGGCGAAAATAATTGAAAGGGAATTTGCACCGTTTCGGAGAAAATGGCACATCAATTTGTGGCGAAAATAATTGAAAGGGTGCCCCTTCGTTTTTTTGAGAAATAATGACCCAAAATAAAAACGGCTGAAATTCACAAAAGGGCATCATGAAATAATTGCAAAATTAGAACCGAAGAGCTTTTTTCGTTTTCGTGCATAGTTCCGGTGAAAATGGCGTCCAAATAACGAATTAAATGACAATTATGATGAAAATGGATGTTTCGAACACACGAAATATTTTTTTTTAATTTTGAAAATCAAAATGGCGACCATCTATTAATTTTGGCGTAACGAAGAGACTTCAGGCTACGACTCTCATTTGAGAAAATTGCGAAATTAAAATTAAAACTGTCATTTTTTAAATGTCAAAATCAAGAGCATTTAAAAAAATTGTTTCTCATTTCAACAAAACTCATTTTGTTGATTCCACAGACCGCATTGACATATTTGACAGCTTTCAAAAAAAATTCCATGCTTCTCGCGACCTGTTCTCTCTTTTACGACCCACTTGAACTGTCAAACTAACGCGTGACTAACTTTGACGCGAATCTAACTTCTACGCGCGGGCTCGGAACTTCCCATATTGGTCCTTCAGGAGCGATATAGAAAAAAATAACACAAAAAGAGATGAATGGCAGATTTTAACTACGACGCGGAATCTACTGATCACAGTGCCGTGTAGCGACATAGAAAAAAAGGTAACACGAAAAAAACATGAAAAATTCTAACTTTGACGGGGATCTACTGACAAACCGGGCCGAAGGCCCGTCATGGAGGGCCGAAGGCCCGACGCCGCCGGCAGGCCAAGGTCGAGGAACGAGACCTTGTTGTTATTTGTCTTGTTCTACCTTTTATTGCACCCGTCGATGCTGCCTCGTCAGGTGACCTTTATGTCACATTTATGTTACCTTGCCCTTAGGCATTTGTCACTGTTATACCTTTTATTGCACCTGTCGATGCTGCCCCGTAAGGCGACCTTTATGTCACATAATTATATTACCTTACTCGTCATTCGAGTGCTTTTCAGATTGATACCTTGATCAACTGTATTATTGTAGATTTTACTACACACCTTGATTTATTATCCAGAGCATGTTGGCTCCGTTCTTTCTCTCGAAAATTTTTGTTCCTCAACGTGATTATTAGCTGACCATACTACAGACCACGACTCTTTAACCATTAAGCCAGCGATAACTGAATTTTTTAATTCCATTGATTGGCAATCCCTTATTGATTCACATTCTGATGTAGACGCAAATGTTGATAAATTTTATAGCATTGTAAATCATGCTCTCAACTCATTTGTTCCTAAATTATTTGTCAACAATGGCAATTTTCCACACTGGTATTCTGCGGACACTAAGAGATCCATTAAATCTAAAAACAAATTTTATAATAAATACAAAAGGTCACTTAGTGAACTCGACTATGAGATATACAAAACCAAAAGAACCGAAGCTAAAATAAAAATAAATAACGATTACGTTAAATTCATCTCAAACACAGAACGCAATATTAAAACAAATTCTCGTCTTTTCTGGCATTATGTCAATGGTAAGCAAAAAAACAGCACGGGTATCCCAAGTTCGGTAGAATTCGATAATAGAAAGTCTGAAAATGGAGTAGATATTTGCAATTTATTTGCAGATTATTTTAGGTCCGTCTTTACTGCTGTTAATGCCCCTAATAAGATCACCTTACCTTCATATATCGAAAACACTTTTCAATTAAGCGACATCGCCTTCACAGAGCTTGATGTCCTTCATGGGCTGAGTAAGCTAAAAGAAAATTATAATCCCGGTCCAGATGGAATCTCAGCTTTCTTTTTGAAACTTTTCAAATCCTCATTAGCCTTGCCTATCTCTCTTATTTATAATCACTCAATGTGCAAGGGCTATTTTCCAAAAAAGTGGAAAATGTCATTTGTTTTTCCTTTATTTAAATCTGGTGATAAAAATAAGGTTGTAAATTATAGACCTATATGTATGGTAAGTGCTATAGCAAAGGTCTTTGATTCTCTGGTTTCGGATGTAATATTCAATGTTTTTAGGAACCATATTGCTGACCAACAACATGGTTTTTATCGCGGACGCAGCGTGGAAACAAATCTATTGTGCTATACCTCCTATATTTATAATGCTATAGAGTCTGGGCTACAGGTCGACTCTGTTTACACAGATTTTAGTAAAGCCTTCGATAAAGTGGACCTGTCTTTGCTCACTGAGAAACTCTTCCATTGCGGCATTTCGGGCAATCTGCTATCGTGGCTAGAAACCTTCTTACATGGTAGAACCCAGGTGGTGAAAATTGGAAGCTATGTTTCGTACGAAATATCGGTAACGTCGGGTGTACCACAGGGGAGTCACTGCGGTCCACTATTGTTCTCCTTATTCATAAATGACATAACAGCTGTCTTTAAATACTCTAAATCCCTACTATTTGCAGATGATGTGAAAGTGTTCGCGGTTGTCAATGATCTGTCAGATTCTTTGAAGCTGCAAAGCGACTTGGACAGATTGAATGAATGGTGCATAGCTAATAAACTCTTCTTGAACAGAGATAAATGTTGCGTGATATCATTCTCCAGGAAAATTTCGCCACTTGTGTTTTCATATTATACGGATGGCCAACTTTTACAACGCGAATACAAGGTTAGAGACCTGGGAATGATTCTTGATTCTAAATTATGCTTCGAGGCACATATTTCCTCAATTATTGGCCGATGCTACAGGTTGGTAGGTTTTATTAAGCGCCAAACAAGAGATTTCAAGGACATTTCATCTATAAAAATTTTGTACTTCTCTTTGGTCAGATCAATCTTGGAATTCGGCTCTCTTGTTTGGAACCCCAACTACAACTGTCACATTGATCGTTTGGAACGGGTACAACGAAAAATGATCAATTATCTTTTGTTCAAATCCAATATTGACAAATCCTTATATACCTACCCAGAAAGGCTCCAGCTCGTTCACTGCCAGTCGCTGCAAGCTAGACGTTCTGGTCGATATGTAATTTTTATCTACAAGCTCTTCAATGGTCTTCTTAGCTGTCCGGAATTATTAGCGCAAATTGCTATTCGAACTCCTATATACCCCACAAGATCAGCTGCCCTATTTGCTCCACCACCACACAAAACTAATTATGGCCTATTCTCTCCAATAACAGATATGATCAACCATACTAACGACTTTATGACTCGCTATCCTGGCTTGGACATATTTTTCAGCTCCTTAAGGGCACTGAAAGCTTTCCTTAGCAATCAATGATAAGATGCTCGATTTGTTAATAAGTAAGAAAAGTTAATTATTAGTTAATTTCAATATAAGTGTTGTGTAACTGTAAATACATTATTTGGGCTTGCCCGTAAATGTAAATACTTGAATAAATAAATAAATAAATAAATAAATAAATTAATCTAGTTAATGATTGAAAATGCTGGACTTTTGTTTATCATTCGTGTTTAGGCTTGTTTACAGACAAATTACTTAATCTTTTGTATCGGTACCAGCCACCGGTCCGCCAGTAACACGAGTACGTCGGCCTATCACCCCAAAGAGCGTAGATAGTATGATGAGAAACATAATAATAACATTTGTCACATAAGATTCAGGTGTGTATAAAATCTGGTTAGAAGAGATTCGGAAAAACGACCTTATAATGATCAATTTGGTTTTTGAATCTAAATTGGCTTTACCCACTCTCGAGGCCGGTCTAATTTTGGTGATTGTGATTCTCTATTCGTTGATTTACCTATCCTACACTGCGGGAGATTTATTGACCCGTGGCGTGCTGCGATTTCCACTTTAAAGAGTCATGCTCCTTTCCCGGCTACCTGAGGTCTCCATCTGGACATCGAGATGAATGCCTCACCCAACGTGTGGTAATCGGGTACCTATTTTAACTCCTGATCGGGTGTTGTAATGTGACTGATATTTCCTGACAATATATGCAAGTAGCAGGTGCTACATCTGACAACGCTGCCTTGTCCTATCTGGACCTGTTCTATATCGGAGGGTGCTCTGCTTCATTCATGATGATATACAACGAGAGGAATTGCTAACTTTCACTTTCTAATATCGCATAATTTAAAGGGACCCTTTCTGCCGCGGACTCTTTATTGGTTAACGTGATTGAGTAGGTACCTACTAGGTATTTGCTGCTGATGCCGCCTCCTAGCTGATTATTTTACTTGATTTGAAATGGAATTTGCGTTCGTGGATTTGGCGAATCTGTTTGATTATTTATTCATGTGGATGTTGTTTCCCAAAAGAGATCTTCCCTAATTGGTTGTATGAGGAAATTCAACTGGCGTTGGTGGGGATTTATGAATCAGTATTTATTTATTGATTTGGATTTCGTTTGAAGACTGATTAGTTCTAACTGATTGTATATTTAAATTTCCTTAATCGTAAAGGAAAGAGCGTATGGAGTGCATAGAATCTACCATCTCGTTTACGCTCCTTTTTGATAGGAAAATTCACGGTTTTTCTCGGTTGATAGACTAGGAAATTTGTAGCGAGTGCATAGAAACTACCATCTCATCTACAAATTTGATTCAAAGGATGGCAGACCTAGAGTGCGCTAATAAAAGCCGTCTCGTTGATCTTCCAAGCAAGGGTTAAGAAATATCACAGAGCTCGATTGAAGTCTGATCTCACTCTGCTCCGAGCTGTGGTAAGCCGTTTGCTTTTATAGATGCCGCAGCCCGCCTTCTAAACACGACACGCAACAATGCACCTTATTGGCACTGCCCTATACCGTGATTTTATGTGTTTTATTCCTTATCATATTTCCCTTATCTTAAGACTTGGCGAGTTGACCTCGCGGCTATCTTACTGAATTGTCCTAAACCTGAACTACCTAAATTTTCCTTCAAATCGGTCAACGCGTTCTGCACCTTACCATTGTGTCTAGCTATTATAATTACATCGGCTTAACTTTCATTTCGCATTTTCACTTGTTTGTTGTCCAGGATTATGATGAACTTTCGGCTGTTGCCATTTATTTATTCGCTTTATCGATTGGTGTAATTTTCCTTCTCGTGGATGTAATACCTATCGACTTACTATTGTCTTTGCAAGGGGTTATTGTCTAATTTATGATTCCACAAAAATCTTCCACCCGGCGGTCTGTTTCTAGGTCACTCATCCTTTCGTCACGCGAGTCGAGAGTGTCTTTTATAAAGGCATCTGGCAATATTTATTTACCCTTGCGGTGGCCGCTCTCTTGCTGTTCCGTGTTTGAATGTGACCAGCTAGAGCGATTCTATTTTTCTGAATATTTAATGAGCTGACGGGGATCGTTTACTTGATGTAACGGCGGGTGGTTACATTATTTGCTTTTTCGATTTGGGCTGATTTGACGAGGGCGATGAAAATAATTTCCTTATCATCCTACTTAGGTGCGATCCATTTCACTTATATTGTACGGGTGAAGAAAGTAATATTAAATATGCTACCATAAAATAAAATCCTCTTCAGACTCCTTTATTGATTGCTAAGTAATTAAAATAAAGGGGTTAATGCCCCATATTTATTAGGGCATGAGTGATTCGATTAATTATAGCAAATTGGCAGGATGTTCACTGATATCGGGAATAACTGATGAGTCTTAAAGGGGACAAACCTACTCATGTTTTTAAATGCATTGCTTACTCATTGCCTACTCATATTTTTTTCAGGTGTGATGAACGCGGCAGATTACTATGGTCTGGATGAACTTCGACGTGCTTGCGCTGGATTTGTGCAATGCTGTATCAATGTAGACACAGTATGTGCCCTTCTTGCATCCGCTGAGCGATATATCCAATACAAGTGCACTAAAACCCTAGTCCAGAAGGTATAATGAAAATGTCCCAAGCAAAGTTTCTTCTTCTTACTTGAGATAATTTCAGGTTTTGGAGTTTGTTGATGAACATGGTAATGAAGTCCTGAATCTTGGCTCCTTCACCCTTCTCCCTCAACATGTGGTTAGGTTGATCCTGGTGAGAGATGAACTTCATGCCGATGAGTTTACGAAATTTCAAGCTGCTTTGATGTGGGGTAAGTTATTCGTGGCAATAATTTATCTCGCAGTTGAATGAATCAATAGGAGTTCGAGATTTGTTCTTAAGATTATTTGTGTAGCTATTTATAGTTGTTTTGAAATAGGAGTGCAACCAAGTGAGTTGATGCTATAGTGAAGCGGGAGGAAGTATTGATTGTTTTAATAATATCTCCGACGCCTGTAGTAGCACTCTATGCTTTTATATCTCTCACGACAGCTTGAAGTATTGATTTTGATTACAACAACTTGGTTGTTTTATCTCCTATTCAACTACAAACTGAATGAATGTCGATTAAAATATAAAACAAAGGTAAACTTTGAAGTTGGTATAAGGTATACAAATATGAAGGTGGATTGTTGATTTTGTTTCAGGCAAAAAGTACTGCGATAATAATCCAAACACAAACCTAAAAGATGTCATTGGAAACTTCCTCGAATACATTCAGTTCCATAAAATACCAGCAAACGTCTTGATGAGGGAGATACATCCTCTAGGCCTCGTGCCCTACAGTATTATCATGAACGCTTTGGCCTACCAGGTGAGGTATTTCGATTATGCTCCTTTTGCTAGCCCGTATATTCATGATGATAGACAGGTACTGAAAGACGTATTTATTAGGGATGTATACCTACGCAAACGTCTTATCTTGTCTATCAAGCCCTAGTTTGAACAATACGTTATAAATAGATAATTAGAGAGATGTTAGCGTTAACATTCAAACCCGGTTTTATAAGTTCCCCTCTTTTACCACGCCTTCCCTTATTTATTCTTGCACGGGAAGTCAATGATATCGCAGTGGTGCTCAGAAAGTTATTCTTTCGAACCCCTAAAATGTTCACCATGAATGTACTCAAGCGAATTTTGTATCTGAGACTAAAATTAAAGAGAACTGTGGAAACTGTTTCATGAAATCTAACCAAACCTAATAACAAAAACCCCAAATTTTTAGATACACCTTTAGGAAATTATATTTCTACTTATTGAAAATAACGGTAAAAGCTCATTATTCTCTTGGGCTTTGAGTTACTAGAGTACCAGTTTTCTCCTGACATTCTCCTACCTCCGTATTGCTCTCACAGAAGCAACATCAGAGGAAAAGCGCATAGTAGTACAATATCGCCGTCAAAACTTAAAAGACTTAATTGACGAAGGAAAAATCTATAAGACAGAACAGATCCTTGAAGAACTCTAGTAGAGTTTAATCTGAAAAACTCCATCAAAAACAATGTGATGGGATTCTTTGATCTCAAGAATCTAAGCTAGATAACACAGCCAGATCGCGGAAGGAAAATCACAAGAGGTTAAATAATTTAAGAGTATTTGCTACCAAAATTTAAAAATTCTCCAGGATATCGATGGATTTCCCCAAATCAATGGAGTTCCCAAATATTAATGACATACAGCATGGTCGAGTTTGCTGAAGAATCCTCTACAAACGTGTTTCCGTAAAAGATTTACAAGACCTGAATAAGCAGATCAGACGAAATTTTATGACACAAATAGTATGAATATTCTTAGAAGTCTTATTAGACGATCACCTGCGAATCTAAGTCAGAAATAAAATATCGGCCGAAAATATTAAATTCATTGCCTAACAGGTTTTTTTTCAAATTCCTTGTCTTAGCGATGGAAAGTAAATTGATTTTTCCCAACAATTTTTGCCATTAACTAAAAGGACCACAACGAAGTTATGCAGAACAAATTGAAATCACGAAAGGGGAGAACAAAATTCCTGACTGACAGTAACCGGGAAACTTCTACAGGTTGTTCTGAAATGAGAAAGTCGTCTTCCCTTGAAGAAAATCACTTGAGTTGACATTTTCAGCGTGGATGGAACGTATAAGAAACCAACTCAGTTTTCTGAGAGGCTGGTCGGATTTTTAGACTGATGTCAGTACTTAGTTGCTCATTCAGGACCTTTAATCAATTACGACCGCAGTGAAATGTGAATCGCGAAAATGTTAGCCAGACGACCAAATTATCAGTTTTTATTGAGTATTTCTATTACTTTGTGTAGAGGTTGAATTGTATCAGCTGTAAGAGTTGAAATTTGCTACTTTTTCCAAAGTTACAGCTAATTTCAAAGTTTTCTAGTTCTATGTGATAGTCTATACATATATTTAAGATCCATAATATGGGAAATATACTGAAGGGAACATAAATAGATTACTGAGCTTGGGCAATTTAAATTAATGTTTAGGCTGACAATTAAGCTGCAAAAATGTAATACAAATGTTAAATTTAAGACGACTGACAATCCAAGGACGCAGTCTGATGTACATCATCTTAAGGTAAGAAATAATAAAGAATTGAATAACCCAACAGCATAAGCCCCCAAAGTTTACAATAATCTAGGGTCGATGTGGTAGCGCAGTGAAAGGACCGGTTGTTTTTGAAGTTGTGTCCAATCGCCCTATGTGTTGACCACGGTTATTTTCATTTCTATAAATATATTTGTGAAAAGGAAATGAAAGTTTTTGAAATTGACAATAACAAACTTATCAGACTTATCAGGAAGTTTGATGTATCGATTTTTTAATCGTTTTGTTGAAATAGCTTCTAAAAGATTTGACTGTATTAACTTCGAGTTCTTTGAAGTTTTCTTTTCAGTACAGTGCTGTTGTTCCAATAAGCAAATACTTCCTAAGAGAATCAAATCTGAAGTTATTAGGCCCCAAGCAGTAACTTCTACAAGCCATTGCCCCAGAAGTTTGCGGAAACTTACGTGGGAGGGAAAGGAACAAACAGACATAAGAGTTACATGAAGTTCGGAATTTGTATTTAATGGAATATTTTAAAATTAGTCTTCGGCTAACTTGTCTTTGTAATAATGAATAATGTAATTATTACTAATGTTCATACTGCAAAAGGGAACATGCAAACAGTTTAGTGGGTGTTCCCATGGAACAGGTATTGTTTCACCCAGAAAGTAACTAGAACGTTTAAAAGAAGATATTTGTTTTATAACGCCTCATACATCTTATCTTTTTGTTCACAGCGTCGTTTTTGCTTGGTGTTTGTGGATTAACACATACGCTATCAGTATGTTTGCCAAGACTGTAGGTACATAAAATCAAATTCATTTAAGCTTCTAATCCAACGTTAAGTTATTGAGACTACGGATATCTAATATCAAGTCGCCCAGACTTCTGGAACAAGATTTATTGTTACTGCTTGTGGTGTCTTATTTATTTATTTTTTATATCAGCTTCAATAAAATTTGGATTATCAATAATTTCGAACTCCTCTGCTACCAATATACTTTGGCGATGCTAACCTTATTCCATTATAACGAGAAGCCATTAGGATACGATCAAACTCAGCATCCCAAGAAACTCTGTCTTACTCGACTATTATGCTTGATATATCATGAAACAACTTAAAACCATCTCGACACAGATACTTAAAATTTGTTGCCCGAACAGATAAAAACATTCACAAATCATTTTCCCATCATCTCAACCAATGTATCCTTGTCTTCTCTAACTACGTCCGTGCTATTAGGCAGACCCGGCAAGTGTCGACCCCGGAAAGCTGTCACCCAACAGAGTGAGGCGACAGCATCATGGACGCAGTATGTCCGTGCAGAGCTCCCTAGACCCCTACGGCTCCAACACCACCTTGAGCAGCAGCGGATCCAGCGAGCTGGCTTCCTCAGACGGGAAGCATTCCTCCAACTAACATCCGGCCACTGTCGCGCCGCCTCACCCGCCGCCTCCAGGTTCCCGTTCTCGGTCACCCTCACCCATGCGCGCAACCTACCGCCTCCCTCCCGTACTCACCGTATCCTCCTCCTCGCCCTCATCCACCCCTCAAGGCTCACCCAGGCACACCTTCACCTTTACCATTGTGTTGAAGAAGGTTACTCCAAAGGAAGGGTAAAGGGTGCGAAGATGGGTAGGGTCTCGAGAGGGTGTGTGCGGGTATAGAAAAAGAGGAGATCTACCATGCAGTGTGGTATACTTCTAATGTTCATTACCTGTAAACCCTTCCTTATAAAATGATAACAGCCTTATTTAAATTAACGATTCATAATAACAGTTTGTTACTTTTGTGCAATTAGTATTGAAAGCAAAAAATTTTTCTTAAATTTAATTTGAGAGATTTGATAATATTAGTCATTTGAGTGAAAAAAGATGCTTCCATACGTGTTGTACTTGATTGTACATCAGGTAAATTTTTTTGCATATTGGTGTCTTGTACTCTGCTAACTTAAAGTTTTGTAGAACAGAACTGTTACACCTACAAACTATTATTGACAAAGTATAATCATAAATAAGCAATAACACAATTAATTCTATTAAATAGGTGAAAAAATATTACTTTCATGGGTAGGTAATCAACATGCAAAATAATTTATTAAACTGTTAGAATATTACGGGTACATTCTCATTTTCTATTTCAACTCTAATCTGTATAAATGTTATGTAGAAGGAGATTTAAGTTTTATATTCGCGTTAAATAATGTAGTCAACCGGATTGATTTCATTATTGTTGGCAAAAAAAAAAGAAAAAATTATTATGGCCCGGATGGCATTATTGAAAATTTCTCTTGATACCAAGAGATAATATTTTGTCCTGAAACAGTCCGTCGATTGATTTCGGAAATTTAGCGCCTGGACTGCTTTCAAGTCGTGCAAGAATTTCTCTTCGATAAGATGGGACCTGTAAAAGAATAAAGCTAATAATTCTCCTTCGAAATTTGACTTATGATCAATCAGATTCGTCGACTTATGAGATTGTATAGAATTGAGAATTCCAAAACTGACAACATCGAACGTTTTGAATAGACCAATGGAACACCATTTTGTTTTTGAGTGTTGACGTTAGGGTAAATAATAACGAGTCAAAGTCAATTCTATTATAATTAACTACTTTAATAAAGGGTTGAAAATTTGTTCTTAATAATAACATATCTTGTAGTAATTTATAAATTACGCCGAATACTTACGATTGTGTTCACGTATTTTTTAATTGTATCTCATAAAAGACTGACACTAGAGAGTTAAAAGTAATTTTTAGTCAACCCTTTATTATTAATATTTTAATTTTTAATAATCAATATTTTTTATTATCTCTGAACTCTCTCGAGACTTTAAAATTTATAGTAGCTTTATCTTCCATTCCAACCCTTTACCTATACGCGTTTGAAAATCAATCAATATAATATTATGGATGTAAAACTGATTGCATGTGTTTCAGAAGAAGTTTCTTAATTTCTAATAAAATAAACAACAATAATTAACTTGTAAGTATAAATTATTGTACTTTGATGCTTCAAAATCAGAGATTAAGAACTTTTTTGGATTCACATATAATTATTTTTACAAGAGCTTTACAATAATTATACTTGGATAAATGTATACCACGACCCATAACAATCATTACCAAAATAACTTTTATACTTATCTTCAAACGAGCAATATTTTCATGCAGTGAAAAATAATAAATGATGGATTATACAATATCAAATTATCTACATAGAATTAGTAAAAAAAATATTTTTGATGATTAACTTACTTAAATGTTCTATATCGTGTGTATAATTATTACAATTCAAACCATTCGGACAAATCGTAATTTCTACACCGTTATAGATTAAAAAGTTTCCTCTACATATAGAGTGAAACTTATTTTTTTATTAACTTTTGATCTCGAAAGAAAATTTAACCGCTAAAAAGTTGCCTTTTTCTTATTATTTATTGAGCTTTTCAGCAGTAACTGTCTAACATGAATATACCAATTGATGCAGCATGAAGTTCACAAAATAATAAATTATGCAGAATGATTTTTATATTAGAGCTCCTCATTTTATTTAATAATAAAATTGAAGAATATCAGGAGATCGCAGTGCCTATTTCACACGAGGGACACAACAACTTTTTCTAACACATAAAATGGCGCTGCGAACAAAAAATACACCATAAGTAAATAAAAATTACATACAATTAAAACCGTCGCAACAGATGAAGAGAAAAAAATAAAAGAATAAATTATGCTTATGATAAATAACTCTCGTGATAGGTTAAAAGAATTATAACTCTTAAAAAAACAAAAATTCAATTTACCCCTGTAAAAAAAATTTAAGCCATTGCGGACAATGTTCATATTAACTTTTCTTCATAAAATGACCTGAACAATCACACCCTGAAGTATTTTCATGTTATTAAGAAACATCCTGTATAAGAAATAGGATAGTGAAATAAAAAAATTTGTTTGCTGAAACAAAATTATTTTTCGGATTTTTTGAATTTTTTTTTGCAAACGACGTATATCGAAATCCAATGCCTTAAAAAAATTAATTCATGTAATAATAATAATTCATTTTATAATTAGTTTGTTTTTGTGAAAGTAAAAAATCAGATTTTTGTTCTCTATTTTTGAAAATCATTCTGTATTAAGAAAAACAATAAAGATACATAGTAAAACCACGCATAAATAATAGAAACACCAAACATGCACAATATAGTTTTGAAATAATTTCCCCTTGGACTCTACTCAATGAGTTTCTTATTGTTCAATAAAGAAACAATTTAATAAAAACAACAATTTTATTGGCGGTAATATACGAATTGACGTAATAATATTTTTTGAGGCACATATTGTTTAAAGAATACAATTATGTAGTAGAATATCAGAACAATCTTAGTAAATTTATAAGTAATAAAATTGAAAAAAACTATACCTATAGGTCTTCAAATTCTTTAGATATTTAAATCTATCTAGGTAAACTTATATGTACACCTAGATAATTAGTTCACATATATATTTTTGATTATTATTATTATTATTATTATTATTATTATTATATAGTCATGTATAAACTGCATGATCATAATTGTTAACCCTTTCATATCATTAATTATTATTGTTATCCATTAATATAAGACATCAATAAATTGATTAATGTAATCAAACATTCCAATTATCCCACAAATTATTCCAGAATATACCTACAATCTTTCCCATTTTTACCTGATTAACCTTGAACACTGTGCGGCGTGACAGTGGCTAGAAATAATTTTGCTACTTCTTTTTTAATTTTATATAAAATGTAATTCTATTAAATGGTATGGAATCGCCATACTGATGCATCAAGTTTAAATGTAAAAACATAAATGAAGGAATTTTATCGTAAAGCGGTAAAATAAGAAAAATACATATCTAATAATTAAACTTTTATAAAAATCAAAATATTTTGCTGGAATGCTCTTCAATTTTTTTGAAATCGAGGCCAAAACTAAGATTCGTAAAGAAAAAAAATTGCAAAACATTGTTCAGTCATGTTCTTCCATTACCCACCTAAAAATTTTATTTGTTCTAGCATTTCACCTATTATACGGTTTTAGTTTAGTGTTAAAGCATTCCAAGACTCGACCAGGAAGATTTTAAATATTTGTAAGTCTCAATTGCAAGACTCCAAGAGACAAACAAACGCATCTACCTTCATTTTATTTCAGACATTAAAATTTGATGTATAATCTTTTGCTACTTAAAATCTAACATGATGTGTTTGAACCTAATCAAGAAATTTTTTTCTTAAATATGGGGATTTTCGTACAAAATGTTAGATTTTTCTTGTCTCTATCTAACGGCTAATCTAACTGTAACTGTAATTATTTATGTAACTTACAACTCATATTATGTAAGACTAATTTTATGTCTTTTTGTACACTATTGTTCTTAGATTTTAAAAATTAGAATTTTTTAATAGACAAACGGCATCTAATTTCAGATTTATCAATGAGATCTGATTGCAAAATAGAAACTTGTAATATTTGTCTTTTGGATTCATTTAGAACTATATGTCTTATATCTATACTTATAATATGAGTGTTTTCCTGTTTAAGTCTATAAATTCGAATATACTTTTGATATGCATGCACTTACTTTGATAAATTTTGAGCATTTTGATAGCATTGAGAAGTGATCATAATTATTTGATAAAATAAAATAATTGATAGTACAAATACCAAACAGGTAAAAATTCATTAAACTATAAATGAGAAATAATTAAAATTCGAATTTGTAGACTATACTGATCGATGTATTGCGGGTTTTGACTGAAAAAACTGTACTTACCAATTATTATTACATAGGTACAAGTTTTCTTACTTAAACGCCAATGGTGTTAAATGATTGTTTTCACCCAACATTGCATTTTTTTGTAAAAAAAGTTATTCTATGTTCAAAAGTTTTTATAGGATTTTTTAATGTTATGCGTTTAATATAGATATTTTTCTAGCACAAGTAACTTTAATAATAATTGTAGATGGGGTACATAATATACAAACCAACTTACCTATATGTACATACTTAGGTACTCAGCATAAACTCGCCTATATCAATTACCTACTTTACAAGGGCTTTTTAAATTGTATGTCTATTATAGATATATACTTGAATGTCTTTCAATTTTTACCAGAATTACCTCTGTTTCGAAGCACTTACTTATTTTTTTTAAATATCCTCAATTTTTTATGCACTTTGGACATACCTGCGTAGACTCTAATATGTACTGACTAAAAGATAATTTCATATTCAATGTCTAAATGTTGTGCTTCTGTCTGCAGATCAACAATTTTATATATGTACTTAACAATTTTTCAATATTTTTATAGAAATTTCTATTTACAATATATTATTAATTATAAAACGTATATATCTTCAAGAACTAATGAATCTATTGAGAACATAAAAATGAATTTTATTGTATAAAAAAATTCTATTTATTTATTTCTGCCCATAATTCTTATTTTTGTGATATATTTCAAATAAGTGATAGTATTGTTCGTGTAATAAATAATTTCTGGTTTATTTTATTTCAACAATAAATACTTATTTCTATTTAGGTATATGAAGAAAAACATAAAACAATGTTGAACTGGAATAATGTTATGCTAATGTTGACCAAAAACAAATATTTATGTGGGATAATAAGTTTAATAAATGCATTTAATTGTGAATTTGGATTTATTTATCTACACGATCTTTTCCACGATCAGGGTACTTTTACATTATCCTAATCAACCAGTTATTCACCGATTTAAATATCGCCCAGAATCTGATGTTGAATATCCATAGAAAAATGAGATCTAAATAGAAATCATGTTTTATTTTATACAGGGTGATTCATGAGTGACCTTACATAGACCAATGGTGAAAAGCGGACTTCAAGGCGGGTCGAAAACCACAAAAAAACTTTTTTTGTGTGATTGGTTAAGAAGTTACAGAGTGTTTTATGTCTCAGGTACAAAACTTTGATAGGCGATATTTCTGAAACGGCTGGAGATATTTTGTCGAAATTTACTAGGAATGGTGCATTCCGGAAACTCATCAAAACCGCATTCTGAGTTAATTAAGTAAAATATGTCTGCTCGAAAACGATAATTTACTGAGAAGTTTTACTTTGACATTTTTTTTTCGAGACGGTTTGGGTGTGCCGTTCAAATTGAGGAATGATTTCTATAGAGTTTTTTCTTATCTTTTCAAATTCGATAACAGTTTTTCAGTAGCACGGTCAGAAAATAAACTTTTTCAACAAAGACCATGGGGGCAAAAATTTTCAAGTCCGGTCCAGGATTTTTAATTAACTCAGAATGCGGTTTTGATGAGTTTCCGGAATGCACCATTCCTAGTAAATTTCGACAAAATATCTCCAGCCGTTTCAGAAATATCGCCTATCAAAGTTTTGTACCTGAGACATAAAACACCCTGTAACTTCTTAACCAATCACACAAAAAAAAATTTGTTTGTGGTTTTCGACCCGCCTTGAAGTCCGCTTATCACCATTGGTCTATGTAAGGTCACTCATGAATCACCCTGTATAAATACATGAATTTAATAGCTTGTTAAAGAGTTAATTACTAAGTTAATTAGTTTATTTTCAATAAATTTTATTTCTAGTTCTTAGTTAATTTTAATTTTGGGCTCAAACTAACAGGACCTACAAAAACTAAAACTATGAAATTAATAACAAAAAATAATGAAGGGGAAAAACTAAAAAATAAAGTATAGGTATAATACGAGTAGATTGAAAAATATTTAATGCTTATTAAATATTTAATTTACTTATTAAAATGTGTTATTAAATAACGATTAATAATAATTTTTGATCCTCCATGCACCCCTCAAGCTTCACATTTTTTGATTTCGGCAAATTATTTCGTTGCCTGACCTGGCTCTTATTTCTGGTAAAACCTGATAGAGGGGTGGTCAAATTCGAATATCATAAACCTCATCCCGAAATCGGTGACAGCTTTCAAGATATTTCGCACAAACCCACTGTGTGCCATATTTTCAAAATTTTGAGCCATGTATTTTCTCATTCCAATTTGCGGGAAGAAAAGCGTAATAAAAAAACTACTCGGGTCGTTCTACGAGATTATTTTGGATTCGAGGGAAAAATACCTTCTACATCCGGAGAATAACATTACTGACGAGTTTTTTCTTTTGTAAAAGGGAGATTAACATGAAACATATCTAGAATTTTCGAGCTTCCTTAAGCATTATTCATTTTACTCTCTTATATTTGTTTTTCATGTATAAGTATGTAAACCGCTCTTGTTAACAATTTACATGGCATACACCAACCCCGAACTGACATAAAACGAACACCTCCATGCAGTCGTGTGCAGTTTCAAACCAAATTTAATTTCTCATCTTGGGAATTGACTTCCGATTATTCCCGTTCTACCGGCCTCTAAAAACTCACTTCATGATATCGTTTCCAATCCTGTGTATAGGAACTCCGAGTTCCCAGCCCAGATACCACGATTTGTGATCAGCTCCCCCAGCACCCTACTGCCAAGCTGCAAGGAGAAAGTTTCTGATGTATAGTGATGATAGTGGTTATTCATTAGTTTGCTACCCCCGTCATTTGCTCCTTGAGAAGTAGGAGAATAATATCATTCCATAAATATCGCAGAAAATCATTACATTCAATAGTTTTTCTTGATCAAATAATAGTACCTACTAAATAAATAAATAAATAAATATCTTATGGCTGTGGTAAAGCCCAAGTGTCAGAAGTTTTCAAGTAGCCTCAAGGGCCTCTGACGTAACTTAACGACTGCTGTGAAGCAGCCGGGATCCCCTTTTTAACGTACCTCCCGGAGCACGAATAGTACCTACTGATTAGCTACAACGAACTAAAAAATCAGATCAGTCTTTATACTTTCAGAATTTTCCTAAGATGAGATAAAATACACCTTATTTGATCCTGTTTGAATAAATTTTTTATGCATTAACTTAGTGTCATTTCCTTATTCTTAATATGGCCTAGAACCTTTGCATGTAATATGATACAGGATATGATACTAATTGAACAAATATAATTAAATAAATAATTAAAATGTCCTCCTAATGCTTATGCTAAGCGTTATCATTTAGAAACCCTTTCTTTTCTATTTCTTTATGGACGCAAAGGACAAAAACGGAAGACGAGTAGGTATACAATAATTAAATTAATTTTATTATCGTATTTCATTATAATAAAGTGCTCTCAATTATTTTTATCACTCCTAGAATATGAACAATAATATTTGTAGCTCAACCATCTAAGTAGATACCTATATCTATTAGACATTTTGTTCCCGTTCAAATTACCCAAAGTATAGGTACATATTGCCAATAAGGTCAATCAATACCAACATTATCCTCAACGTTTCTTGTTTATGTATGTCAAATTAATAAATGACAAATCACTTAAAAGCTTGACAGACGAGGAAATGATGCGCTTGATCATTAGGAAAAATATCAAATAGAAAGTACCTAAGTACAGCAAGCAGCAGGTCATCTGAGCAGAAATAGCCAGGATTACTTCGCCTGCTAGAAGTATCTACTTCACACTGAGACCTAGAAGATATAGCAAAAGAGGTAGCATAAATAATTCTATTGCTATAAAATCCACAAAATAATGGACAAACCAATTGTTTATGGTAAAGAATTAACAGCGATTACGTTTTTACTAAGAATTTTTTACATGTGGCCAAAGAGTAATAACCCTGAAGATGTTACAACAGCTCTATATCTGAAGTTTCTAGCATTCTGGTCTCTTCTCACTTTTCCAGGAATATTAGTATTTTTTCACGTCTTTAATCATATCAATGGTAATGAATATAATACCTAATTACGATGTTTAAAAATTAATAAAATGCATTTTTAATAATTTTCAGAAATTGATGGAACCATGACTTTGGATATAATGGCTATCGTGGTTGGTTCTTGTAATATTTTTATAGGTCTGCTTTACCAATTGTCTTTGAAAAAAATAGTCAGAAACACGAATACTTACAGCGAACTGATGCAATATGTGACATATAATTATGAATCAATTCTTAAGAGGATACATATCGCGGTATCAGCAGCAGTTATATTTTCAGTAATTTATAGAGTCTTGAGTAAGGAAGAGTGCTTGAGAAAGAAAGCGATAGAAAATTCTATGGAAGTTTGCGGATTTTTGTTCCCTATTGAATTTCCATTTAGTGTCAATTATGATCGTTCTCCACTAAAAGAAATACTTCTGTTGCAACAAACAATGTTTGCAATCGTGATGTTTTGTACACTGACAAGTTGCGGCACGTTGATGATATATTTCGTGGAAAAAATGTCGGCCAAATTAAAGAACGTACGATCTATGATGACTGAGATAGATCAATATCCCAGCAATCATACTTCTGTCAAAAAAGCCCTTTCAGAAGTTGTTTTTGCTCAAAATGATGTCATTAGGTAATAGACATTTTCATAAATCATAAACTAAAGAAAACGCTGCCGCTTTTTAGAATCAAGGCAAACACTGTTTATTACGTATAGATAGCGGGTGACTCATTAGTCATTACTATGGAAAAGCTTGATTACGGCAACGTCGGTAATGATATCGAAATAAACCAAGGGTGGAGTGCTAGAACGCTAATTAAAGATTTGTCAGATAATTATTGATTTTAAATTGCAAATTTTGAAAATAGGGTGAATATTTTGAATGGTCTTTCATTTTTTATCAGTAATTAACTCTTCTAAAAGGGAGTAGAGTTTATTTCCAGCAATATCAGATCAACATTTTGATAATACATGGCATTTTAAAATCAGTAATTATCTGGCAGATCTGTAATTAACGTTCTAGCACTCCACCGCAAATGTTTTTGCAAATGGGTGGTCAAAGTGCACTTTGTAAAATAATTTTTAGGTATACACGGTAGCCCAATATCGCTTATTTAATCCATGCAACTTTGTTATTTTAAATAGGACACCCCCGTATAATTATACAATTCGATTTTGTCTGAGAAAATTATCGTTAACTCATAAATTAGCTCAGCTGTGAAAACCACGTTTATTGAATTTTTTCAGACAATATGAAAATGCATATACATATACGGTAATCTATTTAAACTAGCAAAGTTTTTTGGCGAACAGCGGTAATGGGCCAGCCTGTATGCTTAAAAATAATTTTACAAACTAAACTTTGTCCTGCCATTTGTAAAAACATTTGGTTCATTTCGATGTTACCATACGGGCGTTGGCGTAACGTATAGGTAGTTTTTCCATGCTAATGACTCGCCCAATATAGTTGGGGGTTAGTTAACTGATTAATGTCAACGTAATATTGACACTCTTTGGTCTTTGTTTTTTAAACTGTTCAAAATAGTTTTATATTATTATACAGGGTATTTCGCATAAGAACCACCGACATAGAGCAGATGCGTGTGGGGGAGTGCCTACGTGGCTTTGGCAAGTAGCTGCTGAAGAAGAAAGGGCACGTATATGTATAGGAAATGCAAACAAAGCATTCTTGTGTACATGGATCGTTGGAGCTTTAGTTTTCGAGGTGTTGAAGTTCTCCAAAAATTAAATATTTTTTAAATATCTAAAAATTGGCTGGCAGAATAACTCGAATTTTTTGACAGTTGTTTTACTAATAATTATTGAAGTACGTGATATACTCCCGATTGAAAATTATTCAATCCAGTGACCGAAATCTGGGTGTGTTGTTACCTTGTTATTTAAATAATTCCTACGCCACTGACTTTAATGCAAATAAGACAATTTTGGTAGGCACCTCATGTTGTTTAAAGGAGGAAAATCATCTTACGTGTTTGTTGTAGGACGCACTGTTGTTTAATTCCCTTGAAAATGAGCCCGGCTAGAAGTCCCTAACATTTTCTCTTCCCGTGTTATGAATTTTAAAAAATCCAGTTTTCTTAAACCCTCCTCCGCCCCTCATTTGAGGCCGGGCTCATTTTCAAGGGATTCAAGAAACCTTTCGGTTGATAAAAAATCTCCCACCCTCTCCCTCCATAATAAAATCCATAATAATAAAACAGCCATTTGTTTTTTTTTATTAAAAAAAAACTAATCAATCGATGGGCGGCCAATCCAAGAAAATTCGTTTTTTGCTGCGCGATATGGGGTAAAAACTGTGGGAGTTATGTCCAATTCCATGTTTTAGGTTTGCCCTTTCCCCCTCTTTTGCCCCTGATACACCGATCTCCACAAAAATTGGCCGAACCCTTGGGAAGCATGAATTTACAGGGTAGAATTATTTCGCCCCTGTAAAATCATTGCCTTCCCCTGAATTATGCCATTTTTTTTTTTTAATAAAAAAATTAATCAATCGATGGGCGGACAATCGCGGCAATTCGCGATTGCGTCTCACCAGGTTGTGCGTTCTTGCGAGATTTCGGTTTTTTTACCAGAAATTTTTTTGTCGGACGATTTACACCTGACCTAGGGGCAAATAACCGTTTTCCCCGTTTTTGTACCTCGTTTTCTCCCCCCTCCCACCTCCTAAACTTGTGCCAAATCGGCCACATAACAAGGGTGGTCTACTAAGTTGAATGAAACAAAAAAAATCAAAAACGAGTTTCGTTTTTGGAAGTTTTTTACGCTAAATCTGCCACACTAACAGCGGGTATTATAAAGGCTCAGTAAGTTAACGGGCAGATTTCTGTGTTCGTTTTTGAAGCTATTATCGACGTCAAATGATTTTTGGTGACATTTTTGTAATCCCTATCATGTCAAGAATGACAAAATTGCAATAGTTTCCACACAGAGTCGATACGTTCTTTAGAAACGGCCACAGAAATCTGCCCGTTACGTTAATGAGCCTTTATAATACCCGATGTAAGATTTTTTGCTACTGTGATTAATATAAATTACTATTCTTGACATTTTCATAACACATTGAACTTAAACTTGTTATTTTTTTCTAACGTCCATTTTTCTGCTTTCCCGTCTCTTTTTCTCTAATATAGTCAACTAATTGCAATTTTGGGATGAATCCAGTGTACCTATCATTAATCAAAACCAATAAGTGTCAATATAAATGAGTCATACTGTATTTAATACAATTCATAATATTAATTGTAATTAGTATAATCAGGTGGTTTAATTATTATAGCAAGTAACAATTATATTTCAGTGGAGTTTCTGATTTGAATGAAGCATGCAAATACATCACTTTTGTCCTCGTTCTGATGGGTAGCATAATAATGGCTATAACACTTGTAGATATCGTAAGCGGTGTAAGTTAGTTATATACATAATGTATGACCTTATGTATGCTAATTCATCTTCACTTTTTTGCAGACCAAAAGTATGTCTTGTGTGTTCACTTTTATTGGGTATCTTGGAAGCATTTTTTTAATTTCATTTTTTTGTCAAACAATAGTAGATGAAGTAAGTATGAAGAAAATTTTATTAAAATTTAGCCTGATTTACATGTTCACTAATATCGAGACTGGCCATAGAGCTAATTAACTGGAAAAAAACAAAATAGCAGCTTGCTGCTTCCCCTTTTCCAACTCGCTGGAGGGGTTAATATCAATGAATGATATCAAATGCAAAACGGTTAATGAATTTTACATATCGTTTGACAATTTTTTCAGACACAATTTTGAATAGTTCAGTGCGACTAAGAATATCACAACTCGTTTTTGGACACTCATCTGGGTATAACCACAAAATAGTTGAAAATGCAGCAATACCGCGTTTTCATCTCCCTGTACTATTTTGTCGAGTTGTATTTCATGGAAATTAAAAATTATTAATGGGACCGGAATATTCGAATTTACGACAAATGGTCATCTGAGACTGGCCTTCATTTTTCCGCTGTAAAATTCAAGGTGGTTGAGTTTAGTCGAGGAACACATAACAAAACACTCTCTCTAGCTCTCATACAACTACTCTCCGTCCGTAGTGTCTGTTGTGGGTAGTCGCCAAATTCTCGGGTTGGTCTGTAACAGTAGTAGGTCTTGGCCTTACTGAAGACTACATATCAAAAAAATCAAAGCGTCTTGACATCCTAAAAACCCTCTCTCACTATTTACAGGTGGTACAGTACTAACGTATTACTAACTGTATTACCGACACTAACGTTTACTAGGGCAGCGCATTTACTCGATGACGATTGCGATTTTTTGGTACCTAGTTAAGAACAACAAAAGAAAATGTAAATTTTATTATACAATATATATTTCAGAGTCTTGAGCTGGAAAGGGCTATTTATAACGTAAAATGGTATGAAATGAGTATTAGCAATCAAAGGACAGTTTGTTTGATATTAAATATGTCACAGAGAACACTTGGTATTGGCGCTGGTCCAGTAAAAAAAATCTCTCTGGAATCATTCTTAGCTGTGAGTGCATAATATTTAATACTGTTAATTACCTAAATTGATTTATTCTTTACAGATTTTGAAAGCTACTTACTCATATATTAATCTATTGTTACATAATCTAACTACATCTACCTAAATATTGCGTAGACTTCAAATAAATTTAAATAGGATAATATTGATTCTGACCTATTTGGAATTTGAGTTCGACGCCTCAGTTTGACCAACGTGATCAAGTTGATCATAAATTTATGTATTTAGGGTTTACAGTAGCAAAATCCTTTAAAAAAGAATAAAGATTCTGCATGTACGTAAGTATACGGTTACTCACAACTTGTGACTTTTCTTTCATGAGAATGATGTACCAGAAAACCCTTTTTTGACAGAAAAAAAAGTTAAAAAGAAAATCACGAAATACAATATATTATTATTATGTATTATTGATAATATATCTCGTCGCTTCAAAACGAATCAGTGGGTGTTAAATTTTGAATTTCAACCACTGATATAGGACCGATACCACGGTGACGATAAAGCTTTAAGTTGGAATATTTTCAGGATGGGAAAACGATACAGGGTGGGTTAAATTAGCAAAAGTCGGGCAATTTAGCGGTCAATGATTTTCTTTTTGATTTTTTCAATGTGTCGCCAAAATTCCATTATACTGCATATATTCAACATAATTCTCAGGCATCGTCGCTTTCCGGATAGATGGAAAGCTTCGAAGACAATCCCAATCTTTAAGTCTGGTGATAGGTCAAACGTTAAAAACTATCGCCCAATAACGCTCCTGTGTAATTTTTCTAAGCTATTCGAGTTTTGCCTCTTCGATCGGATTGCTCCTGATCTTGTCCACAGGCTCGCCGACTGTCAGCATGGGTTTGTGAGTGGTAGATCGACGGTCACGAACTTGGCGGTCATGCATGAGATTGTGTCTGAGGGTCTTGATGCTGGGCTACAGGTCGACGTCGTGTACACTGACTTTCGCAAAGCGTTCGACTCTCTGAATCACGATATATTACTGTCTAAATTGCATAGGTTTGGCTGCTCTGATAGCCTTGTTGAATTATTGGGCAGCTATCTCTCTGGCAGAAGTCAGTTTGTTGAGGTCTCTGGTGGCAGATCTGACGTCTTTGATATTTCTTCTGGTGTCCCCCAAGGCTCCGTTCTGGGGCCATTGCTTTTCAACATCTTTATAAATGATGTGACTGAGATACTTGCTGGTAGATGTCTGCTCTATGCCGATGACCTAAAAATTTACACTGTTATTAAGTCTGCAGATGACACGGAGACGCTTCAGACATGCCTTGATCGTTTCGCTGGATGGTGTGAGAGGAATCTTCTGTCTCTGAACATTCCCAAATGCTCGGTGATATCGTACTCCCGTAGCAAAAACCCAGTCTTACATTAGTATAATATATCTGGTGTCGTCCTGAATCGGAGTTATTGTGTTAAGGATCTTGGTGTCTTATTTAACCATAATTTGGCCTTTACAGAACATATCAATATGATTACCCTTGCCGCTTATAGACTTCTCGGATTCATTATTCGAAATTCTAAGCAATTTCTCAATACAGACACAATGTTGTCCCTGTTTAAAGTATTGATAAGGTCTCGCCTTGAGTATGCCTCTCTGATATGGAGCCCTTCTTATATTTCACACATGGATATTTTGGAAAATGTCCAGAGAAAGTTTCTCAAATATTTAAGTTTTCGTTCTGACTCGGAGTATCCGCCAAGAGGCTTCCCACAGAGTCAGCTCCTGGAGAGATTTGAACTGGACAGCTTACATGATCGTCGCACAGCTTCCTCCATTGTTTTTTTATACAAGCTTCTGCATAATATTATCGCATGCCCGCAGCTCCTTAGTAGATTGAACTTTGTAGTTCCGAGGATGGGTGCAAGATTCCCAACAACGTTTTACCTTCCAACGCCTCGTACACGTCTGCTTGAGTCGTCGCCTATTTATAGGATGTGCTCTAATTATTCCTTATATGAGAGTACTCTGGACTTGTTCTTTGCGTCAACTTCGGAAATCAAGTCGTTAGTTGTGAACTTTCAATAATTGTTGTACATAATTATAATTTTAGTGATGTAACCATTGTAATGATGTATTTCTCCCACCAATAATTGGCTTTTGGCTGTTGAGTGGATGTAATCTAAATAAATTATGTATTTTTTCCCATAAACTACAGAATTTTTTTTGGAAATATAAAGTACATTTTTAGGGCTCCATAATCTTTTAAAATGGGAAAGTCACAAATTGTTAATTATCCTGTATAGAGAGCCGTATACATTTATATTGTGGAAATATGTAATATTATTTTTATAGGAATAACTTAAGTATAAGTACCTACTTAGTTGTAATAGTTTTATATTTGAATTTCTTTCTAATGAATACCCACTTATAAAATACACATTGTTGCCACTGCATGTCTATAATAGTAAATTTACCATTGTTAGTACTTATGGGTAAGTATGTAGATAATTATATAAAGAAGAAGAATGGTAGGTTTTCCATCTCGTTTCACAGGCGTTAGCAGCAAACACAGCCAACCAGTGTTTTTAAAATACAAATAGCTATTTCATCCTGCTTCTGGACGCTTTCCAGAAGTTAAAACATTGAAATAATAATTAAATTGATCATATTTCAATCAATGAGAAATCAAAATCTTCTCATTGATTTTATTTATCGCCCAATGAAGATGAAGTCTTCTTCTTCTTCTTCTTCTTCTTCTCCTTTTTTGGCTTCTACTTATGTACTTAGCCAGCCTCCATGGTCCATGGTCTGTTTCCGTTACTTTCTTTCTCTTTTGTTACTAACACAATTGCCCAATAGAGTCCCTAGAGTGTACTGTTATAATGTGAATAAGCTATTGTATCGTGTTATCCCCAAAATTTTCATCAACTAGAGCCTTGAATAAAATGAAGCATTGTCTGCCAGATAAAATACAAACAATTGGAATGCGTGTTGAACTACTCCAATCAGTGATCTACAAATCATAGAACAATAAATAAAAACATGACTTACATGATGAACTTTGTTAGAGTAAAGAAACTAACCTGGAACAGTAGCGACATCTACTGAGTGCTTGTGGTACTAATGAGCTTATTGAACAATAAAAGGTAATATAAAGTTAGTTCTGCCACCCATAAGGGGTGGCGATCTCGCATGAGTCGTTGTAGGATTACCTGTTTTACCGACGTTGTGTCTGTAATATAGGATACAGGTACCCTTATAAGTGGTTGTTGTGAAAACAGTCAACTTCTACAAAGAAAAAGTTGTCTCAGAAACTCATAATATTATATTCTGTCTTTCTGAATGAGGATAAAATAATATTTCAATTTGATTTTCCAAATCGAGTTTGAGTATTCTGTTTAATGATCCAATTATTATTCACCATTTTATATTTTCACTACCAAAGCACAAACCATTACAAAACTTATGAAGAATACGATGGTCAAAAATGGCATTAATCATTAAAGAAAGTGGCAATTGTAGTGAAATGAGCTCAGACATGACTGCAATAGCCATCTCTCTCTTCCAAGGCAAGATTTGATGAAAAATTTTGTGGATCACGCGATATAATAAACAATTTACAGGGTTGTTTCTGTTTAGAATGACATGTTTCATTTTCTTACCTAATGGATTACGTAAAAATCACCCAAACTCATCAAATGTCCACCGATCCTGACCCCCAGATCACGAAAAAGTGGTTTTCCAAAATTCCCCCACCCACGACATATCGTGGGATATATCGTATTTTGATATATCGTGGAATACATCGTCAGACAATGATTGTTTGAAAAAGAACACAATAGAAATTTCTGTGAAAGTTGGCGAGTTCTTGTTCCCTATGGAATTTTCACGCCAACTCAATAACGATCATTCTACGCTATAAACGAAATTTATACTGTTTTGCAACCTGACAAGTGGCTACTATATTTCGTGGAAAAATGACGTCGAAGTTAAAGAAGATAATTATAGGACAAATTGTAACATGACCAATGTCATGTTACATATTTTAGTATTTTAGTTGGAAAATCCACACTGTATAGCGTTAAAACTGTACTTCTTCTGGTACGCCTGTTATCACCACCCCGCGCGCAGCTCGCACAGCCCGAACGTGAGATAAGGTATTTGTAAAAATCCGCAAGCCGAGCTCTTTCATTTCGATTCCATTTCTAAAAACAGCAATAATGATGCAAGCTAGCTAAGTGTCCCTTGTGTCCAGATTGGCAGAAGGTAAGGTAATTCATATTATAGTGATGGTTTTGATTATAAAATGGCTAATGCAGGGTGAGATTGATGCGTGAATTTTATCTTATAATAGTTATTATTATTGTATGTGACGAGTTTTGCTTTTGCTGTTTTGAAATACTAAGTAAAAACACTAAATTATATCGATTAAGTCTCTGGGGCTGCAAGATGTGCAATGAGTTAGATTAAGGCCATTAATTAACTAATATAAAGCAGTAGGTACGTATTAGGTATACCTACTCAGTTTAACATTGAGTTGCTTTTCTTATTTCATTGCACACTTAGGTCTCAGGACTCATAGTTGATTGTTAAGTTAAAACTGATCTCGACTGAAACTCATACAGGCAAACCCGCTCTCTCTTTTGGAAGAACTCCATCAATGTGAGGAAGGACCATGTGAGAAGCAGTACCCACATAATGTGACATCACCCGCAGAGACCACCGTGATCACCCGCCTGAAACCCACATAACAGCTCTGAAAGAAGACGACGGTAATTCTTCGGCTGGAAAGTCCAGAGAGTTCCAACTCCACAGCCAGATCTTTGAGACAATCTATTTGAGTCCAGCCACATGTCACACACTCGCAATTATTCAGTTAAGTAATTCAATGTGAATAATTCGCTTTTACTATCTGGCTTGCTTCCTCGCCTTCTTGCAGATTCTTCTTTTTTTTTTTGAGTCATATTTTTGCCTTTAATGATCAAGCTCATTTTTTTTGAAAATTCTAGTCGTCACCTACCTTAATAATTTAATTCTCTTTGATAATTGAGACATGACCTTTGTTCACAAATAGTCAATAACCCCTGACTCTGGTCAGTTTGATTTTTTTAATTCTATAAATCTTATTATAACAATAATGCATTGTGAAACCTCTGTATAATTTCGTACATAGTGCTGTCACTGTAATAGCTATGATTAAAAATTTTATCGCTTCATTCGATAGAAGTACATTCGTGAATTTTTCTAATTTCACTTTATTTAAATTCTAATTTATATTCTTGGAACTCTGAGTTGCTGTACTACTCTCACCACTTATAAATAAATTTGTTAAATTAAAATGCGTGTTTCCTTCTCTTACTGCTCAACCCCTCATATGTGTTTGCCAATGTAATTTTGAGAGCTAGCTGGTAGCTAAATAGCTGGTTATCTTTTCATCTCCGATTCTCCTTTGTGAAGGGAGATTGGGGATGGTAAAGAAGCTGGTTACAAATTAATGATGATTAATGAAAAGAAATTGCAAAAAAAAATACAGGGTGTTTCAAACGAGAGTTAGTTGGCCATATCTCATGAAATTTATACTTATGCGATTTTTGTGGAAATTTGTATTTAGTTGTTTCAACATTACCTGAGTCTAGTGAAAATATCTTGAAAACTGGTCCACTTTCGGTTACACTGGAAGTCACCGTTAACTTCGTTATTTTTACCAGAACACCCTGTACAAAAAATATCGTACAAGGTATGACAATTCTTAGATTGTCGAATCAAAATCGCAAGGAGAAAGTTTCTGATGTATACTTGGTGCTGTTAGTCGTTATTCGACCTTGAAGCTTTGGATTGGGTATAAGCTTACACCATGGATATAAGTAATATGATACCTGATACCTACTAAATAAATAAATAATTAAAATGTCCTCCCAATGTTTCATGATGGAAAAACCGGAAGACGAGTAGGTACAATAATTAAATAGATGTCCTGATCATATTTATTTAAAGTGCTTTCAATTATTTTTATCGCTTCTAGAATATGAACAATAATATTTGTAGCTTGACCATCTAAGTACCTATCTATTAGGCGTTTGTCCCTGTTTACACTTACCCAAAGAAGTATAGGTACTTATTGCCAATAAGGTCAATCAATACCAACATTAGTCTCAACGTTTCTTGTTTATGTATTTCGATTAAATGACAAATCACTTGACAAAATCATTTAAATACACTTGGTCATTAGGACCACTTGGTCACGTACTTCCAGCAAGCAGCGCTGAGCAGAAATAACCAGGCTTATTTCCTAGAAGTATCTACTTCACACTAAGACCTCTGTAGCATAAAGAGGTAGCATAAATAATTTTATTTCTATGAAATTCACAAAAAATGGACAAACCAATTGTTTATGGTAAAGAATTAAAAGCGATTACGTTTTTGTTAAGAATTTTCTACATGTGGCCAAAGAGTAACAACCCTGAAGATGTTACAACAGCTCTATATCTGAAATCTACAGCATTCTGGATTTTTCTTACTTCTCCAGGAATATTAGTATTTGTTCACGTCTTTTATCATATCAATGGTTTGTACCTAATGAATATAATACCTAATTGCGATCTTTATAAAATTAATAAAATGCATTTTTAATAATTTTTAGAAATTGATTTAACCATGACTATGGATATAATGGCTATCGTGGTTGGTTCTTGTAATGTTTTTATGGGTCTGATTTACCTATTTTTTTTGAAAAAAATAGTCAGAAACACGAATACTTACAGCGAACTGGTGCAATATGTGACATTTAATTATGAATCAATTCTTAAGAGGATACATATCGCGGTATCAGCAGCAGTCATATTTTCAGTAATTTGGAAAGTTTTGGGTAAGCAAGAGTGCTTGAAAAAGAAAGCGATAGAACATTCAGTGGAAGTTTGCGGATTCTTGTTCCCTATGGAATTTCCATTCAATTTCAATTATGATCGTTCTCCACTAAAAGAAATACTACTGTTGCATCAAACAATGCTAGGGATCGTGATGTTTTGTACCCTGATAAGTTGCGCCATGTTGATGCTGTATTTCGTGGAAAAAATGACGGCTAAATTAAAGAACATACGATCGATGCTGGCTGAGATAAACCAATATCCCAGCCATCATACTTCTGTCCAAAAAGCCCTTTCAGAAGTTGTATTTGCTCACAATGATGTCATTAGGTAAGAGACATTTTTTTAAATCATAAACTTAGAAAAACGCTGTAGGTTCTAACATAAAATATTTTGGAATCATAGCAAGCACTGTTTATTAGATGTACCTGCAAAAATGTTTTAATTTGTAAAAGATTTTAAAAGATATAAAAGTGAAAATTGCGATCAAAGCAGCGTACGAAGATAACGGCTTAGGTCTTTAAAAACGGCTTACATGTCCCTATCGTAACTTTTCATGTGGTATCCTGTAGTGTGGCTTGAATTTCTATACAGGGTAATGATAATTTTTCATCGTCCTGTAAAACAATTTCATCCAGACAATATAGGATACCAAATACCAAGTTAAGATAGGTGCATCATATAAGCCGTTTTTCGATATACTTACGTCGTTTTCAATGTAAGCTGATTTGAAAACGAAAATCGCGATATTCATTTGATTATACCTCATTCATAACCTACTCAATTTAAACTGTGATTGTAAAAACCATTATTGTCCGATTTTCTCAGACAATATGAAAATGTTATAATACAGAGGGTGTCATAATTGAAATAACAAAGTTGATGACTTACATGTATTGGCGGGCGACTCCACCCTGCATACCTGAAAATGATTTTTTATCCTACCCCATAAGAAAATTGAACTTTCTCGACTGCATGCCCCCGGAGAAAGTGCCACTTTTCCTGCCTAGGCGGTAAAATTATTTTTATATTTTCACGCTAGAGGGCCACCCAATTGCAATTGAATGCTATTTCCAGAGGGAACCAATAGCAAGCAAGCTTATAGCTGTATGTCAATCTGTCAATGTCAATAGACCAGCGAGACCCAGCAAATTAAATACTAATAGTGAGGTACTGACGTCAAATTTATCCGAACAAGGAATTTCTTTCAATAATAATTGTAATATTCAAAATCTAACGTTCACTATTAATGTTATCCATAAATAAATAAATAAATAAATTACTGATTGTAATTTAACTAATCTACGCTTACTGATAGTAATGTATTAAGCAAACAAATGTAGGTATTCAATAAATTTTCTTTCAAAACAAATTTTTTTCAAAAAAAAAAAATTATTATTATTATTATTATTGTGTAGGATAAAAAATTATGTGTAAACCACGGCGGTAAAGTGTCTTTTCAGGCCTCAAGAAGTGGCCAGCCTCGGCTGCGCCTCGCCTGGCCATATCTTCTTGAGGCCTGAAAAGTGCCACTTTACCGCCTAGGTATACAATATACTATTACAAACTGCACATTGGCCTCCCGTTTGAAGAGCTTTTTGGTTCATTTCAAAATTACGGGTGTTGACTTAACAAAGCTTTTCCGTACTAATTATTCACCCATTTTATACCTATCAAAGTTTTAATTGAGATTCTAGAATTATTTTTTTATTTTATCACTATAGGTATATTAACGTCGGTTTTTTATTACTACTAAGCAAGAATTTATTTTTTTATTTTTTGATTGGATAAACTTGTTACTTTCCCGTCTCTTTCTCTCTATGCAGGGTGGTTTTCAAGTTGATACTTTATTTTTAACTGTGTATAGATTGGATTAAAATAAACAATTTTCTTAAGTAACTTTTATTAAATAAGTCAAAAATAAAAAAGATAATACAGGGTGCTGAAAAAAATGGTATAGTTTTCACAGCATAACTTGGGCGGTTTTCAATATTTTAGTTTTATACAAACAGGTTATTTATTATAATTTAGAGCCACAAAACGAAGAAAAACACGGGTAAAAAGAATCATCAGTGATACAGGGATTATGACCATTTTTCCCTCAACAACTTCTACCCCCATTGACTTAGGTACAAGATCTTATTTAACAACGTTGGATTCCCTATAGAAATTTCTTACAAAAAAAGGTATACCTACCTCTAAATATTCAAAATTCCCTATGTTTTTGAGTAAATTGAGACTAAACTACCTCAAACCACTTTCTTTGCTATACAAAGTCATGGATTTTTTAATTATTATTTTATTTCCAAAGATAAAAATTATTATATCAAAAAAATTAGCTTATTTTTGCTATATGATCAAGTTTAGACTCAATTTACTTAAAAACTATGGGTAATTTCGAATATTCATAAGTATACCTTTTTTGTAAGAAATCTCCAAGGAATCTAACGCTGATAAGTAAGGTTTTATAAGTTCATTGGTGTAGAGCTTGTTGAGCGAAAGGAGCGAAAGGGTCATATACCCTGAATCTATGCCATTGATGAATTTTTTTATCCCGTGTTATTCTTTGTTTTGTGTGCTCTAAATTATGATAAATAGCCTCTTGAACTGAAAAACAAATAGGTACATTATTATTAACAGTACTAATCAGTATAATACTTAGGTGATTAATTATTATAGTAAGTAATATTGATATTTCAGTGGAGTTTCTGATTTGAACGAAGTGTGCAAATACATCAATTTTGTGCTCTTTCTGATGGGTAGCATAATAATGGCTATAACACTTGTAGATATCGTAAGCGGTGTAAGTTTACGTATATAAATGTATGACCCTTTTTATGACTAATTCGTCTTCACTTTTTTGCAGACCAAAAATATGTCCTCTGTATTCACTTTTATTGGGTATCTTGGAAGCATTTTTCTAATTTCATTGTTTTGTCAAACAATAGTAGATGAAGTAAGTATGCAGAAAATCTTATTAAAATTTAGCCTGCATGATTTACAGCTTCACTAATATCAAGACTGGCCATAGAGCTGATGCATTGGAAAAAACAAAATTGCAGCTTGCTGCATCACCTGTTCTAACCTGGAGAGTGAAAATGAAATCAAATGAATAACGATAAATGAATTTTACATATCGTTTGACTATTTTTTCAGAAATAATTTTGAATAATTCAGTGCGACTAACAAGATTGCAACACGTTTTCTGACACTCATCTGGGTATAACTAGAAAATAGTTGAAAATACAGCAATACCGTATACATGTCCCTATACATACTAACTTTTCAAGTTCTATTTCATGAAAATTAAAAAAAAAAATTAACACAGGGGGACCGAATAATTCGAAATTTTGACCAATGGTCACCTGAAACTGAAACTTTTCCTATTAGCTTTTCTGATTTCCTTATTGTAGGTTGTCAATAATACCGCAGTGTAGCCCTGCCAGTCTCCATTGTGCTTGGCTTCTGCCCGGATACATTCAGGGAGTTATTATTTCTCATATTATAACATAAAAATGAAGACTAACGTAATAATGAATTTAAAAACTAGGATAGAGAGACTCACACACCCTTCTCTAACAATGATTTCCAGATTACTATATACAATACTAATAATAATAATATCAGAGAGAGAGACAAAAAAAAAACAACACAAAGTAATTCAACACCAGACAAAAAACCTGTGCCAATACCCGTTTTGTATTTAGAAAATGATTTGAATTCGATCGATTAGTCTTCTTGCAATAATAATTATTATTGTTCGTTGCTTTAGTTGGAATATTAATAATTATCATCCTGTAGTGTTTTCTTTCCTTATGTGTTTAATAGCATTCATTCTGACACTAATTTATTAAATTTTGTTAATTTTCAAAATCTAAATCCAAATTTTTAGTCCTGCATTCATTTCTGTCCATTTTTAAATTTCTTGCTGTCTATTTATGTAAATAATTGCGGCAAGACCTTGTTTAATGTTTTGTTAAAATTATACAGAGTGGTCCAACTTAAAACGTCAGGACTTCACCAAACGATAGATAATTTAAAATAATGCCAGTTTCTCTAATACACTTATAGCCGGGAAAGCTTCCTTTTCAAGATACAGGGTGTTAAAGTTTTGGGAAAAAAATAATGTTTTGAGAATATTGTCAAAACGGCTGCTTTAAAAAAATTTAAATTTGGCACGCAGCATGAGCTAAGTATCTTTCATGATTTACGGCTTATGGTGATAAAATGCAAAAACCAGTGGCGGAGATATGGGTGTGCAATCGCCCCTTTTCAAAAAAAAAAAAATTGACGCCACTGACTCTATGGCAAATTTAATAATTCTATTCAATGCCCCATGCTTTTTAGAACAAAAAACTACTCTCTAATTTTTTTCACAAGGCGCACATTTTTCGAGATAATTAAGATTTTCTTAGGTAATCCTAGGCTCTTCACATTACAAAACTAATTTAAATTTCACGAAGTAGACTATGACCAAGTTTTGGCGTTTTAACCAATTTAATATCTGCTTGTTATAAGTGTCACTAAATCTCTTTACAACAAACTATTGGTATTATTTTCAAACATTACGATGCCTTTCCGATTTTCTAATCAAGAATATGCTGATATGCATTTTATCTATAGATTTTGTGATGGAAATGCGGCAGAAGCAGCTCTAGAATACCGCAGACAATTTCCCAACAGACGACAGCCACAACATAATGTTTTTTCAAAGATACATAATCAATTCGTTGAGAGAGGCATAAGGCCCATCATTAGAAATCCTAATCGTCTAAATGTTGATACTGTAAGAAGAAACAACCGCATACTACGTGAATTTACCAGAGATCCGAGGACAAGTCAAAGAAGAGTGAGTCGAACCACTGGAAATTCTAAAAGCACAATTTTAAGAGTGTTAAAACGGGATCGACATCCTTTTCATCTCCAACCTGTTCATGGTTTACAACCAGGAGATGAAGATCGCAGGATGGTGTTTTGTAGGTAGCTTCTGGACCAGAATAACGATTTCTTAAGAAATATTCTATGGACAGATGAATCGTATTTGACTCGACGTGGGATTGTAAATTTTCACAATCAACATGTGTGGGCTCATGACAATCCTCACGAAATTAGACCACGAAAGTTTCAACACGAATTTAGTGTCAACGTTTGGATAGGAATCTACAATGGTAACCTCTTTGGCCCTTATGAACTCCCACAGCGACTGAATTCTGAAAACTTCCTTGACTTGTTGGAGACTGAGAATGCCAATATGTGGGATGACATTCCAGTCGATATGCGAAGACAAGGCTGGTTCCAACTAGATGGGTGTCCGGCATATTTTGGTGCAAACGTTCGTAATTGGCTGAACACACACTTTGAAGGTCGATGGATTGGTCGCAGTGGTCCAGTTGCATGGCCTGCACGGTCTCCAGATTTAACCCCCCTGGATTTCTGTCTTTGTGGTCATCTGAAAGAAATCGTTTATGCAACTCCGGTGCCCCATAGAGAGGAACTCTTGCTTAGGATTCGGAACGCTTGTGCAGATATTTAATCACGACGTGCTACTTAGTCTAAACAACTCCATCAGAAGACGTTGCCAGTTATGCATTCAACAGAATGGTTATTTCGAACAATTGTTACATTAGTTAGGTGTTGTTTATTCCTGTTATTTAATAATAATTATTTAAGTAAAAGTTATTTGATTAGAATTTGTCTGTTCTTAAAATGGCTACAGATATTACCTAAGAAAACCTGAATTATCTCGAAAACGGTGTGCCTTATTGTGAAAAAATTATAGAGTACTAATTTGTTCTAAAAAGCATGGGGCATTGAATAAAATTATTAAATTTGCCATAGAGTCAGTGGCGTCAATTTTTTTTTTTTGAAAAGGGGAGATTACACACCCATATCTCCGCCACTGGTTTTTGCAATTTATCACCATAAGCCGTAAATCATGAAAGATACTTAGCTCATGCTGCGTGCCAAATTTCAATCTTTTTAAAGCAGCCGTTTTGACAATATTCTCAAAACATTATTTTTTTCCCAAAACTTTAACACCCTGTATCTTGAAAAGGAAACTTTCCCGGCTATAAGTGTATTAGAGAAACTGGCATTATTTTAACATTATCTATCGTTTGGTAAAGTCCTGACGTTTTAAGTTGGACCACCCTGTATAGGTACCTTTTTATAAAAAATATTACATACTCTGAGAATAAAAAAAAAACAATTTCCGAAACATGTATAAATCAGAGAGTGCAAAAAAAATCACACTGTTTTAATAATAATTGTCCAAATTGAAATGAGTGATTACCCTTAATTGTATTCAAGTATGTAATGTTTTTCGGTACCTAGTTAAGAAGAAAAAAATGCAAATTTTATTATATATTTTTCAGAGTCTTGAGCTGGAAAGGGCTGTTTATAACGTAAAATGGTATAAGATGTCTATTAGCAATCAAAAGACGATTTGTTTGATATTAAATATGTCACAGCGAACACTTGGCATTGACGCTGGTCCAGTAAAAACGATATCCCTGGAATCATTCTTAGCTGTGAGTGAATAATATTTAATTATTACTGTTAATTACCTAAATTGATTTATTTTTTACAGATTTTGAAAGCTACTTACTCATATATTAATCTATTATTACAAAATCTAACTACATCTGCCTAAATAATGCTTAGACTTTATATAAGTTTAAATAGGATAAATTTGATTTTTACTTATTTTGAGTTTGAGTTTGGCGCCTTAGTTTGACCAAGTTGATCAAGTTGATAATTAATTTATGTTTTTAATGTTTAATGTAGCAAAATGCATTAAGAAAGAATAAAAATTCTGTATGTAAGTATGTATAGGTATAAGTACGATGATTCATAACTTGTGACTTTCCTTTCATGAGAAGGCTCAGGATGTACCAGAAAACCCTTTTTTGACAGACAAAAATTTTAAAAAAATCCTGAAATATAATATTATGTATTATTGAATATATTTGATTATTTTTATTGAACCTTGTTTCTTAGTAGTTGTTAAATGTTCTTCTTTGTTTTGTATTGAATATATTGATATATGAGATAGCCAATAATGATCGACAACATATAATTATCAAGAATGACATCAGTTGATATTTAATTCAGGTTTATTGTTAACATATTGTTACGGGTCTCACAATAAATAAATCACCACCAAAGTCTGAAAATCTTTATTGACCAAATTATAACCTCTAATTAATAATAAACACACACACAGCTGACTACTACTAGTACTACATCAACACCAACTTGTCTATTCTTTATAATTCACTATCCTGTCACTACTGGCTTCCTTACTTCACACTTCACTTCACTACTGCTCTGTCTATACTTCAGTCTTCATTCTACGTCCAAGCCAATACTACTTCACGCGGCCGTAGGCGGTCCTTATATAGTCCCCCGACGCATCAGTAGTCACGTTCTACTCCGTTCTAGTAGGTACATTCTCGAACGTCGCACCGGCGCACCGGCCGTCGATTCGTGGATTCTGGAAAATGTCGGATTGTTCGGAGAGCCCACTCCAGAAATCCATAGAACCAACACTGTCCGTCAATGTGTCACATGACATGTGACTGGAACTGTCGCGAACATGTCATTGACTAACTCAGTGTAAAAAAAGCGAATGTAAACAAACAAGCAAATCGTGGACTAGAATGTTAAAGGTTAAAGAAGGAATTACTAGAATTTTTCCAGAGCGGTCTCGTTATAATATTATGTTGAATCGTATGTTTCATTCGCAGATTGAAAAAATAAACCCGATCGTTCGAATATATTTCAAATGGGCTGCCAAATTTCCATGATGTATTTTTCCCCTAAACAATAATATGTCTTTTTTTACTTTTATAAATATAGGGTGCTTCAATAAGAGCGCAAGTTTTGAATTGCACGCCATGTTTGACAGTCATAATGTCACATGATTATGACGTGACAAATCGAAAGTTGATAGATGGAAGTTAGTAAAAATGGAACATTACACGGTAGAACAACGCGGTCTGATTGTCAAAAATTATTGTCAAAATGGTGAAAGTTTAATTGCCACTAAGAGTAGTGGCTTTTAAAGTTTTTTTTTAAGTTTTTTTTGCCGATATTTTGCCGATAAAAATCCCGATATTTTCTTACATGTCAACTAACGTCCTCTAGAGGTTGCGGTGGTACTAACTTAAAAAAATCGTAAGATACAATCGACAGAAGAAGGAAAACTCTTTGCTAATGAGACTAATATCTTGTTAGATTCCGAATAGCAATTAAACTTTCACCATTTTCATAATAATTTTTGACAATCAGGACGCGTTGTTCTACCGTGTAATGCTCCATGTTTACTAACTCCCATCTGTCAACTTTCGATCTGTCACGTCATAACCATGTGACATTATGACTGTCAAACATGGCGCGGAATTCAAATCTTGCGCTCTTATTGAAACTCCCTTTATAAAGTCCATTTTTGAGGCGCCATAACCCCTTAAAATGGGAAAGTTACAAATTGTTAATTATCATGTTTAGAGAGAGAGAGCCTTATACACTTTTGCAATTCCGATACTGAAGTGGTCATTTTAGTCTCACATGTTAGAGACTAAAGTGTCATTTTTAGTCCCAAGGGATATAAAGTGACAGTTAAAATCCCTAGGGATTAAAGTACAAGTAAAAACGTACCATAGTAACATTAATCTTTATTTTCACTGATTTTACAATGACGTTATTTACGCAATGACGCCGTTTTCACAGGAAATGTTATTGCATTTTTAGATTGTCTGAGAAGAGAAAATAAGATTGTCTTTTACAGTTGGTGTTTAAATTCAGAAGTTTTTGAGTTATAAACAAGTGAAAATCGTCATTTTTCAAGTTCAAGGCCCTGTACAACGAAAACGGTTCCAGATAGAGAAAAACGGCTTACATGTCCCTATTTTAACTTTTTATGTACTATCCTATGGTATAGAAACATTTGTACTTTCTTTGATTTTTTTATTTGGCGACGCGTGGAGAAATCTCAGAATTTTTCAAATTTTTTATCACCCTGTATAAACATTTCATCTATACCATAGGATAGAACATAAAAAGTTAAAATAGGGACATGTAAGCCGTTTTTCTCTATCTTGAACCGTTTTCGTTGTACAGGGCCTTGAACTTGAAAAATGACGATTTTCTTTTGTTTATAACTCAAAAACTTCTAAATTTAAACACCAACTGTAAGAGCCAATCTTATTTCCTCTTCTCAGACAATCTAAAAATGCAATAACATAGGAGCTTTCCATTTAAAAAAACATAACTTTGATATGCTTTTGTCATATGGGACACTCTGTACTCCAAAATAATTTTAAATTATGGCCATTGTGATTCTGTACTTGAATTTAAAAAAAAGTTTTTTGAAAAAGTCCATCGTTTGGCCTACAGAGACCGCTTCGAATAACCTGGGACACTCTGTATAGAGTTCCGGAATTGCAAAAAATAGCGTATACACCTCTCGACTAAAGTGACATTAATCCCTTAGATGGATTGCTTCCCTCGGGCTCCGCTACGCTCGCCCTCAGGAATCAAACACCACCCGCGGGATTAAATGGGTCACTTTAGTCTGTTGGTGTATAATATACTATTATGAAAATCTGTAATAATAAGCAGTATTAATTTTATGGGAATAACTTAGTTAAAAGTACTTAGTTGTAAAAGTTTTATGTTTTGGTTTTTTCCATTTGTATCTAGTTATAAAATACACTTTGTTGCCACTGCATGTCTATAATAGAAAATTTAACATTGTTAGTACTTATAAGTGTAGATAATTATTATACAGGGTGTCAATTTGAAAACTTGCCACCCCCAAATTCTTCCTTGAAAATTTTTTTTCAAAGAAATCCCGGAACAGGTCAATTTTTAAATTTAATTTATGTTCTATTGACGTAAAAATATTTTATACAGGGTGTTCCTTGACTCAGTAATGACGACATTGTCGATTTTTTTAAATGGGACACCTGTATATTATTACATTTTCAGATTGTCTGAGAAAATCCAGTAGGAATGGTTTTTACAGTTGCAGCTTGCATTGAGTAGTTTATGAGTTATAAACAAATGAAAATCGCAATTTTCCATTTTGAAAGCAGTGTACATCGGACACGGCTCTAAATATCGAAAAACGGCTTACATGTCCCTATCTTAACTTTTGAAGCGATATCCTATGATTTAGATGAAATATTTATACAGGGTGATCAAAAGTCTGATAATTTTCGTCAACCTGTATGAAAATTTCATCCACACAATAGGATACCGCTTGAAAAGTTAAGATAGGAACATGTAAGCCGTTTTCCGATATCTGTAGCCGTTTTCAAAATAAGCTGCTTTGAAAATGAAAAACTGCGATTTTCATTTGTTTATAACTCGTAAGCTACTCAGTTTAAACTGCAACTGTAAAAACAATTTATATTGGATTTTCTCAGACAATCTGAAATTGTATTAATATACAGGGTGTCCCATTCAAAAAAATAGACCATATCATCGTCACTGAGTCAAGGAACACCCTGTATAAATTTTTTTTACGCCAATAGAACATAAATTACATTAAAAAATTGACCTGTTTCGGGATTTCTTTGAAAAAAAATTTCCAAGGAAGAATTCGGGGGTGGCAAGTTTTCAAATTGACACCCTGTATAAAGAAGAAGAATGGTGGATTTTTCAGTTCGTTTCATTGGAGCTAGCAGCAAACAGAGCCCACCAGTGATCTGAAAATATGGATAGATGTTATACATAAAAAGTTAAAATAGGGACATGTAAGCCGTTTTTCTCTATCTTGGACCGTTTTCGTTGTACAGGGGTCTTGAATTTGAAAAATGACGATTTTCACTTGTTTATAACTCAAAAACTTCTGAATTTAAACACCAACTGTAAAAGCCAATCTTATTTCCTCTTCTCAGACAATCTGAAAATGCAATAACATAGGAGCATTCCATTTAAAAAAACATAACTTTGATATGCCACTGTCATATGGGACACTCTGTATACTCCAAAATAATTTTAAATTAGGGCCATTGTGATTCTGTACTTGAATTTTCAAAAAGTTTTTTGAAATAGTCCATCGTTTGGCCTACAGAGACCGCTTCGAATAAGCTGGGATACCCTGTATGTACATAATTGTTGGATTTCAAAAATTCAGTCGACAAACTTTGCTGCTAGACATCTGCATTCCTAGCTCATTGTTATTGTTTCTAGAAATATTCAGTTGTTTGTCGTTGTCATAATAAAATAATTATTATTATCTGAGTGTCAAGGGTAGACCCAATTTAAAATAAAACTTTGCATTTCTTTTCTAAATAAAAAGCAGTGAACATTAAAACTGAGTTGTTCTTTAATAACCATCTAATTAATCCATTAGGTTATGGGCCCAGTCACGAAATAAAAAAAAAACCCGTGAAGTAATACACCCAGCAGAAAAGTGTAATTAATTTCAATTGAAGCGAATAAGTAAAAGAGTTCGCAGAATTCAAAAAATCTCGATAAGCTGTACGAAAGAAGAAGTTTAGCTACGCAATTAGCTTTACGAAAAAGGCTGCTGACACTGAAGTTACAAGGAGAGGCATCGTTGTTGAAGCATTTTGAAATTTTCGAAGATATAATCACCGAACTTATATCTGTTGGAGTTAGAATCGACGAAATGGACAAAGTGTCTCATTTATTAATCACCTTACCATCGTCATACGATGGAGTGATAACAGCTCTCGAGACTTTGACTAAGGATAACACTGGTTTTTGTAAAAACCCATTTACTTGATCATGAAGTTAAACTACGGAAAGAAAATGTAACCAGTACAAAAAGTTTTACACGTAAGCACACGTAGAAATGCAAGGTAATCCTCAAAATTTAAATAGCAAGAAAATGTAGAAAAGCAATATCCACCTAAAGTCAAATTACAAGTTCAAAAATCGCAACAATACAAACTATAAAAATGTTCTATGGGATTTGACAAATCAAATTTGAAATGCGAGCTGTATGTGGACGTCAAAATCACATAAAAGATTATTGCTATTACAATAAAAATTAAATTAACGATGTTGGCCGAACTAGAACGCTTCAAACAATTCAGACCTCAAATACAAAGAGTTTCGCATTTATGGTTGGAGTTAATTTTGACCAGAGGCACGAGAATAACCAGATAAGTTTTATTTTGGATTCTGAAGCCACAGACCATATCATAAATAATTGGGAGAAGTTCACGACATCAACAGAATTGAAGATTCCAATCAAAATATCCGTGGCTAAGGATGGAACTTCAATTATTCTAGCTACAAGAAAAGGTGAAATCCACATTTCAACAAACGAGGGAGAATCCGGTGTGCTGGAAAATGTTCTGTTTGCAGCAGAGGTCCCATACAATCTGCTATCAGTGAGAAAAATTCAAGAAGCAGGAATGACCGTTATTTTCCATGAAACCGGAAAGGTGGAAATAAAAAAAAGGGTGGTAAGACCCTCATAAATGGTAAGCCATTACATGACCTAGTTTATAATGAATTTATCATTACATGATTCAGTCTTTTAAATCATGCAAATAAAATGACTGAAATTAACGACTACAAAATTTGGCATGCACGATTAGGACACATTGGCAAAGAAAAATTTATTCAATTAAAAAAAATGATATAGTTGATGATATAAATATCAAAAAAAAAAATATCAATCCCACTAATGATATATGTGAATCGTGTATTTTTGGTAAACAATCCAAATTACCTTTTTCAAAAGCCAAAGACAAAAGTCATGTAAATAGGCCCTTATTTATTATTCATTCGGATGTATGTGGACCTATATTATAACACACCTACTACATTAGATGAAAAAAATTTTTCATTACCTTTATGGATGAATATATTCATTATACTGTCAACTACCTTCTCACATATAAATCTGAGGTTCTTACAATTTTTAAAGACTTGACATCAAAAAGTGAAGCACATTTTAATTTGAAAATCACAAACTTATATTGCGATAATGGAAGTGAATATCTTTCAAATGATTTGAGGGACTAGTGTGTTCAAAAAGGCATATCTTGTTATTTAACAGTACCATGCACTCCTCAGCAAAACGGGGTAGGTAAAAGAATGAATAGAACATTTCTGATAAAGCCCGTGAAAAATATTTTTATAATCTTAAAAAATATTTTTTGGGGAGAAGCAGTACTGACAGCAACATATTTTGTTATTAAATAACACCAAACAAAGCAATAAAGCATCAAAATAAAACACCATTTGAACTATGGCATAATAAAAAGCCAAGATTAAGCAATTTAAAAATATTGGATCTACCGTATATCTATATTCACAATAAAAGCAGAAAAAGTAAATTCGATAATAAATCGTTTAAAGGTGTTCTGGTTGCACTGAGCGAAAAAGGGACGTAAATATAACGAAAACGTACGTTGTATCAATGAATTTTAACATGGAAACTCGTCCAACGTACAAGTTTATTCTCTCAACGAAAAGGAAATCATTAATCTATGAACATATTCACTGACCGAGTCTTTGATTCGTTGAAGAACGAACAAGTTGTTGTATTAACGAATTTTGTTCATTGAGGAGTAGAGGGTTACGTTCGTGTAGGCAACGAATTTTTTTCGTTAGAACAATTAATGCTATGTTATTATTTGATGACCATGATTCGTTGATTTTATAATTCTAAATGGTTGGTTTACGTACACTGATCATAGTTTCGTGGATTTGATTCATAGTACCAATGAATTCTGTTCGTTAATATAATGATCCATATACACTGTCATTATGAATATTTACATTGTTATAAAGAAACATTTAACGTTAATAATATGAATAATTTTAATAACTTAACGTTTTTTATTCATTCCTATAATGAAAACTGATTGTTGGTTAAACAAATAATTGTCGTAAATTAATGAAAACCATTCATATAGCACAGGACAATAAAAAATTTATAAAAAATCATTGCTCATCATTATAGAATTTTGTTTATTTTATAACTTTGCAGTTTTACATAGGTGTAGATATATTGAACATACATGGTGTTGGTACTAATCCAGGGGGTAATCTGAAATAAAAACAAAAAAAATTAAACAAATATCAAAGGCTCTTAAAATATTGAAAAATTTAAATCGTATATTGTCGAAGTACCTATACCTAAATAGGTTTCCTCAATCGAAAATACATCTTTCGCAATACAATATAAAAATTGTTGTATGTGAAGATTTCTGTTTTTAAGATGAATAATGTGGTCTTCGACTTGCTACAAACATTTAGCCAAAAACGACAGATTCCTGAGAGTCCTTCATGGTAAATCTTGTCACCTTTTCTTTGTCTGCATCATCCTTGGAAACGAATTTGTTCGAAGGCACAAAGTAACCGTGAAGACACCATAACATAGGCGCAATTTTCGAACCTGCACATAAAAAACATAAAAAAAAAGAAAGATGTATAAAATTAGTTAATATATAAAAAACCCACCAGCCAGTAGCCATTAGGCTGTTTTCCAACGTCCTTAAGTCTTTAAGGCGACATTGATTACAGGTTTTCCATGTGTTGTCAGATTCTTCGGAAGTTAAATTGTCAAATTTTAGGGCACGCAGGCAAACTTCTGCATCCTCTTCGCAGGTTCTGAAAATTTAAGGTTCTTAAATTGGAGTCACGTATGGAAGCTAAAATTACAAGTAAAAATAATAATTAAACTGTACTTACCTTTATTGGAACAGATAGTTAAGGGAACTAAACACGAACTACTTGGTTTATCTAATTAGTTTACGTATAGGTAGGTAATATACCTATTATTGTTTTGTAATATCACTATATACACTGTACCTATTTGTCAAAAAAGTGGGCAAGCAAAATCTTAGAAACGAGTCGGTTCTTGACGAATATGTACTGGAATACTGTGAAAACAGAACCGACGTAGAGTAACAACTGCAGGCTGTCTACTGTCTGATGGAGACTCATCTAGTAGTCGCCACTGCCAGTGGATGACCCTTTTCAGAAAAATTTATAAAACCCAACAAATTTGTACGTCAAGACGACGAACAGATTCGTTATATTCACGTATTCCAGATTAGGGTTCATTGGCACAACGAATATGTTTCATTATTCTATAAAAATATTTTATTAATTTTTAGTTTATTGGGCAATGTATTGGATTCGTTAATGCAATGAATATTTTTCGTTAAGTTATTAAAGTGTTTCGTATTTACAATGAATTGCGAGTTATTGTTCAATGAGGCTTGTTTATCGTTCGATAATTTTGTTCATTGTCACAATGAAAAAATTGTTCATAAAAATTGATGAACTTGTTCACTGCACTAACGAATACATTCGTTTAACTGACGATGAATTCATTTGGGTGACGAAAATTTTACATGAATTAATGTAAAAATATTCTTTAATACAATAAATGAGGATACTTTGTAACGACAAACCTTAGTATTGTTTAACAAAAGACCATTCGTAACATTTTATAATATTAACGAACAAATTCATTGCCTCAATGAATACTGGTTTAATAAACGGCATTTATTAATATCACGAACGATATTTTTCTCAGTGTGGGTACGAACCGAATGGCTATAAGGTGGTAAATCCAGACACCAGTAAATTAATAACGGTTCGAGGTGTTATTGTGGATGAAACAAATTTTAGAACATCAAGGCCTAAACTTGGTGAAAGGGTTAGTAATAAAAGCTCTGTAGAAACAAAAATTCCGAAAATTGATTCAAGGTTGTCTGAAATGCCTACTACTACTCTCTACTACTACTACTACTACTACTACTGCTAATAGTAATATAAATCGTAATCGTACAAATCTGAAAATAAATCAGATAAATCAGGAACAAAACCTGATAAATCCATCAACAAAATGGATAGTAGTGAACACATAGAGTCCTCATCACATGAAGTAAATTTACAAAATGAAAATTGTAACGAACTCAGACAAAGTGACAGAATTAAAAAACTTCTACCTTCTAATTATAGCGAAGATAATTACGATCTAGAAAACTACTTATTATTAACAAAATCACTAAATTATGATATTCCTGAAAATTATCATGAAATGAAAATTAGGGTGGACAGAATTCAGTGGGAGCAAGCAATAAAAGAGGAAATAAAGTCTCTTATAGATAACAATACTTGGTCATTAGTTTCAAAGCCACCAAATAAAACTATAGTTGACTGCAAATGGGTATTTTCAGTTAAAAATGATGTTTTTGGAAATCCATGTAAATACAAAGCAAGATTAGTGGCTAAAGGTTTCAGTCAAAAATATCTTGTTGATTATGACGAAACTTTCGCTCCCGTAACCCGGATAACTACCTTCAGATTTTTAATTGCTTTTGCCAATCAGTATAACTTGCTAATCCATCAAATGGATGTAAAAAGTGCATTTCTAAATGGAATTTTGAAGGAGGAAATCTATATGAAAATTCCAGAAGGAATTAAAAGCTGAAAATAATCAAGTGTGTAAATTGCATAAGTCATTATATGGATTAAAACAGTCTGCAAGCTGTTTGTTTGAAAGATTTGATGAAACATTAAAACAATACGATTTTTAAAACAGCGAAATAGACCTTTGTGTTATGGTTACTGATATTGTTACATTGTTATATTGATATATTGTTAGAATATGTCGTTTGGACAAGGGATATTGGGAGTACTTCAGAATACGATATCGGTCGTGAGCGAATGTTCATGTTGTAATACTTTATATCTTATTAAAGACTACGTTCCATTTTGAGTAGCGTTTTGGAATTATAAGTCATCGATTGGGAGCTAGTCGTAACATCAGAAGTGGGGATTAGAATTTCCACGAGCCTCTGTAAGTGTCACCCAAATTGATTAATAAATAATCGGTGCCTAAATAAAGTGAAAATGAGTGAAGATGGATGCTAGAGAAGCATATTGAACGAAAGATACGTGAAGCCCTGAAAAGAACATGCAGTCAGCGCAATCCGAATATAGAACCTAACGACGTGGAAGTTGAATCAACAGAAGGTTATTCGTCAATTGTTCGTGGTGAGATTATACCTACCTTTGATCCGGATGACAAGACTTCAACAGTGACAAGTTGGTTACAAAAAATTGACCAACTTGGCGAAATACATGGTTGGAATGACTATCAGAAATCAGTCTTCATGCAACAAAAATTGAAAGGTTCAGCACGAAATTGGTTTAATCGTTTGGAAGATTAGAAAAAGAATTGGATCGAATGGAAACTCGCATTAACCAGATCATTTTTTTGGTACAGATTACGTAAATGTTTAGAAGAACTAATTGCAAGAAAGAAAATATCAGTATTCTTCACCAGATGAGCTTTATATGCTGAACTGAATTCAACTTATCATGTGACTAGTTCGCTAAGAGCTTTTGGTGGAGCAATTATAAGAGCAGAGAAGGCTACAAACTTCACTTTAATAATTGATGATGTTGAAATAGCAACGTCTGCTTTCATAACTGATGCGAACATGGAGAACTTGGAGATGATTGTTGGACAACCTGTCATCAACACCGAAGGCGTCTCACTTGTTGTATGTGCAGGAAGGGCGAAGCTCACAAGAGATAATCAAGAAATTCTACGTGAGATAACCTTAGAAACGGACGAGGCACGTCCAGAAATCATCCTCGACAGAGACGTCACATTACACCCTCATTCAACATCGATGGTCAGTGTCAAGATAAATGATGTCCGTGAAGATGAAGAAGTTTATATGGATTGCAAACGTTTCTAGCTAGGCAGAATTTTGATATGTATCCCGAGTATGGTACTAAAAGGCAGAACTAGCAAGATACCAGTTTCGAACACGGGTGACAAAGAGATAAACTGGAAGGAGGGAAAGCTAATTGGTAGAGGTAGTAGGTGTGACAATTCATCGGTCTTAGATGAATTCAGGGTGAGTTTATTGGAGAAAAATATTGATTTTAGAGATATTCTAATAGATGGAGTAGATATAAATAGGGATCTGGATATTGCTACTAAAAGTAATCTTTTGAGTGTCTTAAATAAATGGAAACACTGTTTTGCAGATAGTTCAGCTCAACTGGGGAACAGTTAAAGGTTGTGAGATAGAAATAAAGCTGACAAATGAATCCAAACCAGTGTGTTATAGACCTTATAGATTGTCTATGACGAAAAGAGATGTAGTAAGAGGAAAAGTAACAGAGTTGTTGAGTTCAGGTATTGTCAGGGAGTCAGATTCTAGCTTCGCGAGTCCCATTGTACTCGTTAAAAAGAAAAATAATGAATTTCGGTTGTGTGTAGATTACAGAGCACTGAATAAGTTAACAATGAAAGATGTCTATCCAATGCCAAATATAGAAGAACAATTGAATATGCTGGGGGGGAAAATTTATTTCACTACCCTATACTGTAACCAAGGTTTCCATCAGATATCTGTAGCACCAAATTCAATTTCAAAAACAGCTTTTGTGACTCCAGATGGTCACTATGAGTATTTGAAAATGCCTTTCGGTCTTGTCAATGCGCCTTCTGTTTTTCAAAGAGCTATCAATAATGCTTTAGGTCATTTACGTTACGAACAAGTTTTAGTTTATATGGATGATCTATTATTACCGTCGGCATCTATAAAGGATGGCTTAGATTTACTTGAAACTGTGTTGAAACTTTTAGGCAACGCTGGATTTAAATTGAAGTTACAAAAATGTTCATTTTTGAAAAGCACAATTCACTTTTTAGGTCATGAGATTGGGTCTGAAGGTATATCGCCAGGTACAGCTAAAGTTTAAGCTGTTAAAAACTTCAAACAGCAGTCGAATGTTCACGAAGTTTGACAATTTCTTGGTTTAGCTGGATACTTTCGTAAATTCATTCACAATTTCGCTACTATTGCATCACCACTAACCAAATTGACTAAAAAGAAGATACCTTTTGACTGGGGAGGAAATCAATCTAATTCGTTTTCAGAACTTAAAAACCACTTAATCGCAAAACCTATTTTGATGCCATATAATCCGCTTCTACCCACAGAAATACATAAAGATGCTAATTCAAAAGGTTTGGGAGGTATTTTTCTTCAAGTTCAGCAAAACAGTCAATTAAAACCCGTTGCTTATTTCAGTCGAGTTACCACTCCAGCTGAGCAGGTATAACACAGCTACGAATTGGAAACTTTGGTGATTGTCGAAAGTCTAAAACGTTTTAGAATCTACTTGACTGATCATCATCTCAAAATCATTACCGATTGTTCAGCTGTTCGATATACCTTTTCAAAGCGTGACTTGATTCCCAGAATTGCCAGGTGGTGACTTTCGATTCAGGATTTCGATTTCGAAATTGAATATAAGCCAGGTTCAAGTATGAAACACGTGGACGCACTAAGTAGAAATCCACTAAACGTTTTACAAATTAGCCCCGAAGACTGGTTCTTAACTATACAGTTACAAGATGATAGTCTTCAAAACATTGTGCAACGAATTAAAGAAAATTCAGATCAATATTTGAAACGTGAATTTGTTTATAAAAATAATCGATTGTATAGGAAAACAATTAATGGTGAGAGGCTGGTTATACCAAAATTTGCCAGGTTTCAGTTGTTAAGAAAATATCACGATGACATAACCCCGGTTTTGGACGTTGTTTAGACTTAATTAAAAATGAATTCTGGTTTGTAAAAATGTCTAAATTTACTAAAAAATATGTTCTTGCTTGCAGTGTGGGTACGCTAAAGGCAACTATGGCAAAACCGAAGGAGAGTTACATCCGATTCCGAAACCTACTACACCCATGCACACTATACATGTAGATCATGTGGGACCGTTTCCGAAAAGCAAAACTGGATTCTCATATATACTCACTGTTGTTGATTCTTTTACGAAATATGTAGTCGTTAAACCATCTAGAACTTTGGGTTCTGCAGAATGTATTAAAAACCTACGGGAGATTTTTGGTGGATTTTTAGGATATCCGAAAAGAATAATTAGTGACAACGGTGTTGCTTTTACTAGCAGATATTTCAAAGAATTTTTTGTGAATGATAAACAAGTTAAACATATAATGACAGCTACTGCTACTCCAAGGGCAAATGGCCAGGTAGAGAGATATCATAGAACATTGTTAAACGCGATGAGAACTACATGTAGTGATGATGATAGATCTTGGGATGAAAAAATTCCTGATATTGTATGGGGAATGAATAATACACGTAACAGTAGTACAAAGTATTCACCTTTCGAGCTTCTCTTTGGTTATAAAGGCAATTTATTCAATAATATAACACAGTCAGACTCTGTTGAGTTTTCGAAAAGGAGGGAAAATGCGAGCAAACATTTGAAAAGAGTGGCAGATAAAATGAAAATTCAATATGATCGTAAAAGAAATAAGCCACCAAAGAAATATAAGAAAGGTGACTTAGGTTTGTGGAAAGGAGGGGTCTCTTGTAATGAGAAAGGTGTTATTAAAAAGTTAAATAAGCAAAAAAAAAAAAAGTTAAATAAGTTGAGAAAATATTCGAAGGTGATAGATATAAAATAAGAAGTGTAAAAGGTATGAGAGGATACAAAAATTTCATTACTTTAGTTGCTGCTGACTCCCTACGACCTTACCGAAGTTGTGTTAAAGACAGTGTTTCATCTTATAGTAGTGACTCAGAGAACGACATAAGAGATAGACATGATTTAATTGATTTATTAGAGAGCTGAGAAATATTTAAGAAAGTCGGACAGGACGACTATAAAGGTAGCCTGTGATCCTTTAAAGCATTTTCTTCACTACTTATCGTGTTTGAGAAGTCGGACAGGACGACTATAAAGGTAACCTGTGAAGTATTTTGTTTATTTGTTGTGGTTCGGCAGTCGGACAGGACGACTATAAAGGTAACCTGTGAAGTATTTTGTTTATTTGTTGTGGTTCGGCAGTCGGACAGGACGACTATAAAGGTAACCTGTGAAGTATTTTGTTTATTTGTTGTGGTTCGGCAGTCGGACAGGACGACTATAAAGGTAACCTGTGAAGTATTTTGCTTATTTTTTGTGGTTCGGCAGTCGGACAGGACGACTATAAAGGTAACCTGTGAAGTATTTTGCTTATTTTTTGTGGTTCGGCAGTCGGACAGGACGACTATAAAGGTAGCCTGTGACTTTGCTATAAGAACTTCTACGTACTGTATTTTCAGCAGTCGGACAGGACGACTATAAAGGTAACCTGGGTACCGTTCTACTTTATATTGATTGCCTGTGTGGAATCTTGATATATTCAAATAATGTACTCGTAAGAATAAGATGATTCCAGATTTGAAAATATGATGCAATTATAAGACAGAAGTTTTAAAGAATAAAAATTTACCTATTCTGTGTGGTATAGTCTTGGAAAGGTGCTCTGGCCAAGTGCTCTTTCTTAGACCAGTAAATTCAAAAGTAAGAAGAAATATGATTGCATATTCAACACGTAAATCTGTGTGGTGTAACTTAACGTAATGATGTCACATCTGGAATAATCCGACGTAAGACTCACATACTGCCAGCAATTTTTCTGTTTGATTTCAGCTACCCTGGTTAAATGAAATATTTAGCAGTTTCTGGAAGAATTTCCGAGGACAGAAATTATAAAGGATGGCCGAATGTTATGGTTACTGATATTGTTACATTGTTATATTGATATATTGTTAGAATATGTCGTTTGGACAAGGGATATTGGGAGTACTTCAGAATACGATATCGGTCGTGAGCGAATGTTCATGTTGTAATACTTTATATCTTATTAAAGACTACGTTCCATTTTGAGTAGCGTTTTGGAATTATAAGTCATCGATTGGGAGCTAGTCGTAACATTTGTTTGTATTTTCTAGACAAAGGTCATATAAGTAAAAAAATATTTACGTTATTTTATATGTAGATGACTTGTTGATAGTATAACAGGTGACTATAAAACAATCACAAATTTCAAGCAATACCTAATGAAACTGTTTAAAATGGATTTAGATGAAATCAAATTATTCTTAGGTATTAAAGTCGCAAAAACAGAAGATCAAATAACACTTGATCAAACTGCATTTTTAAATCGTATATTAATTAAATTTAAAATGACAGAATGCAACCCAGTAAACACACCTTTACCTCCTAAATTGGATTATAAAGCCCTCAATTCAGATGATTATTATGAGGCGCCATGTAGAAATCTAATTGGATGTCTAATGTATGCAATGTTGTGTACTAGGCCTGATATCTATACTGCCAATAAATATTAAGTAGGTTTCAAATAAAAATAATAAAGAGCTCTGGCAGTGTTTGAAAAGAGTTCTTAGATACATAAAAGGTTCAATAAATATCAAATTAAGATATAAAAGAAATAATTTCGATGACATTTTAACAGGGTATGTAGACTCCGATTGGGGTAGCGATGAAACCTGCCGAAAAAGTACAACAGGTTATATTTTCAAACTATTTAAATAAATGCACTATAAGTTGGAATACAAAATGCCAAAATTCAGTGACAGTTTCGTCAACAGAAGCTGAATACATATTATGGCATTATTCGAATCTATAAAAGCAGCTATATGACTAAAATCTTTGCTTTTTAGCTTCGATATAATTTTAAATAAACCAATTGTTATTTTTGAAGATAATAATAGTGGCATAAGCTTAGCAAATAACCCTGTGTTCCATAAAAGATCAAAACACATTGATATAAAATACCATTTTCGTCGAGAACAAATTGAAAACAAGGTGCTAATGTTAAAAACATATTTCGACAGGTGAACAGCTGGCATATATTTTCACGAAGCCCTTACTTGCTACCAAGTTCTTAGAATTTCGTTCTAAGATGGAACTCGAAAAAAAAATGGTGAACAAAATTAAAAATGTGTAAATATACAATGTACCTATTTAAATGCGTGTCCACCAACGTAAAGAAAAATTACTTTCCATTTAAATGTATTGAGTACGTACTATGTATATCTGTATTTTTATATACATATCAATAGGTCTTAAATGAATAATTTTAATTGGGTCTGATTATGGTTTTGTTGGGGTTTTCCTAATCCTTGCAGCAAATGCTGGACCTAATTTTTCCCCCCAAAAGCACGGTGTAAGATCATTCACACCGTGCACAAATAATAAACACTGCTGTAATTTCTTTTTGGGTCTCCCTGTATTTTTAGTTGTAAGGTAATGCCTATACAATAATTAAATAAATAAACGTATGAATAATAAGTTTATTACCGACAAAATTTTTGAGTGGGAGTGTTGGATTTCAAAAATTCAGTCGACAAACTTTGCTGCTAGACATCTGCATTCCTAGCTCATTGTTATTGTTTCTAGAAATATTCAGTTGTTTGTCGTTGTCATAATAAAATAATTATTATTATCTGAGTGTCAAGGGTAGACCCAATTTAAAATAAAACTTGGCATTTCTTTTCTAAATAAAAAGCAGTGAACATTAAAACTGAGTTGTTCTTTAATAACCATCTAATTAATCCATTAATAATATTATAATATTATATTATACAGGGTGTTAATTTGAAAACTCGCCACCCATGAACTCACCCTTGAAAAATGTTTCTCAAAGAAATCCCTAAATAGGTCAATTTTTTAATTTAATTTATGTTCTGTTGACGTAAAACAAATATACAGGCTGTTCCTTGACTCAGTCATGATGACATTGTTTTTTTATTGGGACACCTGTATATTAATACAATTTCAAATTGTCTGAGAAAATCCAGTAAGAATGGTTTTCACAGTTTGAATTTAAACTGAGTAGCTTATGAGTTGCAAACAAGTGAAAATCGCATTTATTTTCAAAGCAGCTTGTTTTGAAAACGGCTCAAGATATGTGAAAACGACTTACATGTCCCTATCCTAACTTTTAAAGCGTTATCCTATTGTGTGCATGAAATTATTATACAGGGTGATGAAAAATCTATTAATTTGCGTCACCCTGTATAAAAATTTCATCTATACACAATAGGATAACGCTTTTAAAGTTGAGATAGGGACATGTAAGTCGTTTTCCGATATATTGAGCCGTTTTCAAAAAAGAGCCGCTTTGAAAATAGAAAACTGCGATTTTCACGTCTTTATAACTTACAAGCTACTCAGTTCAAACTCCAACAACTGTGAAAACGATTCTTACTGAATTTTCTCAGACAATCTGAAAATGTATTAATATTAGAGAATGTCCCATTTAAATAAGTAGGTAGACTGATACCCGTATTCACAAAGCGGTCTGGCCCTGTAATATCTCGAAAATAATTAAATGAACGAGATGGAGATATACAGTTTATTTGCATTAGAAAGAGATGGGGATAACTGATTATTTAATTATTTGGTAATTATCGTTTGTGAATATGGGCATCAGTGATATTAATAAAAAAACCTTCTTGCGCATCAATCGCAGAAATCAGCAATTATCAATATTTTCACCGCTTTTTAAATGGGATTTCTGAAATTTTCCATAGTCAGGTCATATTAGCGTAGTGGTTTACTGAGAAAATTTCATTTCATTTAGTTTGGACACGTGCCTTAGAATGGATTTTTAAATTTAACAAAATAAAAAAAAATTGGCAAATTTATTTTTTTTTCCTTTTCCTGTGTCCGCCACTGGCTAACTTTACTTAAAAAATACCATTCTTTACACTACCTTTAATAAATTCGCAAAAAGTGAAAGGGGAATTTTGAAAACCGAAAATTTGAAATTTTAGAGGAATAAACATCATGTTAAAACTGTCTACTGGAAAAACTTCAGCTCAATTCCTTCAAAAAAGGCTAATAAACGGTTATAGAAATTTAGCCATTTTTACCCTTTTCCTACCCACACCACTGGCTTATTAATGAAAAATATGCAAATTTTACTGCATTAACTCAAATTTAAAATAATTTTCTTTCAATCGTGTTAATTTGGTTTAAATTTGTTTTTCTAACTTGCTTATAGGTAGGTAGGTATAGGGGTTCAAATTTTGTCAATTTTTTCTAAAATTTAAAAGGCCGCCATTTTGAAACGGCTCGATTTTACTCAAATGCAGAACCAGACGCTCCTTGCGGCTATCTTGCTCATAAAAAAATTTCAGCCCCCTAGATTGAAAACTGCGACCAGAAACCGTGCCTCATAGACGGTTTTTGTTTTTAATTTGGAGGGACACCCTGTAGAAGTAACGCAGCTTTAGGAAAATTTTTTTACGAAAATCAAATGTCATTTCGAAGTTTCACAAGGGTAAAAAATTTCGTTCACTAATCCTTAAATATGAAGCTACAGTAGCGGTTTTAAAATTTTACAGAAATAAACATCATATGCAAAAAATATTAATATCTCCGTCATTTTTCTTATTTACTTCTTGAAACTTTTAAGGGTTAAAGGATATTAGTGTACTTGCCTACTGTGAAAATTTCAGTTCAATTTCTTTAAAAATGAACTCATAAACGGTTATAGAAATTTAGACATTTTTACCCTTTTCCTACCCACGCCACTGGCTTATTAATATAAATAATGCCAATTTTATTGCTTTAATTCAAATTTCAAATAGTTTTCTTCCAATCTTGTTAATTTTATTTCAAAGTTTTATTGCCATCTTGCTCATACAGGGGCTCAAAAAATAGCAAATTTTCAAAAAATTCAAATGGCTGCCATTTTGAAACGGCTTGGCCGATTTTGCTCAAGTGCAATACCAGACCACTCCTTGTGGATATCTTACTCCCACAAAAATTTCAGCCTCTTAGATTGAAAACTGCGACCTGAAATGATACCACAAAAACCGGATTGCGGGAATTTTGAAGGGACACCCTGTAGAAGTGATTCGACTTTTGGAAATTTTTTCAACGAAAATGCAAAGTCATTCCAAAGCTTTATAAGGATCCAAAATTTCGTTTACTAATCTTCAAAAATAAAGCTACAGGAGCGTTTTGAAAATCGAAATTTCGCGTTTTTGGAGAAATATATATATATATATATTAATAAGATTAATAAGATAATAATATCAATATATATATAATAAATTAGTAGTTTATTTCGACTGTCCAGTTATATTATGATATTAGGAATTATTTGGGTTTGCAGTCAATTAAATCAAAGAACACTCTTTTTTCTACGTCAAGCTTTCGAATTAATTTTAATTCTTCTTCAGGACTATAGAATTTGAGATTAAAATTTAAAGTTTGTAAAAATTGCTAACCATAGGACTATTTGTGTATACATTCAAAGCAATTAACACCAACAAAGATAAAATTACATAACTAATGAAGTTCAATTTCAAATTCAGGCCGAAATGATAAAAAATTTTTAAAGTTTTTTCTAATCTAAATGATTGACATATAAATAATTCTTTATATGTCAATCATTTAGATTAGAAAAAACTTTAAAAATTTTTTATCATTTCGGCCTGAATTTGAAATTGAACTTCATTAGTTATGTAATTTTATCTTTGTTGGTGTTAATTGCTTTGAATGTATACACAAATAGTCCTATGGTTAGCAATTTTTACAAACTTTAAATTTTAATCTCAAATTCTATAGTCCTGAAGAAGAATTAAAATTAATTCGAAAGCTTGACGTAGAAAAAAGAGTGTTCTTTGATTTAATTGACTGCAAACCCAAATAATTCCTAATATCATAATATATATACCCAAGTAGCATCAGAGGGTACAACCACCTTCTCATCTTATACCGGAACTTTGAGAAAGTGATTATCACTTATATTCCACTCAATTTAAAACTTTACAGTAGAAAAAACTGTATATCCTGTATTCATAGTGGTAATCACGGTGCATTCATACCAGCGTGGCCACTTGATAGTTTCATAACATCTTGGTGCTACTTTAGGTGCTCAAAACGTTATTTTTCCTCCTAATAACCACTTGAAAGTTCTACAACTATGAAGTGGAAAGTGAAAGCTGCAGTCACCAACAAAGAGCACTAAAATATCACTTAAAAGTGGCGACAGCTTTGAAGTGATATATTAGAGTGGCCGCATCGTTCTCAAAACTTCTGTAATATCTTTGAAGATTCATGACACTCTAGTGGCATGCAGCACCGATCGTCACAATTCTGCCACCACGAAAAGTAACTTTGATAATTTGAATAAGATTTGAGCCACCAAAATGTGGCAAGAACTTGCGAAAATAACTTTTAAGAAAAAATAACCTACTGGTGACTGTTTAGGAATCAGACTAAGTAGGGTTAGGTAGGTATATTGTAGAAAAGTGCCAGTGTTGGTTTTAAAATTCTTTTCAACCTTATTATAATAATGGATAATAAAATCTCACGCAAGAAAAGGAGTTTTCGACATTCAACAACGTCTTATAGAAAATTAAAACAACAGTAGAAAAATACATCAGTTGAACATGGTGGTCTTGTAAACAAACCACGATCACCTAAACAATTACAAGTATTACAACCCTCATGTAATGTAGTACCTACTTCGACCACTCAGTTCGTTTATTTACGTAGAACGGAGAACCTAAACCTACCTACGTAAATTATTTTCATTCATTTTTCAAGTTCCATTATTATCAACGACAGTAATTGTAGGTAGGTACTATTGCAAATAAATTGGAAATCAAGGTGGCTTCCTGTAGTGACAGAATGGTTTAAATAACTGTTCGAAATCACTTTCATGTGACGAAGAAATCGATTGGCTTGTTCTTTAGTTCATATAGTTCCCTTGGCCACTTGTTATTCGAAAGCCACCTAGAAGTGAAATATTTTCAGTTTTGCCACTACGGTTTGAGTGACGAACCCTTCATAGTCGTAAAATGTGACAAACGCCACTTATAAGTTATATTCTCCTAGGCGGCCATATTTACGGATAAACCTCTTGCCGCCATTACCGCAAAGATTATGTAAACGATCTGATAAATAGTAAATTTTGATCAATATGGCACAGAATTAAAAAAAAAATTGCTTTTGCGTTTCTTGTAAGTAATATTTATCGATAAAAAATAACTTCTTGCCGCAGACAGCTTATCACACACTAACCGTACGTGAAATTACGTTTCAAGTTTTTTTTTAAATGTCGTTTTCATGGCGGCGCTTAGTAAGATTTCGATTTATTACATAAATGTTTCACAATAAAGTTGCGTTCGTTTGTAATTTGTTGGGCGAGTGCGGCCGCACGCTCCTCCGTAATAATTTTTGTATTATAGGTACCTATGTAGATTCAATTCAAGGATGAGTCGAGTTCTGCATTTTCCAGTCCCGGTCTTGTTTTGTTTAGCACGACTAGAAATACGATAGGAATAGGAAGGTAAAAATATGACATTGCGGCTGTAAGACAGAGAGCGAAAACCCAACAACAACTAGTATGTGCGCGCCGCGCGGACTGCGCGAAGATACAAGAGAGCCCGCCACCATACATCCACGGTGTGGCCACGTGACCGTGATGTGGCCAAGCCGTGGCACGGTCAGATCTAATCACGTCGCCGGAACTAGATAACCACTTAAAAATTGTTCCCCATTTTAGTGGTAACCACGTAATAGAACCGTTGCTTTCATGTGGCCACCACTCGTGGCGGGAACTTTTAATGTATCTTCTGCAGTGGCCCTCACGTTGTCTCCACTAAAAATGCTACTTGGGTATATATATATAATTACAATAACAAAGTGGAGCGTTATTCGAGCCAAGTACATATAGTAAAAAGAAGAAGTTTGTTTGGGTTCTAGGGCTCATAGATAATACTGATCTTAAAGCCAAAAGCAGACAAAAGCAATGTTGAAGACATGGATGGCCATTTCGCTCTTATTTGAGCTCTTCGGCATGCCATATCAACAATCGCAATTGTCTACTTCTAGCTAAAGATCAGTTGATACTATATACAGAAAATTCACAATGAACTCCGTTAATAGTTTACTTGATACAGATAACGGAGTTCATTGTGAATTTTCTGTATATAGTATCAACTGATCTTTAGCTAGAAGTAGACAATTGCGATTGTTGATATGGCATGCCGAAGAGCTCAAATAAGAGCGAAATGGCCATCCATGTCTTCAACATTGCTTTTGTCTGCTTTTGGCTTTAAGATCAGTATTATCTATGAGCCCTAGAACCCAAACAAACTTCTTCTTTTTATATATATATATATATACAGGGTGAGTTTTTTTCAATGTTTAGTACAGGAATCTCGTAAACTACTGCAGTTAGAGGAACGGTTAAATGGGGAAAGAAGTGCAGTTTTATGAGCTTAATTCGAAACAGCTTTTGTTTTTTTGAAAATCTCCATGGCTTCCTAGATATTTAACATAAAGTAAATTCCGCGGATTTCTTTACACCGAGATAGCGGTCTTATTATTGGGATTAGAGAAAAATCGTAAAGGAAAACCTTTTAGACGATTTCATAGACAATAAAACGGCGTTACAATTTTTTTTATTTGTTGTGTCATTTTCGAGCTATGACGTAAACTTGTGTTTTTTTAAATGTAAGTCATAGTTGGATATGACATCATTCGATATGTCTTTTTTTTCTAAATACAACGATATAAAACTCGATATCGTTTTTTCGGGAAATAAAAAAGTTAGGACGGTTTTTCATTTTATTTCCTCAACTTAACTAGGCGGCCATGTAAGCATAACTGATAGACCTCAGTTGGATTTGAAATTATACGTAGATAATTTTGCAGAATAATTTGTAATCCTCTATTCAAACAATTATACTTAATTAACTACAAATTTTCTAATAGCCATCTAGTAACTCTAGAAAATATTATGAAACTTTTGAATATAAAAGATTAACGACGATTAAAATATCTGCGAAAATATTGTTCCGCAGCCCTGACAGCATTCTTTTGACACTGAATATAACATTCTATCATATCACGCTTCTCTTGGTTGGAAAACTCCATACTAGTAATTCACCTTGCAGGTTATACGATCTAAGAACTTCTGTAAAACCTGATTACCTACAAACTTAAAGTTCAATGGAAATTATAAGCCTCTAATAACTAACTGTCAAATTTTATAGTTTCACATTTGGTTTCACTGTATCTGTTACTGTTGCTAAGCAACCGTCACATTTTGATATGAATATTTAGTCTAAAGTTCTACAGCGTAGGTAGGTATTGTTACAAGATTTTTGAAAGATTAGAATTAAAATGAATATTTTTTTTAAAGTTCTCGAAAACTATAGCTATCCCGTTGAACTATTAATTCATATAAGATTTTCAATTCAAAATTAACTATTAAATTCAGCGCCTATACCACGTATTTGAGGAAATAAAATGAAAAACCGTCCTAACTTTTTTATTTCCCGAAAAAACGATATCGAGTTTTATATCGTTGTATTTAGAAAAAAAAGACATATCGAATGATGTCATATCCAACTATGACTTACATTTAAAAAAACACAAGTTTACGTCATAGCTCGAAAATGACACAACAAATAAAAAAAATTGTAACGCCGTTTTATTGTCTATGAAATCGTCTAAAAGGTTTTCCTTTACGATTTTTCTCTAATCCCAATAATAAGACCGCTATCTCGTTATAAAGTAATCCGCGGAATTTACTTTATGTTAAATATCTAGGAAGCCATGGAGATTTTCAAAAAAACAAAAGCTGTTTCGAATTAAGCTCATAAAACTGCACTTCTTTCCCCATTTAACCGTTCCTCTAACTTCAGTAGTTTACGAGATCCCTGTACTAAACATTTGTTGGTTTGTAACGTTTATTTAGTGTTAAATTAGTCTTCTAAATGAAAGAGCGAACCCTTCGATGTCAATGATACAAAGGTTCTCGTACAACTCTGCTTTATTTTCTTGTGAATACAATCATAAGGGCAGCAACCACCAGATACAATGTTGCCAACAATAACAAAATATATCATTATTATAAATCATATTCAACACTCCCCGTGATTTATAATCTATAACATTAATAAAAACTTAAATATCATGTAATAAGTGACTGATACATTAATATTAATACATATTCAATTTCTTCAGAAAATAATTGAACTGTTCCTTACGTAATCCCTTTGTGAAAATGTCAGCCACTTGTTCCTTGGTTGGGATAAATTCCAATTGAATTTCTCGTCTTTGGATCAATTCCCTGACGAAATGATATCGTAAATCGATATGCTTACATCTTCGATCACTCGCTGAATTCTGAGCGATTGCCAGTGCTGCCTGATTGTCGCCTTGGATGATCAGCTTTGTTTCTCCGAACTGGACAATTCCTGTGTCGATCAGTAGATTCTTCAAAGCCATTGCTTGCTTTGCAGCCGAACTGAGAGCGACATATTCTGCTTTACACGTAGATGTACAAACAATCTTCTGTCGTTGCGATGACCACATCACAGGGGCACCACACATTCTAAATACGAACCCAGTTGTTGACCAACGTGTGTCAGGATCCATAGCAAAATCTGCATCAACAGCTCCTTCAGGAGTTAAGACTTTGTTTCCGTCAAATACAATTCCGATGTTTTTCGTTGACTTCAAGTAAGTTATAATACGTTTCACTGCATTCCAATGAACCAATTTTGGAGCTTGCACGAAACGAGACACATGATTCACGGCAAACGAAATATCGGGTCGCGAACACACAGACGCGAACAACAGACAACCAACGGCTTCGCGATAAGGTGTCCCTTCTGCACTTTGTCCTTCCGCGTTTTTAGATAACACCTGTCCAGGTTCAGCAGGTTGTGCCGCCGACTTTGCCTTTGAAAGAAGGAATCGGTTTACTATACTTGAGATATACACCTCCTGATGTAATTTGATTGTTTTTCGAGACCGATCGCGTTCGAACTGTAATCCAACGTAACGACACGGTTCTTGATGTGTTAACTCAAACTGTTCCTTCATATCTTCAATGAATGTCATCATTAATTGTTTCGATGTCGAAAATAAAAGTCCGTCATCGACATATAACGCCACATAAAGTTCCTCATTTTCGAACTTTCCCACGAACACGGATTCATCAACTTTCGACTGCCGAAGATTATATTTTTCAAGAAACTCCTTGAATTTTCGATTCCAACAACGCGGCGATTGTTTGAGTCCGTATAACGACTTGCAAAGACGGAGTGCTGGTTTTGTAGTACTGAGTCCAGGTGGTGGACGCATATAAAGTTCTTCTTCTAGCTCCCCGTACAGAAAAGCCGTTTTAACGTCAAACTGACGCCACTCAAGATCACGCGACGCTGCCATTGCAAGAAGCACACGAATCGAATCATACCGAACTACCGGTGAATACGTTTCTTGATAGTCAATTCCCGACACTTGAGAAAAGCCTTTCGCACATAATCTCGCTTTAAATCTTTCGATTTGTCCATTGACTTGATACTTCACTTTAAACACGTACCGAGAGTCAATCAGTTTGTGATTATTACGTTATTTTTCTTCATCGCGTTAAGTTCCTCGTTTATCGCGTGTGTCCACTCCTTCTTATATTCCGAACACATTGCTTCTTCGTAAGTCTTCGGTTCAACACAATGAGCTAAATTCGCGAAACCGGCCTGATAAAGCTCCACTTGTCTTATCGTATTACGATCACGTAATTGCCGTTGCACTGCTTCCTCTTCATGCTGTTGAACTTCTACTTCTTCATCTTCATTTCTAACTTGATTCTCGATTACTGCATCTTCTTCATGATCTTGGTCTTCCTCTTCAGTCTCCTCATTCGTCATGGTTACTTGAAATTGGTATGTTGGTTCATCTGTTGAGCCAATTTCGTCGAAACTTACACTGACCGATGTTTCAATTTTCTTCGTGTTCATGTCTAGTAAACGGTAATTACTAGTTTCACATTCAAAACCTACGAAGATCATCGCCTTCGACTTCTTTGACCATTTTTGACGTAGTTGTTTGGGAATCGCTTTGTATGCACGACATCCAAAAACACGTAGATTTTTAATGACTGGAGGTTTTCCATACCACATTTCATATGACGTCTTCAATTGTTCCTTGGAACATCGTCGATTTGACAACCACACCATATGACGTACAGCTTCAGCCCATAAAGCAGTTGGAAGATTCTTGGCAAACAACATTGAGCGAGCTCCTTCCACCATTGTTCTGTTCTCACGTTCAATCTGACCAGCTTGCTCTGGGGTGAACGGCACTGTGAATTCCTGTTGAATTCCTCGAGAGGCAAGCATCTTCTTGAATTCCGCTGACTTGAATTCCTGCGCATTATCGCTTCTAATCCACTTGACAGGATATCCATGATGCTTTTCAATCACATTAATCAACTCACGAACGCAATTCAGTGTAACCGGCGGGGAGTAGAAGGGGGAGAGTTTTTCGCGCGCGGGCGGGCGCGATTTCTTTCGAAAATCGCCGCTCACGCACGCGCGTACGTACGTAAACGAAGAAACAAATTTCTTTATTTATTCATCTACCTACTACTCTCTCCATTCTTCCCTGTGTCACAATAGTCCTTTGGCTGGCCGAGCGGTTTGTCAGTTAAAGGCTTCGAAAGAAATGAATAGGTAGGGGCCACACTGTACAATTTAATGCACAGCGGCTCTAGCTAAAACGATCCAAGAAAAACTCAAAAATCTGCACTTACCTTTTGTTTTGTGAAATTTTAGAAAATCTGCCACCTTTTGCTTATGTCAAATTCTTTTCGTCTGGATTAGATACTTACTTATATTATACTATTAGTCAAATTGATTCTCATTCTGTCTAGAGCATTGCCAGTTCATTAATTTTGGTACTTATTTTTTCCTTTTATGGACTCACTTTATTTTACTTATTTTAATTCATTGATTGACTATTGACAATTTCACTGACTCTCTTTAAATATTTTCATTTTCTATTTTCAAAATCTTGAGTCTCACAAAACTAATTTATTTTTAACACTGCTGGGGTTCTAGTGTGATTTTTCTTGAATGAAAGAGGAGAAGATAAATTTAACAAATTTATTATTGATAAAATAAATCGTTTTGATACATGAATTACAAAAAAAGTTGATCTACCCTTACTAATATCTTGATTTTTAGGCACTTGCAAAATACAAATAATTATCACTGTACTATTAAAATATTAATTTTAAATTTTCGAAAAGGAGGATAGACGGATGATCCAGATAGTTAATCGCTAGTCATCACTCTCTATCCTCTCTTATCTACTTCAAATGGTTACATAATTTTGACTGTTACCAACCAGGAAAATTAATTCAAATAAAAATAATGCTACATGCTGTAACTAAATTATCCTCTTAAGCAGCACTCAAGTTTGGGACTTATATTTATTATTTCCACCTTTTTACTCAAATTAAAAGTTAGTTTATGATTTTTACATTCTGACACTCTCAATAACCATTACTTCATAAATTCCCCAATTTGAGGGCTTCCAGTGGCCAAAACACTACATCTGTGACAATTAGTAATCTACCATTCTACTCTTACATATTAACACTTACATTAGAAAGTTGGAGGGGTGATTTATTCAAGTAATCCTTCAAATGACACTCACTACAGTTCAACACATTTCTCGCGCGCTCACGGTACGACTTCCTAATTCAAGTTCCACTACCCAATTAATAATTTTCTCGGCACAAGATCCGACTACCTAACTTGACTCAATTTTCAAAATTCAACTATATCCCCAAGGGACTCTAACTCTCCACCAATTATGTACGGGGACTCTAACCCTTCACCAATTATTACAGGAACTCTAACCCTTCATCAATTATTATATCCCGGGGACTCTAACCCTTCCTCAATTATTTCAGGGACTCTAACCCTTCACCAATTATTATATTCCGGGGACTCTAACCCTTCATCAATTATTATATCCCGGGGACTCTAACCCTTCATCAATTATTATATCCCGGGGACTCTAACCCTTCATCAATTATTATATCCCGGGGACTCTAACACTTCATCAATTATTATATCCCGGGGACTCTAACACTTCATCAATTATTATATCCCGGGGACTCTAACACTTCATCAATTATTATATCCCGGGGACTCTAACACTTCATCAATTATATTCCAGGGACTTTAACCCTTTATCACCCGCCCTCGATACCTACATTTACTCAATACTCTAAACTCTAAAACTTGGTCCCATCACTAAAACTCAACTAAAACTTGGTAACTCGTGAAATACGAAATGCCGCGGAACTCACCAGGAAAACTCGGAACTACCAGGAACTACCCCACAAAACTCCTCAACTGAACTAACACTGACCCCGAGACTGGCCACAAAACTCCGAAAAACTGACGCCGAGCAAGTAAGTCAGTTAGTGAGTAACCGTAAAAAGTGGCCGACCGACTAAAAAGTGAGTAACTAAGTCAAAAGTAAGAGTGACGCTTACTCCCTTTTTTCCTCTATTTAATACCTCGCTTCCCTCTCTTAATTTCTTTCCGCGTGCCCTCTACTTGCACCTCACGTTCATGATTTTTTTTTATATTAAACCTCCTGATCCCCGCTATTATTTAATGACTCTTGTTCTATTTTCTCACTCGTGGCGGCGGTGAATAAAGAGCAACATTGTTGTAATGTTAACCTGATACCACGTTTTGTTAAATTCATGCCGACTCAACTTCCTATCAACCGTGTGAGCTCGTATTATTAATTATTCCCATATACTTAATGCATATTTTCACGTCTGACTGCCGCCTTTATTTCAGCCAGACGCTCGCTTTAACTCAAATTACTATATCCTTCAATTTATTCATTCTTTTCATTTCAATATTATCAAGAAAATGAAAGAAATTATTTTCAACTGATGATCGATATTTTTCGATCTATCACATTGCCCCCAACTTTCTAAAAGTAACCGCGTTGTTACGCGTTACTTTTTCACTTATCTTACCCATAACATACCCTTATGAACAATCTAGAAGTTTCCTCCTAAAACTATACTATGTCTAAGGTTATCTGATCCTATATATACTCTAGGGTCATAATAATAATTACATGATATCATTTCCATAAGCCTAGGAGCGCTCACCGTACGTGTGTGTACGTGCTTACGGCTTAATGTTGCACCTGCACCGTAACTTGATCCGCCCAATGTCGTTTCGAGGCCGCGACCGGGTATAAGCCTGGCGCCGATGTCTGACCTTGCTGGGAACTCGTCTCTCTGTCTTTAGGCTTGGAATCACCACTCGTCACGTTTTCTGGATCGTCCGGATCCGATTTCATCGCACTTTTCCGCACTAAGTGACGTTGCACTAGGAATGCCGTTAAAAAGTTCCACACACATGCTATTAATGAGATACCACAGCCCAAGGTTTGGTATAGGTGTAGTCCGTTCAACACTACAGAAATGGCATATTTAATCAGTCTGAATATAACATAAAATCCAATGATTCCACTCATGAATGTCCCAAGATCCACGAACCAACCTCACACTTGTTTCATTGTTGAATGTGCGAGTTCCTTTAATTCTTCCGGGTTGAAGATACGTAATACTGAATAGCCTTGCCCGCTGGTATCTAACCCGGCCACCCGTCGCGTGATTATGTTCTCGACCGCCTTTCGTTCGATACCAAACGTTAGTATGCGTTGCACTTGCTCGACTTCTTCATTGGTGTATAGCCCTGCTTGCCCAATAGGTAGGATCGGCTGAAAATTCAATGCTGGATACTTCTGTACTTGTAGTTGTTCTGGTGCTCTCTTCACCGTAGGGAAGGGGGTGAGACCTATCCATTCATTGTCAATCTCGTATAAAGGTGGTGCTGCCCCGCTGCAGTCTATTTGTTCCGCTGTCACTTGTAGCACGTGAGTGATAGGTGCCATAAACATTTCTCGCTCATCCAGAAATACGGGAAGCTCGTGATAACAGTTACTGGCTCGCCTGATCTTTACGATTTTCGGGATACATTTCATTACGTACAGCACTTCTCCTAAGACTCTTCCCACGTATCCAGGTTCGTTTTGTAAGAGCTGACTTACTGTATTGGGGGAAAATGGAGCCATTAGCAGTCTATTCCTTAATATTTCTCTCTGCATGAGACATCTGCGATGAATGACATCTAGATAGATTCTTTCTCATTCTCGTTTGTATGCTTGCTCGATGTACATGAATTTACTATTGACGTACATCATCAGGTCGGTGTTCTCTGGTATTAAGTTCATTTTTGATGTTGGAGAGAATTCTGCTTCACCTACAAGTACCATCAATCTGGGATGTTCCGTCTGCCATACTTCTTCTCCACACACTAGCTTCTTCTTGACCAAGTTTACTGCAAAAATTTTCTCTTCACTTTCCACGACTAATATCTCGTTCTTTGTGGCTCGGCTGATCACTCTTCTGGCCTTCCCTGTGTACAATACGGTATAAAATGGTTGGCATTCTTGTTTCTTCTCCTCATCCCACACAGTCTCTCCATACACTGAATCAAAACAGTAGCCTGCCATATATGGACAAGTAATTCCTCCCAACAAACTTATCTCGTTCTCTTCAATCTTGACCTTTGCGAAGTAGTCTCTGACATTAATAGTGACAGAGGCTACAATGACAATATCATTCCAGGAATTCCCACCCTCATGATATGATGTGCCTTGACAATCTCCATTGGCGTACACTTCTCCCAAGATGGTCAGCGATGCCTTGGTACTCCCGTTCATGACGACTTGACCTATTTGCTGATTGAATACTCGTAGCGTCCCATACCTATGGACGTTGTGACATTCTTCTGCGCCTAGCTGATGAATATAGCTGGACATGCTTTGACTGACTACCGAGTTGTGCGACCAATGTCCGCAGTACATTTTCATCTGAATAATTTCCACCAGACAGGTCATGACGTGCTTCAATTTGATCTCGTTCCGTTGTATAACCCTCACTGACAATTTCTCCACTTCATAATCTGATTCTGGTTCTGGGCAGGCGGCAATGTCCTTTATAGAAATCATTGTCAAATTGGCTCTTTGATCTTCGCAGTCGTAAGCAATAAGTCCTCCCGTTGTTGTCAAATTTATTCCGATGAAGCATACTAACATCAGGTACAACATCTTGACCGATCGCGATTTTTCCGGGTACGCGTTCTATGTGCGGCTCTGATTTAGAAAGTTCCGAATAGTCTGCACGCGCACTTCACTTTCAATTCACAGGTCTTGGCAGTCTCTCACTTGGTTTATCACGTACGGTGTTACTCCGGCTAAAATCATGAGTTGTTGTTTAAATTTTGTTGTTTGTTATTATTTCTGTCTTCCGAACTGCTTTCTTCCTCCGGATATTTACCCTTGTTAGTTCTTCGCCCTGCGTATGTGTTTTTGTCTTTAGTTCTTTGGTTTTTTCGAGTGTCCCGGATCTCTAGGTCCGAGTCCCCTGTTCCTTCATACAACTCTCCTTCTTCCTCCTCTTCTTCTTCCGTTCCTCCTTCTACTTCACCCTCACTCTTTTCAATGTTAATTTTATCCCTTAAGAGCTTTCGTTGCCTTTTCTTCTGACTTGGATTCTCTGGATAGTCGGCTCGTTCAACATACGGCTTCATCCTATCGATCATGACGATATACTCCTTTTGTTTTTCCGGATGTCTTACCAAATATGTCTTTTCTCCTATTTTCTCCACTATTTTCATGGGCCCAATCCAAGTTGCACTTAGCTTCTTTGACTGACCTAATTTGACTGCCATGCTTTTGATGTACACCCAGTCTCCTTCCTCAAAATGTTTCTTCTTAGTCTTCTTGTCGTACTGAACCTTCCTTGTAATGGTATGTTTACATTTTGCGGGTACAATCGTTTGTTCACGAGGTTGGATTGTCGTTTTGACTTCGAGTATGGCCTCGGTTTCAGTTAAAAGCTCTTTCTCTTCTTTCTCTTCTGAACTTCGTTCCTGTATTCCTGTATTATTTCTGGAACCCTGTTCCTGTAATCTTCTATTATTCCTGGAGCCCTGCTCCTGTAAACCTTCATAATTCCCGGAACCCAGTTCCTGTAAACTTATATTATTCCTGGAGCCTTGCTCCTGTAAACCTTTATTCCTGGAACCCTGTTCCACGTAGCTGCCGGAAGAACCCTTTTCTTCCTCTATCCCTTTGGACCTCCTTACATCTTCATTACTCCTGGAACTCTGTTCCACATAGCTGCTGGAAGAACCCTTTTCTTCCTCTATCCCTTTGGACCTCCTTATATCTTCATTAATCCTGGAACCCTGTTCCACGTAACTGCTGGAAGAACCCTTTTCTTCCTCTATCCCTTTGGACCTCCTTACATCTTCATTAATCCTGGAACCCTGTTCCACTTCTATCCCTTTGGACCTCCTTACATCTTCATTAATCCTGGAACCCTGTTCCACTTCTATCCCTTTGGACCTCCTTATATCTTCATTAATCTTGGAACCCTGTTCCACGTAGCTGCTGGAAGAACCCTCTTCTTCCTCTATCCCTTTGGACCTCCTTACATCTTCATTAGTTCTGGAACCCTGTTCCACGTAGCTGCTGGAAGAACCCTTTTCTTCCTCTATCCCTTTGGACCTCCTTACATATTCATTAATCCTGGAACCCTGTTCCACGTAGCTGCCGGAAGAACCCTTTTCTTCCTCTATCCCTTTGGACCTCCTTATTTCTTCATTAATCCTGGAACCCTGTTCCACTTCTATCCCTTTGGACCTCCTTACATCTTCATTAATCCTGGAACCCTGTTCCACTTCTATCCCTTTGGACCTCCTTACATCTTCAGTAATTCTGGAACCCTGTTCCACTTCTATCCCTTTGGACCTCCTTACATCTTCATTAATCCTGGAACCCTGTTCCGCTTCTATCCCTTTGGACCTCCTTATATCTTCATTAATCCTGGAACTCTGTTCCACGTAGCTGCTGGAAGAACCCTTTTCTTCCTCTATCCCTTTGGACCTCTTTATATCTTCATTAATCCTGGAACCCTGTTCCATGTAGCTGCTGGAAGAAACCTTTTCTTCCTGTATCCCTTTGGACCTCCTTATATCTTCATTACTCCTGGAACCCTGTTCCACTTCTATCCCTTTGGACCTCCTTTTATCTTCATTAATCTTGGAACCCTGTTCCGATTCTATCCCTCTGGACCTCCTTATATCTTCATTAATCCTGGAACCCTGTTCCATGTAGCTGCCGGAAGAACACTTTTCTTCCTGTATCCCTTTGGACCTCCTTTTATCTTCATTAATCCTGGAACCCTGTTCCACTTCTATCCCTTTGGACCTCCTTATATCTTCATCAATTCTGGAACCCTGTTCCACTTCTATCCCTTTGGACCTCCTTACATCTTCATTAATCCTGGAACCCTGTTCCACTTCTATCCCTTTGGACCTCCTTACATCTTCATTAATCCTGGAACCCTGTTCCACTTCTATCCCTTTGGACCTCCTTATATCTTCATTAATCTTGGAACCCTGTTCCACGTAGCTGCTGGAAGAACCCTCTTCTTCCTCTATCCCTTTGGACCTCCTTACATCTTCATTAGTTCTGGAACCCTGTTCCACGTAGCTGCTGGAAGAACCCTTTTCTTCCTCTATCCCTTTGGACCTCCTTACATATTCATTAATCCTGGAACCCTGTTCCACGTAGCTGCCGGAAGAACCCTTTTCTTCCTCTATCCCTTTGGACCTCCTTATTTCTTCATTAATCCTGGAACCCTGTTCCACTTCTATCCCTTTGGACCTCCTTACATCTTCATTAATCCTGGAACCCTGTTCCACTTCTATCCCTTTGGACCTCCTTACATCTTCAGTAATTCTGGAACCCTGTTCCACTTCTATCCCTTTGGACCTCCTTACATCTTCATTAATCCTGGAACCCTGTTCCGCTTCTATCCCTTTGGACCTCCTTATATCTTCATTAATCCTGGAACTCTGTTCCACGTAGCTGCTGGAAGAACCCTTTTCTTCCTCTATCCCTTTGGACCTCTTTATATCTTCATTAATCCTGGAACCCTGTTCCATGTAGCTGCTGGAAGAAACCTTTTCTTCCTGTATCCCTTTGGACCTCCTTATATCTTCATTACTCCTGGAACCCTGTTCCACTTCTATCCCTTTGGACCTCCTTTTATCTTCATTAATCTTGGAACCCTGTTCCGATTCTATCCCTCTGGACCTCCTTATATCTTCATTAATCCTGGAACCCTGTTCCATGTAGCTGCCGGAAGAACACTTTTCTTCCTGTATCCCTTTGGACCTCCTTTTATCTTCATTAATCCTGGAACCCTGTTCCACTTCTATCCCTTTGGACCTCCTTATATCTTCATCAATTCTGGAACCCTGTTCCACTTCTATCCCTTTGGACCTCCTTACATCTTCATTAATCCTGGAACCCTGTTCCACTTCTATCCCTTTGGACCTCCTTACATCTTCATTAATCCTGGAACCCTGTTCCACGTAGCTGCCGGAAGAAACCTTTTCTTCCTGTATCCCTTTGGACCTCCTTACATCTTCATTAATTCTGGAACCCTGTTCCACTTCTATCCCTTTGGACCTCCTTATATCTTCAGTAATTCTGGAACCCTGTTCCACTTCTATCCCTTTGGACCTCCTTATATCTTCAGTAATTCTGGAACCCTGTTCCTCTTCCGTCCCTTTGGACAACCCTTTATTCTCAATGATTCTGGAACCTTGTTCCACTTCCATCCCTTTGGACAACCCTTCGAAGCTCCCTTCGCTCTTGTACCTTTGTTCACGCCCATAGTCCTTACATCCTGGTCTTTCCGACCCATAAGCTCCAATTGCTCCTCTTCCTTTTCTCAATTGTGTCTCGATGGGAGTAACTATTCCCTGCAAGTCCTTTCCCAGTCCCTTTCCAGGTTGGAATCCCATTCGCAGCATCATCTGCATCCCAGCTCCATAGGTTTGACAATTATCGGCCTGTTCTGTCATTTGTTCCACGTTTCCATCAATGGATGTTCGTTCTACTTCACTTGCATTATTTACTTCCTGCTCATCATGTTGCATTCCTCCAAAAACAAAATTGATAAATGGTTGGTTTAATTTTGGAATCCTCTCTCTCTTAAAGCTTGTTGCATTGGAAGTTCTCCTCGTCCTTGCTTTATCATGGGCTGACCCATGTGTGTTCCTGTGACCTACATTTCCTGTTGACTGCTGACGACCTTCAGTGTTGTTTACTGACATGGGTGTATGTCTATATGTTCTGTGACCTTGCCCTATACTGCATCCTTGCCTTCGAGTATCCTTGTGACCTGCATTTCCTATTGATCGTTGCTGACCTTCCGTGTTGTTTATTGACATAGGAGTATGTCCATATGTTCTGTGACCTTGTCCTATATTGCTTCCTTGCCTCCAAGTGTCCTTGTGACCTGCATTTCCTATTGATCGCTGACGACCTTCCGTGTTGTTTATTGACCTAGGTGTATGTCCATATGCTCTGTGACCTTGTCCTCTATTACATCCTTGCATCCAAGTGTCCTTGTGACCTGCATTTCCTATTGATCGCTGACGACCTTCCGTGCTGTTTATTGACCTAGGTGTATGTCCATATGCTCTGTGACCTTGTCCTCTATTGCATCCTTGCATCCAAGTGTCCTTGTGACCTGCATTTCCTATTGATCTCTGACGACCTTCCGTGTTGTTTATTGACATAGGTGTATGTCCATATGTGCTGTGACCTTGTCCTCTATTGCATCCTTGCATGTAGACGTTATTATTGTTTTCACTACTGACCTGGACCGCACGAGTCTCATTCCTCCTTCCAGCCAATACGTCACTGTATCTCCTGTTAATAATTTTAATAGGTCTAGGATTTCTCTGGGTCACTGCATGTATGTGCAATCCTGTTAGATGTTGTTCCGCTTCTTCGTTGGTCATTAGTGAGAGTACTTTGTCACCTAAATGCAGTTCCGGGCTGCTGGTCCGTGAATATTGGATCGTACAGGCATGTTGATTAAGGAAATCTCTGCCTAGCAGCACCTCTGAATCATCAAATAAGTCATCATCTACCACAAACAGTGAGGCACGTGACGGTTCCTTGCCGTTGGCTTCCGTGTCTAAGGTCAGTTCTGCGACTCCGTACAAATTCAAGGCGTGTCCGGTTACACCTATCAAACTCACATCGGGTGCTACAGGAAAACAAGTGATATCGTTAGGTACTATACTTCTCCTCGCAAGCGATGCAGACGCCCCTGTATCTATTAAACATTTCCTCGGAATTCCTTCTACGTTAATTATTGCTAAATATGGCACTACCTCCGTTGCAAAATTACTCACTAATGGTATTCGTCCTTGGTTGATGGTGTTGGGTTCCCCTTGATGTTTACGGCTCGCCAACCGGGGAATATTGTTAGCTTGCCTTTCTAGTTTAACGTCGGTCTCGGACGTTCAACTTCCAGATCGCTATTGTTGACTTCTCTTTCTTCTCTCGCATTTTCATGACTATTCTCCCGACCTCTTGGCTCTCGCGTCGCTCTGCATCCCTTGGCCCAGTGCCCCATTTTTCCGCAATTAAAACAACACTGATTGAATGGGCGGTTCTGGCCTACGTTCTGCGAAGTATTAGGACCATAATTTCGATTGTAATCATATCCTATACGCGTTCCTCTTCCGTTATTACCTGGTAAAGCTCTATAATTATTTCCTGCTTCGGGGCATTCCCGCCGGTAGTGCCCTTTCTTGCCGCAAAGAAAACACTCGTATCCTTGTCCTGAAATGCTTGTTTTTCTACATTCACTCGCCAGATGTCCTTCCTGGGCACATTTGAAACACCTTCGTCGATTTCCGGTTTCCAAATTTTTTCGGCTATCCTCAAATTTTTGTGTCACGCCTCGAACGGCACCTCCAGACGTACGTTGTCTCATCATGGTCTGGGCCATTTCTTGTACTTTTACCAATTCTTCTGCCTTATCCAAGGTTAAGTCAGGCTCCGCCAACAGCGTGACTCCCATTTTCTCGAAAAGTTCCCTTTTTAGTCCTGTTTTAAACTGATTTAAAACTAACTGCTCGTATTGCAACTTCACCCCTGGTCTTTGTGCTGCGTTGGCTCCTTTTAGACTCTCTGCTAAGGCGCATGATCCTAAGTACTTTAGCCTTGTGCAAAATGAGGCTACTCCTTCGTCGGTTCTTTGGTAACATCTTCCCAATCTTAATAAAGCTTCCCCCGGAATACGTGTCTGTGAAAACTTCTTAATAAATCTCTCCTTTAGTTGTGCATATGGCAATGTGTCTAGCTCTTCCTCTGCTTGAAAGAATTGTGCCGCTTCCCCGGATAACTTGTATTTAAAGATCTTCAGAGTATCTTGTTCAGTTAAATCGTCGAGTTTTGCCCTTGCTTCTAATTTTGAAAAATAATCAGCTACCGAACTTTTTCCACTATATCCTTCGAAAGTGCCTGCCAAAACCCCTAAGCTCACTTTTTGTTGTGCCACCACATGAATATCCTGCACTGGGGGTAGCGGTGGATCTGCCATTTTGTCTCAATTAATTTTTTCAACCGCGCTTCTATAATTTTAGCAAAACAACTGTTTCATTATCTCACACTTTGGTAACACTAAATTTTTCCTACTATTTTCAATAAACCAATTAGTCTACTGATAAACTCCCGCACTTTGCAATTTTCACAACACTTTTTGATCTCTTTTTATTTATCAAAGAAAATGCTAAATCATTTATTTGTCAACTTCCAAAATCATTTATCTATCCTGAAAATACCTACACAACTGTACCAAAATAAAAATGTGTCCCTAAATCTTTTACCTCGAAAGTGCACCTGTAATTGTTTTTTATAACAAACAAAATATCAAAATAGAAAGAAACTGTGTCCATATATTTGGTTTATAACTCCCTTAAATAAAACACAACATACCTCATGTATATTTTCATGCAACTTGTGGTTAGTAAACTTAATCAACTAGAGGCCACTTAAATAAAATAAAACTATTAAAAAAAAATTAAAATCAAGACTTGAAGGAATCTGATTAACTTTATCGTATAGTGTATGTCCCGCTTTACATTATTCAAACGTGCCTGCCTACCGAGCGGCGCTCGTACGCTAATACAAGCCTATATCAGATTTCATTTAGCTTCGCCTGGTCCCCTCGTTCATTCAATACTACTTCACATCCAATTATCACGTAATTATTAAACGAGACCAGAAAAAAATTCAAAGTGACGATTTTTTATTTTTCCGCAAATTGTCCAGCTTTCAACCCCCAAATTGTTATTACACTTCCTACTTAACAACTCGTAAGATGGCAAGTTCTCTCAACTTCAACAAAAAAACATAAAAAATTTTTTTATTTTTTTTCAAAAAAAAATGCAGACTTTTGAGTCCGTCAGGGGATCGTTTTAGCTTCCACCCCACACCTGACACCAGATGTAACCGCCGGGGAGTAGAAGGGGGAGAGTTTTTCGCGCGCGGGCGGGCGCGATTTCTTTCGAAAATCGCCGCTCACGCACGCGCGTACGTACGTAAACGAAGAAACAAATTTCTTTATTTATTCATCTACCTACTACTCTCTCCATTCTTCCCTGTGTCACAATAGTCCTTTGGCTGGCCGAGCGGTTTGTCAGTTAAAGGCTTCGAAAGAAATGAATAGGTAGGGGCCACACTGTACAATTTAATGCACAGCGGCTCTAGCTAAAACGATCCAAGAAAAACTCAAAAATCTGCACTTACCTTTTGTTTTGTGAAATTTTAGAAAATCTGCCACCTTTTGCTTATGTCAAATTCTTTTCGTCTGGATTAGATACTTACTTATATTATACTATTAGTCAAATTGATTCTCATTCTGTCTAGGGCATTGCCAGTTCATTAATTTTGGTACTTATTTTTTCCTTTTATGGACTCACTTTATTTTACTTATTTTAATTCATTGATTGACTATTGACAATTTCACTGACTCTCTTTAAATATTTTCATTTTCTATTTTCAAAATCTTGAGTCTCACAAAACTAATTTATTTTTAACACTGCTGGGGTTCTAGTGTGATTTTTCTTGAATGAAAGAGGAGAAGATAAATTTAACAAATTTATTATTGATAAAATAAATCGTTTTGATACATGAATTACAAAAAAAGTTGATCTACCCTTACTAATATCTTGATTTTTAGGCACTTGCAAAATACAAATAATTATCACTGTACTATTAAAATATTAATTTTAAATTTTCGAAAAGGAGGATAGACGGATGATCCAGATAGTTAATCGCTAGTCATCACTCTCTATCCTCTCTTATCTACTTCAAATGGTTACATAATTTTGACTGTTACCAACCAGGAAAATTAATTCAAATAAAAATAATGCTACATGCTGTAACTAAATTATCCTCTTAAGCAGCACTCAAGTTTGGGACTTATATTTATTATTTCCACCTTTTTACTCAAATTAAAAGTTAGTTTATGATTTTTACATTCTGACACTCTCAATAACCATTACTTCATAAATTCCCCAATTTGAGGGCTTCCAGTGGCCAAAACACTACATCTGTGACAATTAGTAATCTACCATTCTACTCTTACATATTAACACTTACATTAGAAAGTTGGAGGGGTGATTTATTCAAGTAATCCTTCAAATGACACTCACTACAGTTCAACACATTTCTCGCGCGCTCACGGTACGACTTCCTAATTCAAGTTCCACTACCCAATTAATAATTTTCTCGGCACAAGATCCGACTACCTAACTTGACTCAATTTTCAAAATTCAACTATATCCCCAAGGGACTCTAACTCTCCACCAATTATGTACGGGGACTCTAACCCTTCACCAATTATTACAGGAACTCTAACCCTTCATCAATTATTATATCCCGGGGACTCTAACCCTTCCTCAATTATTTCAGGGACTCTAACCCTTCACCAATTATTATATTCCGGGGACTCTAACCCTTCATCAATTATTATATCCCGGGGACTCTAACCCTTCATCAATTATTATATCCCGGGGACTCTAACCCTTCATCAATTATTATATCCCGGGGACTCTAACACTTCATCAATTATTATATCCCGGGGACTCTAACACTTCATCAATTATTATATCCCGGGGACTCTAACACTTCATCAATTATTATATCCCGGGGACTCTAACACTTCATCAATTATATTCCAGGGACTTTAACCCTTTATCACCCGCCCTCGATACCTACATTTACTCAATACTCTAAACTCTAAAACTTGGTCCCATCACTAAAACTCAACTAAAACTTGGTAACTCGTGAAATACGAAATGCCGCGGAACTCACCAGGAAAACTCGGAACTACCAGGAACTACCCCACAAAACTCCTCAACTGAACTAACACTGACCCCGAGACTGGCCACAAAACTCCGAAAAACTGACGCCGAGCAAGTAAGTCAGTTAGTGAGTAACCGTAAAAAGTGGCCGACCGACTAAAAAGTGAGTAACTAAGTCAAAAGTAAGAGTGACGCTTACTCCCTTTTTTCCTCTATTTAATACCTCGCTTCCCTCTCTTAATTTCTTTCCGCGTGCCCTCTACTTGCACCTCACGTTCATGATTTTTTTTTATATTAAACCTCCTGATCCCCGCTATTATTTAATGACTCTTGTTCTATTTTCTCACTCGTGGCGGCGGTGAATAAAGAGCAACATTGTTGTAATGTTAACCTGATACCACGTTTTGTTAAATTCATGCCGACTCAACTTCCTATCAACCGTGTGAGCTCGTATTATTAATTATTCCCATATACTTAATGCATATTTTCACGTCTGACTGCCGCCTTTATTTCAGCCAGACGCTCGCTTTAACTCAAATTACTATATCCTTCAATTTATTCATTCTTTTCATTTCAATATTATCAAGAAAATGAAAGAAATTATTTTCAACTGATGATCGATATTTTTCGATCTATCACATCAGGACTTGAGAACGATCTTTAATAAAGAAACCAAATTTCATTTTTGTTGCGTCGTCCTTGAGAAGCAAGAAGTATCTCGCACCACCAAAAGAAGTCACTTCCATTGGTCCGCAAACGTCCATGTACAATAAGGCACCAGGATTTGTTGGTCGCCTAACTTGGACTGTTTTAAATGACGATCTCTGCTTCTTTGCATACTCACAGGCTTCACACATGAAATTATTGAGCTGACTCTCACTTTTGTAGAATTTAGGTAAGTATCCATCTCTTGCCATTCGCTTCATGACACCAATGCTTGCATGACCAGTACGTTCATGCCATAATCGAAGCTCATTACATTTACTTACAACGTAATTGTGTTCTACTTCCAGTGGCTTTAATTGCATTTGAAAAAGGCCTGACGAAACTTTAATGCCAATAAGTTTAATTTCGTTGTTTTTCACAAAATGCACAACACCTTTCTTCTTGGTTATTTCATAACCCATGCTATCGAAAACTGTTTCGCTTAGTAGGTTAACTGCAAGTTCTGGAACATGACGAACCTCTTTAAGTACATCTCGTACCCATTCTCCATCAATTGTTCTCCTCAAAATTGAAACTGATCCAATTCCTTTTACTTCCAGTGACACACTGTTGCCAACTATTACCGGAGCATGATTAGGAGTCACTCGGTAATCAGAAAACCATTCTCGACGACTTGTCATATTGTAACTGGCGCCACTATCACAAATCCAGCTATCACCATGTTGCTGTTTTAAATTGAGAAAACAAAAGTTGCTGGAACCTGTTGCCGAACTACCACCATCTCCACTGGTTTTATTACTTGTTGGGCATTCCCTAGCAAAATGACCTTTACAATGACATTTGTAGCATTTAACTTTCGTTTTGTCAAATTTATTTCGTTTTGGCTTCTGTTGACTATTATTCGATTTCTTATGAATTACTGATAATGATGATGCACCTTCATTTCCTTCTGTTGCACTTTTTCTTTTCCCTTCATTAATCAATAAAGATGTCAAGTTATCCAAGCTTTGATCTGATTCTTTCTGTATATAAAATGAGCTAACAAACGATTCATACCTGTCAGGTAGCGACCTCAAGATTGTCGCAATAATCAGCTGATCCGAAAGAGTCTGACCAATATTCTCTAAATGAAGAGCTGCCATTTTCACATTCGCTATGTGTACCTGAACTGAATCATTTGGATTCATTCTAATTGACAAGAACTGCTCATATGACATCAGCTTATTTTGCTCAGATTTATTCTCAAAATGCCTCAGAATTTGAGTCCAAAGTTCTATTGCTGTTTTGGCAGTGATGACCATTGCCGCAATTTCTGACTCAAGAGAAAGGGCAAGATATGCCTTCGCTTTGGATGCACGTTTGTCGAATTGCTTCTTTTCATCGTCGTTTTCTGTAGGTCGCACTTCAGCTCCCGTAACGATGTCAAGCAGATCCTGTGCTTCCAGATATGCCATCATCTGAAATTTCCACGTAGGAAAATTCTTCATGTTTAATTTCTCAATACCACATTTTTCCGCCATTTTATCAAAGCTGTTCCCGCACCAAACTAACACAATTAGTTAATTACCAGTGAAACTAATTCACAAATTAAAATTTTGCGTGACGTAACCGGGATGAGTTTGATACAACGCGCACTGGCTAACAAACGAAATCCAGACACCTGTGCAAGGATACGTTTTTTACTTCGCCACTCCGCGTTACAGTCCTGTCGACCTTGACTGGTTTGTCGTATTTCACAGGACGAAATCTCGAGTTGCAATACGAAATTAATCAAACTTATTGTTTAATTTCGATCACTTTCATGCACCGACTAACTACCGACACTTTTCAAAAAATACTTTACGCTGTAGAACCGTTCTGGTGCCCATAACCTGTTGGTTTGTAACGTTTATTTAGTGTTAAATTAGTCTTCTAAATGAAAGAGCGAACCCTTCGATGTCAATGATACAAAGGTTCTCGTACAACTCTGCTTTATTTTCTTGTGAATACAATCATAAGGGCAGCAACCACCAGATACAATGTTGCCAACAATAACAAAATATATCATTATTATAAATCATATTCAACAACATTGAAAAAAACTCACCCTGTATATATTTATTTATTTATTTCTCCAAAATCACGATTTTTCGAGTTTCAAAACGCTCCTGTAGCTTTATCTTTCAAGATTAGTGAACGAAATTTTGGATTCTTGTAAAGCTTTGGAATGACTTTAGATTTTCGTTGAAAAAATTTCCAAAAGTCACGTCACTTCTACAGGGTGTCCTTCCAAAGTTCCAAAAATCCGGTCCTTGAGGCACGGTTTCTGGCCGCAGTTTTCAATCTAGGGGGCTGAAATTTTTGTGAGAGTAAGATGTCTACAAGGAGTGGTCTGGTATTGCACTTGAGCAAAATCGGCGGAGTCGTTTCAAAATGGCGACCATTTGAATTTTCAGAAAATTTACTATTTTTTGAATCCCTGTATGAGCAAGATGGCAAAAAAACTTTCACATCAAGTTAACAGGATTGAAAGAAAATTAATTGAAATTTGAGTTAATGCAAAAAAAATTGATTTTTTTCCATTAATAAGCCAGTGGCGTGGGTAGGAAAAGAGTGAAAATGGCTTAATTTCTATAACAGTTTTTGAGCACATTTTTGAAGGAATTGAACTAAAATTTTTACAGTAGACAACTATACTAATACTCTTTAATCTTCAAAAACTTCAAGGATCAAATAAAAAAAAATGGCGGAGATATTCAAATTTATTTTACATGATGTAAATTTCTCTAAAATTTTAAAAACGCTCCAGTAGCTTCATCTTTCAAGATTAGTGAAAGAAATTTTTTACTCTTGTGAAACTTTGGGATGACGTTAAATTTTCGTTGAAAAATTTTTCAAAAGTCGCGTTACTTCTACAGGGTGTCCTTTAAAATTTCGAAACATCCGGTCCTGTGGCACGGTTTTCTGGTAGCAGTTTTCAATCTAGGAGGCTGAAATTTTTATGGGAGGAAGATATTATCCACAAGTAGTGGTCTGGTATTGCATTTTTTGAGCAAAATCGATCGAGCCGTTTCAAAATGGCGGCTTTTTGAATTTTAGGGAAAAAGGCTATTTTTTAGTTCCTGTATAAGCAATATAGAAAGAAAACTTTTCACAACAAAATAATAAGGATGACAATTAAAGACTTGTTTAATAACTTAACGATTGAATGTAATATTCAGACCCGGGACTGCTTGATTTAAAACCAGCACCAGCACCAGACCAGCGCACCGTTTTCGTTTTCATGGCGCTCGGCTCGGGCGGGACCACCCATGCAGATATGACTGCTCCTGCCAACCCCAATTGCAGAAAATAAAAACTCCTACACACCACCTGTATTAACAAGATTGGATTAAAATTATTTGAAATTTGAATTAATGCAATAAAATTTTTATTATTTTCATTAGTAAGCTAGTGGCGTGGGCAAGAAAATGGTAAAAATTGCTAAATTTCTTTAATTGATTATGAGCACATTTTTGAGGGAATTTACCTGAAATTTTCGGAGTAGACAACTACACTAATAGCTTGTAACTCTCCAAAATTTAAAGAAGCATATAAGAAAAATGGCGGAGTTATTCGAATTTTTTTACATGATGTTTATTTCTCTAAAATTTCAAATGTTCGGTTTTCAGAACTCGCCTATAACTTTTTAAAGTTAGTCAGTGGCGGGTGTTGCAGATTGAGCTGCTTTTAAATTAGTTAAATCATGTAGACACTGTCTATGTGTATGTAGACACAGTTTAGGATGAAGAAGAACTGAAATGTCGAATTTTCTGTTAAATATTGATCCGGGAGATGCACTTCTTAGGTGGTCTTCGTGGAATAGGGAAAAAGTAAAAATGTAACCCCTGCTTGCCTGCTTCAGGTGTGCAAAGCGAGATTCGCTTTTCGTTCGTTGACCAGGACAGAAGTCCTGCTGTCTCTAATATTCGTAATTCGTATTATTTCGTATCGTTCGTTCGTCAGACTAAATAAATACCTACATACCTACTCCGACTTAATTCAAATTATTCATCTTACTAAATCGTTTAATCATATTATAATCGTCTACATAATTAGAAATTACCTTTAAATTGATTGGTTGTTCTACAGCATTGTGTAAAATTACTAGTTTTGCATTAAAAGATTAATTTAATGTGTGTCTATTAATTTATACAGTTCATTATTCGTTCTTTGTGTACCTAAACCGTACATAAAAGTGGTCCTTCGAGCCGGATTGTAACTGAATTTAGTGCAAATGGAAATTAATGGAAGTTGCTGGTGTACCATGGATGCAGTGAATACGTCGTTAAACAAAATTGTGCAGTTTTAAGTGTCCAGAATCGTTCATTGTCGACTACAAGTATTTCGTGTTTCGTGTTGGATGGTTGTTGCAGAGAAACTTCTGTACGAGCGCCTGGGTTGCAGACAAGTCCCTGGAGTCCACAAAGACGAGCTCCTGGATTGCAGACAAGGCCCTGGAGTCCACAAAAACGAGCTTCTGGATTGCAGAGAAATTCCTGGATTCCACAAAAAAGAGGTCCTTGATTGCAGAGAAGTTCCTGGATTCCACTAAACTGAGTAACGTACCTCTTCATTTATTATTCGAGGAAAGTTTCTTATTTCCTATTTCGTTTTCGCATCAAAATGTCATATTAATCGTTCGAAGCCTAATTCGTCAGCTGATGAGTCGAAAGAAGCACTCAGACCCACCTACCTAATTAAATTCGTCGTTTTGGTTGATGTATACCTACCTACTATTCGTGAATTCGTGAATAATACTAAAGTTGATAACTTTGATCGTAAAAATATAAATAATTGTAATTTCGTTCGTGTTTATAATATTAATATACCTATAGTTATCGTATGTCATATCGTAAGTACCTAAATGTTCGTCAGTCGTCTCATTGTATGAAAAATCGTTTATTATATTATTCTGTGTTATAAAAATATCGTTTGTTAAGTAATATTGTAAAAAGATGGATAATTTGAAGAAAAAGAACTGGCGTGAAAACAGCTGCTAAAAAGATAGCTGACAATTTTTGAACGCACTGTATATGTACCTGTATACTTTGAAATATTATCTGATAGCTACCGATTTGAGTGTTGTTTATTTCAAGCAACTTATTTACATCGAAGTAAACAATAAATAATGTCTTACAGCAAATTATTGAGACTGAGTTATTTAATTTGGACATGGGAAATCTTCTTTTAAAAACCTCTAGAAATTAGGTACTAATAAGGAGATTCCAATTTTTTCAGGAAAATCATAAATCGAATAACTCGATTTGCCAAAATAGAAAAATTTTGAAAAAATTACGGAAGATCACCAGAACCGGTACCTACTAGGTACACCAGAAACGATTTCTTGCAAACCACTACAGGGGCGGGTACTTTGAATCAAGTCAAACTTCCCCATCAAAATGAAAAATTAAAAAAACCTATTTGCCAAAATAGAAAAATTTTGAAAAAATTACGGGAGATCACCAGAACCGGTACCTACTAGGTACACCAGAAACGATTTCTTGCAAACCACTACCGGGGCGGGTACTTTGAATCAAGTCAAACTTCCCCATAAAAATGAAAAATTGAAAAAACCTATTTGCCAAAATAGAAAAATTTTGAAAAAATTACGGGAGATCACCAGAACCGGTACCTACTAGGTACACCAGAAACGATTTCTTGCAAACCACTACAGGGGCGGGTACTTTGAATCAAGTCAAACTTCCCCATAAAAATGAAAAATTAAAAAAACCTATTTGCCAAAATAGAAAAATTTTGAAAAAATTACGGGAGATCACCAGAACCGGTACCTACTAGGTACACCAGAAACGATTTCTTGCAAACCACTACCGGGGCGGGTACTTTGAATCAAGTCAAACTTCCCCATAAAAATGAAAAATTGAAAAAACCTATTTGCCAAAATAGAAAAATTTTGAAAAAATTACGGAAGATCACCAGAACCGGTACCTACGAGGTACACCAGAAACGATTTCTTGCAAACCACTACAGGGGCGGGTACTTTGAATCAAGTCAAACTTCCCCATAAAAATGAAAAATTAAAAAAACCTATTTGCCAAAATAGAAAAATTTTGAAAAAATTACGGGAGATCACCAGAACCGGTACCTACTAGGTACACCAGAAACGATTTCTTGCAAACCACTACAGGGGCGGGTACTTTGAATCAAGTCAAACTTCCCCATAAAAATGAAAAATTAAAAAAACCTATTTGCCAAAATAGAAAAATTATGAAAAAATTACGGGAGATCACTAGAACCGGTACCTACTAGGTACACCAGAAACGATTTCTTGCAAACCACTACAGGGGCGGGTACTTTGAATCAAGTCAAACTTCCCCATAAAAATGAAAAATTAAAAAAACCTATTTGCCAAAATAGAAAAATTTTGAAAAAATTACGGGAGATCATCAGAACCGGTACCTACGAGGTACACCAGAAACGATTTCTTGCAAACCACTACAGGGGCGGGTACTTTGAATCAAGTCAAACTTCCCCATAAAAATGAAAAATTAAAAAAACCTATTTGCCAAAATAGAAAAATTTTGAAAAAATTACGGAAGATCACCAGAACCGGTACCTACGAGGTACACCAGAAACGATTTCTTGCAAACCACTACAGGGGCGGGTACTTTGAATCAAGTCAAACTTCCCCATAAAAATGAAAAATTAAAAAAACCTATTTGCCAAAATAGAAAAATTTTGAAAAAATTACGGGAGATCACCAGAACCGGTACCTACTAAGTACACCAGAAACGATTTCTTGCAAACCACTACAGGGGCGGGTACTTTGAATCAAGTCAAACTTCCCCATAAAAATGAAAAATTAAAAAAACCTATTTGCCAAAATAGAAAAATTTTGAAAAAATTACGGGAGATCACCAGAACCGGTACCTACTAGGTACACCAGAAACGATTTCTTGCAAACCACTACAGGGGCGGGTACTTTGAATCAAGTCAAACTTCCCCATAAAAATGAAAAATTAAAAAAACCTATTTGCCAAAATAGAAAAATTTTGAAAAAATTACGGGAGATCACCAGAACCGGTACCTACGAGGTACACCAGAAACGATTTCTTGCAAACCACTACAGGGGCGGGTACTTTGAATCAAGTCAAACTTCCCCATAAAAATGAAAAATTAAAAAAACCTATTTGCCAAAATAGAAAAATTTTGAAAAAAATCAAACAGGCCAGTAGGTTGAAATAAATGAACCTTAAACAACATTTTTCATGTTTTTATTTAATCCAATTTTGTCCAGAAATATAATAATCTTTAAAAAACTGCAATTCATTATCATAAATGTTAACACAGACGTTATTTTCCTTATCTCAATACAGAATTTGTCGATTTATTTTTGAAGATAAACGAAGAACATAATGATATTAGTTATTTGATATTAAAAAAATCAACAAAAAGTGTTAATATTAATGAAAATGTTATTATATACTCTGTCGCTGCGTACAAGAGCCTGCCAGCTAGGTCGTACACGTATCATGTAGATCTAGACGTTGTGGCATGCATCTAAAATTTAAAACAACGGCGGCCTTGCAATTTATTGACCTTTCTCTATGACTTCTATTTTTTAACTTCTGGTTCAAAAGTAAATAGGCTGTCGCTAAAAAGTACTACCAATGTTCTACCTCTACCGCAGACTACCGAGTAAAAAATATGGTGATTTAACCGAAATTATGTACCTATGTTCAAAAAGCCAATATTTCAAGATTATAGCTTATTAAAAAGGGGTCAACCAAATCCACGTTTTCCAAAATACTTAAGTCAGCAATGGATTAAATGAGAAACTTCAAAATAACACCGCCTTCTCCTATTATTGTCAAGACCAATAAACTGACTTATTAGTCTTACAAACATTGGGCGATACCGAATTGGGCGAAGGATTTTGTTATCTACTAATCCCAGGGGTCAATTGGGCGAGAAACGAGAAACTAGGGGATTAAAAGAGATAAGCGGACAGACAAGAAATACATGTGTGGCCTTGCTCATATACATAGCACTGTTGCCAGATTTATTTTCAATTACTGCTACTTGTTCGACACTAAAGGGTGGCCAATGAGAGAAGTTTTTTATCATTTACTATATTCAAGGAATTGTTGAATAGTATTAACGAATTATGATTTTCTATTGTTTAGTAACAAAATCATTACCTTTCGTGTTTTCCATATTTTCTACTGAAAACTCACCAGTTTTTAAATGTAAGCAATTCCAATGCCAAATATCTCTGGAATTTACTACTTCTAATCAATAAAATTTAAAAATTAAACTTCTCTTTAATAATACACATTTATTTTCAAAACTAAATCGCAACAATAATAATCATATTTACAATTTTCAATACGTATAGGGTGTTAATGAACACGTGTGACACACTTGAAAGGCACGCAGGAAATGCAAAAAATAGGTAGTATAAAATTTCCTACAGATATGGGACATGGGTCGTCGGAGCTTTAGTTTTCGAGATACAGGGTGATAAAGTTCTAAAAATTAAATATTTTTTGAATATCTAATAATTGGCGTATCAGAATAATTCGGAATTTTTTTCAGTTGTACTAATTGAAGTACACGATTTGATGCTCCCAATAAAAAATTCTTCAATTCAGTGGCGGAGATCTGGGTGCGTTGTTACTTTTTTTATTTAAAAATTTCTATGCCACGGACTTTAATGAAAATTTGATATGTTTGGTACATACCCCGTTTTGTTTAGAAGAGAAAAGTCATCTTATATTTTTGTTGCAGGACGCACTGTTTCCAAGATATTGCACAATTTAGGACCCATGCAAGTTTTTTTTTAATGTAACACGCTTCAATAGCGATCACAAAAATTATTAATTACTGAAAATTCTCATTAGCATTCATTTTTATATTTTGTTTTGCATGGGTTCCGACATTGTCGATTATAGGTATTTGTGGAATATATAACAGTGAAAATACGTCTTTTCTTTTTTTGAAATTAGTTAATTTATCTAAAAAAGTAATGTAGGGTAGTAACAAAGTAAAGTGAAAATAATGTTACATTAGCAAAAATACATATGTCTCACTAGTATTTTTCCACCGGTACGCGTCGGGGACGAAATCACATATCTCGAGCTAAAATCTATCACTTTTTTTATAGATGGTTCTTTTTTTCTCTTGGCATTTTTCTCTTGTATAATAAATAACTATGATTTTTTTTTCAATTTTATTTAATGTAGAAAATCGGAATTTCTGTAAAATCTGGCAACGTAGCCACATTAAAGCATGCAAACAACTCAACGGTATTTAAAAATTCCTTCGCCCAATTGAGCTGTAGGATTATAGCCCCCCCCGTCGTGCCGAAGGGTCACTCAGGTAGTTTCGCCCAATTGAGAAACGCCGACAAACATTGACATATTATAGAATGTTCCTCTTTTCGATGTCACGTCTTAGTTTTTACCCCAGAATTTCTTTCATTTTCACCTTTGTTTTCTTTCAATAATCCGGCGATAGCGGAAGGGTTTTTTGATTATGAAGGAGCAGATATTTTCCACTGTTTTTTTTTTGCTTACATCAGATTCGCCATCTAAGTAGAAGTCATTGATCAGAATCAGAAACAGTCATTGAACGATAGTTTACTTCCGAATCTCCAGATCATGGAAAACGGCCTGATTTTAGATGATGATTATTATAAATATTGTATCTTCCTAAACGAACGGGATATTATACCATATTTTGGCAAATAGGTTTTTTTAATTTTTCATTTTTATAGGGAAGTTTGACTTGATTCAAAGTACCCGCCCCTGTAGTTGTTTGCAAGAAATCGTTTCTGGTGTACCTCGTAGGTACCGGTTCTGGTGATCTTCCGTAATTTTTTCAAAATTTTTCTATTTTGGCAAATAGGTTTTTTTAATTTTTCATTTTTATGGGGAAGTTTGACTTGATTCAAAGTACCCGCCCCTGTAGTGGTTTGCAAGAAATCGTTTCTGGTGTACCTAGTAGGTACCGGTTCTGGTGATCTTCCGTAATTTTTTCAAAATTTTTCTATTTTGGCAAATAGGTTTTTTTAATTTTTCATTTTTATGGGGAAGTTTGACTTGATTCAAAGTACCCGCCCCTGTAGTGGTTTGCAAGAAATCGTTTCTGGTGTACCTCGTAGGTACCGGTTCTGGTGATCTTCCGTAATTTTTTCAAAATTTTTCTATTTTGGCAAATAGGTTTTTTTAATTTTTCATTTTTATGGGGAAGTTTTACTTGATTCAAAGTACCCGCCCCTGTAGTGGTTTGCAAGAAATCGTTTCTGGTGTACCTAGTAGGTACCGGTTCTGGTGATCTCCCGTAATTTTTTCAAAATTTTTCTATTTTGGCAAATAGGTTTTTTTAATTTTTCATTTTTATGGGGAAGTTTGACTTGATTCAAAGTACCCGCCCCTGTAGTGGTTTGCAAGAAATCGTTTCTGGTGTACCTAGTAGGTACCGGTTCTGGTGATCTTCCGTAATTTTTTCAAAATTTTTCTATTTTGGCAAATAGGTTTTTTTAATTTTTCATTTTTATGGGGAAGTTTGACTTGATTCAAAGTACCCGCCCCTGTAGTGGTTTGCAAGAAATCGTTTCTGGTGTACCTCGTAGGTACCGGTTCTGGTAATCTTCCGTAATTTTTTCAAAATTTTTCTATTTTGGCAAATAGGTTTTTTTAATTTTTCATTTTTATGGGGAAGTTTTACTTGATTCAAAGTACCCGCCCCTGTAGTGGTTTGCAAGAAATCGTTTCTGGTGTACCTAGTAGGTACCGGTTCTGGTGATCTCCCGTAATTTTTTCAAAATTTTTCTATTTTGGCAAATAGGTTTTTTTAATTTTTCATTTTTATGGGGAAGTTTGACTTGATTCAAAGTACCCGCCCCTGTAGTGGTTTGCAAGAAATCGTTTCTGGTGTACCTAGTAGGTACCGGTTCTGGTGATCTCCCGTAATTTTTTCAAAATTTTTCTATTTTGGCAAATAGGTTTTTTTAATTTTTCATTTTTATGGGGAAGTTTGACTTGATTCAAAGTACCCGCCCCTGTAGTGGTTTGCAAGAAATCGTTTCTGGTGTACCTAGTAGGTACCGGTTCTGGTGATCTTCCGTAATTTTTTCAAAATTTTTCTATTTTGGCAAATAGGTTTTTTTAATTTTTCATTTTTATGGGGAAGTTTGACTTGATTCAAAGTACCCGCCCCTGTAGTGGTTTGCAAGAAATCGTTTCTGGTGTACCTCGTAGGTACCGGTTCTGGTGATCTCCCGTAATTTTTTCAAAATTTTTCTATTTTGGCAAATAGGTTTTTTTAATTTTTCATTTTGATGGGGAAGTTTGACTTGATTCAAAGTACCCGCCCCTGTAGTTGTTTGCAAGAAATCGTTTCTGGTGTACCTAGTAGGTACCGGTTCTGGTGATCTTCCGTAATTTTTTCAAAATTTTTCTATTTTGGCAAATCGAGTTATTCGATTTATGATTTTCCTGAAAAAATTGGAATCTCCTTATTAGTACCTAATTTCTAGAGGTTTTTAAAAGAAGAGGTAATAATTTCCCATGTCCAAATTAAATAACTCAGTCTCAATAATTTGCTGTAAGGCATTATTTATTGTTTACTTCGATGTAAATAAGTTGCTTGAAATAAACAACACTCAAATCGGTAGCTATCAGATAATATTTCAAAGTATACAGGTACATATACAGTGCGTTCAAAAATTGTCAGCTATCTTTTTAGCAGCTGTTTTCACGCCAGTAGAAAAAGAGGGGTTACGCGAAAGGATTAATTACAAAAATCGAAACGTGGGTTGAGGAGAATTTAAAAAATGAAAATAATAAAAATCAAATCGAAATTCGCAAAAGAAATTTAATAGCAGCTTATCATGCAGAGTTATGTAAATATACAAGAATCGATCGCAGAGATTAAAGAAGATGCCACTAAAGATAGTGAGGATGTAGAAAGTAAATTTTGTAATTTGTTTTCGAAGTTGGAAAACAAAATTGAAGAGTTAACTAGTCTAAGCACCCAACAACCTAGATTAGATGGAAACGTAGAATTTCAGAATTTCGTATCGAATTTACAACAATCGAATAAAGAATTTGTAGCCGAATTAGTTCAGGGTGTTACGACAAGTATAAATACAAAGGGTGCAAATTCTCAAACAGTTAAGCTGCCCGAAATCAAAATTCCAATTTTTTCAGGTGATGCTGCAGAGTGGAATAGTTTTCATGATCTGTTTACTAAACTCATCATAAATAATGAGGGTTTAGATAATATCGAAAAACTCATTTATCTTAAGGGATATTTGAGAGGCGAAGCACTGTCTTTAATACAGAATTTGTCGTTGGTAAGCTCGAATTTACAAACTGCAATTAAGTTGTTAGAAAATAGATATAAAAACACGTATGCGATAATCGAGGCGCACATCACCAATTTATTCGAAAACTTGCCTAATTTATTGAAGCCAAAGGCTCAAAATCTGAGGGAGTTCTTAACTCATATTAATCAAAATATCGAAAGTTTGGAAAATTTAAATGTACCCGTAAATTCTTGGGACTTAATTTTAATTCACATTTTTTCCAAGAAATTGGATTTTCAATTGCAAAAGGCTTATTGCTTACATCGAGATACCAAGAACCTACCAACGTTAAAAGAATTTATTAACTTTTTAGAAAAGCAATGCAAAGCATTAGAGGAAATAGATGCAACAAAAGGAACTAGTCCTACACCGATTAGGAAAGTTAATCATTTTATTAGTTCAACTCATAATAATTCGAATCAACAACAGACAGGAAATGTGACAGGAAATCAATCCTATTTAATTTGTAATTTTTGCTCAGAGAATCATTCGATTTATAAATGTTATAAATTTAAACAATTAACTATTCAGGAAAGAAATAACTTTATAACCTCTCGAGGTTTTTGCAAAATATGTCTCTTTAGGAAACATTCGTTCGATGATACTTGTGTAAGACGTAAATTTGATTCAATCTCATTCATTCCATATCGATAGGTATCGATATATAAAATCCAGTAGATGTGTAACAACCGGTCGCTTTGTTAATATAAACATCCGGATGCTGAAGAATTAACATCCGTTTCGTGAAAGAAATGAAATGTCCATTGACCCTACTTGACTGTAAGACGCGGGGTGGTAAGTACCTACTCCCGATCGATCAGTTGTGTTTTGAAAGTGGTCGAGTGAGTTGGTGATTTCTTGTGTTTGTGTTTGGTGCATTCTGGCGTTCTTTTGTAATAGATAACAGGTGAGTTGATTTACTCACTGAGTGTCCTATTCCTAAGATAAATAGAGTTAGGATAAGCAACAGAGAGATAAGTAATCATGATTATTAATTGAGATATAATAATTGGTAAAGATAATAATTATTATTAGCCTGTCTTATGAGAAGTTAAGGAGCTCAGATTGTCAAAAGGAGAAACTGCATGTAAAGCATGAATAAATAAAGCATGAATAGGCACAGAGGTAAATCAGTGAAAGTCAGAATCATGATAAGTACTTAATGAGAGACAAAGGTTAATTAATGCTGAAGATGTCTAAATTGCTGAAGTGTAAAGCAGAAATGAGCGTTGATCGTAGAGTTCTAGTGGGCCTGTGTGGCCTGTGCATGTGTTAGTTTGAGAGAAGGTCTGTAGCCTGTGAGGCTGAGAGCGGCTTGGTGGCCGAAGGCAAGTGATGCCTGTGTGGTCTGCATGTGTAGACCCGAGAGAGACCTGAGAGCGGCCCGAGTGGCCTGCGTGACCTGCATGTGTAGGTCAGAGTGGAGGCCAGTGTGGCCGGACTTTGTTCCGGGTGTGAAGGATCGAGAGGATGATCCTGCCGATCACCCGTGAGTGGTTTCGAACCGGGCGTGAAGGATCGAGAGGATGATCCTGCAGAACGCTTATGGTGGCCTGGGCGGGAAGGATCGAGAGGATGATCCTGCAGAACGCCCAGTGATCTTTAACCGGACGTGAAGGATCAAGATGGATCCTGCTGACCGCCTGGTGGTTCCCCGGGAGAGAAGGATCAAGAGGATCCTGCCGACCTCCCGCAAATGACCTTGAGATCGGAAGGACCGAGGTGGGTCCTGGTTACCACTGCGTGCCTTGGCGCCGTAATCCTTGGCAAGGCTACGATCAACGGCTTAAGAGCAAGATGTCTTAAGTAGAGTCTTGAGTCGAGTAACTTCAGCAATGACCTTGAACAGTGATTTACGTATCTTCAGCAAGGTAATGTCAAAGCTCCAGAGAGAGGTTACCAAGAAGGCTAAGCAGTAGTTAATGATAGCTTAAGCAAGCTTTAGGAGGAATAAGACACTTATGCAAGTTTTAAACTCTTTAGGCAGTGAGCCGAGACGTCGCAAGGCAAGAGAAACGGTGAGTGACTAGAAAAACGACGGCCCTGACGAAATAAATTTGTGAATTTACATGTGAGTAATTCTTTCCCTCTTTTCTGCGTTACAGTTTTCAGAAGTGGGATAGACTTGGCGCCGCTGCTTCTCTTGTCTCGTACTCTTTCAGTTTCTTGTGATTTTGTGTGCTAGTGACACTTATTGATATTCTTGGTTTCGTATCCGGTGCGGTGGTGACGTTTGGTGACGTTTAGCTGTGTTAACGGTTTCTGAGACAAGTTTGCCGTTTCTCTATTTTAATTTTTGTGACCATGTATCCCAGCTCGAGTCTTGGAAAACATAGTGGGTGGAAGTCAGACCCGTCCACGGAGTTGAAGTCAAATCCGCCTACGGCGTTGGTACCGTTGGCCGAAACTGGTTCTGCTGAAGCAGGACAGACCGATGAAGTTGTTGGCAAATTGGCCGATGTTTTGAGTCGTGCTCTTCGAGATATGAGCTCTGGTTCTGGAGGTCCTAAGGTGGCAAAGTTTGTGGGGGCGGACGTGATTCCGTATTTCGACCCCAACGATTTGAACCAAAATGTGGAGGACTGGTGCAATAAAGTGGATGAAATTCGTGAAATGTTCCATTGGACAGAAGATATCACCATTTTCAACGCTCTCTCCAAGCTTAGAGGGTTAGCAAGTGTCTGGTACAAGGGATTGAAAACAGTCAAGTATACTTGGTCGGAATGGAAAGAGAACCTTTGCTATTCCTTTCCAGTCCAGCGTGACTTCCATGAACTTTTGGAACAGATGATGTCGAGAAGGAAAAAGTCAACTGAGTCTTTTGCACAATATTTTTATGAGAAGCAAGCTCTTCTGAATGCCTGCCGAATACAAGGGAGAGACGCAGTCTCGTGTATTATTGCGGGAATTTCTGAGAACCACATTCGAGCAAGTGCCAAGGCCGCAAATTGTTGCGACCCCGAAGCTCTTTTTGGTTACCTGCGAACTCTTAACGCTGAGGTAGCCGGACCAACAAGAACAATGGCGATCCAAAACTTCCAAGGTCGGAAGCGTAAATTTGAACCGGAGAGGACCCGGTCAAAATTTAGCTTTGGTAGAAGGTTGGGACAGCGCAACGGAAACCACCACGGAGACAGAGGTAGACAGCAGGGTCTACAGCAGGGCCGATGTTTCACCTGTCAGGAAGTCGGACATTTTGCCTCAGCCTGCCCAAAGAGGCCAAAAACACACCAGTACACCAAATGACTAGACGTATCTTACTCCAAGTGCCCTCCAACCGACCACAAATACTTTAAGCCTGTAAAAATCAACAATCAAGATTCGAAAGCCTTCGTAGATCTGGGCAGCACCTGTAACATCATCCGAGAAGATGAGGTTGACAGGTTGTTACTTAAACGCAAGCAGGCACCACAGAACACAACGATTCATGGTTATGGAGGGGGAGTGGTTCCAGCTAAAGGAACTGTCGAATTCGATTTGACCATCGACAAGGTTTGCGTACCTACATCGGCAACTGTGGTACCCAAACATAGTCAAAACACGCCAATATTAATTGGACATCCAGTTACCGAAAATCCTGAAGTGGTCGTTTATAAGGACAGCGAGAATTTACAACTCTTTCGGAAACTGCCACCGAGCACTGCGACAGTTGACGAAATTAAGAAGATCTCTCTTTGGCCCAAGGATTCGACAACTATTCCTGTTGGATTTTGGGGCAATATACCAGTACAAGTCAGAAACGAGTTTCAAGGGGACCTGTACGTAGAGGCAAGTGTACGTACCGGCGAAGAACAGGAGTATTGTATTCCTCATACCATCCTCACGATCAAGGAAGACGAACACGCGGTGTTGCCAGTCGTGAATCTGTCAAATGTTGACTTACAACTCTCGCCTAAGTATCCAGTAGCCAGAGGTTGGCCTAGTCAACCTGAATCCGAGGGGAGTGAACGTGTCTTCCGTACTATAGAAAAGAAGCGGAAAAAGTTTACAGCTCAAGATATTTGTTTTGGTTCGATTACAGCCGACGAACAGAAACAATTGGTCAATCTCCTGAACAAGTATAGAAACTGCTTTGCAACAAGCACAGACGAACTTGGTTGTGCCAGGTCGACACAGGTTGAAATTGAGCTCGAAAATGACAAGCCCTTCTGTTATAGACCATACCGGATGTCGAAGACTGAGCAAGAATGTGTAAGAGAAATCGTCGATGACCTACTGAGGAACGAAGTGATTAGGGAATCACATTCACCCTATTCATCGCCCATTTTACTCGTTCGAAAGAAGAACGGTGAACAACGGATGTGTGTTGACTAGCTCAACAAGATGACCGTCAAAGACCGCTATCCACTACCTAGGGTGGACGACCAGTTGGATAAGCTGCAAGGAAGTGTTTATTACACAACCTTGGACTTGAGATCAGGCTACCACCAGATTCCCGTCGCAGAGAGCTCCAAGAAATATACAGCCTTCGTCACTGCCGAAGACCAGTTCGAGTATAATCGACTCCCCTTTGGGCTGACGAATGCACCAAGTGCATTTCAGCGGATCATGAACAAGGTTTTGGAACCAGTTCGCGACATTGCTGCAATATATTTGGATGATGTCCTTTTGTTTTCAAAAACTGTGGCAGAGGGCTTGGACAATTTGGAAAAGGTCCTGCAGCTCTTACAACAGGAAGGCCTAACCTTAAACCCCAGTAAGTGTAAATTTTTGGAAACATCCGTCGAGTGTCTAGGGTTTGAAATCAACAACAGCAAGGTGCGACCTGGAGAAATGAAGACAAAGGCGGTAAAGGAATTTGAAGTGCCACAGACAGTACATCAAGTCAGGCAGTTCCTAGGTTTGACGGGCTATTTTAGACATTTTGTCCAAAATTACGCGCTAATTGTGAAACCCCTTACCACAAGTTTACACCCAATGGCAAAACCAGCTGCACCCATGGATATGCTTCATGTTGATCACTTGGTCCGTTGCCAAAAACAAGTCGAGGCAACGTCCACATCATCGTGGCTGTCGACGCCTTCACTAAATTTACGTTTTTGAAGGCCGTAAAATCAACGAACTTCAGATACACCATTCTATTTTTGGAGGGTATTTTTCAACTCTACGGGAAACCCCGGAGTCTAGTGATGGATCAAGGGAGTGCTTTCACTTCCCATAAGTTCCGCCAATTTTGCGATACCTTCAAACAGCATGTTGTGAATTCAGTGGCTACTCCACGAGCCAATGGCCAGGGAGAAAGGTTCAAGAGGACAAGGAAGTCGGCATTGTTACCCATGTGTCTTGAGGAGTGCTGGTAGAAGGACTAGGCAGCCTCGGGACGAGTCTGACGCAGGATGGCCGAATGTAAGACGTAAATTTGATTCAATCTCATTCATTCCATATCGATAGGTATCGATATATAAAATCCAGTAGATGTGTAACAACCGGTCGCTTTGTTAATATAAACATCCGGATGCTGAAGAATTAACATCCGTTTCGTGAAAGAAATGAAATGTCCATTGACCCTACTTGACTGTAAGACGCGGGGTGGTAAGTACCTACTCCCGATCGATCAGTTGTGTTTTGAAAGTGGTCGAGTGAGTTGGTGATTTCTTGTGTTTGTGTTTGGTGCATTCTGGCGTTCTTTTGTAATAGATAACAGGTGAGTTGATTTACTCACTGAGTGTCCTATTCCTAAGATAAATAGAGTTAGGATAAGCAACAGAGAGATAAGTAATCATGATTATTAATTGAGATATAATAATTGGTAAAGATAATAATTATTATTAGCCTGTCTTATGAGAAGTTAAGGAGCTCAGATTGTCAAAAGGAGAAACTGCATGTAAAGCATGAATAAATAAAGCATGAATAGGCACAGAGGTAAATCAGTGAAAGTCAGAATCATGATAAGTACTTAATGAGAGACAAAGGTTAATTAATGCTGAAGATGTCTAAATTGCTGAAGTGTAAAGCAGAAATGAGCGTTGATCGTAGAGTTCTAGTGGGCCTGTGTGGCCTGTGCATGTGTTAGTTTGAGAGAAGGTCTGTAGCCTGTGAGGCTGAGAGCGGCTTGGTGGCCGAAGGCAAGTGATGCCTGTGTGGTCTGCATGTGTAGACCCGAGAGAGACCTGAGAGCGGCCCGAGTGGCCTGCGTGACCTGCATGTGTAGGTCAGAGTGGAGGCCAGTGTGGCCGGACTTTGTTCCGGGTGTGAAGGATCGAGAGGATGATCCTGCCGATCACCCGTGAGTGGTTTCGAACCGGGCGTGAAGGATCGAGAGGATGATCCTGCAGAACGCTTATGGTGGCCTGGGCGGGAAGGATCGAGAGGATGATCCTGCAGAACGCCCAGTGATCTTTAACCGGACGTGAAGGATCAAGATGGATCCTGCTGACCGCCTGGTGGTTCCCCGGGAGAGAAGGATCAAGAGGATCCTGCCGACCTCCCGCAAATGACCTTGAGATCGGAAGGACCGAGGTGGGTCCTGGTTACCACTGCGTGCCTTGGCGCCGTAATCCTTGGCAAGGCTACGATCAACGGCTTAAGAGCAAGATGTCTTAAGTAGAGTCTTGAGTCGAGTAACTTCAGCAATGACCTTGAACAGTGATTTACGTATCTTCAGCAAGGTAATGTCAAAGCTCCAGAGAGAGGTTACCAAGAAGGCTAAGCAGTAGTTAATGATAGCTTAAGCAAGCTTTAGGAGGAATAAGACACTTATGCAAGTTTTAAACTCTTTAGGCAGTGAGCCGAGACGTCGCAAGGCAAGAGAAACGGTGAGTGACTAGAAAAACGACGGCCCTGACGAAATAAATTTGTGAATTTACATGTGAGTAATTCTTTCCCTCTTTTCTGCGTTACACTTGCACTGGGAATAACTGTTGGCAATGTGGCAAAAGGCATAATACTCTAATTCATATCAATTTTGATCGAGAAGTTCATTCAAATCCTAGAAATTTTCAAATTCGTCGCACAGAAAGTCGCAGCCAGTGGCAGAATCTCCATAAACCTAATTCAGGCACAATTAATCGTCAATTTAATCGTCAAAATCGTACGTATGGTGTAAACCAATATCAAAATAAACATTATTCAACTAATAATAATTCAAATCAATCAACGCCAGAAAATAAAGAATCGGGACAAATCGTAAATCAAAAGAATTCGAGTCAATTAGAATCAAGGTCGCAAGACAGTCCCAAGCAAAAAAGTATCGTAAATGAAAATGAAAATAAAGAAAATAAGCCCGAAAGTTCGTTATCGTTTTCCACTTATTCGGAAAATAATTCGCAAATCGTACTAGCCACGGCAGTGGTAACAATTTATAGTCGCAACGGCGATCCAGTTTCGGCTAGGTGCTTACTGGATTCGGCAAGTCAGATTAGCATGTGCACAAAAGAATTGCTAGACAAATTAAATTCGAATACTTATCGTAAAGAATTGCAAATATCAGGAATCTCGCAAATAAATGCTCAATCAAATGAGATGGTTGATTTAACCATTAAGTCAAACGTTTATAGAAAAAATTCGTTCAAAGTTTCGTGTGCAGTATTGGAAAAAATAACTTGCGAACTACCGCAAACTACTCTAAACGTATCAAATTTAAAAATACCGGATCACATTATGTTAGCTGATCCAAAGTTTTATGTCTCGTCGAAAATCGACATCTTGCTAGGAGCAGACGTCTATTATGATTTAATCGTTCCAGGAGTGATTAAATTAGGGGCGGATATGCCAACCCTTTTTAGTACACTCTTAGGATATGTCGTCGGCGGTAAATTGGCAAATAATAAGCCAAAGCATTCTAATATTAATTCGTATAATGAACTAGGGAATAGTTCACCCAATTGTTGTTCTTTTTTAAATACGTCATCGAGTAGCGATGAACTGTTACAAAAATTTTGGGAGATAGAAGACATCGAAGAGAAAACAATTTTAAGTCCCGAAAATGCAAAATCGGAAGAAATTTTTAAAGAAACGACGATTCGATTAGAAAATGGACGGTATCAAATAAATTTTCCATTTAAAAATCAAGAAAATAAATCGTGTAATTTAGGTGAATCGTTTTTGCAAGCAAGAAAACGATTTGCTGGTCTCGAAAAACGATTTCTAAGACGATCTAACGATCCAAATTTAAAATTAAAATATAAACAATTTATCGATGAATATGTAAACTTAAATCATGCAAAAATCGTCCCTCTAAGTTCTCATAATGAGAGAGGAGAAAATAAATATTTTATGCCGCATCACGCAGTTATACGTGAAGATAGTGAAACAACAAAATTGCGTGTTGTTTTTGACGCTTCGATGAAAACTTCATCGGGTTTATCGCTTAATGATATTTTATTAAAAGGCTATACGGTACAACCGGAATTATTCGATATCATAATATGTAGATTTCGGATAGGTACTTTCGTAGTCATTGCGGACATTGAAAAAATGTACCGTCAGATTCGTGTAAATCCGAATCATACATATTTACAGAACATCCTGTGGCGTGAAAATGAAAATGAACCTTTACAATGTTTAGAGTTATTAACAATCACGTATGGTACGAATTTCGCGCCCTTTGCTGCCACTAGATGTTTAAAAGAACTGGCTGAAAAAGAATCGCAAACTTACCCGCTTGCGTCAAAAATGTTACTTTCACAAACATACGTCGATGATGTGCTCGTCAGTTCAAATTCGAAAAATGAATTAATCGAAACTTCTTCGCAGTTAATTAGTTTATTAAATACCGTAGGATTTAAGTTACATAAGTGGCATTCAAATGTCAAAGATTTTTCTACAGAGTTCAATGAAAATAATTCGAATGAGGATTTCCAAGCTGATTCAAATCAAAATAATTCGAAAAATAATTACGACATTCAAAATGAAAGTTCGTCTAGTAAGGTGCTTGACTTGCAATGGAATTCTCATGAAGACTTTCTCGTAATGGCACTGCCCGAATTTAAGGAAATTAAAAATTACACAAAAAGAGAAGTTCTGTCGAAAATTGCTTCAATCTTCGATCCTATTGGATTGTTAGGTCCCGTCGTAGTAACTGCAAAATTAATTATGCAGAAAATATGGATCAGTAAAATTGAGTGGGATGATAATCTCCCAGATAATTTAATGTCGGAATGGAATAAATTTTTCTTCTCGCTACCGTGTCTAAAAGAGGTGAAGATTCCGAGGAATCTAACTTTAAATTTGTCAATCGAAAGTATCGAAATCCACGGATTTTGTGACGCCAGCTTAAAAGCTTATGGCGCCTGCGTATATTTGCGTGTATTATATTCAAATAAGGATGTGTCGTGTAGACTAATTTGTTCAAAATCAAGGGTGTCTCCCTTGAAAAGTATAACGTTGCCAAGGTTGGAACTCTGTGGAGCTGTGTTGCTCGCGAAATTGGTAGAAAGAATATGTCGAACTTACGAAAATAAAATTGAGTATTCTTTGGTTAATCTGTGGTCAGATTCAGAGATCGTCTTATATTGGTTAAAGTCTCATGCTTCTCGTTGGTCTACGTTCGTATCAAATAGGGTCTCGGTAATTCAAACTCTGACGTGCAAACACACTTGGCGCCACGTTAAATCGGAAAACAACCCAGCTGATTACTTGTCGCGGGGAATTTCGCCTGAAAAATTAAAGGATTGCGAGATGTGGTGACTCGGTCCTACCTTTTTGCAAAATTATTATTGTGACTTAAGTAAATTAAATTTTAGGCCTACAGCTCATTCATTAGGTCTAAATGAAGAGCGAAATTCGGTGAAGCAAGTTGCGTTTCACAATCAAAGTGAAACATTTTGGATATCTCTGTTTTCAAAATTTTCCTGTTTCGTTCGTTTGCAAAGAACAGTTGCATATTGTTTGAGATTCGTTAGAAACGTAAAAAACAGAAATGGAGAAAAACAAACAGGTCCGTTAACTATTTATGAATTAAGGAAGTCGTTAGAAATAATAATTCAACAAGTACAGAAAATGAATTTTTCGTCAGAATTAAGACAGTTGCAGCAAGAAAAACCTTCAGAAAATTTAAAAATTAACGATCTCGTTTTAATAAAAGAAGAAAATACTCCTCCATTGAAATGGCCAAGAGCTAGAGTTATGGAGGTCGTCCCTGGTGCTGACGGCAAAGTTCGAATGGTTAAATTAAAAACTCAGGGGGGAAATTTCATAAGAAGTATTTCAAAGGTTTGCCCTCTGCCAAATCAAGACTAACAATGCAAGTAATAATTTCGAATCTATTTTTTTGTCTATTCGTTCGACGATTTTAAAATAAGAAAAAATATTATTATTTCGTTCGAGAGAGAACCGCATTATATGTTGAAAATTTTCGTATGAGAAAAAAAAAATTTATTTAGTGTTATTGAAGTCAGAGACTCCAAGGGGGGGAATATGTTGCAGATTGAGCTGCTTTTAAATTAGTTAAATCATGTAGACACTGTCTATGTGTATGTAGACACAGTTTAGGATGAAGAAGAACTAATGTCGAATTTTCTGTTAAATATTGATCCGGGAGATGCACTTCTTAGGTGGTCTTCGTGGAATAGGGAAAAAGTAAAAATGTAACCCCTGCTTGCCTGCTTCAGGTGTGCAAAGCGAGATTCGCTTTTCGTTCGTTGACCAGGACAGAAGTCCTGCTGTCTCTAATATTCGTAATTCGTATTATTTCGTATCGTTCGTTCGTCAGACTAAATAAATACCTACATACCTACTCCGACTTAATTCAAATTATTCATCTTACTAAATCGTTTAATCATATTATAATCGTCTACATAATTAGAAATTACCTTTAAATTGATTGGTTGTTCTACAGCATTGTGTAAAATTACTAGTTTTGCATTAAAAGATTAATTTAATGTGTGTCTATTAATTTATACAGTTCATTATTCGTTCTTTGTGTACCTAAACCGTACAGCGGGTATATAGGACAAGAGACGAAATTGTTTATTAGGAACATTATTTATTCAGTTCAATAATAATTACACAATAACAATAATGACGAAGAAGTATATTATTAACATTCATATATTGACTCTACGACGGTTATACAACCACTACCCGTCTCTCTGTTACTATCCCAAGTTCCTCTACACACCCGTATTTCACCAGCTTGCGCACCATTCCCATTATACATTCCTTCTGTCTGCATTCCGATCTGAGTGAATCCTAACAACTCGTCCATCCTGACCAGGATTCGTCCTCGAATCCTACATTGGAAAGACCCAGGGTCCTCTAGAGTCTGGCAGGTGAACCCGCAGACGGGTTTGCAGAATGGCTGAAGCAAATACTCAATTAATTATACCAACCTCATCTGTTTCACTCAGTCATCTACTTCCCTTTCCATTCATCGTACTTCCATCAGAGGTCAAACTCGACGTTTCCCAGCTACCCTTGCAGCAAAATCGAACGACACCCGCTCGAAATCACAGCCTCCTAGTTATCATAAAAGCAAACCCAATCATTCCAGCTCTGGTAGCAAACTCTGTCCAGCTCAGCTCGAAGTCGTCGGCCTATCAGCCAACCAAGCAGCAAACTCGGTCCAGCTCAGCTCGAAGTCGTCGGCTCATCAGCCAACCTAGCAGCAACTCGGTCCATCTCAGCTCGAAGTCGTCGGCCTATCAGCCAACCAAGCAGCAAACTCGGTCCAGCTCAGCTCGAAGTCGTCGGCTCATCAGCCAACCTAGCAGCAACTCGGTCCATCTCAGCTCGAAGTCGTCGGCCTATCAGCCAACCAAGCAGCAAACTCGGTCCAGCTCAGCTCGAAGTCGTCGGCCTATCAGCCAACCAAGCAGCAAACTCGGTCCAGCTCAGCTCGAAGTCGTCGGCTCATCAGCCAACCTAGCAGCAACTCGGTCCATCTCAGCTCGACGTTGTCAACTTCTCATTCCTCTCAGGCATTACATCTCCTCACGAGAATACCCTTCCTCTTTCCTCTCAGGCATTACATCTCCTCACCGAGAACACCCTTCCACTTTCCTCTCAGGCATTACATCTCCTTACCGAGAACACCCTTCCACTTTCCTCTCAGGCATTACATCTCCTCACTGAGAACACCCTTCCACTTTCCTCTCAGGCATTACATCTCCTCACTGAGAACACCCTTCCACTTTCCTCTCAGGCATTAAATCTCCTTACCGAGAACACCCTTCCACTTTCCTCTCAGGCATTACATCTCCTTACCGAGAACACCCTTCCACTTTCCTCTCAGGCATTACATCTCCTCACTGAGAACACCCTTCCACTTTCCTCTCAGGCATTACATCTCCTCACTGAGAACACCCTTCCACTTTCCTCTCAGGCATTACATACCTTACCGAGAACACCCTTCCACTTTCCTCTCAGGCATTACATCTCCTTACCGAGAACACCCTTCCACTTTCCTCTCAGGCATTACATCTCCTTACCGAGAACACCCTTCCACTTTCCTCTCAGGCATTACATCTCCTCACTGAGAACACCCTTCCTCCTCTCAGGCAGTATACCTCTCAAACATTACATATCTCTACAGATAACACACTTCCTCTTTCAACACACTTCCTCTTTCCTCTCAGGCATTACATCTCCTCACCGAGAAAACCCTTCCTCTTTCCTCTCAGGCATTACATCTCCTCACTGAGAACACCCTTCCTCTTTTATATCACATTATTACATTTCATTGTTTGATAATTTATCTACTTATTAATAAACTTTATTGCAGTGCCATCAACTTCGAACGTCGCAAACTTTAATTTTGGTCAATTTTTGTATGCTGTTTCTCATAACATACCACTGCTTCACCCCCTTATAATTTTTCCTTAGAAAACCTGTAATATGCTTCCTCATTTACATACTTGATCTACTTTACTTACCGACACCAGTCGGATATCAATCCAATAATACGTTAATACTTCATACTCAGTGTTTTCTTGCAAGATTTCTTGAGCTTCCGTTCCTTTAATTTACGAAATTCAGCTTCTAATAAATTTAATTGTTGTTAACGGAGGAGCGGAACTTCTCTTAAGTACCTAGGTAGGTAGCACATAATACCCACGCGAGGCCCGCGCCGGGGAAACTCGCGCTGCGACTCAGACGCTTGAGTACCGGACAACAGCACCAACACTACCCGATGTTAAAATTTATTTCATCGGAAATTCGCTAAAAACTTAAATTTTTGGTTTCACCTCACTTTCACCAAGAAAAGGCATTTTTGTGGCTATCCCACCGCTGTCAAATATTAGGAACATTATTTATTCAGTTCAATAATAATTACACAATAACAATAATGACGAAGAAGTATATTATTAACATTCATATATTGACTCTACGACGGTTATACAACCACTACCCGTCTCTCTGTTACTATCCCAAGTTCCTCTACACACCCGTATTTCACCAGCTTGCGCACCATTCCCATTATACATTCCTTCTGTCTGCATTCCGATCTGAGTGAATCCTAACATGTTAAATTTTGCCAATTTTTTTTTGGTTTATTATATGTAAAAATCTATTTTATGGCACGCTTTCAAACGAAATGAAATGAAATTTTCACAGTAAACCACTACCTGACTATTCGACCTGACTATTGAAAAATTCAGAAAGTCAATTTAAAAGGCGGCAAAATTTTTCATAGTTGAATCGCATAAAAATACACTGTTTCTGCGATTGATGCGCAAGAAGGTTTTTTTTCATGCATAATTTATTAAACCTGAGGAAATATCTATCTGATTATTTTTTATGATATGAAGAAAAACTCAAAACAATGTTACTCTTTCTGTTTAATGAGACAGACAGACATAAATAATCCGACCATATCAGTGATGAAAATGAAAGTTAAAAATTCTGAAATGTAAAAGTAAATAAGAATTATTGCATACTTTTTACATAATTTGAAGTAACAACTCTATATTTAAGTACCTACCTAAGTGTGTTATTTTATATCTCGTGACTGACACAAATAATCAGACCTTGTTATTAAAGGTCAGTTTGGCAACTATGGAATAAAAGTGTAAGTTAAGCAGTTCATAATTTCAGGAAATTCTCCAATTTCCTGTTTTGAATTGATTTTCGATATTTTTTATAAGAGATGAAGGATCTTGAAGGGGTACATCATATTCCGGGAAAACCTACTCTTAAGCAAGCCTGTATTTTCGGGAAAAAAAAACTTAAAAATTTTTTTTTTCGTTTTTTCACAAAAAAATCGCGTTTACTGATAAGACGAGCTCATTTTTTCAGGGAAGAATTGCACGGACATGACGATCTCTACATTTATGTGCAAATGAAACGATGCAAATAAACGATCTGACGTCACCGTTTATTAAGAAAATAAAATTCAATAAAAATGCGTTTTTTCCTGAAGGGATCAGGGGTAAGAATCGAATTTCGATTTTTTTATGATAGAGATGGTGCTTTATAATTAGCCATTATAAAGTACTTAAGGTCCTAATAATGGCTTTATGGGGTATTGTAATGTATTGGGTGCTGTATTGGGCGATACCGAATTGGGCGAAGGATTATGTTATTCACTAATCCCAGGGGTCAATTGGGCGAGAAACGAGAAACTAGGGGATTATAAGAGATAAGTGGACAGACAAGAAATACATGTGCGGCCTTGCCCATATATACAGGGTGTCCGGTAAGTACCTCCTAATCTCTCGGGAGCATACAGAGGAGGTCAAAATAAACCTAACTGTCATAAAAAAAACATTCGTAAAGTGTCCCTAAATGGAGATACAGAGCCCCAAAATGGTGCCCTAAGATTTACTTTTTTGGCTCTAACTTTTGAACCGACCTGTATAATTTGATGAAATTTTAATTTTTTTATAGAGACCATAAAGGCTCATTAAGCCATATCAGAGTGGATGTTTTACGTCCTAAAGGAAGTCAGGAACGGACTTACCACCACACTCATTGTGTTAAAGTTTTGACAGGTGTCATTTTACAGAGCTGACAACTTATTTTTTAAATACACTGGTCATTCATCTTCACAAAAGGTACTCTTAATTTATTTCGATAAAACTAGCGGTTCTCAAGATAAATCGACTTTTATGCGAATTTTGATCAAGTTCCGTCAATAGCAATCCATTATGTAGGTAGGTTTATCAACAAGAACCTGATTTTTTCCTGTTTATGTTTAGCAATAGTAACTTTTTAGTGTTTCGCATACCTAAAAACCGATTTATCTCTAAAAACGTCAGTTTTACCGAAATAAATTAAGAGCACCTTTTTTAAATATGAACTATTAGACTATTCAAAAAAATAGTTTTTAGCTCTGTAAAGTGACACCTGTCAACATTTTGACTCAACGAGTATGATGGTAAGTCCGTTCCTGACTTCCCTGACGACGTCAAACATCGACTTTAATATAGCCTGATGGCTCTCTGTGGCCTCTATAAAGTGTTTAAATTCCATCCAATTATACAGGTCGGTTCAAAAGTTAGAGCCAAAAAAGTAAATTGCGGGGCACCCTTTTAGGGCTCCATATCTCCGTTTGGGGACACTTTAGGAAAAAATTTTTTATGACAGACTAGGTTTTTTTTGACCTCCCCTGTATGCTCCCGAGAGATTAGGAGGTACTTACCGGACACCCTGTATAGCAGTGTTGCCAGATTTATTTTCAATAACGGCTACTTGTTCGATACTAAAGGGTGGCCAATGAAAAAAGTTTTTTATCATTTACTTTTAATCAATAAAATTTAAAAATTAAACTTCTCTTTAATAATACACATTTATTTTCAAAACTAAAGCGCATATAGGTATATTAATCATCCTCTCCCATACAAAAAATGTGTTCATTCTATTATCGCATACCTATTATAGGATAAGGAATTTTCATAATATTATGTTGAAATGATTAATTTTAAATATCGAATCCCCTAAAATTATTTGACAGAGAAATATTAAATGAATAATTTTTCAAGAATTAAAACAAAAGTCTTTTCTGCTACATTAATTATTAAGTATGCAATCGAATCGTTCAATCGATCGTTTTCGTGAAAATTAGGAAACATTTTTGACTAAAATATATTAGGGAGTTCTAACACAACTTTCTATTATTTCTATCCTTCCGGTGGAGTACCTATAGGTACTAGGTATTTCATTGCAATGGTATTTTCTCACAGCATACTTTCAAATGTGTAAACCAAAAATAAAAAATTTGAAACAAACTGAATGACTTCTGCAAACAAATACTTTTCTAAAGTATAATAATAATTATTGCAACATGAAATTCAAAACATCGTGAAAATTTATCGTGATTTTCTCGAAAGGCAATAACTTAATCAATTGAAAATTATGATAAATCAATTCATAGTAATTGATTGCTTTTTATGGTTTATTTGAGTAGGTATGGCAGCGACGTTTACCTACTTTTCTATTGATGTTTCATGTTTCTGCTGTATAGGTATAGTATAAAATAATTGTAAATGCACTAAGGGCTTGATGTATTTGATAGAACTTAAAAAAAAAATAATACATCAAGTATTAATATTATTTATTTTATTTTTTTTTATTTTATTTAATGTAGAAAATCGGAATTTCTGTAAAATCTGGCAACGTAGCCATACAAGAGCATGCAAATAACTCAACGGTATTTAAAAATTCCTTCGCCCAATTGAGCTGTAGGATTATAAGCACCCCCGTCGTGTCGAAGGGTCACTCAGGTAATTTCGCCCAATTGAGAAACGCCGTTCATTCCAGTTCTTGCGGGTGTCATAAATAACATTTCCATTATGAGTATTTACACTGCAATTGTATTGCAGGCTGCAGGTAACAAAAGATGTACCAACCTAAATTTTTGGAAGGACTTTACCTGCCTACAGACTTCTCACGATGGTTGTTACTTGTAAGTTTCGTTACTTTATTGGGAATAAGAATAAACAACTTTTGCTTTTCATAAATCATAATTTTCTCTTATTAGTGAAGGTAGGTAATATTTATTTATTCTTTTTAATTTGAACTTTATTGTCGCATTTTCTAAATTAAAGTGAAATATCCTGTATATACCGACAATATATACAGGGTGTCTGCTTAAGGCTGACAACAGGCTGAAATATTGAACCTACAGTTTCAAAATGAAAATTTTCCAGACATAAGTGACTATGCGAAATTCAATGAAAATATTTTCAAGATGGCCGCACTTCCGGAAATACCGGAAGTTGACACCTACTTCGTTATTTTAACAGGAACACCCTGTATATTATTATATTTTTTAAATGTCTGAAAAAATCGAATTCAGGTGGTTTTCACCATTGGAATTTAATTGAGCGGTTTATGAGTTATAAACAAGTGAAAGTCGAAATTTTTCAACTTCAAAGCAGTCTAGAACTAGAACGGCTCAAGATATCCAAAAACGGTTTACATGTCCCTATCCTAACTTTTCACGTTTTATCCCAGTATGTGGAGTAAATTTTAATACAGGTGATGAAAATTATCCGATTTTTCATCACCCTGTATTAAAATTTAAACCACATAGTAGGATACTATGTGAAAAGTTAAGATAGAGACATGTAAACCGTTTTTAGATATCTTGAGCCGTTCTAGTTCTAGACTGCTTTGAAGTTGAAAATTTTCGATTTTCACTTGTTTATAACTCATAAACCGCTCAATCTAAATTCCAATGGTGAAGACCACCTGTATTCGATTTCTTCAGACATTTAAAAAATATAATATTTTACAGGGTGTTTCCGTTAAAATAACGAAGTAGGTGTCAACTTCCGGTATTTCCGGAAGTGCGGCCATCTTGAAAATATTTTCATTGAATTTCTCTTGATCACTTATGTCTGGAAATTTTTTATTTTGAGGTTATAGGCCCATTAGTTTCCGAGATATAGCCGGTGGCCAGCCTTAAGCAGACACCCTGTATAGTGCAAAGTATGTTAATATAGGCCGCCAAAAGGTTCGCACTATACGAGAAAATTCTATTTTCATCTTTTTTGATTTTTTTGTTTTGTAAAACAAATATTATAAACATAAGCTATAGAAGTGTTGCAGGGATGAACAAGTCTATAAAACAAAAACACTGCTAAAGATATTTTGTTCAGTCTGGCAACAATGCAACTGGTCTAAGCATTATCAGGTAAGTAGGTGCTTGGTCGAGCTCACCGATGGGATTAAAGCACAGCGGGGTATTTTGGTCGAGCTGGTATCCTCCGGTAGGGGGCAATGACTCTGGAACTTCCTAATCCCTTAATTCTCTTGTAAATGTGCTCGTAACGAAAGATGACTGACACGAAGGTAACAGTAGGTAAATTTCTTTGAAATTTATAAAGAAATCTATTCCAGGTTTTTTGTCTATAACATAGACTGTTATCGAGGTATGTACCTACTTCGTGAAAATGTAACAATATTTTTTTTCCATATTTCATTAGGTCTCATATAACTTGCCCCTGTACCTTAAAGACCCGCATATGTTAAGAAAAAAGTTTAAAATAGTCTACGACCTCATGTTTCGAATTTATTGGTCCTCTTCAGCAAAAAATAGTTCAGCTTGGAAGAAGCACCGTATAGATGGCTATCTCACATTTTTGCGGACGCCGTTTTCTCCAAAAGATTTTTATATTAGTCTTCTTTACGTTTTTTGAATGAAAATGTAAAATTTAAAATGGCAAAGGAGTGTTGCCACGCTTTGCAAAGTTCTGGTGTTCTTCATTTTTTTCAGGATTTAAATCAAATTTTTTCACAACCATACATATAAGTCCAACTAATGAAATTATTGCACATACTTTCGAAACTTGATACAAAAAAGCACCCGGTAATGTTTCAATCATGCGGCGAGTGCGTAATTCTAGGAGTGCGTAATTGCCTTACAATTCAAGTCAATTATGAAAAAACGGTGCAGTATTAGAGGGACACATCGTAACATTATTAAGCACAGAAGTAGCAGAAGATTTTGTCAATGGATAGTCATGGAACATATTGGTCCCCGAGGATGACGCCATATTAACATTCCTACCGGTGGTTCCATTTGATATTGCTTCACCATCACAAATAGCACTTGAAATCTTTACCGCATTTTCAGTTTTATTTTTGGTAGAATTATCCACGTAGCTTTCAGCCACTGACGATGAACGCCAACCACCGTGCCTCTTCAGCGCTAGCAAATCACCTCCACCTCCAGCATCTCAAGAATGGTGGCTGACGAGCGCCTAAAACAGTGGCCAGTGTATTGTTTTGGATTCGCCAAGTCCAAAAACACTGCAATTTTGCTTGGTACCATACCAAATTTATTAATCCCAACACATTGCTTGGTACATTTTTTTAATTGGTAATTTAAAAAAAATGGTAGACGTTTAGTATCTGCTTCTGAGGGGCGTAAATTGATGTATTTTTTGCACATACCGTACCATTTTTCAGACACTATAAATGAACGTTGGGTTTTTGTTTTAGAATCTGGGATCTTAATTATCAATAGTTTTCCAGTATCTTCTATGTCTTCCATTTTGATGTTTCGTAGTTCCTGCTACCTGCAGGCTCCACTAATACCAAATATTATTAAAATGACCTATAATAAAATACATAATTATTATAATCATGTGAATTTTTATAGTTTACAAAAAATGTGATGGGTATAATACCTTTGACAATAAATGCTGGGTGTCTGGCGCGTTTTATCAGAAATTGATTAATTTCTTCTGGACTGAGCGTTTTTGATTTTTTACTTCTGAAACCATCAGATTTTCTCTTTAATAGTGCCAAAAGTTTTGTGTAACTTGAAATGTTCGTGTTGTGTCGAATATTGATGGTTGCTCGTAACATCGAATAAATATAGCCCAAGGTGATGACGGTTTCATTTGCTTTGACAATTCATCAAAGTATGCTAGCATTACGTTTTCAGAAAATGATTTTACTTTATGTTTAAGCCTCCAATCCATGAATCTTTTGAACACAATAAGTTCGTATCTCTCACGCGATTTTTCCGGTAAGAGGTCATTTGTGGCAGTTTTGGCTTTTTCGCTGATTTCAGGTGGCGTGCGTCATCACTTATTCATCACTGTTGCTAGCCATTATAAAATATAAATTCAAACGATGGGTGACAATATTTCCAACAACTGATTGAACATTATATGACAGCTAAAGAATGCTAATCATAGAGATAGAATAGAGAGGAGACGACATGACGTGACACAAATGGGATCAGGTCCGCCATATTGATACCACTTTTATGTCAAACTTATGTTATGACATAAAGTGAACGCTTTTTATTGAATTTCATTTGATTTAAGGACTGTCTTTAAGATCTTTGGTGTTAAATTGAAAAGCCACAGATGGTTTCTTGTGCAGTTCGTACTTGCTGTAGTAGAGACTGCACTGATAAAAAAAAAACGTCCGGAATAACATTCCATAGGTAAGTATCAACAATATACAGGACCGTACCTACTTGCATAGTACACTAAAAATCTAAAATTGAAAATGACCATGATTATTTGCCGGATATTTTATATTCTTTTATTGACTTGAAAAACACAAAAGGTCTGGCAATATCCATCTGAAGACGTGTTAAAAATATGTATGAAATGTGAGAAACATTTTTATTTATGAAAATTTTGCAAATAAAAATTAAGTCTGACCCTGTCGAGTCGCCATATTGTTACTCCTATAAGCTCCACCCACTGATGCCGTTTTTTAATGTTCTATTAGGTGATCATAGCGGCTCCTCTCTATTCTATCTCTATGATGCTATAGTAACAATGCGTTGCCATGGTAACGTTGCGCGGCCATTCTAACGATGCGTCGCCGACGATAATAATGACGTGAGCATCATATGCGTAAAGTTAAGTGCAAGTGCACTAGCTGTGCGATTTTGCTACTTTACGCACGACAGTTCGTGAGGACCCGCTTACTTAGTTTATGCGTTATGCGTAATCTAGCGCTTACTATAATAAGTGGTCGTAGATAAAATATTAATAATTATTATAGCGTTAACTTCTAGATTCCAGGAAGAGGAAGAATAATTATTAATTACGAAATGTCTTGGAGGTAATGTTACTTTTTTAGTTTTAGTAGGTACATGGAGAGGTGATCATCATGCTATCCCCGTGGGTTGGTTCGTCAGATCTAAATATGTATATCGGTTATTCGCCTCTGGGTGGAACGATTTTAGATCTGCAGAGTGGATTTCTAGCGGTAGATCGATGATTCGATATTCGGTTGATTTATAGAAAAATAAAATTATGAAAACTGGGCGTTAAGCTGGTTTAAAGACACAAATTTAAAAACAAAAAAGAATCCTCTACGATCTCTGGATGCCGAGATATCGTATAATTTTACGACCCCTTTTTACGAAATTTACGATTTGAAAATTAATTTTTCAAAAAAAGGGGCTAACTTGGCTACTATAATTCGTAGAGGGTTCATCTTTTTTTTTAATTCGCGCATCTTTAAACCAGATCTGCAATGCTTTTTTTTAAAGGTCTAGCTTTGAAAATGACAAAAAAATTTGCTTATAAGACATTTTCAATGACTTTTTTTTAAAGTTAAGCTTGTAAGTTTAAAATACGAACTGCTGATGAATCTTTTTTTGGTGGACATAGGAAACTGTATAAACATGTTGGTTGCAATAATTATTTTTTTCATCTGTTGATCGAGTTTATTTTTAAGCCAGTTTCAATTTTTAGGCATTTTTATCGCGCACAAATCTTAAGTGCGTCTTTTTTCTGTATAACCAGTGGTTTTTCCAATATCTTGGAAAATGACATTTTTGATCTTTTTATTGTTTTTTTAATGGAAATTGAAGATGAGAAGTTTGTGACGACAACTCCGGCTATCCGGGAAACTGGCTGAGAACGGACGGATTGCTCGGGCGCCAGATTTTTGTACAGGGTTTACTCCCCCGGGGAAATGGTCTCGCTTTCCTTTCCCAACTACCTAGGTTGTCACACAGTTGGTACGTTTATCGTACCCTTGTCCCAGGGTAACTCTGTGGAGAAGACGGATAGTGCCAGGGGTCAGATGAGGTTATCACAAAAGCGGACACGGAGGAACGGTCTTTAGGCGCTCCCGGCGTTTTCGGTGGCACTCCCGTGGAGTCAAGTTGTGATGCGAGGGGTTCGTGGTTCACGGTCGGTCGTGGTAAAAAGGAGATTCATAGGCTAGATTATAAACAAGTTTATTATCACCAAAAATAACTATTTACAAGTGATAGTTGGTTTCAGCGAGGAGAGGACGCAGACATCTATTTTCATGTTGTTTAGTTCTTGGAAGACCTCTACTCGTTTCGTTCGCAAACCTTGTATGTTCCATTTTCCAAATTTCATAGTCCTGTTTCTTAGCACATTTATGTCGTATCCTAAAGCCATCCTTATTCCTAGGCGATTTGTCGAAGTTTTTAGCACTTCGTGTTTTTTTCCCGAATGACTAGTCGCTAGCACACCGATTCAACCTCCAGACTTGTAGGGCCAGGATTTTCTGTCGGCGTTTCCTCCCTTAGCTGATATGTGCCAGTTATTTGTAAGGCGACAGAAACTCGCCCTTCACCCTCTCTCATTCGCTACATAACATACACACATAGTAGGTACCCAGCAGTTACGCGATGTAGGAGTATCTCTTACGAGTGACGTGAGGGTAGGATTTGTGGGCAGAGCTGAGTTCGATCTCTCGAACCCCCCGAGTGACTCGTCAGGAAACAGCGGGCATTTCTCAGAGTTTTACTACTGCATAGATACTGGCACTCTACGCCGCCTCCAAGACCCGTAACCAACATTATTTAACCGCCATAAACTAACTACCTGCATAATTAAAATTTCATGAAAGGGAATTGGGATTTTGTAAAAGGAATAATTGCTAAAATAATAAAATGCAATAAACCCATTAACCATTTATTTATGTGTTTTTTCAAAACATGTTTTACATACCTTATTATTGCTACCTGACCAATACATTTTTCTTAATAAATATATAACCTTAATTTTTTATTACTGATAACCGAAGATACTTAATCAAAAAACGCCTGAGCGTTCTTTGAATCCATCAACATTAAAACACTCGCGGTTTTTAAGCATGTTGAGCATTTTGTGTTAACAATAATAAAAAGACCTTAAATATTCATTTATATTTCAGAGATATTATATATTTTAATACCATGTATAAAATTTGGATCAGGTTCTGCAGCTGCTGCAGGTGCTTCAGAGATATTATATATTTTAATACCATGTATAAAATTTGGATCAGGTTCAGAAGCTGCTGCAGCTGCTGCAGCTTCTTTTTCAACTGCGTTTTGATGAATTTTTTGAAGCTCCAGACCTATTGTCGCGATGTTACTCGCAAGAGTAAAAAGCGGCCTGGTTTCGAGTTGACCTGAAATTTTAAAGTGGTATATTTCTTATGCCTATACTGAAAATAATAATAATTAAATAATAATGATAATAATAATAATATAATCGTCTAAAAAGATTGTAGACTGCTAGGAACTTTGGAGTGATATTGTAGGGTCATTCGGGTCACATTTCTTTAGTCCACTAGTACCAAATCACATAGACAGGGATAGTGAAAACCCTGCTTGAAATACAATTTGTTCGACAAGAGCAAGTAAGATAATCCTTTCATTATAGCGACAAGTATTTAAAACGAAAGATCTGTTGTGATGGTGATAATTATACGAAGAATATAAAAAAAGAAATGTAAAGTCGGGGCAATCTTCTAAACATTACAGTGATTCTATAGAAAAAACGGGAATATTGTGCCATCTTTTCTCTCCATGTTACCTTGAACGTGTTGTCCGTGTGTGTCCCTAACCCCCTCGCTAACCCCTATCTCTGGCCGAAAGCCAGGCGAAACTTGACTTTGTTCGAAAGCACAGAAACAAAGAAACCTACTTGCGCGTCAATCGCATAAATATTTTCATGCGTTCAATGAATTATGAATATTATCGCCATTTTGTAAATCGTGTTATTGAAGGTACCTACCTACGTAATATGGCCACGTAATGTTAGAATGGTTGCCTACTGTGAAAATTTCAGATTATTTCTTTGAAAACGTGCCATAAAATGTACTTATAGAAGTTGGGAAATTCCGACCAATTTTCCATCTATGCCACTGGTGAATTAACGATAAAAACGTCAAAGTGTTTAGCACAAGTCTATAAATTTGTGCATGATGAGTTATTCTGATTTCGTTAATTTGATTGAATTATTATGCTGAGTTTTGCATACAGGTACCTGGAGGCTTCCAAAAAAAATTGCAGAATTTAGAAAAGTCTTTTTTGAACTACACTTTTGAACGACTTGAGCGATATTACATACTTGAATGCAATACCAGAGGCAGCTCCCTTCAGACATTTAACTACATAGGTACCTGCTGTTACAAAAATTTCAGCTCCCTAGATTGAAAACTTGTAATCTGTAAAAAGGCGTTAACAACCCATCAGCTTCCATTTGATTTGTCACAAGAGCGTATAGGTACACTTCTAAGTGGGAATGATTGGAAGGGACATGTGAGGGAATAACCTTAGAGGAATCCCTAATAATTATTAGAAAGATGGGACGAAACACATGTATTGTTGTTTAAAATATTTTCTGGTTAAAGTAACATCAGACTCACTTTCGAAGTTGTCTTTCTCTTCAAGAGACGCTCCTAAGACACCGCAGGCGATTACCAGAGCGAAAAAAATGATAATTGGAAACTTCATTATTACGATTGGGCGTAGCTTTCTGACGATTCTTTTCGCGGTAACTTTACAAAGACAGCTCAAGTTAATGAGGAGGAAAACGAACCTCTTTATATATACCCGCAGAATGTAATTAAATGTAAATATTGTCCTACAATTAACGGTATTTATCCTCATTATAGTTATCAAAGAATTATAATTATTATAATAATAACTGCGTTATACATAATATATCATGCTGTTTGTTTTAGCTACGTTAAATGATATACTTACTTAGGTATGATTATAATCATTATAATTGTTCCGTCCCCATTTCCCGTTCCTACACCCGCCTGTGGTCCGGACGGCAGAGTGCAATAATACGACGCATCGATACTCGCCCCGCACCCCTGAAGGAAGAACCTACAGGTGAACAGAGATTCAAGATATACTTCGAGACGGTCGCACGCAAAAATATCGCTCCGCGCTCCGCACTATCCGCACGCTCGCTATCGTTATCCAAACTGTAAGTACCCGCTTGTTTTTCCTAATTATTTCTTATCCTTATCAATATATAATTCTTTTACCCGCATTTATCGCTACACCGCCACTATTCATTAATCCGCGTTTATTGGGAATTACAGGAACTAAAGCTGTTTTCTGTACCCTACCGCCGGCGTCTTAGACAGGTCGTAAAAATATAATTGCGCCTGTGATAAGAACCCCAAACAATAATAATAAAGTACCTACTGTGACCCTTCTCCCCCCAGGCTCGATGATCGTCTAGATCTAGAAAAATCTTTTATATTTTTACCATTTTCACTTGGTTATGAAATGTGTACCTCATTTATTATTTTCTTTTGCGTTTCTTTTCTTTTCTTCTCTCTTTTTACCATAAACTTATGATATAGGTACCATAAACGGCATATCAACACTTTACGAGAGTGCAAGGTCTTCAACTCACCGCCGGTCATGTTTGCGATTCATTCCCGCCTGCAGAGGAATGATCAATCTAGTCAGTGATCACTTTTCTCTTAACGGCGGTATACCTTTTTGTTAGTAGATGTTTAATTGTTGATGCGAGTTAATTTAAAAGAGTTTACCTCGCGTTAATAGGACGTCTGAAATTATTTAGTGTGAAAGAAGTCCTGCACATAAATCTTTAAGTTTATAAAACAACTTCATGATTCAGGATTCTTGACCGGCTTTTTGCTAATAAACATCAGTACCAATTCCAGTCCAAGGAAAAACCAAAGTAAGATTGTGATTTCAAATATTCACCTTTTCATTTTCATTTTACCAATCTAAAGTGGAAATTTGACTTACAATGACGTATTTAACAAATATTTTGTAAAGTTGGTTAAAAGTTGAGAAAATTCGTACAGTTAGGCAACATTGCACAAGGTAGTCGAGTGGCCTGCTTTGCTTTCACCCCGGCTCTTTCTTTGATGCTAGTCGACAAAAGAAAACTGTGTTAAGTAAATAAACAAGAGGTGTCATAAAATTTGGATACAATACCGACTTTTATTAACCTGTATTCAATTTTTGGGTGGTAGCGTGTAAATTTGGGTTACCACCTGATTGAAGACTGTAGAAATGCAATACAGGTGTCCGGAAATTATGCGCAAAGAATTAAGGGGATGATTCTACTTGATAAAATATTGCCAAAAGTATCTATAAATTTTTTTCGAAAACTCACAAATAAGAAAGTTATTAAGCTTTCAAAGTTGTTTTTTTTTAATCAATATTTTTTATACCTTTTTTTCTAGTGTACGGATCTTCTTCAAATTTTACACACTTGCCACTGATGTTGCTTTGCATCCTTGGTCCAAATTAGACTTGAATCCCTCTAAATCAAGAGGCCTTAACTGCCTTTGACCTTCAAAAAAGGCCTATAACTTTTTTCGTAATATTTTTTTCTGAGTTTTGAAGACGCACAATTGAAGAACATGAAGAAATATACGGAAAAGGTCCTCTTTGCCTATCACGAGAAAATGACCTGTTTCCGAGTAAAACTGTTTTAAAAATTTGCTTGCACTAAAATTGATCACCATAAATTATAATCAATCTGCAACAATAATACCCAATCATGCTTTGGAAACAGCTGCAGGGTTGCCTAGTTATGTACAAAACAGAGACATTCGTACATAAATAGACTTGGATTGGAAATGATAAAATTTTAAAAAATTTTAATCATTTTTTTTTTAATAAAATAAAATCATTTTTGTCAAATTTAATTTCAAATGAATTCCAAAAAACGCAAAAAGAACCAAACGCGGGCACCATTTTATGGTTAAAAAAATATATCCATCTTGTCTTATCAATTTAACAAGATATTTGAATCAAATTGTTATCTGTAAAAATTAAATCCAAAGCAAACGTCTTGTTTCCTAGGCAACCCTGCAGCTGTTTCCAAAGCATGGTTTGGTATTGTTGCAGATTGATTATAATTTATGGTGATCAATTTCAGTGCAAGCAAATTTTTAAAACAGTTTTACTCGAAAACAGGTCATTTTATCGTGACAGGCAAAGAGAACTTTTTCCGAATATTTCTTCATGTTCTTCAATTGCGCGTCTTCAAAACTCAGAAAAAAATATTGCGAAAAAAGTTATATAGACCTTTTTTGAAGGTCAAGGGCACATAAGGCCTCTTGATTTAAAGGGATTCAAGTCTAATTTGGACCAAGGATGCAAAGCAACATCAGTTGCAAGTGTGTCAAATTTGAAGAAAATCCGTACACTAGAAAAAAAGTTATAAAAAAATATTGATTTAAAAAAAATCACCTTTGAAAGCTTAATAACTTTCTTATTTGTGAGTTTTCGAAAAAAATTTATAGATACTTTTGGCAATATTTTATCAAGTAGAATCACCCCCCTAATTCTTTGCGCATAATTTCCGGACAGCCTGTGTATTGGCCCCTTCTCGCACAGATGGAGTGACCGGATATCGTTGGGCTAGTTCGGGATCATTTGCAGCATCGGGGGCGGCGGTGTTGAAGGCGGCGTCGACGGGGGCGGTGGCATCGGTGGTTGACTGTATTATGGCGGACATTGCGGGGCAGTGGCGAGACTTGGCGGTGACTTGACTGACAGGTGTTGTTATCAACAGAACAGAAAATTTCTCGAGGAATAGGAAATCCCAAATCAGTCAAACCTGACAGCTATAATCGGCTCTCTCGAATAGACAAGCTTTCCAATAATTTTAGGGCAGGTCTTGGCATTCATGAAGAAATGAAGATAGAAATAGGTAATTCGGCTTATAAGTGTTAGGTAATGAGAGGATGAGTTACTTCATCTAGGCGGAGAATTGCTTCTTTCTAGGCTTAGTAACTCCGGGTGTTTCGGGATCTGGATCAGATTTCTGAATGAATGAATCTCTCTTGAAAAATCCAGCCTATTTATAGTTGAGACATCCCTTGTCTTCCACCGATGTATTGTATTCGACTTCCGTTACTTTCTTTAGCGTTAGGAGCTTGCTTTGTGTTTTATCCAAGAAACCAAATTATCTCAGCTTTCCCTGCTTTTTGGGGATCGGGAAAGCAGCCGAAAGTATGTGTATGAGGTTTTTCTATAGGTAGGTGTTTTTTCTTCGAGTCGAAATTCGCATTTTAAAGGGTTAATTAGCGGTTTTAGTTTATTGATTGTTTAAATTTTATTTGTTTATTCTGGTGCTGTCTGTTATGGGATTTATCTTAATTTATCTCTCCGAATTAGAATATTTATCAGGGGTAGCTGTGTATGAAAATTCGCTGGCTTATCTAGATGTTTTCGGTCTGTCTTCATTGTTTCAAATGTTTAAGTGGAGTTTTTAAGGGTTTTTTGTTGATAACCTTGTCTTGTTGCCTTGTTGATAACCGGTTTCTGGTATTTTTCTCAGGTTGACTTTTAACTTATTCACTATCATCATGTAAAATTTCGAAAGTGTGGCTTCATTTCGATTATTTCCTTACTTATTACATCTTGTATGAATGATGGTATTATAGAGCTTGATTCTCCTATGTTGCCATGTAGTCCATCTCGTCACTTAATTTATATATTTAACTTTTTAATGAATTTGAAAAGAGTTCGCCATACCTAGGGGTGGTTTACTCATTTACTTCACTATCTATTAATTAAGAATTAATATAAATCATTTATTATTGGGCAGGTGATGTGAATCAAACTCATTGAAGAACTTCGACTGGTTTATTGCGTTCGGTGGTATGGTATCGCTTATCAAGTCTGATAACACAATTTTCAGGTATACTAATAATAATAATTTATATTTCATAATTATTATATTCTAGACATTCAAAGATACATAAACTTACAACAAGCTGAAAATGAGTAAAACATTTTTCAAAACATGATTAAAAATTAAAATTAAAAGTTCCCCATCGTTTCCGTATGTGGAAAAAAGTTACTAAAGGTCAGAGGTCAAAAAAATTTTTTTTTTTTGCGATCTTCAGTAAAACGGTAACTTTTATCGTAAAATTATCTCAGACAAAAATTGTAGACCTGTAGAACAAATTATCTATAAAAGATGTATTAACTTTTTTTTTCCTAAGAGCCACCGTTTCTGAGATATAGCGGTTCAAAAAGTTGTAGAAGAATCGTCAATATTATATGCACTATATAGGGAACCTGCATTACCGACACTAACGCTTACTATACCTCAGTCGACCAACAGAATGATATAGTAATAAAACTGCGCACAAAACTTTTAAGGTCCAAATAGTCACATCTGTAGGCAGATAGTGCCTTATTTATTGGTTACCTGGTTCCGGTAAACCAATGAGAAGGGCATTCTAAGGTTTGTGTATATAATTCTTGTGTATAAGGTCTGCCTACCTGGATTGTAAACTTACCGCGCACTTTTATTACTATATCTTTTGGCCGACTGAGGTATGGGGTAGCGCATTATTCACTCGTTGACGTTTACTTAACACGGTTATATTTGAACAGCTGGATGTCATATTTTTGACACATTTGGTCACAGGCGTAGGCATCAAGTGGAAAAAAGCGAAGTTTGAAAAATGAAACAAAATAATAACACGAATAGAAATCGAGGAATCGTCTTTCAGTGGGTATTAAAAACATATTACGGGTTTATATATAGGATCTACGAAGCTATGTAGGCATTAGGATTGGGTATAATTTTTAACTCGATATCGTAGTTACTGAGAAAAAGCGTCTGGGTAGACACACGAATGGCAGTGTGATCTTAGTACCCTTATAAGACCCTCCCATATTGATCCTTAAAAAAGAGATTGATCAAGATGTATAAAAACCTACCTGACATACTTCCAGGAATAGGGAAATTCTGAGCCCAATATATTTTCTGCAATCAAAACTGTCTACTGATGGGGCTGGGTACATTTTTTGTCCAGAAAATCCCAGTAATAACAGGTAAGTATTGATAGAGGACTGCTAATAATGAGCTTAAAATATTAAGAAAGTTACCTTTAGACAACGCGAACAAGTAGAAAGCCTTCTTTTTATTGTTAAAACATCCTCTAACGCAGCAAAATTTTACCTTTTTTTAATACGCGGACTTATTAATAAAAAATTATGCGAATTTTTAGACAGTTGTACGTTTATGGAAAATCTGACGTTTATGAAGTCAAATTTGACATTCCCAACTTTTTTCCCAACTTTTTGTGAGAATGAGAATGCGCTACCCTAGTAAAGCGGTATAGTAGGATTAACTTTAAAAAGTCAGATGTGACGTCACACTAACCGTCCGAATTAATATTTTTAATTTCACCAGAAAATGTCAAACAGTTAAATGTCAAGTTGTGAACGAGCGTAAATTATTGAAGGAATCATTCAAACAACGAATTGAACCGCTTACGTCAGTTTGAGAGCCTCTGACAACTACAGAAAATTTATTCACGTAATGACACTCTATCCTTTGCGCTGTTAATTTAATTCTCATTCAAAACCAATGTTGACGTATACTTATTTATGCGGGATGGAGTGTTTAGACAAACTAGACGGTTACTATAAAAACCATACGTATATGAAACAAAATAAATCGAACTCTCAAAAGGATGTGTATTCTTAATCGATACGTATGACTTTTTAGACTTTATTGGACTATAATACAGGTTCCCTATTATGCACACGTTTCCACGCCACCTATGAGGTATAGTAAGTGTACTTGGCGCTTTTTTTTAACGTGGTTTCCCCAGCTATATCTCAGAAACGGTGGTTTTTAGGAAAATAATTGTTAATACATTTTTTATAGATAGTTTTATGGTCTACAATTTTTGTCTGAGATAATTTTATGATAAAACTTACCGTTTTGCTGAAAATCGAAAAAAAAAACAATTTCTTTGACCTTTGACCTTTAGTAACTTTTTTTCCACATACGAGAATGATGGGGAACTTTTAATTTTAATTTTTAATTATGTTTTGAACAGTTTTACTCATTTTCAGCTTGTTGTAAGTTTAATTATGTACCTTCACTCTTATTTTTTGGTCTAATTTGACCGGATTATCACATTGCAACGATAATAATATTAATAATAATAATGTTTATTACCCAACAGTTCCATTAGAGAACCAATTATTACAAGGAAACAGTATACATAATCATTTCAGGAATCACAGCAGACAAGCAGTACTAACCAAACCAACAATAATAGTCAAGATAACCAATCAATAACAATTTATTATTAAGTATGTAGATATAAAGTACATAGCAATGTTATATCGATACCTAGGCACCTAGTGCTAATATTGTTGAATTGACGGGAACTCCTTATGACGAGACCCAAGAAACGAAGACTGTCATTAACTAGGCACCTTACCGACATGTTGATCGAATCGTAGCTGCTCATCAAAGAATACTCCCAGGCCTTTATTTTTGTTCTGACTTTCAAGAAGGGCACCATCTAGCTCATACGGAAAAAACCTTCTTGCGCATCAATCGCAGAAATAGTGTATTTTTATGCGATTCAATTCTGATTTTCACCGCTTGTTAAATTGGCTTTCTGAAATTTTACATAGTCAGGTGATATTCGCGTAGTGGCTTACTGACAATTGCATTTCATTTCGTTTTAAACCGTGCATGCCTTAGAATGAATTTTTAAATTTAACAAAACAAAAAAAATCATTGGCAAAATTGAACAATTTTGGCCCATTTCCTATGCCCGCCACTGGCTAACTTTACTTAAAAAATACTATTTTTTAGACTACCTTTTATAGAACGGAAAAAGTGAAAGGGGAGCTTTGAAAACCGAAAATTTTAAATTTTAGAGGAATAAACATAATATGTAAAAATATTCTAATATCTCCGCCATTTTTATTATTTCCTTCTTGAAATCTTTGAATTTTGAAGTTTATTAGTATAGTTGTCTACTGGAAAAATTTTCGTTCAATTCCTTCAAAAATATGTTCATAAACAGTTATAGAAATTTAGCCCTTTTTCCCTTTTCCTACCCACGCCACTGGCTTAATAATAAAAATATTGCAAATTTTATTGCAATATTTTAACTCAATATTTTATAACTCAAATTTCAAATAATTTTCTTCCAGTAATGTTAATTTCGTTTAAAAGTTTTTGTTTCTAACTGGCTTATTTAGGGGTTCAAAATCTATCAATTTTTCCTAAAATTGAAAAGGCCGCCATTTTGGAACGGCTCTTCTGATTTAACTCAAATGCAGTACCATACGACTACTTGCAGTTATCTTACTACCAAAAAAATTTCAGCCCCCTAGATTGAAAACAGCGATCAGAAACCGTGCCTCATACCCGTTTTTTTTTTTTTTTTTGAAATTTGGAGAGACACGTTGTAAAAGTAGCGCAATTTTAGGTAAATGTTTTTTTGTGAAAATCAAACGTCATCCCTAAGTTTCACAAAAGTAAAAAATTTCGTTCATTAATCTTGAAAAATTAAGCTACTGGAGCGTTCTTAAAATTTTAGAGAAATAAACATCATGTAAAAAAAAAATAGAATATCTCGGCCATTTTTCTTACTCACTTCTTGAAATTTTTAAGTGTTAAAGGCTATTAGTATAGTTATCTACTGTAAAAATTTTAGTTCAATTGCTTCAAAAATGTGCTCATAAATTGTTAGGGAAAAATTTAGCCATTTTTACCACTTTCCTATCCACGCCACTGGCTTAATAATAAAAGTAATGTAAATTTTGTTACATTAAATTAAATTTGAAATAATTTTCTTCAAACCCTGTTGATTTGGTTTCAAAGTTTTTTTTCTATCTTGCTCATACAGGGGTTCAAATATTAGCAAATTTTTCAAAAATTAAAATGACCGCCATTTTGAAACCGCTCGACCGATTTTGCTCAAGTACAATACCAGACCAGTTTTTATAGATATCTTACTCCCACAAAAATTTCAGCCCCCTAGATTCAAAACTGCGACCTGAAATGAGATGACAAAAACCGGGTTCATGGAATTTTGAAGGGACACCCTGTAGAAGTGATGGGACTTTTTGAAAGTTTTTCAACGAAAATCCAACGTCATTCCAAAGCTTTACAAGGACCCAAAATTTCGTTCACTAATATTGAAAGATAAAGCCACAGGAGCGGTTTTAAAATCAAAATTTCGCGATTTTGGAGAAATATCACTAGCTGGCGCTGCCCCGGGGACTTGTCAAATCCTCATAGCAGGTAACTGCACGAGGAGTCTTGTCTCACGAAGGCGATTGTCTGCTGTTGATGGTCGGTGGTTCTTACCACCAGCAGTAGGTGTCGTCGCAGTCGTTCTGTCTTGCAGGTCACTGATGTAAAAATCCTCTGATTTGTATAGAACTGGCGCATTCCATGGCTTTTGGTAACATTGTCCTTGCGTTCTCGGTGTGCTACGCTGAAGAGGCCAAAGAAGGCCGAAACAGCGCTGTCCGTGGCTCCGGATCTGCTTGGATTTGTGTTGCTGGTTGCCGTGGAGTGCATTTTAAGAGAAAAAGCCCAATAATCATTTCCTTTATATTTATTAATTACTCTCTAAAGATTTCTATTTATCCTTCTAATTTACATGGGCTAATGGTGAAGGGAGCTGCCGGCCACTAGCTGGCGCTGCCCCGGGGACTTGTCAAATCCTCATAGCAGGTAACTGCACGAGGAGTCTTGTCTCACGAAGGCGATTGTCTGCTGTTGATGGTCGGTGGTTCTTACCACCAGCAGTAGGTGTCGTCGCAGTCGTTCTGTCTTGCAGGTCACTGATGTAAAAATCCTCTGATTTGTATAGAACTGGCGCATTCCATGGCTTTTGGTAACATTGTCCTTGCGTTCTCGGTGTGCTACGCTGAAGAGGCCAAAGAAGGCCGAAACAGCGCTGTCCGTGGCTCCGGATCTGCTTGGATTTGTGTTGCTGGTTGCCGTGGAGTGCATTTTAAGAGAAAAAGCCCAATAATCATTTCCTTTATATTTATTAATTACTCTCTAAAGATTTCTATTTATCCTTATAAATATATATATATATAAATATATACACACCAAATTAGAAACTGCTGCTATAAATATATATATATATATATATATACAGGGTGTCTTGCTAAGGTTGGCCACCGGCCATATCTCGGAAACTAATGGGCCTATAACCTCAAAATAAAAAATTTCCACACATAAGTCTTCACCATTGGAATTTAGATTGAGCGGTTTATGAGTTATAAACAAGTGAAAATCGAAAATTTTCAACTTCAAAGCAGTGTAGAGCTAGAACGGCTCAAGATATCTAAAATCGGTTTACATGTCCCTATCCTAACTTTCCATGTTTTATCCCACTATTGTCCGTATTCATCAAACTTCAAAATATAATCCTGGGGTTAAATTTTGAATTTTCTGACAGCTGATTGGTCTAATACTCAAACTCTACGAACGCTACGAATTTTAAACCAATCACATGTTCTAAAATATAACCCCTGGGGTTATATTTTGGAACATGTCATTGGTTCAAAATTCGTAGCGTTCGTAGGGATTGAGCATTAGACCAATCAGCTGTCAGAAAATTCAAAATTTAACCCCAGGATTATATTTTGATCCTTGAGGAACGGCCCAAGGTCGCTGTATACTTGAAGGACGAGAAACCGTTATAGCTAACAAACTGTTTGCGACCAGTTAAATAAGATCTTATAATAAAAGCAGCATCAGTCCATCGGAGAGCCCAAATCGTTCAAGTTTTGATAAAATAATGTCATGGTCGAGCCTGTCAAAAGCCTTTCAATTTTCTGTTTTCCCATCTCGAAAATGAGAATCGCATTCCGAGTGGAAAGATATATCTTTCAAGTTTTTATAAAGAGAAGCAAGAGGAGTATAAATAGTGGCTCTCAAAAAGCGCTTCGCTACACGGGACGAATGGCTCTCTTTTCTCGATAGTTCTGCTCAGTTATTTTTCTATAATACCTACCAAGTTTTCGTGCTCATAATCACCAAACTTAGACTCCCCACGTAATACAATAGAGCTTGTATCGGAAAATGAAATGTGTGATTGTGTGATTCCCTGCCTCGTTCTATAAGAAAGAAAGTTCCTATTGTAGGAATTTTTATTTTTGATATTGGGGTTACCAGGAACAGGCATCATATCTGCATGGGTGGTCCCGAGCCGAGCACGCACCTATAATAACACTCTCATTTAGCAGTGGGTCGATTGTTTACACGGTTTTCGAGTTATTCGCCATTTTCTGAATTTTGAAAAAATTGGTACATTCGATAAGAAAAGAAAATGATTGCTCCTTTTTTTTGTAAATAAACTTGTACATTAATAAAAATGTTTTAAAGTAACGTCTCACGCTCTTACAGTTGTCATTTTGGAATTTTTCTTTAAAATATTATAAAACCTTCTTGCGCATAAATCGCAGAAATAGTGTATTTTTATGCGATTCAATAATAAATATTTTCATCCTTTTTTTTATAATGAATATAATGGAAAAATAATCCGATTTTTTTTGGGGGGAAAATCACCTACCTACAAAAAAAAAAAAAAAGAATGACCCTCTCGTGGTTTCGAACTCGCACCCACATTATTACATAGAGCACACTGGAACCGTATAACAGGAAACAAACATGGTAAGGTGATGATCAAGGAGCCCTCTCAAAACCTTGCCAGACAGATACTGCAACTAAATAGAATGCAGATCAGAACGGTGGTGGGTCTTCTCACAGGACACTGCCACCTAAGAGTACACCTACATAAACTGGGGATATACAGAGAAGACCCAATTTGTAGACTCTGCAATGAAGAAGACGAGACAGCTTCTCATGTGATATTCGAGTGTCCAGCACTCGCACGAACGCGCTATGCGGTCCTGGGACCAATCAGTCCCGGGAGCCATCTGGCGGAAAAAACCTTCGTTAGCGGGCTGCTAAACCTTGTCAAAGGAACGGAGCTCTTCTAATCAAGGAGAATCTAAATGTGAGAAATACAATAAGCCCGCTGGCTTCAGTGTTTGGGACCTAATAAACCATCTCTCACATTTAGTTAAAATACCAATACCAATACCAAAAAACAGTTTATTAGGCAAGGGTACACCCTTGCCTAACTAACTGCGCCAAGGTGCGTTTCAAATTTGTAGCGATGATCGGGTAGATATATGTAGTACGTCAGGTACCTACACCTCTACACCTACACATTTTATTTTTTAAACTGGTCGTATCTTTGTTATTAAAAAACCAATTTGAATACTTTTTTCACCTCCATGTAGGTGATTTAATTGTCGTTGCGTTTGCTCTTCTAACTTTCAGAACCATTCATAATTGAATGTGAAAAAAAATCAAAAAGAAATTGCGAACCATTTCATTGATTTAATAATTTTATATAAGTGTAAGCTAATTTTGCACAAGCGAAAAACTTTTTTGTTTTTCGTTTAAAGTGCTACATTAATCGAGGCGAATTGAAGCTAAGACATCAAATTATATGTTAAAGCAAAAAAAAATGGAAAATTTCGGTTCAACTTCTTCAAAAATGGACTCATAAACGGTTATAGAATTGACACATTTTCACCCTTTTTCCTACCCACGACACTGGCTTATTAATGGAAAATATGCTAATTTTATTGCATTAATTCAAATTTCCAATAATTTTCTTCAAATCCTGTTAATTTGATTTCAAAGTTTTTTCAAATGGCTGCCATTTTTAAACGGCTCGGCCGATTTTGCTCAAGTGCAATGCCAGACCACTCCTTATGGATATCTTACTCCCACAAAAATTTCAGCCTCCTAGATTCAAAACTGCGACCTGAAATGAGATGACAAAAACCGGATATCTGGAACTTTGAAGGGACACCCTGTAGAAGTGATGGGACTTTTGGAAATTTTTTCAACGAAAATCTAACGTCATTCCAAAGTTTTACAAGGGTCCAAAATTTCGTTCACTAATCTTGAAAGATAAAGCTACAGGAGCGTTTTTAAAATCGAAATTTCGCGATTTTGGAGAAATATATATATATATGAATATTTATTTGGTTTATTAGTTCATATTTGTATGTTTTTATCATCTACACTTGTCCATGAAAATGATTAACAAACATATTCAATTTTTACTCAATTTCTGTAAGTATTATGTAATTTTTAGTTCCTAATTTTTCATGTATACTTACAATTATTTATTGTTAATCTTTTCAGTACCCCTGACGAAGAGCTAAAGAAAAGCTCGAAAGCTTGGGTTGATTAAAAAGAAAAAAGAGAAAACCTGCTTGTTTAATTGGCTGCTATCCCAACATAATTATCAATATTTTATAATTACCTACACAGCCAAAACAAATCTAATATTTTTATATATATATATATATAATTGACACCAGATAGTCGTGACTCGACTAGTTAGACAAAGAGCAGTGGTTATTGGGTGCTGAGTCAATAAAAAGGCCAAAATTACATCAACTGTGTATTTCTATGTTGCAAGCTTTCGGAGGAAACTGCCCCCCTTCATCAGGCTCTGTAATAAATAGAGGAGACACATGTAATGCTAAGGTCATCTCCCGACAATGTAAATTTAAGTTAAACTACTTACAGAAACAGTTCAGTTGTGGCACATGAGTTGTTGAATAATTGAAGAATGTAATATTGGGTGTCATTATAAAATGGATTAGAATTTAATTTAAAATGATGTTACATTATCAGACCACCCTTGTGTTGAAACTCGTCAAAATGGCGTGTTGTTATCACCGGACCATGCCTTCAGGACGAAGGACGACTGCCGTCTGATTTGATAAAATAATAAAACTTTTTTTCTTTTTTTCAAACTCAAATGATTAATGGCGAATTCGAGTTACTGCACTTTTCTGCTCCGGGTGCGCACCGAGACGGAATTTCGTATTCGATTTGTAGGACTCTGTTCCAGTGCTTTTCGTAATCGTATTCGAGTTAAAGTGAACTCTAGCGGTGCATATCGTAATTGTGTTCGAGTTACACTTGCTCTCTGGCAGTGCATAGGAAAATATGTTCGAGTCGTATAGCGAAACTGCCCCGGAGCAAAATAAACTGCACCGTCAAATTTGACGGTGCAACGGTGCACTCCCATAAATTTAGAGGTTAGAAATAGCGGGAAAATTAACTACTGCTGATTCCTAGTAATTCCTTACACCAAAAATTTGTGGATAAGTACATTATTTACGTATTGTATGAAGTACAACTTATTACAATAGGTAATTAAAAGGGATAACGCCTTGTAGTTCCACGACTCTGTTATAATAAGAATAAAATCATAACAACAAACAACCGTGATAGGAATAGGATAGGGATAGGTATTTTTTTTAGTAGAAGGCTATACGAAAATGCAGACTGGAGGGAGACTGGATTGCACACTGCGCTGCACCGGTGCATGGCGGTCTGGCTCTGGCTCTGGTTCTGGTCTGACCTGACACAGTTCGGTTCCATACAGAGTAGAAATGCGAAAGTTCTGCTCCGCACTGGAGCAGAATTCTGGGCAGAACAGATTCAGAGACAGGTCGATCTCGCTCCGAGCAAGTGCTGCCAACTCGAATTCGCTATAAGATGACCAAAGCTGTCTTTAAATTTCGTGAAGTGTCAGGGGTCAACCATAGACAGATTGACACCTGTCACTTGTTACATGTATCAATCTGAATGACGGAAACATGACATCTCAAACGTTATTTTTCAAGTTACCATTTGGCCTCACACATTCGGCACACCGACCCACCAAGATGAAGCGGACAGATCCCCCCCCAACAGGAAGGGAAAGACACAGAAATATCATAATAAAATGTACAAAGTAAAATTAGCAAAACACCAATGAGCCAAGTAATAATGATGAAGTCATTTAAATGTACACAAACTTATAAAAAGGGATTTACCCTGGTTTAAAAACCCTTTTACATGTTCTCTAAGTCAAAATAGTTAAAAATTATTTTTCTTTTTTAAAAAACAATATCTAAAATAACCTAACCGGTCAACGTAAGTTAAGAATGACCGTCTATTGTTTACAAGAATTGCTAATATTTTAAAAATGACCTTAGGGGTCCTAACACAAATCTAAAATCCAAACCGCATGGGAGAGGTATTTAAAATTAGTTATTTTTAATTTAATGGAAAAGTAAATAATGATTTTATTACCTCAACAACCCAAATTATGTGTAAAATCAATCATAGAGACAAGGTTCGACAAAGATTGCATATCTTATTAGAATGAATTTTCTTCTTACCTTCCCCAGTAATTGATCATGACTTAAATCAGTAAGTAGGGGGTGGGTGAACTGATTTGTTGCATCTCAACATCAGGAGAGCGTCGAGTCAGTAGTTGATTGGTGCGGGGTACAACGCTTGATATTGTTGTATTCTAAGATAAGGTGGAGGTATATTTCGCTCAGGTTATCTATGTCTCTCCTAGAGTTCATGGAGTTGTCACAGGTTGCAATGTTGCAATTTCAAGGAATGTGCGTTTTTTCCAATTTCTCTCAATGTCAAGAATTTTTGTTTGGTCGTAATTAATGTTATGTTGTTTGCTGTTAGCATGTATGGCCAGTTGACAGTTATTTTTTCCAAGTCTGATGTCTGATCTGTGGGATGTGACTCTAGAAGAAATGTTTCGTGAAGTTTGTCCTATGTAGACCTCAGGGCAGTCTGTACAAGGTATGAGGTAGACTGCTTCAGATTGTTGCATGGTGTCGGTTTTGTCTTTAATTCTTGAGAAGAGGTTTTTTATAGTTTTTACATTTCTAAAGGCCACTCTCAGCCCTGGAACATTTGACAGAACAGAGGTGAGATGCTTGGAAAGAATGTGGTGATATGGGAAAGTTCTGTAGAAGGTAGATATGGGTGGGTCTTGTTCTGTCTGTGTTGTCTGTGTGGTGTCTGGCTGTTGGTTCTGAATTGTGAGGTTGTTGCTGGGTTCCCTATATAGAAGTCTGTTGACGAGGGTTCGTGGGTATGAGTTAGAGATCATCAGTTTCTCCAATTTCTTGATGTTTTTCTCCCAGTAGTTTGGATGTGATAGTTGTTTGACTCTGTTCTTCATGTTTAGGATGGTGTTGATTTTCATCTTCATAGGGTGGTACGAATTGTAGTTGACATATCTGCCTGATGCCGTGGGCTTAATATACCAATCGGTTTTTATCTGGAGATTATCTCTGACGACTAAGGTGTCCAAAAATGGTACCGAGTTGTTGGTTTCTTCTTCAATGGTGAATTGTATGTTAGGATGGAAGTTGTTGAGTGTTTCTAGCGTCTTCTGTACCTCCGCAGCCGGAATGATACATATGATGTCATCAACGTACTTCTTGATGAGTGGTATGTCGAACTCCAGGGAGGCCAAGCTTCTATCGAGCACTCGGTCCATCACATATTGGGCAGCTATTGGTGACACTTCAGAGCCCATAGGGGTGCCAAACACTTGTTTATAGAATTGGTCATTGTACGAGAAAAAGGTTGTTTCGAAAACGAAACGGATGAGGTGGAGAAAGTCTTCAATTGGGATACTTGTGTGTGGTTGGATTGAGGGCCACTTTTCAGAGATGCTATCTAACAGTAATTGGAGAGGGATGTTAGAAAACAGAGAGACTACATCGAAGCTTACAATTACATGATCAGGTGGTATTGTCATGTTATTAATCATTCTTGCAAACTGAAAGGAATCTGCTATGAAGTATCTGTTGTTTTTGTCATATGCTTTTGTTAGGATGTCTGTTACTAGATGAGCTATCTTGGAGTTGGGGCAAGAGATAGAGGAGATAATGGGGCGAAGGGCTAATTGTGCTTTGTGAACTTTAGGAAGACCATAATATCGTCCTGGGGAAGAATTATAGATCATAAGGTTCTTCGCTTCCTCCGGTGTGATTTTATTCTCCTTCTTCAACTTGCTTATTAGTTTGTTGGCTCTTTGTTGAAAAGCACCCGTTGGATCTTGCCGGAGACTTTGGTAGTAGTTGTCGTCTGAGAGGATGTTGTTAGAGAGATCCATGTAGTCAGTTTTCTTCATACCCACTGTTACGTTTCCCTTGTCTGCCTGCAGGATAAGTAGTTCAGGGTGCATTTTGAGGAATTTGCTTGTTTTTATGTAAAGAGAACTGAGGTGTTTGTCTATGTTAACTTCCTTGTAGAGGAAGTTGGTGAGGATGTTTGTAATTTTGTTGGAAGTTAGTATTTTTTGTCTATCGTCTCCTCTGTAGTCAATCGTCTCTATCTCCGCCAGGATTCGTGGTACAGGTACCTCTTTTTTGTTTGGTTGGAGGCTAAACTTGGGGCCTAGGGCTAAGAAGTTTTTTATGTCTGTTGGAATATCGATACCAGAAACATTTTTGAACCATTGGGGCTCTGTATGTATGTGTTGTATCTGAGTTGCATAAAGTCTTTGGAATTTATCCGACTGGACTCTTTTTATGTTGTTAAAAAGTCTATCATATTTAATGTTCGTTCTACGTGTGAATTCATTAAAGAGTCCACTCGGTAAAATGTCTCTAAGTCTAGTCTCAACACTCTCCTGACACCTCTCGACATGCAACAAGTTTTTTATAGTGAACCTTATCTCAAGATTAAGTACTCTATGTTCTAACCTGCGTTTAAACAAATTAATCTCTCCCATGGTCTTTGGGTCCGTCAGTTCAAATAGATCATCAAATTGTCTAGTCCTGTGGTCGATGTGGTCCGGTTTAGACAATTTCTCAGGAAGACAGAGTCACAACATATGAAACCACAATGCTTCGCTTGTTGGCGCAATTCTATTAAAAATTGTTCAATTGTTTGAGTTCCAGATTGTGATAAGTTGTTAAATTTGAAGGTCTCCATCGGCACACTTATTTTCGGTAGAAAGTGGGCATCAAAAGCTTGAAGGAGTTTATCAAATTTTGTCTGCTGTTCTGTGGTGAAAGTATTAAAAATTTCAAGACCTTCATCTCCCATCGAACTCAAGAGTATCGCAATTTTCACATCTTCTTCGACTGCTTGTTTGGATGAAGCTTTTAAATACAATTCAAATTTCTGTTTCCATAGATTCCAGTTTTTATAATCATACCCTGATATGGGACCAGGTGGCTTAAACGACTCCATTTTCTTCACCGCTTCACGGTTTGTTCTTTGTTGTTCAGGTTACACTTTTGTTGATAAAATAAACGTTTCCCTTCTTCTGGCGAGGGTTCTGTTCAGGTCTCTTGGCCAGCTTCGGGCCTATTTTAGAGAATTCACACTTGACACCATGTTATATTTAGGATTAAAATATAATTACTTTTATTAATATTAGTTTATTAATCTCTTTCTCCTCTTACATGTTCGACATCTCGTGCCTATCTGCCTGTTGGCAGCGACCCCTGCCATCAAGTCAGATCATAAAGGCTCGTTCACCTCCACAACCTTATGAGGCTGGTTCACAAATAAACAACTTACAACTAAAAACACATTAATATTAAAAGACACACATATAACACTACCCCCCATCTCTTTTCTTTTGGTATCTTGTCTTTTGTGTTAGAAAAAAGGTTACCTATTGTGACTGGGTTTTTCTTTGCAAAAATAATGTTTTCTTTTTTTAAAACAGTTATTAAGTTGTCTGTCAGGTCTTTGATGATAGGGACTGTTACATAGATTTTCCTAGTTTCTGGAACTTCCCCGTCAGTCCGGACGGCACCCTGTTCATCACTGGCTGAATTAATTGCCATTGGGGGTGTGTTGTTACTAACTAACAATGATAACAACACACCCCCAATGGCAATTAATTCAGCCAGTGATGAACAGGGTGCCGTCCGGACTGACGGGGAAGTTCCAGAAACTAGGAAAATCTATGTAACAGTCCCTATCATCAAAGACCTGACAGACAACTTAATAACTGTTTTAAAAAAAGAAAACATTATTTTTGCAAAGAAAAACCCAGTCACAATAGGTAACCTTTTTTCTAACACAAAAGACAAGATACCAAAAGAAAAGAGATGGGGGGTAGTATACTCTGTTCCCTGTCTGGACTGCAATAAGATGTATATAGGACAAACATCACAACAACTAAAACAAAGGCTCACTCAACACAGAAGTGACATAACAAAATTAAACAAATCATGTGCTCTAGCACATCACTGCAGAAATAATGGCCATAGTATGGATTTTAACAACACAAAAATCCTAGAATCTGAGGACAGACTGAACAAACGCTCTTTTCTAGAAATGTTCTATATTAAAAAACATGAATCGGAATGTGTAAATTCAAATACTGACACCCGGAACCTGAGTAACATCTATTCCTTTCTAATAAAAAAATATAGAGAAATTCAATGATAAAAACATAATTCGCGGGTTCTTGGTGTGTACATGCGCGGTCCCGGTGTATAGCTGCAATTAACATACTGAAATTGAAAAGTTGTGAATATTTTCAACCTGTCACTGCGACGTAACGTCAACTCACAGGAAGAATTACAGATGTCAACAATGTCAATTAATAACAATCCATCGTTCAAATAATTTAAATTAAAAAAAAAACATTATTGATAAGAAGAGTGCACGACATGCTTTTCGTCGTATAAACCCATTTTTAATTTTTAATTTGTAACCATGTAGATAATAACTTCTATTCCTCACTAGTGTAGTGTAATAGTTTGTAATTTTTTAAATAAGTGTAATGACGTGTTTTATAAGTCCAGTTTAACTCTCCAGCTCCAAAAAATAGCAACAAAATCAGCTAGAAATGTATTATCAAGAAATGGTCTAGATAAGGAGCGCCATCTTATGTTCCCATGTCCCTAAAAATATCAAATTGTTGAGAAATTCATGTAATAGATGTCTGAAACTTCTGAAAGTGATGCAACTTTGCAATTAATCTCAACTGTTCCTGTAAGTAGGTGTGATTGATATTTTTGCACTATTCTGATTGTAAATATTGTTTTCTATTATTGTAGACCTTGATAATGAAGCACAATAGCTTCGAAACGTCGGTAATGGAATAAAAGAGTTTACTTTTCGCCGCAGTGTTATTGAACCGTAAATACCCTTAAACCAGAAATATATATATGTATATATAATTTTGCATTTTAAGAGAAAAAGCCCAATAATCATTTCCTTTATATTTATTAATTACTCTCTAAAGATTTCTATTTATCCTTCTAATTTACATGGGCTAATGGTGAAGGGAGCTGCCGGCCACTAGCTGGCGCTGCCCCGGGGACTTGTCGAATCCTCATAGCAGGTAACTGCACGAGGAGTCTTGTCTCACGAAGGCGATTGTCTGCTGTTGATGGTCGGTGGTTCTTACCACCTGCAGTAGGTGTAGTCGCAGTCGTTCTGTCTTGCAGGTCACTGATGTAAAAATCCTCTGATTTGTATAGAACTGGCGCATTCCATGGCTTTCGGTAGCATTGTCCTTGCGTTCTCGGTGTGCTACGCTGAAGAGGCCAAAGAAGGCCGAAACAGCGCTGTCCGTGGCTCCGGATCTGCTTGGATTTTTGTTGCTGGTTGCCGTGGAGTGCATTTTAAGAGAAAAAGCCCAATAATCATTTCCTTTATATTTATTAATTACTCTCTAAAGATTTCTATTTATCCTTCTAATTTACATGGGCTAATGGTGAAGGGAGCTGCCGGCCACTAGCTGGCGCTGCCCCGGGGACTTGTCAAATCCTCATAGCAGGTAACTGCACGAGGAGTCTTGTCTCACGAAGGCGATTGTCTGCTGTTGATGGTCGGTGGTTCTTACCACCTGCAGTAGGTGTAGTCGCAGTCGTTCTGTCTTGCAGGTCACTGATGTAAAAATCCTCTGATTTGTATAGAACTGGCGCATTCCATGGCTTTCGGTAGCATTGTCCTTGCGTTCTCGGTGTGCTACGCTGAAGAGGCCAAAGAAGGCCGAAACAGCGCTGTCCGTGGCTCCGGATCTGCTTGGATTTTTGTTGCTGGTTGCCGTGGAGTGCATTTTAAGAGAAAAAGCCCAATAATCATTTCCTTTATATTTATTAATTACTCTCTAAAGTTTCTATTTATCCTTATATACCTATATATATATATATATATACAGGGTAAGTCATTGATATGGGAAAGCTCGATTACACCTATACCATTAAAGATATCGAAATGAACCAAAAAGTGTTGTAAATGGGAGGGTAAAGTGCAGTTTGTAAAATTATTTTCAGATACACAGGATGGCCCAATATCGCTGTACGCCATACAACTTTGTTATTTTAAATAGGACACCCTCTATATTATTACATCTTTAGATTATTTGAGAAAAGTAAAAAAGAATGGTTTGTAAAGTTGAAGTTTGTAATGAGCAATTTATGAGTTATAAACAAATGAAAATCGCAATTTTCCATTTTCAAGAAGATTGGAAGAAAATTATTTGAAATTTGAGTTAAAGCAATAAAATTTGCATTATTTCTATTAATAAGTCAGTGGCGTGGGTAGGAAAATGGTAAAAATGGCTAAATTTCTATAACCGTTTATGAGTCTATTTTTGAAGCAATTGAACTGAAATTGTTCCGATAGACAACTATACCAGTAATCCTTAACTCTAAAAAATTTCAAGAAGCAAATAAGAAAAATGGCGGAGATATTTGAATATTTTTACATGATGTTTATTCTTCTATAAATTTCAAATTTTCGGTTTTCAAAACTCTCCTTTCACTTTTTTCTAATTTATTAAAGGTAGTCTGAAGAATAGTATTTTTTAAGGAAAGCTAGCCACTGGCGGACACAGGAGAAGGGACAAAATTGTTAAATATTGCCATTTTTTTTTGTTAAATTTAAAAATCCATTCTAAGGCACGTTTTCAAACGAAATGAAATGCAATTTTCACAGTAAACCACTACGCTAATATGAAATGGAAAATTTCAGAATGCGAATTTAAAAAGCGGTGAAAATATTCATAATTTAATCGCATAAAAATACACTATTTATGCGATTGATGCGCAAGAAGGTATTTATTTATTAAAGAATACACTAATACACTATTGAGGACGACATCACGTTACGAAAATCAATAAAAATCATCAAATGTCCACCGATCTTGACCCCCAGATCACGAAAAAGTCGTTTTCCAAATTCACCTGCCCACGATATATCGTAAAACACTGATTGTTTCAAAAAGAACGTAATAGAAAATTCTGTGAAAGTTTGCGAGCTCTTGTTCCCTATGAAATTTCCACGCCAATTCAATTACAACCATTGTCCGCTAAAAGAAATTATACTATTCTATCAAACCATTCTATTCTATCAAACGATTGCAGTGATCGTGACGTTTTGCAACCTGACAAGTAGTGGCGCCATGTTGATGCTACATTTCGTGAAAAAAATTACGGCCAAATTAAAGAAGATAATTATAGGCCAAATAATGATGATTAATGTGGGATGCATTTTCATTTGTAATTATTATTGTATGTTTTATAACGGTAGAATTTGAGTAGTAACATTAGCGACAATTCGCACTAAGCGGCAGCGCTGTTGATGGTAAGGGAGCGTTGTCATAGAAAGGATGAAAGGAAACCAGAGGCTTGACTACGACGAAAGCCGAAAGACGTGAAGTTGTTACTGTTACTAATAGTTATTGTATTGTATTCAGTTATCAGTTACCGTATATTTTAATAATCATTATACCTATAGTTATATTACTTAATAAAGTTTTTGTGTAATCTCTGTGGGTTACTATAAATTCCTACATTAATGAAAAAAAAAGTTCTTAAATTTATTTAGTTACAGGGTGTTTCAAACGAGTTAGTTGACCATATCTCATGATCATGAAATACCTATGCGATTTTTGTGAAAATTTGTATTTCGTTGTTTCAACATGTTTCAACATGGAAGTCACCATGAACTTCGTTATTTTTAACAGGACACCCTGTACAGAAAATATTATACAGGGTCGGACTCTGTATTTAGATTGTCGAATCAAAATCATAACAATTTAAACTCAATTCATAATACTGTTCCAAATCCTGAGTTGGTAGGAACTCCCAGTATACCATGATCTGGTATACTGGAAATATACACTGTGTCTCTTGAATTTCTGGACATAGGGAATTCCCATGTTAAAATAAACTATTGTAAATATTGGCTCCCCTAATTATTTTACAGTAAAATGTCAAATGTAAAACTTCTTAGGGAAAAAAAAGCTGCTTCTTATGCTATAATTGGATTTTCATTTGGTTCATCCGTTTTCAAGAAAACCAGGAAAAACTGAACGGTTTTTCGTAGTTTTTCAAGGTTGCTTTGCTTTTGACAGATAATGCTAATAAGATAATAATAAATCTCTAAAATATTTCTAAGTGCAATTGCCAGAGTAATGTCAATAAATTTTACTTTTTCTTCAATGGTGTTTTGGTGCAATGGTTTTTCTTCAATAATTCATTTTTATAAACAAGTTTTCCTTTAAAAAGTAATACTTTGCCACTTAAAGTTTTAATAATGAATGAATTACTTTTAAACAATCAGTTATTGACAATAATTAATAATTTTTAGCATTATCTGTCAAAAGCAAAGCAACCTTGAAAAACTACGAAAAACCGTTAAGTTTTTCCTGATTTTCTCGAAAACGGATGAACCAAATGAAAATGCAATTATTGTAGCATAAGAAGCAGCTTTTTTTCCTTAAGAAGTTTTATATTTGACATTTTACTGTAAAATAATTAGGGGAGCCAATATTTCCAATAGTTTATTTTAACATGGGAATTCCCTATGTCCAGAAATCCAAGAGACACAGTGTAGGTCAGGAAATATAGCTCCGACCGCGCGCTAACCGCCTAAAGCTGCAAGGGGAAAGTTTCTGATGTATAGTGCTGTTAGTCGTTATTCGACCTAGAAACTTTGGATTGGAATATGATACCTGATACCTACTAAATACATAAATAATTAAAATGTCCTCCCGATGTTTCATGGGGAAAAAACCGGAAGCCGAGTAGGTACAATAATTAAATGATGCACTGATCATATTTCATTGAAGTGCTCTCAATTATTTTTATCGCTTCTAGAATGTGAACAATAATATCTGTAGCTTGATTATCTAAGTTCATCTATTAGGCATTTGTCCCTGTTTACACTTACCCAAAGAAGTATAGGTACTTATATAGGTACTTATTGCCAATAAGGTCAATCAATACCGACATTAAGGCCGGTTCTCACTTGTACGACACCCGACGACAACGACAACGCGACAACACGACAAAATTGCGGTGGGACTTCACCCTGAGTCTGGTTCCCACTTCGACCCGACGAAGTGCCATGTCGTCAGGGTGTATAGACTCAGGGTGCAGTCCCCCCGCAATTTTGTCGTGTTGTCGCGTTGTCGTTGTCGTCGGGTGTCGTACAAGTGAGAACCGGCCTTTAGTCTCAACGTTTGTTGTTTATGTACTTCGATTAAATGACAAATCACTTTTAAAAAAATCATTTAAATACGCTTGGTCATTAAGACCACTTGGTCACATACAGCAGGTAGCTGAGCACAAAATAACCAGGCTTACTTTCTTCGCTTTCTTTACCTGTAACATAAAGAGTTAGCATAAAAATTTTATTGCTATAAAATTCGCAATGGACAAACCAATTGTTTACGGTAAAGAATTAAAAGCGATTACGTTTTTATTAAGAATTTTCTACATGTGGCCAAAGAGTAATAAGCCTGAAGATGTTACAACAGTTCTATATCTGAAATCTACAGCATTCTGGATTTTTATTTCTTCTCCAGGAATATTTGTATTTTTTTCACGTCTTTTATCATATCAATGGTTGGTAATGAATATAATACTTAATTGCGATCTTCATAAAATTAATAAAATGATTTTTTAATAATTTTCAGAAATTGATTTAACCATGACTATGGATATAATAGAGATCCCGGTTTCGAGCGTACTACAGCCTCGGAAGGGTGACTTTCCGAGTGTTGAAAGGACTCGATGGCGGGCAAAATCAGGGTCCTTCAAGCGAACCTCCAGCACAGTAAAGCGGCATCAGCTGCCCTTACTGTGGCAATGAGGGAATTTGATGTGGCCCTCATACAAGAACCTTGGATCAACAAAGGTAAGGTAATGGGACTAGGGGGGGTGGGAGAACTAATTTACAGTAGATCCCATGAAACCCCTAGAACCTGCATACTAGTCAAAAAAGGACTTATAATACTTCCGTTAACTAACCTTTCTTCCAGGGATTTGACGGTAGCAAAAATCAGGACAGTCAGCGGGAATATGTCGAGGGAGATAATTCTCGGATCAGCATATTTCCCATATGACGCCCTGGAACTACCACCACCCAAAGAGGTAGAAAAACTGGTGAGAGACTGCGGGGGAAAAGGACCACAGCTGATCATCGGGTGCGACACCAACGCGCACCATACAACTTGGGGAAGCACAAACACCAACGAAAGAGGTGAGTCACTACTACAATTTATAATGACTAACAATCTAGACATATTAAATGTAGGAAATAAACCTACTTTTGTCAACTCAAGACGAAGGGAGGTCATAGACATAACTATAGCTACACCATACGTAGGAAGCTATGTCAAAAACTGGCATGTATCTGATGAGGTTAGTTGCTCGGATCACAGACACATAAACTTTACAATAAATGGAAACAAAACCATACAAGAAATTTATCGCAATCCTCGGAAAACTAACTGGGAGTCTTATAAGACAGACCTGGAGCACGGTTTAAAACAGACGAGAAATACGATAAAAAACACAATAGACCTAGAAGTGGTAGCAGGACAAGTGCAGGATGCAATCACTTCGGCCTATAACAACAACTGTCCCCTTGTCAGCAGGGACTCCAACAGGAATGTGCCCTGGTGGAACAGAAACCTAGCTGCACAAAGAGGACAAGTTAGGAAATACTTCAATAAAGCGAAGGAAACAAATAAGTGGGAGATATACAGAAAGGCTCTCACAGAATACAACAAAGCACTGAGGAAAGCAAAGAGAGAGTCATGGAGAAAGCATTGTGAGGACATAGAAGGAACTCAAGAATATGCTAGACTCCATAAAATACTCTCAAAGCAACCCCAGAGCTCCATACACACTCTGAAAACAGAGAGTGGCAAATATACGGAAACGGGAAAGGACACAATGAGAGAATTACTCAGAGTCCATTTTCCAGGTTCTAGAGTCACCGATTTATCTCCACAAGACTGCCTAAATGCAGAACTGGGAACCCCAAAGAGGACGAACAGGGACAGCTGGCAGGTTGCGAAATCGGTGATAAACGAGAACAAAATCAAATGGGCAATCAACTCCTTTGAACCCTATAAATCGCCGGGTATAGATGGCATCTACCCAATAATGTTGCAGAAAGGACCACATCTTCTGACACAGAGGCTAAGTATGATCCTCAGGGGCAGTCTTGCACTGGGGCACATACCCAAAGCCTGGACCTTAATTAGAGTAATTTATATACCCAAACCTGGGAAAACAGGACAGGAAGGGGCAAAATCTCTAAGACCCATAAGTCTCATGTCCTTTTTGCTGAAGACTTTAGAAAAACTGCTCGATAGGCATATAAGGGATGATGTCCTGGCAAACAGACCATTTCATCAAGACCAACATGCATATAGAACAGGAAAATCAACGGAATCAGCTTTACACCACCTGGTAGAAAAGGCAGAATACGCAATAAAACACAAGGAAGTACTATTATGTGCTTTCTTGGACATAGAAGGTGCGTTCGACAACACCTCCCTAGAATCAATCTCCAATGCATTGAGGAACAGAGGAATCAATGCAACAATATGCAGGTGGATAGACTTCATGTTGAAAAGCAGATTGGTATGCACATCTCTATTTGGGGAGACTGTGGTGGCTCAGGTAGCAAGGGGGTGTCCACAAGGAGGCGTACTGTCTCCATTGATATGGAACCTTGTTATGGACGAGCTAATGAAACGTCTGGACCAAGAGGGAATCAAGAGCATAGGATATGCTGATGACCTTGTCATACTAATCAAGGTAAATTTAACGACACAATAAGGCCCTGCATGCAAAGGGCTTTAAATGTTGTAACCAAATGGACAAACGAAGAGGGACTGAACATAAGTCCCTCCAAATCAACCATCATAGCGTTTACTAATCGAAGGAAACTGGTGGGCCTAGGACCACTAAAACTTCGAGGCAGGAACGTACAAATATCGGGAGAGGTGAAATATCTTGGGGTAATCTTAGACTCAAAACTCACCTGGAACCAACAGATAGACAGGATTAAAAGAAGAGCGGAGACCACATTCATGATGGTCAGACGAACTTATGGGAAAACATGGGGATTAAAACCACATATGGTATACTGGGCGTACACCAGAGTGATTAGACCAATGTTGTTATATGCATCTCTGGTATGGTGGACAAAGATGCAACAAAATACCGCGATAAACAAGCTCAGCAAGGTGCAAAGACTTGCATGCCTTGGAATAATGGGGGCAATGAAAACTACTTCAACTGCAGCAATGGAAGTCCTCCTAGACCTCCCACCACTTCATCTAATGATAATGGGAGAGGCAAGACTGGCACGACTAAGGCTGCAAGAAGAACCAAGGGGCAAATATGCGTAACTTGGACACAATAGAATCAAAAACTATGTGGAAGTGGACCTGCTAGATGCAAACACAGACCACATGGCTCCAAAATTCAAATTCCACAAGAGCTTTGAGGTGAGCATCAAAGATCGAGAGGAATGGAATGAGCCCACAGACAGCAACAGGCTGGTCGGAACAACCTGGTACATTGACGGGTCAAAGACCGACCAAGGAACTGGAGCTGGCATAAACAATGAGTTGGACAATACTCAACACACCATATCTCTCGGGCAGTGGGCAACTGTATTTCAATCGGAAATATACGCTATGCTACACTGCGCGAGCATAAACAATAAGAGGGCCTACAAAAATAGGCGGATCAATATATTAACAGATAGTCAGGCGGTTCTGAGGGCTATAGAAAGCCCCAAGATAACGTCCAGACTACTGTGGGAATGCCGTGAGAATCTCGAAACCCTGGCAGAACGCAATAAGGTAACCTTGATGTGGGTGCCAGGACATAGAGGAATCACAGGCAATGAAAAAGCCGACGAGCTAGCAAGAAGAGGATCCTCGGCTAAATACATTGGCCCAGAACCTGCCCTGGGAGTACCAAAAAGTACAGCACGGGGTCAGGTTAATATATGGGTCAAAGAAAAACACAAAATATATTGGGACAAAAGGACCAAACACCAACACGGGAAAGCCTTTATCAAAGGACCCATAAAAAAGACAACTGAAGAACTACTATTACTTAGCAGGAATCAGTTACGCATTACAGTGGGATTACTAACGGGACATATTGCCCTAAAAGAACACTTAAATAAAATAGGACTGTTCAATGGAGACCTAAGTTGCCGAGAATGCAATAGGGCCCAGGAGACAGCAAAACATGTACTGTGTGAATGCGAGGCTCTGGACCGCAGAAGACAGGAGATATACGGACAACAAAAAATGCGTCCGGAAGAATATGAAACTCATTCAGTAACGGGGCTGCACAAGTTAGTTCAGGGAACCAGACTGATGGAATGGGTGTCATAAAGCAAAAGGGGGTGCACAATAAGCCCATGAGGCTGAGGTGCTTCCGGTGACCAAGAATCAGACGGCCCTCGAAAGGAGGGGGTTTTAGTGGGTGGGACTCCCACATAACCCAATGCATGGGTATCCATAATGGATTTACCCTCCTTTTTCAAAAAAAAAAAAAAAAAAAAAAAAATGGATATAATATCTATCGTGGTTGGTTCTTGTAATGCTTTTATGGGACTGATTTACATATTTTCTTTGAAAAAAATAGTCAGAAACACGAATACTTACAGCGGACTGGTGCAATATGTGACATTTAATTATGAATCAATTCTTAAGAGGATACATATCGCGGTATCTGCAGCAGTCTGCAGCAGTCATATTTTCAGTAATTTGGAAAGTTTTGGGTAAGCAAGAGTGCTTGAAAAAGAAAGCGATAGAACATTCAGTGGAAGTTTGCGGATTCTTGTTCCCTGTGGAATTTCCATTCAATTTCAATTATGATCGTTCTCCACTAAAAGAAATACTACTGTTGCATCAAACAATGCTAGGGATCGTGATGTTTTGTACCCTGATAAGTTGCGCCATGTTGATGCTGTATTTCGTGGAAAAAATGACGGCTAAATTAAAGAATATACGATCGATGCTGGCTGAGATAAATCAATATCCCAGCCATCATACTTCTGTCCAAAAAGCCCTTTCAGAAGTTGTATTTGCTCACAATGATGTCATTAGGTAAGAGACATTTTTTAAATCATAAACTTAGAAAAACGCTGTAGGTTCTAACATAAAACATTTTGGAATGACAGCAAACACCTTTTATTAGGGGTACCTGGCAAAGATGTTTTAATTTGTAAAAGATTTTAAAAAATATAAGGCTTAGAAACTTAAGGAACCAGGGTTTTACAGTTGAATTAATTTATGAGTTATAAACAAGTGAAAATTGCGATCAAAGCAGCGTACAAAGATAACGGCTTAGGTCTTTAAAAACGGCTACATATGTCCCTATCGTAACTTTTTATGTGGTATCCTGTTGCGTGGCTTGAATTTCTATACAATTTTAATGAAAATTCAAAAAAAAATTCATCGCCCTGTAAAACAAATTAATCCAGATAATATAGGATAACAAATACCAAGTTAAGATAGGTGCATCATATAAGTCGTCTTTCGAAAATCAAACGAAAATCGCGATTTTCATTTGATTATACCTCATTCATAACATACTCAATTTTAAATGCGACTGTAAAAACCATTCTTGTCCGATTTTCTCAGACAATGTAATAATAAAGAGGGTGTCATTATTAAAAAAAAAAACAAAGTTTATATGACTTACAAATGATTTTACAAACTGCACATTGGCCTTCCGTTTGCAGCGCTTTTTGGTTCATTTCAATATTACGGGTGGTGGCTTAACAAAGCTTTTCCGTACTAATTATTCACCCTGTATAAGCTAGCTGAGCAGGGTTAAGTAAGTGACTTGTGTAAATGCAATATTGCCACTCTTTTATGCTACGATTAGGTATTACTGATGGGCTTGTTCTTAAATTAATCAGTAAACCCCTATGGAATCAATCAGTTATGGGATCAATTCAGACAATTAATAAAAAATATTGCCAATACTCTGGTATTGACAACATTATCGAAGGTATGATCATGAATTTCGACAGATTATCAATACCTAAAACATTGATTTCTTAGGGAATTCTAATTTGACCTAAGTCTATTTGACTATAATTTATTGACAATATTCATTATTGTAATTATTATATTATAGCCTTGAAACTTTTTTTTCCTGAATTAAATATTATCGTTAACCCTTAAAAATGAAACCCAAATATATCCATTTAATTATTCTATGTTTTATATCAGAGTTTTAATTGCGATTCTAGAATTATTTTTTTTATTTTATCACTATAGGTATATTTACGTTGGTTTTTTATTAGTACTAAGCAAGAATTTATTTTTTTATTTTTGCTTGGATAAACTTGTTACTTTCCCGTCTCTTTCTCTCTATACATGGTGGTTTTTAAGTTGATACTTTATTTTTAATTGTGTATAGATTGGATTAAAGTAAACAATTTTCTTAAGTAACTTTTATTAAATAAGTCAAAAATAAAAGAGATAATACACGGTGTTGAAAAAAAATTGTACAGTTTTCACCGCATAACTTGGGAATTTTTCAATATTTTAGTTTTATACAAACAGGTTATTTATTATAATTTAGGGCACACAAAACGAAGAAAAACACGTGGGAAAAGAATCATCAGTGATACAGGGATTATGACCATTTTTCCCTCAACAATTTCTACCCCCCATTGACTTACAAGATCTTACTTAACAGCGTTGGATTCCCTGGAGATTTCTTACAAAAATAAGGTATACCTATAAATATTCGAAATGCCCTATAGTTTTTGAGTAAATTGAGTCTAAACTACCTAAAACTACTTATTTTGCTATACAGTCATGGATTTTTTTTATTACAGTCTTTTGCTTTTGGTTTTCCTCTTTTGTCAATTGCTTTTCCTTATTTGTCAAATGATTTTCTTATTTTTCTATCTATCAACGATTGTAGTCATTGATTTATCAATCAATTTCCTTTTATGTCAAATCAGTTTCACTTTATGTCAATTGCTTTTCCCATTTACGTACAGTGACAGTAATATAAACATTGGAAAAGCATTTGATATAAAAGGAATCTCATTTGACAAAAGAGGAATTTGAATTGAAAAATCAAACTGACGTTTAATAAATGGGGGAAACTCATTCGACAAATAAGGAAAAGCAATTGACAAAAGAGAAAAACCAATAGAAAAAGACTGTATTATTTTATATCCAAAGATAAAAATTATTACAGTCTTTTGCTTTTGGTTTTCCTCTTTTGTCAATTGTTTTTCCTTATTTGTCAAATGAATTTCTTATTTTTCTATCTATTAATGATTATAGTCATTGATTTATCAATCAATTTCCTTATTATGTCAAATCAGTTTCACTTTATGTCAATTGCTTTTCCTATTTACTTGCAGTGACAGTATCATAATATTGGAAAAGCATTTGATAAAAAAGGAATCTCATTTGAAAAAAGAGGAATTTCAATTGAAAAATCACGCAATGACGTTTGATAAATGGGAAAAGCATTTGACAAATCAGGAAAAGCAATTGACAAAAGACGAAAACCAAAAGAAAAAGACTGTAATATCGAAAAAATGAGCTTATTTTTGCTGTATATGATCAAGTTTAGACTCAATTTACTTAAAAACTATGGGTAATTTCGAATATTCATAAGTATACTATTTCTTGTTATTTTTGTAAGAAATTTCCAGGGAATCCGACGCTAATAAGTAAGGTCTTATAAGTTCATTGGCGTAGAGCTTGTTGAACGAAAAAGGGGTCATATACCCTGAATCTACGCCACTGATGAATTTTTTCACCCATGTTATTCTTCGTTTTGTGAGTTCTAAATTATGATAAATAGCTTCTTCGTATAAAATTAAAATATTGAGAAATGTCCCAATTATGCGGCGAGAACTGAAAAACAAATACATTATTATTAAGAATAATTAGTATACTAACAGCCAATATTATAAAGGCTCATTAGGCTAACGGGCAGATTTCTGTGCTCGTTTTTGAAGCTAATATCGACGTCAAATGACTTTTATTAGAATTTTTGTAATTACTTTCATGTCAAGAATAGATAAATTTAAAAAAATTTCACTTAGACTCGATACGACCTTCTTCAGAAATGGATACAGAAATCTGCCCGTTAACTTAATGAGCCTTTATAATATTGGTTGTTAGGGGATTAATCATTATAGTAAGTAATATTGATATTTTAGTGGAGTTTCTGATTTGAATAGTGTGTGCAAATACATCAATTTTGTGCTCTTTTTGATGGGTAGCATAATAATGGCTATAACACTTGTGGATATCGTAAGCGGTGTAAGTTAGTTATAATAATGTATGACCCTTTTTATGACTATTCATCTTCACTTTTTTTGCAGATCAAAAACATGTCCTCTGTGTTCACTTTTATTGGGTATCTTGGAAGCATTTTTCTAATTTCATTATTTTGTCAAACAATAGTTGATGAAGTAAGTATGTAGAAAATTTTATTAATACAGGGTGTCCAGGTATGAGTGTAAAAGCTACACGTGGCGACCTTCCTTGGACTATTTTGAGTAAAAAATCCCAATACAATAATGCTCTACCATCCTTCAGAGACCATCAGGAGCCACTAGAAGAAATTTACATCTGGCAACTACACTGAATCGCACAGGTGTCATGTAACCACATGTTACTAAGCAGAACGCAAGAAAATCGTTATGTCAAATTGACGTTAATAATTAAATGATAAAATACAGGGTTGTACTTAAATGTATTATTATTTTCAAAGTAACAAGGTATTGTTACTTACGAAAAAAATACAATTTATATTGAAAATATAAATTTTATTAATTTTGAGTAAGTATACGGAAACTACCCTCGCATTTTTGTCTGTCCTCAGGTCTGTGTGTCTGTTCGCTTTTCTAGGAAACACTCTACAGTCGCCAGTTTTCATCTGGGAAAGATGAAATTTGGCTCGATTGAAGCGGCGCACGGTTCCACGATGCCTATTGAAAATGAGCGGGATCCGTTCCCGGGAAGTGTCGTTTTTTCGAGAATTTCGGGGTTTTTCGGGAATCGCCTAGGAAACACTCCAAGTGTCCGAAAGTTGCACCGATCGGTATGAAACTTGGTGGGGACGTACCTGGGGACCCCCAAATACGACCTATTGAAAATGGGCCGGATCCGAGAGATTTAAGGCCCCCGTTCAGGGCCGTATTTTTTTAAAAACGTCCCGACATAAGGATTTGTTTCTCGGTAACGGTACATAGCGGGAAGATTCCGTTTGCACGGTTACCTGGGGAAAGCATAGACGTACAATCTTTGTAGAGATCGTTTTTCGAAAAAATAATTAGGTGAGCGGAAAATTAAAAATAAGTGAAAAATTGAAATGTTGTATCACTTTCTGCGCATGATTTCGAATTTTTTTTCTAAATTTCTCAAATCGATCGGAAAAACGACAAAGCAGTGTGTTAGAGTCGTTCATTGTCTACAAAAAAGATCATGTTGAAATTTCACGTGAAAAGTCGACAAAAGCGACTTATTCAAAAAACAAAAAAGTCTGTTGCTTTTTCTAAACACCAAAAAAAAATTTTTTCTCAGAAACGGTGCATCCTAGCGAAATATTCAATCATAGCTTTTTTGAGGAGCACACCGAGTACTACTTTTTTTATTTGAAACATTTTCTCGGAAAATTTGCGGTTTTCTCGTTATTTCAAGAAAACTACAAAATTTTAGCTAAAACGTCAATTAAGCCGAAATGGCTATAAAATTTTGTACGCGGTCCAGAAAATCTAAAAGCTTGAACACTTAACAACCGAAATGCATATAAATAGTTTTTTCAAAAAGCGCCAAATAAAAAAGTTATTAAAGAAAATTCGGACCGGTGTCTGATTTAAAAATAATTTTCCTACTTGTGACGTCACAGGTAAATTAATTCATTTCAGATGTCAGATTTGGTTAAAAATTGGTGTTTTTTTTCTCTTCCTACCACACTTATCCGGTCATTGCCGGGTTATGTAGTGGATATTTTAGGATTGTCTATGCTTATAGATCACGTTTCTACCAAAATTTAATTCGGAAATTCAATTTTAACGGAGATCTGATAGTTTTTATGAGAGGTTGTTTTCGACAATTTTTAAGCATTTTCAAGTGGGTGCACGTGTACCCGCACAGTTTTAGCATCAGTTTCAGCTCAGATTTCGCGATCGAATCCCAGCAAAACCTCTTTTCACTTTTTTTTTTAATTTTTAATTTTTAAAATTTTTTTTTTGACAGATAATGTAGATAATTTTTTGTTTGTTTTTTATTTAATAAAAAGAAAATGCGCCGTCCATTTTGAGAGCTGTAAAAAAAAAATTCACGCTTCACGCCGCAAGTTGGCGAACTTTCAGCGTGACTTCAACTTGAAATTCGACATGTTTGACAGCTGTCACATTTGAAATTTGACAGCCGTCAGATTTGACATTTGACAGCTGTCAAAATTTTTCGCGCTTCGCGCTCAACCGTATAGCCGAACTGTTCGCATAACCTGAACTTAATATTTGACATATTTGACAACTGACGTGTTTGACAGCTGTCAGATTTGACATTTGACAGCTGTCAAAATTTTTCGCGCTTCGCGCTCATCCGTATAGCCGAACTGTTCGCATAGCCTGAACTTAAGAGTTTACATATTTGACAACTGACGTGTTTGACAGCTGTCAGATCTGACATTTGACAGCTGTCAAAATTTTTCGCGCTTCGCGCTCCGTATAGCCGAACTTTCCGCAAAACCTTAACTTAAGATTTGATATATTTTATCACTGACATATTTGACAGCTGTCAGATTTGACATTTGACAGCTGTCAAAATTTTTCGCTCCGCGTATCCCTAGGTCGCGTTTACTTTTTTTCTGCATAATTAGATATTCGAACGCCATTTTCTCCGAAATTAAGAGAGTAAGCGAGAAACGGTCTTCGGTTCGAGACTCTTTACGATTCAAAGGTACCGTTCTGAAATTTTTAACCGTTTTAATTTTTTTTGATTTTTGAAGAAGGGGTCCCCCTTCTTCATTTTCAGAAAAAAACTTGCTCGGCCATTTTTTCCGGAACGGTGGGTGCGTCGAATCGACTATTGTTTTTCGTCGATAGGTTATCTCCTCTGCAACCGAAAAGTTAAAATGCGATCACGAAATCTTCCAAAATGGCCGCTACAGGCGCTTTTCAAAATTGGCCAATTCTTTTTTTCAAAATCAACTTTGACAGCTTATAAATCACAAACTATTGGGTCAATTACGACGATACTTTGCAGTCGCCTAGCACCACTTTTCGCCTACACGACGTTACCTTTGCGATCTTCTTACGATAATCGAGGCCGAAGTTACAATAAAAAATATCAGAAATGCACATTTTCTCTTTGAAAACTTCCCCGATTTTCATGCAAAATTCGAGAAAATTAGCAAAAATTCGGAAACTTTTTTCTTCGCAATTTCCGGGTACAGAGAGACTCGGGGATGACTAGCGCTTGGTAGTCGAAGAATTCTTTTGTCACAATTTTCATTTTTTTTCACTGAAGTTTCAAAAATGGCGACGCTACAACGGATCGAAAATGGCCGAGTTTTTTGACGAAATTTCGAAGTTTACGTTCGCAAAAATTGACTTTCCGGTAAGAGTTCAAATTAATGTCGTGCACTAATTTGCTTCAGTTGCATATATTAACTTCTGTTTAATATAACCGCCGACTTTGTTTGAACGATTTTAATAAAATGGCGTGCGATTTAGTCGGTTGGAAGCGAAAATTTTCAATGGTCATTCATGTTCTCAAAGGAAATAGGGTTTTTCGCACATTTTTCGATGTAAATCTGTTCGCGGTGATCCAAATAAGATCTCGGAGGTACTCGCATTTGACTAAGAAAAGGGTCTCTCCGCTCACCCTCCACTCAAACTAACACGAAAGTAACTTTTACGTGTATCTAACTTCCACGCGATTTTTTCGTAAGTTCACATATTGGTCCTTCAGGAGCAATATAGAAAAAATAGTAAAAAGAAAGGAGGTGACAGGCGTTAACTTTGACAGGGAATCTAATGCTTTCAGGGCCGTACTGATATAGAAAAACTGCAATTAAAAAAACAAAAAACAACTGATGACAAATTTCAACTTTGACTGGGATCTACTGACACTACAGGCCGAAGGCCCGCCATGGAGGGCCGAAGGCCCGACGCCGCCGGCAGGCCAAGATTTTCCTTACGAAATCGGTACGATTTTCGTAAGGAAAATCTTGTTGATCTTGTTTTCACCAATGTGGGGATCATTTATTATTATTATTTATTATTATTTATTATTTATTTAGTATTTACCTGTTCACCAATATCAAGACTGGCATTAGAGCTGATGCGTTGGAAAAACAAAATTGCAGCATGCTGCTTCACCTGTTCTAACCTGAAGGAGTGAAAATGATATCAAATGAATAACGATAAATGAATTTTACATATCGTTTGACTATTTTTTCAGAAATAATTTTGAATAGTTCAGTGCGACTAATAAGATTACGTGTTGTTTTCTGACACTCACCTGGGTATAACTAGAAAATAGTTGAAAATACAGCAATACCGTTTACATGTCCCTATACTAACTTTTCAAGTTGTATTTCATGGAGATTAAAAATTATTAACAGAGGGGGACCGAATAATTCGAAATTTGGCCAATGGTCATCTGAAACTAAAACTTTTCCTTTTAGCTTTTCTGATTTCCTTATTGTAGGTTGTCAATACCGCAGTGTAGCCCTGCCAGTCCCCATTGTGCTTGGTTTCTGCCCGGATACATTCAGGGAGATATTATTATTTCTCATAATTATAACATAAAAATGAAGACTAACGTAATAATAAATTTAAAAACTAGGACAGAGAGACTCACACACCTTTCCCTAACAATGATTGCCAAGAAAAGAATTGATAAAATACTAGTCCAAAATGGTTATACTAGAACAATGATATCTAGATTACTACACAATACTAATAATAATAACAGAGAGAGAGACAAAATACAACACAAAGTAATTCAACAAAAAAAGAAAAACTTGTGCCAATAATTTGTATTTCACTATCATATATTGAAAATCTTTCCCATAAATTAGCGGCTCTAGAAATAACACTACGTAATTTAAAGATATCATTTTACAATTTATTGATCAATAAAGATCATTTCACTCAATTAAAGGACATACTTCCCATTGACATTTTATGACTTCCCATTGACAACGTATTTTATAAAATTGCTCGCTTGCACTGTGAATCTGTCTATGTGTAGGTACCAAAATTGTCAGCAAATTAAGAAAAGTGTTTCTCTTCATAAAAGTGGCTCTAAACTCAGATCATATAGATGTGCTTTGGCTGACCATGTTTCCGCCTTAAAATATGAAATATGAATTGCAATGATATTAAAATGCTTGAAGTTGAGAAAAACCTATTTAAGCGAATTTTTCTAGAAATGTGCCATATTAACATGACACTCAATGCTACGAATTCTAAAACGTATACTCAAAATCTAAGTTCAATCTATAAAAACCTACCCGTTTTGTATTTAGAAAATGATTTGAATTCGATCGATTAGTCTTCTTGCAATAATAATTATTATTGTTCGTTGCTTTAGTTGGAATATTAATAATTATCATCCTGTAGTGTTTTCTTTCCTTATGTGTTTAATAGCATTCATTCTGACACTAATTTATTAAATTTTGATTCCAAAATTTGAGTCCAAATTTTTAGTCCTGCATTCGTTCCTGATCATTTTTCAATTTCTTGCTGTATTTATTTAAATTATTGCGGCAAGACCTTGTTTAATGTTTTGCTAAAATTATATACCTTTTTATAAAAAATATTACATACTCTGAGAAGGAAAAAAACAATTTCCGAAACATGTATAAATATCAGTGAGTGCAAAAAAATCACACTGTTTTAATAATTATCCAAATTGAAATGAGCGATTACCCTTAATTGTATTCAAGTATGTAATGTTTTTCGGTACCTAGTTAAGAAGAAAAAAATGCAAATTTTATTATATATTTTTCAGAGTCTTGAGCTGGAAAGGGCTATTTATAACGTAAAATGGTATGAATTGAGTATTAGCAATCAAAAGACGATTTGTTTGATATTAAATATGTCACAGCGAACACTTGGCATTGACGCTGGTCCAGTAAAAACGATATCTCTGGAAACAAATTGAATAATAATAAATTATTATATCAATTACAGCAATCCGATTGTTGAAAAACAATAATGCTTTCTGAACGACACATTTACTCCAACGGTATGGTGAAGACAGAGACATCGATGTTTCAATGGTTATTTCCATCTCATCAGTCTATCATATCACCACCACTAGAGAAGTGTGCCGATCAGAAAGAAAATCAAAAGCTTTAAGCAAAATGATTTGTCGGAAACATAGTGACTTGCATGGCAAATGCCATCTGATGACTGAAAAGTAGAACTTTCAATGTGTCAATCAGAGACTCTCCCAGAGAAATCTGCAATTTTTCACTACCAACGCTGACAGTTCACTGAAAAACCAATTACCTTGCGAATCTCAGTAAACCAATCAGAGATGGAGCTAGTCACAAAGCTGTGTTCCTAGAAAGGAAGTAGTTTCTATGAAACAAATTGAATAATAATAAATTATTATATCAATTACAGCAATCCGATTGTTGAAAAACAATAATGCTTTCTGAACGACACATTTACTCCAACGGTATGGTGAAGACAGAGACATCGATGTTTCAATGGTTATTTCCATCTCATCAGTCTGTCACATCACCACCACTAGAGAAGTGTGCCGATCAGAAAGAAAATCAAAAGCTTTAAGCAAAATGATTTGTCGGAAACATAGTGACTTGCATGGCAAATGCCATCTGATGACTGAAAAGTATAACTTTCAATGTGTCAATCAGAGATTCTCCCAGAGAATTGTGGCTAGCTCCATCTCTGATTGGTTTACTGAGATTCGCAAGGTAATTGGTTTTTCAGTGAACTGTCAGCGTTGGTAGTGAAAAATTGCAGATTTCTCTGGGAGAATCTCTGATTGACACATTGAAAGTTGTACTTTTCAGTCATCAGATGGCATTTGCCATGCAAGTCACTATGTTTCCGACAAATCATTTTGCTTAAAGCTTTTGATTTTCTTTCTGATCGGCACACTTCTCTAGTGGTGGTGATGTGACAGACTGATGAGATGGAAATAACCATTGAAACATCGATGTCTCTGTCTTCACCATACCGTTAGAGTAAGTGTGTCGTTCAGAAAGCATTATTGTTTTTTTTTTTAGTACAAAATGGTTATCCTAGAACCGCACGATTTCCAGACTACTATACAATGCTAATAATAATAACAGAGAGAGAGAAAAAATACAACACAAAGTAATTCAACACAAGACGAAAAACTTGTGCCAATAATTTTTATATCGGGGGTAATTACACGAGAGCTTATTTTTTATCCGGATAAAGATGCAATTTTAACGAAAATTTGTTTTTTATTGGCAATTTAACGAGTCAAATTGTCTGATAAAACGACGAGTCCGAAGGACGAGTCGTTTTATCTGACAATTTGACGAGTTGAATTGCCAAAGAAAAAACAAATTTGAGTTTAAAAGTGCATCTTTATCCGGATAAAAAATATAAGCTCGTGTGTAATTTAGGAAGATAATTTAACGAATAACAAAATTTATTTATTTATTGGAAAAATAAATTTTCTTCGGAATTCTGTTTTCAACTTCCACCAATATTTGCTCACGCGAACAAGTCCCAAAACGCTTTGAATCACTCATTTCTTTGTTTGCAACAAATCGTTCATATGATAATAATTATTAATAAATGACGTTTATTAATTTGTCAATTAATATCACCTTGGTAACTACTTACTTGATTTTGCGTCTAAAAAGCTAGCTTACATTTTATCCAGATGCAAAGTTAGGGCTAACTTTATCCGATGTCAAAGTGACAAAAACACTATTCCTTATGTCATTTTTAATACATGAGTTAAATTATCACTATTAAAACGCTAGGTAATTTAAAGATATTATTTTACAATTTATTGACCAATAAAGATAATTTCACTAAATTAAAAGACATACTTATCCCATTGAATTGCATCTAACGTCGCTTGCACTGTGAATCTGTCTATGTGGACCAAACTTGTCAGCAAATTAAGAAAAGAGTTTCTTTTCATGAAAAGTTGCTCTAAACTCAGGTCACATAGATGTGCTTTGGCTGACCATGTTTCCACCTTAAAACATGAAATGAATTGTATAATAATATTGATAAATAAATATGATAAAATACTTGAAATTGAGAAAAACGTATTTAGGCGAATTTTTCTAGAAATGTGCCATATTAACATGACACGATCTAAAACTGATACTCAAAATCTAAGTTCAATCTATAAAAACCTACCCCTTTTTTATTTAGAAAATGATTTGAATTCGATTGATTAGTCTTCTTGCAATTATTTTTCGTTACTTTAGTTGTTATTAATAATATTAATAATTATCATCTAATCTAGTATGTACGTCATGTCACCGAATAATGTTTTCGTTCCTTATGTGTTTAATATCATACATTCTGACACTAATTTATTAAATTTTGATTATTTTCAAAATTTAAGCCCAAATTTTTAATCCTGCATTCGTTCCTGTCCATTTTTCAATTTCTTGCTGTCTATTTATTTAAATTATTGCAGCAAGCTCTTGTTTTTTTTTTCTAAAATTATATAACTTTTCATAAAAAATATTACATACTCTGAAGAAGGAAAAAAAAAACAATTTCCGAAATATGTATAAGTCATGCAGTGAAAAAATCACACTGTTTTAATAATTGTCCAAATTAAAGTGAGCGATTACCCTTAATTGTATTCAAGTATGTAATAGTTTTTCGGTACCAAGTTAAGAAAAATAAATTCAAATTTTATTATATATTTTTCAGAGTCTGGAGCTGGAAAGGGCTATTTATAACGTAAAATGGTATAAAATGAGTATTAGCAATCAAAGGACAGTTTGTTTGATATTAAATATGTCACAGAGAACTCTTGGCATTGACGCTGGTCCAGTAAAGACGATCTCTCTGGAATCATTCTTAGCTGTGAGTGCATAATATTTCATTACCTACCGTTAATTACCTAAATTGATTTATTCTTTACAGATTTTGAAAGCTACTTACTCATATATTAATCTATTGTTACAAAATCTAGATACATCTGCCTAAATATTGCTTAGACGTCACATAAATTTAAATAGGATAATAATTTTGATTCCGACATAAGTACTTGGAGTTTGAATTTGACGGCTTTTAGTTTGACCAAGTTGATCAAGTTGATAAATTTATGTTTTTAGGGTTTACAGTAGCAAAATGCATTAAGCAAGTACACGTTGATTAATTTCTAGATAGTCTACCAAGGTCACATGAAATTTCAGCATCGATGTCAGATCTCGAATTTTGTAGGTGCAATGAGGATGAGGAATCACAGAATATTAGACAAAATTTATTACATTAACAATTTTTGTTTATTTGAAAATAAGAAGTAAGTTTTCTTTTGATTATAGCATTTATAGCTGGTGTTAATTCATAATAGGCTAGAAAATAATAAGTATATCTATTTGTGAAGAAGGAACGCATTTTATTGGATAGTACTCAAAATACAAATTAAATTAATGCAAAACTTGACAGTTGATAATTTAAAAATTATTCATAATCATAACAAATCAATTCCATAAATTATTTCTTATTTCTTTACTTTAATATTCCTACGCAGTTTGTACCTAAACCCTTTTTTTAGTAGCTATAGGTATTTAGGTAATAGGTACAATATATGTAATGAAATGCTTATAATAATAATAAGTATTACCACTTTTACCTTATAATATTTCGAGTAATATTTGATTTTGAAAATTAGAATAGGTTTGCATACAACAGCATCATTGTTAGATAAAAGGATTATATTCAGACTGCAGACATAAGGTAAAACTTCAGAATGTTGAGGTATATATTTCGTTCTTTCACTTCTCATTCTTCTTCTCCTAAAGAGTAGATATGCAAAGGAAGTTAATCATTTCCATATTCTTCAATTAACGATTGCCGGTAAGTCAACATGTCGCGTATCTGAGTAGGTAAAATCTTATAATAATGTAGAACTTACAACTGCAGAAGGACTAATAAGACGATCCGGATGTTGAATCAAATATTTGCCATCATCTTTTTGGCTTCTTTACTTAGATAGGTACCTACTTTGGCATTTTGCTTGATCTAATAAGATAATCTCTATTACTTTCGTTAATTTTTATTTTATTTTATAAAATTAGAAATTAAGTCTCAAAACTGACAGATGTAAACAGAAAAAAATCTGTTACTTTTAATAAAGAACTTGACAACAAAGCCAGGGCAATGTTGTGATCGATTATTAAATTTATTGTTTTTGCGTCTTCCTAATGTCAAACATTTTCATTTGATCCCTTTAATAACCTTCAAATTCTAACTGTCATTTTTAGTGTCATAATGTTTGATGTTACAACGTAGCATAAACAAATATGACCTTGGCAGACTATCTAGTAATAAATCGAGTTGTATAAAAATTATGTATGTGATACGGTGATTCATAACGTGTGACTTTCCTTTCATGAGAAAGCTTAGGGTACCAGAAACACCTTTTTTGACAGAAAAAAGTTAAAAAGAGAGTCCTGAATTATGATATTATGTATATTATTAAATTTATTGATATGTGATGGCCAATGATCGACAACAAATTATTGTCAAGAATGACATCAGCTGATGTTTAACTCAGATTTATTGTTAACATAAATTATGTTGAATCATACACAGTGCGCGAGAAAAGTAAGGAATAAATTCGATAAAACGGAAAGCGCTGTTTTTTGAATAAATAAAAAAACAGGTCGATTTTGTTTTTGAGTTCTTGAACTTTTGACATAATATTGGGGTATACAGGGTGATGCGCGAAAAAGTGGTGACGTCATCGGTATTTTTTTTAAACGACTTATTTTTTATTCCATTTTTTGATACTTCATTCAATTGCCAATACGGTAATGTAATCATTTTGTAACCTTAAATGACGAAATTTCAGTGAAAATAACTTAATTTGGAGAGATTCAATTTAATAGACCGATTTAATAGATTTAATTTAATTTAATTTAACAGATTTAATTTAATAGACTTAATTTAATAGACAGATCTTATAAAATTACCATGGAAACAGTAATTTTTATTTGATTTTTTTTTTAATTTTTATTGTTAATGTTCCGATTTTCACATCAGTAAAAAGTGCACAATTTCGACTCACAAGCTGTTTTCTCAGAAATTTCCTTATTTAAGGTTACAAATTGATTACATTACCATACTGGCAATTGAATGAGGTATCAAAAATTGGAATAAAAAATAAGGGTTGCTATTTAAAAATAATGCCGATGACGTCACCACTTTTTCGCGCATCACCCTGTGACATAATTTTCGCACATAATACCCCAATATTATGTCAACAGTTGAACAACTCAAAAACAAAATCGACCTGTTTTTTTATTTATTCAAAATTTTATTTTGAATAAATTAAAAAATTTATTTTATTTGCTTTTCGTTTTATCGAATTTATTCCTTACTTTTATCGCGCACTGTATGTTTCATCAACAGATTGAAAAAATAAACCCATCAGTCGTTCGAATATACAGGGTGTCCCAATATTCCATGGACATGGAGCAACCACAGATTACTGAGGTAAAAAATAGTCGCTCTGACCAAACTTATCTCTATACCAAAGTGCTTCGGTTGTCCGTTACAGGGCTTCAAAGTCTTTTGAAAATTTTAGTTTTTTTGAAATAGCTCAAAGTCGGCTGATTCCAATTCGATGAAATTTGGTAGGTCAATTTCTTATTAAAAGTACTAACTTCTGATGTACATGATAATTTGACGGAAATCCGGGAAGGGGTGAAACTACCCCTACCCTCCATTAAAATCGATCGTAATTGTTGATAGGGTAGAGGAACGCTGTTCATGTTTTTTTGTTTAAAAGATACATCATTTTAGCCCATTTTTGATCTCCTACAAAAATCTGTATCTCTCCGAGGTGCCATGTGATAAAATAAATTAGTCGATGACAGCTAACCAAAATTTTATTTCATTCTTTTAATTTGAAATTAAATTTTCAATTGTCAGGTGATTATTTGATCTAATCTCATAAAAGATGTTTAGTATGGTTCGGGTTTTTTTTTCAGGTGTTTGCAAACGGTTTTTTTCAAACGCATAAACAGTTTACAAAACGACGAGGTTCGAAGAAAAGTTAAAATCATTTTTTTGCGCAGGATGGAACTTTCTAGGGTCCAAACCGGCGCCCACATCGAGCATCTTTTATGAGATTAGATAAAATAATCACCTGACAATTGAAAATTCGATTTCAAATTAAAAGAATGAAATAAAAATTTAGTTATCATCGACTAATTTATTTTATCACATAGCACCTCGGAAAGATACAGATTTTTGTAGGAGACCAAAAATGGGCTAAAACGATGTATCTTTCAAACAAAAAAACATGAACAGCGTTCCTGCTACCCTATCAACAATTACGATCGATTTTAATGGAGGGTAGGGGTAGTTTCACCCCTTCCCGGGTTTCCGTCAAATTATCATGTACATCAGAAGTTAGTACTTTTAATAAGAAATTGACCTACCAAATTTCATCGAATTGGAATCAGCCGACTTTGAGCTATTTCAAAAAAACTAAAATTTTCAAAAGACTTTGAAGCCCTCTAACGGACAAACGAAGCACTTTGGTATAGAGATAAGTTTGGTCAGAGCGACTTTTTTTTACCTCAGTAATCTGTGGTTGCTCCATGTCCATGGAATATTGGGACACCCTGTATTTCAAATGGGTTGCCAAATTTCCATTATATATTTTTCTCCTAAACCATAAATACCTATATCTTTTTTACTTTTATAAATACAATGTATAAAGTCCAAATTTTAGGGCGCCATAACCCTTTAAATGGGAAAGTCACAAATTGTTTATTATCCTGTTTAGAGAGCCTTACATATTCATGGAAATCTGTAATATTATTTTTATAGGAATAACTTAGTTATAAGTACTGAGTTGTAAAAGTTTTGTATTTGAATTTATTTTTAATGAATTTACACACTTTATAAAATACACTTTATTGCCACTGCATGTCTATAATAGTAAATTTAGTAAATTTAACATTGCTATACTTATACTACGTATAGATAATTATACAATATTCTATGAACATGGAGCAACCACAGATTACTGAGGTAAAAAAAAGTCGCTCTGACCAAACTTATCTCTATACCAAAGTGCTTCGGTTGTCCGTTACAGGGCTTCAAAGTCTTTTGAAAATTTTAGTTTTTTTGAAATAGCTCAAAGTCGGCTGATTCCAATTCGATGAAATTTGGTAGGTCAATTTCTTATTAAAAGTACTAACTTCTGATGTACATGATAATTTGACGGAAACCCGGGAAGGGGTAAACTACCCCTACCCTCCATTAAAATCGATCGTAATTGTTGATAGGGTAGCAGGAACACTGTTCATGGTTTTTTGTTTGAAAGATACATCGTTTTAGCCCATTTTTGGTATCCTACAAAAATCTGTATTTCTCCGAGGTGCGATGTGATAAAATAAATTAGTCGATGACACCTAACCAAAATTTTATTTCATTCTTTTAATTTGAAATCAAATTTTCAATTGTCAGGTGATTATTTGATCTAATCTCATAAAAGATGTTTAGTATGGTTCGTTTTTTTTTCAGGTGTTTGCAAACGGTTTTTTTCAAACGCAGTAAACAGTTTGCAAAACGACGAGGTTCCAAGAAAAGTTAAAATATTTTTTTTGCGTAGGATGGAACTTTCTAGGGTCCAAACCGGCGCCCACATCGAGCATCTTTTATGAGATTAGATAAAATAATCACCTGACAATTGAAAATTTGATTTCAAATTAAAAGAATGAAATAAAAATTTAGTTATCATCGACGAATTTATTTTATCACATAGCACCTCGGAAAGACACAGATTTATGTAGGAGACCAAAAATGGGCTAAAACGATGTATCTTTCAAACAAAAAAACATGAACAGCGTTCCTGCTACCCTATCAACAATTACGATCGATTTTAATGGAGGGTAGGGGTAGTTTAACCCCTTCCCGAGTTTCCGTCAAATTATCATGTACATCAGAAGTTAGTACTTTTAATAAGAAATTTACCTACCAAATTTCATCGAATTGGAATCAGCCGACTTTGAGCTATTTCAAAAAAACTAAAATTTTCAAAAGACTTTGAAGCCCTCTAACTGACAAACGAAGCACTTTTGGTATAGAGATAAGTTTGGTCCGAGCGACTTTTTTTTACCTCAGTAATCTGTGGTTGCTCCATGTCCATGGAATATTGGGACACCCTGTATAAAGAAGAATAATGGTGGGTTTTTCAGCTCGTTTCATAGGAGCTAGCAGTAAACACAGCCCAGCAGTGATCTGAAGATATGGATAGCTGATGTTTCGTTCTCGTTCTCGACGTTTGCCAGTTTCTAATATGGCACACTGATGATGAGTTGAGCGGAAGTTGGCTGTTCATGTATTCAGATTTGATTGAATCTGTTTGTTTTATTATTATTATAATTATTACCTATTATAATTATTATAGATTATATTTATATAATATTAAGTATATCTAATAAAATAATAATAAAAAAAATAATAAATATTTCTAATATGAAATCTTGAAATTTTACTGCTAAACACTGATCTAGTAGGCCTTGGATTTCTTAGAAACTGGATGCTTTTTGGTGAAAAAAAACAGCTCATCACGCTCATCTAAAATGAAAAAATAAAAAACAGTTTAGAAGATATTTAACTCATAACAAATAGCAAAAAAAGAATAAAAAAATTTACAAATTTATATCTGACTTTACGTATATTTTAATTTTAAACAACTTTTTCTATTTTTTTTTTATATCTTTTCAAAAAGGATACTTTTACTCTTATAAATTTTTACATTTTTGTCCTACCCTGTATATGCTACGCATCGAAATTAAAAATAAGTAGGTATTGTTATAGAAAATTGGATTCAGGTGTAGGAAGGTAGAGATTTCGAGTTTAAATTAGATTTATTATTGTGACAATGAAGTTTATGACTTGTAATAGATAAAAATTATTATAAATGTCAATAAGAAATAAAATTTGGATTGTTTGAAAAAAATGAGGAGTAGAAAAAAAAAGTGAAGGAGGAGAATGTTGATAGCAACGAGAAATAATAAGGGGAAGATAAAAAAAAAATTTGAAAGAACGTCAGTGAGAAATAATGTTAAAAAATGTAATATAATGATTTAGAAGAATTAAAGAGAAGCAGAGGGACTAGAGAAAGGAGAAATTAAGAGAGGAATAAATGATAAAAGAGGAGAGTTTTTTCAAAAGGAAATACAGCAGAATTTGAAAGCAGAAAGAAGATAAAGTAACAGAAAGCAAATATTTATTAGTAAATGGAAGAGAAGCAGAGGGACTAGAGAAAGAGCAGAATTTGAAAGCAGAAAGAAGATAAATAACGCAAAGCAAAGATTGATTAGTAAATAGAAAAGAAGCAGTAAGAAAAAGAGAAAGACTACGAGAACAAGATAGAAGCTTTATTTGGAAAGGACAAGGGATAATAAGAGACGGTGTCGGAGAGCAGTTTGAGAATTTTTGAAAAGTGCGGTAAGAGAAAGAGTTAAAAAAGAAGAGAAGCAGAGGACTAGAGAAAGGTTAATAAAGAAGAAGGAAATTGTAAGATTTGGAATTGTATTTAATTAAAAATTTTTAGAGTATAAGAAATTTTCAAATTCAGAGAGCTCGAGGTAGGTTAGATTTTCCTTTATTTAAAATTTTGTAAGTTACAAGTTATAAATAATAATAATAATAATTTTAAATTAATTTTTTTATATTTTATTTTGATTCAAACTTAGAAAATATATTGAAAAATTTATCTGAACCCACCTGAGAAAGAGAGTGTCCTCAGAGAATAACTTTATTAAAAATTTTGTTGTTTATGGTATTAAATTTTTTAAAATAAAACTAGTAATAATAAATTGAGATAAGGGGGGTAAGTAATACCATAACAATTGGCGCCCAACGTGGGGCTACTCTCTTTCAATTAACCAACGTGGGGCTACTCTCTTTCAATTAACCAACGTGGGGCTACTCTCTTTCAATTAACCAACGTGGGGCTACTCTCTTTCAATTAACCAACGTGGGGCTACTCTCTTTTAATTAATCAAAGGCTACTCTCTTTTAATTAATCAAAGAATACTCTCTTTTAATTATTCAGAAGTTTTGAAATTTTAAAATCAAAATTTAGTTCATAAAAATAATATAAATCACAGAAATTTAGCGTATTGAATGGTAGTTTTCTAAAATATAGATAGAAATAGTTAATTGTAGTTAGTTTAATAATTATTCATTATTTACAAGATCTTGTCATCAAAATTAAATAGGAAATGTTGGTGCAAGATAAAATAGAAAAAGAATATGATGGTAAAAGAAAATGAGGGAGATATAACAGAAAATCAAGAGAGAAGAGATATGACGGAAACAATACGAGAGATTTTAGAAGATACTGCGAAAGATGAGTCAGAAGCCAAAGAAGATATTACAATAATTGATATGTTTAGGATAATGATGAAAGAAATTAAAGAAGGAAGAGATGAACAAAATAAGATGATAGAAGAAATAAAAGATGAAATACAAGGTGTTATGGAGAAAATGGAAAAAATCAATGAAGGAATAAATGATAAAATTGAACAAAACAAAACAATCTGTGATGATGAAATAGAAGAAGTTAAAAAAGAAATACAAAGTGGAATAGAGAAAATGGAAGAATTTGACCAGAAATTTTCTGAAAAGCCTATCAAGAAATGGGATTGGAAAATAACAGAAGATAAAAATAATGAATATATTGACGATAATTTAGTATTGGGGAATGACAAATTGCTTAGAATAGAAGTTCCAAATAAATTACCTAAAATTAACGAAGGCCAAATAAAATTTGTCACACACAATCATTATGGGAAAGAAGAAAAGAATATAAAGAATGAATTAAATAGTATTAAGTATGAAAACGAATTATATGAGAAGAAAAATGATTATAATGGAATAAATATAGAAGATTATATGAAAATGATAAAGAAAACTGAGAAATATAGCATAAAAATAAAACAAGTAACCAGAAATTATAGGGGATTAGTTAGAAAAGAAGAAAACAGTACTATAGTAATGTGTTGTGTGCATAAATTTGTGGTCAAAGATACAAAATATTTAAACAATAGTATTTACCCAATAGGTGAGTTAGAAAGAGAGAGTAAGAGTAAACTTAAAACTATTAGAGGGGAAAATGATCAAATACTAGAAGAATTGATGAAAGAAGCAAGAAAGATGAGTAAGATGAAAACAATTAAATGGAATAATAAACAAAGAATAGAAGATGTAAGAAGAGAAACAAGAAAGAGTCTGAGTGAACTTGAAACAATTAGATTGAAAAATAAGCAAAGACTAGAAGAATTGATGAAAGAAGCAAGAAAAATTTGTAAAATGAAAACAATTAAATGGAATAAAAAACAAAGAGCAGAAGAAGTAAAAAGAGAAGCAAGAAAGAGGACTAAAATGAAAAGAGTTAAACTGAATAAAAAATATTTAAAGTTGAATGGCAAGAAAGTCAAAATAAAATAAATTTAATATTTAGAATGTAGATTTGTATATAGAAATAGGAAATAGGTTAGAATTAGATTCATGAGTTAATTAGTTAGTTGATTAGTTAGTTAGTTAGTTAATCAATAGTTTAATAGAAAATTATCATTCAATTAATTCTAAATAAATTCAAAATTAATTTCATGTAAATTTTGGGGAATTGTTATAGAAAATTGGATTCAGGTGTAGGAAGGTAGAGATTTCGAGTTTAAATTAGATTTATTATTGTGACAATGAAGTTTATGACTTGTAATAGATAAAAATTATTATAAATGTCAATAAGAAATAAAATTTGGATTGTTTGAAAAAAATGAGGAGTAGAAAAAAAAAGTGAAGGAGGAGAATGTTGATAGCAACGAGAAATAATAAGGGGAAGATAAAAAAAAATTTGAAAGAACGTCAGTGAGAAATAATGTTAAAAAATGTAATATAATGATTTAGAAGAATTAAAGAGAAGCAGAGGGACTAGAGAAAGGAGAAATTAAGAGAGGAATAAATGATAAAAGAGGAGAGTTTTTTCAAAAGGAAATACAGCAGAATTTGAAAGCAGAAAGAAGATAAAGTAACAGAAAGCAAATATTTATTAGTAAATGGAAGAGAAGCAGAGGGACTAGAGAAAGAGCAGAATTTGAAAGCAGAAAGAAGATAAATAACGCAAAGCAAAGATTGATTAGTAAATAGAAAAGAAGCAGTAAGAAAAAGAGAAAGACTACGAGAACAAGATAGAAGCTTTATTTGGAAAGGACAAGGGATAATAAGAGACGGTGTCGGAGAGCAGTTTGAGAATTTTTGAAAAGTGCGGTAAGAGAAAGAGTTAAAAAAGAAGAGAAGCAGAGGACTAGAGAAAGGTTAATAAAGAAGAAGGAAATTGTAAGATTTGGAATTGTATTTAATTAAAAATTTTTAGAGTATAAGAAATTTTCAAATTCAGAGAGCTCGAGGTAGGTTAGATTTTCCTTTATTTAAAATTTTGTAAGTTACAAGTTATAAATAATAATAATAATAATTTTAAATTAATTTTTTTATATTTTATTTTGATTCAAACTTAGAAAATATATTGAAAAATTTATCTGAACCCACCTGAGAAAGAGAGTGTCCTCAGAGAATAACTTTATTAAAAATTTTGTTGTTTATGGTATTAAATTTTTTAAAATAAAACTAGTAATAATAAATTGAGATAAGGGGGGTAAGTAATACCATAACAGTATGTGTCAAATGAGTCTTAGATCATGCACAAACTTTCTGTGTATTTTTTTTATCTTATAAATAAAAAAATTCCCATATGGTGCGTACCTTTCGGATGGCACTGTATACTGTATATAAATAAGTATTGTGAGTAGTTCATAGCTGTAATAGCAAAATTGATTGTATAATAGCAAACAATCAATTTCAAAAATACTGCAAATTGCTCATTAAGAGAAAAATGATTCCTATAAAGATGGGCCTCATAAAACTTCCATTGGTAAGTACTTCTATTAACCGGAATTTCTGCAATATAAAAAAAAATATAACAGCAAAATTAAAGCATTTTTCACTTTTGCGCGTTTCCAAATCTGCTAAATTTTGGAATCGCGCCGATTGTCTTATAAATTTACTAATTTATAAATTATAGTTAAAGTTAAAACGTTGAAACAAATAATAATTGATCATATTTCATTATACATCCTTCTCATTGATTTTATTTATGGTCCGGTAAAGTCCGTAGAGTATAATCTACAGGATTGTTTCTTTTTACAATGACATATTTACTAACTTACCTAAAGGATTACGTATGTTACAACTTCAATGGAGTAAGATCAGTCATCAATAACACATTACAGTCTTAACTTTTCAATGCACTTATGTACTTATATTAAATGGCATACCACTTAAAACTTGGAAGGTTTTAAAATATTAAGTAACAACATTAAGAACAAACACATCATCAAAAACCTTCTTGCGCATCAATCGCATAAATAGTGTATTTCTATGCGATTCAATTATGAATATTTTCACCGCTTTTTCAATTGACTTTCTAAAATTTTCTCAGAAATTTCCTTATTTAAGGTTACAAAATAATTACATTACCATATTGGCAATTGAATGGAGTATCAAAAAATGGAATTAGGAATAAGGGTTGTCATTTAAAAAAAATGCCGATGACGTTACCACTTTTTCGCGCATCACCCTGTATACCCTACTGAGAAAGAGTTTTTCTTCTTCTGTCGATTGCATCTTACGAATTTTTTATTTTATTACCACCGCAATCTCTAGAGGGCGTTACATGTAAGCAAATATCGCGATAAAAAAAAACTTTAAAAGCCACTACTCGTAGTGGCAATTAAACTTTCACCATTTTGATAATAATGTTTATGTTTGCATGATATTTACTTACCTATACGATTACGTATATGTATATGTTACCATGGCAAGGGAATAATGTCAAAGTCATCAATATCACATAACAGTCTCAACTTTTCAAGGTATACGTAGGTAGGTACTTATTTGAAATGACATGTCACTTACAACTTTGTAGGCTATAAAATGTTAAGAAAAACATTAATAACGTTATCAAATACATCAGCTCGCAGCTAAAAAAGTTCAGTAACTTCAGTAGCACGCAGGAAATGTTAGGTGTATCTATACCTACCTACTTCTCAAACTAAGGTATCTGTAACAAATAAGTTATTCACATAAAATGAACAAAAAAATTGTTTATGGTAAAGACTTAAAAGCGATTACTTTTACAATGAGAAGTTGCTACTTGTGGCCAAAAAGTAATAACCCTGAAGATGTTACAATATTTCTATATCTCAGAGCTTTAGTATTCTGGGGTGTACTTTTTTCTCCATCAATAGGAGTATTGCTTCACGTTTTAAATCATATCAATGGTAAGTACCTGAACCTAATTAATCAATATAACTAGTAGGTAGGAATAATTATTACAGCCACTAATAAAATAATGAAACAAATTGCGTATATCTTATTTTCAATAATTTTCAGAAATTAATTTAACAATGACTATGGATATAATGGCTATCGTGATTGGTTTGTGTAATATGTTTATTGGAGTGATTTATATCTATTTTTTGAAAAATATAGTCAAAAACACTAATAATTATGGCGAACTGGTGCAATATGTGACATATAATTATCAATCAATTATTAAAAGGATTCATTTTTCGATTTTGGTAGCTGCCATATTTTCAGTAATTTTTAAAATTTCGAGCAAACAAGATTGTTTGAAAAAGAACGCAATAGAAAACTCTGTGGAAGTTTGCGAGTTCTTGTTCCCTATGGAATTTCCACGCCAATTCAATTACGATCGTTCTCCGCTAAAAGAAATTATACTTTTGTATCAAACGATCCTAGCAATCGTAATGTTTTGTAACCTGACAAGTGGCGCCATGCTTATGCTATATTTCGTGGAAAAAATGACGGCCAAATTAAAGAAGATACGATCAATGCTGGCTGAGTTAAATCAATATCCCAACGATCATACTTGTGTACGAAGAGCCCTTTCAAAAGTCGTTTTTGCTCACAATGATGTCATTACGTAAGCGAAATTTCAATCTACAGAATGTTTTGTAATTGAATGTCAATATTTAAGGGGGTGATTTTTGGGTCCATTTTAAGAAGAAAACTTCATAAGAACGTATGTCCTAAGAGTCTTAACTTTTGAGATACAGGGTGGTAAAGTTCTTATAATAAATATTTTTTTCATAATAGGTATCTGTTATATACCGCTCTGGATATTTTAATGAAATTTAATAGACAGGTATTATTCATCAAGAGGCATTTTTCCATGTACCACATTTCGTTTTATCTCCACTAGTGACATCTTGCAGAATTTTACCTGCGTATTTTTATATTTTTATTGTCATTTAACGACAATCTTGTGACCATGTGGAGAAACAGTTTTTATTTTTTTAGGCGAAAACCGTGCTTCGGATTGAAAAAAATAGGTAATCAAATTTGCTTGGAAATTAATGGGGATTCCAAAAATGATTTATTTTAATAAAACTTTACCACCCTGTATCTCAAAAGTTAAGACTCTTAGGACATACCTACGTTCTTATGAAGTTTTCTTCCTAAAATGGACCCAAAAATCACCCCCTTAAATATTGACATTCAATTACATAACACCCTTAAATAAAAGCGGCATCCAATTTAGTCATCGCAAAAGTCGAGCGTTAAATTAATGTTGCCGTATGTATCTATAGGCTGTCCCAGACTTAATTGACCAGACCAAATAAATCTTAAATCCCCTTTATTCGGTTCGATTATCTCAACCTGTATATGAGATATTATCTAAGAAAAATTATCAGATTTTTCATCACCCTGTATTAAAATTTAAACCACATAGTAGGATACTATGTGAAAAGTTAGGATAGGGACATGTAAACCGTTTTTAGATATCTTGAGCCGTTCTAGTTCTACGCTGCTTTGAAGTTGAAAATTTTCGATGTTCACTTGTTTATAACTCATAAACCGCTCAATCTAAATTCCAATAATGAAAACCACCTGTATTAGATTTCTTCAGACATTTAAAAACTATAAAGTTTTACAGGGTGTTCTATTTAAAAATCCGAAGTTGATGTTACTTCCGGTTAAACAGGAAGTTGTGTTGATCGAGCGTTTATCTCAACATATAGATGATGATAAACGGCGCCTTTTTGTATAAAAAAGTTTTGTCATATCTTCAAAATTAACGGAGTTATCGCTTGGGGCGTTTTTTATAATTCACCCTGTATACAGGTTACTTGCTTCATTTTTTTAAGATTGGGGACTATAACTTAGGGAATGTTGAAGTGGGGATTGTTTTCATGCTGTCAAGTTATACAGTTTTAAAAATCATAATAATAACCCTTTTATTCGGTTCGACTATCTCAACCTGTACCTATATGAGATATGGTCTGGTCAATTAAGTCTGGGACACCCTGTATACCTAGATGTAAAATTAATTCCACAAGCAAGAATACACACCAGTTACATAAAGTACAAAGCTATAATTATAAACATATATTACAGTAATCCTGACCAGGACCTTTATCTAGCTCTGCTCAACCTGCAAATGTTTAAAATAAGCCTGACCTGACCAAAAGGGGTGATGAATTCCGTAGCGTGAAGTTTTTTTTCTAAAATAATTGAATGTACATTTTTCAAAAGTTTGTCTTGATTCTCCTTAGGAACTAAAACTGGAGCCTTCCTCCCCCTCGCTTACTCCCACTCAAAAAGTTGAATAATAAAAAAAATAATTCACTTACCTTAACCCCGAAAAGGAGGTGGCTATTGACAGATCTCAATGTGACTAGGCAAATTTGTAACATTAGCCACATTGGCCTGTCGAGTAGGACATATCAAATTTCGAATGCCCCACCCAAATATTCTAAATGTCGGAAGAAAAATAAACTTTAAATTTTGAAAAGTGATCGTCTAAAATTTCCAAAGTATCAAACCAAAACCAAACTTCACCAAAAGGTTCGTTGTGATTATCCAGCCCGGGACAGATAAATGTGGCCTTCCTCTGGAAAATCCAGCATTCACCGAACCAGACTGGACCCGTAGTAACTCCTAACAATTTTAAAAACAATAACCAAAAATTAATAAACCTCACCAAAATATACCAGGATATATCGCCTTATTCTTGATGTTACTCTACTGATTGAATAAATTATTTAAAAGAACATGAGGAGGGTTGATACTCAAAACTCTAAAATTGTTGAATTTTAATACAAAGATTTATTAAAATCAATTTCATCATCAGTACAATAGACTGGCAATCACCAATAGATCTTACATCTCAACAATCAATTTAATAATTAAAATCAGTAATCCTGACTCAAATATTCAAACATAAATATTACCTTATTTCCAATAATATCAAACTTACTTGACTAAAATTCAAGATAGGTACCTATATCATTTCAATAGCTCAGATAAAAATTTCCAAAGCTCAAATTCTATTAAACAATTTCTAAACTATAACACATAGGTATGATTCTGAATAGAACTCGGAGTTAGATCAGAGATTATTTATCAAAAATTCAAATTTATCTTAAGCAAAAGTTTCAATATAAAAATCGGTATCTACCTACAAAATCTGAAATTCAAAATTTAATTTAGAAAATGATCATCTCCAACTCGAAATCCTAAACACATACGATAAATTTAATAAATTATTTTTACACATAACCATTACATTAGTCACTTGTTGACCACAATAAAAGTTCATAACATATTATCAAAAATCAAATTCACTTAGAAAGTCATAGGTGATGAAATCAATTAAACACTGTACTTGAATTTATTTAATTTTCTTGATTATCGGAAAATAGCAAAAGTTTATTCACTCATAAAGACATACCTTATTCTTCAAAACTCCATCTCAAAAAACTGACGAACTAAGGTTCCTCTAACCTAAGCGCGATGATCAAAGACTAGACCGGCATGGTTGCTGGAACTGCCTTTGCACTGGTGTTAGCACCCCTTGGTGGATGCTCTAGGTGCCGGATGAGCTGGACTGCTCTCCCTGCTACCTTGTGATGACCAAATATCAACGTACTAGGACCTCTGCCTGATGAAACCTTCCATGTCTACAAACTAAACTCCACCACTCTTCTTTATTTCTCCAAGCTTCTTCAAATATCACCCTTCACACAGGTTAGTATACCTACCTAGGTAGGTACCTACCTAAGCCTCCACATGATCGAATCTTTATGTAAACTTTCGTGTAAATTAGAAAATTGAAAGTTGGAACTCAAAACTCAGAACTAGAAGTTCGAAATTAAAATTCAGGAATCAAAAGTTAAAACTTAGAAATTCAAAGATCGAAATTACGTTCAAAACTAAATCCAATAATAAGTAAGTAAGTCCAAAACTGCGTCTAAAACTACATTCCAAAACTTAATCTAGTAGTACGTAAGTCCAAAACCACGTCCAAGACTACGTCCAAGACTACGTCTAAACCCACGTCCCTTGTCTGTAAAGACAAGAAAGCGAACATTAGTTATAATGACCAAAATTAAATTCAAAAGATTACTCACGTAAGACTGCATCTTTCACGGAAACAACTTCACCATAATAACTCACACAAGGGACTAATACTAATTTACGAACTTGTAGACAGGCTACATGATCTGCCGCAGTAAGACCGAAAAATGAACCTGAAGCGTCCTTTACCTCCATTTATAATTTTTCTAGGGTGACGCCACTCATGCGCCCCAACCACCGTCTCTGCCGTCTAACCGAAAATGTTGACCTACTTTCCACTCCAAATCTCATCATTGACAGTATGCAACACTTAAAACTCGCACGCGACGGTGTCGGCTCTTTCGCCTTATACGTCGGCACACTCTCAACAGTACGACCAACCTCTCCCGCTCTCCCTTTATTCAAACTTAAATTTCACAATCGTGAATCCGCATATACTCGAGGCCTGTCGTGTCTCAGAACAAAACGCAAGTTTTTTATATGTTTCCTCAACTATCTTTTCATGTTTTTTTTTAACCCACACCCAAAGAAATAATATTTTAGGTTTTAACTGGATAACTAATCGGAAATCTAGAGTAGCAAGATGAGAGTGGTCTCATTAGACGCGGAAAATTAATTCGTATAAGATGATATACTTTTCAAACTCTGAAAACCCAGAACCGGGACAGAAAATCGACCAGACATGTTTTCTACGTCTTACTTAAATAACAAAGACAAGGATTTCTTAATAGCTGTCAGGTGTTCGTTCGTGATCTTTGCCTAATACAGCCTCCTACATCAGCGAAAATGTACAGTCAATCATAACTTTTCTGAACTTTATAAAAATATTCCAAATCGAGAATTAAAATTTTGAAAAAGAAAACGTAGCGTGCAAGGCACGCTGCACACCCCCCCTTGTAAAAAGGAAGGAAAAGTCTCCACAAGAAACTTTTCCGAGAGAACTCCTCTCGAATCAACAATCAACAAATCCCAACAAACCGAGAGAAAAGACAGAAAGAACAAGTTTTAAACACTCCATGTTTCAAACACAAAGCAATATGGGTGAGCCCTGACCTCGAAAACCGCCAGTAGGACTCTGGTTACTAAAACTAGGTTAAACAGGCTCCCAAAAGGAAAACCTGACTGCCGTTATTCGGAAACTAACTCCGCTCTACACATAATTCAATAAAATAAGTTGAGTATTATGAGAACACAAAGGGACTCAAAAAGACAAAACTCTTATGGTGGCAATATTTGCCTATGTAGCGAAGCTCAAATAATTGGCCCCTGTGGTTGGCATGTCGCAAGACTATACCTCCTACTTCATCAGTCGGGGGCTCCACAACTGACTAAACGGCAGGCCCTTTCCATTTATAAGGCTGGAAATGACATAATGCACCCCTCTAGTACACTACCTTGTAACTAAAGATTTTTCAAAAGAAAGCTAAATATTTTCCCTAACCTCTGGTTGAACAGACTATACCAGAACCAATAACCTCCAACACCGTACTCATCCATAAAATAAAACTAAAACTATGTGAAACAGAGTTCTCCATTGGAGAAACCCCGGCTGTCGTCAATCGATTACTGATTTCGTCCTACACACAAAAATCAAGGAGTTGGGTCTGCATGAACACCTCAAGGAAATCCAGCGACCGAAACTCGTGAGTTGGCAATACTGCCAGGATGACGAAACCTTAAAGATTCGGCCCCTATGGTCGGTATGTCGCCAGACAATACCACCTACTTCATCAGCTGGGGGCTAAGCAGCTGACTAGACGACAGGGCAATTCTCCGCTTATGAGGCCGGAAATGCCAAAATACACCCCTCTAGTGCGTTTCCCTGCGACTAGAGATTTAACGTCAAAAGCTAAAAGGTTTCCTTGATCGTTAGTTAGTTAAGAATAACGTCCTAACGACTTTGGAGCGAAATATGATTCCTAACAAAGGAAATCATAGAGAAATCTAAAAGAGCCAAAACTAAATTTCTACATAGAAAAGCCTAAAGAAATTTTAAATCTAAGAGTTCTACTTATACCTCAAACTCCAAGACGTCTAAATCGGGTCAAATGTCAAAATTGTTCATACTCAAAGTATTTTGATCTGGACACTTCCAAATCAAAATTATTCATACCTCAAAATGTCAAAACCGAAATATCGAAGATATTCATACTCAAAAAATGTCAAAATCGGGATATCTAAATTATCTATACTCAAAAATGTCAAAATCGGGATATCTAAATGATCTATACTCAAAAATGTCAAAATTGTTTTCCAAAAACGTCCAAATTATTCAACAAGATTCAGTCAAGTGGTTATCAAAAACACAAGAATAGATGAAATTCTGAAATTCCAATTCGGATTTTATTTCTCAAAATTAATTAACGCGAACGCTAAGTATCAGTAGTAAGACAGATTTAATTTTCTAAGATTTTCCTCTACTGAGACCTACGTCACTAAATTTCTCTACTGAATGACTCAAAGTGGTACTGGAACTGTGCGGCCATTCTTACTCAAGAACCCGTCGAGACTTACCCAGACACCTAAACTCAAAGACTCAAAACTATCTCAAATCCAAATTATTACTCTAAAACTTACACAAATGTGTTAGACCTTCAGAATTATACTGATATGTTGACTAAGGTGGAACTCGACGTCAAAATATAGGGAGTAAAGTCCCTACTTTACTTAAAAGAACTTGGAAATAATTCTCCAAACTGAATTAATATTTGAAGGACCAAAAGAAATTGGATCCAACCTTAAATGGATGGAGAAGTCCAAGAGAATCCTCATTTACCGGGACGGGTCTAATGGCAGGATACCCGTTTATAGATGTTGAGGTTCGACCAACAAATCGAAAAGTTTTACCGGCATGGATCTGGTGACAGGATAACCGCCATTCATAATTAGAATGGATGTTATAAATTATGGCCCAAAAGGGATGGCATATAGGAACATGCCTTATATGTGCAATGTTGCTTCTTAAACGTATTATGCATATTTTGCTTTAAAAAGAATTAAAGAAATCAAATGTCGAAATGGTATATGTTGCAAAGTGGTTCGTTCACCCGCTATGAAGATATGAATTATTATAAATTTAGATTGAAAGAGATAGAAAAAGATTAAAGACGAACTTATATGTGTGCCGTAAACAGCGGAAAAGGAAAGGAAAGAAGCGTATAGAAATATATACAAGAAATCAGCCACTGGACCTATTTTCAAAATGGCTGGATACTTTCTCTTTAGGTAGCACCAGGGTGGAAAGTACCAAAAATAACCCCAAAGATGTTGTCATTGTCTAAAGAAAATTCTCAAACGAGAAACCAAATCTCAATCATTGGACCTATGAAGTGGTTTTACTTACCAATGAACTCTATCTCAAAGAATAAAATTTTCAAAAAGAAAATCAAATCTCAACCGTTGGACCTATATGTGGTTTTACTTACCAACGAACTCTATCTCAATTATTAAAGAATAAAGATTTTCAAAAAGAAAATCAAATCTCAAACGTTGGACCTATATGTGGTTTTACTTACCAACGAACTCTATCTCAATTATTACAGAATAAAATTTTCAAAAAGAAAATCAAATCTCAAACGTTGGACCTATATGTGGTTTTACCTACCAACGAACTCTATCTCAATTATTAAGGAAATAAAAATTTTCAAAGAGAAAGATTTTTACTTTTAACTGTCACACTACTCAAATGTTCTCAAAAGAGCAAACTTGAAAAGTTCTTACAAATGAAGAGACTTTTAAAACTCAAAATTTCTTGTCAAAATCTGTATAGTTAATTTCCAATCATAACTCATTAACCACCCGGTTAATGTTGTTCCGCCAAAATTAAACACCATCAAAGATATCCGAGATAATGTGTCAACTGAAAGAATTCTTAAATCTCAACTAACTGTACTTATTGAATCTCAAACTCTAGCTAAAAATATTGCCTCGACTTAACCTTAATCAAAGGAATGGAAAAGATTTTTATCATCAGGAGCTTTTTATTCAAGATCTCAACCTAAAAATATTATAACTACCTCAATTCTCAACTCTACTCAACGGATCGTTCCTGAAAGTTACTGTTAGGATGATAACAGCTCAGATTTATATTTAGATTATGCCAATTATCAACTCTAACAGAACTCGAAATTTTCAATTAAGAACTCACCTAAATCAACTCAACCCAACGCCTAGTCACGTAGCTCACTTATTTGCATGGGGCTCTAACGCGACCGTTTAAAAATATTTTACAAATTAGTCTGGCCATGACTAAAATGTAACTCAACCTCTACCTCAACAACAATTACTGGTAGGTTAGCTAAATTTATTTAATTTGTACGCTAACATCACCAGTCTCAAATTATTTTAACCTAAGTACCTATAAAAGGATTTTCTCTAAACTCGACTCAACCTCTACGAAAACTCCTGACTCTAAACAACCTTTATTTTTTCTCCAAAACCGTAACTAAACTTACTGAAAAGCTTACTATTGACACACTAAACGAATTCTTTCTAAATTCTCAAACTACAAACAAATAGGATATATACTGCCTTTGCGTGTGAACGGAGCTTTACACTAGGGGCGCCAACTTGAATACAATACAACTAGGTCACCCCTAAAGCGCGCTCTACACTAACACTGGCTGTCTTGACTCTCAACGAACGGTTTAATATCACTTACGTGAAAATCTCCCAGGATTTTTCCTGACAGATCTGAAAGAACAACAACCTTACCAGTACCTTTAATTTTCTTTATCATAGCCGGGACATATTTTGGAGCTAATTTCTTAGAAAACTTATCGACCGCTTTGGAAAGAACGAAGTTTTTCTTCCACACTTTATCACCTTCTTGATAATTAACCTCTCGCCTACGAAGGTTATACCTCTTAACATTTTTCTCAAAAGACTTTCTAATTTTCTCTTGGATTTGGGGATAAAGTTTAGGAACTTTGCTCACTTCGGACTGCCATTTAAGTCGATTGGAAAAATCGACTGGGTCAAAAGAACTATAATCAACATCCTTAAAAAAACTACCATTCACTGGTACACACGATATACACCTGTCCGAGGTCCAAAAACCAAAAAAGAATAAGCTCATGATGTTGCTATAAAAAAAAAAAGGACTGTCAGTTTTCGCTTTAGACGGTGCAGGGCGGAAAAGGACGAAAAAGAACCCTATCTCAAAATTTTATAACTTCATCTCATCTACCTTGAGATCAGCGACCTCAAAACCGACTGTAGTATTTTCCTCAATGAAATCCATTTTCACTATTTATCTCAAAAGATTTTCACCTCAAAATTCTCAAACAAGACTTTTCAACCAACTTCACCTGAAACAAAGAAAACGAAATTGTCGTTCCTTTTCTTAGTTGACTTGACCTGACCTAACAGAATTATCCAAAACCAAAATCTCAAAAATCAGATTGTTGCTGATTCTATCTGTAACTCCACCTAAGCTGAAAAATTAAAAAATTATCGAACTCGAAAACCACATCTTCAGGTTTACCACACCGTCTTGGCTGGAACCTAAAAAGCTGAAACGTCAAAAAGAAAACAACACGGACTCAAATACCACAGGTCTGAATTCCCTCGAAGTCCTTCGTTGAAAATTTCAAACCTTACCTTTTGGTTTTAGTCCATCTGTAAACTCTACGCAACTAAGAAAGGTATTTGTCTTTACTTGTCTAAATTTTGAAAAAGTTTTTCTCTCAAAAATTATTAAAACACCAACACCTCATGTTCATTAATTCTTCTCAAAGTTTGAGAAAGTTTTCGAAAAAAGAATAAGGAGATTGATTTATCCTGGTCACGCACCGCTTGGAGCCTTCCTCCCCCTCGCTTACTCCCACTCAAAAAGTTGAATAATAAAAAAAATAATTCACTTACCTTAACCCCGAAAAGGAGGTGGCTATTGACAGATCTCAATGTGACTAGGCAAATTTGTAACATTAGCCACATTGGCCTGTCGAGTAGGACATATCAAATTTCGAATGCCCCACCCAAATATTCTAAATGTCGGAAGAAAAATAAACTTTAAATTTTGAAAAGTGATCGTCTAAAATTTCCAAAGTATCAAACCAAAACCAAACTTCACCAAAAGGTTCGTTGTGATTATCCAGCCCGGGACAGATAAATGTGGCCTTCCTCTGGAAAATCCAGCATTCACCGAACCAGACTGGACCCGTAGTAACTCCTAACAATTTTAAAAACAATAACCAAAAATTAATAAACCTCACCAAAATATACCAGGATATATCGCCTTATTCTTGATGTTACTCTACTGATTGAATAAATTATTTAAAAGAACATGAGGAGGGTTGATACTCAAAACTCTAAAATTGTTGAATTTTAATACAAAGATTTATTAAAATCAATTTCATCATCAGTACAATAGACTGGCAATCACCAATAGATCTTACATCTCAACAATCAATTTAATAATTAAAATCAGTAATCCTGACTCAAATATTCAAACATAAATATTACCTTATTTCCAATAATATCAAACTTACTTGACTAAAATTCAAGATAGGTACCTATATCATTTCAATAGCTCAGATAAAAATTTCCAAAGCTCAAATTCTATTAAACAATTTCTAAACTATAACACATAGGTATGATTCTGAATAGAACTCGGAGTTAGATCAGAGATTATTTATCAAAAATTCAAATTTATCTTAAGCAAAAGTTTCAATATAAAAATCGGTATCTACCTACAAAATCTGAAATTCAAAATTTAATTTAGAAAATGATCATCTCCAACTCGAAATCCTAAACACATACGATAAATTTAATAAATTATTTTTACACATAACCATTACATTAGTCACTTGTTGACCACAATAAAAGTTCATAACATATTATCAAAAATCAAATTCACTTAGAAAGTCATAGGTGATGAAATCAATTAAACACTGTACTTGAATTTATTTAATTTTCTTGATTATCGGAAAATAGCAAAAGTTTATTCACTCATAAAGACATACCTTATTCTTCAAAACTCCATCTCAAAAAACTGACGAACTAAGGTTCCTCTAACCTAAGCGCGATGATCAAAGACTAGACCGGCATGGTTGCTGGAACTGCCTTTGCACTGGTGTTAGCACCCCTTGGTGGATGCTCTAGGTGCCGGATGAGCTGGACTGCTCTCCCTGCTACCTTGTGATGACCAAATATCAACGTACTAGGACCTCTGCCTGATGAAACCTTCCATGTCTACAAACTAAACTCCACCACTCTTCTTTATTTCTCCAAGCTTCTTCAAATATCACCCTTCACACAGGTTAGTATACCTACCTAGGTAGGTACCTACCTAAGCCTCCACATGATCGAATCTTTATGTAAACTTTCGTGTAAATTAGAAAATTGAAAGTTGGAACTCAAAACTCAGAACTAGAAGTTCGAAATTAAAATTCAGGAATCAAAAGTTAAAACTTAGAAATTCAAAGATCGAAATTACGCTCAAAACTAAATCCAATAATAAGTAAGTAAGTCCAAAACTGCGTCTAAAACTACATTCCAAAACTTAATCTAGTAGTACGTAAGTCCAAAACCACGTCCAAGACTACGTCCAAGACTACGTCTAAACCCACGTCCCTTGTCTGTAAAGACAAGAAAGCGAACATTAGTTATAATGACCAAAATTAAATTCAAAAGATTACTCACGTAAGACTGCATCTTTCACGGAAACAACTTCACCATAATAACTCACACAAGGGACTAATACTAATTTACGAACTTGTAGACAGGCTACATGATCTGCCGCAGTAAGACCGAAAAATGAACCTGAAGCGTCCTTTACCTCCATTTATAATTTTTCTAGGGTGACGCCACTCATGCGCCCCAACCACCGTCTCTGCCGTCTAACCGAAAATGTTGACCTACTTTCCACTCCAAATCTCATCATTGACAGTATGCAACACTTAAAACTCGCACGCGACGGTGTCGGCTCTTTCGCCTTATACGTCGGCACACTCTCAACAGTACGACCAACCTCTCCCGCTCTCCCTTTATTCAAACTTAAATTTCACAATCGTGAATCCGCATATACTCGAGGCCTGTCGTGTCTCAGAACAAAACGCAAGTTTTTTATATGTTTCCTCAACTATCTTTTCATGTTTTTTTTTAACCCACACCCAAAGAAATAATATTTTAGGTTTTAACTGGATAACTAATCGGAAATCTAGAGTAGCAAGATGAGAGTGGTCTCATTAGACGCGGAAAATTAATTCGTATAAGATGATATACTTTTCAAACTCTGAAAACCCAGAACCGGGACAGAAAATCGACCAGACATGTTTTCTACGTCTTACTTAAATAACAAAGACAAGGATTTCTTAATAGCTGTCAGGTGTTCGTTCGTGATCTTTGCCTAATACAGCCTCCTACATCAGCGAAAATGTACAGTCAATCATAACTTTTCTGAACTTTATAAAAATATTCCAAATCGAGAATTAAAATTTTGAAAAAGAAAACGTAGCGTGCAAGGCACGCTGCAAAACCTCGGATTTTATAGGGGTAGCGCTCTTTGCTCCAAAAGCACACATTGTCAACCTCTTTCTATACATTTGAAAAAATAATCCTGTAAAAATCTCAAATGAAATAAAGATTTTGGCGGGTCAAGGATATTTTTAGTTGCTTTAGTCCGAAAAAAATATAAAAATTACCAAAAATTCAGTTTATTTGTTAAGGCGCCCCCTGAGACATCACTGGACGTAATAATTTAGCGCTACACGAGCGGAAAATCGTTTTATCACTAAAATTTGTATTACCACAATTAAATTAAAATTTCCTTTTCCATGAATTAGTCTCCTATTCCGTCTGATGAACGTTCTGGAAATGTTCTGTGGCTAATGAACAATGTTCGAGGCCAGCCCAACCTTTTCACACACACACACAATTAAATTAAAATCTGCTAAAAGATATTAAAAATATTTATAATTAAATTACTCATTAAAAATTAAAAACAATAATAATAATAATCCCAAATATCTCCGTTCATATTAGATTTATCAGAAAATTTTGTGGGACATAATTTAATCAAAAATTAATTATCTTTAAGACCCACAACATTTAAAAGGTCTTGTCATCGAAAAAATTATTTGCACCGTGGCGCCACCTACATCTTGTATTATTTAAACACATTTTTTACACAGTTGTAAAGCCAATCATAGAAGCTAAAAACTGGCGTTTACAGAATTCACATGTTCTGTCACTTTTAGTTATCGAAATAAAATGACCTGGGAGTTTTTATTGAAATACCCTGTATAGTATCTATTATATCTATTAGCGTTATTACATTAGTAATATTGACATTTTAGTGGAGTTTCTGATTTGAACGGTGTATGCAAATACATCAATTTAGTCATCTTTCTGATGGGTAGCGTAATAATGGCTGTAACACTTGTGGATATCGTAAGCGGTGTAAGCTACCTATAAATTTATGACGCATATTCCTCTATAACTTAATTCCTCTTCTCCCTTTGCAGGCCCAAAGTATTTCTTCGGTGTTCATTTTTTTTGGGTATTTTGGAAGCATTTATCTAATTTCATTATGTTGTCAAACGATAGTAAATGAAGTAAGTTAAGTATGAAGAAAATTCGAATAAAATTTTGCCAATTATTTAAAATTGTGCTTATTGTCACAATTTTATATACAGGAATTTACATTTGCCGAGGCACCATTAGGGATATCAATAGTAAAAACTTAAGATTGAATTATTATTGGATTCCCTTATACAGGGTGGATGTTAAGTATGGAACCAAGGCTCTGTTGCCAAATCAGTTTAACATATCGCTCTGAAAATTTCAGAAGTAAAATCTTTTGACACAGAAAAATATATTTCATTCTCCCCTTTACGAAAGTGTAACTTTCTGTCTTGATAAGACAACCAAAAGCGAAAGTAAAACATCCTAGGTGATAGGTTGCTAGGTGGTTGCTAGCTATGAAAAACTTTCGTGGCCTGGACAAAAAAGTAGAAATGTCAGTTTGATTAACGTTTATTTAGATGGAAAATTAAATGTAAAACTACAATAAAAATCCCAGTAAATCTTTCTGGAACATACAAATAATTATTTTCTTCAAACGTCAGTAAATCAGACATTACTCGACTCAGTAGCCGGTCTCAAAGTTTCACTTTTCCTCCGCCGGAGCTAAAGTGTTGCCAAGCAACACTTTACCTCCGCCGGAGCTAAAGTGGTGCCATAGCAACATCAACATACAAACACATAGCTACCTGTATTAAGAATCAACTATTGAAATTTTATTAATGTAGGCCCGTATATTCATCAATAAAATTCAACCTAAGATATGAAAACTCTCTAGTTTATTATTATCTAATAAGGTTAAAAGGAATTTGGTATTAATCATTAATCAAACATAATCTTTGGAAAATCTACACCGAAACGAAGTAATTCTGTGAAACGTCATAATTATACCCGAAGCCGGACGGTCGACAGTCGGCTTCAGTCGAGTCGAGCTCGTGCTCGGCTCAGTCGGCTCAAACGTCAAAAAAAAGTTGGGTTATTGCGAGGTAAACAAAAATAATTATTATTCCGTATTGAAATTTGAATATTGAACACACGGATAATAATTTATAACCATATACCTAGGTACATAAAGGAATCCAACATCTTATATTTTTATTGTTAGGTAGGTATTAGTGCACGCAGTTATAGGTACCTACCTACAATGACCTACATTTAACATTCAACTTCTGACTGACTATCTGGCATCATCATTAACAGAAAATGAAAAAATTGACCAAGCAGGGTCTAGCAAGAGGTAGGTAGATGTTCTCATTAATTTTATAACTTACTTACAAACTTTTATAACGTTTTTAATTTTGATTTTGCGATGATTAGTAGTTTAGTTACATAATTATTATTTTATTATTTGTCTTTAATAATTTCAATAATAATTTCTCGATGTTCACTGACGTTGATGACAGTGTCAATTTGACAGCGCCGCGTTTCTATAGAAGCAGCCCATACTCCATACTCACCTACTTATACCAGTCCAAACCTTTTGAAAATTCGCTTTCCTTCAATAATTAAAAATGATGTTCTTGCTTAAATTTGCCCACGTTTGAAGAAAAAATAGTATATTTTATTTGGAGGAAAAGTGACTTTTCATGGCTTGCTCTCTATTATCAGCCTCACTTCGTTCGGCTGATAAACACGAGCGCGCCATGAAAAGTGTCACTTTCCCTCCGTATAAAATAATATACTATTATTGTATGTTCCAGAAAGATTTACTGGAATTTGCAGCTTCTTGAATGAAATTCATTTTGAACTAAACTACGATCAAAGATTCTAAAATTATAGCGGTACAGAGTTTTAAACTTCACAGTGTCATAAATTAATAACTTAAAACTATCGTTACTATGGTAATGTTTCATTTCATTTCATTTCATTTCATTTCATTTATTGCCCAACAGATACAAAATCCAAATTACGGACAAATTCTATAATCTAAGTAATACAACAATCAATTTACAGTATCAATAGAAAGTAAAATTAAAATCATCGCATAGTTACAAATAAATACCCAAAATATAGCCCAAGTAACAAAAATGTAAATTCAATTAAAATAAACACAATCATCATACATCATCATACAGTAAAGAAACCAATCATTCTATCCACGGAAAGCTCTCAGCTGTGATGCTGATAAGCTCCCGCAAATCATCGTTGGATATGTCGCAAGCCTGCGGAATAGAGTTAAAATTTCTCATCAACGCATACAGTGGAGATCTGATCATCAAATTCGTTCTGGCAGCTGGCAAATAAAAAGTCATCGAGCTTCGCGAAGGTAGTCGCGGTACATAAAACGATATAAGAGACAGAAGAGAGATACAGTCTACCTGATTATTCACCAATTTATAAAGAAAAATAAGACCGCTTGTGATCCTTCTGGTATACAGCGAAAGATAATCAAAAGCTTCAAGAAGAACACTATAACTGAAATTTTGCGGCGGATATTCACCATGGGTCTTGAAATGTAACCACTTGAGGAACCGTCTCTGAATCCCCTCAATGAGATGGACATAAACTCTATAATGTGGATTCCATACAATACCGCAATACTCAAGCTTGGAACGGACTAATGAATTGAATAGATTTTTTATGGCTATTATGTTTGAAAAAGGTCTACAGTTCCTAATGATAAAGCCCAGCATTCTTAATGAACTCCTCATCACTTGCAAGATGTGTGGTCTGAAAGACAATCTAGTATCAAAGATCACGCCAAGATCCTTCACTTCAATGACACGAGACAATGGAACTGAGTTGAGTTCATAATCAAACATTATCGACTTAACCTTTCTTGTAAATGTTATGATTTGGCACTTATTGACATTCAGTTCGAGATTATTATCTTTCGACCAATTTACAACCGCGTCAATCTGTTCCTGAAGAAATTTGCAGTCTTCGTACGTGCTAATGCTCCAGTACAATTTCAGGTCGTCTGCATAGAGTAAACAATTACATCTAAGTGTCGTCGTTAGATCATTGACAAAAATTAAAAACAACAGAGGACCCAGGCTAGAGCCCTGTGGCACCCCTGAGCCATAAGTGCGTTTATGGGAAGAATGGCCGAGAAAATGAACATAAAATTGACGGGCCGACAAGTAAGACGCGAAAAACGACACAAGACTATCAGAGAAGTTGAACAACCTTAACTTTCTCAACAACACACCATGATCCAAGCGATCAAAGGCCTTGGAAAAGTCGGTATACACCGCATCCACTTGCCCACCATTGTCAAGTGTAGAGGAGATGAACTGCGTATACAGTACTAAGTTCGAAGCGGTGGATCTATTCTTAAAAAAGCCATGCTGATCAGGTGATAAAGAATTTTTTACCCAAGTGAAAACATGAGTACACAGAGACCTCTCAAAGACCTTCGCAAAGTTGTTCAAAATAGATATCGGTCTGTAGTTCAGAACCTCAGAAGCTGACCCACTCTTTATTATAGGGCAAACCCTTGCAATCTTCCAACATGTTGGAAACTTGGAGCTGGATAGGGATAAGTGAAAAATTTTTGCTAATGGAGCAGCAAAAACAGACGCGCAATCTCGAAGAAGAAAAGACGGTATATTATCAGGTCCAGATGTCATCCCGTTACCCAATCTCTTCAAGGAGGCAAACACTTCATCTTCACTTAATTGACTTAAATGGTGATAACACGAAGATTGAGAAGTGTGCATGCCATCCAAACTCGGGTCATAAACAGAGGAATCAACAAAAATCCTTCCAAAGAAATCACTGAAGCCTTCCACTATCGATTGAGGGGTGTCATAAATCTCCCCCCCTGGACCGTGCACACGGTTCGGCCATGTTAAAAACATGGCACCTTATAATAATTCCATTGTTATCACTGAATCGTATTATTTTGCTCATTTCTTCTTAATCCGTGGTTCAATATGGCAAGGGAAGAATGAAAAGTTTAATACATTACACGCTACGAAAGCTCTTTCAGGTGCTCGGAGTTTTAAATACCCTCGGCTACGCTACGCTTCGCCTCGGGTATTTAAATACACCTCACACCTAAAAGTGAACTTTCATAGCTTGTAATGTAAATAACTATTTTTGTCGAATAATTTTACGATACGGCCGCCATATTGATTTTTTTTAATAAGAAGATATGTCATCTGATATCATTTTAAAACTTACTTCATTTACTTTGCGACTGTATAAAAATTATTGAAGTTGGATTTAAAAAATATGCTAAAAATATGAAAATAATGTGTTTGACGAATACAAAATTTTGTAAAGAAACATGAAGTATTAAATTTAAATAACATGGTGGGAAATCAATGTTTTGAAACTATTTAATTAAAAAACTAACGGATTAAATGTTCAATTGTGAACCATTTACTCCTGGCAGTAATGTAGGTATCCGATTTCTGAAAGAATTAATCGAATTTAATATAACCAATTTTCTGGAATCGCTGCTATCTAGTTTCAATGCGGTTTCTTAATTTATCTAAGTCATGGGGTCTGTTCGTGTATACACGGCTCTTCAAATGACCCAGCAAAAAACAGTCTAAATGGGTCAAGTCAGGCGACCAGGGTGGCCACTCTACATACAGTGTGGAAAAGCCAAATGGAATAAATTCGATAATAAATCAATGGAGATGGGTGCCAAAAAACGCTCGGACACATCGATTAGTATTTTTGGTTGCGCATTTTTTTCAATGAAAACTTTTTATACAGGGTGTGTCGTGTAACAGTGCTCAATACCAACTTTCTTCTTTCAAATCAAACACCCTGTATATTATTACATTTTCAGATTGCCTGAAAAAATGTAATAATAATGCTGTTTATAATTCAAATTTGTAACGAGTGATTTTTGAGTTATAAACAAATGAAAATCGCAATTTTTAATTTTCAAAACAGTGTACACCGATAACGGCTCAAGATGTCGGAAAACGGCTTACATGTCCCTATCTTAACTTTTCATTTAGAGCCCTATTAGGTAGTTTAAATTTTTATACAGAGTCATGAAAATTACCAGATTTTTAATCACCCTGTATAAAAATTTCATCCACACAATAGGATACTACATGAAAAATTAGGATAGGGACATGTAAGCCGTTTTCCGACATCTTGAGCCGTTATCGGTGTACACTGTTTTGAAAATTAAAAATTGCGATTTTCATTTGTTTATAACTCAAAAATCACTCGTTACAAATTTGAATTATAAACAGCATTATTATTACATTTTTTCAGGCAATCTGAAAATGTAATAATATACAGGGTGTTTGATTTGAAAGAAGAAATTTGGTATTGAGCACTGTTACACGACACACCCTGTATAAAAAGTTTTCATTGAAAAAAATGCGCAACTAAAAATACTAATCGACGTGTCCGAGCGTTTTTTCGCAACCACCTTCATTGATTTATTATCGAATTTATTCCATTTGGCTTTTCCACACTGTATAGTTCCCCTTCTACCTATCCAGCGCATTGGAAAAACTTCATTTAAATAATTTCGAACAATTATACTATAATGTGGCGGCGCACCGTCCTACTAAAACCAGATATCATCTCTAACAGCTTTTGGTTCATTCGCATTTGGAAACAATTTCATAATCCTTGGGATAACATTGTCCTATGAATGATTGTTCTTTGTGTGTACTGCTTCCATCCAATGTGGATTCGTGTCAGAATAATACCTGCAGTTGTGTCTATTGACGGCACCATTTAAAGTAAATGTGGCTTCATAGGAGAATAGAACTGAACTTGGAAAATCTACATTTTCCGTAATTGCTTCGATAATGATTTAGCAAAACTGAATAAGTCTATCAAAGTCGTCTACCGATAATTCTTGAACTAAATGTACCTTATACCTCAGGATGATATTTGTGTGTTATTTCAGTATCTTCTGAACGGAAAATCGGGACATATTATGATTTAGGGCAATTTGATTTATTGATGTTTTAGTTTACTTAATAATTACATTCATCAATAGTAACAATGAATTATCCTGCGTAGGCATTGTTGCTGGTTGCTGGTCGACCACTTTTGCGACAGTTTTTTACACTCTCAGAAATATTATATCGTCGTAAAGTCTTGGTCACTGTAAATCTTGCTATAGATTCCTATCAACGTTATTTCATTACATATAAGTACATTAATCTGTACTTATAAAAATATAAATTAACGGACATCTCAACATTATGTCAAAAGCATCGCCACCTAAATTTACAAACAACAATGCATCAAATTATTAGAACACTTTTTTAGCATATTTTTTCAATCCAACTTCAATAATTTTTAGACTTTCGCAAAGTAAATGAAGTAAGCTTTTGCGCAAGGTTGTGAGATCTTACCCCTGAAATTTTCAGAGGGATATGTTAAACTGATTTGGCAACAGAAACTTTTGGTTCCATACTTAACAGGCTACCGTGTATGTTTTGAGAGAGAGATAGCTCAAAATTACTTTTTAAAAACTACAAAATATGTATATTGTTTTGCAGAGATGATACCGTACATTTTATTACAATTTTGTAGGGTAATGAGCTGGAAAGGGCCATTTATAACGTAAAATGGTATAAAATGAATATTGAAAATCAAAAGACGATTTGTTTGGTATTAAATATGTCACAGAAGCCTCTCGGCATTGACGCTGGTCCAATAAAGACGATCTCTCTGGAATCATTCTTAGCTGTGAGTCAATAATATTTAAATTAATATTAATCACTTGTCTCCCTTAATAATGATTGTTTTCTTTTTACAGCTCTTGAAAGCTACTTACTCATATATTAATCTATTATTGCAAAATCTATCTGCAGTTACGTAAATAATATATTTGTTTTATACGGTGAAGACTGCAGGACCCAAAGTCCGTCGCATATATGTATTTATTTAAAAACCGTTTTTATATATCGTTAGTTGCTGAACGCACATTCTGAACGCACCAAATCACACGATTTTGTTGACTTTATGATTTCGCACCCTAGAAACCCGATTACGTACCAATAATTATAACGGTTCCAAAATTATTAATCTGACATTATATAAAATTATTATTATGAAATGTCTAAATATTAAAATTTATTCCTATAATTCCAAATATGTAAGCAAATATGCCGTGGAGACCAGCCAGGTTAATCTTGTACGACTTTCTGTCACTTTGATTGTTCGTAATCGCCACGGGAGGCACAAGCGTGAATCCTGATGAAATGCAGTGATGGGCGCGGTATTCTTTTTCTAAGTAGCAAAAAATTCTTTTTGCCACTTTACTAAGTACCAAATTACAGTTTTTTATTGCTGAGCCAATGAAAAAAATTTAATTACACTGATTATACCATTCTATGGTCCTATATTAATTATACGAATCCTTATATAAAGTTTCAGTTTTTTTCCTTTAAAATTAACCTCTACTTCGGAGGGGGACATAAGTGATGGTACAGGTGATTCCGAAATAGCGGCTACGGATAGCACCACGGAATTCATTGTAAATTAAGGATTCTATGTTTATTTACTTTTTTCTCCACCATGCGGCTTCCGTAAGAAGATATGACAAATTTTGTGGAAAAAAGTCACAACATTGCACTTGATAAATAGGTACCTACACTTCTTCAGGCAGAAAAATATAGCATGTTTGTAATACCCAGAAAGTTATTACCTACCATGGAAACATTAAATGAAAGTAGGTACAAGCAGGATGCTAAAAATTATCGTTATGGGAATGAATACACATATTATCCGATAATATTATTCAAAATCTTTTTTATCTTTTTACTTTTACTGAATTGATGTGATGTAAGTAGACCACTTAACGTTTAGAAGTCATAACTATAATAAAATTAATAATAACATTTATTCGCATTTTAAGTAAATTTTACAATACTTTTTGTAAAATAAAATAGAAAATTGTTAACAATAAAATGAATAATAACAATTAGTCGAATATAAATTTAAGAATGTGCTGGTGAAATAGCTTTTAAGTAAACTAAAAACCATCATGACACAATATAAATACATAAATAGTGTATTTTTATGCGATTCAATTTTGAATATTTTCACCGCTTTTTTAATTAACACTCTGAAATTTTCTCACAAATTTCCTTATTTATTAAGGTTACAAAATGATTACATTACCATATTGGCAATTGAATGAAGTATCAAAGAATGGAATAAAAAATAAGGGTTGCCATTTAAAAAAATGCCGATGACGTCACCACTTTTTCGCGCATTACCATGTATACCCGAATATTATGTCAAAAGTTGAACAACCTAAAAACAAAATTGATCTGTTTTTTTATTTTTTCGAAAAACAAACAGCTCTTTACGTTTTAGAATTTATTCCTTGTTTTTGACGCTCTCTGTATAAAAATAAGTAATGTTGTATAAGTTGTTCATATTATCTGTAGGAGCAACATTATTTTTAAATAGGTAATTATCAAACAATAAATTTCAAAAATACTGTAAATTGCTTCTTAAGAAAAGAAAATGATTCTTAAAATCTGATCCTTATAAAATTTCCATTGGTACCTACTTCTATTAACCACTATACCATCATATCTGCAATAGAAAAATCCTGCTGCCTCGTTATGATAACACCTTTTAGTGGATCTTTCAGTGTTGCACGTAAAATTTATGTTTTCAACCCTTACTTTGTAGAATCTCTGGAAAAAATTAGTGTTGAACGTTTCCAAATCTACTAATATTTAGAATCTGCCGATTTGTATGATTTAAGTCGTCGCTGAAATATTCCTAAAAATCTGAAAAAACTTGTTTCAGTCATATCTTTCGCCCTCATCCCCTAAACATTGAAGACAAAAACGGCTTTTTGTTTAATTTTAAAAAAATTCATACAAAAGTTTGTTTTTCTCTACACTGAATCATAACCCGCAATAAAAAATGGAGGTTCCTATTTAAATCGTCAAAGTCACCCGCATCCTTATACAGGAGGGGGGGTTCTTGTGTACAAATGATGTCCCCCTCAAAACCAAACAACTTCTACCCCCTGAAATTTTTCCTCTAAGCAATAATAATTGTCGAGTCATGAAAACTTGATCAAAGTCTCGAGAAAGCCTTCCATTTTTAGGGGAGGGCAAAACAACTTTTGTTCGGAGAATATGTTGCCCCTCTCTAATTATTTCGAAAATATATTAAGATGGATCACCCGGTATTTAACACTTCAAAAATTTTCAACTTTTAGTGTATTTTTTAACAAAAAAATACACTATTGAGGACGACATCACTTTTCGAAAATCACCCAATCTCATCAAATGTCCACCGATCCTGACCCCCAGATCACGAAAAAGTGGTTTTCCAAAATTCACCTGCCCACGATATATATATATATATTTATATATTTATATATTTATATATTTATTTCTCCAAAATCGCGATTTTTCGATTTTAAAAACGCTCCTGTAGCTTTATCTTTCAAGATAAGTGAACGAAATTTTGGATCCTTGTAAACCTTTGGAATGACGTTAGATTTTCGTTGAAAAAATTTCCAAAAGTCCAATCACTTCTACAGGGTGTCCCTTCAAAGTTCCAGGAATCCGGTTTTTGTCACCTCATTTCAGGTCGCAATTTTCAATCTAGGAGGCTGAAATTTTTGTGGGAGTAAGATATCCATAAGGACTGGTCTGGTATTGCACTTGAGCAAAATCGGCCGAGCCGTTTCAAAATGGCAGCTATTTGAATTTTCGGAAAATTTCCTATTTTTTGAGCCCCCGTATGAGCAAGATGGCAATAAAACTTTGAAATCAAATCAACAGGATTGGAAGAAAGTTATTTGAAATTTGAGTTAAAGCAATAAAATTTGCATTATTTTTATTAACAAGCCAGTGGCGTGGGTAGGAAAAGAGTAAAAATGTCTAAATTTCTATAACCGTTTATGAGTTCATTTTTGAAGAAATTGAACTGAAATTTTCACAGGAGACAACTGTACTAATAAACTTCAACCTTGAAAAATTTCAAGAAGCAAATAAGAAAAATGACGGAGATATTCGATTTTTATTCGAGACCGGCGAAGCCGATTTCTCGGTAGTCCCTAAAAATGTCAGTCACGCGGTCTGTCCGTCTATGCGATTAGGAGACACTCTAGAGCCGCATTTTTCGTCGTAGAAAGTTTAAATTTCGCTCGATTGAAGCCTCTTCAATCACGGTTCCACGATGCCTTTTGAAAATGAGCGGGATCCGTTACCGGTAAGTGTATTTTTTTCCTGGAATTTCGTGTTTTTCGGGAACGACCTAGTAGGAAACACTCTAGGTGTCTGAAAGTTGCACCGACCGAGTGGAAATTTGTCATGGACGAATTTGGGACCCCCAAATACGACTTATTGAAAATGGGCCGGATCCGAGAACTTTAAGGCCCCCGTTCAGGGCCGTACTTCTTTTTACAACGTCTCAACTATAGGATTTGTTTCTCGGTAACGGTACATGGCGAAAAGATTCTGTTTGCACAGTTATTTATGGAAAGCATAGAGGTACGAACTTTATGGAGATCGTTTTTCGAAAAAAAAATTAGGTGAGCGGCAAAAAAAAAATTCCCCACGACAAGCATTTTTCGACGCTCTTCTATCATTTTTTGCATGATTTCAAATTTTTTTCGAATTATTTGTCGACCCTTCGAAAAAATAACAAAACAGTGCGATAGAGCCATTCATTACCTACAAAAAAGGTAAATTTAGTTTTTTTTCCTGAAACATTGGAAAAACTGTCAAAATCGGGAAAAACTTCGGCAGGTCATTTCGACTGTTTTTCGCGTCGGCCATTTTATCTTCCTGTATTTTCTCAATCGTGATCTTCTTTTCAAATTTTTTTTCTTCAACATATAATTTGAAGTCTTATCTTCATTTTGTCTCGCATATATGGACACTTTTAACGAAAAATAAAAAATTTCCTCGCTGGTCGAAAATTAGCTTACACTTTTTTTAAATTATTAAATCGATGGAATTTCTTTTTTGTTTTTTTTCACATTCAATTCTGATTGATTCTGAAAATTAGAAGAGCAATCGCAACGACAACTAAGTTTTTTCTAATTAGGTAGCGTTTTCTCAATAGAAACTGCGGATTATTTTTTCATTATATTCATTATAAGAAGAAATAGGAAGAAAATATTTATTATTGAATCGTATAAAAATACACTATTTCTGCGATTGATGCGCAAGAAGGTTTTTTTTTTCTTACGGCCGCTATATTGTTTTTCGTATCATTCGGTATTGAAAAACTCAAGGAAACCAAAAATCTATCACATTAAAAAAAAATTCTGCATATATTTCTTCTTTTTTCGAAAAAAAAAAACCTTAAGAAATTATTTCACAGAATGACGTCGATATACGTCGCCACATGCAATTTCTTAAGTTATGATTTTTTATGACATTCGGTTAATGAGAGATTATTTTTTTCAAAGATAAGAGAATAAAATTTAAAGAATGAATTTTTCTTAATGTGATAGATTTTCTGATTTTTTTAATACCGAACGACATGAAAAATCAATATTGCGGTCATAAGAAAAACAAAAGTCGGCTATGAAAACCCTGTGATCTAGTAGACTTTGAAAATTTTTGTAATTTCAAATGGATGGCTGTTGACGACTTATTTAAAAAATAATTTATTTATTTTCAATAACAAAAAAGTTATGACTGAAATAAGAAATCTCGATTTTCCATAGTTTTTCAGGATATTTCAATAACAACGAAACTTTCCCACAATTTTGTTTCAGATTCTTCATAAGCATAAAGTTGGGCACCTTTTCTCTTATTTAACCGACCGTTTTTTAATTATTTAATTTTTAATCTTTATCTATTCTGTTATTTAATCTTCTACCGTTTCCGAGATTCCAATAGTGAGCATTGAATTTTATTGTGTAAGATAATATGAAGCTTTTATACAACAAATAATGTATCATCTATCTACATAGTTGTTTATGTTTACATAATATTTACTTACCTAAAAGATTACGTGTATATGTATAATATGTTACCACGGCAAGGGAATAATGTCAAAGTCATCAATATCACATAACAGTCTCAACTTTTCAAAGTATACTTGTGCAGGTACTTATTTGAAATGACATCGCTTAAAACTTTGCAGGCTATAAAATGTTAAGAAAAACATTAATAACGTTATCAAATACATCAGCTCGCAGCTATAAGAAAGTTCAGTAACTTCAGCAGCACGCAGAAATGTTATAGGTGTATCTATACCTTCCTACTTCTCAAACTAATGGTCTTTGTAACAAAATAATTAATTCACATAAAATGAATAAAACAATTACTGTTAATGATAAAGACTTAAATGCGATTACTTTTCCAATGAGAAGTTGCTACTTGTGGCCAAAAAGTAATAACCCTGAAGATGTTACAATATTTCTATATCTCAGAGCTTTAGTATTCTGGGGTATACTTTTTTCTCCATCAATAGGAGCATTGCTTCATTTTTTAAATCATATCAATGGTAAGTACCTGAACTTAATTAATGAATATAGTAGGTATATTTACAATCACTAACAAAATAATGGAACTAAATGCATGTCTTATTTTCAATAATTTTCAGAAATTAATTTAACAATGACTATGGATATAATGGCTATCGTGATTGGTTTGTGTAATATGCTTATTGGAATAATTTATATGTATTCTTTGAAAAAAATAGTCAGAAACATTAATAATTACGGCGAACTGGTGCAATATGTGACATATAATTATCAATCAATTATTAAAAGGATTCATTTTTCGATATCGGCAGCTGCCATACTTTCAGTAATTTTCAAAATTTTGGGCAAACAAGATTGTTTGAAAAAGAACGCAATAGAAAACTCTGTGGAAGTTTGCGAGTTCTTGTTCCCTATGAAATTTCCACGCCAATTCAATTACGATCGTTCTCCGCTAAAAGAAATTTTACTATTACATCAAACGATTCTGGTGATCGTGATGTTTTGCAACCTGACAAGTGGAGCCATCTTGATGCTGTATTACGTTGAAAAAATGACGGCCAAATTAAAGAAAATACGATCGATGCTGGCTGAGTTAAATCAATGTCCCAACGATCATACTTTTGTAAGAACAGCCCTTTCAAAAGTCGTTTTTGCTCACAATGATGTTATTACGTAAGCGAAATTTAAATCTATTTTAATAGTAAACTATGAAATAATTAAATTTAGCTTGTACTTTCCCACCCGAAGCTGGAAAAATATTTACCGACCCTTCGCGAACGGTATCTGGGTTCGATTCGGTAGACGGGGATGAAATTCATCATAATCCCGCTCTTCCGATGGGTATTAAAGCTATCTGCATGGACGAAAGACTTTAGTATTCCCCACAGAACGTTTGCCACCAAACTGTTTGCTGTCAATTGCTTTTCCTAATTTGTCAAATGCTTTTCCCATTTATCAAACGTCAGTGCGTGATTTTTCAATTGAAATTCCTCTTTTGTCAAATGAGATTCCTTTTTTATCAAATGCTTTTCCAATACTGTCACTGCACGTGAATAGGAAAAGCAATTGACATAAAGTGAAACTGATTTGACATAAAAGGAAATAGATTGATAAATCAATGACTATAATCGTTAATAGATAGAAAAATAAGAAACTTATTTGACAAAAAAGGAAAAGCAATCGACAAAAGAGGAAAACCAAAAGCAAAAGACTGTAATATTGATATTAATATTATTAAATCATCCATCAATATGCAGAGATTGTACAATGTAAGGGTTAAAAACATAACTTTTAAAAGTAATATTAACATTTTAGTGGAGTTTCTGATTTGAACGGTGTATGCAAATACATCAATTTAGTCGTCTTTTTGATGGGTAGCGTAATAATGGCTACTTGTAGATATCGTAAGCGGTGTAAGTTACCTTTAAATTTATGACGCATATTTTCTTAATGACTTATTTCCTCTTTCCTTTTTGTAGGTCCAAACTATTTCTTCTGTGTTCATTTTTTTTGGGTATTTTTCCAGCATTTATCTAATGTCATTATGTTGTCAAACAATAATCAATGAAGTAAGTATGAAGAATAAAATTTTGCCAATTTTTTTAAATTGTGCTTTCAATTTTTGCCGAGGCACCATTAGGGATATCAATAGTAAAAGCTTATTAGGATTGAATTATTCTTAGATTCCCTTATATGTTTTAAAGAGATAGCTCAAAATTATTTCACAAAGCTATACAACTTATTGTTGTGGAGAGTTTGTAAAAGAGATATGATACAGGTGTCCTAAAATTTGCGGGAAAGCTCTGAAGTAAGTTGTGGGGAAGCATCATCAGATGCCAGAAAAAATAGGTAATGAAAAAAGCCAAGTCGTCAATAATTGACTACGATATGAAGAGGCAAAGTTGAAGACTCAACTTCTTTATCTTTGAACACTAAGTAAAAGGAATCATGTTATACAAAGAATTAGGCGTTTTTAATGGTTATTTGATTAGAAAATAGCGCAAACCTTTACATTTTCTCTTTTTTTTATCAAGATGCTGTGAAAATGCATTTGGCAATATGTTTTCGAACCGTGAACAAAGTGGTTCGCGAGAATTTGTGAATGGGTCAAAATACTGTTAAAATATGCATCAACAATGATCAAAACTCTCAATGAAAAATCGTCAAATTTTATGTAATTTTACTAATATTGACGATAAAAATGTACACAAATCGTGATTACACAGATATGCTGGTGTTGATCTTGGGTGAATGTCATGGGAATACACATGAGGCCGCAAGGGTCTACGCTCAGATTTCCAATTCGCAGACATCCAAATGATAACGTCATCAGGAGATTGGAAGGAAGTGAGGACCGCGGTCGCCCACATTCTGTTTAAAACGCCTCAGATAGAAGTTGGGAATTTTGCAGGAAGATCCAACACGCAGCCTATGGAGTAGGTATAACGGCGGAAGTAGGGGTATCACGTTGCTCTACTCATAAGTTTATCGCTGGTGAGGGATATCACCCTTACCACTACACCAAGGTGCAGGCTTTTTTACCCAACAATTTTGAACCGCGGATCAACTACTGCCATTGGTTGTTGCGACAAGTAGAAGCAGAGCACGTTTTCACTTCTCGAGTGTTATGGACCGACGAAGAAAATTTGTCTCCGGATGGTTTCTTTAATCGGCACAATAATCATCATTATGCTTTGGAAAACCCGCAATGTCGGTTGAACATCACCAACAACATCGTTTTGGCGTTAATGTATGGACTAGGATTCGGGGGAATGACCTTGTGGCACCTATAATATTGCAGCAAAGGTTAATTGGAGAAAATTTCCTGGAATTTCTGAAAGGCGATCTACAGAAACGATTAGACAACCTTCCCCTGACGGAAATACAAGATACGTGGATGCAGTTGGACGGTCCCCCACCTAATTTTGCTGGTCCAGTTAGAACCTGGTTAGATGAACATTGAAAATGGATAGGTCGCAATGGACCAACACAATTTTGCTAATGAGGTAGTACCTACCTACCTTTAAAGCGTTCCAACTTCTCAAGACGTCTAGGTACGACAACGCATTTTTGAAATAGGTGCAAAGTGCAGTGCTCATTTACAGGTGATTGTTTAATTATCGAAGGTTTTCTCACGGAAAGGAATTTTACAATGAACTCCGCACCATTAACCAATCTATGCACCTATTTTATTCACGTTGTCAAATTTACGATTTAGTTTTTGGCTCGAATAAGCTCGAAAGTATATGGATTTTTTTCATTATTTTTTCTGGCCTCCGATGATGTTCCCCACAACGTACTTAAAGAGCCTTTCCGCCATTTTTAGGGCACCCTGCATGTATGCTGTTCCGCTATTAGATGATACCAACACCACCCGTAATTTTTATTACAAATTTTTTAGGGTAGTGAGCTGGAAAGGGCTATTTATAACGTAAAATGGTATAAAATGAATATTGAAAATCAAAAGACGATTTGTTTGATATTAAATATTGCACAGAAGCCTCGCGGCATTGACGCTGGTCCCATAAAGACGATCTCTCTGGAATTATTCTTAGCTGTGAGTAGATAAAATTTAAATTGATATTAATTACTTGCTTACCTTATTAATTTATTATTTTCTTTTTACAGGTTTTGAAAGCTACTTATTCATATATTAATCTATTATTGCGAAATCTATCTAAAGCTACGTAAATGATATATTTATTTTATACGGTTAGGTCTGCAGGACCCAAAGTCCGTCGCATCTATTTATTTAAAAACCCTTTATCTATATGTCGTTAATTGCTGAACGCACATTCTGAACGCACCAATTTACACGACTTTGTTGAATTTATGATTTAGTAGAGAGGGTCTAACTTTCGAACCGCCTTGGACTCGAGAATTTTTTTTTATTTTTTTTTCATAAAGTTGGACCCCCTCTTCATTTTGGTGGCATTTTCAAAAATTTAATCGACGCCCTGGCGGAGAAATGTGCATGCGAAGACATCGGCAATGGGTTTTTTGCACATAACTCAAGGGGGTGGGGGTAAAAATTTTGTCGTCATCAGAAGGGAATTTTTTTATCTTTGATTTGAGCCCCAGTAGACCTCGATCGGACCATTATTAAGGTCACAGGGTCACCAAACGCGTTTGGTCCTGTAGAATGGCAAGGATTAGGGTTAGCGGGTTCCGCTACCCGGCATTTTTTAGGGCTAATAAGTGTCCCCTTTTAAGATTTTCTTACCCCATGTCGCTATCTCAATTAGGGCCTGCACGCGGACGTGATATGTAAACCAATTAATCTAGCGTGTGTGTGTCTGTGAGAGAAGAGAGAAAGGAGAGGGAGCGCTAGGCTCCGCCCCCGGCTCTCGCTGCTCCGCGGCTAGATTAATTGTTTTACATATCACGTCCGCGTGCAGGCCCTAATTGAGATAGCGACATGGGGTAAAAAAATCTTGAAAGGGGACACTTAGCCCTAAAAAATGCCGGGTAGCGGAACCCGCTAACCCTAATCCTTGCCATTCTACAGGACCAAACGCGTTTGGTGACCCTGTGACCTTAATAATGGTACGATCGAGGTCTACTGGGGCTCAAATCAAAGATTAAAAAAATTCCCTTCTGATGACGAAAAAAATTTTACCCCCACCCCCTTCTTTCATGGCAAAAAAACAGTTTTAAGAAAAAAAGGGGGGAGGGAAATCGGTTTTTCTGCGGGCATCTTGCCAATATTAGCGGAATCGAAAAAAAAATACCATTTTAAAGTAGGCATTCCAAAGTGTCATCTCCCATTGGTTGGGCCCGAGGCCCCAATATTAGCGAAAGTTATAGCAATTGGAATTTTAATTATGATTTCCCCTCCCCCTCCCCCTCTAATCGAGATAGCGGCCTCAAAATTTCAGGCATCATTGAGGACACTGCCGTCTGTCGATGAAAAAAAAAAATTAAGTCCCTATAAGTCGATTTTTTCCATGCAAAACACGCCAACACGGACGGCGGTGTATTCGCACCGCGGCGGAACCCTGAAGAAAGGGCCTTAAAATTGAAAATGCGATATCTCGAGAACCGTTTGACCGATTATTGGACCAGTCAAAGTTCAAATTACGCGTCTTCGAGAGCTCTTCATTTTTCGACGGATATTTACTATGCTCAGAGTTGAATTAAGCGAGTTATGTGCAAAAAACCCATTGCCGATGTCTTCGCATGCACATTTCTCCGCCAGGGCGTCGATTAAATTTTTGAAAATGCCACCAAAATGAAGAAGGGGTCCAACTTATGAAAAAAAAAATCAAAAAAAATTCTCGAGTCCAAGGCGGATGGAGCCTTTTTTTTTGACAGACCCTCTCCACTAATTACGCACAGCAGAAACCCGAGTACGTACCAATTATAACGGGTCCAAAGTTATTAATCTGACATTATACATATTTAGATTTAATCTGACATTAAAATAAATTATATGAAATCTCAAAATATTAAAAGTTATTCCTATAATCGCAAATATGTAATAGAATATGCCGTGGAGACCAGCGACCAGCCAGGTTAATCTTGTACGACTTTTTGTCACTTTGATTGTTCGTAATCGCCACGGGAGGCGCAAGCGTGAATTCTGATGAAATGAAGTGATGGGCGGTATTTATCGAGCCTCGATTCCAGTCACTGATATTTATTCAGTGAAATCACAGGCGATCGGTAGATATTGGTATACCAATAATTACATCAGTTCTAATAAAATAAGAAAGTTATATGCCCCATCACTGTGAGCAACTGATGATAGTTGCCTAGTACTTATAGTTTTTTTGATAACTACTTACCTTAGCAAATATAAGAACCGCCGTGGCTAAAGCCTTAATTAGTTGTATCTTGGATGTGAATTAAAGCTGAATGTATCACAGAGTAAGGAAGAAAGTGACAAGTGAAGTGAAAGAGCATTAGTGGTGTCTGTGTAAATAGCGAACAGCTGATTACTTCGATTAGGAAATTATTGTTATAAGTTATATAGTTGTGTTAAAGAATAAAAAATTTTGTATAATAAGACTTTTTAATTTGGAAGTAGGTAATAAAGCGCAAGACCGTAGAAATATCACGACCACTTTTTTGATTACACATAATTGGTGAATATTCAATTACTTATTGGAGTTCTCTTTTTTCCATTTTTCAACTTCTTCCCGGATTTTGATCGTGTTCTCTGCCAACGTTCTGCAACAGCCCCCCACTACCTTAGCCCCCAAGTTTAACCATGTCTTAACGTAACTTTCAAACGGGACACATTTATCTCGACCGGTCCATCTGAAATAACAATAAGAATGGAGTAAATCGCCATTTTGAGTATATTTCCACTTTTTACCCATTTACGGGATCGTAATCCTCGCCGGTATTAGGGAAAACGAGCAGCGGGATCGGTTTATCTTTACGATCGTCGTTAAAACCTTTCATGAGGCCCTCGGCGATTTTTGGCGGACAGCAGTTCAGTCCAACGGCGATTATCTGATCGGGAGCCAGATCGTAACAATATTTCGCCACGGCTTGGAAATTTTCTCCGCTGGCCAGGGATTCTTCGTCCTGTAAATTAAATTTGCTCATCAAGAAGATTTCAACGAAGCGGTGTTAGTGTTAATGTACCTGCCTAGGTACTTACCTTAACACTGAAAGCGAGTAACGCTCTAACACCCGGAAAATCATTCTTCATAAGTTTCACTAGAGCCATCGCTTCCATTTTACAGGGAATTGTTCCGAACAGCAAGATATCGACCCCTTCGTCCAGTAATTGCTTCATTAAGGGTTTGTGCCATTCCATAAAAAACTTCTCGGTGAGGTCGGATGGATATTTTCCCCTGTATTCCGATCCATCATGCAGAGATGCGGCGTAAGGTCCCACGGTTCCGGCCAGTAATGGTCGCTCTGAAAATTGTTGACAATATACAGGGTGTTTACTGTAAGGTTGGCCAAACTTCACAGGCTGATTCTTCAAACTTAAATAAACAAAAATTTCCCATTAACGTGTGTCCGAAAATGTACGGTTATTGAGATGGATATAAGTATCGAAGAAATATTCAATTTCCAGTTTTTTGACGATATCTCGGGAACCGTATGAGATACAATTTTCAGCTCTTATTACTTATACACACTATGTGCTCACTGATTCCCTTATTTTCGCCGTAAAATAAAGGTTTTAAAAAAATTTAGTGGCGTAGGATATTTTGAGGGTTTCGACACCCTAATTTCTGCGCCACTGGAATAAATGCGATTTTAAGCAGCACTTTTGAACTACCCATGTTTTTTATACCATAAAGCTATTCTTAATTAACGGCTCTAAAATTAACCCTTTCCGAGAAAAATTGCATTTTATGAGAGAAAACATCACTTTTTTTAACGATTTTGGAAAAATGAAAGTACCTACCTAAGTGAATACTTATTCCTATAATTAATGTTTTCTCTCATAAAATTACATTTTTCTCGGAAACGGTTGACTTTAGAGCCGTTAACCACTTTTTGGTGTAGAAAACATGGACGGTTTAAAGGCGCTGCTTAAAATCGCATTTATTCTAGTGGCGTAGAAATTAGGGGGTCGAAACCCTCAAAATACCCTAAGTCTACGCCACTGAATTTTTTTAAAACCTTTATTTTACGGCGAAAATAAGGGGATCAGTGAGCACATAGTGTGTGTATAAGAGTTGAACATGTATCTCAAACGGTTCCCGAGATATCGTCAAAAAACTGGAAAAATAATATTTCTTCGACACACTGTATCTCAAAAACGGTGCATTTCCGGACACACGTTAATGAAAAGTTTTTTGTTTATTTTAGTCTGAAGAATCAGCCTGTGAAGTTTGTCCAACCTTACAGTACACACCCTGCTGTATTTAGCGAAATAGGGTGTAGGTAACTCAACAGCCAAAATCGATCGAACTTCATGTATAAAATCGTATATCTTAAACATAAAATACACAAAAATAAAAACTTTTTTCAAGATCAGGCCTCGTTTAGGAAATATTTACAAAAATGTAAAAATTTTACGTTAGCTACTGCCCGTAGTCCCACATAGGTAATACATCGGAAAAATAAACTCACTGTTCGATGAACATTCTTTGCAATGCTTATCAATAGCGGTCTTTGCCAATCGTACGGATTCCCTGATAAGATCTTCCGATTCTGCTCTGGAAAGGTTCAGGTATTTCATGAAGTTTTCGACGGTAGCTTGATATGTGTTAGTTAGAATAATGTCCGTTTTACCTGTAAACGATTATCTTACTTTATTTATTATTAACAATAATAATAATAATAATAACTTACATTGTAGTAAATCTTGATACGTTTTAAGGATGGCTTCTTTATCCGAGTGTAAAAATCGGGTGCACCATAAAGGATGATTATCAATTTCTTCGGTTACATGTTTAGCTAGCTGAGCGCCTATACCAACGCCGAACACTACAATATCATCGAAATACGTCATTTTGATGAAGCTGAAGCTTTACAACTAAAAAAAACTAAGCACCTAAGAAAGATTCGTTTGTCGCTTATTGCTTAACTTATTTACTAATCAAACAATAATGCGACCTCTGACCTACTAACCTATATTAAGAAATAATTATGAGGATACACTGTACCTAATTTAAACACAATAAAAATAATTTATGTGATAAAGCTTACGAAACCATTATTATTGGGTTCTACCTTAGACTATTATATTTATTGAATAGTCTGGGTTCTACAGGGTGTGCCAGAGTAACTATTCTTAATATTTATATAGGTATTCATAATATATTATTCATTATAATTTTTCCAATTTTTTTAAAATATCTCGAGAATCGTTAGCGGTTCAAAGCTCAGCTTTTGTAGATGTCATACCATTGATTTTAGCTACTTTTTTAATGCTAACTATTTTTTAACTATTTGCTTTCATGTGCCAATGGCGGAGATTTTAGGGTTGCTTGGGTTTTTTCCATTTTGACGCATTTTTATAACAGCCAATAATTTTTACATAAAGTGATACGCCTGTAGTTATACAGTGTGTCCAGTGTAAGTGGCATTACATGGGGATCTTGGAAACGGCAAGAGATACAGGGTCGGTTGAATTAGAGAAAAGCTGCACAATTTAATGCTTAATGAGAATCTGAATTTTTTCTTTGAATATTTCCAGTCGTTGCTGAAATATTCTGAAAAAACTGAAAAATCAAAATTTCTTATTTTACCCTTATCTTTTTTATTATTGGCAAATAATGAATTATTTTTTGTAAGCTTACATCAAAAGCTCTCCATTTGACCTTACAAAAATTTTCAAAGCCGACTAGATCTCAAACTTTTCATAGCCAACTTTTGTTTTTCTTATGGTCGCCATATTGGTTTTTTATGTCGTTCGGTATAAAATAAATCAAGGAAACCAAAAATTAATAACATTAAAAAATAAAACAAATTCAAAAATGTTATTTTTTTTCGAAAAAAAAATAACTTTTCATACCGAATATCATAATTATAAAAAATAAAAAAACCATAAAGCAAATAATATGACTTCATATTAATCTAATTGGGTGAAAAAATTTTTGTTTTTTTTTTCGAAAAGGAATAAAATTTTTTGAAATTTATTTTTTGAAGTTTATTAGTTTTGGGTTTCCATTATTTTTTTCATAACGAATGACATGAAAAAACAATATGGCGGCCATAAGAAAAACAAAAGTTGGCTATGAAAACTCTGAGATCTAGTCGGCCTTGAAAATTTTTGTAATGACAGATGGGTAGCTCTTGACGATTTATGTAAGTCTACAAAAAATTATTTATCAATTTCCAATAATAAAAAAGATATGGATAAAATAAGAAATTTTGATTTATTATTTTTTTCAGAATATTTCAGCAACGACTGGAAATATTCAAAGAAAAAATTCAGATTCTCATTAAGCATTAAATTGTGCAGCTTTTCTCTTTTCTCTAATTCAACCGACCCTGTATCTCTTGCCGTTTCCAAGATCCCAATGTAATGCCACTTACACTGGACACGCTGTATTGCTTGCGTGAGCCGTTTTTGAGAAATATAGGCATTTTCGGACACAGGTTGTTGTTATTTTTTTTTTATTTTATTTTTTTTTTTTTTTGTTGTTGTTATATAGTTTATTGAAATATTGAAATAAGCAAGTAATATTGGTTTACAGTTTACATAAAAAGAAAAAAAAATCCTACTGGAGATTCATGAGAATCCGTATCGTTAATGGGAAATTTTTCATTTATTTCTGTCCAAAGAAATCTCGTTTTAAATTTTTCTCAATATTAAAAATACACCCAGTATGAATATTATAACGAAAAATAACCCACTTTATTCGCGAACAAGAACAATTTCAGATACATTTATTAGTTTATTGTTTACTTCCTCAATTTTTATGATGAAAACTCATGGAAATGACACTTTCGCACAATTCCAGTCACATGCCAGGAATGACACACTGACGGCCAATGTGAGTTCTACTAAATACCAGAATGGTTCCGCGTTCTACTGTTCGTGAACTATCTGACATTTCTAGATTCCACGGCCAGGGATATAGAGGCGGAGCTGTCGGCGCTCTAGCAGACAGTAGTGTCTTGGGTCTTGGATGTGAAAGCTGAAGTCTGAAGTATACAGAGTAAGGAAGACATTAGTAGCCAGTCAAGTGGTGGTATAATAATGAATTGTGACTCAGTGAAGTATAGACAAGTGGTGGAGTATCTGTGAGTGGAGACAGGAGAACAGCTGATTATTTAGATTGAGATTATAAGTTTATAAGATGTATTATTTATGTTAGAGAATAAAGACATTTGCAGACTTTAGTAGTGATTTTATAAGTGTGTGTAACAATATAATTACAGAAATTTTGACATACATCGGTGTTTGATACTATCACTTCTAGCGTGTTTACTACAAAAAAACGCTGGGAACTTGAATGATTTATGAGCGAGTAAATAAACTACTGCTATTTTGATTCCAGGTATAACTTAATTGTTCCAGGTAAAGTTATTCCAGGAATAACTTTTAAACGAAGCGCAAACAGAAAATTTTTCACTCTCTATTTTCAATTTTTTAGCTCCATTAATCGAATCTCAAGAGCACGGGCGTCAATTTTGAGACACTGTATAATCTAATAATTTAATCGTTTAATTTAGCAAGGGAATAAGTGAAAGAAGTTCAGAAAATGCAATCCTTTTTAAAATATTCAGAAAACAGAAAGCTTTCTTTCTAGCCTACAATGCAATTGAAGGGCTCGGTGCAAAAACCAGTCAACTCCATTTTTCATAATTTGTGGGAAATCAAAAAAAAAACTTCCTAAAAATGTTATTTGACAAAATTTTGATTCGAACAAAATTGACCATTAAATATTGGGACTTGGCAGTGATTTAATAATAAACTGAAAGATAAATTTTACTCAGACACATCAAAAAAAAAAATTGAAAGTCTTGGATTAAAAAATTAGTAAAAAATGGAGTTGACTGGTTTTTGCACCGAGCCCTTCAATTATTATTATAATCACTGGGTGTTTAAAAATCAATTTCAAGTATTTTAACACCTCACCTAGCGATCTGTGCCAAACAAAAGACAAAGATATTAATTAATTAAATTAACTAAATAAAACTAAACAGCATTTATTTAGCAAACACCTATCCAATAGAACCAAAAATTACATTAGCAAACTCATAAAAACAAAGCAAATACGAAGCGACATTGTAATATCCCCAGTGCACCAGCACCACCCATCATGAAACTAATATCTGTCCAACACGTACTTGTACAGAAGAGTCTTAAATCTAACATAATCAGTACAACTTTTCATCTCATTTGGCATAATCATTAAACATTATTAATTTATTAACCCTTTCTTAAATATTGCATTTAAACACTTTGTCTGATTACATTTTTTTACATATAATGTAATATGGAACCGGAACCACTTACATTATGTATTATTTGGGAATTCTAGGGATTTAGGTCTTAATTCAATTTGCCACTATGTTTAACTATTGAATAACTCAAGACATGGATGATACCGTTTCGTCCTTATTATGGACTCATCAGCATATCAAATAAGTCAGGCACACATCACACATACTACATATTATACAATACTATTCGAAAGTTTGGAACTAATATTTAATTATCATATTTTACCAAGTAAATATAACATATTATATAATTAATATAATAAGATAAATATTATAATTATCAAGTATCATATTCATTGACATCCATTCCAATGTTATACAGGGTGGTTAACAATTCGATGCTCACTACTGGGATCTCGGAAACGGTAAAAGATACAAGGTCGGTTAAATTAGAGAAAAGTTGCACAATTTTATGCTTATTAAGAATCTGAAAGAAAATTTATGGAAACTTTTGCCGATTCATTTGCATTAACACTGAAGTTTGTCCATTCTCTTTCTAAACAATGTAACCGAAATATCTCAGCACAGTATAACTTCATTTGATCATTTTCTTCACACCGTCATCCCTGCGCACAATCATCTTCACTCTCAAAATTATATTACGATCAACTACTACCCTGGAAGTTGGATGATTGCAGTGACTAACATCTCTCTCTTAGACACAATTATTGTATAGTCTATTAGAGTCGAATTTGCATTATTTGTAATTCGTGTTGGTTCCTTGACCATCTCTAGTAGACATGCCGTCACTACAAATCAAATCATTAATCTTATTTGTGTTTCGAATGTTTACAATAATTATAATGTTGCTTGAGATTATGTTTATTTCTGGTTTCATAAGAACATTCCTCACACTTATACACTTCGCCTTCTTTTGTATGTCTAATTCTATGATGTCTGGTTAAATGAGATTTATTTCTGGTTTCATATGAACATTCCTCACACTTGTACATTTCGCCTTCTTTTATATGTATAAATCTATAGTGTTGGATGAGATGACTTTTATTTCTGGCTTCATAAGAGCATTCCGCACATTTATACACATCACATTCTTTTGAATGTTTAAGTCTATGATGTCTGGTTAAAGAACCTTTAATTCTGGTTTCATAAGAACACTCATCACACTTTAACACTTCCCCTTCTTTTGTATGTTTATTTCTATGGTGTTGGGTGAGATGGCCTTTAATTCTGGTTTCATAAGAACACTCATCACATTTGAACACTTCACCTTCTTTTGTATGTTTAATTCTGTGATGATGGGTGAAATGGCCTTTAATTCTGGTTTGATATGAACACTCCTCACATTTATACACTTCACGTTTTGTATGTTTATTTCTATGATGTTGAGTCAAGCTGCCTTTATATCTCGTTTCATAAGAACACTCCTCACATCTGTAAACAGTAGCTTCTTTTGTATGTTTAATTCTATGATGTCGAGTCAAGTTTCTTTCAGTTCTCGTTTCATAAGAACACTCCTGACATTTGTACACTATCGCCTCTTCTGAATGTTTAACTTTATGATGATGGGTTAAACTGTCTTCAGTTCTCGTTTCATATGAACATTGATCACATTTATACACTGCAGCATCTTCAGAATGTCTAATTCTATGATGTCTGGTTAAATGATATTTATGTCTGGTTTCATATGAACATTCCTCACACTTGTACATTTCGCCTTCTTTTATATGTATAAATCTATAGTGTTGGATGAGATGACTTTTACTTCTGGCTTCATAAGAGCATTCTGCACATTTATACACATCACATTCTTTTGAATGTTTAAGTCTATGATGTCTGGTTAAATAACCTTTAATTCTGGTTTCATAAGAACACTCATCACACTTTAACACTTCCCCTTCTTTTGTATGTTTATTTCTATGGTGTTGGGTGAGATGGCCTTTAATTCTGGTTTCATAAGAACACTCCTCACACTTGAACACTTCACCTTCTTTTGTATGTTTAATTCTGTGATGATGGGTGAAATGGCCTTTAATTCTGGTTTGATATGAACACTCCTCACATTTATACACTTCACGTTTTGTATGTTTATTTCTATGATGTTGGGTGAGGTTGCTTTTTCTAGTTGTTTCATACGAACACTCTTGACATTTGTACACTGTCGCTTCTTTTAAATGTTTATGTTTATAATGTTGAATCAAAGACTTTTTATTTCTTGTTTCCGTGGAACATTCGCCACATTTGTACACTGTCGCATGTTTTGAATGTGTAAGTATATGATGACTGATCAAGTTGCCTCTACTATTGGTTTCATAAGAACACTCATCGCATTTATACAGTTCATGTTTCAAATGTTGGCATTTAAAATGTTCGAGAGAAACTCGATTTCCAGTTTGATATGGGCATTCATTACATCGATACACTTCCATACAATGTTTGTGTACACGCTTATAATGTTTGATGAAATAAAGCCTCAGGTTTGTCTTATACGGACAATGCGCACAATTATACTTTGCGACTTGTTCTTCACTTTTACTACCAGAAGAGCAATAATTTAAGTTATCTTCCGCAAAAACAGAGTCACCTTGAACAAGTCTGAACGCACTGTCGGTGCCCCCCAACAAGTCCCATTCTGGCTTGTGCTCTTCAATGTCGACTTCTTCTTTTAATGGCACGTTTTCTACTGGCAAATGCCAATCATACTCCAAGCCCTCTGTCTCCTTTTTTATCGGATAAGAACAGAAAGCCACGTCTTTTTTACCAGAACAATAATAATTGTCCCTGTCAGAAATGTTGTCACAATCCCCATCAATTTCATTTTCACACTTCCAGGTTGAGGAGACTAGGAAGGGATCGAATTTAATATCCTCGTCCTTGACTGTTTGATTTTGGATTTTTTCTTCTCGAGGTTGAGCACAATAATTTGCTTCTTCTGAACTCATGATGCTTCGCTTATGGTCACGGTCCTCTGTAAATTTTACAAAAATGATAAAATACTATCAGAAAAAGACTTCTTTAATCTTTATAAAGTGATGATAACTGAAAAGTGAAAACAGTGAAAACTGAATTATTCTTTATTCAATGGAAATAGGTTAGTATTACCATTACCACAGAAGATCTAACAAATCTTCTGTGGTGTTACAGTGAGAAGTGATTAGCGACAGATCGACCGACAGCGACAGATGACGGAAATGAATACCGGCAAATACACTAATTACCACTCAAAATTGGAACCGGAAGTTACTATCGCTCAAGCGGCTGGATGTTTAACTAGCATTGATTTAAAATGTCAATTTAATTGAACGAAACGTCAATCTGTCAATGGCTTGTTATCTACAAAATAAATCACAATAATTTAATACGCAGTTTTATTTTACGTGAAGTATATTCTAATGCTTAAATCTGAATTTATGTGATCAGAATGCAGAAATAATTAATTATTGACGCGTATTCATTAACAAATACTTACACGAAAGTGATATTTATTATTACCCGAAACCAATAACACTAGCTATTATAATCTTATTTTATTATGTCTGTGACATTTGCATTATATTTATACCCGTGATTTTTTAAATTCATTTCCGGTTCTGTGTAGTTAACTATCGAGGCAACAGATAACGCTATTTTTTTTTGACCCGCTAGGGTACCTGTATTACCGACACTAACGCCTACTAGGGTAGCGAATTCACACGTTGAGGTTTACTTAATACGGTTATGTTCTGCAGCTGGATATCATATTTTTGCCACATTTGGTCACAGGCGTAGGTATCAAGTGGAAAAAAGCGAGGTTTGAAAAATGAAACAAAATAATAAACGAATAGAAATCGAGAAATCATCTTTCAGTGGGTATAAAAAACATATTACGGGTCTGTAAGGGTCTACGAATCTGTAGACTTTAGTATTTTATTTGGTATAATTTTTAACTCGATATCTAATTCATACTAATACTGAAAAAAACGGTCTTGATATAGAATATAGTTACAAGACACAAGGGTGACAGGGTGATCTAAGTACGGAAGTACCTATAAAAGACCTTCCCATACTAATCCTTAGAAATACGATTGCAAGGTGTAAAAAAACCTACCTCTGCCGAAGTTCCAGGTATACGGAAAATCTAAGCCTGGTATATTTTCTGCAATCATAACTGCATGCTGGATGCATTTTTGTCCAGAAAATCCCAGTTAACAGGTAAGCAGTGATGTGCCGTATTGTTTGCCTCTATTCTTTACGGGTAAACAATTCATTCTTTACATGGTATTTTTTAAGGTAATTAATGTAAACAATGTAAAAAACGTAAACAACATAAACAATGCAAATTTATGCTTATTATTATCAGGATACAACTACACAAGGTATGTCAGCTTGAGACTGAAAACTCGTCGGCTCTGCTCATGACGTCACTGTGTGGTAATTCCCCAGATAGCACCGAGTGTCCTATGGACGTCCGTTGAGTATCCATTATACGTCCATTGGTCCATGGACAATAAATGGACGTCCTACGGACTTCTCCGCACGGACTTCCTATGTACGTCCACAAAAGTACGTCCATTGGACGTCCATCGAGTTATTTTTGACTATTGCGCATGACGTGCTGTCGCAGAGAGGAAGAGAATAGCAGCACAAGTGCGCACGCACCCGCTAAGCACCCCATCTTCCATTCTTACACTATTATACAATCCACATTCCTACATTCCTACATTATTATACATTAATTCGTCCCAAGGAAAGACTTCCGCCATTCCCATCAAACTCAAGACTGCTAGCGTGAAGATGAAGACATCTGCATTATACAGTGAACAAAAGAAAGAAATTCGATGAATCTTTAATTTTAGGAGTTTGTGAAAAATCCAAAAACGAATATTTTCATTAAGTTTATCAATATTATGATAAACTAATATAATTAACAACTTTTCAATGAAAATTACCAGATTTTACGTAAAACTTAATGATAGAAACACGTAAGTAGGTAAGTAGGTACTTAGTCGTTTTCCTGTATCTTTAGCTGTTATCAACGTTGTTTTCAAAACAGAAAATTACCGTATATACCCTATACCTATCACTACATTTATTGGATTTTTCAAAACTCTAAATTACAAGACTTATCGAATATTTTCTGTCTTTTGTTCCTCACTGAGATATTTATCAGCAAATGCTTTGTGAACATCCGATAACGGACTCTCTATGCGACATCCGATAACGGACTCCCTATGGACGTCCGATAACGGACATCCTATGGACGTCCGGTAACGGACATCCTGCGGATGTCCAAAGTTGTGACAAATGGACACTGAGTGGACGTCCCATGGACGTCCATAGGACAAAAACGGACGTCCTATGGACGTCCGTTGGTACATAGAGGGATGTCCATTGGACGTCCATGGGACTACTTTGTGCTGTTTGGGTCTAGTCCAAGCTCTAACGGAAGAATTGTAAATATTTGAAGGTTGACATCAACATTTGTGGAGTGTAATGAAAAGTGCTGGTGCTTACCGTGATATGATACAATGATACAAATCGTTTATACATAATTCGCCTTTCGTTTTTCTTGTGTGATTCTCACACAACCCACACAGCAAAATCACGTTCCATTGACATATCAGATATATCTCGATTGAGAGATGATATATCTCAGAAATATCTACAAATATACTTGAGACATAAATGAGATGTTTCAGAGATATCTTAATGTCCGCCTTTTAAACGTCTTTGAGACATTTTGTTGAGAGATCTCAGATATGTCTCAGATTATCTCCAAGATGTCTCAGCAACCTAACTTAAAGATCACAGAGATATACTATTTGAGATGTCGTATCTCCCAGAGACATTTTAATTTTAGCCTTTCAAACGTGTCTCAGAGATTTTTTGTTAAGATATCTCAGAAGTGTCTCAAAATATCTCCAGGAGATTACAAAATCTAGATGTTTACAGGGTGTTAAGAAAATGGCGGATAAACTCCAAAAAAATACCAAAGTTAATATTTTACTATCTTTGTTTTAGGTACCTATATATTTTTTTTTTTTTGTAAAGATATCTTTTGAAGATTTTAGTTTTTTTGTTGGTTGTTATTTTTTTTTACAAAATACCAGCAGTTATATCGTGTTAAACGTTGCCAAATTTATTGTTCAATATTTTGCTTAGAATCTTTTAAAATGTAGCTCTGGATTTTGTAAAATTATTTTTCCCGTACTCTACTATGAGTGTCGCTTCTACAAATGTACTGAAGAGTTTATCCGTCATTTTCTTAACACCCTGTAGTTAGGGAGACGGATGCCGTTTGGGCAGGCTTAGGAAAAAAATTTAATGTCCAAGAGTGAATCTGTAAAATGAAAGATTTTGATTGTTCCCAGTTTTACAAATTCATTCTCATAGATATTAATTGTTTTCCTAAGCCTGTCTTAATCTTAATGAGCGGGTTTCATTTGCTTATTATTCGCTCAAGTATTTAAAGAATCACATCACTTAGGAATAATAGTAAGAATAGGTAATAAAAATTTCAAACAATTTTTTATGAAATTATTTAATTGAAATTAAAAAATACCTATAAGATTTTATAAAATTATTAAAAAATTATAAAAAAAATTCTCATAAAATAATATACCCACTTAATTATACAGGGTGAATTATAAAAAACGCCCCAAGCGATAACTCCGTTAATTTTGAAGATATGACAAAGCTTTTTGGAACAAAGTGGCGTAGTTTATCATCATCTATATGTTGAGATAAACGCTCGATCAACACAACTTCCTGTTTAACCGGAAGTAACATCAACTTCGGGTTTTTAAATAGAACACCCTGTAAAACTTTATATTTTTTAAATGTCTGAAGAAATCTAATACAGGTGGTTTTCACCATTGGAATTTAGATTGAGCGGTTTATGAGTTATATAAACAAGTGAAGATCGACAATTTTCAACTTCAAAGCAGTGTAGAACTAGAACGGCTCAAGATATCTAAAAACGGTTTACATGTCCTTATCTTAACTTTTGACATAGTATCCTACTATTGTCCGTATTCATCAAACTTCAAAATATAACTCTGGGGTTATATTTTGAATTTTCTGACAGCTGATTGGTCTAATGCTCAAAGCCTACGAACGCTACGAATTTTAAACCAATGACATGCTCCAAAATATAACCCCAGGGGTTATATTTATTGATGAATACGGACCTATGTGGTTTAAATTTTAATACAGGGTTATGAAAAATCGGATAATTTTCATCACCCTGTATTAAAATTTACTCCACATATGTCCGTATTCATCAAACTTCAAAATATAACTCTGGGGTTAAATTTTGAATTTTCTGACAGCTGATTGGTCTAATGCTCAATCCCTACGAACGCTACGAATTTTGAACCAATGACATGTTCCAAAATATAACCCCAGAGTTATATTTTGAAGTTTGATGAATACGGACATAAGTGAGATAAAACATGAAAAGTTAGGATAGGGACATGTATTGTAATCATGTTCTGCTGTTGTGGTTGGGCTAAGTTTTTTCTCATTTCCGAAGGATCCAGAAAGGTAAGTAAAATATATTTCCTTGTACATACTCAATTTGTTATTTTAAAGAATGGGAATGTAATCAAATTTTTAAAATCACTACCACTAACAGATTTGGGTGTACCCAGATATGACACTGAAGAGTGTTCTGAATGAGTCCACATAATTATGTGTGGTTACCTTATATTATTTTACGGGATTAATTTCTTGTAGATGCAGAATATGGACCATTAATGCCGGCAGGAAGGACTTGGTGGTTAAAGGGCCCGAGTATTGCAATAAAAATTGCAAATTGTGTGGCTGGCACTTCGAAAACATCATGTTTCTCAACCTGGAGAGAACGCGGTTACATGGACATATGCGGTGTCTACAATATTCACCTGGAAGTCTGGTTCGTACTTGAAATGTATATTTACCTTGACTCAGATTGCGTAATTATTTACCTTCACTAGACTGTGATTACGTTAGGGGGGGGGGGGGACAAGTGCCGATTTTTTCAGGCAGGAAGGGCCCCCGATATTCATGATTGTTGTAATTTACCATTACAATTTTAAATCCCAAAATCATTTTAAATTTTCGCTTACAGACAAATCAGGAGAAAGTCAACCTGGTGGCACAGTAGCAAAACAAGCAGAGCAGTGTTCTACAATATTCACCTGGAAGTCTGGTTCGTACTTTAAATATGTATATTTACCTTGACTTAGATAGTGTAATTATTTTCCTTCAATAGACTGTGATTAACATTAGGGAGGGTGAGTGCCGATTTTTTCAGGCAGGAAGTACCCACGATATTTATGATTATTGTAATAATTTACCTTTAGTATTCATTTTAAATTTTCGCTTACAGTCAAATCAGGAGAAAGTCAACCTGCTGGCACTCCATCAACGTCGGCAATAGCAGAAGAAGCAGAGCAGTGTTCAACTGCAACGGTCGACACTCAGACTCCCAGGTGTCTTTTGTCTTTCTACATACACACCTCGGAAGGTGAAGCTCCGGAAGCAGCTACAAGCTATCCGTAGGCGGACAATAAGCGAGACATCGAATGAAGATCTTGAAGACCTTGAACCGTTTTTTGAAATGTGCGACAGGTTTTTGCCAAGTACTAGCTAATTTTGTTAAATTACAGGTTTTATTCATAATTGAAACTTGTTTATTTGTTTCATCTTCATGTTATTAAATTATAATTTAAAATGGTACTTGCACGTACCTTTCATATATTTCAGTTGAGTATGTGTGATTTCTATTTCCTAAACTATCATAAAGAATTTCTTTGTAAAATCCTTGCAAAGTCTTATGTTAATTGTAAATATTGAAAACATGTAATGTAGACAAAATTTATTATTATGATTATTAGGAACGGTTTCAATAAAATATTTCATTCTTTAATTAATATATTTTTTCTACTCCCAACCTTTAATATGCATATTAAATATGAATCACCAGTGCTTTAATGGGTCTCATTAAGATACAAATTTTCATTAAAGCACTGGTCAAGCTATCCAATGGCAGAGGAGCATTTGCAATCGAATCGGTTCCTTCTCGCTCACAATCGGGTCGGCAAGCCAACCGAAGTCACAGAGTTGTCATACTCGCGACAAAAATTGCCTTGTGATATAAGTTCTGTATTTCTGAAAAAAAATTCTGAACGTTTATTTAATTAAGAACATAAGTAATATTCAAAGAAAATTTATCAAGATTTTATGTTACCTTAATTAATTTGATAGGTAGGTATATCGTGTAAAAGATGGGAAGATAAAGTATTATATCATTCGTAGCGCTCCGTTAGTATTCAAAGCGGCAACGCTGCGACCCGCGTTGCGCAGATAAATAATATCGTAATTAATGGCTGTCGATGTTATTAAAATTATTAATTAATCTCGAAATCGAAGCGTAAAATTCGGAATTCGAAATTCGCATAATAAAAATTACGCAGTAGTGAGTAGTGCCCTTTAAACTTGATACTAAAACATGTCTAAAACCTTAGCGACGAAGAGAAAATTTGGTAATATGCGTAAACAAATAGCAGCCTATCTTAACTTCAATGATCCACAATTGTACACGGGTCATTGTTAAAATATATAATTTTTTAATCTTTTCTATGAAATAAAAAAGGGTCGTAGAAAAAATAGTGTATGGAACTCGCAGATAATGGCTATTAATACGCTCTTATGATGGTTAAGGTGTCACTCGCCTACGGCTCGTATCTTAACCATCATACTCGCGTATTAATAGCCTTCATTATAAGCTCGTTGCATAATATACTATTATTTTTATTGTTTACCTGCATTTGCATTCCTTACACCTTAAAAAAAATACCCTGGTCCCGTTGCACAAACGTTTAATTACAGATCTGTCAGATAATTACTGATTTTAAAATGCCCTGATTATCCAAATGTTGGTTTGATATTGCTGGAAATGATTACCTATACTCCCTTTTAGAAGAGTTAATTACTGATAAAAAACAAAAGATCATTCAAAATATTCACCATATTTTCAAAATTTGCAATTTAATACGATCTTACAGATTCAATCTCAAACATAATTATAATTTTTCAAAACTTTGTCCAAGTTGCGTTTTCGTCTGCCCACACTACATACATATAGGTACGAAATAAAAATACAATTCTCTAAAAGTTTTAAAAACAGATTCGTAAAATAAAATTTTAAACTTGAAAATATTTTTTTTCTACGATTTTATAACCATTAGTTGTCATTTTCTGTAACTTATAAATTATCTCGACTCATAATGATTTTCAGCAAAGCCATAATTCAATTGAAATTGGCGCGCATCTTTTGATACCTACTTCAAAACCCATCGGTGTTGATGGCGGCGACTGAGTGAGACGTGCTTGCTGCTGCTCCGTAAATTTATGTTGTGAATTTGTCGCTGTAGGGAATATTTACTGTCTTCAGTTGTGAAATTTCATTTGGTTAAAGTTAGATATTGGGAAATCGTGAGTATGCCTCTTACACGTGCAAATAGGAATAAGAATGTCGGTTCAACTGAGAGTGTGGTGACTAGAGTTGAGCGTCTATCAGCTCAGTTTCACCAAGAAATGGAAGATTTTCGGAAGGAGTTATCTTCAGCTTCTCGTGCTGAAAAGGATGTCGGGGCCGATACTGGAGAGATAAGTGCGGGACAAACTGACGCAATAGAAGCTATTGGCAGTAAATTTGAAAAATTCCAAAGAAGTGTGATTGAACAGCTGAGGGCTCTTCGCGATATGATGGAAGCCCTAAATGGGGTGGTTGAGGAGACAGTTCATTGCTTGGATGTGAGTGTTCAGCGTTCCTATCGTAATAAGCTACTAATATATGGTATTCCTGAAAAAGACGAAGCGGAGAAGGATACATTGCTGAATAAATTAATAAATACGATTAATCATTCCATTAATAAAAGTAAGAATGTAGGTATACAGGAAGGTGATATCAGTGAGTGTTATCGCTTCGGCAAAAAACAGGACCGTGATAGACCTCGAGCTGTCCTTGTTGAATTCAACCAAATACGAAAGAGGAACATTGTTTACAATAACAAATCGGCATACAAGGGAACTAAGATCTTGATCACTGAATTTCTGACTAAGAAACGCTTTAATTTATACAGTGAAGTCAGACAGCGTTATGGTAGAGACAGCTGGACATTCAACGGTGATATCTATATTAATGTTGGTGGTGCTAAACGCATCATACGGGAATCAAAGGATATGAAATAGATTGGAGAACTCATTTACATGTATATTGTTGTTATTGATACCACAGTGTTTTGATACTGGCGGTCATCATTATCTTCACGATCGTGATGATCGTTATTATTATTATTGCTGTTTATTGTTTTTTTTTATTATGTTATTTACTATAGCGTGTTTACTTTTCTACTTGGTCAATACGGGGGCTTGCAGCGTCATGTCTCTGAGACTGGTCGGAGTAACTAGTGTTCCGGCGAGCTACTTTGTCTTAATACTTGAAATTGTTATTTTTCTTGTTTTTTCCTTGTTTCTATTGCTTATTACACAGTCTTGGAGCTATTGACGTAATCTTATCTTATCATAATACTGATTATTTATTTTAGTAGTGTATACTGCAGATTATTGTACTTAACCGTAATTTAAAAATTGTAATTTAAAAATCTTTTTTTTTGTTTTACAGTAATTCTACTGAATTTGCTATCATATAGCGGGAATTTAGACTCATATGTGATTTGACACCTATGTTATGATGTATTATTGCTCGTGTGTTGATTTTTGAGCTGTCTGCTCGTAGTTATTGTTATTATTGATTGAGAGTTACCTACTTAAATTTTACTTAATGGCTCATTCGTTAAAGGTCTGTCACCTGAACGTGCGATCATTGTTGCCTAAGATTAATGATTTTAGAGCGTATTGTGGTGAAAGGGATGTTGACGTGTTTTGCCTGTCTGAGACCTGGCTTAGTTCTAATATTACTGATGACAATATTTATATGGAGGGGTATGTTATTCTGAGGCAGGATAGGCAGGATGATAGTGGTTATGGTGGGGTTGCGATGTATCTTAGAGAAGATTTAAACTATACTTTGGTAAGTGAACATTATGGATTGACGGAGCAGTTGTGGATATACCTGTCAATTAATAGGCAAAAAATTGCTGTGGGCGTCGTTTATAATCCTCATTACAAATTCTATAGTACATTTCTTGATCAGCTCTCTGAAAATATATCAGCCATATACCCTTCATGTGATGAGCTGTTGTGTGTGGGGGACTTAAATATTGATCTGCTGGGCCAAGACTCACCGGCTGTGGACAGATACTGTTCTTTCTGTGATACATTTGGTTTGTCGCAGGTTGTTGATCACCCAACTCGTGGCACTGCCCTCATAGATCATGCTATTGTGTCAAATAAGCAGCTTGTCCAGCATGTAAGTGTTTTGCCATTTCTCTCCTCTTTCCCCCTTGATCATGACTTGATTTCTATAGACTTGCGCTTGTCGGTTGAGAGTTCTGGGGTTAAGTACAAGGTAGTTAGAGATTTTCGCAGATTCGCACCTGAGAGTTTCTCTGCGGCACTCGCACGGGCGCCGCTTCATCGGATATTCTACATAAATAGTGTTAACGATAAGGTTGATTTTTTCAACTCTTGTCTGCTTGAATTATTTAACACGTATGCACCTCGCAGAGAGATTCGAATTACGAAACCATATGCTCCGTGGTTAACGGAACGTCTGAGATGTATGATGAGGCTACGTGATAGGGCGCATCAAAAATGGAGACGAACTAAAACAATTGAGTCTTTCGACTCTTACAAATCTTTACGAAATCAGGTGACCTTATTATGTAGATCTGAAAAAAAAAGTTATTACCAGAGCTGTCTGGCTAACTGCGACATGAGAGCAATTTGGAAATACTTAAAGTCTCCTAAGCAACATCACATTCCTGAACACCTAAATAATCCGGGAGATTTCAATAACTTTTATCTGGACATCGATGTTGGTACTCCGGACTCGGAGATATTAACGCACTATCGAGATAGCAGGTTAGGTAATGTTGACAATCCTTTTAAATTTGATTATGTTTCGACGGATGAAGTTCAGAGGTTGCTTTACTCGGTTAGTTCGGATTCTATAGGTTACGATGATATTAGTCTGGCTATGCTCAAGCTCTGTGGAGAGGTCATTATTCCGTATGTAACGCACATAATAAACTGTTGCTTGGAGACCAACACTTTTCCGGATGTCTGGAAGATAGCGTTGGTAAAACCAATACCTAAGCAGGCAAATCCAAAATGCTACAAAGACTTCAGACCGATAAGTATATTGCCGGTGCTTTCAAAGATTCTGGAAAGGGTCATGAGTGGGCAGCTACATTGCTATCTGGATAGACACAATGTTCTCTCAGTGAAACAGTCGGGTTTCCGCCCTAAACATGGTTGTTGTTCAGCTCTGTTGGATGTTAAAGATGATATTCTTAGAGCGAGGGATTCTGGTATGGCTACGGCATTAATTTTGTTAGATTTTAGTAGAGCTTTTGATACCGTAAACCATGACATGCTGCTTGCCATTTGTCAACACGTGGGGCTTGGTTCTGATGCCTGTGCTATGCTGTCGAGTTATCTAGAGGGGCGGCAGCAGATGGTACAGTTGGATGATAGACTGTCGGTGCCGAGAAATATCAAAGCGGGGGTGCCGCAGGGTTCAATACTTGGACCTCTGCTGTATATTCTTTACACCTTTGCCTTGCCAAAGTGTGTTGATGCTTGCTCCGTTCATCTTTATGCTGATGATACTCAGATGTACCACTCTTTCTGTCCGGATGATGCGCAGAATGCGGTGCGGACGATCAATCTGGACGTACAGGCCATATTGAACTATGCTAAAGGTCATTGCTTGGCCCTTAACTGCTCTAAAACTAAGATAATTCTATTTGGTCCCCAGCGTGTTGTCGAACTGTTGGCGCCTAATTTTGTTGTTAACGTGGGAGGAGTTGATGTCGGCACGGTATCGGAAGCCAGGAATCTGGGAGTAACATTTGATAGTACACTGCGTTTCAGGTCTCATGTCTCAGAATGTATTAGGAAAGGTTATTACCATCTAAAGCTGCTCTATAACAAAAGGCATTTCATGACTAGAAAGCTTAAGTCTAAACTTTGCGACTCATTAGTTCTGTCCAGACTGAATTATTGTGATATGGTATATGGGCCTAGTATTGGTACCGAGGATATTCGTAGGATACAGGTTCTGCAGAATTCCTGCCTTAGGTTCATATATGGTATTCGTCGCGGGCAACACATTACGCATAAACTTAAAGAAAATAACTGGCTCAACATGTCCAACAGACGAGAGCTACATGCTGGTTGCTTTTTTCATAGATTTCTGCTCTATAAGAGGCCACCCTACTTACTTAATAGGATCACTTACAGAACTGATGTGCATAACCTCAACGTCAGATTTAGGGGTTTATTAACTATACCAGCTCACAAAACCGAAGCCTTCAAAGCTAGTTTTAGCTACCAAATTGTAAAGATTTACAATCCCTTGTCTGATGCTTTGAGGGGCGCGACTGTGAGGGCTTTCAAACGAATGTACCGTTTGCAATTATATCAGAGGCAGTGCTTGTTGTGATCTCGGTGGGTGGCCATGGTGTCTGGGGCATATGGGTACGCGGAGGTTCGGTGCTCGCGCGTTTTTGGGATGACAGACATTTCTCAATCATGCTCTCATACGAGTTATTTATTGTATATTGTTAGTTTATTTATTTATTGTGTATTATTTGTTTATCTATTGTACTCTATTTACACATGGGATAAGATGATGAGATTACTATATGGTTGTGATTAATATTGGTATTTTGTTGGGTTGGGATATTCCTATGTTGTTTTTTTTTTCACGTAGTATTGGTGGATGCTCTGTTGCTAGTGCCTCTTGTACATGTATATTTAAATAGTGTGATACATGGTTAAGGTGAGCAGGAGTGTGTCAGCTTTGGCCACACTATCTGGCCTTCGCCTTTCCACCTTATACCTAAGCTTGATAATTGATGCTTGTAAAGAAATGTACATCTATTGGTGGAATAAAGACAGTTTATTATTATTATTATTATTATTATGAAAAGTTACCAAGTAAATGTTCCAATTTAAGGAGGCCATAGAAATGTAAAAGTAATTCTACTCCTTTTCAAAATGGCGCAAGGTCACCCAGATTGACTACATGAGAATTGAGAACAAAGGAAAACCGGCCGTATGTCCTTACCACAGAATATTAGTCTATTCTGTGTCCTTACTCCTTACAGAAATCACTTACTAATCAATCGGTCATCACTTAAATCAACATAACGCTAATTACTAATTAGGCAATTACTAATTACTAACACTTCATCTACAGAATCACTGGCAACAGCAATAGCCGAGCCGCATTTTCAAAGAAAAGTGTAAGCTTAGTTAACATCATGAGTTTAAACGAGGGCAAAAATTATTATTGTCCTCTTCAACATCAACAGGCAGAGAAAATGATTATCAAAACGGAAGCCTTAGATGATGATCAGTTTATGGAGTCCGAGGAGAAGAACGCCTCGCTACTCATCTCGGCGAAGTTGAAATGTGAAGATGAACAAAACGAGGGTGTTGGTTGTGGGACATCTTCTGTATTAAATAATTTTGAGAACACTTTTGAGGCACCTTTTCCAATAAAACAAGAACCCGAAGACTCATCGACATCGATGTCGGCCTTGAAAGAAGAGATTGACATCGAGGACCACAAACCGGGCGGGGAACTGCTGACCGGGAGTCGTGGTATCGTTGGAATTGATAAGGTTGGACCCGAACGGTGTGAGTCTGTTCAAGAAAGTGAGGCACGATCTTCTGAAAGTAAGAGCAGAGGAGAGTTGAAGTATAACTGCGTGGATTGTGTTTATAAAACAAACGAGAGATCTAATTTTATCAAACATTATAAACGTAAGCACTCCAAAGATGCTGAAATGTACAAATGTCGGGAATGTTCTTTTCAAACAAAATATAATAGTGCATTGACCCAACATTATAAACATAAACATTCAAAAGATGCAGAAACTTACAAATGTCAAGAATGCTCCTATGAAACAAGATATAAAAGTGCTTTGCCCAATCATTATAAAATTAAACATTCCAAAGGAGCTGAATTGTACAAATGTTGGGAATGCTCATATGGAACAAGGTATAAAAGTGAATTGATCAAACATTATAAACGTAAACATTCCAAAGATGCTGAAATGTACAACTGTCAGGAATGTTCTTTCCAAACAAAATATAATAGTGCTTTGACCAAACATTATAAACATAAACATACAAAAGATGCAGAAATGTACAAATGTGAGGAATGCTCCTATGAAACAAGATATAAAAGTGCTTTGCCCAATCATTATAAAATTAGACATTCCAAAGAAGCTGAAATGTACAAATGTCGGGAATGCTCATATGGAACAAAATATAAATGTGAATTGACCAAGCATTATAAACGTAAACATTCCAAAGATGCTGAAGTGTACAACTGTCAGGAATGCTCATATGAAACAAAATATAAAAGTGAATTGACCAAGCATTATAAACGTAAACATTCTAAAGATGCTGAAATGTACAACTGTCAGGAATGCTCATATGAAACCAGGAGGAAAGCTTTTCTGATCAAACATTATAAACGTAGACATGCAGAAGAAACTGAAATGTACAAATGTGGGGAATGTTCATATGAAACCAAAGAGAGAGGTAATTTGACTAAACATTATAAATGTAAACATTCAAAAGATATTGCAATGTACAAATGTCAGATATGCTCATATGAAACAAAATATAAAAGTGCTTTTACTCGACATTATAAATGTAAACACTCCAAAGATGCTGAAATGTACAAATGTCGGGAATGTACTTACGAAACAAATTATAAACATTATTTGACTGTACATTATAAGTATAAACATTCCAAAGATGCGGAGGTGTACAAATGTGCTGAATGTCAGTATGAAACAAAAATAAATAAAAACCTCATCCGACATTTGAAGTCCATTCACTCGATCAGAAGGAGCTAATGAGTACCGATACCAAAACCAAAGATATAACACAAACAAACCAATGAACATTAATAAGAAGACAAACTGAAGTGTTTTAAAGGCTTTTTTTGTATCAACATTATTTGACAAAGGTTTGCTCCTACACTCCTTTTGAAGTGATACCGAGACGAAATAAATATACGAGGTGAGCATGTGAGCGAGAAAGAGGGAGACTGTAACTTGGATTGGTTGTGGTCTGCTGAAACCAGTAAAAGAAAAAACAAACAAGTACTGTTCAATGTTCATGTAATTTGATTACATATTTATCTTGTTATTAGCTTTGTTACCTGCCGTATAATATGTTAATAATTATTGATTATGGGATTTAATATAAACCATGATTGTATAATTCTTAAAATTTGAGTCATTGATTAACACCCACTAATCTGAAATTATATCAAATTTTATTCTTAAAATAGGTTCAACAGCTAGGCCTTAAAAATTAATTTACCAATCAATAAGAGACACCCTGCATGCATAAAGCACAATAATAATTAGGCATTCCTAATACCATACCCCATTCCATTCCAGATGTTTTTAAAGTAGGTTTGGCTATGGGAAATTTGAATTATGTTAGTATCTGAACTATGCAGTCGGATTTAATCGAATGAAAGTAACTGAAATTATCACTTTTAATATAATTTATGAATTTCATTCACAGGGAGATTCTCGTCTTATTACAAATATTTCGATGTGGGTGGGTTAGCGATATTCGTTTATTTGTATTATGCTATCTTCCACTCCTGGACGATTAATAATAATTATTAATTGTATTTTGATTAATTTATTACCTGACCTTACCCTTAAACTGTGTAATTCATCCTGTCTTGAAAACTGGCAACCTTGCAGTTTAATTATCAATGAATTTGGCTGCAATTACCAAAGAAGGAAAAAGGTCAGGAAAGAGTATAACGTTACTTTACCCCAAGGATTCTGTATAGTGTAGGATAGCTCGATCCGATGAAAGTTTCTCCAACGGAGTGGGGGTGAGTGACGTCACGGAAGTGCTGGTTACATATTTCAAGCATTGCTGGGGTGTATTTTATTAGTCATTTTGTGAATCTGTTGGACTTTTTTTTACTTTTTAGTCAATATAAATAAAGGCTAAGGTCTGAGACTAATTCCTCGATTATTATTGTTTGCATCGCAGACGGTAACACGTTACATTTTATCTGAAATTTAATTTTATAGGCAACTGAAGTCAACAGTTTATTTATTTCCCGAGAGATGTAGGTATGTATTTAGAGTACCTACCTAATTGTTGCATATTTTTGGGAAATTCTTTGGGAAGTCTTTCTAGGCCAGTAAAAGTCTGTAATAACAATTCAAAGCTAGCGATATTAATATGTACTTAATTGAAATTTATTTCTAAAAACTTTCCACTTAAAATATGTGATATTTTGATTTTGTTTCCTAGGTAACCGATTTTAGGTAGGTATTCGATTTTTTTATTGTGTTTATAGCACAGGGTGCACCATATATCCTCTATATTTCTATCTCCTGAACACTGATAAGAGATGCAGGGTCGGTTAAATTAGAGAAAAGATGCGCAATTTTATGGTCATCTCTAATCCGTCAAGTCATACAAGATATCTGTTACCATTCCTGAATTATCCTGAAAAAACTGAAATATCGAAATTTCTTATTTTCGTCATATCTTTTTTATTATTGTAAATTTATAAATAGTTTTTTTGTGGGCTTACATAAGTCGCCAAGAGCTACCGATCTGACGTTTCAAAAATTTTCAAAGCCGACTAGATCCCAAGAGTTTTCATTGTCTGTCAACTTTTGTTTTTCTTATGGCCGCCATATTGTTTTTTTATGTCGTTCGGTATGAAAAAAATAATGGAAAACAAAAACTTCAAAAAATAAATTTCAAAAATTTTTGTTCTTTTTTTTCAAAAACTTTTTTGACCGAATATCACAGAGAAATTAAAAAACCATAAGGCAAGCAGTATGACTTCATATATTGACTTATTTCAGCGAATTTTTTTTTGTTTTTCTTCGAAAAAAGAATAAAATTTTTGAAATTTTTTTTTAATGTACATATATTTATATTTGGTTTCTATTATGTTTTTATATCGAACGACATAAAAAAATAATATGGCGGCCATAAGAAAAACGAAAGTTAACTGAAAACTCTGCCCTTGTTTATTTATTTATTAGTCGGTTTTGAAAATGGCTTTAAACGTCAGATGGCGACTTATGTAAGCCTACAAAAAATTATTTATTAATTTCCAATAGCAAGAAAGATATTCCAAAAAAAAAGAAATCTCGATTTTTCAGTTTTTTCGGGATATTTCAGCACCGACGGAAAATAAAAAAAAAGTTCAGATTCTTATTAATCATCAAATTTAGCATCTTCCACTCTAATTTAACTGATCCTGTATGTTAGCGTTTACGAGATAGCAATACAAAGAAGGATATATGATGCATCCTGTATAGTTGAATTTATACTATAGGTCTGGACTTTTTAGCTTCTGCAAAGTCTGTATCTAGTTTATTTTTGAGTTTTTTAATTAAGTTAAGTTATTTGAAAAGTTCCTGCCGACTTCCTCATAATACTGACTGCAAGATCATACTTAATTAAATATAATTTGGTGATAACCATCAGTTACTTACCTATATTATTTGTAGTTAGGTACTACTGTGATTTATAAGTTTGGTGGGTAGGTAGGTGATTAAAAAAACCTACAAAGTTTTCAAAATTTATAAAAATACATAATAAAATTCCATAATGCGCACAAACACTTTCTAAACAATTTATAATATAAATAAAAATAATTTAAAATATAATAATAATTGTTCCTTATATTCAAACAGTCACATGTTCATTTACCTCCTATAATATTCGCAAAATTATTTTTATTTTATATTTTTACCTCTTCTGTAGATTCTAGAGCTATTAAAATACAAATGATCCAGCCAGCACGTGCAACAGTAATAAAAAAAATCAGGTAAAAACGCACAATAAATGAAGAATTTACAGGGTGATAAAAGAACATATCAATCGGTTACACACAGTGTGCATGTAACTGTTTATAATAACGTTTTATAATAATTATTCTTACCACACTAAATTAAAATAGGGTTGAAAATAACACAAATACACTTTCACTGTAGTTTTACATAGGTTTTTGCACAAAAACAAAACTCTTTAGCAACACTTCCGCACTGTCAGCACGTGCTTTAGATACAAGGTTCGCGGGCCCAGCACTCCTCTGACGTCACATCAGCCTCGTGGAGTGGTGGGGACGCGACAACATGAGTAGCATAGGAATGGAGCAATCCTATAGTTATATACAGAATCCTTGACTTTACCCATCCAATGAATGCGACGGAAGTTAGCCGTCTTGGTGGTCCAAATTTGACATTGACAGTTGACTTAGCCCAAATCATGCCATAAAGCTCGGCCGGTGATTGGCTATTACGTGACAGGCGGAAGTGATAATTCTTTCCAGTTGGGTTCTGTCACTTCTGTCTGACATCGTCCGCCATATTGGTGGTCCATTCCGGTAGTCACCAAGGGAAGGTATCGCGTATATTATACTCTTTCCTGACTTTTTTCTTCTTTGGAAATGGCCCATACCAAAATTGACAGACTAATTTTTTCAAGGGTTGCGTTGCCAAAATGGCTAAATATTATTTGGAGTATAGGTATTCTTTTGTCAAACTTCAAAGTATAACTCCGAGGTTATATTTTGAATTTTCTGACAGCTGATTGGTCTAATGCTCAAACCCTACGAATTTTAAACCAATCACATCACATGTACCAAAATATAACTCCAACAAGGGTTATAATTATTTATTGATGAATACGGACCTACCACGATACACATAATACACAGTATGCCGATAGACGATGACGCGCAGGCTGCGTTCCGGTCTTGTGACGTCACGTGGATCAGATATTACACATGAGATTGCTCATATCTATTTTATTGTTGGAAATAAGTAAATAATTTTTTGTACACATTGCTTTTATGGCTATTTCTGATATTCGGTTAAAGGTGAAGGTGGAGATTTATGCTATATTTAATCATAATCATAGGTTAATTATTTAAAAGGGAATATTTTAAAGAAATATAGGATATAAATATGTTGTCCCAGCTTATTCGAAGCGGTCTCTGTAGGCGAAACGATAAATTTTGAATTTTGCAAATTCAAGCACAGAATCACAATGGCCATAATTTAAAATTATTTTGGAGCATACAGAGTGTCCCATATGACAGTGGCATATCAAAGTTATGTTTTTTTTTAATGGAATGCTCCTAGGTTATTGCATTTTTAGATTGTCTGAGAAGAGAAAATAAGATTGGCTTTTACAGTTGGTGTTTAAATTCAAAAGTTTTTGAATTATAAACGGGAAAATCGTCATTTTCAAGTTCAAGACCCTATACAACGAAAACGGCTGAAGATAGAGAAAAACGGCTTATATGTCCCTATTTTAACTTTTCATGAACTATCCTATGATGTAGATGAAATGTTTCTACAGGGTGATAAAAAATTTGAAAAATTCTGAGATTTCTCCACGTGTCACCAAATAAAAAAATTAAAGGAAGTACAAATGTTTCTATACCATAGGATAGTACATAAAAAGTTAAAATAGGGACATGTAAACCGTTTTTCTCTATCTTGAACCGTTTTCGTCGTACAGGGTTTTCATTGAACTTGAAAAATGACGATTTTCACTTGTTTATAATTCAAAAACTTCTGGATTTAAACACCAACTGTAAAAGCCAATCTTATTTTCTCTTCTCAGACAATCTAAAAATGCAATAACATAGGAGCATTCCATTAAAAAAAAAACATAACTTTGATATGTCACTGTCATATGGGACACTCTGTATACTCCAAAATAATTTTAAATTATGGCCATTGTGATTCTGTGCTTGAATTTGCAAAATTTTTTGGGAAAAAATTTATCGTTTCGCCTACTAAGACCGCTTCGAATAAGCTGGGACACCATATTTATTTTATATCATATATTTCTTTAAAATATTCCCTTTTAAATAATTAACCTATGATTATGATTAAATATAGCATAAATCTCCACCTCCACCTTTACCCGAATATCAGAAATAGCCATAAAAGCAATGTGTACTAAAAATTATTTACTTATTTCAGTTATTTCTAACAATAAAATAGATTATGAGCAATCTCATGTGTAATATCTGATCCACGTGACGTCATTGCGCAGTAGTTGACCAAAATAGAAAACGCTATCGGCATACCGTGTATATGTGTATATCGTGGGACCTACATACATCTCTGGGATACATCTCTTTCATTATTGTTTTGAATGTTTTATATGTCAGTTTTGTTTTTCTATGTTAATCACGACTTCTTATTACATTTTTACAAAACACTAGCTTTGCTTTAGCGTTTTAAATAGGCCATCGGTAATCAATAATCATGGCAATAATAAATTCAAATTATTCATTATCATTCTATTATATTATTCATCAGAGTTCTAAACAAGTTTTAGATACTACCATGTGAAACAATCAACCAATTTCAATCAGGTCACGAAAACCTATTGCGCATGCGGTGTATTGTGGAGTTATCGGTTGTAGTCTCAATAGACGCAGTAGTGGTCGGGTAAACCGGTTGCGGTTCCAAATAAACAAGCATTTTGACAGTTGCAGAGTTGCAAATTTCACTGTAAACTTTTGATTATAGTAAATGCGGAATTTTTAGTGATAAAAATTAAACTACCGACAGACGGCTCGAGTCCAACGAAACCTAAAATATGATTTGGTTCAATTCCATTGATGGCGATCGCAGGCCAATACCCGAAAACAACCTCAATAAGTCAAACTTATGGACCACATTCACGATAACTGACAACAATGGCCACATGAACTGTTTGTTTATTTGGAACCGTTTACGCTGAGCCCAGCCTAGTGACGTGAGGTCACACTGTCGGCGTCAAATCGTAAATTGTTAGAGCTTGAGCTTATATTAGAATAACTTAGGGATAGGTAGAAATAAATAGACAGGCCATAATAGAATTGTACAACTAAAAAGAAGATTTAATTTAAATTCTAACAAGAACAAGAAATGAAAAAAGACGTTAAATTTTAAGATTTATTTTTTATGTTTGAAAATCATTCCAATTCCGATTTATCACCCGAAAATTGAGATTTTATCATTTTTTGTTATCACAACCGTATTTAGTTAATAAAATATAAAAGAGAAAATAACTTACTTTTGCAATCTACGTTGTGATTTGTATTTTTATGTCTATGTGATTGTGATGTCTATTTGAATCTGGAGAAGAATGGAAGGACCCAGGGCTTGAACTGCATATTCAAAAGGTATTTCTAGTCCAATCTTATTCAATTTTATAAATAATAATATTATTACCTGGTGTCTGGGTATGTATAGGTATATAAGGATGCAACCTATCTGCTATCTGAATTGGTAACAGCTTTTCTTGGGTCTATATAAGCGTTTATTATACCACCCCTTACTTCCAGTGTACACCAGTGAGGGAGGGTTAGGGGGCCATAATGCCATAGTTTACTCTCAATAATCAGATTTTAATAAAACAGTCAAGATTTCGATTATACCTCACGGTCGAAGTAACGTGCAGTAACTGACATTACTACAAAAGCAATTTCGGAGAAACAGCAAGCAGAAACGTAACGTTTGGAGGAACATGTCTGTTTGCCACTTCTCTGTTAGTGAAAATGATTATTGCGGCCTTAGTTTTACATTTATTGAGATATTTCCTAAACGAGGCCTCATATCTTGAAAAAAGTTATTCTCTCTTTTATGCTTTAATGGCTGTCCAATTACCAAACACCCTGTATTTCACCCTGAAAACAATTTTTTTTTATAATTAATTATACCTTTATTTTTATTGTGATGTAGTCAACTTGATTCAGATCAATTTTTACAGATTCCAGTGATTTTACCTCACTGAAACACACTGAACATGGAAAAAATGGAGTGGGAAAACATCCTCATCGAATGGGTGTGTTATAATATATATGTTTGTTAGAACTTCTTATAAATTACTTACTTTTTGTTTGAATTTAGGTGAACTGCCTGAAAATATCAGACAGAATTGAACAAATCACTGATCTGAGAAATGGAGACTTCTTCGCCAGTCTACAGAAAGTAATGTATGTATAGTGAAAAATTCTAAGGGCATTTAAGTGTGTAAGTGAGGATGGTTTTTGCACAGTAACAGGAAAATTAAAATTCTAACTAGTCTTATTAGACTGTATAAGAAACCTGCTAGCTCTTTGTGAATACAAGCTGTAAAGTATAACCATTTTAATTTTATTGCTTCTTCTGCCAGGACCATCAATTATCTAATTTAAAGTTCGTTACGTTATGAATCTTATCAATATTTCCAGAACCAAATCGACCGAGACCTCGCAAGATACTCTCACGTTCTTCTTTGATCTGCTCGATAAACACTACACAAACTTCTCCATCAAGAACAAATCATCCGTCCACTTGCTAGACCTGCCGTTGACCGATCTGAAAGCCATCCTCTCTCTCCTGCTGCACTACACTTGCATTTATGACAGACGAGACGTCCTGACGTCTCCCATGTGCCACTCCATATCGCAAACAAACCAGACCATCGTCAGGGATTTCCTGGAACAGGTCACAAGTTCCGTCACCGTGGAAGATCTAGACAAGGCGGTACGGAAATGCATCGATGATAACAAGCGAAATCGGTCCAAATTGTTGCTCTCGAACTCCCCGACCGTTTACTCGAGTCCCCTGACGGAGTTCTTGAACACTCCTCCTCTAATGAGAAACGGACGGTTGCATGAGAAAGACAAACTTATAGCCCAGCTGAGATCTCTGATAGAGGTAGAGAGGGATGAGAAGAATGATTTACAAGCAGAATTGAACGTTCAAGTCACCAAGAATAAGAGAATCGGTGAGTGGGTAGTTCTTATCGGTCCTTTTTCTGTATTTAATTTTATGAGTTTTAGAAAAAGTTTTGGAATTGAAGACCTCTGAAGTATTGAAATTGAAAAGCGAGCTGCTGTCGTTGGAGAATAGGACCCCGACTCATCACTGCGACAGTTCAGCAGAAGACAAGCGGAGGCTGCGATCGGAGATTCAGAGCCTGGAAAAGTATGTCGAGCAGATCGGGAACGAACAAGAAGAGATCAGGAAAGAAAAAGCAAGCCTCGTTGAGAAGGTATTTTTTATTTTATTTTGATTGCTTTTAATTTTTTACCTGCTTTCTCATCAATCGCACAAATATTGTATTTTTATGCAATTGATTTAATTGTGGATATTTTCGCTATTTTGGAAATGGGGTTGTTGAAATTTTTCAAGGTCTTATCATATTATCGTCGTTATTTACTGTGAAAATTTCCATTTATTCTTTTGAAAACCCGCCCCAAAATGGATGTGGAAAATGAGCAATTTTGGCCAATTTTCTACCTATAAGGCCTACTGGTACACTAATGACTAAAACACAAATTTTTTCGCAGTAGAGCATAGTTTTGGATACATTCTTCTTATTTTGTTAATTTGATTGAAAAATTATGTTTAGTTTTGCATAATACAGGTTTTCAAAAAATAGTATTCAAAAGTTCAAATGGCCACCGTTTATGGCCACCACGACTGGACCGATATTTCTAAAATGTAATACCAGACATCTAACTATTAGACAAATTTCAGTTCCCTAGATTGAAAACTATGACCTGGACTCGAGTGACAAGAACGGGTTTTTAAGAAATTTGAAGTGACCGACACACCCTCTGTACAAATAATGGTTTTTTTGGAAAGCTTTTTTAACAAAAATTCAGTAATCCATAGACTTTACAAGGATTTAAAATTTTTGTGTCTTTGGAGTTTGCTGAAAAAGCTTTGAAAGTTAAATTTACAGGGGTGTTTTTAAAATCGAAAATTTGAGCAAAGAAACATGATATAAAATTTTTTTGATATCCGCTATTTTAATTATTTGCGTCCTTAAGTTTTTCACGGTTAAAGGTTATTAATTAGTATAGTGGTATATTAGTATACTCTAAAAATTTCAGTTCCATTCTAAAGTGTGTTCATAAATGGTTATAGAAACAATTTTGGCAATTGTGCGCTTTAGGCCCCGAGTTCCCCTCCATTAGCCCCCTTCCACTTTCTTTGCTGGAGTCAGGCCATTGGTCATTGTTCATTGTTCATTGTTAGGTTTTTTCCTTTTTTCCCTATGAAATTTCGAGAAAAAGAAAAAAGAAAAATAAAATATAGAAGATAAAGAAAAAGCCGAAAGGGTAGTCAATTTTACAAGAACCAATGATTTATACAGGGTGAGGCGCCAGAACCTTAGGGCATTTTTATATGGAGAAGTGTTGGGAGTAGAAGTCTAAAAATTTGTACATTTATGATTTCAATTTAGACCGAGCTGAACTAAAATATTTACAACCTCACACCTCTTCCGGTTATACCGGAAGTTGCCATCTTTTTCTTTTTTTAAATGGTACACCCTGTATATTATTACATTTTCGGATTGCCTGAAAAAGGTAATAAAAATTATGTTTACAGTTCAAATTTGACGAGTAATTAATGAGTTATAAACAAATGAAAATTGCAATTTTCCATTTTCAAAGCAGCTTAGCTTGAAAACGGGTCAAGATATCGGAAAACGGCTTACATGTCCCTATCCTAACTTTATGTATACTACGCTGGAGTACCTACAAAAAAAATATTTTTTATTAATTTTTTTTTAAATCGCTGATTTTTCATCAATTTGTATAAAAATTTCATCAGCACCATAAGATACTACGTGAAAAGTTGAGATAGGGACATGTAAGCCGTTTTCATCTATCTTGACCCGTTTTCGACCTAAAGCTGCTTTGAAAATGGAAAATTGCGATTTTCATTTGTTTATACATAACTCATAAACCACTCGTTCCAATTTTGAACTACAAACACCATTTTTATTACATTTTTTCAGGCAATCTGAAAATGTAATAATATACAGAGTGTCCCATTTAAAATAAGAAAGTTGATGGCAACTTCCGGTATAACCGGAAATGGTGAGGGGTTGTAAATATTTTAGCTCAGCTCGTCAAAATCAAAAATTATACACGTACAAATTTTTAGACTTCTACTCCCAGGACTTCTCCATATAAAAATGCCCTAAGATTCTCGCGCCTCACCCTGTATATCTGGTCAGTTTCTGGTCATATCTGGCAATGCTGAGAAGATTTCAGCGCGACAGGAACAGAGAAAGTGGAGGGGGGCTAATGGAGGGGAACTAGGGCGCTAAAGCCTTCCATTGCCATAATTTTTACCCTTTTCCTACCCATCCATGTTCCACTAGCTTATTAATAGAAAAGATTAACAAAGTTATACACTAGCCTAAAGTTCTGAAGTTTTGAATATTTTTTTCCATCTTGCCTTACAGGGGTTCACAAAATACTTATTTTTACAAAAGTTAAAATTTTAAGACGACTCAACTATTTTGCTCAAAAGATATTTTACTCCCATAAAAATTTTTAGATTGAAACTGCACCATGAAATTGTACCTCAAGAACGTTTTTTTTTTTAACTTTGGAAGAGAAGAAACACCCTGTAGAAGTCATGCTACTTCAGGTAACTTTTTTAACAAAAATTAAAAGTCCTTCATAACTTTTATAACAGTGCAAAATTGCGCCCATTATTGAAGATGAAGCTACAGGGGAGTTTTGAAAATCGAAAAATTGCGATTTTGAGGTCTCTTTTTATAGGTATCTTGTAAACACGAAGAGATATAAGAGTTGATTTTGAATCACAGAAAAGATGCCTATTTTGTGGCAATCTCGAATCCATTAAGACAAACAAGATAAAGTCTGTACACTGAGAGTTGTCTGTTGTGAGAACTAAGGATACATCATCTCGTTATATTCCTTACTCCTTCTATTGCATTGCATACCCAATCGAGTTAAAATGGGACGTATTGTCAGAAATACGTTTGAATCGTCAGCAATTCTAAAAAGATGAGCGAGAGTGAGACGGAAGTATCGACTCGCGTCTTGATACGCTTAGATTGATACGATATTACGATCGTCGCTACTCTCAAGTGTCAGTGTCAGCGGTAAATATACTAAATAAGGTTTTTGTTGTGATTTGAAACGTTTTTAATACGAAATTAGCAGAATTACCTGTGTTATATTGTACGGTGTGATAAACTATGAGTAACTTAATTTCGCGAATGCCTAAAAATCTATTTCCTTGTTTTGCCTGGGAAACGATTGAACTCCCTAGTACGTGGTCTTGTGGTAAAATTGCTGGAATATTTTACTTGCAAATAAGAAAACGGAGGTGTTATTCTTTCTTTTAAACGGCAACCAGCAGGTAGGTGACATGATATTTCTATCATGATGATAACAATAATAATTATTATCATTCTTATTTACTTGCATTATAAATATATTTGTTATCAAAAAGTTGCAAGGCTCTACTTCGTCAATAACTTGTCGAAATAATATATTTATAGGATATTCATTATTCCTCAACACACGCCACTGACACGAACTGCGATACCACATCTGGTTCGACTTAGAAATAAGTGTACGATTCAAATCGAATTAAATGAAATTGTTTAGTCAGAATCAGTGCGGCATGACAACGGACAACTCTCAGTGTACAGAGAGTATCTGTGACCAATATTGAAAAATTCTGGAAAAAAAACTGAAAACTATTTTCTTAATAGCTTCTTTATTGTTTGAAGTTTCAATTTGAAAGTCGGCATTGATATTTCTATATTTCTTGACATTTTACATTTATTGGTGTCACTACTTGATTCTTTTTACGCCTTATGGAAAAGTTATGAAATCCTAATTATCTTTTTTTTCAAATAATATTATGTTTGATAGTAAACGGGAAAAAAAATTAGTGACAGATGTGACGTCACCATAATCAAATAAATTCTAAATTCTGTCCCTTTTTTCCATATTGCAAGTTATTGAAATAAAAACTGTCACTTGTGGTGACAGTTTGGCTGCTAAAACTGTAAAAACCATCGAACATATTGTTACGGGTCTCGCATTTATTAAAATCAATATTAAAGTCTGCAAAAGTATTTTTTCTCCAACACCAATAATATAACTTATACCAGTAAACTCTAACTCTAAATAATCAGCTATTTCTCTTATTTCCACACAGATATTACACAACTAATACACTTGCCTATACTTCACTGAGTCCCAATTCACTAAAATACCACCACTGGCTACAACTGACTACTGTCTTCCTTATTCTTTGATACTTCAGCTTTCACATTCAAGACACGACTGACTGACTAGAGTGCTGGCAGCTCTTCTTATACTCATTGGCCGTGGTTTCTAGAAATGTCAGATAGTCCACGCCATCTCGAACATGTGTAGAATGCGGAATCTTCCTGGTATTTAGTAGAACTGCCACTTTGGCCGGCAGTTTCATTCCTGTCATGTAACTAGAATTGTTCGAAAGTGACATTTTCATAAATGGCTGAGTCATCATTGAGAATGTAAACAAACAAGAAATATAAAAAAAATAATAATTTTCTATACTTTTTCAAAGAAAAATTCAATATGGCACCCATACGAAAAACAAAAGCTGACTGTCATATCTTCAAAACTAGTAGGTCTCTGAAATGAAAACAAACAAGTGACACCGAATAATGCAGAATGTCATATTGATGTTGGACAAAATTCAAAGGGGTAGGTCCTCTCATAAAATAAAGGTTAGTTGAAAAAATTAATTTCAGCTCAAAATGACGTTTCGTTTAAAAGACACAGGGTGTCCAAGTTTAAAAAATATACCTGTTTTTGGTTATAACTCCTGCAAATTTAAAGAAATTTTGCAAACAAAGATCTTTAATGTGGCTATTTCAGATTTTGTAGATGTTTTCCAGTGGTGTAGATATTCAGGGTTGGCGCCTCTTTTCCCTCCCTATCTTTTACGCCACTGACTTTATTGCACACCGTGTTTTTAATATTTGAAGTTTTCTCAGGTATTGTTGGGCCATTCAGATTGAAAAATTATTAATTTAATAATTAAAAGTTATCTGACTAGAATTTTTATGCAAAATGTTATTCTTAATGATTGCCTGAGCAAACTTCAAATATCTCAAAGCCGTATGAAAAAGATAGGGAGGGACAAGGGGCGCCAGCCCTGAATATCTACGCCACTGGAAGACATCTGCAAAACCTGAAATACCCAAAAATAACGCTTTGTTTGCTCATTGTTCATGTCAAGTTTAATCAAAATCAGTTTAAATTTACTCGAGTTATAACCAAAAACTGTTACATCTTTTTAAACTTTAACCCCCTGTAACTTTCTTGTTGCAACTTATATTAATAAGAAGAACTACCCCTTTAAATTTGGCCTAATATCACTGAAATACTCTCTGTATAGTGGACAGGTGAATTTTGGAAAACCACCTTTGCATGATCTGTCAGTCTGGATCAATGGACATTTTTGATGATTTTTGGTAATTTTTTAAAGTGGTGGTGTCCTAAATAGTGTTTTTTTTTTAATAAACTAATAAATAACTAAATAAATAACACACTGTTGAAATTTAAGGTGGATAAACTGAAATCGGAATGCTCCATATGGGAGGAAAAGTACCTGTGTGCTGAGCGATCCGTCGAAGCTCTAAACGATCTCACCCGGGACCAACAGAGCGAAATCAGGAGTCTCAAGCTCCACTGCAGCGAACTCTCGACAATGCTGGAGGAGATGAGGATGAGATCTTTCAACGGCAGCCTGACTGATGACAGTTTCCAAATCAGCAGGCTCGCTGACTACACGCCGCAGAATCTGGCCAGTACTGTCGTTGATGTCGAGCTGCAGGAAGCCAAGAAAGAAATTGAGGATGTTTCGAAAAGGCTCAGAATTAGAGACGAAGAAATCAAATCGCTGCAATCAGACAATCAGAACCTTCTCGTCAAGCTGAACGAAGTGAAGGACTTGCTGAATCAAACAAATAACGAATTGGTTTCCTGTAACAACGTTAGGGCAGAGTTTGGACTGAGGATTATATCTCAGAACGAAGAAATCGAAACTTTGAAGACGGTTCTAGAGGAGACCGAGCATAATTTGTTGAATTCACAGAGAGACTTCCAAGACTTGAAACGCCTGTTTGAGAAAAACGTTACGAAATTGCATGAGTTAAAATTAAGTAACGAGAATCTCTCCAGAAGGAACGAATCGTTAAAAGAGTGTTGCTTCCAAGCAGAGCGTTTCATGAAAAGTTCAGAGGATTTAACCAAAAACATCACCAAGCAGTTGGAATCGAATCAAGACGACATACAAGGCATTAAGACTGGTTTCGAGAGCTGTCGATCAGTCTTTAAGAAGAAGTTAGCGGAATTAATTTCAAAACATAACAATCTCGAAGAAAGTTTTAGAGAATCTGAAAAGAAAGTTGCTGACTTGGAAAATTTAAAAATTATCATGGAAAAAGAATCAGAAGAGCAAAAATTCACCTATGAGCAACTCCTGTGTGATAAGAGAGCCGAATTACTAAATCTTGAAACAAATCTCAACAATTTAACAGCTCTCAATCGAGATCTCCTGAACAAGGTAAGACAGCTCAAGAAGCTAGTCGGCAATTTTTCTTATATAATTATTTTTTCTTACAGGTATCAGAAAACGAACGAGAAATTGGTGAGCTTAGGCAGAACCTCGTCAGGAGCCAAGAAGAAATAACTGAAACCTCATGCAGATTGAGTGTGTCAGAAAAAGATAGAGAAAACTTGGGTGAAGTTCTGAAGGAAGCTCGACATAACATCTCCGATCTTGAAATTCAAATAGCATCACTAAAGAGGGACCATGTTAATCAAATGAACGAAACTGTCAAATATTGGAAGAAACAAGTCCAAGATATTGAGACCAAACTATGGCAGAAGCAGAATGAACTTGAAGATTGTAACAGCAAACTTGGAAAATGTCAGAATGAACTTGCAACTACTCAGACTGAACTCACAAAGTCAGAGAAATCGCTTCATAACTGTCAAACAGAATTTCAAATGTGTCTTGTCGAACTGAAAAAGCATCAAGAAGAATTGGACAAATCGAGAGAACTAGTCAAGCAGACTCGAGACGAATTTGACAATAGTCAAGATAAACTCAAGACGATCCTTTTGGAGCTTGAAAAAACTCAACGGGAATACAAGAACAGCCTAGTAGAACATGAAAAGTGTCAAAGTGAGCTCGAAAAGTGTCAAAACCTGCTGGAAAGTAGTCAAAGAGAACTCATGAACCGTCAGGGAGAATTAGAGAGGTCGAGAGAATTAGTCAAGCAGGCCCAAGATGAATTAGACGATTGTCGACATAACCTTAAGCAATGTCAAATCGAGCTTGAAAATAGTCAAGACGAGTTTAAGAAGACATTCACAGAGCTTGAAACGACTAGACAGGAATACAAGAACAGAATAATCGAACATGAGACGTGTCAAAATGAGCTTGAAGACTGTCAAAAGGAACTTGAAAAATGTCAAGGGGAACTCGTGAAGTATCAAGAAGAATTAAACAAATCAAGAGAACTGGTCAAACTGACTCAAGACAAATTTGACAATTCTCAAGACAACCTCAAGCATTGTCAGATCGAGCTTGAAAATAGTCAAGATGAATTTAAGAAGACATTCGCAGAGCTTGAAACGACTAGAGAAGAATACAAGAACAGAATTATCGAACATGAAAAGTGTCAAAATGAGCTTGAAAACTGTCAAAAGGAACTTGAAAGTTATCAAGGGGAACTCGTGAAGTCTCAAGAAGAATTAGACAGATCGAGGGAACTGGTCAAGCTGACTCGAGACGAATTTAACAAGTCTCAAGACAACCTCAAGCAATGTCAGATCGAGCTTGAAAATAGTCAAGATGAATTTAAGAAGACATTCGCAGAGCTTGAAACGACTAGAGAAGAATACAAGAACAGAATTATCAAACATGAGACGTGTCAAAATGAGCTTGAAGGCTGTCAAAAGGAACTTGAAAAATGTCAAGGGGAACTCGTGAAGTATCAAGAAGAATTAAACAAATCAAGAGAACTGGTCAAACTGACTCAAGACAAATTTGACAATTCTCAAGACAACCTCAAGCAATGTCAGATCGAGCTTGAAAATAGTCAAGATGAATTTAAGAAGACATTCGCAGAGCTTGAAACGACTAGAGAAGAATACAAGAACAGAATTATCGAACATGAAAAGTGTCAAAATGAGCTTGAAAACTGTCAAAAGGAACTTGATAGTTATCGAGGGGAACTCGTGAAGTCTCAAGAAGAATTAGACAAATCGAGGGAACTGGTCAAGCTGACTCGAGATGAATTTAACAAGTCTCAAGACAACCTCAAGCAATGTCAGATCGAGCTTGAAAATAGTCAAGATGAATTTAAGAAGACATTCGCAGAGCTTGAAATGACTAGAGAAGAACACAAGAACATAATTATTGAACATGAGACGTGTCAAAATGAGCTTGAAGACTGTCAAAAGGAACTTGAAAAATGTCAAGGGGAACTCGTGAAGTATCAAGAAGAATTAAACAAATCGAGACAACTAGTCAAGCTGACTCGAGACGAATTTGACAAGTCTCAAGACAACCTCAAGCAATGTCAAATCAAGATTGAAAACGATCATGAAAACTTTCAGAAGACGTTAACAGAGCTTGAACAGATTCACGAAAAACACAAGAACAGTATAATCGAAAATGCACAATGTCAAAAGGAACTAGAAAGTTGTCGAGAGGAACTTAAAAAGTGTCAGGAAGCATTGGACAAATCGAAACAATTAGTTGAGCAGACTCAAGCTGAACTTGACAACAGTCAAGATAGACTTCAGAATGTTCTTATGGAATTTGAAAAAACTCGAGAGGAATACAATAACAGCTTAGTCGAACATGCAAATTGTCAAAACCATCTGGAAAGTTGTCAAAGGGAACTTTTGAGTTGTAAGGAAGAACTTGAGGGGTCAAGAAAATTAGTCAAACAGACGCAAGATGAATTTGATAAATGTCGAGATGAGCTTAAACACTCTCAAACTGAACTTGAAAATTGTCAAGATAACTTTAAGAAGATGTTAATAGAGCTTGAAAATACTAAAGAAGAATACAAGAACAACATAACTGAACATGCAAAATGTCAAAAAGATTTGCAAGATTGTCAAAGTAAACTCGAAATTTATCAAAACGAGCTTAAGAGCTGTCAAGAGGAACTGGTAACGTGTCGAGAAGAATTAGTTCACTCAAGAGAGAAAGTAGAGAAGACTCAGAATGAAACTGAGAAGTATCAAAACGATCTTGAAAAAATACAAAAGGAGCTTGAAACCTGTCAGAAATATCATCAAGAATGTCTAGACAAACTTGATAAGTCTCAAAGTGAACTTGAGAATTGTCGTGGAGAACTTCAAAAGTGTAGGGATGATCTTAAAGACAGTCAAGAAGAGCTCAAAAAGTCTCAAGCTGATCAGCAAAAGGCTCTGGACGAATACTCGTTAGCGATAAACAATGTGCACAGACTTAACAGCGACTTGCTTGAAGAGAAAGAAAAAGTTTTAAACGAGTTCAGTTTAGTGGACAGTAAGAAAAAATACCTGGAAGATACCGTCGCACAGCTGAACGAAAAAATTTCCTCATTAAACTCTGCTCGTGATGACTGGATTTTGTCAACCGATAGGCTCGTCAAAGAAAATGAGAATTTCAGCTTGAGATGTCAGAAATTCGAAGAGAAATGTAAGGGCCTCCAAGATATCATAGAAGTCCTGAAAGGGGAACGCTTTATCTATGAAAAAGACAACTCAGAATTAAAGCAAAAAGTTGACATTCTCGAAAATGAAAAGTCCCGCTTGAAGGAGCACTATGGTTCGATCGAAAATGAACTGGTTGAATTGAGAATCGTCTCGAAATTAACGATCGATCAACTAACAGATGCTGCAGAGAAAAGCAACAAGGACTTGACAGAGTTGAGAGGAGCTTATGAGAAATTGATTGATGAAAAAAATATTTCAGAAAATAATGTGAGACGTGTGGAAGCTGAAAAATGCGAGCTAAAGCACCAAATTGAAGAACTGAAAGAGGAGAATGAATCTAATAAAGAAACGTTGAAGAAGACACTTGAAGTTTCAGATGATGAGAAATCTAAACTCGAGAAAGAACTCATTTCTCTGAGGGATAAAATTGAGTTGTTGGAACAATCAAAAATCGACCTCAACAGCAAACTTGAAAGATGTGACAGCGATTTTAACCAACTAGAGCAGAAACTGTATGAAAAAGAAGAAGAAAATCGAGAGATCAATCTTAAGATGGAAACATTACAACTTGTAGAGGAACAACTGGAAGAAATGAAGCAGAAAATAAGTGATTACGAGAATTTGAAAGAGGAGAGAGAAAAATTAGGAATAGAATGCGACAAACAGAGAAATAAAGTCCTCGAACTTGAAAAAAAGCACAAGGAAGTTACAGCAGACTTAAATCTTGTTGTTAAAGGGTTAGAAACTGAGATCACGAGAAAAGAACTCGAAATTAAATCCCTCGAAGACTCCTTGAAGATGTTAAAATCGAACGAGACGATGATGCGAGAACAGAGCATCAAACTGGAACTCATCTTGAACTCAGTCAAAGAGGAGCACGCGAGAGAACTGGAGAGGATACAAAGCCGCTACGACAAGCTCCTGAACGAGCACAAGAGCACCTTCGCCAACTTGCAATTGCTCAACGAGAAAATCTCCAACGAATTGGCAACCAGCAAGAGGGAGAATCGAATCTTGCAAGATGAGCTTGCATCGAAGAATGACGAGAAGCTCGTCCTGGAGCAGACCGTCAAAGAGGTCGACTTCAAGTGCGATAAATTGAAGAATGATCTCGCCGTGTCCACTCGAGAAGTCGATGATAACAGAACTCTCAGAAACGAGAGAGAGCAACTCCTGGCTAAAATCGAACAGCTGACCAATGATTTGAGTAAATCTGCCAGGACTCGCTCGGAGATTCTAGAATCGCAGGCGAAGATCATCAAGGAGACGGAGAATAACATTCTTAGGGCTCACGAGAATGCTGTCGAAGTGAAGAACGATTTGATTAGACAGCTGAGAGCGGCAGAAGGAAAGATCGAGAATGAAAGCAGGAACTATTGCGAGGTTGTAGTGAAAATGGAGCAGTTGCAGGGAGAATATGAGAAAATCCGGGGACGTCTGGAATTGTTACAAAATATCATCAGAGACCTGTTTATTGGTCATGTTTATTCATCTTCAGGTAGGTTATGTGGTTATATTGATTAAAAGAATCTTTATAACCTTCATGAATTTTTGTTATTCACAGTTTTTTCTTCAAAAACTTTATGAACTTTTATGTTGCAGGAGTAGTCACCGACGCACTTTTTGAATCTGAAGCAACTCTGAACGAAGCGCTCCAACTCTATAAAAACTCAATCGAAATCATGAAGAAACAAAACAGCCACCTGCAAACTTCCCTCGATGAGATGCGTTCTGAAAATCAACTGCTGATCCAGCAAAAGACTGCTGAAACCCTTGCCCTCGAAAGCCTTCAAACCGACTACGACTTGCTCGTCTCAAAGTACAACCAACTAATGGATTCCAAACAGTCACGAGGAAATACGGAAGACTGCTCAGTCTTCAAGACGGCCTCGTTCGCTTACCGGGATAAACTTGAAAGGATCTTCTCGCAGAGGAACACCTTGGATCTTCTATTATCCGGAATGAGGATGACGATGATCTCTGTCCAACAGAACGCCGGCCAGATCTTGATCCCTCCAGTGACTTACAAGCAGATCTTGGAGAAAAAAGAGAGCCTGGAGATAATCGTCGAGGACGTCTTCAAGCATGCCAATCGCATGTCCAAGATGACCAACGAGCTCGTCTTTAAAGTTATCAAGCATTACGAGAAGTATGTCGAAGGTCTCTTAAGGAGTGAGTCCGACGATGACTTGAGATTCGAGAGCTTCGAGGAGACTCTCATGAGCGAATTGATGGAGAAGATTACTGATCTAAACGATAGGACTTCCGATGCTTACGAACAGCTGAAGAATTTAAATAAAGAGATTGAGAATATCTGGTTGAAACAAGCGAAAATGAACCAGCAGCCCGCCAAACCGACTGCTAATGTTGATAAGTTTAAAGAGGAGGAGTGGAAGAAGAAGAACATGATGTTGAAACAAAAACTGACTTTATCGGAGAACGCTAAATCAAACATGGAACGAAAAGTCAAACTACTCCAGGAAGAAAACAAGAAACTCTCCAAAGATGTCAGCTATAACGGTGATATCTTATACAAGACCCTCTTGCAAGAACACATCCAGTTCAAAGAAGACCATGAGAGAATCCTGAACGATTACAAAAATCAATATGACCGACTCCTGGCCGATTATGAAGCCCTCAAATTAGAAACCGATCTCCTTAAACGTTCGCAAGCAGATTCGCTGATCGATAATCAACAATTTGGCGGCCTCCAAGAATCATATGATAAAACCGTCACTGCTAACTCGAAACTCGAGAACGAGATCATCTCCCTGAGAAATATCATCGAGCAACAGAATGCTCGACTGATCGAACGAGATGCCGAGCTCCAGTCGAAAGAGGCTTACGAAAAAGTGCTTGAGGATTACAATAAAGTGACGACAGAGCTGGATACGGTCAAGTATAAAAGACTGAGAGACCGGGAAGACTTCCAGATGCACCTGAAGAAGGTCAAAGATGAGTATGAAAAGAGGGAAATGAAGAAGATCCAGGTAATCAGGAGCGAATACGAGACTAAGCTGGAGAAGATGAAGGACAAAATGGTTGGTCTGGTTTGTAAGTCTTATAAATGATTTTATTATTTTTTTCAATTGTTCCAGTTGAAGTTGTACAAGGATGAGATCAGCAAGGAGATGGATCGAGTTAAAACCGAAGTTGATAATAGCGTAAGTGTCAATGTGGTGATATACAAAATCAAAGTGAATCAATGAAATATTTTTATTTTCAGTCATCTTACGCCAAGACAATTGAAAATCTAAGGAGCGACCTGTTTGAAGCGGAACAAAAGCTCAGTTTCCTTGAAATCGAACGAGACATGCTCAGATCGCAGCTGAATAAAATGCGCACCGAGCCTAACAGTCTTGCGTTGTCCAGAGAATCGCTGCAGTCGCTCGAGTTCAGGTTACCCGAGATTACTCGAAGTGTCTCGGACAGGGACAGCATCAGAAGTTTCTCGCAGCTGGGACAGAGGCAAAGGGAGAGCATGATACAGCTACAAAGAGAGACGTCAGAGAGAAGTTCGATAGTCTGCAAAAGGGAGAGTGCTGCCAGCGATGACCTACGACGTTTTACCTTGCCGAAGAATCCCGAAATGAAAATCTTGGAGGAGATAACAGTTAGCAGGATGACTTCCATGACCGGTTTACCGAATGGAATCGGTAAGTGTTTTTATAACTTTGAGATCTCAACTGTTAACCCTTTCAGGACGGCAGCCGTTATAAGCTAAGTGCGCTATTTCTATTACCTATTTCTGCTTTGAAGTACTTTGTTACGAAGTTTTTGCAGCAAAAACATTTGATGTGATGTTTATTAGACTGGTTGGGCTGGTTATTCTTCGATACACCGGAAATCTGGGTAATAAAGGGTAATAAATCTCGAGCTCAAGGAGGCTTGAAATACGCACATATTTTATACCTAATTTCAGGAGTTCATACTTTCCCAGTTTCTGACTGACTCATAACACATCAAATAATAGTAAGCTGCAGCTGTGTCCATTTAAATTATTAGAGAAAGGACAAAAGAAACCAATGCAAATAAGCATGGGCGTGTCTAATATTTAAAATTTGAACACAATTCAGTGTTTCATCTGATCGACCCGGGACGGTTCCCGTACCGAAAGGGTTAATAAATAGGCTAATAAATAGACATTAAGTAGATATTAAGTGACGCAATTGACTCGGAATTTGTTTAAAGGAAACATGCCGATGGAGGAGGAAGAAGAAGAATGTTTCAATAATAAATATTTGACAGACATGAAGGAAGGTCGCTGCGTCGCTGCAAACGTCAAAGACTCTAGCCGGTATTCAGAATTAGCGTGGCGCAATTCCCTGCTGCCGCCGCACTTGAAATCTTCATATCCTGCGGAAACGCAGTTCGTCAGCCCAGCTCGATTCAAAGACGAAGACATCAAGGTAAGCGCGAGGGTAAAATTATCTCATTAGTTAAACGGTAACCTTTTGAGTAACAAATGAATTTTTTTTTAACTAAATAAAAATTTCAGTTAGGAGCAATTGAACTTGACAACAGCCACTGTAAGTTACTGCCGGGAGAGAAGCCGAAGAAGAAGGATTTTGGTACAACTTCCTACAAAAAACCCGGTCCTCCTACTCCGAGTAAAAATGGAGGAAGGTCGTCTCTGCAAGGAAACGAGAGCTATCCCTTAAGGGAACATAATAACGATTCGAAAACGCCCAAGAGGTCAACACCAAATAGGATCAAAGCTCTGTTTATGGGGAAGTCAGCTTTGAAAGAAAACAGTGAGGTGAGTAGTACCTGCCAAGTTATTGATTGTATAGAGGAAATGAAAATAATGTTCTGTTTCTAGGGTGTTTCGTCTCCGAGGAAGAAGAGTGTGTTTTTTCGAAGGCCTCGATGATGAGAGCAAAGTTTTGAGCTTGTATGAGAATTTGTATAAGTGTTTGATTTTTGTGAGTTTGTCTATTTTAAATTTTTCGACTTATGTCACTAAGCTGTGAGGTTTTATTATTTGTATAATTGTTTGTTTTTTGTAAGTTTGAGTATTTTAAATTTCTTGCCTTACTATGGTTTATTGTAATTATATCGTAACTATGATATATATTATGTTTTATGGTACACGCGGTTCTTATTTATTTAATTAAAGGCAGTTTTAGTAATGCTATATTTTTATGATACAGTTTTTGTTGTTTTTGTAGTAAGTAGGTACCTATACAATAATAATAAATTTGCTGAAAGCACCCAATACTTTGGAATATAAGATTCTTCCAAAAGTTAATTTTTTATAAACAAATAGGTAGATAGGTGCTCTAAATTCACCTTATCCACATGTGAAAACACAGAAAAATTGGTCAAGTGCCTTAACATCAATTTGGGCCTAATAACTAATTTTTTCCATTGATAACTGGAATTTATTACAGGGTTAGTCAATAAAACTGGTAAATTTATTCAAAATAAGTTTCCTTGATAGAGTTATTACAAAATGTTACCTATAGTCTTATCAGATTAACCTATTCTTGTTCCTGAAGAACTACTCTTATTATTAAAATTTTATTAAGACTAATGATGGATATTGGATAATGATCTCTAAAAAGAATACATGAAGCCAAAATAACTGGAAGAGCTTTAACCTGGCCGAACTGCAGATTAAGCAAGGCCAAATAACTGCTTGAAACCAGTGAGAAGAAGAAGAACATCTGCTAAAGCGCCGATAATTTTACATGCGCATTGAACGTTTTTATGATTTGGTATTATTTCGATTTTAAAAATTTTGTTGTTCACGTAGGGATAACGAAAAATTAATTAGTAACCTTGTGGACTGTTGATTCTTTCCATTATTTCCCTTGAATTTGTGAATTTGAAGACGATTACGCGCCTTTGGATTTAGTACGTTTGTTAACTTCACAGTCCTCGACACTTTAGTAGGATTAGCTATTTAGCTAAATAAAAAGAAGACGAAGACGAGTCAAAATTTCTAATAATTTTCTATTAAATAAATAGGTTAATTTTAATTTTCCACAATAATAAATAATTTCCTTATTTTTTTTTAAGATAAAATAAGTCTTGCATCTCTGACTGAAGTCTGAAACTAAGAAAAGCATGGAAGAAGATGATTCTGCTCCTGAATTAAGAAGACCTCAGTTCGGCAATCGCTATTTAACAGATGAAGATGAAGTGTTCAATCACAATGCATGGTAGGGAAAATTTGATTGCAAGGTTTAAAAACTGCATTTTCTTATGGTACACTAATTACAGAAAAAAACCACAATATGGATCTCGGTATTTGATAGAGAAAAGTAAGGTGTACCAATTCAACTCTTGGTAAGATGAAGATTTGGTCATAATGTATGGTATGACAGTGTCCCTTACCATTGGTAACCAACAATGAAACTGTTAGGGGGCCACAATTATTACTTGGTAGGACCTGGATAGATCCAAATAAGGGCTATAAAAAGAGAGATTAAATGATCAAATTAATTGTGAGAGGAGGAACTTTATGGTAACAAAATATAAAGCAGTGAGCACAGGTCTGTGCCTCTCTTGTTGTAATTAAATGCCATTCTCCTTCTCCCAGTGGAAGGCCTGTGTTCGGCTGACAGTCATTAGTCACTGATGTGGCTACTACCAGGCCCCATGAATAATTTTTGGTTATCCTGTTGTTTAGTCTTCCAAAACACCCCTCACTTGCCCATTCCACTTTTTCCACTCGCGTCGCTCACAGCAGTCACAGTGTTGCTGCATTAAATCAGGGCATTGGTCAGGATAGTTTTTTTTTTTTTAATTTTAGGGACATTGAAAGGAAAAAAAAACCCTACCCTGACCAAAGACCTGATTTAATGCAGCAACACTGTGAGCGACGCGAGTGGAAAAAGTGGAATGGGCTGGTGAGAGGTGTTTTGGAAGACTAAACAACAGGGTTACCTAATTTTTTTGTTGGATGGCAATTCAGATATTTTACAAATTGTTATTGTAGCTTCAATAATTATTATCAACTTCAAATATTCAACAATTCAACACTAATAATAAGCTACACTGTGTATACTTCTTATGGTCTCTAATTTTGACTTGACCGTATAGTTTGAATAAATTATCTTTTATTCATTACTAAAATTATAATTTATTTAAAAATCTCGCCCTTATCAATAATCAATTAATGACCAAAAATTCAATTTTTACAATTTTCACTGACCTAATCACAAAGTTTCTTTTCAGGGATGATGTTCAATGGGACGAAGAACAAGAGCAGCAAGCCAAAGAGAAAGTAGCTGCCAACAGTCAAATTAAATTGAGTCCAGAAGAAATAAGCGATCTTGAAAAACAGGCCCAAAACAAATGGGACAGTTTCTATGGAGTCCACTCAAACAGATTTTTCAAGGACCGACACTGGCTGTTGACAGAATTTCCAGAATTGTCCCCGAAACACTCGAACAAAAGTAATCATACGATTTTTGAAATTGGATGCGGTGTAGGAAACACGGTATTTCCAGTTTTAAAATACGAAAGCGATGGCGTCTTTATTTATTGCTGTGATTTTTCATCTCATGCAATTGACATTTTGAAAACATCACCAGAGTATGACGAAAGTAGATGTAAAGCTTTTGTGCTGGACGCAACTCAAGAGAGGTGGGATGTCCCATTTGAAGAAAACAGCATCGACGTAATCGTGCTAATTTACGTTCTCAGTGCTATAAATCCTAGCAAGTAAGTAAATGAATTATTTATAAGAGAGGTAACTAAAGGTTTTCTTTTTTAGATTCAGTCATATCGTAAATCAAATTCATAAATATCTAAAGCCTGGAGGTTTGGTATTGTTCAGAGATTATGGACGATACGATCTGGTGCAGTTGAGATTCAAACCTGGAAGATGTTTATGTGATAATTCTTATGTTAGGGGGGATGGAACCAGAGTGTATTTTTTCACACAAGGTAATTGTAATTTTAACTTCATTTTTACTTAATAGAATTTGCTACATTAATATCTTTCTAAACAAAAAGTTAAAATTTTTATTTTAAATTCATAATTAGGATTAAAAAAACCAACCCAATTATGCATGACAAAAAGAAACAAATTATTTACTTGAACTGCACCTTGAAGGGTAAAAAAGAACTTGCACACTTGTTTAATTATAAAAAGGGGAAACGTGCTTTATTAATAGTGTAAATAAGGTATTGGTCCAAGAACTGGCCCATTATTAGCCAAAGTTTTTTTGTTAATGAACTAGACAATTTTTGTTTCATTTTCAGAAGAAGTACAGGAGTTATTCAGAAATGCAGGATTTGAAGAGGTGGAGAATAGGGTTGACAGACGTTTGCAAGTAAACAGAGGACGAATGTTGAAGATGTACAGGGTGTGGATACAAGCGAAATACAGGAAGTCGTTATTGGAAAATAAATAAATAAATATTTATATTTTATATATTAAAATTTCAATAAATACCTACACAATTTTAAACAATTGAGTGCATCATTTAATTGATATAGTTCCTTCAAATAATGTATACTTTCCCTTATTCAGCTAAAGTGCTTTCTCAAGGTTATATTTATTAAACAAAACCAGTTTCTAGTTTTCTAATGAGACCTCAAGGTATAGAAAATGAGCTCACCTTGCCAAAGCAAATTTAGCTAAATACAGGTAAAATAATGAAATATACAAATATAATAATTACTTTTACAAAATATTGTGGTGGCTAGTAATATTAGTCTTTGTACTTAAGATTATATACAGTAATTGCTGATATTGGTTTAGTTTTTTATTGCAATAAACAAAGCTGTTATATTAAAAAAAATAATCAGTACGCTTCTGTATTTATCTGCTTTGTTCAAAAATTATTCCTAGAAGTTAAACCACAAGGATTTAATGCTCACATTCCTTAGACAGGTGTCTGTGTTCTGTGTCTGCTTAAGCCCTGCTCTCTGAAGTACCACGATCTGCCGTGGCCGGTAGAGTGCTTGGCTTTTAATGTTTTCTTGTAGATATTCTTGTCAATGTTACAGAAATTTAAATAATCCCTCATGTCAAATGTCTACTTAATTAAATACTATAATTACTGAACACTACTTAATTAAACCCTTGATTACTACTGTTTGTTAATTATATTTACTGCATTTCAAATAATTTACCTTTTCCATTTTTTGAGACAAAAACCGACATGGGACTTCAATTTCTGAACAGAGTAGACAACAAAGCTGATCTAAACAACTTCCTTCATATAAATAACATTCCTACTTTCAACAACCAAAATTATGTATGTATTGTAAAAAAAAAGTTTAACTGGGCTATTAGTAGCAATATTTAAGATATACCCCAAATTAAATACCTTATGAAGGAACAATAATTATTATTAATTACATAAAAACTTCACAAGACTTTAACATTTTTCTACGTAACTAGCCCTCAAATTGACTCAATTTTTACACAGACACAATGCAAAACATTTTTCTTATTCAAAGTTTGATAAACCAAACAAATCTGGCTAGTAGTAAAATCTACTTGTAAAATTGAAAAAGTGAAAAGTTTATTTTAAAATACCTTGTTTCTTTAAATCACTCACATACTAATTGTTTAAATGGACTACTGTTTATTATTCCAGTGACTTTCATTTTTGGTATGTTACATAAAACACTAATTATTACAAAAATACCAAACATATTATAAGTTACAAACCACAAATTACAAAATAATTCGTATGTTTAATATCAGTTACAAATATTCGTTACGTTAAATAAACGAGTACTCATCAGTACTTCTGTAGGTACTCGGATGTAGATTAATAGAATATGATAGGTATATGATAGCAACAGAAAATATAATGTAAAAAATACTAAAATTATAAAATTACAACAAAAAGAGAAATAAATATTTTATCACAAACAACAAAGTTGATTATTATATAAGTAAAATAAAATTTGGCATTAAATAACTTCCTATTAAAAATAGCAAAAATCTATGATTATAATTATCTAGTATTAAAAATAAAATGTAATGTTATAGTGTTACAAGAAACTATAATAAAATTTGATGGCATAAGAAAAATAAAAAAGCCTTCTATATTCATACTTCATAAGGCTACGTGGTGTGAAACAACGTAGAAAATCCAAGTTCTATAATACCCTACTTTAATAAATAATAATAATAATATATAAAATTTCTTCTAATTCAATATTTGATAAAATTGGTATTACCAACTATAGTAAATACTAATCAAACTGTACATATTAGAAAACATTACAAAATAATCAATATGTTGTTATCTGAATAAAAATTGTCTGGACATTTCAGTGTAAGAGAAGCAGTATCTAAGAACTTGGAAAAGGCTGCTTGAAAATCACAATTATTTGTGCTATCTAACTGTTGAGTTTTATCATTTAAACCCAACAGAGGTATGGAAAATGAAATACGATGGACAGGAATGGTGGATGGCTTGGCAGTATACATAATTAAAGGACGGGGAAATTTTCAGAGCAAAAAAGCTGCCCCCTTAATGGATCTACCATAAAGTACTGAGCTTCGTTCAGAGATTGTCTAGATATCTTCTTCACCTCTTACTCTTTTCTTCTAGCATCATTTTGTAGGCCGCATGAATACACTGACAAACAAACTTATATTGACTCTGAAAAAAAAATTAATAATAAACTGAAACTTCATGATAATGAATGTATTTGGATACTCACAGCGTTCTGTATCATCATTGCCCTCTGATCACGCATCCCTTTCGTAATCTCGAGCGGATAAACGGGTTCACCGGCCTCCATAAGACAGAGGGCTGTCTCCATCAGTACAAGAACTCCGGTTCTACCGATACCTGCACTGCAATGCACCACGATTGGGGCCTCCTCGGTCTCACCCTGCTCCGCGCCTCGAAGGCGCTCATCGCGTACCAGAGACGTGAAAGCAAGGAACTGCTCTGGACATTCAGGTACACCATGATCTGGCCAGGCCAGATATTGCATATGTCTCACAGAGTGTTCAGTGTTGGTCTAGAAACAATAAACGCATGTTATATTATTATGTTTAATACATCCATTTTTAAACAAATATAGAATATAAAAGGAATGAAAAAAAATCAAAAGTATGGTGAAACTTATCAATCAGCACAACAAATTAGTCAGCACTGTTTTGATGCATACCTCAGTATTCTCAAGCACAAACTCTCTGAACACCAACCCCCCTTCCTCTTGCACTTCTTCCTTGCCCTTCACAACCAATCCTTTACACTCCACGGTCTCCCCTTTATCGGGCCAGTACTTATGGCACTTGGCACGGCCACGCTCGACAACCGTGGTGAGCATAACGATGAGACGGCTCCGTTGCTCCCACACCATGCGCCAGAAGTCCTCAACGGTGGATGGCAGGGGGCCCTGGGTGGCCAAGTAGCGAAGGGTGTAGTCGGTTGACGGTACCGAGGTGTGCACATGATTAGCATTGATGTAATCGTTAGTGGGGGATGAAAGAATTACGCGGGTGCTGTCATCTGTAAGAGTTACAGTAAAAGAAATGTACTCTGAAACTCGCTTTTAACATTACTCACAGGGGGCAATATCTCTATATCTATTCTTGTTGGCATTGGCAGGCTTGGATGCCTCATCACAGGTTAGATCGGGGTTTTTTCTATAAAGCATCTCATATCTAGCCAAGAGTGCTCCGCTGGCTAGCCCGTCAGCCAAGAGCAGCATGCTTTGGTCCAAGGCGTTTGCGGGAGAATGTGGATGGGGTACATCGTTACCCGCTGGCACATATTGGTAGGGCGGTTCCTCGTATTCCTCCACGTTACTGTATAGGACATTGGGTTTCACTATCAGAACTAATAAACCTGAAATCAAGACACAATTATTAATTTTTTTTTTTTAATTATGATCAGCAAAAAGAGCAATACCTGAATTTGTACTCCTAGCCTTCTGGATAATCTCAACAACATCCTGATGCAAAGAGTGAGAGACATCTTGTCCGTTAATCTGGATCACCTGATCACCTTCCGATAATCTGGGATTGCATTTATCAGCCGGTGTGTTGGGAGCAACTCGTGACACCAAAATAGGGTCATCGGGGGTCATGCCACCTGTTAATTGAGGCAAAAAAATAATTAAATTCTGAAGACAATTACGTATCAACCAGCAAATAAATTTACGTCAAAAATAAACCTGTGACCGATCTGGTCCCATCCATGTGAAAAACCATAAAGCAACACTCGAATTAGGAAAAGTCCACAAAAACATGACGTCAAATATTTTTGTAATCCCTTTTATGCCAAAAATCACTAAATTCCTATATTTTCCACCTATGATCGATACCTTTTCTAAAATCGGCCCCAGAAATCTGCCTGTTAATTTAACGATCCTTTATAATACTGGCTGTGAAACTGGTATGGTTAACCGGTGAGCCCAATTTATTAAAAAGCACAGCCCTAGTCACAAATTATTTGAATCGAACTCTAGGGCTTACCTTTAACATTGAAGCCATACTTTCCGTCTTCGTCTGGCCTCAGGATGATCGTGACCGAGCCCTCGTCTACAATTTCCGATGTAGGAGAGTGACTGACACTGTAAGGTGGAGTGTCGTAAGGACCATGTGATGTGGGTGATGGGGGCTCTTCATCTACGTAGCTAAGAACTCTACCTGGTGAAAATGGCACATCGAGAGGTTTCTCTAGAAAACCGCCATCCCTAAGGCAACAAGCAATAAGAAATTACATTTTTAAAAACAAAGTGTTTTATTTATTTAAAAATAAGGAGTGAAAAAATAAATGTTACCGAATTTAACCGCGTGAGAGCCGTAAAGGCACTAGTGAAGGCCTTTTAAGCAATTGTTACGATAATCTTAGAGTTTCTATGTAAATAAACATTAGATGTTTATAGTAAAGTAATATTTAAAAGGAATGTTATTCATCATTAATTACAATCAGAAATTAATTGCCAAAATGTCAAAATATCTAATAGAGTTTAAAGTGTTATTGTTTAACTCTTCACTCTTCCTGTTTATTACATGGTTATCATGCCAGTTCTTTCAGTTGCTCACAGAGCTATACTCACTCATCAGACAATTGTGAATCATCAGCCCATGCTTTTCTCGGTTCTTTCGCACCGGATGACGTTACTTTATTATCGTAAGGTCTGGGAGGTCTTGATGGTACGGCGGCGGTTTTACTTTTTTCTTCAAAAGAAACTGGTAAACTTCGTCTCAACTAAAATTATTATTTATGTAAATTATTTCTAATTAACCACTTCAGTGTATGCCCAATAAACTCACGAGTTGTTTGCTAGGTGATCTAATGAATTTTCTCTCCAGTTTTCCACGTTGCTTAACTTCAGAAACGGTCTGGAATTCGGTCCGGCCAGAGTAGGTGAATTTCGAGCCCAAAGAAAAAGGGAACTTTCTTTTCGTTTTCGGTGAATGCAGTCTAAAGAAAGTGTGATGTTCCACGCAAGCCTTCCACAAAGTTTTTGCCGATCTATACGATTCCATATTGAATCCTACAATGGTGTCATAATCCTCGGACTGTAAAGAAAACAAAAATTATTATTTATTAAGCACGATCACAACATTACAACATGAAATATTTATTGAGGTCAATGTCAATATTTATTTATTTATTTTATTTATTTCCTACTGGAGGTTTACAGCAATAGACAACTTGGAAGAAAAGGACATACCCCTTCTGTGCCGAACTGCTTACCTCTGAGCTTAAAGAGTGGGAGAAAAATATAATATTGAATGAATCATTACTTACCAACTCTCTAGTCAATTGTATGAAAAACTGCTTCCTTTTAAATGAAATTTTCATAATTTTTGCCCATGAAAAAGTGTTGATTTTAATGCAATTGTGGAAAACTATTAGTCCTATATGAGTAACTCCTAACTGTATCTCCTTTGACGCATTATCCTGAAATATTACATTATTATAACGGGAACTAATCAGAAAATAAAAATCAGACTTACCTTAGCTTTATGCAATTCAATACCGTACATGTCAATCTTTTTTGCATGATCCAAAAAATTAAATTCAGCATCAGCAGGAGTTTGACCTCTGAAATATTAAATATTTATAATAAATATCAATTCCCGTTTTGGCCTTGAGAACTAGCTCATTAGCCATGGACAAGACTGAGATTCTTACTTGTGAAGTTTATGTAGTTCAGCAATTTTTTTTTCAATTTCTAAATTTTGACTAGGGATCATCGGCAAGTCAGAAATATAATCGGGCCCATGTTCTTCAGGTTGATAATCGCCCAATTCAGCTAGAGAAAAATTAAAGTTACAGCCGTAATTATGTAGGTACATTTTAATATCAAATAATAAAATTACCCTGCACAATGTAGCTCGCCAATAAAATAGCAATGCTAGAGGGTAAAACCAGTCTTCCTTCCAAGATATCTCTCCTCAACTGAAGATAAAACTGATACCTCGTATACTCCTCCAGCAGTTTACTAGGATCAGAAACGTAAAATTTCACTTTGAAATACAACGGGTACTGGCAGTTGCCCAGCTGCTTTTTAACCGATTTGGACGGATCAAGCCATCTCTGAAAGATAAAAATTAAATAAAATCCAGTCCCTCTTTAGTCTTTTCCTGATTCGCTCACCATACACTCAGGTTTATTGCCTTCAGGGGTGCACCCGTTCTCGGAATACTGCAGCCCGAAGTAATCCTTTTCCACCAGCTCGAGATGCTGGTACACCTGATCGAGCAGAACGACGCCTTTGCTGTGCTTATCGAGAAGAAAAGTATGCTGGGTGTCGTCCAGGAACTGGACGATCACCGACAGCCCCTTCAACTTTCGCTCCCGTTCAGCGGCCAGCTCCAGCGCGTGCACGTGGTACGTGCCGCTAGATCCGCTGAACGCTCGACGGGAGAGACGCTCGATCATACCTTGCATGGGCAGACATTACTGGTCGACGGGATCAGAGCATAGGCTAGAAAATTATTTAGAATTTTACAAATATGACAGCTACTAAAAACTTTATTGTTACTGGACAGAGCTTTTAGAAGAGACAAAACCTGACAGCAAACACTGAATGCTTCAAGCATAAAAATCAGGTAGCAGGTCAAGTCAATGCATCTCTTTCAAAGTAAGATAAGTTTAGTTAAGATGAACCTGGTAAAATACCAAAATGCTTTGCATATTGCAGTCTTGGAGCAATCAACGATCAAGTAGATTCAGAACCTCCTGGCTAGCACAAGTTGCTGGGCTCTGTATAGGCATACCACTGTCAAGATCCAGCCTGTAAGTTTACTGTCGTGGTTATTTGGAGGATGTCCGTCCTGGGTAAATTATTACACAGCCACCAGACCAGAGAGGTGGGAATAAAAATCAATGAATGATCTGATAAAACAGTACATTTGAAAAAAAAATCAATTTAAGAAATAATATTCAAATTTAATTACTAGATTGTGGAATTCTCAAGCAATACATTAATAATAAATAGCAAATCGTGGGTGCTAGATTCATGTTCATTACTGATCTAATGCCAAAGACAGGAGAAAACCACTGCTGAAGACAAGGATGGCCATTTCACTCTTATTAGAGTTCATTGGCATGCCCTACCAGCAAATGCAATTCCCCGTCTTTATCAAAAAATCTGCCAGTTACTTAGCCCTTAAATTCATATGGAACTCCGGGATCTATAATAAGTAGCTACATCTCTCTTGGTGACTGTAACTATCAACAATAGAGAAGCTATAACCCTAGAGAGACAAGTCTATTACAGACTCAAAGCATCGATTTTCCAATTCTAGGAATGTTCTGTCTGAAACCACTGGAACATATGATTTCTCTTCGATTAAAAGTCAAAGACTGTCGTTAAAGGTTTAACGACAACCTATGATTTCCCATTCATTAAGTAGTTAGATGCCCGTATTCACAAACGATAATTTCCTAAATAATTACGTAATCAATTATCCCCATCTCATTCTATTGCAAAAAAACTGCATATCTCCATCTCACTCATTTAAATAATTACGTAATTATTTAGGAAATTATCGTTTGTGAATACGGGCAAGAGAGTGTCATTAGTGGTAAAATTAATTACACTTTGACAGTTAAAAATGTCAAAATAAAACTAATCAATTACTTAGATAAAGACGCCTTAGTGGATTTTTTACTGAAATGGAAATCATACGGCCCACTATTTCCCATAGTTTTTATTCATATATTGCTCGAGAATTCCACTTCTAATAATTATTAGGTACTATGGGTTATGGTGCACACGTTCTGCTGCAAGCATGAGCTAGCACTTCCCAGTTAAGAAAAATCACTTGTCTCTGTCTCTCTTTGGTAATAGCTTCTCTATAATGTTGGTAGTTACAGTCACCAAGAGAGATGTAGCTACTTATTACAGATCCCGGAGTTCCGTGTGAATGCAAGGGTTAAGTAGCTAGCTGGCTAATTTTTTTGAAAGACTGGTTGAGCATACCGATTGCATTTGCTGGTAGGGCATACCGATGAGCTCCAATAAGAGCAAAGTGGCCATCCATGTCTTTAGCAGTGTTTTTCTATCATCGTTGACATTAGGTCAGTAATGAACATGAGCCTAGAACCCATGATTTCCTATTTGTTATTAAAATTTAATTAAGTAGGCTATAAATCTCAAAAAAAAAAAAAATACTAGGAGAGATGCCGAAGGCTTCCTGTTCCCTATAAAGTATAAACCTACTCCTACTCTATTTAAACTATTTTCATCAATGAAATAATTCATGGGATTATCTATCTAAAAGTTGGGATAGCAAAACGGAAATGAGTTTCTTTCTTGATAAGGAAAATAAATAGATTGTACTGTTAGGTAAAACCCATCCAATTAAAATCACCTAATTACAAGTCCCAATGGGTTCTACAAATGCACAAAAATGAGACTAATGTTTACTGCAATGGATTAAATAACAAATCTTCATCTTAGGCAAGCTTCCTCACAGGCTCACCTCTATTTATTGGTCCTCTCATTTTTCTTTCTATTATCTTCACAACTGAACTGATCAGCTCCTTTCCCAGTTTATCACAGGATATTTATCACATCTGATCACAATAATAATTTTCTTATTTTTGACTACAGCTAGCGAAGGTCTTATTGAAATTGAAAAATAGAGACGAGGCTAATTCGCTATTTTTGTGTAATAAACTCACACAACACAACAACAAGCGCCCTACCGTAATCGTAATCGTTAGATTAGATTTATATATTAGAAGATATTAGATATATATATATATAATTAATTTGACTTTTTCAATACATAACCTCTGTAATATATGTCAATCAATCAATCAGTCATCAACGATCAACAACACCTTTGACTATAAAATAGCCAGAAGGATAATAACTCCAACGGGTGACGCTAATAAAAGGGGTTTGCTAATTATGACGAAAGTAACATATTATAGCTGCTTTCTTTCGACCGTAAATTCGTGATCCGAACGCGTTATAACGCGTTTGGATTCAAACAGGCGTGTTCTTTCGTAAACGGATTCATCCCCACTCTTTACCAGATTTGGATCGCGATCCGTAATCCCCTCACCCCTGCGAATCATAGAATTTTTAGGATCGGAACGGATTGATCCGGATCCGAAAAACGTAACCTAAGATTCCTAAGAATAATAATATGTTTACGTTTTCATACTTTTATGTTTGTTTATTCTCATTTTGTTCATGTACATTTTCGAAAGTAATGGAATAGTCTTACATTTAGAATATTATGATACCACATCCATTTCGTGCCATTTTTAATATATTATTATATTATAAATAAAAAAATTAAAAATTATTATTATTATTATTATTATTGTTATAATTATTATTTCGTTTTAATAATTCGATTTTATCAATTTTTTCTATTTATCTTACAATAATAATAATTCGAATCAACTTTACACTTCCCTTTGTTGTTCTTTCGTCGTGATAAGTAAACGGGTCTATTGAATCCGCGATTCAGTGATCCGGATTCAACTTTCAGGATCATGATTCAAAGTGGCGGAGCGAAAGAAAGCAGCTTATATCTTTACTATAATACTAGTATGACGTATTTATTAATATCTTATTGCTGATACTAGTTTCAAAATAGAATTTGCGACAAAAATTCCTACGAAGTCGGCCGATGGCCTTGTTTGATCATCGTCGAATGCTTGAAACACTTCGTTTGCTACGCATGTTAGTCATGTGTTTGACTTATTATTGTACAACATTTTTTGTTAAATCGTCAAGAAACAACAATATTTCTGAATTCTGAAAGTTTGGGATTTTTTTGCTAAAGTAGCGGGCTTCATGGGACGTCGTCAGTAGGTGGGGCAAACGGCTAGGGTTCCAATAAATAAACAAGCATTTGACAGTTGCAGGGATGCCAATTCCACTGTAAACTTTCGATTACAGTAAAAGCGGAATTTTTTATGATAAAAATAAAACTACCGTCAGTAAACCTAAAATACGATTTAGTTCAATTCAATAATAATTGATGACTCTCGCAGGTCAATATCAGGCCAATTCAGTCATTATCATTATATTTAGTGTCACACAGGCTATAACTGAGACAGCAAACGAGTACTTCGATCTCTATTTAGACTACTCGACCAGTTGTGCGTAAGCGTCACGAGTCCGGTAGGTCGAAATGGTCGAATCTGATGCGCGCTTGCAGCGTTTATTTATATCCCAACTAGATTTTGCCAAGCCATACCTTGTATAGCTCTCTTGTTCCTGTTGGCTGTTTACAAATTCCGTGCGCGTACTTTTGATCTGCATGATCGAGGCATCATCGAAGTTTAGTTTATATTTCCACAGCTTTCAACCTAATATTACGTGACCAAATGACAACAATAACAAGTCAGTACCTACAATAGTTTCAGCTCAGCCCTCACAGGCCAAAAGTATTATAATAAGCTATAGTTGTTATAATGAAAATGTTAGCTAAGTAATTTTCTTAGTAACTTTCTTTCTCCAGGCCAAGGTTATTATAGCTTACAGTTCACTAATTACAGCTATAACAATATAAATTGAAGAATTCGGTGATAAACAAGCCTTAAAATTAACATTTGGGTCAACCATAGACAAATGTTATGCTAAACACAAAAAAACGTAATGCAAACACAAGCAGTATGTTTTTACCCCCCCCCCCCCCCCCCCAATAAGTCCCTAATCTCAAAATTAATTGAATCGGTTATTGCTAAAACCCCATAAGTCATTTTTTGTGCTAAACCAGGCAACTCTGGGAAGCTATATTTTTGACATTTCTGCATCGATTAGTGTTAAAATCCCGTAAGTCAGCATAAGGCAAATGAGAATAGTAAAGTATCTCGGTAAACATGTAATGCTAAAACACTCTAAGTCGATGACTTAGGGGATTTTAGTTATAAATAACGAAATGAAAATGACTTAAGGTTTTTTAGCAATAACCGATTCTCAATTCCTGAAAATTTATTCACAATTTCCACCTGTAACAAATTCCCTGACCTTCAAAATTATAGTAAAGCTTTCCGTTCTAACCTTATAAAATAAGAACCCGAAGACTCATCATAGTCATCGTAATACGACTTTTAGATAGGAGAGGAAAATTTGGAAAAAAATAGAAGCTTTAGTAACTATAATAACCTTCATAAGCCAGGATGGGAGCTAATAATTGTGGAACAAGAAAAAAATGGAGTAGTCATCAGATTCTACTACTTACAGGTCTATAAAATATCTATTAAACGCCGTCAGTGATGACGTCAATGGTCAGGGAAACCGGTTACGGTTCCAAATAAACAAGCATTTGACAGTTGCAGAGTTGTCAATTTCACTGTAAACTTTTGTTACAGTATAAATGCGGAATTTTTAGTGATAAAAATTAAACTACCGAGAGACGGCATAAGCTGCACGGAAACCTAAAATATGATTTGGTTCAATTTAATTGATGGCGATCGCAGGCCAATGCCCAAAAACAACCTCAATACAATAAGTCAAACTTCAGGACAACGTGAACTTAAAACTGTAACTAAATCACGACAACTGACAACAATTGCCACGTGAACGGTTTGTTTATCTGGAACCGTTCTAGCCTAGTGACGTCACACTGAAATCAGCTGTCAACCGTCAAAATGGGCAAGTTTTTAAATGCAACGTTAAATACATTGCTGAAATTATTCGATGTTTCCATGTGACGTCATCGATGCTTCCGTTGAATGCGAATTCTCGATGAATTTATGAACTGTTCGATGAAGTTTTCGAATAATAATTGTAATAAACAACGAAACCTAACCCCTTTTTATTTGTTGTTTGACATTTACAAATAAATAAAAAGGTCCTGTCTTCTGCAGGCGTCGGTGCAATTATTAAAACTATAATACAAAAATTGATTGCTCAGAATCCAAATAGTCATCAACATACAGTCATTGAATGGAACAGGAGATCGGCCAGTTATGGACAGTTTATCATGTTTCATTTCAGAGACAAGATTCTGTAATAACACATTAATAAATTACTTAATTAAAAATATAATATCTGTTATTGACTTCCAAGATTGACTTACTTGTATGGCCGTTCTGCTAAGTCTAAAATGTGACTTGATATCACCATCAGAATAGCGGCAAACGATTTTTGCTATATAATTTGTTAATTTTGTATGTTTATATCTACATTTATTCAAATTTAAGAAAAATAATAGGTCATCTTCGCTGTCTGTCTCTTCAGAAGATGATGAGCTATGCCAAACCAACTTTTTAACTAATAAATACTCCATTTTTAATTTCTTGTGATTAAAAAAGTGTAAATGTCAAAATTTTCCAAATGTAACCTAACATAATTGACATTCATCAAGAATCCAGCGGATTCATCGATCTCCAAGACCGATGGATCTGCTGGAGATAGATTGTTTCCAGCGCCGAAATAAAAAACTACCCGGTAGATTTCACTGGAATATTGCGGTGAATTTACGAACGGACTGCTGGGAGAACTGCTTAATGCGCATAGGCAATCGATGGATTTAAAAACTTGCCCTATAACATTCATATGAGCGAAGCTGCTGATAACTAAAATAATACTACAACAGTCAATTTTCTTTAATTTCATTGTCACAGCATCAATGTCCAATGTCATCAGTCACTTTAAAATGTTTCAGGTACTGTGGTCAAAAATATTTTGTTTGACAACAAACAATATCAAAAACTTGGTATTGGTAAAAAAATTATAAGTTTTTGAATTAGAACTGCATTGCATTAATACTTGCGGTCAAGATAATTCACATAATAATATAATATATGGATATATCATAAGCATATTAAGGAGACCTATTCAACAATATTCTAATCCAATAATGCCAGTGGACATAAAAGAATTAACAGAAGGTTGGCTGGAATTGGAAAGTGATCCAGGTCTCTTCACATTACTGCTCGATGATTTTGGAGTGAAAGGAGTTCAAGTTGAAGAAATATACGACTTGAACAAACCCCTTGATTGTCCCGTGTACGGCTTTATATTTTTGTTCCGATGGGTTGAAGAACGACGGTCCAGACGAAAAGTCATCGACCAAGCGGATACATTTCTTCGAGATGAAGAGGTATTATCAGTTTGTTGCTAATTTTCTGCCTTCAATTAATTAAGTGATACAAATTTTAGATCGTTAATAGCATATTTTTCGCCCAACAAATGGTTCCGAATAGTTGCGCTACTCATGCCTTGTTGTCTATTCTACTCAATTGTCCCAGTTTATCTCTGGGCGATACTCTTCATCGACTTAAAAATCACACCCAAGGAATGTCTCCTGAGAATAAAGGATGGGCCATTGGAAACACTCCGGAATTAGCTTGTGCTCACAATAAACATGCTATGCCACAAGCGAAACGTAGATTAGATAAAGGTAAATTAGTTCAACAAGGCAGTTTAGTTTATCATAATTTATAAAAATTCTAATCCTATTTGATTTAGCAGGTTCAGGGGTATCTACTGGTCGTTTTACTGGTGAAGCATTCCATTTTGTATCATTTGTTCCAATAAACGGGAGACTATTTGAACTGGACGGCTTGAAACCGTATCCGATGGATCACGGCCCTTGGGGTGAACATGAAGAATGGACAGATAAATTTAGAGCCGTGATGGCAGGTCGATTAGGCATCCCCGCTTTAGAATGCGGCGAAATCAGATTCAATTTGATGGCCGTCGTTCCTGATCGACGTTTAGCGATTCAGCATAAACTTAAAATGTTGAATACGAATCGACAAATTGTGGTTGACGCTTTACAACAACTTGTTAAAACCGAAGAAGGCGAACCGAAGGTAAGTGCTGTTGATCTGTTTTTATGTCAGCAGGACAGGGACTGTTAGCGTTATGTGGGTCTTTTATTTATTTTATAAATGATTCAGAAGTTATTTTTGACATTGGTAGTAGGTGAGGCTAAAGAAGAAAAATTGATGAGATTTCCTAACAAATAGTTTAATAAAAGCCATACAAACAAAACTTCCAATATATTTTTTTTACAGGCAGAGTTATCCCTGGAAGGTTACAGAGACTTGAATTCTTTTGCTCCGGGTGATTTAGTAGCGTTACTTCGTAATTTAGAGAACGAGATCTGCGCTTGTGAATTGAGTTTGAAAGATGAAAACGATAAACAGAATAAATATCGCATCGATGATGGTCGTCGCACTCACAACTACGATCAGTTTATTTGCACTTTTATATCGATGTTGGCCGAACAAGGGACCCTGGCAGATCTCGTCGAGCATAACCTTCAGGCACCAAAACCAAAGCCGATCAAACCGCAGAAGAGGTCATCGGAACATCACGATAAACATAAGAAGAAATCGAAAACGAGGATTAAAAGAAGAAGATGATAATAATTAGAGGTGTAAAATTGGGATGCTCAAGTTCTATTCAAATTATTTCTCATGTACATTCTATTTATAATGAAAGTTGTGTAGCAAATGGAGTCATCCGTTGCCAACATCCTCAAAAATAATAAAAAATGAAAGTTGAAATTTTCTTTAATGATGGGCCATTTTTTAAATGCTATAGTCAAAAAAGTAAAGTATGTATACTTTCAGTGGGGATACTTTCATCCACACATGGAGTTGAATTACTCAAACCTTGGCCACACTAGATTAACACCTAAAGGTACCCCTAATTAAATCTCACTATAGTAAAGATCATTAAAGGTACTCATATTTTTAAAATCGGTTTTTAGTTTTAACATGTCAAGAAAATTATACATTTTTTATATACAACCACGTACCCCTAAGTGGGGATTATTAGGTGCACTAATTAAAAAATTATCCTAGTTAAGTTATCCAAATATACCTATATGTCTACAGTTATTTTTAAGAAATTGAAATGCTTCTAAATAGCGAAACTGCCATTTTTTGGTGAATGCCTTCAAAATTTCATCAAGTCGCAAAAATTAATTCAGAATTTTTTTCTGACATAATTTAATAACAATCTAACAATGACCATGACCTGTATCCTGTATCTCGCTCGACCCACATTGCCTGATAACAGTTAATTTAACGACACTCTAATGACCATGAGTCCCAGATGGTCACAGATGGGACACTCGTGTCCCAGAAGAAAAAAGTTTTTTCTTTTTTGTAAATAAATTTATAACATACAATTTTTTTAAAAACACTAAAATCGAGAAAAAAAAGGCGTAAAACTTGTATAATATGCAAAGAACAATAATTCCAAAATAATAGAATAAGACGTTATTCTAAAACATTTTTTTACAATAAAAATGTAATTCTTTTTTTAATTTTTTCTTTTCGAATGTAACATTTTTTTAAACCAGCACGAATAATGGCGAGTTACTCGAAAACTGTAAACAATCAGAAAGACCACTGCTTATAGGATTTTTTTGTTCCTGGAACACCTGTATAATATAAAAAAAATTGTTTTTTGTTAAAACTGCATGCAAAGGATATGTATCTTTGTAAGTATGAGAGTTTGTTTTTGCTGATGAAATATATTGTGATCAAACAAATGAAAAAAGTGAGCTCCAATGTAATTTATGAGACTTTTTTCATTAAGGTTTTATTATTTACATAATATTTTGAGTCTGTGATTTTCACTTTGTATTTTCAACGTTTTAAAAACATGTTTTTAGGCCCCAGTAAACTATGCAATTTTAGAGGTGGGATTTTGTAAGTCATCAGTTAAATTTTTATAAGAATAATTATTATTGCCACTGCACTGGTTTGTAACTAAAATTATAGTTTAATGTTTTCTATGATTATCCGTAGTATATTATATTATTACAGCAGTACTTTTATCTGCTAGCAGTTTTATTTAGTAGACTGAGTAAGGATTATTTCCCTCTACTTTATTGGCAAAAAAAAATCATACCAGAATTAAGTGTCGCTATTGTACGATTGAATGAACAAGGGAAAAGAGTTAAAAATTATTTTTCCTTAAGCATTCTGTCTGAATCACCTGCAATAATTAGAATTTAATATTTGTAGTAAATTTTCTATATTTTAGAACATTTTTATCAATTTAAATGAAGCATTTTTTATGGAATTGAAATCTAATAATATTTGCCTAAAATATGAGTAAAAAAAAAGAAGAAATAAAGCAAAGTGAAATAGGAGGGTATACTTCCCCATGATAAAAGTACATTTTTAAAATGGACAAAACACTGATAAAATATTGGTCAAGTACGAATCGAGTCGTGCATTGAGGATTCCGTACTATGGAAAAAATATATTACTAATACAAAACTTTGTGTTGAAGATAAGTTTTCAAAGGCTTGTTTCAAAATAAAATTAAAGTGATTTTAAAATTTTAAGCCGTAATTTCACCTTGATTACAATTGTTTTTAAGTTTTAACAATAGTTTGATGTGACTTAAAGGTATGCTTCCACCAAAGGAACATTGAGGAACTTTTATGTTTCTGTTTCCTTTTTTCGAAAATGTTCTACAAATTTTCTGAATGTTCCACTCGGTTTCTGTTCCAATTTCAGATTGTTCCTTCTTGTCGCCGGTTTCCATTTCGAGCGGTAAACTTCAAAGGAAAATCAGCAAGACGAAACTTGTGGCTACATAAAAGTTCCTCAATGTTCCTTTGGTGGAAACATACCTTTAGATTTTATTGACACCGGCCTCAAATATCTTTATTACAATGTTAAAAAAAATTGCCATAGCTTCAGAAATTATTAGGAGTTGTTCCCGTGGATAGTATTATCATGACTTTAATTACAATTAAGTTATTATTTTCTTATTATTAATGAATTATTTAAGTTAATATTATTTATAAATGAAAATAGAAAAAACAATTGTTATGCCTTGCCCAAGTACATTTTATATGAGAATTTCAAGTCACTATCTCATTTAATTTAGAAGTCACCAGAAGACAGACACCGTTGCAACAACCACATAGTTCCGTTTGGACCCTTCTGGTACCAAACAGTAAAAATGAATGATCCATAATATCTTGGCAAATAAAAGAACTGCCCAAACAGAAAAATCATGTTTAAAGAAGGGAAACGTCGCCCAATAAAAAAAACCACATAAACAATGATTTGTTTAATTTAAATTTAAAATACAGTCTTACTATAGCTACACAAAAATATAAGATCTTGCCGCTATAGACAGATAATAACAAAGTTAAATTTCAATCAATAACAACCAAATATAGGTCAACTTAGAGACGTTTTATGAATTCAATTTCACAATTTCATTGAGATTATCACTTTTTCTTATATACAAGTATAAATATAAACTTATAAATTAAATACAGACTTAGTTAATAATTCCAAGGCGTAAGAATATAAATAAATAATAATAATAATAGTAGTAAACAAGTGGTGCGCAAATGAGTAGTAGTAAGTAGTATGATAATTAAACAGCAAGTATGGCTTTCTTAGCGCTTTCAATTATTTATTAATTTTTCGAGCGACTTCAAGTTTTCAATTTTTTTCAAGTCTTTAAATTTGATGGATTGTTTGAATTACCCTTCTTTTACTAGCATTTTAATTCGTATCAAATTAAGAATGTTTCATATAAATTTAAAGTTAATACTGTTAAAACAGTTTCGTGAGTATCAAAAGAAGCCTTTTTTTATACTAGTGTATTATAATAATACTGAATTTATAAAGCTAAATATTTCATGAAAATTTGGAAACAAAATAATCATTAGGGTTACTATTATTACTATGCAGGTATTTAAGTTTTACAACTTTTTTCAACTTGATGAAACTACTGACACAATAATTATTATAATGATCCAAATAGCAGTAACATTCTTTATATTCTGAATTTGTTATCAGTTTGAGGTATTTATATGAATTTGTTTATTGAATAATGCATCTTCTACAATTTGGATCATAATTATAATTAATAACTTTGTCACAATAGAAAGCAATTTATGAAAAGAATAATAAACTTTGAAAACAATTATTATTACTAATAATATAGAAACAATAACTGAGAATCTGGGGCTGATTATTATTTATCCCATAATGTTATACTTATTATTACCAATTGTGTAAATTATTGTATTTAATAACATTTAACCACTGATTAAATTTTAACCAGAACGTGGGCAAACGTTAGAATAGATATTTCAATTTAGTACTGGGTGCTAAATTTTGATAGTCTAATAGGGAATCTATACAAAACTATCAGAGATAGAAAAAGTGGACCACGAATCCTCGAACTTTTTTTTGGGGGGAGGGGGTGATGTCAATGGAAGGGTGATATTCACATAAGGACCTACCCTATAATAACATTATGGTATCATGATCAGCCTGATTTTTGAAACTATTTGGAACTTTCATGAATATTAACATTCGAAAAAATAAAAGTTGACATATAAAATCATATAAAATTGATGAATCTATATAATTTTTTCCTGTAAAAAATTTATTCAATGGAATGATTATTTTCTTTACTATATTTGATCATAGTTTCAGTTTCATTGACTTCGTATTGTGGCACATGGATTTTGTTAAATGTATAAATGTCACCTCAAAAAATATTCTTTCTTTACTTTCGTAGATATTTCTATTTAAATTATTTTCAGAGAATCAACTGGATCAATCTCAACATACAAGCGTAATTGAAAAAAAAGCACTAACCTACAAATTGTCTTTTGTTTAAAAAACTCAAATCACAATGTTCTATTCAGAAATTATAATAAACAACATTAACATTTCAAAAAATAAATCGATCAAAGCCAAAGCGTCAAAGAAAGCAGCGAAAGTTTTTCCATTTTAATCAACATCAATAAACAATAATTAATTTAAACATTTTCGAACGACTCAATTACAAATTACATATCAGTATTTTTCGATATTTTTTATACAAAACGAACACACCAAAAATTTATAATTTATACTTCGAATAAATTCTTTGAACGATTTATTGTACTTTGAACTTCCCGAATTCATTTTATATTGTATTCGTAAACACCAAATTTTGGGTCTCACTGAACGCTTTGTATAAAAAATGTATTCCAGCCATTGGTCAATCCAACATAAATTAACCTGAAATTTAAAATACTTTTGCCTCTGCAGCAGTTGCACTTGGGTTATTATCTAACAATCTAAGACTAAATGTCAGAAATTTCTTGATCTTGATTCTATTCTTTGAAGATCTACTACTCTTCTCCATACAAGACTATAAGAAGTCTGGTCATCTAAGTTGTTTTTCTTTGGTTATATTAGAATTAAAAAAAGAGCTTATAGTTATATTTAGTGCTGGTATCGGTATCTATTGGAAGATAATCATACAAAAATCCTGTGAAATTTATAGGAAACTGTAAGTAATTGAATGTAGCATCTCAATAATTGAGACTTTCCCTACTTAATGGGTTAAGAAGAAAGCAATCGTAACCTTCTAAAATATTCAAAGAATTTTTTCCATTTAGAATATTTTCAATCAAATTGGAAAGTTTATTTCGTGCAATATCATAAAATTTATTGCCCGTATTCACAAAGCGTTCTGGCCCTGTAATATCTCTAAAATAATTAAATGAATGAGATGGAGATAACTGATTACTAGAGAACGGATTATAGGCAAAGTGCCTATCTGTGCCTTTTTTGCCTATTTGAGTATCTGATGCTTATTTTCACAAAAAATGCCTATTCTTGCCTATTCAAATAAATATTAATTTATCCACCTTAGAATACATTTCATGCTAATAATTATTATTAACTTTGAAAGAATATTTGAAAATTTTACTACCCCACTTGAGATAATTTATTATAGGTCCTAAGTCAATAGCTATAATCCCTTATAGAAATAATAACTGACCCGGACAACTGTGGTGAAAACTGAGGGATATCTTTTCAAGTTCTCAAATTAATATTGTTTCCATTTACTACACATATCTGGTTTTAATGAATCCCAGATGTATCTGTTACTTTCTTACTTCTCATGAATGAATATGAAGGTACTGGTAGACCAGAATTTGCTGGCATAAAATTTTAATACATAAAAATGAGTACCTAAATCAAGCAAAATTTCTTCGTGGATTAAACCATATCCTGAATTCTTGGATGGCGACACAATATTTTTCATCCGAGCTTTTAGCAAAATGGTAAAGTGTAATATTTGTAATTGTTTTATTTATCAAACAACGTGCTTGATGTGAAACAAAATCTTAGGAAAATTGCTGTAAATTTTTGGAAATCGGCAGGAATTTTTAAGGCACATATAAACGTAAATTTGTATTACTCATTTTTTCTATGTATTGAAAATTTGGTAGTAAAATTTGCCTATTTTATTGCCTATTTAGTTCAAGTTTAAGCCTTTTTATTCCAAAAAATGTGCCTATAAAGGCGCCTATTTTGCATTTTTTCTTTGCCTATAATCCGTTCTCTACTGATTACGCTATTATTTGGTAATTATCGTTTGTGAATACGGGCATATAAATGACAAGTTGCTATTTTTTTTATAATTATTATTTTATTATAACATGAAAAAAAATCAACCAACAGCTGGAGATATAATTTGCAGTAACAGTAATCCATCATAAGATGAGAATTGCAAGATGAATTTACTTAATCACAGGTCACAGGAGCAAAAGTTTTTTTGCAAAATTCCATGACAAACAGCCTTACGGCCAATATTATAAACGCTGGTTAAGTTAACTGGCAGATTTTTGTGGTCGTTTCTGGAGAAGATATAGACTATAGGTCGAAATTATTGCATTTTAATTACTCTTGGCATAAAAGGGATTACAAAATTTTTTATAAAAGTTATTCGAGGTCAATATTAGCTTCAAAATCGGGCACAGAAATCTGCCAGTTAACTTAACCAGCGTTTATAATATTGGCCGTTAATTGTACGAAAACTAATTAATAAAAGATCACCAAAGACAAGACGTGTTAATATTGAGAAAATTCCGTTTGATTCGCTGTAACATCAAGCGTTCATTTTATATCAATGCTATGAATTAAAATTAACCAATAGGCTCTTAACATCATTTAGATAATCATTCTTCCATCAATTGAAACAACCTACATACAGAATATGATACAGTGTCGCAGAAGATAAAAAGCTAACCTTATTGGAGGGTTCCGTAGGGTTGATGATCTCATTATCCGCCGTTTATTTGCTTCTCGAGCATCACTTTCAATGTGTGCTTTTCCTGGCGAGTTTCGGCCAGCTCTTCGCTCAACTCCTGGCATATTCTCAACAGGGCCGAATTCTCGTCCTGCAGCTTTTTGAATAACTCCCACCTAGCTTTATCTTCCATGTTTACGGGGCTCTGCTCTTTACACTTTGATGATGCGGGTTTCCTGTAGACTTCAAACGCACCATGCTTACGGGGAGGATCTTCGTTTACTTCGGGCGATGCAAACCTATTAAAAAGCGGAACAGATTCACATATTAAATTATTGAATACTACAAAAGAATTGTGTTTTCTAGACCAGACGACTATAGTAATGGCCATAGTTATAATGCAGCAGTGCTCTTATGGCGCTCATAGTTGCCGCTTTTGTCGTACTTCTGGGAAGCAGGCGTCCACGAGCGTACGCTCTTCATTTTGAAAACGATTTAATTCGTTGCACTTCTGTAACATTTTGTACCTCCGCAGACTGCTCTTTTCACATTGATCTCGTTCATAAGTGAGGATTGCACAACATGGAACAGCACAGTAGAGTTTATAACTTCATACATTAATATTACAATATTCAGATATTAATTAATTATTATATTCTTTTGAATCCGTCAAAGTTTATTATATTCTTCTTTTTCAAATTAATATACATTTTATGAACAAAATTGTTTCGATTATTTAGTAAGTCAGAACATATTCGTAGGTGTAGGTATAATACATACTTATATTGATAATAATAATTAAGTATAAGTATGACTTATTATTTATAGTAAATGAATGTAAATGCTATGACGCGGTATTTGTCATTCCTTCTACAATTTCTTGCGAGAACACATTTCCTAAAGATCTACATTTACTTACTCCACAGAATAATTGGTAGATGCGGAATTTGAATTTTCATCTGAACCGATACTCTGTTGTAGTGGCAATAATTGACGTTGCGTTGGTAACCAAGCATTGATAATTAAGTAAATAGTAAAACCAAATACGCTAAAATATTAATACCGGACACTCCTATACCTATAGCATTGCAACAGGTTGCGTCCACTTTAGCAGCGCCGCCTAGCATGAACTGGGGCCACTAAAAATTAAATTTGGTGAAACATATAGCGGGAGTTTTAAATATCAACGCTGAATAGAAAAGCTCCTAAAATTAATTAGACGGAATAGACGGAGGAAATTGAGACGAAGAATTAATACAACAAAGTTTTCAATATGTTTATTAACAATAATTTATACTATTGCACACAATATTATCAATATAGGTAAGTATATTATAATATTATCAATATTATCAATATTTCAAAAAGATTGCATCGCTAAATAAGTGCAAATTTTAGTTGTCTACTCACTAAATTTCAGATCATAATAAAAATAAAAACGCAATTTGTTTAATGTAAAACCTCTGGAAAACGCCTTTTATCTATCATCCTGGTAATTTATATAGTTTCAAAGTTGTTTTTTACATCTTGCATATACAGGGGTTAAGGAATACAAATTTTTACGAAAATCCAAATGATTTCCATTTTGAGACTATACTTGACTGATATTTTCCAAAGACAATACAAGTTCTTTCCCTTATTCTGGATATCTAACTCCCACAAAATTTCAGTCACCTAGATTGGTTTCGCGAAATTTGAAGTGATGTCCCGTATACAAACCACATGACTCAATTGAATGCTTTTTTAACGAAAATCCAAAATTTCTCCACAAGTTCGAAAATATTTCAATTGCCCTCACTCATCTTGAAAGGTTAAGCTACTGGGGCGTCTTGAGAATAGAAAGTGTGCAGTTTTGGATACTAAATAAATAAATATAAGTAGAGGTAGGTACCTACTAATATCTATATACCTATTAATAAGAGATAATATCGACGACACAGGTGAATTTGAGAAACCCCTTTTTCATGGTCTATGAGTCAGGGGGCGGATCCATGGACATTTGATTCTCTGGGGTGTTTTTTTAATAGTCAAGTAGTTCTCCATAGTTAATTTTTGTATTCAATAAGCACACCAATAATAGCCCTTTATTTACACGTTAGGTACAAAATTATTTATGTAAAATCTTTTTTGCTTTAATATTTCTTTTTTTTTTTTGAAGATGTTTGTCCAAATTTCCATTGTATTCCTTGATAAAACAATTTATCAATACATTGAATAACTTATCTATAAATATGTATTGACAATCGCTGCACAAGGGGCAATCTAAAGGCAATACTATTTTATTGCGCAAAGTTGTTTTAACATTTACTTTAGTGGCCAGCAGAGTATTCTTGAAATGCGTGTCAAACACACGTACTATGCGATTGCTCATTTCAAGGGCACATGTTTTTGGAAAAAGGAAAGCAGCAATATCATACTTTTTCATAGAAATGTGAACTAGTTCAATATGACCTGGATCATCGTTTGTTGCCATTTTAGGCATGCACACTTTACACAATTTACTGCATACCCACCCAGTAATGTAGGCATATCCATTCGCTTCGAGTATGTTTTTTTTACAAATTACCACCTCATCTCCTTTTAAGAATGTGGGAGAAACTTTAATTTTTAGATTTTTCTTCTCGAAATCTTCCTTTTTTAATAAAAAGTTATCGATGTCTAGGTCGCAATTACTAATTCGGGAGGGCGTCAGAACTTGATTGCACATTGTGGACCGCAATGCGGCTTGAAATTTAGAAGCATCAGGAGTAACATTGTTTCCTCCTTTTGCTCTCAATATTGAAAATAGATTTTCGATACAATCTTGCGTTAATCGTCTTGTCATCAAGTACCGAAAATTGTAATTTTCTACTAAATCGCTGAATAACATCTGTAGTGCCCTAATATTTTCCCTCCATCCAATAATAGACGGTGGAAGCTTTCTGGTTTTATTGAAAACCACTAATTTTTTAAGCATTTGATCAATTTCATGCAAAAAATTCCAGTGCTGTGAATTGACTTTTACCGGCCTTCGAAAAACTTTAGCTTCGCTCAATTTGAGGCTATTGAAGCAATCAAAAAGATTATCAATATTTTTGATAAACTTCGCAGTGAAAGCTGCTGTTGAAGGTAAACTGTTAAAAGCTACATGTGTCAGAATTCCACGACTTACGGAATGACTTAGTACTTGAGCAGCGAGGCAAACTCTCATGGCAGAAAAAGGAGGCAAGGTGATATGTTTTTTTGTTAACTTAGGTGCTAGGCGCGGACTCATTATACTATCTTTTTTATAAAATTTTTCTATATGGTCCCAACAATATATTTCTTCTTTGAACTTAATATCATACTTCTTGAGGTTGTTTCTTGTAGACTTGAGCAAGTGGGGACTATCATGAAAAAAATAAATGCGTTCTCCATTGAGCACAGCAAAAGGATTTTCAAGACTAACATTAAATAATTTTCGCATTCTTATGTTATTTGTACCTTGATCACATACAATCACTTTTGGAATAAGACCACATTTTTTAACTCGTTCTGCTGTTATAGACAAAATCTGTTTTAATCCTTCGGCTGGCATGGGACCTTTGGATAAAAAATACCCAATGACTTGCTTAAAATTTTCTTTTATACCCTTGACCATAACTACGAGTGCCTGATCACAGGGACACAATTCTTTTTTTCCAGAAGGAAAATTAATTTCTGGCCCCCAATCCTCAAAGCCACATATCATTTTGTGAGTTGTATGTTACTGCACGCTTTAGAGACATTTCATCAACAACAAGGGACACGATTTTTTGTTCGGGCTTGAAATTTTCTGTTTTTATTGTTAGCATTTCAAGTATATTTTGATTGAGTCCCGGTGCTATGTCAAGATTTTTCAACCACCGACGTAGCGATCTTTCACTTGGAAGATAAAGATTTTTCCTCATAAAATTGTAAGCGGTTGGTGAACAATGATATAACGCAAGGGCAAAACTTTTTTCATCACCTAGATAACGTCTACCGTGATCATTGGAGACTGACGACAATCTTATTTGAGACAAAAAAATTTTTCTTTGTTCTGCAGTCATATTCGAACTGTGTTTTCTTTTCATCGAGTTAACCTTAACATTTAGAAGTCTATTCTCTTTACGAAGTTTTATAATGATTTTGTTTTTGTGCGTATTTGATTTTTGACAGTTTCTCAACTTTTTCTTCATTTCAGTTGAAGGTTTCGCTGCAAGAAAATCTGATATTACTGTTTTGAGTTTTGCATGGCATTCATAATTTTACCTACCTTGACTTTCAATATTTTCATCTGGATTTGAATCATTCAAATGAACAGAAGCAGCTACTAAGTGATTTGAATCAGTTACCGTTGATGTATCCCCACAAATAAAAGCCTCCTTGAACGTGCGCTTCTTGGGACTTCTTTGAGTAGGCGTTGTGTCTTTCTCAAGAGGTAAATTTATTGAAGGAACAGTATTTCGTTTTAGACTGTAAATACATAATAAACATTGATAGGATATTATTTAAAATAAGTCACCTAACTATAAAGAACATTATTATTGTATTTGCTTACCCTTGCGACTTATTTGCTGGATTAACAAAATCTTCATCTTTGAAATGGTTAGAACATATATGGCGAGAATACGGCTTTAACACTCCACATTTTTTAAACATTTCGCCATTCATCGATAAAATAGTCCATTTCTTGTTCCTATTTTCATCAGATAGTTATAAAATATTAATAATTTTTTTATTTTTTATTTACGCGGCTTCTATAGAGTTAACTTTATACATACAATTCTTTATTCCTGTTTGGAAAACTGTGGAAAGATCTGGAGCTCAATAGTCCATAGTTCAAGCAATCGCTCACAGCACATTTTTTTCCAACCATTTCATTCACTTTAATACAACTCGGGTATATATTTTAAACGCCGATAATTGTACAAAACAACACTTATCTGCCGATAATGCTTTTAGAGTATAACTTTGAGTTGAAATTATTTAAAACTAAAACATTCAATTACTAACGGCAAATTAATTTAAATATGCGTATTTGTTAATATAACTGACTGCAGTTGTCAAAAACCGTGAAAAGTTACCTAACTTTGAATTTAAAAACAGCTTATAGTGGCCCCAGTTCCTGCATGAGGGCGCTGTAAAAATGGACGGAGGTTTTGAGAGGAAGTGTCCGGTATTATATTTTAAGGTATTTGGTAAAACTGTCATGTTAATTACAGAGGTCATAAAATAATTCACGAAGTTATATTTATTTTTGTATTATTTCTTGAATACTTGAATAACGGACAGCGATTTTGAGTCTCAATATTATTTTTCTGCACTTAAGCTAAAAACCAATACACTATTCCTTCTTTCTCGGAGACAGTGCGTATGTTGTTTTGTTTTTTTAAACAAAACGAAATATTCTTGGACCGCAACAACAAGTTCTCAGTTCAACAGCAAATACCTAGGCTCCAAGCTAATACGAGTGTTGATGTATATTTAATTTAATATTTTGAAATATCTAATTTGAATCAGTACTTAAATTGAATTAAGACTGAAAAAGCACATGTTAACAGACTCATTGGTAACATCCCCCTGAGAAGAAGAATAAAGTAAGTACTTGACCTAAGTCCCCTGATGAAAAGAAGTAAATTGCAAGTGATAGGCACTACGTGAAGATAGAAGATGATTATATGATTACATTGCCGCATACGGCCAAAGGAGAATCTTATACATAACAGGCAAAAATACTGAGACATCTACTTGAAGTTGTTTTTTCAAAAAGTGTTAATGAATATATAAAATGCAAAGGCAGTATACCTGCCTATCTATCAAATAATCGTCACTTCCCAAATAGGGAAGCCTTGATAAATAAAGTCATCAATAAAGTAGCAAGAAATAAAATTTTATCAACAAGCACTACGATTTTCATTTTACCTACCTCTTTAAATAAGGAATGTGTTCAAATAATATTTTTATAATGTAAAAGCAATAGCCACAAGCATTGCAATATGCAGTCTATACGTTATACAAACATCAAAAATTATTACTTTTTGACATTTCAACAGAACCTCAATTATTTTTGTCTAGAAATCCTGAGAATAGAAATGTCAATTATCTTTCGATTTTAATATTTTTATATGAACCTGTGGCACTGCTTGCATTGAACTGACAACGCTGTCAGTTTTTTGCCCATTTAAAATGCATTGCCCTATGCTACCCACACTGCATATTATCTATGGCCATTACTATAGTATGTATATGTAATTTCAATTTACAGGCCTACACTGTCTCCTTATTAACTCTGCTCAAAAACATATCACCTAAACAAAAAAATTACAGTCTCTGGATCTGGAACATCACCTCATAATATAATAATAAAATTGTATTTTTCGTTTAACAATACTCTTACCTGGCAAACAATTTCTTCCTTTCAGCTTCGTACATTTCACCGGGAAACACAGTCTCCTCTCCCACGTTCTCGTACTTCTCCATTTTGTCAAAGTCGGCAAACCCGCCGCCTCCCCCCGTCTGACAGTCGCCCTCGCTCCGCTGGTTCACCAATCTGCGGGCCTGCGGGCTAACACGTGGCGGAACCGACGGAGGCCCCTTGCACAACCGGTTCAGGTCCAATGAAGAGCTGCGCCCATGCGAGCGGAACGGCCGGGGAGGGGGCGGAGGGGGCTTCTCCTTTTTGGGTGGCGGAAAAGCGGGGAGACTCACGGGACCTGCTTCATCCGTTGAAACTGGAGGCTGATGATTCGGCGGAGGAGGGATGGCTCCTGGACCTATGAAAGAAAGGTTTTATGGTTTTCATCTATATCAGTAATTTGTAAAATATCAGGGTTGTAGATTATTATTGAAAATGAAAATTTGACTTCATGATATCAATGTTCTTTCTTACCAGGAAGTGTTATTTTCTTTGGTTGTGGCCTCTGAATAGCGCTATGGTTATGAGATGAAGAGATAACTGATGATTGGACATTTGGAATCTCTAGATTCTTCTTTGGGCTGGGTCCTTCTATTATGTCTTCATTAGGAGGATATTCCGGTGTTAGTCTAAGAGCTACAGGATGCAGAATTTTCGAATCCTTATCCAGGGTAACCTTCTGGAAATCGAAATTGACAGGTTTAGGTCCCGGCGAAGATATAGAACTCGTTGGACTCTCGATAAACTTGGTCCACTCTTTAGCAGTGTCTTTCGTTTGAGGCGATAGGATTGGTTCGGTTTCGGGACTAACGGAAAGCGGCGTTTCATTGCCGGGAATCAACGAAGGAGGTAGAACGTCAGGTAATTCTATGTGGTTTCGTCGTAAGACTACTAAATGCATGGCAGTATTGAATTCTTGCAGACTCAGCGCTCCGTCTTTGGTAACATCGGCCAGCTGCCAGATTTTCCTCAGCTCGTGGACAGGAAGTCGAGATTTTTCAAAAAACATTCTAGCAACCGGACCGGCCAGGAGCGCATTGGTATCCGGTTGGAGTGACTTAAACTGGTTGGTGTAGTATTCACGTTGTTCTTGAGTGATTGACCACACTTCGTTTGACACTTCTGTGTCTTCCTCACTACTGTGCTTGTCCGACGATTCTTCCTCTGTACCTAAAATTAAAATTATACCGTTTTATTCATTAGCAAATTTGACAGGTGACAGCTCAAATACTTATTCCACACGCCACACCACAAAAGATTTGATGTTTTAGGCATCACTTTTGTTGAAGCAATAACAATTGACAGCCACAAAGAATGATGTAAATGATTAGTTAACAGAATTGAATATAAACATGTCAATACTGTCAAAATAAGACTGACTTAACTTGAAAGGGGGAAATGTTCATAAGTGTGGTTGAGAATTATTACGCTTGAAAAGAAATAATTCTAATAATAAGAAAAAATGTATTTTGTTTTATACTCCAGTGATGTCATAATAACGTGCAGAAATTTTAAAATCGAGGCTTAAAATATGTTTTCACTTTAGCTTTTTTCACAATTTTAAAGGGCATTTAAAGTAAATTCTTCTCTGTAAACTACTCAATTAAAAAAAATTAAAAATAGCAATCTACTTGGTATTCACTAGGTAGGTACTCACCCAGCAGCTGCCTCTGCTCCTCTGACACCAGACCCTGCCAATCTCTGCCCCCCCAACTTCTCCCCTGCACACTATTGGTAGGTGTGGGACTGTCCGAGGCGACGCTCGAAGCCCCCGGCGAAGTGTTATTAACTATACTCAGAGTGTCACTGTCAACCTCGGAATCGGTGCTGGTGGCATCCAGCTGATCACGACTGTAGTCACCTTCACTGCGAAGTTCGATCAAGTCGGCGATGGGCGAAGAAGCCTCGTGCTTGATCCACGTGAAGCGAGGCAGCGGCAGGTCCACAGTGGCGGTTAGGAGGTCGCTCCGGATGGGGATGCCCGCTTGATAGGCCGCCACTAGCTTCAGAGCCGAGAAGAATTGTTTGCGGTTCAGGTAGTTGGTGGTGGGAGACCAGCAGGTGTCTGCGATCTGGGGGAGATGCGGGGTTGGGGTTAGTGTTTTTCATTACTTTTATGACTCCCATTCATAAAAAAAATGCGGAGCTTCATTTTAGAGAGTACATAATAAAAAGTTACATGATTAAACTGATTATTTTTTATTGGGGTGCTAATATTGTGGAAGATGTAACAATAATAATTATTGTTTCTTTTTTTACTCTGTTTAGATCCAGAAAAAATATGGTTGTAAAGATATGTGACTATGAAACTAAAATGAATATCAGACCACTTCTAGGGATGGGAGTAAATAAAGTATAATTAGATGTTAAATGTTAATGTCGAATAAATCACAACAAATTGATCATGAATGTTCAAATAAAAAAAAATTAATTAACATTTTCTGAAGGTAATTAATTCTGAATAAACAGTAACAGGACCATTAGAATACTTTATTGCCATACTCCATCAACAAGCTTTTACCACTAGTAAAGTCTAACATATGAAATTACAATAATTGACCTGAACTAACGACCCATTAAATATTTAATGGTATACATATTTATATCACACACTTACTGAGCTTTTACTTTTACTTTTATCCATGATCATTAAATAAATGATGATTTGTTATTTTTTTCTTGTGAAAGAGTGGGTGCACATCTATATCAAATAATGATATGATTTTTTTTTTTGTGAACAAGGCTCAAATCGCTGAAATCTTATAAAAAAAATCGTAAAATAACTTTATAGATATTTTACAGTAAGTCAAAATAAGCGAAGATGGAATCATTGGCATTATTGGAGGAATTTTAAAGTGGATAATTGCAGTGTTGGCGAAGTAATGTTGTAACTTTCATAATTTTTTTGTGTTTTTTTCACTTCTGTAGGTTTATATAGGCAGACACCAAAGCAATAATTGTTGCATGAATTACAGCCAGTATTATAAAGACTCATTAAGTTAACAGGCAGTTTTCTGGGGTCGTTTCTAGAAAAGTTATCGACCGTAGGTGGAAAATATAGCAATTTAGTGATTCTTGAAATAAAAGGAATTACACAAAAATGTAAATTTTCCATTCATTTGATGTTGCAAGGTGCATTTTTTGCACCTCCTGTAAAAATGTAAGTTACAAGGTTACTACAGACACTTCAATAATTTAAAGAAACCAGTTCTTAAATTTGACTACACTGCTACATTCAATGTTTTATTTCAAATTATAAAATGCACTAGCGCAGAATAAATATTTGATGGAATCTTGTGGTAACATTAGTACCTACCTAAAATAAGCTATCAGAGTACTACTGGAATCAGAGAATCTACATGACTGAATCGAGAGAGATGTTAATAACCGCCAGCATGTCATTGAAATAATAATAAAAAAAATATTAAACTAATTTCTAAAGAACATTGATATTTGTGGTGTGGAGGCCTGATGAAGCTCTGTTGACAATGACATACCTACGATTTGAAATTGTCTACTGACAGAAAACTGGAAATTCAACTGCACAATTGAAGGGGAAGACTGTATCAGAGGCACAATAAGTGTCCAAGAGTAGTTAATAATTGCAAGGGAAATATTCGAAATCACTCTTACTCTCTGAGTAGCCTATGTTACTCCAATCATTCAAATATGGTCAAGGTGCTAAAAGGCCAGCAGGAGAAATTAACAGCGAGAAGTTTGGAGTTAGTGACCTTCTTCATGACTTTAAATAGGTACTCAGGAATAGAGCATTGGGGGCAATTTAAAATGTTTCTTATTTTTTTGGGAATTGGTTTAAAAAAAAACCTTGATTTTCAAGTACATTCTGCACTTATTAATATTAACAAAAAATCAGTAACACAATAATTAAGTACCTAAATTTCCAGTGAACATTAATGTTCTTTGCCAATTGTAGTAATTACCTACCAATTATTTATGAATTGTAGTTTCTAGTAGTGCACATAAGAATGATATTGTGCTTTACTTACAAAAAATAAATTAGTGAAATATGCAAAAATTCCATTAGAAAAACACTCGTAGATTGATGAAGCCAAGAACAAATAATTACAAGTAAATATTCCAAAGTTAAACAGCAATGTTAAGCAGTTTTACCTGAGTAATAACATCTTCAGGTACACTTCCCGACTTTATCAAGTCCACAGTTTTAATTATGGAAGCTTTTCCAGACTTTTCTTCGTCGCAGCACAAGAAAACGTCTGAAAAATATCTTCTCAGGGTATCCGAGAGCTGCAGCTCTTCCATTTTTTTAATTTAAATTATCCAATTTAACTCCCAAACAAGATCTCAAATCTCAACTCTCCTCAACTTCGAATTTTCTTTCCCAATTTTTCCATATTGAGGTTTGCCTCAGGTGAGGTGAGAGGTTGACATTAATCAGAAATTTAAACAAATTTAACGTCAACGTAAGTGACGTATCGACATTATTGATATATTACGATAACATTCGATCTTACGAGAACTGCGCTAGAGTCCCTAAATATACCTAAAAGAGTGTCGCGATACTGGCTGATTGGAAGTGAAATGACACATGCGCGAAATTTCTATTGTTTTATTATTCAAAGAGAAATTCTTTTGAATTGTCCTATTGAAGTTTAAACGAACTGTTTTTAACCGAGACGTGTATAAATAAAGGTTTTGCTTTAAAAACTGAGGTGACACAAACTGACATTATTAAAAAGCTATTTCGGAGAAACGAAAAGTAAAACTTTCGTTTGGAGGACATTTTCACCGATGGAAAAGCGGCACAAAGAAATGTTCCTCCAAATGTAAGTTTCTACGATTTTTTAATTAGAAAAATAATATTTGTTTATGGAGCAAACAAGAGAAAAAAATGGTAACAATATTAATTAATCCTGTTTAATTTTGCTTTAGGTAGGTACTATCAATCGTAAAGTATTTATATCGTGTGATCCACAAAATTTTTCATCAACTATTGCCTTGAATAAAATGAAGCATGTCTGTCAGATAAAACACAAACAATCGGTAGACTTATAAGTGAACTACTCCAATCAAAGATCTACAAATCATAGAACAATAAATAAAAACATGACTATGTACTTACATTGCACTACTCAGCAACTTTGTTGAGTAAAGAAACTAACCTGAAACAGTAACGACATCTGCTGAGTACGTGTGGTGCTGAGCTTATTACTAATTTCAATTAGGCATTGGTTGTATTTGAAGGAGGATGAACAGCGTGAGTCGTTGTAGGGTACCTGTATTACCGACACTGACGCTTACGAGCCCTAGTGTCAGTAATACAGGTACCCGAAGTCGTTGTTATCTCAGAATCACAGAATATTCTGTTTTTCTAAACGAGGATCAAATATAACAATTTAATTTGACGTTTCAGTTCGAGTTTGAGTTTTATAATTTATCATTCTATAATTTCACTTCCAATTCCAACGCACAAACAATAACAGAATTTATTAAGAATGGTGGTCAAAAATGGCATGAATCATAAAAAAGTGGCAATTATAAGGTAGGTGTTTAGTAATAAACCAGTAATTTCATCAGGTTCTTAAATTATAGTCATGAATTATCGCTTTTCGCAATATCTTTAATATTCTAGTGAAATTGACAAAAATTGAAATTAAATATGACACATGAGAATTTGAACTACTGAAGTTATTTTAAAATTATTTTATTAAAATGAGCTCAGACATGACTGCAATAGCCATCTCTCTCTTCCAAGGCACTATTTGATGAAAAATTTTGTGGATCACACGATAAAATGCTTTAGTATCTTCAACAATTGCTTACCAATGAATCGTTATTCCAGACTCTTTTCTTCCGCTACGGCCTTGGCAACCAAAAGCTGTATAATTCACCCTAATTTCAACGTAACACAAACTGAAGCAAAACTTTATCAATGCGCAAGATTGTAAACGGTGATACCACGCTGTCTGCCAAGTCAAACCACGCCAGAGTTGACGAGAAATCGAAATATTTCAAACCTGTAAGTTTACCTAGTCTAAGCACGAGTGGAACGCGTCCATATTAACTGATTTTATTATCACGATATTCTGAATAAGTTTGAAACGTCAACAAGTCAAGTCATAATTAATTATTTTATCTATTAGTCAGGTCTTTTCTGCTATTCTGTTCTGTGTCACTAGTCACCCAATCAAATCAGTCAAATCATTAATCAGATTAATAATTATAATTAGTTTTATCGACATTGAGGGGAGGGTTTGAAAATAAGACTAAAATAAAATCATTAGCATAAATTTAATTAAAAATAGATACTAATTATTATCGCAACACCTTGGCAAATTGATTAATTAGAAATTTTTCGGGGTAATTCAAAAAATTAAACCTAATTCATAAATTTTCTGGATTATTACTGCTCCAATTTTTATTTTAACTTTTACAAAACGATAATAATATGAGACATCCTCCTCCGAATCCTCATCCATAAATCCTTTCCTGGAAAGCGTTTCAAAAATAAAGTTTTGTAACGGTAACATGGTGAAATAATATTTAATTATTTTTTAAAATTATGTATATTTGGCTAAATATAATATCATTAAATTCAAGACGTTAAGAAAAATCGACGATTTGAATTTTATTTTTGAAAAATACAAATTCGCAAGTTAAATTTTTTTTATCTATTTATTATTGAGTAATGGCGGTAATGATCACTCTTTCTCATTCATACAATAAACCGCTAACACTACACTAACCACTCCATGTTGTAGTTTGTAATACTTGATTTGATTGTCATCACAGACACACGGCTGCGTTGATTTCGAACATGTGAGAGAGAAATAACTCAACAGGTTACGTCTTAGATGCGTTCAAAATATAGATTCCGCTTTGCACCTTTTCTTTTAATACGCCTCCAGGTTTGCACACGCGGTTTGATCGTCTGAGAAGACGAACGACGTGAGTTGGATTTTATTATCATGTTATTAGAAAATTTTAGGCGTTTAGATTAAATTATTAGATAAAATCGTAAAAAATGTTCACTTTTCGTCGACGATAGTCCAGATCTAGAAGGTAAGTTCAATGTTTGTCACATTTCGATTGGTCTTGTGCGGGTACTTCCTCACGTTATTTTAAATTTCGGTTAAGTATTGGCTCCTGCTTCCTCTATAAGTAAGTCCTCGAAACCCAAACTGATTTTCACCATTTTGAATTTTCATTTCTGTTTTCGATAAATAGCAGTGTACTATATGCTTTTTAGGTATTATTTACCGGTTTATTTTATTTTTTTTAACACGTTTTTAATAATGCATCTATTACTTTTTAATGCATGCTTTTAGAAAAAAATTTACAGGTGCTCTTAAATTTTTTATATCCCCAAGAGAATGGTGGTGATTCCTCTTAAGTTATTATTCCAATCAAAAGCTGGATATAGTGCCACAGTTTCTGTGATGAAAACCTGACTCCCACTGCGTTAGGGTTTTTGCAAATTAAGGCTTTGAGGATTTTGGTGCCTGATGCTGTTAGGCAGCAAAATTATACTTTTCTGCTTTGGCAACAAAAGTGATTTTTTTAAATTATGCAATTTAGATACCTATGTAATTAAATATAGAGCACTGAAAACTCATAACATACTGTTAATTCAAATAAATAACAATTGGTGTAAGAACTATACCACCAAACTCGACCAAATACAGATTGAATGTCTTCGCTGGTTAGTTCGGCTGTAAAATTCGGCCTCGACATTCAATCTGCATTTTTGCTGCCTAGTTAAAAAAAGTAATGTTACAGTGTTGTGTTGCCTATACTTACCACTAGAGTTCCTATCCCAAATATAAAATGTGCTTTTGTCAGGGTCTACTGACCGCTAGATCACAGAATATCTATTGTTAATTTGACAGGTGTGCTAAGCTAACATGATTGTTCTATTCTGTTCGGATGCAAATTTTAATGAACTATTTTTGTTTATTTTGATTGAGGTTGGTATAAAATGATAATTATTGTTGAAACCTTTACGTACCTATATGCTGTTTTATAAGGACGGATGTATAAAAGATGTATCCTGATGTTGAGAAATTACGGTAATCCTGTACAATCTGTCGCTAAATTTTACCCTACCATACCTATAAATAAAAATAAATGCGTCGTAAGTCAGGTCTTTGGTCAGGGTAGGGTTTTTTTTCCTTAAAATGGCCTTGAAATGAAAAAAAAACCTACCCTGACCAAAGACCTGACTCACCGAATCGGAATTTGGAGGATTTATTTTTATTTATATGGTAGGGTAAAATTTAGCGACAGATTGTACAGGATTACCGAAATTACTTTGTAATAATTTTAATCCTCATTGTATAGTTTAAAATTTTTTTTTTGGGTCCATCATTTCTGTCGATATACATCTACTATGTGGATGGACCAAATTATATCATGGTTATGCAATATTTATTTGATTTTCCGATTGTAAAATCACAGATTTATTTTATAAAAGCCAGCTAGATCATCTCAGTGTCGCTCACTTTTCTCGTTATTATGCTACTCCCCTCTGTAGATGGTTTAAATTTAAATTTAAGCCTCCGCTGGTAGGGGCACCACTTATTTTGCGGTCATAAATAGAGGCTGATTTTTTTTACTTCTAATTACAGTTGCCAATACAAATATACCCTATACCCTGTATTCCCTGTAATACTACATAACGTTTGTTGGCTACCTGAAATGTTGTTGGAAAATACTGTAACAAAGATTCTGAGGACGAATTTAAAAATCACTTTGAATCAAGTTTCTTTCTAAAAATTTCAACGCGTATTTTGTCAGTGACTAGGTACTTATATTTTGTCAGTAACTTATAAACTCCAAAAATAGGAATTCAAGAACTATTCTTATATTAATTTGAGTTCTCTACTCCCTTGAAGTTGCCCCGCAAATTATCTTGGAACACTCAGTATTGCAGAGTTCTGATCTGAGGAGAACACGGAATAAAGCCCTTTAAACGATAAACTCACTTTTGGGGGCTAACTTTTAACCCCCACTTTTCTCAGAAAATTATTTTTGATGTAATAAGCAATAGCAACAAAACTTGTAGTTCTAGAGTTCCTGTACATTTTCGCAAATAGTTCTACGATTTTTTTTACAAAATTTTTGGTCAATTTATGGATTTGTAATATTTTATAAATCCAGTTTTATTAACTTCTATTTCATATTACTTTTATTGACTAGGAACTTGCAATGGTTTTATTATCCCTTTTAAATATAGACTTTTTATATTTTATATTATGTAGAATAGAAATTGGCTCGGAAATTGGTCAATACAAATTTTAAACCATGAAGTTGTGGTAAATATGCAAATGACCTCAGTCCATAAAGCTATTATAATAGTAGAATAAGAAGAATTCTAACCAGTGTTGCCAACCTGGTGATAGCTAAAGTCAGTAGATTTCACTGAAAAAAAAAACAGTAGGCATCAGAAAAAATCGGTAGATTCCGAAAATAGGTACCAATCCTCCACTTTACCTTGCCGCTACATTGCGCATGCGTGAATGTCAAGAATTCAGACCAGCTGGAATTACTTACTCACGCCTGCGCAATACATAACGGCGACATCACGACAGTTGTGGATGATTAACCAAAAATAAAAGTCAAATGTTGTTCTTTCGGTTGTCAATTGCAGTTGGCGATGAATAATGGATCTCACATCACATCATATAGCATACGGAATTCACCTGTTCCACAGTAAAAAGCATATAAATAAGCCTAAAATACCAAATAACTCACCCATAATAGTCGGGCGCAGATTTATTATACATAAACAAAATATCGGTACCTAGATAAGGATAGAAATCGGTATATCGGTAGATATATTGCAAAATCGGTAGATCTAATCAATAAATCGGTAGGGTTGGCAACACTGATTCTAACTTTATTGATTATTCTCCTCTTATTTCAACAGCCTCGGAACCTTTCGGTCCTTACCTCCTCCTAGTCATAGCCGTTCGTTTAAATCTGCCACAAAAGTTTGTTAAAATTCTCATTAAATATGGCGACTTCCGTCTTTAACTAATAGCCTGTTGGGGTCTGGAATGTTTGACTTTATGATACCCATAATCGAAACTTAATTTTTCATAAAGACTAATAGACCGTTTGGTAACGAACTACTTAATGACCCTTTATAATACTCGCTGTTAGACATTTTCTTGTAACGCCCATGTCACCTGCAATTAACCGCCCAACTACAGCTATCAGGAATGAGAATTAACTTAAAACCCACTGTAATGAAGAGAGATGGCCTGCTCTCTCTCGGATCGCTTCTGTACTGTTTATCATAATTATTTTATATCAGCGTAGTATTTGTATTTGTATTTTTGAGGGTGATTAAGTTACTGCGACCTAAAAGATCTATTGTATCCCCTCTACTGTGCTTCGCGTGGTGTGGAATCCCTTTAGTGAAGCACCCTCTCCAAGTCCGTTTCCTTGAGAAACTTCAGGATTTTGAGAGGATCAAGGTCGGGTAAGTTCCCTGCCTCTAGCTGGTGATGGCCCAGAACATTACTTCTTTTGAGTTCTATCGCATCGCAGTTGAGCAGCAGGTGACGTGGTGTCTCGTCTCCTTTCCCGCAGAATCTGTAGACGCCATTTTCTTCTATGCCTAGCTTGCTCAGGTGTTCCTTGAGCTTGCAATGCCTCGTTAGGAATCCCGTCAGTGTTCTGTTAATTCTCTCGGTTAAAATTCCCGAGAAATTCTTTGGATTGTCTCAACCCCGAGAGGTTCCTCCAATGAGTTTCTCTCAGTTTTCTTCTTCCTTTTGGAATTCTGCTTGAAGAAAGTATCTTTGAAGCCACAGAATGGTTCTGGTTCTATGAAGGGTGTCGATGCTCCTTTTCTTGCCAATGAGTGGGCATTCTTCTTGCGCTCGAGGTGGTCTCGAGCACAAGGATTGTTTAGATTGCCGACTGTCTTGACGGGTGACAAGCCCCGCTCGGTCAGCAGTCTGTTTTGCGGTGATGTCCCGCGATTTCTTGTTTTTTTTTGTTTCTTACCATGGTTGATCCCACGAGTAGCTAGGGAAGGGTGTTCCACCTATGCAGAGCTCCGCATGCAAAGGTGAGGGGATTGATACAGTGGGGTGCCCCCTGGTGCCCCAAGGTTGAATCCAGTAGGGCTGGTCTTCTATCCAGTCACGCATCCCATCAGCCTGGACCCCCGCCTTAGGATTTAGGTTTTTTTTAGTGAGGTTGTCTCCTCTTGGTTCCGGCGATTAAGCCGAGACCCCCGCATCTCTCTGTGCGCGGAACGTGACCACGACAACAGATGATACGGTATATCAGATAGTCCACAGTCGGACATCTCTGGCGCCGTTTCCCCTAGTGCAGACCTTTAGTCACGACACGACAACCAGGTTAGGGGAGGTGGTCCGCAGCAGGGTTTTGAGCTACCAGTCTAGAATTTTACCTCCGACGAGCTTTGTCACCACTGCTAACCTTACTCACTTACGCTCATTGTAAGGCCTTCCCCCTATCCGCCACCTGGGGACGCGCCCGATGGGTACTCAACCGCACGGGTATCAACGTAGTAACGTGTACTCTACTTCTGCTAGGCTTGATAGTAAAAATCTGAATTAAATTATAATTTGTGATTGTTGACTTACGATTGATGTATAACTTTTGATTGTTTTTTATTGTTATTCTAGTAATTTATCCATGGAAATCATGAATGTCAGGATGGTAGTTGGTTCCTGCTATTTGGGGGAAGGCGCAATGTTGCCAGTTTTAGGGTACCTGTATTACCGACACTGACACTAGGGCAGCGATTCACTCGTTGACATTCACTTGACAAGGAGACAATTGAACATCTGGATGTCACATTTTTGACAAATTTGTTCACTGGCATAGAAAGCAAAAATGAAAAAAGCAAAGTTTGAAAAAATATAACACGAATAGAGATTGATTAATCCTATTGTTATCTTTATGCAACGTGAACAAGTAGAAACCCTCTTTTTATTGTTGAAACTTCTTCTAACGAGGCGAAAGTTTATCGTTCTTACTAAATACGCTGACAACACCAAATTTTGGAAAATTTTGGAAGGTTGTGCGTTCATTTGCACTCATGAAAAAAATGACGTCTTTTGAAGTTACTTTGTGTCGGTAATACAGGTACCTACCCAACCTAGCCAATTTATTCATTTACAATAACCCCACTACCCCTTTTGTGTGCATTAGTTAATTCTACTTGATTTTTAGAGAGCTTTCTTTTTATAGGCATAATGTTTAAAAGCAAAGAGCTTTGTAATAATTTTTCCATTTTTTTATTCTTGATTCTTACATTAATTTTCCATTGTTTTAAAAAAATATATATGAGTTTGATTGGAACGAATGGTGTGGCTGGAGCTAGTAAAAAGCCAAATGTAAATTTTTAAATACAATTCGAAGCTAGATAGTTATTACAGTGACAAAATTTTAAATTGATAACAGGGACAATAGAGCAAAGAAATATGACAAATTAAATTGAAGAACACTCCATTGTCCACACTGTATAAATCTTGTGTCTGTAGGTAGTATGAAGTTTCATTGAAACGGTCAGTTAATTTTAACACCAATCCTACGGTTTGAAATGTGTGATTTAGGGCTAAAATCATTTAACGAATGCACTATCGTTTTGGTGTTGTAGCATTTCTCTTGGTTCTTGGTTGCCCTGTCAATTCAGTTAACACATTGACTGTCAAAATGGGTTATCTTCTTGTATTCTGTTGTAAACTGTTGGCAGACAACGACCATGAGTTGTTATATCTAAATGCTGAAAATATGAAAAAAATAGTTCTTAAAGTCTTATCAGAGACTTTTATCTCAAAACTCTTTTATCTTCATAATAGGCAAATATAACTTATTTTTTAAATATTCAACAAAATCTTTAGTCTATAAAAAAGTTAATAATTACACATAAAGCAACTTTTTCAACACCTGTCTTCAGCATCAAACTCAAATTGTAATTTTAATTTGTATTCCTTTACTTTTTCCAGATGCCTAATTATTGTGATCAGGCTAGATTATTAAGAATGGGTGATTGCAACCTGTCCGTTTTGTACAATACTGATCATCATAAGTGTGAAGAGAAGATGTGTAAATATTTATACTCGAGTTGGTGTCCCACCTGCGATCGCAACCCCCCCAGACGAAGACGATCGAGAAGTGAAACCAACGAAAGCTGCAAGCGAAAATGTCGTGAGATGAAGACTTTTACCCCTAAAAAATACAATAGAAACCAAGAATACGAGAACATGGAAATAGATTATAATTTAGACGATTTATATTACGATAATAAAGAACACCAACACCGCAGTGAGTGTTGCCATGCTCGCAACAACCTTTTCGAGTTGCCTACGACTTACATTTCAAACAATGGTCAAGTTTCCCCATTGTTAGATAAGGCCCAGTTTGTTGAAAAGCCATCTGATTATGTCAGTTCTGTCCAAAGAAATGTCAAACCCTGTGAGAATAACTTGAAACTCGTGGATAATTTCGATAATCAAATAGATGATATCAGAGACATAGTGATGTCCGAAAGGTCAAAATGCTGCTTCCAAAACTTTAATTTTACTAATGATCGCGTAACTCGTTCAAGCTATGACTTTCATCAAACGAAATGTAAAATTGAACTCGGACCTTTGAAATCACCTTCAAGACCTCTCTGCGTACCTGTCCATAATTATGCCTCTATTAAAAGCAAGCCAAACAGTTACTGTGATAATGGATTGTTTAGAACATCAACCAACGCCATAATTAGAAATGAACTGGAAATCCCGGATCCTCTTAATTCGGGAAATCATTTTCCGTGTCCACAGCACAGCCATTCTTATAGAGCCAACGGGAAAGTTAACGGTGTCAATCACGATAGACCAAATTGTATAAGTTATGATACCAGTACATTTTTTGATAAGAAAACCAATATGGTTAACTTAAGAGAAAAATATATGCAAGAAGTTGAAGTACTTCGTGAAAAATTAGAAAAGATTAAGAAAAACGGACAATTCAATTTTAATTCTAAAGCAAGTAAACCTATTACTAACAAAGTTAAATCTGAACGAGATGAACGAAATGATCAACCAGTTCATAATGTTCATTCTCATGGTGATGGGCTTAAGACGACACTTTTAAATGGTCAATTAAAAAGTCAGATAGTTAGAAGAAAAGGTATTCTCTCGCCACCTTTAGTAAAAATGAGAACAAAGATTATTTTAAAAACTAAGGGAAAAACTAGTGGAGTTCTACTTCGAAAAGTTAAGTCCACAAACAGTAGTGAATTTTCTGTTTCTAGCCGCATTGAGAGGTAAGCTTTTTTTACATACTTCCTACCTATCTTTTTACTATTTAAGCAAGCACGATAGTAATTTTATTTCATACTAATACATTATAACTAGATAAACCCCTGGTTACCGTAACTATAAACATATTCCTAACTCCCTTGAGAGTTATACTGGGCTGTTATTACTCCGTAACTCCCTCTAATGAATTAACAATTACTTAATTTCTAAACATCGTTTGTTTAATTCTGGTAACCAACAATATTTGGATTTCATGTAATTTTCTATAAAGTTTTCTTTTGATATATCCATAGTAATCATGCTTACTCAATTATTAAAAACATTCGTTTAATTTTAAAAACCAACAGATTTGGTTGTTATATATTTTCATTTTGTATGAAATAAAATTATTTATCTATCACGTGAGTTATTGGATGTTAATAACCAGGGGCAACTTAACAATCCCTCGGGACTTACGTCCCTCGGGATTGCAATATGTTGCCCTCTGTAATTAACATCCTCATAACTCCCTTGATACATAAATAACTATAAGCATTACTAATTAAATTTATTTTGTATACAACAGGCCAAACTTTTTAGGACAAACTAGTTTATCCTAAACTCGTTCAACTAGTTTTTCCTAGGCCAAACTAGTTTATCCCAGGACAAACTAGCTTTGCCCAGGATAAACTGATTTTAAAGAAATAATATTTTTGAGTGACAAGAAACACTTTGATAATTTCTGTTTTGTTATCTCTAGATCGTTCAAATATTTCACAATCAACAGTGATTTTTTATGATAATGACTTTAAATTTTGATCGGAATAGGATAAAACTTTGGTGCAAAAACTAAATCTGCACTAAATCTAATTATCTGCACAAAAAATATGTTAGTTGTCAATTTTGACAGTCTTTGTTTGTGTCAGTGAGGACCTTTGAAATCTCACCCATCTCTAAATTTTGATCCGAATGAGATAGAACTTTGGTAAGAAAACTAAATCAACAAATATGGCATGAATTTTACTACTTTTTGACGTAAAACTGATGTGTCGAGTGTCAAAGATGACGTTGCAGTCACTGTCAACTTCAAAATTTTGAGGGGCATGGGGGGGGGCTAGTGTGGGGATCTATTCTGATAACTTCTTTGTCGATGGCGTTTATAGTCCACCCACCCTCTTTAATTTCTGAACCGACTAGTCAAAATTTAAAACTAATATAATTTTTGTGTAGATAATTGAAATACCTTTAAAATAAAGTCTCACATGACCCCCCCCCATACCCCTCTAAATTTTGAAGTTGACAGTAACGCAGTAATGTCATCTTTGATATTTTTCTTGACAAATCAGTTTGTGTCAAAAAGTATTCATGATATTTGATTTAATTGTTCCAATTGTTTTTTGAACACTTTCTTGAGAACATCAATTTTATGTAGCTTTTCGCCCGTATTCACAAACGATAATTTCCAAAATAATTACGTAATCAATTATCCCCATCTCATTCTATTGCAAAAAAACTGCATATCTCCATCTCACTCATTTAAATAATTACGTAATTATTTAGGAAATTATCGTTTGTGAATACGGGCATTTGTGTTGTAAATTTTAATAGATATGTGGTAGGGGTAAAAGGGTGGGGGCGTGGTGGAAGGAGAAGGGGTAGTGTCTGTAATTAAAAGCTTCCTCCAGATGAAACCACATGTTTTGAAACGAAACTTTTTAAAATATAGAATAACTCTGTTTCAACTTTATAGTCTGTTTTAAAAAGGAAAAACTGGACTATTGTGCATGAGAGATCAGTTTCATCTAACTCCTATTTATCATAAATTTTATTAAGTACCTACCTGACTCATTTACAAGTTATTATGCTGGGTCATTTATTTCACTGGAATGCTATTAACTATTAGCTCCAGACTTGCAAGCAGATTTTTGCTGCAATACGATACTCATGTTGAAGAATGTGTTCGCTTTGATCATTGTTCGGTGGTTGAGGAAGAGGTTTATATTTTTTCAAGCCAGTTATGAAAGTTAATATCAGTGTGCAAGTGGAGGTTATAGAAATTCTGTAATTTAAAATTCAGCCAAAACATTTGAAACATGTGAGCTCAGTTTTATTCATTATTTTAATAATTAATTAATTTCATTAATAGAATTTACTTTACTTTCAGCATGTTTTAAAATTATTTTTCATTTGAACTTTTTTGATGTAATTTTTTTTAGTTCTATTACATGTTTTTGTCAACATTTTATGTGAAAAGTATTTCACTTATTGTTGCCTAATTGCACTGGCATCTAATGTTTATTTATTTCAAATTGCTTTGTGTGTAAAATAACATTTTAAATTCAGAATCTATACATTTATGTAAATTGTAATTCTAAAAAAAACTTTCGGTTCTTCACTCTCGTTTTAATTGTGAAACTATAAATTAGCTGTGAAATTATAAACAGACTTGATTCACTGCTATAGTTGAGTAAATTGGTTTGATAAACATGTTGGCACTCACATCTATCAACAAGAGTATCAAATAATAAAAACTTTTGAGTGTTATTCTTTAAGAAGTGATTTTTCTATTAATAGATTGAAAACTAGTGCTCTTTCCAAATATCTAAAATACCTTGGCATAGATTGTTTCCTCAATTTCTCTTTAATGATCTCACTGTCTGAATCAACTCAATTAAGTTTATTGTGATTATTCACAGCTCCAAGCTCTACGATGTGACCACTTGTTGCTATTTTTTTATTTTTTTTACAAATTGATGTTGAAGTAAATATGAATATTTTTCTGTTAGTTAATTAACGAGAAATAATTTGAAACATATTTATAAGTTTTTAATCACTCATATTGACTTTCAGGGAGAGTAGTGACTCGTCAGATGAACTTATAGAAGAGTCTGACATATACGAGGAATCCGATGAAGTTAGCATAGGAGATTCAGTATCGGAAAATGACAGTAAAGGAACTAATTCTTCAACAGAAAATGGTGGTCTCGTTTCAGTCGCCATTACTCATCCAGGTAATTTTTTATTATTAATAATTTTCAATACGTTTGGTAATATTTGTTTGCAATTGCAGCTGAAGGTGCCAATTTGCACAACTGGCCAATACGAATGAGTCTATTTCCCAACATTCCACCATACATTCAGTTCAGTTCTTATAGTTTAGAAGATCCGACAAAGCTGCCCTTTGGTCGTAAGCATTTCAAATGGAAGCTGAGTACAATCACTCCGGTACTGGTTCGCAAAACTCTCACAAATTCTGGTTTCGTTCTTGTCCGAAGTGAGTTTTCTAGAGGTTCGATCTTTATCCTATAATCCCGTCCTATTTTAGTTAGAGCTTCCAGCATATTTATTTTATCATACATACATTATATCCTGTGAAACTACCGTTCCGCACCCCAAAGTTGATAAAAAGTGTTTATAAATTTCAGGCGTTAAGGTTTGAGATTTAATTTGTATAATATCATTGATGAGATTCATCATCGATTAATTGTGTATTTAATATTTGTTTATTGTTCCCAATTCAGAATCGAATCAATGGCTGGGAACATGGGGTAAACACATGAAATCGCCGGGTTTTAAAACTTTGAAGGTGTCCCAAAAGTTGAATCATTTTCCGGGGACTTTCCAGCTTGGACGGAAAGATCGACTTTGGCGCAATTTCCAAAGAATGATCAACAAATTTGGAATTAAAGAGTAAATATTCGTTCGGAAGTAAATTGCTGTAGATTTAATCGGGTTAGTTTTTAGGTTTGGTTTTTTACCCCACACTTACATTCTGCCTCAAGAACTACGCCTGTTAAAGCAGAACTGGGATTGTAAAAATGGAGCAGGCAGTGAAATGTGGATCATTAAACCTGTAAGTTGTATTATAATTCACTAATCTTTGAATTTGCTTTGCTAAGATAAATTTTTTTATAGCCCGCTTCAGCTCGAGGAGTTGGTATAAAAGTAATAAATAAATGGTCGCAACTGCCAAAGAAGCAGTCTTTAGTTGTCCAAAAGTATATCTCAAATCCGTATTTGATTAACGGCAGCAAATTCGATCTTCGTTTGTATGTGTTGGTGACTAGTTTCAATCCGTTGCGCATCTACTTGTATCCTGAGGGTTTGGCTCGATTCGCCAGCTCTAAATACAGTGAAGATGCTAAAGATCTAAAAGATAGATACATGCATTTAACTAATTATAGTATTAATAAATTATCTAGTCAATACACTCCAAACAAGGATGCTGATTCGTGTGAAGGGCACAAATGGTAAGTACTTATTATAAGTCTAATAATGAGGATCCCCTCTTCAGTTTTCTTGTCGACTTTACACTAACTTATTTAACCGACTCAAAAAAATTTTATGCACCTCTTTGATCAGATTTCTTGAGGAAATTTAATTTTTCTTAATTATGTACCTACATGTATCTATATATTAAATTAAGAGCTACAACAGTCTGTTAGTGTGCAAGAAATTAACATTTGAAATTGTCATAATTTACAGGACTATAACAAAACTGTTTGAAATAATGGAAGACAGAGGAATTAATACTAAGGCCTTATGGAAAAATCTCGAAAGTCTAGTTATAAAGACAATCATTACTAGCGAAGCCCCAATAATTAGCCTCTGTGATGAAAACATGAACAGTCGATATAACTGTTACGAGTTGTTTGGAATCGATGTGCTACTAGACGAGAAGCTCAAACCGTGGCTTTTAGAGGTGACTCACAATAATTTCACCCTCAATTAGTAAATTGACTGATAAAATAATCCACAGGTTAACATTTCGCCGAGTCTGCACAGCTCTTCGCCGTTGGACACCTGCGTCAAAGGTCCCATGGTGCAGACCCTGTTCGATTTGGCTCAGTTTCATCTTCCCGCGAAACTATTGCAGACCAACCCGGGGAAGGTTCCCCCTTGTTACGATTCCCGCTTGTACACGACCGCTCTCACGAAGAAGGAAAAGCGAAAGCATGCCAGCGTTCTGGAAGCTGAAACTCGCGAGCAATATTTGAAGGACGTACTGGATAACTTGACGGGCGACGATGTACGACATTTGACGCAAGCCGAGGACGAGTTTGTTGTTAAAGGGAGGTTTAGCAGGATCTTCCCGACGTCACAGACTTCCAAGTATCTCGGTTTTCTCGAGCCTAGATATTATAATCGATTGTTTGATGCTTGGGAAACCAAGTATGAAAATAACAGGCAAGCTGGTGAGTTGTTTTTTTTTTGGTTTTTTGAAATTGTAAGATCTTAATTGCTTTAATGATCTTGAAGCTGCGATTCAAGGACAAAAAGTCACCTTTTTCTGACCTTATTGAATCAGTGAGAAGGTCAAACATTGTCTGCAATACAAGGTGCCTAATGTTAATAATGGGTCATGTGAATAAAACTTTTTTGATGTTAAAAACTTGTAAACTATTATCAAACCTATGTAATAATTTTTCTTTTGGTTTTTTTTTGCCACATTAAGATGACTCCAATTTTTTTTAGAATAATTCCTGTTGTTACAGTAACAAACTTGTTTTTTTTTTTATAGCAGCACGTTATTTTTGTTCATTTTTGAAATCAGTCAACCTTTCTAAAAACTATGAAAAGAATACTACTAACATTTTCAAATTTTATATTTGGGCACCTTGTATTACTTATAGCGGATATTATAAAGGCTCATTAAGTTAACGGGCAGATTTCTGTGGCCATTTCTGAAGAAGGTATCGAGTCTAAGTGGAAATTTTTTAAATTTATCTATTCTTGACATGAAAGTAATTATAAAAATGTTAATAAAAGTAATTTGACGTCGATATTAGCTTCAAAAACGAGCACAGAAATCTGCCCGTCAGCCTAATGAGCGTTTATAATATTGGCTGTTACTCTGATAAAGTGTAATAGCTTGGGTATTCCCCTAATCAGAGCTAAGGTTTTCATTCACTGGAAATAACACTGATTTCAAGAAAAATGGTGAAGTTTTTCCTTAAGTCCTTAATTCTAACTAGAATTGGTTTCCTTATGTGGTGAAAGTAAAATGTTGACTTATTTTTATAGGTGTAGCTGTCTTACGTGAGCTCTGCTCTCAAAAAGTGCACTTAAAAGTACCCCCGCGAAATAAATCAAACAAGGTGAGTGATTATTTCTATTTTTAAAATACCTCGCATACTATTATGTAATTTTGCGGATACCTTTCCATTTTCTTAGATTGTAATAGTCACCTTTTGTAATCTGTTCACGTTTAATTTTCACTGTACGATGATCGCCACATTGTTTTGTTCTTATCTCTTTCTGTACACAGTTCATTCACGTTACTGCATACTTTATCGTTTTTTCACTCATATTGGTAACTCTGTTATTCACAAAGACGGGCAATGTCATTCTGGGTACCCTGATGAATTTTTGTTCTCGATGTCGCAGTAAGTTATGCGCCCTGGCGCATAATAAGTGTATTTGTGTGCGTTGGATTTCGACTAATGCAGCCCTAATAAAGAATATAGCATACCTGCCAATTGTGTCGGTGTGATTCTCGCTACGATCGTGTGTTTTAGCTTAGCGCGACATATAGTCGAGCTGCTTTAAATGGTCATTGTTGAAGTTAAGATGTAGATTTGTTTGCTCAAAAGGCCATAAACTTTGAATAAGAAGAAGAAGTTCAGATGTTATGTTATGGAGTCATGGAGGCAATCGGAATTATGATTTAAGTTAACAGGTCTGTAACAATAATTATTGTGTCTTAAAAATTATTAAGTTTTATTGATTATTAAAACAGCGAAGTTTAATATTATTGCCTGTGAGTTAAAAATATAAAATTGATTTATAAAAATAGATATACAAGCAAACAAAGTGGCTATAATATTTTTTCAATAAGTAGTCAGATATTTAAGAAATTAAAACAACCCAGTTATGGCAGACTCAGCAAGAGTGCAACATCTGAAAATTCTAGAATTTTCTTTTAGTCAATAAAAACTTTAAAATTTAAATTTATAATATTTTTTTTATAAAGGATGTTCCTATGTTTACTAATAATATTTTTTCGCCAGATTTTCATAAGCCTGTCAAAATTACTAAAGGATTTTTTTTTATATCGATACGTTTTTGCCAGACTATCGTAAGTGACATTTTTGCTGATAATGAGATTTGGGGTCTATCGTAAGCATCACATGTCTCCAGAAGTTCTGCCATAGTTCTGGTAAGGTTATTATGAATAACTAATACATATTACCTAATAACGAAATGGTAAGGTTTTGTACAACCGAGTAAAAATAGCACTAAAAAATCGTCTCCTGTAAAATTGGGCAAATGTCACTTACGATAGTCTGGCAAAAACGTATCGATATCTACCTTAATAATTAAAAATAGAGGAGAAATTTTTTTATGAAAATCTAAAAATTCCTTATTAAAAAGCCCACCATTTTATTACTTCATGCCAATATGAAATTGTCCTATTTATTTTTTAATAACTCAAAATTTAAAATATATCGAATTTTTGCATTTTTGGACCTCACTTCACTGTATACACAATTTTTTGATGTAGATGGACGTTAAATTTGTTTTAAAGATCTTGAAAAAGTATTAAAATTCTAATAAACTCCTTGAGTTTTATTCTCTGGCCATTTAAAACAGCTCCACTATATTGATGGTGATTTATAGATTATGTTGCTGTAAATTGTAAAATTAAGGTAACACCATGTATTAATGATGATCATTTTATTTTACCTACCTACACCTAAATTTTACAAAAAGAAAGTAACACCTTTAATGTGAATAAAATTATTTATAGTGCATTGTTTTGTTAGTGATTTTTATTGAATCTCCACTGAATGTATACTGTAGGTACAAATTCAGAAAAAAATATAAACTTACTTTGGCTTACTAAGACTAATGCCTGACTCTTTGTGGCTTTTGGCACTCTGAGTTCTCTTCTCTGTTTTAAGTGAAATTTTAGCTTTTACATCTATGCACCTTTCATTATCTTTGTAGATTAAGACATACGGTGTAGGTTTGAATTTTTGGCTTGCATTGATAAAAGATAATTTTAATGTCTCATATTTTGTTGGTGACAATATATCTCATCGCTTTAGAACCAATCAGTGGGTCTTAAAATTTGAATTTCGACCAATAGGACTGATACGACTAAGAATATTTTCAGGATGGGAAAATGTTTTTGTTTTGCTAACTGTTGAAATCATCAAAATAATTACAATTATAAACGAGTCCTACTGATTGTAGCTGACTCATATTTAACTGAATTCTGTTCTAAACATTAAAATATAATTTTACTTATCGATATTTGTCTCCAACTAAGTCCAATCGAAGCAATAATTCGTGAAAATCATGAAAATTCGAATTAAACGAAACACATAAATTTGAAGTGAATGCTGGTCAAAAATATTGTTAGGGTGGTTTTTACCTCTTAATTTTCGTTTTACTACCTGTCAGATAAGCGTCGAATTAATTTACAATCATAGACGTCAAACTTCTGTTAGTGGCTTCGTTATCTTATATTTTCCCTTCATTTTGAACTCTTTATATTGTCCTAAATATAATGCATGGTACGATTGATTAATACTTTCATCCCAATACAAAAAATACAAGTTTGAGAAAGAAATACTTTCTCAAAAATTATCATTATCAATACTTAATACTTAAGCTGATACTTGAGAGGCATAAAATTTTCATTCCATACTTTTTCCAAATTGAAATGAAGAGCTTACATTTAATTTTCAAATATTCAAATTACATTGAACCAAATGCAATGAACTATATTCTTGTAGAATATTAAAAAAGTGAAACAGGTCTTAGTTAGGGCCGCGGTGAGAAAAGTGCCTTGCAACTCCCAAACGGATGAGAAGCACGGTTTTGTATAGTTCGAGTGTCGTTCTCGAAATCCGTGTTGTCGAGTAGGGGTCTGGCGTTCGGCGTTGGACGGCTATAGTATTTTTTCCGAATTTTGCCCAGCGGTTCCAAAAATTATTTCCCAAACGGATGAAAATTACTGGAGGGCATCTACGCAAACCCCCAATTACCGGAAAAATATTTTTCTCATATTTCTCATTTGAACTTGAAATTTGGCAGGGAGATATAGTTCGTGTCTGAGAATATGTAAAAAAAATTTTTTTGCTTTATGTATCGCGATCGCTTTGTAACAATTTTCCAAAATTTAAATGGGCCAAATTTGATAAAGTAATTCCAAAATGGATGAAAATTTGCCCACAGGTTCTTTGATACCTACAGAACATCGAAAAATTATTTTCATCCAAATTTGTTGCGGTCAAGTCCAGATCATCCATAATAATGCTCCGATATATTCATTAATACGGGAAACTGCAGGATCTGATTGTTCAATCTTTAATGTGGAAAGGCCGATTACAATCAAATTGTGTATTATCGTCCTAAACATTGATGAGACTTTTTTCCTCTGATTTGACGATTATGAAGGGAACACTCCGACTTTTGAACCGTGTGAACGCTCCAAGCGCATACTTCATCCACAAATTAGCTAGTATCTCTTTACTAGCGTTTGACTCGCTTTGCGCGTGAATTAAATTTGGTTATTATATAGGCCGATTGATACCAAAGTATATATGTATAGCCACATATTTTCGGATATCAGAGGAAAGTTCTGATGAAGTTCGGTACCATTCCTATGGAAACTGTGAAATTGGCAGCCGGAAAACGTGCTGCTGAGCGCACAACTGATTGATCATAAATCGACGGAAAAAAATTCTTTGGTTTGCCTGAACTTATACTCTCTCCGACAATGTTCGAAACTTGTTTGGTTAAAAGCTCAGAGCTTATCGTCGGTAATTTTTTTACAAAAGATGCACGACATGTTTAGTGGCACGAAATTAAAACCGAATCACGGAAACACGAGGTCTTGGCGTTGGTTAGGCGCGATCAAAAACAAAATCTAGACTGTGACAGTTTAAAAAACATTTTTTTTTAAACACTGCGGGGTTTTTTGTTATTTGGCATAATTTTACCAGGCGCATTTTGGATGAAAACTTTTTTTTCTAATAACATAAATAATAACCATTCATATCAGTCCGGTTGCATGCATGCGGCTGATTATTTTTTTCATTTCGGAGTCTGGGTCAATTTAATTGTACTGCAGGCTACGACAAGGATCAAATCGGATGAAAATATTTTTCCGGTAATTGGGGGTTTGCGTAGATGCCCTCCAGTAATTTTCATCCGTTTGGGAAATAATTTTTGGAACCGCTGGGCAAAATTCGGAAAAAATACTATAGCCGCCCAACGCCGAACGCCAGACCCCTACTCGACAACACGGATTTCGAGAACGACACTCGAACTATACAAAACCGTGCTTATCATCCGTTTGGGAGTTGCAAGGCACTTTTGTCACCGCGGCCCTAACTATCTGTTTTCAATTTTTATTTTTTATTTTTTTTTCAAAGCACAAAATTTGCATTCCACAATTAGGTCAGTTAATTTAGCACTGTTATACAATATAAAATTGCAGACTTTTGCAAATTTTTGCAAATAGTTTCAGATAGTGCTATTTACAGTGCAACTACGTATAAAAAGTTTTTATTGTGGAATAGACGAAAGATGTGAAACTTTCATCCTTTCCTTCAATCCCCTGTACCTATGTACAGGAAATTGTACAATGTACAACCACTCTAAAAGGTTATTCAATGTCCATTTTAACCTGTAGAGATTATGTGAGGTGTATAGATCTTCGGTTTGTAAAATCTTTTGAATTTATTTCATAAAAAGTAAAATACCTTGGTAAGCCATATTCTCAAATGTAGATTAGGCTTTGTAGCAAAACTCAATGAGTAGAAAATGGATTACTTAATCTTACATGTAGAATTTAGCCATCTTAGTATTTTTTTAAATCATGAATATTATTCTTTTAAATCAATAATGTGAAATAATTTAAATAATTACTACAAGCCATTCCTAACGACTCACAATGACTACTATCAGGTATTTAAAACTATTGCATTAATATTCTTGTCTAAATCAACTTATTTCCTAAGATTATGAATCATTTAATAGCAAATTGACTGCTCTAAAGAATCTTAACGAGTGTTTAGACTGGACCATTCTACAGGATAAAATTAAAAAAAAATCACTGAAACAATAATAATAATTGTGAGAAGTTAGGAATTACTAAAATAATATTTATTGTGTTAAAAAAACCTGAAAAAATCGATGTTAATATTTTATTATATGGCAAATATAATGTAGCATATTATACCATGTGGAACAAAATTATTTTAATCTAATTGATTTTCCATTACCCATTTTAAAATTTTAGTTAATGATGTCACCAGAACAACTACTAATAATAATTGGCATTATAGCCCTTCCCTATGTTTTATATTCTAATAGCATTTCGTAAAAGTACGAAAGTAAGAAGCACCTCGTGAATACCCCTATTGTTGCTCCACTCTGGTAATTTGGCTTCAAGGTCAAGCTCATTTAACCAGCCACAAATTTTAAATTTATAAACAGTTAAATTAACTAGCACAAGCAACCATGCTGAGCTGGGATTCGAACCCAGACAGTGACAGCGTCAACAACGTCTTGAAAGTCAGAGACCCAAACTGCCGCGCTGGCGCTACCGTCGCACTATTACCCATTTATTGATAGAACTGCACTTGTGAAAAAATTGAAAGGTGACCAGATGAAAACCATTTTGTTCTGCATCGTAGTACTAGTTATTAAATAAATGTCTCAGGAATAGTTTTAAACTTTGGAGCTAGGAATATTTGCTTTATTTATATAGTGTATTACACGCGTTTAAATTATTATTCACTCAGGCTCCATCCATAGCTCCATAGTTATTAATATTAGCCCTAGTAACTAGATTTATTAATACTCTTGGTACAATCGTTAGCAGTTTTTATTTTTATTTCTCGCAATTAATAATCACAAAACGTTATAATGTACATGTATTATCGACAGAGCTTAGTAATTCCTGGAGAGTCGAACCTACGTCCATTGACAAGCGATCAAAACTGCCATTTGTCAACAATTATGCAGGAGGTTACAATTAATCCAAGTCATGCTATGTGAAACGTGAAAAATCCAGGCATGTTTTTAGGTAAGTGACTATCAGTAAGAATAATTTTAAACCATGGGAAACGATTACTTTTTTCTATACACCTAGTTTATGACTCGCATTGACAGGTATTTTTTGAGTATTGCTTGCTTGGTTGGAGTATTAGAATTGTATTTTTTTTTTAATTTTATATAATGGAGGTTGGTTAGCTACCGAGGGAAGCTTACCATACATTAATATGAATATTGTTGATTTGACCCCCCTCCCATATCATATCTGATGAGAATTTTAGTTCTGTTCTATTCTATTAAACATATAATGACATTTTTTTACTGTCTGTAGTTTGTATGATAATAAAAAAAAATTGAGTTAAGAAATTTTTGCAGGCATGGTCTTGAAGAAAATAGTGGAATTTGTACATAATATTTGAAGATGTGAAACCAGCATAGCAACTGCCATGTCTTGTACTATGTGAAAAAAATTTTAGAATGTTTTCCAAGTATTGTCTTGGAACATTTTTATTTTAAATCATTTTGTCCAGTTTTTTTATGTAAATTACATTATAAAAAATTGTCTGTCTAGGTTTGCATTTAATTGTAACTAGTTGCGATTTTGTATGTGTTATATTTATTTTAGTTTTAATTTTCCTTACTTAAATACAATATTTCTGAAGAAAATATGCAATTTTATTTATGCACCGTGAACATATTGTGGCAAAAAAAATTTACCAATAAACAAATCTTAAATTTGCAAAATCAGTTTTATCACCACAGTGGCAAAATTATCAATTCTCATGGGAACTGAAAGTGTTACAGCCACCAGTAATGATCCAAAATTATTACAATTTCACAATTATTACATCCAATTTTTTATTGTATGAAGAAAAAAAATTGTAGTAGGTATTCCCAGTTTAAAATAAAAAAATTATTTGCGGGAAAGTTGATTGTAATAATAAAAACTTTTACTGAGTAGTAAGATTGCACTATATCTCATTTAATAACTAGGAGGAGTAAACTGCAAAGTATCATTTACACCACTAAAAGTCACCAGATTAAATCACCAGATTTTTTTTGGCGGCAAATTTGAATTGAAACAATAATTATTAATAAGGAAGATAGGACTTGTTTTCGGTGTAGGAAGTCTACTTTTCAGGAGAGACTCTACAGCAGTATCACAAATCATTGTGATTTGCATAATATATCAGTATTATAGTGCTGAATGATTTTATGGATATAAATAGAATGAAATTGAATAATTTATAGATATTTCGAAGAATATTAAGGATAATAATTATTAACATTCATATTAAATTGATTGAAAGTAGGTACTTTATTTTAGGCAATACTTATGTGACAAACTTAATGTAACATATAAATAATATATTTTATGTATGTATTATATGACACATAACATCGTAGATAAAGTTTTTATTTTACATTTAATAATATATAATTTGTGGATAAGTCAATTTTTTCAAACAGTATTATTATAAACAGCATTTTTCAGTTTTTGTAGGACCAGATTCAAAGTGTGTTGTTGAAACTAACTTTATCACATACAGCAGTCCCTGTTTGGTCTAAATCCGCACCTTGTTCGATTGGAATATGTTCTTCAATTATTGGTGAAGTACGCATATAGAGTAGTTTTTCCAAAATCTTGTAGGTGACACTCTTTTCTTCCCGTTTCTTTGGAGGAGACACATCCTCTCACTTGTACTTGATGTAGGATTATCCATAATGGCACTTGCTTGAAACCGTTTGCAGGATGAAAATGGAAAGCCAAAAATAATTTCAAAATTCTGAAAAGGATGTCTGTTCTCTAAAAAGAACTGAATGGGCTTCAAAAAGAACTTATTTGGTTTTGAAATAACTTTTAAAGAACTTATTTAGAACAACTTATAGGGTTTTGGAAATAACTGATTATAAAACTGATGTCACATTCGACGCTGACATTGTAAACAATAATGACACAACAATAAAAAAACAAGCGTATATGTAGTGTTGAGCGTTGCATAGATTCAATTCCCTGTACAAGTTTTGCTGGGTGTAATTTTGCCTATGAATTGACCAATGAGAAGCATCTTTTTTTGGCGGTTTATTTAAATTTACTCCTCCTAGTTATTAAATAAGGTAGTTAATTAATTTTTAAATGTTCTTACCCTATGAAGTGTCAAACAGTAACAAAAGAAGAAAAGTACACAAATGTTATTATTATAGTGCACCTATAGATTTTCAATTGGCTCAATTGTACACTTTTGGTGTCTGTTTTGTTCCCAAACTTTGGGTGCGTTCTGTTTTGTTACAGAAACTACAAGTTGCAAAATATAACCAGCTTGTTACATAATACAACCCGACATAAATACTGGTACCGCAAGAAAGTAGGTGATGCTAAATCAAGCTAAGGATCAGATGCACCCAAGCAAGGGCAAATGAAGACTTACAAATAGGAAAACTTTAGGCTGGCTTTATACACAAAGGTCTAAAGGCTATTTAAAAATACTGAACCCGGTGAAAAACTTCTTTAGCTTTTATTCAAAAGCAAAAACACCAATAATTAAAACTGACCTTTACTTCATAAACTATGCACCATTTAGAAACCCCCAAAAATGTCAAGTCTGGATGAAAAAGTGGCAAGATCTACAAAATCGTAAAGAAATAAAATTTGTCTCCTTAAACAATTATTACTTTAGATCATATTTTTTGAATTGAAATGACTCGTTTTCACTTTTTCAGGCATGGTACCTGAAAATAGTATAGTATATTACATTACTAGTGTGGAAAGTGACCCATTTCACACAAGTGGGAGATTGTTGTCGTACGAGGCATAAGCCCACGAGTGAAATGGCACTTTCACACTATTTTTCCTACAACCACAGATTAATTCACACACAATCTTTCAAAAAAATTTCAACACTATTATTTATTAAAAACTTTACAAAGAAAACTAATGATTCAATTAGAAAAAATTAAAATAAAATAACACCTGCTTAAAATAATTGTAGAAATTTAAAGTAATTTTATTATTACAATTTGTAAATTGTAATGATGTCAGTTTTTTTGAAAAGGAGGCGTGATCGGCACATAAATGAACGTGTACTTTAATTGAAATTAATATTCGCAAAATGTCAGATAAACTTTTGGATTTTACTGTAATGCGTCTGCATTATTAAACTTTTTACATAAAAACCGGTAAAAAGAGTTCAAAATTACATATAAGAGATAGAAGTTTCAGAAAGTGGCAATACTGTTATGGTATTCCGTTATTCCCCCTTTCTTAGTAATTATTATTAATTTTATTTTAAAAATTGTACCATAAACAAATTTTTATTGTTGTTATTTATGAGGGCACTATTTCCCAGTTGGGTTCAGTTGCAATTTTGGTTTAATTTAATTTAATTTTAATCTAAATTTGAAATTTTATAAAATAAATCGTTTAATTTATGATTTTAACTTTACAAAAATTTTATAAAAAAAATATACTACAAAAACCTACCTCGAGCTCTCTGAATTTCAAAATTTGTTATACTTTAAAAATTTAAACCAAGTACAACATCAAAATCTTACAATATCCCTTTCCACTCTGTTTAGTCTTCTATTTCTATCTCTCTCTCTCTCTTTATCTCTTGCTGTTTCTTCGTAGAATTTTCCTTTTCCAGTCCTTCGACTCTCTCCCTCACCCTCTGCGTCTCGCTGCCTCGCTTCACCTTTTCCTGATCTTCCAACTCTCTCTGTCACTCTCTTCGTCTCTCGCTGCTTCTCTTCTTCTTCTTTACAATTATTATCAAACTTTCTTATACATGTCTCTCATAGGTTCTCCAAAACTACCTTTCCGCTTCTCCTTCCTTTCTTAAATATAATATTTAAGTTCCAAATCTTCTCGACATCTTCCACGTTTCTTCCACTTCTTTTCAAGTTGATCCTCTCTATAATTTATCCCCTTCCGACCTCTTCACGTTCTCTTCGCTATCTCTTTGTGCTTCCAAATAACTACCTTCACCCTTTTTACCTTTTTCTGACAGTTTCTCCTCTAAATTCCAACCTCATTAATTCCTCGTTGCTATCAACATTTTTTATTCACTTTTTTCATTTCCTCTCCTGATTTTTTAAACAATCCAAATAATATCTTTTTGACATTTTTTAATTATTATTAAATACTTTTTTATTTTGTTAAAAGCCATAAATTCAACTGTCACAATATTCAAATCTAATTTAAACTCGAAATCTCTATTATCTTCAGCTGAACCCAATTTTTCATAACAATACCTATGCATAGTTGTATTGTGGGTTGCCTAACCTAAGGAGTATTAACTAACTAATTGACTAATATCACTCTAGTGTGATATTTTATTTTTAAATTGTGATATTTAATTGTCATTTTCGAAGTAATGTGTAATTTTCACAGGTGGCCGTCGGAAAAAGGCAAGAAGTTAGGCAAGTCTGGTCAAAGTTCAATTTTCAATTTCAATTTATTTTCCAACAGAGTAGTAACTCCACTGAATACAATAAATACATGCAAAAAAAGAATATACCTACTAATGTATACAACCAATTAACACACTATAATTTACATTAAGAATAACACTATTCTAGGATCTTCTTGGCTACACAGGTCAATGACTGGACTGAAAAATCCTTGGATAAGTCCCAATGTTCGCACACAGTATTATATCTTCTACACATGACGTACAGGGGCGACCTTAATCCTATATCGGTATTGGATACTTCATTGTAAAATGATAACGGCTTCCTCGTATTATCCTACCCTGTAGTAGGTTAATTAAGAATTTGAGTGACGCTACAATACGACGATGCTCCAGCGACAGCTAATTGGACTTTTGTAGAAGAACCTGATGGTCGAAACCTCGCTCAGGGTATATCCCATCATTCCTGAAAGCAAGGTACTTCAGGAATCTACGTTCTACGCAAGCTCGCTTGTGGCAGTCATAGTACGGAGACCACACTAGAGAGCAGTATGTCTGTATCGGTAAAATCTCTACACGTTCTCATTATAAATCCCAGAGACCTGTGTGCCATTTTCAATACATTATCAGTGTGTTGTATGAATCACAGCTTGTTGTCAAATAATACACCAAGATCCTTGACTGTATCACATCTCTGTAATTCAGAGTCGTGAATCTTATAGTCGGTAACTATAGGCATCGTCTTACGGGTATAAGACATTATCTTGCACTTATCAATGTTTAGGGCCAGCCTGTTGCGAATACACCATTGTTGAACCTTATCTATCTCATTCTGCAGCAAGGCGGTATCATGTACCGATTCTATTTTGACATAGATTTTTAAGTCGTCCGCAAACAGTTGATGATTATAGCAGAGGTTGCGGTTGAGGTCATCTATGAATAAAAGAAAAAATAGGGGACCTAGATTTGAGCCCTGGGGTACACCTGAGGACGCAAGACTTGGGTTCGAACTGTGACCACGGTAGGTAACATACTGAGTTCTATCCAACAGGTAAGATGAGAGTTTAATAGATGATTTTAGTTTTGACAGTTCTCTATTGACTGACATTCATTGTGGTTAGGGGCTAGACAGATGTCATAAGTGACAAATATGCCAAAAAGATTGGTCGTCTAAATTGCCATTGACATGGAAAACAAGAATCTGATTTCGAGGGGAATCGGGGTTATGGAAGTGGCCAATTTTCCCATCAGATCAGGCCATAAAGCAATAAGAAGAATGAATGAATGAAACAAACAGCCGGGATGATTCTTTAACGCTTTGATTCAATATTCAATGTTGAAAAAAAAGTTGACGACGCTTAAAGTGTTAACTGCCTGTTTTGAAGCAAATATTGATATGAAAGTTGCAGTGAAATTTTCATATTTAATTACTCTAAAACTAAGTAAAAGTAAATTATATCCATATTAACTTTTTATTAATAAATAAGTAATGCTAAACATGTTCACAAGATTTATCAGAAATGACCGTAAGAAATTTTGTTGCTGCTGATTTAGTTTCATTTCATCTAAAATTATATTGAAAATTGAATACCGTCAACCGGGGTTATATCGGATCGCAGGGGTAATATCGGACGATTTGGTTATATCTCACATTGCAAGCGTTACAGCTGTTGGGCTACAGTTTGGTTACTAAGTAAATATATCCCAAGATTGAGAAATAACCTACCAAGTGTACACGTGTTTCGCGCTCACTCGGAAATTCAAGGTAAGCTCACAAAAAATTAATTATTAAAGTCACTTTTTCGATAAAATTGACTCAGCCAAATAGTGTCATCTGGCCTGTGAACCCTGTGCATGATAGTCATGTGGTGCACCGAGATTAATATTTGTTTTAAGCCTTATCAAGACACCCATAATCTCAAAGTTCTTGTTACGTCTTTCCTTTTCGTAAAAAATTGAAATTAGCGGAAACTGTGTTTTTCAGGGGTAATATCGGACATGCCACGAAAACACCGCCATCAGCTAGGAACGCCGTATCGGCGAAATTAGTCCCAAGAAAACATGGAAAGATTGAAGAAGAATGAAGGGACCAAGAAAAAAACAACTAAAAAATTTGTTGGGCAAATTGAAAAGATTTCAAAAAATTATATTATTGTGAATTGCCTCAGATTCTACATGGGTCACAAAGATTCCTTTGTTTTTCCAGACGTTGAAGACAACAGTAAAATTCAACTTGAACAAGTCCACATAGTATTTTAACTGCGCCCAAAATCCATCGGGGTTCATGTGTTTGAAGGTCTGCAGTTGTAGAGAAGTTGTTGTGAAGATTTCAGAATGTTTTTGTTTTTCTAGTTTTTTATTCAATGTATGAAGTTTATTTTTCTGTTTTTCTATTTTTTGAAGTTTCTAGAATGATAATTTGTTTCATGAATAAATAAGTTTGTTTCTATTATATCCCTTTTTGTCTTACTTTGACTTTTAGTACATCACCCTGTACCCTGCATGGCATTTTTTTTTTTTTTTTTATAAAATGTCCGATGTAAGTGTCTGACCAAACCTATACCGGATACCAGGCTTGAAACGTACATTCTCAATGTAAAAATTGAAGCGTCCAATATTACCCCAAACCCAGGGTTATATCGGACGAACGTTAAAAAAAATTAATAAATAACCGTGACAACTTTTAAAAGATTTATTTATGGAAATATGTTTAGTAGGTTAACTTCTTACTACAGAATGCATTAGTTAGCTTTAACTTCAAATAATAAAATAAATATAGGCAGAAAATTGAAAATATCGTCCGATATAACCCCGGTTGACGGTACATTTTTGTGTTAAAACAAGTGCATTTGCTAAATGATTTTTGAATGATCATTACATCAATTTGTTATAGCTTACAGCAATAATGTTCTTAAAACTAAGTCAATTTTAAAGCTTGAAGTTTGTACAAAAAATATAACGTATCAATAAATAAATATTAAAAAAATACTAAAACTAATTTCACATTATAAGCGAGAGATCTATTTATTACTTGGTCTCACTAACTTGCCTGTCAGGCTTGCTGCTGACGCTTTGGGGCTAAACAAGGCAGTTGATTTTAAAATCGTACTACCATAGAATATCTAATACATCCAATTGTCTACAATATAAAAATAAAATCCATACAAAATGGGTATTCATTTGCTTGTACATTCTGTTGAAGTCATCTACAGTAAGCGATTGTTATCATTTGCACGAATTATGGAACACATTCGTTTCTAGAAGTTGTGAATTGTGTGTTAACATTTTATTTTCAAACAGAATTTCTAAACCTTTATACATTTCAATTATTCCTCATCCTGAACGTCATATTCCTTATAATTACAAAAATTAGCAGGAGTTTCCTTCTCTGGAAGGAGACTCCGGATCTAATACCAATTAACTTGGTTCTTTGGGGTCTTATTTAAGAGCGCTGAAATTGAAAAAGCTCATGAGCTAATTTACCCGACTCATAATATTACTGAAACTGTCAAGCTCGTTATTCAAGCATATAACAGAACTTCTGCCTAAAAATTTATAGGTAATGAAAAATTTTGAAGCAATTGTGAGGAAGGCTTGATTAAGAAAAGTAATACTGATGGATGAGAAAATTTGTTGTTAACAGGAAAGTAAAACTTGCATCCCGGTTAATGGATAATAATTTACACATTACAGATGATAAGATAAAAATTATTTAACAAAAATATCGATTGTGTGAAATGTTTGTTTAAATTTAATCTAGACATTTTTTAATATTTTCAAACCAGCAACAAAGTCATTTTTAATATAAATTTAAGACAAAATTTTGATGAATAGCAGTGGCCTCGCTGTAAAACGTACAAATACGGCGCAAAAGAATACCCCTAGTCTAACTAGGCGTGCACGGCAGCTTCTTCATCATCGCTCAGTGTTTGAACTGTTGTCCATGAAGCATCCGAATCTGGAAATTCAGCAAATGATAAAGCTTTAATCAAGCAAAATATTTACATGTATAAAAATAAACTAATATGTACCTGCATTGTCTTCATCATAATAATTGTCTTCATCATTCTGAGCTGCTGGTACATTATTGTGTCTCCTTACTGTTCGGGTCTGCACATTAATTTCTAATTGCATCCTAATATCGAGGATCATAAATCCTACAGTGATTAATAATGGCAAACGATATCGAGAGTCCCAAGCGAGTTTCAATAAAAACATTAAGGAATCCATTTCAGCTGGAACAGAAATAATATTTGATCAATAATAATTAATGAATGAATCTAATAAAAAATATAAGGGATTTATTACCCTCATTAATAACTAATGGCTCGTCAGTTATTGCTATTCGTTGCAATTAATTATATAAATTTTAAAGAGTAGGAATAAACCACAGTTAAGAATTCCATTACTGATAACAACCTGGAACTGTAGCAAATGGCAGAAAATTTGCACAGATTTTTCTAGTTTTTATTTAAATTTGGTCTCAAAACTAATGTACTTACTTATATGGGGTATATTTAGCTAAAAATACTTTGGGTTGATTTTTCTCCTGTCTGTGATATGGTACCAACAGTTTGCTCATACTTTTCAGGCAATAGCAGTGCTTATTTTCTAGTTTGACTCATTCTACAGTTAGCAAAACCCAATAAGTTTCAAATTCATCCTCTAAAAACCTGCTAAAAAAACCTTGTCAACATATTGGACTTGGTCGGTTTCTTTTACAAAATAAATTAAATCATCTCATATTTCTTCTTTCTAGTTTGTGAAAAGCATGTTTGAAGGGTCAATTATTATCAAACAAAAGCTTTGCTTGAATTTAGCAAGGAATTTAAAAGTTAGATGATATTTTAGTAGTCATAAATACCATTTCACATGTAGGTAATTACTTGTCCTAATGGCACCCGAAATAATTGAAGGTTTTGGTGCCACCTTTATCAACAAAATCTGTAAAGCTCTTCAGTATTCAGATAAAATTTTTCTAATTTCTCTTGTCATTATTATACAGGGTGTTTCACCAGCAGACCGACATGGCTAAAGAGTAGGTGTAGTTTTTCAAGGCGATTCAGGATCTGATTTTGAAATTTTTCTGAGCCCCTTCGTTTCGATGTTACAGAGTGATTTATGCATTTTGCCAAAATTTTTTGATGAGCAGCAGTATCTTTTGAACGAATTGATGGAATTTAATGAAATTTGGTAGATATGCTCTACCAATGACACTTAATACCTCGCATTTTTTGGCGATTCGAAAACTGCAGGGCTGTACTTAATTTTTCACGTCTCTATCGGTTGCGTCAAAAAGTTCACCCTGTATGCATTTTCTGCAAAGTTTCGTACCATTTTCTAAAACTAAATGAAAAATGCTACAATTGCGGTAAAAAATTACTTGGCACCATTAAACTGAATCGAGAAGAAAATCAAAACTTTTAGTTTTTGCAGGATTTCAAATTATGGTTGTTAATAATTTTCGAAAAATCAATTTTTTTTTATAGCTAGTGCAAATAAATTTGCTTGATCTGTAGATTTAGCCAAGATTAGGGACAGTTCTAGATTTTTTCGAGCTAAAAATAAGTTTTAATAAGGAAGAAGAAATGGTAATTTTAATGACAACCAAACACATAAGAGTAAAAGTAACACAATTTAACACATAAACAAAACAGAAAGAAAAATATCAACACAAATGTTGGGAAGGAAAACTACAATTCAGTGTAGATACTGTTCAAACAAACCACCATCAAGCTCAACACATTTTCTAGACTTTTTTGTGTTAAATTGTGTTACTTATACGCTTATGTGTTTGGTTTTTCCATTTCATTGAATTCCATCAATTCGTTCAAAAGATACTGAATCGATACAAAAAATAGAAAATTTCGTCAAAACGCATGAATCACCCTGTAACATCAAAACGAAGAGCCTCAGAAAAATTTCAAAACTAGATCCTGAATCCCCTCGAAAAACTACACCTACCCTTACGCTATGTTGGTTTCAAATTAACATTTCTTTGAGATATGTATTTATTTGCACAAAACTGAATTTGCATGTTAAATCCTTATGACCCACTGACAAATTTCCACTCTGTATATTATATGAAAATTACTGGTGGAGATGTAGACATGATGTTATCACAGAGTAAGTCGAAATGTTAGTTTTTTATGGAACACTCGCTCATAATCAAATATGTACCTACTTACTTTACTAGGTGGACCAGAACAAACTTAAATAAAGTAGGTCTTACCTCTCTCCCTATATCAGAACCAGAAATTTTACTATTTAAAACAGGTGAAAGGGACATTTTATGTTTTAGATACGAATTTGGTTTATTTGTTGTAGGCAAGAAAGAGATCAAATCTAGGTAGGTACTTTCTTAGTTACTGGATGAAGGAACAATGCATTTCCTGAACTAAACACAATTTATATAATGGTATTTTGACTAAACTGCTCAACAAATGAAACGTTACATGACCAAATTTGCCCTAACTTTGGCACTGATAAAATTTTGATTGTTTCGAGCAATGCAATTTTTATTTCGATTTGTTTATCAGTCCGTATGTTTGCAAGAACTTGGTACTTCACACAAAGTTTATATAGGGTGGTAAATAAAACAGTTCAAAATCTCAGAAAGTTCAGCTTGATCCCATTTGATCAAAGATTTTTCTTTTTAAATTTCAACACAAATATCATGAAGATGGACCTCATATCTCGAAACGGTTTTCGAATTTTCCGATTATTTCTTTTATTTACAGGGTGATCTCAAAAAAACTACTTTTTGGTGTGGCAATGATAACTTTGTTACCGGTGACCCGATTTTCAAAATGTAGAGCTCATTTTAAAGCTAAAGCTTCAAGCAAGAACACGCAAGGTTGATAATCGACTAAAGACAAAAATTGAAAATACAGGGTTGTATTAAAACTAACCCAAATCTGAATGGCTTCCGAAATCTGGTATTAAGGAAAATTTGAAATAAAGTTGAGTTGCTTTCAAACAAACCATTCATTCTGAATACTTCAAGATGTTCTTCGCTTGCATTAGTTAAGAATTGTTGAGATATGAACAAAATTACAACTTCGTGTTTTCGAATGAGGTAGCCGCTTTGTTATTATTAGGCTTATTGTTTATCATATGGATGTCACTATTATTGATTGTTGTTTGACGGCCGATAAAATGGTTTTATTAATTGTAAGAATGAATTGACCACCCTTGTATCTCCGGATATAAATCCGCTTGAGCATGTTTGAAGCAGAATGAAAAAAAATCCTAAAGGAAGGGAAGGACAAATGGATATTTTGGATGATTTGGTGACAGCTATACAGGAAGAATGGGAAGCTATTCCTCAGCAGTTTTTACATCACCTGGTGTAGGGAATGTCAAGAAGAGTTACTGCAGTTATAAAAGAGGCAGGGGAGGTCCGACAAAATATTGGTATTTGGATACTCCCCTTTTTTTTGGAATGCCACTGTTTTTTGTACATAAATAATAAAACATTTTAATGGACACCTATTAACCTTTTTTTAACTGAACATTCTTTACGATATGACAGACTCAATTATTGCTGAATTAACAAGCCATCACGGTAAGTATTAATGGAAGACATGCAAAGAAATCTCAGCTCAACCGACAATATAAAACAGTTTTATCAGGCGTCAAACAACAATCAATAATAGTGACATCCATATGATAAACAATAAGCCTAATAATAACAAAGCGGCTACCTCATTCGAAAACACGAAGTTGTAATTTTGTTCTTATGTCAACAATTCTTAACTCAAGCAAGCGAAGAACATCTTGAAGTATTCAGAATGAATGGTTCGTTTGAAAGCAAATTAACTTTATTTCAAATTTTCCTTAATACCAGATTTCTGAAGTCATTCAGATTTGGGTCAGTTTTAATACAACCCTGTATTTTCAATTTTTGTCCTTAGTCGATTATCAATCTTGCGTGTTCTTGCTTGAAGTTTAGGCTTTAAAATGAGCCCTACATTTTGAAAATCGGGTCACGAATAACAAAGTTATCATTGCCACACCAAAAAGTAGTTTTTTTGATATCACCCTGTAAATAAAAGAAATAATCGGAAAATTCGAAAACCGTTTCGAGATATGAGGTCCATCTTCATGATCTTTGTGTTGAAATTCAAAAAGAAAAATCTTTGATCAAATGGGAGCAAGCTGAACTTTCTGAGATTTTGAACTGTTTTATCTACCACCCTATATAAACTTTGTGTGAAGTACCAAGTTCTTGCAAAACATACGGACTGATAAACAAGGGATTGAACTAGTGAACCCTCGAAACAAAAATTGAATTGCTCGAAACAATCCAAATTTTATCAGTGCCAAAGTTAGGGCAAATTTGGTCATGTAACGTTTCATTTGTTGAGCAGCTTAGTTTGTCTAAATGTGTCTAATTCTTACCTCAGCCTATCTCTCTGGTTGAATACCAAACAGATAAAAAATGCAGCTTTTTGGATTTTTGAAAATTTTTAGATAGCTTTCTCAAAGTTTCTTATTAAACATTTTTGAAGAGAAAATTTTCAATAAAAATAGAATATTTTAATTTGTACCTATAGGAGTATTATAGGACATTCACATAAATAGTTATTTATTATACAAGAGAAAAAAGTGATAGATTTTAGCTCGAGATGTGATTTCGTCCCCGACGCGTTTAGCGGAGGGGACAAACACATCGAGAGCTAAAATCGCACTTTTTTCTTGTGTGTAATATACAATTTTTTTCTGCGAGAAGAAATATCAGTGTTAGAATGTCGAAAAACGTAGTTAGATAACTGAAAATTATGTCAGAAAAATGATTTATGTTAAACTTGGATTTTCAAACTGTCTTTTATCGTAATTGACGTTGCCTAGGTAACGAAACGATTTAATTATTACATAAACGTCATATTAATGTAATTAAAATTGAAGGCAGTTTTGCAAAGATTCTTGTTAGTTTTCGATGAGTGAATTTAATAATATGGATAGTGATTATTATGAAAATTCCCCTAATAATTGCCATTTGGATAATAAGGTAACTTTCCTTTACGTATATTTGATATAAATTTAATGATATCCGAGTGTTAATAGTAGCTATACCTAAGCCACCATTTCGGGGAAATAAGTACTCATTTATTTCCCTGCTAATTCATTTATTTCCCCGATAAGATGCAGCTCATATAATGAGGCATTTTTCTACCTGTCAACGGGGAAAAAAGGTCAAACTTATAGCCCGTCGCAGAAAAAACTATTATTATTACTCCTCAGTCTTCTTGTCTTTACATTATGTTTTATGTTTCACTAACAAGAGAACAATAAAAAAATTATTTTGCCCAGCAAAAATCAAATTTTGATATGAAATAATTTTCCAAATTTATGAACACATTGATTGGTTTCAAGGTTGCCTTTTTTAATTCTCAACTTATCACTCTTATCACTGTTATTTTATTATTGTAGTATGTAAAGTAAATAAGTGTGCTTTGTTCAATTAGACATTTCATAAAATCTGTTTAATTAGAAATAGTTGGTACCTCGTTATCGTCATGTTTACAAATCATTAAGAAACTACTACTTTACTTCTTTATTTTGATAATCATTATCTATTTTAATACAAACATGTGAATTACCAATAATTAACAGAGATAATTATTGTATCCTGAAAACAGACGACTTGTTCTTGTTATTGGATATCATACATTAATAATTCTTGTTCTCTGCAAATAACCCTTGAACACTAGACATGCCTAAATGACTGAAAAAAATTAAAAATGTAGTTTTCATTTTTCTTTAATGTCTTTGTAGGTTGATCAGATAGCAATCTTCTACATTACCATAGTTATCCTGCATCAGCTGGCATAATCAAAATGTTTCTAGGCTTACTAGATTTTAGGGGTTTTGTTTTTAATGTTTTTATTATGATCGATTAAATTTCCTCCTATTGAATTTTCATGTAATTCTTTGATACAAAAAATCAAGAAAACCAAACATCTATGACTTCATTTTTTAAGTTTCATTAGTTTTTTGAAAAAAAAATACAAAATTTACATGAGAAAGAACATTTTTGCTAGTGTATGAATGTTTTTAAATAAAATCTAACCAACCAAACCAACTTCACTATTTAGAAAAAATAATTATAAGAGAAAAAATAAAAAACTTTTATACAATTGCAGCACTATTTATTGATGAAAAAACACATTTATAACAGTTGCTAGGATTATGATAAGCAAAAAAAAAAGAAATATAGTATTTCTTATTCTAATGGAATGTATAAATCTGATAAGTCCCACACCAGCTTAAGGTAACTATTCAAGCAGCTTGTTCAATTCTATCAAAATAATCCACAGTATCACCAGTGTTAAATGAACCATCTTTCAATATGTCCAATAATTTTGTAACGGTTTGTGTAGTAGTCAAGACTGATTTTTTTACTTCAGCAAATGTTTTTCTAGTGTCCTCACTAGCAGCATTTTCTACAATGTTATTGAACATGTCGGTGTCAACCGGACCAGGCGAGTAGTTAAAAACGACAACATCCTTTTCTTCTACTGATAAAACTTTAAATAAAAGATCCCGAGCAGCTTTACCTGAACCATATATCCCTAAATCAGGGAATGGAGTTCTTCCTGCCAAAGAAGTAATGTTCACCGCAAACAATTTCCTAACTAATGGACGCAGTAGCTTCAAAAAAGTAGAATTTAGTAGCATAACAGAAAAGACATTCAAGGTGTAATATTTCTGCCAAATGTTCAGGTCAATAATTTCATTGACTTTTGTAACCTCTCCAGTAGTGCCAGCGTTATGGAAGCAAATTCCGTTCTCAAAATCAGAACCCTGAAGGGATTTGATGGTTTTAGAGATAACATTTTCATACGACCTCAAATCTGGCTCATTAAAATCAAATGAAGCTAGATCTACAGTTACAGCAGGATTGGCATTAAGAATTAACTGTTTTGTCTCCTCTAACCCAGCCTCCGATCTGGCAAGCAAAAGAAATATTGAACCGGGTGCAATAAGTTTCGCCAATTCAACGGCTATTGTCCTACCAATACCTCGAGAGGCCCCCGTGATCAACACGAAACTTTTCTTACTACAATCTAACTTGGTACTCATTTTAGGTTACTAATAAGGTCTACTACGGGAGCTAGCCTACCTAAATTTCACTCCTGGTTTTCTTTATCGCAAGTCTCTTCTTCTTTTTTTGGCTCCAACTGATCGTGCTTTACTAATTCCAATATTTCGATCTGATCGATGACTTGTCTATGTGGAACAAGGGTTCTGATAATTGGTGAAGTTATCGGATTATCAGCAGACAGGTAAGTGTATTGGAAGTTGTCAACGATGTCGTCATTCAAAAATTCTTGCATGCAAGCTTCTCTTTTCTCGGCTAGCTGCTTCAAAACGTTTGGGTCGTTTTTTATACGGTGTAATCGTTTTTCTAAAACAAAAAATCACTGTTCACTATATTAATACAAGACATATAAGGGTTTATTTAACAGAAAATAAGAACTAATTCGATTTGTATTTCTCTAGAAGTCTAAAATTAATAATAATTATTATACATATTTTATTTATATAGATACATATTAATAATAACAATATCTCTTGTCAGCAGTACAGGTCTCAGGTCTGGCACCAGGACCAAAAATTTTTTTGAGACTCTTTTCGGGACTAAATTTGCAGACAGGAAAAATTCTAATATTATGGTCCCAAAATTCTAATAACGTTGCATATCAACTTCCAATATTTTTCGACCCCCTGGCTCATGGAAAAATTTGTTTCATTTACAGTGGGTATTATAAGAGGGTAATCCTGTTGTTTAGTCTTCCAAAACACCCCTCACATGCCCATTCCACTTTTTCCACTCGCGTCGCTCACAGGGTTGCTGCATTAAATCAGGTCTTTGGTCAGGGTAGGTTTTTTTTTTCTTTAATTGTCCCTAAAATTTATTAAAAAAACTACCCTTGCCAAAGACCTGATTTAATGCAGCAAAACACTGTGACTGCTGTGAGCGACGCGAGTGGAAAAAGTGGAATGGGCATGTGAGGGGTGTTTTGGAAGACTAAACAACAGGATAACCTATAAGACCTCATTAAGTTAACGGACAGATTTCTGTGGCCATTTCTGAAGAAGGTATCGAGTCTAAGTGGAAATTTTTAGAATTTATCTATTCTTGACATGAAAGTGATCACAAAAATGTTCATAAGTCATTTGACGTCGATATTGCTTCAGAATCGAGCACAGAAATCTGCCCATAAGTCAGGCTCCCATAAACTGGCACACCTGAATCTGAGAGAAGCTTTAGGCCTAGCTCATCTCAAAAAATCATAATTATCATAAGTCATAAGACCCTTTCTTGGATTTTTATTATATTACGTTTTGAGGACCATAACAGAAATCTCAAAAGACTTAGCGATTATTGCATGGGGGGGAGGGACAATAAGAAAATTCCCACATCTGTTCACAAAAATTCCTTGAAAATTTTTCGAACACTTACCAAGTACTGCCAAGTATTTATCCGAATCCGGTAGGCAATCACTCGCTGTTGGATTGAAATTATCTTCGAAATTTGACAACGTATGGTACTGAGATTGAGAATCTACCAAGTCTGTTTGACACTCACCCCAGGGATTCATAATCAGTTTCCATTCTTACAAATTGTAAACATTTTCCCGAGCCAGGTGTCGCAAATAAAAAATTTCACACTTTCAGTTACCGTTAAGTCACCTACCTCAAGCAACAATCACTCAGTCAGAGTACGAGCGAGCCGAGCACCAAACAATCTTTACACCAGCTAAGATAGATGAGAAATGAATAAGAATAATGATCTATTAATGACTCATAATAATTATTATTATTATTGAAAAATGGAATGATAGAGAATAACAGTAATAAAAACAAACATTAAAGAATAATTTTTCAAGATAAAAAAAAAGCAATGACAATTGACAGTTGACTGATTGACTGACAAGAAGATATAGAATTGACAGGTGACAGATTTTTAGTTTTCTCAACAACTTACCGCAGACTTACGAACATCGGGAAGGACTACCAGTTAATAATAGTCCAGTTCAGACCAGATTTGGATGGGATGAAAAGATTTTTATTTCATACTAGGTAATACATTATAACTAGATAAACGCTTGGTTACCGTAACTATAAACATACTCATAACTCCCTTGGGACTGTTATGAATCCATAACTCCCTCTAATTTTAATATTACTATTGGTTTAATTCTGGTAACCATTGGATGTTGCTTTTGTTATTGCATTGTTGGTTGCATATTTGGATTTCATATGTCATTTTCTACTAACTTTTCAGTTGATATATCCATGGTAATCAATAATCATGGTTACTCAATTATTAAAAACATTCGTTTAATTTTAAAAACCAACAGATTTCGTTTTTATATTTCATTTAGTATAAAATAAAATAGATTATGTATCACGGGAGTTATTAGATGTTAATAACCTCGGGCAACTTAACAATCCCTCGGGACTAACGTCCCTCGGGATTGCAATATGTTGCCCTCTGTAATTAACATCCTCATAACTCCCTTGATACATAAATAACTATAAAACGTGTTTGTTTTTATAGAATGATGAAAAATCACTTCAGTCAGCGAATTTATTTAAAAAAACATATAAACGAATAAAAAACAAAAAAAAGTTTCAAGACAATAAAAACAAACGGCTTGAAAAAAAAACTTTTTTTTTTTGCATCCCTAGCCAGGCAATGTGTGTAGTAGGTCTTGCTTGACTTTCAACTTACAAATGGTCAAAGAGAGTTCTAAGTTGGTAGAGTTGTACAGTTCAGTGCCCTCAATAATATTCCGAGTTTGCGACCTTGAGCGACCGCTGCTCGCGCCTAAAAATAGGTTAAAAATAGTTATTTCAAAAGATTATAGAGTATAAGGCTTCCTGCAAGTTTTTGGGAAATATGTTTTAAGCGGATAAATATAACATCTTTTACGATTTGTGTGATATGGATCCAACAGCGCCACCAAACGTATGTCGGTGACACTAAATATTATATTTGCTGAAACAAGGCGGTGCTGTGGAAGTTTTAAATATCAACATTGAAAACAAAACTCGTAAGCGTAATTAGACAGATGACATTAGTGATTACGAATTAGTAGTACGAGCGGCTGTCGCTCAAGGTCATCGTAAACTCGGAATAATAATGAGGGCATTGAACTGTACAAATCTGCCAAATTAAAACTCTTCTTGACCTTTTGTACAAAAGCTCCCTTTTATATCTTCAGAGACTGAACTATAAGGCAACAGGGAAGCGACATTTCGAAACTCCCAAACTTGGCCCATTAGACATGCATTGACAGTTGAAAAGTGCACGTTTGTAAAAGTAATGTAATTCATATACAGGTTGTTGATTTTCAAAGCGGGCCATAGGGGATTAGCATTGCGAAAGTGGTTTTTGACGATTCCTGCTCGCCGTTTAAACTAACAGAAATGGTTTTGGTATCAAAATGAAGCTAAAATTATTGCGCATAACGCTTGCCATCAGAAATTAATTTAATTTCACGTTGTTTTTGTAAAATTCTTCAGTAAAAATTCAAGTAATTGTTAATGTTTAATCACAAAATAGCATGCCCTGCCTAAACAATATAATGACGTTTCTACGTTTCGACAATCCATTAATAAAACTTTATAAAGTCAGTAGGTAATAATAAAGTCTGGTTCTATTTAATCCTCCTGTAACTGGCTATACTGTAGTAGGTTTTCACCATAAAGACTCTTTCTTGGTTTGTATAACCCATTTTTAAATAGAACCAGACTTTATTATTACCTACTGACTTATAAAGTTTTATTATTGGATTGTCAAAACGCAGAAACGTCATTATTCTTTAGGCAAGGCATCCTATTTTGTGATTAAACATTAACAATTACTTATATTTTTACTGAAGAATTTTAGAAAACAACGTGAAATTAAATTAATTTCTGATGTCAAGCGTTATGCGCAATAATTTTAGCTTCATTTTAATACCAAAACCATTTCTGTCAGTTTAAACGGCGAGCAGGAATCCTCAAAAACCACTTTCGCAAAGCTAATCCCCTATGGCCCGCTTTGAAAATCAACACCCTGTATAGTCTCATGTATTGTTAGTTGTGGCTTTCTAGTTCTGGTTGGATAAATGCAATTATTAGTTCTTGTAAGTACTTATTTTGAACAAATTCATTAACTGTCGTATCCGCCATTTCCAAGCCCCCGCTGACAGCCAGGTGTCTGGATGGTATACTTTCTAATCTTTCCTGACGTTTTATATTCAAAGAAATTCATACCTGAATGACAAATGAAAATGACTGATTACTTTACTTATATTTCAGAACTGTCTTTGCTGTTTGTTACTTTGACTACTCCCTTTCCAACATTTACCCTGTTATCAAGTCGCCAAATTAATCCCCCACATCCGGGAGCCTGGATATTGACAGATTACGACGTCATTCGCTGAAAAATTATTTTCTTTGAGCAAAAGAAGAAAAAATTTGAAGATATGTTTTTATGTGATAGATTTCTTATAGTTTCCGTTATTTTTTTAATACCGAATGACATGAAAAAACAAATACGGCGGCCATAAGAAAAACAAAAGTTGACTATGAAAACTCTGGCATCTAGTCACCTTTGAAAATTTTTGAAATACCAAATGGATAGCTGTTGACGACTCCTGTAAACATACAAAAATTATTTATTATTATTTTTTTTTTGTAATAAAAAAGATAATAATATGAGCAATCTCATGTGTAGTCATTTGAACCATGTGACGTCAGTAGAACGACAAACCCAGAACGCAGCCTGTATGCCTAGTAGTATCGTGAAATAACTTTTCCTGTGAGACTTTACAAAATTTTGAAAACTGCAATGTCATAATGTCATATTTATGTTATTGCAAAAAATGCCATATTTTACAGTTATAAAAGATAGCGACAGCTAGTGTGCACTGTGCGTATCATTTGATATAATTTTCAAAGGACTAACTATTAGCATTAGCCAAGTCAAAACTGAACGCATTTTCTGAGCACTATAAAATATTCACGAAATTTCTTGTGATTTATTATTTATGCTTCAGTCGGCCCAACAGACATAGCAATAAATCTGCGCACTAATTTTTATGGTCGTCCAAGTAGTCACACCCTGTAGGCAGATATTATGCCTTATTTATTGGTTACCTGGTTCCAGTAAACCAATACGGATTAGGACTATTAGGAGGGCATTCTATTGTGCATAAGGTCATAAGGTCTGCCAAACCTTCTGGACCTTAAACTTACCGCGCACTTTTATTACTATATCTTTTGGCCGACTGAGGTATAGTACCGTAAAAATTCGATTAGGTTGGTACATTAATTAAATATTGTACCTTTATTGACCATTTGTCAGAATTATGATGAACTGAAAACATGAAAATGAAAACAATAATAATTATTGTTGCACAAACAGTACAAATACGTTGAAGGTTACGGAGTAGAGAAAATGATTCAACAAACTCATAATAATGCAGTAATTTTTGTTAAATTTGTCAGCGTCGCAGGCCCTCCCACTGCCACTCCCTTGAACGTCCAATCAGGATACAGTGCATGAAAATTACCATGCAAGTTCGATCAACCTATGGCGGAGTTGTCAAATTTCAATTATAAATTTGACCTGATCCCAGGTCATATTCTTTCATGCTCTTTAATGATTGGTATAGTCTCAATTTTAGTGTTTTTACTACATATACATAAATAAAATTTTTATATTTAAATGGTTTATTTAAAGATAACGAATAAATAATATTTGATATGACAATCTCATTAATTTCATATAGGTACCTAAAACTTTTTCTAGTATATTTTTTATTTTTCAAATAACAATATCTAAGGTATTATAGCATGCCAATGTTACAGAAGAACAAACGATATCTCGGTGGGTACTTATAATAAGACTATGAAGATAAATTCATTATGCAAAAGATAAATAATTTCTTTCATGTAGATTCAATGCGTAAAAAAAATTTAATTCGAAATTAAAAGACACAGGAAGGTATTGATCTTTTAGAAGAATTATTAAATCTGGCATCCCCGCCGACCCTATTCAGCTAGTTTAAATTCTTCCTGCTAGATGTCACGAAGTACATCGAATTCATTTAAAGTTAATTTTCCCTATAAAAATATATTAAAACGATAAAGCAAATCTGTTTAACCTGGAAATATTGATTAGTTACAATCATTAATTATGAATATCGACAAATCAAATCAATAATCATCGAAATCCTTCCAGTATCGCATCATAGACTTGGGGGAATTTTTAAACTCGGCGGCATTGCAATGTTGTGGAGAATGACGTCACGAGAACTGTCAGCCGGAGCCGGAATTCTGTTCGACTTGACGTCTTGTGGTTGCCGAACGAGTCGTAGTGAACGAACGGGTGCTGGTGTTGGTCTGTAAAATGTAAAATGGGAATTTGGGCCTAAGTGCATTTAAATTTCATTTCGGCAGTTTTTATAAACTTTTACAAGCGAAAAATACAAAATAATCCAAGAAGACTGACGTTTTGCGGGTTGTGAGTTTTTCTGTTGTTTTGGGCGTTTTGACATCTGTCAAAATAAAGGAGGGCGTATTCTGACTATCGTCACTCACTAACACTAATAATTAATAGGACCACTCTACCACTGTTCATTCACAGTCCAAATTTACAGTACAGGTCGTCCCTGTATTAATTAATTAATTAAACGGTTCAGGTCGTCGAGTGCCTTTCGTGCTAAATGTACAGAATCCATACCGTTCCTGCTTGTGCCCTTTTTCGGTGTTGAGGTAAGTTTCGTTATTATATCAGATTTATAAGTAGTTAGAACGGGCGAAGAAGGTGCGTATCGGTGCTTTTCTGACTGAAGGGGATAAAGTCAATGTAATTTTGTGGATAATATAATTTTGTCCACGCAATCATAAGTCACACCACTTCGCGGTAGGTAGAGGTATGGAAAGTTTCATTTCATTCTGGTGCTGGTGCTGGTGATTCGATTTGCACGCTTAGGTCTCTGATTTTTCCAATCAGAACACAGGGAACGGGAAAAGAAAATCGGGATAGATCGAAGCTCTCTCTAACTAACTACGTAAATCCTTCCCAGTTCGCAGGAAAATACCGAATAGAGGTCATTCCTCGTCCTCGTACGGCACGACACCTTGTGGTTATTACTTATTATTATTACTTGTGTGGGTGTCGATTTAGTTTTAATTTCGGGTTTAATCAATAATAAATGCATTGCGTGGAGTTTTCTTGTTTACAGTTTAAAGGAATTTTCCTCTCTTTGATGTCGAGTAAATCGAGTAAAGGAAAGTGAATTGAAGCGGGTGTGTGTTTAGTAATAATAATAATTGATATTAATTATTTGCAATTGCTGCTAGAGCTGTTAATACTCTCCTCTAATTCATACCGTTCAATATTTCAGACGTCATCATAAAATTCCGTAAGTGTTTGGTGTTGAATGAATGTTTGCAATAATTTATGTAATAGGTAAGCATTTTTTATTTTTAGTATCACCACTACTAGCATTGTCATTTACCAGGACTTGGAGTGGATAATTTTGTTTGCACAATCAATAATTAGGTACTTTCAGGTTACAGGCTATTTAAATACCTAATATTATTCCTGCAGTACTTTTAATAAAACCCCCTGACTCTGGATTGGTGTAGGTAATTTACCTTTACTGATACAAAATGTCAAATTGTTCGGACTTATCATAATTATACATAACATACTAGAGCAGTCATTGCTCAATGTCAGTGATTAACCACATTTACTCGACAAGTAAATTTTAATTAAAGCAACATAATCTGGGGTGTACCTATGTTATAATAAAATTATCTTACCACCTAAGCTCGAAATTGTTCCTTATCGATAATAACTTTTCACTTGACCAGAGCATTATTAGTATTTATTACCAACCGTCCTCTGTCAGAATCAGAAATATTGATCATTTCGAATATGATCGAAAAATGGGGTCCATATTAATCGCCGGCCATTAAAAGCAGCGGCATCTCTTGCTTACTGCCTGCTCCTGCTATACTTCAACTTTCCCACGCCCTTATCAATTTTTTTCGTTCAGCAAATGAGTCTTATGGTAGAAGCTCGGGTAGAGGCGTTTCTGCAAATTGCAAATATATTTGATCGAAGAGGATTTTATGGGCTCTCTCTTGTCCACTCCTTGCAACCCTTCGGATCATCGAAGTTCATAATATCATCCGCGGAACCCTAACCCTACTCCTACTGGACCCGCCACCTTTTTCTTGAGGTAACGATGGGACTCCCCCCTCTTCCTGCTGCTTATTCCGCTTAAAATGAGAGATTCCTGTAGTCCTGTACGTTTGAACCCAATTATTGAGCCTTGGACGCGGTTAATTTTTTTCTTCTGCCACAAGGGGGACAACCATCGTATTCTTCCTCCCTACTCCGTTTACTGGGGCCGACCTTCCTCGCGTGAGGGATTCCCGTAACTATTGGCCGTAGGTGACTCCATAGAGGGTGCAATAAATAAGTAGTGCACCCACACCTTTGGTCGATGAGACGATCGGCCACTTTTCTCACCAATCTCATTCTTACATCCTCTACTAGGACCCCCTTTACCAGATCGTCTGAAGCGATTATTGATATTCCACTAAGTATTCCACATAATTGAAAAAAAAAGGATGAGACACCTTAAGGACTTTTTGCAGCTTGGGAAACCTCTGGCTAATTCGATTGGTTAAAAATGTGTCCATTTGACCATGCTAGTCTGTCTAATCTTCTCGTGTTCTTTGGTGCTCCCTCTCCTCATGAGGTAGAGAGAGGGACACACATGACTGACCCAGACCTGAATAGGCTGAGGTTCTCTTTCTTTACCCCTTTGCCAAATCTCTCCACCTGAAGATCTTCTATTAATCACTAAAAAGAAGTATTCTTTTCCATTTACTCTTCTCTCAGGAAGGAACGTTTGGCGTCTGGAGGGGGGATACTGCATCGGATCTGAAAACTTACTCATCGCACTATTTCCGCTCCCATTTTCTGGGAAGGGCTTAACAGAGGAGTCCCGGGAGAGGATGCCTTGATTTGTCCTTTCTCTCACCAAGGACACGGAGGCTCAACGCAGTGACCAATCTTCCAATCTTCCAAGGGACAATACCCCACCCTCAACCCTTGCCAGCCTGCACGGGATTTATTTGTATTTTCGGCCTTGGATCACCCCAAGCCCTTACGAGTCTTGGTTGGTAAAGGGCTCAACGCAATAACGCGCCAATCTTCAAAGGAAAAGATCCCCACCCTTCACCCTTGCCAGCCTGCACGGGAAATTTTTGTATTTTCGCCCCCCTGTTGCCAACCTGAGATATTTTCGCTCCTGAATCACCCCAAACCATTGCGAGTCTCGGTTGGTAAAATGGTAACCAGACTGTTGGTTGCGACGTTGCGAGCCTAATCGCTTCTTGCATACTGAACGGACGATGTTACTTATAAACGTCAAGTTTGTGGTACCATCCAATATTCGGTTCAGCTCCGCAAGTGCGATTCTTTGGTTATGAATTCGCTATATCCTGAACATGTTTTACCCGGACAAAAAAAAAACAATTTTTGTATGTTTAACAAATACAGGGTGAGTCATTGATATGGGAAACCTCGATTGCACCTACACCATTAAAGATATCGAAATGAACCAAAAAGTGCTGTAAATGGGAGGGTAAAGTGCAGTTTGTAAAATTATTTTCAGATACACAGGATGGCCCAATATCGCTGTACGCCATACAACTTTGTAATTTTAAATAGGACACCCTCTATATTATTACATCTTCCAACTCTTCCAAGAATGGTTTGTAAAGTTGAAGTTTGTAATGAGCGATTTATGAGTTATAAACAAATGAAAATCGCGATTTTCCATTTTCAAAGCAGCTTATATTGAAAACGGCTCGAGATATGGAAAAACGGTTTACATGTTCCTATCTTAACTTTTCAAGCGGTATCCTATTGGATGGATGAAATTTTTGTACAGAGTGGTAAAAAAATTGATTATTTTCATCACCCGGTATAAAAATTTCAGCTACATGATAGGATACCAAATTAAAAATTAAGATAGGAACATGTAAGCCGTTTTCCTCTATCTTGAGCTGTTTTTAAGAAAAGCTGCTTTGAAAATGGAAAATCGCGATTTTCATTTGTTTATAACTCATAAATTGCTCATTACAAACTTCAACTTTACAAACCATTCTTTTTTACTTTTCTCAAATAATCTGAAGATGTAATAATATAGAGGGTGTCCTATTTAAAATAACAAAGTTGTATGGCGTACAGCGATATTGGGCCATCCTGTGTATCTGAAAATAATTTTACAAACTGCACTTTACCCTCCCATTTACAGCACTTTTTGGTTCATTTCGATATCTTTAATGGTATAGGTGTAATCGAGCTTTCCCATATCAATGACTCACCCTGTATAGATGACATCACAAACCCGTCATAAAAACACGCCATAAAAAACTTTAGTAGCAGAATCTGTCGGCGATATTGCAAACTATTTGATTTTTTTTATTAATTTGTTCCACAGGGTGGAACCTCGGGCGGAACAAAGAATGCATCTTTAATTTTTTTTCACAATATTAAAGAAACCCCCTGTATGTTGGAGTATATGAGTATAATACCTAATCAAAATATTTGTTAAGGCCGACTATCATATTATTTTGTAGACAGCAAAGATCAATGCTTCTGGAAATTGTGACGGTTGAGTAGAAAGGGGTTTCCCGACTGTCGTAGGCGGTGCCGGTGATTGAGTCAGAGAAACGGGAAACTTGTATTAATGTGGTATGATAGTGAAATTATTAATAGCTTAATAGTAAGAAATATTCATGGTCAACTGCCAGAGGATTTTCTTCAGTCAGAATTTGGATAGACCTTTTGTGAGTGATATTTAGAAGCCAGAATGACTAGAAATTTTTTGTTGACTGGGGTCCTATTAATGTTTAACTCTCCTTCCCCTCGGTATACCACTAGGTAGGCCCCCCCCCCTCCCGGTATACCCAATAGGTAGGATATGCAAAAACTGCTCTTATGTTTTCAGAAATGGTTTTTTAATGTAGAATGTACCATAGACTTCGTTGTTTATTATTTACAAAATCTTTATGAAGATTGAAGAATGAAGACATGACTGAAGCTTTTTGTTGGTGTCATTCGTAGCTGTGGTGGTGATTTCTTTCAACTTTTTTTGTTGATTTAGTAAAATAAAAATATTTTATCTTCTAATTAATATACAGCGTGTTTCTTTAATATTGCAAAAAAATAAAAAAAACAAATTTGGAAAAAAATTCCCATTAACGCGTGTCCAGAAATGCACCGTTTTTGAGATACATGGTGCCAAAAAAAACAATAGGTTTTCCAGTTTTTTGAAGTTATCTCGGGACCGTTTCAGATACGGAACTCAGCTACTTTTTTTACTCGCTTTTTTAATGCTACCTAATTTTTTTTTCATTTACGCCAGTACGGGGCAAATATTGACATTTTAAAGGCGCATTTTAGACCGTCAATGGTCATAATTGCTAACGTGAACCGTTTCTGGAATAAACGGCTGTTTACGATGAAAAACTCGCTTGAATGTTTCAAAACATCATGTGTGTAAATGAATGGAAAAAAATCCTAACACCTCCCCCAATAATGGCACATGGAAAAAAATTGCTATAAAAAGGTAGCTAACATCAATGACAAAACATATACAAAATTTGAAAACTGTATCTCAAACGGTTCCCGAGATATCTTCAAAAAACTGGAAAAAATATATTTTTTTATCTCAAAAATGCATTTCCGGAAATTTTATGTTTATTTTTGACTAAAGATCTGTCTTTAAATTATTTTGTAATATTAAAAATAAAGTTCAATAACTTCAATATCTGAAGTCTTATTCATGGAATTGTCTTACCAAATACTATTTGAGCTCAGATTTTTAACTGGATATTTTTCAGGTTGATTTCTCCTACTTATATTAATTTCATATTCCCCTTATTCACCCCCAAATAGCAAAAAAAAACAACCAAAATCATTGAGTTTCCATGTTGAAATCTCACTTTTTTGAAGTATTATTATATGGTGACGTCTCTGAGAATTCGTAGCAGCAGTTGCGAATCCCCATTACCATAAACAGTAAAGGAAAACTCGATATATGCAGAACTGTATTACCTACTGAAACGTCTTGGATACTTTGAATTTAATAACCTCTCTCGTTTCCTATTAAATTCTTCAAGTTCCGGAATCCACCATCGTCAAATGATTGAATTTGAAAGATACCGTTTTCCTGACGGTTTATAGAACTTGCTTGCTCTGTAAATGGTAATGGGAAATTCAATTATTATAGAACAAGATATTATGAATTTTTGACTATCGTTGTTAATTTCAGCTTATCTTTTGATCAAATCAATGAATGAAAAATTAAAATGAGTCAAGAAATCGGTAATTCAAAGATGCGCGAAATTTTTTGGTTCAAATAAATGAAATTTCTTCCTACTTTGTGTGGCTGAAATTGTCAATTAGTGTATTTTTGTACCTTTGATCAACTCTAATGATAATCGGGACTTGGTTTCAATAACAATAATGTTTGTTGTAACAAATGTGGTACAATCGGTCATTACGCACTTCATTGACATAAATCTAGTTTTCACTAATTGAAAAAATACACAAAAAAGATCACTAATTACGAGGTAGGAGGTCCAGATCCGATTAATCACCCGTGCAGGTTGGACATTTTATAAAAGAAACTTGAATCCCTTATTTCCTTATGGTTTGTCTTCTCGCGAGTCTAGACTTCTTATAGATAACGGGGATTGTTACTGCCCCTGGAGTGTTGCTCTGTTAAGTAAGAACGGTCGTATCTGCAAATTGGGTTGATTTGGACTCGGATTAATTGAGGTTTTTATATTCGAAATTTTTCAGTTATTTGGAACATTTTTTTAGATACTTGTAGTTTAGTGTGATTTTTTGCATAAATAAAGTATACCTTTGCAAAAAAATGCACTTGGTACCAAAGAAAATTGACGTATATGCAAACAATTTTAATTGAATATAAAATTTGCTTTTATAGGTAATTTGAAAAAGGCCAAAGAAACTGAGTAAAAATCACATCTCTCTTTCTACATGATGTGAACAAATTTATTAAAAGCATAATGTACGCTAACAGAAAATGACGTATCTAATAAGAATTAAGTAACATATAAGACATTTTTGTTGTAAAAGCCCCAATTTCTGTACTATGCCTAAATACTGAATGTCGTATCTAACAAGAAGTTTGGTAGTTACGACATTTTACTTTACTAATAATTGTAATTTATTAAGATTATTTTCTCAGTGACACATCACCACTTTTTCGTAGTGAGCCAATTCAAAAGCTAATGTCGTATCGTCGTATCGCATAATATTTAACCATTTTACATCAAAAAAATTGATCGCTAACAGAAAATATCGTATCTAAAAAGAATTAAATAACAGATAGGACATTTTGCTATAACAGTCCAATTTCTCTTAGACATATAAATACTAAAATGTCGTATCTAACAAGAAGTTTGGTAGTTACGACATTTTGCTTTACTAATTGTAATTTACTGATTATTTTCCTCAGTGACGGATCACTCCTTTCTCGTATAGTGAGCCAATTTAAAAGCAAATGTCTTATCATTTTTAACCATTTTACATAAACAAATGATCGCTAACAGAAAAATGACGTATCTAACAGGAATGTAATAACAGAATTAACACATAGGACATTTTGCTGTAGCAGCTTCAATTTCTGTTAAATATCTAAATACTAACGATAAATGTTGTAACTAAGGACTAAGGAGGAAGTTTGGTAGTTACGACATTTTGCTCTACTAATTGTGGGTACCTATCTAATTTAAAACTATTTTCCTCATTGATCCCGCGTTTCGTAGTTATGTAAAATTTCATAGGCCATTAAATCGCTTAAAAATGCAGATAGGTCATTTCACGATTACACGATTTTTTACAAAAATGTCAAATACGAACGTAATTATTGTACCTACACGTCCAGATCAAAATTGTTGGCAGTAACGCACCTTACTAAAGAAGCCATTTCGGAAAAGCGACAAGCAGAAACTTATATTCGGAGGAATATTTTCTGCTTGCCGCTTCTCCGCAATTGATTTTTCAGTAAGGTCCGGTACTGCCAACAATTTTGATCTGGGAGTTTGGGTATGTGTATGTATTAGAAAAAAACTTATTCAAGATAAACATCTTCTTTCTCTTTCTGATAATTTTTCACGATTATTAGCCTTTCATTATTATTATTATCATCATCATGAGTAAAACCTCGGCTTGCGTTAGTGTTGTTGGTCGTTAATCCACCATATTGACTTTCAATAAGCCCGACGATTATGTACCGTCTTGACTTGTAATTTCTCATCCCGATCCCGAATCGGTGAACTCTCAACCCAACCCGCAGAGGAAGAAAAAGACGGAGAGGAACCTCGTCGGGGACAATGTCTGGATAGCAGACGAACGAACTCCGTTCCGTAGCCGGCGTAGTGTGTGAACCGGAAAATCAATAACTAACTACCATAGAGAACGGCAGTTGTTGCCGCTCAGATGCAATAAGATAAATCAGAGTGGAGTCTAGCCGAAGCCGAGTGTCCCGACGAATTTCTAAAAGCTGACGGAAACTCGATCCCGGAGTCTCTGAGGTTACCTGGGATCGACGTCTCCTCTCCCATAAAGTTGTTAACCTCTCCCGACGGCTTGTAATTTGTCTGGAACTAGAATTATTAAAAACTATACCTCTATTAATCTGTTATGTTGGTAGTATGTACTTGTAAAAAGTGCAGAAATTGTCTCGACTATATTATAAATTACATTTTTCGAGAAGGACTTTGAAGTTGTTTTTGTTTGATTTTAGGGAAAAAATCTTAATTTGGAACTTGAAATGAACAGTTCTAATTAGTATTTAGATGATTCAATTCAAATGGAACTCATTAATTATTATTCTGTTACATTCGATCAATCTTTCTGTCTATTCATCTGTCATCAGAGCATTTACAAGTCCTTGTTCACAAGACAAGCGCTGAAATATGAAATTGACATGTATAGGCATCTGGGAACAAGATGCCTACCCAAACCAATTACCTCCCTGAATTGATTTTTGAGGTTTTCCGATGTAATAAGTCAAAGTGGCCCATAGTTTTTCTCAAAAGTCATTCTCCAATATAATATCCTAGTCTTAGCCCATATTCCAAAGCGTTCCCATCCTGTAAAAAATAAAAAGATGGAGATAATTGATTATGTAATGGTTGGGGGGGGGGGGGGGGTTCCTGTGTTAGTTGTGGTCGAATTTCACTGGTACTTGGGGTTTCACTTTCATACATTATTGGGGTCTTGCTTTTATATTTCTATATGAGTCTTTGAGTGTCATATCACTTTGGGGGTTTTCGGTTTTCATACTTTTCTTGGGTTTATTGACGTTGCTGGGATGTTTGTTGATTTTGATGCCTTTTTTTTTCAACCTTTACGCTGAATATGTGTTGTCTTAGGGGGTTTCTCTTGTATTTTGTCCAAGGGATTTATGTAATTTTTATCTTTCAACTTCCCGTTTCATCTCTGATTCGATCATTGGCCACGAACAGAAGCAGAGCACGTCGACTGCTTTGTTGATTGCACTTTGCGCACCAGTCCAGTGAGCCTTTGAGCATCCTTGCTATGTCGTTTCTTGCTTTATCGATGCCCATCCTGCTTTTCCCGCCTGTTAATGGGAAAATTGCTGGTTGCTTTTTTGAATTTTTTTGGCTTGCTTCGAGAAGGTGAACCACTGGTCTAGGATCACTTCCATCTTGGCCAGTAACTTGATTTCTGTTCCGTTGATTTTTATTTCTCTGGATTTCCGTCTCTTTTCTTGAGTGTCTCTGAAGTAGACTCGGTTGCTTGGGCTTCGTTAACTTTGATTGCCATTTTTGCAACCGTTTAGTTAATTCGTTCAAGTCGGTTTGGAGGACTTTTTGGTAGAAGAGCCGTGTCGTCTGCGAATTTGGGTTTGGGGACGCCGCTTTACAGATGTTGAATATTGGCTCTGCCTCAAGTAGTCTCTGACAAGGAATGTCAGGTTTTCGTTGATGTATAATTGTTTCATTTTGTATAGAGCAGGGCTTGATGCAAAACCTTGTCCAAGGCCTTTTATAGATGTTGAAGAATATGGCGCCAGTCTGGTTCGATTTGTATAAGTGTAGTCTGTTATTGGACGATTCTCACGATTTGGTGGACTGTTTTGGCTTTTAAATCCGAACTGATGATGGTTGGGGATGTCGGTGAGTCGTTCAATTTCCTCTCGATTTCTTCTCGATGCTTTCCTCGGACAGGGAGTAGAGCTCTTGGGGTCTTTGACTCTTGGCGTCTTTACGTGATTTTCCGGCTTTCGAGATCATGACAATTTGTCGCCGTTTTCCAATTCTGCGGTCTTTTTACGGAGGATTACTCATTAATGTGCGAGGGGTAAGGCACTGGCAATGAATGTGTACAACACTGCCAAACACTGCCAAATATTTCCAAACATTGCCAAAAATTTCAAAATATTGCCAAATATTTCCAGATATTTCCAAACATTGCCAAATATTTCCAAACATTTCCAAACATTGCCAAATATTTCCAAATATTTCCAATTCCAAACATTGCCAAGCATTTCCAGACATTTCCAAAGCTGTGTACAGACATTTCCACAGAGTGTCCTACCCCTCGTTAATGTGTTTCGGGACTGGGTTTGTGATTTTGTCGTCGTTCGATGTTTTCTGTTTTTGAAGTGTTATCAATTTGTTTTCTAAAATCTTTCGCTTCTTCATTATGTCATTCATTACCATACCCATTTCTAGGACACCCGCCTCTTCTGTTAGGTATATTATGTTACAACTGCACGTGTACGTACGGTCTTTCAGTCCATTTACTCAACTTTCTGCGCAATTATTATTAAACTGGAAGTTACATAAATGTAGCATATGTAGCTGGTCGTCTAATAATTTACGTTCATGTCATGGTGGTGATATATGACGTAGAACTAATGCTGCATTTTATACGCTCGCGTAAAAATAATAATGTGATAACCGGTCAGGAAAAAACCGTTTTCCGTTCCCGAGTGCACGAACTATGCAAATAATAATTGGACTCGGACTTACCTTTCTATGGTAATTATACTAATTAGTGGAGAAGAATTTTTTTTAATAGTACTCTTTTGGCATTCTCGTTCTGCTTGTGATGATGATCCCTCTGCTCAATTCTGGATCGATACGGAATCTATGTTGTTTTTTGATTTTATTGTGTGACAATTGAAAATTCCCGTAAGTTGGAGTCATGGGAAAAACTTTTCTATTATCCATTTTAGGAAAAAATTAAAACCTAAAACAAAATTTTCCAGTCGTATACGAGGTTTGTTCAAAAACATGTATACGAGGTTTCTCTAAAAACACGGATCTTCCCAAAGAGTAAAGTATCTTTATTTTCGGCACTATCAAAAATTGTTATTAAAAAAAAGTTGACCAGAATTGCAACTAACATTCAAATATAGCATGTGATCCACAAAATTTTTCATCAACTAGTGCCTTGGAAGAGAGAGATAGCTATTGCAGTCATGTCTGAGCTCATTGCACCTGAGCACATTTACCAATAGTTTGCATTTTATCTGACAGACTGGCAGATGGCAGACATGCTTCATTTTTTCCAAGGCACTAGTTGATGAAAAATTTTGTGGATCACCCGATACAATAACATGCAGTTGCGGAACCAAAAAAAAAACGTTTCTCTTTGATAAAAATTGATCAAACTCATATTTAATAAATTGCATAGGTATTTGGATTTTTTTGCAGTGCTGATAAACTTTTTTATATCAGTTTTTGATATTGTCAAAAATAAAGGTACTTTATTCTTTGACAAGATTTGTGTTTTTGGATAAACCTCGTATACAACTGCAAAAATTTGATGTCTGCTTATTTTATTTTAGGTTTCAGACCAAGCAAAACTTTTTTATGCGGAGAATAACTTTTTTTATAAAAATTGGATATTAAGAAAGTTTACAATTTGACTACAACTTGCCTACGTGGACATATACGTGTATCTACCTACCTATAATGAATAAAAATAAATTCAGCACATTTTTATTGATTATATGGAAATTTATGTCGAAGCGGTTATAATAATGATCTAACAGAATGACGGCCATTTTCATGAAAGTAAATATGAGCTCTTTTATCCCCTCTTTTTTGCATTATAGCCTTTTAATACTTCTGACGTTGGGGTGTGAATTTTCTGATCGTGCTCTCTTCAAGCATCTTCAATCTCTAGGGGTTGTTGACTCGAAACTTGCCTTTATAAACAGCGGCGCAGCCATAACATTGGGGGATAAAAGGACAACTTACTCGTGGTTAAAATTAAATTGAACCCGATTATAGGAAATAATAAGTAAATGAAATCGTTTGTATTAATTTATTTAGAAGTAAAAAAAAAGAAAATTACAGAGGCAGTATAAAGGCGCGCAGTGAATATTCCAGCCAGAGTAAGGGGCTGGTAATTATTGGTAGTTGGTATACCCTTTTAGAAATATATATAATAAAGCTCTTGATCTTAAGGAAATTAAAAAAAGTATATAAAAAATCTGGAGAAAATTATATCATTGCTTAGAATCTCAAGAAGCTGGCATACCTACTTCTTAGAAACATCAACAAATAATAATAATAAAAAAAATAACAATAATTTACCGGGTGTCTGCCTACGGACTAAATCTTTAAAACTGTTCAGCTGCGACAGGCCGTGTTTTGTGTGCTGAAGCCTTTAACGTTTGTGTGTATATTAATTTTTTTTCGAACGAAATAAGTACATACGTAAGAATTTTTATCTAAAAGAAGTTAAAAAATTTCAATTAACCAGGAATTTTTTTATGCAAAAAAAACCAACAGGTTGCCCCGTGAGGTCGCCCTCGGAATTACTCTATCAACTGTATGGATTCAAAAGATGCAAAGAGAGTTAGCAATAAATGATAAACTGCGAAATTTTCATTAAAATCGGGTGATTTTTTTTATATAGATTTGATAGAAAACAATTTTCTATCAATTTTCACACCCTGTATATCGAAAGCGAAGAGTTTTCGGACATAAGTATGTATGTATAAATCAAAATCAAAAAATGTTCGTTTTGATGTCATTGAACTACTTACGAAAGCGTAGAAGCGCCACACCTGTTTTATTTTATTTTTTTTATCCGAGTTTGTTGGGGCTAAGAATTCTGACTTTAAACTCGAAATTCCTATTAAAATAATAAAATAATATAAAAAATGAAATAAAATAAAACTTCGGCCGCTTTTACTTCACGGCCTCTTCTACGTCACTGGAGAAAACTTCACTTCTGCACGTCACAGTAAAAGCGGCCATGAAGCAAAAGCGACCCAGAAGTAAAATGTAAAAAAAGTTAAAAAAAATGTTCGCCTACTTTTCCAATAATATTTGAGAGGCAGTCGCCTAAGAAATGTTGTGTTTGTACACCTCGCCCGAAAAATCTTTCTTAGCCTCACCTGAAATTTGCTCAGCTTAAGCCTCGATTTTCTGATTCGCCCAAATAGATGTAGCTACAGGGTGATTCTTATAAGCTTAAAGATTCAAATATCTCTAAAAGTAAACACTCCGCGGAAAATGTTTTTAACAAAAGTGGTTTTGTCGGTAAAGGACATCGTTTGGATACAAAAACTCCCCTGCAACCCTCATCTTTTGCGAAGGAGTGAATGAAACCTCCCCTATTTTTTTATTACGATTTATATTACGAAAATCACGACGATTAGATAGTGCTGCAATCGAGGAAATTTGATTTTGCTCATTTCTTCTTTTTTTGGTGTTTTACTTTATGAAGTGATCGTCGAAAATTTAGAATTCCGAGTTTTTAGTTGAAATTCCAAGCTTTTTTGATATTTTTTTGCATACAATTCCTTTTCATTGATCAAAAATTATTTTTGATTTTCAAATTATTTTTTAAAACAAAATTTTCAATGTTAGTTTTTCTTATTTATTGAAGATTGGGAAAAACTGAAACCACATTTGCATTGCAGTTACTGACCAGCTTTATTTTTGCGATGTCAATTTTTTTATCTTATGATTCATATTTTCAGAGCCGGACTGAACGATTTTTTAAAGACGGTCCTGGGTTTTTAATTGCAAAAATTGAAAGATATTTTAATTCTAAAATAATGATATGCCACACATTATGTCCGTATTCATCAAACTTCAAAATATAACTCCGGGCTTATATTTTTATTTTGAATTTTCTGACAGCTGATTGGTCTATAATGCTCAAACCCTACGAACGCTACGAATTTTGTACGAAAATGACATATTCCAAAATATAATCCCAGGGGTTATATTTATTGATGATGAATACGGGCCTATGTGTGACATATGCCCGTATTCACAAACGATAATTTCCTAAATAATTACGTAATCAATTATCCCCATCTCATTCTATTGCAAAAAAACTGCATATCTCCATCTCACTCATTTAAATAATTACGTAATTATTTAGGAAATTATCGTTTGTGAATACGGGCAATAATATCATTAAAATCATAATTCTTTCAGTTTTTGCAATAAAAAAACCCAGGACCCTATTTTAAAAAATCGAAGTTTAGTCCGGTCCTGCAAATATGAATCGTCTTGCAGATAAAAAAAAAACTGGCATCGCAAAAATAAAGCTGGTCAATAACTGCAATGAAAATTCGGTTTTAGATTTTTCCAATCTGCAATAATAACGTCAATAAATAAGAAAAACTAGAATTGAATTTTTTTTTCAAAATAATTCGAAATAAAAATAATTTTTGAAATCTCTTTCTGCCCATCTTCTGGTAGCCCAACTTTTTCCCCATTTAACCGACACTATATGTTCCACGGTTCATTATTATCTTGGACAACCAACTATTATAATTTTTTTTTAGAAAATCACCAATTATCCTCTACATAACATTACCTCGCTTGTTATGAATATGCAATAGATTATTCTTGCTCCTATAGATGGAAAAGAAATGCAGCTAGTGTGTAAAAAATGAATAAGCTCTAGAAAATAAATACTCACTTATGTATAAAAAATTGTAGTTCCATAGCAACACATCCGGACGATAGGAAATTGTTTCCGATTTTTTAACAATAATTCATGTGGGCATGTGGATAACAAAACAGTGGTACTGACAGCAATGAAAATAAATTGTTATGAGAATCGCTGACGGTATCAATGGATGTTCTGTTGAAGAACTAGGTAGGTACTTATGTCGAAAGGCAACAAAAATTATGATCATAATATAACAACAAAATTATAGAATAATAAAACTTAATAATACATTATTGAATGATCCAAATGAATGAATTTCTCTTATATAATGTACCCACCTATGTTATTACCGTTGAATTAACGAATTATTTAAAAAAAATATATGGTGGTATATTGTGCTGGTATTAGTGATATAGTGATATGTATAATTTCCTTTTGATTTGTTTGTGCTTTATGTGCTTTCATTTCTGTCCGTATACATGAGGGCGCATTCACAGATATAGATATCATTGTTATCGATAATAATTAAAATAAAAAAGACGTGTTAGAAGAGAGTGTCTCAACACCTATACGACCTATGAACCGTTCTCTATTTGTATTTTGCGTGAAGGAAAAATTTCCATAGTCTAAATTAATTTATTTAATTTATTATGAGGCCAAGGTAATAGGTTGACACCTGATAATTGCAATGGAGGATTTGCTCTTTCGGACAGATCATTAATCTTGTTCAACTATTCACAGGAGAAATCATTAGGGAGCTGGGAGCTGAAGAGTGAAGACTAAATTTGCACCAATGTTAGGAAATATAAAGGAAACAATTTTGCATGTTTTAGAGCAATGTAATGTTGCGGAAAATTTTAAATTATTATTGAAGTCGCAACAACTTCATTTATTATTACACGGCTCTTAAAACTTCCATAAATGTAGGACATGGAAAACGATAATAATTTCGAAGCACACATAATCTTATTCATCATCTAGTAAACGAAAATTTGCTTATTGTTGTTGTCCACGGCAAGGCAGCACTGTATTTTGAATTTTGATCATGTAATGTTCCAAAAACTCGCAATTTTTTTTTTTTTTTTGTCAATGGAACCAGTTGACTTTGGTAAATCCGCACAACAAAACCTAAGGGAATAGTGATAGGAAGAGAGCGAGCGATACTTATGCTGAACGGTCCTAAAACAGTCAAATCACAATAGAAACATTAAAATCAAATTTTGTAATGTTTGTGAATGATTTAATTATTTCTGTAAATGGATTTTTGATGACAAAAAAGCAACTGGGTTAAAGTTTAGGTTCATAAATAAGATATCAACCAGTACTAGACAACGATCTAGATTTTACAAAAGTACATTTTAGAAACCATTCAAGATACGTTTCTGCGATAAGAAAACAAAGGATTCCATCCTGAAATCAAATGCACATAAAATCTACTTTTCTAGCTCATTCAGTGTTGTTTGTATGGATATTTGGCTTTTGAGATAAGAGTGAGCAGCAAACTGACATTAAGTGATGTCAGTGTGTGTGTTATTGTCCACCTCTTCGTCTATGATTTCAGTTCTGTTGGACTGATAAAAATGGTTGTAACGGAAGCTTGTATCAGTATATTACATTGTACATAGTTGTTTCTGTTTTTTTTTTAGATACATATTTGATATTTTGGTACAGATAGTCTCTCTCTAAAGTTTCGTTAGAATAAAACGTTCAAAAGTCTATTTTTCTTCATCTGAATCAACTGACTTGAGTTTTTGGAAAGAAGGAATCTATATCAATTTTTATTTCAAATTATTATTATATTCCCTAATTAAGAATAATCAATGTAACACTAAAGCACGAATAAACATCAGAATGGTTGAGTTTGAACGTGGAAGTCATTATTTACAAATTCTACTTGCAATCAATTCAAAATTGTCGATTTCGTTTTCGCTAGTATCGAAAGGTTTCGGAAATGGGACATTAAAAAATAACTAATTATGTACCAAACCAAAATACTAATTGGACTATTATTGGACTAAGAAAATTTTTAAAATAGCACTAGGTGTATTAATTATTTTGACTAATGTACAAGGTCAGTATGTAAGATCTTATAGCGTTATAAGATAGTGATATAGATATACAGGGTGTCAATTTGAAAACTTGCCATCCCCCAAATTCTTCCTTGATTTTTTTTTTCAAAGAAATCCCGAAACAGGTCAATTTTTAAATTTAATTTATTTCTATTGACGTAAAAATATTTTATATAGGGTGTTCCTTGACTCAGTAATGACGACTTGTCTATTTTTTTAAACAGGACACCCTGCATATTATTACATTTTCAGATTTTCTGAAAAAATCCAGTAGGAATGGTTTTTACAGTTGCAGCTTACATTGAAAAGGTTATGAGTTATAATGAAAATCGCAATTTTCCATTTTGAAAGCAGTGTTGATCGGACACGGCTCTAAATATCGAAAAACGGCTTACATGTCCCTATCTTAACTTTTGAAGCGGTATCTTATGATGTAGATGAAATTTTTATACAGGGTGATCAAAAGTCTGATAATTTTCGTCACTTTGTATGAAAACTTTAGGTATACACACAATAGGTTACCGCTTGAAAAGTTAAGATAGGAACATGTAAGCCGTTTTCCGATATCTGTAGCCGTTTTCAAAACAAGCTGCTTTGAAAATGAAAAACTGCGATTTTCATTTGTTTATAATTCGAAGCTACTCAGTTTAAACTGCAACTGTAAAAACAATTTTTATTGGATTTTCTCAAGACAGTCTGAAATTGTATTAATATACAGGTGTCCCATTCAAAAAAATAGACCATATCGTCGTTACTTGAGTCAAGGAGCACCCTGTATAAAATTTTTTTACGTCAATAGAACACCGTGTATTATTATAATCCACGTGGACTACATAATATATCGAGCAGTCGCAATTAACGGTCCAGGCGAGTAGTTCAACTTTGCCATTCATTCGTTTAATTAATTTGAGAGAACTCTGATCTTCAATATCTTCCCTCCTTCAAGAGGCGAGTATTTCAGCTTGGGTGGAGGACACCCTAGAGACGCCCCTTTAAGAAATTAACTTGCAAGTTCCAGGCGAGTAACTCAACTTTGCCATTCATTTAATTAATTAGCGCCTTGCAAGAACTCTGATCTGCAATATCTTCTCTCCTTTAACAGGCGAGTAACTCAGCCTGGGTGGAGAACACGCTAGAAACGTTCCTCTAACAAGAAATTAATGGACGGTTCCAGACCAGTAACTCAACCTTGCCGTTTGTTTAATTAATTAGCGCTTTGGAAGAAGTCAAGAACTCTGCTCTTCAATATCTTCTCTCCCTCATGAGGTGAGCAACTCAGCCTGGGTGGAGAACACGCTAGAAACGTTCCTCTAACAAGAAATTAATTGACGGTTCCAGACGAGTAATTCAACTTAATAGCAATTTGTTTTCGTTTAATTAATTTGAGCTTTGCAAGAACTCTGATCTGCAATATCTTCTCTCCCTCAATAAGAGGCGAGTAACTTAGCCTGGGTGAAGAACCTCTAGAAGATCTTCCTCCATTGTCGCTTCCAGGCGAAAAACTTAGCCTGATCAATTCGTTTAAATATAATTAAATTTTGCAGCTTCGTGAAGTGAGCCGGAAAAACTCTGGAAAACCAGATTGCTATAGCGCATTCGATTGATCTTCGTTTCACCACGTTTGACCACCCAATAATTTCTTTTGACCATGTCCAGAAAAAAAGATATATGTTTTTTTAAATTTCCGATCCTGCTAACTTCGCAATTCTCTCTGGAAGCTAAATGGTTTGTTTGCGGGGGTCAAAACACTCCCGTGAAGTTGGCCCCCGAATTTAATGAAACTACTAAAATTTTCAAGAGTTCTGAGTAGAAATAGAATAGTTCTAGGTTAAATAGTTCCGCGGAAAAAAGCCCTTTAAAAGCAAAAATCCGTTTTGGGGGGCTAACTTCACGGGGCCCCATGCACTTTCCTCAGAAAATGAACTATTCTAGTTATCTAGTTCTACTCAGAACTCTGAAAAATTTAGTAGTTTCATATAGTTTGGGGGCCAACTTCACGGGAGTGCTTCGACCGCCGCAAGTGAACCGTTTAGCTTCCAGAGAGCATTGTGAAGTTAACCCGATGGGAAATTAAAAAAAAAAAACATTTTTTTTTTGGACGTTGTCAAACGAATGTGCATTTAAACATCACTATTTACTCAATTTGGAAATTTTGTGAAGTTACCCGGAAATTTTTCTTTTTGCAATCGCACAAAAACAAAAGGTGGTCAAACGAAATTATTGAGTGGTCAAACGTGATCAAACGATGGTCAATCGGATGCGCTTAGCAATTTGTTTTTCCCGAGTTTTTCCGGCTTACTCCACGAAGCTATGAATTTTGTGCCCCATTTTAGAGATTTTATGTACGATGAAAACGGGAAACGAGGTCTTAACGGTGTAGATAAGAGAAAAATCGTTATACTTACTCTATTTTTGTTTTTCAAAAAATAATTTTTTTTTGGTTTATCGTTTCATAAAGTTGCCATTTTGATTGTCATTTTAGTTCCGAAATGACATTCTTTTATGCACTTGTGCTTAAAGTGACATACTTTGTGACATACACGTTGATATATTGATATTGATATTGAGGGTGTCAGATGCGCTGCGACCTATTAAGATCTATTGTGCCCCCTCTTCTCTGCTTCTTTGGAGTATATTCCCTTCATTGAAGCAGCCTCTCCAACTCCGTTTCCCTTAGGAATTTCAGGATTTGAAGAGGATCAAGGCCGGGCAAAGCCCCCCCGTTGAGCTGGTGTTGACCCAGAACATCGTTTCTTTCACGTTCTAGGGCTTCGCAGTTCATCAATAGGTGACGAGGAGTCTCGTTTTCTTCCCTGCAGAGTCTGCAAACGCCATCTTTTTCTATACCAAGTTTCCTCAGGTGTTCATTGAGGTTGCAATGACCTGTTAGGAATCCTGTTAGCATTCTGAGACCTCCTTTGTTGAGGGTCAGGAGTTTCCTTGACATACACGTTGTAAAAGGAGTGTTTAAGCACTTTCACGATTGTCAAACTTTTTTTCGCGTGATTAAGACACTCCTATTTTGCAATGTTTGCATGCATGTCACAAAAAACTATTTTGTATATTTCAAAATCATCTGTAGCTATAAAATAGCTATTTGTGATACAAGTTGCAAAATGGTAGTGTTTTAAGTGCGTGACGAAAACTGTCAAACGAAGCAGAAGGCTGATTTTGACAATCGTCAAAGTGCTAAACACTTTTTTCGCAAAAAGTCACTTTTAAGCACAAGTGCGTAAAAGTATGTCACTTTTAGGCACTTGTTCCTACAAATATGTCATTTCGATACTAAAATTACAATCAAAATAGCAACTTTATGAAACGATTTAACAAAAAATACACAACACAAAATACAGGGGAAGAGCTGGATTCGAACCCATATAATACAAACTGCAACAATTTATATTACACCCAGACTGGTGTCTTAACCTGCAGCTCAGCAGTACTGAACTGTACTATAATACCTTCCGCTCCCATTTCCTGTTAGTTACACAATTAATTATTCAGTGTAGCCTAGAATGCGTTAAAAATTTCAGGATTGAGCAAAATATCTACTTGTCTCTTATTTTCAGAATGTTTTTTGTTTACATATCGAATTGACCATATTTATATTTATCTAAAGATTGCCGTTGTAATTAGAGATTGTAATAAAAGTTTATCGCTAACTTTTAAGCCATCTGTAGTATCCATCTCACTGTCCATTCATTTATTTTAATCTAAATAGGATCACCTTGAGCTAATTTACATGAAACGTGACGTCATGCTTTTTGATAGCCTTTTTTTCATGCATGCTGCCTCATTGTTCTTTGTGAATGAGCTAAATCGCCTGTAAAATCAATTTAATTATTGTTCTGTAGGTATATGTGTGTTGTGATTGCTGCCCTGGACCCATAGAATCATTTCTTAATTTATCATAATTATTTAAAAGAAAAGATATTTTTACTTTCGATTCAAGCGAAACTGGAGATGAATAAATAATTATACTAATAACGCAGAAAATCGACTTTTTATAATTAATTTCCACAATTTGTGGTCTCCCTCCGCTCCGGAGATCCAGTTACAAGCAGTGAACTCATCCCATTTAAATTAATGAGTTTATAGATTTTTTTTATATATTTTACCGGTCCTTACATTTTTTGTTTAACTTGGTTTACACAGGAAAAAAATTTTCTCTCGGTAGCTCGGACGATTCAGCTCAGGTAGGGAAGGGGTTTTTTTCTTTTGTGGATTTCCATTTTTCCCCACCAGCTGCTGTTTCCTTCGCAAGTGGGTTTCCTAATTCATTGGCGTGACGGGATCCAAACTATTTTGGCAAGGCTTGTTGTGTGGGAAATTTCTTCCTGAATATGGTGACGATCGGGTGTTCTGTATCGTATTATTGGGAGAAATTGTATGAAGTGCGATATGAGGGGAGTTGTAAGCTTTTTATAAAGTAGAAAGAGATAGCAGGTAAGGTACATGGTACATGAGACATAGGTAAGATTTATTAACTGTTACGGATTTGGGCTATTTTACTAGAAATTGTAGATTTAAATTAAATGTAAATATAACTAAGCACACATCATAATAACCTGAACATTGTTTGAAGCGCAATTCTGAAAAAGTCCTTAATTAAACGATAGAATAGACGTACCTAATTTAGAAAGTTGGAAACGCTAAGCCACCCGTCTTAAGGAAAAGCGTTCCTCTGTAGGTTTTAGTCTGAAGCGTCGTTCCCAACGATCCTTAAAATTGAGAAAACTAAATTTTCTTATTTTCTGTACGTATTAAGTTTTAAATAGTTTGTCGTTTGTGGAAAAGTGAGATCGTTCCTTTGTGGATGGTTTTTTTTCGTGACGAAGTGAGATTAAAAACACGTCGTGAACGGAGAAGATATGGTTTTCCTTCGCGCTTTGCATACATAATTTTGGGAATATTGAACGAATTCTAGCCAGTATCACAAAAGAATCTAAGAAGGTATTCGGTAAATTTTACATTGAAACATCCTTATAAATTGTTTGTTTAAAGATGATGCAAATTCCTAGACTCGTGGTCGTGAGACAGCATTACGCAGACTTGTTAATGAATTTAAAAATCAGACCAAATTAAGTGTTTGTTAAAATAGCGTGCTTCGGGAAAAATCGCTTGATTCCGTAAATCATTACTTGGTACGCCATTTTTTGTTGTAATCAGATTATCAGGCCATATAATTTTGAGGATCATAATGGAGAAACAGTTAACGTTAATGGAAATCGTTATAGGGAGATGATTCGCAATTTCCTGTTACCCGAACTTGAACGTTGACGCATAAATCTTTGCAATATCTAAGCGGCAATAGGAAGCAGCAAAATCAGAAAAGTGAGAAGCTTTTAAGAGAAAACTTAGAAAAATTGACTGTCATTACGTCATTTGCATCTCTAATTTTTTTTTCGCTGTTAGTAGGTGTGTAGGTAAACTAATAGACCAAGCAAGTAGTTTTTTCTTGACAAAAATAGTAACAAAATACCGCCGGTGCCATCATAAAAAATCTATTTTTTTTTCTCTTTTTATTATGAAAGAAAAACTAATGGCGTAATTGTCATCTTTAAAAAAACTATTTAATAATTTCCAAAATTATATAAGAAAGATATGGGCAAAAATAAGAAATCTCGATTTTTCAGTTTTTTCAAGATATTTCAGGAATGGTCACAGATACCTTGTATGCCTTGATGGTTTCGAAAGGGCCACAAAATAGGCATCTTTTCTCTAATTTAACCGACCCTGTATCTCTTAGCGTTAACGAGATACCCATAGCGAGCTCTGAAATAAAGGACCAGGGACCAAATAAGTCTACGGATTTCATGAATAAAACGGGACACTGCTTTTGAAGAACTTCTGCGATATTAATGGATGAAAAGTTGTGAAATCAGAGTTAAAGAAAAAGATGGCCTCAAGGGCCAGTGTAAAAAATAAATGTCCCCACCCAGAAGACTTATATTTTTGGTATTTTGTGATGATTATAATATGAAAAAAAATTTTAACACACATAATAAATGGGGAAAAGTGAGAGTTTCAATTTGCACCTTTCTATCCGAACAGTAATTTACGGGTTGACGTCTTGTTTCCTGGCTCGACAGACTTTTTGCATGTTTCCCTTTCCGGAATGAAATTCACGTTTTTCTATTTTTGGCCCTTCTCTGTTTGTGCATCGTGATACTGTGTCTGTTGATGGTTGGCGTATTCCCTGCTAAAGAGTTTTTAATGGTGAAGTGCGAGAGACGGGGGTCGTCGACTAAAGTGTTGGTTGCCACCCCATATTGCTTTCAATGCCACGTGTGATAAAGTGTGAAAAACATGCTCGACAGCGATATGTGAAAACGCTAGGTTGACGTGCTAAATTTAGGCGTCGATGAAGGGCTCGCCGCGCTTTACAATCAAGCCACTAGGAATCCATTGTGAATTCAATAATGGGCTTTTGTGTTTAAAGAAACCCACAGCGCCCGACTATAATGTAGGCAGTGATTTTCTTTCTCGTTGAAAAATTATCATCATTGAAAGCACTTTCCATCAAAAGAGATTCGCATCCCCCATCAGGAGATGGAGATATGTACTTGGTTACTTTACATTTTTACATTATGATAATATTTTTCTGCACGAATAGCATAGAATTCGTGTTCTGATTTTGTTGTAAGGACTAATTTGGTTACTTTCGCACATTTTAATTTTGAAAAAAATACATAAATTATTTCAATAATTACAGGTTTTTTTCATCCCTACTTTTTTGAGAATTAGGTATTCGAACATTCCTCTTTATGGTTCCTTTTCAATGACTCAGCCTGTGTAATTTTACATAATATGAGGGATTACCGGGTTAAAAGTAACGCATAAGCCATTTGTTTGCTAACATACAGGGTGTTTCGGGACGAAGTGGCAATGTTTTAAGGAAATGTCGACGAAGTCAAAATAAGCTCATATGGTCAAGCCCGATTTTCATTTTTGTTTCAAATATACAGGGTACCTTAATGAATAATGAAATAATTAAGGTTAGGTTAAGCGGTCATCTCTTTGGGAGCTAATATTCGCCCTAGAACCTAAAATCAATTTAAATATTTTCAAGATGGCCGCACTTCCGGAAATACCGGAACAGGGTGACGAAAATTATCAGATTTTTCATCACCCTATATTAAAATTTAAACCGCACAGGTAGATAGGAAACTTGAAAAGTTAAGATAGGGACATGTAAGTTGTTTTCCGATATTTGGAGTCGTTTCCGATACATTTAAAAGTTTTAGGAGAACAAATAAAAATTATGTCTACGGGTGTGTCCAGTTAGTGGAGAGTGGAGAGTAATAGTGTGTCCAGTTACGTTTCTATCGGGGCAGTACAATTACTCGAAGTGAGTAAGATTTAACGCAACTTATCTCTATAGTAAGTTGCACCCAGTGGCGTATATACACTGATATTGGGGACCCGATGACCGTTGGTAAGATAGGGGAGACTAAAAATGCGAACTTGGGTTATAATGATGATATTTTCTTAACAAAAAACTCACTCAAAGAATACACTACAGGGTGCACCATGTATCCTTTATATTGCTATCTCCTGAACGCTAAGAGATACAGGGTCGGTTAAATTAGAGAAAAGTTGCGCTATTTTGTGGCCATCTCGAATCCGTCAAAACATGCGAGATATCTGTGACCGTTCCTGAAATATCCTGAAAAAACTGAAAAATCGAGATTTCTTATTTTCGTCATATCTTTTTTATTATTGGAAATTAATAAATAATTTTTCGTAGGCTTACATAAGCCGTTAAGATCTATCCATCTGTCATCACAAAAATTTTCAAGGCCGACTAGAACCAAAAGTTTTCACAGTCAACTTTCGTTTTTCTTATGGCCGCCATATTATTTTTTATGTCGTTCAATATGAAAAAAATAATGGAAACCAAAAATTAATAAACTTAAAAAAAATTTTTTTTTTAATTCTTATTCTTTTTTTTCAAAGAAAAACAAAAAAAAATCGTCGAAAAACGTCAACATTTGTAAAATACGCAAAAATAGTGCTTGCCTTATGGTTTTTTAATTTATCTATGAAATTCGGTCTTAAAAGTTGTCTTTTTTGTAAAGAAAAAAGAAGAATAAAAAATTTTTTAATTTATTTTTTGAAGTTTAACAATTTTTAGTTTTTATGATTTTTTTTATACCGAACAACATAAAAAAACAATATGGTGGCCATAAGAAAAACGAAAGTTGACTATGAAAATTCTGGGATCTAGTCGGCTTTGAAAATTTTTGTCAGATGGGTAGCTCTTGACGACTTATGTAAGTCCACAAAAAATTATTCATTAATCTCCAATAATAAAAAAGATATGGAAAAAAAAAGAAATCTCGATTTTTCAGTTTTTTCAGGATATTTCAGGAACGGTCACAGATATTTTGTATGTCTTGACTGATTCGAGATGGCCACAAAATTGCGCTTCTTTGGACTTGTTTAACCGACCCTCTATCTGTTAGCGTTAATCACGGTGTAAATATATCTTACACCGTGGCGTTAATAGATAGCAATATAGAGAAGGATACATGGTGCAGCTTGTATATTTTGCATTTCAGAATCTAATTTTTCAAAAAAAAAAATTCTCAGACCCCCCCCCGGTTGTCCACACCTGACGGGTCCGTCAATCCTTTCACACAACACCCTCATGTTTATAGATTTCAATGGAAGGACCCTTTGTCAAATGTTGCAGAGGGGGGGGGGGTGGGGGCAACATTTATAGTTACGCCACTGTTGGCACCCCTGAGAACTTATAGGCCTTGAAATAGGAGTTTCAAATTTCGAAAAAAATAAATATCTTAGTTATAGTTGTACTTAGAAAAACCAAATTTGGTACACGGTGTATGTATTAGCCCTGTTTGCCGATTTAATAAATTATTACTTCATTTTATGGGGAATTAATTATTTAATTAATTAATTATAAAACTTTTACATATTTCTTTTATTATTTTTCAAAAAACTTTATCGTTTTAACAAAATTTCGAAAAACTAAATAAAACTACATATTGCAGTTTTGTTATTTAAAATCTAGAAAATTCAAAAATTGGTTTTTAAATTAAATGTCCAAGTTGACAATCAGGAAGATAGTTGAAAAAGATGAAGATTTTTCAAAAATAACAATAAGAAAAAACAGTTCATTAATAAAAAAACAACTTTTGACGAAAATTGGTTAGTTCGCAGATACGCCTCCGTTTTCATAAATATTTGTTGTCAACAATGTTGGTTGGTGTAAGTACACGTTAAAAAAAAACAACCAATCAGATAAGGCTGATAAGAGTATCTCCGCCGTTCATTAAGTATGTAAAAGCTCAGTGGTGGTACTGATTAACTCGTATCGTTTCTATTTGAAATGGCTACGTACTTATCATTTATAATATTTAGTATTATGTGCAAGTCAGTGCCGCGCCACTGATATGCCTAAATTTCTAGTCTGATACGGTGGAATAGTTATAAAGCGCGCAAAATGCGAATTTCACGCCTAGCCTCTCGCATTCTTATAAAAATTGGACAGTACATAACTGCAATATTTTTTTAGGTTTTTTGAAAATAATGATAAAAATAAAAGTTTTAGAATAATTAAATTCCTCATGAAATAGAGTAATAATCTCCTAAAGCGGCCAACGGGTTATAAAATTATGTAACATTTTAACTATTTTAAGGACGAATCATCCCTCATCAACCCTTTAAAATGCTATACAATTTAAATCTACTTCTTGTCGAGAAATTCTCTTGGTAAACACACACGGTGTACCAAATTTGGTTTTTCTAAGTAGGTAGAAGTATAACTGAAATATTGATTTTTTTCGAAATTTGAACTTCTCAGGGATGTTTCAGGGGTGCAACTTAGTATAGACATAAGTTGCGTTAAATTTCCATATTTTAGGGTCCCCTACACGCCCCTGCGCTGTGTCGGTTCATGTGCGAATCACCCTGTACAAATTCCAGCGTTCCAGCCACTTGTCTTATCAGTGAAGTAGATGAGTGGAAGCATCACTTGAGCAAACGTAACCGCTGATTATGTCAATCGCAATTGTAGACGAAACGTTCGGAGCAAGTCTTCATAGACCACGGCAAAACAGCCCGGAATCAATTATGATTTCTATTTAGCTTGTATAGTTTTAGTTTAGTTTAAAATAATAATTATAAATAGTGCAATACATTTTTTTTTTGTACCAGAACTTTTTTATGAATTTTTTGTTAGTATTAATCTGCGTTCTTTCAACTCGAAATTTGCAAATTTAATCAAGAAATTTAACGTTATAAAAAAATTGTGCAATTGAAAGAAAAATTATTATGTATCTACCTACCTATCTAAGTGAAAAGTATGAAATAATATGAGAAAATAATAATAATAAGAGTTGTGTTGGGCGGTTCTTTTGTTTTTATCTTGAAGTAGAATTATCATTATAGAGATAGCTATACCAAATAACCTGGGTTCAGATTGTATAAGACAGTTCTTAAATTTCCTCTACCTCCATAATACAATACCCATCAGCATCAGTGTCTTCTCTAGATTTCTATCGATTTAAAATTCGTGACCTTATAATTTTTACTTACGAACTACTTTCTTAATCGAGTGTAATGAGGGAGAAACTCTGTTAAACTTTTCGTTATCCGAGTCATGATGTATAATTAGATTTTCGATTGTCCAGAGATCTTATGCATCATCAACTTACATTGAAGCATTGTTGATTCTCTATGCTTACGTTGTTGTTGACGTAATTTTGCATCGATCTTATGTAACGTTTATGAACTAGACTCGAGCCGGATTTGTAAAAATTTCATGCCGCCTTGCTTTGAAGTTTATTACTAAAGCCTATCATTGAAATAATTATATTATTGTCATTGTACTAGTCCAATTATTACTCCAATTAGAGCAAAATCTGATTTTTGAAATATTTATTTCAATTTTTATTTCAATAAATAAGGCGTAAATAAATACTCTAGTTTTATATTTTTTTTAGTCATACTTAATTTTTGTCGCATACCTACTTAAATAATTTATAAAACTCTTTTATTTTTCTCATCTTATGTTGATAATTTTTGTATTCTTCAATAAATATTTTTTTTACTTGGCCATTATTTGTAAAAGAGATTCTACAATCTGTAATAAAAAGGTCCGTATAATAGGGTGTGTCATAAAATAAATTAACGAGAGCTGTAAGTAGAATATGATTACAAAATGAGAGCAGTGCAATTGTAAAATTGCAATAAAGTGTAAAATTGCAGTATAATTCATAATTCTTAAGAAAATTTTTATTTTCCTTACCGTAGTAACAGTTCAACTGCCATCTATAAAAAGGCACCACGAGTGCAAATGAAACAAATGCAATCACGAATATGCTGTACAGTCTACTCGCATACTAAAAAATCTCGTAAAAAATATAAGCCTACTAAGTATTTCTTCTCACTAATTGCTCTACCTTCAATACAACTGTCAGCAAATCAAAGAAATAAATTGATAAAACAGAATACTAATGATATCCATGAAGACAAATTCGTTTATTTGATGTTAGACTGATGAGCTAAAATTACAACGAAACGTCTGAGGTTACGTCGTTCAATGTATAAAAATACTTCTATAACAGTGCTTATGTGGCGGAAAATATTTACGTTTAATTTAATGTTAATATTATTTTAAACATTACAGAGACATATAAATTACTTAGACTAGTTCAAAACTGAGAGCACTTGAAACAATCAAATGCTAGGACAGTGGCGTTGTTACGGTTGGAGACACAATGACATTCATAAAAAAAAATTAGTTTTAATGAATATGGAGTAATATGGTTTTATTTAAAACGATTTAATCAATCATTACCCAAATAAAAACGGTAATTGAAAGAAAATCTTATAATAAGAATGGTGGAAATAAATCCGGGGAATGGAAAGAAAGGTTCCAGGGAAAGCGAATCAGATCCCGGAAAGGCTATAAAATCACGGCTCAATTACTGAATGTTCTTAGTAAAGTAACAGCACCGAATTTCTGCACGGGTATTTGAAAGTTCAATTATTGGACATAATAATTAAAATGAATATGTGGTGCCAATACAGGTCTTGTTAAAATCTATGCGGCAATTATTTATTTTAATAAAAAAATTGAGTAATTCACATGCTCAATATTTAAAAAGGAATTAATAATCACATTTTAGACCGCAAATGGTTTCTTCATTACAACCTCGAAAATCCGCGTTTGCGAACTGATCGTATAGAAATTTTTTTCTTAGAATGAGTCAAGGAGTCACACCGTTTATTCTCCGACACTTGTTTTGAAACACCCCGTATGTAATTAATTGTTTATTGAAATGGCAAGCAATTGAATGAAGTGATAAATTACAGATGCCTCAACTCAATCAAAAAGAATCTCTAGCTATAGTATGAAAGTAGTTGATACTTTCAGCCGCTGGATGGCAATACGCCATGTAAGCCACGATATTTCCGATGACTATAAAATTAAACTGGACCGATCCAGATCCAGTCCTTACATTGAGATAAAAATTCGAGGCGTTTTTTTTTGTTCATTTTAGGAGAGCTCGTTTACCTTAAAAGCGGAAGATGTTGATGTTTTGTGTTAGTTATTTTTTTATTGTCCTGTTTGGAAAAATTTATAGGTACCTACCTACTTTGTGTTATTTATTATTGTAGGAAAGAACACCTTACAAATATTTATATTTATTTAGCAAGAAATCCTGCACATCAGCGAAAGCTCATAATTATCAATACTGTCTTTGAAAAATTCTGTTCCCCATCCAATAACTTCTAAAACTAAAACCAACTCATCAATTTCAATGAAGAAAATTAAAGTGAGGATCATCATTGATCAGTCAGTAATGTAAATCGAATCTGTACAATGAACATGACGCAATTTAGAAACCATAGACTAAACTTATGTCAGTTTTTTGCCCTGTTTAGGTCATCACACTCCGTCTCTAATGGTCAGTGGCGTTCACTTGGCTTGTTTTGGGTGTAATGGCTGGTCCGGTTTTTAGTGTTCCCGTTCTGATTATTCGCATACCAACATTATTATCCTCCAATTTGACGCCAGTTAATTATTTATTGAAAGATAAGACGGGTCTCAAAATAACTCCTCGGAACATACACTCAAGTTTTTTTTTTCGTATTTATGGACGAGCTCTAGAACCAAGCCAGACTTCTATGGTTTGAAAGGAAAGCGCAAGTTTAGGCAAGTTTTGATAGTTTGTGGAAAATACATTTTCTCCACTATTAGTTCTGATGGTTCTTCAACATCCGTTCAACAACATTTTTACAATTCGTGCAGTGCAGTAAGTGCCCAGTGGTACTGACCCATATACATATAATTCTATCTGAAGCTTTATAAGTTTCAAACCGTATTTTAGACTATTTCAAACGCCCAGGTCTAGATCCAGAGATCTTCGTCGCCTAGTCGAGGATTTCGCATTGCCAATTTGCGAAAAAGAGCAAAAATATCCTCGCCAAAAATCAGTTTTATTGGCGTCTGTGTAGGTACATTCAAATACAAATTTCCCCGCCTCTGCATTTGTCGGAGAAGAACAACAAACAAGTCGGAATTTCTTAATTGTACAAGTTTGGAAAACAGGAAACAAAACTGAGTATCGAATAACAACTAGCCGCCAGAGCCAGAACTGGCCAGCAGCGGTGGCGTGCCGGTTGGGTGGAATTTGGGTGGCCGAAGTTCAGTTATTAGATTCGGGGACTCTGGGATAAGTAATAATAATGTCTCGAATACTCGGGCTTATTGTAATTCCGCTGACGAGTTCTCTCGTCTTTTAATATTAAGCAAATAAGCCACACGGCCGATCACGTCACGGTGGAATTCGTTTCTCTTTTAAATTTAACAGTTAATTTAGCCTTGAACCCAACGTATGAGTTTAATTTTCGTACTAACAGCCTCCTATTATAGACAATTATTGCCGGTGTCGGTTGTAGGTACAGCCGTCTTCATTTTTTCATCGTCGTGTCTCTTTTGCCGCTTTTTGTAACGCCATTTTCAAGTTGTAAAAATGACATAGGATGTCAACTAATCCCTATGGGTTTACTTCCGTTGGCGCCGATATAAGGCTTACTCGTGTCATACGACTCGAGGTGCCGTCGAGACGTGACATTATTGCATTTTAATAGATTTAGTTGATATTTACATTTAATCCAAAGCTATTAAAGCGACTTTGAGTGTGTAAAATTATGCGTAAAAACACGATTTTCTAACGTGTGGAACATAATTTTTAGGTACGATTTCCTGTTTGAACCATAATACAAAATGTCCCATTTTCGAGCAAGGCAAGGATAGGTAACATGAAAAATCGGTAAATTCGAGGTTTGCATTGCGAGTCTGGAGAATCAAAATCAGAGCACGATGTGTCGCTAAATTAGGCGTTATAATATATTTGAGGAGGATACGCCAACACTTCTGCATGTAAACGATCTAAAAATACCGCTTCTTTGATCCCAATGTACGAGGATCGTTTTAATATAAGCCGAAAGTTAACTTTTGTTTTTTTATTTTTTAACTACTCGACGAATGTGGAAGACTTCCCCATTTTTTCGATGACATTTTTGGGCAGTGTGAGGTCTGGTATCATCCTCAGCAGAAAAATGACACTCCTGATTGAAAGGTTTCTAGTTTTTTAACGGAATTCCGTTGAAATTATTTGGGCATGCAATGAAAATTTTGTCATGTAAAAGAACTCTTCCCTACCCCCCATCAAAACCACTGCGAATGGGGGGAAAAATTCTGCTCAACCCGGTTGGGGAAATGTGGTTGGTCTTTCCGCCCTTTCCCCGTTTTGACTGTACCACTGCGCCTGTTCCACTCAGTGCCCTGCATCCACCACCCTTTCGTATTTCCAAGTGCCATAGGCCGAGGAATAGTTACATCCGCGGCTGAAGTTTTTGAGTCATCGCAAGTCATAATACTGCCCCCCCAAAACCGACAGCCATTATTTTTTCGACCAAGGGCACGCACAACCTTCGCTTTTTTCATTTTTGGGGAGTTGACTCCAGCTAGACTATCTAGACCGGCGTAAAATGGGTGAACCCAGGTTTCATCCCTGGTGGGTAAGGAATTTGAGGATTCTCACCTTCATCTTGGTATCGCCTGAGAAGCTCAGAAAAGTCTATCACATCGCTCCATAGTCAGCAACCTGGGTAACCCATCTTGCGCAAATTTTTCGGTAACACAGATGGTACTGGATGATTTCCTTGACGCTACACCTACACCTTTGGAACCTGGTGCACCATTCTAAATTCAAACAACTAGGCTTTTGATGTAAAATTGGTTCCCCGTATTGTGCTCGAAGGCTTTGTTGGCTTGCTTGGTACCATCATTTACAAGAAATCTACCATTATTACACACTGCGTAAAGGAAATACGAACTGCCCGCTCGGTAATTTTCACAACTATTTGCGAAAAACAATAATTGAAGTGACTATTTGAAAAAAGTGCCCACGACTGCTAGACCTTCGTTATATTTTTATAAAAGCTGAAAGTTTCTCTGCGCATCTCTCCGTCAACACAGGCAGGAACGAATGGAACGATGCAGCGACTATGATGTTTGGATCATCGTGGCTTTGGTAGGTAACAGCTGAAGAAGGTAGATTGAATCACTCCTCAAGATCTTGAAAGTATAAAATTTAATTCTTTTAAAACTTGAAGGACACGTAGGAAATGCAAAAATAGGCGAAAAGTTTCCTGTAGACATGGATCGTTGGAGCTTTAATTTTCGAGATACAAGGTATTGAAGTTCTTTTTATTTAATTAATTAATTAACTATTTTTTGAATATCTACAAATTGGCTGAGCAGAATAACTCCGAATTATAGGGTCCTTTAAGTTTAAAAAAAATTAAACATGATACTTCAAAGATCTTGAGGAGTGATTTTATACACCTTCAGCTGTCACCTGCCAAAGCCCACGATGATCCAAACTTCATAGGTAGTCGCTGAATAATTGTTCCTACTTGTCTTGGGGACATGCGCGCAGAAACTTTCAGCTTTTACTCTTGCTCTATAGTAGATCTTATCGATTTTAGAGATCCGTCATGGTGACTGAAATTATGACACGTCCACATTTGGAAATATCATTTTGATTCTGTTTTTGAAGTTCAACTTGTAAGAAATCTCTTATTGGTAATTGAAGTCAGAATGGGCTTAGGAACTAGGAACTCGTTTTTAATCACTCTTGAAGCCCCACCAATAATGAATATTTTTTCAACTCGATTGGATCAATTGAATTTATCAAGGACTTCATTATTTTTCTTGTGTCACGTCTCGTTAATAATTAGAGGATGACTCCTAAAAATATAACAAATTTTACTTGCTTCTTTTTTTTTTGTAAGCAAGAAGTTGCTCCACAACTACATTGCATACTAGTACGTGCAAAGTATGCAGTGAGATTTACTTTTCAAACCGAAGCTCAGGTGTGAAGTAACATCTATGTCCGTAAAAAATCAGAAAGAAGCCATTAATCAGCACGCTGAGTTCCCACCGAACAGCCGCTGATAAAAGCGTAATCGTGTCGCTGGCTATGGGCGCGTCTTCCAACCCGAGGTCCTGAAGTGACCTGTAGAATAAGTACAGAACAGCGTGATCTGAAATACAGAATTGATACGGGATAAGGAACGTTGGAAGGTCAATGACCATAGGGAATTGTGGGAATCTACGCACCCTCTTTAATCCGGTACACCCGGAGCCATATATTGTTTCTTGTGATTCGAGGTCCAGGATCCAGATCTCTCTATTGCAGAGCGAGAGAGAGAGGGAGCTTCTTCTATTGAAGTATTATTAAGTCTATATGCAAGAACATGAACGTGTATTTTTAGCTTTATTCAGCTCTTCAATTAGAAGAGACATTGAAAGTGGGAGATAATTGTCTGCAATTAAGGCTTCCCGGGATTGATTTCATTTCATTCAAGCTGGGAAGTCAAATCTTTAATGGAAGTACATATTATGTACATAATTTAATGGAGATATTGAGAAATAACTAAGCAAATCTTCCATAGTTACCTCTCTTCAGCAGGCAACAATCATTCATAAAGTAATCGATTAATGAAGTTGAAGTTAATTATTCACTGGTGATAAGATCCTCTACGGAATTTGATTCAGAAATGGTGTGTTAAAGAAAGTAACTAATAATTATTCTGCAAAAATAACATAATATACCTTCTGGTATTGAAACTGAAAAATTTGATTTTCCACTAAAATTGAAGCTGGAATTTCATCAGAATTCGTAGGAAGTGATACTTCAGCGAGACTGGCAACGTAGCGTTTGCTGACCTGGCAACCTTACCTTTTGGAGACAATAATTGTGACTTTGTGTCTTGGAGACTTGGAGACAATTATCGTGTGTAGCAAGTTTGAGCTCGCTAGAGTGATTTGGTTGTCCGTAGCATCAGGCTTACAGATTTTTTTCTTCTAGTCATCGGTTTTAAAAATGAGCGACATCAATTTCGACAACGGTGAGCTTACAACAGGTTTTTCTTCTGATTTGGACCCGAGCAAAGAAGAAATATTTTGCAAAACTTTAGAAAAACTACAGAGACAATGTTTTCTGAACGTGCAAATTTTTCGGTAGTTTGAGGCGTTTTCAAAAGGAAGAGAGTCATTTGAAGATGAACCATACAGCAGAAAGCTGTTCATCTTCAAGATCGGATGAAAATGCGACAGAATTCGATTGCTCGTGTGCGATTAGGTCGAACGAGAATTTGACCGATCAATCGAGGATGAGTAAAATCTGCGCAAAAATTGCTCCCAAAAAAAAACTTTCTCAATTTTCTGGAGCGTGTCATTATTGGTGATGAGTTTTGGTGCTGAGTACTACCGGCGCAGACACCAAGCGCCAAAGCATAGAATGGGCAATTCGAAGATCGAGTGCATGGCTATTTTCTTTTTTGCCTCGAGGACACTTTTACCGAGAGGCTCTTGAAAAACTTGTAAACGGCATTTCAATAAACGAGTTTTTGGCAAGTAAAGCATGGCTGTGGCTGTTCCCTCAAAATTATAGGTAGAATTTCCTCCAATTGTTGGCAACGTAGAGTTCGACCTGACAATTTTTGCTAGTGAGTTCTAAAAATGTGTGACATCAATTTAGAGCCACCATGTGCTAACAACAGGTTTTGTTTCCGACTTGGGCACAGGTAACGCGTAAATTTTTGTAAAACTTTGTAACACCATGACTGCAGAGACGTGTTTTCTGAATGGCTTAATTTTTCCGGTAGGTAATTTGAGACATTTTCAGAAGGAATGAGTCGATTGAAGATGAACCACGCAGCAGAAGGCCTTCGCATGTTCAAGAACCGATGAAAATGTCGACAGTGTGCTCCGGGTTCTTGTGCATTCAGATCGTTGGTAGGGTTCGGATCGATAGACAGAGTAATCGGTGAAGAATTGAATTTGACTCACACCATTGTTCATCAGATTTTGACCAATGAATATGCACAAAAATGGTTCCAAAAAACCTTTCGCAGAACCAAAAGGACATCAAGAAGAAAATGTGTCTTGACTTCTTGGAATCCATTAAAAATGCTCTCTGGAACGTATCATTATTGGTGACGAATTTTAGTGTTTGAGTTCGACCCGGACACCCAAGTGCCAAAGCATAGAATGGGCAAGACGAAGATTAAGTGCATTCTCTGCTTTTGTTTTTTGGTGGCCAGGGATTGTCCAGATGCCTCAAGGCCAAAATCTCAAACTTGCCAAAAAAGGTCAATCAACACTTTTACCGAGAGGTTCTTGATGAGCTTGTGGCAGCTTTGTCACACAACATTTTTGTATAAACGAGTTTTTAGCCAGTGCCAATAAAAATATTCTTGTGGCTTACTAGTCTCTTATTCATCTGACTTAAGTTCTTGTGACTTTTTTTCCTTATCCCGAGATAGCAAATTTATCTCAAGGAATGGCTTTTTTGGACTCGAAAACGAAAACATTCAAAAGGCTGTCATGACCAGCTAGAGGCTATTCCACTATTCGAGTTTTCGAGTTCCAACACTGCTATGAGGATTGGAAGAATCGTCTCCAGCACTATGTGGTTCTTCTTCTATTTCTATGGCTTGGGCACCCTTGTACGTACAGCCAGCTTCAAGTGTTTCTATGATTTGGCCAGATTTTGATATCCTGGCGGGTTCCAGTGCTTGTAATTAACTTAAAAAGAGTTTGGTATTTGGACAAAACACAACAAAGGAAATGACCTTCTCTCTCTGAGGCAACAGGCGCTATGTGGTTTCCTAAGGAAGTTATTTTGAAGGAGACAGTTTGGCCAAGTCAGTGCTGTTCAGATAGTCATGAAATTGTTTGGACATGTTTAGAAGAAGCCGATTTAACCTTTTATTCTCACGAGATGTCAAAAGGTTTATTAATAGATCACTATCACTGCAGAGCCCGCAGTGAAGATTTTTCCAGAGTTCTTCTTCTTTTCTTCATCTTTTTCTTCTTATTCTTCTTCTCTCTCAGCATGTTGTAATGATTCTAAGTGTCTGACTTTTCTAATTTCTTTTCTAATTATTTTTGTACTTTTTTCCTTTTTTTTTTTAAACAAACACACATCCTACAAAAATGCTGTACCGGGTGGGCAACTAAGAATGGACGCCAACCATAGCTCGGGAACGGCTCGTCACACAGCTTTAGGGTAAATTTTTTTAGCAGGAAAGTGACCCAAAAAATTGCTGGAAAATGTTTTTGAGCTTCTAAAACTACCGCTAGGGGCGTAATACTCATGGCAGAATGGAAAATTGGTAGTTTCTCCGTATTTTTTCAATTCAGAACACATGTAGTCTAATCCCCAAATAATTTGAATTTTTTTTAATTCGAAACTTTTTGTCATGACCAAAATATAAAGTGGTGAGAGTACGTCAAAATTTTGTTTATTCAAAAGTCGATTGTTCCAGTTAACCTCAACGGAATTTAAAAAGATTAGTCTCGTTACAAAGCGTTTTCCTTCTCTGTCGATTACATTTTTCGAATTTTCATTCACTATCATTATTTGTCACTTTTCTCTATGTCTTCCTTATTCTGTGACTACGACTAGAGTGCCGACAGCTCTTCTTATACTCGTTGGCCGTGGAGTCTAGAAATGTCAGATAGTCCACGCCATCTCGAACATGCGTAGAATGCGGAATCTTTCTGGTATTTAGTAGAACTGTCACTTTGGCCGGCAATGTGTCATTCCTTTCATGTAACTGGAATTGTCGCGAAAGTGGCGTTTCATGTCTGGCTGAGTCATCATTAAAATTGAGCAAGTAAACAAACAAATCAAGAATTATTATTGTTCGCGAAGGTGTCTCGTTATAGTATTTTTATGCTATCGAAAATGAGTAGGTATAACTTCTTCTTTTTTTAATTTTATTTAATTTGCACATAAAATGATTTGGATGGTTGCATTTTTTATGTTTAAAATGTCTAGATGCCCCACCCAAATGCACGCAGTAAAAAATATACAAGGCAATTTATAAGTGTATGGCTATAAACAAACAAACCTGTCGACCTTTACCAGTTTACTGAACGAACTACGAAAATAACGTGAACCAGACCTGGATTTCAAGGGGTTCAGCGGCTTTTATCATGGGATTAATGATATTTATGGGAATATTCAGACATTATAAAGCTCACCTATACAAATTCTTGCGGTTTAAGATGCGCTTAGTGAAATTTTTTTAAGTAATCTTTCACACCGACACACCAAATAAATAATGATGGTTCTTACTTCTTATGGTCACTATTATAGTGAGTCTTATTAGGTATATTATGTATAAGTTAAAAAATAGTATTGAGTTATTATAATTCTTCATTAGGTACCTACTTAATTACTTTTGTTCGCCTATAAAAAGTATATGGCTAACCTGCTGTCATGTAATTAGTATTGAATGACGTTGGCTGCTGGTGCACGTCAATTTTCTTCACAAAAAAACATGAGCTTATAGTAAGTAGTAGTCAAGTAGTGTTCATATACTTTATCAATAAAATAAAGTAATTAAATTTATGTACAAATTGATTTATAATCGCGTTGGATAATAAAATTAGGTTTTGTGTCATTAATTTAGACTGTAAATCTTCAATTTAACGTTGTGTGAGAATTTACAAGTGTACAGTTAGCATCACAATAATTATTATTATGGAAATGTTTTCCTGTACTATTTATAATGGTACCTCTCTATTATCTACTGTTATTAGTTTCAATTTAGGATGATTCACTATCACTAGGATAACCGTCCATTGGCTACGAGTTAAATACTAGAAGTTCTGGTGCTATTGAATGAAGCTTCCAGATCCTCGAACCTACTGGAAGAGAATTCTAGAATAGACGCGACAGGAACAGTCTGGCAACATATAAGATGTTCTGGGTACTACTGCTCGTACAGAATATGAAGGCGGAGAATTCTTGGAAAGGACACCGTGAGATAATCCGATTTGCTATATGAGCATACAGATCTCAGTAGCCTGCTTTAGAATGCCTTCTTGGAATTCTCCGCCATCAAATTTTGTATTACCTGCTAAAAATAAAAGTCCTCCAAGGGACTGATTGTTTGAAGGCCTCATCAGGGATTTTGAATAATTTGGTTATTGTATTGATCTGCAAATTAATGTGCTAATACTGCTAATGAGTGGAGGGGGACGCTAAAAGCAGCCGAGAAAAAATATCTAAGTTTTATTTATGTAATAGAGCAGAATATGCGAGATGTGGATTAGCAAGAAGAATACAGAATCAAAATTTGAGCGAAAAATTACTGGTTTTTTACTTTTTATAAAAGTACAATGCCCCAATCCCAGTTTGTTCCTGGATTTGTACCTCCCCCCGCGATAATCGTATAATGGAAACAAGAAATTTTCATCCGAATACGATGAGACAAATCTGGAATGAGCTCTCTTATGTGCAATAATTGGATAGGTAGTAATACCCATCTATGTACGTATTACATTACACCTGTGTGCCCTTGAATTTTGTAGGGGTGAAACAGGGCGAGGTCGCGCGATTCGGCACATTGACTCCTTGAAATTTAAACGCTGTTTGTTGATCCGAACGATGCAAAATTTTTGCACTTTAATTTTTCGATTAAACAATCGTACAATTGTTCAATGAACTGTCAATTGTCAATTATTGATGATGAGTATTTTTTTTTTATTTGCAAATCTGAAACCTCAAAAAAACTAAGAAATCAGTTGCACGCCCTGCCAGAAATAATTTATTCTCCGAAAATCCTCCAAGTACTTAGCAGGAGAATAGTTTACGATGAGGAGAAAAAATTGGAAGTAAAAAAAATGTGATGGTTACCAAAATTTGACGTTTTTGTTATTTTACCTCATCGAGAAATGATAAAGCGAAAAAGTGTCTAATTTTGACGTTACAAATAATGAAAATTTCTAATCGTTTCACCGGATTTTTAGCAATAATTAATTTAAAAATAATTAAAACTGTGGCAACAGTTTTGAGTGCGCCGTCAGAGTCGTCTGCCGTGAGAGACGAGCTAACCGGCAACGTCGCACGACGGCGAACCCCTGAACTGACAGCGGACGGGCAAGATGGTGTCGCGGTCTGTTGGCCACCAGTAACTAGTGTAGGGGAGTGGCGAATGGAAGTGACGGCAGCAGCCTCTGCCGCCGTTGGTTTGACCAAGTGCCGACCACCTGGGGCCTTCCAGCTGCAGCCGCGACCGCGATCACGACTTCCAAGTGCCGTGTCGAGCAAGATTCCTCCTCATCACAGTGTGCCATGACCGCGAGTTGCGCTTCCGGTGCCGCCGCCGGCTCTGCCCCGTTGACCCGTGGGCGCTGCTAGGTTGCCGCCGCCGACGACTGCGTTTGTTATTTACTTACACCCGTTATACACACCCGTAACTCATTTATACAAGACACACCCCTTTAGGATAAGAAGACGACCGTACCGTCATCGTAGTAATTTAGCGAAGTAGACGGCACACGTCGTCGATTAATCTGTGATATTTGTACGATGGCAGTTCGAATGGACAATAGTGCTGCATCGACTAGGAAAATTCATTACAAAGTTATGGTGGGTAATGTACTAATCTGTATTTTAAATTTTAATGTCATTGTTAATAGATCATGGCTCATGGCTCCCTCGTTCCTCGGACCAGTTTCGGTAGGTTTTGCGTCCACCGATGCCATACTTCCGTCGAATTCCCTACAACGTTGTCGTCGCTAAGTGATTTCTAAAACTTGGAAATCAGGATATTATCTCACACAAATTTTCACGTTGTTTTTTAGGAGTATTTTAGTCACACCCTAAAAAAAGTTACCGATTATCTGAAATGAGCGAATAAACCTAAAAACGAGCTTGGACGAAATTGCAGTTCTGTTGATATAAAAATGGGAAAGCATGCACAATCGTTCAGATTTGCATCCGCGATAATAATAATAATAACCATAATAATTATTATTGTATAATTTGTCGGAATTAATCCGAAAGTTTAATTTGTTTTACCATTCCCCTTATTGAAGTAATAAACTGCAATTCGTCGTGGATCATTCTCAAGTAAAATATTTTCGCCACGATCTGGCAACTATGATCGCGTTCTTATGTATGCACGGTCGCTGTTTGGTCAGGAATATGCCGGCTCGAGGTTCTTGACCCCGCCCAATTGTTGTCTCGCAAGCAGGAGCAGAGCAGCAGCAGATTTCAGATGTTCGCTGCGTTTTTTTCGGTGTCGGTGTTGCGTAATGATAATGGTCGTTGCGTGCATTTCCGCTACGCTTTTAAAGTTTAAAGGGCCACTGTCAGTGTGCCCGTGCCGCATCCGGCTGTCAATGTGCAAGTCAAGAGTCAAGTTTCCCGATGCGTTGGAGTTGCAGCAGCTTACAGCGCGACGTGGAAGGTTGTTGAAGGTCGGCTCGTAAAGTACGGTGACATGTCAATTATTATTGCTTTCCGTGTGTCTCTTTTTGGATGCAATACGATGATGACACCGACACCTCTTGGCTCGCGCGTTGCCGGAGTGTTCGTTCATTCATAGGAAGGACACTCGGGAAGTGTCAATAATTTTACAAATCTTACAACCTAACCAGACATTTTTCTGGAGCGGTTTGAATTTTTTTAATGGTCATCTTTGTTTCGCATTGTTGCCATATTGCCGAGTTGATGGGAAATCCTATCTTTTGGAACATTAGTCTTCACTTTTGTAGATAATACATAGTCGCTACGCTCTGGTAATTTGACTTCGAGAACTAGCTTATACAGTCAAAGAGTATGTAAGTTTAATTATGTAAATATGTACATACATAGTTGAATAGACCGAACACAAACAATCATGGCGAGACTGGGATTCGAACCCAGTCGGAGAACTAGCGGTAATTGTATACATTCGCGGCTCCTAAGTTTCATCAATTTTTTTGGGACCGAGGAGCGAAATAGGGGTGCTGGGTGGGTAAGAAAGTAAAAACAGCCATGGCAAACTAATATTAAGGTCACAACTAAGGCCTCTTTGGCACTACGGTCGAATTTCTATTTTTTTTTCACTTTCAGGGCAAGGAAAATCTTCGAAAATAACAGTACCACGATTTTTTTTTTGAATTTTGCATTTATTTTGAATTTATAATCCGAAAATCATTGCATCAATCCCTGTGCGGACTAGACACGTAATGAAAGCGGATATTTCGCTCAGTCCGCCTCTGTGAGCCTCTAACACAGAATAGAATACTTGGCAATTATGGTGAAGTGGTTTTATCCGGGATCGCGGCATCTAATCGGTGCCTCTTGTCAGGACCGCACTCCCTCCGCACTCTCAAAACCATTTTTTTACACCGTTTTGTGGCTTTCCCTTTCATTTGCCCAGCAAATGAATACCTTCCTGGTGTAACTATAAGTATGTTCTCCACCCCTATATAAGTTCCATAGTGAAACTGTAGGAGCCGCGGATGTAAATAATGACCAAAAGTTATATAGCCACAGAGTATGTAAGTTTAATTTGTGTAAATATGTACCTAGTTTAATAGATGAACACAAACAACCATGGCGAGACTGGGATTTGAACACAATCGGTGGCAGTCTCAACGGCGTATAGTAAGATGCACTCCAAACCGCCGAGCTGCCGCCCACTTGAAATCCCGTCTATAATCCAAAAGTTTTTGTTTGAAAAAAATTGAAAAATCTGCTCACTCTTTCATTCAAGCTAAAACTCTGTTTGGAAAACCATTGTGGTTCGTGGTTGAACCGATGTCTGTGAAACAGATTAGCCGGAATGGGAATAGCAAGCTGTCGTCAATACCTACCTACGTTGATTCAAATCCTTCAATTATTCGACAAGAAATGCGACAAGGGCCAAGGAAGTCATCAAAGGACAAAATGTTCTTAAAATGATCCAGGGAACAATGAACGAACAAACCCTTCCATTTTTGCGGTAGGTGAAAAAGAAAATGTGACAGACATACAGTCAAGAGATTCTTTTCGGAACCCTAAAAACAATAATAGGATGGCTAAATGTACGGCAAAGTGAATGTCTTTGCCTTTGAGTCGGGAATAGGCGCGGGTTTGATTTGAGGCTGCGGGGGTAGACTATTGCAATAGAAATATCTGCCCCCAAGTGGTTTGAATTCGAGCGTGGGTTTGCTTTGTGTCCTTATGTCAACCTTCCCTTGCGCAAGTTTCTCTTAAGATTTGGAGGGTAAGAGAAATAAGAGAATAGGGCGTTACTGCCTGCAGTTGTTTAACTTCTACTTATTATTACATGTGTAGATATTTGCAATTTTGTGAAGCAGAATTTTTTCATTACTTGCGATAAAAAATTTGGGCAACGATGACACTTTTCAATTTCGTTTAAAGTCTGAAATTTTTGGAAATGGAAGTCTTTAATTTTAACTTATCAATAATTAATTGCTGACGTACAAAAAAAAATGGCTCTGCTGACTCTGTAGTTCTAAAGTGGGCTCCAAAAAGTAGAGGAAGAGGTCTTAGAACATCATTACCTAGCTCCACAATCCAGAGTATGCGCACTCGGGAATTTATTACATAATGAATCATATCCATTCCTGAAGACGATCATTTTATTACCCGTCTATGATGATGGTGCACGCTCGATCCACACTGATACATGAGACTTGTAGTGTTTCCGGTGATTTGTCATTGCTTTCCGGAAGGAAGTACTCCATTATGGCTCGAGAAACATAATAAATATTAATTTTCATCGGCGGTTGTTTTCGTTAACCTGTTCATTTAGCACAAGGTTGAGGAGTCGCGGTTTTAATTTTCATTGAAAAAGTTAATTATTAATTACTGCTATGCTATGTTAAAGAGGTGGGTTTTTGAGATAAATTTTATATAATTTCATATACACACCTACCTATAATATACCTAATTATGTAGCTTACCTAGCTACTCAATCAATAGTTACCGACAAGAATTTGTACCCCTTTCTCACTTAACTCTATATTCTCTTTTCCTGGAAGTATTTTTATCATGAAGCTTAATGGGTGTATCCGCTATTTCTTTTGGTTGTACCGGTGTAATCCCAAATATTGAAAGGCTTGTTACCAAATATAGGGCAGTGTGGAGTTGCTTCCTCCTCCCCAAATCTTCTGCATTCAGAATAACATGTCTTTTTGTCTGATCAAGCTGTATATAATAGGTACAGTTGGCTCCGGCTCTATTTGCCTCTTTATAGGTCTATTTGGCCATCGCAGTGTTTTCTTGTTTTCTCTTGGCTTAACCAGAGAGTCTAGGCAGCTCTTTACCGTATTGAACTATTATACCACCGCTGTATCTAAGAGTGATTTCAAATCTAGCTGATCGCTACCCCAGTTACCACACAGGCGTGGATTGCAATAATTTCATGCAGAATACTCCTGCTCCAATAGCGTTGGTCTTGGACCTGTCCGTGGTGTATCATGTCCAAGTTCGTTGAGCCTTCGCCTTACCGAGGTTCGTTTTTCTCCGTTTCTTTGTTTTTACCGAGGTTTTGCTCGTTCAATCTGGTCGCATGTTAGTGTGGTACTCTTATCATTTTGCGGTGTTGGTCACAACACGTTAATTTAGAGGTGTACGAGGGAGGGGAGGTTCGTTCAAATATTACGCGGATTGATGTCATAGAACAAAATGTACTTTATTTAGAAGTCTGGGTGGGTCCCCTTCAAAGTAGGTACTCTCCTTCCCAACGCGCACACTTATCCCAACGGTGATTCTATTTGTTGAAGCACTCCTGGTGCGCTTCTTTTCTATTTGTCCCATTTGTCCTTATCAGCTACTGCATCGCATGCCTTAATCTCGAGAATTGTTCCATTCAAGGTCTTTTGAGTTTGGGAGAAGAAAAAGTCCCCTTCAAAGTATGTACTCTCCTCCCTAACGCACACACTTATCACAAAGGTGATTCCATTGTTGAAGCACTTCTAGTAGAGTACGACCAGAAATATAGTGCGTTTACGACTTTACGGTTTAATATGGGTAAAGATAGCTTTAAGGACACCCCGGTGTGAGGAACTAACAAACCCCTTATGAAATGATGGGTGAGGACAGGTACGGTCTATATGGACCGTATTTAAATTTTGTGAACCTTAGGAATATCTCATCTTCATGTCACAATCACTCATTTTAATTTCTTTTACATTAATTATATTCACAATAATTTCTTCATGAATAATAATCATCATTATTTATAAAACTTAAAAAAATTATATAAAAAAAGTTACAATGCTCTGGCGGTATCAGCTTTTAAATTATTAAGTACGGACCTGTATTTATTTGCAAATCTTCGAGTCCGACTTCCTACTAAGTAAACTTTGCTGAGATCTCCAGTGGTCTGTTCAAATAAACAATCAGTATAAATTGATATCCGTGAAGCTGTAAACGCACTATATTTCTGGTCGAACTTTACGCTTCTTTTATGGTGCCCTTCAGCTACTTCGTTGCCTTTGCCTTAATCTCAAGAATTGTTCCAAATATTACTCCCTTCAACGGTCTTTTGAGTTTGGGAGAAGAAAAATTCACAAGGAGCAAGGTCAGGTGAATAGGGGTGGTGGGGAAAAACAGTGTTCAAGTGTTTGGCCAAAAACTCACGAATTGGAGGGCTAAATGGGCTGGAGCGTGGTCGCGCAACGGATGGCGTCCCTCAGATGTCTCAAAATCTCAGTGAGTCAGTATGGTTCACTGTGGAACCTTGATGGAGGTACTCGTTTGACTTTTTGGTCGTCCGTCATCAGGCTTGGGACATTTCGCAGCATCGCGGTGCATCTTTTCCGGTCAAAATCTCGTGACAAGTTCCACTGATATCCTGCACTTTTCAACAAACTCCCTGATGGTCAGACGTTAATTTGTCCGTAATAAGGTGTTGAGGGGGGGGGGTTGCCATACGCTTCATGGCAACATAACCGTAAACCAAGTAGACAAGTAGAGCATTGATCAGGTTTCAACCCCTCCCTCCCCCCCTGGCGTAGACAATAGACATTTGCCTGTTTTTTTTATTATGGAGTCTATCAAGTCTGTAATTACCCGGTTAAATCCACGGTTGTCCAACAGGAGTTTCTATCAAGTATGGTAGAAAGGTCCCTAGCGCTAGTAGGCACCCTCGATGCTAGAAAGGTCCCTAATCTTGGTGCAATTTCTTCAATGACTAGTACCCGTTTTATTCTATTTGTGACCTCCTCATGTAGGTCCAATTCACAGGCAGCTGGGTTCAAGTTGGCCATTTCTTGTCGCCTATTAATACTTTCGGCTGGATCAGGTTGATTTGTGTTGGGTAGTCAAAATTTCCGAACAATAATAATTATTCTAAAAATTGTGATTGTGACGGGAAGTGAATTTTTTCAAGGTCAATGCCCATTCGCATTGGGCAATGGTATAAAAAATTCAGGGAAAGCTAATACGGAAGTCTAATGGTGGAACGTTCTCAACGACAACGCCAAGGAACTTCGCTTAGCTGAAGAGAATACAAAGAGACTCGATTAGGTTATTAAAGATAATCACGGTGTTTCTGTTATTGGAAATTATCGGGAATTGTTTGAATAATAATTCTTGTGGGAATAAATTAAAACAATAATAATTAATAAGAATTAACGTCTTGTTACCTGTTTGTCGGATTCCACGTTTACTTTCTCTAGAACGTTTCGCGATTTTTCGTTACCTCGTCAGAGAACGAGAAGAATTTCAGAATTTGCAGAACCAGTCTACACTTTTTGTCAATTTTTTGAAGACTCTCTCTCTCTCTCTCTCTCTCTCTCTCTCTCTCTCTCTCTCTCTCTCTCTCTCTCTCTCTCTCTCTCTCTCTCTCTCTCTCTCTCTCTCTCTCTCTCTCTCTCTCTCTCTATTTATCATGAGTTTATACATAAAAACAACATCGCTCTGTTATTAACTGAACACTTTTATAATAATAATTATTAATAATTATTGTACATAGCAGCAGCATTTTAGAATTATTTTGCAATTTATTGAATGAAGGTCATCTGAGTTAAATTTAGTTGCTCGTCCTTATTCCGTTTATGACACCTATTGTTTTGTTCGAGGTCTGTCTAATCAGCTGTGATAAATTCCGGCGTGACTTCTCCTCGGTTTCTTTCGGAAAACTTATTCGACTTTTTTCATTTTCCAATTTTTGAGCAATTAAAATTTTGAAGTTTTCGATTCTATTGTAAAGATTTGGCAGATTCCTCGGATTGGGTGTAATATAGTATCCGTGGTGAAACATGACCCGAGATGCTATGCAGTATGCAGGTAAAAGAAGACCTTCAACTGAACAAGATGTAAGGTGTGAAAAGTTATCAAAGCCGCAAAGTGTGAACTAATTGTTAAGTAATTCGAGTATGTGCGTGGCACATATTATTATGAAGCCTTGGAAAAGCTATTTTTCTTTTAATTACGTCACATGATTAATTGTTAATAATATTATGTTCAACTACCTTATATTGAGTTCATGATTCGGTAAGAAAATTTGTGATGCGCATGATTAGGTATGTGCAGAAAGAAAAAGTGATAGTAATAGCTGATGAAAGTTTCAGTGAGCTTCATCTGTCATGTATATTTCCTTCTCCGGATGGCTAGCTGCCAGTGCTAGTAGTGCTGTTAATTCAACAACACCCCCGATACTCACTCGCCTTCTAGATATAATCAGGGGGAAATTTGACCCCCGTATCCCATATCATTATCCACTGACGCCAGCGATGGTGTTGCTCATCAATTAAAATCATTCACGAGTTATGGATCGTAATTTTAGAACGTCGGTTTTTTCAGCGGTCGTGGTTTTCAGGCGCGCGTCGCATTGCCATATGGTTTAAATGTGGGTGTAGCATATCGGAAATCGAAGACGGCAGACACTGCCGCCCTCGCAGAAGCCGGAAGTTGTCTCGTGGTGACGTTGCACGAGGATTTTTGCGTTGTTGTCAGTTCCGAGAGTAATTATTATTGTGGAATTGTGGATGTGAAGCTGTGAAGGGGAAAATTTATCGGACTTTTTTCCAAAAGAAGATTTAGTGTTAATTCGTTAATTATTTGAAATGTGTGGCCCTGGTGGCTTTTCGCACTTTTCGTCTTATGCCGGAAACCTCTCTCATCTGACATTTTTGTTGACGTTTGGGTAAGCATAATTTATGTGGGTTAATGCTGCTTATAATAGATTTATTCTTTTATTCTGGTAATAGTGCATTATCACCAGTACCAGTGGGTGTTGGCGGAGATCTTACAAATAATTTTACTATAGATGCTGATCTAAATAAATGTCAACCTCACAGCTTTCCAATAATAAGTTTAGAAGAAACCCTCTTTTGTTAGTCTGGTTCAAGATAGTGCTGCCCTCATCTTGATTGAAACTGTTCAACACTGCTTCCCCCCTGTCACTTCGAAAAGGATTGTTGTACAACCTGAGATGAAGGATTCTGCAAAATCTATCTATTTATTTATTGAGCAGGAGTACTCTACAGAAAATCAATTCTAATTGGTACACGTAAAAAAAGCTCAAAAATTTAAAGTCTAATTTCTCCTTGGCCAGAGTCCCTCATCGATATACCAGGGAGTCTATCCTTGGATACATAGTTTTACATGGGAAATATAATAAAATGTAACATTTCTATTTTACCACCAACCCGTCCATATCCCTCACATTTCGAAAATTAAAGGATAATAGATTGTTGAAAAAATTTCTTGTATTTTATAGTTTTTTTTTGTTTTCATTTTTTTTATTATTTGTTTATTTTTCTGTTATTGTTATTCTTTGGAAACCACCAACGGGCATCCGTATCCTCAACAGAATTTGATTTCCAATTCACCTGATGTCCCTGATGTAGATGTTGCCGATTGAAACATGAACAGAACAACACATCTATCATTCGCTCGAACCAATTAGTATTAACCAATAATTGACAATGGACAAAAAACAAGTATCGTAGCCATTAAGAAGAAAAAACGCAGCGATGATCGGAATATTATTTATATACCTATTCGTTTATGAAGGTCCACGTTATGGACATTAATCAGTCGCCTGAAAAAGCGATGCTTCCATACGTAATTTGCTCGCATGTTGCTATTTATATCTTGAAATTCGGTTAAAAGGGACTTCAGAATTTATTGTCAAATTGAAAATTAATTAGAGAAGCCAAGGGAATAATGGAAAACGGGTCGTGCATTGTGGAATATTATCTTTGATGCGGTAATAGAATTTCGTCAGTATCTTATAATTTAACATCAAGGTAAACACGTTGCTTGGTAGAAATGGTCTGACAGTAAGGCCAGAGTAGAGTAGTTTCAAATGTTTCAATTTCTTGATTCAAACGAGACGTTTTTTTTATCCCGTTTTTTATCAAATACAATTTATGTTCTGAAATTTAGTTAATGGTCATTGAAAAAAAAAATGCATCCCTAACTAGGGCTTTTCAAAATATGATGCTAGGTCACAGAAAACGCCACTAACGTGTCCCGGGATGATTTCCTTTGCACGTTTTACCGATTTAACGTAAGTAAATTTCAAGAGGATTAAGTTTTTTCTTCTCAAGACCGAAACCCTAAAACAAATTTTTCTGCAAGGTCTGTTACTTTCGTCAAGCTCTTTCTCATCTTGTTTGCCCTCCAGTCTCTTTCTTGTCCTGTAAAGATGGTTTCTAATTCCTCTCTCTCTTATTGGAAAACGTGTTTCCATTGATCCTTTTGAATAATTTTTTTTTAATCGCACATAGTATTTAATTACTTGGTTAACTCATCAATACCCCTTATATTTTGAATGACGTCAGAATGCAAGGTATCTTAATTTAGTATAAGATATATTAATAATAAATGACCTCAAAATAGATTTTTAGTAACACAATATCGGTAGTGTCATCATTTGGGTGCAGAAAAAAATTAGTGCTTTGGACTTGCGGTCATTAGCATGTTATTGCTATCGTACTCGTACTACATTTGGTAGATGGTAGATGCATTATCCTGACGATGTTTTTCTAGTTAATTGTTAGTACACTCGTAGGTTTGTCTCCCATATGTCGTTTACATTGCTATTATAATTAATCCTAAATTCGATGTGAATAATTGGATGATTTACTAAAGTGAGACAGTTGGTTGAGTAAAGTTTTTACCTTTTGCCGTAATTATGATTAACTTTCTGAAATATGTAATCGGAACATGTACGTAATATGGGTATTTATGTTTTTGTAATTGCAGAGAATTCCCATGAATTTAGATGGTTTGTGATTAACAGGATTGGAATTTGAAATGCGTTGGTATTTTAACGACCGTAACCGTTAAGATATATTATTGTGCATGTCTGAACAGTCACACTTTGTTATTACTGCATAGCAACAATGAAAAGGTCATCATGAAGAAAACGTTGAATTTCTGTCAGCTGTTAATAGGTGCCCCTTTTTTGTACATACAGCAATCCTTTTTTGCTAAAGTGTTGACTTAAATTGCCTTATTAGATTTTAGATTTGATTAGCAGGTGACTATTATATTAATAGTCTGAGAAAAGTAACTTTTTGTATCCTTTTCTGGTTCTTTAGCGACCAGTGACGAAAAAAATCTTCGCATTATGAAGAACTTTTGATAATTGATCATGAATTTAACACCATACAACAGATCTGGTATGTTGTAGTAAATTTGAAAGTAGCATCATAAAATATTTTTAACAAGATGTTTGATGGAAGGGAAAAATAAGATGCAGAGTATTGATTGGTATTATTTTTCCATATGGAACGTCAAAAATGTTCACTTTGGTAGCTGAGGAAACAAAACTTTATGGATGGTGTTTGCGCTCATCGAAGGTGATTAAATGAATGAAATCCTGAGAAAATTGGAGAACTTGGCGATGGGATAGTCAGGCAGGACACTCGGCGATGATTTTCAAAGGTGCGATGCTTCAAAACCCAGACTGTTCTCTGAAGTGTAGAAGTTTGGCGATACCATCTAGTGATTTCGTCCCGTAACGATTAGTCCCGATTTTCTTAACAAAAGTGTTCAGCTATTTCAATGTGTCTCAATATGTGTCTCAAGATGGCTCAATAGCAGACAACAGAAGCGTTTAACTCGCAGATACAAAAATTATTGAAACTGATGGCCTTCTTGTGCAAGGCATTCTTCAGTTCTTCTTTAAAATGAACCATGATCTGCTTCCAGTGTGTCATGCTCTATGTTAATAAAAACCTCTTTAATTCGTTCTTGTATTTTTTCTGTCAGTTTTGTACACCACACGATCATGAATAAAACTCCAAGAAAAAATCCATTTTGAATATGTCAGGCATGTGAGATGTGAGCTCGCAAGCCATAGCACCGAACCTCTCCTGCCAATTCATCCTCTCTCAAATTAATTCAAATATAAATATTCCCTAACAATTCGACTATTTTTTGGAGGAGTGCCATCATGCTGAAACAATAGTCTTTTAGAAAGATTCAGGGGCAGATCCTCAAGAGTCTAGATGGAATAAAAGTTGTTTTGGAGAAAGTAAAGATGAGTTTGGCCCACTACACCTCCCCAAACACCTCGCTACTCCGAATACTAATAAACCATCGATCTTGGGGACTATAGTGGTTGAATGTAACGAGGCTTTTGATTATCATGTTATATGAGTGCCGACTTTACCGTTTTTCTTTAAAACCATTTGCCTCTCGAGTCTCGATGAAGACATTTTCATTTCAGCCCTGCACCAGTTTAACACGGATAAAGTTTATTTTGCTATATCTTGAAGACGGCGGTTTGAAGAACCTTCAGTTCTTGACTTACCTTTTTACGCAGGAACCTGTGGAATTCCTTTTCACCCTTGATTGCGCATCTTCCCCGGAAACTCCTCACAAACCACTCCCAGTTCCTTCTAATCTTTCCTGCACTGTTCTTCTAATTTTTCCTCTGTTCTAAAGCCTTTTGCTCTTGGGGTCCTTCTATCCATATATATTTTCGCATAAATCCTGGAAGTCAATCAAGATTTTCATAGCAATGGATGATTGTTTATTTCGTGTATGTTTGTTTATTTTCTAATTTTGTTAATAATAATTTACAGTTTGTACCTACTTGAAATTTTAGATTTTTATGTATTTTTTATGTTTCAGGTAAGCATCTTTTGGCAGCTGCTACGTAAGTAATTATTTGTAGTGGTACCTATTATACCGCATGGTAACTAGTCTTTACAAGTTGTTTTACGTTGTTTTAAGACTGCGTGTTAATCATAACATATATTTGATTTTCTTACGTGTGTCATGATTGAAATTCAGTAACTCGTTCCTCTTTCTTTAAGTATCAGAAGGAGTATGTATCACCAAAGAAAGAAGCAAGTCAATATATATTCCCTGCACATTTTGCAATAAGTTATCTTTCAAACGGAAATTAACCCGGATGTAGCGAAGATAACGTCGCTTCGAACTAGTTCGAACTAATCTCAAGCTAATCGTTTAACAATGGTCAAGATTCAACGTAACTTTCTAAATTGCAGCGATTCCGTCCTTAAATTTACCTTCCGATCCAGACTTCCAACAGACAATTTGACTATAATTTCGTAGAAGTTGTCTAGAAATTCCTTTCAAAGCCGTTTGGTTGGTTGAATGTTGGTCAGACTCGGAGAGATCTGCAAGAATCAATGAATGTCTAAGCGACTAGTTGAGGTGATGAATGAACCGCGGTAAAAAGTGGTCCAATGAAATGAGCAATTGACAGTTCTTTGCACCGTCGTCGGTGATGACCTGAATTTGTGGTTTAGATTCCAACCAATAGCTCCGGTATTGCAGTGCATTCTCTATTCTCTCTACCTTCTCTTTTCTCTACTAGTTGCCGAGGAATCCGAAAGATGCATGTAATTCAGAGACTCGTTACGGAACTAACGTGTTCTGAAAGTTATCTGCCTGGCCATTTGAGATCTTAATCTGCGAATTCGATATTATTCGCCGCTGAAGAAACTAAAAATTTATTCCGCTTTGATTAATATTAATACCATGACGTCTATTATTCGGACTTGTGCAGAAGGAATTTGTAAGTACGTGACCAATTGAGCAAAAATATTTTTCTACGTGACCATTTGAGTATAATGTATTATGTAATATATTGTAATTATAATCAGATCATACTTCAGCGGCTGGTGCGCTAATGATTGTTATTATTAATGACATCAATCTCTTATTATGAATCTTTAAAGAATAGCTTTACTTTCTGGTTCTGGTGTATGCAATGATGAATAGATTTTTTCTCGTTTATTAGTGTTGGTACCTGAGCGCAGTCTGTCTGCCTAACTAATTACTAATTAGGAGTTACTGCTTGCCATATCTAAACCGGATATGCTCGAAGAACAACAGTTATACTAACACTCGGAGCACGGAATTGCATGAGCACTTTTTGCACGGCGATACCTGCCAGCTAATAAGTACCGACAGTACTAGTAGTACTAGTACTAGTACTAGTAGATAATAAAAGACACCTCAATAATAACGATGCTGACTGTCTTTCGTATCGGTGATGATGACATGGATATGGAGTAAGTAAACCAGTCGACCTTGGATGCGTTTACCATATCAAGTGGAAGGTCGTATCGGTTTGTGCATGCATCGCAGAGAAATCATTATTATTATCCACACTGAACTCTGTTCGCAGAAATGATGATGCGATTGCCTAGGCTGATGTTCGGCTTACGTGTCTTGTCTCTTTTGTTTCTGATTGGCAATTCTTCTCTTAATTTGGTTACCAAGGAAATGGTAATTTACATCAATCGATTTTCTCCTTATCTGAAAAGGAGTCCAAACAAGATCTTTGTTATGTAGGTAAAATAACAGCGTTTCTAAAAACCGATCGATTACGACGGGACGACCTTGTCCTGTTCACATACATGGACTAGGAAGGTGCAATCAGTTTGAAAAAAAAAAAAAAATTGCAGATTGACAACTCTAGTAAACGATTTGGTTACCACTTTCTTGGTCGTTGAGGAAAAGCAACCTTTTCATTAAGGTCTTCCAATAAGAGCGACAGATTGAAAATGTGAAGCAGCCCAGTCTATAAATATTGCTTCTCATAGTAATGTCCAAGAAACTGAAAAACTAACTAATGCCCAAGAAACTGAAATAACGAATCTCCATGTAGAGGGATTTTCGAGATTTCATTGCGTCCGGAAGAGATTATACCATATCGGAATTTTGGTATGAATCATCGGTCTCTAAATTTTATTATTTTTTGGCAATCACGGAGGCCACCACCACCCTGCGGTGATAAGCGTCAGCGGAGACAGGTACCGAACGATGACGTGATGTTCTTCGGTCGCGGTTTCACGGAATGCACATTGCACAAGAAGTGGCTACGTGCCATGCGGCACGAGGAGAGGAACCTGGGGCTTATTAAACCCTTGCATAACTTGTTTATTTTCGATGTAAATATATATCATTCTTATTGAAAGACACTCAAATTTCAGGCGTTCTTTAATCCTCAGGCGTTTTTTTTTTTCAATTTAGACATGTTTATTTCGAACAGGCAAAACTGGTTTTTTCGAGCAGGAGAAACTGGCCCATACCAAATTTTTACCATTTTTATTTGCATATTTACAAACTCTTTCCTAGCTCCTTATTAGCAGACCTCGCATCTCCAAAAGTGCAAACTCCCAGCCCAGCCGAAATAGGTTTCGAGGCTGTCTCCTCACCAGATGTGTGCGGTATAATACGCTGCCCGCTTAGGCTTCTACACATCAATGATGGCTGCAGCATAGCCGAGAAGGACAGGTAGAATGCGAGGAATGCCAAATTACAGTAAGTGACACAGATACCGCCACGGAAGCAACGCCAGCAGGTGCACGGGTACGGGACAACACTTGTTGCGTTCCGCGGTGCGATCCGTCCCAGTCCGAGTGGAACGCGGCGTGTTTCTGAGGTTAGTGATCGCACTGTTAGTTAAGATCCCGATCAGTGGCGTTCGAGGCTCGTCGCTAATTACCCATTATTTGCACTGTGGATCGGTGTGGTGTAGGTTGGGTTTTGAGTACGTCAGTTTTGACGTTGTTCATTCATCATTGATGTCTGTTGTAAATGAGATAAATATGTAAAATGGAATTGAACAATTTGAGGCTTATTAAGAGCTAATGGTTTAGTAGTTTTTCGATGGTAGAAAATGGAAAATTTGATCTCTTATCTAATAATATTATATAAATACGTTATTTGAATTGAAACATGCTCTAGGTACCCCGTTTTTCTCAACTTCATTTAATAATAGAGAGTGCATTTGTTCCAGTGTTGCCAGTTCATTACCATATCTTTATTTTTCAATTTTTAAAAAAGGCTATAGGAGAATATTAAGTAGACAATTGCATATTCTGAATGGGTGCCAAAAATGGGTACCTTTGATGTTGAATTTAACAAAAAATACTGATTGGTTGAATCTGCGAGTTCGACCAATTCGTAATTAGTGGTATGCTTATTTTTTTTAGCGAAGTAAACTATAGGTAATCAGGCGTAGTTGAGATAGCATTTTGTGTTAATCGTGACTTAAGCTTTTGCTTATTTCCCCCCCCCCCCCCCCCTATTTAATTCCGTATAATTAATTAGCCTGAAAAATAATTCTTTCCGGGAAATGGATTCTGTTTTTAACAGGCTTCGTAGGATGGCCCGTTAAAAAGGTGCCAAATTTTAACCTTTCGGGACGAAAAATGGGGACTATAGGGTTTCTACACAGACAGACCTAAATCAATTTTTGGTGGTAAAAATAAGTGTACCTACATAACAAAAAGAAAGTTATTTTCGTAAGAACGAGGTTTCTTACGAAGATCTTTTGGCATGCTGGCGGCGAATTGGCCTTCTTCCATCTCTTTAGTAGCTCTCCCCCCTGTCAAAAAGCAGATTGTCATTTTTTTCGATTTTCTACTTATATCCACTTAGAAAATACCCTGGCTGGGGCTCTTGAACAATTAAAATCATACGTCTGTAGACAAAAAAAATCCAGATAAATGGATTTTTCTTTTTTTGTAGAGAATAAGAAGTGTCTTCGTAACACTACTCCATCTCTTTTGTGAGCTGACAAAAAATCCAGGAGAAACGATTTTCTCCAATATTTCTGTTACTATTAAAGTTTAGAATGTAAAATGGGTATTTTTATTACTAAAATTTTGAGGACCGAAATTGTAAATAGAGAGGAAGTCATGAAGTCTATCATTATCTTCCGCTGGGTAATCGGAACTATTAATTATTAGTTGTTAACAGTTTTGATTGCAAAGACATTATTGATTTTTCCCCCGAAAAAGAGAACATAAATAATAGGACTTACATTTTTGGAAAGGTTTGTCAGGTTTTTCTTTAAAATAAGAAAGTAATTTATTATAAAACATATTAAAAATTGCTATGAAGTTTGATATATCTACCTTTACACTATTATGACTGCCATTATGTACAAGCAAGTACCTGGGTGCTTTACCTATGCATTTCGCTTTTGAAAATTAGTCTCTTTCTGTAACCGGCTTGACGTCACAGTGCCAGGTTTTTTTTAAGTAACTACGTGATAATTTACATATAAATACACGAACAAAAACGGACACGTTCAAGGTTACTTCATTATTTTATTTATCGCCCAATCAGGCACGTTTTTGCCATTATTGGTAGGTAGATACTGTCATAATACATGGAAAACTAATAACAAATATTTTTGAGAAAATGCGCCCTGAAAACCCCCGATTTTTTTCTGTCCAGAGAGAAACCAGTAACCAACTCTGCATAAGCTGAAACAAATTTTGCATGCGGTGGTCCATCACTTTGTCCACCCCCGAAATTGAGTTTAATTTTGAAGATAAAAATTTTAAACCATAAGAATTCAGGACCATAGAATTTTTTTTCGGCCACCAGCGGTAAAAAATGTAATTTGGTGGTAAAGTGGCCAAAAAAATTGATTTTTCTTCAATACAGCGGTAGAAATCTTATAATAAAATCAAAATTGCTTTAAAGAAATATCAAAAAAATAATAATTAAAAGTACGTGTCATACGTGTAATTTCCATATTTTATGTATTTTATTTAATTAAAGCCTTGTAAATTAGTTTTTTGGGCACTTTTCAACGATTTTAAGTTTATTAATCGAATTATACCGATGTATTGAAGAAAAATAGTTTTTTTTTTGCCACTTTAACACCAATTTACAGTTTTTTTATCGATGATGACCCACCGAAAAAAAATAATTAAACTTATCCTCAGAGTTTCAATTTTTTATCTTTGAAATTAGTCTCTATTTTGGGGGTGGACATACGTGATGGACCACCCTGGAAACGCGATGCGAGTCGCGGAATCAAACGAGAGGACTTTGAATTTTGTGGTTCAGATCAGGGATAGGTGTAGAAGATAAAATTGTCAAATAAAATGCCCCAGAATTGAATTGTCAACTCGAATTGAATAATTATTGTCAAACTCGACATTCGACATCCAATCAAGTTGAAGAGTTCTTCGTAACTTATGTTACAATTATTTACAGGGTGTTTCATTGGTAAACGGAAAAACGATAACTGTGGATGGAGGACACCGAGGTGGTTCTCAAAACCCACGGTTAATGGGTCTCACGTCCTTAGTAATATAGATACAGGGTGTTTTATGGATCGCCAATTTCTTTTTATTGACGGGACCAAAGTACCACTTTTCGTTCCAGAGGGATTTTAGGTCATGGTCGAAGTATAGAAATAAGTCCTTTAATTGTTTCATCGTGCCTACCAAAATAGGTGACAAGTCGATGACAATCCAAAATTTCGCTGGCATGATCAAACTGCCTAAATTAATAAAAAAAGAACACCCCACAGACGTCTTTAATTGTCTTGGATTTCCTCGTTGAAATTTCTTGGAGCCGTGACCAGACGATTCCTCGATCTGGCACACCACCATCATACGGCGATGTCAGTTTGGTGTTTTGGCGTTGACTGTTGGCCGACCGACGGTGACGGTGGTCAGTCGTTTCCAAACCTTCGAAGCTGGCAGTCAAACCGCGTACCGCGAGATCATGTGTGATGGAGCCGAGCCATGGTGCCTCACAGTGTTGTGATTTCTAGGACGCCGAACCTGATTTCTGTCAGATTTTGTTCTGTTTTGTGTCCAGTTTTCCAGTCACCTCCTACCGTTTGGTTGGGTGGGCAGCGTAATAGGAATATTATCTGTATTCGGTAATTTAATATTTACAAGGTAACTTAACTAATGGTGGGTTATGTGTGAAGTGCTTGGACTTTTGAAAAAAAGGTCAACCCTGAGGATATTTTGACTTGTCACTCCGGTCAATCAACCAACCCGGTTGCTCGTTGAACGAAATTTGGAAACTGAAGGCGCAGGTTGGTAGATTTTTCTTTTTTGCTAAGTAATAATAACTCTGATTTTTGAGAATAAACAATTTTACACCAAACATCAACAGCTCTGGAAGTTTTATTCCAATTAAAATTATTTAAGGACTCGGACTGAAGGAGAATGAAGGAAGGGAACCTAATCATAGTGTTTTATATCCGAGTGCATGATAATTTGAATACCAAATGGGCTATGAATACCTTTACGTTCCTTTCAAATTCCTTCCTGAATAGAATAGGACATGAAGAGGTCTGCGAGAGTCATCTCTAAGAATTAATTCGACGGAATTCGTGATCGGAGTGTTCATTGACTGTTCGGAATCTGTACAAGAAGCGAACGTCAAACGGAGGAAATCTTCCTCTGCGCGTTTGATAACGAACGACCGAAGTTTAATTACCAACTTTTAACTAATGCCGAGACTGAAGATGGCAAGCAGTCAGCAGCGGCTCGTCAACCATTTTAATGAATGGAACGCCCTGATTTGATGCGTACATTTTTTGTTCTAAGTAGGCAATTATACCTCCTACGTTTTCAGAGTAAAAAACTGAGACTCGCAATTTGATTCTGAAAATGTTCGTTATTTGCTAGTTAGTAATTTTGTCAAATTGGAGTGCTTTTCATCCTTCAGCGACTTTGAGAGAGCATGAAAATTACACTAGCTTGATGTTTTTTATGTTATTGATTGTAATGGAATCTCCTAATTGGAATTATTTTGCCATTAAAAATTTTGTTCAGACACAAGGGTGTTCCAAAATTACACCTCTAATTTTTTACTGTCAATAATAATATCCGAATGGTCAAAATACAAACCGAACGAATATTATAGTTTCAAGAAATCAAAATTTTCTCAGAAAACTTGGGCGTAGCTTGTTTAACATCTAAGAAACGTGTTGAAACTTTTTCGAACCGCCTCTGTTGTTGCCTTGTAAATAACATGGTTAATAACTTCACTGCCGGATAGAGCGACCCACGGCCAAGATAGAGAAGATATCCTCACGGACGACGGAGGCCTCTCCTCTCTGATCGAGTTAATAAATTGCCTCGGATTGCGGGAGTCATCGACCGTGCAAGGAAAAGACGGTCCGCGAGTTTGACTAATAATAGTCGCACTTGTGGTGTACGACCCGCCGACGATGAGGTGGCCATCAAGAGTCGGGAGAGGAGACACCGCGCGCCGCCGGCTCATGGATTGTGGTTAATTGCCTCAATTAGCAAGGTAGTGTGTGGGATATGTCTTATATCCGGTGTATTCGCTCCGACTATCAAGTATTAGTTCGTCTGCTCTGCGGTATGCTCTGATTGCTCTGATTAGTATTGTTGTATTTTTCTGAGCGAAACCGCTGCCTATTTCAGACAGACGGAATCAATTATGGTAAAGATCACCAAAATCGGTTCGGATACTTTTTCTTTTGATTGGTTCTTGATCCCTCTTACTCGGATGTGGAGCATCCGGCGTCTTTTTACTTCTTACACTTACAACTTTTACCGTCTGGTCTTGTGAAATGTCCAATATGATTGGTGTCGAAGCGCAATCAGAGTTAATACGTGTCTTTGCCTGCCAACTCTTTACTTTGGGTAGTACTTTACCTCAAGCTGATACCCGATGGGGGTCATACGCCACTGAGTTATGTTTTTAGTAGTTGTTTAATTGGTTCTTACTTTGTCGCCAAAGAACTGGTATTTTCTAATTTTTTTCAGACCTGGTTTGTTGACACGACAAAAGACACGCCTTGCGGAGTGTCCTATGATATGATGGCATGAAAATTCTAATAATGCGAAATTTATACAAATCACATTCGAATTCCGATAAAATTACAATACTTCCTCTGAACAGTTATGTCTTGACATACCTGGCCAGAACGTTCAACGACCCGAGTGAAAATTTAAAAGGAGATCCGGTTGAAAGTAGTCCATCAAGCCAAGTCGTTCGTTCATCCTTCCTTCTCGCCGATATTTCGAATGACCCGGACGGATTGGCCTGGAGGTGCATCGTCGTTCGCCGTACGTACATGCTCGATTACCTTCACTTTTTTCCATCTTGTATTTTAAGAACAGTCACACGGTTGGCCAGTCCCATGACCCAGATAGGAGAGCCTGCAACCGCTGTGCTAGACCGACTCGATTAGAGAAATCTCATTGCAAAATCTGACCTAGGAAGGCATGTCTGGTGTGTTTGGTATGCGAAAAATTCGGCGGTGCTACGCGCGCCGATGCCGAGAAAAATTTAAAACAATTAAAATGGAGCATCGAGCGGAGTGCAATGTGGATAATAATAATTATTCTGAGACATTATGTCATTTATGCGAGATTTGCTGTATTGGGCTAATTATTATTGCTACTCGCAGTATATTAATATCGCCGTTGTTCTATTGCTACAACTTACTCATGTTTCTATTTGTAGAGAAACATCCATGACGGTTCCCATAAATTCTAATAATAGTGTATGGGAGGCGAGGGGGGAGTAAAATTGTCGCTTCCACTCTCATGCAGATACATTGTATGACCTGTGAACAATTATTGAGAGAATGTGGAAGAATTGTCATCAAGTCATTCGATTATTATTCAAGATGCGAAATCTTAAAACGTATTGTTTACTAATAAGAACAAGAACCATTATCACCAATTCCAAAAATGATACCTATGTTGCTACAATTTTTTGAAGATGTTGCTTGTCTATTTTTGTATAAAGGGTGCCACAACAGTTTATCAATAATTGGAGGGCACCAAAGTTTGTACCAAGTAGATGCCGTCCTAGCGCGAATAATTGAAGCGTCAGTTAGGGAAAATGTGCCTTCGTGAATGGTAATTATCACCGGAGACTAATAGTTGGAGCAAATAATGACCGTCCACGTTGTGGAAATTGAAGATGTTCTTGTTACTTGCAGAAGTGCCAGTAATTACTTGCAGTCTGCAGTGCCAGGGAGTGTCTCGGCTTCTGCTCATGTCTGAGATTTGTCCATATGCAAATCAAATGTACATTTACGTAAATTATCGAGCAACCTTGCTATCCGGGACCTGCATTTAAACGACCCTGAATGTTGCTAATTTTAGTAGACCTGGATACTTCAATGGCTATTATTTTTACCACCAAATAACCTCACGCGCTTCTTTCTTTAGAATTTATATGTACATATCTGAAGTTCACTTACTTGTTCAAAACGGATTCAGAGAAGCTGCATGGTTTCTGCCTGTCTAGACCAGGGGAACGGTATTCTCGAAGAAAGTATTTTTTAGGCATGGTGAGGTACCCCGAACCTGAGCTTTTGCATATTTTTAAACCAGATCTTTTTGCTTTGAGGACACTTGGGAACTGTAAAAAACTCCAATGGAGATGAAGATATTTTCAATCACCCTTCTGTTCTGTTTATCGAGAATCAGAAAATAATGTTCCCATATCTGTTACGTCTCTGCATGAAGATGTAAAAGTTGAATGAACAATCAAAAGAGCAAAATACCACACCACTTAATTTACGATGCGTAGTGTGATGTCTTCAACATTACTTTAAGTGCCATCACTCGAAGTGCTAATAAGAGGCCCACCTCCGGGCTTTTTTCCGTCATACCTACGTGTACAAATTCGTCCATGCGGAGCTTATTGAAAAACAACCATCGTATCCCATTCTTAAATTTACCATCGACATAATAGGTACACAACATTCTACGAGTCCATCGACCTCCAAGGTCAGCGATCGTCTGTAATGGTGTTGGTGTTGTTGGTGTTCCGAATCGCAGCGGTCAGAGCAAGCAGTTTGTTTGATTTACCTCGCAAGTTCACATTTTCACGCTGCCGGCCGGCGTTATTCAGATTTCGGGTGACATCTCAATCTCCGCATCCTGATCCGGCTAATGGCGAACGTCGCACCTATAATGATCGTCCATCTGCCGTTGGCAGTTTTCCAAGACCATCGAGCGACGACATTGTCGCCGATTGTTCTTTTTAGTCCATTTGAACTTGATCCACTTCCACGTCTCCGTTTTGATGTACATGCCAGTACCGCCGCTAATGGCACTCGGTTATCAATGGTCGTCTGTTGCCGGGACGTGATTTGTGTTCAACAAAGTATGTAATTTCTTTAGTAACTGCCAACTCGACAAAATAGTGGTCGGGTTGAGTTGGTCCGATTTACACAGTCGGTAACCGAACACGGAACTATCAACAAAAGCAGTCTAATTTTGATGTGCTGTTACAATGCATTTCTAAACGGGGCCATTAAAATTATTGGCGCTGGTTATTTGGCACGAAATTGTAAAATGGCGAAATATCCTGAGGTTTTCTGCATAAAGGACAAATGTTTTACTCTTTAAGTACCCTTTATAAAGGATCATGCACTATTTAAATAATACCAATCGTGAATAAGACGTATATAATCGATGCTCTAGTTCGATTGAGGAGGGACCGAAATACCTCAGGATAACACTGAAATGCAGAATGCAGATAACGGGACTCCAATTACATAATTGTATTATACAAAGGATGTCCCTTACCAAAATATCGGGGCAGAAGTCTGTCACGAACTGTTGGATTATTTTTTCAAATTAGTTTCATTCAATATAGAACAACGATCTAATACTTAATACGTAATAATTCTTCAATATTGCAGTGATATTGCAGTGCGATATCGTAGCGATATGAAGGTGCAATGTTGTAGCGATATGTCGGTGCAATATTGTAGCGATATAAGTGACGTTTGCAACGAGGCTGGGGCGGGGTGACAGTATCATTTATCAATGAAAAAATATTCGCAGCATTTGTTCCAATCCAAGTCTGTTACCACATACAGACCTGGCTCGGTAACGGTATGAACCCTGAGGAATGAGTTTGGGGGACTTTCCATGAATTCAATTTCTTTACTATGGATGGATATTGTTTCTTTAATATTATCGAATAAAAGGTTCATTATATTGCTGCTTTTAATGAATTCTGGACAATCATACATGCTGTGTGGGAATGAATCATTTCGCATGGATAGAGGCCAATCACAGCTCGTCATTTTCATATCATGAGCTACTCCTTCTTCGACGGGTTTGACTCTCTGGAGTAGATGATTGGCAGCGATATTATAATTATAATTATTGTCTTATTGCAGGAAGGTGTGAATATAACCAGTTCAACCACCCCCTGTGTAGAATCCAAAATAACTTGGCTCCCACAATCCCTTTTTGTGACTGCTGTCGATATTTCTGGAATCATTATTAATTCCGATTTCTCAAATATTAAATTACGTAATTTATAGCTGATTTCGTTGTTGAAAATGATCAAATATCAGAACTTCAATTATTATTCGGTTAGGACAAAATTATTATGACGAACTCCGCCAATAATGAAATTGGGTTGTTTGGGTTATTTATATCATAACATTAACGGGGGGTTTAGATGTCGTAATTTGTCTAAAATCACCATAACAATGGCCACGTTACTGTGATGACGTGTTGTATAAATCAATTAAATTTGCAAGGTTAGCTGAAAACATGTTCTACCCTGCTTTAGTTTGAAGCCAGAAAGCGAAGCTTGAGGGTATTAAAAGGTGATGGAGTAAATAACGTATCAGTTTTGACATCAATATAGTTGGCATTTATTAACTCATACTCAATCAATGTAAAGTGATTGTTTTTGGGCCACACTTGGCGGATTGGTTGCATTCGATGCTGTGATGATATTTGATTATTAATAAATACAATTCCTTTCACTCTGACGTCACTTCGAAAATGTATAATTTTCAGGAATCGAGACGTATTTTAATTGAATTTGTTTAAAATAGAAATTTGAACCCTAGACCTTTTCTCCTTCCAAATCGAATATACGTTTTATGGGTAGCTCCTTCACCGGGCGCATTTTGAAAAAAATATATAATGAAAAGAAAACCAGCTTACCTTCGAAAACATGCAGATTGCAGACTATTTCAGACAAGGATGTTATTGCTTATCTACTTTCTTTAACCCATATTTTATGCCGTAGAGAGAAAGTAAAATGCTATTAGATCTCGATCTTGATTCTTGAACGTACGTATAGCTATAGGTATATTATTTCACATTTGCATCGTTACAATTTTATTTCTTCGCTTTAGTTTGATGAAATCGTTACTAGAGAAAAAGCAATCACGTCGTCTTTTTGCATTGATTAGAAGCAGCCTCTTTGTTGAGATTCCCTTGACATATTTCGCATTTTGTAGAGAGAAAAAGAAGATCCATATCAGTATGAAAGAAAAGGAAATTCACAATAAATCTCACAAATAGAAAAAACATACTCTTAACAAAAAAAAAGAGGAACTTGGTGACACCAACAGTTCTGCTGTGCATCTGCCATGCAGAGACTGATGATGAGACTAGATTTGACATCTGTTGTAGCTTAAGAAAAGCTAATTAGTGTTACAAGAACAGTATGACAAGCGTTGTTCGCCTATTTAAATACTTTCAGTAGGTAGTTTAATAATTTTTCTACACCGTTTTCTGTTAAAGAAGTGCTAAGAAAATCTTTTAATGCTGGAATAAAAAATAAAGTATGATAACTTTTCCCTAACGTATAAATGATCGTAAATTTCTTTCCTGCTGGTTTACCGAACGTGAGCAATTTAAAAGCGAGCTCATTTCCAGACAAGACCTGTTATTTTCTCTTTATATTTTTCTCCTACGCAGAAATGGCGTTTTCATCCTCGGCTGAACAAGAATTAAATTCTCCTCTTCGACTGTGAAATCTGTCATTCTAAATAGATGACTGGCGGCATTTTAATCATCTCCGAGAAAAGTGTCCCAGTTATGTGTGTCAGTCAGCTTAAAGGAGGACTGGGCGTTTATTGGGTCACGGGGAGGTCACGTAGGGACTAATGAGCAATCGGCTTTTACTTCTGTCGGCGTCGAGACGCCTGGATGACGATATAGACGCCTCCGTATATCGTTCTCTTGCTTACGTCACTTGGACATTGAATGCTCGTTCACTGGGGGATGAAGGACGCACTCGCACATTTTATCTCCGACATTGAATCGTGAAGACCCGACTGGGGAAATCAGTTTTCAATGATCGCATCATTTAGCTGCATACATTCCATTAATAATGTGTTTGACCTTTGGAGAAATGGAATTATATTTACGAGACGAAGAGCAGAGACAGACAAAGTCTATTTATGTTAACGGTACTTCCTGGACGAGGGTGCCAATTATTGATGTTTGAAAGAGCTGCCGAAAAATAATACCCCCACACCTACCGACACTTTTCTTGTGAGCTGTACGCGTACCAAGAAAACCAAGAAAATTTAACATAGGTATGTTTTTCTGTTGAAACAATTATGTATAAAAATTTAAAAACACTCGTAGTTAAAGTTCAAAATTTGGGTAGTTCAGGTAAATTTGTCTCTTCTCGGACCCTTGGTGCTCTGTAGAAGATTCTTGGCCCTTTTGGTCAAACGTGTTTGAAGTTTAGAAGAGTCGTCCCCTCTGTTATGGAAGCTCTCTGTGCTTGGGGTAAACGAGTTCGCGGCTACGTCACCAGGATTGCCATCATGTGGGTTTGAATCCAGTGACGCCATGGATGTTTGTGTTCGTCTACTTACCTCTTTATAAATTTAAAATGTGTCTGTGGCTCAATGAGTAGTTAGTTCTCAAAGCCAAAATTGCCAGAATGTCTTATCTTTATAGTTTCAAAAAATTTATCTGAAAGACGTCTTCGTCTTTCCAGAGCACATCACCATAAAATCTTAATAAGCACCCGATTGATTGGATGGAAGGTGCAGTACCGGGAGTTGGGGAACTGGCTTTGAAACATGGAGCAAAGGTGATGGGTACTTACTACCAGTGCAATTATACGAGAAGTAATCGGGCGCCACTTATTCCCGTCAGAATCCGATTGCTGTTTTATGATCCCGCTCTTGATACGTAAAAAGGGGGCTTCAGCTTTTTATTCCATTTTTTCATGTCCGAGGTACACCAAGTTATATTTAATTTTAAACCATCTAAATTTAGACTATGTGTAGTGTCTACGCCTGCTTTATTTCGTGTTATGAATTATCGTTCCCTTGCCGCCGTTTATACGCTCCGTCGAGGCCAAGAAGAAATTGCGATGTAAATTGTATAGCAAAAATTTCAGAAAATATGCAGAACCAAGTAAAAACTGCTGGCTACTTTAAAGAAGAACAATATGTTTTGGTCTCGGATCCATTAATGGGTATCGATCAGACTTGTTTCGAAATACTTACCGTGTCAATTCGGTCTATCTGCGTGAAGTGTGAAAACAGTGGTAGCCGCTGCGGTAGGTCATGAACCTTCTTCCTTCTTCTGCTGCCAGGCTTGGCCTCTTCCGCTTCGACCACGCGGCTCTGCAAGAGACGAACTTGAACGACCTTGCATCATCTATGGTAAGGTGTTGTTACTACATGGACATGCCAGTGTGGTAATCATTCCAGTACTGCGTGTAGGCTGTTGTATTTTGTAGTGCCGCATTTACACGTGATCGTAATTGCCGAAGAAATGAGATTATTGTGTTGAAGATTCAGAGGTCTGTTTTCTTGTTTTTTTTTTTGCTACAGAAACTCTGTGCAAAATTTACTCCCTTTCCATTTTGTGCTCTTTTTATGTTTTATGATTTTGTTTTATTGGCATTTTTGGTCCTTATAAGTTGTACCTTGTACATTACCTACCTACATTAGATTAGAAAAAATTGGTGAAATTTTGGGAAATTACTAAGTGTTCGTTATTTGGTCATCAATTTGGTGTTATAGTTCGTGATAGAAAAAAACCTAGTTGGACGCCAATTGCCAAGAAGTATTCAGTTGTATTTCTCGTATATGTAAACTGTGGTGAATCTCAAAATTTTGATATTTTTTAAAGCAAAAAGTTACCATTCTTCAGCAACTTGTGTGTTACATAATCTAAAATCACGATGACCTTATAAAACTTGGAAAAAATTTACAACTTTTCTGATAAAAGGATATTTTGGTAGATCTTCTCAAATCACGAGTTGATTTGTAAGCAAATTTTCTATATGAGAAAATTTATTCCAAGCAGGACGGACGACCCTATATCCCCATACTTACACTGGAGTGTACCTAAATCAAACCCCCCCTCCCTCCGTATCTTCTCCCTCTGACCTAATTATTCTGGTCTCGTCTCGAAACATTTCACTAGTGCCTTCACGTCCATGCACGGGACCACTGCTATAATAATTTGTCTCTATAAACTGCAACCCTTATATTTCGCATTTTCGCATACATCACAGTATCGAGATTATTTCTGCATGATGCAGCTATTATTCTTAAAACTCCAAAAAACTTTTCGCTCTAAAAAACTTTGGCTATAATCTAAAAGTTCCGTAACCAAGGTCGCTAATGCCTTCCTGATAGTTTTTTTTCTCTGTAACAGTTAGTTGCACCATCCGCTGGATCTACAGCCTACAGCACCAATACCAATACTGCTGCTGTCCTGCTGGGTTTTACATATTTACATGTATCCCATTCTGGTTGCACGGGTTTTGGGTAGATCTCATCGGCAGGGCAGGTTTCATTGAAGGTCTTCCCTCGCCACTGAACTCGTGCTAGAATCATTAAAAGCTGGTCCTTTAGAGAGTCCTTAACTGCACTTGTTTTTGCCTCTTTCTTTTGAGTATTGCGCACCCTCTATGACGCAGCAGGTTACATACATGTCGAGTTTCCCGAGGTTTTCCCCAGCTGTCGAGCAACTTTCGGTGTTCGCAATAGCTTGGGTTAGGAAGGTTTTTATAGTGGGGCCTCATCCGCGCGGTCAAGCTGTTGAGCATCACTACCCTGTGACCGATCACATGAGGGGTCATTGTGCCACCTGGCGATTTACGGTGTGTACCATGTTTTGCCGGAGCCTTGTTAGCCGTGGTACTAACTCAACGACAGTCCCCACGAACTTGGACGTTAAATTGACTGCTTGTCAGCAGGGTAAATAAATTCAAATTTATTTGAATTGTTGAACTCACGCATGTATAATGTATAAATAATAGAGTATAAAAGTGCGTAAATAGAAGACTGAATTCTACAAATAAATACACGTCCAAAACCTTTAAACAATAATGGACATTTTAGTGACATTCTAAAAGGGGCCCAGCATAGGTCGAAAACAAAGCTGAAAGTGACCAGTCAAGATTCTTCTTTCTTTCAAGACTGTTTTGCTTTTCCTCTTTTGTCAAGTGGTTTTTTTAAAGTTAGTTATTTTCATCATTAGGTAACTTATATTTCAAGTTAGTGAGATTTATTTTGATAAGTTGGAATTGTAAATTACATAACTAGAGTTGAAAGTTACATTCTTCGCACAAGTGGAAAAGGTTGCAGCGACTGGGTAATTCCGCGAGTGTATAATTGTCGTTCAACTCGAGATATTGTATTATACTTTATCTACTTCCAATAGCATAACAAAAATGATTTTATGATGCACCCACTTACTACTTAACTTTAGTACCTACTTTTCAAATTGAATGGGAAGTGTGGGAAATCACGCTCTTTCAATCTGCGAATATAAAACATCAGGAAGTAGTAGTACTATACCTGCCGTCCAAACATCTGCGACTGCCAGAAGGTGGAAGATACAACACATCCGGTATTCAAACCGATAATGTGACGTACTGAACTAATAACGAGTGAAACTGAATGTCAAAACAACAAGAAGTACCTATTAGATGTTCCGAAATGGAAGTTACCATGGCTTTCAATTCGACATTATAATAGTTTTACACTAAAATATTTTCATAGTTTAAATTTTTTTCTGTGAAATTAGTCTGTATTTCGGGGCTGGACTTAAGTGACACCCTGTACAACTTTTTTCGACAAACCAATTTTTTTCGTCAAAATTCTTGTGAAAAACAATTTTTTATTTTAGTGAGAGTTTCAGAATTGCTGGTTGGCCAATAAATTGAACCAACTGCGGTTTGCAACAAAAAGTATTGTGCACTTTTCACGACCTTGAGTTCGAACTTGTACATACAACATACATTATCAGTGCAGTAAAATCGACATTTAATTCAGGGAAGTCGATGATTTCTTATCCTATCCTATAAAAATATAAATTATCTTTAATTTAAATACAATGTATTATTAACTTGTCAGTCGGCTGGTTATTTATTTATAAATACATAGTATTACAAATTAGTAAAGTAAAATGGCCTCTTTATAAAAATCGTGGTTCAAGTCTATAACGGATTTTATAGCCAGCGATCCAAGTTTTCCAAACATCAAGTCATGTTATGTTATGTAAGGTGTTCAAAGTTCAACTTGTTTATAGTTTTACCTTTCAAAAGCAGAAATAGTTGTTCTGTTAGTTCTATTACCTCTATTATACATAAATGCATTGCTATTCCGGTTTCAATTTTTTCCCCTGGTCCATGCAACCAATAATTATTATAGTGTGTATTCCTTTACGATGAATAAAATAAATAAATTACCTGAAATCTCCAGATACCTGAATAAGCATAGTAGTTGATGTTAGTAGTTATCATAATGACCTTTTAAACACCAAAAACACCCCCCATTATCATGTTTTGTACCAACTTAATAACAGGAACGTTAAAATCTTCTGAATAGAATCAAATAATTACAATTTCCAGTAAGTTAACTAAACAAACGATTCTTTATCGTTTCTATTTAATTTCTATCAAATGGCTCAAATATGCTTATGCAGTAGTATTATCAGAATGATTCATTCTTCAAACTCCCCACCTCTCCCATTATTAGTAGCAGTTTGTTATGTCGAGATGATAACGTCATGAGTAGTCTTGTGCTGTCTCCAATGGAGTGATAACTGGAACCGTGTTGATGTGTTGTGGAGACTCGAAGTAAATAATTAGTTTAGTCGAGACTCGCCGCAGGAAAGTGATCTTTGTTTAAAAAATCGAGTGACTTGATTAAGTTTTTAAGGTGTAATCCGACAAATTTTTCCATCGAACAAAGAAAATTGTTCAAGTGTTGGTGAACTGTCGATTTGATGCGTCACAGTGTTTTTCTCGGCGTCTGGGTTTTGTTTGTGAATAAGTGACTCTTGTGTCCTCTGATTGTTTCTTACAGTGGCGAAATGGTTGACTGTCAGATGATGATTTATTCTGAATTTTTTCGCGATTTGGAGGTAAATTTTTATATCTAATTTCTCGAATTTGGAAATGCGATTTTAACCGTTTTTGTTGGTTTCCTAATGAATTGATTCGGTTATTGCCAATTTTTTTTGGATTGATTGTCTTTATTGTTTACGAAAATTAAACAAAGAATAATGTCCATTATAGACTACTGACTGGATCATTATACTCATGAGAAGTTACATAAATCAACAAACCTATTTATGTATACGAAAGTAAATGATTTCTATTTCATATTTTATTGAAATTGTCATGTGCATGACGTGTAAGTTGTCTGCGGTGTCCTGCATTGCTAATAAATCTAATCCGTTTGGTAATTTGATACATTTTAATTGAAGCTGATATCAGCAAAACCATAATACCTAATACCTTGAAATTATGATAAATTATATGTTATTGATGTCATGAAGATATCTATAAATAGTCTTGTATAACAGAAGAATATTATGAATTTATAAATTCCTGTTATTTAGTGCTTACTAAAAATAAAATCCGGTTCATTGATAATTTTTTAGAATTAGATTTTGTTTAATATATAAAACTATTTCTGCCACCGCTGTGGAAAGTTTTATAAATTTAGACTGGAACGTTTATTTTGATTTATTACTTGATTGTTTCAAGATTTTACTGTTTTTGTCTTATTAGATGTCAGAAATGAATAAGTCAACAAGTAAGTAGATCCTAAATAACAAGCAAACAAACTGAACTGGCAACAACAATTATTATTTATTATTCTTCAAAACTTACACAACATACATATGTACCATGAATTCAAGATGAGTGCATCGGTGAATAGGTGTAATAAATAATAAATAACAGGGGAGGTGTCTTCAAAAAAAAATTTACTTCAGATTAGACATGGGGCGCACTAACAAGTCACATCATGGCTGTTACGTCCTTGGTGAATAATCGATTCGTATTCTCTAAGACACCACCGTTTCCTACCCCTTCCTATCCCTTTACACATCGACGAAGGAAAAGGACACCTGACCGGACAGGACCACACATAGAGAGAAGAGTCGAGGTTTAACATCGAGAGAGGAGAGAACTCGACAGAGTGCCGTTCGTACCAGACTCGTCGATGCTGGTGTTACGAGAACGGGATACCTAGTTCTTTAATTAAATAAGGAAGCGGTATAAAGTAGTGGAACAATCGTGGGTACCTACATAGTGAAGCAGAGTGAACAATAATAATAGTTACAACATCTCGCAAATTAAAACAAGTGCCCCTTTAGTCGGACAAGACACAAGGTCAGTAATTTCGATAATTATTAATTAATTGTGTTCCTGTCAATCATTGGCAATTATAGCCTGGTCCTTCCCTAAATTTTGATCCTGTCACCGTGGCGATTTGTCATTACCATCGCGGCATCGAGCCGCATTAATTTAGCCCCCTTTCAGGATCGAATCGCGTCGTTAATATTTCGTGTTGCTCTTTGACGCGGAGTTAACATTTTTTTGGTCCCTCCGTAGTCGGATAGGAAAGCTCGTGGAAATATAGTTCATTAATTGGTTGCATCATTTGTTTGAAATTAGTTTCTCACTCACTGTGTTAAGGTAGCCTGTTTGTAGGTCAAAGGATTCGAAATAGTCGATCCAAAGGACGCCAGACGGCATTTTCACCCATTCCACTATTTTACTCCATTCTACCTCACTCCACTTCTTCGTTCGTTGTAGGTGTTCGTTTTAAAAACTTCTGTAGGTATAGTTGAAATATTTTCTCTCTGAATTCGCAGGGCAGAATATTGATTTTGTATTCACGGTATACTGGGTACACTCGGTATCTTAAGTATTGTTTTTGGTGAATTCGAATTCAATAATTTATTTTCAACTCGATATTAAATAAGTAACTTTCACTTGGTTAGGTACTTATTTTTGGTATTGCTCATCGTTCGTTGTTGTTGTATTTTTACAGGTTTTTAACGAATAACCCTTTTTCGTTGTTACAGGGAAAATATTGATTTTTGTATTCACGGTATACCTACTGGGTACACTCGGTATCTCAAGTATTGTTTTTTGGTGAATTTCAAAGTCAATTTATTTTCAACTCGTTTTTAAATAAGTAACCTTCACTTGGTTAGGTACTTATTTTTAGTTATTGTTCGTATTTCGTTGTCGTTGTATTTTTTACAGGTGTAAAAAATAACCCTTATTCGTTTATTGCTTTAGTGTTTTGTTGATACTCTTTAGCAAAATGTCCAACACTTTGGTCGGAGCAAACGCTTCTGTTTCGAAGTTTTTGACTCGTTTGAACTCGATTCTGACAGTAGTTACAGCACCCATTGATGAAAAGTCGCGTTTTATTGTCCTGGCTGCATGCGACAGCGCTTCGGATTTGTACAATCAGGTGCAGGAGGTTGATAAAAATATCCTGATTACGGTTGAGTCGGCAGATAAGAGTGCTTTGGTCGTAGATGTGTCATCGGAGATTTGGAAATCATACTCGGGACTACTTATCGAAGTTGATTCGGTTTATTTTCAGATTAGAGCGGTTCAATTGTCGTTGGAATCGACTCAGGATACGGTGGTGAAATCACGTCATGGTTCGAGTGAATCGTTGAATAGTCGACAGTCTGGTGCTCCCGCACTACCCTCCTCTGCAAGTTCACATGTGAAATTGCCTCGTATCGGTATACCTACTTTTGATGGTTCGTTGAGGATGTGGTCGGTTTATTATGATTTGTTTAGGACTTTGATTCATTCGAATGATTCGTTAGCTCCAATTGAGAAGTTCCAGTATTTAGTTTCGACTTTGTCAAAGGAACCTCTTACCCTTGTCAAACATTTACCACTGACAGATGACAATTATGTGATAGCTTTCGATACTCTTGTCCAAAGGTATCAGAATGAGCGAGTACTTGCGACGTGTTATTGGCAGGCGATTTGTAATGCTCCCAAAATAACGGATTCTGATTCCTCACAATCGCTTCGTGAATTGTTGAATACCTTTTCAGAAAATATTACAGCTTTGGGTCAGGTCTCAGGCGTCTCTCTCTGGGATTTCACTTTGTTCAACTGGTTGCTACAGAAATTGGATAACGCTACTCGAAAGCGTTTCGAACTCCAATTTGCATCTGAAGAGTTTCCATCATATCAGGATTTGCACAAGTTTTTGTCGTCACAGTGTCGTGCATTAGAATCATCTTTGGGGAATGACCTATCTCCGTCTGCAGTCGTTGGTAAGCGGAGTAGCGTCAAGTCTGGTGGAAAAGTGGAATCGAGGAATTCACATGCATTTTTGTCAACGTCGAGTGCGTCTTCATCGAAGCAGTCGTGCTTCCATTGTAATGGAGAACACCCGATCTCGAATTGTCGTTCTTTTTTGAAGTTGGACCCGCGCAAGCGTTTTGAGGCTGTGAAGGCAGCGCGCTTGTGCCTAAATTGTTTTGGCCCTTCACACTTGGTGAAGCAGTGCCCCTCTTCTCATTCGTGTAAGGAGTGTGCAGGTCGGCACCACTCTTTATTACATTTCGTTAAACTTAGTAATTCGGATGGAGCAGCTTCTCATCGAGTTGAGCCGCCTCCAGTCGCATCCACGGTTGCCATGTCTTCTCTCCCATCCTTTCAGGATGTTCGTTCTCGTTCTCGTAGCAATACTACGGTTCTTTTAGCAACCGCATGTATTGAAGTTCAAGACAAGTGGGGCAACTATCAAGTGGTTCGTTCTTTAATTGACTCTGGCAGTCAGTCGTCTTTTATTACTGATCGGTGCCGCAAGCGTTTGGGCTTGCACTTGAATCGATCATCAACACCTATTTCTTGTTTGGGTCACGTGACCTTGGGATCGGCCCAGGGATCATCTGATTGCATTATTCGTCCCGTTGGGGTACCATCACCTACTTTTAAAGTAAGTACTTTGGTCTTGCCCAATATTTGTGGAAAACTTCCCAGTGTTGACATTTCGCCATCGAAGGCGCTTGATAATTTGAAGTTAGCGGATCCTAATTGGTACACGCCTGGTTCTGTCGATGTTTTGCTAGGAGCTGACATCTTTCCCAATATTGTTCATGGTGGTTATTTGTCGGGCAGTGATAACTGTCCAGCCGCAATGAACACGACGTTTGGTTGGGTTCTTTTGGGAACCATTTCGTCGAAGGTTGCGGGCGAGGTTCAAGCTTGTTTTGCGTCGGTAGATTCGACCCTTGAAGAGACTCTTAAGGCATTTTGGAGAGTTGAGGAGGTGCCTTCAGTTGAGGTTTGCTCTAATGAGGAACAAGAGGCTGAGTCGTTGTTCGTTGAGTCTCATTATCGAGAAGAATCAGGTCGTTTTGGGGTATTGTTGCCATTTAAGGATAGCAAAGAGTTGCCTATCTTTAATGATTCGTTGAATGTCGCAGATCGTCGTTTGCTCGCTTTGGAGAGACGATTGTCGAGGTTGCCTCACATTAGAGACATGTATGTAGAGTTTATGAAAGATTATTTGGAGGCTGGGCACATGTCGTTGGTGCCATTGGAGTCGGAATCTGCAAACTCTTATTACATTCCGCATCATTGCGTTTTTAAAGACCCTGGTGTTTCGATGTCTTCTGATGTGTCTTCGCTCGCCCCAGTATCGTCGAAAATTCGTGTCGTGTTCGACGCCTCGGCCAAAGCATCGAACAATCTTTCGTTAAATGATACCTTGTTGATTGGTCCGAAGTTGCAAAATGACATCACTAGTGTTTTGCTTCGTTTTCGAGAGAACAAATTCGTGTTCACTTGTGACATTAGGCAGATGTATCGGCAAATTTTAGTTGGAGATTCACATCGACAGTATCAATTAATTCGTTGGCGTTTTTCAGAAAAGGATCCTATTCGAAGTTACAAATTGAACACTGTAACTTATGGTGTTTCGTCCTCGCCATATTTGGCCATTAGGTGCTTGTTACAATTAGCTCAAGAAAATTCTGAGAAGTTTCCTCTCGCCTCGAAAGCCATTCGTCTCGGGCTTTATGTCGATGATTTTGCCATTGGGGCAAATCAAATCGAGGAAACCTTGGAGTTGAGAAATCAGCTCATTTCGCTATTGCAATTGGGACAATTTGAGTTGCGGAAATGGTCTGCTAACAATCCACAATTGCTTCAGGATCTGCCGGTTGAACATTGTCAACAGCAGTCATCCAACTTTGATTCGGAATCGGACTTTTCGGTGAAAATTCTTGGCCTTCAGTGGCAATCGGCTACTGATTCGTTTTCGTTCATGGTTAAGTCCATAGATTCACCTTGTACTAAGAGAAGCATTCTCTCAGAAGTCGCTAAGATCTATGACCCGTTGGGTTTCTTGTGCCCATTGACCTTTATGGCAAAACGAGTCATTCAACATTTGTGGTATCTCGGGCTGGATTGGGATGAAGATCCACCAGCTGATGTTGTCGAAAAGTGGAATCGATATAAGTCCACTCTTCATGTTTTATCCAAGTTGACAATCCCTAGGTGCTTGGTTCCCGAAGGATCTTTCGTGTCGTGTCAACTGCACGCATTTTGTGATGCGTCGACTGCAGGTTATGCGGGTGTGGTGTATTATCGTTTCGAGGACGCCGATGGCAATGTGCAGGTTCGTTTCGTTACTGCCAAGTCTCGTGTTGCTCCGCTCAAACCACTCTCCGTTCCACGGCTGGAATTGTGTGCCGCAGTCTTACTATCAGATCTCGTTTCGTTCGTCCTTGAACAAGGTCCTCAATCCATTGTTGTTGATAAGGTTTTCGCTTGGAGTGACTCTTCGGTCGCTCTATCCTGGATCAAGTCGTCTCCACATCGGTGGAAGACTTTTGTTTCGAATCGTGTCGTCCACATTCAGGATCGAATTCCTCCGGATTGTTGGAATCATGTACGTTCAGGTGACAACCCAGCGGACGTCGCGTCTCGGGGCTTGTTACCAGAGGAGTTAGTCGGGGCTTCCGCATGGTGGGCGGGGCCTGAATTCCTCAGATTGCCGCTGGAATCTTGGCCAGCACTCTTTCCCATTGCTCCCACTTCTGATGTTGAACTGGAGAAAAGGAATATTGTTTTGTTCGCTACGATAGAGATTTCGGATGTCGATGTTTTGTTGAAAAGATTTTCTTCTTTGAGGAAAATTCAGGGTATTATCGCTCGTTGTTTTCGTTTCACTAACAATTGTCGTGCTGTCAATAGGACCACTGGTGCATTGAGTGTCTCTGAGTTGCATGCTGCTCTCATGCACATTGTTAGAATTGTTCAATCTTCGGTCTTCTCTTCGGAATTGGAGAAAATTCGCTCTGGTAAACCATGTGCCAAGTACTTGCAGTCATTGTCGCCCTTTATTGATGATTTCGGTATTTTGCGAGTCGGGGGTCGACTGTTGCATTCGGGTTTAGCATTCGACGCTAAATATCCCGCATTGTTGCCAGGAAGGCATAGGTTGGTTGAACTTTTGATTGATCAGATACATCGAGGTAATTTGCACCCAGGAGTGAACACTACTCATTATCTCCTTCAACAAAATTTTTGGATCCTGTCTGCTCGTAGGGTCATTCGTAGTTATTTGTCGAAATGCAATCGTTGCTTTCGCACTCGTCCCCTCTCGTTGGAGCCTCCCATGGGGAATTTACCTGTCGCTCGTGTCTCCCAATTGAAGCCCTTTAGTTGTGTCGGGGTCGATTATGGGGGACCCTTTCCTATTGTCTTGTCGAGGTATAGGGGTGTCAAAACTTCTAAAGCCTATTTATGTTTGTTCGTATGTTTCGCGACTCGCGCGATTCATCTCGAAATCGCTTCTGATTTATCGTCAGAGACTTTCCTGGCAGCTCTTAGGAGGTTTGTCGCTCGCCGCGGTCGCTGTAGTGACATCTACAGTGACTGTGGAACCAATTTCGTCGGAGCTAACAAGGAGCTCAACTCAAATTTGAAAATCGCCGCAGAAGGGGAAGGTATTCGATGGCACTTCAATCCACCCTCAGCTCCACACTTCGGTGGACTGTGGGAGAGCGGTGTTAAGTCCGTCAAAACACACATGGCCCGTGTTATTGGTGGTCAAATTTTGACTTATGAGGAGCTGAACACCTTCATCGTTCAGATCGAGGCCGTCTTGAATTCGCGCCCCCTTTGCCCCATTAGTAGCGACCCCAACGATCTATCCGCGTTGACCCCTGGTCATTTTCTGACCTTGGAACCTCTGTCGTCGGTGCCGGATGTGAACTTGTCACATCTGAAGATTTCTCGTCTTTCTCGTTGGCAATTGGTGCAACGGATGCAACGTGATTTTTGGACACGTTGGAGGGCTGAATATCTTCATAATTTCCACCAGAGGAGTAAATGGTCGAAAACCCATTTGTTTGAGTCAACGGATATCGGTTCGTTGGTGTTGATAAAGGATGAATTGTTGTCTCCTTTGAAATGGGCTCTAGGAAGAATTGTTTCTCTGCACCCTGGTGCGGATGGTGTCGCCAGGGTTGCCTCGGTTCGTACGACCAAAGGTCTTTGTAAACGACCTCTGGTCAAACTTTGCCCGTTACCTAACCAGTAACGGACTCAGGGAATTTCGTCCCTGACTTGTCGTTTCGTTTCGTTTCGTTTTGTTATTGTCGTTAGTTTCGTTTTCGTTAGTTTCGCTTTTGGTTCAATTTTCTGATAGCGGAAAATTCCTCCGGTAATTTTGGTGGGCGGTATGTTACGTCCTTGGTGAATAATCGATTCGTATTCTCTAAGACACCACCGTTTCCTACCCCTTCCTATCCCTTTACACATCGACGAAGGAAAAGGACACCTGACCGGACAGGACCACACATAGAGAGAAGAGTCGAGGTTTAACATCGAGAGAGGAGAGAACTCGACAGAGTGCCGTTCGTACCAGACTCGTCGATGCTGGTGTTACGAGAACGGGATACCTAGTTCTTTAATTAAATAAGGAAGCGGTATAAAGTAGTGGAACAATCGTGGGTACCTACATAGTGAAGCAGAGTGAACAATAATAATAGTTACAACATCTCGCAAATTAAAACAAGTGCCCCTTTAGTCGGACAAGACACAAGGTCAGTAATTTCGATAATTATTAATTAATTGTGTTCCTGTCAATCATTGGCAATTATAGCCTGGTCCTTCCCTAAATTTTGATCCTGTCACCGTGGCGATTTGTCATTACCATCGCGGCATCGAGCCGCATTAATTTAGCCCCCTTTCAGGATCGAATCGCGTCGTTAATATTTCGTGTTGCTCTTTGACGCGGAGTTAACAATGGCATTTAATTGTAAACCGCACAATTGGCGTACTGGCCGCGCGGCCAGTTGTTTACACGATGTTCAATAAGCGAACCCCAGCACCGGTGTTCTGCTATCTGAGTACAATCGGAGTGGTGTACTCAAAATTTTCTTTTTGTCATTCTTTGCTTTTTCGCCTAATGAGGTACGGTACAACACAACAACTGGCTTGTCCATGTAACGTTACAAAAACTTATCGTGGTTGTTCACTGAAAAGGTGAACCATCTTTACGGGCTTATTTTCCGGCTATCGATCGGAGGAAGTGAATTATTATTAGCGAGATGAAATGAAATGATTGGGTGATAATTAGTTGAAATTGATTTAATTCAATAACGTTCGACCCTATTCCCTATCGTGACTAGTAAAGGGGTACTAGGGGTAACTACCCCTGCCAAATTGATGAACTAATAGTTACATTTTTGACCCGCTCGTTATAACAAATTTTACCTGTTTCGACGTTTTTTGCGTACATCTTCAGTTTCTAAGTGATTGGGCCTGTTTCGTTTTCGATGGACCACCCTGTATTATGTGCAAATTTACATTTAATTTAACAAGGACTTTTATTGGATTTTTGTTGAATGGCGCCACGGCTAGTCAATAACTGTCACCCTGCTAGTCTTCGAATAACAAATGATTCAAATAGCGGGTGTAAGGTGTATTATTGGTTCTGGCTAAGTGGCTAATGAGTGTGGAAAACAACCCTAATCTACCACCGTTTTACAGAGAGAAAAGGGGGATCTATTAATTGAAAACTTGATGTAACCGACGTTATTTATTCAGGGTGATTCATGCCTAATGCGATGTAGTCAAATAATGCCAGGTAGGGGATACCGAAAAGCAAGTCTAAATCAATGACTTTTTTTTCTGCCTATACAGGTACCGAAGATACAGGGGTCTCTATGTCTTGACTTGATATCTTTGCAACGGTTTGATGAAATCGAACAAAATTTAGCAGAAACGCTCTTCTACCGAGTCAACTTCATGATGACCTATCGGCAAATTGAAAATCCAGGACCGCACTTGAAAAGAAATGGTTCGCATTTTTTTTCCAGACAGACAAATTTTCTGATCGCCTTTCGGGAAAAAAAGGGCATCGGAGAGTACAGGAAAAATGCTAGGGAATGAGCTTCTCAAATCGCACGCACATTCGACCAGCTTTGTAAAATGCATACAGTTCTTATTTTGATCTATTTTTATGAAGCTGTTCAAAGTGTGCCGTTCAATTTAAAAAGCTCCCCGAATATGATGACGCTTTCTTCTGAAGCCGATCGGAAAATGTGCTTTTCTTAAAAAAAAAGATGCCAACAATTTTTCTTCGAATGCGGTGCCGGTTACCTACTAGATTTTAAAATTCCGGCAGTAGATTATCCTGTAAATTCTAGAACGACATTTTTTGAAATGATTTCCAATGAATTTTAAGGAACATTGGAAATAAATTTTGCAGAAAAATTAAAAATAGAAGTTGAAGCAGGTGCAAGTTCTTACTTTGATCTTATTTTGTGGAACTGGTGAAGGTTTGCCGTTCGATTTAAGAAGCTCATTTTCATCTCAGAGCATTTTTCCTGTATACTTTCTGTATCCGATGCCGTTTTTTCCGAAAGTGAGCTTCTCTTTGAAAGAAAAATGGAAACCTTTTCTTTTCAAGTCCGGTCCTGGATTTTCCATTTGCCGATAGATCATTTTGAAGTGCCCCGATCATAAAACCGTTGCAAAGAAATCGCTGTTTAAAATTTAAGCACAAACATTAAGAAAACACCCCTGTATTTTCGTAGGTATCTGTTGAAAAAAAATTATAGTTTTAAACTTGCCTCGATGTACCCTACCTGGCATTCGAAAACGTTGCATTAGTCATGAATCACCCCTGTATTCATGAAGAAAGGTGAATAAGAATAGCACTGAGAGTAAACTTGTTTATTTACTATATTTATAGCAGTTGGTAAATAATAATTTAAAAAATTCATTAATGATAATATCCAGACAGAAGACGTTGAATAATATCTCGTACATGTTCTTAATTCGGTTATAAATTGTTATGTAATAATTATTATAATTTCAATTATTTATTGTGAACGATTAACCTAAATTCCATGAAAGTACCGGGTGCTCAAACATTATTGAGTGGGCGCAGCGCAGACCATGAATTGAGACAGTTCTGCTTTTGATTAATGAACCTAACTTACATCCTATATAGGGACAGTTAAATAATGCCGACATAAAAGAGTAAGCGGCAATGCCGACGATTTCAGCTTCAATCTGCTGCAGTTGATAAAATGCAGTCTTGCAATTTAATCCGTCTGGCTGTAAACGGTTATTTCAACTCAGCTACGTACACGTAATGGCTATTATATATTATGTATAAAAGGCATTTTTTCTGTTGTTACATTATTGATATTCAGCAGTCTGTTTTCTATGACGTCTTTCTTATTGCCAGACGCAACTACTTGTTTATCGGCCCTCAGTGACTGACTCGCACTTACAATACGCAACTAACAACAATAAAATAAAAAATAAAACAAATTATTTAGCACAATAAAAAAAACGATTCCTTTCATAAGATATGTCGAGAAAAAAGTACGAATAATAATATGGAACTTTTTGTTAAAAGCAGTAAAATAGTCAAAGGGGTAATAAATAATAAAACGCGTTCATATAGCCCGGCAGCGGTTGAATAGCAAACGTTCATATCTCGGCTTTAACCGTCTAAAATCTCAGGCAGCCGCAGCAACAAATTTATAACTTATAAGTCTCACGCTGGTTTTACATATTAACTTGTAGGTGTAGGTACACCGCCGGAAATTCTGAAAGTTGCTAAGATATTATCCGAGAAGATTACCCGAGAAAAAAAAGATACCAATGCAATAAAACCACAAATCATTTATAAAATGGATAAATCGTATTTTTTTTTAAACCTTCGATTAGAAAACTTTGTAAGCGCACTCGCCTATTCGTGAATGATAATAATAGTCATCATTATTCCTTCGTTTGAAAAATATTCTGTTATCTATTTTCTATTTCTATAACATGCATATAATTATTATGTAATTTCTCATTCGATAACCTATTTAATATGTCGAAATTAATTTTTATTGTTTTAATAAATTAAGAACGTTTCACATTTTATTCCTCCGGGTCAAAGCTCGTTTTTAAGGTACATTCACATTGATACTTTTTTTTATAGAAAACTCTGGTTAAAAATGTAACCTACCTACTCATATACGTACATGATTGCATTGAGTAAATGAATGACGCATACGTTGGTCATGATGATGATTATTGTTATTATTATTTACTAAAAGACCCGGTTTAGTGATAGAAAACAAGGAACAATGCACGGACCTTTGACCATAGATAGTTTTGGTTGAATTTAGCGATAAGTCGCTTCTAATATGCCACTAAACAAGTATTTGTCTGATGATAAGAAGCAAACCTGATGGGAATGTTGTCCGCTGGAATTCAGAAGATTTCAAAATATGTACTGATTATCTAAATATTTGTTTCTTGAAACAATTAATAATTATTATTCTTCAAACAGCTGTTTGTTTATTTATTCTACTTATTCCAGTTACGTACAGTTTTCTTGTAAGTATTCCTGATTGCTTGGATTTCTATGAAATATTCGAGGTGAAACATCCAATCATGTGATGATGGTGATTCGTTTCGTAGCAATAATAATTAATTATTAATCAATCTGGTTGCATTCACCGTAGGTACCTTTCTGTCTACATACCTTAGAGAAAAACATACTTTTTTATGGCTTTCGTTAGATCGTGCTGTATTTTTCTTCGCAATTTTAGTAGATTTAAATCTACAGTTGTTGTTGCTATTCCACATTCATAATTATTTCTTTAATAAGCAGCTAAATGGTACTGCAGACGCGTACTCACTTGGCCAGAAAAGATACGAGACCGCAATTTCGTTTGTCGTGTTTTGCGTTTAAATTGAAGTAGAAATTTCGCTTCGATGCACTCGACTCTCGAGTCTTAATTAATAACATAATTAAACCTAAGATTAATCCATTTAAATACACAAGAGGTATTCAATGTGCTGTGTATTGTCTGGAGAATGGAGTAATGTACAGTTATATACCTGTTAATGTCTGGATTTACTGTACCGTTAGTTACTACGATTTTCAAAGATCATTATTACCAGTCTGTTGGCAAGTGCATCAGAATAAAATTCTTCTGTGCTCTCCCATGCTTTAGGAGGGATACATATACAAAACTCTTTACCTGGAGACAATTAGGTATTATCAAACCGGCGACGGTGGGTAACATAAGGTTAAGAAAATAATTAATAATTGTTTCTAACAATTTGGTTGAAGCGCTGTATGGTAAAATTAATGACGGAAGTTCATGGCTAGTTTTTGGCAGCCGGTTTGGCCTGGATGATTGAGTGAAGAGGGGAGGGGGATTCTTACTTGTGGGCCTACATCTTCTTTTCTGTCCCCGTTCATTGGAAGGCAATTCTCAGATCCTGGGAATTCCCCCGCCCCCTAGGTTATCGCCTACCTATAGGTACAGGGGTGTCGCTAAAAGGTAACCAGCAACGCTTTACCACAGATTCCCGAGAATAAATATGTCGATTTAACCGAAATTATTTATGTCCAAAAAGGCACCCTTTTCAAGATACAGCCCTTAAAAGGGGGACAACCAAAAGCACGTTTTCCAGAATAGGTAAGTCAAAAATGGGTTAACTGAGAAACTTCAAAATTGCACTATTGTTAAGACCAATAAACTGGCATAGTTTTACAAACATTGTCATACAGACTGTTCCTGTTTTTGATCTCACGTTTTACTCCAGAACTTTTTTACCCGCATACCTCTGATTGATTTCATATTTTTTATTTTTTCTCAGTTGATCTATTTTTGACTTATTCTGAAAAACGTGCTTATGGGTTACCCCCTTGTGAGGGCTGTATCTTGTAAGAGGTGCCTTTTTGAACATAGATAATTTCGGTTAAATCGTCATATTTTTTAATCAGGAATCTCTGGTAGAACGTTGGTGGTTGGTGGTACCTTTTAGCGACACTCTGTGTAATCGTTCCGCCACTGTGTAATGCGTAAGAGGGGCTCTTTGTGGAAAGTAGGGGGGGGGACCCTACACAATTAGGGTAATAATTGAACCGATTTTATAGAAAACGTCTTCTTGGTACGTGTTTTTCCAAAACACCGATTGCGAAACTAGAAAGGCCCGTTTCCCGTTTTGCAGGATAAGAGTCGTAGGCATTTTAAAATGTTGTTGGCAACTTTACCGTTTAATTGTAAAGAATTCTTTACTACATTTGACCCCTGGAGCATCTTTGTTTTTTATTTTTTACCGGAGAGTTCGTAGAGCTAGGACGTATGTTTCTGGATGGTAAGAATGAGCTTTAACACAGTATTTCATATTTTAGTAAATACAAAATTTGTTGCTTATTATAGTTATAAGGTAAGAGAATCGATGAACATATGAACAACCCTTCGGTTTGTTCCAGCAGAGCAGTAACGGAGGCGGCAGTGGCGGCGGTGGCGCGGGGTCTCGCTCGGGCGGCGGCCCAGCAGCGACGACGGTGAAGGGCCACCAACAACAGCAGCAGGGAGGTCAGATGGCCACGCAGCATCAGACGGCGGGCGGCTACCGAGGCCAGTGGAGCGGGCTGGGGGCGGGGCACCAGCACGCGGGCACCGGAGCCCCTTACTACCAGCAGCGTTACCCCCCGGCCCAGCAACCGTCGACGGCGCAACAGCAGGCGGCGGCTACGGCGACGGCACCGGCCCAAGGAGGCAACGGGCAACAGCATTACAGCAACGCCAACGCTGGGAATAATACAACGTACAATAGTAATAGTTCGGTGAGTGTAATTTTTGCAATTTGGAACTTTTTCGAAAATTTTAACTGAAAATATGTAGGTACAATTTTTGTAACGCTGGTTAAATTGTGTAACGCTGGTTAAATTGCAACGATCCCCCCCAAATACTGTCTCTTCGCGTTGTTGATTTTTCCAAAAACACTTTTTTTTTTGTAAACTCAAAGCCATCAAACCCATCAGGTGAGATCTTGGTGGTCATGAAATTTCTTACATACCACCCTTAACGTCAAAAACATTATAGATGCTTTAACTTCAAGTTAAATAATAAGGGGGGGGGGATGTTTTCCATAGGTACAATAAAATATCTCTACAAAGGCCTTATATTTTTATTTCTTTTTGTTATTACCTTACATCCCCGGCATATATCCTTCATAGTTCAATTAGTTCACACTTCAATTATGAATTTTGGCTGGAGAGGGTTAATTGAAAGTTTTAAAGTAGATAAGAATTTAAAATCGGTATACCCCTCTCCTTACTTTTTAATAAGCAAATATTTTTATAAGAATTTATCCACAAAACAGGCCACGGCACGAAATATACTGAAATTTTACTACGACTTTAAAATTACATTTTTTTTTTGGAGGCCACTTTGTGACAATTTGTTGAAACTAACACCCTGTTTTTATGTCACCCTGTACACAGTGCCAAGGGTGTAATTTTACATTTCACAATTAATTTTTCCCATTTTTTGGTGGATTTTTTCCGTTTACTTGAAACTGTAACCTATTCTCTATTGTTTTTAGATAATTGGTATTTATTTGGTTGTTTAGTTCTTTAATAAATTTTTCTAATGAGGCTAGTCGTCACGTTCATGAAATTGTATTTGTTTTCGTAAACACAAAACACAAAGGGGAACCCCTGCACTTTGCCGAGAGCATATTATTTTAACCCCTTGAAACTTTACGTTTGGATAGGCCGCAGTCTTAACCAAATAAAGGAAGATTGATTGGTGCAATTATTTTACTTCCACATTTCCCCCAAGAATGGAATAATAATTACGATGATAGGGTTGAACAGTGTTGCCCTAGTAACGTAATATTCTAACCATAATTTCTAATTTACTTTGAAGGAAAAACAAGTTTTTTAGCTTTTATAAAATGAATTCGTATCTGCGCGTTCTGTCTTTTTTTTTCTCTCTTCTGCATTTCTGCACAGTTTCACCAAATACTGTAGATTTGTACAAAAGCGCAACTCCTTATCAGTTTACATTGGACTTAATGATAACATCTATTGACTTGGGTCTTGGGACTCTTGGGTTGACTATTATACATTTTATTATCCACAGTATTTTTGCTGTTTTAATTTAATCACAGAGTACTGTAAGTGGGATTATTTCGTGGTTGAACCCATGCCGCTGTGGCGCCGGCTGATCTTTGGTTGTAGAATGGTTTGAGGTGCGCGCGCGTGTTGGTAATCTAGTAATCTACAGTACTTATTTGGATTTACTTTGTTAATATTTCAAAATTTTGGTATTCCAAACTTGTTGATCGACTATTTTTTTAAGAAGGAGGGGCACCATGTATTTCTGATTATTGTGCTCTTGTAGATCATTGTAGGTAGATAGATATGTATAGTATATCCCCTGGACATTCAGAATTCCAAGACATTGGTCTCAACTATCTTTGGATAAAATGTAAAATAGTGCGTCAATATAATCATTTTATTCCAAGAGATTAAATATTAATTTGACCTTTTCACTTTTACGTTTATTTCCTTTATTAGTTAGATAATCTTTTGACACATATAAACACTTCTATTCTTCAAACCTGCTTAAGTGCCTTATAAAATATGACGAGGAAAACGATAATTCCTTTACACATACTGAAAACGAGTTACTATATCAAAAATGGTACCATTCCATTGGAATTTCGCATGAGTCAGATCATTTTACTTAAAGTAATTCACACCCCAAATCAAATTTTAAATAATGTACCTCGATATAAAATAGATAAATTAAAATCTAGGTGCTTTATTACTATTATTGATACTAAAATTGATAAAATGTTATTGCAATGCATAATCTTTTAATTTGCATACTGATAATCTCTAATGCCATATGGAATAATGACAGCGTCAAGGGCATTGCACAATAAAACCATGTATGATGAATTGAAATTGCAATTTTTAGCTAATAAGCTTATCTCCTTGTTTCTTCGAATTGTTTATCAGTAGAAAATTAGAAATAATAAAATTATATCAGGAGGAAAAAGTAATACTCAGGTACGTGGAGTTAGTTATCTTATCTACTATTTATCTAAACAATATAATGGTAATGTGTTATTCATAACTCACCTTACCTGTGTAGGTACGTACTATGTATATTTATGTACTAGTGTTAGTTTAGTGTAGTGTAAATCCAGTTTTTGCCATCTTTTTATACTCTGAGCTGTTTTTTGTTGTACTTAATAACACTAGTGGTGACTTAAAAAGTGAAGTGGAGCTGATTTTACAAAAAATTCCATCTGCCAATTTTCAAACTTTGGAATATATTTTGTAAAATGAAGAAGACAATGGCAAGGTAACGTTACCTTGAAATTGTGTGCAGAACTTGCATAATAGTTAATCCTAGTGCAAATAAAAGTATTTATAGTTTGATAACATCGATTGCATATTATATGAGAAGAGTAATAACATGGTTACAGGTGCGAAAATAATAATATTAGTGAGTTTATCATTCATTAAACGGTAAATTTTGTTATCAGACAGCTTAGAATATTTGTGTCGCTTCTGACATTCGAAATTGCATTTATTTTTAAAGCCACTAAATATTTTACTATGTAATTTTTATGATCGTGTCAATGCCAAAATCAAAAATAGTTCCCAAAGATACTATTTTATTAGTTTCTAATATTGGAAAACTTCTTAATGACTTTGATAATATAAGATGATAAATAACTGTGGGAATTACCAATCTACCTATATCAATAATAATTTGATATTTTATTAGGCATCTTCCATGAACGTGATAGCAGCCAGCGCATGGACTTCATCATGTTTGTTAAACTTTTATTACCTATAAAAGGTTGTAGTAGGTATAGGTAATGGGAATTCATGTTATGTAAATAAATCATTTTTATGTAAGGCTTTACATGTTTTTTTAATAATGTTAACTAGAGCACGATTGAGGTTAATAATCTTATAAATTTTTAATAGTGCTGGATTGATAATTTTATTATTTTAATGACTTGATATAATAAGAAGAAAGGATTCTCTGTTTTTTTAAGTAACGAATTTGGCATTTTTGTTTCATGATTTCGAACAAAAAGCAGAGTTGGAAAAATATAAGAAGTAGTTTTTATTGTAAAACTCGGGACAGTATCAACAAGTTACCTTGAGAAATTAAATTGTGGATATAAATGAGCTTAGTAAACTGTCATGGATTATTAGGATAGAAAAATAATAATTTGAGAACAGCGAAAAATATCTTTGCTCCAAAACTTATGATAACGACCACCGCCTGAGTTTAGTCCTTTCAAATTAGTCAAAGAATCGTTATGGGATTTTTTTTTTATAGCAATGCGACTTATAATCATATAGGAAGGAGTGTTGGGATTCACAGGGTGTGAAAATTCTATAGGAATAAAGTTGTCAAACAAAATTTCCAACAATTGTGGTTCCATTAGGTTCGCCCCTAGAGAGAAAGCAAATTTGCATTTCCTATTTACGTACAGTGACATTTTTGTAAACATTGGAAAAGCCTTTGGTATAAAGGGAATCTAATTTCACAAAAGAGGAATTTAAATTGAAAAATCACACTGACGTTTGATAAATGGGAAAAGCGTTTGACAAAAGACAAAAACCAAAAGAAAAACACTGTACCTAAGCTGTATCTGATTTTGTCAAGAATTACATTTTCATCCCTTCACCAAGAGCTTTCTACTCATTCCGAAAATAGTTATCCAAACTCAGGTTACAATTCTTCTCCAGGCATCTCAGAAACTGAAGCATAAAACTGCTTCAGCCTGCAACCGCAGTAGATAGATTTAGTTCACAATTCGCATCTTTACAGGAATTTGTCTTTTTTAGTAATTCGTCTATGTGTTCATAGCCAGTTGATTAACCTCTGACCCGGGAATCAAAAGTTTTCTGAGGGTCATTTTATTGTAGATTATGTATACAGTTTCTGGGATAAATTGCTTCTGCTCTAATTTTTGTGGTGTTTGTTGCCCAGGTTGTCAATTTAGATTCTTTATAATTTAAAGTCCTTTATATTCTTTTGTATTCTTAAAAGTTTCTGGTGTCTACGAGGGCTTTTCTATCTACTATACCATACATTTGGAAACATTTTATAAGTAATCATTTCTATAACTGTGTAAAAAATATTTCATTCTTATCGATCTTAAGCACAAAATTCTCCCTGTTGGAGGTAAAAATCAAGTTATCTCCATCCAAGTTATTCCAATCTTCCATCATTCAAGTTAATCTTTTTTCCAAATTCACTGATAAATAATTTATTTTAATTACTCCATATACTTTATAAGTGCAAATTTCCCAGCCCGTATTACCATTATTTTAATTGTATAATGTACATAATAATAATATTTTTATTAATTGTTTTATATTTATCGAATTACTTGTAATTTTTCAGTACGGTTCACGAGTGCCAATAGCGACTTCGCCGAGTAACACGTCTAGCTCAAGCGCGGGCGGCGGCTCGAGCCAGAACGGCGGCAGCGGAGGTGGGGGCGGAATGGCTCACCACAACAGCAACTCGTCGTCGTCGCCGGGCTCCGGAGTGACGGGCGGCTCTGAGCAGCTATCCAGAACCAACTTGTACATCCGCGGACTAAACCCGACCACCACCGATAAGGATCTAGTTACGATGTGCCAACAGTAAGTGTCTCCTCTTCTTCGTTTTTCTTCTTTTCGTCACTCCCGCACCGCCGTGGTACTTCTGCTCGACGTGCCATTGGAGGAGCACCATTTTTCTTCCTCTTGCAGTGCCTCCAAAGAATAAAGATATTGAGTAACGACAGTTATAGCATTTAGAGTTTAATCGACTCTTGAGGTTAGTTGATCAATGAAGAAAATATTTTGTCAATTTAGAAGAGACATTGGTAGATTTTTTTATTAGAATCATCTAGTAGTTTACTTGAATGACCATGTGGAGTTGTTTTGGATATTTGTTTGTAGCAACTGACAATTGGAAACGATCGGAAATCCTAAAACTAGTCACAGAAGAAACGGTCTAATCTTGATTTGTATTTTAACTTCACATATTGGTTAGAAGTTCCTTAAGTGTTGCATTTTTTTCCAGGTTCGGCACAATAATCTCCACCAAAGCTATATTAGATAAGAACACGAATAAATGTAAAGGTAAGCAGTGAATCGCAATTGTCGGCACGAGTGTCACATGTCATTTTGATTCCAGGTTACGGATTTGTGGACTTTGAGAATCCCACTGCCGCAGAAGGTGCTGTCAAAGCTCTAACGGCTAAGAATATCCAGGCGCAGATGGCGAAAGTGGGTATCTGGTTTCATCACCGTAGACAGCCTCCTGTACGTTTGCATGCAAGTAATTCCTAGCTTTACCTACTGCTCTGTCACAGGATTGATCTGTTGTTTGTCGATCGCCTTTAACATCATGCCGAGCTTAACTCCTGTCAACACTCTTACTACTTGAATCTGTGCCACATTAACTTTTTGAGTTTCATGAATCATGTCATGCAAAAGTTTTTTGGAGTTAGATTTACACTAATGTACTTCCAGTATAATTTTTTGCATTATAATGTAATGAGAAATTCAAGATTTTCCTTCTCTTAACCATTTAAAATATAAAAATGATTCGTTTTGTTATTCTTTGAATGAAATAAGTAAATTTAGGTTTCTAGAAAGAACACTTTAACACCAAGTTAAAATAATGTCCTAAGCTTTTCTTAATGTATGATGGAGGATTGCTCTAAATAACAAGCGACCTGACCTAGATTAAAAATAATAAACAGGTGTGCTTCCCTTTTTGTCCCTACTTACCTGCTTGGAAAAGTTGAGCTATTATTAATTATCAGAAATTTAATTTGATATGCACTGAACTGGAAGTACTAGGAATTTGAGATCAGTTAACATAACTATAACTTGCATGGTCAACAAGAATGACTGCGTGTTGATGCATTTTCATGAAAACATTGAGCATTTTTTTTTGCAAGGCATTACTGTGACAGAGTACCTATAATAACAAATTCAACTCTAGTGTAACCCATATAGTGGACGGTATTTTGCCTGATTCTTTGGTGAATTTGTAGTCTTGTCTTTCTTGTAGTAGGCAACAACTGAATAGATGATTATTCAAGTTCTTGGCACATTCTGATGGTAACTGGGAAAAAAATACATGCCTTATTAAATCACTTTTTTTGTGTTTATTAGTTGTCACTGAATAAAAATTTCAGTTGATAAAGCGGCTTGAACTTGAAGAGTTGCATTAGTAAATAGTAACTCCAAAAAGAGTTAACAATTCTGGGGAGACCTTATAATAAATAATGGTGTGTGGTACTGGAAAATGGCCCCTAGTGACTTTTTCCTGTTAATTTATTCTTCCCTTTCATTTTCATCACTGTTGTATTTTTTTCTATCGAATTTAGAAGATTGTTTTGTATTTGTAAAGTATTGTAACTTGTAACTTGAATAATCATGGATTATGAATTTTCGCTTATATAACACAGCCTGTCCCTACTTAAATGAAAACACTAGATTTGACTTTAGTTTGTTTACATAAATGGTAGTATTGTCTAGAACTCTTGTTATGTCTATTTTGCATATCTGCATGTGTTTTCTGTCAAACCTGTATGTATTTACATACATAAATTTCAAGAAGGAGACCTCTTCAATAGTTTACTATCAGGGCTGCCAGGAATAGAGGAGAATGAGATATTTCTAGTAGTTAACTTTTTTGAGTTTTCTTTTAAGGTTGCTGCGTCTTGCAGGGTTTCTTACAAGAGACTTGCATGTTTTCAGGACTTACAGTACTGGACTAGGGGGCTAAAATAATTCCATAGTTCAAGAATGAATTAATCTTGTATTGAGAATATAAATTATGAATATTTTTTTTGTTTTCTAAATAAGTATTTCAAGGTACTACATAGTACTAGGGGTTAAATATTTTTACTATTGGTCAGATGCTTGAGGAATCAGTTACCAGTTACCTAAATTATATTCAGAGGTGTCACATTTATGGAATATTTGTGTATTATAATAGTGTACATTAAGACTACTCTCGAAAGATGCCAGAAAGGCTTTTTAATAAATCAATTTGAAAAACAGTGTTATTAGTTCTATAAAATGTAATACTTTAACCAGTTAGTAAGTAAGTCAAAAAAACGCGAGTGGTCGCGCTTTTTCGTTTTTTGCGGACATCTACAAATTGTATAACTGAATTGACAAATTGGGGTATTTTAGGATTAGGTACTGTCTTTTTTAAAAAAGAAACTTTGATATTTATCGTGTGCTTGAGCTTGAGATTCTTTTAGCAGGCTGAACGAAAGTTACGACATCCAGGAAATGAAAATGTCAGTCTTCAATTTTGTGCGAGTCTGTTACATATGATTTAATCATGGCTATTGGTCAGCGTCCTCATAAACCATAACAGTAACACTTATTTTCTATAAAATTGCTTCATGATGTTCAGCAATCCACACTCATTCGGAGAAATGATATATTCACTAATCCGCAGGTACATATTCGGACTAGCGAAATACTTGCTAGTCCTTGTGCCCTGATATAATTCGGATTAGCGGGACTCTACTGTACTTATGAATACTCGAAAGAGTCTAAACTACCTCATACCATTTATTTAGCTAGTACTATATAAAATCACAGATTTTTTAAATTATTATTTTATATCTAAAAATAACTATTAAAATCGAAAAAATGGGCTTATTTTCGCAGTCTGATGAAGCTTAGACTCAATTTACTTAAAAAAAACTATGGGAAATTTCGAATATTCATAAGTATACCTTTCTTTGTAAGAAATCTCCAGGGAACCCAACGTTATAACGTAAGGTCTTGAAGTCCATGGGCATAAAAGATGTTGGGCGAAAAAAGGGGTCATATATCCTGTATATACGGCACGAATGAATTTCTTAGTTTTGTATGCTCTAAATTATAATAAATAATCGCTTTGTATAAAATTAAAATATTGAGAATGCCCAACTTATGTAAAAAAAAAAATCGACACCCTGTATCTTTTTTTCTAAGCTTTTCTGGACATATTTGTGGGAACTTTTATTCCTTAAAACAGGCCTTCTATAAACTGGTGAAGTCCTGCTACAAAAAAAAACGACTTACCCTGTATAAACATTAAAAAAATGAAATGTAATTCTGTATAAATTAAATTTGAGAAAAGACAATTATTTAACTTGTGAAAATGCTGAAAATAGACAGTGATTATACTTGTAAATTTTTATCAAATGTCAATAGTCAAGAAGTCAGTTAGTTGTCAGTTTAAAAACTCGGGAAAATTATTGTCAGTTGTATTTTGTATTATAGGTGCGTTCAGCTTGCATACTCTGTTGACACTTTTTTCTCTTTTCACTCGAAATAACGTTCAGGTACAAGATAAGGGAGATAGGGTTGTGTATAAGGATTAAATTCCATACATCCTGACCAAATTGGAGGTTTTCCTTGGGTGAATATTATGAACATGCGCAATATCACCTTTCTGTATTTGTTAATCTTATCAAACGAATGCTGTGCAGCAAACTCATTGCTACTAAAAAGGATTGCACTACAGTAGTAATGATCATTGCGTTTATGAATGAGGCTACCGGTCAAGTATTCTCTTATTTAATGGGGCCAGTTATACTCTGAAATAAATTCTGTGAAGGAAGTAAACAAAGTAATGAACGATTATTCGATTTAAATGGCCTCATTACTTCGATTCCATAACAGCTCAAAAGTCTAAAAGCTCTTCACCGTTCGTGTTTGCAAAAAATGCTCTGTTTGCTCTGTTGCCAACATGACTCATTCTGTACTATTCACACTCGGAGTTTTCAAGCCGAACTTACCTTATTAGAGAAGGCATGCTCTGACATTCATCAGCTAAGTCTTTAGTCAATCCGTGATGAGGTAGGATGTTCTGTGACGTCGATACAGTTGCACATTGGTGTGCCATGGCAAAAAATAATGAAAGAATGAAGAATACTCCCATCACTCCATCTTTTATGTAAACAACAAAATAGTTAACTTCAAATTATTGTAATTAAAACTTTATTATTTAATTAAATTATTCAATATCTACTTTGAATCTGGTAAGATCACTCTTTTCTTCTAGCTCGACCATTTTACAGTATTATTTTGATCTTTAATTTAATTTCGAGGTTAATTTCTACTTCTCAAGTGTCTCCATCACTTTGTTTAGTCGGTGGAAGGGTGAATGACATCGAATTGAATCACTGTTGAATCAATCGGTGGAATATAAAAGGAAAATAATAATAAGAAGAAGAATTATATTTTTGCAACAGTGATTCCTTCAGATGACTTCACTGATTAATTTCGGAACACGCTCATTTTATCACTAAGCTAAATAGTAGCTACCATTAAAAAAATAAAAAAATTAACTTTGAGTTTCAGTCTAGAAGTCAGTTGTCAATAGGATAACTGTCAATTGTATTATGTTGTTGTTTGACAGGTTTCCTAGTAGTTTTCAAACTGACAACCGACATTTCATAAAAATTGATAAATATTATTACAGTCTGTTTTCTGCATTTTCTCCAATATTTAATTAAATTGTCTTTTCCCAAATTTATTTCATATATTTTTTTCTTGGTTTAATGAACAAATTTATTATTATTATTATTGTTTCTATTTCAAAAATTTTGTTCTTTTTTACAAAAGTAGCTTAATTTCGCCCTAGACTTATCCCAAAATATCTTGATTTGTTAATTATTGATCACTCTCTAGTAAGATTACCTATACCTACTTAACTAAATTGAAGTAGATAAAAAAAATTACTTTATATTCTGAAACACCTCTAGCATTTTTACTCTGCTCATTGTAACTTGTAAATGATATAAAAAATTTAAAGTTGAAATAATAACAATTATTATTCAATAAGTGGTATCATGGGTAAAATGTCTGCCTATCTGCCACTGCCGGTCCATTAACAAGAGGCCTACTACAGGTATATTATAATAGCCCTGTTCAATAGTTTCAGGTTTCACCCTCCACCCTCTAAAAGAGACATATATGCATAGAGGGTGTTAGAAAATAAAAATCTAATATTGACAGTTTCCGAGATATGGAGGATTGTTTTACTTTTTGAGTGTATTATTTTTTTTTATTAGGTACTTAAAAAACCGATATAAAACTTATAAATAAAACCAAAATATTGGTTAAGGTGATAATATATGATCGTAAAATGATAATTTTTCACAAGATTGTTATTTTTTTGAGTTTTTTTCTTTCATTTACAAAGACTTGCATTTTCTTATCACTTATTGTGTGTTTGACTGATTGATAGTCGACTAGGATAAGAAAATGCAAGTTTTTGCAAAAAAAAACTTAAAAAAATAATAATCTTGTGAAAAATTATTTTTTTATTACCTAACCATCACCTTATCCAAGATTTTGGCTTTTTTATGTTTCTATCTTCTTTTTTTGTACATAATAAAAAATATTGAGTGTACTCAAAATGTTAGAAAAAATTCTTCCGTATCTCTGCAGTCAATTTGCGAACCCATGTTTATTAAGATTTTTTGATTTATTTTGATCCATACTCCTTCCAAATATTCAATCTTTACTTTTCACAAAAATGTTAGCAAAATGTTCATAAGGCGACCACTCACAAGTTATTTAATGTCAGTAAACCATTATTGGTTTTTATATCAAGGTGGCTAAAAATAGCCCAAAAAATTAAATTAAATCATTTGACATTAAGAATTAAACAAAACCAGAAAATGATCAACTCTTATTATTGATTTTAGTGAACTAAAAAGTATTGCATGTGATGAAATAATTGATTTGTAACACTTGCGCTGCTGTACAAAGAACTTGATTTGACTGTGTAGCACACATTTATTTAACCCAACACACTAATATAACAATATCGAGTATTTATTATTAGGTACCTTCCTTTTTTTATTATCACAACTTTTCAGCTGTCTTCCTGTGGAGATGGAGATTCTTATATTTATTAATGATATATTGAAATTACTTTTACCCTTTTATTTTGCCAAGTGGTAACCACACTAATATAACTCATGACAGTGTACGCATTTTCAGCAACAAGAACAGGATCCTACGAACCTATACATCGCCAACTTGCCGACTAACTACAAGGAATCTGATCTGGACAGTCTTCTCTCTAAGCATGGTCAGGTAATGCGATAATAATAATCATTGTAGAAATAACTTTTGTTTCTGCAAAAATTGTTTGAACTATAATAGACTCCTTGTTAAGTATTTTGAATTTATACGACCTAGTTGAAATTGTTCAAGAATGTAATTAACAGGGTGGTCGCAATAAGTTATGTGAGTAAATAATACCGGGGTGTTTTTTTTATTTTATTTGGTAGGTCATCTCCACACGCATCCTACGCGATGCCTCGGGGATGTCTAAAGGCGTAGGTTTTGCCCGAATGGACAGCAAAGAGCGTTGCGAGGAGATCATTCAGATGTACAATAACAAGACTTTGCCCGGTTGCAAGGAACCGTTGTTGGTGAAGTTCGCCGACGGCGGTAACAAGAAGAAAATGTACAAGAATAACGATACCAGCAAGATGTGCTGGGAAGTACGTGAAGGAATTCCAGCTGTCGGGTATGACCCGACACTCGGGCAGAACGGAGTGTCTGCTCAGCATATGGTGCCAGTGGTCAGTGGATGTGGCAGGTTTAGTCAGGTAAGTGAGATCGTTAACAAGTATGTTTGATTTCGCATTAATAGGGCACGCAAATCTGTAGTGAAAGGGGTCGAAGCACTCTATTCTAGGAATGTGAGTCACACAAAGGATCTTCCTGGATGAAGTCAATCGAAATAAATTCCAACTTTATTGTTTTGATAGTGGGTGTCAGTGGTAGTGGTAGTGTTTCAAAATTTTATGATAGTTCAGTGATCACAGCCAGCCAAAGTAGATGAGCGTGACATTGGTAGTGCAGAAGAAATTAAAATACTGACAAGAATGTTCAATCATTCCAAGAGTTGACTGAAGCAAGTTGAGTCACACTGAGCGCTTTTTTCGGGTCTCTGGGAGGGACAACCCATTCTCCTCTGAATTCAAAGAGAAATTATGTATTGAGAATAGGATTGTTGGGGAGGATCAGGTAATTCAACTGGTTATTCTTTAAATAATCGATATGGCCATTGGTATATTTTTTTTATGTAGTGGTAATCCTGGTTTATATCGTGATCATCTAATAGCTTTTATTTTTGTGAAGGAATGTGGATTGGGGGTTCAAATTAAAAGCAAATTATTCCTGAACTTCCAGAAAATAACTCTTATGTATGCTTCTATAATTCTTCACACAAGGGAGCGTTTTTGCAAGAAGCGATTCAATAATGTTTTTTTGGTGATGTAGACCAATCAAATCGACCAAGACAAGAAGACGAAAGTTCGCAAGATTTGAAATATTAACGTGTAAAATTCTGTAGCCTGTCTTTAGAAAAAAAACCTATCCAATATTATAATATGCTCTTCAAAATATTTAGCAGTGCTGTCACTAGAAACTTGTCGTTCTAATTAAGTAATTTTCTTTTCTGCAGTTTACCGGCTACCATCCACCACCGACTCAGTGGGTGCCACAATACACGGTAATGCAGGCTCCGCTCCCTTCGGTCGAAGATTACGGACTTACTACCCACATGGCTAATCCGTACAAGAGTGATGGACATCCTGCCAGAGGAATCCCCGTTATGCTACCCTCTCCCGATGCCACAACCTTACCCTACAACGTGGTACCACAAGTAAGTTATTTTTTTTTATAATATTGAAGTTTTTTTTGCTGTAATTCATAGTAAATTTGAACACACCTAGTACTTGAATGTGGAGAAAAATTTGTCAGGCTTATTACTGAAGATGTACTTATTTGACAAAAATTTGATATTATAATAATTATATGAAGGTCTCCACACTCCACTTGTGTATTAATTGTACACAATGGATTTTTTCTATAAATTTCAATGATTTTTATTAAAATTATCTTACCAATAAATGATGGTAGCACTAAGTCAATTTTTTTTCTGTGCTATGTAGTTAACTAAGTCCTCTTTAGTAAGATTTTTTTTGCAATAAGTAAAATCAATAAGGGGGGGGGGATTCCAAACCAAAGTGAACAGAATTGTAGCTGGCTAAATTCAAAAGTGTGCAAAGGTCGTTAAAAAATTGCAGAACTATTCTCTTACTTAACTTCTTACACTTAACAAAAGTTATACTAATAGTCACTTGTCACTATTCTAAACTCTTCACTTGGCCTACTTCAATAAAATCCACTCTAAACTTCACTTTCACTGTTCACTTATCTTCTTATTAGCTTTCCTTCTGATCTTACTTTCATAATATATCAATCTATGTATAGTATAGGTAAATTCATGTAAAACTGCCGCTTTTGCCAGAAGGATCCATGCTGTAAGTAGCACAAGCCAATACTAAGCGACACTTGAAACATTTTCATTATAATTTATAATGTAGAGTAACCTTCTCTATTCCTATTTTCTCTTCACTACTTGAAAATATTGCATTTTTGCAATAAAATTTAAGAATTAATTAATTTTATGACAAGCAAAAGCACAACTGGTGCATACTTATCCAGTAACTATATTATTTTGTGTCAACATTTTTTTTAATACAAAATAATAACATTCTAAATATTGACCTTTTTTAAAATCGACTGTACTGTCTCATAGTACGTTAAAAAAAAGTGATGATGGTCTTTGGCATTTCAGTTGACTGCGCAAATGGGTGCAATGCAGATCGGTACTGGCTACATCCCCCAGTACAATCCGTACTACGCTTCGCACCACATGATTCAGGCGGTGACAATGGAATCGGAACACACCTCCAATGCTGCTAGTCCTAGCGATCCATACCAACCGTATCAGCCACCTACTAGCACCTAAGTGAGGTTAGGTTCTCAGTTGCCTTCAGTTGACGGCTGTCAGCATACGTCGCCAAGCACCTTATACATGACAGTCGCCTGTCCCCGTTGAGGGTAGTGTTGGTAGTAGCGTTTGTTTAAGTGCGGCAATGTCCGCCTCGTGGCTGGAAAATGAACACAAGACATTGCATGTTGTGATGTGGAATAACAGTTTAGTATTGTCATTTATAAGGACATTGACGTGTTAAAAGTGGACGATTTATGGTTAGCTGCTGCGACACCATTTTTGTCCATACTTCCTAGTTTAATTTTATTGTTCTAGTTAAGTTAAAAAAAAAAGGTCTGTGACTGAGAAGAGTATAGTAAGAGTGTTTGTGCGTTCTCGAGCATCGAGACACAGCGCACGCATAACATTATGATGGAAAGAGAGTTGAATTTTGAATATTTGGATGCTATTTGTTTGGTACGAACCAAATGTTGTTTTGCTGCTGTTGTTTCTTTCAGTTGTTTCACTTTTCATTTAGATTCACACTTATTGTTACGGTTTAAAGTTAAAAAAAAAATGACTGAAAAAATTGTGTAAAGTAGGTATTTTTGATACAGTATGTTCCTAGTTTCAAACATTGTATTGAAAATATGTATCACTGCCTGTGTGAGGAAAGTAGTTCTGTACTTTGTTGATGGTTAGTTTGATGAATTCCGGGTGGTTTTAGATCTCCCCTTGAATATTCTCTGTAAATATAATGCAGATTGGATCGATTGCTACTTTCCTTGTGCAGACACAAAATCGCACTTGAAAATAAAAACGTAGACTAGCTAATTGATAGAATTGAGCACACAGAGAGTGGAGATTAAAGCACACTGTTGGGTGCGTGCCTCAGGACAGTTTCTAAACAATACAGCAGTCGACCTGACAAGTACGGTATCGATCTTCCCAAGCCCAAGCGTGGCGACTTAGATTAGGCAAATCATTATTGATAATATTATTTTTGATGAAGATCTACTTAAATGTATAGGTAGTTGTGTACAAGACAGCACGTTAACGACGATAACGATTACGATGATGAACCCGCTGCTCATTCAAATCAAACAATTAATCTTCCTGTGGACATCTCTTTGAACGGAAATTAGCGGACTTCCAGGTTTATCCGTTTCAGGTTTATTAGTATTTAATTTATTTTCTCGTTGTATACCAAATACTCCTGTTTTTTATTTTGTTTGTTATACTGACTTAGGAAATTTTATTTAATGTTTTATTTATTGAATGTAAATTAACTTTTCGAACCGAAGTTCTCCCGCTGCGTTTCGGACGACTTTGGTTTGCATCTTCTTCGATTGTATTTCTCTTATCACAAGAAAAAACTGTCGATTGGTGCCAGTACACGAGATAACATCAACTTTGGTCAAGGCAATAATTTAATATCCAATTGCGCACTTATTTTTATACCTTGTACAAACTACAAAATCCATTTTTAACACAAAATATTTTAATCAAAAATCTTTTTTTTTTTTATTATCTTCCCTTATAAGCTTTCATCTTTCTCGCTTTTCCCTCGTTTTATTATTGTGTATACATATTTATATTTTATCTTATTTAAATATTCATTTTTTTATATTGTATTTTTTCAATTTATTTTTTACTTGATGAAATGTGGTTTACTTACAAAAATGATAAGAGTTATGTAATCGACGAAGTAAACAATATATACGTTTTTTTTTTAGTAATGAACAATATTTATTACTTTTAATAATACATTCACACACTAATATCTACATGGGAACTTTTCGACATTCCAGTGTCTTAAATATGTTTTATATCTTTTAATGGTTTTCTTTCAGATTTCTTTTTTTATATATACTAATTTACAAAAGTTTCCCAATTATGAAGAGAACTCAGAATGATTCTTCTTGTTTGTCGAAAGCGGTTAAGGCTTCAGGATTTAATGTCACCGCACTACCACAGTTTCCGTACATCTTATAAAACAACAAATTAGGGACTTTAGATCACCTTTCTGGGTTCTCTTTCTCTCGAAGTGATCGAGTGGTACCAGAGATGCACAGTTTAAATGCATTAGAATGAGATGGAGATAAAATGTATATTCTCAACCCTCATTTTGTAGAATCTCGATGATGTGCAGAGTTTTAAAATAATTCTTCTCATCTACTCAGGTCTGTGAGTGACATTAAACAAATTGAGCTTTTTAGTTCTTTCTACCAATGTAGAAGAAACCTTGTGAATTGGCTTCATATTTGTACAATTACACTTATGATCTAGTGCAATGTTTGTTTGAATATTTTTTTTTTTTAGATTTATTTGTATATTATATGTATAATAAAAATGACGTTTACCACATCTTCGGGGATACTTTTATAAATGGACTGACTCCTTTGAATATCTCTTATTTATATTCAATTAGCATTCGGAGCACACCTCGAATCTGTCGAGCCTATTCCAAGTCATGTTTATAGTTGTATTGTAAGAGTTTGTACGTAGGTCAACCTATAAGTAGGAGAAACACTAGTTCAAGGTGTGCTCAAAGGCTAGATTTGCAATGATGTGACTTGAGCTTTTTAATATCTATGACGAGATCTGCATACGTCTTAGGTTTACTGTCTCGAGTTCTTGTCAATGTTACATAATAATAATAATAACTTGCTGATTGTCGTTAATAAAATAGTCGCTTTAATATTGACTTATTAATTGAATACTTTACATGAAAATACCGCACAGATACTTGCAGACAGTAAATCGGTTTTGACAGACAAAGCAGAACTTTGCAGAAAGTGAAGGAGAGCTACACATTGTGGATATTGTGCCTTTTCAGATTGTCCATTGACAGGGATATACTGAAAAATATTTTAATATATTTTTTTAAACATTGGTGTTTTCAAGAGACAAAGCCAAATTTTTAACTTCTAGTTGTTTATATGTTGTAGACAGTTGTATGGTTTTCTTTTTTGTTGTTCAGTTGAGTTTCATTGGAGACGAGGTTTAACATTCCTCCTATCCAGACTGGTTTGTGTGTATAGCTAAGCTAACTGTTTTAGACTTCTGTATTTTCACACTTTCACACACACCTCGTTGAGGGAATTTTTAATGCACCTAATAAGCTTAATTTCTTTATTTATAAAAAACGCTGCAATGTAATCATTTTCCGTTGTCTGATGGGGAACTCCTTGTACACCTAACCAACACAAAACGTGACGGTATTAAAATGGAAAAATTGATTGATTGATGAAAAAAGAGGATTGATTAAAAAAGTATATCGCTCTGGAAACTACCCCGTCAGACATTAGTATGCATGAAGAAACAATAGACAAAAGAATGATAGAGAGAAGAAGAAGCATCTTGGTATGAGTGACTTGTCAGTTTTTTTATACAATAATGAGAAATTAAGTGATGAAATAGTTGAAACCAAATAACGTATGACGACACTATATATTGAAGAAATTTGTACAATGCTAATATAATAACTGAAATGAATGAATAATTCAGTTTATTTTGGTATACCGTGTATACGGTACGAGACTTAAAACTATTTTTAGACCTTATTAAAAAACATCAGAGTCAGCGACTACCTATTTATATATTAACTGAGACAGTGAGTCTCCAACCAGTTGTAAAAAGGGTGTGACTGATGTCCTTAGGACTTCTCATGCCACCTTAGGTAACTTAGGCTTATAGATAAAGTAGCATTTAGTTGTAGCTTTAGCTTCAAAAAATCTAGGAGTAAGTGAACCCTAGGATAGGCTTAGACTAAGTATTACGTGATAAGCTGCTGTCTTGGCTGCCACATGAGACCAGTCTCTGGTTCTTGAGGAGTGTCTAGGCTGATGGTCAACTCACGGGTCCACTGTTATTTAACAAGATGACCCGACTGTGATGGTCTCATGTGATTGCCGACACAAGATATTCTCATAGCTTAAGTAAGTGTTTTCTATTGTTGACTTAAGTTAAAAATATGTATGTTTGTTTTTATTTTTTCCTTTGATTATAAGTATTTTGTGTTCTAAAATAAACTGTATTTGTCTTGGCCAATTGTCGTTTTATTCATTCTTTCCTCTCATTCTGTCTCAAAAGTAAATTACACAGACACAGGTACATTTTGCTTTTGTCCTACAGAAATGACCTTCAACTTGTCCCACTACCTTTTGTACACCTATTTCTTTTTATAGAGAGTATTACCACTAAGTTTATTGCAAAGGCTGTCTTATAAAAATCGATTAAAAATAATATTTAATCATTATTAGTAATACTTCTATTATTTATGTAAAAAAATGCAGAGGTCCTCAACTTTTGACTATTTGTGCAACCAATAGCAGCACATGAACTTGTAATTTTATGTTAGTTCAGATTTCATGCACACAATATAATCCTTGAACTTACATTCAAAATAACCAAGTAATCTCATACAATCATGTAGCTTGCAACATATTAGTTGTTACTTGATCTCATTAAATCTTTCGGCGATATTTGACAAAAAGAAATTCATAATTTATTGTGATAAAAAGGTAATTTAATAGCAATCATAATTAATCAAAAATGAGAAATGTAATTTTTAATTTTTGGCTTACAAAATAGACGCATCTTTTCTAACAGCATGGAAACTGTGGACACTTTGTTAAATTTATAAGACATTGCTTTTACTATTTTGGTCAGTACTGCGCAATGACGTCATGCGGTTGGATTTTGACTCGAAGCATTAATCGCTCGAGGTTGTTTCTAAAATAAATGTCAAAATTATATTGCTTCCATCCTTCTTGCTTGTGTTTTTCTTTGTGCTCGATCTATATAGAAAAAATTTTTTTTTGAAAAAAGTAGAATGATGTTATTGGTTTTTGGTTTCCGTGATTTTTTCATACCAAACGACATAAAAAAACAATACGGTGGCTATAAGAAAAACAAAAGTTGACTGTGAAAACTCTGGGATTTAGTTGGCCGTGAACATTTTTAAAGCGTCAAATAGATAGCTGTTGCCAACTTATGCAAGCCTTCAAAGAATTATTTATTTATTCCTGACAATAAAAAAGATATGAGCAATCTCATGTGTAGTCTCCCAACCGCATGATGTCAGAAGACCGGAACGCAGCCTGAGCAGTCATACGGTGGAGTGCTAGAACGTTAATTACAGATCTGTCAGATAATTACTGATTTTAAAATGCCCTGTATTGTCAAAATGTTGGTCTGATATTGCTGGAAATAAACTCTACCCCCTTTTAGAAGAGTTAATTACTGATAAAAAATGAAAGACCATTCAAAATATTCACCCTATTTTCACAATTTGCAATTTAAAATCAATAATTATCTGACAAATCTTTAATTAGCCTTCTAGCACTCCACCCATAGTGTATTACAATACGTCCAAAATAAGTTGGCCATTTGAGGAGGGAGTATTTTGTCTTTTTACCTACAATATCTGGCTCCTCCCAAGCCTTTGGCGCCTGTAAGCAACTGCCCTCCTGCTATGTATTGCTTTACAGATAATTCAGCCCTGCTGAGTACAGAGTTATGCCAGATAAAAACTTTGTAGATACTCTAACTCTACCCAATGCAATGGTAAGTATAGTCAGTTACCTATACAGGGTGGGCCACGGTATACGAAACGGAAGATTATGGCCGTGTCTCTGGATTTTAGGATCTTTTCATTTTTGGAGTGGATAGAGACCCGGCAGAGGTACGTTTTAAAATTATATTCATAATGTACAGGGTGTCCCAAAAGCATAAAACATATCAAAGTTATGTTTTTTTAAATGGAATGCTCCTATGTTATTGCATTTTTAGATTGTCTGAAAAGAGAAAATAAGATTGGCTTTTACAGTTGGTGCTTAAATTCAGAAGTTTATGAGTTATAAACAAGTGAAAATCGTCATTTTTCAAGTTCATGGCCCTGTACAACGAAAACGGCTGAAGATAGAGAAAAACGGCTTACATGTCCCTATTTTAACTTTTCATGTACTATCCTACGATGTAGTTGAAATGTTTATACAGGGTGATGAAAAATTTTAAAAATTCTGAGATTTCTCCACGCGTCGCCAAATAAAAAAATCAAAGAAAGCACAAATGTTTCTATACCATAGGATAGTATGTACATAAAAAGTTAAAATAGGGACATGTAAGCCGTTTTTCTCTATCTTCAGCCGTTTTCGTTGTACAGGGCCTTGAACTTGAAAAATGACGATTTTCACTTGTTTATAACTCAAAAACTTCTGAATTTAAAGACCAACTGTAGAAGCCAATCTTATTTTCTTTTTTCAGACAATCTAAAAATGCAATAACATAGGAGCATTCCATTTAAAAAAACATAACTTTGATATGTTTTATGCTTTTGGGACACCTGTACATTATGAATATAATTTTAAAACGTACCTCTGCCGGGTCTCTATCCACTCCAAAAATAAAAAGATCCTAAAATCCAGAGACACGGCCATAATCTTCCGTTTCGTATACCGTGGCCCACCCTGTATACAATAGTTTGAACACACTATCCAAATGAGTGACTGTTCTGTACTTAATTAGTTGCCAGTTCTTTATAATAAAATAATTTTAGTTCTAAAAAACATTTTTTTTATCCCAGTTCACTTGGAACAGCTGTTCCAAATATACAATAGCTTACAAACACGTAAAGATTATAAAAACAAAGCATGTACTTTATGAAACGACTTTACTTAAAAATTTTAGCAAACACAAAACAAACTCATAGAACAAGAAGTATAAAATCTACAATTTTAGATTAATAATAATTAAATGTATCTTTTCAATACTCTTCAGTTCAAGGGAGTTAACTTCACTTTACCCTCAACAATTCCATAGATTAAAGAAACATAAGAACAAGTCTACAATCTACAATTTTAACTTAATAATAAATAATTAATAATATGAAAAAAAAACTCAACAATAATTAAATACTTTTTGTATTCACATCACTTTAGTGTCAAATAAATAATTCTTAATCTAACTTTGGTTCCTTTACAATACTCCTCAGTTCCAGGGAGTTGTCTTCTTTAATCAACTTCACTTCCCCCTCTTTCTTAAGAACTGCAATTATTTAAATTTAATTTCTCCAACTATTTAGTAAACTTTTAATAATAATAACGTAACTGTAACTAAGTAGTAGAATAATAATACTCACCAAGGAGATCCTGAAAAGGTCTGGCAACATTCAGCCGATTGACAGGCTTCACGCAAACGTCGCTGATTTCAATTGCTTTGTCCTGATTCCAATTACTAACGCATTCGACGATGTTACGTCTCCTGTAATAGTTGCAGTTTCATAAATATATACAGGGGTGTCCCAATATTCCATGGACATGGAGCAACCACAGATTACTGAGGTAAAAAAAAGTCGCTCGGACCAAACTTATCTCTATACCAAAGTGCTTCGTTTGTCCGTTAGAGGGCTTCAAAGTCTTTTGAAAATTTTAGTTTTTTTGAAATAGCTCAAAGTCGACTGATTCCAATTCGATGAAATTTGGTAGGTAAATTTCTTATTAAAAGTACTAATTTCTGATGTACATGATAATTTGACGGAAACCCGGGAAGGGGTTAAACTACCCCTACCCTCCATTAAAATCGATCGTAATTGTTGATAGGGTAGCAGGAACACTGTTCATGTTTTTTTGTTTGAAAGATACATCGTTTTAGCCCATTTTTGGTCTCTTACAAAAATCTGTATCTCTCCGAGGTGCTATGTGATAAAATAAATTAGTCGATGACACCTAACCAAAATTTTATTTCATTCTTTTAATTTGAAATCAAATTTTCAATTGTCAGGTGATTATTTGATCTAATCTCATAAAAGATGTTTAGTATGGTTCGGTTTTTTTTTCAGGTGTTTGCAAACGGTTTTTTTCAAACGCAGTAAACAGTTTGCAAAACGACGAGGTTCCAGGAAAAGTTAAAATCATTTTTTTGCGCAGGATGGAACTTTCTAGGGTCCAAACCGGCGCCCACATCGAGCATCTTTTATGAGATTAGATCAAATAATCACCTGACAATTGTGAATTTAATTTCAAATTAAAAGAATGAAATAAAAATTTAGTTATCATCGACTAATTTATTTTATCACATAGCACCTCGGAAAGATACAGATTTTTGTTGGAGACCAAAAATGGGCTAAAACGATGTATCTTTCAAACAAAAACACATGAACAGCGTTCCTGCTACCCTATCAACAATTACGATCGATTTTAATGGAAGGTAGGGGTAGTTTAACCCCTTCCCGGGTTTCCGTCAAATTATCATGTACATCAGAAATTAGTACTTTTAATAATAAATTTACCTACCAAATTTCATCGAATTGGAATCAGCCGACTTTGAGCTATTTCAAAAAAACTAAAATTTTCAAAAGACTTTGAAGCCCTCTAACGGACAAACGAAGCACTTTGGTATAGAGATAAGTTTGGTCCGAGTGACTTTTTTTTACCTCAGTAATCTGTGGTTGCTCCATGTCCATGGAATATTGGGACATCCTGTATTGCCGAGTAAGGATACAACATATAAAGGTATCGATTGTCTAACGGTTAAAGGTGTCGTCCTGTTCATAAGAAAGGCAACCCCGAGGGGGAATTCACTGTCCATTTTCTGTACATATGTTTGGCATTATTCGGCATTATTCATAAAATATTCCAATAATGCCATCAATCCATATTAATGCCAGTGTAAATTACAGTAATGCCAAAAATGAATAATAATGCCGAGCAATGAATAATAATGCCAAGCAATGATTATTAATGCCGAGTAATGAATAATAATGCCAAGCAATGATTATTAATGCCAAGTAATGAATAATAATGCCAAGCAATGCGAATTAATGCCAAATAATGAATAATAATGCCAAACAATGATAAAATGAGCAATACACCACATTCTATTATACGGGGTGTTTTGTAATTGAATGTCAATATTTAAGGGGGTGATTTTTGGGTCCATTTTAAGAAGAAAACTTCATAAGAACGTATGTCCTTAGAGTCTTAAATTTTGAGATACAGGGTGGTAAAATTTTGTTAAATAAATCATTTTTTCGTAATATCTGTAATACCGCTTGGGATATTTTAATGAAATTTCGTATACAGGTATTACGCATCAAGGGGCATTTTTTCATGTACCACGTTTCATTTTATTTCCACTAGTGACGATGGTGCACGATCGTGCAGAGTTTTACCTGCATTTTTAGCAGACCATTGATGGTACGCCACTGATTTCTGTTCAAATAGAAATCATTTTTGGAATCCCCATTCATTTCCAAGCAAATTTGATTACTTACCTTTTTTCAGTCCGAGGCACGGTTTTCGCCTAAAAAAATAAAATCTGTTTCTCTACATGGTCACAAGATTGTTGTTAAGATGACAATAAAAAGTATAAAAATATGCAGGTAAAATTCTGCACGATCATCACTAGTGGAAACAAAACGAAACGTAGTACATGAAAAAATGCCCCTTGATGCGTAATACCTGTATACGAAATTTCATTAAAATATTCAGAGCGGTATTACGAATTACAGATATTACGAATAAATTATTTATTTTAATTAAACTTTACCACCCTGTATCTCAAAAGTTTAGACTTTTAGGACATATGTTCTAATGAAGTTTTCTTCTTAAAATACACCCAAAAATCACCCCCTTAAATATTGACATTCAATTACAAAACACCCTGTAGATTATGCTGGAGATTATGCCAGCTTATACTGTAAAGTGATAAATATTTTGCGTGTAAACAGTAAAATTGCGTGTTTGAAAAATCGACATCTTGTGAACTATCCAATGCTGTTCCGTCTCATATAACAATAGTTTGGCGATACAGGTCATCTACATAGGCACTGGTAATATCGAGGGTACAATAATTATTAAAATGCTTCAGCTACTATAAAGAAAATATTTATTAATTTTGTTAGATGTTACATTAATTAAAGGTCTACATTTTAGTCAATCTAGTCAGAATTATTTTCAAACTTTTTCTTCAGCAGTTTATATTTATTTTTAATTTCCGACGTTTCGTGGCTGCTGATACTAAAGGGATGACTCCCTTTAATGTTAATTGGGCCATGAAATATAAACTGGTTTTCTACCGATTGTATATCGACTGAACTTGGCCATTCAAAAGAGTTTAAATTAAAATGTAAAAATTTTATTTTGGACTCTTTTTCGTTATAATTTAAAATTCTGCCAATATACCATCGGTTGGTATAATAAACAGCGTAGTATTTTTCTACATTAATTTTAACTTTTCTCATATGGGACACTCTGTATACTCCAAAATAATTTTAAATTATGACCATTGTGATACTGTACTTGAATTTTAAACTTCCATCGTTTGGCCTACCGAGACCGCTTCGAATAAGCTGGGACACCCTGTATATATATCCAACGATTAACGAGTTCTCGAACGAGTTATTAACGAAAAAAATACTTTTTTCGCCAAAGGGGTGTTTTTTTTTACAAAAAACTGATTTTTTTGTATATGTGTTCTATAACCTCTCCACTAACAATATTATTGAAGGAAAATCTTAGATGAGATTTTTTATGAAGTTTGGGTACATTTTTTACGTTTTTTACATCGTTTTTTACTTTACCGATTGGATTAAAATATCATAATAATTATAACGTTTTTTATCGTTTTTTGTATCCTGTCCTAGTTTAAAAATAAAATAGATATATGAATTTAGAATGACACTCAACTTCAAAACGCATATTAATAAATAATCACCGAACGAACATACTGTTTGGGAAGTTCTCGGGGAAGTTTTAAAAATATTTCTAACGCAATGGCAGTTATACCAGTTACAGGAGGAAAAGTTTGATAAGGTGTATTAAAATGAAAAATTTCTATGAACAATATTATTAAAAGATATACCGAACTTTTACTACTTACCTTCTTGAAAATTAACAGCACTTCACACTATGTCACAATAAGAGATTAAGGTACAAACGAGGGTAGCCGCAAAGAATAATGTGTCATCAGCGCCAAATCTAGGACTAATACCGAGACAAGTCCGGTAGTCTATAGAGTAATGTCCAATAATGCCAAACAATGAATAATAATGCCCACACAATGAATAATAATGCCGAGCAATGAATAATAATGCCAAGTAATGCTTAATAATGCCGAGCAATGAATAATAATGCCGAGCAATGAATATTAATGCCGATAAATGAATAATAATGCCGAGAATAATGCCAAGCAATGACTAATAATGCCAAGCAATGCGTAGTAATGCCAAACAATGAATAATAATGCCAAGCAATGCCAATTAATGCCAAATAATGAGCATTATTAATGCCCCTATTTTGTACATGTATTGCCAAGAGTGAATTCCCCCTCGGGCAACCCTGTGGGATCTTTATTTTTCGTCCCATTTGAATAATTCAAAAACCCTGTTCAGAGCTACTAATAATTGAAAATGTCATTCAATTGAACGCAATACTTCTGTGATATGATTGTCAATTGTTTTTCTCTAAACGACAACTTTTTTCTGATTCTAATAAGAAGTCAAATAGAGCTCAATCGCGCAAAAAAATAATCAGTTTTTGAAATAGCTTCAAAACTAGATATAAACAGTCCCTACAAAATGCCAATACTCACCTAATGTCAGTAATTTTCTTATTAGCATCGTAGTTAATTTCTTTTATCCTGAAAAATTAATACACATACGGTAAACATCATTGTGAAAGCAAATAATTTACTACATTATTATTACACAGTTGCACTTACTGGGGGGCTTTCCTTAAGCGCGGTTGTGAGGGAATTACATTTTCAGGTCCAATCTCCTCTCCGATAGGAACGATCGCAGTCACTGTTTCTTCCCGGACCTCCATTTCAGTCAAGAGGGACGAGATTTGCTCTCTTACCTGTTCGTGTAACTCATCCGCATCTTTCTGTGCAACCACTACATCTGTAGATTTATCATCCATTATTCTATAAAAAAATAATTAAATTTAATAAGATATAAAATTACGTAAATTTCTACTTACAAACGCTTGCGTTTTTGTGATGGCTCTCCATTGACTGCAATAGTTTGTTGACTGTAATTAAAAAAAAATTAATAAGTCACAATGTCGAATAAAAAAAAAAACATTATGTCAAAGGATGAACACTCACAGTTCGAAGGTAAGACTAAGGGCGTAGATGCTGCAACCGGCAGTTTCCCACCCAAACTGGTTGAAGTTTTCGGGACAGCAGGAGGCCCGTAATCGGACGTACTCCGAGGTCACCAGACAAGGGAGTTCTGGTTAGTGACGTGGTGGTTCCCTGATGCACAGGGAAACTCACCGAGTTCGTGGGCTCAGATGATGCATTTCCTTGTATGACCTGAGACTGCTGAGCTGCCATCTCTTTGGTTGGGTAACTCTCCCAAAAAAGATTCGCTAACCGGTAGCTGGACGATTGCTCCTCGCTCATTGATGGTAGGTCAGGCGTGTACGTATGCAGAACGACTTCCTGCGGGTAAAACAGAATTACCATTTGCCGAACTTTACAAGAAAAAATGTGCTCACCGGAAAACGATCGATGTACCGAGATTTTGAAAGCTTCCAGATCAAACGAAACTTGTTAAATATCGAAGACGGTTCTCTGTCTTCTTCGACGACCTGAAATTTTATTTATCTATTATTTATTAATCACGAAATCGCTAAAGAATCGAGCTGTTTACTTGTGCGCTTTGAGCTGCCTTGCCTTTCTTGTCAGTTGGTTGCATTGGAGTTGCTGCATCAGACTGCACTGTTTGAACGGGTGCAACTTCCGTCAAAGCTTGAGCAGCTGCTGTCGAAACATCCTGTTGTTGTGACTTGTGCTGGTTAAATTAAAATTTATCAATTACTAACTCTACTATAATAGCTCTAAATAAATATCGACTTATTTAAGAGCTTCAACAGCATAGTCTAGAACCTGCCAAAACATACTGAAACATTTAAAAATATTCAGGACAATCTAGAACAAGCTAGTATACTCTGAAACAATTCAGAGCATTTTTGAACATTCTCAACTATTCTCGAGAATTCTGTAACATTCTGACTATTCTCCAACATTCTAGAACATTCTCCCAACAATGTTTCATTTTCAAACATTTTTAAACGTTCCTCAAACATCCTTCTTCTGACACAGTTATATAATCTTACCAACAGCTGCATTGATCTGCTGTTGCGCCGGTGCCTCTTCTTGCGGTGGTACCTCCTCCTGCGCCGGTACCTCCTGCTCCTGTTCGACTATTGGAGCAGATGTTTCAGGGCCGTCTTTGGTGGCGTGTACTTGTGCCACCGCAACCACTAGCGTAGGACTGCCCGTCGTCGATGAATCCGAGTCCCACGGAAATGTATTATTACATGTGGTGGTGGTGGGTTATCGACTTGAGAGGTCGTTCCATCAAGTTCGATTGGCTTCGGTGCGTTGAGCAATCCTGCGGGGATTGCGGGAGCCTGCTCGTCAACCTCATTCCAGTTTCTATCGATGAACATAGAAAAAGAAATCCAAAAATGAGTTAATCGGCAAGAATAATGTAATCGTCACTCGGCTTGAAGCGATCTGGGAATCCGGGTGTTTGAATGCAGAAGAGAAAGAGGAAGGATGTCAGAAGGCGCTTGAGTGGTATTGTTTGCAGATGAAGTAAGATTAATAAGAGGTAGGCCATGCAATAATAATTGATAATAATATCTTGTGAGCAAATTAAAATGTAATCTAAAATAGGCAGGCTTTGTCTGAGATTGAATGACTGTAAAATTTCTGATTTGCAGTTATTCAGTCTCAGGCATGTTATACGACATTTCTCCAAAGCTTGCCTATATTGTGTTTACATTTCCCTCAATGCTCGCATCATGATTTAATTACCGCGACAGAGATATAGGCTTTTAAAGAAAAGAGAACGCAATAATAAAGTGAGAAATTTAGCTTGAGGGGATTCGAGAGTGCAATAATAAGCCTATATTACGACCTGTCAGTTACGACCTGTTAGCAAAGGCTAACCGGACGGAATGGGAACAACAAGGACCCGGATCTATATCCAGTCGATCTTGGCTAACGATGCGCGGGTAACAAATTTATCGGGGGATCACGACCGTTCCTCCTTCCTGTTCCTCTCACGGGGCTGACATTAGTATGGCAAGATAACTAACAGCTCACGCTGCAACTGGATCTCCATCTCTCCTGGCTGGACGTGATCTCCGAAAAACGTTTCAATATATTATAACGAACACCGCTCTGGAAAAATTCTAGTAATTGCTTCTTCAACCTTTAACATTCTAGTCCACAATTTGCTTGTTTGTTTACATTCTCTTTTTTTATACTGAGTTAGTCAATGACATGTTCGCGACAGTTCCAGTCACATGTCATGTGACACATCGACAGACAGACGTTAGTTCTATGGATTTCTGGAGTGGGATCGCCGAACAATCTGACATTTCCAGAATCCATGAATCGACGGCTGGTGCGCCGGTGCGACGTTCGAGAATGTACCTGCTAGAACGGAGTAGAACGTACCTACTGTTACGTCGGGGGACTATAAAAGGACCACCGCGCGGCTGCGTGTTTTAGATTAGTTCGGAACGTGAAGTAGTGAAGACAGAGAGCAGAGCAGTAACTAGTGGAAGCTGAACAGAGCAGTAGTGAAGTGAAGTGTGAAGTAAGGGAGCCAGTAGTGACAGTATAGCGAATTATAAAGAGAACAGCTGTGTTTAGTGTGTTTGATTATTTAGAATAATTATTAGAGGTTATAAGTACTTGTGGTGTTAAACAATAAAGTAATTTGCAAGACTTTTAAGTGGTGGATTTATTTATTGTGAGACCCGTAACAATATTCTTGCTGAAAAATAGAACGGGTCATCTTGAAAATGGGGGCGAGTAATGATGACGTTTGCTTACATTAAAGGGCTGCTCCCTGCCGATCTCGTCTCGCATAGTGATCTCATCGGCACAAGCCATCCCGACGGTGAGAACGTCCTCCAGATTCCCCGGTACCTGGAGCTCATCATCCAGCATGCGCCCCTCATCCCTCGCTTCTTTTCTCAGCACTGCCTCCAGTTCGGCGCGTTACTTCTTGCCGCGCTTGACACGCGTCACCGGCGTCCGAAACTGACCTGACAGGTCCAAGGCCAACGGCATCCTAAATTAACAAAGTTTTCGATCAAGTTTAATAATTATGCGCAATAAAGAGACACTACTTACTCAATCACTAGCGGTCTGGTTATTTTAGTCATCATCACGAACACAGTTCATCTGCAATAATAAAACAATAAAATTAGAAAAAAACAGTTGAATAATAATTCGGCTAGAACGACTACCTACCTTGAAACTGGATGACTTGTTGCTGATATATTATTATACAGGGTGTTGATTTTCAAAGCGGGCCATAGGGAATTAGCATTGCGAAAGTGGTTTTTGAGAATTCCTGCTCGCCGTTTAAACTGACAGAAATGGTTTTGGTATCAAAATGAAGCTAAAATTATTGCGCATAACGCTTGACATCAGAAATTAATTTAATTTCACGTTGTTTTCTAAAATTCTTCAGTAAAAATTCAAGTAATTGTTAATGTTTAATCACAAAATAGCATGCCTTGCCTAAACAATAATGACGTTTCTACGTTTTGACAATCCAATAATAGAACCAGACTTTATTATTACCTACTGACTTATAAATTTTTATTATTGGATTGTCAAAACGTAGAAACGTCATTATTGTTTAGGCAAGGCATGCTATTTTGTGATTAAACATTAACAATTACTTGAATTTTTACTGAATAATTTTAGAAAACAACGTGTAATTAAATTAATTTCTGATGTCAAGCGTTATGCGCAATAATTTTAGCTTCATTTTGATACCAAAACCATTTCTGTCAGTTTAAACGGCGAGCAGGAATCCTCAAAAACCACTTTCGCAATGCTAATCCCCTATGGCCCGCTTTGAAAATCAACACCCTGTATAATCCCGTCTGTGAGCACCGCAGAGTGAGTCTCAATAAGAAACGGTGTCTTGGAGTGCTTGCCTCTGAGGTGAAGTAAGTCATCACTTCATCGCTGAAATAAGATTTTGGTAAAAGCGGTTGTTATTTAAAATGGAGTGGTCAGAATCATGTTACCATAGCTTGTTGATATCGGTTTCTTTGATTTGTTTTTTGTCCAGTTGCATGACACCCCGAGTGCCTGCGATCCAGGCCATTTTAAACCTGCCATTGTTCTGCGACCCCAAAATCCTCAAATCGAAGAACATCTTCTTTTTCTTCGACAGAAGACAATTAGTTAACTCAGTATATAACACAGGAATGCAATAGGAATAAATTTTGTGTTAATATAAATTAACAGGGGGCCGATTATATTCAATTCAAACGGGCTTACCTCAGATTCACATTCGTTATTAATCGATTATTATTATTAATAATACCTGACGGAGCTAGAACTGTATAAATTTAGCACTTAGGTATAGAAATTCACCAAAAAACGAGACCTAAACTCAACAAACAAATAATGGAAATAAAAGCCTCGATGATAGCGTCCTTTCTCGATTCAGATTGCTTTTTAGCGCTAAACCGTCAAATCACCACAAAACTGTAACGGTTTTTCGTAAAAACCAGTAGGCCAATGCAATTTCAAAAATTGATAATAATAAAAACAAATGCAGCCCTACCTATTTGACGTTTTTGAATTCAAATCACCCTGTTTGGAATGTTTGGACCAATCAAATGCCTCGTATTGATGACGAAAGCAAGTTGTCATTTATCAGTTGTCGCTTGTCAAATGTCACTTCAGTTTTCCGTAAAAGTATAATTTGCGCTCAGAATCACTAAAATCTAAGCATTTTAATAGACACCTACAGTGTGACGTCACGGTTCCAGATAAACAAACTATTCACGTGGCCATTGTTGTCAGTTGTCGTGGTTTAGTTGAAGTTTTAAGTTCACATGGTCCTGAAGTTTGACTTATTGAGGTTGTTTTGCCTGCGATCACCATCAATTGAATTGAATCAAATCATATTTTAGGTTTCCGTGGAGCTCTTGCCGTCTGTCGATAGTTTGATTTTTATCACTAAAAATTCCTCATTTTACTGTAATCGAAAGTTTACATAGTGGAATTGGCAACTCTGCAACTGTCAAATGCTTGTTTATTTGGAACCATAAACGGTTTCCCCGACCATTGACGTCATCACGCTGACGACGTTTAATAAACATGTTATAGATCTATTTATTATTATTTATACTTCTACAAGATATTAACTAAATTCTATCGTACAAATAAAGACATAAGAAAAAATATATACGTTGAAAAGTTAAGAAATGCCATGAAGTTCGAGACTACGAAACCACAGAAGGAGATTTTTAGGCGATTTTACACATATATAAGTTCCAAAATATACACGGCACTACCTAAAGAAATAAAAGAAAGTACATTTGAAACTTTCAAAAAATTATTAAAAAGGTGGCTATTCGAATGCGAGAATATTGAAGTTTTTTTTCAGCAGTACTAAATAAATTATATAAGCGATATAAAAACACACTTTAGAAGTGATATTATCCCTTAAGAGTGGGAAATTATGTTCAATTTTCTCTGAGACTAAATAATAGCTTTAAAAAATTGTAGATGTCTCCACACAAGCTAGCTTTTGGAGACATTTCTCTTTCCATCCAATGTGAAAATAAAGAAAAGGAAAACTTTAAAACATAGAAATTTAAGAGAGAAAAACTTTATTGAATAAAGTCGACTGCCCATTTAACTTGGGTTGCATTAATACACAGCATATCGATCAATCAAAAAAATGACATAAATATTAAAAATTGTAACATAAATAATAATTAAAGAACATTAATTTTAGGAATAAATGTGTTTGTTTATGATTCTGATGGAATCTATTAAAATTTGTTCAGAAATTTCGTTAATTATTTCTGAGTTCAGGTTAAAGCGATTGAAGAATTCAATTACACTTTTACCGATTGTACCACGACTACCAAACCAAAGGCCGATGACTTCCCATTTGCGCATGCCAAAACTTGGTGAATATTTGCTCTGGTAAAAATTAAAACATTTTTCATAAATATTCTTTTTTTCTAATTGAATTTTATCATCTTGATGATAGTCATTACTTTCAAAACGAATTGTAGGGTCGATAATAAAGGCAGAGTCTGTTTTTGGATCAAATGCAATAATATCACTGAAGCGATTAAGACCATCAGTGTCTACGGCGTGTACTTCTTCATAGCATACAAATTTTTTCTCTCTTAAAACTTCAGTAATTCGGTGTTTAACATTATGATGGCGGTTAATGATTAGGTTGTTGTTCGCTTTACAGTTTCCAATTACATGGAAGGGTATTTCTCTCTGCTGTTCGTTGCATCGTCGGCAGAGGTTGGAACTGTGATTTGAACCAGGGACACCATTCAAGTTTGCGTAATTAATGTTGAGTTTGATAGCTGAAGTCCAGTCGGATGTTGATAATTTGCTCTTTGTGAAAATAAATTTATTCGTTTTTGTATAAGTTTGAAAATGTTTGACTCCTATTCCTTGATATGAGCATTTGTTCCATTCTTCAAAAGCTGATAATCTAAGTTTGGTTCGAATTTCTTTGGTGGATTTGCCTTCGATTGATAATGATTGAAGGCAGTCTAACTGCTCCTTTTTAAAATCACATACAGAATGTAAAAGATTGTCGTCAATAAGATCTAGTTTCTTTGCTATTGCAAAAGGTTGTAATTTGACTTCCCATTTTGCTCTCATTAAAGCTAGTCCTCGAAGATTACGTGAAGCATAAAACATATTACTATTTGTGTTGCTCGGAAGTCCAATAATTTCTTTAACTGTTCTTCGAATCATAACGTCATTTTACAAAAGAAAAGTAGTACTAACTTATTTAATGTAATTAAAATTCATAATGTATTTTGTAATCCAAAAATTGTACTCTCATTGTGAAAAGTTTTTATTTTTATTTACTTTGTAATAACATATGGAAATAAATAAATATTATTATTATTATTATTATTATTATTAATAGTAGTAGAATCTGATGACTATAGTAGGATTAACTTTAAAAAGTCAGATGTGACGTCTTACTAACCGTCCGAATTAATATTTTTAATTTCACCAGAAAATGTCAAACAGTTAATTGTCAAGTTGTGAACGAGTGTAATTATTGAAGGAATCATTCAAAAAATGAATTGAACCGCTTACGTCAGTTTGAGAGCCACTGACAACTACATAAAATTTATTCACGTAATGACATTCTATCCTCTGTGTTGTGCATTTAATTCTCATTCAAAACCAATGTTGACGTATACTTATTTATGCGGGATGGAGTGTTTAGACAAACTGGACGGTTACTATAAAAACCACGTACATGAAACAAAATAAATCGAACTATCAAAAGGATGTGTATTCTTAATCGATACGTATGACTTTTTAGACTTTATTGGACTATACTCACATTTTTTTCTTGTTCCAATTAGCTCCGATCCTGGCTTATGAAGGTTATAGCAGTTATTATAGCTTCTATTCTTTCCAAATTTTCCTCTCCTATATAAAAGTCGTATTATGACGAGTCTTCGGGTTCTTATTTTATAAGGTTAGAACGGAAAGCTTCACTATAGGCAATTTTGAAGGTCAGGGAATTTGTTACAGGTGGAAATTGTTAATAAATTTTCAGGAATTAATTTTGAGATTAGGGACTTGGGGGGGGGGGGGTATAAAACATACTAGGTTTGTTCCAACACGCTATTTTTGTACGGTCCCGGAACCGTCACAGAACCGATTGGATCGATTTTGTGCGCAGGCGGTAATATTGCACGGTTTCGTAACCGTGCCAAGGTAGGCACGCGTTGGAACGGTTTTTGTGAACGCATCTGAGAGATCATCTTGAAACTAACCTTACTTTTTCATTTGCGTTTGTTATTTATGGTTTTTCATTTTTGTTGCTTTCTACCAAACACCAAACTAAAAACATTCGTTTAGAAGAAGTTCCAAATCATCATCAGACGATTCGCCATTTGATGTAAAATCACTGTCTCCATCGTCATTCATAATTATTTATTTAATTTTTAATAATTTTATACTAGAAAATTATTTATTTTCTATTTGTGAAATGTCCACAAACTACTAACCAAACATGCAAGCAAAAACAGAAACAGAGAACTAAGACTAACCTAAAACAAATCCCAAAATCTAACAAACGGACTAATGCGCAAGTCAGTCCAGAGCGTACGAAGCTTGAAGCGAGTATCGATATGACCGTACGAAAATCGATCCGCGAATGGTCCCTAACTCTGTTGGAACGCCAACAGGGATCGTCCAGTAAATCGTCACGAGTTCGTTGGAACGCTTTTCTCTTTCTGCGCATGATCTGGACGGTACAATGTACGGTTTTCGCGTATGTTGGAACAAACCTTATGTTTGTGTTTGCATTACGTTTTTTTTGTGTTTAGCATAACATTTGTCTATGGGTTGACCCAATGTTAATTTTAATAAGGCTTGTTTATCACCGAGTTCTTCAATTTATATTGTTATTTTTAATATTTTTTAAGGCACAGCTGTAATTAGTGAACTATAAGCTATATTTGGCCCGGAGAAAGAAAGTTAATGAGAAAGTTTTTTAGTTCACATTTTAATTCATTATAGCTTACAAATGCCAAATCATTGAAAACTTTATAGCTGACTATTATATTATATGCACAAGCACAACGAAACCGAGATCAAGTCAATGAAAAAAAAGAAAACTTATTGCTGGCTGACTAGAGTACCTTTAAAGAGTGCGAAGGTCAATAAGTAAAATATGAAGAAACAACTGTCAATGTCAATCGTCATTGTAAATTTTTGTCGTGGCTATAATTTTTTTTGGAGCCTGGCGTGGCCTCGCGGTTAAGTAGCGAGAACTGCTTGATCGTTGGATCCGTCGGACTGAGTTCGAACTGAGTTCGATTCTCGGTGAAGACTCTGGGTGTCTGTGTTGTTTCTACTATTTATTTGGCATACTTGAGGCTGGGTGTATGAGCAAGAGGCTCCAAACCCATATTACCGGTGTGGAGCGACTTTGTCTTATTACCTACATAGGGAAGACCGATGCTCCCCCTTTAAAAAAAAAAAAAAATAAAATAATTTTTTTTGTTGTGTTTGAGGTTATATGATTTGATTTGACTTGTTTGATTTGGATTTTGGATTATTGTTTGTTATAATTATTGCTGCTCTACGAGTGTAGGTTTATAAAAGTGGTAAAATTAACAATTTTCTTAATTCCTGAAATTCAGAATTCAGAGAAATGCTCATTATATTATAAGATTCAAACACAAGGACTAAGACTTTCCATCAGAATATTCTTCTTAAGTAGTTAACCGTTTTTTGAAGAAGGTGCTTTATTCAGTATTTAAGATGGTTTTAGAAGGAAAACGAAAAGCTGAGGAATCAGCTCTGGTTCCAGTGAATAAGAAAACAAGAAATGAAGTCGCTACGACTAGCAGTAAAAATAAATCGGTCGTACTTTCTGTAAGTATTCTTTTGCCGCAGGTCTTTTTAGCCATTGCTTTGCCTCAATTCTAAGGATAGATATAACATAAAATGTAATGATAATAAGGAAGTAGCTTGAGTTTGATTATTGTCTGGTAAATAAATGTGAAGATAATGTGCGAAAAGAAACAAACCAATTACTTGTCGAAGCCTCCTGTTTCGAGGCTTGTACAAAATCGTGTTTTTCTTCTTGGATTATCTCGAGAACACAGAGTCCCATGATAAAAGGGTTGCATTTTGGAATTGTCATTGATCAGTGCGTCCTTGAGTAATTTTTTAAAGCCCCGCGTATGAATTTTTTCTTCAAAATTAATTTTTTTCTACCATTTGATTAAATTTTGTCATAATAAATGACAATTATCTCGTCCCCGGGACATCTTCTATTGGTAGCATTGGGGTATGAAGCAAGGGAAATGAAAAAATAATGAAAGAGCACCTTAAGTTAATTAGGGTGTCAAAAATTGTTAAAAAAAAATCAACATCAAAAACCTTCGGCTGTACCTCGAAGACGAGGACAGCTACAGAAGAACCGCTTATTGTTCTGAAGTTCTTATAATTTATATTGTCCAAGCAGATGTTTTTATGAAAATCAGAGATAACTTTCTTACTCCTGCTCTTGGTAAGATTTCTGTGGTACGTAAATGGATATATAAGTAACAGCAACCACCTCCAACCAAGTACTACCTTTGAGGCAGTTGTCACATTGAAAAAAAGTATTTGTAGTAGTTTGCACATAATATAGATTACAGTAAACTTATGAATTGCTTACAGGCTCCAGCTCGAACTTCAAACCTTTTTGCCCCCGTCATGTTATTAGAAGGGCACGAGGGTGAAATATTCACGGTTGATTTTCACCCAGAAGGTCAATATCTCGCTTCGTCAGGCTTTGACCGGAAAATTCGTAAGTACTACTTTTTTGTAAAACTTCAATCTGAAGATTTTTCAGTCTAAAAAACTGATTGTTGAAAAATATTATTTTATTTTAATAGAACTTTAATAAATGATAACATGCAATCAGTTTGAATAAAATCTTTTCATCTTCGGAGTAAAATTTACTTGAAAACTTCATACAGAAATGTAAAGGACAATAATTTTTTTGTACCGTAAGCTTAAGAACGCTAGTCGTAAAAAAATAAATTAAAACTTATTTCAGTTATTTGGTGTGTTTATGGTGAATGTGAAAATATATCGGTGATGACAGGACATACTGGAGCAATAATGGAATTACATTTCAATCCCGATGGTTCACAAATATTCACCGCAAGTACAGATCATACACTTGGACTATGGGATATTGTGACTTCGCAACGAATAAAAAAATTCAAAGGCCACACAACTTTTGTCAATGCTGTGCAAGGTAATTAATATTAATTAATAATTACTAATTATTTACGTTTCAGTGGCATTGTTAGCATAGCTCTAATTTTACATACTGTAAAAAAAAATAAATAGATAATATTATTCTTACAGGAGCAAGACGGGGGCCACAATTGATAGTATCCGGCAGCGACGATGCGACAGTAAAAATGTGGGATACAAGGAAAAAGCAGCCGATTTCGAGCATTACAAGCGGATATCAAGTAACCGCCGTCGCATTCAACGATACCGCAGAGCAGATTTTCAGCGGTGGAATCGACAATGACATAAAAGTGTGGGACGTTAGAACCGGCGGGAGAGAGCTACTTTACTCTCTGAGAGGTCACACAGATACCGTAACGGGACTCTCCTTGAGTCCCGATGGGTCTTACTTGCTGTCCAATGCCATGGATAACACTATGAGGATATGGGATGTTCGACCTTATGCTCCCCAGGAACGTTGTGTGAAGGTAGGGCTCTGTTAATTTGTTTCTTTGAATTATTGTTTGTTTTCAACGAAATACGTTTCTTTTAGATGTTCACAGGACACCAACACACGTTTGAGAAGAACCTTTTGCGCTGTAAGTGGTCACCAGATGGAAACAAAGTAAGCGGTGGTTCGGGAGACCGATTCATGTACATCTGGGACACCACGTCAAGACGCATCCTCTATAAACTTTCTGGTCATAATGGTAGTGTTAATGATGTTGGTTTCCATCCTAATGAGCCGATTATTGTGTCTGGTGGTAGTGATAAGTGTGTTTATTTGGGTGAAATTGATAACTGAATATTGTAAATAGAATTATGAATACATTTTATTTAGAGAGGAGAGAACAGATTTTTTTTTTTGGTCTCACAAACACAAAAGTTAGTTCCTTTCGAATTTTTGGAGCTGTGGAAATTAATCAATTTTTTTAATAAATAAATATATTTATAAATTTCCAATGTACACAACATAAACGTAATCTGTACATTATATAACAAGAACCAAAGTAAATTAAAACTAGATTAAAATAATAACATAAAATTTAGAATAACATTTATTTATCTATTATTTTGAACCATAATATTGAGTACTAAAAATATGAAGGCAGGTTCTTCAAATAATACTTAACTAATTCGTGAGTATATTGAAATTTCATACAATTTACAAATAAATATTTTTCTTGTCAAATCAAGACAAAGGTGACAACTTTCCTAAACAGTCTAATTCAAAATAACGCTCTGCATTATATTATATTTAAATAAAATATTCAATATATTTATTCAAGTCTCTATTATATTGTCCAATGTAAAGCGTTGAATTCACAAACAAAACCTTGAGCACCTTATAATAATTCCAGATTAACTAGAACTACTTAGTTAACGCTACTAGAATTTCTCTCATTAGTTCAAAATAGAAGTGTCTGGTTTAAAATATTTTAATTTCTTCTTAAAATCTTGGATAAATTAAAAAAAACATTTCATAATTTATCCATGTAAAGTCTTCAAACATAGGAAACAAGCCAACTCTTGACAATTACATCATGATACTCACCATTTAACTTTAATTTGAACTTAACAATGCCAAAATTATATCTCCTAATAAATTACACCATAAATTAATTAAATAATTATAAACATAAATTCATTACAACTTTAGTTATTCACATTAGGTACTCCTCATTTACAATAATTCACCTATAAATAAGTATCTAAGATCTCTCCTGAATACAATTTCAAGATTTTGTAACTAAGATGAGACATTCATCACACATCAGGAGCTCTTCAATTTAAATGACATAAGCAATTAAAACAATTTTATAACACTCATTGTTTTCCTTGATTTGGTACAATAATAATTATCACAATTTCTACTACTTTAGGTCTAAATAAATAAAAAATGTACGTAAATACATTTGTTTGTATATCACAATAATTATAATAAACTTGACTGAAAATGTTTCAAGCTTACTATAATAAAGGTAACCACGTGTCATAAATTTTATATTTTTCTTACACTTACACCAAACAAAGAAAAACATTCACAAATAAATAATCCCAAATTTTCTTTTCGATGATGACAAAACAAAAGGGCCATTTATGGCTCATGCCAATTTAATTTGAAGGCATCGACGTGTGCAAGTAGTACACAGGCAGTATGTATGTTAAGTTCACCTCTCTCCCGCCATCCTAGATCAGAGAAGCATAAGCTCGGGATCCTCGATGCATTCTCTGAAGGCCTGTAGGAAGCGAGCTCCGATGGCACCGTCAATGACCCTGTGATCGCAGCTAACGGTGAACTGCACGAATTGACTTTGCTTGAAACCTTTCTCCGACTTATCGTCCAGAACCAGTCTGTTAACGGACGTGCCCACTGCTAGGATGCAAGTCTGAGGCGGGTTGATGATCGCCGAGAACGTGTTCACATTGTACATGCCAAGGTTAGAGATCGTGAAAGAGCCGCCCTGAAATTCTTGCGGTTTGAGAGTCCCTTCACGGGCTTTCTTGGCTAACGATTTCACCTCATTGCTGATTTCTACTACACCTTTCACGTCGGCTTCAAAGATGATCGGTGTGATAAGGCCACGATCTGTAGCTACGGCTACACTTATGTCTGCATGTTTGTACCTGAGAATAGAATTATTCGTTACGCATTGCTGAAATGGTCTCAACTTTACCTAATAGTTATCATACTGTTAAAATATTTTACACCTATAGTAAGTTCACCAGAAATATTAAAGTGTGAAATTCCTTCTTTTAGGATTACCAGGACTCTACTGCACCATCGACTTTATCAGTCAGCTTTAGTTCACCAGTGTAAACACCAGGAAAAGACTTGTTTCCAGTACTGAGCCCTAAGGAACGCTGAATTATTATTTCTCACAAGTCATATACTCAACTGCATAATCCTGATGCAGAAAGCCCTGCCCAGAACATAAACTGAACATACATAATGTACAACACTAATAATAAGTTTTTTTATTTATTTTTTTTTATTTTGTGACCAATTAAAATTTTTTGATCCAAAAGTTACTGAGACATGACTTCATAATCACTCAACTTATGTCTAATTTAAGTATGCATCTCCTATCGTTTAGAAGATAAAAATTATTGATTTACAATAATAAAGAAGAACACTTACTGTCTGATAAAACTCTCCATCCATGCGGAATTCACCTCGGGCACTCTCCTCAGCGCGATGCTGGCCGCTTTAATGACAAAGTCGTTGAATGACAATTTAATGGCCTTGTCTTTGTCTTTATCGACAAACCGTTTGTTGATACGCTGTTTAATAGCGACGAGTTTGTCAACGTTCGTATCTATGGTCAGGTAGTAATGCGGAATCTGCTGCTTGGACTGCAGCAGACGTTTTGCAATTGTGGCCCGGACACCGGTGACCGGAATGTCCAAGTGCATCTGGCCAGCCGAGAAGGTCGGGACGGAGGGGGCGGCTTGGGCTGGAGAGGCCGGTGCTTCACCTAGAAGAAAAATTTGTTTTTTACAACAATTTTCACTGTTAAACTATTAATAATTACCTGCTTTCGGTAAATCAGAAGAAGTAATGGATCCAAACAATCCGGTTCCTTTACCCTGCAGCCGAATGTTGTGTTGTTCGGCTAATCGTTTGGCCATGGGACTGGCGTAAACGCGACCTTCATCGGAGGGAGCTGCCGCGGGAGCGACTGGAGCAGCCGGAGCGACCAGAGCAGCCGGCGATGGCTGTGGCGGAATTTGTGCAGGAGCGGGAGTAGTAGGACCCGCTGGTTTAAGAGCAGCCGGCATTGTTCCATCATCTTTGTAGTCTTTAAAAGCCTGCAGTTTACAAAGAAATGGTTAATTATTAGGAGTCAGTTCAAGAAAGTCTTTTGATCATTGCATTGTTCGAAGTGATAGGTGATCAAAATATGACATATGCTCTAAAAGAAATAGACCGGGTTTAAAAAATTTCCAATTTAACTTGAATTTTGGGAAGACTTTCAAAAACAAGACGATATTGAATTAATGATGACTTACACCAATATCGGTCTCGTTCTGCACAATAATGCAAACCAGCTTGCCGATTGGAACATCTTTAGTACCGGCAGGCACCAATATCTTGGCAAGATAGCCTTCCTCTGGCGTTTCAAAGCCCATGGTGGCTTTATCAGTCTCGATTTCGGCAAGAAGGTCACCTTCGTTGAGCTTGTCTCCTTCTTTTTTCGACCAGCTCACTATAGTGCCAGTTTCCATTGTGGGCGAGAGGGCCGGCAATGTGACCTTTGTATGATCGGGGACATCCGAGTAGAAGCGGCATGGCATCACCTGAACTGTAACGCATTGTTGATGACTCCCAGATGGCAGTTTTGTACATCTGAAATCGAAAGTGTAGTTTAGACATCTGAAATTATGATAGTAAGCTAAAAAGTGCATAAAAGGTTGGTTTACCTATTTTTTTTTTTAATTTTTCACCTGACCTTCAAGCAGTTGCGATTATGTAGTAGGAACGATAATGCAAAATGGTGGTATAAAATGGTGTTTATAAACTTGACCTAGTAATATGAAGAGCAATGAAACTGGGAATTTCCGGAATTGTAAACATCTACCATTCTACCAATCTCACCTAGAGTTTGGTAATCCCAACCACTTAACAAATACCTTCATATTCAACCTTTTCAAACTTAAAGACTGCAACACTACGAATAAGTGCTCTTATTGGTAATTATTTCAGATCAGTGGTTACTCCCACTTCAGTGCAACTTTTACACTGTGACATTTCATTTTTCTCTTAGTTTCATAATTTTTAGTTCTTTTTCTTTTGGCACATGACCTTTAGATTCTAAGGGTGCCGTGGAGCAAACAGAGGTGCTGGGAGGGTAAAACATGCACCGGCGAGCGATTTCTTTGTATCACTGATCCTTAATGCGGCTGGTCACCCGAGAAGGGCAAGGAAAAATTTCTAAGTCGTCAAATAATTAATGGACAATGATAATTACAGCAATAGTGAAGAAAATACCTCCGTTGTTACTACTTTCCACAGTCTTTCACTTGTACCATGATACCCCTAGAGACCCATACTACCCCAGTGTATCCGGTATGCCTGAGTGCGAGTAGCCACTGATCTGAATAATGATCCTCTCCTCTCATTTTACAGAATAAGCAAGGTCCTGCAGTTTAGATGTGTTACATTTCTGTAAGCCTATTTAGAGGTAGCAGGTACCCTAAATTATTACATTTCTTAGTTCCAGGTTAACAACTGAAACCTAGACAAAATGTAACATAGGGAAAGAGTGCAGCACCTATCAGTTTCTTTTTCAATAAACCTCAACATTACATTCCTACAACGACAATGTTTATAGAGTTTATACTCTTATTGAGAACTATCACTGTGCATTTTTAAGACGATGTTGAAATAAGATGATGTTATAACTTAAAAAATAGTAAAAGTATCTTACCGAAGTGGAATTCTCTGTTGAGCACAACTCACTGTGAAAGTCCTCACTGCAGCATTTTTAGAAGCCCTTCTCAAGCTATTTTTGGCCAGACCACCTTTAAGCAGCACGTTCCTTAACATCATTAATTATTAAAGTTTCAAATTCACGAGAATAATAATTAATAAAAAACTATCTTGCTGGTGGGAGCCCGAAATCTTTGCACTACTTTGCAGACTGGTAAATTTCAGGCGACCGTCAGGAAACTGACTGAAGGCTACCGCTAGGTCATTTAAAAGACTTTTCAAAAGATTCCTATTTCGCTTACGTTATCACTTCACTTCCACACTTATCATCAGCCGATCAGTTGATGAATTTTTTCGTTTATAGATGAATGTATTACGTCATTGCGTGACATTTCGAGATGACATGTTGCATTCAAATTTTAAAGCATGGCGCATGCCGGAGGTAGAGGGTAGGGTAGAGAATGGCACGCAGTCACGCACGTACAAAGTGAAGTGTCGAACAGCTGGACAGCTCGTGTTTGTCTTGTCCCATCCCATTAATCAACAAATCAAATCAGCAACCAGTTATATTATTAAACTGTAAAGCATATAGGTAACATAAATTATAATGAAGTTGAGAATTATAACTATTAACGGAACCAATAATTCTAAATCGTCGAAATGATTCTTGCTTTTATTCGAATTTGGTATATAATTATTTGGAAATTGACTGGTCGCGTTCAGAGAACGTATAGCGAACCGATATTGCTTGGAGCAGATTCTAAACTTACGCCGCGTCCTATAGCTGCATCCGGGGACTGCGTTGCGTGCGTGCGTTGCGGTGAACGATTAAAATAAAACACATGCAAAGCAATGGGAGTGTCCACAAATACACTATTATCTAATGTATTTGGTGTCCACAGTAGACGCGTTGCCCGCAAAAGTCGTACGATAAAACGACACCGCAACGCACGCATTGTTTTAAATTGAAATATTTTGTATTTTCATCTGTCAAAATCTTGCGATTTTTTACGGCGGGCAGGAACTTTTTTTAATTTCGATTGCCTTCGTGCCAAAGCGAAACATTTTGTGCAATAAGAGAAATCTATTTTACAAGAACAAAGAGTCAAGGTACATTGGGAATGTGAAAATGTCTCGAATTTAGATTTTTAAAGTAAGTATGAGGTCTATTAACTTCTATTGTAGACCTATTTTTATTTAACCTACCTTCTAGTTATCTATCTATCAAATATATACCTATTTCTATAGATTACTTGCGTCTTATTGTTTCTTTCTCTTAAGTAACATGTTTCTTTCTGTGATTTTCAAGTCTTTCAAGCTCCAACAACCTACTGGTTTCCAAATTAAAACGTATTTAATTTGAAGCTGCACCAGAAATAGTTGGATTGGAAACCATTTTCTCGCACGAACCGCACGCATTCAGTTAGGACACACTCAAAATTTCTCGTGCGAGTTTGCGTTGCGTGCGTTCCCCGCATCGCACGCAACGCATTACCCGGATGCAGCTAGGACACGGCGTTAGCTGAGGTCACGATATACATAATATACACGGTATGCCGATAGACGATGACGCGCAGGCTGCGTTCCGGTCTTGTGACGTCACGTGGTTCAAAGACTACACCATGAGATTGCTCATATCTTTTTTATTGTCAGGAATAAATAAATAATTCTTTGTAGGCTTGCATAAGTCGGCAACGGCTATCCATGTAACGTTTAAAAAATTTTCACGGCCAGCTAAATCCCAGAGTTTTCATTGTCAACTTTTGTTTTTCTTATAGCCGTCATTGTTTTTTTTATGTCGTTTGGTACACAAAATCATGAAAATCAAAATTCAATAACATTAAAAAAATTTATAAAAATCATTTTATTTTTTTCGAAAAAAAATTGAAGATTTTTTCATAATAGATCTAGCACAAAGAAAAACACAAGCGAGAAGAATGGGAAGCAATATAATTTGACATTTATTTTATGAACAACCTCGCCGCAATTAATACTTTAAGTAAAAATAAAACCACATGACGTCATTGCGCAGTAGTTGACCAAAATAGAAAACGCTATCGGCATACCGTGTATAGTGTATATGTTATAGGTAATGTGTATAGTGGCTGAGGTAAAATATCATAGATTTTTGAGAAGTTATTATTATTAGTATTTATTAGTAATCCAAAGGCGTATCTGCAATTCATTACTTATGAAGCCATCTGATGTTGGTATATCACTGTCGCAAAATATCGTTTTATTGTTACTTGATGGTAATATATGATGACGTCATGAAAACGTGCTCCTATTACTGATTAATTCATCAGTAATGCCATTCGATGACATCAATCGACAAAGACTTAATAAAATAGTGATGTATATATATTATTTTGTGATGGAAACATTTCAAAAGTAGAAATATAACCAATTAACAATTAAAATCACACTAAAATATTGGAGTATATTGACATAAATGCATGGAGCGATGGACTGATGGGAGTATTCTCTGTTATTTTATAATTTTGTGCACCTAATTAATTTGTATTCTTTGAATCGTATCACTAAGCGGGCGGTAGCTCAGCGGGTTAGAGTGCAGACGACTAAGCTGTTGAGGCTACCACCGACTGGGTTCGAATCCCCGTGTCGCTCTGTATGTTTGTGTTCTCCTATTCAACTATATCTATACAGGGTATACCTTTGGGAGATGATACCATTTGTATAGGCTAAACTGTCAGTCTGACAGTTCTAATTTTTTGCATATCTGTATTATATCGTGTGAGCAAATGAAAACATAATTTAGGTAGGCCCTGGAAAAAAATTTCATGTCTTAGATTGAATCCTACGATAAAATCACTGTCATTAATTTTAAAAATCTTATTTTTCTTATTTAGTAATTTTGAGTGGTCTGGGGTGCGTTCATGAATTATTACAGTTTGCATCATACATGAAAAACTCTGAATGCGTTCATAAAATAACCAGTTCCCTTGATTGGATAAAAATCTAGCATCGTTCATAAATTGCCGATGACGACGCTTGAAGTGCACTCGCAGAGTTTTGAACAAACACATGGGTTGATGAAACACATGAAACACAATTCTGTGCATAATATTAGTAAATTACAAAAATTAGTATTAATTTAAAAAAAGTGTGAATCTGACAGTTACACATAATCTAATACTTTTGAATTATTATTTCCTTTGCTTTCTCGTTCGAATTACGTTTATAAAATGGAACAATCTGACGATATTCCGGAAAATGTAAGGCATCACTCTGGTTGTTACACATACACATAAACGTCAGTTTCTGTTTATGAACGCATATTCCACCTTCAGGGCCGTATTTGTGTTTTTTAAACCGTACCACCTATCTGGACTTTTTTAGGTAAGGGTGTGACATAATAAGGCAAGATTCCGTTGGCACAGCTATTTAGGAGAAGCACAGACATACCAACTTTATGGGAATAGTTTTTCGAAAAAAAAATTGAGTGAGCGACTGTCGTCCGGCAAAAATTTATAAACATTCTTTCCAGAAGAGTTTGCCCTCTTAAAAAATGGCCACCACTAGAGCCACAGATCACAGACCTTACTTTTATCATGAGCATGAGTGCATAGTAGGAAGAAAGTTCCTAATATAATTAGGTTGTCCAAGATGCTGTCAAAATGGATTCAATATGGCCGCCTGTAGAACTGAACAGCTCTTATTGAAAGTGGTGTGGACTGTGGATTATTAAGAGAACATTATTTGTTTATTTCTTTTTTATATACTTAAAAGTTGAAGCCTTTTAAAAGGTCATATACAATCTCTTATTCCCTATTAAATTGGTTTTGGGTTAAAAATGCCTACCGCCTGCTGTTGTGTTGTAATAAAGTGTGGAATCCGTGGAGATCGCGATTTTGAACATCGCAAAGATCTCAATGAACTTTCTAAAAAAGACGTGTGAAATGGCTTCAAGCAATTAGAAGATCTGATTTATCAGAAACAACCTAATATGCCAGGGTTTGCAGCAAACATTTTTTGTCTGGTAAGCTGATACTGATACGCATTTATGTAATAATATGTACCTACCTACCTACCTAATCGGATATTTTTTCCTGTAGATGTAAATGGACCCCGTTATGCAATAGGGAACCAACTGACATTCTGCGAAAAAATGAGATAATTTGTATTTCTAGCTCAACTAGGGTTCTAAACGTTTGCAATAGAGGAGCCAAGTGTTGGAGCTCTGCTTACACCATCTATTGATCACATGCACCAACTGAAAAATTTAGAAGGATGTAGGTACTACATTTTTACTACATCAGTAATTTCTCATTTAACTCAGTTGTATTTCTGTTGGTTGGTTCCCTATTGCAAAAGGGGGTCCAAATGCAATGTTATAACGATGATAAAAAATACTCTGTTCACTTCAAATTCTTGATTTCGATATTTAAATTTTAGGAAAACCATCAGCATTAGTTGATGAAAATTGAAAACGATCCTGACAGGTTTCCTTCTTTGGCCATGGGATATAATAACTCAGATGTTGCTTTAAAAAGGGCTAAAGATGATCTGCTCAGAAAGAATACAATACAGAGTTGAGAAAAGAAGAAAAAGTTCAAAATGAGAGTATTTCGGAGGTACTTAATTTGTGATATTTTTTGAGTTTATTTATTTATTAATTTCGTTAACTTGAGAGTTTTTATGTACCTAGGTGACAAATCATGGAGAGTCCTCCAGTAGTGCTGTCGCCAATCTGCAAGATGATGCTGCTGGCAGAAAGTGATAAAACAGATTCAAACCATCTCTGTTCTGTACAGGAGACGACATGACACAAATGTTACCTACTGTCTCTACTACTGGCTTCTAGTGGCCTAGATATGCAGGGTTGGTGCCCTTTTCTTTTTACGAAATTTTTTTTTTTTAATTGTTAAATATTTATCTGTTATTTTATTCCAACTTAATTTAATTATGACTTGAAGTTGCGTTAAAAACCTTTCGCACATCAATCTCATAAATACAGTATTCTTATGCGTTCATTCAATTTTGAATACTTTCACTGTTTTTTAAATTGGCTTTCTGAATTTTTTAGTGACACGATCATATTAGTACTACCTATAGTATTATTAAAGTTACCTACTGTAAAAATTTCAGTCTCCAATAAATTAATATATAAAATAATAATTGTGTTTTTATAAAACTGTAATTTTATTGACAACTTTGTAATGAGCACCAGCTTATGTTACAATAAAGTATATTATGTTCATTATAATAAATAAAATGTATGTTTCTGAAGTTGTTGATTTTTTCTACAATTGATATGTTATCCCCATGCTGAAGCTATTATGAAGTTTCATAAACTCAAAATAATTCTTAAAAACATTTATCAAGATTATAATAAAGGTTTAAAAACACAAGTATAAAAGATATACCTATAAAATTTATAATAGTACATTAATAAAATTAGTTGATAATGTAAGGGATTATGGTAGGAGTGATAATGGTGATTGACCTTCAATGGCAGGAATTTCGTCAACAGAATAAGACGGCTTTTCTACATTGGATTTTTTATTTAATTCCATTTCACTAAGTCGGACAATTGGAACTTCTGATATTTTTGGAACGTTCCATGCTGCCACAGCATCTGTACACGATGAGATGGTTTTTGTTCTGTGATTATGCTCCACTGTGAACAGCAAAGCAGCAACATGACTACAAACTTCAGAGAGCCCAGCCATGCAGGTGCAATGGCCACAATTTATGGCACCGTCTTCTTCACAGATAATTCAAGCAAGCAAGGCGGTTTGTTCATTCGTTGAGAATGCTTTACCCTAAACAAAAAACAATACATTAATAAAAAAAGTTAATGATCAAGATATTTTATTGCTATGGGTCATAGGATAGTATTTTCATTTTACCTTTCCAATGAAGATCACACATGATTAGCAATTTGCTTCAATCCCATTAAATGCAAAAGCCTGCACTTGTAGCCGCTTAATCTTTTATAAGCCTTCGTTTTCTTTTGTATAAAAACTGTGTGGCTCAACACTAAATACGACACGATGTCTGGTGCAGAAACAGGTGGTCCAGGATCCTCTGGAGTTAAGAAAAATGGATCAACGCCGTTCAAGATCCTAATTTTTTCTTTATAGCGAACCATAATGTCGGAAGCACCACTTTCTAAAGATAACAGGTAATCATACTTTTCTTAGTAACATCATTGTTATTGTAACTGACAAGCACACACACTGAATAACAGTAAACTTAAGATATAGCTCGATGTTCGAATTGATTATTTCGAAATGTTATAAATAAAATAAAACTTCTCTAATTGCCGCGTGCTGACTGTTCTGGTTCGATGATTTGCGTTTGTGTTTCTACAGGCCGCCATTTTGACAGTTGAAAGGTCACGTGTTCTGGATTCTGGACAACCTAATTGGCAGTATGACGTCATAGTCATTAGTCAATAAAGATATAGAAATATGAAATATTCATTTCGAATATCAAATATTGATTTTTCTTGGCAACCCATGGTCAATGATTTCGAATATTTCCTCCAGATCATCTTCCAAAATATCGTTTTCTAATACAACATCCATTTTCGTATTCTATTTGTATTAGTAAATCGAGGGTAGTTTTATTTTTATTAGCCAGGAATGCTAGGATATACTGATGAACACACAACACGATTTTATGGTTATGTTGATTTCATGCATTATTTGATTGGCTCTTTGATTACGCATTATTTGCTTCTTCTTATTTTCATGGTAAAATTTTTGTAAAACTACTTTATTTAGGTTAAGTGGGACTTTAAGATTTGCGGCTCTTAAGATAAGTGTCACTCAAAATTCTTAAGGTCTACTTAAATGAGTGGTGCAACGGAAACAGTCAATCGCGAGCTAAGCCGAGGCTTAGTTGAACCGAAGCTTAACTAAACTCGGGCTTATCTTCGAGCCGCGTTGTACAAGTGCAATTGGTGCTAAGCTTAGCTAAGCCAGAGACAACAACGTTTTTACCGAGGTAGTAGTAGAACTTAGCACACGCACATGCTCAGAGCGTCGACAAACTGACATTTGATACTTTATATATAGTAAGGGCCATAGTTATAATGCAGCAGTGCTCTTATGACGCTCATAGTTGCCGCTTTTGTCGTACTTCTGGGAAGCAGGCGTCCACGAGCGTACGCTCTTCATTTTGAAAACGATTTAATTCGTTGCACTTCTGTAACATTTTGTACCTCCGCAGACTGCTCTTTTAACATTGATCTCGTTCATAAGTGAGGATTGCACAACATGGAACAGCAAAGTAGAGTTTATAACTTCATACATTAATATTACAATATTCAGATATTAATTAATTATTAAATTCTTTTGAATCCGTCAAAGTTTATTATATTCTTCTTTTTCAAATTAATATCCATTTTATATGAACAAAATTGTTTCGATTATTTAGTAAGTCAGAACATATTCGTATAGGTGTAGGTATAATACATACTTATATTGATAATAATAATTAAGTATAAGTATGACTTATTATTTATACTAAATGAATGTAAATGCTATGACGCGGTATTTGTCATTCCTTCTACAATTTCTTGCGAGAACACAATTCCTAAAAATCTACATTTACTTACTCCACAGAATAATTAGGTAGATGCGGAATTTGAATTTTCAACTGACAGATACTCTGTTGTAGTGGCAATAATTGACGTTGCGTTGGTAACCAAACATTGATATTTAAGTAAATAATAAAACTGTCACGTTAATTACAGAGGTCATAAAATAATTCACGAAGTTATATTTATTTTTGTATTATTTCTTGAATGCTTGAATAACGGACAGCGATTTTGAGTCTCAATATTATTTTTCTGCACTTAAGCTAAAAACCAATACACTATTCCTTCTCTCTCGGAGACAGTGCGTATGTTGTTTTGTTTTTTTAAACAAAACGAAATATTCTTGGACCGCAACAACAAGTTCTCAGTTCAACAGCAAATACCTAGGCTCCAAGCTAATACGAGTGTTGATGTATATTTAATTTAATATTTTGAAATTTTTAATTTGAATCAGTACTTAAATTGAATTAAGACTGAAAAAGCACATGTTAACAGACTCATTGGTAACATCCCCCTGAGAAGAAGAATAAAGTAAGTACTTGACCTAAGTCCCCTGATGAAAAGAAGTAATTTGCAAGTGATAGGCAGTACGTGAAGATAGAAGATGATTATATGATTACATTGCCGTATACGGCCAAAGGAGAATCTTAAACATAACAGGCAAAAATACTGAGACATCTACTCGAAGTTGTTTTTTCTAAAAGTGTTAATGAATATAGTCCAATAAAGTCTAAAAAGTCATACGTATCGATTAAGAATACACATCCTTTTGATAGTTCGATTTATTTTGTTTCATGTACGTGTTTTTATTATAGTAACCGTCCAGTTTGTCTAAACACTCCATCCCGCATAAATAAGTATACGTCAACATTGGTTTTGAATGAGAATTAAATGCACAATAGAGAGGATAGAATGTCATTACGTGAATAAATTTTATGTAGTTGTCAGTGGCTCTCAAACTGACGTAAGCGGTTCAATTCATTTTTTGAATGATTCCTTCAATAATTACGCTCGTTCACAACTTGATAATTAACTGTTTGACATTTTCTGGTGAAATTAAAAATATTAATTCGGACGGTTAGTGAGACGTCACATCTGACTTTTTAAAGTTAATCCTACTATACATATTTAGATAGATACTTTAGATAGATACCTATCTATCAAATAATCGTCACTTCCCAAATAGGGAAGCCTTGATAAATAAAGTCATCAATAAAGTAGCAAGAAATAAAATTTTATCAACAAGCACTACGATTTTCATTTTACCTACCTCTTTAAATAAGGAATGTGTTCAAATAATATTTTTATAATATAAAAGCAATACCTACCCTACAAGCATTGCAATATTCAGTCTATACGTTATACAAACATCAAAAATTATTACTTTTTGACATTTCAACAGAACCTCAATTATTTTTGTCTAGAAATCCTGAGAATAGAAATGTCAATTATCTTTCGATTTTAATATTTTTATATGAACGTGTGGCACTGCTTGCATTGAACTGACAACACTGTCAGTTTTTTGCCCATTTAAAATGCATTGCCCTATGCTACCCACACTGCATATTATCTATGGCCATTACTATAGTAACTTTTATAGTTTTCAGGTTGCCGCACTGAACGAAGGCTAAAATTCTGCTAAAATAAAATAAAAAAGAAGAACTATAACGAGCTAATAACCTCCGTATTATTCGCATACATCCATAGAGATAGAAAAGAAAGGAGCCGCTATGATCACCTAATATTACATTAAAAAACGGCATCACTGGGTGGAGCTTATAGGAGTAACAATATGGCGTCTCGACAGGGTCAGACTTAATTTTTATTTGCAAAATTTTCATAAATAAAAATGTTTCTCACATTTCATACATATTTTTAACACATCTTCAGATGGATATTGCAGACTTTTGTGTTTTTCAAGTCAATAAAAGAATATAAGATATCCGGCAAATAATCATATGGTCATTTTCAATTTTAGATTTTTAGTGTACTATGCAAATAGGTACGGTCCTGTTTATTGTTGACACTTACCTTTGGAATGTTATTTCGGAGGATTTTTTTTATCAACGCACTCTCTACTACAGCAGGTACGAACTGCACAAGAAACCATCTTTGTTTTTTCAATTTAACACCAAAAATCTTAAAGACAGACCTTAAATCTAATGAAACATCACAAAAAGCCTTCACTCAAGACAGTAGCATAAGTTTGACATAAAAGTAGTATCAATATGGCGGACCTGATCCCATCTGTGTCATGTCATGTCGTCTCCTCTCTATTCTATCTCTATGCATACATCACACGCCAGACAACACAATAGCTTTATTCTATAGGCTAAGTAAGTATCGTATGTTTGCGGCGCGCGCGCCTCCTCGTGGATTTTTTTCGCACTTTCGTGCGGCAGTATAACCTTGCTTTGCAATTTTTGACAGCTCGTTTGGATAATGAAACCCTTTTAAAATTATTATTTGGCAGTGAACTTATAGATTTTTAAATTTATTATGACTACAATAATTATTAAAAGTCATTTCCAAGCACCCAGTCTCGACTGCTTTCGTTTTAAATCGTTGAGAAATGGGCGAAATCTCATGATGAGTTTTCACATGAGCGGTGTTAGAGAATACGTTTACATGGAACTTTTCTTCAAGGAACAGCGCTCATTTAGAGAGACTCCTGGTGCACATAGCACTCATAAAAATGAAAAAACCTATTATTGTCCCATTGTTCAGGTGATATATTAATTGTCCATTAAAAAAATATCACCTTTCTTATCAACGCATAATAAGTTCATATTTCATCTCATGTTTTCGGGGTTTTTATTGAGCTTATGTATAATAAGTCGAAGATTTTTAGACATATTTTGCAGCTGTAAAGCAAGAAAATGTTACCCTTCGTCTGAAATACAGCTCGAAAAAATTATAGCAGTAGTTATTGTTTTATTAGTATTACTTATATGCCTTAAATTATTAACTAAAATTTTTAACTTTAATTTACTATCTAAAAAAAAGATTCAGGAGTAATAAATAGGTATGTAATCTCAAGCATTTAAGGTACTCGTGTACAACAAACACTTCCCGATTTTTGTATACCTGAACGACCTCATGTTTGCAATAACAAATACAATAAAATGAACAGCGGGCACGCAGGACTTGCCGCATGAAAGTGTCAAATTTGCCTACTTGGTGGCGCCACAATAGTTACTTGTTTAGCCTATTATAACTATTATTAAAAAATAGTATATTGTATACCTAGGCGGTAAAGTGGCACTTTTCAGGCCTCAAGAAGATATGGCAAGGCGAGGCGCAGCCGAGGCTGGCCACTTCTTGAGGCCTGAAAAGACACTTTACCGCCGTGGTTTACACATAATTTTTTATCCTACACAATAATAATGATAATAATAATAATTTTTTTTTTTTTTGAAAAAAATTTGTTTTGAAAGAAAATTTATTGAATACCTACATATTATGTTTGCTTAATACATTACTATCAGTAAGCGTAGATTAGTTAAATTACAATCAGCAATTTATTTATTTATTTATGGATAACATTAATAGTGAACGTTGGATTTTGAATATTACAATTAGGTATTATTGAACGAAATTCCTTGTTCGGATAAATTTGACGTCAGAACCTCACTATTAGTATTTAATTTGCTGGGTCTTGCTGGTCTATTGACATTGACAGATTGACATACAGCATAGCTTGCTTGCTATTGGTTCCTTCTGGAAATAGCATTCAATTGCAATTGGGTGGCCCTCTAGCGTGAAAATATAAAAATAATTTTACCGCCTAGGCAGGAAAAGTGTCACTTTCTCCGGGGGCATTCAGTCGAGAAAGTTCAATTTTCTTATGGGGTAGGATAAAAAATATGTTTTCAACCCCTACTTTGTAGAATCTCTGCAAACTGATTGATGATAAATAAATTAAATAAAACACTAATATTAAAAAAAATTCTACTGTATATTGATGAATAATATTATAATTATTACTGCACACCTATTATTTTCCATCAATATACAGTAGAATTTTTTTAAACATTTGTGTTTTATTTATCACCATCATCATAAAATTCCAATTAGTTTTCTGCAACTGCGGATATTTCATCAATTTCGTCTTCATTGAAAGCAATTTCCGCAAATTCGAGAAATTCCAAATTATCTTCCCGATCCATTTCTATAATGAAAGTATCGCGAGTTCGTTTCTGCTTCTTCCTCCCTAGCAATGTAGCAAATGAAAATAGTAGAATAATGAATAATGGAATGAACTTAGGTACAGGTAAGGTAATACGAAAAACATGTTCACAGTCATCAATGACCTCTATATTTTTATAATAACTATGTTTTAATGATCAAGTAATTATGTTTTAATGATATACTCGTTATGTTCTATAATGATGTTTATGTTGTTTACAAACAGTGCAGCAGCTGACAGCTGTTCACACATAACCTCACAAGACAAGCCAAGTAATACTCAAGGTTGGTCAAACGGCTACTCGGTCAATACTCAGTTTGGCGGAAGATCACGCGTGCGCCGAGTACTGCTTCATGTTAAGTATTGACTGTGAGTTGAAATATCGATACTTGAGAAGTACTTCGCCCAAGTATTACTTAAGTATCGACTGTGAGTACCGGCCTAAGTCCAGATTTAAGTAGAGACTGTGCAATCGGCCATCAAACCGCGGCATGGAGCACAACCATTCATTATGACGATTAGAAACGCACCAAGTAATAAAAAAAAACGCAACAAGTGAATAACTGTCATCTTTGTCAAGCAACTGACAATTGACAATAAAGAGGATTGTTTTTCTATCGTTTGACATTAAAAATATCAAATCAACATCAACATCATTCATTCGCAATTCGCATTCCATTTGTCCATTTCCTCTTCATCATACGTTTATTCCTTTATGTTATTTATTATATCGTCACTTATTTTATTTTAGAATTTTCCTTTTGATGTGTATGTGTATGGCACTTCGTAGTCGTAGCTCGTAGCATTAGGACCGAGATAAAGGTGAATTTCTTTAAAATCGGGAGATTATAAGGATAAAAATGTCCAAGTTCAAGTAACAAAAATCAGTGAATAGTGACCGTGCTGATAGGTGTCTCTTTACTTGGACGGAATTCATTAGATAATAATTAAACATGAATGGCGAAGGTGATGAAGATGTCTGGTTAAATGCATGGGAACAGCAATGTGCAAATTCCGTAGAGGAGCAGCCCGACATTGAACAAAGTTTAAATAATGAGTATGATGGTGCGAATGCTCGAATATGGACAGCTTTTCAAGATTCAGCTACTGCTGTTGCACAATTGTATAGAGGTAAGTATTTTTAGAAGTGTGTAATAATTGTTTAAGGTAGTCTCTTCCATCGATTTATTTATATAAATGTAGTTTGTTATAAAAATTTGAGTTTTTGTCCCTGATGTGAGAATGTGACTAATAAAGGTGAGTTCTGATCAGCTGAGGTTTATAGTTGTGTGGCTGGCAAGGCAATTATTTGGCCTCAGAATGTTGTTATCAGGTAGGTATCTAAAATGATATGCAGTTATCTTTTTGTTGTGTGTATGTGGTATGTGTGTTTTTCTTCCAAAAAACTATTTCAACACATTTTATTATTAATTTTTATGATAAAAAGTAAGACCAGACAAGGGTAATTAATAATTAAGCTACCTTGGTTATTAGTCATACTTTAATTGACATTTTTTACACATTAATAAAAACCTTCCAAAAATTTAATTATTCGCTTGATTACCTACTCATTAATAATGATATTAAATTTTATAAATACATGCTGAATAGGTGTACCTGCTTTGTTCCATCACAGATCTGGCAGCTGTCTCTCTGTGGATTGAGTCCGGGATTTCACTTGTAAAATACTCGGTCATTATATACATCCGCGACTCCTACAGTTTCACTATGGTACCTATATAGGGGTGGAGCACATACCTATAGTAACACCAGGAACTCCAGGAAGGTATTCATTAGCTTTGCAAATAAAAGGGAAGGCCACAAAACGACTTTAAAAATTGATTTTGGGAGTGCAACGAAAGTACGGTCCTCACACAAGCGCCGAGAAATACCACTAGTCTCGGATCTATTTACGGATGAAACCACTTATAACAATGGGAACCGCTTCCAAACGTATACAGACGCGGACTCCCGATATAACCACTTTCTCATATCGTGACCAGAACACAGACTTTGATGTTACGATTTTTGGAATATAAATGCAAATTTGAAAATAAAAATCGTGCTACTGTTATTCTCGAAGATTTTCCTTGCCCTGAAAGTGGAGAAAAAAATTCCACCGTAGTGTCAAAGAGGCCTTAGTTGTGACCTTAATATTAGTTTGTAATGGCTGTTTTTAGCGTCTTACCCACCCATCACCCCTAATTCGCTCCTCGGTCCCGAAAAAATTGATGAAACTTAGGAGCCGCGGATGTATACAATTACCAAATACTCTAATATGAAGAAAAATCTGTGCAAAAATTTGAATTTGGAAAGCTGTTAGTTTGAGTTATATTGTACCTAATTAAAACTAATTCTGTATGGTCACCTGGGATAATTTTGTTTAAAGCGTGTTGGCTGTTTACGGGTGCGTGTCCGCACCCTTTTGAGACCCTCGAACCCTTTTATATTAACAAAAGTGTTGGTAATTATGGAGATGAGCGGGGTATAGGGCAAAATGGCTTATACTATCGGATAGCTCGTGTCTCTAGGAGTATCAAGGTACCATTGAATTTTTGCGGCGGCTAGTAATAGTTTAGAAATAATGCCTTAGTCATCCTTGCCCTAATACGTGTATTCGTACATATGCGCTCGAACGGGAAGCACGCACTCATCGTCGTGTGTCCGACGGAGGAGCTTCCTGTTCGAGCGCATATGTATGAATATACGCGTATTACGGCAAGGATGAAACTTTAAGGCCTTATTTCTCGACTATTACTTGCCGCCGCAAAAATTGAATGGTACCTTGATACTCCTAGATACACAAGCTATCCGATAGTATAAACCAAATCGCCCTATACCAATGCCGCTCATCTCCATAATGACCAAAGTGTTATCTATGCTTATGTCCATCCAAGTCCATCCAAAGATCCATTTAAGAGTCCATCCCGAATTCTAATTCAGGAAACTTTTTTGAATTTTGAGGTGATATTTTATAGTCTATTCCAACTCCAACTCTATTCAGATGAAGTTGGCTATGGATTATGAAAGTGTTTGACCCCCTATCACACATTTGAAACCACACTGACAAATGTAAATCTCATTTGTGATCTCACAATTTGTGATAATCTCATTCTTAGAGTAAAGCAATGTTGCCAAATGTGTTTAAAAATCAGGAAACTAATTTATATCTCTAAATAATCATAGTACACTTTTTCTGTAGGTACCTATACCTAAGTCTTCCTTGATCACTCCCAATAATGTTTTAAATTTGAACCATTTGCTGTTACATCTGTTTCTAGCGCATTCTTTCTCGTCTGTAGTGTTGGTTTTGAACATGGTCCTTGTAATATTATTGTAGTACAGTCCTGTCCTGTCCATCCAAATGTGAATGGGCAAATTGAAATTTTATGTTCAATTTAAACATCAAAAATCAACTGAGTTTTAAACAGCGGTAGCTATATATACAGGATGTATCTAAATAACACCGAAAAAATTTAGGGGAGGATTCTTTGATAAAAAATAAACAAAAAATTTCCTATTAACGTGTGTCTGAATATCCACCCTTTTTGAGATACAGGGTGTCAAAAAAGATTGTTTTTCGAGTTTTTTGAAGATGTCTCGGGAACCGTATGAGACACAGAATTCAGCTTTTGTACAGATCTTACCATTGATATTAGCAACTATTTTAATGCTAACTACCTTTTTTAAGTATGCCAGCGCCGGAGATTTTTAGGGCTGGGGGGATTTTTTTACCCCTAATATCTACGACACTGGGCAAATTGGTATTTTAAAAGCACACTTTTAACCGTCAATGTTTTCTACACAAAAAGATACTCTTGGTTATAACTGCTAACGTGAGCCATTTTCGAGAAAAACGGGCATTTACGATGAAAAACTCGCTTTGAATGTTTCAAGACAAGTGTCGAAAAATTAAGGGCAAAAAAACTTCGCTCATTTCTGAGATGTTCGCTATAATGACACATGAAAAAAACTCAGTATTAAAAAAGTAGGTATAAATATCAATGATATGACATTTACAAAAGGTGAGTTTCATATCTCAAACGGTTCCCCAAATATCTTCAAAAAACTTGTAAAATAATCTTTTTTTGACACCCTGTATCTCAAAAAGGGTGCATTTCTAGACACAGGTTTCTACGAAATTTTTTGTTTATTTTTGACCAAAGAATCAGCTCTTAAATTTTTTCGGTGTTATTTAGATACACCCTGTATATGGATGAAAATGTATGTAATATTATTAGTGAATTAACCTTTCTGGGTTGCGCTACTGAACAAAGTACGACTTACTATGATGAAATTGAACCGAAATTTCCTGAAAACGAAAATGCGTTCACATTGGATGGCCGCAACAGTATCTACCACCATTAGATTATAATAAATACACCTGAAGTCTAAACGTTCCCGTAATAAGATTCAATTATAATTTATTTCTGTGAACATTACATAGGTAAGTAGCTATACTTATCTAAAGTTTTTTTATCCACACTATCTTTCGAATTGGACACATTCATTTATACTTAATCAAATAATTTCCATACAATAATAATTATCTCATCGATATAGGTATCGAAATGCCTCCAAAAGCTGTGAAATTATTGCTGCAAATAGATAATTTACCGCATTATAGTTATATGCAAGCAACGAAGGCATTTTTCAAACCAATTTCAGTTTCTGTGGGCAATATTTCTGGCATTTTCATGACATTTCGAATAATTAAATTACAGAGGGAACTTGACAACTTCCACAGATTAGTTTTGCCAACAGCAATTTAAAAGTGACAGCTTTTAAAAAATGAAAAAATTCATTGTCATAATTCTCTGACAAAACTTTCAGCTTTTGGCGAAATTTTCATCTTTCACCATACCAGTATAGTCTTTACTATTATCATTTTTGTTTTATTCAACAAGTTTCCATTTCCATTGTATCTTCAGTTCTGAAAGCACACTTATCAAGGATCAAATCAGCTACATGACTTGGAAGATTGAACAATGAACATAATCAGGTTCAAAAACTGTAGAAAACCGTTAATAAAATTCTGTATCAGGTGTATACTTAAATCCGGGGAGACTTGGTGACATCTACCTTGTCTGCATCTTAACTCGCTGTTACTGATGGAAGATATACCTTCATGAGCGGACATATTTGCAGGAACCACGTGGTCGGTTTTTTTATTTGTCCCGAATTACCAGAAATTTTGGGATAAAGGTTCCCCTTTTCACCAATTGCCTCAGATTTTGTAGGATCCTGTTGAGAACATCAACTTTTGTTGCATTTGGTAGTTGTGGTTTCTTTGCCAGCCCCTGATTGGTTTACCGGTTTTCTTTTGCCTCTTAATTCATTAATTTTGACATAAAATTTTTCAACTCTATTAGGATTGACAAGGTAACATTGCTAGCTTAGCATAAATTTTAAATAAGGTGAAGAATTCTGCTGTATTCTTTTAGTTATTGTTTACTCGAATGTAACATTTATTGTGGTCTATTTATTATTGATCAATTAAAATTTAAAATGTTACACATGTTTCACTAATTTTAAAGTATCATTGTCAGACTTGTAAATTAATAATATTGAAGTTATTGGGAGTGACTATCTTTATTTTATATACCTATTACTTTTTAAGTGTACGTTTAATTTACCATTAATGTCACTTTCGTCCCTAATTTGAAGTGTAAATTTCAGATCGTTTCACCGGAGATCCGGCAACAATCTGGATCCAGTTTCAGACCGCTGCTGGAACTGTAACATCGTTATACAAAGGTAAGATTATGCATTATTAATTAAATTGTTTTAAAAATTAACACTTATTTCAATATTTTCTGTTTGCTTATTCTAAAATGTTCATGTTTTCATTAATTAGTGCTGGTCATGGTCAGACACTAATTAAATATTTGTATTTGCTACCATAACAGATTATTTTTTATTCTTTTAACACCAACAAGAACAAGAGAGGAATAATAAAGGTAGCAAGGTTAAGGTTAAGGCGGGATGAAGTTTTTGAGTTGCATAGTTGTTGGTCTCATGGACATTTATTTGATCATTTTTGTTTTGAAGGTTTTTATGAAGGAACTTTCATTTGAAGGTTTTAGTTGTGTACTTGAAGTTCATTATTGTTTGTCTTTTTTTTCAGAGTCAAGCGATAATCTGAAGAAAATTAGCGAATTAGGGAGACAAAGTGGATATCAAAAAAGGAATAAGGAACTATTACATTGGGCTAAGCGAAAAAGACGTTTAATCAGGAGAGATGATTTAATTTCTTATTTATCTGGTAAACCGTTGCCTCATCGATCCAATCATCATAGTTCACATAGGTAAATATTTTTGTTATTGTTAGAAATTAACTTTAGACAAACCCTAAAGGGAGCCCCTTCTATAAATATTTATTAATTAAATCATGTCATACTTTCATTGTTTAGTCTAATTACCTTCAGAAAGAAGTAAATTTGCCATCATTTTACTCAGTGTAAAATGACCATCATTATTTGTTTACATCTGAAAGAGTTTAAACATGGTTTGGCAGCATACTTAATTGAAAAACATTACTCCTTTTCAGGTAGTTTAGATTGTTCAGTACCTACATACTGCTAGGATAACATCAATGTCTCCTATATTTTTTTTGCATTCTACACCTACAAAAAGAGAGTGCATTTGTTGCTTTATTGGCACACTTGCAGATAAGAACCTATTGTGGACTGACATTTTCAGTTTTGTAGTTTTTTTTTAGGAGACTGCACTGCACCATTTAATTTTAACTTTTTCAAAATTTACTATAGAATGATATAGCGTGAAGTTTTCTTCATTTATCTAAATTTCAATAGTCTGTTTCAAAAATTTACTTTTCAGTGACAATCACCTCAAAGTTTATATAAACATGAACGCATTTATTTGTTTTATTAAACACCAACTTCAGTGTTTATCTTTATGTGAAACTGAACAAACAACAAACAATCATACAAACTGTAACTATATCTTCAATGTCCTTTGTTTTTAAGTAGGCTGTCTCCACGCCCTCGCAACATGTCACCTCCGCCGGGTGCCGCTCTTCCCGAATCCCACGATGCCAACCTGGACACGTTCAGGGAAGCCTTGGCCCGGTCGACAATAACCTGTCGGCCGAGAGGCGGCCCCGACCTGTGCACGTTCATCACTGGCGAAATGGCCCGGCACTGTAAGCGGTCGGCCAGTCCCTCCGATGTCATCATGGGCAGCCCCACTCAACAGAAGCGACCTCGCTACATGTGAGGGCAGGCCTCGGCTATCGGGAGCCGTGCTGCCAGATAGAGCTTCCTGCGGGTATCGTGTTGTCGGTGGTAGAATAACGTAAGATCTATTGATTGGCATGAGGCGAACTAAAATAGTTATCCATGTAGCAGTGGCGGAAGTACATACACATACACATTCAATCGATATGGCTCGGAAATGTGGAAAAGAGTGAATCGATTTTCTTGTTCAAGAACTATCTAAAAGTAGAATTTTAAGTTTATCTTGGTTGCAAGTTGCAAGGTTTATTTTAAAAGCTTGTGTCATGTAAAAGTAGTGACGAAATATTAAATTAAAACATTTGTGAGCAGATATTAAGATATTTAAATTAGGTATTTGTTTAGAAAAGTAAATAATGCCTGTCCTGTAACATAAATAACAATAATTCCAGATGACGATGACATTTTTAAATAATTGGTTTCTGTTAATGATAAGTAATTATTTATTCTGATATTTAACTGAAAGTAGTTATTCACTAATTATTATTATTATTTATCAACATAATTGTTTAGTTTTTATTAAAGTAAATAGGGTAAAACAAATGATTGTTAAAGTTGCAGTATATTACATACAAGGTAGTCTAACAACCTATACAAACCTAATACCTAAAATATAACACTAGAATACTAATACAGTGGTAAGAATAAGAAAAATTACAAAGTAAATCAGCTCGTGAATACTCCTAGAAATGACAGTAGAGTATTTGAAACACTTAAATAGAGAGCATCTTATCAAGGTGCAAAAAATTAACTTTTGAAATAAAATTTTGTACATATTATGTAAAGAATTTACACTAAAAATGTTTTTTCAACAACCATGAGGATTGTTGCAATTTATTATAGAAGAAGAAAAATTAGAAATTAGAACATGTGAGTTCTAATTTTTAAGAATTTAAAGATGAATTTCGGGTGAATGAAGGACATAGGTTGTGATACACCCTCTATCTATATATTTGAATTATTTTTGAATTAATTGGTTCAATATTTACAATTTTCTATATCTATATCATATTATTAATTTTTGAAATAATTAAACTGCTTCTAAGTATCCCTCGGACATAACATGTATATTTGTTTGTACATATTTATATTAATAAATGCCTTTTTACCCTCCAAATATCACTTTACATATTGTAATTATCTTCAGTTTCCCAATTAAAAACCGATTTCCGCCATTGTTTGATAATGATTTCAGTTCTCCTTATGCAAGACTCGAGAGAAAATTAGGGTTTAGTTGTATTTTATTCACGAGAAGAGAGCAGTGTTTAAATTATTAGAGCATCTATCTATTAAATTCTTAAAATTTAATTTTAAAGTCACTTTTCATTGTTACCAAAACACAAATAAAAAAAATTCTATTATTCTATTATCTATTTCTGTAATATAATTATTATTTCTATATCTTTATCATTTCTATTATCTTTAATAAAAATTAATCCTCGTTCTGATGAAATCTTAAAGTTTATTATGTACGCAGTTTTGTAGTTTTGTATTTGTTAATATAAGGGTTGTTTTCAATTATTTGTCAACTAAAAAAAAAACAAAGATGATCAGGAAAAATTCTTTGATTGACAGAAAAATCTTTATTTGACATATCGTGCTTAGAAGCGCGTAATGGTACTTACTGAAACTATAGATTCTGTTCTTGAATTCTCGCTTCATATTTCTTGTGAAACTGGTAAGTTGGTAATAAATAAATGAATAAATATCTTATGGCTGTGGTAAAGCCCAAGTGTCAGAAGTTTTCAAGTAGCCTCAAGGGCCTCTGACGTAACTTAACGACTGCTGTGAAGCAGCCTTTAAAGTTGGTAATAATTATTGTTAATGAAATTTGATTAATCAAATGACATTTGATTATTTTAGTAGATTAAAAAAAAAGATTGACTATGGGTATTGTAAAGGCCCATTAAGTTAACGGGCAGATCTGTGGCCTTTTCTGAAGAAGGTATCGATCGACTCTTGGTAGAAAAGATCGCACTCTTGGCATCAAAGTGACTACAAAAATGTTGAATAAAAGTCATTTGATATTCAAAAACGAGCATATAAGTCTTCCTGTTAGCTTAATGAGCATCTATAATGCCCACTGTAAGAAGTTGAAGCGTAAATTTGGAAATCTGCTTTAGTTTGTGGAATTAATTAGTTTCATCTCTTCACGATTTTTCTCTGGCCTTCTTACATCTCTGATCTAAAGAAAAAGTACCCTTTTTTCTTTTTGCACAATTTCAGTTTTGTGTTGATTTTTTTGGATCGTTTATTATTGTTTACAATAATTATAGATATTAATAATGTATGTTAATACATTATCATGTTTATAATTTATTAATATGTAAAGTATAGTACTTCCATGACATTTTTATGACAATTTTACATTTAATACATTTCATATTTTCACATTAAATAACTTGTAATAATAAACCATTTTCATCTTGTGAAATACAATGAAACCCTATTTTCTTATTAATTTAGTATTTATTCCATAAACCACAGATGATATTATCATTTTATAATGGACTTCAACTAATGGCCTGTTACTGTTCATTCTTATTAGTGATAGAAATATTCTGTTTGTTGTTTATATTAATGCTTACACCATTTAACAGACATTCTCACCAAAATTGTAATCAGTTTTATACTTTGTAAACTAGAAAATTAAGGATGCGAGTTGATTTTTATGTCTGTTGATTTAGAAGCTGAAAATATATTGTGACTTTGTAATAAATATCACTTATTATATTATATTATAATAATATGTAATAATATAATAATATATATTACATATTATTATTAATAATATTCAAGCAATTAGACACTTTTTATTGTGTTGAAATTAAATTATTTCATATTATTATTGTTTTTTTAAATTTTAATTTAATTATCATTTTGCTGTGTAATATTTTTTAAAAAGCGAAAAATAAAATGTATCAATGGATTTGAAAAAGCCTCATTTGATAAAATAATAAATGCAAAAGTTATGACATTGCAAGCCTGGTGATATTTAAGTAGTGTCTTCGATTTAGAATGTTCTCAGTTGAAGTTGCCAATGTCATAACATTCCGTAGATATTTTGCAAAAACATTTTATAATATTATGTCCTGATGTAATTTAAACATTGCAAATCAATCTGGAATTAATCCCTACCTATAATCGTTAAATCGAAAACACTACTTGTTTCTCTTGTTCATATTTTCATATTGAAGTCAGTATATTTGTTTATTCTGTATATTTATATGTATTTATTTTAAATTAAAAGATGTGCGCAGGACAGAATAAAGAAATGTATTTAATTGATCGTTGAACTATCAAAACGAAGCCATATTCGTTATAAATTATTAATTAGGATAGCTTAGGTTAGGAAACATAAAATGGGTTGCATATTTTGAAGATGTAATTGTCATTTTTTTTGCAACTGATTTAGTAATAATATTTGTTTATAATGTTCGTTTTATAAGCAAATAATTAATTTTCTGTTGTTTTAGCTTTCTGTTAGAATAAGTCATCACACAATCATGTTTTTGCATATTAACTATATGATGCACTTTTATTCTAATACATGAAAATAATATTTTAGGCAATTTATTATAATAATTTAGCTTTAATCAATTTGTTAAGTTATTTTTAAGGTTCTAATTATTTGCAATTAATTACATATTGAGTGGAGGGGTTATTGTGGTAGTAAAAGGAGGGTTGAATTTTTCAATTGAAAAGTAATATGAGATGATACTATTTGTTGTGAATTTTTTTTGTTAGCTCAATTTGTAAACTACCGCATACTCTTGATTATCTTGGATTTTTTAAAGATTTTTTTTTAAGTTCTTAATCCATATAATTTCGATTCTATCTATATGTGTGTTTATTTACTCAGATGCTGTTGATATACACTACCAGACAAAAGTAGAGTAAATTCTTGGAAAAAAGTAGGTGTTGGTGTACATATTGCAATATTTCAAAATTCTCTGGATAATATTTCCGTTACTCAATTATTCAAAATAATGAGTTGCTATCACCAGCAACAATTATTATTTTCTCTCCACCAATTTTCCCTCTGTGTAAAGCCGCGTACACATCTGAGCAAGCGAACCGAATGAGCACTTTGCGCCGAATGAGCATCATTCGGGCGAATTTTTTGTTTTTCCGCACAGAACCGCATGAGCCTGCATTCGGAGGCGCTCTAGTTGTGTGTCCGAATTTAGTGAAAATAAACATGGAAGAAAATGTAGTAGAAGTAGCTAGTGCTGCATTCATAATAATTTATAAGTTGCTTAAGAAAAAAGACGACGCCGTACTAGATGGTCTTCACAGTTATATCTTCAAAGAAGTCCAGATTGGAGCCTTAACAGTTCTTTTTTAGGTCATTATATACATCCGCGTCTCCTACAGTTTCACTATGGCACCTATACAGGGTGATCCCGAAATGGCGGACACGGTATACAGGGTGTTGTAGAGGATGTTCAGAAAGACTGTAAATTTAAAACAAAAATGGTTTCCTCGGCTTCGTTACCGAGATATAGAGTGTCCTTTTTCTAAACTTTAAATCAAAACGGCAGTCAAATTTAAACAACCACCACTGGCAAAGCACATGATTTGACATAACTATTACGATAGCGTTTGCTTTTCATTTTTATTATTATCGGGAACGGAATTACAGGCATTCAAAGTTTACCTATTCCCTGAGTTCAACAACATTTTTCAATGTGGCATCGTTGTTCAAATTCGAGCTCAACAATGCAACTAAAATAGATTTTGAATGATATTATCAGATATGTTTCCCCGCAACGATTATTGTTTTGTACATTGTTGAACTTTCCATTTCATATGTTTCCATGGTAATATCTATCTGGGTATTATTGTAGACCTACACATTATTTTTTCCTTAAGAAGAGTAGTGCAGTGTTGTGACTTTTTTTTCCACAAAAGTGGTCATATCTTCTTAAGGGAGCCATACTGGAGAAAACAGTAAATAAAACTTAGAATCCTTAATCCACAATGGATGCTGTGGTGCTGTCCGTGTCCGCCATTTCGGGATCACCGTGTATATGGGTGGATAACATACCTATACAAGGTGTCCAGGTATGAGTGTAAGAGCTACACGTGGCGACCTTCCTTGGACTATTTTGAGTAAAAAATCTTTATACAATAATGCTCTAAACGTCTTCACGGTGCCACAGGAGGTCATTAAAGTTAGAAATTCTGGGTCACAAATATGCATATTATTGAACTTCTATTTCCTTTTGCAGTTACGGTTAACATTTTCAAAGACTTTTGCAAAGTCTTATTTCATTTAATTTTCGTAACAGTGCAATTATTAATTTTTTTAACATTTCAAAAAAAATATAAATTTAAAAAATGTTTATTCTTTTTCCTTAAAAAAAAGAAAACTTTTTAGACCGAATATCATAGAGAAATTAAAAAACCATAAGGCCAGCAGTATGACTTCATATTGACGTATTTCAAGGATTTCTTTTTTGTTTTTCTTCGAAAAAAGAAGAATAAATTTTTTTTTTTTTTTCGAAGTTTATTAGTTTTTGGTTTCCATTATTTTTTTCATACCGAATGACATAGAAAAACAATATGGCGGCCATAAGAAACACAAAAGTTGGCTATGAAAACTTTGGGATCTAGTGGCTTTGAAAATTTTTGTAATGTCAAACGGATAGCTTTTGACGACTTATGTAAGCCTATAAAAAATAATTCATTATTTTCCAATAACAAAAAAGATGGCCAAAATAAAAAATCTCAATTTTTCAGTTTTTTCAGGATATTTCAACGACTGAAATTATACGAATTTTTTTTTCAGATCTGAATGAGCTTAAAATTGGGCAACTTTTATCTAATTTAAGCAGCGCTGTATCTCTTATGGTTTAGGAGATCCCAATGGTGAGCCAGTTGAAAGTGGACCACTCTATACATATTTACCCTTTTTTATTGCAAGCATCTTTATTTTTTTAAATTTTGTTGTAGTACATCTCATGTGAAACTTTCCACAATACAGGCCTTTCTTCGAATTCTTTAATCAATAATTGTAAACACATATTTTGGGAAAAATCCATTTCGTTCAGGACCGTTCGCGGCGAATGTTTATAGACTCTACTAAAGCCGTCCAGACTGAGCACGAATTTCCTTTGATGGACCGACAACTCTCGGATCGGCTGGCGCACCACATGATCGTGCTCAGCGCGGTGTGTGCGTCCGTCTACATCTAAATGCTCATTCGGCGCAAAGGGCTCATTCTGTTCGCTTGCTCAGATGTGTACGATGCTTTATATGATTATATTGTATCATACTATATAGTATGAAAATACTGCAACAAAACCAGAGTGGTGTTGGAAAATGTATTTTTATAGTTTTCTGAAGCTTAATTAATCAATTATGCATCATTTTAAGAATTCAGGCAAACCTTTTTGGAGGACATAAACATAAACAGCAGGAGGATTTTGTCAACTGTTTTTTTCTGAAACACATTTTTTTGAAAATCATTTAATAATATTAATATTATGTTAATAAAATTGTTAATAATATTAACACCCAGCTGAAAATGTGAAAAGACAAAGATGGTTGGTCTTTCTCTTCTTTTGTCAGATAGTGTAATTTTCTAGCACGATTAATCGTTATGGAATATGAGTTTATTCTCCAAGAAACCACAAACCTGTGATATAATAAAAGTAGCATGATATAGACCTTATGCAGAAAAAAATGCTATATTGTTATTTTGATTTTAAAAGATTTTATTTTCAAAAATTATTTCTAAGGCGTCGACGTGAAGTAGATAAAAAAGGTAGAGTGCTCAAAGAGAAAGTTGGAAGGAAGCTTATTAGATACTAGAAAGTAGGAAGTAGTAATTTTGAACATAAATTTCATCTATTTTTTTGAAAATGCATAAAGAAGGAGAGGTCTTTTTCATGTGTGCCACAGTAAAATCGTTTAAGAGAAGTAGGTATTTAACTAGTATCTAATAATTTCGTTAGACTTTTTTTGATCACGTTTGGCAATATTCCCCGTTCCTTACGATTTGACTACCTTATCTAATACACCGATGATACCATGTTGATTAAATCAAAAAATATATAATTTTCGACTAGTTTTTCTAATCCAAGTCAAAAGCAATACTTTTGTTTGACTTCATAATAATTGTAAGATTTATGTAATAAATGTGTTTGTTAAACAAATTGAAGGACACATCATTTTTGTAACATGTTAAAATTAAAAAAATTAAACACTCTTTGATAAGTTCGACAGGATTTCAATTTATATCTAATACGAATGAAAATTTGTAAATATTCTAATATGAAAAGTGGCCTTCAGAAAATTAACAGTCGATCAAATAATTTATTGACAAACATATCTGTTTTTTCCATTATTTTTTTATAGCTTCCTAAAAACCGAGAGTTTTTCACTGATTGAAAGATTTTGTATCAGAGAAACTATGTTGGATACATCACAAGTAGAAATGAAACAAATGGGGGTGATTTCTATCAAAAGAATGTAAATTTTTATCAGTATCTATGAAGAATGCTGTAGAAATATTTGCATAAGTGAATTATTTTGGCGATTGGACTCATCATGTGTACTTTTTTTATAACATTAGTTCGAAAAGTTTCTAAATCGAGACGGCAGAATCAAAATGTGACGGAGAAGTCGAATAAAGTGCATTTGATGAGGTCGTCAATAGTTCCATAATTTAATGTACATGTTTCCATTTTACCTGATGTATACAATTTTAGTAGTGGTTGGTTTCTGAAAATGCAAATGCTTGTATACTACTTATGTGAAAGTGTTACTGTACATTTTGTGATCGTACTTTTTTTTTGTAAAATAAAAGTAAATTTATTCTGAATATTTCAGTAATCAAATTATTGTTTTAAAGTTAATCGTATGATAAAAAGAGTCTCTAATTTCCAGGTTTCAGGAAAACTCTTTATGTTTCAAAATTTTTAAATCAAATTCACATTTGAAGATAAGCTCCAACAATATGTAAGAAGGAAAGGTTGAAGAAAGTCACCAAGTAATTTCATTTGTACACCTATGTAAAGTAGTTATTATTTTAATATAGAATTCGTTAAACTTTTTTTTTCAATTCCTGAATTTTACCTGATCTTTTTCTTGAAAACGCAAGAAAAACTATGAGCTTTACAGGTTGTATGATAACTTGCGATTTGACTTTATCTAGTTGAGGCTAGGGGAAAACCATTTCTCCTGCTATACCTCTGTCCTTCAATCTGAATATTGGACTTGCCTTACAGGTCTTAATTTTTGACTATTATGACTTTCTCACCACAATGCTGTCCAGTTAGGAAACACCTTGTACGCGCGCTTACCACTCTTTCTCGTTTGTCCCATTAATTATGCCCAATTTGACTGGACTATTATTCATATGCCCTGTTTTGTTATAAAAAGTAGGGGGTATGTAAATAAAATGTATGTTTTTATTTAGATTCGGATAGGTATAAATACAAATAATTTACAATTACACGAAACAAACAATTTATTATTCAAATTATTTTACTACATGTCACAAGCATTTTATCAACAATAATTATTGAGTCTACATGTTGTATGCTCTGCCAAGTTATGCAATCAATGTAGAAGGTTTTCATATTTTTAAAGTTCGTTCTAAAAAAAGGAAATACATATTTATTTTGATTAAAAGTAAAGGGTTAAACAATAAGTAGATAATTTTGAATTAAGTAAATAATGGATGAATATACATAATAAAGTTAGTAGCTAAACATATAACACCAAAGGATATTTTATAAAACTATAAAAAAATATACATAACAACAATAATATACAACAAATCAAAACAAAACAATAACATTTTTTAATACCACGATATAAGCAGATGCATTACTCCCACATTTACACTTCAGACTATTTCAGTTTCGATTCAGTTCTGGCAAAAATTAATCTAACAGATTTAGTTTACTGTTGGTTTTCCTAAGTTGTGCTCTCCAGGGTATTATCTTTTGTTGCTCTTCATCTGAATCATCGTTCTGGTCTGAGCCAGCGGTGGATAATGCTAAACAATCGCTGTTGTTGCCACTGCTGCCATTGTTGTTTATATCTTCATTGTGTTTCATTTCTTCATAAGATTGAGTCATAAAACCATTTATGTCTAAATTTCTGACTTTCGGTTCATCTGACACTTTTGGGGTATACAGGATTTGCCTAAGAGAAAAGATGACATTAACAAACGGGATAAAAGCACGAGGAAAGTAAAATTTTAATGTGTCCAAATTTTACCTGTACTTTGATTCTTGCTCTTCTTTTTTTGCTATGAGTTGTCTCTTCCATTGGGGGATCGCTTGGAGCCTTTTCTCTTCTGCTTCCCTTTGAAGTTGTTCCTCTAGTTCTTTTCTTGCTTTCTCTGCCGCTTTTTTGGCCATCATCTGGCGTTTCCAAATCGGAATAATGTTACCGGTGTTGTCCTTATCGGGAATCTGAAAATGTTAATATCATTAAAAAAGGCAGAAACTTAGGGAAGTTTTTTGTAAAAAAATCGGTCTTCTCAATTTTTTTTTACTGGTAATAATGATTGAAGCTTATCAAAGGAATATCAGAAAAGCGTTCTCCGTATCTGATTGTATTTCAAGACTTATTGAATCAAAGCTGCAAGAAATCCAGTTAAACACAATTTAGAAAGGCGATTACAAATTGCATACAAAAAAGGTGTGAGATTTCTTGATGGAATCAAAAAAAATACAGCTGACCTGTTCTAATAGGAATGTGGTTAATGATGATGAGGGAATTTATATAGCTTCCCATAAATAAGATTCTCAATCAAAATTGAATTTATTATTATAAATAACAAAGCATAATAACTGAAATAATTATGGTGTATATAACAGCTGTAATTATTATTGATGTATTCACCAAGTTAATAATGAAGAGATATTATTACCTCAAATTAATACAACATGAAAGCTTTAGGTAATAGTCAGTTACCTATATTCAGACCTAATTTGCAATTTCTGCAATTATTTTTTAATAAGAAACTTATAATTATTGTTGATCAGTGCATGGAGTCGAAACTGTAACAATATTAATTTATGCTTGTAAGTTACGTTACAAATTTAGTCCCTCTTCTGACACCAAAAAGGGATAAAAGAAGGGGGAGTACCTATACTTTTGTTTGTTCTAACGGTCCTCATCCTCCCATATTCGATCAAAGAATCTTCTCTTACACATCAGACCCCGCTTTTTATCTGTTCCTCTCACCACTCTCAGTAACTTAAGAGGGAACTAAAGACGTGTCACTTTCTCTTCTCTCCAAAGTGATCGAGTGCACGTAGATATATCTATATTGACCCAGGAGGTCTACCCATTGTCTTTTTTTTTTGGCACTAGCTCTTCTACTCGCGATCAAGTTTTGGTTTACTAGATATGGGAGGGTTATTCCCCCTTAAGGGTGGCGGTGGTGGTAATCCAAGGGCCTCGGAAGAGAAGACTTGGTGGGGATGTTACCAACCTTATTATTATTATTATAACTTCTAGGGTAGGTTCAAAGCCCTTGTACTGAAGCTTGCGCTTACTGTACCCCTTTGGATAATTATCTCATCGGTCCCATCTCCTGAAAGTATTTCAGTATGAGTCAAATGGGTGCTTTTTCTATTTCTTTTGGTTCTGCCATTTCGGTCCCAAATACTAGAAGTCTAGTTCCCTCTAGTTCTGGGCATTCACACATTAGGTGGTATGGGGTTTCCTCCCCCTCCCCGCATCTCCTGCAATCTGGGATATTTTTCACTCCTATTATTGAGAGGTGTTTCATTAGTGGGCAGGGTCGTGTTAGAAGTCCAATTGCCCATCTCAGCTGGTGCTTACTCAGCTTTTTCAGTTACATCTTCTCTGCTCCCTCTTCCCTTTACCCACCTAGTCGCTTGAACAGCACCCCAGTTAGGCTTAGGTAAGGTCTGCATTGAAGCTGCTCTATCCTCTCCCATAGGTTTTCTCCCATGAGGAAAATTAGTTGTTAGCCTTTTGTGTCAGGTTTTCTGTCCACAAGGATCCACGTTTCATTAGTGGGCAGTGTCCTTTTAGAAGTCTAATTTCCCATCTCTGCCGGTGTTTACTCAGCTTTTTCAGTTACATCTTCTCTGCTCCCTCTTCCCTTTACCCACCTAGTCGCTTGAACAGCACCCTAGTTAGGTTTAAGTAAGGTCTGCATTGAAGTTGCTCTATTTTCTCCCATAGGTTGTCTCCCATGAGGAAAATTAGTTGTTAGCCTTTTGTGTCAGGTTTTCTGTCCACAAGGATCCACGTTTCATTAGTGGGCAGTGTCCTTTTAGAAGTCTAATTTCCCATCTCTGCCGGTGTTTACTCAGCTTTTTCAGTTACATCTTCTCTGCTCCCTCTTCCCTTTACCCACCTAGTCGCTTGAACAGCACCCTAGTTAGGTTTAAGTAAGGTCTGCATTGAAGTTGCTCTATTTTCTCCCATAGGTTGTCTCCCATGAGGAAAATTAGTTGTTAGCCTTATTGTGTGTCAGGTTTTATGTCCACAAGGATCCACGTTTCATTAGTGGGCAGTGTCCTGTTAGAAGTCTAATTTCCCATCTCTGCCGGTGTTTACTCAGCTTTTTCAGTTACATCTTCTCTGCTCCCTCTTCCCTTTACCCACCTAGTCGCTTGAACAGCACCCTAGTTAGGTTTAAGTAAGGTCTGCATTGAAGTTGCTCTATTTTCTCCCATAGGTTGTCTCCCATGAGGAAAATTAGTTGTTAGCCTTTGTGTCAGGTTTTATGTCCACAAGGATCCACGTTTCATTAGTGGGCAGTGTCCTGTTAGAAGATGTTACCAACCTTACGTTTTTCGGAAAAGAGGAAGTGAAAGAAAAATAAAAGGTATCCTCCAACTGAGTTGTCCTTCCTCTACCTCATGCCTACGACGAATTTTTAATGACTTCTCTCCCTTCAGGCTGCATTAGGGTTCACTGGCATTTACATTTAATTATTATGAAAACAGCCCTTTGAATGCTAAAGCCCGTCGTTAACATAAACCAATGTAGATTGGTAGAAAATTTTTCTTTTGGAGTCAAGTGGCGATATAAGGTTCTGATATTTCAGTGTACGTACCAAAACATTTCGAAATTGGCTAAACAGATTTAAAATTTACAGCAGCTGTTAGAGCTTTTCCTTTTTAATCTTAAAAAAATGATTAATTTAACATTTATCTCTAATAAAACAATTAGGGGAGGCATTATTTACAGAAGTAGATCAAGATTTCATCAAGATCAAGATCAAATTAGACGTTCCCAAAACGACCAAGACCCAAGGGTTGATGTTTTATTGTTTTATAAATGATAGGATAGGGAACGATCCAATAGAGAATTCATTAGATGTAGGTAGGTATCTACCGTATCTACAGAGAGCTTGAAGTGCCACAGCTGGCATGCTTTACAGTAGTTGGCATGCTTCACAGTGTGGCTTGGGAGGTCATACGTGACGAAAATTTCCATCCACATAACATTAGCACAGCTAACTATTGACTGCCTGGAGATTTTCAGACGAATATTGATTTCCATAATTATTGCTTTGTGCAAGCTGTTGTATAGTGTCTTTGATATTATGTAAAGTTTTTATTCATTCCAGTTCTCAGGGAGAGAATTTTTTTTCACAATTTTTCCATTACTCTACAATCGTTTACTGTGGAGCTTATCCTTCTATGTTCCTAAAAACATTTCACCGACCGCCTGTTAAAAGAGTTTTACTGCTGTCAATCAGAAGAGGATGTTAAAAAAAATGGAGTTAGATGGCAAATACTTTGGCGTTAGTTGATGAAATAACATTAAAAAAATTCTATTATTATTTAGCCAAGCTGTTTCATTCAGACTTCCAAGCAAGATTGTAATCAACAAATTTTACTGACCGACTTTTTATTTCCTTCCATGGATGAGTTATCAGATTTATATGGATCAAAAAATCTAATTAAGTGAAAGTTTTCCCATGGATGGGAAAACTTATTACGATTTTGTGAGGAAAATAGCATAAAGCAAAACTACCCCAAACCAAACCACTGTACCATTTCAGGTACCTATTATAAGTAGGTACCTGTCAATAAATATAATAATAAGATATAAATCTTACCTGTTCAACAAATTTGTTCGGAGTTATTTGCTTGGTAATTTCAGAATAATATTCCTTCTCCTTGTATTCTTCAACTTTGGCTCTCTCAATCTTCAGTTTCTTGATTCCAGTGATATCTTTAGACAATTTTAATTCGGCAATCAGATCGGTTTTCTGCAGGTTGAATGGCTCTCCTTGTAGACTCTGAAGGCTCATACTCCTGGTGGGCGCTGATAAAGTCTTAGAAGCGACCATTTTATCCGTTCTCCTCAATTGAACGGAATTCAAATCTTGAATACTGATTGCCGAAAGTGGTTGCTGTTGCTTCTTAACCGTATCGGTAGCCACTTCCGGAGTGACAAGTTTTTCCACGGAAAAGTCTGGCATTTGTGCGGGAAGAGGTGGAGGAGGAGGAGCTTTTTCCGCAGTTTCTTCCGCCACTTTGATGGTCGTGGTTGTTTCTTCGCACACAGAGTTCCGTCGACTCGACAGAGTTGATTTCTTATCGCTGATGCTGCGAAGGTACTCGGACGGTTTGATGAGGTTATTGTTGGAGTTCGAATTATTGTCCGGAAAACTTGGAGGAACGAAGGGAAGAACACGCTGTTTGTTAACCAGGTTGGGACCGCGATTCTCGGAACTGTCTTCTGATGTTTCCGTGAGACTGACTATCGTAAGATCAGAGCATGAAGAATTGAGTCGACGTGCGGCTGTAATAAGAGAAGTGGTGAATAGAGTTAATTTGCTGAATAATGATAATATGTGTCGCGAGCATATGGAGCGAGTGGAACAATCACGAATCCGTGTCTTTTGCGACGGTTAAAGAGAGATGGAATAATAATATGTGTTGAATTAGTTAAAGGATTTTATTGCTAAGAGTGTAACAACAATAATTATTTCTGGTATAATTGGTAAGTGTTATAGTGAAACTGTGGCTGCTGATTTTGCCGTATATATTTATTTTCTTGATGCTTATTGCGGCAGTGCAATAGCAGCTCTTGCTTTATGACTGAACGGTACCTATTCTTCTTGATTTATCTCTTTATTCGCTATTAAAACGGAATTTTAATTTAGGAGGAGCGGGAAAGTTTTTTGAAGGAGGTCATTGCACATGATGGTTGGTGATGACCAAGAATATTGCCACTCAGTCATCATAGGCGTACTCCAATTATTTTTCTAGGCAATAAAATAATAAGATTCCATTTATTAATAGTCGCAATCATTTTATGGTCTTCATAAGTCTCTAACAATGAATAATTTTAATGTAATAATAATTTTTTACGCTACTAAGGGTCGCTTGTTCAATCGAAGTTCTGACAACTGAACTGAAGTTCACGGCTACCAGCGGTGAACTTTGGTTTAAAGACAGTAAAATAAATAAGGCAGTGAAATGAATTACGAGAGAAAGGGGGTCGTCGCCTTTCCAGTTTTAATTAATTCCACTGCCTTATTTAAACCAAAGTTCACCGTTTGGTAGCGGTGAACTTAAGTTTAGTTAAACGTTGCTCCAATTCGGAATTAAACAAGTGACCCTTAATTGTAGTAAACTGGAATTTTTAACTTATTAATCCTATGAGAAAAATGTATACAATAAAGTTAAAGAATACGAAAAATCCTCATATTTTTGTACCTATTATATCATTTTTTTTGTAAGTCTAAGAATTAAAGAAGATACAGTAACGGAAACATACTTTTTTTTCCAAAAATCGAAGAACACATCATTTAGTGATTTTTTTCATTGTTTCTCACTGTCCATGTCCATTAATACAATCATAGTTATGGGTAATAAAATTCTATAAATTCAAAGTAAACTAATTTCCACACCACCATAAAGTAGAGCGCTTTTTTATTGTCGATAGACCTCAGCTTGGAGATCTTGGAGATGGAAATGACGCTTGAGCCACGCGGTGGAGTTGACGTCTTCAGTAGTTTACAATCTGCATTATCGCAATGTTATATCATCATCGGTGCTCCTGAGAAACCATTGTGCTTCCATTGATATATATTCTTCATCTTCGTGTCCTCTTTGTCGCTGCTCCGCTACATTTTTTCATGATATTTACCACTGCAGAAGAGAAAAACAACAGAGCACTCCAACTCAGATTACTTGCAACCACATTTTGGTATTGGTATTGGTATTTTAACTAAATGTGAGAGATGGTTTATGTGGTCCCAAACACTGAAGCCAGCGGGCTTATTGTATTTCTCACATTTAGATTTTCCTTGATTAGAAGAGCTCCGTTCCTTTGACAAGGTTCAGCAGTCCGCTAACCAAGGTTTTTTCCGCCAGATGGCTCCCGGGACTGATTGGTCCCAGGACCGCATAGCGCGTTCTTGCGAGTGCTGGACACTCGAATATCACATGAGAAGCTGTCTCGTCTTCTTCATTGCAGAGTCTACAAACTGGTTCTTCTCTGTATATCCCCAGTTTATGTAGGTGAAACTTTACTTTGCAACCACATGCTCCGCTACATCCATTCCTGCACAAGTGCATGAAATGAATGTTGTTGATAAGGTCTTGATTTTTCATTGCTTCAAAAGTTTTCAGCACAGTCTTCTTTTGGATTTTTTTTGGATGCCATACCAGTTTTGCACTTGCCGGTACGTCTTGAACGCATGACACAACGCAGCGTGCTTTGGTTGCAAGAAGCAAGATTAAATTTGCTTTTTGTACTAAATTTAGGAAAACGATGATAGTTGATTCTTCCAAGGTTTCTTCTTCCATGTTCCCACCATGTGTGTGTATTTTTATTTACAGAATCCAAACTTGTGAGCAGGATTATTATTGGATTATATCTGAGTCTTGTAAAGGACAAAGAAGCTATTCAGAAGAAGTTTCGTTTTTCTTTTAACTAAAACAAATTTTTATATGCAGCTTTGGCATTGTCTGGTACGTGGTCGTGCCGTGTTAGGTCAAAATACCCATAAAAGTGATATGATGGTCATAGATTGGAGAACTTTCCTAATAGAACTCACCAAGCCGACTTGTCTGATGTGTACTAAATTGGCTGATGTTGGAGCATTAAAAATGTAGGAGACAAAATCGATAATGAAGAACATCGAGGCTGGTAGCCTGATATTTTTAAAATTTCCTCTCCCCTAAAGAGAGAGACCAATTAACATTTAGAAATCCTGGGAGGGGGAACGGTTTTTTATTTGCTATGACAGTTATACCTACCCTGAAAAACTTATGGTCAAGGTATAAACAAATAGTTGGGCAAACGGATATACCCTTTATTTTGCTGTAACTAATGTATTAAACCATCGTTTGCATGAAATGAAATAATAGTTGTTTCTAACAGCCCTTATTTCCACGCTAAAAGATCTGGATTAAGAATAACAATTAAGCAGTTTATCTTTGACTCATTTTGCTTGTGAAAATGATTTTGGCTGTAAAATTAACTTACTGGCTCCAGCGAAGCTTCTCCACTTCCCCAAACAAGTTTCTTTCCTTCTTCAAAGTGCTCAAGTATTTACTTCTTCACACTGTGGACTTAGGAACTTCATTTAGAATGAAAAATTGAAAAATGAAATCCTGGAATATTACAGACAGGACTAACTGAACCGTCAATAAGACTAAACTAAACGACCAGCACATTTGTTTTAGATGATGCCCTTGCAGCTTGGGCGATAAGATTATAAATTCAGGGAATGTCGAAGGTAACAGTAACGAGAGCTTGCAGTGCAAGCGAAAGACAAAATGTTGTTTCGGCAAAACGGTAATACTGCAAAAGAAACTTTCACGACAAATTTCTCTGAAAATAATGATGTTGAATAACTTGAAAACTGAATCAAATACTATCAGAGTGCTAGTTATTCTGCTGCTTTAATTATTTAAAAAGGTACACCCTATATATAGGTATCTAAGGTAGGTTAGGGATGCCAAAGAGTTCTTCAGTTCTTATTAACTCGATTTGCTCGAGTTCTCATTTTTATTGTGCTGCCTAAACTCTATGAAGAACTAATAAAAAGTAGATTTAGGGTTATAAAGATGTTAATGTAATTTTCAAAGAATAAGTTAAAATGTACAGATGTTTAATGAGCAAATTATGGTTTACATTTCCTGTTTAATTTAAATCAAATAATTATCCTGTCTTATTTTAAAAGCTTTAAAATTGATATATGTTTAAACAATCAGTTTGTTTAAAAAAAAAAATAAAGGATCCTTTATCTTGCACAGCTGTGTACAAAAGAATAAGATACTTCCGATATCATTTATATCGGGAAAGATAAAGTTCGTGAGTGGTAGTTAATTAATTTACTAAATTAGCACTGATCTTCTAGTCCTTCCTCGTCATGATCGGTGAAATAAAATAAAAGACAACACTTACAGTTTCCGGGATGAAGCTGATTGAGGTAAAAACTGTCTTTATTTTGACAGTAAAAAGGATATTAATAACTCCTGGACTTTCTAACTTAGGCTGCCTGCTTTGATGCGGGTGATGTCTAATCGAGCATTGAAATCTCCAGAAGAAAACCAGCAGGTGTATGGACCGCGCCCTGACGAGGCTCCTGGGGTTGAAAAGTCCTAAGACAGCACTAGCACCGGGAAAATGTCCTGTTGTTTTTGAAGATCTTCGAAACGTTGAATTATTTCACCATGGATAAATGAAAACGATGGAAAGATCCTTCAGATAGTTGAAGAACAAAAATGGGCCACGCTCCCTTTGGTCTCCTAGTTCAAGATGGCTTCCTCTTCACAAAAAGGCAATTAATCCAGATCAGTAAATACCGGAGAAGGCAAGGTATTTACCAAAGGTAAAAGGTAAAGATAAGGTATAAGGTAATGTTGAGATAAAATCCCCGAAAGATTGAAGGAAATCCCAGAAGATATCCCAGAAGCTAAAAATAAGTAATAATCGAATTAAAACCTATCTTCAAAATATCCGTAATGGCGACTTACCCTGAACAACAGGCTTCGTACGGGAACGGTTAAGAGAATAATCTTTCCTGGTCGACAGATAAAAAGGAAGTGAATTCAGTTCCGTGAACTTGAGAGGAAATCCGCCTTCGGTTGGTGAAAGGAGAAATGTCATGGGCAGATACTGAAATCTGATTGACAGTTGACAACTTATTTGGTTCCTGAAAGGAACTCAGGATCGGACTGAAACGACAACTTATTTGGTTCCTGAAAGGAACTCAAAATCGAAGTGAAACGAAACGTGCAATGCCATCTAGTAGTGAATTATCCAGACAGTACCAGCGCCGGAATACAGTGTGGGTAGTCAGTTCAAAGATGCGATCTATATTATAGGGAGTTGTAGGGAACTGTAATTTTACAATTCTCTTTAAAACGAGGGAAGCTTTGCAAGGAGGACAACAGGTGACGTATTCACGTTACACCCTTAATGACGTAAGTAGTTCCACGAAACTCTTGCCTTCTTAAGATGTTTTGAATGCCCATACGTCGCTCAAGAACCAGGATCATATGTATACACTTAGTAGGATTTTGGCCATATTCACAGCGAAATCATGATGATATTTTGATCTGTAATGATTTCCAGCAGGATCGTAAAAGTTAAAACCGCAATTTGATAACTCTTCGCGTGAATGTGGACTTGTTTGACTTTTTGGTTGTGTATGTGTGTAAGTCATACTCACTCAATGCTGCCATGGTTCTGCATTGTCCCTTCATGATATCGGACGGTCTGAGCACCGGTTCCTCAACTATCTCCACTATTTCGGCCCCTCGAGGCTCGTCGTCTTGGTTAACGGTCTGTTGGCGAGGCGCAGCGGGCGTCTGCCTAGGAACGGTGGGAGTCCCGTTACCTGGAGGCGGCGGCGGCGGTGGAGGCGGCGTCAGATCCAGCGGAACCGAAGTGACGCGTTTCAAAGGTTTGGAGACTGTGGTTGTCGTGGAGACTGAAATTATAAGAAATATAGTCAAAGACATAGAAAAAAATCTTACGCTAAATTTCCCCAGTATGCTCTATTTTGCTACACGCTTAAAAGATATAGTCACAATTATTAAACTGGTAAAATGAATAACACAGATAATAATTCTGGCATAAGAAAATAAAAAATTCTCGGGTTATACGCCTCATTTAAGCAGAGCTCCATTTCCAAGAAACACACAGAGCCCAACAGATATGAAGGCATGGACAGCTGTTTCGTCGTCTTAGGACTCATCAGCTCAATGCCGCATGCTGATGAGACCCTTTTAACTCGATAATTTTTTTTTTCTAATTCTAACTTTTAGGCTCAAATATTTCTCTCTTTCTCTCCCTCGTAATTATGGCTATAAAGTATTAATTTTTTAGACACCTATAAACTCAAAATTGTATTGTTTTAGAGAATAGAAATGTGTAACTTTATGCAAGCAAGTTACTATGACAACAAATAATAATAATTTTTTTGGATTGAAGGTGTCAGTTAAAATAATTATTTGATAATTTCATGTCAGTGGCAAATATAAGACATTACCTTTCATAAAAAATAAAATTATGTCTGAATTGCTAAGACAAAAAAGTAAAGAGAAACTGAACGACGCTAAAAAGACGCCATCAAAATCAATTCCCCTTGATGACGCCAAACGTGATTCCCCAAAAGAGAAAGTTTACTCCGTAAAACAGATAGAAACCTCCATGAAACTCCTCGAAAGTATTGAAGACGAAGTTGTATTGGATGCTCTGCTATTTTTATCAAAATACGGCGACTTACATCACGAAAATAACTTGAACTATTTGCAAGTCCTAGGAATTTTACCGCTGCTCCTGAAGTTATTGGATAGAAATGTCTGCATTCAGAGATTAGCACTGCGACTCGTCGATTTAATCTTGAGAAACACTGCCAATGGTATTCACGAAATCGACCAAGATATCCATGAAAATGATATCCTCAAAATAATTCACTCTTATATCGAGACCGAAGATCAACACATAAAAAATTTTACTGTGAGAATTTTGGAAGTGTTGGCTAAAAGTGTTCAAGCTAAGTTATTAGTTTATAACATCGATTTGTTTAATCCAATTTTTGAAAATCTCCACGTACTCGATGACGATGCTTCGATAGAAGTAACATTGAACTTATTTAATTCTCTGATAGATGAACCTGCGGTTCTAGCTGCTTTAGCTGAACCTGAATTTTTTGATTTGGAAGTAATTTTAGAGTTGATGAGCAGATTCGAAATTGGTATCACTGACATCGTTTTGAATATTTTGGGAAAAATTACTAACAATAACATTCCTGCAATTCAGAAACGTCTTCAAGAAGTTCAAATTATGGAACAAATGATGGACATTATACTTGACAATGACAAAGAAACTCATCACCCTAAAGCTTTATATATTATGGATAATTGCATGGATTCTGAATTCACTAACTCCGATTTTACAAATAGCAAGCAGTTTTTAAAGCTCGCCTTATGGTCCAGGTCATGTTCGGATGAATATATTTTAAGAGCAGCGAGCATTTTTGAAAAATTATCTGCCATTTCGTCAATGCGACAGCGCATATTTGATTTGGGTGTACATGAAACTATGTTATTTTTCTTCAGAAGTGATGATAAAGAAGTTTTGAACAAAGCTTGTTACACAATTGCTAATATGTCAACTCATAAGTACTGCTGCGAAAAAATACTTGTACCAGTAGTCGTGAAAAAGATATTCAGTATGTTATCAAAAGATGGTTCTGAGAACGAAGTTGCTTTAGAAACGGTTCATGAATTTTGCATGAGAACTCGTACCATGATAGATATGCTGTTCGAGTATAATGGAATTTCAGAAATCTTAAGATACCTTGATAAAGATTTGACTTTGCTTAACCATTATCGAGTTTTGGAGATTTTAAATGTTTGTATCAGTCATAATAAAAACTACTTCTCTGAATCTTTCCATAATAAACTCATAGATAAGTTGAAAGAATACCACGATGATGGAATCTGGATAAGAATCATGGAAATCTGGATGCAATTCCTTGACGAGCAACATTTCCGGCACTGCTTATTGGTATCTGGTATACTTTCGGCGTTGGTGAAAAAAGTCCGAGATACAAAAATTGAGACTTTATTGAAATTTTTATTAGCATTTATTTTTAATAGTTTACAGTACAAGACAATCACTCTCAAGTATATATCAGAGAAGCTACACGAGATATTGCAAGAAAAGTCAGATCTGGTGAAAGAAAAATTACCACTAATAAATAGAGTGAGAACCACTTTATTCCAACTATATTTACCGCTGAAATTTTTTGAAACAGGAAAACTAGAAATCACGGATAGAATCAGGGAAAGATTTCACATAATCGATGGTGAATGGTCTCACTCTTTTCCGTTTATTGAAGTTTTGGAACATCTGAAAGTCTCCACTCGTTTGACAGTTTATGTAGTTCACTGTTACCCTTCCGAATTACCACAAGAATTAGCGGATAGTTTGAAAGACGAGTCTCTTATATCTTCTACATCAAGTTACTCAGAATCATCGCAAAAGACGAATACTTCAATAAGTAAGAAAGATTTCGTTGATGTTCATAAAGAGGAATCTCTGCGCTCCACGGCATCAATCGATTATGGAAGATTATCCCACGATCCGTTCCTACTTCATTATATTTTTTATTTAAGAAAAAAATTTAAAGGAGTCACAGATATCAAAATGATCATACAAGAGATAGCAAAATTCGTGGATACTCAGTTAGCAGGGACCCAGGACTCGAGCAGTACCAGTACGACTGCCAAAATACATGAACACAAAATACATCTAGAAACTGTTAGAAAAAAACTTGGTACAAATTTGATCCCTATTGGGTACATAAGAATTGGGTTTCATTGCGAGAGAGCACTGTTGTTTAAAGCTTTGTGTGATGCTTGCCTGATCCCTTCTAGTTTGCATAAAGGAGCGATGAAGATTTACTGGAACGAAGTGATTTTAATCAACGAGGATAATAAAGTCAATTATGTTAAGTATTACGTTGTGGATTTAATGAATGATATTGGAGTTTTACTTCCCAAAGGTTCTAGAGAAGCTAATATGTATTGTAATATCAAATAGCTTGATGTTAATTTGTTAATTATATTGACAGTAGTGCTTTTAGTGTTGAGCATAAAAAAGATATTGTGAGAAAAAATTTGTTTTTCTACCCTCACCAGTTTCTGGCTCGAGAGGAAATGTTTAAGTTGCCGCAATTCCCTTAAAATGCATTTTTCAGGATAACAGGATAAAAAATTTCATAAGATCCAGCCAGTCATAAGACTCATATCATAGCACATCCTACTTTACTTACCAGTCCCTATTGGCACGGAAAGTCTCCCGGTCACCTTCTTCTTCCCACCGCTGTGCTCTTCTTCGCTCATGGTGCTCATTCCGCTCTCCCCCGATCCTTTGCCCCCCTTTCCAGACTGCACGTGTGAAGGGGAGCTGCTGGCAGATCCGCTGCGGCTGTGGGACCCGGAATCCCTGGACCTCGATCTGACGGTTGCAGGTTTCGGGTCGCGATGTGGATGTACCAAGTAGATGTCTTCATAATCGTTCTCGTGCTCCCCGCTGCGCTCAGATAGATCGCTGCTCGAGAGGTTCTCGTCTGACCCGGCTCCGCTCGACGAGGAGTGGACTTCTACTTTGACTGAAACAATTTCAAGAATGATCATATTATAATGGGTGTTGAAAAAATCGGTAATCCTCAATAAATCCTTGAATTTCGAGTTTTGAAAAAAAAACAGGTGAATTTTATAATTTAATTTACTTTCTAGTGATGTAAATTTTTTTATACAGGTGTTATTATTGTTATAGTGTTATATTTTCATATTACCTACGCAGAAATGTATAGACTGCACATCAATAAGATCTTGGGCTTAAGCGAGGTGAGATGGCCAGGTACCGCGGAACTCAAAGTACTCAGAATGGAATTCTTTACTACTACTCTGGAGGCGACGACCTTGAATACCAGTACGGCGTAGCCACGTAAATATTCTCATTTCCTCTGAATTGGAGAAGCGCGTCGTCGATTTCATTCCGCTTGGAGATCGCGTGATGCTTCTCTGAGATTTCTCACTACTCATAGAGTCATGAATGTGATTCAAGCTTATGCTTCAATTAGCGACAAACCTGATTAGAAGGTAGATGGTAGAAGGTAGATGGTTCTACTCTGCCCTGGAGGCTGCTATGAATGTGACAAAGAAACGGGAAATAACAGCTATCCTTGGGGATTTTAATGCTAAGATCGGGAAAGGTGCTGATACGCAATGCTACAGGAGCTCGTTTGGTACAATTTTTTACACAGCACCACCTTTCTAACGCCAAGACTTTCTTCAAACAGCACTTCCGACGCCTACATGTGGAAATCCCCAGCCGACTGTAGTGACCACATAATGAGAAACCAAATAGATTTCATCCTTATTAAAAGTCATCTGATGAGGTATGTGAGAACAGAGACAACATTTCCTTGTGACGATGTCAACAGCGATCACAGTCCAGTTGTGACAGTTTTACAGATTCGCGACTTCGTCAGAGCTCAATGTTCAAATAAACCTAAGCGAATCGATATCAAAAGGCTCGATAATCCCAAGGTACGCGACCAAGCAACCGAGAATCTCGAATCACGACTAAGACAGCTGACAATCACAATGATGACATAGATGTGGAACCTCGGTGGAGTGTCTTAAAGAAGGCTCGCATCGAACTCAAGAGATTGGAAGAGGATATGTACACGCCCATAAGAAACAACACTGGATGACGGTTGAGCTTATTAAGCACATGTATGAAAAAAGGAACAGAAGGCTAGAGACAACAGCCGGTACAAGGAGTTGGATAGGGCGATGAGAACAGAATGCCGAAGAGGAAAGCAGAATTGGCTGCCGGAGAGATGCAGTGAAATAGAGGCGCTACAAGATAATCATGATTCAATAATTGGCCGATGATAACACAATTCTGGTGGGCGTTAAAGAAAAACAGAAACAATGGAGGCAGTATGTTGAGGTCCTCTTCGGAACGATGAACGGCCTGACCAACCACCCCGAGGCGACGATCTCAATGAGCCTAGTCCTGACATCACGAAGGAAGAAATGAGACGTGCTATCGAGCTTCACAAAAACGATAAAGACGTAGAACCAGACCAGATACATGCGAAAACTTTGGAAGATAATAAGGGTCTAGAGCTCCTTACAGCTCTGTTTAACGCTATATCGATGGTCTAATTCTAATACCCCGTAACTGTATGAATCAAAATTTTACAGGAGAGAGCTTTTTTATTTTTAGTTTTAAAGGGCTAAATATGATTCAGGAGGTTACAAAACTTTTTTTGTAGCCAATTTCCCAAGCCAATACGGTGTATTTCAACTCATGACCATGACAGAGTAAACGTACAACCGAATGGCGCGAAAAAGTAAAATTTGGATTTTTTGCAGATACAGGGTATTAGAATTAGACCATCGATATACAAATCTGGGAAGATTGACTGAAGTCTTGACGTTTGTCACTCGAAGGCATCTAAATGTGACCACTGTCGCATGATCAGTCTGATGTCGCATGTTCTAAAAGTATTTCTCTGTATGATACACACCCGAATATACTCCAAATGCGAGAGGCAGGTTGGCGACACTGAGTTCGGATTTAGGAACGGAGTTGGTATGCATGAGGCTTCCTTTTCTCTGAGCGTTCTCATGCAGCAATGCAGGGACATGAATGTCGCCGTATACGCTTGCTTTATTGCCTACCGTAAGGCATTCGACTGTGGCTCACACCAGAAGCCAATATTCTCAAATCCACCTGTGCAGATGCGGGAAATCTGCGCATTATCACTAAGTTATATTTGAGCCAAATGGCAAAAGTGAGAGTAGAGGGCTCAACATCCGACGAAAAGAAATTTGGAGACGCGTCAGACAAGGATGTGTTCTGTCGTCCCTTCTCTTTAATATCTACTCTGAGGTGGTGTTCCGAGAGGCATTTGGAAATGTGAAAGAGAGAATTAAGATCAACGGTACCCTCATTAACAATATAATTACGCTTCGCCGACGATACGGTCGTGCTCGTTGACAGTTTCCCACATCTCCAGCACATGATTGACCTCATCGTCGAACATAGCACGCAGTATACGGTTTACACATGAACGTTGTTAAAACTAAGGTGGTTGTGTTCTCCTAGACACCGAAACAATCAGTCCTTCGAATTAACAACGAGGTGGTGGAGCAAGTGTCGTCTGACGAGCATTCGTTTTTATGAAGAACCTTTTCACCAATCGGAGCTTGAGTCTGCAGCTCCGTGTACGTATACTGCGTTGTTACATCTTCCCAGTCCTCATCTATGGCTGCGAGAGCTGGACATTCAACAATTCACTAGCACTAGAGATTCGCATTATCGTCGTATTCTGCGTATACCCTGGATGGACAGAATAACCAATGAGGAGATACTCAAGCGGATGGGTAAGAGTGAAGAGCGTATGACAATTATCAAAAAAGCGTCATCAGTAGATAGGACACGTTATGAGGGGAGAGTGTAACGACATACCAACTCCGAGGGAAAAATCGACAGCTGTGAGAAGATCTGTGAGAAGATGACAGAACTCTTGGCTTGAAGATGACATAGCGTTGATGGCTTGGAAGGACCTCTGTAGAAATATTCAGGGGTACGGTTTCACGCACCATTATAGTCAGTTGGTTCGCCAACCTTCGAAGGGATACGGTGGACTAAGAAGAAGATAATCTTTGAGAATGCTAATGTTGACGGCTTGCCATAATTATGCTACATAAAATTACAGTGAAACTCGTTATTTAATTGGCCCAAAACGAATAGATTAAAAGGATTGATTAAACAACTTTAAAATACGACATTAGTCCCTGTAGCCACCCCTAGTTTTTTTTTTTTGAGTAAGAGGAAGACAGAGAGAGGTTGGTGAAAATTTGGAAGTAAAAACTCTTATAATGAGTATGAACATTCTATTACGTATCTTCCAACCCTTGTAATACCTATGAAAGATTGTGCATTTTTCTTAAAAAAAAAATGCAGGAAGGCCAAAGAGACAGCTAATCATGTTCTGTGACAGTCAAAAATGAGCTCGAAAGAATATAACACTCATCCACTGATGGGGCTGTACAAATTAGTTCAGGGGCCCAGACTGACAGAATGGGTGGCATGAAGCAAAGGGGGTAAGCACAATAAGCCTATCTTGAATCAGACGGCTCTTGAAGGAAAAAAGACCTATGGAGGATTGTGGATTCTTGTTGAAAAAGCTTCTTAAAAAAACGTTCTTGAAATTTAGTCCCGGTAAATTTCGCAAAAACTTACGGGTCGTAGTTTTCAATTTTAGGCAATTGACATGTTTAATAGTTAGATGTTTGGAGGGAGTTGACTGGTATTGCATTTGAGGAATATCGGTCAAGTCGTTTCAAAATGGCGACTTTTTGAACTTTTGTAAAAACTTCTATTTTTGAACACCATGTAGGTATATTAAAAACTAAGAGTAATTTCCTTAATCCTTTCAATCAAATCAAGAGAATGAGAAAAACGTATCCAAATTATACGCTTCTGCCAGAAAATTTTCTTTTTAGACAATAATGTATCAACGGCGTCGGTAGAAAATTGGTAAAATTGTTAAATTTCTCTATCCATTTTAGAGAACGTTTTCAAAGAAACTGAACTGAAATTTCCCAAGCAGACAACTATAATACTAATATGATATGCCCATGAAAAATTTCAGCGACCCAATTCCCAAAATGGCGAAAATATTCCTAATTGAACTAACGCACAAAGTTTTGCGATTGAGGCTCAAGAAGTTTTTTTATATTTCAGCACCATAATTTAATGAAAGAGAGTAGCTGAATGAGAATTTTCTCTTTGTATTCTTAATTGTTTGCACCTTTCAAATACAGATTCGCAAACAGTATTTGTAAACATTAGGTTGAAGCTTAATTACATTATCTCAATTGGATTTATTTACTGAGCGACAGACGTGAGACGAGCTTGAATGAAGATAATGGTTTAAAATTAGCAAACGGAACCATTCAAGATGTTTGCTATTGTGGAAAATAAATAAAACGGTTAAGATGGTAAAAAATAGAGGGAATTCCTACATTCCATCATGCTGTAAGTGTGTTGAAGTAGTTCTGTTAAATTTTTTCAATCAATAATCTTATCCAGTGAGTGTTCAATTTTAAAATTAAAAAAAAAAATAAAATTAAAAAAGAAAAATGGACTACTGTATGTATTTTTTCCTGTACCTATGCGATATCGAAATTAAAAAATTCCAGAAATTTTCTCTTATATACCTACTGTGCCATGCATAGAAAAGGTAACATAGGAAATAGCAGAAATGAACATTTCAACAATACTTCGACAGTAAATGGCAAATTAAAAAAATACATATATACAGGGTGTCTTTTTGAAAACTATCCCTGAATAACTTCGTTGGTGTTTTCTTTTAAATTTGGTGCCAAATGGTGTTCCGCGAGAAATAAAAATTGACCTAAGTCAGGATTTTCCTCAAAACAAAACACTAACTCCGGCTGCTCCTGAGATACTCACAAATTAATTAATTAATTGGTGCTAAAAAAATTGACACAATCTAAAAAGTGCCCCTTTCCATTTAAAATTATTGAGACGGGGACTGCTGAGGCTAGGGGTTTGTTGCGTGAAGGTATTAAATTTGGTGTCAAAAAGTGTCCCCCGAGAAAGAAAAGTTGACCTATCTCAGGGTTTCCCTCAAAACAAAACACCAACGGAATTATTCATGGTGGATAGTTCTCAAAAAGACACCAGTACCTATATTTAAACTAGAGTAGCTCGGATTCTTAGAAAAAATTTAAGGAGGCCTGTCAAAAAAAATCTTAACACTTACTTAAGTAGTAGGCGCAAGAACTATTTCCTATTTTCATAAAATGAACGTTATTATAATTTATTGTATCACTATTATATCTACTCTTCAAATTAACTCGTTTAGGTACCATGATAAAATGAAACTTTGTATCTTTTTATTAGAATTCGTAATGCAATTTAACTTTAATTTACCTTCCATCATAATTTTTATGTCGTTTTGTTTTATGTTAGTTCCTGTAACTACGTAAGTAAGTATAAAATTCAACTTACATAACATGAGGTTTTCAAGGAACCATCTACTTAAAATCACAGCCATATCACAATAAATAATCCTTAAGACCGATGCTATCAAGATCGCGGATAAAACTAACATTTTTTTTCCAAGCAACTGTCTCTACCAAGACCCAGAAGTGGTGAAACTGAGGAACAACAGTTGGTTCGTTGATGGTACTTACTTTATAGAAAATGCGGAAGCATCTGTCTATTGGAAGATGCATTACACCGTTTAGTTGCGTATAAAACGGCGTAGATAAAGATTAACATGCTTGAGAGATCATCGTGTGCACGATTCTTGCATTTGACTAAAATGCACTATATTTTGCATGCGTAGATGTTAATTTCATACAGGCTGCAATAGGAATTTGTTACCCTAATGAAGATAATTACACCTTTGGAGTTGTCAGAGAAATTTAATTAGTTAAAAGTGTAATTAATTAATGTATCGTGAAGGCTGGTATAGCTTCATCATAATCTGATAAAAATTGGAAATCCACTTTCATGCAAATGCTTTTGATGTTATCTTGAATTCTTCGTGTTGCGGTTGCTATCTAGTCTGAATATGAATAATTTGGTTGGTGGAAAATAAGATTACGTTATGATGCAGTAATTTGTCATTTCTTATTATGTAAGACGTAGGTATCTACCTATCTACATAGTTTCTTTATAAGAGGTCACATTGAGGACATGTATCCGAAAATAGTAATGAAACTGTTAGGTAGTTCGTTCACCGAAAACACCAAGTTATACACAACATAATGTCGTGGGTGACAAAACACCAGTGACTAGATATTATAGTCGTTTTATGCTTCTTTCGCTGGATATTCATGTACCTACCTACAAAAATGCAAAGAAAAACCAAAATAATTTTGGTGCATCCGAATTTTTGATAAGACGATTTCAGTTCCGATATTTTCATGCACAGGTGCTGTTATCGTACTAAAAAAATGCGCCACTGAGCTGTCATCTGTTTTCTGCCGACTTTTCAACTTGTCGTATAAAAAGGGAATATTTCCTTCTTGCTGGAAATGTGCACGGATTCAACCTATTCCCAAGAAAGGCAAAAAGACTATACCAAGTAACTATCGACCAGTGGCACTGCTTTCAGTAATATCCAAGATTATGGAGAAAGTTATTAACCAACATCTTTTACAGTACTTGGAAGGAGCTAATATAATCAGCGACCGCCAATACGGATTCCGCAAACAGAGGTCAACTGGTGACCTCCTCACTTACGTCACCGAGCGGTGGAACAGCGCAATCGAGCACCATGGGGAGTCTCGAGGGGTTGCGCTTGATATTTCTAGAGCTTTCGACCGTGTTTGGCATGATGGACTATTGGCAAAACTGCAGGCCTATGGCATGCCCGAGAAATTCTGCTTGTGGCTTGCGAGTTATCTCGGAGGTCGTTCATTGCAGGTGGCAGTCGATGGAGTTCTTTCTGAGACCTTTTCCATCAATGCCGGTGTGCCTCAGGGATCCATCTTATCTCCGACTCTCTTTCTAATATTTATAAACGACTTGCTTGAAACAACAAGAAATCCAATATACAGTTTTGCCGACGACAGTATACCCTCATATCCTCTTATACGTTAGATGCGCGAACATCTGCCATCGACGCACAGACTCGCAGGGAGCAAGAAGTTGCCATACTTAACAATGACTTGCAAGACATTCTAACTTGGGGCGATAAAAACCGAGTCAAATTTAATGCTGGAAAAACCCAAGCAGCCATCTTCTCCAAAAAGACCAACGTTTTGGAGCCAGATATGATGATGGCGGGACACTCTCTTACCCCAGCGTCATCTCTTCATTTACTTGGAGTGAGCCTTGGAGCGAACATATCTTGGCATGATCATGTTGCAAGTCTGGCGAAGAGTGCTTCTCAAAAACTTGGAACACTCTTACGCACGAAGAAATTTTATACACCACAACAGCTTCTCCTCTTATACAAGGCTCAAATCCGACCATCCTTGGAGTACTGCTCATATATTTGGAGCTCAGCTCCTAAACATACGCTGAGACTACTCGACTCTATTCAGAAAAGAGCCATCCGCTTGATTGGGGACCCAGATTTGACAAAGAATTTAGACACTCTCGAACATCGAGGAAGAGTAGCTGACCTGAGTCTGTTCTACAGATATTTTAATGGAAAATGTTCAAAAGACGTGACTCGCTTGATCCCACCAAGATCAAGACCGGGCAGAAATACACGCCGAGCCGCAGACGCTCATCCGTATCAGGTTCAGCTCGTTACACCTCGTACCACCCTATTTCAGACTTCTTTTATGTATAGAACCGTATCACTTTGGAATAGCATTCAAAAGGGCGTGTTTCCCGAAGTATACAACCTACAGAGATTCAAGGCCAACGTGAATCGATATCTCCGCTCATGCACCGCTCCCAGAGCGTCATAAGGGTTTCCCTGCAGTGCATGTGCATTTTCAATAAAAAAAATCACAGATCCCATCATTATTGCCTAGCCGTGAGCGACCGGTTGCCGTGCTGTTTCTTGTTTTTCTCGCTGGACAGAGGGCCGATAAGAGCTAGGACTGATTTTAGTTGTCAAGTTTACTCTAAAAAATAACTCATGTTGCATCCAATAATTCAATAGTTCAATTCAAACCCTTCCTTTCAAATTGGTACTAAGGGATCGTCTAAATAGGAAAAATTCAGTGTCCGTGAGACCATTCTAAATAGTGCGTGAATGTGTAAGGAGTTAATTCAGCCGGGATACAGATTTCTCTTTGTATTTTTCATTTAATACGGGGAGCCCTGGCCTTGTTTTTTCTTTGTCTTCATAGAGAGGATGCCAGATTTTATTAAGGCAGTTCCCGGAAAGTTGCAACGTCTTTCTGCTGACACGGCTTGAAACGCTGACTGACAAGGGAACGGCCATCGTGTCAAAAACCTACCCTGCAGTTACATGAAGTTTTTGCCGCCTCTCCGCTTTATTTGTAGATTTTTGCCTTTTATACGGCTCCTTCCTGAGAACAGCGCTGTTCACTGCTATCATCAATCCAGGGATGGGGATGAAACCATTGATGTCTATTTTCCTCCTGCTTGGAACAGTGGATCGGTGAAATAATGAGATTACGAAAAGACTCGATCCCACGAAGCGCAAGAGACTCTCAGGGTGAATTCATAGAGGCAGAATGGGAGTTCTAGATCTGTGGTTACAAGGCAGAAACTGATATGTCACTTTTTTTCTTGAAAATACATTTTCTTGCTGATATGTCTATAAAAATGCAGTGCTTGCTGGGGCATAAGCTGATACGTCTAAAATATATTTACAATCTATATAACACAATTGGCAATTACTGATATGTCAATAAGCTGATGAGAAATTATGGCAAAACCTGATATGTAGCTCTCCTGTAAAATTAGCAACAAGTGACATATCAGTTTCTGCCTTGTAACCACAGAGATAAGGGACAGAGGACGATCGCTGAAGCTCCTCCCCACTCTCTCTCTCACCATTAGTTGCAGTAGGCCACAATAATAAGGATGGCCAGGATAGTAAATTAAGGTGAAAGTCAGTTCCCCGAAAGTTCCAACGTCTTTCTGCTGACACGGCTTGAAACGCTGACTGACAAGGGAACAGCCATCGTGTCAAAAACCTACCCTGCAGTTACATGAAGTTTTTGCCGCCTCTCCGCTTTATTTGTGAACTTTTGTCTTTCACGGCTCCTTCCTGAGTACAACGCTGTACACTATTATCGTCTATCCAAGGCTGGGAGATGAAAACCATTGATATCTATCTTCGTATCTTCCCCTGCTTGGAACAATAGATCGATCAAATAATGAGACTATGAAAAGACTCGATCCTACGAAGCGCAAGAGACTCTCAGGTAGGTTCATAGAGGCAGAATGGGAGCTCTAGATGAGGGAGAGAGGACGAACCTATCTCTTTCTCCAGCGACTCCTCCCCATCTCTCGCCATTAGTTTCAGTGGGCCACAAGGACGGCCAGGATAGTAACTCACTTTCTGGGGGTTCACTTTCGGAGGATTTTTGACGACACCCTGGTAGAAAAGGTTGTTGGGGTATACCATGCTATAATTATTGCTAGGATATACCACACTATCGGTACATTGAGGGTTCTGGGAAGCCCTGGGAAGCGATGGGGCTACGACAGCACCAAGTGACCAATCAATTGTTCACTCCAAATACCTACTCGCTCAATCGTTTAGATTCTCTAGATTCTCAGTGTGCATGTCGGATTATTCAATTAGGATTGCCACTGGGTCGAAATCGGCAAGTGAAATTTTTGACTTTTCGTGGAGATAAAACATTGTCGAATCAGCAAAAATTTGTGAAAATAGTGACGATAGTTGATTCGTTCAGTTAAGATTTTTGATTCGGAATAACTTCGTTCATCCTCCATAACCGAACATTATTAAAATATTTAATTGACCAATTTCACTGGGGTAAATAGAACATTCTTTGTGCGTGTGCCAAAAAATTAAAATATGCTGTTAGAATTAAATTATTATTTTGCGGAACTCTCTTTGTATAAGGTTGAAAAACTATTTTGCCTGTTGAAATCATCATAATTTTAAAATACCTCCTACAATACAGTGATCATAAGTTTTAAATCGTAAAGACAATGAAAGTATGCGTGATAAACTAATTAGGCGGTTTTATAAACGCTCATTAGTGCGCTAACCATGTCGCCATATCTAATCGGAAGCGTTTTATAGCTTGATTTAACAAACTATCGAGATTGTAGCATCTCGAATTAAAATAAAACAAATCCAATCTCAGAGAAGTGAATGGGTTCAATGATGAACTACACGGTGACGTAGATCACTTTCTCGCGTCTACTTCGGATTGTCTCGCCTACTTCGAAGACTCGTTCGAAGATAAAATTGTTAAATAAAAATAAAAATAAAATTGTTAAATAATTTTAATACGTCATGAAAGTTTATTAAACGGGCTCTTAAACTCATACAATAATGTTGTTATATTTTTTTCTTCTGGGGTTAGATCAAAAATTTGGATAAATTTATTTATTTATTGCTCAACTTCTTGTCTCGCACTTTGAATCAAACTGACTTAGACCGCCTGCCGATATCGCTTACATAAAACCTTAGCGCTTTCTGGAGTTCACAAACAAGTTTGTTCTTGATTTTTTGCTTTCCATTTTCAGAACATTCGAGGTAATAATAACCTCTAGACACTCTGGAAAGGCTTTTCCCAATGATAAGTTTCAAATTTACTTTTTATAGTCGAGATTTCTTGATCTTCTTTCTTAATCGAGGTAATAGAAGAGTGAACTAAATTGTGTTTTTATATATAGGGTGTCCCAGAATAAAAAGAACAAACTTCTAAGATAGAATATTTACTTAATTTTTAAATTTATTTCTAAATTCATATTTAATTTTATTTTATTAATGATTTATAACAATTTATAATTTTATATTTAAGACAAAAAGTCTTAATGAACCTACCATATAAATTGAGTACTAACGAAGTTACAGGGTGTTCTATGTTGAAATAAAAATACATTTTTTTGAATAACTCAAAAACGCCTGAATTATTTTTTATGAAATTTTTTGAATTATTTTCTATTAATTAGTCTGATATCACAGCAATTATTAGGTAAATGTGTGTAATTTGAACCAGGGACCTACAGGAACCTTTTTTACCCCCAAATTTTTACTCAGCTTGATAAATTTTGGGTTTGACTTTTTTCCCAAAAAAATAGACATTACTGATACAAAAAAGGCAGAAGGTTTGGTAGGTAAATTCTTAACAGGTTTGAAGATATGCACAATTGAATAGGTGAAAGTTCAATAAAATTTGCATATAAAAATTGAAAGAAACATTTGTTTCTTTTAAAGAAAAAAAAAAGTTGAGTTCATAGCGCTTGGAAACGTGACTAGGATTTTTTCGTGGTCGGGGGATTTGGAGAAGAAGAAGCCTCCCGTCAAATCTGTAAATTTTTTTAAAAATTTAAAAACATTGTCGAAAAACCTATAAAATTTTTGTCCTTCTCGAATATCTAAATCGTACATATCTCAAAAACTGTTGAGAATTTACCTACCAAATCTTATGTCTTTTTTGTACCAGAAATGTCTGACTTTTGGAAAAATATGTCAAAACCAAAATTTATTCAGCAACGTAAAAATAGAAAAAAAAACACACAAAAAATCATAAAAAATATTCAGCTTTTTGGAGTTATGCAAAAAAATGTACTTAATGTTTTTTTTTGAAGATTGAACACCCTGTAACTTTCTTAATACTCAATTTAGAGGGTAGGTTCATAAAACTTTTTGTCTTAAAATCAAGTACATGTTCTACCTTATGAGTTTGTCCCCTTTATTATATGGAACACCCTATATACAATAATATATTAGTATCATTATTAACCAATGACGCCATTTTTTTTAAATAGAAAAGAATAGAAAAAGAATAAAATGTATAAATCAGTTATTAACTGTTACGATATTGTTTTTTTTTATAGTCTTACCTGTCAGGGCAGAGAGAGGTGGTCTTTGAGATTGCGACTCGAACAGATCCTTGACTCGATTATAAATGACTTCTTGGGGATTATGAAGGTAGAAGGATTCCCCGTTTATGCTACCACTAGAACTGCTCTCTGAGCTGCTCGAGGCGCTGAAATGATACAGAATTAGCGAATATACTCATATTTTTCATACCTACCTACTATAGAAATTTCAGTAATAGTACTTTATATGGTTATTGAAGGCCGTTTTCTCTCGAACCCAAAAAGATCCCCGCCGAATAACCCGAATAGCGGGAGTATATGTTTTCGAGGACGCTCAAAATTGGGAAAATATGATCCAAACATGGTTTTTCCCCAATTTCTCGAAAATCTTTTTGCGGATATCTAGCATAGTTTTTCTTGAAATGAGGGCCCAAAAGATCCCCAATTTTTAATTTTTTTTTTTTAGAAAATTACTAGAATCGCATTTTAATAAGGGTAAATGTTACCTCCAAACTAGTATCGTTTTGTTTGGATCATTATTTTATTATTTTTGTTCTTATTATTATTTATTATGCAAAACCCCTTACCTATGTCTGTGGTTATTCATAGGGTTGATGTAAAGTCCATCCTGGGGGGCGTGTGGAGCTTCGATGGATCTGGGATTTAAAGGGGGATGAAGATAAAATGGCTCAGAATTGCTGGACGATTTCTGACAGTTAGAGCAATCGCTGACTACGCTGCCGCCCTGAAAATATAATTATTTTACTAAAGTGTGTTTTTACTCAAGTATCTGGTAGCACAACACGCTTTCAGTTTTAACAGAAATGCCTTTTGTTACATGGGAGTGTAAAAATCTTCAATAACATTTAATAAATAAATATTTTTTTACTCACCCGCTTTACTCGATCATTGTTTCTTCTAGTGCAAGAGCAAGGATGCTTGCTAGTGGTTTTGTCGTTGTCTTTATAGTCTGGTGTTGTCCCATGTTGTACCAAGACGTTGAGACACTGGAAAAATTTCGTGTATTATGAAATAAGAGCGATAAGAGCGATAAGTATGAAATTAATTTTTTTTTCTACCCACATCTATGCGAGTTTAAGAATTCAAATCTACATACCTCGACTTGTTGGTTTTCTGCAGCATCGTTGATAGGGCTTTTTCCATACTTATCCAATGACAGTCTAGCTCCGTGTTTTAACAACCAACGAACTGTTTCCAAATGGCCCCTGGATGCTGCAAAATGCAAAGGAGTTGCTCCGTCTCCATCTCGCAGGTTGGGATCAACTCCTTGTTCTTGAATCTGTGAATTTTTTGTTGAATTTAATTGAATCAAGCAATCTCCAAATATGAAGAACATTACCAAATTAGAGTATAAAGATACATGAACATCAATTTTCTAGCGAATATTTCTAAAGTAATGAAAAAAATCCACCTTTGTAACTTTTATGAAATATATCCCCAAAAAAGCACCTACCAAACTGAAAATTGCCTCAAAGAAATATAATGAGATTGTGTAAAATATACTGACCATCCATTTGACGCAGTTGAGACAACCCATTTGACTGGCAGCATGTATGGGCGCCATACCATCTTTAGCCCTTACATAGAGAGAGCCTCCCGCTTCCAGGACCAGGAATTTCAGCACATCCAAGTGTCCTTCCTGGGCTGCCAAGTACACCGGAGTTACATCATTGTCCATTTGGGTATTGGCGCTGGAACAGAGAAAGAAAATTAAATTTCTATTATCATCTTCAGATATTTTTGATCGACAACTTTCAAAACACGTTTAACATACATTCTAGACAATATAACAGCTGGCGGGAGTACTTAAGAAACAGCCGTAGTTTAGTGTCTAATTAAAGAAACATGCATGTTTGACTAGGTAGCACTTATTAGCACAGCCGAGACGTATACATATAGATAGTGGTAGAGGCTATTATATTGAATAGGTACCAGCCAATGCATTCAATCTGCATTTTTGTTGCCGATTGAACACTGATTATCTTTTCGCTAGTGGTTATAATAAATTATAATATACAGGGTGATTCAACAAAAAACAACCCCTATCTTTTATTGCGAATTCGTATTAAGTGAAAAACATGCACAAAAAATGTTGCAGGTACCTGGGTCTTATGCATTATTTTTTGTCGCCGAAAACTAATTCCCAATGAAAAAATAGGGATTATCACGTTTTTTGGCACTTTTTGAGAAGTTTTTGTTACTTCAAAATTTTACCCCTTTATTAATATTAATCGACACCAAAATTGAGAAAAAAATCTTCAATAGTTTAGGACATATTGAATAAAATTGATTTTTTTTTCTTCCAAGTTTAACACCCTGTATCTAGAAAATAAAGCATTTTAGAGAAAAACTTTATAGAAAAAAATTCAATTATTGTTACGTGTTCTACCTTTTGCCGGAGTTATGAAAATACAAACTGGAACTTCTGGAACAAAAAATCGCAATTTTTCCCAATTGATTTTAGGAGCGCGGCAAAAATATTTAAAACTGTTAATTTTTTATATTTTCCAATGTGTAAATCTTCGGTAAAAATCAACTGAAAACTGTGAATATTCTTTAGAATCAACCAAAAATGAACCTTGCGGGATTTTTTGACTCTTGGCGCAGTTTATTAAAATTGCGAAAATTGCCAGTTTTGGTCATTCTGTATTAATAATTCTTCATGGAATATGACATGTAGAACTCTTTCGTTTTTCATTTGGTACAATGTTTACCTATTTAGGTCAAAATGGAAAGATTGTCAAAATCTGCAAAAATTTTTAATTTCCTTGGCCCTAACATGTATATGGTGGTGGCTAGAGTCAGTCCTGAAATTGGTGCCCTGTATAAATAATTTTGAACTGCGATGAATGTAACAGTATCATTTTAATGTTCAGTAGACATTTCACTAAAATCAATAAGGACGACCATTTACCCAGTTTTTGTTTATTTATTTTAATTATATATTTACAATAATTATTATTATTGATGTCAAAATTCAGAAAAACTTTTATAATTCAAATATCTGGCAAAAAATAAGCAAAAAACATGTTATAAGTAGAACTAAGACTAAGAGAAAGTGACATATCGGATGAATGAAGCGAACTGACTGGGCTAGCCGGCAACGTAGGTATATTTCGGTAGAAATCAACATCGAATTTCCATATAAATTTCCATTTATTTCAGATTCACAAAACAAAGAATACCTAGGTAACGCTTTCTTCCGCCGGTCGGGAATCTACAAACGGACGTAATAAATACGTTAAAACCATTCAGGTTTGCTTCAGGTGAATTTCAGAGTTAATTCACCCAATTATGCTAATTATATGACAGTCACGCCACTAATTACAGCAATGGCAATAAACTGCGAAGCATTAATTCCTTTCTTAACTTAACGCTCTTAATCAGTTTGAATTGTTAACAATCGACCATCCTTAATAATAATAAATTATATGCTTTTCGTGTGTTTAAACTTGACATTGTATCTGCTTGTTAAATCTTTTAATAATTGGGAGGTAGGTATGCATAAAAGAAAGCTGACATTGTGATGGCTACTACTAACACTACTACCACTAGTTACATTTTTTTTTATTGAATGTATAGATTTCCGTTTTTAATATTACTGCCTATATGATATCTTTACAGAACTAGCTATTATCGTAACAAAAATGTAACTAAAAATCAATTAATTAAATAAATACACAAATTTAAATCAGAGTAGATGGTATGAGTAGGTAAGTAAAAAAAAGAAAATATTTTGAAACATTATTTCAAGAAACACTAGGTAGTCAAGACATTGAATTCCTAATATTTTTTATAGAATCAAGTACCTTCTAAATTAATAGACGGATCACCCTATATATAAAGGGAATAAGTGAAAAATTCAAAAACATTTTTGAGATATAGGTCCATCTTCACGCTCTTTGTGTTGAGATGAAAAAAAAAAATTGGTCAAATGGGAGCATGCCCACCTTTCAGAAATTTTGCATTGTTTTATTTACCACCCTGTAGAAACTTTGTATGAAGTACTGTATTTAACAAAAATAGTAGTAGCAAAGGATTGAACCAGCGAACGCTCTAAACAGAAATTTTGAATTGCTTGAAGCAATTCAAATTTTAATAGCACCAAAGTGGGACAAATTTGGTCGTGTAACGTTTATTTCTTCGATCAGTTTAGATAATCGATATTGAAAAATAAAGCTTGGAAGCAAACTGGAAAAAAATACTTGAAAAAAAAACAAAAAAGCTGTTGCAAAGATTTGGAGATATTAAAAAATATAATAACAACATTTTTTTTATATCTTCGATGGTCAGTTTTCAGTAAAACTGTGGGAATTGGCATAGCTATACAGGGTGTATCTGATTAACACCGAAAAAATTTAGGAATGATTCTTTGGTCAAAAATAAACAAAAAATTTCCTATTAACGTGTGTCTTGGAAATGTATCGTTTTTGAGATACAGAGTGTCAAAAAAAGATTATTTTTCCAGTTTTTGAAGATATCTCGGACTAATCTCTCCAACTTTTTTAAATATGCCAGTGACGGAGATTTTTAGAGCTGGGGGGGGGGGAGATTTTGCCCCCAATATCTGCGACACTAAGCAAATTGATATTTTTTGAAAGCTCACTTTTAACCGCCAATATTTTTTACACAAAAAAATACTCTTGGTCATAACTAACGTGGGATTTACGATAAAAAAACCCGCATTGAATGTTTCAAGACAAGTGTCGCAAAATGCAGAGCAAAAAAACTTCACCCAATCCTAATATCTTCGCAAGTGGCACATGAAAAAAAAACTGAATTGGCATTAAAAAAGTAGCTACTTTTTCATATCAATGATATGACATTTACAAAAGCTGAGTTTAGTATCTCAAACGGTTCCCCAGATATCTTGAAAAAACTGGAAAATAATCTTTTTTGATACCCTGTATCTCATAAAGGGTGCATTTCCGGAACACGTTAACAGAAATTTTTTGTTTATTTTTGACCAAAGAATCAACCCTTAAATTTTTTCGGTGTTATTTAGATACACCCTGTATGGACAGTATACCTATGTAATAGTGAAACCCCAATTTCAAGATCCAATTTTAAAGATCATTTTTAAATGATCATTATTATATACAGGGTGTCCGGAAATTATGAGCAAAAAATTAAGGGGGTGATTCTTCTTGATGAAATATTGCCAAAAGTATCTATAATTTTTTTTCGAAAACTCAAAAAGAAGAAAGTTATAAGCCTCCAAAGTTGATTTTTTTAAATCAATATTTTTTTATAACTTTTTTTCTAGTGTACGGATTTTCTTAAAATTTGACACACTTGCCACTGATGTTGCTTTACATCCTTGGTCCAAATTAGACTTGAATCTGAATTAGAATTGAAGATACTTTTGGCAATATTTCATCAAGAAGAATCACCCCCTTAATTTTTTGCTCATAATTTCCGGACACCCTGTATACAGGATGATTCTTGTAACATGAAATACATATCCAAATATCTCGAAAAGCGCGCACTCTTCAAAAAAGTTCTACAAAAAAGTGGTTTTCTTCGGAGATGGACATCGTTTAAACATAAAAACCACCCTATACTCCTCATCTCTTGCCAGGGTAACTTTGAAATTTTAACCTACAACCCTTATTTTTTAGTGCAAATTAGTATTCAGACAAAAAAGTTTAACAGATAATTTGCGATTACACAATTTGCACACAATTTGCACAAAACACAATTTGCGATTACCTATTCATAGATGGCGCTGTGTAATCGAGGAAATGTGATTTTGTTCATTTCTTTCAATAATCTGAAACAGTAATCACTCTTTGGAAAAATGTTTTGTACAAAAGTGGTTTTGTTCGGCGGGGGACATCGTTTCAACACAAAAAGACCCTACATCCCTTACCCCTTGCGAAGGAATGGAGGTAATTTTTAAATTTTTAATAACAACCGAATTCGTATTAAGTGAAAAAACATGCGCAAAACAAGTATGTTTCAGGTAAGTCTTACGCATTTTTTGACGCTGAAAACAAATTCGCAACAAAAAATAGGGGTTGCTATTTATAATTTCAAAGTTACCACTCCCTGGATAGGGGGAGGGGTGCAGGAGGGGTTTTATGTTCAAGCGATGTCTCTTATTTCACAAAACCACTTTTGTACAAAATATTTCTCCGCAGAGTGCTTACTTTTCAAGTTTTTGAATATTTCCCGTTATAAGAATTAGCCAATATTGTACATATACAGGGTGAATCATAATATGTAACGAATAAATCAATTTTCTTAGGTAATATTTGTAGAATTGAAAAAACCCGAAACAGGTCAATATTCTTCAGATGAATTTATGTTCTATTGACGTAACATTTTTATAAAGGGGTTCCTTGGCTCAGTAATAACGGCATTGTCGATTTTTCTTAATAGACTTTTCAGATTGTCTGAGAAAATCCAATAAAACTGAGAAAATGTATTCATTCGTTACATATGATTCACCCTGTATATACATGTATATTTAATTTGCCTCATTAAAATTTTTTTGAGATTTTTTTCAAAACTCTCAATATTGGATTGATACTTGTATAAGTACTTGTATATATTGTATAAGCTCCTCACTTGAACTACTACTAAGATATGGGTTGTCAAAATAAGTGTGATAGGTATTTATTAATGTGGTGTTGGAAATTGATAACTATTGGTAAGTAGTTAAACCGCACATGATTGACCAGGAAATTTGATATGGATCAAACATCAAAATATACAGGTGTCCCATGACTCGATGGTTATAGCTTAAAAGCGTATTTTTTTGACAATTTCAAGTCGAAATATTATACTTTTGTCTAAAATTCAAAAGTTAAGAAGTTATGTGTGATCAATAAATTCAACGGGTAAAGTAAAGACATTGTTGAATAAAGTTATGTAATATTTTGTTAATAAAAAAAAGCAAAAGGGCACTTTTGACTTAAAATTGTCCAAATAATACGCTCTTAAGCTATGGCCATCGAGTCACGGGACAACCTGTATACTTATTTTTTATCGAGTTTTTTATATTTTATATCAAGCAATTTCTAATGGTTTTTAAAACAACTTTGAGAAACCTAATACAATAAATTTTGTTTTCGCCCATGAGGAGTATTAGGATCAGTGGGATATTATTATGAGCAGTTCTAAAAAAATGTACCAGTAGGGCGCTGCTGTTGATGGAGATCAGCCAGATGGTGAATTTTCGTTTGTTTGTATTGTTTAAATAACCTTAAAATCGGTGTGTTAAATAGTTTCATTAAAAAAATGTCTTGTTGTGTTGTACCTCTTTGCTCATGGTCGAACGCAGGGCATCAATTTTCAAAAAATTCAGAATTTGAAAAGAAATGGCTTTTTTCAATTCAAAAAAGAGACCACAAAAGAGACCATATAAAGAAACCAATTTGTTTCCACAAATTTTTCTCATAAATGCAAGAAACATTTTTTCATTCAGCATAAGGTATTCGACATAAGGTATTTTGAATATAACTGCATCTTGGAAAATGCTGTCCTTGCTGTCCTGATAAAAGTGATTTTTAGGAATGATGTAATTTTCCAAGTGATTAAGGGTGTAACACGAAAGAAATTGATCAAGAGTGTAACACGAAAGAAATCTTAAAATATAACGTGAAGTAAAAATAATTAACAGCAATAATATTCTCAATACGTGTTCAACTCAGCAGCAAATGAAGCATTAAAAAAATATTTCAACAAATTTGTTTTCGTGTCTTATTTGCCTAAAAAGACACTTCCATACAATAAAAAATTATTTATATTTATTAATTTTCTAGCTCAATATTAAAAGACCATGGATATCCTATACAGGAGAAGATGTCAAGCAAACGTCTACTCTTTATATTTTATAACGTTAATGATAATCATTATTGTGTCATGTGAAATATTTGCGAGTATATTCTCAAACATAATTTCATTATAGAAATTGCTAATGAAACATAACATTGTCGGAGGTCGATATATGGATTTAAAAGGAAAAATCAACAGATTTACGATCCTAGAAACTATGCCCATCACCTTGGCCATATACTTTCACTTGGACATAATCAGCAGCCGAAAAGAAAGCTTCATAACCATTTGATTGCGTGTACCACTAAAATTAATTTTGATGGCGGTCTTCCCCGGATTAATCTCAAGATGTTACAATGTTTAATACCTTGAGCAGCAGTTACCTGTTGAACACAGTGGCGTACCGTCGTTGGGTTGGGTTTTATTTATAGGATCCGTCTCAGCTTATTATTAATATTTTCATCTTCAAATAAAAAAAAAAAAATTATATTACAAAAAATATTGATTTCGATTTAATGCCTAGGTATATAAATTTTTTGCCGTAAAAATTAAGATAAAATGATAATTTTAAATTATTAAGCATCATTGGCTCCTATATCATAAAGAAACTTTCCTGATTTTTTTATTTATTTTTCCAAAATATGTGAAATTTTTGTGCACAGAAAAATCTTATGAATAGCGAAGGATCAACGTTGGCCTTCTTTCCGGTGGGAGTTTGAAGCATTTTATTGTTATTTATATCAATTATACAATAAAAGTAAGTGTGTAGACACGACGTGACACTTAAGCGGTCTCCATGTTCAAAATGACTCATTGTTTTGAGTTAATCACTATTCTCTATTAGCAGGTCACTGCCCTTATTCGGAACAAAAGTCTGGTTGAAAATTTAACTTTTGATAAGGTTAAAAAATTTATGAATTTTTTGTTCTTTGCTTTTAAATCACATTTAAATTTTTAGGCAAACGGGAGGGTATACAAGTTTTGCTGAAAGCTTTGATTTGAAAGGAAAAAGTTTTAAAATAAAAAAGTTTCTTCATAATTAAAAAAATGGTGTATTTTTTTATTAAAAAATACACTAAAATCGAATTTTCTTATAAGTAAAATACAAAATAAAAATGAAATAAAATATAAGCTAGACTTTCGCGTTTGGGGCGTGAGAATATTCAGACATTATACTAGAAATCAATTAATCGCCTTCGTGTGAGCTTTTTGTTGTAAAATAAATCACGGCTCGGAACTCATTTTATGGAAATGAGAATTGAGAAACGATTACCTAATGGTAAGAAGTTGACCAACTTTTTGCTCACTCTGCTTGAAGATATGGACTTCAGAATTATGTTCTTCCAGCAAGATGACTCTAAAAAAATAGCTGAACATTCAACCAAATAAGATTTTAAAATTTTCTTGCGAAAAACTTATTGGCAATTCGGTTTCGTGATATAACTTTCTAAAACTAAAGGTATTTCTATTCCCTGTAATTAAAATTACCTATTTCATTAAAATGAAAATGAGAAATTAACAAAATCAGATCTGCTATTATTAATAATTACCTACGGTAGTAGTATGCACCAATAAATGCGATGTCTGGGTACGATTTCTATGACTAGGTCGTTGTAATGCGATAATGAGGTAAAAGTTTAAAATTTTTACACTGAAACATTGTGTGCAACATTGTCTATTATCTTGCAGCCATAATCATAAGGTATGTTAACATGGTTGTAAGAAGTGTTGATGCATTTCGTGCTCTAATTGCTTAACATAGGTACTCGTACTGATAAGTCATACTGATTAAAAAATAATCATGAAAAATATTCAAATATGATCAAATATGATCATAAAATTGCTGTATTTATTTGCGCTTATTATAAAAGCAGCAAAGCACGTTAAGAATTTACACTATTACAATTATTACTTGTTTCTTATCAATACGATGATCCAGAGTAGGTAAAGAAGTTCATATAATCGAGGATAAGTACCGAGTGTAACAAACAGTATGTCGTGTTTTAATTCATTTAGAATAATAGTATTACTTGCATGACTGTATCTTAAAACTCGTGTATTTAATGAGTTAATGATAGTTATTTGTATAAATAGGCAAAAAATTTAAGAATTGCTCGCGCGGTCGATATTCCTCAGCTGAGACGAAGCCGAAGCTAAGGAAGTTATTACCAAGACGGTAAATTTCTTATTATAGCATGTCGAACAAAAATTTTCTGCCTGGAGTTCTGTCTTACAACATAATTTCGTTAAATACCAAATTCGAGTTGGACCCCACAGTTAATTCTTATTCCATTTGATTGAAAAAATGGGAAATCGTTAAAATCTATTTACGTTAAGATAAAATTATCTTCGCCCTTATTTGTAGTGGTGCATGAGAGTCTAGTTACCGTCACGTGACACTGAATCTGACACTTAAATCCAAAATGACCAATAGGATGGCATTTCTAACCCCATCCACAGCTTTTAGAGTCAGTCTCGGTCAGTGCAGATGAAGAAAAATCCATAATTTAATTATTTTAGAGTAAACCGGGGCGTAAAGATTTCAGAATATGGACAAATATGTCCTGTATACGAGAGATACAGAAGAGACTAAAATTACCTGAGTTAAAGGATTTGACACCATAACACGACATAATCTATTTGTGTATCAAATCTCGCATTCTTTTTAATTCATAGGTCTGCTGGTCTACAGAATATTTCTGAGAGATTTGATCAGAGAATAAACACAAGGGCGTTATCTACCCAGAGCTATCCAAAACTTCTGATAAGCTTTGATTCTTCTTGATTCCATATTGAGTTCCTGATGTTTACCAAACCGCTATTCATGTGTAAGGAATTAGTTTCTGAAGTCTATTCTGGGACCACTTCTGTTAGGTATATTCGTCAATGATTCTTCTCAGACGAGTACTTCTTGTTTAGTGTGCTTAAAATTCTGTAAGCTTATTCTTAAAATATACATTATTGGGTTCGCCCGCATGATGATTGCCATTACTACAGATTTATCTTCGATTCTACAAGGGGTGGAAGAATATTATTTCGAACCCCAAATTTGTGTCATATCTCGTCAAAAAATTATACCAATTTCTTTCACTTGCAAAATAAAGGACTCTTTATTTTTCGACCTTATGTGCATGTCTTTCATTTGATAAAGGTGTTAGATTCACAATCGAATAGGCTTAAGTTGCCTGGAGTCCTTAACAGATTCCTTAAATGTTGATTTTTGTACTCGGGGTAGCTATTCTCAGTCAGTTGGTATGTTTTATTGCCATTTCCAAGCGAATTACCACCATCCTGCATTATCTAGCACCCCATCCAGTTCCAGTTCTGGGAGAAGATTTAGGAGTTCCGAATGTTCTAAAGATGATAAGCCTTTTTCCGCTGGTTGGTAAAGACCTAGACAGCGGAATCTTCTTTGTTGTACTGCATGGAACTCGACCAGGGGATGTATTGCAGTTTCTACCCCCTTCGTGCAAAATTTTGTAGATCAATCTTGAGAAGGTGTGCTCCGGTATTACAACGCCCTGTGAGAAAACCTTTTTGCATTCTCAGTCCCTTTTTGTTGAATTTGATACAGAGGCTTCATATATTTTTGGCTGTAATTCCCAAGCATTAATTTGGCCTGTCTTAATCCTGTTTTAATCAAGACTGTATTTCTTAGTGATTGAGTCTCTAAGAATAGCTAGTAATGTGTTTCGCATTAGGTACGTAGCCTTGTTCCCTTCTCAAAATGGATAATCCTGTTTCTTCGGTAGCCATTCTATGATAAGCCATTTTTGCAGCAATTTGCATACACCTATGGTTCTTGTTATATATATACGCAAGCAAGTCTCTGTATTTTTGCACGAATATTCCGTGCAGTCTTCTTCATGGTTCGATTTGTCCTAGCCACAGCTCCATAAGTGATTATACGTCTCACTATCACGGTGTACATCCATTTTAGTTTACTTGAATTACACCCCCAGGTCTTTTCTGCAATGTTCCTTCACTCCATGAGGGCTCGAAAAGCTCTGATGACTTCCGTTCAATGCTTACCGCATCTAGGCTGGTTATTTGAAGTCGAAGATTTCTTTTGTTGGTAAATGCTATGAGAGTAGTCTTTGCTGCGTCTTCTTCTTACGATGTTTATTCCTGTTTGTATTATGTCACAAAGAGTTGCTTCGAACTTTTCTCTGGCTATTGTGATTATGTCATCTACATTGACTTGGCAATCGATGTCTTGATTCGATAGCTTCTGAAGCAGCTCATCTACCACTACTAGGCTTCACATACTAGTACTCTCCACAAGGGGAGTACTATCACCTCTGTGATAGTACTCTCCTTGTTCAGCTGAGACAAAAATGGGACAAAACAATATCCAGATCAGCACAACCTACAGGCTCCCCACAAGGGGAGTACTATCACAGAGGTGATAGTATCACAAGGGGAGTACTATCACAGAGGTGATAGTACTATCACAGAGGTGATAGTATCACAAGGGGAGTACTATCACAGAGGTGATAATACTATCACAGAGGTGATAGTACTCCCCTTGTGGGGAGTACTAGTATGTGGGGAGTACTATCACCTCTGTGATAGTACTCCCCTTGTGATGAGCCTGTAGGTTGTGCTGATCTGGATGGTGTTTTGTCCCATTTTTGTCTAAGCTGTTTTTTTTTTTTTTTTTTAAAAGAGGGAGCATCGGTCTTAACTGTGTAGGTAAGACATAGTCGCTCCACTCTGGTAAATTGGCTTTGAGCACGAACTCTTTAGCCACACACACTTTAAATTATATTTTCCTTTTAAACGTTCGATCGCTTGTTTTACTTTTCACAGACATTCGAAAATGAATCTGAAAAGTAAAGCGGGCCGAGGTGAGTTTCGAACCCGCGATCTATGGCTTCGTGGGCCAGCGGAGAACCACTTGGCCACGCAAGTCACTTATCTCAGCTGTTCTTGTTTTTAACATTTCACATATCCGTTTGGACACTGTGTTGTTTCCTTCTCTTTCAATTAGAGAGCTTTTGATTACTTCATGAGGAAGGTTATCAAAAGCTCTTTCTAAATTCACAAAGGCACAAGTTCCTTTTAACTTCAGTGTATTCCTGATCTGACTTGCTGATGCATGGCGGTCTCCGTAGATTTTCTCGCTTGATGCATGTTGGTTTGGGTGCAATGGGCACCCTCTCCAGTACTGCTGTTATTTAGTAGTTTTCTATAATATTGTAAGTAGTCTAAGCAATTTAAATAATCAAGAACTCTCTGCTATAGATTTTAATTTATACTAGAACTAGATTTTAAACTTTAATTTGTTTATAAATTATTGGAACAGAAAAATCATATATGAGATTTAAGTATCTAAATCTAAATGGAAAATTGCTTTTTGTAATCAAATATAAATTGACAGTAAACTTTTATTATTTCAAAAGTAATTGTTCATAACTAATTAAACAAACAATAAATTACATTCGATCAAATCACTTTTAGCGTTTATTTCCAGTAAGACTATAAGTACTGCTTATACTGTTGCGTAATTTATTGCAATAGTACAAGTACTTAATGCGTTCTACTTTACGAATTAATTAAGATGTGTTGTTTGTATTAGATAATTTCAATTTCCTGTCTTTAAATATATTTTTAATATAAATACATGGGTACTTACACTAATAAAAAATCTTTATGAGAGAAAGGAAACGCACAACTAAAAAATTTATTATGTAATACCTTAATAACAATAATAATTGTATTAGCATTTGTTAATTAATTAGTATGATATGATTCTTAGATAGTAATATGCGTTAATTAATTAGAATGAAATTAAACATAATTATTAGAAAAGTAAGTGACCGTTACTATTTAGGGCGTTTAATTTAAAATAATCATAGTCTGTTTTGCGAACCGGAAATTGCGTGAGTAGGTATTTCAAACATCATATATGTATACAGGCTATCTCATTAATCAGTATAGGAAATTCAAGTGAAGTTTCTTTGATAAATTTTATAAAGAAAATATTTTTGAAGCCTCCCTTGTGAAGTTAGAACAAAAATTAATTCACCCATTTATTTTTTTCTGAGACGATTTGAAATAAAAAATTAATAATATTTAAAAATTACCACCAAAAAGCTTCATAATATCATAATTTTATTCATCTCAATTTTTTTACAAAAACTTTTTCAATAATATTTTAATTTTATTTAAATTCACACTTTGGGTATACTTTTCACAAAAAATTAAAAATAAAAATAAAATCAGAGGCTTGCATAAACTTCGGGATGGTACTCCTCAACCGACTTTTAGAAACAAATGTCTTTTGTAAAATTTTGTGCACACCTTCTATGCACCATGACACATATTTTTAGTTCTACCAGTGGCGTTCTCGTTAGATTTGAACTGGATTATTTTTGAAATTGTAATACATATCTGAGAAATTGACCCGTTTTTAAACAAGTGTACGCAGAAAAGTGGATTTAATTTTTTTATTCTAAAATTCTAAAACCATTCGATTGCAAAAAATATGAGAGAACACAAGTATTGCTTAGAAATTAATGAGGATTTCGAAAATTTTCTTTAATAAAAATCGGTAGGACTAGAATTCCTACAAAGGATATTAGAATTAATTTCAACGACTTCTAGATTGCACTTCTATAATTCTTGATTGTACAGGGTGGTCCATCATATATAGGATATATGATATAGGATATAGGATATAGGACCATAGAATGACATAGGTACTCAGTTTAATTTTTTTTTTCGTTCGCTCACCAATGGTAAAAACTGTAATTCGGTGGTAAAGTGGAAAAAATTGATTCTTCTTCAATACATCGGTAGAAATTAATGATTATAATCAAAACCGCTGAAAAGAAATATAAAAAAACTAATTACAAGGCGGTTATTAAATAAAATATGTACATAAAATATGGAGATGGCAGATAGAATGATGGATGTGTGGTACATAATATAGTAATAAAATTTACCAAGATTATGAAGGGTAGGTATAGCATAAATCCTAAGCAAACAGTCATAAAAGAATCCCGATTCGAGTTCAATAGCACACTACATTAGACATTCTGCTAACTGCTTAAGTATTTATGATAGGTAACTACCCTCTTCAGAATATTGGTCACTTTTATTACTACCATATATCAATCATTCTACCTCTCATATCCATAGTTTAAGTATTTTATTTAATAATAATAATAATAATAAACACCTTTATTTATCACCATCATACATCCATATACCAATTTAACAATTCACCTAGACACTAATCCTGACAGTGACAAATTGGGGCGAAGTTCAACTTGAGGATCACATTATCCTCAGCTGCTCTCCCACTTAACCCCCTGATAACAAACATTGCTAAACTTTTACGAGCTGACAAAATATATATAATATTACAATAAAATAACATGTGAACGCGGCCATCCAAAGTACACATAATAATCATCACCTATTCCTGACAATCAATGACAATCAGAGCCACACTATCCCGCGCGCAGGCACCAAGGACAATCCATGGTCGTATCAACGATTCAGACTGCCAGGAAGGAGGTTCAGCAACGCTCTGTTAATTATTAAATTCAGTAAATAACTAAAAAGCCCATAAGAATCGCAAAGCTCACCCAACCCCACCAACCACACAGGTATCCGTCATGCACTACAGGGGGAACACCACAAGTCGACCGATCAGGATGACAGTCCTTTCAATGATTTAAATATGCTGTGATTCTAAATAATAGTCATGTACTGATCTTTTAAATTGTTTTATATTTAATCTTTTAATGCATTCAGGTAGCGCATTATATATCCTGTAGACATTAAATGTAAAAGATCGCTCGAACATAGCAAGTCGGTATCTTGGAAGAGATACTGCATCTCTTCTGCGGATATTAATATTATGAACATCAGTCCTGTATCTAATTCTATTGTATAAGTACCCCGGCAGTCGAGTGGTTACTATTGTATGATAGAAGCATGCTTGATGATACCTGAATCTGTTTTTCATATTAAGCCATCCAGCATCATTCAACTTGTGTGAAATGTGCTGATATTTCCTTATACCATATGAATACCGCAAACAAGCATTCTGAACTTTTTGAATTTTATACATTGTTTCCGAATCAAGGCAGGGAGAAAAAACAGGAGAACAGAATGTGAATTGGGACAGTACCAAAGTTTCGCAAAGCTGTAATTTCAATTTAAGAGGTATGTACGATCTATGAGGATACAATAACCGTAAACTTGAATAGGCCCTGCGGAGACAACTGTCAACATGCTGCCTATACCTAAAAGAGTTATCCATGACCAATCCAAGATTCCGAGCGCTTAAACTAACAGTCAATTCTGAGTCGTCAATCACAAGCCGAACGTCACGACGAACTCTTTCACAGAAAACCTTGCTACCTAAGAGGAGTACTGTCGATTTTCCAGGATTTAACTTTAGATTATGCTCTTTTGAAAACTGTAAAATACCCTTTAAGTCAGAGTTGAGCTGATTTAGAGCATCATTAATTTGTGCTGGATAAAAAGAAATGTACAGTTGTGTATCATCGGCGTACATATGCAACTTACTATTTTTGACAACATTGCCCATGCCAGAAGTGTATACTGTGAATAACAGTGGACCTAAAATTGAGCCTTGTGGAACTCCACTATTGAGATGACGTGGCATAGATGTACTTCCACCTATTCTCACTTGTTGCGTGCGGCCACGCAGGTAACTATCAACCATACTACATGCATCCTCCCCCAATCCAATATGACGAAGTATATCACCCATTATGTTATGATCAATAGTGTCAAATGCCCTGGAAAAGTCTAGCAAAACAAGAACAGTAATCTTGCCCTCATCCATAGCGCTGAGTATATCATCATTCACCTTTGCCAGAGCCGTAAGACAGCTATGACCAGGTCTGAATCCAGACTGAACATTCGGGAGCAATTTATTGTCATCTACGTATTTTCTCAATTGACTGTACATCACCTTCTCCAGGACCTTCGACAAAACGGGAAGTATACTGATCGGTCTTAGATGAGACCACTCTGTCGGTTCAGGAATCTTAGGCAAAGGTAATACCAGAGCCTGCTTCCATGCTGCAGGAAACGTATGTAATAATAAGCAGGAATTTACTATATTTGTAATATGATCAAGAATGATTGAACTGCATGTCCTGAGCATTCGAATACTGATCTCATCACATCCTACAGAATTAGATTTGATATCACTGAGCATCCTTAAGACAGTTTCACTATCTGTTAATACAAACGAGAAGAGTTCCCTATCGTTAACCCTGCACCCTCTGTACAACCCTTTATCATATTCGCTGCCCCCACCAGATGACTCGCCTGGTATACCACTGAGAAAGTGTTCATTTACCCGCTCAACATTGCTTAAGTGCTCAGGAACTCCCACCCGTGTACCAGATCCGATGCCAAGATATCTCAATTCTCTGTAAATGAGCCGCGGCTGCCTGCTGCCCAATTTATACGTGAAATATGCTTTTTTTTCGTTGCGAATGCTTATATTAGTATAATTGCGTAGTTCCTTGTAAGTTGCCCAATCACTAGGTGACTGAGTGCGCCTATATTTCAATTTAGCTTTATCGCGCATCGAGATTAGCAGTTTAGCATTGTCAGTTACCCACGGTGTCGGCATCCTATCAACCTTAATTTCCTTAATGGGCATGTGTCTGTCATATAATTGCGTTAGGGTGTTGTTAAAGATCGTGATCTTATCATCTATACCATCTGTATAAAAAATACTGTCTAAATTTGAGTTTAATAAATCTTGAGACAACGAGTCTACAGAATAGTGTTTGAAATCTCTAATCCTAAGAAATTTTGATTGACTTCTAGGTCTTCCAACATTCAAGACCACATACACAATGTCATGATCCGTGATATCAGAATCGATCACCCCCGATTCACACACCAGATTTTCATGAAAAACAATAATGTGATCCAGTAATGCATCCCCACGGGTCGGTTCCCGTATGAGCTGAGTCAAGCCCACTGCCTTCAAGAATCTATCATACTTTATTGCCATGGGATCCTGTTGCTTTAACAGATCTATGTTTACATCCCCCAACATGAAAACATTATCAGTATTTATGCAATGTATTAAAAAGAAGTCCTCTAAGTCATCGATAAACTCTAAACAGCCATATGCATGATTGCGATAAGTGACACCTAACACAACTTTCACACCATTAACACTCAAAGACAGGCACAACAACTCCTTACAACTAGGGCTGGGTAATACTTCACATATTAAATCAGTACGAACATAAAATGCCAAACCTCCTCCACGCCGGTCAAAATCCTTTCTAATAAGCTTGTAATTCTGAATACTCAATACATCTCTATCTTCGGTTTTAGTAGAAAACAACCATGTCTCACTTAATGCCATTATATCTATGTCATTTGAGAATATGACCTCCCTTACTTGTTGCACATGTGGTACTAGAGATCTCACGTTAAGATGAGCAACTTTTAACTTCCGCATAATTCAACAATTTATTAAGAGTAACAATGACAGATGTACAACACACAGGCACCTATACACCATCCGTGGCCCCCACACGCGAGACAGCAAAGCTCACACATAATGTGTCAGAATTTATACAAATTATACAGAATCACACAGAATAACAGAAGATGATCAATAACAGTAGAGGAACCTTAATCTATATACAGTGAGATTTAGTCAGCTCCGTCGCAGCCAAAGCAAAGTCAGGTACAAAATCAACTTACAGATGTCTACAGTGCCTACCACTAGGAAATACAAAAAAAAAAACACAAATATCAAAAAGCAAAAACAGAAATTATGCCTCAAAAATCAAAGTAAGACATCCCCCACGTGTTCCACGTACAATCCCACCTTGAAAATACACTAGTAATTAACAATAATCAATAACGAATTAAATATCACTGCACTTACAAATTCATCGCGACTGTGAGATCATTACGATCTCCCCTGTATATCATCCAGTCCTTCGATTTCAACCTTGACTTGTCCCCTCTTTGTGTATACACGGCCATCCATTGTCCACACCTTCCTTAATTAAAGCCTTGTAATTAGTTTTAATAGTATATTATACCATAAGGGAGAGAAATGCGTTATTTTGGCAGAGGTGCAATTTGAAGACCGAGTACATCTCTCCCGAATGGTATATACTATTTTTTCCACGGTTTCATTAACTTAAAAACACATATTTTGTCATTATAAAGTAAGTAGCACCAGAATTATTGTATTCGGATTTATTTACTAGTCGTTGAGTTATTGTCATAACTACGAAATAAGCAAACAATACAAAATAATGTAAACTCCATAATGTAAACTCCCTTGGGAGTATTATACTCCCTTGAGAATAATCGATTACTTCTGTTTTAATTTTCATGTCATAGAAACTGATTTCTACTCCCGACCGTGGAAAATTTTTTTTTTCAGCAATTTTGATTTTATTAATCGATTTCTACCGATGTATTGAAGAAAAATCGATTTTTTTTTGCCCTTTTACCACCAATTTTTTAACGCTCGTGGCCGAACTAAGAAAAAATAAAATAAACTGTTTATATAATTCTATGGTTCCATATTAATTACACGAATCTTCAAAGTTCCATTTTTTTATCTTCAAATTTTAACGTCAATTTCGGGGGGTGGACATAAGTGATGGAGTAAAATATGACCAGCGTCTCGTTTTCCTTCAATGGTGTAACGATGGACCAATTTATCGAAAGTGTCAAGTCCTCTTTTGATGGTCTTCTTTATTTTTATATAAAATTCAACGATTTGGAGAATTTTTGTCGAATTTGGTCTACCAATTTCAGGCTGTATGATGGTAGGTATAACCCAAGAACAGCCTTCGTTTGCTTCGATTTCGGAGATCAAATCAAATTTATATGTCCTATGCTGCTCGAAGCAATGTAACCGTTGTATTTTTACATAATATTTTGCAAAAAGCGCCTTTAACATACTTAGTCAATAATGTCTCATATATTGTATGTAGTGCCGTCAGGAGACGAAACGAGTAAATTTAACGGAATACGCCGTTTGTCGATTATTGCGATATGCCGGTTCGCAAAAAAGCTCGCAAAATTTTATTATTGAATAAAAATTTCGTTCTCTTTATTAAGATAATCTTAATTAGCAATCAATTATTTCGGGATCTTCATTATTCCATGTTAAGCAACATTTGAATTAATGTTTAGAAAAATGCAGCATGTTGGAAAATTTGCAGTTCAAATAAATCAGTTTCTTTATCAAAATAACGTTATTACTGTTGCAATAAATAAATATGTAGAGCTAGAGGAGTGGCATCTATAAAGAATGGAAAAAGAATTATTCTGAAGTTAGAATAGGTACTTAGGTAGGTAGATACTTATTGAATCGAACATCTGCTGCTAGTTGAGGAAAAGTGCACATTGAGGGTAGATTAAAATTCCGAAGATAGATCTTCAGCGTTTTATAATGACAAGTTATCTTAAATTGCATTGATTGAGTACATTGTCCTGGAAACCTATAAAAAAATCGTCTTCTTGTAACGTTATCGATATCATTACGCTATACTTATAAGCGCTACAGATGGAACTTGTTTAGCAGAAAACGTTTTATAAGTAAGAGAAAATGTGTGTAAATCTAAAACAGACTTATAAATATTTTAAATTTTTAGGTTTATTAAATCACGAAGCGTCAAAAGATATACGGTATTCACCTACATTGAACTAACTTGCTTTATTTATGTGATTATTTAAATAAGTTTGAGAAAAATTTCCTTTATTTATACTTAAGAAGAAACCCAATCTTTTTCTATTAATTTTTAAAGAAATTCGTTGCTCTATTTCAGCTTATAAAATTCAATTCGGTTTATTTGAGAAAGATATTGTATGCGTATAAAAAGCTTTCAATACTGTGACTGCGTTCCAGTGACAACTCAATCAGTGTTCTTCGGATCATTGAAGAAGTTGATAACATTTTTGAAAAATATTTATTACATCAAAACAATTTTTCGCAGCCTAAAGGTGCATCGGCGGATAGAGTTGTTGAGGAGGTCCTCGAAAATAATTTATTTATGTTGTTTTTTAAATCTTCAAATTATAATTCTTTGTGTAATTTTTATAAGTATATCCACTACCTACTTGGAAAACTTATCAACATAATACTAGAAATGTGTTTTTATGATAAAAACTTTGATAAAACTTATGAAAAAAGTACCTACTTCTTTATTTAAGAAGAAGGAAGCAGTAAGAATGTTATGGACTTCTAATGTTGTTTTTCAATTTCACATGGTATGAAGATATTAAAGCACAAAATAAGTGCTTTTGGAAGAAAATTCGAAAACAATTAAAACATTTTCAGAAAATAAGCAAAAGCTCCTGAGAATGAGAGCTTTATTCGGATTCGAAAGGGATATTTTGTCCTCTCTGTCACTGTGAATTTATCTCTACAGTTCCCATTCTTCCTGAATTGATAGGTGATGTTATTATCTTTCCAAACCGTGAAAATACATAAAAGTAACATTGACAAAAAAGGATACTACAAAATTTTTTTTTCAATTTTTCCTCTTATTATTTGTCTTTTTGTTTTTTTAATAAATACTTTTTATATTGTACATAAGACAGCAAAAATGTATCTTTTATTTTCATTCTCTGCCGCTACAAATATTCTTTTATATCATTACTTTTGTAACCATATTTATTATGAAATGTCTCAGTTCATTGCCTAAATGCTGGTTGATATTTCTATCTTGATTCTTTGAAATTTGTTTCTGCACTCCAATCTGATGTCTGAAAAATTTCAAATTCCCTCTTTCTGTTAATTTTGTAAGTTAAATCTGAACAACAACTTAAGAAGTCGTAGATTATGATTTACAAAATGAATTCTGGACCTCATAATAAATTACAGGAACAAGTGTCCTGAACAGCTGAGTTATAAATAATAGAATAAATAAATATGACCTACTTTGGTTCAGTTAGATAGGAAAATTGCCCAAATTTGCTGAAAATCTCAAGGAAGCTACGAATTCTTTGCTTGTTTTCATTAAAGCAAACTTAACATCGAGTAACTGTACCTATTCGGTACTAAAAAATTGATTCCAGCAAGGTATTTCCAAAATTTGATAAATTATGACTATGTCACCAAAAATTATTGCAGCGACGTTTAGACATAATGGATTATGGTCGTAAGTAATATGAAGTTACAACTGAAATGGCAATTGGGGTTGAAGGATATTAAGAATTTTCTTTTCTTAAGAACTCTGATACTTCAGCTAATCACAAATTACTTATTTTTTCTTAACAGTATAATAACTACTTATGTACCTTATTCTCGGAGCAGAATTCCTTTTTTTGCGCCCCATCTTTCTCGCTCGTGTCCTTTCCATGCAATAAAACTTTAATCAAATTTCGCACATTGGTTAATAATTAATATTTAACGCAAAAAAAACTACAATAACACAAATCACTACAGTTAGTCTTCATTCCAAGTCAATAGGTTTGCACTGAGAACAGTAACACATGAAGGCTTATCCGAAGCACCGGTAATAAGAGAAAAACAAGATCATATCGGAATTAAAGCACGAAGGTTTAGTGTAGTGTGCAGTTAGTACGGTACTAAACACTAAACTCTATGGCTGTGCAAGTAGAGCCAACGATCTTCAGCGAGTGGAAGAAAGTGCCTCTGCATGGATCTTTCAGTTGAAAAACCGCAGCTCGCGTGTAAAATCGCTTGTGATTGCCATGAGAAGACGTCGAAGCTCTAATTGGGGGCTTTTATATTTGATGGCAAAATGAGCTATTTATTGTTTTATTGCAAATAAAAAATATTTTTTTACCATAAGAGACTAATAAGACAGTAAGAATCAAAGAGGCATGCTCAATAGGTACTTATTAACTTTATCCGGATTAATGTATATTAAGCAGGATTAAATGGATTGATTGCATTTAATATGAAATAACCTCGATTCCCGTTAAGCTATCCCACTTGCTATTTATTATTATTAGTTACTCATTTATTAATTATTATTAGTCTTAATTAGTAGAATACTTTAATTGAAAAAGATTTTTGTAGAAGAAAATATAACTACTTAGTTAATAAATGACGGAAGCAAAGAAACAGTTAGCAAACTTGATTTGGATTGATGATTATTCCTATTTAAGTAAATAAATAAAAATATCAAATTTATTTTTTAATAAGTTTACACATAAATTTTTGTTTCGAACTTATCGAAAAGTTGACATAGTTTAGTATATTAAATCATGTGGCCGTTCTCGCACGAGCGGGCCGAGTTGGTAACGTGATGATGACCGAAAAATTGGGGTATTTTAGAATCGTCTCTGCAAAGCTCTCGCCATATCGCTATAGTAAATTTCCAGAATATTTCTATGCTCTGCTCATGTGTTTGTCAGTAGTTGATATGATTCGAACTTAAATGAAAGCAGGTTTTGAAAAACCATATTTTGAATTAAAACTGAAAGATATGTTTTGCTTTTAATGGTGAAAATTAATTTACTTATTTATTTAATGCTCTCCGTTTTTGCAAGAAATTTCTATCCATGACAATATTTTAAATGATCTCTGTAAATGATGATATACTACGTATAATGTTAAGATTCAAACGAAAAACCAATATATCTCTACATAATATTATATAGGATTAACAATCTGCCAATTATTATTGTGAATCATTTTATTACTTTCATTTAAAAGTTTTCTTTATTTTTAATTGGTTATATTAATTGGTTTTAATTGAACAGAATATAATATTAGCTCCATTTACTGGCATAGGTATGCCATAACTTACCAGTTCGACTTTTTTAAATCTCACTAATCCATTACTTTCTATTTTGTGGCCTCAAACGCAAAAGCAATGCTTTCTTCTTGAACATCTTTTATCCGTTTTGTGGGACAAAACATATTTATAGTTAGCTCAAAAACAATCATTATAAAATTCGAAAAAACAAATGATAGGTATATAATTTCACATAAGTTTAATGTAAGTATTAGGTAATTATAAGTGGTATAATAACCTTCTAATAGCAAAATTCTTTTTTCAGCAAAAAAATCTACACAGGGTTCTTAATATGTATAATAAATAATTCACTTCAAGCGTATTCATTAAGATGATTCCACCTGTAAATCACCCAGGGAAACAGTTCTCACACGAATGGGAAAGTTATTCACATCATGTAACGTACAATATGTATACTGTGCCCGCCAAAAAGATCGCACCATACTTATTATAGGAAATTTTGTTGTTTTTCATTTTTTTATTTTTTTTGTCATAAGTTTGTGCTTTTCAAAAGAATAAATTTGAGCATACTATAGATACATGGTGTGAAATTTAGTTCCAGAGAAAATGGCATTTTTCAAAATTACCGGTGTTTGCCGGAAATTTGGACAACACTCGTTAGATTTTCATCAAGTGCACTGTCAGTGATGAAAGAATTTTTTTGATGCAGATTTTCAACAAGTGATGTCTTTTGAAATTGCAACTTTTTGCTCATTTTAGTGTATTTTTTTTTCTTAGTGTAGGTACCTAGCTACTAACCTATAATTTTGAATTTCAAATATTTTGACTAGGATGGGACTAATAAATAGGAGCGCAATTTTCGAATTTAATCAAATTTCCTCACATTTTTCTTTGTTTTTGGTGCAACGCGTATTCAACATGAAAAAAACATTTTATAAGTTCAAGTTTAATTTCTATTTCAAAACAAATAAAGAATATACCTAATTGACATTTTTGAACGCCGTTTTTACAAAAAGATTTTCAAATAAGCGTTTCTTAATTTTTTGAGGTTATAAAAATGGAAAATCTTCAATTACAAAGCAGTGCTGCCACATTTTGCAAATTACAAATTTTATTAATTTTTTCAAATGGCAAATCAAAACACATCAGAAATTGAATGAAAACAACTGAATTTAATCCTATGTTGGTGTAACATAGTCAAAAAATCTTTTGGCGAAAACGGCGTTCAAAAATATAAATTAGCAATCTACAGATGTTGCACTTCAAATGGAATCACCTCAGAAACTTTTTAATTTTTGGTATTTTCAAAAAACTTTTTTCCGTATGTAAAGCTTTCTTAGCTTTCTTAAATGGATAAACTACATCTTAACTGTTGCTAAGAAAAATCCTACTGGTGATCAAAAATTAACGCTGAAAATTGACAAAACATACTAGGCATTATTATTTGAAAAAATTTATTTAAAAAACTTGTTTGAAATCATTTCAAATCTCCAAATCTTGTTTTTGGTTAAAATAAAACAAAAAAAGAAATTTTACTGAAAGTTTTTTGAATTATTTTTGTTTGTAACCAAACGTTTGTAACCAAATGTACCTCCAAAACTCTGGATTTGGAAGCTTGAGGTAATTTCAAACAACTTTTTCAAATAAAATGTTTGGGAAAAAAATGACCATAATGTTTTCTCAATTTTTAGCGTTTATTTTTGATCCCAGTAGGCTTTTATCACTGAATATCTTGAAAAGCAACGAATCTATTAATAAAAAACTTCTTTTAAAATTTAACTCTGACACCCTGTATTTTGAAAGAGACATTTTTCAAAATTACATGAGGAAAGTTCTATTATTTTTGCATGGCTAAAAAATCTGTAGCCCACCAATTTCTGACACCCTGTATAATAGGCCATTGTTAAAAATAATGATAACCCCGTTCCTACTTATACAGCTCGTATAGGTATACCTACAGCTTGTTTCAAAACATGTGTCGGAAAATGAAAGGTTTTGTGTCATTCCTTGGCGTGTTCTGAGAAAAAAAAGTTCCTATTATAAACAGGAGTACGTTTTCGAGATTTTGGAGTCAAAAATTTTTTCCGTTTTTTGACGATAATATCTCAGAAACCGTTTGAGATATAGAGCTGAATTTGTGATACATATCTTATCATTAATATTATTGACTTTTTTGCTCTGTTCAAATAACTGCTTTTTTCAATCCAGTGGCGAAGATTTTGGGATTGCTTGAAAATTAATTGCCCCTAATTTTTACGACACTGGGAAAATTGGTACCTATTGTGAAAGCACATTGTTAACCTGTCAATGTTTTCTATATTTAAAAGATGCTCTTGGTTAAAAGCTTTAATATGAGCTATTTTAGAGAAAAAAAAACAGCAAAAAAAAATCATAAAATTATGATAAAAAACATAAAAGTAGCAACATGTTTGTTGTGGACAAATTTTTTTATGATTTGTTTCACTGCCATAAAAAAGAAATTAGCTCTAAAAAAAGTAGGTGATATTAATGCTAAGATATGTGGAAAAGTTCAGTTTTATATTTCTTTATATATTTTTTATATGGGTATTTAAAAATTTTTTACGTCCTGTATCTCGAAAACGGTACGTTTGCGGACCTTTGTAAATAGGAACTTTTTTTCTTAGAACGAGGCAGGGGATTATACTTTTTATTTTTTGACATGATGTTTTGAAACACCCCGTGTAATATAAACATTCTTTTGGTATCACCTTCAGGGTCCTTAATAATAAATGAGATTACACTGCATATTACACGAAATATCTGGAGACTTCAACGCTGAGTTAGAAAAGAAACTTCCTGGTTATTATAACGACTTGCTGATAAAATACCTACTACGGCATTTCAACCGGGAATTTTTGGAAAAATGAAAATCAATATTAAAAAAATTCAAAATATGTTTGTTTTGTTCACTTAAAACTGTCATAACGTAATTATTTAACAACCCCATTAGCGTCAATCTTAATGAAGAGACCTGTTTTATTAATTATCTAATATTCATAAGAAAAAAAATCTATTTATATGTAATTAAATAAATTTTGAAGAAATTAGATACCTAAACAAACTAAATACCTAAATAAATTAAATAATTGAATAAATTTTTTCACCTTATTTAGCTCTAGTATTATAGGTAAGCCTGGAGGATAAGACATTTTACTTCTGTTACAATTTTTTCACCCTAGAATAAGATTTTTATTTTTTACCGCTTCATGTAGACTCTTAATAAGAATAAAAAATTTCAGAAGATGCACAACCATTTCAATGTAGGTATCCTTTATAGGTATTAAAAGTAACTATTTTTGGGACTATTTCTGAAGATAAAATCTGCATGTATAACTCGTCCATTAGGTCTTGGTATATGCAGCGAATTAATATTGCGATTATTTTACTGAATGATATAATCAATTCCATCATTAGATTTTAGTTAATTGCAGTCTTATTTACTCCACGCATCACTGCAGTACGACAGAAAAAGGCAAGAAAAGCTTGCGTTTCATAATACTATGTCAAAATTTTGATGCAGGTAAATCTATTAGATTCCTGCAGGAAAAATATACAACGCGCTTCAGTGCGTAAGTATCTTAAATTGAGAGGCTTGTAGATACAGTTAAAATATTACGAAATTTCAAATAAATTTTTCAAATAAAAAAAAATTGTTTTAACCGAGATACAGGGTGTTTGAGTGTCAATCTGCGAAACTGCTTTTTATTGTACCTTTCTACAGAGTGGACCAATAATTCTGAATTTTTGTATACGGGTTTTTTATTTACTTAAGTAATAACCAATATTTCGAAAAATTGTAAATATAACCGAAGCACCCAGTGGCGTAGAATCCGGGGTCATAGGACACATTTTGTCTCGTAAAATAATTCTGAACTGTTAGTTTTAATTTTTTTATTGTTTTTTCGGAATGCCGGATTAAATTGCTATAAAAAAGGCCTAATCTAGATGGAACGCACAATTTTTGAGAATAATTCAATTGTTTTTTTACCCTGCGTATCTCGGTTAAAAAACATTGTCGGGAAAAAATTTATCTGAGTTTTCTTAATATTTTAGCTTTCTGGTAAGCACTAACGTTCATGATACTTATCTTAGACTATTATGAAAAAATAAAAAAAGATTAAAAAATGTTAAAAACGCAACATTTTAGTTTTCTCTACTGACATTTTATAAGTATGCCTTTTTTATTGTAAGTTGATCTGACATTTCGTAAAAACAATTAAAAAAAACAGTTAATTTTTTTACGACACAAATGGTGTCAAGCGACCGCGGATTCTACTCCACTGGGTGCTTCGGTTATGCCCATAATTTTAAATAATTAATTAAATTAAATAAAAAACCTGTACACAAAAATTCAGAATTATTGATCCACTCTGTAGAAAGATACAATAAAAACTAGTTTCGTAAATCGACACTTAAGCACCCTATATCTCGGAATATTTTAATTTTATCTACAAGCCCCTCAATTTATGGTAGGTACTCACCACTGAATCACCTTGTATATTATGGTTTTTAATTGATTATTTAATCAATGTGGCCTATCTAAAACAAGTTTGTCAAAGTCACAAGATGATCTTTTTACTCATTTAGGCTTAAACGGCTTAAACGAATTTCTGAACAAGGCGAATATGAAGAAACAATCTAAGTCAATTTCCCTTATGCCCCGGTTTTAATCCATTTTTATCTATCCGGTCGAGGATCGTTTGGGACAAAATCAACCCACTCTCCTGCATCCCCATCGAGAGGTGGCGGTAAGTGTATTTTTTCAATAGGAAACCCCCATTTTTATTATACAGGGTGAGTCATGAGGAACTTTACAAACTTATTCTTCCATATGTCGAGTTCCTTAAGGGGAATATCATGTCGTGATCTTTAAAAAGTTTTAAATCCCCTTTTCTGTTAATATACATACATATAGGGACTTGTGAATTTTGAAAAATATTAATTTCCCTATATTATTATCTACATGGATAATTAGAATTTTCTAATTTTACACACTGTATACCTATTTACCTACCCAAGTGAAATAAAAAAATTGAAAGAATAATTTTTTCCTTTTCTTAAACGAATTTTTGACGTTAATTTAATAAGCAGGTAACCGGAATGGAATCGAATTTTGCATGTTAAGATAACATAGTTCAGTCTCTTCGCATGCACATTGCACATACATTAAAAAGATTTATGATCTATTCGATATTTAAAATTTTGTGAAAATAGCTATACTTATTCGAGAATAGCCCCACCTAGTTTTTACGAGTATAGATATGTACTTTCTATCTTAAATAAATAGGTAGAATATAAAATTTATTGTTATTACTAAGAAAATGCACACTAAATGATTTTCTTGGCAAAATTAAGATAAATATGTGCGGCTTGGGCGATAATTATTATTGGTTAAATAGAAACTTTCATATTTAGGCATGGTATTAGGTACTTCTTGATAATGATAGCAATAATATTTATATACGCGAATTCAGGAAAATTCTTGTTTTGTTTAATTTAAGTTACGGTCAGCAGCTATGATATTTTATATAACAAAGAGCCTTTACGCAATTTTAATTTCCGATATAATGCGTGTGTATCAAAATAAATACAAGACTGTTTAGTATTGTACGAATAAGGAAAAGAAAATTAATCTGCTGACGTAAGAATATTACTTATAAGTTTTTCCTGATACAAAATAAAAATATAAAGGAAAACTCATGCTCACATATTCATATAGCGGATATTGTTCCAGAACTATGAATGATATACATTCACCTAGCGCGAATATATTTCCGGTCTCACGTATTTGATTAATTTTATTCTAGAGTAAGAATTTAATCCGAGCTTTTCACTTCATGAATTATAATATTCATCCCAATTTCAATATTTCAATCAATTTTCAAGTAAATTATGTGAAAGCTATTGCATATGTTCATGTATACTATTACTTTTAATTTAATAGTTGTTAATAAGACTCGATACAAAGATAGGCAAATTGAATCATTGATTTTTATGACAAATAAATTACGGCTTACTACACTTTTTGTGTCTATTATAGTACCTACCTACCTAATCTTGGAAATCTGTTTCCATTATATACTTTATTGCCTAGTTATACTAAAAAAGATACGTATTTAAAACTTAATCTCTATGTACAAGCCGTTGAAATTGCAAATGAGGTTTTTATTGCAAAATTAGAGAAGTATTTAAATACTTTCAGTCTCAGTAGAGCGTATCAGTGTTTAAGTCTATTCAATATTCTTTTTAAGTGGAATTTTTTATTATTTACATGACAAAAGTTTCAGAGCAGTACAATAAAAAAGTGAAGGGTAGCAATGTCAGTAAAGCTAGTTAACTTGGCCAGTATGAATAGGTTTTTCTCATGCTTGCTTGTATATTAATAGCTTGATGTATAGACTACCTTGATAATATATTGTACGGAATTGATACGATATTTTAAGTTCTATTCATAGGCTGTGGTGCTGTGGTTATTGAACACACTTTCTCTCAATGGTCAACGCACCGTAATTTTGATAATAATACTTTAGAGGTTCATAATTAAGTATAATTATCAAACTATTTGATGCCATCCTATCAGTTATTCTAACTTTATCTTTCTTAAGTGGAATTATTTTGCTTCTTAGCACGCCAAATTTTAAGATGAATGATGATGGAATATATGATGATAGCTAATAACAAGAAAGATGCATGTTTCTAGAAACGTGTCGAAAATGTTCTGTATAAAATTATTGGTGATTAGCAGTGTCCTCATTCCCAACTTAATAGCTTTACTATTTTTTATGTTTCTTATTGTTGTCTCTTTTTGCATTCCGTCTTTATTCATTACTTTACTTACTTTTACGCGATTAAAGTGCTTAAGTCGGAACAAGAACATCTGAGTAGGAGTAGGGAGCGTATAGTAAATAAGAGTCATTGCGTTTACAAAAAATTTTAAATTTCAAAATTAGCCAGCTCTAAATATCTTAATTATTATAGTTGTCTAGTGTTAAAATTTCAGCCCAATCTCTTCGAAAACGTGCTCTACAATAGATATAGAAATTCAGTAATTTTGCCCTTTTTCCTCTATACGCCACTGGCAAATTTATTTAAAAATGCTATTTTAATAATTAATGACATGGGGCATAGAAATTTTTGTGGGAGTGTGGTCTGTTACTGGATTTAAGCAGAATCGATTGAGGCGTTTCAAAATGGCCGCAATTTGAATTTTCGTAAAAATTCGTTTTTTGTTAACTCCTGCAAGATGGGAAAAACTTCGAAACTAAATAATTTAGTTTCATAATTTTTTTCCATCTTGCATATGCAGAAGTTAAAAAAATACAAATTTTTACGAAAATTTAAATGGCGGCCATTTTGAATTGAAACGCATCGACCGATTCTGCTTAAATCCAGTAACAGACCAATTTTTATGGATATCTTTACTCCCACAAATTTCAGCCTCCTAGATTGAAAACTGCGACCTGAAATGATGTGACAAGAACAGGGTATTGAATTTTGAAGGGACACCTGTAAAAGTATAACGCGATTCTAGGTAAATTTTTGGAGGAAAATTCAAAGTCAAACAAGACTGCAAAAATTCGTGCACTAGCCTGGAAAGATAACGCTAGAGAGCCGTTTTGAAATCGAAAATTTGAATATTTAGAGAAATAAACATCATATAAAAATTTTGAATATCTTCACCATTTTTATTATTTGTTTCTTGGAATTTTTCATGGTTAAAGTTAATTAGTACGGCTGTCTACTCTGAAAATTTCAATTCGACTGATTTAAAAATGTGCCTATAAATTGCTATAGAAATTTTGCAATTTTTACCCTTTTTGAAAAAAAAAAATATGACATTTCAAAAATTTTCAAAGCCCACTAGATCCTTCGGTTTCCAAAGTCGATCTTTGTTTTTCTTGAGGAAGCCATATTGTTTTCTTTTGTGGCATTTGCTATTAAAAAATTTTTATTTATCAGAGTAAACAAAAATCTATCACAAGTAATGACGTCGATATGACGTCTCGACGTGACATTGCTTGCTTTATATAAGAAAAAACAAAGACGACTATGAAAACACTGGGATTTAGTGAGCTTTGAAAATTTTTTGAAATATACCTGTTGACGAGTTAAGTAAAACTACAAAAAATAATTTATTTATTTTATAAAAAAAGTGATGACTGGAAAATGAAATCTGGATTTTATCAGTTTTTTCAGGATACTTCAGCAACGCCTGAAGTTTCCATAAATTTTGTTTTAGATTCTTAATAAGAATAAAATTGTGCAACTTTTCTCTAATTTAACCGATCCTGTATCTTTTCATCTTTTAACGTTTCCGAGAACCCAATGGTGCATGAGCATCGAATTGTTTACTATCAAAAAATATAAATTTTTACGAAAATTCAAATGGCCGCAATTTTGAAACGGCTCGACCGATTTTGCTCAAGTGCAATCCCATATCACTCCTTACGGATATCTTACTCCCACAACGATTTCGATGCCCTAGACTGAAAACTGCGATCTGAAATGGGATGAAAGAACTTTTTTTTCAATTTTCAATCAAGATAATTTTTTTTTAATTTTCAATCAAGATAAAGAGTTTTTAGCTGAACGTTACACCTACTATTTCCAGATTTCCAAATCCAAATACTGGTGACAAATTCATAAGTTCATTTGTTCAATCAAGACTTAGCTGATTTTTACGTGTAGGCAGTAGCGGCTCGTGGATTATAAAGTTAGTGAATTGTAGATTCTACACAGGACAAGGTCCGATCAGCTAGAATTTTTTTTGAAGTCTATTTTCAGGTGTTTTTCTGCTACAAAAGATCCGGTCAGCTCGCAAAGAGGATTTCTGCAATGTCCGGTTTGTCAAGGTTCGGCCGGCTCCATTTTTTTGCAAGGTCCCTTTAGCTCGAAAACTCGAGCTATTTCCAAACCAGGACTTTGTCAAACCGTACCTTGCAAAAAAAAAAATCGAGCTTACCTTACATGGCAAAAAAAACAAATCAAGATGACCGAACCTTGTCAAACTGGATCATGCCTAATAATCCTAATAATATAAATAATTAATCTGAGCCGGATTTCGCAAAAAAAAATTCGAGCAGACCGGCGTTTGAAAAAAAAATTATAGCTGATCGGACCTACTAATAGAAACGTATCTTGTAGCAGGAAACAATACTGAGCTGACCGAACATTGTCAAAATGACTGTAAATTATAAAATAATGACAATTGCAGCACAGTACACCCTCGACCTTGATAATTAATGGTATCTTCATAAACAGAGACTTGCGCACTTTATATTTAACTTAGGTATATTATTAATAGAACGTTGACTCAGGATTTTCAGAAAATATACCAAAAATTCGTGTTAAAAAAAAATGGAAAAAATCTATCTTTGGGCTCACAGAGACAGAGACATAGGACATAGGACATATAATTCCAGTGGCTGAAGTATAGCTACCTATTACCCTATTTATAGTTGAGTCCAACAATTTTCTGAGATAAAATTAAAAACAGAAAACTGTTAAATACTGTGTAGATACATCTTCTTAATTAGCAGAACTGCATGAACATTCCCTGATTATATTCGTTTAGTGTTAAACTAACAATAAATAATAAGTTTTATTTAGAGCATGACGTTACTGGTTACTGACGATTAGAAACCCGATTCGTTTCAGCGAAGGATTCCCCGTGCTTGCACCGAAATGAGGATTATTGGTTATTGTTATTATTAAATATGCAATAGGGACGTTATACAATTACTGAATCCATTGTTAGAAATCTAGTCGATATGCGATTAGAATCCTATTTTTTTTATCTGGATCGCTTCCTTATATTGATGATTTTCAGCACTTTCTCGTGGTTCTTCGTGAGAATTTTGCGCTTGTTAAAAAGGTATCTACTTAGGTATTATTCTATGTGAGTTTGTTTATCTATTATCCTTGGTTATTGAATCAATAATACCTAAAGTAGTATCTGAATTTCCGGAATATTTCCAGGAAATAGGCAAATCAGCTATTAAACTGAATAATTAAAATTTCATCCTTGATTATTGTGTCTATCCCATCATTTATATAATATCGCAGTAATATAGTACCAAAAAATAATGAAACAATTTGATAACATGAGATAATAGAGGTGCAATCTGGGATATTTATATAAGTTCATAAAAAATTTAATGGGAGTTAAATAAAGTGTCTCTTGCGGTGACAAAAAAACCTACATATTTATGATATAAGTGTGAAAAGTGGATGTTTAAGGCATGAGTGAGCGTGAAATAACCACTAGTTTTTTCTTATTTAGTTTGATAAAATTATGTTTTAAAAAGTTCGAAATTTTTGCAACGAGTCGCAAAGGGTCAAGATTATCTATCAACAATTTTGAAATCTTCCATTCGTAGTATCAAAAAAGTGCCTAAGTAGAATTTAAATGGCAACCTTAAACAGATTTAGAAAATTGTAATATATCCGCTGCTCATTGCAACCATTAAGTAATTTTGAAAAAACGAAATGTTCAATTATTGTTTCTTATTATTAAAAGTCCACTAAATATTTTTAACTTTAATTATTATTAACATCAGATGCTTCTAGTTAGATACGCAAGAAACTCATCAGAAGTATAACCTGTTGCATAGCCAAAATTATTATAATAAATAATATTACAATATTAATAAATAATTTGGTAATTTTTATTGAACCTTTCCTTTATGTTGAATTTCTAACTTGTAAATAGTTTATTTATTATTTATAAAAATCTTTTAAGAAATAATGTTTTTAACCAAGAACCTAAACCTCAATAAACCACAAGTTAAAAATTAATTAATATAAATAATTATATTAAAATAATTTAATTTTCCTTAGTTTTGACTCTGTGTCATCAATTATTTTTACAGAATCCTTTAATATAAAACACTTCACTAAACGGAATAACTTCGTAATCGTAACTAAATCTGCGTTAAAAAAAAAAAACAGTTTCTATTAATGAGGACCTCTTTTACGATATAAGTAATTTTAAGAATTATTCCATCCCTTATCCATTCATCGACACTCTAAAAATTTTCAAAAACAAGGGCGGGTAAGTATCGAGTTTAGACACCGATACTTAATTTGCAAAAAACTTTTATTAAGAGTGAATGGTGAGAACGTGAATATGTGTTTAAAAAAATATAAACAATTTAATACCTATTAATGAAAAATATTGAAAAATATAGCATTGTCAGAATTTTCCCCCTTACCATAGTTCTGGACTAGTGTCAACTAGAAGTCGCACGCAGTCCAAGCACCCCCTGGCCGCGGCATAGTGTAGTGCCAGGGTGGTTCCATTCCCGCCGTGGCCGTTTACCGCCTCAAGAGCAGGCATCCTGTCGCTCCTTTCGTGGCACTCCTCGTTCTCCCAGAGCAGCCAGCGCAGTACGTTCAGCCTCCCGTACCTGCAACAGACCAAGCGAAACTTGAGTTATAATGGTTGCATACCGATCGATGGTTTCTCTTTTATTTCTCGTCAGACGATGTGAAATACAGGTGAGTTGTATGCTGTGTTGCATACCACAGCTTAGACTGTTTAAATACATTTCGTGAATACAATGTAATAAAAGCACATTGAGGAAACTTTAACAGGCATTTCTATGGAAAAATAATTTAGGTAAGAAAAACGTAATTATTCCTCTTCTAGGAGTTATTTTCAAGCAAATTATACCATATAGGAACGCTTTTAAAATACACAAACGTTTAAAATAAAATGATGGGTAAGTATACCTAACATAATTTTTCATACTCAAGGAATACACAGAAAAATATTCAGAAGATTCACAGAAAATTGTATTTTCAAATGCCTACCTAATAACTTGAGCTGGTTCTTTTTGGTAAGTGATAAGAATTAAAACGGTTTTGAGGAGAGTTCTTAAATGATTGTATTTATTGTGGTAAAATTTGTCTTGAGATATAGTTACGAAACTTTACAGAACTCACTTCAAAGAGCACCAATTTTTGGGTTTTTGATTTCTCAACTAGCGTCGTAGATAGATAGCACACTTTTAAACAGCAAAACATATTTCAATGCATTAAAATTTTTATTTAAACTACCTAGATTAAATTTTTATGTATAGGTACCTTAAGAAAGTTTTAAAATTTATACAAGTTTGAAGAAAACTGAATAAAGTAGGTACATCCCCCAATCAAAAGAATCAACTTTTTGAGAATCTTTGAGTTGAGTGTTATTGCAAGTTTGCCAGATTATAAAATTTCGAACTTGAACCAGTTATTGCGGCTCTCGTGGACTACAAAGTTAGTAAAGGGTAGCTAGATTCTACACCGGACAATCTCAGCCAGCTCAATTTTTTTACAATGTTCGGTTAGTGTACAAAGTCCGGTTAGATCGAAAATTCGATTTTTGCAAAGTCGGGTCAGCTTGAAAATTCGTTTCTTGCAAAGTCCGGTCAGCTCGAAAATTTGATTTTTGTAAAAGTTCGTTCATGCAGCTCGTTTTTTTCCAATGTCCGGTTAGTCAAAGTTCAGTCAGCTCGAAAAATCCTATTATTCAATCTACGGCCAGCTCGATTTTTTGCAATTTCCGGTTGTACAAGCTCAAAAAAAGCTCAATTTTTCGAACTGACCGGACCTTGTAAAAAGCGAATTTTTGAGCTGATCTTGACCTTGTCAAACCAGATCTTTCAACAATATTTCTGAGAAAGACCAGATCGTTCAAAAAAACTAAGGTGACAGAGGATCTTGACAAAAACAAGATCTTACAAAAAAAAACCTAAGACAAAAAAAGGATTTGGAGCTTTATATTTTATTTATATTTTTAGAAAATGTGAATTTGATATAAAAAATATGATGTAGGTAGGTACCTACGTAGGTATTTTTCCAAAACTTTTTTCCAATTTAAAACTACATTATTTATCTAGAAAGGGGTGAAATGACACTTAATTCACTTCATCTGAAAAGCTGCCACTTCCTTGAACGCTTCAATTTGTTCTGTATTCCAAAAAAACATTTGGTATAGGTAAGTTGATGCATCTTTGCAGATACCTTCTAAATATAAAAGGCTCTCAAGGAATTGTACTTCTACACGTATTGATATCGAAGTTTTTAGTTTATTTTTAGTAAGAGAATAACGAGATATGAATATTTCTAATAACGGTAATTTATTTATATTACTAAGTAAATAGAATTAAGTATAACTGAAAAACATTACAAGAATTTAGTACCTAATAGGTAGGTAGTACATTCTCTATATTTGCATAATGAAGTACCTACCTAGAATATGTAAAATAAAAGAGCTACTATACATATCAACACTTACCCAGAGATCGAACAAAGATCAAAAATGGTAAAAATTAGATTGAATTCGTGATTGAAACGTAACAACTGGCGGGTAGCTTGACTTGGAATAAGCTGGGAAAGCTGAAAATTTCGTTCTTTTGTCTGGGCAACCTACACATTTGGTGGTGTTGACGTAGACGATAAGTCTTATCGTTCATTACAAGCAAACAGGTGAAAATAAGGTACTATTTTTAGCAGCTATCGATTTTTCTTATCCGACTATTTGTTTTAATGTTGAGGTAAAAACTGACTTTTTAAGCAAACTATGTTTTTTTAACTCCATAGATAGGTGCATATACAGGTGAGTCAGTTTTTTGTTGCAGGATTTAACCATTTTATAGAAGACCTGTTTCACGGAATAAAAATTTTCGGAAATACTTAGAAAAAAAGATACAATGGGGATGTTGAAAAAAATCTTTTTTTTTCGGTTTTCGCCGTATAACTTTGGTATATTTCTCAATATTTCAATTTTATGCCAAACGATTTAAAGCATAGAAAACGGAGAAAAACAGGAATGAAAAAACGCATCAGTGGCCTAGATACATGGTGAATGATCCCTTTTTTGCTTAACAGATTCTACGTCCATGGACTTACAAGACCTTACATATCAGAACTGGATTCCCTGGATATTTCTTACCAAAAAAGTATATTAATGAATATTCGAAATTCCCCATAGTTTTTAAGTAAATTGAGTCTAAACTTCATCACACTGCAAAATTATTGTTATTTTTGGATATAAAATAATAATAATTTTAAAAATCTGTGATTTTGTGGAGCTAAATTGATGGGTGAGGAAGGTTAGACTCAATTTACTTCGAAACTATGAGAAATTTCGAATATTTATAGGTATACCTTTTTTTGTAAGAAATCTCCAGGGAATCCAACGCTGATAAGTAAGGTTTTGTAAGTTCATGGGCGTAGAAGTTGTTGAGAAAAAAAGGGTCATATACCCTGTATCTATGTCCCTTTTATTACCGGTGTTTTTTCTTTGTTTTATTTTTCAACACCCTGTATCTTCTCTTATAAGTTTTTCCGGACATAGGTTTACGGAAAATTTTATTCCTAAAAATAGGTCTTCTATAAGCTGGTGAAGTCCTGCAACAAAAACCTGACTCACCCTGTATAGTAAATGAGAGGCAAAAACAATCTAGAAAATACAAAAATTGTTTGATTTGTTTTTCTTGACAATAAGTAGAGACTACTTACACTAGTTTAAAAAAAAATAAAGTTTTGTATTCCTTTTCTTTATGGCATGCATTACCTGATATTGGAGACGCCTATGGGAAGGTCCCCGCGCTATCCTACAAATGTGAACAAAAATTACCCAAATCTGTCTACAATTTTTAATTTGAACTTAAACGCAGAAATACAGTCTAGAATTATTGTCTGTATTGTAACTATCAGTCACCAGTCACCCTTTAGGTATAATAATGTTGACAGTTAATAAACAGCTGTTTCAATTAAATATGACAAAAAGATATTTTACACCTTTTTCATTACTTTGCGTGTTCCGTTTTCAGAGAACCGCTATCCCTCCAAAGCTCACAACATATTTTGTTATATCTAGGTATGAACTGGGAAATTACCGTAATAGATATTTTAAAAGAACATTAAGGTTTATAGCTGTCTACATTTTTTGCCAATTTATTTTGAACGTTAAATTTATAGCCGGTATTATTTTGGTACTAAGACATCTAAATTACTTAAGATAATAGTTTCTCTAATACAAAAAGTAATAAGCTAATCACGTAAACCTACTGTACCAATACGTAGATGCAAGAGCACAAGTAGAAGATGTAGGTAAGTTGAATGAACGACCTTATAGCAACTGACGTGTGTATAATTAGTTTAAGATTATTTCACTCTATTTATTTTAATTATTGTTAAATGTTTCGCTGCATTAGTTCCCAACGAGGAATTCGCAGCGATTCCGCTATAATATAGACATATTCTTATGGTTATCTAGGACTATAAGTGTATGTACCTACTGTCAGCACTAATTATTGCAAACTAATCATATATGAGGTGACAGATTAAACGTTTCATCTGTCGTAATTGATTATTTTTCTATTCTAAAATCCGCAGCTGGAAATTAAAAAAAAACATAAAAAATCGCCATTTTCCATTTCCAAAGCAGCTTACATTGAAAACTGCCCAAGATATCGAAAAACGCTTTAGTACATGTCCCTTTCTTAATTTTTCATCTATGGTAGGTACTTGTAAAAATACATTTTTTAAATTTTTTATTTTTTTTTAATCACAGATTTTTCATCGCTCTGTATGTATAATGCACATAATACCATTTATAGAGTTAAGTTAGGGACCTTTAATCCGTTTTCCGTTATTTTAAGCCTTTTTCAATGTAAGCTGCTTTGAAAATGGAAAATGACGATTTTCATCTGTTTATAACTCATTAGGTAATAATTACTCATTACAAACTTAAGCTGTGAAAACTAAAATTTCTCAGACAATCTGCAAATGCAATAATATACAGGTGTCCTATTAAAAATATAAAAGTTGACGGCTACGTCCGGTATTACCGAAATTGGTGTAGATGTTTTTAGATATCTTAGTTTTGTTCGTCGTAATTGAAAATATATGACAAAATTTTCAGTTTTCTAATCCAATCATCTTACCATTTATGAATGCCATAAGGTTCTCACACCTTACCTTGTATCCCGTATTATAACCAATCACGAATAATAATAATTATTAATACATATTACCTATATGTTTAAAAAAATTTCGTTAATTGAGTTATTCTTTGGGTTATTTTTCTAAACTATTCCACTAAGCCTTTTTTTTTGCTTCACTTATTTTCATTTTCTCCGGGAGGAGTAGGAGGTAGGCACTCCCTTTGGCCGGTCTACAATAATTCAAGAATCGACAGTTTATATTGTCATAAGTATTTTTTGTTTTCCCTGGCTAAGCTATGAAATATCCTACATTTAAATCTTGCTATTTTTGAGGAATTTGAAGACCGCTTTCCTTAATATATTAATTTTTTAATCTGAACACTTCCCATTCTATATAGAGCAATTTCTCTAGAGCAGTGCCGCCTGGTATACGACTTCATTTTTCCTTCTTTTTCGAGATATCGTTTTGAAATTTCGTATACAGGGTGATTGATTGAAGGGTGTCCCATTTAAAAAAACCAAGATGGCCATTGCTTTCGCCATTTTTAAATGTGCCGCCATCTTGGTAATATTTCATTTTGACTCGTTATTAGGTATGTTGCCTAAGTTCCAAATTTCAGATTCCTAGATCATTTGGAAGTCGATTTTTTTCTAATGCGGCGTTTCAATCAATCACCCTGTATGTCGCATATAAAACGCACTTTTTCATCGATAAGTTAATTTTTTCCTACTTTTTTTTTCTTTTCCTACTTTTCCTACAAATCCAAAAGCAATTTACGTAGGTCGAAAATGGCACAAGATAGAGGAAAACGGCTTACATTTCCGTGTCTTAGATTTTCACGTGTTATGCTGAAACATTTGCTTTTTCGACATTTCAGATTTAAAAAAAATATTTAAACCTTATTTAAAAAATAAATTCATACAATTAGATCCTACTTGAAAACTTGAAAAGTAAAAGTAAAAAAAGTTCACTTGTTTCTAACTTATAAACTCTGAATTTTGAATTCCAACCATTCTTACGGGATTTTCTCAGACAATATACATTAGGGCGTGATATTTAAAAACAAAAAGTTATTATCACTTTCATAGAAAACTGGAAGCAAGAAAAAATCATTATATGCCAAAAAGTGTATCTTATCGAGTTTATGCGACATATTAAATTTCAAAAACAGGTAAAAGCCTAAAGCCAAAAACTCTACACAAAAAGTTAAACTCTCTAAAGAAGAAATAAGTATGGACTGTATGAGTTTATGAAATTTATTGGTATAATCTTCTTTTTTTCAGGGTCTCACATTTTTAATTGCAGACGAGACAGCGATTCAAACAACGGAAAAATATATGAGTATTCATTCGTCATTAGCCTTATAAATTGGTTCCGGATAAAATTCAACTGGATCTCGGCTCCATAGCACAGAACCTCTTGTGAATTCAGTTGAAGCCAGCCGTGAAGGCTTACACAGTCGGAGTATCGTTTCTGTGCGTAATTTTATGGAAGTTTTTGTACTAATTTTTTATTTTTAGCGATGCTTCTATTACCTCCATACCCGGAAAAAGGAAGTTTTTTATCGTTTATTATAATTGTTTGATGTTCGCTCAAGTTTTACTCTACATTCTTAAGTAAAATTTTAGAATGAAACACTTCTGAATTTACTTCAAGAATTTCGTTCAAATCTTATGAGATTTTTCTTATGAGATAGCATCTGTTGTATAATTTTACTGGTATAGTTTTACAGAGGTTTCCTGATCCACAAAAATCGTTTTAGTTTTACATAAAAATACCTACATATACTTAGATGAAGTTAGTAAGAAAATAATTAAATTAAAAATGATTGGCTAAGGTTAAGTGAGTTTTTTGCTCCTAATTTTTACGACTCGGAGAAAATTGGCATTTTAAAAGAACATTTTAAGCCTCCAATTGTTTCTTCATAACAAGGTACTCTTGGTCTAAAGCTCTAACGTCTAAAGCTCTAAAGCTCTAAAATCGATTTTTTTGGCTACTACCACCTAATTGCAGTTTTTCCCCGCTGGTAGCGGTAAAAATAATTAATCTGATTATGCAATTCTATGGTCCCATATTAATTACATGAATCCTCAAAGTTAAAATTTTTTATCTTTTTAAAATTATCCTCTATTTCGGGGGTAGACATAGTGAAAACTGTCAAAAAACGGTTTTTTTCAAAAAAAAAAATTTGGACCCATGATCCATGGTAATAAGAACTTTTTTTTTCATAGAATGAGCCAAGGAATCAAAGCTTTCATTTTCCGACAACATTTTTTGATACAGCCTGTATACATATAAAAAGAATATCACAAAAATATTGCATTTTTCTAAATTAAAAATAAATATAAATTAAAGTTATTTTTGAAAATCCCGATTTTTGTATTATTTTAACATAAGCTGTAAATTATGCACCTAAAGTGGGCCATCAGAGCACATCGGAAGTACGGTAGGCTTACTTCCGCTGAGTGACCCTCGTATGTTACCTATTATAGACGTATAGAGAGATGCGAGGTTGAATGTTGAAATCTCTTCACCGTAATTCGCTGCTAAATTAAATAACTTTAATGTTTTTTATCCTATTGTTATGAATTAATAATATAAGTGACATTGTCGGAACTTAACAGTTTTAGTTACAGCCAAAGCACAAATACCTTGAAGATAAATTTTTTATAAGAGACACAATAAATGTGGTAAGCCCTCTTGTGTAAGACAATCTGCAAAAAAAAAAAACTATACAGCAAAGAGGATTACTGTTTTTAAGCGTTACTACAATGTAGGTAGTAACTCTAGAAGAATCTAAATATTAATGAATCTTCTATAAAATAAATTTAATCCTGCTTTGGAATAAATATTTCTATTAATTATTAAAGAATGCTTCAATGGACGGAACATGTGGTCTTTGAAAAAAAATTTCACAATATTACCTTGTGATCCTTCCTTCAGTTCATGTAAGCATTTAATATTATTAAAACTCATCTTAAGAAACTTTATTTGAAAAACAAAATCATGAAAGGAAAATACAGTCCGTTTTTCATTTCAAGTTACGTACAGTTTTAACCGAAGAAACCGATACCAATGAGTATTATATAGTTCGTTGGCGTTCTTGGGGATATCAAGAAGATATCACAGAGAAGTGACGTCTTGAGTAAGTATTTAAACAAATAATTTTTTAAGGAGGGAACATCGGTCTTAACTATGTAGGTAATACAAAGCCCCCCACTCAAGTAATTATGGTCTGCGAGAACTTGCTCATATACCCAGCTTCAGTTAAGTAAACCAAATAAATAGTTAAATAGACGCCATAAACATCCAGAGCAAGACTGGTATTCGAACCCCAGTCCGAGGCAGTTTAAAACGGTTTAGTAGTCTGCACTTCTAGCTCCGGCGCTAAAGAATAATAATTTTATACCTAATGAATGGTATCATCTTTCTAGGTACCGACTATATTTATACAAAGCACGTATAACTCTGAACGTGTAATGATGTTTGAGGTGGTAAACCCAAACAATATAGTCGGATTTATTTGAATGAAAATTACTGTCAAATTTTCACTTGCAACGTAATTTATGAATGTCATTCACAGGGAAATTTCTCGCAAATGACGAGTCGTTCAGGAAAGATGTGGTCTTTTATTTTGGTCTAAGATTTTTTTATAAGGCCTCAGATAGGTCGTCAGAGAACCAAAACACCAGTTAATCGCCAGTAAATTTAAATAGCATCTTGGATAGGCAAGCAAATTGGATAGGATAGTAATAATTTATTAGCTACCTACCTATTTATTTGCATATTAGGATAAATAAATATCCTACCAAGGATATTTATTTTATACTGGTCCCTTATTAATGATAATATTAATAAATATTAACATGTAATGATACTTTACATTTTTTTTTATAAAATGCAAAAATACCTACATATCTCATAATTTTTATGCATATGCGGGTGATTATGAGTTATACTTTTGAAAAAAACAAGCTAATAATAGAAGAGTATTCTGAGTGGAAAATAAATAAATCTCATATAAAGCAATAAAGTAAATCGAATGCATATTATACTTAAGATCCTAATTACAGGCAAGTATCTTAATTAGAGTTGTAGGTATAGGTACTACGATGTAACCTCAACTTTATGAAAACAGTAAAACGCCCTTAAAGATAAATTATTGTCATTTTTGAGTTTAAAAAACTTGTTGATTAAGTTGCTACACATGAAAATCGTGATATCTACATGACCAAAACCGACGAAGAAGTGAAAAATAATATTTATCTAAGTATGTACTCCTATTTAAAAATAAATAAATCATTTTTTTTTATTTTTCGAAATTTTAATTTCAGGTAGGATGGTGGTGTGATACTTTGACCAAAAAAAGGTAAGTACTCAAAAAGGAAGTGAAAATATGGCTTATTACATAGATCAGTATGAAAACTTTCCTTAAATAGATTTCCTGAGGTTATATTTTGTATTATACCTACAGAGGTAGCTAGGTACCTACTTCAAAGATTTTAATTTGATTAAAGAAACAAATTGATGTAATAGAATAATTAAATCAATAACTGATGAGCTGAAATTACAGCGAAACTTTGATCTCCCTGTTGTCTCCATCAACCACCTGCTGAGGTTGTGTCGTTCAGGTTGAAGTTGAGGTTTATTATTATTTTGATTATAATATTTATAAAGACTCCTTTTCAATTTTGTACTTTTGAAATGTAACGTTAAACTAGCTATTTTTTGTGATATAATTTACAAAATGGGCGTGTTTTAAGCAATCGAGGCCGAAGGCCGAGTTTGACAATCGTCAAAGTGCTTTTTGTTGAATCTCCAAGAAACAACAATTTTTGAATTCTAAGTCGTCAAGAAATACACTCAGGCCCGTATTCATCAATAAATATAACCCCTGGGGTTATATTTTGGAACATGTCATTGGTTCAAAATTCGTAGCGTTCGTAGAGATTGAGCATTTGACCAATCAGCTGTCAGAAAATTCAAAATTTAACCCCAGAGTTATATTTTGAAGTTTGATGAATACGGGCATCAGAGGTGTAAAAAATGGGCTGCTTAATATGTTTATTTTTTTTTTTTTTGTTTGTGAAAATCTTTGGAATATAAAATTTTTGTTCTTTATTTGGAATATTTAGGCTATGAGTAGGTATACACTTTTGATTTTGTATTGAGAAAGGACTTACTCCTGAATTATAAAAAAGAATGATAATTATTCTAATTTTATATTTTTATTTATTTCATTATTCATTCAATTCGCAAAGAGTGCCTGTGTTTTGCAATTGTTTTCTATTTATCGGCTGCTAGGTAACTTGTTGCTATTGAGACAAAATATAGTTAAGTGACAATAATAATTATGGTTCTGTGATGTTATTGTTTATTAAAATTAGTAAAAGTTTCATTTTGTTTCTTAAATCGTGCAGGAGGAAGGCCTTCTTTAAGAATAAAAAATCAAAAGTGTAACCTGAAGGCCAATTATCTAAGAAAATATACTCAATTTTCAAAAATTACTACGTGCCCTTTTGAGTGTATAAATTTGTGAACTCCAGAGATGTTATATTGTCAAAGTGGTATCATGAAGATTAATGAAAACTTGCTTTTAATAGTCATTTAAGTAAATGACAATCAAAATGGTAACTTTATGAAACGATTTAATAAAAAAGTATATTATTTTGCAAAACGTGCAGATAATTTTTCAAAAAGATTTCAAAGATTCATATAAATAGTAGAGAACTCGAAAATAATTCACTAAATTTTTGGTGTAAGATTTCCGAATAGGAAAATAATTATGTAATAATTATTATACCTTAGATTTTGTATTTTAATAGAAGTTTTTCCATTTCCGATTCTTCTCTGCTCATCATGAACCCAGGAAATTCTTTTCTTTAAACTTTCTTCTTCCTCGGTAAGTTTCCTTTCGCCGCAGCTATTTCTTTTAAATCTCGATTTGTGGCAGAAAATTCTATGAAAAAATCTAAATCTCGAACTAGAGTTCTCTCTTTGTATACTCCCTATCCTGAGTGACAGCATGATTCTCAATTTAATGTGCCGTATCACATATTTTTCTCGCTTAATTCTTTGATTTGTGAAATCATTATTCCTGCAAATCTGCAAAGAATTTTTATCTTGCATCGACAGGTTATCGAATGAAAAGCCGTTAGTTTTGTATAGATGATTTGAAGAGAAGTCGAAGTATTTTATTTCCTTTTCGTTGATGCTGTTAGGTTCGGAGCATTCGTATATAGTATCTTCGAGAAGGTTCGTTCTTGAATTTAAATTGTTTTTTAAGAAGTTATTTTTATGTTTATTGGCTCTTATTTGATTTACGTCGACATATAATTCTTCTATATTTCTATCACAGGATTTTCCTAGAGTTGAAAGAGTACTCATGTTATAACTTCTAGTTGAATCGATTTGTTTTCTATCATCACTGCTGCTATACAATTGATTCACTGTGAATTTACAATTCTTACCAACTTTAACTTTTCTTCTAGGTTTGAACTGTTTCCAAATTTCAGAAAATAAATTACTACTACTTTTTGATAACAACATTCTTTCTTTATAAATTTCAGGTAATTCCAAATCTGTTGAATATTTAACACAATTATCAGGAAAGTTGCGTCTATAATTTGTCTTCATTTGATGAAATAGTAATGTGAAGTCTTTCATCTTTTCATCTGATCGATCATTTTTTCTAGGCACAGTTTCGTAATCGAGGAGATCATCTTCAGATATTACTTCAATTTTATTCACGTCTTCAACTTCTGTTTCTATTGCAGTAGTTACTACCTCTTTTTGTACGTGGGTTTCTGTTCTGTTACTAACTAGAGATAATAATTCTTCGATGTTTTCACTTGACACGGAACTCGAATCGGAGTTTTCTGAGTTTTCAAACATTTTTTGTCCAGGTTTCAATTTATCAACGTTTTTACCTAAACTTAGCAGATGCGACCGATTATGCATCCAACCTTTACTTATAGTCCACTGTTTTAGCCATTCAGGTTTTTCATCTTTAGACTTTTTCTTCGATTTTACGTTCACACGATTCTCCCTAACAGATTTAGGTTGGGTATGTTTCACTGAATTTTTCAAAGCGCCTTGTGCTTCTAGTAACTTATTCTGATTCGGAGTCCACGAACCTTTTTCCACGATCACACAAAAACACAAAAGTCTCATGCACTCGGTAATTTCACTCATTATTTGTAATCACGTAAATAATACGAGAGTAACATTATTCTAATTTCTAGCACCGATGACCGCTCGACATACGTTTATTAAAGCTACGTTACCGAATGCAACACCTGTAGTACAGAGATTTTAAATTTTGAATTAGTCACATACTTACCGGATACTCTTTGTATTATTTTACTGACCCCCTGTTCAGTCATGTATGCATTTAAATATTGTTAGACCCATTGTATTAAATTAGCACCGCGACAATGACTTTTATACAACTATTTGTAGACAGGTATCGAATACATTTATAGACATTTTGTTAGCAAATGCTCCAATTGAAATGGTCTTGAGATATTATAATTGAAGTAAACCAAAATAAATTGGTCGTAATCTTTTATAAGTAAATCTATTTATTAAAGAAGTACGTATACCTACTTATCTTATTACCTATATGAAAGTGATAACTATGTATATGAACTGGGTTAAGTTTAAATTTTTTTGATATGGCAGTTTGATTTATTAATTGGTCCAGTATTAATCATTGAGACGTTCAAATTGAAGAAAAAAGTTGCAAATGAAAGCTACTGGACCTCTTAGTTTTCTTGAATGGATGTATCTCGGTATTAATTTTTTTAGAGGCATCAGTGCTATTTTTTATAAGTACAAAGGAATTCTTTAATTTGATCTTTAATTAATTAAAATCGCTAAGCTTATTTATAATTGAATATTTATTCAGCATCACCTAATCATTCATAATATTAATATTTACGAACCTTAATACATTAATATTTGGAGTGGCAGTTTGAATGCATTATGTTGAAGTTTTTTTATGGAACCAGTTATCTTGAAACAATACCGAAGATCGGAGAAAGCTACTTTGGTATCCTGTTGAAAATGTTATTATTAATAAAAGACGTGCTAATAAGCTTTGACTTCATGCCGGTGAGTCTACCAATAACCAATATATAAACCTAGTCTTGGTATTCTTGTACAATTACCTTATGGTATTCGTTTTGTTAACATAACATAGAAATTACTTAGGATATTGTGTTTATTGTGCATTTTCACCTTGCAATTCTGGGAAACTTTCACAGCAGATGACGGACTCATTGCTGAATTAATAATAAATGAAGACTTAAGAAGATCAGTTGTTGTTTCAAGTAAAGATAACATCATAAGAACAAACTTTTACTCAACGGGAATAAAAGAAAATAAAATTATTTTCGGGGAGTTTTTTGTACCGGGTGGGCATCTAAGAATGAACAGCGGCCATATCTTGGGAAATATTGATCCTACAGTTTAAAAAAAAAAACAGACATAAGTGACTATGCGAAATGCAATGAAAATATTTTCAAGATTCGCACTGCCGGAAATACCGGAAGTTGACACCTACTTCGTTATTTTAACGGGGACACCCTTTATATTATTGCATTTTTAAATTGCCTGGAAAAATCGAATACAGGTAGTTTTCACAATTGGAATTTAGGTTGAGTAGTTTATGAGTTATAAACAAGTGAAAATCGCAATTTTCAATTTTCAAAGCATCTCACATTGAAAACGGCTCAAAATATTTAAAAACGGCTTACATGTCCCTATTTTAACTTTTTACAAGGTATTCTATTATGTAGTTTAGATTTTTCTACAGGGTGATGAAAAATCTGTTAATTTTCATCACCCTGTATAAAAATTTAAACCACATGGTAGGATACCTTGTAAAAAGTTAAGATAGGGACATGTAAGCCGTTTTTAAATATCTTGAGCCGTTTTCAATGTAGATGCTTTGAAAATTGAAAATTGCGATTTTCACTTGTTTATAACTCATAAACTACTCAACCTAAATTCCAATTGTGAAAACCACCTGTATTCGATTTTTCCAGGAAATTTAAAAATGCAATAATATAAAGGGTGTCCCCGTTAAAATAACGAAGTAGGTGTCAACTTCCGGTATTTCCGGAAGTGCGACCATCTTGAAAATATTTTCATTGCATTTCGCATAGTCACTTATGACTGGAATTTTTTTTTGAAACCTTAGGATCAAAATTTCCCAAGATATGGCCGCTGTTCATTCTTAGATGCCCACCCGGTACAAATACTTTCCCCGTTGTGATTATATTCTGGATAACATTCTGTTGTTTTCTTCTTTAATAAAACGTGTTAATGGTATTTTAGGCTTATTTACGCGAATAAACTATTTTTATAGGTTTTCTGAAATTTAAAATCGGATTTCGGCCGTAAACTGAAAGGTCATAATTATCCACAAGTTGGAGGATAAATTTTCCTGCATGGAATTCCCGAAGACGTTAAATGTGATAACGATCCTCAATTCAGAAACAATTTAAATATTTTTTCATAGATTCACGCTTTTGTATACAGGGTGAGTCATTTTTTTTTGTAGCAGGACTTTAACGGCTTGAAGAAGATGAAAATTTGACATTTTTTTCAAGTTTTCCCCTATTTCAGCCTTACCTAATGTAACATTTTCGAATTTTTTTGCTTGCCGCTTCTGCCTGCTCTCTAGTAAACAATTATTCGGATTGTCTGTTTAATTTCGAGACTTTTTTGTCTGTTGCAGGGTTTTCGTAAACTGTACCAATTTCGAGATAAACGCGAAAAATAATGTTTGAAAAATACGGTTTTATTGCAAAATAAATTATTATCCGCGTTTATCTCGAAATTGGTACGGTTTACGAAAAACCTGCAATAGATCAAAAAATCTCAAAATCAAACAGAGAATTTGAATAATTGTATACTAGAGAGCAGAGGCGGCACGTAAAAATTTCGAGGGTGTTACATTGGGTAAAACCGCCAAAAGTTTATAATTATAACCCTTTAGGTGTTGAAAAACGCTTAACAGCCCCCAATATTGAGTTTTTGAAATGTAACAGGTGCTCCAAATTTCAATTCATTATTAAAAAAAAAAAATCTATGAGAAAACTTGAAAAAAAACAACAAAAAATGTTAAACTTTCACAGCCTGTACCTTAGAAACGGAAGCTCTCACGGATATAATATGTTTATATAAAATTTCCGTCTTATAAAATTGTCTTCTCCAAGCCGTTAAAGTCCTGCTACAAAAAAATGATTTACCCTGCATATGTATTACATGTAGGAATTCCATTTTTCAGTCAAATGATGGAATTTGCTAAAAATTGGTTGAAAAAAGCTGACCGATCTTCAGACCGATTCAGATCGAACGATCTTAAAAAATGTTTTATTAGTGCTGCAGATACTTTTTAATCGAAAAAGCCGGTCTAATTTTCCTGTTATTCCAAACTTAACCAAAGTATAGACGCAAAAAAAATTCAAAAATTGTAATAAAAGACATGCAGTGATTTGGGTGATAGATTTCAGAGATTATGCTGAAGTTTTTCAAATAGTTAATAACCAAAATAATAAGAAAAATTATACAAAAACTTGTGAGCAGCTTTTATATTAACCTCCTACCAATCTTCGCCTATGGAGCTGCCAAACAAGAGCTATAGAAAATTTATTCTATATACAGGGTCCTGTAACAGTGCGTCCGTCTTTCCTAGCGCCTTTCCCGTGGTGAATAAAAAAAAATGTTTCGTACAAAAAATTATTGGTTTGGAAATCTTCATGCCATAAAATTGTTTTACACTATACAGGGTGTCCCATTTTTGAGGTATTCCAACAACAAACATTTTTTTAAATGGAAAGCCCTCTATTTATTCTATTTTTTCGATGTCATTTTTTACCATCTACATTGTTGTCTATTTACTATTTAATTATATTACAGTGTTGCCGACTTACAAATTTTTGTCCAAAATTCTTGTATAAAACAAGCTGAAGTTTAAAAAATGGTAGCGACCTCGTTTTTCAGAAGGTAAAAATTATTTTGTAATTAAATGGTAACTTTTGTGGAAAATATTGATCATGTCAATAACTATGGGTTTTAGACATACAATATGCACCATAAAATTGAAGCGATGAAAAAGGCCTATCGAATGGTGATATAAAAATAGGGGCATTTCATTTGAAAAAAAATAGTTAAACTACTTTGAAGTTTGCAAAGTTTGGCATTTTTTTCTGAACACCCTATTTTACTAAGTTCATATTTCTCATTATCACAATGTTGCTTAGTAACCGCACTGAAGTTATTGCTAAGAATAATTTTTACCTTCTGAAAAACGGGGTCGCTACCATTTTTCAAGCTTCAGCTTGTTTTATACAAGAATTTTGGGAAAAAATTTGTAAGTCGGCAACACTGTAATATATTTAAATAGTAAATAGACAACAATGTAGATGGTAAAAAATGACATCGAAAAAATAGAATAAATACAGGGCTTTCCATTTAAAAAAATGTTTGTTGTTGGAATACCTCAAAAATGGGACACCCTGTATAGTGTAAAACAATTTTATGGCATGAAGATTTCAAAACCAATAATTTTTTGTGGGAAACATTTTTTTTTATCCACCACGGGAAAGGCGCTAGGAAAGACGGACGTACTGTTGCAGGACCCTGTATACAGGTGTCCGGTAAGTACCTCCTAATCTCTCGGGAGCATACAGGGGAGGTCAAAATAAACCTAGTCTGTCATAAAAAAAACATTCCTAAAGTGTCCCTAAACGGAGATACAGAGCCCCAAAATGGGACCCTAATATTTACTTTTTTGGCTCTAACTTTTGAACCGACCTGTATAATTTGATGAAATTTTAATTTTTTATAGAGGCCATGAAGACTCATTAAGCCATATCAGAGTGGATGTTTGACGTCCTAAAGGAAGTCAGGAACGGACTTATCACCACACTCATTGTGTCAAAGTTTTGACAGGTGTCATTTTACAGAGCTGAAAACTTATTTTTTAAATGCGCTGGTCATCCATCTTCACATAAGGTACTCTTAATTTATTTCGATAAAACTAGCGGTTCTCAAGATAAATCGACTTTTATGCGACTTATGATCAAGTTCCGTCAAAAGCAATCCATTATGTAGGTAGGTTTATCAACAAGAACCTGATTTTTACCTGTTTGTGTTTAGCACTAGTAACTTTTGAGTGTTTCGCATACCTAAAAACCGATTTATCTCGAAAACCGTCAGTTTTACCGAAATAAATTAAGAGCACCTTTTTTAAAGATGAAGTATTAGACTATTCAAAAAAATAGTTTGTAGCTCTGTAAAGTGACACCTGTCAAAATTTTGACTCAACGAGTATGATGGTAAGTCCGTTCCTGACTTCCCTGACGACGTCAAACATCGACTTTAATATGGCCCGATGGCTCTCTGTGGGGCCTCTATAAAGTGTTTAAATTCCATCCAATTATAGGTTCAAAAGTTAGGGCCAACAAATTAAATCTTAGGGTACCATTTTGGGGCTCTGTATCTCCGTTTGAGGACACTTTAGGAATGTTTTTTTATGACAGACTAGGTTTATTTTGACCTCCTCTGTATGCTCCCGAGAGATTAGGAGGTACTTACCGGACACCCTGCATATATTCGTTTGAAATTACAAATTGCAGTCTTACGAATAACATGTTGTTTAGTTTATTAAATTACATATGATTGGTTTCGTCGATCATGGGGAAAAGAACGATCTGTAGGATATTCTGATGTGATGTTGACATCATGGTGAAGCATTTGCTTTGAGAGATATAGTTTAGGGAAAACCCCATTAAAAAACCTAGACACACCATCCTGTTGAGATTGGTTTGAAGTATTCCAATCACTTTGCAGCATCCGTCTGAGGTTATCTGGCTGTTAATGTAGATTTTGTTTACAAGAACTTCAAATATTTCAATTCTGATTGGCTGGAATTAACGTTAGTTTGTCTAGTAATGCTAGTAACACCCCCTGTAAACGTCTAAAAAAGTGGCAATACAACCCCCCCCCCCCCCCCCCCCCCCCGGTCAAACAATTATAAAATTTAATTGAGAATCTGTTGTCAATTGACAATCATCTTTTATGGAATATCAAAATAAAGCTTATCAAAGATTAAAAATTAATGTATGTTAAGGGGATTATTTAATAAGCCCTTCACGCTTTGTTAATAGAGTTAGAAATTTTGGGATTACGTGGAAGTGAGGGTTGAGACTTTGCTAAATTTTTGTTTGAGTTACTTTTCGCTACTTTTTCTCATCTGTTGTTTTGTCTTCATCTCGTGATTAATTCTTGAAATGAACAAAATTCCAAAGCAATTTTACAAATAAAATTTTTTGTCATCACTTATAATTTTTTTATCCTGTATCGTAGATCTGCAATTAAAATTTTGAATTTGTTTTATAATACTTCAATCGAACTCGCAGTCAGAGAATAGTTATTTTAACAGTTTTATTAATGCTCGTAATGCGTTACAATCAAATCAGAAATATTTAATAACATGTTATCAACTAAGTCATGAGAGTGCTTGTTCTGGTATACGTGCATATTTTGAAGTTTAATTGGATTTATAAAAGCGTAAAATAAACTGGACATGCTTTTTATGATGAAAAAAAAATTGGATCTCACTTTTCCATATTTCACAACTGCAATTAATAAGTATACACAAATACCTGTGCAGAGTATGGTTGATTCCAATTTTATTTTAATTAGTAATTATAATCGTAAATAAATTGGTTATGGTTGTAATCTGTATATTACATTTTGTTCCAATAAAAATGTGTGTGCAATTATGTTTATATAGGTACTTAGGTACTTTCAGATTATAATTATTTAATGTAATGGAATCACTCATAATGCAATTTTAGTTAGATACAAAAACTCTTTTGTTTGAAATGCACAGTAATGCATATTTTATTAATAGTAAATATTATAAAACGAATTAAATAATACAGAGTGTTTCAAAACGTGTTAAAAAATGAAAGATGTGTTCGCAAACGTAAAGATTTCTAGATATATAAAAAATATTTTTTTCAGTTTTTTGAAGATATCTCAACAACCGTTAGAGTTGAGATAAAAAAAAAACAGATTTTGTACACATCTTGTCATTAATATTATGTAGGTATTTAGAGGGCAAAATAAATTGTTTATGTAGCATAGTGAAACAAATCATAAAACAAGTAATGTTTTTGTCCACAACAAAACTATTTTTTTCATCATGAAATTTTGTTTTTCTCGAAAACAGTTCACATTAAAGCTTTTGACCAAGAACACCTTTTTCTATGTAGAAAGCATTGGCAGTTTAAAACGTGCTCCCATAACGCCCATTTTCCCAGGGTCGTAGAAATTAGGGGCCAAAAATGTCAAGTCAACCCAAAATCTCCGCTACTGCCACATAAAATAGATTTAATTATAGCTCAAAAAGTAAATAATAATAATGATAATATTTGTACAAAAATTCAGTTTAATATCTGAAACGGTTCCTGAGATATCGTCAAAAAACTAAAAAAATGTTTTTTTTTTGACACCATTGTATCTCGAAAATGTTGATAGGAACTTTTTTTCACAGAAGTTGCCAAGGAATTACAAATGGTAGGGGTAATGGAATATCTCATTTTGATAATTCTGAAATAAAACAAATTTTGATAATGAGGAAGCTCATAACTAAAGAACTATTTAGAATCACTAAGGCAGTTCACCAGAACATCTCCAGATTCACCATTCCAAATGGCAGACGGAACAGTCACATTAACATCTATTAAGAAAGCTAAACTGCTAGTGGTATAATTTCCCTTACTTTTCCATTAATTTTCAGGGAAAATCTAAGGCTATGGAGAGTCTCAAGCCGTCCCGCTTGGCAACTCTAGGAATTTCTAAGATGGATTGTTTGCAAAACTCCACCTTTAATGATATTTTGTGAGAAGTTCTACTTATGGTTTGTCTTTTTCTCATTCAGAGGTGGTCGATTTTTGTATATTTTCCATAAACACCGGAGTACTTCAGGGTTACATTTTATCGTCGATTTTTTTTCATATAATTTAATTTAATTATTTTGTGGAAACAAAAAGAAAACATAAGTATACAGTTTTAGTATGCTAAATATTTTTTAGGAATATTTTTTGTTGATTTAAAAATAGGAACTAAACACGTAACTTAATTAATTAATTAATTATTTAATGCATTTAACAATAATATTTTGCTAACACATTTATTAATATTAATAACAGGATATCTCTGATGAACTTCTTCTTGCATCACATTGTCCTTCGTTCATAAATATTCATTGCCAATGTCCGGAAGTTCGTCGGTGGTTTCCATAAACTCGAGATTCTTCAACCTAGAACCTGAGGTTCTATTCGGTTAATTATTGGCTAATATATAACCTTTGAGCTGCTTGACGTAAGAGAAATCTCCAAAATATATTCGGCTATTGTGACGAAGAATGGATTTTCTTCAGCAGTTACAGATTCAAGAAAGTTGAAAGTATAGGTATAGGTACAAGACTATACGAGCGACTTATGTAACGCTGCGCACCGGAAGAACTATCATAATCGATCTCAAGATTTGTTGCCTTTACATGGATGTAGCTATTTAGTTATTTGTTATTAATGTACCTATTGAGATGGAGATTTTGGCAATGACTTGTTAGGTAACAGATTGTTTGCCGATTTTACAGGTTCATAAATTGATTAACTTCCTATTAAGAGGATTGGTTTAATAAGTTTTTATTAAGTTACAATAATAGAAAGGGTTATAAATAGAGAAAGTATTGACTTTTATAAATTTTGCAAAACATAGATAATTCCTATGTTTAAAATAATAATATTAATGAAAAAACCATTTATTACTTAACGACATTTTGTTTTTCAACCCTTAGTGATAATGTATAGTTTTGAAATAATGTCTTTATTTATCATTTCATTAGTATCATCTTTGTCTTTGTAGGTATTATTAGAATTATTTGTTCCATTCATTTTTATGTTATTATTATGCATTTTATATGAGATAATCTTGTTCCTTTACGGAAATGAATCAGCTTTCTTTTATGTGTTGATGTACTTCGGACTACCTACAAACCTACCTTCCATAAAAGTGACGGTCTCAAAATGTTGATGTCAATAAGTGCAAATTTATTCTAATTAAATTATCACATTTCATCTTCTCTATAGCTTAAGACGTTCCAGAATTGTGTAGCGTATCAAATATAATGCATAAAATTGCGAACATGAAATTCTAAACGAACACAAATCTAAATCTTGATTTATTTGAATTCCAGCACTATTAAGTACTTAGGTATTTATTTTAAAACTAGTTAATTCTTATTGTTCAAGGACTGCTCAAGGATGTAACTTCTCTAAGGATCATTAACTAACTTTGCAGTAACTCGAATTAAGGAGCTCTTTAATAATAATTAGAAAGCACCCTTTCTAATAACGGTTATATTACAATTTCACCTACCAAGGTAATTCTACATTTCGAGAAACTGCATTTTCATACGTACCTTACCACGATCCCAAAAAGTCAACGCTTTCGCAATACAATAATTGACAAGAAATCTTACACTAGACTGAACCATAAAAGATTTTATAGTGTAAAAAATGTATAAAAAAGGCGCTCATACCTTATCTGAAAAATTCTTGCGTAAAATATCTGATGAATCGAAAGTTTTTTTTATAAAATTAAAATGGTAAATAGTAAATGATATCAGAGCAGATGCTGCCCGAGTCGCGTGAAAAATCTAGAATAGCGCCTCGAGATTCTCGAGACCCAGATCCGAGCAGAGAAATCACCTAAGTAATAGGCAAGAAGAAAGTCCATATACATTTACTGCACTTATTGAATGTGTCAACAACAGGTCTTGCGGCGAGACAATCACACAAGATATTACTCTCCCTTGCATCTTTGGCTGACAGTCGGAGAGAATGCTCTCGCCATTAATACAACTTGATGATGACCACCGACTGGCATTGACTAGTGTTATTAGTGTTTAATCGGCAGTTCTCTGTTAGGACAATCGCAGAAATGAAAACTGTTCTTGGCTGTTAAGTTTCAGCGAGACATGCGGTAAACAGTTCATCGAGTAACCATTAACCGTTGTAATGTGGACAATTTTCATTTTATCTCAAACTGTACAAGACATTTCTTACATTTTTATTGAAAATGAACGGCACTATGAAGTTCCTCTCGACAAGGAACATTGTGTAAATTCGCCAATTTCAATCAGCTAATTTATGAAACAATCATCAACGGAAGAGTTGAACGAATAGATAATGTGGTTACATAAAAACTTGACATGAGTTTTTTTTTGTTGTTAACAATAGCGTGGATGCAAGGAAACGCTCATACACGTCAATTTTAGTTAAGATGGATTTTTTTCCTTGAGATTATTACTAATAAGTCCCTATACAGTGTGTGTCACAGGCATGGTACACCCCTTTTTTTTTCTTTATTTTTGGAGATAATTTTTTGAAATTTGGTACGTCGCATATTCTCAATAGAGCGCACTTTTTAGCAGAAAATTGAATTTGTTCCCACATCCGGTTTTTCCGGAAATGTTACCAACTTTTTATTTTTAAACGGGACACCCTATATATTATTATATTTTTGGATTCTATACATTTGTACAAATCCAACAATACCACATAAGTACCATTTTAAATGTCAAATTTGTTTTTATTTAATTTTTTATTTCTCAATTATAGTGTGCCATGACTTCAGTTGTGTTCGTAACAGATGCAAAATGGGTACACCAAAATGTACCTTATTAAGAGTACTAGTAGATGGTACCTCGGTACCAATATGGTACCATTTGAAAAAAATGAATCCAGCTCAAAAAATCATTCCGGTGCGCATAATTTATCCATAAATAACTTAATTTAGTACTTTGAACAAAAATTCGATTTTTCTAGCATTAGATGATCCAATTGGAGTAAAACGAAATAGTCATGGCACACTATAATTGAGAAATAAAAAATTAAATAAAAACAAATTTGACATTTAAAATGGTACTTATGTAGTATTGTTGGATTTGTACAAATGTATAGAATCCAAAAATATAATAATATATAGGGTGTCCCATTTAAAAATAAAAAGTTGGTAACATTTCCGGAAAAACCAGATGTGGGAAAAAATTCAATTTTCTGCTAAAAAGTGCGCTCTATCGAGGATATGCGACGTACCAAATTTCAAAAAATTATCTTCAAAAATAAAGAAAAAAAAGGGGGTGTACCATGCCTGTGACACACACTGTATACTTAGTAGTTTTTGTTAAATCATTTCATAAAGTTGCCATCTAAATTAGGAAATCAAAAAAAAAGTTACACCATGCTAATTTTGAGGATGTATCGTATGACCACCCCCCTTAAATTTCTGGTTCAAAAAACGTTAGAAATTTAGCAAAAAAAAATCTCCTTAAAAATACCTTTCAAATGAAGAGTCACACAAGGAGGGATCTTCCCATTGAAAATTTTCACGTGAGAATTGAGAGGGGTAGCGGGCGATAGTTAGAAAATCAGTATTGACATTAAAATGAACACCCTCCAAACCAAATTCAACCTGTTTCAGGATTTATTCAACTTTATATTAGCAGAGTCATTGAAAGAGGCATGTGTCTAGTATACAATGGTTACTACATAGTTGTTCTAAAAGTTTTTGAAGACTATACCTAGATTAAACTTGGAGCTTTAGAAATTCCTCATTGAGCAGGATGGCACACCGCCTCATTTTGGTAGACAGAAGGCTGCCTTTTTGAATAATTTATATAACGACTTTTACCACTTTTTTGGGGGGCACAATAGTTTATGTAGAAGAATATAATCGCAATAGGAGTGATCTTGTGAACCAAATTATGGAAACTGCTACGCAAATAAGATGTATTTGTGTATCTCTATTTATGTAGACATTATGAGGCGAGATACAATTTCAGGCAGCACGAGACTTTGTCTTTTTCAAAGAGTGTGTACTATGTGTGGTGCCAGAAATAGTACAAAAAATTTGAAAAACACGTATTTGTATATCAATAGTTTGTATAAGTACCATCGTAGTGTTTCTATACCTAAAGGGTATACCTAAAGGGTGTCTTTTATAATGCATCCATTTTTACCCTTTTCCTACCCAAGCCACGAGGGGTCTGGGCGAGGGGGTATGGAGTTTCCCACGTATCTTCAATGTATTTTTTTACAATCTTAGCAATATCTCTGAAAGATGATTTTGGCACTCACCCGTTTTGGAACGGCAACGCAACAATTTTGAACAGAATTTGTTATTTTTTTTTTAATTAAACAACGTACTACGGTTATAGTTCTGCCAGGGAGTATTTTTGGACATGTGAGTTTATCGAGCAATTTCAGCTCGAAATGATTTAATTAACACGCCTCTAAGCTATGTACCTTGAGTCACCGGACACACTGTATATTGAATGGTTATTAGTAATTTGTTAGTTGTGGTTGAATTGATTATTACATTCTAATGTAAAATTTAATTGGGATTATAGCCTTCTGAATAATAAATTATTATAATATTTATTTATTAAATTGGAACATAATTTTTCTCTACTTGCAAATTGTTAGAAATTACAAATTGCGAGTTCTTCTCATTATTAAATTGTTTAATCTTATTGATTATCAAGGAAATTGCGCTAATTAACGGCAATATTAAAGCTTCATTTATTTTAACAAATCGGTTGATGGTCATGGTGTTTAGTTAGAAGTTCGAACAGAGATGATTTTGAAGAGGTTTGAACATGGAGCTAGAGTTAAGTGGGTTGTACGGTGAACAGTTTTAACGTAAGTGCTTTTGAATTTTTTACTCTTCGTCAAAATTAAGTGCAAACATCGAGTTAAAATTACAGGAAGTACTTATAGTATAGGTAGGTACTTATAACAACTAGCCGCTACGTTTGATGAAAAAAGATGTAATAAAGAATTGGTAATTACTGTCAAGTGATGTGGATATAATCTGATGAACATTTAAATTACCGCAAGTAATAATTGATAGGATAGGTTATTACTTTACTGTTGACAACTATTGAACGAGAGTGAAATTAAATGGTTACATAGACGTGGGCTATTAAGATCCTTGTGGTTTGTTTGTAGTACTTTTGTAGATGACAGTTTGATGCTCGTTTGTGTTAATTGGTAATTGTATAATTTCAGGAAGCAGAATCTTGAATTTAAAGCTTTGATGATTGAAGGGTGTTAAATTTTACCACGCATATTAACTTGCATATTATAATGAGTTCCCTGAATTAATTATTAATCACTGGTTGATGAGACAAAATGATGGAACAAGTCGTCTAGAGTGGTTACTGATTAAAGACCCAGATTTATTGGTGATTAGTTACCCAAAAACAATCATGTTTTTCATGTGCAGATAATGATAAAATTATTATAAAGTGCACAACAGCCATTGAAACTACGAAGGATGAGAAAAAGTTCAAAAGTGTATAGGTTGCATTGATCGCTTGCAATTTCGAACACCCAAAAACACCAAAATATGTCTTATGATTCTGAAACAACGACATGCTACAGCGCTATAAAGAACAATTCGTAATTCTGTTGTTTCTATATGGAAGTCGCTTTAATATCCAATCTTGTTTTTATTGTGTAAATTTTTTATTTTATTTATTTATTTTTATTTGTAAATGCCATAGTCTGACGTGTAGATTTAGATTAATCGGGAGTGGGTCATTTTGACACCTCCACTGCGAACAAAGGTCTATTGTGGCTCACATCTAGTCGTGCTATAGTGCTACATTAACCCCATCAAGTCAGCCTCTTTGAGGAAGCTGACCATCTTGACTATTGGAAATGTATTCATGTCCTCCGGTGTGAGGGAGTCTCTCCCGAAGGTTTGTTGTCTGGTTCTTCACAAAGCGGGACACTCGCATAGGAAGTGTTTTGCTGTTTCGTCATCCTCCAAGCACAAGCTCATTCAGCGCTAATCGCTAAGCTATCATGTGCAGGTGATGATTCAGCTTGCAGTGCCCAGTATACAATAGGCGTATTAGGGCTTTCAGTTCTTTCCTTTTAGGTTCCAATAGTTCTTTGGTACTGTTTTCGACGTGCCCTGTATAAAGGCCTTCGAATGGTCCAATCTTGGACAAGTGCTGGAAGTCTTCCCTCTCAGTCCAGTTGCGTAGGTATGTCAATTGCTGATTCTGGTCCGGTAAATTCGGTTTCGGTACCTTTCCTAGTCAGAGAGTTGGCAAGCTCGTTTTCTCCATAGCCAGCATGGCCCGGAATCCAGATCAGAGTTACTTCCTTGCTCTTGCTAGAGCATTCAGAGTTGATTGATAGTTCCACACCAACTTGGACTCTGCAGCGCTTCCTGCAGCTGCGCAAAAGCTTTATGGAATAGATTTTAGCCTTGAAAGTTATCTCTTGAAGACCCAGGCTCGAGAAGGCTCTCTTTTTCGAGACAGTGATACATAATCCAACGTTCCTGTGGATATTTTAGGTCCATCGGTCATGAACCATCTGAAGTCTGCTGTTAGGATTTCATTTCTGTTGTCCTCCCACAAGTCTTTTTCCGGGAGAAGAACCTTATAAGCAGAGCGGTCCGTAATAGCCCTAGGCATTATGTCTGAGGGCATACCCATAGTAGACTGTGACTTTCTATTTCATCCAGTAACCTGGTTCATTCCCAGTTTTGCCTTGTCTATTTTTATCATTCTATTATGTGAAGTCAATCTGGTCTCTTTCTCTAAATAAATATGGAGAGGTGTTAAGTCTAATAGAATTTCCATAGCCGCCAACGGTGTGGTATTAATAGCACCGCAGATCTCCAGACAAGCTGATCTTTGTAGGCGAGAGAGAGAGCTTTTCTTTGGCCATACGCAATAATAGGTCTGACAATCAATACATAAAGCCAGTATATTTGTTTGGGCCCAATTCCCTATGTTTTGTCACAGATTATTTTACACGTCCACAAGAAGAGTTTGGCTCTATGTATTACCCTTCGCAAGTCAGCATTTTATCTATGATGACTCCTAGGTGGGTACTTGCCTTTCTCTGCAAATCGAATTGTTTCTCCCAGAAGAGTTGGTGGCGTTAAACCGTCGAAAATTCTCTTTCTGGAAAATGGTACTATGACAGTTTTTCAAGAGGTGGCTGACATGGGTTCCCTCTCGCACCACTGATAATTCACCTCGAGTACTTTCTGAAGGACCCTAGAAATGATCGCTTTGATCAGAATGACCAAGCCATCAGCATATGCCTGATGGGCGTCAACACTCCATAAGTGAGAGAACGGCTAGAAGGTCATCGACGAGATATCAGACCAGAATAAAGGGGAGAGGACTCATCATTGCGGACACCGTTGGTCTTAACTCGAATTTTTTCTGACGTGTAACACATCATTATGTATGACATCATAGATTTTTGGCCGATGACGTCATCATTTTTCTCCCATTCGGGCACATCGCAGCACATCATTTTTTATTGAAAATGTGGTGCTACTTTTATGCACAAATATCTTTCTTCAGAATCAATGTGAGTGTAAGTAAGAAAAAACTGAAATCACCGTAATCTTTTACCTGAAAGGATGGTCCTGCAACAAGCAAGCAGCTAATTATTGTCTTCTACTCTTTCTAAAATAGAAGTTCTTATCATGGGATGTAACTGAGTGTAGCAACTTAGGTATTATTACTGTGACAGCACAATAATATATTATAGCTTATCTGATTGGGTGTATCTGATAATTCCCAACTACTACTATTCTTACAACATTGTCGTAGACGACAGACGTTGTAAAGTCAAGCTTAAGACAGTAAAGTATTGATAATTTGCAGTTTGCACAAGTTTGGATAATAATATTTTTTTGTCAATGCAATCTCAGTTCTATAAAATAAAATAAAATAAATTTAAAAAAAATCCTTGAGAACATAAAAATAGTGGAAGAAAAATCAATTTAAGTATCTTGCATCAATAACATATCAGGCTGGGATAAAAATACAAAACAAGAAAAAGAAAAAATATAAAAAAAAAAATCATATGAAAGCTCTTTTTTGTTAATTTGATTAATGAACGCCATCAGCTTCCCATAGTAGCTGAACTTCAAGGTCGTGAAGAAAGTGAATATATTTCTTAAAGCATTACTCTGTATAAATAACTATTGCAGATATATCGGTATACGATATAGGATATGAATGTATCATGTATCTTTAATTATTATTAAATCTAAACTGAAATGAAAGTTGCATCTGTCAGCGATGGAAGTTGTCAAGCGATTCTACTTTCCAAACGGTATAAAGCTAAATAATAATAATAATTTAAAATTAGATAACATTCGTAGAATGTGAAATAGTGCTAATAAATTATTACACCTCTCCAAACGGAGAACTATTTCATGTCATCTAGGTATTTAACTTATTGAACTGAATCGAATTTCCTCTTCCTTGTTTTAAAAAATAATCTTAATAAGAAAATCAATATTTTTTATTTTTAGTTTTACCTATTGGTTTATAATTTTTTAAATCTCATTAGATTTTTTTTCAATGAAACGATTTAAAATTTCGTTCTCTATAAGAAGTAATATTAGGTAAAATGCAAACTCTCTAAATTACTGCTACTATTATTACGCACGCCTACACAGTACAATAATAATTACTATCGCAATAATTTCTTTTTAATTGAATAGTTAAGGATATATGATCAGTGAAACTGTTCTAATTAATTTAATAAAAGGTACCGCATGCCTAAAGCAAGTCCAGTCTAAAAATCTATCACTGCGACTTTCTATATCATGATTTGCGTTCTGTACCAAGATAATAATAATAATAATAATTATAGACCCAGAACTGGGCTAAGCACCACTCTCGGTTTTAATTATGTCATTTACAGCAACTGCATAAGATGGTGTAGGTATATATGTCTTACTTTATTATAATAATTATAAAGTAGATACCTACCTACCTATGTAAAACATCCATTAAGAACAAAAACGATTTCACTGTTTCGGTCTGGAGATATGAAAACAATTTCCTTTTCAATGGATAGACATACTTACCTAAGGTATCCTAGAATTAGTCCTAAAATTAAAAACGATTTACACATCTATTCCCAAACAAATTTTGTTAACTCAATTACGTAATCAACAATCTCCATCCCATTCTAATGCATACAAAAAAGGCCCTGAATTAATATAATAAACGGCGTGGAAAGCACTGAAATTAACTGGACGTTGTAGAAGGCCAAGAAGCCTGTAACCTAGCAAAGCGTGGAGAAGAACGCCGCTCATAGGGCCAGAATCGTTTTGCGAATATATTCTCATGGACAAAATAAAAAAACCTTCTTGCGCATCAATCGCATAAATAGTGTATTTTTAAGCGATCCAATTTATAAATATTTTCACCGCTTTTTAAATTGGCTTTCTGAAATTTTCCATAGTCAGGTTATATTGGCGTAGTGGCTTACTGTGAAAATTTCACGCCATCAATTTTAAGCCAATAAGGTACGAGCATTGCTTACCGTTGCCATGGTGATTTGTGTATTATATCGGAAATTTTCTCCTGCTGGGGTAAGCTGGAGAGTATTATAGTGGAAATTTTTTGACGTTTAAAAGTGACAACCCGGAACCTTATGAACGTCAACTGTTGACTGTTGCGGTTATTAATATTAATCAACCAATGCGTTTTGTTAAAGTTTCTATTGTAATTTAATATTAAAGTGATGTTTTCGCGTATTACCACGTATATGAAATCATGGATTTACTATCGAAAAAATGATCTGAAGAAACCTAATTTACCTAATTTAGTAATTCTACTTGAAATAGATAGGGGTACGTACATAATTTTTCGGATTAACTCACGGCGAATTCATGGGGGTTCGGCCACTTTATCTTTATAATTATTAATTGTATGGCACTTTTTATTGGTAGAATCCATCTGCTGAGCAAATCCTTGCGCTTTGGAAAGAATGGCATCTAATCAACACTAATCATAATTAGAGGTTAAACGACTTACCTGGTAAGGAAGTTCAATCCTCAATTATACGAGATGATCACGTCCGAAAATATCACCCTGTAGTGACGTTCACGAGCTCCAATAGTGCGTAATGTTTTCAGTTTTTTAAAATCCCCAGGTAGGTACCTATTACTCACCCGCACGTCCGGCCGTTATCTGCTGTAGATAGCTCATTATCGTTCTGAGCTTTTTCAATTTTTTAGATCGTTATCAGTTGGGTATAGGGTGCGGGTGGGTTGTGATATTTTCGGACGTGATCATCTCGTATAATTGAGGATTGAACTTCCTTACCAGGTAAGTCGTTTAACCTCTAATTATACTTCGATGATCACGTCCTCAATATCACCCTGTAGATGTTTAAAGCACAACCGATCTAAAAAATATCCTGTTTCCTGGTAGGTGTTGCTTGCTGGAATATTATGGCGAATAAAATTAGGAAGCATACCTACTAACCATGCAGAGTAATATTTATTTCCGTTATCAAAGTTACATACTTTTTTCACAGAATTTAAAACCAATAATAACACTGATGTAAAACTATGTTTCAACCAGACGAAGAGTATGTAAATAATAATTACCAATTCAAGTAAATGAACTTATTTGCCTAGGTGCAAATAACTGACCTAAAATTTTTGATTTGACGCAACTTGCCTGATACTTCATTACAGGTCGATTATAATATTTATTTACCTTTGAGTTTTCTGTCCACCCCAGTGCTGTTTTTGTAAAATGCTTTCAACACTGAGGCCTTTCATTGCAGCAGCGGAAGTAGTTGCATGTCGCGTTCTATGCGATTTGAATTTTCTGGTATTTATTCTGGCTTTTGGGCCAGCCTTAATGCAACGACTGATTGTTTGAATAGTCGCTGGATGATATAGCTTTTTGAAGGTAAGTAATAATTGATCTATCTCTCCTCTGAATTCTTTTGTTGAGTCTATGTAAAATATGAGTACTGACGAAGCGCATTGGTTTGACCTTTCTCTAAAATAGGGTAATGTTATTTTTGGTTGGCATTTGTTAGATGTGGAAGTTTTCATTAGATCCGTTATCACAACTTCAACTTTTTCATCATTGATTATGGATTATGTTTGATAACTTGATCTTTGCTAATTTTTGTACTCTTTGTGCCGATAATAATGCTAGAAGAAGAGTAAGTTTATAATAATCAGTTGCAAAGACAGTGATTCCAATGAATTTAGCTCAGGATTTAGAGGCTCAAGATACACTAGTATAGGGTGCAGATCTCATATCTAGTTGTACCTTGGGAATTTTGGTCCTGTTCTAAAAGCCCCTTTCAAGAATCTCATTAATATGGTCTGATCGGTTGGTTGTAATAATGTATTCAAGGCAGACCTATGTCTGTTAAGGGTACTGTACTTTTCCCCCTTATTATATTCTTCCTATAAAAATTTAATTATTTTATTTGGGTCTGAATTAAATACTTCCACCCTTTCACAAAGCCACAATTTTTTGTACGTGGAGCTATATTGCTTCAACGTCTTTTCGCTAAGAGATCATATGGTTTTTAAAGCCGTTCCAGGAACATTTTTTAAGATGTACGCTTCCCGGAAAACCGTGCTGCTCTCCGGGTAAGGCTTTCCCATAGAGGATGAGGTTGTCTCAAATAAGATGAGAGTAAAGTTTTATTAGTGTGCAAAATTGGCAACTCGCAGAAACAATCAAATTTTTCAATGCAGGACACCATGGCTGTGTTTTCCATGGTGGAAAAACAACAATATATTTTGCCTTATCAATCAAAAATTTATTTATCACCGTGGATCGGAGCGGGGAGGGCGGAACTGCGTAAAATTTTATAAGTATTAGTCCATGATAATGTGAAAGCATCTACTGTTGCTGATTATGGATCTGGACGCCAAAATACAAAGTTTTGCATTTATTATTAAGGTGGGAGGCAAATAAATTTACGTTTGGTAGGCCCAGTTCAGAAACAACATTTCCAAATTTGTCGCCTTATTTTGTTCAATGGCCCATGCTTGACGCCGCCTATGCGATTTATGTAGGCTATGGCTGTAATATTAGCTTATCTTAAGAGGGTATGCCTGTTATAATATATATATTTTATTTTATTTTATTTATTTATTTATTTATTTATTTTTTCGCAAAGCCTTTTAAAATTGAACACATCCATGAGTTCCAGCTGATTGATATGATAAGCACTCTCCTGTAAGCTCCAAACCCCTCGGGAGTTTGTTGCACCCCATTCTGAATTGGATGCATCGGTGCAGATTATAGTAAAATATTGTTTGTTTATTTATTGCTCATTTTCGCATTTTTCAAGCTTTTCGACTACGAATCGATATCTATTAAGAGATAATTCAGAATAATTATCTTCTTATCATAATTTGAATTTTATTTTTTAAGTCCTAGATATTTTCCCTTTCAAATTGTTTCACATGCACCCAACAGTAGTTACAGCATAGCTGCGACAAGAGTTATTAATTTTCAAGAACATTGGTAACTGTGAGACAATTTTTTGTTTTTCATTTGGAATTGACATTATCATCTCCTGACTATTGGAAACAAATCCTATAGAAATGTTATATTTTTACTGTGATTTGGGCAACTTTTCTCATAATTTATAATAAAATCTAGAGATGTTATTTTTATTTTTATTTATTTTTATTTATTTATTTATTTTTTCTATCAATCAATATCATCAATATCATATGGGTCAAGGTATATTATTGAAACATGACCCATAGATCTCAAGCGATTCACGATAGGTTCAAAAATTTTTTGTAAAAACATATGGTGCTGTCGAAAGACTATTTGGAAGGCACGTAAACCCAAAAAGGTGGTTATCGTATTTGAATTTGAAAAAATATGCATTCTTGAGATCAACCGTAGGTACTCATATAGCATCCTTCATTTATTAGGTTTTTTACAGTTCTGAAATCCTCAAGTTTAAAATGTGGACAGTTCCTTGAGATTTATTTTCTGCTCCGGGAGGTCCTAAAAAGGGGGTCCCGGCTGCTTCACTGCAGTCGTTAAGTTATGTCAGAGGCCCTTATTGTGGCTACTTGAAAACTTCTGACACTTGGGCTTTACCACAGCCATATGATATTTATTTATTTTTATGAACCTATAATTCCCATTGGGTTTTATAACAATGGAGCTCAATAGCTCCAATTTCCCTAAGTTCTATAATAGACTGAAATAATTCAGAAGATGATTTTTGTATAGGAACTTTCCCTTGTTAGGTTTTTTCCTGGTTCAGCTTGTTCGGTCGCCCTTTTCGTTATTACAAAAAGCAACGTGTCCGCCTTTTATTGTACTGATATTTTTTGAACTGCGGCATTGACATCATGATTTAATTTGAATTTTCTGTGCGTAGATACTGTGTGATGCATGTCTGTCAGAATCTTTCCAGCATCCACTGTTGCAGATGTGGTCCACTAGTCAATGTTTCCGTTATTTGATAACGTTTTTGTAGAAACGTATCGTTAATAATGCTTACTGAACGATTGATGTTTAACGATTACAACAATCGGATTGCTGTATAGTTCAATTCGGCCTGTGACAAAAGTGTTTGCACCTCCGTATTGAGTCTTGGTTCCCTGAGAGTTTGACAGTTCCCAGGAATATTCCACTCTTTAACTAGCTGTTGTCTAGTTTCGCGGTCGAGCTATGGTGATAAATAATTCTGACATCTGTCCAACAATTCTTCAGCAATAGGTATTCGGCCCTGATTCAGCTACTTGATTTAGATTTTCGTCCAAAATTGCTGTGATAGAATCACCTTGTTCCTCAATCATCGTTACAGGGGGTTGCGTGAGCGAAGATCTCACTGAGTGAGCTGATTCACTATATCTGGCTGTTATTCCTCGCTAGTGATATCAGTGATATCACACGAGTCACCTGCCTGTTGATCAAGGTACTTAAATTTTGTATTAGCTATTAATGCTTCGGTCGTGTTGTTAGTACTTTTATGCACTAGTAACCATTATTAATATGATTCTTTGTTATAAGTCATCACTATTGATATGATTATTAATATATTCGGATTATTACTATGTATTTTTTCATCACTCTTAGGCCCGTATTCACAAAGCGTTTCTGTCCTGTAATATCTCGAAAATAATTATTTAGGAAATTATCGTTTGTGAATACGGCGATAGTATAGTTATTTTGACCTTTTCTCATCCCCATAACTCGATTAAGGGTATTAGTCCCTAACCGGTCCATGTTAGGACTGCTGTCCACCCTTTTAGTGCACTTAACTATTACATTAAGTGAGGTTCTAATCATCCACACCTATTACAGTGAGCATGATAACCTGACAGAGAGGATTACTGACAGAGAGAATTACTTTATTCGAATTATTACTATGTATTTTTCATCACTATAAGTATACTTATTTTTACCTTTTCTCATCCCCATAACTCGATTAAGGGTATTAGTCCCTAACCGGTCCATGTTAGGACTGCTGTCCACCCTTTAAGTGCACTTAACTATTACATTAAGTGAGGTTCTAATCATCCACACCTATTACAGTGAGCATGATAACCTGACAGAGAGGATTACTGACAGAGAGAATTACTTTATTCGAATTATTCCTATGTATTTTTCATCACTATAAGTATACTTATTTTGACCTTTTCTCATCCCCATAACTCGATTAAGGGTATTAATCCCTGTAACCGGTCCATGTTAGGACTGCTGTCCACCCTTTAAGTGCACTTAACTATTACATTAAGTGAGGTTCTAATCATCCACACCTATTACAGTGAGCATGATAACCTGACAGAGAGGATTACTGACAGAGAGAATTACTTTATTCGAATTATTCCTATGTATTTTTCATCACTATAAGTATACTTATTTTGACCTTTTCTCATCCCCATAACTCGATTAAGGGTATTAGTCCCTAACCGGTCCATGTTAGGACTGCTGTCCACCCTTTAAGTGCACTTAACTATTACATTAAGTGAGGTTCTAATCATCCACACCTATTACAGTGAGCATGATAACCTGACAGAGAGGATTTACTGACAGAGAGTGACAGAAAGGCTATTTATGTCTCTCAATTAAGAAAAAAAAAAAATAAAAACTTTTAAGTTATTGTACTTACTTGAAAGGTTTAGCTGTTTATCCATTTTTCTTAATTTTTTCTAACTTCCTTCGTGTTTTGCTTTTTAGTTGTTTCGGCATTTTACAGTAATTTTCCAGCAACACTCTCTTAAACACTAGCGCACGTATCGAGCGTAAGAACGATAATGAGCTATCTACAGCAGATAACGGCCGGACGTGCGGGTGAGTAATAGGTACCTACCTGGGGATTTTAAAAAACTGAAAACATTACGCACTATTGGAGCTCGTGAACGTCACTACAGGGTGATATTGAGGACGTGATCATCGAAGTATAATTACTATTATACCGCAATTGTCGACTTATCATTATCAAAAACCACACTCGGCTGGTGAAGTTTAGAAACTAAAATTTGTGTTTGACAGCGCTAATAATGGCGGCGCGCAGTTATTAAACGTCAGTTTGGCGTTGTCACGTGATTATGTTACGCCTCCATGTCATTTTTATTTAACAATTAAATTGTAATTTTTCTATTCAAAACTAATTTTGTTGTGAAATTTTCTTTCCAAATACCACTCGAAATCAAATTATACCAGGAAATTTTGTTCTCGCTTACGAATATTTTAAGAAAATTATCCCTCGCCTTCGGCTCGCGATAATTTTCAAAATATTCGTGAGCTCGAAAAAATTTCCGGAAATAATTTGACCTCTAGTGGTATTACATGTGAAAATTGCATTTCACTTCGTTTGAAAACGTGCCTTAGAATGGATTTTTAAATTTAACAAAACAAAAAAAAAGGTAAAATTGAACAATTTTGCCCCTTTTCCTTTGCCCGCCACTGGCTGACTTTACCTAAAAAATACTATTTTTTACACTACCTTCAATAGAACTGAAAAAGTGAAAAGGGAGCTTTGAAAACTGAAAATTTGAAATTTTAGAGGAATAAACATCATTTAAAAATATTCGAATATCTCCGCCATTTTTCTTATTTGCTTTGCTTCTTTTCAGAGTTAAGGGTTATTAGTATAGTTGTCTACTGGACAAATTTCAGTTCAATTCATACAAAAATAGAAAAATAGAATAAACGGCTATAGAAATTTAGCCTTTTTTACCCTTTTCCTACCCACGCCACTGGCTTAATAATAAAAAAAAATGCTAATTTTATTACAATAACTCAAATTTCAATAAATATTCTTATAATAATGCTAATTTTGTTTAAAAGTTTTTGTTTCTAACTTGCTTATTTAGAGGTTCAAAATCTATCAATTTTTCCTAAAATTTAAAAGGCAGTCATTTTGGAACGGCTCTTCCGATTTTACTCAAACACAGAACCAGACGACTACTTGCAGTTATATTACTACAAAAAAAAATTCAGCCCCCTAAATTGAAAACTGCGACCAGAAACCGTGCCTCATGACCTTTTTTTTTTGGAATTTTGGAGGGACACCCTGTAAAAGTAACGAAACTTTAGGAAAATATTTTTCACGAAAATCAAACGTCATCTTTAAGTTTCACAAGAGTAAAAAAATTCGTTCATTAATCTTGAAAGATGAAGCTACAGGAGCGTTTTTAAAATTTTAGAGAAATAAACATCATGTAAGAAAAATTCAAATAACTCCGCCATTTTTCTTATTTACTTCTTGAAATTTTTAAGGGTTAGAGGCTATTAGTATAGTTGTCTACTGTGAAAATTTCAATTTACTTTCTTCAAAAATGTGCTCATAAATTGTTAGAGAAATTTAGCGATTTTTACCCTTTTCCTACCCACGCCACTGGCTTATTAATAAAAGTAATGGAAATTTTATTACACTAAATAAAATTTCAATTAATTTTTCTCCAATCATGCTGATTTAGTTTCAAAGTTATTTTTCCATCTTACTCATACAGGGGTTCAAAAAAAAGCAATTTTTCCGAAAATTCAAATGGCCGCCATTTTGAAACGGCTTGGCAGATTTTGCTTAATTAAACTATAAAAAAGTATAAAAAAAAACTGAATAGTGCCTTTAGAATAGGACATTTTTTTTGATTATGGATTATTTAGGACATAACTATGATTTTTGAAAATTGAAGCCTGATAATCTAGGACCTAGTACCTACCTTAGGTGACACCTCGTTTTGCAAGATTAGTTCTCCACTACACTTGACAAAAATCAAACCAAACTTTATTAATAAGCGATATTTCGGAAACTAATTTATTTATTCTAATTTATTTTTTAAATATATTTATTCCAAAATAAATGTCATAATTCCTGTTTTCACAATTTTTGCTTTATTCTTCGTCTATTTACGCCAAGTACGGGGCCATAGCTTTGACATTCATTTTACTTCAATGTCTTCAAACAATACCTAATAAATGTAATAATAAACTTATTTGTTGAATTAATATTTCTCACGTACGCTGTGTAAACTGTGGTACGAAGAGACAAAAGAGAGCGATGAAGTGTGAGAAACTAATATGAAGAAGCCTTTCCCTTCTTGTTTCTATTTATTTATTGTTCTGTGCTGCCAGAAGGTTATTTAAACAGCCTATTGTTTTGAACATTACCTTTTATATCGTAATAATAGTTTATATTTCGTCATTATAATTAAATTATTATTATTATTATTTCATACAACAGCTCCATATTTTTTCTCTTATTCTTATTCTTTTATTTATTTTATTATGTGAAAGTTTATTAAATGGCAAAAGTTTAATACCTACTTTATTTCAATTTTTCGTGTATTTTTTTAAACACCCACCAAGAATAAGTTTGTTTTTTTAGGATCGTCAGAAAATATCAAACAGAACTACTTTAACATCTAATCTCATTTCCTAGTTTACCTACCTACATACCTATTTTTTAATTAGCCTTTATTATTATAAATGATGTTTATTATACCTACTCGTATACCGAGTGACAAGTTTCAAAGCAGAACATAGGCGAATAGCATGGGAAGTCACATATTTGCAGTTTATTTCTCACCACTTTTACCTACAAGAATGGTAATGGTATCTATCGAAAGAGAATTATTTTCTGAACATGCTGATACCAAAATACCTACTAATTAACAGTTTTCTATCATGAAATAATATTTTAAACATGTTCAAAATTAAAAGATGAGCAGCGCATGACATTCTAAATTGGGATAACTTTTTCACTGTCAAAGCAAATATTTTCAATTATTTAATTCATTTTAATTCTGATTGAACATCATTAAAAAATTACGAAAATCCTCATTCACCATCATTTTGTTTTACCAAAAAATGACTGAAAAATAAACACGTAAAATAATTGAACTAAAACAATAACTACAACAAATATTCAAATAGTCCATCATATTGAAATTAATATTCCCACCCTTTTATAAATTGTGCTTCGGACTTGTCCGAGTTGTTGGTTATTAACGAGTGCACATTCGGCAATGTCTAGCTCTGTAAATTTTGTTTTTAGGGTAACCCCAAGATACCAAGAAAAGTCACAGCAAGGAAAGGTGCTAAATCGGTAGATCTGACCGGCCAGTTAATAGTACCACGGCGATAAACACGCGTTCCGCATTAGAATAGCCATTATTATTACTCATTGACAATCCTTTCAGGGAAACGTGGATTAAAAATGTTTCTTTTGACAGTAACAAAATTATTCGAATTAGGCTTGTCATGGCCGCTCACACTATTAATTTTGAAAAGTTTAAGTTAATATGGTATCATAAAGAAACTGTTAATTATTAAGTATCTGGTATCAACATGTTCAGAAAATAATTCTCTTTCGATAGACACCATTACCATTCTTGTAGATAAAAGTGGTGAGAAATAAACTGCAAATATATGATTTCCCATGCTATTCGCCTATGTTCTGCTTTGAAACTTGTCACACGGTATAAAAAATTTCGCTGATTTGCTTTATTTTATAAACTAAAGTCTACATCGTATAGAATGAAATTATACTTACTTTATACGATTGATCGAATATATACAGGGTGCACCACGTATCCTTCTCTATATTGCTATCTCCTGAACGCTAAGAGATAAAGGGTCGGTTAAATTAGAGAAAAGATGCGCAGTTTTGTGGTCATCTCGAATTTGTCAAAACATGCAAGATATCTGTGACCGTTCCTGAAATATCCTGAAAAAACTGAAAAATCGAGATTTCTTATTTTCGTCATATCTTTTTTATTAGGTACTGGAAATTAATAAATAATTTTTTGTAGACTTACATAAGCCGTTAAGAGCTATCCATCTGACATTTAAAATATTTTCAAGGCCTACTAGATCCAAGAGTTTTCACAGTCAACTTTCGTTTGTCCTATGGCCGCCATATTATTTTTTTATGTCGTTCGATAGGAAAAAAATAATGGAAACCAAAAATTAATAGGTAAACTTAAAAAAAAAATTTTTAATTTTTATTCTTCTTTTTTCAAAGAAAAATCTAAAAAAAATCGTAGAAAAACGTCAACATTTGTAAAATACGCCGAAATAGTGCTTGCCTTATGGTTTTTTAATTTATCTATGAAATTCGGTCCAAAAATGTGTCTTTTTTGTAAAGAAAAAAGAAGAATAAAAATTTTTTAAATTTATTTTTAAAAGTTTAACAATTTTTAGTTTTTATGATTTTTTTTATATCGAACAATATAAAAAAACAATATGTGGCCATAAGAAAAATGAAAGTTGACTATGAAAATACTGGGATCTAGTCGGCTTTGAAAATTTTTGAAATGTCAGATGGGTAGCTCTTGACGACTTATGTAAGCCCACAAAAAATTATTCATTAATCTCCAATAATATAAAAGATATGGAAAAAATAAGAAATCTCGATTTTTCAGTTTTTTCAGGATATTTCAGGAACGGTCACAGATATCTCGTATGTCTCGACGGAATCGAGATGGCCACAAAATTGCGCTCCTTTGGACTTGTTTAACCGACCCTGTATCTGTTAGCGTTAGGAGATAGCAATATAGAGAAGGATACATGGTGCACCCTGTATAGATACCAAATAAAACAATTGGAAAATGTATCTGAAACCCAACCCCCCCCCCCCGTATAGAAAAATATAGTTTTCTTTCATAGATCGGCAGAAATCGGTTAATAGAATCAAAATTGCTGAAAAGGAATTTCAAAAAACTAATTTTAAAGCTTTAATTAAATAAAAAGTGTATTATACAGGTGTCCCATAATCTGTTGGTAGTCTCCCGGATTTTGGTTAAAAAAGGTGGCCGATTCTTCGGTGCATTACCTATTAAAAACAATTTATCTCAATAGCGGTTCGCTCTATTGAAATAAATCGTGTTACATTTTGCATGTATAAAATTGAACTAAAAGAAAATTTACCTAAAAGAATGGTAAAATGATTATCTTTGTTTTTTTAAGTGAATGAGGGGGTTGTACCACCCCGAGATCTATGTATGAGTTTCAAATTATCGAAATCGGCTAACTAATGAAAAAGTTATTTCAAAAAATAAATTTTCAACCCTTAACTTTAAGTGGTAATATCTTTGCAAGGGTGTCTCGTAGGAATAAAACTTTTAGCAAATTTTTTATTTATTTTTTACTAAATTTACCCAAACCTGAGAGATTGGGGTCATCATGTATAGAAATGACAGGTAGAATGATTGATATATGCATGGTAGATAATAAAGTGACAAATAATCTGAAGAGGGTAGGTACATACTATAAATCCTTAAGCAAACTGAGTAAACAGTTAAAAGAATTCCAATGTTATTCCAGTTCAAATGGTATCTCCCCTCTGTAAATTTATATGCCATTGAACTCGATAACTCGAATAACAATGGTGATTCTTATCATTGTTTACCCAGTTTGTTCAAGGTTTTATTTTATCTACCCTAATGGGATACATACGAATTACGAATATATAATATGGTAGTGATCACTTTTCCAACAAAATATACAGGGAGTAATCTTCTTCTTCGACTGCCGTTATTGGATGTTGGCGACCTCATGACCAAACTTATCTTTGCCTCTGGCTGTGTGAATAAGCTCTCCAATTGATTTAATTCCGGTCTCCTGTCTAATATTTCGAGCCCATGACATTTTGTTTTCGCCACACTCCTCTCCTTCCTTTAATCTTGCCCTCCAAAATTAACTCTGCTTCTAAAAATGTGGGCAAATTATGCAATTATAGACATGATTTCGGACAGACTTGCTAGGATTGTGTACCTGCTCAGGTCTCTCAGGGATGGTGTGAACGTGAATGTCTTGATAAACGTTTACCATGCTCTGTTTGGCTCACGTATTGTCTATGAAGTTGCCGTCTGGGGAGGGGGGGTACATGATTCCATTTTTTTCTTGTTTTCCATTGTTGTGTTGTTTTTAGGTTACATAAGTGGGCTGTGAGAACTTTGGCTGGGGTTGATCGTCGAACTCACTGTCGTCCTCTATTTTAAAATAATGACACTGCCGAGTCTGCTTATTTTTCACTCCTTTATGGAGATACATAGAATGGCGGAGACATTTCCTAGACAGTCGGATATCCATAAGTGTGGCACAAGATCAGCTGACCTTGTTAGGACACGGCGATTTAGATTATGTAGATCTGCGTGGAACTCACTCGATCTCACCAACCAGCTTTAAGCAGTTGAATATCTGCCATTTCCGTGTAAGGTTTTTGAGATTTTTTGCTTGTCAGAGCCTTTTATAATGTAAAGGAATTCCAAGAGTCACTGTCCATCATCTTCCATCCATGTATCTTTAGTGTCAAAACAAAGCCTCACCCTCATACAATAGGGAGTAATCTAATCAACCAAATCCACAAGAATCGTCAATTTGTTCTTTGAAGCAACATAAACACCCCCAGTTACCTACACTTTTTAAGGAAATAATTTAGAGTTTCCTTTACAAAGCATTTCTGTATATTAGTGGAACGAAAAATGCAACAAAGCACGAGGATACAATAAAAATGTCTTATATAACAGACTCAGATTTTTTCAAGTAAAATTATTTCGATTTTGACAATATTTGTTGGTTTCCCCAAAATGTAGAAGTTAGTGTGATACATCAATGGATGCAATTTTATCTCGCTATTGAACGATGTAAAATTCTGATATGGCGTCCATGAGACAAATAAAAGTTGACTTTCGCCAAGCAGAATCTAGACTGGCTTGATTTTTTTGACAAAGTACATGTCAACTATTAGGTCAGTCAAATTAGGATCTTCTAAGGGGTCACTTGGAAAAAAGGGGTAGAAAGCTAATTGTTTTGATCGGTTGCTTTAAAGTCAAGTACAAGTTTCTTAGGTTTGCACGGTCCCTCGACCACCGCTCAGGATGTCAAAAAAAAAACTGAAATTTTCGAACTTTTCCCAGTTTTTTCTCTATAGCTTCGAAACTTTGCATTCCAGCGAACATTTCACTGTCACAAAAATTAAAGAGCATTTTGAGCAATAAAGCGCAAAATTAAAGAGCAATTTTGCGTCGAATGAGTTCCCAATTCATTGAATTCCAATTAATGGTATGGCAGAAATCGTCGATCGAAAAACAGTGATTTTTATCAACTTTTCTGGAAAAAGCTTTATATTGAAATTTGTTGAAATTACACATCTTTGAAGTTGAGAAGCTGCTTTGAGTAGTCTTTTCATGCTTTGTAATCCAACTTCATACGATTCATGGCAAATGATGATACTTTCATCCCATTCTACTCCACAGTGTATTTCGACATTATGGCTTCTGCAACAGAGGTTTGTGGGATGAAAACCACTTAATGAACGTCAATACATCTGAAAATCCTTGACACTCTCGCATCGACATGTTATTCCCGTCATAGCAGGGATAGATGAGATCAATTTAACTAGCATGCTGTCTGATATCCTTCTTCCCCGACTCACATCGCCTTCAGTTTTCATTGGAACCATCACAGTTTGCTCTATCATCTGGTATGACCACATACCAGACTAGCATACTTGACAGATCTTCTGACGGTAGGAAAATCTTCTCGTATCTTAGCAACCGCCAAAATACTACTTCTTCAATCTTCCGTTATTTCATGAAGAGTCGGAACGCGAGGATACCTTTCTTGGGTACTGAACAGCATGTGAGAATTTTTTCACGTATACTTGAACAAATTTAAAATTCCAGACAGACGTTGAACACACAATTTGACGAACGATTGAAAGTCGCGATAATGCATTTTTCAGCAAAGTTGGTGAAAATCACTCTTCTTCGACCGATGATTTCAGCCATATCAAAATACACAATTCAATGAATTGGGCACTCATTCAAACTAGAATTGAATGCTCTTTAATTTTTGCAAGAATGAGATATGAGTTGGAGCGCACTGTTTCGGAGCTGCAGGCAAAAAACTGAAAAAAGTCCGAAAATTTCTGTTTTTTGGGATCCTGCAAACTTAGAATACAATGACATCAAATGACAGATCAAAACAATAATTATTATTAGTTTCCCAACACTTTTTTCTAAGTGGCTCCTCTACTTTGACTGGCCTGTATGTACCGGGTGTCCCAACACTAGTGTCCACCCCCTAAATAGAGCTTAATTTTAAAGATAAACAATTGAAACTTTGCGGATTTGTGTACTTGATATAGGACCACGGAATGGCATAATCAGTTTCATTAAAAAAAATTTAGTTCGGGCGCCAGCGATAAAAAACTGTAAGATGGTGGTAAATTGTCGAAAAAAAAATTGATTTTTTTTCAATACATACGTAGAAATCGATTAATAAAATCAATATCGCTTGAAAGAAATGTGAAAAAACTAATTATAAGGCTTTAATTAAATAAAATATAATTATAAAGCAATGACAGGTAGACAATATAATCTGAACAATATAATCAATATAATCTGAAAACGGTAGGTGCAATAAGTTTTATGACAAAGGAAATAAGGCCCAAATAAATAGAAGGACGGCTCTTGCTGGGCTAGCCGGCACACTGAACCTGCACTGGACAGTGTCGTAGTATGGACTCATGAAAAAGGTGATTATTAAAAAGATATTAAAAATGTTTTTTAATGAAACTAATCATGCCATTCCGTGGTCCTATATCAAGTACACAAATCCTCAAAGTTTCAATTTTTTATCTTTAAAATTAAGCTCGATTTAGGGGGTGGACACTAGTGTTGGGACACCCGGTACAATGGGCTGACTTCAAGATTTTGGCAAATGTTAGTTTTTCCAATCATCTAGTCACCTCTGAAAAAATTAAATTTGAAAGATAACGGTAGTATGTGTCCTAAAAAAGGCAACTTTTCTCCCATTTAACCGAGGCTGCATCTCTAACCGTTTCCGATATTCCTACAAAATTTCCATAGCCATGTATGCTTATTGTGTCAGACGAAATTCTGAAAACAGACCTTCCAGAAAATTATTGCTACCCATATTAAATCGTAGTATTAATGGTAGAAAGCGATAATTATAATCTCTTACTAAACATTATTTAGGACTCATTAAACAAAAGATTCATACAAAACGCCGGGGTGTTACACATACGCGTTCAGCTAGTAAACTCGTGTATGGTGTCTTCCTATCCTGATAAACATTTCATTCATAACAACTGTTTATGTAGAAAGTACGCATAAATTGGAAATCTCTGTACACATACAAGATACAAGCCATTGCTTGTTTGCTACGTCCTGAGAGAGAACATATTTTTCTTGAGTATTTATTGTATGTCAAACTTTTTGTAGACTATTTATTGTAGTAGTCTATAGACGGGATTGCGTTACCATTTGTGAGCTCAGTGTGCACTTGACTTGGTTTTAGACGTCCTTGGACGTCTAATTAAATATTTTCAATTAAACGGACGTTGCATAAGAAAACACTATGACCTGTTTCGCTTTAATCTGCTGTTTGATTAACAAGAAAGTGTGCTGGAACTGTTTGAATTAAAAATAATATGTGTTGTGCCTTACTGAGATATTTTTTTACTTTTGAGAATGAAATGGTTATTAATTATTAAGATTAATAAGAAAAATTTTGACGGCGTCATGTTTTGCTTAGTGAACTTTTCAGTATTCAGTATTTAGTCGAAGTTTTCAAAAAGAGTGGATAAATAGCTTAAATTCAAAAGTAAATAAATAAGAAGTTCAATCAAGTGGTCGGTAAGATTTTCAATCTCTTACCTCTCTAGAAATGGGAGTACATAATTACATTAAATCCGAACTTTTTATGGCACAATAAGATAACGATAATGATCTTAACCAGCTCACATCAAGCATGAAATTATATAATTATCACTCGTACGATGAATAAAAGAATAACTGTCTTTGTGAATACACCTATAGAATAAATCGTTTACATATTAAACTATAATTTCAAAATTGGATATCCTGTTGAATTTGATTGAGATTAATTGGAATTGTGATTGGTTCTAGGTCTAGGATATACAGGGTGTCCCGTATCGTTATGTTCAAATCTTGTGAGCATATAGTAGGCTTATTTCTAAGTCTAAAAAACCGAAAAGTGGCAGGTCTATCTGTATTCGTTACGAAGTTAGAGGCCTAAGAAAATAATGTCTGGTAAATACCAGATTTAACTTTGAAAACTACATAAAGCTTATTTTATTGACCACATCTTTAGTTTATCATGTGTTAAAAATGTCCTATTCCTTGCTGAATACAAACTTGTGCTCGGAGGCCTATTGCAGAAGTAACAGTCCTAATTTCTCGTCATTTTTCGCGACACCGATCTCTTGACCAGCATGCTGAATACGATACAATAATAATTGCTTTTTGGAATTTAGTTACAAACGCCAATTCCGAAATATGCTGGTGCCCCATATATTTGAATCCAAATGAGATTTTGTATGAGCAGGAGAACCTCTTCTAATGTTTATTTCGGTGACATTTACTCATGTCGTTACCACAACAATAAATTATTAGCCTAAACCACAACACATGTGGTTCTGTGGTTTTCAAAGTTGAATCTTTGTTATTTAATAGTCATAATTTTCTTAGGCCTGTAACTTCGTAACGAATAAAGATAGACCTGCCACTTTTGGGTTTTATGGGCTCAAAATTAAGCCAACTATATGCTCAAAAAATTTGAACATAACGATACGGGACACCCTGTATAGCTTAAGTACTTTTAGTTTCTTCTTCAAATACACATTCTTCAATATTAAGATACTGTTGAGGCTATTTTCATAGTAAGTGTGTTTTTCATTTTCTCACAACCGTTATTACTGTCACGTTCCGCAAAGGTTATTTTCGTTTGTTAATCGTTACTTATGATTCTGTTACTGTGACTGCTCCAATCTGGACGGTATAGTGACCATACAAGTGTCTCAGAGATGACTGTCAATAATAATTATACAGGAGATTGCCTAAACTAAATAAGTCAAAAATTCCCAATAGCTATAATATGTCACCAAATGTTAGAAGTGGAATATACTCGAGCAAAAATGAATAACAAATAGAAAATAGGCTCATGTTCATTACTGATCTAATACCTAAGACAGGAGAAAACCACTGCTGAATCGCTCTTATTGGAGCTCATCGGCATGCCCTACCAGCAAATGCAATTTCCCGTCTTTAGCAAAAGATCACTCCAGCTAGTTAATTACTTATTAGATATACCTTGCATTCAAACGGAACTCCGGGATCTATAATAAGTAGCGACATCTTTCTTGGTGACTGTAACTACCAACAATAGAGAAGTTATAACCTTAGAGAATAGACGTCATTCCTCGTGAAGTTAAAATCCTATGAGGATTTGACAAGTAGATTGGTTATGGTTATGGTTCACGCGTTCTGCCAGCATGACCATCAAGCACTTCCCAGTTTACTTGTCAAATCCTCATAAGATTTTAACTTCACCAGGAATGACTTAATTGTCTCTCTAGGGTTATAGCTTCTCTATTGTTGGTAATTAATACAGTCACCAAAAGAGATGTTGCTACTTCTTATTACAGATCCCGAAGTTCCATATGTGAATTCAAGGTTTAAGTAGCTAGAGTTTTGCTAAAGACATTGCATTTGTTGGTAGAGCATGCCGATGAGTTCCCATAAGAGCGAAATGGCCATCCATGTCTTCAGCAGTGTTTTTCTCCTGTCTTTGGCATTAGATCAGTTAGTTAGAACCCACAATTCTCATTTGGTCTTAAATATACCGTTTTCAAGATACTTTTTTTCAAAAATATATTAATTTGTTTTATATTTTGGAAACCGTTAAAGACCAAGATATGTTGATGTATACCGCGGCGAACATACTGGGGGTCGTTCCTCCTTCTACTCCCTCATCTTAGACCACCTGATATTGTTTCAACGAAAAAGAAAAACAATTCTATGTTCAATTTAGGAGAAAAGGTTGCAAGATTGTGATTGGAGACTGTGTTTTAGAAACATTTAGGTAGGTAAATGAAGAGGGATATTTTTAATTTTTTGAGTACATATGTACATGTCAAAAAAAGCAGTCGAAAGTCAAAAATTCACTTTGATAAAGCATTTATTTTATTAGTCTCTGAATTTTTTACATACGGTATCTCGACCTATCATATTATTATTCTGTCTATACCAAATGACATCAAATATTTTGAACGATTCCCAGAATACATTAGGAATTTATTTTTTTTTTTTATAAAAGTTTAACACCCTGTATTTTTGTAGTTTCTACTAAAGAAAAATATTGAGCTAAACCATGTTACATACTAATTTGGGTAGACCCTAATTTATTTTTTATATTCATCATCATGAGTAATACACACTTAATTTTGAAAGAACAATTTTTCTGGAAAAATTTGGAAAACAAGTGTAAACTTCAAACAATTTTAAAAGTGCTGAGCTCTCTATTTGATAGTAATATGAAATAAGTGTGTCCAGCTCTGGGCAAAATTACGTCAAATCACTATTTATATTTATTATTTGTATTGTTTTAATTTTTACAGTTGATCAAATAGTAAACAATAAGCTTAAATAATAATATAAAGAAGTAGACTCTCTCAAGTATTATTGTCATGTTATTACATGCTAATTAACCACTGTGCATGACTGCAAAACCTTATTTATATTTAAATAAACAATCAAGATTTTTGTCACGAAGGTTGTCTTAGTTGTATATTAATGCTTTGTAATAATTATTGTTGTGTGATTTGTGTTTAAAAATAAAAACATAATTTTATTTAGGTACATGTAGAATCTCGTGTTACCTAATATTTTAATTGAGATCAATTAAGAACGGTTTAAAAAAAATTTATGGATATTAATTACTATAATATCTATAAATCGGTCAAAGGCAATAAAAATTATGGTAATTGGTCCTAATCTTAGAGTAAATGAAGACAAAAGTACTTATTTCCCTATTCTTGAAGAAATCTTGAAGAAAGAAAGCGATTATTGACTTGTTAAATTTTGTATTTGGATATCCAATTGCTCTAAAATAGAAATATTGTCCACGTCTCTCCAACCAAAAATTTCGTTTGGCCACCCTCCAAAAAAGTTACAAAATACAAAATTTTGGTTGGACAAATGTGAACAAATCGTGGACAAACGAATTCCGTTTAAATTTTATAAAAATTTGCACTTAGGGGTGCCAACTTCACATCAATTCTCAGAATTTTTTAAGTATTCAGCTGATTTTTTTGCAATAATAGTCACGCATTACTATGGGAAATCATTTTGTGATAATTAACAATATCTTGCATTTTAATTATGTCACAATTCACAACGCAGCAACCCAATTTCTATCTCTCCTAATATCACTCTATTTTTCTTAAAAAAAAATCAAACTCACCGGTTAGAAGTTACTCAATAAATCCAATGGTCTGTATTTCTTGTACAAAACAAACAATCAAACACTTCAAATTTAAACGGTACGCGAAGCCCCGCAAGAACACCGTGTATTAAGGGAACCCCAGAGAACACACCACTCAGCAATGCGTGTAACACGGTAGATGCATCACAAGTGATGATGGCATTCTTGTATCTTCAGCTGGTTAACGGCAGAAGCAAGTAAATGAAAGTCGCTGCAGCAGACTGATGAGATTCTCCCATTCATATGATGGATGAGCTGTGTCTACATCACATGACGGTATGTAGTAACTCATAATCACAATCAGGTAAAATTAGCAATTAGCGACATTATGTATAGTGTTTTGTTAATTTTATTAATGATAGACTGAGACTGAGCCCCAAGTTTTATTCTCTTTATACCCGCCACCGTGAAGTTAGATATGATAAGAATTATTACTCTTTGTGTAAATAATGAAAGTAATCATCATAGCCAGTGGTTTAAAATAATAAAAGAAAAAAATGTATAAGAGGGAAAGTTTTCTTGACCATAAATAAAATCCAGATTAAAAAAAAAACTTATATAACCATGTAGGTATAGAAAACTGCATGGTAATCTCAAATCTGTGGTAAATTCTCTAAACTAAATTTTCTCTGTCTGGTAAATTATCAAAAGTTGGTTAAGATTGGATGATTTGAAGAAATTTCCACTTCAGGTTACTTAACGCTATTACAGCAATATATGTTTTATTTTAATTGCTACTTATTTATTTAGCATACGCGAGTGTAAATCACCGCGTAACCAAAAATCAAAATATTTGTAAATTCATAATGAAAAAAAATGGTTGTAATTTAAATAATTATACTGGTAGGTAACGTAATTAGGGTATAAATTAAGGGGATGCACGGTGAAAGTGCATACCATCAAAATTAAACACTTTATGATACCTAAACCAAGCACGAAAGTTAAAATTAAAAATAGATAATATTTATTTATTCAGTTTTAAAGGTGGTATGCTAAAGACACATCAGAGTTGCATAAAGTAACTTTTTCTAAATATTAGAACCAAATTATCCGAGAAACAATTATGTTCTCAACAGCAGAGAGCTGCTAAATTAAATTGAGTTCTTGTTGCAGAGTTGATGTGTTCAGCTTATTAGAGCAGAGACAAAAGTGTTTTAACAGCTCCCACTGTCAAACAAATCTAAAGATACGTCACTTCGTGAACAAAAATAGCTACACAATAATTATTAGAAGTGTTATTTATTCCACGGCAGACTCTCTCAATTTTCACATTTACAGTTAAGCCCCTTCGTGAGAAAAGCTAGAAAAATTAGGAAACATTTTAATTTTATATGATAAAAATATTGTTGTCATTTTTATATTGAGCATGCGTTGAATAAACTTTTTAAATCATGCAACAAATGTTACAAGCAATTCACACGATGTAGACACGTTATTAGAGCTGAAGACCATCAAATCTAATAAAAGGAATCATTTCCTCTTTCGAACGAACAGGCTAATTAATAATATGATCGAATATTAATGGTGATATCAGGAAATAAAATCAATTCTACATTTGAAATAAGAAAGGCCTAATTTTATATCAATTTGACTTATCGTGATCAACTATCGCAATTTTAATCAAAATTAAAATTTTTAACACAATGATAATAAATAAACAATTTTAGGTTGGGAAGTTACGGATTTGAATCTAAGGATGCCGGTTAATTAATTATTGTCGTTTTTGAAAATTTCGCGAACGCAGAGCAATAATTATGGCAAGGCAAGTCTTGAAAGATAAGCTATAACTGCAAACAAATGTTTTCAAGATCTCAAGAATTATGATCTGCGTGACGGCATATTATTTTGCACGTTTATTTTCACAGAAAAATACAAATCTTAAGAGGTGAAGTTGACTGTAGATTAAAACACCAAGCCTATGTGTTTGAGGTTTCTTCTCCATTTTATAGTAGTTAGAAAGTGATGTTTTTATTCTGCATACGACTTTTCAACAGCTGCCTCTTTATGTTAATCATCAAAGGTTAACCACGCTACCACATTATAGAAAATATATTTTTCTAAATCTTCCTTTATAATTCTTTTTCTTTTATAGCAGACTATTTCATATTTACAAGTGAAAGCTTTTCTCTAGGTGGTGTGGTCGTCTTATACATTTTTTTCGTGTTAAAATCGTGTTTTTTAAAAGTTAATTTAATTTTTTAAACAGTGCCCACCAAAAAATTCGTACCATATTGAATTTTTTTTTGTTTTCCATCTTTTTGAAATATTTTTTTAAGTTTTTACTTCCAAAAGAATAAATTTGACTACTTTTCATTTAAGGAACTAAATTCATTATGTGAATTTTAATTTCTTAGAAAATGGCGTTTTTCTAAACTTCAAAATTACAAAATACTATTTTTTAATAAAAAAAAAAAACTAAACGTGTTTTACGGAGAATTCTGGAAAAATTCATTAGATATTCACAAAATGTAATGTCAGTAATGAAAGAAATTGAATTTTTTATACCATAAAAACCAAGGTCAATGCTGGAAAAACCCAAGCAGTCATCTTCTCCAAAAAGGCCAACGTATTGGAGCCAGTAATGGTGGTGGAGGGACACTCTCTTACTCCATCGTCATCTCTTCGTTTACTTGGAGTGAGCCTCGGAGCGAACATGTATTATTGGCATGATCATGTTGCAGGTCTGGCGAAGAGTGCTTTTCAAAAACTCGGAACACTCTTCCACACGAAGAAATTTTATACACCACAACAGCTTCAAAGGCTCAAATCCGACCATCCTTGGAGTACTGCTCACATATTTGGAGCTGAGCTCCTAAACATAAAAATTTTCAATAAAAAAAACAGGTGGCCAAAAAGTGGTAACTTTTGAAATATCAACTTTTGGATGAAAAATTAAGAAAAGTAATAAAACTAATACCGGGAGCGAAATTTTTGAATTTAATAAAATTTCTGTCACATTTTTTCCTTACTCGTTTAGAAAATATTAACCAAAGCTATCTTCGTCGATATCAATTTCATTCGCCATCACCGTCCATCGCCATCTATTCGTTTGGTTGGAGTAAACCTGGCAGCGAACATGTCTTGCCTTGACCATGTTGCAAGTTTGGCAAAGAGGGCTTTTTTCCGTACAAATAAATTTTATACACTTAAACAGCTTCTTCTCTTATACAAAGCTCCAATCCAATCATCTGGAGTACAGTTCACATGTTTGGAGCTCAGTTTCTAAACATCCATCCAGAAAAGAGTCATCCACTTGATCGGGGACCCGACTTTGACTAAAAATTTAGATAATCATGAACTTAGAAGAAAAGTAGCTGACCTGAGCCTATTTTTATGAAAAATTGTCAAAAGACGTGACCCGTTGATGGCACCTAGAACAAAGTAGGGGAGGAATACACGTCGAGCCGCAATTGTTCACCCGTATCAGATTCAGCTCGTTACACCTCATACCACCTTATTTCGGACTCCTTTCCTGTATAGACATTCCATATGGGGTGTGTTTCCTGAGGAATAAAACCTGCAACGATTCTAAGTCAATGTGAATCGATATATCCGCTGATGCACCGCTCCCAGAGCGTTATAGGGATTCCGCTGCAGTGCACGTGCATTTTCAATAAAAAACATCATCTTGACGCCTTGAACCAATATAAGTGGGAAATCTATTTTAGTATTTTAGGTGATTAAAATGAATAATTGTTTAACACCTTATTTTATATATTATAACGTACTTAAATATTTTAACAAATCTTAAGAAATTCCGACACGAAAAGTGTTGATTCTGCCGACACGCCAACTTAGGTAGGTACCATGCCGAGATAAATTCTCGCAGATTAAACCATAATTAATTATAGGCGAAATACGAGTAAAACGTCTATGCACCACATATTTATAGTCAGGTAAGGCACATATATCCATGCAGCATAACATTAGTTTCAATTATAACAGGAAAAGGAACATCTTCAACTTAATTCAGTCGAAGAGCATGTTAATTAAAAAAATCGCGCCCCACTTACTTACCTTCTCGTATTATTGGCCTACATATCGACAATGTCATTGGCATGGTCGACTGTACTCTAGCTTTGTGGTGATGGTTGGTGACTGTTACTTACAGTGATCTTGTCACTGATACTGACAATAAACTGGGTATAGGTACTTGGTAACTGGACAGTCAAAATCGAACGACATGTTGTTTTCAATGAATAACTTTGACATGAATAACTTTTTTCAAGATCAGGTTTCGTATAGGAAATATCTACAAAAATGTAAAACCAAGGCCGCAATACAAAATGAATGTGTTTTATTCAGTAACTGAACAAAATTTTTGGAAATATTTCCTAAACAAGGCCTGATCTTGAAAAATGTTGTTTTCTTAAAAAAAAATTCCCTTCTCAAAATCAAACTCCGTCTTGTCAAGTAGGAGTCTAGCGCGCTGCTATGCTTTTTGCCCAGATTTGCCCGAGCGATTTCAAAATATTTCTTCAATTCGGTAGAAGATTAGTGGGTGGGGAGGGGGGGCATCTAGACAACCAAATTCATTTAAATTTTGAAAATAATGTTAATTTGACGATACTGACACATGTAGAAAAAAAATTCTATATTCTCGGTCACGAATTGACCCTGTCAATTTTCAAGTTCAAATTTGCATTTTTTTTCATTTGTTCAATTTTTTTTGAGCTCCCGTAAGAGAACTATGCAAAGAGCAAAGTGGAAGAAAATTTTTCCCCAAATTCGGGAGGTTGCCTAAAAACTCCCCAGTCATTTTCTTCCAATTTTTTGAAATTTTTTGAAATCGTTCGGGCAAATCTGGGCAAAAGGCCGTAGCTATTAGACCCCTTTACTATTCTCGCCAAGACGGATTAGGAGAAAGGGACTCGAAATATATAAAAACCTGCTTTTCATCCACTTGGGAGATACAAGACATTTTTGTCGCCATCTCTCTAACTATAATTTAATATGTTCAATAGGTTTTCAAAATAATTTGTCTGCTCAAAAACTCAACTTTATTATTCTTCGGTAACGCATGGGGTGCTGTAGTAGCAAAAGTCTATATTATGATAAAAATATTGAGAGTCAACCCCTGAAATAAAAACTGCTATCGCATTTTGAGTTGGCTTGGGAAAGAACGTTGACGAAAAGGAGGTTCCCTGTAGCTTTATATTGCGCCGTCGAGACGATATTGCCGGTAAAGTAACAGCTTTATGTAACTGTTCCAGTAACATATCAGTTTGCTCATCATTAGTTTTTCTTTGCTGTAATATTGTTATTTTATTTCTGCACGTATCTGCGTATCATGTATGACTAAAAAGATACGAGGAAGTGCATCTTTTAGCTTTTAGCGATGAAATATCTGCAAAGTGCAAGAATTTGCAGATTACCTATCTTTAAACAGTTAGGTGTGTAATGCATTAGCCTCGTGACTTAGTGCACTTGAAACATGCTTAATGCACGATGATTTATATACTTATGTAATATTATGCTCACAATATGAAAATTATGCGTGCTTAAAATGGGCCCGATAGGTTTATATAGCAATAAAACCGTTTTTTATTGCGTACTCTTAAACTAACAATATTCTTAGGTCTTTGAAAATCATATTTTGGCCGTTAATCTTACGACGGTGAAATTCTAAGAAAATTAGAATTACTTATTAGAAGTTTGAGAAAACACAGACTTTTAGAGCTAAAACTTTTTTATTTGCCTCATAAATTTAGGAAAAAACACCAATTTTTTCCACGGAAGAAACGCTATAATAACATAATGGAAGGACCGTCAATTTAAAATTGTATTTAATGAAGACTCCACTAAAATTATCTGCGAAGTCTCTGAAAATTGTCTGCACAATCACCGAACTTTAATCTGAACGTGACAGTTCCCAGTTCCCACAAGTCCCTAGCAATTGGCACTTTACTTTGTTGTAAGATTCTCATCTCGAGGTAAGTCCCACAATTATTATTGATCTCTTACAAAACAAGAAAAGTAAGTTGGAACCTATTTGAGTTCTGGAATTGTCAATGCCCGCATTCACTGCCGGATTTTCAAAACATGTCCGCAAATTTTGTTTTCACTTACCTATCACTTAGGGTTGATATTTCTGGCATAAATAATAATTTGATACTCGGAGCTTGGTTTTTGAAATGATTTTCATATTCTAACACGGCTAAATTTTACAAAAATAGCCTATAAAGTTAACGAATGAGTGAAAAAATTCCTTTAAAGAACTCACTGAAAACGATTTTTCTTGATCATCTCGTAAACGCTCGCTCAGGTAGCAGAGATACGTAATGACACGTGATTATAACGTCATAATTTGGTGATAATGGGTCGGTGACGTCAGCACTTTCGAGTGACGTCGAAAACACATCGTTTCAATACCTGATATCTCACGATATTAAAAATACCCAATATAAAAGACGTCAAAAAGACGTAAATTGACCTCTATTTTACGACGACGCAGTAAGTAACGTGTTTTAACGTCATATACACGTGGAACTTGAGAGACGAAATTCGGAAAACAATTATTTTTAAAACTTGAAACAAATCAAATTGAGAAGCTGAAACCAAAGATACAATTATTCTTAGTTTATGAAATGAACAACCCAAAATCGTCAACAAATGAATTTTTAATAAATTAACAAAACAATTTGGTGAATAATGATCGTCATTTTAACGGTAAGTAAGTGTTTTTCTCGTCCCAAATTATTGTTTTTTAGGTCAATATCTCGTGTTTTATTTTCTAGTTGTTACGTCGTTTCTTTGACGGGATTTTCACGTGAATTAATTACGTTCTTGATCTGTAACATTTTTTTGTCATTTTTACGTAATTAAATTCGTCATTCGACGTCACCAAACGGCAAACATCAAAAAATCATGTCATAATGACGTTTCTGTGTTACCTGGGGCGGAAGTAACCATTGAAGAAATTGACGAAGTACTCGCCGTTCATAAGAATAAATTATTTAGAAGCCTATTGGAATAATTTTTTGTAAAATTGAAGTGTCTTAGAAACTTTCAATCAAAAAGTGGAAATTATATCTTTTAGAATGAAACGAGCTTTTGTGTAAGCAAGTTGACAGCTACACATAAATAAGTAACTAGCTTACACAAAACTCGCCAATAAATTTTTGACCAAAATGTCCAAAAATCATGATTCCTGCAAACATGAAGCGTTTAGTTTTCAAGAATAAAAAGTCGCATGCACATTGAAATCAATTTCAGTTAGCAGATAGTTTTTAAAAGCACTGTCAAGAAGCTTTAGGCCTGAAAATTTTGTTTTTCTTTACCACATTCGTCGGTGATTTCCATTAGCATAAAAAAACTTCCATGCCCGAAGCATGAATTTTAAAGCGATTACCAGATGTCTTCGGTTGGCTTTGATTCAAAATAACGACCGTCACGCGAAAAAACACTTTTTTGGATCGCAGACAGAAATAACTTTAGAAAAACCGAAACGATTTGTGTTTTTAACCCCTGACTATATTAACACAGTCAAAGAAACAATTTTTTTGAAAATATCGATAAAAATGAAATTTTTATAAAAAAGTTCATATCTTCAGGATGACACGAAGCTTCCCGAGATCTCGCAGGATTGCAGGATTAAGAGATGCCAAGATAATGCTTGGGAAATATGACCATCAAAAAAAAATTAAGACTTGTTCAATAAAGGTGTTCGCAGACCAGCAAGAGACACCGGGAGCGGGAGTAGAGCGATCCGAGGATAATATGCAGCGAGAAATGCATTTCCCACAGCACAATTTTATTGGACAATCACCCAATCAGCAGGAGAAAATTTCCGAAAAAAAAATATACAAGTTGAAATGGCAACGTTGTTAAATTTTGTATTTGGATATCTGATTGGCATGCGCACATAACACTGACTTAAGAGCTCCACTCATATCGACATTTTTAACGAAAAAAATTTAAACAAGTCAATTGTATTTTTTTGTGGAAATGATGGACATAGGTAACTAACAGTAGTAAAATTTGGTTAAAGTAATTTAAAAAAAATTTTTGCCAAAAATAGTTGGAATTGTTCAAGTAATTTTTTTTAGTATGTAAATGAACCTTTTGAAGTCTTCATGTAGCCAGACGTAATAAGTAGGTACCAGACAAAGTGTAATTAATCTACAATCATACAATAATAAAATAATGATCCTGGGTCGAATTTCATGTAGAAATTCATAATTATGGTTTATGATTTACTCATTAGGGTATACCTTTACTCTACTACTTTATTTATTATATGCGAGTAATGAAAGTAAAATGCAATGAAAAGGAAAGTTAATGCACACATAGAATTTAAAAAATACTTACTTCAAGTACATATTTAGGAGTGCCATGTCGCTGTGTTTTTCATGAAGAAACCAGTTTGAAGTTTCCAGTAAATATTCAAATACCTTGGTTTCACTCAAACGAATATCTAGAGTGTCCATTTTCTTTAATTTTGAAACAAGTGGATACACCATTATACTCCTACCGTTTTTGTGAATTTCGACTATAACGCACTGTATATCTTTAGGTTCTAATTACCGTGTATGAAATTTTTTTTGTTCTTGAAATACGAATTTGGCAGCATGTTATAACTATCAGCGATCGCACTAGCAAATGACATGTTAATACTGCATAGTAAAATACGTAGCTATACTCATGATACTACCAATTTTTATTTCCTTAAAATTGTGAAATTTACGCAGAGAGTTGCAACTTTGAAAATTACATACATTAATGATACTTATTGAAATTATAGGTAGTCACCAATCGATTGCAATGAAAAGTGTTTTGTAATATAACAATTAAGTAGTAGTTTTTCGAAGGTTGTTAGTTATTTCTTAATGATAGTTGTTATGCTGTTTCGTGATTATTATTTTTTCTTTGATAATTTATCGTGTGCGATTCGAAACTTTGCATAAATCCAGGAAGCCTCACAGATTGTAAAATATTACTCTCAAAAAATTTATTGAAGAGTAGTGAAGTTTTTTTTTCTGCAACCCATCATTTTGAGAAAATCTGGTTTGGTATTTTAGACCAGGCGACGGGTCGGAAAAAAAGCCTCAATAAGGGAATAATTAGTGGAAAGCTGGGAATTGATTTAATTGCTTTATTTGGACCCAGATTTTGGGACTAGGCTCTCCCAAGTTTCCCCCCTCGAGCGAAGGCGGCGTTGGCCCTTCTGGTCCTAAGAAGGTACCATTTTTTGTTTTTTTTTTGCAAATATCTCCCAAACCATCAACTTTATCAACAAAATACCTATTATACAAAAAAAAAAAAATCTGGAATAATTTGCTACAAAAAATGTCTTCGCAATTTGTCTCTAATGTGAGCCGTTATTATTCTTGCGGGAAAGTTATGGAAATCATATTATGCCATATCAAAGTTTCTACATCTTATAAATATTTGTCAGCATTCCCAGTGGACAAGATGTTAACTTGTTACAAGTAAACAGTGGGTGCGATACAACGTCTTCGTTTTATAGGCAGGGCAAAATGAAATTCGTAACACTGCTGAAGAGTAATGAGGAACTGCAGATAGCTGTTAGGGTTTTCCGAGAAGTGAAGGCAAACCCCGATGAAATTGACAAAACTGGCCAGTTGGTTGTGGCGCGGCTAGGCTTTATGACAACAAAACCACGGGAAATACCCTGAATGAGTTTGCAAAATCTCTAAGCAAACATCGATTTAATCGAGTCGCAAGCCTTCAAGCCTACCTCCCATCGAATCAGCGGCACGTGAGCACCTTTGAACATACCATCAAGTCCAAACATGGTATGGAAATGATCCAAATCCACTGGATTGGGTTTGGAAAAATTCTCAATGTCGTTTCGCTCCCATACCTACGATGAGGGATCCGGCACCACAAAAACACTTCTAAACACAGTGTTCTGCAAATGTTCGAAAGGATGCAACGCAGCGTGTGCATGGCTTGCAGGAAAACGGGCCTACGATGCTCCAGAATCTGCATTAATTGTATGGGACGGTCATGTACAAATGCTGCCGATATCATCTTCCACAGTGCCCTGTGACGTCTGACAAATGTACCGATGCAGACCAATGAAAGCGATAACGGAGACATTGCGGCAGACGATCAAGACTGTGAGCCATCATCAAAAAGGTTGAAAATCGACTAACTTTGACAGTGGATTTGGCCTCCTGGGGATACCACTTCAAAAAAATCCGCCATTTACTCTACCGCCAGGTGGTGTGATAAAGAATGATTTTATGTCAATACTACTCAATAATAATACTAATCGCAGGTACTTTGCCACAGCTGTTTACATTTAAAAGCTGTTACTTACTTGTAACAAGTTGACAGCTTGTGCACCTAGAATGCTGACAAATATTTATAATGTATGGCATGTGATTTCCATAACTTTTCCGCAAGAATCAAAAAGGACCCCTCTTTGAATGGTCGTAGCATCGTAACGGTTCACATTAGAGACAAACTAGAGATAAAACTTAGAGATAGAAAGAATAAAGTTTCACTTTATATCAATTATTGCTTTTCCTATTTACATGCAGTGCAGAGTAATATAAACATTGGAAAAGCATTTGTATAAAGGGAATCTAATTTGACAAAAGAGGAATTTAAATTTAAAAATTACACTGCCGTTTGATAAATGGGAAAAGCATTTGACAAATTTGGAAACACAATTGACAAAAGACGAAAACCAAAAGAGAATTCATCGAATCCCGGAGGTCATCAGGTTAAGTCTGGTACCAACAATTTTTTTTTTGCACATGAGATTTTGGTCTTGTCCGAGGGACGTATCTCTAAGGTGAGCCGAATGATGAAGGCTACTAATATGGAGACCAATACGAAATTGGCCGATCAATCTAGCTCGAAAGAAGCTGAAGAATAACTATTGAGATCCGAGCTCAAGCAAGGCTGGGGACAACTCCACAGCTAAAACTGTACGGCTAAAACGTATCAATGCAAGTCAAACTGAATTCAAAGTTAAGCAGGAAGCATGTGACTTGCACTTTGATGGGTGATTGACTAGAAAAAAAAGTTCACCTATACAATCTGTTGTCGTTCGAAAGGCAAGGAAGAGCCACGTGTCTACCAAATTAACAGGGTTCAATTGTGGCAAAATATTGTATCTACCAAACTACACCATAAGGCTTTCTTGCAAATGATACACATACTAATTAAAATAATACAGAGCGTCTGTCGAGTGCCTGTTCCTACTTGCTATAACCACGTCACGGCGGTTTAGTAGCGTGTGTGAGTCGGAAAAAAAAACCGAAAATTGTAAATATTTTGAGCCGGAACAAGATTACTTCCACCCTCCGTTATCGAGGATGCTGAACACGATGACGTTGTCAGAATTTCTCTTTTGGGTTACGCAACCTCTCAAAACGGCCAAAAACCACCCCCTATAGAGATAAACCGCGCTTCAATCCATTTCCCTGCAAAAAAAAACCTTCCCCCGTTTTCGAGGATGCTGAGCACAATGGAGGTGCTGGACATCGCGTGCGACCCCGACCAACCCCTCCACCGGTCAATACTCACCCCCGAAATGGGTGATTTTTTTTTTGTATATGTAGGGCAAACGATGGACTTTTTCGAAAAACTTTTGGAAAATTCAAGTAAGTACAGAATCACAATGCCCATAATTTAAAATTATTTTGGAGTATAAAGAGTGTCCCATTGTCCCATATGACAGTGACATATCAAAGTTATGTTTTTTTAAATGGAAAGCTCCTATGTTATTGCATTTTTAGATTGTCTGAGAAGAGGAAATAAGATTGGCTTTTACAGTTGGTGTTTAAATTCAGAAGTTTTTGAGTTATAAACAAGTGAAAATCGTCATTTTTCAAGTTCAAGGCCCTGTACAACGAAATCGGTTCAAGATAGAGAAAAACGGCTTACATGTCCCTATTTTAACTTTTTATGTACTATCCTATGGTATAGTTTGTACTTTCTTTGATTTTTTTATTTGGCGACGCGTGAAGAAATCTCAGATTTTTTCAAATTTTTTATCACCCTGTATAAACATTCATCTACATTATGATGTAGATGAATGTTTATACAGTTATGATGTAGATGAATGTTTATACAGGGTGATAAAAAATTTGAAAAAATCTGAGATTTCTTCACGCGTCGCCAAATAAAAAAAATCAAAGAAAGTACAAACTATACCATAGGATAGTACATAAAAAGTTAAAATAGGGACATGTAAGCCGTTTTTCTCTATCTTGAACCGATTTCGTTGTACAGGGCCTTGAACTTGAAAAATGACGATTTTCACTTGTTTATAACTCAAAAACTTCTGAATTTAAACACCAACTGTAAAATCCAATCTTATTTTTCCTTCTCAGACAATCTAAAAATGCAATAACATAGGACCATTCCATTTAAATAAACATAACTTTGATATGTCACTGTCATATGGGACACTCTTTATACTCCAAAATAATTTTAAATTATGGCCATTGTGATTCTGTACTTGAATTTTCAAAAAGTTTTTCGAAAAAGTCCATCGTTTGGCCTACATATACTTAAAAAAAATCACCCATTTCGGGGGTGAGTATTGGCCGGTGGAGGGGTTGATCGGGGTCGCACGCGATGTCCAGCACCTCCATTGTGCTCAGCATCCTCGAAAACGGGGGGAAGGTTTTTTTTGCAGGGAAATGGATTGAAGCGCGGTTTATCTCTCTAGGGGGTGGTTTTTGGCCGTTTTGAGGGGTTGCGCAACCCCAAAGAGAAATTCTGATAACGGCATCATGTTCAGCATCCTCGAAAACGGGGGGGGGAAGTAATCTTGTTCCGACTCAAAATATTTACATGTTCGTCCGACTCACACACGCCACTATAGTTCAACTGTGGCCAACAGTTAGCTTTGTACAGTTTCAGATCAACAACTGACAAGTTATCAAAGTTTATGAATATGGAATGAAGACCACAATCTTTTCGATGATGGGAGACAGGCATCTTTGACAGGGAAACTAGCTAGATATCTGAGATTTTCGAATCTGAAAATATCCTGGTATACCGAATTTCAGATCCGAAACTTTGGAGGTTTTGCTTGAGAAAAAGTTTGAGAAAATTTGAGCTCATTATAAAAATTTTGGAAAGTATGTAATAAAATACTACTTTTACAGCAGATCCAAGGGCTTTTTTGACTTTTACAAAAATTAAAATGAATGGCGCTGGTGGTGGTGCCTTTCTTCTTAGCTCGTTAGTAAACTCGGATATTTTGCATGTTTTGAGGTAGATCTTAATGCCAGTTATATGTTTATAAAGGATTGGATAGAAATAAGATGGAGTCTCCAGACTGAACTTTTTTAGTAATATATTGATAAAACAAAAGGAGTGTCACCATAATATAGGTAACAATTTTTTTCTAAAAATTTAAAATTTTTTCGATTATTTTTCTAATATTTTTATTGATTCTTGATGTCAGCTGAGAGTATTATAATAGTAGCAGTGCCCTTACCTGCCATTTTCTCCAAACTTTTCTTTTGAAAATCCAACATTAAGATCACAGTTGCATTCAGAACTACAAGTAGAATCGGATAAATTAATAGAAGTACTGCTGGTATCTTCTCCGACTGGCTTTTGGAGCAATAAAAATTCCGAACACACCGAACTGTATTGCTTTGGTACCGAACTATTATTGTAGTCTTTGATTCTGTTATAATAGTTGAGATTCAAAGGCTTCTGACTGCATTTCTTTTGTATTCTTAATAAATCCAAAATGCACATGGTTTACACACTTTCTTAGATGCAGGCAGGGAGGAAACACTTTCTTTATGTAGTTTTGGGTAGTAATAATTTCACAGTTTTTTTTTATTAAAATGGGGTAGGTATAAACCTATGAAACTGCACTTTTGTATCAAGTTCTCATCTCCACTCCCTATCTCACGACCGTTTTCAAAATATAAACACAATTCACTCTACCTAAATTTTCACTGCCGGTGATTTTTTATGCATAAAAAAATTGTTAGAAAAACTGCAACAGAGTCAATGCCGATTTCTTTGTATTATTTTCCGGACACTTCAAGGTTTATCATTATTGTTGAGACAGAGAGGAAGTGCTCGTGTGTTGACTTCCTGAGCATTTTCGTAGGTCTGCAAGATCATACAATCCTCGTTATGGGCCGCTATTTGGTTCTAATTTTACAAGTCATTATCTACGCAACGAGAATCCAACAACAAAAAGACGCAATTATTTTGTCACTGATGGTTGAGAAAGTGCAAGACGACAATGCCGGGTTGGTCTGAAACAACTGTGACGGTCTTCCTTGAAATTATGAGACTCGGGAGATGGAATGGGATCAATCCAATTTAGGAAATCTTACTTCACGCTAGCGAGCGATTTTACACGAATTCTGATTCTGCAAAACGTTTTAAAGTTTTAATAATATAATAATTCTACCTATTAGATTACATATTATCATAAAAACGGTTGTTTGAACTTTGATGTCTAAATTGGATAAGCTATGTTACCTAATTAGGTATAATAATTATTACCATTGATCAATCTTGCATACATATACCAAGGAGGCTTCACAGAGTGTGAGTATTCCGAAAGCTTTACGACTCGGCTATAGCTCAAAAAAATGTGATAGAGATAATGTAGACTATATGTATTATATTAACATATTAACATAACCAAGTTGAAATAATTTCTTTGTGAACATGTAATAATAGCCCTTATATCTTATGTAATTTTAATAAGTCTAGAATTTTGACTTAAATAAAGTTGACCTAAGTAAACTCTAGGTTTTGTGACAGGCTGACTAGACAGATTTGACATAGCTTACTGAATTTTTCCATTATACCGGGTGTTTTTTGAAAACTATCCACTCTGAATAAATCCGTTGGTGTTTTGTCTTGAGGAAAATCATCAGACAGATCAATTTTTGTTTCTCGGGGGACACCTTTTGACACCAAATTTAATCTTGACACAACAAACCCTTAGCCCAGAGCAGCTTTCGTCTCAAGAATTTTAAATGGAAAGGGGGTCAAGTAATCTTTCACTTAAAGGTAATCTTTTTCTCTATGCCACTGTGTAAATTTTGTTTTTCAAGTTTGTGTATTTTTTTAGTATTAATTAATTACTTGTGACAAATCAATTTTTGTTTCTCGGGAAACGCGTTTTGACACCAAATCGACCTGTCTCAGGATTTTCCTAAGAAAAACACCAATTCTGCACTGAAATAGTGAAGATAAATAACTTAATTTCTTACTCCAGGAAAAGTAAAATAAATTCTGGAGCATAATGTAATGAGAACTATTTATTTATTGTTACAGGAAAATGTGAATGCGGATTTTTTTTTAAACAATTGATGTGTGTAGAAAGTGTGTGAAGAAGTTGTGTGAAGTTTTATGGAACTTTATTTATAGTAGTTATCCTTGAATCCAGAGATTTACTTCCTGGTGGTGGTTTTGGTGAGCTTTTGACCATAGCGGGTTTACCATCAAATTTTCTACACTTTAAACGATCTTTCTTTTCTAAAACGGAAATGCTTTTCGCTGGAAGTGCCATGATTTTTTTATTAACAGACGGATTACCGTTAGAGATAATTTTTTTCGTCCTGGAAGTATCAGGTTTCATTTTTTGTCGTTCTTGCGATTTAACTAACGGACTTCTAGTTTTTTCAAAATTTTGCTTCTGAAAAAAATTAAAATATTAAGTAGGTTAGTACTAGGTACTCATGAGAAAATAAAAAATATTTTTATTTATTTATTGATTTATTCAATCATTTATGTACTAATTTGCTTATTTATTTATTCCCAAAGGACTGGGGACATTTTAAGGATAAGGAGATACATTAATTTATCTACAGAAATTATAATCACAAGCTATTCTGCAGAAGGCAGAATTAATTTCATTGTAAGTATCTACTTATGAGGTTTGTAGAATATCAATTTGACGCTGAATCAGTATATCAGTATACAACATGATGTATACCTAGAACCAATTCGATTAGTTTTGAAAAACAACTGATCTCTAAGTTCTGGACAATGCAGTAGACTCTGTGGCAAAAGTTGGGGATTGAACCCTAAAATGACCCAGTGGCCTCTCAGGTCGTAAGACCGATGATAATCTACGGTTCAGTGGTATGGTGGACGAAAACTATGCAGCTGCAGGCGCTAAAAAGCTCCTATAAAAAACTCAACGGCTAGCCTGCCTGAGCATAACAGGAACAATGAGGATAACCCCAACTATAACACTATATTATAGAGATTTTACTCAATCTAGGAAGGAATAGAAAAACGTGCCATGTTGTATTAGGCCGAGACGCTTGCTATCGAACATTGTGCTAAAGAAATCATAGGGCTTAACTTGACTCACACAAGAATAGCGATCTGTACTGACAGCCAAACTATCTTAAAGGCTCTGACCTCGCCAGTAATCACATCACGGAATGTGATGGACTGCAGGGATGCCCTGGAGGACATCTGGCACCAGCAATGTCACTCTGGTATGGATGCCAGGGCACTCAGGGCTAGAGAGTAACGAGAAGGCGAATACACTGGCCTGCAAGGGATCAGAGACTGTCCCCATAGGACCCGAACCCTATTGCTGGGTGTAAAAAAGTCTCAAGAGAAGCACCAAATAAAAGAGTGGATACTCTCAGAAACTCTTACCAAATGGAACAGATCCATAGCGCAGAGGCATGCGAAGAATTTAATCAAAGAACAATCACACGCGGTTACGACAGGCCTACTAAGCCTCGGCCCTACCAGACTGAGGATAACGTTAGGCCTGCTCACAGGACAGTCAGGACACTGTCGACTCCGCAAACATTTAACCAGGGTCGGAGGGGCAGACGACGGCGTATGCCACTTCTGTCTCGAAGAAGTAGAAACGACGGAGCACGTTCTCTGCCATTGTGAAGGACTAGCTAGGTCCCAATTCCTATGCCTAGGCGCTGAAAGACCTACACCAGAGAGCTACATTAGGTCTCCCAACAGACTCTGGAAGTTGGTAAAACAACTAGAGCTGGAAGAGGAGCTCTAACTATAGGGAGGACACAATAATAGATCTCAACGGTTCGCAGTGCACACCTACAGAAGACCTCCCACTACAGTCTACAAAGTTCAAACAAAGACAGCAAATCTCTAAAATAACTATTTTATAGAGGAAAACTATTGAATGTGACTTTTTCGATGCTCCAAGGAAGATGCTCCGAACCTTTCAAGTGACGATAGGAAGGTGGGTAGGTCCAGTGCTGTCAGTTTTAGATTTTTTTTTTTTAAGTAGGTACCTATATGAAATAAAATAAGAAGCAGCTTAGATACTTACTGGGATTGGTAATGTAGATGTTGCTTTTCCTAAAGTCTGCACTAACTTTTTGGCATTAGCTAGGCTAACATGTATATCATGAAATATATTATTTAGTTCTTTTACACTGTCTTCTACAGGCGATGAAGGAATTTGTAACTTCAGTTTAATATTCTGTAATAAATTAAACGTTAAAGATTACCTACCACTTACACCCAACTGTACGAAATATATTTTTTACATTCATTAGGAATATATCAATTACTTTTTTGCTGCTTTTACAATAATCCCAATTATTGCACTTACAAATTTTTTTGTAGGTCATCAATCTATTTAAGAAAGTTTTGTGCTGAGTTTGTCTCTACGCATTATTTGCTCCTTATAATAATACTACTGCACAAAATTATAGGGGAACACATTGTTTTGGAGTAGTCCCATCAACAAATCAGTCAATCTCTCAAAATTTTGTGGCAGTAGCGTGACTTGGAATGCACCCATGTACCAAAATCGACTTTTGCATAATTTTCAATTGAAATTTTGAGCTTGCCGTATAAAACCAAAAGTTCAATCACCATTTAACATGCTTGAATGATTGATTCAAACTCCTGGCAGTCTATCTGTACCAAATTTACGCCGATATCCTCATTCGTTATGAAGAGACAGTTCCTAGTTTAAAATCCAGCAAAAACGTCCGGAAGATGTTCAAAGATAGCTTGAGTTTGAGTCAAATGGATTTTTTTCATCGCTAAAGAGGTCAACGAATTGTGAATTTTTCAAAGCGTTTCCAAAGTTGTTTGGACCGTGAGTTGAGGACGTTCTGTGTGAATTTTGGTATTTTATTATTGGTGAGTAAAAGAGTTGCATTCAAACTTGTGAAGAATTGTAATTATTAGCAAAATGTGAAATGTGCTGTAAAAATCTACGAAAATTGACTTTTCGGTTACGATAAAAGGGTTTCTTAGGTTTGAAACAATGTAGATGAATCATTTTAAACCATTGCATTGCAAGCGTAAGGTGATCTGTTTTCATGCAACAATAATAACTCTTTCCCCGAATTTTGTGCAGTTGCATAGTTAGATTAAAATCCAGACAGAGATACTCACTATACATAATATTACCAGATAGCCTTTTACCTCCACGATAATATGAATTTAGAGAACTAAAATATTACTTACAGGATTTGATCTGCTTGAATTCAAATTCGAATTTTTATTGTTAGTTTCATTTACATCAGTAATCCTTGGTGTTATATTCTTTTCTATTAGAAGTGTATCGAATGATTTGCATCTAAAATATTTCAGAAATGTATAAACTTTGAAAAACTTGGAACCCTCTATTTCTTACCTATTTGGTGTAATATTTTGTTCCCTAGTAGGATGAAACGTTGGTTTTGCACTCAATTCAATTAAAGATGCCACGTAATCCGATAACTCCTTTGCATTTTCGTTTGGACTGAGAGTTCTATTTTCCAATGTCTCCTCTTGCAATAATTCACTAATTGCATGTTGTTTTCTTATTACTTTTACAAAATAACTTATGACATTCCTTATCAAGATGTTCAGTTCTTTCGGGATTTTTGGAACCTGGTATGTTCTCGTTTCAATTTTAGATGACGTACTCTGGAAGAATTATTTTGTAAATGTGATTTTTTCAAATTAATGATTTCTCTCGTGAAAAAATGCTGGGGAGGTCTAAACCTGTGACATAAGCACAGATAATGACGATGACGAAACAAAAATAAGCGGTGTCTAATGTTCGTAAACTGGCAAACTAATTTTGTAGTTTCTAATACAGGTAGTGAATCACCCTGTATGATACACACAGTGAGTAAAATTGGAGCTACATCATTGGGATCTCGGAAACTATAGTAGAAGAGATACGGACTCTGTTGAGTTGGTTGCGTTATTTTATGAATAGAAATCTGAAATAAAATTTAGGATATTTTAAGTCGTTGCTGAAATATCCTGAAATACTGAAAAATCACAATTTCTTTTTTTATAGCCATATGTTTTCTGCTATTATTGGAAATTAATAAATTATTTTTTGAAGGTTTACATAAGTCATTATCAAAAATTATCCATCCGACATTACAAAAATTTGCAAAGCCGATTAGATCCCAGAGTACCTATTCATAGCCAACTTTTGTTTTTCTTTTGGCAGGCAAATTGCTTTTTAAGTCGTTCGGTATAAAAAATCATAGCTACCACGAATTAATAACATTAAAAAAAAATCCAAAAATTATATTCTTTTTTCGAAAAAGGCAGCTTTCTATACCGAATAGATAGCATCTAAAAGTTAAGAAACCATAAGGAAAGTAATAGGAATTCGTGTTGACATAATTGGATGAAAAAAAAAAAAATTTCGAAAAAAAAACAAAATTTTTGAATTTTATTTAATGTTATTAATTTTTGGTTTCATGAATTTTCTTATACCAAATGACACAAAAAAAATATAGCGGCCTTAAGAAAAACAAAAGTTGGCTATGAAAAGTATGGGATCTATAGTTGGCTTTGAAAATTTTTGTAGTGTCAAATGGATAGCTTTTGATTACCTATAAAAAATAATTTATTAATTTCCAATAATAAAAAAGGTATGGTTAATATAAGAAATTTTGAAAGTATCCTATTTTTTTCAGTTTATTATTCACCATAATATATAACACAGCGCAACTTTGCCCCAATTTAACGGAGCCCTAAGTATCTCTTCCAATTTCCGAGATCGCAATGATGTAGCTCGAATTTGACTCACTCTGTATATTTAAAATCGTTTTCTGATATTAACAACGGTACCGTATTAACAACCGCGGTATTGGTATTATAAAGCTTTATCACCCAAGTCAAGTTAGTCACGCTTAGGCCAGCCACGCTTTCCGCCAGGGGAGGGACTTCGATTAATTTCCAACTTTTTTTCCGTTATTTACGACTTAAATGGATAATAGTTGGTTTGTTTTTGTTGATAATAATATTACTATAAAATGTCGGACCTTTTTCATCAAATTTTCAGTAATTTTTTTTTCGGTCAATTATGTCCGTGACCGAAAGCGTCGCTGGCCATTATTATAAAATTTCAGACTTTTTTCAGCAAAACTTTGGCAAAAATGTTTTTTTAAGTTTCTTAAGATAGCTGGAATCGTGGCTGGTCATAATTATAAAAATTCGGAATTTTTTGAGCAAAATTTCAACAAAACCGGTTTTTTTCAGTTTCTTAAGACCGTAGCTAAAATCGTGGTTGGTCATGAAATTTCAGACTTTATTCAGCTATAAAAATTCCAGATTTTCTTTACTTGATTTTCAGCAAAAAATCAAATTTTTTCAGTTTATTAAGTTCGTGACCGAAAGCGTGGTTGGCCATTATTATATTTCAGACTTTTTTCAGCTAATTTTCAACAAAAATTATTTTTTCAGTTTCTTAAGTCCCTAGCTGAAAGCTTGGCTGGCCATTATTATAATATTTCGAACTTTTTTGTGCAAAATTTCAACAAAAAATATATTTTTAGTTAGGTACAAAATTCCATAACCGAAAGACTTCTTTCGGACTTCTTTCAGTAAAATTTCAGGAAAAATTTGTTTCTCAGTTAATTCAGTCCATGACCAAAAACGTGGCTGGCCATTATTATGAAATTTCGAACTTTTTTCAGCAAAAGTTCAGCAAAAATAATTTTTTCAGTTTCTTAAGACCGTAGCTAAATCGTGGCTGGCAATTATTATAAAAATTATGACTTTTTTAAGCAAAATTTCATCAAAAATAATTTTTTCAGTTTATGAAGCTCATGGCCGAAAGCGTGGCTGGCCATTATTATAAAATTTTAGAATTTTTTCAGCTTCTTAAGTCCGTAGCCAAAAGTGTGACTGACCATTATTATAAAATTTCAGGTTTTTTTCAGGAAAATTTCGCAAAAATGATTTTTCAGTTTCTTAACACCGTATCTAAAATCGTGGCCGGCCATTATTTAAAAAATTATGAGTTACTTAAGCAGAATTTCAGCAAAAATAATTTTTTCAGTTACTAAGTCCTAAGCCAGAAAGCGTGCGTAGCCATTTTATAAAATTTCAGACTTTCCTCAGTTGATTTTCAACAAAAATAATGTTTTTTCAGTTTCTTAAGACGGTAGCTGAAATCGTGGCTGGCCATTTATTATGAAATTTCTGACTTTTTTCAGCTATTTTCAGCAAAAATGATTTTTTCAGTTGCTCAAGTCCGTAGCCGAAAGCGCGGTCACCAATATTAGAAAATTTCAGACTTTCTGCAGTTGAGTTTTAGCAAAAATTATTTTTTTGGGACGTTTTTAAGCAAAACGTTCAACAAAAATTATATTTTTAATTTCAAAATTCCATAACCGAAAGACCTCTTTCAGTAAAATTTAAGAAAAAATTTGTTTTTTCAGTTTATTCAGTCTATGGCCAAAAGCGTGGCTGGCCATGGCGTTTCAATAATTAGGATTTTTTCAGTTTACGATGATTTTTATTGGGTGAAATTTCATAATATTATTATGAAAACCAAAAACAAACAGAATATTTTAAATTTAAATTTTATTTTAAATTTAAATTTAAAATATTTGGTTTGTTTTTGGTTATTTTTTTCGGAATATTTTGCATCTTTTGCAAGTCCCTCTCCGTGGCCGAAAGTGTGGCTGGCCGAAGCGTGGCTAACTTAACTTGGATAGCTTTATCACATCACCCAAGAAAAAATTTGCAGATAATTTGAGAAAAATAGATTTTGATGTGTAAATTGTTAACACCGTGTTAACAGTTTCATTAGAGTCATGTGAACAACATTTTCAATATGTTTTACTTTTAAATTACTTTTACGTACCTGTGATGTATCAGTGGCTGTTATTTCACAAAAATTCTCATTTATTCTATCCCCATCTGGTTTTAAACGATGACATGCTTCGCACAGGCTTTCCAAGACATATTTTTGGCCTGACTGGTCACATACTTTCATTATTTCTGTAGTTTCCGGACTTGATAAATTCGCTTTGTTGGTATCCGTATCAATTTTAGTTATTCGGTATCCAAGAGCTTCCAAAAGGCAAACAATCTCAGGAAGATCACAAATAATGGGCTGAAAAAATAGTTACACTTCGGATCTTGGGGCAAAATTGAATATGTAAGTTTCAAAATGTTATGGAAATTACTTTTTGGTGTTCGGTGTCTTCTCGAACCCATCTTGAAGCCCAGAACAAGAAATTCAGTTGCAATGTTTTAAGAGACATTGTAACAATAATATTTTAAAATGTTTGTAATAATTATGCATTTATACATATATTAGGTATACTTATTTTCTTATACCTAACAAATAAAAGTGAAAAATTAGGAGTAAGTACCTATAAAAAATTGCATTTATTTTATGGTTTTAACTGCTTCAATCTCCTCTAGCTCGACATTCCCAAGAAAATTCTATTTTTTTCAATAATGAATCACATCGATAGCAATTTCAAAAATTTATAAATGTTTCATTTTTATGTTTAATATTTTAAATTTAGCAATACTTTTAACTTTTAATGAAAAGAACCGCATCGAAACGTATTTATAATTTAGGAATTATTACTTATGAAACATGTTCATAAACCATGCACGACTGTTCAAAAGAAAACTGCAATCAAATGACGTTTTTTTCAAATATTATCGTACCTATATACTTAATTCACCACAACATTAGAACGTTTCGCACCAAACTGAAAGTTCTGTTTTCGGGAGGTTTCATATTTAGAAACATAAAGGTACTTAAAAATAGTTTGCGAAATGAAAGAAAAAATCAATAACCAATATATAAAAAAAACAATGGATTCGCGTATAAAAGATACGAAATGAGAACTCACTATAGCGGCTTTGAACTTGAAGCTTCTTCGAAACGGGTCACAGGTACCTAACTGCGCTCAATTTTACTCATTTCAGTGAAAAATAGTGACCTAATAACAGTTAATTGTTTCACGGTATTTGCTTTTCCTTCACGGATATTTTAATCATTTCATAGACTGTGCGTTAGAGAACATTCCGAGCTTTTTTAATCGCAAATACCTACAGGGTGTCAATTTGAAAATTTGCCACCCCTGAATAATTCTCCTTCGCAAAATGTTTCTCAAAGAAATCCCGAAACAGATCAATTTTTCAATTTAATTTATGTTCTATTGGCGTAAAAAAATTTATACAGGTTGTTCCTTGACTCAGTAATGACTACATTATCTATTTTTTAAATGGGACACCTGTATTTTCAGAGTATCTGAGAAAATCCAGTAAGAATTATTGTTTTCACAGTTGGAGTTACTCAGTAACTTTGGAGTTATAAACAAATAAGTGAAAATCGCAGCTTTTCATTTTCAAAGCAGCTTGTTTTGAAAACGTCTCAAGATCTCGTAAAACGGCTTACATGGCCCTATCTTAACTTTTCCAGCGTTATCCTATTATTGTGTAGATGAAATTTATACAGTGACGATAAATCTTAATAGATTTATATTTTATATCTTAATAGATACCTAATGGTAATTTCATTAGGTAATTAGGTAATAAAAACATGTAAGTTGTTTTCCGAAATCTTGAGCCGTTTTCAAAACAAGCTGCTTTGAAAATGAGAAACTGCGATTTTCCCTGGTTTATTATAACTCATAAGCTACTCAGTTTAAACCCCAACTGTGAAAACCAATCTTACTGGATTTTCTCAGACAATCTGAAAATGTATTAATATACAGGTGTCCCATTTAAAAAAATAGAAAATATCGTCATTACTGGGTCAAGGAACACCCTGTATTTTTTTTGCGTGTATAAAGCATAAATTAAATTAAAAAATTGACCTATTTCCGGATTTCTTTGAGAAACTATTTCAAGGGAGAATTCAGGGGTGGCAAGTTTTCAAATTGACACCCTGCATAATGATTTCAATTCAGTGTTATACTTAGTGCTTATTGTTACAAAAGCTTCTAAAATTAAATAAATATTAAAATTATTATTGTCTCCCATTTTTAAGAAATTTTTTACTTACAGCATTATACAGGGTGAGTCATGAGGAATGTGACAAACTCTTATATGTAGAGTCCCTTAAGGAGAATATCATATATGTGAGCCTAAAAAATTATCAACTACCTTCTCTGTTAATATCCAGGGTGTCACAGAGGCATTTTTCCCCTATTTTTTCCTTTATTTTTTTAGTTATCGTTTTGAAAATCGGTGTGCCGCATATACTTGATAGTACACACTTTTTGATATAAACAATAAAATTTTATCCTATCTCCGGTTTTACCCGAAATGACAACAACTTTATATTTTTAAATGGGACACCTATGTATATTATTATATTTTTTGGATTTGGTATTATAATGTTACCTATTCAGTGATACCACATAAGTGACATTTCAATTGTCAGACTTGAATTTAATTTATTTTTTATTCTCAATCATAGTGTGCTATGACTATTTAGGTTTACTTCAATTGGGCCATGTGATGGTACAAAAAACTAATTTTTGTTGAAGGTACTAAATCAAATGGTTTATGGACAAAGTATGGACTCCAGAATAATTTTTTGAGCGGAGTTAATTTTTTTTCAAATGGTACCATATTGGTACCGAGGTACCATCTACTAATCCACCTAATAAGGAACATTTTGGTGTGCCAATTTTGCAGTTATGACGAACACAACTGAAGTCATGGCACACTATATAATTGAGATATAAAAAATAAATTAAACTCAAGTCTGAGAATTGAAATGTCACTTATGTGGTATCACTGAATGCGTAAGAGTATACCGAATTCAAAAATATAATAATATACAGGGTGTTCCATTTAAAAATAAAAAGTTGGTGTCATTTCCGGTAAAACCGGAAGTAGGAAAAAAATCAAAGGTTTATCAAAAAAATGCGTAGGTACTATCGAGTATAGGGTCCTTAAGGTCCACTCACAACTGGTCAAAGCATAGGCGATTCCAGTCATGTGGTGGACAAGTCAACCTTACGTCCAAGACCGTGGGGACGGGGCAACGTGGTACCACTTTTGAGTACCACGGCTAACAAGGCTCTGACAAAACATGGCACAAACCGTAAACCGCTAGGCGGCACAACGACCCCTGAGGTACATCATTGTCGTGACTTGCCTCAGGGTAGTGACGCCAGGGGCACGGGGGCTTGGCTTAACCGCCTGTCCGCGTGGATGAGGACCACTATAAAAACCTCCCCAACTCCACGGTATTGAATTATATATTATATTATATAATTATATTATATATTATATATTGAATTATATTATCTCACTAGCTCGACAACTAGCGACAAACCTCGGGAAACCTGGCACACCCCGTTGTATGTAGCCTGCTGCGTCATTGGGGTTATGGCGCAGTATTTTTATTTCCCCAATTCTCGTGGGACCAGAATGGAAACCAGAGAAGGAACCAAACAAACCACTGAGGGACTTCCACAAGGAGAAGCCTCAGAACTTAGCATAGATTCACATGATGTGGTAGGCCCCCAAAGCCATACCACCCTGGAACCTATGCAAGTAGAAACACAAAGCTGTGCGGACTCGCAGGGAAGTATAGCAGCGCTACAAGACCAGCGAGTACGACAGCTGCACAATCACAGGACACTGCCACCTAAGAGTGCACCTACATAAGCTGGGGATATACAGAGAACAACCACTTTGTAGACTCTGCAATGAAGAAGATGAGACAGCTTCTCATGTGATATTCGAGTGTCCAGCACTCGCACGAACACGCTATGCGTTACTGGGACCACTCAGTCCCGGGATCCTGCTGGCGGAAAATACCTTGGTTAGCGGACTGCTGAACCTTGTCAACGGAACGGAGCTCTTCTAACCAAGGAAAATCTAAATGTGAGAAATACAATAAGCCCGCTGGCTTCAGTGTTTGGGACCACATAGACCATCTCTCACATTTAGTTAAAATACCAAATACCAAAACCAAATCGAGTATATGTATGCGGCACACCGATTTTTAAAACGATATCTCAAAAAATAATGGAAAAAATAGGGGTGTGTGAAAAAGATATGCCTATGTGAAACCCTGTATACAGGGTGTGATTTGTGAATTTTTTAAAATATTCATTTGGCTATAATATTTGAACATATCATTAGAATTGTCTAATTTTTTTTGTACACTGTGCCCTGTTATCTAGCATTCGATGAGCGTTGACTAAACTTAGAAATTTCAGGAGCGGCTTAAGAAAATTTGATTGGGAGAGTTCTTACTAAGAAGTTCACCCTGTCTGTATGCGTTTAAAAAAATTGTATTAGCTATTGATTTTCAAAGTACACAAATGGAGAATGAAAACTGTGTAGGTACTTATGTGAAATTTTTGTCATACTTTCATGGTATTTTTTTTAACCATCGAATCTGACCACAACTGAAAAGCCACCATGTATTATCACATTATTGTCATAATTAAAATGAAATGAATATCAGATATTTTAACTAAGATAAGTACCTACAGCCTATACATGGTGAATTAATATTATTACTTCTAGGGTAAGTTCAAGGCCCTCGTACTGAAGCTTGCGGTTATTGTATCCCTTTGGATAATTAACTTATCAGTCCCGTTTCCCGAAAGTAATTCACTATGAGTTTCTTCACAGATATACCGGGTGTCCCAGATTTAATTGACCAGACCATATATCGCATATACAGGTTGAGATAATCGAGCCGAATAAAAGGCATATTATTATAATTTTTCAAGCTGTATAACATGACAGCATGAAAACAACCCCCACTCTAAGATCCCCTAAGTTACAGCCCCCACCCTTAAAAAAATGAATAGCACCCTGTATATATTTTTGTATATTCAAAATTATACAGGATGTCCCGTATCGTTGTCCAAATTTTTTGAGCATATAGTAGGCTTAATTTTGAGCCCAAAAAACCGAAAAGTGGCAGGTTTATCTTTATTCGTTACTTAGTTACAGGCCTAAGAAAATTATGACTAGTAAATAACAAAGATTCAACTTTGAAAACCACACAACCACATGTGTTGTGGTTTAGGCTAATAATTTAGTGTTATGGTAACGACATGAGTAAATGTCACATAAATAAACATTAACAGAGGTTCTTCTGCTCATACAAAATGGCATTTGGATTCAAATATATGGGGCACCAGCATATTTCGGAATTGGCGTTTGTAACTAAATTCCAAAAAGAAATTATTATTGGATCGTATTCAGCATGCTGGTCAAGAGATCGGTCGCGAAAAAAGACGAGAAATTAGAACTGTTACTTCTGCAATAGGCCTCCGAGCACAAGTTTGTATTCAGCAAGGAATAGGACATTTTTAACACATGATAAACTAAAGATTTGGTCAATAAAATAAGTTTTATGTGGTTTTCAAAGTTAAATCTGGTATTTACTAGACATTATTTTCTTAGGCCTCTAACTTCGTAATGAATGCAAATAGACCTGCCACTTTTGGGTTTTTTAGGCTTAGAAATAAGCCTACTATATGCTCACAAGATTTGAACATAACGATACGGGACACGCTGTAGTATTCGATTCTCTATTCAGATGATTTTTCAGATTCAAAATTGGTTGAGAAATAACCAAGAAAAAGTTCATCAAGGCGGTCATGACTCATGACTTTTTATCGTAGCTTTCTCTGGATGACTTTAGCTGTCAAAATTTATCAATATTTAGTCATAGTTTTTAACAGTCAGGTGATAGTTATTATTATAATTATAAAGTCCCAACAATTTATTTAATAATTTTGATTTAATGGGAAATTTAAAAAAATAAAACAAGAGACAAACCACTTTATCATGAACCTTAATGATGACTGTGACCTGCTAATTATAAACTATGATCAAAATATTGATAAATTTTGACAGATAAAGTCATTCAGAGAAAGCTCAGATAAAAAGTCATGACCACCTTGACTTTTTTAATTATTTATAACGGTTGACAAAACAAGATCTTATTCTTGTTTTATAGGAACATTCATAACATCTGAATATGTCCACTTCCTCTGCATGTTTACATTTACAATGCAGGACAAAACTAGCTTTTGTTCTTGTTTTGTATTAACACTCCTGACATCTGTATACAGGGTTATGCAAATTTCATGGTGTCAGTATTGGGATATCCTAAACCATAAGAGATGCAGGGTTGCTTAAATTAGAGAAAAGTTGCGCTATTTTATGGCCATCTCGAATCCGTCATAACATGCAAGATATCTGTGACCGTTCCTGAAATATCCTGAAAAAACTGAAAAATCGAGAAATCTTATTTTTGGAATATCTTTCTTACCATTGGAAATTAATAAATAATTTTTTGTAGCCTTACATAAGCCGTTATAAGCTATTTATCTGACGTTTCAAAAATTTTCACAGCCGACTAGATCCCAGAGTTTTCATAGTCAACTTCCGTTTCTCTTATGGCCGCCATATTATTTTTTTATGTCGTTCGATAAGAAAAAAGGTCATTATATACATCCGCGGCTCCTACAGTTCCACTATGGCACCTATATAGGGGTGGAGGACATACTTATAGTAAGTAACACCAGGAAGGTATTAATTTGCTCTGCAAATGAAAGATAAGCGAACAAAAGGGCATCAAAAGAAGATCTTCCTGAGTGCGGGCCTGTTTAGAACAGCGAAAATCACAATAAACATGCAAGGTCAGAGTGTCGAGTGGACGGCGGAACTCGTAATAACAACACCAGAGCCGGTCTGGTAACATACGCAACATGTACATGGCATGCAAACGTAGTCGGACGGCTATTATGAGCGATGTCGCGTATTTTGGAATATAAATGCAAAATAAATGCAAAATTCAAAATAAAAACTGCTATTGTTAATCTCAAAGATATTCCTTGCCCTGAAAGTGAAAAAAAAATAGAAATTCGACCGTAGTGCCAAAGAGGCCTTAGTGGTGACCTTGATATTAGTTTGCAATGGCTGTTTTTAGCTTCTTACCCACCCAGCACCCCTATTTCGCTCCTCGGTCCCGAAAAAATTGATGAAACGTAGGAGCCGCGGATGTATACAATTACCGAAAAAAATAATGTAAACCAAAAATTAATAAATTTTAGAAAAAATAAATTGGAAAATTTTTATTCTTCTTTTTTCAAAGAAAAACAGATAGTTCTTAACTGAAATAGGCCAATATGAAGTCATACTGCTTGCCTTATAGGTTGTTAATTTCTCTATGATATTCGATCTAAAAAGTTGTCTTTTTTTAGAAAAAAAAAGAACAAAAATTTTTGAAAGTTATTTTTTGAAGTTTATTAGTTTTTGGTTTCCATTATTTTTTTCTTATCGAACGACATAAAAAATAATATGGCGGCCATAAGAAAAACGAAAGTTGACTATGAAAACTCTGGGATCTAGTCGGCTGTGAAAATTTTTGAAACGTCAGATAAATAGCTTATAACGGCTTATGTAAGGCTACAAAAAATTATTTATTAATTTCCAATGGTAAGAAAGATATTCCAAAAATAAGATTTCTCGATTTTTCAGTTTTTTCAGGATATTTCAGGAACGGTCACAGATATCTTGCATGTTTTGACGGATTCGAGATGGCCATAAAATAGGGCAACTTTTCTCTAATTTAAGCAACCCTGTATCTCTTATGGTTTAGGATATCCCAATACTGACACCATGAAATTTGCATAACCCTGTATACCTCTGCTTCCTTTGCATGTTTACATTTATAATGATTGACCAAATTAGTTTTTCTTTTTGTTTCATACAAACATTCCTGACATATGAACACTTCTGGTTCTTTTGAATGTTTACAGTTAAAATGCTGGGCCAATTGATTTTTATTTCTTGTTTGAAATGGACATTCCTGACATTGGTACATTTCTGGTGCATGTATATATTTATGTTTGGTCAAGTAATGTTTATTTCTTGTTTCATATAAACATTCATCACATCTATACACTTCTGCATCCTTTGAATGTTTACACTTAAAATGCTGGGTGAAACTATATTTATCTTTTGTCTCATAAGAGCATTCCTGACATTTGTACACTTCTGCCCCTTTGTAATGTACCTATAAGTTTATGATGCCTGATCAAATGACTTTTAAGTTTTGTTTCATATAAACATTCCTGACACTTGAACATTGCTGCACTTTTTGAATGTTTACAGTTAAAATGTTGCGCCAAAATACATTTGCTTTTGGTTCTATAGGAACATTCCTGACAGTTGTACATTCGTTTGCAATAATTATTATAATGCTTGGTCAACCATCCCTTGTATTTTGTTACATAAGAACATTCCTGACATTTGTACTTTTTCATACCTCTCGTACAATGTTTGTTATTCGTAAGTTAAACTTACGATAAATATCGCTTTTGTGCTGCCCTCTTTTCGTCAATAGCGAAATTCAGAATTATTATTTCCAAAATTGTAATTTTCACTGAGTATGAAGTAACAGAATTCCAGGTACCTATAAATTTTACTATTCAAAAAGTTCATCAATATGCAAAAATAATGTAGAGAGCTGTAATTTCTGTAATTGCAAAACAAATAATGAATTTTGTTTGATTTTTTTCCTTATTCCCTAAAGAATTACCCAAATTTTAAGAATTGTAGAATCACGGTTATATTAAATGACAAATAGCTATATCAATTAGATCAATTATTAACATATTATAATTATGGCAGGTAACAAAGCTAACTAAATAATCAAATTACTTGAATATTGAACAGCACTTTTTTTGTTTTTTCTTTTGCAGGTTTCAGACCTATCCAAGTTAAGGTCTTCCTCTTTCTCTCTCACATGCAGAATGTGAGTGTAGGTACAACGGTTTGTCAAATGTTCAATCCTCAAATGTTGACACACAAAAAAAAAAACACTTAAAACACTGTTTGTCTTCATATCAATGTTCATTGGTTTGTTTCTGTGTTCATTTTTTTGGTAAAAGTAAGAACACTCTTTACATTTCACTTGCATGTTGTATCTTGGTTTTGGTAGGTCCCCATTAGCTCCTTCCGATTGAGTGAGTGGACTTCAAATGTTGGACGAGGTTTTTCTTTATTTTCGTTTCATACTGACATTCAGCACATTTGTACACATTTGGAATACACCTTTGGAATGTTTGATTTTATAATGACGAGTCAAATCACCTTTACGTTTTGTTTCATATGAGCATTCCGAACATTTGTACATTTCAACTTCTTTCAAATGTTTATTTTTATAATGCACAGTCAAATCACCTTTACGTTTTGTTTCATATGAGCATTCCGAACATATGTACATTTCAACTTCTCTGGAATGTTTAATTTTATAATGCTTGGTCAAAGCACTTTTATATCTCATTTCAATTGAGCATTCCGGACATTTGTACATTTCGGCCTCTTTGGAATGTTTACAATTATAATGTTTGGACAAATTACTTTTATATCTCGTTTCATGTGAGCATTCCGGACATTTGTACATTTCGGCCTCTTTGGAATGTTTACAATTATAATGTTTGGACAAATTACTTTTATATCTCGTTTCATGTGAGCATTCCGGACATTTGTACATTTCAGCTTCTTTGCAATGTTTAATTTTATAATGATTGATCAAAAGACATTTATATCTCGTTTCATATGAGCATTCGTGACATTTGTACATTTCAGCTTCTTTGCAATGTTTAATTTTATAATGATTGGTCAAAGTACGTTTATTTCTCGTTTCATATGAGCATTCGTGACATTTGTACATTTTAACGTCTTTTGAATGTTGATACTTAAAATGCCTTGTAAAATAAGATCTCTTGCTTGTTTTAAAAAGACAATGGGCACAATTATACTTCAATTCTCCTCTCTTACTTTCAGAAAATCGAGCTTCGAGTGACTCACTTTCTTGAAGGGACTCACACCGATCGGGTCCACCCTTAAAAATTCCAACATGACTACTACTTCTTTTAATCTGCTCCCAGCCCGGTTTGTGGTCCTCGACCTCGATGTCAAACTCTTCTTTCAAGGCCGACGTCGATGGGTCTTCGGGTTCTTGTTTTATTGGGAAAAGTGCCCCAGAAGTGTCCTCAAAATTACATAATTCAGAAGACGGCCCGCAACCAGCATCGTTTTGTTTATCTTCACACTTCACCTTCGCCGAGATCAGTCCTTCGCCGAGATCAGTAGTAATAAGCAGTCCTCCTCCTCGGACTCCACAAACTGATCATCATCTGAGGCTTCCGTTTTGATGGACATTTTCTTCACCTGCTGATGTTGAATAGGACAATAATAATTACATTTAAACTCATTTGGTTAACTAAGCTCACACCGGAGACAACTTATTAATATAACACTCTAATATATGGCTTACACTTTTCTTTGAAAATAGAAAATGCGGCAGCTGCAGTTCTTCTATGCTGTGCTGTGCAGTAGTGCCTAGTGCACGAGTGCAGTGACTGCAGTGAGTGCAGTCTCTATACTGTGGTGCAGTCAAATACCTTAAAATATAATACCGGACACTTCCTCTCAAAACCTCCGTCCTAGGGAACCTGTATTACCGCTTTACTAGGGTAGCGCATTCTCATTCTCACAAAAAGTTGGGAAAAAAGTTGGGAATGTCAAATTTGACTTCATAAACGTCAGATTTTCCATGAACGTACAACTGTCTAAAAATTCACATAATTTGTGATTAAGTCCGCGTATTAAAACGTATTTTTCTCAGTAACTACGTGTTAGATACTAAAGTCTACAGCTTCGTAGATCCTATAAACCCGTAATATGTTTTTAATACCCACTGAAAGAGCATTAATCGATTCCTATTCGTGTTATTATTTTGTTTCATTATTCAAAATTCGATTTTTTCCACTTGCTACCTACGCCTGTGACCAAATGTGCCAAAAATATGACATCCAGCTGTTCAAACATAACCGTGTTTAGTAAACGTCAAAAAGTGAATGCGCTACCCTAGTAAAACGGTAATGCAGGTTCCCTACTCCGTCCATTTTTACAGCGCCCTCATGCAGGAACTGGGACCACTATAAGCTGTTTTTAAATTCAAAGTTAGGTAACTTTTCACGGTTTTTGACAGCTGCAGTCAATGATAATTAATTATTATTAATAATTTGTCATTAGTAATTGAACGTTTTAGTTTCAAGTGTAATTTCAATTTAAAGTTACTCTCAAAGCATTATATCAGCGGATAATTTTGTTGCGTACGCAGTTAAATAGGCATTTATAATGTACCGCTGTATTAAAGTGAACATAATGTCTGGAAAATATGTGCTGTGTGCTGTGTGCGGTTGCTCCAACTATGGATTGTTAAGCATGTCCAGATCTTTCCACGGTGTTCCAAGCAGGAATAAAGAATTATGTATAAAGTTAACTTTAGAAGCCGCGTAAATAAACTTATTAATATTTTATAACTATGCTGATGGAAATAGGAACAAGAAATAGGTTATAATAACATCGATGAATGACGAAATTTTGAAAAAGTGTGGAGTGTCGAAGCCGATTTCTCATCATATTATTTTGTACTGATCATTTCAAAGAGGAAAATTTTGTTAATCCAGCAAATAATAGACCTAAAACTGCAAGGAAGCACATTATTGGAATTGCGGCAAATAAAAGGCTTACACTTTAGGTATATAGCGATTCAATCTTTTTGAAATATTCATACCTAAAGATATTAATAATATTGCGTGTAATAGTAGTTAATTATTGTTAATAAAATAAACATATTGAAAACTTTGTTGTTTATTGTTGTATTATAATTCTTCGTCCCAATTTCCTCCGTCTATTCCGTCTAATTAATCGGAAAGGCCTAATATACTAAGCCGTGCGATCAAATAGACGTCAAAATCGAGAGAGGTTTTTTCGACGTTTTTCGCGTTTTTTTCGATCCGGTTTTCCGGGGTGAAGGGGTGTTTTTTTCGGGTTCGTTTTACGTTTTTCGGCTAGGGGGCTACGCTATGTGGCCGGGGAGCGCGAAAAAACCGTTGACAGTTTTGGCACTTTCGACAGCTGTCAAATGTCACTTTTTTAAAAAGGCGCGCAGGGGGAAAAGGAGGGGCGGCCCGGGTGCGCGCAGAAAAGGGGAGTTTGAAAAGGGCGGTCGGGGGGCGGCCAAAATTCCGGGGGCGGCGGAAAGGGCGGAAATCTGTCACCGTCAAACGGTTTGACGAAAAAGTCCCGTTTTCGCAAATTTCGCCGGAATCCACTCCCTCTTCAACTGCTGAAAGTTTCGCGGCGTTGTGACAGACCGTTGCGAGGTTATTGAGGAAAAGGCTTTTTTTTCGTTTTTTCTCGGTTCTAAATTTCGATAAATTTCGAAACGCTATAACTCGAGAACGGTTCGTCGTAAACGGGTCGGGTTTGTGGATTTATCCGTTTCCGAAGTTTTCCGATGTTTTACGAGCGGTTCCGATTTTTCCCGAGCTTTTCCGAGCTCCAAACAAAAATTCCCCGAAAACGCGGACGCGCGAACGAAGCGAAACTGGCCGCGCGACCGTGACCGCAAAGGATGCGCGGAAAAAACTCGCCCGTCAAATTTGACATTTCTGACAGATGTCAAAAGTGGGACAGCGGAGCCGCGCGTTAGCGCGCAACGATTCTCACACGTGCGGCCATTTTGGAAGCGTCTCGACGTCGGAAACGCGATTCGGCGAAAAAAAATTCGAAAAACATACAGGATGTCCCGTAAATGTCTAAAAACCGCCCAGACAAAATGGCCGCCGCGTTTTTCACGAGACCCGCACCGATCGATCGCGTTCGACGGCGCGAAAAAAATGAGCGCGAAAAAACCGCGAAAATCTCTCGCGCGACTTGGGAAAACGCGAAAAACGCGTTTTTAACGCGATTTTGCCGTAACGCGATTTTCGAAAAATCGCGTGAAACGGACGATGCCTCCGATCGGATTTTTTCTCGCGGATTCGGAAAGGTCTCCGTTATTAGAGTCCCAGATAAATTACCCGACGTTTCTCCGACCGTTAGTTTGGACAAAATGGCGGTCGGCGCGAAAACGTTTGCAAAATTTTTTTTTCGCGTAGAGCAAATCGGGGGGGCTATCTCCTCTGAAGATACCGGGCGCCGAGACTGGCGGTTACCGGGTTCGCATAGTCGACACATGAAAGCAGTCCGTAGGCTATATTTGATATTGGTATCTTCAAAAATGGCCGCTTTAGAGCGATTTGAAAATGGCCGACGAAAAAAAAAGAAAAGACAACTTTGACAGCTTACAGATGACAGACGGTGACATCAATAGAAACCAAACTCGGTGTGAATGTTTACACATATCTTGGCTATCCGAAGGTATTCCAACGAAACCTTTCCGATAATTCTCGCAAAAGTTATTATTGATCGTTTTTCGGAAAACACTCTGAAATTTGCGAAAATCGCGAAAATTGCGTTTTTTCGCGCCCGGAAAATTTCAAGATGGCGCGGGAAAGTTGCTGTGTGAAAATTTTCGAAAATTTTTACCGGGATCATCAAATGACGCGTACAGCTCTCCAAAATAAGCGTTCCGAGGTTTCAATGTTTGACAGTTTTTTCAAAATGGCGGATCAAAGTTGACGGTCGAGTTTTTTGTAGACGTTTACGGGGGGTCTATCTCCTCTGAAGATACCTGGCACAGAGACTTGCGGTTACAAGGTTCGCATAGTCGAAACATGTACGCAGTCCGTAGGCTATATCTGATATTGATATCTTACAAAATGGCCGTTCTACCGCGACTTTAAAATGGCCGATGAAAAAAATGCAAATTTTGACTTTGACAGTTCATAAATGACAGACGGCGAGTACGACAAACGTCAAACTTGGTGTACCGAAAGATAATTCTCCTGCCTATCCGTCGGTACTCAAGCGAAACGATTCCGACGTTCCGTTTGACAATTATTAAAGATCGCGTCCGAAAAAACACACTTATTTTCGTGATTTTTTGAGAAGAAAATGCGAAATCAACGCCATCTTAAAAAACTTACCGCGTCGAAAATATCCGCGAAATTTGAACAAAAATTGCTTCCGCAGATAGTCAAAGCATGTAGTAACATGTTGGTGTGTCCAGTCTATACACGTTTCTCAGAAAATGTCAAAGTTACGGGCGTTTCAAAATGGCCGACTTTTTTGACGTAATTTCGACTTTGACGTTTCTAAAAATTGACATTTCGAAAAACTTGCAACGGCATGTCAAGGCCACATATATTTCCGTCATTTTGATGTATCTGCCAACTCTGTCCGGTTGTTTTTAACAAAATGGCGGCTGATTTAGTTGAATGGAGACAATAGCTTTTTTGCCGTTTTAAACTGAAAATACAAATTTCGGAGCACTTTTCTAAACCTTCCTGTATACAAACTATAAGTGATATCGAAACCAACTCAACTACCAGCGATAAACAAAGCACGCAGAAACATCGTGTTACCATTCGTTCGCGCGGTTTTTTCAAAAATGGCGGAGCTACGAGCGTTTCAAAATGGCCGATTTTTTTTGAAAAAATTCCGAGTTTGACGTTTGAAAAATGACAGTTGCGATTTTTTCCGGTGCCTCTTGCATCAATATGTCATTGCTGCACATTTTGCCTGTACGATGAAACCAAAATCTGGCCGCCATCTTGATTCTTCGATTTTATCTAATTTTTTGTGTGTGCAAAAACACGTGTCTTTTTCCGATTTTTTCCAACTTTTCAATTTTGACATTTTTTAAATGACAGTTTCAATTCTTTTTTCAAAAACATTTCGTGAGGGTGTCGTAGCTCGGAGTTTTTTCGTTCCGGTAAAATTACAAAATTTCCGCCATCTTGATTTTCCGAATCGGCGAAAATTATTTCCTCGGTCGTGTTTGCCAAATTTCAGCAAAACCTGACATTTGAACGCCATTTTCTCCGGAAATATGCTCGCAAACGAAAAACGGATTTCGGATCTGAATTCAACGCGCTCCCGACGTGCCAAGCTGCGAATTTCAGCCGTTTATATTTTTTGAAAATTTTTTTCAAAAATTTGAATGGGTGTAGGCCTATGAATTTTTTTGATCACAAATTGTTTCGTCGTTTTCTCCGGAACGGTGAAAGTTTTTGGGAAAATTTTTTTTTCGGTCGACAGAGTTCGTCGATGAGAAGCGTAACGTTGAATTGCGATCGAGAAATTTTCCAAAATGGCCGCTACAGACGCTTTTGAAAATTCGCAAAAAAAATTTTAAAAAATCGACTTTGACATCTTATAGGTGACAGACGGTTACGTCAATTGCGATGAAATTTTGCAGTCTTCTAGAACCGTTTCTCAGCTACACGTCGATACTTTTTCGATCATTCCCCGACCGACGTGGCCAAAGTTATGGTCAAAAATGTCCGAGCGGTACAATTTCACGTTCAAAAATTTCACGATTTTCGACCAAAATCAATGAAAATCAGCTATGTTTTCGAATTTTTTTTCCCGGTAATTTCCGTACATCAGGACTCGAGGATCATTTTAGCAGGGTAGTAGAAGAGTTGGTCTGTCGGAATTTTCAATTTTTGTCGCTAAAATTTTCACAATGGCGACGCTGTGAATTTTCGAAAGTGGCCGATTTTTGCTCCCAATTTTTGGACTTTGACGTTTAAAAAGTCGCATTTTTGTTTTTTTTTCGAGTTTTTTTTACGACCACGTTCAAGTTAAGGATAATGCCTTTCTTTTTGAATTAAAAAAAAAAATTGTATCGCGACTTTTAACGTCACAGCGATTTTTTTCGCTGAAAAATAAAGAAGTTCGTTCACGATTTTTCGCATTTGGCATTTTATATTTGACACTTTCGATTGTTTTGCCATTCTTTTTTCACGGTCAGGTTCGAATCGCGGGTATTCTCTTAAATTTGAAAACGGCAAAAATTATTTCAACCATAAATTACACAGCCACCATCATAAATTTTGTTACAGAGAAAAACGATGTTTTTCAATTACTTTCGATTTTGACGTTGAGAAGTGACACTTTAAATTTTCTTTTTATTTTTTTCTAACAATAGGATCGTAATTTTGAGTTTCTTTGTTACGTCGAAATTACAAGTTGACCGCCATTTTGATTTTAGGAGTTAAAAAAAATTATTTCCTTTGTTCGAAACGCCCGTTTTCCAATGCTTTACCATATAATCTAATATTTGGACGCCATTTTCTCGGAAAATAAAAGCGAAAAAGACAAACTGACAAACGGCCCAGGCTCTGCGACTCCAAACAATTCGTTTACTTTTTTTTAGTCGAACTCTCTGACCCCCCGCCGCGATAGTGGCCCAGGCTCTGCGACTCCAAACAATTCGTTTACTCTTTTTTAGTTGCACTCTCTGACCCCCCGCCGCGTTAGCGGCCCAGGTTCTGCGACTCCAAACAATTCGTTTACTCTTTTTTAGTCGCACTCTCTGACCCCCCGCCGCGATAGCGGCCCAGGCTCTGCGACTCCAAACAATTCGTTCACTCTTTTTTAGTCGCACTCTCTGACCCCCCGCCGCGATAGCGGCCCAGGCTCTGCGACTCCAAACAATTCGTTCACTCTTTTTTAGTCGCACTCTCTGACCCCCCGCCGCGATAGCGGCCCAGGCTCTGCGACTCCAAACAATTCGTTTACTCTATTTTAGTCGCACTCTCTGACCCCCCGCCGCGATAGCCGCCCAGGCTCTGCGACTCCAAACAATTCGTCCGCTTTTTTTTCAATCGCACTCTCCACCTCTCCCCCCCTCCCCCCCGCCGCGATAGCGGCCCAGGCTCCGCGACCACACGTTCCCTGCTCACCCTTTTTAGTCGCACTTCTCCTCTCTCTCTCTCTCTTTCTCTCTCTCCCGCCGCGTTCAGGCTCCGCGATTCCACGTTTGTTAACTTTTTTCAGTCACACACATGCCCGCCGCGTTAGCGGCCCAGGCTCCGCGACCTCACGTTCCGTCATTCTTTTAGTCGTACTTCTCTCTCTCTCTCTTTCTCTTTCCCCCCCCCCCCCCCCCCTCTCTATCTATTTCTCTCTTCCGCCGCGTTAGCGGCCCAGGCTCCGCGATTCCACGTTCGTTAACTTTTTTGGTCACACACATGCCCGCCGCGTTAGCGGCCCAGGCTCCGCGACCCCACGTTCGTTCACTATTTTTTAGTCGCACTTCTCTCCTCTCTCTCTCTCTCTCTCTCTTTCCCTCTCCCTCTCTCTCTCTCTCTCTCCCTCTCTCTCTCTCTTTCTTTCTCTCTCTCCCCCCGCGTTAGCGGCCCAGGCTCCGCGATTCCACGTTCGTTAACTTTTTTAGTCACACATATGCCCGCCGCGTTAGCGGCCCAGGCTCCGCGACCCCACGTTCGTTCACTCTTTTTTAGTAGCACTTCTCTCCTCTCCTCCCTCTCTCTCTCTTTCTCTCTCTTTCTCTTTTCCTCTCTCTCTCTCTCTCTCTCTCTCTCTCTCTCGCCGCGTTAGCGGCACAGGCTCCAAGACCACACGTTCACTCACTCTTTTTTGGTGTCACTGCTCCCCCCTCTCTCTTTCTCGCTCTCTCTCTCTCTCCCGCCGCGATAACAGCCCAGGCTCTGTGACCCCACGTTCACAAAATTTTTTGAGTCACACACATGCCCGCCGCGTTAGCGGCCCAGGCTCCGCGACCCCACGTTCGTTCACTATTTTTCTCTCGCACTGCTTATCTCTCTTTCTTTTTTTTAACTCTTAATTTTTTTTGCAATCACCTTTTTTACTTTTTTCCTTTAACTTTTCATTTAATCTTCTTTCTCTGCTCCCCTCTCCCTTTCCCTTTCCCTGCTTTCGATATTATTTATTAAACAACCGAAGAAAGGTAAAAGTAAAAGGATAAAGTATTTATTTGAAAAAAGAAATAATACTATTCATACACAACGATTTATTTATAAAAAAAAATATTTATTTATTTATAAAAGTTTTAACTATTCACGCAACCTTTGAAAATTTTTTTTCGCCCCGTTACCCCCCGCCAAACTTTCTCACCCTCATCCTCATGCCTCCCCTTACCACTTTATGACTTTCAACCATAACCCTAAGCCACAGTACTAGTTTTAAGGGCTTTTCTATTCAGCGTTGATATTTAAAACTCCCGCTATGTTTCACCAAATTTAATTTTTAGTGGTCCCAGTTCATGCTTGGTGGCGCTGCTAAAGTGGACGCAATAGGGAACCTGTATTACCGCTTTACTAGGGTAGCGCATTCTCATTCTCACAAAAAGTTGGGAAAAAAGTTGGGAATGTCAAATTTGACTTCATAAACGTCAGATTTTCCATGAACGTACAACTGTCTAAAAATTCACATAATTTGTTATTAACTCCGCGTATTAAAACGTATCTTTCTCAGTAACTACGTGTTAGATACTAAAGTCTACAGCTTCGTAGATCCTATAAACCCGTAATTTTGATTTTAATACCCACTGAAAGAGGATTATCGATTTCTATTCGTGTTATTATTTTGTTTCATTTTTCAAACTTTGCTTTTTTCCACTTGATACCTACGCCTGTGACCAAATGTGCCAAAAATATGACATCCAGCTGTTCAAACATAACCGTGTTTAGTAAACGTCAAAAAGTGAATGCGCTACCCTAGTAAAACGGTAATGCAGGTTCCCTAGGACGCAACCTGTTGCAATGCTATAGGTATAGGAGTGTCCGGTATTAATATTTTAGCGTATTTGGTGCAGTGTTATAAGTTTATAACAAACAGTAATCAATAATCAATCAGTAATAAAAAATAAAATAAACCCAGGACCAGAGACAACATACTATAAAGAGACCGTCAGATCGACGGACGAAAATGGGTACACTGTTCGCGCGCATTCCGGTAGCGCATCGCGCATTGCGGACGATTTCGAAACTAAAATGGAGTTGCCTTTAGATATAAATTCTCAGTTTGACATAATCTGACGTATAGTTTTGTAATTGTGTCAAATTTGATTTATTTAATTTGAGTATTTTATCAAACTATAATAATAAAGTTTAGATAAAACTTTACCTTTAAAGTACTTACCTATAGAAATATAATTTATAATAATTTACCCAATTAATAACAGTTATAGCGTACAACTTTCGCATATGCGTTGACTTTTTGAAAGGTAACTGCTATGCTGCTTCATGTTGTTGTAAGTAGTAAAATTATTTTAAATAAATCGAAAACTCTTTCTGAATGCAAAAAAATTGTTTTAGGAACCACATTCTGGCTATGTCCTGGTTTAAAAGCAGTTATTCTAATCACAACGATGGATTTATCAAAATTATATTAAATACAAAGCCCAAGAAAAATTGCATTAAAACACTTATGCCCGTATTCACAAACGATAATTTCCTAAATAATTACGTAATTAATTAAATGATTGAGATGGAGATATGCAGTTTTTTTGAAATAGAATGAGATGGGGATAATTGATTGCGTAATTATTTAGGAAATTATCGTTTGTGAATACGGGCATTAGAATGTACATAAGCGAATACAAATCTTTGGAGTTGCTGAGATTCTGATGTGATACGGTCTGTTTATACTTATTTAGTTTGGTGCATTACTATTGGGCATTTTATTAAGTAAAGAAGTTCACGTGACCAGGCCTGAAATAAATGGACTGCTTATTTTGTTGCCCACAAAACTCTGAAAACATCAGGCATATTCCACATTCTTTGATAAAATAAGTAATTTTTGTGTTTTGGAGTTTCTCTGTAAAACTCTTCCTTCTCAGTCAAAGCATCAAATGAAGGTCTATGAATTCTTTAGTTTGTCTTCATATTTTTTACAAGAGATAGAGAAGGAAGCAATATGAAGAAAAAGTTTATAAGACATGAGTTGCTAATTTTTGTCTCAAGACGATGCGTAAATTTTCTCGTAATTTTTGAAAATAAGAGATAATCCTCTGTAGAAGTATATAAATCTGACTCTTGGAGTTTTTTCTTTAAAACGCCTGCTGCTTCACTCGAAACTAATTATAATCATAAAAATTTAGTTTTTTGTATTTATTTTCAGATAGATCTTTTGTTTTCTGCTTTCCTCTTGAAGAGGACCCAGTTACGTGACCTACCACTTCGGTGGATCGTAGCTATAATAGGTATACACGTCTGCAGCATCTCAACCAAGCGTCGGCGTCTGCGGTGCACGATCCAGCAGATGGCTGGAATGCCTTTTATATTAAAATTATTAACAACAATTATTATTATTACAAAGCAAATGTCTTTTCCTTTTTCCTGGAAAAGTCTTTCCACGTTGAGAAAACTGCGGTTTATGAAAATGAAAGAATCTTCTGTGAAAACTGGCCTGTATTTGTGAGGAAAAGTTTCTAGAAAGCATTTGTTGCAATTATTAGTATACTCGTCGTATATACTTAATAGGTACTGTGTACCTATTAAGAATAAAGAAGTTTTGTAACCGGCGGGGGATGAGATGATGTGAAAATCTCTTTTCCTTAACGTTCACTCTTCCGATAGATCGAACACACAACTTGCGTTGTTTGCTCTCACTATCGTTATTATGAAGTTAAAGTCTCCCTGTCACATTAGTCCTTTGGCTGGCCGAGCGGTTTGTCAGAAAAAGGCTTTCGAAAAGAATGGTAGGTAGGGGCTACACCATCTCAATTAATATGAGTGGCAGCTCTTTTTGGGGATTATTCGAGGTAACTCATGGCTCTATTCTATACTTATCTTTCGCTGATGTTTCCTGAAATCTGGACTTCTGCCCTGTTGGTCATCTTAATAATTATTGTAGGTAGCTTTATATCACTGACTTGATCTTGTCACTTACTCACTGGGAAGTTTATTGTTGAACAAATAAAATTTAGAAAATAATAAAAATCAATTAAATTCTACTGACTTCCTCTGCCTTGTTGTAACTCAAGTTATTCGATTATTAATTTGATGCTTTAATTAAATTTCATGGGTGGAAAAGAAAGGCCACATTGCAAATAAATTTACAATTTATTAAAATTTAAATTAATTGGAAAACGACTACATTTATTTGAAATAAGAAATATCACGATTGTCAATCGATTGATTAATTATTGGTCAATGACTTAATCCTAGGTAAACCTGTATCTGGAGCAATAAAACATTTCGGTCGCGTTCATTGCGGGTTAATTTCCCTTGAGTGAATTTCGTACCAAAAGTCGCGATTTCTGGCCAGTCATCCTTCTAAGGGGATGGACCAAAAATTTAGATAGTGATCACTCCGATATTTTTTATTACTCCCCCATCCAATTTAGAAATACAACTAGATGCTCCAAGCACCCACAAAAATAATAAATTCGTTAACCGACCATTATAGAATTTTAAGGTGAACCAGCCTTTGCTGGCTTACGAACAATAAACTAAAATTATGCCAATTTTAGGACTCGAAGACATAAGTAGGTATGTTATTCTTAATTACAAAATATTTTAATCAGACTGACACCGTCTGTCCATTATTGATGAACTAATTCCTGAATTTTAACTCATCGAGTCGTAAAATTGGAGGTGGCATAAAAAAAAAATAAATGAAAGGTTAATCTTACAGACTACATTCTACCTTAACATCCGTTGGCAGCAGGCTCTTGTTTACTATTGATCCTTACATTATTTGTCCACAAACAACACTTGTACACTTCCGAACCTAACGGACCCTTATGACCCTAATAGTTAATCACCGTGGCGCGATCACTCCCTCGCCTATGCGATTCGTCTCTCTTAATTTGCTCTCCTAGCACTATTACCCGCCTATTTTTCCGGCCTATACGATTCCCTTTATCTATGGATTAACTTTCCCTTAAAATTTGCCGCGCTCCCAGAGCATTCTGCGACCGACGATTAAGTACCACTACCCTCGTCTTCCTATTTTAATTAATCCGCGCACCCCGTGCGATTAATTTCTCCCGGTACCCCGTACCGCATTATTTAATTATTTTCCTATATCTCCATAAATTCTCTCGCGCCCCCAGAGCACTTACGGTCAACGATTCACTCCTGTGTTGAGTCCCCACGTAACCGAGTTCCTATCCTATCACACTCCCTCGCGACCAACGCTTACTCTATTATTGTCTCGATTTATTTATTTCCGCGTACCTACTCCGCGAGTACCTATACAATCAACTCTCTATCTTCTCCGCGGATTCTATGCTACCATCTTCCCCGACACCCGGTGTCGTCTTTTTCCGATTTTCAACCCCCTAGGTCTAAGCGTCACTGCCTAAGCTTTTCACGTTACCGACTCGCGTCTTTACACCCAACTTCTGTGTGTTCACTCTCGTGTCTACCTACTTAATCGTCTCCGTGACCTGATTAAATTCATTATCCCGTGTCTAGACGTAATGGAATTTTCTATTCGCTAGTTTTGCCGCCTGTTACAAACGGACCCTTGTTCATGTCGTCCGTTTCTCATGGATTTCAGTTACGCGAGCCTTCTGCCAAGGCCAACCTCCAGACTATAACTAACTATTATACATGCATCATTAAGATTATAATATTCTTAACAGAGAAAAGACCTGAGCTCTATGTTCAAATGTAAATCACGTTTTACTTCTGGATATTTTTCTTTTACCCAGCTGAATTCTTAATTCCCCTGATATTTCAAAATACGGACTGTCGATGTTCTCGACATGTCACATAGCTTCCCCCTTTATAAAAAGTAACTACGTATTCCAGCGTATTACTTTTTTCCAAACTAGAGCTGAGGTTGTCCAAAACTAAAGTACATACAATATAATAAGGGATCCTGGTCCCTTCTCAACAAGTTATATTAATCCTAAGATTACTGTTTCCTTTACATATTCTGATGTTCTAGGGACTATCAACACTATGATGTCGAACAACACTTCATGACCTGTCCGTTACTCACTCGCTCGTGGTAGGTGTAACATGATCTGTCCAGTGTGACTCCGGCTGGGTCAATGTCAAGGTCGGATGTAGTTTCGGGGCCCGACCTTCTTCTACGCGAGAACATTTCGCGGCGGTTGTATGTTCCAATTCGGCTTCCGTAGCGATTCCTACCTCGGACGCCACTGTGTGCTGCCCATTTTTGTTTCTTAAATGTCTCTGCACTAATATCATTGCAAGCGAGTTCCACACACAAGCAATTAATTGTAGTCCACACCCAAGTGTTTGGTAAAGATGTAAACCGTTTATGATCACACCGATCGCGTACTTGCAAAGTTTGAAGATGAAGTAAAATCCCATGATCCCACTGATGAAGGTTCCTAGATCTACGAACCATCCCCACATTTGTTTCATGGATGAATGTGCGAGTTCCTTTATTTCGTCCGTATTGAAAATACGAAGGACCGAATAGCCTTGACCGCTAGTGTCTAATCCCGCTACACGACGCGTTATTATGTTTTCCACTGCCTTCCGCTCGATACCAAATGTTAGTATGCGCTGCACCTGTCCCACTTCTTCTTGGGTGTAGAGTCCTGCTTGTCCGACTGGGAGGATGGGTTGAAATTGTAACGTTGGATATGGTTGGACCTGTAGTTTCTTAGGTTCTCTCTTTACGGTGGGGAATGGAGTGAGTCCTATCCATTCGTTGTCTATTTCATATAATGGCGGTGCTGCAGCATTACAATCTATTTGCTCAGCTGTCTCCTGCAATACGTGAGTTATTGGGGCCATAAACAAGTTTCTTTCGTCTAACTGCACTGGTAGCTCGTGAAAACATTCTGATGTTCTCCTGATTGTAACAATCTTGGGTATACATCTCATTATATATAGGACTTCGCCCAGCACTCTGCCTACGTAACCAGGTTCATTCTGCAGTAGTTGACTTACAGTATTAGGTGAGAACGGTGCCATCAGTAAGCGATTTCTCAAGATTTCCCGCTGTAGCAAACACCGACGGTGAATTACGTCTAAGTAAATCTTCTCTAATTCCCTCTTGTATGCTTGTTCGATGTACATGAATTTACTATTCACGTACATCATTAAATCAGTGTTTTCAGGAATCAAACTCATTTTAGAGGTGGTGGAAAAGTCATTATCTCCTATCAGTACCATCAATCTGGGATGTTCTGTCTGCCACACTTCTTCTCCGCAAACCAACTTTGTTTTGACAAGATTTACCGCAAATATCTTCTCAGCGTTCTCGACAACTAGTGTTTCTTCCTTCGTGGATCGGCTTGTAACTTTCCTGGCTGCTCCGTTGTACAACAGCGTATAACTGGGCTGGCAATCATTCTTATTCTCCTCGTCCCAGACTGTCTCTCCCAGCACCGAGTCGAAACAATAACCTGACATAAACGGACAGGTTACTCCTCCTAGCAAACTTATCTCATTGTCGTTGATCCTAACCTTGGTGAAGTAATCTCGTACGTTTAAAGTTATGGCGGCTACCACAACAACATCTTGCCAAGTGTTTACGCCTTCTTGATAGGTAACCCCATTACAGTCTCCATTTGCATCTACCTCTCCGGCGATCGTCACGGAAGCTGAAGTGCTCCCATTCATAGTTATCTGGCCAATTTGATGGTGAAATAATTGAAGCGATCTGTACCGATGGACGTTGCGGCATTCCTCAGCTCCTAACTGGTGGATGTAACTGGACATGCTCTGGCTGACTAATGAACTGTGGGACCAATGTCCACAATGCATTTTCATCTGTACTACTTCTACTAGACAAGTCATTACGTGATGTAATCTGATCTCATTCCGCTGTATAACCTTGATCCGTATCTTCTCAACAAGGTACTCCGATTCAGGTTCCGGGCACTTTGCAACGTCCTTTATGGAAATCATTGTGAGGTTGACCCTCTGGTCTTCACAGTCGTATGCTACAAGTCCTTCCGCTTTGATAATGTTCATTACACAGAGACTTAACAACACGAAGAACTTCATCTTGACCGTTCTCGATTTTTCCCGTTTAATAGTTTGGTGCACCGAGTTTGATCACTTTCACTTCCTAACCATATGGATTGTCTTCGCGTACACTTTACCTTTCCGAAGCACAGTTTTCAGCAGTCTATCACTCGGCTACCACTTGCGAGTTTATTCCGCTAGAACATGAACTCAATTAACATGGTCGTCTTTTCTACAAGTTACCTACATCTGATTGAAAATTCTTCAACCTCATCCCTATGCTACACATACTCATACATGATTACCGAGTAACAGAGTTTAATCCATCCCAAGAAGGAGTCACGATCTGCCCGATAGGAAGGAAAAAACATACTCATAAAGAGTAAAGAACGCGTCTTCACTAGATGCTGGCATTGACCTTCCTCCTGTCCTGAGATAGAGCAAAACCACTACTCAGTTAATGATTATTTAACAACTTTACACACACAGAGTTACCTATGCTAAGATACATGGTAGTGCTGATGACCCCTTTCTACTTTCTAATCACCTTAGTATCTACATAGTACCTACTCTAATCTTAACTACTTTTGTTCATTAGCATTTAGCCGTAACGAACAGACCAGGTGCCTACTACAATGAGTAGCCAACTCGTCTTCAACAAGGTTACAATCAAAATTTAATATTGAGCATCAGATACTTCATTACTTTTTGACAAGGGTACAACCAAAATTTAATATCGGGTTTCAATTATTACTTCTTTATTTATTAATTACTGAATGATTAAATAATTTACAACAATAAATTTATACAGATAGTTTCTGTCTCCCAGCTGACTCGATTTCATGGCTTGGTTGCCGAACAGTCACCCTATCTTTCGGTTTCTTCCTTCGTCCGACTCTTCCAAGTGACAGGAACTGTTTTTATCTTCAGGTTGTTACTGGTTTTACAAATCTAGGCGGACCGGTGGCCGTCTCGCTCTGGTAGATCTTCTAGGAATTCTGTCAGGAGGATACCTAGCTGGTACTCTGACTCTTACCTCAGGCTGTTGAGCTATCATGGCAGGTGCCGGATAATACAGAACTTGCGGGCAGTAGGGCAAGTAGGTCTGGGTATATTCTCGTACTCGTCGCTCCTCCTTTCGTACATCCTTATCCTTTGGTTCTGAGTCGTCATTTAAGTCATATTCACTGCTCTCCGAACTACTTTCGTCTGTCGAGTAAGTATCAAGGTCGACTTCTCTTCTCGTTTTTCTGACAGTTTTTGAATTCTTATTCTTCCTACCGTGTCGTGTCTCTTGTTCCAGGACATATTCGTCTTCGTCAAATTCTTCGTCTTCTTCTTCTGTCTCCTCTTCGTTCTCGTCTTCTTCTTCTTCAATATCGTCCTCATGGTGGTCCACATACTTATCGATGTTGGCTTTACGTTTGGTAACCGGTCTGGTTATTTCTTTCAGTCGGGGGATGTCCTGAGGAGAAAGTCTCTCTACATACGGTTTCATTCTATCAATCATGACCGTGTATTCCTTCTGTTTGGTTTGGTGCTTTACAACGAATGTTTTCTCTCCTAATTTCTTGACTATTTCCATGGGTCCGAGCCAAGCGGCGCTCAATTTTCTTGAATGTCCCAACTTTGCAGCCATGTTTTTGATGTATACAAAATCTCCTTCGCTAAAATGTTTCTCTTTAGTCTTCTTGTCGTACTGAACCTTCCTCTTGACACCGGCTTTCTCCAAACTTTCACTAACCGTTTGATACACATTCTTAAATCTTTCTGAAAGTTCTGCTGAGAAGTTTTCGTCGTAATTATATCTTCTTCTAGATGATGCTATAAAATCGTCCACTGGTAATTTCTGCTCTCGTCCGTGCATGAGATAGAACGGACTATGTCCCGTCGACGAGTGCACTCTCCCTCTTATGGCCATCAATATGTATGGTATATAGTCATCCCAGTCTCGTTGATTCTTTTCTATATAATGTGATAACATAATCTTCATATCCCGATGCATCCGTTCGATACTGCCATTTTCTTGAGGTGAATAACTTGCGGTGTGTATTTGGCGAATCCCCAATATCTTACAAACTTCTTTCATTAGCTTTGAGGTAAATTCTGTTCCAAGATCACTTAGTAATTTACTTGGTGTTCCGTGTCTTGTTATTACATGCTCTACAAACGCTCTAGCCACTGTGTCGGCTTTGTGATCGGGCAGAGGTATTGCTTCCGGATATTTGGTGAACAGATCTAGTACGGTGAGTATGTATCGATTTCCTTTATATGTGCTTACCAATGGACCTACTATATATCAACGGATATTGTTTCGAATGGTCTTGACGAATTGCGGAAAGTTTTTAGGGGTGCCTTTCCTAAGTGTGGGGATGTTTTCCTTTCTTGACACTTCTCGCAACTTCTACAATATTCGATAACATCCTTTCTCATGGTTAACCAATAAAATCTTCTCTGGATGATGCTAAGCGTCTTCTCTTGTCCAGGGTGTCCGACTAATGGTGAATCATGGAATTCCTGAAATACTTCTTTCCTCATTGATTTGGGTAACAGTAACAAATCTTCATGATCTTGATTTCGTGTTAGGTATAGTATACCATCCTTGTCTATGTAGTATTTTTCTAAGGTCTCTGGATCTTCATTATGATATTGTTGTAGCACTATTCTGCAGTAGTCATCTCGTTCCTGTAATGTCTTTATCCTTTCCTTATCCCACATGGGTTCCCATGCTAAGTCCGGTTGGACTACGTTCACTGTGGCTCGGTTAGCATATGTACTTTCATGATCATAGATGCTTACCTGCACATCCGAATTGAAGAACAGAAAATTTATCATATCTTTTACTTCTCCCCACTCCAAGTTATCTTCATCGCAACCCAATTTTGGAATGGCCAGGTGCGTGTCATTGTTATCTTTACAGATCTGCTTTAGATTTACCAGTGTTGTCCATAACAGCTCGTAGGTGGGTTTTTGATAGAGTCGTCCCTTGGTGATCAAGTAATAAATGTTTCTTGCTGGCAAATTTAGTTGTGCGATCTCTCCTAAATTCTTGTTCTGTTGTTTTAATTCATTGATCGATCCGTAAAGTCTTCTGAATTCTAGTGCTATTCCTTTGGTCATGGCGAAATCTTGGGATACACAATTTGCAAGGGCATGCCCCTCCGGTGTAGTGAAGATGTTTCCCTGTCGTATCTCAACATTTTTCGCGATGGGTATATCATGTTGTTGCTGGTATGCTTTAAAGTCTTCGTACGTGACATTTAGATAATTATCTTCGTCGTTATGCATTCGGCTCAGACTATCAGCGTTGCCATGTATTCGACCTGGACGGTGAATGATTTCATATTCATAAGTACCTAATTGCATAGCCCATCTCGTTAATCTCGAACTTGGATCTTTCATGTTCATTACCCACTTCAGAGGACGGTGGTCTGTGATGATAACAAATTTCTTCCCATACAAGAAACATCTAAACTGGTTTACTCCAAACATGACCGCAGCCAGTTCTTTCTCCGTAGTTATATAATTCAATTGGGCCTTAGTAAATTGTTTGCTTGCATAAGCTATTGGTTTCTCATGGCCGTTGCGTGATTGGCTCAAAATGGCTCCCATTCCAGTTCCGCTCGCGTCCACTTCTAGCACAAATGGTTGAGTGATGTCAGGGAAAATAAGTATCGATTCTGACGTTAACGACGCCTTTAGTTCGTCTATGGCATTTAATACATCGGTTGTAACTTTGAATGGTACACCCTTCTTCGTTAAGTTTGTCAACGGAGCTGCAATCTTAGCTATATTTGGGATAAATCTTCTATAAAAGTTCACGATTCCTAAGAATGAACGTACACCTCTCACGTTTCTAGGAATTGGGAATTCCTTGATGACTTCGATCTTTTGTGGATCAGGTTTTACTCCGGTCTGGCACAGTATATGTCCTAAATATTTCACCTGCCTCTTCAAGAAATCACATTTTTCTGCCTTGAGCTTGATGTTCGCCGCTCGAAGTCTTTCAAAAACCTTTGTTAATCGCTTCAAATGCTCGTCTACACCTCCAGCATTGAATATGATGACGTCATCCAGATATACCATACAGATGTCTCCTATCAATCCAGACATAATGGTTGACATAAATCGTTGGAACGTCGCGGGGGCATTACAAAGTCCAAATGGCATTTTCGTATATTCATAGTGGTCGTTATAGGTAGAGAACGCTGTTAGCGGTATGGCTTGTTCTTCCATTTCTATCTGGTGGTAGGCTTGCGTGATGTCCACTGTCGTAAACAACATCTCCTTCCCTGGTGTATAAACTTGTGTTATGTCAGCGATATTTGGTAATGGGTAATATTCTTTCTGCGTGACTGCATTCAACCCTCTGTAGTCTATACATAGCCGCAGCTTCTCCGTTCCGTCGGGTAACTGTTTGACTACTAGTACTACAGGAGCAGACCATGGGCTGCTGGAAGGGCGGATTATTCCTTGTTCCATTAATTTGTCTAACTCACTTTGAACCTTCTCTCTCTTGTGGAACGGTATTCTGTAGGGCGGTTTGCAAATTGGTTTAGCCCCTGCTTCGAGGAAAATGTGATGCTTCACTTGACTAGTTGTTGATAGTTTTTCCCCTTCCTCTTGAAATAAATCCTTGAATTCATCCAACAGTTTCTCTAACTTCTCCTGATCTCGCGTGTCTAAATGTTCCATCTGAAATTTCCTTTTTTCCACAACCTTGCCGGTCGTTGTCACTCCATTAACCTCTCCTACAATCTGTTCCGTCATTTCTTCTCCACTATGTGCTATTGCAATGTTTGTATTCTTCTGTAAAGTTATCTCGCGTTCCGTGGGGTTCATCACTATTACAGATACTGTATCTTGGGTTTCTGCCACCATTCGGGCTACTAGAAGTCCTTGTTGTTCCGTCTCTAAAGGCTCAATTACTAGAACTTTTCCTGTAATGGTGTGCTTACATTTTCCGGGTACGATCGTTTGTCCTCTGGATTGGATTGTCATTTCGACTTCGAGTATGACCTCGGTTTCAGTTAAGACGTCTTTCTCTTCTTTGTTTTCTAAACCTTGTTCCTGTATTCCTGTATTATTTCCGGAACCTTGGTCCTGTAATCCTGTATTAGTCCTGGAGCCCTGCTCCTGTAATCCTTCATTATTCCTGGAACCCTGTTCCTGTAAACCTTTATTATTCCTGGAGCCCTGCTCCTGTAATCCTGTATTATTTCTGGAACCCAGTTCCTGTAAACCTTTATTATTCCTGGAGCCCTGCTCCTGTAAACCTTCATTATTCCTGGAACCCAGTTCCTGTAAACCTTTATTATTCCTGGAGCCCTGCTCCTGTAAACCTTCATTATTCCTGGAACCCAGTTCCTGTAAACCTTTATTATTCCTGGAGCCCTGCTCCTGTAAACCTTCATTATTCCTGGAACCCAGTTCCTGTAAACCTTTATTATTCCTGGAGCCCTGCTCCTGTAAACCTTCATTATTCCTGGAACCCAGTTCCTGTAAACCTTTATTATTCCTGGAGCCCTGCTCCTGTAAACCTTCATTATTCCTGGAACCCAGTTCCTGTAAACCTTTATTATTCCTGGAGCCCTGCTCCTGTAAACCTTCATTATTCCTGGAACCCAGTTCCTGTAAACCTTTATTATTCCTGGAGCCCTGCTCCTGTAAACCTTCATTATTCCTGGAACCCAGTTCCTGTAAACCTTTATTATTCCTGGAGCCCTGCTCCTGTAAACCTTCATTATTCCTGGAACCCAGTTCCTGTAAACCTTTATTATTCCTGGAGCCCTGCTCCTGTAAACCTTCATTATTCCTGGAACCCAGTTCCTGTAAACCTTTATTATTCCTGGAGCCCTGCTCCTGTAAACCTTCATTATTCCTGGAACCCAGTTCCTGTAAACCTTTATTATTCCTGGAGCCCTGCTCCTGTAAACCTTCATTATTCCTGGAACCCAGTTCCTGTAAACCTTTATTATTCCTGGAGCCCTGCTCCTGTAAACCTTCATTATTCCTGGAACTCAGTTCCTGTAAACTTTTATTATTCCGGGAGCCCTGCTCCTGTAAACCTTCATTATTCCTGGAACCCAGTTCCTGTAAACCTTTATTATTCCTGGAGCCCTGCTCCTGTAAACCTTCATTATTCCTGGAACCCAGTTCCTGTAAACCTTTATTATTCCTGGAGCCCTGCTCCTGTAAACCTTCATTATTCCTGGAACCCAGTTCCTGTAAACTTTTATTATTCCGGGAGCCCTGCTCCTGTAATCCTGTATTATTCCTGGAACCCAGTTCCTGTAAATCTTCATTATTTCTGGAGCCCTGCTCCTGTAAACCTTCATTATTCCTGGAACCCAGTTCCTGTAAATCTTCATTATTTCTGGAGCCCTGCTCCTGTAAACCTTCATTATTCCTGGAACCCAGTTCCTGTAAACCTTTATTATTCCTGGAGCCCTGCTCCTGTAAACCTTCATTATTCCTGGAACCCAGTTCCTGTAAATTTATATTATTCCCGGAGCCCTGCTCCTGTAATCCTGTATTATTCTTGGAACCCAGTTCCTGTAAATCTTCATTATTTCTGGAGCCCTGCTCCTGTAAACCTTCATTATTCCTGGAATCGTGTTTCTCGGGTCCATATGCTCCAATCGCTCCTCTTCCTTTCCTCAGGGAAGTTCCAATAGGTGAAGTTATTCCTTGCAGGTCCCTTCCCAAGCCTTTTCCCGGTTGGAATCCCATCTGCAGCATTATCTTCATCCCAGCTCCGTACGTAGAGCCATAACTTTCATTTATTGTTGTCTTCAGCTCATCGTGGCATTCCCTTGCTCCTGCTTGTTCTGTAATGTTGTTTACTTTCGTATTATCTTGTTGAATTCCTCCTGAGACAAATCTAATAAAAGGTTGGGGCAATGTGCGGTTTTGTCTGCTACCTAGATTTCTCCCATGTCCATATCCTGAACTACTCTTCGTGACCTTGCTTCCGGCATTCCTGGCCTTGCCGATGTCCTTGTGGTAATTTCTTCCTGAAATACTCTCGTAACTTCTGTTTCTGTTGTCGGCTGGTTCAGAGCGGTTTCTATTGGTCTCCCTATTCACCATATACACTCGTATTCCTCGGAGTTCATGTTCTGCTTCTTCGTTTGTCAACACTACTAACGTCACGCCCCACAAGTGCAATTTTGGCGCTGCTGCTGGATTGTACTGGAAGGTGCAAGCCTGTTGACTAAGAAAATCTCTGCCCAGTAATATGTCTGCTTCCTGAAACAAGCTGTCGTCTACGATAATAAGGGACGCTTTTGCTTCTCCTCTTTTCTTAGGCTTAACATCAATAGTCACATCGATGACTCCATGTAATTGTAAGGCATGTCCTGTCACTCCTACCAATTTTACCAGATCTTCAGTGGAACGACGATTGGCGTAGGTTGGTACTATGCTTTTTCTAATGAGCGAGGCTGAAGCTCCGGTGTCTAATAAGCATTTTCTTGGAATTCCCTCTACGTTTAATATTACTAAATATGGTACGGCCTCTGTTGAATAATTAATTACCATCGGAATACAGCCTTGATGTTCTAGTTTAACGTCTCTTTCGGACGAATTTCCCCCTCTATCACTACGGCTCGCTGGTTGGGGAAGGGCAGGTCGCCGTCCTAGTTTAACGTCTCTCTCGGACGAGTTTCTTCTTGGGTGGTGTTCTCACTCCTTCCCTCCTCTTCTAGGATGATCGTGCAGTCTTTCGCCCAATGCCCTTCATTCCCACATCGATAACAACCTTGATTACGAGGACGTCCTTGACCTCCGTTTCGATTATTCCAGGGTCTGTAGTTCCGGTTATAATCATAACCTATGTTTGTCCCTTGTCTATTGTCTGTCTGCGTCTGGTTTCTAGGACAGTCCCTTTTGAAGTGCCCTTCCTGATCACATCCGAAGCATTTTCTGGGAGATTGGTTGGCTCTGTCTTCTCTAACCGGTTGCCTTACTCTAGAGTTACGAATTCCCCTCACTGTGCCTCCCTGAGTTCTCTGTTTCAGCATGGCCTGTGTCATTTCCTGTACCTTTACTATCTGTTCTGCCTTATCAATGGTTAACGCTGGTTCTGATAGCAGAGTGGTTCCTACTTTTTCCAGTAGATCTCTTCTCAGGCCTGTCTTAAATTGATTTAAGACCAACTGTTCCAATTGCAATTTTACTCCGGCCTTCTGATTGTCATTTGCTCCTTTTAAGCTTTCTGCCAAAGCACACGCTCCTAGGTACTTCAGTCTCGTGCTAAATGACGCTACTCCCTCATCTGACCTTTGGTAGCATCTCCCCAATTTTAGCAACGCTTCTCCTGGCATGCGCGCCTGTGTGAATTTTTTAATGAACTTCTCCTTCAGTTCTTCGTATGTTAAATTATTTAACTCCTCTTCGGACTTGAAATATTGTGCTGCCTCACCAGTTAGTTTAAATTTAAAAATTTTCAAGGTATCTTCCCTAGACAAATCGTCTAATCTTGCTCTGGCTTCTAGCCTTGTAAAATATTCTGCCACAGAACTTTTTCCGTTATAAAACTCGAACGTGCCTGCCAGCACTCCTAAACTAATTTTCTGTTGGGTTGTTATATTAAAATTTTGGACGGGAGGTCCTGCTGGTCCCGCCGCTGCTAGTTCTTCAGGATCTTCTAAAGGCATTTTGACCTATTTATTGTCACGCGATTATAGGTAGATAAATTAAAAAAAAAAATTGCCAAAATATATTTTTCACACTTCTGCAAGTCTAAATCACACTATTTTTATTATTTCAATAGCTCAACCGATTCACTGACACAACACTCCTTCATAATTTTCACTTCACGATGTCACCATACACGATTACGCAATTCTTGTTTACCACGCGACATATCTCCCACCAAATATATCAACAAAAAAAATAAAAATAGTTTAAATAAATAACCATATTCATGCCCCCATGCAAGTTAGTAATTATTTTTTTTTTTTTTTTTTTTTTTAATTGCCACCTTTTAAATAACAACTACCTATATGAAATATTTATTCACCATGTGAACACCGCTTCAGAATTCAGTATTACTTAATAAGTCACGTGAATTATTTAGGTATCTACCTATTCACCGTGTGAACACCGCTTTAGCGACGGCATCTCATGCCGGCGTCACGTACGTGCTTTTGGCTGAAATTCCTGCACCTACCTACTTATAATGATATCTGTTACCTACAAGGCTCGCTCACCTACTTAATTCATGTAAAATTATTAATTTCGATATTCAGCGAATGATTTTTGATAAAACAGAGCCACGCGCCCCTCAAAACACCCCAAAACTACCCCACACCTGACACCAGATGTAACCGGCGGGGGATGAGATGATGTGAAAATCTCTTTTCCTTAACGTTCACTCTTCCGATAGATCGAACACACAACTTGCGTTGTTTGCTCTCACTATCGTTATTATGAAGTTAAAGTCTCCCTGTCACATTAGTCCTTTGGCTGGCCGAGCGGTTTGTCAGAAAAAGGCTTTCGAAAAGAATGGTAGGTAGGGGCTACACCATCTCAATTAATATGAGTGGCAGCTCTTTTTGGGGATTATTCGAGGTAACTCATGGCTCTATTCTATACTTATCTTTCGCTGATGTTTCCTGAAATCTGGACTTCTGCCCTGTTGGTCATCTTAATAATTATTGTAGGTAGCTTTATATCACTGACTTGATCTTGTCACTTACTCACTGGGAAGTTTATTGTTGAACAAATAAAATTTAGAAAATAATAAAAATCAATTAAATTCTACTGACTTCCTCTGCCTTGTTGTAACTCAAGTTATTCGATTATTAATTTGATGCTTTAATTAAATTTCATGGGTGGAAAAGAAAGGCCACATTGCAAATAAATTTACAATTTATTAAAATTTAAATTAATTGGAAAACGACTACATTTATTTGAAATAAGAAATATCACGATTGTCAATCGATTGATTAATTATTGGTCAATGACTTAATCCTAGGTAAACCTGTATCTGGAGCAATAAAACATTTCGGTCGCGTTCATTGCGGGTTAATTTCCCTTGAGTGAATTTCGTACCAAAAGTCGCGATTTCTGGCCAGTCATCCTTCTAAGGGGATGGACCAAAAATTTAGATAGTGATCACTCCGATATTTTTTATTACTCCCCCATCCAATTTAGAAATACAACTAGATGCTCCAAGCACCCACAAAAATAATAAATTCGTTAACCGACCATTATAGAATTTTAAGGTGAACCAGCCTTTGCTGGCTTACGAACAATAAACTAAAATTATGCCAATTTTAGGACTCGAAGACATAAGTAGGTATGTTATTCTTAATTACAAAATATTTTAATCAGACTGACACCGTCTGTCCATTATTGATGAACTAATTCCTGAATTTTAACTCATCGAGTCGTAAAATTGGAGGTGGCATAAAAAAAAAATAAATGAAAGGTTAATCTTACAGACTACATTCTACCTTAACATCCGTTGGCAGCAGGCTCTTGTTTACTATTGATCCTTACATTATTTGTCCACAAACAACACTTGTACACTTCCGAACCTAACGGACCCTTATGACCCTAATAGTTAATCACCGTGGCGCGATCACTCCCTCGCCTATGCGATTCGTCTCTCTTAATTTGCTCTCCTAGCACTATTACCCGCCTATTTTTCCGGCCTATACGATTCCCTTTATCTATGGATTAACTTTCCCTTAAAATTTGCCGCGCTCCCAGAGCATTCTGCGACCGACGATTAAGTACCACTACCCTCGTCTTCCTATTTTAATTAATCCGCGCACCCCGTGCGATTAATTTCTCCCGGTACCCCGTACCGCATTATTTAATTATTTTCCTATATCTCCATAAATTCTCTCGCGCCCCCAGAGCACTTACGGTCAACGATTCACTCCTGTGTTGAGTCCCCACGTAACCGAGTTCCTATCCTATCACACTCCCTCGCGACCAACGCTTACTCTATTATTGTCTCGATTTATTTATTTCCGCGTACCTACTCCGCGAGTACCTATACAATCAACTCTCTATCTTCTCCGCGGATTCTATGCTACCATCTTCCCCGACACCCGGTGTCGTCTTTTTCCGATTTTCAACCCCCTAGGTCTAAGCGTCACTGCCTAAGCTTTTCACGTTACCGACTCGCGTCTTTACACCCAACTTCTGTGTGTTCACTCTCGTGTCTACCTACTTAATCGTCTCCGTGACCTGATTAAATTCATTATCCCGTGTCTAGACGTAATGGAATTTTCTATTCGCTAGTTTTGCCGCCTGTTACAAACGGACCCTTGTTCATGTCGTCCGTTTCTCATGGATTTCAGTTACGCGAGCCTTCTGCCAAGGCCAACCTCCAGACTATAACTAACTATTATACATGCATCATTAAGATTATAATATTCTTAACAGAGAAAAGACCTGAGCTCTATGTTCAAATGTAAATCACGTTTTACTTCTGGATATTTTTCTTTTACCCAGCTGAATTCTTAATTCCCCTGATATTTCAAAATACGGACTGTCGATGTTCTCGACATGTCACAGTTTTATATTGATGCCTCGAAGTTTATTTGTCGAAGTGGCGACACTTCAACCGTAAAAATAATTTTTCAATTAATAATTAGGTATAAATTTAAATTTGAATGTCCCGCGTTTACCGATGATTTCTCCGGTAGCCCAGGTAGTCGCCACCGTCGCAGGTTACCTAGAGTTTAACGTGTAATCGAACACTTTATTATATTATCTTTCTCTATGATCATGACCTATCAGTGATCTCTTTGCCATTATTTGCCAGTTCTAATCTAATTTTTGATGATCTATTGAATATTATCAGTGATATCTCCATACTATACAGTAGCAGCCAATATTATAAAAAGGCTCATTAGGCTAACGGGAAGATTTCTGTGCTCGTTTTTGAAGCTAATATCGACGTCAAATGACTTTTATTAACATTTTTGTAATTACGTTCATGTCAAGAATAGATAAATTTTAAAAATTCCCACTTAGACTCGATACCTTCTTCAGAAATGGCCACAGAAATCTGCCCGTTAACTTTAATGAGTCTTTATAATACCCGCTGTAAGAATTCGATGCCTTTTATTGCGAATTGCGATCTTATGTACCTATGATGAAAAATGAAAAAAGAGATTGCGATTCATTTTTTTTTTTGAGGTTATGAATTGAGGGTTTTCTAGAGCAATTTAATACCATGTTTAATTACCTTATTTTCAATGGTCCTTGTCGATTAACTATCACAAAAATCGTGTCATTGACTGAAGTACTGAAGATTAAAACTGAAATGATTACGTTATTATTATTATTTAAATATTTGAAAATTTAATTATTTTTTATTTTCATTTTGTTTATTTTCTTTTTATATGACAAGTATTAGATGACAACTAATTTGACATGACACATTGACTTACTTGAGTTGACGTTTGACTAACATAAACATAAGTAAATTAAACGTCAAACGTCCACTTCAGTTTAGAAATTCAGTCAGTATGTCTTATCTGTCATGTCATCATAGCTGTCATGTATGTAAACAAAATGATAAAAAAATATATGTCAAGTCAAGGGTCGTTTTTTGCTGATGCAGCTGGTTCAACCACTGGTTTGAAGCGTATTAAAGGATGACGTCACTAGTTTGATTTGCAGGAAAATAAATGTTTTTGAACCACTATCATCAGCCATGTCATATATGTCAGTTTACAATTAAATTTAAAGATAGGTCATAACCAAACTATATTAACTGAAAGACTGAAGACGTTAAAATTTGCCCCTTTTCAATTTTGTCCTACAATGTTCCCAATTCAAAGCCACACTTATAACACCGTCGATTACGTAGTTCGTTGTTACCACAGCTTTCATATTAGAGAACATTCTGCATTAGCATGATTTGTTGTGGAAGTCTTCATCTGCATTTTTTTTAAATATTGAAAATATGGGGATAGAACGGTCATGCCGGCAGTATAATTTAAGTTAATACATAACAGTTACTAACAGCCTACCTTAGTTTAGGATCTGGATGAGCCTTTTATATTTTTTATGTAGCCACGGTTTGAATATTGTATACTTATACGCATCGTAAACAAAAATAACTTTGAACATCTTTGGGTGAGCTCTCCCCGCTGAGCTGTCAGTGAGCTGTCACTACCATTTCTCCTATCTCAAAACGCTACTAACCGGTCTCAAAGATTGGTTCAAACCACAATCAAACTGCTTAAAGCGTTTTAGTTCGTGACGTCATTACTTTAACACAAAAATGTAATGTTTGAAACCACAACGCAGCTGGTTAAACACGCTGCATCAGTAAAAAACGACCAAGCTAGCACTTGACAGAGAGACAATTACTACAAGCTGGCTATATGCACAAGGGTGCGTGCCCAGGCCATTAAAGAAGAAGAAGAAGAAAAATATATGAAAATGTAAAATAATTAAAATTTCAAATATTAAATTAATAAGGTAATCTTTTAAGCTTTAATCTTCATTCTTCACTTATTTACACGCATCGTGATAGTCAACCGGAACGAACCATCGAAAATAAGGTAATTAAACATTACCTTCCCATACACAAGTCTCCTCATATCTATCAGTAACAGTAAACTCGTTACAATAACATCGAAGAAAACTATTCACTCATAAAAACGAAATGATGTTCCTTCTAGGGCGTAAAATGCTAGCGAGAAGCTCTTCCAGAAGCGCCTTGCAGAATTCCAACCAGAACCGCTGGTCGATTACGATGAAAACGAGGAAGACCTCGTGGGGTCCCCGATCGAGATCCACTGCGTCGAGGAGAACGAGAACGTCATCGATCTGGCCAAGATCAATTACCTGAACTTCCTCAACTGCGACGAGATCAAGAGCACCTCCGAGGACATTATCAGGAAGTACGGGGTTGGAACTTGCGGTCCTAGAGCGTTTTACGGTATAATCAATTTATTTTTCCTGAATCATAATATTATATCAATTACACAATACCCTTTATATTGTTCAAATTCCGTTCCAGGCACAACCGATGTGCATCTGAACATCGAGACCTGCTTAGCCGAGTTCCTGCTGGTCGAGGAGTGCATCGTCTACTCGTACGGTTTCGTGGCGATATCCAGTTCAAACGCCGCGTACTGTAACCGGAAAGATTACGTCTTCGTGGACGAAGAGGCCAACGTCCCGATCTGTCGGGAACTAAAAGCGAGTCGCTGCAAAGTGATCAAGTTCTCCCACAACGACCCGGAAGACTTCCGCACCAAGATCACCAAACTGGCCGGGGAAGAGACAAAACGGACCAGGAAAACTGGTGAAGTTCAACGATTTTCTCTGTGGGGCCGGTTTTAGGGTGCTGAGCGATCCCAAGTCGCCGTTTAAAGTTTTCCCGCGCCCGACGGCGATAGAGTGAAGCTCCGACGGGTTTACGATTACTGCCGGGAGAACGGTCTTTATTTCATCAGGGAGGAGGACGGTTTGTTGGTCAATTTGAACGTGGAGCTGTACGATGAATGGGAGAGGTTGAAAAAAGTGTACGATGTACTTACGAGCGCCTGGGATTTATTTGAAACGATCAGTATATTCCTGTTAAATGCGATTGAAGCTTGTCATATCAACACCAAATATTGTATTCCTTATTATTATTATAAATGCATTGTTTTTTGTCGAATATAAATATGTTGCACTATTAAAAGGGATTTATTTTAAACTTTCGAGGTGTCTTCTCAATGAGAGTTAAGAATTGTTATAAATATTAGAATCAGCAATTAAGGGACGAAAAAAGTTATTACATCACCCTCGACCATAATTATCTCTTAATTATTGTAATCACTCCTTTTTCTCTCAGTAAAAAAAGTTCTCATAACCTCACTGTATTAAAGCAGAGTGGCAGCGACCTCAAATTTTTCAGCCATTTTAAATTTAGCGATATGGTATTAACGAAATTTATCACCAACATTCTGACAGATATACCAGAGTTAAACACGAGTACTGAAAAGAGTACTCGTAAACAATTCGAGTCAACATAATTCAAATTTTTCATAGCCAACCAAAATTTTCCATACAATCAATATTTATTATTATTGTGTTTTATGCATACAGAGTCTCTTATTGATTAGTTAGTTAAAATTTTAAGGCCTGGCTGTTGAAATCATTTTAAGAATAAAATCTTTATATTATTTCAGATTAGAGGGTGTTAATTTTAAGAATTATTTTATTAATCAATCTATTATTTTAATTATTTACAAATTTTATGAATACAGACAATATACACATACTCCAATTAAAAAAAAAAAAATACCAACACCAGAACCAGCACAACTATTGTATGTTTATTCCTTATTCCCTAAAGAATTACCCAAATTTTAAGAATTGTACAATCACGGTTATATCAAATGACAAATAGCTATATCAATTATTAACATAATATTATAATTATGGCAGGTAACAAAGCTAACTAAATAATCAAATTACTTGAATATTGAACAGCACTTTTTTTAAGAACACTCTTTAAATTTAAGGTCCCCATTATCTCCTTCCGATTGAGTGAGTGGACTTCAAATGTTGGACGAGGTTTTTCTTTATTTTCGTTTCATACTGACATTCAGCACATTTGTACACATTTGGAATACACCTTTGGAATGTTTGATTTTATAATGACGAGTCAAATTACCTTTACATTTTGTTTCAAATGAGCATTCCGGACATTTGTACATTTCAACTTCTTTCAAATGTTTATTTTTATAATGCACAGTGAAATCACCTTTACATTTTGTTTCATATGAGCATTCCGGACATTTGTACATTTCAGCTTCTTTGCAATGTTTAATTTTATAATGATTGATGAAAGTACATTTATATCTCGTTTCTATGAGCATTCGTGACATTTGTAAATTTCAACTTTTGAATGTTTATATTTAGAATGCCTAGTCAAATTACCTTTACGTTTTGTTTCAAATGGGCATTCCAGACATTTGTACATTTCAACTTCTTTCAAATGTTTATTTTTATAATGCATAGTCAAATCACCTTTACGTTTTGTTTCATATGAGCATTCCGGACATTTGTACATTTCAGCTTCTTTGCAATGTTTAATTTTATAATGCTTGGTCAAAGCACTTTTATATCTCATTTCAATTGAGCATTCCGGACATTTGTACATTTCAACTTCTTTCAAATGTTTATTTTTATAATGACAAGTCAAATTAGCTTTACATTTTGTTTCATATGAGCATTCCGGACATTTGTACATTTCAGCTTCTCTGAAATGTTTAATTTTACAATGATTGGACAAATTACTTTTATATCTCGTTTCATATGAGCATTCCGGACATTTGTACATTTCAACTTCTTTCAAATGTTTATGTTTATAATGCACAGTCAAATCACCTTTACGTTTTGTTTCATATGAGCATTCCGGACATTTGTACATTTCAGCTTCTTTGCAATGTTTAATTTTATAATGATTGGTCAAAGCACCTTTATATCTCGTTTCATATGAGCATTCGTGACATTTGTACATTTCAGCTTCTTTTGAATGTTGATACTTATAATGCCTGATAAAATAAGATCTCTTGCTTGTTTTAAAAAGACAATGGGCACAATTATACTTAAATTCTCCTCTCTTACTTTCAGAGTAGGATTTTTTTTCTTTATTTGACTTTATTCGAGCTTCGAGTGACTCACTTTCTTGAAGGGACTCACACCGATCGGGTCCACCCTTAAAAATTCCAACATGACTACTACTTCTTTTAATCTGCTCCCAGCCCGGTTTGTGGTCCTCGACCTCGATGTCAAACTCTTCTTTCAAGGCCGACGTCGATGAGTCTTCGGGTTCTTGTTTTATTGGGAAAAGTGCCCCAGAAGTGTCCTCAAAATTACATAATTCAGAAGACGGCCCGCAACCAGCATCGTTTTGTTTATCTTCACACTTCACCTTCGCCGAGATCAGTAGTAAGCAGTCCTCCTCCTCGGACTCCACAAACTGATCATCATCTGAGGCTTCCGTTTTGATGGACATTTTCTTCACCTGCTGATGTTCAATAGGACAATAATAATTACATTTAAACTCATTTGGTTAACTAAGCTCACACCGGAGACAACTTAATATAACACTCTAATAATATGGCTTACACTTATACACTTTTCTTTGAAAATGCGGCAGCTGCAGTTCTTTTCTTCTATGCTGTGATTGCTGTGCTGTGCAGTAGTGCCTACTACCTGGCTAGTGCACGAGTCACGAGTGCAGTGTTATAACACAGAATAGACTTAATCAGAAGCCAAACTCGCCGTCGGTGCCTTTGTTCTGGTAGAGTCAACCCCCACCTCTAGCGGCCAGTATAACGAAGTAGATGTCAACTTCCGGTATTTCCGGAAGCGCGGCCATCTTGAAAATATTTTCATTGAATTTCTCCATTTCTCGTGATCACTTATGTCTGGAAATTTTTTATTTTGAGGTTCTAGGCCCATTAGTTTCCGAGATATAGCCGGTGGCCAGCCTTAAGCAGACACCCTGTAGAATACAAAACATGAATGTCTGTTTTACATCAATAAGTGTATGTTCAAGAGGAATTGAGTTTAGTTTTGTTAACTTGAAATACGCACATATTTTATAATTGCACGAGTTCCCAATTTCATTGTCCGGAGTACCTAGGTCCTAGGTGCGTCCGGACTATGACTCTGAGAATTGAGTGTCCGGATTAACATGTGTCCGGATTAAAGAGGTTGTACTGAATACAATTTACAAACCTACGTGTATACCTACCTAATTGAAGCCAAAACTGAAACGAAAGTTTTTTCTTCACCTACGCTATAAAAGCGATAAGACATATCCGAAATAAAAAATAAAATATTCTACATTGCGCTTATCCTAAAAGTTGTAAAAAAGTCTAAAAACAAAAGAAAACATACACATATTAACGCTATTACCAATAACAATATACAATAATAAAACGAAAAAACATAAAACGATAAATCAACGTCTGAAGCTATAAAATTCGCGGTTATAGAAGAGCGCCACTCCGCCACTGGTACTACAGGCAACGAGCGATATAGATTAACTGACTCCGTTGCGCTCCGCCGCTGACTGCCGCTGAGTTCTAACCCCGTCTAAACCCGCGCGAGCAGATGCGCGTACCTGTTATTTTTATTGAAGTTTGTATTCTGATTAGTCTATTCTGTGGTTATAACCATAGAGATAGAATAGAGAGGAGCCGCTATGATCACCTAATAGTACATTAAAAAACGGCATCAGTGGGTGGAGCTTATAGGAGTAACAATATGGCGACTCGACAGGGTCAGACTTAATTTTTATTTGCAAAATTTTCATAAATAAAAATGTTTCTCACATTTCATACATATTTTTAACACGTCTTCAGATGGATATTGCCAGACCTTTTGTGTTTTTCAAGTCAATAAAAGAATATAAAATATCCGGCAAATAATCATGGTCATTTTCAATTTTAGATTTTTAGTGTACTATGCAAGTAGGTACGGTCCTGTATATTGTTGATACTTACCTATGGAATGTTATTCCGGACGTTTTTTTTTTATCAGTGCAGTCTCTACTACAGCAAGTACGAACTGCACAAGAAACCATCTTTGGCTTTTCAATTTAACACCAAAGATCTTAAAGACAGTCCTTAAATCAAATGAAATTCAATAAAAAGCGTTCACTTATGTCATAACATAAGTTTGACATAAAAGTGGTATCAATATGGCGGACCTGATCCCATTTGTGTCACGTCATGTCGTCTCCTCTCTATTCTATCTCTATGGTTATAACAGACAAGACAACAGTAACAGATTATCTAATGTATTTGGTAACAGTAATCAATCAGTAATAAAAAATAAAATAAGCCCAGGACCCAGGTCAGGTCAGGTCAGGTCTGTGTCTGTGTCACACTCACAACACAACAGAGAGCAGAGCAGAGCAGAGCAGTAGCATTGAGAGCAGTGCAGAAGCAGAAGCAGAGACAGATATTAGAGCATTTTAGACATTCAAGATTCAAGAATAATTTTTCAAGATCAAAAAAAAACAAACTCAACTGTGACAATTGACAGTTGACTGATTGACTGACAAGAAAACATCATAGAATTGAGAGGTGATAGATTTTTAATAGACTCCGTCAGTGTGACGTCACAGGGCGGGGCTAAGTGGTTCTGGTTCCATACAAACAAACCAGTTGTCGTGTTTTTTCCTGAAGTTTGACGTGATGCTTTCTCCCCCGCCACCGCCAGTCACCAATCGCCATTGATATCGAAGTGATTAGTGAAGTCATTAGTGATGCCAATGATGCCATTAGTGATGCCATTAATGAATGAATACTGAATATTATAGTTTAGTTAAAATTAGGCAGTTAAAGTTCAATTACTTTAGTTATAGTTTATAGTACGTCTGTCGGTATTTATTTATTGATTGTGTGGTTTGATTTGGTTGTTCCCGTAAAATTCCAAGTTTATCCTCAGTTTGTGTTACGAAGAAGCCAAAGCATTTTACAAAGGTGAAAATGCTGTGGAATCTGGCCATGTTGAGAGAATGGAGTTCGAGGCGGAACTTAAAATAATTCGTGGAACAGTACCCGCCAGCATGAAAAACCGTTGAGGTAAGAATATCCTGCTAGCAAATTCAGCAGGTAGTGGCAATGGTTAATAATTGTTTTCTTTTAATTTACTGATTGAATTGAAGGGTGATATCTAATTGGGAAAAGCATAGTTGTTGTCCTAAGGGTATAAAATGCCATCACATTGCAGCACCTCTTTAGAGCTTTGATGTTTGACGAGACAACTTCCATCAGAGCTGGCAAACCTGTAAACAACGTTTGTTTGTATGGAACCCGGGCCGTTGGCCCCACCCATGACGTCATCACTCCCTCAACAACTGACCGCTGATTTAAGAACATCGGGAAGGACTGCCAGATAATAGTCCAGACGAGACCAGATTTGGATGCGGATGGGCGGATGGGCCAACTCAAAACAAAACGAGATAAATATTACTGGCTAGGTGCAACAGTATACAAAGGCCATTAAAATATAAAAGAACAAGAATTTATAGTAGACGTTTCCTTACCTCCACTGACTGCTACTCTACTACTGTCGAATTTTCGATATTAAAATTTATTATAAAAAAAGAAACTGCTTGTAATGCTAATGAATGTTAAATTTTATTTAATTCGATAAACCAAAAACTTAAAACTTGGCTTGGCAATTGGCATAAACATAAAAGCAAACAAAGGTGGTCAGTTCTTAAATTGAAGAGTTCATATAATAATAAATAAGGTGATACACCAGAATAGTGGTTCAAAAGAGGGTGATTTGAAAGAGGTTCCAAAATGCCTGATTATCTGGGAAATGATATGAGAAAAACTAAAGATGACGACAAAGAAGAACCTGAAAAGGAAATCAAAGGTAAGTTTCAACTCATGCTCAAGATGCAATGTAAAATGATCATTGTCAACATCTTTTTTTTTTCATATTTTTTAGCACTGGATGAAGGTGACATTGCACTCTTGAAAACCTATGTAAGTATACTATGTGTATTTCTACTCTTTTTTGAAACATTTCATTCTAATTATCTTAAAAAATTTTACATTTACTCATAACATTGATGTTTTCGAGTAGTTATGAGCTGGGACACATTAGGTACTGAGAAGGTTACGAGTTGAGTATCTACCTACTCAGAGGCAATTACTAGAAAGTTGTAGAAAAAAGGTTGCCAGGGCTGAACATTTGGTAAATATGTACATTAGCGGCATGGGTATAGGGCGAAATAGCTTATACTATCGGATAGCTTGTGTCTCTAGGAGTATCAAGGTACCATTGAATTTTTGCGCCGACAAGTAATAGTCGAGATATAAGGCCTTATAGTGTCATCCTTGCCCTAATACGTGTATTCGTACATATGAATTGCGCTCGATCGTCGTGTGTCCGAAGGAGAAACGAGCTGCCTGTTCGAGCGCATAATGTTCGAATACACGTATTAGGGCAAGGATGACACTATAAGACCTTATTTCTCGACTATTACTTGCCGCCGCAAAAATTCAATGGTACCTTGATACTCCTAGAGACACAAGCTATCCGATAGTATAAGCCATTTCGCGCTATACTCATGCCGCTCATTTCAATAATCACCTAACATTTTTCTGTATGTGGCTAATGCAACTTAGTTCCTGGGCCCAGATTACCAAAGGGGAACGACTATGTCCTATCTGCTTAAGCTCAGTAAAGACCTTGTAAGAAAAAAAAAATGCTAGGCCCCAGTTGCAATCGTTATTACCGATAGTAGCCTGTGTCGTCCTCAAAGTCACATTATTTTTGGTTTAATTGTATGACCTTGGGACCCGAGCCTCACGTGCTACATTTCAATCATTTATTTATTTTTTTTTTGAATAGTTTGAATTAAATTAAAATTGAGTGTTTTTTAAGTGAAAATGATGTTTATGGGTGTATTCATATTTATTTTATTTGTATAATTATACACGCATAGGTATTTTGATAGAGAGAGTAACAGTGAGGTATTCTTTCAAACGTCTAGGAATAGTGTTGTATGAAAATATAGTCTAATTTTATTTCTCGATTTCCAGGGTCAGGGGCAATACACGAAGACCATCAAAACTGTAGAGGAAGATATCCAAACTATAATTAAGCGTGTGAATGAACTAACTGGAATAAAAGAATCAGATACAGGCTTGGCTCCTCCTGCTCTGTGGGATCTGGCTGCCGATAAACAAATCCTACAGAATGAGCAGCCTTTGCAGGTTGCGCGTTGCACTAAAATCATCAACGCCGATACTGATGATCCCAAGTACATTATTAACGTGAAACAATTTGCAAAGTTTGTGGTCGATTTGGCTGATTCAGTAGCTCCCACTGATATCGAAGAAGGCATGAGAGTTGGGTGAGTCAGCTTTGACATTATTTTCTAACAGTAATTGATTAATTATTATTTTATTTCAGTGTTGATCGAAACAAGTATCAGATTCATATCCCTCTACCTCCTAAAATCGATCCCACCGTCACTATGATGCAAGTTGAAGAAAAACCAGATGTTACTTACAGTGACGTCGGAGGCTGCAAAGAACAGATAGAAAAACTACGAGAAGTTGTTGAAACGCCTCTCTTGCATGTAAATAGTTTTATTTTTTGATTTTGTTCTTGGATTTAATGAGTTTTTTTCATTCCAGCCCGAGAAATTTGTGAAATTGGGTATCGAACCCCCGAAAGGCGTGCTGCTTTTTGGACCCCCTGGCACTGGGAAGACTCTTTGTGCACGTGCCGTTGCTAATCGTACCGACGCTTGTTTCATTCGTGTGATAGGCTCGGAGTTAGTTCAGAAATACGTGGGCGAAGGGGCTAGAATGGTCAGGGAATTGTTTGAAATGGCTCGCTCTAAGAAAGCCTGTCTGATATTCTTTGATGAAATTGATGCGATCGGCGGAGCTAGATTCGATGATGGTGCGGGAGGAGATAACGAGGTAATCTATGCAGCTGTTAATTGATATATTTCATTTGCAAATAACTTCGAAAGAATGTGGTATATCAGTCTGATTTTTAATTATCAATTTATATTATAAAATTTTTCATTTTAATAATAAACTTGTACAGTTACAGTATATTCTGCATTATAGTTCGCAAAGATTTTATCTATTCTATTGGCATATCTACAAGAGTATACAAAATCTGATGGAAAAACAAGATATGAAACTCCCTTTATTTTTAATAAGTAACTTCAGTCTTTATTTATGTACTTTACAATATTTTTCCCTGCTCAGCACTTAAACACTTATTTTAGCTGAACTGTCTTACTTTACATTCACTTACAAGCCTTCTCGACTTTTCTGTTAATCTTTCTCTAATAGCTGCCGACTACTGCTCTACTCTGCCTGTGACAACGCTTTTCTTTTTGTTTCTTTGTAGTTTTCTTGGAATACAATAGACAGGTCCAACTGACTTGTTATTCCGATCATCTGTATCAGCTGTAAAATTTCTATATGACCATATTCTAGATCCCAATGGACCAAAATTGAGATAAACCTGAAGAACAGGTGTTCGATGTTCCTAACCTCCACTTCCAAATAATTCCAGAAGTGCTAAGTGCTATTATTGCCATCTCTACCTATTAACATAATGCTTAACACATTCACTGCCGGGACCGCCCCAGAGGCGGTCACCCGACTTCTCTAAAAACTCCGCGACCGCCCGAGAGGCGTTCATGTATACCTTCAATTTCGTTCTATTAAGAGGCGGTTTTAGTAAAGTCTAAACTACCACATGTTGAGTTTGGTTTCTTGTTACAGGTGTCGGGGCATATTGTAGAGGACTTGTATTGAAAAAAATTGCCCATTATGTATTTTTGTCGTTTATATTATACAATCAACGTTTAGCCTGTTTTTAGTGTTAAAATCTTTAGTTTTAAAATACATTTTTGGCAAAAGATATTTCAAAACATTAAAACAAACAAAAATATGATGTTGACCGCCCGAGTGGCGTTGACCGACACATGGCACAGAACGCCTATGCGAGTGCTATAATACAGGTGTGAGACGTCGCGAACGCCTCACTCCGTATATAGCATACACCGTGCAATATTTTAAAAAATTTTGAACAGAAATATCAGGCCGTATAATAAGCAAATTATTTGTCCTGTGCCAGCACCGCCCCTGGGGCGTTCTTACTTTTTTTGCAAAAAACGCTATATTTCAACTTAGTTTAGTGTCTACTAGCTAAAACAAACATTACATTAGCAGGTTACAAGAAAAAAAAAGGCGGCACATTGTCAATCGTCACCAATATGCTCTGGCAGTGAATGTGTTAATAAATGATACTATTTTTACTTCAAGGTACAACGTACCATGTTGGAACTGATCAACCAGTTAGACGGTTTCGATCCTCGAGGTAACATAAAAGTCCTAATGGCAACGAACCGTCCTGACACGCTGGATCCTGCCTTGATGCGTCCAGGCCGTCTTGATCGTAAGGTGGAGTTTGGTCTTCCCGACCTCGAGGGTCGTTCCCACATTTTCAAGATTCATGCGAGGTCGATGTCGGTGGAACGAGACATAAGATTCGAGCTGTTGGCCAGGTTGTGTCCCAATTCTACCGGTGCCGAGATCAGGAGCGTCTGTACGGAAGCGGGGATGTTCGCAATCAGAGCCAGAAGGAAGGTGGCGACCGAGAAGGATTTCCTGGAAGCAGTTAATAAAGTTATCAAGTCGTACGCCAAGTTCTCGGCTACGCCAAGATATATGACTTATAATTAATTGTGTATTTGTTTTGTAAGAATTTTCGATTGTAATAAAATTATTTAATATGGAAAGTGTTTTATGTTGTATCGTACTTTATGTTTCACTGGAGTAGTGGAAACTGAAAATAAAATTGAGTTATAATTTAGCGAGGAGAATTTTTTTTTAAACTGCTTTAGAACGTTCTTACAATTTGTCAATTCAGTTGAAGTAACCACTGCAAAACTACCTCCAAATGTATTGCCTCTCCTCTTGATCAAATTTCATTTTATTACTTGATTTAAGGTCATGTAACATGAATTTCTCAAATTCTTTTGTCAGAATCAGTATATTTTGTTATTTGGAGGACTTTCGAGTAATTTTTATTAAAAAAGCTTTCTAAAAGTCGCGTGTTTTTTTCCAAGTTCGCAAAACCCGTTTCTTGTCACTTCATTCCAGTTTTCAATCTAGAGACCTGAAATTTTTTTGTCACTTCAATGTCTGGATAGAGTGGTCTGGTATTGCATTTGAGTGCAATAATTGGGTGAAGCAATTCTAAATTGTGCCATTTGAATTTTCGTAAAAATTGGTATTTTTTGATCCTCTAATAATTATAGGTATATGTATACAATATTATGGAAGATAGAAGAAAACTTTAAGCTAAATTAACAGGATTCGAGAAACGTTTACTTAAGTGTAGAAAAATTTAATTTTTGAGGGGGGTCAAACTGATAAAAATATCCATTTTGTTTGGCAACACAAAGGTAGGCAACTTGCAGCTCAAGATGCATGCGGCTAGAGTTGCCTATGCAAGTATGCCATTGAAATGCTTTTCTAAGAGAGAAAGACTATGAGACCATCCGTTACATAGCAGTGGTGGATCAAGAGTGAGGCCAGAGTGGATAATTAGTTACAGGCCCCCAGTGGCGTTACGGGTATTTTTTTGACGGCTGAATTTTTTAAACAGTTTTAAGTATATTAATATGAGTGTCATTCGGCCATTGTGTCGGGGGGGGGGGTTGTCGGAATATCTCCGAATAATAAAAATTTTCTGAAAAAAACACTCAGAAAATATTGATTTAAATCAATTGTTTACTGCACATCTTTCCGACTGGAGTGAAGTCAGTTAATTAAAAAAAAATGTTGAGGCATTTTTTTTACATTTGAACTCTAAAAAATAGATGAACTAAATTCAGTACCACAAAAGTTTTACTACTTTTTGAAAAACTGATGTTTCAAAAAATCTCAAATAAGATGACGTCGTTGCAGTCTCATAACATAATTTTTGTGTTGAAAAAGTAAGTAAAATAAAATATCTTCGATGAGGTCTAACATATACAGGATGTTTACTGTAAGGTTGGCCAAACTTCACAGGCTGATTCCTCAGATAAAATAAACAAAAATTTCCCATTAACGTGTGTCCGGAAATGCACCGTTTTTGAAATACAGGGTGTCGAAGAAATATTCTTTTTCCAGTTTTTTGACGATATCTAGGGAGCCGTAAGGTTTTAAAAAAATTCAGTGGCGTAGATTTAGGGTATTTTGAGGGTTTCGACCCCCTAATTTCTACCCCACTGGAATAAATGAGATTTTCAGCAGCGCCTTTGAACCGCCCATGTTTTCAATACCAAAAACGTACTCTTGGTTAACGGCTCTAAAATGAACCGTTTCCGAGAATAGTGGCATTTTATGAGAGAAACCTCACTTTTTTAACGATTTTTCAATGGCATTTTGAAAAATGAAAGTAAGTGAAAACTTATTCCTATAATTATTAATGTTGTCTCTCATAAAATGACATTTTTCTCGGAAACGGTTCACTTTAGAGTCATTTTTAAGAGTACCTTTTTAGTGTAGAAAACATGGACGGTTCAAAGGCGCTGCTTAAAATCACATTTATTCCAGTGGCGTAGAAATTAGGGGGTCGAAACCCTCAAAATACCCTAAATATACGCCACTGAATTTTTTTTAAACCTTTATTAACGGCGGAAATAAGGGGATCAGTGAGCACATAGTGTGTATTAAGAGCTGAACATTGTATCTCATACGGTTCCCGAGATATCATCAAAAAACTGAAAAAAGAATATTTCGTCAAAAACGACGCATTTTCTGTCACACATTAATGGGAATTTTTTTGTTTATTTTAGTATGAAGAATCAGCCTGTGAAGTTTGGCCAACCTAACAGTAAACACCCTGATGTATAATGACTGACCATGCACATTTAAAATTTTGAAATTGACATTGACTGCAACGTCATCTTTCACATTTGACACATTGGTTTTGTGTCAAAAAGTAAAATTTATGCTATTTAATTTTGTGCGAGCACACCGGTGGCCGAGTGGTTCAGTGGGCGGTCTGCTGAATCACTGGACCCGGTAGGGTGTCTGTGTTGTCCGTTCTACTATTTGTTTGGCATACTTAAGGCTGGGTGTATGAGCAAGAGGCTCCAAATCCGGAGCGACTTTGTCTTAACTACATAGTGAAGACCGATGCTCCCCCTTTAAAAAAATTGTTTTCTCAGAATTTAAAGGAGAGGGGGGACTATACATATAATAAATAAAATAAATAACGCCCTCGCACCTCGGCACCTCGCACTGTATAAACTTGAAGCTCGTGCATATACATATTGCACATTGTAATAGGTGAAACAGCGTTATTAGCTTTTCTCAAATATTAAAACTTGATTATGCATCACCTATAAATATGTCATAAATTATAGATGTAGTAATTTAACGCTGACCAAGCATAATAATTGGCACCTGGCATGCATTTCAGTTTGGTGTTGAAAGAACAACTTGTCAAGTTCTCAACAAACTAAGGTAGGTGGAGGAAAACGCAACCAGCTGTAATGTGGCACTTTAACAAGCATTATTATTATCTTGAAATCCTTATTTACGAAAAACTATAACCGATAATAATTATGTTTATTTTTAGCTAAATATGCTGAAAATTAGCTGCATAAACAACTAAAAGTGCACGTAACATTATTCTTATACTTCATCAGTACGCAATTTATGTCATCATTATTTATCCACCTATTAAAACTAATAAAAGATAAAAGGAACTGGGATTAAAGAAATACTTTATCCCAGATAAAAGGAAAACGAGCGACTTTTGAACCAAATCCAAAAACCGGTAAATTTTTGTTTTTAATTGTCACTTTTATTTTCGCAACCCCCTCTGCTCAAATTTGAATCCCCTCAGAGGATTTGGATTTTCATGAACCACCCTTTGAAATTTTCAAATGCGAAGGGGAGTCGCGGAGTCGTGTGACATGTCATTTGAAAGCTAATCTTTAAAGTAAAAATTTTCTATTCAGCAAACGTAATAAACTTTTTAGTCCAAGATACGACTGCAGAAAATGTGTCGCTATAAGGTGGATGAACGAGAAAAATATGAATGATCGTCGAGACTCTAATTATTAAGAAGAAACGCGAAGGTTACCTACGAAAAACCTGCCGAAACATTGGTTTTTCAAATTGTTCATTTGATAAAAAATTTCACTACCTACCTTAATTTATCAACCTGTTAGCGGTTGACAGAAAATGAAATCATCATGTTATAGAGGAGAGCGAGCAGACGAATTCAATTCTTGCCTAACCCCACTCTGCCGCACACCCAGGGCGTATCAAATTAAAAGGCTCTATGGTTGATCAGGAATACGGAAATTCTGAGCCCCGTCGTATATTTTCTGCAATCATAACTGTCTGCTGGGGCTGGATGCATTTTTTGTTCAGAAGATCCTTGTAACAGGTAAGTATTGATAGAGGACTATAATGAGTTTAAAATATTAAGAAAGTCACCTTTAGGCAACGCCAACAAGTGAAAAGCTCACTTTTTATTGTTAAAAAATCTTCTAACGCATCAAAAGTTTACCATTTTTATAAAACACGCAGACTTAATAACAAATAATTATGTGAATTTTTAGACAGTTGTGCGTTCATGGAAAATATGACGTTTATCAAGTCAAATTTGACATTCCCAACTTTTTTCCCAACTTTTTGTGAGAATGAGAATGCGCTACCCTAGTAAAGCGGTAATACAGGTTCCCTACTCCGTCCATTTTTACAGCGCCCTCATGCAGGAACTGGGGCCACTATAAGCTGTTTTTAAATTCAAAGTTAGGTAACTTTTCACGATTTTTGACAGCTGCAGTCAATGATAATTAATTATTATTAATAATTTGTCATTAGTAATTATTGAACGTTTTAGTTTCAAGTATAATTTCAATTTAAAGTTACTCTCAAAGCATTATATCAGCGGATAATTTTGTTGCGTACGCAGTTAAATAGGCATTTATAATGTACCGCTGTATTAAAGTGAACATAATGTCTGGAAAATATGTGCTGGATGTGTGCTGTGTGCGGTTGCTCCAACTATGGATTGTTAAGCATGTCCAGATCTTTCCACGGTGTTCCAAGCAGGAATAAAGAATTATGTATAAAGTTAACTTTAGAAGCCGCGTAAATAATAAACTTATTAATATTTTATAACTATGCTGATGGAAATAGGAGGAACAAGAAATAGGTTATAATAACATCGATGAATGACGAAATTTTGAAAAAGTGTGGAGTGTCGAAGCCGATTTCTCACCATATTATTTTGTACCTACTGATCATTTCAAAGAGGAAAATTTTGTTAATCCAGCAAATAATAGACCTTTAAAACTGCAAGGAAGCACATTATTGGAATTGCGGCAAATAAAAGGCTTACACTTAGGTATAGCGATTCAATCTTTTTGAAATATTCATACCTAAAGATATTAATAATATTGTGTGTAATAGTAGTTAATTATTGTTAATATAATAAACATATTGAAAACTTTGTTGTTTATTGTTGTATTATAATTCTTCGTCCCAATTTCCTCCGTCTATTCCGTCTAATTAATTTTAAGGGCTTTTCTATTCAGCGTTGATATTTAAAACTCCCGCTATGTTTCACCAAATTTAATTTTTAGTGGCCCCAGTTCATGCTTGGTGGCGCTGCTAAAGTGGATGCAATAGGGAACCTGTATTACCGCTTTACTAGGGTAGCGCATTCTCATTCTCACAAAAAGTTGGGAAAAAAGTTGGGAATGTCAAATTTGACTTCATAAATGTCAGATTTTCCATGAACGTGCAACTGTCTAAAAATTCGCATAATTTGTTATTAAGTTCGCGTAATAAAACGTATTTTTCTCAGTAACTACGTGTTAGTTATTAAAGTCCATGGTTAGTTATTAAACTCCATGGGCATAACCCCCCAAAAACTAGTTTTCTCGAGATATTCACCTCATATTTTTCTCGTGCGTCCACCTTATGATGACACATTTTCTGGAGCCTGCTCTCTCTTGAATTTTTTTTTTTTTAGATTTTTTTGCAAACCAATTTCATTTTTCATATTTATTATTACGCATCAGGTAATGTAACCTTTGGATTGTAACTAAATGGTTTCTCTACCTCTATTACCTATTGACAATAATCGTTTGCATTATATGTATATGCGTGCGTTAATTATTATTAACCATCAAAGTAGTAATAACATTTTTGCAAGAAATAGGTATATACATTAATTCGATATTATGTATGTTAATATGTATGATATTAAGTTTATTAGTTGATTTGGGTTTTTCCTGGAAAGTAATCTTTCCAGAAGGAAAAGTTGAGAGTTACTTGGAAAACATGTCACAAAAAATAATTTATAGAAATAAAATTTCCTTGTGCTTGTTTGTTTCTCAATCAAATGAATGTTAGGTATGCAGGTTCTTTACTTACTTTTTACTATAACAGATTATAAACCTTGAAAACGTTGTCATAAACTACCTAGGTAGGTACCTACTTACACCTCTAATAACTGATTATTGTATTCATATAAAAAAATTTAACATAATAAAAATCGAAGTTTTTCTTCGCTTTTTATTATATATACGAGGAAATATTTCAATAATACCCTTTTTTGTATTTTTTTTACTTTGAAAATAGTGTTGAGCTTCACTTCCAATCTAGTAAATAAGCTTTATTTATTTTATAAGTTCATAAATATTTCTATTCATAAATTTTAGTATCAGATCGGTTCAAAAATAGAACAATGTTTTGGTAGAAAATTATTTAGGTTTTAGTGTTATTACTTTCACTTTATTTTCACATTTCAATTTCCAGTCGGTATTTGATCAGATGCTTATTACCTACAGGGTGCCTCAAAAAGTCTGGTCTGGAAACGCGGAATAATAAATCTTATCATCAGTCAACCAAATAAAAATTTTTATAGAAGTTCTAAAGTTCTATAATACTTATAAGTAATTTTTCCGAAGGAGAATAATGATAATATCAAATTTTGGGCTCGAGGTCCTAGGGCCCAACTTTTTAAATATGAAATTAGGAACTTTTAAGTTCGGATATATCTTACTCCCTATTAGGGCCGCTATAAATTTTCAAAAAAGTCCTGTATAGAAAAAATCTCAATTTGAAGTTGGTCTCTTTTTTCTACGTACCTATTTTACATTTTACCTCCTTATTGAGTTCAATGTGATCCTTAATTGTAGCCCTTTTTATAGGGCCCTATAGGGTCGTAAAAGTAGCTCAAATTCCCTCCCTGGATCAAGTATTCAAGATAAAAATAAGGCATTCACTTCCAATTTTGTTGTTTTTTCTGTAGTGGATACTTTTTCAAACCTTTTTGGGACCCTTCATGAAGGTCTGCAAAAGAGGTAAGAGGTTAAGACAAATTCGCAAAGAATATCCTGGATCCTTTTTGAACCCTTGGGTGCAAAATCTGATTCAATCTGATTTATTATATTCCTCCACAAAAGTTACTAAAGTAACCTACCTATATAAAATTTTTAATTTAGTTGACTTGATAAGATTTATTATACCATTTCCAGACTTTTTGAACATCTCTTTCGTCTCAAGCTTAAATCGTATGCGTTATACGTGTTTTTGTAATTTTCTAGACAAAATAAAGTTTGAAGATATTTTCTACCCTTTTTTGGAGAATCATAATAAGATTCTCTTTCGTGGTTTTCATGGTTTTATTGTAAATCAATTAGCTCATGGCAGCTAATAAAGGTGTCACGTTCTCAACCTAGCGCTCTGCTAGCGCGTCGTTTTCTTATTAAAATTTTACACTATACATACAGGGTGATTGATTGAAACACCACATTAGAAAAAATTCGACTTCCAAATGATCTAGGAATCTGAAATGTGGAACTTAGGCAACATACCTAATAACGAGTCAAAATGAAATATTACCAAGATGGCAGCACATTTAAAAATGGCGAAAGCAATGGCCATCTTTGTTTTTTTAAATGGGACACCCTATATTTTATTGCATTTTCAGATTGTCTGAGAAAATGTAATAACAATAATGTTTATAGTTGCATTTTAAATTGAGTAGGCTATGAGTTATAAACAAGTGAAAATCGCAATTTTCCAACTTTAAACCCATTTACCACGAAAACGGCTCAATATATCAGAAAACGGCTTACATGTCCCTATCTTAAATTTTTATCTGGTATCCTAGTATAGTTTAAATGTTTATGCAGGGTGATGAAAAATCTGATAAATTTCACCACCTTGTATAAACATTTCAACTGCATAATTGGATGCCTTATAAAAAGTTAAGATAGGAACATGTAAGCCGTTTTTTGATATTATGGGCCGTTTTTGTGGTAAATGGGTTTAAAGTTGGAAAATTGCGATTTTCACTTGTTTATAATAACTCATAGCCTACTCAATTTAAAATGCAACTATAAACATTATTGTTATTACATTTTCTCAGATAATCTGAAAATACAATAAAATATAGGGTGTCCCATTTAAAAAAACAAAGATGGCCATTGCTTTCACCATTTTTAAATGTGCTGACATCTTGGTAATATTTCATTTTGACTCCTTATTAGGTATGTTGCCTAAGTTCCAAATTTCAGATTCCTAGATCATTTGGAAGTCGAATTTTTTCTAATGTGGCGTTTCAATCAATCACCCTTTATATAGGTACGAACAGGCTTTCCAACAATCAAGATGTGATTTTAAAAGGTTAGAAAAGCCATTTTCCCTGTTTGTCTGTGATGTCGATACTTGGGAAGGAGGGATTTCAGAATAAACGCATTGATTATCCTGAGTTTCTCTTTTGAATTTCTTTCTCTCCATCTTCCTTCAATATGAAGCGGTACAACCTTCGTCGGTTTTATAAAATTTTACATCATAAAGGATGCTCATAACTGGCAAGGTTGTCCACTATTAGGGAACTTCTTGAAGATTTGATTTTAGAAGCCTATACAGGGTGTTCTACAAGCTCTATGACAAACTTTGACAGATGGTAGGTTGCTTAATTTTAAACTTTTAAACATATTTTTTTTAATAAACATGGGTCCGAATCGTTTTTGTTTAGAAGTTACAAGCATTTAACCTTTATTAACAATCAACAATAAAAATTTAAATTAAATGATAATCACAAAACTTAAGACTATAAAAATTGTTCGAAATGTCCACCCTCAGCTTGAATGCAAGCCTCACATCGACGAACTAAAGATTCGGTCACTCGAAGAATGAGATTTGGATCATTTCTTATTTGGTTAGCTGCATCTTGAATTCTTTCAAGTAACTGCTGATGGGTAGCGATTGCAACATGGTAGACCAGCTGCTTCATGTGTCCCCATAAATAAAAATCCAGAGGATTCAGATCGGGAGAACGAGGTGGCCATGATATTGGACCTCCTTGACCTATCCATTTATTCGGGAAATGTTCATTTAGCCAAGCAGCAACTTGTCTTCCTCTATGTGGTGGTGCACCGTCATGCTGAATCCACATATTTTGAATAATATTGAGTTGCACGTCATCAATAAACTCTAAAAGGTTACGATTCTTTAAATGCTTGTAACTTCTAAACAAAAACGAATCTAACCCATGTTTATTAAAAAAAATATGTTTAAATCAAGCAACCTACCATCTGTCAAAGTTTGTCATAGAGCTTGTAGAACACCCTGTAGATGTAAGATCATATTCTGCTTGTGCGGTTTTTTTTAGTAGGGGGGGGGAGGGTGATAGCTGAATAAACATATTGATTCTCCTTATATTCTCCTAAAAATTTCTCTCCATGCTCCTCAGGTCACTCCTAAGGTGACTCAAGTTTCTGCGAGTGAAAAGTGAGAAAACCTCAAAAAGAAATATTTTCTAAGTTATCTCCACTGCATCTAATGTGTAGTAGAATAAACGATGGATTTTAAAATCGTCCCCATGCAGTTTTTTTTTTCTCTTCTATAGTAGGTATACATACCTCTATCTTTATAATGTATGTAAAGAAAATAAGGACACGAGTATTATACTCGTGTCATCATCTTCTTTCGGTTGAATGTGTCGCTATTTCGTAAATGGAATTTCTGCATTATAAACAGTTTGAAAATTGAACTTCGTTCAGGAGTAAAAGTGGGTCATATAGGAAACCACCTGGTTATAGAGTGCTGGCCAGACGAACAGTGCTGACCTGACCACGGAGGTGTAATGATGTTATAAATAGACTTTTCCTAGAGAATTAACAAAACCTGAATTAGAGGCTTTAAATGTTGTTTCTTTTATTTTTACAGAGAAACGCAATTTCGCCTTCATTTCATTAATTAAAATCAGAAAGAGAGGAAGGAATAATAAAACTTATTACAAAACAACATTTTCCGCACATATTTCAAGGACCATGGAAAAGTTAAGGTTTGAATTTACTGTGAAACCAACAGCAGATGGAAAATCAAACATGATGTGCATAACTACAATCGAAACACCTGACGAAAAGATTTTTGAAATACCAGCCGAGTACCAGCATGCAAGTTTACATCAAGCAATTATAAATACTCCAAACTTTCTCAAGATTAAAAAGTCGCTGACAAAAAGACATCAAACAAGAAAAATATGGATAACGTTAACAGAAGATATATCAAAAATATATTTGGACGAAGAACAAAACTTGCAGTTTAATGATTTTTACTTAGAAGAGACTTCGAGAAAAACTAGTAATGCCGAACCTACACCAGGGGGTTCAAATAAAACGTTAGAAACACTGTTGGAGAAGTTACTTGAAGAAAAGCACGATAACTCCGAAACGAAAGACTTAGGGAAAATCGCAAAGGATTTCATGATCGAGAAATTCACTGGAAGAAACTCAAATGCTTACCAGTGGATTAAAGATATTAACAAAGAATGTGAACGTTTCCAAATTAACGAAGACCAGAAGAAAATTGAAATTTTAAAATATTTCTTGGAATACTCCAGTGTTGATTGGTACAGTTGTATGCTAATGAAGCTTACAGTGGAATCAGAATGGAATAAATGGGAGAATAATTTTTGTGAAACATTTGCAAACAAAGGATGGTCTCCAATTAGGTATGCCCTTGCTTTTAAATATCAAGCAGGTCCTTTACTTGACTATGCTTTAAAAAAAGAAAAGTTTCTACTGGAAGTAAGAAAATCAATTGACACTGGGACACTTATAGACCTTATAGCAGCTGGCTTACCTAATTATGTGATTGATAAAATTAACAGAGAACCTTTAAAAGCAACGAAAGATTTCTATAATGAAATAGGTAAATTGGAACACCTTGTTGTGAAGAACAGGTATGGAAAAAAACATTATGTATATTCTGAAACCAAACCCAAAAAAATTGAAGAAAAAAAACCGTGTCAAATTTGTTTGAACGAGAAAAAAGGGAATCGTTACCATCCTGAAGAAAATTGCTGGTTTAAAGTAAAAAATCAAAAAGCACCAGTAAAAACAGTAAATAACTCTGAATTAGAAATTGAACTGAATGGGAATAATCCAAAAAACTAGAGGTACCACCATAATTAAGAATAAAGTTACTATTAAATGACACATTACAGGTATCTGGAATTTATGACTCAGGCTCAAATGTGTCATTAATCAATGCTAAATTACTGAAGATAAAACAAAACAATACAAGTGATATACAAATGGTAAACTTGAAAACTATTAATGGTGCGAAAAAAACAAAAGGTACAGTAACGCTAAAAATAAAAATCTATGAAATTGAAAGAGTTATGGATGTTTTTGTGGTTGACAATGAAAATTTCGGTTACGATTTCCTAATTGGTTTAGATTGTATCAGAAATTTCAAATTAATACAAAATGAAGAATTGAAAATAATACAGTGCAACAATTCGAATGAAGAAAAATTAATTTCAAATGAAGATGATACGAAAAATAATAACTATACTCAAGAAATGACTTCCCAAATTTAACAAATGTCAAAATTCCTGATGTACTAGGTGACAAAAATGAAGAGGGAAGATTTTTATACTCTGATATGTTAATACAAGAAACTAAAAACATAAACAAGTGTGAAATAAATTTCAATGAACATGTAAATCCGGATGAATTTGAAATGTCCATAAACCATCTGGATTTGTATCAACAATCGGAAATTGATAAGTTGATAGAAAAATACAAACCAGTTTTTGCGAAAGATAAATATGACGTTGGCTCTGTGCGAGATTACGAAGCTCATATTGACTTGATGGTGGATAAATACTGCTACAAGCGTCCATACAGGTGCACAGCTGAAGACAGAAAAGAAATTGAAAACCAGATATCAAAACTATTAAATGAGAAATTAATTGAGGAATCTTACAGCCCATTTGCTGCTCCAGTCACTCTGGCATATAAAAAAGAAGATGAAAGGAAATCTCGATTATGCATAGATTTCAGAGAATTAAACAAAATTGTCGTCCCTCAATCTCAACCTTTTCCGCTGATTGAGGATTTAATGGTAAAAACTGTAAACTGTAAATATTTTTCTACTTTGGACATAAACTCAGCATTTTGGTCAATCCCATTGAAAGTCCAAGATAGACATAAAACTGCGTTTGTAACACAAGAAGGTCATTTTCAATGGACTTGCCTCCCATTTGGATTAAAGACTGCTCCAGCAGTTTTTCAAAGAATATTGAGCAACATCATAAGAAGACACAGACTCTCCAGTTTTGCAGTAAATTTTATAGACGATATCATTGTTTTTTCAAAAACTTTTGAAGAACATATAATACATCTATCAAAACTACTGGAAGCAATACAAACAGAAGGCTTTAGACTAAAATTTTCGAAATGCATTTTTGCAAACAATTATGCAAAATATTTGGGCCACATAATAGAGAATAATTCAGTCAGACCTCTGAAGGATTATTTAACTGCTGTCAAAAATTTTCCAGTTCCAGAAACAAGAAAAAATGTTCGTCAATTTCTAGGGAAAATAAATTTTCATCATAAGTTTGTACCACACAGTGCAATGATCCTGGACCCGTTACATAATTTATTACGAAAAGATGTAAAATTCATAGGGTCTACAGAATGCCAGGAATCATTTGATAAAATAAAAGTATTGCTATGCTCAGAACCACTTCTGAGAATATTTGATCCTGAATTACCAATAAACATTTATACTGATGCTAGCATCAAAGGAGTGGGGGCGGTACTCAAACAAAAAGATGAAAACGGAGAGAGTAAGCCAGTCGCTTACTTTTCAAAAAAATTAACAGAAGCCCAAAAGAAGAAAGAGGCAATATATCTAGAATGCCTCGCAATAAAAGAAGCTGTGAAATATTGGCAGCACTGGCTTATGGGCAGGACCTTTACAGTATACTCAGATCACAAACCATTAGAAAATATGAACATCAAGGCTAGAACTGATGAGGAACTAGGTGATTTGATGTACTACCTATCCCAATATAATTTTAAAATAAACTATAATCCAGGAAAATCAAATCAAGAAGCCGACTGTTTGAGCAGGAATCCGGTTCTAGAACCTTTCGACAATAGGGATGATTTTTTAAAAGTGGTATATTTAATAAACTTAGAAGATATAAAATATGATCAAGACACAAATCTAGACCTGAAAAAGGAAAAAACCAAACTCACATTGGAGAATGGAATTTACTACAGGAAGAATAAAAGAGCGAAAAAAATCATTCTATCAGAAGAACTTAGCAAAACGTTAATTAAAGATGCCCACAATACTTACTGCCACATTGGAAGAACCCAAATGATAAATAAAATAACTCCGTTCTACACAACGAAGAATATAATCGAAAACATTAAACAAATCTGTGATGAATGTGAAATTTGCATAAGAAACAAATCAAGAAGAAAACCAAAATATGGCCTAATGTCACATTTGGGCCCAGCAACACATCCATTTGAAATCGTATCCATTGATACTATTGGGGGCTTTGGAGGATCTCGGTCCACAAAAAAATACTTGCATCTTTTAGTTGACCATTTCACAAGATTTGCTTACATTCTCACCTCAAGAAATCAAAGTTCCAATGATTTTATTAAACTGATAAAAACTGTGACACAAAGCTACAACATTGATATGGTATTAACGGACCAATACCCAGGCATAAATTCCAAGGAATCTACGAAGTTGATACAGGACACAGAAAGATGGAATCAAATCTCTATCATATTACAAAACTATCTCCAGTGCTGACAGAGCAGCGTTGAGTGTTTTTAAACAATTACGTGTTATGACACTTACAATTGTTTCTTCCAGGGGGGGAGATGTAAAGAAAATAAGGACACGAGTATTATACTCGTGTCATCATCTTCTTTCGGTTGAATGTGTCGCTATTTCGTAAATGGAATTTCTGCATTATAAACAGTTTGAAAATTGAACTTCGTTCAGGAGTAAAAGTGGATCATATAGGAAACCACCTGGTTATAGAGTGCTGACCAGAAGAACAGTGCTGACCTGACCACGGAGGTGTAATGATGTTATAAATAGACTTTTCCTAGAGAATTAACAAAACCTGAATTAGAGGCTTTAAATCTTGTTTCTTTTATTTTTACAGAGAAACGCAATTTCGCCTTTATTTCATTAATTAAAATCAGAAAGAGAGGAAGGAATAATAAAACTTATTACAAAACAACATTTTCCGCACATATTTCAAGGACCATGGAAAAGTTAAGGTTTGAATTTGTTTGAAATTCAAAAAAAATTCATTGAAAATACATGTGTATTTTTACCATTTAAGCTTACCTAACTATCTCGAAATTTAAGAGTTTCGCAGCGTGTATAATAATTAGGTAAATCTTTTGTAATAATTCTGGGGTAAATAATCTTGTAAATAAATAAATAAATATGTATATTAGGCGCGCCATATATTCATTTGTCGTTGCAGAATTCGCTTTATTGACCATGTGTATAGAATACGCGTAGTATAATATATTATAAGTACGCAAGTAAATGAGAAAGTAATTAGTCCTGAAAATAACTTCATATAATGATGATCAAATACCTATTTCGAAGCGAACAAGTTCCAAGGACGAACTTAATATACCTACCTAGTTTTACAAAAACAAGGAAAAAGGCATATAGTCCAATAAAGTCTAAAAAGTCATACGTATCGATTAAGAATACACATCCTTTTGATAGTTCGATTTATTTTGTTTCATATACGTGGTTTTTATAGTAACCGTCCAGTTTGTCTAAACATTCCATCCCGCATAAATAAGTATACGTCAACATTGGTTTTGAATCAGAATTAAATGCACAAAACAGAGGATAGAATGTCATTACGTGAATAAATTTTATGTAGTTGTCAGTGGCTCTCAAACTGACGTAAGCGATTCAATTCATTGTTTGAATGATTTTTTCAATAATTTACGCTCCTTTACAACTTGACATTTAACTGTTTGACATTTTCTGGTGAAATTAAAAATATTAATTCGGACGGTTAGTGTGACGTCACATCTGACTTTTTAAAGTTAATCCTACTATAATCATAAATTATTAATTTAATTACTAAGTCGATGCACATTTGTTTCAGCTATTCAAGGTGGTACCTCCTTCGATCGACATCAAAACAGTTATCGAAAAACTAAGAAATGCTTCAATAATAACCAATCAATATAATAATAAACTGAACGGGCACAGAAATGGAACTCAAAGGTGTTCATTTTTAACTCATTAGTCTATTTATAATTAAAATAAACATGGATTATTTGGGATAATCATAGGCGTCGAGATTTCTCTACAGGAATTTTATATTTATTAGCGTCCGGTCGTCGATATGTAATTATTGGTTTCTATATTTATTGGCTCCTCTAATTGTTTTATAGAGACATGTTAAATGGATCATTTGTTATCATTGAAAAGCTGCTCCCGTTGCTATAGTTACATTTTAAGAAATTCTTGAGAAAATTTGGAAAAAATGGTAAATTTAGCTACGTCATATTCGTCATAGCCTCTCAACTTTGAAAAATATTTATTCAACATGTTAGAATTTAAATTTGTGACGTCTCAAGAAAAAAACTTCTTCCCGATCTTATTTTCTCGAAAATGACTCAACAGACCTGAAATGTAAGTATAACAACAGAAGCAGATTTCAATTTTAGCAAATTATCGATTAAAAATTTCTCAAAAAAGTTACCCAACTTCATCCATCCTCTACTCAGTTTATATCATAGAATAAAATTACTGTGTTCCCAAATTATTGCAAATAGTGGCCATTATTCAACACTCGTACTCATAAACTAATTTAATTTTCCCATATTAATAATTACACATATTGATTACCATACCTTCCATTTCCTTGCTCGATGAGCTTTTAATCTCAACTTTCCCTGTATGTACGTATAGGTACAATTTAAAAAGTTTCCTTGAGAAAATTAATACCTATTTTATATTTATTCATACCATAAAAATCTCTACAGGTTTAAATGCAGGTTGGAAGATTCTGGGGGAATTCAAAGGTCAACTAATGACTTTGTGCGAGTTGTATTTTATAAATACGACCTCACTCACCTTAAAAATCCCAGGTAAAATAGGAGATTCGAGTTCTACAAGTTAATAACCATTCTATGTTCTTATTCTTATTGTTTGTTATTTTCTATTCTGATCGGAGAAAAAAAATTGGGTTCTTAAACGTTATGATTAACTTACCCAACGAAGTTTGATTGAATTTTTTCTTACTAGAAATGTATTCGGTTGAGTAATTTTTTTAATCAAACCCTCGATATATCCCTCAGTAACTTACATCACTTGCATTGATCTACTTGCATGGATCTACCCAACAAGAACTGAGAGCGTCCATCCAGGCAGATCCCATCCTGGGTATGTCTAGTGAAGAGATACCACCTCAGTTTTGCTTCAACTAAAAATTCCACATCCTCTTCCCTGACAGGAAGGAATGGAAAAACGGGATCCCAGTGTTCGTTCACTCGGTCTGGTACACGGACGGTTCCAAAACTCCCCAAGGCACTGGAGCCGCCGTATAAGAAAAATCAAAACAAGTTAAAATGGCGATCAGTCTTGGTCGACACGCCATGGTGTTTCAGGCCGAGACGGTTGCTATCGAGCGTTGTGCTAAAATCAGAGTGTACCTACTGAGATGCCCTGGAGGACATATCTGGCACCAACAATAACGTCACTCTGGTATGGATAACCAGGCCACTCAGGGCTATAGGGCAACGAGAAGGCGGATACACTGTCCCGCAAGGGATCAGAGACTGCCCCCATTGGATCCGAATCCTACTGCGGGGTGAAAAAACCCCTCAAGAGAAGCACCATAAAAGGGTGCATGGATGCTCTCAGAAACTCTGGCCAAATGGAACAGATCCACAGGGCAGAGGCAGGCGAAGAAATTCATCAAAGAACCCTCACACGCGGTTACGACAAACCTACTAGGCCTCAGCCGTATCAGACTGAGAATAATGGTAAGCCTGCTCACAGGACACTGTCGACTCCGCAAACACTTAAAGGGTCGGAGGGGCAGACGACGGAGCACGTTCTCTGCAATTGTGAAGGACTAGCTAGGTTCCGGTTCCTGTGCCTAGGCGCTGAAAGACCTATGCCAGAGAGCTACAAACATTTAGGTCTCCCAAAACAGACTCTGAAAGTTGGTAAAACAACTAGAGCTGGGAGAGGAGCTCTAGCTATAGGGAGGACACAATAGATCTCAACAGGTAACAGAAGTGCATACCTACAGAAGGCCTCCCACTACAATCTACAATCTACAACTTACATGACAGATCATAAATACTTATTTAAAAAAATAAGATATCTTTCATGACGAAAACACAACATCAAAAAAAATATTCTCACAAGAAAACTCCCTGAAAAAAACTAGAGGTAATAATCTTTGGTGTTAAATGTTAATTTGAAAAATGCCAAAATAATGCCCTTCAGCCTTTCTATTAAGTATCTAAATGTCATAATAGATCTTACATTCTTGTGGAGTGTACATATAGAACACTTATAAAGATAAAGTGCTCTCAAATGTATCACAATAAAAACTAATAAGTGGGGAGTTGACCCCAAAACAGTTCATTCATAAAAGTTAATTTATAAATAATAAAAAATAAATCGATATAACAAAAGAAAGTTAATTCATAAAAACTATTTTATCCAAAATACCTTTAAAAATTTATTCTCGATAGTAGTTTAGGCTTACTTAATTTCATTTCAAATTGTTCCGTATTTAAGAAAAAAAATTAAAACTACTTCTTTTGACAACAATTCCAAGGTAAGGTACTTCAACAGAAATAGAGAGAATTATTTATTTTAATTTTAAAAACTACTAAAGTTTCAAGAAGGAATAATCCCTTAATTTTTTTGCAGTTACTCAGTTACACCCTGTATAAAGACCTGTTTTCACGATGATAGTCAGCGTGAGAGTTGCTCTCACGATAGTAACTCTTAGTCAACTTGCATCCTGCTATACTGTTTGATAGTCACTCTCACGCTGTCGCAATAAAACTATCACACTATCACGTTCCACGAGATAGTTCAGAGCAGTCGTGAGAGTGAATGCAACTGTTACCATGAAACAGGGCTGTGATAGTAACTCTCACACTGTCGAGAATTGTTTACAGAATAAATTGACCAAACCTGCATCAAAACAGGCAATAAAACAATAGAGTTTGCCCTGATTATAAAAACACCATAAAGCGAAATGCAACTGAAGAAGAGATACTACCTCTTTCAGGACATAAGGCCTTCCAGGACGAAAGTCTTTTTACTACCATGATAGTAGGTATCATACAATCCAATTCATAGTGTGAACACTTTCTGAAAAAGCGACTATCACTATCACGACAGTAACTATCACAATAGTTCTATCACCATTTTACTGTTACATTATAACGCACCTTAAAAGGATATAAGTTCGCTATTAAATTGTTTTTTTTTCTTTTACAACAGCGAGTTTAAATTTATGAATTTCAGAATCAGAACAGCCCAAATATTCGTACAATCGACGCTAATGGGAATTCCATAGGTAAGTAGTGTCGAGCTCTAGAATAGTCGCCCTCGCATCTTCATCGATCTATTTATAATAGAAATAATTTAACATGTCTCCGGGTTTGCTATAGGTGACAGGCAAACGACAGTAAAATATGCGAAGCCCTAGCCGGGTCCTCAGTTAATTAGTTGGCCAAATTGATTGCTCATCGGCAATCATGAAAATGAGTATTTTCATTATTTTCAAACACTTAAAATATTTGAAAATTTTTGCTTTTATTCATTTAATAAAGATAATAATATAAATAATATGATTGATTCATATTTACTTGTTTTTTATTAGATCTAAATGCCACCTTTAACACTTTTTGATATCATTGATTAATAAGAGAAGTGGCAGGTCTGAAACGAAAATACAAGAAATCTGGTATGAAAAAATAATTAAATTTTAATTATGTTTTTATTATTATAATTTTTGAATAAAACAGTATAAAAAATTATTATTGTAAATATTATACACAAGAAAATTTCTGTTTAGTGGTTTTAATTTCTTTTTCTATTCCTTGACAAGCTCCTGAGAAATTACGTTCCTAATAAGTTACAAAAATTAAGTAGCGCTTTAATTATTTTTTTTTAGCAACCAAGTAGTCTAATCAATAATACATCAAAGTTAAAACTTTCAAATGCTGTGGCTTCTGGTCCTGTTGCGTACGATTTTCTTCGTGGTTATTTTCATATCACCTCTTTTACATGATGTATTGACTCAAAGCAGTTAAACCTCCATTCATTAATATTCGTAATTGGACGGTCGTTTACTATGTTGCTAGTTGCGTCAAAGAGTGATGTTCACCTGTATATAATGTATCTACTGATGATCAGATTTCACTTTTAGAATAATTTATGTAACCTCATCTGTCATGGCGTACCTACCAAAAAAAATTTCTGCGCCTTTAGATTAGCTTAGGTTAAATTTATCGTGAATGGGCCATTGTCTCTCACTCACTTATCTGATCTAGAGGCAAGATCGAGATCCACCTTGCGGAAGGCAACGTCAAACCACCGCGTAGTACCTTGCCTAGTAAAACCTCTCAAATAGTGCCGCCATTCGGACTCCGGCGATAAAAAGGGAGGTCCCATATATGTTTGTGTGAACTGATAACCACAAACATATATGCGAGAGGTAGCATACGCCGATATGCGGGTATGGCACTTTAAGAGAGAAAGAATAAGGCCATTGTGACGCCTCCACTGCGACCGAAGGTGTATTGTGGCTCACATCTAGTCGTGCTACGTTAACCCCATCAGGTCAGCCTCTTTGAGGAACCTGACCATCTTGACTCTTGTTAATCTATCCATGTCCTCCGGTGTAAGAAAGTCCCTTCCGAAGGTTTGTAATCTGGTTCTTCCCAAAGCGGGAACTCGCATATAGGTTGCGCTTTGTGGTTTTGTCATTCTCCAAGCACAGGCGGCAATCAGCGCTGTTCGCCAAACCTTTCATGTGCAGATGATGATTCAGCTTGCAGTGCCCCATTATATAGGCCTATTAAGGCTTTCAGTTCTTTTATATTAAACTCGAAAGGTTCTTTGGTCCTTTTTTCTACGTGCCCTGTATAAAAACATCGAATGGTCCAATCTTGGTAAGTTTTACCAATGCTTGAGGACTTCCCTATCAGCCCAGCTGCGTTTTGTTATTTTGGCAATATTCGGTGATATGCCAAATGCTGTTTCTGTTCCGATAAATTCGAATTAGGCACTTTTCCTGGCTAGAGAGCAGGCAAGTTCGTTCTCTCCATATCTAGCATGGCCCGGAATACAGATCAAACTTACTTATTCGTTACTCGTTTATTCAAGGTTAGTTGACAGTTCCACACCAACTTGGACTTGCAGTGGCTGAAGCAAAGGACTTTTAAAGCCGCTTGGCTGTCTGAAAATATCTTAATTGATCTGCGTTGGCAGTGTATATTTTTCTGCATCTGCGCACAGAGTTCTATGGCATACATTTCTTCGAACGAGCGCTACACACCCCCAGTTCCAGTTCCTAACCATCTGAAATCTGCTGTTAGGAGTTCATTTCTGTTGTCCTCCCACATACCCAGTGGACTGTGAGTTTGGATGTCATCCAGTAACCTCTGGTTCGATCTAAGTTATAGGTAAGCCTTTGGCCAGCTGCTTGCCATCTGTATTCTGCACCTTTAGAATTGTCTGATTCCATGAAAAAGTGGCATCTTACTCTGGAGACGTCGTCGCTTGGTGGAGATGTTGTAGGCAGTGGCAGGCAACGTGACCAAGCCTTCTTCGAGAGGGATGCCGAAAACAAGCGGAATCTCCTATAGGTATGTTGCGCAAATAAAAAAATAAAAAATAGGGGTGATATGCCAATGTCAGTGGGCTCTCGTATTATAGATAGGAATAATAGTATGGCGATTATGAAGCGATTCACGAGATGATGATAATGCCACGAGCTTTAGCGAGTTTTCATCATCAAGTGAATAATGACCACAATCGCGAATGTATAATACTATGCTTTTTCTACTCTTTTATATAAAAACAAACAAATTTTAATCAAAATATTTTATTATTTTATTTTACTGCTTGGAACAGCTTCCAGTACCGAGCACTGTGCAAGCGTGGATTCTGACAAATGTCAGTTTTCGTTACTATTCACAGCTTTACTCTGTTTATCAAATTTGCAGCTTTTGATTGGTCCACGAGCGGGTATTATGAATTGCTAGTAGCTGTGATTGGACAAGAGCCGGGTATTATGAACCATAATTCAACACCAACGAATAATAACCTTTCATAATTCATACAAAAAGCTCTAATAATTAGAATATTTTTCAATAAGAGTAGAAAAATATTTAATTTTTAAACTCAGCCAATCAAATGTCGTAACAAAATTAGTAGAGAGGGTCTAACTTTCGAACCGCCTTGGACTCTAGAATTTTTTTTGATTTTTTTTTCATAAAGTTGGAACCCCTCTTCATTTTGGTGGCATTTTCAAAAATTTAATCGACGCCCTGGCGGAGAAATGTGCATGCGAAGACATCGGCAATGGGTTTTTTGCACATAACTCGCTTAATTCAACTCTGAGCATAGTAAATATCCAATCGAAAAATGAAGAGCGCTCTCAAAGACGCGTAATTTGAACTTTGACTGGTCCAAATCGGTCAAACGGTTCTCGAGATAACGCATTTTCAATTTTAAGGCCCTTTCTTCAGGGTTCCGCCGCGGTGCGAATACACCGCCGTCCGTGTTCGCGTGTTTTGCATGGAAAGAATCGACTTAGGGACTTAATTTTTTTTTTCATCGACAGACAGCAGTGTCCTCAATGATGCCTGAAATTTTGAAGTCGCTATCTCGATTAGAGGGGGAGGGGGAGGGGAAATCATAATTAAAATTCAAATTGCTATAACTTTCGCTAATTTTGGGGCCTCGGGCCCAACCAATGGGAGATGACACTTTGGAATGCCTACTTTAAAATGGTATTTTTTTTTCGATTCCGCCAATATTGGCAAGATGCCCACAGAAAAACCGATTTCCCTCCCCCCCTTTTTTTTTTCTTAAAACTGTTTTTTTGCCATGAAAGGAAGGGGTGGCGGTAAAATTTCTTTCGTCATCAGACGGGAATTTTTTCTATCTTAGATTTGAGCCCCAGTAGACCTCGATGGGACCATTATTAAGGTCACAGGGTCACCAAACGCGTTTGGTCCTGTAGAATGGCAAGAATTAGGGTTAGCGGGTTCCGCTACCCGGCATTTTTTAGGGCTAAGTGTCCCCTTTCAAGATTTTCTTACCCCATGTCGCTATCTCAATTAGGGCCTGCACGCGGACGTGATATGTAAACCAAAAATCTAGCGTGTGTATCTGTGAGAGAAGAGAGAAAGGAGAGGGAGCGCTAGGCTTGGCCCCCGGCTCTCGCTGCTACGCGGCTAGAAATTTTTTTTATCCCCACCCCCTTCCTTCATGGCAAAAAACAGTTTTAAGAAAAAAAAGGGGGGAGGGAAATCGGTTTTTCTGCGGGCTTCTTGCCAATATTGGCGGAATCGAAAAATAAATACCATTTTAAAGTAGGCATTCCAAAGTGTCATCTCCCATTGGTTGGGCCCGACGCCCCAATATTAGCGAAAGTTATAGCAATTTGAATTTTAATTATGATTTCCCCTCCCCCTCCCCCTCTAATCGAGATAGCGACTTCAAAATTTCAGGCATCATTGGGGACACTGCTGTCTGTCGATGAAAAAAAAAATTAAGTCCCTAAGTCGATTTTTTCCATGCGAAACACGCGTACACGGACGGTGGTGTATTCCCACCGCGGCGGAACCCTGAAGAAAGGGCCTAAAAATTGAAAATGCGATATCTCGAGAACCGTTTGACCGATTTGGGCCTGTCAAAGTTCAAATTACGCGTCTTCGAGAGCTCTTTTCGACAGGATATTTACTATGCTCAGAGTTGAATTAAGCGAGTTATGTGCAAAAAACCCATTGCCGATGTCTTCGCATGCACATTTCTCCGCCAGGGCGTCGATTAAATTTTTGAAAATGCCACCAAAATGAAGAGGGGGTCCAACTTTATGAAAAAAAAAATCAAAAAAAAATTCTCGAGTCCAAGGCGGATGGAGCCTTTTTTTTTGACAGACCCTCTCCACTAAATGTCAAACAAAAATTAATTTTTTTACCTACTTTACATTTCTAGTCAGTAGGGTTTTATCGATTTGGTTAAGAATTATTCAGAATAAAGTCGATATTTGTTCAATATTTTATGATTTGCTTGTTATGGCTGAATGAGGTGATAGAATATTGAATAATATAGCCGACAAGGAGTTATAAGATAAAAAAATGTTTCCGGAAATGAATCGCATTATTGTGTTTATTTTAGTGTAAGTTTTTTTAAACGTGATACTATTTTGCAACACCCAGCTGCTGAGTAAATTAATACAAGATCCAGTAAAGTTGCAACGATTGTTCTTATTGTTAACAATTTTTATTGCATTTGCTGTAACGAATGTGCTTCTCTTATATTTTAAATTATTCCAAGAAAATTGGGTAGGTATAATACCTACCTACTTCGGTAACGATCGGTTAAAGTAAATTTATTTCAAGCTGCTTTTTTATGTTAATTAAAAAGTAACTTCAGTTTTTAATAAATTTACGACAAAGGTACTAATCTTAAGTCACTATTAATAGTTTCTAGATCAATTTATAATGAAAGTTTTCTTTCCTGTTATGATTAACATTATTGAACATTTACTTTAAGATTACTTCATGACAACTTAAATAAAAATTAAATCGGAAAAATATAATTTAAATAAACGATTTTGTTGAGGAAGAACGGGACTCATCTTTCGCCCCAGTTATTAGATTAAGCAAATATTGATATTATTCTCGGTTTACTTTACTAACACCCCTGTTAATAATGTAATTAATTATAGAAATCTAATATGTAAAATGGTAAGACAACAAAGTATGTAGCAAAATTTTTCATTTCTAAACGATGATCCTGTCTATATTCGACAGACAGGATTTTTCACACCAGGATATTTCAAAGCTATTCATCATACTCTTATAAAATCTAAATATAAATAGCCAAACTACTAATTTTCGCTTCAATATTCCTGATGGTGGGGTAATATAAAATTTGTCAACATTAATTATATTTTCCAGAGTCTTTTCTTAGTTCAAAGTTTCGTTTCAAGTTCTGCACGTAAAGATTTATAAAAATGGTAAGCACCTAATGTTTTCTTTCTGATACCTGCATTTCATTAGTTCATGATGAAAAAGTTTGCTACACCCACTAATTCCTCACTACTGTGCATTCCTGCTAATTCTTATACATATTTTTCTTTTTGACAATCATAATAAAATTAGAAGTGGTGTAAAATGGATTACAATCAATTGCAATATAATATTTTGATTATTGTTTTTATATACCTACAAATTTCATAGTGGATCAATCAGCGACGTTTATTCAAAACATTTTTGACAATTTTGAATTTTTTCCTGACACTTCAATAAATAAACACGCTTTTATTTAGCAATAGCATTGTAAAATTAATTCAAATCATGTTCGATAAATTATCCTATAGGTAGCGACTTTCAAGTTGAAATTAATTTTACTCTCTGCACACCTTACTATACGTATTATCTGTTGCACGTGCTCTACGTTTATGTAGTTTTAAATCTATAGCTATTGAAAATTATTTTATATTTTAAATTTATAATTTAAATTATTATTTTTTGCTTTTTAGTGTTGTATGTGTGTAAAATTTTGCATTCGCTGTACATTTTGATAAATAGCTGAACCGCTTTTAGCAAGATTTGTACCGCAGACAGACGTAGCAGACAGGCAAGAAATCGAATTAATATTGCATTGTGTTCCATTTCTGAGCTGTATTTGAAGTTTCAAGTTTGTATCTCTTTTAGCCCAGTCAATCTATTCATGATTCCTTGAAAAAGGTCATGTATTCATAATTTTTTGGATATGTTGTTAGGACCATTGCTAGTAGTAAAATGCCAATGTCGCACCAATTAAAGTATTTTGCCTTTTGCGCAAACGCAAAAAAACTAAATTTTTGCGCAAATTTTTATATTTTTGTCAATTTTGCGCCTAATATCACCCAAACCATGCTCATCACATAAAAAATTGTGGTATATTTATTTATGTAGTCTTGAGTTGCTTCTGGAACATAGTTTTTTCAAGATTTTTTAAATTTTTCTATTATTAAAAAAAAAAAACAATAAAATAAACTCAGATCATGACTTTATTAGAACATTTCTTTCCAAAAATACAGATTATGAATACGTCATCATAATCGGTGAAGAGGTGGACCTGCTGGTGTGTCTCACAGGTGTGGATAAACATCACTTCTGCTCCTTTCTGGCAAGGAAAGAGAAATCCACTGTGTAGTACATTCCAAAAAAAGTGCTTAGTTTTTCTAACATGATCAGTATTTTTGCAAGAAAGGTACAATGACAAATTTGGACTTAAATTACAGCAAGTTCTATTTTATTTTAAATACATCCTACCAAATTTTCTGTGAATTTGAATAATTGGGAGATATTAGGGGTAAAATAGGCAAAAATCTAAATATTTGCGCAAAAATTTCAACTTTTCGCAAATTGCGCAAAACGCACAAGGCTTTCTAATGCCCTTAACAACATCCAAAAATCAGAAATACATAACTTTTTGCAAGAAATAACCTGTTTTCATGTATAGGTAATTAGACTGGGCTATTTGGGTAGTGAGTTTAAATAAAATCGATTGAAAATTATACCGCAGACAGACAGACAGGGCTAAAAGCGAGTTGATATAATTTGTAGAAATTCCGAGTTAAGTAATGAATGCAAATCGTTCAGTATCCTATTAAAAAAAGTGTTATGGTACTTTCGAGTAATGTTTTATAAAAATATAGAATAGGCAAATAAAATAAGTCGTTTTTTAGGACTCAGACGACCAAAAGATGGCAATAATGCAAAAGGCATTCCAAATGTTCGACACCTCCAAGTCGGGTTTCATAGAAACCCAGAAGATTTCCACAATCCTGAATACGATGGGCCAGCTATTCGATGACGCTGAATTGAACAGGCTAATCACCGACAATGATCCTGACAGAACGGGGAAAGTGAACTTTGATGGATTCTGCAATATCGCCTCACATTTTTTGGAGGAAGACGATGCCGAATCCACGCAACAGGAACTGAAAGAAGCCTTCAGGTATTGAATAAAATACAATTTAAGTAAATTTTTATCGAAGGTTTATGGTTTAATAACGTACCCGCCAAAAGATTCGCAATAAATGTGCTCAGTGAATTTTATGGCCACGTAAGCACCCCTTGTGATTAGTGTCGACTCTTTGTTATTGGGTACCTGGTTAGGATTACCGATAACTGATAACCGATCGCTGGCCTGACTATAGTGCGCGAAATTGAATTTTGGCTCTTGAGATGGAGAGCTTTCATGTCGAGGCGAGAGCCGAGACAAAAAAAACTCATTCGAAAACACTATTATTTCGCCCTCGAAATGCATACAACATTTTTTAGACAGCTTTATTGAAATAAGCGCAAAAATTTAAATAAAAATCATAAAAAAGACGCAAGGAAATTTTTAATTTAGTAATTGTTGCTTTGTTGTCAGGGAAACAAATATATAAGATTTCTACCGTGTGTTGCATAGGCAGACCGTCCATAGGAAATCCCATGCAAATTTTAATACCCCCTATCCCCCTAATATTATCTTCCCGATTCTTTTTGGAGCAAAATTGTATCAGACTTTGTTGAAGGCCCTTGTATTAGGGACTCACGTGAAAAATACTTATTGAACGTGAAAAAAAAAAATTAAAAGACACATATTTTGAAAAAGGGGTTTCTAAAATTTCTAAAATAAAAATTCTGTCCTGATACTTATTTTCCTCAATTAAATAGCAAATGAAAAAATTTGTTCTATATTTTTGTAGTTTTAATTAAACAATGATTAATAAATAATTTGACATTTATTTTCGGGTGGTTTAATTGACGAAAGTATCAGGACAGCATTTTTACTTTACAAATAAACGTTTTTCAAAATATCTTCTAGTTTGTTGAATGAAAACTATTGATGCTTTACGCGCGGGTCCATCATACAAGGGCCTTCAAAAAATCTTTTTAATTAATTTTTTTTTCAAAATTTTTTTAATTCAAAAATTATTTTTTCTCTAAAATGAATCGGGGAGATAATATTAGGAGTATTAAAATTTTCATGGAATTTCCTATGGACGATCTGCCCATGCAACACCCGGTATAGGTACAGTACACGAAATAGTTGTTGTCGCTCTAGGTTGCATGCTGCTTAGGTTGCATGCTCTAGGTTGCACACAACACTTCGCGCACGCTGCCGGGTAAACAGAAATAATGTGCCATTTTCATTCGCATATTAATGAAGAAATGTCAACATTATTTGACGGCTGTCTAAATTAGAAGTTCATGATACAAAAATCAAAATGGGAGTGTTTTAAGCACGCGACGAAAATTGCCAAACGAGGCCGAAGGCTGAGTTCGATAATCGTCAAAGTAACTTTTAACCACTCCTTTTGGAACTTTCACACAAGATCTTTTAATAAAGCGACAAAAAACAACAAATTATGAATTCTAAGTCTTCAAGAACTACAGGGTGAGTCATTTTAATTTTCTGATGCTTTAATTTTTTCAGGAATGTGGGTTACTGCAAAATGCTTCAGACGAATGCATGCTACTCAGTTGGAAGGGGGACATCTCTAGGCAGTAAAATACCCCCACCCCCGACTTCCCCCGCGGTGGGAGGGAACAACTTTTTATTCCTAAACGAAAATCCTTTAATTTTTTCATGTTCCCTAGCGAAAAAAACTTTTGTTTGAAAAATTTTCCATGAAAATGTCGTTTTTACAATAATATAAAACAAGAAATTCAATCCATCGTGATTTATTGGTCAAAAACGACATTTTCATACAGGGTGTCCCAATATTCCATGGACATGGAGCAACCACAGATTACTGAGGTAAAAAAAAGTCGCTCGGACCAAACTTATCTCTTTACCAAAATGCTTCGTTTGTCCGTTAGAGGGCTTCAAAGTCTTTTGAAAATTCTAGTTTTTTTGAAATAGCTCAAAGTCGGCTGATTCAAATTCGATGAAATTTGGTAGGTAAATTTCTTATTAAAAGTACTAATTTCTGATATACATGATAATTTGACGAAAACCCGGGAAGATGTGAAACTACCCCTACCCTCCACTAAAATCGATCGTAATTGTTGATAGGGTTGCAGGAACGCTGTTCATGTTTTTTTGTTTGAAAGATACATCGTTTCAGCCCATTTTTGGTCTCCTACAAAAATCTGTATCTTTCCGAGGTGCTATGTGATAAAATAAATTAGTCGATGGTACCTAACCAAAATTTTATTTCATTCTTTTAATTTGAAATCAAATTTTCAATTGTCAGGTGTTTACTTATTTGATCTAATCTCATAGAAGATGTTTAGTATGGTTCGTTTTTTTTTCAGGTTTTTGCAAACGGTTTTTTTCAAACGCAGTAAACAGTTTGCAAAACGACGAAGTTCCAAGAAGAGTTCAAAGAATTTTTTTGCGCAGGATGGAACTTTCTAGGGTCCAAACCGGCGCCCACATCGAGCATCTTTTATGAGATTAGATCAAATAATCACCTGACTATTGAAAATTTGATTTCAAATTAAAAGAATGAAATAAAAATTTAGTTATCATCGACTAATTTATTTTATCACATAGCACCGCGGAAAGATACAGATTTTTGTAAGAGACCAAAAAAGGGCTAAAACGATGTATCTTTCAAACAAAAAAACATGAACAGCGTTCCTGCTACCCTATCCACAATTACGATCGATATTAATGGAGGGTAGGGGCAGTTTCACCCCTTCCCGGGTTTCCGTCAAATTATCATGTACATCAGAAATTAGTACTTTTAATAAGAAATTTACCTACCAAATTTCATCGAATTTGAATCAGCCGACTTTGAGCTATTTCAAAAAAACTAAACTTTTCAAAAGACTTTGAAGCCCTCTAACGGACAAACGAAGCATTTTGGTATAGAGATAAGTTTGGTCCGAGCGACTTTTTTTTACCTCAGTAATCTGTGGTTGCTCCATGTCCATGGAATATTGGGACACCCTGTATAAAATTTTTCAAAAAAAAGTTTTTTTCGCGAGGAATTGAAATTCATGAAAAAATAAGTGTTTTTGTTTAAAAATAAAATGTTGCCCCCTCCCATGGTGTGGGGGGAAGTCTGGGGTGGGGAGATTTTACCGCCAAGAGATGTCCTCCTTTCAACCAAGTAACATTAGTCTGGGGTATTTATACTCATACTGTATAAATTAATGAACTCTTATGTCCGTATTCATCAAACTTCAAAATATAACTCTGGGGTTATATTTTGAATTTTCTGACAGCTGATTGGTCTAATGCTCAAAGCCTACGAACGCTACGAATTTTAAACCAATGACATGCTCCAAAATATAACCCCAGGGGTTATATTTTGGAACATGTCATTGGTTTAAAATTCGTAGCATTCGTAGGGTTTGAGCATTTAACCAATCAGCTGTCAGAAAATTCAAAATATAACCCCAGAGTTATATTTTGAAGTTTGATGAATACGGACATTAGAGATTTTATGTTGTCGAAGTGACAGGCTTTATGAAGATTCTTGAAAAATAGCATTGTCATTTAATGTCGCTTTAATAAAGGACAAGTGCGAAAAAGTATGTCATTTTTAGACACTTGTGCCTAAAAGAATGTAATTTCAAAACAAAAATCGCAACCAAAACGGCAACTTTATGAAACGATTTACCCAAAAAAAAATATTTTAAAGAAACAAATTGATACAAATAATTTAATCATATCAATTACAGCAATCCGATTATTGAAAAAGAATAACGTTTTCTGAACGACACAACCCTTATGGTATGATAAAGACAGAGAAATCGATTTCACTGGTTATTTCCAGCTCATCAGTCTGACATATTATCACCACCAGTGTACCGAACAGAAAGAAACCCAACACACTTAAGCATATTAATTTTTTTTAGATTATATGATAGAGAAGGAAATGGATACATCACAACAGCTACATTGAAAGAAATCTTAAGAGCATTAGATGATAAACTTACAAATAGAGAATTAGATGGTATTATAGCAGAAATTGACACAGACGGTTCAGGAACTGTGGATTTTGATGGTAAGTTATAGTAGTGTTCATAATTTCATACAAAAATATTTTTATACAGCTAATGCATCAGTAGAGGTACCGACGTACAATTTTTATTTGCAGAATTTATGGAAATGATGACAGGAGATTAAAGTTAATTTAAATGCATCTTAATTTAAATAACATACCTATCTCTATAATATTATGTAACTATGTATTTATTTAAATATAACGTATATTATTTATGTGCTTATTTATTACTATTGTATAGGTTACCCTTTTTGTAAGCAGTTTAAAAATAATATAAAATTAAAATAACGAGATAAACGACGGTTTATTGTTATGCAACCTAAACCTACCTATAATTTACTCTTAATTAAGGAAAAATTTCCGAAATATTTTGTCTGAATTATTTTAAACAACGTCAAACCACTCTATTAAATGACATCTGTTAACTGATTACTTGAACACAAATCCTCAAAATTCTCTGAATGCCATTTCACTAAAGTCATCTTAATTAGGGTATTTTCCATATCCAAATCACATTCGGTCTACTTATGTCAGGACGTGAAAACTGGTGAACGGAAAATGCCCTAATTACAATAACAACAGTTGTTATATTTATAGTTACTGTAAAATAGCTCCATAGATTTATATTAAAATAATTAACAGGAACGAGAGTCTTAACTAGGTAGTTATTTTTGTAGAAAAACTAGTTCTTATAAAAGCACATTGCATCAAAAATGCGAATATTATCACAAAACATAGCTTTTAGATCTATTATTTAGATATGATGTACCTTATTTCAGAGCTCACCATAGGTGTCTCGTATACGCAAAGAGATACAGGGTCGATTAAATTAAAGAAAAGCTGTCCTATTATACAGGGTGTCCGGAAATTATGCGCAAAAAATTAAGGGGGTGATTCTACTTGATGAAATATTGCCAAAAGTATCTATAATTTTTTTTCGAAAACTCACAATAAATAAGAAAGTTATGAGCCTTCAAAATTGATTTTTTTAAATCAATATTTTTTTATAACTTTTTTTCTAGTGTACGGATTTTCTTAAAATTTGCACACTTGCCACTGATGCTGCTTTACATCCTTGGTCCAAATTAGACTTGAATCCCTCGAAATCGAAAGGCCTTAACTGCTCTTGACCTTCAAAAAACGCCTATAACTTTTTTCGTATTATTTTTTTCTGAGTTTTGAAGACGTACTATTGAAGAACACGAAACAATCTTCGGAAAAGGTCCTCTTTGTCTATCACCATAAAATGACCTGTTTCCGAGTAAAACTGTTTTTAAAATTTGCTTGCACTAAAATTGATCACCATAAATTATGATCATTTTGCAACAATATCAAAGCATGCTCTGGAAACAGCTGCAGGGTTGCCTAGTTAACAAAATAACAAAAGCTAAATAACAAAACAGAGAAATTCGTATATAAATAGACTTGGAAATGATAAAATTTTAAATTTAATTTTTTTTTTAAATAATAAAATAATTTTATAAAAAAAATAAAAAAATTGCTGTCAAAATGAAATCCAAAGCAAACGCCTTGTTTCCTAGGCAACCCTGCAGTTGTTTCCAAAGCATGCTTTGGTATTGTTACAGAATGATTATAATTTACGGTGATCAATTTTAGTGCAAGCAAATTTTTAAAACAGTTTTACTCGGAAACAGGTCATTTTATCGTGATAGATAAATAGGACCTTTTCCGAAGATTTCTTCATGTTCTTCAATTGTGCGTCTTCAAAACTCAGATAAAAATATTACGAAAAAAGTTACAGGCCTTTTTTGAAGGTCAAGGGCAGTTGAGGCCTTTCGACTTCGAGGGATTCAAGTCTAATTTGGACCAAGGATGTAAAGCAGCATCAGTGGCAAGTGTGTCAAATTTTAAGAAAATCCGTACACTAGAAAAAAAGTTATAAAAAAATATTGATTAAAAAAAACAATTTTGAAGGCTCATAACTTTCTTATTTGTGAGTTTTCGAAAAAACAATATAGATAGGTACTTTTGGCAATATTTCATCAAGTATTGCACCCCCTTAATTTTTTGCGCATAATTTCCGGACACCTGTATATAAATTATATATAAAATGTCCTATTTTGTGACCATTTCAAATCTGTCAAGACATATATACAAGATATTCTGTGATCGTTCCTGAAATATCCTGAAAAAAAAACCAGAAAAATCGAGATTTCTTTATTTTTGCCATATTATTATCTTTCTTGTTATTGAAAATTAATAACTAATTTGTTTGTAAGCTTACATAAGCCATTAAGAGCTAACCATCTGATAGGTATTTCAAAAAAATTTTAAGCCGACTAGATCACAGAGTTTTCATAGTCAACGTTTGTTTTTCTTATGGCCGCCATATTGCATTTTCATGTAATTCTGTATTATAATAAATTAAGGAAATCAAAAATCTATCATATTAAAAAAAATCTTCAAAATTTAACTCTTCTTTTTTCGAATAAAAGTAACCTTTCTTCAACCGAATGTCATATGAGTACCTAACCATAAGTCAAGCAATGTCACTTCATATTGCGACGTCATACGACGTCATATCGATCATAAAACTTTCCTTATTTTCAAAAGAATATTAGTAAAAGAAAGAAATTAGGAAGAAATCAGAAAAATAATATTAAAAAAAAAGAAGAACAATATTTGAAGAATTTATTTTTGAATGTGAATTTCTTTTAGTACAGAATGATATGATGAGAATACAATATGGTGACTATATGAAAACAGAAAGTTGACTACGAAAACTCTGGGATCTAGTCGGCTTTGAAATCTTTTGAATTGTCAGGTGGATATATCTTGACGACCTATCGAGGCCTACAAAAAATTATTTATTAATTTCCGATAATAAGAAACTTCGATTTTTCAGTTTTTTAGGTCAAAAATTTTAGGTCACATAATACCTACAGTGAGCGCCAAAAGTAAGGAATAAATTCGATAAAACGGAAAGTGCTGTTTTTCTGAAAAAATAAAAAAATAGATCGATTTTGTTTTTAAGTTGTTCAACTTTTGACATAATATTCGGGTATACAGGGTGATGCGCGAAAAAGTGGTGACGTCATCGGCATTTTAAAAAAATGGCAACCCTTATTTTTTATTCCATTTTTTGATACTTCATTCAATTGCCAATATGGTAATGTAATCATTTTGTAACCTTAAATTAGGAAATTTCTGAGAAAAAAGCTTAATTAATAGACAGATTTAATTTAATAGACTTAATTTAATAGACAGATCTTATAAAATTATAATGGAAACAGTCATTGTTATTTGATGTCGTTTTTATTTTTATCATTAATATTCCGATTTTCACATCAGTAAAAAATGCACACTTTCGACTTCACAAGCTGTTTTCTCCGAAATTTCCTTATATAAGGTTACAAATTGATTTATACTATAAGCGTTTACGAGATACTCAGAGTGAGCTCTGAAATAAGGGACACCTGTAGAGAGAAATGCAAAGGAAACATGTTAATTTTTAATTTGATTTTGAAAATAATTCAGAAAATATTTTTTTTTAAAGATTCTTTAAAATAATGTTTTTCAAATAAATCGAAATATTGCTTATATTTTTTGAAAAATGAAAAATAGCAGTTTTCTGATTTTTACAATTTTAATAGGCTATTTTCTCGGCAAATAAAAATCACTCTGTATATTTGAGTAGAGCAAAATATGTTTTCAAAGTAAGAAGAAAAATAAAAGAAAGACCCAAGAACAGGTAGAAGGACTGCGTTGAAGAGCGAAGGAGCTGAGAGATGATCATCAATTGAAAAGGAGTGTGCTGGAATAGAAAAGAAAATAACAACCACTAATAACTAGGGAAAACTTGAACACGTGTAAGAATATTAAAATTACCAATGGAATTTTTTGCATAATCCTTTGGACTCACCAAACTCAGTTTACTTGAAGAATACTTTGATCTCATTCGTTATGATAATTACAATTTTTATTCCAATAATAATAATAATAATAATTTTACTTTCATTATTCCCATTTCGTCAGTATAAGTATTTTTAATTCATATTCCATAGCATAATAAGAAAAATAATGATCCTAATTAAAAGAGGATGACGCCTTTTAATTTATAATAATGTTATTATACTAGAAGTTAAACGATATTCTCATATTTTATGTAAATTATGAACACTTAACCAATTCACCTTGTACTTGGCTTTCGGACTTCATTATAAACACGTAAACAAACTGGTACAACTAATATTAAAATATTTTTTCAAAATCAAGGTGAATCTTAATAATTCTTTTATAATTGCTTATACCTACCTATGTTTTTTATTCTACCTCTATCAATTTTCTCTACTCACTTATGATATTTATTATGGAAAGTTAGACATTATTATATTACCCACCACCTTTAACATTATTTTCTTAATGATGTAAATGCCATCAATTAGACATCAGAAAAGTAATCTTCAGTTAATTATTATTGTTGAAGAAGCTATTTGATGTATTCCAGAGAGTATCCCATGAATAAATACTGAGTATGCCTATACAGGGTGTCCCACGACATGACTGCCATAGCTTAAGGGTAGGTGTAGTTTTTCAATGCGATTCAGGATCTGGTTTTGAAATTTATCTGAGGCCCTTCGTTTCGATTATACAGGGTGACTTGTGTAATTTGCTGAAATCTTTGAGGAGCGATAGCTTTTAAACGAAATTTGGTAGATATGCTCTACTAATGACACTTAATACCTCGCATTTTTCGCCGATTCGAAAACTGCAGGGCCTTACTTATTTTTTTGATATCTTTCGGTTTTGTCGAAAAGTTCACCCTGTATGCATTTTATTCAAAGTTTGATGCCATTTTCTAAAACTACGTGAAAAATGCTACAATTGTGGTAAAAAATACTTGGCATCATTAAACTGAATCGACAAGGAAATTCAGTTTTTTAGTTTTTTATTCGGGATTTCAATTCATGTGTTGTTAATAATTTAAGAAAAATCAAATGTGATTTTTTAAAACTTGCGTATTTTGTAGTTATTTCAAATAAATTTACTTTATCTACAGATTTAGCCAAGATTGGGGACCCTTCTACAGATTGTTTCGAGCTAAAAATAAGTTTTAACAGCAAAATAAATAAAAGTAATAAAATAATAAAAGTCTAGGAAATGTGTTGAGTTTGATGGTGGACTCCTTGACCATTACCTGCACTGAATTGTAGTTTTTCTTCCCAACATGTGTGTTGATATTTTTCTTCCTGTTTCGTTTATGTGGATAATTATTATTTGTCTCTGTGGTTAATGTGTTAAATTGTGTTATTTTTTTTCTGTTAAAACTTATTTTGAGCTCGAAACAATCTATAGAAGGGTCCCCAATCTTGGTTAAATCTGTAGATAAAGTAAATTTATTTGAAATACCTACAAAATACGCAAGTTTTAAAAAACCACATTTGATTTTTCTTAAATTATTAACAACACATGAATTGAAATCCCGAATAAAAAACTAAAAAACTGAATTTTCTTCTCGATTCAGTTCAATGATGCCAAGTATTTTTTTTACCACAATTGTAGCATTTTTCACGTAGTTTTATAAAATGGCATCAAACTTTGAATAAAATGCATACAGGGTGAACTTTTCGACAAAACCGAAAGATATCAAAAAAATAAGTACGGCCCTGCAGTTTTCGAATCGGCGAAAAATGCGAGGTATTAAGTGTCATTAGTAGAGCATATCTACCAAATTTCGTTAAATTCGATCAATTCGTTCAAAATATATCGCTCGTCAAAGATTTCGGCAAATTGCACAAATCACCCTGTATAATCGAAACGAAGGGCCTCAGGAACATTTCAAAACCAGATCCTGAATCGCCTTGAAAAACTACACCTACCCTTAAGCTATGGAAGTCATGTCGTGGGACACCCTGTATGTATGCCTGAGTATGTCTCAGTATATTCGCACGATATAAAATATACAGTAGCTAACAGCCACGTATACAAATAGGTGAAACTTACTAACTTCATTGAGCCGCTGGAAAACGGTAGCATTAACACATGCAAAAATTAACTCAAGAAGACTTTTAGGCCTAGGCTGCAAAAGCGAATTTCCTGGCTGCAAGCTACAATAAATAATAATATTAATTCAAAGGGAGATGCTTTAAAGCTTTTCAGGTTTATTTAAGATCTACCCTTTAAATAATTATACAGGGTGTCAATTTGAAAACTGGCCATCCCCGAATTGTCCCTTGAAAAAAATTTCTCAAAGAAATCCCGAAACAGGTTAATTGTTTTATTTAATTTATGTTCTATTGACATAAAAAAAATTATACAGGGTGTTCCTTGACTCAGTAATGGAGACATTGTCTATTTCTTTAAATGGGATACCCTGTATATTATTACATTTTCAGATTGTATGAGAAAATCCAGTAAGAATGGTTGTTACAGTTGCAGCTTAAATTGAGTAGGTTATAAAGTGGTTATGATAGGTATACAGGGTGTCCTATTTAAAAAAAAAGACAATGTCGTCATTACTGAATCAAGGATATCTTTTAAAAAGTTTTTTTACGTCAGTAAAACATAAATTAAATAAAAACTTTACCTGTTTCGGGATTTCTTTGAGAAACATTTTTCAAAGGATAATTCGGGGGTGGCAAGTTTTCAAATTGACACCCTATACAGGATGTTAAGAAAATGACGGATAAACTCTTTAGTGCATTGTAGGGGACACTCAGTGGAGTACGGAAAAAATAATTTAAAAAATGCTGGTCTTCAATTTTATGAGATAAAAAATGCCAAAGTTAACATTTTACTATCATTGTTTTTCGGTATTTGTAAAAACTAGATGATTTTACAGATATAAAAAGGGTACCTACTTTAAACGTTATCAATCAAAAAAAATTGCTTGAGATGTATTACGGGCTTGGAAAATTTAATAAGATTTTTTTTCTTACCAAGATGCTGAAAAAAACATTTGGCAACAACGTTTTGATACCTTAACTATATCCCATTTCAGACGTTTTTGAATTCAGAGTTGGCTATGGAAAATTCGAATTATGTTGGTACCTTTCCAAAAGCTGAGTTTTGAACTACCTTTGACAAGCTAAATTTTTTAAGGTTATGGATGTTTCTAATCAAATTTGACTTTGTTTTAAATTTCACCTACGCTGCGTTGCCAAAACAGGAATATATTATCTAAAGTAGGTACTTTATACTAATATTCGGGGAAATATTTATTTTTGTGTAAAATCAGACAAGGAGGATTTATTTCTTGATCGATTTTTTTCAACTATATGTGAAATTATTAACGATTCCTTTAAATATGTTTACTGTATTTCAAAACTTTAATTTTTATCCAAAAAAATACGAAATATAAAAATTATCATAATTTATTGTTTGTTTTTAGTTTAGTAATAAAAGATAAAAATACAAGTTATGTTCATTGTCATTAAAATTTCTTGTTTAACGGTTAAAATAAGATTCATATATTATAAGGTAAGCTATATTTCTACACTTCTACAGTTCTACACTTCTACAATGCTTTTATAGTTATTGAACAAGAAATATTCAACTAATAGAAAATTAAGAAATGTTATCCAGAGAAGTAATTTAAAGGCTAGCGGTTACAACATTATTTATAAAAATCTACATAATATTATTTCGGATTTTTTTGCTCGCGATACTTCTTGATTTTACTCTCAAATTTTATTGAGTTGGTTTAAATTCGAAGATAAAAATTATGCCCTGGAAATTTATAAAAGGCTATTTCAACAAATTTTTTCAACTGACTTCAATTTTCCAATATCAAAGTTTTTTTTAAGAGGGAGCATTGGTCTTAACCGTGTAGATAAGACCTAGTCATTCCAATCTAGTAATTTGGCTCTCAGAGCTAGCTAATTTGGCCAGACACAAATTTTTAAATTTATAAATACATAGTTAAATTACCGAGAAATAACCATGCCGAGCTGGGATTTGAACCCAGACGGTGGCCGCGTCAATGGCTCAATAGTTATAGTCAGTGACCTAAACCGCCGCGCTCAAAATAAAAGTTATTTAATAATAATATAATAAAAAACTCAATCACATTTACATTTATGATCTCTTTGATTTGTTCTCTATTGTCTTAAATAACTTAAAGTGCTGGACTTCTCTCTCTCGCGTCATGTGGTGAAATTCAGGAACATATATCATTTATATCATGTCGCCGACTCTTGAAATACCTAATTTTCACGAGAACATTTGAAGAATAAGTAGGGGTAGTCTTTATTCGCTTTATCAACTAATTTAATTCAAATTTTGAAGAAAGCAGATGGAATGAGCCTCATGATCTTTGTAGGTTGCCAATAAGTTTTTATTCATTTTCAATTTATTGTAGGGAGTTGGAGGATTTTTTTGCTAGTTGAGGAAAGTCTTGCTAACTCGGTTGAGGATGAGTTATGACAAATTCTTATCTCGTTATTGTCGTTTGATACTGAGGCTGCCTAAAATATATGAATAAAAATTATATTTGGGTAGAACTATAAATTTTCTGAATCCAATCAGTTTAATTTAGGTATGGTTATTGGGGTAAGCATTCATGCATGGTGTAGAGCTCATCTTCTTCGAGGTAGGACTGAGTCTCACAAATTCGGGAAGCACGATTTACCGGGGTTTGTATTACAGAGCTCGTTTTTGGGCTGGGTGTTGATTGGAGTTCTTGTGTAAATAACGATCTCTTTGTGTTGGTTTTCGGTAGACACTGTGCTACACATTTCAATTACTTTTGGCATTATAATATAATAATGTAGTATTCAAAGGTGATTTAAGTTCTTTTCAATTTTAAAAGGATTGAAATAAGATGCTGAAAATCTGACAGAACTTTTTGAATGAAGTTACTGAACGTCTAATAATTAAATATTTTTTACTAAAAAATAACAACAATCGTATATTATTGAATTATTGTTTTCATACGTCAAACATATTTTTATTAGGTAAGAAATTAATCCTAATATTGGCATATGAGTAAAGTGGGAAGTCATTGGAACTTTTTTAGCTCAAATCGACTGTCCAGGGTATCCAACTTGAAGAAAAAATATCACAGCCAACTTGAATCCAAAAACGTCTGAAATGGGATATACCTACATTGTCAGAAATTAGACGTTGCCAAATTTATTGTTCGATATTTTGCTTATATCTTTTAAAATTTAGTTCTGGATTTTTAAAAATTATTTTCCCGTACTCTACTGAGTGTCCCATCCAATGTAATGTACTAAAGAGTTTATCCATCATTTTCTTAACACCCTGTATAGAGGTAGGGTATAATTATCGATATGCCACGGAACTTATTCACTTTTTTTTTCAAATTTTTCAAAATAATTCTGATTCAACAAAATAAGCCGCAATTATTGTTTTTTTTTTTTTAAGAAAAATTCACATGAAGGTAATTTACCAACCAAAATATAAGAACTGTGCTAATTGTTTAGTTCAAATAGTTCTTTGAGGTAAATAAGAAAATTTGAGTACATATAAGAAATCTACCATTAATTAATTAGTTTTAATTCAAAAATGTATACCTATAAGAAAATATTTTAGGAGTCCCAGAAGGATAAATTACATCGCTACTAATGTTACAGTGTGCAATTTTAGTAGAGGGATTATTAAAGAAATATTATATATAAATAATAATAAATAATATAATAAATTTAAGTATGATAAAATATATTTCCAGAAAACGGAATATAACGTGATAACGTGTCTCCTAAGCACCTTTATCGATTCTAACTTTAAAGTACATGCTAACGAATAATAATTCGAAAAACTACAAGAAATTACACTTCGTTTTTCCTCTTATCCGAGGTTGTGAATTATGTTGCATTGACGTACTTTGAATTTTTTGAAATATTTATTACAATCGCCTGACAAAGATAAAATTACTACCTTTTGAACTTTTATCTTTTTGAAGAGAACCTTGAATAGTCGATTTTTTTTCTGCCTGCATGTCCATGAATATCCCACACACATTAAGTATTCACTAAAGGTGCAAGTCGTAATTTTCAACTCTTCGCTTGACTATTACATGACCTATTGATTAAATAATTCACATGCCTATTTGCTTTTAAATACCCTTTCCTAAACACCGGTAATAGATGATTGGGAGTATATTATTATCTTTAACAAGCCGTTATAATATAAATTTTCCTGGAAAAGGAGTTGGAATCAAAATATTGATAAGCTAAATTATAATATTTAATACTTATAATTATTCACAGATCTAAAGATTGAAACAATAAAGTTTCCTTACTCACCAGGACTTGCCCTTTATGATATCGTTTTGTTTCCGAACATAAAAAAATCGTTTGACGGAAAGCGGGTTCCAAAGGAGGAAGTAATCGTCGAATGATAATCTTATTTTGATGAATTCAATAAATCTTTTTTCTTTTGGATTGTCTAAAAAGATGAAAGGTCGCTCTACTGTAAATGTGCAAAGATGAGACGAGAATATGTTGAGCAATACATATTTTTTCAACCCATGAATTTTCGTACTTACATAAGGGTAGCGGCCATAGGTATATTTATATCACACAGTTCTCGTGTTTGCGTTTATGTGTAACCTAGCAATTATATTCCATCCCTCTTTAGCCTGTTTTGCAATACTTACCCATTAACCATAAAATAAATACTTCTTTATCATTAAAATTTGATAACATATTCCCCTAGGTTCTAGTTAGTCCTAGAAAAGTGCAGTAACAATAATGCCATTTAATTGACCGTAAACGTTGTCTTGTTCTGGTGCAAAGGTTATATCAAGTGAGATCAAGGTCATTGAGCAAGGCTACTGCATGTAGGAACTAACTACAGCAATATATTGATGATGTCTTGAATCTCTCAGGTTCGTATTATAATTTAATTGTTACAAAACAACAATATTTGAATTTGCTAAGTAGTCTCAAAACCACTGTTCCGACAAAATAGAAACCAGTTACCTAGTAGTCAACTTGATTCACCCGTCTGTGATACTCCTCACCTACATCTAGCTTAAAAATCTTCCATTCATTCTAATCACAGAAATACAAAGATTTCTTTGTTTACGCAGATTTTAATTCGACGAAGTGTATAATGTCAACGTCAACGGTGGTCGCTATAACTGAACCGGTCATGAGTAACAAAAGTCTAAAAGTAGAAGAAACAATCCCAAGAAGGGTGATGGAAAATACTAGAAATGCATTTAAAAGTGGTAAAACAAAAAATGTAAAATTTCGAAAGAGCCAGCTGAAAATTTTTTTGGCTTTTTTTGAGGAAAATGAGGAAGAAATCTGCAAGGCTATGTTCAGCGATCTCAAAAAACCAAAATTGGAAAGTATTGTTATGGAAGTTGCAGCTACGAAGAAGGAAGTGAAGACACTGCTGTCAAATATCGATGAGTGGTCCGAGCCTGAAAAACCAAATAAAGACTTAATGAACACTTTTGATGGAGTTCATATTTATAATGATCCTTATGGTGTTGTTTTAATTATGGGGGCATGGAACTACCCCATAACTCTTATTCTGTTGCCACTAGCAGGTAATTTTTTTCACTTGAAAATAATTCAGTCAATATAATTTATAATAAGAACATCTACCAAATTTTACCGACATATTTTTTTAACAAACTACTTTTACCGACAATTTTTGTTTATTTTCTAAGATAGATAATTTCATTCTTGCACTGTGGGAAAAATCAAGGCCAGAGAACCTGCCAATGCAGTAAAAGCTGCTCTTCTGCAACGTAATACGTATATTTAATTTACCATAAATTAATTTTTGTTCATACAGTGTGAGTCTACATTATTTGGAGCCATATTATTATATAGGATGGGCCACCATATACGAAACGGTTCATTATAGGAAAACGGTTGAATACATTTTCAAAAATTTTTGCAAGCACAGATTGATCAGAAGAAGAATTTCCAACCGTTTTCCTATATGGAGTTGTATAATGTTTAATGTTGTATAATGTGATATAATGTCCTATAATGTTTCGTATAGGTATGGTAGCCCACACCCGACAATAAAATAACCAAATACCAAAATTTTGCAATCGAATACTAGGTTTATAAAAAATACTAATTTTTCCAGAGAGTATAATAAAGAACGTTTATTTTCACAATATCCAAAATTGTTATTAAAAAAGTTTATCAGAACTGAAAACAACATTTAAATATAACAAATAAATAAAAATTTAGCAGTAGGTATAATGGCTTTAGTATTAAATAATGACTTCTGTTTATACATATAACTCATAATATAATATTTTGTTTCCAGGTGCCATTGCAGCAGGAAACTGCGTGGTAATTAAACCCTCAGATTTGTCACCAGCCACAGCGAATGTTATAGCAAATTTTTTACCAAAATATCTGGATAACGACTGCTATCCTGTCTACCTAGGGGGAATCCCCGAAACAACCGAACTTCTCAAAGAACGATTCGATTATATCTTCTACACAGGCTCGACAACAGTTGGAAAAATTGTTCACTTAGCAGCCAACAAACACCTCACACCCACTACACTGGAGTTAGGTGGTAAGAATCCCGTATATGTCGACAGTTCTGCTAACCTGGAGATAGCGACCAAAAGAATTTTGTGGGGGAAATGCGTAAATGCCGGACAAACTTGCATCGCTCCCGATTACATTCTCTGTACAAGAGCCGTGCAAGAAAAAATAATTTTCTATGCCCAGAAAATTCTCAAAGATTTTTTTGGGAGTAATCCCAAAGAATCTCCCGATTTTGGTAGAATAGTTTCAGATCGACATTTCACAAGGCTTGTAAATTTTATAAAGGACGGTAAAATTGCTCTAGGAGGCAATTTCGACGCTAAAGAGAGATTTATTCATCCAACCATTTTAACTGATGTTAACCCGGACGATCCTGTTATGCGAGAAGAGATTTTTGGTCCAATATTACCGATTATGAATGTTAATAGTGCGAGTGAAGCAATCGACTTTATTAATTCAAGCGAGAAACCTCTTGCTTTGTACATATTTTCAAGAAATAAGAAAGATGTTAATCAGATTTTGGGTAACACCTCTAGTGGAGGTGTTACTGTAAACGATACATTGATGCACATTACAGTTGAAGAGTTACCTTTTGGAGGAGTAGGGCACAGTGGTATGGGCTCATATCATGGAAAGAAATCATTTGATACCTTTACCCATAAAAAAAGTGTACTGACTAAAAACTATTGTTTGATACACGAAAAAATCGAGTCTGTGAGATATCCTCCATACAGTGATAAAAAAATGAAGATTCTAGAAACTTTTATAAAAAAGAGGAAAGGTGTGCCACTAAAGTATTTTCTTTATGTATCCTTGTTCGCAGCTGGAGTTGCCACAGTTTTATTTATTCAATACATTTGCAAAATTGTTGATAGCAAGGAGTAAAGTCAGGGAACATATTTTGAACTTTTTTTTGATCTTATTGAGTTTATCTAGTTATATAACTGCCTGGTTCAAGCTATATTAAACTAATTTCACTGAATTTGCTCAAACCACGGAGGCCCGGTAAGAAGATATAATTGTTGTTACATCATAGCAGCAACGTAGCGACAAAATTCGGCTAATTATTGTTGAAAGTGAGTAAGTTAACTGAATTTAGAAATTAAAAATGAACGGTAAAACGTTTACTTGAATCCACTTTATAGTCTCACTTTTCTTCTTATGTTCTGCAAGTTTCTTCCAGCTTTGCTTTGAAGACTTTCCCGCTTAGTGGGCTCTATTTACCTTAGTTTTTAGTTTTATAGGTTTATAAATATAAATTATTATTAGTAGTAGAAATGGTAGAACAGTCATTTTATTCTTCTCATAGGACGCCGTCTTCTTCTCTTTTATAAAAAAAATTGACAGAAAAAGGATATTGTCATTTTTTATTTTAGCGCAGTTAGATTAGCAGGCGCTGTAGTTGTAGAAAAAACATTCTTAAAAATTGACTAAAAAATTTCCAAAGGCTCTTAATTTGATTACGTACCTATACCTTTATATTTAAAATGATTGAGAGGTTGAGGTAAAAAGTTTATAGTCCAAAAAAAATTTAGTTTTATGGATGGAATATTCCCACATAACATCGTAAAACGAATTGATAACTGAAAAAAGTTTGAAAATCTGAATGTATTATAACAATTAAATAAAATCTACATTTTTAATGTGTTTGTTTGCTTGTATTATTATTATTGTACAACAAAAAATCTTACAAAATAAATCACCAAAATTGACCAAGACGTGATTCCTATTCATAAGAGTTTCGTTATACCTACTTACTTACTTTTTATCTGGGTGTAAGAACTAACAATTTATTATTTTGGCAAGTAAGTAATTAAATAGGTGCATTTATTTCAGCTTAACGAATGTTCTACTGGCTTTGTTAGAGGTTTACTTACATAATAAATGATAGGCTGATTATACCTAGTAGGTAACGTAAGAAGGAAAGTACTAGATGTGTGATTCTAGTGATGGGAGCAAACAGTGATTTACTAGGAACAACAATCTAAAACTATAATCGTAAGAGTAACAATATGAGTACATGAGGCTCTTATATTAAATCTTCAATACATCTAAAGTCCCAGATCAAAATTTATGGCAGTAACTGACGTTATACTAAATAAGTAAATCCTGAGAAGCGGCAAGCGAAAAATTTTCTCAGCTTCTCCGAGATGGCTTTTTTATTTCTTTATTTCTTTATTTATTTGTTTATTTATTTATTTATTTATTTATTTATTTATTTATTTATTTAATATAAATCCACCCTACAGCCAGGATAGACCAATCAGCGGTGGGAAAGGTAACAAGATTAAGAAAATTACACATAGAAGAAAAATAATAAAATTAATTACAGCTATAGAAATTGGAAAATAAAAAATTACTCTTAATACCTAAGTATTACACAGCTAACATTATTAACAAATACTTAATATATCGTACAGTGCTGAGGTATGGCACGCAAGGCTTTAATGTAACAGGCCGACGTGCACAATCTAAAAATGGGCAATGATTCCAGCAAACGTGTACGAGGCTTTAGAAACGAGAACGTTGCGTGAGAGCGTGTGTTAAATTCAAGAATCTTGAAGTCCAGTCTGCCCAGCAACTGAGGACAATCAATGCCTCCGCATGAACCAATTTCTCTCAGGCAGTTTGGTGTAATAACATCCTGTCTGATTTCAGATTGATCAAACATGGTGTACCTCAGGGGACGGTGCTGGGTCCTTTATTATTTATCATATATATAAATGATCTAGAGAAATTTATGCACCCGTGTAAGTCTGTAATGTTTGCGGACGATGTCACTTTCGTTTGCACGGGAAAAAATCTGTCAGAATTAACAGCAAATACTGACGAGGCCGAAAGGAGGGCACAGGATTGTTTTACAGCAAACAGGTTAAAACTGAACACTGGTAAAACACAAAAATTGCAGTTCTTGACGCGTCGTTCTGAATCCAGAATAGATAGTGCGAGACTGCTTGGAGTTACCTTGGACAACACCCTGACCTGGGACTGTCATGTCCAGTATTTAAGACACAGATTATCTAGTGTTCTTTTCCTGATTCGTAGGCTGAGATCCAGCATTGGTCCTGGCCCCCTGAGAGTGGTCTATTTTTCTTTATTCCATTCGAGCCTGAGTTATGCTGTTGTTCTCTGGGGCGCTGATACAGAGACTGTACATATTTTTAGATTGCAAAAAAAGGCAATCCGTATATTGGCTAATGCACCTTTCAATGATCACTGCAGGCCATTGTTCAAAAAGCTGAGGATACTTCCGTTACCATCCCTGTATATACTTAGTGTTCTGCTTAAGATTCATGAAAAATCTGACCAATTAATAAAGCAGTCAGACGTCCATAACTACTTCACACGTGGCGCGGACGACATTCGGACAGATCGCTTCAGATTGACAAGATCGCGGAAGAATAGTCTAAATTATGGACTCTATAATGCACTGCCTAGATGTGTAAGGCTTCTTGACGCCAACAGGTTTAAAAGTACGCTCAGATCCTATCTCCTAAGCCACTGCTTTTACTCAATTAATGAATATTTGGACGAGGTGGTCTGTTGGGACGGCGCTCACCGATGTGCATATGACCTGAAACCTTGACTTGTTTTTATTGTTGTTTTATACACTATTATGTCTAGTTTTTCTGTGTTTTATTATTGTATATGTTTTATTTTCTCGAGGTACACTACATTTTGTTAGATTGTATAGGTATGTGTGATTAGGTACATGTACTAATATTTGTGCGCATGTAGTACGCCTTGACTTGCTACAAACATAATTTTATGTATACGTGGTCAAATAAAGATAATTTAATCTAATCTATATAGGAAGAGAAGAGTTGAAATTACAGGACGATGTTCTAAGCTAGGTAGGTCAAATCTTGCTAGAAGTAACTCTTATGTGAAATACCCCGTTGTGGATAGACAGAATCTAACCGAAAGCACAGGAATTTCGAAAACTTGCGTTGGATACTCTCCCTCAGGGTAATAATCCTGTACAGAGGACTCCACACCTCGGATGCGTATTCAAGACGCGATCTGACAATGGTCTTAAATAAAATCAGCGTAGTTTTTGCTTCACAAAACTCCTTGGCGTGTCTCAATATAAAACCGTTCATTGAAGGAGTCAGGTCAGGTCAGGTCAGGTCAGGTTTCAATCAACGATAAAACCCAGCAATCAGCAGGCTGGGTATAGCTTCTCAAAGTGGTTATATTAAAAGACAAGGTTGATTCAAAGACAACACCCAGATCCCTGTTATTAGTGGAACGTGTGATTACAGTACCTACCAATAAAGTGATAATTATACCAGACGGGACACCTATTACGTGTGTATGAGATGACTGCGCATTTATAAATATTTAGGGATAGAATTTTGTTGTTATATCAGTTGTCAAAGAGGTCTAATCGTTGCTTCAATGCACTTTCTTCCTCGGGGGATTTAATGACGTGGTAAATTTTTATATCATCAGCATATAGTGCTCCAAGAACCTCAACTATGTAATTTATGAAAACAATTAAGGAACAGCAATGGACCAAGGACGCACCCCTGAGGGAGATCTGGAGGTATACATCATCTACGCAGTGCCAAAAAATATTAAACATACAATGTAAAACTGATGAAAAGAAAACTTTGTTCACATTAGTTCAAGGTACGAAGTCAAAAGAACTACTGAGCTAGAGGAAAATTAATATCCAAAAGCAGTAAAGAAGTAGCCAAACCGTCATCTCTGGCCTTCAATACCTCAACAGGCACCTTACATAAAGCCGGACCACATGCAGCTAAAATTCTTCCTAAAACCAGCTTGGCAAGGAAGAACAATGCCATATCTTAGACAGTACTCATAAATTTTTTATACATGATCATCTCCAAGATCTTCGAGAGAGAATGTAACAGGCTTATAATTCGAAGGTCCCCAAATGATTCAGGCCTATTTTTTCAAAATGGGACACCCAATAGATTTTTTCCACTTGTCCGGAAAATGGTGAAGTTCGATGAGAGCACAGTCTAAAATATTATTAATGTAAAATTAATTTTTTAATGTAAAATTAATATCTGTCAATGAATGGATTATCGATGAATTATCAATACCAACTTTGGAATTAGTAAAAAATGCTTCCTACTTTAATTTTTATTTTGATTTTACATATTATATGTCTAAAAAGTCATTCTTGGCAACTAACATGACGGTAACATACAGGGTGAGGCGCGAGAACCTTAGGGCATTTTTATATGGAGAAGTCCTGGGAGTAGAAGTCTAAAAATTTGTACGTGTATAATTTCGGTTTTGACTAGCTGAACTAAAATATTCACAACCCCACACCATTTCTGGTTTTACCGGAAGTTGCCATATTTTTCTTTTTTTAAATGGTACACTCTGTATATTATTACATTTTCGGATTGCCTGAAAAACAGTAATAAAAATGATGTTTACAGTTCAAATTTGTAACGACCAATTAATGAGTTATAAACAATTGAAAATTGCAATTTTCCATTTTCAAAGCAGCTTAGCTTGAAAACGGGTCAAGATATCGGAAAACGGCTTACACGTCCCTATTCTAACTTTTTGTATACTACGCTGGAGTACCTACGAAAAAAAATATTTTTTATTAATTTTTTTTTGAAAATCGCTGATTTTTCATCACTTTGTATACAAATTTCATCAGCACCATTGGATACTACGTGAAAAGTTAAGATAGGGACATGTAAGCCGTTTTCCGATATCTTGATCCGTTTTCGACCTAAGCTGCTTTGAAAATGGAAAATTGCGATTTTCATTTGTTTATAACTCATAAACCACTAGTTCCAATTTTGAACTATAAAGACCATTTTTATTACATTTTTCAGGCAATCTGAAAATGTAATAATATACAGGTTGTCCCATTTAAAATAAGATAGTTGATGGCAACTTCCGGTATGACCGGAAATGGTGAGGGGTTGTGAATATTTTAGTTCAGCTCGTCAAAACCGAAATTATACACGTACAAATTTTTAGACTTCTACTCCCAGGACTTCTCCATATAAAAATGCCCTAAGGTTCTCGCGCCGCACCCTGTATGTGACATTTTTCCTCATTCCGTTTTGAAATTCCCGCGTTCTAACAAAGGAGGGTTCATTGTACAGGGTGGGCCAATTTGGATGTTTCTATAGGAGATCTCGGTAACTATAAGAGCTATGGAAAAATGAATGGCGCATTCTCGATCGCTTTTTTTGAGAGGAACTCAATGGTGAAAACCGGAACTCGCTATCTTCTTTTGTTTTCGAGCTATAATGAAAAATACGATTTTTCACGATATCGATAAATGTCGATATCTTTCTTGGTTTTCAAGTTAGAGAAAAGATATTTGCACATTCTTGAGACACTCTTTTGAGTAGAATGGAATGGCCTCAACGGATTTTGAATATCTTTTTTCATTTTTCGGTTATAACATAAAGTTGTATTTTTTTAAATAGAAGTCATAGTGGGCCATGAACTAATTAAATAGAGTTTTTTTTTCTCTTTGCAACGATATATAACATGTGTGTTAAAAATTTATGAAAAGTTACATTTTTCAAAATAAATTGAATTTATCTAGCTACCTGAGATTTTTTATTTTTATTTTGACTAGTCACCTAAGTGGGCGTGAATGTCATTTAGAATAGTATATGCAGACGCCTGTCAAAGTCAGTTCTCTTACATTTTTGAGTTAGAAAGTGACTGTTCCGCTTTGAAAAAAGTAAAATTTGGCTGTTGACCAATGAAACTTTTTATATGGTATGTTAGATTGCTTTATGCAAAATAGTAACAATTCTGTTATTTATATCATCTGATATTGAGAAAGAGAGACAAATCAACAAATTAATGTCAACAAATAAATATAACAATAAAAATTACAGCAAAAAACAATTAACTATTCAAATCTAAACCTAATCCTGATCAAAGTAAGTGTTCGAACTGATATCCATTATTATTAACACAGAGATCACACCTCTTCGTAACAGCTTGAACCGCGTTATAAATATGGACATTTGAAATGGAGTTCACACATTCTATAAAATTTTGTCTTAGTTCGTCGATATCGTTGCTGGTTCTCTTATATAAAGTGTTTTTCACAAATCCCCAAAAGAAGAAATCCATAGGTGTAAGGTCAGGTGACCGTGGTGGCCACCTCACTGGTCCTTGACTACCAATCCAATTATCCCCAAAATTTGTATTTAACAAGTCCGAAACCCTTCTCGTTTTGTGTGGTGGCGCACCGTCCTGTTGGAAGAATAAATCTCTTCTCTCAGCCAAGGGTAAATTGTCCAAGAATTCTTCGATTATATGTTCGTTAAGAATTTCATAGTACCGGTCCCCATTTAAATTTTCTTGGTAGATGTGATAGACCAATATACGATTGCCAAGTAGGGCACACCAGACACTAAAACCAAAGCGTCCCTGATATTGAACATCGACGGTGCGGTGGGGGTTGACGTCAGACCAGAAGTGTTCGTTATGCCTAAAAAAAATTCCGGCGCTGGTGATGTAGGCTTCATCAGTCCAAATCATTTTCGTGAAGAACAATGGATCTGCTTGAAGTTTTTCACGATACCAATTGCAAAAGTCCAATCGTCGCTGAGGATCGGTTGGCTGTAGGTGGTGCTGTTTCCTTATTGTGTAAGGCTTGAATTTGTTCTTCTTCAGAACACGTAGAGCTCGCCGTCTTGAGATCCCTGACTCTGCTTCAATTTGGCGACTTGAAATAGAAGGATTGGCAACTACGGCTCCAATTACATTAATGGCAGTTTCTTCGGCATCACCAATAAGATAGTTTTTCGGCCTAGGCTTCTTGAATGACCCGTGATTGATAATATTTGCCTTCAACTTCTCAAAAATAGATTTGTGGGGCTGTCTCCTCTCTGGATAACGATTGAAGTATGTTTCGGATGCAATATCAGAATTGCTGTTACTTTGAATAAAGCATTCTAACATATCATACTTTTCGTAGTTTTCATAAACCAAATTTGCCATTTTGCAAATGAAACGAGCACTTTCTAACTCAAAAACTGCGTAAACTGGCTTTGACAGTCGTTGTCGCATAATTTTCTAAATGACTTTCACTTAGGTGTCACATTCTATTGTGACTATATGACATTCACTAGTCACTTAGGTGACTAGTCAAAATAAAAATAAAAAATCTCAGGTAGCTAGATAAATTCAATTTATTTTGAAAAATGTAACTTTTCATAAATTTTTAACACACGTGTTATATATCGTTGCAAAGAGAAAAAAGTACTCTATTTAATTAGTTCATGGCCCACTATGACTTCCATTAAAAAAAATACAACTTTATGGTATAACCGAAAAATGAAAAAAGATACTCAAAATCTGTTGAGGCCATTCTATTTTACTCAAAAAAGTGCCTCAAGAATGTGCAAATATCTTTTCTCTAGCTTGAAAACCAAGAAAGATATCGACATTTATCGATATCGTGAAAAATCGTATTTTTCATTATAGCTCGAAAACAAAAGAAGATAGCGAGTTCCGGTTTTCACCATTGAGTTCCTCTCAAAAAAAGCGATCGAGAATGCGCCATTCATTTTTCCATAGCTCTTATAGTTACCGAGATCTCCTATAGAAACATCCAAATTGGCCCACCCTGTATTTGTCTCTCACTAACATCGTAACGTTATACATAAATTACGTCCTAATTTATAAGGAAACATTTTGAGGAACTATTTAATTGGAGTAACTTAGAGGACAACCAATTAATTTAACCTAACCTGACCTGGCTGGGCTTAAACCAGTTATAAAAACTTAATTATTAAAACACTTGAAAAAATGTCGTCTAGGTTGAGGTAACGTATGTGACAAAAACATCAGGGGACAAAAAGTTTAAAAGTATTTAATATCATAAAAGTCATTGACGGTGGTAACAGGTAACTTATGTGACATTTGGTGGTGGAGATTCGGAAACTCGAGAAATGGGCATAAATTTGTTTTGCGGGTCACGAATTTTCAAATTTTTTAGAAGTATTGATAAAAAATATAAGAAAATACTCTTATATTAACCATAATAATTGAGTTATAGTAAATCTGATGAGTAGTAAATAGAGAGATTTTTGGCAGCAGTGATTACTTGTAAGTAACAGTAACAGTTAATACTGTAAATAATGTTCCTAAACCCAATCACTGTAATAGAGTACCTACCGAACTATCGTCGGTAAGTTGGACTAGCTCTAGAATTTATAATCTCTCACGGAATAGTAGCTAATTACACACGTAACTGTAATTACCAATGACTCCTTTCGCTTGTCGAAATTATTTCCTCAACATTGTAGGTGTCATATGGCGCCCTGATTCGCTAAAATAAATTGAAAAACCTATGCAATGGATAAGACGAAGAAAAACTACATGTATTGTAATTTGTAACCAAATTCATATACCCTGCAAGCTGCAATTGCGCCAACATCTTCTTACCGAATGTTATACATTTGAATACATGTAGGTTTCCAAATATGTAACTACCTAGGTACCCATGTAATATTTGTTGTACTCTAATTATTATTATAAAATATAATTCTTAAAAATTTAATTAGTGCTATTTTTAATTAAGGCTAGAAGGCTAGGGTCAATAATTTGTATTGTGTAGGTGTCAACAAAATATCCCACGATCTAGATTTTTTTGTCACAATAAGAGGAAGATCTATTTCAACTGACCTAATTTCAGGAATATGAAATAAAGAGTTCGAAAACAAAACTAGACGCATCTATCCCACAATACACAAGTTGAGCAGCTGCGTTGGTTAATAATGCTAAAAACAGTAATCTGATAAAGCATCTGGGAGAAGATAAAAGTTTCAGGAAGCAAATTAAACTAGCAGCGCCATTTAAGGATTCAAGAAATGCTTCAAGCACTAATTCTGTGAAACTGAAGCAAAAATTTTAGGAGTTATGTAATCAATCAACTCGTGAGCTAGTGTATCTATGAAGATGGCTAACAGGGTCATATAAAACGAACGAATGCTCACTAAGATTTCCGAAACATTCTAAATAATAAAAAAAAATGATAAATTTTGGTAATTCCTCTCCAGAAAGAATGGTTGTAGGATTCCAGATAAGATGCAGTACGACGGAGCTTGGTATGACCAACCCAAAGAAATTGTGGATGCGTTTGCCGATAATTTTTCTGGTGTGTTCGTGGAGGATGGATCTGTGACACATGATTTAACCGTGCCCTTGTATAGCGATTTTGTCCAGATAAAATCCGTATCGATTCAAGACATTGAGTCTGCAGTAAGAAGATTAGGATGTAAGAAGATGCGAGCTGTGATCAAATACCTGCATTTTTTGTTCGTGATTGTTCTCAAGTTTTGTCACAACCACTGCAGACTTTATTTAATCTTAGTTTAAAAACTGCTGTGTTCTCATCTAGATGGGTTGCTGTCCAGTGTTCGAAAGCGGAAATAAAGCCAATATTACAAACTACAGTAATCCTTTATCTATACAACACAATCCGTGTTGTATAGATATATTTCATTTCTTAGTCACAGAACGGATTTGTAGAGCACAGATCCACTGTGATCAATTTGGCCTGCTTCTCTCAGTTTATCTCTGAAGTTCTAGATATTAGAAGACAGGTTGACGTGATTTACGCATACTTGTATAAGGCATCTGATAGGATGAATCATAGAATTCTGCTCAACAATTGGATTTACCGAAAATCTTCTCGAGCGTTTGAGATCATAATAATTATTTGATTGACCGTCAGCACTTTGTCTCATACAATGGGTACTCTTCAGCGGTATTTACCCCAGTGTCTGGAGTACCACAGGGTCCCAACCTGGGACCACTTCTAAGTTCATTTTATTTATAAACAGCGTATGTGATGAACTCAACTGTGAAGCTTTGATGTTTGCAGATGATCTTCAGATCTTTAAGTCCACAGAAGTAGATTATGATTATTTGAGTTTCCAGCGGTACTTAAATGGTGTGATTGAATTGTGCTTTGTCAGCGGGATGCAGATTAAAATTAATACGTGTAAAGTCAGGTCGTATAGCAGAAGACGCTCTGCAGTGGTTGTTGATTACACCATATCAGGGATAGGTATTAGGTACTGGATCGAGTCAGCGAGATCTGGGCGAGAACTTTAGTTAAGAGTTTTCTTTTGTAAACCATGTCTTAGAGCTAACAAAGTCCTTGAATAAGCTATTGGGATACTTGCTGCGCAGCACAAGAGAGTTCAAAAGTAGTAAGGCTTTAAAGACACTATTCTTTGCTTTTATCAGTCCTAAGGAATAGAATAAGCTTCACTGATTTGGTATCCCCTTCAGAGCTACTTTGTCGACCTGCTGGATGATGCTGTCAAGCGAGTGCTTAAACATAATGTGGTTTAAGAATTTTGGTTTCTATCCAGAGAGAGGATCTTCTAAAGCGACGCTTTTGAACACGTTTAGCAGGAGGCGAATCAGAATGTCAATTTTGTTTCTATTAAAGCTTGTGCATGGTGTGGTTGATTGCCCTGAGTTGTTAAGTAGATTTTGTAGTCCCTAGACTTCATTCCAGGAGCAACCACACATTTTATGGACAGTTTGCAAGAACTAATTTACTTTTTTGATCATCTATTGAGGTTACGTGTAGTAATTTTAATTATCTGTGTCACTCTTGTGACATTTTTAAGTGTGGTATTAGTGATTTAAAGAAACTTAATCTTGATCCTGTGTGATATGCACTGGAGTGTTGGTTTTTCTTATCAAAGAATTGTAACACTTACAGAAATTGTCCTGTTATTGGTATTGGTGTATCTATACTGTTAGACAAACTGCAAGAGTTTCTTAGAGCAAGAGACACAAGACACAGGCTAGGACAATCAGAAGAATAAGAAGAAATTACTATTTTAACTGCAACTTTAACTTTATTGCAAAATGTTACATAAAATGATATGATTGATGAAATTTTTGATTTTAAATGTTGTCAGATTTGACATACTATAGAGAATTCAATTACCTATCAAATGAGTAGCCCTCTCCATATTAGAAAGTTTCGTTAGGATAATCACCCTTCTGAAGGAATGAGGGTGGGTGCGAGATAAAAAATTCCAATTGAAAAACAAAAATCTACGGGTATTTATTGTGTCAAGTGTGACATGTATATCTTTGGTACCTATACCTATGAACCTACTTAATAATTTATAAAATTTTAATACGTTTATATTCATATAGAGTATAAATAAAGGTCATCACGAGTAGCTTATCTTCTGAATAGTAATGTGTCCAATGAGGCATGATATGCAGGTCTAGGATACGCTTTAGGCTCAGGTGCCAGCTAATTCACATAAATGTGAAATAAAATTATACTCTCAAGACTGAAATTTGCATATGCGTAAAGTATGAGAAATTTAGTCTGTTGCAAAGTTTGGTCTCTATTGTATGTACCTACCTACTCTAGATTTTGAAATATTAGTAATATTTTGAAACCGAATAACGAAATTCATAAATACAGGAATACCTTCATACCTAGTAAGCACTCCGAACAATGAATGTCGAATTGTGTGATAATTTTGAACCCAATAATTTGTTATGCACTACAGGTAGGACGTATCTAATGTCACGTACGACTACCTATTAACCATAAATTAAATAATGGCCATTAAAAGATTTGATAAAATATTCCCGTCGGTTCTAGTTTCTTGGAAAACTGCAGTGACAATGTCATCAATGACCGTAAACGTCTGTCTTGTTCTGAAGCAAAGGTGATAATATCAACTAAGATCACGGTCATAGAACAAGGCTAATGTACGGACTATACCAATACGTCGATGTCTTTGAATCTCTCAGGTTCCAATTATAATTATTGTTACAAGATCAACAATTTTTCGCATTGCCAGCGGTAGTCTTGAGCCTACTGTTCCGACAAAATAGCAAACCAGTTACTAGTCTACTTGAAGCACCCGTCTGTGATACTCCTTACCTACCTCGAGCGTAATTCTTCCATTCATTTTATTTTAATCATAGAAATAGAAAGTACTTACTCCGGAAAAGGAAATAATTATTTCATTGTTTGTTTTGTTTACGGTGATCTTAATTCGACGACATAATGTCAACGGTGATCACTATAACTGAACCGGTCAAGAGTAAGACAGGTCGGAAAGTACAAGAACGAAATCCAAATAAATTAGTGGAAAATACTAAAGATGCATTTAAAAGTGGTAAAACAAAAAGTGTTAAATTTCGGAAGGGTCAGCTGAAGAATTTGTTGGCTTTTTTTGAGGAAAATGAGGAAGAAATCTGCAAGGCTATGTTCAGCGATCTCAAAAAACCAAAACTGGAAAGTATTGCCATGGAACTTGCAGCTACGAAGAAGGAAGTGAAGACATTGCTGTTAAATATCAATGAGTGGTCTAAGCCTGAAAAACCAAATAAAGACTTAGTGAATTTTTTTGATGGAGTAAGTCTTTATAATGATCCTTATGGTGTTGTCTTAATTATGGGAGCATGGAACTACCCCATTAATCTTATCCTGGTACCACTAGCAGGTAATTTGATTTTTTTATTTTTTTCGGGAATGAAGTTTATTAGAATAAAAAAAAATTAATAGCTTATAGAAATACTCTTGGAAAACAAAGCTAAAGCAATTGATATAATAATTATTGAGAAAAAATTCAGATTAAATACTTAATTATCAAGTTTTAATATTCTTCATATCACCTCCCCCTCCCTTGGGGGGAAATAACCAATTAAAAGATCGTCAGTAATTCTAAAAATGTAGCCTGTTTTGTTTTATTAATTTTAAACCATTTTAAAGATTCTGAAAAATTAAACATTTTTGAAATGGCTTATCTTCTAAAAATGAAGGTTTAAGTTATGAGTAGGCTTAGGATAATTATGCATTTGCATACTTGCATATGCAAGTGCATATTTTTGGAATGTTTTATAATAAATGCATATACAGGGTGTACCAGCTCGATTTAGACAACGGTAAGGGCCGCGTAGGTCTTGTCAAGACGAAACGTTTTTTTATTTGAAGTTTTTGGATTTGGACCTTCGTTGCGGAAATATGGCCGACTTCCGGTTTTTAGTTTTTTGGCTCCAGTTACGGAATTTTTAGGTTCTCGCCCAAACTGAAACTAGTTTTGGAAACTCCTTAGCTTCAGTTACAACTTTCATATTGAAGTCAAGGTTCTATCTCTGTTGGATTCAAAATGGCGACATGCCCAAGACTTTAAATTTTAAGTCTTTGAATCAATTCAAATTGAATCAAATTGAAAAATTAAGATTTTGAATCCAACAGAGATAGAACCATGACTTCAATATGAAAGTTGTAACTGAAGCTAAGGAGTTTTCAAAACTAGTTTCAGTTTGGGCGAGAACCTAAAAATGCCGAAACTGGAGCCAAAAAACTAAAAACCGTTGTTGTCTAAAAAACCCTTACCGTTGTCTAAATCGAGCTGGTACACCCTATTCGGTGTTTTGGGCTTAAATGCATAATTTGATACTAACTGGTCCATTTAACTATTTATATAATTTTTGTAATGGGAGATAAGAAAAATGTAAAAGGAGATAAACTTTTGTAACTATTTCCCAAGTATAATGTACTGACACCAGGTGATGGTATTTGGTATTTTAACCAGGTGAACTATTTTTCTCTTTTTATTTTTTTTATTTTTTATTTATTTTTTAAATTTTTTAAATTTATTTATTTTTTATTTGGTAAATTGTAGAATTTACCAAATATATAGGAAAATATGAATTACATAATAGATCCTATTCTAAGAAATGTTTCTTTAAAATCCTTTGGCTTGGGATAACATTTAGCAGTTCAGTTCTGAGTTTTCAGTTTAGTCTAGTCTAGTGCCTTACCCAGTCTATAATCTCATTTTGCTCGATGATTTTTCATAGAAATTTTTTTTATATCAACTAATAGATAAATAAATAATCTAAAAGTTAGAACGTCTGCTTATTTCTCACAAATTTTAGTGCATATTTAACTGCATAATTTTGTAAATTTAAGTGCATATTTGCATGCATTTTTCGAGGTTTTTTAGTGCATAATTATCCGACGCCTAGTTCTGAGTCTCTCTATAACAAGGTCATAATGTTAGTGAATTAAAATTTTAAGTGATATAATTTGGCTTAAATGAAAAATTATTTTAACGTTGAATAGTATTCCTTTTAATTGGTGCCCATTAAAAAAGAACCCTGAGGACTGCAACTTTTTCTGTAAACTGGTTAAATAAAATGCGGAATGAGCAAGGTATGATGAATAAATCTTAAAGGTCAGAAACTGTTGGTGAATTCATTTTGTTTTTATTCTATTTCTCGCCAAACACCTTCCTATATACCTACCTACTTCGGTCAAACTGAAGACAGAATAAATAGTTCTTTACTGCACTGGACAGGTGAGTTAAGTCAAGGCCAGAAAACCTGCCAGGGCAGTAAAACTGCTTTTCAGCGGCGTAATATTTTTAAGTTACGATCACTAATTTTTTTGTTACAAAGAGAGGTGCCTAAAAAACGGCCAACCCTGTAACACCTTAATTTTTCCTCCGATTTGAAAAATGCTTCAGTAATTCTTAATTAAATATTTTTGAACTCAAAAAAGATGGAGCTACTAAATTTAGTTCAAACATAAGTTTTGACGTAATTTGTAAGTTACTTTTAATCAACCAAAACATGTACCAAACACAAAAAAAAATGAATTTTGATATTTTATTTTATAAAATAGGACCCATAGCAAAAATAGTATAAATAATAATTTGAACTTTTGAACCCGAATTGTTATTAAGACCTATAAATTACGCATTAAATATTTTGGCATGGACATTGATCAGCAGGTAGTATAGTACCTATATTTGCAGAAAAAATTACAATAATTACACCACATATATCTTAATCTCATTTGACCAAAAACACTTTTTTACTAATCATAATTATTGTATGTTAATTAAGTTAACGTGGCTTTTAATTTGATACAATGTGTAGTTAACACTGAAAAAAACATACAACACCATACACACCAACACGCGTCGAAGCTGTTTAAATCAAAAACCGGTTAGTGTAGTTTTGATCCTCCCCAAATTATCTTCCTTTATTTTAAGGTATGCCTGAAATTATTTAGAATTCTGTTGCCCGGTTACCTTTTTCTTTTCTGATGCTTTGATTGTTTACGTATCTGCTCCACACAGAAAAATTGATTTTTATCCAGCATAACTTTGACGTTCTTTTAAAATTTCTAGCCTTCCAAAAATTTTGATCTACTATCTATTTCTTGACAATAATTCAACATCCTCCTTGACTCCATATCAGCAGCATATCCACAACGCTTACCTACAATTATTTAGCAAATTGTGTTGCTGAATTATGTTCCTTGTATTATTCAAACGATCGTGAGTTTTTTCTGGTTTAGGTATACCCAACTGTGGGTAATATAAAATAATATGATGTACATTTGCATTTGTTCGCATTGGCGAAAAAATTTTGGCATGTCGGAGCTTGAACTCGCCACAGAGCTACAAGAAGTGAGCTCAAGACCAAATTTTCCAGGCAATGTTAACGAACGACGAGAGCGTCATATGAGTGACCGGCTTTGGGTTTGTAGGTAACTTCTTACGCAACACGCATATCTCAAGCTGTTATCTTCCCTCCAATATAAAAAGTCATCTTTCCAGGCAAGTTATGTGGTAAATTATTTGGTAAATCACATCATAAGTACTAGAGAGTTTCCCTAAGATATTTTTTTTCCTAATTTGGATTTGCTTTTACTATTTACTATGATGTAAGAAATATTATAAAGGCATAGAAAATTTAATTATGATTCAATTATATTGCAAACATATGGAACTAATGAAAATAGGGGTAGTGTAAATTAGTCCTCAATTTTCTATGATCAGTTTGTTCTAAGCTTTTTTGTATTACCTATACTTATAGATATTTTCTACATTGTATGTAATTGTTTGATTTAAAATAATTGTACTTGCTAAATGCAAAACACAAATCTATTAGTAAACAATTGAATCTACATGTTGAGAATATTAAAGTGATGATTATAAATGAATTAATTGTTCTTCAAGGTATTGCGCTAACAATTGTTATAAATAAATCAGTCAGTTGATTATATTTACTATTATTAGAATGTCTTCCAGTAATTAGTTTATGACCAAAATAGCCAACAATTAACATTATTTTCCTTCTAATGCAGTGTGTTTAACTGACACTATTTACGGCTGTAAATTATTGAACTTGATAAGGGTAAAAGTGGAGTTGTTAATCTTCTTTGTATTTTCAATAATTATTATTGCATTCTGCAAAATTTTATAATCGTGGACTGTTTTAATTGAGAGCATTGAGAGCAAAATGCAAACAATAAGGGGATCAATCTGGATCATAAATTTGTAAATTATCGCATTATCCTGTTACACAAGCGATTTGACTACGTGATAATTACAAACACAATATGATCATGAAAGAATTAATATTCAATTCAGAAAGTGAAAAATTTTCGATTGTTGAAAAAGTAATGCTGTCTATCCAGGTATCCTGAAAATTGTAACAGGGACTTCAAAAGATGCTCAATTTTCTGTAGGTAGTGTAAAATTAATTTAAATTTTTAAAACTCCCAAAAAATTCTAATTATTTTATAGTCACTTACCGTAAAATGCTATATAGATATCAGAAGTGAGCTACCTAGGACAAAAAAAAGAATCTGGCGGGTAAGACAATGGGCTAGCTATAAAGGAAACAGTTACTTCTAGCAGTATGGTTCTAAAGAAAATGCTTTAGAAGATCTTAGAGTATGTGTAACGAGAGTTACTGGAACGAGTATTATTAAAATAAAATGATTTTTATACGCAAGAGAGTTAACTAAGCTCCTGGCAGTACTCGATTCGAGTAACTCGTACGAATGATTAAAATCTATAAAATAGGAAGGTACTTCTATTAATGTTTCATATTTTTGAATATTTTGAATAGGTTTACAAATTTAAAAGGCATGTACGAAATACAAAAATAGTTCTTAGAAAAATTTAATATTTTTTTGAAAATCTACAAACTCGATCAATATTTGATCGGGAAGTTATTCTGATCAGTCAATTTTTAGATATTCAAAAAATATTAAATTTTTAGAAGAACTTCAACACCCGGTATGTCTACAAGAAATTTTTTGCCTATTTTTGTATTTCCTACAGGCCGTTTAATTTTTGCAAACACCTATTCATCAACACCCTGTATAACTCATTTCTACTGACCGAAAATTTGATTAAAGTCAATTTCATTGGTTAGGTACTTCTAATTCAAGCGATATAATCACCATTACAGGGAATTAGATTGAAAATTATAATCAAACGATGATGATATTAATAATCTAATGTAATCCATAAAAATATTTCTAATATAAATTATACCTACATATGTACATGATGATCAGATATTACATTTATACAAATAAATTTTTCCCAATGTAATGAATTAACATCCACTCTATGTAAGTACCTAATCTTTGATACATAATGTGGTCTATTATTACCTCCCCCCCCCTCTAACAGGAAAAATTTATTCAGGAAATACATAAGCTGACAATATTATGTATACGAGCAAGTTGTCAGGGTCAGCTAGATCGACGCTTTAGGCAGTTTATTTCCTGATGATCAACAACTAATTATTATTTAATACCATCAAATGGTTGATTAATTTATTAATTATACTATTCATTAATTTATTGTTAATTATATGATGCGTTTTTTCATCGTTATAGCAAATTAATTACAATAATGCGTTTTTAACAATAATTGATTGTGACAATGGCTGCAGTAACTGTTAGTGAAGTGTAAATAATTTAAATTTTTCCGTCTCTTGTTATTTACAAGCTACAAAGTACCAAATTTCATAATGTTGTGTTGGTAATAAATTTTAAGGGCTTTCAGGACAATTCCTGAAAAACATACCTACTGAATGCAATCGACGAGTTTAGACAATCGAAGACAAACGGCGAATTACTGTTTGTACTTGGTTTACTTTTTGACACTAGTGTAACTTTCTATTGAGGAGACTTAGATGATGATTCATGGAATTATAGAATTTCAAAACATGAAAGATTCAAGACAGACCGAAAAGCAGTGGAAATCTGAACGTTGAAAGAAAAATGAGAAATCTCAAAGTCTCTTCAGCATAAAACAAATTACAATGTTTTCTAAAGAAGCCATGGCTAATAAAGGCCATCAAGAATATATTAATAACAAGAAGAAGAATCTTTCGGGATCTTCCCACAAATCTAATAGCATTTGTAGAAAGATTCCAAGCAATTCCGATTTTTTCTACCCGTGTCGCGATGTTCGTGGCTTATATACAGTCAATCCTATTAAAGTTTCCAGAATTTACAGGTCCTAATTGACGTCCCGAGATTTTGGCATTATAGTCGAGTAAATAAGGCGGAAAATAGTATTTATACCTAATCTTAAAAAGTGGTGGAATTTAAACCGATTTAAAAGAAAAAAATTCCCTGCATGGATTCCCTATAGACCTTCAGCACATTCATCATCCCTAACCTCTGCATTACCTCGAAAAATGAGAAAATTAGGGTAATTTCTCCCCCCTTGAAGCACACCAAATAGCTACAGTCTCTACAGTCAGTAATTATTGTTTTTATGAAAGAGGAGCTAGACAGTGAGGATGTTTATAGTCCACCCCTGACCTTACATCTTGATCCGAATGAGGTAAAACTTTAGTGCAAAAAATGAATCCAATGACGTGAATTTTACTAGATACTTTTTGACGTAAGACCGATTTATCAAATGTCAAAGATGCTCAAAATCAATTTTTTTAATAGCTTGGGAGTGTGGGGGGGTGGGGTTATCGCGTGAGACTTCGTTTTAAAAGTATTTCAATTATCCGCACCAAAATTATGTTAGTTGTTAATTTTGACTAGTCGGCTCAGAATTAAAATAGGGGGGGACTACAAACGTCGTCGATAAAAAGATTAGGTTTCAAAATTGACATCTAATATAATTTTTCAAATTTTTGACATTCCAGTCAAAATTTAAGGTCAGAGGGGGACTAAAAGGTTCTCACTGTATTAGCTCCCCTTTGCATAAGCAAGAACTAAGTTACCGAGGAAGGTAAACATCAGACGAAGAGGAAATTTCAAAACATAAATTTAGATTTTTCTATAGGTACGGCAATAATTTCATACTTGAAAATGGGATTCTTCAGTTTACAAATCAATCAGATATCGAAAACGGAAAAAGTAAAAATTTTAATCGGAGTAAGGTATATCGCACATCGGATTGGGTTTTAAATTTTTTTAATTGGACCTCTCCGAGACGATTCCCGAGGCTAAATATTATTTTTTGTACCACAGACAATGTGGTACAAAAACTTTTTGGGGTGGTTTTGACGGGCTGGAACCATCCTCACTTGCTTTTGGACCTCGGATTCGTAATCTACGACCCTGAAAACACCCATGTTTTATTTCGTTCTAATGATAGGTACCTACTTAAATGAAATTACAATTATTATTATTTGCGTTATTTATGCCTGATTTTTAATCCACTTTATACTTAATTAATCACAGTAATAATAACAAGCACTTAATTTTCAATTTATAATTTTTAAAAGCGATAAGCGATCATTATTCTATATACCTACCTACCTATTGGAACTTAAATGTGTGCTACATTAATGTTTTATCGCTTACGTTAATACACCTCATCTAATACTGAACTATTATTCTCAGACATAAATCAAATATTGATAAACTGCTATCAACGATATAGATCTTGCGCAAACCGATAATGCTACAACTCCCGCACCATTCCTATCACTTTTCCGCTCTTTACACTCTTTACACTCAAGATAATCTCCGTCAATCAGCTAAACTGGACGGACGCAAGTATCGAAATAATCAAATCGAGACCCCAGGCTAAAATGTACAACCGCGTAGAAGATATAAATTCTCCTAATACTCCGAGTCCTGTGCAAGAATCTAACAACACCTCGATCACCATCGAAGATAAGAAAGAACCCGTAGTTTTCGATCCCCCAGCTGTCACATATACACCAACGGAAGTAGTTAAAAAATGTCGAGCAGCCTTCTCTTCTGGTCGGTCATTGCCTCTTCAATTTCGCAAGCAACAGCTTCAACAGTTCTTACGATTCCTGGAGGTGGAAAGATCAGTGATGCTAGAGGCCATGCAGAAGGATCTGAGGAAGCCCTTTTTCGAAGGTGTGTGTTACGAAGTGGAATTTACGGCTAATGATATCCGGTCAATTCTGCACGGCTTGGATGATTGGGTGCGGGAAGAAAGACCGTCAAAGGATTTGGTGAACCTGATGGACGGAGTGAAGATAGTCAACGATCCTTATGGAGTCGTATTGGTGATGGGAGCGTGGAATTATCCAGTGCAGTTAGCTCTGGCACCTGTAGCTGGTTAGTAGGGTGAGCAGGAGTGGGAATTTTGTAGTTTTTAGACTCGTGATTTCAACGAACACGGTTTGGGTCATTTCGAAGGTGGCCTAAATTCTGGTCGAAAAATTGATCTGGCGATAATCGTAACTTTCAAAAACTTTTTCTTATTTTACTTATATAAAGCTCTTGATAATTTTCAATTTTATTATTCAGGGTGCATTTTCGAAATACAGGGTGTCAAAAAAATTTTTTTACAGTTTTTTGAAGTTATATCTCGGGAACCGTATAAGATTCAGCACTCGGCTTTCGTACAGATATTTTCATTGATTTTAGCTACTTTTTAAATTCTAATTTTTTTTCCTATGCCAGGGGCGGAGATTTTAGGGTTGCATGGGTTTGTGTGACGGTGTGGGGGTGGCGTCGTTTACCACTTGAAGGATGCCACTTAGGGAATTTTGTATCTCAGTTATAATGGACCGCGAGGACCACATACATTAAAAAAATAATAATAATAATCATAAAAAATTAATTAATTGTTATTTACTTTTGTTCGATCGATCACTGTTCCATTGTGACTGAGATAATCATACAAGCGTTTGTTCAAGAGACGTTCCCGAAATTCCATTTAAACTTCTCCTTTTTTAATCTCAAACTTGAATATTAAATATAAAGTTATTCTTGAATAGGTTAATAATATAAGACCAGAAAATTGATACCCAATTTCTCCCGAATCATTTTTTTGGGACAAATAGACAAGCCCTGTTTTCTTAAAGAGATATTATTAGCAAAATACACATTAACCTACAAAATAGGTACCTGAATTTTATGCGGTTGTCTCAAATAGTCGGAAATGTACGTCCTTTTTTACAAAGATGACTTTCTAAATATGAGTGAAAATTTGGTAAATTTTCGAAAACCCCCATGGAAAGTCATAATAGCTGTGAAAGTCAGTCAGCGTTTAAAAATTTTCAGGCCACCGTTATTTTTTCACCCTGTTATCTTTTTGAATGTTATCCTCGTTTGAAATTTTGAAAAGACACTTCTTTGGAAATGCATGTCGAATTTCATTTTCAAGACAAGTATGAAATTTTCATTATTTGTTTCTTGAGACTTATAGGGTAGCCCAGTCAATTTATTCATGATTCCTTGCAAAAGGTCATGTGTTTCTGATTTTTGGATATGTTATTAAATGCCTTTTGCGTTTTGCGTAACCAATCATAACTTTTGCGCATTTTTTTTTATTTTTGTCTATTTTGTGCCTTATATTACCCAAACCATTAGCGTCACAGAAAAAATTGCTGACGTGATTTCAAATAAAATAAAATTTGCTGTAATTTAAGTCTAAATTTATTATTGTAACTCAAGTGTTTTCTGGAATATAGCTTTTGTAGGATTTTTACTGTTTTTGTATATACATGGTGTTCATTTCAAAACTTTCCGCCCTAATACATTTTGATATGATTCAAATTTCATTTTGAAAAATAATGCGTTTATTTAGGTATCAAGGAGAAGTTATGGTCTAAAGAATTTTATGTTCCACTTTCTCACCCCAACCACCCCTACTTTGAAATTTCAAGTGACACCGCCTGCCATGTGACACGTTTTTTACGGGAATTCCAGTAAAAATAAAACGGTGCTTCGTATGTTGAAATCGATTCATTTTTAGGAAAGTTATAAACAAGTGAACATCACAATTTTCCATTTTCATAGCAGAGTATTTCAACTTTTCATTGATATCATATTATTGTGAGGGTGAATAATGTTTATACAGGGTGTATAAACATTTTTTACATCTCCTGCTTCTCACAATTTACTACGATTAAGCAGGATGGAAGTTCTACTTTGATGGTTCTTGTCAAACTCAAAATGCTTATGCTGCGAGTTAGATGATGAGTCCAGCGAAGAAGAAAATCTAGTGCCCATTATCGAATATATGAGCACCATAATAACAAAGATACTTCCCTCCCCGAACCGTCAAAGCGCAATTAGTTTAATTTAATTTACAGCTTCCATGTTTTTTTTTATGAAATCAAAGTCCGAAAGAAAAGTTTCCATTATTTTTTTCTTTTACATTTAAGGTCAAAATAATCCTCTTTATTTGGAAATTTCATGAGAGTCCTCAATGGCATTTTGAAACTCATTTAAAAATTTAGGTAGGTACACTGAGTTTTTCCAAAGCTCATTTTTCGAAGCTTCAGGCTTATGCCAATTTTAAAAGCCGATTAGAGCTACGGCTGTTTTTGTATCAAGACAAAAAAATAAATTTGCTTCATAATAAATAGTAAGTATTATTCCTCGTTAAACAAGTATTTTCTGAGATATTAAGCAATAGGTAATATTAAACAGTAAAGATCTTAGAAAAGCTAAAAATTTCAGAAACGACTCAAGATATAATGAGAAATTTCAAGTTAAATAAAAGAAAATTCTATTTTCTTTGGAAAACATTCTATAAAATTTTCTGTGAAATGCATGGTTTGAGTGATATTAGGCCCAAAATGAGCAAAAATCAAAAAATTTTACCAAAAATTTCCTTTTTTGAGCATTGCACAAAATGCTCAAGGCTTTCGTTGGTGCAAAACTGTTGTTTTACCACAATGGTCCTAACAAAATGTCCAGAAATCAGAAATACATGACCTTTTGCAAGGAATGACCTATTTTCAAGAATAATTTGACTGGGCTAGGGAGTTTAAATGGAATAAATAGCACTGTTAGTTATTATTTAAATTTTTTTTTATTAAAATCTCTCTCTATTTCCGTTCGTTACAATAGTTACAAGTCTAATTTGTCAGCCTGTGGCTGACTTAGGTATAGAAAGGGAAGCAGAATTGTTAGGTTTCTAAATTCATTTAATGACTCATTTTATGCCTTTGCAAATTTTCCCAATGCACATTTCCAAAATGACGGAAATATTCAAACATGTAAAATAAAAAAGTTAATGAATAGGAGTTTTAATGTTTAATGTTTTAATGTTTACTCAACGTTAAATTTTTTTGTTCAACTTATTCTCTGATAAAAATGAGTTAACCATTACCATTAATATTTAAAGTTGTCATTGAAATTACCTTTTGGGAGACTAATGGTTTGTAACGAGAACGCGGACTTAATTATTAACGGGATGAGAGAGATATCAAACGAAATAATAATAATTGTTGGTTTTGATGGCCTATAATCAGTATAATATAACCTAAGGCAACATTTCTATTGATTTAAATTTTTCTGTGAATAATACTCAAGGCTGAATTTAAGATTAATCTATAGCGGTGTCATTCTGTATAGGTATACATTATTTATTAGTTCCTGGTCTAGTTATTTCGTGAATTATTTATCCAAGGAATGAAACGTGTACCTAAGTTGATTTTATAGATCAAAATAAACTGCACTATACATTATACAACTGCATTATATAATTATTGTATATTTTTGTGTTGTATGAAAGAATTTAAACGAAGATTGAATAATATGTTTCTTAAAGATTAGGCAATATGTACCTGAACAGCTTTTTTTATAACTAAATAACATAAGTATTTTGTTTTCAGGTGCCATTGCAGCAGGAAACTGCGTGGTAATTAAACCTTCAGATTTGTCACCGGCCACTGCGAATATTATAGCAAATTTATTACCAAAGTACCTGGATAACGATTGCTACCCTGTCTACTTAGGAGGAATCCCCGAAACAACCGAACTTCTCAAAGAACGATTCGATTATATCTTCTACACAGGCTCAACAACAGTGGGAAAAATAGTTCACTTAGCAGCCAACAAACACCTCACGCCAATTACACTGGAGTTGGGCGGTAAGAGTCCCGTCTACATAGACAGCTCTGCAGACCTGGAAACAGCGACCAGAAGAATTTTATGGGGGAAATGCGTAAATTCCGGACAAACCTGCATCGCTCCCGATTACATTCTCTGTACAAGAGAAGTGCAAGAGAAATTCATTTTCTTTGCCCAGAAAATTCTCAAAGAATTTTTTGGGAGTAGTCCCAAAGAATCTCCCGATTTTGGTAGAATAGTTTCAGACCGACACTTCATAAGGCTTACAAATTTTATAAAGGACGGTAAACTTGCTCTAGGTGGCAATTTCGATGCTAAAGAGAGATTTATTCACCCAACCATCTTAATTGATGTTAGTCCAGATGATCCTGTTATGCAAGAAGAGATTTTTGGTCCTATATTACCGATAATGAATGTTAATAATGTAATTGAAGCAATCGACTTTATTAATTCAAGAGAGAAACCTCTTGCTTTGTACATATTTTCAAAAAATAAGAAAGATATTAATCTCATTTTGGGTAATACCTCTAGTGGAGGTGTTACTGTAAACGATACATTAATGCACATTGCAGTTGAAGAGTTACCTTTTGGAGGAGTAGGGCACAGTGGTATGGGCTCATACCATGGAAAAAAATCATTTGATACCTTTACCCATAAGAAAAGTGTGCTGAGCAAAAATTATTGGCCTCTACTCGAAAAGATCCAGTCTGTGAGATATCCTCCTTACAGTGATACAAAATTGAAAGTTCTAGAAAATATTATGAAAAAGAGGAAAGGTGTACCTCTAAAATATTTTTTTTATGCATCCTTGTTCGCAGCTGGACTGGCTACAGCTTTCGTCATACAATATATCTGCAAAACCGCCGAAGACAAGGAAAGAAGTCAGTGAACATATTATTTTGATTAATTTTTTAATTTGGTCGTTTCAAGTTAATCTAGTAGGTATTATAACTACTTGATTCAAGCTGTGTTAAAAAAGCTCACCAAATTTTCTATACCACTGAAACCCTCGTCCAGTAGTTAGATACAATTGTTTTTATATCAGAGAAGCTGGAAGCTGAAAAATTAGGCTAATTATTATTAATGAAAACCATAGCCTTACATAATATATTACAATTTTTAAAACAGAGAAGAATCAGTAATGTAAGAGAGATTCATGCACCGCTGCCAGAGCGTCATATAGGGACTTCCCTGCAGTGCATGTGCATTTTCAATAAAAAAAGCACTGTTAATTTGTAATGTTTGTTAAATTTTCTTTTTGTGTCATCTTATAAAATAATTTTTAAATAAAATGGCGTGCTGTTTACATGCGCCGCCATTTTAAGGGTGATTAGTGAGCCAAATTATATTAAAACAATAATGATGCTTCTATTTCGTAACAAATGAAACAAGAAACAATGGAATTCGTTCACTATCGTTTGTCTCCCAGATTGGAATTTCGCTACTTTTAAAGTAGCATCTGCAGACATACGTAAATGAATAAAATTATTGATATAGTAACATGGCAACAATATGGTAACTATAGTGATAATAAAACAAGTAACTAGATCTAAATAAATTTTAACAGAGTTTACATAGATGTAAATACTACTTAGTTCTTCAGAATCTCCTTAGTTGTTGATATCAAGAAGAAAATCAAGCAATGGAGAGCGATATGACAGTCATTCAGCACAGTGTATTGTTAGTTGATTATGTAAATGTCTGTGAATTTCTAGAGATTCACGAAAATTTAATTTTAAATTTTCAAATTAGATAACTATACCTATAAGATATTATAAGCTCTAGTTCTTATTTACTGTGAATGTGATAAAATTGATTAAGTGATAATATTTTAGGGATATATCTTATTAAAAAAAATAGTAATGTCCGCGTATCCTTAATATTTGTAAACTATTTAAGTAGTCATATATATTCATGAATTTACTTCATTGAAAGCTTATCAGAGTTCTAATTCAAATCTTATGAATACGGCTATTAAATTATAAAATAATCTTAAATATAAATATTTTAAGAAAAAAAATAGCGCTGATAATTCAATAGATGTGCGCAATTCAATAAACTCAATGTTACTCTATTAAGGAACACCCTGTTAACATGAACAAAATGGAAACATTCTCAGTCAGTTTTTTTTTTAAGGGTAAATAGGAATTATTTAATTTCCTTTCCCTTTTATGGTCTCAAGAAAATCTTTTAAAAAGTAGTGCTGGGAACTTATTAACTTTTTTCATGATTACAGTTACAGGATGTTCCTTAATTATATATCATCGAGTTAGTGCGCCATTTTTTTTTAGCACCGTGTATATTAGCTTTTTATAAATTTAACTGTAGTTTTTCCTATGTAATGTAATATACACACAGTTTTATACACGATGTTTTTTAAGTTGGCATTTTTTTAACTGTGTATAGATTGGATTAAAGTAAACATTTTTTATCAAATAACTTTTCTTAAATAAGTCAAAAATAAATGAGATAAAAAATAAAACGATTGAAAAAAAATTTCCCGCATAGCTTGGGCATTTCTCAATATTTTAATTTTATACAAAGAGGTTATTTACTATAAATTAGAGCACTAAAAACGAAGATAAGCACGGGTGAAAAAAGAAGATACAGGGTATATATGACCCCTTGTTTGCTCAAGAACTTCTAAGCCCATCGACTTACAAGATCTTATACTTAACATCGGCGATTTCTTACAAATAAAGGTATAGGTACCTATAAATATTCGAAATTCCCCATAGTTTTTGAGTAAATTGAGTCTAAACCACCTTAGACCACTTATTTTGCTATACAAAAATACAAAATCATGGATTATTTTAATTTATATTTTATATCCAAAGATAACAATTATTAATATCGCAAAAATGAGATTTTTTTTTCTATGATAAAATTTAAAGAAAAAGAGATGAAAAGGGGTCATATACCTACCCTGTATTTACGTCACTGATGAATTTTTTCACCCGTATTAATATTCGTTTTTTGTGCTCTAAATTATGATAAATAGCCTCTTAGTATAAAATTAAAATATTAAGAAATGCCCAAGTTATGCGGCGAAAACTGAAAAATACTTTTTTTTTCAACATCCTGTATCTCGTTTATTTTGACTTGTGAAAAAAAATTGTTTACTTTAAGCAAATCTACGCACATTTAAAAATAAAGTATCAACTTAAAAAACACCATGTACTCACAGTGTCATTTTTTCTGATTTCAAATAAATTTTTCAATTTATTTAAATTATTTCAATTTGAGAAATAAATTTATGCAGTTCTTTCTCAACATGGTACTAATCAAATCTACCCAATTTCTCCATATCTACTATATCTCATTTAATAACTAGGAGGAGTAAACTGCAAAGTATCATTTACACCCCTAAAAGTCACCAGATTAAATCACCAGATTTTTTTTGGCGGCAAATTTGAATTGCAACAATAATTATTAATAAGGAAGATAGAACTTGTTTTCGGTGTAGGAAATCTACTTTTCAGGAGAGACTCTACAGCAGTATCACAAATCATTGTGATTTGCATAATATATCAGTATTATAGTGCTGAATGATTTTCTGAATATAAATAGAATGAAATTGAATAATTTATAGATATTTCGAAGAATATTAAAAGGATAATAATTATTAACATTCATATTAAATTGATTCAAAGTACTTTATTTTAGGCAATACTTATGTGACAAATTTAATGTAACATATAAATAATATAAATTTTATGTACCTATGTATTATATGACACATAACATCGTAGATAAAGTTTTTATTTTACATTTAATAATATATAATTTGTGGATAAATTATAAACAATTTTTTTCAGTTTTTGTAGGACCAGATTCAAAGTGTGTTGTTGAAACTAACTTTATCACATACAGCAGTCCCTGTTTGGTCTAAATCCGCACCTTGTTCGATTGGAATAATTATGTTCTTCAATTATTGGTGAAGTACGCATATAGAGTAGTTTTTCCAAAATCTTGTAGGTGACACTCTTTTCTTCCCGTTTCTTTGGAGGAGGCATCCTCTCATACTTGTACTTGATGTAGGATTATCCATAATGGCACTTGAAACTGTTTGCAGGATGAAAATGGAAAGCCAAAAATAATTTCAAAATTCTGAAAAGGATGTCTGTTCTCTAAAAAGAACTGAATGGGCTTCAAAAAGAACTTATTTGGTTTTGAAATAGCTTTTAAAGAACTTATTTAGAACAACTTTAGAGTTTTGGAAATAACTGATTATAAAACTGATGTGTCACATTCGACGCTGACATTGTAAACAATAATGACACGACAATAAAAAAACAAGCGTATATGTAGTGTTGAGCGTTGCATACATTCAATTTCCTGTACAAGTTTTGCTGGGTGTAATTTTGCCTATGAATTGACCAATGAGAAGCATCTTTTTTTGGCGGTTTATTTAAATTTACTCCTCCTAGTTATTAAATAAGGTATAGCATAAAATATTTGCGATGACATTCGGGAAGCACAGGGGAAAAATTCATAGAAGATTAACCTCAACACTGTTCCATATGTACGCACCATAATAAAACTTCATAAGACATAATGTACATATTATAAAGAAAAAGTACACCTATATGTATTGAAGAAAAAAGTTGTTATATTTCTTACCCCCATTTTTTTTTCGGTCAACTAATAAAAAAATAAACAGCAAGTGCTATAACTGCTATCCAGGACCGGACTTCCACAGGCAACTTTTAGTGGCGTTTTTTTTGCTAACCAAGCATTTGCTTGGTTAAAAAGAAATGAATATCTTATTCCTAATGTTACTTTAGGTAAGTCCTCCACTCCTATAATACAGGTTGATTCACAGTCGATGGTACCTTAGACGTTTACGGGAAACGAGTCATTGGATTTTTCTGGAAATTTAGTCACTTGAATTTGAATAATTGGCTCTGCTCTATCGATCTAAAATATTTTCGGCATTGCGACGTTGCCGTTTATTTCTAAAAATTGCAACAACGTTGATGTTTTTAATGAGACAACCTATGTATATTATTGCATTTCTGGGTTCTATATTGTTTTCCGGTTATTTTTGTATAAAAACTCCTATAGGTGACCTATTTTTAGCAGTTTTCGAAGAATTAAATAACTTCGTTACTTTTTAGTAAAAAAAAAACTTACTATTTAGGAATAGGAACGTATTAGATCATTTGAAAGGAATTCTAACTGTCTCTTAGAATATTTGAAAATATACAGGGCCTTTCAATTTAAAAAACCGCACTTTTCATAATTTTCGTATGCAGCGGTAACAGCACAATTTTTGAACGACCTCGTATAACGCAGAACGAATTTTTTGACGTAGAACTAATAGAGGGACATTGGCAAATTATATCCAAAATTTCAGCTTTCTGCAAATCACAACACTGCAGTAATAAACATTTAATGGGAGCCACGTTTTGACTAAAAAGTAACGAAATTATTTAATTCTTCGAAAACTGCTTAAAATAGGTATAGGAGTGTTTATACAAAAATAACCGGAAAACAATAGCGAACCCAAAAATGCAATAACATACAGGATGTCTCATTTAAAATATCAACGTTGTTGCAATTTTTGTAAATACGCGGCAAAAATAATTCCGAAAATATTTTAGATCGATTAGAGCCAATTATTCCAATTAGAGCCAAATGACTAAATTTTCAGAAAAATCCAATCACCCTGTAGACGACATACCGAAACTGTAGGATAATAACCAGATGTAAATAATGACCAAACCAACTTACAACAAATTAACTTTCAACCCCAAACTTTAAGATCCCAACTTTAAATCTTTGTAGATTATCCACATATTACGCGGGACACCCTGTATAATATAAAATAAAAAGATTACTAAATCTGAGTGTAAGTATAATTTGCTGGGATAATAAAATTTTCGTAATCCTTGGCTTTTAAGATCGGTGTGACATATTGTGCCATCAATCGGAAATATCATTATCAGCTGGAAGATCAAACATTGGCAAATAATGGAATGCGGCGACCCACGCAAGTTGATGTTATTCACATGCCCATCCATTTGCGGAATATGTTACATAATGATTTCTTGCCTTCCAAAAACTAATCAACCCAGTATGCATATTATTAGTCCAATACAAAGCTTCCTGCTTTCATTGCTCTAATTATTACATAAACTACGTAAACAAAGCATCTAGGTGAACCTAACTACATATGAGCAAACATTCGTTCATTACAATTTTCATTGAATGGATTATTATCAAACGAGAAACATTAACTAAATTGAAATACCCAAGTACTAAGAGAATAATAATTATTCTGGGTCGATATAAAAGATTAGATATAAGGTACCCGATGGCTATTTGTATCTATTACACTACATAGTCAATAAGTATTATAAACATTACAATCATTTGTTTTTGTTTTATTAACCATTATTAATTGGAAAATTTTACAATCGCTAATATACAAAATAAAGGTATCATTGCAATAAGACCGTTTACTATTACTTATATCATCTATTTAAAAGCACATCACACATCACACGAAGTTAAAATGATCAAGCCAATATGACTTCAGATCAGAGTAACATTATTACTTTGTAGCATACTGAATTAAGTAAGCAAAAGCTATTCCTAACGAAAATAAAATCAAGTGTGGTAAAATCCAAAAAGGGAAGCCTTTTCTTCGTTTCAAGATCAAGTTCGAAATTTCAGCCTTTTTCTCGCTATAAGGTGGATATCTAATATTCTGTATAATTTCTTCGATCGGAGAGAGTCTTTTCATTAACACACCTTTATGATGAACGAATGTATCGAACCCATATTTCCCATGGTAAGAGCCTATGCCGCTCTGCCCTACACCACCAAACGGTAAGTTTTCAGTTAATAAATGGATCACTGTATCGTTAACTGCTACACCTCCACTGGACGTTTTCTTGAGAAATAAATCTTTCACAGAACTGTTGTTAGTGAAAACATATAACGCTAACGGTTTTTCTCTTTCATTGATAATCCCTATGGCTTCTTCGGGGCTTTCGACAGTTATTATTGGTAATATTGGTCCAAATATTTCTTCTTTCATAACAGCATCGTCCAAGGTACAGTTTATCAAAACCGTGGGTGTTATAATTCTTCTGGTCTCGTCATATTTTCCACCTAAAGCTACCTCTCCTTGTTCGATGAATTTTAAAAGTCTATTAAAGTGACGTTGATTTATTATTCTGGATAAGTCAGGTGAATTTATAGGATCTTTTCCATAGAACTTTTTCAGCACTTTACCGGCCTCTTGTAGAAAACTTTCCTGCACCTCTCTTGTACACAACAGGTAATCTACAGCGACACAAGTTTGTCCGGAATTTATACATCGTCCCCAGATAAGTCTCTGGGCAGCCACAGTCATGTTGCAGGTATTATCTAGATATGCCGGGCATTTACCCCCTAATTCCAACGTTGTTGGGGTGAGATGTCTTGCAGCAGCCTGATAGACGAGTCTTCCAATGTACGGTGATCCGGTGAAGAAAATGTAGTCGAATCTTTCTTCAAGCAGTTCGTTGAATTCATTAATTCCTCCTTGATATACTTTGAACGTTTCAGGATCAAGATATTTTGGGAGCGTAGACGCTAGGAACTTTGACGTATTTTGGGCTAGTTCTGGTGTTTTCAAAAGGACGCAGTTTCCTGCTGCAATTGCTCCTGAAAACAAAACATAAATGTTTATAAAATATTTCCAAAAACATAATTTTTTGACGCTTTTCTTATAACTTAAATGTGTTTTATAGCAGGCCCAACAAGTGTGCCAATAATATTGGCCAATAATGTTTTATGAACTAAGAACATAGATACAGGTCTCTCAACTGATAGTGTTAAAGAAGACAACTGTGTTCCCTGGTTGGTAATAATTGCTAAAAAATTCTGAAGTCATTGACCAAAAACAAGTGACGTCATAATAATTTGTTACATGTCAGAAGATGGCATTTTAAAAACAAAATCGGCTCTCAGAGCGATTGCCATAGATACGTCACATAAGGGAATTATGAATTTTGTCCCAAACTAAACACAACACACTGTATAACAGCAGCCTAGAATAAAAGTACAAGTTGATTTACGAAAGTAAATTCCATTTTTAGGTAGAAATTTGGAGTGAAGTAATTCATAATAAGAATTCAAAAACTTGTTATTATTAACAACTTTACCCCGATTCTTGGAAACACAATTCTGACTAGCTGATGGCTAAAGTATTGCTTTACGGACTTATATCGTATAAATTAAAAGTAAATGATTTATTTCCTGAACATAAATTTTTACAAATTATCGATTTACTTAAAATATGTATTGTGCAAAGAAACCTACAATTTGGGTTAAACTTTAATAATAATTTGGCAACACCTATAACAAGACTTTGAAATTACATATAAAAAAATTATTTCCTTTAATAAAAATGTTTTAGTTACAACTACCGTAATAATTGCAAGAAAAGTATTCTTACTGATATGAAAGAATCACGTAATTAAACAATGCATGTGGAAGAAGATTCTAACACCTAGTTAGGTATGGGTAACGTGGAAGGTGGAAGGCCTTGTTACCAATAATAGTACAAGGTACATACTTGTTTATATTGTCCTTACACATCAAGGTGAAGATATGGAAAAAGAAAAAATCAAAAGAAGACAAAGGCCGGTTCTAGAGGACTTACATAACAGTTTTGTCGATTGTTGGAATTTTGCAAATAATGATTGTACTAATATTTACATTTCCAATTAGAAATGATATTGATTTTCAACTACATAAATTTAATGCTCTTATCATCAACTTCTTTTGCAAGAGTAATTATTGAGCATTTTTTGCAACAATAATTAACGATGATGAATTTGGAACGGTTTTCTGATACTACCTATACTTCCTACAGGATGTCCCAGAATAATGGGAACAAATAAATAACTTCCGAGTATTAACGAAGTTACAGGGCGTTCAATAATAAAAAAAGTACAGTTTTTGTTAAAACTCCAAAACGGCTTTATATTTTTTTATGAATTTTTTTGTGTCGTTTTTCTATTACCTCACGGCCAAAGCTGATATTACTAAAAAACCAATTGCGGAGAAGCGGCAAGCAGAAACTTACTTTGGAGGAACATTTTCACTGACGGAGAAGCGGCAAAGCAGAAGCAGTAAGTTACTGCACATTATTTTAGACGTTCAACTTGTGTACCCTTCAATTTTTACGCCACTGAAAAATTCACTAAAAATTCTGATTTTGACATAATTTGCAAAAATCTATATCTTTCTGGTACAAAAAGTACATAAGGTTTGTTATGTATATTCTTAACAGTTTTTTGAGTTTTTGAAATATGTAATTAGATTCCAAAATGACAAAAATGTATAGGTTTTTCGTCAATCTTTATCAACTTTTGAAAAAATTTACAATGAAAATTTGACGGAGGCTTCTTCTTCTCCAGATCCCCGATCACGAAAAAATCCTTTCTTTTATTTTTATACAGGGTGATTTTCAAGTTGTCATTTTTTTGACACCCGGTAGAATTTAATAAAGCGAACAACTTTATTCAAATAACTTTTCAGAATTAATAGGTCAAAAATAAAAGAGATACAGCCTTTATAATAGTTTGAAAAAATGAAAGTCCATCCCTGTGATAAATTCAGGTAACTAAACTAATTCAGACAGATGGAACGAAAAAAATTACATTACCAAAGATTACGCAGGAAACAAGAAAAAAAAATAATACGAAATAAACTAAAATAAATTAATTAATATAGGTAAATTAAATAATAATAAAAAAACCAATAAGGCTAGAAAATTCAACCAAATTGCACTTAATAATAACACCACTGCCCTGAAAACTATTTTCTCCTAACAGAAAAAAGTTTATAAATTTTCATAGATGTGATTTATTGAAACGAAAGTGTTTAAAAAACCATCTTACATCAGACTTTTTGGATTTCTGTCAGACCTTCATGCATAATAATTTATCACAGGACTGGACTCTCATTTATTTAACTATCAAAGGCTGTATCTCTTTTATTTTTGGCTTGATTGAAAAAATGTATTTGAAAAAGTTGTTCGTTTTAATGAATTCTTCAAGATGTTAGAAAAATGATTCAACTTCAAAATCAGCCTGTATGTAAATATTACTGAATCCATATGTCCCTGATTCAAATTAAAAACATGTCATTATTGCTGTAATACATCAGGGTGAGGATTTTAAAGTGTTAAAATATTTCGAAAAAGATTAAAAATATTTAAAAAAAATTTTGAGAGGGTGGTAAGTACTGGGGGGAGGGCATGTTTTACGATATTTTTAACATTTTTTCCTTTACCCCATTTTGAGGGGTGGGGATAAATTTTAAATACGAACCCTAATTTTTATTGCAGATTCGGATTTTACGGCTGAAAATGCTTAAAAAGTATCCCACCTTCTTGGAGGTGGAGTGGGAAATAAATTCACAATTATTATAGTTAGGAACCATGATTTTTATTGCAAATTCTGATTTATGGCTAAAAATATGTACTTAGAATTTATTTAAAAAAATTTTCTTCGATTCATGGAATTTTTTTCGTTCAATTACAGTAATAAGAAAAAGCGAAAACAAGTAATTTTGTTGATTACAGCGCCTTCTATCATGAATCGTGAAAAATGTTACCAACAAATTCTACTTATTTTTGATCGTAAAATCCTAATCTGCAATTAAAAAAATAAGGGTTCCGCAGTAAAATTTGATATTTAACCCCTGCCCCACCTACAAGAAGTGGGGAGAGCCATTTCTTACATATTCTCAGCCATAAACTCCGAATCTGCAATAAAAAATAAGAATTTTTAATTAAAATCTTAAGCTCCCCACCCCTCACAAGAAGTCAAAGGAAAAAATGTAAAAAATATCGTAAAATATGCCCCCCCCCCCCTGTTCTTACTACGCCTTCAAAGTTTCATGAAAATATTTGAAACCGTTTTCGAGATATTGCATTGTAACGCTTTAATAAAATCCTCACCCTGTATAAAAATGTATTTTTTTTAACTTTGAGCACCCTTAACTTCGCTAATACTCAATTTAGAGGGTAGGTTCATTACGACTTTTTGTCTTAAAATAAAGTAAATATTCTACTTTTGAAGTTTGTCCCCTTTACTCTGGGTCAGCCTCTATAAGGTGTAAATAAACATGTGCAAAATAATTTAGGCGGGGGATTCCTTGTCGAATGTTAGGGAGGTTTTTGAGTTGAAAATAACGCAATTCGCCTCCCTTAAGGGGAGCGTATGAAAGGGGGAGTCAAAAAAATAAATTTAAACTTTTTTCCTTTCTAAAATGTATTTTAGATAGTCTGATTTATTCTAAATGAGCAAAATGTCTTGTAATATTTTCGAAAATTTCTGGGATACGGTATACACCGTGTTTTATATTAAGTCGGCACTATTGCTAACTTCGTTATTATTTAACCTAGAAAGTCGGTTAAATTAGCAAACTAGTAGTATTTTTTCTCCTGAATAAAATGGCGAAAACAGAAAAACAATTGAACATCGCGTTTTCGAGATATTTTTAAAAATGTAACTTTTTTAATGGAACACCCTATATATTTTTGGATGGATCGGTTGCAAATTTTTTTTAAAGGAAAAAGTCTTTATGCACTACTTATGATCCTAAAATAATAAATTCATTAATTATTCATTATTTTATTACTCCCAAAGTAGGCTGCGACAATTAATGTAATTTAGTGTACCTACCTACGTAATGTAAGGTAAAAAAATATATCGTCCTCAATAGTGTATTTTTCAATAAAAAAATACACAAAAAAAGGAGTTGTTATATTGAAAAGGATTTAATTTTAAATAAACAAATAACAGAATTTGTCTGCGTTTTAAATTAAGTCGGCACTATTGCTACTTCGTTATTATTTGAGCTAGAAAGTCGGTTAAATTAGCATAATAGTAGTATTTTTTCTCTTGAATAAAACGATGAAAACAGGAAAACAATTGAACATCGCGTTTTCGAGATATTTAAAAAAATGAACATTTTTTTATGGAACACCCTGTATATTTTTAGATGGATCGGTTGCAAAAAATTTTTTAAAGGAAAAGTCTCTATGCACTATGATCCTAAAATAATATAATTTTACACACAAACAAGTTCTGTTATTTGTTTATGTAAAATTAAATCCTTTTCAAGGAAACAACTCTTATTTTTAGTGTATTTTTTTATTGAAAAATACACTATTGAGGACGACATAATTTTTTTACCTTACATTACGTAGGTACACTAAATTACAATAATTGTCGCAACCTACTTTGGGAGCAATAAAATAATGAATAATTAATGAATTTATTATTTTAGGATCATAGTGTATAAAGACTTTTCCGTTTAAAAAAAAATTTGCAACCGATCCATCTAAAAATATATAGGGTGTTCCATTAAAAAAATTACATTTTTTTAAATATCTCAAAAACGCGATGTTCAATTGTTTTTCTGCTTTCGCCATTTTATTCAGCGGCAAAAATACTACTAGTTTGCTAATTTAACCGACTTTCTAGGTTAACGAAGTTAGCAATAGTGCCGACTTAATATAAAACACGGTGTATACAGTGTAAATGAACAAGTGCAAAATAATTTTGGCGGGGGATTCCTTGTTGAAAATTAAGGAGGTTTTTCAGTTTAACTCTCCTGTTGAGCTAGGCTCTAAAGGGGTAGGGGGCGTATTTGATCTTCAAGGAAAAAATTTATTTTAATTCAACTATATGTACATGTTTCTACAAAATTTCTACCCCATGTAAATCATGTAGGTACTTATTACGTAATTAAATTTAAATTATTTATTCTACATCATTAAATAAAAAAATCACAGGAGAGATTTTTTACAATAAGTCAGGTAATCCAAAATACAATTTATTGGTGGTAAGTCTGTAAAACTATTAGAAGAAAGTGGCGTGGGAAATATGTTCTAGAGGGTGACTTTTTTTCACTCCTTAAAACAGTTGGGGGAAACTGACGAATTTACCACCGAGTATACTCACAATATCAGACTACGTTGGCCCGTATTTAAGAAAAAACAAAACTAAAGAACTATTTTTTGTCACCACCTTCAAGAGGTTACAATCAGAATATAATTTTTTTATTATAAACTCTTAGTTTTCAATAAATCAAAGAAATTGAAAAAAATATTTTCAAACTCTAAATTGGTATTCTTAGAATGGGTATATCTTGGGTGGGTTGGTGGGTATAATGGAAGTGTTTTTTTCACGCAACGAGATGAGTTTGCGTAAAATTATGGAGCTGTTACCTATACTATTCTACAGTCTATACCAGAAATGCCATAGGCGAATAATTAGGTATTACGTGAATATATGAATAGGATTCTTAATTTCTATACTGGTAGGAAAACCATCGTAAGTATATAAATTATTATCATTTAACATATTTCCTTTCTTTCTCTACCGTATAAGTTGTACGGTATAGACATTAATTGATATAGACAGTTTCTTTGATTCTAAAATTATTATGTTATAAGCTGTAGGCTTATTTCATAACCACCCCCATCCTTGTCACGGTGATTTATGTGCATTTCACTTAACAATTTAATTACTTAAGTTAATTGTATCTATAAATATAATATCTCAAAATGATCAGTCTCTTAATAATTATCAACAGTATATGATGAGCGATATTTGGGAGACATGCTTTGAGGAATACTGTCCCTCTTGGATTTTTTTATTTTCTGGATATTCTATCACCAAACAAGTGAAAGCTCCTTAAATTTATTAATGAATACCTTAAATTATTAAAAAGGTAAAAGAGAACCTTATTTTTCCGAGGTAAAATCTCAACGACTTTTTTATTGAAAATATCCTGTATAACTTCAAAAACCTTGTTCAACGCGAAGGGACAGTTTCTGAAGCGCAACTCGGAGAGATCACGGGGAAAATTCGCGCATTGGACGCGCGTAAATTTTAAATATGATTCGCTGAAAATGACATAATTTGAGGTGACACCCTGGATTAATAAAGATAGAAGAACTCCTTATTAGGTGATGCTGAGGTATGAATTTTTTGATTGGCTCGACGAGGCATCCGGATCCCGGTGGTGAATTAGGCAGAAGAGGAAAGGCGATGAGATACCTGAGATGAGATAATATCGCAGTATCTACGCCTATGTCTACATTTTTTAAAGAAGTTTGCGAAGTACTTACCACACCAGTGCTTTCTTTTCTTCCCGAATCGGACTTCATCTGTTAAAGCTAATAAGTCGTTCTCGCAAAAATACGTTGCGAAATCTTCATTAACTAGGTACATCGCAATCATTTTTCGACATGTTTATCTAAATATCTATAAGATCTACAACAAATATCTAATTAATTCAGTCAATTAAATACGGAAGTGACTTTTTCCTTTTCCGATCGCTGAATAATATCGAACTTCCTGTGATTTCTAGGATTAGACGCCGTACGTTTATTTTTATTTTTTGAAGACACTTGAAGTTATTCTTAACAAAGTACATATGTCTATTGTGACTTCCTCCGAGAACAACTCCAGTTTACCTTGAAGAAGAGACATCTGACTCCCTAAGATCTTTATAAATTTCTCTTTTAAAACCCCGCGTTTTCGTAAGAGAATTACATTGAAAATAAATTAATTAAATTTTCTTATACTTTCAATTCACGAGAGTAGATCACTTTTAGTGAAGTAAAAATTTGTTTCCTAATAATTAGACTCTTATAACTTCCAGAAATTTAAAAGTTTGTAAAAATACTACGAATTATTTATCCCCCGTTTATTTCTGGAAGAATCTAGTGACACTGCATTAGAGATATTATTGCCATATCCTATAAGTAGGTTGTATAATATTTAGCAATTATGAAAGATAAGACATAAACTAATAAGCTCATAAAAAACTTTAATAATGTTAGAACGCGTATTTACATATAATTTGTCCGATCTTCTTTGGATTGGTGAAATTTTGTATGCGGAGATACGGAATGAGCTCTTAAAATAATTGAGCAACTGGTGATTTCGCAATAATTAATTATTAATACATATACCTAATTATTAATTTCTAGATTTGGGTATTAAGATTACAATATTTTACGGTAGGTAGAGTAAAAATGTGTTTGTATTTCTTTTGATGTCGATTTCAGTTCAACAATTTATAAAAGGTCAACAACATTCAAGACAAAGCTGTTTCATGCTTCATGCAACCGGCAGTATTTCAAATCATATTTTTTTCTTGGGAAATAATTAAGTTTCTGTTTTATTTAATGGGATTTATGCAGTTGGTTCAGATGATTAGGTGAATTCTTCTCAATTTTAAGACACCTAATGGAAAATTAGTAATTTTTTTCTTAGGTATTTAGAGGATTTTGTGTTCAAATAATTAAGTATATGGCTTATAGTTTTAAATATAGCTATTTATAGAAAAACAATTTTTTCTAAGAGAAAAACAAAGATACTATTTTCATTTTTCATTATCGTTAATGAAAAGAAGTTTCCAAAAAAAATTGATATTGAAATTAAGACGAAGTAAGTACCTAGGTATACCTACCTACTAAATGTAATTTTTTTTTAAATAATCAGAAATTTGAAAATTCATTTTTTATCAAAGTTATATTCATATCTTCTATATTTTTGAGTTTTGAGACTATCAAGTAAGCTGAAATTGACACAACAATATAAAAAAAATATACAACAAAAAAAACTTAAGACTTCGGAGAATAAAAAAAAATACATATTTTTTTGCATATTTTTGTGAGCTTTGAGACTATCAAGTGAGCTGAAATTGAAACAACCAAAAAAAAATCAAAGTCTTTCTTCATTTTCGAAAAAAACAACAGTATCAATATTTTCACAATTTCAAAAAAAAAATTTCGGTTAGTAAAAACCAGTCTGTATACTTATACCTGATTAGGACAAAAAAGTTTTACAGCAGGCAGACAATATCGCACTCTCATTCTGAATTCTGTATGTACAATTTCCTATTGTGAAAAATGATTAATCGTGTCTTTCATAATCTAATTAAACCATACCATTGCACTGATTTTTGAAGCTTTGCGTAATTTTAAGTGATGTTCAGATTAAACGGAAACGTTTGCATAAGAAATGATATGTTAAACTAGAGAGTAGACATAATGATATGCCTACCTACTCTTTATACGGTTCAACCAGGCTTAAAATTCGTGTTAATCGAGAAATTTTTAAATACCTATAGAATTTTATAATTTTTTTCAAGGTCGCGGAAAAATTAGTCCCTCTCAAAGATCTGGCAAAAAGGAATCGTAGGGGATTGAAATTTTTGTGGCAGTAAGACATCCACAAGGAGTGGTCTGGTATTGCACTTGAGCCAAATCGGCCGAGCCGTTTCAAAATGGCGACCTTTTGGTATACCACTTTTTCGCGCATCACCCTGTATAACCCAATATTATGTCAAAAGTTGAACAACTCAAAAACAAAATCGACCTGTTTTTTTATTTTTTCAAAACAACAGCCCTCTCCGTTTTATCGAATTTATTCCTTACTTTTCTCGCGCACTGTATTTATTGATGAATACGGGCCATAGTAAAGTGCCATGTGAAAGTTAATATAGGGACATGTAAGACGTTTTCGGATATTTGGATAAAAAATTACGATTTTCACTTGCTTATAAACTCATAACCTTCTCAATTTAGACTGAAACTGCAAAAACCAATTTACTGGACTTTCTCGGGAAATATGAAAGTACAATGATATACAGGGTGTCTTATTTTATAAAATAAAAATAGATCATTTCGTCATTACTGAGCCAAGGAACACCATCAACATAAATTAAATTAAAAAATTGACCAGTTTCAGTTTTTTTTAAATTACCTATTATTCTACCAAAATATTGAATGAGGAATGAAAATATTATCCGTTACATAATTTGATTCGCACCCTTTGATTCGAATAATTTGATTACCACCCTTATTATCTAGTCAAGAAGGGATGTTTTAGGAAATCGTCCTGCATCAACAAAACAGTTAGGGGAAAAGTTGGCGGATGTATGGGGAAAGGGGATAAGTCAAAATCATATTTCAAAATTCCTTTAACTTTAATAAATATGTGCTTCTTTTCACAGAAAAAATTAGATTTGAACTATAGTTATTCCATTTTACACATTAACAAATAAGTACTATCCACTGAGAAATGAATCAAATCCCTTTTCCCATACATAAAACAGTCATTTTTTATATTCCTTGTGAACTTAACCAATTTCACATTTTTTCGACTTATCGACTTATACCCCTTTCCCCATACATCATACATCCGCCAATTTGTCAAGTAAAAATTAATCGAAATATTTCAAGTCATCCCTACTGCCCTACACCCGAGACCACCCTCTCTAAAATCTGTAATAGAATTCTATAAAAATCCCATTTCAGATGTTTCTAAATTAGAGTTGGCTGTGTAAAATTTGAATTATATTGGCAGGTACCTTTTGGAATACTGAGCTTTGAACTATTACTTTTGACAAGCTAAAATTTTTAAAGGTGAAGAAGTATGAATCTAATCAAATTTGACTTTGCTTTTATACTTTGCTCTGTGCTGCCAAAACGAGCAAATATTATTTGAAGTAGGTGCATTGAACTTACATTTTGAAAATAAGCTTCGTTTGTAATTTTGGGATTAATCTCCTTCGTTGTTTTGAATGTTTTTTATAATGACTATGTCCTTTGAGTTTTTTTCAACTTTAAAATCGCTAACATTTTAAATTATCGAATAAATTTAAGTTTTTAATACCAAATTTGAAAGTGATTGACAGATAATAAAATATAATAGAACTTTTTAAATGAAAGTTAAAACTTTACAATAATGGGAGGCTAATAATTATGTATTTTTCACTAAAAACCAAAATAATAAAAGCAAAATATTATTATGAAAACAATCATTTTTTTCATACTTCAAAAATATAATTTATGTAATATAAAAAGATTAATATCAGTGGCATTATGAGCACTGTGGAAGTCATTTGCCCTTTCTTAGCTCAAATCGACTATCCAGGGTGTCCAGCTTTAAGAAAAAATATCACAGCCAACTCTAATTTAAAAACATCTGGAATGGCATAAATTTTTATTTTATTAAATTTCAATGCACATTCGGCTAGTACCTGCCTACCTAAATATTTGAGCATTCAAAAGATGCAGTTTGAGAAAAATAAATCAGGTTAAAACTTTCGAAAACTTTCAATTTTTTATGAGACACTTTTAATCTGCATATACGTGTATATCGTAACAATAGCTTTTAACATAAGAACTTTCAATTTGAAAAGAAATTTTGTATAAAAATCACGAATATTATAGCCGAAAACAGTAGTGGCACACACGATAATAAATAAAAATTGGTTATATTTCTTTTTAATTATACCAATAATCAATATGAGCATATATGTCTAAATAAATGTTTCCAAATCAAATGGCATCAAAAATCACACTATGAAAATATTAATTATTTATGTTTCTTTTAATTATTTAATTTTAGCGACTATACCTAACTTAATTCTCACATTTTTTAATGATCATAATTTATGAATTACTTACCAATGAGGGGTCCTATTGATAACAGAATCGGATAATTCCAGGCTCCCACAATCAACACAATTCCATAAGGATCCTTATAGATATACAGACCGTCCAACCAATTAATCAACCTCTTCGAAGGTTTCTCAGGATTCGCCCACCTTTCCAAATTGGCCAAAGTATGATGGAGATCATTCCTAACGATGTCTATTTCGCCGTTCTGCCCTTCCTGTCTTGGCTTCCCCATGTCTTCATACAGAACATCAAGTATGTCATTTCTTTTATCCTGGAGGAATTGTCGCAAACGCTTGAGCTGGTTTCTTCTATAATCCAGGGGTCTGGTTTTGCCTGTATTGAAAGCAATTTTCAGTTCCCTGACAAGCTGCTTGGCAGTTTTGGGGGTGTTGAATTTCGTGTCGTCCATGTCGATGATCGAGTCACCCCTCGCAGAATTAGATGGTGTTTTGGGGGTTGTTGTTATCACTTCGGTGTTGTTGTTATTAAGAGACATCGTTATGCTAGAGTAGAGTAACAGTGTGAGATTTCCTGATTTGGATGGCGTTACAAAAACGACTGGTGTATCTGAGAAATCGTGGATTTCTTGCAGTCTCTCCTATTGCTGGCCCGAGCTGCAGGTTGTTATGAAATCAATTTAATTATGTAGGAAAGAACCGGCCGCTGTGCTCGCCATACTACTCGTAAAAACAACTATTCTATTATTTAATCTCTAACATTTCACATATGCGTGTATGCATTATAAGGTTTTAGCGTTACATGTCTTCACTTTCCTCAGTCGATATTGACAATTAAGTTCTTAGCGTAGCAGATAATATTGATAGGAGAGTTCAATGACTAGTTATTTTTATTTTTATTTTGTTCTACCTATGTAAAGTAGGTAGTTAATGAGCGAAACCCACTATAGTACTTCACCATTAAATGTAATATAAATCTCTTATATTTATTTATGGAATGTTTATGTCGATCTTATCTTGGATCGGCTTTACTGTAACAGATTTCAACACATATTGCGAGCCCCTTTCACCTTATACTTCAGTAAGAAAAAATAAAAAATATTACAGAAATGTGTTTTTCAAGTTAAACTTTCTATTAATTCCATGATAAAAGAAAAACGCCTTGTTGTTGAATATCATTAAAAAAGCCTTCACATTTTTTCCTCATCCCATTTTAACATTCTTTTTCAAGATACAAAAGGTGCGTTTAAAGTTAAAATAAAAAAAAAATTATTCATAGGTATAATCTTTAGTGTTTCTTGAGATATTCAGTTGACATTTTTCACTGAATTACATTACTTAATATACATATTATGTTTACTTACATACTTACTTATTATTACGCCGGTAGGTATACACTTTTTTCAAAATACACAACTCAATAAGAGAATCGACGCGCGAAAGATGGAAACAGAGGGAATAGAACTCATTGATCCTCAAACTTTTGCCTGTGCAACGCCTCTGGTTTAAATTAAGGTATTGGTTTTTTTTATCAAGCGTAGGTACATTTCTTTTATGTTTCTAACTCTGATATAATTTGGATTTATATTATAGGACTTGCTTTACGAGATGCTGCAATTTATTTGACTATTATGTGTCATTGATCAATTGGTTGTTTTAGGGTCATAGGTATGTTATTAGACTAAAAGAATTGGTTTGGTGCTATGCAGTGTGTCCTGTGTAAGTGGCATTACATGGGGATCTTGGAACGGCAAGAGATACAGGGTCGGTTAAATTATAGAAAAGTTGCACAATTTAATGCTTAATGAGAATCTGAATTTTTTCTTTGAATATTTCCAGTCGTTGCTGAAATATCCTGAAAAAACTGAAAAATCTAAATTTCTTATTTTAGTCATATCTTTTTTATTATCGGGAAATAATGAATTATTTTTCTTAAGCTTACATAAGTCGTCAAAAGCTATCCATTTGACATTACAAAAATTTTCAAAGCCGACTAGATCTCAGAGTTTTCATAGCCAACTTTTGTTTTTCTTATGGCCGCCATATTGGTTTTTTATGTCGTTCGGTATAAAATAAATCAAGGAAACCAAAAATTAATAACATAAAAAAAAAATTCAAAAATTGTGTTATTCTTTTTTCTGAAAAAAAAACCAAATTTTTTTTCAATTTTATTAATTTTTGGTTTCCTTGATTTATTTTATACCGAACGACATAAAAAACCAATATGGCGGCCATAAGAAAATTAAAGTTGACTATATGTAAGTTAACTGTGTAAGATAACTAAGGTGTTGGAACAAGACTCCCCAGTGCGACCCGATATCGTCACCACTCGTCACGTTACATCTGTTTTACCCATTTGTTTTGTTGCTCTCGCTCGCAATGGTTAGTTCTGCCGTACTCTTCTCTCGGACAAGCGCACAAGCGCTAGCATAAATGATTCACGCATATTCGCTGATAAACGCGTGCTCTTATGTTCTAATTTTATTAATATTTAAATGTTAAAATGTCACTCGATGAAATACCCGTTATAGTTTCATCGCATCAACTTCTACAATTAGGCAAATCACAGTTTCTACCCATTTTTGCTTATCGCTTCTTCAGAAAAAAATAAAATTGAGTAGCATGACACCCTGATAATGGCAATTTGCATGTGTAAGAGCAAGAGGTCAGAGCCCAGCTGGCAAGACTCTCTCATACACTGAGGTTCTGGTTTTCGTCGCGCGCTTTACTGTTGAAATACGTGCTTCGTTCACTCACCTATATATCTTACACCGTGCTATATGGAAACGTTGGGATCATAGTAGTAGTCGGCTTTGAAAATTTTTGTAATGTCAAATGGATAGCTTTTGACGACTTATGTAAGCCTACATAAAATAATTCATTATTTCCCAATAATAAAAAAGATATACATAGCTAAAATAAGAAATTTCGATTTTTCAGTTTTTTCAGGATATTTCAGCAAAGACTGGAAAAAATCAGATTCTCATTAAGCATTAAATTGTGCAGCTTTTCTCTAATTTAACCGACCCTGTATCTCTTGCCGTTTCCAAGATCCCCATGTAATGCCACTTATACACTGGACACACTGTATAAATTAAATCATCTAGTTCCAATAATAAGAGTTTCAGGAATATGTAGGTGGCGGTTTTAAGAAATTTTTACTTTATTTTATAGGGGATTAATTCTGAAACTGTTATTTTTCTTTGCTATTTTTCAAAAAACTTTCTCGTTTTCAACAAAAAAACGAATAATTAAAAAATATATATTGAAGTTACATTATTTAAAATCATCGAATATTGAAAAGTTTGGCTTTTTATTCTTAAAATATTTTTCTCTTTTCATTTTTCAAAAACCCGTCCTTTACCTACTACTTTTTTCCTGATCGTCAAGTTTCACTTTTAATTTATAAAGTCAATTTTTAATTTTCGATGATTTTTAATAACGCAATAATTGCAATGCTTTTTTTTAGTTATTCGGACTTTTGTTGACAACTTCAAAGGTTTTTGAAAAATAAAATGAGAAAAAAAAGTTTGAAAATTAAATTCCCAGTAAAATAAAGTAAAAATTTCTTAAATCGGCCAACATGGGTTACAAAATTACGTAACATTTTAAAGGGTGCTTCATCCCTTATCAACCCTTTAACCAAATTTGGTTTTTCTAAGTTCAAGTACTTAATATAACTGAGATATTGATTTTATTCGAAATTTGAAACCGCTATTTCAAGGCCTATAACTTCTCAGGGGTGCAACTTAGCATAGAGATGAGTTTTGCGTTCAATCGCCATATTTTGGGGTTCCCTACACGCCCCTGCGCTCTGTTTTCGAACGTTGCTTGTTTTTGGAAAAGTTAGACGAAATGGAACCTAAAATCAAAGTAAAATGCAATACAAGCCAATGTGGACCAATATAGGTATTTAGGCGGCCTTAAAATTATTTGTTTTTAAATTGTTCCAAGGGAAAAAGATCTGTATTTCTGTAAATTTCGTAATCACTCGTTTGCTGTGCGATATAATGTGATTAAAGGCCTGGCAACACAAAATACATGTGAATAGTGACAAAAAACAATACATCCAGAATTAAAAATATCAGGAAAGACTGGACAAGACAGAATACTACTCATTCCTGACGATTTGTATTCAAAGTTATGGCCTCAAAAATTTGAGTAGTTTAGTTACTATTATTATTGTCATATATTTTGTGTTATCGCGCGTTTTTTTTTACATCCAATTTCATTAAATTTCTGGATTACTGACTATGAGAATCGGTATTTATGTCCTCAGTTCTTTTTCTAACAGATATTCTCATTTTTACAAGGCACTGCAGCGACAAAATAAGCGAAATATTAAAATTAATTCCCCTGTAATAAATGAAGGACAATGACAGAAAAAAGATACCATCAATCGTGAAATAAATTAAGCAAAATATTAAAGAAAATACCTTCACAATGAATTAAGAAAAAATGAAAATTTTTAAAAAGAAAAAGGGAGATGTGGAGAATCATTATAATGTTCTACGTAGTCATAAGAATAAGAAAGAAGTGGTCAGAATTAGGGAACCTGTATTACCGACACTGACGCTTACTATAGTTAGTGTCGGTAATACAGGTTCCCTAGTCAGAATAACTGGCGCGTAACCAGGAAACGTAGAGACAAAACACATTTTGTATTAATTTAAGTTCCTAAATAAATATAAATAACATTTAAAAGAGTAACGGTATCATTAACTTGAAAACTAACAGATAACAGACTTAACAGTTTTGTTATCAATGACGTCATTGTCATCTTACGTGACAAGAACCATTAATATTATGGTTCTTGTTCTTACAAAAATACCTTCAGAGTATTTAAATTATTATTGTTATAAAAATTGGACGCACGCGCAGAGGCGGGATAGTGCGAACGCTGCCGTTAGATTCACAGACCAAGAGAATTTCAAATTCAGCAGTTCAGTACTTTTCAAATTTATTTACTTTTTATCTCAACGCGTGGTATCCTGGTATTGTATTACAATTTACAATTATTCAGTGTCAGTGCATGTTGTCCGGTACCTGTACACCAATAATGAACATCAAAGCAAATACGGGATAAAAAATCTGCTAGAAAGAATTAAATTACGTTTGATCGTATCTTATCTTCAACAGATATCTTCGTGCGTGTTATCACTTCACGATATCTCCACTCAGTTCGTCGTGGTGTTGGTGTTTGCAATTTAGTTGTAACATTCACGTACCTACCTCAGGCCAGGGAGAATAAGACGAAATCTGATGGGCATGGATTTTCTAAGCGTTTTCAAAACAAGTATTAAATACAGTAACGTCACCACCGACAATGTAGTATTCAGATTACATTATAAGTTAACGGTGCTGATGTTAATTGTATTTTCGGCACTCCTGACCAGCAAGCAGTACTTCGGGGAACCAATTCTGTGCGATGCGGAAGAAAAAAAAAGGGAAGTCATCGAGGGTTTTTGCTGGATTACTGGGACCTTCATCATTCAAGAAACTCTAGAAGGTGAGCTATTTAACAGTAGTTGTTGTTATTTCAGTTAGCTTAGATTCGACAAGATAATTTAGATATAGTTAATAATGAATTAATAACTTTTCCCAAAAAATTAAGAATTCAAAAACCTTCACATCCAATTATATTACATATAAATCTTTAAGCAAACTGCCACATATTGAAGAACCAGTTTAAAAATCCTGCTGCCTTAAATTAAAAAAGGGCATGTTTTAGATTTAAAAATCACCAATAATTAATATAACCTTATTGTCCTTCCAAAGGGGGTGAGTGCCAAAATGATCTTTCAGATATTGATAAAATTGTCCAAAAAATACATTGGAGATATAGCCAAGTGCCATATTTGAAGCTTGTTAAACATCATCAGAATAAATGCTGATGGGACTTATTACAAAGCTATTGATGATTTTCAAATTCAGGCACTTACCCCCTTTGGAACGGCAACACTACAATTTCATTCCAATGATGAGAGCATACCTACTCACCTGATTCCATATGAAATAAAAAAATTCGGGTCCCTCGATGTTCAGCATTACCATTTTTCTTTTTCCAAATCCAAGAATCCCTGGCAACCATTTCGGATATTGTCTAAATGGATAAGTACCAACATAAACTTGAATACCCGAATAATATCCCTTCTTAGGTGCCCTTCAAATCCCAGCCTTAATATTATCAGACTAATCTAATATAAGAAAGGACAACTCCAACCACTGGAGTGAAAACAGCTGCTAAAAAGATAGCTGGCAATTTTTGAACGCACTGTATGTACTTGTATACTTTGAAATATTATCTGATAGCTACTGATTTGTATTGTTTATTTCAAGCAACTTATTTACATCGAAGTAAACAATAAATAATGCCTTACAGCAAATTATTAAGACTGAGTTTTTCAATTTGGACATGGGAAATTATTACCTACTTCTTTTAAAAACCCCCTCTAGAAATTACGTAGGTACTATAGATTTAAATTTTTTCAGGAAAATCATAAATCGAATAACTCGATTTTGCCAAAATAGAAAAATTTTGAAAAAAATTATGGAAGATCACCAGAACCGGTACCTATACGGAGGTACACCAAAAATGATTTCTTGCAAACAACTACAGGGGCGGATACTTTGAATCATGTCAAACATCCCCAAAAAAATAAAAAATTAATAAAACCGATTTGCCAAAATAGAAACATTTTGAAAAAATTACGGAAGATCACCAGAACAGGTATCTACGAGGTACATCAGAAATGATTTCTTTCAAACAACTACAGGGGCAGGTTCTTTGAATCATGTCAAACATCCCCATAAAAATGAAAAATAAAAAAACCGATTTACCAAAATCATTTCTGATGTACCCCGTAGGTACCGGTTCTCTGATGCTCTGTAATTTTTTCAAAATTTTCCTATTTTGGCAAATCGAGTTATTCGATTTATGATTTTTTTTAGCTGTTTTTTTAGCCAGCTATCTTTTTAGCAGCTGTTTTCACGCCAGTACTCCAACCCTATTTCTGTGATACAACTTCATACAAATTTGGAAAAGAGCTTGTAGAGTGAAGGATCCCATGAATGAACAATTATTTTTGAAATTCCAAATGTCTATGCTTATTGAAGAAAATTTATACCGCATTAATTGTTTTATTAAATTTTGAATTATAATCCAGCAAAATTGGGATTCTATTATGCGATCAAAGCGGGTAAAACAGAATTTTGTGTGGGTGTTGCTTGGCATCGATGGTAAGTCTAAATACAAAAATTCGACCTCCTACCCCTTGTGGAAAAGTCGCCATTTTGGTTTTTGGGGATGAATTTGTTTTTTGCATTTTACGACGTTGATTAACTTTTTATCAAAAAAAGTGTAATCACTTACTTTATGTAGACAAAATTCTCTACAAATTTGAATCTATTCAATTTTGTCATATTTCGAGAAAATGTTTTCAATTTGTGTTTCCATTTTCGTAATTAATAGTCTTGACTGTGACTTTAAATTTGGATATTTTTTTAATTTTTGACGTTTTTGTTTGTTGCAATTCAGTTGTTAAAGTCAATGACCAAAATCACAACACAAAATTGAAACTTTTTCCAATTTTTCTTGAAAATGGCTCAACAGACTTAAAATCTAATTACAGCAACAGAAGCAGCTTTTCTAAAACAATTAAGGGGGCCAAATTTAAAAAATTTGCATGAATACAAACGAGTCCGTCTCGTGAGAAAAATAAATCCATCTTCACAGGCAACTTTTAGTTGTGCCCACGGAAACTTTTGTTCTACTAATTGAATACGACTGATCCCCTAAGTTACGACAAATTTAACCAGGAGACAATTTCCATAAGGATTTTGCAGGGTGCTTCGTAGAGAATTTTCCTCAATTAATTAACTATGAAAAATTTCATAGATGCAAATTTGTAGAGAATTTTTTCTCTGTACCTAAAGTAAATTACCCTTTTTTTGATAAAAGGTTATTGGTTAATGCCGCAGAATTCAAAAAAACAATCCATCCTCTAAAACCAAAATGGTGGCTTTTCCACAAGGGGTAGGAAGTCACATTTTCGGATCTAGACTCACCATCGACCACCACCCTCATAAAATTCCGTTTTTCCAGGTTTGATTGCATAATTGATTACATTTTTTGTCTATTTTACTGGACTATTTACATTATTTGATTAGCTGAACATCCTCTTGCCACTGTCGGTTATTTCTTGTGAGTATTAGTTGTTTTTTTCAGAGGGTAAGTCTTTAATATTGCAAAAATTTCAGAAACTAACAAGGTTTTTCAGAAACCTTTCAGGAAAAACTAGGGGGATTTTTAATATAAACTTATTTCTTATTTCTAAAAACGTCTACATCGGTCTACACACCGTCAAACTTCAAAGGGGTAACTTCACAGGGATAATAAAATGTTCCATATAACTTATTGACCTTCTCAAAGCTTTCCCAACACCAATATTCTTATTAGACTCTCACCCTCAGAAGAGGTTGAAAATTGCAACCCTTAATAGATTTTCTATTGTACATTTTTGTAAAGTTTCAAAGTTGCATTTTTTTAAATGGCCTTTTGTAGCCCGAATCATTTTAGTCTCTTGCATTTGATTTGTAAAATGTACCGTTTTTGAGCAAAGAAATAAAATACAAGTCTTGGATAAACAAAATAATAAAAAATGTACCAATTTCATTTCTTTTTCATCTTTTTTCAATGTGGCTTTTTTCTTATTCTTTCAATTTTATTTTTTCTTGCATTTTTGTTGATTGTTCAATGTGATTGTGGGTAGCATATTTTTAGATCTTTTTAAAGTTTTGTTTTTCCATCAAGACATGGGCGAGGTAAAATGTTTTTTCAAACTCATCAAAGATTTTTCATTTCCCCATTGACTTATACATATCATTATTGAAATTATTAAAGAGCAAGGTCTCTTTGATGATTTGTTTTCCTAAAATTTTTTAATAAACTCCTTTTCTTCTCAATATTTTCATCTTTTTCAAACGTTAATTGTAATCAAGTAATCTGTGGGGTAACTTTTTCTTACACATATATATTTTATTATTTTCTTTAACATTATAAATCAGCTTCAGAAAAAAAATTTTGTAATTAATTTTTCTTGTTTTTAATTATTTTTGCTTGTTTTTTAAACCTTCTGTTATATCACGCTTTGAATTTAACACTTTTGGTTTCATTTACCATTTACTACGCCATCATTGGCAATTTTTTTCTTCCTTTTCAATTTACTGTTCTAATTTTGTCCCTAGTTGCCCATTTTCAATAACATTAATACTTTGACATAATTTAAAATAGTGACTAGTGATAGTGAGTCACAAAAAAGAAAAGAGAAAACGTACCTAATGCATTTTATTATCAAATTTTTCATTAAAAGGTACTTCTCAACCCTTATCAATGTTTGCTTATATTTACCGGATCTATTTAATTATTTACAATTTCATTCACAACATAAACATAAACATTTAATGACAATTTAAGTAGACATTGAAGATAAGTCAAGAGAATAGTAAATTATCCACACAATAGCAGTTAGATTATTACTGAAATACTACATTCATAGAAAGAAAAAATTGGGGATAGTTATCATTTTAAACGCAATTCCTGGTTTCAGTTACCAAGAAATAATTATTACTGTTTAATATTTGATGACTTAATATTTGCTGATTCTAGAATTATAGATATCAACAATTATTATTCCCATGCTCTTGTTTGCTAATCTTGCATGCTTTATATATTTTTTTAATTATTGCATAACTGTTCCATTTTTATTGGCTTTATTTTTTTCCCTCTTTGCGGCACTTTTTTTCATGCAGGAAACTCTTTAGTTTTAGAACACTTTGTAATTTGGGGGAGCTAGACCATGCAGATTTGGCAATTTTTCCAAATTGCCAGTGCTGACTCTTATTTTTACAAAGTAGTTTTTTATCCTTTCCTAGGATATATATGCTTTTAATCTTTTAGGAAAACAGTTTAACTTCCTGTTGTATTTCCGGATTATTGTGGTGAATCAAAGTATAGTTTGTGGTCACAAAGTCAGGATGTTTCATCAGATCCCATTTTACATCTTTCTTATTTTTATATTCTTTTCCCATTAACTAATTATAGCATTTTTTTTAGTTGATCATCAATTGCCCGGCTTAGGAAATTACAGGGAAACCACATTAAAAGACAGTCAAGATGAGTTTATATGGCAACATTACTATCAATGGGTGTGTATTGTATTTTGCTTCCAAGCTCTTTGCTTCTACTTTCCAAGATACATATGGAAAAATTGGGACGGAGGTCAACTAAGACTTCTCATAAAAAATTTGAGTGAGTTACATTTATCATAAAAATATCCTTCAATCGGTATCATTAAAATTAATAATTTCGTTTTGCAGATGAACCATTGGTTGCCAAGGAATGGAATGCAGAATTTAAACAAAAAATGGTCGATTACATATTGCTTGGTCAGTTCAGTCACAATGTGTACGCCATAAAATTTGCCATTTGTGAATTTATGAATTTCGTGAATGTTGTAAGTAGTGTTTGGAAGATATTTCGCGATCAGTCAATACATTTTTATATTTACAGGTGGTGCAAATTTTCTTTATGAATTGGTTCCTTATGGGCCAGTTTTCATTCTACGGACTCGCCGTATCCACTTCTACTAATGCCAATCAAATGGCAAAGGTATTTCCTAAGATAACTAAATGCAAGTACAATAATTACGGTCCTTCTGGGTCGGTACAAGAAATCGATGCACTCTGTGTTCTGACATTGAACAAACTGAACCAAGTCCTCTACTTAATCCTGTGGTATTGGTTAGTCATATTGACAGTGCTGAGTTTCATAGCGGTCTCTTATCGCATGACATTTCTCTTTTGGAAAAAGTTGAGATACTACATACTAATTGGACAGACAAGAGCCTTACAAAGAAATCAATTTGAACTTATTGTTAAGAAATTATCTTTTGGAGATTTCTTCATGTTATATCAAATTGGAAAGCATATCAATCCAATTGTTTATAAAGAACTTATTAGTAGTATATATGATCAGGTTTCTAAGCATAATTCAGTGAAGAATACATATGACTTTATGTAAAATTTTGGAACAATTTTGTTGATAAATTTGTAATTTATCGACATTTGGCTTTAGCATACCTACTTAAAAATAGGAAAATTATTTATATTTAAATTTCAAACTATTAATCTTATTTAGAATTACTTTGTAAAAAGGTCAATGTTACATTACTTTAAAAATACTCTTATAGAAATTATATTTTTAAAACCAGCAACGTGCCAGTTGCTAGAGAGTATTTAAATTTATAGAATACTAAGAATAATTTTTGTTTTGCACTTTTCAAAAAAGTGGTTAGGTATAATCTGAAAAGCCATTTTAAGTTTGTTTGTAAATAGTGTTTTCAGAATATTTTCTTTCATTGTTGTTTGTGAATATTGAAAAGTTACGTTTGTTGCATATATAAGATTATGTATTTTTATAATTATCTTATTTGAAGATATGTTTATTTAATTAATAGTAAATACAAGTTAAAGTAGATTTTGAAGTATAAGTTAAGGAATGAAAATGAAGTGTAAGTCTTGTATACATTTCACAAAAGTATGGGAATCACCCATAGTTTAAAAGATTATTACTCAAGTGCTGTGAGTTACCTAATAATAATAATTAAAGACTGATATTTGAATCTCTAAGACTGATTATATTAGTTGATTGTCTTTGAATATCTTTAAAAAAATAGGATGAATTCCCTAATGTTTGTGTATTTTGTTCTTCTTAACCCTTATAAAAGATGTTCATAAAATATAGCAGCTGTGAACATACAGGATCACCACTTTCAAGATTCTGGCTAGATTCTGACCTAGAGCGATGGAAATGGTGCCAAATGAAAGATAAAAGAATGCCGCATGCAGGCATTTCATGTTGAAAAAATTATTTTATCTTTTATTTGGTACCATCATTCACTTCTCAGAATAGAAAACAGTAATCTGAAAATGTGTTGTATAATGCTGTAGCTCTAGGGCCATTTGAAAGTGGTATGTAATTGCTTTTTTTTTTGTTCACAGCTCACTTTATGTATATTTATGTGTTTTACAGTATAATATACTGTAGTAATGTGATTATTTAATATTTATTTTGTTTCATACACTGCAAATCTGTGTTGGAGAAATAGGGAAATCACATGCCAAATGGAATATTGGTAGATATTACCTGCCCTGATTGTTTTAATTAACGGGTTATTTGTTAAGATTGAAAAGCTGTTTCTGTTGGCATAATTAAATTTTAAGTCTGTTTACCCTTTTTGAGAAAATCGAGTTTTCAATTTGTTACATAATTTTCACTGTGACATGATTTTATGTCATTTAAGGCAATAATGAAAATTACATCACAAATTGAATATTTTCCTCAAGAGACTTGAAATGTATACCAACAGAAGCAGCTTTACAATCTTAACAAATTATCAATTCAACATTTCTCTCTAAAACAATTAGGGGAGGTAATACCTTCAAATATTTCCATTTTGCATGAGATTTTCCAATGTCTCCAAAACAGATTAACAATAGTGTATTATTCATAGTTGGTCGTATTATTCATAAAAAATTGTAATTTATTGTGATTTGATCAGTTTTGGTGCTCTGCAATCTGGTATGTCAAAAATTAAGTTAAAGCCCACATCTCTTTGATCCTTCGACCCATGAGAAAATATCAAATCTTACCGAATCAAATATTTTTGTTTGTAAATAAATACGGCTGTAGATCATGCATGAATTATTTAAACTTTGAAAAAAAGTTAGATTGTAACTTAATTTTGGAACAGTGTACTACTTGAAAAGTATTGTTAAAATTTATATTTTTGTACTTTTTAAATAAAGTAGCTGCAACTCATACAGTTTATTTAATTTTTTATGTCCAGTGATTTATTAAAGTAGTTATTTGTATTGTATCATATTTTAATGATATTGTTGAATCAAAATAGTGTTGCAAAGTAGTGACAAACAACTAATTATTTTTTTTGTTAAATTCTTGGATAGAAAACACCTCAAATTGTGGCAGACAATAAAAAATTGCACTAACAATTCTGTCTACTAACAGACTTGTAAAGATCTCGAATACTCAATAATAAATATGGCACCAAAAAATTAAAGCTGCAACGTTACACTTAAAAGTGAGTTGATTCATAAAACGTTTTCTACAAGATGTAATCTTTGTCTTATTTATTTTGAATATATTTTTACAAGAAAACATAAAAAAGAAATCCAGTACCTAACAAAGTCGATACTACAAAGTGTTTCAAAATGCACCTACTTTGTTCACAATCACGTTATTTTCTTAAGCAGTATTTTAGCACCGGCAGTTTCTTTGTTCTTCAATTTACTCACGTATTTCTTTAATTTTGAGCTCAGTAGATTTTGAATTACTTCATTATTATTCTCCAGTATAGAGACCAACAGAAAACATCCCCTGTTATATTTAATCCACAGTTTCATCTAGAAGGAAAGCATCAAGAATTATTCTGACATATTTTATTATGCACAAGCACACATCTACATAGTGGCAATAAGCAAAATTTACTTACGGCATCATCAGAAATCTTATCTGTCAATATTTGTCCAAAAGTTGGTTGTCCAGTTTTACTTTTAATTTTATCATGTTGTGCAAGCTTCTTCAAAACCATATGCATACCCGGATGTTCGATGCCGTATATTTCTGTATCATTTTCAGAAAATTTCCATTCGGGATTACATACTATAGTGCAGATACTTTCATATATTTCTGTTAGATCATTATCTACGGCTGAAAATAATATTTATTTTTTTTTTCTCCCATTATTTATTAAATTAAAAGCGTTCTAGTCATGATATGAATTCCACTAGTCGCAACTTAATAATTAAATGAAATTAAAAAGAACAGTAAAAGATCAAACCTGATTTAAGAATTCCGAGCATTTCCAAAGCTAATGAACTGTTTCCAAGCCAGAATTCAGGTTCGGTCTTCACAAGCTCTATAAGAGGCGAAACTGCGTATTGAAGTAATTCTTTCCGTCTAGTTTCCGTGGGTTTCTTCGATGTGGAGTCTTTCTTGCCTTCTTCCAGTTCGCAGATAAATTTTGGATGAAAGTAAGCGTGATCTGCAGGCGCGACTAACCAAAGAAGCACTTTTCTGCCCCATTCATTTTGAGCGAGCTCACGAGCATTGGCCAGCAATTTTGATAATATAATTTTATGAAGCAAAACAGTGTCATCGGCGGTGTCTAATAAAGTTATGATTACACAATGGCCGTGCTCGTGCTTGCACAGGTCGACCAGATGCTCTTTAAGAGCTTTCATTGCAACCTACAGGTTTGAAAAAAAACATTTTAGAAGATTAATTCAACACAACCTGAATAGAAAATTACTTACCTTTCTGTCTTTATTTGACCCATGCCAAATACATTGCATGGACGCACGAGATCCCTCTTTACTGTTACTGATGATGACGATATGAGGCGCTATTTGTGTAATAAAATCTGCTCTATCTTCCTCGCTGCATTCAGTCAGATACTGATGTAATAATGTTTGAACTATTCCTGAATCGAATAACTTCTTGGTCATTATTCGTGATAAGTTTTCTTTGACAGAACTCAGAACAGCTTTCTTCAAGTCAGGACTGGTAGCATAGACATCTCTCATGTGTTTAACATTGTCATCCTTGCTGTTTTTGTACATGTCGCCATAAAACTCTTGTACAAGATGTTGCTTTTCAAGAGGAGACGCCCATGTTGAAAACGCATATTCGAGTATGGATGAGCCCACTGAGTGACTGGCTAGTTTAACAGCGTGACCGTAGAGCGCTTTTATGACAGACGAACGGATTTTCGGTTGGCCATGTTTTAGCATCCTTTGTGCAATGTGACGGCCATATTTTGATTGCACCATATCGATCACGATGGACATTATTTCCTGAAGCAAGATTAAACTGAGATAATGATCATAGTAGCTAACACTGTGGTAGTAAAGCAAGTCATACCAATAAATAACTAAGTACACCATAATAAATTAAAATCAGTTACAGTACTTACATTTGACACATCATTTCTTACAGTAGTAGAACCGTACTTTAACACACACTGCACCGATCGAGAAGTATCGTGAGCTTTTGCAAACTTACAATAGTGTCCTTTCAATAAGTTATGTAGTTTATTGACGTGTATATTCCGTTCAACGGGTGAAGCAGTTTTTCGTCTGATTTTTTCAACCAGATTCTTTGCCGTGACAGTAATATCGAAACCGTCTTTCTGCTGTTTTCGTTTCATGCGGAGTTCCTTTTTCTTCTTTTTAAACTCTGCCCAGTCTTCAGGTTTTTCTGGTAATCCCTTGGTCGCATTTTTTGATTTGCCGTTCACTTTCTTTTCAAATTTGCCATTGGTTTTTGAAATTTTTTTTTTCGTGCCCCCATCATCTACGTTTTCAGGGTCACCACCGGTTGATACTTCTTCACCATTTTTGATGACCTCTTTCTTGGATTTCTGCTTACCATTGGATTTCTCAAATTTACCCTTTTTCTTAGTGCTGCCAGGGAAATCTGATGATTGATCGACTTCTTCTGCTTGAAGTTCACCATTTTTAGAAGACTTACGTTTTTTCTTACTAGGACCATCGTCTGTTAGATTTTTTGTCTTCATGATAATGAAAGAATTTGAAAATATTATTGAAAACAATCTTTGAAAATGTGCTAATTTTCAATTTTGAACTGTGTAATGTAATCTAACCTACAAATTCATCCTTCTTCTTCTCTCCAGCGATTGTTGGCCTCGCTACTTTAAAAGAACACACTGACAGTACTGACACTAGTAGCACGATACATAGAAATTATGACTGCGCAGGCTGCGTCCCGGCAGTGGTCCCGGTCTTCTGACGTCACGCAGTTGGAAGCATGATATTGCTCATATCTTTTTTACTGTCAGAGATATATGAATAATTTTTGATCATTTTTCTTGAACCTTCTTAAGTAATTGTTGAATTTCTCTCTTAAATTATTGGGAATTGGGTCTTTTATGAAATTATAATTTTTTAAAAAGATTTTTATAAAAAATGATAAATTTATAAATATGTATATAAAAATCTTTTTAAAAAATAATAATTTCATCAAAGAACCCAATTCTCAATAAATTAAGACACATTTATTATTTAATTTATTAGGAACTGGATTCTTTGATGAAATTATTATTTTTTAAAAAGATTTTGATAAAAAATTATTTTAGAAATTTATAAAAATCTTTTTAAAAAATAATAATTTCATCAAAGAACCCAATTCCCACTAAATTAAGACAGAAATTGAATAATTTTTGTACGCTTGCATAAGTCGTCAACATCTATCCATTTAACGATTTAAAAATTTTCACGGCTAACTAAATCCCAGAGTTTTCATAGTCAACTTTTGTTTTTCTTATGGCCGTTTTATTGTTTTTTTTATGTCGTTTGGTACAAAAAAAATCAAGGAAACCAAAAATCAATAACATTAAAAAAATTGCAAAAATTTCAGTAATCTTTTTTTTCGAAAAAAAAGAAAGTTTCATCATCGAACAACGTCGTATGACGTCGCAATATGACGTCACATTGCTTGCTTTATGGTTATTTATGACTTTCGGTTAGGGTAAGGTTATTTTTTTCGAAAAAAAATAAAGTTTGAATTTTTTTTAATGTGATAGATTTTTGGTTTCCTTGATTTTTTAAATACCGAATGACATGAAAAAACAATATAATTTTTTTCATAAAGTAAGAATTTTCAATTTTCCCTGTTTTTCAGGATATTTCAGCAACGCCTGAAGTTCCCATAAGTTTCGTTTCAGATTCTTAATAAGCATGAAATTGTGCAACTTTTCTTTTAATTTATCTGACTCTGTATCTCTTATCGTTTCCGAGATCCCAAATAAACAAGAATTTGGCAGTTGCAGAGTTGCCAATTTCACTGTAAACTTTTGATTACAGTAAATGAGGAATTTTTAGTAATAAAAATTAAACTACCAACTAGACGGCTCCAGCTCATCCACGGAAACGGGAACCTAAAAAATGATTTGGTTCAATTTAATTGATAGCGATCGCAGGCCAATGCCTGAAAACAACCTCAATAAGTAAACTTCAGGACCAAGTGAATTTAAAACTTCAACTGAATCACGACAACTGACAGCAATGGCCACGTGAACGGTTTGTTTATTTGGAACCGTTTACGCTGTGCCCAGCCTCGTGACGTCACACTGTCGTTGTCTTTACCTTTACTATTTCTTGATCTTTTTACTTCTTTGGAATTTCTGCAATCTGCAGAGAAAAAGAAGAATGGCCGACATAACCAAACTTTTCTTTGCAATTTGCAATTTGCAATAGATTTTCCGATTTTTGAATAAAATTATATTATTGGTCACATTTTATTTAAATTAATTGAAAATTGAGTTTTGAGGAATATTACGTAATAAAGTGCTCAATTTTTAATTTCCATCTCTCTGATAATGGGAAGAAAAATACCAGGGAGAAAACACCATGGTGTTAGGGACCCCGAGAAACAGAACTTGGAACGGTTGAAGAAGTAAGTAATTGTAGTAAATTGCAAAGGAAAATAGTCTGAGTGCTATATTAACACGTTGAGCACGGGTGTAGTGGAAAAAATGGAGGTCCACTAGACGGGGGTTCAATTTGGGGTTTTTCAGATATATATAGTCTGTATGAAGTATACTGTATGCTTTTTGTTTGAAAACAGCATTTTTTTGTCAAAAATTTTGAAAACATTTGTGAGGCATCACATTGATGCCTCGCCGTCTTTAGCATAAAATTCTGTTCACTAAGACGGCGAGGCATCAACATGATGCCACATTATAAGCTATAGATTGACTTATCCAAGAGGTTCTTTTTCGGGAATTCTCCGCTATCATTTTTTGTACGCACTGTAACTCCCAAACCTTTGCTTGTAAACACTAAATTGTACGTTATAACACTTATATCTCACACAGACCACCCATGCTGTTCTGAAAATCAGTAAATCAAGTAGTATAATAAAAATTCAAGGACAGGTTGGCAGAAACTGTTCCTATAGACGGCTATCCTACATATTCCATGCATACAGCATTATAGTGAGACATCAGACTGAGCCACACCGTCCCGAAATCCTTTTCACGTGAGACACTCATAGATGTCTCGCCGGCCCGATAGACAATTCAGTGAGGCATCAATGTAATGCCTCGCCGTGCTCAACGTGTTAAGAATCACGTACTTGAGTTATAACTTTCTTGTTCCTGCATAGCAGAACACTTGAGTAAATCAGATACGTGGAAAAGTCTCTGGAGTGCCGGTCTCCAGATCTGGGGCACCAAGTGCTCTAATCAATAATGAAATCAAGACCGAGTACAGAATATCGAGTGCTTTCGCCAGTAGCTAATGTTCTCCCGATTACAAGTACTCAAAATTTAGGAATATGTACTTCAAGAATAATATACCTATGAATAAATTTTACAAGCACATACTTTTTACCTAGGAAAGTATATTGATTGTAGGCTGTAAGTAGGTATATCTTCAGATCTACCTCATACACAATGACATGACAAGACAAGCGTAATAATCAGAGAGTACTGAAGAGAATATTTTTTTGTTGAAAAATTTTATATTATCTTTTTTTTCATAGGATCCAACACAAGATCAATGCTCCACCAAAGGATCCAGATGATCAACAGGTTCCAAGGAGTCTGCAAAAGATAATGGATTGGAAGGAGAGAACTAAAAACCGAGAAATCCCATCAAAAAAGATTGAATCTATGAAAAAGAAATCTTTAAATTCTGCATATGAGAAACCAGTCCCTGAATTCATTCAAGGTAAAGGAGAAAGTGATGAAGTTTTCATGAACAGAGTCAACAATGTCTGCAAAGAAGTTATACACGAAGCACATTTTGAAGATAAATTTAAAGTTCAAGTGAAGCGTAACGAAATAACTGGCCAGGCAAGTTAGGTATTTTTGAGATTTTAAATGGAATGATATTTAAGAGTTGTTTTTTTGGTTAAGGTTACTGGAAAGTAATACCTAATCGTGACACTTTTTTGGTTTCTTTAATGAAAAACTAATGAGATCAATGTTCAATATCAATACTAATGTTTCTAGATTGAAGGTGTAGTTAAAAGACCTAAGGATGAATTGGAGGTACTGATATCGAAAGCTAAGCAGGGCAAAAAAAAGAAATCAAAAAAGAAGAAAGGTAATTCTGAAACTGACATTACTTTAACAAAGGGCCAAAAACGACTAAAGAAACTCAAAGAAAAGAAAGAAAAAAAGAACGATGAGATGCTGCAGGACAAGTCGGAAATACCAAAAGATGTTATCGGCTTTGGAGAAGTTGTACATGCTCCTCCAACCTTAACTTTACCAAGAAAAGTTGAAAAAGGGGATGCGCCAAGGGTGAGTAAATTTTATTTTTAGGTTAAATACTTACTTATACAGGGTGATCAGTAACTTGCGCACTCCGAATACAGGGCGATATAGAGCCCATTAAAATTAAGGATATTCTGCAAAAAAAATTTGAATCCAACGGTTGATTTTCAAGGTATAGAGTTTCCCTCATCCGAGTTTAAAGGTAATTTTTTCAATAACCCTGATAAAGATTAATGAAAAATTCAGTTTACTGTAATGTCTGGAATGGATACCATATAATTCATCAATTTTTTTTTTCACAAAACCTCTTTGCATAGGAATTGAGAATGTTGGAATTTGATGAAATACCAAAAACTGAACGAAATTTGAAGTTTGGCAACCGCCTAAACTCAACTGAGAATATAATTCAAATGCCTTCGTTGCTATGAAAATGAAAATAAGGTCATTGTTTACATCCGCGGCTCCTAAGTTTCATAAATTTTTTCGGGACCGAGGAGCGAAATAAGGGTGCTGGGTGGGTAAGAAGCTAAAATCAGCCATTGCAAACTAATATTAAGGTCACAACTAAGGCCTCTTTGACACTACGATCGAATTTCAATTTTTTTTCACTTTCAGGGCAAGGAATATCTTCGAGATAAACAGTAGCACAGTTTTTATTTTGAATTTTGCATTTATTTTGCATTTGCATTCCAAAAATCGTGACATCGTTCGCTATACTCTGGATACGATATGAGAAATCTTATTTCCGGTCGAATCTCTCTCTGTGTCGTGCTCATGGCATCTGCCGCTTATGATCCGGTTGGCTTGGACGCGTATTCATCATTTATACGCCGCCTTCCCAGGATCGGACTCATTAGAGCGGCTCTCAATGCCTCTTTTTTTGGTTAACCATAAATTTGCAAAGCAAATGAATACCTTCCTGGTGCTACTATAGGTATGTTCTCCACCCCTATATAGGTGCCATAGTGAAACTGTAGGAGCCGCAGATGTAAATAATGACCAAACAATACCATCTAACCCGAACTTATTCACATGTTCAGTGTAGTGTTGCCAACTTTTTTTTTTACAAAAATGGTCATATCTTTGGAAGCAAAGAACTTACAGCACTGCAGTAAGAAAATTTACCACTCTTAAAAAGTGAAGTTTATCGCAGTATGCTTCGAGTGCGCGAGTTACTGATCTATATATATATATGTATAATGAAAAAAAAAACAGTTTAGTTTCTTAAATCTCTGCATAAAATCTTTGTTTATTCAGAATGGTTTTTAATTTTCAGCCTGGCAGAAAAGAATTACTTTTGAAGTCGATTATATCTGGTAACAAAACTTATGAAGCAGATGTTCCTCAAAATAGAACAAACCTGAAAGTAAATCTTCACAAACCGACCAATAAAGTTATTGATAAGAAAGGCAAAAGGAAGAAATTACCAAATTTATTAAGGACTCAACTGGAAAAACAACAGCAAGATGTCATTCAAGCCTATAAGACATTGAAACTTAACAAACAGAAAGAAAGGAATGTCTAGTATTATTGGTAAGGTTTTTAATTGTTCATGTTCTGGGGTTTATTGGCATACTAGCAAGATTGTAAAAAGTTAGATTGGTTAAGAAACATGTGTTTTGAGAGAAGGGCTGTGCAAATCTTGAACTTATTTTTTAAATAAAATACACATTTGATGTTTTTGTAAGCTTTCCCTGTTCATTTCATTATTGAATGTTTACATAAAGAGGTTGAAATGATTTGGTTTTCAAAAAAAAACTCTTAACTGTTGAGAAAATACATATTTTGAGGGTCCTGATATCAGAAAGTTGAGGGGAATTATACATCCTCTGAACTCATAATTTTTGTGGAACATTTAAGAAGTGTTTTCACTCCACAATCCAATTTTCATGCCTTAGTAGAGTTGTTTTCTACGATCTATCATTATCTTAGCAAGGATTGTGTTCGATTACTCGTTAGACTCTAGGTAACCTGCGACGGTGGCGACTACCTGGGCTACCGGAGATATTATTGGTAAGCGCGGGATATTCAAATTTAAATTTATACCTAATTATTATTTGAAACATTATTTTTACGGTTGAAGTGTCGCCACTTCAACAAATAAACTTTGAGGCATCAATATAAAACTTCTTTATTCTTAATAGATGCACAATACAGGGTGTCCCAGCTTATTCGAAGCGGTCTCTGTAGGCCAAACGAAGGATTTTTTCCAAAAAATTTTGTAAATTCAAGTACAGAATCACAATGGCCATAATTTAAAATTATTTTGGAGTATACAGGGGGTCCCATATGACAGTGGCATATCAAAGTTATGTTTTTTTAAATGGAATGCTCCTATGTTATCGTATTTTTAGATTGTCTGAGAAGAGCAAATAAGATTGGCTTTTACAGTTGGTGTTTAAATTCAGAAGTTTTTGAGTTATAAACAAGTGAAAATCGTCATTTTTCAAGTTCAAGGCCCTGTACAACGAAAACGGCTGAAGATAGAGAAAAACGGCTTACATGTCCCTATTTTAACTTTTCATGTACTATCCTATGATGTAGATGAAATGTTTATACAGGGTGATAAAAAATTTGAAAAATTTTGAGATTTCTCCACGCGTCACCAAATAAAAAAATCAAAGAAAGTACAAATGTTTCTATACCATAGGATAGTACCTACATAAAAAGTTAAAATAGGGACATGTAAGCCGTTTTTCTCTATGTTCAGCCGTTTTCGTTATACAGGGCCTTGAACTTGAAAAATGACGATTTTCGCTTGTTTATAACTCAAAAACTTCTGAATTTAAACACCAACTGTGAAAGCCAATCTTCTTTTTTCTTCTCAGGCAATCTAAAATTGCAATAACATAGGAGCATTCCATTTAAAAAAACATAACTTTGATATGCCACTGTCATATGGTACACTCTGTATACTCCAAAATAATTTTACATTATGGCCATTGTGATTCTGTACTTGAATTTTCAAAAAGTTTTTTGAAAAAGTTCATCGTTTGGCCTACAGAGACCGCTTCGAATAAGCTGGGACACCCTGTATATACGAGTATACTTAATAATTGTAACAAATGCTTCCCACAAAATTTTCTTCACATAAATACAGGTCCAGTTTTTACAGAAGATGCTTCTATTTAACCAGTTTTCTCAACGTGGAAAGACTTTTCCAGGAAAATAAAATTATAATAATAATATTGTTGATAATTTTAACATAAAAGGCATTGCAGCCATCATCTGCTGGATCGTGCACCGCAGACGCCGTCGCTTGGTTAAGATGTGTATACCTATTGCTACGATCCACCGAAGTGGTAGGTCACGTAACTGAGTCCTCTTCAAAAGGGAAGCCGAAAAAGGATCTATCTGAAAAAAATTACAAAAAGCTAAATTTTTTTGATTATTAATTAGTTTCCAGTGAAGCAGCAGACGTTTTAAAGAAAAACTTCAAGAGGCAGAAGGCGATTTATCCTTCTACAGAGGATTAGCCCTCTTATTCTCAAAAATTACGAAAAAATTTACGCATATTCTTTAGACAAAAATAAGCAAACTTTTTTGTTATTTACTTATTTAAAACTTATTTTTATCAAAGAATATGCCTGAATCTTTTCAGAGTTTTTCGGGCAACAAATAAGCGGCCCATTATTTGAGGTTTCCAGCTCCGAACAGGGCCACGTGAACTTCTTTACTTAATAAAATGCCCAATAGTAATGTACCAAACTAAATAAGTATAAACAGAGAAGATAACACACACCGCAGCATCACCTCAGAATCTCAGCATCTCAAAAGATTTGTATTCGTTCATCTACTACATCTACCTTTTAATAGTGTTTTAATGCAGTTTTTCTTGGGTGTTGTATTCATAACTTTGATAAAATGATAAATCCATCGTTGTGATTAGAACTGCTTTTAAACCAAGACGCAGACAGAATGTGGTTCCTAAAACAATTATTTCGCATTCAGGAAGAGTTTTTTCGATTTATTTAAAATAATTTTTATTACCTACAAGAGCATGAAACAGCATTGCTTGCACTTACCTTTCAAAAGTCAACAAATATGCGAAAGTTTTACGTTATACTGTTATTAATTGGGTAAATTATTATAAATTATATTTCTAAATAGTTTCAAGGTAAAGTTCATCTAAAATTTATTATTAGTTTGCTAAAATACTCAAATTAAATAAATCAAATTTTACACAATTGCAATATTGCAAAACTAAACGTCAGATTATGTCAAAATGAGAATTTATATCTAAAGGCAGCTTCATTTTAGTTTAGAAATCGTCCGCAATGCGCGATGCGCTACCGGAATGCGCGTGAACAGTGTACCCATTTTCGTCCGTCGATCTGACGGTCTCTTTATAGTATGTTGTCTCTGGTGCAATCCCATCTGTCTTAGTTTTCTGTCTATAGTCCAATAAAGTCTAAAAAGTCATACGTATCGATTAAGAATACACATCCTTTTGAGAGTTCGATTTATTTTGTTTCATGTACGTGTTTTTATAGTAACCGTCTAGTTTGTCTAAACACTCCATCCCGCATAAATAAGTATACGTCAACATTGGTTTTGAATGAGAATTAAATTAACAGCGCAAAGGATAGAGTGTCATTACGTGAATAAATTTTCTGTAGTTGTCAGAGGCTCTCAAACTGACGTAAGCGGTTCAATTCGTTGTTTGAATGATTCCTTCAATAATTTACGCTCGTTCACAACTTGACAATTAACTGTTTGACATTTTCTGGTGAAATTAAAAATATTAATTCGGACGGTTAGTGTGACGTCACATCTGACTTTTTAAAGTTAATCCTACTATAGCTTATTGTTGGGTAGGTGTAAGAGAGACTAACAGTGGGTATTATAAAGGCTTATTAAGTTAACAGGCAGATTTCTGGGGCCATTTCTGAATAAGGTATCGACTCTATATGGATAATTGGTATAATTTTACTTCACCGGCCACATCGCCAATCGTTTTGAAATTTTGATTAATGAGACCTTCCTGAACGCGAATATCAAATTTGTTTTTTGCGGTCAAAGCTACTTTTTGAAAAAAAAAATTAAATTATGTAATTTTCAAATGTAACCGCGCACAAATAACCAATAATATGCGATCATTGCGATCTACGTCTCTCTCTCGCTACGGAGTAGGGATTATGCCTGCCTACCATTATTGTGATAAAATGTATCTCAATGCTGCCTACGAAACCCTTACAACGTTGCCAGCTCCAACAGGCATGTAAATCTCATGATTGCGCCGGATGGTAATGGGATAATAATGAGGGTAATTTAACACCAATTTAACCCAATTGTTGGGATAGATTCCTCATTTACTTTTCGAGTGTCGAATAGTTAATAACGTTGTACTTTACCTGTGTTTCATTTTACCTTCGCATTTTTTTACAATTTCTCTTTCTATTTTAAAACAATGGCGCGAGTGACATTGTTTGAATTGTTCGAGTGGAGTATTTAGGACGACGGCCTTCCACTAATTAATAAGTTACAAGAATTGGGTGCTTTGCCTTTGGGAGGCTCGTATTTATGTCCTCGAGGTCACGTGCTGAGACTGCGCCGGGACAACACGTGTCTCGATTTGTTTAAGTGGGTTTCTCTTAGGAAAAACACTTTCTTCGAAAAATCAAAATTATCTTTGCGGGATATATGTGTTTTTGTTCTTCTGTGGTCCGGCAAATGTGAGCTACACTTCATCCAATCACAATTGAGGATATCGTCGAAGACTGCAGTAGACTGGGCGTCGTTCTGTAGAGAAGTTCTCGAAGAGTTTTATATAACTCGGAAAGAGAAAATTGGCGGCGAAGGGAAAATTGTGGAAATTGACGAGTCCAAGTTCGGTCGTCGTAAGTACCACAGGGGTCACAGGGTTGAAAGGCAATGGGTTTTTGGGGGCCTCGAGAGGGACTCCGGAAAGTGTTTTTTGGTACCCGTGGAGACACGTGATGCCGCCACGTTGGTTTCAATTTTAAAGGAGTGGGTACTACCGGGCACCACTATTATTTCCGATTGCTGGAAATCATATGATGCATTGGAGCATGAAGGATTTCACCATTTGAAAGTTAACCATACTTTAAATTTTGTAAATCCGGAAAATGGGGCTCACACAAATTCAATTGAATCCATGTGGCGTCACGCGAAAGATTGTATGGGTTCCTACGGCAGGAAAAAAAAACATTTTGTCGGCTATTTAGCCAAATATATGTTTTTGAAATCCACGCGATTGCTGGACTTAGACCCGTTTTCCCAATTTTTTAAACTTGCCGGGATTATGTATAATCCGTTAGAGCCTACAGAACGACCACCAGTTGAAGAAGAATCCTCCGAATCGAGTTCCGACGACGATGAAGCTCACTTTTATTGATCGGTAAGTCAATTTAAGTGAAACAATTCAATATTTTTAATAATTTTAGTACTTATAAAATTGTCATAGGGTTATGTCATTGCCATGTCGGGTATTTTTTTAAGCAATTGAATGGAGCATTGAACCGGTATAGCTACTAAAGGTCTCGTATTATTTCTAGGGAAATAGTTTGGCAACATTGCAGCTGAAAAAAACTTTTTTATTGCCGATTTCCATATAAATAGTAATACAGTGGAAGTTGCTTATAGCGACGTCGTTTAGAACGACCGACCGTATTTAGCGACGAGTTTTTAAACCTTTGGTTGGTTTGCTATAGGTCTAATGTAAAATTTGTCCCTATTTAACGACGTTTGGATAAAGCGACGAAGTCGCATTTAACGACTACAAAAGCTACATGTTTGCATCTTATAGACTGTGTGTAACGACGGTCGATGGAAAAATAAGGGTAGCTGGCTTACAAAAAGGCAATTTTTTTTTATGTATTCCAAGAAAGGCGAACTTGTGTGGTCTTGAAATTTGCCAGTAAATGAATATACGCTAGATACGCAGAAGGCGAATGTGAGTGTTGGTTGAATTTGAGTTTTCGTTCGTGAATTGATCTACGTATTTTATTCAGTGATAATCCTTGAAAATACAGTAAAAAACATTTAGTTTCCTGTACGCATGAGGACTCATTTTTTTCTTTATTTACTATTCAGGATAAAAAGGACGGAATCAAAAATGCGAAAAATTTTAACTATTGAGGAAAAAGGTGCCATAATTGCGAGAATGGAAAATGGAGAATCTAATAGCTCTCTGGCTACGAAATTTCATCTGTCTCACTCCACAATTTCCACTATTTGGAAAAACCGGAAATTATTTTGATTTAAGTTCAAGGAAATCATACTACATATGAATAGATAAAATGTATTCAACATAATATTATGTATTAATGTATTTAACATAATGTGCTTCCAAATACATATGTACATACCTATGTTCCAACCATAAATATTTTTGTAGTGGGTATCAGTTCCAGTTGGATATAGCGACGGTTCACTTATAACGACCTTAAAATGACGGTCCCTTGGGCGTCGTTATAAACGACTTTTACTGTACATTACTGTGTTAAATAGTACAGGTGCTTTTTTATTATGCAACAAAAACGGACAATTTATAATTTTTATCTTCCTTATAAACATTCAGATTAATCATTTTTTCCCGTTACATACCTATACATATAAAACACGTGGGTGTCCCTTGCCTTAAAAATATCGACAATTTCATTATGCGTGAAAACACGTGCATTTTTCGCCTTTTTTATATAAATATTCACATAATGAATAAATAATTTTTTTCTGTTATATAAAACACGTGGATATTCAGCTCACTCCACTTTCTCCGCTCGTGTCTCTCTGGAATCCTCTCAGTGTTGCCACATACAAGTCGTTCACTTTCACTATGTCAGGTCATTGGTCAGGGTAGGTATTTTTTCACCTGAAATTTCAAGGAAATGAATTTTTTATTTTACTTTTCTTTAATTTTCTTGAAATACTAACAAGCCATTCTCCTTCACTAAGTCAGGTCATTGGTCAGGGTAGGTATTTTTTCCCCTCAAATTTCAAGAAAATGAATTTTTTATTTTACTTTTCTTCTTTCATTCCACCATATTTCATCTTTCCTTTCAAACCCGTCTGTTGTTGTCGTCTATTATTTACTGCTGATATGCTTTGCAAGGTTGCCATATCTAACTGCTGAATTACGTCAGGTCAGATTCTCTCTCTATTATCCAACCCCACCGTCGCTGCCGAAACTAAGTCAGGTCAGATTCTCTCTCTATTACCCAACCCGATATATGACGAATTCTTGCGTTAGGTATATTATCATCTACGTGGCAACATTGGGAACGTTTATATTTTATTAGCTCTGCTAACAGCGCCGCCTGCCGGCTGTTCTTATTAAATGCTGTCCTACTTGGCGTTTCTTTGACTTGCTCATTACAGCTGGGATTAACTCAAAATGGCGGCATTTTTAGTTTTATTTGGCTCATTTTCATTTTACATTTTTTTAACTCAAAACGGGGCATTTACGCAACATTTTTCAAACATTTTCGGGTTAAATGGATCAACTTTTCCTATAAAAAAATCGCCAAAATCAGTGAGGTACCACAATTCTTCAATCGCTCCCTTTATGCATAAAAAAACGTGCGTAATCACCGGCGCTGTCATTGTCTCTGGGGAACTTTTATCTCATTTGGCAACACAGCAACTTGAGAATTGTGAATGATCATAAGGATTTTTTCTTTACTCCCCACACGGGGAATTCTTACACAGTCTGGCAACACCGCAGTAGCTGTGCCGTGGGCGGATCGAGACAGCTGTTCTCTCTTTCCCCCACTCTCTCTTTACGTCGTTACCCCGCCCAGCACCCCTATTCACTCCCGGTCCCGCAAGCTTCTTAACATTAAATTATAACATATTTTTTATCAAATTTCTTTTCATTTCCGCAAATATTTTTTTACAAACACATTTCTATGGCAATTTTGAGTATTCTCTGAAAAAATCGTAAAAATCTGAGATCTGGCCGGTGAAGTAAAATTATTCCTTAGCTTTAAACACGAGCACAGAAATCTGTCCCTTAGCTTAATGAGCCTTTATAATACCCACTGTTAGAAAATCAGATACAGCAAGCCAGTGTTTGGTTAATTATTATCTTGTACAATGACCAGGTATTTATTCTGGAATAATTTGAAATTAAAAATTTTGAAATTCATTGAATTCATTTTCAAAAAAGATGCATTTTTAGATTTAGACAAGGATTTATAACATAAAAAAAACACAGCGACAATGTTTGAGTAGACATTTCAAGTCTTTATTTTTTTTACAAAAAATTAAAATATTTTTACAAAGATTGCAATTGATAAAACAATCATAACAAATGAAAGGCCATATTCGAAGTAATAATAATGGAACATCTACTATTAAAATTTGTATATTATGTCATAGTCTCATGCGGCAATTTGACTAAATCCTAGGCATATTTTTAAATTTTGTGCTGAACTCAGTTTTATTGATTTATATGATACGACCCACTTGGATAAGACTATGATGATATGTTGTAATTTAAACTTTATTAGATGTAAACTATTAAAATAAATTATTAACTATTTTCTTTGAAGTGATTCCAATATCAGTGCCGATTTTTTATGCTACAGGCTACAACAATAAGATCAAGATCAATGAAATTATTGCTTGTTCAGCTGTTAAATTTTATTTGCCCATGTTTTTGATAGTTTTATGAAACTACGACATAATTGTATTAATGCAAGAGTATGTACAGAGCTGAATTTAAAAATCGGATATGACGTTATTGACAAAAGGATATGTTTCTATCACTTGAAATACAATGATTAGTTATTTTAGATTAAAATTCGTTACAAAATTTTTATATAACATATTAACATAAAATATTATATGTATATACAAAACTTATCATTAATGCAAAGAAAACAGTCTTAATAAACAAGTTTTCAATTTTTAAGTACAATATTTATTATTAACAATAAGGAATGTTGTAATTGAGCACACTATCGACATGGTTTTCATACCAGGAATTTTCAAACATCAGCTCCAGATGTTTTAAGAGCTCGACATTTCAATTGAAACTTCCTAAATTTTCAATTAGAGGCTACTTAACAATAAAAAAAAACAACAAATAAATGATTAAGCAAGGTCTAAAGAAAAATTTGATTGACTTTATTGACTATACACACTTATTGAAGCTGAAATAATGACTAGGTACCAACCAGTCTAGTTGGCACCTACCATAAATTTTTAAAAAACCATGTTAAAACAATAGGAAAATTTTATACAATCGATATGACTTCTCTTTGAGAGAATTATTTTTGATACGACCCCATAACTTGATTTGTAATTGGAATTTAGAAGCTTGTCATTTGCCAAAATAAAGAAAATAATGTATAACTCGTACCTACAAGTAAATAAAGTCCACATTTTATTTTTGTTCGTATTTGACAATAATATCTTAACAATTAAAATGGCACAATGTGGACAAAACCTTCCAAGTTATAAGGCTCTCTCTTCTTTAAGATCATCATCTTATTTGTTCAACATTGAGAAATTTCTAATAACAAACTAGCGAACATCTTATCGATATCGATTGTTGCTGTATCAAATTACCTCGGTGTCATTGTTTTCATAAATAATTCTTTTTAAGTCTGTGAAATATAAATCTATTTTAAATTTGATTTTTTTTAAAATATTTCCACATAAGTACTACCCAATGTTTGAATGGTGAGCAGTTGAGCACTAAAATTCTTTGTGAACTGCTCTTGAATTTTTTTTTGGAAACTCTAATGAATTATTCATGACAACCCAAGATAAGAATGACACAGCCACCTACTAGCCTTTAGCCTTACCTCCTATATCACACTACAAATATAGTCTCTGATTCACTCGCGCCTTCTCATCTAACTAGAATGACCGATCACAACTTGCTCGCATCGTAGTTTTCCAAAGTCCAGTGCTGCCTGTTCAGCTCTGAATTGCAGGGCTCCATCAGCAGCTTTGTCTTCGCCTCATTGATAGCGAGACACTTGTCGCTGCTGCCGTGCCGCAGAAGCTTTGTATCTGGGTCGTAGTCCCAGTACTGGTTACCTTTGCTCCCGTGACACGGGTACAGGATCACCTCCTGCCCGCTGTAGTCTAGGCAGGACTCATCACGGCGTATCTCACCAGTTTTGCTGTACATCCAGAACTGGAACACAAGATATTTCGCCCCTTAGATAGTGTACAGATCAAATTACTACACTACGATAAATTATAGCAACTCTTATAAAAATTTAGATGCATTTTATTTCGAATATTCTGTGGTGAAAGAATTATTCCTTTAAACTTAAAGAAAGTATGTCTTCATTAGTAAAGACTCTGAACGATTTTTGAGTGAACTGTTCGATTTCTGCAACAAAATATGCAACATCTAAATTTTAATAAAAGCGATGTTTAAAGAGCATTAAAGTTGAAAAAGTATAAACTTATAGGTACTGAAAAAATGTCAATAAATACAGAGAAATGATTTTGTTTGTATTTACTGTAGAGTTTAAAAAAGCAATAACAAAAAGAATTGCTTCTTATGCTGAAGGTATTGAAAGAAGTACACACTTTAATTTAATAAACCCTGCAGTAAGAAATAATTTGAGGGTAATGAAAATACTCAAAGTTACGCACTAATAAACTCATGGTACCCTGCACCAACACCGGATTTAGCTGTTTTGGAGCCTGGTGTAAGATGTCCGACTTGTAAGTTAATTGGGTAAAAAAAGGGGTGGGGGGCAGGCATCCCAGAAAACAGGCGAAATTTTTTCATAGTTCAAGGTCACACAATTTTACATTTTATGATTTTTTTCCTTGCACCCTATGAGGCCCTCCTAGTTATGAGACCTTTTTAACTATAATAACAGAGCATTTTATTTTATAAAGTTTCACCATACAATGAAAGAACTGAATGGTATAGTCCAATAAAGTCTAAAAAGTCATACGTATCGATTAAGAATACACATCCTTTTGATAGTTCGATTTATTTTGTTTCATGTACGTGTTTTTATAGTAACCGTCCAGTTTGTCTAAACACTCCATCCCGCATAAATAAGTATACGTCAACATTGGTTTTGAATGAGAATTAAATGCACAACACAGAGGATAGAATGTCATTACGTGAATAAATTTTATGTAGTTGTCAGTGGCTCTCAAACTGACGTAAGCGGTTCAATTCATTTTTTGAATGATTCCTTCAATAATTACGCTCGTTCACAACTTGACAATTAACTGTTTGACATTTTCTGGTGAAATTAAAAATATTAATTCGGACGGTTAGTAAGACGTCACATCTGACTTTTTAAAGTTAATCCTACTATAAAACAGTATTTTATGAAAAAAAAAAAAAATTAAACTGATTTTCCCAGTTCATGATCACTTATTAGACCGCTTGGTCAAAATTAATGATTCATTGAATAATTAATGCAGAAAATGTTTTGTGACAGTATTTAGAGGAATAGTAAAAAGCTGACTGAAGTAAATAAAAAAAGCATTGAGAACTGTGAGCTTACTTTCAGAGTTGAATTTTCACTTATGTGTAGATGAGTAAGTACTTAGACTTAGAGGAATAGTAAAAAGCTGATTGAAGTGAATGGAAAAGCGTTGAGAAATTGAGAACTGTGGGCTCACTTTCAGAGTCGAATTTTTACTTATGTGTACATTATACTACTTTATTTCATTTAAAAATGAGAATATAATTTACTATTATTTTTGGGAAATACAGAAGTGATTTTTTTTTTAAATTTCTGACAAAAAAATAATACGTCAAACAAAAAATGAGTCAGCAGGGTGCAGGTACATACCATGAGTCCATTATTATTATACATTTATTGTTTATTTAAATATACCGGGTAATTCACAACTTGCGACTTTCTTTTCAAGGGTGAGCTTGTGCAAGAAAAAACATTTCTGAGAGAAAAGAGTTGGAAAAATCCTAATAAATATACATATATTGAACAGGTAGTTTTTGAATTCAAAATAGAATTGTGGGCTTATTTTGAGCAAAAGTTTCCTTTTTTTTGTCTTTTGGAGTTATCTGTAAAATGCTTCCTTCTCCATCAACACACATGATGAAGGTCTATGAATTTATTCTTCTTTTTGTATTTTTTTCCAAAGAGAAGGAATCAGTTTGAAGAAAAAAGTCTGGGAGGCAAAAGTTTTTTTTTGTATATTGCCGTTTTTGAATTCAAAATGGAAGAATTGTGGGCTTATTTTAAGCAAAAATTTCCCTTTTTGTCTTTTGGAGTTTTCTGTAAATGTAAAATGCTTCCTTCTCCATCAATACACATGATGAAGGTCTATGAATTTATTCTTCTTTTTGTATTTTTTTCCAAAGAGAAGGAAGCAGTTTGAAGAAAAAAGTCTGTGAGGGAAAAGTTCTTTTTTTTTGTCCAAAGAATTTTTTTGAAAAACAAAATAAACTTCTGAGGCCAAAATTATTCAATAAAATACATACTCTGAAAATCTACAGACGTTTTTGGATTATCCTTATTCTTATATTGGCTTATTCTTTGGATAAAGATAAGTAACTTTTGAATCTTTGCTTTAACCAAAAACTGTGAAAAAATCTGTGAATTCTTGTTTTTTGTTATTTTTTTCCGGTAGAAGGAAGGAATTTGGAAACATGTACTAGGAGACAAAAAATGCCCTCTTAAAGAGGGCACGTGACCTGCTAATTTACACACGCCTACAACATCTCCGCTAAACGACGGCGTATGCGGTGCACCATGACACTTTGGTCAGTGGGCTCGTATAACTTTTTAAATTACTTTGTCCATTTTTTGGGGTCCGCCCGTATCGTACCCCCTCAAAGGAAAAGTCACAAGCAGTGAATTATCATTTGTATTATTTTGAAATAATATTAAAGTAAAATTCCTGACAAAATGTAAGATTTTTCATGTACAGTTTTTACAAAAACAATAATTATAATTAAGCTACAAGATGGTCATTCATTCCTGCTTATTGCTCCTTATAGGATCTTTCACCTAGTTACATCAAATTACAAGTTATCCCTGGCGGGTTCATTCTTCTCATTTTAAGTGCCTTAAACCTTACAGCAGAGTCTGCTATAGGTAGTTTTTTCAGTAAATTAATTTTACTTTACTTATTTTAAATTTTAAACGAAATTCTTTCACAATATTTTGTATTTTATTTTAGTAAAAAATGAAATAGGCAACTTTATAAAAGTTTGTTTGAGGCGTCGCTAAATTGTTTATTTCGAACAAAGAGAAACTTTAACAAAGAATGTTTCAACGAATGACCAAGAATTCAAAAGAAAACAAAAATTCGCTGAAAACCTACACTAATGCGAGAGTGAAAGTTTGGCAAAGCATGAAAACAATTTTTTTGAGAAATTTGTTCTTTTGTTATTTAAAAAAATCTTATTTAAAGATATCCGAGATTCTTTATAAGAAATAATTCTACACAACTTCTTAATTGCCTCTCCTAGAGATTCATTATCGCACAAAAAATACCAATTATTATGGGTCAAACGTTATTATGGAGAAACTAAATTTCCGTAACAATCACCAAATTATATTCTAATTTTTGCAAGTTTCCTAAGTCAAGGAATGATGACATCTTCAATTTCTCCAGTAGAACTCCTTATTTCTTTCTATTATGACACATAAATGAATGACCATTTTTTGTAATAATATTCTGGTTGTAACATACCATCACCATTATGAACATGCATATAAATGAGACAATGATATCTTGTAGCAATGGACGAAAAAAAAAAGGTGTAGGTTACCTAACTAAATAGGCACAATAATAAATATTGAAAAACAGATTGGGTTAATTTTATAAATAGCAGTTAAAACCCAGTACTAATTAATTCTATTATCTATTATAAACAATGTTATTTTTTGTTAACTTAACAACTGCAAAGAGTAAAATATACAATACATAATATTAAAGATTATACACAAAAATATACAAATCAGATACATTTTTATAATAATAAATTACAGTGTTAGTTTGTGGATAAAATTATAAAATTAATGGCATACACCTACCGACACGGTATAAAAGGAGAAAATTGATAAAAACAATCAAGTTCTCTATTTGCCGTCTTTCTATTAAAGTTCTTCAGAATCAGAAGCTCTACAATATGCAAGGTGTGGTGGTTTAAGTTTACGAGACGATTTTAGATTAACAACCATGTATACTTTTCATTAGAACATGAAAGTTTTCCCTATTCTAATCCAATTTATAGAGACAAGAAAACAAAAACGACAATGTTTTAAAGTTTTCCTCTAGTGGTCGTAAATCATCCGAGCTCTTCTTATTGCAGTAATTATGACTGCTTCTTTGCAGGGCTAATAAGAAACGTGCCCTGCTTGCTTACTGCTGAATAAGGGGTGGGTGGTTCTTAGTGGAAACTCATCGCCCCCAGCGCAACATGTTATTCAGTATTTCCCTCGTAAATTTCTCACTCGCGACGGCGTGTCAACTGTGACTGTAAAACGGGCAAGAAGTTTATAACGAGTGTTGAAGGTTTTCTCATACCGTGATTTTAATAAAAAACACAAAGTTTTTATTAACAAGGAGGAGCAATAAATTTTAAAGTATGTATCAAACAAGAAACCTACTTAAAAATTAAATTAATTTTTTTGAAAATACGAATAATAATGCCTATATCTACTTTGGATTAGCTAAAGCTTTTAAGGTAGGATTTAACTTTCAGGAAACTTTCAAAACACCAAAGACTCTTCTAACTAGTTGCCAATACTTATAAATGAAAGATGCCAAATAACAGGTCTTTCCTCTAAAAGACTCAATCCTGTAAACCTTTCTCTGACCCTTCCCCTCCAGGGGGCCCCTCCCGTGTCGGACTATCCTGACCCGCTTCAGGAGGGTCACCACCAGTTATTCACGTTTAGCGGACCGGCGTTACACGACCTGGCATTAATTATTCCCGCCAATACAACTCTCCGGGACAATATCCTTCACCGCGGCTCGACCGACGTATAGGTAATCGAATTTTGCGCTACCGACGGGCCCTAACGGCGGGGTTGAAGGGAAAACCCGTCCAAAGCATGACGCCTCAAGCAAGTCATCATATTCAGTCATGTTCGGTGGTAAAATGGAACGAATTAGCAACCTTTTCGAGGACGTTTTAATTGAAGGAGGGGAATATCAAATTAGTATACTGATTGGAATTTTTATGCGAGGACGCGGAAATTAAATCGTTTTTCGTGTAGATTTAATAATTGACTGCCGGGAGTTTTGCTTTCTTTCCAAAACAGAATGCATAAATGAATAATATTTTTGCAGTAGGTGCTGCCGAATAAAATATAAATTTTCTTTTGGCTATAATATATGTCTATAATACAGCGCTTTAATTTCCCAAGCACTTGAAATAAATTGAAATACTTAACAATTCCATTTCAATGAGGGGCACCACAAACAAGATTTTAATGGATATTCACCATATACACTTGAAATTAAAGTCCATTTCTGAACAATTTCAGATTCACCAACCGAAAAAACATTAAAAAAATGTACAGTTGTTTGTTTTCAAGATAATGACACTTGATATTTCTATTATACTTCGCCCTTTTTTTAAATTCGAAATTTCCTTGATATTTTCCCCAAGTTATGATGCATTTCTGCTTGTCTATTGCCTCCAGTTATCCATTAATCTTTCTGTAACAGATTTTTAAACCAATTTCACGCATTACTTACCAAAATAAAAATTCTATTACAGCAATAAATGGTTATTTTTTCCAACAATGTGATAGATGTGAAAGAGCAACGAATCATGAAAAATCCAATACCTATATGACTCCCGTACGAAAAATAATAGTAGGTAACATTATCTTTTGAAGAAAAATCGGGAAAGGCATTGAAAATAATATCTGAAGAATTATTTTGTTGTTTGTTGGGAACAGCAAGACAAGAAAAAAGTCACTAGAAATCCCACTATATGATAGGGTTGAAAAGATACAACAAGACCGCAGAGAAATTAATTATTCTCCACTGTCTTCTCCATTTCCTTTCGAGGATAGTGGAAAAACATCAAAGAGACTGGGATGAACTTCTGATACTAATCGAGTGGGCGTAAAATACTGTCCTATTAAAGCCACCAAGGAAAGTGACATTTGCAAGCCTAATTAATAAAAAAAAATCCCAATGATGGAATTGTGAATATTGTCGCAATTTTAAAAATGCTCCCTGAAATTTTTCAAAGTCAAGCTTAGGTATTAGAATTATTACGTGATTGAGCCCCCGCGCCGTTAGCGGCCATCGACATCAGCGGCCAGGGAGTCGCGACATCCAACGAGAACTGGGCGGCGCACAAGCAACCGGCTGGCCGCACGATGAGTTGTTTACGTGAAATTCAATGAGCGAGTCGCTCAGTATACAACTTCATCATCAATACATCTCGGTGACAACTGCATTGAACGACTGTAAAAGTAAGCGATTTTAGGTGTAGTAATCTCGTAGCAGGTATGCTCAAATTCATTTAGGGTATCTTCAAAATTTGACGCTCCTTTCTCAAGTGCTTGATTGGATGGAAGAGCAATTTACACTACGACAAAACTGGAATTACGATTACAGAATGAAAAGCATTTGAGCAATACATCATCCCTTGAAACCTTTGAATTATGTCCCTAGCATCATCTGTTTGTTATGTGTTCAGATTTCATAACTTTGTCCACGCAGCATTCCGAAATTGACATTCCTGTTTTCATCCGTGAACGTGAATCATAGGTGCGTTTACACAAAGGATAATAAGGGCGCCCAAACAACTGATTTTTATTAAATTTATACACGAGGTCCCTGGAAGAGGGTAATATTATTATTTTTCTCCATGTCTACTAGGTACCTACTACGGGTATGATACGATTTTGTCAAGAGATAAAAGACTACAGAATCTGCACTAACCAACATCAACAAAGGAAAATCAAATAAAAGGCATCCTGCTGACATGACAGTAATATAGCAAAACAGATTGGTAGAATGAAAACGTGTCGTCTGAATAATAAGCTGACAAACTCCCGATTTCGCGTTTATGTAAAAATTGGATAGGTGTCAGCTAGGAATGATAACATCTAGATTAATGGCTAAATGCAGCCATCTGCACGCATTTGGGATGATAATTGGTGGGATTCCATTCGATGGCATACAGGAATACCACCCGGGGGTGTCAGTTAACCATCGGTTAACTAACCGTACTGCGCTGCAGCTCTCGGGCGCCTTGATGGTATAATAATTACAAGCTTTCGTGTCGCTACGGGCGATATCAATCTCTTGCTAATATGATATACTAGAGTAATGCAGGTCTCTATTAATATACACCTGGTACTTTACTTGCGTGCTTAGACGTTGGTTGCTGCGCCGACAGGGTAATAATTATTGTTGTTTAAGAGGTGTTGAAGATTGTAAATCACCCGATGGAAAAGTTGAGACAGTTACTACTAAACTACACCTTGGAGAAAGAGATTTTAATCGCACTCAGCTTTCCTTCCGAAATATGACAAACTCAAGGCCTTCCATGTAATGAAGTAGGTGGGGGCAGAGGCCAAAGATAAAACTCAAAAATTTATTGAGCAGATAAATCGATTTATCTAGTTTTAGAAATAACGTTTTAGAGATGGAGGCTTTTACAACACTTCCTTGGTGATTTTATATCATAGTTGTCTACAGAAACAAAAAACAAACATATCTGTAGAAACTCAAAATTTTTGAGTAGATTCTACATAGTTTGAGTAGATTTAATAAAACAATAGTGTTTGGAAATGTATCGTGGAGGCAAACGATAAGTTTTATTTATAAGGGGCTGCATGTGTAATAATAAAAAAAAATTGTTGAAGTTGTGGTACTGTTTCAGAATTGCAAGGGGAAGAGGGAAATAGTGTGCAAGTTATAATAGTCTCAACAAAAGTAAGATTTTTTGAGAGAAAGTTTCTTAATTGGAGTTAGAATTTTAACATTTGGAATAATTCTGATGAAATTAATATCATCAGTACCTTTCCAGGCCGCTTCCTCATCAGAAAGACAAACTCTCATCTGCAACAAAATTTCAAAGCTTGCAGAATTTATGTTTCTCGCTCAAGTTTATGATCACCTTGAAAGGGATTAAATTTTCCAGGAGTTCTACATGTGAATTTGTGAAATCGCTTAATTTACTTCCGATATGGGCCTCTTTGCGGGGTGGAGAATGCAGGAAGATTAGAAACCGACTGGGGAGGAGAAGGGGGATTTTTTTATGCCCGACGTGCTTATCCTTGCAGCGGGTCGACGGGACCGAAGCTTAACTTCTTACCGGCTACGTGACTTCCCGGCATTACTAGGTGAGGCAAGTTCGTGTGTCGACAACGCTCTATATCGTGGATTAAACCCGCCGTCTACATTCGGGTTCCTAGTTTTCCTTCGGGATTCGTCACAGAGAGACAAAGATATTGCAGCTGCTTCAGACGCTTGATTAACAAAACACGGATTTATTCTTCAAGTTTAAGCGTCATCGCCAACATGCTGTTGCAGAGTAGGTATACATAAAATGGAATGGTTAGTGTTAGTGCCTCTATAATGGTATAAAAATTCCTCATTCGGGGAAAGTAAAGCAATTTGTGCTAACTTGGTTGCCGAAATTCGGAGAGCAGGATATTCATTTTTCGCGTCAAAGCTCGTTGTGGAAGTTTGAGAATTAAATTTTATAATATAGCCCCATTTACTATACTATACAACGATAAAACTTTATTAAAAATTGGTTAAATTATAAATTATAGGAAGATTTTATCACCTGGTTCGGTAATTGAGAGTAATTTCAAAAATAAAATGAAACTTACTAAACATTAACCAGGAATTGGGAAAAAATTCTTGCACCATTTAGCAGCAACAAAAATAGACAGTATTCCGCTCTTCTTGAGTTATTGGTGTAAGTAAACATCAAAAGGATACCTTACTCTGAAATTCTCATGTTCTGAATTGCAAATGAACAATATTACAGCCAGTCCGAGTGTTTAAGTCAAGTAGAAAGCAGACATTCATTCAAGAGAGGCGCCATGAATTTGCGGCATATAAATTCTATCACATCATTAATAACAATAAATTCTGAGAGCTGCTCATCATTGGATAGTCCATAATAGGAAGTCTCGATTCTTAACTCTTAAGCTTATAAGTGGTTAAGCTCAATTTTTTGTAGGTGAGACATAAAATAAATTTGACGGACTTCCATGGGAGTAGATTTACTCTTATAGCTTTACAACTCATATAAAAAATCTCCTCAATTTTTATAATCAATTTCCTGCTCTTAATTCAAAGTCAACTAAAATTTGATCCCGATCGACTTCTTTTCCTAACTTTCTGTTCGTTACTCGCTAGCTTCAATCTTCCAGATCCCGTCGCCGATTTTCACCTTCGAGCGGAGTTTTCCACGGCGAGCGTTAATAACCTGCACGAGGCCGATAACGGCATATTGGCGGTTCGGATGTTTAATCGGTAAACAGAATATGGGCGCAAGTGAGCGTCGTCTCCTCTCAAAGCAACGCCAACGCCAGCAGAGATAGTTCTTCAAGCCGTATCGTGTTACGAATCGATAATTACATGTTACCCGCAGTTAAGCTTGATGCCTATATATGATGTGCTTCAAAGGGGACGGGGGCAGGAAATAGCTGCTAGTCGACGGGAAAACCATACTCGATACTATTTTCGACTGCACGTTGGAGGAACGATTCATTTTTAGCACGAACTTCCAGAAGCAGAAGTTATCTAAGTTAGATTTAAGACACGTTCGGCACAGCCGACAGGATTGGCTTTTAGTAAAATCCCATTCCGTTAAGAGAGTGACTTTCATATTGCAAGCGATGTGCTCATTTGTATTCAGTCTTAACAGAAAATTCTCGATGAAAAGCTACCTACCGTCATAGAAATAATAGTTTCAAAGTTAGGTTTAGGTAAGTTGATTCAAACCGACGTGAATTACACTCGGCTTTCCCTATAGCAGTTTGTTAAGTTGAATGCTTACTTTAAAACTACTTCTGGGCACTGAAGAAAATGAATAAATCTAAATGTTTCCCGTAACCAATATTAAATGCCTATAATATAAAAATATATAAATAACGGAATCATCCATTCGTATCATTATAAATAGCAATCGCATCAGGACGGTTTCCCTCAATCCCTCGAGATAAGTTCACCACGATCACAGGAGGAAGTTTTGAAATCCCCCGAGGCTTCAAAGTATAGAAGAGCCGGTTCAGCATGACAATGACGCAGGAATAGGTATGGATCGTCCGGAGGCATGAATCTATCTGCCCGTATCCCGTATCTATTTGCATTCCGTCGCGCATCACCGGCCGTGATTCGCGACCGGACACTCCCCGAAGAGCGTGGGCGGTCGGGGCTTCCCATCGGCGAGGGTAAACAGGATCAGATCGGGATCACGCAGTGCAAACAGCCCGTCCGTTATATTGGATCGGGTGTGTTATTCTAGGCCGTCAACCGGATCGGCGCGTACGGTGAAAGATTAAACAGGCACGTCGATTCTTCTACGCGCCAACGGCTTCGTGAAAAGAGCGTGCAAATATTAGCGGGCAAAAAGATGAGATGGAGGGTGTTGATCCCCGATGGATTGAATGCTCGAAGAGGCCTATCACTTGCGATATTTACATAGATTTTAAGAAAATTTTCACCGGAAAATTGAACGGCGTTACGCCACTTTGCTGCTATGAATTTTGACTGAAATTTGCTGAAATTTAAACAGTCAGCCTTTAAATAACCGAATTATCAGCAGCAGCGCGTTTCATAATTATCTAAACATCAATTTGTTGATTATACAAAAGAAAAATTCAAAGCGTAGCGACTTAATAACAAGCCAATAAGAAAATATACAGCGACAGCCATGTTCCATTGACAAGATCAGAGTTAATAGAAATCATTACAACCGACTATGCGATTACCCACAAAAGAAGTCCAAAAACAAAGAGAAAAGGCGAAAAAGTTGGAAGGCTAGACTTTTGGTTCTGGTTTTGAAGCTTCTTCCATTGTGCGGTGAATAGCGAAACTATTACAAACATTTGCTATAAAGGAATATTACGACTTTTCTTTCGCAGTTCTTTTTGTACATTTGAATTTCACAAATTACTAAAACTTAGAGGCAGCATGTTGCCAAATGGTTTAGGCTTTTAAAATTATTATACTCGTTTTCATAGCCCGGCAAAAACCAAGCGGTACAAAGCGTTATCCCATTGCATTTCTCCCAACGACCAGAACCAAACATCCAACCTCCCTTCGCCACAGCAGAGCAAGCACCCTCCTCCGCCTCCCTTTCGGGAGTGCATCAGATACCTGGTTGCCGCCCTGTCCGTGGCACGGCCACACCCCAACCGCGGAGTCCGTCGCGGGAGAGTCCAAACACGAGGCCCGGTTGTCGCAGGCCACCTGAAACAGGTCAAAAGTTAGGGAGACACTGGGAAAGTACGTTACCTGATTGCCGCCTTGGCGATGGCACGGGTACAGGCCCACCGGCTTGTGCAGATCACTCTTCCGCGCCGGCGAGTCCAGGCACATCTTGCCACTATAACCCAGGTTGCGGAACTGAGGACAGGCGTGGAGGAAGAAAAGTTAATATTGTTAGAGGCAGAAATATGAAAATAATCCAGTTTTGGTTTTGATTGAAAGTAAATTATTAATTATATATACACAGTATGAAGATATACGAATATTTTTTGTATTTACGAGGACGTACTTTTATGCAATCTGAATATTAATAATAATTCGCCATGAAAATGTATTCGTCAAAATGTATTTAAACGAATTCTTTCTAAGGTTGACCGGTTGAAACAGCTTTTTGCAAAAGTTTTGTACTGATACTGAAAGATGTGCATTAAAAAAAGGAATCAGCGCGATGAAGGATGTTTAGGACTAAGACAAAACTTGTTCAAAACAGAAATCTGGCTCATACTATACAAGAATACCAGAAGATTCATACATATTTGTCCCCCCCCAAAAAAAAAAAAAAAAAATAGGCCCTGGACGTAAAATTTATATCATGGCCACCATTTCTAATAACGAAGAAGGTTTATGGCAAAAGCACTATAATCAATAGAAGCCTAGTGGAAGATTAATCACAGTTTGGAAGAAAAACTGAAAAGATCTTCACTGTGGTAGAAAAAAGTTCAGACAGTCTTGGGTAATGTAAAACATATGGCAATTGTACCATTTCTAAGGAAGAAGGAATCCCACTTACTGAATATGGCAAGAAGAACTATATAATCAACTAACAGAGGTCTTATCTGAAGACAAATCAAAGTTTGGAAGAAAGTGTTAAAACAGACTCTTCATCGTGGTAGAAAATGTTCAGCTTCTGCACAAAATCGCTGGATTTTGTTACAACAAAGACTGGAACTGGAAAGAATGCTACAACCCCAGAAATGATGTTGAACTAACTGTATCAATACTGTTGAAAGAAATATTTTGAGAGATTTTTACTTTACGTGCATGTGTACTTTCTTCCTTCATGGCTAGGTAGATTGCATAAAATTCGCCCTCATATGTGGTATTAAAATAACGTAATTTCCAGCATCCTGCTGTGTAATCCGTTACAGTATGCAAAGCTTTTAGAGCTTTTATTTTTCTCAGTTTTTTTTTTAATGATTTACATACTGGATCGGAAAGAACAACTGTCGCCATTATCCAGGGTGTTAATGAATAGGTGTTATAAAATTAAACGGCATGTAGGAAATGCAAAAATAGACCAAAAATTTCCTTTAAACATGGGTCGTTGGAGCTTTAGTTTTCGAGATACACGGTGTTAAAGTTCTTCGAAAAATTTATTATTTTTTTAATGTCTAAAAATTGACTGATCAGGCTAACTCGAAAATTTTCTCTTTGTTGTACGTTGTTGTACTGATAACTGAAGTAGATACATGATTTGATACTTCCGATGAAAAATTTTTAAAGTCAGTGGCGTAGATATTATTTAAAAAACACACTATACTCTTGCCACCGAATTGAAGAATTTTTCAATTGTAGTATCAAATCATTTATTTCAATTAGTTCAACAACAAACTATTGTCAAAAATTTCGAGTTATTCCGATCAGCCAATTTTTATACAATAGATATACTTATTCAAAAAATATAAAATTTTTCGAAAAACTTTAACAACTTTGAAACTCCAACGACTCATGTCTAAAGGAAATTTTTCGCCTATTTGTTTGCATTTCTTACATGTCCTTTAATTCTGTAACACCTATTAATTAAGCACCCTGTATTTTTATGTAAAAGAATCGACGACGTAAATTGATTTGATCATAATAATGGTAAATGCTTGCAACAATGTTAAATAGCTCGACCTGTCTGCTTATACATCATTTTAGTTGTACTTAATGTTTTTTCTCTCTCTAAAACTTGTAAATTGTATCGAGAAAACTATCGGGTAAGCAAAAAATGAGGCTTTGGAAAAATTTTTGTAAAACTGTAAACAATCAGAAAATTTCATTTTATTGTATTAATCTTAGACATATTTTTTTTTTCCTAAAGCCTGACTAAATTACATTTTCATTCGCATAACATCACGTGGCCGATATATGTAAAAGTATTCAAATTCAAAACGTATGGCTGCTTCTAGCATTTTTTCGTAAATAGTTGGGGAGTCGATGCCAATCAACGCGACATTTCGATGACTGCAAGAACTGTATGTACAATTCGATTAAGAGTTAATAAACAAGAAACATGATTTTTGGAACAAGTTCCCAGCAACATACAATTTCTCCCGTCAAAGCTATTTTTTCATATTTGATTCCTTTCATGACGTGATCCGATTATTATTTTTACTGAAAATAGGACTTCATTGCATAAACTCTTTAGGACCTCGAGTCAAACAGAGCAAAGTCTTCTTCAGACCTGACCTGTCCTCATAATTCATTGCCTCAATGCAAAGTGCTCTAGAAACGTTTACTGGATTTATTAAGGGAGTAATGGAAATTTACAATTAACGCTTTGTGACAAACAATGGAGAATAAAATGATTTTCATGTGGTCGCCTTTTTCATGGCTGAGAATTTTTCTCAGCCATAGTGACACAAATAATGTGATCATAATCATGATTTTATTTTTATATGGTTATGAAATAAGGTCGTCTAGATGGAAAAAAAATCGTTCTACTGTATAGGTGGCCCATAAGTCATAAAATGCTTAAAAAAACTTTTTTTTTATCTTATTTATGAAATATGAAATCTTATGAAATTTTTTCACTGTGTTATCAATTCTTTAATAAGAATGTTGAAAAACATCTTATAGAAGAATGTTCTAGAAAGTTCCGGAATGTTCAGAATGCTTACAAATGTTCTTGAATTTTCTATTAGAACATTAGTTCAATTTCCAGCTTCACAAAGATGGGCTCTTTCAAGAACATTTTACATGACTCTTGCATCAGCATTTCTGGCTGTATAGTGCTCGGATTTTATTTTTAGATCTTGGATTGTTGCTTTCATGTTCACATTGACTGTTTATCAGACGTTCGCAAAAAATGTTTTCCGTTTTTAAGAGACGCTATATTGATGTTTTTTAAATGTTTTTTTGCACACGTAAAAAATTTTAGATTCGTAATTGGACAACTATTCCTTATAGGTTTGTGAGAAAACCATCAACCATTCTGTTGTTTTTTTTGTTATACAAACCCCTATCTACAGGTGTATTGTAACGTCCGCATAATATTAGCACCACGTGATTCTACATCAAAAACAGAACATAAAGTTTTAATACCGTTTAGCTCTTAGACCTCAAATCACGAAGTTGTCGACCATTGTAGTTTAAATTTGAAGTTTTTTAATACTCAAAAATATTGCTTAATATTATTAAAAAATTCTTAAGTAAGAAGTAAAATAGCCAAATTATCCAAAATTTTAGATTTTTTTGGTAAAAATGGTTTTAATTAACATTTCAAAACTAGGAATTATTTGATTTCCTGAGTTCCAATACTTCCAATCAATATTGCAACTGCGCGTTTTAATTGTTGAATAAAAAATTGAAAGAATAAAAAATCTTTAAAAAAATTGCAACATTGACAAGTCGCAGCATGACATTTGTCTTGTGGCACCTTTTTTCGATTACATAGCAACGGCACACTATACCAGTGAGGTGACTTCACGTCTAATAAGTTATCTTAATTTTTATACCAGCGCCAGTGTTGCAAAATTTAAGAACGTTAAATTGTCCATATCTTAAAATCTGTGTACATCAAGAAAAATCTGTGTACATCAAGAAAAAACTGTTGAGGACTTTTTTGTTCTGTTTTTGATGTAGAATCGCGTGGTGCTAATATTATGCGGACGTTACAATACACCTTGTATGATACAGGGTTATCCTAAATAAGTGCGAAAATTTTTAGAGGGTGATTCCTTGTCTCATTCTAAGGAAAGAAATTCCTATTAACGAGGGTTCGCGGAAATGCACCGTTTTTGAGATATAGGGTGTCAAGAAAGATTATTTTTCAATTTTTTTTGAAGATATCTCGGAAACCATTTGGGATACAGAACTCCGATTTTGGACATATCATTGATTTAGCTATCTACCTTTTTAAAACCTACCAATTAATTTTATTTCACGTGCCATTGGCGAAGATTTTAGGAATGAGCTTTTTTGTCCATTTTCCGACACGAGTTGTTCATCATATTCTCGAAAACGATTCACGTTAGCGATTATGACCACGAGTACCTTTTTTGTGCGTACAATATTGGCAGTTTAAAATGCGCTTTGAAAATGTCAGTTTGCCCAGTGTCGTAGTGCTGAGCAAAAAAACCTCATGCAACCCTAAAATCTATAAAAAAATTCAAAGATATGTATAAAAGTTGAGCTTGGTATCTCAAAAGCATTCTGAGATATCATCAAAAAACAGGAAAAAATGTCTTGACACCCTGTATGTGTCTCAAAAACAGTGCATTTGCGGACCTACATGAATAGGAACTTTTTCCAGCCAAGGAATCATCCCCTAAAAATTTTCTCACTTTACGATAATTCTGTATCATGGTGTAAGAACATATCTTACACCGTGCTCTGTATATAAATTTATGGAAATCAAAGAAATGTTATAATTTGTAAAGGAATGAACATAAAGACTAACCGCATGCACGGATTATAAATAACGAACCTAAAAGCAGTTAACTAACTCATGCGCCCTTCATGTTATCTGATATTATTGTGCATACCTACATACAGTAATAACAACAGACGAAATATTTACGATCCACAGTCATTGAAATATTAAGGCAGGTTGGTATTACGTTTATCTCGCTAAAATAAAAGGCAGCGCTTCAAAGAGGAACAAAAACTTGGAAACCAAGAGAAAGGGGCAACCAAATATGAAAATTATCTCTCTGGCGGATTCATATTTATGCAACAGAACGAATAATATTGAATATTAGAATATTACTTCCTTTCCTTTGAGTAAAACATTTAAATTTAATTCGCACACAAATATTTATTACGAAATATACAAACTGACTTTTATAATGATGTTGCGAAGATTAGCTGTAACATCATCCAAGGAAGATTCATTATGTAGATTGAAAAAACTCTAATAGTATTCAGACTGAAAAAATTGAAATAGCATTATATCATTTATTGGTCCTTGTATAAGAGATGAAGAGAAAGTGATTCAAGCAACCAGTAAAATTACCTCCAAAAAACACCACATTTAAATTTAGACCGCCGATGAAGTAGTTTTTTATTAACCTATTTAAATAAAAATTAGTCTGCTATGAAGACTTTTTCCCGGAAGTCTTTAAAATTATTAGAAATTTGAAAAAAAAGTACATACAAGGTATTTTGAATCAAACTTAACTGAGCGTCTCTTTATAATATAAAAAGAAAGCAGGTATGGACTAAGTTTTTTTTTCATCTTATAATTCTGTAATTAATAATGTTTATTCTTTTACGATGAGGAGTCCAATAATACAAAGCAAAACAAACCAGTTCATTATGTAATTGCCGATTTTATATGGTTTTTAAATCTGCATTTTTTGGTACCTAATAAAAATTACTAGTAGTAGTAACAGTATCGAATAGGGAGCACGTGAGCTTTTGCGCCACGAGCATGAAATCAAAGCTCGTGTCTCAGAAACTCGGCGAATAACCGCCAATCATAAGTGAAACAAAGATGTAGCAAATCAAAAATGTCACAATTTATGACCGAGACGGATGACCTCTTGTCTTGTAGATTTTTTCGATAATTTTCTAGATAGATTTAGTAAACATGTGCCAATCACACCATCCTAAAATTTGCTTGGGAACATGTCACGACGTAATAATAATTACTGTAATTTATATCTGCGAAGTACAACTAAGAAACTCGATTCCACCTGCAATAAGTTTAAGTAGTAAAGACATTAATTCTTCCCAAATTAGAAAACATTCTCGTAACTGCAATCATTATGGCCTCTACAACCAAACTAAATGGTCCATTAAGAATCCCAAGACCCTGACCATTGAAAGGACTGCTGTAATTGATAAGAATTCTAAAAAGCAAGAAAATAACATCAAAAAGTAAATAGTTACAGGTAGGTAGGTACACCATTTCAAAAAATTTAAAGGTATTCCGGTTTGATACAATCCAACATGTTAATTAATCATTCGGTCACGGAATTGACAACTTCGGAATCGGATGTCTTGTTAGAGGAGAGCAGGTGGATTTAAGGGGCTCCCCGACGGTGTAACGGTGATCGATGGCGAGCACGTGGAGAGCAGCTCTGCCGGGAGCTGTCTCCTGTATCTGTATATGAATTCCTCCAGGTATAAGAACGATATAACAAGAGACAAAGGATAAGGGAGAAAAATCGACCCATAAATTCATTGTTGTTTGAAGTTTTGCGATGCCCGGCGCTGTGGGAGTGTATGAAACTAGGATAAAGTCTATCCATTTAAAGTTGGTTTGAAGAAATATATGAAAGAGTACAAAAATGACGAACAAAATTTCAACTACGTACGTCAGTGTAGACGTTAAATGTGGAAGGAAAATCGCTTATTATAATTTATGTTGACAACCACATTTTCGTCCTGTACATTTTCTAGAAGCGAACTTTGGTCACGTATTGCATTTCAGTTTCTAGCCTAGGAATACCCCAGAGACAGGACTGTCAACAAGAAGTTTTATTATGAAAACTGTTCCACAGATTATTATTATAACACATAAGAGAGTTAGGAGCAAAAGAATCGCAACAATTTTAATTTTGATGTTTGAAAAAAAAATTAAAAAATGGTAGGTATAGAGGTATCTAAATCTTTTAATTTTTCTATTGACGTAATATTTTTTTATTAATGGGATACCCAGTATATTATCGCGTTTCCATATTAAGTAACAGATAAATTTAACAAGAATGGTTGATGGAACTTAAATTTGGTAGTTTATGAGTTATAAAGTGAGAATCACAACTTTCCGCCGTTTTGAAAGCGGCTCAGTTACCTGTCTTTAAAATTTCCACAAATACAAGAAAACTTACGAAGACGTTGAAACGCCACTAAGAATTCCTATTTAAAACTCGGAATTCCTATACGACCTACTTAAAACCAAGAATTCTAATTTGAAACTCGGAATTCCGACTTAATACTTTACGAATTCCGACTTAATATGTATTCGAAATTCCAATTTAAAATTTCCGACGAGCAACACGCATCTTAAGACTTTCATGACGTCATAAAGTAAAACACCAATGTTCTTATTTGCTTCAAGAAAAAAGTTTCAGGCGACTGTCATAAAAAAATTGGTTTTACGTATTTGATATAGTTCCTAAAATAAAACTTGCGCGGCCTTTACTTCCTTTGAAGCAACTTTGAAGCTTTCTCAGTGCGCCATTTTCGATTGGTACGCCTCTGTACAAATGAAAGAAATGAGCAAAACCAAATTTCTTCTATTACAGCGCCATCTATGATTAATCGCAAATCGTTCAGGATAAATAATCTTAAGCAATCTTTGTCGCAGAATACGAATTGGCAATAAAAATAGGGGTTGTTATTTATAGTTCAAAGTTGTACCGGGTGGTCCATCACTTATATGTCCACCCCCGAAAAAGAGGTTAATTTTAAAGATAAAAAATTGAAACTTTGAGGATTTGTGTAATTAATATAGGACCACATAATGACATAATCAGATTAATTATTTTTTTTTTAGTTGAGCCATCAGCGTAAAAAACTGTAATTTGGTGTTAATGTGACCAAAATAAATTCGATTTTTCTTTAATACATCGATAGAAATCAATTAAGAAAATCAAAATCGCTTAAAAGAAATATCAAAAAACTAATTACAAGCCTTTAATTAAATAAAATACTTAAAATATAGAAATGACAGCTAGAATGATTGCTTTACGGAAAAAATAAAACTATCAGGATTTTGAAGGGCTGGTATAGCACAAATGTTAAGTAAACATTCATAAAAGAAGCCCCATTCGAGTTCAATGGCACATTCTTCTCACTGCTTTGAAAATTATTTATGGTAGGTACCTACCCTCATTAGATTTGTCAGTTTTATTGCTCTACAATATATCAATCATTTTACCTGTAATTTCAATATTTTAAGTATATTATTTAATTAAAGGCTTGTAATTAGGTTTTTGATATTTATTTTCATCGATTTTGAGTTTATTATTCGATTTCTATCGGTGTATTAAGGAAAAATCGAATTTATTTTGGCCACATTAACACCAAATTACAGTTTTATATCGCTGATAGCTCAACTAAAAAAAAAAAAATTAATCTGATTATGCCATTATGTGGTCATATATTATTTACACAAATCTTCAAAGTTTCAATTTTTTATCTTTAAAATTAACCTCTATTTCGGGGGTGGACATAAGTGATGGACCACCCGGTACAGGGAGGTTTTTGTGTTTAAAATATCGAACAAACCTACTTTTATAAAAACATTTTTTTCGCAGAGTGTCTACGAGATATTGGGAAAAATGAACAAAATCAAATTTCCTAGATTACAGCGCCATCTTAGACTAATCGCAAAAAATGTTTCCGATAAATCTTAAGTTTTCTCCGGTGACGCAAAAGCGGCCGTGAAGTGAAAGCGGCCGTGAAGTAAAAGCAGCCCAAAAGTTTTATTTTAAGTATTAAGTCGCCTAAAAACATTAATTATTTTTTTCAGGCGAGTCGAATTTTTTTTTTTAAGCAATCGAGGAAATTGATGATTTACTCTATGACTTCATGAAGTGATAAGGAGGGTTCTGCTCGTCTGAAATTTAAAACTGGAATTCCGAGTTTTAAGTCGGAATTCAGAGTTTAATAAAGTCGGAATTCTTAGTTTAAATTCGGAACTTAAAAAAATAAAACTGACGTGGCGCTTCTACGTCTTTGTAAAGACTAGACTTTCCGGAGAAGACAAAAATCATTTCTCTTATTTCAACCACTTTGCATTTTTCAGGCATTTCATATCAAAATGAACATTTAAATTTAACATCTTAGGTCGTTCATCACGCCTTAAACTTTGCACCTAATTCAAAAACTACTAGATATAATGATCAAGAACGTTGGTTTATTACTTGGACTCATCGTAAAGTTGTCAGTGTAGCGAATTTCATGAATATCGAGTAAAAGGAGCGCTTTATGATGGCTAGTTTGGAAAACGTGTTATTCGTACATGGAAAACCAACAAAAAGACCATTACCGAAAAAAAACTGATTCTGCAGGGAGCAACTGAAGTAAATCTTGTTGTAACATTTTAAACATAAAAAAGGCTATTGTTATAAAATTTATTTTACATTTTACCTTCATTTTCGAAGTCCCGAAAATCCAGAAAATAGAAAATACCTCTTAGCTTTCCTAATCTTCCTTAATTTAATGAAAATCAATCATAATCCAAAAGGCTTCGGCTGCATTTACCTTCCGTTCTTTGACAATAGTAAATATTCACGTGATTTACAAGACAATGTAAACGCACCTCCTTCCCAGATCTGAATTTATTTGACGTTAAGAGCCGTCTCTCCCTAAGCCCTCCAAATCAAGACAAACGGCATAACTGCAACTTGCTTTACGGTCGTCCCGAAGCTTAAAACTTGCCGGAATTAACATCCGGACTCCCGTTGTTACATCGATCCTAACCTTAGAGTAAATATAATTCATTTTATGTCGCCTCTACTTAATTTAATAAAGAACTTTTTCTGTCTTTATTCAGAAGTCAGTAGACGGTAATTGGGCGAGATGGCATTCTTCTAATTAAAGTATCAACGAAAGAAGCTTTAATAAAGTAAGATCGTTGTAATTGTCTTGTTCTCTGGATGAATTAAACCTTTCACATCTCCCTTTGTTACAATGAAGATTCTGAGGTATCGAATCCCGCAAAATCCTTAAATGCGAGATTTGAATCGTAAGTGCATGCATGTGGCTGTGTAAATAAAACAACACGACCTATTAACGATAACTGCATGCAGAAGTCGTGTGTGCTGTATTGTATATGTTGTCTTCAGTGGTCGGCGTTAAGGTGAGTGCGCTATCGCAAATAATAGCGGACATAGTAACCGGTGGAGTGTAGTCGTAGAACCAGATAAAACTGACGGAAAATTGCTACAATTGCTGAAGAACTCGAGTGATTCTGCTTTGTATGGCGGCGGAGTTAAATAGAATAGAAATAGCGTCGATATGGAAAATCTCATGTTGCCGACTTCTTTCTGAAACTCCGTATAGATAAAGAAAATTCAATGCATTGAAAATACTCTGCTTAAACGATAAGGTGAAAATTGAAAAAGTTGTAATGATCCGAAATTGCAGTTTACTCCGGGACCGGACTCGTAATTTCCTGTATTTTAATAATTATAATAATTGTCCACTTTCCTGGTGTTGAGTGCATTACTTAATAATTATCTGGCACCTACATCCAAATATTTTTGTACCTTTTTTCCTGCGGGGGAACCCAGCAGACATCATCACCAGCATCACTTCATTATTTGGAGCCTTGGCCGGAGTAACGTTGTAACTTACATAATTTTTTGGAGCGATTATTTCACTTCGGTAGGTTTAAATAGGCAGAATGCTTCCACCAATAAGTCTTGTATGATTTCCCTTTATATATATATATATATATATATAATCAATAACATAATTACCATTACATGGTGTAGTGCGTAACATAAATACATTTCATTCTTAACAAATAAATAAAATAAAATATACAAAATCCATAAATACTAGGTACAAATATCTTCAACCAAATAAACACATTAATAAACTAAATAAACATCCACTTATTCTGCACTCCTATTGTTGTTCCTTCTATTTCTATTTCATGTGTACAAATTCTGCCCATTCCCTCTTATTCTCTGCCATTTTGCACGCTTCTCTCCAAGTTTTTCCCTTCTTTAATAATATCTCTCCTATAACTCCATTCCACTTTAATTTAGGTCTTCCTCTCTTCTGTTTTCCTAAAGTCTTCGCTTCCCACACTCTTTTCACTGGTCTTCCTTCGTTCATTCTCCTCAGATGACCCCACCAGCTCAGCTGTCTCTTTTCTATGAATTCAATGGTTGATACTATCTCCAGTTCTTCTCTTATTCTTGTGTTCTTCATCTTGTCTAATTTCGTTACTCCTCTGACTCTTCTTAGGTATTTCATTTCAACTGCTTGTATCTTGCTCTTCTGTCTTGTATTCAGCACCCATGACTCGCATCCGAACGTCAAAATTGGTCTGTATATCGTCTTGAAAACCTTCATTTTTGTCTTTCTGTCTATTTCTCTTTTGCCAATAAATGCTTTGTTCATTGTGTAATACAGTCTCATTGTTTTCTCTATTCTTTCATTCAATTCTGCTTCTTGTCCTCCATTATCTTCTATATTCACCCCCAAGTATTTATAACATTTCACCTGCTCAATCTGTACTCCTCCAATTTCTATTTGTATCTGTTCGTCATTTTTCCCTATAATCATTACTTTGGTTTTATTCTTATTTATCGTCATACCTAGTTCTTCCATTGTTGTGTTCCATATCTCCAAACTCTTTTGTAGTTCTTTTTCTGTTTCTGCCATTATTACCACATCATCGGCAAATGCTGCTTCTGATATTTTTATGCCTTGTAGGTTCCTATATCCCACTTGTACTTTCTTTACCTTTCTCGTACATTTCTTTATTATTTCATCCATGAAAATTGTGAACAATGTGGGACTCAGGCTACCTCCTTGTCTCAGACCTTCTTTTGTTGTGAATATTTCTGATTTCTGATTTTTATTAATTACACTGTTAAGATTTCCTTCATATATATTTCTTATAATTCTCACCAATTTGTCTTTACACCCCCTTTCTTTCAGTATTATCCATAATTTAGCACGGTTTACTCTATCGAACGCCTTTTCCATATCTATGAATCCCATATACACTTTCTTTCCCTTCGCCATGAATTTTTCAATTATTTGTTTTATGGTAAATATGTGGTCTTGTATACTTCTACCCTTCCTGAAGCCACTTTGTGACTCCTCTATTGAACTCTCAGTTATTGCTTTTACTCGTTTTTCTATTATTTTTTCATATATCTTCATCGTTGTGCATAACAAATTTATACCTCTATAGTTATTACAATCATACTTGTAGCCCTTCTTATGTATAGGTAATATTTGTGCAGTTTTCCATTCTCTTGGTACTTTTTCTTCCTCCCACACTCTATTATATATATCCAATAACATTTCTGTCCCTTTCTCTCCCATATTTTTTATCATTTCAGCTGTTATCTTATCACATCCTGGCGTTTTTCCCGTTTTTATTTCCCTTATTACATTCTTTAATTCTTCTAGCTTTATATTGTCTTCTATTTGTTCTTCATGTTTCTCCTCTTCTAGATCTTTCTCTTCTTCTATTAGTTCTGTGGCTCCTAGTAGTTCTACGAAGTATTCTCTCCATCTGTTAATTACCTCTTTCTCTTCTGTTAACAGGTCTCCGTTTCTGTTTTTAATTTTTGTTTCATTATATGTTTTCTCGTTTCTTAGTGATTTCAGTACTCTATAGAATAATTTTTGGTTTGTTTTACTATCGTTTTCCATTCTCTCTCCGAATTCTCTCCAATTGTTTCTCTTTGCTTCTACTATCATATTTTTTACCTTCTTTCTTTCTTCTTTGTATCTTTCGTAGTTTTTTTGCGTTTTATTACCTATGTATATTCTCCATCTATTCTTCTTCTCTTTTACTTGATTCCTTATTTCGTCGTTCCACCATGCCGTCTGTTTGGTTCTCGGTTTCTTCCTTGCGTACCCACATACTTCTTTCGCTGTCTCTATTATTATATTTCTAAATTTAATCCACTGTTCTTCTATGCCTTCTTTCTGGTCAGTTTGTTTTTTCATGTTTCCTATTTTCTTCTCTATTACTTGCTCATATCTCTCTGCTATCTCTTTTTCCTGTAATCTATATGATTTTATAACTTGATTCCCTCGTTTTTCTATTGTCTTCTCTTTATTTTCTCTTTCTTTTTTATCTCCTCTTTTCACTTTTGTTACCACCATATAGTGGTCACTACCTATTTCTGGTCCTCTTCTCACTCTTGTATCTATAATCTCTCTCCTGTTTTCCCTACTCACCACTTCGTAGTCAATTATTGATTTTTCATTCCTACTCTTCATTTCTCTAATGTATTTATGTATATCTTTATGTTTGAATATCGTGTTCGTTATTATCATATTCTGTATCATGCTTTATGATTTCCCTTTAACCATATTTAAATGATATTTTAGGAATCGCCAAATAAAAACTATCCATTCAATAACCTTGCCAAGGTTCATTTTTGCACCTCCCGTAAAAATGTAAGTTACAACGTTACTCCGGCCAATGCTACATTTATTGTCACACTTTCAGCGAGCTACCCGATATGTAAGGAACCGTAATAACTTTCTGATTTATAAATTGGACTACCCAAAAAGGGGGTCCCAGTGAATTCTTCTTTTTACTGTTACATAATCGCTTGTTCTGATTTTTACATTATAAGTGTGATAATTGTTTCTTTAAGGAGTAACGGGAGGTTAGGCCACTCATACTGCACTCATTTTGTTAATCCATTCTGTTGCTTCATTCATACTTTGTTCAATATAAACGAACTAGTTATTTGTGTATTTAAAATTTACCTACTAATTATTATTTTGATAGCAAGTACTCGTTGAGCACAAATTGAATTTCAAAAAAAGTCACCCCGAATATAAATATTTAAATATATTATGGTATTAATTGGAACGGCGGGGATCATTCAAATCATAATTTGGTTCATCGCAGTCCCCGTTTCAGTACAAAGTATAGAACTCGAATTGAAATATACCATCTAATCTACCGAATGAATCGAGACAGATAAATGTGACTTTTATAGGTAATGAGGTAAGTAATTTATAAAGTTAACCTTATAATTAAGTAAACCTATAAGGCAATAACGTGGATAATAAAAGACATCAACTCCAACTGTTTACTTAATGTGTATTTTATGTAGGTACGGTATTTTTGTTATTCTTTCGTTGAGTAATATCGTGGTAATGATCGTTTTACATGATCGTCTAAATATCTTATCTGATTACAAAGTGTAGGTAAAGAAATGAGGTCCGCGAACTATACTTTCATTACTTTATAGCTGTAAAGGTAAATTCAAAAGCTTCCATTGTAGTTTTATATTAAATGATTTTCTGTCCGTATAGATTATTACCTAACTAAAATCTGTTACACCGACAACCTAATTTTACTTTGAATAGGTACTCCTGGAGGAGTAGTAAGGTATATGGAAGTCAGTCAACGTAAAAGCAAATTCGGCATACAATGAAGCAACAAAAAGGCTTATTGTCTCCGGCTAACAATACTTCACTTCCCTATACATTATTTTTCATGAGCTTGGATAATTCTTGAGAATGCATTATAATATACAATTATGCTATTGTACTCGAAAACCTCTCAAAATACTCAATTGCCTAGATCTAGACCTAGAGGATAATAAGCTGTATGTTTCAATTCATTTAGTTTGCAATATACCTCCTATCAAGGAGTTTTTAACGAAAACATGACCCTCTAAACGTACTGAAAAAATAGTTTCAAAAATTTGACAACAATTGTTTTATTTGAAGTTTTGATTTTGAAACTTTTAATCGACAATGACCAAAGTATAGCAACCTTTCCAGGAAAAGCATAAAAATATAGGACACTTTTTAGTAATGTGAATGGGCAATGCATAATTCACATTGCCCACTCTCATTATACAAGGTGATCTCGAGTCGGCGGACACGGTATAGGTACAGAGTGTTGCATAGGATGTTCAGAAAGACAGCGAATTAAAAACAAAAATTGTTTCCATGTCTTCGTTACCGAGGTATTACAGGGTTTTTCAAAAAATTAAATCAGTCTTAATTTTGTCAAATTTTTAAACATGGCAAATTTAAGCAACTTCCACTGAAAAACACATCGTTTCACATAACTTTAATGTTTGTTTTGTATTTTTTTAAATTATACCTCTTCCTTTATTAGTTCAATAAAATTTGTCAATGTGGTATCGTTGTTCAAGTTGGGACTAATTTTCTTAGAATCGCGAAGTGGCACTATCCGTGTATGTCTATTCGTGATCACCCTGTGGAAACTCTGTAGGTAAATTTGTGGAAATCCAGGTCACTGGATTGGCAAGATCCAGTGAACTGGTCACACGAAAAGCCTGAAAGGATTTCTTTGTGGGTTCTTATATAAAAAATTTACGCCACTCAGAGTGAAACTCCGCGAAAGAGAAGTGCCATTAACTGTCAATTATTGTCGAAGAATGTGCTCATAAATTTTGGAACACGATTGAAATCAAACAATCATTACATGGAAGTTGGAGCGAGTCATTTTGATCGTATAATTTTCCATTTTAAGACTTTAAAATTCAATAATTAAGTATCTAAAATACTTTGAAAACTAGTTGACGAATTATGAAAAAAAAAGTTTGATTAGAGAATGAAAATGCGTGTCAAAAGTGTGTCGCAGGACATCATCCTATTTAAAATTGTCAAGGGGGTAGGTGAACGCTGGATAAGAAAGTTAGGAGGTTAAGATTCTATATTCTTCAAATTAAAGTTTACCATTGTTTGATATTTTTCAAACATTTCTTCCAAAAATTTATTTAAGAGGTATGATCAAATCGAGGACCAAATTTTCGCTAAAAAAACCGGCAGAGATAAGCTACCAATATTTTCTCTTCATATCACATCAACTAGCACCGTCAAATTTATGTTGAACGCACGCAAAAGTAATCTAAATTTCTCTTTTTTAATGGCTACTTACAATCAATATTTTTAAGTTAAGACTTCATTTTTCAACTTTCCATCCAGCAAAGCAAACAGTTCGAGCTATTACCTTAAATTTAATAAGAAAAACACTGCCGACAGTATGGAGTTACCAATCAACGCTAATCCAGAAAGCTGTGGAAAAAACTGAAAAATCTCTACTTGTATTGCTCATATGTAAGGGTGCCCAATTAGGGTGGGGGTCGTCTCTACCAGCTTTAGTTTTGAAGGTGGAATTTTTTTTTCTATATCACATGATTTTAAACACTTGAAAAGATATTGAACCTGCATGTGCAGATGACAACTTGGTTATTTAAAATAACGGACCCTGTATATTATTATATTGCATTATTTTCAGTCATAGATGGCGTTACGGTCGCCAAGTCACTAGGAACCATTTAATTTTATCCTCAAAGAGCAACCAACATTCCAGAAAGTAGCAGACAGTCTCAACAAGGTCCGAGATAGCATGCCGATGAGCCCTAGAGCCGTTCATGTCTTCCCATCTTCTGCTTGCTAATGATGGAGCCTTGATAAATGAACTCAACCTACCAACCTTACACCTTTCCTTATTATTATTATTGTACACGAACTTAAAATCAAATAAATTAAACTGAAATTTCAATTGGTAATTTTTTTATGAAAATTTTTAATTGTATCATATCAATTTAAACAGATTTATTGCTTCGATTATTAATGGAGCAAGAAAAACCTGCTTCGATTGACGTAATAACATAGAACCGACGTCCAATTTGAAAAAATGAGCTTATGACTAGTTTTTGAAAAAAACAATTTTGTAGTAGATTTTAGCTGACACGGTAGTGGCAAAATCTAAAGGAAATATTGCATTGCGGGTCGAAGATTTCAATATTTTGTGAAAGGCTGCAGCTGTCAAAATTTATCAAAAAATCAAAGCAATTTCTTAGGCTGCTTAAATTCAGTGACATAGAAAAAACATCTCCCGGCTCCAAGTATAAAGCTATAGGTAATGTGCTGGCCAAATGGCTAGTAAAAGTTAAAGGGCATAAACACTAAAAAAAAAGTGTATTTGTTAACTTTGAGCAATACTTTTCTAAAAAGCAATATATCATAGAACTTGTCAAAAAAAAATACAATCAGTCTCTCTCTACAGGTACAGATTACCTCTCCACTGGCAACGGCATCTCCTGGTATGAAAAGCTCCGGGAAGATGTTGTCCAGGTACCACTTGAAGCTCTTGCACGACAGATCCTTCCGCAGCTTCTTCCTTTGATTCACATCACCGTAATCGCCCTTGTCGTTACCGATGCGCTGATAATAGTACTGGGCGTACTCGTCGAGCCAGACCTCGGCCAACCTCACAGAGTTCCGTTTTAGCACGTTCACTCCGCTTCGCCACTTGTATGGGGAGCGTTTTCGGAAAATGTGACCGACGTGCGAGCACGGGACGATCTCCAAAGTGCCACCGCACATCCAGGTTTTGAAGGAAAGCTCCAGGTTCTCGCCGCCCCAAATGTCAAATCCGTTGTCGTAGGTGCCCAATCGTTCGAAAAACGCCTGAAATAGAAAATAATATTATGATGTTAAATGCGACATGAATTATTCCAATTGCAAAATGTTTTTGCTGCCATACACCGGAGACTTGAAAGGATTCTGTATTAAAGTTTATAACGAATCTGGATGAAAAAGAGAACATAATTTCATGCATTAATTATTTGTTTGGGAATTATTTTTCATAGTTTATATTATATTTACACGACGTTCTATTTAAAAATATACACGCTAACGATATGACCAGGACTAATCAGGATCTGCAGCCGGAGAAGATCGTGAAAATTAGCGTACAGAACTGATGCAATAAAACGATTAACACCAAAGCAAACCACAGCATTGCGCTGTGGTGTAAAATATATAACATCAAAAATGACTTACATAGTCCAGGCAGTGAATCCTTGAAATAATTCAAAATTAAGCTAAAATTTATCAAAGTCGGGTGACTAATGAAAAATTTATCGCAAAAAATTGATTTTCAGCCCTCAATTTCAAGAGGTAAGTAATATCAATTATCCCGATCAGGGGAATAAATTTTATAACTCTTTTTTTTTATTAATTAATACAAAACCAACCCGATTACAGGAGAATTGTTCACACATTATGAGCGCCTATACATATAAACACAACATTGTGCTATTATCCTCTAGAGTCTATAATAAATTCTGCAATAAAAATGGCCTGAGAGTGGTGATATCCTAAAGAGGTCGTAGTAAAGTACGATTCTTCCCAGGTAGGTACAGGAAGACCGCTATTAACTGGTATGAGCAAACGGACTACTTTGAAAGCGACAATAGTCATTAACGGAAGACACGGCAAACATATTTTTTATTAAAGGCTGACTTCGGGAATTAAATTGTCACAACTCATGATATAGTGAAAACATTTGGAGAGGGTTGCTCAGAATTGGGAGTATAATAATAATTGCGGCTGCTTTAAATTTGAACAAGTTAAACTTTGTTGATTAGTTTTTTAAAAAGGATCACATACAGGATGATCTATTAGCTCACCATCAAATTGTGATAAGTGAATCTTTCCGATTTCAATTAATTACGCGGAGTTACAGGACCTCAAAGTTTCCTTCCTGATGCATATTAGGGAGTCAATTTAATTTTTTTTTTTTTGATTTACCTTGGTTTTACCTGTTGGTTTTAACTCGAACCCCGCTAACTCTAAATCCTGTCTAAAGACAAAGAAATTAATAATTCCCTTCCGGTGAAGTACAAAAAACGCTATAACTCGAATTATTTAGATTATTATTATTATTTTTATTATCTCGAAGTTCTCGATAAGTCGAAGATTCACTAACTCAAAAATTGTAACATTTCCCTTGAAGTCTAAATTAAAGAGGCTCTACTGTACCAAAATTCGCCTAAATAGTCCAGTAAATAAGCCGGAAAATACTGTAGATTCAAGCTGGAACAGTGGTGGATCAGCACCGATTTTAAAAATTCTTTTTTTCCCAAATGAATTAGACATTCAAGAACATTCATTACAACTAACCCCGCATTAACTCTAAAAATTAGAAATTTGGGTGTTCCATCCCCGTGTATCCTTGTCCATAAATCGCCTACGTTATTTTTGAATTATGCACTATGGGAGGGGAAAGGGACAACAGTGCATGCGACTATGTCAAAGGGCACTATAATAGAGTACTCTTGATAACTTCGAGTTGACCACCGTCCTGTGTGCACCTGTACTGGAACCGAGCGAATCCACGTCGCATCCTGCATCGCGACGGTATGGCCCTTGTCGCCGAATAAAAGCTCTTAGCTATCCTATTAGTTGTACCTCTTAATTGCTCCCCAAATTAGTTCCGCTGGTCCTTCGAATCTTCTAAATTAATTAACTTAAAAAACTCGCGACTTAATGTGCACAAGAATAAATGAGTTCTTGAGAGTAATTCATTGCGAAACATAGGGTAATTTCCTCCCTCCCAAAGCACCTGAAATAGTAACAGTGAGAAAAAAGTAATGTATAAATTCAAAATTTCTGGGCTTTCAGGGGCTTTCGGGGTCGCTGATTTTGAATCCGAAATCCAATAGCAAGTGAGGGTGGTTCCAACCCCTCAAAACCCTCCCCATATAGTAACAGTGATGAAAAATAAAAAAAATGCAAACTTTCAACTCGGAAATCGTTTCTTGGGGATTTTTGGAGTAGCTGATTACGAATCGAGGTTCAAAAGCAAGCGAGGGTGGGGCTACCACTTAAAACTACCCCAAATAGTGGAAAATAATATTTTCTCCTCAGAAATCGTCCCCCGGGGGTTTTCGGGCTCGCTGAACACCAATTCGCGGTCTAACAGCAAGTTAGGGTGATTCAACCACCCCAAGAAGTGGTAGTGTTACAAAAATTAATATTTCGCCTCGGAAATAGCCACTCGACGGGCTTTCGGAGTCGCTGATTTTGAATCCGAAATCCAATAGCAAGTGAGGGTGGTTCCAACCCCTCAAAACCCTCCCCATATAGTAACAGTGATGAAAAATAAAAAAAATGCAAACTTTCAACTCGGAAATCGTTTCTTGGGGATTTTTGGAGTAGCTGATTACGAATCCGAGGTTCAAAAGCAAGCGAGGGTGGGGCTACCACTTAAAACTACCCCAAATAGTGGAAAATAATATTTTCTCCTCAGAAATCGTCCCCCGGGGGTTTTCGGGCTCGCTGAACACCAATTCGCGGTCTAACAGCAAGTTAGGGTGATTCAACCACCCCAAGAAGTGGTAGTGTTACAAAAATTAATATTTCGCCTCGGAAATAGCCACTCGACGGGCTTTCGGAGTCGCTGATCACGAATCCAAGGTCCAAAAGTAAGTAGGGGTCGTTCCACCCCTCAAAACCACCCCTAGAAGTGTCAATAATGTTACAAAAAATTAATATGTCGCCTCGGGAATCGTCAGCTTAAATGTAATTATTCGCAGCTGACAGATCTATCAGCTATCGAAGACAGAAAAGGTGAAAATTTTTATCGGAACTATATCGCGCATCGCTTTGGCTGTTTACATTTTTTAATTGGACCTCTGCTGATTTGTGATCTGCGACCCCAAAACCACCGCGATACGATTTCCGAGGCGAAATATTTTTTTTATCGCTGCCACTTCTTGGGGTATTTTTCAGGGGTTGTAACAATCCTCACTTGTTTTTGGACATGGGATTTATAATCAGCGACCCCGAAAACCCTCAAGAGACGATTTCCGAGGTGAAATTTTGATTTATTTTTAAATTTTCCAGGAAAAGGTTGGTGGTGATTAGAAGTTTCCTGAACGTCTAAGTACCTAATCCAGGAAAAAAGGAGTTTTTTAAATCGGTGCTGTTACACCACTTTTCCACATTTTCCGGCTGAAGTATTTACTGGACTATTAAGAGTAAAACGCCTGAGGTTTGGTTGCACAAACGTGAATTAAAAATCTGTCAGATAATAATTACTGATTTTAAAATGCCCCGTGTTATCAAAATATTGGTCTGATTTTTCTGGAAATAAATTCTACTCCCTTTTAGAAGAGTTAATTACCGATAAAAAATGATAGATCATTAAATAAATTCGTCATTTTTTCAATAATAATTATCTGACAGATCGTTAATTAACATTTGTGCAACCGGCCCTTAAAGTCGCTTGCAGTCTCAACTTGTTAATTAATTGTGATGCGTGAATTCCCTAGTGAGTGCCTGTCACATTTGGTTGTGTATTTGTTGGAAGGTAGGTTCAAATCCCAGTAAGTTGTTTGTGATCGAACTGCGTGATTAGCACTAGGAAGCCGGGAGAACCCTTCTACTTCACTTTAACGACGGTATGGGAAACTTCCTTCCTACAAAGAAATTAAGAGAATTTAGTCTTGTTCTCGTGCCCCGGTTGATTTTAGTTTCTTGTCATAGAACGCAATTTTTATGAAGTAATTTAAGGTTCTCTGGAAAAGATTCATTGATCGTTGATTATTGTATAAATTATTGTTCTCACGTAAACCTCTATTGTTTTTAATTACCTATGAATAATAATAATTGTTTTAATTTATTGTTCTAATTAATTTTAATGGAATTAATTCGTATTCCAATCCCACACCTGGAATTTCCCTTCTAAATAGTAACACACATATTCTCATGTTCTCATAAATTCATACCAAATCGAACAGATTAATTATCATAAATCTATCTGGCACGAAAACCTCAGGATTCAACAAATCCCTAACAATTCGATACATTAAGCAGATTACTCATTTCATCCCTAATCCGAAATTTCACCCTGAATGGATTTAATCCTCTTTTGACCTAATGCATTGACAATTTGAGATAAGAATAATAAGGCGAAACAATGCCAAAGCATTGGGACGAATGAAGACATGTACCGCAATTAAATCTAATTGTACCTCGAAACCCTGCGGTGTGATTACGTCCAGTGTTCGTTCCTATTCTCTCTTTTTTAATTTTCGGCCGTTCGTACATAATCAAGCTAAATTTACATATGACCGCATACGACTGGGATGAATGTGTCCGCAGTCTTGTGTATATATGTGAATTTTTAGCAGCTCTCGGTATTTGTGTATTATACATACAGTGCTTCCCAAAAGTAGCGGATAAATTCATTTTCTCAGTTAATATTTGTAAAATAAAAAAAAAAACGAAACAGGTCAAATTTTGAATTTAATTTATGTTCTATTGACGTAACATTTTTTATACAGGGTATTCCTTGGTTCAGTAATGACGTCTTGCAAATTTTTTTTAATAGGACATCCTGTATATTATTAGATTTTCAGATTGTCTGAGAAAATCCAGTAAGAATGGTTTTTACTGTCGCAGTTTAAATTGAGTAAGTTACGAGTTATAAACAAATGAAAATCGCAATTTTCCATTTTCAAATCAGCTCACATTGAAAACGGCTCGAAATATCGAAAAACGGCTTACATGTCCCTATCTTAACTTTTCACATGGTATCTTTCTATGTGGATAAAATTTCATTACAGGGTGATGGAAATAATCAGATTTTTAATCGGCCTGTATAAAAATTTCAAGTACACTGTAAAGTAACACATGAAAAGTTAAGATAGGGACATGTAAGCCGTTTTTAAATATTTCGAGCCGTTTTCAGTGTGAGCTGCTTTGAAAATGGAAAATTGCGATTTTCATTTGTTTATAACTCGTAACCTACTCAATTTAAACTGCGACAGTAAAAACCATTCTTACTGGATTTTCTCAGACAATCTGAAAATCTAATAATATACAGGGTGTCCTATTAAAAAAAATATGCAAGACGTCATTACTGAACCAAGGAACACCCTGTATAAAAAATGTTACGTCAATAGAACATAAATTGAATTCAAAATTTGACCTGTTTCGTTTTTTTTTTTATTTTACAAATATTAACTGAGAAAATGAATTTATCCGTTACTTTTGGGAAGCACTGTATAGTACGAGTGCAACCCTGTGGGAATATTCGTCAGAGTTCCAATCGAATTATGTAAACTGAGTTGAGCTCCCTTGAGCGCCCCCGGATATTATATTATTTATATCCGATATACGATGGGACGTGTTTGTTTTCGAACTGCATTTTTAGTTTCGTATGCTTATAAGAAAATACAAACAAGGTTCAGCTTGGCCTATTTCTTATACGGATAAATGGATCAACTAGGTATAAGTTGATATTTTAATAAAATTATAAATTGCATTTTCCAATTAATAAATTTTTATTATGTCAACATTTTCTTTTGTTTAGGCAGCCAAGCGCTATAAAATTGTATCAGAAATCAATAACGCTATAAATTTTTTATGAGATAATTCGGCACACTTTGCTTTGATTAAATTATATTTTTTTCTCGTGACAATTTAATTAAATGAACAACCCCAAATGAAAAATATACGTCTGACAAAATGTCGATTCAAATTGTAAGGTAGACATAATAATACTGACAACCTTTCATCTTCGTGTTCGCAGGCAATTAATGTTACCAAGAATATCAAGAGCATACACCTTAACAATGAAATACCTAACTTTGTCAGCATTGTTAAGAATTTCTATTTATTTTTCACATTATTGCTTATAGCATTAAAATTTTTCCTCGGTCTAAAAAAGGAAAAAGGTCAAGGTGCTTGTGACATGTTTTTATTACATCTTCTAAAATGTCAGCTTTCCCGCTATGTATTTCATTAATGCAGAAGAGTTAAGTGTTTTCATAAAATATTTAATGCATTTACGGCTAACTACTCTCTAAGGACCCCCTAAATCTCATTTCTTTAATTTCCCTCGACCTTGTCAAGTTCAATCAACCAAAACTTATTCTCATCATTGATAAATAATTATTATGAATTTCTAAATCATATACGGGTATTTATTGCGGGGAGGCTTTATTAAAGCATTTCGCACCCTGGTTTTCCATAATTTAATCCAGTTATTTGGTAAAATGTGGATATCTTTATCCCAAAGAGACCCCCATTTAATTCATTGCCTTCCGATGAAAGCTCGGCCAGTCGTAGATGAATTTCTTTCGATCTAATTTCCATGAAAGTGAAAATCATGATATGAAATGTACTTAGTTTGATCGGCTCAATGTTTTCACGAATTTTGAATAGTTTCTATAAAGGGATGCATGATTTGTGTCAAAGTTGAAGGTGTCTCTGTGTTTTTTTATTAGTGGAAGATTAACTCATAATCTCCTTCTGCGCAAGTCAAGCCTCGGGGATTTGCTTACTTATGCACACCTTGTCAATTCAATCCATCATATACAGGGTGAATTTTGTTCCTAGAATTATTATAAATGGCTCAAGAAGGTCAGTCGAGTGATACCTCTGATATGGAAGCTTGCTGGATTCTCATTCTAACAGCACCTTATTTTATAAACATTCTTCCTACATACTTTTAATTACTTATGAGAACTTTCTTTATTAGGTATTACTTTATTATTTTTTATTCCTCTATAGAACGAAAAAAAAATATTTTTGCGATTAGGTACATCCATCTGTCACGGATCGGATAAAAAACGTTTCAGATAAAATTTTTGGCGTACAATTTATTCCGCAATAAAAAATTAGGGGTACTCATTTGAGATTTTAAAGTTGCAAGGGGTGGGGCCGTGGGGTCGTATATAGCTGGATAGCGCTTTTGGAAGTATTAAAGACATCATGTTTCTTTTTTGGATCCAAGGCATATTAGGGATAAACTTGGGGGGTTCAGAGGAACATTTTACTATAGTTTTCATTTTCTCACCCTCAATGTTTTTTGGGTCGCTGAACACAAATTTTAAGTTTTCTGGCGAAAATTTTGCCAGGGACTTTGTTGTTTTTGCATTTTTTGCCCAAATGTTTTCACTTTTTTCAGTTTTTGTTCTAATTCTCAGAAAGGAAGCGTTTTTCGACAATTCCATTCTACAGGGTTACTGGTAACTGGATACATTCCTTTGGTGAACTGATAAAACAAGAGGTAAGAAGTAAATTAACCCCAACATGCACTATACAAAACTCAATACGCTCACCGGCTGCAATAGTGGCACAACTCAAAAATCCTTAAAATCGCACTAACTGTTGCATCAAATGTTAAATTTAATACTCTTCCTTGCAACAAGACTGGTACAAAATTAGGTATCATAGATTTCCCGATATTGCGAATTTTGTCACTAAAGCATTATAACAATTTGTGCTTCTAAGTCGGACCAACGCACATTTTCAGTATGCCACTGACTTTGTAGAAGGATGTCTTCTTGTGTACGTACAATAGTGACACTTTTGATTTGTGCCGGTATAGTACGAGTTTTATTATTTGATATAAATTTATTTATTTGTAAATCTTTAAAGTCAAATATCTCCAATATTACTATTTTTGAGTTGTGCCACTATTGCAGCCGGTGAGCGAATAGATTTTGAGATATTTCGATTTTCAACTTTTCTTAAAAAAATGTTTTCAAATGTCTTGAAATGTAATTTTCAAAAAATCTACTTTAACTTTTTGATTTTTTTTTTGCTGGAATACTTGTCCAATACTATGCTTCCTTCTGGATTAAAAAATATCTTGAGGTATTTCGATCGTGTGAAAATTTCAAAGAAAAACTTTCACAAACTATTTTTTTTAAATAAAATTTAAAAGTTTTTACAAGTTATTTTCGCAAAATTGTCAAGGCAACTTGCGTACAAATTGTTTTAAAAACTTCCCTAGTGTAGTAGCTATCTAACAAGGTACGAATCTTGTACAAGAATAACAGAATCTCCCCGCTATGTACCGTTACCGAGGAACAAATCCTTAAGTCGGGACGTTTTAAAAAAAATACGGCCCTGAACGGGGGTCTTAAAATTCTCGGATCCGGCCCATCTTGAACAGGTCGTATTTGGGGGTCCCGAGCTTCGTCCCTACCAAGTTTCATCCCGATCGGTAAAACTTTCAGACACTAATGTCCGTATTCATCAAACTTCAAAATATAACTCTGGGGTTATATTTTGAATTTTCTGACAGCTGATTGGTCTAATGCTCAAACTCTACGAACGCTACGAACTTTAAACCAATGACATGTTCCAAAATATAACCCCAGGGGTTAAATTTATTGATGAATACGGGCCTAAGAGTGTTTCCTAGGCTATTCCCGAAAAATCCCGAAATTCCCGAAAAAATGACACTTCCGGGAACGGATCCCGCTCATTTTCAATGGGCATCGTGCCACGGTACGCCTCTTCAATCGAGCCAAATTTCAACTTTCCCACATGAAAACTGGCGGCTCTAGAGTGTTTCCTAGCAAAGTCACAGAAGTTTCGTAAGTATACGTATTCTTGTGCCCGAAAAATGTCTGTCTGTCGGTCTGTCTGTCTGTGACTTTGCTAGGAAACACTCTAGAGCCGCCAGTTTTCATGTGGGAAAGTTGAAATTTGGCTAGATTGAAAAGGCGCACCGTGGCACGATGCCCATTGAAAATGAGCGGGATCCGTTCCCGGGAAGTGTCATTTTTTCGGGAATTTCGGGATTTTTCGGGAATAGCCTAGTAATAGCCACTCTAAGTGTCTGAAAGTTTTACCGATCGGGACGAAACTTGGTAGGGACGAAGCTCGTGACCTCCAAATACGACCTATTGAAAATGGACCGGATCCGAGAATTTTAAGACCCCCGTTCAGGGCCGTATTTTTTTTAAAACGTCCCGACTTAAGGATTTGTTTCTCGGTAACGGTACATAGCGGGGAGATTCTGTTATTCTTGTACAAGATTCGTACCTTGTTAGATAGCTACTACACTAGGGAAGTTTTTAAAACAATTTGTACGCAAGTTGCCTTGACAATTTTGCGAAAATAACTTGTAAAAACTTTTAAATCTTATTTAAAAAAAATAGTTTGTGAAAGTTTTTCTTTGAAATTTTCACACGATCGAAATACCTCAGGATATTTTTTATTCCAGAAGGAAGCATAGTATTGGACAAGTATTCCAGCAAAAAAAAAATCAAAAAGTTAAAGTAGATTTTTTGAAAATTACATTTCAAGACATCTGAAACCATTTTTTTAAGAAAAGTTGAAAATCGAAATATCTCAAAATCTATTGAGTTTTGTATAGTGCATGTTGGGGTTAATTTACTCCTTACCTCTTGTTTTATCAGATCACCAAAGGAATGTATCCAGTTACCAGTAACCCTGTATACAAAATTAAAGTAGACAAAATTTTTTACATTTCTCAGAAAAAAAACGGATTTTTTTTTGGAAGACTAACCGTTCCGCCGGTAGAGCGCGCAAAAAATCATATTCCAATTGAATAAAGTTTTGTAAATGTTTGCTATAGTTTTGATTTTATCACCCTCTATGTTTTTAAGGTCGCTAATCTGAAGCTTGTCGGCAAAAATTTGTCCCGGAACTTTTTTTTTCACTTTTTGCCCAAGTTTATATTACTTGATAATATATCACGTTCTCGCACGTTCTGCTTTCCGAATTCTATATTTAATTTTTTTGCTCTGAGTAGGTATAGTATGACTATTTTAACTGTTCAGTTAGTCGATACTTAATTCTGTTGTACGCCATACTATTCATCTTGATGTAGCTACAAATATTGTACACAAAACATGTAAGTATATAAATATATAAATAAATAAATTTATTGACGCCATTTAGCAATTTACATGATAATAATTACAACAACAAATATACAGGTATTTATACAAGCATATGCTACAAAATAACATTCCTTAAATACTCTTTAAAAACTTTGTTTTCTACAGACAAATCTATATGTACGCTATACACATTTACTAGACTAGCACATCTATCAACAGGACTGTTAAGACCATAACATGTCCTATGTTGACGTACGTGTAATATTGCATGGTCACGAGTGGTATAATTTGGAATATGCAACATAAATAATTTCAACAACTCTGTACAGTTGAAACCTCCACTTAGTGTTTTTTGTGCGAAGTTAATACAAAAAAAAGTATGTCTGGATGAGAGGGATTGTAGACCGAAGTAGCTTAAGAAATGGTCGTAATATTCACTGATATATGTGTTCCCCGACTTAAAGCAGACATACCTGATTAGTCGTTTTTGGATGTTTTCAAGCCTTTTAATATGTGTGCCATAATAGGGAAACCATACTACACAACAGTAATCTAACATACTCCTAATAAGTGAGATGAACAATACAACAATAGATCTAGAATTTTTAAATTTTTTCGTTGTTCTTTTGATGAATCCTAGCATTTTATTGGCCTTCGATATAATTAGATCCATGTGATAACTGAATGTGACCCTAGAATCCATTACAACCCCCAGATCAGATATCTGATTTACAGATTCCAACAGAACATTATTTATCAGGTATTTGCTATTATAAGGAGAACTCTTTTTAGTAAAATTAATAGATTTGCATTTACCAATGTTTAAGTCCATTTGATTCAATTCACACCAATGAAAAATCCTGTCTAAATCATCCTGAAGATGTCTACTGTCATCTTTAGATTTTGTCTGTATAAAAATCTTCATATCATCAGCAAAAAGTAAAAATTTAGAATGATGTATCATGTCTTTAATATCGTTTATGTATAGAAGGAACAAAAAAGGTCCCAAATGCGAGCCTTGAGGTACTCCAGATGATACGTCATAAAAATTTGAAATGTGACCCCTCACCCTGACAGCCTGTTTGCGATCTGTTAAGAAAGATTCCAGCCATCTAAGCAAAGGTCCATTCAAGCCATGCCACTCCAGTTTTTTAACCAATCTGCCGTGATTCACGCAGTCAAATGCTTTAGTAAAATCTGTATAAACTGCGTCAACCCCGGCGCCTTTTTCCAAAGAATTGACAATGTAATCAGCAAAAATAAATAAATTAGTGCATGTCGACTTACCCGTCATGAATCCATGTTGTTCATCTATAATGATATTTTTAAACAAGCTCGTCAGTTTATCAGTGACAATCTTGTCCAACAATTTTGGAATACAAGACTGTAAGACTGTAAAGGTAGACTGTAAGTCTGTTTGTTTTGCACTAAATAAATAAAATAAAATAAAATAAGTTTTCGCACTTTTTTCAGTATTTGGCCTGAATCTCAGAAAGAAAGCGTTTTTTCGAAGTCCGTTCTATACAAAATTAAAGTAGAAAAAAGTTTCTACACTTTTCACAAAAAAACGTTTTTTGTTTTGGAAGACTAACCGTTCTGTCAGTAGAACGCGCTAAAAAAACATATTCCCATATCTAGTGAAAAGTGGCAAAAAAACACATAAAAAAAACAAAGTTCCGGACCAATTTTTTGCCAGTTCAAATTCGTGTTCAGCGACCCAAAAGCCATAGAGAGTGAAAAAATCAAAGCTTAGTAAAACTTTACAGAGTCCTACGCAACAGGAATCTTTTTTATTTGGCGCGATCTACCGGCGGAACGGTTAGTCTTCTAAAAAAAAAAACCGTTATTTATGGGAAATGTAGAAAATTTTGTCTCCTTGAATTTTGTATAAAGTTCCACTTGTTGAAAAACGCTTTCTGTCTAAAAGTTAGACAAAAAACTGGAAAGAGTGCAAAAATTTGGGCAAAAGGTGCAAAAAAAAAACAAAGTACCGAGTGACTAGCAAAAGACAAAGTAGAGAGTGAAAAAATTAAAACATAGCAAAACTTCAAAGCCCCACGCAATGAGAATATGTTTTTTTGCGCCCGAAAAAAAAAAGTTATTTATGAGAATATAGTAAATTTTGTCTACTTTAATGTAGTATAATATTAATTAATATAAGTATTAATATAAGTAATATAGTATAACGGGGGAGCACTCGCGAAGTCTTTTGGATGTAATTAGTATTTCTTTTATTTGTTTGCCTTCTGCAATTATTGTGGTTATGTCTCGGCAATTCAATTCTAGATCGTTCTAGTGACATGACAGAAATCATTGCGCATGGTCGAGAATGTGTTGCGACTAGAGACACGTCAGTGAAGCTCCTAGATAACTTCGATGACACCTCAGGGAACTATATAAGACAGCCGTGGCTGGAGAGTGCAGTCAGGTGTAGTCAGTGGTAGTGTTTGTCAGTGGTGATTTGAAGTGAAAGACAGAAGGAAGAATGAAGTAGAAAACCGAGTGAAGTATAGACAAGTAAAGTGAAAGAGTAAAATTGTGTAATATTTGTGTGAAAATAAGAGAACAGCTGATTATTTAGAATTGGAGATTATTGTTATAGGTTATACTTGTGTTAAATAATAAAGAATTTTTGTAAGGCTTTTAATTTTAAAATTAATAAAGTGTGAGACCCGTGGCAATAGAATGGGCTTGTTGAAAAACTTTCTTTTTGAGATTTAGACCAAAAACAGAAAAGAGTGCAAAAATTTGGGCAAATGCAAAAAACAAAGTTCCGGGGCAAATTTTTTCCTGGAGAAATGTTTTTATTTGCTACATGATGTGAAAGAAAAGTTTTCAAGTTGAAGTTGTCTGGTGGTAAATATTGTTAACCCCATTTTCCGCTGTAAATTATAACTTCAACGAAAATTTGAAATATTTGTGGCCTATCCAGACTATAATAAGGACATTTTCGTAAGATGTCAATCACTGTAACAACTTGGGCAATTTTGACACATCAAATTATACCAACCAGATGTCCAATCTCACACAAAGCAACGTTCGGAAAATCTCGGAATTCCTTTAATAAATCCCCTCCTAACAAGCTTCTCATCCATTCAACAGGGTCTCTGCGCTCCCTTTCAAGCACTGCCAACTTTTGAGGAATTTATAACTAAAATCACAGGCCCGGTCGCCCTCATCTTCTGACAGCGCAATAAATTCTTCAAAAGCAGAAAGTCGCGTCTTAATTTAACTTGACTTATCGAATTTATAATTCAAAACTTTTTAATTCGATTCTGTTCAAATAATGCGGCGATTCGTGAAAAACGTATGGATCCTGACGTGTATCGCGACGGGACATCGAACGAAAGCAGATACCCGGTGCGGGGATAATATATAGATAAAGTTAGGACTCTCACACATGCCAAATAGCTGTGCAGAGGAACGGGAACAAAACCAAAATTACAGGCATGATTTCGGATATTCCACCCAAAGTTTTCCGATCATATTATGATCTGTACTTGATGGCATAGACGACTTTGCAATAATTGAATATCAAATATCATGAAGCTCTCTTTAATATCTCAATATCAAATAACAACGGTACTAGCATTATAGGTTCAAATTAGACCTTTTAGGTTTATTGGTGCTCATATATTACGTGAAAAGCCGTCACGTCTTCTTCATTGCAGAGTCAACATACTGATGGCTCTTCTCTGTTGATTCCAATCTTATGTAGGTCAATCTCCATGTGGGTTAGATCCAGTGAGAAGCCCCACCACCGTTCTATTTTCATTCTGTTGAGATGCATTATTTCTCTGAAAAGACTTTGAGAAGGTTCATTCATCAATAATTTGACACCTTTATTTCCTGGTATCTCTAAGTTGGAGTCTGCTATATGATTTTTGGAATGTAGAAGACTGGTTTAGGTCCAGTGAAAATTTCCGCAGCGCATCTTCTTGCGTAGTTGGTATGCAGCCTCATCACCAGGTATCTCTCGAAGACTAATACCAAAGCAAGTGTCATCTTGTTGTATTGGGGTAGATGAATTGCTGCATGCAAGAATTCCCAAACCAACTTCGATATGATAAAATTCTGACCTACTAAGTTGAGTTGTGTGTTTATCAAGTTGTTTTAAGTTGTTAATTGACGTTACGACAAGATATTATTAATAAATTTTTACCCTAGGTGTAAAGTTGAGTACAAAGTTCTAAAGTTTAAGGATGAGCGAATGAGCTAATTCGATTTCTTGTAAGATAGTTTCGCGACTAGTAGACTTCCGAGCTTAAACAAGGATGGAGGATGGGAACAAAAGTTACAAAGTTCTTGAGCACGCGACTTCTGCAGGCTGGCAATAATACTTTTGATTAAGTATGCCACAGTTTGTTGTACGGGTAGTTATGATTGAAAAAGTTCGCTCCATCCTAATAATAATACGCATTAAAGATAAGTATACTTCTTGGTGGAATACTTGTATGCGGCAGTGACAGCCCGTTTGGTAATTTTTCCCGATTTTCCCTTTCTCTGAGTGTATTCGTTGCGTTTAGAGCTCTGCGGATTTCAGTCGTGGTTTTCATGCGTCATTCCAACTGAATCAACAGATGTGTATGACACGAATTGATTACAGTGGTTGTACGTTTTCACGTCTTGGTGACGAGATACTTCATAGAGGCTGAATGCGGTTCGAAACAATATAATTTAATCTCATTGGATGGTAGAATTTTGCATATACAATAAAACAATAACAACTAGATTCGTTGTTGGGATAATCGAGTTCCTAACCAACTCTGTCTTTCTGGATCTTAATTCTATTAATTGATGTTGGAAATAAGATCTTAAAATTACATTCACAAAAGAAGTTTTATACAAAAATATTTATTTCGCTCAACTGAAACGACGAGTAAGTTCTGCTATTTATTTTAGTCGCGGAGGTAAATCTACGACTTGTTTGCGGTCGTTGAAGATACCCGTCATTCATCAGCATAACCGGCAGAAGAAGGAACTCTTCCATTTATGCGGATGAGGGTCATCCAGCTTATCCTCGTTGAAATTCTTGGTCAAACAATTCAACCTAGATCTCAGTTTGCATGGTTTAGTTTCCCGTTTCAGGAGTATTTGTTAAGGAATTTTATCTAGGCAAACATTTATTTTTATTCAGTTGTCTACATTTTTTCTTACACGCATTAATTCTAGTTTTATCCATCCATTACTCCCCATGATATTAAACTTATAATAAACAATCTTCCATTTCTGTATTTTTTATTTTTGACAAAATATGGTATTTCGCTACTAACGAAGTTCTTAAATCTCCAGCATCATTCATTCATTCTCCCAAAGCACATTCCTGGTTTCGGCACCATCTGGTTTTGCCTTAACCAGTAGCCATTTCGTTATTCTAACGGTTCGAGATATACAAAAACGGCTTACATGTCCCTATCTGAGCTCCATGCAGTATCCTATTGTGTAGTTTTTATTATTATACAGTGTGAAAAATTTAACTACACTATAATAGGACACCGCATGAAAAGTTAAAATAGGGTCAAGGGACCTGCATGCCCTTTTTTTTGTATCTCGAGCTATTTTCGATGCACACTGCTTTCAAAATGAAAGATCCTGATTTTCACTTGTTTATTTATAACTCGTGAACTTCTCAATTTAAACTCTCTATGTGAAAACCGTTTTTTTTTTTACATTTGTGACAATTTGAAAACGTAATATATGCGGGGTGTCCCATTTGAAATAACGAATCAGATGCCCACTTCCGATATTTCCGGGAGTCAAGCCATCTTGAAAATATTTTCATTCAACGGATCACATACCATATTGTGGCCATAACAAAAAAAAACCTTCTTGCGCATCAATCGCAGAAATAGTGTATTTTTATGCGATTCAATTATGAATATTTTCACCGCTTTTTAAATTGGATTTCTGAAATTTTCCATAGTCAGGTCATATTCGCGTAGTGGTTTACTGAGAAAATTTCATTTCATTTAGTTTGAAAACGTCCCTTAGAATGGATTTTTAAATTTAACAAAATAAAAAAAAAATTGCAAATTAAATTTTTTTTTCCTTTTTCTGTGTCCGCCACTGGCTAACTTTACTTAAAAAATACTATTCTTTACACTACCTTTAATAAATTCGCAAAAAGTGAAAGGGGAATTTTGAAAACCGAAAATTTGAAATTTTAGAGGAATAAACATCATGTAAAAATATTCGAATATCTCCGCCATTTTTCTTATTTGCTTCTTGAAATTTTTCAGAGCTAGAGATTATTATAATAATAATAATAATAATAATAATAATACTTTATTTTAGCAAAGCTATCTACAATTCATAATTATAGCATTCAGGAATAATGATTACATATTCAAAAATTTTCCCTAACATACACTGCACACTTCATTTTAAACTCTTTTAATCCCTGACAATTTTTTACATTGCTAGGTAAGCTATTGTATAAATTAAAACCCCCAAAATATAAACTATTGTACGTTTTCATTCTATTACATATCTTTATATAGGTAAAAATTATTTTCGCTTCTAGTCGAGTAATTGTGAACATCTCTAACATATCTAATACAATCCGATAAATATCGCGGGAGAAGACTATTATGAATCTTGTATATAAACTCTAAGGTTTTAAAAACAATTTTCTGTTTAACCGACATAAGGTCAAGAACAGTCAACATTTTCGCAATTGGTGTATATCTGTTACAACCCAAAATACAACGCATGGCTCGGTTTTGAATCTTTTGCAAAATTTGAGTATCATTTTTATTTAAACCGAACAGAATCGTTGCACAGAAATCCAAATGAGGTGACACAATCGATTTATATATCAGCATCTTGACATACATACTCAGCAATCTTCCAACCCTGCATAAAAAATAAACCTTCCTGGACATTTTGGAAACAATGTATGATGCGTGTTTCCCAAAATTCAAGTTTTCATCCAGAATTACACCCAAATACTTAATTTCTGATACACGTTTGAGTTTTTTTCCGCCTACAATCAGATCCATAACAGGATCCAATTTACCTAATAGATGTTTAGTTCCAAAAACAACAAATTTACTTTTATCAGTGTTCAAACATAAGTCATTTCTACAAATCCATGCATAAATATTACTTAAATCAAAATTTATACTGTCTCTCATAGAATCAATATCCCTACCACAGATATACACCATAGTATCATCAGCAAAAATGGAGACTTTACACTTTTTAATATTCTTTACCATATCATTGATATACAATATGAAAAGAAGAGGTCCCAGTACCGTCCCCTGCGGAACGCCAAACTCACTCATGGTCTCTGTCGAATAGACATTCCTATATCTGACATTTTGAGTTCTGTCTTTAAGATATGATCCAAACCACTTAAGCACTGTACCACATAGGCCAATTTTACCCAACTTCTCTAATAATAAATCTCTATTTACAGTTTCAAAAGCTCTTTTCAAGTCAGGAAACACAGCCAACACATATTCACCATTATCGATAGCTTTCAACCAAATATCACATATGTTCATTACAACCGTTTCGCATGAGTGAGCATGACGGAACCCAGATTGAACGTCTACAATAACATTATTTCTGTCACAATATTTAATTAATTGATCTTTTACCACTAATTCTAAGACTTTTTCATAACATGGAACAGTGTTTATCGGGCGAAACTCTTCACATAGTACAGTATTTGTAACCTTAGGCACAGGTACCACAGTAGTATTTTTCCATCTTAAATCATTATTCGTGTAGTTGTCTACTGGAAAAACTTCAGCTCAATTCCTTCAAAAAAGGCTCATAAACGGTTATAGAAATTTATCCATTTTTACCCTTTTCCTACCCACGCCACTGGCTTATTAATGAAAAATATGCAAATTTTACTGCATTAACTCAAATTTAAAATAATTTTCTTCCAATCGTGTTAATTTGGTTTAAATGTGTTTTTCTAACTTGCTTATAGGTAGGTAGGTTATAGGGGTTCAAAATTTGGCAATTTTTTCTAAAATTGAAAAGGCCTCCATTTTGAAACGGCTCGATTTTACTCAAATACAGAACCAGACGCTCCTTGCGGCTATCATACTCATAAAAAAATTTCAGCCCCCTAGATTGAAAACTGCGACCAGAAACCGTGCCTCATAGACGGATTTTGTTTTTAATTTGGAGGGACACCCTGTAGAAGTAACGCAGCTTTAGGAAAAATTTTTTACGAAAATCAAATGTAATTTCGAAGTTTCACAAGGGTAAAAAATTTCGTTCACTAATCCTTAAATATGAAGCTACAGCAGCGGTTTTAAAATTTTACAGAAATAAACATCATATGAAAAAAATATTAATATCTCCGTCATTTTTCTTATTTACTTCTTGAAACTTTTAAGGGTTAAAGGATATTAGTGTACTTGCCTACTGTGAAAATTTCAGTTCAATTTCTTTAAATATGAACTCATAAACGGTTATAGAAATTGAGACATTTTTACCCTTTTCCTACCCACGCCACTGGCTTATTAATACAAATAATGCCAATTTTATTGCTTTAATTCAAATTTCAAATAGTTTTCTTCAAATCTTGTTAATTTCATTTTAAAGTTTTATTGCCATCTTGCTCATACAGGGACTCAAAAAATATCAAATTTTCCAAAAATTCAAATGGCTGCCATTTTGAAACGGCTCGGCCGATTTTGCTCAAGTGCAATACCAGACCACTCCTTGTGGATATCTTACTCCCACAAAAATTTCAGCCTCCTAGATTCAAAACTGCGACCTGAAATGAGATGACAAAAACCGGATATCTGGAACTTTGAAGGGACACCCTGTAGAAGTGATGGGACTTTTGGAAATTTTTTCAACGAAAATCTAACGTCATTCCAAAGATTTACAAGAATCCAAAATTTCGTTCACTAATCTTGAAAGATAAAGCCACAGGAGCGTTTTTAAAATCGAAATTTCGCGATTTTGGAGAAAATATATCGTGGGCAGGTGAATTTTGGAAAACCACTTTTTCGTGATCTGGGGGTCATGATCGGTGGACATTTGATGAGTTTGGGTGATTTTCGAAAAGTGATGTCGTCCTCAATAGTGTATTTTTTTATTAAAAAATACACTAAAATTTCATTATATTTACCGTTCTTCGCTCTCCACATATTTATAACGCGCAGTCTCAATCAATCACCCGCCATAGTAACTGAACTTTGGTTTCCATGTTTATTGTATTGAAATTGATTTAGACGGGATAGATATTTTCCTCGTTCGTTATATTATATAAAGTAAATCGATGTTATATAAGTAAAACTCCATTTTCGAGTATCTATCTACACCGTAATACAAGAATATCACACACACCTATTTTAATAAGAGATAAAAGACTGCTTACATAGAACTTATAAGATTGTAAACAACATTTCCCAGTATCACCTTTGAAAACAGTTTCTCCGCCAGGTCATATATGCGAGGGAACAATAAAACTTTCCGGAGTTGCTTCAATCTTGTTTAAAACTCGAGCCTCAATAAGTGCCTTTTCACCTGAACTTCCATTCTGAAACGAGTACGAGTGGGTAGTTAACACAAAAGTCAATATTGGCACCGAGTTACAACTAAGACGAGCAGTAGCAGAGGTGTTTAATACACGCGCACAATGGGCCCGTTACCAACTGTTTAACGTCTCTGACAACTTCTGTGACCAAACAGAAAGAGAAAAAGGAGGCAAAAGAGGCACTCAATTTCTTATCGCGTCATAATGCAATTATTTTTCTCTTTTCTTGCGGACGTAATTTTTTATATCTTTAACACGACAACTCCGAAGTTACTCTCCTAAATTGATTGTTATGCTCTCGACTGTTTCCAATTATTGGAACAACTTAACCATACACAATTTATTTTGGTGTGTGGGTAGATATTTAGCTTTATTGATTCCTTGAGAAAATCACTTTTTTTCTGTATTCCTAAATAAATAAAACTTCCTAATTGCTAAATAAAAAAAATCACAGTGATGAAGTTTGCTTTGTTCACTTTTCTCTGAATATGAGGTAAGAATTGAAATTGACCATCTCCCAACATTAACAATGAATATATCAGATCGATAAATTAACAAGGCAATCATTATTATTATTATTGACGTTGCTGGGATGGCAAAAAATTGTCAAAATGAAAATATGAATGTTCCGTCATCGCGATGCATATTTTTACTTCCATCTTTCCTTACGAAATTTATCCTTTACTTGCACGAATCTTGCTGCTCATTCCTATAAAATTATGGTTCCACGGAAAAAGGATACTCGTAACGCTAAGTGGTGAAAAACAAGCTTTTCAACACACATTCACCACCAGCACCAGTCGCAGTCAGAGTCCGGAGACGGAGAGTACGAATCGAGAGTGAACAGTCAAGTCAACCCAGCACCCTTCGTTAGTTGCTGTGGAATTCGTCGCAAAAAAGGCCGATCGCAATTCGTGGCTGTGGTACACGCAGTACCCTGCCCCCTTTCGCATAAAAACGGAATTAATTTGAAGACTTTCTATTGTCTCCCGGTGTATCTTGTACCCTGGTCCTTCGTCCAGATTTCGAACAAGCTTTTCGGTCTTACAAGCCGACGTATTAAAAATTCCTAATTAACATCAAGCCCCATCCGGATCGATTCCCCATTAAGGGAATCATACATTTTGATTATTCGAGCCCGATTGGTTCTGTATTAAGAGAACCATACAATTTTGGCCATTCGAGTCCGGATTGGTTTCCCATTAATAGAACCATACAATGAAACTTACCACTTAAAAAATCAATAAAAAACCTCCTAACCGTTATACCGATAATCGATATAAATTGGTCTACTATTGGTTATTAATAGTAAGCCTCTTGACATAAGTTGAATGATAAAAATTATGAATTTGCGAACATCTACAGTTTCACATAATATGTAGGTGTCCCATTTCAAATTAACTACATATTATGGGGATCTCGTAAAAGGTAAGAGATACAGAGTCATATAAATTACAGAAAAGTTGCACAATTTTATGCTTATTAAGAATTTGAAACAAAATTATGGACACTTTAGGCGTTGCTGAAATATCCTGAAGAAACTAAAAAATCGAGATTTATTTTTTCAAGTGGATTTCTCGAGCAATACATGAATAACAAATAGGAAATCGTGGGTTCTATGCTCATGTTCGGCTATAATAGTTTCTTTATAGCGTTGATTGTCACCAAGAGAGATGTTGCTACTTATTATAGATCCTGGAGTTCAGTGTGAATTCAAAGTTTAAGCAGCTGACTGATTTTTTTTTTGCTAAAGAAGGGGAATTACACTTGCTGACTGGACTTGGTAGGGTGTGCCGATGAGCTCCAATAAGAGCGAAATGGCCATCCACGTTTTCATCAGTGGTTTTCTCTTGTCTTTGGCATTAGGCATTAGATCTGTAATGAACATGAGCCTACGCAAACCTACAAAAAACTTGTAATTATTGTTAACTTTTAAAACGTGTATTATTAATTATCAAAAATAAAAAAGACATGGCTGGAATAAGAAAGAAAATTTGTGGATTCTAGGCTCATGCACATCACTGATCTCAAGCCAAAGACAGAAAATACTGCTGAATGGCATTGATGACCATTTCGCTCTTTCTCTATAAGTATATCTTGTTGGTAGTTACGGTCAACAACACAGATGTCCCTACTAATTATAGATCCCGGAGTTCCGTGTGAATGCTCGAAATAAGTACATTTTTTTCTACAAAATTATGCAAAATATGCCTGTCTTATGAAAAAAATAGAGAATTACAACAAGAGCCAAATGGCCGTCCATGTCTTCAGCAGTGTTTTTCGCTGTCTTTGGCATGAGATGAGTGAGGAACATGAGCCTATGCCTATAGAACTTCTATTCTTATTATTCATATAATTCTTTCCTCGAAAATTTCATTTAAAATAAGAAATTTAGATTTTTCAGTTTTTTCAGGATATTTCAGCAACGCTTGAAATTTTCTACAAATTTTGCTTCAAATTCTTTAAGAGGTTTCATAATTCGGACCTCTTATACCGTTTCCAAGATTCACATGTAGTTAATTTTAAATGGGACAGCCCTGTATAGTAGTAGTTGTGGTTTCATGAAAACTTTTTCATTAAAGTCATTAGACTCATTTAAACCCGCTCTACTGGACTCGGGGGTTTTAATACACTTACTCGGGTTTAAGGTGTCTCTTATTCTCAAAGTAATCCTTCGTCGAGCCCTTCGTCCAGTAGTACCAAGAAAACTTTCATATAACTTTTTCACTCATATAGGCACTTAAAATCTACAACATTCTTATCAGATAAAAATAATAATCGAGATATTTGAGAAAAATACTCAGACTTTAATTATTTGTACACCTTTTTCTTTCAACTTTTATTACTGTTCGGTAATGTCCCTAATTGCGATATGTCCGCAATTACTGTTCGGTATGAACTGGACTAGATGGAGATACTTCGAAGTTTTATCGATAAACACGCAAACATTCAGAAAACAACGTATCTTACAGGTTTTCCCGTTAAAATTTCTACTCCTCATTATTATCTGCAGACATTTTATAATCACATGATAGGTTTGGAACCTGCTGAGAGGTTCCAAAGTAAAAAATTATAAGAAAGGGTGTAATGCATTTAGTGCGTTAAAGTTTCCTTATCCTACGTTATTGAAAGGCGAAAAAAATTTCACGAGGTAAAAATCTCAACGATCTTTTTACTAAAAATATCGCGTATAAATGCACAGATCTTAGCTAACGTGAAGGGATAATGTCAGAGCTTAGGTCAAAAGATGAGGTGGAAGAAGTGCTGTGGAAGTCAAAGGTGATGTGAAAGAGACGCACGCAGGACACGCGAAAAAATTAGGCAATAGAATCTACGGAAAATGACATAAGCTCCAGCTGATTCGCTGGACGGCGAGAACGCGAGACAAGAGTGCTGAGAAGCTGGTAACGGACAGGGAGAAGGACACAGGCGACGATGGAAGCAATATCCGTATTGATTCTCTATTGGAACTTTCAGAGATTTAAAATATTACAAATTTTTTATCGACAAAATTTACCTTTCAAAAAAAACCGACCCCAAAAATCTCTGCTCAAAACCTACCCACAATAAGGACACAATATGTATATCTTACACCACAGCTGAAAACTTTAATTTCATATTTTGAAAATTCGAACGGCTTTTTTGGCAAAACGATGAATGGCAAATCTCCACGTGAATGCGCATCTTTACGCGAAACGTCCAGTTTGCATGGACGTAATAGTTTTCCAATAATGAATTAATCCAGGCCGTGGCGCTGAGATGGGCATGCCGTAAAACGTAACATGTAATGAATGCATCGAATTGCCTTTGCCGGTCCTGTTCAATTCCTACGTGGATAATAAAGTTTTAAACACTGTTCCGAACAGCTTAATCTCCACTTCCACAGGTAATGGACTGTCACGGTCACTCTGTACTCACTTATCAGCTCCCTAGTTGCAATCCGACGGGACTGCATAACATAATCAACAAGGGGGGTGGAAATCTCGCGCATTGATTTCGTGCGGAGATAATCCGGCGAGGGTGAACACACGACATTATTACATTACGTAAAAAGATAGATTGAGCAAATGAAAAATTATATGAGGTGGTTTAGCTGGGACATGTAAAAAACGACGGAGAAGAAAAGGTTCCTCACATACGAAATACGACTCAAGCGGCTGACAAAGCTTGACAGATTTAGCCCGGGGTAAAATATTACATATTCTTCAACTACATTATGAGGTGGATTTTACTTTTACATTAGAGGAAAAGTCTAGCTTTCAGCGCTATTGATCTGTCTTGGAATCGAATAGTAGATAATATTCCAAAATATCCATCGCAAAACGAGATATCAGGGTTTTACTTTCACGCGGTTCTTTATTCAACAATGCCTTAATCTAAGATCCTTCGTCACTAGTCGAGGATTTTGAAATACGAAGGAAAGTCTAGGTACAAGTAAACCGCTTAAGAACAGGACACGGTAGATGTAATTCAATGTTACATAAATGGAATTTCATACCAAACGCTTCCTGTGTTTGCGGACATCCTGAAAATCACATTGTCAAAACACATTGTCAATTAATGCACTTTAACCAAGTTTGCTAGAGGTTTAAAGCAATTCATGGAATTTTCATAGAAACAATAGACTGGTTACAGAATTTAAAACTCTTGTAAACAAAATCTACATTAACAGTCTGGATGCTGGAAAGTGATTGGAAAACTTCAATTGTATGCTAATGCAACTAATGAATAACAACAATAGACTGTTTCGAATTAAAAAATCAATATAGCCCAATTATTAAAACTCAAAAACAAAAACTCTTGCCATGAAATACAGGGTGTTAAATTTTAATGAAGAGCATTAGTTAGAGTCGATTTTGTTTGCAGATCTGAATATCACCATCTTAAACGAACACTTTCTACTACAGTGGTCTCGGATCAAGCCTCTTGAATATGTACACAATCCAACACGTCATAATATTATGTATGAAGTTGCATACGCGATTCTATTATATCCCAGTGCTCATCTCTGCAAACCACTGCTACTTACATCTAACCACATAACTACGACCTATCAGATTCACCCTACTGCGCCATCCTTTGGTTCGGTAGCAATAGTAGCGTATAGGAGACCCAATGGGGACTTGGAAAGCCGCAGTACGCAAACATTAATTAGCCCCCGGCATTTCGGTTCAGACTACTTGCCTTGTTACGGAGCTCCAGTTGCACCTACGAGATCAACTGGAATTATTCCCTCCTAGACGTAGATCGTATGAACTACCTCTTGCAAACGTCAGACTTTCCTACTTTAATAGGCACTTAAATTAAATTGGTATTAATTTTTAGTCAATTATGTGATTTTAAATAACAGCAGACACGAACCTGAGGCAAAACACATGACTAGCCACTGAAATAAAGTTATAGGTACAAAGGTAAATGTAATAGGTACTCGACTATTATTATAATAATATCGTAAGCCCGACCTGATCCCATCGAAAGGCTCATTCATGACTTGTAACTCTTCTACCAAGGTCTATAAAGGTAAGGTGAAAAGTTCTCGGCCTTACAATGAAAGACTGCGATTTTCAGTTAAAAATGATTTTTCTAGATAATCTCTCTTAACTTCAACACTTTTCATTCTTTCCCGGAAGTGGGAGTCTGGAAGGGTGTGAAAAATTCATCTACGACCCTCAATTGTTTCATTGGACTCTAAGAGCTTCCCAGAAACAAATTTCTCCAAGTTTGGGAAGGGATAGAAGTCTGAGGGTGCCAAATCAGAAGCATACGATGGATGAGAAAGCAATTTGTACCTCAAATCCAGCAGTTTTTCCATCGCCAAAGCACCCTTGGGTGTAGGTGCGTTGTCTTGTTTTTGATCGGAATTCAGCAAATGCATGCGGCACCCATCTTGCACAGAGCTTTGGCATGCCTAATGCTTTATTTTTTTTTATAATGCAAGATGTTTCGCACACGTTCTTCCGATATCTCTTCATCCTAAGATATCTCACACACATTCACTCACCTGTCGTCCAACATGACATGTACTTTTTTATGGTTTGCGGTAGGAGGATTTGGAGGACGTGCGACTACGTTTAAATTCAGCTGCCCATTTTTTACCGGTTGATATGAAAGGAGCAGAGTCCCCGTAAACTTTTGTCAACTACGGGGTCTTTAGGGGTTAATCCATCCAAGACGAAAAATTGTATGACCGCACAATATACAAGTTTATCCATTTTAACGAAAAATACGCAAGACGTCTACTGCAAAAAGATTACTTGACAGAAGGGTTTGAAACTTGTCATAGGAACTAAATTCATGTGCACCTAGACAGGAAGCATAGCTTTTTGATGATAGGAACTCCAGGATCGAAAATGCCAAAAAAGTAAGTTAAGCAAACTTTTAAGGATTTTTTAAGGTTCGGCGTGAAGGCACAAGCTGCCTAGGTAAAAGATACTACTCTTTTAACTCTAAACGTCTCTCTGTTGAGACGTCAATAACTCCATGAATTCCAGTGACAGATACATTATCAGTTTTGATCCACCACTCGAGATCGATACACCATGAGAGGCTGCCGCCTCCAGAAGTACACTTAGTCGAGTACACCCTACTCCAGGAATAAGTATAGTTACATTGGAAAAATATTCTGCTTGTCAACGGGAACTCGGCAGATGAATGGGAAAGAAAGATAATGGAAGATTAGATCCCCGCTGATCCAGAAATGTGCCGAGGTACTGAACAGGCTGGATGAACAAAAAATCGTTCCCGCACTTTCAAGAATTCCAGGCAACTAGATTGCAGTTCACTCTATACGACACTCGTTTGTAGGGAAAACTTTTGTGGACCGGAGCCTGTACTTGGTCTGATCAAAGTCGCCATAAAGGAAAAGGAATTGACCCAAAAAGGTCTAGATAAGTGTTGGGAGGCAGCACCAGGCTGTAGACCAGGCCAGACTGCTTCTAGCCGGCACGGACAGAAACAGGCTGGTCAATATGATCAAACTGAACGGGTAGGAGCTTGGACTAATAGTCAGGGTGTTCATAGTTCACAACAGTCTTAACAGGCACTTACAACTTACCAACGAGGACTCTTATCACTATGTAGGCGTATGCGAGGTATAAACTGGCCCCAGACTCAATATCTCAAGGTCAGAGACAATAGCATTACAAGAGGAAAAAATGGGATTCCTCTCATGGAAATATCTTTTGACCTTTATTAAAAGATCGGGAAGGTTTGAGTCTCACCATAGCTTAGGGACAGCAAAAATGGCCCTTGGTCGCCTAGTCGCTTGGAGTTTCATTCCATGCTACTAACACTAACTAACCCTTTTATAAGTTCAGTAAGTTAGCAAAACCATAATCTCTCCTCGCATCCAGCATGGGCTCTTTTATGAGCCTCCTTCAGGATCTTCTGGTTTCTCCCTATTTTTTTTTTCAGAGAGTTTGTAGTCTGCTTACCGAACCGAGTTCTAACCAATCTCTCCTCATTAAAATGAAAAGGCAGTAAATTCGAGACAACTTCAATCAAATTTCTTCCTATAGATACTGTTGCACTCGTTACTGTCAAAAATGCCTTTCTATGGTCTCGTTTTGGTTTGGGTGAAAAATTCAGCCTCATAATCGCTGGTGAGGTTATCCAAAAAGTAACGCTCGGACACGCTCCAAGTCCTTGAATTTCAAACGGAAAAGGGCGTCTGGACGCAACTCTGAGTGTAAGGGGGGGGGGGGGGGGGGGTAAAGTATGGTAAAAAAATATTTTAATACCTCAAAAACGTTTATGACTGGCAATCCGTAAAATGTTGTGCAAGGATTTACATCAATAGAATTTGGGAGAATCCGTGTTGATCAGTATAAAACAAAATTAAATGCTTATCAACTTAGTCCTGCACAGATAAATGAAGTTCATGTTAGATGCACGAAACTCTAAGACAAGCTGCCAATAAAATATGGTGTATAAAAGTAATGATGGATAAGAAATATTTGACAGCATTATAAACATCAATCCCTTTCCAAGACAATCTCCTCAAGAACATATGACTCTTTTCCCACTGTTTTTCACATAATAAAGCACTTTTAAGCCGCTATAAAAGTGCAGGAATAACCCAGACGATCGATAATAAGTTCTGAATAATGGTCTCCCATAAATAACTGGCGGAAAGCAGATCGGAAACAAGGGCGTCTAATAATATCCAGAATCAAAAATAAGCGATCAATTATTATGGGAACGTATATGAATAACACGGAAACCGATAAACCTATCAACGTGCCAAGATGCAATCGACCATTTAGCATATCTTGTTTATACACCTATGTATATAAATTTAGGAAAATACATCCTTTCAACCAGTAATGCGGAATTTATATAATTTAATGATATTCCCAGGGAGTCTATAATTTGGAGTAAAATCCAGTTACATGATATCTAATAACTGGGCTTAGGATGTTAATCCCTGTATAGGGATATTGAATACCCGCAGCAATTCGGAGTGCTGTTATCGTATGCCTCAATAATTCCCAATATGGCTTCAGGGAATCCGATAATATGCCAGCGATACGCTAATATTGAATTATCCAGAGTGATTATACTCATAGATTTAGCACTAGAAAACGACCTCGTGAAGATTTAAAAACATTAAGAACAGAAACTTACCTGCACTAATAAATCAAACATTGAGCTATTAAGTCACGCTCTCGTTTTCAGAGTCAAGAGAGTGTGCGACCGCGACGGACTGACTCATGACGCATGGGCACCATCCAGTAATCTTGAAAAGTTCATTAATAATTGTTTCGTATTAATTTTAAGTCCTGCCGCCTTTCCTTATTTCACTCCCTTCCGCCTTGGTTGACCGTCGTGCAACCAGAACGTCAGGACGTCAGGAATTTACAGGACCGGAACCTGCTCTTGGCATATCCTCAAATACTGTCAAAACAACAATAGACACCTGGGCGGAAAACAAGGTACTTCGGTACTGGCAAACTCTACCAGGATTAACTCACTCTAAGACCTTCATTGAGGGACCCTCGAGAAACAGAGCTAAAAAGCTACTGGAACTCAAAAGGACTGACCTAAGGGCCCTAATAGGCCTATACACAGGACACTGCAAAGTGAACCACCACTTACACAGGATGAATCTAGCCGATAACGCAGAATGTCGCCTGTGTTTGGAGGATGTAGAAACAGCAGAGCATGTTCTATGCAACTGCCCCGCCTTGGGAAGAACCAGGCACTCAACGTTCGGAAAAGTACTTCTCTCTCCGAGAGACCTGGATACATTCACACCATCTAAGGTCATTAGCTTTTTAAAAAGCAGTGGCCTGCTAGAGTGGATGTAAAGTACTTAGGTATGAGCCACAATAGACCGCTTGGTCGCAGTGGAGGTGTCACTAATCGACCCACTCATTATATAACTAAACTAACTAACTAAACCACAACGTCCCTACTCATCTAACATGGGACAGAAAAGGTTCGTACGTTGACGTTCGAGCAACCGGGAACAGTAGTAGCCAAGCAATCGTTGTATCCCTTCGAACGCCTGTCGTTTCGTCATGTATTTCGTCTCCTAACCTTCGCTCGTCAGAAGAAAAGGGAGAATATACACCCGACTCGCACATTCGTCTACAAGAATAATTATTGGTTTCAATCAACCAATGGTTATCTGCTCTTAATAGGACACCTCCATAACATTTCCTCTTTTGAGCCACATTTCGTTCGATCCCTAACAGTAATGATGACACTTGCTTCTAATTGGGAGACCATCGTGTATAGATTTTAAGAACTGCCAAAATTAATTTTACTTAAAAAATCATCAATCTGACCTAAAGTCTTATGACTTAAGTATACAATGACGAAAAGGACATTACTGACCTAGTAACTTGCGGTCATAACCTATCCTACAGCATCCAATTATTATATTATTAAACTCAACTTGAACTAATATGTCGGACCCTAAATACTTCAAAAAAATACCACAACTAGTCCCTGTTTTAAGTCATTATGAGAATATTATCTCCGTGAAACTCTTCAAGAACGTATCCAGTAGCTAATCACATCAATTTCCTGAAATATTCAACACCTCTCGAAGTAAATAAGAACTCACCAACAGCCTGGTCAAAACTAAGCCAAGAAGCAGATACCACTAAATTAATTCTGACTTGTCGAAGGCGATGGCTTATGTCAGAGAATTACATGCTATAATCCTCCAGGTCTCGGTTCCGGGACTCATGGATGTGAACGGGATCCTTCGAGCGTAACCGAAACCGTTAGCTAGAAACTTTCCCTGCAGTTAGTGGGGTGAAAAGCGACTCATCTTAAGGTAAATACACACTTAAAAGCAATGTGGATCGCATAAATAAAATTGGGAGAAATTGGGAAACTGCACAGTTATATCTACTAGTGATCAGGATCAAGTTTTCTCCAATCAATCAAAATTGATTATTTTTTAAATACAAAAAAAAAAAAAATCGAAATCTTGTCCAGTTTACTCCGGGACCGGACTCGGGGATCATTGGCACGGGCATCATTCAAACCATTATTTGGTTCATCTAATTAATTATGTCATTTAAAGAAATCTGCATCGATTATTTAGACTAATTTATCCCTTTTTTTGCTTTGGGTGAGTAACTATGACAATCAAATGTGAACCGAGCTTTATTAGTCCGGGCATATAACTTTTCCTAGTTACTAAGGTGAAAAGCGGCTTTACACCAGCGCTCGTATTAGAAAATCTGTTTCACAGAGTGATGTTTGCGCCTTCATACACCAAGCACGTGTAAGGAACGTAAGGTTTAGTTCTTCGTCTATATTATCTCCGGGCGGGCTCTGCTCCGACAACTTCATGAGATTCACGTGTGGCGAGAACAATATCTTGACTACATGTGTATACAGACAACGCCAAGCTATGTTTCCTTTTTCAAGAAGCAAAAGGAACTAAACTTCACACTTAAGTTTCCGGGATAATGGCTTTTGCTCCGCAAAAGCTATATATGTGAGGAACTGGATCTCAACCTGTAGGTAACTCAATTCGGTTTGAGTAAAAAGTAAGTGCAGATTGCAGTCCATTTTTAAAAAGCAAACACATTTTTCATTCTGTGTAATTTTCTGGTCTTCCAAGGAAATATTTTGCGCACTAGTTAAGCTTATTCAGTGATATTAAAAAATTTAAATTAAAAAAAAAATAGAATTATTATTATTGAAAAAATGAAAAGTAGCTGTCTTGTAACGTGGAAAAGGTTAATATAATTCGTTACTGGGTGCATGACAAAGAATATTTTCCTACGACCACTATACAAAACACTACTTTGCGCATCGTTTTTTGTGCGCAAACTAGCAGATTTCTCACGTATCCAAAACTGTGCGACAAAGTGACATAACGCATAGCCAAAAATCGTTTCCGTACAGTTTTAATGTAAACAATAGTGATGGGCGGTAACTGAGAACTCACTGTTACTTATTGTTAATGGAATAACTATTCATTTAAAGCTTCAAGGTAATAAAATAAACACAAATGGGATAAGATAGAACCCGACAAGACTATAAAATATACTCATTATTCTCTTGTGGCAGTAATTAATAAAATTTACGAGTTGATCGCTAATAACAGCATTGGTAGCGTTCAAATCAAATTCACGAACGTGAAAACTCGCACACCTCTAACTTCAATCCACGACTGTGCCTGGGTTGTGTGGAAGTTGCATATCTACCACGTCTCCACGCTCCACGTCACTTTATTTTTAGTTTAGATACAGAGTCTAATAATAAATAATAATAATATTGTCGGTAGAATTCAATGATTTAACAGTATATAATAGTAATATTAAAAAGTCATTGGTAGAATTGAAAATAATACCTACCTAGGTAGTCTGAAAAAATAAACTTTAGTTACCTATCATTATAATGGATTGTGATTCCTCTGAATCTGAAGCAGAAAATACACCACCTGAAGTCATAAAACAAGCAGGTTTGTGTTCTTTGAATTTGCTACCTATAGTTTCGAGAGAAAATTACGAATCTGCTTATAAACATTTCATAAATTGGAGAAAAGGTCATAAAAGCAGAGCATTGTCAGAAAAAATAATTTATGTGTCAAATTTGTTAAATATTTAATCTGTTAAATTGTGGTCGTAGGAAAAGTACTGTGTGTAGCACGTGCGGAAAAGAAATTTCACACTTGTGTGAATTGTGACACTCAGACTCGTGAGAAATTTTCTCTTTTCCGCACTTGTTTCATTTGTATACTATTGTTTTATTTAAAAAATAAAAACTTCTCGAAAATTATAAAAACTGTAGTACTGGATTAGATCCTCAGTAACTCTGTTCCCATCTGATAAATAATATGACCGGAAAATCAATCCAAAAACTCCTTAGGGGTTAAATTAAATCGAATACCCGGTATAATATGTGCCCTTATATTAGGTATAATAATCATTCAAACACATCTGGCATCATTTGCGATGAAGGGAACCCTCCTATGAATTCATGGTAGCCAAGTCGGGGTGGGGTGATTTCTTATTCATAATTTATATAGGGAAGATTTTCCAAGAAGCTTAAATTGAGATGCCTCCAATCATACCCTTTAAATTTATGCTGCTTCGTTAAGGAACGTTTTACATGCAGAATGTTCAATACGATAGGTACCGACACCTCTATCAGGGGGATTTAGGGTGAGGGGGTATAGGTTAATAGCGAAAATGATTGTTTTGAACACTTGATTATCTTACCAAAAATAGAAGTTATAACATTTTAATGAGACTAATCAGTTTTGATGTTACAAAAGTTATATTTTCTGAATTACAACTAGAAAAGTTGCAGCAGAGAAAACAAGGTAGTACTTCGCAATTCAATTTTCTATTTAGAAGCCTATTAATAATTATTATTAGATTGTTTCCCGATATTCCTTGAAAAATTTCATTCTGAAAAGAAAATTTTCTTTGCAATTTTCACATGGACACAATGGCCTATTTATCTGCTCGATTGAACACAAGCTTCATGAAATTCCTATTATTACACTTTTATTACAACCATACTAATACCACCCCCCATAATCTTGCGCCCCAGTTAGCCTATTTATATGAAATTCATAAAAAAAAACTTTTCACCCATAACACCCATAAACCCGGCTATTTCGATATCTGTCCAATGTTTGCCGAGCAATACGAGGTTAGGGAACAAACAAACAAGCAAACGGAAAATGTCCCTTCCTTCATCTGAAACGACTGTAAAAATTTAATTCCTTTAACCTTGTAACGTACATTTTGTACGTACCGGCTAGATGCCAGCGACACGGAGACAACGGCGGGCGCGCGCAGTAAGTGAGTGATGGTGGTTTTTAGTGCGACGCAAACACGGCCGGCTGGCGGCTTCGAGTTTCGTCGACATCGACTGTCGAGTTCCAACCTGGAACGCAGGTGCCTGCGTTCTCGCCTGCGTTCTCACCTTTCTTTTCTCTCCTGGAATTCGCTAGAGGAAGACCGTTTCCGCAAACACAGGGAATTTTGAGCGAAATGGCGTTGTGAACTTTCACTTAAATTATTATAAACATCGCTCACGTTTTTGGCTTGGTGAGTGTCGTAAAATGATGTTATTAATTGTGTTGGAATTATACAGATCATATTTTGTTAATACAATATGCTATTTTTAATTACAGCTTTTAAATCTGATCGAGTTTCGCTTCGCATGTAAAATTTTGTCACATTTTTTGATCTCAACCTATCTTGAGGACGGGACATCATTTTGTGTACCCTTGGCAAGCAGACTCGATCGGACCGTTCATTAATGCAAGAGTGTTTCTGATACCAATGAAATTACAGCTTTTTCCCTGGAGGCAATTTTTCCCTGGAGGCAATTTTTTTCTGGGAGGCAATTCTTTCACCTGCGGATTTTCTCCTATGGATTGATTTTTTTCTGAAGGCAACTTCTCCCCCGTAATCAACTTCACCTGGAATCGACTCTTTCCCTGGAAGCAAGTTCTCTCAAACAAGAAGGCTTGAATTGGTGTTACCTGAGACACCTGAGAAATTTACCACCAACTAAACTTCCACCCTCACACCGGAGACCCTGCGAAGCTAAGTGCCTTTGCCTACCCAGTTTAATCGATCAGTTCATTCGGATATACTACACGCTCTTGCTTTATTTATTTGTTAACCGTGCTCAAGAGTCTGTGATATTAACATCTGCGATTTTTTAAAATTAATAACTGTGATATATTTTATATTTTTCAATAAAGAGTACCTGTTGTTCTGCTGACCTGCTTGTTATTGTTGACCCTCTTAGACTAGCGACTCAACCTACGACCCTTGTTTTTCTTGTCTCATGCTCTCAGCGACTATTTTTCCCCTCTAGGGGTTAAATAGTTCGTTTTAGTTTTGATTTGTCCTTTATTTAAAAAAATTATACCGGGTGTTCATTTTATTTGAACATACAGTAGTGAGCGGCTAAAATTAATAATAATAATAATAATAATGATTTATTGACATCCAAGAAGACATACAGAAATAACATACTCATATAATATAATACAATAAGTTACCTTGCTACTTGCATATCAAAGGGTAAGGGTTCAAACAGATGTTTGCTCTTCCATCCGTCCTGACAAATTAAATAATTAGGTACTACAACAGTATGATGCTCACAACATCGGTAAAAAGTAACAAAATTAACAAAATTACGCAGTTGGAGATTTCAGCAACACAGCGCTCCCAATACTGATCAGACGGACACATCATGGACCCGCGCTGAGGCGCCCAACACCGTCACGAGTTCAAAGGATAATAATTAATGAATAGATATGAAAAACAAACCAAAATATAGCAGCCATGACGACTAGTAATTATTTAACCCCGTGCAGCACACCTAGAGGGGTAGGAGTATAGCGCGATATTAATTTCCAAAAATAGCAGTGTTTTCGTACAGATAATCCTTACACTTACCTTTAAAAAGGTTACTTGAGTAAGCTTTGTAACCCCGAGGAATTAGATTATAATATTTTGCGATGCAATATGAAAACGAGCCTTGAAAGAGCTTCGTGTTATGTTTAGGTACAGTTATTCTATCCTTTAGTCTAATGTTAACATTATGAACATCCGTTCTGTAAGTAATTTTGTTATAGAGGTAAGGGGGTGTCCTGCTAGTCAATATTTTATTGTATAGACAGCAACAATGCAAAATCATCCTCTCACGAACTCGCAACCATCTCAACTCAGTCTACCTGCTCGACACGTGGTCGTATTTTCTCAGCCCAAATATAAATCTTATACATGCATTTTGGATTTTCTGAAACCTATTTTGATTGTACTTAGATAGTAAAGGACCATACACAACATTTGAAAAATTTAAATCAGAGAGTACCAGAGACTCAGACAGAACAGTCTTGGTCGCTCGATCAAGGGATGATCGAAATGAATATAAATATTTCAAGCTAGCAAATGCTGTTCTAACTGTTTTATTAACATGAGTATCAACAAAACAAAAAAAAGTTAATTATGGAACAAGCAGGTCGATTTTATTTTGTTTTTTGCTGTTGTCGTGTGCATCCGATTTTCTACAAAGTGATTCTAAAAAGCTTCACGACCGAAAATTTTTAACTTGTTGCATAATTTAACTTGTTGCATAATTTAGCCGCTCACTGTATAAAAAAACTACGGATCGGATCAAAAAAAGTAATTCATGAAAGTTGTTCTTCTGGAAGAATTACCCCTGGAAAGATCCAATAATACCAAACTCGCTCCCCCCTTCCACGTTCACCTCAAGTTTTTTACTGCAGATTTGGATTTAACGACTGAAAATTCGCAGGAAATTGCTCCCCCTCCGCCCCTGTAGATGGTGCGGTGGTAAATTGTAAATTTTATGTAGGAACCCTTTTTTATTTCAGATTTCGATTTTACCACAAAAAAACAATTCATGAAAGTAAGCGCTGTAAGCGACTTTTTTTTGATTTGTCTTATTACTGAAATTGATTAACAACGATCCTTGAATCGAGAAACCTTTTTTTAGCCATAAAATCCGAATCTGCAAAAAAATGAGGATTCCTTAGTATCTAAAATTAACCCCCCCCTCCCCCACCTCCTTCTATTATAGTTGAAAATTTTGATCCTGAACTTTTTTCTTAACATGCTTATTGCTCAAGCCGGTTACTCACTACTTTATATTTGAAAATTGATAGTTACTATGCATCAGATCAGAAAAAGTGGGTAAGAAAAGTTGTTTTCTGGAAGGTGGACATCTAATGACACCAAACTCGACCAACCCACCCCCACCCCCTAGGGATGGGGGGCAGTGACTTTGCAATCTTGAGAAATGAGAGCCCATGTTTTGTATTTCGAATTTACGGGTGAAAACACTTAGGAAATTGCTTCCCTCTTCCCCCACACTACAAGTGTGGGGAAGGATAAATTTGAAATTTTGGTTAGGAGCCCAAATTTTTTATTGCAGATTCGGATTTTATGACCAAACATACGAAGGATTTGTCTGGAATATATATATTTTTCGATTCATGATAATGGTGCTGTAATCGACAAAATTACAATTTTTTTTCCGATTTGTCTTAATACTGAAATTGAACCAAAAAGTTCCATGAACGGAGAAAAAAATTAAGACAAATGCTACGTATTTTTTAGTAATAAAATCCGAGTTTGCGATAAAAAATACGGGTTCCTAACCAAAATTTAAAATTCTTCCCCCCGTCACACCTGCATGAAAGGGGGAAGGGGAGCAATATCTTACGTGTATTCAACCGTAAAATCCGAATCTGCAATAAATAACATGGGTTCTCATTTCTCAAGATTGCAAAGTCGCTGACCCCCCCACTCCTCTAGGGATGGGGGAACGTTGGTTAAGTTTGGTATCATTAGATGTCCCCCTTCAGATATAGATATAGAAGAGTAGAGACTTTGTCTTATCTACACAGTTAAGACCGCTGTTACCCTTTTTATTAAAAAAATAGTCGACTTAAAAATAATGCAACCAAGAGCAAAAAATTGCGTTATACAGGGTGGTAATGAATAGATGTTACAAACTTGAAGCGCATGTAGAAAATGCACAAATAGTCGAACAATTTCCTATAGACATCGGTCGTTGGAGCTTTAGTTTTCGAGCTACAGGGACGTTAGATAGAGTGTACAAACATTTGTCCTGCTATAGAAGCTCTTCTGCAAGTACTTTTGTACAAGACACACTGTTCTGGCAGGACGTTGTTCCGCACACCGCACATAAACCTGTCCTTCCGAAAGGATGACTTAAGTACTTCTAGCAGTACGAACAAAACGAACAGTGTGCATTAAAGTCAGTGGCGTAGAAAATCTTTAATAAAAAAAGGTAACAACACATCCAGTTCTCTGCCATTGGATTGAAGAATTTTTCAATGGGAGTATCACTACTGTCAAAAATTTCGAGCTATTCCCATCAGCCAATTTTTAGATATTTATGTATTAAAAAACATAATTTCGAAGCACTTTAACACCCTGAATCTCGAAATTTAAGCTCCAACGAGCCATCTCTACACGGAAATTGTTGCGTATACGACTTACTGCCAAGAACTCAATTATTGTTCTATTTGTATAGTAAGTCACGCGGTTTGAAATTTTGATAAATTTAATTATTCGAAGGACCAGCGGGCAAATAATTAGGGGAGCAATTAAGGGGTGTAATTTCAAAGATGATAATTATGCACCTACCTTAAATATCCCATGTAGACAGCTTAGTGAGCTTTCATTTGGCGACAAGGGCCGAAGATACTATCGCGTCGCATAAGCACTTCTGGATTGCAATGTAAACACTCTTCTTGTGTATACACAGACATGGACCGAACGCGACAGCGGTTCATCTCATAATCATGGGTGAGGTGAAGTGGTAGGCACCCTTTGGCTGTATGCCCATAGGACATGGTCTTGCGCACCATGTTGTCACGTTCCTCTCCCCCCGTGCATAATTCAAAATAAGGAGGGAATTATATGGAAAAGGGAAACATGGGAACGGAACAGAAATATTCGTCTATTTTTACATTTCCTACAGGCCCTTCAAGTTTGTAACACCTATTCATTAACACCCTGTATTATAGTGTTCATTTGAAAACGATCAATCTTTAATATGTCAAAAATCCTAAGTCTTGGCAAAATATAACCAAGGCAGATCTATTTCTGTTTTGGATGGGAAAATCTGATCCTCAGAAACACTGCTTAGTAGGATATGGTAAGCTTGACATACGGAATTACCTAACAAAAGCCTAAATATTACCCCAGAAAACTTCAGTGACGTTAGTAAAGAGTTCAAAAAAGGCCTTGCATTAAATCGAAACACAAATTACCATATCAATGGATTACTCCCAGAATTGGTCCAAATTGTTAGTTTTTTGATGTGGTGTGATATTCAAAAGTTGGGGTTTTTTAGGGGTGGAGCTTCCTACTTGTTTTTTTGCTATACGTATAAATTAGATCTATAAATATTTAATTTTTTTTTTCTGAAGAAAATTACATCCTTCAAATAAATGATCTCTTAGGCATACTACTTAATATTTAGTTACTTTTGGAAAAAATCGTCCGGATTTATCCTCATTTATAATTTTGTCAAAACTATTTATACTACACCAAAATCCTCTATTTACCCTATGGCCAATTACTTATCTTGATCAAAATAAACTGTTGAGAAAGTATTATTTTTATAAACATATCATTATACTGGTTTTAAATTAACACGCAATTGTATTCATTTTGCTATGCACCTTGTTGCAATCGATATAAATTAGCATGTTCTATTTACAGTTCAATAAACTAAGTACGTATAGTATAACGGAATAACCACAGGAGAGTTACTGTCTGAAAACAATGAAATGAGTAAAGGGTGTCTCGTGATAGTACTGGTGCTAGTTACATTTCATACCTACTTTAACATGTCATGCAGGTTTCCAACCAAACTATCAACATTGTATCAAAATAATTGATACTACTACTACTGTATTACTAATAAAAAAGAACACATTCCCAGTCATCATCAGTAACATGATTTCAAATACCAGAATTCAATAATAATTCCTCTCGCATTATTTTACTTTATAAATATGCAAATTCTGACTGCTCGTTTTCAAAATAATGATTTGCAGAGAAACTTTTACCAACAACATCAAAGGTGACAGACAAGAGTAAATGAAGGCTAAAAATTCCCCATCATAGAAGTTCGCTTTGACTCCAGAAGTTTTTCCATTCGTATTAGTGCGAAACGTAGGGCGAAGTTACATCATACATTCTATTTCGACAGAACTGAAAGGACTAGAAGTTCATCATATCATGCGTTACACGAGAATGCGAGATGTCTAAATAATTTATGTTGACCTTCCCGGGAAAATTTTTATCGCAAAAATTGTCTTGCATATTTAAAGGACCTCCAGGATAAGGATGTTTTATTATTGAAGTGCTTCACAAGAATTCTACAAGATCTGGAAATTATTTTTAATTTATAATTTATCTGATACCTATATATACAGGGTATCTCAGGAGAAAAAAGAAATATTTCAGGGGACAATAAAAGTGTATGGGTCATTACAAGTGAAAAAGTTCATATAGAAACAAAGTGTCCAATTCTCAACGGTCAATTTTTTTTCAGTTGCTAAGTTGATTAGAGTGCTTTGGTTTTACATGTCTTGGTTTTACATGCAAATATCAGCAAATATAAAAATTGAATAAAAATGGGACACATGTTTACTATGTTTTTTTTTTTTGTAATGACACTCGTAATGCCCCCTTAAATATATCCCTTTCTTCCTGAAACACCCTGTATAAAGGTAAAGTTGAACTTTTAGTAATGAAATGGCAAATATACAATAAGGCTTCTCCCTTGTCCTCTTAAGAAAACAATAATAGATATATGTATGCTTAAAGAGCGTCGCAATATAAAATAAAAGGACAGGACAACTGAGACAGCTTTTTTACAATTGGAAACCAAATACATATTTTATTAAGACAGAACCGGGTAAGCCATTACTCTGATATAACTGGCAGTGTCAGAAAAACCCAGAAGTAAAATATTAATCCACATCCTGATTAATATCTTACAAAGCTCGTCGTCGTGAGGCACATGCACCCTAACATTCGACGCGACTTTTCAATTAATCCCACGCAAATCTGCTCGGTTTCACACACCGTGCTTAAATAATGCGGCGTAGAGGCTTCAAAACTTCCCCTTTGCACCCAAAATCTACCAAAAACCAGCATCAAAGGCAGCCTCTCCATCAATCCTTCCCAATCTCCATATCCCTAACTAAGGACGCCCGGAAGGAAGCTGCTTTGCTGGAGCGATGTCATATTAGGTAGGGATGGCATACGTCTATATACACGGAAAGTTTATCTCCAAGTTTGAAGTAGGAATATAAATCTGTATAGTCGCGTTCACTTGAACCAATAACGAGAAATGGAGGAAAAATTATGAGGGACAAACAATCTCCATTCTAAAATTAATCAGCACAAATATAGAAATTTTGTCCCCTTTCTCATTGACTAACTGATAAAAAACGCGATTTTTTTACTTCACAATGAAGCTGGGAAAACTCTCTTCTTATCCTGTTAATCGTGCTCGATTACAAAAAGATCACGTTACAAACATGTTAAGGTTGAAAATCCTTAGATGAAGTTAAACGAAAATTGGGTCTTAACATTTTTATCTCACTTCCTTCAATTACAGCCAACCTCAATTTCCTGCTGTAAAGTCACGCATGCACAATGCAGACACAAGACAGTAGGAAAATAAACTACCCCAGTAGTTTTATGCCCGTATTTACAAAGCGTTCCGGTCTTGTAATATCTCGAAAATAAATGGGATGGAGATATACAGTTTATATGCATTAGAATGAGATGGTGATGACTGATTACGTAATTATTCAGGAAATAATCGTTTGTGAATACGGGCCTTAGCCTTGCAAGGCGATCTACATCTAAAAATCGATATTCAATACTGTATGTATGGGTAAAGTCGAAATTCACCGAATTCCCTCGCTAAATTCACCCTCTTCTTGTCAACCCGACGGTGGCATCAATTCTCAGCATGTGCCCCTTCCGGCAGCTCCCTGTTACGGGCGTCACGGGATATGGTGGCTGTTTGCCTGTTTGATCAAGCCCGAGCTTGATCTAATTAGCAGCGCTTCCTGGAAAATCTAACACCGGGATGGGGTAGATATGGTGCGGTGCACCCAGCATCTTCTTGCACCTGACTACATTATGGACAACTGAACCTAATAGAGCCCTAAATGGATATTAGTAACATTCGTTAGCCGAACAATGATTGGACGTTATTTAACAATTTAATTATTTAACAAAGCATGATCATCAATATTTATGAAGACTTAATCGCAAGAGTTATCTTTCCCATTAAATTTAGTCTGATTATACGGCGAGATTATAACCAAACGTCGCATCTAAACTTTTATTCCACGAGCGACCGAGTCTATTTGCTTTTACTTGATCTTGCCAAATCTGATTATACCCGTTCTTGGTTATGCTGGATAGAAGGGAATATATCCTCCGCGTTTCCCCGAATCTAATCCTCCGAATGTGGCGTCTCCTTGTTTGCACGATGTCTCCACGGATGAGTTACGTTCGGAGGAGTATGTGTAGGATTTGCATATAGCGTTGTAACTGAATGGAAAACTGGGAAACTCGAGTCGTGTATCTGATCGTGAAACAGTGTTGAAACTGTTTATTTAATGTACACTTCCCGCAACACTCATTACGTTTGAATTTTGCATTGCATTTGCAATAATAATGTAGGTAACGAACATTATGTTATGGCTGTGATTGCAGTTGGTGTAAAACTTATCAGCAGCTTCGTGGAATGAAATGCTACGAGTTTAGAGAAAATAACGATGTTTTTATTAGCACAGGGGGGGACATTCTTCGAAGATAAATTTCACGTAGGTACTGTTTAAGCTTCCGGAGCCAAATTATACGCTATAATGTAAGACAACATTATTGTGGTCATTTGTCTGTGTCGACTTCACTTGCAAAACCTTTGTAGCGCTTCTCAGTTACGTTCCACTGAGAATGCCTTGTTGGATGATACATTTAAAGTTTGCATAATGCATAGTGTATTATACTACATTTATGTAGGTAAACACAAAACAAGTAAATATTATGGCTATGTACCGTACACCACAAATAAAAGTAAAGGGGGTTTTCTTTCTAATTAAAAGCGCGGATTAAAGGAAACATTTTGACATTTATGCTTGAAACTATCCTGTGCCCTATAAATACTTAAAAATAAGGGATTTAAGAAATAATTTTCGCCAGGTTTATCTAACCATCATCCCAACTATGTAGGTAATTCCAGTAATATTGAATATGCATGCCGAGCTAAATAGTAATCAATGATTACAAATTACAATGAAAATGAACCTTACCTTATCAATACTGAATAATCCTCCGGCCATTGTAGGGCTCCATACGGGCTCGGCCGAGTTCTTGTGGCGCTTCTTTTCATGTTCGGGCACTCCGTGCCAGTTGAACTGCAGATTCCAGTCGAAGCCACCCACGTTAACCCCTTTGCTGTCATGATAATGATACTCGAGGGTCGTGTCGTCGATCACATCTATCACGGGGCAGACTACGGTGGTCGTGTTGCGGGCTATTCGATCCAGCAAGGGCTCCAGCCAACCCACGGTGCACTCGCAGTGGGAATCCAGATAGGTCAGGACCTGACCTTTGGCGTGTGCTGCCCCTGGAATATTACAAATTTATAAAAGATTAAGTGGCGATCTAGTTTTTGCGAGAAATGGTTTCAATTAGGGATGTAGTTTTAAAATTTACCCATTATTCTGTTATAAATTATAAATGGTGCTGTCATTCTGCTAGTTACCATCTGTCTCTTTAAGGAGTGAAAATTGTACAAATGGAAGACAACTCATTCTGGGAGGTTCTGAGTTTACAGACACGCCATTCCATAATTTAACACTCCAGATAAAACTACATTTTTGTAAGCTATTATCGATTACTTTACAAAAGTGGTATTCACGAGGTGCTTCGTACTTTCGTACTTCTACGAAATCATCATTTTGAACTTCAGATAACTAATCAGATTTGTTGAATTTTGTATAAAACTACGAATTGTCATGATTTCGTAAAAGTATGAAAGTTCTAAGCACCCCGTGAATATCTACCACTAATAATAATTATGTTGAAAATGTTGCACAAGATGGTGAACGTTTTCACTAAAGGGTTGGTCTTTCCGAGGAAGCGAAAAACTTTCTAGAGCTCCTACAAATCGCATCTTCCGAAAGATCAACCAGTTCTTCTTCCACCATCCCCGACCAAGACAAACGGCAATTTCGGAAAACCGAAGTCAGGACAGCAGGATACCCAAGCTTGATGTACTTCCAATGTATTCAAACCTAACGTGCCTCTTCGCCCCATTGTCAGTGCCATTGGTTCTCCAACATATTCTCTGGCCAAGTATCTAGCCAACCATCTGCAGCTATACTCGTCGAATATACAAAATCTCACATTAGAGACTCGGGTCACTTTATAAAAAAACTTGAATTTTTAACCATTCATTCCAGTGACATTCTCGTCAGTTTTGATGTCTCTCTTCACCATGGTGCTCGCATAGACAAGACCCTTAAACATATTTAGTGCATCTTTCCTAGGGGCATCACCTCTACCTTACACCAAATACTCAACACAACCAATTTCCAGTGGAATGGTGATTTCTATGAAAGGTGGATGGAGTTGTTATACGCAGCTCACTGAATTCTGTAGTTGCCAGCTTCTAAAAGGAATTCTTTGAAGCCACGGCCCTCAACTCCGCCACCAACAAACCGTCTTATTGGTACCGCAACGTAGATGACACCTACGTCATTTGGCAGCCAGAAGAAGATGCTCTTGAGGAATTTCTTAACCACATCATATTCACCCACGCATTCAATTCGCAATGGAAACAGAAAAGGATGGAAAACCACCACTTCTGGATGTTCTCGTTAACACACACAGATCGGTATTTACACAAGAACTCTAACTATTGTGGAATCGTGTATCCCGAATTTGTCAAACCCAACACTTCCAAGAAGAGCTCAACCACCTAGATTGCAATCGAATGATTTTACCTCTAAAGAAAAGGGAGCGTTACGGCCCAGAACCCAACATCTCACGCTAGCCAGCGAACAACCACCAAGAGTTTTGGGAGCTGCATTTCTGCCTTACAACAAGATCGCACGATTCTCCTTTCAGCTAAAGACCCACGTACGTAGCGTCAACACCCGCATGAACGAACACAAAAGAAACTATCGCCTGGGCCAGACAGACAAATCAACTGTCGCGGAGCACGCCGGGCTTCAGAAGGACCACGCTATATGCTATGAAAAAATATCCTGTCCACTATTTCACACTGCTATAACCGTTTACATCGTGAAGCAATTGAAATGCAAATATCCAAATTATTTCAAAAGGCAGGAGGAAATAATGAAACTGCGGAGGATTTGGTATCTGGCTTTACATTATACCCAAATGAGTCATCGTCTGACTCAGGAATCAATTACATCATCGGAGAAACTGCCGGTGTACAAGACCCGAATAACGTTACATAAAAAAAGCTCACCTATAAGTCTAGCCCTAATCAGTCCTTCTCTCCGTTTGGCTCTGACCACCTTGACCTTGGGCTCGTTGCGCCAGTACTCGACCAACTGGTCCTTGAGGTGGTCCATGTCGCTGAAGTCGTCGACCAGGAGTACTTCCTCCAGCAAATGGACAGGCGAGCGATCCAAAACTGAGTGCACTGTACGCAAAAGAACCGACCACGCTTCGTTATGGAAACAGATTATCACTGACGTGGTTGGCAGATCGTCGAGGTAACGTCCCGGCTGCTTGCACCTGAAAAGGAATAAAATCCATATTAGAGAGGCTATTTGGTTATTGGAGTAATATTTTTATTTGCATGCAAGTTAAGAAAAAAGGCAGTCGTCCAAACTTTACACCCTCCTAATAATGGTAAACCGGTTAGCTGCATACTATCATCCGCTAGATGGCATTGAACTATCGAGGACACTCAAAATCCGTGAAAGCCGATTTTTATAATAAACGCGATGCGTCTTTTGGCTCCACACTCATTTTTTTTTACCAAATTGACCAATTATTCTGTACTGTACCCGAATTTTTGTGGTGAATTTGAAAAGATCATTATAATATAATTTTTAGCATATAGCATAAGGATAATATAATATGTATCATCGTCGAATGGAAGCATACATAATATAGTTTACATCAGACAGGATTTCACTGTTTGCAGTCACTTCAGCAGTTCCGGAATAATAACTGTAAACATTGTCTCCCATTTTCTGTTGATGTTTCTTTTATAGCCCCATTCTGGAGGATCAGGATGATTTGGAGTTTTCACTCTCTATGAGTTCTGGAATAAATCATCACAGCAGCCAGGGTTAAGTCGTCGAAGCTGTTTATACAATTTTTCAGTCGTTATTTCACACTTCTTATAGTATTTAATTTCAGTAAAATAATACGTAAAACGGGAAATAGGTCTTTTCCTGCTAGACTACCTATATAAGATAAATAAAAAGGTCCTACCCGCAAAAAATCGATCTATATGAGTTATTTATATAATGGACTGGTCCACGTGTATTCTAGCCACGCACCAAGTTAGAAAGACATATCTAGACTTGAAGGTGTGCACTTTAGCAATATTAGTCCTGTAAGGAATACATTAATGAAAGCTCAGCAAAATATTCGATGACAAAATATGTGTGATCTAATTTCTAAATTTTTTTACTTGGGATATTCAGCTAAATTGTTCTATATAGGGGTGTCCCTTATTTCAGCGCTCACTATGGGTATCTCGCTTAACCGCTAAGAGATACAGGGTCGATTAAGATGTGCTATTTTGTGACCTCTTCCGTCAAGACATAGCGACAAGATATTTGTGACCGTTCCTGAAATATTCTGAAAAAAACTGAGAAATCGAGATTTCTTATTTTCTTCATATCTTTCTTATTATTGGAAATTACAAATAATTTTTTGTAGTTTAAAAAAAGGTTTTTTTTTAGTTAAGTTTTTTGCACCTTCTTCAGCTGTTCCCTGCCAAAGCCACGATGATCCAAGCTTTATAGTCGCTGAATTGTTATTACCTGTGTTGGGGACATATGCGCACAGAAACTTATAAAAAAAACCAAAGGTCTGGCAGTCGCGGGTTAGTCAATAAATTTGGGATTAAATGTGACCACCGGTTAAACAAATAATATGTTGGTCAGTAATTTAAAGTCAATTGGTCTTAAAGCACTTTGCACGATGTGCGATCAAGAGCCCGCAAATCGAAATGCCATTACGATGTTACGTGAAGAGACTGAAAACGTAGGAGATGTAAAGGTTTTTCTGTCTTGTTAGCACATTTTTAAAGTACCCCATCCCATTCCCATTTACTTGAATTTACGGATATAGTTTGATATATCAAGTGTAAAATATTTGTCTTCCTGGGACCACCTGGGAAAATGACAAATATCACCCTAGAATTGAAGTGTAAAATATCACAACACTAGAGTGATATGTATACAGGGTGTCCCATAATATGTGGGCAATCTCCCGGATTTGGGTAAATTTCGTAAAAATAAATGAAAAAATAGCTATAAAATTAATTCCTCAGAGACACCCCTACAAAGACATTAGCTGTTGAAGTTGAGGGTTGAAAATCAATTTTTTGCAATAACTTTTTTATTTCTTGACCGATTTTGATAATTTTTGGTTTTATTTTGTATTATTTTTGACTGTTTAGAATAGTGTTTCATAATCTTTGGTAGCACATACATAGACCTCGGGATGGCATAACCCCCTCATTCACTCGAAAGAAAACAATAAAAATAGTAATTTTACAGTTTTTTAAGGTTAATTTTCTTTTTATTTGACATTTTTTACATAAAAAATGTATCTTTATTTATTTCGATAGAGCGAACCGTTATCGAGATAAACGTCCTTCTAATAGGTGATGCGTCGCAGGAACTTTCTAAATTTCAAGTAAATTTTAACAAGATGGCTGACCTATGACAGTAAATTGAGCAGGAAACAAAACAATAACTTAATTAAATACACGTCAAATAGTGTCAAAGATTTTATTTCATGCAGATTCAATTCTAACTGATTTTAAAATGAGTTACAAAAACGCTGAATACGCAGAAAATCAGTTAGAATTGAATCTGCATGAAATGAAATCTTTTGACACTGACGTGTATTTAATTAAGTTATTGTTTTGTTTCCTGCTCAATTTACTGTCATAGGTCAGCCATCTTGTTAAAATTTACTTGAAATTTAGAAAGTTGCTGCGACATCACCTATTAGAAGGACGTTTATCTCGATAACGGTTCGCTCTATCGAAATAAACAAAGATACATTTTTTACGTAAAAAATGTCAAATAAAAAGAAAATTAACCTTAAAAAACTGTAAAATTATTATTTTTATTGTTTTCTTTCAAGTGAATGAGGGGGTTATGCCATCCCGAGGTCTATGTATATGCTACCAAAGATTAAGAAACACTATTCTAAACAGTCCAAAATAATACAAAATAAAACCAAAAATTATCAAAATCGGTCAAGAAATAAAAAAGTTATTGCAAAAAATTGATTTTCAACCCTCAACTTCAACAGCTAATATCTTTGTAGGGGTGTCTCTGAGGAATTAATTTTATAGCTATTTTTTCACTTATTTTTACGAAATTTACCCAAATCCGGGAGATTGCCCACATATTATGGGACACCCTGTATATTGTGTATCAAGTACTTGTCAATTTAGTTAATACTCTTTAGGTTAGGCAGCCCATAACATACATGTGTATGGGATTTTCAGATGTATTGGATGAAAGAATGGTTCAATAGACAAATAAGTCAGCCGATGTATAGGTAGGTATAGTCAACTTTTTCTAATTCAATTATTAGTTTTCTTTGTAAAGTTATCAGATGAAAGAAAATTTGAGAAAAAGAACAGAAATTGAGATTGTGCATTAATTTGTAGTCGTAGGAAAAATAATGAACATTACTTGTGTGGAAAATGTCATTTCACACTCGTAGGATTGCCGCACTCGGCTAACGCCTCGTCCACAACAATCTTCCACTCGTGTGAAATGGGTTGCTATTTTCTCTCAAGCGTAAAAATCCGGTATTATCAAGTTGAATGATCGCCTAAACGTACTAGGGTGCGAAGGCCAATAAATAAGAATCAGAGATGAGGTATGTGTTATTTTTATGGTACTCATGTGGATAAATAAATGACAATTAACTGAAAACAGGTAATAAACGGGTAATACTAATAACCAAAACCCATTTACGTTGATTTATTCAAGTACCTAATGGTTGGAAAAAATTAGGAATACATTTAAAAATATTATTTTCAGATAGGGACGAGAAGATAGAATAGAACATGTCAACTATAGGAGAGCACTTTACCGTGATAAGTGCGGATTTGACAACATTGCTATCTAGAATAGAGAATAACTTATTCTATACAGTTATCCAAGTTGACCTGTGCTATTTCTGGAGTGCTATTGGAGCTAGTAAAAAAAATACAGGTTTTAGTTTACCCTCCAGGACAAGTCATGTAATGGCAGCCGCAATTGAAACAATAGTCAGGCCGTATACTTCGTCCGAGCAGTTGATATCGCTGAAATCCGTTCTTTTATAAGGTAAAAGGTAAATATCCTACAGAGGCAATGTTTACAGTTGTGGCTCTCAAGTAAACTTAAGGACGTAATGCTTTGGAAGAACAAGATCAATGATTTAATTGAAAAGCTGGACATTATGAAACGTTATAGATCATCAATTTCATTAATGTAGTGTGTGTCAAAAGTGCAGCGCTTTCTTGATAATGACTAATTATTACCAGTCGCCGAAGACGGAGGGCTGTTACCAACTAACGCGCTTGAGAAAATAGATATACAATTATGTTAAAGGGATATTCGGTCAATTTTTTTTTTTTAATTGCCAGTCTTATTACATATTAGTGTCAGAGTGATTGAAACATCCCTGTATGAATGTTATCACTTAAATGTTGAAATGATTTAACATGACAAAAAATAAAAAAAAATTAAATGATGGTTAGATGGTCTTCTTAGGTTGAACAAATGTAGGCCAATCTAGTGGGGCATATTGTTAAAAGTAAGAAAGCTCAATTTCAATTAGAAAGCTGAATTTGAATAAATTATAGTTCGGTAAAATTCGACTTTTGAAATGATTCAAGGACCAATTCATGACCTAATTCGAATCAACACCTAATCGACAGTTCGATAATCGAGTTCGAAGTTTTGAGCATAACTTAGATTAACATAAGCCTGCCGCTCGCAGAAACTTTAATTTCCGTTTCGCGAGGTTAAAAGACATTCTAAGAATCCTTAACCCTTCTGAACAGTCCCGAGTAATACGTGTATCGTCCGCGTAGTGATTGACATCTAATGCATATGTTTATCCGGTGGCTGTCCTGGCTGGATGGATAGTGCACGAGTACTTGAAAAACTAAATAAACTATGAGATAAGCACCTCTCAGGTTGGGGATGTCACTTGAATTAACGAAAATCTTTTTGTCATTTTTAATTTAACATTATTATTGTACATACAAAAAACGGTGTACAAAATTCAACAAAATTGCTGCAGTTTTTATCCAGTATTTTTTATAGCTTCACATCTCCTACATCAGATTTATTTGATTCTGAAATGATTGCGCTAAAGAAGCCTGATTCAGTTTCCCTGTTCTTTTGTTATTCCCATTAATATGAAACAAAAGCATGCACCCTTCAGGGAATCCCAGTGGAAAGTATTCTCCTTTCGGGGATTCCCGCGGGAATATCATATTGCGGTGCCAATTTTTGTATTGTGACCTGGAATATTCTTTCAAGATGCCTACCGGTCGGGCTGTCTGCAGGGTCCCAGGTGCTCGATGCTCTCGGCCACCACATTTAAGTTTTAGTTTGAAATTGAAGGTTTGTTTACCCTTAAGGTAAGTTGTTACGTCAACTTATTTTGTCTGAATTAGGTAAATACTATAGGCTAGTTGTTGCGTCCTATTTTTCATTTACATTTTTACTCCCATTTAAATCCTGCCTTCCCGCAAACTTCCTACTCTTGTGTGTAAACCACTGTCAAGGCGCACTTCGGATGTCTGTTGGGTTGTACCGGGTGGTCCATCACTTATGTCCACCCCCGAAATAGAGGTTAATTTTAAGGATAAAAAATTGAAACTTTGAGGATTTGTGTAATTAATATATGATCACATAATGGCATAATCAGATTAATTATTTTTTTTTAGTTGAGATATCAGCGATAAAAAACTGTAATTTGGTGTTAATGTGACCAAAATAAATTCGATTTTTCTTTAATACACCGATAGAAATCGATTAATAAACTCAAAATCGATTAAAATAAATATCAAAAACCTAATTATAAGCCTTTAATTAAATAAAATACTTAAAATATGGAAATGACAGGTAAAATGATTGATATATGGTAGAGTAATAAAACTGACAAATCTAATGAGGGTAGGTACCTACCATAAATAATCTTCAAAGCAGTCAGAAGAATGTGCCATTGAACTTGAATGGGACTTCTTTTATGAATGTTTACTTAGGATATGTTTACTTAACATTTGTGCTATACCAGCCCTTCAAAATCCTGATAGTTTTATTGTTTCCGTAAATCAATCATTCTAGCTGTCATTTCCATATTTTAAGTATTTTATTTAATTAAAGGCTTGTAATTAGGTTTTTGATATTTCTTTTAAGCGATTTTGATTTTCTTAATTGATTTCTATCGATATATTAAAGAAAAATCGAATTTATTTTGGTCACATTAACACCAAATTACAGTTTTTTATCGCAACAACAAAAAAATTAATCTGATTATGTCATTACATATAGGGTGTTCTACAAGCTCTATGACAAACTTTGACAGATGGTAGGTTGCTTTATTTTAAACATAATTTTTTTAATAAACATGGGTCCGATTCGTTTTTGTTTAGAAGTTACAAGCATTTAAAAAATCGTAATTTTTCAAGTTCAAGGCCCTGTAAAAGGAAAACGGTTCAAGATAGAGAAAAACGGCTTACATGTCCCTATTTTAACTTTTCATGTACTATCCAATGATGTAGATGAAATGTTTATACAGGGTGATAAAAAATTTATAAAAATCTGAGATTTCTCCACATTTAAAAAAATCAAAGAAAGTACAAATGTTTCTATACCATAGGATAGTCCATAAAAAGTTAAAATAGGGACATGTAAGCCGTTTTTCTCTATCTTGAACCGTTTTCCTTTTACAGGGCCTTGAACTTGAAAAATTACGATTTTTTAAATGCTTGTAACTTCTAAACAAAAACGAATCGGACCCATGTTTATTAAAAAAATATGTTTAAAATCAAGCAACCTACCATCTGTCCAAGTTTGTCATAGAGCTTGTAGAACACCCTGTATGGTCCTATATTAATTACACAAATCCTCAAAGTTTCAATTTTTTATCTTTAAAATTAACCTCTACTTCGGGGGTGGACATAAGTGATGGACCACCCGGTACAACCACAACAAATGTAGCTAGATCGAGAGTGTGAAAAGGGCATACAGGAGAGAGAAAATTATATCCTGCAGCATTAGCGATAAGCAGTTCTTCTCCAATTCTTCTCCTTTATCTACGCAATCAAGTTATCCAAGAAGAACGCATCCTCGACTTGCACCGAGACTACATAAAAACCGTAAGTTTGCACGCACTCCTTAAAAAATAATCCACACTCCTGATTTTATCATTGCAATGCATATGGTCCTTTGGTCAGATTTTAAGTTCGTCCACAATCAATCCCAAGACATTTTGGTCCTTCGACCCGCATACTTCAGCACTAGATTATTACTAACTCCTCAGGATGCAGGACTGTTGGAAGGATTCTTAGAATGTGTTTATTTTTCTACTTATGTTTTTCGTCGGTACGTGCAAGATTTTTTTTTGCTTAGTTGCAAGGAACAACGTAAAAATATAAAGCTGCAGTTTTAGTTTATAAGAATTTAATCATTAAAATCGTTTAATCTGAATCAGAAAAAAGTGGAATTTTTCATAATCATTCTTATCAAGGTTAGGTACTTGAAAATTCAAATCGTCTTTTGAAATTTGCTCATTTGCTGAGAAATGCACCAACATTACTCATATTTTATTGATAATCCACGAGTAGGTAATTACATTTTTCCGCTACATCTTTTGTAATCAGTACAGGAAGTCCGGGAGATTACTACTCCTACATTCGCTAAGGTACTAATTTATTACTTATTAAGGAATAATTACTTAATTTTTAGTAATAAAATACTTATTACAATTTTTAAACAGGATGGTTAAATTTTTTATGCATTAAATTCAGGGAATAACACAGCAGGACCGGTATTTCGTAAACAGACCGGGGAAATCTATTTTTTTTATTTTTTCAGTGGAGTCGGACCTTCCCTGTCTTTTGACATGTGTCTTAGGTTGGGTCGGGGTGGGGGGGGGGGGGGGGGGGGCACGCTTTTAAAATTTACTGAAAATGAATTTTATCGGAAAAACGGGTATATCTGAGCCGGATTTGATCTGACAAAAAAATTATGGTATCGAAAATTGAAGAGCTTGACTAAACACGGAAGTTCGTTCCGACCTGAACCCTTTAGCTCAACTGGTTCGCGAAATATTACGATATTAAGGGTGCAAAAATGAATAAAAATGTAACTGACTTTTGCTCGGCAGGTGGTGGAGTTAGGGCGTCAATTTTTTGCGAGAGGAAGGGTGCCACCGAGTACTTTGACGGGCCGGATGGAGGGGGTGGTGGGCCAATTAGGAGGGGAGATATGGGGGTGAGAAGAAAAATACGGAAACGCTCGTAAAAAGTTTATTTATTGACCTACAGAGACCAGGGACCGCTCATTTTCTTCGTTTTTTTTTATCTACTACCCGGTAGTCATGGCAAAAAAATTTATTTTCGCAAATGCGCGCTTGGCGCGCAATTTAAAAAAAAAGTCATTTTTTTTCTCGCGTTTTTGGGGGTGAAGGAAGGGGGTGGGGAAATTTTTTTTTCACCACTGAACGGCATTTTTTTATCTTTAATTTGAGCCCCACTTGAACCCGATCCGACCATAAATAAGGGCACAACGAACCGGCAAAGTCTAGAGAAAGTTGGAAAACACTCTTTCATCCATTCTCGAAATAATTTTCTTACCTGAAGCAGCCATGTGCTGCACTCGCTTGACCATGAATAGATCGAGATGCAGTCTTTTGTGTAGCGCCTCTTTCTATTGTGTACCTGCCTATTGTTTTCGTGAACCCGGCGCGTCGTCCCGGGAAAACAATAGAAGGCTAGCAAGATAAGATAGCGCGACTGAGAATAAAAAACAAGGCCAACAACGGCCCAAATGTAAGAAACATCGACCCGCCAGCAGATGAAAAAACAGTAACTCGATGTGTTTTCTCATTCCCGATCGTTCAGCGATCAAAAGCAAGGAAGAATTTTCAAAATCGATCCATAATTGAGCGAGGTATGAGCGAACAAGCATTCGAAAATAAATTCCGAGCGCGCGTTCCCGGCCGATCGTGACTGTGCCCGGAGTATAGACAAGCGGAGAGCGTAAGCTCGCCCACGGCTGCTCGGGTATCTTTCTCGCCCGGTTTAAAGAGAGATCTTCATGTATAACTCGCGCGCGCGGACAAGATACGCACGAAAAAAAAAACAAATAAATAAATAGATAAATAAATGTTTTCTCTTTCCAATGAGCCTAACAAGAACCCCCCACCCATCTCCGTTCGAGCCCAATAAAGCCTAGACTTTTCCGCCAACAACGGCCCAAATGTAAGAAACATCGACCCGCCAGCAGATGAAAAAACAGTAACTCGATGTGTTTTCTCATTCCCGATCGTTCAGCGATCAAAAGCAAGCAAGAATTTTCAAAATCGATCCATAATTGAGCGAGGTATGAGCGAACAAGCATTCGAAAATAAATTCCGAGCGCGCGTTCCCGGCCGATCGTGACTGTGCCCGGAGTATAGACAAGCGGAGAGCGTAAGCTCGCCCACGGCTGCTCGGGTATCTTTCTCGCCCGGTTTAAAGAGAGATCTTCATGTATAACTCGCGCGCGCGGACAAGATACGCACGAAAAAAAAACAAATAAATAAATAGATAAATAAATGTTTTCTCTTTCCAATGAGCCTAACAAGAACCCCCCACCCATCTCCGTTCGAGCCCAATAAAGCCTAGACTTTTCCGGTTCGTTGTGCCCTTATTTATGGTCGGATCGGGTTCAAGTGGGGCTCAAATTAAAAAAAAAAAAATGCCGTTCAGTGGTTAAAAAAAAATTCCCCACCCCCTTCCTTCGCCCCCAAAAACGCGAGAAAAAAAAAGCCTTTTTAAATTGCGCGCCAATTTTTTTGCCATGACTACCGGGTAGTAGATAAAAAAACGAAGAAAATGAGCGGTGCCTGGTCTCTGTAGGTCAATAAATAAACTTTTTACGAGCGTTTCCGTATTTTTCTTCTCACCCCCATATCTTCCCTCCTAATTAGCCCACCACCCCCTCCCTCCGTCTCGTCAAAGTACTCGGTGGCACCCTTCCTCTCGCAAAAAAATTGACGCCCTAACTCCACCACCTGCCGAGCAAAAGTCAGTTAAATTTTTATTCATTTTTGCACCCTTAATATCGCAATATTTCGCGAACCAGTTGAGCTAAAGGGTTCAGGTCGGAACGAACTTCCGTGTTTAGTCAAGCTCTTCAATTTTCGATACCATAATTTTTTTGTCAGATCAAATCCGGCTCAGATATACCCGATATACCCGTTTTTCCGATAAAATTAATTTTCAGTAAATTTTAAAAGCGTGCCCAATCCTCCATCCCCACCCGACCCAACCTAAGACACATGTCAAAAGGCAGGGAAGGTCCGACTCCATCGACTGAAAAAAATAAAAAAAAATAGATTTCCCCGGTTTGTTTACGAGCTGTTTATTTTACCGGTCCTGCTGGGTTAGAACGGCAGAGAATCGAAAAATAACGAGTTTGCTTTATACAACTTATATTCGCGAAATGCATCGTTAAGAATGACAGGAAGACGGCGATTTTAATATATTTATACCTTTTTTTTAATGCATTAAACCATCACAGAAAAATATTTTTTTCAAGATACTTCACATTATAAGAACCCATGCAAGTTACTTGTAATGAAGCAATAAACATGCGTCAATAATAAAGATCACAAAAATTATCAAATTCTGGAAATATTCAACAGTATTGATTTTTATGATATTTTCCTCGATATTTTCCCTTGTAGGGGTTCGTTCGTACATTATGATGCATCTTGGAAGCTTCCTACGTTAAAAACGTAATATACTTTTCTCCTCTTAACAACATGAGGTTCCTGTCACAAATGTCATATTGGCATTAAAGTCAGAAATTAATTTGAAAAAAAGGTAACAACATACACAGATCTCGCCACTGCCACAGCCAATTTTTATATATTTCAAAAAATGTAGTTTTTTATGAAAACTTTAACACTCTGTATTTTCTTAACGAAACATTTCACGAATATAGTTCATAAAGCCAACTCATATTATTATTTGGTTCTCTGTCGTTCCATGAATTTAATGCATGAAAAACTGGACCACCCTGATCCTGATAAGCATTTCTACATTCTGAAGAGATCAGAAAAAAATAATTAAAGCTGATTAGTAAACAGCATAATTTTATATAAAAAAAATAAGAAAATTTAATAAGGTCACATTAACAACTGAATTACAGAATGTACTTAGGTAAGCATTATAGAGCAATCATGGCATCAAAACAGGAATTTAATGATTCTACAAAAGAAAATATCCAAACTAAGCACAAGAATTTATGATCACTTTATACAGCCATAAAAACGATTCACCTGCATGCATCAACGTCTAGTACTGGTAACGGTTCTTCATCGTATCAGTATCAGCGGCTAGCCGCAAGAAAAACCTGATATCTTCGTAACTGTTTACTCAATCATCCAATTCCGACGTTTAGAGACATAATTTGGCAGATGAAGAAGAAAAAGAGCAAGAAGATGAAATAATAATTATTACAAACATTGCATGCCTCATCTACCGCCGTGACATTACCTATTATTTTCATAAAGAGAACGATTAGGATATACGTTTTGCAATATAGGAGACCTGCTGAATTGATAGAAAGCGGACAAATTTACAGTTAGTACATACCTAACAAATTATCGTTGGGACGTTGGGTAACTGTGCAACTGGTAATGGTTAAAATGTCTCTGTTAAGGCATCGCCACATTGGGTTAAAGAAGCAATCAATCGAGTCGAGGAAATAAGTTTGTTCTCTTGGTGAAGGAATAAGCGATTCTACGAAAGCGTCAATATACAAGTTAACAGGTACAATTTACCAGAAAATTCACATTATTCATCAATAATAATAATTAATAAAACCCCAAGTTTGGGTTACAAAATGAAGAAAGGAATACGTTTATTGAACTTTTAGTGCACATGAAGGAGTCGGTCATTGTGATTTAGATGTTCTCATTCAACGTGCATAGAAACAATCTCTTATTGAGAAGAGATAAAAAATTATTAAAGTACCTATTTAAAAAAATCCCTCCAGAATTATTTTAATTTTTGATTCTGTTACATGATCTCAACACCTGTTACATTGCCACTTACACGATTCTTTCAAGATTATCAAAAGTATCAAAGGGATGTGCATCCCAGTATCTGATCTATCAATGAAGTTCTTCTATATCGTGCGTTTTTCCTTTCTACCATTTTTATTTCAATATAGATTGGTTTCTGTAATTATTAGTTATTGCTATTTTAAGATTTTCGTAATGTATTGATCCGTTATTGATCCATTTTAATAAACTTGTTAATTATTTGTGAGTTTTTTTGCAAATTTAGTGTCAGCTTGAAATTTAACGTAAAAACACACAACGTAGGGCAGGCGGAAATTCAGTAAATTTAGAAACCGCTTTTCGAGCATTAAGAAATCAGTTCAGTTCTCGCTCTCTCCCCCTTTCTTCGTTCCGGTTCGGTTGTAAATAATTTTGAAAACAATCGACTCGAACGTCAGAAAGTAACGAAACACCCTGTCTTATTTCTCAAAAAGAAAATCGTATGGGGATAAATCATTAAACGAGGGCCAAAGAATCCCCTTGGAATATTTTGGGAGACTTGCCGATATCGAATCCCACTTCTGTCATGAATTAGTTTTGTGTAAACCTGAACAAGTATTGAATTATACTTTTTTGTGCCAGACTAACGTTAAATCGACGTTCAAATATTAGTTTTATTTATGTTTTCAAATTCCAATCTGTATGTAATTGTTTAAACCGATTGCTAAGTACCATAAATTGATGATCGTTTACGCAGTTAAATGTGAATGCACAATAATGGCCATAGTCGCAAAACCGAATCCCGACTGTAGAGAGTTACTACCAATCTAGATGCACCTTTCTGCTACGGCAGGATACTCTCATTAACACGTTTGTTCAGTTACCAACCGCAGAAAATTGAATTCATCAGTGAGAGACCAAAACATTGATTTTGTAATTCGTCAAAATAATGAACAAACTGCCAAGCACAATTAAGTACTTGGTGTCTATAAAGAACCTTTTAACGATCTCAACACACACACAATTAATATGGAGTTAATTAAAATTTCACTCGGTATTAGGGATTCCGGGATTTCATACAATCCGTTTACCAAATCACAAATTATTAATAGCCAGTGGTTTTAGACACCATTATTTATATCTAATCCCCCCGGTTGAATCAGAAGCGTCGGACAATTTTCGTTACGTAATTGATTAAAATGTTAACCCCTGACATATAAAACTTCTATAGTGCCGCAGGCAAAAAATCTAATCAACAACACTTCAACGGCCTTAATTGCGGAAAAATTATAAAAGAGATGGATATTTACTAATGACTGTTGAAATTATTGCAGTAATTCTAAAGCTTTCCATTTTATTTTTACATCTCAATCAGTTTAACTACAAAACGTTTGGAGCGGTGTAATTAACAAAAAACGTTCACTAAAACCTGAAATGGTAATATCCCCTAAATACTTGGCACTCGTTGTTTTTCTCTGTAATTACGAAAAAGTTATTATAGGTACCTACTCTTTTGGTATTAAGAATTAAATTGTCCTCATAGACTAGCGCGAAAGAGCTGAGTTAATTGATCAACTAGCAAAAGGGCGCAAGTTAGAATTTTTGATTTTTTGGAATCTGGCATTAAATTGTTAACTTGATTGAGAAAAAAGGTAATTGCAATAATAAAAATGAAGACGCAACTATGACAAGTAAAAAATTAATAATCGACCAAAAATTTTTTAATAATTATTGAACTTTTGAAATTTAAACAAAAATCTTTTTCTTAAAAAAATAAATAATTTTTATTTTTAATTGAGTAGGATACTTAAAATATGATTTTTGACTCATTTGATTTTGAAGTGAAAGCATTTTACAGCATGATAGAAAGTTCCGAAAAGTTCTGTTACAAACCGACTGGAGTTACAAATTTCAAATTTAGAGACCCTCCATTAAATGATTTTTTTCAGGTGATGAAAGGATGTCAGAAATTGATAATTATTAATTGTTCGTGTATAAACTGTTTTCGAATCGTTCCCCCAATGTTGTTGAGTATTGTTTCCAATAATATGAACAGTGTTTTTGTTGGAAACAATATTTACACCATTATCGGCGATTATACCTATACTATGGCGATTGGAAATAGGTGTGTGTGTGTGTGTTATCGCATTGGTTCGCATTGGGGAAAATTTATCTCAGTAATAAATGTATGATGATCAAATCAATATTGTTGATTTAAGTAAAGAAAGAAAAGAATTATTCTTCTCTGAATCACAAATGCGGCAGTTGAGACTCCAGCGATCAAGAGAGCAGACGTCTTTACATTCAAAATTGCTATTAAAATTTTCTTGATCTTTCATAAACCAATTTTCATTACGGTCATTTACAATAAGTTGTTTTACAATCGTGAAATTCTGCTAAGCAAGAAAAAAAAATTCTATTTTATTCAGAAACAACCAGGACTTATCCAGAGATGCCGGTTAATGTGTACCCGTTATTTCCTAACCAACTATAAGTACTTCATTTATCCCTCCTCATAGTAATCAAAACTCCCACAAGTTTCTAGAACTCTCCTATCAATTCCCCCGAAGGCTCGGGGATGGAGCTAAACACAGAAATCCCCAACGAAACGACACCCGTTCCTCTTCACGCATTCCTCCATTAAGATTCATTTCTCTCGCTCCAGATGGCCGGAATTAAGAGGCCAATAAGCGTCGGAGTGGCGGAACTAACTTCCGGGCAATACCGAAGCGTACACGCTTACTACTTCCCAAGAGCGGCTCGAATCAGGGACAATAATATTTAAATCTGGGCAGCCGACAGCGGTGGCGGAATCCTTTGGCAGTCCTCGAGTGTTCACGCTCCGGTCGTGGCATTCCCGAAGCGAGATAATCTACCGTTTCGGCTATTCCAAGTTTAGATGAAATTTAAGGCTTGTTTGCGTTTGTTGGGAGGGCCAAATCATAATTGCTTATACGAATAACATTTTGTTCCTATGCCTTTAATTGTTATTCTTCGGCTAGCTCATATTATGTAACAATCGATAATGATTTTGCATGCATGCAAGAATTTATTATTTTTTTAGGCCGCAATTATTACGTATCAGCCGTTTTTTACGCTGCCAAATATTCATTTTCGCTGCATATTCGGGAAGCGATTATTCAAAAATATTCAAAAATTGTAAATATAAACTAAACCAGTTTCGTATTTTTATGAGGTTTTGATCAGGAATCTCTTTCCGATCGAACAAAATCAATTCATCCAGTTATTACATTTATTAAAAATGGAACAAATCCAATAGGAAACTCTTGAATCGTGGAGTTATTTGGATCGCTCAAAGAAAATATTTTTTCTACTTGAACGCCTACTTGAATGCCTCCATGACAGAAATACAGTGCTAACAGTCGCATAGGAGCAGAAGTTGCCCAGTTACAAATTATATAGGTACGAAGCACGGGAAGTCCCGGATTAACCATGAGATGCTTGAAGTACCACCGAGAAGAACTCCGAAGCAGCAAATGGCAGCGTCGCAGCTGGGAACACGCCCCGGTTTCTGCCCCCGTTTCATCACCATCACTGAAACGAGGAATAACACTCACGAAGAGGGACAGAAGTCCGCCAAATAGCTGCAAAGACTCCACATTTGCAAAGACTTCGAACACGCCGCAACGGCACACTGGATTCACCATCTTTCAGACATCCATCATCAGGTCAAGCGGCATGCGGGAGCGTCATCTCGCAGATCTAAACCTATACCATCCTCCCAGGTCACGGCCTCGCAATGCAATATACTGGGGTTTCAGGTGACATATCGATGACCAGGCGGAAGCGAGCTGGAATTAACCGAGAGATGGTTGGAAATACGGGTTTATAGTTGGTATGGCTGCAGGGTAGCGGGTATGGCTTGCATCCCAGCCATTTTTGACCATACGCAGACCTGCAGGCGGTTTGTTTGTACGAAGATGTAGCGCTTGGCGATTTTCCGTTTTCTTAGGATCAGAATGAGCTTTTCTCTCGCTAGTGGACACTAACATTCGACGTGAGAATCGCTGGCTTCAATCGGAGACTACCATGTGTCTGGAAATCGCGAGAGAGGGGGGAAAAACGGGTTTTCTCCCTCTAGTCGATTTAACACCCTTTATTAGTTTGAAGAATGGTTTTAAAAAAATGTTTCGTCTCCCTTACTTGGCGCCCAGAAAAAAATTGCGATGAAGAACCAAGAATCCCCCAGTATCCTTTTAACTGGCGCAAGCACGATCATGCTGATTGTTCAGTGAACACAATTTTTTCCTCTCTCACCTCATTGTGGTGGAAGCGGCGGCTGCAGCAACTTGGAATAGTTAGTGGGGTTACCCGTCCATAACGTGTTTGCCTTTCATTTCATCTGCTTCCTCTCTCTTGCAGGAACGGTCTTCGATTTTCTATCAGACCAACGGTCCATAAAGGATCTAACCACTAAATCTATGATGGGTTGAGTTTCGTTCATGACCTGACCGCAGTTTCTGTAACCGAATCCGCCGTTGTTGGGGATATTTTTTGTTCATCGCTCTGAGTGGAGGAGCAGCCCCAGGAGGCAAAGTGATTCGAGTATCAGCCACCTGGCGTGCACCATAAAGGGAAGATTTATTCGTCACTGCTGGTCCTACAGGAGCGCCAAACCTACACCAACATTGCAAGAGGTCCAGATTCGGAGGATTCGGCTGGTTACGCATCACATTCGCGATCCCCATGCCCTCGACGTCACCGCAAGCGTCATAATTCCTTGGGTCGTCCAACAAGATCTGGTGATGTTCGATTTCCGAATGTCGAATGCAGGAGTCACGTGATGGGGGGTAATAAGAAGGATGGCAGACGGGGTCCTTCCTATTCCTGACCTGAGGAATAGACGTAACCAACCGAGCTATGACGCGCTATTATTTCCGGATTGCTCTTTGGTTCAATCGATAGTGCACGGCTTAGTTATGCTCGAGAACGCAGTCGTTTCTTCTGGCTGACGCGGTACGATTAATTAAACTCTAATCCGTTTTTAAATAAATATTTTCCAATGATGTTCTTTTTGATAATTAACCTATCACAGCCCAAAACACCATTAATTGCATCCATTCATAAAATGAGTACTTATCTACCGAAAAGTTAACAAGGTAAGGCGAAAATTATCTGATAGTAAATGTTTACATTTTTATAATACCTAATAAAATATTAAAATAAACATTTTAATTTAGCGTCTGGCATGGCAACCATACACAAATTTGACATGACCTGTTTGTGTCTACTGAACCCCACTTTGTATCTAAAGTTGAAGCACAGATTGGTTTGGTGTGTTTATTTATTGATTCATTACACCGAGCTACTGTTTTGCCATACTGGGTGATTCACTTAACTTGTTTGTTTGGAGTTTTAGGGCTTCTAACAACCGAGTTGTATTTATTCAGGATAAATATTATGAAATTGGTAGTGCGTCCGGTCATAACGAAAGTTGTAATTAATGTCGTTATGTTAGCGTAATAAATGAATGGCCTTTATAATACCTATCATTGCTATGTTGCTATTATATAACCGAATATGCCATCATCATCAGTGAAAACTCTATTGTTGACATTTTTTGATTTATCTCAATTAAGTAAGTAAATAAAATGAGTGATGAGAAATATTAAAAAAAGCATCGGTGCCCTGTTATTCAATAAAAATCTTCCTGACATGGATAAAAAGCAAAAATTGATAATTACAGTAATCGAGTTTACAATCGAATTGTACGATTGGATAGAAAAGTCGAAGAAAAATAAATGTACCTATCTAAATATCTTCTAGCACTAGCACATTTTCATGCCTTCTTTGGAAGTTTTATAACATCCCTTTCACGTAATCTGGATATTTCATCTTCCTCCCTGCAAAGAATGTTAAGAAGAGCGAAATACATATTATTCTTAAACACACCTTCAGGCATTTCGTCAAGGTAATGAGAAGAGATTCCCTGAGTAGAATTTAGTGGAGTATTTTATAGTCACTGTCAAGTAGATGGTAATTTTCTGTGGAAGTTATTTGGACAGACAAATAAAAATTCAAGCCGGCAACAACAGACGAAATGAGCAGTACAAAGAATATTTCAAGCTTGGACGTTTCAACCTTTTTTTTTTTATAAAGTTATCTACGGGAGATCGTGTTAGATTTATAATTTACGACACTGACTAAACAGGTGAGAGAAGCGTTTAAATTCTAAGAGAAATCGTTTTTCAGATAATTTACCTTTGAACGTTCACCCCGATTGCTGGTATTGAAGGGACACAACCGCAGAATCTCTTCGTCGGAAGTATTTATTAGTATTTATTACTTAAACCCAAAAAAGGCTATTATTATCAGAAAATTAAAAATTCTTACCAACATTTTAGTCATTACTAGTCGAAGAAAACAATTTTCAATAATCTCAAGGTTGGAGATAAGGAACTTCTAAATAAACAATTTTTTAATCGTTTTTTGTTTGCTGTATATTTGCTAAAAAATTAATATTACACCTGGGTATTAACCCCTCCCCGCTCGACATGTTAATGAATGAACAATTAACGAGAGCTTGATCGTTATTCTACAGAATATCTAGGAAATACGCAGATTGACTAGGTAATCTGCGAGGTATAACTATATTTTCCGTACATTAACGGAAATGGCCAAGTATTCCGCATATTAACTCGTTATTCTGCATTTAAACTGTTTTACGCACAATAACGGTACCTAACATTGGGAATTCTAATTTGTTTGCAATGGGAACACCTTTTATAAGAAAATCCTCCCTCCCTAAATCACTTCACCCCTTTGGAGTAAAAATCCTGACGAAAATAATTGATTATGTTTTTTTCACATTTGTAGATATCTACATATACCAGCGAAAAAGTACTTACAGTTCTGACAAAAAATAAAGACTCGTGTTTGGTCGCCCACGAGCAGCAGTTGCCTTATATTATCGGTTTCCTCGGTGGACGAACGGCTTTACTACTTGAACACAATAATAGGTTTATTGATAAAAAATAACTTTCAAATATTAATTTACAGCCTAGCTGCTCGTCTAAGCGTATAACAAAACACCTCATCTCCACATTTCAAAGTAACTAAATTAGATTCGAGAAATACCTGGTAAAATCGTTTAATAAATTTCATTAACTTCAACATCCTAAACCTCTGCTCAGACTCGGGCTTCATTTTCTTTCATTAGAACATTATATCGATAAAGTTTGCCTCTTCTACTCGTATTTCACTACTCTCATAATTGAATTAAAAGCATTTTGATTAAACCGGGAGATTCCGGGTGCCATAATGGCCATTCAGCGAGCAACTGTTATTTTAATGGCGTCCAATAAAACAACGGCGCTATCAACTAGTGGGGAAAGGGAGGATGAGGAAGACGGACAGACAGATATAGCGAGAATTAAAAGTGCAATTTCTGGGAGAAGAAAACCCATTACCGAGCCGACAGAGCTGGAAGGCATGGAAAAGCAGTAACGGTATTGTGTAGTGGACTAGTGATGGCATACCACTTCTGCATACTGTATCGGTTCTTTTATTATACTTATAGCACGGTATTTATTAATGTAAAAATTTTGAAATGTCACCGGAATTTTAAATCATCACTCTACTTTAGAAAGTTTTGGACTCCTATAGAGAATTATTAGAAAAAAAAAATTAGCTTAGAAGCGATCTAGTGACCTGTTGGTGTATTCTGTAACTACCACAAAAAGAACGTTCTATCCCATAAAGATGATTTTTAACTACCTGTAATATACATTTTGCTATTCCGCATCACCCATTGAAAATCCGCATTTAAAAGAGCTGTTTCGTAGTTTTTGTTATTTTGTTTCAAAAAATTGTAGTAAAATATATTAAAACAAACTAGTGCTCGTTACCTACTTACAGTTTGCTAAAAAAAAATTGCTACAGTTTGCCGAACAGCCTGAAATTGTTCAGAACGATACACAAAACTTCATATGATTAAAACAGGATGAACAGGATTAGAATAGAGAGGAGTTTACTGATTAACTGAATGCAGGTGAAATAATTGGAGCCAATGACCAACGATGAAGAAGTTGGGTCTGAAAAAAACTAATAGAAGAAAATGCGAGAAATGAGAGAGAGAGAGAGAGAGAGAGATAAGATTTATTTTTAAGATAAAAAAAGTGGAGGAACTGAACTGCGAAAAAAGAAGTAGGTAGACTGAAATGGAGAAAAAATTTGCGATAACAATTTTTACATTTTCATTTCTTACCCACTTTAAAGTTGAAAAGGTAACCCATTAATTCCATTAGTAATGTTTGGGGATAGTTTAATTTATTTTTTTTAAAGAATTAAGTATTTAATTCTTTGACTTAACAATATTTTGTACCGGGTGGTCCATCACTTATGTCCACCCCCGAAATAGAGGTTAATTTTAAAGATAAAAAATTGAAACTTTCAGGATTTGTGTAATTAATATAGGACCATATAATGACATAATCAGATTAATTATTTTTTTTTTAGTTGAGCCATCAGCGATAAAAAAACTGTAATTTGGTGTTGATGTGACCAAAATAAATTCGATTTTTCTTTAATACATCGATAGAAATCAATTAAGAAAATCAAAATCGCTTAAAAGAAATATCAAAAACCTAATTACAAGTCTTTAATTAAATAAAATGCTTAAAATATGGAAATGACAGGTAAAATGATTGATATATGGTAGAGCAATAAAACTGACAAATCTAATGAACCAATATGGTAGTACCTACCATAAATAATCTTCAAAGCAGTCAGAAGAATGTGCCATTGAACTCGAATTAGGCTTTTTTTATGAATGTTTACTTAGGATATGTTTACTTAACATTTGTGCTATACCAGCCCTTCAAAATCCTGGTAGTTTTATTGCTTCCATAAATCAATCATTCTACCTGTCATTTCCATATTTTAAGTATTTTATTTAATTAAAAGCTTGTAATTAGTTTTTTGATATTTCTTTTAAGCGATTTTGATTTTCTTAATTGATTTCTATCGATGTATTAAAGAAAAATCGAATTTATTTTGGTCACATCAACACCAAATTACAGTTTTTTATCGCTGATGGCTCAACTCTAAAAAAAAAATAATTAATCTGATTATGTATGTCATTATGTGGTCATATATTAATTACACAAATCCTCAAAGCTTCAATTTTTTATCTTTAAAATTAACCTCTATTTCGGGGGTGGACATAAGTGATGGACCACCCGGTATGTACTATGTACCGTCATTTAGATGCATTTCCTGAGTTCATCTTTCCTTCCGCAATTTATACTTTGCTTGCACGACCCTTGCTAGCTGCCCATCCATAGAAAATTATTGTTTCCAAGAGGACATACTAATATGGGTAGCGCGAGTGGTGAGGATGAGCCTTCCAACAGTTCCAACATTCACTACTAACACCAGTAACACCAGTCGGAGTCAGAGTCCGGAGTCGGAGAGTACGAATCGAGAGAGAGTACAGTGAACAGAGTCAACGACGAGCAAGTCAACCCAGCACCCTTCATCAGATGCTGTGGGTATTCGTCGCGGCTCCCGCATTTATGGTCATTATCGTTGTCCGATTAAAAAAGCCGATCGCACTAATCGAGGCTGTGGTACACGCAGTACCTTGCCCCCATTCGCAAAAAATCGCATTTAATTGAAGACATCCGCACCTCTTGCACGGTTACAGTGGTTCGCCCAGTGGTTCGAAAGTAAACAGTGAGTACAATAATTAAAACCATAATAATTATTATTAATCCTGTTTATTATCTCCCGGAGTATCCTGTACCCTGGTCCTTCGTCCAGATTTCGAACAAGCTTTTCGGTCTTACAAGCCGACCTATTAAAAATTCCCAATTAACATCAAACCGCATCCGATTAGTTCGCCATTAGGAAAACCATTCATACTGTGTTTCAAATAATGAATTTGTTCTCAAAAACGTTCTAGCAAAGCATGGAGCAAGAAAGGCGGTCATGGGGCCAGAACCTTTTGCGGAATAGAAGAAAATAAAGAAAGCAGAGGGAACCCAAAAAAAAAAAAAAATACCTCAGGAAAGATTCCCAAGATTAAGACAAGCCAAATTAATGCTTGGGAAATAATTATAATAACAAACAATGTTTCGAAGCCTGCATCAAACTGAACAAAAATGGTTTGAGAATGCTAACAGGTTCTCTCAGGAGGCATTGTCGACTTAGTAATATTGGTCTACAACATAACCAAACCTGTAGATTCTGCATGGAGGGGGACGAAACTCCAATACACCCAATACATCTCCTAGACGAGTGCCATGTGGTACAACAAAGAAAAATCCGCTGTCTAGGTCTAGGTTGAATGGGGAAAAATCGAGGGAAAAATTTGGACATCCAGAAGGCCAATGCAATAGGAAAAACAAAATTTTCTATTTTAGTGGTAAAACATAAACCTCATTTTTCTGCAGTTTTTGACCGGCTTTATTTCTGTGATGTCAGTTTTTCATCTGTTGATTCATATTTGCAGGGCCGGACTGAACTTCGATTTTTTAAATAATCACCTGGATTTTTAATTTCAAAAATTGAAAGATATTTTAATTCTGAATTAAACTATATGCCACATATAGTGGTTCAAAACGTGTTTCGGCCTGTAACTATTGACATCATCAGTTCAAATTCACCTCAATACGGATCTGTGCTCTTATTAAACTTCTTGGACTTGCCGAATTGTGATGACGATGAGTAATAAAGTTCAAGAAGTTTAATAAGAGTTTTAATATTAATTATTATTCTCAATTAATATGGATTAATACAAAAAATCCAGGGCTGTATTTAAAAAATAAAGTGCAGGACGGCCCTGTAAATATGAACCGTCAGATGGCAAAAATAAAGCTGGTTCGTAACTGCAACGAAAATGTGGTTTCATTTTTTTCCAATCTTCAATAATTAGCACAATAAGCCCATGAAGCTGAGGTGCTTCCGGCGATCTCGTATCCGATGGCCCTCGAAGGGGAAGAAAAATCTTCAATAATAACGTCAATTAATAAAAAAAAACTAAAATTGATAATTTAGATTTTTTTTTCAAAATAATTCGAAAATCAAAAATTTTTTGAAATCCCTTTCTGGATTGCCTTGTTCTTCTGGTTGCCCAACTTTTTCCCCATTTGACCGACCAAACTTTTTCCCCCTTCATTCTTATCTTGAACCCAGTTTAATAATAGGAGGAGTTTCTGATAACTATATGAAATAACCTGGAACGCCTATTAGATGTTTTTAAAGGTTCTTACGTATAGGTACCTTTTTACCAGTTACTATACAGTAAAACTGAAACTAAATCTCATCCCTAAATTTAAACTTGTGTGCCCAAATGTACTTTCGGAAAAAAAAATATGGATTAAAAATCTCAAAAAGTATGCATGTTTTTTATGTAAGCCAAAAAACCAAACAAGCGACAGCAACAATTTCGGGTATGTTCATATTTTAAGTTTACTACGTTTCCTGAAGAAAAAGAACGTAAAAAGAAAAAGAACAATTGATAATTTATAAATTAACTCATAAAAGAACAACACAACATCAAAACAAAACAAAACAAAAATCAAAGAAAACTTTATGAACTTTTTCAGGGCATAAGAAACGTCTAAATGTGACAACAGCCCCATCCCTAGTGGGATCGGTCCGTAACTAACTGGAATGAACATTTAATAAAGAGTAAGCGAGTTAAGTCGCCGAAAGATATTTAATTACGTTGTCGTCCGCACTGTCGCAATGCTCTAGCTTGAACCTCTATGAAATATAATTTGCCTCCTGATGGATTTCCAGGATTTGAATTAACCGGCGTTAACTTCATTCGACAGATTTGTGTTGTGGATTGAGATAAGCTGTCCTACTTCTTCAATTAAATAAACTTAGGAGGAAAGCCTCTTACAGGCTAATGCAAAACATCTAAATAAGCCCTTTACTTGGAAAAACTTTCGAGGAAAATTATAAATTATAATGGATTTGGCAAGACTTTTCATATTTTGAAGTTTACCCACCTGACTAAGGAAATTATCATCAAAAGGCGTTTTCCATTATTTAAAAAGGAATTTTCACGGAAGCCTTAAAAATAAATATTCTTAAAAGAACGAATCTTCCCCAACAATAAAAAAAATGATAAGTAGTATCTACCTCACTACATCTACTTGAGAATAAAGGAGACAGCACACCTCGTCTTTGAGCAAGAAAAAATTGTCAGCCACAGCTGTTAGCCACAAAAATATATTACAATTTTGTAGAACTTATTCTAGATATGCGATTCATTTTTGTTTGTGTTTAAATTATTTTCTAATTGGTTGTTGGTTCGTGAAAATTCTAGCTGATATGACAGTAACAGGAAGTCATATTCGAATATAGAATTCCAGAATAATTCCGCGCATGTTTAAAAGCGACGTGACAGAACATTCTGCGCCTGGAGCCATCAGTGAAACGCCCATAACTGTCGAGAATTCACGTCCGGCGTGTATATAAGAGTGCCGTAGTAATAGGTACAGTTAGTTTAAATTGGAAGTTAGTTGAGATTGGAGCACCACAGAGTAAAGAACAGAGTGAAAGATACGAAGGTTGTTTACTGATTATTCAACTTTGGAGGTTATTGTTATTGTTGTTGTGAGTGATTTAAACAAAGAACAATTATTATTCACAATTTTAAAACGTTTAATTTGAAACAATAAAGAGTCGCTAAAAAAAATTCGCAAAAAAATATTTTATGAAAAAATCACGACAGACATTTTTTCATTTTGTCATGACGGTCTTTTCAGACAGGAACGTTTCAGTTTTGTAAATTTAATATTTTGATAAGGCTCTTTTTAGATTAGATATTCATTTATTTTCAATCACCTTTCTCCCTTGAAGTTAGCGTTACATCTTGAACAGCTGTATATTACAGCTTGAGTCATCATAAATTCTAAACAACCAGCATATCCCTTAATTTACTCGCAGTGTTTCTAATACCCAAGTTAGCAAATAATTGAATCCCTCAAGAGCTGTCAGTAATTCAAATTGCTGAATAGAACAATGGTATTGTTTAACCCTGCACAGGTGACGGACGCTCGTTTCTAACGAGGGATCGCTTCCCCTATCCCTCGTGCAGCTTTTACATAGATCCCTGCCCCACAAGGAGAAGTGGGAGGCGACCTAATCCATAGAGGCACCATTTAAATGGAGGAGTGAATAATTACTCGCCCAGATTATGTTGCTAACTTAAATGAAGCTGATTGCATGCCAAATAAGTAAATTATTATTATTGTCTTCATGGTTCTCAGCGAGGTTCTTATATCCTCGTTCTTATCTCATTATTGTTAGAACGGCTAACGTGTCTATAAATCAGGTACCATCGTTTTAAAAACTATAAAATGGAAGATTTTGGGATCATTGTTTAAGATATCCAAACTAATTGCAAACAAATTATGAAAAAAGATGAAGTCTTGTTGAACAGAATTCAGAAAGACTAGAAAAAAATTATCGCTGGTCTAGCAATGTGATGCACCCCAATTTGATAAGCTAGCTGATAGGTCAGCAGCTCAGATTGGTGTTCCTGATCTCTCAGGAATACTGACAGGTAATAACTCAGACAGAAGCTCGGAAATAAGAACTTTTTGTGGTTCTTCTACCGAACTTTTCAAAAATCTAATTTTAAAGCTGAGAGGATCTTGCCAAAATATAATTTTGGATCAAACCGGAGCTTGTCACATCGAACTTGTAAAAAAAAACGAGCTGACCGGACTTCGTAGAAATCGAATATTTGAGCTGACCGGACTTTGCAAAAATCAACTTTTAGAGCTGACCGGACATTGATAAAATCGAGTTTTAGAGCTGACCAGGCCTTGCAAAAAACCGAGCAGACCGAACTTTCCTAAAATCGACTTTTAGGGCTGAGAGGATCTTGCCAAAATCGAATTTTGGATCAAATCGGACTTGAAAAAAAAAGAGTTGACCGGACCTTGGAAGAATCGAATTGTAGAGTTGACCAGGCCTTGCAAAAAACCGAGTTGACCGGACTTTGCAAAAAAACGCATTTTAGAGCTGGGCGGACTTTGCAAAAAATCAAATATTAGAGTCGACCAGACCTTGAAAAAAACAGAGCTAACCGGACCATGCAAAAATTGATTTTTTCCGCTGACCGAATCTTACAGAAGAAAATCGAGCTGACCGGATTTTGAAAAAATAGATTTTACAGCTCAGCGGATCCTGCAAAAAAAAACGAACTGACCGGATTTTGCAAAAAATCGAATTTTCTACCTGACCAGACCTTGTCCTGTGTAGAATCATCTTCACTAATTGTATAATTCATGAGCCGCCACTGCACCGTAATCTGACAATTTAGCTAAATCCTGAAAAAATCCCACTTCTGATACTATTCCCAAATTTACGATGTTTATAGTAGTAGGTGATACAGTCTAAATTTGACTGTTTACAGATATTATGTAGTAATAACGCATCAGTATAATACTGCCCTCCTAAAACAAGAGGTCCTATCTGCAAAATTGTAGTTTTGAGATAATTTCATTTTTAACTCTTTTTGGTAGAAAACTTTTACTAAGAAATCTAGAGACTTCATTTTTTGTACAGATATAGATATAAGAAGTCAAATGTAGATATTTTAAAATTAACGGGGAAAACTTTTTTTTCAGACAAGTTTTTGGACAAAAATACAAGATAGGACAATTTAGTTATGTAGTGGCAACCAAATTTATGGGATAAAACTAGACAAAAACATGAAGATACATACATAATTATTGATAATTGACATAAAGAGGTACCTACTTATTATTAATTTATAAGTAATATAACTTAACATTAATTTGAAAATTATCATTCATTTTCATCGTCAAGTATTTCAGCACTAACAGGCAGCTCTCTCCAAAATTTCATACGATTTTCAGGAATGTGTGATTTTAATTTTGATAATAAATTATTTTTCTAAGGCACACCGCGATTTTGTTCTTGTGGCTTAGTTAATTTCTCTTTGACATACTTTTGAGCACAAAAATATCTTTCAGGTCATTAAACTGTTTATCAAAATCCATTTTGTACGAAAAAAAATGGTTTCCTCTTTTAAAAAAGAAACAAACCATATTCTTCAAATAGACGCGGTTTTCGAGCTTTTTCAATTTATAAGAAAAAAATAATGGAAACTAAAAATTAATAAACTTCAGAAAAAAAATTCCAAAATTTGTATTCTTTTTCGCAGAAAAACAGAAAATTTTTCGCTGAAATGGGTCAATATGAAGTCATACACTGCTTGCCCTATAGTGTTTTTTTCAATTTCTCCATTACGTTCGGTATAAAAAGTTGTCTTTTTTTAAAAGAAGAAGAAAAAATTATTTTGATATTTATGTTTTAAAGTTTATTAGTTTCAAAGTTTTTGGTTTCCATTATTTTTTGATACGGAATGACATAAAAAATTCTATGCTAAATTGTCCTATGTGAATTGATCCAGTACAGAGTGCTACGTGAATTTGTCCTTTCTGGATTTTAAGAAGCAGATAGGACATTTTTATTTAGGTAATGTCGGAAAGGACAATTTATGTTAGTAACCTTACTTGGTTTGTCACTTGGGACAAAACTTTTATACGCATAATATACCATTTAAAATGGAATTAGAACATTCAAAGTTTGCAAGATTGTAGAGCAAATATGAAGCAATCCTATGAAGTAATAAGCCGAATTTCGAAATTTTGCAGATAGGACCTTTTGTTTTAGGAGGGCAGAATAGCTGTACCATACTGTTCCTGATATTACTATTTAGCAAGCAAGAACTTCGTATATAGGACCCCCATTCAGTCCGATAGCATAATAATTACTTACAAGACGCAAAGTAATAAGGAACGGAACTTTGTACGCTTTTGAACAGGATACAGGTTATTGACTTGGCCGCTGAGCATCCCAAAATACCAAATAAGTACTGGTATTTGGTACAGAATTCATTTTAATTTAATTAATTTTAATAAAAAACACTCTCTTCCCTACCCTATTGTCTATCTATACCCAAGCATACAAATTCAGAGATTCAAGTTTCGAAGCCATCATCAAAGAATCAAATTTTGATTAACGTCAACGAGGTGTTTGAAAGAATTTGTAATTTGAAAGACTCTTTGAAAACTTTAGTTTTTGTCAAAACCCGACATATAATAGCGTCAGACAGGTCCCACAGTACAAAACTTCTTAAAGAAAATTTTCCGCTCGGCTCTTAAAATCGTTAACTCCAAGTTCTTGGAGTATAGACGGGACACGGGATAGTATACGGCTAACATAACGGGAATGGTACAGAGCGAAATCCAGCCGAGTGGAAGCGTTTAAACGCTTATCAATTACCGTATTTCGCATTCCCCGAACGATTAATTACCGCTCGCCCGGTTGAGCTAACCGAGCGGCACCCGCGAGAATAGGTTTAATATCCTGCGACAAAGGGCCCATTAATCGGGAAACTCCGACCGCACGGCGGAGGCCCTTGCGTCAGGGAACTTCATTAGGTCGCGCGGCAGATCTACGAGATCTGATGGTTTCCATCTTGTTCCCTGATCGGGATTTCGACGCTCTATTAGCCTTTATGTGCCACCCGGATATGGGAACAATCGGGGAGCGGTGAGCCCTGAGAGGTGCAACCGTCGTCGTTAATAAAGCCCCCAGAATTGGGGTGAGGCACGGGAGAATATTCAGAAATGAAGAGCTTTCCTGAATCAGGTAAATTAGGTTGATTTTAGACGAGAAGGGACGTAAGGGTTGTTAAAATTATACAAAGAGATCGGTAAAAATATCTCACAAAAATTATGTGGTTCTCTGAAGACGTAAATGAGTAAGCCAGCTTATATCGAGCTGTTGACAATATAATTATTAAAATACATTTTTTTAGCAAGGCTGCTTAACCTTTTCATGTGCCAAGGGAATTTTTAAATGACAATAAGCAAGCAATTACTAAATAATTAGTAATAATTCAGAAGCAGTATTGACAATCAACAATAATTAAGCGACATGTGTGATATTAGGCTCATATCATTCGTATTGATGTGGAGTATGCGAAAAGTTAATTTCGGACAAAATCGATCTTCTGGAAGGGGTGTAATTTAGCCGCAAAGTGCGCCCGCGAGCCTTCATACCCGTCGAGGCATATTATGGTTATTAACGCGGACTTTGTGCCGTCCATAAAAAAAAAACATTAAAAACTTCAGAAGCTGGTATAAGTATAATCAGTTAATTAAAAAACACAGGGTGGTATGAAAGAATTGGTAACAGGGAAAATTTTTGTAGTATATTGCTTCAAGAATAATAATTAGATTTAATAATGTGGTATAAAATTAGGTAATAAAATAATCAGCTCAAGAATAATTAGATTAATTAAAAAAAGAGATTCTCTTGATTGGACGTCAAATGGTGACTTTGACAAAAAGCCATAACCAAAAAAAGGGAAACCTTGTAGACAGGAGATAATTTATCTTGTGAGCTTTCTAGCAACCACGTTGCAAAGTTTCGCATTGAACTTTTTATTTATTTTTTAAAATTCTGTCTAAAATTACAAGGACAACCGAACTGGTAGGAAATTAGGTTTTGGCCACGTTTCGTTCGCCCAAATGTTATATAATTATTTTCAAAAACATACAATAGACACTGAAGTTTCTGTATGAATTCTAAATATATGTAATCGGATTGCTAAAAGATCTGAACTCTGTAAACCGCACAACCGCAAAAAGTTGTGGTTGCAATTTCGGATACAACGGAAGATCAGCTGATTTTATCAACAATAATTTACAAAGTTTCCTGGAAAGTGCAACTCAGTAATTGTGGCTGCATCTAAACTTCAATCTAAATTTCAAATCGCCCTCAGTGCATCCGATCGCAAAACCGCTTTCACGATAGATACAAACTTTCCCCAGCTCTATGCATGGATTAAACCGAACAAAATGCATCCCACAAAAACCATAGCCATCCGTCCACAACCTGTTAGCAATTACCCATTGCGCCAGTACACCATCTAACCACACATCACTTATTGTATCCAGGAGACTATGCCTTGTCACCACGCTACATGTATAATTAACGAGCGTCCCAGGCAGTGCCCGAGCGTTGCGACGGCGAGATTCCATACACTAAACTCATAAGCCCTCTACTCCTGAAGATCATGCTCGGTTAAGAGCCGCTCCGTAAAGATTATTCCTTACATGATGCATATTATAGATAGCTGAGCTAATGTTAAAGACAGTGACTACTTGTAATAGTATCAGTATTTCAATATTTAATGAATAGAAGAAGAAGAATATTTAATTAATAAAATAAGAAAAGTGATGGGGGTTTGGGAACATTAAAAATATCCCTCTAATGCGCTAGAGACAGAAAAACACCGCTAAAGATATGGATAGCCATTACATTCTTTTTCTTAATTCATCAGCATGCCATATCAGTCGTATAGCCTGGTGTATAATTATTATTATACCTCATGCATAAAATTAGTGACTATAGTTGTGATATAGGAAGTTCACTAGCTCGTACTCGCGGCGAGTAAACACTTTTTCCTTCCCGTTAGCTGGACTTATGTAGTTATCGTTTTTTTTATTTTGCTTCTCTCCTCTTCTTTTAACTTGTCATATTTATGATTACGTAATAATTTGCTTAAATTTACACAACGGTAGAATCAACAAGTACTGAAAAAGAAAGATTGTTCGCTCATTGCTCACGTTCTCCCGACTTGTAGGTAAACAGAAGGCCGAATAATTACAGTAAATATGCCCAGATTAATATTTTCGCTTTCACAACTTAAAAAAAAAATTGAATAAAAGGTCTCGCAGCAAAAAAGCTTATACGTAATCTTAGAAACATCAAACTAATTTAACTACCTACAGCTTGAATTAATCTCAATTATTGTTAGCTCTTCAACATTCCGCAGCGATTAATGTCGGAAAAGACAGTGACTTTCGACACAGCGCTCCAAGTTCCTGCATCCCGCTGTTTTTATATCTCGGCGGCAGATTTTATGAAAACACGAGGAAAGTTTTAATTGTTTCCCATTCGTTTCAAAGTGATTATTCATCTGTCTGGGAAGACGCAACGTCGAGACGATGCTATCGGGAAAGTTTCAGAATCCATATAAATGCTAAGGAGTACCCGGCTTAACTCTGGAGTATCCCCAAGTTCGTCGTCAGGAGACGCGCGGCGGTTCGTACTACTGTCGTTAGGCGGTTACACTCGAGGTTTAGACCGGGCCGCGTCCCGAGTCGGACAAATTGCGCCCGTCGCTCCTTATGTCGCCTCCAGAAATCTTCCTTAAGGACTTCGTAAAGCCCGTCTTTCGAGACCGGCAACTAATTCTATGCCAGATTTTTATGGATACACTTTGGAATTGGCATCGTTTGCAAAGAAAGGCGAGAAAGCAATAATCTCTATCACAAGTGACGCACACTACTGATGATGCTGTTTTTACGCCTGGCTGATGCTATCAACTGACTAACGACAGCAATGCTAATCTCTAATTATCATTAACATCCCTGTAATTTGTTAATTTATAATACTAGTCCAGTCACTGAAGACATAAAAGGAGGCTTCCGTTACAAAATGTCAAGGAGAGTTTTAATTTGGTGGATTTTTACAGTTCGGTGTCCTCATTATTATTGCGAGTTTCCGACTCTGGGCGACCGCCGCTCGCGCCGCCATATTGGAAAAATGAAAACCAGTTTTGCGACAGTATCTTCTCCCCAGCGCCACCTAGGTCAGAGATAGCTATCACAAAAATTATAGACCATTAGATTATCTGCAACTATTTCCGTAGAGGGTTTTCGGGGGAAATACGTAAGTGTCAGTAAATATGCGCAACTAACACTACCAGACATTCTCTCTAAATCGAACGACAAGTTTTACAGCGCCCTCACGCGGCAATGGGTGTCACTTATTGTTTTATTAATTCGTAATACTGATGTCGCCCGTCTAATTACGCTTACGAGTCCTGGCTGTTTGCGGAACCCCCTTGCTTATTAATAACTTTCGAATGGTCATCGCGGTTAACGATGTGCACCATCAAGAAAGCCATTTTTTTTTTTCAAAATAATATTTGCTGCAGGCGAGCCAGCCTTTATTTATTCTCCTCCCTATAGTAGGAGAGGTGGAGCAGTGTAAGCGTTCAACGTACTCAAGATAAAGTCATAGACATGACAAAGTTCGTTACCTATAGAGTTACCTCTTGTCACTCTACAGGGTGTCCCAAGATTTCTTTATCAAGGGATATCCGCGTTATTTCAAAAAATAAACAAATGAAATTCAGGAAATTTCAACCATACCCCTAAGGCTTTGCAGCTGCACCCTCAATGCCCCTTTACGCATTTCCACCCCTAAGTAATCATCCCCTACTTTTTTTTTTCAAATGACACCCCCATATTTTTTTGCTCGGCAGGATTGTTGACTTCTTTCTGAATACAATGTCATACGATTTTTTCAAATCGAGACATATTTAGCACGCCGAAAACAATATAATATCAAAACAAACGAGAGTTGTCAAGGAGTTGCAATTGCTTGTTTTTTTGTGTTAATGTTTCCTCCAACCACCTTAACTAGTAATACCGGTGTTACTGGATATAGGCGTTAATAATAATAATTGCTTCTGTGATTTTAATGTCATATTAAATGTTAATTGTTATTCCTTGACAACCCTCGTTTGTAATGATATATTATTTTCGGCGTGCTAGATATGTCTCGATTTAAAAAATCGTATGAAATTCGTATTCAGAAAGAAGTCAACAATTCTGCAGAGCAAAAAAAAATATGGGGGTGTCATTTGAAAAAAAAAGTAGGGGATGATTACTTAGGGGTGGAAATGCGTAAAGGGGCATTGAGGGTGCAGCTGCAAAGCCTTAGGGGTATGGTTGAAATTTCCTGAATTTCATTTGTTTATTTTTTGAAATAACCCAGATATTCCTTGATAAAGAAATCTTGGGACACCCTGTATACTCTGTCGGCTGCATAGCGCGACAACAACGGCGCCATTCGGAATTGACTATCTTTCGGCTCCAGTCGCTTCTCCATGACCGTGCATGCGCGAGGCTTTAAAAAGGACAGGCAGCCTGTGTGGTGAAATTAGATCTTTATTCGAACCCAAAGAACAAAAACATCAGTCCTTTCTTTCTGTTGTTCCATCATTAATATCAGAATGTGCAGCAGCTAAAATACTTCTCGCTAAAAAATGCAGGAGGAGTTCGCCCCTTTTTGGATCCTTTCCTTGATCCCCCTTTTTTTTTGGACCCTGTCCTTGATCTCTCTTTTTTGGGCCCTTTCCTTGGATGGCTTGATCAGGATTCTCCTTTCCACCAAGAAAGAGGCGATGGAGGGCCGATCACGTGGAGCTGCATTGAACCCACTTTTTGAAACAGAGATTTCCTTTTTCATTTCCTCCGTTTCATTAAGTTAAGTAATCTTAAACCCTTCATTTGCTGTTAAATAATTGCTCATCCCTAATTTCATCACTGATGTTTCACTATTCATAATTAATTTACCTATTAACTTCCATAGTTTTTGCAATGTTACCATTAAATTAAATTTCTGCAATAGTTTCTGTAATTTTTTGTTTTCAATAAAACACAATAATTTTTAATATCGCCCCTCTCACGGCTTTCATTGTGTAGGCACTGAAATCTGTAGATTGGCCACCGTGTGAGTTTCATATGATTGATAGGCTTCATTACCGAGATATAGGGTGTCCTTTTTCTAAACTTTAAATCGAAATGGCGGTCAAATTTAAACAACCTACACTGGAAAAGCACATGGTTTCACATAACTATAACGATAGTGTTTGCTTTTTATTATTTTTATTATCGGGAACGGAATTATAGGCATTCAAAGTTTACGTATTCCCTGAGTTCAACAAAAATTTTCAATGTGGCATCGTTGTTCGAATTCGAGATTTTGAATAATATTATCCACCATGTCGTATCCGCGCAACGATTATATTGTTTTAAGCTTTGTTGTGTTTCCATTTCATATGTTTCCATGGTAACATCTATGGGTATTGTAGACCTACACATTATTTTCCTGCCTGAAGAATGGTACTTATCCAGTGCAGTGTTGTGACTTTATTTTCTACAAAAGTGGTCATATCTTCTAAAGGGGGCCATACTGGAGAAAACAGTAAATAAAACTTAGAATCTTTAATCCACAATGGATGCTGTGGTGCTGTCCGTGTCCGCCATTTTGGGATCACCCTGTATAGGGTGCACCATGTATCCTTCTCTATATTGCTATCTCCTAACGCTAACGGATACAGGGTCGGTTAAACAAGTCCAATGGAGCGTAATTTTGTGGCCATTTCGATTCCGTCGAGACATACAAGATATCTGTGACCGTTCCTGAAATATCCTGAAAAAACTGAAAAATCGAGATTTCTTATTTTTTCCATATCGTTTTTATTATTGGAGAGTAATGAATAATTTTTTGTGGGCTTACATAAGTCGTCAAGAGCTACCCATCTGACATTTCAAAAATTTTCAAAGCCGACTAGATCCCAGAATTTTCATAGTCAACTTTCGTTTTTCTTATGGCCACCATAGTGTTTTTTTATGTTGTTCGGTATAAAAAAAAAATCATAAAAACAAAAAATTGTTAAACTTCAAAAAATAAATTTAAAAAATTTTTATTCTTCTTTTTCTTTACAAAAAATACACATTTTTAGACCGAATTTCATAGATAAATTAACCCTGTATTTTCATATTTAATAATTATTATTATTGTTGAGTAATTTCTAATTTAATATATGCTTAGCTATTTTTTATTTATTATATTCATTATGTATTATATTTATTCTATTTATTAATACTATTTGTGATATTTAAATATTTTCATTATCTTTTATGTTATTTTGAATTGACCTATGATTTCTTTTAGCCTGTGATCTTGTTCATGCATGTGTGTGTATGGCCAAAATCACAACTTTAATTTTTGAGCTAGCTGGCTGCTAAAAAACTTCTTTACCTCCCCTAAATTTTTCGGGGGATGGAATTGAACAAGCCACCTATCGTTTCTAATATCTAACTCACTCCCACAATTTTCAATTATTCTTCTCGCAATAGATTCTTTCATACAATTTATCATGGCTATTATCTACTTTTTGGCCAGGACCAGTTTGTTATCTTTTCACTATTTCCTTAGAAATGCATGGCATTACATTATGTAACATCCATGTGCAATACACTGGACCCTGTAAATTTTTAGCAAGTTCGTGCTCAACCCAATATTCAAAGAACTCCGCCATCCATCTCATCGCGGTAATGTGTTTTTATGAGCTAAGAGTAGACCTGATCCTTGCGGTGTAACGTAGCCTCAGCCTCCCCGTTGCTTCGTGCATTAAGTAAAGCGAAATGAGATCCACATTTTCTTGTAAAAAGAGCATCGGATATCTCTGTTATTTTGGGGTATTAATCGAGATATTCCATGGTATGTTTAAGATTAATGCAAAATTGTAATTGAACCAGAAAAATTGTTTATCGAATAGTTTAACGTAGGAAAGTCTTTGATTTTAAGCATCCATCTAACAACGTCGAATCGCCTGGATCAAAATAGACGTTCCATTTAAACTTTAGTGCATTAATCTCATTTCTATCAGCAACCTTTTCAATTTAAAAAGAGCACAGTTGAGTACATTTTCTTTGAAATTTACTTAGCGACTATTTAAAAATAATTGTTGATCATCAAACAAGAAATTAGATTCGTACCAATCAACATTCTTCTTTGCATATAGAATTTTTAAAGTTATTCTCATCGTTAAAGGACTACCTTAAATTTTCTGCTATTTGAACAATTTTTACCGCTCGTTGGTTTTGGTTGTTATGGTGGACGAAACGAGCTAAATGATCATTTCCATGTCGTAACTTATTAATGTGCATGTTCACTCGCTTATTTGCAAACATTTATACAGGGCGTTTGGTTACTGGACAGTCAAAATTGAACTAAATAACTATTTTCAAGATTAAGCCGCGTTTAATAAATATTTCCAAAAATGTAAAACTAGGGCTGCTGAAAAATAGATATTTTTTAGTAACTGGACAGTCAAAATCGAGCGCCATGTATGAAATTGTATTTTAAGCATAAAAGAAAGAATAATTTTTTTATGATCAGGCCTTGTTTAGGAAATATCTAAAAAAAATGTAAAACTAAGGCCGCAATAAAAATTTGTTTTATTCAGTAATAATTGAACGACAATTTTGAAAATATTTCCTGAACAAGGCGTGATTTTGAAAAAACTTATTCTTTGCCTTTTATGGTTAAAATACGATTTTATACATTAATAAGTTCTATTTTGGCTGTCCAATTACTAAAAAAACACATTTTCTCAGCAGTCTTTGGTTCACATTTTTAAAAATATTTCCTAAACGAGGCCTGATCTCGAAAAAAATTATTCTTTGATTTATGCTAAGAATACGATTTTATAAATGACGTTTCATTTTGGCTGCCCAGTTACCAAACACCTGTATAGAACTTGGCGAGCTATAGTTCACCTGAATCGTATTTAAAATTTTGATATGGACGCATTGCTAAGCCCATAAAAAAACTCATAGCTATAATAAAAAGTGGCTCAAGGCGTTGAACTAATAAAAATAAAATACAGTGTACATCGCCAGCAGGCCCAATATAAATGAAAGAAAATCCATTCAGAATTAATCTCAAACTTAACGATGAAATTTCCGCTTATACATTTTGCAAGCGCGGACAGCTCGCTATAGTAAAACAGCCAAGTCAGCAAGTTAGAAATAAGGAACAACACAAATCCCGATACGGCATTTCATAGACGTCCAATTAATCCAAGGGTGGCGGCGGCACGGCTGAACAGACTTACTAATTATAGCCGGCGATGGCGAAGAAGTGGGTGGCAATGTAATTATCGGGGGTTCAGCGGCTGAAAACTGCCAACGCGGCCATATATACCGTACGATAGTGCGCCCCTCAGAAATTATAAATAAGTATTATAAGCCAAGCTAACATGCAATAAGGGTGTGAAATAAGGTTGATATGTGAATAAAAAAGCTTTTTATTTTCTCGCGAGACTTCTCGACATGATCTATTCTTTTGTGTACGCGCGGTTATTTCAAAAAAATTTCTGACCCATCGATGTAACGTACGAACAGGTCACAAAATAAGCTTTCTAATGACAGTTTTTACCATCATTCATCAGTCATTAATAATGTGCTCTATACTCGTATTGCCGTGCAAATGCTGTGGATGCATGAACGAGTAATTCAAAACAATAGGCGCGTAATGAGTATGTGAAAATTAAAAGCCTCCTTGAAAGAACAAGTTGGTCGTTAAAAGCAAACCTGGTATTCATTTCAAGCCGTTACACCAAATTAAATTTCTATCAAAGCGATTATTAGTATGTTTTCACAATAACCACTAACCAGAAGTTTAACTAGCTGCGAATTCATGGTTTGTTGAAATTTCAAATTATAAAACGAATTTTTATTGCTTTGTAGAAATAAAAAAGGTTGTTATTAATATAATAATTATTATAGGAAACACTCCAAAAACTCGGACAGCAAGGAAAAGTAGAGAAAACTTTCTGAAAAGTCAGCTCGTTGTTGAAACTTTGAGAGGTAACTTACATTAGTTATGATGACACTGTTATGAATTAATAATCCACCCATTCATAAGCACAATACTATATCATCTGACAAACTGTAAGTCTAGTAAAATAAGAATTCAACCTCGGAATGTGAGCGAATAAGCCGAAAATTTTGCATAAACTTTCGTCTTATTTTTGACTATTTCAAGAGAGACTTCTACAGCTGGAAACTTTTAAGTGGGTCATAGGAATTTAACATGCAAATCAGTTTTGTGCAAATAATATCTCCAGGCTTATCTTTACAATAAAATGTGCTTGAAATAATACTAATCAAAAAAATAAAAATTAAAAACCTAATTTTTTTCAAATATACCTAATAAGCAACTACCTACACATTTAGTGCAGTTTATCATGATGTATGGTGCTATTATTCTTCTGCTGTGTAATTAACATTGTACCTGTATACTTATCATAGATACATAATACAACAAGTGAAATCGTGATTATCAAAAATAACATAGGTTTCCCCGAAACATGTTGTCAAGCATTAATTAATATTAAATAATAATTAATTATTATTTTATTATTATACAAGGTGTATCTTTAATATGGCCAAAAAATATAAGTACAGGTTTTTTGGTTAAAAATAAACAAAAAAATGTCTTAACGTGTGTCCGGAAATACACCGTTTTTGAGATTTTGATTTACACCGTTTCTGAGAGCGTCAAAAGATTATTTTTTCAGTTTTTTTTTTGTAGATATGTCAAGAACAATTGAAGGGCTCGGTGCAAAAACCAGTCAACTCCATTTTTTACTAATTTTTTAATCCGACTTTCAAAAATTTTTTTTGATGTGTTTGAGAAAAATTTATCTTTCAGTTTATTATTAAATCACTGCCAAGTCCCAATATTTAATGGTCAATTTTGTTCGAATCAAAACTTATTTGTCAAATAACATTTTTAGAAAGTTTTTTTTGATTTCCCACAAATTATGAAAAATGGAGTTGACTGGTTTTTGCACCGAGCCTCAATTTGCTTCAATTTGACATACAGAGCATAAATCATACCGAGTCATATCACTGATACAAGCTATTTTTTTAATACCAATTCAGCTTTTTTCCTATGCCATTTATGCGAAGATCTCAGGAATGAGATAAGGTTTTTGCTCTTTATTTACCGAAACATGTTTTGAAATATTCAAAGCGAGTTTTTCATCCTATAAATGGCAGTTTTTTTTTTTCGAAAACGGCTCACGGTAGCAATAATTATAACTAGGAGTGGGTACCTATTTTGTTTAGATATTATCAGTTAAAATTGCGCTTTTAAAATGTCAATTTACCCAGTATAGTATATGAATTTGTAGATTATGAATGTAGTACTGGTTACTCGTTATTTTAGGCCTAAAATAACATTAATTTTTATTTTTTGACTGTGGTATAATACAATCTAGAATTATTTTTTTAGCGCATCGCCTCTGAAAGACGATTTTTCAGTAGCTCAGTAGCCGGCGGAATGACGCATATTGCAGCCTGCATGCAACAGCAGCTCGCTTCCAAGCGTACAAAATATTCCAGCCCGCAACGAACGTTTTTTCCGGCCCTAGGGCGGACAGATTCAGTCGTTTTTATAACAACTACTGATAGTCGTTATCAGTTAGTGATTACGCGGCAGGTGAGAGCGAAATTGAAGCACACAGCTGACAACTAAACCGAGACCACTATACCTACGCGCATATTTCAATCAAGTCTAAACGAGCTGGAAATATAATAATAACAGGTAGGTACCTATCTTATTATAAGGATTAACGGGGGTTACTAGTTTCTGAGGTTTCGTCAATAAAGCAACAAAATGAACGCTAGACAGGAAAATTACACTGACAGTGAATTAATTTGTACGCCACCACATATTCGCCAACAAGCTAAAAGGCAAAGTATTCAGTGTTCTAACGCGATGCGCTAAAAAATAGCGTCTATCTCTCGGCCGGATCAGAAGTCCATTTCAGCTCGTATTCGATCGACCCTTGCTCCGCTACGCTCCGCTCCGCTCCGCTCGGCACGATAACTTCATACTCGCTGAAATGAACTTCTTTCCGCCCTTTGATATAGAATATACTATATTATCTTCTCTTCTTATCAATTTTGTATCTAAAAAAGGAACAGATCTTTGGTTTCGTTTTCGATAGTGAACTTAATATGTGTTTCATCTGATTTTTCTTCAGGTATTGCAAGAATTAAATCATCAACATATTGGTAAATGAAAGGTAATTCAAAAGATAGTTTTGGAATACAATATTTTAATAAGCTTGACATAATTTATTATATGTATTAGCTAAAATTGGACTATTATTCAATTAATTTGTAGATATAAGGAGCAAGGCAACCCCACGCAACCCTAAAATCTCCGCCACTGGCATATAAAAAAAATGTTGGTTTTAGATGTTGGTTAAATTATTTTAAAAAAATTTAGCTAAAATCATTGACTAGATCTGTATACCAACGCTGAGTTCTGTATCTTATACGGCTCCCGAGATATCTTCAAAATGCTAGAAAAATACAATTTTTTTGACATCCTACCCTGTATCTCGAAAACGGCGTATTTGCGGACACACATTAATGGGAAATTTTTTGTTTATTTTTGACCAAAAAATCTGCCTTTATTTCGCAATATTGAAGATACACCATGTATAATTGTAATGTTTGGTTGACATTTCATGAAAACGTAATTCTATAATTTTTATAGCGTCGATAGCAACCATCAAACAGTTTGTATGGCAACATACCTCATCGGCCAATGAAACAAGAGGTATGATTATCGCTCTTATCACTCTAGTCAGTTCACCGTGCTTGACTATCGATAGCTAATCACGAGGTAGTACAGGAAAATATTACATTTGAGTTTTTTTCCTGAACTTCGTCTAATTTCCTGATAGTAACTCCAAAGGAGAAATCTGGACCAGTGGTATCATCTTTTTTTTTTAAACAAATTTTATTGTTTCCTTCGTACTATGTATGCAACTGGTCAGCTCTTTCTTTTGGAGTTATCTATTTCTACTATCAGAAAGTAGGCTATGAAAAAATAAAATGTTTTTTATCCTACCCCATAAGAAAATTGAACTTTCTCGACTGAATGCCCCCGGAGAAAGTGACACTTTTCCTGCCTAGGCGGTAAAATTATTTTTATATTTTCACGCTAGAGGGCCACCCAATTGCAATTGAATGCTATTTCCAGAAGGAACCAATAGCAAGCAAGCTATGCTGTATGTCAATCTGTCAATGTCAATAGACCAGCAAGACCCAGCAAATTAAATACTAATAGTGAGGTTCTGACGTCAAATTTATCCGAACAAGGAATTTCGTTCAATAATACCTAATTGTAATATTCAAAATCCAACGTTCACTATTAATGTTATCCATAAATAAATAAATAAATTGCTGATTGTAATTTAACTAATCTACGCTTACTGATGGTAATGTATTAAGCAAACATAATATGTAGGTATTCAATAAATTTTCTTTCAAAACAAATTTTTTTCAAAAAAAAAAAATTATTATTATTATCATTATTATTGTGTAGGATAAAAAATTATGTGTAAACCACGGCGGTAAAGTGTCTTTTCAGGCCTCAAGAAGTGGCCAGCCTCGGCTGCGCCTCGCCTTGCCATATCTTCTTGAGGCCTGAAAAGTGCCACTTTACCGCCTAGGTATACAATATACTATTATAGATGAAGTTCAATTTTTTTTTACAATTTCAATTTATAGTTTTCTTGTACGGTTGGTGGATTGAGAACTCATATTTATCATAATTATTATGTCGACAAACTTTTAGGGATATAGTAGAGAGCGTCAAAACAAAAAAATCTCATAAAAATTTGTTCGTTTTCGAGATACAGGGTGTTAAAATTTATCAAAAATTTCAATTTTCATTAATATTTAAAAAACGCCACAGCCGATTTTAATGAAATTTTGGAGTTTGTTGCTAACTCTATAAGCTATCTTTTGAATTAATTGCAGTTTCAGACAGTATTTCAGGGGCGTGCTCACGGGGCACATTTGAATTCTTTGCTTATAAAATAACATCCAGATTTATTGAATTTTTTATTTTTTTAAGATAAGCAACTAAGAACACAACTTTTCTTGTATCTACTTGATGTTTTTGTGTATCTTGAATAGTTTTTGGAAAAAATAAATAAAATCCACTTATTCTTTTGGAAATTATAAGTTTTTTATTATTTTTTATATTTCCCATGTTTCTCGTGTGGTCCAAAGAAATGCAATTAAGTGGATTTTATTCATCTTTTCCAAAATGATCAAGATACGCAAAAACATCATCAAGTACAAGAAAAGTTGTGTTCTTAGTTGCTTGATATAGAAAAACAGTGCAAAAAAAATGGGTGTTGTTTTTTTAAACAAAGAACTCAAAAGGTTGCCCCGTAGCTCGCCCCTGAAATACTGTCTCAAACTGTAATTAATTCAAAAGATGGCTTATAAAGTATGTAATAAACTACAAAATTTCATTAAAATCGGCTTAGGCGTTTTTTTTTTAGATAAATGTTTATGAGAAAAAAATGTACCTTCTACTATGTACCCCTAAAAGTTTGTCGGTATATTTACGATACACCCTGTATTTGTCAGAGCTCCATAAAAAGCAAGCAGATAGAATAAAGATAGGGTCGCATGTTTCGTCCTCTAGGGCTCATCAGCATGCCATCTCGTACACCGTTGACCCTGCTGACAATATTTTCCACATATTTTATTATTTAATAATTTTGTGGGCGAAGATAACATAAATAAAGGGTCTCATCTCAACTTGGGCCTAATAACCCTCTTAAAGAAAAATAAATGCCACCGATTAACAAATTTAACAATCCTGAATGGTTGCAAACAGGACACGCTGTATAATAACAAATTGTTAGGTAGATGAGATACTCACCACGCATCTCTGGGATCAGGAAGATTTCTGTGCACACTGATCATGTCGCTGATATACTGGTTGAATGCATTCTTCTGCCAGCCATCGTCCACCATTTTCTTAACATCGGCTGTAAGAAGATGATTATATAGATTTATAGATTTATTGACTTGTGACAATTAGTTAAGATTAAGATGTTAGAAATGTCAAATTGCTCCATTTGCTCAGAGACTCAGAAAAAAGAAGTAACTGAGATCTAGTTAATAATTCTGAACCAGTGGATTCCACCACAATAATAATGTACTTTTGTTCAAGGTAACACTTCAAATGTTAAATGTTTTTTTGATATTTTCTAGTAATTTTTATCAAAAAACAATAAAAAATTGTAAAGCTTTGAAGTTAATGTTAAGCTCAATAACTGAACGGGTTAATTTAAAGAGCGCTGTTATGCTTTTTATTTTAATTTTTTTTAATTGAATACCTAGGAAAGTGACTAGTCTACATACCAATTAACGCTAAGTTGGGCGCCATTTATGTTACCGCCTTATTAAGTATACGTCATTTATTTTATTCGACATAGCTCGTTGGCTATTTTACTTGTTCCTAATCTGCTTACTGACAAGCAAAATGGAATTAAAAATGAAATTGAAAAACAGATAAATTGACGTCTTTTCCAGGATCTGTGTTACAAAGTAGATCTTTTTCAGCAACAAAATAATGCATGCGGGATGTTTTGTCCTATCTCAAACGAGAAAGCGTCTAGGAATCCCCGACGCATCAGTTTTATGTTATTGTAAAAACTATCACCTGGTTTTGAAATTGTTTATCTTATCTAATAGTTTGGTCTTATTTTCGAATGAACAGAAAGAAAAATTAAACCCTTGTAATTATTATTGTACAACTCTGCTCCGTATCGGGGGTACTTTGAATTCAATTGAAACAAATGTGGTGCTGCAAGGGAAATAAACGAGGACATTAAGCATTGTTTATATTCCAACATATCTGGCGACATCTAGTTTTCTATGTTTGAACCTTACAGTAATCGATCTGATAGCGAAATGGCACATTAAAAAAACATGTTCAAATGTACCTACGATGTACAGCCATCTCTACTTGCTAATGTATTATAACGCGTTGTTAAAATTGACTTACGTTAATTTCTAAACTTCTAAATTATATCTGAGGGAACAAGGAAAAATCAAATTTATTTATGTTAAACAGTTGTTAAACCCATGCAAAACAGCAACCTCTCATTCTGATGGTTCCCCAGTTCTCTCCGAAGCATCTCGCAAGAGAAAACACCATCACTATTGCATCCCGCTTGCTCATTTTCAGCTAGTCCATCACGCAGTTTTCCTCCCGCAGGACTCCAGACACGGAAACAGGGAAGGAATCGCCTGGGATTGTAAGACGTAAGAGGAGACAGCTCCCGCGATCGGAACCGGTGTAATAATATAGCAAGGTGGAAGCAGAGAGCGTAACGAACACGAGGATGTCACGGGGATGGGTGAGCCTTAATTTCCCCATGCGCGTGTGTGTTTTATTGCGTACAGGAATGGGTGGCGGGGACGAAGGGGATGACGAAATAATTGAAGGGTTGATTGTTTCTCTTGGAGTTTCCAGTGTCTATGCTTGATTAGAGAGTATCATTAGACAAGCTTCATGATCGAAAAAACAGTTTTGTATGTTTGTTCATTCTTAATTCTAAAATGCAGAGAAAGGAAGAAAAAAAATTGTGTTGTATAATAGTGTCTTGGTGCCTTTCAGCGAAAAACCTGCTAGACCAAGCAAATAGATCAATAGTAACGGAATAGCCCCCAGATAATAACTGGACAGTTTTCTACTCGAGTTTATCATTTTCTTTTTTTTTTTATTACCACTTTAGTGCAAAAATAACTTTTTTTTGTCTTTTGCTCATAAAATAAAAATTGATGGAGCAATGTATGTATATGGTCCCAAGGGACCAATGACTAATTGTAGAGAATTAAAATAAGAAAAAAATTAAAGCTGAAACAACTAGATCGGTTCCTTACGAAGAGAGAAAACAAAAAAAAAGGGTTTCTTAAAACATTCGTAATGTTGCCATTCGTAACTGCAATCACAAGTTCGTCATACCATATTTTGAAAGCGAGGATCGATGCTCTGGAGGTCGTCCGACGTAACTTAATCAAACGGATTTGAAAAATAGAAGTATTCAGTAATCAAACGTCAATATTCGTTTTAACATTTAAGTGCTGAAAAATAGGGAAAAATTACGCGCAAACATGAGCGAAAACGGCCGAGCGCCAGAGAATGGTGGTACAACAGCAGATGAGGGGTACAAAAGCGCTTGTATTATAGCTTCCCCTCAACGGCTGTCTTACTCCCACTCTCGCGCTCTCGGCCGTTTCCGTTCATGTTTGCGCACAATTTTTACTTATTTTTGAGCATTGGAGAACGAGGAGTGACGTTTTGTCAGAGCTCTGTTTCTTGGTCTATTCCAAAATGCAGGCCATAACAAAGACAAATAGAGGCAAAAAAACACGTAAAAAATGAGTCGATTACGTTTAATATCAAGGTAATGATTGCCTATAACCTATTTTTATATTAAATTAGGAAATATATCCAAAATAACTCCAGAGAACCGGGAAGGATACAAGTTGTTCAAGACTCATGTGAAGTTGGCGCCCGAAAGTTGGAAAATCGTATTTTTTTTTAGAGTTCTGGGAAGACTACGCATAGTTCTGGAGTTTTCCTAAAAATATCCAATAGTTCTGGCTTAATACGCCCAAAAGTTCATCATAAAAAATTTCGGCGCTAACTTCACGCGGCGCCCACTTTTTCACAAAAAAGAGTTCTGAATCGGTTTTCTAAAAAATTATCAAGAGTTCTCGAGCTCCTGAAAATATGATCAATAGTTCTGGTGTATTAAGCCCAAAAAACGACTCCAAACAGTATGGCGCCGGGAATGGGTTTTAATTTTTTTGGATTTCGACGGTTCTGAAAGGAGTTCTGAATAGCGCCAGAAGAGTTCTAGAGATTATCCGAATAAAACTTCTCGCTAAAATCATTCGTCTTCGATTTAAAGCGAAAAACAAGTTCCGTTTCCGAGGAGTTTGAAAAAAATTTTGATTCTGATTTTTTATTTTTTTTTATTTCGACAGTTCTGAAAGGAGTTCTGAATAGCGCCAGAAGAGTTCTAGATATTACTCAAATAAAACTCCTCGCTAAAATCATTCGTCTTCGATTTAAAGTGAAAAACAAGTTCCGTTTCCGAGGACTTTGGAATTTTTTTGAATTATGATTTTTTTCATCGGCAGTTCTGAAAGGAGTTCTGAAGTTTCAAAGTCCTCGGAAACGGAACTTGTTTTTCGCTTTAAATCGAAGACGAATGATTTTAGCGAGAAGTTTTATTTGGATAATTTGTCTAGAACTCTTCTGGCGCTATTCAGAACTCCTTTCAGAACCGTCGAAAAAAAAAAATCCCATTCCCAGCGCAGTATCGGCGCCATACTGTTTGGAGTCGTTTTTTGGGCTTAATACACCAGAACTATTGATAATATTTTCAGGAACTCGAGAACTCTTGATAATTTTTTTATTTTTTATTAGAAAACCGATCCAGAACTCTTTTTTGCGAAAAAGTGGTCGCCGCGTGAAGTTAGCGCCGAAATTTTTTGTGATGAATTTTTGGGCGTATTAAGCCAGAACTATTGGATATTTTTTGGAGAACTCCAGAACTATGCATAGTCTTCCCAGAACTCTAAGAAAAATTACGATTTTCCAACTTTCGCCAACTTCACATGAGTTTGTTCAAGCTGTGTTTTTTGTTGAGACTATTGAGGACACTTACAAGTTTTGAGTTAAAAATGGATATGAGTAAAACTTCAAAGTATCGTTCCTCGTATCTTTCTAATAAAATCGCACTTCGCACGGATGTGCACATATTGAACACTCGTGATAAGTGCGCTCAACTCCTCTACTACGCCCAAAGAGGAGTTTAAGCGATAGTTTTGCATATCAAATTGCAAACTTAAAGAGTTAAAGAAATTCTTGAAGAGCTGGTTCGGTTTACTCTCTGAATAAAGCTTAAAAGCTCGCTATTGCTACCGACTTTAGAAGATTTATACATAAGACGTGAAACAGTTGGCATGGCACAGTAATTCTTCTAAAACAAAGTCTTAACATCTAAACAATACAGGATATCGTCTGATCGGAAGAAAATCCAGCAATCACAACTCTTGCTTTGCTAGCACCATTTTACCATTTTTTTTTTTTTTTTGTTAAAATAACTTTTTTATTATTACGATTTTACCATAAATTATGCCTTTCTTTAGTAGATATTTAAAAACTAAGTTACATTTACCAATGCTAACAAAAAGCTCCACGGGACCTGGGAAACAAGAACATTAAAAAAGTGATATAGGACAGATGAAGGACTCCAAGGAGTGAATTCTCTGAGATAAAATGTGGGTCAAAAATGGTTATGTTAAAATTACCTGTAAAAAATATCCTATTCTCCTCCACACCTCTCGCTCGCTACCCCCGCATGATACAATCATTCAACTTCAGCTCATCTTAGATCCCAGTAGAACTTTCACACCCATCTCAACTCTCTATAAACTGTATATTCCAGGAAGATCCCGAGTCAGCCCAGAAGACGTGATCGGGAATATAAGCGAAATGAAACACGCGTGCCAAGAAGCAACAACGAGGTTATAACGGCCGAGAGGGTCCCGATCATCTACATCGCCGTATATCGATGACAATATATGTAACGTGCGCTCTCGGGGATAACGACGGGACATCCGGGGGTCCGTACAGGGCGTCATGCCGTAAAGAAAGGACTTAATCTCCACCAGCATCGCATCAATGAGGGAAATATTGGAGGATATTCTAGAGAGATTTGATAGCCGTGGGCTTTAGTATGGTCGTATAGTCTATTCAAAGCTCACTCCATTCAAACGTTACTTATTTGCGAAGATATAAGGGTTTTACATGTGTTTCTGCCAGGTGCTATTTCCCAAACGATCGTCTCATACCTACTAAGGACCTTAGCGTGATTTTTATCGCGTCACCGCAGCTGTTTACTAGCGTTAGCAAAATGGTATTGGTACTTGAACTGGCAAATCGTTCGCAGCCAAAATAACTGGGCTATAAAATTTAAACATACATAATTATTTTATGGAAAACAAGCATTTTACTACTAATGAATAGATATACCTATTTTAGGCACAGCAGTAGGTCAGTTTTACTCATTTCATTTATCTCCTCATTCTGAAAGATGTGAAAACCAGTAAACGTATTGAAAGATGTCTCGTCTCTAAACGATTTTTTGGCTTTTATTCCGCTTTATACCTATTTAGAAGCGGTTGCTAAATATTTAGATATCATTCCGGACCGTAAATATTTTATAAAAAGAAACTGGAACCAATATTCAAGGAGCAATGACCAACCAAAATGGCACTTTTTACATAATTTACAGGACGTAACTTGTAATATTATCGTAGATATTACAGTGCTTGGATTCAAACAAAGTTTCTGGTCCCGATGATGATCCGGTTATCGAATACTTAAAACTTGGGCGACAAAGATGACATGTTCTGTCGACTTTTCAACATGTCTTAAGAAAGCCAAAAATGTTATACTAGATAACTATCGACCAGTGGCACTGCTTTCAGTCAAATCTAAAAAGTATTTGCAAGGTGCTAATATAATCAGCGACTGCCAATACGGCTTCTGCAAAAAGAGATCAACAGGTGACCTCTTCCTCCTCCTCAACATTACCGAACTACCGAACTGCGGAAAAGGGCGGTTGAGCACCATGGGGAGTCTCTCGAGTGGTTGCGCTTGATATTTCTAGGGCTTTCTACCATGGCTGGCATGATGAATTGGTCCATTTTTCTCCGATTCTATTTCTTATATTACATACAACATGTCAACTATTTTCTAGAAATAAGAAAGACCCAAATATACATGGCAGTAATGCCGATGACAGTATACTTATATCTTCTTATACTCTAGATGCGCTAATATCTGCATTCGGTGCATAATTTCCCAAAGAGAAAGAAGTTTCAAAGCCAGCCACCTTCTCCAAAAAGGTCAAATTTTTGGAGCGTTATAACTTTAGCGTGACACTATTATCCTCCACCGCCATCTCTCCATTTGGCGTGAGCCTGGGAGCGAACATGTCTTTGCACATGATCATATTGCAGGTTTGGCGAAGAGTGCTCCTCAAGGTCGAGCAGCCGCCATTTTTTATGTGGGCAAATTCCTCTGGTAGAAAAACTATTCCTATAAAGTTTGTAAGTCTATGATTCTTCTGAATAAATGTGCCAACAGAATCTCGCTGCGTCACACCTTTACCAAAATAAAAGTCCGGATAGGTGACACAGTGTAAAAAAAACAAAAATACTGTCCCGAACGGGGGCCTTAATCTCGGACACAGCCCATTTTCAATAGGAAACATTTGGGTGTGCCAAGGTAACCCTTTCAGACAATTAGAGCGTTTTCTAGGCTATTCCCGAAAAAACCCGAAATTCATCCAGAAACACTTCCTGGTAACGGATACCGCTTATTTTCAATGGGTTTCGTGGGACCATGCGTTGTTTCAATCGAGCCAAATTTCAACAAACTTCCCGATGGAAAATGGAGCCTTTGGAGTTATCTTAAAGCCGCCCGTCAAAAAAATATGAACAACGTATTTTCCAAAAAAAATTGCCCACTTAAAAAATGGCGCCGCCACTACATGTACCTCGACATGTACAGACCTCACTTTTGTCGTGGGTGTAGATTAGGAAGTTCGTCATCTAGTCATAGTACCTACAAAGATCTCTTATACAAGGCTCAAATCCGATCATCCTTGAAAGGTTATTTGAAAGGTCCTTTCATTTTACATTAAAAAATGCAACGGTTCCAATTTTTATTGAAAAACATTGCTATTTTTTAATAAAATTGTAGCGAATTTCATTTTCCATTTAAAATTTAAAGGGTATAAGTTTGAACCGAGGGGGTTGAACTCGGGGTTGAGCTTAGTATTGAAATTGTATGTTGCAGGATACATATGCACTTGACTGTTAGTTGCTGTTGTTACCCACTGTATGTAGCAAAATATGATGAAAAACTATATCCCACGCTGTCACCTGTTTAATTAATTAAATACAATAAAGACAGGCCAGTATAATGATTACTAAATTATTTATATGATTGTGCTTTCATGCTCATAAGAGTACATAAAACAGGTACACAGTTTTATAGATCAATCAAGTGTTTTTTTTTTTCAAGTGGACACCATTTTTTTCAACAAAAGTATAAACCGTGAAACGTTCACTTAATTAGCATTATTCGGTGTTAGCTTTACATCATAAAAACCACAAGCTTATCTATGTAAATTGTAAAATCAAAAGTTGATAACAAAACTACGGTAAGTTGCATCGAGCCAAAAAAGTAAATTGCGGGGCACCCTTTTAGGCGAGCTTTTAGGGCTCCATATCTCCGTTTGGGAACACTTTAGGAAAAATTTTTTTATGACAGACTAGGTTTTTTTTGACCTCCCCTGTATGCTCCCGAGAGATCAGGAGGTACTTACCGGACACCCTGTATAGTAATATTTTGCATCGGTCAGATCAACGCATTCGGTGAACTTTTACAGTTAATCTTAGTTAAAGTTATGTAATTAATAGATTGATGTTGTTTCTTATCTCTCAAATCGCTTATAACATATACACTGTGATGTCAGTTTCAAAAGTTGCTTATATGTATATGGCTGGATCTCGGGCTGCATCAATTATTTCAAATTCAAAACTAGACCGAAAAAGTCTTGCAAGATTTTTCCCCCTTTATGCCATTGAAAAATTAGAAACGGACATTGCAATATTTTTAATTACTTTTCAATCAAAGGTGTAGCATTATGTAACTTTTGAAATTGACACACCGTATAATATGTAGGTACCTACTCGTAGGTGAATTAATTAATAATATCTCGTTAAATTTATGAAGAACCAATTATGTACCTACATATCTAACACTAATAGGTACACGAATAATCAAGGACAATGTTAATGAATAAAAATTAGATATTGAAATTATGAAAGCGATAAACGAGGGGAATAAAGTAGTTAATATTTGTCAAAAATTAGGTTATCTCTTACAAGTGGAGGGTTACCTCATCGACCACATCAGTAGAAAGAAATTAATTAATGTATTTTATGTGTAACAACGACATATGGTTATGGAATATCAGCCAAACAACACAAACAGAAGTTTCACAACAAAACAACACAACAAAAAGAAGTATATTGGAATTAGAAGAGGTTGTGATAACTATGGTCTCAGAAAAATACAGTGGAATTTGGCAAGTTATGCAATGCAGACTGAAGAACACAAAATGGACTAATAGTCCAGTCATTATATTCCAAAAATCGAACTGAAATAAGAAAAATTCCGTCGTCGATTTTTCTTGTTCTGCCCGTCATGGGGAGGGGTCACTGGTCGTTTAAATTCAAAATGGCGACCAGATACGAGGTCCCCTTAAGTCCGCGACTTTGCATTTCATGAAAAATAATTGTTTTCCTTTAATGTAAATTGCATAATGGGATACCATTTAACGGGACACCCGGTTTTAGTCAAATGCACTCTCCTGTTTTTTCAGGTTTAATTAAAAAAATATCTGGCTGAGTTAGTCAAGAAAAACAAATTTTCATAAAATTCAAAATGGCGGACTGAGGCGCACCTCGGATCTGGTCGCCATTTTGAATTTAGACTAACAGGACCTCCCCTAACGGACACAATAAGAAAGATCGACAACGGAATTTTTCCTAGGTTAAAAGCATAACGAAAAAGTCGGTAGAAAATGGCAATAGACGTTTCAAGTCAGAAAATAATGGGAATAAAAAGGAGGTGTATGATCAGGAGTGGACCGAAATAGGCTGGAAGAAGCAGAGGTAGAAGTATAGCGAAAAAAAAAACTCGAAACAGGACAATGTGAAGAAAACCTCGAACTGGGAGCCGTCAGACGACCTCAAGTGACAAAGAAAATCATTTGATAAAACCAAAAAAGCTCCCAATAAAGTTTAAAATCATACCCCACCATTTCTTTTCAACATTTAATAATATCCGAAGGAACTCGATTCTGCAAAACCCGAGGCAAATTCAGTCTAGAAGACCCTTAATAAGAGTCTGGATATTATTGTGACGTAGCGTCAAATTATATGATTGGCTAGAGAGCGAAGAAATTGGAAAGCATAATTATGTCTCTTCTCTAAATCGACCAAGAATCTGGAGAAAGTCGGGTTGACAATGGAATCTTTGATCTCCTCTAGAGGTTCATGGAAGTAACCTCTGTTCCAATGTGGTGCCAAAATGGCTGGGAGATATCGTTCGTTGGCACTGATTATAAACAAATAATGAAAAGTGACATTTACATTTGAATAAACAAATTTTCAATTTATCTGTAAAAATTTCAATTTCATGGAAGATAAGTTTCAGACACAAGTTATCCATTCTGGAGGGGGACATCGTTTGGAGGCACAAACCATCCCCACTCTTAACCCCCTGCCTAGGAGTAGGGGTGACTCAGACTTATTGAATAGGAACCCCCATTTTTTATTGCGGATTATGATTTTTCAAGAAAAAATAAGAAACTTTTGTCAGAACCTTTTTTCAAACGATGCAACCAAAATGTCGAGCAAAATGTAATCCAAAAACTGATTTTTCGATATCCATTTACTTCCTTGTGACTAAACAACGGCCCCCGGGGGAAAAATGCAAAAAGCAAAAGTTGTTTGGGTTGAAAAGGGCCATTGGTTGAATATAAAAACTATCCCCCACCCCCGAGACATAAATTTTAAAGTCACCCCTAAAGATTGGAGGTCGGGGTGAACAGATGGCCCTTTCCAAACCAAACAAATTTTGTCTCTTGCAATTTTCTCCTGGAGGCCGTTGTTTGGTTACAAGCAAGTATAAATGAATATCGAAAAATCGGTTTTTGGATTACACTTTAGAGGATGAGGGTTGTATCGCAAGAAAAAATACTTCAGACAAATGTTTCTTATTTTTTCATGTAAAATCCCAATTCGCGATAAAAAATGGGGTTCCTATTTAAAAAAAATCAAAGTCACCTTCGCCCCTAGGTGGGTTAAGAATGGGGGTGGGTGGCTTCAAATGATGGCTCCCTCCAAATTATGCCCCTCTCCAAATGTTGCCCCCCTCCAAACAGGATACCTAACTTGTGTCTGAAACTTTTTTTCGGAAATGATGGCTACGTCCAAATTATGTCCCCCTCCAAATGTTCCCCCCCTCCAAACAGGATACCTAACTTGTGTCTGAAACTTTTTTTCGGAAATTATGCCCCTTCCCAATGATTTCAAACAAAGATGAAATTGATCACCCTGTGTAGAAGGATGCAGCAAGTATTGCTGCAGCCTCGGCTGGCCAGATAAGAACGATGGAAGGAAGATGACGGAATTGGTCAGAAATGTCTCCCGAAATGAATCACCATGTGGGATTAAGCACAACCAGAAAATATTAGACCGATGCACAAATAAGTTTTCACGTTAATGCAGAGATACCGATAACCGCTCCTCCATTTTTATCGGTTTTCACATTTTTTGATACAAATAAAATAAGTATATTTCAATTGCAATCCACTTTTTTGATGGAAACGCTCGAAACGGAATAAGAAATCCCCGAGGAAATCCCCTTTTGACAATAAAATATCAAGACGGATGCATTCCAGGAAGAGATTCGCATTTTCTTCTGAGGACTATATGTCAAAACGCAATCGTCTAAATTACATAAACTTTTGAAGAACGACGTCAATTGCATAAGTCCAACTTAACCCAAGTCCAACTCACTGAATAAAAAAATATATAAATATCACTTTGTAGGGAATTTCGAGGGTAATGCTGTCTTACCTAGCAGTTCTAAGCCTGGATGAAATTAAATTATCGTATCGGTATGACCTTGCTTGTATGAAAAGCAGCTACAAAGTACCTACCTACTCATAGCGGTAACCGCTAAAGCTTCAGAGTAATTTGCTCCATAACTTAAAACTTTATTTTTTTGGTCTCAGCTGCACAATACATAATTAGATATGATGGTATGACGGAAAATGAACGTTTACAGTATGAGTAAGTTATTTATGGCTTACGGTAAAGTCTCAAGGTAAATGAAGAAAGGAAGAAAAAATAAATTAATAAAACTCCCAACAATTCAAAACGATTATGTTTCGCCTAGGTACCTATAACTACATTTCAATCAATAATGTATCCTTACAAAGTTTCCCTACGTCTGATAAACTTAGTTAACAAAACTATTCACCATTTGAATGCAATCGCGCTGGTCAATGGCTTTTAACAGAATAATTATTTCCTCTGTCTCTATTAAGACCAATTTAGCAGGGTTGTATTGTTCTTGTTCCGTTCTTATTTACCTAACGAATTAGCTTACTAGGATACGCAAACTGTGCAAATTTGAACCAATTTAGCGAATTTTACAGTGGTCAGCCTCAGGGAAGACCGGAATGTCATTGAATCAAGGAAACACACACAGTGCTTAAATTGTTTCCAGGACATCGTCACTAAAAAAGTTCCGGATTTACCTTATCTCCCACAAGATATAATAGAGCTCTCTAGAATGAGATTGAATGGAATGATATAACCAAAGAAGTCTTATTGGATCCACGATCCATTCCCACACGATTTATGTTGTAGAACAATTCAATAGCGAGCTTTAGGGCACAATAAGTAAACGTTGTCGTTAACACTCACATCTTTCCGATTTTTATTTGGAATTTTTGTTACACAAAATCTTACTACGTATAAGAATGCTTCCTCAAAGTCTTTTATTGCTTATGAAAGATGAAAGCAATCCCATTTCTTTTTATTTATCAACTAAATGTCTCAATTCAATTAGGTATGTATTTGTTGCTTCTAATATTAGTAAACACTGCATCATGAGTCCTGAGTTTGCGAACAAAAACAAAACCAAACATAACCTAATATTTACAAATCATTAAACAAAAATACAATTGTTTATGTACCGACTTTAGATACCTAGATGCGTGGTAATAATTTTACCTAATGTAAATTTACACAACTGTATGCAAAACCCAAAACCACAGATTTATGGTAACTCTTGGCTTTTGAAAATATGTCCTATAAATTTATAACAGCGCACATCATTTCAGGAAAGCTGTACCTTACCTACCTATCTCTCTAAGGGCCGGTTGCACAAACACAAATTAAAAATTTTGAGATAATTACTGATTTTAAATTGTAAATTTTTAAAATATGGTGAATATATTTAATGATTTTTAATTTTTTATCAGTAATTAACTCTTCTTAAAGGGAGTAAAACTTATTCTCAGCAATATTAGACCAATATTCTCATAATACAGGGCATTTTAAAATCAGTAATTATCTCAAAATGCTTAATTTACGTTTGTGCAACCGGCCCTCAGTATTACAATACAACATATACTGCGTTTTTATTGAACACTTGAAATATCATGTTATTGCATACAACGAACGACATTTAAAAATACAGTTATTGGATACAAAATACAAATAGGAAAATGTATTAATACAATTTGTTAAGCCAAAAATTTCAGTGGTTGTGTTATGAATTAATACATTGGAGATAAAAATTCAAAATAGGGAAAAAACATAAAGAATCTTACCTGTTAGATCGGTTGGTAGCACCACTGGCTTGCCCATTTCACCCGGTTGATTTTCAGGAGGCACCAAAAAATTATTAATTTCCTGCTTATTATTTTCCCTTTTCTTCTCCAGTTTCTTTTTATTAATTCGTATCTTTTCGAGCTTATTAATTTTCTCGTCGATTTCTTCCATTTGAAGGTCGTTATCTTGAAGTGGCAACGCGGCGGGAAGATCGAATCTGACACCATTCCTGTTATCGTCCCTTACATCGTTACCGTTCCTATCACTGTTCCTATCATTATTCCTAATCTCGCTAACGTTTCTGCTGTCATCGGTATACAGCAGAAATGCCACGGTAAACCACGCAGTCGCCACCACCACGAATAACTTTATCAGCAAAGAACGTCTCCTCCACAGCACCCCCATTTTAGGCTTTTTACTACAATTTATTAATATTCGATGTTCATTCACTAGCTATTACTAACGCACTATCCTACAGATTATGTCACTGATATGTCGTGTAGTTCTTATCTTATCTAGACGTTGTACACGTTGTAACGTTACAGGTATCATCGAATCAGCATTTTGATATTTTCATATGATATGTGATAGTTCTAACTGTTACCTATCGAAGTAAATGTCTTGATTGATTCTGGGGTTTTCATCGTAGGCTTCATTTCTGTTGAAGAATTGACTAGAGAGGTTTATGATCAGACTTTGGAGATTTGTAATTCATTCCTGGAACAAAAAATGTGCATTAGAATTTTTAGTGCTTATAATCAAGTGGTATAATAACATAATAAAAATTAAACCGTTTAAATTGCTACCTGTTCTTACAGGAAATTTACAAATTTACATATAAAATAATTATCGATTAATTCGACATTTAGACACTTCGATTACCATCTTATATCTTAATAGTTATTATGGTATGTATGTATCTTAAGTTCAAGGGAAGTAGGTGCAGTTTACCGGTCGAGGTTCCAATACAACAAGACCGGCGAGGTAACCACGCCCGTGGTTCTGCTACTCTTCGGATTATCAATAATTTCATCACAAAACAATAAAAAAGTAAAATTTAATATCCATTTTTGATGGTTCTGTCAATGTCAAACTAAAATAATTAATACATGACTGTTGCATGAGTATATTATCATGAATATTGTTACATTCATGTAAATATGTAAAGTTTCCAAGGTAAGTAGTCAATTATTACCGAGTCAATTACAAAAATTGCATTATGTAGTAAATTAAGATGTAGAGTTAAGTAGCATCAAGTTATTACGCGACATTGCGCTAAATATCTGAGATAAGTAAGACCAAATACGCTCAACTAACGTGCACATGTACAAACTTCCCGGCGTTTACGAAAAAATATCAAATTCTGAAAAACATCGACCGGTGTAATGAAAAGTGTAGGTCGAGGTGTAGGTTAAAGCGGAAAATTTTCTTCCAACATCTTCACCTATTCTATTTCATCTCCATCTGACATCAGATACCTATTCTGTTTTCTTTCTACTAACTTTGAAGCCTCTTTCTTCAAAATTTTTTAGATAGAATAGTTTTCCATGCTTTCCTCGATGCTTTTCCATTACCTGTCGGCGAATAAAAGCTGCATTTATTGTAGGTACTCTTTCCTGGCATGATATCACACTGCACTTCTCTGATTGATGTTTGCACCCCGAAACTTCTTTTTCTGGTGTGCTGGTGCTGGTAAATCTATTTGCATTTGATCCAACAGTACAGCTATAAGTCTTTTGTCCTTTCATGGCATCACTTGTATTTCATCAGGTCTTAGTTGCCTTAGCTTCTTTATTTTCTTCAGGGGGTTCTCCACTAGATTTCTTCTCGATTGATCATTCTTGTTGCATCTCGGTTCGGGACTCCGCCACTAAACACCATCCTCGAGTTTTATAGATTTCGGTTACTATAGAGTTTCAAAGTTACGTTTCCATCACTTTTTGATCTTATCGCCCTTAGTGACCACTTCTCCCTCTTCATCGTTCATGCGATTTATACGAGGAAGATCTCTGGTAGCCCTGTTGAACGTTTATACACTTTTCATCCCTGGCAATTGCTCTCGTTCTAGTGACTGTCCTTTTTGCTTCTTTCTTAGTTAATTTCATTAAAGTAATTTTTATATTATTCTGACTTTCAAGGCATCCCGTTGCTTTTTGGCTTAATTGGTAAAAGAACTTCTTCGTCTTTCCTTGTCGGCACGGACTCTCTTGACTGATGTTTTATTCCAACATCCGCCGCAGGTAGCAGGGACATTAACAAGTGATTATAACGTCAAATTTTGGTGATAATCGGGTGCTGACGTCGGAAAACTATAAAAGTGACGTCGAAAATACGTCGTTGAGACCAATAGGACACGACAAAACACGTAAATTGACCCCCATTTTATGAAGTCGCAGTAAATGCCTATACGCGCATAGCGAAGACTCTATTGCACTCATTGAACATTCACTGCAAAAGGTTGAGTCCTGAATTCACCTTCATCGCTGGCCCTGTTCACGTTAAAATTTAGGTGCTTTTGATTCAAGCAATTGATGCAATTTATAAAATTTTGGAGTATAATTCTCGTCATTTTAACGACCAAGAGCATGTTTTTCACATCTCAAATTGAGTGTTAATTCTTTAGGTCGATATGAGGTTTTAATTTGGTCATTACGACGTAATTCTCACGTAATTAAATTCGTCATCGAAGGTCGGAGAACACCAACAAATGACGTCATATCGACTTTGCCTGCTACCTGGCACTTGCTCTCGTTCTAGCGACTGTTTATTTTGCTTCTTTGTTAGTTGGTTTGATTGAAGTCATTTTTATCCTCTTCTGACCTTCAAGGTTTTTTTTTTTGCTCATTTTTTAGCCTTAATCGGTAAAAGCACTTCTTCGTTTCACCACAAAGATTCCTTGTCGGCACGAGCTCTCTTGCCTAATGATGACACGTGATTATAAGGTCATATTTTGGTGACAATTGGTTACTGAGGTCAGCAACCAGTGACGTTGAAAACACGTCGCTTAGACAAATAGGAGTCAAAAAAACGTAAATTTCTTGAGTAGTAACGTATTTTTGACGTACTATAAACGTGACGCTTGGTAGGTTATAAGAATTTCTAAAAATCATTTTTTTAATGCTCGAAACAACAAATCGCGGAACCGATACCAGAGTTGACAATAATTGCGCAAACGCTTCTATCCGTGCATAGCGCAGACGTATTGCAGTCATTGAACATTCACTGGAAAAGGTTATATATCCCGAGTTCACCTTCATCGATGGCGCTGTTGCCGCTGTTCACATTAAAATTTAAAGTGTTTTTGATAAACGCAATTGATGGAATTTTGGTGTATAATTATCGTCATTTTGACGGCCTAATATATGTGTTTTTCACGTCCCAAATTGAGTGTTTCTTAAGTAAATTAACGTCATTAATTTGGTCATTGCGACGTCATTCTCACGTAAGTATTCGTTTGGAGAAGTCCACCAAATGACGTAATTTTTTTTTAATTACTTATAGTTGTTACAATAATACATTAGTTAATATCACCTAGGTATGGTTATTAATCACACGCACCGTATAGAATTTAAAAAAATCAATTACTATAAAATGAAAATAAGGACTTATCTTTTAATATCGTTAGAAGAGAAAATTGTTCCGAAATAAAATTGTAAGAAATATTTATTTTCACTAAGAATTTCAGTAAACCGTCCATATCTACAACATCTTGTTGCATCCATTGTCCGGTAAGTGTAAGGAGATCACAGGTGCATTAGCGACCTCCATCCGGCACTTGGAGTAAATGTTCCCGACTCGGCCGTTTGCACTCTGGAGTAATATTTATTGTGCGCAAAAACAGTCGGCTGGACACACATGACAAATTACATCATTACCGTGCAAATGTGAAATATGGGCCGACCGGCCCCCGTTCCAGTCGGACAGATTAGACCCGGTGAAAAATCGCACGAAGCATGGAAAAGCTCTCGCGCTTCTGCATTAAACGACTATATTTTACCGGGCTTGTCTACTCCCGGTTATATTGAATTGTCGAGGAAAAGGGCCTACTATTCTTTTCACTTAAAATGAAGAGACAAAGAAACATATCGCAGGAAAAAATACAATTTTATAAGAATTTCAAAGCTACCCGGTTCGAATCAAAAGGAGAATAATTTCATTAAATACACGAAGTACAAGTAGGTACTAAAGCTAATATTCAAATTAAAAGACATCAAATTATGTAAACTTAATAAAAAAGTTTATTATTACTTTCATACTTCCTACTTTAAAAGACCCCAGTCTTTTAGAAAATCCTCTCACAACAACTTCTGTTGGAGTTAATTTAAAAGGGTTGATTAATTCGACTTGGTATTGATACTTATTTTTAACATCAAGGGCACTAAACTTAATTTTCCTTTAGTCTGCTTTTCTAAACCTTTTACAACCAACTAAAGATTTGTCAAATATTAACAATTACTTAAATTAATCAAAAATACCTCACCTAAATAAATTATTATTAAAGTAGACACACGAAAACTATAACGTCATTTCTGTCATCTCACATCATCATGATTATCATACATAAGTCATCCATCCTTCTCTTAAAGAATAATTACTATCAAACCGATTCCTGGTACTGTGAACAACGAAAAAGAGCAATGGTAAAAATCTCCAATCATCATCCCAGCTCCACCAGAAAAGAAACATGGGGTCCCATTTCAGAAGTAAGTATAACAATAAAAAGAAGACTCAAATATTGCATCAATAAGCCGGCAATGGTACTCTCCGAGGAGAAGTCCTTCTTGTTCGGCGAACCAAGTTTCTTCAAAGGCCCCCTCGTTAACAAGAAGCGCATAAGTTTTCGAGAAACAACCAGAAGGATCCTCCACTCCACCCTAGCTGGCGTCTTGGTCAAAGCTGCGCTACTCATAGGGGTGCTTTATTATGTCACATTCATGAGTATGTTGAATTAATCATCATCTACTTAGCAAAAGAAATATGTATACTGCGGTCTAATAATTTTTCCTTTCAAAGGATTTTTCCTTAATAACATTTTTACTTGCCACGCCATCATTAAAAAAAAATCAATAAACGGCTCTTATATCTAATAATTATTATTTTAATTTTATATTGGGTAAATTATTTTAAATTTTAGTTCGAATTAATACTGAACATATTGGATTAGGCACGTTCTGGTCTGGATAACTTATATTGACGCAATTTTGGGAAAAAAAGTCAGCTCTAGTTTTCATTCCTTCTTTTTTTTTTATTATTTAACAATGAAATTATGAAATTAAAAAGCTTTATTAAACGCAACAAGACAGTGTAGCCTATTTTTTTTTTTAATTCGTTTAAGACCCTTTAAAAAATTAAACATAACTTTAGTTGAAAAATTTGCATATGTTAGGTGAACTCATAATAATTAACATTTACCAAATTCAACATTAAATTTTCTTGAGAAGATCTACTTCTGTTGATGTATTTACATTTCAAGTTTGTTGGGGCATTTTCGAGAAAATCGGGAAAAATTTTCCAAGTTTGATGTAATTTTCATTTCATTATGACGTGGTTTTCGCCAATTGACGTCATTTTCGATTGTTAAAGTCGATATGTTAGGATTATTAGAAATGTTCGAGGATAGTTTTGCTATACTTTTGATTTTCTCACCCTCGAACAAGAGTTTGAAGTTTGTCGGCAAAAACTTGGCCCGGAACTATGTTTTTTTTTTTAACTTTTTGCCCATATTTTTTCATCAAAAATATTCGGGCCAAAGTTTTGGACGGAAACTTCAAATTCGTGTTTAGCTACCCAAAAAACATAGAAGGTGAGAAAATCAAAACTACCTAGGTATATAGGAAAACTTTCCGAAACCCAACGCAACGAGGAAAGTTTTTTTCGCGCTCTACCAGCTGAACCGAGGGCTGAACGGTTAGTCTTCCAGAAAAAAAAAAAAAACAGTTTTTCAGGAGAAATTAGGAAATTTTGTTTACTTTAATTTCGTATAGAATGAACTTCATTCAGTTTCGTCTCATTACCTTATTTTAAACACTAGTAGAAATCCGGTGCCTTCAGCCCTTAATGTGTTTTTTATGCAAATTAGCTTCATTATAATGAGTAGAGTCGTTAATCAACACGAATAATGGGAAGTTAGGCAGGTCTCTATTGTAAGTAAGTACGTTTATTGGTTAAATAAAAATGATAAACATTAATTTTAGATGATTTAACCTAATATGCATTCATATCCAATAAACATCGGGTGTAATCAATAACAGCAGTTGCGATCAAACTTTGTACATTTAAAATTTATCTTAGCTATTTGGGGCAAACATAACAATAAGAAACTTGTGCATGGTTACCCCATTTACCCCGTCATATAAGCAAACAAGTAGATAGTGCCCTTGTTTTCGTAATTGTTCTCGCACCTGCAAGGTCATTAATCATTTCGAAGAATAGGAACCCTTTCCTTTGTTCGGAACGAGTAATGACCATGCAGGTGCGAGAACAATAGGCCACCCTTCCCAAGATTAATGACTTTGCAGGTGCTAGAACAATAGAGACCTGTCAAACCTCCCATTATTCGCGATGATTCCATAACAATTGAGCAAATTTGCATAAAAACTCATTAAGGGCTCTATCCACTGCACTTCTACTAAACTCATTTAAGAAACTATCAAAGCAAACGACAAAAATACTATTAATGAGAAATTGTAAGGAAAAAAAAAACCACTTGGTTCATGTTTTTTCACTGAAACAGTGCGTGAGGAAATGACAGGACCAATTATTATTCTAGTTGGATTATAAAAATTTTCAAAGATTTCAAGAAAAATTGTAACAAAAGAATAAAGATGGGGTGTTAATTTTTGCCTAATATTGAGACATAAATTGGTCGATCAGGTTCCAATAACTGTCATTACAATTTTAAAAGCTAAAAGTCATTCAATTTATCGTGTGATTTTTTCCAATAATAAACTTTCACACTCACATTCAGAAGAAGCACTTCGTTGATCCATCGGCGCCTATATAATATGCCATTAACTTATCTTCCTTGCATCTGCTTACCTAATATAATTTAATAAGTACAAATGATTGATAGAGCACTTTACATAATATACTTATTTTAATTATATTATATGACATAGTTAGAAGAAAAGCAAACAATTTCTTCTGTTCAATGTTCTATATATTTTAATGCTTACCTCACGAACGATAGATCATTACCATACGATCACAAAAAGCAAAGTGCTCATGTAACAACAAAATATAATCGGTTGTTCAATTTGAGGGGAAATCAAATTAATATGTAGGTTATTTATTTGAACATAACAGTTATTTACAACTATCACAGATAAAGAAAACCAACAATTTACCAGAATCACCAGTAAATAAAATCAACATAATATTATGAACTTTATCGGATTAATTTTTGAGAAATAAAGTATCAATAAATGGATCATGACCTCTTGCTCCTAAAGAATGTATCGTCGTGTGAATCTGTGACATTTTCAACGATACACATTATGTACATTATTGTACAGGATGTCTCACTTATATCAGGTTCATTTCCTTGTATTTTCGTAATAATCTCCATTTTTTCTAACTATTATTATGAGAGGCTCGAAGGACCAGGTGGGCGGAATGTTCAGTAATGAACTTGTGAATTAAATTTAATTTTGTTGTGACTTATAGAAGTTATTATTATCGGTATGAATAAGCCTGGTTAAATTAGTATTGTCTAGCTAGGTCTATTATATAGCTATTTCTGTTGGTTCTATTGTCATTTTGTTTGTTGTTTTGATTTGACGCGCGCTCTGTTCACCATTTGTTCTGACGAGGCGACTTATCGGCTGCGTCGTCGTGACCAGAGTATCGCAGAAGAAGAACGAACGTCGTCGTGGTCGCGATCGAATGGGAAGAGCGATAATTAACTTCGTGCTATTATTATCGACTACCAAAAGGGTGGAGCATGTATTGAAGTTGGTGTAGACCATGTGTGAGGGCCCTCCGAGCATCTGGATTTCCTAATAGAATCGGGGTCAGTCGATGCCGTCAATTCGTTTGGTGTAAATGGTGAATTCGAGTAAAATCATATAAATTATTGTTCGTACTATTGTGTTACATTGATTTTGTTGAAATTACTATTCGGGTAATTTACAACAACACTACTGTTTATATTCTTAATTTTAAACAATCCTAGTGAGAAAAGTTTTTTTGGTCATTTATTCTGGGTATCCCACAGTTTCCCTATGTCGTCTATATATGTATAGGTGTGAATGACATACCTAAAGTAACATTAGGAAGATATTTATTTCTTTTGCAAATACTTGGTTAGCAAAAAAAATTGCACTAAAAGTTGGATATGAAGTCCGGTCCTGGATAGCAGTTATAGCACTGTTTGTACGCACATAACAAATATGCAGTATCGGTTCATAATGTGTAAAGGCTATTGTGACGACCAGTAACAATATAATAAGTCTATAATCTTTCTCACTCTTCGGTCGTTACAATGGGAGTTCATCTAAAGGAATTGCGAAACAACATCAGGGGAGACACCGTTCGCAAAGCGTTGGTAAAAATTTAAATGATCAAAGTAAATGCGAAAATATTTCGTACGTTGGTGCTGCCCATTAATTTCGAATTCCCTGCCCTAAAGAAATTAATAGAACGAGCCGCAACTGATGTTTACGATCGTCAACCTTCGAAGTATTAGTGAGAGGGGTAACTTGCGGGAGATGTATATCCCTCTCTCTTGTACTGTCAATGCGCATCCAAGGTATGGCCGAAGCGTGTACGCTTGTATGTCGGTCTCTGTCTAATGGAGCACTGATCACCATGAAGGAGATATCCCAGGCTCGTATTCAGAAAAAGTGTGACCTTAGTTTTAAAGAGGTCGTAGTTGTGACCTTAATAATAGTACGTTGCAATAGCTGGTTTTAGCTTCTTACCCACCCAGCACCCCTATTTCGCTCTTCGGTCCCGAAAAAATTTATGGAACTTGCGGACTGGAGAATTAAGGACATGCGGACGAAAATATTTACCGTTTATTTTTATAAATATCTTTGGGTGAAAGTTTTGATTTGTATTCGCCTTATAGGAGAATAAACATCTTTTCCTCGTTCAAACTTCAAAGGATATACGTCTACTGGAGTGTGGTAACGAATATGTAATAACCGAGGTAATAACTGAAAGTGTCCCCAGTTACCTTATCATAAAAAATCGAGTAGAACGTTTTCGTAAGTTCTGGACTGGAATATCCACGAAATTGAGAGTGTGGACATTTAAACGTATAGTCATGGAGGAAGAAACCAGTTTTTTTGGCAACTTAGGGAGACAAAGAATCTATGGTAGTGCTGGCGCTGGATAGCTACATGATAGGATACCACATGAAAAGTGTTCTGCTTTCCGAATTCTTTATTTCATGTATGTTTTTTTTTATTTTCTTTATAGTATGACTGTTATAAGTTATAACTGTTCAGTTAGTCGGTGCTTAATTCTGTTGTACGCCATCCTGATGTGGCTACAAAAAATATTGTTCACAAAACATGTAACTAGACTGTAAGTCTGTTTGTTTTGCATTAAATAAATAAATAAAATAAATAAATAAAAGTTAAGACTGTAAAAATCGGAAAATGTAATAATATACAGGGTGGCGTATTAAAAATTATGTAACAAAGTTGTGTGTCGTACAGCGATATTGGGCCAGCCTATATACCCGAAAATACTTTTAAAAACTGAACGTTGGCCCCCCTTATACCATTTAGAAAAAAATCAAATCGACACATCAATAAACAAAATAGTTATGGAACTTTTTCGCGACTCTGGGTCACCCTGTATAAGTATACATGATGTCAAAAAAAGTTGGGGTTTATTTGGATCGAGATTTCGATAAAAAAATATTAAAATGTAATGAACGTGCTCAAGATATTATTGTTTAGAACAAAACAAGTATGAAATGTTTTAATAACAATTACGATTTAATATACCACACAAATTACATTGGAAAAAATAACTTTCCCCGAAAATCCTCTTAAATCTTATGCACTTTTCTATCGTGTTGTTAATAACAACCTTATCAATTTCCAAGTATTTAACAATCATTAATTATTGTCGTTACTTATTTTGAGTAAGTTTGTAAAATGATTGTAAACAATTTTTCTAAAACATTAGATAGATACCTACTTGCATGTGGAAATTTCTATTATTTACTTGAACATTTTAACATTTTTAAAGAAGCGATAATTTTCTACAAATAAGAACTCGTTTCCTTATTAATGGCGTCAAGTTATTATAGCCTTGTCACTATTCATTCATGAGTATGTAATAATCAAGTAATAACGCCAGTAGTACTCGACAACTACTTAGTAATACTCATATGGAAATTTAATTCGATAATGAGCGAAGTGAAATGATTTGATAATATTTATGTAACATTTAATTCTATTTTAACCACGCGTAATACGAGCTGATAAATAATAAAATAAGACCTACTAATCTCTGATTTGTAACTCGTAACTTTCAGATCTACATAAATAATTTACTATGGAATGTTTTCACAGGGAAAATGTTCACCCCTGGTGAAAATATATCCATGCATATAAGTTTGAATTATTGAAGATATAAAGGACGGAATAAATAATTACACCTAACATTGTTGTACCTAATCAAGATGTTAACGTACCTACTCAGGTAGGTAGATATTAATACGAAATCAGTGATGATTTTCATTCGTATGTTGTTTTTTCTCTGAATGATCAATGTTAGTTGTTTATATGAATATGTTGAATTTTACAGATGAAGTCTTGGGTACCTAGTGATTGGTATTGTCCACCGTTTAAAAAGTTCGTAAAATTAACTGTCATCGGTGGTTATTTGTCAAAATATATTTTATATAAAAAATTAAAAAAAATCGATGACAAATTTATAATTTCAAAAGACGAGGTAATCGAGTGTTTGTTGTTGTTTTTGTTACTGCTCTTGTTTTTCAGATCAGAATTCAGATGATGTATTTATGTAAAAGGAATTTTCCATTATTTTTTCTCTTGATCCAACCTATGATTCCAAGGAGGTCTTTCAAGTTAGCAGAGCAACTTTAGCAGATCAATATTTTATTAATGGATAAGTAGATGCTAATTAAGTAGGCACCCTAAGCAGCTCATGCGGAAAATTATTTGTTTTTTGGCAGGTCAGTCGTTTTTTTTTTGAGAAAACTATGGGATCATATAATTTTGCACTAGGACACTTAGATGATTAGCATCTAATTACCCATTCATAAAATTATTGATCTGCTACAGTTGTTCTGGTAACTTGAGACACCTGATGGCTGCCTGGTTCAAGGTGGTGTCTGTCAGTTTCAAATTTGCTAGACACGAAAGACAGACTTATTAACCAAAAATTTAATATTTATATTTCACTAATCATCAAAATTATTTATTATGGTACATTTGTGATTAGCGACTACACAAAGAGGTATCTAGGTATAGATCTCGGTATAGATTTTTACCTACGAAAATGAATATGGAAAATCATCAAGTAGTCAGTGGCAGAGATACGGTGACATATACAGGGTTATGCAAATTTCATGGTGCCAGTATTGCGATATCCTAAACCATAAGAGATACAGGGTTGCTTAAATTAGAGAAAAGTTGCGCTATTTTATGGCCATCTCGAATCCGTCAAAACATGCAAGATATCTGTGACCGTTCCTGAAATATCCTGAAAAAACTGAAAAATCGAGAAATCTTATTTTTGGAATATCTTTCTTACCATTGGAAATTAATAAATAATTTTTTGTAGCCTTACATAAGCCGTTATAAGCTATTTATCTGACGTTTCAAAAATTTTCACAGCCGACTAGATCCCAAAGTTTTCATAGTCAACTTTCGTTTTTCTTATGGCCGCCATATTATTTTTTGTCGTTCGATAAGAAAAAAATAATGGAAACCAAAAACTAATAAACTTCAAAAAATAACTTTCAAAAATTTTTGTTCTTCTTTTTTTTTCTAAAAAAAGACAACTTTTTAGATCGAATATCATAGAGAAATTAACAACCTATAAGGCAAGCAGTAAAACTTCATATTTGCCTATTTCAGTTAAAAACTATCTGTTTTTCTTTGAAAAAAGAAGCATAAAAATTTTCCAATTTTTTTTCTAAAATTTATTAATTTTTGGTTTACATTATTTTTTTCTTATCGAACGACATAAAAAAATAATATGGCGGCTATAAGAAAAACGAAAGTTGGCTATGAAAACTCTGGGATCTAGTCGGCTGTGAAAATTTTTGAAACGTCAGATAAATAGCTTATAACGGCTTATGTAGTAAGGCTACAAAAAATTATTTATTAATTTCCAATGGTAAGAAAGATATTCCAAAAATAAGATTTCTCGATTTTTCAGTTTTTTTTCAGGATATTTCAGGAACGGTCACAGATATCTTGCATGTTTTGACGGATTCGAGATGGCCATAAAATAGCGCAACTTTTCTCTAATTTAAGCAACCCTGTATCTCTTATGGTTTAGGATATCCCAATACTGACACCATGAAATTTGCATAACCCTGTATATGGTTGCCTTTTGTAAAATAATTTCTACTCCACTGATAATTTATGTTACTTTGCTGAATTCCTTGTTCAATTAACCAAAATGTAAATTATATTTCTCTGTCTGAGAGAAATCACAACTCATTTTTGTAGATAATATTTGTACCATAAATATACAATTTTTGGACACATTTTCGTAAAATGGTATCTACAGCGTGTCCCAGGAAAAGCGAATTTACAGGATAAATGACAAAAAAATTTCGAGTTTAAATTTGAAAATTTGGAATCCTGCTTGATTAGATAAGAAATTTGACCATACTTTCATGTTTAATAAATCAAGCAAGCCTTGACTGGATCATTGTTTTTGTTTTCGCTGTGTAGGTAAAGTGGGAACCCCTTCTGCACGAAATAACGAAAAAAAAAGTTGCTCAGAATTCCAAATTATGGAAGCATGCCGAATTTCAGAACCATCATTGATTTTTTTACATTTTTTGCAATATTTTACAAATTTTATTTCGAAATTTTGTAGTTATTGATTTAAATTCGTGATCTCCCTTTTCTTATATATAATATAGAAATACCTTGGAAATGCATTAGTAATATTGGCGTTAATAATATTTTTACCTTTTTTTTTAAACATTTTTTAACAACGTTTTTAATTCACTCTCAAACGAGTGTTAATTCTAAGAATAATTATTAAAATAGATATGCCTTGGAAATTTAAGTTTTAGACTCTTTAGCACAGAGCATATTTTTAGATGTTTGTTTTCAATAGCTTATTAAATCAAACATTTCGTCAGATGTTATTTCCGAAAGAATTAAAAAAAGGTTCTTATCTAATGGATTTTGTGACAAAATTTAAAAAAAAAAAGGAAGCAAATGATTATGAAATTTGATTTTTCAATAATTTTTTTCGATACTCCATGCCATAAGAGGTACTTAACCTGCACACGGAAAACAAAACGAATGCTGCTGATAAGAGGCATGCTTGATTTAATAAACATTAAAATTTGGAAAGTTTTCTTATCTATGGATCCCAAATGGACAAATTTCAACTCGAAATTTTTTTATCATTTATACCTCTTAATTCGCTTATCCTGGGACAAGCTGTGCAGGTACTTATCTCATCAAAATATACGCAAAAGAAATCTTTGAAGTTACATTTTTAATTTTAACAATGGAATTTTTGTTTTATCTACTTTAAAGTAACCTACCATTACAATTTTAATGATATAATTTATAAGACTGAGTCACCAGCAGAAAACGAAGGAATTGAATTCTTGAAATGCTGGTTTCTTTCAAGAGAGAAGGGAAAGAAAAGCAGCAAGCAGTCTTGCTGTTGTCAATGAAGTTTGTAAAAAAGGTGCTAAAATAAGAGAACCTGATGGAAAGCTCGAGGGAAGGAAAATAAAAACCAACCCAAACAAAAACTGCAACCGGTAAGGATGCCTCACCAAATACGTTAATAATTTACAGGGAAATCTCAGATTATCAGATTATTATTAAAGATAATCTAGGAGATCATACTTTGATTTCCTACATGAATTGCTTCCCATTTCTAACACTCGTCTTAATGGTGCATTGGTTTAGAAATATGAAATCAAATCGTGCAGCCAAAAAACTTAGGCGATAGGTTTCTCACTCTACTAAGGGCACTCTGTAACAGTTCGCCGGGTTATCGTTCATCTCGACGAACTTCTCCTCTCGATTACTTGACTTCGTTAACAGGCTCACACAAAATATCGAGTCCTCGATGTAAATGAATAAAAAGAAATCACATCTAATAAGCTTGCAGAATCTGGCTAGCTACGGTATGGGTGTATTATGAGTATTACGACTGACAAGTCGATCATCACCGAGGAGATCTCTTTCACTAAATCGGTGTAACTCGAGAATTAACCTTCACGATATTTGAAACAACGCCAAACCTGCAAAAAAAGTCTTGCTGAAAACAATAGTTTTGGGAAAACCATTGACAAAATTATACCTGCCAGGAATGTAACGGAGTAAGGATACTCTCACTACAATGTCACTCGATAAGAACAAAAGTGAGCAACTTTTTTAAGAAGCTTGTAAGTAGGTTTCTACAGAAACATACACCAAACACCGAGAAACTCATCAAATGAATAACTTTTGACTACAGCAGTTATTTCCTCTTACGTGAGCGCCTTTAATTAATTATATTTTATTTGTCTAATGAAAAATACTCTTCTGATTAAAGGATTATTAACCTTTCCTTTGAAAAAAGAACGACATTCATTAAAATCAATAACGCAAGTAGTAGAGTAGTAGAGTGCGAGTAGAAATATGTGGTATTTTCGACGAATCAAAATCAAGTTATGACATACGTTCCGCGGTCCACGGCCACCTAAGGATTTGCTAATTAATGAACACCCGATATTTCTAAACCCTTGCAGATTTAAATTTGCTTGAAGGGCAGTTTTCAACAAGACATGTAAGTCCCGAGTTTGCTCCTATTGGGGGAATTATCGAAAGTTTTCCTACCTGTTTCAACTTATTTTTCTTGACTTGATTGTCAAGCGCCTATGTCAAAGGAAGGCAATCAATATTTCCTGGTTGTTTACGAAATTTGTACCAGTTGCTCGACCCCTAGAGCCACGGCAGTACCAGTAATTCAGTTTTACGAAAATTAAGTATTTCTTGACTTTGGAGTTCCATCTTGTGTGATAATGAAGCCCAATTTACGGACAAGGAATTTTCTAATTTAATGGACGAATAAAAGGTGCAGAAAGTTTAGTTAACGGTAATTCTGGGACAAGAATTTCTATAAAATCGCTCATGAAGAAGTCTTCGGATAAGTCTGAATTATTACACCTACCAAGTTTATGAAGTTAATTGGTAAAATAAAGAAAGAAGTTACTGTAAAAAAAATTCAATTAAAAATTAAAACGCGGATATGCTTGGGTACATAATATAATATTTTAAGCACCTATAATGGTTATTTTCAACAGGTAAAAATATAATCAGCATTATTTTTATCTCGTAATAATATCAATTATAATTGTTATTCTTCACATAAGAAGAAGCAGTTACATCCGCATGGCATTTGAGTGTGAAAGTTGCAGATGATGTCACTGGATTGTCTGCACATCCAACAAAGGATTACCCACGACGCCAACTCACATAACAACGAATTGTGCAGCCAACCTTATAAATGAATTGATCCTCTCATAGTTATTCAGACAATGAAAGTAAAATAATTAGGCAGGCATACGTGGATATTATGAAGATATGGGTTATTGTATCTAAAGATCGAGCTCTTGATCCTTTCTCCTAGACGTCTCGTACCTTTCCCATCATAAATAATAATGACATTTAGGAATAAATTGTGATTAGTCTAGTAAGTTTGCAAATTGGTAATTTAGTAACACAATTATAGGTGTCACGGGCATATAACGTTGAGAACCTCGCAGAGCTAAACTTCGGAATGAAGGAGGTTGTATGAAATACTCTATCACGTCAGTAATTAATAATTTAGAATACAATTAAGATGATTAAAGGAAAAGTTCTTATGTTACCGAGTAGGTATACATGTTGTGTGAGTTTTAAAGGAAAAACAAATCCAGTTTAAGAAGAAGAAAAACATCTTTGTTTTCAAATATTTAGTTCATATATACCTACAGTTTCTCAGATTTTCGGATTTGCTAAAGTTAAAAGATGGATTCTTTGCTTGACTGTAGACTTGGGCATCATTTTTTTTGAGCGGAAAGCAATTTAAAAAGTGTCACTCCTGCACCACGGGGAGGTGTTTATTTTAGATTTAGGTACCTTTACTGAAATTCAATTTACAGGGGAAAAATTTAACAATCATAAAATAAACTTTTAATTCGACATTACATAATCAAATTACGCTTCATGAAATTGAATTTACTGTCCTTTGATATAAAATTTGCTAATACTTTAATTGAGAGTGACTAAACCTTTCAGAAATTGTTATAAAAAGTTTTTTTTATCTTATAGATATTCTAGAGGAATACGTCAATAATAATTTAACAACTCTACATTATTAGAGTTATTAAATAAACTTTAATATTTTGAAAAAATTGCACCTATAAACTTTGATTTCTCCAATTAGCAAGGACTATAATAAGTAGGATGCAATCCTCGATGCAATCTATGCGGTTTGTATGCCATTAATAAAATCAGATACCGAGATCCTTTTCTACAGTTTGAATCGCTTGTAGTGGGATGTTTGTAAGATGCAATAAGTAGGGATTTATATAATAATTCTGAAACGCATGTAACATTTAAATTACTGGTCATTACCATTTTTATAAGATGCATACAAATTTCTGGGCGAGGTGAAAGATCGTAAAACATTGCAAGATTAAAATGCTAATGGCATTAATCATGAATTAACCGATTAAATTGAAAATTAAAGTATCTGAAGCAGATCCACCCAAATAATTTGAGAAGAATCACGCCTGGGTATTTATCTCATTAATTATAATGAAATAATTTTAACCGAAATGCAGATTCTTTGAGGTCAGAATTCTACTCATCAGAATTTAAGCACAAAGATTTCATTTCTGGATTTAAGCCACCATTAACTCAAGACATCATAACATCTATAAGAAACTCCAGAAAATAACTGGAAAGAATTCATAAAAGCTCGCATCGCATACAAGGATTCATTGCAGAAATTTTGAAAAAAACTTTTGTTAAAAATGCACCCCTCCTTGATCAAGACAATGCCTGACTACTAATAAGTGCCAATTAAAGCATTGCGTACGTTTATGAATTGTTGAGGATTATTGTTTAAACACCCTTTTGGGTAATTCCGACTACGAGTTCTTCCATGTCGTTGACTGGTTTCGAACTGGGAAGCTGAAGCAAAAGGTGAGAGTTGAGCGGTTTTAAACCACAAGAATTGGAGGGCCAAAATGTGTTTGATGCTCAGATTTCTGCGTTGAAAAAATATTCACCCACAAAATTTAAAGAGGAACGTTCCTGTTAATTATATTATAACGAAACTCACTATATTATAACAAATTAATTACAATAGTTTATAATAATAATTCTCAGTGTTTATTAGCTACAGGGTGCACCATGTATTCTTCTCTATATTGCTATCTCGCGTAAACGCTAAGAGGAACAGGGTCGGTTAAATTAGAGAAAAGATGCGCTTTTTGTGGACATTTCTTTGCCATCTCCTTAGATATCTGTGACTATTCCTGAAATATTCAGAAAAAAACTGAAAAATCGAGATTTTTGGCCACAAAATTGTGCATCTTTTCTTTAATTTAACCGACCCTGTACCTCTTAGTGTTTACGAGATAGAGTAATATAGAGAAGGATACATGACATGGTGCACCCTATACAGGGTGAGGCGCGAGAACCTTAGGGCATTTTTATATGGAGAAGTCCTGGGAGTAGAAGTCTAAAAATTTGTGCGTGTATAATTTCGGTTTTGACGAGCTGAACTAAAATATTCACAACCCCACACCACTTCCGGTTATACCGGAAGTTGCCATATTTTAATTTTTTTAAATGGTACACACAGTATACTATTACATTTTCAGGTTGCCTGAAAAAAAGTAATAAAAATGATGTTTACAGTTCAAATTTGTAACGACCAATTAATGAGTTATAAACAAATGAAAATTGCAGTTTTCCATTTTCAAAGCAGCTTAGCTTGAAAACAGGTCAAGATATCGGAAAACGGCTTACATGTCCCTATCCTAACTTTTTGTATACTACGCTGGAGTACCTACAAAAAAAAATTATGAATTTTTTTTTGAAAATCTCTGATTTTTCATCACTTTGTATACAAATTTCATCAGCACCATAGGATACTACGTGAAAAGTTAAGATAGGGACATGTAAGCCGTTTTCCGATATCTTGACCCGTTTTCGACCTAAGGTGCTTTGAAAATGGAAAATTGCGATTTTCATTTGTTTATAACTCATAAACCACTCGGTACAATTTTGAACTGTAAACCCCATTTTTATTGCATTTTTTCAGACAATCTGAAAATATAATAATATAAAGGGTGTCCCATTTAAAATAAGAAAGTTGATGGCAACTTCCGGTATAACCGGAAATAGTGAGGGGTTGTGAATATTTTAGTTCAGCTCGGCAAAACCGAAATCATACACGTACAAATTTTTAGACTTTTACTCCCAGGACTTCTCCATATAAAAATGCCCTAAGGTTCTCGCGCCTCGCCCTGTATATTGTTACAATAACCTCCAATTAATTACCCGTCAGATTGTGCTTTACTCATCAGTCTCAGCACTAAACACACTTGTCTCTTCTCTATCTGAATTGTCTCCAAACTACTCTCCTTATTCCTTACTTTCTTCTTTTCTTCCTCACTACTGAACCACTAATACACGGTATCTAGAAATTCCTTGGCCCAACTGAGCTCCAGGATTATAGGACCACCATAGAGTCGAAGGGTCACGCAGGTAATTAGGCCCAACTCGGAAACGCCGAAAATTCAAAACTAATAATCAATTTAACGTTATTCCAACTGTCTCGTCAGCTGTAGAATTTCTATACGACATAATATTCTAGATGACAATAGGCTATAAAGAAACTAGATAAACAAGAAGAACAGATGTTCGAAGTTTCTAACCTCCAGTTCCTGAATAATTCTTCAGTGGTAAGTGCTATCACTGTTATCACGTAATTATAATTGTGTGCGGTTACTGCCATTGAAAAAAAATGGTAAAATACATCTTCTACGACTAATAATTTTTTAGGAAATTGGCCATAGCGTTTAGGAAACAAAATGTGGAGTTTTAGCAAATCCTTTGTTTTGTGAATTTATTTATTCTTACCTATTCATATACCTACCTGGGAAAAAATTGGTTTCATCTATGAAAAACATTAGGTCAAACATTACTACATTATATGCTTGGTATCACGAAACCACAGAAAAATGCCGTTTTTGAAGATAGTGATTTGGATGAAGCTTCTAATGAGCCTACTCAAGATAGGACGCAGCCATTTACTCATTTCGCAACAATCTTCGTATAGTTTATCTCTCTTTTTGAGCAACAATGACAGTTTCTTGGAAAACCGAGTGAAAAAGTTGATAATCTTCGCATCACCATGCAGAAAATGTATGGTAATAATGGACAACAACATTCGGATATTGCTCTCGAAATGCCTGCTGGAATTCTGAGATGCAATAAACCGACTCACCTTGAACTTAACGGCAATGCAAGAAAACATTTTTGGTTCATTTCACTTTTCTTCTTGGAAACGAATCTAAATAAAAAATAACATTTACAACAGATTTCATTGTGGATTAATCATCTCAAATATGTTTTTTTTTGTAAAGAGTGCCTAAAGCTCGGCCTAATGTATGTTTTCGTAGCGGGCGGTAGCTCAGCGGGTTAAAAGTGCAGACTACTAATCCGTTGACGCTGTTCCCCTAGGTTCAAATCCCAGTTCCACCTTGGTTGTTGTGTTCGTTTATAAAACTATTTATATATTTAAAAATTACTCAGTGGGTATATGAGCTCGATCTCGAAGCCAAAATTACCGTGGAGTGGAGAGACTGTCTTATCTACCTAGTTCACTGTTCTACATAGTTCCCGATGTTCCCTGTTTAAAAAACAATATACAGTGTGTTGCGTTGGCCGCCACACCATAGGCATTTCAATGGTAGAAACTACCATAGTTAGAATTTCTAGAAATAGCTAGAAAAAAAATAGAAAATGGTAGGATTGAATTATTGGCTTCCCTATTAATTTTAGAGAGAAATGTTAAATTAATAATTTGTTAAGATTGAAAAGCTGCTCCTCCTGATATAGCTGCATTTTAAATCTATTAAGCCGTTTCTATACGCCTTCATTTCAATACTTCAATACTTCAATACTATTAATACCCCTTCAATCTTAAATCCCTGGTAGGCACACGGGTGAATATAAATATTGTTAGAGCTATTATATCATAATAGAGGGAATTTATAGTAATAAAAAAAAATGTATAACCTAATTACGATGTAGGTAATGTAAATATGTGCTTGCCTAACACAAAACATTTACGAACAAAACAGGAGAAAATGTGTAATCTTTTGTGATCATCGTCCTGTACCTATACAAAAACCAGCGACTTTCAACTACAGCAAGTATTTCTGTAGCAAAATAACAACTGGGAAGTGTCTTTTACCTACATTCAATTTAAAGAGGATACAGTAGTAATTTTTAAACACGACATGACTTCGCTTTTCTTTTACACAGATCTCCATGTTCTTTCTGCGTTTGACTTCCTTTTACAGTTCACGTTCAGAGACACAGTCCAATAGTGATGAAACGTGTACACGTGTAAACGTGTACACGTAATGACCATACTAAACGTTTAAAAAAATTACACGCCCGTGTATCTATTAATAGGAAAAAATCAATTTCGTTTGCCTGAAACCGCTAAAATAAATCCAAAATGAAAGAAATCGAATTACCTATAAGACTTTAGTAAATTAGTGAGGGAGGTATTTATTTAAACTTTCCGGTTTCATCATAAAAAACCGGTTTTCATCTGAGAGTTCCTTGTAATAGTTGCACCTGCAATGAGTGCAATGTTGTTGCTTTGTGTCCCTACTGGGCAGAGGGTAGTTAAATGATGTGAAATGATGCTTTTTATGATTGTCTGGAACTGGAAGGAGTGTTATTTTATTTTGCTGGTACTAGTGTTGGGATTTTTGGGGATTACCAACAACTGATTTCAATAAAAAATAATAAAAAATTTCAATTCCTGTATTTTGTTCTTTTATTCATTTGTTCCCCAAAGTCTTAAAAACGCTTACTGTTATTATTGTTTGTCTACAATATGCTTTTAATGAAAATTTAAAAACTCCATCACAAGTCCCTGTGATAATGAAAGGCAATACATTGGTGAAGGTCAAGTCACATTCCAGGTCACATTATTAGGACTAGCAGGAAGGAGGAAGGACGGATAACTGCTATGCAGCGCCATGGGTGGTCCACAAGGAGCGCACCTACTTGAAATATTTTATGAACATTAATTCGAAATTGATACTTTCAACAAGTTTTTCTATCTAATCATCGTCCTTTCTTTATATTTCGTCCGCATATTAGGACAATCTGTATCTGAAGTTCACATTCCTATTAACTGTTTACAACTGGTTAACCTATTAACCATCATTTCCCTATCTAAGAATACTGAATGGTTATTTTCATGCAACTATTAAAGAAACGTGTACACGTTTATAAACGTTTAGTGTTGACGGTTACACGTTTAATTTATTACACGCTTTTTTTCATCACTACAGTCCAATTATAAAACAAAATAGTCTAAAAAGATTAATTCACGTCTACACGTTTTCATCCCTCCCTGGAATATTTATTTTTATATTATGACTCATATAATATGCAACCACTATTATAAGAGAGTATAATAAAGAAATAAAAAGGCAAGCATATACCGCTTTTAGATTGCTGCTAGCTAGAGATTCAGTCTACCTTCACTTTTGAATGTCATGTCAAGTTAACATAGTAGAATCTTGATTATTATGCATGTTCTATTTGAAGACTACTTAAAAAATACGGTATGCATTATTAATAAATTTCAACTAGGCAATTAAGTTAATGAAAATATTTTCAAATTTTACTTTCTCAATATACTACATATTCAAAATAAATAAGTAATATACCTACCTAGTACATATGCTTATTACTTCTAGGGTAGGTTCAAAGCCCTCGTACTGAAGCTTACGCTTATTGTACCCCTCTGGATAAAGTACATATACCTACAGGATGTCCTAAGATTTCTTTATCAAGGGATATCCGCGTTATTTCAAAAATTAAACAAATGAAATTCGGGAATTTTCAACCATACCACTAAGGCTTTGCAGCTGCACCCTCAATGCCCCTTTACGCCTTTCCACCCCTAAGTAATCATCCCCTACTTTTTTTTCAAATGACACCCCCATATTTTTTTTGCTCGGCAGGATTGTTGACTTCTTTTTGAATACAACGCCATATGATTTTTTAAATCGAGACCTCGATCGAGACATATCTAGCACGCCGAAAATGTAAATCGTAAATGTTTCTTTGAAAAGAATATTTTCCACTAAATTTCCAACATTTTTCGCCAAAAAAAGTATGAAAAATTATCTTGGAAACAAGGTCATACTATACGTAAACCTATTCGAGGGCCTTTCTAGGAAGCACATTTCCTTCACGTGGTACCTATATTCGTAGACTCAAAAAAATTATGCCATGTAAATCCAAACTTTTTGTATTTATGAATGAATGCAGGTAGGTTAGGTTCATACAGGACAGGAAATGTACAAAATGGTCTATGGAATAGAATAACATTCTTTAAAAAAATCTTTTTGGGGGAAAAAATTCTCCAATTAAAATACCACGCGCGAGTTTCAAGATTACCATAGCAACATCAGCACTCCGGCTTCGCCGCCGTGATCGAAAATTGGCGCGTGTATTAAAGACCTTATTATCCACCTATACTGTAAAATATCGGGTGTTCATTAATTAACACGTCCTCAGTTGGCCATGAATTTTACTGTTAGTCTCAAATACGCGGTATTTCATTCGTAATTCTAAATCGTAATCGTAAACAGTGTTCCTCGCCATGGCTATCTCAAAGTAACTGTTACTTTAGAAAGGTTGCTACTCCCTAATTAGATTCTCCCACCTCTAGACCAAGCCCAATGAAATGGATGTAATATGACGTTTTACATATCATTTACATTATTGATTTAGGTACTAAAGGCCGTTCTTTTTCAAAGGAAAGGTTAATAAAATAAATAATCAAGAATATTAATTAGATTCGCGTAGCCCAGCGGTTCAGTCCGCTGTCTACCGAGCCTAAGGTCGCGAGTTCGGAACTCACCGGCTCGTGTTATTTTTCGGATGCATTTTCGAATGTATGTGAAAAATAAAGTAAGCGACCGAACGTTTAAATTTAAATGGCATACTTGAGGCTGGGTGAATGAGTAAGATGCTCGAAATCCCGTGTTACCGGAGTGGAGCGACTTTGTCTTACCTACATAGTTAAGACCGATGCTCCCTAATATTAATTATTTTCATTAAACCAAGAAAACAATTACGGATATTTGGTTATTTATTAATTTTGTTCAATATTATTAATGGCGCTCACGTAAGAGCGAAAAACTGTTATAGTTGAAAGGTATTTTCGCAATGGGAGTAAACTTCATGGATCGTGAATGTTGTTTGTTCTCTTTAGATCTGTCTGGAATAATTATCATGTGGTGAAACCCAAGCATTACTTCTAGTTCCTCATCAAATTCAGTGTTTGGATGGAATGTTTCTGTAGGATATTGTTTACAAGCTTCTTAGGAAAGGTGCTCACTTTTGTCCTTTCGATTCTTATTATTGAGTGATAGTGTAGTGAAAGTATACCTACTCCGCGAGCTACTCCAAGACATTCATGGCAGGTAAAATTTTTACTAATACTTTTCCCGAAACTCACAGTTTTCACCAAGACTTTTTTGCAGGTTTAGCCCGGTTTCAAATATGCAGGTCAGCAGTTCTCAGTGTAACAGAACAAGGATTTGTTGGCTTGAACACTTCTGAATCGCCTGATTTAATACACCGAAACCGTAACCAGCCAGATTCTGCAAGCTTGAATGTGATTACTTTCTATGCATTATGTGAGACTGTAACGAAGTCAAGTCAAGTCAAGTAATCGAGAGGAGAAGTTCGACGATACACCCGGGGAACAGTAACAGATGGCCTAGTGGAGTGAGAAACCGTGTATTAGAATGTCCAGGAGAATGAAGGGCACTTAACTTATCTCTTAAATTATTTAATTGTTGATTTTATTTATTTGCTTTTAAAAATGTCGATAAATGAGTGCCTTTTTTATTAACGTTCTTGAATGTTGTGACAACCTAACCTAACAAAATCAACAGCTGTCCAGTTGTAAAGAGTGGATTAAGTTAAGACGAACCTCTTTGTGTCAGGGCCTACTCTAAAACGTGTTTTCGTTTTCGAACGCCCTTTACTATTATACGACAAATTCTGGCATTTTAAAAAGCAAATTGGACTTGTCAACACAGTTCCATAGAAACGCACATAACGATTTTAAGATTTGTTCCAAACTTTTTACAAACGTTACATTATACCGTCACAGTGTCCGCAAAAATGTTCGCACAATATGGGAAAATTTTTAGTTTTCCATCCTTTTTGAAAATATTTTTTGTCAAAAGTTTATGCTTTTTCCAAAAGATTGAATTTGAGCCCACTAGATCCATGGTGCGAATTTTGGTTCTAGAGAAAATGACGTTTTTCTAAACTTCAAAATCACAAAAAATACTAAAAAATTAATTACATAAATGTATTTTGAAAACTAAAAGTAATTTAAGGGAAATTTCGGCAACTTTTTCCATCTCAATTTTCTATATATTTATGACGTACTTGATACCCATATAATAGGTATCCTAGTACCTACATGTGCTCGCCGCGAGGTGCTCGCCCACATACTACATGCCAGTTGTTTTTTATTAGAAAAAATTCATTATTTGTATTGTCGAGGGTATTGTATTCATTTTCATTCATTTAGTTTGATAAGTCCGGCATTCCGTTTTTATGTAGTTGTTTGTTATGTTATCACATGCTGGCGGATACGCCTACAAAATACATTTTAGTAGACCTCAAAGGTCAAAACAACCGGACGACTGGAACAACTATGAGGCAACTTATTAAAATGTTTTAAGATAAACTCGTTTTCGAATACTTATCTACAACAATTTGTAACCAAACCACAACTATTTTTATTGGAAGCATATAGGTACGCACACATACGTAGTTTGTTACTCCCTGTTATATCGAAAAAGAGAAAGTATTACTCAATTCAAATGGCCGTCAAAATGAAATTTTCTCTGAAAATATGTCGGTTAATTAATGATTTGCCTTTATATATGATCGAACCTGAACATGCATAAAGCACACCTATCGATAATCAACTGCATATTAAACTTTGATGTAATTTTAGAGAGCTATTATTTTGTGTCAATGATGGTTCTTTATGAATTTTGAAATATGGGTATTAGTGATGAAGGTTATCAAATTAATGTACATATATTACAATCTGCATTGAAAATACATAATTTTCATTACATACTCATCGTCAAGGTTTCATTTACTAATGTGAAGATATTAATTTGCAACCGCGATTTTATGACCATTAAAATAAACACATTAACAGTTATTTTTAAATGCAATTTTAATTACAAGAGCGTTTTTTCAACTCATATTTCATGCTTATTTGAAAATAATATATTTTTCATGGTTGTTCTTTTTACTTTATAATTTATATTAAGTAGGTATATGTATATATACAGGGTGTCCCGGTTTCAAATGTCAATAATTCACCATTCGATAGCCCATCAACAAACAAGTCTACACGCATGCCATTTTTCTGAAAAACGCTTCCCAAGGGAGATACAGCCCTCCAAAGTTCAGTTTCAAAATTTTTTTTTGTTATAACTATCAGACCGAGTATCAGACTGTTGAAGCAATTTCGAACAAATTTACACTTCTTGAGGCTTGAAAGACACTTTATCGCCGTGGTTTACACATATTATTTAATCCTACACAATAATAATATTTTTTTTTAATTTATTTAATGCATAATAAGAAATTCATTTGTGAGTCATTGTTTATTTATAACATTGATAGTAAAAACTGGATTTTGTATAGTACAGTTAACAAAAGAGATTCCTTGCTTAGATAAATTTGATAACAGTACAGTAAGTCTACTATATTTTCGGTAATTGTATACAGCCGCGGCTCCTAAGTTTCATCAATTTTTTCGGGACCGAGGAGCGAAATAGGGGTGCTGGGTGGGTAAGAAAGTAAAAACAGCCATGGCAAACTAATATTAAGGTCACAACTAAGGCCTCTTTGGCACTACGGTCTATTTCTATTTTCTATTAATTCTATTATCTATTAAAAATTTCTATTTTTTTTTCACTTTCAGGGCAAGGAAAATCTTCGAAAATAACAGTACCACGATTTTTATTTTGAATTTTGCATTTATTTTGAATTTATAATTCGAAAATCATTGCATCAATCCCTGTGCGGACTGGACACATAATGAAAGCGGATATATCGCTCAGTCCGCCTCTGTGAGCCTCTAACACAGAATAGAATACTTGGCAATTATGGTGAAGTGGTTTTATCCGGGATCGCGGCATCTAATCGGTGCCTCTTGTCAGGACCGCACTCCCTCCGCACTCTCAAAACCATTTTTTTACACCGTTTTGTGGCTTTCCCTTTCATTTGCCCAGCAAATGAATACCTTCCTGGTGTTACTATAGGTATGTTCTCCACCCCTATATAAGCTCCATTCCATAGTGAAACTGTAGGAGCCGCGGATGTATATAATGACCATATTTTCTATTAAAGGAGTCATTTCACGAATTTCAGTAGATGTATATTCAATTCAAAGAAAGCGCTAAATGCATCTCTTTAATTTGTCCGAACGAACTGAACTAACCGAGGAACTAACCTAAACCTAAAACCATAAATAAAAATAAAAAGAGGAGTCTATAACATATAATCTCAATACTTAAATAATAAAGAAAGAAAATAAATAATGATAATCTTCAAACCAGCTGAGGTGCGAATCTAAATAAAATAGATCGTTTCGATCTTATTTTGACCGATGTTACCTATATGTAAACTACTCGAGACTAGCTGTATCTAAATCGTTATAAATTATCCGAATCAGTATAAAAGTGGTAAGTCAATTAAATTGGCAATATTTTTGATTCAATTGCAATTGGGTCGCCCCTGGGGTAGCGTGAAAACGTTAAATTTATTTTACCGCCTAGCCGTGGAAAGTGTTCTTTCTTTGTCTCCGTGAAGTCGACAAAGTTCAATTTTCTTATAGTGTAGGATAAATTTTTTTTTTTTAATCAAATTAAAATTTTTATTTGATGTCTGTAAATAAGATGTTATTAAAATGCTAGACTTATCTCTGCTCATAAATCGGACAATCACATCTTTGTATTACCATTGTTTAAATATGAATTAAAAAAGAGTAAACAAATTAAAAAATTAAGTCAATTGATTCGTTCAAATGAGTAATTCAAGTACTATCTATCTACTAATTAATTGTTCCGCGCGTACAAGGTTATAAAAATATTAAACAGTTTATAAAATATAATTTGTCAATTAAAAATGAGAGTTACTTCAAAAGCCTTAAAAAAATACCTTTGGTGTTCTGCTTGCTCGAGGCTGGCTCTTAACAATTTCAAATCTTAATTTTTTTATTTTAATTTTCTTAAATCTAAAATATTAGTTTTAATCATACATCATAATTTTAAAATTGTATTTTAAGTATAAGGCAAAAAATTACTTTTTTCTTCAAACGTCACTAAATCAGACATTACTCGACTCAGTAGCCGGTCGCAAAGTTTCACTTTTCCTCCGGCGGAGCTAAAGTGTTGCCATAGCAACACTTTACCTCCGCCGGAGCTAAAGTGGTGCCATAGCAACATCAACATACAAACACATAGCTACCTAAGAATCAACTATTGAAATTTTATTAATGTAATTTTCTTTAATAATTTAAATTCTCGATGTTTACTGACGTTGATGACAGTGTCAATTTGACAGCGCCGCGTTCCTATAGAAGCAGCCCATACTCCATATTCCATACTCACCTAGTTAGGTCTAAATCTAAACCTCTTTGAAAATTCGCTTTCCTTCAATTAAAAGTGACGTTCTTGTTTAAATTTGACCACATTTGAAGAAAAAATAGCATATTTTATTTGGAGGAAAAGTGACTTTTCATGGCTTACTCTCTATTATCAGCCTCACTTCGTTTGGCTGATAAACACTAATAAACACGAGCGCGCCATGAAAAGTGTCACTTTCCCTCCGTATAAAATAATATACTATTTTCCAAATCTGGCTTAGAATACTATTTTATAAACGTTCGATTTTTACTGCCCAGTTACCAAAAAATATCGCCGTGTATATTTTTTTAGTAACTGGGCAGTGTACTTTTAGTGCATGTCCGTCCTTATCCTAATTTTTCATGTAGTACCTATCCTATCGTGTGGATGAAATTTTTATACGGGGTAATTAAAAATCTGGTAATTTTCTTCACTCTGTATTTTGATTGTCCAGTTCGAGGTCCAGTTACTAAAAAAAATATTATTAGCGTAGCCCGAGGCGTAGCGTCAGTTTTACATTTTTTGAAATCTTTCCTAAACGAGGCCGCATCTTGAAAAGAGTTATTCCTACTTTTATGCTTAAAATATTTTTCACTTAATTATCTCAAAAAAAAATTTCCGGAGGTAAGATTCTATAATTCGGTAACCTAATGCGGGGTTGTTTTAATAACAGAGATGTTTTTATTAAGATTTTATGTAGGCTATTTATTTTAATAGTCATTTTTTATTTAATAAGTCATAATTGGGTGTAGTATATTATACCTACCTAATCATTATTTATAGGTATCTTGGATATTTACTCGCATATTTACACCTATACAGACTCCATACTGCGTTTTTACAAATACAAAAACATGATTCTGGGTTAGATATCAATATCAAATTAAAGCCCGTATTCACAAACGACAATTACCAAATAATTACGTAATCAGTTATCCCCATCTCCTTCTAATGCAATTAAACTGTATTATCTCCATCTCGTTCATTTAATTATTTTCGAGATATTACAGTACCAGAACGCTTAGTGAATACGGGCATAAGTGTATTTAAAGCAAGCCTGTAACGAATTTTCCAGCCGAAATGGCCTCATGAACGCTACTGATATATGATATATGTATAGGGATCGTGTATGTATTATATTATAGGGTAATAGGGTGTTTGTTAAATAATTATTGGTTCAATAAATAGGGGCTTCTTTGTTTATTCGCACTCAAATAATAGTCAGACAGAAACCACACTTCTAATGTTTTTTTTTTTTTAACATAATGAGTTATTAACAATAATTACCATCATCTTGGAGCGGCTTTTGGTGGTCTGTCTGTAGGCAGAACTTTTCATATTATCGGAATTTTTTGTAATGAAACAGGAGTAAGTTTTAAGCTAAACTTCGCTTGTCAGTGAATATCAGGAAAGGAAATACCTAACAACTGCGTTTCACGGTTTTTTGTTGAGGTACCTACTCGGGGTTTTCCACCACGTAAATAATTGGTAAATAGTCTATCTTTATATTATTCGAGTCTATATTATTCTTGCTTGAAGCAATCATTATTGTACGAGGTGTGCCAACAGTCAGTTCTTAAATATACTCGTCTTCAATCATGGAATATGAAATCCTCCCAATATTTCTAGGAAATTCTAGCTGTGAGCTAAAATGAACAGCCAGGGGTGGGACACTGACAATTAATATTGTCAACACTGCCAAATATTTCCAAAACATTGCCAAATATTTCCAAATACATACTGTCAAATATTTCCGTATAATACACGTTGATTAATTTCTAGATAGTCTGCCAAGGTCATATTTGTTTACGCTGCGTTGTAACGTCGAACATTATGACACTAAAAATGACAGTTAGAATTTGAAGGTTATTAAAGGGATCAAATGAAAATGTTTGACATTAGGAAGATGCAAAAACAATAAATTTAATAATCGATCACAACATCGCCCTGGCTTTGTTGTCAACTTTTCTATCCAAAATAATAAACTGATTTTGTTCTGTTTACGTCTGTCAGTTTTAAGAGTTAATTTTTAATTTTATAAAATAAATTAAAAATTATTAGAATTATCTAAAAAGTGATAGATTATCTTTAAAAGTAAGCAAAATGCCAAAACATATAAGTAAAGAAGCGCAACAGCAGATGGTGGCAAATTTATTCGAATACTTTGGAAACGAATCAATGAATGGGGGCCATTATACCCCTAACATCAGTGAGCAAGGTATAAAAATTATTTTATAGGTTCAAATACTACTGACATCAAGTAATAAATATTATGATTTAGAGGGTAGCTGAAGCTCTGAAATTGTCGCTTTGGTACCGTCTCTACATACTCTACATACCGTCCTCAAAGACAAGTATATATTTGAGTGCAGCAAATCTTCTCTTTTGTGCGTCTTAAAGAAAATTGGATTTAAATGGAAAAAAGACAATCCACGTCGAGGTCTCCTGGAATTAGGTCACATTATTGTTAAAAGAGTGAAGTTCCTACGCGCATATGTTAGATTACAAAAGAGAAGGCATCTTACCAATAATTTGTGTATATAGACGAAACATGGATCTCTCAAAACGGCACAATGGGAAGGTCTTGGCAGGATCAAAACCCACGCAGTGTCAAGAAACTGAACAGAAGACAGAAGGCAAAAGGTGTTTTAAATACTTATAATATAATATGTTATAATGATGTATAATTAGGCATTAAATATAATATCATTTATTTTCATTATTTAGGTACATAGTTTTGCATGCAGGTAAGATAAATGGTTTTTCTACTCCCAATCTTTAATATGCATATTAAATATGAATCACCAGTGCTTTAATGGGTCTCATTAAGATACAAATTTTTATTAAAGCACTGGTCAAGCTATCCAATGGCAGAGGAGCATTTGCAATCGAATCGGTGCCTTTTCGCTCACAATCGGGTCGGCAAGCCAACCGAAGTCACAGAGTTGTCACACTCACGACATAAATTGCCTTGTGATATAAGTTCTGTATTTCTGAAAAAAAATTCTGAACGTTTATTTAATTTAGAACATAAGTAACATTCAAAGGAAATTTATCAAGATTTTATGTTACCTTAATTAATTTGATAAGTAGGTATATCGTGTAAAAGATGGGAAGATAAAGTATTATATCATTCGTAGCGCTCCGTTAGTATTCAAAGCGGCAACGCTGCGACCCGCGTTGCGCAGGTAAAATATATCGTAATTAATGGCTGTCGATGTTATTAAAATTAGTAATTATTAATCTCAAAATCGAAGCGTAAAATTCGGAATTCGAACTTCGCATAATAAAAATTACGCAGTAGTGAGTAGTGCCCTTTAAACTTGATACTAAAACATGTCTCAGCAGAATAACCTTAGCGGCGAACAGAAAATTGGGTAATATGCGTAAGCAAATAGCTATCTTAACCTCTAATGATCCGCAATTGTACACGGGTCATTGTTAAAAATATATAATTTTTTAATCTTTTCTATGAAATAAAAAAGGGTCGTAGAAAAAATAGTGTATGGAACTCGCAGATAATGGCTATTAATACGCTCTTATGATGGTTAAGACACTCGCCTACGGCTCGTATCTTAACCATCATACTCGCGTATTAATAGCCTTCATTATAAGCTCGTTGCATAATATACTATTTGTTGATGGGGCAGAATTGATTTTCTGCTCTTCATCAACAAAAGATCCAGATTATCATGGAGAGATGAATCATGAAAAGTTTACCAAGTGGTTCGAAAACCAGTTAAAGCCAAGTTACCTTCTGTGATTATTATGGACAATGCGCCTTACCACAGTGCAGTTGAAAATAAAACACCAATTTCTTCTTCAAATAAACAACAAATTGACGAATGCGCTGCTTCACTGCGCAGGAAGAACATTGGTTTCGAGCCTTTTCGCTGAAAGCTCAGCTCCTAGACATTTGGGGCTGACATTTGTCTCCTAGACATTTGTGAATAAGTATATTTTGTATTGATTTTATGATTTTTATATAACTAAAATGCTTATTGGTTTCACAACAGGAACAAAAGAAACCAAAGCAGTATATAGTGGATTCCTTATAGCTAGCTGAACAGTATGGAGACAAAATTCTTCGACTTCCACTATACCATTGCATTTTTAATCCAATCGAACATGTGTGGGGTATTATAGCAAAGCCGAACTTCAATCGTCCTTTAAGCGATGAGAGTACCGACGTTATTTCTCTTTGGCGAAATACACATCATACTGGTGTTACGGCAGAAATGTGGAATGTTTTAATTAGGTATTAATTTAAGAAACTGATTATATGACTCTGAATATTAAATTATCAATTGTCAAGTTTTGCATTAATTTATATTATTTGTAATTTGTGTATAACTTTCCAATAAAATGTTCTTTACAAATAGGTGCTTGTTATTTTTTCATTATAAATACCTTTTATGAATTAACATCATCGTTATATTCAAAAAGAAACCTTAAATTCTTTTTATTTTCAAATAAACAAAAATTGTTGATGATGTAATAAATTATGTCTATTTATTTTGTGATTCCTCATCCTCATTGCACCTACAAAATTCGAGATCTGACATCACTGCTGAATTTTCATGTGACCTTGGTAGACTATCTAGAAATTAATCAACGTGTAGGTATTTTTGCATGGAACTTTATTTTGAGGTATATATTTCCAAAATATGTGCGTCGGTTTAGAGGTTTAGAGCAACAACATTTATTACTAACTATGTAACAAAATGGTACCTACACTAGTTTTTTTATAATTTTTGATTTGTAAAATTTTTGTAAATATTTGTAAATATTGGGAAATATTTAGAAATACTTGCATGGAACTCATGGAAGTATTTCAGCACTCAATGGAAATATTTCAGGAAAAAGGGGTGTTTTAGAGATAGGTATAGAGCCAAATTTAAAGGGGTAGTTCCTCATATAAAATATAAACCGAAAAAATAAATTATTTCAGCTTATATTTATTTCGTTTAAAAAATACAAGGTGTAAAAAAAATAACAGTTTTTGGTTATGACTTATAAGTCGTGTAAATTTAAACCGGTTTTGACGAAACTTGGCATCAACAATAAACAAACAGAGACCTTTAATTTTGCTATTTCAGGTTTTGTAGGGGTCTTCCAGTGGGTAGATATTCAGGGTCGGTCCCCTTTTCCCTGCTCGCTCTTGTAAAGTTGACATCACAAAATCAAGCACTCCAACTTTTGACATGAGTTCTTCAAAAAAAAAAGGTACTAACTTAGCGCCGCACTCCAAATAATTGCAAAGTGCAACAGTTCTCGGGTGCTCTTTTGATTCTAAAATAATAGTTCTAGAGTTCCTGGTACAAAAAAAAAACTTCTGCATTAAGTGTGCAAAAACGTATTTCACACTATCACACCTGATTTGCAGCCGGCTGAGCTGAGTCCGGATAGTTGTGCAAATTTCCGGTCCGTGACAAGAATCCGAGTTGTAGACTAGCTCGCTGGACTCGTTCGTGAAGATTTGTACACGGATTAGCATTTGTGAAATCTGCATACATGGATAATAAAAAAAAAACGATATTTTGCGAAAAGCAGTATTTTTACTTTTAGGAAAATAATAAACAAAATGAGGTGCTAACTTTTTTTTATTATGGCATTCTTGAATTCCAGATCTCCAAAGGCCTGATAAATACATTCTAATGCAAGTGAAACTGACACGAGTGGTGCTCATTTTCCCCCAGATTTTCCCTGTCTATTCGCACTTATGAGGCCACTATAGATAGCGTAAGAAGCTGCGGAACTGACTTGAAGCCTGGAACTCGTTGAATTTTTACCGATTTTTACAGCACTGTCAAGTTCTGAGTTCCCCTATTTGGGCTCTAAGTAGTGTTAGTGGAAAAAGCATGAGTGGTGCTAATTCAGTTGGCGATTTTGCTACCATCGTTCCGGAAGTAACTCACTTAGGTAGGACCGAACCTGTTTAAAAGCTTGCTCCGCTATATTAGCTTCATTTTTGCAGAACTATTCAAGATTATACCAGAAGGGCTTGAGAACTATTATTACTGAGCCCCTTTCAGAACTGTAGAGCTAGACTAAAAGAGCTCGGAACTCATGTCAAAAGTTGGGGTGCTTAATTTTGGGGTACCAACTACCAACGTTATACGAGTTTTTCCCTTCTTATCTTTTACGCCACGGATTTTTTTTTTATTACAAAATCGTTATTCAACATGCTCATACGTTTTAGAACAAAAAATTATTCAATAGTTTTTTCTTGCGCCGCACCGTTTTTGAGATATTTTAAATTTTCTCGGGTAATGTAAATTATTGATTTCAATAATATATACAGGGTGTCGCTAAAAAGTACCACCAACGTTATACCACAGATTTCGGAATAAAAAATATGACGATTTAACGAAAATTATTTATGTCAAAAAAGACACCCTTTTCAAGATACATCCCTTATAAGGGCGTCAAAGAAATACACGTTTTCCAAGTCAAAAATGAATTAACTGAGAAACGTAAAAATTTTATTGCAGACTACTATTGTTAGGAGCAATAGACTGACGTAATTTTACAAACATTGACATACAAGCTGTTCCTGTTTTTGATATCACGTCTCACTTTTTACTCCAGAACTTTTTTATCCGTGCGTCCCTGATTAATTCTGTATTTTTTATCCACAGGTGTAGGTAAGTATTACTAAACTTGTAAACTTTTTGACCTGTTATAAAAGTTTTGTATCTTGCCTCGTATCTTGCATGATTTTCTCAGAATTAAATTTAATGATGGACTTATACGTAACGAAACATATTTGTGAAAATCTCATTTTAATAAAAAAAAATTATTTCACAAAAACGACTTTAATAAACACATTTATTGACCTTGGAAATAATCGTAGGAGGCGGTGAATCGAAAGTTTCTCATTCACTTCATTTTTTACTTATTTTGAAAAACAAAACGTGGATTCAGTTCAAAGGCGTATTTTGAAACAAGGGCCACTTTAGACATAAATAATTTCGGACAAAACGGCATATTTCCAACCCAGGAACCAGTGATAGAACGTTGTAGTTGAAAATATTATTTAAATTGAAAAAGTGATTTTCAGAAATACGTTTTCAGTAGGTACTTCTACTTAAGTAGTGTAGGTTCATCAAAAATAATCAATTACGAGAAAACGATGCAACATGCGAAACTTTTATAATAAAAGCCAAAAGTTTAATAATACTTTAGCCGAGACTTTAGCCTTTGGATACAAAATACAGAATCAACCAGTGGCGTGCAGATAAAATAGTTCTGCGTAAAAAGTGAGACGTGACATCAAAAATAGTAACGTCCTGTATGTCAATGTTTCTAAAACTACGTCTAAAACAATAGTAGTAGGCGGTGCCATTTTGAAGTCTCTCAGATAATCCCTTTTTGACTTATTTTAGAAAACGTGTTTTTGGTTGACCCCCTTTTAAGGGCTTTATCTTGAAAAGGGTGCCTTTTTGGACATACTTCGGTTAAATCGTCATATTTTTTACTCGGGAATCTGTGGTAGAGCATTGGTGGTATCTTTTAGCGATACCCTGTATAAGTCATCTGACCGAATTCTTATGCGAAATCTTGTTCTTAATGATTAGTGACATTGCCTGAGGAAACTTCAAATATCTCAAAAACGGTGTGCCGTGTGAAAAAAAAAACAAAGAATATACTTTTTTTATTCTAACATCGAGTCTAAAATGCACGGGCTATTAAATAACGTTTGCGTATTTGCGATAAAGTGAGTGGCGTAAAAGATACGGGGGAGGGGGGAAGGGGCGGCAACCCTGATGAATATCTACGCCACTGGAAGATGTCTAATAAACCTGAAATATTCAAATTTTAAATATCTTTTTTGGTTTATTATTCATGGCAAGTTTCATCACAATCAGTTTAAATTTAAGCGAGTTACCTATAACTTAAAAGCTCTTATAGTTTTTGAAATTTTTACACCATGTATCTTTCAAACGAAAAGTCTTTTTGAGGTGTATTTATTTTCCAACTTTCATTAGAGGAACTACCCCTTTAAATTTAGCCCTATATCTCCGAAACACTTTGTATGTGCATGCGATTATAATAGCCCAAAGCAGGCTGGATATTTCCAAATAATGCCAGAATATTTCTAATTAATTACCAAAATATTTCGAAGTACTCGTAAGCATGGCCAGATATTTACAAATATTTACAAACATTACCAAAGTTGTGTACAGTAATTCTCATCAGTGTAGCATCTCTCGTGTAACAGAGAAGCTTTTTTCATTAATATTTCTAGTTTTTTTTTTTTTTATTTATTCCTTTTTAAGAAAGCTTATTAATTTGAACGATCTTTTTAAATAAAATTTTTCCCCCTGTATTTCTGCTTATACGCAGGAAATGATCAGGAAAAACTATAACGGGATTCTTCTATTCGATTCCCGCAACATTTTTTCGAAAACTCAATAATGGTGGATTTGAAAATTGTTTTTTACAATAATAATTATCGGCATCCTTAATATGCTTATTAAATTCTCAGATTCGATTCACTAATAAGAAAAAGTACCTAGTTAAAAAAAAAAATGAAAAAAGTTTTCTAGAGTTAAAAAAATTGTTAGTAGACAACCTTGTGGCGTTCATATTTATTGTTTGAGTACCTAGAATCATCCCCCGAGTTTGTTCTCATCATATCTGATAAAGGACGCCCTTTACACGAGAAAATCTAAACCCATACTTAGGTCGAGAGCGAGGTCAAAAGTGACGGGGAACCTTTCACGAATCTGTTTACCTACAAGAATCGGAGTTTTATCCCCCTTTTCAATTGAACGTAACTCCGGGGGGTTTGAAGTTTGCTTTTATTGGTGACTCATTTTTTTGCATGGCCTAAGTGTGATTTTTGTTATTAATTTTTTTAATAACTCTCTAGATCAACTCTAGATCTATCATCTAGCAAATCTAAATGAAGTTTTTAGCCTCGTTTCTAGCAAACTTCAAATTCATTGGAGTTACCTACGATGTAAACATGGAATAAGAGCTCGGATAAAACTCCCATCTCGTAGGTATGAACATGAACGCATTTTGCTTATTGCTTGATTATATTATTTTGCGATGGTGAAGGGTTTTGTTCTTGAATAAGGTTCTGCGGTCTACCGGTTTTGCTAATAGGTATCTTAAATAATGACCTATTCTTGAATGAACCCTGCACCCTCTAGGTATATTTTTAGGGCATTTTCGCACCTTAATTGCCTATATGTACCTTTAGAACTTAGCAACTAGTAGAAAACTGGATTTTGTTAAAAAAGAAAAAAGTAACAATGCAATGAAGTGAAATTTCTCACTGAACACAAAGTTAATTAAAAAATAAAAGCTGGAGTAAAACACAAAATAATTATACAAATCAAACAATTGAGAAAAAACTTTTTACTATAATTTTGTAAACATCAATAAACATAAACATACATAATTAGTAATAATACATAATTACATTTCTATATAATTAATTTTCTCCATTAAAAGAATATTCTCATCATCGTTAACTCCAAAACCAACTCTCACTTCTCTAAACTCATCTTCATCGACATGACAACCCGCTAAATTAACAGTTCTTCAACAGCATACATGAATGCAAATTAAGAACGACTATGCTAATTCAATAAATCGAAAGAATGTCTTCATGTTTACTTACATCGAACACAATCGGATCCAGCCACAACAGATAAACACATTCATCAAACTCTAGTATAACACCACCGACACCACTTCACATGTACATGTAGAACGACCTTTAATTGTGTTATTAACCCGCGATTTTGCCGGACGTTGTTTGTTCAACACAGAGGCACACGTCTTCGTCGAACCCCAACAACTTGACCAGCAACCAGCGACCAGACCAGCAGCTCAACACGCTGTGCCTTCCACGACCGGCTGGCGCGAACTAATCCGCACAAGAAAGCAGAGAGATAGAGAGGATCGAATAAAATGAAATGAACGAACGAGCAACGTGCTCGATGTGCAGCTCTTCTCGTGACTCCGATATCACGACATACGACATCGTTGCCATGCAGGGGAAGATATCGCTTAAAATTAGGAAAATTGGAGCATTCTGGACACTGGAACTATTATGTTGAACTGGAACTGGGGACTGAGGATTGTTCAATGTTCAGATATTTGTCTGGGACCCATGGTCAATCCACAATCAAAAAGCTGCTAAGAGACGCAAATAAAGTTCTAAGTGGAGGCGCACAATTTTAGGTATCTTCTTGGTGCTGCATAAAAAATTTGAGTCATTATTTAACCCAAGTCAAGTTAGCCACGCTTCGGCCAGCCACGCTTTCGGCCAGGGGAAGGAATTCGATTAGATACCTAATTTCAAGCAAAAAAAATTTTGTCGTTAATTTGGACCTTTTTTAGCAGTTTTCAGTATTTTCTTAAGTTTCTGAAGTCCGTGGCCAAAAGCGTGGCTGGCCATTATTATGAATTTTCGGGATTTTGTGCGCCAAATTTCAACAAAAATTATTTTTTCAGTTTCGTAAGTCCATGGCCGAAAGCTTCGTAATTTCGTAAAAATTTCGTAATTTTTTATAAAATTTCAGTAAAAATGATTTTTCAGTTTCTTCAGTCCCGCGGCTGGTCAATATAATGAAATTTCGGGATTTCTTGAGCTAAATTTCAGCAAAAATGATTTTTCAGTTTATCAAGTGGAAGCGTGGTTGGTCATTATTATGAAATTTCCCACCTTTTTCAGAATATTTTCAACAAAAATTATTTTCCCAGTTTGTTAAGTCCGTCGCCAAAATCGTGAGTGGCCAATATTTCAAAATTTCTGTCTTTTTTTAACAAAATTTCAATGAAAATTCATTTTCAGTTCATTAAGTCCGTCGCTGAAAGCGCGGCTAGTCATTATTTCAAAATTTTTGACTTTTTTGAGCAGAATTTCACCAAAAGATAGTTTTTTCAGTTTATTAAGTCTATGGCCGAAAGCGTGGCTGGTCATTATCATGAAATTTCGGATTTTTTTACAAAATTTCAGCAAAAATGATTTTTCTGTTTCTTCAGTCCTTGACCGAACGCGTGGCTAGTCATTATAATGAAATTTCGGAATTTATTGAGAAAAACTTCAGCAAAAATTCTTTTTTCAGCAAAATTTCAGCACAAATTATTTTTTGAGTTTCTTAAGTCCGCGGCTGAAAACGTGATTGATCATGAAATTTCAGACTTTTTCAGAATATTTTCAGTAAAAATGATTTTGCAGTTTGTCAAAAATGTTTGTGGCCGAAATCGTGACTGGCCATTATTTAAAATTGTCTGAGTTTTTTTTTTATCAGAATTTCAGCTAAAATATTTTTTTAGTTTCTTCAGTCTGTGGTCGAACGCTTGGCTGGTTATTATAATAACATTTCGGGATTTCTTGAGCAAAATTTCAGCAAAAATGATTTTTCAGTTTCTTATCTTAAGTCCGCGACTGAAAGCTTGGTTGGCCATGATTATGGAATTTCGCACATTCAGCAAAAATAATTTTTCCAGTTTATTAAGTATGTGACCGAAAAGTGAATGGCCAATATTTCAAAATTTCTGACTTTTTTTTATTCAAAATTTAAGCAAAAATGATGTTTCAGTTTATTAAGTCCATGGCCGAAAGCGCGGCTGGCCATTATTTCTAAATTTTTGACTTTTTTGAGCAAACTTTCACAAAAAAAAATTGTTTTTCCAGTTTATTAAGTCCATCACCGAAAGCGCGGCTGGTCATTATTATAAAATTTCGGATTTTTTACAAAACATCCGTGGCCAGCAGGGCCGTCTTAACCATTGGGCTAATAGAGCTTTAGCCCAGGGGCGCGAGCGTTTTGGGGGTGCAAATTATAATTCAAAATCTTTTAATTTTCCTGTACTTTTACCAATTTTTATTACTAATTGCTAATTTTCTCTATAGCACCTCCTATAAAATGACACTGGTAAAAATTGAAACACCCTGTATTGACTTTTTTTTCAATTTTAGTTACAGTGGCGGTTCGTGGATTGAAAAATTGGTGAAGTGAAGATTCCGTACAGGAGAAAGTATGGTCAGCTAGAAAATTCAATTTTTGCAAAATCCGGTTAGGTGTATTTTTTGCTGCAGTGTCCTGTTAGACTCCTGCTAGACGAAACCTGGCCAGCGCGAAAATTCGATTTTTGCAGAATCCGTTTAGCTGGATTCTTTTGTAATTTCGGTTAGGCAAACTCCGGTCAGCTCTAAAATTATTTTTTGGAAAGTCTGTTAAGTTAGAAAATTAAATTTTTGCAAAGTCCGCGGTTATCTTGATGTTTTCTTTTCTAAGCTCGGCTAGACGAAATCTGGTAAGCTCGAAAATTTGATGTTTGAAAAATCCGATACTCAATTTTCATGATTTGCAAAGCTCGCTCAGCCCGAAAAATCGAGCTTTTCATTTGAATATGTCGGACATAGCAAAAAAATGACCATTATCAAAAGATCTTGTCAAATTAGATCTTACAAAAAAGACAAAAACAAAAAAAAACAGACTTGGCACTTTATATTTTTTATAGCCTTTTTATAGTCCATGAAGAAATGGACCTATCATACCGTCACAAACAACTCACCCTACTGGAATATGGGATTGTTGTCCATCGCTTTCCGCCCTACCGTTGTGAGGTGAGTCCAAGTGAATTGATTTGGGGCTCAGGTAAAATCTAAGGCTGCAAGAGAAAATAAAACCTTCAGTTTCCGGAAATAAAATCATTGCTCCATGATGTATTAAACCACGGAACTCACAAGAATGGGCAAAAATGTATACAAACCTTTTATAAAAGAGAAAACTCCTATGTGGGATTTAGACGTACGAATTAACTTTCTGGTGGAACCATTAACCATTGCTGTTGTGGCTTTGTTAACGCTGAGATACGCCTGGCCTGAACAACGTTGATTATAGTAGATAGCATTTCTATTATGTCATTGCTGTCATTATTTCTGTATTAAATCTGGTTGTGATTTTTTGCCCTGTGAGGTGCATCAGTATACCCGGGAAAAGGTATGAAGAACACTCGGTAAGTTTTATTTTGCTGTTTTTTGTTATCGATTTGTATGTTGAAAAAAATTCATTTTTCGTTTATATTCCTTTTTATAGCATAGCACACCCTGACTAATTATAATGCAATAATTCTCCTTCACCTCTCCGCACTTCTCTCGATAATTTTGCGTTATCTTAATCCCAGGCTATTTATTATAATTATACGCTTTAATATTTTGTTTTGTTGTTACACCTCCTTATCATTTATATGCAAAATCTAAAAACAAATATTTCGGGAACAATAATAATATTCCTGTCAGCTGCTTGATCCGTTGAAGGAAAAAAAAAATAGCTACTTTTTATACGTTCGATTTCTCGATTTCGAGAAAAAAAATCATAAAGATAAGCGCGAAACAGATAAGAGGATGGACTTTCCGGGTGATTCGGCTAAAACTATAAAATTAAGTTAGTATTCCGTAAACATTTAAATACTTGGACTATATTAATAAATATGGACCCCGCCTTCCCTATCTTAGCTTGAAGTCAGTTTTGGTTTGTTGATATTCTCTCTCGCACTCATATGCCACAGAATTCTGTGCATATGCTGCTTTTGACGGGGTAAGGGGAACGACGTAAAACGTAAACAAACAGAACTCAACGGCAGTGGCGCGCTCGAGTTCAGTTATAGGAAATGTAATAATTACATAAATTATAATAATGATCATAATATTCATAATATTCATAATATTATTTGCAGTTTTTGTTACAAAAAACATAAATTATGGGAATACTAATAGATATTAAATTAAGAAAATATATACTTATACCTACCTATACAAAATAAAAGGTACAAAAAGGTAATAACAATTTAGCAAATAAAAAATCGATAGGAAAGTCGGAAAGCAATATACATCAGTAGGTACCTAAAATATTTTTTCAATTTCTTACATACCTATTTAGTTAAATGTTAAATGTTAAATGTTCTTTATTTTCCAGTAGACAACTTTACAATGAATTGCATAGGAATAGTCAAATATAAAACAAATTTATTCTAAAAATAAATTAAACGAACCTAATTGAAAATATGTCAGATACCTAATCACTAATTTTAAAATGCCCCGTATTGCTAAAGTTTTGTTCTGATATTGCTGGGAGTGAATTCGTCTCAATTTTAGAAGAATTAATTGCCGATAAAAAATGAAAGATCATGGAAAAAGTTCACCACATTTAAAATTTTTTTTTTTTTAAGTAAAAATTTTTGGCGCATCAATGCTAAAATTATTAGCGCCTTTCGAGATTTTATAATTTGTGTAGTAGGTCTGTGTGTTTGATGTAGTCAAGTACATTGTCGGTATTCTGTCTGTTTAAGGCTTCTGATATGTTAATGTTTTCTAAATTGTACTTTTTTCGTTGTATGTTATATTTTCTACAATGTAGTATGATATGTTCTACGGTAAGAGGAGTAAGGCAGGTGTCGCATGTAGGGGGCGGGGATCTGTCTAGTAGGTGTTTATGGGTGAGGGCTGTATGGCCGATTCGGAGGCGGTTTAGGGAGACATCAGGTTTGCGGTTTTCTTGTGACGGCCAAGGTCGGGTGTTTGGTTTTATTTTGCACAGTTTCTGGGGGGTATTCTTCCATTCTTCCTGCCATTTCCTCATTATTGAGAGCTTTAGCGAGCTTTTGATGTCAACCGTAATGGCTAGGTCTGTTTTTTCTCCGTCGACTGCTGCTTCCTTCGCTAGTTGGTCTACCATTTCATTTCCTTTTATTCCCTGGTGAGAAGGAATCCAGATTAGTTTTATTATTTTTCCAAGGACTGTAGAGTGAGATATTTCTTCCTGAATGTCGCTGGCGACGGGGTGTTCCGTATCATATTGGGATATGGTGTGAATAGCGCTAAGGGAGTCTGTGAGGATCAGGTATTCTTTTGTGTCAGTAGTGTTTATATATTTCGTAGCCTGTAGGATGCTGAAAAGTTCAGCTGAGTGGATGGTGCTGTACTTTGGAAGTTTGAACTTTCTAGATGCTATGTGAGTGTGTAGGAAGGCCGCTCCCATGCTGTCTTGTATTTTTGACGCATCAGTATAGATTTGTTCATATGTCTGGTAGTTGTTAATAATTTCCAGAAACATTTTTTTGTGATGAAGCGAGGATACCTCGTTTTTTTTTAATTTTGTTAGGGATGTGTTAGTCTGCGGTCTGGATTTTTTCCAAGGTGGGCTATTTGGGTAGGGATTGTAGCGTGGTGTCGGGAGGTCTGTTATATGTGAATTTTTTAGGATGCTTGATATTCTGACTTGTATTGCGGCGGGGATGTTACGGTTCTTATTATTATCGATGTTGGGTCGAAATGGGAGGACATAGGCAAGAACTGGGTGGGATTTGAGTTGTAAGAGGCCGTTTATGTAGGTGAGGGTCATACGGTGTCGTCTAAGTGGCAGAGGACATTCCCCGGCTATACTTTGTAGACTTGCAATAGGACTCGTGTGGAAGGCTCCTGTAGCTAATCTAAGGGCTGTGTTTTGGACAGTTTCCAGTGATTTTAAAATTTTGCCTTTCGCGGATTGATAGGCTATGCAGCCGTAATCGAGCTTTGATCTGATCAGGGTTCTATAGATGTACATTAACGTGTCTCGGTCAGCTCCCCATTTTAGGTTTGATAAAGACTTCATAATATTAATTCTGAGGTGACATTCATTTTTTAACGTTTTTATATGCGGTACCCATGTTAATTTTTTGTCAAGGATCATTCCCAAAAACCTAAACTCCGTGACATGTTCTATCTGTTTATTGTAGAGCGTGAGTTTTGGTGGGTTTGTTTGCTTTTTTTGTCTGCTAAACTGCATACATTTAGTTTTGGTCGCCGAGAACTGCATCCCGTTAAGTTTGGTCCATTTCTCCAACTCTGATATCGCTTGCTGTAAGAGCTTATCTGATGTTGCGGTGTATTTCCCTCTGCAATATATGGCAAGATCGTCTACGTATAGCGACGACTTTATTGGTTTGTTCAAATTTTGTGTGATGTTATTTATTGCAACGAGAAATAGAGTAGGGCTAAGAACAGATCCTTGAGGCAATCCGTTTTTTTGCCGAAAAGTGTTGGAGAAATGTCCGTCAACTCTGACGTTGAACGTCCTGTTAGTAAGAAAGTTCCTGATGAAATGGAGAATGTTGCCATTAAGGTTGATTTTTTCAAGTGTCTTTAGGATTTTGAAAGTCCACGCAGTATCAAAGGCTTTATTTATATCGAAGAACACGGCAGTGGTTTGTTGTTTATTTTTAAAGGATTCTATTATTTCGGATTCCAAGCATATAATCTGGTCAATGGATGAACGCCCGCGACGAAATCCACTCTGTGTGTTAGACAGGAACCCTTTAATCTCCAAGAACCACAGAAGCCTTTTGTTTACCATTCTTTCGAATAGTTTGCATAGGCAGCAGGTGAGGGAAATAGGTCTATAGTTGAGTATATTGGTGGCGTCTTTGTTTGGTTTCAGGATGGGGACGATGTGTGCTTTGCGCCATTTTTCAGGGAATGTGTTTGAGCTCCAAATTTTGTTGAATATTTTTAGGATGTGCTGGGTTGTATCCTGTGTCAGGTTTTGTATCATAATAAATGGTACTGTGTCAGGGCCAGCACTCCTATTTTTGCATTTTTTAAGAGCCGATGTCAGTTCCCAGATGGAGAATGGATCGTTGATGGGATCGCTGTTATTGCGGATGTTCAGCTGCTCGGCTTCTGTGGTTGTCTTATATATTAGGAAGTCAGGGTCATATATTTCGTCACTAAATGTGGTGCTAAGATTTTCGCCAATCTTGTCGGCTATTATCTGAGGATCTGTAATCACGGTCGTTCCATCCATAATGGTTGTTGGACCCCTTGTTACTTGGAATCCTTTTATATTTTTGATTTTCTGCCAAACTTCTTTAATTGGTGTATTTTTATTCATTGTTGCAACATAGTTTTCCCATGATTTTCTCTTGCTTACTTTGATTGTGCGTTGGGCGAGTGCTCTTGCTTTTTTCAAATTTATGAGTGTTTCTATAGTGGGGTGTTTTTTGTGGCGGTTGTATGCTTTTTTGTTAGCTCTTATGGCATTTTTACATTCTTCATTCCACCAAGGGACATTTCTTTTCTGGAAAGCTGTATGTTTTGGGATACACATATCGGCTGCTTCAAGAATATTTGTTATTAGAGCATCTGTCAGTGTATCGGCAGTGTCTGAGGGACCTATTTTTTTTATTTGACTGTACGTTATTTTTCTAAACATATCCCAATCAGCTTTATGGAAGTTCCATCGTTTTGTAGATATTTCGTTTCTTTGCGGACTAGGAAACTTAACTTCGATTGGGAAGTGATTAGATCCGTATAGGTTATCTATAACGTCCCAACTTGCGATTGTAGCTGTTTTTGGGTCAGCAAGAGTCAGGTCTATATTTGAGAATGAGCCCGAGGCAAAGCATATGTGGGTGGGCTTTTTGGTGTTTAGCAGTATTATGTTGTCTTGATCAATAACCTTTTCTATTTGCGACCCTCTGCTGTTCGTGGTTTTGGATCCCCAGCGGGTACTGTGCGAATTTAGGTCCCCTGTTATTATGAAAGGAGGGGAGATTTGTTTAACTATGTTTTGGATGTCATCGTGCTTGAATTTTTTGTTGTGTGGGAGGTATATGTTGCATATGGTGAGTGGGATTGTGTGCGTAATTTTTACTGCTATTACTTCTAAGTCTGTGTTAATTCTAAGTTGTTGGGTAGGAAATTTTGTTTTCGTTAATATTGCAACCCCGCCGCTAGCGTTGCCATCAGTGATACGATCTTTGCGGAAGTGATTGTAGGCATGCATTTTGAGCGAGTTAGCTGGTTTGAGATGGGTTTCCTGTAGGCATAGTATGTCGGGGTCTTTGTCTTTTATCAGGAGTTGGAGGTGTCCTAGGTGTGTAAGGACACCATTACAGTTCCACTGAATTATTGAGAACATTTTTGGTTATTTATTTATTTGTTTTAGTTGTTAGGTCTGCGGGTTGTGCTTAGTAGCTTGTATCTGACATTGCGCCGTCGTGGTCAGTTAAGTCTGCTGAGTGTATGTCCTCCATAGATTCAGCATCAAGAAGGCGTAAATGGCTGGGTGTGTCTAGGAAGTTATTGGAGGTTAGGATTTGGCCTTGGATTCTTTTGACTATTCGGGTGCATCTATTTTTTATACTTCTTTCTTTAAGATAGGGTCGTATGTCTTGGAGTGTTTTTATTAATATATTTATGTCTTCTGTATGTTTTTTTGCTTCTGATAGGGGATCGGGGTTGCCGACGCAGTCTTCTAGAAATGCTTTGATATTTACAAACGGCATTAGGAATTTGTTAGGTTCTGTTTCCATGATTTCTTTAAGTGGTTCAAGAGAAGTTTCTGTATATATATATAGATTCTGTCGAGCTATATGTTTTTTGTTTCTTTTTGGGTTGCCTAATGTTCTTGATTTGACTTGATTCATGATCAGGAGGATTTGGAACAGCGAAGGGTGTGGAACTGTTTGCTGTGAGGATGTCGGGAGATGAATTGGCGTCGACATTTGCTGTTGTGTTTGTTGAAAGGGTTGCGGCTGTTCTTTTTTTAGTTTTGTTAATTTCTGCGGGTAAATTTGGTGTGCTGGCGTCCCGTTCCAGTGGAGTCTGGTTGGGGATTTGACATTGGTCTGCTTTGTGTCCCTGTTGCTTACATAAGAAACAAACGAGTTCACCTGTACTCAGGAAGATTCTGTATTCTGTGCCGTCGTGTGTTAGAGTGAATGATGGAGGGAGGTTTAGATTTTCATTCGGTTGAATATAGATTTGCCTTCTGAAACTTAGCATATGTGAGAACTCGTCACCTTCAAGACCCGCGCGGAGAAAGGACATTGGGGAAACGATCTTACAGCCAAATGTCTGTAGGGATAGTATCAGGTTTTCGTGCGGGACTGATGGGCAGACATTTGAGAGTATTAAGCGCTTGGATGGGGTTATTAGGCGACGAATGGGGATTTCATTGTCGCCTATTTTTATTTTATTGTGAACTGTGACAATTTCGTCTACCAGTTCCTTTCTCGTAAGAAATATACAAATACGATTGCGCGATATTCTGGATGCATGAGTCATGTTTTTTGCTCCTACTATTTTGCTTATTGGCAGAACATAATCAGTAAGTTTTAAATTATCATTTTGGACGACATCTAATACTATTGCAAGTTCTTTTTTTGGGAAAAGTTCAATTTTTGTGACATTTGCGTACGTTTGGTTAGGTTTTGTTTGTTGACTTTGTGAGGGGGAATCATTCTGGGTTGAATTCATTTTGTTTGTAAATCTGAAACTCTTGTAGTTAAAAGTTTCAGTTTATAGTAGTTAATTAGTTGGGGTTTTATTAGCTTAGTCTACGGTGGATACGAAGCTATAGGCATAATGTTAAAGAAATGTAATTTGCACGGCGAGTGCCGTTGCCTTGAGCGCTATCGCGCGGCAAGAAATTATCTTCGTTTTCAGCTGATAATTAAATGACTCTGCTGTGTTTATTAACAATAAATATAGGTACCTATTCAATATTTAACTTATAAGAACTAGGACTTATCTGGTTATCCTATGCGTAGATCGTCTTGAAATGTCAGCTTGGACTCGGTAGCAGCTACCTGGGTCGAACTGTGCGAAATCTCGGAATTATCTGTCCAGTGAAGGGCGAATAATGAACGTTATTTCAGGAACACGTCGTGAACGAGTATACGCGGTGTCGCGTCCGGATTTTAAAAATTTGCACCTTAAAATTAGTAATAATCTGAAATTTTTTTAACGTTCGTGCAACCGGGTCAAAGTCTTCTATTTCATATTCTTTGATGATATTGTTTGAATATTATTCCCCCTCTCCATATTCTGTTTATCTTAAATTAGAGGTTGACAATAATAATAGGTAATTATACTTTCAAAAAGTCAGTATTTTTTATTTATTTAAATGGAATAATTTTTCCAAGTTGCATTTTTCAAAGTATTCCAGTAGGTATTCAGTATGCTTTCGAAAATGAAAAAAAACTGTCAAACAATAATTGTTTTCACAAATTAAAAGATAAAACACTTACACTACGCTACGCCCATGACCATGTATGCTTTGTTTTGATTGACGGCTTTGCGTTGCTTACGTAGGAAACTGATAGACTTACCTTCTTTCGAAGTTTTCTCAAAAACAGAACACGTTTTCGCCACTTTTTTTTAACTTAATTGAAAAATTAATTATTAAAACTTAAAACGAGTGAAAGCTAGAGTTGAAAATATAAATAACAAGGAACTTACAACTGTTTGAAAAACACGAACTCTTATTATGGTATTATGTAAACAAACGGTCTGACAGGATTTAAACATTCATGTTGCCAGATGTAGCAAAGTAAAACGGGTATAAGGGATCCATCGATGTTTATTGCCCACCAATAACACTGGAGAGGTTGCGCTCTTTCATTGTAAGTGCCAGTTTCATTATTGATCTGGCATTCATTGTTTTGAACAGTCTTGTTTGGAGAGAGAGGGATGTCGGAACACTTTTTCAGTGTTTATGTCTTGGTCCATTATTTATTAATGTAGTCTAAGTTTAAATACGACTTATTTGCATCACCAGTATAAAGATGAAATTTTTTATTAAAATCTAAGGTGTCTTCCGATTCGGAACCAAATAATATTAATTAAGTATTGTTGTAAATGTTGGAAAAGTAATAATAATTAATAAAACAGATCTGATCTAAACAGAATATGAATATCTGAAAGAACAAACCTTAAAAAACGCAATGCAGGAGCAGCACTGCTTCTTTCTCTTAGAATTACGCTGACAGATGAAAAATATCGGAGGATCTATCGCTGCTCACGAAGCCTTTTTCTGTCAAATGTCTGTTACCAACTCTTTGACCTGAACCCCCCAAAGACCCAAAGCAGCCACCGGAAAATAAATAAATATAAACTTATCTGCAAGTTCTTTATAGTATAGGTATTCGACTGGCTTATTATTTATTTTGCTTTCCAGAAAGACTCGTCTTATTTTTAGCTTATAACTTGGTTAAATTTTTAGATGCGGCGGCATTACAGAGTGTCCCATAACTCACGACACACATCATAGGTAGCTGTAATAGGGACGTGCCACAGTAACGGTGACGCTTCATTTTTTCAAAACTATAAAGTTGTTGTCTAAATAATAAACGAGATAAGAATGAAAGATGACAGTCAATTCCCATAACTGAATTGCTAAACAGAAGAAGGTTGCGTTAAGTTGGAGCAGGTAGTTATTTTTGACATTTGTTTGGTGTATACGAGTACCTACAACGACGATTGCCAACAACCTCCATAAAAAGCAATTTTTCCCTCCTCTCGTTCTCTCTTTCTCTCTTCTGTGAGTAGTCCTAATCAGTCACATATTATACAATTTCATATATGGAAAATGAAGAAATCATGAATCATTATAACGATCCGTTACAAAATTCGTAATTGTACACAATTATGTAAATGTTGGTTACTAAAGCATGAAAATTATGCATATTATCTAAATTTAACCTAGGTAAGTAAATAGAAAGATCATTCATAATATTACACACTCATTAGTTTTTGTTTTAATTAAATTTAATATTTTTTTCTATACGATCAGTTTAGTAGTAGAACTATCAAAAACTGTCAATAATAAGCGCTACGTCCATACATGGCAGCTCTAGAGCACATATTTTAAGTGAAATGTAGGCAATCGTAATTGCCCTAATTAAGTAGTAAAATTTATAAAGCATTGCATTACTAACGGCAACGACCATTGATTTTACGCCGACACTGGCAATGAGATAATGAGAAGCGTCTAGACACGGGTAAAACCGGCGTTGTGGTAGTGTTGCTTCTTGGGGCGTATGTGGAAACTGAAACGATTCCAGGAGCATCAAAGCAATTGAATTGCGAAAACCTCGAGATAGCTAGGAGGGCCTCATACTTCATATACCTATATGGCGGGTCACCGATCCGGTAGTGTTAGACAGTCAGGTATTTCTATCGACAATGTAAATCTATGGTCAATGTCTTTGATTTTTGACCACTGTTTTTGTAAGAATCATGCCATCATCGATAGTATTAAACTCTTAACGAAGGATATAGCTTTAATAACTGATCAGCAAGCATAAAAACTCAGCAAGAAAGGTATTAATATACAATAGAAACAATAATAGTAGCCTGATATTCGATTCCTGCGAGGAACACCAGATGATGGAGGGATAGCTTCAAACTATGATGTTTCTTTGATGAAAAAAAAAAAAAAATCAAAATTGGAGAAACCCGCAGACTTTAGAATCACTTCAATATTTTAAATCGTTAGTTTCTAAGGGTAATTACTCTGCAAACGAGGTCTATTCTATCACGTTTGAGGTCCAAAAAGGTATTCGTCTACCCAAATCAACCCTCAGTATTCTTCATGTTGCTCAACGTCAGTTCTAATGTTTTGAATAGATAACACACAATATTTCAGTGGTCTCTAGCTCAGAAAGTTAGAAACAAACTTCTAGAGTCCGTTGATTTAAAGTTATCACTGGATTCGCTTATATCTTATATTCGCTTATACAGGGTTACTGGTAACTGGATACATTCCTTTGGTGATCTGATAAAACAAGAGGTAAGGAGTAAATTAACCCCAACATGCACTATACAAAACTCAATAGATTTTGAGATATTTCGATTTTCAACTTTTCTTAAAAAACTGGTTTCAGATGTCTTGAAATGTAATTTTCAAAAAATCTACTTTAACTTTTTGATTTTTTTTTTGCTGGAATACTTGTCCAATACTATGCTTCCTTCTGGAATAAAAAATATCCTGAGGTATTTCGATCGTGTGAAAATTTCAAAGAAAAACTTTCACAAACTATTTTTTTTAAATAAGATTTAAAAGTTTTTACAAGTTATTTTCGCAAAATTGTCAAGGCACCTTGCGTACAAATTGTTTTAAAAACTTCCCTAGTGTAGTAGCTATCTAACAAGGTACGAATCTTGTACAAGAATAGCAGAATCTCCCCGCTATGTACCGTTACCGAGGAACAAATCCTTAAGTCGGGACGTTTTAAAAAAAATACGACCCTGAACGGGGGTCTTAAAATTCTCGGATCCGGTCCATTTTCAATAGGTTGTATTTAGGAGTCACGAGCTTCGTCCCTACCAAGTTTCGTCCCGATTGGTAAAACTTTCAGACACTTAGAGTGGCTATTACTAGGCTATTCCCGAAAAATCCCGAAATTCCCGAAAAAATGACACTTCCCGGGAACGGATCCCGCTCATTTTCAATAGGCATCGTGCCACGGTGCGCCTCTTCAATTGAGCAAAATTTCAACTTTCCCACATGAAAACTGGCGGCTTTAGAGTGTTTCCTAGCAAAGTAACAGACAGACCGACAGACAGACATTTTTCGGGCACAAGAATACGTATACTTACGAAACTTCTGTGACTTTGCTAGGAAACACTCTAGAGCCGCCAGTTTTCATGTGGGAAAGTTGAAATTTGACTCGATTGAAGAGGCGCACCGTGGCACGATGCCCATTGAAAATGAGCGGGATCCGTTCCCGGGAAGTGTCATTTTTTCGGGAATTTCGGGATTTTTCGGGAATAGCCTAGGAAACACTCTTAGTGTCTGAAAGTTTCACCGATCGGGACGAAACTTGGTAGGGACGAAGCTCGGGACCCCCAAATACGACCTGTTGAAGATGGGCCGGATCCGAGAATTTCAAGACCCCCGTTCAGGGCCGTATTTTTTTTAAAACGTCCCGACTTAAGGATTTGTTCCTCGGTAATGGTACATAGCGGGGAGATTCAGTTATTCTTGTACAAGATTCGTACCTTGTTAGATAGCTACCACACTAGGGAAGTTTTTAAAACAATTTGTACGCAAGTTGCCTTGACAATTTTGCGAAAATAACTTGTAAAACTTTTTAAATCTTATTTAAAAAAAATAGTTTGTGAAAGTTTTTCTTTGAAATTTTCACACGATCGAAATACCTCAGGATATTTTTTAATCCAGAAGGAAGCATAGTATTGGACAAGTATACCAGCAAAAAAAAATCAAAAAGTTAAAGTAGATTTTTTGAAAATTACATTTCAAGACATTTGAAACCATTTTTTTAAGAAAAGTTGAAAATCGAAATATCTCAAAATCTATTGAGTTTTGTATAGTGCATGTTGGGGTTAATTTACTCCTTACCTCTTGTTTTATCAGATCACCAAAGGAATGTATCCAGTTACCAGTAACCCTGTATTATTGTCTAGGTGGTCTCGTTAGTCTGCTGCTGCAGCTGTTTGATTTGATAATTCTTTGCACATTATATGCTTCTCCAACCGGTGGAAGATCGCAAAGATCATCCCTATCTTTAAAAAAGGTGATGAAAGGGACAAACTATCGCCACATTGCTATCTTAATCAATAATCCAAGCTGTAATTAGAGTTTTGCCTCCATAGGGCTATCTCACAAAAATGTTTCCAACAGCTCGATGCATCTCAGCATGGTTTCGTCAAGGGAAGATCTACTAACACAAACCTCAGGTGCTAACCTCGAATCTCATCTGTGTCGTTCTCTGATTAGACTTGCCATCTTCCAGGTACAGATCCGCTGTGTATGGGGTGCCCAGTGGTGTGCCCCACTGGGGGTCTGTGCTGTTACCTTTTCACCATTTTTATAAATAACGTCACGAGTCTCTTTTCAAGTGACTGCTTGCTACATGCGGATGATCTGTTCTTGATCAGGGTGGATTTGGTGGCGGACGGCTAGAAGCTGCAGATCGATCTGGAGTTACGTCAGAAAACTCTGACGGTCTTCTTGCACTCAACGGCCTCTAAATGCTCAGTGGTTTCATACACGAGGAGTAAATCTCCCCTGATTTTTTCGTATTTTATACGAGACACCATCCTCGCCAGACGTGGTGAAGTCAGGGTTATTTCAATCTTGGAGTGTATGTGTATTCGATTCTCGTCTGTCCTTCAATACCCACATTAATTCAATCATATCCTCAGCTTTTCGTGTCATGGGGTCGATAATGAGAAGCTCCCGGGATTTTAGCTGGCCTCAGACTCTTATTATTCTGTATAAGCCTCTTGTTAGACCACGACTTGAGTTCCCCTCAGTGGTGTGGTCTCCTATTTACAGCGTCTACATTGGTGCTCTGGAACGCATCTAGAGAAGGTTCCTGAAGTTGCTCAGTTTCCTCATAGACCACTACTATCCTTCTCGTGACTTTACTTACTCAGACAAATTTTCTTCCCTCGTTTAACCTGAGCATACATTCTATCTTCCTACTCCACGAACGCGTCTTTTAGAGTCTTCTCCAATTTACATTGGGTAAGTTCACCTGACGTCAACTGATGAATAGCAGCGCAAAATGGTTGAGTGTTAGTTGTCGCAACATGTTGGAAATAGTCTGAACGCACTGTTGAAATCGAACGACATGTGACATGTTTCTGGATATAATTCAAGTTCATAGAAATAATTATTATCATTTCTTTGTCTCTGATCGTACCTATAAGGTAAATTATTACTTCCAACTTTTACATAATATGAGCTTGAAATATTTACGCTCACAGAAACACTCAAACAGTTTAGCAACGGTAAATAGTGAGCGCCGAGAGGTATGTCTGGACGCAAGCGCTACCTCAACAACTCAACATTATGTGCAGTACTTAATGAAATAATAGCGTATTTCAATGTCATATAGACGTATTTAACACGACTATTTCTCATATCAGATCAAGTCTCTGGATTTCACACAATGAGATGCTGTGAGTAAGCAATGATTGTTACAGCGAGTGAGTTTAATGGTGTAAATTTCTCCGCCTGAGACTATTGTCGGATGACATTCATTCTGCAGCCAAATATAGATTTACTCTTTTTTTTGCTCATTGTGCAGGTAATATATTGTGTATTGTGTTATACATTGTGTCCCTGAAATGACTTTACAGCTAACTAACAATAATTGTTCCTTGGGTGAAACTAAGTCGATTTAAGTCAACTTATCTCAGTCCAAAGTTACTTGGTTTGGCCACTAGGAGATACCAAAATGTCAATTTTGACATTGTCGCTGATGGGTGCATGGTGTATCATTAAATAAATATCTCTCAAAACGGCACTATACTAAATTTTAACGAAATCTGTCAAATTCTTGAAATTTTAATTCGACTATAAGACGCTGACTCTATTTTTGCATACAATATCTATCTTGATTATTTTGAGATATCTTAAAAACTACCGTACCTAGTTATTACAGCCGGGAATCTTGATCAAAGCGTTCCTACTATCTGTACACTGAGAGTTGTCCGTTGTCATGCCACACTGATTTTGACTAAACAATTTCATTTAATTCGATTTGAATCGTACACTTATTTCTAAGTCGAACCAGATGTGGTATCGCAGTTCGTGTCAGTGGCGTGTGTTGAGGAATAATGAATATCCTATAAATATATTATTTCGACAAGTTATTGAAGAAGTAGAGCCTTGCAACTTTTTGATAACAAATATATATAATGCAAGTAAATAAGAATCATAATAATTATTGTTATCATCATGAATCAGAAGTATCATGTCACCTACCTGCTGGTTGCCGTTTAAAAGAAAGAATAACACCTCCATTTTCTTGAGCCTGGCGTGGCCTCGCGGTTAAGTAGCGAGAACTGCTTGATCGTTGGATCCGTCGGACTGAGTTCGATTCTCGGTGAAGGCTCTGGGTGTCTGTGTTGTTTCTACTATTTATTTGGCATACTTGAGGCTGGGTGTATGAGCAAGAGGCTCCAAACCCATATTACCGGTGTGGAGCGACTTTGTCTTACCTACATAGGGAAGACCGATGCTCCCCCTTTTTTAAAAAAAAAAAAAAACTCCATTTTCTTATTTGCAAGTAAAATATTCCAGCAATTTAACCACAAGACCACGTACTAGGGAGTTCAATCGTTTCCCAGGCAAAACAAGGAAATAGATTTTTAGGCATTCGCGCAATTAATAAGTTACTCATAGTTTATCACACCGTACAATAACACAGGTAATTCTGCTAATTTCGTATTAAAAACGTTTCAAATCACAACACAAACCTTATTAGTATATTTACCGCTGACACTGACACTACTGACAGTAGCGACGACAATCTTATCGTAATATCGTATCAATCTAAGCGTATCAAGACGCGAGTCGATACTTCCGTCTCACTCTCACTCATCTTTTTAGAATTGCTGACGATTCAAACGTATTTCTGACAATACGTCCCATTTTAACTCGATTGACTATGCAATGCAATAGAAGGAGTAAGAAACATAACGAGATGATGTATCCTTAGTTATCACAACAGACAACTCTCAGTGTACAGACTTTACAAGTAAACTTACCTATACAATACGAAAACCAAAAAAAAGCACAGCGTTACAGTGAAAAAAATATAATTTTGATTAGACTATTTTAAATGAGACACTCTGTATAAATAAAAATAATTTTCTTGTCTGCATAAGTGCATATTATTATGACCTTGCATATCATATTGCCACGCTGAGAAATAATTTTTAGAACGGGACCCGGTACAAAGACCGACCCGTATAATAACGGGGAACACCTTCTAGACAGTTACTTTTGAAGCCACCGCCATGCAGCGGATGTTAAAAGTGCATTTGCATCCGTTGCTAATGACAACGCCCCAATGGTTTTTTAATCAACTTTAATAACACAATGGAATGTTACTCGATGTCATGTTTTTTTGACACTTAAAAATATTCCTATTGCAAAACTCACCACGGTGGTGCTACGGTAGTGACAATCTTATCAGCTATTTTGTTGAAAAATTATCTTCTCAGGGGAAAATGTTTCAGGGAATCTGATTAATATCTACAGGGTATTTCGTATAAGAACCGATACAGAGCGGGGGCGTATAGGGGGAACCCAAAATATTGTGGTTTAACGAATTTTATCTCTATACTAAGACTAACTTGCACCCCTGAGAAGTTACAGGCCTTGAAATAGGGGCTTCAAATTTCGAGTAAAATCAATATCTCAGTTATACTTGAACTTAGGAAAACCAAATTTGGTACACGTTATTATGAGTGTACCAAGAGCATTCATTGACAGTAAGTTGGAGTTGAATGGTAGCATTTTAAAGGGTTGATAAGGGATGATGCACCCTTAAAATAATACATAATTTTCTAACCCGTTGGCCGATTTAAGAAATAAATACTTTATTTTATGAGGAATTTAATTCTCAAGTTTTTTTTCTCTTGGTATTTTTCAAAAGTTGTCGTTTTCAACAAAAACCTAAGTATAGAGTGATTGGTAGTGATATATTCTACAATATTTCAATAAAACGGCAAAATTTGTTTTGGTCATAAGAGTATAATTTACGAATTACTAGCTTGTCGACCGGTTTCGGAACTTACGCCATCATCAGAACAATTGTCATGTTATCCAGTCACCGTAAGTATTAATAAAATATGGTGCAAACGTCAAATTAAAAAAATGGAGACAGAGATGGAAGTATCATGAGGTTTGATAAAGTCAAAATTCTTCAGGTCACCACAGCCAAGTCTGATCAATTAAAAATTAAAGCCTTTAAAAAATGAAAAGAGGGAGTTAAAAAAATTGTAAAGGTAATAAGTTAAACCGTTAAACTTTTTATACTTTCGGCTATTTTTATAACATCCTTAATTTGTAATAAATCTTCAATTCTTTAACCCCTTTTCATTTTGAGAAGGGTTTAATTTTTAAATATTCGTCAGACTTGGCTGTGGTGACCCGAACCCGAAAGCCATTTTTAACTTTTATCAATCCTTTATGATACTTCCATATCCGTCTCCATATTTTCAAATATAACACTTACGGATGATAGAACTGTCCTGATGATGGGGTAAGACCCGAAACCGGTTGACAAGCTAGCAATTTGTAAATTATACCTTCTTTTATGACCAAAAAGTTTTTGCCTTTCTATTAAAAACCCAAGTGACCAGAAACTTTTTCTATAAATTAAAACTTTTCGTCCATAGAATTCAAAACACTTAGCAAACAATCATTATTACTAAAATTAAATGACTTTTCTTCCTGATCATCAATTTTGATGTTGGATATTATGAGACACCAACTAATAATGGAAAAAATAATAGAAAATATAAAAAAAAATTACAAATAATAAATAAAAATAAAAATAAAAATTCAATGGAAATCGATTAATAAATGTACTCGCGTAATCTCAATCTGAGTCTCAAACCTATAGCTACTTGCTACTTTACAAAATATGGAAACACAAATACTTCCACAAAACTTAATAATCTTAATCTCTGTATAATAATTCCCTGAAGTTTATCCATAAAATAAGTTTTCACCGCCCAATACAACATGAACAAGTAAGGAGCGTTTTATGAGGTTGAAAGGGGGTGTTAATTGATTCCCTTCCTGTCTGTAATTGAGTTTGTGGGCTTAAAATAAAACAAAGGTTCATTAACTTATACGATTAACTTAATTTTTAATGTTAGTTGTTGTGTTAGTGTTTGAAAGGCGCCTAAAATTTATTAAATGTTATATTATTTCAAAATTTATTCCAAGCAAAATTATTAAAATGTAATTGTTTTAGTCGTTGTGTTTTTTATTTTACTTTGAAGATATTTTTTTAATAATAAAAATAAATTTTTTGAATTGTACCTACTTACTAACAGTAAATAACTAGTTACTACTAGTTCTAGAAACTGAGATAAACACTCGTTGGGTTCTTCGATCTTGGATCCCAAATATGGTTTAGATATAAATTCAGATAATATGTAGGTGAGGCTTGCCGCCCTTCGTCCACGCGACCCGCTTTCCGTCACGGCCTCGCTTCGTGTGTCTTAACACTTCACATTTTCCTTCGTCGCGCATCCTTTAGGCTGCTCTCTCCAATCAGGAACCCCTATGTCATTTCTGGCCTATGATATCTGCAACCCTAACGCGTCTGTTCTCTTTTCCTTTTTTTTTTAAAAAAAAAGAGGGAGCATCGGTCTTAACTGTGTAGGTAAGACATAGTCGCTCCACTCTGGTAATTTGGCTTCGAGATGAACTCATTAGCCACAGACTTTTATAATATATATTTTCCTTATAAACGTTCGATCGCTTGTTTTACTTTTCACAGACATTCGAAAATGAATCTGAAAAGTAAAGCGGGCCGAGGTGAGTTTCGAACCCGCGATCTATGGCTTCGTGAGCCAGCGGAGTACCACTAGGCCACGCAAGTCACTGTGTTCTCTTTTCCTTCTAGATTATCGTTTTTGGTATCTGCAATGTAGGCATAAGGTGATGTCGTAATCGCAAAATTTTTTGGTTCTGATAGATCCTGGTGGAAATGAATTAATGGCTCTCGTAATCTCTTGATCTGTTACTGTTATCGATGGGAACGAAATAAATTCAGCTATTTCGGGAAAAAAGTTGTAGATGGAGGGAATGTTTCTCTAGAAAAGCGGCCAATATGGAGGGATCATTTGGAGCAAGAAAATCGTCAGAAGTTAGAAGTTTGTGTGGATCTGTGTGTGGGTCTGTATTTTTACATTTTCTTTATTCTCTCTTTTTTCAAGTACAAATTCTTTACACTCTGTAGGTACTCTGAGCCTGAGCTTGACTTCAAACTGCAATTTGCTGTTTAGTCCAAGTGGAAAGATTATTTATATTATCTAATTTTTTTAACTTCTATTTGTAACTTTATCATAAAATAAGAAATATTATTTTGGAGCGTATATTTTCTAGTCTTACCCATAATTTTTAGTCTACTAGTTTTATAGAGTTTCAAATAATTATGTTTCATATTTTTTTATAATACCCACTTTAAAAAAAAAACAATCTCCCTGAAAAATAATGAGCCTCTATGAGCCATTCAGCGTGATATTCTCGGGATCATGAGTCATAATACACCAACACTGGTTACTAAAAGAGTTTTCATCCCGTCTTTAGGTCAATGTCTACATCTTATTTCTCCAATACAGGAAACCTCCATAAACGCGAGGATATAAAATGAAAACGATACTGGGTCATAGGATGGGTCAGAGTTCCGCTACTAAAATAAAACCCCTTGAAGTAATTCTTGTTCACAAGGATCTACCTTATACTTTATACTTGGCAGTTGACTGGCCTCGTAACTCAAGTTACGATTATGAGAGAAAGTGGATATAAGAACAAAAAGAAATGGGTCCTTTTACTTATCAGGATAGTTATAAGTTATATGGAATGGAACTTCAATGGCGACACAAAAATTTTGATTACTTGACTTATATAATAACTCGTTCAATTAAAAATAAAGATCAAGGCAAGGATTAGTTAATTTTTTTTTTAAACTTATTTAACATAATTAATTTTGCTTTAATGTACAGGGTGCCCCTGAAATGACTTTATAGTTCTCTACCAAATGTTCCTCGGGTGAAACTATGTCGATTTAAGTCAACTTATCTCAGTCCAAAGTTGCTTGGTTTAGCCACTAGGCGATGCGAAAATTTCAATTTTTTAAATAATTTAATATAAAAACTTTTATGATAAAATAACGATTTCATACTTGACATCTCCTAGCGGCCAAGCCAAGCAATTTTGGAGAAAGATAAGTTGAGTTGAATCGACTTAATTTCACAAGAGGAACATTTGGTAGAGCTGTAAAGTCATTTCAACGTTAAGTATGAAAAGTAAGTAGCAAAATTTATTTCTGACATACAACGAATACAACTTTAAATACCTAATTATTATTGAATATAATTGCCGAAGATTATCATATCCAGATATTTTTCGATCAAAATGTAATTGCATTGCAAACTGCAAACTTGACTTCGCTCTTTATACAAAGAAACATAAAGCTTACAAGGTAAGATCGACGAAATCGGTTACTAGACCATCAGCAATCTTCAATGCAATTATATCGCTCGATCGAGCTTTGAAATGAACGACTTGCATTGCTTTTGTCTTTATATGGTACCGATTAGTTGGTAGCAAATACGAGTATATTGAAGTAGGTTAACAAACCACTTGACTTATTTCAGTTATTTCACCTTGGCTCAGACATTGGATTAGTAGATTTGTATAAATCACCTAATAACCTTCAAATCAGTGCAGTATACTATAATTATAACATATTTGCAAGTTCTTCAAACAAATTCTTATATAAGCGTTTGGATAATTATCGAATAATTATATTCATCAAATTTCTTACCCATATTCATAATCTTTAATAGGTAATAATTTCATGTAAGGTAATTAATTCAGTTACACGGGAGGATTCATTTATCCCGATTATTAAGCACCAAAACAGTTACTTGGATCATAATATTATTAATACAGTGAGTGCTTATTCGAGTAGCCGACCCTTTTATATAAATGTTATAATGAAACATCAATTAACTGCATTAATTAATAAGTTGTACGTATGCACTGAACACATAAAGCGGTTAATTGCTTCAAAACTCATTTATAAACCATTCTTGTGAACTCTTGGGCAATCACATATCATAATACAAAATTTTACCGGGTATTTTGATAGCTTGAACTATTAGAACTGTTTATTATGACTACTAGGTGGAATTAATCCTCTTGATTAAAATACTTCACCATAAAGTAGTGTGAATATTATACCCAATGAGCAACACCAAAAGGATTATTTATTATTTCGGCAAGTTGGTAATTAATTTGATTGTTTTGAGTCAGAAAACGTATCCTTCCTCCCAATAATTGGCTAACTCAAGTATTTTCGTAGCGTTTTGCTAGGAACGAATAAGTGTGTTGAACATTTTGTTTCAAACATTCGAAGTCAGAGATTCAGGACGGGAGAATTCCAAACAGTTCAAATAATCATGTTCATGTTTTGTTGAGGGTCATTTTCCTGAATCACTAAAGATTGGACTTGTAAAGCCCTTATTCAAGAATGGAAACAAATGGGAACTTAACAATTATCGACCAATTTCTTTAACATCCACGTTGGCCAAAATTTTTGAAAAAGTATTAAAGAATAGGATTCAAAGCTTTCTGGATAAGAATAATATTTTATCTGGAAAACAATTTGGCTTTCGGGAGGGGAAGTCTACTGAAGATGCTATTGGCTTTTTGACAGGCCAAATATATGATGCACTTGATAAGAAAACACCAGCACTGGCCATTTTTGTGGATGTTTCGAAGGCGTTCGATACAGTAAGCCATACAAATTTATTGCGAAAGTTAGAAAAATATGGATTGAGAGGAAAGATGTATGACATTCTAAATAGCTACTTATCGAACAGAAAGCAAAGAGTATCTGTGGATGGTGTGATCAGTGGATCAAAGTCGCTTGCCTATGGTGTACCTCAAGGCACAGTGCTTGGCCCATTGCTGTTTACATTGTACATGAATAGCCTATTAACCTTGGACACAGTCGGTACAGTGCTCAGTTTTGCCGATGATACCGCAATATTCTATAAATCGGATAGTTGGGATAGTTTGAAAATAGTGGCTGAGTCAGATTTCAAAAAAGTTAAAAAATGGTTTCAGCACAACAAACTTACAATTAACATTCAAAAAACTGTGTACCTCCCGTTTACCTCTTATTCTAGTAACCTACCTCAACTGGGAAATTTAACTATTAACGAAAATACTGTAATACCTGAGGCTGAGTCTGTGAAGTACTTGGGTGTTATTATTGATAGGCACTTGCGGTGGGATTTGCAAGTGAATAATATTGTGAAAAAAGTGCGTGGGTTGATAGGAAGATTTAGATATTTGGCACAGTTTCTAGACTTGACACATCTGAAGACAGTGTATTATTCCCTCGTTCAGTCACAGTTATCATATGGGGTGCTTGGATGGGGAGGAGTGTATGACTGTTTTCTGGAAAAAATTAACGTCCTGCAAAAATGGATTTTAAAAATTATATATGCGAAAAGAAAAACATTTCCTAGTGATGAATTATACATATATTTTGAGTGGGATACTAGATACCAGACAACTTTTTTGTCAGCAGATTCTTAAAAACATTCACTCAAGTAAGTTGTCCCTGACACCTATTTCTCACAATTACTCAACTAGACAAAAAGAGCTTTTTGTTACGACTCCTAAATGTTTCAAGACAATTGGGCAAAGAAGCTATACGTACTTGGGACCCAAATTTTATAATATGTTACCAACAGACATAAAATGTATGGACAGTCATAAAACATTTAAAAGGAAACTAAAGTTGTGGTTGAAAAATACGGATAGACATTCGATACATGATACTGTTAACGGAATAAATTGTAGATAAAAACACTCTAAATGATTGTAGAGAGAGAAAATTGTAACAGGGAAAACAGAAAGAAACAAAATATAGTTCATATAACTGATGTCAAATGTAATAATGTTGTCAAATAAGTTTGTACAGACTGCATGGAGAAATGGCAGTGGTTGGGTGGGACTGCTGCATGTTCTATACTAATGTACACCACATACAAACTACCAAATGGTGGTTTCTGTGGAACGTGTGTGCCTGTAAGATAGGTATGTACGTATATGCATGCATATGTTTATTGTTTAAAAGCATCATTTATTTCTGTGGATTTATTATGTCAATTATTTTTTATTGCGTCCAGTTAAAAATTCGTTTGTTGTTTGCTATTGTTCTATGTAATTTAATTATAATTTTATGTATTTGCATATTGAGTGTATATTATGATGTGATACAATAAACTTTATTATTATTATTATTATTATATTAATCTCTAAAACTTCAGGGGGGGGGGATAGCCTCAAATTCAAAGTTTCAAACTTTCCAATATTCTCTTTAGTCAGGCAAACCAGGGGCGGACTCATAAGTGGCGATATGTGAGCAGGGAAGAGCTAGCACCTCATTTATATAAAAAAAATAATAAAAATCTACAAAAGAACACCACCGGACCTCTCTAAAACCTAAACTCTCGGTGACTTACCAACTTTCTAGTCACTGGCTGAAGAGTAGATTAAGCCTTTCATTCAACTTACAGGTAAAATGCAAATCAAAAAAGACCTAAACCAAAAAAAATTGCGCTGAAGAACGGAGCTCGCGAAGACAATCGTTCTGTTAAACGCTCTAACCGCAACAAGGCTCCACATTAACAGGATTAATCAATAAATACTCAGATAGGATTGGTAGGAATTTCGAATCTTTTGGTCCATGACGATCTGTGCGATCGATACCATTATATTCGTGTCAACTATTATAATATGGCAACTGCGCAAAGTTTCAACCCCAGCTCTATTATAGGTACATATTGAAGATAAAAGCAGGTAACTGGTAAACTGATCTTATATATGTATATAAAGCAGGTATGCAAGGAAAAAAGTTTCGTGATCTACCGGATGACTAAACCTATGAGCTCATGCATAGACAAAACGACTCCATTGATCCGTGATAGTTGTTGTTTTGTTGGGTTTGAATAATTAGATTCTATTATTTCATTTTGTCTTCCTAAAAAAATAGGGCAATAAACTCTAAAGAATGCTTTAAAGACGTCCTCTTCTTGATAAAATAAACGTCTTAAACTCGTTTCTATTTAATGAATTTGGTAAAAAAATTGTAAATTGTTTGCGTAGAAATCGCTACAATCGCAAACTAACGGCTAGTTCTGATTTTTTAAATATGTTGTTAGGACCACTACCAGTAGCGTGTATCCAAGTCTGCAGTTTCGGAAGACCTGTGCTAGATTTGCAGCCCTCGAAAAATCGCGAAATTTTCGCACTTCTTTTGGTATGGTCAATATAAGTACTAAAATATGCGATTTTTATAAAATATTTTTTCTACATTTTTAAAGTAGATAAAAATTGCTACAATTTTGAGACCAGAACCAGCTCTGTAGGCTCAATACTTGAAAAAACGTCCAAAAAAGTGACATTTTAGATTTGATCAATTTTCGAACCCGATATATTGGGAAAAATACTCATTTTACGAATAAAATCATAGGAGCCAACACGTTTGCTATGGTAAATAGGGGTTACTTAACTGCACTAGATGATATGGCGTCGTAACGACTCCGTGAGGGATATTGTCGCAGGGTAAGTCAGCTACACCTTCAATCATTTTGGAGGGAACGTTTCTGTGACCTTTAACGAACATCCTGAGAATGGGGCAGAGAAGAACACAAAAATTTCCAAACTCGTAAGGTGGTTAGGTTCTCTATAATAGTGGAGGTAAGTCATCTTTGAAGAGTCGATCTTTAAAAAAAATGATCCAGGAGAAGTTTTTGGCCAACGACTGCAACAAATGGCAGTTGATTGCTCTGATATTCCCTCTTTCCAAAGCCAGGAAATTGAGACAAAGCAGACATTCGGGGATGGCACATGACAAGAGCACTCTTTTCAATTAATACTGATCATTGGACAGGATGTGCACCTCCTTCTTCTTTAGGGTTTATGGCCTTTAGCTTTTACCAGCTATTTGGCCATGCTTGTGCACCTCCTTGTCATTTTAAATGCTTATTTTTAGAAAAGCGACAGAGGTGACCCTGGCCCCTTAAAAAATCCCTCAACCTCATTCAATATGGAGATTTGGAACAACCCCAGGATTCGAGTTGTTTCTCCACGCCTTCACTGGGTGCGACATCACCTTCTGCCCTTGAATGGAAAACACGCTGTGGAGCGCAATTCAGCAAAACTTTGAATTCATCACCACATAATATATGAAGTATTCCCACAACCTAATTTATCCTAATAAGCTATCGCAGATGCCGGAGCGAAGTGCCTAGGAGCTCTGTATGGAGGAGACAAGTTCAGAAGTGTTTGGGATGGAAAAAGATGCCACTCAATGGGGATGCAAAAAGACCGAACAGGGGCTCATTCCAATAACAATCAATGATGAGTGAAGTGACACCCCCTCCCTGATCAAATTTTTATCATGCGGGTGCAAGTAAGGCTGTAGCGGTGGCGGCTGTACCTGCATAAAAGCAGGCCTCAAATGCTCGGCACTCTGCAATTTTTGCTCCGCTGTCTTTTGCCACAACGTCGTCGAGCTTTAAATTGACGAAGAAAGAGAGCACAATAATTCGTTTATTTTTTAAGAGGTATTGTTGTTGGGTTCTTTGATCAATTTAAATGCAATGCAATTTTTAACGACAAATTAATTTATAAACAAAAGAGGAGATCTGCTTTGAGCTTTGACTAATCAGTAATTAGAAAAATTGCATTCACGGCTAACCTTGTTACGTTTTATGTTTTTTTTTCATTAAAGTTAATCCTAGAATGAATAACTTTTTACCTTGTTTGAGAAGTTGCATCATATACTTACTACCTACTTATATTGGCTGTAATAAGAATAAAAGGCATTTACTTACGCTTTAATTTAATTACAATAGCTAAGAAGTTAATGCGTATAAAAAAATGCACACATCTAGCATAATTATGAGTAATGTGTTCTAGGTTATATTGTCATGGCCAGTGGGAAGGTACTTTTTTCAGAAATCTCATAGAAGACACTTGCAAAGAAATCAAATACTGCTATTAATTCTTCTTTTATACAATCAATTTATACGATCTTCATCATGCACTGAGCACTTAAAGTAAACAATCGCGGAACCTCTACAAACAAAGTGATAGAACTTAGAAGGTCGTATCTCAGATGGACATTTGATTACCACTGATGTGCGGTGTATCTAATTAGTCTTTCAAAGGCGAAGGAAACTAACATTATATTCATACTATATATAGCCTTTTCAGCACATCTCACCTTTAGGATATCTTAAGCGAAAACATGACGATATCATTAAATATAAGTAACTCGTATAGGTATGAGAATTATTCTTCTCTAACTTGCTTCTTTGATTATTAACTATATTATATGAATATTGTAAGATGACATAAACAATCCATCATTATATGAAAAAAAAGTAATTAACTGAAAATCTATAATATGTTTAGTTCATTAAGAAGATTTTAATTATTATAGACAAGTAGCATAATAATAATAATTATTAAAACTATAATAATTAACAGTGTCAATATTTTCTTGAAAATGTTTGAAATATGTAATAAGTGTGTATTGAAACGGGGACTGCGATGAACCAAATGATAATCCCTGTGTCAATTAATCACAATAAATATTTAAATTCGTGGTGGGTTCTATTGAAATATAGCCTGTGTTCAAAATATTAATTAGTGACCCGATTTTAATAAGCAAATAACTAGCTCATTCACAAAGTTTTAATAAAACAAAAAAAAATGGATTAACAAAATGAGTAATGGTATGAATGGCCAACCCTCCCGTTACTCCTGATCAAAACAGTACCCACTGCGTTTCGGTTCTTCGCATAGCGGGTAGCTGGTTGAAGTTGAAAGGGTGAAGATAAATAATTATTTGTTGATATGGTGATGATGTCTGCTGCTTTTTCTCGGAGGAAGAAAGGTACAAATACCCATTAGGATGTACATTAGCCTCTCAACACTATTAGGGACTAACTCCGGGTGAGTAAAGCAAATATAACAAGATTTTCCTTACGAAAATCTTGGCCTGCCGGCGGCGTCGGGCCTTCGGCCCTCCATGGCGGGCCTTCGGCCCGTAGTGTCAGTAGATCCCAGTCAAAGTTGAAATTTGTCATCAGTTTTTTTTTTTTTAATTGCAGTTTTTCTATATCAGTATGGCCCTGAAAGCAGTAGATTCCCCGTCAAAGTTAACGCCTGTCACCTCCTTTTTTGTGACTATTTTTTCTATATCGCTCCTGAAGGACCAATATGTGAACTTACGAAAATTCGCGTGGAAGTTATAGATTCGCGTAAAAAGTTACTTTCGTGTTAGTTTGAGTCGAGGGTGGGGGACGTGACCCTTTTCTTAGCCACACGCGAGTACCTACGTGATCTTATTTGGATCACCGCGAACAGATTTACATCGAAAAATGTGCGAAAGACCATTGAAAATTTTCGCTTCCAACCGACTTTGGCCGAATCGCACGCCATTTTATTAAAATCGTTCAAAGTCGGCGGTTAGCTCTTGCACCAATATGTTATTGCTGCACATTTTACCTTTACGACGATACCAAAATCTGGCCGCCATCTTGATTCTTCGATTTTAATTAAGTTTTTTCGTATGAAAATAAGTTTTTTCGTATGAAAAAACTCGTGTTTTCTTCCATTTTTCGATTTTGACGTTTCAAAAGTGCCAGTTCGGATTAGTTTTGCGAAAATATTTCACCGGGGTGTAGTAGCCGGGAGTCTTCTCATTACGCTAAAATTACAAAATGGCCGCCATCTTGATTCTTCGAATCGAAAAAAATTATTTACTTCGGTCGCGTTCACGGAATTTCCGCATAGGTAATATGACATAAAGTTCTTTACTCTATTTTTCGCGGCGCGTTTTTCAAATTTTAAAAATAATAATCACTCCAAATTATCAGTGAAAGACCAATAGTACATCGCAATTAATTGTAAAAACAATTATTTCAAAAATGCATAATAAAAAACAGAAATTAGCCCGAACAGGATCGGCGAATAACTATCATTATAATAATAGAGCGTGGCAACAAACGACCGAGCCCGCGCTCCGGCACGTCAAAACACCCATAATAATTACCGGCGACGGCGAAATGTATTATGTATTGAAAATTTCTGAAAATTGTCATATTTTCGTTATTAAATAACCGATTTGGATAATTTTTTCACAGTCATTTTGGCAAATCAATTGTCGTTGCGACTGTCTTAATTTAAAAATAAAAGTGTAAGCTAATGTTCGAGCAGCGAAAAACTTTTTTATTTTTAGTTTAAAGTACCGACATAAAGTACCGAGTCGAAATGAAGCCGAGACTTCAAATTATGTGTTGAAGAAGAAAAAATTTACATAAGTTGAACTATGTCGTCGATGGAGGAAGATATATTCGAAATACGTCTGAACCGTCTCAATGTCCTGCCGAAGTTTTTCCGAATTTTGACAGTTTTTCCAACGGTTAAGGAAAAAAATTATATCTATCTTTTTTGTAGGTAAAGGTCGTCTCTATCATAAAGCATTGTTATTTTTTCGATCGGTCGACAATATTTTGAAAAAAATTCGAAAGCATGCGTTAAAGAGTAGCATTTGATCAATTGTTGTTATAAAGAAACGATTCCCGCTCTTAAATCGGGAATTTTTCGAGAAAATGTTTCATATAGTAAATTAGCATTTAAAAAACTATTCAAAAAAGGTCTGATTTGATTTTTCGCTAAGATGCACCGTTTTCGGAAAATTTTTTTTTTGTGATTTTTAGAAAAATGGACAGATTTTTTGTTTTTTTGAATAAGTCGTTTTTGCCGACTTTTCACGTAAAAATCACGAGTATCTTTTTTGTAGGCAACAAACGGTTCTATCTCACTGTTTTGTTATTTTTTCGATTAGTCGAATAAATTTTGAACAAATTTTGAAAAAACCGAAAAATCATGCAAAAAAAGAGTATATTCCATTCTCTGAGGGCCGATTACCGCTCACCTAATTATTTTTTCGAAAAACGATTTCTACAAAGTTTGTACGCCCATTCTTTCCCGAAGTAACTGTACTAGCAGAATCTGTCCGCGATGTACCGTTACCGGGAAACAAATCCTTATGTCGGGACGTTTTAAAAAAAGTACGGCCCTGAACGGGGGTCTTAAAATTCTCGGATCCGGCCCATTTTCAATAGGTCGTATTTGGGGGTCCCCAGGTACGTCCCCACCAAGTTTCATCCCGATCGGTACAACTTTCGGACACTTGGAGTGTTTCCTAGCCGATTCCCGAAAAATCCCGAAATTCCCGAAAAAACGACACTTCCCGGGAACGGATCCCGCTCATTTTCAATAGGCATCGTAAGACCGTGCGCCGCTTCAATCGAGCCAAATTTCAACTTTCCCAGATGAAAACTGGCGGCTGTAGAGCGTTTCCTAGAAAAGTCACAGACTCACAGACCGACCGACAGACATTTTAGCGGCGGTAGTTTCCAGATACTTACTCAAAATTAAAAAAATTTATATTTTCAATATAAATTGTATTATTTTGAAGTACATAATAACTTTACTATTTACGTATTGATGTTTACTAATGCGGAGTAATACGAATACTTCGCGTTAATTAGGAAATCTGGACGATTATAATTTTTTAAACACAAGAAATTACGAGTCCGGTCCCAGAGTAAACTGGACAAGGAGTTCTTTTCTTTACTAAACTAACTCCTCACTCCCATCATCTTCCCTGCCTGCAGTAAAACAAGGACATACCACAGCGATGCTGCTGCAGGTGCCCCCTTAAATTAGGACGGTCGATCACTTAACTTAACAATTTCGGATCATTATAAATGTTAGGTAATATCTTCCTAATCAGATATCTTGAATAACGCTTCTGGGATTTTTTCCTCACCACTTTTTTATGTAGCGTTAATAAAGTGAGCTGTTTGTATCTTGAAAGCCCATTGCTTCCAGGCAGTAAATCCCAACTTTATGAACAGGGGATCAGAATCATCAATTGTCAAAAAACATACACGTAGGTATCTAATTATGATTTTTTTGCAATTACATATTTGGGACAATTTCAAAATAAAATTACTAATAGCAGTGATATCAGGAAAATTTATCCAGAGCTTCCTAGATCGACCCCAAGGGTCGGCTACGACTGCAAGGGGTTCATGCCAAAAAATTAGGGGTTCATTAGATGTAAATAGGGATAAGGATCCATGATAATTATCTCATTTATTAAACAGGTCGTGATCATAATTTTAGGCTTTTTATGAATAGAATAATCCACATACACAGAAAAACTATTGTACATTCTCGTCCCTGTCCCAGTAGAGCTTCGTAAAGACATTCGGTGCACGGCCTACTCGCATTAAAGCAAAAACTGTCGCGATAAAAAATATTCGCAACCAAAACCCCTCTTTTTGTAAACAAACTGAAAAATTAAAAAAGAGAAAGAAACCAAATTAAAAAAAAAATCAAATTCGTGTTCAAATCTATAAAACAATTCATTTTAGGCCAATGACTTCGAAATTAAATTTTTTTCCGTCTAGAGCGTACTTGTGGAGTCAATACTTTTATTACAGTATATCTTCCTATAAGGTTATTATTTCAAAATACGGCAACTTTTTTGTCGCCAAACGTATGGCAATTAATAAATTTGCAAAAATTCAATATGTATTAAGAATCAGAGCAGGGGTCTGCTCAAAATTTAAAAGTATGGCATACGTGGTCTATGAAACAAAAAATTTGGGGACCTCTATCCTAGATCGATGCCTACACCTACATGTCTACGAATAGTATAAAATAAAACAATGACTTGACAAGATAAAACTACACGCTAGTGTACGTAAAGACGTTAAAATTTGCGCAGTAAACAATACAACTGGACGAGCAAATTAAACAAAAAGTAATCAGAGAGCCGCACATATATTGCGACACCATACGAGTTGTTGTTCATAATCCTTCAAATGAAATGGCATGTTAATCCCTCACGATGAATTAAATGTATGAGGAATGACTACCTAGGTTTCTAACTTTTACCTAAATATCATACTAGCTTCCAGCAACAAATTGTTATTAAATTAAATTTTCAATGTTTTTAGCAAAAAATCAGATATATAGAATATTTCATCAAATTAGATAAATTTTCAAAATACAATACATTATACATTATTTACCTACGTACAGGGTCTCCCTTATTTCAGAGCTCATCACTATGAATATCTCATAAACGCTAAGAGATATCATGGTCGATTTAATTAGAGAAAATATTGTATATTATTGTATACCGCCATATTTCCTTATCATTCTGTATTAAAAGAATTAAGGAAACCAGAAATCTATCACGCAAAAAAAAATTCTTCAAAATGTTCTTTTTTTTAAATATAAAAGTTTTTTTAAAGGTGATATATTTTTGGTTTTCTTAATTCTTTTAATATTGAATGACATGAAAAAATAATATAGCGGCCATAGGAAAAACGAAATAATAAAAAAGATATGAAGAAAATAAGAGATCTCAATTTTTCAGTTCTTTCAGGATATTTCAGGAACGGTCACAGATTTTGTATATATGATTTGACGGATTTGAAATGGCCACAAAATAGGACATCTTCTCTAATTTACCGACCCTGTATCTTTTAGTATTTTCTAGATACCCATAGTGAGCTATTAAGAAAATCTCGTTGACCATAAACGAATTTCTCACACAGCTGAAAGTGCCTACTACTTTTCTGTAACATTGAAACTGATGAAACAAATTAATTAGAGAACAAAACATTTAATTACTAGGTAATTAGTGTAAAATATAAAAATGAAATTCAGAGCGTTCACATCATCAGGTGGTCAGCAGTATTCAAACGGTAGGTTTATGATGTAATATTTATTTTATTTATGTAGGCCGCACAGATTTTACGATACCACAATAAAAGTGCCTTCAGTTTACACATAAGCTAGTCGATAAATCAGTTCTTATATACATCACCTGGTATAGATTAGACATTAGGCTTTCCAAATTTACATCAAACAAATGGGTATCACTTTGTGACAGCAGGCACCGGCAATTTGTGACGAGATAGATCTGTCGTGGCGAAGTTCAGTGAACGGATTAAAGGACTCTGAAACTTTGTTGGACATTTCAGGATTTTCAGGTAAATTATTATTTGACAAATTGCTCACATGTATAGGATCAGAGTCCTGATTTTGGATGGAAAAATTGAAATGTTTACTGTTTAGAAGACTAGGGTACCTTCTTCTTCTTCTTCAAGTGCCATACCCGCATATCGGGCGTAGGCTACCTCTCGCATATGTCTGTGGTGCGCGAGCTATCAGTTTACACAGACATATGGGACCTCCCTTTTTATTGCCGGAGTCCGAACGGCACTATTTGAGAGGTTTTACTAGGCAAGGGTACTTGTGGTGGTTTGCCATTGCCTTCCACAAGGGTACCTTACTCTTTACTTATTTGTAAATAAGTATGATAAATTGAAAAAATCATCTAGATTGTAAATTTCACAAACTTGTCGTGTTGAGCAAACAAAATTTTATTTAATATTATCAAAGAAGAATCATGAAGCACGCACAACCTACGTTACAAGAATCATTACACCTTTCATTAGGATTTTCTTGGTGGTTGAAAGGTGGAACGATTTTCGTAACGTAATTACAGGTGTGGCATGATTCTCCTTTGGCAACACGCTTCGAAATTTGGTTTCCTCACCCTCACAGTAAAATTGTTATGAAAAGCGATAAAATTATTCATCTGCACAAGGCAGCTGATTTTTTCTTAACAGTTTCTTTTTTTATAAATTTATACAGGTGTCCTAGTTTGTTTCACGCAACATTTATACAGGGTAATTCGCATAAGAACCGACATAGAGCGCAGGGGCGTATATAAGAACCCAAAATATGGTGATTAATCGCAACGTATCGCTATACCAAGTTTAGTGAGAAGCCTTGAAGTGGGGGTTTCCAATTTTGAAAAAAATCAATCTGGATGATTCACCCTTGAAATTCTACATAATTTTTTAACTCGTTGGCCGATTCAACAAATTGTTACTTCATTTTAAGGGGAATTTCATCCTGAAACTTTTATTTTTCTTATTATTTTTCAAAAAACTTTGTTGTTTTTCACAAAAATTAGAAAAACTAAGAAAAATATTGCAGTTTTGTTCCCAAAAATAATCATCTAAAATTCAAAAGTTGGTATTTTATTCTCGAACTTTTTTCTCTTGTAAAAAACTTTCAATCATTTCCAACTTTCTTCAAGATAGTTTAAAAAAGTCAACTTATTAGACATTTAATTTAAAAGCCAATTTTTAAATTTTCAATTATTTTGAAAATAACAGAATTGCAATGTTTTTGTTTAGTTTTTCGGATTTTTGTTGAAAATGACAAAGTTTTTTGAAAAATAATAAGAGAAATAAAAGTTTTAGAATTAAATTCCCCATAACATAAAGTAACCATTTTTTTATATCGGCCAGCCGGTTAAAAATTATGTAACATTTTAATGGTGCATCATCCTTTAAAATGCTACAATTTGATTTCATTTTTTGACCTATTTGACTCTATTTGACAATATTTTGTGGTTCCCTACACACCCCTGCTCTTTGTAGGTTCTTATGCGAATCACCCTGTATTTAGATAGTAAATTTTCTTCAGAGTAAAACTTGAAATTTTTTAATAAAAATCATTTAAAAGTCATTTAAAATAAAAATAACACACATGTATTTTTTTATCTAAATGGGTTTTCAAGGTCATTGCTGAGAAAAAAACCGGGAAACCCTGTATATTTACAATATCTTTGTACTTCCATTATTCACTTTTGACCCTACCCTAACCCGCCACATTAGAAATTTCGTTTTTATATTTCACTCCCCGGACTTTCTTCTGTCATGTTTTAATCCAAAAGAGTTACAGAAGAAAACCAGGAGATGTAAATATGATTTTTTCAACCTTTGTAAATAGAGGAGATGGGCGAAAAATTAAAACCCTATTCGACGTTTTTGAAGAGTTGAAATTGCAGACAATTTCTTTTATCAGAACTGGGAGCTCTACAAGCTTTCATATTTACCGGTAGTTGCCCCTCTATTATAGTGCACAAGGACAACTTGTGCAAAATACTGTTAGCATCATCATATTGCACATCCAGTATAGAAAATAAATATCCAAATACATACCTGAAGATTTTTCTTGAAGAGGTTTGAATTTCTCTTTAAGTTTTAGTACTGGATTGATTGTTTTTTATTGCACATTTCAAACAATAGAATGTAAAATTGTTTTGCTGGTATATTTCAGGTGTGACTAAAAGCATTCATGTAAAGATGATAGAGAATTACAAATTGGAAAATTGCTATTTTTGTCAACTTCTTTTTACATCAGCTAAAGTGGATTGCAATTTTCAGGTTCTAAAAAGCAAAGTTCCACACTTCAGGGCATGCTTGAGGCATTACGGCGCATTTCACTTCTCATTTTCTGGATTGAAAACTATGATGCAAAAACAGCGACGGTTTGTTTTTCTTTCAATTAAGTCTGGTTGATTCTTGAAATTTTTTAATAATTCCTCATTAGTGGGAGCAGGATAATGTAATAAGAATAACACGCATTAACCTTACCTACACATTAAAATGTCAAGCTCTCTCTGTTGCTTTGAATTGAATTTTAAATGTCACTGACGTTACTTCAATTCATTTTTATACTATACGGTAACATTTATTAATATTTAATCATTGTTAATCAATTACTAATAGGTACCTAATGTACAAAATTAAACATTACGAAATATACTCTCTACTATGTAAATACAACAAATCACCTTGGCTACAGTATATTATCTAGTTATATACCATCAATAATTATTATTAACAAAAAATATGTTACTTATAATAAAATTAAAATCGCTGATTACCTAGCTGTTTATAATAATAATTATAATATAACAGATGGTTATGATAATTATATCTGTTGATAATTAGGTGCTATGGCATTTAAAGATCTTGATTATGCCGTTATATCACTTATATAATCATTAAATTTAGTTTAAATAAATTGCGTAATGTAAATGCGCTCTAGTTAAACTTCTAGCAACTGATGCGTCGAAAAACGGGACTAATTTTTAAAGTATATAAGACTTCATATACAAAATAAATAATAATTCTAATGTGGGATTATAACTACAGTTTTTTTTTTTTACTTTTTTGGAGTTAAAAAATAATTTTACCTACCTACAATACAGGGTGTCCGGAAATTTTGCGCAAAAAATTAAGAGGATGAAATATTGCCAAAAGTATCTATAATTTTTTCTCGAAAACTCACAAATAAGAAAGTTATGAGCCTTCAAAGTTGATTTTTTTAAATCAAATTTTTTTTGTAACTTTCTTTCTAGTGTACCTACGGATTTTCTTAAAATTTGACACACCTGCCACTGATGTTGCTTTACATCCTTGGTTTAAATTAGACTTGAATCCCTCGAAATCGAAAGGCCTTAACTGCCCTTGACCTTCAAAAAAGGCCTATAACATTTTTCGTAATTTTTCTTTTTAAGTTTTTAAGACGCACAATTGAAGAACATGAAGAAATCTTCGGAAAAGGTCCTCTGACCTGTTTCCGAGTAAAACTGTTTTAAAAATTTGCTTGCACTAAAATTGATCACCATAAATTATGATCACTCTGTAACAATACCAATAAAGCATGCTTTGGAAACAGCTGCAGGGTTGCCTAGGAAACAAGGCGTTTGCTTTGGATTTCATTTTGACAGCAATTTTTTATTTTTTTATTAAAATATTTTATTATTTTATTAAAAAAAAATGATTAAAAAATGTTAAAATTTTATCATTTCCAAGTCTATTTATATACGAATGTCTACGTTTTGTACATAACTAGGCAACCCTCAGCTGTTTCCAAATCATGCTTTGGTATTGTTGCAAAATGATCATAATAATTTATGGTGATCAATTTTAGTGCAAGCAAATTTTTAAAACAGTTTTACTCGGAAACAGGTCATTTATCGTGATAGACAAAGAGGAACTTTTCCAATATTTCTTCGTGTTCTTCAATTGTGCGTCTTCAAAACTCAGAAAAAACTATTACGAAAAAAGTTATAGGCCTTTTTTGAAGGTCGATGGCACATAAGACCTCTTGATTTAGAGAGATTCAAGTCTAATTTAGACCAAGGATACAAAGCAACATCAGTGGCAAGTGTGTCAAATTTTAAGAAAATCCGTACACTAGAAAAAAAGTTATAAAAAAATATTGATTTAAAAAAATCAACTTTGAAGGCTCATAACTTTCTTATTATTGAGTTTTCGAAAAAAAATTATAGACACTTTTGGCAATATTTCATCAAGTAAAATGACCCCCTTAATTACCGTGCATAATTTCCGGGCATTAGATATATGTATTAAATATATCTAATCTTAAGTATGTAATTAATAAAAACAAAAAAAAATTCTCCATTGACGACCCTTAATTATTATTATTATAATGCAAATCGGTACCTTCACTGTATCCTTCACTGTACCAGCTTTCTTGGTCTAGCTATACTCTGCTTATAGTAGAGTCCACTTTCCGATAAAATGTGTCTAGAAATAATTTTCGTTTTCACTAAAAGTAGTCCTGTAAGGGTGGCTGTAGTGGGTAAAATGTAAAAACTACCCCAAAAATGACACTGTAACTTTTACAGTGAAGACCTTACGCTAAAAAGTGCGCTCCTGAAAAGTGACATAATATTTTAGACATGCGGTACATCAAACCTAGTGTAACTTCTTTGTTCAAGATCTAATCAATCTTTCGGAAAATCTTATAGATCTCAGTGTCCCGATCATGGAGTATTTTTCACTTTTTTGGTAGGATAATTTGTTATTTTTTTATGGATTTTTTCGCAAGTAATAATTATTAGAGGCTAGTTTCGCTTTCGTTGGCTTGGATCGCACCGCGCTGTCCAATTAAAAGCTTAAAAGCACAAATTTCAAGCCACTCAAAAAGCTTCTCAATAAATCTTCTTGCGCATCAATCAAAGAACTAGCGTGTTTATACATATGCGATCCAATTACAATATAAATATTTTCATCATTTTTCAAAATGGCTCTCTGTAATTTTCTATGATGATATTCGCGTAATTGTCTAGTGTGAAAATTTCAGTTCAATTCCTTTGAAAACGGGCTATAAGTACTTCAAATGGATATAGGAATTTAGCAATTGTGTTGCTTTTTTTTTCTATGCACTCCACTGGTTTAATTTCTAAAATGCATTTTTTTTACACTAATTTGAAATTCGAAAAAAATTTGCAGGGGCGTTTTGAAAATCGAAAATTTTAAATTTTAGAGAATAAACATCATCATGTAAAAAATTCTAATATCTCCGCCATTTTTATTATTTGCTTCTTGAAATTTTTATAATTGAAAAATTGTATTTTTTACACTAATGTCAAGTTCGAACAATGCGTTTTTAATCCTGTTAATTTGGTTTCAAAGTTTTCCCATCTTGCTTATACAGGGGGTCAAAAAATTTGCCATTTATTTTGAAAATTCAAATAGCCGCCATTTTAAACGGTTCGGCTTGTAATACCAGACTCCTCTTATGGATATCTTATTCCCACAAAAATTTCAGCCCTCTAGATTTAAAACTGCGATAAATAACCGGGTTTTTAGAATTTTGAAGAGACACCCTGTAGAAATAACCCGACTTTTTTTCAAAACGAAAATTCAATTCTGCAAGACTGCAAAATTTCGTTTTATCCAGTAAGGGCATGAAAGCAGGTAAATGTATCAGCAGAATGGGAGTAATCCGTATTTTGTGCACTGCAGCTGTAAATATTAGAACGTTCTTTTATTCCAAAACTTTTACGCCAAAAACCAAAAAAAACGTAAAAAATAAAACCCCGTTGTTGACAAATTTTAGAACTTGAATCATTGAATACCCGTAGAATTAGTGGAGAGGGTCTGTCAAAAAAAAAGGCTCCATCCGCCTTGGACTCGAGAATTCTTTTTGATTTTTTTTTCATAAAGTTGGACCCCCAAAATTTCATTTTGGTGGCATTTTCAAAAATTTAATCGACGCCCTGGCGGAGAAATGTGCATGCGAAGACATCGGCAATGGGTTTTTTGCACATAACTCGCTTAATTCAACTCTGAGCATAGTAAATATGTATCCTGTCGAAAAATGAAGAGCTCTCGAAGACGCGTAATTTGAACTTTGACTGGTCCAAATCGGTCAAACGGTTCTCGAGATATCGCATTTTCAATTTTAAGGCCCTTTCTTCAGGGTTCCGCCGCGGTGCGAATACACCGCCGTCCGTGTTCGCGTGTTTTGCATGGAAAAAATCGACTTAGGAACTTAATTTTTTTTTTCATCGACAGACAGCAGTGTCCTCAATGATGCCTGAAATTTTGAAGTCGCTATCTCGATTAGAGGGGGAGGGGGAGGGGAAATCATAATTAAAATTCAAATTGCTATAACTTTCGCTAATATTGGGGCCTCGGGCCCAACCAATGGGAGATGACACTTTGGAATGCCTACTTTAAAATGGTTTTTTTTTTTTCGATTCCGCCAATATTGGCAAGATGCCCGCAGAAAAACCGATTTCCCTCCCCCCTTTTTTTTCTTAAAACTGTTTTTTTGCCATGAAAGAAGGGGGTGGGGGTAAAAATTTTTTTCGTCATCAGACGGGAATTTTTTTATCTTTGATTTGAGCCCCAGTAGACCACGATCGTTGTCATTATTAAGGTCACAGGGTCACCAAACGCGTTTGTTCCTGTAGAATGGCAAGGATTAGGGTTAGCGGGTTCCGCTACCCGGCATTTTTTAGGGCTAAGTGTCCCCTTTCAAGATTTTCTCACCCCATGTCGCTATCTCAATTAGGGCCTGCACGCGGACGTGATATGTAAACCAATTAATCTAGCGTGTGGGACTGTGAGAGAAGAGAGAAAGGAGAGGGAGCGCTAGGCTTGGCCCCCGGCTCTCGCTGCTCCGCGGCTAGATTAATTGGTTTACATATCACGTCCGCGTGCAGGAACTAATTGAGATAGCGACATGGGGTAAGAAAATCTTGAAAGGGAACACTTAGCCCTAAAAAATGCCGGGTAGCGGAACCCGCTAACCCTAATCCTTGCCATTCTACAGGACCAAACGCGTTTGGTGACCCTGTGACCTTAATAATGGTCCGATCGAGGTCTACTGGGGCTCAAATCAAAGATAAAAAAATTTGCGTCTGATGACGAAAAATTTTTTACCCCCACCCCCTTCTTTCATGGCAAAATAACAGTTTTAAGAAAAAAAAGGGGGGAGGGAAATCGGTTTTTCTGCGGGCATCTTGCCAATATTGGCGGAATCGAAAAAAAAATACCATTTTAAAGTAGGCATTCCAAAGTGTCATCTCCCATTGGTTGGGCCCGACGCCCCAATATTAGCGAAAGTTATAGCAATTTGAATTTTAATTATGATTTCCCCTCCCCCTTCCCCTCTAATCGAGATAGCGACTTCAAAATTTCAGGCACCATTGAGGACACTGCTGTCTGTCGATGAAAAAAAATTAAGTTCCTAAGTCGATTTTTTCCATGCAAAACACGCGAACACGGACGGCGGTGTATTCGCACCGCGGCGGAACCCTGAAGAAAGGGCCTTAAAATTGAAAATGCGATATCTCGAGAACCGTTTGACCGATTTGAACCAGTCAAAGTTCAAATTACGCGTCTTCGAGAGCTATTCATTTTTTGACAGTAGGTATTTACTATGCTCAGAGTTGAATTAAGCGAGTTATGTGCAAAAAACCCATTGCCGATGTCTTCGCATGCACATTTCTTCGCCAGGGGGTCGATTAAATTTTTGAAAATGCCACCAAAATAAAGAGGGGGTCCAACTTTATGAAAAAAAAAATCAAAAAAAATTCTCGAGTCCAAGGCGGTTCGAAAGTTAGACCCTCTCTACTAAATTGATGAAACGAAAAATCAGTAAATTGTTGCTTGTTGAAAAATTCGTTAGAATGGATAAAGATATGCCACTGCTGCGGAAAAACTGAAGAGCGATTGTCAATGATTCGATTTACTTTTGCAAGGCTCTCTTTATTCGAGTGCAATTTTTGATATACATCTCATGGTGGTGGGTCATGACTATGTCAACTCTATTAGAATTTAATCGGTTTTTGAAACGATCTCGCTTAAAAGATCCGCATAGTCCCCAAAAGTTGTTCCCTTGATCGTTAACTTGTACAAGAGACATGCCATCATCAATTATAGGTTTGAGTTTTCTCAAACTCACTGGTAATATTTTATAACTATTGGGGTTAGCAGACTCACAGAACTTTGACTTGCTCAATATTGCGGTCGGAGCTAATGCCATAGAGTAAGGTATGAGGTGTCAATTATTCATACTGAAAAGTTTTTTTATATTGAATGTGCCTAGTGCCTACCCATCCTCTTTGGCAACCTCTTTCTGAAAATAATCTTGTCCTCGTTGAGAAACTTTTTGAGTGGCAGTGCTTTATATACTTTTAAATTTGTGGTTTTAATGACAGGCGGTGCGATCTGAGCCAACGAAAGAGAAACTCGTCTTTAATCTTTAATCACCCTCGAACACCGTTTTGCAGAAAAATCCATAAAAACTTAATAAATTAACCTTACAAAAATATGAAATATACTCCCTGATCAGGACACTCAGATCTATAAGATTTTTTAAAAGTATGTTTTTATTAGATCTTAAGCAAAAAAGTTACGGTAGGTTAGATGTACCGCATGTCTAAAATATTAAGTCACTTTTCAGGAGCGCTCTTTTTAGCGCATGATCTTTCATTTAACTAGGTTTCTTATGAGAAAAAGTACAGGATCACTTTTGACGCCTTCGGGAGTTTGGCAGTTTTTACGGTTGGGATTATTTAAAATTGATTCCAGCTTTCAATCTTTTAGTGTAAACGAAACACAATAAGGGACTCTGTGGTCTCTACTATTAAATTAAGGATCCTATAGGTAATTCCATTTTGTTTTATAATTTTACCGCAGTTTCTAATTGAGATATTCAATATTGACAATTTCACATTCATGAGAAACGATAATTTGACAAACCAGATTGTATAGGTATATCTGCCTATAAATAATATTAATGTGGGTCGAATAAATATTCATGAAGATTGTAAGTAGTATTAAAGGTGGTCCTTATTCAAGATGCATGATACTTGTGGAATGTATCAGAAATAATATATGCAGAAAAAGTTTCATTATGTCATGTAATATATGCAGTGTAAACGGTCGATATCGTAGACTATACTTTCTTTAATCTATGTGGAAGATGTATAATAAACAGAAATCCTTAAAATCTGAAATCACAATCAAATTGTTTTAATAACGGAGAATTCAACTGTCGTCTTAACAGTTAAATTTTTTTGTTCAACTAGCGATGCAAAAAAACTTCTCATGGTCACCTTAATTGGAATTATTTTTCTTCAGATTAATAACTACGGAAGCAGACATAATTAGTGCATAATTAGGTAAAAAAGAGGTTATTCGTGACGATAAAATAGCAGAGAGGTCCGCCAGATCGAAGACCGGTTCGAAACTAAAGTCATTAGCTATGCTTTCCAAGACATGGCAGAAAATCCCTTTTGCAGACATGAATTAATAGGAGAACGCATCGCATGGCAAAAAGAATGAAATGATGAGGTACTTATTATAAACTGGAGACCTTATTAATTTTTATTTTTTGTTGTCCTAGAAATATGCTTACCGAGATTATAAAAGGGTTGTAACAGTTTTTTCAAGTATTTAATTATTAACAAAATGTAACAATCGGTAAATAACGAAATACTTACTTTATTTTTTTCGAAAATTATTTAAAAATATACTTTTTAAAAGCATTGCAAACAAACAAACATTTAAATAATCCACAATACAATCTCTCACTTTCTTCTTGATGCCCGATGAATATAATATTTATGTCTCGTTACCTGTGTCTACATAATCAATTTTTATTTAATATAGGGACAGTTCCGTATAGTGTATACCTAACTGGAAATACGGTTACAGTTTCTATGTTTGCTTCTATGTACGTTGCAGGTTGCTATCAACAATTAATTATATCCCTGCCCGTTGATACATTTATGTCGATACATATGTCGCAATGTTTTGTGATGAATTTAACAGAATTTATTTTATTCATCAAAAATTAACCAATCCTACAAAGTAGACCTGACAAAATCAATTTATTTACAATTCTAACAAATAAATAGGACCACTTTGAGGTAAATTCGGCTGGAGGCTTTCATTTCTAATTTATGCAAATTGTCATTTAAACCAACAGTTCTTCGCTGCAATTGATGTAGGTCACATGCATATACAAGCACTTATGATGATGGACTTTTTTCAAATTTAAATAAGTCTATTAAAAACCATCCAGCGATAAATCTGGTAATCTCAAGGGTCGGTTTTGGTAATCTCATTGACCGGTCGGTGGAAAATTTAAATTCCAGGAATATCTTTTAAAGAAATTCCATGGTGAACGCGTTATGAATTATGAGTGTCGTGGTGACGTCGATAGGTAAAATCTGAAGCATATTATCAAAGCATGAGCGCTTGAAATAATGTTCTTTTTAAAGCTTTTTTGTATGTATAGGACCACAAATTTTGATAGTTCCACAGTTCCATACTGACAAGGATCGATTTTTTCTTATATTTTTTTTCCATAGTCATAATTAAGGGTAGATAGGACCTGCGAGATTGAAATTTTTCCATCCCCTTACAAATGTGTGATTTCTCGAGGTCTGCAAAATATGCTTCTGCGATAATACTTTTCCAAAATATTGCTATTAAAAAAAATAGTAAATTCATTTTTTTTTCCTTTTGCTCGGTCAAATGGAATTTTTCAACGATTTAAGGAACGATTAAAAAAATAAAACATATTTTTGGCTACCACTATGAAGATACACTTTTTATGTTTTTTAATAATTTTTCCATGTTTGTTCAAAAAAATTATCGCCGGAGAACAATTCGTTAATTTCGATCAAACAGCAAATTTAATTAATCAACAAAAGGAAGCAAATCAAACATACGTTTTTGCCTGATCTACATTGGTGAATTTTTGTATTTCATTCTTGCTTTTATTGCCATGTTTGTTATTATTAATTACATAATTATATTTTTTAATTATTAATTATTTGGTATAATAAATAGCAATAATGTCGTTTAATTTACCTACTAACAGGTAAGAAAAAATGTTAAATGGGACACATTTATATAAAAAATCAAAAATATACAGGGGGAGTTATTTTGATATTCACACCCGAATATCTCTTTTGGTTAGCTAGATACCTACAAAAAAATTGCGCAGAAAAAAAAATTTCAGGACAATGGGGAGGGGGGGTTATCAGCCTGTACCTACTAATGACTTTGACCTTGGGAACCAATTTCAAGTCCATTTGCAGGTAAAGGTTATTTTTAAATAGCTCAGTCTGAATATTATTGTTTTTCATATTTCAAGGGAAATTTTTATTCTTATTGGATTTTCTTAAGAAATATGAAAAAAACAATAATATTATACAGATGTCCTATTTAAAAAATAACTTTCGCTTTAAAGGGTCTTGAAATTGGTAGCCAAAGTAAAAGTCATTAATACAGTCAGATGAACCCAAAATTACAATTAAGCAATGACAGCAGGTGCATTACGGTCCCTTCTCTACCAGCTCTTCTCTATCAGCTTCGAAGAAGTCAACATCGGTAGTAAAATCTCGCCCATTCAAGTCGGTGTCCATTACGGAACTTCGTGAATATTACTCACCCTCAAACAAAAATCTCACGACTCTTATCTCGTTAACCGGTAATTAAAGTGATTCGCCCTCATCGACTGCAGCAACAGCAAGCAGCGATTTCAAGCGACTGGCACCTCACTCTCCAAGGTGGCATTATTTTATACTGCCTTGCTTTGGTTTCATTCGTTTATTTTAAACATCAAAACCATACATCCATTGTTCTGAACAACTTTTGTCTCCACAATTTTTTTGTATCTGGCTTACCAACAAAGATATCCAGGAGCGAAGATTAAAATGACTCACCCTGTAGAGTAGGTATACCTACCAGTCCAGTGCTTCACTACTTCAAGTTGCGATGAACACAATAATAGTCATTTGTGGTGTATTAAGATTACAATGAAACTTATTAGCCTATTCAAAGCTCAAAGTGAAATTTTATTGTCGCTTATATGAATATGTTGACACGCGAGGCGACAGCGGAACTAACATATTCTCAAAGGTCGACAATTCACTTGTTAATGATCGAAGTAGCATTTTATTCATAGTAGGTACACTCTAATTTTTTTAGATATAGAGCTTTTAAAAAATAGAAAAGATAGAAGATGTTTCATAGTGCACTTTTCCAATAGTTAAATTAGAAGGTGACAATTGGAGACAGGAGATAGGGTGAAACTGCAACCCCTTTCACTTTTTACTTATATTTCGAGAATTAAACATTAATCAATATCAACCTGTATGATTTCAAATAAAATAAACAATTTTTTTTTCACAAATTATTTAAAGGACATAAAGGATAATAAATTTATTATGACGATCAGGAAAATCTTAAAAAAAATGTTGTCAGCTGGTAAAAACTATATTCGATCCCTGTGTTAGATTAAATGAGTATACTTCTACATTTTTTACTAGTCGATGACAATCAATATTCGGATCATACAGGAGATCAAACCATACCGTAACGCACTGTATGTGGTGGTGATGATGGAAGATTAATGACCTTACGTGGATATTTTCGCTTCATTAGTTACAAACACGATAGATATTAACAAAATTTATGCCAGCGGCGTTTTATATACTGTCTTTAGGTAAAGAACTGATGTTTTTGCTGTTCTATAATGTAGGTTTCATTACTTCTTGTACCATTATAGAAAAATTTCTTCATGTATAGAATTTTTAGTATATTTTTTTGCTGCTACGTTATGACAAATGACATTTTATACGCTATATACTTTTTCAATGTTATTTCCGCGATTCTCTCAGTATAGGTTATAATGATGGAGTAAAATAGCAAAATCGAGGGATTTTGGAAAATACTTACAGAGCTCTTTGTATGCAGGGTTTCCATTTTATCCGAGTTATGAAATTCTCTGATATCGTCCTCATTTTTTGCAAAGTTAAATAAAAAAATTCTAAGTAATTCACGGTTTTATAACTGCACAAAATAATGTTATTTTCAGCTATACAAGGTGTCACAGATTAAAACGTCAAGCTCTTAGCCACAGGTTATTTGAATAAAAACATTGAGATTATCCTCATCCCATTTTTCATTTAGTCCCCACTTTCAAAGATACATTAAAGTTAAAACTCAAAATTTGTTTTTAAACCAACTCCCGTTGCTTTTTAAGATATATTCTGTTGAAATTTTGTTTCTCTCTCGGCGTCATTGCAAACTTTTTGCTAAATTTTGTTCAAAACGATCGAAGCGCTAACGAAGGAAACGGAGGTTTTAAAACACACGTTGACCGGGGTGGGGGGGGGGCATTTTTCCTGCGTGCGCCTCTGGTTCGAATGTATCGTTTTTTAGATCAAAAGTAAGGTATTCGTTTCTATTTTTTTCCTCACTCTTGTGCAATTTTGATCCAGGACTTGGTTAACGAGATATTGCAACTTATTTGACTATGAGTCATTGATCAACTCACTATTCTATTTGGATTTTTCAAAATCAAAAATTATTTTAAAAATTTAAAGGTTGAGTGAGTTATAAGGTAATCAGCATGTGACAGCACGTTATTGTAATGACCATAACTCTTGCCAAAATTAGTCGATTATTATTATTTTCAAAAAACTTTATTTTTCTACCCCTGGCGTAACTACCTACGTCTTTTGGTTTGTTGTTTTCGGTATTGATTTTTACCAAATGTTTGTGAATTTTTTGTATTTTTTCTTTCTAGATATTGTTGACAGGGAAACAAATTAAGAACTACAGCGCATTCTGCAGGTGCCCACTTACAGCACACCGAGCATTTTAACCACATCTCAGCTGCCTTAGACCATTTATGAAGATTTGTACAGTAAATACAAGCACAGTCATCATCCTCCTCATCAGATATAATTTCAATATCTTCTGTATCTGAATCCATGGCCTTATCACTTCTTTTTGCGGGTAATTGAAACTTCATATTTCGTGGCAGACTTCTTTCTTGCTTCCTCCATATTGGGGGTTGAATGAAGAACTGTTGTTCCCTTACGTTTCCTCGCCTTCCTCTTCTCCTGACCAGATACATAGGTGCCCTGTTGGAATTGGACTCAAGACACTAACCTTATATCTTTCAATTTGGAACTTCTGGCTACACCAAGTTGTATAATTCTTGGCATTCAATTGATTCCATAGCTGAGTTCAGGTCGGCGTCAGGTACTTCCGAGCTCATCGGAGTATTTATGGTTTACACTGGGTTCAAAAGATGATCAGGAAAAATATCAGAAATTCTGATTTTCCAGAATCACACCTCTGCCGAGATGATTCTTCAGCCACGCAGTCATTTCTTGATAGAAATACGTTTTTAGTGGCCCGAAAAAAGGCACGTCAAGTGGCTGAATCCTCTGGGTGCAGTGAGGTGGTTGGCAGAATAGAACGATTCTATTCTCCTTTGCATAAGTCGGTGCATCTAAATACTTATGATTTAAATGACCATCCACGATAAGGAGAACTCCATCTTTAGATAAAGGTACCTATACATTTGAAAATGCGGTCAGTATTTAAGGAAGACCGCGGTCTGGTCATCCAACCTGACTCCTTGGGAATGCTTAGTGTTTCTGAATCTGGAGACGCATGGTCTAGAATCTCGTTATTCATGTTCTTCAGAGCAAAAATACGGTATGATGGAACGTAGCTTCCATCTGTGCATACGCAGCAGTCGATAGTGACATGAGATCATCTTTTGGCGCTGGTTAGTGAACAGATTTGATTCCTACAATCTTTTCTGTGGTCGTTGTAGAGTAGAAAAAGCTGACTTGTCTGTTTTTAAAATTCTCATTGAATTATTTTTTTCCTTTTCTATGGTCTGTTAGAAGATTTGAAAAATGTTTGAAACCTGCAGCTTGTTAAATGTTTGACAAATCAGCAAATGTAGCAAAAACAATTTTTTATTATTTAATGTTTCAAGGTAATTTAGGTGGGTATACCTATAAACTTTTACAATAATTAGTATATTATGCAACGAGCTTATAATGAAGGCTATTAATACGTGAGTATGATGGTTAAGATACGAGCCGTAGGCGAGTGTTCCATACACTATTGTTAGCGAGTTCCATACACTATTTTTTCTACGACCCTTTTTTATTTCATAGAAAAGATTAAAAAATTATATTTTTTAACAATGACCCGTGTACAATTGCGGATCATTGAGGTTAAGATAGGTTGCTATTTGTTTACGCATATTACCAAATTTTCTCTTCGTCGCTAAGATTATTCTGCTGAGACATGTTGTTTTAGTATCAAGTTTAAAGGGCACTACTCACTACTGCGTAATTTTTATTATGCGAAGTTCGAATTCCGAATTTTACGCTTTAATTTTGAGATTAATAATAATTTTAATAACGTTGACAGCCAATAATTACGATATTGTTTACCTACGCAACGCGACGGTCGCAGCGTTGCCGCTTTGAATACTATCACGGAGCGCTACGAATGATATAATACTTTATCTTTCTATTTTTTACACGATATACCTACCTATCAAATTAATTAAGGTAACATAAAATCTTGATAAATTTCCTTTGAATGTTACTTATGTTCTAAATTAAATAAACGTTCAGAATTTTTTTTCAGAAATACAGAACTTATATCACAAGGCAATTTTTGTCGTGAGTATGACAACTCTGTGACTTCGGTTGGTTTGCCGACCCGATTGTGAGCGAAAAGGAACCGATTCGATTGCAAATGCTCCTCTGCCATTGGATAGCTTGACCAGTGCTTTAATGAAAATTTGTATCTTCATGAGACCCATTAAAGCACTGGTGATTCATATTTAATATGCAGATTAAAGGTTGGGAGTAGAAAAAATTATATTCAATACTTGAAAAATACAAAAGAAATTATGAAATAAAGACATCTCAGTTAGATAGGGAAATTTAAATTCGTTCACTTTTATATTATCCGATGTCATTGGTCGTATGAAAAAATCCGGACGAAACAATAATCGTTCGAAACGGATCTCGAGAATAAGCATTCGCACGAAACTTCCCATTTCGTTCGAACCTGTTGCTTCTCTGCTCGTATGAAACTTAAGCTCGTATGTATTAGGGACAACCCCCCTCAAGTGAGTGGCGATGATTTCATTTGCATTTGATTTACGTTTACACCCTAAATAATAGCGACTACATCAGTATTGTAAACAGCTTAGCTAAAATTTGTGAGGTTGTTGCACTGAATAGTCTCAACATCCTCATTCATTGAAAAATTACTGTAGTATCGCAAACAAACAGATGGTAAGTCTAGGAGACTTTTTTAACCTGTAACAAAATATAAGAATAGCTACGGTATTTACCACAATTCTCATCTGAAACATTGATTCGTGATAGAAAATATCATATTACAAAGAACGTTATTCCGAGACACCTATAGAATGGAGAGAGGTGTGAACTATGAACTCTTTAGTTACTAATATTGCTTATATAAATCCGATTTAACTTTTACTTTTGGTGTCTAGTAATCTATCGCGAACTTTCATTTGCCGAAATTTACATAAAAGTAAAAAATTTATTCAAGCATTCTTGTAAACTAATGATTATTGGTTGTATAAAATTAAACTAGGAATTCGTAAGTAAGTCGTGATGATACTTCTGATGGAGATACAGTTTTTTTTAAAATCTGATGCTCATTTTCAGAAACATTTTTGAAACTGCATTAATGTAAGATTTCTATTTACCCAGCATTACTGGAGTTGCCACTTTTCTGTTACACTCTCATTTTGATAGTCGGTAAAATATTCTTGGAACTGATGGGAATGAACCACTGAAACTCAGAATTATTATGAATTCATCTGTTAGGAAAAATTGAAATTTTTTAATTAAAAAAATTATTTGTAGAATCCCTGATTCGACTTCGGAACGATAATTACTCTAGAATCATCCGTATCGTCCAGTATCGGAGCAGTCATAAGAACATGAAACCTTTAGAACGAATAATAACAGAGCGAAATGGTTTGTATGATGTAGGAACATTACAGAAATGGTCTGAGAATGAAGTGTAATATTGAAAAGAAATTGTCGCTGCTGGTGATGTGTTGCAGTTATGGAATCAGTTGCACTGGTTCACGGCTTAAGAACCCTTAATTTCTTATCAAGAAAAATTTTTCTTCAAGAAAAAAATTCCTATTTCAACAATAAACTGTCATAACTATTATTTAATAATTTTTAATATCTAACATTCACCAAAAACAATAAATAGTCAAGTTTTTTACTGATAGCTTATAATAATTATTTAGGGTATAGATATAATAAAGGTAATACGCAGACTTGTAATAATCGACCCTAATATTTTAATATGCTTAGAAAGTATTCTATAAAATAATAATAATCCCCCATTTAGAAAACTGTTCAGTATTCATAAGCTGCTTTGCATTACAATAAGATACTTAGATCATGAAATGGAAAACTCTCTTTCGGCCTTAATTATTTCCGCTCCCTTTCAATGCGCCCTTTTATGTACCCCGTGTTAAATGGTGACATTTCCTTTATGTTCCACGAATATGCATAATATAGTAGTGTAATTACCCCGGTAACATTAATTTGCCCTCGATATGGCTTCAATACTGAAAAATGGAACAATGCCAGGAGTACCTACTAAAAGTTACATTCTCTGAGGGAATTAAGGTAGGTGGATTTGGAGTAAAATTTGATCTTTTATATGCTTATCAGCTTGAATGATAAAATTATACAGGGTGTTTAGTAACTGGTAAGTGGACAGCCAAAATTTAACGTCATGTAAAAAATCGCATTTTAAGCATAAAAGAGAGAATAACTTTTTCGAGATCTGCCAGCGTCTCTAATAGGAAATATTTCCAAAAATGTGAAATTTTACGTACAGGGTGGGCCAATAAGCGAGGTAAGCGGCTGTATCTCAGAAACTAATAATCGTAGAGAGTTGCGGTAAAAAATTTTATAGGTTAAGTGGGCAAGGGAAAATGCTGGAAATTATTTTCAAGTTTCCAAGATGGCTGCCAGAGGGCGTTTGCACCATCTTGAATTACATAAAGTTACGTTTCTTGTGATTTTACTCGATGAATGTAACAAAAAAGTATTTGCGTTTTAATGTTATCTTAAAGTCTAACATTCTTTATAGAAACAATTTTTCTCTATCTTTCGAAATAAAGTGGTGGGGGGTATTTGAATGTTGTTTTAAACAAATGCCTGTAACTTCGAAACGGCTTCAATGATTTGGATAAATTTGGTATAATTGGAAAGAGCATTGCTTGGGCTTTTAGGTTTCTTGTGACAATGGCAGTTGTGACCTACACGACCGCCGATAGAGGGCGTTATCCGACATTATAACCAAAATATTGGATTTTCTCAAAAAATTTAAATGCGATGATATGACTTTTTTTAGACTAGAAAATAGACAAATGATCAACCAATAAGCTTGCGCAAACCGCATCTTAATATCTTTTTCCTAACTCAAATTATTAAAAAAATACCAAACCAAGAAAATTCATATATCCCCATTTAAAAATGCATCGGTCGCTTTCGATAAGAAGGCAAGTAGTAGGCCATGGAAATAAAATACAAACTCCTAACTTAAATATTGGCAAGTAACGTCAAACTTCTGTCACACACGCAGCCCACTATTATTGTTGATTGCATATAATTTGAGTACTTTTTAATCAAAATGCTTCTCACAAAATTAAATAATGAAGCCGTTGACATGATTGCGATTTATTTTGAGTGTTTTCAAAATGTAGCTATAGCTGCAAGACAGTACGCGGCACACGGTATCCAGATCGCCTTCATTACGGGAGAAGAATGTTTCCGCGCTTGGTACAGCGATTACGCGATACCTACTAGAAGTTTTCGTTGTGCTAAACGTCGCAGGCGTCGCAATGGAAGAACCGAAGAAAATGTTATCAATGTCTTGGCTTACATAGAATTTTATAGACATGTAGAAACTAGAACATTGTCTCTAGACTTGGGAATTTGTTGCACGGACAACTGTTAGAAATATTTTGAAAGTATATAGGTGAATAATTTTATCTTATTCCAAGTATCTTAGCACATACCCTCAAATACAAATTCAGTGTTATTCTGGTTTTATTATTTTTTACTACTGATTATGTTGTTTTCTACTTTTATATTACATCCTTACCACATAGTCTTGCACCAGGCGCTAAATAAACAAGACTTCGGTAATAGATTAAATTATTGTCATAATGGATGCTAGGCATACTTGAGGAAAACGGAAATTTCTTAAAGGAAATTCTCTGGATCGACGAGGCTACCTTAAATAGTGATGGTAGAGTAAACCTTCATAATATGCATTATTGGTCCGCTGAAAATCAACGTTGGTTAAGAGAGAGAAGTGCAGCAGCAGGGACGCTGGAGCCTGTGTGTGCGGTATCATTGGGGACAGAATTATTGAACTTTACTTTTTTGATCAAGCTGTAACTGGTAACCGCTTCTTAGAGTTTTTGATCAACGACTTGCCAATTTTGTTGGAAGATGTGCCACTCGAAACTAGGAGAACTATGCTTCTGCTATTAGATGGTTGTCCGGCACATTATTCAATTAATGTCCGAAACCATATTTACTGGATCTTTCGAGAACGCTGGATAGGAAGGGGAAGCCGATTTCCTTGTCCGGCAAAATCTCCCGACTTGACATGTCTTGATTTTTACTTCTGGGGACGCTTAAAAGACATTGTTTTTCAAACTCCACCAACAACACGAATGGATATGGAAAACAGAATTCGAAACTCAAAACTATCAGCGGCAGAAATCGAGGCTGCGGTTCTGCTGACTCAAGAAAGACTGGAACAATGTGTGGAATATGACGGAAGGCAATTTAAAAGGAAAATCGTTACGAAAACGCGTGAGGAGTTTGGCTTTTGTTTCCATGGCCTACTAATTGCCTTCTTATCGAAAGCGACCGATGCATTTTTAAATGGGGATATATGAATTTTCTTGGTTTGGTATTTTTTTAATAATTTGAGTTAGGAAAAAGATATTAAGATGCGGTTTGCGCAAGCTTATTGGTTGATCATTTGTCTATTTTCTAGTCTAAAAAAAGTCATATCATCGCATTTAAATTTTTTGAGAAAATCCAATATTTTGGTTATAATGTCGGATAACGCCCTCTATCGGCGGCCGTGTAGGTCACAACTGTCATTGTCACAAGAAACCTAAAAGCCCAAGAAATGCTCTTTCCAATTATACCAAATTTATCCAAATCATTGAAGCCGTTTCGAAGTTACAGGCATTTGTTTAAAACAACATTCAAATACCCCCCACCACTTTATTTCGAAAGATAGAGAAAAATTGTTTTTATAAAAAATGTTAAACTTTAAGATAACATTAAAACGCAAATACTTTTTTGTTACATTCATTGGGGAAAATCACAAGAAACGTAACTTTATGTCATTCAAGATGGTGCAAACGCCCTCTGGCAGCCATCTTGGAAACTTGAAAATAATTTCCAGCATTTTCCCTTGCCCACTTAACCTATAAAATTTTTTACCGAAACTCTCTACGATCATTAGTTTCTGAGATACAGCCGCTTACCTCGCTTAATGGCCCACCCTGTACAGTAAAATTTTCTTATAGTTTTACATATGGAAATATTTTTTAAATGAAGTCCGATATGAAAAACCTTGTTTTACAGCTATGTAACTTTATAGTAAGTAATAATAAAAATTTACAGTAAATAATAGTATGTATGTTACATAGCAAAAGTTGAAAATAACTTTTCCCGCAAGTGCGAAATTGCCATTCAACTCGAGATATTGTACTATACTTTATCTACTGCCGATAGCATATAGGAACAAATTATTTTATGATGCCAGACGCACCCACTCACCTCACTTATTACTACGTAAACTTTAGTACCTAAATATTAATTTCTGATTTACTAAGTAAGTAATTTGAATAGTTTGTGCTATTATTTGAGGTGTTTTCCCATTTCAGTTTCACTCCCACTCATTAAATATTTGATATTGAAAATAACCTCTTTCCTAACTCAATAACCTAAAAGATTTAAGTGATTAGACGTTTTCAATCTGTGAACCGTCCAAACATCAGCTGAGCTGAGACTGCAAGAAGGTGTTTGGATATTGCGGACACAACACATCCGTTATGCAAACTAATAATATGACGCACTGAACTAATAAATAATGAAACTGTGAATGTTTTAAAACAAGAAGTACCTATTCGATGTTTCAAAATGGCAGTTTCCATAGCGTTCAATAAAACTGTCAATTGGCATTATAGTCCCTCCCGATGTTTTATAATCGAATATTTCAGTTAACAAGAAACGTCAAATAGATTATAACATTATCAATTGTCAATCAATATCAATGACTATTAAATCAAAAACATTATTGAATTAGGAATCAATAATAATTATTATGATTTGCGTAATATTGCGTGTGCCACTCGTTTCGATAATAACAGGTTTGTGGATTTTATACCTTTTCTCTTTTAATTAATTAATTAGATTAACTTTTAATTTCCTATTTGACATATTATAGAGTATATGGCTTATAAGACCGTGTTGTAATAAATAAATTACAACACTGGTCTGGTATGATTCTCATTACACAACAGGTATGTGTAAACACTTTATTATTATTATAACTTCTAGGGTAGGTTCAAAGCCCTTGTACTGAAGCTTGCGCTTATAGATTTATACATTATGGTTTTACCTTTTTGGAAAATATTTTCTAACCGCTGCCGGATCTTGAAAAAAGTTACTTTCTCTCTTTTAAGGTTAAAAATATGATTTTATGTGATGTTCGGTTTTGGCTGTCCAGTTACGTAATACATTAGTAACAGTTACGTAATACGTAATCGATTGTATATCGATCCCATGTTAATAAGGTACGATTAAGTTTAAAAAGTCATATGTGACGTCATACTAACCGTCCGAATTAAGATTTTTCATTTTACCAGAAAATGTCAAAAAGTTAAATTTCAAATTGCGAATGAGCGTAAATTATTAAATCAATCATTCAAACAATGAATTGAACGGTTTAAGTCAGTTTGACAGCCACTGACAACTACATAAAATTTATTCACGTAATGACATTCTATCTTCTACATGTGTTGTGCATTTAATTCTCATTCAAAACCAATGTTGACGTATATTTATTAATGCGGGATGGAGTGTTTAAACAAACTTTCTATGAGAACCACGTAAAACGAAACAAAATAAATAGAACTATCAGAAGGATGAGTATTCTTAATCGATACATATGACTTTTTAAACTTTATCGTACTATATGTATACTTATTACATACCTACACACGAACATAGTGTATGAGTCCATTTTATATTAAAAAATATAAAATTTTTATATACTAAATTCTATGACATTAATTTTACTACTTTTTGACGTAACTGTGATTTGTCAAATGTCAAAAATCTTTTTGATCTCCTGTCAACTTCAAAACTCCAAATGAAAGTGATAGTAATGTGAAATTTTAAAGGTATTTTAATTATCTACACAAAATTAATTTTTTTTTTTATTATTTTTCAAATTCGGAGTCAAATGAGGTAGAATTTTGGTACAAAAACCAAATTAAATATCATGAATTTTGCTACTTTTCGACGTAAGCCTGATTTCCCAAATGTCAAAGACGACTTTGCAATTCCTGTCGCCTTCAAAAATTTTAAATGATATCGCACCTCCCTTTGAAAACCGTCGTAAATCAAAACATATCAATTATACGGTTTTCAGCAAAAATATGGTTCCAAAAGAACTAAGTTTTGTCTGAAAAGACAGTATTATACTGCTTTGAACCTTTGAACACAAATACTTTGAACCCTTTTAATACATAGTTTATACTAAGTGTATTAACTCAAAACTTTATTTGCTTTCCCTGTCGAATTACCGGATTTTAAGTTACGACGGTTTTCAAAGGGAGGTGCGATATAGCGATCCTTTGAGACATCATTTTAAAGGCATTTTAATAATCTGCTGTTACTGTTAGTTCTCAATTTTGACAGGCTGTTTGTCAATGATGACGTTTATAGTACCCCCTCCCCTGGTTTAATTCTGAGCCGAATGAGATAGGACTTTGATACAAAAACCACAGAATAGATACAATCAGAAGCTAAATTCGCCGGCGGTGCCTTTGATCTTTTAGAGACAATCCACAGAATAGGACACCTCTAGCGGCCATTGCTTCAGAGTAGAAACGCAGGCCCGCCACCAGCCCGCCACAGAATAGGTACAATTCTATTCTGTGGGCCCGCATTCAAAACTAATGAAAGCTCATCTCAAATCATGGCGGATCACTATGCGCCGAGTAGATACGCGAACTCGGTATTTTTATTGAAGTTTATATTCTGATTGTACCTATTCTGTGCTTATTCCTTCTTGACATACAGCTGATGTGTCAAATCTCGAAGATGACGTTGCAGACGTTACTTTAAACTGGAAACGTCCTCACTGACACACATACTGTCCATTAGACACACTCAAAACTGTTTAATTTTTTTTATAGACAAACAGAAACCCAGCGCAATTAATTCCTGTGGTATTTTTTCATAAAACTATAGAACTTAGAATCAACAAAAATTACTGTATAAACTTGCTCTGTAATTATTGTTGGGATCTTTTGCGTCCTTTTGCTCTCTAGCCCTGAGGTAGTAACTAGTCAACGAACAGTGTCGCAAGCAACAGGGGGTTTCCCCTGAGTTATGAGTTATCTTGCCAATTTTCTAAACTCTTGGCAGACGATCAAATCAGATCGTTGCCTCCCCGTCGAGTCAATTTCACTTTAACTCATCTCACAACATCAACTTACACAGCTCCGCTAAAATCAATGAGTGAGGTGGACTTCTTTAATCTACACTATACGCAAAAATGAAAGTGTCACATCCCAAAGTTTTGTCTGATTTTTATTGGGAACAACTTTTGATATTCTCAAGGGATTTCGATTTTCTTTTTGCCTGTCAGCAGTCCTATCCTTTATTTTTCTGCTTGGTTGGATCTAAAATCAAAAAAATGTCAACAAATTTTCTACAGGGTGATATGTGAGGGCGGTAAAAATCACACCCTTGTTTTCGTACGATTCTTGTAAGTTTTGATGAGAAAATTTTGAAGCTTGATGTCTCACCTCGAAACGGTTTTCAAATTTTTGACTCAACTTCTGTATTTACAGGGTGATCTAAAAAAATCAACTGTTTGCTAATGAAGTGCAAAATTTTTTTCCTCGCCGACAGATTTTTGCAATTTTAGCCTCCAGGTAATGAACAACTTTTAATTTGAAAATAATCATGAAAGTTCCTTCATACGGTGGCGGTTAAAAAAATTTATAGTGAAAGGCGTAGATAATTTTTTGCCAACGCGAAAATAGGGTACTGTATATTAATGTAACATTATCTGATGAGCTATTTATTTACACGACGAATGTGAAAAGAAAAACTTTCATATAATCTCAGAACGAAATGTAGATAAAGCAGGACTGCTGAAAAGATTCACTGAAAGACCTACATTATTTTGAGCTTCGCTGATGTCTAATTTTTTTTTACCTGCAAAATGTTTAGAACGTGTTTACGGGGCGGATAATTTTAGTTTTAGGACTTTGGAGGGTTTCTCAACTTTCCCGCATATATTTGACCTGGATTTGTGTTGTAGCTGAAAAAGTAATTATCTTTGACTTTATTTCCCGTGGCGCCTCTGGAGAATGCAAGATAGAGAATAGGTCACTGCGAGGACTGAGAGGTCACCTGTGCTTACAGTTGCGTGCCTTCTCCGCCTGAACCTTTATATTTTTCAACGTACTAGACTGATGTAGATCTTATAAATTATTGGACGTCCGATCGAATCCTTATCTTCCACATCCCTCTAGAAGTCAAGTTCCTTCTTGACCTCCTTATTGCCATTAGAAACTTTTCGTCATTTCGTTTTTACGACTCTGGAGAAAAACAGCAGCCAAATAAATGGAAGATTTATGTACATGGAAATCGGATATATTTAGATTTGTTGGTCGGTATTTTCTTATTTTATTTTCATTATTGATTACATGGTCAATGTCTGCGCCACTTTTCTCGCCATTCATTCCTTTACGTGACTGCAGTAGTTGCTTGCTGACCGGTACAAATCAGCCAGAAATTGGGGTTATAAGTTCAAGTTAGAGTTTTTGTCTTTTTAAGGGTCTCTTCTCTCACTAACCCCAGTAAATCATTAACGTCAGAAATCAACGATTTGTACAGGATGAGTCATACTAACTACGGCCATTCCTCTTGCAGCCATTTTGGAATTAAAAAAGTGACTGTAAATCAAATAATTATAAAATATCGTAAATATTTCATAAAAGTTGCCTGGGTTTATTATTATTACATCTGAATAATTGTATCTAAAAAAATGTCAAAAAAGCTTCATATCTGCTCATTCAGAAATCAGTGCAACAGTCCTGAATTTCTATTATGCAATTAATGCTATTATATGATATCATGCAACATCAAATATGAATCACATGCGTCTAAAGACATAGATGGCACCGTTTCGCCTTTGTTAAGTCTCGTCAGTTTACTATAAAAGACATCATGAAAGTTGTAGCAAAGAAAAACGGTAAAAAATCTAATTTCAAGTCAAGACTTTTTAAGAAAAATAGTTTCCAATTATAACTATCTGTGTAATAAAAGCTTCAAAGTCTACGTGGTGATTTAAATCTCACCATTGTCAGGGATATAATATTAAGTTTCCGTCTCTAACATTACGTAATGAAATAAAAGTGTCTGTGGTTAAATGCGAAATGAGATCTTCGAAGTCAAAATTACCAGAACGGAGCGACTATACGTCTTATCTACACAGTTAAAACTTCGTCTTTCTCTTTATAATATTTTAATTATGCAGAAAAGGGGTAAAATCAAAACATCTTATCTTATGAATTTTATAATGAAAATTATTCAAACTTTGCGATGTTACCTTCTTTATTTCATGCTTACGCACATCCAGGCACACCTCTTTTTTTCCATCCACGTAATGACACGTTTAATCTTCCTAATTTCATCTTAGCACAAGGAAAGACAACCGTATTCCCCAGAGCTGCTGTTACTTGGATATATTATCTGCAACAATATATCGTCCTCATAGTGAAGAGAACGTCTGGATGGAAGATAAGGGAAGGATATCCCGTCGCAATAAGTATCCATTATACGGTCCTGATTAGGATAAGTACCGGGACATGGTTTTAATAACAGGCATTGTTGCCAAGCACCATGGAAATAATTGTTGCATATTCGGAAAGAATGATGAGCCAATAAAGCACTTTAAGCTTGAATTTCGACGATTCACATTAAAAATAAGACATTTAGATATCTATAGATTGTTAAGAGGATTTAATTTGATTCCAGAAGTCCCTTCTAAACGATAATGGCAACAGTGCTGGACGGGGGCGGATTTCTGTTGCGAGCTTTCTGTCATACTAGCAGACGCGGGTAAGAACCTACGTGAATGAAGATTAATGCTTTGAGCTTTGCAGCCTATTTTCATTTGGAGAACAAATACATAGGGATATGATTTGAAGAAATGAAGTTTTCCATCTGAATGAAGTCTCGCCCTCACCATAAATTGAATGACAGATTAGGCATTAATTGGTAAAAATGACTTTTAGAAAAGGATTAAATCTTAGAAAGAAACTTACTGTATGAATTTTATTGTTTTTTTTCATTAGGAAATGAAAGTATGATGATGATTTAAAGAATAAAAAAAGTACTTAGGTACTATTTCACTCTACATATTTATAATTTTGTTAAGGATTCTGGAATGGTTCCGGTTTATCTTTGTGATATTTAACACCTCCAAGAATCTGAAAAGGCTTTATTTCAACATTGAAAAGCACAAAGATATAAGTAAAAATATAGGTAGCGTTTGTTAAAACGTAAAACTACATATAATAACTCGTTTCAGCTTTTACGCTGCTAAAATTTATGTATGACTTACCTATATGAAAACATTATGTACGTAATCCTTTTTGACATTTAATTGCCATGCCATCTAATGGAAGCATAATGTTTTCAAGAGACAAAAAATAAGTAATTACATAGACACTTCAATACAAAAGCGAGAATATAACTCAAAGCTCTACTCACTATAGTTTATGTTTCGAACACAGTTCTTCTATGAATTGCAAAAGAGTAGGTTCGTAGAGTCTCATCGACCAAGATAGAATTTTAGTACTACAAACGAGATTGCATAACAAGATATCTAATTTTGTTTGCTCGGAACCTGGAAACTACCTTTATAGTACGGATAGTTAGATTTAACTCTTTGTGAAACTGACAGAGATAAAACTCCGGGGACAGCCACTGTTTGCTTTTCCTGGGAACGGGAACAGAGGCAAGCTCTATCAAATGGACGGAATTTCATTACCTTCACATATAGATGGTATGATATTGTGAGCGCTAACGAACTAATTGAAAAGAACTGTCACAACTTTTTGGTGTGTTTAATTTCAGATTTACAGAAGATAAAAATCTCAAAAATATAATATAATGTAACATTTTTTCTTTTCATGTGTGTACATTTTAAAGAACATCAACAACCATGAGATGAAACCATCACTTAAATTATCTTATTTTAGTAAGAAAATAATTATTAAATCCATCGAAATTATCTAACAATTGCCATTTTTTAATTGGTAAACTGCTCAGATTAACAACTTTATGCTCATAAAAGAAAAGTTGCCTCAAAAATGCCTCAAAAACTCATCAAATTTTGGTGCGAGAGCCCACTAAAGGTGGCATCGTGCATTGCAGACGCATTCGCTTGATTGAGATGTTGCTGGCATGTGTACCTACGCTACGATTCCGGCTCAGGGTGCAGCGGGTTACGTGATCTGCTTTACGTGAGACGGAAGCCAAAAACTAAAAACGATTAATAAATAAATGTTTCTTAAAATTAAAAAAAATCTTTGGGAATGTTTTTGGGGAAAAATAAGCTTTTTTCTTTCTTAGGTATATTGTTCCCTAAAGTTTTTCTTTTCCCGGAAAAAGCTAATAAAAAAAACAAAAAGTCCTACTTTCATTAAATTGTGTCGTTTTATGGAGATATAAATTCTCCCGCTAACAAATATCTGATATGTAGGTACTTGAAAAAACGTAATTCCCACTTCAAAGGTTTTTTTATGGGAGAAAGTGGCTTTAAAAAAAGTCTTCGAGGAAACAGATGTTTATTTTTCTCTAAGGAATTTGAGTAATTTTGTTGTGATTTTAAAGAAGAAAGCAACAAAAAATCTGCAGAAATTATTGATCGGCAAATCAAAAATCGGCAGGCGTGTTCTTTGAATAAAGATACGGAATTTTTGTCTTCTGGAGTTTTTCTCTAAAACTCTTCCTTCACCCGAAACCAATTAATATAAAATTCAATGAAAGTCTACAGGGCGTTCCAGTTTGTATATTCGTAACTTCAGCAAAAAGAACACCTAAAAGAATTGTAATTTTTTGTATAAAGTTTTGCTCTAAAGCGCTTTATTTTCGAGATAGAGGCTGTTAAACTTTTGTTAAAAAATCAATTTTATTAGGTATCTTCCAAACTATTGAAAGTATTTCTCAATTTTGGTATAGGTTAGTAGTAGAGGGGTGAAATTGCAGTACAAAAAACTTCTCAGAAGAAACCAGTGCCGTAGCAATGGCTATTTTTTTCATTCTTCCCAAAACTTCTACGCCACTGGAGAAAATCAATTTTTTAATACATATTTAGAAAGTTTATATTATTAGCTGAAAAAAAGATACTCTTAATTAAGGTCTTTAGGAAGAAAAAAATGAAAATAAATATACAGGGTGTCCGGAAATTATGAGCAAAAAATTAAGGGGGTGATTCTTCTTGTTGAAATATTGCCAAAAGTATCCATAATTTTTTCTCGAAAACTCACAAAGAAGAAAGTTATAAGCCTCCAAAGTTGATTTTTTTAAATCAATATTTTTTTATAACTTTTTTTCTCGTGTACGGATTTTCTTAAAATTTGACACACTTGTCACTGATGTTGCTTTACATCCTTGGTCCAAATTAGACTTGAATCCCTCGAAATCAAAAGGCCTTAACTGCCCTTGACCTTCAAAAAAGGCCTATAACTTTTTTCGTAATATTTTTTTCTGAGTTTTGAAGACGCACAATTGAAGAACGTGCAGAAATATTCGGAAAAGGTCCTCTTTGTCTATCACGATAAAATGACCCGTTTCCGAGTAAAACTGTTTTAAAAATTTTCCTGCACTAAAATTGATCACCATAAACTATGATCATTCTGCAACAACACCAAAGCATGCTTTGGAAACAGATGCAGGATTGCCTAGTTATGTACAAAACAGAGACATTCGTATATAAATAGACTTGGAAATGATTTTTTTTTGAAAATGAAAAAAAAATTTAATCATTTTTTTTTAATAAAATAATAAAATAATTTTAATAATAAAAAAAAATAAATTGCTGTCAAAATGAAATCCAAAGCAAACGTCTTGTTTCCTAGGCAACCCTGCCACCGTTCCCAAAACATGCTTTGGTATTGTTGCAGAATGATCATAGTTTATGGTGATCAATTTTAGTGCAAGCAAATTTTTAAAACAGTTTTACTCGGAAGCAGGTCATTTTATCGTGATAGACAAAGAGGACCTTTTCCGAATATTTCTTCATGTTCTTCAATTGTGCGTCTTCAAAACTCAGAAAAAAATATTACGAAAAAAGTTATAGGCCTTTTTTGAAGGTCAAGGGCAGTTAAGGCCTTTTGATTTCGAGGGATTCAAGTCTAATTTGGACCAAGGATGTAAAGCAACATCAGTGGCAAGTGTGTCAAATTTTAAGAAAATCCGTACACTAGAAAAAAAGTTATAAAAAAATATTGATTTAAAAAAATCAACTTTGGAGGCTTATAACTTTCTTCTTTTTGAGTTTTCGAAAAAAAATTATAGATACTTTTGGCAATATTTCAACAAGAAGAATCACCCCCTTAATTTTTTGCTCATAATTTCCGGACACCCTGTATTCACAATAAATAAATGCTCAAAACAATTTCCATTTTTTTGAATACATCGTTTTGTTAAAGGAATTAAAAATGCAAAATTTCAAAATATAGTGGCTTTTGTTTGTTGTTTATGCTTTTGCACTTTATTAACACTGTCTCATAGCAGTTATCGACACTTTTAAACTCAAAATAGTGAAATCTAAGAGATAAAACATCAAAATATCTCAAAAACTGAGTCTCCTAGCGACCTTTATTAAGAGTATCTTTTTTCAGAAAATAATATAATATTTCATAATAAGTTTAAAAAAAAATTTCTCCAGTGGCGTAGACGTTTTGGGTCTTAAAAGAAGACAGAATTCTCATAACTACGCCACTGATTTCGTCTGAGAAGTTTTTTGTATTTGAAAATTTTAACCTTCCTTCTTTTAAGAAAAATATCTTCAATAGTTTAGAAGATATTCAATAAAATTAATTTTTTTCTTTCAACCCTTTTTTCCAAAATAAATCGTTTTAGCGCAAAACTTTATTATTATTTTTATTATTTATTTTTACGTGTTGTGTTGTTTGCCGGAGCAATGAACATATACAAACTAGAACAACCTGTATGGATGTTTCAAAACATGTATCAGAAAATGAAAGGTAAGATTCCTATAATAGGAGCTTTCTGTGAAAAAAAGCTCCTATTAACATGGGTATCCACCATTTTCGAGATACAGGATGTCAAAAATGTTTTTCTTTTTTTTTTTAAGATTTCTCAGGAACCCTTTCAGATATAAAACAGCTCTTTTGTACACATCCTATAATTAATATTATTTACTTTTTGAGTTCTAACTAAATTCATATCATAACGACAGTGGCGGAGATTTTGGAGTTGCTTGAAATTTTTCGCCCATAATTTCTACGATAGTATAGGAAAATTGGTATTGTGGGAGCATATTTTAAACTGTCAATGCTTTCTACACAAAACTCTCCTGGTAAAAGGCTTTAATGTGAACTGTTTTCTAGAAACACAGCATTCTATGATGAAAAACATAAAATTAGCAACATATTTTGTGGTGGACAAAAGCATTACATACTTTGTTTTTGATATTTTTAAGGTAGACAATATTAATGATAAAATGTGTACCAAAATTCGGTTTTATATTTCAAACAGTTCTTGAGATGTCAAAAAAACTAAAAAACTTGTTTTTTCGTTAATTTTTCCGGGAGAATGCACTTTGGGAACAAATCCTATAAGAAATAAAATAGCTTATTCTTTCCCAACATGTCCGAAATTTTTTCAGAATTGTTCTACCAATATATATCTATCTACACATGTCCAGAATATTTCCACCAAACATCTGCGCTGAACGATACCACTGTTGTCAGTGACCGCTCTTACTATTTGATAATTGTTCAATAATTTTTTCACACTACGCTATATTTAGTTCGAACGGCGTTAAAATTTTGTGCGTATTTGTGGGATTGGGATAAAATATTTCAATTCACTTTAATAATTATATGTTTATTTTCAAATTTTGAGGGCACGAAATGTTAATTGAAATACATTCTTTATACTCTCTTTTCCTTTCTAAGAAAATGATATTCCATAAAAATGTCTCTTAAAGAGTAATTTAAGAGAATCATTGCAAAGAAAATTAAAAGAAAAACTGCCAAAAGGTTTGATTATAATTACACGAGCCCCCATCAAACAAAAAGCACAAAACATTAATTAAGGCTTATTCTTTATCAATTTCATTTCTCATTTAAAACAGTCTCCACAATTTCAATTTGAATGCTGCTGTTAATTAGCCGTTACTCCTGTTGAAAGTGCAAGCGACAGGGAAAGTGACGTTTCCTTCCCTGGAAGACTCGGGTTCCCCTGTCGCTCCAGGACAGAGCCCCTTGATTGAACAATGAAATTTAATTTTCTTCCAGACAAGAGCAGTATCAGGTAAAGACAGGCCAGGTTGACATAGCGGATACTCTCCTATGTTGTGGGTTTTGCTAATAATGAAATCAATTAGGTATCGGTGCATTGCTTATTGAAGTAGAGAAGACCTTATTAATAAATATATAACTAAAGATAAATGCCCTATCTCTCTCTCTTCCACTACATTCAGCCTAAATTTTATTCACAATAAATTAATTACCTATATCTAAAGAATTTTTCCTGAATACATCTAAATCATTTTATTTCCGTCATGAAAGCTTCGACTTTCCAACTCTTCAAATCTCGTGGCTGGGAATTTATCTTATTTCCTCTATTTTCTACTCGTATTATAGCAAATTTTCAATTTCTGTAGCCATTCAATTTCAAAAATAAACTCAAAGGTTATCAATTAATTTTGAAAAGCTTATTAATGATTTCTTGTCCATTTTCCTGCTAAGTTTCAAAGTAAAATTAAATGTGCATTCATTGGGGCAGTAAAGGTTCCTTGATTAGTATGATTTTCAAGCATATTCAGCCGATGAATGAGAATCGTTTTATGAAACTTCAAAGTGTTTGATTAAATTTTATTCAGAAATTCATTTTAGTAGAATACCTAGACAATAAAAAGACCGTGGAAATATAAAAAGATCCTTATTAAAGTTTCTAAAATGAACAGAGATTTAAGAAGATAAGACCCTTATCAAAAAGTAATTACGTGAAGTTAGTCGACGAACTTAGAATATTTCTTCTTACCGTTACCGTGAAATATTTATTTTATGAAAGAATTAGGTATAATAATTAATTATCTAGAAGGAAACTATTAATAAACTGTAATCCTACTTTATCGAACCGCGGTTGGCCATGATAAATCAGCTGTTTTTGCCTGGTACAATCTTGAAGTTTTTGACAATTATAAAATCCATGAATTTTGACAGTGAATGCAGGTTTTCTCAATTTAACTTTCTTTTGACCGATTTGATCTGTGGAAATTGTCAAGTTTTCATAAATTTAGTTATCCAAAATGTCATACATAAATTACATAAATTATTATACACGAAAAAGTCAGAAATATTGAACAAATAAACTAAAATTGGTTTAGCCTCCCTTGCTTAAATATAGCTATTATGCGGGTAAATTATCTGTCTATAGGAATAATTTCACAGTTTTTGGAGAGATTTATTGGGGTAAATAGGTATCCATGAGATAATTATTATTGTACAGAAATTATTTGATTAGGTATAAATGAATGTGTCCAATTCGTAATATGGCGTGAATAAAAAAAAAAACACTCAAGGTACTTATACCCAGTGCGCTAGAAACAGATATAACAGGAAATGGTTAAGATTTGAAACATTATTTGGAGTGATCAAGGAAGACTTAACTGCAGGAAAAAGTATGGTTAATATGATTATTTGGAGACATAAATTAGTTTCATGATTTTTAAGTACGTTTGGCAATAATGCTCAATAATAAAGACTCACAACCTAGAACCTTTACTCTTGTCAGTCTGCTGTTAAATTTATGATACAAAGTTGATCATTCTCATAATCCATAGCCTTTTGGGTTCTGGTGGAGAATACTTCACTCCGAATTTTAGGAAAATTTCTATATAGGAAGGAAGCTTACCTTAAAACAAGTCGATTTAAGCAAAAAAATTTGCGGACCCTTCGTACAATTTTGAAAAAAACGAATTTTTAACTCGATTTTTTCATTTCATCAACAGTTTTCTCGCTCCATTATTTCCAGTTTTGTGCGTGCTAAAAGTGCTTTCACTTATCTAGTAAGATTATTAAAGGTTCCTGAACTTGTTTTAACAGTTTCATTTCTTAAATGTGTAGGATAACTTCTAAAAATGGTTTTTAATTTTCGATGATAATTAATTAAACTGACATAACCTTTAATGAGTTGAACAATTCACAACAAAGCCGTGAGGCAATAATCGAAATGTCAACAATGCCATTCATGGACACTTCAATAAAATATAATGTTTTGCGACGTTGTCACGTTGTTATGGTCAATAATATATTATTTTAAAATTAAAAACTCATGTTTTATGATGTGATTTTTTATAAGAGGAAATAAATCAAAATCAAAAATGTGTTTTATTTAGTTAATTATGAATTGGTACATTATCAGTCTGATAATATTCAAACATAACTTTAATAACCAGTCTTATGGCCCATTATCTATTTGACGGCCTCTGTGATATTATCCTTGCCCTCTCGCATGAACCATTTATAACTTTTGATGTATTTCTGAATAGAAATATTTGAAATTTTAAAATTAAAACAATAACCTTCGCAAATTATACCAAATATTTTTATTTCACAAGATGTTAGTAATAAATAATAGATATGACAACGCTGCACAACATGATCATTCTCAGTTCTACGAATCTGTCAGTTTAGTGAATTTAATGGAAATTGAACTGTCATTTTTGGTCAATTTTATGATACTTTAAACTCATTTTTCTCAATATTTTATGTATATTCCGCAAATTTTTTTCAAGATATCGTCTATAATGGTCATAACTTAACGTTTTATGCAAAAATTTTCCCAAAATTCGGAGTGAGTTATACTCCACCATCCCCGCCTTTTGATCCGAATAAAGTTGCAATATACTATAGTGGTGTTCAATAAGTGGCCCATAAACTCTTCAGCAGGATGGGGTCATCATAGAAGCACAGAAAATAAGTAAATTGAAGATATGAGGAGGTGAAATTGAGAATTCAAGTTCTTTAATATTGACAATTTTGCCAATTTTGTTCAAAATAGAGACTACGGGCTCTCGGTTCAACTATAATTTTTTTACTATTTTTCTGTGCTTCTCTGGGAACCCCCGAGCAAGGTGCGGTGAAGAGTTTATGCGCCACTTACGGGACACCTATACAGGGTGGGCCACGGTATACGAAACGGAAGATTATGGCCGTGTCCCTGGATTATAGGATCTTTTTATTTTTGGAGTGGATAGAGACCCGGCAGAGGTACGTTTTAAAATTATATTCATAATGTACAGGGTGTCCCAAAGCATAAAACATATCAAAGTTACGTTTTTTAAATGGAATGTTCCTATGTTATTGCATTTTTAGATTGTCTGAAAAAAGAAAATAAGATTGGCTTTTACAGTTGATGTTTAAATTCAGAAGTTTTTGAGTTATAAACAAGTGAAAATCGTCATTTTTCAAGTTCAAGGCCCTGTACAACGAAAACGGTTCAAGATAGAGAAAAACGGCTTACATGTCCCTATTTTAACTTTTTATGTACTATCCTATAGTATAGAAACATTTATTTTGTACTTTCTTTGATTTTTTTATTTGGCGACGCGTGGAGAAATCTCAGAATTTTTCAAATTTTTTATCACCCTGTATAAACATTTTATCTACATCGTAGGATAGTACATGAAAAGTTAAAATAGGGACATGTAAGCCGTTTTTCTCTATCTTCAGTCGTTTTCGTTGTACAGGGCCTTGAACTTGAAAAATGACGATTTTCACTTGTTTATAACTCAAAAACTTCTGAATTTAAGCACCAACTGTGAAAGCCAATCTTATTTTCTCTTTTCAGACAATCTAAAAATGCAATAACATAGGAGCATTCCATTTAAAAAAACGTAACTTTGATATGTTTTATGCTTTTGGGACACCTGTACATTATGAATATAATTTTAAAACGTACGTCTGCCGGGTCTCTATCCACTCCAAAAATAAAAAGATCCTAAAATCCAGAGACACGGCCATAATCTTCCGTTTCGTATACCGTGGCCCACCCTGTATATTTATCTAGGAAGCTATTAAAATGCTCGATTCTACCCGCATTTTTAAAATCTTGCCTGACGTTCCGACGTTCCTCAATATTCCCGGTAGGCTCTGGTGAGTATCGATGTAGAAGGGGGCAGCAGCAGCCCAAGCAGCAGCAAGAATGTTCCTGTTTCATTTTCATGTTTTTGAATTCGTTAAGAATTCCTAAATTGTACCCATATACACATTTAAATTTAAATCAAATTTGGGCTTTCATTATTTGAAATTTTATATTTATAGAATAAATATTTTGCTTCACCTCAGTCTAAGAAAAAAATAGGGATTTATCCAATTTGTTTTAGAGGGTTATCCTAAATAAGTGTGAAAATTGATAGGGAGCGATTCTTTGGCTAGGTACTCTTTCTAAGGAAAAAGTTCCTGTTCTTCGCAAAAGCACCGTTTTTGAGATACAGGATGAGGTGTCAAAGATAGACTTTTTTCCAGTTCTTTGATTGTATCTCAGTAACAGTTTGAGTACAGGGTTCAACTTTTGCATTTTATTGTCAACTATGACGTAGATTTTGAGGTTGCGTTAGGTTTTTTTGTCCCCAATTTTTACGACACTGAGAAAATTGGCATTACAAAAGCACATTTCAAACCGCCAATACTTTCTACGCAAACAAGGTACTCTTGGTTATCATTGATAAAGTGAACCGTTTTCGCGAAAAATGACCATTTACGATCGTTTTGGATGTTTCAAAACATGTGTCGGAGATTGAGGGATAAAAACTTAGCTCAATCCTAAAATCTCCGCCAATGGAACTTGGAAAAAATGGAAAATGGAAAAAAATAAGTTGGCATTAAACCGGTTCCCGTGATATCTTCAAAAAATAGGCAAACAATTATTTTTTGACAACCTGTATCCAAAATGAGTTTTTCTGACACACTTTAATGGCAACTTTTTTCCTTAGAATGAGCCAAGGAATCATCCCCTGAAATGTTTCGTACTTATTTAAGATAACACTGTATAATTCATTATATTTGTGGATATTTGTTTCGTACATTTATTTCTGCAAAAAGTAGATTTTTCATTCAAGAAAATAAACACTTTTTATTTGTATCTTCATATTACTATACATTATTTTAAAGGGTATGAAAGCAGGACCAAATCATCGTGACAGAGGTAAACACTCTCACTGCCAAAGTGAAAAAACAATTTTTGGTCCCACAGGCCAAGGGTGTTTCTGTCTCAGCTGTTATGTTTAAATAGCGGTTTTTAATATAAATTTAATTTCTGCAATTTTTTTCTGTATTTTTTGGAAATATTTATAGCGTGTATCAGAAATGATACACGTGGCCCGGGCATACAATGTTACAAGCAATGTTACCGGAAATATGGTAAACATGGTAAAATCGTAGATGGCCGAAAGAAGATGCCAAGTTGGTACTGTTTGCGACACTTGCGATGGAACTCCTTTCTTCTGCAGATATTGCTTCAACAAAATGCATTAGAATTTTTTTTTCATTTACCGGTTGATTACCTATATGTATAATAATACAATAAAATTTACTAAACGAACTCTTCTTATATATCCTTAGTCCCGACTTTCTAAGTAACCAAACACACAATCACAGCTTCGAAAATACATAATGTATTTCCAAAGGTACTTATTGCAAGGTAATAAATACAAATAACAAAATTTCGATAGACAGGAGGCCAAAACTCGCAGTACAATGTCCATTCCCAGGCCAGGCCTGTCGTTTTAGCGTGTAAATGTACATATACGTGTCTTCGTTTCGATACACCGACGCTATGAAAATAGGACTACTTGGTGTATCATTTATAATACACTTGGCCTGCACGATGGACACATGGTGTATCATAAATGATACACTTGGCGGCGAGAGTGTTTTAATATTTTCCAGGAAATTTTTTTAATTATTCGCAATACTTAGTGATGTGGATAAGAAAAGGTTTTTCAGCAGTTAAAAAGTTGTAAAAGGTAGCAAATGTTGCAAAAGACTGCATAAGCTAGAGCTCGGCATCCAGATATAAAGACTGTTAGTTGAGAAAATTATAGTACTTACTTTCGCAACAAGATTTGTAAGTAGAAAATTAACTACTCGTAAAAAGCACGCTGAAGGTGAAAATGTTATACTCAAACGAGCCGCACTGCGGCGGGTGTGTAATTCTCAGAGTGGTTAACCTGCCACTTACAAATCTTCTTATGTACCTCATAAATTACAAAAAGTAAAAATTCACAATGAACACTGTTTTTATCAAAATGGTATTGACCGGTTATATAAATGGATAGGTATTACGATTAATTAAATAGTAACAATTAGAAATTAATCAAAATCACAATGAAGAGTTAAATCAATTGAAATCATGAGTAATAAAGTTTAAGTGTTATTGTTCAACTGTTTTTGGAACCCTCCCCTTCACCTTTCCTTTTGTCATTAACATATATCTTTTTCCCCATCCATATTATCCCTCGCTGGTTCACACTCTGGATCTTTAGATCACTAATCGATTATTTCCAGGTGTATTTCCATCCCCTTGACTAATTTTCTATCGATTATTATAGGTGTATTTACATCAAATCTGTTGCGATCAGCGTCAATTAGCATGTCAATTTCTAACTTAATAATTTATAATAATTTCTATTTCCCAGTTCCACATAACAATGGTTAGTTCCCAGTTCCATGGAATACTGCATTGTGGTTCTGACGATCAAATCATTATAATATTTTAATAATTCACATTAATATGGTGAATTAATGGCCATAGATGGAAAGTCGGATGGATTAAGTTCAAAGCGGATATCGTGAATACACATTCTGTCAACCGGAATGGACGTTATCAAAATGTAAACAATTCGATTCGGAATGGAATGCAGTTATAGAATTTTGAATTATTTATACGTGTATTGCTTGCACACTTGTCGCTGTCGTATGCTGCATTGCAGTGAATGCTGTTATGTTGAAAATAATAATAGATTTATGATTTGTGTACCTATTTTCCATCAAAATTAAATAAGCCCTGAAATTGACCAGTTAAGTAAATTTGAATTAATTTTTGTTCCTAACTTTACTAAATCAAGTCAATCTCCAGTCAAGTCGAATCGAAGTTAAGAACGTCAGATCGAAGTTTGTAGATACGATCATAATTTCAATTTTAAAAAATCCAAGATGGCGCCCCGCCTCCATCTTGATTTTAACAACTACGACTAAGTTCACCTCAAAAGGTAGCAGTACATATTTATTTATACATCAAGACGTAGGTATACCGAGTTTCAGTTATCTATTCTACAATAGAATGTGTAAAAGTCGGTATGAAGTGTCAGGTTTTCCGAAAATAATAATTGCTCTCAAATACAGCCTTTTATTCAACATTCAACATGCAGTGATCAAAAGCGGTTTGTAAAGAGAGTTCACAGTTGTCTGTATGATTTTATTCCCTCACAAATCGAATCTTTTATAATAATAATAATTGTTTTCCAAGCTTGTTATTATTACCTACCTGACAGTGTGGTTTTCATGTATCAGTTCTTTTAATATCCTCGACGGACATAAAAAAATTATCAGGATCTCATTCGGTTCCAACTTGCTCTTTCGAGCTTCATTCCATCTCAGTGATGTGGTTATTTTTACACTTCTCCTGAATCAGGGATTGTCAGTTTTTTATGGATCAATATACAGGGTGTACCAACTCGATTTAGACAACGGTAAGGGCCGTGTAGGTCTCGTCAAGACGAAACGTTTTTTTATTTGAAGTTTTTGGATTTGGACCTTCGTTGCGGAAATATGGCCGACTTCCGGTTTTTAGTTTTTTGGCTCCAGTTTCGGCATTTTTAGGTTCTCGCCCAAACTGAAACTAGTTTTGGAAACTCCTTAGCTTCAGTTACAACTTTCATATTGAAGTCAAGGTCTATCTCTGTTGGATTCAAAATGGCGACATGCCCAAGACTTTAAATTTTAAGTCTTTGAATCAATTCAAATTGAATTAAATTGAAAAATTGAGATTTTGAATCCAACAGAGATAGAACCTTGACTTCAATATGAAAGTTGTAACTGAAGTTAAGGAGTTTCCAAAACTAGTTTCAGTTTGGGCGAGAACCTCAAAATGCCGAAACTGGAGCCAAAAAACTAAAAACCGGAAGTCGGCCATATTTCCGCAACGAAGGTCCAAATCCAAAAACTTCAAATAAAAAAACGTTTCGTCTTGACGAGACCTACACGGCCCTTACCGTTGTCTAAATCGAGCTGGTACACCCTGTATAAATTTATACTATAGTTTTATTATGGACCTTCTATCGTCACCGTACCTAGTCTCACCTACTGTAAATAATTATTATAAACATGGTGAGGATATTTTTTTTTTGTTTTCATCATAATTATTAAAAATGTACCCATTTGGAGTTAAGTTAATATTTTCGTTACTATTAAGATAAGCTCGCGTAACAATAAAACTGTATTTTTAAAATTCTCCATATACCCTAAATTATGACGTATACCTAGATAAATTTTTTATTAAGTACTCCTAAAATTGACAGGTTCCAAAATATCACGATCACGATCTGCCTATTTCGATCCACTGGCTGGATGCAGGCTTTCCCTTTCTCTTTCTATCAATCCCGTTGCTGGCTTCTCTCATCCAGAGAAGCCGTACTGACTTTTTTATGTCGTCCCTACACCTGCTGTTCGGTCCAATGGTTAACAGTTCCACTTGCCACCTGCCCATTTTGACTTCAGTTCGTCTGCTCTTTGGATTGCATCTCTTAGTTTGGTCTATTCTCTCTAATCCAAGTATTTTTCTTATGGTCTGTGAGCTTAATGCCTAATATAATTCGTTCATGGGCTCTTTGAGTTCTGACAAGCCTTTTCGTTAGGCTCCACATTTCAGCGCCGTCGGTGAGGACCAGGACTGGTCACAGAGCTTTGACTGGAGTAGGTTTGATATGAATGCATGTTTGAGTTTGCCGAAAGTCGCCTGACTAAAAGAGATTCTTTTAGTGATTTCATCATTAATATTATCTTTATTAGCCGTTATGTTTTACCCCAAGTAGACGTAGTTTTTTTACTTCTTCCGATTTTTGTTCTTACGCAGTTGTATGTTAATGTTGGTTTTTGCATTGGTCATTACTTTGGTTTCATTAATATTCGCTGTGAGGCCGACTTTCTTAGCATGATATTTAATACCACAATGATATCCTGTAGTTCTTGAGGATTGCTACTTATATGCCCTTTCAAGTCCAGTTCATCTCTCGAAAGAAACATTCAAGAACAGATGTAAATAGTTTGGAAGAGATGGTATCTTCCTGGCGTACTCCACATTTTATATTTATATTTGTTATTGGTCTGCTTTCCAAGAAGTATGGCATCGTAGCTTCAGCGTAGATATTTTCAATGTGCTTGGTGTGATTTCGTTATTATAACTATTATATGTTGACCTGAAGCCGGCCTGTTTTCGGGGTTGTATAGTGGATCCAAGTTTTTTGTTGAGAGGAGACTAATAAGCCTATGATTGTCTAATTTCATTAACTGTTTGCAAAATTTTGATTTTTGATTTCCTCAATTTTTTGGCATTTTTACTACCCCTAAAAAGCCTTTCTGGTAAGCTGAGAGATTTTTTGATTACTTGTTAAAACAAATTTAAAAACAAAAAAAATCGTATAATTTCCTTACTACAAATTACACTGCCTAATTTCAACAATACCGGTAAAAGAATGTTTGAGATATTCATCAAAAGGCAATTTTTTTTTTAAGTTTACCACCCTATATCTTGAAAACGAAGCATTTGCGGACCCAGGTTTACATCTACTTTTAATTTTAAAATCACTCAAATAATCGACTGTTAAATTTATTGTACATACATTGTACAATAACACCCTGTATACCTTACCACGAAACAAACCTATAAAAAGTCGTCCAATAAAAAAATAATAAAACGTCGGTATACCAATATATACAAATAATATTAAAATTGCAATGAACACGACATATTCAAGGCAGCGGAGAGGGTGGGTTAAAGATAACATCATGAATGGAACAGGGTTCTAGATCAATAAGTCAGACTCTCATCAACCTTTTCAGGGATCCTATATGCAGGCAACATCAAAGGAAATGACGTAGGTTATGAATTAGATCAGGTAATCCAGCTATATAAGAAACTCTTGAATTTTGACGTTGAGTGTGATAAGACGGGAAATTTTTGTTTGTTTTGTGTATCACGTGGGTACATGAGATTTTTTAGATAGCTAAGTTATGCATGTTAAACAAGGTACACTGTGCAAGAGTGTATCTTGCACCTTTTACATGGTACAAGAACGAAAACTCGGATCTCTTTGAGGATGCAATAGCCTATGAGAAGACAAAAAAAATAAAATTATAAGAAATTTGAACTTTAATATATTTTTTCATGATGTCATGAAAGTAGTTCACATCTTCCGGTAATAAACTGAAGTGCAGTGTACGACAGTATGAAAAAATGCTATCATAGCTACTGTTATGATGAAAAATAATACAAAACTATTAAATATAAAATTATCAAATAAAGTGAACTCAGAATTAATTTTGTAAAATGTACTAAAAAAATTTTTGTGACGAAAGTATTTGAAAAAACACCCATATTTCAATTATTAAGACAACGCTACATTGCGGGTACATGAATGTAGCAAATTCCTTGCAAGCTCGTGAACATTTCTGCGAGAAATAGGACTCCACTGGGATTCTGTCATCCCTGACTACCTGGTGATATAATGCATCAAGTAGCAAGCTTCCAGAACCTCGAATTTACTTAAATGGTCTCAGCTCGTCAAACACAAAACAAACAGGATGAATCTAGGCATTTTGAAAAATAGAAAAATTCTAGAGTAGAGTATAGAATGTAAATAAATAGAAATACTCACTCGAAACTTTATAATTATCATTAATAATTAGTAAATACTTAGTTAAATAATAATTATTATTACATCGTAGTAAGTTTTAGAAAACATGCAAGTTGAAGAAAAACAGTAATAATAATAATAATAAATGATATTTGTCACTTAGTAAATCTTTTATTCAACAATTCATCATGACACAAAGCAGACAGTTGTTTGCTAATCGTGTTGTAAATGAGCAAGTTCAGTAGACCATAATTGAATTTAATAGAATGATTACTTATTCCAGAAGAGTTGTTCTGGTTGATGGATAGATTTTACAATTATCTACTTTAATCATTTCTATTATCAAATCAGTCTTTAGAAGAGTAAGTACGTAAATTATTTAATAATGTTTTTTTTATTGAAAAGATGCTCTCTTTCACCCTTGTTTTTCAAGAGTGAGTAGAAGCGCAATTCTTTGCAGCATCAAGAAAAAAATTGTTTTTGCAGATTTGCTCAAAAACACTGGCTGGGCAGCAGCCAAAGTCAAGTTAGCCACCTTTCGGCCAGCCACGCTTTCCTCCAAGGAGAGGGACATCGATTAATTTCCACCCACCAAATTTTTTTTTCAATATTTACCTACGTCTTAAATGGAAACTGTTTGGTTTGTTTTTATTGATACTAAATACTAATATTATTATATTTCGTTTTTTTGTAGTAAATTTTCAGTTTTTTTCAAGTCCATGTCCGAAAAAGTGATTTGTCATTTAAAATTTAGGACTTTTTTGAGCAGAAATTCAGCAAAAATGATTTTTTTAGTTTCATAAGGCCGTGGCCGGAAGCATGGCTTGCCAATATTATGTAATTTCGGACTTTTTCGAGCAGAATTTCAGCAAAAATGATTTTTTCAGTTTCTTAAGTCCATGGCCGAAAGCGTGACTGACCAATATAAAATTTAAGGACTTTTTTCTCAGAATTTTAGCAAAAATGATTTTTTCAGTTTCTTATTAAGACCATGGCCGAAAGCATGACTGTCCATTATTATAAAATTTTGGACTTTTTTGAGAAGAATTCCAGCAAAAATGATTTTTTAAGTTTCTTAAGTCTATGACCGAAAGCGTTACTGACCATTATAAAATTTTGATTTTTTTTGAGCAGAATTTCAGCAAAAATGATTATTTCAGTTTCTTAAGTCCATGGCCGAAAGCGTGACTGACCAATATAAAATTTAAGGACTTTTTTCTCAGAATTTTAGCAAAAATGATTTTTTCAGTTTCTTATTAAGACCATGGCCGAAAGCATGACTGTCCATTATTATAAAATTTCGGACTTTTTTAAGAAGAATTTCAGTAAAAATGATTTTTTTAGATTTGTTAAATCCGCGTGGCCGAAAACATGGCTTGCCAATATTATAAAATTTCGGACTTTTTTGAGAAGAATTCCAGCAAAAATGATTTTTTAAGTTTCTTAAGTCTATGACCGAAAGCGTTACTGACCATTATAAAATTTTGATTTTTTTTTGAGCAGAATTTCAGCAAAAATGATTATTTCAGTTTCTTAAGTCCATGACCGAAAGCGTGACTGACCATTATTAAATTTTGAACTTTTTTGAGCAGAATTTCAGCAAAAATGTTTTTTTCAGTTCATTAAATTCATGACCGAAAGCATGGCTGGCCATTATTATAAAATTTCGAACTTTTCCGAGCAAATGTTCAGCAAAAATGATTTTGTTTCCAGTTTATTAAATCCGTTTTCGAAAGGGTGTCTGACCATTTATTATAAAATTTCGCACTTTTTTGAGAAAAATTTCAGCAAAAATAATTTTTCCAGTTTATTAAATCGTGGTCGAAAGCGCGGCTGGCCGTGGCGTTTCGATAATTGAACTTTTTTCAGTTTACGATGATTTTAAATTTTTATTGAGTGAAATTTCATATTATTATCAACAAAAGCAAGTCCTTTATTTTCCATTTAAGCCGTAAATAATGAAAAAAAAAAATTGCTGAAAATTATTCAAAGTCCCTTCCCTGACCGAAAGCGTGGCTAACTTGACTTGGGTTGAGCAGAACATAATTTTGAACAGCTTAAAAAACTTTTGCTTTGCAGATGGTGACATCTCCCGTGACATGCCTACTGCTGGAGGCTTCGAGTTTCCTCAGCAGCCGTAACTACACCCAGACAACAAAGAGATGGGATTGTTCTTCTTGATCACACGAAACCACTAAATATAACATCTACTCTTTGTAGTAGTCTGATTATTATTGCTGTAATGGCTGACAATAATTTGTAAGATTCCCGCAAGGAAAGTTTTATAAATTCTGTTCTCATCCTGCTATGAATATTTATGCCTTACTATTGTTATTTTATTTCATTAAAATTGAAACAACCTTTAATCAATGCAAATAACGAAAAAATGTCTATAAAATCATCTATGAGGATCACGATATCATTTATTATTAAGTAATATTCCATAAAACTGTGTCGTGATCATCAGAAATATTACTTTTACTAAGATTAGAAATCCAATCAGGGAAGTAAAAGTAAAACTACAAAATTGTATACCAATTATTCCATTTATAATACAATCTGCATTATCTTCATGGAATAAATGAGCTCACATTGTGATGACAATGATGAAAGAATCATTAAATTATATAAAAAAATAGTTATTCACTAAAAAATTATTCATTCTCTGGATGTGTCAATATGTACATTAATAGCCAGACATTTCAATATTGTCAGTTGTTGGTTTTACCAAAATTTTCGTTTGTCCATCCTTTAAAGAAAAGTTACAGCAAAATTAATAAATTTTACATTAGCACCAACACCCCCATTAACATATTTCCATCGTTGTTCCATCGTTAAAAAAAGTTAAGGCAAAATTAAAAATTGTAACTTTTTCTTTAGTGTTGGACATACGAGAATTTTGGTTGGATAAACGTGGACAAACCGTGGACCAACGAAAGCCGCGTGCATTTTATAAAAATTCGTCTTACAGGGGGGGGGGGGGGGTAATTTAATTCAGTTACAGGGTTATGGAACAAAACTGGAAGTAATCTTCAAGTACCGCAACCTAGTTAAGAGAATATGGATCAATACAAGATTACTGATGAATCCTCTTTCATTAAAACCGAATGTGCATTTGGTTCTTTTTTCAACGAAAGCTAATTTTTTCACTCAAGCAAGTATTAAAATTCCTGTTCCACAGAGATATGCATTTCCAGTTAAAAGCTTTCCAGAATTTCCCGCACTGTGAAAAACAATTAGTTGAACAAACTTACACCGAAGGATTACCGGCTCACACTCTTTTTACGTTTTGGTAATAAAAAATTTCGCTCACCTAGTTTGATGGTCGCTCTCACTTCCACCGTCCATGTTCTGAAAAAACAAGCAATGCTTTATTAGTACTGAGCCTAAACTACTGCAGCTTAAATTCTATTTAATTTCCTAAGCTTGAAGCGACAAAACTGCTGAAAGCCGTTTTATACCGCTTTGAAATAAACACCGAGGCAAGTTGAAAGCTGCAGGCAGCCTGAAATTCATACAATCATATTTCAGCAAATAGTGGCTGGCAAAGAGGGTGGCAGCACCCCTTTAGAGCGAACTGAGCCCACATAACAAACAACAAAGTGGTTGAATAGCAGGTCGGTGCTAAACGAGACGTGAAATCATAATTTAACTCGATATATATAAGGGCGGCAGTGGGGCCGTAAAGTAGAGCCTTGTTCTCAAGCTTAGTGCCTGGCGGGGCTTCAGCAGAATCCTGCAAGGTTGGCAGCATTATTGTTGGACGGCAATAATTCACCTACAACGGGCTAAATTCATTGCATCACTACCTCGTCAATGCTAATCGTATACTACATTTCCTAGAGAAATGTACTATAAACATACACTACAGATTGGTTAAGGAGAAACGCCACGTTTCCAGATGTTTTGGAAATATTTATAATGTACAGGGTGCTTACTCCTATTAATTTATAGCCCATTAAGGCGTTTAAGCTGCTAATCATTCTCAGCATCGCCTAGACGTATTGTACCATTAATGTTAATATTGAAGGAGTCTAGTGTTGGTGTTATAAAATATTCTCCAAGAATATGCTTCTACTAAGAATAAAGCAAGAGGTATGTGTAATATGTACCATAAATTTAAATAGCGTAAAGATTTTGTTGCAGTTTACAATTTTTGGGCTTTTGCCTGGCTTGGTTAGGGACCACTGTAGACTATACGAAAATAGCTTGTTAACCACCTACCAACTCTGTTTTGTGCATTTCTTCTTCTTTATGTAACATGCTCGGTCTCCCGAACGTTAGCGATTACTATGAAGATGGCTTGTCGGTCTTCAGCCATTCTAAAAAGTTTTCTTGCCTCATACGGATCTCTGTCTATTCTCTAAAGTTCCTGAGCCATGACATTTGTCTCCAACTTTTCCTACTATTTTGCCCTTTATTACAAGCTGTAACAATTATTAGTATTTTTGGAAAAGTATGAAAAAGTTTTTCTTACATCTTTTGATTATATTTTTTTAATATCCTAAGTAGCACAAATTTTCCTCAATTCGACGTAAATTCTTCGACACATTTGAGAATTTTATTCATGAAGTTAAGCCGAATTTACGTGAAATTTACTTCTTATTTACGTGCCAAAGACCTAAGTGGGAGTAGAAATTACGTAAGTTCGTCGACACATTTTAAAATTTTACCTTTGAAGTTAGGCGAGTGAGAGGAAGGCCACTTACAACTATAGAAGCAATAAAGAGGTGTATTTAAACTTTCAAGTAGCTTATCTCTGTTCAAGCCGTTTCGAAATCTGACAGGAAAAAGTTCGTTGAAATAAATAAGGAAGCGTCAAAGCCATAGTTTGAGTTAACCTGCCATTAAAATTTAGGTTTAAAGATCTATTTACCTTTAAACGGGCAATTTTCCCAGTTGTGGCGTTCAAAGTATTTTTTACTTTCAAGGAAAATATAGATAAATTAATTATTCTCAACCCTTAGAATTTACTTATTATGAACTGTATGGTTCTTTTACTGTGAAGTTAGGAATAGGCAAACAATTTGGTCAAAAAAACCCAATTTTGACCTTCTTGGTAAATTTAACCATAAGGATATTTTGCTGACAAATTAACCTATTATTTCCTATAACATTTAGATGTTAGATGTTTTACTCTAGTCAAAAAATTGACTAAAATATTTTTTACTTCATTAAATCCTTGGAAGTCGAAAGTTAAAACCCTAAATTCCAACTGCGCATGCTAAAATCTACATAGATCAAACCCACCTAAAAAGAAACCTGTGTGTTCAAATGACATTTGTCAACTTTCAACGCTAAAATGTCAATTTTGTCACTGCCATGACCACTACATCACAGACTTGATGTAAAAGATAGGTTACAGACAGAATTTGGTGCCGTGACCAGGATATAGGTTGTCACATAACAATATAAATATTTTTGATGAAAAATCACATGATGCCATAATAAACATGGGGATTAACTTAAAAAAATTAATATCATTTAAGCAGATTATCTACGAATCGCCTTTAAATAGTAAACAAGTGAAACAAACACTTATGTTAGATGGTGTTATTATCTGCTAAACGGCGAACACGGAAATCTAACTCCCTGCTATTTTTTATACCTACATTAGTACAATGTTTAATAATTTACATTTCCTGCTCCCACTGTTAGAAATTCTGATTACAGCTGCACAAAAAACTTCAAAACAGCCCTTTATTCTGCTATTACAAATTCTCTACCCCAAGGGCCCGATTAGTTCGTGCTGATTATCCGGACAGCGTTGCCAAATAGGATCAACTGAAATCCTGTGCCGGGCAATTTGCATCCAGCTCGTTTACTATTCAAATCAGGCGTAAAACCGGTTAAAGATGCGGTAAATTAATTAGAGAATCCGAACGAATATCCCCTTCAGGCGCCTGTTTTATCGGATCGCGATCAAAAGGTTTGTTGACTCTTGTTCTACAATTTCATTCAACGTTCATTACTCACAGTTTGAAAGGACCAATTCTGCTCGCTTGCAAAAATTTCAAAGTACTGTATATAGATTTATGAGCTATAGTCTTTGGTTTCTGTGAACTGGACAGGGGGTTAATGGATGAATGGGAATAATGAGAGATATGATATTTTTTATGAGTTTCGGTTAAACATCACCAGCATAAATCTTTGATCAGTATTTTCAGTTCAACTTGAATACGAATAAGTCATAGGATGACATGACATCATAATGGTTCCTTTAGAAAGTTTAATAGTGAAAAGATAATTTGTTAAATTTGGCAGCTACTTACTCAGAATTCTAGAAAGAGAGCTTTCACCTGGAATCCAATAAAAAAAAAAAAACTGGAGATTGATGATTTTTGTGCTTATTGGGATAACTACCCTCGACAGTTCAATCGATCATATTTTAGTTTTTTTAGTCACAAAATGACATTTCGCCGTGATTACCGGTAAGGAAAACAGAATAAAAATACAGGATACATATGCCTGGATGCAGAACATAGGAATTGTAAGCAGATTCAGATCTGAATAATAGGAATTCACAGACGCAGGATGACCTCACAATAATGGCATGATGGATTGATAGGATTATCCTTCAGCTCATTGAGGAACTTTCCCTGCCATGAATTTATGTCTCTTTGGAAATATTTAGACTGTAGGAGAGCTCGAACTGCGATATAAATAACAGGATAGATATTTTCCTTGACAGCATCATTTCTCCTGAAGTAGCTACATATATATTATTAGGTTACTGGATTCCACCATGATAGACAGATTATCCCTGGCCCAGTCAACCATTCAAGTCAATTATAACGGCTTTAAGAGCAAAACGTTATATATTGACATCTTTATCACATTAATAATAACGAACGTGACCGGGAACTTCAATGCTTCACGAGCGAGCTCTTATGGTCAAGTTGTGGTGGTCTCATGAAGTGCCTGGTTTTAAATTTTTGAAGAATGAATGGATGTTGAAGGTGGGTAGTCGACTTTTATCTTGATTATCCTTCACTAACACATTGTTTAACTAAGGGTCCTATCAAAATTATTGACAGATCACGAGTCAAGGAAAATGGGTGTTATATTGGTTACGTGGCCACGATAATATGATGTATAAAATTGGTGCCGTGACCAGGATAGAAGGGAGGGGGACGCGCTAAAATACATAAACTCAATAGCGTGACCACTAAACCCTTACGAGAGTAAAAGGGTAGGTTTTGTTCATTTCGTTGCATCTTCTGATTATCAATAGGATACGACGAAATATATACGACTTTAATAGGATTTTTTTTAAATACATTGTAAATTTCCCTTAACAACAAATTAAAAATTAAATAGTAAAACTTTTTAAATCGCTCAAGTCTCCCCCTCTAATTAGATATAGACAATTTCACCCGACGACCCATTAGCTTCGCAATCCTGTACGGCTATAAATTTCTAGTGCGTGGGCTTTGAAGAGTAATCGTTATCGTGCTTCTAGTACATTGAGTGCTACACCGTATTGTCCCCGTAAAAACGCACTGAATACTAATCAACGGCGCCAGGGCAGGCAGTGACAAAGCGCAGAGTCAAGGGGAGGAAAGGGAACTCTTGAGTATAGTCATTAGACTCGCTGAGGCTTAAAAGGAGAAAGATGTGATAAATCAACTCCTATCAGTCCAAGTAGTTGCAGTTACTAGAGGTTGATCGAATCGATTCGGAGGTGAAAATCAGGATAAATAGTCGAATTCGGTAATCAGTCTTTTTAGCGCCTCACGTTGAGTTGGGTTGTTTGAGATTCTGTACCAGTAATTGAATGACGAACCGGATTTGATCTATTAAATAACGATCAAATAAATTAGGAAGAAGCAAAAGCTCCATAAAATATACTTGAAACGCCGATTTTTTTGACATTTTTTATTTTTTAAATAATAAAAATGAGTATGACAATGAGTAATGGGCTAGTTGTTGAAGCCAGAAATTACCAGCGAGGAACGAATTTGTCTTATCTAAACACAGTTAAGACCGACCTTCCCTCTTTTAGTATTAAAATCCATATAATTCTGAGTTTTCAATTCTTGTTTTTCAAAAAAAAATTCTGTTTCTCGATTCGCTTTCGTAATCTGGAACGATGGAGGAGTTTTGAATGCGAAACGATACCAGATTAATGAGACAAAGTTTTTTTTTGCACATTCTACATATCCCTAGATAAATTTATATTAAGTTATATAAGGTTTATATAAAGGTGCGTCCTCATCTTAACTTTTTACTCCCCACAAACCGAACAGGCAGCGAACTCACAAACAAACATTGCGCATTTTGTTCGTTGCCGAATAATCCGGACGGTGTATTTGCGATGATTAGTAGCGTTCGGATCGTTCGCTGTTGATTTTTCATCTATTTCTGGATATATTATTAATTGAAAAAAATTACCGCCTCACCCATATTTGCTCCAGCTACTTCTTTCTTCTTCTGTAAGACAGGGGATGTATTAGAAAAAATCACCGGCTGCCATAACATTATCATCTATGCTTCAAATTAAAGTGCTAAAGCTCTTCAATAGAGCTGAGACTGGCAGAGCTACCAAAAAGGGCTGACCACCTATTATGAGTAAATTAGGAAAGCTAAAAGAAATAGCTTCAGAAAATTCTGTGAAGCCATGGCCGGGGTCAAGGTGGAGACCCAAATGGTATTAAAGAAACCCAATGGTAGCTTCACGGAGGGCGAGGAGCAAAGAACTCTTCTATTGCTCGAAGCACACTTTCCGGGGAGCATGACAAAATCAAGCAAAGAAAGAGAAGAAATCATAGGTAGGCCAGGAATGTAAACAGCTACAAATGTCTTCTCTTCAGCAAAGTTGCGTTCGGCAATCATGCAATCAACATTTTCCAACCATACGAGTCACCAAGTGTAGACAACATATTCCCTGCTTTGCTCCAAAAGGGGCAGGAATCGATTATACCACACTTGTTTAAAATTTCAAGAAGCAACGTAGCGCTCGGTTACATACCTAAGCATTGGAGAAAGGCTAAAGTTGCTTTCATTTCCAGAGTATAAAGAAGGACATGACACAACGAAAATCCTTCGGGCCAATCAACCTAACATCGCGTATTAAAAACGATTGAAAATGTTGTAGATAACTACGGAAGAACCTGAAGAACAGAAGCACTGAAGAGGGCGCCATTGCACCCAAACCAACATGCATATCAAGCGGGAAAATCTATGGAGACCACCCTGCATCAGTTAACAAGAAAAATCAGGAGTACACTGGAGGTAAAAGAAACAACTGTTGTGGATATAGAAATGGCTTTTGATAATATTCTTCACGAAGTAGTCAAAGATCCCTAATTAAAAAAAGAGCAAATAACACAGAGTTCAAATGGATATGTGAGATGTTAAAAACAAGAAGAGTTGAAACAAAAATGGTACAAAACACCAGATTAGCACAACTAGAGGCTGTCCACAGGAAGGAGTACGCACTCACCTCTGATGTGGAGAGCCTAGTGGTAGTTCGGCGCTCTGGATAGAGTGGCCTTCGGATGCTATCGAGCCTTAACATCGATTACCAAGGCTATGCTGACGACATCAGAGGAAAAAGTTGGAATAAACTCGCTGTGACATAATATAAAGAGAACTAAACTAAAGAGAACTAAACATCGTAAGTAACTGGTGCCTGTCAGTGAGGATGAACATAAAACCAGAAAGACAACTCTCAGAGCATTTAGCAGAAAAAGAAATCTTAGATTAAAAACAATCATCCTAGATATGGTAAACATTGAATGGAAGTAAGAGGTTAAGTATCTAGAAGTTATACTAGACAGCAAGCTCTTGTGGCAGGAGCGTATGGAAGTAAAGGTCAGCAGAGTCACTCGAGCCCTCATAGTGTCTCGAGCTCCAGAAAAGACCTGGGAATATAACCCAGGTACACTGCGATGGATGTACACCATGATAATGAGACCTATATTCACTTACAGAGATGTGGCTTGCGCAGACCAAACCATGAAGAAGACTGCAAGGAATATCCTTGCAAAAATACAAAGACTTGCGTGCGTATGCATAACAGAAACCATGTAAATATACCCCCCAGCGGCAATGGAGGTAATTCTAAACCTCACACCACTACACTTAGTGGTTTCCGCAAAAGGGCTTACCATAGAATGGCTATTGAGAAGAAACAGGATTATCCATTGGGAGAAGGAAACAACACTACCTACCTAATGCGAAACACATTACTAGCGTTCCTAGAGACTTAATCGCTAGGAAGTACAGCTTATTTGAGAAGAACTTTGTAGCACAGTTCATTGAACAAAAAGTATGGACAAAAAATGAGTCTAACAAGTACAATCTCAAACAGCATACCATGAAACAGTACACAGACGGATCAAAAACCATCGATGGAACAGCTACAGCAATCCTTGGGACAAAATATTTTGAGCCTTCAGGAAAGTACACTAGCATATTTCAGGCGGAAATCCACCTATCGAAAGATGCGCTCAATTTAATATAGATAAGAACTATAAAAAGCAAGAAATCGTTCTATTAACGGATAGCCAAGCTGCCATTAAGCACTGAGTGCATAAGTCGTCAGTTCAAAAATGGTGTGAGAATGTCTAATGAAGATAAACAAATTAGGAAAATTAGAGCTCTCCTTTGAATGCCAGGACACATGTAGACGGCAACGAAGAAGCTGGTCATAGCAAAGCGAGAAGCAAGAACGCCGCTGATAGGGCCAGAACTTTTTTGCGGGACAGGAGGAACTGTTCTCAAACACAAAATAAAGGAAGAAGAGGAAACCAAAAGAGAAAACCTCTGAAAAAACCTCCAAGGATTAAGACAGGCCAAATTAATAGATGGAAAATACAACCAACAAATATTTTAAACCTGCATCAGAGCAAAATTGGTTGGCGAAAGCTAACAGGTTTTCTCACAAGACATTATAGACTTGGAGGACCAAACCTGTAAATTCTGCACAGAGGGGAACGAAACCCCAATAGATCTCCTGGTCGAGTCCCATGAAGTACAACAAAGAATATTCCATTGTCTAGGTCCTTACCAACCAGCAGAAAAAGACTCCTAAATCTGCTTCGAGAACTATAACTGGATAGGATGCTGTAATCGAATAGTCACTAGTAAGGAGAGTCTTCTAGGTCATAGTGTAAAATCAGATACATCCCCAATTACTACAATGCTTCAAATCTGCTAGAATATTGAAATTGGAAAAAAGTTGAACGAGCCACGGCGAACAAAGAGACCATTTGTGCGCACTGTTTGTTCTATTTTTTCGTGCACGTTCCATTATTCGGAGTGAAATATGTCCAGGTCAGGATGCACCTTTAGATATCAGATTTTAATAATCGTTAAACTTTGAAACCTGAGTAAGAAAGCTGTGCTTACCACCCGCTATATATTTTTTATTATATTTATTATCGTCAGTATTTTTACACTACCGAATCATGTAGGTACATACTTATTCTGCTATTATTTTATATGATAACCTTTTTATGAGATGTCAGATGTACCTACTTATACCTAAAATAGTGATGGCGATAGTGAATAAAGCTATCATTTATCATTATTATTTCAACAACTTTCTCGCATTGCCACTCTTAAATTGACCACGAATCAATATATTATAAGAGTGCTCTCTAATGTCAGAAGATAATGTCAGTGAACATTAGGAGAAAATGCATTGCTAATATAAGATTCACTGAAATTGACAGCAGTAATTTCCTAATGAGTATCTGGCGTGACAATGAACTTCCCCGGCAAATAGACTAGAAGTCAAACAAATCATTCGGGACTGCAGCTACAAATATCATAGAATTTTTCTATTTCAAGTTTTGTTTTATATATTTTTTCCTATTATTAAAAGTAGGTATGCAATTTTGATATTGATTCAAACAATTATTCACCGACTTTTTTTTAAATAAAGCCACGAATTTTTTGTATTATCGTGATAAACCATTGTTAATAATATTGAATGTCTCGAGTTTTATTTTCCTCATGGAGGAAGGAAGCAGGAAAAAATTTCTTAAACCGCTAAACGAAATACAGTAATGTAATCGGATTTGAAAGTTTCAATCTTTTTAAAAATTCATGGAGTTATTTCCAGTAAAGGTCTTTATTCTCGTTGCACGACTTGCAAGGGAACAAAATGCTCCTTCAAGGGATTTACAAACTTCCAGAGAACGGATATTTGTATTGGAAAAAACTTTTTAACGAAGTGTAATCAACTTTGATACCAAATTACACAATTCGTAACGTAACTCGACAAATATAATTTAGGAAAGTAGACTTTAAATGAAATATTTTTTTAATATAGGAAATAATCAATGCTTTTTCATTCGATTTTTTTCTCAATTGAGAAGATTTGTTTAGACATGACCTACTGTCTCATCCTAGATGATCACGACTGCATAAGTAATTGTTTGCTAAGTAAATGTTGTTAAATAATAGTTGCCGCATCATGACCTTTTCCACAATGCTGGTCAGAAGGCCATTTATATGAAACTGCACACTAGAAATCATTTGCTAGTTAAAATAATTATAATTATTAGGCAATTAGACAACAGAGCCTACTTTCTGTACCTTCCTTCATGTGCCAATATATAATTTCAAAGAAAAATGCAGTGAAATTGCCAACATTAGTTTGTTAATAAAACAGTTATTAAATTCTTTTGTTAGAGAAATGGCAAGCTCAATTATAGCAATAAGAATCATTTTGTAACTAATGTATAAAGAGAGTATCTTGTTCAACAGCACAAATTTGATTATATACTGTCTAATGAATATTTTTTCGCGCAAATATTCTGAAACATTTCTGAAGTTGCTTGATAAAAATACATGTTTTCAAAGCTGAATACCGGTAAGAATCATCCATAAAGCCTTGATAAAGTTGTAAAATTTCTAACATGTCCTAAAAGACAAATCTTCACAAATCTTCCAGCAGCGTTTGGTTTCAATAGCCTCTAAATTATCTAAATTAGCTATACCTATTTAATTCAAAAGTGATAACTAAAACAATAAACAAAGAAACGTTCTTGAATCCAATAATAATTGTTTCTAGATCGATAGGTTTTTAGCACAAACGAAGGCTTTATTATTTGGCTGGCTATAAATTTACAAATTTATGGTAAGTATATGAACTGAACTACTCAAGACTTAAATTTGCTCACCCAAAAAATTTACTGGATCTCAATGTGGTATTTGGACCTCAAGAAAATTATTTACTTGGATTTTCTCTGTGTTGAATAATGGATAACTAATAATGGCGTGCACTGGTACTATCACGTGCTGTTAAGCCCATTTTGCCCAGGTTTCCATATCTGCGATACAGGGAGGAACTATTAAAAAAAAAAATAGTTGCTAATTATCTAATAGGTTGTTTCACCTAATAGTCCATGCAATTGGTAGGTCAAATTTGATGGAGTTGTAAGTTCGGTGTCCTAATTAATATTACGAGTTTGCGACCTTCAGCGACCGCCGTTCGCGCCGCTATATTGAAAAAATTGCGACGAAAACCAAAAACAAGTTCTTCGAGAATATCTTTTCTCCAGCTATGTTAAAAATAGGTATTAAAAAAATTATACATCAAAAAATGTGTAACGTACACCTTGTACGTACCGGCTAAATGCCAGCGACACGGAGACAACGGCGGGCGCGCGCAGTGAGTGAGTGATGGTGGCGTTTAGTGCACGGCCGACTGGAGGCCTCGAGTTCGTCGACTTCGACTGTCGAGTCTCGTCGACCTCGACTGTCGAGTTTAAATCAGGTACACAAAATACCTGTGATCTGACTTTTTCTTTTCGCTCCTGGGATTCGCTAGAGGAAGACCGTTTCCGCAAACATCTGAAGTTTTCCCGAAATGGCGTCGTGAACTTTCACGTGAATTATTATAAACATCACCCACGTTTTTGGCTTGGTGAGTGTCGTAAAATGATTTTATTAATTGTGTTGGAATTATACAGATCATATTTTGTTGATACAATATGCTATTTTTAATTGCAGCTTTTAAATCTGATCGAGTTTCGCTTCGCATGTAAAATTTTGTCAATCACATTTTTGATCTCAACCTATCTTGAGGACGGGACATAATTCTATGTACCCTTGGCAAGCAGACTCGATCGGACCGTTTATTAATACAAGAGTGTCTCTGATACCTATGAAATTGCAGCTTTTTCTTGGAGGCAATTCTTTCTCCTACGGATTTTATCCTACGGATTTTCCCCTACGGATTGATTTTTTTCTGGAGGCAACTTCTCCCCCGTAATCAACTTCACCTGGAATCGATTCTTTCCCTGGAAGCAAGTTTCTCTCAAACAAGAAGGCAACCCATTGGTGTTACCTGAGACACCTGAGAAGTTTACCACCAACTAAACTTCCACCCTCACACCGGAGACCCTGCGAAGCTAAGTGCCTTTGCCTGCCAAGTTTAATCAATCAGTTCATTCGGATATACTACACGCTCTTGCTTTTTATTATTTGTTAACCGTGCTCAAGAGTCTGTGATATTAACATCTGCGATTTTTTTTTTAAATTAATAACTGTGATATATTTTATATTTTTCAATAAAGAGTACCTGTTGTTCTGCTGACCTGCTTGTTATTGTGGACCCTCTTAGACTAGCGACTCAACCTACGACCCTTGTTGTCTTTTACTGTCTCATGCTCTCAACGGCTATTTTTCCCCTCTAAAGGTCTAATAGTTCGTTTCACGTGGCGACCAACGTGTCTATCTGCCAATAATTCGTTTCAAATGTCCTGCAACTTTTGTATAATTCGCAAAATCGCTACAATTTTTGAAGTAAGATGTGCGGTTTTTTTTCATGTGGTAGCTCCCGCTGTAGGCCGAGTCCACGATTCCTCATTTACTGCTGTAATTAATTAAACTCGTAATAGACCGGTGACATTAGAATTACGAATTAGTAAAACAATAAGTGACACCCACTGTCGCGTGAGGGCGCTGTAAAACTTGTCGTTCGATTTAAGAAGGAGTATCCGGTAAAAAATCCGGTAAACCCCTCGAAAGCGCTGCAACTCGTGAACTATTCATCTCATTTAAAAATGTTCCCTACATAATTTGCAAAAAATTTTATGATCTATAATTTCTGTAATAACTATTTTTAACCTAGATGGTGCTGTAGAGAAGATATTCTCAAGAAACTGGTTTTCTTCGTCATTTTTCCAATACTTCCGCCCAAGCGGCGGTCGCTTAAAAGGTCGCAACCTCGGAATATTAATGAAGACACCGAACTGTACCAAATTAGAACCCTCCTTGACCTTTTGTGGTGAAAACCCTTCTTTATGTCTCCAGTGACTGGACTACTATAATATCTCCGAATGGATTTTTAATATTTTTCGTCCTTCTTCTTAATTTTAAGGGTGATGACAAATCACCCTTAATCATTTTTGCAGTGGTATTTTCTCAACCAATTTTCCAAACAGCCGGCTTCTGGATCTGTATTGCTGCAGAGTGATTTCTTACTGGCGCCTAAGCCTCGGTTGTATCATTTGCACCTTCTTTGAGTGTACAAACCACCAACCTCTACATATCCTCCAAAACCACCCTATTGCTTGGATGTAGGTACTGAAGGATGAGGCGCGGGAGGGGGATGGGAGTAGTTTCATCTTCTTTTTAGGTCTACATTTCCGATCTTGTAAAACCACGAGAAACCAACACCTTGAAGCAAAAAGCATAGGGATTAAAATTAGCAGAAAAAAATCTGCTTGGGAGACCTACATCAAAAGTAATTCATTTTTTTAAATATCTTCGGGATTCCGTTGGGCAAATGAACTTAACCCAAATTCAGTCATTTTTCAACCGGATATTTTTCTGGATGACATGTCAAAAACTTTTGCTCTGATAAGGCACAAAAATGTTGAAAAAGAAATTTTAACTAGCTTATTGTCAAAGTCACGTTGGCAACGCGAGTTTGAAATTTGGTTCCTTCGCCGAAATATTTTTCCCACAGTGACGAGAAAGTTCTAAATGTTCAGAAAAATAATTGTCTAATAAAAGTTTAATGCCGATTTTCGAACTTAGCTTTCTTTAAAAAAAAAAGAGAAAACAACTGTCTTAGCTTTGTAGGCGAGACATAGTCGCTCCACTCTGGTAATTTTTTGGCTTTGAGATTTTTTTTTTTTATTATCTGTGAACTGGCTATGGACGAAGGTCCTTCAGCCACACACAAGTTTTAACTGATCATTGATCATTTCTGATAAACCACACATATAATATTCTACAGAGGAATTCCAGTCCCAACCACAAAGTCTACAATCAAGTCGTATACCTCTTTGTCATTTGTTGTTAATAGGACATGTATACTGGTGGGTAACTGAATTTTTAGATGGAGTAGATTAGCTATGAAACTTTGAGATTCTTGTAAGTAGCTCACACAGTTGAAAAAAATATGATTTAGATCAGCTACTACGTTATTTTGTGGACAAAGAGGTGAGTTTATTATTCCTATCTTATGTAAGTGTGCAGGAAAACAGCCATGGTTCAATTTCAGGCGCGTTATTAGCTTTATTCGGGTTTCATTTCTTGAATCGTTCAAGAACCGTCCTGGGATTGCGCAGAACTAGTTGCGCAATCGTGCAGTTCTAGGAACCGTTCTCGGATTGTCCTGGAAGTGTCCGCGACTTCACAAAACTCGAACAATTCCGAACTGTTATAAATCTTGTAAATGGAAATCTTTAAAACAAGAAGAACTTAGAACCTAACCCTACTTTTCAATATGTAAAATTCAAATAAAAAACGCAAAGCAAAGCATATACTGCTCAACTTTTCTTTTAGTGAGAAAAGCGCTTTTGTTTGCGACACGCAAAACACAGTTTATTTATGTCTTTGTTTATAATTTTTGTGAATTTACTCAATTTTCTGATAACCCAACCAGTACCTACCTAGGTAGGTACTTAATAATGGAAAGTTCATCTTGCTCTTCCGAAGAGTCTGATGAGGATAATGATGAATTGAAAAGGATATTTTGTATGTAGTCATCCAGTATTACCTAGGTATGCCTATTACCAATTACTTATCTAATAATTAACCTGATCAATAATAGTAAAAACAAAACAACAAGTACAAGATCAACAAACGCCAGCGAGTACCGTCCTACCGTCGTCGTGTATCGTGTAAAATGAAAATGGGCTTAAATGGGCATGCGTGAATTGACAATCCGAAATCAGTTCTTACTCCAGAGCGAGGACTGGTTTGGACGGTTCTTGAACGGTTCTAAAACGGTCCTGAGTTAAACCAAAACAGAGAACTTCTGTCTCAGAACTAGTTCAGGATTAGTTCTACAAAACCCGAACGCATGAATTTCGACTGCGCAAACTCCTGACAGTCCTAGAACAGTAATAGCAAAAACCCGAATAAAGCTATCATTGTCGAATATCTCTTGCCTACATTAAACTTGAATATATTATGAGGTGCATTGGTGGGGAGAGTTCTATGGATAGCAAAATATGGATTTTTAGTGACGCTGGCTATCTTTGCCCAGCTCCTATTCCATTCACTAATGGCTTTGAGATCTAGCTCATATAGCCACAGACAGATTATTAAAAATGTAAATAGTTTTATAAATAAACACAACACCCAAGGCACGAGTGGGATTTGAACCCACGCAGTGATAGCGCTAAAGGATTAGTAGGCTGCTCTTCTAACCCGCTGAGCTACCGTCAGCTTCTAGCTTTTTTTAAAACGTATATTAAAAGAGTGCAGAGTTTAAAAAAAAATCCTGGCGTGTTTTAATCAAGTGTTTTGAAAATGCTGCAAAAATCTTACAGTTACGTTTTGTAATCTGAATTGGTTCATCTTAAAGCAACCTTTAGAAAAATCTCCATTTTCCAACTTTGAACGGCTATATCTCGAGAGCGCAGACTCGCAGGAAAACGTCGCTTTCAGTTTCGGAATCCTAATTATTGTCCAAATACGTCTTGAGCAAATTTTCAAAGTCCCAATAGAGAAACTGAATTCGGTGGATTTTTGTCATAAACAATAATCTCACGTTCGAGGCATCGTCTGTTTCATGGCATTCGACACCGGGAGATTAACTTCTCATACCTAATTTATATTGGCTGCTTGGAGATTTTTTTCGCAGAGATAATTTTTTACGGAAAATTTGTTTCCTCCAAATTTTCATGAAAAAATCGATGTCTTCAGAATGGACCGCAATTGTGAGTAAGCACCGCTAATTGCAATAAGAGTCGGAAAAACAATCCAGTTTGGACCGTTAAGAGCTTATTAATTTAGTTTTCTCATAAATTAAAAAAAAAATTAAAAAAGCTATTATTAGTCTCTAGCATTTATTGTTTTTCTTCAGTTTTGGCAGTAAGTTTCAAGACTTTTAATTTATTGGTCTTATGCTATACTTGGTTTTATTAAAAACGTCTCGAGCATTGAAGAAATTTTGGATTTAGAATTTGAAAATTTTATATTTATTTGGTAGTAGGTACGTATACAGCTGATAGCTCTATCTAGTAGTAATTTTGATTAAATTTTAATAGGAAATACTAAATGATGTCATTGGATTTTCAGATATATGCATTCATGGATATATTTTTTCTTTTCAACAAAAAATTTATTTAAATCAAATAAAAATCCGGAAAACTTAAATGACTTCATAAATTGCATGAATCGCTTTTGATACTAAAACTTTCTAGCCTATGAACTTAGGATTCATTTTTTTTAGGAACAGTAATAATGTGAATACGATTGAGGAAAACTTGAAGTAAGTCACGCGAACAGCAAACTTTATAATCCGAGTTTAAGTATCTTAAAGAGCCTGTGAGCGTAAGATTTAGTAAAATGGACTGCTTAAAAGATTTATGCTCAGTCAATTGAAACGAAAACTTCACTTCTATGTTTTCTAAGTCATTTAATTTGGCTTATTGAAACTACTAACCATAATTTTTTATCAACATAGTTTTCAAACACATCATTATTTATAAATAGTTTTAAATCTCGGAAGATTTGAGGATCTCTCCCATACAGGCGTCAATATTGCAACCCAGGAATCACAAGGTATTTTCAACTTAATTTTGAGAAACTAAAAATTACTGAAAATTTGCTTTATGAAAGCAAAAATTTAATGCGTTTTATGAGAAAAAATTTAATAATAAAGATAATAATTGAATCTTTATTATTTTTTTACTTCACTCTGTTAAGGAAAAAAATTTATTTACAAGATAATTTTTAATGAAGACTGTGGTTAGTGACATTATCATCAATTTTTCACAATCATTGATGATGATCACCGTAGACGGCGCCTGAAATGTCAAATTCCACTACCACCTTTTTGCCTTTTCGCTTGTAGATTAGTGTTTTGTATTTCCACACTGATATGGTTTGAATTAAGGGTTACAGGAATCGTATCAGTTGTAGTCATTAACGGTAATTAGAATCAATCATTATAAATTATTCCAAGTAACACGATCGTAACACAACAAACAAACAATTGATTGTCGATAATTCATCAGGTGCAGTTGTTCTGACAATCACTACTCAGTCGAGCAGTGTTAGTGTTAGTGTTGGTGTTCCGTGATATGGAAATCAAGCATACCTACAGCTACACATCCTGAAACTCTTTTCATAAAAAGAGCTACCCGTATGACATGGGAATAAACTCTTACTTAAAGCATCGTTGCTTTGTAGACGACCTCGTTCTCTTCTATCGATATTTCCATGGAGACTACTCATCTGAAGTTTCAGGCTTGATTCCACCTAGAGCCGTTTTTGCTCGTTACATAATGCAATGTTCAGAAGCCCAATAATAGCTTTACCTACTATGGAATTCGGTACTTTCGCATATACGCGAATATTTCGTCTCACAACAGGTTTGTCTTTGTCGGCATGTAATAACATCCAAGAGGAAGCTATTTATAATTTTTTTTTTAAAGATGAGTTTCTTAGACAGTTCTCACACCTCTACGTTACTTTCATCATTTTACACTTTGCGTGATATTTGTTTATATTCGTCATTTTAACTACGAGTGTCATGAAAATATAGAAAATCTTCTCAATAAGTCAAGAAAGAAATAAGTTATTTAATAGTATAATTTAAGTTACCCAAATTTAAGTTGTATTACAATAAAAATAAATTTTGTACATTAATCCCTAAGTCATTATGGTTTGAGAACGAAATCGCCAAAGCTTGTACCTAAACTAACACCCTCAAATCTGCAAACAGAATGTTTAATGTTTACCAAGCTGGGTTATTGTTATGATGTTGAACCCTTGTTGAGAATCAATACCTCTATGAAACAAATTTTTGAGTCCGCCACAGAATTACACACATACACCCGAATTTACAAACATAATCGGCTTAGCTGTGTACCATTAATTAATCACCTCATGTTAATACATATGAAAAGTGTCCTGTTTATTTAATTTTTTTTCAGATAACTCGTAAAGTTATTTGAATACTTTGTGGGTAGGTTCTTCAAACATACATTTTCAGGGGTAGGGGTAGGTACTTTAAATTTTTGAAAAGATAGTTTTTAACGATAAATAATTCGTTTCTCGAAAGTTCGAATCTCTGAAAGTTCCAAATACAGAGATCAAATAGTAATTAGGAAAGAGATTTTCCCTCACTAATGTGCTACTCTCTCCCCATTTAAGAGTAAAAGAGATATTTTGGGATGCCAGACATCTGTCTAAGATCTTAAAAGTGACAAAAACAATCTTAGATTAATTTTTCCTTTTTTATTTGAACATAATGATACAAGCAGTTGTCCTGCTAGAAGCTCTCTGGAACTATTTTTGTACAAGACACACTATAAGCCTTCTGGCAAGACGTTATTCCGCACATAAACCTGTGCTTCCGAGAGCGCGACGTAAGTAACTTCTCGCAGTACGAACAAAATGAACAAAGTGTGGTGACGCGAGAACTACAAAAATTTGCTCTGACACCCAAACGCATTATTCCTTATGAAACATTTTGATATTAACTTGTCGTAACTTTTTTACCACTGAAGATAAAACGACGATTTAAAAATACACTGGTTCCTTGAAATATATAGAATCTATAACGGTGTTTAAAACTGTCCTGTAAGCAGTACCTGAAGTCCTCTATATCATTTGAAAAGAACGTCCTTCAAGCAGGAAAAAATGTCCTACATTAATCATTGCAAAAATCATTGCAGAAAAAACGTTTCGGAAAAAAAAGCTCACCCACCTCAACTTCAAATTTTTATTTGACATATTTTAAGTCTTAATTTGAATTTTTACCCCCACCGCTCTTACCCCCACCATTGTGGTCATATTTTCTTTAATCAGGACAGCCTGTATATTTTTGTATTTTCATGTATTCTGAGAAAATCCAATAAGAATGTTTTTTACAGTTGCAGTTTAAATTAGGTTGTGAGTTATAAACAAATGAAAATAATCGCAATTTTTCATTTTGAAAGCAGTGTACTGCGGAAACGGTTCAAAATATCGGAAAACAGCTTATATGTCCCAATCTCAACTTTTCATGTGTTAATTTACAGCTTACTTGAAATTTTTGATATTTTGAAAAATATGATAATTTATATCAATCTGTATAATAATTTAAAACACATAGTAGGATACCATGTGAACAGCTGAGATAGAGACATGTAAGTGAAAATACAAAAATATTATAATGAGACTGCTCTAGAAAAATACTAGTAATGGCTTCTTTAACCTTTAACATTCTAGTCCACGAATTTGCTTGTTTGTTTACATTCTTTTTTTTATACTGAATTAGTCAATGACATGTTCGCGACAGTTCCAGTCACATGTCATGTGACACATCGACAGACTTTAGTTAGTTCTATGGATTTCTGGAGTGGGCTCGCCGAACAATCTGACATTTCCAGAATCCATGAATCGACGGCTGGTGCGCCGGTGCGACGTTCGAGAATGTACCTGCTAGAACGGAGTAGAACGTGACTACTGATGCGTCGGGGGACTATATAAGGACAGCCTGCGGTTGCGTGGAAGGTAGTAGTATCCTGAACGTGAAACAGTGAAGACTGAAGTATAGACAGAGCAGAAGTGAAGTGTGAAGTAAGGGAGCCAGTAGTGACAGATAACGGATATAAAGAATAGACAAGTGCAAGTAGTAGTGTAGTCATAGCTGTTTGTGTTTTGATTATTTAGAATAATTATTAGAGGTTATAAGTACTTGTGGTGTTAAACAATAAAGGAATTTACAGACTTTGGTGGTGATTTATTTATTGTGAGACCCGTAACAATATATGGTGTCCTATTAAAAAAATATGATCACAATGATGGGGGTGAGAGCGGTGGGGATAAAGTTTCAAACTGGAGGCTTAAAAAATGCCAAATAAAACTTTTAAGTTGAGGTGTGTAAGCTTTTTTTTCCAAAACGTTTTTTCTCTGAATAGTGAATTTTATTCCATAAGTGCGTTTCACACTGTATAATACTTGGAGCCCTAAAATAAAGTATTTCAATTTACAAGAATATTAATGAGCTAGATCTTACTTACGCATTTCAAGTTTATGCAAAGGCATTTTAAAATAATTAGATAGTACATTAAATAATTAATTACCAGATTAATTTCAGTCCCTAAAAGAGCTTGAAAATTGAACTGCTAAAATGGCGGCATTCACAAGGTATTAATACAGGTTTAAAGAGTCTATTGAAGATAGCAGTGTCGGAAATCGAAAAACTCCGGAAGTTGATATTAATCTATTGATTATTAACCGGAAACGTTTAATTGACCGAGTTAGTTAGTTATTTGCTGCAGGTATATTCCAGATAATTATTAGGTAATTGCCTCGACCAACAACAGTGGCGTCGATCATTTATTCCGAAACGTACTTTCAAGTGAGAACCACAAAATGTGAAGTCTATTAATTCGCGAAGAAAAACACAATGTGCTTCGCAGCTTCATTGAAAGGCGACAGACACAGGCGAGGTAAATATTTAGAAATTTTCAAAATTAACTTCTGCTGTAGCTGTCTAACGGCTTTCGCTTTGCTGCCTCCGCATCCTAGCCATTCCCCAATCAGCGAAAAGTTACGTCATGTTGCCTGGAAGCTATTTCCGAAAATTGTGGCGTAACCTATGCGAGACACTGGCCACGTCACCTCCAACCTCCACTCCACGCTAGCATATGACCTACGCTCTAAAATCATCCTTTCGAGCTATCGAGCTAGGTCTGTGAATCTACACACGATATTTGAGGTAAAAAGGTCGTTAAGTATTTTAACTTGAGAAAATTATTTCTTTTCGCCTTTTTAATAACGCAAGATATTCGTAAAGTTTCTTTAACGCAGTAAATGCGTTACAACTTGAAATAAATTTAAGAGATTCATTCATAAGGTGAGTTTGTGTTTTTTCGTAAATGTCTTTGCATATGTATCTGTTTGGGTGACCTTGTAAATAAATTAATTAATTAAATAAATAAATAATACAAATAAATGAATAAAAAGAGAGGAAAAGCTCAAAAGATATGCATAGGAGTTGCATGAGTAATGTTCAGTAAAACTAAAATGTCAATCTTTCAATAAAATTTTTCGCGTAGGTGTTAGTGTCAGTAAATTTACTATACCTAATATTATTTATCATAAGGAAATAAATATTATTATTATTTTATTTATACCAAAAAAATATATTTGAGAATTATAAATGTATACACAGTCTGCGGAACACATTTGCTTTATATCTTTTAATAAAAATAAACTTTTATATTGTTCGCTAACAAAGCCTACAAAGTATGCACGTTTAATAAATATGTGAGCACATTAAATAAAGATAGAGCCACCCTTTCAGTGAAACTCGTGTACCTTCAACAATGCTCATTCAAACTTAAAATTGCTGACGTAAAAGATCGTAAAAGTTTTATCGATATTATTCCCATGCTCCCAATCTGCTGGTACCTTTACCTTTAAGTGGCCGATTTTGTTCACTTATGCAAATGGAAAGGCACAGCTGTTGTTCCCAAACATTTGCAGGAATATTACTTGATACCTAATTTCGGAGCGTCGCCAGAAATTACGCTCATAAGAACACAATTTTTTCTTTATCACCTAAATACAGCGTGTCTCAAGTAATCTGCCCTATTTTATTTAAAAATAATGTTAATTAGCAAAAATTAAATTATATCAAATACCTAAGCAAAGTAATTCAGAATTTTACTGCACAACATTTTAATTAGAAATTAAAAGGAAAATGAAAAAGCAAGAAACTATAAATGTGCAGTAATTATTGTATTTTGAACCTAAGCCTGAGCATTTTCATTACAAAATTTATTATTGATTGATTACGGCACTATGCAGGAACCATTGAGGTAATATGATGCAATATGGCAGACCTTTTTTGTAAAACCGACATGTTCTTTTCGTAAAATTTGATTATTTCCAAGATTTTTCTTGAACTGAAGAGAAATTCGATTTTTGAAATCCTGAAAACCAGAAATATTTAAAATCATACCTCAGCTACTTGGTTGATAAACATTTATTTGACCAAGGATCACGTGACCATGTGAACAAAAAACAAGGAACAAACAACAATTTCTGTCTCCTGTGACATTTCAAGCAAGTAAACTGCTTATTAAGGCAACCTATTTTCCGCTATCAATTTTCATTGATTAGTATCAACGAGCATCTACTTTCCTGGATAAGGGTTCTCAATGCCGTTATATTACCAATAAGATGGCAAGAAACATTCTAGCACGATTCGCAAGGTTATAGGTACGATTTAACAACAAGGAATCTCACTTTTAAATACCCTGAGTAAGCGTTTTCTGAGGCACTTTCTGTTGTAAATGGGAGAATCACTAGTAATGTGCTTAAACATGAGCTTTCGACTATTTCAAATCTTGTAATATCGTCTCACAGACCGAGGAAATGTTCAAATGAATCCGCAGATTAAGAGGTGCAAGAATGTCGATAAAAACATTAATCACCAGAGAGCACAAGCTCAAAGAGTAAGTTTTGCTAGAAATCATCAACACCAAATATGACTGGATTGAGGCTAATGAAGTTAATGAAACAAGTTAATGCTGGAAGAGGTTTTATTTTTTCTCTGATGAAACGATTCAGCCTCAAAGCTTCACATGAACGTGATGATACTAGGCTGTCGAAGAAGGGAGAGATTTATAATTGCCATACAATAATAATTGTTACTATAATGATAGTTTCAGTTTCACATAACTCATATACGTACATATCAAATTAAATAATGTTATAAAACTAAGCAAACCAAATCATGTTTGGTAAGGTGGAAAGTAAACAATGAGTACACGATAATTAGAGCAATAATAATGATTATTCCTGTCTATTATCTCCCGGTGTATCCTGTACCCTGGTCCTTCGTTCAGATTTCCAACAAGGTCTTCGGTCTTACAAGGCGACATGTATGAATGAGGAGTATTATCTGGGAAATATCGTGCTTGAAAATTTAACGCCGGTTGTTGCTTCTGGATGACCAAATATTTTATTCATCCAAGATAATGCTCGTCCTCACGAGGTTAGACAGGTTTTCAATGCTGTTGATTTCCATTAATGAAATGGCTACCCAAAACTACCCCGAATCGAATATCTCATGACACGAAACGAAAGGCCCGAAGTCGATTTTATTAATTGATTATCCAAAGCAGTAATTTAATAATAGGTGAATATTCCTCATTAATTTCTGTCTCAGAAAAAAATAGTTATTTATGCAACAAGTGCATAAAGTGGTACTTTTTTCACGACTGGGAAGTTTCGTCAATCCCAGAAGTGAAAAAAAAGCACTTTATGCATATGTTGCATACAAAATTTTATCTACGAGTGACTTGGATAATAAAGAAAAGTTATTATTAAAAAAAAACACTTTTAATGTATCGATATAAGCTATAACCGCCTTTTTAATCACGTCAGTTATTAAGGTGATGTATTGCTTAATATCTATGCACTTCTTTACATTTTTGAGGTGACAGATTTGGTGCAACCATATTTGATTGAAAAATTATTTCTTCTGAGGTAGAAGATACTTCATCCATTGAATCATCCACAATGGTATCCATTTTAGGTAACTAAACAACACAAAACACAAAATAATAATTGTACATACATCTGCCGCTCTGCGAATAAACTATGACGTTTCTCTAGTAGGTTCATGGTGTCAACAAGCTTTAGGGAGCGGTCGGCGTCGGGCTATGTAGTTCAGCGTTCAGCGTCTCGTGGAAAACTCAGTACACTTGCTATCGGGCCAGTCAGTAGAACTTGTACTGTACTTTGTTGGACGGCTTGCAGTAACGTGTCAGATTATGGCAAGCGTTAAATAAAGACCCGCTACGACACTTTATTTCACTCGTTTTTACTTTATACACTCTTCATGATAATCATACATTTTATTAACTAAGAAACGTGTAAAAAAGTGCATTTTATGAATCAGTCGTAGATAAACACTTTTATCTCCAGCGTTCCAAGATGTTGTGATTAAGTGTAGATAACCGTCATTTATTTATAAAGAAAATGGCAAACTATAGAACCATAATGTAGAATTCATAAAAATGTACTCTCTATTTTTGGTTTCCAAGTGGTAAATAAATCAGGTATTTATACCTAGATCAATGTGGGTGTGAGTGTATGAGATGTTTGGAGATGGTTTTGAATCCCGTCTGTAAAGATATAATCAGGTTATTTTTACCTAATCATTTTGACTCCGAGATAACAAAGGAAACTTTTGTGCATATATGATGATGTAGAAAACTCCCTCAGTTGAACTATTTGTGATCAAAAGGACAAAGTTAAAACCAAAAACAAACATCAAAGAGATACCTAACAGAAGAGTCTTCTGTCTTAGCATGCACGAAATGCCCCCGACCATCTCATAGAGACTATTATAAAACCCGTGGGCTCTTACGTTATTAGCTTTTACCTTATTAAACATCTACTTTTAGAATTAGCTGAAACCACACCTCATCTAAAGAGTGACTTAAAAAAAATCACTTTAAATTGCGTTAATTGTAAGTTTGATGAAATTTTAAATGTATAGGTAGTGTAAGGAGCGCCGCAATAGAACATTCCAGCCAAGTTTCCCCCATAGTTTCTGCATAGGGTGGTCCCCATCTTGAATTAAAATATTACTTGCAAGTGAAAATATCATAAAATATCATTGCAAAAATTGTAAAGGAGGATGTATCCAACATCTTTTGTTTGATCTTTTTGTTTAATTGATTATCGTTCAAAAGTTTCAAATTTGCAAACGTTACATTTTCTACGAGAGTGAAGGCGAAAATAGGTAACGAGAAATAAATGTTGTAGCTTTTTAGTTTTTCCATAACGTACCGACGTGTCTCCTAAATTTTTTGCGAAGGGTATGAATAAAAAAGTGGCCTATATTTTCGAAAATAATTGAATTTTTGCGCATAACTAATAACTAAAATGCGGTGAATTTAAATTAGAGACGTCCACCATATTGGATCCGCCACTTTGTTTTATGAAACTCGGATTTCGGATTCTTAATTAGCGAGCTCGAAACTCCCAAAATTCTGTACCTATTTGGTAAGATGTACGAAATCCAAAATTCTTAAAAAATATTGACGCCGGTCGAATTTTGACGCCCTCATATAACTTGTAGGAAAATTCGAAAGCTGCAATTCTTTACACCTATTTTTGCCTCCGATTGGCCGTTTGTTGTAAAAAAGTTTTGAAAATTTGTAACTTTTTAAAATGTAAGAAATTTCAAAAAAGTTACAAACAAAAGTTGTTGTTGGATACATGCTCCTTTACCATTTTTATAGGTACCTAATACTTAATCGTTTTTCAAGAACAAGCAAGATTTACCGAGATATTTGATTTAATCCATTCCAGATGACGACCACCCATTGAGAAATGCGAAGGGAAACTTTTGGCTTGATTGTTCTAGTGGCACTCCCTTCCTTTTCATCAAACTTCTAATTAAAGCAATTTCAGCCTTTTTTTCCGAAAATTTGACTCGACTGTAATAATTAAATCATCAATTAGCTTTGTTGCATAGAGGTAAGGACTCCCAAGATAGTGGTGGGGATAAAAATTTAAGTTGTTGGTTGTCGCTACAGTGAAATTTATAACAGTGTGGACAATAGAGCCTATAACATCCTCCCATTCGCCTTATTGTATGTTAAATTATGACAAATTAAACTGAATACTTGCCGTGTACTACACGTTGATTAATTTCTAGATAGTCTACCAAGGTCACATGAAAATTCAGCAGTGATGTCAGATCTCAAATTTTGTAGGTGCAATGAGGATGATGAATCACAGAATAAATAGACATATGTCCGTATTCACAAACGATAATTTCCTAAATAATTACGTAATCAATTATACCCATCTCACTCTATTGCAAAAAAACTGCATATCTCCATCTCACTCATTTAATTAATTACGTAATTATTTAGGAAATTATCGTTTGTGAATACGGGCAATAATTTATTACATCATCAACAATTTTGTTTATTTGAAAATAAAAAGAATTTAAGGTTTCTTTTTGAATATAACGATGATGTTAATTCATAAAAGGTATTTATAATGAAAAAATAACAAGCACCTATTTGTAAAGAACATTTTATTGGAAAGTTATACACAAATTACAAATAATATAAATTAATGCAAAACTTGACAAATGATAATTTAATATTCAGAGTCATATAATCAGTTTCTTAAATTAATACCTAATTAAAACATTCCACATTTCTGCCGTAACACCAGTATGATGTGCATTTCGTCAAAGAGAAATAACGTCGGTACTCTCATCGCTTAAAGGACGATTGAAGTTCGGCTTTGCTATACCCCACACATGTTCGATTGGATTAAAAATGCAATGGTATAGTGGAAGTCGAAGAATTTTGTGTCCATACTGTTCAGCTAGCTAAGGAATCCACTATATACTGCTTTGGTTTCTTTTGTTCCTGTTGTGAAACCAATAAGCATTTTAGTTATATGAAAATCATAAAGTCAATACAAAATATACTTATTCACAATGTCTAGGAGCTGAGCTTTCAGCGAAAAAGGCTCGAAACCAATGTTCTTCCTGCTCAGCGCATTCGTCAATTTGTTGTTTATTTGAAGAAGAAATTGGTGGTTTATTTTCAACTGCACTGTGGTAAGGCGCATTGTCCATAATAATCACAGAAGGTAACTTGGCTTTAACTGGTTTTCGAACCACTTGGTAAACTTTTCATGATTCATCTCTCCATGATAATCTGGATCTTTTGTTGATGAAGAGAAAATCAATTCTGCCCCATCAACAAAACCATTTATCTTACCTGCATGCAAAACTATGTACCTACCTAAATAATGAAAATAAATGATATTATATTTAATGCCTAATTATACATCATTATAACATAATTATATTATAAGTATTTAAAACACCTTTTGCCTTCTGTCTTCTGTTCAGTTTCTTGACACTGCGTGGGTTTTGATCCTGCCAAGACCTTCCCATTGTGCCGTTTTGAGAGATCCATGTTTCGTCTATATACACAAATTATTGGTAAGGTGCCTTCTCTTTTGTAATCTACATATGCGCGTAGGAACTTCACTCTTTTAACAATAATGTGACCTAATTCCAGGAGACCTCGACGTGGATTGTCTTTTTTCCATTTAAATCCAATTTTCTTTAAGACGCACTAAAGAGAAGATTTGCTGTACTCAAATATATACTTGTCTTTGAGGACGGTATGTAGAGTATGTAGAGACGGTACCAAAGCGACAATTTCAGAGCTTCAGCTACCCTCTAAATCATAATATTTATTACTTGATGTCAGTAGTATTTGAACCTATAAAATAATTTTTATACCTTGCTCACTGATGTTAGGGGTATAATGGCCCCCATTCATTGATTCGTTCCCAAAGTATTCGAATAAATTTGCCACCATCTGCTGTTGCGCTTCTTTACTTATATGTTTTGGCATTTTGCTTACTTTTAAAGATAATCTATCACTTTTTAGATAATTCTAATAATTTTTAATTTATTTTATAAAATTAAAAATTAACTCTTAAAACTGACAGACGTAAACAGAACAAAATCAGTTTATTATTTTGGATAGAAAAGTTGACAACAAAGCCAGGGCGATGTTGTGATCGATTATTAAATTTATTGTTTTTGCATCTTCCTAATGTCAAATATTTTCATTTGATCCCTTTAATAACCTTCAAATTCTAACTGTAATTTTTAGTGTCATAATGTTCGACGTTACAACGCAGCGTAAACAAATATGACCTTGGCAGACAATCTAGAAATTAATCAACGTGTAGCTACCATACGCATATTGACGTAACCTATCAGTCAAAAATTCATACGTTTTCCTTCATCTCCATTGGCCAACATGCAAGATTGTCAAATTAAATTGAAGTAGACATGTCTGAGCTTTCTTTTCAAAAATAATTTTTTCGCGAGCGTTCTAAAATAGTTGAGCAATAGTTGAACTCAACACAAAATGAGCTAAATAAGACATAATTCAACAAAATATTAATAGAGCAACAAACTTATTGGAGTTGATGTTACATATGGATACGAGCTTGACCTGAGCAGATCAAGTGAAGGGTAGAAGATCGGGGTAATCCTCCTCAATCATCGCTTGTCGTCATTTCCCTTTCTTAACTTGACCTACTGAGGCTAATAAGGATTTCCTCTTCTGTGTTGTTTCGTTCCCCCAATATTTATGTCTTACATTGTGGTTTTTTATATTTACACTTATATAGAATACAAAAAAACTGCTATAAATTCCAAAGAAATGTAGAAAACACTCTAGATAATTGAATGACAATTAAATTATATCCTCGCCAGTTTTTATTTCTGTTATACAGGGTGCACCATGTATCCTTCTCTATATTGCTATCTCCTGAACGCTAAGAGTTACAGGGTCGGTTAAATTAGAGAAAAGATGCGCAGTTTTGTGGTCATCTCGAATTCGTCAAAACATGCAAGATATCTGTGACCCTTCCTGAAATATCCTGAAAAAACTGAAAAATCGAGATTTCTTATTTTCGTCATATCTTTTTTATTATTGGAAATTAATAAATAATTTTTTGTAGGCTTACATAAGCCGTTAAGAGCTATCCATCTGACATTTCAAAAATTTTCAAGGCCTACTAGATCCAAGAGTTTTCAGTCAACTTTCGTTTTTCTTATGGCCGCCATATTGTTTTTTTATGTCGTTCGATATGAAAAAAATAATGGAAACCAAAAATTAATAAACTTCACAAAAATTTTTTTTTTTAATTTTTATTCTTTTTTCAAAGAAAAATCAAAAAAATCGTAGAAAAACGTCAACATTTGTAAAATACGCCGAAATAGTGCTTGCCTTATGGTTTTTCAATTTATCTTTGAAATTCGGCCCAAAAATGTGTCTTTTTTGTAAAGAAAAAAGAAGAATAAATTTTTTTTAATTTATTTTTTGAAGTTTAACAAGTTTTAGTTTTTATGATTTTTTTTATACCGAATAACATAAAAAAACACTATGGTGGCCATAAGAGAAACGAAAGTTGACTATGAAAATTCTGGGATCTAGTCGGCTTTGAAAATTTTTGAAATGTCAGATCGGTCAGCTTCACGACTTATGTAAGCCAACAAAAAAATTATTTATAAATCTCCAATAATAAAAAAGATATGGAAAAAATAAGAAATCTCGATTTTTCAGTTTTTTCAGGATATTTCAGGAACGGTCACAGATATCTTGTATGTCTCGACGGAATCGAGATGGCCACAAAATTGCGCTCCTTTTGACTTGTTTAACCGACCCTGTATCTGTTAGCGTTAGGAGATAGCAATATAGAGAAGGATACATGGTGCACCCTGTATATGGGATTAATTTTTAATCATAAGTAGTAATAATACTTCTCATATCAAAGAATATTTGTCTAAAAAAGTTATTAACAATTATGAAAAATAATCAAAGTAATGAACCTGAATTTGGCAAACATGATCCCATAAAAGCTTTAAAAGCAGTGATACTTTAAAGTACTCTAAAAACATGTAAAAATCATTTTTACTGAACGCTTTTAATAGTTAAAGCGTGTCTAATTATTATAATATCTACTACGGGGCTGTAGCACAATCAATATAACCCAATGTTACACTGTTACAATCTTACAATGTTACATCATTTCCTTGCCTGCTGTTTTAAAAAAAATACGGCATCCTCAATCGCCATTATAATGATCATTAGCAATTAAATCTCTCCCACACGTCGCACAAATAATATCCAGTTCACTTCACACTTAGCAAGAGAATAAAGGAGTTTCCCATAGTAGCAGGTAAATGGATCTACTTGTCCTGGATCCTGGATGCTCATCTCCAGTTCCAGGCATTTTAATCGCACGTCTTCATTGCTGCTGATTAAGACATCCAGCATAACGGTGCTGGAAGTCGTTCCAGCTCATGATCCCGGCAATGATGTATAATGTATCCCGATAAGCAGCTCGGGGTGGTCTGATGTTCGCTTCTCATGGTAATTATTAAGTTTCAGGATATCAGAATGCTACTCTAGTACATACTTTAGATAATGCTCTCTGGGAATTTCCTGATGGCGACGTTTAAGAATGTCTCGGTTACATGGATTTTAATTTTCAGCTATAAAGAATCGCGGCTTCTCAAAATTTTCAGTCATCTTGCAAAATACATTTTGTGAAGAGGCACGAAGTTAATTTTATTTACATACAGGGTGTAACTAAATAAGTGTAAAACATTTAAGGGGGTGATTCCTCATCGAAAAAAAGATAGGATCTTTCATATAAAGAAACTTCATTGGAGCATCCCTTGTTAAGATACAGCCCCTTAAAGGGGGTACATAAAATTTGTTTAACAATTTTTTTCACAAGCACTGAAAAAGTTACAATATTGAAACTAACCTGACATTTTCTACTACCAAAAAGACACTTAGTCAGTAATTTATTTGGGTTACCCCATGGTTGTAAGGGGTGGAAAACGCAACCCCTAAAATTTATTTCCAATGCAACTTTTTGTCTAATTATTTGTTTACCATTTAAAAATTTATTTCCGATAGCCTGTTTCATTCTAAACAAAAAATGTCTCTTGAATTTTTTGCACAAAATAAACCAGTTCGCAGCAGAAAATTATTTTACGAACAACTACAGAGATACATCGTCATAAATGCGAACTGGGTTTATTGTTATTTTGCAGTTACTACCTGCATTAAATGATTAAAGAGGAATAAACAAAGCTAATTTATTAATAACAAAACATACAACATGTAGAAATCATAGTAAATGTTCAACATGTCTACCTTGAGACATTACGCATGGGTCTAGTTTCGTATTTTCGTTTTATGGCGATATATGTATCTTGGTCATAAAATAATTTTTTGCTGCGAACTGGTTTATTTTGTGCAAAAAATTCAAGAGACATTTTTTGTTTAGAATGAAACAGGCCATCGGAAATAAATTTTTAAATGGTAAACAAATAATAAGACAGAAAGTTGCATGGAAATAAATTTTAGGGGTTACGTTTTCCACCCCTTACAACCATGGGGCACACCAAATAAATTACTGGCTAAGTGTCTTTTTGGTAGTAGAAAATGTCAGGTTAGTTTCAATATTGTAACTTTTTCAGTGCTTGTGAAAAAAATTGTTAAACAAATTTTATGTACCCCCTTTAAGGGGCTGTATCTTAACAAGGGATGCTCCAATGAAGTTTCTTTATATGAAAGATCCTATCTTTTTTTCGATGAGGAATCACCCCCTTAAATGTTTTACACTTATTTAGTTACACCCTGTATACATACATACATACAGCGTCCCAGTTTATAGTAGAGTAACTTCAGTATTCGATAGAAAAAGTTATTTTAAGGAAGAGAGTTTCATACAAGTATAAAAGTATATTTTTTTAATATCTCAAAATTGGAATGGTTGCTCCAAATTTTTCACAGTAGCTGCGTTAATTGAAGTACATGAATTGATGCTCCCAAAGAAACATTATAATCAATCCAGTGGCGGAGATCTGGATATGTTGTTATCTTTTTTTCTAAATAATTTCTATGCCACTGCTTTTGATGCAAATATGACATTTTTATTAGATACCTCGTGTTATTTTGAGGAGAAAAGTCGTCTTATGTTTTATTGTAGGACGCACTTTTTTAAAGAGATTACACAATGTAAGAACCCATGCAAGTTTTTTGAAAATTATTAATTTCTGGAAGTAGGAACTCAATAGTATTGAGTTTCACCTTGTACGGGTTCTTATATCTTGTAAAGTATCTTGGAAACAGGGCTTCATACGACAAAAAATTAGGATGACTTTTTTGCTCTAATCAAATCGAGGTATCTAACAAAAATGTCATATTTGCATTAAAAGCAGTGGCGTCAGAAAAAAAGATAACGACATACCCAGATCTCCGCTACTGGAGCGAAAACAAATCATGTACTTTCAAATAGCGCAGCTACTTTGATTTTTAAAAATTTCATCTCGAAAACTAAGAACTTTTTGATGCATGTTGTATGTTCGATTCATTAACTTTCTTTTTTAAAATGATTTTTTTCTATAGCATGCTGAAGTAACTACTATAAACTGGGACATCCTGTATAATTTTTATATTATTTGTTTTTATTTTTTTTAAGATTAAAAAAAATAATTCAATGCAAATTTGACTGCACTGAATTTTACATGCAATTGACCACTTTGCGGGCCTCCTAAAAGAGGAATCATCTCATCTGCTCCATCCATCAGTCTCCCCTTGCAAATCAGGTTTTGATGTTGCCTAGCAATATTTTTTATCGTCCAAGCTTAACTAATGAACCCTTATAAGATATTATTGTCATTCAAAGACCCTTTTATTTTGAGCTTATGAGGTATAAGAATTCCAACTAACCCTCGAAATTTAGGTCAGGGTGAAATTTACATTCTTGCATTGATTTATATTTTCATTATTATATTTCTCGACACTATTTCCTCGCCTGCAGAATTTTCTAGATTAGCTAAGCAGCTGCTTAATTATAATAATTATCTTCAGCTTTATAGGTGAAATTATTTTAAAAGCGCAGCTACACCTCTTAATATTTAAATTAGAAAAAATCTCATTGAAGTTGATTTGTACCCCCATATGGAACCTAGCCCTAATGCTATTAGTAATAATGAGCGGGGTGAGTTAGAAAATTATTAGTTTTACCTATTGAAGATTAAACATCAAGGTATGATTTCGTCGCACTGAGGTACGTTTTCTACTAAATACCGATTTATAAATTATTCATGATTAATAAATTAAAACAGGTTAATAAACTAACCCAAGGGTTCTTTTCCCATAAGAAAGCAAACGCCATTGAAAACAACCGAGAATTGAATGTCTAGAAAATGAAGTGACATTCAAGATCGCTTTTCTGTCGCAACATTTAACATCATAGATTATCAGAAGCTCTTTACAAGGAATTTAGAGGATAGATTACGACATAGTAGGCCAATATTTCGGTCCATTTCGGCTACCCTCCCGGATCTAAAAGCTTGGAGATTTATATAATTGAAAAGATTACCAGCCAACTGAAAAGATACGGTTGGTCATTCATGCTGAAAGGCGACAATTGAAAAACAACCCTTATTGACTGCTGATTTCATCAACGTCGCAGGAACCGGCTCACTTGATCGACGTGTTAAAACAGCAGTGAAGATCGATGAAGGCATGGCAATCGTGCGGAAGTATTACATCTCCAAGGAGGAACCGCAGCTTAGCTCAGAAGTTATACGATAAGAGTTTCCAGTTGTTGAAAGCGTGCAAAGTCGGGGAGTAACTCTATATGGAATTGAAAGTTACCTTCCCTTTAAGCTCAAGAGGACTGGAAAAAATTGTTAATGAAGGTCTACTTGACGAGCAATAAAAGTTAAAAGTAACCGTTTATAATGAAGCAGAATTTAATCATCATATTTTCCGGTCTGGACCTTTAATTCACGAAACTCAATTACCCATAACAGCTAGCAGAATCATTTTTTTTTATCTTAGGGTAAAGGTTTACTGGTATGGAAATTGTTGGAAAAAACTCAAGGTAAATAATAAAGCTGAATTGAACACTGAAAGGAAAGCACACTTAAATTCCTTTATCATTTTCTGTTCACGATTGGAATATTTTTATGCCTCTTCGTCGTGAAATTACAACAAACGAGACTCAGATCAGACTATTAAAATAAAACCGATTTTTAAGGGAAGAAAATCAGCGATTTATATTTGATCGCATTTTCTATTAAGGGCTTAGCTTTTGCTCTCCGAAATACGATTGCGATGTAAATTCAGAACTGATTATTTTTTGTGTAGGAATTACATTCACTGCACTTCCTCGACATACCCTTATTTCTGTTTTTTAATGAGGAAAATATGATTTATTCCTCACATCCCTCACACAAATCACGTGAGTCTGAACGAAACCGAATCTCCTTTATTATTGCTCGTCAGTTTACTATGTCACGTTGCACATTGCATTTCGTAAGATGTGACAATCGAAGAACACCTTGTGCTGTTCTGTGGATTACGAGTGACTTATATGGATCAATGCCATCTAGCGAATGGTAGCATTAGTATTATAAACCGTTTCACGAAAGAATAGTTTCCAAACTTTACACGGAACGAACACGGAAGTCTCTTGCACCAATTAATAACATCTCGTAATAATAATGGAATAATACTTATTGAAAAATGTATTTTTTAATAATAAAAAAAGCTATTTCCTTTGATTCAATATATTTTTTATTGAAATAACAATAATTTGTTTTAATAAATGATCGCAGATAGAATAAAAATAAACTTGTCAGATACTCTAATGGTGAAACAGTTAGTAATACTACCATCCGCTAGATAGCATAGAGCCATATAGGTTACTTGAAATCCGTAAAAGCAGACGTTTAAGTTTGTAGTTGTTTCTTTTCATGACACACTTTTCCTGATGTCTGATATTGTAAAATAAAATAACGAGCCTTATATCCCATTCCAGATGTTTTAAAATTATTCAAGTAGGCTGTGATATTTTTTCTTAAAGTTGTAAGCATTGGAGAGCCGTTTTCAGCTAAAAAAAAAGTTCAAATGACTTCCACTATGCTCATATATGCCAATACGCATAATTTTTCTATATTACAAAAAATAATATAATTTTGTAGTATAAAAACCATCATTTCAATAATACGTGGCTTTGGTTGCTATGATTTGGTAAAAAGTATCGTAATTATTTGCATTCCATTATAAAAGTTTTAACTTCAGACAAAAAGTTCCATCACATTTAATTACCTGTCAATCATTCTAAAACTAAGTAGTGTAACGTTACCACCCCGGCGAACAAAAGAGCCTGTTGCTCTTTTGCCAAAAGGAACTGTGATCTTCTATTTTCCCCTGGGTTTTCCCTAATAGGACCGTTGTGTTTTTCTCGTTGTGTTTACCGTAGTTACCCCTGCTCGTTGATTGAGGTATGCCAGGATTACTATGGCCGAAACGGATGCGCAACAGAACCTACTATGACTCATTGTATCTCGGTTGATTGGGATTTCCCACAGAAAAGCGGGTAAGTTATCTGAGACTTGCTGTTAACTGTGGACTTCCTGTCAATTGTCTAAAAGCGAATTATGAGCGAGAGAATTCGTTTGCAAGAGCGTAAAATGGCGAAGGGTGAGAGGGGCTGTGATTTTGCATAGAGAGTATAAAACAATGGAAAGCGAATGATGGATCCCAAACGAAAGGAAGAGCGAGTCAACGAGTAAAGCTCATTAAAATACAAAATGAGAATTCAATAATTATTATTGAATAGGTAATCAGACAGACATTTCCGCCATATCCCGAATAGTCTGTAACCAAAGTGGTTGTATTCTTTAATTAATTCGAGCTGTTGCTTGAAATGAAATCAAAGAAACCAGAAAAAGGACTTTAGGTAAAGTAAAACATTGAATAGGTAATCAGACATTTCCACCATATCCCGGATAGTCTGTAACCAAAGTGGTTGTCTTCTTTAATTAATTCAAGCCGATGCTTGAAATGAAATCAAAGAAATGAAACAAAAGCAAAACGAAATAATAAGAAAGCACAGGTGTGCAAAAGAGTGGAATCCGAAATGGATTGTAGTTTGAAAAATGCATGAAAGGGATCCATCATTCGCTTTCCATTGTTTTATACTCTCTATGCAAAATCACAGCCCCTCTCGCCCTTCACCATTTTACGCTCTCTGCAAACGAATTCTCTCGCTCATCATTCGCTTTTAGACATCTGATAGGAAGTCCACCGTTAACAACAAGTCTCAGTAAATTTCCCCGCTTTTCCGAAAGAAATCCCAATCAACCGAGATACAATGAGTCATAGTAGGTTCTGTTGCGCATCCGTGTCGGCCATAGTAATCCTGGCATACCTCAATCAACGAGCAGGGGTAACTACGGTAAACACAACGAGAAAAACACAACGGTCCTATTAGGGGAAACCCAGGGGAAAATAGAAGATCACAGTTCCTTTTGGCAAAAGAGCAACAGGCCCGGGGTGGTAACGTTACAGTAGTTAAGTAGGTATCGCTTAAATATTATCTTATTCGATTATTTAAACTACCAAAGGTAATTGGAAAAACACAAAAGAATAACATTTATTATAAAAACATTCAAAACAATGAAGGAGATGAATCTCAAATACTAAATGAAACCTTATTTTTAATGCAAGTTATTATTTTGCTATTTTTGCAGCATAGCATAGTTAAAATATACAATCTACGTCAAATTTGATTAGAAACATCCATAACCATTAAAAATTTAGCTTGTCAAAGGTAGTTCAAAGCTCCAGTGTTCGAAGAATAATTAAAATTTTCCATAGCCAACTCTGAATTAAAAAATATCTGGAATGGGATGTAGTTAAGACGAAACGGAGCCGTCTTTATGTTCAGCCTTTTACGTAATTTCTGACGTACCTACGAACGAATTAATATTTTTTGCGAGTAGAAAAAATTGTCATTGTTCTCTTATTCATCTTTTAACCTTTTAAACCACTCTATCCTAAGATCTAACAAACAGATTTTCTTCGCTCCAGTAGGTAGGTAATATAGGTAGTAAATTTTGCTATAATAATCATTATTACGTATTACATTCTTATCTAAATTTCCTTTAACAACTAGTTGTTAAATATCATATTACCTTTTCTAGACGTAACAATATATTATTTTACTGAAGTATTACGAACGTGCGTGCAGGTCAACCGATATAATCTTATACGAGGTGATTTGTTTTTTTTTTAGGTTTTTTTTTGCGAAAATTATCCGATTTCTCACCACTCTGTATAAACATTTCGATTACATAATATGAAAAATGTTTGTTTTTTTTAAATTTGTTTGTACGTTATTAATTTTCGGATTCCATGATCTTTTTATACCGAACGACATTAAAAAAATACGGCGGCCATAAGGGAAACAAAAGTTGGCTATGAATACTCTGCATGGGATCTAGCTACTAATTCAACATTAAAAAAAGATATTCCAAAAATAATTAAACTCGATTTTTCAGTTTTCAGGATATTTCAGCAACCACTGATAATATCTAATTTTTTTTTCAGATTCTTATTAAGCATCAAATTGTGCAACTTCTCTCTAATTTAACCGACTCTGTATCTCTTACCGTTTTCAAGATCCCCTTAAACTGGACACCCTGTATTATACTTATTTCTTAAAGACTCCTCAAAAAAAATACCCTGTATTTGTTAAATTTTTTAGGTGGTTTGGATCGGTTGTGCCATTTCAATTTTAATATTTCGCTCTTATAAAACTAGTTATAGGTACACTTTTTACCCACCAGACGGAATCGGAAGTTCAGTTATTCAACCTTAAAAATCGTTACCTACATAGATAACGTATTATCCCCCAGGGAATAATGGCAACGTTCCATGAATAATGAGAATAATAAATTTAAAAAAATATATGACATTATTGCAATTCTATATTACGATTCCTTAACAGAATTGCAATTCACTTCCTCGACATCCGCTAATGGAAAAAATACACCTCCGGAGAAAATGTTATTTTCTGGGATGCTTTGTTGCCCTTGGGCTTCGCATACATCAAAAAATAATCATGCAGTTCTCTCTCTTGCTGCATGATATATTATTTCATGAAACTTTTATATGCACGACTATAACATTATGACAACCATTATGTCATATTTTAGCGGACGTCATTGCTATAAATCAGTATTACATAATGTAGAATATTCCCCGCGAACTAAAATTTTATTTTATAAGTAAAAAATCGATTAGCAAAACTAATATGAAACTGGCTAATTTAAATCAAAGCTTTTGTTAAATTATATTTTATAACACAGTAAAAGTAAAAGGACACCTCGCGCTATATTCGTACAATAGACTATATCACGAACAACTAATTATATTTTAATCATTATTATATACAATAATTAAGCTAAAAGGTTTCTGCAAGCAGTAACTCGAACGAAGTTGACTTATCCATCTCACACAGACGAAGGTGTTCAAAATTCAATTTAATTTAAAATACTTACTTACAATTTGTGTGAGAGACTCATATTATGAGAATATTCTAATTTTGTCGAAATTGGTTCACTTTTTCAGTAGGCGTCTAGAAGATTTACCTGCTGCAAAATTACCGGAATGAAAGTAAACGTCGCTGAACTACTCGGGAATAATGTAAAGCGAATGCGATAAGATAGAAACCCACTTCCTCTTCTGGATACATTTCAACAAAGTGTTGATGCGAACACTCTCGATCTCGATTAAGTAGGTACCTACAATTTTCGTTTTGAAAAAGACTTGAGAAGTAGGTAGGTATACATTATACAGTATTCCAATAATAACTGTGCTCTTTCAATGCTGAAAACCATTACTACAATTTTTAATTTCTAAAATTTGACAAATCTGATGTGGCCAGTTCCAGTGTAGCGTGCGTATTTATCCAGAACGAATTTACGAATAGAAAGGTGTACCAAGATGGCGTTCCTTTGGAATGATACCCTCCACAGGTTCTATAGTTTAAGGCATTGTAGCGAGACCGAGTGACGGGACCGTCAACTCGAGCCGTCAACTGCCAGTCAGAAGAACTGAACGTCAGCGCAGTGGAGTAAGGTGGACGAGGACGATATCGATTTTATTTGGTGAAGGAGAACTGAACGAGTTAGTTGTTCCTTGTTGGTTGGAATATCATTGAGTGATGGTGTTTCAGTGAGATGTGTTATTTCGTTGGTTATTTCGTGTTGTGTGGTTAAAATAACACAGGTATGAAGTTGTGGTGTTAGTCCTATTTAGCAAAGCTAATTTTCCATGTCGTTTTCTAAACAGGAAAGATAAGCCTGTCAATCATGCATGGATGGGAGTAAGAAAGCTCGACTGGAACCGACATAATGGCGTCCATCTCGGTAATAATAAATTAGCGGTTTGTTGATTCAGATTAGTAATTATAATTATTTTATTTCAGGGTTTTTTCTGTTTTCTTTTTATTCTTCTAGTTCCATGTTTCTGCGTTTCGAGTTCTAGTTTTATTTCTAGAATTCGATCTTTCGGATCCCTCTTTCCGGGTGGATCTCTCATAAGATCTAGATTTTAGTCTCTTAGTTCCTGTCTGAATGTTCTGGTGGTGATCTACGTGGGGAAATATTCCGTATTCAGGGATTTGTTAGAAGATCATTTTTTTTTGATGTAATGGCGTTCTCCAGACAAAGCCGGACCTAGCCAACTGGAGAGGGAGCAGGCGTCACCGTTTATCTCACTTTTTTGGATCGTTCTGTTGCAGTCACTTTTCATCAAGAAATGTGGTTGGAGCTTCAAGGTACCTTGTTAATTTTTCTGTTTCATTGATTTTACATTGAATTTTATCTCTAAAAAGAGAGGAAGTAACTTCATCAGATTGCGTTACTGATTTTATCAAGATGGGAATTTTTATTATTTTAATAATTGGGAAATTATTCCCCAATGTTGTTAAATTTAGCTAGTGTTAAGAATGTAATTTTTTTTTGTCAAGTACCTAATGAAGGTAATTTGTTGATCGAGGAGATCAAGTTTGTTTTTATTTACTTTACTATTGTTCTATTTTTAAGAAATGTTGCTAGTATGTAGATGATAAGGGATAAATCCAAGATAAATTCTTTGTCTCACAATACAATATACCGTTAGCTGGGAAGTTTTATGTTGTTAATTGGAGAAGTCCAATAAATTGTTAAATTTTTTATGTGAGTTTTATTTTTAGTATCTGTGTGGCCTGAATAATAAAAAGACACAACGTAGGGCAGGTCAGTTATGTAAATTTTGAATCTTATATATATATTTTTTATATTTAGACGATCATGTCAACAAATTTGTAGTCCATCATCATTTTCTTTTTAATTTTTTTTACACCCTCTGTCCTGCTTTGGGTACAAACAAATTTGAAGGTACACAAACGGGATCAGAGGGAATGGTACCTTCCTTTCGCTCATTTTTTTAGTTTTCTTTTTGGCCTCGTTAATTAAAATTTTTTGAGATCGAGCGAAGGAAGGGTTGCAAATGGTTCCGTTGACCAGCACGGAGTTTATTTTTGGATAATATTGTATTGTGAGAAATTTTTTTTTTTATGATTAGGTGTACTTATATGTGGTTATGCTAACTGACGTTTTGGATTTTTAAGATAGTGTGTACCTATATTAACGACATTTGATGATTTTAAGTGAAGTTAATTAACAACGGTAAATAATACTACTAATATTTTTGCAATTTTGAGCAATACTAATTGATAAGGTACCTATACATTGTGCGTTCCAAATCAAGGTTTCTCTATTTGAGTGTTTTTGTAATTTTAGTATTTGTGTATCTTTATATTAATCAAGATGAGTTCAGAGTTAGGGACTAGCTTTGAAGTAGCTCATTTGAGAGTTGAGGAGATTAAGTATGAGATCTTGTTGAGAAACGAGGAGCCCTTATGGGACAATAATATGCGTAGGACCCAATTAAGTAGGTTGATAAGATCAGAAGTAGTAGTACCAACAGTTTCACCGTTAGACTTTGACGAAGATTCAGAGGCATGTTGGCAAACTCTTGATAACATTGAAGTGTCGTTAGGGAAAATTAAATCAATTGAGGAAAATTTTCCATTATATAGTAGATTATTGTCTAGGATAGTTCATTTGAAGCTGAGAATAGGGCGATTAAATGACTGTAGTGCTAGTGAGGTCGTTTCAAAAGATCAAATACGTCATGATCTTGAGATTTTAAGTAAGAAGTTTTCTGAGGTTAACACATCGTTGCCATTGTTGCCAGCTGGAAGCTCTAGTCCGGTCGATTCTTGGTGGACTGTAGACAGCAGCCCTATCGTAGAAACGATTTCAACCAATACGAGTACTAGTTCACAATTGCTTTCTGCAACGAACCCTTTTAGGGACGATTTTATTGGAGATTTTAGTTTTTTGACAGTTTCCGAGCCAGGTAGTTATAATGATAAGCTGCCTAGGGATAACTTATGTAGTCCGAATCCTTTCTCAGTACCAGATTGTTCAAATATTCCGCAGAATTTAAGGGTGAATCAAGTTAGCGTTAGGAATAAGGTATCTACTCCCGTTCATAAGTGGAATTTGACGTTTTCTGGGAAAGAACAGGGTTGCGAGGTTGTGAAATTTTTAGAACGTGTCAAGGAATTGAGCGAGGCTCGAGGAGTTCCCTTAGATGAGGTGTTTAGTTGCGCAGTGGATCTTTTTAAAGAACCAGCACTTTCCTGGTTTAGGAATATTAAGCATCAGGTTAGGACATGGGACGAATTAGAATGGCGTTTGAGGTCAACGTTTATCCCTCCGAACTATGATGAAGATTTATTAGCCGAAATTAGATCGTTTAGGCAGACTAGTGGGGAAAGTGTGATTACATTTTTGGCTAGGATTAGGATGAAGTTTTCTCATCTTTTGGTACCGCTGTCCACTGCAGAGCAAATCAAGATCGTAAGGAGAAATTTATCTCCAGATTTGAATAGTAAATTATGTCTTTTGCAGATAGAGTCGTTTGAGCAGTTAGAATATTTTTGTAGACAGATAGCTGTCAATTCGACACCAAATAGTTGGGCAGTAAACAAAAAGGTTTACCGTAAACCTGAACAGGTGATTGAAGTAACTGAGCCACCCAAGAAAAAGGAGTCGAAAACTCCTAAAGAAGATTTTTTGTCATCTAAATCTCGTTGGGTGTGTTGGAATTGTGATGGTGCTGGTCATTCGTTTATGGAATGTACTCAGCCCAGGAAGTTTTTCTGTTTTGGTTGTGGTCTAAAGGACGTTTCTAAACGATCCTGTCCTAGGTGTGGTGAGAATGCAAATTCTACCACAGTTTCAAAAAACGATTTAGGGGGCGAGCGGCGAGGGACAACCGTTCCAAACTCCCGAAAGCAGCCTACTATGGAGACAGGCGCAGTCCCAAAAATTCCGAAGTAGTTGAAGTTATTGATGAGGCAGTGGTAGGTAATGAACCTGACCACTGTAATAATAAGTTGAAGAGAGTAGATGTGGATAGGGGTGATACTGATATTTGTCCGATGTTTAAGAAAAAGTTACATGATAATAGGCCTTATATACCTATAGTTATTGAAGATAGACAATATTTGGGTTTATTGGATACTGGTGCAAATTTATCGATTTTGGGTTCCAATGTGGAAATTTTATGGGAAGGTAATGACACTTTTGTCAAGGATTTGGATGGGACGAATGTGACTATTGCAGACGGTAGCTCACAGGAGTTGTTAGGTTTTGTTACATTTCCAGTAAGTTTTGAGAATAAGGTTATCGATTTGAGATTTGCTGTAGTACCTTCTATTTTGCATTCCATTATTTTGGGTGCAGATTTTTGTAGATTGTCGAACATCAATTTAAATTTTAAGAACAGGTCTTATCAGGTAGGACAAATTGAAGCATCAACTTCTTCCAAGGCAGATTCTAACACTTTTCTAGCCGAACTTTCATCTGATCAGCGGAAGGTGTTGTCTGAAGTTATTACTAAATTTGAGACTTTGTCGTCGACAGCACCAGGGAGAACAAATATCATCTCTCATTTTATTGACACTGGTGAGGCTAGACCAGTTAAGCAAAGGCAATATCCATTATCGCCGATGCTTAATAAAATTTTGCATAAGGAGATCGATGCTATGTTAGAGTCTGGAGTAATTGAGAAAAGTATGTCTGCATGGGCATCCCCAATTTTAATGGTTCCAAAATCAGAACCAGGTACATATAGGTTATGTTTTGATGGCAGAGGTTTGAATCAGGTAACGGTTAAGGATTCTTATCCCTTGCCATTGATTGATAATATTTTGAATAAGGTAAGTGGTAAGAAATATCTTTCTTCCGTTGATATTACTAAGGCTTTCTGGAATATTCCTTTAGAAGAAACATCGAAGCAAAAGACAGCTTTCCAAGTTCAAGGGAGAGGTCTTTTCCAATTTGTAGTTATGCCGTTCGGTCTATGCAATGCCGCGCAGACACAACAGCGGTTGATGAACAGATTATTTATGGATCCAAAATTTGAAGATAAGGTTTTTGTGTATCTCGATGATATCGTTTGTGTTTCTGAGGATTTTGATGAACATGTCCGGTTGTTGAATGAAGTTTTTGAGATTTTGTTTTCTGCTGGTCTGAAGGTGAATATTCCGAAATGTCAATTTTGTAGAGATTCCCTAACATTTTTGGGTTACATAGTAGATAGGAATGGGCTAAGAACTGACCCAGATAAGGTCAAGGCTATAGCGGAAATGCCATCTCCGCGAAACACTACAGAGGTTCGAAGGATAATGGGAGTGTTGCAATGGTATAGAAAGTTTATTAAGGACTTTTCGACCATTTCTGAACCAATCACCTCGATCATTAAAGGTCGAATAAAGAATGCCCCCATTGTTTGGACTGAAACAGCCGAGTCAGCCTTATGTAATTTGAAGGAGAGACTGATCTCTAATCCTATTCTTGTTAGCCCGGATTTCGATAAGCCATTCTTTATCCAGACGGACGCGAGTGACGTCGGCATTGGGGCAGTATTATACCAGCTTCGAGACGGCTTTGAACATCCTATCGCTTATGCGTCCAGAAAACTTTCTAAGGCCGAAACCAAGTATATGGCGACGGAGAAAGAATGTTTGGCAGTTATCTTTGGTATTGAGAAATTTAGAGGTTATGTTGAGGGCGCAGAATTCACTGTAGTAACTGATCATGCCAGTTTACAGTGGCTGTACAGAATTAAAGATCCCATGGGTCGTATCGCCCGTTGGACAGTTAGGCTTAGTTGTTTTAAGTTCAAGATAGTTCATCGTCCAGGAAAGGATATGGTAGTACCGGATTTGCTTTCGAGACAGATTGCTTCAGTTGAAGTTCAGAATTTAATTCCTGACCAATGGTATGCCGATATGATCAATAAGATACAATGTGATCCACAAAAGTATCCAAATTTTCTCGTGCAAGGTAGTGCTATTTATAAGCACATTAAGAATAATCATGACATTGAAACGAACCAGTCAAACTGGAAGTTGGTAGTTCCTACTGAAAATCGAAAGGAAATTCTTGAGCAATGTCATGATAGCCCAACAGCAGCTCATTTGGGAGTGCATAAGACCTTGGCATGAATTTTAGAGAGGTATTATTGGCCTGGTATTAGAGAGACGGTTAGGAGGTACGTGTCATCTTGTACTACGTGTGGAGCACACAAATCCACCAATAAACTTCCTGCCGGAGCTTATGGTAAGAAGAGATCTGTCGATTTTCCATTTCAGATGATTTCTTTAGATTTGATGGGACCATTTCCACGGTCTAAGTCAGGAAATACGCAATTGTTGGTTGTCACAGATGCTTTTTCAAGATTTGTTGTAGTCCAGCCCCTTTCGAAAGCAACAGCTTCGAAAGTTGCCAAGTTTTTAGAGAACCAGGTATTCTTGATATACGGGGTACCTCAGATTGTGGTTTGTGATAACGGTGTGCAATTTACATCTAAGGAATTTAAGGCACTTATGAAAAAGTATCATGTACAGCGAGTTTGGTATAATGCACGTTATCATCCCCAAGTTAACCCTACTGAGAGGGTAAATAAAGTGTTAGGTTCTGCAATTAGCTCCTACGTTAAGGAAGACCACAGAACTTGGGATGAACATTTGCATGAAATTGCACAAGCTATTCGGACAGCAGAGCATGAAGCCACCGGCTTTACTCCTGCTTTTCTTATCTTTGGTAGAAATGTCCCAGTGGATGGACAGTATTATGGTGATGTAGGTTTGAATTCGTATGATCCAGTTCAAATTTCGGATAAGTTAAAGTGGCAATCGGAAATTTCAAAAGTTCCGAAATTGTACCCACAAATTCAGGCTCGAGTTCAGAAAGCGTATGACAAAAATTCTTCCAGGTACAATCTGAGACGAAGAGATATTCATTATCAAGTTGGTGACAAGGTCTGGAAGAAAAATTTTGTACTTTCTGATAAGGTGACTGGTTTCGCTAAGAAACTAGCCCCTAAATATGTTCCTGCTCTCGTAACGAAAGTTAAAGGGAGTGGTTTAGTTGTTGAGTTGAGTAATGAGTCGGGGAAGAATTTGGGTGAATTCCACATTCAAGATCTTAAGCCCTTTGTAAGTATCGATGATTAGTAATTTTGTTTTAGTAAGGATCATTTTAGAAATCGTTGTTGTTAATTAGTAAATCTTATCTTTTGTCTAATGTCCTGAGTAAATTTAGTTTAGATGTGATAGAGATTTTAGGTCACAGAACTTTGGAGTTCAATGCCGTGTGGAAGTTCTCCAGGTCTGTGTTAGGTATCTTTTGTATCCCGGAGCCAATAGGCAGCCCATTGGTGTAAGTCCTGGAGGTCTGTGTGAGGTCCTTAGAGATGAAAATCCTACCTTGTTGGTACGTTAGTAGGAAAAATTTTCAGATCTATGTGAGGTAGACTGTGTTTAGGATTAGCTACCCTAAATCACATGTCAAAATTAATTAAAGAATTTCAGGAATTCTGAATTCTGGTAATTCTGATATTGAGAATAAATTTGTTGGATTACCAAGAGCAGTTTTCTATCTTTTTGAGTAAGGAGAAAATTTTTGGAGGATTAGTGTCAGTTTAGGAAATCAACTAAACGAATTTTAGTCTTAAGCTGATGTCTTCTCTTTCTAATTAAATCTTAGTTATGTTGTGTATATCGAGTCTATCACCAAAGTCTTCACTAATATTTACCAGACAGTTTTTTGAGTATCGTCAAGTAGTTTTGAGTAACTATTTGTAAGTTTTGAGTAAAGTTTTGTCTTTCAGTAGTTCAGGTAGTTCAAGTTAAGATTTCTAAAAGGATCTATTTACATTTTAGGGTAATTTTGACTAACGATTAGTTTTTCGAAATTTTAGTTTGAGTTTTTAGGTAGGACTAATTATCGATACAATTAGTTATTTGATATTTGGTATTGGTATTTTCAAAATTAATGATTGTGATCATTAATTATGACATTTTGAGTGTAAGTCTGTTTATCGATGAGTCTTGATCTTGTGTCCGCCCCAAGATGGGCCGAGATCGTTTTCATCTTTCATATCTTTTGAAGTTTTAGTCTTGGGCAAAGGCCCCAGGCATTGTTTTGTTTTTGTTTCTGATTCCGGTGCCTTCGGGTATTGGAATAAGTGTCTTCCCGTATTTTCGTTTCAATATTCGCAGGTGAAGGGGTCGGAATGTTTGATTAGTCTGTTGGTACGGTCAGTGAGACCATTTTGTTCTTTAGGAAGAACATTTATGATTAGTCTGTTGGTACGGTCAGTGAGACCATTTTGTTTCTTTAGGAAGAACATTTATGATTAGTCTGTTGGTACGGTCAGTGAGACCATTTTGTTTCTTTAGGAAGAACATTTATGATTAGTCTGTTGATACGGTCAGTGAGACCATTTTGTTTCTTTAGGAAGAACAATTATGATTAGTCTGTTGGTTCGGTCAGTGAGACCATTTTGTTCTTTAGGAAGAGCGTTGTATATATGTACATAGAAGTCAATGGAGAGTCTAGAGGATATTTTCTTGTGTTCTTGATGAGCAAAAAAATGGTATGTTATCCCATTTTTTTATTTTGGTTGGAGGGGTGGTGTAGCGTGCGCTTTTCCGTATTTATCCAGAACGAATTTACGAATAGAAAGGTGTACCAAGATGGCGTTCCTTTGGAATGATACCCTCCACAGGTTCTATAGTTTAAGGCATTGTAGCGAGACCGAGTGACGGGACCGTCAACTCGAGCCGTCAACTGCCAGTCAGAAGAACTGAACGTCAGCGCAGTGGAGTAAGGTGGACGAGGACGATATCGATTTTATTTGGTGAAGGAGAACTGAACGAGTTAGTTGTTCCTTGTTGGTTGGAATATCATTGAGTGATGGTGTTTCAGTGAGATGTGTTATTTCGTTGGTTATTTCGTGTTGTGTGGTTAAAATAACACAGGTATGAAGTTGTGGTGTTAGTCCTATTTAGCAAAGCTAATTTTCCATGTCGTTTTCTAAACAGGAAAGATAAGCCTGTCAATCATGCATGGATGGGAGTAAGAAAGCTCGACTGGAACCGACATAATGGCGTCCATCTCGGTAATAATAAATTAGCGGTTTGTTGATTCAGATTAGTAATTATAATTATTTTATTTCAGGGTTTTTTCTGTTTTCTTTTTATTCTTCTAGTTCCATGTTTCTGCGTTTCGAGTTCTAGTTTTATTTCTAGAATTCGATCTTTCGGATCCCTCTTTCCGGGTGGATCTCTCATAAGATCTAGATTTTAGTCTCTTAGTTCCTGTCTGAATGTTCTGGTGGTGATCTACGTGGGGAAATATTCCGTATTCAGGGATTTGTTAGAAGATCATTTTTTTTTGATGTAATGGCGTTCTCCAGACAAAGCCGGACCTAGCCAACTGGAGAGGGAGCAGGCGTCACCGTTTATCTCACTTTTTTGGATCGTTCTGTTGCAGTCACTTTTCATCAAGAAATGTGGTTGGAGCTTCAAGGTACCTTGTTAATTTTTCTGTTTCATTGATTTTACATTGAATTTTATCTCTAAAAAGAGAGGAAGTAACTTCATCAGATTGCGTTACTGATTTTATCAAGATGGGAATTTTTATTATTTTAATAATTGGGAAATTATTCCCCAATGTTGTTAAATTTAGCTAGTGTTAAGAATGTAATTTTTTTTTGTCAAGTACCTAATGAAGGTAATTTGTTGATCGAGGAGATCAAGTTTGTTTTTATTTACTTTACTATTGTTCTATTTTTAAGAAATGTTGCTAGTATGTAGATGATAAGGGATAAATCCAAGATAAATTCTTTGTCTCACAATACAATATACCGTTAGCTGGGAAGTTTTATGTTGTTAATTGGAGAAGTCCAATAAATTGTTAAATTTTTTATGTGAGTTTTATTTTTAGTATCTGTGTGGCCTGAATAATAAAAAGACACAACGTAGGGCAGGTCAGTTATGTAAATTTTGAATCTTATATATATTTTTTTTATATTTAGATGATCATGTCAACAAATTTGTAGTCCATCATCATTTTCTTTTTAATTTTTTTTTACACCCTCTGTCCTGCTTTGGGTACAAACAAATTTGAAGGTACACAAACGGGATCAGAGGGAATGGTACCTTCCTTTCGCTCATTTTTTTAGTTTTCTTTTTGGCCTGGTTAATTAAAATTTTTTGAGATCGAGCGAAGGAAGGGTTGCACCAGTTCTGCCTAAAGTAACATTTGGTAAAGTCAAGTAAAAAGGTTTACCAAAACCACAATACTAACAATATGATTAAATATCAAAACATCGATTTAACTCCCAAATAAAATAAATATCCATGTCAATATGGGTGAGGGAAGTCTCAAAAACTATTTTATTATATTTTGATATGTATTTATAAAAGTTTTCTATTATATCATCAAAAGGGCCGCCTTTAGATATTCGGCGCCCTTTGGCTCCTACAATTAAACGCCCCCACCATTGGGCAGTGGCTACTTGTGGATTGCAAAATTAGTACAGATTCTAAACGTCACACTAATAATGTCTTAAGGGAAGAGGGGGGGGGGTAGTTGTTTTGATAGATGCGCCGCAGACGAATTTTTTTTCAATGTTCAAGGTCACGCATTTTCCCAGCAATTAAAAAATTACTCGCATACCATTAAATAACTACGTAAATTGAATCAAAAAATATGAATCTAATTAAAATAGCTAAGTCAAAAGGTTGGCGCCATGGCGGCTGTGGACGGCTAGAACTACAAGGGTATAGAGAAAGTACGCCCCTAAAATGTAGCTACGTGTTTAAAATGCAGGAATTTTGGGAGGACAATGAAAAGATCATGAATTACAATTAGCGCCCCCAAGATGTAGGTACATGTTTAAAAGGAAGGAATTTTTGGAGTAAAATGGAAAGATTTTGAATTACAATTTGCGCCTCTAAAATGTAGGATGTTTACAATGAAGGAATTTCGGGGAGAAAATGAAAAATTTATGAATTTTAATTTATACCCCCAAAATCTAGGTAAGTGTATAAAATGAAGGAATTTTGGGAGGAAAATGAAAAGATTATGAATTACAATTAGCGCCTCCAAAATGTAGGTACCTGTTTAAAAGGAATTAATTTTGGGAGGAAAATGGAAAGATTTTGAATTACAATATGCGCCCCTAAAACGTAGGAGGTAAAATGAAGTAATTTCGGGAAGAAAATTAAAAATTTATGAATTATAATTTACGCCCCTAAAATCTAGTTTAAAATGAAGGAATTTTGAGAGGAAAATGGAAATACTTTGAATTACAATTTGCGCCCCTAAAATGTGTAGGAGGTTTAAAATGAAGGAATTTGGGAGGAAAATGAAAAGTTTTTGAATTATAATTTACGCCCTCAAAATTTAGGTATCTACATGCTTAAAAGAAATCAATTTTGGGAGGGAAATGAAAAGTGATGAATTACAATTTGCGCCCCTAAAATCTAGGATATTTGAAATGAAGAAATTTTGGGAGGAAAATGAAAAGTGTTTGAATTATAGTTTACGCTCTCAAAATGTAGCTACATGTTTGAGAGGAAGCAATTTTGGGAGGAAAATGAAAAGATTATGAATGTTTACACCCCTAAAATGTAGAATGTGTAGAGTGAAGGAATTTTAGGAGGAAAATGAAAAGTTATTGTATTATAATTTAAGCTCTCAAAATGTAGGTGTATATGTTTAAAAGGAAGCAATTTTAGAAGGAAAATGAAAAGATGATAAATTATAATTTGCGCCCCTAAAATGTAGGATGTTTGAAAAGAAGAAATTTTGGGAGGAAAATGAAATTTCTTTTAATTATAATTTACGCCCATAGGTAATAAAATTTTATGTAATGGTGTAAAAAATTATTAACATACTTTCTACTTTCTACAAAAAGTACCTTTTTAACCTTTTTTTTTCAACCTTTTTAACTCTGCGCGTCTCGACCCTCACTGTTCCCGGCGTTATGCTGACATGCTGTGTGTTTTAAAAATTTTTACTGTTTGTCTTTATGTTTGTTTTTATAATTTCTGTAATGACGCTGTTGTACTGAGCAATGACTGTTGTAATTCAAGTACAATAAAGAAATTTGTAATTGTAATTGTAATTGTAACTAATTTCGTCTCTCCTGTAAAATCGCCCAAACTGTAGTTACTGGGGTATTTACTTATGACGGCAGTATTATAGCCCTATTATCCCAATAAAAGTTGATAAAAGTTGAGAGCATAAATCTTATTATTTCACTTATTTTTGTCAGGTTTCTTCAACGTTGATTCGCCGGACGTCGGTAATGACGTTGTCATGTAAAAAATTTCACGATCGTAGTATTCAATTTAATGCAGTCGTAAAAACAAGGGTATAAATTTATGGTCGACGTGACTCCAATAAAGAATTCAATCAAATTCTTTCTTATGTCTTATGTCAACATATTAACAAATGACTGGAAAAGATATAAAAATAAAAGCTTTCGTAAATGTTGCTTGGAAGATAACTGATTATCATTTTATCTAATATTTCCTATAAGTACCTATGTTGAAAATTAATATAAAATTCGGAATTTTTTTAAATTACCCCAGTTAGAGATGGTCGTTTTCATACAGCACTTTATAAGTCTTATAATATCAAAATTTTCCCATATCGTATAAATATGAAAAATTTATTTGGAATTGCATAATAATTGTCCTAACTGTAATACTTCATGCTTAATGTTTAACATCAAATTGCAGATTTCATGCAGATTATAAAATGACTTGCCACTTGATGAATAGTTGATGAAGAAGAATTGGATCAAACTACGTCACTTTCATCATAACTACCGAACCTTATCAAACAAAACCAGTCAGACCAACAACAAGCACCTAGCACCAAGCACTACCACTTCTCGGTTAATCGAGCTTCTGGCTTATTGGAATTTATTTAAGAAAAATGAAGAAGTTACAAACTACACTTACAAGACACAGTTACGTGTCGATGTACAATCACACACATGCACACACAAGTTTCAATACCTATTAACTGTAAATAAATAGCAGTGGCTATGGAAACCATAATCTCTGCATCTTAGTGTTAGTATCTCGGTGTGCCATGACCCTGTGACGTAACAACCTGTTCTTGCATAAAAAGTTGCAACGTGAGAAGGAAGCATCTTCGTCTGGTCTCTGGTTAATTGTTCCGCTACTCAGACAACGCACTGTATACGCAAATGAGATTGCTATCTCATGTCAGTCTAGCTTGTTATCGATGTGGTTCAGAAGGTCGCTGAAAAATGGGTGAAAATCTTATTGCAAATTAGCTTCAAGACTCTTATTTGGGCCAGCTAGAGTTCTAAGACCCCGTAACGTAACTAATACGAAAAATTATATGACCAGTGGCTTGATCAATGTGGCTTCATAAGTTAAATTTTGGTCTAAAGTATCATTTCAGTACAAAAAAAGTTCACAGCATTAATTCGGGCTATCCTGAGAGGTAATTTATCATGTTTAATTCCAAGAAAAACAGGATGCGGCCAAACACCGGATTTACCGAGGAGCAATGGCGCAAAAATTTCCTGCTAGAATTTCCTTTTTTATCACCTTGTATAAGTATTTCATCTAAAAGTTAAAATATGGACATGTGAGCCGTTTTCCTCAATCTTGAACTTTGAGAATTGAGATTTTCACTTGTTTATAACTCACCAACTTCTCAATTGAAACACCAACTGTAAAAGCCATTCTTATTTTTTCTTCTCAGAGAATACAATAACACATGAGCATTCTATTAAAAAAAAACATACTCAAGTTAGGGGAAGCCCTATGATGGGGGTTCCGTCCGAAGTTTTCCTCAGGATAGCTGGCGCTCGAATTTCTCGAGTCTCATCCAGTAAAGCGAATGATTAGAGGCACTGAGGCCGAAATTAACGGCCTAAACATATTATCAAACTCTAAATGGGTGAGCTCTTCGGCTTGCTCAAGCCTATGGAGCCGCGAGATACGGATCAAAGTGCTAAGTAGGTCATTGTTGGTAAGCATAACCAGCATGAACCAAAGGTCGAGTTAAAATGCCCAAATCAACGCTTATGGGACACCATGAAAGGCGTTGATAACTTTTACAGCAGGACGGTGGCCATGGAAGTCGAAATCTGCCAAGGTGTATGTAACAACTCACCTGCCGAAGTTACTAGCCCTGAAAATGGATGGCGCTGAAGCTTCGTGTTTATACTCTACCGTCAGTGTCCGGTCATGAAACCTTGACGAGTAGGAGGGTTGTTAGATCTTGGTGGTAGTAGCAAATACTTCAACGAGATCCTGGATGACTGATGTCTTTTTTATGCAGAAAAGTCAAAAAAATCTTGCCTTTTGTGACTGTGAGAAAACTTTATGAAATTTTGTGACCTTGAACTAAAATAAATCTTCGCCTGAAGCGCTGTTTCCGGGCCGACAAACCCTCCCCCATTTGACCTCATTATCTTACACATCAGAGGTCTCTGAAATATTTTTATTTGCAAATAAATCCGTCATTGGATGTGACAGACCTCGAACATAACTCAGCTAAAAAAAATTGGAAAGTAATTTTCAAGATGTTATAGGTTCATAGATTTTTAAACGACTTTGCATTTAAAAACGTTACAAAAGATCTCAAGAATCTGGAATTATGAGTACTGGCCAACTTCATACCTCGTGAACCTAGAAGACTTTATAGCCAGAACTGAAAATTGATGATTTTGCAAGAGAAAATTTTCTAGTACATTGTATACTTAGTTCAAGTACCACACAATCGCCAAAAGTGGCCCTAAGTTGAATAAATTGCTGAAATAATGATACTTTGATAAATGTACTGGATGTAAAGAGAGACTTAGTTTAGATACCTGGTTAATTTTAGTCATGTCACTTGTATTCTGAGCTGTCAAGGACAACGGCATAGAAAAGCAAAAGCGCCTAGTAGAATAATTGAACGCTGGAGGACATTTCCTGTAATATTCAGTTGTTCCCGGCGAAAAAACAAGACTACAAGGCTCTAACAATCACACAAGACCATTTCATTTTGGGCTGCAAAGATTTTCATTTAGATTTTATGTCACGAAACAACAAGGTGCTTTTGGCTCTAGCCGTGAATAAAATGGCCTGCATTTCATTAATAAGCTACGATAAAACTTAAACTACTGGAACAAAAGATAAATTCAAACATTTTTCCCGCTTTGTCCATCAAGCTGCTGCGAATTCACCCTTTGAAATAATTTTAATTTTCAAGTATCCATTTGAGTAATTTGCAGCTAACACTTGTGTAAAATGATAATTACACCAGAGAAAACATCCCTCGTGAATTTATATGCAGCTAGAATGAATATGAATGAGCAAACATTGCATTTCAATCTAGTTTTCTAAGCGATTCATGTTATTTACAAAGTAAACATAAGCAGAGTAGAAATATAAACCTCTAGTTCAGTTTGACTGCTAAAAGACGTATGTTGACTGGATGATGGAAGCTGACACATGACACAATAAATCATATAAAATTCGAGTATTATTTTGAATAATGTCCTGAAGACATCGTCAAGTGATGAACCTCTGAACCTCTTGGTGACTCCTGATCAGAATGGCATCTAGACTTGAATCAGATTCCGTCATCTTCTTCGTCCCCACGTGTCAAATAAAAATATATTATTTATATAAATGAATTATTTTACATCGGCCATTGAAGTGGTGACTTTTCTTAAGAACCTATACCCCGATCCCGACCTTGACACCAGCTTCAACATATCGAGGCTTCTTCGCCACTCGTGGTACGCAGCTGAAGGTGAAGGATTAATCTTCCAATTTTCTCACAATGTCCTGATTGATTGTAAGAACAAAATCGATCAATGATGACTGGAAACACGAATTAAGGGATATTAGAGATATTTTAGAAACCCCGTTGGTAAATGCAAATATTCGAAAACCAATTCAACCGCTGCTACATGCACTAAAACCTGCTAAATAAGATTAGTTATATTAGTACACCTGCCATAACAAGTCAAAATAGATAATATGCCATTATATGAGAAAATAATTACTAAAAAAGCTATTACAGAAACGATAAATTAGTATTCGTTATTAAAAGACCATTAGTCGAGTAACAATCTTATAATTACTACTGTATTTCCAATGAACTACTTTCCCAATCAAAGTTATTCTATTATCGATAGAATTCTATATAATAGAACCTAATTCCTAGATCCATCAAGCGCCTTGCCCTTAATGATTAATATTATAATCAACACGGTCAACCCCGTCAACAAACTCGATCCTTTGAATGTCTTTGTTGCAGTTTAACTATTGACCAAGTCAAACCAAGCTGTTCTGTCTAATTCGGACTTTACTTAGGTACTTGAAATAAAGAAATTCTGAAAATGTTTTTAAATAACTTCTAATCAGGTTTACTAAACTTAAATTAACTTCATCCGCCTAAAGCCTAAAACTGCTCGTGTAGCTATGTATTATGTGTAATGTTTTCAGAAAAAAAAATACAATTTAAGGAAATCCAAACCGGCTCAAGATGTAAAACAAATTCGGAAGTAGCAGTAGCCAACTGAATTCGGAAGATCTGGTCCCGGATTCTCATCTCTGGCAATTGTTATCGTTCGACAGAGTCGCTCAGATAGCATCTCTCCTAAACAGGCTTAATAAAACTTTCCCTTTCATTTGAACGAGCTACTCATAATAATATTTCAGTCAGCTCAGCTCCAGTAAAGGAAACAATTGAATGCAAATGCTGCTCTCGCTGGCGGTGATGTTCACACGCCTTCTTGATTTCTTATAGATCACAACTCACAAGCGAAGCGTCTTCATTCCGATGCTCTTTTAGATTGAAAATTTAGAGGCGAGAAAAATTATTGATTGACTATTTTACATAATTTAAAAGTTTTGATTGACAGAAGAATCTATCAAGCTTATCTGGGACGTCATCGAATAAAAATAGAACATCTACTTTCCCGCATACCAACTTATTGAAGAAAAACGGGGAAATGAAATAAGTATGAGTTTGTAATATGATAAGAGTTATTTGAGTAAAAATTTTGAAATGAATAAGTTGCAATGAAATTTAACGCTTAAGCATTTTAGTCAATGAGTCTGAAATGAAATTGTTAGAGAGTGTAATAACATTGTCGACAGCTTACGTGAGAGCACTGACAACGTCTCAGTCATTTTTATGCAACAGGGCCCATCAGTAGCTGGGTAAATTTGATTAGTGTGAGTGGAATACTCAGGAAACCGGAAAACCAAGGAAGGAAATCTTTGTAGCGTTAAAAGCTAGGCAATACTTTGCTAATGATACCTTGACGGTTATTAAGAAACAAAGTTTGAAGCTTTTAGTTAAAAGGTATGGATGGAGGTACATTTACATTAGATGAAGGGGAAGGGTGCGGACAATGGCGCACTAACTCGATGGTTCATCATTAATTTTTTTTTATAAATTCCCAACCTCAAGAAAAAAAGAAACTTTTATTTCGGATAATAAAAAAATTACATCAATAGTTACACAAGCTATAAAAATACATATTCTTAAAAGCAACTAGAACTTTAAATATCAGTATTATTGATCTATCAGTCATATTGAAAAAATTAAATTTTCCTCAGTAAGAATTAGAGAGAGAGAGAGAGAATACCAAAGAGCACCAACCTATTTCCCATCCTTTCAACAACTAAAAGTATCACCTACACTCTTGTACTCACTTGAAAGCTTGCTGGAAGAGTTATCGCGTATAGTAACTTTCAGCGGTATAATTTGGGCCTGAGTAATGGATTTTCTGGTGAAACGGCCCTTAAATTTAAATGCCCATCTCTTCAAGCGCCGAGCTCATATAGCGACTTCCACTTGTAACGCATATATCCTTTTCCCAACACCTATCTCCCCTAAAGAGAATATGCATTACTTGGAGGAGACCGGGACTAAAATACCACGACCACTTTCCTGGAAAAGTCATCTTCAACTACGGTGTATAGGAAACGCGTGTTCGAGATGGCTGTTCTTGCAATAAAAACATCGAAGTATCACTAAATTATAATTTTTTTTCTTTACGATGTAAACCTGTATTCGTGCATAAAGTTGAATTCGAAAAAAAAACATCAAAACTGCATTCGCCTATATTTTACATTCCGATGATAATTACCTACTATAATAATAATTGTAAATTAAAACTGTAAGAAGCAATTAAGAGAACAAAAAAAACTTTCCTGCTTAGAAAATTAAAATTTCTACTATTCCGTACTATATTTCCATTACTTTTTTATTTCTCCCTTTTTATACGAATAGCGTTTAAGACACACTAATTGAGTAAGCAGTAGTCAGTTAAATTGAAGCTCTTAATATCTGAGCTTTGATTCTCCTCATTGTAGCTCGATTCCGGGGTATCTTGGGTAGTCTTCTACTATTCAATTAACTATCCACGTCTTGACCTATTTTGCTTAAATAGGAAACGGGAAGGGAGGAAGAGTAGAAAGAAATGGAAATTATGGGCTTTTCAGGGTTCTAAGAGCATTCTTAAAGTCAACCATTTAATTGGATGGGGTTAGTTTAAAAGACTTGCGAGTATTTCGTTTTTCTTATTTTTCTGGTTAACTTTATAAAGATATTTTAATGATTGGAACGAGTATTTTTGTCACGTTTTAAGATGTCTGAAACTGTATTCATTATTTTGTAGAAAACTTTGCTAGACACAAAAAAGTTTATTACTTGCGGTGGTTTAGTTCAGCTCCTAACAAAATTAAGATTGCAAAAAAATTTAATTCTTCAACAACTTTCTTATTTATCAGTGAGTAGAGTTGCTAAACTGGGTATTTGTACCTCTCTATACTATTAAGAAAAGTACTTCTCAAGACGATTATGAGAATATATAAGCTCTTATGTCTAGGAAACACACCATCTACTGAAACGAGCTTTTGCAGTAAAAGCTCTGAATAGCTAAACATATCCTGTCTCAAACAGACCTGTCGCTAGGCAATCAGTCGTAATCTTTCTCACAACTTCAAACCCCATACAGACTTGCTTGTTACACTCCCAGAACTTGTCAACAACCTTCAGAAAGTAAAGTGAGAAGCTACTCGTTGCGGTCTCTACTTATATTGTAAGTAAGTACAAAAACTTCACCCTTATTCTTGTTGAGGACAAAATTTTTTTGTAATAGCGGGGTTCTTCGACCTTCAATTCAAAGGGTGCCGTACCGAAACCACTTTTTAAAGAAACGTAAAGCCACGACATGCAGATTTTCATCATTTTTAGGAGGAGATAGTCTCTTCACACATTTTTGTTTTATCACCAATTCTTGGAAGTAGGAAGGGGCTTATGTAATTTTTCGACAAATTTTTAGATTACGTAAATGTACTTTCTCTAGGCTCCATTTTGCCGGTCGCTTACTTATGAGACATTTGTTTTCGACATATCGACAACATGTTGGAGACACGTCATGACATTAAGTGGTATTATTGTGAGTAGCAGAGTAGTGAGTGTGATGTAGCGGAGTGTGAGCAGCGGATGTGAAACTATTATACGGAAAAGTAATGGAATTTTCTAAAGAGTTCGTCACTCGATGAGAAGGAGAGCAGAAGCCTGCATAGAAGCTGGAGGTAGTAATTTCCGACATTTTTTGTAAATAGTTATTACCTTTCATTTGTTAGATTTTAAAAAATGGCTTAGAAATTATTTTAACAATTTTTCGACATGCAAAGAAGTCGTTTTTATTTTTTTCCTAGAAAAGAAAGTAATATACAAAAAGATGTTAGAGGCAAAAAAGTTGTATTTTTAGGTAGGTACCTACTTGATCTGAATTTTTTTTTTTTTTAACTCAGTAGCGTACATTTTTTGTCAATATTATTCGTGAAACTGCCCCCCGATACGCCACTGGAACTTATAATTATTATCTTTTAGTTAGTGCCAAACTTAGCGTCTTATTACAATGCATAATCAATCTTGCTAGATTTCAACAAAATGGGCAAAAGGATCATTTAGATATTAATAAAAAAACATTTTTTAACTGTTAAACTTTTTCTTGAAAACCAGACTCTTCAGGACACATGTTTATATGAACTTTTCTACTTGAATTTGGTTCAGGAACGCGCCCTTGAAACTATGCCTCCACCCTGTATAAAAATATCTTGCGAGATTCAAGTCTGGAATAATTCAGGCAGTACCTACCTAGTTGTATAGGCAACACTTAATATTTGGAAGAAAAACGCTATGAATATAAAATATTAAAAATTAAATTAGTTGGTTTGGTGTCATTGTAAATTTTCCTTCTGGCATATTACGCATATTTTTAATCAGATGTCAGTTGTCCTGTTTTAAATTGGGTCATTCTTACATTTTTCTTGACTAATCAATCTTGTCAGATTAAACAAAAATTAGACGCCAATTTCCATCGATTGACAATAGTATTTTCGGGCACTCGATACAGTGGTACGTCTTCATTATTATTACATCGAAAATTATTTTCCTTTGCTCCCTAATTCTCAGTCCAATTAACCACAGACATTTATTACTTTGTTGATGATTTACCGCACGTACAACCAGTGCTTCTTCGAAAATGATTCCTATTATAATTTTTTATAAAACTACATAGAACTTAGAATCAACTAAAATTACTTGCTCTGTAATTGCTGGGATCTTTTTGCGTCCTTTAGCTCTTTAGCCCTGACGTAGTAACTAGTCAACGAACAGTGTCGCAAGCAACAGGGGGTTTCCCTTGAGTTATGAGTTATCTTGCAGATTTTCTAAACTCTTGGCAGACAATCAAATCAGATCTTCGCCTCCCTGTCTAGGCAATTTCCATAAATTTTTCTGATTCACTTTAACTCATCACACACCATCAACTTACCCAGGTCCATTATTCTCAATAATTCTGGCACTTCCTCAATGTCAACGAGTGGTAAAACTAGCCTAATTTCGCAGTGGGCAAGTGTCACATCCACAAAATTTTGTCTGATTTTGATTGGGAAAAAATTTCAACATTCCCAAGGGTTTCCGATTCTGCAGACCTATCAATTATTTGTTGGTGATATTATGCGAAATCGTCCAAAATAACTTCGCGGTTTTCGTACCCGCGTTTTCCAAAAAAAATTCTTGTAAGTTTTGATGATCAAGTTTTGAAGTTTGATGTCTCATCTCGAGACGGTTTTCAAATTTTCGACTTACCACCTCTATATACAGGGTGATCTATAAAATACAAGTCATCTTTTTGCTCTTGAAGTGCATTTTTCTCGTACTTTTTCCTCGCCAACCAACCAATTTTGATAATTCGAGCCTCATATTGAAATCAAAACTCCACGTAAGTACAGGGACGAAAATTAACTCACGATAAACATTTAAAGCAAAAAATTGCAAAAAAAAATTGTCTGCCGGTAGCGCGGCAGTTTAGGTCTCTCTGACTGTCAAGCCGTTGACGCTACTACCGTCTGGGTTCCAATTCCAGCTCGTCATGGTTGTTAGGGTTCGTTATTTTAACTATTTACAAATTTGTGTCTAGCTAAATGGGTTAGTTCTGAAAGCCAAAATTACCAGTGTGGAGCGACTATGTCTTTATGTTCCCTCTAATTCCAAAAAAAAACTTGCCCCCGAAGAAACTTTCATTAGTGAACCCTCTTCGCAGATAAAAAACTCTCTTGTTAACATGAAATAAAAAATGTTGATAACAACTAACAACCAAATTACATCTGCACATTTTTAGAGAGAATCAGTCTCTTTCTTACCTGAGAATGGTTCGTTAAGTGCAGATGTAATTTGTCTGTTGTTATCAACATTTTTTATCTCGTGTCAGCAAGAAAATTCTTGAATTGTTCACAAATGAAGCTTTCTTCGGGGACAAATTGATTTTCATTCAATTTTCCTCCCAAAACTTTTTTCAAAAAGAAATTAAAATTTAAGTAATTTTTTGCAATTCTTGACTTTTAATGTTTATCCTGAGCTAATTTTCGTCCCGAATTTTCTTACGTGAAGTTTTGACTCCTAAATGAGGCTAGAAATTCCAAAATCGCGGTTGGCGAGGAAAAAAGTTATGAACTTCAACAGCAAATAGTTGATTTTTGAGATCACCCTGTTAAACCGTTTCGAGATGAGGTATCAAGCTTAGAAATTATCTCATCAAAACTTAGAAGAAAAATTTATTTGGAAAACGGGGGTACGAAAAAGGCGCATTAATTTTGCACGCCTTCACATATCACCCTGCAGAAAAATTGACAATTTTTTTTAGGTTTTTTTGAGTTTTTTTGAGATGAATGAAGAATGAAGGAAAAATTTATCCCCAATGAAAATTAGACAAAATGTTGGGGTGTGACACTTACATTTTTGTGTAATGTATTTCGTTTCTCATACTCAATCTCTCTAAAATTACTTGCTTTGGGCTAAGTACTTATATTTACTTCTCTCCTTCCAATTCAGATCACAAGCCAAGTTCGTACGTGCAACTTCGCGATCAATGATTTGATACTGTAATAATTATAGTGTGGAATTGATCTGAATAGAGCACTTCAGGGGTCAGAATGTCACATAAGTTCTGTTATTGACGGGAATCAATTCAGCTGCTTCGAGTATTATTACAGTCCATGGCATGAATCTATGGATAGTTCCATTCCAATAAACACGCAACATGAAGGACATCGTTTCAATACCAATAATTATGATAAATTGCTTATTTGTATGATTGTGTTCTCTTCCCTAGAGAGTGGAGACGAATAGTGCAACATAAATTATTGTCAATTTTTCATTTATATGTTGTCTATGTTTTTTGTTTTAATTTGACTTTGTTCAGTTTTATTAATAATTATACGTGATTTTTATTTGTTCTTCGTGAATTTGGAAATCTTTAATGTCCAAAGCCTTTATTATTACGAGCAAACTTCTCGGACAAACGCAAAAAATATTCTCTCAATAAAGATTCGTTTTTTGTATATTTCATTGAATAAAATAATACTAATTAAATATTTATGTATTTTAAGCACGAGCATTGAAAGTCACTTATCAGCATTATCAATTCAAACGTTGGTAAAATTTTCATTAAATCGTTGAATTTTCATTGCATGCTATAAATCCGAATGTGCATTTAACGAATTTAGCCTCTTTAACTTCAACGGACGAAACTCCGTGAATATACAGTGTGTATACAGTGTGTATAATTTAATGCAAATTATTTGGCCAAAAATTTCCCATTAACGTGTGTCCGAAAAATCCCCCTTTTCGAGATACCAGGGTATTAAAAAAAGATTATTTTTCCATTTTTTTTTAAGATATTTCGGGCACCGTAATAAGTGTAAGATTATCCAGCTTTGTACTTTCACCATACTTCCACCAAACGTCCACTTACTTCCAATTACTTCTACATACTTCCACTCAGTTCCACATAATTCCACAGTCCGAAAATTCGATATTTTTTGAGCCGGTCAAACCAGACTTGCAAAGAAAAAAATTTGAACTGACTTTCCAAACAAAAACGAGCTGACAGGACTTTGAAAAAAATCGATTTTTCTGTTTTTTTTTTCTAATTTTCTTGTGCGGACCTTCCAGAAAAAAATTGAGCTGACCGGACCTTGCAAAAAATAACGAGCTAACCGGATTTTACAAAAATCTAATTTTAGAGCTGATGAGCTGACCACTGTTTGCAAAAAATCGATTTTTCTATTTTTCTTCCAGGACTTTGCGTGGACCTTGCAGAAAAAATTCGAGCTGACCAGACCTTGCAAAAAAAACGAGCTGATCGGATTTTACAAAAAACTAATTTTCGAGCTGACCACTGTTTGCAAAAAATCGATTTTTCTATTTTTCTTCCAGAACTATGTTAGTGCGCACCTTGCGAAAAAAATCGAGCTGACAGCACTATGAAAAAATCAAATTTTCGAGATGACCAGGCTTTTTCTAACTTGACCTTGCAAGAAAGAACGAGCTGACCGGACTTTGCAAGAATCAAATTTTTGACCTAACCTGACTGCAAAAAAACGAGTTGACTGAATTTAGCAAAAATCGGATTTTTGCAACAATCGATTTTTCTATTTTTCTTCGAGGACTTTGCTGGACCTTAAAAAAAACCTTTTTTATCCTACCCCATAAGAAAATTGAACTTTCTCGACTGCATGACCCCGGAGAAAGTGCAACTTTTCCTGCCTAGACGGTAAAATTATTTATATATTTTCACGCTAGAGGGCCACCCAATTGCCATTATTGCTATTTCCAGAGGGAACCAATAGCAAGCAAGCTAGCTGTATGTCAATCTGTCAATATCAATAGACCAGCCAGACCCAACAAATTAATTTTTTTTTTTTATTATAATTAACCTGCTTCAGCCGTTTAGGTCATTAGCAGGATCCTAAGTGAATTTACATTCATGTGTTAGTATGTATTGTTTAAACATTCATTTATCTATTAAATAATAATAGATTTTTAGTTGTATTGTAAATATTAAAAATTAATTATTGAAGATTTGATGATTTAAACTTTGAAGTTATTGAAGATATTAGATTTGAATTACAATGGAACTAACAGATCATGAATCAGAAGAAATAAATTTTCTTTAAAAACAAATAAAAAAAAAAAAATATTATTATTATTGTGTAGGATAAAAAATTATGTGTAAACCACGGCGGTAAAGTGTCTTTTCATGCCTCAAGAAGTGGCCAGCCTCGGCTGCGCCTCGCCTGGCCAAATCTTCTTGAGGCCTGAAAAGTGCCACTTTACCGTCTAGGTATACAATATACTATAGCTGACAGGACTATGAAAAAATCAAATTTTCGAGCTGACCAGGCTTTTTCTAACTGCACCTTGCAAGAAAGAACGAGCTAACCGGAAGTTGCAAGAAAGAACTAGCTGACCGGACTTTGCAAGAGTCAAATTTTTGACCTAACCTGACTGCAAAAAAACGAGTTGACTGAATTTTGCAAAAATCGGATTTTTGCAACAATCGATTTTTCTATTTTTCTTCGAGGACTTTGCCGGACCTAGAAAAAAGACCTTGAGCTGACCGGACTATGAAAAAGTCGAATTTTCTTGAATCTTTTTTATGACGAATCTCTTTTCCAAAAAATCAAAATATGTATCTTAGAAATTAAGCCTCCTAGAGACCTTTACTAAGAGTATCTTTTCTGCAGGTAATAAAATAAAATTTCAAAATAAGTTTAAAAAATTGTTTTTGTCCCGCGGCGTAGAAGTTTTGGGGCTTAAAAGAAAAAAGTTCCCTATAACTACGCCACTGGTTTCTTCTCAGAATTTTTTTGTACTTCAAAATTTTACCATTCTATTAATATTAAACCACACCAAAATTGAGAAAAATATCTTCACTGGTTTAGAAGATATCCAATAAAATTGATTTTTTTTCTTCCAAGTCCAAGTTTAACACCCGGTATCTCGAAAATAAAGCGTTCTAGAGAAAACTTTATATAGAAAAAAATTTAATTATTTTTGCAGGAGCTATGAACATCAAACTGGACCATCCTGTATAATATTCCTAATTTTCAAATTCCATTTTGATCGAGGTTTTGATCAATTTTTTAAAATTTTCAGCGAAATTCGTTACTGTGCTAAAAAAAAAAAACGAGTCCTCATTAAGGTCCCTGCGTTTGAGTCTGTAAATATCAACGTTGTAACAGTGACAAAAAATGTTATCATTGATCTTAGCAAAATTTTTAATACTAACTAATTTTTTTCCATAGGCCAGTGGCGGAAAATTTAGGATTGAGAGGGATTTTTTGTCCCTAATATCTAGGACACTGGGTAAATTGATATTTTAAAACTTTAACCGCCAATATTTTCCACACAAAAAGATCTCTTGGCCATAACTAACGTGGGACGTTTTCAAGAAAAACGGGCATTTACGATGAAAAACTCAGTTTTGGATGTTTCAAGACATATGTCGGAAAATGAAGGGGGAAGAAACTTCGCTCATTCCTAACGTCTCCGCAAATGGCACATGAAAAAAACTATACCTATTGGTAATAAAAAACTAATTTTTTCGCAATATTAAAGATACATCCTGTAGATAGAGTCATGATCTCCTAGTGCCTAGTAAGTGTCTTCAATATTCGATCCCAAGAAGGACACAATAATTAATTCGATAAACAAAAAAACTTACCACTTTAGCATTGCATAGAGCAATCAACTTCCTAATAACGGGTAAAGGTAGCGATACTGGAATTAGTTTCAAGAGGTCAAACTCCCTTTCGAGAAGGAGGAGGCTATACTTAACATAAACGCGAACGTCAAATACACACGCCAACTAGAATAAGTAAGCGATTTAAATGAAGCTTTATTATTAGCTTTTTAGTATGGAAATCTTCGTCATAGCTTATATTGCCCCCATGAAATTTCTGTGGAAGTCAAGTTTCTATGCTATTAAATAATTTTAACTCTACTTAACATATACTTTATACTTTATCGGAAATTAACTATGTATGTTCAATTTATCGTCAGTTAAAATTGCAGTTTCTGAAATCGATTACTCTTTCACAAATGAAACTTACTAATTCTGAGTTTTAGGAAAACTTTCTGAAATTTAAGTTGAAAAGTTATAGTTTCCATTGGGGGAAGTTTTAAGACGTTTTTTACTTTTTCAACTTCAATTTCCCACGTGCAAACTGATCGCTTGCAAAGCGTTGTAGACAGTTTGTCACTTTCTGCATTATTGATTGTGTTTGATGATGGTAGGATTTCTAGATTTTGTTATTTAAATGATAATTAATTGATTGATATTAGAAATAAAATTATATGATTGTTATGAAAAATATTTTTAATGCTGCTCGCGATTAACTACGTAATGTCATTAATTGTGTTGCTATGGTTACATTTTGTCATAGAAACAATAACATAAGAAACAAATTCGAATTAAAAAATTTGTCAATATTAGCATCAACAGATTGGTTAATCGAATGATGTTGTATTATCCACTAAGGAAACCTTTTACTGATATGAAACATGATTGCCGCAATTAACTTTCCTACTGCTATTTCTGTATATGTGGGTAATAAGAGTAATCGTATATAGGTATTGCTCTCTTTGATAAAAGTTTAATTGAAAAGCTTATAATAAGTATTGTATTGTTACGTTTTCTCCTTTCATAGTTCAATCAATAATTTAGATAGTACCTAAATCGCCTTCTTTCTATCGTCTGGTGACATTGATTCCATAAAAGCTTAGCGTCTTCTGGAATGAACTTCGATAACGAGTTTCTTCTTGACTTTTCGCTTTCCATTCCCGGAGTATTCGGGACTGTTATAGCTTCTAGTCACCTTGAAAGGCTTCTTCCATGCAATTATAAGAGTTTACTAAAGTAATGTATAATTAATGTATCAATTTTTCAAAAGGTAAATTTACCAAGTAATTATTATTTTATATTATTCTAAATTTTGAAAGTACATTATTAAATAATAATGCATGGTCTTGCTTTCTGAATCCCACTTTCACTAGATGATAATAATAATGAACTAAAAAAATATTATCAATAATAATATAAATTTAATCCTCTTTTTATATGTATAGGTAGGTATTTATGTCTTATGTATGATTTATTGACAGAAAATCAATGTAAAAAAAAGATGGCACAAATTACTCGGATTTTTATTCAATTTTTTTCACCCTAATTGTAGACGTCTCAAATCCTGATAAGAATGATGATCTGAAAAGTTCCTACATAATAAGCTACTTGATTTGCTCATTATTCGGAACAAAAAACAATGACAATCTCCTTATTGTGAAAGAGAACAATGTCGAATTTTAACATTTTTTCCCTTCGACAGTGAGTTTAGCAATGGCACTAATTTAAGTAGGAAGAAGGGTCCCGATAAAGGATGGGGTGGAGTCGGAGTTTTAAAAGAAGAACATCCTTTGTTTCCTTTTTGCTACTACAGAACATAACTGTTTGTCTCTTTTATTGCTGTGTTTAATGACTCTAACTTGGAGGAAATTCCGTTTGAAAATTACAATAAACCTAAAAAAGCAGATAAATTCTCAGTCAGGATGCGCAAGGTTCATGCTAATTAAGATTCTAAGACCATTTATCTGAATTTTAGCGAATATCTTACTCAGTGCTTATTCAGTATAACAGACGGGAAGAGTTGTTGCTCGAAGAAAAAAGGAATAAGATTACACCATTTTTCACCATAAAGGAGGTGCGGAGAGGTGCTACTTTTGCATGAGTATTCATGAAACTATGTCGTGTAACAATATTTTCTCATTGCTGGTTGTTTATTTATACCCACCCCATTCCAACTCCCCTGAAAAGTTAAATGGGATCACACAACTTGTGATATATCAAATTAAGGTGAGAATCTTTAGAATTAATATGAAAATCGCTTCATTCTGATATTTAAGTGGAACTGTTAAACGGAGAAATTGTCGCTATAAGTAATGAAAATTATAAATTTTCAATACAAGGTAGAGCAAAAATATTAAAAGTTATACTTTTAGATTACGCCTCAATCTTTCTCTTAACCAAAGAGTACCTAAGTATCTCTACTCTTTTTTCAATATTTGGCTACTTTGGTACGAATTTTAGTTTATTAGTTGGTATAACATTTTTGTGGCGCGGGCGGTGGCGCAGCGGTTATAAAGTCACTGACAGAAACCGTTGACGCTGCCAAACGTCTAAGGTTCGAATCCCAGCTCGGATATTCGTTTATGAACCTATTTATTTCTCGAGAATTTTTTTTTTATTTTTTTTTCATAAAGTTGGACCCCCTCTTCATTTTGGTGGCATTTTCAAAAATTTAATCGACGCTCTGGCGGAGAAATGTGCATGCGAAGACATCGGCAATGGGTTTTTTGCACATAACTCGCTTAATTCAACTCTGAGCATAGTAATTATCTGTCGAAAAATGAAGAGCTCTCGAAGACGCGTAATTTGAACTTTGACTGGTCCAAATCGGTCAAACGGTTCTCGAGATATCGCATTTTCAATTTTAAGGCCCTTTCTTCAGGGTTCCGCCGCGGTGCGAAAACACCGCCGTCCGTGTTCGCGTGTTTTGCATGGAAAAAATCGACTTAGGGACTTAATTTTTTTTTTCATCACAGACAGCAGTGTCCTCAGTGTCCCAGCAGTGATGCCTGAAATTTTGAAGTCGCTATCTCGATTAGAGGGGGAGGGGGAGGGGAAATCATAATTAAAATTCAAATTGCTTTCGCTATTAACTTTCGATAATATTGGGGCCTCGGGCCCAACCAATGGGAGATGACACTTTGGAATGCCTACTTTAAAATGGTAGGTATTTTTTTTCGATTCCGCCAATATTGGCAAGATGCCCGCAGAAAAACCGATTTCCCTCCCCCCTGTTTTTCTTAAAACTGTTTTTTTGCCATGAAAGAAGGGGGTGGAGATAAAAAAAATTTCGTCATCAGACGGGAATTACGGAAAAACACTTAGCCCTAAAAAATGCCGGGTAGCGGAACCCGCTAACCCTAATTCTTGCCATTCTACAGGACCAAACGCGTTTGGTGACCCTGTGACCTTAATAATGGTCCGATCGAGGTATACTGGGGCTCAAATCAAAGGTAAAAAAAATTCCCGTCTGATGACGAAAAAAATTTTACCCCCACCCCCTTCTTTCATGGCAAAAAAAACAGTTTTAAGAAAAAATAGGGGGGGAGGGAAATCGGTTTTTCTGCGGGCATCTTGCCAATATTGGCGGAATCGAAAAAAAAAATACCATTTTAAAGTAGGCATTCCAAAGTGTCATCTCCCATTGGCTGGGCCCGAGGCCCCAATATTAGCGAAAGTTATAGCAATTTGAATTTTAATTATGATTTCCCCTCCCCCTCCCCCTCTAATCGAGATAGCGACTTCAAAATTTCAGGCATCATTGAGGACACTGCTGTCTGTCGATGAAAAAAAAATTAAGTCCCTAAGTCGATTTTTTCCATGCAAAACACGCGAACACGTACGGCGGTGTATTCGCACCGCGGCGGAACCCTGAAGAAAGGGCCTTAAAATTGAAAATGCGATATCTCGAGAACCGTTTGACCGATTTGGACCAGTTAAAAGATATTTACTATGCTCAGAGTTGAATTAAGCGAGTTATGTGCAAAAAACCCATTGCCGATGTCTTCGCATGCACATTTCTCCGCCAGGGCGTCGATTAAATTTTTGAAAATGCCACCAAAATGAAGAGGGGGTCCAACTTTATGAAAAAAAAATAAAAAAAAATTCTCGAGTCCAAGGCGGTTCGAAAGTTAGACCCTCTCTACTATATTACGGATTACGGTGTCTGAAGGCTGGCACTATACCCTGCTATTTCCAATAATTGGATATAATAAAATTGTGGTAATTTTTATAAATAAATTAATTTAAAGAAGTGAAATTCTCTAGCTAAATTTTATATGAATAACAAATAAGAAATTCATGGAAATCTAGGCTCATGTTCATAGTGTTCTAATGCCAAAGACAGAGAGAAACACTGCTGAAGACATGGATGGCCATTTCGCTGTTATTGGAGCTCATCGGCATGCCCTATCAGCAAGTGCAATTTCCCAATTAAAAAAAAAATAGATCGGTAAGGAACATATGAGTCCAGAACTCACAAATTTCCTATTTGTTATTCACAAATTATTAATTATTATTGTACAGTCAACGAAATTCCTTTTTGGGAGTTTTGAGACTTTAATTTAAATTTTTATGTTTAAAGAACTTATTTATAAGTAATGAGTCGATGGCGGTCCAGTTGTGATGGTCGGAAAAAAGAAAAGAGGCCAATAATAAAACTACGGCGGTGTATTCAAGAAGAGTTGAGTCGCCTAGATGCAAATCCGGCTAAATCCATTTTCTAATATTTTCAAACCAGTGGTGCCATCTCATAGAGAAGACACTCATCTACAAGACGGCATTATACATGTGTGTTCAAATTGCTCTAAAGTTGGTAAAAATAACTAGCAAACTAAAAGGTGAAAAGCAAAACCAGCTAAATCCAAGCAAAGTACAAAAGCAAACTAGGTTAAATCCATGTTTATTGTGAGAAGTGCAAAGCTGGCTAATTCCAGCTCAATTAAATTTAGCTATTTCCTGTCAACTATAGGTAGACTAAATCCATTCACTACACCAGATTTCTGTTTATTTTACCCTAACTTTTTTGATGAATTTGGAATTGTAAAAAAATGGGAACTGACTGGCATTCGTATGATTGGAAAACTCAAGTGCAAAGATGTATCAAATCAACAGCTTCGATGCACTTTAAAATTAGTGTTTGTAAAAGAATTGTCGTCACAAAATTTGGAAAAAATAGCGTCTCTGTACGAGGAGAACCCAATTATAACACCGATGTAGCTTTATCAAAAAATATTTGCAGGAAAGAAAAAAAATTCTCAGGTAAAACCTGAAAAAATTAATCTCAATAAAGTGAAGTTGAAAAAAGAGAAAGTTAAAAACATCACAGAACTATTAGAAAAACATTTTGGAAAGAATTGGGCGGAAAACGAACCAAATCTAGAGTTTTATAGGAAAATTATATCAGCAAATGGTAATAATGATGAGTCTACTCAGGACGAACAGGAAAATAATGCAGACGAACTATGCCACTCATTTGCTGAACAAAATGATGACGATGATCTACGCATCTAACTGCAAACATCGATGCAAACGTGGCTTAATCCAAAGTGAAATCCAAATGCGGCCAAATCCATTTTAATTTATTTTTTTTAAGCCAAATGTGAAGAAGTTAATTTTTTTTAAATGTTGTTAATGTTATTTTAATTATTTGTTCTAAAGAATTAAAATCTGATAATTTTCGTTATTCTTTTTATTTAACCTAAGACAAATTATCCTCAATCTCAGTTTGTGATTTTATGGATTTAGTCAGGTTTGTATCTAGGCGACTCAGTTGTCCTTCACGTTGCCGACCGGGGAAATTGACAAGAAATCTATTTTTCAATTTCCTCGACTGTTCCGTTCCAAACATTGTGAGTGGCCGGTTACGGAGATAGCGATAAAAGGAGAAGGTGCCAAATATTGGTGCCCAATCACTGATCGTAAAAGAAGTAAGTTTTATAAAGAAGCGTGCAAAGCACCAAAGGTGAAAAAACCAGCCGTAGAAAAAAGAGGCATTGTAAACCAGGAAGAAGAAAATGGAGGGCAGCAAGAGGAGGTGTCGAATTTAATCTCCGAACTTTGTCCTACCGTATTTATTTTTGAAAATTAACTGCACCGTAGAAGGAAGTTTTTTCTTGTAGCTTTATACGAGTAATTTACTGTTCATTCTACTGCCTATATTTTTTCTTGACCAGCTTTGTTATTTTCGAATTCCATGTATTTTAAATACAGTTTTGTCAAAAAATTAATGTAATAATAATAATGATGCACATTTTCCGTATTTTAACCGATGCTTTATCTTTTATGTTTCAGAGATCCAAATAATAGTGAGGAACTTAAAAGTGAAGAACTTAGAATCAATTCCATGTAAATTGAATTCCAATTAAACCTTACGAGACCCAGACATTAACCAAAATTGGGAAATTTCTACTGTTCTAAGTGCAATGTATCAAAAGACAGTTCCACTTAGGTCTGACAAACAGATCGATTGCCACCACTTATGTTTAAATTGCAACGCGCTGGTCATTTCAGAACTCTCATCCTAAGCATCCAGGACAAGTCTAAGTGAACTTTAAACGTCCTCCTCGTTTTCAGTGGGCAACCCAGGACACTAAGTGAGGAAACTTGGATGTCGTGGGCGTGTGGCCGTGCCCTTCGTACCGCAGAGGCGACGGTGTCGAGTGTTCCGCTGATAATTAAGTGATCTTGTGCGACGAAACGGCCCTCTTAATACAAACCCGACACCCACCTACTAACTTCTAGCTAAACTGCTCCAGATTCGAGCTCATTACGGCCGGGATTTGGTAGTTTGCATGTAAAAGGAGGGCACGAGTGAGGAGGAACATTTAATTCAGGGGCGTAGTGCGCTCAAGGTTTCTACGTATCATTTATATTTATGGGATAATAGAATTACAAATCGTTGCAATAAAATAAACGTCTTCAAATTTATTCAAAAATAATTTACTAAAATATTTATCAAAAACTTTAATAGGAAAACTCAACCAATTTTGTAGTAAAAGTATAACTGATCACTGTCTATGTATAGCGATCAAGTACCAATAGGTACCTACTTATATTTAAAGAAAACTTTATTAGTACAGACATTGGTAATGAATGAAAGAGAGTCTAAATTAATCGAAGATAAAAAAAGGCAATATATCTCGACCTGATTGCTGAAGTTTAACTTGCTGAACTTTCTCAAGTAGATTTTTATTTCATACTTAAGGCAATTAGGATTAGAAGAAATACATTCAAGTAAAAAACATTAAAAAACCAGCTACCACAAAACACAAGCAATTTATCCGTGTCCTTCTTGCAGGCATTTTATTTTAAGAGAGCAACTCCATTTCCAGTCCTGTGACACGTCTGATCCAAACTTCAATTACATGAATAAGTAAACACTCTAAGACTCTCCGGTGCTAAGGGCAAAGGGAAGACGCTTCAAGTTGCTGCGGTTCCTGTGGGAACACTTCCAATTCCAGAGACTTTCTCTGAAATTATTGCAGCAGGGGCATTGTTGACCACCTAAAGTGATATAAGATTCGCCCTAGCACATTTCGGGTAAGGGCGCGAGCGACATTTTCATTTGCGGCAAATCTACCCTGTCGTTATGAAGACTTTTCCTTGCTGTTTTTGTACTCGGTTTTAGCGAAATTGTGCGTGGTGTTTTTTTATACAGGGTGCTAACGTAGGAGCAAAGTTTTTCAGACAGTTTCTGAGGCGATTCTGCGACTGTTAATAATGATTTGTTCGGATTTTTCTTTTTACCCAGTTATAATAAAGATGGATTTTTAAAAAATTTTTTGCAAATTCAAGGACAGGGTCACAAATTTAAAATTTTTGATTATGTAGAGTGTCCCATATGAAAGTGAAAGTTCCGTATGTCCCATAAGAAAAACAAAAGTTGACTATGAAAACTCTGGGATCTAGTCGGCTTTGAAACTTTTTATAATGTCAAATGGATAGATTTTGATGACTTATGGAAGCTCATAAAAAAATTGAAAATTTCAAAAATAAATATAGATACGACTAGAATAAAAAATCTGTATTTTTCAATTTTTTCATGACATTTCAGCAACGAGTAGGTACCTCTCTGTTCTCTTACCAATTCCTAGATCCCCATGTACCGCCACTTTTAAACTGGACACCCACCTGTATACAGGCTGTTTCAAAATATATGTCGGAAAATGAAATGTGTGATTCCTTGGCACGTTTTGAGAAAAAAAGTTCCCAATTAACATGGATCCGCAAATGTACCGTTTTCGAGATACCAAAAAGAATTTTTTGATAAGGAAGTTTCGAAAAAAAAATTTTTCGAGACGCCAAAGAACTTTTTCAGTTTTTTGACGATATCTCAGGAACCGTTTCAAATAAAAAACTGAATTTTCGTACACATCTTATCATTAATTATTTGCTTTTTGAGCTTTAAATAAATTTATTAGTGTATTTTTTAACAAAAAAATACACTATTGAGGACGACATCACTTTTCGAAAATCACCCAAACTCATCAAATGTCCACCGATCATGACCCCCAGATCACGAAAAAGTGGTTTTCCAAAATTCACCTGCCCACGATATTATATTTATAAAGGAAATGATTATTGGGCTATCCTCATAAAATGAACTCCACGGCAACCAGCAACACAAATCCAAGCAGATCCGGAGTCACGGACAGCGCTGTTTCGGCCTTCTTTGGCCTCTTCAGCGTAGCACACCGAGAACGCAAGGACAGTGTTACCGAAAGCCATGGAGCGCGTCAGTTCTATACAAATCAGAGGATTTTTAAATCAGTGACCTGCAAGACAAGACGACAGTCTTGTCACTGTCGTCTTTACGGATCTGCTTGGATTTGTGTTGCTGGTTGCCGTGGAGTTCATTTTATGAGTATAGCCCAATAATAATTTCCTTTATATTTACTAATTACTCTCTAAAGATTTCTATACATATTTATTTATTTCTCCAAAATCACGATTTTTCGATTTTAAAAACGCTCCTGTAGCTTTATCTTTCAAGATTAGTGAACGAAATTTTAGATTCTTGTAAAGCTTAAGAATGACGTTAGATTTTCGTTGAAAAAATTTTCAAAAGTCACGTCACTTCTACAGGGTGTCCTTCCAAAGTTCCAAAAATCCGGTCCTTGAGGCACGGTTTCTGGCCGCAGTTTTCAATCTAGGGGGCTTAAATTTTTGTGAGAGTAAGATGTCCACAAGGAGTGGTCTGGTATTGCACTTGAGCAAAATCGGCCAAGATGTTTCAAAATGGCGACCATTTGAATTTTCGGAAAATTTACTATTTTTTGAATCCCTGTATGAGCAAGATGGCAAAAAAACTTTCACATCAAGTTAACAGGATTGAAAGAAAATTAGTTGAGATTTAAGATAATGCAAAAAAATTTGAATTTTTTCCATTAATAAGCCAGTGGCGTGGGTAGGAAAAGAGTGAAAATGACTTAATTTCTATAACCGTTTTTGAGCACATTTTTGAAGGAATTGAACTAAAATTTTCACAGTAGACAACTATACTAATACTCTTTAATCTTCAAAAATTTCAAGGATCAAATAAAAAAAATGGCGGAGATATTCAAATTTATTTTACATGATGTAAATTTCTCTAAAATTTTAAAAACGCTCTAGTAGCTTCATCTTTCAAGATTAGTGAAAGAAATTTTTTACTCTTGTGAAACTTTGGGATGACGTTAAATTTTCGTTGAAAAATTTTTCAAAAGTCGCGTGACTTCTACAGGGTGTCCTTTAAAATTTCGAAACATCCGGTCCATGTGGCACGGTTTTCTGGTCGCAGTTTTCAATCTAGGAGGCTGAAATTTTTATGGGAGGAAGATATTATCCACAAGTGGTGGTCTGGTATTGCATTTTTTGAGCAAAATCGATCGAGCCGTTTCAAAATGGCGGCTTTTTGAATTTTAGGGAAAAAGGCTATTTTTTAGTCCCTGTATAAGCAATATAGAAAGAAAACTTTTCACAACAAAATAATGAGGATGACAATTAAAGGCTTGTTTAATAACTTAACGATTGAATGTAATATTCAGACCCGGAACTGCTTGATTTAAAACCAGCACCAGCACCAGCGCTGGCGCTCGGCTCGGGCGCGACCACCCATGCAGATATGTCTGCTCCTGCCAACCCCAATTGCAGAAAATAAAAACCCCTACACACCTATATTAACAAGATTGGATTAAAATGATTTGAAATTTGAATTAATGCAATAAAATTTTAATTATTTTCATTAGTAAGCTAGTGGCGTGGGTAAGAAAATGGTAAAAATGGCTAAATTTCTTAAATTGATTATGCACATTTTTGAGGGAATTTACCTGAAATTTTCGGAGTAGACAACTACACTAATAACTTTTAACTCTCCAAAATTTAAAGAAGCAAATAAGAGAAATGGCGGAGTTATTCGAATTTTTTTACATGATGTTTATTTCTCTAAAATTTCAAATGTTCGGTTTTCAGAACTCGCCTGTAACTTTTTTAAGTTAGTCAGTGGCGGGTATATAGGACAAGAGACGAAATTGTTAAATTTTGCCGATTTTTTTTGGTTTATTATATGTAAAAATCTATTTTATGGCACGCTTTCAAACGAAATGAAATAAAACTTTCACAGTAAACCACTACGCAAATTCGACCTGACTATTGAAAAATTCAGAAAGCCAATTTAAAAGGCGGCAAAAATGTTCATAATTGAATCGCATAAAAATACACTATTTATGGGATTGATGCGCAAGAAGGTTTTCTAATATTGCAGTGGCGGAAATTTTGGGGCTGCTTCTAGATAAAAAAGGTACCCTCGGTCAAAAGCTTAAATGTGAACTTTTTTCGAGAAAAACAGCTAAGGAAAATTGCTGTGGACGAAAAAATCACTTGTTTCTGATAATTTTTTTATGATTTGTTTAAATTTTTTAAAGTCCATCATATTAATGACAAGATGTGTAAAAAATCTGAAATCTGTATCAACAGTTCCTGACATATCGTCAAAAAACTGAAAAAATTTTTTTTTGACACCCTGTATCTCGAAAACGGTAGGTTTTACTGGTAGCCTGGCAATGGAAGGTACCTACCGACTATTTTCATAATCAGAAGAAAAGTTCAATGATAGTATTAAGTGATAGAAGAGCTCAAAATAAAAAATACGTCCTTTACAATAATTTTAATCAAAATATGATTTTCATCATAACATTGCGAAAAAAAGGACGAATATTAATAATATAATTGCTCATTGTAGTTTTTTCAGTGTCACCCTGCACCCTAATGCATATTGAATATTGTACTCTTGCTTTGTTAAATTTTATTACATCATCTTACCTAACATATTCAAATGTAGATTACGCTTTTGTTGCGTCGTAATAATTATGCAGTTTTCAGAAAGTAAATAAACAATTGTGGAATTTATGCAAATGTTACAGTTTTCTTTACAAATATACATAATTTGGTAATTATAAAATCATTAACCCAGACGTCTTTAAAGAATAAGATCACCTATGCAAAAGAAAACGAGTAGCTGCTAAATTAAAGGATGTTAGACATTTAAATTTATTGCTTTGGTTTCGCACCAGTTTACAAGTTAATAACTAGAGTAAGTTTCGTATAAGATTGGTTTAATTGTAGGTACCTATTTATGAAAAAATTATAATTTTTAGATGAAAAATAAATTCAAAATGTAGGTGTCCCTATGAAAACAGGTGTCCCAAATTTTCTTATCAAGGAATATCCGCGTTATTTCAAAACAGAAACAGATGAAATTTTGGAAATTACATACCTACCACTAAGGCTTTGCGACTACATCGTCTATATAACTTTACGCCTTTCAAACCCCCAAGTCTAAGCAGAAAAATTCTAAAAGAGCTACTCACGTGTGAATCCAAAAAGTCAAGGGTCTCAAAGTAGCCGGTATGAAAGCATAAAGGTAACGAAGGGCTAAACAAACCACAGGACAATAAGGGTCTTCGTCATCTCTGTGTTTTTATACCAGCCACTTTGGGCCCCTTAACTTTTTGGATTCACACGTAGTCACCAAGAACTTCGTACCAGCTGCCTTTTTTTTCGTTTTGGTTAGTGTGGCTATATCTACATTGTATTTCGTTAGTTGTTCAGCAATCTCTTTCCTCTTGGTCGAGATACCCTGCATGTTCATGTTCTATGTATAGCGAAGGCTACGCTCTTCTGCCTAGGTTTCCTGTTTGGTTTGGAATTTTTGAATTTTGGTTTGGTTTTGGATTTCCACCCGGGGATTGTCTTTTATCAACGAACTATTCATTCTATTTATGTGTAGTTTTTCTCGTGATGAGTTGCAAGGTCATCGCCAAAGTATTTCCAGCCGCCCAATCTGGAAAAGACGCTGATAACAGCCGCCCAATCTGGATAGAGATGCTGTCTTTCTGTTTTGGTCGGCGAGTAGCATTTAAGCCACCTGCTCTCTATATCTGAAGGGTATTCTCCGATCCGCCACCTGGGGACGCGTTCGATAGGGGACAGAGTACCCCCACGGTGCTTTATGTTATCCTAAAAGTAGGACTGCCACCTCTGCCGGATCCACCGTTCGAAATTCTACTTCTATTTCTTAGTATTCCTCAGCGCCGTTGTGGTATGTGGCAAATTTATTTAAATATATATTTTAAACGAATTCTTTTCTAATAGCTCATTCGAGCATAAGTTCATATTTAACGACCGTGGGAATATAATCCTTGTTCTTCTTCAATGTGCCGATTTTCCACTTGACGATTTTCGGAATATTCCTTGAACTTCTCGCTTGTTTTGTCGTATCAACTTATTTTGGTATTTTGTCATGCGCTGTTTTATCGCAGCGCTATATTGTCACACGCTGTGTTGTCGCAGCGCTATTTTCGACGTGCTATTTTCTCACGCGCTATTTTGTCACGCGCTATTTAATTACGGAATGTAAATATATCAATAAATCTTGACATGAATGCCAAGAATACATTTAGCTACCCAACGGTTTACGGTTTTAATTAGAATAAGAATTCAACGTTGCATTTAAAATTTCTATGAAATTTTTATGATTTAATACTTCATAAGATTGAAAAGTTTTTATCGAGTTGGTAATTTCAGTCCACTTATAAAAGACCCCATCAATTACATTGTTAATAAATGTCGCTAAAAGTTAATTTATCATATCAAATTAGATTACCAATATACAGGGTTACTGGTAACTGGATACATTCCTTTGGTGATCTGATAAAACAAGAGGTAAGGAGTAAATTAACCCCAACATGCACTATACAAAACTCAATAGAATTTGAGATATTTCGATTTTCAACTTTTCTTAAAAAAATGGTTTCAAATGTCTTGAAATGTAATTTTCAAAAAATCTACTTTAACTTTTTGATTTTTTTTTGCTGGAATACTTGTCCAATACTATGCTTCCTTCTGGAATAAAAAATATCCTGAGGTATTTCGATCGTGTGAAAATTTCAAAGAAAAACTTTCACAAACTATTTTTTTTAAATAAGATTTAAAAGTTTTTACAAGTTATTTTCGCAAAATTGTCAAGGCAACTTGCGTACAAATTGTTTTAAAAACTTTCTTAGTGTAGTACCTATCTAACAAGGTACGAATCTTGTACAAGAATAACAGAATATCCCCGCTATGTACCGTTACCGAGGAACAAATCCTTAAGTCGGGACGTTTTAAAAAAAATACGGCCCTGAACGGGGGTCTTAAAATTCTCTGATCCGGCCCATTTTCAATAGGTCGTATTTGGGGGTGACGAGCTTCGTCCCTACCAAGTTTCGTCCCGATCGGTAAAACTTTCAGACACTTAGAGTGGCTATTCCTAGGCTATTCCCGAAAAATCCCGAAATTCCCGAAAAAATGACACTTCCCGGGAACGGATCGCGCTCATTTTCAATAGGCATCGTGCCACGGTGCGCCTCTTCAATTGAGCAAAATTTCAACTTTCCCACATGAAAACTGGCGGCTCTAGAGTGTTTCCTAGCAAAGTAACAGACAGACAGACCGACAGACAGACATTTTTCGGGCACAAGAATACGTATACTTACGAAACTTCTGTGACTTTGCTAGGAAACACTCTAGAGCCGCCAGTTTTCATGTGGGGAAGTTGAAATTTTGCTCGATTGAAGAGGCGCACCGTGGCACGATGCCTATTGAAAATGAGCGCGATCCGTTCACGGGAAGTGTCATTTTTTCGGGAATTTCGAGATTTTTCGGGAATAGCCTAGGAATAGCCACTCTAAGTGTCTGAAAGTTTTACCGATCGGGACGAAACTTGGTAGGGACGAAGCTCGTCACCCCCAAATACGACCTATTGAAAATGGGCCGGATCAGAGAATTTTAAGACCCCCGTTCAGGGCCGTATTTTTTTTTAAAACGTCCCGACTTAAGGATTTGTTCCTCGGTAACGGTACATAGCGGGGATATTCTGTTATTCTTGTACAAGATTCGTACCTTGTTAGATAGGTACTACACTAAGAAAGTTTTTAAAACAATTTGTACGCAAGTTGCCTTGACAATTTTGCGAAAATAACTTGTAAAAACTTTTAAATCTTATTTAAAAAAAATAGTTTGTGAAAGTTTTTCTTTGAAATTTTCACACGATCGAAATACCTCAGGATATTTTTTATTCCAGAAGGAAGCATAGTATTGGACAAGTATTCCAGCAAAAAAAAAATCAAAAAGTTAAAGTAGATTTTTTGAAAATTACATTTCAAGACATTTGAAACCATTTTTTTAAGAAAAGTTGAAAATCGAAATATCTCAAATTCTATTGAGTTTTGTATAGTGCATGTTGGGGTTAATTTACTCCTTACCTCTTGTTTTATCAGATCACCAAAGGAATGTATCCAGTTACCAGTAACCCTGTATAATTATTGTATTATAAAAAAAATCCAAGTTAACTACCCCAATAGATAATGACGAAAAGATTAGCAAATAATTATAGAAACTAGTTCTATAAAACAAAGAAACGCATATGCCTTAATTTCGTCGCAATATTACTCACATTATAATATCGCGCATGCAACATAGTCACGCTCCAGAAATGTAAAATTTACCCAATAAATTCATTTAAATAGTGGACTAATATTACATCGACATAAATATTAATTCAATTTAGTTCCTAGATTTCCTTCTAACCATATAATAATACACACACGGTATATAAGTAAAGAATTTCCTCAAGCATGTTAGTCATCATTCTTCAACTGAACAGCAACGTTTTTATACGCATATATCTCGTGAACTTACCGAAGAGTGAAAAGTGATTGTTGTTTTCTACGAACGCAACGGCAAAATGAAAAATATTTTATTATTCCTGAGTGCTATTTCATTATTAAAATTAATTCATTGTGGGACACACCAAGTGGGCTCCTCCTATTTTAAAAAAGACGGTCACGAGTATCATCTAAGTCACGTCGTTCCATCATATGGCTATCCCGGACATCATGAAAATGTCCATGTGACTCAGCACATTTCACACCCCCAACCTCAGCATGAAGAGATTAATTTCCACCCTTCTGTAGAGAAGAAGCATCACGACAAGTATTTTGTGCCTGTTATAAAGGACGGCGTTCCGTTGGACACACCAGAAGTGCAAGCTGCCAAACACGCTCATTTCGTTGCCTACGCTAAAGCGTTGGAGTTGGCCAAGAAAAACCCCGAGAAGAAGTACTATAAGAAGTATAACGGGTATCAGACGTCTGAGCCGGAATATGAAAGTCAGATAGAGTAAGTTTTCTCTTTCAAAATTAGAGTGATTTATCACAGGAGGAGAACTGTTCGCTATCAAATTATAAGCTAAAAATTAGAAAGGGTTTCTTTTTTTATATATTTTTTTGAGTTAATATGATTAGTTTCTCCAGAAAACTTCAAAATTCCTTAAAAATCTGTTTATATTACTCCTAATTTGTTCATAATCATCATTAATTGTTTTATATTTTATCAAAATTTTTATTAAATTTCTTACAAGCAATCAACCTGCATCTCCTCCTAAATAGAGATCTTGAGGGTTAAAATTTGCTTCTCAAATCAGCCTAGAGTCAGAGTTTCTGTTCAGCTCTTGAATTTCTGTTAAATTTAGCACTTTAATTTAAATGGGTAGAGGAATATCTTCGAGTAACCATCGTCTGTGTCCAGTAAAAAAGATCCGCATTAAATATTCAAGATCATTTTAATGGCATTTCATAGGCATTTTAAGAAAATTGCTGATAATAGCGAGATTGATATTGCAGAGTTCTAGCAAGTGAAACGTATGTTATGAAAATTGACGCCTCAATCCAGCTTGCGCATAAACAGCGCGTATTTTGAAAGTGGTGAACATTAAGTATAACGTTAAACGAACCAGTCAGATAACAGGAGAAATCGTAAATAATCTTTCTCACGGAATCTACACGCAAACGTGATTCATATGGAGTAGGTAGTTGCTCACGAAGGACTACAACAGCCATAATGTTTTATCCTCATAGATGGTTTGTGATTTGAGTTTTTCGTACCTCTAATACAATGGATTTTCCAAAATGGAAAATTTTTATATTTTGGACGTAAGAAAGGAAGCTATTGAAAGTCGGGATCAATCTTCATCTTAATCTTTCAAAAGTTTTTCTTTTCAAATTAGGCTTATACATGTCTCTTTCTGCATGATTGAACACTTCTCCTCGTCATTTATACATTTCGGCCTTGTTTTTTTTCAGGTCCTTCCTTGCCTCTTCGAATTCTGATCGTAGAAGGCGATCTCTTAAAACGTCTTTGTCGATGATTTCTTCCCTTTTCATTACGTCTCCAATTCTGCTCCATCGTACAATTATTATTCTTCTATTCAGTGCCCGCCAAAAAATTAGCCCGCGAACCCTACGGGAAAATTGTTCATTTTCCATCTTTTTCTTTTCAAAAAAACTTTGTCATAAGTTTGTGCTTTCCAAAAAAATTAAATTTGAGCACACTAGATCCATGGTATGAGTTTTAGTTTCAGAGAAAAAAGCGTTTATGTAAACTTCAAAATTACAAAAAAACATATTTCGGAAATTGAAAAGGGTTTTGTGGGAAATTTCAACTTTTCGCTAAGTTTTCTCAGTGTATTTTGTATAATTTGAAATATTTTGACTGCAATATTAGGTAATATTGTTTATGCTAATTAGAAAAATTATCAATGGTAATAAAAACTAACGCGAGGGACGCAAAATTTTCCAATTAAAAAAATTATTTGTCACATTTTTCTATGTTTTTGGTGCAAAAAAACAAATAGCAAAAAGTTGAAATTTCAAAACTTGCCACTTTTTGGCCACCTGTATAAAAAAATTGAATTCCTTTATCAAAATTTCTTCCAAAATACTTTTAATTTTAGAAATATCATGTTTTTCGTAACTTTGAAGTTTAGATAGGATTTTCTCTGGAACTAAAATTCATACCATGGATCTAGTGGGCTTAAATTTAATCTTTTGAAAAACACAAACTGGTGACTTTTTTTCAGAAAATATGGAAAGCATGGGAAATAAATTTCCCTTGGTGCGAACTTTTTGGCGGTAAATTCTTTCCATTTATCTGATTTTTTGCTCAATATCTGTATGACTTTCGGTATGCTTTCGGTAGACTTTCTGTATGCTTTTTTTTTAAATTGTCTACTTCTGAACGTATTTTTTGATTAATATGAAGGCTGCCACTGTTTTGCCCAATTTTATCTTATCCTCAATGTTCTGAAGTTTCCTGAATTTTCTAACGATTCCCTATTTTTCAGCAACTTTTATTTCTTTTTCCCCCCTTCAATCCTGCTCCTTTTTTCGTGCCTCTTCAATTAGTTAACACCATTTCTTTCTCTATTTTTCACAAGTTTCTAATTGCTTTTTTTTGAGTCCTAGTTCCTCTTTTGTTGGTTTGTTCAGCTCGTTCTGATGAAGTTCCAGTTTTCATACGCCTAGGAGCCTAGAGCATCAGCTTGAACAAACCATTTTGACAAGTTTTGTTGCTGAATAGTTGAAGAACTATCCAAATATTGTGAAAGGTTGCGAATGGAAGTTTTTGATTCACTGGCATCAGCTATTTTGGAAGAGAGTGCAGATCTTGGAATATTCGAAACTGGACCGGCAGATATAGTCTAGTGGCGAATGTTTATTGCAAGATTTCCTGTTTTTTTGCTGAAGTTTTTCTATAATCAGGTTTTTGGTAGGTATGTACATACTGCGTGGCATATTTAACCATAGAAGGCATTATTATACAGAAAATCGATTGTATGTCCGTCTGTCTGTCGAAGACGATCTTCCCAGGTATATTTGTATAACAAAATCGAGATTTAATTTTTCTAATTAGACAAGCAAAGAGGATGTAAGCAGAAAAACCTTGATGACAGACACGTTTCTGTATGCCAAATAGTTTTTGAGATATTACTTAAATATCAGGCTTCCCCCCTCTCTCCCAGTTATCTCTCACTCACACTTGATTTGGATTTTTTTATAATTGCCTCTTTCTATCAAATGCAACTAAATGCATTAGCTGGTTTTTCTATATATAGGTGTCCCGCAAATCGTGAATAAACCCTTCAGTACGACATTGAGAGGCCATCAAGGGTTCATATGAAAAATAGTAAAAAATACCGTCTTAATTAACCGAGATTGTCAAAATAAAAATTATTAAATAAATTTTTATTTTAAAACATTATGGGCTTTAGAAATCTCTATTTATTATACGAAAAGCCATACCACACAGGGCTGCTATAGTAAAATTTAATGAACTTGCTTGTACATCACAGGTCAAGCTCGTTAAACTCTGCTATAAATTTAAAGCTATAACCGCCTAATATCATAAATAAACAGCTAATACACTGTAATAATCTGATTTTAATACATATGGATTTCCGATGCAACATTAATCTGTTTCAGATATATCTGGTCATTTTGGAACACAAGACATTTATAAAAGGGCAAAATTTACGACCTCTAGAAATTCTGCTCAAAATATATCGCATTCGTTCTTTAATTACATAATTTACGGTAGTTTCTGACTTATCAGAGATTTTTATTGAGAATAATTATTTTATTTATGAATTTTAATTTTTGATTCAGCTTCACTATACCTACCTACAGGTGGCTCAAATATGTGAGTAGGTATTATACGAAGCAAGGTGTTGTGTGCTTACTTATATTATGATAATTTGATGAACTCAGGATCATCATCAAAGTTCTTATTGTATGATAAAAGAAGAAAATATTGAATAGGTTTTTATTTTCAGTCCTTTATAAAGAACCAGATAGAATAAATTAAATTTTTAGGTATATATGTGATAAAAAAATAGAACAACATTTTCATGCTTTAACTGCATTTTTGTAGGTAAAATATCTGAAGAAATAGGTAATACCCGAATTAGGTTAATTTCGAATAAGAAATTCTTATTTAGTAAACATTACCAGGCCGTATGCGGTAGTCTGACTAAATATGAATTTTATCTCTCAAATTAATTATTATAAATTTCCAGAAATAATCAAAATAATATGTAAACATAATAATTAATAAAATATAGCTTATAAGGGATGATATAATAAGGGCACGAAAGAGATCCATAACCTTATGATAGCCCAGTGCAATTTCCCATTTCTAATTAAAACACAATAGACATTTTTTTATACAGAGAAATGAAATTAATTAAACTCTGAGAGTTATTTGTGAGATAACGTTGAAATCCACCTGCCTTTTCAGCGAAAATCCTTTCTATTAACTGACAGATGTACTTCACCTTTCATCAATCACGCCTTTCCGAAGGTATTATAAGAATTTCTTAATTAAAAACGCAGTGATTAATCCAGATTCATTTAATATTTTTGAGCATATCTTGATCTGAAGAGGCATAATTTGAATTCTGGCAGAGAATCGCAAAATTTACGAGTTGGAAAATATTCTCATTGCTCATTCCACGGAATATGAAATTTCAGAACGGATTTTTGAGTTGATATTGTACACACTTTGAGGACTTATTAGGTACATTATGATGTATTTACAGCTAACCTTTATCTTAACATTACACAAATAATTATTATTAATAATAATAATGAGAGATAATAGACAAATTAAGTTCAAAATATTGACAAAGCGAGAAACCTGTAATATACGTAAGTATACAGGGTGAGGCGCGAGAACCTTAGGGCATTTTTATATGGAGAAGTCCTGGGAGTATAAGTCTAAAAATTTGTGCGCGTATAATTTCGGTTTTGACGAGCTGAATTAAAATATTCACAACCCCACACCACTTCCGGTTATACCGGAAGTTGCCATATTTATCTTTTTTTAAATGTTACACCCTGTATATTATTACATTTTCAGATTGCCTGAAAAAAAGTAATAAAAATGATGTTTACAGTTCAAATTTGTAACGACCAATTTATGAGTTATAAACAAATGAAAATTGCAATTTTCCATTTTCAAAGCAGCTTAGCTTGAAAACGGGTCAAGATATCGGAAAACGGCTTACATGTCCCTATCCTAACTTTTTGTATACTACGCTAGAGTACCTACAAAAAAAAAATTTTATTAATTTTTTTTTTTGAAAATCGCTGATTTTTCATCACCTTGTATACAAATTTCATCAGCACCATAGGATACTACGTGAAAAGTTAAGATAGGGACATGTAAGCCGTTTTCCGATATCTTGACCCGTTTTCGACCTAAGCTGCTTTGAAAATGGAAAATTGCGATTTTCATTTGTTTATAACTCATAAACCACTGGGTACAATTTTGAACTGTAAACCCCATTTTTATTGAATTTTTTCAGACAATCTGAAAATATAATAATATACAGGGTGTCCTATTTAAAATAAGAAAGTTGATGGCAACTTCCGGTATAACCGGAAATGGTGAGGGGTTGTGAATATTTTAGTTCAGCTCGGCAAAACCGAAATCATACACGTACAAATTTTTTGACTTCTACTCCCAGGGCTTCTCCATATAAAAATGCCCTAAGGTTCTCGCGCCTCAGCCTGTAGATAATTACACTTAAAGTCTGTACACTGAGAGTTGTCTGTTGTGATAACTAAGGATACATCATCTCGTTATGTTTCTTACTCCTTCTATTGCATTGCATAGTCAATCGAGTTAAAATGGGACGTATTGTCAGAAATACATTTGAATCGTCAGCAATTCTAAAAAGATGAGCGAGAGTGAGACGGAAGTATCGACTCGGGTCTTGATACGCTTAGATTGATACGATATTACGATAAGATTGTCGTCGCTACTGTCAGTAGTGTCAGTGTCAGCGTTAAATATACTAATAAGGTTTGTGTTGTGATCTGAAACGTTTTTAATACGAAATTAGCAGAATTACCTGTGTTATTGTACGGTGTGATAAACTATGAGTAACTTAATTGCGCGAATGTCTAAAAATCTATTTCCTTGTTTTGCCTGGGAAACGATTGAACTCCCTAGTACGTGGTCTTGTGGTTAAATTGTTGGAATATTTTACTTGCAAATAAGAAAACGGAGGTGTTATTCTTTCTTTTAAACGGCAACCAGCAGGTAGATGACATGATATTTCTATCATGATGATAACAATAATTATTATCATTCTTATTTACTTGCATTATATATATTTGTTATCAAAAAGTTGCAAGGCTCTACTTCGTCAATAACTTGTCGAAATAATATATTTGTAGGATATTCATTATTCCTCAACACACGCCACTGACACGAACTGCGATACCACATTTGGTTCGACTTAGAAATAAGTGTACGATTTAAATCGAATTAAATGAAATTGTTTAGTCAGAATCAGTGTGGCATGACAACGGACAACTCTCAGTGGACAGCGTGTACGTCGGTAGTATTATTATATCTACAGGTTGGGGCGCCACACCGCCTCGGTCTGTAGGTATAGCTTAAGCCATGCAGGATTAGGAACATCTCGAAACTGGGTTTATACAAATTTGTAAAATTCAATCGACAGAGGGAGGAAAAAAATCCATTGAGGTTAATCGAAATAATCCACATTTGAATGAACAAAGTTTTTGACGTTTCCCGCCATTTTATTCATGCAGTTATTGAAATAACTACAAAAAATGGGGTTATTTAAGCATTACACTCACAGCATGATTTTTGAATATACCCTAATTTTGCAAAATAATGAAAAAATTTACATTTTTTTATTTGATCATGACTATTACGCCCCCTAGCGATCATTTTAGAAGCTCAAAACTATTTTCCAAAGTTTTTTAGGGCCACTTTCCTTGTTTTAGGGCCACTTTCCTTGAAAAAATTTTTTGCCTGAGGTTGTACACACCTTTTTTTCTGAGATATTCTCGGTGGCCATTCACACTCACCCGGTACAACAAAAATTGTTCAAGATGGAGGAAAATGGCTTACATGTCCCTGTTTAAACTTTTTAGTTTAATGTTTTTTTTTAATTTAGCGTCGCGTAAGATTTTTGAATTTTCAGATTTTTTATCACCCTGTGTAAACATATTATCTATAGTAAAGGATAGTTCATAAAAATTTAGAATAGGAACATGTAAGCCGTTTTCCTTGAACTGCGAAAGTTGGGATTTTTTTCTTGTTTAAAACTCCCAAACTTAAACTTCTCATTTTAAACACCAACTGTAAAAATCTTATTTTTTTCATTAAAAAAAAAAACATAACTTTGATATGTCACTCTCATATGGGACTACGACCCTGTATAATACCCAAATTAGAAATTTTTTAAACGGTTCAGGCAACACAGATCGAGGCGGTAGTGACGCCCCCCCCCCTGTATAACATGTGACTAATTTTTATTTTTTATTTCAGAGATTCTGCTCATAAAGGACACTCACCTTACGGTGACTATTGAGTACAAAATAGTCAAAAGGCTATCACGATGTTGACTTCGAAGGCTCGTACATCTGAAAAAAAAGTCATTTTAAATAATTGAAAAAACACGTTGGAATCTTATAAATGTTAAGATGTTGTATTTTGTATTTTTGTATATAGATTTGTATAAAGTATTTGGTTTTTATTTTTTTACACGTTACCTAAAAATCTGAAATATTCCATATTATGTAGAACCTTTATCCTAGTTTGGTAGGTAACAAATTGAAATTTCGCGAGACAGGTCATTTTATTATCCAGTTTAATGAGGTCTTTTCCTGGTCCCTATTTATTTATTTATTTATTTATTTATTTATTTATTTATTTATTTATTTATTTAATACTCCCATCAACAAGCCAATGGCTTATATCGGATGGGGAAAAGTACACAAATTAATATAAACTTACTACAATATGAAATAAGAAATGTAATTAAGAGTTTACAATATTAAAAAAAAAGCAGAACGACTACTTGTGACTACTCGAACACCAGCTGGTGAGGCAGGCTACATCAGGTCAATGTGGTAAGTTAAAAGAAAAAGAAACAACAAAAAAAAAAGAAATAAATAAAAGTAAAGGCAACCTAAGGACTAGAAGAACTAGACGCCGCCAGTAAAAATCGTCTAAGTTGAAGTTCGCTACACGAAAACAGATCAAGGTTTCCATCAACCCTATTAGCAATGTCACACCTGCGATTTAAAGGAGAAAACAAAAGAGTATTTGTCCTTGCGGTTTGAACTCGCAGAAGTTGTTGTTGCCTAAGTGTAACTTGGGGAGTATGGAAAGAAATCTGGGAAAGAATATCAGGAGAGTCAATGCGTCCATTCAATAAACCCCAAAGGAAACGCACAGCGGTGTACGTACGTCTCGCTTCAAGACTGTTGAAGTTAAACTCAGCAAGAAGTTTAGAGTGCGGGAAGCCTACAGGAGGATAAGTACCTGTGAATTTAAAATGAAGAAACTTCAAGAAACGTCGGTGTACTCTCTCCAGATCACTAACTTGACATCTATATACAGGCGACCAGATAATCGAACCGTATTCCAGCTTGGGTAGAATGAAAGCACGAAATAGAGTTGCGAGGGTAGTAACATTTCTAAAATCCCAAGTATTACGAATAATGTTTACCTATCTAGGTAAACCCTTTAACGAGGGTAGGCTTAACTGCTAAAATCTTAATAGGTAAGGGGGTTAAGTGGCACCTCATTTTGAAGCTTAAAATTGTATAAGAATCATGAAAATTACCAACAAGATCAACCTTTTATGTTATTAAATTAACATTTATGTATCCAGTTGGTATAAAAGGTTAAACTCCTTTATTATTTTTATAATTAAATTTATTGTTGAGTTATTTTCTAAGAACAGAACGTCAATATTAAGACAACTACTACCTAGTAACCAAACGAGAAAACGCCCGAAACAAGATTAGTTCTTTCAACTGAACTTCGCTTTCATTTCGTTAAACAGGAAGGCATATTCCACATAACAAAATTGACGCCGATTTGCATAAAAATTCCTCATGAATAATTCAGGCACTTCATAATTTCTTCATACACAATTCTGCCTATCATCTCGACTCAATTAAGCGATTTAGCATCGCCTCGCTTGTATTTTCAAGACGAATGTGGAAGCATGAAGCATTTCAGATTTTGTGAAAGAAAAGCGCATAGAAATTTCCTCCTCTTCACTTTCCGGCATTTTTAAGATACTCTCGGAGTGATGTTTGCGCTGAAAAGTAAATTAGAATTAAGTAAAACTTCTCGACAAGTTTAATATTTTATGAAGGGAGCAATCGAGATAAATAAAGTATTGCTGGTAGATCGCATTTGGCGGAAGGCATGGGAGATGCATAACGATGAACAGACACTGCCAACTTGGAGTTTAATTGAATTGCCATGAGCAGAACTTGAGAAATTGGCTTTTAAGAAACATGAATTTTTTATATAAAACACCTACCTAATTTAACTTATTTTATTATGTAGGCGCTTAGGTCTTAGGTAATTATTACAACATTTTAAAAAATTAGAGAAATACAAAAAAACATAATTATGTTCCCAGAATTCAGAAGGCACTAATAATAATAAAAATAAATTAAATGATTTTATGACAAACAATCGTTTGTTAATAAAAATGATTTTTTTATTAAATTTTTCTACCATCAATCTAAGAAAAATCCAACAGACACGGCATTCCATTGGGAGTTTTAGAGAAAGTTAGGGAAAGCGATAAGAGAAACTGGAATTTTAACTCCATCCTGAGGAGCGGGGACGTTTCAGATGGAGGAATAAATCATGGAGGTCTTAGAGGAAGAACCAATCGGAACAACAGAAGAATTGCGATGATCGCAGAGTGGTGTTAGTGTTAGTGTTAGTGTTAGGAGATTTATCGCAAGTGCATGCAGGTTTTCGTCCTAATTAAAACAGTAAATTTAATCATTTTTACTTAAAACTTTATATGGGGCAATTAGTGCAATTACAGGAGTTGCTGCCAAAGTAGCAGACAACGATTACATTTCCCTTGTTCACTGATGAGACCACAAACAGGATTTATCTGCAGGATGCTCGTTTTTAGAAAAAATGTAAAGGGATCTTGGTTGTCTTAAAAGATGGATAAATTGGGTAAAGTTACTTTTTTGTGAGGATTTGTAAACTGAAAATAAATTTGGGCTGAAATATGTTGAATTTATTATTTATGATGAATTTATTTATATGTAAGTATACAGGGTGCACCACGTATCCTTCTCTATATTGCTGTCTCCTAACGCTAACAGATGCAGGGTTGGTTAAACAAGTCCAAAGGAGCGCAATTTTGTGGTCATCTCGATTCCGTCGAGACATACAAGATATCTGTGACCGTTCCTGAAATATCCTGAAAAAACTGAAAAATCGAGATTTCTTATTTTTTCCATATCTTGTTTATTATTGTAGATTAATGAATAATTTTTTGTGGGCTTACATAAGTCGTCAAGAGCTACCCATTTGACATTTCGAAAATTTTCAAAGCCGACTAGATCCCAGGATTTTCATAGTCAACTTTCGTTTTTCTTATGGCCACCATATTGTTTTTTCATGTTGTTCGGTATAAAAAAAATCATAAAAACTAAAAATTGTTAAACTTCAAAAAATAAATTAAAACATTTTTTGTTCTTCTTTTTTCTTTAAAAAAAAAACAACTTTTTAGACCGAATTTCATAGATAAATTAAAAAACCATAAGGCAAGCACTATTTCGGCGTATTTTACAAATGTTGACGTTTTTCGACGATTTTTTTTTTGGTTTTTCTTTGAAAAAAGAAGAATAAAAATTAAAAAAAAATTGTTTTGAAGTTAATTAATTTTTGGTTTCCATTATTTTTTTCATATCGAACGACATAAAAAAACAATATGGCGGCCATAAGAAAAACGAAAGTCGACTGTGAAAACTCTTGGATCTAGTAGGCCCTGAAAATTTTTGAAATGTCAGATGGATAGCTCTTGACGGCTTATGTAAGCCTAAAAAAAATTATTTATTAATTTCCAATAATAAAAAAGATATGACGAAAATAAGAAATTTCGATTTTTCAGTTTTTTCAGGATATTTCAGGAATGGTCACAGATATCTTGCATGTTTTGACGAATTCGAGATGGCCACAAAACTGCGCATCTTTTCTCTAATTTAACCGACCCTGTATCTCTTAGCGTTCAGGAGATAGCAATATAGAGAAGAATACATGGTGCACCCTGTATGAAATATAAAAAAAATCGTTGCTGAAATATACTGAAAAAAACTGAAAAATCGAGATTTATTATTTTCGCCATATCTTATTTATTATTTAAAATAAGTTATTTGTTGAAAGTTTACATACCGAAGTCATCATCACATTTCAAAAATTTTCAAAGCCTACTAGATTCCAGGATTTTCAGAATCTACTTTTATTTTTCTCATAGCCGCCATATTGTTTTCCATGTCATTTGGTAAAAAAGAAATCAACTAAGCAAAAGCTTGCCACATTGAAAAAATATTTTTTTAAATTTTTCTTTTGTTAAAAAAAAAAAATTGTATAAGTAGAAGAAAAATTTTCACAGAATGACGTCAATATGTCGTCATATTGATTGACTTAATAAAGTTTATGGGTGAATGTTTTTTTCGTAGGTGTAAACGTTTTATTCGAAAAGAAAATAATAAAATTTAGGAATTTTTTGTGGTCTTATTTTTTATTGAAATTGAAAAGAACTAGAGATATACGAGACTCGACATAAGAGTGCAGTAAATGACATCAAATTCTATTTATAATCATGGCATGAGACGAAACTTCCAAGAAAAACATTTAATTAACTGTTAAGGCGTCAAAATGCAGCTTAAGTGAAATTATACTTTCCTTCCTCGCCCACAATAACGATTATCTTCTGCTGTCAACAATATCAGTTACAATAAGTTTATAATCTCTTGGAGATGGGATTAATGATCAAACTTTCGGAAGGAAAACGAAAAATATATTAAGGAAGCCGAGACTGTAACTTGATTTCGCAGCTCAAGACTTGCCGTTCATGATGGCTTTTCGTTTATGCCGTTTGCAGCAAAACAATAAGCATACGCAATGTAAGTATATGCATACACAATACGCAAAAATTGTAGGTATTATCACACGCAACCAATCAGGACATGCCTTTAAAATCTTTCCACACTAATTCTGGTATTTAAGGGGTGATGAATGATTAGTTTCGATTAGATCTGCATTAGTAATTTAAATTTATTTAAACTATTAATCACTCATGAATAATAAAATTAAGCCAGTAGAATTATGGAAGGTGAAAATAGGTCAAATATTAACAATAATTATATTATCAGCCACTCTAAGTGACAACTTATAGGTATAGTACGACAAAGACTCAGAAATACAGGGTGTTCTACAAGCTCTATGACAAACTTTGACAGATGGTAGGTTGCTTGATTTTAAACATATTTTTTTTAATAAACATGGGTCCGATTCGTTTTTGTTTAGAAGTTACAAGCATTTAACCTTTATTAACAATCAACAATAAAAATTTAAATTAAATGATAATCACAAAACTTAAGACTATAAAAATTGTTCGAAATGTCCACCCTCAGCTTGAATGCAAGCCTCACATCGACGAACTAAAGATTCGGTCACTCGAAGAATGAGATTTGGATCATTTCTTATTTGGTTAGCTGCATCTTGAATTCTTTCAAGTAACTGCTGATGGGTAGCGATTTCAATATGGTAGACCAGCTGCTTCATGTGTCCCCATAAATAAAAATCCAGAGGATTCAGATCGGGAGAACGAGGTGGCCATGATATTGGACCTCCTTGACCTATCCATTTATTCGGGAAATGTTCATTTAGCCAAGCAGCAACTTGTCTTCCTCTATGTGGTGGTGCACCGTCATGCTGATACCACATATTTTGAATAATATTGAGTTGCACGTCATCAATAAACTCTAAAAGGTCGTGTTCTAAGAAATGTCTATAACTGAAAAAAATACGATTCTTTAAATGCTTGTAACTTCTAAACAAAAACGAATCGGACCCATGTTATTTAAAAAAAAAAAATGTTTAAAATCAAGCAACCTACCATCTGTCAAAGTTTGTCATAGAGCTTGTAGAACACCCTGTATATTGAAAGCTAACCTGGTAATGACCTGAATCTTGTAATTTGATATAATTTTATCGATAATTTAATGGGATCGTTGGAAAAATTGTTAAATGATGGGAATTAGGATTAGTGCCTGGATTTTAAGTTTTTTTAGAACACAGTCGCTTTTTTTTCAAAAAGTCTGAATTTAAATCCAGGAGCACTCTTGTAATTAAGTATAAAGACTCCATTGTACCCCTGCTTTAATTATTCCAACTTAAATGGGTGACTTGAGTAAGTTAACTTAAAAATGGATACAATTTTATTACTTCTGACAATATCTCCTCTTAAATTTTATGATGTTCTTTGATGATCAATTATTATAATTTTGTCTCTAATATTGTTAAGAAAAAAAAAGAGAAAACCAGAAAAACCACTTTTATAACCCATTGTTTTACATCCATCTGACCTCCGCAGGTCGCTATTTTCTTCCGCTCACTCTCGTCCACGACCATCCATCTTACCTCGCTCCATCAACTGCAAAACCATGACAATACATGTAACACAACATAGGTGGCAGGATTTCACTCCACCTTATTCACCCCAGCAATGCCGCCCCCTAGCGAACATCCATCATCTGTCATTGTTTATCGCTGTGTGTGACGTGGCTAATTCATGCGGCCCATCTAGCCGGGAATGTTTACATTAATCTTGCAGCGAGAAGTGAGTGACGTGTAGGATCCGGCAAAACATGCCTTGAAACTCCTTCGCACACGCATCATGTGTCGTTTTTATTATTATAAACATTTAAGAGGTGGAAAGGTGGAAGGGGCCGTGGAGAGGTATCTGAGAGGCTTAATGGAGGATTTCAAGAATATCTATGTCATATGATATCACATAAGATGAACATGTCAGTTTTAGAACTAAATAATTTCAGGCAAATTAAAATGGAAGAGAGTCAAGCTTTAAATTTATAAGAAAGCTACACCAACCGCCAGGCCTTTCTCTTTTAACACCTTTGTTAACTTCGTTAATGCGTCCCTGCCACGCTTAGGCGCAAAAGTATGATACCTTCGGGACGACAACTTCAAGCTCTTGACTTCTGCTTCTGGGTAGTGGAATGATACTGTTTCAGTAACAGGTTATGTAATATAATTGGAATTGCGACATGTATTATCATATCTGAACCAGTATGTCTTTTGAAGCATGTCTTCTTACTGCAGGTAACTGATTGGTTAAACTTCCCATGTGTAAATGATATTTCGAAAAACAATCACTTTCGCTTTGGAAAACTAGACAAACTAGACTCCACTGTTCACTTCTGTCTTTAACTCTGCAACTAATCTTACTGCCATAAGATCAAAAAATATACTTCCTCCGATAGCTTTCCAAACTACTCTAACTCATGCGCGACTGGGAACTTCTGTGAGACACGAGCGGGTACTTTAATTATTGCTCTTTCGTCAAAATTATTTTACTTGAAGTGAATATTTTGTGTGGGCCCTGGTGTCCGTGTCTCTTTCTTTGAAAAGTAGTCTATTGTTGTCGTTGACCATCGTTGTGGTGTATTGAAGGAGAAAACACGAGATTTTGAACTTGTGTTTTTCGGGAGTGTGGTGAGAAATGTACGAGCTGCGGTGTGAGCTCGTACAAGAAAATTCATTCTTCGTAAGTATTTGTATAGCAAGAATTTTAACAGTCAACGTAGATTATTTTCTCTCATTGGCACTTATTTTTGTTATAAAGTTCTCCTAAATGTTTCATCATCAAAAAACTTCAATATTGTAGGAACTTCGACAAAAAAATTTTCACCATTTTCAACGTCGACAACAATTTTCACCAGCAAATTGAGTTATTATGTTTCTTCTAGTAGAACAAAATCAGTTATAATCATTTGTCGCTCACTTATTGTTATACCCTGTCATAAATGGATCATCTTGAGCTCAAGCAATTTCCCTCGACTAGACCGGTAAAATCTCCAAGCAGAGTCGTTTTATTTGATCTCTAGCGGAATATAGAAGGTTTTTTCATCATCGCCAATATTAAATTTTGCTTGTTCTTATAGACAAAACTACCAGTGTCAGAATTAAATTGCAAAATTACTGACATAGTTTACTCCTTGCTATAGCGACACGTTCAAGCCAAAAAGCAATCATGATGAATTTAATTATAAATTTCCGAATTAATTTGTAATAACAAGACGTTCTAAAATTAGTACCGGTGCTTATAATTTAATGAAATTCCTTCAAATTTAAATCTGTTGCAATAAACGATGTAAGCGGCACCTGTCTAAACTTAACATTTTCAACCGGTGATTTTTCCTGTCCCAGTTTAATTGGATGCTTAAATTTTATAAAAGATACTATTTCTCTTTATTTTATATTTTCTGTAGACGTAAAAGGTGTGAACGTCTCAGCCTAATCGTTTAAGAATTGAGATCACGACCGAATCCCATCATAATAATATATGAAGGAGATACGTCTTTAAACCGTCTAAGCGATCTTGCTTAATGGCAAGAAAGGCCATATTCAAACAGAGCTTACTCCTCACCAAAGCTTGGAAAATATGTATGTGAACAAGACTCGAACTTTTGAATGAAAGAAAAAAAGTTCTTGTATTTTATTAAAACAAGCAATCAAAAGATTGAAATGTTGTCTGAACGTAAATCCCGTATATATCCCGTAAACCCAGTAGGTTTATGGTGATCCTATGAAAGCTTTATACCTATAATCGGTAATGTATGTAATATAAAATTTCACGTCCGACTGGATAATACAGCTATGACAGCTTTATGCTAAATTTCATCATCAAGCGTTTTCCAACATTTGGGAACGTAATCATGATAACAGTGTAACTATCCATCGTCGTTAAAGTAATTAGCGCGAGAAAATTTCGCTTTCATAATTTATAATAGCTGTTTTAAAATAAATAACAAGTTCGATACGGATAGCGCCCTCTGTTTGCCAGCGACCGTACCTGGAATATCGAGCTCTGCATACGACGGTATAAATTTGTAGATCCCGTTTAACAAGTAAACAGTGACCTAAAACGGGTGAAAATGTTATTTATTTATTTATTTATTTATCAAATCAATTTTCCCAACAGAACAGGTCCACTTACAGGGAAACTAAAAAAGTGAATACACAATTAATAATAACACAAGTAAATCAAAGGTAACCCCAAGGAAAAAAGTAATAAATTTTAGCTACAATTGTTTTCTGTGACAAGAAAACTCCGATGCTAGAACATCGAAAAACGTAATAAGATAGAAAATGATGTCGGAAATTGTGATAGGTAGGTATTGAACTTGAATTTTCAAACTGGTAGGCTTTTGTATGGTAAAATCGGCGTTGCTATTAACTAGACGATTTAATTCGATAAATGTCAATTTAATTAAAATTGAAGAAATTTTTGCAAAGATTCTTGTAAAATGTCGAGCTATTTTTTATATTTTAATTTAAAATGAATTACACTAGTTGATAGATTCGATGGGTAGACATATTTTAGATAAAATTCTCATATAAAATCAGTCCAAGAAGTCAAGAAGATTACATAATCTGCTGTAACATTATCTGCTAAGCTACTCGGGAACAATGTTGGGCGAATAATATTACGTCATAAACTTAGGTATTATTATTTACTGCCTACATGGTCACAAATCTGCAGCATTTATCGCCCATTTGTTAAGAAAATAAACAATAATGGATCATACTGAATTCGAGATGATGCTCTTTAAAAATATTAACTTTCGCTCAGCGGCGAACAACACAATTATTTAAATGAAAAACTTCTTTTTGACGTTGCTCGAGGGGATATAACAAAATTTTTCCGTTGTTAATTCAGCCTGTTCAATTAATAATTTCCAGATACTTATTTTATCGTCAATGAAAAACAATTAAGGGCATGGAGGAGTCTTATGAGGGATTTTCCGTTCAATGCCCTCAAATACGATTAAACCGCCACTGATTAAACATGTATGGCTTTCACTGACCATTTAAAGTACTCTAAATTATTTAGAGGGGTAATTGACTGTTTCGTTTAATGCTGATTGTTGTTTATTATAGATTTATACATCATTTCGATGATATTAAACGAAGTTGGAGTGTTTGGCGGTTATAATGATTGCTACTGACAATTATTAAAATATAAATTAATGCAAAAATGAAATTACATAATGAAAAAGAATAGCCCTCTCGTGGTTTCGAACCCGCATCAACAGTTTACTATTTAGGCAAGGGTTCGCTTGCCTAACTAACTGAGCTAAAGGTGCCTTTTAAATATGTAGCGATGATCGAGTAGGTATATGTAGTACGTCCAATACTTCATCCTACACATTTTATTTTTTAAACTAGTCATATCTTAGTTATTAAAAGACCAATTTGAATACTTTTTTCACCCGCATGTAGGTGATTTAATTGTCGTTGCGATTGCTCTTCTAATTTTCAGAACCATTCATAATTGAATGTGAAAAAAAATAAAAAAGAAATTGCGAACCATTTCATCGATTTAATAAGTGCAAGCTAATTTTGCACAAGCGAAAAACTTTTTTGTTTTTCGTTTAAAGTGCTACATTAATCGAGGAGAATTGAAGCTAAGACATCAAATTATATGTTAAAGCAAAAAAAAATGGAAAATTTCGGTTCAACTTCTTCAAAAATGGACTCATAAACGGTTATAGAATTGACACATTTTCACCCTTTTTCCTACCCACGACACTGGCTTATTAATGGAAAATATGCTAATTTTATTGCATTAACTCAAATTTCCAATAATTTTCTTCAAATCCTGTTAATTTGATTTCAAAGTTTTTTCCCCATCTTGCTCATACAGGGGTTCAAATATTAGCAAATTTTTCAAAAATTAAAATGACCGCCATTTTGAAACGGCTCGACCGATTTTGCTCAAGTACAATACCAGACCAGTTTTTATAGATATCTTACTCCCACAAAAATTTCAGCCTCCTAGATTCAAAACTGCGACCTGAAATGAGATGACAAAAACCGGATACCTGGAATTTTGAAGGGACACCCTGTAGAAGTGATGGGACTTTTGGAAAGTTTTTCAACGAAAATCCAACGTCATTCCCAAATTTTACAAGGACCCAAAATTTCGTTCACTAATCTTAAAAGATAAAGCCACAGGAGCGTTTTTAAAATCGAAATTTCGCGATTTTGGAGAAATATATAAATATATATATATATATATATATTTACGGTACAATTCAGGCTCCGGCCATGTAATTTTTGCGGTTCACTGGGACTCCGGCGTCACCCGGCGTCCGATATACGGATCCCCAGTGACATCTTCAATTTAAAACTACCAATCGGTTCCTCAGGTGATGTGTAACTAGTTTTCATCGAAAAATCGAGGAGCCTGACTAAATCCATTATCTGATTGGCGTATAAGTTGTAGTTCATCGTGTATTTAGATAGAGGCGCTGCATACGATTGAGTGTACATACAAGTGGGAACCCAGAACGGTTTACTCGACACTTGTATAAAATGTTTTAAGTAGAAAGGGTTACCTGGCACCGTTTATAAATGATACTTGGAGGATCACTGGGCGCTGTTTATAAAAATGATACTTTCAGGTTTACTCGAAGTAAAGCAGTTCATTCATACAAACACGACTATTAGCTCCTAAAACAAATAAAAAAAATTACCCACGGTCTACCCATATAATGCTCTTCAATTATAGGAAAACACCGATGAGGTAATAGGGTTGATATGAAAATTAATCTCTTTTATATTCAGTTTTAGATTTAAATCAACATAATTATATAACATACAATTATGTACCTACCTAATTTTTAAAGGGCCATGTTAATAATTCAGATCAGTATGGCCAGTCGCACGTCACTACAATTTTTACATTATTACATTTCATTTTTCTTATAGTTTCATAATTTGTGGTTCTTTTCTTTTGTGGAAAAGTACTTTAGGATCTAAGTAAAACTTGCACAGAAGAATGATTTCTTTGTTTCACGCGTCCTCATAAGGCGACTGTCACTATTGGGCTATTCGAGTAGGGTAAGGAATAAGGGTAAGGAATAATTTAAAAAAATCGTCCAATAATTAATGGGCCATCTAAATGGTAAATACAGTTATGGCGAAGCAAATATCTCCCTATTACTGATGATTTTCCTAGTACTATGATCTTCCACACTATCCTAGTAGTTACCTATGTACCGGGTGGGCATTTAAGAATGGACAGCGCGACAGCGGCCATATCTTGGGAAATATTGATCCTACAGTTTCAAAATGAAAATTTTCCTGACATAAGTGACTATGCGAAATGCAATGAAAATTAAAAGATTTTTCATCACCCTGTAGTAAAATCTAAACTACCTAATAGGATACCTTGTAAAAAGTTAAGATAGGGACATGTAAGCCGTTTTTAAATATCTTGAGCAATTTTCAATGTGAGATGCTTTGAAAATTGAAAATTGCTATTTTCACTTGTTTATAACTCATAAATTACTCAACCTAAATTCCAATTGTGAAAACCACCTGTATTCGATTTTGCCAGGCAATTTTAAAATACAATAATATAAAGGATGTCCCCGTTAAAATAAGGAAGTAGGTGTCAACTTCCGGTATTTCCGGAAGTGCGACCATCTTGAAAATATTTTCATTGCATTTCGCATAGTCACTTATGTCTGGAAAATTTTCATTTTGAAACTGTAGGATCAATATTTCCCAAGATATGGCCGCTGTCCATTCTTAAATGCCCACCCGGTACATAGAATGCCTGAGTGCGACTGGCCACTGATCTGAATAATGACCAAAAAATGTATTTTCGAATATACAAGGTGTTTCTAAAAGAAGTACCGCAAGTTGGAGGGCGTGTAGATGAAGCTTAGATATTAAGAAAATTCAAATTATTTTTTTTTCGAAAATATTTTTCAACCGAGACACAGGGTGTCGAAAAAATTTATTATTTTAAGTTTTTGACGATATCTTAGGAACTGTTTGAGATACAGAACCCAGCTCTTGTACACATCTTGTCATTAATATTAATATCTACGTAAAGAGGGCAAATTAAAAAAAAATATATGTGGCAGTGAAACAATTACATAAAAAATATCAAAAACACTGTGTTAAAAGGGCTTTTAGCCCTGGTGTTATTAATAGTTATACAAGGTGTCGCTAAAAGGTACCACCCACGCTCGACCACAGATTCGTGAGTAAAAAATATAACGATTTAACCGAAATTATCCATGTCCAAAAAGGCACCCTTTTCGAGATGCATACCATAAAAGGAGGTCAACTATAGCGGGTAATTATAGTTTTACAAACATTAACGTACCGGGTGTTCCTGTTTTTGATGTCACGCGTTACTTTTTACTACGGAACTTTTTTGTCCGCACGCCACTGATTGATTCTGTATTTTTTATTCAAAGGCTAAAGTATTCCTAAACTTTTTGCTCTTTTATAAAAGAATCGTACTTGCATCGTTTTACCGTAATTAATTCTTTATTATGGATCTATACTACTGAAAATGTACCTATGTATTTCTGAAAATTTCTATGTTAATTTAAATTATTATTTCAACAACAACGTTCCACCACAGATTCCTGGTTGTGTCAAATTGTACCGATTTAACTGAAATTATTTATGCCTAAAATGGCCCTTTTTTCAAGATACAGCTCTTACAAAATAAATTTGGAAAATACACATTTTTCAAAATACCGAAGTAAATAAAACATAATTATATGAGAAAATTTAGTTTCACCGCCTACTCTGATTATTCTCAAGGTCAATAAATGTGAATAAAGTCATTTCTGTGAAATAAAAATTATTATTTTTAATTAAAATGAGATTTTCACAAATACGTTTTCGTGGTGTGTAAGTCCATCATTAAATTTAATTATGGGAAAACCATGCAAGATACAAAACTTTAATAACAGGGCAAAAAGTTTGGTAATACTTACGCCTTTGGATAAAAAATATAGAATCAACCAGTGGCGTACGACTAAAAATTCTAGGGTAAAAAATGAGACGTGACATCAAAAAGAGGAACAGCCTGTATATCAATGTTTGTAAAACTACTCCAGTCTATTGCTATTAACAATAGTAGTAGGCGGTGCAATTTTGAAATTTCTCAGTTAATTTATTTTTGACAGTTATTTATAAGGTGCCATGTTTTTAACATCTCCATAGTAACGATAGTTTTAAGTTATTAATTTATGACACTGTCAAGTTTAAAACTCTGTACCGCTATAATTTTAGAATCTTTGATCGTAGTTTAGTTCAAAATGAATATCATTCAAGAAGCTGCAAATTCCAGTAAATCTTTCTGGAACATACAATAATAATTATTTGTATGTTCCAGAAAGATTTACTGGAATTTTTTATTGTAGTTTTACATTTAATTTTCCATCTAAATAAACGTTAATCAAACTGACATTTCTACTTTTCCGTCCAGGGCACGAAAGTTTTTCATATCTAGCAACCACCTAGCAACCTATCACCTAGCATGTTTTACTTTCGCTTTCGGTTGCCTTATCAAGACAGAAAGTTACAATTTCGTAAAGGGGAAAATGAAAATAACTATTTTTTGCAATAATAACTTTGATACCAACCAAGATATATTTGTAAAACCTGTTGGTAGACATTTTTTCTAAAATACCACGTATACGACTGGAAAAATTGGATTTCTTACTATATCATTTTAGGTTTCAAACGAAGCACAACTTTTTATGAAGAATAACTTTTTTCACTAAAATGGATAATAATAGATATTTATGATATTAATATTAAAAGTGAAGTTTTATGTTGTGAGTGGAAAGGTTTGCGAAATGAGCGAAGCGTAGCGGATCGAATTGAACAATTTCACGAACAAAATAAAATCACTTTTAAGACTAATACAATGGTTTTTGTAAAACTGCTCTGTTTTGATAATAAAATAGATGAATTTAGAATGACACTGAACTTCAAATTGCATTTTAAAATATTCAGATAAGTACAAGTGTACTAATCATAGCAACCATAGCAACCGTTGCCAACGCTATGGTTACTTACAAATGCGTATACAGGGTGAGGCGCGAGAACCTTAGGGCATTTTTATATGAAGAAGTGTTGGGAGTGGAAGTCTAAAAGTTTGTACATTTATGATTTCAATTTTGACGAGCTAAACTAAAATATTTAAAACCCCTCACCATTTCCGGTTATACCGGAAGTTACAATCAACTTTCTTATTTTAAATGGGACAGCCTGTGTATTATTACATTTTCATAATGCCTGAAAAAAAGTAATAAAAATGATGTTTACAGTTCAAATTTGTCACGACCAATTAATGAGTTATAAACAAATGAAAATTGCAATTTTCCATTTTCAAAGCAGCTTAGCTTGAAAACGGGTCAAGATATCGGAAAACGGCTTACATGCCCCTATCCTAACTTTTTATATACTACGCTAGAGTACCTACAAAAAAAATATATATTTTTATAACAAACCGTAGGTAGGTAGGTCTTAATGAGTATAAAGCAAATCAATAGCCTGTCGTATTGGAGTCGGGTTTTAACCCATCGTCCTGACAGTTGTCAAGTCTGGAGTGCCCGAAAACCCAAATAAAGAGTTAATCGACTCAGGCAGCAACCCACATCCAACCAGACCACCAAAAGCACGGACGGCCGTTTCGGTCTCCTTAGACCTCGTCAGCGTACTATATTGGAGAGTCCGGAAGGATATGAATCGCTGCATGAATCGAAAACCCTATATGAAATCTCATTCAGCCGGTTACCAGTGGCCTCGAGACAGAGCGACATCTATCAAGAGAAACAACAGGCTCCCAGCCAAAACAAAACTCCAATGTGTATTATGGATTGCAGACACTCCAGGGGCTACGAGACTGACATCAGAAATGCATATTAAAAAGCCGAAGTATACTCAAAAGTCACAACAAACCGTAGGTAGGTAGGTCTTAATGAGTATAAAGCAAATCAATAGCCTGTCGTATTGGAGTCGGGTTTTAACCCATCGTCCTGACAGTTGTCAAGTCTGGAGTGCCCGAAAACCCAAATAAAGAGTTAATCGACTCAGGCAGCAACCCACATCCAACCAGACCACCAAAAGCACGGACGGCCGTTTCGGTCTCCTTAGACCTCGTCAGCGTACTATATTGGAGAGTCCGGAAGGATATGAATCGCTGCATGAATCGAAAACCCTATATGAAATCTCATTCAGCCGGTTACCAGTGGCCTCGAGACAGAGCGACATCTATCAAGAGAAACAACAGGCTCCCAGCCAAAACAAAACTCCAATGTGCTTCCTTCATATCCTTCCGGACTCTCCAATATAGTACGCTGACGAGGTCTAAGGAGACCGAAACGGCCGTCCGTGCTTTTGGTGGTCTGGTTGGATGTGGGTTGCTGCCTGAGTCGATTAACTCTTTATTTGGGTTTTCGGGCACTCCAGACTTGACAACTGTCAGGACGATGGGTTAAAACCCGACTCCAATACGACAGGCTATTGATTTGCTTTATACTCATTAAGACCTACCTACCTACGGTTTGTTGTGACTTTTGAGTATACTTCGGCTTTTTAATATGCATTTCTGATGTCAGTCTCGTAGCCCCTGGAGTGTCTGCAATCCATAATACACATTGGAGTTTTGTTTTGGCTGGGAGCCTGTTGTTTCTCTTGATAGATGTCGCTCTGTCTCGAGGCCACTGGTAACCGGCTGAATGAGATTTCATATAGGGTTTTCGATTCATGCAGCGATTCATATCCTTCCGGACTCTCCAATATAGTACGCTGACGAGGTCTAAGGAGACCGAAACGGCCGTCCGTGCTTTTGGTGGTCTGGTTGGATGTGGGTTGCTGCCTGAGTCGATTAACTCTTTATTTGGGTTTTCGGGCACTCCAGACTTGACAACTGTCAGGACGATGGGTTAAAACCCGACTCCAATACGACAGGCTATTGATTTGCTTTATACTCATTAAGACCTACCTACCTACGGTTTGTTGTGACTTTTGAGTATACTTCGGCTTTTTAATATGCATTTCTGATGTCAGTCTCGTAGCCCCTGGAGTGTCTGCAACCCATAATACACATTGGAGTTTTGTTTTGGCTGGGAGCATGTTGTTTCTCTTGATAGATGTCGCTCTGTCTCGAGGCCACTGGTAACCGGCTGAATGAGATTTCATATAGGGTTTTCGATTCATGCAGCGATTCATATCCTTCCGGACTCTCCAATATAGTACGCTGACGAGGTCTAAGGAGACCGAAACGGCCGTCCGTGCTTTTGGTGGTCTGGTTGGATGTGGGTTGCTGCCTGAGTCGATTAACTCTTTATTTGGGTTTTCGGGCACTCCAGACTTGACAACTGTCAGGACGATGGGTTAAAACCCGACTCCAATACGACAGGCTATTGATTTGCTTTATACTCATTAAGACCTACCTACCTACGGTTTGTTGTGACTTTTGAGTATACTTCGGCTTTTTAATATATATTTTTATGATTTTTTTTTAATATCGCTGATTTTTCATCACTTTGTATACAAATTACATCAGCACCATAAGATACTACGTGAAAAGTTAGGATAGGGACATGTAAGCAGTTTTCATCTATCTTGACCCGTTTTCGACCTAAGCTACTTTGAAAATGGAAAATTGCGATTTTCATTTGTTTATAACTCATAAACCACTCGTTACAATTTTGAACTACTAACACTATGTTTATTAAATTTTTTCAGGCAATCTGAAAATGTAATAATATACAGGGTGTCCCATTTAAAATAATAAAGTTGATGGCAACTTCCGGTATAACCGGAAATGGTGAGAGGTTGTAAATATTTTAGTTCAGCTCGTCAAACTCGAAGTTATACACGTACAAATTTTTAGACTTCTACTCCCAGGATTTCTCCATATAAAAATGCTCTAAGTTTCTCACGCCTCACCCTGTATACAAATAAAAAAGACGCTATAATAATTATTATTAATTGCAATTTCTGAACAATTATTATTGTCTTGTGTTCTTGACTAGGTATTTATTTTTTATTAATATGTGTGCCAGTAATAAAAAGAATATGAAAAAATCTTATTACCTATAATTTTGTCTGATTTCATCATGAGAAAATGTAGTTTAAAAAGAGAATGTATAGAAAAAGCAAGTAGAAATATTTTTAACACTAGTGTTAAAAGTATTTTTAACACGCTTCCATGTAAATAATCACTTTTATAAACACTGTCAGCTGTCGTTAAAAGTGTGACTTTTAATGGTAGTTGTACAAAAATTGTGGCAAAATTACATTGAACAAAAAAAAAGCATGTCTATTTTTTGGGCAAATAAAAGTGCAATTTAGGAAGACTTTGAAATAATTTCATGTTTAAGATTGAATCTATAAAGATGTAAAATGACAGATTCCAATTGTTTCCAATTTTTTTTACAGATTAGTTTCCCACGTATTATTTTTTTTTAATCCTGCCTAAATTACGTACTTCTCACTTCCTTATATAAAAAAATAGAACAGTATTAGGTTATTATGTAGCACATTTGATTTATTAAGTTAGATATCTATTTCAGAAGTAGAGATGTACCTAGAACAGAATTGAATAACAAACTGATTGGTCACACAGTATCAAGCAAAATAATCAAACCCAACGAGAAAGTATACAAGGGCAAATACCAGAATATCATTCAACTTGTCTGTAAAGACAGGTGTTACTTTATCGTTCATAATGTCGTAACAATAAGCAATAAAAACCCCCTTCACGGGGAGGGAGCGGAAGGGATGTAGCATTGACCTACAGGAATATGGATCCTCGGTTGACTGTTACACAGAACAAGGAACAGTATATAACGTAGCTGTATAAAATGGAGCTTAGGTAGACCTAGTATGAATCGGAGTTTGAGTTGTCCTACGTAGATAAATATATAAATATATAAATATATATATATATATCGTGGGCAGGTGAATTTTGGAAAACCACTTTTTCGTGATCTGGGGGTCATGATCGGTGGACATTTGATGAGTTTGGGTGATTTTCGAAAAGTGATGTCGTCCTCAATAGTGTATTTTTTGTTAAAAAATACACTAAAACAACATATGAGTAACAACTCACACCAGTCTTTAATAACGGTTTCCCTTGAGTTTCACTGGAAGTATTTTTTGACTAAGATATTCTTTGAGTAAGATAATATTCAAGAACATCCCAAAACGTAAAAACACAAGATCGAGATTCAATAATAAAAAGTAATGCATATTCGAGTAAATTTCTGAATAACTATTATTTCTGAAAGCAAAAAGCAATTTGTTGTATTTATTTATTTAAAAAAAAAATAAAGTCAACTTCTAGATATCAAATTTCTCCACAGTCGAGCAGGAAAACCATCTCTTGGCATATGCCAAAAGGTAAATACTATCCCCAGAGAGAAGCTCCGGAGATACTTTCACTTTTCCAATAATATGTATTTTATTTACAATCCAGCCTTTCTATATCGGGCCGAGAGAATCCAGTATGACTGGATAGGTGTTGGAATGTTTTTTCAAGAAATAGGCCAGATCCCGCAGAATAAATAAAAGTTCTGTTTTGTTTCTGTTTTACTTGATGAAAATTCAATAGAGAGCGGTTTATAGCTCCTATTCCTGCGATATGGAACGTTCCAAAGGCACGTTTAGCACGTCTCCGGGAAATTCGCTAAAACGTCACGATACTGCTTTTGGTTTGTTTTACATTTATGGAAATTTATAGCTTCACACTTAATTTCCGTATACAAGACTCTAACATTTATGGGAAATACAATAGGAAAACTGAGTTAACATATTCCATTCAACTTGGAATACAGAGCGCGTTTGCCTTTGCGGTTTTGGTCTTATATTTTCAGATATGGTAAAGCGTTTCGTAGGGGGTAAATTGATAAATCTTCTTCATGAAAATATACGCGTTCATTTAATAAGAAAAGTAATTTCTTGCATATTATAATTATTACATTATGAAAGTTTTTTTAATTTGAGTAAAAATTGTGAAGAAAGAATATAATTTATTATCATATTATTAAAAAAAATAATCATCATCAATCATTTTTATTATACAATAATGTAATTTACGTGATTTTATACGCTTTGAAGATCTTTTCAAGTAAATTTCAAAGTATTGATACCCAAAAAATACTTATGTAGGAAACCAACTTCTTCTACTACGCATGCTTTGATTGATTCACTTAGGCTGCTGAGTCGAGAATGAAACTTCAGCCTATTGTATTCTATAGGCTGAATTCTTCCATCTGGCATTTCAAAAATTTCCAAAGCCGACTAGATCCTGGTGTTTCTGCCGCCATATTGTCATGTCATTCTGTATTAAAAAAAATTTGAGACCCATGGGTCTCAAATTTTTTTAATGTTCAAACTTTTACCCTTCTTTTCCGAAAAAAGAATCACCGAATGACGTTGATATGACGTAGATATGACGTGAAATTGGCACCTTATGATTTTAATGCTATGAAAGGAGGGTAATTTTTCAAAAAAAAAGTTTTTGAACATTTTTTAATGTGATTTTTTGGTTTCTTGATTTCTTTTGTAAAAGAACGTAAGTCTGATTCATTCTCTTTCATTACATATTAAAGTTCGTGATCTGACGGCCTTCAAAAACGTAAATTTAGTGAAGGCGTCGACAGCCACGATGATGTGGACGTTAATTGCCTCGACTTGTTTTTGACAACGTACCATAGTGATCAACATGAAGCATATCCATGGGTGCAGCTGGTTTTGATATTGGGTTTAAGAACCCTTCCTTTCTGCCTGAAGGCTTCTTTCCATAAATGCAGTCTATACAACAAGCGATGTATCTTTCAACATACTTCCTCATTCGAGGAAACCAATAGTCCCTGCAGAGACGTTGCAATGTCTTTTCAACCGCAAAGTGACCCATTTCATCGTGGGCAGCACGTACCACTTGTTGTCGCAGACCTCTGGGGACAACCCATTGTACCTGAGAGCGGCCCGTGTGGCCCGAGTGACCTGCATGTGTAGGTCAGAGTGGAGGCAAGTGTGGCCTGACTTTGTTCCGGGCGTGAAGGATCGAGAGGATGATCCTGCCGATCGCCTGTGAGTGGTTTCTGTAACTGGGCGTGAAGGATCGAGAGGATGATCCTGCAGAACGCCTAGTGGTCTCTAACTGGACGTGAAGGATCAAGATGGATCCTGCTGACCGCCTGGTGGTCTCTGTGACCGAGAGTGAAGGATCGAGAGGATCCTGCCGACCACCCGTGAGCGACCTTGAGATCGGGAGGACCGAGGTGGGTCCTGGTTACCACAGCGTGCCTTGGCGCCGGAAACCTTGGCAAGGCTACGATTGAACGCGTCGACAGCCACGATGATGTGGACGTTGCCTCGACTTGTTTTTGGCAACGGACCATAGTGATCAACATGAAGCATATCCATGGGTGCAGCTGGTTTTGCTATTGGGTGTAAGAACCCTTCCTTTCTCCCTGAAGGCTTCTTTCCATAAATGCAACCTATACAACAAGCGATGTACCTTTCAACATACTTTCTCATTCGAGGAAACCAATAGTCCCTGCAGAGACGTTGCAATGTCTTTTCAATCGCAAAGTGACCCGTTTCATCGTGGGCAGCACGTACCACTTGTTGTCGCAGACCTCTGGGGACAACCCATTGTATTCCCTTTACGGTAATTCGATACACTCTGCCATCTCTAAGGGCATAATTCTTGTACACCTCCCTGTCTTCAGCTGTTTCTGGTGGTCAATACTTTCCAGACCACCAGAAACAGCTAAGGGCACAAGAATTATGCCCTTAGAGATGGCAGACTATATCATGCGATACACTCTGCCATCTCTAAGGGCATAATTCTTGTACACCTCCTTGTCTTCGGATGATCCTGCCGATCGCCTGTGAGTGGTTTCTGTAACTGGGCGTGAAGGATCGAGAAGATGATCCTGCAGAACGCCTAGTAGTCTCTAACCGGACGTGAAGGATCAAGATGGATCCTGCTGACCACCTGGTGGTCTCTGTGACCGGGAGTGAAGGATCGAGAGGATCCTGCCGACCACCCGTGAGCGACCTTGAGATCGGGAGGACCGAGGTGGGTCCTGGTTACCACAGCGTGCCTTGGCGCCGGAAACCTTGGCAAGGCTACGATCAACGGCTAAAGAGCAAGATGTCTTGAGTAGAGTCTTGAGTCGAGTAACTTCAGCAATGACCTTGAACAGTGATTTACGTCTCTTCAGCAAGGTGATGTCAAAGCTCTATAGAGAGGCTACCAAGAAGGCTAAGCGTTAGTTAGCGTTAGTTAATGATAAGCTTAAGCAAGCTTTAGGAGCAAGTGTAAGTTTTAATCTCTTTAGGGAGTGAGCCGAGACGTCGCAAGGCAAGAGAAACGGTGAGTGACTAGAAAAACGACGGCCCTGACGAAATAAATTTGTGTATTTACATGTGAGTAATTCTCTCCCTCTTTTCTGCGTTACAGTTTGGACCGAATGACATGAAAAAACTAACGTTTCAATGACGTTGAATGACGAGTTATTATCCCAAATTTTGTTTCAGATTCTTAATAAAAAATTATAAAATAGTGCAACTTTTTCTATTTTAACCGACCTCGTATCTCTTCCAGTCACAATGGTGGGCGTCGTATATTAATTGTTAACCACCATGTGCAATAAGAGTAATAAATAAATAGAATTATTTGACAGAATTGCAATTTTAAAAACTAGCACACGAGTCAAGAGAGAAAATTCTGTTATTCATATGTGCCTTTGATGCACTTTGTTGCGTAGAGTTTCGCTCTGTAGCATTTTATCTACCTGCAAAGCAAATAGATTTTCATACTTTGATGTATAGCATACAATTTTCCAACAGTCAATTTTTTGTTATTTTATTTTTTTAAATTTGTTTCGCACACACTCAGAGTGATACAGTTTCTCATCCTTCTTTATCAGACAGCTTCAAAATTTTTCAAAACATTTCAAATGGGTCAAGATGAATCACACATCGCTTTCCAAAACTTGCACATCAAACGTTCTAAAAATTTTAACAGTAAAGTTGAGTGTTTTTTGTATACGAAGAATTGACAATAATTTATTATTGTCAATATTTCAAATTTCAGCAATGATATTCCCAATAAAATTTATTTTGCATCCCATAACTTATCATGCCTTTGATTGTATTTTATTCAGATCCTACCTACCATTCAGATTATTAGTCACTTATATTACTACCACATATCAATCATTTTAGCTGCCATTTCTAAATTTTATATTATTTTTATTTATTTATTTATTTTAAAATTTATTTTATTTACTTATTTACTGATATTATTTTTGTATTATATTTAATTAAAGCCTTGTAATTAGTTTTTTGATATTTATTTCCAGTGATTTTAATTTTATTAATCGATTTCTACCGATGTATTGAAGAAAAATCGGATTTTTTGTGGCCACTTTGCCTACAAATTAGATTTTTTTCCCGCTAGTGGCCGAACGAAAAAAAAATTTAAACTGTTAATGTCAGTCTATGGTCCTATATTAATCACATGACTCCTCAAAGTTTAAATTTTTTATGTTTAAAATGAATCTCAATCTCGCGAGTGATGGATCATCCTGTACTTTGTCATTGTCCAGCTTCTTCAATATCAGTAATCCGTATCCTGAAAAATCTGGACCATAGTCTGGTCTGATAGAGATAGAATTGGGCAGATCCCACCACGACTCATCCTTCAGTACGACCGAGCAATCGTGTGGTTGGGGGATGTTTAGGGTGTAGGGATTTGTCCATAGAAGAGGTACAAAAGGCCCAACGGAGGCCTAGGTGCCAGTGAGAAATCACCCTCTCTGCCACAACCCAGATCCAAGCAGCGTTTTATGCAGTACGTTTTAAGATTGGGATTATTACACAGGAGTTCAACAGAATATTTCCAGGAATTTATGGGCAGCTGCGACAAACATGCAGCCACCTTGTCCTAACAATTTTTTTTAATTATCCGGACGTCAGCACAGTAGCCACATCAAGTAAAAGATTAATGGGAAGTTCTTCAGGGTAATCAAAGTGATTCATTGTTTAATTAATTACAATGCAATTTCTGATCCTGAAAAAGTACCACGATTTAAACTACGTGGAACAATTTTGGTACAACTGAATCGTCCAACATCACAAAGGTAATTGAAGATACAAATATTTACTGCGTAAATAAATCGAATGCGATCCCTGATCGTTCTTGTGATTGTGCGACACTCCTTTAAAACGATTCAGCGTATATTGTCAAAAATTATCCCATCATCAAATTTTCAGGCGGGACCAGAATAAAGTCAACTGGATTTCAGTAATAAATTATTATATTAATCTGATCTATCATGACATTTTTTAATTGACGTTTTTCCTCTGGGTAGAATTCTAATAATTATTATTCGTGAACGATCATTGATTGTTTAGTATGCGGGATTCAACAACGGAACCCGACTTAATTCAGCCGTGATAGGGAGTTAGGGAACTGGAGCATTTATTACTCTGAATCCAGAGTATTGGACACTTTCATCGCTACTGCTGCTGCTTTGTTGCAGTTGTAGCCGAAACTTCTGAAAAAAAAACTGCACGAACATGCAAGTTTTAAGCTTGAAATTATGATCCTTTATAAATCAAATGGTTTTGCAATTGCTATGAGTGGATGGTGATATCAGTGAAACACATCATGCAAGCAGGCCTATTCTCTCTGATGGCGTAAAACTCCTTTTCATGGAGATGCAATCTACTATTAAATAAAGCATTAATATTCGCTTTACCACGCACAAAAGGAACTTCATGAAAAATCGGAAATCTATACAAATAAATTTCTGCTGTTCTATAGCGCGGTCTCGGGCAGAACGGCTGTACCATCTGCTGCCAAGAACCTATGTCCTCGAACTTGTTCTTACTATTTATTGCCCTAAAAATTCTCCATAAAACCCAGAATTAAGACCGAGAACAGTTTAAGGTTCTCATTTGGTCAACTGTATACCTACATATAAAATGCCACTCGACATAAATAGCCTAATTAATTAGCTCAACGGAAGGTCTGAATATTCTGACGAATCTCACCATCTCGTGGATGATATGCTTACTCATGACATCTGTATCTGACATAATGTGCTGACAAGCCTTAACAAGGACGAGTCAGCGAGATCTGCATATTCATAGCCCGCTGTTGTACGCTCTTAGGAGATGATGTGAAAGTATTTATATTTTTTTGGGTGCGAATTTATTAATATGAACGTTAAATGAGTTAAATTTTTATAGGGGCCTCATTGAACGAATCCGTTTAATACCGAATTCTGTTCATTTGAACAAGAAAATTATACTATCAAAATATGACTCTTCGACAAACTATCACCATCCATTAAAATTAATTATAACTAAGCCTTGGTATAATAGTGCCTTCTCTAACTAACACCTTATCTCCGCTGGCCCTATGCAAACACCATCATTTCACATCCGTGATCGTAACTGGAAACACCTCAAACTAATCCCTTGCATGCTCACAAACCATGAACCGCAAACCAAGTACCTTAGCATCAACGGGATGTGATATTTACCATCTGAAATTATATTTGACGGTTGTTTCAGTTAAATAAAATTTATTCGATTTCTCCTTTTTGCCGAAAACGATCAAACTGTTAAAGACAGAGAGAGGAGATTGGACTTCCATTTTTAAATTTCATTTCCAGAAAAAAATTTCTTGCAAGCGGTTTTTTGGTTTTCAACCTGAGCGTGGTTTGACTGTTTCAACTTACTTTGACTTTGGCATTTCGACAGTTCATTAAAATTAGGATTTGATTATGCGATCAAAGTGGGAAAAACAATATTAATGTGGGTGTTGGGTGAGTGATGGTGAGTCTAAATCCACAAATGCTACCTCCTATAATCTTTATCGGAAAAAGTGTAATAACTTACGAGTACTTTACAAAGAAAGAATTATCTTTCATATTTCAAGAAAATGTTTTCAATTGTCTTTCCATTTTTGTATAATAGCTTTGGCTGTGCCTTTAAAATTGGATGTTTTTCAAATTTTTGACGTTTTTGTTTGTTGCAATTTTTAATAATAATTATTGTTATTGTAATGATGTAACGAAATCCAAGGCTTTCGTTGGTAATAATTATTATTTATTTCATTATTAGAGGGGTTTATCAGGAGTGATACAGTTTTTGCGACAGTGATTAGCAGGTTATCTCCGCCAGCACCGGCTATATAAAGAGAGCCAAATGAAGAGCTGACCGGAGGATCCGAGGTACTGACTCGAGAACAACTCTCTCTCCCTGTGAATTGAGCTCGGAGATCACCGGGGGCATGTATTGAGTGCACCCTGTCCCATTTACATAGCCGGGTACGGTAGGTCGGTGAAATGAGTCGAACCTAGCTGTAACCGGGCATCAGCAGACCGACCAGATTGGCGCCCAACGTGGGGCCAAAATATTGTAACGGGATTTTCTGTTAGGTCGTGGTGATTTCTGATTTCTGTATGGGCCGGCTCTCGTCCTCCACAATCGATCCGATTGGCCGTAGATAGCCGCGTCGAGGCGTGTGTTAAGCCTATTGGTTGTGATGCGCCGCCGCCGTCAATCAATTCACGGCCGAATTTACACCAGTGATCTGCTCGCCGTCGCACCGTGCGTGTCGATCATCGCAGTCTCCGGAATACGCGCCGGGAAGATACCCGGGAGGGTATTCTCCGACGGCGGGGCTACCTGAAACAAAGTCCGTTCCCGATGCCTCAATATGACCTCGGGACGGCTGTTACTGAATCCGGCCCTCAATACAGGCCGGATAGGGACTGAAGGGATCTCGGATGAAGTTGTTCTCGAGTCAGGACCTCGGATCCTCCGGTCAGCTCTTCATTTGGCTCTCTTTATATAGCCGGTGCTGGCGGAGATAACCTGCTAATCACTGTCGCGAAAACTGTATCACTCCTGATAAACCCCTCTAATAATGAAATAAATAATAATTACCAACGAAAGCCTTGGATTTCGTTACAGAGTCAATTACGAAAATGATAACACAAAATTAAAACTTTTCTCTATTTTTCTCAAAAATGGCTCAAAAGAGTTAAAATATACAGCAACAGAAGCAGCTTTACAATCTTGACAAATGGTCATATGGTCAACAAAAAAATTCATAAATGCGAACGATTGTGGCATGAGAAGAGAAAAAAACATCTTCAGAGACGAGTTTTAGTTGTTCCCGCGGTTTAGTTGCATTTTTCTCGGGGCTGGAGGCCTGATTTTAGGCCTGATTATGAGGACTCCCCCAGGTGGCGCTTAAAGGAACTAAAAATCTTGGTCTTTTGGTTATGTTCTGTTTATGATAATGTCGAATAATACACTTATTAACTTTCTGCATCATTGCTGATATGCAATTACTCCTTGCATGAGATGATATTCCCACAGAAGGTATAATTTATATTCAAGGCATTTCCATGCAAACTATCATTTCATCCTCTGAAACATACCCTCCATGTCTTAGACAGTTCCATAACAATAATGCATATTCACGGACATTGTTCCAGGGTTTCGTATTCATGGCTCCGTGTGTAATAATCCCGAGTGCTGGCCCAGTGGTTGGAGTGCAATTAGATTCCTCACTCAAGACGAGCCGTAAATGCTCCTTATGCAAATGCGGGACGTAACGCAAGCTTTAGGGAAACGCCCAAGCTGAAAGCTGAAAGAACACTGATTATGCTCCTATTCGGTGTTCGGTGGATCTTCAATGGAGGCGAGAGTTGTATTTGAATGTGCCCTGACTGTCTAGGGTTGTAATCTATTGTTACGTGGTTCGTTTCTCCCAGGTCTGGGGTATTCTTTTGTAGACAGGTGAAAAGAGAAAAATACAGGGCGTTTGAAGAGTTTAGGAAACATCGAAATTTCGGTACAGTACATTAAAATTGATGAACGATGTTGGGATTCCATTGGTAGATGACAATAATTTAACGCTTTTCGAACGGAGCACGTGATTCTGGATAAAGGAACGAGAAAACTTTTATTCTTTGCTCCTGCAAAAATTATTTTTATAGCTAGAAACTCTTTCTGAAGTAAATAAACCAAACAATTGTATTCTTTACAGAAATAAAACAATATTCCTTTTAAGAAGACATCGAATCAAAAAAAAAATTAAATAAAGCACCCTGTCGGGGTATTTATTACGCTCTTAAATCCAGGAAGATTTTTCTTCCAGAAAATCAGAGCGAAAAGTATAATTTTTTAATAAAATCTTCTGAGCTTCAAACGGGGTGTTTTAATCGTATAAGACTCACAACACAACCCTGGCAGGCTCAGAAGGAATTTTTTCACGTACAGTTGAAACTAGAGGAGTTATTGGTCTGCAAATAATTGGAATTGAAAACTTCGACTTCACCATCGGGTCATTTGAAACGTTTCAGGCCTTTCACTTTCTCCGCATAAAGAATGACCTTCGCCTCGTGGGAGCTGGTTCTCCCACCTAGATCCACTGGATTGGTTGTTGTTTGGTCTCGGGAGCATGTTTGGTCATCGACAGTACTAATTAAAAGTCGCAAAAATTCAACACCATCAATCAAAGGTGAAAGAAAATAATTTATCAATGCTTTCTGTCGATAAGGCCTGAAACTATTCAAACGACCCTCGTAGTTCACAGATTTACCACCATGACTTCTATCAGCGTAGAAGTGTCTTCAGCCGGAAATTCAGGTCTGCGCTGTCGAAATATCGATTGTAACGTTAAATCACATCCTGATTCTGATAAGAAGATCACCGTTTATCTTATGATTCGAAGCTTATCGACATGCCTCATTCTCACTATTCAATCTATGAAGAGTCTACCCAGAATGCAATAGTATATTCGTCAATTATTTGTTGACTCCTGATTTCTGCAAATTCCAATTTTAGGTGAAAAAATGTAATATGTAAAAGGGCTTGAAAAGAAGTTAGCGTAATATGAAAATAATTCATTCATGAAAAGAAAATTGAAGAATCTCCAGTAGAAAACTTCCCACCCTTCACTGATTTTAGAATAATGCGAGTGAAACGTAACAGTTACACTTTTAGCACTATTTGAAAATGCGCCAACGACAGAAGCAATTTATTTTATTAAATTTTCAATCTAGCCAAACATGGAAGTATTAGTATAATGTGACAAATTACCTGACCTTTCCGGAAAGAGCGATTAATAAAACGACGAATCTGTTCAGTGTAGCCGATAATCCCCAGCCGTATTGCCTGGAATCTATCCGGTGTTTGGCAATATTTATGAGATTTCAACCCAGGCTCACCGAGTGGAAATTTACGATACGTCCGGGATTGCCAGGATTTATTACCATCGATCTTTGCTAATTTACATCGAAAACATTGTACGGGTTCTGATGCATCTTTCATGGCCGATACCTTTGGAGGATCCACGATCACGTTCCGTTAAAATAATAAACACCTCCCCGCTGAAATTCTCCAAATTAATGCCATTCCGTTGAACGTAATTAAATGGAAGTTTTCCTTGATGGATGGATGGATGTGAGACATTTAGGTCAGTATGTAAATTAATTTTTTCTCTAATTATCGATTTATACATTAAGAATCGTATCGTTGCTCTATATCTCTATTAATTTCCATGTTAAATTTTCGGACATCAAGGTTGATGTCTTAGTTCCATGACAAATACCGGATATTAATTAAAAAAATCATTTACATATCCAAAAAGTACCCAATCAGTCAACTGACGGCGACAATATTTACTCGTCATCACCCTTCGTTAATGAACTAATTTTCTATTCATAAGTACCTAGTATCGAATGGATATCAATTACAGGGTAGTATATCGCACCATAATTCAACCCTGTCATTAGGTAAATACCTCCTTCTACCCCAAGCTGTAAATAAAAACCTTTTCATTTTCAATTACACAGGGTTAGTCTACGTTTTATGAAACGACTAATTAGGAACTTTTTGAAGAAACCTTTTGAACGTATTGTGGTCTTTAATAGGATGTGCTCAGAGATCCATAATCTGGAACTAATGACCTGGAAAGTACTTACCTATTTTCTAGAGCGCGTCTGATCTATTAGGAATGGTAGTGACGATTTATAGAAGTCTGCACATCCAGCTTCTTCCTTCGTGATCTTAAAACCGAGTAGCCCTTTCTGTCGCTGCTGTCGATCAGCTTGCTCGGTCAGGTTTATTTTTTTGCACCATCTATCCAGACGCAACGTTGCCAGTCTACTATACAGCATTAAATTTCACAAAATCCTTTTCTACAAAAAAAAATTTCCTGGATTATGTAAGAAACCCAGAAATCTAATGGAGGCTGGCAAAAGGCAACAATATCATCGTCTCGATTATATCGCGAAATGAAACCTTCGACTGGTCTGGGATGATAAAAATTCCATCAACAAAAAAATGATTTCACCGTACCGAATGCAACGCAAATATGTTATGACACAGACCAAATGTAGGCAGTCAAAACATTTTTAAATTTTTTACATTCGGAAATATTTTTGTATTCACTGGTATCGATGTACAAAATATCAAATGCCAAATGCAACCGGTCGAGATTTGACCTAGTTGGAATAAACATCCGATGCATAAGAGAAATAAACTTCCGATGCAAGTGAAGTGGAGTTGAGTAGAGCAATCATTTTCTAATTTTCTCAACTGTCACTGACTACTGCAGCAGTTGAGGAAATTGAGAAAATCTCCATTTTGCCCAGGAGACTCGACAACTATTCCTGTTGGATTTAAAGGCAATATACCAATCGAAGTTAGAAACGAGTTTGGGGACATGTACACAAAAGGGGACATGTACATCGAGGCAAGCATACGTACTCGAGTTGCTGCCTTCGGGTTGAAAAGCGCCAACACTGATCTTCGCACAAGCGTGTAAGCTCGAAAGCAGTTACCTTCTTATCCGTCCAGGACCAATCAAAGCCTTTCTTCGTTAAGTAGGTGAGAAGTATCTCAATTAGCGCATAATTTTGAACAAAATGTCTAAAATAGCCTGTCAAGTATACGTACTCGAGTTTCTGCCTTCGGGTTGAAAAGCGTCAACATTGGTCTTCGCAGAAGCGTGAAAGCTCAAAAACAGTTACCCCCTTTTATCCGTCCAAGACCAATCAAAACCTTTCTTCGTTAATTCGGTGAGAGGTCTCCCAATTAGCGCATAATTTTGAACAAAATGTCTAAAATAGCCTGTCAAGCATACGTACTCGAGTTGCTGCCTTCGGGTTGAAAAGCGCCAACATTGGTCTTCGCAGAAGCGTGAAAGCTCAAAAACAGTTACCCCCTTTTATCCGTCCAGGACCAATCAAAGCTTTTCTTCGTTAATTCGGTGAGAAGTCTCGCAATTAGCGCATAATTTTGAACATAATGTCTAAAATAGCCTGTCAAGCATACGTACTCGAGTTGCTGCCTTCGGGTAGAAAAGCGCCAAAATTTGTCTTCGCAGAAGCGTGAAAGCTCAAAAACAGTTACCTCCTTATCCGTCCAGGATCAATCAAAGTCTTTCTTCGTTAAGTAGGTGAGAAGTATCTCAATTAGCGCATAATTTTGAACAAAATGTCTAAAATAGCCTGTCAAGCATACGTACTCGAGTTTCTGCCTTCGGGTTGAAAAGCGCCAACATTGGTCTTCGCAGAAGCGTGAAAGCTCAAAAAAGTTACCCCCTTTTATCCGTCCAGGACCAATCAAAGCCTTTCTTCGTTAATTCGTTGAGAGGTCTCGCAATTAGCGCATAATTTTAAAATAATATCTAAAATAGCCTGTCAAGCATACGTACTCGAGTTGCTACCTTCGGGTTGAAAAGCGCCAACATTGGTCTTCGCAGAAGCGTGAAAGCTCAAAAACAGTTACCCCCTTTTATCCGTCCAGGACCAATCAAAGCCTTTCTTCGTTCAGTCGGTGAGAGGTCTCGCAATTAGCGCATAATTTTGAACAAAATGTCTAAAATAGCCTGTCAAACCTAGGAACTGTCATTTCTCCAGGTCGCACTATTATTGATTTCAAACCTGAAATACTCGATAGATGTTTTCAAAAATTTAAATTTACTGAGGTTTAAGGTAAACTTTCCTGTTGTTGGAGCAGCAAGACCTTTTCCAAATTTGCGAACCCCTGTGCTACAGTTTTGGAAAACAAAATAACATCATCCAAATAAATTGCGGCAATTTCGCTAGCAGGTTCTAAAACCTTATTCATGAGCCACTGAATAATTGCACTTGGTACGTTTGTCAGCCCAAAGGGTAGTCGATTATATTCAAATTGACCTTCCGCTGTAAAGGCTGTATTATATTTCTTCGAGCTCTCAGCGATGGGAATCTGACGGTAGCCTGATTTCAAGTCCATGCAGTAAAAATGACACTTATTTGCAGCTTGTCAAACTGGTCATCCACCATGGCTAGTGATAACGGTCTTTGATGGTCATCTTGTTGAACTTGCGATAGTGAACACACATCTATTGTTCACCGTTCTTCTTACGAACGAGTAGAATGCGCGACGAATAGGGCAAATGTGATTCTCGGGTAACCTCAGTAAGTCCTCTAAGATTTCTCTCGCGCACATTCTTGCTCAGTCTTCGTCATACGGTAAGGCCTATAACAAAAGGGCTTCTCATTTTCTAACTCAATCTCAACCTCTGTCGATTGGCACACCCGAGTTCATGGGTGCTTGTTGCCTAAAAATATCACCAGTTGTAAACTTGTTTTGCTTCCTTTCTATAGCATTGAAAACACGTTCACCTTCCCCCGTTTCAGGGTGACAAGGCCAGCCTCTGGCTGCCGAATACTTGGACAACAGTTGTTTTGTAAGTCAACATTTGACAGATTCACGACTAGCAACGCCGGTTGATTGTCTCTATTTATTATTAGTAAGGTATGAGGAATACAATACTCCTGCTAATCCTTTGCGAAATATTTTTGTGGGAAGAGAGCTCTCCTGAATACAAGGGAGAGACGTGGTCTTGTGTACTATCGCGGGAATTTCTGAGAACCATATTATGTACGAGCAAGTGCCGAGTCCGCAAATTGTTATGACCCTGACGCTCTTTTGGTTACCTACGAAGTCTTGGTGCTGACTTCTGCGTTACAGATTATAAGTAAAAAAAGTTACACGATTTTTAAAGAGAAGCATAAGAACCATAAGTTAGTTAAATAACATGTTCGTAGACAGATTCTCATTTGGTCACGAATTTAGAAGTATCTAAAATAGTTCAATTTATTGTTCAACGGTTTAATATTCTTGACTAACGTTTGTGTTATGTATCCTTAGTTTATTTAACTGCCATTACTTTTGTATGTGCTATATACTGTTAATAATAATTGAACAGTCTTGGATGGAATCGAGTCTTAATGATTGATAACGAAATCCAGATAGAGAATAAATGCAAGTAAATGGAGGTGAATGAATAAGAAATAAATGTTTGAATTACCTACAGCAAATTTCGAGTTTTATTTATAATTACCTACTAAAATAGTCAAATATCTAACAGTTTGAACAACAGAGCAACCCGATACGGCAATTGTGTTCTAGCGAAGCTCGTAAAGATGTCCTTACAAGTTAAAAGGATAGATGTTCAACCGCAGATATCCTTTAAGACATTTTTATCTCATCCAACGTTTCAAGTAGTCTAAGGTCTCTTCCCTTTCAGGTCCTAAACAGCTCAAATACAAGTAACCGCAAAAATTAAATGGACTTTTTCGTACCAGCAATTTTGGTTAAATGAACAGAATTATTTGAACAATTATTGTGTTCTTTAAAATATATTGAAAGGAACGGCCGAAATAGAGCCGGTGAATTTGGAAAAATCCAGATTAATGGAATGAAAAAATGGCTAATTAAATGATACGAGAATTTAAATTATAGAAGATAATTGTTATTAATTACCAGATCAAGAATGTACTCCTCAGCAAATTAATAAAAATTAACCCTTCAAAAATTAATCTGTGAGAGTTTCGTCTTCAATCACTCCGAATCTGATTAATGAACAATAAGGCAGCTAACATTATCGGAGCATTAAACCGTGATTATGCTTAATTATTTATGAGGACAGTGATATAGTGGCATTGAGCTACAAGGTTATGGCATTATCCTAATATTTAGACGTTCCAAGTTCCTCCATTAGTCACAATCCTAATGGAGTTTGTCGCAGTCCCGATCTCCTTCTCCTATAGTTGTTGGCTTCATATTGAATAATTCCAGCTAACAATCTTCCCTCCAATATTATTCGCCAGTATGATCTCAATCTGTACCTACTAGACTAATATCTTAGACTAATGGCATCGGCCAAACTGAATCAAAGTTTCATAAAGGAAAATTATAATTGATTAATCTGAAATCTGTTCAATATATTCATGACATAATTTGTCCCTTCGATCGTATAGAGACTAAATGATTAGTTTAGGGAATAAAAGGGGGAGAACGCTTCATTGCGACTATCTTAAAAAAAAAAAAAACAATCACTATGCAAAAATAATCTCAATGATGCACTAGTCTTTTGTATTTCTGGCAAAAAAGGAAACACAACTCTCCTTTATGTCATTGTACTTAGATCCCGGTTTAACTTCTTGATTCCAAGTTATTCCAAAGACGTTTCAGAAGTACCTGAGTTATTTCGGGATAGTTTACATAAAGTACTGAAAGCATTCAATTCCAAAGTTATAACTCAGTTATAGGAATTTCCGCAGGTTCAAGTTTATTAACTTGTTTTCCCAACAAAACTGAGTAATCACAATGGAATATTTTGATACATGTTTTAATAAGGATTCTTTTATTTGTTGTGCTTTTATTCTTGTCATTCCTCTTTTATTGACTTCTATTGTGTATGTATAATTAAACGCAGACTTTTTCTTGTCGTTCTTTTCATTTGTGCTAGCCTGCAGACAAGTTTTACTTTTCCTTCTCTAGATTTTATTTAAAATCACCATTGCTCACGTTTTGTATACATATACAGTTTCCTATGAATTAAAGATTTGCTCTAATAAACTTTTATTAATAGAAAGATAGCGAATATATCTTTTATTCAACATTGTTATTTAAAAATTTATTACTTACCCCTAAAGGTTAAGATATGTTTGCGAAAAATCACGAGACACACCCAGTCTTAATATTTAAGCGGATTTTGTTTACTTAAAATTATTCAACTACTTACTCTGATCCCCTCAGAGACACTCTTTCATCTGATATTAATTTTTTTAGAACTTCTTACACTTTTTTGTCTTTTATTGGTTATTGTTTTATTTTTATTTTTCTTTAAGGAAAAAAGCAGTTTATTGCAAAGTTCAGCTTCCTTGAGGTGGGACATCATTGGGGTCTTGGTCATCATGCAGGGCATTTTCCAGTGTATCCGAAATGTTATCCTTCGATCTCACATCACTGACTGAGCAGCATACATTCTCAGAGGAGATGTTACTTCTTAGATTCTTCACAGTGAGGGGATGGTTCATTGCCGCCTTGGAACAGAAATTTGTGAGTATGACGGGTATGGCCAGTTCTTATTCTTGATAGCACTACCTGACTTTGTCTATTTTCAGGAAGTGACAGGGTTTGGTGGAGGGTAGTCTTCTGTGTCTTCAGCATGGATGGACTGACTCTCTTGCCATTTGCGTTCCCACGATTATATTGACAGTGCTTTGATGTGGGCTTTCATATCCGGCTGAGTATAGAAGTTGAGTTTGGTTGACGTTTCGTTACTGATCGCGTTCATTTCCATAAATTCCAAAATGAGATGGGACAATTATTATGAAAGTTAGATTAGATATTTGGGGGTGTCTTGAAGCAGTAGGCATAATCTTTTGGGTGGTAGATTGGTTAAAAATCCATAAGGAAGGTCATTTGGTCCAGGGCGGGAACTCTTGCATGTCGTTAGGGCATCCTTGAGTTCGTTCATTGAGATTGTCTGGATTTATTGCGGAGTTGCTGGCATCTTCGCATATTGTTGCATGCAGCTCTTCTTGTTGCTTGAATGGTAGAAAGGTTAGGATGAAGTTCTTTGTAACTAGACGAACGTTGGAAAAAGGTGCCTAATGTGTTAGCTATTTGATTTTCCGATATGATGATTTGTCTGCTATTCCCTATGCGGTGTATTTCGAAGGAATAGTTTATACATTTAATTTTCCTGACCAAGTTCCATACTTTGGTGATGGATGATGGATGTATTGTTATTCATCATGGTGGATGTGAGTTCAATCCAGGATTTTCTTTTGTTGTTTTTAATAACAAATCTGGTCCTTCCACGTAGGCGTTTGAATTCAAGGAGATTTTCGGAGTTTCTGCAGCTTCTGCATATTCGTGGTTCCACCTTTGCACTCTGTTGTGTTTAGGATGAGCTTGTTTACCCACACAAGCTGTCCCTGCATGCATGAGAAGATTGGTAAAAAGTGACACCATTTCGTTACCGCTGTTGACACTGTTTAGGTAGTTGTCGTCAATGTGATCATTGATATACTCAGATTATTTCGACCAGTTTGCAGTCTTTAGTTTCCGGGTTGGGGGAGTACTGGGGTTTTTTGTAGTTGGAGCGATGTAGGTGGTCAATCATGATAACAGGAAAGTGGTCACTATTATAGAGTTGTGTTTCAGTAGACCAGGTAAGGCATGGCGCTAGTGTTTCATCGTAAAGAGTTAGATCTATCGTAGAAAAATCCCCAGTGACAGCATTGAATCGGGTTGGCTCGCCAGTGTTTAACAGGAGAAGTTGATGGCTCTTAATATAGTTTTCAATTAGTGCTCCACGGCTGTCTGTTTTCTTGGAGTTCCAGATTAGATATATTGTGGGCTTTTAGGTCTCCTAGAAGCTGCTACTACTTAGAATGTTCCAGAAATAGAAGATTAAGAATTCCTAAAAGACATTCCAGATGTAGTTAGTTCTAGAAGACGTTCCAGAATAACGCTAAGGGTTTATATAAGCGGAGAAAGTGAGCGGTGTCTGTCAGTTCAGTGTACACAGCGAAAAAGAAAGTGAAATAAGTGAGCGATAGTAGACAGTGTGCTATTTTAATACGGCAATACTGGTGTAAAGACAGTGTGTTATTTACAGAAGTAGTAATAGTAGTGTGATTATGATATTGAACTTGTAAATTAGTATAAGTAGTGTTAGTGTGAATTGTAAATTAAAGTAAGCGATTAAATAAAGTAATTAAATCATCAATAATTGACTTTCCAAATTATCGACGAGCCCACGCAGGAGGAACATTCGTAAGAATAGAGGACCTACTTATTTTAAGAAACTTATTCAAAATGTCATTTTAAATTTATATCATACTACAGCACAAAATTAGTAGGTCACATTTTGGGGTTGACTTTAAAAAACAAATGATCTATACAAGCAGCAGAGAAGTCAGAAATCACATTTTCTAAACCAGTAAAATTATAGGCGATTATTCCAAAACCTTCCCTAAGTTTCCTCTACTGCTGTGTGAGTTAATGCGTTGTCGTCATGTAGTAAAAGACCATTTACTCTAAAAGCCGCAAGAACTTTAGTGATTTTACAAAGCCAGTGCTTCTAAAGCAAACAACTTTACGCTTTCCACCTAATATTTTTCCACTAAACGTTGTTTTTTAGGGCAGTCGGGCTTAAAGATTCTTGAGTCATGAACAACAAACTAAGCTCTGGTTTTTGAAAATCAACAGTTTATGGGCAAACAGGAAGAAACTTTTTCAATTGAAGGATAATAAAATTTATGATGATTCTTTCGTTCAAAAACAGCAGTTTTTTATTCAGTGAATTCATGAATTCATAGAAATTTGTATTAGGTAAGGAATGTATGTCTTTTTACTCTTTTTTACCAAAATATTTCAAAATTTTGAAGGGGTTGATTGATTCAATTAGAAAATTTAAACGAAAAAGCTTGTTCACTACAAGTTTATTATTAACCAATCAGTTAAAGAGTATGTTGGGTCAAATGGTTGTGTAAAATGGTGTTGTAAAAGATGTCTTCAGAAAAATTCAGAAAAACTTATCACAATATGGTATACAGTGGGCTCAGACTCAAAATTGTGGGTCAGAGGGACTAGCACTAGCACAAGATCATGAAAAGACCTTCTGACCTTTATTAAAAAATAGGAAGGTAGGAGGAGTAAGAGTCCCACCATGGTTTGGCCTAGTCGCTGGGGATGCACTGCACAACCTCCTCCAACCATACTACTAACTATCGTAGTATGATGGTATGGAAAAATTTCCTCCTATTAACTCGTTTCTAAAAAAATACATTATCGATGTGTGTTGTTGTCGGTAACAGGCTCAAGCTAGTGGTTCTATTATTACTTGCAATGCTTTAATAAATCGATAAAATATCGTATAAAGTATAGCCTTGGTAGTAAACTTGATATTTTATGGTGCATGTTGCTGAAGTGAGCTTATCTCGGACACATTGAATCGGATGTTTCTATAAAGTACTCTCTGTCCCTTCCTGATGGGTGTTGGAGATGTTGAAGATATGTTTATCCCCTAGAAATTGATAATTTAGCAAAATTCCTAGCCCGCTAACGTTGTGAATGTATACAGTGTGCTATAAAATTAACGCATAAATTCATTTATTCTTTCAATAATAACTTAATCAAAGAAATCTCGAAGGGATAAAGGGACTTCCTTCAAACCATACTCTCAAATATCATCTACGTCATTTTTACACTACATTCATGTATGTTATGACATTGACATTGAAATTTTTACAGCCTAAATTTTTGTATGCGTTTTTTGTGAGGTTTTTTATTTTGTTTTGTAAACATTTGTAAGTAAATTTTGTATATTTCGTAAATTTAATTCGTATGTAAACATTTTTATGGGTTACCTACGTAATAAAATTCTTGGCAAAAAAATATATGTAACTATTTAAAAATAATATCGTTGACGTCATAACTTCTACAAAAAATGTAGCGGACAAATGACGAAAATGGTATCTGAGAGGGTCGTTTAAAGGAAATTGCTATACCTCTTCCTGATTTTTTTGATCAAGTTATTACTGAAGTAAGAAAGACGTGTAAAAGTGCCACACCAGTTTTTTCCGAGTTTAAACTAAGAATTCCGATCTAATAAAACTAAGAAAATTACAATTTCAAATTTTCGACAAGGAACACACTTCTTATCACTTCATGACGTCATAAAATGAAAAAACATATTTCTCGATTGCTTCAAGAAAAAAGTTTCGACTGTCGTCTAAAAAAAAATAACGAATGGTCCTAAAATAAAGTTTTTTAGACTGCTTCTACTTCACGGCAGCGTCTACATCACTGGAGAAAACTTAAGACTTATCAGAAACATTTTTTTTTTAATCATCATAGATGACGCTATAATCGAAGAAATTTGATTTTTTTCATTATTTCTCCCAATATCTGGAAAAGTAAGCACTCTGCGGAAAATGGTTTTTACAAAAGGTTTTTTTTCGGTGGAGGGGCATCGCTTAAACAAAAAAATCGTCCTGCACCGCTAGAGCCCTTGAGAGAGAGTGGGGGTAAACTTCAATAACATTTTAAATACCCCCAATTTTTATTACGAATTCATATTTAGCAACATAAAATGCTCAAGATTTAACTGAAATTTTGTTTACGACGATTAATCATAGATGGCGCTGTAATCAAGGAAATTTGATTTTCTTCATTTCTCCCAATTTCTGGAAAAGTAAGCGGAGAAATGAAGTGGTTACTTTTAGTGGGGGACAACCTTTGAACCCAAAAACCTCCCTGCATCCCTCACCCCTTGCGAGGGAGTGGGTGGGTTTGAAATATTGATGAAATGTTTTATGTAATGTATTTTTTCTTTTGAATTCTCGTTGTAATAATTTTTATTTGTATTTCCTGTAAGTGGGTGACCGTTGGAAATAAATTGCTATTATTATTATTATTATATTTTATATTGAAACAAAACTTTTAAATTTTAACTAAAAACCCCTTTTTTGCGAATTCGTATTTAACGACAAACATATTTTGCAACTAGTCATAGACGGCGTTGTAATCGAGGAAATTTCATTTTGTTCATTTCTCCCATTTGTACAGATGCGTACCAATCATAAATGGCGCACAGGGCAAGCTTCGAAGTTGCGCCCCTTGATAAATATCTAAAAAATATAGAATAAACAAATTAAGCTTTAAGAATGTCTTATTAAGTTTTAAAATTTGCGACTTTTGCGCCCCAAGGTTTCAGATAAATCTTACGCATTTTTTGGCCGCTGAATACGAATTGACAATTGAAAAAGGGGGTTTTCATTTAAAATTTCAAAAGTTACCCACTCCCTGGCAAAGGGATGAGGGATGTAGGACAGTTTATGATATGTTCAAACGATGCCCCTAACCGAACGAAATCACTATTAATTGTAGAAAACGTTTCTCCGCAGAGCGCTTACTTTTCGAGATATTTCAATATTTCAGGTTATAAGAATCTTTTATCTTTTTTTAAGCCGAATTGGAAATTTGAAGCCAAGAATAAGCAATGAGGCAAAAAGATAATTCGAGCGAGGCGCACACAACATTTCTTAGTCGACAGCCTCTCAAGTAAGGTAGATAAGGTAAAGTAGGTAAGGTAAGGTAGGTAAGGTAGGTAAGGTAAGGTAGGTAAGGTAAGGTAAGGTAGGTAAACAATTTTTTTTCATTTATGAATATTTTTTTACATTTCAATTACTCGGTCGGCTTTACTTCACAGCCGCTTTTGTTTCACGACCGCTTTTACCGTGACGTAGGTAAAGTTTTCCCCAGTGATGTAGAAATGGCCGTGAAGTAAATGCGGCCGTAAAGTGAAAGCGACCGAAAAAAAATTATTTTAGGAACCGTATACTTTATACTTTATAACGTCATGAAGTGAAAGAAGTGTGTTGCTCGTCGGAAATTGAAAATTGGAACTGGAAGTTTTAAATAGAAATTTTTTAAAAGTTTTAAGTCCGAATTCTTAGTTTAAACTCGAAATTTAAAAAAAATAAGCTGGTATGGCGCTTCTACCCCTTCGTACTAACAAAATAAAAAATGAATGAATGGGCATTCACCCTGTTTTTCTTTAATCACTCTTGATTCAAAAATATACGAAGTAAAGTGAACAAATACAAATTGGACTTAGTTAACAGTACATTAAGTAGGTATAGTTGAAGATATAAGTACCTAATGATTTTTTAGGTTTATAAAAAAGCATGCTAGATTTATTCTCCCCAGCAGTGTATAATAATAAAATTGATAACGACCCTTTTTCCTTCATAAATCTAGAGTGGGTATTATTTACCATGGTTTGGTTTGAAAGTCTCTTTATATAGTTACATATTAATCCTTCCATTAGCTTGATTATTCAATAGTTTTTACATTGAAAAGCATGCCATTTCTATTATTCGAGCAGAATTGAGCCATTGTGTGCTTTTTCTCCAATCCTTTTTGGGATTCTTTCTTCCAGCTAGTCTTTCATTATTCATATGGCCGTCGTTTCATGCCCTGTTAACCCTTTGTCCTTGTATGTACACCCATTTCCTCATAGTATGTTATGAAAGAGTCAATTACTACCTTAATAATTGACTTATTACTCTACTAAATTTCGTAACAATCAATAATACCTAAAGTAGAGAGTCATGAAATTGGATGGTGGGTACTTTTACAAATTACAAGTCTTATATGTACTCGTATGTGCCTCATTATTATCATAATGGAAGTAGTATTTGCTATTAATTTAGGCATAAGATATCTCGAAAATGGTTTCAAGTATTTCCATGAAATTTTGGTAACACGGTATAAGTTAAGGGGGGGAAGTTGACATTTTTTCTTTTACCACCCATTATTTATTATGTCTGTAAAATTTCATGGAAATATTCGAAACAGTTTCAGAGATATCGCATTAAAACACTTGAAAAAACTAATCCTGTATGTGACATTGTTACATTTTTGGCATGAAATTTTAAAATTTTTGCTCGACTGTTAGGTAAACTCAATTTGCGGCTTACGCAAGCTGGCGGAGGGAGGGAGAGGGTGACTTTCCTTTTACCGAAATTTTTTTATGGGCCATATCTTTTGAACTTTTGAATCTTTTGAGTGTTTTTCTTATGAAAACTCTTATGTTTATCTCAAAAAAATCTAGTACGGTCCCTAATCCTGTCTAAATATGAAGAACAAGCGAATTTATTTGGAAAAACTATCAAATACGCGGGTTCTGGAAAATCACATTTGATTTTTCGAAAATAATGAACAATGAATTGAAATCCTGAAAACACACAAGTCTTTTTTTCTCTCGATTCAGTTTAATGGTGCCAAGTAATTTTTTGGTCGCAATTGTAGCATTTTTCATGTATTTTTCGAAAACGGCACTAAATTATTGACGAAACCGAAAGAGACCAGAAAAAGTAAGTACGGACCTGCAGTTTTCGAATCAGTGGTACTACTCATAAAAAATTTCTGCAAAATACATTAATCACCCTGTATAATCGAACGAAGAGCTTCAGAGAAATTTCAAAATCAGATCCTGAATTGCCTTGAAAAACTACCCCTACCTTAAGCTATGTCGGTCTGCTGGTGAAACACCCTGTACAATACATTCGTCGTATTACACAAGCACGAACTGACGTCAATAAAAACCGGCCAAGTAAATTCTTTAGGATACTGAAGAGTTAGTGTTAGTGCCCTTTGTAGAATAGAACCATCTCCCACATAACACACAATCTGACAAATTTTCTCTGTAATCTTGGGAGGGTTGTAAGATAATCGTTAGAGATAGGGTTACAAAATAAGCGGGCGTAATGAAGGCGAGATTTAATTAGAAAGTTAAAGAGGACAAGTAAAGTGTAATTTTTTAAGGATTATAGAACAAAATATACGAAAGCATTTTGCAAATCCTTAAATTAATGTGTTCAGTAAAATGAAGCCATAGATTCTCACGTCACATACTTAATCGATTCTATCTAAAATAATCTAACCTATTGAATGGATCGCACCTAGGTAGGATGATAAGGGAAATATTTCCATCGCCCTCATTAAATCAGCCCAAATCGAAAAAGCAAACAGTGCGAGAATATAGGTACGTGAATACAAAAAGGAAAAATTGTTAGGAAATTAAATACAGCCACGCGCCGTTACATCAAGTAAACGATCCCTGCCAGCACATTAAATATTCAGAAAAATAGAAGCGCTCTAGCTAGTGGAGTTCCAGCACTTTTAACAAACATCCGAGAGAGCGGCCACCGCAAGGGTAAACAAACCATTGCCAGATGTGTTTATAAAAGCGCCTCGACCCGCGTGATGAAAGAAAAGGATGACCTAGAAACAGACCGGGTGAAATCAGAATTAAACAATAAGCCTTTGCAGAGACAATGGTAACTCGTTAGGTATCATACCTACGATAATGAAAACTTCACCAATCGATAAAGCGAATTAATAAAGGAAGGTGGCCGGAAAAGCATCACGGTACCTAAAAGGCAAGTAGGTGTAAACGCAAAATGAAGATGGAAGCGGTGTAATTATAATAGCTAGGTACAATAGAAGTACCTAAACGCGTTGACCGATTTGAAGGAAAATTTAGGTAGTTCAGGTTTAGGACAATTCAGTAAGGTAGCCGCGAGGTCAAATCACTAAGTCCCGAAATTAGGAAAATACGATTAAGAAATAAATCACGACATGAGGCAGTGTCAATAAGGTGCATTGTTGCGCGGTGTTTAGAAAGCGGGCGACTGCTTCTATAAAAGCAGACGTCCTACCGAAGCTCCAGGCAGATGAGATCAGCTTTCGAGCAGGTCAAGTCTGACTTCATAACCCTTTGGACGTAAACCCGACGAGAAGGCGTTTAGCGAACTCTCGGTCGCCCAATTCTTATCTAAACTTTACCCATATAAATTTGCATCTCTCCTCTAAACAACTCAAACTTCGCAGTTGGTAAACTCTCTTCACAACAAAATCAACATCGATAAATAATTAAACAGATTCGCCCAATCCATGAGCGCAGATCCCATTTTAAATCAGGCAAAATAATCAGCTAATTATTAGGCGGCACCGCAGTAGGTACCTACGCAATCGCGTCGATAAATAAAATAAACCAAGTTAGGCAGGAAGCTGTCCCTTTAAATACGACATTCTAGAAAACGAAAGTGAAAGGAGCCATTCATTTCATCCCATTGTGAGCGCCATAACTGGAACGAGCAGTCAAAGTAGGCAGGGTTGTCAGATGTAGCATCTGCTACTTCGCAAACATTATCAGGAAATACTAATTCCATTACAAGACCCAATTAGGAGTTATAGTAGGTACTCGATTACCACACGGGGGAAGCATTCACCTCGATGTCCAGGTGAAGACCTCCGTTGTACCGGAAAGTGGAAATCATAGATCGCAACAGGGCAAAAGCACCCTCAGAGTAGGGCAGAGTAACAGAAACCAAAGCAAAGTTGTCAGGTGTAATAACCGCCCTAACATATCAGGAAATCCAATAACCAAAATAAAGTTAGGATCATGAATTGCAATTCACAAATAAAAATCCAAAGTACCTCAAAATTAATCTCGAGTATGGGAAAGCCAAGAAAGAAAGTCAAGAAACCAAAGTTTCATTATAAGATCGTTTTTCCGAAGCTCTTCTATTAAAACAGAGACAAAATTGTCCTGTGCAATCAACCCAGGTATTCAGTAAAATCTCCACATTCACAGTTGATCAAAGCGACAATCTAATAACTCAAATGACCAATCAAATAACTCATTGCCTCGAGAGGCAATGTAAAACAAACAGGTTGCAACCAATAGAATAACAATCAGTACTGTCAACAGGTATATAGGGCAAGACTGGGTAGCACGGCGGGGGCGATTGCTGGTCTCGTTACAATTGTATTCCCGAAACCAAGCCGGCACCAGTAGGTACCAATTACAAATTCCAGCATTTTTATCAGTACTGACTAGTTAGGGGTAGAAACCAGGAACACGGTGGAATCGATGGTTGGTCTCGATGTCCGCAAATATGCCGGTTCCAGGAGGTACCAAACTAAAAATTCCAACACTTCAATTCTTCGCCAGGTAGCCCACAGGGGCAAAAAGGTAATCAAAAGGTTAAACCAAAGTAAACAAACAAGGTTTACCAAATAACAATAATATGAGTTATCAAGCAGGTCACGCGTAAAAGTAAACGGAGGCGAAATAATTCCCTCTCCCAGTTAAAATAAACGGAGGCGAAACAATTCCCTCTCCCAGGTAAATCAACTGTGAAAATAAAATCATTAAATAAAAGAGAATCGGAAAGAACGATTTCATAAAAGATACTAACTCAACATTCAAGATAAATGGCAACCCCGTACCCACTCGCTAGGTAAAACCAACTGAAACGGCCCGGATCTCCATCCCCGAACAAGAACCGCTATAGCTAGGCAACCGATAGGCCACCAGCCGTCCAGGCGCGATGTTCTCGCGATGCAACTCGCGCCAGACTCACAGGCGACTCAGCTAGACATACAGGGTGATTCTCTCGGTTGAAAATACACGATAATTTCGTACGAGAAATTGAATAGGTAATAGAAAGACATTCTCGCAATATACCGGGTCGTCTGTAAACAACATGGTTGTATTCTTTAATTAATTCAAGCCGTTGCTTGAAGTGAAGTCAAAGAAACTAGAAACAGGAAATTAGGCAAGGAAAATCGTTGAATAGGTGAATCACACAGACATTTCCGCATATACCGGATAGTCTGTAACCGAAATAAAAGCGAAACGAAATAATAAGACATTCCCGCATATACCGGGTAGTCTGTAAACGAAACAAAAACAAAAAGAAAGCACAGGTGTGCAAAAGAGTGGAATCCGAAATGGATTGGAGTTTGAAACATGCATGAAAGGGATCCCTCTTCGCTTTCCATTTTTTTTGTACTCTCTATGCAAAATCACAGCCCATCTCACCCTTCACCATTTTACGCCCTTACAAACGAGTTCTCTCGCTCATCACTCGCTTTTAAACATCTGATAGGAAGTTCACAGTCAACAACAAGTCTCAGTTAAATTCCCCGCTTTTCCAGAAAAAGAAAATTCCAGTAGGTTCTTTTGCGCATCCGTTTCGGCCATAGTAATCCTGGCATACCTCAACCAAAGAGCAGGGGTGACTACGGTAAAAACTACGGTATAAACACAACGTAAGAAATCACAGCGGTCCTATTAGGAGAAATTCGGAAAACTAGACGATCACACACACGGTGGCTTTTCGCTAAAGACCATGAGGCCCGGGTCCTCGTCGTTACACTATGGAAAAAATATATTAAGTTATTTTTTTCACTTGTAATATTTCTTCTATTATTTTTTTTCTCAGCAATTTTTATATACTTGAGAGGGCAGCTTGGAAGTAATTTTTTCATTTGTTTTTTTATAAATTCAGGTACAACTAACAAACTCTGTACCATCAAGGGGAAGGCGTGGTGAATTATCTCTGCTCTTTCACTTAGCAGACCGTGGTTCAAATCCCGCTAATGGGCTCAATTTTTTATTTTTTTATTTTTTTTTACGTACTTCGGTAAAAATCGTAATTTTGGAATGGTAGGTATTAAACATTTACTTACCCCTATTATAAGAAGTAAGAGTTCAAAATTCACCGACAAAGAATTATGATTCTTCATGCAGTTAAAACTATATGAAATTAATTAAAAGTAAAGTTCTAAAATTAAAATAAAAACAACCCTAAAATTCGATATCTAACTTATTACTTTTTAAAATACTAATTAATTACTACAATAATGTCAAGTGCGGTAAACACGGCCCTGGTACCAGGAAGTTGAATTTGACTTCCCCCTTAACGCTACTCTGCCGATCTATTGTGAAGGTAAAAGGATTATGATTCCAAGGATTTATGACTTTAATTATCTTGAAATAGACTATAGTCTTCAACATGGTGGCTCTTTTTGCGTAGTAGATATGTAATAAGACGGGGTTTAATTAAATTTAAATTGAAGGGTTTTTTTGGAGGGAGGGACAAGTAATCTTCATAAGAAATACAATAATCGATAATATATTATAATAAGCACCTAATAATTTGACTGTTTACTTAATTAATTTACACTATAAATAACAAAAAAAACTAGAATATTCATACATAATATGGTAGGAAGCGAAAAATATCGAATGCTACAGAATAATAAAGTAGGAAAATTCGTAAATTGACGACGAACATCGAAGATGAAAACCTCAGAGGATACCATGATAAAACTCACTCTAAACATCATCACACACCCTTTCGAGCCGCTCTTATACGACTCGGATAGAATTAACGAGGGCATCAAACGTTCTTAGAGCACAAGGCACTTAAATAAGAAATAGCACAAGGGACCTAATGCAAACATGAATCAAGGACATCCAAGGCCAGAGATTTTTCTTTATTTAAGATTTTATATCATCTAATACAGCCTACTCAATTTTTTTGACACTGTCGGGAAATAAATATCAACAAATAGATATAATCCCATAATGCAATCACCTAAAACTGTTTTACTATTATAGTCCAGTCATTACGTCGAAAAAAATGATTTAGAAATGCAAATCAACCGAGAAAGCTGATTTTTGGATATTTGTGAGGGGAGCTTGAAAAAAGTGTTAAGTTTGGCTTTTTTATGCAATAACTCGGCTCTACGTCAAAATACGAAATTACGACGTGATACTTTTTTGCGTTGCTTTTTTACTTTTTTACTCTCTACAATTTAGGTCATTTACATTTTTCACATAACTTTCTCCGTTGTTAAGATATTATCGAATAATATGGTGGATTTTTTCTCTCATGACAGTCACGCATCTACAAGGTGGACCACGGGAGCGGGAAGTTTTGAAAATGCTATTATTTTGTTACTATGCATGGGGTGCTGTGGATTTGTTTGACATACTAGTTGTCACCTTATGCCATTGGAGCATCATGAATCATGGAAAACTGGTCCGGCGAACAACGTTCTTTTGCGATTAAATCATACTACAAAAATAATTATTGTGTTGTCGCAGCACAGCGGCAATTTCGAATTAAGTTCAATATTGCTCGTCACGGGAGAATTCCATCTGCGCATGCCATAAAGGAGTGGGTTCGGAAATTTGAAGAAACGGGATCAGTTATTAATGTCAAACATAAGGGACCAAACAGAAGTGTCAGAAATCTGGAGAACATTAATCAAGTTAGAGCAAGTGTAGAGTTCCAGCAAGATGGCGCTACTTCACATAGCGCAAGACTATCAATGGATTCCGTGCGAAGATTGTTTCCAGGTCGCGTGATCTCGAAACACGGAGACATTGAGTGTCCACCAAGATCGCCAGATCTTACAGCATGCGACTACTTTTTGTGGGGGTATCTAAAAAGCAAGGTCTTCGTTGATAAGTCACGAAATATTGGAGAGCTAAAAATGAAAATTCAGCAAGAAATCACCAATATTCCATTGGATATGCTGCGTCGTGTGATGCAGAATTTCAACATTCGGCTTCAAGAGTGTATAGAGAGAAGGGGAGGCCATTTGGCAGGCATAATTTTTAAGAAATAAAAATTGCCTACAATTATTACGTTACTGTTATACTTTGTTTTAATTAAATACAGTTACCTACTTACTGAAAAACGCCATTTTCAAAACTTCCCACTCCCATGGTCCACCTTGTATTAATGAATGCTGGCTTCCCTAATTGTTTTAGAGATAAATGTTAAATAGATCTTTTGTTAAGATTTAAAAGGTGTTTCTGTTGCAGTAGTTACATTTTAGGTCTCTTGAGCCATCTTCGAGAAAAACATAAAAAAACTTTTAATTTTGTGTTATCATTTCATAATTGCATTGACTTTAACAATAAAAATTACAACAAACAAAAACGTCAACAAAAAAAAATCCCATTATTTAAAACTATGCGACTGTCATGATAGAAAAAAATTGAGAGGTGAATATCTCGAGAAAAGGAGTTTTTGGGAGATTATGCCCATAGAGATTTCTGATCTACTTATCGAATACTATCGATCCCCAAAATTACACCAAATTTGACCAGGAGTCAATTCCAGTGAGGATTTTGTGGGGTCCTTTACTGCGTAGAAGATGGACTTAAATCGTAGAGCGTAAAAAAAATCAACAAAAAAGTATTCCATAGCAATTTTCGTATCTCGACGGAGAGCCGAGTTATTGCAAAAAAGTCAAGTTATTGCAATATGGCGAAGAATGCACATAGGAAATCTTGGTCGACAATTTGAAGTTAAGCTTTTCTAAGCTCCCCTCACCAATATCAAAAAATCAGCTTTCTCGGTTCATTTGCATTTCCAAATGTACAATAATGACTGGGCTGTTAATCCGACAAATTTTCCATGTCGTGTAGCAAATATATCGCGAATTTTTGATCAATTTAGCTTTCGATGTGTTGAACTATTCATCCGGTAAACTCTAATTTGGCGGAAAATGGAAAATGTATTTGAAAGGTAAAGATATTAGGTGTGTGGAGCCGACGTAACCAGTGAGGAGAGCGAGAAAGGATAACAACCCCTGGGGGAAATACCCGCTATAACATTACCCACTTGCAACACGTATATAGGTAAGTATAGGATGCTGGAACTGTCTGCACTCGCAACTTCCGAAGTGTATGGTACAGGGGTGGCCAAATTAGGGCGAAATGGGTCATGTTTCCTACATTAAATAACGAAGCAGAAAATTAGAAAATCAGCAGAGAGGAAAAATAAAAACAAGCATCAGATATTTATTTATCTTAGTCACAAAGGGATAAAAGGAGTTAGACCTGTAGGCATTTTCCGAACTTGGTTGCGGAAAAAGTAAACGAGCAAATTTAATTTAAAAAAAATTATTATTATAATTCTTAACTGCTTGGATGTTTATATTCACCATTAAAAAATCTACTAACACATATTTATTCAATGCTATGAATTTACAACATGATTCACAAGTGAAAACAATGGAGCATTTAAATATAGCTCACCTGTCTAAGAGAATTTTTTGGGATAATGTATTTTTGAACTGTCCCTGCAACATGGTTTTAATGCTGCATGCCTAAAAACTCTACAAGTCTGCGAGATGTGAATTCTCAGTAAATCATCCATCTTGCAGCGCCATGTTATAAACCAAAACTATTTTTTTTCTTTCGAAATAAATTTTTTCGAGTATAAATTTTTCATCCCCTGATAAGAATGGGCAGATTTGCCAGTATTTATTTGAGCGTATACCAACACCTGAGGTGACAATTTTTCCCAACATTACAAGCTCGTATCGACAATTTTCCCGTCTACAATAAGGGAAGCTAATCCAACTTATCGCAAATAAGTTATATTAGGAATAAAAAATTATCCTTGTATCCAAGATATCCATTATTTAGTCGTTAGAAATTGATAGCGTAATCCCGATGAACAATACGCTAATTTCAATCAGCAACAATTTGTTCGTCTTCGCAAAGTTCGTGGTTCGAAGAACAATCAACACCTACCCCTTCCTTCCCTTTACCCGCACATGCAAAGACAGAAGTGAGAAAGGAAGAGTCCAGATCGGTCCGTTGAAATCGTCGAGCGAAGTCCGTTCGCATTCGTATCGTTCGTTAGTAAAGGGTCGTCAGATACCCTCCTAAATCGTGTTAATACCATTCGAAACAATTAATCGTATCGTGAACTTAAAATAATCGCGCTTTACAACCGCGGTTTATAATCGTTAATTCGTTACTTAACTTAAGTGACCTACAACCACACATCAAGAGACAAAGAGCAAACGGAAGGTCAGTAGTTACTTATTCGATTTTATTTACTGTGCATCTACCTACTCCTGTTTCCCTTTGGGCTAAGCCCTGGTCCTTCATCATATAACATTAAAATTACCATTAGTAAAACATTGCTCCAAATCATAGTGACTAGTGAGATGCAATACATAATTAATTACTCTTCGACGAAGAAAGCATTATAAAATAAATTAGAACTTGTTCCAAATTCGAGCCTAGAGACCAAGCCCAATAAAACCCTTCATTTATAAATAACACGAATAAAGGTATAAAATATTAACTCGGGACCTTAAACACTGGAAACCGATGAATCGATCGTCAAATACCGTTTCAAATGTCCCAATTATCTTTAAACGATTGTGCACATCTGTTCAAAAAACTCCAAACCACTAAAACCTGGACTGAATTTTTTATAAGAAGGAATTGACCACATTTACCTCATAAATAACCCTCTACCTATTCTAGTCACTATAACATTTTATGCGCTTTTCAAAGAGTTGTTGCACTGAACTTGATAAATAACGTGTAAATGATTATTATTCTAATTCTCTATTCATTGCAGAATAATTTTTTTTAATTCTCAAAATAGTGCCCCTATTATCAAAATCCTGTGTAGTGTGTAAATTTATTATAACTACTGCCTGCGAACGACGTTCTTATTTACTAAGTTGAAATTAGAAAATAAAAAAGGACTCCAGACTGGTCCCAGTTCGACCTCATGCAGCTTGGATTTATACGTTCTATAGAAACACGTTCTACGTGTCATTGCTTTGAACAAGTAGAATATCGCTCCATTTCCCAGTACATATGTATATAGAACCGAAACCATCTCCATGGATATATGTCGTGAGGGACCTTTAAAAAATTTCCTAAAATTTCAAGTTTTAGTCCTGCCACTGTTGTAACGTCTCTGTTGACTTTGTTTAATAAACTCAGATTTTATATTGAAAACTCATGACCATGGCTCCATGCATTGCATTTTTCATAGAGAGACTTGTTACCAAGGTTGCCTTTAAGAAAGTACGAGCCCCGCAGTTGTTTTATTGTTGTTATGCCAGACCAAACGCGGACCCTTTTGCAGATATAAAGTTTTCTGGTAGATGAGTCGATGATGTGCTGTTCCTCAGTAAAGAAGTCTGTTTGTTTACATTAAAATCTTCTAAAGTTTAGTGTGCTGTGACATTTGTATTTTTTGTATTGTATTGTATCGTATTGTATTGTATTGTATTGTATTGTATTGTATTGTATTGTATTGTATTGTATTGTATTGTATTGTACTGTACTGTACTGTACTGTACTGTACTGTACTGTACTGTACTGTATTGTATTGTATTTAATTGTATTGTATTGTATTGTATTGTATTGTATTGTATTGTATTGTATTGTATTGTATTGTATTGTATTGTAATTATTGAGGGTGACTGAGTCCTGAGACCTAAGAGATCTATCGTGTCCCCTCTACTATGCTTCCCTGGTATGGAATCCCATTAATGAAGCACTCTTCAAGTCCTTTTTACTTGAGAAACTTGATGATTTTGAGAGGATCAAAATCGTCTCGTCTCCCTTGCTACAAAATCTGCAGATATCATTTTTTTTCTATACCTAACTTCCTCCAGGTTCTCCTGGAGCTTCCAATGTCCCGTCAGGAATCCCGTCAGTGTTTTAAGACCATTTTTAGTGAGTTTGAGGAGGATTTTCGACCTCTTTAGAAGGTCGAAAGAGGTCGAGATCCTTTCCCGAGGAGTCATTTGACTTGGCTCAACCCTCAGAAGCTCCTTCAATGGATTTGTGTCAGTTTTCTTCTTCATTTCGAAGTTCTGTCTTGAAGAGGAGTCTTGGAAGACACAGAATTGTCCTGGTCTTATGAAGGATGTTGAGTGGGCAGTTTTTCTAGGTACTTCCAAGCCATTTTTGAGCTCGTGGTAGAAGAGCTCGGTCTTTATGACTTCTTGGCTATCCGTCAATTTTAAAATTTCTCTGTTTTCGTAGTTTCTGTTCCCACCTGGTTTGTAGTACTTGGTGCGCGGCTAATATACTCCTGACACGGTTCCCCTAATAGTTTTGGAGTCGCCTGTGTACCATTTAATCGTATCTTCCTAGAGAGTGCAGTTGGAGGGTTGTTCCATTCCTGTTTCGTAGACAGTTCCATGATGAAAACATAGAGTGGTGTTCTGACTGCAGATGTTGTCATAGAAGTTTGATTTTGTTCTCCGGGGGAGTTCGGAGCATTATCACTCCCTGGTTCAAATTAGTTATCGGGAGGGTCTGGATAAGCTCATCTGTGTAACTCTTCTTCTCATTGACGTCTTAAAGACATCGTGACTCCTTTCATGATCACCATCAATGTTTAATCCTGAATGATTTGTCCTATAATAGGTCTTAGACTTCTTGTGTTATCTCGTGTGGTAGCAATCTCTTTGAATTGAGTATGAAGACGTCGAATGGATTGAGATGTAGGGGCTGAATGATGGAAAACAATAAGGGAGAAATTCACAGGATGCCGCAAATGAGGATGAAACCATGTAAAACAAAATAAAGAAAGAGGAAAGGAGCAAAATATATTATTGTTATGATGGCGGTAGGAAAAAATTAGTCATTCATTGCTCAATTTATTCCTGCCATTGATCAGACTGCGTTTTGTAGTATCGCGTAGCTGTCTGAATCCTCATTCAGTTTCATAAGTTGGGATGGTAAACTGATAAATTATTAATCTCTCGTAGCACTCGTATAGGGTTAAGATCCCTTTCTCTTTATGCATTCCACTATATTCTATCTCCGCAAATTTTAACCGTTTTAATTCGTAATATTGAATTGAAGATGATCGTTCATTGTTGTTGTTGTGGAATGAAGGACAATGCATAAAAAATTCTGTTTTAACTCGTGCAAAAAGTATTGTGGCCCTTGAATATTCATTACAGTTCTTGCATAAATAATACGGCCTAATTTATTTATTCATTCATTCTCGTGTCCCCGTCTCGTCTCAGGTCAGGGTTGAGATTCCAACAGGCTTCTTCAACTCAATCCAAAACATAATAATCACTTAGGTACTTACACCTAATATAATATTATCATTCACTGTTATACTCAGATCTCAATTCCACAATACCTTTTAACAAACATTATATCAATTCGCTGCAATGAGATCAAAAAAATGTCATGACAAGGCAGACTACCAGCATGTTTTTATGGCTTTTGGAGATAAAAGAGGTTATCTGTTTATTCATGAAATAAATCGTGAAATGACTTTTTTACAACATGATTGTACACTATAAGGGTTGACAATATAATTTTATTTATTAACCGAAAAGCTGCAAGAGCGTTCTTTGGTAACTACCCCTGATATTTTCGATATTTGCCCCTCATTTTCTCAGAAAAACGAATTTCTAGCTGTGGTTTTATTCGGAGGGACATATTATCATTTTTCAAAATTTTATGCTTACAAGAAAAACACGACGAGCCGCTCCTGGCCGATAGCTACACCACCATATCGTCTATATCCCAGGTTGTATTTCAGCACGTGTGGCTCGTCCGGGGAGTCCCTGAGTCATCGCTCTGCGAACGCTCTTGTTTATGGCACCTTTGCCGTCAGTTTCAGGTTCAACATATCGCCGCCGTGTTGTTATGTCTAATCATCGTGCGTACAGCCCCCAGGTGGGAGGCGGACTTTAATGCCGGGATAATACGACCACATGACTAGCTATTATTCACTGCGGGCACGAGATGTGGGTAATCTCAGTGAAATATGGAGGGTATGGATATGGAATTTGATATAGAACTGCGTTATACTGTAGTTTGATCTTCTAAAATAATGGATTTTATCGAATTTTTATGGAACCTGGCTCTTTTAAGTCACATTATATGGTTTGATACGTTATAAATCTATCAACACCCATGATAATTATTATTGCTACAACCTGATAAAAAAAATTAAGCGTTTTTTTAGAAGCATCACGTATAGTAGAAGCCGTTGTTTTAGAAAGTAAAGCATTTTCTCCATGAAAATAAAATTTTTTAAGTCTTGATCCGATGATCTTGTGAGTAAATCGTCTGCTGCTTTTTTTAATTTCTTCTGGATGGTTTGTAGATTCATTTCTGTGAAATCACTCTTGTTTAGAGATCTACACTGGATCGTTTTTCTTCGATCTTCCTGCGTATAAAACTAGCTCGGCGAATGATTTCCCAAAATATCCCAACATTCATCGTCGGCGTTTGCTTGGTAAACTGTCAGTATAATATTGGAATTAATTGGCTTAAGATTAGTTTTGTATAGTTTAGGCAAACCTCTTAATAAGTATTCATTTCTTGTTGGTCTCATAAGATGCTGCGCCTGGGTTCTCTTCAGATTCCTTGACTGAACTTTTCGAGTTAATTGACAGTGTTGTAACGCGATCATATAATGTCTTGACTGTTGATAATTTTAATGTTACGAATTTCAATGATGTCTCAATTAATGATCAGGTAATGATCAGGAAAGCAGGTAATTTACGCAATTTTCTTGATTTAAATTAATGGTGTAACCAACATTTATGAACGTCTTTTGGACCTTGTTATATGTACTGCTAATGAGGTAAAATGTGTCGTGTTGCTACGGAGAACCCTTCATTGCTGAAAGAAGATCCTTACCATCCATCTTTAACCGTTAAGCTATCACTTTCTAGGTCCCTCACTGTTGTTATGGGATGTGATGATCATTCTACTAGATACAATTTTAAGAAAGCTAATTACATCAGTTTATATAGATCTGGCAAATACTAATTATTGGTCATTTATAAACAGTTTTTCTGATGTTCATTTAGTTGTGATGATTTTTACAGTGTTTATATGATAATCTGAACACGCATGTTCCAATAAGCTACCCCTGCCACAACAAAAAGAGCCTCATTGGTATTCCAGTGATAAGTTTAAAGGCTAGATGCCGTAGGGAATATATTAAGTTGAAAATCCAGGGACTGCTATTGAATTTGGTAGGCTTCGTGCTTTATGTAAAAGGCGTGATTTGATTGATAACAGGGCGTATCATGGCCGGCTTGATAGCGGTGTCTCTTCTGATCCTAGGAGTTTTTGGGCGTTTGTCAATTGGCGCATGGGTTCTTCCGGAATACCTGTTGTATGGTGGATGATACCAATCGTTCCTATGATTCACCTGGTGATATTGTCAATGCTAGGTTTTTCTCGAGTGCTTTTTCTTCCTCTTTGGGTTTTGGTAATCTCTTCAACCATGATGATGGCTGTGATGACCTGCATTTTCTGCTGAGTAAGTATGACATTGAGCATACTTTTTGTATGTTGGTTGATTGGTTGATTGAATACTTATTGGTTGATCACGGTTGATCACGTCTTAATAGGTAAACTTTGCCAGTTAGCTCTGAATGAATCTATTATAGCATTTCTATATAATTCAGAATTATTGGTCCACTCTGTAGAAAAATACAATAACAAATTTGGTAAATCGACAAAAAATCATTTCGGAAACAATTTGATTTGAATTTTTTAATATTTTAGCTTCATCTACACGCCCTCCATTTTATGATGCTATATATTGAGAAACACCTTGTATATATAAAAATATATAAATAATATATAAATATACATAAATAGTATATCAAGGCCGGAAATAAGCACAGTTCAGCGACTATGACGTCATATCGAGCGAGGGACAATTTCATACGAGCTTGAATGTGCTTCGGCAAGGCCGAGATATTCACGTTTTTTTAGCGCGATCGCGTTAGAAAAAACTTGAATGTACGTATCCAGGCTAGGTACCCAGTAAGACTAAGAAAATCATACAAAATCAAATCGATATATTTATTAGTGTATTTTTTAACAAAAAAATACACTATTGAGGACGACATCACTTTCCAAAAATCACCCAAACTCATCAAATGTCCACCGATCATGACCCCCAGATTACAAAAAAGTGGTTTTCCAAAATTCACCTGCCCACGATATATACAGTGTGACCCATTTGTTCTTGAAACACCCTGTAGAATCTTAATTTATGGTGCGATTTTTAAAAAAATTCTTTTAAATCATAGAGCTTGATAAACTATATTTTGGGAGCAAAAAGCGTCTCATTCCTACAAAATCCAGGGCCTACTAGATCAGTGTTTACTTGTAAAATCTCAAAAATTCATATTAGCGATTTTTTTAGAAAAAAACTGGGCACGCCACGGGATTCACCAGCCCTCAAAACGGTACTGTACTAAATTTTATTGAAAATGTCAGAGTAAAAAGGATCTTGTTATTTTAGAAATTCATAATAATACTCCGAATTTTCATAAATTAATTTGTAAAAGGTCAAAAGCTATCATAAGTAAAAATTAAAATTAAAAAAAGTAAAAAAAAAGTAAAAAAAAAATATAAAAAAAAATTTAAAAAAATAAATAAATAAATAAAAAATTATAATTAAAAAATTAACGTACCTACATTATCACCAACTAGACGTACAATTTCTATTTTGTCTCTCTTGACCTTTTCGAATAAATTAATGAAAATTCGGAGTTCTATTATGAATTTCTAAAATAACTGCAAGATCCTTATTACTCTGACATTTCCAATAAAATTTAGTACAGTACCGATTTGAGGGCTGGTAAATCCAGTAGCGTGCACAGTTTTTTTCTAAAAAAATCGCTAAAATGAATTTTTGAGATTTTACAAGTAAACACTGATCTAGTAGGCCTTGGATTTTGTAGGAATGAGACGCTTTTTACTCCCAAAATACAGGGTGTCCCAATATTCCATGGACATGGAGCAACCACACATTACTGAGGTAAAAAAAAGTCGCTCGGACCAAACTTATCTCTATACCAAAATGCTTCGTTTGTCCGTTAGAGGGCTTCAAAGTCTTTTGAAAATTTTAGTTTTTTTGAAATAGCTCAAAGTCGGCTGATTCCAATTCGATGAAATTTGGTGGGTAAATTTCTTATTAAAAGTACTAACTTCTGATGTACATGATAATTTGACGGAAACCCAGGAAGGGGTGAAACTACCCCTACCCTCCATTAAAATCGATCGTAAGTGTTGATAGGGTAGCAGGAACGCTGTTCATGTTTGTTTGTTTGAAAGATACATCGTTTTAACCCATTTTTGGTCTCCTACAAAAATCTGTATCTTTCCGAGGTGCTATGTGATAAAATAAATTAGTCGATGATAACTAAATTTTTATTGCATTCTTTTAATTTGAAATCGACTTTTCAATTGTCAGGTGATTATTTTATCTAATCCATAAAAGATGCTCGATGTGGGCGCCGGTTTGGACCCTAGAAAGTTCCATCCTGCGCAAAAAAATTATTTTAACTTTTCTTGGAACCTCGTCGTTTTGCAAACTGTTTACTGCGTTTGAAAAAAACCGTTTGCAAACATCTGAAAAAAAAACCGAACCATACTAAACATCTTTTATGAGATTAGATCAAATAATCACCTCACAATTGAAAATTTGATTTCAAATTAAAAGAATGAAATAAAATTTTGGTTAGGTACCATCGACTGATTTATTTTATCACATAGCACCTCGGAAAGGTATAAAGTTTTTTGTAGGAGATCAAAAATGGGCTAAAACGATGTACCTTTCATACAAAAAAACATGAACAGTGTTCCTGCTACCCTATCAACAATTACGATCGATTTTAATGGAGGGTAGGGGTAGTTTCACCCCTTCCTGGGTTTCCGTCAAATTATCATGTACATCAGAAGTTAGTACTTTTAATAAGAAATTCACCTACCAAATTTCATCGAATTGGAATCAGCCGACTTTGAGCTATTTCAAAAAAACTAAAAATTTCAAAAGATTTGAAGCCCTCTAACGGACAAACGAAGCACTTTGGTATAGAGATAAGTTTGGTCTGAGCGACTTTTTTTTACCTCAGTAATCTGTGGTTGCTCCATGTCCATGGAATATTGGGACACCCTGTATAGTTTATCAAGCTCTATGATTTAAAAGAAATTTCTTTAAAATCGCACCATAAATTAAGATTCTACAGGGTGTTTCAAGAACAAATGGGTCACACTGTATAATATATATATATTATATGATTTTCGGGCATTTTAAGCTCATTAATAAAGAGCTTTCAATGGTAGACAGCACACGCAACCATCTAGAGCCCCTCGAAGCTGTAGACGGACCGTTTCGGTCTTTTTATGACCTCATCAGTACAGCATATCGAGATGGAATCCAGAGGCTACGATGCTGTCCGCCATCAAAAGCTAGGCCTTTGTACCCACTAAGTTCCACGAAACTCAGTGACTTACAGTGCCTTTCGCCATCTAACAATGGAGGTAAGAACTACCAGCAATGTGTGACAGCTTGCGACCATCAGAGATGGCGGCCCGGTGCAGTTTTATATGCTTTTAGGCTTCACCTCTCTTTGGCCAGTGTTGACCACTGCCGGAAGATGCCATTCCATTCGCCCATAAGTACTTAACACAAATTTGAAAGTTTTATTAGAGCCGTGATTATAAATCATGAAAATATAATTTTCGGGCATTTTAAGCTCATTAATAAAGAGCTTTCAATGAGGTCATAAAAAGACCGAAACGGTCCGTCTACAGCTTCGAGGGGCTCTAGATGGTTGCGTGTGCTGTCTGCCATTGAAAGCTCTTTATTAATGAGCTTAAAATGCCCGAAAATTATATTTTCATGATTTATAATCCCGGCTCTAATAAAACTTTCAAATGTATATTTATATTTATATTGTATATCTCGTATTTATTTCTCCAAAATCACGATTTTTCGATTTTAAAAACGCTCCTGTAGCTTTATCTTTCAAGATTAATGAACGAAATTTTGGATTCTTATAAAACTTTGGAATGACTTTAGATTTTCGTTGAAAAAATTTCCAAAAGTCACGTTACTTCTACAGGGTGTCTTTTCAAAGTTCCATAAATCCGGTCCTTGAGGCACGGTTTCTGGCCGCAGTTTTCAATCTAGGGGGCTGAAATTTTTGTGAGAGTAAGATGTCCACAAGGAGTGGTCTGGTATTGTACTTGAGCAAAATCGGCCGAGCCGTTTCAAAATGGCGACCATTTGAATTTTCGGAAAATTTACTATTTTTTGAACCCCTGTCTGAGCAAGATGGTGAAATAACTTTGAAATAAAATTAACAGGATTGGAAGAAAACTATTTGAAATTTGAGGCAAAGCAATAAAATTTGCATTATGGCGGCTTTACACGATGCCAGTAACTGGGGCGAGTTACTAGAACCGAGTACTGGAGTTTAGCAGCTCTCCTAGTGTAAACAAATAATTTTATATTCCAGTAACACTCGTTCCAGTAAACCGTTCCAGTCGAGTAAATGAGGCGGCTTTACACGATGCCAGTAACTGGGGCGAGTTACTAGAACCAAGTACTGGAGTTTAGTAACTCCCCTAGTGTAAACAAATGATTTTATATTCCAGTAACACTCGTTCCAGTAAACCGTTCCAGTCGAGTAAATAGAAAGCCCTTCTATTCACTGGCACAAGTAGCTATCCCCACCGTCCGTCCTACTGGACTGGCAGGGACACTATTTTCTTTCTTCTTTCTAGCCAGCCGTCACTTCTCTTTTTTGGTTCTAGTTCCTCTTCTTATATGTCTAACAATGCATCGCGCATTGACTTTAAATTAATAATAAGCATTTTTTTGATAATACGCTTTTGATTCAAATTCATTTTAGTAAAATAAGTTCATAAATTATAAATATTGTACTTCAAATTGACATTTATATTGAATACTCGTACATTAAGTTGTACTGGAAACCGTGTAGACACCACTGTCTTGAAAAACACTTGCTTCCAGTACTCGGTTCTAGTAACTCGCGCCAGTTACTGGCATCGTGTAACGCCGCCTTTACTTATATTAATAAGCCAGTGGCTTGGGTAGGAAAAGGGTAAAAATGTCTAAATTTAAACCGTTTATGAGTTTATTTTTGAAGAAATTAGACTGAAATTTTTACAGTAGACAACTATACTAATAGCCTTTAACCCTTGAAAATTTCAAGAAGTAAGTAAGAAAAATGGCGGAGATATTCGATTTTTTTACATGATGTTTTATGTCTCTAAAATTTTAGAAACGCTCCTGTAGCTTCATCTTTCAAGATTAGTGAAAGAAATTTTTGACTTTTGTGAAACTTAGGGATGACGTTTAATTTGCGTAATAAATATTTTCCTAAAGCTGCGGTAGTTCTACAGGGTGTCCCTCCAAATTTTCAAAAAAAAAAACCGTCCATGAGGCACAGTTTCTGGTCGCAGTTTTCAATCTAGGGGGCTGAAATTTTTTTGGTAGTAAGATAGTCTCGAGTAGTCGTCTGGTACTGTATTTGAGTAAAATCGGTAAAGCCGTTCCAAAATGGCGGCCTTTTCAATTTTAGGAAAAATGGCTAAATTTTGAACCCCTAAATAAGCAAGTTAGAAACGAAAACTTTTAAGCGAAATTAACATGATTGGAAGAAAATTATTTTAAATTTGAGTTAATGCAATAAAATTTGCATTATTTCTATTAATAAGCCAGTGGCGTGGGTAGGAAAAGGGTAAAAATGACTCAATTTCTACAACCGTTTATGAGCACATTTTTGAAGGAATTGAACTGAAATTTTTCATAGGACAACTATACTAATAGTACTTAACTCTGAAAAATTTCAAGAAGCAAATAAGAAAAATGGCGGAGATATTCGAATATTTTTACTTGATATTTATTCCTCTAAAATTTCAAATTTGCGGTTTTAAAAACTCCCCTTTCACTTTTTTCGAATTTATGAAAGGTAGTGAATTCAAATTTATTAAAGATAGTGTAAATAATATTATGTTTTAAGTAAAGTTAGCCAGTGGCGGGCAAAGGAAAAGAGACAAAATTGGTAAATTTTGCAATTTTTTTTTGTTTTGTTAAATTGAAAAATCCATTTTAAGGCACGTTTTCAAACGAAATGAAATGCAATTTTCACAATAAGTCACTACGCTAATATGACCTGACTATGGAAAATTTCAGAAAGCCAATTTAAAAAGCGGTGAAAATATTCATAATTGAATCGCATAAAAATACACTATTTATGCGATTGATGCGCAAGAAGGTTTTATTGTTTCAGAGCGCTTCGACTTGCTTGAAACATATGCGTGTATCGTGGTTCGATCTCGGGAGCTGCGTCAACTGCGGAGCTCCCACCTGCCGTTTGTATCAACTACTAATACCAACTACTGCATTGAAAATTTGTCTTGTCGGCACTAGGACTAGAAAATATCGTTAGCAGGCTGGAAAATTTGTACACCTTGAAGCGAGCCGCTGTACGAAATACTCAACATTCGGCCGACTGATGTTGCCTATTCGGAAAGTAAATTTTCAAAGGCGACGCGCTAACAAAATAATTTTGAGGGAAATGATATATTCTTAGGCAAGGCTTTGAAAGTTTTCTCGCTCTGGAAATTTACAATTCCGAAATTGATAAAGCGATTTTATCGCGTAACTTTGTTTTCTCCAGATAAACCGGTTCAAAGTTGAAAAAATCGGAATTTTAGCTTTTCAAAAGTTTTGTCTGCGTTTTGTTAGAATTTTTTTTACATTGCGTTAGCGGTGCTCACGTTAAAATTACGTTAGATTCAGGAAACATCAATTTTTTCATGAAAATTTTCAAAAATATTGCTCCCAGGTCCAAATTTTTAAGTTATACACCAGTGACTATATTTGAAAGTAACTATAATTGGTAACTAATTAACAAAATAACTTCAATATAATTATTATTGTTTAATTGATGAAATTTTTCGTGAATTTTCGATGAAATCAGAGACGTGCTAGAGTTTTATTTATTGAATAATTTAAATATATTTTTCCGAAACAGCTTCGCCACATATCTCATTAATTTCGAAAACAAATCAATACAGTGAAGTGACACGCCACGACACGTAATAAAAAAGAAACAACATATTATTACCGACGGGTCACGGTCAATTTTATTTATTTGATTGGTCAGGTAATATGTAATTTTTTTGTTTGTATATTTACTTACACATGTAAATGTGATAACTATTTATCTGTGTTCAATTTCATAATCTTTAGAAAAAACAGAGCATGTAACACACCAGATTATCAGGATTCGGAAGCTTGCGACAGTTTCCCTACTTGTTATATAAATAACAACAACTATTAACTTTAAATACCCCATAAGGTCTAGGAAATAATAAAATAATCGTTACTTTTTATTATTATTATATACTTTATTTTCGAGCTAATCTAATCTAATCGATTTGGCTAACGTTATGCCCGGGCATTAAGTATAATAGTAGTCTGTAAAGCTTTTAGTGGAACTAAAAGATTTGTTACTGTTATTGCTGTTTCTACTGAAACTAATTACCCAATACATTTAGTGTTTTCAAACGATCACTCATTTCTGATGCTATAAAAAAAGACGTGCTGATTTTAAACAAAATTAATTTGATTTTAAAATTCACAAAATAATTTAAAAATGTGCGAACTTTTCGTAATAGTATAACACCAAAAATAGTATAGTTAGTTGTACGGTGGAATGGAGTTACAAACAACCACAAGCAGCAGACCTCCAAGAGAAGTTGTTCATAACAACTGTCCTATATAATGTTCCTTCATCTGCTCTCTACACCGCACCCCTTTTGATCTTGAATGAAACAGACTGAATTTCTCTCAACTTCCGTAAGTTGTATAGTTGCCAATGCCAGTCAAAAGTCGGAGATCTCCTTGGTCCAATTTGACACGAACACCTACCACAAGGCTCCACAGCAAACCAGACTTAACTCTTGAAGTTCTGAAACGTTCGAAGGTCGCAATCCGTCGCAAAAGGCCAGAAATGTGGAGTGGCAACTGTTTTTTCATCACGACAACGTTTCAGCCCACTCAGTTCTCCGAATTCGTGAGTTTTTCTCCAAACACTCGATAGCTGTTCTTCCCTATCACTCCTATTCATCTGGCCTTGCTCCTTATAACTTTTCTTGTTCCAAAAAACTAGACCCTTATTTGATGGGACGATGATTTGAGACGATTCTCGAGTTAAGGCAAATGCGACGAAGCCGCTGAAGGGCAATACAGAAGAAGCGTACTAGGAGTATTTCAACAAATTTAATCACCGTTGGGATAAGCGTGTGCGTTGGGGAGGAGAGTACTTTAAAAGTGACCTAGACATGAGGCTTCTAAATAAAGTATATTGTGTTTTATGACATCAGCCCGCGTATTATCTCAACAGACCTCGTAATAAGCGGGAACCAAATAATCGGGACCTTTCCTTCCCCCCCTTCCTCCTGGCTCCCACCTAGACGTCGGGACTTTTGGTATGTTCACACCCTAAGCACCCTGAGCAAGTTTCTGAAGAAATCGCTTATACCTGCTCACGTACTCTACACCCTTCCTTTTGGGCCATTCTTTGACTGTGGACCATCATGATTGACTGTACAGTATATCAATCTGCGAGCCTCAGATAAGTTTTTGATCACCTTAAATTAGGGGACAAATTTATTCGAAATATTCGCGCGCCAAAATTTTGTAATAATAAAATTATTTTCAATTTTCATATTATTTCGCAATGGGCTTGAAAATCATCCCAAGATTCTCTGAGTTATGACGTCGTACATACAATTTTCTTTAAATTACTGTCATATTTTTTTAAACTAAAAATTTATGTCAGTTTTTCTCGAAGCCTGAAATGGCCCATAGTTGGATCTATAAAGTGAACAGCTTTATTATCCTCATAGATTGACAAATTGCAATCAATCCTATAAATTAAGACCAAAGAAACGGTTTATTTACTTCTGGAAGAGGTAAATCAATATTCCGAAATTTGCTATCAAAATTGGGAACACCAAACAATGTCAAAGAAAAGGCATTACGCAGACCCTTGTTAAAGGCTTTATACATAATAAGCAGTCGTGCCCCAGAATAATAATTATTTTAATGGGACTTTGGTGTTTGTAATTGTGATTTCTTATAAACATAATGAAAATATTGGCTCACTTTGGATTGACCTACATTTACACGTTCAATAAAACATACAATTAAAACTAATTTAATTATTTACGTAGGTAATGGGATAACAGGTTCTTTTAGAATTTCACATACCTAGCAATTGCAAAATTTAGACTATCTAGGTAGGTAGTTTTTGTAAAGTTCACAGTTAGAAGGAGTAGAAACATTTTCCAGTGGTGCAAAGTTTTTATGACTCCACTTTAAGAAGTAGGTAGTATAAGAGAGAATTTAAACTAAGTACAAGAACTTCTTAAAATTATTTTACACACCATTAAGAATTAAGGCGAGGTAGTAGGAGTATATTATAGATTAGGATAAAACAACTTCATGTCTACTACATAACTTTCGTTATTAACTAGATTACTTTAATGAATGCAATACCTGTTTGTTATAAACATAAAAAGAAGTTGCGGGAGTTTTTTATAATAGCCGGTTGCTTGCAGAAAGCTCTGTTAAATTATGTCGCTTATGGTAAATGCAGGATCTGTCAAGAAGATCTCCTCGATTTTGAAAGGCTTATGGAACTTAAATTATGGAACGGGAGCAAAGAGGTGGGGAAAAGTTCTCTCTTTACAGCGGCTGGTATGTCATTTTTAGTTATTACCGTGGGTTGGGTGTGGAAGAGCATCGAACATTCGTGGTTGAGGAATTTTCTCGAAAATTCCGAGAAACAATCGATTTTCTGAGCAAAAAATTCAATCAATTTTCCCCCATGTCTAATATAACCCTGTACGATTTTTATTTGTGAGGCTATCTTAATAAGGCCAAGGTGTAGGTATCAACATCGTCCCCGAACTTTGGGAAGGCTATTACTCAGGAAACCATTTCTTGCTTTTAGAGGTTGTCACTTGAGTGAGATAATTTTCAAAACTCGTTAATTTAAATTGGCGTTAAAAATGTTTTATTGCCCAACTTTAAAAATGGGGGGGTCTTTTTGCCGGACCCTCTGTATACACTGAACAGCATCGGGATCTCGAAAACCGTGGGAGATACAGGGTTGGTTAAATGGGGTAAAAGTTTAGCAACCAGAAGGAAAATGCAATTGCAGAAAATTTCAAAAATTATTTTTAATTTTTGAGTTGTTTTGAAAAATTTTTCTTATTTATTGGCGTTATTATAGAAGATTGGGAAAACTGACACCACATTTTCATTGCAATTATTGACCTGTTTTTTTGCGATGTCATTTTTTTATCTCACGATTCATATTTCCTCGGTTCGATTTTTTTTTAAATGTGGCGTAACATTTTTTATTCCAAAAATTTCATTTATTTAATTTAATTTAAATTACTACGGACCTGTGCTCTTATTGAACTTTTTGGCCTTGTCGGATTCTTGTCAGATTGTGATGACGATGAGTAAGTCCAAGAATTTTAATAAGAGCATAGGGCCGTATTAAGGTGAAATTAAACTAATTATGTCAACAGCGCTATAGTCCGAAACAGTTTGAACCACTTTATACAGGGTATTCCTAAATACCAGGTACATGCAAAAGGAGGTAATTATTTGGCTTATTTTATGCCTAAAAGTTCATACAAACCACAAGTAATAAGTCCGCAACCGCTTCATTACCGATCTGCAGGGTTGAAATAAAAAAAAAATATTTTTTTTTTCTTTATAAGCTCTCATAATTTTTGAGATATTTATCTCAAATTTTGAATACAGGTTACGCTGGAGGGCTTACATCATTGGGCATGACAAATGGTTGTGAGAATCTACAAAGATATTTTTTCCCTGGATTTCTCCCATTTTGCCCCCATTTCTCCCCATGAAGTTTTTTCCGATGCGCCGCTGGTAGATTCTAAAATACAATGTGAATTTTCTGACTTATTTAAAAACTTTTTGGTCTCCTATACTTTTGTTTGAATTTTAACCGTTATCGAGAAACAAAAGAAACATTATCCTCTGATTTGTTCAGAGTTCAGACGAAATTCAAATTTTCAAAATGGTAAAACCTGCTCTGGCTTTTTTTTTTATATTCTTATTTCCATTAATTTTGAGAGTTTAATCGACACTGTTAAAAATCAAACTTGAGATGACCCTGTGTGTCTAACTGTTTGACTAAAGTTTGACTAATCTCAAGGACCTATTAAAGAAAAAAAAAGAATACATCTTCTAATGTCAACACCCTGTAAATCGGTAACGAAGCGGTTGCGGGCCTATGCTTTTATGAACTTTTACGCATAAAATAAGCCAAATAATTACCTCCTTTCGTATGTACCTACCTGGTATTTAGGAAACCCTGTATAATTATGTGGCATATCATTAAATTGAAAATTAAAATATCTTCCAATTTTTGCAATAAAAAATCCAGGTCTTAATTTAAAAATTCGAAATCCGGGCCTGGAAAAAGAAAAGTCCGGTCCTTCAAATATGAATCGTCAGATAAAAAAAAAACTGACATCTCAAAAATAAAGCTGGCAATGAAACCGTGGTTCAAGTTTTTCCCAATCTTCAATAATAACGTCAATAAAAATAAGAACAACTCAAATTGAAATTTTTTTATTTTTTCGTAATAATTTGAAAATCAAAAATAATTTTTGAAATCTCTTTCTGCCATTGCATTGTCCCCCTGGTGTCCTAACTTTTTTCCCATTTAACCGACTCTGTATCTGCCACGGTTTCGGAGATCCCCATGCTGTTAATTTTTATCTTGGACACATCATCAGTGTATATCGTAGTCGAGATCGCAGTGTCAAACACCAGGGCCGGTTTCATAATAAATATTAATTACACTTTAACTTGAAGTCACTTTAAAGTTGAGACGGTATGGAAATCGACCGTTATTTAAATTAAATAAATAACTCAACAGTGACTTCCGTGGCCTAGTGGTTCTCCGCTGGCTCACGAAGCCATAGATCGCGGGTTCGAAACTCACCTCGGCCCGCTTTACTTTTCAGATTCATTTTCGAATGTCTGTGAAAAGTAAAACAAGCGATCGAACGTTTAAATGGCAAATATAATTTAAAATGTGTGTGGCTAAAGAGTTCGTCTCAAAGCCAAATTACCAGAGTGGAGCGACTATGTCTTACCTACACAGTTAAGACCGATGCTCCCTCTTTAAAAAAAAAAAAAAATTAACTCAACCTCCTAGAAAGGAACATTGTTTTCGCCAGTTGGACACAGGAAACGGCCACTGGTAAATCCGCAACTCGGACCAATGTCTCTTATTTAGACATAAATAATTACTCTGATGATGTAAAAAACAACAGTAAACAAGGTTAGATTAGACTTTAAATTTTAAAGTGATTCTAAGTTAATAATTATGAAATTTAACTTTATTGCATTAAAATTTAAAAAATAAATTACACGAAATTAATGAGGAGCTGTCAAAATTAGAGGCATTGTCAAATGTAAGATTGTGCTATAGATAACTTTGGGGTCGAAAATGTTTAGCTGCCGCTAACGCGGTGGATTATAACGTCGGAGTCTATACCACATGAAAAAAAAAATTATAAATTTGGTAATTCCATTCCGGTTTATAATTGGTTTTATAACACGTGACAATATTTTCGTATAATGTCAACAACAGCAATAGGAAGTTTTTGCATCACGTTATTTCAAAAGACGTGCACAAGAATGTTTGAGTTGCTTAGAAAACAATTTCGTTCAACAAAAGAAAAGAAGTAAAACAGAAAATTCTGATAAAAGTATCGGGTTGGTTTCACTTTTTTTCATGTGCAGGAGGTTGCCGTATCCCTATAATAGAAAATAAATCTGCCGAGATGGTTTTGGTAACAAAAATATGTCGCCAGTTCCCGGATATTATAACAGGCTTGCAAAAACTCATATAAATATTTAAGTCAACAGTAATCTTATACAGTCGTCAATTTTTTCATTTCTCTCTCTCTCTCTCTCTCTCACACACTCTCTATGTCGCTCTCTCTAATTCTTTTTTATTTATAAATCATTTTTAATCAACTTATTAATAGTACATTTCTTTATAAGTAAATGGTAAATTTACTACGCAATCAAGGCCTAAAATTGATATTTTTTTCATAATAAAAGACCACTTGTAGATTTAAATTGCAATATCCAAAAAACCTCCAGAATATTATACCTAATATAAATACACTATGTTACCTCGGAAAGAGCGAAAGGGAATTCGGGAAAACTATTTATCTAAATAGTAAGATATAAAAGAGATTAATATGTTAAATAGCACTTGAATAATTTTAACATAAAATTTAACATTTAAATTAAATCAAGAATCTCGAAAAAACTTTTCTTAGCCGCGCCACCTAACTGAAATAAAAATTCAAAAATAAACTCAAATAAAATCCCACCACTTACCACATCAATCAAACTGCGAAGGTACAGACACTGCGGGTAACCAGAATAAATATTTGAACAACACGCAAAGACGAAATTTTCCCACTAATGATATTAAAAACTGTTACGCCTTTCACCCTAATAAATCAAGTCTGAACTTGGAAGAAATAACTTTAATTGAACTTGGACAGGTAACAGGTATCAAATTAAGTATAAATTTGATAACATGGACTTGAGCGATAAAAATACTGCCGCATTAAAATAAAAAAGAAAACAATACAAACATTTTTGTCTGTAATTATTTATGTTTATTCTGACTAGGTAGGTACCCATAACTTTTAAAAATATAGATGAGTTAAACGTTTTTCAAAAAACTACAAATTGATAGAAGTATTTTGAAAATAAATTCAAATTAAAACCGTAATTAAATTCCTGAGATATACAGATAAAAATATAGGGAATATAATAATTATTACAAATTTCACTTACCATTAACAGTTTGTTTATTTTTGTTCAAATAAAACCGACCGCTCAGCGATTGTTTTCAATCGTAACCAGCTGACATAACACAAACGTCAAGTAATTCAGCGATGTTCAGCCGTGCTGCCACCCCTACGCACGTCAGAATTCGACTGATTTTCCTCGTTTTCCCCACTAGGTTTTCTTCCTGCAACTTGCAGAAACTCAACAGGAGGGAATTTGATTGTGTTTCATCCCAATTTCGCTCGTATTTTCAGTCTTAACGTTGGCAGCAAATACGAAATTTCCTCGATGCGCACTACGATCACGACACGTAAAGGGGTGAATATAGATTTTTCCGATAGCGCGCCACAATATTTAAATTTCAATTTCTTGATAGTATCCTATTACATCCACGAACACTGCACTTATTTTATTTTATTCATAACTACCTACTCTCGATTTGGTTATTGATCTAATTTGTAATTTTGTAAATTCACCTCTATCTATACATCGAAAACAAAATACACAGAGCGAAGAGAGGTGAATTACATAGACGCGCATTTAATTAGCTAGTGTATGAAATACCTACATACTTAGAAATATTATCGAAAAATTAGGGTTTTATTGTTTCTTTATTTTCAATAATTAACCACGAATCCACAACTGTAAACCGTTTGTCGATAGAAGGCGGGGTTCGGAAGTTACGAGAAAACTTTTCGACTATTTCTTGATTTTTACGTTTTAAACGCTACTGGAAATATTTAAGCTTTTGGTGAGAGAGATAGGTATAATAGGTAACATATCCAGGTGTACGCCTAAACGCGAAGATTTTAATAAATATATTAATAATTGTCATTAGATAAAAGAAGACAGAATATGGAATAGTGATAAATGAATAATGATAAAAAAAAACCTTATCTTTGTTGTCGAGCCCAAGCATTCCGGTTTTTGTTCATAGTTCGAACCTTCATTTTACATAGATAGCGATAAATTTGTTCGTATTTTAATAACTTTTCAAAATTTTACAGGCATATATTGATTTGTCGCTTCGTATTAACACTTTCGCACTATACTTGTTGACCTACTTCGAGATATACCTAAATCAATTAAGATTACGCACGTTATATATCCTTTATTAGCTGATACATTATGCACAAAATGAGTCATGGGTACTTTTTTTATTTTTTATGATTAGCCTTTTTCCTGATACAATAAAAAAATACGCAAAAGTAACATAAATATCAGGCTACTTCAATAAACCGCATGCGGTTTAGTAAGTTGTACAATAGGTAACCTTTGGGTTATCATATAGGGCGATTCAAATTTCGCCCATTTCCTCATAGAAGTCTAGAAAAAGTTTATAACTGAGAAATGGACCATAAAAAAACTAAGAAACGACCTAATTAAAAACTGTCAAAATCTCCCTCAACCTCATCATTTTATTCTTCCAACCCTTAACAGAATCACTCAGAACCACTATGAAGAGATTGATTCAGTTTACAAAAGGTAATTTTTTTCTAATTCACAAGGTTTTAATTTAGTGTTGAGTGTCAGGGATAATTATTCAGGAATTCAGGAATCAGACTGCTAATGAAATCGTCCTCTAAATTGCAATTCACAGCTATACATGACTAACAAAATCATTATTTTTCTATTCTTTAAAAAGAAAACTTATTTACACATTTTAATTGCAACTCACTAGCTAAATCGCGAACAATTTCAAAGTCTGTATCTCTCTCAAAATGTCCGAAGATCTATCATAGCGGGAGAATCATTTTCGCCTCACGTAACAACTCTGGCCCAAAAACATCTACTAAAACTACTGTGAACTTCTAAAACCTTTTTTAATTTCTCTCGCACCCCTGAATCAGTACTAAACTAAACATCAACAAATAATTATTGTAATTTTACATGCTTCAGTTTTACCAGATCAAGTATCAAGCAATGTCTATTCTTGCCTGGGACGATTATTAATAAGGCGATTGCATAATGTAAGGTACCTACTAAGTCTCCAATATTCAAATGGGTCAACTTTACCCCATTCAAAGTCTTTGGGGTAGAAGTTAAATTTAGGGGAACATTTATTTGGAGTTCCCTCGCCAACAAATCAGTCAATATTTCTCAAAATTTTACACCAAGCTTTCTGCAGCTCAGCTAGTGTATTCTCGAAGTTCTCCAACTCCCAGGTTTGTGTATGTCTGCATTTCAATCCAAAGCGACCTCGCATGATTTTCTGATAAAGATGTTCAAAGATGGCTCATTTGGGCAAATCGATTTTTCCCACCATAAAACAGATCACCCAAATGTGAATTGTTCAAAGTGTTTCCAAAGTCTTTACGCAGCCTCTCCATCTGGTAGGTGGTTGTTCTTACCACTTCTTTTTTGGCCATTAGATGTTATTAAAATACATTTTTACTGTTTCTAGGCTGCTTATGAGTGCAGTCCAAGTCATGTCACCCCGTAATGAAGACATACACAAATCTGGGAGCTGGAGAACTTCTTGCTGCTTGCTTAAAATTTTCAGAAAATCTGGTGACTGGTTGGTGGGCGAAGAAACTCCATAAAATTATACGGGTTATTCACACGGTTTGACTATGTCCCTTAATTTTAAGAAATTTTTGTTTTTGGAGTGAATATAGAGACCCGGGCTTTTTAAAATTATATTCAAAATGTACAGAGTGTCTCAAAAATATGTAACATATCAAAGTTATGTTTTTTTTAAAATGGCATGCTCCTATGTTTGATTGTCTGAGAAGAAGAAATAAGAATGGTTTTTACAGTTTAGGTTTTACAGGAGTTTAGATTGAGTAGTTTTTGAGTTATAAACAAGTGAAAATCGTAATTTTCGAAGTTCAAGGCAGTGTACAGCGAAAACAGCTCGAGATGGAAGGCAACGGCTTACATGTCCCGAATTTTAACCTTTTTAGTTCTATTCTATCGTGCAGAAAAATTTGTACTATTTTTTTATTTTTTTATTTATCGATTCGCTGCGAAATTTCAGTTTTTTTTTTAGATCTTCCATCACCCTGTTCAAAAATTTCACTTAAATCATAGGATAGTACATAAAAAGTTAAAAAGGGGACATGTTAGCAAGCAGTTTTCCTCCATCTTCAGTTGTTTTTGTTGCACACTGCAACAAAAACAAGAAAAACTTGAACTTTGAAAACTTTGATTTTCACTTGTTTATACAGGCTGTCTGCTTAAGTTGGAACCATATGGAAAATTTTTATTATTGGTTTTATAAAAAAATGTATTCTTGATAAAAAGTTGTGCATGGTCCAAAACTTAAAATGCAGCCATCAGATATCAATTTTTTAAAACCGTACACGAGGTGTGTCAAAAAATAAAAATTTAACGCAAGAGTAAAGTACCTTTATTTTTGGCAATATCAAAAATTGTTACTTAAAAAAGTTGATCAGCACTGCAAATGAAATTCAAATATGCAATTCATCAAATATGTGTTTTATCGAAGAGATTGGGGTTATCAGCAGCGGTTTAGTTTTTATGCTGTTTTTTATTGGTTAAGCAACTGCATGTTATTGCATATTTGAATGTTATTTGCAATTCTGATCAACTTTTTTGAATAACAATTTTTGATATTGTCGAAAATACAGGTACTTTACTCTCGCGTTAAATTGATATTTTTTGACAAACCTCGTATACGGCTTAAAAAAATCGATATCTGATGGTTGCATTGTAAGTTTTGGACCATGCCCAACTTTTTATAAGCAATACATTTTTTCACAAAACCAACAAAAAAAAAGTTTTCCATATGGTTCCAACTTAAGCAGACACACTGTATATATAACTCCTAAAAACTGCTCAATTTAAACTCCAACTGGAAAAACCATTCTTATTTTTTCTTCTCAGACAACCTAAAAATGCAACAACATGGAAACATGCCATTTAAAAAAACATAACTTTGATATGTTTCATAATTTTGGGACACTGGACATTCTACATTATGAATCTAATTTTAAAATGTCCCATTAACGGGTCTGTATCCTTTTAAAGACAAAATTTTCTTAAAATTAAGGAACATAGCCATAATCTTTCGTCGATAACCCTGTATTCATCCCAAGTCCAAAATATACAAGGGGTATTTATTTTGAAAACTCTGATAGCTGATTGGTCTAATTCTCCAACTCTAGGAATGCTAGGTAGGAATTTTTAACCAATCCAATGCTTCAAAAAAAAGTAATGCTACCAAAAGTGAACAACCCCTTTTAGTATTTATTTATTATATTATTATTTATTGATTAAAATCTCTCTTTACTTGTAAATAATTGTAGTTTCAAAACACCATTAAAATGGAAAGGAATTTTTTTATTATCAAAATAGTCGGTGTCATAATGAACCAGCAGCTCAAAATTAACATCTCAACAGGAAAGAAAAATCAAGATCTTTTTACTTTTTTATTTTAACACTAATAATAAATTTAACAATGAAGAATATACTATACTTATATACATGCGAAAATCTTTATAATGGTTTTAAAACAGGATAAACTCGGTGGCCTCAAAAATAATACTTCTCGTTCTACTGAAGTGGAATGCAGAACAATGTTATACTTATATACAGTTCGTTAAAATAATTGTATAATGTCAACCAAGTTTGGAACAACACGTAGTTTTAAATTACAGTTACATTTAATTCACTTCTTATGTTACATAATAATAATAGTTATTGTTGATAGCACTTCGATTAGTTCTATGCTTTGCCTGAATTGGACTTTTGCGGTGTTTTCTCTACTGAATGTTCTTTCTCTAATTGTTTCCCAAGGTACTCCCAGTTGTGCACCATCAACTTCTGCACTGCTAGAAGGGCTTCATAACGAACATTAGGGTCTTCGTGGGTTAGAAGTTGCATTACTAGTTGTTTTCCACCAAGCTGTTCGATTACACTGGAAAATTGATTTTTTAAAGAAAATAATTAAAGCGTTTCTATTTTCAAAAATACTTACTGTTTTCCGCGGGGATAATGACGAACATATTCTCCAATATCGAAACTAGCAACGCTCAACACAAGGGGATCTTTGCTTGCTTCCAGAAGGTGGATAAGAATACGTAATAATTCGTAGTTCTTCTCGTTGAGACGCTGTGCGTTTTCTCTCCAAAACTTGCTTTTGTGAACAGGTGACCACTCAAGACGACCTGACTTTACCTGAAAATTATCTCTTACAAGTCATTCTTTGTGAACTACCACTAATAAAATACCTCTGTAGCGTATTCATCGAAAGAACTCAAGTCTTGCACTGAGCTCTGCAACTTTTCAGTTAAAAACTCCACATCTGAGGTAACATCTTCATCGTCAAACTTCCTCTGTTCGAAAATAGCCAGTTGTTTCAAAACCTAGAATTTTTCAAGAATTAGACATGACATGACTGCTAAAAAAAATAGAAACTGAACAGCTACTTTTGCATAATATGAAATAAAAATATAATAGAGCCAGTTGCTCACAAATTAATGATAATTATTATTAGTGATAAATTGGTAACTTGGTCAGGATCGCAATGGTAAAGGGTTCAAATGTAATCACTAAAGCCCTTACAAATTGAATAAAATGTATATTATGTTGCTGATTTTAGTTTAGGAATGATTATGTATGTTCTACATGATGAGAAATTGAACATGAAAAAACTAAACTAAAAATAACTCACCTTGCACTGAACCATTGCGATGCAGTGTTCCTTGGCAACTTGTGGATCTTCTGGTTTTTCAATCAAGTTACGGAAAACCGCCAATATGATTCTAGTAACCTTTTCCTTCACAGAATCGCTAAGGATATCGGCCAAGATGGGTATTACGTTGAACTTGTTCATTTTTTCCGCAAGTAGCGAGTTGAACGTTAGCACCCATAAGCAGAAGATTAACTGATATTGCACTTGGAAGTTGACTCGGCCGGACAGGACGGTTAGAAGTGTAGATATTCCATCGACTGAGACGAAAGCAAATCTATACTCGTCAATGCGTAACATCATCTGTAGACAGCGACCGACAGACTGGATGAATTCATTGTTCTGGATAAGAAAGGGGAATATAAATATTGCTGTGATGCAGAAAATATTACTACATTAGTTAAACCCTGTTAAATAAACTTTCATTAAATATTTAACGAGCTTTCATCTTTCATAAGACATCATCATCAATGATTACCAAAAATTAGGCAGATCAACTGAATTAAATATTTAATGAATGTTTAATATCCTAACTAGAAACAGGTAACAGAATAATGGTATATGTGTTATGTTATTCATGCTATAAATAATATACATGTGACTTTATAATAATAATTATAGAATATAGTATGGTGATGGTATGATAATAGTCGGTATACTTTATAATAAAAGTGATTAGAGCAGACTATGAAAGGTCTTGGCTTGATTGAAGAAGTTGCCTCAAATGAGATAAAAATTCACATTTAACTATTTTTTTCTACAAAGACTTTAAGCAAACTAAAGAAACTTCGACAATCAAAAAGTAGCAAAAGTCTTTAAAACAAAATTTAGTGGTCCAATTTTATTTAAATTATTTTGTCTCGGAAACATAATATTTTTCCAGTAAAAAAAATAAAATCAGGGGATTTGCATAAAAAAAAAAGTTCAGGATATAATTACCCAGTCAATTTTGAGATAAAAAACTTCAATTCAAAAACAAAAGGGTCCTAAATGGTTGAGTTTTGAAAATACAGGGTGTTTTATAAAATAATTTTATCCGAAATTTCCAGACCCTGCATTTTCGAAAATAAGTCCTTTAGGGCCAAGTTTATTGGACCTTTTTGTCTCAAAATTGATTGAGCAATATCCTGAAGTTAGGCTGAAGTTTGGCAAAGTACTTAATTTACAGGGCAGTACTACTAGCTACCCCGATTTTGATAAAAATATTAAAAAATAAAATTTCTATTTTATAATTTATGCAAGTCCCCTGATTTTACTTTTTTAGTGGAAAAGTAGTAAGTACCTACACACGGAATTTTTTAAATACAAAAATAATTCAAAATAAATTTAGCCATTAAATTGTGATTTTTTTTTATGATAAAAAAAAAGTTTTTTCAAAAACTAAGGGGTTCATACTACCCCTTCTCCAAGGTTCACCTCTTGCAAGAAAATAGGGAGAGAAAAATTATGATTATGAAGACTTTTTGTGGTAGTTTTTAATTGACAAAATTACTTTTTTTAGTTCAAATCGATTCACAAAAAAATAGATATTAAGGCTTAATATTTTTTTATGAGGCTTAAAATTTATTAGGGAATCTTCCTTTGTTAAATTTTCTGTACTGATTAATGAAACAACCTGTAGCTTTTATCGTAAATCAATCAAAGACTAACCCTATGTATGAAGTCATTCTATTTCAAATAACAACAAGTCCTAACTAAAATGATTATCATGAAATCAGCAAATAAAGCCATTTTCAAATTAAAAGTATTTCTATTTGAAACTGAATTACACTCGTTTCAGATAACACCTTTAAATGAATAGGGCTTTATAGACATATTAGTAAAGCAACAAACTTTCCTGCTTAAAATGTTGACCTGACCTGACTGTGACTGTTTCAATAAATTATGTAAAAATGAATTTGTATGGTTGAAAAACAAAGCATGGATTGGTCATGACAATAAACCTTCAATTTGCCCCAAAATCAATATGTCGTCTTCCTCTGAATCGCTCTCCTTTGGAGCTTGCACCATCAGGATGTGGAAAAAGTTGTAGAATAGGTCAAAGATTTTTGTTATTCGGTAATCTTCAGCAGGGAAGAAAAATATATTTATTTAAAGAATATTTGTGGTATTAAGTAGTCCAAGTTATCGAAATAAAAATGTTCACTCCAATAAGACTTTAATAAAATTTATTTATCCTGCTGGTATGGACCAAACATTGACAATTTGTGTACCATGGATCACTGAAATCTGCAGTATGGTCAAAAAGCTCAAACATAAACTCTACTTGTGTTTGTCACATAAATGTAATTATTGTTACAATGAAAAAATAAGAGCAAATATTGTGTTGTCCAATCCATACTCATTTTTTTTATGATTATGCAATGTAAAATGATAACCCCCACCAATATTTTTATGCATTTAACAATGTCCCATAAAACTAAATTTATTATTATTGCCAACTCAATTTTTCAATAATTATTTTTTATAAGTTCTGTCTTTAGATAATAATTGACAAAAAAGTAGGCAATTGTACAGTCTATTCCAGCTCTATGCGGATTGTGACTGGGTTAGCCATGAAAATCAGCTGACTTGTTCTGGTATAATCTTGAAATTTCTGTCACTGTTGTCGAGTTTCCACTGTAATTTAATTTTTGAAATAATTTATAATGACAAAACTAGAGAAAATAACCCTGGAAATTCTCCACCTGCAGTAATAATTTCACAGCTACAAGAGATATTTGGGGTAAAAACATGAAAATATTGTTTGAAAAAACTTTGCAAAGGTATAAATGTGCACATTGAGAAGAAAAGTATATTCTTGAAGAATAGTATTTTCATGAACATCTAGCTACTTTCATAGTAAATGACTACCTACTCTTGAAAATTAAATTAGTAGCTGGAAAATAATTTTACAATATGACTGTTGCGGTAAGGGTTACCCCTTAGCTCCTCCTATATGGCCGCTTAGGTATGGCTGTTGGGGTAGACATTTGAATTAGCTTCCTGATTTTATAATAACTTTGGCAACATAGCTTTATTCTGAAATGGCATTACCAAAAATACTTGCAACCAAGTATTTTAAAAATTTTCAATGAACTCTCAAATGTATCCGGAGTGCCCATTCTCATAATTCATAGCCAACTAGGTCCGAATAGAGTTGGAAATAGACTATTATAGTAGAGAGAGATTCTCAGATTTTCCCAAAAATCCACTAAATAATGATCACTACCATAAAACTGTTTTCTTAAATTATTGTTAACTCCAAAGTATTAAATAAATAAAAAAATAACATTAGTATCATGCTGTCATGCAAACTTATTTTCAAATCAAATATAAATAATTATTTATTTAACTTCATTTATTTTATATCACCTTCAATAAGAATAAATTTCAATGGAAAACTTGCTTTAGTGAAAAAAGTCATATACATTTCAATTCAACAAGTAGACAAGAAGTGTGTGTTCATACTTACATTACACATTAATTAAAAAACATAGCCCTACATCAATTCAATTACCTACCGGGCAAAAATAGTATCATTAAATTAAACATTTAAAAGGTAAGTTCAGAAAATTTTTTAGGAGACATTTTAGAGCGTCATCACTGAGAAAAGACAGCTGATATTTGATTAGTCTCTACAAAATAAATAGGAAATCAAGACAGTACCGATATCTCTTTAATCTCTTTACTCGGTGTCGATGACGGGTCATCAATGTTGAACTCTGTGTAAATCTCGGTGGGCGTATCTCCACCGGGACCTCCTCTCACGACGTCAGCTTTCATTCTAGCTGCCACTAAACCTTCAAACTAGAAATCGAATACCTCAAATCAGCCACACAGTATGGCAGAATTTAGCGGACACAGTGACCTCTACGGAAAGCTGCACGGGTTAGTTCCAGAACGACACATGGTTAGAACAACAAATATCTCATCTATGGACTTACCTTCTTGACCTCAAAATCGAATCTTAGAAAATTCAGAAATAAACAACCCTGATATTGAAATTAAGATTGGTTTGTAATATAGGTACTGCCTATAACAGTCTTTAGCTGATTCAATAATAATAATAATAATAATACTTATTATTAATTGCGACCAGAGAAGATTAGAAGAAAAGCAAAGATATAAATAGTAGTAAACGAGTAGTAGTAACAAGTAGAGAAGAATAAGAGAAAATAAGAAGTTATAGAATATAAGAGTACCTACCTATGCACAAAATATTCTTGTATTGATTGATACATCGATTAATAATTATTTAGCACAAATTGTATAACTATAATAACAGTTTATCCCACTTCTGTGGCGAAAGAGTTTTCCCATAATCATATTCAACTATAAATTAATAAACAGTCTAGTTTTTGGAAAGAAATTACCATATTTACAAAGAAATACATTTAAACTGGTACAATTTTGCATTCTCAATTTGACTGGTCGTATTGGCAAGTCAATTTGAGAACCTCGCGTTCAAGAACCATAAATGCACTTTTGTAAATCGCATAAATCATGGGGGTAGTGTGGATCAAAGATATGGTGTTCAATATCAAAAAATAAGTCTACAGTAAAAATTTTTAAAATTGACTTAAAAGTTACACTTATTTGAGTTTGTTGAAATGTTACTACAAAAATCAATAACTAGAGCCCTTCCTTATCTACTTGAAATGATAGAAAAGTCAAAAAGACAAAAAAAGTCAAGTAAAATATAACGATGGAGATACTTCTGTGAATACCAGAATGGATAAATTTTAGAAGAGACTAAAGTAACTTAATAAATTCTGTTGGTGGTATATAAAAATTATGTTTTTATTTCTCCACAGGATAATAAAGCCTGATTTTACCTTAGTCTTTACATTAGAAGAAAACAAACAAATGTAGCAATCATCCTAACTTAATTTATATCGATTTTTTTTAAACCAACACAAAACTTTTATGTACATTTTAAATAAATAATTTAAGACTGAATAATAATTATATACCTTCTCAATATCTAAAGAAAAAGCAACACTACACTTTGTTGCCTGAATGTTTGTGTATGACCTGACCTGACCTGGCACAGATTTTGATTTTTTTCTTGGAAACAAAGCTAGATACGAGTAAAGCTCAGGAGGCAAGAAAGTTACATTATTGGCCGCTTAATCTAAAAAAAATATAAATTGTCAAAAGAGCAGTGGCGTACCATAATTTTCCATAATTTTACCCATAAATTTCAAGTAGGTAGCCCCTGAGACGCCACTGGAATTAATAAATTTATGTTATTCTAATCAAAGGAAGTTCCTTATAACGACAAATAAGGCTACCAAATTTTATTTAAATCGGCTGAAAGGTTTTTGAGTAATTAATAAAAAATTGATTTTTTTTCAAAATTTTACACCCTGTAACTAGAAAACGAAGCAAGTTAGGACATACAATTATATGAAAACAATTTCTTATTTTTGGCTGGTAAATACGCCCTTAAAATCTTTGCACTGAATTTTGAATCACCCTGTATATTTACTCGCTTTTTTCAATCTCCCCCCCCCCCCCCCAAGTATCTTCACCATCTCACCATACCAAGCATGACTTGAGTTGTCTAAGCTGTCATAACATCTGGTACATGACCAAGTCGACTGATCCAAGAAATCTACTGCGATATAAGATACAAGCAAACATTCAAGAAACAAATTATTTTGAATTAAGTACTACTAATAATTACTAAGCAAAAAATAATTTTTCAAATTTTATGATACCAAACCACAACCAATAAAATCCCCAAACAGAAACAGGTACCCCATAAACACCTAAAGCAAGCACATATCGCACATTACGGCATTTTAAAATACAATACCTGACTCTTCAATTGATCCTTCAACCAGGTCAGATAGAAATGCAAATCAGAACGTTCCATCGGTGTGTGAGACCAGCAGGCAATCTTTGCGATAATTCTCGAAGTCATGCTGGTAATGAAACCGTCCTGACGGTTCAGCAGATTCAGGAAAGGCCCCCAGACGGATTCTTTTCGTTTGTTTGCAAATTCATGGAAAATTTCAACACGGCCACGATCTTCCTGAAAGTTACAGTGTCAATTAGAACGTGTACGCAAGTCAGCTAACGAGCGTTTCATTGTATCTACCTGCAGCATATCGTCTACCATCACAAGTATGTACTGAAGCGTTTGGTCCTTGGAAACGTGACCCAACAAATTTAAAAATGTCTGAGCGCATTGCATGCGGTTGGTCTTCAAAAGTTCGCCACGTTTGGCACTCTCTGTAATGTCGAATGCGGTGATAAACTCAAAGTCCTCTTGTGATATCATCTGAGACCTGAGGAAAAGATTTTATGTCATGAAATATCACATTTACTCATTTATAGTATACAAGTTCAAATTCGGGCACCAAAAATGTCAAATTACACTATACGAGGTGTGTTCAGAAAATAACGAGAATTTTTTTAATTTCGTGGGTTTGGAGAGTTGTTTTTATGAGCTCGGCGATTTTCGTTTATTAAAAGAAATGGATCACAGAATTTGTATCAAATTTTGCATTAAAAAATAGAAATAAAGTGTAACAGAACGCGTGAAATGTTAACAAAGGCCTAAGATGGTTAGATTGTGCTATGAGCAAAACAAGAGTTTACGAGTGGTATAAGCATTTCCAAGATGGCCGTGAAGACATTGAAGATGAAGATGATGAACGCCCCGGATGCCCCAGCGCATTAACAACCGATGAAAACGTGAAAAAGCGACAGAAATGGCTATGAACGATCGCCCAATCAGGATCAGAGACGTCGCTGATGTTGGCATATCGATCCTATCGCTCATACCATGAAGTTTTTTGGAATGCTGTGGGTATGAAACGCATGGCAGCGAAATTTGTTCCAAAATTGTTGAATTTCGAACAAAAACAGCGGGAATGTAAGTTGCTCAAGAGTCACCAAATGAAGTCAACGATGATGCAAAATTACTGAAACGTATTATGACAGTTGACAAAACATCAGTTTACGGATATTACGTCGAAACTAAGGCCAATCGTCCCAGTGGAGCATTCTGGCTCGTCAAAACCGAAAAAGGATCGACAAGTGCGGTCGAACGTGTTGCATTTTAATGGCGTATTGCATCATGAATTCTTGCCACGAGGGCAAACAGTCAATAAGGAGTACGACCTATAAATTCCATGCCATTTGCGTGAAGCAATCCGAAAGAAACGCCCGGATTTGTGGAAAAACAATTCATGTCATGGCTTTTGCACCACAATAATGCACCTGCTCACACTTCATTGCTTGTTCTTGAATTTTTTGCCAAAAATAATACTGTAACGATGACCCAGCCTCCATATTTGCCAGACATTGCTCCGTGCGACTTTTTTCTATTCCCAAATATAAAGAGAACCTTGAAGGGCCGTCGTTTTACAGGCATAGATAACATAAAAAGCGGATCACTGGAAGAACTAGAACTACACGCTATTCCAAAGATAGAGTTTGAGAAATGTTTCAAGGATTGGAGAAATTGCTGACACAAGTGCATAATAATTATAATATCTAATATAGTAGGATTAACTTTAAAAAGTCAGATGTGACGTCACACTAACCGTCCGAATTAATATTTTTAATTTCACCAGAAAATGTCAAACAGTTAATTGTCAAGTTGTGAACGAGAGTAAATTATTGAGGGAATCATTCAAAAAATTAATTGAACCGCTTACGTCAGTTTGAGAGCCACTGACAACTACATAAAATTTATTCACGTAATGACATTCTATCCTCTGTGTTTTGCATTTAATTCTCATTCAAAACCAATGTTGACGTATACTTATTTATGCGGGATGGAGTGTTTAGACAAACTGGACGGTTACTATAAAAAACACGTATATGAAACAAAATAAATCGAACTATCAAAAGGATGTGTATTCTTAATCGATACGTATGACTTTTTAGACTTTATTGGACTATAGGGACCATTTTGAAGGCAACAACATTAATGTAGACAAATAAAGGAAATGTTTTTTTCAAAAAACGTAAATTCCCATTATTTTCTGAGCACACCTGCTCGTACATAGACGATTATGGTATTTTCATACTTAGGTATATGTATACAACCATATAAGCAAAAGTTTTATAAGTTTAAAATAACCCAAGTATATAATCGTGTCCCAAGGGACTGAAATGTTTCATTTATCAATCCCAAATTCCCAAACATTCCAGGGTTTGAAAGTCTTGTACGAGCAATAAAGTGTACTGGAGATGATGAAACTAACAATCACATGAGAGTCATGAGAATGAGACATGATTGAAATGGTTAACATGTCATAGAAAACTTTTTGATAACTGACTCCTGTTCTGGAGAATCTCAATGAAGAGTTGACTAATTTAAGTGCAACTATCCAAACGTTGATATTTCTTTACAAATTTTAAAACAGCCACTGTCCCATAAAATCTTACTTGAAGGTAATAAAGGTTCAGATATTTTTATAATAAAGACATAAAAATGAATTGTTAGTGTTAGTGTTACCTCTAAGTTTATTATCACGCATTGTACTCAGTACTGCCAACCTTGCAAAATAAAAATCTCAAAACGCAGTTTAACAATATTTACTTGAGCAGATCAATATTAGTTTCTTAGAGAGATCCCCACCATCAAAATATTCATATAGGGAATGGTAAAAAAAATCTCACGCTTTTGTGCCCTATCAAACTGATGATGACACATTAACAAAGAAAAAATAGAGTTTTTTAATAGAAAATGTTTCCTAAAATAGTCGAAGTTACAGTGGTCTCATTCCAGCAGGATGAAGCGTCAGCACATTTTGTACGAGAAATAAAAGAGCTTTTCATACAGGGTGAATTATAAAAAACGCCCCAAGCGATAGCTCCATTATTTTTTAAGATATGACAAAACTTTTTGAAACAAAGTGGCGCAGTTTATCATCATCTATGTTTTGGAATAAACACTCGATCAAAACAACTTCCTGTTTAACCGGAAGTAACATCAACTTCAGGTTTTTAAATGGAACACTGTATATTTTATTATTTTTGGATTCTTTGTTTAATTGTTCTTCAAAAAACTTGTAATACCATATGCCTAAAAGCAATCGCTAGTGACATATTCGTCAGTTAATTTATTTAATAAAGTAGGCAGTAGAAAGCTTCAATATGAAATAGTGTCAATAAACTTCGTCTTTTAATTGGCGAATTGCATTTTCTCTTATTAGTGTTTTATACTTTTTGGTATTAATCATGGATTACAATGTGTTAACGTTAACAGACATGATTCAAGTATTCCCACAATTATTGTTGATGAAAGAAATTTTCAGCAGAGGTTTGGTGTTAATTGGTTATTTTATTGTTATAATTGAAGTTGGTATTTTAAGTAATCTATTAATTGGGCCCTTTTTTCATAAATGGGATACTAAATGAAGAAAAATATAGTCAACTATGAACTACAGAAATTGTTAATTTCCTTAACAGCTTATTGCCTCTTGCTAAACTAATAGCAGTATATTTTCAGCAAGATGGGGTAATTGGCCTCATAATGCTAGAATTAATGATGAATAGCTAAATGCCGAATTGGGTGTAAAGTGGATCGGAACAAATGGACTAGTAAGGTGGCCCGGCCCGCGCGATCACCCGACCTAACGCCTCCGAATTTTGGCAACAACCTTTGGCAAAAGATCTTGTGTATTTCACACGTCCAGAGAACGAGGCAATTTTAAAGCAGCGAATAATCAACGCTTGTCTCCAAATACCACCAAACATTATATCGAATATGTGACCGGTGGAATAGCTAGAAGGTATAATTTATTGTGTTCAAGAGAATATTGACCTATATCTTTAATAAATTTAGGCTACTCGTTTGATTTCATTAGATAAAATGAATAAAAAATCTTCTATTCTTTCCACAGCCTACTTTATTTAATCCAAAAATAATAAAGAATCCAAAAATAATAAAAAATACAGGGTGTTCCATTTAAAAACCTGAAGTTGATGTTACTTCCGGTTAAACAGGAAGTTGTTTTGATCGAGCGTTTATTCCAAAACATAGATGATGATAAACTGCGTCACTTTGTTTCAAAAAGTTTTGTCATATCTTCAAAAATAACGGAGCTATCGCTTGGGGCGTTTTTTATACTTCACGCTGTATGAATAAAGGAGATAACCTGAAACTGATCTAAGTCATTGGTCAGGTTTGTTTTTTTCCCCTGAAATTTTAAGAAAATTAAAAAAAAAGTAAAATATAGATAATAGAACGTAAAGTAAAATATAATATTGTAAAAATGCAGATACTAAATCAGGCAACACAGGACACCTGGACCATGACTGGCAGCAATCTGTAACCATGCCGATTGCATGCACATTGTTGTCGTCGTAAACTCGAATACCACTTCTGTAGGATTGCCTAAGGGTGTATGTAAAAGATAGCATTCATGCCAGAAGAGAATATGGTCATTATTTACATCCTCGGCTCCTACAGTTTCACTATGGCACCTATATAGGGGTGGAGGACATACCTATAGTAACACCAGGAAGGTATTAATTTGCTTTGCAAATGAAAGATAAGCAAACAAAAGGGCATCAAAAGAAGGTCTTCCTGAGTGCGGGCCTGTTTAGAACAGCGAAAATCACAATAAACATGCAAGGTCAGAGTGTCGAGTGGACGGCGGAAACTTGTAATATCAACACCAGAGCCGGTCTGGTAACATACGCAACATCGAACCGCATGCAAACGTAGTCGGACCATAATAGCGAGCGATGTCGCGTATTTTGGAATAAAAATGCAAAATAAATGCAAAATTCAAAATAAAAACTGTGCTATTGTTAATCTCGAAGATATTCCTTGCCCTGAAAGTGGAAAAAAAATAGAAATTCGACCGTAGTGCCAAAGAGGCCTTAGTGGTGACCTTGATATTAGTTTGCAATGGCTGTTTTTAGCTTCTTACCCACCCAGCACCCCTATTTCGCTCCTCGGTCCCGAAAAAATTGATGAAACATAGGAGCCGCAGATGTATACAATTACCGAGAATATTAGTAGACTGTAGACTAGAGTCCTTATCTATAACATTCCTTGTAGTGTATTTCCGCACGTCTACTTACAAGACCTGCTGCTTGTTTGGAAACTAAAAAGAGGTGCCTTTCAGGACCTCCGTTAAAAAAAAAACTGGAATGTGACTTCCAGTTCAAAACGAGCTTCCAAATAACCTTGTGCTTTTATGTTTACAATCTGGCATTTGTTTGCTTTGAATTCAGAAGTTAAGTATACAGAAACGTCATACTTGTCAAGCTTCAACTTTGGCAATTATCTGAATCTCATTTTTCAAAACAAAATGCCTGAATGCAAATATCTTTTTTACTGCAAAATAGGAATAAACGTTGCTATATCCCTGCCCGTCGTGGATGCAATTATTGGAAGACTTAATCAACAGACTCTGCACATTATAATACGTCTTCGTAAGCTTAAAATTCAAAAGTTTATTATTTTCCCAGGCAGGTGACCAGGAACTGATTGAATCTGATGAGTTAGCTCATTTACTATTGTTATAAAAAAATAGCCATGGATTTAGTGACCGAATTATCTCCATGGCAGTCAAGGACACAGCAATGGCACAGGAAAAAATAAAACTTCTCAAAGATATCGATTGAATATACCGAAATGAATATCTCGAGAGAACAAGTTTTTCTGAGGTTAGGCCCATGGAGACTTCTGATCTACTCATCGAATATTTTATCTTATGCCTTCTGTCTAGGTAAAGTAAGTGGAAGAAATATGTGAACTCTCATAAATGGTCTACAATGTTTACTGACGATATTAAAGGACCAGCAGTAACCAGGAAGCATGCCCGAACAGGACTGTATCTATAAGTATAATTTAAAATTTAGAAAAAGGCACTTTTGTATTTGATGTTTCGAGTTCAATCACAGAGATGAAATAAATATTGTTCGAATACTCCCCTCAGAAAAAGGTCTACTAACTAGCTTATTTATTGCATGCGATTGCGAATAATGTATTTATTTACAATGTCACGCTTTAATTCCTTTTCTAGGGTAGGTACACAGTCTCCGGGAGTGCCAATATTCTTCCCGCTTACTGTATGCTTCAACATTCAAGGTATCAAATGAGACAAGTAACAGTAAGGTTGACTTTTTCCTGGGAGCTCATCAGTTACCGTTAAACCAAAAAGAACACGTAAATGTTGATCTTAAAAGTTGTATCATTCAATGCAACATGTGCACATAAAATTTTGGAAATCTAACAGCTTTTACCAATGAAAAAGTAGGGTTAATGCACCACACTCAAAATGAAAATACTCACTGTAAATAAGACTGCCAATTTACTTTTTGGGTGCGAATGTCTGTAGCTCTTTGCTGTAAAACACTTGTAGCAGCCAGCATATCTGAAATTGCAGACATTTTTGTTAAATAAAATTAATGAAAAATAACTAAAACTTTAATCATAGTAAAATAAAATAATTAAAAATAAGACACTGATTTAATTTAGGTGCATCTGAAACTGAAATGTCAAAGAGTCAAAGCTTAAAAAAATTCAAAACCTAAAAATTTACAAGACTGTTTGAGTACCACTGGCACCTATTAGTACCAAAACAAAGTGGAGTGGACATAAAACATAGTTTCTCACGTCACGTGAGTTGGTGTTGGTACATTCACGCCTAGTATTTAAATTAATTTGTGATGTATTTGCTGTTCTAACGACTTTTTCGAATTAGAAACCGTGAAATCTAAATGAATTTTACTGAATTTTCATATTTTATAACATATTTTACTGAGAAATAGAAACTCAAGTGGAAGTAGGGTGTGCTTATTGTAAAAGTATATTTACCGATTTTGTCATCGTCCAGGGAAGTCATAATTTCCTTAATCTTGGGGTCGGCCCCGGCAGGAATTTGTGGAGTCGTCATTTTAGCAGAAAATCACCTTATTTTTCACCGAAATATAAAAATTTAACACAAATAGGTCTCCCAACTCGACCCGCAACAACCCGACTTGTCTTGTGATTATTGACGTAGGCTTGCCAATTCATGCGCCACAGCTGATCACAGTTTTCCGTTCGTAAAACAATGACAGAGAATAACATTGTGGTGGCAATCTGATTATCGTGTCGAAAGGCGGCGATTTCGAATGATCTCGCAACCGGAAAGTGCCAGCCAAGGTTTAGTTTTATCTAAGCCTAGGCGAAAAAGATTCTGTAATGAGGAACCAGCACTACCTTTACCATTAGTGAGGATTTCTGATAATGAAATAAAGAAGTTCAAAGGTAAACTAATTGGATGTTCTGTTATTATTGAGGAGGATAATGAGACCATGAAAAAATTTATTTCCATGGGATATTTTGGAAAAGCGAACTTTTCTAGAAGTTTCCCCATGTTTGCACCCCATAAATATCAAACCGAGATTATCAGAAATCGTCAGTTTGATCGACGGAAAAATTGGGTGAAAAAGTTTGGAAAAAGTAAGCACCAAAAGAAATGTATTGTTGTACCAGATAGCGATTCTGGTGATGAGGATTATTTTGTAAATTTAAAACCAAAATTTGAACTAGATGAGTTAGAACTGAAAGAGACTATTCATTTGTTGCTTGAAGAAGCATTTTTTCTCGTGCATTTTGTGAAATGTTTGGAAATAAATTATAACAGTAAACTGTTAACTACCGAAGAATGTTGGAATTTATTTCAAGAATTGAACAAGTCGTTTGTACTCAACTATATAGTGTACCATTTCTACAGGGGTAAAAAATGGGTGGTAAAACCAGGTGAAAAATATGGCGGTGATTTTTGTAAGCATGCTATTTGTGTGAGAGTATTTTCATCAATTTAATAATATGTAATTTAATTTCAGTACTGTACAAACAAGGACCTCCGTTTTATCACGCTTCTTATGTTGTAATAATTGATGTTATTGATGAAGCTCACCAAAGAATTGAAAGCAAGTCCAGAAGAAGCATGAACATGCTTCAATTACAAGGTTTAAATCGAGCCTGTGAGGCTGCAGCTAAAGTAAATTAATTATAATTAATTGTTAAAATAAACTTGCTAAAAAAATATCATTCATTCCAGGAACTTTTAATTGCTAGAGTCGTCTGGCCCAGCTGTTTGGAAAATATTACCATAAACGACGTCAAGAAATTCGAGATTCAGGAAACTTTAATGAAGAGATGGATACCTTCTGTTGAAAGAGTGAGAAACGAAGAACAAAACTGATGACGTGACGAGTTGAATGTAATTTTAATTGTATAGTGTTATTCCTCAATCGGCCAACAGCGATAGGTATAGCAATAAAACTGAGCACTAATTTTATCGTTCAGGTAGTCACACACCTTATTGGCAGATAATCTTTTACTTATTTGTTACCTGGCGGTAAACCAATCAGAAGGGCAATATTCTATTGTGCATCAAGTCTGCCCTAGCTGGATCGTAAACTTACCGCGCACTTTTATTGCTATGTCTTTCGACCGAGGTATAGTTATTAAAAAGAATGGATTGTACCTAAAACTAATCAGAGATTTTACTTTTATTGTTTCAAACAGAAAGGATGATGAAAATTTAACTAAATGTAATAAATAACTACAATTTTATAAATTGTAAATATGTATTTGCAGCCTAACTATTTACACTATCACAATTTTGCAGTTTACATGCTATTAGCTATTCTCTTTTTTTCTTTCGTAGTAATACCAGTTCTTCGATATTCACTTCTTTCCTGCAGGTAATCCTGCGTGCAACGCTTTTTAAAATCTTCGTCTCGATACCACTTTGTTAAGCAATCTTTAAGGGCCGAATTTTCGGGCCTACATTTAATCACCATCAAAACTCCATTACTTTTACAGCATTCGGTAAAACTTTCAACTTCTTTGAAACATTTTTCGACTTTGGCTACTTCACGCATTTTTTTGGGAATCATAACTTCCCTCTCAACTTTACGAAGAGAAGCGTCATCCGGATCACCTGAAAATTTTCTCTTATCTAAAAAATTCCTTAAAAGGATAAGAATGATATAAAATTACCCAGTCCATGTGGTCCTAGGTTTTTATTATGGTTTGGGTCCTTATTATCTTGAGCTTGAGCCTCGATAAGAGGCATTTTTGGTTATATTTATTGTTTTTAAAACTTCCCTAAAAAATAATTAATTCCATACATCAGGAAGAAGAATAATATAAACCTTAAATAAAATCAAAATCTGAAATTCTGATTTCTGATATCAGCTGAAATTGAAAATTTATTAATTTCTCAAATATGACAATCTACCAACCCACGCTAAAGCGCCGAAGCCCTAGAGTTAATAACTTCACCACCGCATACCATTATAAAAATAAATTGATAATGTCAGCGCACACAGCCTGTGACGTCATCAAGGTGACAGCTACATGCAACTCCGCAGTAATAATAACATTAAATCGCGATTTAGTGGCTCATTTCAACGTTTGTAAATGTTGCAGTATTAAATTTGTTTTCCTTGAGCTGCTACTTGGCTGTCTGACGGAAAAAATGGTTTGTTGTGCAATAAGTGGGTGTGAAAATCATGCAAGACAAACGAAAGGCAAAGAGATATCTTTTTCAATAGTTTGCTAGCAAAGTCAATTATATATATGATATTGCAATTGAAAATTGCTAAGGGCTATAGGCAAATTATCTTAATTTTCAATTAATATAATTTTTTGGCAATTACTTCTTTTATAATATGATATTGCAATATATCGTATCATATTTACTGGTAAGCACTTTTAATTACAACCCACAAATACTGACTTCTATCTTAAAATATTTTAAATTCTTTCGTTAGCGTTTGGATTCCAATCACCATACTGACGTCATGCATAGCGGGAACGAGTTTTCATTTATAGACTGACATACCTTGTGTAGCTGTATCATGCATGTCGCATACCCTAAATTCCAGGATACTACTTTGTAAGTGTATCGTGGTTTTCCCCATATTTTCGTCAAGAAAATTAATTGGCCATGGATGATAGATTTAAGTGCCGTATTAACTCTACAATCTCTGCCACGCCACGATACACATACACGGTATGCCAAGAGACGATGACGCGCAGGCTGCGTTCCGGTCTTGTGACGTCACGTGGTTCTAAGATTACACATGAGATTGCTCATATCTTTTTTATTATCAAGAATAAATAAATAATTCTTTGTAGGCTTGCATAAGTCGGCAACAGCTATCCATTTACCGTATTAAAAATTTTCAAGGCCAACTAAATTCCAGAGTTTTCATAGTCAACTTCTGTTTTTCTTATAACCGCTATATTGCTTTTTTATGTTATTTGGTACAAAAAAAATCATTAAAATCAAAAATCAATAACATTAAAAAATTTGTAAAAATTTCATTTTATTTTTTTCGAAAAATAATTAAAGATTTTTCCATAATAGGTCTAGCACAAAGAAAAATACAAGCAAAAAGGATGGAAGCGATATAGTTTGACATTAATTTTATAAACAAACTCACCGCGATTAATACTTTCAGTCAAAATAAAACCACATGACGTCATTGCGCAGTAATAACCAAAATAGAAACAGCAATCGGCATACCGTGCATGTATATGTGTATCGTGCAATCTGCGGCTTTTGAAACATTCTGATTCCAATTATTTTGACGTACCTGAAGTGATATTAATACCAAATGCCCTAAAATTATTACTGTATTTATTAATATACATTAATAAAAGTCAATAAAATTAGAAGAAGTGGGTCTACTTTGGCTGCGTTCAAATAATTATAAATCTAGTAATAAAAAAGAAAAACAAAATCAGTGTTGTTTAATTACTTTCTGACTCCGAGCAGGTTCGTGACTGACACTGACGCTTACTAGGGTAGCGCATTATAATTCTCACAAAAAGTTACGGATCAATATGGGAGGGTCTTATACATCACTCTGTCGTTCGTGTGTCTATCAAGACCGTTTTCCTCAGTAACTGCATTAGATATCAAGTTAAAAATTATACCAAATCCTAAAGTCTACTAACTCGTAGACCCTAGACCCGTAATATGTTTTTAATACCCACTGAAAGATGATTCCCCGATTTCTCTTCGTATAGATAATTTGTTCCATTTTCAAACTTTTTTGCCACTTGACACCTACGCCTGTGACCAAATGTGCCAAAAATATGACATCCAGCTGTTCAAACATCTCCGCGTCAAGTAAACATCATGGAGTAATTATTGCGCTACCCTAGTAAGCGTTAGTGTCAGTAATACAGGGTACCCTACTTACACACGCAAGAGCGCTACCTCTCACGGGTGGCAGAACTAATTTTTTGCTACCGCTACCACCCTATTTTGTCACCTCATTGGTTGAGTTGAAAGATAAGGCTTTCTCTGCCACTTGTCACTTGTCTTGTCAAGTCACGTCGACGTCACTGTCACATCAATGGCAATGAGTTGTAAAAAGTAAAAATCCTTGCTCCTTGCCTTGCTTTGCTTTGCTTTGGGTGAGTTTTGAGTTTATAATTGATTCGTTTTTCATTTTGATTATTTACCTACCAGTGTTGATGTGAAAAGTAAATATGATATAAAGTTTGGTATCATTAAACGTAGCCATTCACAACAAGCCATAAAATTTCATTGATCATTCTTTGAATTTAGTAACAACAAAAATCTGAAATGGATCGACTTCTAAGATTGGGTGGTGGTATGCCAGGCTTGTCTCAAGCTCCGGCACCTTCTGATGCCCCCGTCGTGGACACCGCCGAACAGGTCTACATTTCATCCCTCGCTCTCCTGAAAATGTTAAAACACGGAAGAGCTGGCGTTCCAATGGAGGTTATGGGTCTAATGTTAGGTGAGAGGTTATAATGAGTTTGCAATTTTCCTCTTATTAGTTGTTATACATAGAAAATAAAAAATATTTTTTTTACGTCTTTGTAGGGGAATTCGTGGACGATTACACAGTTCGAGTTATCGATGTTTTTGCCATGCCTCAAACCGGTACCGGTGTAAGCGTAGAAGCGGTGGACCCCGTTTTTCAAGCAAAGATGTTGGATATGTTACGCCAAACGGGCAGACCTGAGATGGTCGTCGGCTGGTATCATTCCCATCCGGGATTCGGGTGCTGGTTATCCGGTGTCGACATCAATACACAGCAGTCTTTTGAAGCACTCTCCGAGAGAGCTGTTGCTGTTGTTGTTGATCCTATCCAGTCAGTTAAGGGGAAAGTCGTCATTGATGCTTTCAGGTAAATTTTATTAACATTAGTAGTTTAGAAATTATGGTCACATTGAGAAGAGTTGTTGAAAATTTTGCATGCATTTATTTACAGACTGATTAATCCAAATATGATGGTATTAGGACAAGAACCTCGACAGACGACATCTAATCTTGGTCATCTACAGAAACCTTCTGTACAAGCGCTGATTCACGGTCTGAATCGCCATTATTATTCAATTAGCATAAATTACAGAAAGAACGAGCTGGAACAGAAAATGCTGTTGAATCTGCATAAAAAGTCCTGGATGGACGGATTAACTTTGGCGGATTATTCAGAAAATTCCGGTGTTAACGAGAAGACGGTGGCCAGCATGCTAGATCTTGCGAAAAACTACAACAAGGCTCTCGAGGATGAAGAAAAAATGACACCCGAACAGCTTGCCATAAAGAATGTTGGCAAACAGGATCCCAAGAGACATTTGGAGGAGAAGGTCGATGTTCTGATGACCAACAATATTGTCCAATGTTTGGGTGCGATGCTTGATACTGTTGTCTTTAAATGATTTCTCCCTTACTTTGCTCCTAGGTTAAGATATTTGATATTTTTATTTATGATATGATTATTTACTAATAAACATGTTTTGTAACAAAGTTTATTTATTTTTATTTTTAATGGCTGGTAATTTAGTGAATGCTATTGAAGTAATACTACCTAGTTCATTTGTTCTAAGTGTAGCAGGTCCAATGTCCAATTAGTAAAGTTGTGGCCGAAGTTTTCATAATTTTGTTGCTTTAATGAACTTGCAATTAAAAAAATCCTTGCTGCCAGGTTCCTGAACTATATTGGGTAACAGACTTGTTTAGGTACTTAATTTTAATTTTATTATTGTATTTTCAGTTTCATTGTTTTGCATAAGGTATTTCTTTATTATTATATTGGTATGATGTGACCAAATCTACGATAAGAAAACTAGAAAAAAATTTCCTAATTTTTTTTTTTATTCACTGGTTTCTTTTTTATTTCTAGCCAGTTGAAGGTGCATTAACAGAAACGTCCAACACAAACGCCGTCTGAAAATACAAAATTATCATTTGAATTCCTTATTAGTATAAAAAAAATGTAAAAAAATTAATGTCAATAATCAAACTTAAATTCAATCAATTCAAAGACTTGGCTATTTTGTGAGCTCCCAAGCTCCAACCAGAAAATAATAGCTCTTCCTTTTTTAATTTAATATAATTTAGATGAATATTAATTTTTTAAATATTATAAGTGTAATAATGTGCAATGATTTGGGACAGGATGATAAAACAATATAGGGTGAAGTGACATAATAGAATAGGAGTGAGTACCTATTTAACACAAAACATATCCCTTTAAAGGCCTATCTTCTATCTTCCTATATTTTGGAAGATATAACAATAATTTCTTATACAGGGTGTTGATTTTCAAAGCGGGCCATAGGGGATTAGCATTGCGAAAGTGGTTTTTGAGGATTCCTGCTCGCCGTTTAAACTGACAGAAATGGTTTTGGTATCAAAATGAAGCTAAAATTATTGCGCATAACGCTTGACATCAGAAATTAATTTGATTTCACGTCATTTTCTAAAATTCTTCAGTAAAAATTCAAGTAATTGTTAATGTTTAATCACAAAATATAGCATGCCTTGCCTATAAACAATAATGACGTTTCTACGTTTTGACAATCCAATAATAAAACTTTATAAGTCAGTAGGTAATAATAAAGTCTGGTTCTATTATTGGATTGTCAAAACGTAGAAACGTCGTTATTGTTTAGGCAAGGCATGCTATTTTGTGATTAAACATTAGGTAACAATTACTTGAATTTTTACTGAAGAATTTTAGAAAACGACGTGAAATTAAATTAATTTCTGATGTCAAGCGTTATGCGCAATAATTTTAGCTTCATTTTTATACCAAAACCATTTCTGTCAGTTTAAACGGCGAGCAGGGATCCTCAAAAACCACTTTCGCAATGCTAATCCTCTATGGCCCGCTTGAAAATCAACACCCTGTATAACAGTTTTGGAGTTTTGCTGATTTTGCGGGATGTGATTAACAAGCAAATTTAAAAATTCGTGGTTGAAATTCTAATTCGTAGGGAACCTGCATTGCCGACACTGACGCTTACTAAGCGGTAATACAGGTTCCCTACTAATTCGAAGCTAATTGTGCCCCTAACGGCCATAGCTTAGGGAACCTGCATTACCGCTGTAATACAGGTTCCCTACCATAGCTCGCGCCTCTGCGCCACGCGCACGCCAAGCCACAAGTTGTATAAACGACAGAAACTCAGAATAATTCTGAGAAAAATTTATTATTCCGTCAACCTTTCGCAACTGTCGACAGTGTCGACTTCTAGGATCCTTCGACTTCTTGACAGCAGAATAACTGAACAAAATGTGACATTAATGAGATCAGCGAGGAGAGAAGCTAGGCGATAGAAAAAAGTGAGAGATGGCTTAATCTGCAGTAAAAAATTGGCTAGGGAATCTGCATTACCGACACTAACGCTTACTAGGGAAGCGCATTCACTCGTTGACGTTTACTGAACACGGTTATGTTTGAACAGCTGGATGTAATATTTTTGGCACATTTGTTCACAGGCGTAGGTATCAAGTGTAAAAAAGCGAAGTTTGAAAAATAAAAAAAATAAAAATAAAAAGAAAAATGAAACAAAATAATAACACACGGAATAGAAATCGAGAATCCTCTTTCAGTGGGTATTAAAAACATATCACGGGTTTATATAGGATCTACGAATACTATAAAGTCTACACTTTAGTATTGGGTATAATTTTTAACTCGATATCTAACGTAGTAACTGAGAAAAAGCGTCTTGAGCTTGAGAGACACACGAATGGCAGTGTGATCTTAGTACTCCTATATAAGACCCTCCCCATATTGATCCTTAAAAATAAGATTCATCAAGATGTAATAAAACCTACCTGACAAACTTCTAGGAATACGGAAATTCTGAGCTCCGTATATTTTCTGCAATCATAACTGACTACTGATGGGGTTGGATGCATTTTTTGTTCAGTAAATGAGTTTAAAATTAAGAAACTTACCCTTAGGCAACGCGAACAAGTAGAAAGCCCTCTTTTTATTGTTAAAACATCCTCTTACGCAGCAAAAGTTTACCTTTTTTTTAATACCCGGACTTAATAACAAATAATTATATGAATTTTAGACAGTTGTACGTTCATGGAAAATCTGACGTTTTTGAAGTTAAATTTGACATTCCTAACTTTTTGTGAGAATGAGAGTGCGCTACCCTAGTAGGCATCAGTGTCGGTAATACAGGTTCCCTAGCCAATTTACCCATTTACAAAAACCCCTCTTTCTTTATTCTTGGATTATTAAAAAGATTTATGGAAAGCAGCTCCAGTAATAGCAATAATAGTCCTAGTAAAAAAAAAATACTGGTAGAGCATTGTTTTACATGATAGAGAGATATTATTGCCACTTTGATATTGATTAAATATAATAATTATTACCTACTTTATTAGCCAGCTATAATAATAATAACCAGTAGGAAATAAGCGCCCACCCGTTTGAAATTGTAGAGTGAAGCGCACACTCGCATTCCAATCTTAGGGATTGTCATGTTGGCAACACCGCTAAATTCGCGCGAATAAAAAATTCAAAAATAAAAAGAAGATTGAATAAAGAAAATAATATGTTGAGTGTTGAGTGTATTAAAAGCCAATTAAATTGCCTGGATTGCCTGGTATTTTGATTTAAAATTAAAGTAAAAGCGTTATTACTTTTGCTTAAATCACTGTCACCGAAGTTGAATTGTTGAGATTGTTAACAAAAGAGCAGCTGTTGCTATAGTGGCGGAGTTTTTTTTACATTCTTGCTTGGTAAGTTTTAGTTTTAGTTTCTTCTTGAAAATCACGCCAAATCCAGCTGCAGTTTCCCATAATAATACAACTTACAATAAAGGTCAATGTATCTCGTTCTAATTGATGGTAGCATTGAGGTTATGATATTGTTTTTTTTTTCTTGAGAAGTTTTGTTCTGGTCCAGATTTGAAATTAGTTTATTTTGGAGTTGATTATTTGATTATATCTCACAGACTTCCCAAAATAATGTGTCCATTTACATCTGTTAAATCGTAAATCAGTTGAATTTTGGTATCAGATTTAAGGTTGTTTGAAAAAATTTGAATTTCACTCGGAATTTCAAATAAAATAAGTACGTATAGAAAAAGTAGTAGGATTAGATTACCGAATGTATTATGTATAAGTACTTAATGCTTCTGATTCTGAATGGTTTGGAACATCCACTTTCAATAGGTGACACTATTATAATACCTACCTAATTAATTCTTTACTCCAGTGTTACATAATCATATTACCTATACCTACGTATGCGTAGGTACTTGACTTACCTACATAATATTTTCAAGGTTCTTCCATTAATATACTTACCTATTAGGTATGTAGTGTATGTTTTATAGGCACTTACCTACATAAAATAACTATATCTATAGTTACCTGCCATGTCAATCATGTTCATGCCATTTGCCATTGCTATGTGTGTGTGTCACAGGCATGGTACATCCCCTTTTTTTACTTTATTTTTTGAGATATTTTTTTGAAATTTGGTACGTCGCACTTCTTAGCAGAAAATTGATTTTTTTCCCACATCCGGTTTTTCCGGAAATGTTACGAACTTTTTATTTTTAAATGGGACACTCTATATATTATTTTATTTTTGGATTCTATACATTTGTACGAATCCAACAATACCACATAAGTACCATTTTAAATGTCAAATTTGTTTTTATTTAATTTTTTATTTCTCAATTATAGTATGCCATGACTATACTTCGTTTTACTCCAATTGGATCATCTAATGCTAGAAAAATCGAAATTTTGTTCAAAGTACTAAATTAAGTGATTTATGGATAAATTATGCGCACCGGAATGATTTTTTGAGCTGGATTAATTTTTTTCAAATGGTACCATATTGGTACCGAGGTACCATCTACTAGTACCTACTCTTAATAACGGACATTTTGGTGTACCCATTTTGCATCTGTGACGAACACAACTGAAGTCATGGCACACTATAATTGAGAAATAAAAAATTAAATTAAAACAAATTTGACATTTAAAATGGTTCTTATGTGGTATTGTTGGATTCGTACAAATGTATAGAATCCAAAAATATAATAATATATAGGTGTCCCATTTAAAAACAAAAAGTTGGTAACATTTCCGGAAAAACCGGATGTGGGAAAAATCCAATTTTCTGCTAAAAAGTGCGCTCTATCGAGAATATGCGACTTACCAAATTTCAAAAAATTATCTCAAAAAATAAAGAAAAAAAGAAAAGGGTGTGTACCATGCCTGTGACACACACTGTATAATATGTATTATATATTATACATAAGGAATAATAATAATTATACAGGGTGTTTAAGCCCAAATATATGCCCTATTATAGTGATTTGGAGGGGTAGTTCCTCTCATAAAATATAAGTTAAAAAAATAAATTTCAGCTCAAATGATGTTTCGTTTAAATGCAGGAAGTCAAAATTTAAAAAAAATATAATAGTTTTTGGTTATAATTAACTAGGTATAATAACTCGTGTAAATTTAAACCGATTATGATGAAACTATGACTTGATGAACAATAAACAACAAAAATATCTCTAATTTGACTACCTATTTCAGTTTTTGTAAATGTCTTCCAGTGGCGTAGACATTCAGGGTTGGCGCCCATTTTCCCTGCTTATCTTTCACGCCTTCATTTTATTTGCAATTGCAAAATCGTTATTGAATCGTCATTCATTTTAGAACAAAAAAGTATTCATTAATTTTTTTCATACGGCGCACCGTTTTTGAGATATTTGAAGTTTCTTCAAGCAATGTCACTAATCATTAAGAATAACGTTTTGCAAAAAACTTCTACTCCAGAAAGGCTACCTACTTAACAAATTTTTAATGAAATCAATAATTTTGCAATGTAAATGGTTCAACTTCAACAATACTTTCCAGATTATGAAAAAAATTAAAGAATTCTTTTTTGTTCTGAAATAGATGGGCATGTTGTATAACGGTTTTGCAATTGCAATAAAGTTAGTGGCGTGAAAGATAGGGAGGAAATCGGAGCTCCAACCCTGAGTACCTACGCCACTGGAAGACATCTACAAAACCTGAAATAGCACAATTATTAACGATCTTTATTTGTTTATTGTTCATGTCAACTTTCATCAATATCGATCTAAATTTACACGAGCTATATATAACCAAAAACTATGACACCCTGTATTTTTTAAATGAAACGGCATTTTGAGCTGAAATTTATTTTTTCAACTTATATTTCAGAGAGGAATTACCTCTTTAAATTTGGCCCTATATCAATGAAACACTCTGTATACTTACCAACTTTCCCGTTTACAATAATAATTATTTACAATAAAATCTTAAAAATAAAAATTATTATCAACTAATTAAGTATTTTATTTCATACTAATACATTATAACTAGATAAACGCTTGGTTACCGTAACTATAAACATACTCATAACTCCCTTGGGACTGTTATGAATCCATAACTCCCTCTAATATTACCATTGGTTTAATTCTGGTAACCATTGGATGTGTTGCTTTTGTTATTGCATTGTTGGTTGAATATTTGGATTTCATATGTCATTTTCTACAAACTTTCCAGCTGACATATCCATGGTAATCAATAATCATGGTTACTCAATTATTAAAAGCATTCGTTTAATTTTAAAAACCAACAGATTTCGTTTTTATATTTCATTTGTGTCCGTATTCATCAAACTTCAAAATATAACTCTGGGGTTATATTTTGAATTTTCTGACAGCTGATTGGTCTAATGCTCAAAGCCTACGAACGCTACGAAGTTTAAACCAATGACATGTTCCAAAATATAACCCCAGGGGTTATATTTATTGATGAATACGGGCCTTAGTATAAAATAAAATAGATTATGTATCACGGGAGTTATTAGATGTTAATAACCTCGGGCAACTTCAGAAGCTGATTGGTCTAATGCTCAATCCCTACGAACGCTACGAATTTTGAACCAATGACATGTTCCAAAATATAACCCCAGGGGTTATATTTATTGATGAATACGGGCTTATGGGAATCATACGTTACACTTTATTATTTTAAAAGAAAAACAGTTCATTATTGAGCTTTCGCTTTCTCAAGTCTTGTCCAGTGAGTGTTGTCCAGTGAGATGCCACACTGATTCTGACTATAAACGATTTGATTTTATGAGAATTTAATTCGTACAATTATTACAATAATTGATTTATATATTATAATAATTATAATATTTTTTCTGCGACGGGCTAAAAGTTTGACCTTTTTTCCCCGTTGACAGGTAGAAAAATGCCTCATTATATGAGCTGCATCTTATCGGGGAAAAAATGAATTAGCAGGGAAAAAAATGAGTACTTTTTTCCCCGAAATGGCGGCTTAGGTATAGCTAGTATTAATACTCAGATATCATTAAATTTATATCAAATACGTAAGGGAAAGTTACCTTATTATCCAAATGGCAATTATTAAGGGAATTTTCATAATAATCACTATCCATATTATTATAAATTCACTCATCGAAAACTAACAAAATATTTGCAAAACTGTCTTCAATTTTAATGACATTAATATGACGTTTATGTAATTAAATCGTTTCGTTATCCAGGCAAGTCAATTACGATAAAAGACAGTTTGAAAATCCAAGTTTAACATAAATCATTTTTCCGACATAATTTTCAGTTATCTAACTACGTTTTTCGACATTCTAACACTGATATTTCTTCTCGCAGAAAAAAATTGTATATTACACACAAGAAAAAAGTGCGATGTTAGCTCTCGATGTGTTTGTCCCCTCCGCTAAACGCGGGGACGAAATCACATCTCGAGCTAAAATCTATCACTTTTTTCTCTTGTATAATAAATAACTATTATTATTAATTAATATAATTATTATAATACCTACAATAATTGATTCGATTCGTACAATTATAATAATTTGCAATTATTACGAATTAAATCGCTTTAAATGAAATCGTTTATAGTCAGGATCAGTGTGGCATCTCACCGGACAACACTCACTGGACAAACCATACCTCTTGTAATTTATAAAATCCCCATACGCGTTGGTGAATTTTTTCTCTAGCATTTTTTTTTAGAGAGTCGTCAAAAAATAATGTTGACATTTTTTCATCAATATGCGATTGAAAAATGGCATAATATTATTTTTTGTCTTACTCGGCAGCGTGCGCAAAAAATCTCGCGACCACGGAAAGCGACAACTATTTCGTGCGTTGTATCGTGCGTATCTTGTACATATTTGTTTCCCTAGCAACAACAAAGAAGCTTGATTTTTACTTGATTTTCATTATGATTCTTATTTCGATTTTTTCGCTTATTTCAATGTTGTCTAAAAAATGTTGTATGCATCTCGAGCACGAAATTATGGGATTTTTGAATTAGTTTTTGTCTCGGTTCTTGCCACAACATAAAAGCTCTCTTTCTCAAATGTCAAAGTTCAATTTTGCGCACTAGATACTGTTATGTTATCCTTTTATATAAGAATTTTATATTTTGTACATCTGTATTTCTTGAAAGTTGAGGCCGTAAATTTAAGTGGCAACACTGTGTGTATCAACTAACCGGAACTCTTCGATTACCAGCGGAAGATGTCAGACGTGTGGCTTGTTTTTAATACTATGTTAATTTGTGATTTTTAAACAAATGAGAATAAACAAATTAATTTCAATAAGTGTATCAATCTCCAACATGGTCCTTCGAGCCGACATTGTGAAAATAATCATCCGATTTTGAAGAAATTAACCGAAAACAAAGGTGAATTAACAACGCTGAAGCCGAGCGAAGGTTGTTATTTTCCCTGTTCCTGCGATCGCTTCCTGCTGTCGCGACGAGCCGAGCCTCATCCAAGCCACCAGCGTCGAATAAATCCAATCGTCCAATCAATTGTAGAACCTGTTCCGAGCATCAGGGGAAAAGTTACCAAACAAGCGAGCTGAGCGACTGTAGTCCAGCACCAGCACCAGCAATAGAACGAGATCCGAGAAAGAAATGAAAAGGAAAAGTACCTACGCTTCTACAGCAACCTATAATAAGCAAGTGAGCTACTTAGTCTAATTAATTTCCTCCTATAAAATATCCTTCTTCTTTCTATATCTATAAACAATATCCGATTTTGATTATTATTAACCTGATACCTACCTAATTTCTAATTGATTGCTTTTGTGTGATTTATAATTGTTGATTATTGTTACCCATTTTACTTGCTAAGTTCTTTTTTGACAAACAAAAACAAAATGGAGAAAAAATTGAAAGAAAATGAAAAAAAGCGAGATGTTTATAGAGGCAGATTAACTTCTTTCGTTAATAATGTGAAAACTATTCATGATAAATTTAAAAAAGATGAAAAATTATCGGAATCAGATATGATTGCTTTGTTAGACAGAATACACGTTACAGAATCATTGTTTCTCGAATATGACGTATGTCAACAGTTTATTGAATTAAATCATGCAGATTTAGGGGAGCAGTTAAAGGAAAGGGAGGTTTTTGAAAGCGATTATTTTGAGTATATGGCCATAGGTAAATCAATGATTACAATAAAAAACACCGAAGTGAAGCCAAGTAGTGTCAATGAGGGTGCAAGTACGAGTGCCATAAATAACGATATTTCTTCTGGTGCTGCCGAGCGACACAGTAATGTACGATTACCTCAGATTCAATTACCCGTTTTTAATAGTTCATTCTCGAATTGGTTGCCTTTTCGCGATACTTTTATTAGCTTGATCCACAAGAATAATAAAATTGATGATATAGAAAAATTTCATTACCTGCGTTCCTCAGTTGAAGGTGCTGCGGCAGAAATTATAAAATCAGTAGAGTTCTCTGAGGCAAATTATAAAGTAGCATGGGACTTGTTGTGTAGTCGATTTAATAATGAAAAGATTCTTATTAATCATCACTTGAAATCTTTAGTGTCGATACCTACTTTAAGTCATGAGTCTGCAGACAGTTTGAGAAATTTATTAGACAATCTCACTAAACACTTAAGCGCGCTCAAGACATTAAATGAACCGATAGAAAATTGGGATACGCTAGTAATTTTCATAATGTCTGAAAAATTAGATAAAAACACTGCTCGACGGTGGGGGGAATTTAAACCAAAAAAAACTCGCCCTACTTTGAAAGAATTCAAAGAATTTCTAATCGATCGGGCAGATTTCTTACAAACGATGCAAAGCAAGCAAAAAGATGTACCGATTGAGAAAGAGAAAACCAAATTCAATAAATACGGAAAGTCATATGTATCTGTACATAACGCAGTAGGCAATAACATTCCTATACCTAAGTGTCCGGTTTGTAATTCAAACCACTATATAAACCAATGTGAAATCTTTCTAAAAATGCCAGTAAATTCGAGAATTGAAAAAGTCAAAGGCCTTCGTTTGTGCATAAATTGCTTAAGGGGAAACCATTTTAGTACGGCATGTAGAGCAAGTTTATGCAGAAAATGCGACAAGAAACACAATACTCTCTTGCATTTAGAAAGAGAATCTCAAGGAACTCTCTCTGAGACACAGCAAGAAAATAATGAAGTCACGTTGGCATTGTCTAGCCATGATCCAAAAGAATTACCAAATGATGTGCTACTGGCCACAGCCCGAGTGCTGGCTGTATGTGGCAGCAAATCAATTCCATGTCGTGTACTATTGGATTCAGGGTCCCAGCATTGCTTCATTAGCGAAGCATTGTGCGAAAAATTAAAACTCAGTAAGTCAAAGGTAAATACGTCTATTATTGGCATAAACCAAGTAGTTTCCAATCTCAAATGGAGATGTAAATTAAATATCCGATCAACCAGTACGAATTTCGAAGCTTCAATAAGTTGCTTAGTTTTACCAAAGGTGTGTGATATGATCCCTAATCAGAGTTTCAATACTTCGCAATTAAAAATCCCAAACCATTTGTCACTAGCTGATCCACAATTCAATTTACCTCAAGAGGTGGATATTCTTCTAGGGGCTAGCATATTTTGGAATTTGTTGAGTGTAGGTCAGTTTCAGTTGCAGAATAGTAATCTCTTATTACAAAAAACTAGGTTGGGCTGGATTGTGACTGGTCCCTTTAATTATACTTCCAACAACATAAATATGTCTAGATCTGTTTGCAATTTTGTGTCTAGTGTAGATATTTCCAAACAACTCACCAAATTTTGGGAGTTAGAAGATGGTTCTTTTTCTCAGCAGTTGTTATCAGAGGATGATAAAAAATGCGAAGAAATATTCCAAGCGACTACAAGACGGAATGTAGATGGTCGATTTGTTGTTGATATTCCTTTTAAAGAATCTATTAAATTGTTAGGTAATTCAAGACAAATCGCTCTGAATCGATTGAAATCATTAGAGTCAAAATTGAGTAAAAAGCCTGAATTAGAGAACATGTATACCGATTTTATTAAGGAATACCAATCATTGGGGCATATGGTTAAGGTGAATCCAAATGATTCGGAACCAACACACTGTTTTTATTTTCCACATCACGCTGTGGTAAAAGAAAAAAGCTCCACTACCAAACTTCGGGTAGTATTCGACGGGTCAGCCAAGTCTGACTCAGGAGTTTCCTTTAATGACCTACAATATATAGGGCCAACCATTCAGGAAGACCTTTTTTCAATTTTGTTGAGGTTCAGGAATCACGCCATTGTGGTATCCGCGGACATAGGCAAAATGTACAGGCAAATCCTAATTAACCCCGATCAACGTTGTCTGCAAAGAATCTTGTGGAGGGACGAACCCTCTGAAGATGTTGATACCTACGAGTTACAAACCGTAACCTACGGAACGGCCTCCGCTCCATTTCTAGCAATTAGGTGTCTGAAGCAGTTAGCCAATGACGCCATAACTAATAATCCTAAAGCTTCTGAAATAATTTCAAAGGACTTTTATGTGGACGATTTGTTGACAGGAGGAAATCAAGTAGATGAGGTTAGAAACCTTTGTAACGATATTATTGAAATTCTAAAGTCAGCTAACTTTGAATTACGAAAATGGAAGTCTAATAGTTCGGAATTGTTGAAAAAATTAAACCTATCGAATTGTTCAGCAGACAACTTCCAATTTGGAAGTAAAGATACCACTCCGGTATTAGGACTATTATGGTCCAGTGAGGAAGACGTGCTAATGTATAGCATTGTTAGCTCCAAAGAAACAAAGCCTATTACCAAACGTACAATTTTGTCACATATTTCAAAAATATTTGATCCCCTTGGCCTGTTGGCTCCTTGTACTATCATTGGGAAAATAATGCTCCAGGAATTATGGAAAGAAAAATTATCCTGGGATGAAACCCTACCTCTTTCTCTTAATAGTAAATGGCTACAATTCATGGGTCAATTACCATATCTAAACAAAGTAAAAATACCAAGACATGTAGGACACAAAGAGCAAGGAACCGTAGAGCTTCATGGTTTCTGTGATAGTTCCCAACAAGCGTATGGAGCATGTGTGTACATGCGCTCTGTCAACTCAAGTGGAAGTGTCAAAGTGTCTTTAATTTGCGCCAAAACTAAAGTCGCTCCAGTAAAGCAACAAACAATTCCGCGTTTAGAGTTGTGCGGTGCATTATTGTTGGCGCAATTAGTAACCAAAATCCAAACTTCCATGAAAGAGTCTTGGGATGGATGTTATTTGTGGACAGACTCTATGGTTGTGTTATGCTGGTTAAAGGTAGATCCAAGTCGACTTCAAACCTTTGTAGGGAACAGGGTTGCACAAATACAGACCCTAACAGAAGGTGACAAATGGAGTCATGTACCGACGAACGAAAATCCTGCCGATTTTCTTTCACGTGGTGTAAAACCCAAAGAATTAGACAACCTTACAATGTGGTGGAATGGCCCCCAGTGGCTTTCACAAGATAAAAATTCATGGCCAGTAACTTCTTTACCGAGTAAGGGAGAGCTGCCTGAACAAAGGGCAAAAATTGTATTGAAAGTTACCGTCTCAGATGATACAATAAAAATCCAAAATTTTTCTAGCTTAAATACACTTAAAAGAACGACTGCTTTCGTTAGAAGATTTATATTCAATTGTCGAAATCCTGATTCACGCCTCACTGGAGTTTTATCAGTCAACGAGTTAGAAGACGCAATGATTACACTGATAAGAATTTCCCAAAGGCAATCATTTCCTAATGAAATAAATTATTTGAGCAATGTGGCACCTACTGAATCAATTTTCGTTAAAGGTCAATTAAGTAGTCTGACTCCGTTTTTAGATAGCGATGGGATTCTTAGAGTAGGTGGTCGGTTGCAGAACTCAGATTTTGAGTACACCAAAAAACACCCAATTATTTTACACGCGTCTCATCATCTTACACATCTAATCTTTCTAAATGAGCACATCCGTCTGATTCATGCAGGACCACAATTGTTACTTTCATCTATTAGAGACAGATACTGGCCGCTGCAAGGTAGAAATCTAGCAAAAAAAATTGTACATAGATGTGTGAAATGCTTCAGAGCCAAACCTAAGGTAGCTGCACAGTTGATGGGTACATTACCTGAACAACGAGTTAAGCCACAACCACCGTTTTCAACTGTAGGTGTGGACTTTGCTGGTCCATTTTTAATTAAGGAAAAGGGTCGTCACAGCAAACCCAGCAAGTGTTATGTTTGTGTATATATTTGTTTTGTGACCAAGGCAATCCATTTAGAGATCGTTACGGCTTTATCAACTGAAGCCTTTATAGCTTCTTTTCGTAGATTTACGTCACGGAGGGGCAAACCCCAGAATATATATTCCGACAATGGGAAGAATTTTGTGGGCGCGAACGCAGCACTGAAAGAATTGGGTTCTTTTATTATTAACAATACCGATAAGTTGGAGACGCTGATATCAAATTCAGGGGTTGCTTGGCACTTCATCCCGAGTTATTGTCCTCACTTTGGTGGTCTGTGGGAAGCGGGAGTAAAATCTTTCAAATTTCATTTCAAAAGAATAATTACGAATGCTCTATTGAGTTATGAGGAACTGTCAACAGTTATAATTCAGATAGAAGCAATTTTAAATTCAAGGCCTCTGATACCTATATCCTCAGATCCTAATGACTACGAATCGTTAACTCCTTCCCACTTCCTGATAGGAAAAAGGTTAACTGCTTTACCCGATCCAAATGTCATGGATGTGAAAGAATCGCGACTGTCCAGATTCCAATACATGCAGCTGCTGCAACAACAATTTTGGCATCGCTGGACTTCTGAATACGTCCACGAACTTCAACAACGAACCAAATGGACATCTGGCTCCAAGGAATTGAAGGTGGGAACAATGGTGTTAATAAAAAACGATCAATTACCACCTTTACAGTGGCAGTTGGGCCGCGTAGTGATAACTCATCCTGGTAAGGATAATGTGGCTAGGGTTGTGACAATTAAGACATCAACCGGAATAATTAAACGTGGATGGTCAAAAATTTGTCCGTTACCAATTGACGATTAAGTGTTTATTAGACTACCATATAAACCTAAAGGACTAATATTTTATTGCTGTTTTATATAATAACCTTGTGTGTATGTTGACCCCGTCAAGGTGGGGGGCATGTTATGTTATCCTTTTATATAAGAATTTTATATTTTGTACATCTGTATTTCTTGAAAGTTGAGGCCGTAAATTTAAGTGGCAACACTGTGTGTATCAACTAACCGGAACTCTTCGATTACCAGCGGAAGATGTCAGACGTGTGGCTTGTTTTTAATACTATGTTAATTTGTGATTTTTAAACAAATGAGAATAAACAAATTAATTTCAATAAGTGTATCAATCTCCAACAGATACATAAATAATTATTTCATCAAATTTTTTTGTTAAAAACAATCATAATTTTTTTCTTGGGCAAATAATCATACAGGTGTTTATTAAATATATACAATAAATTGAACAACCGATTATTTGAGTGATTTTAAATTAAAAGTTCTTATCAACATGGGTCAAATGCTTCGTTTTCAAAGATACAGAGTGTTAAACTTTTGGTTTTGGATTTTTTTTTGTAAATATCTCATACATTCTTTTGTCGAGATTGTTGAAATTTGACAGTATTATTTGTAAAAAGACGCAGCCCTTTAGCCCCAAGTAGATTAAAATTATCAAGTCCAGTGGCGCCAGGGGGTTCCCGGATACCCTCACTCATATTATTTTACGTCTTTTACTTTTCTTCGTATCTTCAGTGGTTTTTGAAAAAATATAAAATATAAAATCCACGTAATTGCACATCCCTGGACCAACCAAGAAACAAGGGGAAAAGTGAAAAGATAAAATTGTTTTGAAAAAAGAAAAATTTTCCATTTTTTTTTTTTCTTATTTATTGACGTTATTATTGAAGATTGAGAAAAATTGAAACCACGTTTTCATTGCATTTATGGACCAGCTTTATTTTTGCGATGTCAGTTTTTTTTTTTATGTGACGGTTCATATTTGCAGGGCCGGACTGAACTCCGATTTTTTAAATACGGACCTGGATTTTTTATTGCAAAAAAAAGAAATATGTTTTTAATTCTGAATTTAATTAAATACCACACATAGGCCCGTATTCATCAATAAATTTAACCCCTGGGGTTAAATTTTGGAACATATGTCATTGGTTTAGAGTTCGTAGCGTTCGTAGAGTTTGACCATTAGACCAATCAGCTGTCAGAAAATTCAAAATATAACCCCAGAGTTATATTTTGAAGTTTGATGAATACGGACATTAGGCCCGTATTCATCAATAAATATAACCCCTGGGGTTATATTTTGGAACATGTCATTGGTTTAAAATTCGTAGCGTTCGTAGGGTTTGAGCATTAGACCAATCAGCTGTCAGAAAATTCAAAATATAACCCCAGAGTTATATTTTGAAGTTTGATGAATACGGACAATAGTGGTTCAGACGTGTTTCGGACTATTATAGCTATTGACATCATCAGTTTAATTTCACCTTGGATCTGTGCTCTTATATTAAACTTTTTGGCATTGTCGGATTGGGATGACGATGAGTTAATAATACAAGTCCAATTTTTGCAATCAAATAGCCAGGGTCGTATTTAAAAAATTAAAGTTCAGTCCGGCCCTGCGATTATGAATCGTCAAAATAAAAAAACGCAAAAATAAAAGTTGGCCACCAATAATTGCAATGAAAATGAGGTTTAAGTTTTTCCAAATCTTCAATAATATAATCCTCAATAAATGAGTAAAACTAGAATTGAAAATTAAGGTTTCTACAAAATAATTCTAAAATCAAAAATATTTTTTCAAGTCTCGATCTGCCATTGCATTGTCCTTCTGTTTGCCCAATTTTTCCCCATTTAACTGACCTGTATCTCCCATGCACGGTTTCCGAAATCCCAATGCTGTTCATTCTTATCTTGGACACAGTCAATAACATATAGCTAGCGAGAGGAGGTTGATTAAACTACAATAGAAGGGTTACAATAATAAACAATACATTATGGACAATTTAATAACATCGTTTTCATTATTGTTTTATAGAAATGTAGGCCGTTCTTAAAACGTAAAATTTCACAAGGTCATTTTTGCAAAAAGTACTTTTGCCGCATTTTAACTTTTTAACTCCAACGTCAAATAGAGGGAGTTTTTGTAAAACAACGTATAGCTATCGTCCAAGGTTTTTTAAATCACGTAGTAGGTAACACCTACGATATGAAAAAATTGTCACAATTTTAATCACAATGTTCGCATAAATTTGAGGAACAACCAATCAAAAGACCGTGGTATATTTTAAATCGCATATCAAACGCATTTGAAAAAGTATTGTTACTGTGTGAATCTTGTCGGCGTAAAAGAAAGGTCAATGTCGCTTTATGTAACTTAATTGATATGATAATTTGCCTTCTCACAGACTTAGGATCATAACTGTTTCATAAATACACAGATGTATAAATGTCATGTAGATTTAGTAAAATCTTGTTCCAAAGGTTCTATTTTCGGGCAAAAGTTCATTTGGTTTGCACAAATGATGTTTGTATAATTTATATTTTTGAATTTATTAATAATGAGGCGACTAAAAAATCTTCTAAACGTATGAATTAATTTATAAGATGACTTTTGTTATTTTTTTTATCTTACGTCTTGCTCTCATAAATAATGTAACTGTTTATTCAATGATTGCTTGGAAAAACAGAGTTGAAATGAGAAGTATATTAATACAATCATTAGTTTGAAACTTCACATTTAATTGTGATTAAAACTTAAAAGTCATAGTGCATGTTTAATACAACGACATTAGTTTTTACAACTTAACAGATGCTACAAAACGAAATTATGTGGTAAAACAAGAAGTGGTTTAGGTCGAGGGATGAAAATAATATGTACAATTCTTGCAGTGAAAAAAATGCTTCAAGTGGAAAGCAGCAATAACATGGAAGGGTTTACTGAATTTGAAGAGGACATTCTCTTTGATGTCGACGATCCTGACTTCTGCCACGATGTTTCCCAACCACTGCCGAACATGCCCCTTGTATTCAGGCGTAAGTTGTTTTTGGCTTTTGCATTTTTAAACCATTTCGTAAAGGTATTATTCCCCCCATGAAGTACTGACTTACGACAGTTCTCCAGCGGGGTTGCGTAGATAGATATTCATAAATCGACTCAAATCTAATGGGTACTACTTCAATGGTAGGCTCGGCCAGAACGAATAGATGCCGCTAGCGGCGGTGTCGCCAACCAAATGCATGTGTATTTTAGTAAGAGTTTCGAGAATTTAAATTTCGAGAATCGCCAAATTCCTTACAAAATTAGCAGAATTATTATTAAGATACATTCTGAATCGGCTTAGGAAGGAGAATGTCGCAGAAACCATTTCAATGCGTGAAATTCGAAATTAAATAATATAAATTCGAGATACATATACAGGGTGAGTCCATTTTTTTAAGCAGGACTTCACCAATTTAGAGAAGACCTGTTTTAAGGAATAAAAGTTCCCATAGGTAAACATAAGTATGCATGTCATAAAGTCATAAACATAAAAAGGTACAAAAAATATTTATTTTTTTAGTTTTTGCGACATAATTTGGGCATTTCTCACTACATTATATTTTAATTTCATAAGAGGCCATTATAATAGTTTAGAGCACACAAAACGAAAAAAAACACGGGTAAAAAAAAATTCATCAGCGGCGTAGGTACATCCAGGGCATATGACCCCTTTTTCGCTCAGCAACTTCTACGCCCATGGACTTACTTATCATTGAATTCCCTGGAGATTTCTTTAAAAAAAGGGTATACTTATGAATATTCGAAATTGCCCATAGTTTTTAAGTAAATTGAGTCTAAACTTCCTCATACCATTCATGTAGGTACACAAAATCATATATTTTCCTTTTTATTTTATATCCAAAGATAACAATATTAATATCAAAAAAATGAGCTTATTTTTCGGTATGATGAATTTTAGACTCATTTACCTTCATAAAGGTATACCCTCATAAGTGGGTATACCTTTTTTTTGTAAGAAATCTCCAGAGAATCCAACGCTGATAAGTAAAGTCATGGGTGTAGAAGATGTTGAGCGAAAAAAGGTTCATATACCCTGTGCACTTTGAATTATTTCCTAAATAATCTGCCCAGGTCATATTAGCTTATGCTACGCTGTAACATGAACATATTATGTCACTAAAAATGACAAGTAGAGTTTGAAAGTTATTAAGGAGACCATTTGAACATTTTTGATATTAGCAGTATTCAGGCAATAAATTTAATATTCGATTACAACATCGTCCTGGCTTTGTTTTCAAGTTTTTTTTTTTTTATAAAAAAACTGATTTATTTTCTATTTACATCTGTCAATTTTGAGACTTTTGTAATTTTATAAAATAAAATGAAAATTAACGTAAGTGATGGAGATTATCTATGTATAAGAGTAATAGCAAGCCAAAGTTTTCAAGTAATGAAGCCAAACAGATGGTGGCAATTTGATTCAATATTTTGAAGATGAATCAAGGAATGGGGGGGTCGAGGGGGGGGTCCCTTTTACGAAATTTTAGTTTTGACATTAATGCTGATATTTAATATGACCTTGGCAGCCTATTTAGAAAAAAATTAACCATATCTACTGAAGCCACTGATGAATTTTTCACTCGTGTTATTCTTCGTTTTGTGTGCTCTGAATTATAATAAATAACCTCTTACAAAATGTATAATTCACCACTTTGTACTTTATACAGGGTGATCCCGAAACTGGTAGTACAACAGCATTCATTGTGGTTTAGGGATTCTAAAGTTCATTATAATTTTTTCTCCAACATGGCTTAGTTAAGAAGATATGACCAATTTTGTGAAAAAAGGTGACAACCCTGCACTAGATAGAAATAACAATGGTTGCTTGAATAAAAAAATCATCATTACATCCGTGCATAAGTTGAATTTTATTAAATAATTTTAAATTTACCCAATTTTATAGTAATGTCACTGGAAATTGAAAAATTCAATACAGATGAAGGTTACACGTTCAGTAGTCGTTGAAATTACTTGATTACTGTTATTAAACTACATTGTAATTTATGTAGAGATGATTCCTCTGTACATATTCCTGAGACGCAATAAAATAATTCAGGGTTACACACGTGATTCCCACGGCTACACGAATTAATGATGGCACGTTGTATGTTTTTAGTTTTCTGCAGTTTTTTCTGTCAACTCTACACGTTTTCAGTTGCTTTCATTAGTTATTTTTTAAATTGTTTTCTGATATGCACGAGTGTGTTGATTGACACTGAGTACGTAGTTGCATATTTTATGTATATTTTATATTTAATTAGTAATTAACGTTTAAACATACATCATGTACGATTTTATATTTTTTATTATTAAATACATAGGTAGAGATGATATAAAAATTATTGTTGTAGTGCCAACAATTCGATGAAAACTGCCCGATTACTTGGTTAAAAAACAAATTAATTCAACCCTTCAAACTTAATTATTTCCAAAAAAATTATAAAAAATTATTCGTTAGATTTGTTCGTGAATAACACCGTTGCCGTCCCAAGGCTTATTCCTGTTACATAACGGCTATAATTGGGCGTCCATGCCCATGTTCACTGCTGTGGAGGAAATTTCAACTAGTATCATATCTCAAAAAATATAATTAAAAAATAATCGGAGTTTTTGTAAATGAATTATGCTTACCATGCATACACAAATCAAGTTCTATTAGGTATCATTTTCTGACATTTTAATTGGCAACACAACATAGGCTACCATGAATAAAAAAAAGTGTTAATAATAGAATGCTTTTCTTTACATTGGCCTAGGCCCAGAGGGAGACAGAAGGTAAAATTCGTGTATACTTATGTGGCACCAGTCACTAACAAAATCTTTGGATTATTAAAAAGTTACAGTTTTTTTTCGACACAGATTTCTTTTGCATTACAAAGGGTAAGTACAAATTAAGTTTTTTTTATGGAAAAATATCTCGCGTGTTAAATTCGGCACAAGGTCTCGTTATTTTAAGGACCTGGGACAAGTCGCCATACTTAAATTACCCTTGACCTTGCGAATTCAATTTCCACCCTAAGCTGATTATTATTTATGTTGGACCTTACCTAAATGATTTTATTAACTTTTCTCTACTTTGCTCTATCCGCCTCTCCATTTCATTAGGGAGATCTCGAACGAACGACAAAAGTAATAATTATTACAGGTCCCTTTCTTAACCCAATCAATGTAACAAAAGTGTTGGCCAAACTTCACGAAAGTGATGCATGGAATAAGAACATGACACAAGTTCCTACAGACACATGTATCCAAAAAAGCGTACCTGTTTGGCGCGATTTATTTTAAAATTTGCTGCAAGTCAGTAAGAACTTTTATTATCCTTTTATGTCACCTCTTAAAATTTCCCTAACCCTTTTGGGTCCATTAAATAACAATAGCCTCGATTTGAAGATCGTTCTTTAGACCCTATATTTGCGAAGACGTCCAAATTAAGTCCGCTTCAGTGTTACAATTTTTATTCCTGGAGCAGATTAATTAAACAGGTTAATCCTGTCGGTTCGACGGTTATCTTTTCCAACTCCCGAAAGGGAGTTGGGATCGAGAGTTTGGGAGGGAATATTTCCTCTTTTCGCGATATTTCCCTGGAACTTGTGGTAACTAACCTTAAGGTTTAAGGTCGAGTTGTTAATCCCAGCAACCCTTGATATCTCAGTATGCGTCCTTTGTTTATTCCCTTCGTTTTTCCATTTACATATTCCTTTGCCAAAGGTATATTTTTTATTAAACTCTTATATTACAGTAGTTTGTTGTCTTTTGAGATACTTAGGTACTATCTGTCCACTGAGAGTTGTCCGTTGTCATACCACACTGATTCTGACTAAACAATTTCATTTAATTCGATTTGATTCGTACACTTATTTCTAAGTCGAACCAGATGTGGTATCGCAGTTCGTGTCAGTGGCGTGTGTTGAGGAATAATGAATATCCTATAAATATATTATTTCGACGAGCCTTGCAACTTTTTGATAACAAATATATATAATGCAAGTAAATATGAATGATAATAATTATTGTTATCATCATGATAGAAATATCATGTCACCTACCTGCTGGTTGCCGTTTAAAAGAAAGAATAACACCTCCGTTTTCTTATTTGCAAGTAAAATATTCCAGCAATTTAACCACAAGACCACGTACTAGGGAGTTCAATCGTTTCCCAGGCAAAACAAGGAAATAGATTTTTAGGCATTCGTGCAATTAATAAGTTACTCATAGTTTATCACACCGTACAATAACACAGGTAATTCTGCTAATTTCGTATTAAAAACGTTTCAAATCACAACACAAACCTTATTAGTATATTTAGCGCTGACACTGACACTACTGACAGTAGCGACGACAATCTTATCGTAATATCGTATCAATCTAAGCGTATCAAGACGCGAGTCGATACTTCCGTCTCACTCTCGCTCATCTTTTTAGAATTGCTGACGATTCAAACGTATTTCTGACAATACGTCCCATTTTAACTCGATTGACTATGCAATGCAATAGAATGAGTAAGAAACATAACGAGATGATGTATCCTTAGTTATCACAACAGACAACTCTCAGTGTACAGACTTTAGGTAATTCCTATACTGGAACTTATTGTTTAGCTAGCTAATATTTACTTTCTACTGATACCCATAAAAACACTTACTTGAAGACAACTAATAAATTATTATATTGCTTGCAAATAAACTATTATTCAACTTTCGCATTTTGCGACTGTGTATAGTTATTATCGATGGTTTCATAGCTCAACAAGCTCGCCATGTCATTATTATGCCTCTCATACCTTTACACCTATGCATATGACCCGGAGAGCTGACAATCCCATAATTGATGACTTTCTCCATCTTTGGCGGCGTGAAAGATGTGAGGTGTGAGAAAGACAGTTTCCTTTGCAATGGTTTTGCCGACAGGAAGTTGTAATTATGTTATTATCGAGACTGTGAATGACATTGACTGGTTGTAGAATAGACAAGTTTTATAATCCAGGAGCCCTCGTAAAACAAAAAATCCCGTTGTCTCATAATTTTATTCTTACTTTTAACTCCGCCAACTCAACCTTTCAGCGCTGGTGAAATTAAACCCTAAAATTTTTAATGGAGAAGTCGGTAGGTACTTCGGTAAGCACAATATGATTTTAAATGAGTGATAGTGGTCCCATAATACGCATTGAAGGACTTGTGGAGAAAAAATATCATTTTTTATAATAATGTTTACTACTTAAGTGTCGATTAACGGAACAGTTTTTTATTGCATCTTTCTACAAAGTGGACCAATAATTCTGAATTTTTATAGATAGGTTTACTGTTTAATAACCAGTATTTTGAAAAATTCTGGGTATAACCGAAGCACCCATAGTGGGGTAGAATTCGGGGTCACATGACACCTTTTATTGTCTCATAAATAGAAATTCTGAATTATTGTATTTTTTATTATTATTGTTTTGAATGCCAGACTAAGTGGCTATGAAAAAGGCATACCTACTTAAAAAATTTTAATATGACACACCTTTTTCGAGAAAAATTCATCAATATTGTGTTGTTTTTTTATATTTTTTATTTCTTTCAGAAATTCTGGCTTCTTACTTTTTCCACAGTATTGAATGAACCCTCTCTTCTATTTGTTTTCAAACGTTAAAAAATCATAATATACCGGGTGTTGGACCCGGTATATTCTATACAGGATGTTCCTAAATACTAGGTACATGCAAAAGGAGGTAGGTAATTCTTTGGCTTATTTTATGCCTAAAAGTTCATATGAACATGTGTCCGCAACCGCTTCGTTGCCGATCTACAAGGTGTTGAAATAAGAAAAAAAAAATAGTTTTTTCTACCTTCCTTAATTTTTGAGATATTTACCTCAAATTTGGAATACAGGTTACGCTGGAAGGCTTACATCATTGGGCATGGTTGTGAGAATCTACAGAGATATTTTTCCCTGGATTTCTCCCATTTCGCCCATATTTCTCCCCCTAAAGTTTTTTGGGATGCGCCGCTGGTAGATTCTAAAATATAATGGGAATTTTCTGACTTATTTAAAAACTAAAAAAAATTTTTTTTTATTTGTAACCGTTATCGAGAAAAAAAGAAACAATTTCCTCTGATTTGTTCAGAGTTCAGACGAATTTAAAATTTTCAAAATGCTAAAACCGGCTCTGGCTTTTTTTGATAATTTCTTATTTCCATTAATTTTGACAGTTTAGTCGACACTGACTGTTAAAAATCAAACTTGGGATGACCCTGTGTGTCTAACTGTTTAACTAAAGTTTGACTAACCTCGAGGTCCTACTAAAGAAAAAAAAGAATACATTTTCTAATTTCAACACCCTTTAGATCGGTAACGAAGCGGTTGCAGGCCTATGTTTTTATGAACTTTTAGGCATAAAATAAACCAAAAAATTACCTCCTTTCGTATGTGCTTGGTATTTAGGAACACCCTGTATATTCAATATTTATGGACTGTTCATAGAAAATACCATGCAAATTTTAATAACATTATTATCTCCCTGATTCATTTTAGAGCAAAACGGCATCAGACTTTTTGAAAGGCCCTTGTATTATGGACTCACGTGAAAAATATGAATAATTTTCATTTGGCGGATTTTAAAGATTAAGATATTTTGAAAAATGGTTTCTAAAATTTGTAAAATTAAAATGCTGTTTTAGAAAAAGTTTTTCAAAATATCTCGTTAATTCGCTGATGAAAAATGGTTCGTATTTATATTGGGCGTATTAAAATTTTGCACGGAATTTCTCTCGGAATTTCCTATGGACCTGCCTATGCAACACCCTGGTAGGTATAGAAAGACGGCGATAGTAGAAATAATAATAATAATAATAATATCGACTTTATTTTTTCATTCAGTCACGATTTACAAAAAAAAAAAAAATCACACCACATGGCGGAATCTAGCAAAAATAGCTATTCTATTCAACTATAATTCTATTCAACCAAATACGACTTGTGAAGGAATTATAATAGAAAATAAAGAAAGTAATAGAAAATAAATAATAAAAATAAATAAATAAACCAATTTTACAATAAAATAAATAACATCTTTGTAAATTATTTTTGTGTTAAAGTGATTTTCTAAAAACTCACATCTCTTGATAATTATTTTAAATAAACATCTCTAAAAAAATGGAATGATATTTAATCTCTGGAACGGCCCCCCTAAATAAATTTTAACGTTTGGAGACAACTAGAAAACATGCAGGAAGGACTTTTATTGATCTCCAGTAGATACTGTGGAAAAATTAGGAGACAAGTGTCAAAAAGAGTGGGAAAAAGTGTAATAGAAGATGAAAAATAAAAATACAACAAATCTGTTGGAGACAATATTGAATTTTTCTCAAAAATATTTTGTTTTAAGTACCTATTTGCATTTTTTATAACAATTTAGTATGACATATTCAGAAAAATCCGTTAAAAATTAATAAAAAAAAAAACTTCAGAACTTTTTATGAAACAGAAAGTGTCATGTGACTATGGATTCTATGCCACTAGATGCTTTTGTTATAGCCTATTTTTTCCAAATACACATAATATTAAAAATAGGGGTATTCTTTAAAAATTTAGAATTTATTATTATAATAAAAACATTTTTTAATTTTTTTTATAGAAAAAAAGCTCTACAATTATTATATAGAACTAATTATAATAATTACTGAATCAGCTTGTATATTCCAAAATATTATGTTGACATAATAAGTGGTGCCATTTAGAAGTTCTAAGTTTTTCTATTTCTTGAATCGCTATATTGATAACACGAAGAGAATATAGCTGGTTGCCTATCTTGTAGTTTTTACAACTGCGGGGTTTCTTAACGAAGAGTTTTATTAGTGTCTCTTTAATGATTTCTGCCTTGATTTCCTTTTTTTTTGTCGATCATATTTAATTTTTCCACTACCAACTTTATTGCTCTATTCCATGGAAAGTTTATAATTTTCCCAGGTGGGGAATAATCTTCAATATAAATATTTGTTCAAGTGACGATTCTGGGCTCATTGATGTTTGTGCCAAATAAATCAAGGTTCATTAATCTGACTACATATTTTAAAATTATTTATGATGAACTTTTTAAAATCATTTATGGTGAACTTTTCTTTAACTAACCAAATTTCTCTGAAAGTTTGTTTCTCTGAAGACTCTTTTGAATCCATTGAAGGAAGGATACAATAATAGATAAATTCTTCTCAGTGGATAATTTTGATGTTCTTAATTTTAGTAGTACCTATTTAAAAGTAATTTAGATTCTTGCAGATATTGGGAGAAAACTGATGAGAAACTGAGATTCTGAAAAAGCTCAACGACTCAATAAAATAATTACCAGTTTGTTGACCGAAGTTAAATAATGTTAGCATAAACCTTTACCGAAAAGGAAAGTAGGAATACTATTGATATTATCTTTGAAAATACAAACATTGAATTTGTCTTAACATATCTTATTATTACGGTCAATACACAGTCATGCAGTATAAATTACTGCTAAATATTGGTTTAGATAAAATAATCATGCATTTATTTATTTTATACACTTAGAACTTTTTCCCTTTCACTGAAATATAAATCTTTTGATATTATTATTATTATTATAAAGACAATAATTTCTCTGCTTTCTCCTATTTAATATGTTCTATATCTACTTATACAGTCTGGAAACTTGTAAGTGGGTCATGGGGTTTTAACATGCAAATTCAGTTTTGTGCAAATAAAAACTGCAGGTTTAGATTTAGAGAAAAATTGTGGAGGTAATAATTTTCGACAATGACGATTTTTATTTTCAGTTAAAACGCTTCAGTAAAAATGCAGAAATATCCAAAAGAAAATTAATTAATTTTTTAATTTGCACTCATTTGCCGGTTTTATTGACATTGTGGATTGTTGGATTATGTAATAATGACAATAAAATTTAAATCAAACTAGACTAATTTAATTTAAATTAGTTTCAAGATTTTGGTGATAATTTAATATCGAAATGAAGGTACTGGTACAATTACACATCGGAAGAATGACACCACATAATAACAAAGTTGACTAAATGTGTAGGTAAATGTATTTGAAAAAAATTTAAATTTTCATTTTTTATTTTTTTGTATTTTTATTAACTTTATTAAACCCTTCAAAATTAAAAGTAGCTAATTATGTACATTTTAGCCATTGCCAGAAGTTGTTTTAATAATATTTTATTTTAATGGTAAACCTGGAGATATTACCTGCTCAAAACTGAATTTTCATGTAAAATTCCTATGACCCACTTAAAAGTTTCCACCCTCATGTCATTAAAGGATTATACAGGGTTATTCACGGTATACGCCACGGAAGTTTATGGCCGTGTCTCTGGATTTAAGGATCTTTTTATTTTTGGAGTGGATAGGGATCCGGCAGAGGTACGTTTCAATATTATATTCATAATGTACAGAGTGTCCCAAAAGCATGAAACATATCAAAGTTATGGTTTTTTAAATGGAATGCCCCTATGTTATTGCATTTTTAGATTGTCTGAGAAGAGAAAATAAGATTGGCTTTTACAGTTGGTGCTTAAATTCAGAAGTTTTTGAGTTATAAACAAGTGAAAATCGTCATTTTCCAAGTTCAAGGCTCTGTACAACGAAAACGGCTGAAGATAGAGAAAAACGGCTTACATGTCCCTATTTTAACTTTTCATGTACTATCCTACGATGTAGATGAAATGTTTATACAGGGTGATAAAAAATTTGAAAAATTCTGAGATTTCTCCACGCGTCGCCAAATAAAAAAATCAAAGAAAGCACAAATGTTTCTATATCATAGGATAGTACATAAAAAGTTAAAAGTAAGCCGTTTTTCTCTATCTTGAACCGTTTTCGTTGTACAGGGCCTTGAACTTGAAAAATGACGATTTTCACTTGTTTATAACTCAAAAACGTCTGAATTTAAACACCAACTGTAAAAGCCAATCTTATTTTTTCTTCTCAGACAATCTAAAAATGCAATAACATAGGAGCATTCCATTTAAAAAAACATAACTTTGATATGTTTCATGATTTTGGGACACCTGTACATTATGAATATAATTTTAAAACGTACCTCTGCCGGGTCTCTATCCGCTCCAAAAATAAAAAGATCCTAAAATCCAGAGACACGGCCATAAACTTCCGTGGCGTATACCGTGAATAACCATGTATAAATTAATATTTGCGGAATTGGCTGTGTTGGAAAAACTAAACATCGAGTTTCCATTATTTTTGGGAACTTTGGAAAATATAACTGGGAATCGCATATAATACGGGGTTTTAAGGACGATTCTGTTTTTCTAAGGACGAACATTGCTTTGAACGCCCAGCAAGTTTGCGCATCTGCTGGTCGCGCATAATGACGGATACCTTATTGGCGTGACTTATTTGTAATAAGTAGGTAATAACTAAGTACTATAATAACACACTTGCATCATAAGTAACTTATAATAATTTGTAATTACAGGAATCTTAAATAATTTGTAAATAATCGTTTGGTTTAAATATCCTTGAGCTTCGTAAAGTGACACTTTATGGTCGCAAAATTCACCGTTTTCGTCGTAATAAGTAGTAAGTAATCATTGTCAAATGGTAAATAAACATTAATTGTTAGTAAAATATTTATTTTCTTGAAAATGATTAAGTATAGTTTATGTAAATTTTTTTGAAGTGTAATCTTTTAATTTGAGTTCATTCTTTTTAATTGTTTATTTAAAGTTTGGCTGTCGGGGTCAATACCTGCAACTCTTATAATGCCATTTTAATAAGCATTGTCGTATCTTCTGTTTTCACCTTAAAAAGTAATACCTACTTGATTAATGAACTCACTTGTACTCATTCTTTGCATTGACGTCTTTTCGTCAAGGATATTGTCGTAAACAGTGGTTGAGCAAAAGCCATATTCTAGCTTATTAATATTAATATTAATCTATATTCTGTTAGTGTGTTTCAAAGGAAATAAGGTGCGATAATTGATTTGAAAGTTTTGACGTCAATACTGTAATATTTATTGTTGTGAAAGAGTTTAACGCAAATTCATAAGAAGAGTGTAGCAACTATTCAAACAGGGTGGTTGCGGCTTAAAAATTCCCATATCCTATATTTTTTCTTATTCGTACATATAAAGGGTTAGAACTATTTAATGGGCCACTGAAAAACTGAAAACAAACGAGATTTCTCGTTTTTATTTATTTTTTTATTATAATTTTTTTATAATTTATTTTAGTAATTCAAATTAATAAATATTTTTTTAGTCTTGGAATCTGAAATTTCAAAAATGTTCATAGCCGAATAGATTACAGAGTTTTTATAGTCAACTTTTGTTTTATTGGTGTTTTATGTCGTTCGGTATAAAAAGGTCATGGAAACCAAAAATGATTAACATGGATTTTTTTTTATTTTATTATTTTTGTCGAAAAAAACAAGTTCAAACTTTTTTAACTGATTAAGTCAATATGAAATCATACTGCTTGCCCTTTGGTTTTTAAGTTTTTCCATGATATTTCGGTGTAAAAAATTTTCTTTTTTTGGAAAAAGAATAAAAATAAATTGGTTAATTTTGGTTGGATTAATTTTTGGTTTCCTTAATTATTTTAATAACGAATGACACGAAAATACAATATGCCAGCCACGAGGCCAGCCATAAGAAAAACAAAAGTTGACTATGAGTAGTTAGGTACTCTAGAATCTAGTGGGCTTTGAAAATTTGAAAATGTAACATGGATAGCTCTTGACGTCTGATGTTAACCTACAACAAATAATTTATTAGTAAAATTGTCAATAATAGAAAAGATATGCCAAAAATAAGAATTCTTAATTTTTTCAGTTTTTTCAGAATATTTCAGCAACGCCTGAAGTTTTCCTTTTTTTTTTATCAGATTCTTAGTAGATATAAAATTGTGCCAATTTTTTTCAACTTAACCGACCTCGTATCTTCAATGGTTTATTAATACAGGGTGTCCGTTTTTCGAGCTTAAGCATGGGGATCTCGGTTATCTTAAGAGATACGAAGTCGGTTAAATTGGGGCAAAGTTGCGTATTTTTAAGCCGAGTAATAATCTGAAAAAAAATTCAGGATATTTTCAGTCGTTGCTGAAATATCCTGAAAAAACTGAAAAATTAAGGTAAATTAAAAAACCATAAGGAAAGCACAATTTCGGCGTATTTTACAAATGTTGACGTTTTTCGACGATTTTTTAAAAGTTTTTCTTTGAAAAAAGAAGAATAAAAATTAAAAAACAAATTTTTGTAGTTTATTAATTTTTGGTTTCTATTATTTTTTTCATATGGAACGACATAAAAAAATAATATGGCGGCCATAAGAAAAACGAAAGTTGACTGTGAATCTCTTGGATCTAGTCGGCCTTGAAAATTTTTAATGACAGATGGGTAGCTCTTGACGATTTATATAAGCCTAAAAAAATTATTTATTAATTTACAATAATAAAGAAAGATATGGCAAAAATAAGAAATCTCGATTTTTCAGTTTTTTCAGGATATTTCAGGAGCAGTCACAGATATCTTGTATGTCTTGACGGATTCGAGATGGCCACAACACTGCGCATTTTTTCCGTAATTTAACCGTCCCTGTATCTCTTAGCATTCAGGAGATACCAATATAGAGAAGGATATATGGTGCACCCTATACAGGGTGTCCCATAATATGTGGGCAATCTCTCGGATTTGGGTAAATTTCGTAAAAATAAATGAAAAAATAGCTATAAAATTAATTCCTCAGTGACACCCCTACAAAGATATTAGCTGTTGAAGTTGAGGGTTGAAAATCAATTTTTTGCAATAACTTTTTTATTTCTTGACCCATTTTGATAATTTTTGGTTTTATTTTGTATTATTTTGGACTGTTTAGAATAGTGTTTCATAATCTTTGGTAGCACATACATAGACCTCGGGATGGCATAACCCCCTCATTCACTTGAAAGAAAACAATAAAAATAATAATTTTACAGTTTTTTAAGGTTAATTTTCTTTTTATTTGATATTTTTTACATAAAAAATGTATCCTTATTTATTTCGATACAGCGAACCGTTATCGAAATAAACGCCATTCTAATAGGTGATGCGTCGCAGGAACTTTCTAAATTTCAAGTAAATTTTAACAAGATGGCTGACCTTTGACAGTAAATTGAGCAGGAAACAAAACAATAACTTAATAAAATACACGTCAAATAGTGTCAAAGATTTCATTTCATGCTGATTCAATTCTAACTGATTTTAAAATGAGTTACACAAACGCTGAATACGCAGAAAATCAGTTAGATTTGAATCTGCATGAAATGAAATTTTTGACACTGACATGTATTTAATTAAGTTATATTGTTTTATTTCCTGCTCAATTTACTGTCAAAGGTCAGCCATCTTGTTAAAATTTACTTGAAATTTAGAAAGTTCCTGCGACGCATCACCTATTAGAAGGACGTTTATCTCGATAACGGTTCGCTCTATCGAAATAAATAAGGATACATTTTTTATGTAAAAAATATCAAATAAAAAAAAAATTAACCTTAAAAAACTGTAAAATTATTATTTTTATTGTTTTCTTTCAATTGAATGAGGGGGTTATGCCATCCCGAGGTCTATGTATGTGCTACCATAGATTATGAAACACTATTCTAAACAGTCCCAAAATAATACAAAATAAAACCAAAAATTATCAAAATCGGTCAAGAAATAAAAAAGTTATTGCAAAAAATTGATTTTCAACCCTCAACTTCAACAGCTAATACATATCTTTGTAGGGGTGTCTCTGAGGAATTAATTTTATATCTATTTTTTCATTTATTTTTACGAAATTTACCCAAATCCGGGAGATTGCCCACATATTATGGGACAGCCTGTATAGGTACAAAGAAACCATTTCAATGCTAGGTCTTATTAATTATTATATGCAGGGTGTTTCGTTAACTAGTACGGAAAGTTGAAGTGGAGATTCCTATTGATAAATTTTAAGGGAGGGGGCTTAAAAAGAAATAAACCCACCGAAGTTACAGCTTCTAAAAAATGGGTAACAATTTCACATTTATGATTTTAATTATGAATTTTAATATTTTAATTTATTTATATATTTATTTAATTATTATAATATATATTTATAAATATTTAGTAATAATATTATAATATTTAATTCTATTTTTATTTTTTATTTTGTTAATTTTTTATTTATTTTTATTTTTAATTCTATTTAATTCAACATTATTTATTAATTTATGAGAAGAAGACACAATTATTTAGTGCTTTTCTTGCCGGTTTTAATAATTCATAACCATTCATTCTTAATCTAAGAAACTTTTTGTTAAAATATCATGGTGATATTGCTTTTCTTTTAAATTATTTAAAACTTAGGAAAGCATTATAATGCTGTCTTATTAATATACAGGGTGTTATGTAATTGAATGTCAATATTTAAGGGGGTGATTTTTGGGTCCATTCTAAGAAGAAAACTTCATAAGAACGTATGTCCTAAAAGTCTTAACTTTTGAGCTACAGGGTGGTAAAGTTTCATAAAAATAAATCAATTTTTCGTAATATCTGTAATACCGCTCTGGATATTTAAATGAAATTTTCTATACAGATATTACTCATCAAGAGGCATTTTTTCATGTACCACATTTCGTTTTATCTCCACTAGTGACATCTTGCAGAATTTTACTTATGAATATTTTTATTTTTTTTATTGTCATTTAACGATGACAATCAGTTTTCGAAATCGCGGCCACCGAGTAACCACGCGTCTCACAGCGCTCCGATTAGAAACGATAAATACAGTGAACCAAACTAAATTTTCTGTTAGTTTTTTCATTACGGCAAGTTTACAACAACCGGCCAACCCCTGGATGTCATCCGAGAAGGCACTGATCGGCGCCAACTAGCCCAGAGATAAGTACCTAGACTAGTGATATTAATAATTATTAATTATTGAATAGGTGTATGAAATCATTTAAATTCGGTAAATCGGCTATCAGTGCTTATCGACGCCCGATACCGTCCAGGCCGAGATCACCACTCGGCTGGCATGGATTGTTTGTTTATAAATATTTCCATTAATAAAATTGCAATCTTTCCTTTAAGAAAAAATACAAATTCCGTATAATAAAACTTCTGACTACAGGGGTTTTATTAAAATCTTCACAAAATGAACCAAATAACAGATCAGTCCCAAAAAACTACATATTCATCTGCAGCAAAAGCGTCTCTATTCCCCAAAAAAGAACTTGCTATCGTTCTTGATGTAGTAGATAACTTGAAACTCTACGACTACGTTGTACCAGTCGGCAAGTTGGTGGGACCCAAAAATATATCTTTTGCGTCCAGAATCTCAAGAAACCGAGTTTGTATATACCTGGCAAGTACCCAAATAGTAGATGACCTGATATTGAAACATAACAAAATTACCATCGACGGAAAAGAAGTCAGTATTCGTAGGTTAATTACCCCCGCTCAGAGATTGGTACTATCTAACGTCTGCCCCTCTATCCCCCATGAGCTCCTGGAAATTACATTGAAAAACAAAGGGCTGAAATTAGTCTCCAATATTTCTTTTCTTCGAGCAGGTCTGGAAGGAGAGGAATACTCCCACATCCTAAGCTTTAGGCGCCAGGTATATATCCAACCAGAAGATAACATGGAAATCCCAGCGTCAGTAGTCGTCCCCCATGACAATGCTGAATACAGAATTTTTATTGGTTCTGGTGAACTGATCTGTTTCCATTGTAAGGAACAAGGCCATAGAATGGCCCAATGCCCGAACACACACCACTCAGGCCCTTCAGATACAACTATCTCTAACAATCAAATTATCACCGTTGCTGAAGTCCACAACATACCAACAATCAGCCCCTCCACGACAAACAATCAAACGACTTCTACCCCAAACCCTGACACCCTAACAACTGAAAAATCTCTAAAATCCACCCCCCATGAAAGAAAAAAACGAAGCCTACCAGCCACAACTATCAGCGGCTCACTTGATGACATTGAAACAATTGACTCCCTTGAAGACCCTTCAATCCCTATAACCCTCGCACCCGATAATAGCATCAACAGAGAATTTGTTTTTCCAACTCCCAAGACAACAGCACCCCCAACTAGGAGTAGAGAAAAAAACAGACATTTGAAACAAGATAGTAAGAGACAAAAAAGATCCTTGTCAACAGAAAGTAACGCAGCCCAAGTCCGGGAATTACTCCAGCCTGCTGAACAAATTATAAAAGAATCCCCCTCTAAGTACATAATCTCCCATGACAAGCTTGTGTGCTTCCTTGAGGAAACATTTGGCTCTGACGACCCACTATCAATCGCTCTGAAATACACAGATAATATTGAAGCCCTTATTGATATGATCCAGGATATATACCCAAGTTTAGAAAACAGATCAATCAAAAGCCGACTTACTAGAATCTGTAATAAAATTGGCAAACAACTAAACAGAGACAAAGAGTACAACAGCGACTGCATTAGCACCTCTGCTTCCCTGGAATCCCTAAATCAACAATCCGAGGCCGAATCCTACTGAATCCCCAAAACCCCCCACAATATAAACCATCACACAAAAAATGTTCTCGGTTATTCATTGGAACTGCGACGGCTTTTATAGCCGGATCGATTACTTTAAGCTCTTAATTTCGGACGAAAACCCTACAGTTGTCTGCCTCCAAGAAACAAACCTTAAAGACCAAACCTGCCCCAATATCCGAAACTACACAACATACGTTAAAAACAGACACACACACAAAATTGCTAGTGGAGGAGTGTCAATTTCAGTGAAAAACGAATACCATAGCGAAGTAATCCCTCTGAAATCGCCGTTGGAAGTGGTAGCTGTCTCAGTATGGTGCCCAAATAAAGTCAACATCTGCAACGTATACCTACCCCCTGATCTCGACTTCGATCCCAACGAATTTAAAAAAGTTCTAGCCCTAATACCACAACCTTACCTAATAGTGGGAGATTTCAACGCGCACCACAACATCTGGGGTTCCAAAACAATAAGTAGCCGGGGAAAAGCCATTGAAAACTTGATAACGAAAACTGACCTAGTAATCTTAAACAATGGCCAACCCACCCATCTCATCTCCGCCTCCGGCACGTTCTCAGCAATAGACCTAAGTTTCTGCGATGCGCGCAATGCTCCAAACTATACCTGGGAAGTACTAGACCACACATATGATAGCAACCACTTCCCTATTAAGATCTCCCAGTCTAACACAAATAACCCAGAACAAATCCACGACCTTATGTCAAATGAAAAATGGAATGACAAAGATATCAACTGGTCCTTATTCCAAGACTGGATAATCAACTGGAGTCCTTCACGATAACCAGCAACATCCACGAAACGGTATCCAACTTCACCATCGGCCTCACAGAAGCGGCCAAGAGCACCATCGGCATGAAAAAGACCACCTCAAGTACTAGAACAGTCCCCTGGTGGAACAAAGACTGCAAAACAGCTATTCGCAACTACAAGACCGCGTTCAACCAGTACAAAAAGGATAAAACTATCGAAAATCTGATAACATTCAAGAAACTTAGAGCTACAGCAAGACGCATAGTTAAAAACAGCAAGAAAACGTCATGGCAACAATATGTCTCATCAATGTCAAGCTCTACACCAGTCGCAGAGACCTGGAGAAAAATCAAACAAATAAAAGGTGCACCCACTTGCTTCCATATCCCAGCCCTAAGAAACCCCACAAATCAGTTGATAACGACAAAAAACGAAATATCAGACATATTAGGCCACACATTTTCAGAAAATTCCAGTGACCAATTCTATACGCAAGAATTCCTGCAGAAAAAGAAGAAAGCTGAGAACATCGCTCTAAATACCGACCCACAAGATAAACACCCCATAAACTTGCCCATCAGTATGGAAGAACTAACCACGTCATTATCCGAGACTGGAAATTCAGCCCCAGGCCCTGACAAGATCCCATATAAATTCCTGCGAAACCTGTCAACCAAATCTCTTCAAGTCCTGCTCAACATATACAACGAGATATGGAATAAACAATGCTTTCCTGACTCTTGGCGGAAATCGATAATCATGCCCATCCTTAAACCAAATAAAACCAAAACGGAACCTTCAAGCTACCGACCTATCTCTCTCACCTGCGCGCTCTGTAAGCTCCTAGAAAAAATAGTAAACCACAGACTCAAGTGGTTCTTAGAAGAAAACCAACTGCTAACGCCAAACCAAAGCGGCTTCAGAACTCACAGATCAACCAACGACAACCTAGTTAATCTGCAAACAGAAATCCTGGATGCATTCGTAACCAACCGGAAGGTGGCTGTGGTATTTTTTGATATTGAAAAAGCCTACGACACCACCTGGAGGCACAGAATCCTTCAGACACTCTCTAGGTGGAACATAGGGGGCAACATGTTTGAATTCATCAGAAATTTTTTGTCAAATCGAAGTTTCCAAGTTAGAGCTAATGGCTCCCTATCCAAAACATACACCACCCAAAATGGACTTCCCCAGGGATCTGTGCTGAGTGTCACCTTATTCTTGACTGCTATTAATGACATAACCTCCATGATTAAACTCCCTGTAAGATCTCTTTTGTATGCCGACGACCTAGCTATCTACTGCAGAGGAACAGACAATAAACGGATGCACGGTCTCCTCCAAAAATCCATTAACTCACTGGCAGAGTGGGGCGAGAATACAGGATTCAAATTCTCCACCACAAAAACAAAATTAGTAATATTCTCCAAGAAAAAACATACCCCATTCCCAACGCTTATACTAAATGAGTGCCGACTTCCCCAGTGTGCAGAGATACAATTCTTAGGGCTAACCTGGGACGAAAAGCTTACCTGGAAACCACACATCAAACAACTCAAAGCGGATTGTATCAAGAGACTAAACCTTCTTAAAACTCTGGGTCACCACCAGTGGGGAGCACAAGAGAAACTCCTAATTACCGTATACAAATACCTTATAAGATCTAAGATAGATTACGGATCAATAGTCTACGCATCTGCTCCCTTATCCACCCTCAACAGTCTAGAAACCATCAATAACACCGCCATAAGAATTTCCACCGGCGCTCATAGAACCAGCCCTGTCAGAACCCTACAAAAAATAACTGAAGAACCGCCCCTCTGGATTCGAAGACAGCACTTGATCCTGTCGTATGCAGCGAAAACCACAGCAAACCCACAAAACCCAGCATACCACTCCCTTTTCTCCACCATATATGCAAATATATACGAGTCCAAACACCGATCGAGCTGCCCACTCCACTACACCGGGCAATCATAAAAATACTGGCATCACTAAACCTCCCTCTAATATCAAAGTCTCTGATCCTAAGCCACGAAGTTCCCCCATGGAGTATCGCCCCCCCAAATTATAACCTCTCCCTAACTGCATTTCCAAAAAACACTACCCCCCCTTCTGAATACTCGAGACACTACAAAGATGTCATAGATACCATCAGTGCTGCAGTGGTGATTCATACTGATGCTTCCAAGTCGACAAGCGGGGTAGGTGTAGCTATTTCAATCCCAACATCCCCCATTAAAATCTCTCTCCCACCTACGTATAGTATCTTCTCAGCCGAACTCATCGGAATTCTCCAGGCAGCAAAATATGCCTTCGAAAACCCAAACAAGAGCTTCCTCATATGCACTGACTCACTCAGCTCAATCCAAGCACTACAAATAATGTATTCCAGTAACCCCATTGCAATCCAGATCCAACAGACTATATCAAAAGCAATTGAACAAAGAGGCAAGAAGGTCACCATAATGTGGTGCCCGTCACATGCTGGCATCACAGAAAACGAAAAAGTAGATGCACTCTCAAAGGAAGCAGCTGAACTCCCCCAACTGAACAATCACCTCGCAACACACTACGATGTCAAATGCACATACAGCCAAGAACTGCAAAAAAAGTGGAAAGTGATTTCTTCGGGCTATGCGGTAGGAGGAATAAGCTTCCATCCCCCCCCTTATGAAATAAAAAAGAAAAACAACCTATCACGCAGAGAGGAAGTTATACTCACACGGATAGCAACTGGTCACACAAACATAACACATAACCACCTGTTCACAAAAGAGGATCCCCCCCTATGCCCCACATGCCAAACGCTCCTAACAGTCCGTCACTTGGTGACCGAATGCCCATCAAAACATGCCAACAGACAACTCTACGGTTTTCACGACGAAAAATCACTAAACGATCTTATATCATTGGAAGAAAATGGCCTCGAACAGTTTTTCGCTTTTCTTCACACGTCTGGCCTTTTTAGGGAAATATAGCTTGACACTGCTCTAACCCAAAATACCTGCCCTTTTCCCTCACAGAAATAAGTGCTAATAACCTCAGCAGTTGACGCACTTTAATAATTAATTAAAAAAAAAACGATGACAATCTTGTGACCATGTAGAGAAACAGATTTTATTTTTTAGCCGAAAACCGTGCATCGGCCTGAAAAAAAAAACAAGCGAGCAAATTTACTTGGAAATGAATGAGGATTCCAAAAATGATTTCTATTTGAACAGAAATCAGTGGAGTACCATCAATGTCTGCTAAAATATGCCGATAAAATTCTGCACGATCGTGCACCATCGTCACTAATGGAAATAAAATGAAACGTGGTACATGAAAAAATGCCCCTTGATGCGTAATACCTGTATACGAAATTTCCTCGGAAATTTCATTAAAATATCCAGAGCGGTATTACAGATATTACGAAAAAATGATTTATTTTAATAAAACTTTACCACCCTGTATCTCAAAAGTTAAGACTTAGGATATACGTTCTTATGAAGTTTTCTTCTTAAAATGGACCCAAAAATCACCCCCTTAAATATTGACATTCAATTACATAACATCCTGTATTATGCAGGATGTTGCATTAACCAGTACGGAGAAATTGAGATTCCTTGATAAATTTTAAGGGAGGGAGTTTTCAAAATAAAAATAATAAAATAAGCCTCCGCTGAAGTTACAGCTCCTTAAAATGGGCAAAAACTCATATTTACCTATTTTTTTTAATGAAAAGAAATTTTGATTGAAACTTAAAAAAAACTACTACCTTCATAATAATTATAATAATTTTATTCACCTCGATTTCCTACAAGAGGGTGAATCAAAACTCTTTCGAGGTTTTACTGTAACTTTTTTCTGACTTCATAATTTTACTTTATTTTTAACTTCATACTTTATTTATTTTGAATTATGTTTGGTCTTTTAAAAATTCCATGCAAAACTTCATATTTTTCCATGTTGACAATTTACTCGTTCATAATTTAAATCATTTATGTATTTATTACAAATTACAAGTTGTTATTTTTTTACGAATACATCCTTAATCTATTTTTTCATCAATAAACAACACCTCTCGCCCCAGTTGATATTTTTTCAGTTTCTTCGCAATTTTCCTGGCAAGATTAACACATTTCTTCTCTTCCTCGTCTTTCGGAATGAGATTAGACACCAAGGACAGATAATACTTGGCCCTGTAGAATTCTCCTAGACGCATACAGGTCTTGCCCAGAAGAAACGTGTTGTAAAGGATCTTCCCCGGCTTGAGGTCCTCCGCTTTGGAGAGGTAGTGGTAGGCTTCTCCGAATGTGGCACGGGGTGGCTCTGCATAAAGAGTGCGCGCTATGAAACGTTGTAACTGGGAGAGGTTGCTCATTTCATAGCACCACCTGGTATAAAAAATCACATTTGAGTATTACAAGAACGATTATTATAAAAAATGAATCATAAAAATAATTTACCACTTTACAGATTATATAGGATAAAATTTATAATCATTTTACTATTATGTGTACGTACATAATATACATTATAAGATAGAAGGTATCGTGAAAACCTACATGTTCGGAAAAGCCTAATAAAGCTCATGAAATTCACTTTTTTTTCACTTTCATGACCTAAAGCCAGTGCTTAATTTTGGCATCCATTGATCCTAGACCCCGCATAAAATGATGGGCCTCTTAGCTTGGATTGGTTAGTGGGAGGGGGGATTTATTTTCTCCATACATCTAACATTCCAACAAAAAAAAAAAATTATTCGACTGAGCGTTTCATCAAAAACGCTCAAAATGTCGGATTTGTGAATTTTATTTTAGACTTCCCCTTCACTACCTTTCTCCCATTAAAATGAAATAGTATGCCTTGGAGAAGTAACGCTGCATTGAATTAATAATAAATCAAACCATTCAATTTCATTGCTAGCCTATTATAGTATTCTTATAGTGCAATCGGAAATCAATAATAAATCTTCCAACACCTGCCAAGCATATAATGGACCACTATGTCCCGAGGATTCAACTCGCTGGCACGAATCAGGTGTTTCTTCACTGTTGAAGAATTGCTAATGCGATGTTCCAGGCCTTGAAGGTTGCTGCGAGCATCGAGGAGTATGGCATACCATTTTTGAACTTGCGGGTTTTCTTCATCTAGAAGAATAAATAAAATTACTAAAGGCTTATTTCTATTGACAGACGAGTTAAAAATAACGGACAATTTAAGTCCCTACAGCAGATTTATTTAAGGCGAGTAAAGGAAAAAAAAAAGATCAACGCATGCTTTACCATCATGCAAAATATTGTGTGAAAAATGAGTCCTTTATCAAACTGCATAAAGATCCGTAAAACTCGTAATCCGAGATGCTTAATTTAGAGAAAGTTGGTTAGATCTTCTGCTCAACCTAAATAAGTAATCCTTTTCTATCTTACCAATTTCTAGTGTTCGTTCCATTATTTCATACGCTTCCAGGATCATCTCATGTTGCACGCTTTTCTTGTAATTCATCTCAAACGATAGCTCATACAAAGCTCTGCAAATTCGCCACTGTATTTCGGCATTATTACCAAATTTAAGTCTGTTGAGGACCTCGTAAACTTCCAAATACTTTTTTTCTGCGAACAGTCGGTCTGCTTCGAAAATGGCGTCACTGTGACTTTGTCCTTGCCAGAATTTGGAAGCCTTTTCTTCTGGACTCTGCACGAAAGGATTTAGATCTTTTATGATTTTCATGAACGAGATGAACTGAAATTTTCCCCAATGTCCCTTAAAACTATTCGGTAGATACAAGACACCTAATTTTAGGATGGTTTCCAAAGGTATTCGAAATTTTGACATGATTCGTTAACATTTTGTGACATTTTGAACCAGGAAGTTTTACTGCTGGGTTATTGTATTGTTGGTCGTTTTATCAAAAGATTAGACCTAACAAAAAATTGAACATTTTATACGTTTCATTACTAAAATTTCACAAAATCAAAATGGTTATCGCCCTTTTGATTATCCCGGCTTGTTCGAAAATATTGAATGGGCCGGTGTTATTTCATATTTGTACATATATTTGTGCACTTACCTACGTACCTAAATATAAAATTTTCTACGATTTAAAATTTATTTAATTTTTTTTTTTTCAGAACATAACTTACTTCTCAGGAATACATGCAGATCGTACAATACAGCTATAGGTAAGTTTTTACAAATCTCTAATTTCATATTTACCTAGAGAGTAATAAGAAACGAAGAAAAAAGTTGACTTTTTTAATTAATAAGAAAACGCACAAGTGAGCGAAAAGATAAGTAATAAAATAAGTAGGTACCTAAAGTTAATTTTCTTTATTTATATTAGGATTATTATAAAACGGATTTCTTTGTTATTTCAAGTCATATTTTTATACACCTTCAACTGGTATTAAGTTTTGGAAACCCAGATTACTAAGAGGTGTTTTTGTATGATTACGTATAGGATGTTTTGATCGTGTTTTTAGATCCGGAAATAATGCTTTAACAAATCAGTTAATCCGATGATTAAAAATATGCACATAACAATATAAAGAAAAACATATTATTAGTACCCACAAGTAAATATTATTGGTATAAGATTGGTAAAGAATATGATCAAACATTAAATAAAAAATTAACTTCTTTACTTGTAAAATCTCGATCTGGTACAAATGCTGGCTCAAAGATAGAGATAGATACCGGAATTGGAGGATATGGGGACCATGCTGGTGACATATGCCACCATTTTTCAGGTAAATACTTAGATGCAATTAGAGTATATGTGGGGGAAAACATTAGGAGGAACTACAAAGGTATAAATAGGGAAATATACACTTACAAGGAAATATGCAACTCAAGCGGAAAAACGGTATTTTATGATTTTATGTGAATAAGGTAAGGTGGTCGATTGAGAGTGTAAATTTAAAAATTCGACTTCCTACCCCTTGTGAATGCGCCGCCTTATTGGTTTTAACGGATGAATTTGTTTTCTGCATTTTACAACGTTAAAAGGCTTCGGCAACTTAAAATACAAATGTTCTTTTATCAATTGCCCCGAGTGTCTTGATGCAAATGGTCAAAACGGCACAAGGGCTCCTTACCCAGTATAAATTTTGTAGTTTCGCACTGCACAGTTTAAGCGTTTTACATTCTTTATTGCTATAAACAACCGCGGCAGTTATGACGTCAGAATTATGACTTCGACAGCCCTGAACTCGTTTAATTAACATCGAAGCAAACTTTGATAAAAACCTACCTACATCGAGTAAGTGAGATCCCAGCTCAATTTCCCCGCACTCACCTTCCACCGATTCGAGGGGCGGGAGGGGGAGGGAGGGGGATAGGTATTGTATAGTACGGGGTATCGGTTTTTCGTGGATTGCTCCGTCAGTTTTAATCCTAGCGAAAAAATTGTTCTTCCAGCTCATTCCAGGCGGAAGTCAATCTGGCAACTTTTGTCCCCAAATATAGCGAATTTTTGGTGGGTTATTTTTTTAATGGGTTTGTTCTTGACCGGAAGTGCATGTAGGGGGTTCAGCTAATGTTCATTAGAAGGGTATTCTGATGTTTTTTAAGGGCCTGTTGGGAGGGGGTGGTGTGACAATTTGGAGGGGAGGGAGAGCGAAAGTTAAAAATTTCTTAAAACCCCAATATGTCGACTCCGAAGAGGCGTTAGCGCAAAAAAACAAACGGCGTTTTGTTCTTTTTTTACCCGGAATACAATGAACCCTTTCCAAATAAGCAACGTTCGCGAAAAATCCGCCGCTGGCACACGAATCAAAAATTTGCATTTTTTTCAAAATATTTTTTTGACATGAGGGGAAGGGGTGGTGAAAGTTGTAGCGCGTAAAATCACCGACATTTTTATGACAATAAATAACTCATCGATGGGACTAATGATTGCTAAGCAGCGGTGACTATTTCTGAGAAGACCCTACCAAGGCCGACTAAGCAACAGGTTGTGCTCTCGCCCTGTTTAACTTAAAACATGGACCACTGATTTCGAGAAATATCCTCTTTTTGCATGCTTTCAGTGGTTAGGAAATGATGTCTGATATTTGCCAAGCCATCTGCAAAAAGTAAATGCAACCTAGCAGCTTTACCACCGACCGCATGCAGAAACAGCGAAATACCACACTTTTATCAGATGCACTAGTACTATCAGGTCCAAAGATGATTCAACAATAAAAAATCCTAAACGGGGATGGGAAAAAGATCAGTGAGATTCTAGGACTGAAAAATTGGCATTTCGTGAAAAAGTTGACACAATGTATTGGCTGGTATTGGAGGAAGAACACTAGAAAACTTACATAAATATACAACAGGGCTTTTGCACTATTAGGCTCAAGCCTCTGTGCTTTAAATAAAAAAACTTCACTTCATTCAAACAATAATTATTGTGAAATTGCACAAATTCGTGTAAGTACAACAAATAGGTTTGTTGTATAATTCAATGTGCTCCAAGTTTTATGATCTGTTGATCCAAACGTCAGGGTCATTTTTTTTACAAAAAAAAAGTTCATACAGGCTACGGGTCAATTGTCCTTTGTTTATGAGATGTCGGCAAAAGCAATAGCAATATTCTCTCAATTACCGTGAGTATATTTGTAAAATGATTACATACCTACTTCGAGAGTTGTCTGCTCTTGATAAGTAAATAAAGCAATTAATAAAAACAATGATTCATTCATAAACAACTAACTGGAGTACCTACTTTTGAAACTTGACTCTTTGAATATTTATAGCAATATTATTTTGAATATTACCATAATAAACAGAAATATAGGATATTAAGACGGTGTACCAGACAGAACTGGAATAATTACCTTCTGCCCGGTGACGGGGAATGGAATAAAAAGCTTAGGTACTCTATGTTGCCGAACTTTCGGAAATATATTTTTTTTCTTCAGGACCAGTGTTCAGGATAGCTTGGTTGAGTTTACATACTTTTTTTATTTATTATTAATGTTTTATTTTTAGTATATAGGCTAGCAATAGATCAAAAACCTTTCTTCTTCCGTTTTTTGTTAGCCTTCTACATTTACATATTCTTGACAATTCCACTCATACGTTTTACACCCATTTGATTTCTCAAATATCGCTGTTTGCTGTTTGCTATCGGATATTTTGTATCGAGGAAGGAAGACGAAGAGAGAACGCAAGTGGATAAATTTATCGATAAAACTGCTTGTTCATATGTTGCTATGGCATTGGCTCGATTCCTTGGTACTCTGTTACTAGATGTCACAATTATTATTAATTTTATTGGTCATTATTTACATCCGCGACTCCTAACGTTTCACTATGGCACCTATATAGGGGTGGAGAACATACCTATACTAATATCAGGAAATTATTCATTTGCTTTGCAAATGAAAGGGAAAGCCACGAAACAGTTAAAAAAAACGGTTTTGAGAGTGCGGAGAGAGTGCGGTCCTGACAAGAGGCGGCGAGTAGATACCGCGAATTACAGAAGTACCCACTTCAAGAGCTTCGAAGCGTGCAGTACCGGACTGGCGCGATATCCGCTTTCACATATCGTGTCCAGTCCACAGGGATGGATGCAATGATTTTTGGAATATAAATGCAAAATAAATGCAAAATTCAAAATAAAAACCGTGCTACTGTTAATCTCGAAGATTTTCCTTGCCCTGAAAGTGTAGAAAAAAATAGAAATTCGACCGTAGTGTCAAAGAGACCTTAGTTGTGACCTTAATATTAGTTTGCAATGGCTGTTTTTAGCTTCTTACCCACCCAGCAACCCTATTTCGCTCCTCGGTCCCAAAAAATTAATGAAACTTAGGAGCCGCGGATGTAAATAATTACCATTTTATTATTTGGAAATATTTTAAATGGAAGAAAAATTTTTCTCGGTCTTGCCGGGGTTTGAGAGCCCGGGTAGTTTAGAACAACAGTCAAGCAACCTATCATTTGGCCACGGACGCTTGTCAATAACGAATGCCATAACTACTGATATATCTACCTACCGTTTGCTAATTGATTTTTTTTTTTAGAATTATCAACATAAAATACAAAAATGTGTTTTTGACAATAATATTTGTCTTTTTAAAAGGCATTTTGAGTTTTGGTTACCGTTAAAAATAACGTTTAGTACAATTCGATGGAATTGTCTCAACAAATACCACTCGACCTTTACGATTTTCCGGGATATTTTTATATGCAGTTGTTTTCTCATATTTACTTGCATATAGGCAATTTAACTCCATCTGCAGAAAAAAAAATCACTCGAGCGCCCAACTGTGAGTGTAAAAATATTCGGCTAAATCTAAGCCTCGTGGTATTACCCCCGAATAAATTCGTCTGTTAATTTTTTTTTTGCTTATAATCTTTTAGTCGCAGCAGTTCAGAACCTGTTTTTTTCACTACTATAGTCAATATCACTGTTGTTTTAGTAGCCCCATGCATGTAATTGATGGCAGAACAAGCTTGTTTGATCATCTAATAACTGGTATCATTATTTGCATAAAATGATTCTATCGAGTGAATTGCATTAATTTAAAAATATAAATAGTGATAAATAGTATTAAACAGTACTAATTACGTGAAATGTTTTCTCGGCCTGATTTCTCTTCAATACAATTATTAATAATGGATGGATGGATCATTTACTTCACGCCAAAAATGTCCGCTCTAATAATTTGTTTATTTTTATGTTTATATTGTTCTTAAAATTTGGGGTTCATTAATTATTAATTATTGTATTAAGTTTTTAAAGTTAATGTTTCTCGTTTTCTGGTTATCTCGTCGTCTCCTCGTGAAAAAAAATATAAACAGTTGTTTGATTAATAAAAATTGAAGGAACAATATTTGGTAAAAAATTAATAAAAACTCATTTTTAGGTTAATTAATGAAAGTTAAAATTAACCACTTGGTTTCGATCTATTATACCATTAATTTTTAGATGTTGATTTAACTATTATAATTACGTTATTAAGGTAGAGCTTTGTTTGTATTAATTATGTTTTTTTTTGTATTATCATCATACATTCAGGTTTAATTTAATTATTATCTGGTAAACCACTATTGTAAAATACCTACGCCATTAAATTTACTACCTATCCTATCAAAAAGCATTCACTATTATTATTGCATTGTAAACAAAATTCTGTAAGTCTTATTTTTCCCAGGTGTTGTTTTTTGAAGATTCGTTGTTATTTTTTTAGGAAAATAACACCAAAAATAATAAACAGATTAAAATAAGAATTATGACAGTGAGTGACGGCTGTCTATCTAGTATTGGTCTCGTTTGTTGTTGAGTTACTACTTCGGGTAAGTACATACCTACTTATTATACGTCAATTATTATTTCTGCACAAATTTTCCCCTCACGTTTTGTCTCATAAATTTTGTGGTATCTATTTAAGAACAATAATTATTATTTATGGCATATTAAAAAAAAAACTATACACGTTTAATAGGTATAGGTACCTATAATCACCGCGTATATTAGGTATGCTTACTTTATAGTATGTAAATGTAATCCCATTTTTATAAGAAGGAGAGAGGCTATAGCCGTGAACTGCGCATCTTGCGAGCTTTATAACTGTTCCACCGTATCGGACAAAATAACTTGCCCATGAGCAAATTCCTTATTAATAGTTGATTAAGAAGACTTTTCGTTGGAACCCATACAATCTGCACCTTTTTTTTTGTCAACCAGTCTGTTATTATTATTATTTCACGTTCTTCTCAGGTGTCTCCTGGCTAATGATTTAGGTGGGGTACGGGTTTTCACCAAGCACTCCCATCTACTCTTGACTTAAGAAGCTTCGTACTATTCTGGTGGTATTAAGAATGACAGACTTCTCCATCAACATAAAGGTGGTTCGTACTCCTAATGCGTCCAAGCTCCTGTGTATTTGCGCTTCTTCTCTGCGTTGGTGGCCGGGATCTTCCTTCTTCTGCTTGTCTCTCATAACAATGTCCAGTTTGTTGAATGGTATGCAGCGATCAGTGATAATGGATCTAATGTAGCATATTTCTTGGTGGACGATTGATGCAACCATGCCTCAGGTAGTTCCTCGTATTCACCATCACCACTTGGTCCTGAATCGCTAACATAAAGTCCTCAGTCTCAGGGTACAGCTCCCCAGCCTTTATTCACGGTTTTGATGTTTGTTTACCATCAAGAGGTTTGTCCAGGTCATGGGGGTGTCTCCCGTGGAGGGCCTTACTTCACCATTCGCGATTTTTCTCTTCATCGTTGCTTATTTTCTCACCTCGTTGTGTTTCTTCACTTGCCAGATTGAGAGGTGTGTATTTATTGTCTGTTTTGCATATACATTGATGTAGAGGCGATGTAAATCTTGTCTGAAGGAAATTTATGTTTTCAGAAGTTTAATTTTTATCATTTTGATTATTATTAATTAAGTTCTCTATGATTGTTGAAGCATACTCTTTCTTGGATGTAATTCTCTACGTTTGAAATTTCGTCGTGACATTTTGAAAGCCGGGTGGTAAAATTTTGCTTAGTAGTGTCGCCTAAAATGCCTTCCTAATGTGTAAACTATGTGCAAAAGAAATTAACAATTGAAGTAAATGGAACTTATTTTATTAGTTACCGTCTGTCTGACCTTCAAAAGGACAGAGCTGCGATTGACAAATTTATGTAGAAGTCATCTATTTCAAAATAATTGTATATAGGCGCATCCAATCTAATGCTTTTAATTTATAATCTATTGTTTAGAGAATCTGTTTATAGTTTTTAGTCTAGACCTTGATAATGTAATTCAAAACCGTTATTACCTAATAAAAGGTTAATGAATGATTTGCGAAAAGTGTACTTTAGAATTTTTTCGCGAAAGTTACAACCGGGCTATTTGAGAATTTGTATTGTTAAAAAAAAAATTGAATAATCTGGTTCTTCCGAGTACACAGGAAGTTACCTTCAACCTTTATTATTTTAACCTTTACTCTTCATAATTTTAATTCGAATATCCGGTATTTTAGCATGACAATAGGTAACTAATATAAAATATGAAAAAAAAATCAATCCGTTTTCCCATTACATATTTATATTTTTTCGTCAACTACTAATACAGGGTGATTGATTGAAACGCCACATTAGAAAAAATTCGACTTCCAAATGATCTAGGAATCTGAAATTTGGAACTTAGGCAACATACCTAATAACGAGTCAAAATGAAATATTACCAAGATGGCAGCACATTTAAAAATGGCAAAAGCAATGGCCATCTTTGTTTTTTTAAATGGGACACCCCATTTATATTATAGCATTTTCAGATTGTCTGAGGAAATATAATAACAATGGTGTTTATAGTTGCATTTTAAATTGAGTAGGCTATGAGTTATAAACAAGTGAAAATAGCAATTTTCCAACTTTAAACCCATTTACCACGAAAACGGTCCATAATATCAAAAAACGGCTTACATGTCCCTATCTTAACTTTTTATCTGGTATCCTACTGTATAGTTTAAATGTTTATACAGGGTGATGAAAAATCTGATAATTTTCACCACCTTGTATAAACATTTCAACTGCATAATTGGATGCCTTATAAAAAGTTAAGATAGGAACATGTAAGCCGTTTTTTGATATTATGGGCCGTTTTTGTGGTAAATGGGTTTAAAGTTGGAAAATTGCGATTTTCACTTGTTTAACTCATAGCCTACTCAATTTAAAATGCAACTATAAACATCATTGTTATTACATTTACTCAGACAATCTGAAAATGCAATAATATATGGGGTGTCCCATTTAAAAAAACAAAGATGGCCATTGCTTTTGCCATTTTTAAATGTGCCGCCATCTTGATAATATTTCATTTTGACTCGTTATTAGGTGTGTTGCCTAAGTTCCAAATTTAAGATTCCTAGGTCATTTGGAAGTCTATTTTTTTCTAATGTGGCGTTTCAATCAATCACCCTGTATAGGAGATTATATCCTTTTCACCTGTTGGTATGTTTTTAATAAGACATTAGTACCTTAGAGACAATAAGCTTCACATTATTGATTTATTTTTAAAGGGAATGCTTCTTTTAAACGTCCTGATTTATGAAAATCGATTACGATTTATGAGGTCTCTATGAGTTGATGACTTTTTTTGCAAAATCAAATAGTAAATATCTCATAAACTTACGTCAGGTATTTAGAGAAAGCTAAAAGAATAATCCTAAAATGTGATGATTTTGTAAAAGTATGCAGGCATGGTCTTTAACCTGAAAAGTCACAACATGTCTTTTCATGAGTTCATTAAATAGTACGCATTCCTTGATATCCCCGAATTGGAATTTCCAGCATTCTATATTCTGGAAAGCTCTCTAATGAACATTTCTCGTAAATCCTTATAGTAGGTATAGAGAATATTGTCCGCCTTACATACCTATTATAGGTATCTACAAATCGAAAGAAAAGTCACCGCTTTCAAATAAGGCTGACGATTGGATAATGCATGAAAATTGAGAATCAGGAAATTTTGCAGGTTGCTTATGCTTCCCATTCTGGCCGAGAGGGGGAGGAAGGGGAATGATATATCTTCCAAATTTCGCAAACCTAGCATATGGCTATTTTTTCCTAATTAATTTTGACTTTCTATTGTAACTATGTTGTCCAATTTCAGATCATACAACATTTTTTTGACACTCACCTGGGTACAAATCAAAAATGACTGAAAAGTTCAAACTTTTCAATACCTTTTATTAGTACGTAATTATTTATGAAATTTTGCATCTATAAAAAGTCTCAGAGCAGAAGTGCATGGAATATTTCTTTAACAAGTGAATGAGGTCATGTCCTAGCTTGGATGACATTTGACGTTACGCCCAAGTTGTGTTCGGTGTGGTGTAGAAGCACTGGACCAAAATGGGGGTAGGTCGAAGTAAAGTCGATACACACGCAAACATTCAGGAAACAGAATATATAATGAGCTACCTTTCCTCCTGTATAGTTCATTTTTTATCGAGTTTGCCTGCTATTAGAAAAGTATAATCAGGTTAAACAACCTTGCTCGTATAACTTAACTAAATCACACAATTGAAATCTGGATCAAACCACTTTCTATCAATCGCGATTGATTGACCGAAATATAAATCGAGGAAATTAATTTGAGATCCATCTGTTTTGCTATGATGATCAATTTTTTACCGTCGAAGGCGTTCAGTATTACCATGCGCGCTGAAAAATAAACGCAGGAGTAAGACAAAAATGTTAAATTTTACTAAAAACAAGAATTAGCGAAATAAATTTTCATGTGATTCATTCATCTGATCACCAGATCTGAATATGATATGAATTTCCAAAAATCTATAGTTAACGTTGTGCTCCATTGGGAAATTTCTCTTTCCGCATGTTTGAAGTTTCCTGAAAAGACGCTGATCTAGTGAGCTACCCGATAGGTACCTACGTGCATATACTCAGATCGTCAATCACCATAAAGAACAGGTAAATTGTAACGGTATCCAAGTTTTCATCTTCGGACGATCAGATGATTTTGATAAGCATTCCTGATTTAATCACGTTTGACGGTAGAAAGTGACAGAAATGTTGTTAAGCTTCTGATGCTAAAAATCACTTACCTACAGGAATGTTAATTGGGTCACAATTCGTTAAACGAATCACATGCGTCTCCTTTCTTTTTGTAGATTGGACGTTAATTCATTTAAAGGGAATTTGAAAAACTCTACTCCTTAGAAGTATAATACAAGGTGTGCTTTTTAAGTTCGTAGGTACGTTATGGTTATCTCCGAGATTTCTTATTTTCGCCATATCTTTTTTATTAATAATAATAATTTATTTAATTTTTTATACGTTTATACAGGGTGCACCATGTATCCTTCTCTATATTGCTATCTCCTGAACGCTAAGAGATAGGTACAGGGTCGGTTAAATTAGAGAAAATATGCGCAGTTTTGTGGCCATCTCGAATCCGTCAAGACATGCAAGATATCTGTGACCGTTCCTGAAATATCCTGAAAAAACTGAAAAATCGAGATTTCTTATTTTCGTCATATCTTTTTTATTATTGGAAATTAATCAATAATTTTTTGTAGGCTTACATAAGCCGTTAAGAGCTATCCATCTGACATTTCAAAAATTTTCAAGGCCTACTAGATCCAAGAGTTTTCACAGTCAACTTTCGTTTTTCTTATGGCCGCCATATTATTTTTTTATGTCGTTCGATATGAAAAAAATAATGGAAACCAAAAATTAATAAACTTAAAAAAAATTATTTTTATTCTTCTTTTTTCAAAGAAAAATCAAAAAAAAATCGTAGAAAAACGTCAACATTTGTAAAATACGCCGAAATAGTGCTTTCCTTATGGTTTTTTAATTTATCTATGAAATTCGGTCCAAAAATGTGTCTTTTTTGTAAAGAAAAAAGAAGAATAAAAATTTTTTAAATTTATTTTTTGAAGTTTAACAATTTTTAGTTTTTATGATTTTTTTATACCAAACAACATAAAAAAACAATATGGTGGCCATAAGAAAAACGAAAGTTGACTATGAAAATTCTGGGATCTAGTCGGCTTTGAAAATTTTTGAAATGACAGATGGGTAGCTCTTGACGATTTATGTAAGCCAACAAAAAAATTATTCATTAATCTCCAATAATAAAAAAGATATGGAAAAAATAAGAAATCTTGATTTTTCAGTTTTTTCAGGATATTTCAGGAACGGTTTTCGATATCTTGTATGTCTCGACGGAATCGAGATGGCCACAGAATTGCGCTCCTTTGGACTTGTTTAAATAATTTTTCACTGAATTACAACAATATGACGTCATATTCCTTTCAAAATAATTTTTTTCAAGACATCTGAGGGTGGAGTGCTAGAACGCTAATTAAAGATTTGTCAGATAATTACTGATTTTAAATTGCAAATTTTGAAAATAGGGTGAATATTTTGAATGGTATTTCATTTTTTATCAGTAATTAACTCTTCTAAAAGGGGGTAGATTTTATTTCCAGCAATATCAGACCAATAGTTTGATAATACAGGGCATTTTAAAATCAGTAATTATCTGGCAGATCTGTAATTAACGTTCTAGCACTCCACCGCTAGTTAAATAGGTAATATATAAACTACCTTTTTTAGGAAAGGAAGAACAAATATTAAAAAAAAATATACCCTGTGATCTAGTCGGTTTTGAAATATTTTGAAATATCGTGAAATGGATAGCTCATTTTCAAAAACGTACAAAAAAAAATTATTTTTAATAATAAAAATCTCTATTTCCAGTTTTTTCGACATACGTCAGGAACAATTGAAGTTTTCCTAAATTTTATTTCAGATTCTTAATAAGTATAATGAATATTGTGTAACTTTTGTTTAATTTAATCGACCTTTTGTAACTCAACCCATTTCGTAGGTAGGCATAATGTACGCACTTGAATAGTACCCCCTGTATTAGTGTACACCCACTTTGACAGTAATTGAATCCTAGTTGCTGAATATTTCAGTAGGATCTGAGATCATTAGTGTAGTGAATATCTAATTTCAAATAATTGCCTTACTGCGGATAAGGATGAAAGACAGTAATTGGGATTACAACTGGATAAGTTGTACAAAATCCGTCGAAGTTTCAAGCAGACAACAGCAGAATTCTTCACAATCCTGGATAATCATAATACACCCACATTTAATTAATTTCGTGAGTGACTCTCCTACATTATTGGAATTTATGTTTAAGTAACGAGTTGACTATAATAATAATAAATATTTATTTTTGTAATTAAACACGCTAAAAAATGAACTTTTTATGAATTTTTATACGACTAGAGCATTTTTTTAAAGGGGGAAACATCGGTCTTATCGATGTAGATAAGTCAAAGTCACTCCGGTAATTTTGGGCTTCGAGGACTAGCTCATTCTACCCATACACATTCTTACAATTTAAATAGTTCAAACATCCATGTTGAGACTGGGATTCGAACCCAGTGGGTGGTAACCGCAGCAACTTTGTCGCGTGAACGTCAAGCAACTGCGCCACCGCCAGCTCCTAGAGGATGTTTTTATTATTGTTTTAGCGCGAATGTGTATAATCCCTGGTACAAAATTACATTATCGTCACGTAATAAAAAAAACTAGGTTTAAGAAAAAATTACATAAAAAAATAATGATTTTTACGTTTCTGTCTTTGGACTAACGGACTAACGAACTTGTTCCATCATTTACTGATAAATGACATTGGAATAGTTCATTCTTTCTAATTTTGAATACTTGATCTTGTAATGTTAATTATAAAATCGTTAATAAACTCTCATATTAGGTATAGATTAGTTGAAATTTTTTATTCGAAAGTGATCACAACAATAACAATAATAATAATACTGGTTATCGGCCATGGCATTACCCAACTAAGATATCAATAAAATAAAACAAATTGTGTAGGTCAAATGGATATAATTTCAGAATAGTTTGTCTACCGGTTTCGGGCTTGGACACCCATCATCAGGACAATTGTCAGTTTTACAATAGTCGAAAATTCGAGAATAGCACAAAATAGAACAATAATTGTGATAAATAAAAAACGAAAAAAAAAAAAACGTTTTACTTGAACCCGCACCGGAGAATGTCGCTTCACGACATTCGTCCGTTTTACTTGTTCAAAATTTTAGAAAATTTCATAATTTCAATGTTTTAATATGTAAGGGTCTGAACCTACAGAGTCTTCAACTCAACCCTACACCTACTTTTCACTTAGAAAAGTATTTCAAATTATGTGATATTATGTATTTTACGAATTTTACAAATTTTTACCCCCACGTGTTCATGTTAAATATGTGTTTTAATTGTTCTATTGTGCTATTCTCGAATTTTCGACTATTGTAAAACTGACAATTGTCCTGATGATGAGTGTCCAAGCCCGAAACCGGTAGACAATAAGTTCAACGTTTTCCTAATTCCGATACGTACTTAGTTTTTATTACGCAGCACTTTATATTGTACGAGTATGTATAGTTTGTCCAGTGAGTGTTGTCCGGTGTGATGCCACACTGATCCTGACTAAACAATTTCATTTAATTCGATTTGATTCATGCACTTATTTTTATTTCTAAGTCGAACCAGCTGTGGTATCGCAGTTCGTGTCAGTGGCGTGTGTTGAGAAATAATGAATATCCTACAAATAGGCATATTATTTCGACAAGTTATTGACGAAGTAGAGCCTTGAAACTTTTTGATAACAAAAATATAATAATGCAAGTAAATAAGAATGATAATAAATTGTTATAATAATCATGATTAGAAATATCATGCATTAGCCTACCTGCTGGGTGGCGTTTGAAGAAAGCATACGACCTCCGTTTTCTTTTTCTGCAGTAAAATATTCTGGCAATTTAACCACAAGACCACGTCCTAGGGAGTTCAATCGTTTCCCAGACATTTTGTGTCATTTTTTGTAGTTCGTTGCGAAAATATGCCCCGTCCGTTGTTTGAAACGTTAGAAAAACAAGGCAAATAGATTTTTAAGCATTCACTCAATTAATAAGTTAATTCGTAGTTTATTTCACAAAAACATCACAGGGTAATTCTGCTGATATCGTATCACATAATTTCTGAACTAAGCGTATTAAGACGCGAGTCGTACTTCCGTCTCACTCTCGCTCATCTTTTTAGAATTGCTGACGATTTAAACGTTTTTCTGACAATACAGCCCAATGTAACTTGATTGACTATATGCAATGCAATAGAAGGAGTAAGAAATATAACGAACGAGATGATGTATCCTTAGTTATCACAACGGACAACTCTCACTGGACAAACTATAATTAAATTTGACATCAAAATATGTTCATTGAAGTATAAGGCGACAAAATGTTAGTACTAGTACTGCTACTAGCCGCCAGATGACGTTAAGTCATGCAAGCCGTAATGTTTCCGATGACCCAAGAACTATTATTAGTTTTTGCGATCATTGCGATCAATCGAGCTGTATACTTGGCTTGGAATTGCTATGATATTGCAACTGATAAGGTATAACAAAAGTGAAACAGGGACAGGGATGTCGGGGGGAATTGATTTTATTTGTATTTTAATTTTCGTATGAGTTTCACTCACAGTTATTGTACTTTATAAAACAGAAGAAATTAAATATTGTTTTATCAATCGGATGCTGTAGGGACTTGCGCAGTCGGTGAAATACATAAGTGCGGTTGCATAAACGGTAATTAAAGATCTGTCAGATAATTACTGATTTTAAAACGCCCTGTAATATATCAAAATATTTGTCTAATATTGCTGGAAATAAATTTAATTTCCTTTGAGAAGAGTTAATTATTAACAATAAATAAAAAAATCATTGAAAATATTCACCATATCTTCAAAATTTGCAATTTAAAACAGTAATTATCTGACAGATCTTTAATTACCGTTTGTGCAACCGGCCCATAGAGTTTAATAATTCTAAATGATTTGTTTGGAAACATCATGATCAAGGTCAATTTTCTTTTTTCATCTAGACGTACAATAATAGGTAGTTGCGTTGCATGTCAACATGATGATTATTGATAGAGGAATCCTTTGATAGCTGATGTCGTTAGTTTCAAACCATACAAAATTAAAAGCCCGCAAAAGCCGCGATAAATGGATTTGAATTAATATCCGATAATGGTTAATGTGTAACTAGGATTATGACAATCAGACGTATTATTGTCAACATCAACCGCGGCTTATTTGATGGAACTTTCCAGCTTCATCAGATTAGGCAATAAAGCTGGAAGTGCCGGTCTGGCGGTATTGTTGTTTCGCGTTCGCCGCTGATATAATATAACGGGAAAAGTACCTGTGACCGAGAACTGGATCAATGACTGCTTTGCTGCTCTACAGATGGAAAATTCCGATGCCCCAGTTCGCGAATTCTATAAGGGTGGGTGTTCAGTTGGTTGAAAACGAGGTTGATAATATATTTTTTTCGTAACATACGTGAAATAAATGAACATTTTTTCTACTCTCACCAATATACATTGAATTATCTTTTAGGAATCGATTAATAAAGTCAAAATCGCTAAAAATAATTTTCGAAAAACTAATCACGAGGCTTATATTAAATTAAAATTTATTTTTAAAGAAATAAATTAAAGTAGCGAATAATCTGAGGAGGGTAGGTACCGTAAATCCTTAAGCAAAATGAGTATGTAGTTAGAAAAATCTTTAATGTTATTGGAGTTTAAAATGGTCATTTATGTCCCGTGCAAAATCCAGTGTGCCATTGAACTCGAATAACAATGGGGAATCCCCATCATTGGGGATTCTTATATGACTGTATGCTCAGTTTGCTCAATAAGGATTATGGTAGGTACCTACCTACCCTCTTCATATTATTGGTCGCTTTAATCATTCTACCTGTCATTTCCATATATTATATATTTTATTTTATTCCAACAAAGTGGAGAAACATTTGAGCCAAATTGCATAAGGGCCCATGAGTCCTAGAACCTATCAAGTCTTCTTCTTTTTTTAAAATTATTTTTCAATTTTTCTAATTCTTATTATCTATTTCTAATTTTATAAATTAGAGATCGAGGATCTGCTCTCCATTTTCCTGTATCTCTTATAGTTATGAAGATTTCCTACTAAGGCATCGAAATCTAGCCACCCTTTACATGAGCCCTTGGTTTCTCCTTAACCGTTAACATGCGAAGAGGTGATTAGGTAATTAAATACTTAATTATTACTTGACAAATTCATTAGTAACCCCAGAGGTTCTGATGGCTGTCATTAGCTTTTCTCTGGTGTTGAACTACAATACTTCCCTGTAGACTTGTTTGCTCATTTCGTGGCATAAAGTGTTCGATGACATTCAAGGTAAGGAAAAGGACAAACCACCCCCGGACAACGTCGGCGGGCTGTCAGAGGCACGTTGTCTTTCAGCTAGTCACGTGTTGATTGTTCTTGCTGTGTGAATAATTGGCTTATTTTCGTGCTGAAATTTCAATTATTATTCCAGAAAGCGTCATTTTTGTTGCAACTGTTTTTATTCTATGCAGACCTTTTCATTTTTTTTTTTTTTCATTACATAGACACGTTTCTATGTAGACCTGCATATGATCTAAAAAAGTACGAGTTTATGCTAACAAACCATTAAATTTCCTACCCCCGAACAGGAGTGGAATCGTGAGATAGGAGTGTTTGATGGCGTATCTAATCTCCTTCGACGTGTTATATTCGAGGGAGTGACAATCAGCCAAAAAATAGGAATGGAATATGGAGTTTTCAGGAGTTGCTCAGGGTAAAAAGATCATCTGACCCGGACGAGGTTTCAGCACTATTGGAAACGGGGGGAGGGAGTGGTAACGGTGTTATTGGGGTAGTTCTTCCGACGGCTGACATCGATTTAATACACTTGACTCACTAGAGCTAATTGATAATTTTAAACCACTTTTTTCATTGTTATACTCAAAAACAAGGCAATTTAAAAAATTTAATTACTCAATAACTAATAGATTGCTTAATGGAATTATTACAATACCTACATTATCTTTTGTTTATTTTTTCTTTAATAAAAATGTACCTATGATTTTTTATAGAATGCAAGTAGGGGAGAGGGTAGCATCCGCACCAGTATTAAGTCGTTCATTATCAAAAGGGGTTTTATCAAGGAATCAACTCCTCCAAGACCTAGGCGGGGTGTGATTATTTACGATACCTCCTCGTGGAGGATCAGCTGTTCACCCAGGAGGGTATAGTTCGCTCCTGTCGATTCAGCTCATCAGAGATGGTGATGGGAGAGTGTCCCGAGTCAACTCCTCGATATGTTCCTTACACATAGCTCAACATGCTAATGCGCTATGAAACTATGAAACAGTTTCTTCTGCTTCGTCCGTTGCGCCTCGTCCGTGTCGTCCGTGGGCTTATACACTCTTATCAAGATAAAAATGAACAGCATGGACATCTGGGAAACCGTGGGAGATACGGTTAAATAGGAAAAAAGCTGGACAAACAGAAGGACAAGGCAATCACAGAAAGGATTTCAAAAATTATTTTTTATTTTCGAATTATTTTGAAAAAAAAACAAACATTTGAATTTTTGACGTTATAATTGAAGATTGGAAAAAACTGACCAGTCTTATATTGCGATGTCAGTTTGTTTTTATCTGACGATTCATATTTGCAGGGCCGGACTGAACTTCAATTTTCTAAATACTAATTCTTACTTTAATGATTGCCACTGTTCAAAGGTGTTTTTTCACGTCAATACGGATCTGTGCTCGTATTAAACTTCTTGGACTTGTATTACTAATCGTCATCACAATCCGACAAGTCCAAAAAGTTTAATAAGACCACAGATCCGGATTAAGGTGCAATGAAACTGACGATATCAATTGCTCTAGTCCGAAACACGTTTGAAGCACTATGTGTGGCATATCATAAATATCTTTCAATTTTTGCTATAAAAAATCCAGGGCGGGGTTTAAAATATCGAATTTCAGTCCGGCCCTGCAAATATTAATCGTCAGATAAAAAACTGACATCTCAAAAGTAAAGCTGGTCAATAACTAGAATGGTTTTCTCATAATAATCTTCCATAATAATGTCAATAAATTAGACAAACTAAAAATTAAAATTTTGGGGTTTTCAAAATAATTCGAAAATCAAAGATAATTTTTGAAATCTCGTTATGCCATTGCATTGCCATTCTAGTTGCCCAAATTTTTCCCCATTTAGCCGACCCTGTATTTCCCACGGTTTCAGATTTTTCACTGACTTCTTATGCTGACCGCTTTCCTCGTTTATTGCTTCCATGTGTTTTGACGTCTACGTTCGGCGTTTTCGGAGTCTTAACAACAGACTGTTCTGCCCCAACAGTTATAAAATTGGAGAAAATTAATAATGCGTCTTTGATTTTAAATCAAAGTTTGACAAGCGCCCCTTTTGATATACTTAATTATAAATTCCATGAATTTTATTGAAACTGAGCGTCTCTTAGAAGAGGGTTAGAGAAGTGTTCAATAACAGTGATGATATTGGAAAGGGCGTTCATTGAGAGTGACGTATCCCCGAAACACTTGTCGTAAATTGCAATTTTGAAATAAAGTTCGGTAGAATTCTCGGTAGAATTAATTCGCATCAATGATAATTAATCGATTACAACACTGTAATGGTTTGCCCTTTAAAAAACTCATATTTTAAAGTTAATTGACGCATTTTGAAAAGTAGCTGGTTGTGTGCGGTACTTAATAGGTACCTGTTTGGTTGATGAAAAATATTCTGACATTCTACTCTATTTTATTTTATCTAAGTACAATAACATTCTGAAATTATTTTTATATGAAGTAATAATAACTTTGGATCAGATTTATTGTTTCACTGCTCCAGTTGGCATTTCGCTTCTACGGAGAGAGCGACCTTAAAAATTTCTTCTAACAGCAGGGTATAAATTTTGCCCAAGTGCGGAGTGTAAAGTTCATGGTGTAGCAGGGCTTCATGACCTTAACTCGGGTTTATATAATGTATTGGTTTATTATATGTATATACCTAATACAGTTTTAGGATTGTTTTACCAACAGCCCTGTCTGGATCATGTATATTGTATATACATTATACGACATACGTATACGTGTTTCATACGACCAAATTATCATGGTCATATTTTTCTTTCACGAAGAGATACGTATTAAAATGGAATAATTAATAATCGAACTTTTGCAGGGTGTATAAGTTACTGGCGCCAGCCTGTCTTGCTTGAACTTCGCGTGTTGGACGAAATAAAAGCCTCAGACCTCAGAGTCACCCGAAATGTAGGTAAAAGCTGTTTCGTAATATATTCAAGAATATTAAATGTTTTCTACAAGAGGGTTATTCACGAAAGATCATCATCCATCATTCTCATTTCCTAAAATAACGGAATTTAATTGTATCACTTTGATTTGATCAATTTTGTTATGTTTGCTAAAGCATGAAGAGGGAGAGTCACTAATAGCACTCGGGATTCTTGTGTAACTCGGCATCTCTTCGAAGAAATGTCCCTCTTCAAAAATAATTCCATCTCACTGTCTTCATCTATCTATCAATCATGTTGAATCGTGTTATAATAACATTGAAATTTTTTATATTCACATATAAAGTTCAAAAATTTATTTTTTAGTTTACGTTTATTGTGCTTTTAAAAAACTAAAGGTACCGAGCGAGTATACTGAGACTATACATAGACGATAGTTTTACAATGGGATAGTTTCCATGGTGAATTGTTTCAATGAGATTGTTTGTAACAATGAAGTAGGTATCTAACGTTACTCTAACCTAACAAGAGCCTAACAATTTCCCTATGTATAATCGTTCAGTATTGAACGTAATCGTCCAGGGGAATTATTTATCTGTGTATAGAAACCCAGAACTCGCACGATATACAGTTTTTTTTTGCACTCTTCATGCTATCAAACATAATATACACTGCATTGAACATTATAAAGCACAAAATATCACAGTAGGTAAACGTGTTTAATACGTAAGGTAAACCTTTAATATTGCGAAAAAAAAATCAAAGGCAGATTCTTTGGTCAAAAATAAACAATAAATTTTACCATTAACGTGTTTCAGAAATGCACCGTTTTTGAGATACAGGCGGTGTCAAAAAAATATTATTTTTCCAGTTTTTTGAAGATATCTCGGGAATCTTATAAGATACAGAACTCAGTTTTTGTACCGCTCTTATTAATGATATAAGCTACCTTTTTTAATATACCAATTCAGTTTTTGTCATGAGCCATTGGCGGAGATCTTAGGAATGAGTGAAGTTTTTTGCCCTTCATTGTCCGAGACTTGTCTTGAACATCCAAAGCGAGTCATCGAGCATTGTAAATACCCGTTTTTCTCGAAAATGGCTCACGTTAACAGTTATTACCAAGAATATCTTTTTTGTGTAAAAAATATTGACAGTTAAAAGTGCGCTTTTTAAAAAAAAGCGGGCAAAAAAATCCCACGCACCCTAAAATCTCCGCCACTGGAATTAAAAAAGTTGCTAATATCAATGATAAGATCTGAACAAAAGCTGAATTTTGTATCTCATACGATTCACGAGGTATCTTAAAAAAAAAAAAACTGAAAAATAATATTTTTTTTATCTCCAAAACGGTGTAGGTATATCCCATAGAGATAGAATAGAGAGGAGCCGCTATGATCACCTAATATTACATTAAAAAACGGCATCACTGGGTGGAGCTTATTAGGTTGTCCAAGATGCTGTCAAAATGGATTCAATATGGCCGCCTGAAGAACTGAACAGCTCTTATTGAAAGTGGTGTGGATTATTAAGATAACATTATTTGTTTATTTCTTTTTTATATACTTAAAAGTTGAAGCCTTTTAAAAGGTCATATACAATCTCTTATTCCCTATTAAATTGGTTTTGGGTTAAAAATGCCTACCGCCTGCTGTTGTGTTGTAATAAAGTGTGGAATCCGTGGAGATCGCGATTTTGAACATCGCAAAGATCTCAATGAACTTTCTAAAAAAGACGTGTGAAATGGCTTCAAGCAATTAGAAGATCTGATTTATCAGAAACAACCTAATATGCCAGGGTTTGCAGCAAACATTTTTTGTCTGGTAAGCTGATACTGATACGCATTTATGTAATAATATGTACCTACCTACCTACCTAATCGGATATTTTTTCCTGTAGATGTAAATGGACCCCGTTATGCAATAGGGAACCAACTGACATTCTGCGAAAAAATGAGATAATTTGTATTTCTAGCTCAACTAGGGTTCTAAACGTTTTGCAATAGAGGAGCCAAGTGTTGGAGCTCTGCTTACACCATCTATTGATCACATGCACCAACTGAAAAATTTAGAAGGCATGTAGGTACTACATTTTTACTACATCAGTAATTTCTCATTTAACTCAGTTGTATTTCTGTTGGTTGGTTCCCTATTGCAAAAGGGGGTCCAAATGCAATGTTATAACGATGATAAAAAAATACTCTGTTCACTTCAAATTCTTGATTTCGATATTTAAATTTTAGGAAAACCATCAGCATTAGTTGATGAAAATTGAAAACGATCCTGACAGGTTTCCTTCTTTGGCCATGGGATATAATAACTCAGATGTTGCTTTAAAAAGGGCTAAAGATGATCTGCTCAGAAAGAATACAATACAGAGTTGAGAAAAGAAGAAAAAGTTCAAAATGAGAGTATTTCGGAGGTACTTAATTTGTGATATTTTTTGAGTTTATTTATTTATTAATTTCGTTAACTTGAGAGTTTTTATGTACCTAGGTGACAAATCATGGAGAGTCCTCCAGTAGTGCTGTACAGTAGTCCAGTACCTATCTCTGTTCTGTACAGGAGATGACATAACACAAATGTTACCTACTGTCTTCTAGTGGCCTAGATATTCAGGGTTGGTGCTCTTTTCTTTTTACGAAAGTTTTTTTTAAATTGTTAAATATTTATCTGTTATTTTATTCCAACTTAATTTAATTATGACTTGAAGTTGCGTTAAAAACCTTTCGCACATCAATCTCATAAATACAGTATTCTTATGCGTTCATTCAATTTTGAATACTTTCACCGTTTTTTAAATTGGCTTTCTGAATTTTTTAGTGACACAATCATATTAGTACTATAGTATTATTAAAGTTACCTACTGTAAAAATTTCAGTCTCCAATAAATTAATATATAAAATAATAATTGTGTTTTTATAAAACTGTAATTTTATTGACAACTTTGTAATGAGCACCAGCTTATGTTACAATAAAGTATATTATGTTCATTATAATAAATAAAATGTATGTTTCTGAAGTTGTTGATTTTTTCTACAATTGATATGTTATCCCCATGCTGAAGCTATTATGAAGTTTCATAAACTCAAAATAATTCTTAAAAACATTTATCAAGATTATAATAAAGGTTTAAAAACACAAGTATAAAAGATATACCTATAAAATTTATAATAGTACATTAATAAAATTAGTTGATAATGTAAGGGATTATGGTAGGAGTGATAATGGTGATTGACCTTCAATGGCAGGAATTTCGTCAAAAGAATAAGACGGCGCTTTTCTACATTGGATTTTTTATTTAATTCCATTTCACTAAGTCGAACAATTGGAACTTCTGATATTTTTGGAACGTTCCATGCTGCCACAGCATCTGTACACGATGAGATGGTTTTTGTTCTGTGATTATGCTCCACTGTGAACAGCAAAGCAGCAACATGACTACAAACTTCAGAGAGCCCAGCCATGCAGGTGCAATGGCCACAATTTATGGCACCGTCTTCTTCACAGATAATTCAAGCAAGCAAGGCGGTTTGTTCATTCGTTGAGAATGCTTTACCCTAAACAAAAAACAATACATTAATAAAAACAAGTTAATGATCAAGATATTTTATTGCTATGGGTCATAGGATAGTATTTTCATTTTACCTTTCCAATGAAGATCACACATGATTAGCAATTTGCTTCAATCCCATTAAATGCAAAAGCCTGCACTTGTAGCCGCTTAAACTTTTATAAGCCTTCGTTTTCTTTTGTATAAAAACTGTGTGGCTCAACACTAAATACGACACGATGTCTGGTGCAGAAACAGGTGGTCCAGGATCCTCTGGAGTTAAGAAAAATGGATCAACGCCGTTCAAGATCCTAATTTTTTCTTTATAGCGAACCATAATGTCGGAAGCACCACTTTCTAAAGATAACAGGTAATCATACTTTTCTTAGTAACATCATTGTTAATTGTAACTGACAAGCACACACACTGAATAACAGTAAACTTAAGATATAGCTCGATGTTCGAATTGATTATTTCGAAATGTTATAAATAAAATAAAACTTCTCTAATTGCCGCGTGCTGACTGTTCTGGTTCGATGATTTGCGTTTGTGTTTCTACAGGCCGCCATTTTGACAGTTGAAAGGTCACGTGTTCTGGACAACCTAGGGTCGTTTTTTACTGATGCAGCGTGTTTAACCAGCTGAGTTGTGGTTTCAAACATTACATTTTTGTGTTAAAGTAATGACGTCACGAACTAAAACGCTTTAAGCAGTTTGATTGTGGTTTGAACCAATCTTTGAGACCGGTTAGTAGCGTTTTGAGATAGGAGAAATGGTAGTGACAGCTCACTGACAGCTCAGCGAGGAGAGCTCACCCAAAGATGTTCAAAGTTATTTTTGTTTACGATGCGTATACATTCAAACCGTGGCTACATAAAAAATATAAAAGGCTCATCCAGATCCTAAACTAAGGTAGGCTGTTAGTAACTGTTATGTATTAACTTAAATTATACTGCCGGCATGACCGTTTTATCCCCATATTTTCAATATTTAAAAAAATGCAGATGAAGACTTCCACAACAAATCATGCTAATGCAGAATGTTCTCTAATATGAAAGCTGTGGTAAAGAACTACGTAATCGACGGTGTTATAAGTGTGGCTTTGAATTGGGAACATTGTAGGACAAAATTGGGAACAGAGGCGTTCTGTAACATCTAATTTAGTTTCTTTCACTCAGTACACGTCGGATGTTATCAATCGTGGTGGCCAGGTGGATTCTGTTTACACAGACTTCCAGAAGGCTTTCGATAGGATAGACCACCCCATACTGTTGCAAAAGCTAGACTTGTTTGGCTTCTCGGAGCCTCTGCTTGCTCTTATAAGGTCCTACCTCTTGAATAGAACACAGAAAGTTAAGTATGGAGGTTACACTTCTAGAACATTCATTCCTACTTCAGGGGTGCCTCAGGGTTCAAACTTGGGCCCCCTGCTCTTTCTTATGTTCATTAACGATATAGTTGATGTCTTCACTTGTGAGAAACTTATTTACGCAGATGACCTAAAGCTTTTCAGCTCTGTCTGCTCGCAGTTGGACTGTGAGAGATTGCAGCTTAATCTTGACCGCTTGGCTCTGTGGTGCAGAGAAAACAACATCTCTTTAAGCGTGTCCAAATGTAGCGTCATGACTTACTCCAAAAATCACCGTAATATTGATTTTGCTTACTCGATAGACGGCATCTTACTCTCCAGACCGCACTCTGTTCGGGACCTGGGTGTTGTATTTGACCGACAGCTGCGCTTCACGGAACACATTTCTCAGGTAGTGTCCGCCGCCTTCAAACTTTGCGGCTTTATTTTCAGAAATGGTAGAGAGCTGTCGGACACACAGACATTCGTGACTTTATTCACGACGCTTATAAGATGTAAACTGGAATACGCGTGTATTGTGTGGTCTCCGTTGCATAAAGTTCACATTGATCTTCTTGAGTCTGTTCAGAGGAAGTTTCTAAAGTATGTCTCTTTTAGGATTGATGGTGTCTATCCTCCTAGGGGTTTTTCCCAGGAAGCTCTGCTGTCAAGATTCGGCTTGAGTTCTTTGGAGGATAGGAGAGCGGAACTTAGTATTAAATTCCTCTACAAGCTGGTTCATAACAAGATCGATTGTTCTTTTTTGCTGTCAATGCTGTCTTTCATTGTTCCGCGCTGTAATTCTAGACAGACGTACATGTTTTATAACCCGCGCAGTAACACAAATGTATTGACGAGGTCACCTTTAGTGGTTATGTGTGCTATTGCTAACAGAATATCGGGCCGCTGCGACATTAACTATTAGCGAATTCGAGTTACTGCACTTTTCTGCTCCGGGTGCGCACCGAGACGGAATCTCGTGTTCGATTTGTAGGACTCCGTTCCAGTGCTTTTCGTAATCGTATTCGAGTTAAAGTGAACTCTAGCGGTGCATATCGTAATTGTGTTCGAGTTACACTTGCTCTCTGGCAGTGCATTGGAAAATATGTTCGAGTCGTATGGCGGAACTGTCCCGGAGCAAAATAAACTGCACCGTCAAATTTGACGGTGCAACGGTGCACTCCCGTAAATTTAGAGGTTAGTAAATAGCGGGAAAATTAAATACTGATTCCTTACTGATTCCTAGTAATTCCTTAAACCAAAAATTTGTGGATAAGTACATTTTACGTATTGTATGAATTACAACTTATTACAATAATTAAAATGGATCACGCCTTGTAGTTCCACGACCCTATTATAATAAGAATAACATCATAACAACAAACAACCGTGATACGTATAGGATAGGGATAGGTAGAAGGCTATAATGAAAATGCAGACTGGAGGGAAACTGGATTGCACACTGCACTGCACCGGTGCATGGCGCTCTGGCTTTGGCTCTGGTTCTGGCCTGCTCTGACACAGTTCGGTTCCATACAGAGTCGAAATGCGAAAGTTCTGCTCCGGACTGGAGCAGAATTCTGGGCAGAACTGATTCAGAGACAGATCGATCTCGATCCGAGCAAGTGCAGCCAACTCGAATTCGCTATATGATTCAATGGGACGCGTAGTTACTGCATTTAAGGATCAATTAACGCTATCGAGCTGACGTCGCGGCCGTCTTGTATTTTGTATTTTCTTTCTCCTGTATTTTCTCTGGCATCTTGTTTTTGTACTAACTTATAGGTTTATGATTTTAGGCATAAAATAGATAGGTATTATCGCATGTCTTTATTTATTTTTTTCGTATGTATATGTTAAATTGTTTCCTGTAATTGGGTGCCTTTATGCATCTGTTGGAAATAAATACGTTATTATTATTATTATTATTATTAAAAAAAAAAATTGAAAAGGGGCAAATTTTAACGTCTTCAGTCTTTCAGTTAATTTTATAGTTTGGTTATGACCTATCTTTGAATTTAATTGTAAACTGACAGATACAGATATGACATGGCTGATGATAGTGGTTCAAAAACATTTATTTTCCTGCAAATCAAACTAGTGACGTCATCCTTTAATACGCTTCAAACCAGTGGTTGAACCAGCTGCATCAGCAAAAAACGACCCTAATAGGAGTAACAATATGGCGTCTTGACAGGGTCAGACTTAATTTTAATTTGTAAAATTTTCATAAATAAAAATGTTTCTCACATTTCATACATATTTTTAACACGTCTTCAGATAGATATTGCAGACCTTTTGTGTTTTTCAAGTCAATAAAAGAATATAAAATATCCGGCAAATAATCATGGTCATTTTCAATTTTAGATTTTTAGTGTACTATGCAAGTAGGTACGGTCCTGTATATTGTTGACACTTACCTTTGGAATGTTATTTCGGAGGATTTTCTTTTATCAACGCAGTCTCTACTACAGCAGGTACGAACTGCACAAGAAACCATCTTTGGCTTTTCAATTTAACACCAAAAATCTTAAAGACAGTCCTTAAATCAAATGAAATTCAATAAAAAGCGTTCACTTATGTCATAACATAAGTTTGACATAAAAGTGGTATCAATATGGCGGTCCTGATCCCATTTGTGTCACGTCATGTCGTCTCCTCTCTATTCTATCTCTATGGTATATCCGGACACACGTTAATGAGGATTTTTTTATTCATTTTTTATTAAAGAATCTGGCTTTATTTTTTTCGCAATATTAAAGATACAATATATATGCAATATACCCCGTATAGTAGATTTTTTTTTATGTTTTGGTCGTCTTAGTGGACCATTCTTGTAATGTGGCCGACTTGGCGCAAGTCTCGTAACTGTGGAGGGGGGGAGATAACCAGGTATAAAAACGGGGAAACGGTTTTTTTGTCCCGAAATAGGTTAACAGTGAGTTATCGGACCAAAAACAATCTCGCGAGAGCGTATACAATCTGGTGTGGCGCAATCGCAATCCGCCAATTACTCACAGAGATATCGCCGTTTTGGTTCTTAGTTTTTCTTCGACAAAACGAGAGTCCTCAGGAGTAGGAGGACGACGTTGGAGGTATAATTCAGGGGGAGGCAATGAGTTTACAGGGGCGAAAAAATTCACTCTTGTAAATTCATGTTTCCCAAGGGTTTCGGTCAATTTTTGTGCGGATCGGTTTTTAGGGGCGAAGGGGGGGAGGGGAAACCTAAAACACACGGAATTGGACATGCATGGATGCCACAGTCTTTTCCTCATATCGCGTTGCAAGAAACCCAATTTTCTTGGATTGGTCGCCTATCGATTGATTTTTTTTTGTCCGAGGCTTGTTCCCCTGGGACAAGGACAAGCGACAGGCACCACCGTGAAACCTATACCTGCCTCTCGTATCATGAATGTCTGCATCACATTTCTGCCGAAACTAAATCTATTATTATAAGCACAAATTAAGGTTTTGAACAGGAACAAGGAGGGCGATGTAAGAATACACAGTTTTATTTTTACGAAACTGAGTTGCTTAATGAAAAAAAAACACGAGTCCGCAGGACGAGTCTGGTGTTTTCTTTAAGCAGCTTAGTTGAGTTTATAAATAAAAGCGATAGAAATAAAAGTTGATTGAACTCTTTCAATCAACGATAAAAGTGTTGATGCGGGTGAAGGGCCAAATGTTTGGATCCCGCAAAGGGCCAAAATGTGGGGCAATTAATGGTTTTAATTATAGACTGAAGGACCAGGGCTTTTAACCCCGAAGGAAACATGAGTAGGTAGATATGCACAGTAAATAATTCGAGTAAATAGTTACTAACCTCCGGTCTGCTTCTGTCTCCTGATGTTATGGTTGTTAATCACTTAATTTTAACGATTAAACCGCGGTTGTAAGGCGCGATTAATTTAAGTAATGACGATTATAAGCCGCGGTTGTAAATCCCGGCTATTTTAGGTTCACGATACGATTGGGTGGAGGATGTCTGACGACCGTCCAATTGATACGACACGATTTTGCCGATCTCGAAAAATGCGACTACGAGTGACCAAGTGTCTGTTTTCTTCCTTCTCGCTTCTCTCTTCCATGTGCGGGTTAAGGGAAGGAAGGGGGTAGGGGTTGAATGTTCTTCGAACCGCGAACCCACGAAGTTACGTTGACGAACGAAATGTCGATGAATGAAATTAGCATTTCATTATATCGTTCATCACGATTAAGATTTCAATTTCTAACGACTAAATAAATTACGATGACGGAACAAAAAGACAGACTTATAAGGTCTATTTAATCACGAGTGGTCTTTTATTAAATTATTTCACGAACAAAGTGAAAGATCAAAAAAATCAAATTCGGCAGAAACGATTCATTTTGATGTGCAGCTACAATTATTTATTGTCGAACTGTCAAACTTTACATTGTTAAGCGATCCGTTTCCATGGTTACGAGGTTGAAAATCACCACGCTGATAGACCAATTAGAATTAAAAGACAGGTCTGCTTATCTTGATAAGCAGAGAGTTCCAGCTGTCTTTGGTTTGTGATTCGTCAGATTTCTGGAAATTATGAAATGAGTGAAATAGTCGTGATCACTATTTACGACGTTATTTGTGCATAAAATGAAAAGAGAAAACATTGTCTTCTAGGAAAAGCAAATTCAATTAGCGATGTTTTATTTTACATATTGATTGTTCTAAAGTACATAAATCTATTTTACTAATATCTGCGGTTATTTAAATTATTTACCAAGAATTGGGGAAAGTCCTGACTTATTTTTATATTGGCCTAGGAGGTATGTACCTACCTACCTAATATTGCATAATACATAATCTCGTTATTATTAAAGAACTGCCTAAGGACTGGGAACTTTATTTTTGAATCTTAGAGTTATAAATTTAGAAACCTGGCTCTGGTTTGTATTTTCCTGTAGTTACCAAAATCCATTTCATTGCTTCAGGTCGGTTTGTTTACATAAATAAAATAAGACCTTCTCATTAGTCGGAATTATTAATCTGTCGGGTTTATTTTATTATCATCTGCAGGTCAGGGATTTCGAGGTTCAACGCCCTAAACGTGTTGTTTTTTTCATTCTCCTCTATATAGGTGCTTACGGGACGATAAAATGGTGATTGTGATAATTATTGGGTAGTCTCGGGAGTCGTTCGATTCTTAATTAGACTGTCTACTCTGTTATCTAACTCTGGCGTGATGAATTGAACACTGGCGAACTGTGCGGTTCCAAAATAAAACAAGATAATAAAAACGATAATTGAGAAGTCGCATACTACGCTATTTTTATATCGGACTCGTGATTTTATTTTTGGCAACTATGAAATAAAAATAACTGCCAGTATTATAATAGGAGTCGATTATATCTATCAATAAGCTATAATCTACTGGCGAGATCTATGAACTGATTTGTCAAAGTTCTGTTTACATACTATACGCAACAAGCGGTTTTTCGTAGTATTTCAATCAAGTTTTTTGATTCTATAATTTACAAAAAAACTTGCAAAGGTTCATAACCCAGTCAAATATTTAATAATTATTTTTCCCTATAACAAACTATTGAATAAAACGTTCGTCATCTTCTTATTTAGTTTAATATAATGACGTATATTCCTGATGCCGTAAGGTAACTGACGCACATTCACGGATAGGAGCCAACCACAGCTCAGCGGGTGAAACAATAAAATAAAAATCACCAGTTACAGCCAATTACAACTCCACAGGCTCAGAAAATCATCACCCCAGGGACCTGGGGCCGCGTAAGTCGTCAGATAAAGGGGGGGGGGTGTAAGAAGTGAATTAACCATAGTTTATGTTTCTCTCTCCATATCCCAGTTGTTGTTATCGTAGACATCGACCTCTCACTCTGGAACACCTGTCTTTGAACTCTATTCTTAGTAGTTGGTATCGTCAAAAATAATTTTCAGGAAGTAATTTTTTTCTTATAAATTCCAATTGCAAAACAGCTTTGACGACAGTGTTATTAAACTTGAAATAATAATTGAAATAATTTTCCTGGTAACTTGAATTTTTTAATTATAATTATTTTTATAAAATGACTTTTGATCATTCTTAATTACGACACGTCAAAGCATAAGAGTAAAAGCAGCAGTGACGTATAAAATTGCATTTTCATAGTCAAATGTATCAAGGTATATGCTTATAAATAGGTATAGGATGTCGTATACACCGTGTCCTGTTTACATGATGTATATGTATATGTACATAGGATTTGTATTATTATGTTAATTAGTAACCGCGAATATAAGTCATTAGGTATTGTGAGAGAGCTTGGGATAAAATTAGTTTAAATGACCACCTGAAACGTGTCTTCGTAGGAAAGAAACATCAAAAAGGAAGTGAAAACTGAATAATGTCATCAGCGAGGTAAATAATAATAAAATATAAAAATAAAAGGAAAATAATTCGCCGCACCTCCGTTGGTAATTAGGTATGGAGGGTAAGCTTTGAGACGAAAAGTTTCACTTACCCCTAAAAGTGTTAAAGCCCCAAAAATAGCCCTACAAAAAAAGTCTTATGAGGTTCAATCGTATGAACGTGGGGAAAAATTTGGTTAAATTTTTCTCAAGAATCGGTACTATCGTCGTGAGAGAGGTATACAATTGGCGGAGTTGAGTGAGAATGATAAGATTTATAAATGAGATATCAAGAAAATAGGGAAAAACAAATAATGAGTTTTCTATTACGAGGTTTCGTTTAAAATTTTTGATCCATTGAATCAAGCTTTAGATCATAAATTTGCGAAAGAAGCTAAATATCTGGGTGTTATCCTTGATAGAAGCTACTGTGGAATTCCCATCTATAAAAGATCATCCACAGAGAATAGCTCTCATTATGGAATTGCAAAAAGATAAGTGGAAGGACTTGGTGCATTGGTTACAAGCAAACACACTGGCTATATGTAATGGTCATTAGATCAATGGTAAATGATCGCATTTGGCTGATTAGCTTGGTGGTCCAAACGCTTACAAGCCTTGGCCAAAATGAATCTTTTAAGTCTACAAAGACAAGCATGCCTAGCGATTAGTGGAGAAATGAGCACCACGCCATCGGCAGCTATGAAAATCCTTCTAGGACCTACCTCCTCTCCACATGTACTTGGAAAGAGAGGCCATATGGACAAAATACAGATTTCAGATGCCACGAAACTCACCAATGGCTTGTGTCATGGAGCGGACCAGACTACTGGACGACATGATATGTAATAATAATAATAATAATAATATAAGCCTTTATTATCACTATATTTTACATGTTACAAAAATATGTTGTCATCAGATGTCAAGGCGAAGTTCAGCATTTGTGCATAAGCACTGCTGCTCTACCACTTAACCTTGTATAGATAATTTCACCTTTTATACAAGAGAAAATTAAAAAATAACCAAAAAAGTAAATTAACTGTTCAAACCGTAGCAGTACCTAGCCCTAAGTAACTTTAAATTGGAATAGACATGGTACACAGCTAAGATCACACATGTCCAGCTCACTCCTGGCCAGAGAACAATAATTTTTTGTAGTGTCTCCTGAACACCCCAATGCCCCCCGCACACAGACCCGTCGGCAGATTGTTGTATACTAAAGTTATCTGATACGTAAAAGAACACTTAAATTTTTCCTTCCTATGCATAGGAGTAGTCAACTGATCTCTCAATCGGGTGCCTATAGAGTGAAAGTCAGATCCTTTTATAATTTTTTCATAAAGGTAGCTCGGAGTTTTAGTTGTTACTATTTTATGACACAGACACGCAAGATGCAGCCTTCTCCTGTTACTCATATTAAGCCATCCTGTCGGTCTCAGCTTGTGCGAGATTCTTTGAAATTTTCTAATTCCATAAATGAACCTCAGGCACGAGTTCTGCACCCGCTGTAGTCTCACAGTATCACTCCTGCTTAGACATGGACCATAAAGAGTATCTGCAAAGTTTTGCCGGGATAGTACCAGCGTTTCACACAGGTTCTTTTTCAACCCGACCGACAGAGTCTGCCTGTGAGGGTAGAGAACCCTTAAGGTGGCGTAAGATGATCGAATCAATTCATTCACATATAGATTAAACCTTAGATCCGAATCAAGTGTCACCCCCAGATTCTTCACCGAGTCCCGCACCGCCACAAGCTGGCCACCCACTTTAATCTTAAGAGTCGGTAAACAAGCTTCCCTAAGCTTTTCACTACCAAATAAGATTGCCGATGTCTTACTAGCATTCACTAAAAGTGAATGAGTCTTCGAATACTCCAGCACGCTCGAGATATCACTGTTCAGCCGTGCTACAGCCGCCGCACCCTCATTAGGCGGAAAGGAAAGATACAGCTGAGTGTCATCCGCGTACTGGTGACACCTGGAATACTTCAGCGCCGAAGAAAGGTTGTCACAGTCTTCTGAATATTCCCTCAGACATGATGCTATTATATACAACCAACTTATTACGTTCTCTTTCCAAGCAGCGACGAATGGGAACGCGGCAAAAACGACCTCCTCAAAGTAGACCAACGGCGCCAAAACTCCAACGGGAACTGGATCCGGAACATATTAAGTCTGGTCGAGAAGAGAATTCTTCTCGAGCCTGGGTCATCATGCAACAATATTTCAGGTAGAAGTTTTTGTCATTGTACCCAGCACAAAGATACTGGAAGAAATGCACTGTTGCTTATTACCATTTTAAAGCCCTTTGCTCGATCCGTTGCAACTCTAAACTGGTGTGGAACTGCCAAACAGCAGTCAATGTAGTATAGCTAAAAACAATAACTTGTCTCTGGCCTCGATTCAAGATCACTCTGGCTTTGGAGAGAACGAAATGGCCTGCTCTCTGTCCAGAAGGGGGGCTGAATCCAGGACCAGAACCGGTTGTCGGCATATCTTTAAACATCGCCAAAACAACAAATAAACATATGGATAGAGAAAAAAGTAAGGCAGTACTGGCAAAGTCTACCAGGATTGGCTCATTCTAAGGCCTTTATTAAAGGACCATCGAAGATAGAGCTCAAAAGGACAAGCCTTAAGGCCCTGATAGACTTGTACACAGGACACAGTAAAGTGAACCACCAGTTAGTGACTGCCCTGTTTTGAGAAGAATCAGACACTCAACATTCAGAAGGGAATACCTCTCTCTAGGAGACCAGCTGGATACATTTTCACCCTCTAAGGCTTTTGGTTTTGAAACGGATGTAAAACGCTTAGGTGTGAGTCATAATAAACCAGGCTTGTTGTAGTGGAGGAGTTGTAACTCGTAACAGACCCACTCACTAAATAACTAAACTAACTAAACTAAAATGGCTCGATACACGCTCCAACAACGTATAGTGAACAATTCATTATTTATAGACAAAGAGATGAACATTTTGCCGAGACAGTTCGCAGAGTTCGTAGTGTTTTTGGTCGTTATGAATTAATTGCTTTGCAAAGCAATTATTGTGAAGCTAATCGAAAATGGCCAAAAGATCAGCCCAAAACATTGTCGTTGTCACTGAAACTGGCAGAAAATGATATTCTCCACAAAGATCTTTAGCCAAAGTATACTTATATAATATAAATCTTGACTTTCATAGAAAAATCATCTTCAGTCACGAAGCCGACTTGTAACTCATCAGTGGGTTCATCAATATGCGTAACTGCTGCACCTGGGGTTCTGAAAATCCTTAAACATGATTCGAGAAACGTCTTTATCCTCAACAAGCTACTAACTGAATGTTTGAGGCGTTTTTTGGTGCAGTAAGGTAATTTATTCTAGAACGATGAAGATGCTGGGATTACAGTCAATTCGGATCGCTACACCGCAGAATGCTAACCGATGTTTAGCCTTTATAGGACAATCCAATATGGACATAGATAATTTTTATTTCCAGAAGATGGCGCTTGGAGTCACACAAGTCGCTTAATTGGTCCGCCAGATCGTGTGATTTGACTCCGCTTAGACTTTTTTGCGGGGCTTTGTGAAGGAAAGAATCACGTCAATATTGGAGCTGTTATTTGCTAGATAGAGCCTCAGTGGTGCGAAAATCTTATCAAAACTTCCTCAAAAGAATGACCGGCCTTTTTTACAGATTTACTTTTACAAATTAATTTTTTAATTTTAAGTTTCTTTTTCTTATGTAATGATTCATGGTCGACAGAGGGACATTCTCGCTTATTGTGTCCGGGTCGCGTGCAGTGGAAACATTCTCTATAAATGCGAGTTCTCCACATTTGTGATCAAGCTGAGCGCATAATATTTATTCATTATAAATAACATGTTTTTATAGTATCAGATTATTACATTGAAGTAATTTTTTGGCTTTGTGATGAATTGAAACAATGCATTTTCATGTAGGTAGGTGCCTAAAGCTGTCTCTGGTGCTGGTGACCTAATTAGTTTCTTATGAGAATTTAGTGTTATGGGTTAGGTTAAGTAAATATTATGTCTACGTATCTTATATCCCGTTACACATCATCCTGTATTATATGCCTACGTAGGTATTATAATAGTATTCCGTATATATGTATTTGTTTCTGAAAACATTAAATAAAAGCATTAATACATAATTAGGTCGTAAAACGAAATACATAACTTATCATCATGAGTGCTAAATTTCTTGTCAAAAAACTCGAAGTCCATTATCTCAACAGGTAAAAATTTTGCATAGCATACAAATAGGTAACTGGGTGTACCCATTGATAATTCTCTTTGGCGAGGTCAATAACTGGCAACAAACATTATGTAGGCTGATATATATATAGATATACCTACTACATTATTTGTTGGAGGGTGTAAGAGGCTGTCTGTCTCATCCCCTCTCCCTCGACTAACCCCATCTATCGAACCGTCCGTGACGTCACCTCGCCATTAAATACCTCAGTGCACAGGCTTTCGCAACCAGTCCTCGTAAGACCTGCCCTTGTGTCTTTTGCGGTAGTCTCTGCAACTGTGTCGGTGTCGGTGTCATTAGATCTTCGGATATCATCATAAATAGCTTGGATTTATTGGGAGACAACAAACTACTTTGTTGATAAGTGCATTTTACGAGATATTTACTAGGTCACTAGTTGCGGAAAGCGAAAAAATCAAATCAAACAGAGCGTTACTAAAGTAAATACTATACGTACCTACCTAGTATAATAACTAGTAGGACTAGACACTGTGCAATTATTGTGATACCTATCGATTTCACTGTTTTGATTGCGGATTTCAATTTCAAGAAGGAATTTCGAACGTCATGTAAGTAGTTTTCAATTTTTTTTAAATTTAATGTTTATTTAGATTGATACGATGACCTTTTCGAAACAAATTTGGGGTTTCGAATTGTTTATAGGTCACAGGTTGCATATTTTGGCATTTGAGAAATAAGTAGGTAGGTTAGGTCGAGGGTCAGGTACATTATGTATATGGAATTTTTTTATTAAAAAAGAGAGAATTTCTCATAGCGCCCTTATTAAAAGACGTTATTGTAAGGGGATACTTGTTATATTTAAAACGCACAAATAATTGATTAATAAAGTAGCTGTGATAATATACCTAGACATTGATTATTACTATTATTAGATTAGTTCACACGATCAGAAATCCCGATTTTTAATAATTACATACGTCAATTAATAATGGTTACCTTGTCAGCCTCCGTGATATTAATTAGTAACTTATTATTGTGTAATTTATTAAAATTCTGCTTAGTTTACTGATGCTCTAATAAAGATGAAAATATGCAGTAAACGCATGTTTCACTGTTATAAAACTACTCATCAGCATCATCATCAAACTGGGATCAGCATCAGGGAATATATTAAAAATAATTATGGTATAATAACTATACTAACTAGAAATGGTAAAAAAATACTCATTCAGGTATCCTATGATGAACTATATTACCTAATAATTGACAAAAAGTATTCTCAGTTAGTGTGTGATTAGTGCTTTTATAAGTGTGATTTTTTTTATACAGTAGGTATAATGTGATTCGCTTAAGAACCTACATAGAGCAGGGGCGCGCAGGGGGCCCCAAAATATGGTGCTTAACGCAACTCATCTCTATACTCATTTGCACCCTTGAGAAGCTATAGACCCTGAAAATAGGGGTTTCAAATTTCGAAAAAAATCAATACATATTTCAGTTATACTTGAACTTGATATACTTGAAAAAAAAAACAAATTTGGTTTTGACAAACACGTTTTGACTTTTGAGTGTATTCATGGACAGCAAAAAAGTTGAATTGTATCATTTTAAGAGTTGATATAAGGGATGATGCCCCCTTATAACCCGTTCGTCGATTTGAGAAATTATTTTTTTATATTATGGAAAATTAAATTCTAAAACTTTTATTTCTCTTATTATTTTTCAAAAAAACTGTTGGTTTCAACAGAAACCCGAAAAACTACCAAAAAAATAAATTGCAGTTTATGTACCTACCTAATAATCTAATCATCGAAAATTCAAAAATTGGCTTTTAAACTCGCTTTTAAATTAAAAGTGAAAGTTGATGATCAGGAAGAAAGTTGAAAATAACAAATATTTTTGAAAAATAATAGAAAATGTTTGAGAATAAAAAAACAACTTTTGAATTTCCCATGATTAGGTAAGTAGATTTTCGGGCTTTTGTTGAAAACGGCAAAGTTTTTTGAAAAATAATAAGATAAATAAAAGCTTAAGAATTAAATTCCCCATAAAATAAAGTAATAATTTTATTAAATCGGCCAACGGGTTGAAACATTATGTAACATTTTAAGGGTGAATCATCCCTTATCAACCCTTTAAAATGCTACAATTTAACTCTACTTACTGTCGATGATTGCTCTTGGTACACTCACAACGTGTACCAAATTTGTTTTTTCTAAGTTCAAGTGTAACTTAGATATTTAATTTTTTCGAAATTTGAAACCCCTGTTTCAAGGAGCCTATAACTGTCCCCTGCTCTGTATCGGTTATGCGAATCACCCTGTTATATGAAAGAGGGAACATTGATCTAAAAATCGGTAGATTATTCAGGTAATTTTGGCTTTGAAATAGACGAACAAAAACATCCATGACGAGACTAGGATATGAACCCTTACAGCTTACAGTGGTAGTCCCTAGGGATTAGTCGCAAGTACGGTAAGCCGCTGCGCTACCGACCTCTCCGGTCAATTCTTGGTTGGTTAGAATAAAAGTTGTAGTTCTCTACCTTGTAGTGGTTATTTATAGTTCTACTGTGCGTTTATAACAAAATTTGGGTTTGTAACAAAATTCTTGATTCCGTTATGTGACGTTTCTCTGGAAACCGTTTTGACATATCGATTTTATTTTTTTAAATTTCCATCTTCTGAGCTCTGTGATGCTGACACCCCTAAGTTTGAATTTTTATAAAATGCAAACGCATTCGTTTTTCCACAATTTGTCAACGTTTGTCTAAACAAAATTTTCATTTGGTCACTTGTCACTTTTTTTTAGAGGGTGGACAAACGACAATTTTGGTTGGACAAACGAGGACAAATAGTGAACAAACGAATAATACCGTTTGAATTTTATAAAAATTCGCACTTAGGGGTGACAACTTTACTGAGCTTATCTTCTGACGTGAACGTGGAACGTATATTATTTCGACTTCATTGGGTTTTTGCCAAGTTTTTTTTGCCAATTATGTCATCATATACTTTTTTAATGGCAACCCTCTACTAGTGATACATCGTTACAAAAGCCGAAAGGTTTCCCTATTTAATAAAACCTATAATATTTCTAAGATCTGCCTAAGAAGAACATTTTCCAAAAAGTTTCACATTTATCTTTGTAAATCCAAAGAGTTATCGTATGTTTTTCCGAGTGTTGTTCAAATTTAAAAATTAAACATTTTTTTGAATTTTTCAAGTCTTGCACAATTGAAAGTTTGACATGCCGAAACTTTTTGAATTCGCGAATATACCTACATGTGAAACTTATTTTTCTTAGTGAGCTTCAAAAAGATGCACCTCTACTTATGGCATGACCTTTAATTTTCTTGAAATTTTTTTGTATTCCTTTTTTTCGTGAAAATTGTTTTATAATTTAAAACAAAACAAAAATGACCTTTGCAAGGATGTATCACAAGTAGGGGGTTGCCATATTATAAAAAATTATGATGACGTCATTGACCAAAAAACCAATGACGTCATAATAATTTGTCACATTTCAGAAGAAGGCATTTTAATCAAAGCGATTTTCATAGGAACGTCAACGTCATATACCGGAATTATTAATTTGGTTCCAAGCTTTATACACACATTGTGTTTATCGTTCTGTAAATGTTGATCTTTCTGGATGATCACGTCTTGTACTGATGTTAGAATTTGAGGTTCATCCTATAAGTGAGTGTCTAATAATCAGAGTGTAGGTACATATTATCTATGATTCAAAAATTCGTGACCTTTGACCCTAAACTGCGTAGATTTTTTTTTATATCTTTAATGATCAATAATCGTAACTTACTTTTTCAGCATAAGAGAGAAATCACCAATACCAATAAGCAGAAACGGTTCTTTCGATGAAATTTTTTTCCTAAATTGCTTCATGGTCTCGAGTTTACGGTAATGTTAGTTACGGACTTTTTTTCGTTAAAATTATAGGATGGTTTAAAATAGTTCAGACGTAATATATACAGTTCCAGAATAAATGGGACAAACTTCTAATCTAAGGGAGAATATTTACTTGATTTTAAGACAAAAAGTATTAATGAACCTACCCTCTAAATTGAGTATTAACGAAGTTACTATAGTCAATGTTCTAAAAAAAATTATTTTTTGTATAACTCCAAAACGGCTGAATATTTTTAATGATTTTTTTTGTGTTGTTTTTCTATTAATCAGTCCAATATAGCAGTGATAATTACGTGTGTGTAATTTGAACCAGGGACTTACGGTAGATAGGGGTCCAACTTTTTTACCTCCCAATTTGGACGTCACTGGATAAAGTTTGGTTCTGACATATTTTTCCGAAAGCTAGACATTTCTGGCACAAAAAAAGGTTTGGAGGTAAATTCTTGACAGTTTTTGAGATACTATGCACAATTGGATAGGTGAAAGTTCAATATTTACATATAAAAATCTTAAAAATAAAAATAAAACGTGGCTAGAATTTTTTCGTGGTCGGGGGATCTAAAGAAGAAGAACCGTTGTCACGTCAAATCTGTAAATTTCCAAATAGTTGAAATAAATTGACGAAAATTTATCACTTTTTTTTGTCCTTCTCGAATGACCAAATCGTACATATCTCAAAAACTGTTGAGAATTTACGTACTAAACCTTATACTTACCTTTTTTGTACCAGAAATGTCTCTTTTGAAAAAATATGTTGAAACCAGAATTTATCCAGCGTAAAAATTGGAGGGGAGGGGTAAAAAAGTTGGACCCCTATCTACCACACTTCCCTGGTTCAAATTACACACACGTAATTATCGCTGTTATATCAAATTAATTAATAGAAAAAAAATAAAAAATTATAGAAAATATTGAGACTTTTTGGAGTTATTTTTGGAACTTTGAACAATCGAGCATTGAACATCCTGTAACTTCGTTAATACTCAATAATTTAGAGACTATGTTCATTAAAACTTTTTATCTTAAAATCAAGTAAATATTCTACGTTTTTAACCGAGTTTTTAACCTTAGAAGTTTGTCCAGTTTATTCTGGGACACCTATATAGGACGATTTTTCCAGCATTCTGATGCTGGTGAATCGCAATGTTTTAAGATTGTAATGCTCTTTGCAAACTGTATTCCCTGAAATATGCCTAGGTACTTGTTTTTGGTAGGGTTAGGTCAGGTAAGGTCGCCGCCAGGGTGACCACTTACAATTCTACCATCTTTGTTGTTTTAATATCAGTACCTACATCATTATTACATTTTTTCCGCATTTTTCATCTTTCTGACTGCATTCGTCGAAATATGCCCAATTTCTTGACAGTCACGTCTTTACTGTCTTGGGGTCTCCCCGCAAATAATATCTTCTGAAACTATAAAAAAGTTTCGAAACAGCCTTTTTATTAGACTTAAAGACTTTTCCCGTATTTTTCAATCTCCAAACCGCATTTTGCGAAATATACCTACTTATCTTGATAAAGTTGCGATCCAAGTAAAATCAAGGTCTTTTATTTATGATCTTTGACAATGACCTGACCTGACCTTGACAATGAGCTGAATCATATCATTTTTTGTTGTTTTAGTTTCAAAACGGGCTTGATTTCATATTAATTTTTTTTCTAATTTTTCATCTTTTAAGCTGAATAATTTTTCACATTTAGAAAAACAAATTGAACCACTTGAATTTGAAATATTTCACAAGATAAAAGTTAAGGAGATATAGGATGCAGAGGTAGCAAGTTGTGAATAATTATTATAAGCGCAGTATATAAAGCAACACCCTAGTGTAGATGATATACTATTAATTAATTCTTGAAACCCCATAAGTGAGATAATTTTATGAAGGTCTACCTAGTAGAGGTATATTAGCATCGATTAAGTACCTACAATCCAAATGAAAAAAAACAATTTAAAAAGAATATCATTTATGTAAACATGCTATACCTAAATGGCTCCATTAAGTTTATCTGTAACTGCTTAATTCGTTAATTTGACAAATTATTTGCCATGTTTTTATGAAATCTCTGTACACACAACAATGAATGGAATTCTTGTTGAAAAAATAAAGTAATGACGTAAATGTGAGTTACTTGCACCTTTAATACCCATTTCACTTTTATATGGAAAAGTTTTGCGAAATTTTATGTAAATTATAATAAGTTTTCCAAGTAATTAACCAAATTTTTCTCTTATGGTTAGTTACCTCTTGACGTAAAAAATATACATTATAGGATGCAACTTTTCCGCATTCCATGCACGTCATTTTCATTTTAATGTATAATTATTATTAAAGTTTTTAGAATAATCAACAACAAAATTATTGTTCACTATTAGTTTAGATAATGAAATGATCCTAATCCTAGTGACATACAAACCTCCATCGGTCTCGCTTTTACAGTCGTTAGTTTCCTTGATTTTAGAAGTTTTCCTCGCAAACTGATAAATGTGAAAAAAGCGCGGGAAAAAAGCAAGAACCTCCCGAAAAGGTACCTAATTTTTAGATGAATAAGTTTATTTTTTTGTGCTGTTCGATGGTCAGCTTGAAGGTGTGTAAGTAAGTAAAACGATTTCCAGACGTCTGGAATTCGTTATGGTTATAAAATCATTTTTAATTAGTAACCTGTTGTTTTTCGTTTTACGATGATTACTTTAATGAGGAACCCAGATACTTGCAGCCATGGAATGTTGATTGAAAGCAACAAAAACAGAGAATTCATCAGCAATTACCTAAACGAGAAAGTTTGTCGGAGGTTTTATCCAAGAACGAACGACATTACAATAATAATAATAATCTTCATTATTATTAATGGCGTTAGAAAATAATTTCAATGACTTCTCGTTAAAATTTAAGTAGATACTTTTTAAGTTTAAATTTAAGTATAATGGTACTTTTTCATAGTAATTCTCTCATAGGAATATCTGTTCTATCAGAGAAAAATGAATGGCGCATGCACCAGAAATATTTTGACTGCGTGCAGCAAACTCATAGTCGCCAGAAGTGTGGCAAGTTCTAGAAAGTAGGTAACACGTCTTCAAAATCAACCCCTTCAATTTCAGGACGTAATAAGTTTGTTACCATGGCACGGTAACCCGGCGTTGCCGTTAATATCCTCAAAAAAGTAGGGTTCAATCACTCCTTCACCCCACAAACCATAGCAAACAGTGTGGTTCGTTACCTTCTCTCATGAATTTTCTTACTCTCTTATAGTCGCTAAAGATCACTTGGGGATGAGCTTTTCCTGGGGTTTTTCATTCTTGACTTTCGAACAGTAACCATTTTTTCTCAGTGATGCGATTTACATAGAATTAAGTATATTGACGAGAGCATCTTTAACTGTGTTAGAGGATCTAATGTTTGGGCTGGTTGGAGGATTATTATTTGTTGAGCAGGTATTATGCTTAAAGGTGAATTAATTAATATAGATGTTGCCATAGGTTGAAGGACCAGGGCTTATGCCCAAGATTGGAAGAGCAGCACACAGTAAACTTTAAATAAATATGTACTGAAGTTGCTGATTACATCGTTGTGCCGACGAGTTGATCGATAATAGATACTTGTTTCATTAACGAAGTTGTAGTAAGGTTTAATGTTCACAAATGCACGAGTAATAGTTATGACACGATTGGGGGAGAATATCTGACGATTCCCGACGAAACGAGTAATTCTTCTTCTGTAGGAAAGATCTCCAATTCGAAGGTTGGAAATCATAAGGGCGATTTTTTATTTTGAGACCGCAGCTCTAAATAGTTCATTGTTACTGCATCCAAACCTCTCCCTAAGGTTCTTCATTAGTTTCATTAGTCATTAGTTTCGTCTCCTTCCTGCGGATCTCTTTTCCTGGATTTTTCCCTGCAAAACAATCTTATTATTTTATATTTTTCTCCTCTCATAACATGTCCATATAGAGGTGAGTTTTTTACGGTTAGATCTTCGCAGAATAGCCAACTCGTCCTCAGTGACCTGATTTTGATGACTTTCCTCATACGGAGAAGCATTTTTTTTAATTTCTGGAACTCAAGGGTGAGTTTTATAATTATTTTTCGAAGATCAGCCAATTATCTCGTAGTGGCCCGACTTTGTCGATCTTTCATAGAAAAAAGCTTGTTATCATTCAAGACAAGAAGTCTTTTCATATCTGGAGTCAAATCTTGTCAAAATAGTTGTCAAAATCGCTAAGAAAAAACATACAAGCGTTGTTTTTGCAACGTCACTCATGCGAAGCAAATTGACCTGCTCTTTTAATTAAAGGGACTCGAACCACAGACGGTTTCAGTTACCGGTTTCAGCGACCTAAACCACAAAGAAAAACATAAAGGCGTTGTTGTCACCTAGAGGTGAGTTTTTTTACTGTTAGATTTTCGCTGGATAGACAATTCGTTCCCATCAGTGACCTGATTTGGATAACGTTACTCATTTGGAAGCAAATTGACATACTCTTTTAATTTCTGGACTCATATCATGTCAAAGTCTTGCAGGGAAACTATTAAGTCGCTGCTGTCACTCAAGGGCGAGTTTTATCACGTTTACATTTTTCGACCAGCCAATTATTTTGCAGTGGACCGATCTTTAGGATCTTTCCTACACAGGAACCGTCTTTTCAATTCTGGAGTCAAATCGTGTCAAATTAGTAGTCAAAATCGCGAAAAAAGCATACAAGCGTTGTTGCCACTTAGTGGTGATTTGTTCTGTTAGATTTTCGAAGGTAATACTTAGCCAATTCGTTCTCAGTGGCCTGATTTTGATATAACGTTCCTTATACGGTGGAGCAGCAAATTGATCTGCGGTTTTAATTTCTGGAGTCAATATCGTGTCAAAGACTCGCAGAAAAATTGTTAGGTCGCTGGTGTCACTCAAGGGTGAATTTTATAATTTTTATATTTTTGAAAAGCAGCCAATTATCTCGCAGTGGACCGATTTTATTGATATCTCCTACACAGCAAGCGTTCTAACTTAATTTTCCATTTCTGGAGTTAGTTCATGTCAAAGTAGTCTAAAAATCGAAAAGAAAAAATGTAGGAACATTCAATTTTTTGTGCCACCTTTATTATCGCTTTTGGTTAGATTTTTTCATAAATAATACTTGGTTACTTTCTGATTTATAAGAGTGTACATATTTTGAATGCAATGACTAAAAATAAACAGAAAATACAACCAAAAATAAATTTTCTTTGTCATCCTCGTTCGTATGCGTAGGTATCATTGAAGATTATAATTTATTTATAATTGCACACTTTCGCTGTTGATTTATTTTAATTAATATTTACAATTGCATCAGCTATCTTTAAGTCAAATTCAAATGTTCAAAGTTCGTTGTTATTTCGTTTCATAAAACGTCTCCTCGTTTCTTGTATCCATTGGAGAGATGATGATACTATTAGTACATAATTATTATGTAAAATACTGAAATAATTACATCAATTTATAATTATTGTTGTTGTTTATACAATTTATTTTTATTAGATACACACTACTCATTACTCGTAGATACAAAATTATTATAAATTGAAATGTTCGTTACTAATTACATCACTTTGTTTCTTAATGTTTTTTCTTGCAATAAGCTGTTTCTGCAGAAGTTGTTGTCACACATCACATTATTCTTATCAATTGAGGCGTTGAGCAATCCAGCAAAACCTCATTTGGCTGCTTTGAATCCTAATATACCTACCTAATGAAGTGAAAAGTCTCAAAATTTTCCAAACCGCGGCAGGTAGGTAAAAGAGATAATTAAATTCAAGTCGTAAATCCTCCAAAGTTCCTTCTTCTTGACGCACATACCTAGTAATCCTCAAACGTTCGAATCAATAATAATTTACCTTAACCTTTCTCTATTTTTAACCCAAACATGGTAGGTATAATATTAGGATTAGTCCTGTTTTATAAAGGACGAATGGAAAATTCCACTGGCTGATATATTTGGTACATTCAGCGATCGATGAACTACAACGTCGAGTCGTCGCACTGCCGAAATGCACCAGAAAATGGCAATTTCAGGGATCAGACTCGGACAGGTGAACACGGAAGTTTCCACCAGCATTACTAGAACACATCAGTGAATTTTTTATGAATACCCAAATCTATAACGTTATATCTAGGAAATATTTTTTTTTTTGCTTTAATAATAACAAAAACTAAATCGAGATTTATAGACATTGTTTAGTTTTAAATTAAAAAAAATTCTGAAGAGACTAAAGAGGACCGCTGCGGAAAAATATTTATATTGATTTTAATAATATTATTAATAAGCTAATCGTTTCAAATCTACATTCTAGTTTAGGTAAGGCTACAGAAATGGCATACGAGGGAGTAACCGAGATTCAAAGGGATTATTCCCGCGGCCGGATACAGTACAGTGTTGACAGGTTGTGCCGACTTTACAAATTAGTGCCGATTTTTACTGAATGAAAAAGTTGACCAGAACCTGATAACTCAGGTTGTTGCTCATTGTTAGGTTCTCTCTCCCCTGAAATTTAAAGAAAATAAAAAAAAGGAATGTAAAATGTAAAATATATTAGTTAAATATAAAATTATAATTGAAGAAAAAGAATATTAAATTTCATGGGAGAGAGATTCTAACCCGACCAATGACCAGAATCTGATCTACTTCGGTGATTTCAGTTCATCTCTGTTGAGAAATACACAATATTGTGAAAATGCAGCTACTAAATCTGGCAACACAGGACGACTGTAACCTCTTGAGTGACATGCGCGTGAATCCTGAAAACTAGTATACCACTTCTGTAGGTTTGCCTTAGTCCCTAGTGCCTAGTGGTAAAGTTATTTAAGTATTCAACTTTAATATAAATATTTCCTGGTCTCGTTGAAAAAATGTAGGTATACAGGGTGAGTTGCAGCCGATGGTACCTTAGACGTGTACGGAAAACGTTCGGGAAAACGAGACATGATTTTCCTGAAAATTTGGTCGGCGAAATAATTGGCTCAGCTCCAACTTTCTATATAAAATATTTTTTTATTTCTGACACTTCCGCTTATACCGAAAATCGCTACCATTTTGTTTTTTTAATGGAACACCCTGTATACAGGGTTGTCAGCTACGGTCTATAGCTCCTAAAACAAAATGTTGGGAATGCCATGAACTCCCATCAGGCGCAATGGTAAACAATATTTCGTCGAGATGCATCCCGTTGCTAGGGCGGATCCGTTGTGCAGCGGCGTGTCTGGCATTTTAGAAGAAATAAATTGAAAATGGAAAATAAAAAAAATTAAGGACTAGAAAAAATAAATAAAAAATGTGAGGACAATTTTTTTGGAGAATGGAGCGAGTCGAGAAAGGTCTAAAGTTACTGACAACCTATTTACATTTTGTAAATTTTGTACAGGGTTTCCAAAATTGTGGTCCAACAGTGACAAATTCCAAACAAATTTTTCTCACGTTTTAACCTCGGTTTTAACAGAACCAAAGTATATTTTTTCACCACTAGATGCAGAATTGAAAAATGAATCTTTTTTGGAACTATAAATAACTGTACTCAAATTCTCGACGATTTTCTATAAGTATATTTACGAAAAACCATTTATTTTACTTTCCACAGTAAATTCAGAATACCGGCAACAGAATAGGCGGCTATGAAAAAAAGCTACTCGTGTATTAAATTTATTACTCTACTTAAAACTTACCTTCCGTTGTTGCCTATTTTAATTCTTCATTTAATTTTTTGTTGATCTTTCCCATGAAAGATGCCAAGTTCAGTGGTCAATGTCAATGATTATGATAAAAAAAAATTGCTATTATTTTTAATTAATTAAAAACGGAAGCAATAAAAAGAAAATAAATAATGCACTGCATATCATCTTCAAACCTGAAGGACATTGTAATTTTAAGTAATAATAGACGTCTCATCCTATAATTTATGGAGGGAATTACATAGGTAGCAAGCATAAAGCATCCCTTATATTATATCATATCCATTTATTAACTTACCCTACTAACCATTGTCCCTTTAATAATTTATGGCTTTTGATTTTACTGCCGCCACTTCAGCAGGAGAGGGAATAGAGGGATTTAAAAGCTTACCTTTGAAGTTCTTAAATCATATTGTGTTGGTCTATTTAATTCTCTATTCAAAGCTTTTTCCAGATTTAAAATAAGTTCATAGATGGGTAACCATTAAAAAAATTTTTAGCTCTATCAAGTTTGTTATTATTTTTTTCTCAATAACTCTCAATTAATTATATTAATCAGCCATGACAGCATTACCGTAACGATTTTGTAGATTATTCATGTCAGTGGTAGTGTTTACATTATGTGCAGGTGCACCATCTTATCGCCACCATATCCATTGTTTTCGTTGAAGGGTAAGGGGTACATATAGATTTTCTACTAGTTCAAGTATTTCTATGATTTTCAAAAATAAAATGTTCGAGAATTTTCAAAAATGTAAAAAAATGTAAATTCCGCTTTTCTTTTTTTAAGGGCATAAGAGCTGTAACTTCTTATTCTTACTTATTATTACTTATTATTTATTGATTATCTCAATCTCTCTTATAAGTCTGGGACACCCAGTATAAACATAAAACATACATACATATATGTATAACTAAAAAAATGAACAATTTAAATGAATGGATTTGTAAAACTGTGTAATCAAATCTCTAACAAATAAGACAAAAATAATTAATTTCTATTTTAAGTAACTGAACGTAGATGATGGAGACCACCCAGTAAAACTCCCGAAAAGTAGCTTAAGCTGCATTGTCTCACCCATATATTGGCTTTCGAAGCCTGGCAGTTTATTAAAATAATAGATATAGGTGGTAGGTATAAATACAGTTGTAGCAGGTATGAATTTTGCCGGAAATTTTTGTCGGTCAAGTCAACAGCAGCTGTTGTCAATTCTGAATGCAGCAGCTGTGAATGAGTCTGAGTCTGACTTAAACCAAAGAATCATATTACAATGATGTATTCAGGCCTTTTTCTTTAACTAAAATGTAAAAAATTAAATTTTCTTCCTATTGCTTCCCATCAGCATACCATAAATTTGATACCTACTACTGCCAATATCATAGAGACTATATTTATCATTTTTCTTTTGTTCTCACTCTCACTGTTTTCTTCTTGGTTGAATAATTGTCGCTGTATAATCTGCTTATTGGTTTATTATTGGTTTGAAAGCTGGAGACGAACGGTTTTTATTGGCCGAATATACCTTTATTAGAAGCTTTAAAAGTTTGCCACTGGGCATATCCAATTAAAAAAAGTCAGTCTTTTAAATGAAACCGTTTATCATTTTTCTCTTATGACTAAATTGAACCGCCTTCAGCCAAATCTTTTATATCTTGCAGAAGCTTCAATATTTTAGTGCCAATTTTACTGTTTGCCAATTCTACTAAGTAGTATCCGACTTAATGTTTTCGTTTCACTTAAAGGCATTGGCAATTTATTTTACGTTTTTTTTTTTATATTTTTTTTATGAAATCAAACTTAAATACACATTACCTACTGTATGCACGTAGGTTTTTATCCGAGTTTGCTATGTCTGCGATGATAAGTAAGCGAGTTAAGGCTGCTTGAAGTCAGAATTCTGACGTCACAACTGCCGCGACTGCTCACAGTAACGGATGTTGAACGTTTTTTAAACCACAAAAGAAGGCACATGTAGACAGTCGCCACTGATATGACGTCACAAACGATATTTCGCTTGACTTTATCTCCAGATGAGGAAGCGGCTCCGCGGATTAGGGTTCAGACTACTAATTTGAACTTGAACTGCCACCGCCTGGGTTCGAATTCCGGTCTCGCCATGGATGTTTGTGTTCGTCTATTCAACTACATATTTATTGGTAAACTTGAAGCTGGGTAGAATGAGCAAGTTCTCAAACCCCATAATTACTCAAATGGAGCGATTTTGTCTTATCTACATAGTTGAGACCGATGTTCCCTTTTTTTTTTTTTTAAAGGGAGTAGGTGCATCTCGAGATTGGAAGCAGATATCAAAGCGCCGTTTTTTATCTTTGTAACCAAGAAACTCGGGAGAATTGATTAAAGAATTTTTTAAAGTTTCCAATCGCTTTGTGTAACTGAACTTTGTTCTCGAGCTGAATTTTTTTGGCGCTTATAGTTTTGTGACAGGGCTAGTGTATTCTAGAATCAAACCGTTTCTGTTCATATTTTAATTTTCGAAAAACCCTTTTTGATACTACTATTTTTCAAGTAAGCTACTTTTCAAGTTATACTTGTAGGAGTGAAATTTACGAGTTGTAATTGAAGTTTTTCGAGTTATAAGTTGGGCGGCTTTCTGCAGAAAGGAACCAACCCTGACAACCAAGAAATTCGAGATCTTCTGGCTATGCATGTGTGAAGTATTTGCACAGTAGCGCCAAATCACAAGTTGAATTTAGTGACTCAAAAAAAAAAATGATATTGACTTTCGATCCCATAAAGTTTTTTTTTGGTTTCCATGTTCATTAGGTAGTTGAAAAAATTGTCACACCTAAATAACAAAAATACCTTTCTAGAGATGCACGAGTATAAAATAAGCCTCACATGGATTCGGAATTTTAAAATTGCCAAAATCTAGACCACCGGTTGCTCAGTTTGACAATCGTTGGCCCCTTTCTGCAGAAAGCCGTCAAGTTGATGTGAGAATTTTGAAGCTATCAATATTGGTTTCACCCTCGGGCTTACCAGGAGCGCATGAATTTCAAATTGCAACATTTTCAATTCAAGTGACTTGAATATTTCCCCGGAGACTGAGATGAAACATTTTTGTAATGCTTTGTTTGTAAAAAAAAAACACTTCCTGTCCTTGATGTGTCTTTTCCTTCAAGTGCATCTTCCCTCAAAGTGGATGCATCGTGCTCCCGATGGAATTTATTTGTCATTGTAGTATTGTAGTGTAATACCAACAACACCTGTGACTTCCCATTCAAGTCAAAATTTCTGTGTAATGAGGCATCACTGAAATCCCTAATTGTTCCTTCCTTCAATCAGTTTCCAGTAGCAGTTTCCTTTTCCTGGTGCATTTGAAAGTGAACCTTCACTTCGGCGAATCCTATCGATTCTCAGATCATTTACTTTCGGCATGTGTCCGATCAGAGGTGACTATAAAATAATACGAAACTTGCGACTTGGCATAACATTTCCATGCCGAATAATAAATAAACCGTTACTGTTGCTGTCTCGCTGTAACTTCAGGTTAATTACAGCAAGTCGATTTGTTGTTCTTTTCTTCGGCAGGCAGGTACGGCCATTGGCCATGACTATGGCAAACTGTAATAGACGATGCGCGTTTGTTTGTGTCCTACTTTCGCCAAGATTGAGCTAGACTGGGAAAGTTTTTCCAGTTAATGATCGACAATCCTCGTAAGTGAAAGACGGCTCGGAGTGAGTGACATTGGCGAAAATAATCTCCGACTGTTTGTTTCAGTCTTTGATCTTTTTGTTATTGCTATTTAACCCTGGAGTTTTCGCACTTGGGTGAGTTCTATTTTTTATTTTGGCGTCTGTTGGGTGTAAACATTACGCAACGAATGAGCAGTGCAAAAATTTCGTAGTGTCGTGATCGTGCAACTTTCTATGTGGAATTTTAATGTTTACATCATGTAGTATTAAAACATTGCCAAGAAAAAAAACCTGTTAGGTAATAATGGTATGATACATATTGTAATATTTTTAATATCCAGGTGAATAATATTATATTTTTAATTTTTTCTGAGAATACTACTAAAATGTAGCAATTTATGAATATTAAAATTCAGGAGCTGTATTTATATGCATATTTACTCGCTCATACCGATTGTTTATCATAAACCTTTGCAGGTTTCCCATGCACCCCATCAAACACCATCATGGATTAGGTGTTTCGCCAAAGCAGCACCTTTTTCTGACAGGAAAAATGAGCTTTAAGAATTTTGCGAATTTGGTATTTTTTCAAACTTGGCTTATTTGTCGAGCAACAACCGATTTTTAAAAAATGAGGTTGAATCTTTTTTCTCGTGGATTATCTTTTACAACTTCACCTCTTAATTCCAGATGATGGGCTACCTGCCAGGAGTTCATTCATAGTCGAAAAAGTTCTTTTACCCTAAAGTGGACGAAATTTTTCTTCTACCCCAGGTTCGCAAAAAATATTTTAAAGTATTCAAACCAATCAGATTAGACTCTAGACAGACCGTTACATACCAACTTGTGGTTGTGTATTTTTACAATGTAACCTTTTGCCTAGGATATAAAGATACGGCGGAATACGTTGAGATATTAAAAATATAATTATTTTCTAATAGGTTATGCTGTAAATTTTAGACTCGTAGCACTTTGGTTGTAGGTATGTACAACATTCCATCTAGTGGCTAGTTATTATCCTTAAAAACTGTCTCTATACGTATTTGACGAGGTATTTGATAACATGGTAGTCGCTATAGTGGTAGTGTTTTGGTTTAGCATAAATACCTACCATCGCATCTTAAGTTGAAATTCCTCTGCCGCATTGATTGGCCATTATAAAGTAATATCGTGGAAATAATGATAAATCTCAAGGTAGCAACGGTAGGTTGCTTTATAATCATCGCAGTACGTGGTAAAATTTTCCTTACGTTGGAACAATCCGTACTCATACCGCATATTACGCTCAAGCTTACTTCATCAGCTTACAAGCTTACATCATTAAAGAAATAAGAGATTTGGATTCAAAACGTAATATCTTTTATAGCCCAGTTTCTGTTCCCTGGCTAATCCTCAAGGAGCAATCTCGCTTACGAGTCACCACCACGAATAATTTTTTTTTATTAGATTAGATTAGATTTATATTAATTGTTAGTGAGCCATTGTGACACCTCCACTGCGACCGAAGATGTATCCACAATCACCTTTGGTCCAATCGTGCTACATTAACCCCATCAGGTCAGCCTCTTTGAGGAACTGACCATCTTGACTATTGGTAATGTATCCATGTCCTCCCGTGTGAAGAAGTCGCTACCTAAGGTTCTTCACTTCTTCCCAAAGCGGGACACTCGCGCATAGGGTGTGTTTTGCTGTTTCGTCATCTTCTAAGCACAGACGCCATTCAACGCTGTTCGCTAAACCTACCCTGTTCAAATGATGGTCCAGCTTGCAGTGCCCAGTATATAGGCCTATTAAGGCTTTCAGTTATTCTTTCCTGTTAAGCTGCAATATTTCCAGTTCTTTGGTTCTTTTTTTCGACGTGCAATGGTCAAATCTTGGTAAGTTTTGCCAGTGCTCGAGGACTTCCCTCTCAGTCCAGTTGCATATTGTTGTTTTGCCAATATTCGATGATGTTCTAAATGCTGCGTTCTGGTCCTATAAATTGGCACCTTTCCTGGCCAGAGAGTCGGAAAGTTCGTTCTCTCACTTCAAGTTCAAAGTGACTGAAGCTAAGGGCTTTTAGAGGCGTGTATGTGTAAAAATATATTTTATTGATATGCGTTGGCAGTACATCTTTTCTTGCATCTGCGCACAGAGCTTTATGACATGGATTTCGGCCTGGAAAGTTGTTGCGTGAAGGCCCTTTGTGCTTCACACCCCAGCTCCAGATCGTAGGAATGTCTTAGATCCAGCGGTGAACGGTTCATGATGGTCATAGGCATTATGTCCGAGGGCACACCTAGTAAACTGTGACTTTCTATGTCATCTAATAACCTGGCTCGCTCCAAGTTATAAGCCTTTGACAAGCTCCTTGCTATCTGCAGCGTTCTGTTTGTAGTCCATCTAGCCTCTCTCTCAAAATAAATATTGAGAGGTGGTAAGTCCAGTAGGATTTCCATAGCCGCCGACGTTGTGAGGCTCATAGAACCACAGATCGCCAGACAATCTTGTCTTTGTAGGCTAGAGAGCTTTGTTTTGGCCATGACGATGGCCTTTTGACCACCAAGCCGGTACTGCCATACGCAATCATAGGTCTGACGACCTTTACATAAAGCCAGTACATGATACAATTACATATAGAAATATGATATTAGAAGGTCTAATTATTTTCGTCAAGTCGGCGCAATGACGTCAACAGGATCTCATAAGCGCGCGAAATTTGAATTTGTGTTGACTTGTGCATGAGGAATTCCGCTTTTGAAGTTCCGTTTTCTTCAAGTGCTGTTTAATAAATAATTGTACATACTTATATAATGTTCTCATTTAGAAAAGCAGTTAGTATGAACCTGCTCGCCTCAAAACGTCAACACAATTGCGCTTCAAATCACCATCAGACTTACCAGAGACAATGATCGGTAGATCATCAGCATACATAGTAAAAAATGTTTTATCCAAGATATACCTTAAATTATTTACATATAAAATAAAAAGAATTAGTCCCAAGACAGATCCTTGGGCCACTCCCATTTCTAAAGCCTTAACAGACGACCGATACTCTCTTCAATTATCATCTAATACAGCCACATATTGCCTTCTTGCCATTAAAAATTATAAAACCCAATCCAAGGCAACGCCTCTAACACCACAATCATACAAAACAGACGACAACCTCTCATGACATACACAGTCGAACGCCCTGCTGAGATCACAGAATATCCCTACAGGACACTCGCCCTCCCCAATCAACCTCACTGTCTCCCTGCAGAACTCACTCAGAGCAGTAGATGTTGAATAGCCAGCACGAAAACCGTGCTGCTGGTTCATAAGTATACAATGTTTTGTAAGAAACCCAAGAAGGCGATCCATGAAGGGATACTCAAAAACTCTACTGAAAGAAAAAGAAACAGTGATCAGTCTGTAATCCTCCAACGAAGATGAACCTCCCCTCTTCTTACAGAATGGCACAGCCTTACCAGTTTTTAGTGTTTCCGGAAAGGTACCCGTAGAAAAAGACAAATTGACCAGATAACTCAGAGGAGGGATGACAGAGTGAATCACACGTAACGCGTAGCGGGGGAACCTGCGCAATATCATATCTTTTAAAGTTTATTGTATCATGAAGACAGTATATTTGTTTGGGTCCAATTCCCCATGTTTTGCCACAGATCCTTTTATTACAATTTTGATAAGAAATCCACGTAAAGTTGTAGAACCCAGACCTATGTCTTTCATTATCAGAATGTTGTAAACTTTTCCTGGTTTTTCTCAATGGTACGTTATTCTAGTACCTACGTAAGTAATACCAGTTACTGTTAACTTGTATTGTTATCTTTATCGACCTTGTTCTGAATTCTTTCTAATGCCTACCTACCTAGCCTAATTGATTATACATACAAATATAAACACCGTCATTATTAGGTTTATTACGCAATGACGCACTGTAATTTGATAATAATTGATTGCATTTTTAATATAACAATTAACTGATGAATATTTTCACCAGAAATAATTGTTTGAAAACATTAGAGACACTTCATGATAAACGCGTTTGTAAACTATACGACATTGATCTATTTCCATTGTTTTGCAATAATGTTGCCAGTATATTAATATACACAATATTATGAAAACTTGAAATGGTGAATGATTAATCTGAGGGAAGCAACAGCGATTCTTGTTGTTATGATCTTGTAAAGTGATCGAGATTTATACGAAGGGAAGCGAAGAAAATACTAAATTTAGATTTTCCGTATATGCTCACTGATGTCAGGGTGACTGCAATAATAAGCGTGAAATCTTTTTTTTATATTTACATCTCTATTATAATGTAAGATAATAATAATTCTTTATTTCAAGGTTAATTTGTAATGAGTGCATGACTGTGATTAGTATGTAATTGAATAAGCACAATAATAGTAACTAACTGTAAAACAGAGTGGAGTCTTTTCTAATTGATACAGATTTGATTTTAATTAATTCTCATTTTAATTTATCCAAAATAACATCCTCTACCTATGTAGGCTCCTATACATAAGTATGATAATATGAATGGAAGAAAATGGTACAAGGCTAAACTATTGAGGATACCACACAGTAAGATTTATCACATATCGCAGTTTTCTAGAATTTGATTATCATGTTTATTTGTTTTAAGGAATTTTACATCATGGCAACTCACAAGCGACGTAGAAAATAAACATAGACCCGTGAAGTACCAGGTCATTGGCGCCAGGCTAGAATGATTCTATATTTTCTCACAATTATTTGAATGTTTGATCACAAGGGTTATCTCAGTGTGGAAATACGGTTGCTAACCAAGACGACCAATTATTAATTTCTAAAACATTGTTTAGGCAATAAATTTACCATTGTTAACTAAGACTAACTAGGTATATTCCTTTATAATAAAGTTCATGTGATACAGTCGTTGATACTTAGTAACACTAATATTTTGTCAAAATCGCGATATCCCAAAATTTTTGTGACTGTGATTTTTCTTGATAACTTAACAAACTGTTATAGTTTTCTGTTTAATCTGATTTTAAGTTGACAGTATAACAGGGACGTGATTTTGTGCCAATTTACCATAAACAGACCACACGACAACGTTTATTGTTAAATGACAATGCTTGAAGCTAGTTTGAACTGAAGCAAAACCAAGTAGAGCCCCTGGGCAATTCTCAAAACACAATTTCTTGATCTGGAAACGCTACAGGAAGACAGATACCTTGCAGAATACCATCGAGATAGAGGGTGCCCTACAACTTCCGTACAAGATCCATGATCGGTATCTCACACAATCCCGTCATAACGAAGATTCAGGAACTGCTTCTGAATTACAAAAACACCTACCTGTGGTACATAACGTTTTGGTTCACCCTCACACCATCAGACGTCATTTAGATACAAGAAGTGAGTTTTCACTCCAGCCAGGTGCCCTCTTCGAGTACCTCTACGAAATTGCGGAAATCGAGGAAACAGAATTATGATAGTAATAGGGACAAAATTTTGTACCAAATTAACATGAATTGACCACGCCAACGTTTATTGTTCAATTATTTATTTCCAGTTGGAATGCTTGAAGCGAGTCTCGATCTCTTCTCGATCTGGCAACGCTGCAGAAAGACAGGTATCCTTCAGAATACCATCCGGGCCGAGGGTAAGCTACAACTTTCGTATAAGATCGGTACCTCACCCTATACATACAAGTCTGTTGGAAAAATTCGGGAACTGCTTCTGAATTACAAAAACGCCTTCACGCGGTACATGACGTTTTGGTTCAACCTCACACCATCAGACGTCATTTACAAGAAGTGAGTCTTCTATCAAGGTGTCTTCTTCGAGTACCTCCACAAAATTTGTGGAATCGAGGAAACCAGAGTTAGAGTTATTTGGGCAGAGGACCGCCCAAAATACTTGTCTACGATTATTTTATCACATTTTTCTGACTCAAGGATTGAGAGTTTGAGATCAACCTGGCAACGCGGAAAGGCTGAGACATGTTCAGGAAGTGCACAGCTACTTACAGAAAATGGACATGAATAGACGAAGGCAACTTTTAAATGACTTGCATAAGACAGTTGGATGTTTAAAGCTGGTCTGAAGCAAAACCAAGTGGCGAGGCGCTTTGAACAGGGCATCATCCAGGTAGAGGGCAAGATTCTGAAACTGCTAAATTTAGAAACACGTTCTAGCACATTTCGGAATGCGTATAGATATTCGAAGATTGAGAGTTTTAGACCAACCTCTCAAATCGGAAAGGCTGAACATGTTCCAGGCAATGCACAGCTACAATAGTGTTGCAGTGAAGGGTGGGGGGGGATCATTTGGGCTAGGAAATAGGGCTTGTTTCTTTGAACCAATCCATTAATGACTACCCTCACACGGCGATTGTTGTTGGGGATTTTTTGGAATCCATAGTTATTGATGATGTTTTACCATAGCTGCACAATCCCCGGATCTGAATCCGACCCAACATTATTCAGACTCAAGTTGTATTCGGTAGCCATCACTTGTATCCGCCCAATACTTGTTGCGAAGGTCAACGACCTCCAACATGTGATACTCGGGGTGTAAGGAAGGACCATCCGAGGATAAAGAAATGTTTATTATAACTTGCAGTACATATATCGGGGAGGTTTACTGGTGACGTTGCGTCCTGTTCCCTAATATTCTATCACAAGCTGATAAAGGAACAGAGGTCTAGTGAAGCTGCAGGATTTGCGTCGTATACGAAAAGGTGGTTGTATTCACAAAGGTCCTAATGTGAGTTAAGGCACGTTCCTGCAGAAGATCAAAGATGCTCGAGGTCTCGGGATGAAGACTTGTAGTGAGATCTCTGGATTGAGACTTGTTGTGAGATCTCTGGAATGAAATCCCGAAATAAAATTCAAACGTATCTTAAGGTAACACATGTACACCATGCTAGTGAGACCCATCATCACATACGGAGCGGTCGTCTGGTACAAGAGGACCAAGCTAATAACAGCGAGGAAAACACTCGAAAAGATCCAGGGACTTGCATGCCTCTGCATCACAGGAGCAATGAGAACATGCCCAACAGCAGCGTTGGAAGTAATTCTAGATCTCACACCACTGCACTTAGTGATTGAGAGAAGTGCCGCAGAGACTCAACTCAGAATGTCAAGAATGGGGATCAGGGGGGGACTACGGACCGAGGGGAATCAACCCCTGAACGTCTGTAAAAACCTCCTGACAATGCCAAAAGACAAAACTGACAAGAAATTCAGCTTCAAGAGAAACTTCATCATGGAACTGGGGCAGGAGTATATGGGCCAGGCACCAAATACTCCGAGCCGATGGGAACATCCCCAAGCATACTTCAAGACGAACTGTACGCAATAGAAGTATGCGCCCAAATAAACCTCGACAGAAACTATAAAAATACGGAAATAGCAATACTGACAGACAGTCAAGCAGCCATAAAGACGCTGAGCTTTCCTATCATCAGCTCAAAAATGGCATGGAACTGCCTACAAAAACTCAATAAACTAGGCAGAGAGAACAAAATTCACCTCAAATGGATACCAGGACACACTGGGATTGAGGGAAACGAACGTGCCCACTCATTGGCAAGAAAAGGAGCATCGACGCCCTTTATAGGACCAGAACCATTCTGTAGCCTTGAAGACAAGTTTTTCAAGGCAGAACTTCGGAAGGAAGAAGAAAAACTGAGAGAAATCCATTGGAATAACCTCTCAGGATTGAGACAATCCAAGGAGCTCCTCGGGAACTTTAACCGAGAAAGGTCTAGAAAACTCCTGACCCTCAACAAAGGAAGTCTCAGAATGCTAACAGGATTGCTAACAGCTCATTGCAAGCTCAAAGAACACCTGAGGGAACTTGGTATAGAAAAAGATGGCGTTTGCAGACTCTGTAGGGAAGAAAACGAGACGCCTCGTCACCTATTGATGAACTGCGAAGCACTAGAACGTGAAAGAAACGATGTTCTGGGCCAACACCAGCTGAACGGGGGGGCTTTGCCCGGCCTTGATCCCCTTCAAATCCTGAAATTCCTAAGGGAAGCGGACTTGGAGAGGCTGCTTCAATGAAGGGAATATACTCCAAAGAAGCAGAGAAGAGGGGGCACAATAGATCTGTAATAGGTCGCAGCGCATCTGACACCCTCAATATCCTCAATATCAATCAATATCAAGGTAAATACAGATATGGTTTCGGAAGTGCAATTATTAAACAAGATTGAGAAGTATAGGTCTGAAAGCGAAGCTCTGAGATAATTCTCAAAATGTATCCTCGAAGTGATGAGATTTGTAGATTTGATCTCAAAATTGTAATAAATTCCAGAAATTAGCAAGATGATGTTATGATCAGCCTTTGATTAATGCTGACACCCTGATCCTTAATAACGCTTTGGCGGGTAAGAGATAAAACGAAAAGAAGCTGCAGTTGCTTCTAAATCTTTAAAACAAAATAAGGGATGCTTTTTCTGAAAAAAATTCTGGAAAAACGCAGTATGGCTGTCACGTTTTAACTTCTGCGTCATCCCAGGGTAACTTCTACCTCGTACATGAATTCAACTACGATCTCTCGCGAGTGTTGATGAGGACGTCTATGAAATCCTATGAGGTTTTCCCATAGTGTATGAAACGACCTTATAGTTTAATTATGGCTGCAAACCCATGTTGTGAAAAGTGGACTTACTCGTATTTACAATCAGCATGATTGTAAGATTTAGAAGTTTATTTCGATCGTGTGTGTTCTTATAACAAAGATTTTTAATGTGTCATGATGATGAAGTTCTAAAAATAATAACGGTGAAAATGGAAAATAAAGGTAACTAACTGGGAAGTCTGGGCGTGATGATAAATAACCGATGATTAATTTGATACTTTAAAATGGACTCTATAACAACCAGGAAAAAGTTCTTCGACCTTATGTTTCGTTGCTGTTAAATACACAACAGCGAGTAGGTCTAACGTGGTCAAGATGCTCACTTATGATGGGTTAGTATAGTGATTACCTGACCGAGAGTCTTATTTTCTTTATTTTTTGTTCTTTTTAAATTTGATCATAGGAAAAGTTTTGCTGCCGTTTTTTTTTCATGCACAACCAATTGGCTGAACCTCTTGTCTATGTGCTCTACTCGACATGATGTTCAAGAATGATTGCCAATTCTAAACTCTTGAACCATAATCGATTTCCTTATTATTCCTAATTTTTTTCTAAAACCAAAAATTTATTTTATTTATAAGTTATGAAAAATCATTTTGAAGCCGACAGCATGTAAAGCATGAAATGCAGGTCAATGAGTATAAAGCACATAAAGTGCAATTACTAGCTTGTTAGGTGGGTTCGGAGAATTACTCCATCGCCCATAACAATTGTCATGCTGGCAGTGCCTGAAACTCCAATCGAGAGGAGCTTCCAACTAATATCCAACAGCAGAGCCTTCCAGAGTACCAAATCAAGCACAGACACGTGTTTCGTTCTACTGGAACTCATCAGTGTGCTGCATCTGGAGTATCTGGGGGATGCTGGGAGTTCCAGTAGAACGAAACACGTGTCTGTGCTTGATTTGGTACTCTGGAAGGCTCTGCTGTTGGATATTAGTTGGAAGCTCCTCTCGATTGGAGTTTCAGGCACTGCCAGCATGACAATTGTTATGGGCGATGGAGTAATTCTCCGAACCCACCTAACAAGCTAGTAATTGCACTTTATGTGCTTTATACTCATTGACCTGCATTTCATGCATTAATCCTTGAGTATACTTGCCTTTCCTCTTCAGCATGTAAAGCGTTTAAATTTCATAAGCCAAGAATAAATTTCGGAGAAGTGAAAAAAATAAAACCAATTAAGCTCAGAAAAATGAAACACGAAAAAGGAAGTGACACGATAAAAAATAATATATGTTGGCTCCGAAAGAATCATTGCTTCGTAAATCAGAGCCAAATAAAAGTAAATAAAGCGGGTTAACTTGACCGGTCAGTGACGTACCTATACGTAGAGGTATATTTTTACCATTTAAATTAAAAAAATTAAATCTCTCAACCTTTCTTTCATCGATGAAAATAGATTTCAACAACGACGTGTTTTCCTGACGATTTTTCTCTAGGAAATGAAAAGACGCAGTAAAATTCAATCTAATCGCACGTGTAACAACGTAATGAAAATACATCCAAGGAAACCCACAAAGCCCGCGTTTGAAGTCGTTGATTTATTTTTCGGCAAAACTAGGCTTCCACCACACGAAAACACAGAGGGCAATAACTCGACACAAAACAAACCGTCTGGTCGTTCTCGTTAAAAGGCGTGGTCATTTGCGTTTAGATTGTTTGTTTATTTTTTGCTGATGTAAATATTCATCACGTCGTGCTTGAGGGTTCGTGAGCCACAGAGAAATGCCGCCAATTTGATCCTATTTTCTGTTTTTAAGTTTTTTTTTTTTGTCTTTATGAAGTCTGGGAAGCAAGAAAAACATTTCTATATTTACCTACCTATAATAATAATCTAAAACAATAATGCAAATGGTTGTTTTCTGCCTTGTTCGTGACCAAGGGGTGGTTCGTGAGTGCTGCTCATGATAAGTGTGAATGATAGCCGTTTGCCACTGAAAATGATTTTCTTATTAATTTGTTACGAGGTGAGATAACCTACAAATAAATATTCATTTATTCAAAAGTTTTTCAGGATATTAGCCTCTTTCAGCGGTCAAAAGAGATGGAAATTACATGATGATAAATCTGGACTATCAGGTGGATGTGGAAGAACCCCTCACTCAATACTCAATGCATTTTTGAGGACATTTTTTAGAGTCAATTGGACAGTAACTTATTCTGATTGAAGTTCTCCTTTTTGAATGAAATACAGGCTACTTTGAGTAAGCGGGTCACAATACTTAGGGATATTACGGTACCCAAACGTCTGTAAGAACCTGCTGATAATGCCAAAAGACAAAACTGTCAAGAAATCAGCTTCAAGAAAAGCTTCATCATGGAACCATCTATACGAAAGAGGAATAGAGCAACACATCCATATACATTCTCAAAACGGTACACAGACGGCTCAAAGGCCAAAGTCGAACTACACGCAATAGAAGTATGCGCCCAAATAAACCTCGACAGAAACTATAAAAATAAGGAAATAGCAATCCTGAGAGACAGTCAAGCAGCCATAAAAACGCTGAGCTCTCCTATTATCAGCTCTAAAGTGGCATGGAATTGCCTACAAAAACTCAACAAACTAGGCAAAGAGAACAAAATTTACCTCAAATGGATACCAGGTCACACTGGGATTGAGGCAATCGAACGTGCCCACTCATTAACAAGACAAGAAGCAGCAGCTGCCTACATAGGACCAGAGCCATTCCGTGGCCTTGAAGACACGTTCTTCAAAGCAGAACTCAAAAGGAAGAAGGTAAACTGAGAGAAGTCCATTGGGAAAACCTCTCAGGCTTGAGGCAATCCAAGGAGCTCCGTCGGGAACTTTAAACGAGAAAGGCCGAGAAAACTTTTCACCCTAAACAAAGGAAATCTCAGAATGCTAACGAGATTCCTAGCAGCAGGTCATTGCAATCTCAATGAACACCTGAGGAAACTTGGCATAGAAAAAGAAGGTGCTTGCCGATTCTGCAGGGAAGAAAACGAGACACCTCGTCACCTATTGACAAACTGCGAGTCGAGAGAAGAAAAATGTTCTGGGACAACACCAGCTTAACGGTGGGGATCCACCCAGTCTCGACCCCCTTCAAATCCTGAAATTCCTAAGGGAAACAGAATTGGAGAGGCTGCTGCAATGAAGGGGGTACACACCAGAGAAGCGGCATAGAGGGGGCACAATAGATCTTAATAGGTCGCAACGCATCTGACACCCTCACTCCTCACTTTCAATATACGGTACCCAAGTGTTGGTTCTGTCAAAAAATCGATTAAGAGAACACCTTCCATGCCATTACATACCGGCTGAAGGTATAAACTTCGCTAGTTTCGGGTTGAAATTGAAAGTTGGAATGGTGGTACTCTAGACTTGATATTTTTGATTTTGATGTAAAATGGTGAACCAAGCTGTCGTCGCATGTGAGTAAGGAATTTAAAAAATGTCACCCTCATCTTGGTACTGCCTGTTGTGGTCAAAGCATCCCACAGTCAGTAACATGGGTTTCCATCTCGAGCAACTTTTCGGTAATGTAAAAGGTTATGTGTGATTTCCTCGACGTTACCAACCATTTCAAGGGCAGAAATTCTTTATTGATGAAAATTAAGAAGGTCGTTTCTTGGGTCATGTTGGTTTGGAAGTCCTGGATCGTCTGCGGCACATTTTCTAGAACTTGTTACACCATTAAAACACGAGGGTAAAACCAAAGAGTAAGGTGGATGATTGGCATCCTCGTTCACAAGAAATCGAATTGTTATGCGTTACGCAGCGGAAACATGAACTGCTCACTTTGTCATTTTGGCAATTGCTCACTCCCACTTTTCATTTTTACATTTTCTTTTTATTTTCACTTTCACTTAAATACTGTCCTTACGCAAGTTCTTCCTGTTGCGTGTAGATCACTGTCAAGACGCATCGGTTGTCCGTTGGCTTGTATAATCACAACACCTGTGTCGGAACCGGGAGTGAAAAAAGGGGAGAGAAAAGGGAGAACAAGGAGAGAATCCTTCAGCCTAGCATGAGGTAGTACACATTAATAATAATAACGTTTATTTCTATTTTAAGTAAATAAGACTCGAGATTCGAAACGTCTCGCAACTAGAGTGTCTAGACGCGGCTTTCCCTTTCGGCCGTCCTATATTCGGCTTTTAATCATCCTCAATCCGCAGTTATAATAATCGTAGCAGTGAACTACATTAAATAGTTAATTCTCGCATCACGCACCAGAAGGCTATCCAAGACCAAATTTTCAATACCACATTCCTCCCGTGGTTATCAGCGCACAGTTTCTGTTACTTACAACCTGTAGGCAGGGAATGCTTAAGTAATGGTACCTACCATAGCAACGTTTGAACTTGATCACAAATACCCGATCTCAAAATAAGGAGAATATTTCCAAATTTTACATCCTATTTATGGTAGTATCGCTTACCAAGGGAGATGTTCATGAATCTGTCTTATTAAGAAGTTACGCAACCTTACAAAAACGTACCTATCCTACACTTTAGCGAGCATTTTTGACTTGTTTTGATGTAAAAAAAAAAGGTAGCCGGTGAACCAATAACAGTTTTTGGGTTTTTGAGACGCATACCTGTATAAAAATTACTTTTTTAGTCTTCTTGATATCAATTTTATACCCACCTAATCTAATAAAGGAAAAATTTTATGACCTGCAGGTGCTTTTAAGTTGCCAGAGTTGCTGATAATAAGCCATATGTTCGGAATGCCGAACCTTTGAACTCCCATTATGTGGAGTAATAAAGTGTGGACTGCGAACTGTGACTACAAAACAAAACGAACTCTTATCCCCCTGAATGCCTTCCGAAACCAGTTCCACAGCCGCGGCGTAATAATAATAATATGGAGGGCATGAACGGTGCATATCGGGTCGGGCATTGAATCTGGTAATCTGGACAATCTGGGTCATTATCCTCCTTGGCAGACGGGAGTGTATCGATCCGACATGGGAAATTCCCGGCCACGCTGCATCGCATCGCACATCGCACACGTCTACGGTGATGGCGCCCACACGGTCGACTCATGTGGGTCGCGGAACTGGGTTCGAATATTCATTTGGTAATTTCGTGAAAAGCTTTGCATAGTAAAATGCGTTAATTGTTATGAGAAAAGTTATTGGTTCCTATGGATTAATCAAATTTGCCCAATACTCGGTTTTTTAGGATCAAAGTCCGTGAGGTTAATGCATTGGAAACAACAAAGTTGCAGAATTCTGCTTTTCAATTCTACACCTAGAGTAACAAAAAAATTCTCCCATTCCATTTTGAATATTTACTCTAAACAGTGTGTCCCATTTATGATGGCACCACATTTTCTTACCTTAAACTTACCTTAATGTTTACAACTAGAAAACGGTTGAAAAAGCAGGAAAACGGTTAATATTGTTCTGACTCTTACCTGAATGTATACAACTGGAAAACGATTGAAGATGCAGCAAAACGGTTAATCTTGTTCTGACACTTTTTTTAAGAGGGAACCTCGGTCTTAACTATGTAAGGTAAGACACAGTTGCTCCACTCTGGTAATTTGGCTCTGAGTACTAGTTAATTCAGCCACAGAAATTTTTTTAAATATATAAATAGTTTTATAGACGAATATGACACCCAAAAAACGAGTGGGATTCGAACCCACGCGGTGACAGAGCCAACGGATTAGTGGACTGCTCTTCTAATCCACTGAGCTACCGGCCGCTTCGTTCTGACACTTGACGACCTGAATGTATGCAACTGGAAAACGGTTGAAGATTCAGCAAAACGGTTAATATTGTTCTGACACTTTCCTGAAAATATACAATTAGGAAACGGTTGAAGATTCAGCAAAATGGTTAATCTTGTTGGCACTTACCTGAATGTATACAACTGGAAAACGGTTGAAGATTCAGTAAAACGGTTAATATTGTTCTGACAGTTTCCAGAATGTTTGAACGGTTGAAGATTCAGCAAAATGGGTAATTTTGTTGGCACTTACCTGAATGTATACAACTGGAAAATGGTTGAAGATGCAACAAAACGGTTTATTATGTTGTGACACTTTTCTAAATGTTTACAAGTTGAAAATGGTTGAAGATTCGGCAAAACGGTTAATATTGTTCTGACACATTCCTGAAAATATACAACTAGGAAACGGTTGAAGATTCAGCAAGACGGTTAATCTTGTTGGCACTTACCTGAATGTAGACCTACAATACAACTGGAAAATGGTTGAAGATGCAGCAAAACGGTTAATATTGTTGTGACACTTTCCTGAATTTCCTATCACTTTCCTTTCAAAACTGGAAAACGGTTGACCGGTTAATCTTGTTGACATTTACCTGAATGTATACAATAATTGGAAAACGGCTGAAGATGCAGCAAAACTGTTAATTTTGTTAGCACTTACCTGAATGTATACCTACAACTGGAAAATGGTTGAAGATGCAGCAAAACGGTTAATATTGTCGTGACACATACTCTTGAATGCAACAATTGGAAAACGGTTGAGGATGCAGCAAAATAGTTGACATGTTCCTAGACTAAATTTTAGAGGTCTCTTTCATGGAAATTAAAAATTGCTAACGAAGGGTGGTCAAAAGGGTGAATTATTAGCGAGGGGTGTTCAAAAGGGTGAGTGTCAAAAAACGTTTTGTAGTTTCAAGTGTGACCCACTGTTTATAGTAGGTAGGTACATGAATATTCAAAATGGATTCTGAAAAAAATTTGTCGCGTAACTCGTATGCTATGCATAATTCTTTTCTCTTTCGTTTGGCACAATTTCCTCCCCTCTGGTTGGGAGCTCATGGGAAGCAGTAATTAGTTGTTTCCAATAACTTAACCTCATGACCAGTCTTGTATGTGTTTTCACCGTATATGTAGGTATATTCAATAATAAATATATTCAATTAAAAGTTTATTCTCATCATTTTAGGAAAATAATCCGTTGCGTTATTGCTTTAATCTTCCAGAAGTAGGTACGTTTTCAAATTTTGCACCCTCCATAATATTTTTATATTATTATCCTTGTTTCATCAAACACGCATGGAAGTAAAATATGTATGTATCGTTCCCTAAAGGTATGTAATAAAAATAAATTATGTTCCTTTGGGATTTGTATAAAAATACCCACATGCTTATTAAAATGCGGAATAAAAGAGCTCGGAAAGAAAATGGTGTGTAAGTGGATCAAGTGATAATATGGTGGGTTTTTTTTAAGTGCAAAAACTTGAGATTATTCAGAATTTAAAATCATGAGCTATAGTAATTAGTCGGCATTAGTGATATGGCTGCATGATGTGACAGAGATCAACGATGTTTTCAAATAAAACTGTGCACAGATTACTGCTTAATTGAAATTTAATCCCGCATTAGATTAACGAAACTAATTACCTTAATTAATAAGAGTCTAGTCTTTTATCATCCATAATATCGTGATTAGAGCTGATTAAAATTTTAAATTGGACTTTGAAAATTATTCGATTTTTTTGATAACCAAAATAGGTTTTATACGCTTTTATATTGGGGTATCTGATCTTGGGGCCCAGAAAACCTTGAAAACAGTGAACATCGACTAATTTCATGTTTCATGAAAAATTTTTTTAATAAAAAAATCTGATTTGTGCGCATCGTAGAAGTAAGGCTTTGGTCGAACTGTCCCATCAGTTTAATCGGTCACCACTCTTCTTGGCTTTTGCTCCGCTTCATCACGAGGTTATGTGATGTTTTCACCAGATCAAGGAAAGTGAATCTTATTGAATATGCGTAATTAAAAGATGTTACTAATCATTGGAAATGTGTCCTCGTGATATAGATGAGTATTTAGTCTTTGGTTGATGAACTGTCACGTCATATTGAATGTCATGGCAAGGACAGCAGTTATAAAAAATATTACGATTTACTTAATTTTTTGAGTGTTGTGCTTTTTATACTTGCACCATCGCTTTAGTAGTATAACTATCATGCCAATTTTGTTTATGAGATCAAAGCAATAGATTCTAATAGTATGTATATTTATTGTAATGGTGTTAATTAAGAATAGTAAATACATATTACCAATCGAAGACAATTATTATTTGAAAGAGAGAGTAGCGCAGAGATGTCGCCAATTTAATTCGTTAAATGTATCGTTTATATCAAAAATTACACTACCCTATATCCCACTCCAGATGTTTTTAAATTCAAGTTGGCTGTGATATTTTCTCTTTAAGTTGTAAGCTTTGGAGAGCCTATTTCAGCTAAAAAAAGTTCCACTATGCTCATATTGCCATTAGGAGTAATTTTTCTATACCTATTACAAAAAATAAAATAATTGTGAAGTATAAAAACAATAAATCCAATAATATGTGGCTTTGGTTACTGTGGTTTAGTAAAAAGTATATAATTATTGGCAATAAATATTATAACGTTTTTTGTGGGAACGGATCTAAAATTAAATCCAAATTTTATATGTTCATTAAATAATTTCGAACTGTTATGACGTTGGATTTTTATGCGCCCAAATTTCCCTTCATATTAAATTATTAAATTAATACTGACGAATATGCAAACAAAACATCTAGATATTACGAAGGTGTAGAAGCGCCACACCAGTTTTATTTTATTGTTTTTTAATTCCGAGTTAAAACTAAGAATTCCGACTTTAAACTAAGAATTTCGACTTTAAACTAAGAATTCCGACTTTAGGCTCCGAATTCTTAGTTTAAAGTCGGAATTACAAGTTTAAAGTCTGACTTTAAAGTCGGAATTCCCAGCCTAAAGTCGGAATTCCGAGCCTAAAGTCAGAATTCCGAGCCCAAAGTCTAAATTCTTAGTTTAAAGTCGGAATTCTTAGTTTAAATTCAGAATTCCGAGTTTAATTAAAGTCATATTTCCGAGTTCAAATTCGGAATTTAAAAAAATAAAACTGGTGTGGCGCTTCTACGCCTTCGTTAGATATCGATAGCCTACTGGGGGTTAAAAGCGTGGTGCCCTAATCTAAATTTTCTGGGTTCGATTCCCGAACAAGTCGAATCATTTTTTTTTTCTAAGTAGGTATATAAAATTAATATTTCAAAAATTAATAAATTACTTACCGTCGAGTTATTTGCGAACAAAATTTCCTGTCTTGGAAACAGACGTAGTAACAATTAAATTCAACTCTTATGTAATTAAAAATAATGAGTTAATAAACGACTTCTTGTATTGATTTTGAATTAATTTTAATTATTTCATTTTATTAGACATTGTTAATTATTGTGAAAACCCTGTTAAGTTATTGCGAAGCAAAAGTTCATAAATCTTTATAAGGAGGGACGAACAACTTTTATTCTTAAATATAACTACTACGTACCTAATAAGTAGTAATTGCAAATTGATGTACATAATTATACACAATCCTTTAGAAAACAACAATTTAGTAAACCATAAATATAATATTATACCAATGGTTGTTGAATAAAAGTCGGTACCAGCATTTTTTAGCATTATGTGCAGATTGTTATATTAATTCGTTTTGATAGTATAAAATTAATTTAATTATCTTATCAAGTAATATTCTATGAATTATGAATGTCTATTGTGTTTACATATTTTCATGGAAAGTGCGTAGAAAAATTTTCAAAAGTCTCGAAAGAAGGCTTTAATTTATCTCAAATTTAAGAAATATTTTCACTTAAAAGTTCAAGTTCTATAATCTGCCATACGATAAGTATGGACGTCATTGAAAAAGCCATTAAAATATTTTATGATATTTGGTATTTCTACTATTATTTTTGATAAACTTCGCAAGGTGGAGTGTAATTGCGTGTTTTATCGTAAACGTCATAAATTATCGATGATAAGGTTTATGTGTGTGCTAAAAATTTTAATTAGCTAATGTTAATCTAATCAGTATAATGGATAATAATAAAAGCATAACTGTTATACTTTTTTAAATTTCAGTTATACAATAATTAATATTGCTAATGAAAACTGTATAACCCTGAATTCAAATTTTAACCTCTGAGCACTCACAATTTATTTGCTATTATTGATCATTTTTTATAACCTGTTTGTTTATAATACCTATGTATGTAAACGTTATAGAGCTCTTGATTATTTTCAATTAATAGTGCTTCATCTAAGTATCAATGGAAGAATATTATTTCCTCCACGACTATTATTATTATTGAATACAACGTTCATTACGTTGTGTACTTCCGGAAATTCTGAAAGTTGCCAAAGCAACTTCTAATAAAGTTGCTTTTAGACCATGCATATACACCGTGTTTTATATTAAGTCGGCACTATTGCTAACTTCGTTATTATTTAACCTAGAAAGTCGGTTAAATTAGCAAACTAGTAGTATTTTTTCTCCTGAATAAAATGGCGAAAACAGAAAAACAATTGAACATCGCGTTTTCGAGATATTTTAAAAAATGTAACTTTTTTAAATGGAACACCCTATATATTTTTGGATGGATCGGTTGCAAATTTTTTTTAAAGGAAAAAGTCTCTATGCACTATGATCCTAAAATAATAAATTCATTAATTATTCATTATTTTATTACTCCCAAAGTAGGCTGCGACAATTAATGTAATTTAGTGTACCTAACCTACGTAATGTAAGGTAAAAAACTATATCGTCCTCAATAGTGTATTTTTCAATAAAAAAATACACAAAAAAAGCAGTTGTTATATTGAAAAGGATTTAATTTTAAATAAACAAAATTACAGAACTTGTCTGTGTTTTAAATTAAGTCGGCACTATTGCTAACTTCGTTATTATTTGAGCTAGAATGTCGGTTAAATTAGCAAACTAGTAGTATTTTTCCTCTTGAATAAAACGATGAAAACAGGAAAACAATTGAACATCGCGTTTTCGATATATTTAAAAAAATGGATACTTTTTATGGAACGCCCTGTATATTTTTAGATGGATCGGTTGCAAAAATTTTTTTAAAGGAAAAAGTCTCTATGCACTATGATCCTAAAATAATAAAATTGTACACACAAACAAGTTCTGTTATTTGTTTATGTAAAATTAAATCCTTTTCAAGGTAACAACTCTTATTTTTAGTGTATTTTTTTATTGAAAAATACACTATTGAGGACGACATAATTTTTTTACCTTACATTACGTAGGTACACTAAATTACAATAATTGTCGCAGCCTACTTTGGGAGTAATAAAATAATGAATAATTAATGAATTTATTATTTTAGGATCATAGTGTATAAAGACTTTTCCCTTTAAAAAAAATTTGCAACCGATCCATCGAAAAATATACAGGGTGTTCCATTAAAAAAATTACATTTTTTTAAATATCTCAAAAACGCGATGTTCAATTGTTTTTCTGCTTTCGCCATTTTATTCAGCGGCAAAAATACTAGTTTGCTAATTTAACCGACTTTCTAGGTTAAATAATAACGAAGTTAGCAATAGTGCCGACTTAATATAAAACACGGTGTATATTACCCAGAGATCGATACAATAAAAAATACACATCATTTATAAAACAAAATAAAATTTCTGTAAATAATAGCAATTATTATTCCACGCCCGTTGAAGAATATTCCTACTATCAAAAGTAATTTTTGTACTAGGTAGTTAGGTATAGGTACCTAAAAATAACAGAATTTGTTATAGAATTAATTCATTTAATGGTTCTTGTTTTTGGTCGTATATTTTATACCACTTTTATTTTCAAAATAAAATTAATATTTCCCAAGACTATCTAAAATTAATTGTAAAATTTTTATCGTATAATAACCAAGATAATGCTTTGCAAGTAAGAGGAAAAATAGCACGTGCAACACGTTTGAATTATTAGTCTGCAACGCTCGTGTAATAAGATTAATCCACATGCTTTGCTGCATTTAACCTTGAATTAATTTTTTATCGTCACTAAAAATCATAATAATTGTTTAACGATTTTTTTATGTTGGCTGGGTAACCAGAAGAAGGCTTGCGCCGCAGTGCTTTTGCCAGAATTTGGTTATACGAAAATGTGATTTCAGTAGAACCTCGATTATTATCATATGGGATAATTTTTTTACATTTTTCAATCTTGGATCATTGCAGTTTATGTCTCATTGATTAAAGAATAACAGTTATTTCTTATTATTGTATGTAAGTCCTTATTGGAGCTTGTTGCGATGTTAAATAAGTGAGTTAAGGGCTGTTGAAGTCTGAGATCTGACGTCACAACAACCGCGGTTACCTCATAATAAAAGATATGGCAACATTTTTTATCGCACTGTGAGTTGCGAAACCGATATTACTGGGGGCTATATCTCGAAATAGGAAGCAGATATCGAAGGGCCGTTTTCACCGTTATCATAAAGAAGCTCATGATAATTGATTTAAGAAAAGTTTATAGTTTCCAGTTTTGAAGATAAGAGCGAATATTAATTTATCGAAAGCTCTTTTTAATTCTAAAAATTAGCTCAAAAAAGTATGTTTAGGCAACCGTTCAAATCTACAACAGCGGATTCTTATTAAATCATTTGTTATCTGGGCTTTGAACCACAAGCAAGGTTTCCATACCATTTCATCATGACTGGAATATTTCTTAGGTTTTAATCTAAATTTGAAATCGTACTTTCTTTTAATAAACGTGTTGATTAAAAATCGCAATACTTTTATTTGATTTAATAACCTTTCATTTACAAAGTATGTGATTATTTAATTACAGACATCAAAGAGAAATAGCCAAGCCAAATTTTCTTTGATGCTAGTGAAAGGAAAAGTTATCACTGCCTGGACAGTCTGGTAATGGTAATAAAAAAATAAGTGTTGATTTCAGTGACAAAGATAATCTTTCGGTTTGATTTATTATAAAACTCGTCTGGATTTTTGTCGCCGTTACTATCTATGTAAAAAGACAGATATGTCCGTTTCTCTTATCTATGTTACTTTTGGAGATACGGTAGCTATTTATATAACACATGTATGTAATCTATGACTTAAATATAACGTGAGATTGGTTCCCTTATCATATTATAATACGTGAATCATATTATGTATTATGTATGGCTGCTTTTTATAAATTTGTAATTTTTCCAGTTTTCCTGGGTTAAATGTTTTGACATCGACTGCTTTTCTGTTATTACATACAATCATGTAAAATAATTATTGAAGACTCCTGAATTTCTGTTACAAAAATACCCGAAATTGTGGTTGGTAAATGTTTTGGACGTTTTTTAATTTTTCCAGATCCAAAGCGAAAATGCTTTAAACCGAAATTTAGTTAAAGTGAAAACCCATGCGGCAGTTTTTCTTCTGACATTTTCATTATGGATATTATGATTGCTGTTTTTTTTTAGTCGTTGCGGCATCCTTTGGTTTTTAAATCCGAAGTTCTAAGTAATTTTTAAGAAAAAAAAGTTTTAAGTAATATTAAAGTACATACCTACCTAAACATAATCATAATAGTTCATTTTTCTTTTAATAACCCTAATCTTTAAATAATTTTTTAAATAAGATTAAAGTACGATTTGAAAAATGGAAAGGGAAAGTAAAATTAAAAAAAAAACAACCTGAAATAACTTGCAAAACTAAAAGAAACGACTAGTTTTATTAACAAAGGTCGCAGAGTTCAAGTTCAATGTGACCGTCATTCTGACGATACCTAGCTGCAAAACATTATACAAATATTTTTAACATATACGAGAGTAAACAAAAAAAGTCTAATTTAGTAAGATCCAAAGGTCTTGTAGGTCAGTTTCTAGGATTCAGCTTTTACAATTTACTTATTTGATTGTATCCATTGTCTTTTGAAAATGAACTTCGACCATTTTTGGTCACGATTTTTTGTCCTATTTTAGAATTTTTTGAATGATAAATCCACCAATCACCATATTATTTTAGTTTTACAAACATTCTTGATACAATGAGCTTTTTTTCTGTTAAATTGACAGGCAGCAAAATGATACCTACTTTTAGTGCTTAGACATAAAATAAGTGACTATTTATCATAATTTTTTTTTTGTTCCAACTTTAGAAATTTCTCAAACCAAAGCATGTAGCTGAGATCTTTTGGGAAATATTGAATAATTTTCAAGCTCGTCGCTATATTACATAACGAACGAGAGTTGAAAGTGACATTTTTGGCACAAGTGGAAAAAGTTACGAAGCGATGTATTCTGCAAGTGCAAAAATTGTTTTTTCAACACGAGATATTGTACTGTACTTTATGTACTCCAGTAGCATATAGGAACAAACGATTTTGATGCACCCACTTACTTACTACCCAACTTTAGTACCTACAACTCTAACTCATTTTATATTTGATAATATTAAAATTATTAAGAAAATATGTACACATAACTAGCTCATACCGAACCTAAATATAAAATGACGCAGATTTTACACTTTTTCAGTCTGCGAATATAAAACATCAGGAAATACTACACCTGCCGTCCAAACATCTGTGACAGTCAGAAGTTGAAAGACACACCACATCCGGTATTCAAACCAATAATAAGACGTACCTATTGAACTAATAAAGAGTAAAACTGTGAATGTCTAAACACAAGAAGTATCTATTAGATGTTCATAAATGGCAGTTACATTATGGCGTTCACCAGAACGGTTAATTGGCGTTATAGTCCTTCCTGATGTTTTATATTCAAATATTTTAGTTAACAATAAACGTCAACAATAATATTAACATCGTCTGTCAATGACAATATCAATAAATAATGTATAAAAAATATTATTGAATTAATTGATTTATTTTTGGAATTTTGTTAAAACAAATTGAGAATATTGCGTGTGCCACTCATTTCGATAATAACAGGTTTGTGAATTTTCAAGTGTTCCCTCATGAGGTTAACTTTGCATTATTTGATATATCGAGTATTAATAATTATTGTTCTGCCATAGCCGCTACTCTTGACTCTGCGGTTTATAAGACCGTGTTGTAATTACAAAATAATTACTATACGGTTTTGATTCTCATTACACCACAGGTATGTTTTTAAGGACTCACTTTCAGGCTAGCAGGCTACGTAAGTTGATTTGTTATTGACAACTTTCATATAAGGGAGAAGGGGGTAGAAAAAAGTGATTTCGTTCGCGATAGATTAATGGTTTAATGATAAAAATAGAATAGGACCGAATTTTTGGGAGAGTATCTAAAAAAATACATGCGAATTAATGACGTGGGAAGCATATGGTTAAATTAAGTTTAATCATTTTACTAAATAAATAAAACGTCTATTACTTGTAAATTATAATGACTAAATAAAGCTTTTAGAGGATACATTATTATAAATAATAATAAAATATCTAATACGTATATGTTTTAGCCACTTGGCGTAATTTTGTATTTATGAAATAACGTTTAGCTTTACACTGTTGACGTAATAAAATTTATGAAAGTTTTTATTCCCTAAAATCACGCTTGTAATAAATATTCTTATTTTTTCATGGTAACCAATTTGAAATTTAATTTTCTTTTTTGATGCATAAACTTTTGTTATGGGTTTCTCCGTAGAACATTTAAATTTTAGAAACTTTAAAAACTTGATGTGTAGTTATAAATAAACTTACAAGTTTTTAAACACGTTTTGGTTCAAAATGAATATCAATAGCATTTTATTGCATTAGTAATAAAATTTAGAAAAATTAACTTTTGTGCATGTGTTATTATGTAGGCACAGCCAAGAATAGTGCACGTTCCAAGCTTCCAACTTTAGATGGATAATAGACAAAAATTTTATTATTTATATTGCACATAGATAAATATAACATTTAGTCCATTCCTAATGTTTAAAATGATTTAAAATCATTATTAAAGATATTTAGATTTAAAAAAATATATATATAATAACTTAAAATCATTATAAAATGCTCTCAAGGTTGAAGCAATCAGCAAAAAAGTGTTTTTTTTTTTCCTTTACAGGAGCCTGTTTTTCTTTACTCACGATAATGATTACTGTTCCTGCAGGCATTAAAAAGTTTCTTTCTTCATTTTAAATCTACACGTCTATTGCAAATTAACATTACGATAACGCCGTATAATTAGACGACTTTTTACTGATTTCTTTACCATGTCATATTTCATAATTGCGTAATGGTAATTTAAAACGCTTATAGAGCAAAACATCTTCAAAAGATCTGGTGCTTGGCTTGATTTCGATTAGACGTAAATTGACTGGTTTAAGACGATGCTCATAAGATTCATAGGTCAATGGCATTCTTGACTTCTTGAATACAAATTTTGCTTTTTGCCGATGGAAAACCAAATTTTGTTGGAATACTCGATATTCCTGTAGATCTAGCCGTTAGTAAGTAATCTAAAGTAGGTAACTGTTGTACTAGAGTAAAATTCCCGGTCTAGGCATGAAAATTAATTGCTTTCAAGTAAACGTTTCCATGCACAGTTAGATAACCAATTTGATTGTAGACTTCCTAAACTGCCAAGAATCACATGAATATTTTGCTAATGATATAATTATATGTATAAATCGGCGGAAATTACATTACCAGTGTGGAAAGTGACCCATTTCACACGAGTGGGAGATTGGTATCGTACGAGGCGCCAGCCGAATACGACAATCCCACGAGTATAAAATGACACTTTCCACACAAGTAAATTACACTATTTTTCCTACGACCATAGATTGCACATCGTAATTTTGTTTTAATACTTTTATTTGAAAACTTTACAAAGAAAACTAATGATTGAATTAGAAAAACTTGTAGATTAGAAAAATATTGTATAAATAATTGGAAAACTTCAGATAAACTTTTCGATTTTACATTTTTGCGCCTGAATTATTGAACTTGTTATACATAAAAAAACGAAAATAGTATTTAAAATTCTATTAAAGATCGAAGTTGCAGAAAGTTGGTAATACTTATGCATGGCTGTATTGTGGGCTCCATAAATTAAGGGGCATTAACTAAATTAGCCAACTTATTGACTAATCATATCACTCTCGTGTTATATTTTACTTTTCAACGCTAGAGTGATATTTGACATTTTCGCAGGTGGTCGTCGGAAAAATAGTATGTACAGTGGGCACCAAGCGTCCCTCGGTAGAAAATCGCATTTCCGAACTCCTGTGTTGCTGGAATAGTCGTTTGAAAATGCTAACGCTTTTTCGATTATAGTGTGTCCCAGGATAAAGAAATTTATAGGTATTTATAGGTAATAAATTTGAGCATATTTTCATGTTTAATAAATCAAGCATGCCTTTGACAGGAGCATTCTCGTTGTTTTCTGTGCAGGTAAAGTGCATAGATTCTACACGAAATATCGAAAAATTTTATTGAAAAAAATTGCTCAGAATTAAAAATTATGCATGCAAACTATCGGATTATTAGATTTTTTTGAATTTTTGTTTCAGAAAAACCAGTACCAAAAATTCTGTCGAAAATAAAATGAAGACCAAATTTGTTTTACTAAGCTATCGGCATGCATAATTTTGAATTTTAAGCAACTTTTTTCAATAAATTTTTTCATTATTTTGTCCAGTAGAGGTAGGTACCTACTTTACCTACACAGAAAACAAAAAAATGCTCCTGTCAAGGCATGCTTGATTTATTAAAAATGAAAATATGGTAAAATTTCTTATCTAATCAAGCAGACCTGGATTCCCAAATGGTCAAATTTAAACTTGAATTTTTTTTTGTAATTTATTTTCTTTGATTGATGTTTGATAGATGTTAAATTGTATACAGTGACTGTAAATAATACAGTGGTGACAATAGATAGATACGCTCTTTGGTTTCTATGCCGTGTAGTGCTGATATTTTTGAAACAATTTTTTTTAGTATTATGGTTATCATCAGTCTGCTCAGGTAGATCCATTGATTATCGCGGATACGCGACAAATCTTTCGGTAAATTAACTCTGTAGGTCACACTAGACTAGAGAGATGTGACTTCAGGGTTGAAGGCTGAAATATGTTACAAAATATGTATATTTGTCACGAAAAAATAGTAAAAAATCTCTTTGGTAAATAATTGACCGAGCTTTATATCTAATATCTCTTTTTGAAAATTCAATTAACTAATACTTACCGGTCCTAATTTTTTGAAATAAGAGGTCAAACACACTTGAAACCTCTCAACTCTATCAAAAAATTAATAAAAATGATTAAATATAAAAAATGCACATGTGGGTTCGGTTTGCGCCACAGGATGCACCCCAAACCCAATAGGCTAGCTGCATGAAGAGTACGACGAAACATTTTCTTGCACATTACTCCATTCTTATTAGAGTATTGCATATAAGGCGTTGCGCGAATTTAAATTTAATCATCTTGAAAAAGGTAAAACTAGTCTAGATCTCTAGAATCCATCACCGAATATCGTTCTAGAATTTCAAAATCTCCAGTATCGTTAGACAAATAATTAGCAAAATTTTGAAATGGCAGGTTTCTGCCATAGAAATATTCAAGGTAACTTTTTTCCACGTTAACAAAGCTTGGTTCTCTACGTGCTAAAATGACACTTTCTTTAATAGTTGCGAATAAATCCGCGAGATAACTTTCAGAAAGGAAGCGATAGTTCAATTTTTACACATTTGTGCAGAAGCTTAATTCCTGCATTGTTAAATTGGGATGGATTTCCTATCCAGAGAATTAATAAGTCTTTTTCACCCTCATTATTATGTCAGGTTTGCATCCCGATTTTGATACGGATCAATAAATACTCCTTAATGATTCATTGCTTAAAAACTCATAATAATGTAATTAGTAATTAGCTTTCTTTTCGAGTACAATCACCCTAGAATCATGAACAGAATCGAGTTACAGTAAGTTTACAGTTTACCAAAGCAAGGTCTGTTTGCCTAAGAACTGGCCGAAAGGGCAGACTGACTCCCTCTCCAACTTGCATCAAAACTTCTTGAGCCCAAAAGCAGTCGGGCGTAATTTCACTACAAACCTCTTTCGCTACAAACATGTTTGCTATCTCTAGGGAACGATACGCAAGACGTAACTTTCAGAAGAGTGAGATGAATCTCTTGTACTTGCCTTATTGTACTTAACTTACAGAGGGGTTTGAATTTTTACTAAAAATGTAATTTGGAACAATTTTATTTTTTTCTACAAACACTATTAAAAAAATTTAAAGTCAACTTATAACAGTCGAAAATGCTGTAAACAGATTATACTGTTCTGTTTTTCGGACTAATTTTGGTTAGTTGGAAAATGCTACCTACCTAGTTGCTTTTAATATGCCATACGTAATGTGTGACCATTGACCAATACAAGGAAAAGCTCTTACAGTGTAAACGAATAATGGATTTTCCGATATCGTCAGGTTGATTTGACTGGAAAGATGCCTACATTTAACCAAATAATCAGTAGAGTCTGAAAATCAATTGATGAGATCATGCTACCAAAACTCAGTATCCGGAAAATCGTTACTTATACACGTACAGGTTGCAGATACGCACCTATGTTGTAAATCCTAATCAAAATAAACAACGTTTTGATGAGTTTTCCGGAATTATGTAGGTGAGATAGTTGTGTTTACTGTAATTTGCGTAGGTAATCGCTAATCGGAAATCAGATAATAATATCGTTAGATACACAATGAATCGATGATTGAAAAAATAATCAACAATAATCGTTACTAGTTTTCCATTAAAGCTGCTCACGGAAGTAAAATTGTCACTGTCTGTGTACCTATTAACACCTATGGAATTTGGCAGGTTGAGGTCATGGGTGTTTTAATAATGATAATTAAAATTATATAGTGGGTCAAAGACCGACGACACACAGAAAAGGAAACAATATTTTTGTCATTTTTCTTAAGTTATTCTGTTCATTTCCAGTATTGTTATAAAAATTTCAATATAATATTTCAAATTCTTACCATTTTTTTTATTCTAATAATCTCAATATCATGAAAATACCTGGTTATTATGACAAGAATCTTCCATTGAATGGAAGCAAAAGAATGTAGGAAGCAGGAAAAGTGATAGGTACCTACTATTATCATAATAAAAATTAGCAACTATCAAAGTACATATTTACATAATAGAAGTTTTTTGCAAGAATATTTCCATCTTTACGTGTCAATATTGAAACAATTTTACTCTTAATAAAAAGCATAACTTTATCACATGAAGGAAATTTTTATTGTATTAGCAAGTTACCGTTAAATACATTTACAAATTGTTGAATGAAAATTATAATTATTGTTGAAGCACGATAGGTACAGGTGTATGTGTAATTAAAAAATCATACAATAAGATCATGTAGATATTCAGGTGTCCCTGAAATGACTTTACAGCTCTCCACCAAAGGTTCCATGGGCAAAGGTTCTAAGTCAATTTATATCAACTTATCTTAGTCCAAAGTTGCTTGGTTTGGCCGCTAGGAGAGTAAAAGTTAAACCGCTGAAGCGATTTTGATAAAATTTGGTATGACGTTATGATTTTATGGGACAAATAGTTTTCAAAAAAAATTTTACATACTGAGCGTATTGATTTATTTTCTACAAAAATGGTACTCTTTATAAAAGTCGCCTAATCTTATCGTTCAGAAGGAAATCGCATTTTAATGTTGAATTTTATAGGAAGCTTCCTATTTTTTCATGGGATTTTCTTGACTTATACAAAATAATAAAATTAAAATTCCGGCAGACATATTGAAATTGTTCAAAGACGGGGCAGAGTGTACAAACTATGCAGACTTTACAACAGAATCTATGAGACGGGAGACATCCCCAGACAATGGATGAAATCAACATTTGTCACAATTCCTAAATTTAAAGAAACATAACGCAAGAAAATGTGAAGACTTCAGAATCATCAGTCTCATGAGCCATGCACTCTAAATCTTTCTAAAAATCATCCACCAATAACGAATATACAAGAAAATAGAAGCTCAAATATTTCGTCAACGATCTGTGTTCCTGAGAATGAGAAATGTCTTCAGCAGTAATAGCCTATAAGCATGGATCTGCGTAAGAGGATGATAAAGTGCTACGTAATAATAAGCCTGGACGCTCATGGAGGCAACATGCAGACGTATAGAGGCTTTCGAGATTTGGATAATGCAATGCGAAGAAATCTATAGAGTGGATAGACAGAACACGTAACAAATGAGGGGGTGCTAAAGAAAGATGAAGACCGAGAGAGAACTGATGAAGACTATAACAATCATAAAATCATAAGAAAAGTAGGTATAGTTAATTGCAGCTCGTCCTCCAAGGAAAAATAGAAGGTAGAAGACCATCACCAGGAAGGGGACGTACATCATGGCTGAAAAATCTACCCAATGGTATGGGATGACATCGGTGGAGATATCCCGAGCGGCAAGCAAGATCAAAAATGCCTTGATGATATCCCAAATTCGCTGAGCGGATAAGGCACGAGGAAGAAGAAGAATAAAATTAATTTACATTTCAACATTTGGACATTCAAAATCGCATTTGGGCATCTGAAAACGCTTTTGAAATTTGAATGTTAATATGTATTTTTTTATTATTTTATGTAAATCAAGAAAATCCTATAAAAAAAATAGAAAATTTTATAAAGAGTGCCTTTTTCCACTTTTTGTCCCATAAAACCATAACGTCGCACCAAATTTCATCAAAATCGTTTCAGCGCTTTAGCTTTTAATAATTTTATAATTGACACTTTGACATCTCCTAGCGGCCAAACCAAGCAACTTAGGACTAGAGATAAGTTGACTTAAATCGACTTACGCCCGTATTCACAAACGATAATTTCCAAAATAATTACGTAATCAATTATCCCCATCTCATTCTATTGCAAAAAAACTGCATATCTCCATCTCACTCATTTAAATAATTACGTAATTATTTAGGAAATTATCGTTTGTGAATACGGGCATTAGTGTCACCCGAGAAATATTTGGTAGAGAGCTGTAAGTCATCTCAGGGACACCTGTAGATAAATGAGCATAAAGCTCTTGATATCCTAGCGGTTAAAGGCATGGTCCCGTGATCCAAAGGTCCTTGGTTCGATTCCCCAACATCTCGAAAAGCTTTCTTCTTGCTTATAAAATTTAATAAATATTTCCAAAATTAATAAATTACTTAACGTTGAAGTTATTTGTAAACACAACTTACTGTCATTAGCAATTATTAAAAAGTATGCTAAAGACACCATTAATTTATAAATAAAGTTATGCAGCAAAACTGCATTTAATGTAAACAATAATAGCACGTGTGTACATACTATGATGATGCACTTATTATAGAAAAACTTTTTATATCTTATCTAAACATTAATATTGAAAACACCATGCACCATTAATTATTTATCGCGGACGTCAATTTTTTTTTCAATTAAACGATGTCCTTCCGTGAAATCATTTAAACTTTTTTGTGATTATGGTAAATAATAATTATTATGTACTTTATCACTTGTAATAAACATAAAACGTATGGTAGGGATTATCTTTTGCAATTCGCCGTTCCTCCCGATCAAGATATAATACGAGGAATTCTTGAAATAGTTCCCAAAAGTAGGTTATTACTTCACTGCGAAATAAATATTTATGCGGTGAAAGCATCAAAACAAGATATTGCATCCGCCCCTTTTTGATGAAACAAATGACGCACAACTTCATTAAACGTGCTGTATTTATAAACACCGCGCTTAATTTTGCAACCAACATCATCAATCAGTGACCAAAATATTTTTCTGAATTATTGATTTTCGTTTTATTTATATTATGTACTGTAATTATTATTATTATTTATTGTCGTCACCTATAGAATTTGTGTGGTAAATAGGTATAAAATGTCATAAAAATATGCATGTTTTCAAAATGTGTCCTCAAATTCTGTTCCTCATGAAACGAAAAAACTTTGATCAAAGATTTGATACAAGTAAACAAAGTAGTAATAATTGTAACTGAATTTATTATTAGTATTAAGAATCGGGGCTCGATTTAATGAAAACGTCACCCTTCTTTAATTTGCCTTTTTGGATCATGTATCATCCGGCTCGAAGGACCGTATACTCATTATAACACTTCTTAGTTTTAGTTTCACTTATTGTACTTCTTAGTTTTAGTTCTACTTATTGTTTTGATTTAGATTTTGTTTCTCGATTTAAGGAAAACGTCTCCCTTTCTTTAATTTGTCTTTTTGGATCATCCGGTTCAATCCGGCTCGAAGGACCATATTATTTAGAATGGGGGTAACACTTCATAGTTTTAATTTGACGTATTGTTTTAGTTTCGATTTTGTTTCTTATTAATTTAAAAGGAAAATGTCTACCTTCTTTCATATTCTTTGACGCAATGATGCTTGGGTATATTTACACTGTTGCCGTTTCTGGCAAAATATCCATAAATCAAACAATTAGTTCATGTATTTCTTTTAGAAAAAAATATAGTAAACATGCTCCCTTCAACAAATAAATCTCATAATTTTAATTAATTTGTGGATTTACACTTTGACTGATTGCGCTTTTTTTAATAAAATAGACACCTACGATGTGGTGATTTTTTTTTTTTAACTGGGTGAGGGGGCCTACTTTTAAGTATGTACCTACCTTACAACAGATTAATATCGCATTCATTTCATATTAATGTAATATTCGTTTAAATAGATTCGCGTAATGGGATTTTTGACTTGTTTGGTTTATAATTAGTACTGAAATGACGTTAGTAAAGTCGGAAAAATTATTATCATTATAAATGGAAAAAATTAATGAGGTTACTGCTCTGAATAATAGACCATTGTAGTGTTATAATGGTCTGGTTTAAATTGATAAGAATTTTCTCTATAAATAATTTCTGAAACAAACACAAGAAAAATCCGAAAATAAGATTAATTGCAGTTCCCAAAATCAACGAATATGTTGCTATGTAGGTATTTATTAATCTTATGAATGGGATTTTTGTTTGTTTATTTTACACTTAGTAAGTAGGTACTGAATTGACGTTAGTAAAGCGATAAAAATTATAATTTGATTCAATTTTTTTAGAGCAAATCAAAATTTATCGATTAGTCATTTTGCGTCATTATAGAATATGACGGAAATTTAATAGGGAAAAAATCGCTCTTGATCAATGATCAGATCGAAAAAATCAATAATTCCGAAAAAATAAGTTTTCCGGTATTAACGTCAAAATTATTGTGGCAAAATGAAAACCACCTTCAGAAAATTGCCGCTGGACCTTTTTGGTAGACAAATAAATTCTCTATAAAAGGCACACATGAAAAGTTTATGGTTTGTTCATAAATTTTCGTCAAAGTTTTCAGTATTCTGGCCTACATAATAGTGATTTACCCCTCGGGTAGGTAAATACAGGCTATTCATAATATGTGCGCAGGACTTCAGGATGTGATAGCTCGTTCAAAAATATGAAAAAAAGTTCCCATTAACACGCAAAAGAACCGTTTTTGAGATACAGTGTCAAAAAATTAATTAATTTCAGTTTTTTGACGATTTTTGACATTTTTCATTATTATTATTATTTACGTTAAGAGGGCAAATTAAAAAAAAATGTAACAAGTGAAACAAATCATAAAAAAGGTGATTTTTTGTCCACAACGAAACATTTTTGTCACTTTTATGTTTTTCATCATAAAATGCTGTTTTTCTCGAAAACAGTTCACATTAGAGTATTTGACCAGGAGTATCTTTATTAACAGTTTAAAATGTGCTTACACAACGCCAATTTTTTTCAATGCCAGTGTTATATAAATTAGGGGCAAAAAAATTTCAAGCAACCCCAAAATCTCCGCCACTGCCGTATGAAATATATTTAATCAGAGCTCAAAAAATTATTGATTTGAACGGGCTCCTGAGAAATCGTAAAAAAAAAACTGGAAAAAATATATTTTCTTGACAACCTCTATCTCGAAAATGGTGGGTTTGCGGACCCATGTTAATAAGAACTTTTTTTCATATTTTGGTGTATTTTTTTGAACGAGCTATCACATCCTGAAGTCCTGCGCGCATATTATGAATCAGCCTGTATAAATTGGGTATTTACCCACCGGATATTTACCTATACCCAAATAAATACCCAAAGAAGTTCTGGCTAAATGTGCTAGCCAAGTACCAAATGCCACTAGCAGCAAAGAACAAAAAATAAAACAGCTTCTGTTTAGAGTCAACTCAAAACAAATGAGAAATGTAGAATACCTGTCATAAATAATATGACTTGTTGCTTTTTTTAGGTTGGCATTTTGTTCCATATATTTAGGCAACATTTCATTTACCAAAATATATTTACCCATCACTATTATTGGGTAGATACCTGGGTAAATACCCTGGGTATTTACCAGATACTTACCCAGAAAAATAAATACTCGGGTATTTTACATCACTAGGCTTCCAATAGTTGCAAAATGAGGGTTTTCATTTTACTGAAATATTTTTAAATGATGTTTTCTTTTTTTTGCTTTTTGAATGTAAGAAAACGCTTATTTCATAAATGAAAAAAATTCTGGGAGTTTATTTATTACTGAAAATAAACCATAATTTTTCATGGATGGTCTCCAGGACTTATTTATAGAGTAAAATTGTTAACAAAAAAGGTACCTACTGTTGAAATTTTTTGGGAAATCTGCTTTTTTCTAAATTTTACAACTTAAATTGACTGAACTGGTAACAAACAATGCCTATACGAGATGTTGCTTTTTTCGAGTTCATATTGCACTTTTTTTTATTTTTTACAATAATATTATGAGTGTTGATTTCCTGAGAATCACCTGCGACTTATTTTACAACCTGCTACCTGCTATGAATTCGTCATTATTCCTTCTAGGAAAAAATTTGGTATCTTAATTTATGTTCAGCCAACCACTTCTACAATCAAAATTAATAAAAGTTGTGACAATAACGATTTTACAAATCACAATAAGTAACTGCTACAAAGTAACGACTTGCATCATCGTCGCGGCGTCGTACAAATAAATGCCAAAGTCTACTACTCCCACCATAATAGTTCACTGGCGCTAATTCTACAAATTCATTAAAATAGCGACCGCGAAATTCAATAGTACAATAAACCAACAATAGTTTAGAGGGGGACAGTGTGTTATCTCACGAGTCGTGACGTCGGTCTGTTATAAGCATTGCAGCCTTCTATTTTGGATCAGTCATCGTTTGTGAGAGCTACTGTGGGTAACCATATAACGTATCTGGTAACAGTGCCTATTACAAGTGCTTGACTTCTTGACCAGAAGCGCCCCATTCGATTTTTAACGGTTTCGTTCATAACGTGTCAGGAATGTTGCTTTGCAGCGTCAGAGGTAATAAATATTTTGGTGATGCAGTCAGTGGTCTTATTTTAGTGGAATTATTGTGAAAGAAATATAGAAATAGAAGTGTGAATTATTTTTATTTCTTTTGTTGCAGTGCCTTCAAATATGTCTCTCGCTAGTCTTCATCCAGCTGAGTTGCACTCCAGTCATAGGTAAGTTTTAATTAAGAATAATCTTAGAACCCCATAATTTCAATTATCACAGAGGATAGGATAGCTTACCCAAAAAAAGCACAGTCATTCGATTTCTGGTACAATCGATTACTTACCATTTTTGGCAGTATTATTACCCAGTTGCTACCACAGTCATAAGATTATTATTGAGAAATTTGCTGTTTTAAATGTCAATGTTAGTGGAATAGCATTAAGTATACCTTAAGTGTTAGAAAATGCAATAATATTGGAATTGAGAAGATTTAGCAGCGGTTCTTTTTTTATTCCTATAAATTTGCTTTTGAAATCATTTTTAACATCGATATGCAAAGCAAACAGTAAAAAAAGTGACTGATTTTTCCTTTGATAGGTTGGTGTGTATACTTTTCCACAGTTAACTAGTTTTTATTTAATTACCGCATTTCCAGTTAGGAACTGGTTATGTGTAATCATTGTTGTCATAACTACAATTTTACAAATTATTTTAATGTTGTTCAATTAATCAAGATTAGTATTTTTCTTTAGTTACTTTTTAATCGCACAATAACTAGTATGCTCGCCATGTTTGGAAACTGATTCTTGCTCTTGTAATTCGTTCATTAAATATGTATGCACACTACCTGCTGCTGGAAAACTCTCGCTTTTCTATAGAAATTTACTACTAACCTTGACACTTCATCCCTATATCGGTAATAACGAAAAAAGCTAGAAATCGTTTGAAAGCATTTATATATTAAAATGATAACGATAACAACATCCGATTTTTATTAATTAAAAATATTAGTAGGATATCCATATCCATATGCCCCTTTGAACTCGAGATGCCCTTGAGCCATCAAAAGAACATAAGTGATAAAAAAGCGACTCATGAATTGTTCTCAAATTGAATAATCGTCCATAGCAACCAACTTAACTCTCAATTCAATGAGCAAGTAGTAGGAAAACTAGAACGGTTTCATGCGGAATTCAATTAAAGAAGCATAAGTGCTCCAGTTTATACTATTAGGTTACTTATGCAAGGTAATTTTCAAAAATTGCATAATCTTTTACGTGTTTCCAAAGTACGTTTTAAATAGGGGTCCCTTTCGGTAGAAAGAGTCTCTCTCCCTAATCAGCAGGAGAAAATATGGTGCGGAACTGACCTAGGGCAAGTAATAAATTCTTTTAGTAATTATTATTAATATTCAGTATTCACAATAATTATTATTATTGTAACAGATTTTGCAATTGCATAATAATTATCCTTATGATTAGAGGTTGTCGTGCTGTGACGGACAATGCCGTGCCGGCTAAGTGAGCGACAACCTTCAAGAAGCTAAGAGTTTTGTAAATGAAATTAAGTCTTAGCATGAAATAAACTACGCTTTATATAATTTTCTGTGACTGGGTTAATAAAGAAAGATGTCTTCTTCATGAATTTGAGATACCTAAGTCAACATAAAGTCAAACATTGAAGCATTATTTACAGAGGTGTCCCTTTTGGGATATACAGGGACCGTTTGGGGTCCGGGCCTGCTTGACAAGAGCATTATTGTTTGTTTTCTGTGTAGGGTAAGTACCTCTTCTGCACGAAATATCGAAAAATTTTATTGAAAAAAGTTGCTCAGAATTCAAAGTGATTCATGCATGCCGAATTTCATAACCACTGGCTCACTTTTTTTTATTTTTGTTTAAATTTTTATAAAAAATTATTTCGGAAATTACATTTTAAAACTAAATTTGATTAACTAGGCTATTGATAACAAATATCTCAAAATATATGATCTGTGCTAATGTCTAAAGTTTAAAAGACTATTTTTTTCACTATTTTTTCCAAGGCATACTAATTTTTAAACATTTACAAATATTTTAATTAATCTTCATCTTAGAAAAATACTCCTTTGAGAGTTTTGGGACACAGATTGTAGAAAACGCTAACACCAATATTACTAAAACCATCCTAATCAAGGTATATCAAAAAAGGGATATATGGAACAAATATATGGAAAATATTGTAAAAAGTGTAAAAAATTAAATTCGGCATGCTTGCATAATAATTTTGAATTCTGAGCAAACATTTCAATAAAATTTTTCTTTATTTTGTGAATAATAATAGGGACTTTACCTACACAGAAAACAAAAAGAATGTTCCTGTCAAGGCATACTTGATTTATTAAACATGAAAATATGGTAAAATTTATGATCTAATCAAGCAGGCCTAGACCCCAAATAGTCAAATTTAAACTCGAGTATTTCTTGACACTTATACCTATAAATTCGCTTATCCTGGGACATACTGTATAAAGTAACTAAATTGTTGTTCTAATAAAAGGAGTAGGTAGGTATGTGTAGATCTGTGACCTGTTAATCCTAATTGCAACTTGGGATGTTTTTTAAAAAATTGAATTTTTTCATAGCTGGTCAAAATTGTGTCAAAAACTAAAAATCACTCAGCCAGCGTTAATAAATCAATGGCATGAAAAATCAAGGACTTGGAATTATTGTGCTTTTGAAATGCAGTAATGTTCATAGCGTAATGCACAAAAATTGTAAAAGGTGTGGTAAATGAAATGTGTGTTGAAAAATGTCTAAAATCTGAAAGCCGTGTTATTCTTGTGGTTTTGTGGGATTAGGTATGTATGGCAAAACATTGTATTGAGTTTTCCGGAAAAGAAATTTTACATTTTTTTTATATGAAAATTCTATGATTACAGTAATATTGTTTGATTGGGAAACTTCTGCCTAAAAATGTCAACTGCCACCAAAGAAAACTTTTTTAGGATTAATGGCTTCTAGCTCATATTAAAAAAAATATTGACCAGCAATTAAAACTAAAAGGAGGGGGGAAATTCTAGCATACCTAATCATTAATATCTGAAAATGTAAAACTCAATATTAATCATTATTATTACTGTTATTGATTGACTAAGAAAAAAATCTTGCTAAAAGCTAGAGCAGCTTGAACAGCATTAAAAGAAGCTTATATGCTCCCTTTGTAAGTCTTGTGTTTGAGTATCCCGAAAAAAAATCTGCTATTAGCTATATTTTACTATAAAAACAACAATATTTCATAAAAATATTATTAATTATTATAATATTGGCAATTTCAGTACCTATCTTAAATTTCCTAAATTTCATTCTATACCAACACCGCCTAGGAATTAATTATTGTGGTGATTTTATTAACACCCTAGGTATCATAATTTATCTGAATGAATAATTTTTAAAATGCCGAATTAGAGAAAAAAACTGGTCCACGATTAATTAATATAATTATTATAAATTGGCAATGATCTTCGTTTTATTATCATACCAATTAATTAAAGTTATATAATCTTCATATTTCTGCCAATAACCCGTTTAATTTAAATATTAAAAACAGGCATTGTCTTCAATTTTATGCTTGATTCTAAAAAAAGCCCATGTACCTACCTACGTAAAACGTCGGAATGTCTTTGTTTAACTATAATTAGAACAATATAATTTCCCTTTATTAACCTTCCGATCTCGCAGCGTCATGTGAATGAACTTTGTTCTTGTTCCATTATTTTTAATAACGCAAGTCTCGTAGCGAATTTGCTTCGAAAGCGCGAATTCATGGTGAACATTTATGTATAAAACCGGGAAAATTTTAACAAGGAAATTGTACACTGTTTTCAGGAAAATAGATAAATATTTTTCACAGAGGGTATCAATTTTCAGCAGAAATAGAAAAAACGTTAAGTACTCGGTTGTGAAATTGGATGACAAAAAATAAATAAACAATTTGAAACACTTCATCCGCATCCGTGAATATAATTTTTAGATTTAACGTCCTTGGCCAATATTTTTAGGAAATTCTGTTCCTGATCTTACATAATAATATTTGTTATGTAAGAATGCAGTCCTTGCTTTATTTTTATATATTATACCACCTGAACTTGTATTGTTGTTTGTTATGCAACTTATATGTTTGTAAATATAAATATCCTGATGGTTATCTATTTTTGCCCCCTATTCTTATCATTTATTAATTTATGTAAATCTAATAATAATTGAATTATTGAACTGCCTTGAAGACATTTAACATTTAAAGGGAGTTTGAAATCAATCAATTGGGTGCTTTTTTTTTGAGATTAATCTAATAATCTAAATTAGGTTTTTCCTGTTTAATTTCATGGTGATCCTCTGATTCATCACACAGTAATGTTAGCAAGCTGTCGGCTGCAATGAATATTCAGTTGGTTTCAAGGATATAAAACTAATTTTAAATCTATCAGTCTATCCCTAAAAGTTCATCATTATTTTTATCAGTTATGCAAATTAAACTAGTTTTTAATAATAAAATACAAAATTTTTGAGATTGATGCAATTTTTCTTTTATGATACTAAAATTAACATATTTATATTTATATATCAGCTGGTTGCACCTGTCTTACTATTACTAATATAACTCCGGCTGGATTGGTAATTATTAATAATTAAGTCACGAATGGTGCCTGGGTGCTATAATACTTTTTCAGGGAATTTTCTGATTCATAATTATGAATAATACCCACTTTATTTATAAACAGATTAGTGACTATAATCATGATTGAGGCACCGATTAGGGTTCATTTTTTGTTTTTCATATTTTTATAGCACAATTACTTAACAGTCGTATTGTTTTGTTGCAGCTCCCTGACAACTCTGAGCCATAGCCTGGACGACATCTCCGCTTGTAGTTGGGGCTCGCAGGTGCAGCCTTCTGATCAAGTGATGACCATCGAAGAGCTGCGTGATCAACTGACCAGCTGCTTCACCTGTGGTGTCTCCTGGACCGATAGCCATGTCTCCCTGGATTGTTCCGAGTGTGGTGGTTATGCCATGGAGCGGCCCTGTGTCCAATGTGACGGCGTCTGCGGAGCCATGTGGAAGCGGGATCTTTCACTGGTAGGTCTAGAGACTTGATGACCAAGTCTTTTTAGAGAAAAATCATTATTTGATTGGAAGTGCATGGTCATCGTCACAGATTATCTAAGACGAGGTTATTTGTTACAGTCTCATGCCTGCAGTAAAGCCCGCTGGCAAGGAGAGTGTGCCAAAAGTGGCACGCAACAACCTAAGAAGGACTTGACCAGTTCCTCCACCGCTCTCGCTCAGGAGCTCAGTACGAGACTGGAAAAATTAAGTGCCAACTCATGACGTCATTTTACCCTTTAACTTTCATGTCACAGCTTAGGTTAGACTTAGACTAATTGAAAACCTTACAGGGTTATCTGAATATTTATTTATGTATTAGTTACTTTTTTATGGATTTGTATTGGCTTTCGTGTAATTCGGGAACAAAATTTCTTTTGTCCTAATAGATTGATTGCTTTTTCCAGGATTATATTTTTGACAGAGTCAGAAATGTTAAGGAGCAAAAAACAAATTTCTTGCTAAATCTGCTTGGATGATAATAAAAATGTGTTCATTTGGTAAAGACAAAACTTCAATTTTTTTTTGTTACCTCAGATTACATAAATTTAATGGCAGCTATTATTTGTTTTTTGCTAGGTCATGTTTTACATTAAAACAATTTTTTTATGGAATAATCTCCTAAACCCCTATTAGTTGATACAATAAAACTGAAGGTATAGTTTTTTCCCCCGAGTTGTATGAGAAATGGCTTTTGTATGTGATACTGATTATTTAGAGAAACTAAGTAAATGATAATTTTATAAAAAATGCTTCTCTGTGTATTTTTATTAAAAAAATTACATCTCGTTTAATGATATAAATTCCCTATCTACCACACGTTGAGATTTTGTGAAATTTTCAAAATTTTATTTTTAACAAAGTTATCATAAATGAAAAATTTACTGTTTAAACTATTATTATACTTCTGTTGCAATGACTGAATTGTAAACTTATTGTATTGTGTAAAATCAATAAATAATTTAAAAATATATTATGCATTTCTTTGTTTGAACATTTTTTGGGCTTATGTGTCTATTGGGACTTCAGTGGTTGCTTGTAGCACCCTTCTCGATTAATTTTACTTGGATATTGAAGGGTGTGTATGATCCTATTAAAAAAATTAATAACAATATTGTCTATTCATATTTAGAGCTTTTTGCTGCTGTTCCCAGCAAATTTTGTTCAACTTTTTTGATGAATTTTAACTTCTGCGGAGTTAAAAAATTGGTAAACTTTTATATTTTTTGCAATCATTTATATTAATAAAAGTGCAAATATTTTTTAATATCCACTGAGCCTCAATTATTGCTATTCTTTAGTAGATTTCTACTACCTGAAGAATAAATCAATCACCTCACTTTTGGTTATAAACTCAAACTAATCGCATTATAAAATAATATCAATAGATTTAAATAAAAAAGGAAGATCAAAAGGCTCAGGATCTTTAATAAAATCAATACATAGAAACTAATTAAAGTAACTTGTTTAAATGAGTTTCTTATATTTTATTTAACAAGGATTTTGATCTTTACTGTGTCTTGATATCACTTTTAACCTTTCAGCTACCATCGTTTTATACAATGGATCATCCTGTAAATTATAAATTGGTTCCCTGTTTGTATGGTTTGACTTTAATGTTTCCTTTATCATCTCTTTCAAGGCTGCTATACTTTCTGTTTCTTCATCTGTAAATATCTGAGGAAAAAATTAAAAATGTTGTATGTCTCAAGAGTTAATAGATACTCACCACCCTATTGAATAAACCGGGATTTTTTATGTGGGTGTCCAAGTACATTTTTCTAAGTTCAATGACTTCTTCAAAGTACACGTACTCAAAATTGTCTGATGCTGGAATAAAAGGCAAAAATTATTTAACTTTTATCACTGCCCAGAATGTCTTATGTATGCCCTATTTAGTACTTTGGGAATAGAATGTAATCCAGTATACCTTCAGGGCACATAGCTAAATAGGCAGAACGCTTTCACACAATTAATTTCCAAGAAATTCTGATCATTACAGATAGGGGGGTTATAAAATTATTTAATAATAATAACTTTAATCCACCGGGTGAGTTCAAAGTTTAGCAGATGAATTCTTAGTAATAGTAAAGTTTAAGAGTTTAATAATCCAAAGTATTATCCAAGATTTTCAAATGATTTTTAAAACCTGGAATAAGCAGGAATCCCCCTCGAGAGGCTGCTAAAAAATTTACTTTCTGAACTTAAAAATTCGTATTCTCAAAGAGATTCGCAGAAAAATAAACCTTCAAGGCTGATTAATAATAAAATAAACCTGATTACATTCCTACATATTTGGACTCGGAGCTTGAACTTTTTTTGCCATTTTTTCAGTAGCTTTCAAAGCTTTCATCAAGAAACTCAGGCGTAAAAGAAATCCTCTAAACTTTTTCTCTAAAGATGAGGGTTGACTTTTAGAATATGTAACGAAAAAAGTAATTTGTTTCTGATCAAAATTAATGTGACGTAAAGAAACTTACTCGATTTCTCTTCTGGTTCTTTGTCAGTTACAACATATTCACTGATAGAGGAAAACAGATCATGCTCGAAGATATCTAAATCACCCACTTGACTGATACTCTTGGGCAAGTCTTTTGATTTGTTATACCTTTCCTGACTATCCTGCAATTTGAATAAATATTATTTTAGACAACTTGATCATCAATAATATGTTCTTTTTGTTTTATTATGATCACATTAGGTACCTTTGTTTTTTGTCAAATTTCTATAAAGATCATGTCTGTATAATGATGAATGATATCTATGTATAAAGTCTAAGGTTGCAGTGGTAATCGTAACAGTTTTTCATTGGTTTAATATAAAAATAAATATTACTGATGTAAAAATAAAAAATAATACAGTTTCAATTTTTTACAGTGTTGGTGTCTAATTGAGGAAAAATGGGAGCTGTATACATATAAAGGCAAAAAATTGTATTAAAGCCGGCTGTTACTGCAATCTTACGGACATTATACAGGCTGATCCGGGAAATCGCGCCTCAGTTGTAGGTACGCTGGTTTCCAGAGGACACCAAGATGATGAATTTCATAAGAAAAACTTCACCTGACTATTCGTTACAGAAATACAAGAACCGGATCACCCTATTAATGTGTATTTAAATAGGAATATAAAACAAATTGGAAACTTTGTGTCAAATTATATTTACTTACATTTTCTTGAAAATTGATGTCTTCAAATGTTGACCTAAATGTCACACTAACTTTCTTTCTGAGTTCCTTCTCTTCTTTCTTTAAGATGCCAAATTGTCCTCTGCGTGATCTTATAATAGAAACCGAATCATAATTTTCATAAAATAGGTGTTTTTAAATTTACTTACCGTGTCGGATAAGGCGATGAAGTAGGATGATAGTTTGAATTTGACCGATAATCATCAAAATCTCTTAATTGTGATGCAGAAATAGCAGTATAGCAACTGTAAAATTAAACATTAAACAAGAGTAACTTTTTTAAACGATTTTTTTTAGCAAAATTATTCCATTCTTCTGTAGTTCAATAATTACTTGCCTATTTGAAGAAACTACAAACTGCGAACTCTTTCCATTAGATTCAGTTTTCTCTAAACATTTATCTTGCACGTAATTTGCTTCGGTATCTTGATCAGACAGATCGATTGACTCGCATGTATTACTTATACACACAGGGGGCAAATTATTAGTTGGTGCCGCGCCTGCATCTTCGGTCGTGAAATTCCTGAAAATTTACATCAAACCTTACAACCAAAAAAAATACATTTAGACATCTGCTGAAGTGCTGATATTCAGATTTGACCTACAACCGAAATGTTCTCATGGTGTGGAGCTCTGTCCCTATAAAAGCACCCTGCAGCTCCTGGACTATACCCAAATTCCACTATAACTGCCCTTATAGGGAGCTTGAAACCGTGATTCCTTCTAGAACTGTGTTTAGACGCTTTCGCGTCAAGCGTTGGTTGCACACCAATATACAAGGTACAGTTTATATTTCTTTTACCCCCATCAAGAAGTGTAGAACGACATCATACCAAAGAACGTTTCTAGAGATGCTTTGGAATTTGCTACCGCTACCGGTACATGTCGAGAGTAAATAAGCAATTTATACACATTTACTACACGCCATCCTACCTCCATAGCATACCCAGGCACACGGGAGTGGTTAAAATTTCGCTTTTATGGAGGTTCGAAAATAAATTAAAATAACTGGAGAATGACTTACAATGCAGGTGACACCTTGTGTTGCTCGAAATCCTCTAATGAAGAATATGATAACTGGGAAGTGATTTCTATGGTGCTGGCCTCTTCAATATCTTTGCTTAGCCTCCCGCCAGAGAACATTACCTTAATATCTTCATCACACTTTTCTTTCATGTTGCCATCATTGTCCATATTGCTATTTGAGAGTTGAACGGAACGTTTCTGTTGGACTTTCTCCGGACAGTTCTCCACTTTTTTCATTCCTGGAGCTCTGTGTGAAATTTAAAAAAGTTTTTCAGAATTATTAGGAACAATTATTTCATCTCCAAATGTAACTATTATTTTCCTAGCTTCTACAAAGACACTTTCATTCATTGAATCATCATGCAGCAGTGGGTGATCTTTGCTGGTTCTGCTGTCATGGCGAATTGCTCTTAAGAAGAAAACCTCCCAATCGCTCCCTGATACTTTTAAGCCGTTTAAAAGCATGAACCAATCTTAACAAGGCTTTTCTTACTCCTACTCTCTACATTCATCTTAATCCTCTTTCACCTTAGAACATTCTAACTATTATGGTAGGTACTCAGTTAAGATAGTCATGGCAGTATACATACGAATTTTTCGCATTTACCTGAACTTACATCATTTCATGGTGATACATATTTTCTAGCCATTCATAATGTGTTTCTTCTGTGCGAGGCATGCATAAAACCAAGACAGGTTTGTACCCTTTGGCTCTTAACATTAAGGCCGCACTGAGATTTGAATGCAGAATTAAAGCGGCACTAGTACCTACCACCTTACCGAGTTCATATTTAGCTATAAACGAAAAAATAAATTAATAAGCAGGTGTTCATATAAATAAGTCAAAAATATTTTTTTCACATTCAATCAGTGGCGACCCCATATAACTTACAAAGTCCGTAACAATGTCCCAAATATTCGGTCATGGTGAGAAATTCGCCATGACGTAACATATTTCTGAAAGTTTCATAGGGCACGTAATGGTAGTCTTCGTCTTCAATTTCGTCTTCATTTTTCATTCTGGTTGTGTGGCTTATTGCTCTTATAGCATATCTGAGAAAAAAGTTTACTTACTTAAAGCAAATTAAGTATAGTGAGTTAAGTAACATCGACTGCCAGAATTGCTCTATCTCAAAAAGTAAAGATTTTTAAAGTATTGGATGCGCAAAGATCATCAGATGTCAATAAAATCAAACTTATTATTGAGAAGAGAGTTGTTTGGCATTAGGAACCCACCCTCCCCCTCCCTAAGAGGCGGTTGGTGGTCTTTCAAAATTAGGAAGGTTTCTTCCTGGACGTTGTTACTGCATTTGCAGTTGCATTATCTTCACATTTCTGCATTTTGACATGAATATTCCCTAAATTTAGCTATTCGTTACATAACTTACTTTGGAATCACATTACATATCTTCTTCACATAAACAGATTTTCCAGATGATGGAGGACCGACCAGTATCACCATTGTCGGTGGCCTAGTGGTATAAGGGAAAATAGATAGGCCTATATGAGGATTGTTGATTTGCTTTAACAGCAGAGTATCGGCGTTCATTTGGGCAGCTTTCAATTCAACGGGTCTTTCAAATGAAAACATAACTTGGGCTCGTTCTTCAGCTTTGATATATTCGCCATCTAATATTAAGAGACTCGGTACGGCATTTAGGCAGACGGCGAAATAGTGTCTCATGTCACACACGGGATTGTTCTTGAGGTGGAGACAAGATAAATGTATCGCATACTTGAAGTAGTAGAGGTCCATTATGTTATTGACATGATTACTACACATATCTACATTTTGTATTCGGGATACATTTTGGAATATTTTCAAAGTGTCCAGGTGGTTTTGAGAAAGATCGATGTGCTTCAAGTAATTTAACGTTTTCAATCCGACATTTGGTCCACTCTCATATTTGTAGATAACATTATTTTGGAGGTTTAGCGTCTGAAGTCTCATATTATTGAGATTTTCGATGACAGATATTTGATTATAAGATAAACTTAAAAATCTCAAGTACCTGCAATTTGAGATAAGAAAGTCAAGGAGAGAGTAAAAAAGAGTTTTCCTAGGCATACTTCAAATTTTCTAATCCTTTAATCGCTCTGATCTTATTATGGGACAAATTCAAGTAGACTAGAGACCAAAATTCTGTCAAGTCAGGTATATCTTCAATATAATTGGATGAGAGATCAACATATGTTAAATTAAATGGGGGCTTAAAATCCAGGACTTCTGATAAGTCGTTGTGGGATGCATTTAAGTACATAAGAAATGGCATTTCTCCAAGAGGCTCCAAACTCTTTATCTCATTGTTTGAGAGATCCAAATATTGAACATAGTGATAGTACTTAAGTATTGAAATATTTCTTAGCATCTATAAAAGTGAAGTCAAGTTTAGAGATTATATTATTATGAAAATAAATTTCTCATAAATTATCGTTTTGTCGCTAAGTGAGAAGATCGCACGATTAAAAATGGGATATAATCAAGTTTACCTTAAGAGACAAATCGATTTTGCAAATAACATATTTGTTAATTTCTGGACTACGGTTTAAATAAGACGAACAAGATGCAATAATTCTTTCTGTAAGTGTACCTTCTTCTTCTGCTGGAGTTAATTTTAGTTCATGGTGCTCTCTCAACCTGATCAATGGCCTGTCTTTATCATTCCATGGATTTAGCTCCAAACCATGATGTCCCCATAGACCTAAATAATCAGTAAAATAGCTCATACATCTTCAAAATGTTCCCTGCGGGGAAACTACTCCATACTGTAGATGTTTACGTAGACCAAAGAACAAATAAATAATCATAAGAGCTTTAAAAATACTTTTAAAATAGGATAGAATTGATTGAATTAATAATACCTGGAAGTTCTTTGTCAATCCAGGAAGTCTTCAAATCACTTCTATACTCATCGTGGCTGTTATGGTGATATTCGTCAACACTAATGTTCGAGGGTAGGTTTACGAAAAGATTGCTTGATAACTCAATGGGCATATGGAATACGTTAATTTTAGATTGCTGACTGTCGCTGGTTTTGGGGCGATTGAAACTTAAATTTGAAGTCGTCGCGAAAGGATCTTGTGACCTTTCATCATCTAGAACCAAGAACCAAAAGAAACATCAATTATTGATGATTATTTCTAATAAACTGTGAAAAATAAAAAGAACAGATATGAAAAACGATAAGTGAAGACTCAACGAGCATGCAATACAACTTTTACTTGCATTTTACTAGCAATGTTGCGTTGAAATTTGATTTTCATTCCCAGTTCTGTGGGAAGAGAGAAAGTTGCATGATTCAAGGTAAACTCCCCCCATCTCTGAGCCGCCAAAGAGGGAAAAAGACCCCGCTTTTCACAAGTATAAGGCAGGATCAATTTTAATTGATAATAATTTGTTAGACACGTCGTAGAAGTTCCACTGGACGAGGAACTACGTGCAGCCAATGACGAAGTTCTTGCATGAAGAACCCTTTCTATAGTTGCTGTATGTTATCCTGGGAAATGCCAGGGAAGCGACAAAGCTCTTGTACTGGTATGATTGTTCAATAGGATGAATCCCAGGACTTATAAGAAGTACCCAGATACCCAGAAGTACTACCTATAAGTTTTGAGAGAAACGCCCGGCGGTACCACAGAAATTTGCTTAAAATCTGTGTTAGCTAACAAAACATTTTCAGACAGCCAAGCGGCTCTAAAATCCCTTAACTCCATCCACTGCAAGGCCAAGCAGCTGCTCTGGAAGTGTCAACTAACTTTAAATGCCTAGCAAGGAGCAGCGAAGTAACTCTGATCTGGATTCCCGGCCACGCTGAATGGATATTGAGAGAATGAACTTGCCTAGTCTATGGCTAGGAAAAGTGACGAATCCGAATTTATTGTACCAGAACCAGCACTTGACATATCACCGAATATTGACAAAATACAATACCCGACTGGATTGAGAGGGAAGTCCACCAGAACTGGCCAAACTTATCAAGATTTGAACTTTCCAAGGCCCCTTTATACAGGGCACGTCAAAAAAAATTACGAAAGATCTATTGGAGCTTAACTTTTGGAAGAACCAGATTATACAAACTTTCGGGAGAGACTTCCTTACACCGGAGGACCTGGATGCATACCAATGGTCAAGAAGAGGATGACGTGATGGGGTTAATGTAGCACGACAAGATGTGAGCCGCAATAGACCTTCGGTCGCAGTGGCGGTGTCAGAACGGCCCACTCTTTTAAACTTTTAACCATTTTCACAAGTTTCTAAGTCAGAATATTTTTCTCCTTCCAATAAATCTTTTTCCCGCAATTTTTTCCTGAATTATAAGTTGAAGAATCCCATATTTTTTGGCCTCTCATGATGTGGCCGAGATATTTCAATTTTCTTTGCTTCTGCGAAAATGTGCGCTGGTGGCCGAAGTTCGCGCATCTAAGAACTGTCATCGGCAAAACTGCATATTGGGTTTTTTGATGTTTCGAGCAGATCGTTAATATCAATAAGAAAAAGAGTCTGAGATAAAATGGATCCCTGAGGCCTGAACATGAGCGGCTTTACTTAATAAGTATTAATTATTATTTATTGCAGTTTTTCTAGGAAAACTTACCATTCACTGTGAAATGTAATGAGGTAAAAATGGTAGGAACTTCTCCTTGCTCTTGCATAGGAAGTGACTTTCCTTTTTTACCTGGTTGAAAGTATGCATTTTCCTGCTCTGCTGCTTTTTCATACGGGGGCGGGTCATCATTTTCTCGTATCTTCGATCCCGATGCAGGTGATCCATTGCTAAGGCTCGAACCTTTTGAGCTTGAGTTAGAGTTTTCCCTCTGAGGGAATTTTGTTCCGAAGTCTACTTTATGCATTAATAATCCTTCAGAATTATTAGAGTTTTTTTTATATTTTCACTTTACTTCAGTCTTTCCAAGCAACTTACAAATTCTGACCTTGATTCTAATAAAGAATTTGAAATCAAATTTTGAAACCTGAAACGCTTACGTCAATAATTATTATTGTCAATCGCAATCACAATAAGTCACAGATAAAGGCTCTAATATCGGGCATTAAAGTGCCTGTATTATGGGGATGCTATAATAAAATTCCTATACGATATTACAGATAATTTTTCAAGGCAGTTATAATTAAGACACTTTGCTTTTTCTAGCATACGTCTAGAAGAGCATCAATTCATGACTAAGCTATTTTTTTTAAGATAAAATTAAAAAAGTTGGATAATCTGATATTTTTAACGGCAAATTTTGAAAGCGAAATCAAAAATGTGTGAAATGGTCGTGGGCTTTATACGGAAAATATTTTGTTGATCCTTCAACTGGATAAAGAGATAGACCAAGCAAATAGATGTTTTTTCTTGACAAAAAAGCAACGGAATACCTCCGGCGCCATCACACGCGGAATATCCCCCAGATCTTAACTGCACAGTTTTCTACTCCAGAGTCTTTTTTAATTTTTATGAACACTTTAGTGCCAAAAAATCGCATTTTTTGTAATTTTACTTATAAAAGAAAAACAACTGATAGAGTAATATGAATTATCCCAATGGACGAATTGTAGAGAATTAAAATACGAAAAAAATGTGAGCTGAAACAGCCCAATCGGTTCATTATTAAGGGAGATAACAAAAAAAAATACAAAAAAAACGCGTTTTTCACAAATTTGTAACGTCGGCGTCTTTTTTTTATATGTACAGGGTGAGGCGCGAGAATCTTAGGGCATTTTTATATGGAGAAGTCCTGGGAGTAGAAGTCTAAAAATTTGTACATGTAAAATTTCGATTTTGACGAGCTGAACTAAAATATTTACAACCCCTCACCATTTCCGGTTATACCGGAAGTTGCCATCAACTTTCTTATTTTAAATGAGACACCCTCTATATTATTACATTTTCAAATTTCCTGAAAAAATGTAATAAAAATGGTGTTTATAGTTCAAAATTCGAACGAGTGGTTTATGAGTTATAAACAAATGAAAATCGCAATTTTCCATTTTCAAAGCAGCTTAGGTCGAAAACGGGTCAAGATAGATGAAAACGGCTTACATGTCCCTATCTTTACTTTTCACGTAGTATCCTATGGTGCTGATGAAATTTGTATACAAAGTGATGAAAACTCAGTGATTTAAAAAAAAAAATAATAAAAAATAATTTTTTTGTAGGTACTCCAGCGTAGTATATAAAAAGTTAGGATAGGGACATGTAAGCCGTTTTCCGATATCTTGACCCGTTTTTAAGCTAAGCTGCTTTGAAAACGGAAAATTGCAATTTTCATTTGTTTATAACTCATTAATTGGTCGTTACAAATTTGAACTGTAACATCATTTTTATTACTGTTTTTCAGGCAATCTGAAAATGTAGTAATATACAGGGTGTACCATTTAAAAAAAGAAAAATATGGCAACTTCCGGTATAACCAGAAATGGTGTGGGGTTGTAAATATTTTAGTTCAGCTCGTCAAAATCGAAACAATACATTTACAAATTTTTAAACTTCTACTCCCAACACTTCTCCATATAAAAATGCCCTAAGGTTCTCGCGCCTCACCCTGTATAGTGCTCTTCGCGAGATAGTCGATATTGAGAGGTACTTCCTATATGCAAAACCCCAACGCTGTCGGATAATTAGTTTTTGCGAAATTGCAATCAGAAGTTCTCTCTAACATCTTTTGCAGCGAGGCTGGATGCTCTGGAGTTCAGTGCCTGATTTAGAGTTTTGACAGTCCTAGGCTTACTATCAATATGCGGCCCCTATCTGTCTTGCTTGTCAGTGGCGTATCGGAATTATATTACAAAATTTCTAAATTTCAGTAGATTTTGTTGCAAGTTATTAAATTTTACGGACAAACCGGGAGGTCTGGGGGGTACGCAATATCTCCAGCAACAAGGGGGTCCAGGTCCTCCCCCGGGAAATTTTTAGAATTATTTGCTAAAAATTGATGAAAAGATCACAAAAACGACAATATTTCTATTCTGTAAATAAGTGATGGTGCTTACAAAGACAAGCTCAGCGCCTTCTCAGTCCCTTTCGCCCGCCTAGGCTCTAGCCTAATTAGCCTGTGGGTAAATCAGGCCTGCTGAACTTGGTTAGATTCGAATTTATCAAACGGATTTGGAAAGTAAAAGTGTCAATCTTCATTTTCCATTTAAATGCTGAAAATGGGTAAATTTTGAGCGCAAACATGAGAAAAAACTGCCGAGTGAGCTATAGTGCTATAGTATCCCTTTATCTGCTGTTCCATAGCCACTCCACGACCACTGACACGCGCTCGGCCGTTTTCGCTGATGCTTGCGCGCAATTTTTACCCATTTTCAGCATTTAAATGAAAAATGAAGATAGACGTTTTATAACTGAACACTTCTACTTTCCAAATCCGTTTGATAAATTCAAATCGGAAGACCTCCAGAGCATCCAGTCTCTCTGAAAAATATGGTATGAAGAACTTTTGTTTCCAATTACGCATAAACTAATTATCCGGCAGCGTCTGAGTTTTGCAAGCATGAAGTACCTATCAGTGTCGACTATCTCGCAAAGAGCCGCTTCAACAACTCAGAAAATGGCGACGTTACGAATTTGAGAAAAATGCTATTTTTATTTTTTTCTCCCTTAATAATGTTTTTTTTTGTTTTTTTTTTGTTTCTTTTTTTGTTTTCTCCCTTAATAACGCACCGATCGGGTTCTTTCAGCTCTCATTTTCTTCATATTTCAATTCTCTACAATTCATCTTTTGGGACCATTCACATTGCTCTATTCTATCAGTTTTTCTTTTATAATAAAAAATACCCAAAAAAATGCGATTTTCGCACTGAATAGTCAACAAAAAAAAAAAAAAAGGTAAACTCGAGTAGAATTCTGTGCAGTTAGGATTTAAGGGCTATTCCGCGTGTGATGGTAGTGGCGGTATTCCTTTACTTTTTTGACAGAATCTGGTGATTTTAGAACTCTGTTGCTATTGATGTAGAATCAAAAATGTGTGAAAAGGTCAGTGGGCTTCATACGGAAAATATTTAGTGGATCCTTCAACAGAAAAAACAGATTAAACGGTTTTTTTGGTTTTTAATTTTTTCATATTTTCGCCCTTGTATTTGTACTGTATTTGTATTTTTGAGGGTGATCAAGTTACTGCGACCTAAAAGATCTATTTTATCCCCTCTACTCTGCTTCGCCTGGTGTGGAATCCGTTTAGTGAAGTCTCCAAGTCCGTTTCCTTGAGAAACTTCAGGATTTTGAGAGGATCAAGATCGGGTAAGTTCCCTGCCTCTGACTGGTGGTGGCCCAGAACATTACTTCTTTTGAGTTCTATCGCATCGCAGTTGAGTAGCAGGTGACGTGATGTCTCGTCTCCTTTCCCGCAGAATCTGCAGATGCCATTTTCTTTTATGCCTAACTTCCTCAGGTGTTCCTTGAGCTTGCAATGTCCCGTTAGGAATCCCGTCAGTGTTCTGAGACGTTCCTTGCTGAGGTTGAAGAGTATCTTCGACCTCTCTCGGTTAAAATTCTCGAGAAGTTCTTTGGCTTGTCTCAACCCCGAGAGGTTCCTCCAATGGGTTTCTCTCAGTTTTCTTCTTCCTTTTGGAGTTCTGCTTGAAGAAAGTATCTTCGAAGCCACAGAATGGTTCTGGGCCTATGAAGGGTTTCGATGCTCCTTTTCTTGCCAATGAGTGGGCATTCTTCTTGCGTTCGAGGTGGTCTCGAGCACAAGGATTGTTTAGATTGCCGACTGTCTTGACGGGTGACAAGCCCCGCTCGGTCAGCAGTCTGTTTTGCGGTGATTTCCCGCGATTTCTTGGTTTTTTGTTTCTTACCATGATTGATCCCACGAGTAGCTAGGGAAGGGTGTTCCACCTATGCAGAGCCCCGCATGCAAAGGTGAGGGGATTGATACAGTGGAGTGCCTCCTGGTGCCCCAAAGTTGAATCCAGTACGGATCCAGTCACGCATCCCATGAGCCTGGACCCCCGCCTTAGGATTTAGGTTTTTTAGTGAGGTTGTCTCCTCTTGATTCCGGCGATTACGCCCAGACCACAGCATCTCTCTGTGCGCGAGACGTTACCAAGACAACAGATGATACGGTATATCAGAGATTCCACAGTCGGGCGTCTCTGGCGCCATTGCCCCTAGTGCAGACCTTTAGTCACGACACGACAACTAGGTTAGGGGAGGTGGTCCGCGGCAGGGCTTTCTGAGCTACCAGTCTAGAATTTTACCTCCGACGAGCTCTATTACCACTGCTAACCTTACTCACTTCCGCTCATTGTAAGGCCTTCCCCCTATCCGTCACCTGGGGACGCGCCCGATGGGTACTCAACCACACGGGTATTTTCGCCCTTTTAATAACGTTTTTTCTTGAATTTTTCAAAATCAAAATGTTGTTAGTTTCAATTTTAATAGTCTACCGTGAAAAAATGATCAGCTCCTTTAAAAATGTGTCATAAAATTAATAGGTATAGGAATTTGTCAATTATAATAATTATTGTACCTATATATAATATTCGTGCTACTTTCGTGCCTATGGCACTGGTTAACTAATAATGAAAACGATTCTTCATAAAGTGTGGAAGATTTTAATAATGTTTGTTCTGTTGATAGCGAAAGCTCGAATCAACTGATGCTACAAAAATTTCTATTATGCATTCGCAACTTATTGTGGAAAGCAAAAAAAAAATAGATTTACTTTTTTCATATTTCATGAATAAAAAAATTATTTTTATGAGTCCATCTTGGGATTAATAATGTAAATATGTATACACAATTTTTTTTTTATTAAACCGATTCTTTAATGCGTTTAACATTTCGCTAGATCCTAGTAATGTGTATTGTGTAGGTAATACATTTCCAAATGGATTCTCCCTGTTTATCTATTTAAATTTAGGTACCTACACATAGAGGACTACATGTATACTTAAAGCCTGCCAGTGATGGATTTATTATTATTATTATACTACGAGATGAATTATTTATAAATTTTCAAAGGGCAACCTGAAACTTATTTATTTTCTTTTATACAAGAAGGAAACTGGAAGTTCGAAAACATTTTTCTACATCATACAGGACGTAATAAAACATCACTTCCCCGAAAAATGTGAACGTGAACAATACTAATAAATATAATGCGAATTCTAGTTATTACCTACTGCAAATCGCTATTATTTGGCAACATAAAACAGATAAAAGGAAATTTCGCTTAAAATAACCAAGCGGTCAAGTGTTTTGCAGATTACAACTCCCACAACTATATAGTGTATAATGTTCGTGCCCGTTGTGTAAATGGCGTGGGGCACGATTTTCCTCAAAATAAACTTTCGGTGCTAGCGAAAAATCTGCATCAATTGTCACAGTAGCTTTTGCTTTTCCGCAAAGAGACATTTTAATTGGTCTAGTTTTAAACTGTTGGGTAATTAAAAATAAGTGTTGGTTTATTATTGGTTTTGGCATTAATAAAAATGAGCACCAGAAGCAGTCGCAAAAAGGTAAGTCTATGTTTTTATATTAATATTTTACTTAGGCAGGTATCCAATTATTATATCTTTTATATTTTTTCATAAACTACCCACAATTGTTATAAATTAAAATTGTTACTAATAAAATCTTTTCTTTTACTGCACTTTTTAAAATTACGATAAATTATTCATAAAATTTAATCAATAAATACGTTTGGAATAAAAAAAAGATCGTCTCAATTTTCTTTTTATTAAAAAACTTCTATTCAATTTTTGCTACTTTGCACGACTTGATCGCTAATCTTAAATAGTTGAAAAACAGCCATCTTTTTAGAAGTCTTTAAAGAAAACCCTAATGACCATTTAATGCCCAGAGCTCGAATTTCACTCACATAAAGAACCCCGCAAGGGTCATATGGAAATCGACTTCGTATAGCCCCATGCATTAATAACGAAGTTAGCAATGTTGAAAAAAAAACAGAAAATCCCGGATTTTTCATCATCCTTGGTGCATATAAACTTTACGCCAATGGCGACTTTTAATCGCCATAAAGTTGAGTATAACATATTTCAATCTCAGTAATTTTAACAGAGGGCTGATTTCTATATGATCATTCTACTAATGGGTTATAGCTTCCTGGATCAGATAATCATTTTCCATGAACTGAAAACTGGACACATCTTGACACTTGAGGTTTAGAAATAGAATCGTGCCAGGAACTCTTTATTTTATAATTTATAAAACGAATTTAACCACGTTGGTTTTCCAAAATTTATATTTTCGTTGCCAAGAAAATGCTGGATAAAAATATTAAAAGTTTTACTATACACAAAATACGCAATGTTCAAATATATCAGTAATTACCAATATTGTTACAAATTTGAATCAAAATATTATAGGTACCTAGTCATATTTTTCTACCTATAGTTAAGATCGTTTAAAATTAAATTTAAAGTTAAAAAAATGAAACTAAATTGGAAACGATTAGAACAAAAAATATAAAAAAATATAAAATAATATATCCACGCTAAATCTTTCAAATGGTTTAGATTAAGTGACATTTTGTTTTATTTTTCTGTTGGCAGTCAGTAAGTATATAGCTGCTAGCAGCCTATTAAATTACCTAACTCACAAAAAAATGCAGAACGTGTTGACACAATTATTTTTAAGAATGCGGAAAACGTTACTTATTTCTTATTTTATAAAACAGCAAATTTGAATAAATATCCAGTAATTTTTAAACGCTTTTAAGTATGCTATTCACAAAGAAAATAAAACATCCTGTTAAAGTAACCCGTCGATTGATTAATCGAACAATTAATTTCACCTCCTCTACCACGAACTGATATTATTACTATTATTAGATATTAGATAGATAGTATAGTAAACATACTCGATACCGTAGATTTAACCAAATCTAACGAATGTTTATATTTAATTGTCAACATAGGGGATTTGTGAATGTCAATAAATATTTAGCAGCTTATAAACACCTGTTACTTTCCAGAATTTTATAAATAACATACCTTATTCTTGCCGAAGAGAAGGGAGAAATCACAGATTTGCTTTGTAAATTTCAGGCTTTAGTACAGCAATAGTTTTTTTTTATATTTCAGCTTGAATCTTAATGAAGTCGGCACCCCTCAGTGCGAATTTTTATAAAATATAGACGACATTAGTTTGTTCACTATTTGTTCACGTTTGTCCAACCAAAATTTTCGTTTGTCCACCTGTTCCGTCATCGCGATGCATTTCTTAATTGCATCTTTCCTTCAATTTTATCATTTGCTAGCACGACCCTTGTTGCCCATCCCTATAAAATGATGGTTTTCACAGTCAGAGTCCGGTCCGGAGTCGGAGAGTATAGTGAGCAGTCAAGGACGAGCAAGTCGAACCCAGCACCCTTCGTTAGTTGCTGTGGAATTCGTCGTGACTCCCGCATTTAAATTCGTCATTATCGTTTCCTATTAAAATGACCGATCGCAATTCGTGGTTGTGGTACACGCAGTACGCTGCCCCTCTTCGCAAAAAAACGCGTTAATTTGAAGACTTCCGCATCCCCCGCAAGGGTTACAGTGGTTCGCCAAGTGGTACGAAAGCAAACAGTCAGTACACAATAATTAAAGCCAGAATAATTATTAATCCTGTCTATTGTCTCCCGGTCCCCCAACCTAGTTGTCGTGTCGTGACTAAAGGTCTGCACAGGGGTTATAACGATGCCGGAGAACGTCCGAACGTGGACTCTCCGAAAGACCGTAAAACTCTGTTGTCGAGGTTATATTTCGCGAACAGAGGAATACGGGAGTCTAGGCTTTAACGCCTGGACCAAAAGGAGACAACCTTTAAAAACCTAAATCCTACGGCGGGAACCCAGGCTAAAAGGATGCGTGGCTGAATAGTAGATCAGTCCCTTCTGGATTCAACCTCGAAGAAGTGGCGCACCTTCGAAAATAAATGCCTACCATACGTATGGAGCTCTGCGTATGGTATTTCTTTAATAGCTCCATTACTCGTGGGCCATATGGACCAAGACACACCTAATTCAATGCAGACCTTACCTAAACCTAACTGGGGTGCTGTTCAAGCGACTAGATGGGTAAAGGACAGAGGGAGCAGAGAAGATGTAACTGAAAAAGCTTAGTAAACACCGGCTGAGATGGGCAGTTGGACTTCTAACAGGACACTGCCCACTAATAAAACGTGGACCCTTTTGGACAGAAAACCTGACACAAAAGGCCAATAACTAATTTTCCTCATGGGAAAAAAACCTAAGGGTGAAAATAGTGCAACTTCAATGCAGACCTTACCTAGGCCTAACTGGGGTGCTGTTCAAGCGACTAGGTGGGTAAAGGGCAGAGGGAGCAGAGAAGATGTAAATGAGCAACTTCAATGCAGACCTTGCCTAGGCCTAACTGGGGAGCTGTTCAAGCGACTAGGTGGGGAAAGGGAAGAGGGAGCATAGAAGATGTAACTGAAAAAGCTGAGTAAGCACCAGCTGAGATGGGCAATTGGACTTCTAACAGGACACTGCCCACTAATTACACCTCTCAATAATAGGAGTGAAAAATATCCCGGATTACAGGAGATGCGGGGAGAGGGAGGAAACCCCATACCACCTAACAAGCACCCATTGGACTCATACTGAAATACTTTCGGGAGATGGGACCGATGAGATAATTATCCAAAGGGGTACAATAAGCGCAAGCTTCAGTACAAGGGCTTTGAACCTACCCTAGAAGTAATAATAATTGTCTCCCGGTGTATCCTGTACCCTGGTCCTTCCAAGCTTTTCGGTCGTACAAGCCGACCTATTAAATCCTAATTAACATCAACCCCCATCCCGAGATTGATTCCCCATTAACGGCCAATATTATAAACGCTGGTTAAGTTAACTGGCCGATTTTTATGGTCGTTTCTGGAGAAGATATAGACTATAGGTCGAAATTATTGCAATTTAATTACTCTTGGCATAAAAGGGATTACAAAAATTTTAATAAAAGTTATTCGAGGTCAATATTAGCTTCGAAATCGGACACAGAAATCTGCCAGTTAACTTAACCAGCGTTTATAATATTGGCCGTAAGGGAATTATTGATTTTTGGACCTTTAGCAGGATTGCTTCCCCATTAAGGGAATCATATATTTTGATCATTCAAGCCCGATTGGTTCTCCATTAAGAGAACCATATACACCACCCTTCAAAAAAAAGTTACAGCAAAATTAAAACATTTAACCCCCATGAATAGATTTCTTTAATTTTCAAACAACATTTGTTATCGTTTGTCCACCCGAAATTTTCGTTTGTCCTGCCTTCAAAGAAAAGTTATGGCCAAATTAAAAATTTGACAACAACACCAAATGCGAATTTTTAAAAAATTCAACCAGCATTCGTTTGTCCACGATTTCTCCATACCTTTGTCCAAACAAAATTTTCGTTTGTCAACCCTTCAAGTAAAAGTTTCCGTAAAAAATACACTTAACACCCCCCATTCCCCGAGAAATCGTGAACAAACAAATGCCGTTTGAATTTTATTAATATTCGCATTGCATTGCTGCTGTTAAATATTTAGAATTTGGCTATAACTTTTCTTTGAGCGGGGACAAACGAAAATTTCGGGTGAACAAACGTTAACAAATCGTGAACAATCGTATCTCGTATAAAAATTAACGACAAATACAAATATTCAAGGGGGGTGGTAATAGTATTTTTTACCGTAACTTTTTTTTGAAGGGTGGAGAAACAAAAATTTTGGTTGAACAACCGTATATGGAGAAATTGTGGACAAATAAATGCCCTTTGAATTTTATTAATATTCGCATTGCATTGCTGCTGTTAAATTTTTAGAATTTGGCCATAACTTTTCTTTGAGCGGGGACAAACCAAAATTTCCGGTAAACAAACGTTAACAAATAGTGGACAAACGAATGCCGTTTGAAAATTAATAAAATCTGTTCATGATGATTTCAAATTTTTTAATTTTTCCGTACCTTGTTTTTTGGAGGTGGGCAAACGAAAATTTTGGTTGGACAAACGTGGTCAAACGAAAACCGCGTTAATTTTATAAAAATTCGCACTTAGGGGGGCCAACTTCTCTAAGTTTCGGTTTGACCATGATAAGCAAATCATAAATCAAAAATGCTGTCCGCCATTTTCAACAATATCCGATAATGCCAGAAGTTAGGTAGAGCCAAGGCGCGTTACGTCAGCCAATAATAATTAATAATAAAATTATTAAAAAATAGAAAAAGCCAATAAAAAATCATAGAAATGGCGTTATTGTCTAAAAGTTGGTCTTTAAAAATCGCCTCCTGCGGCGATTTTTAAAGACCTTTTAGGGAAAATATACGTTGGAAATATCAATTTGTCCTACCTATACAAATTGGGGTGTAGATTTTCTAAAAAAATGTTTGGCTTGATAAGAAAATTAGGTATTACTTGTAACAATGGTTAGTATAAATTTAAGTAATAAATGTGGCGCGGCGGCTCAAGAACTGTTGTTTTTTTGGAAGAGTTAAGAATAATTATAAAGTATTTGTTTTATCCCACACAGAAAGAAAAGCTGTCGAAAAGTCGATCCCATTCATTGGGAGAGCATTTCGAAGATCCAAACCACTCCAAAGATGACAGAGGAGGGTTTGAAATCAGGACTTCAAAAGTAATGGGCAGGCAAGTATAAATATACCTACACACTGTTTTTCATTCGTTTAGGAAAAATGAATTGGAGCTTTTCACCAAAAATATTTTTTCTGTCAAAATTGATTAATTTCAGATCAGCTCTGACGCTTTTATTATTAACTGAACTAGATATGAGAGCGTAACAAAAAGATGATGGCAGATAGCCAAAAATACTTCACGATAAATTTTACGTGCGGTATTTGAGTTGATTGAAAGGCTTTTTTATCTACTGCCCAAATCAACAAAAATAATACTCTCTAAATCAAGGTGAACGTGAAGCAAGTCGTGCATAACTTGGACTTGGGCCAAGAATGAAATGGTTCGATTGATAACAGAGCTAATAAAGATTTATAGTGGTTAAAGCTATTTCTGTTATTTATTGTTTATTTTCCAAAGACAAAAGGCTGAACTTGAAATTGAAAGTTTGATCTGAGTCTAAATTTTTAACTAGATAATAACGTTACAATTATGAAATTAGATAAAATCAAACAACTATAAAAAATATGATAAAAAAATTACCTACAAAAGAAATTCTGCCGTGTTAATTCAAAAGAGGGTATCTGCAAAAAGTTGCATGAGAAAATTTACTTTTAAGATTTCCAGTTTAATGTCATGAAATCAGTTTGTGAACTGAAATTTTAATTACATAGTTATAATCATAAAAACTACAAAAGTAACTGTGCATGGGTTATTTGAGCTCTGTTACTTGCGTGCAAACATGACTTTTGGTAGATACGCCCTTTTCAGCTAACATGAAGGTATACCAGTCTTGGCAAATACGTCTATTTTACCTAAGGTAAGTTAGGTAGGTGGATAGTTTAAACTACTGGCAAAAAATAAATAAAAAAGGTTAGGAGAAACGGTTAGGAGAAAGTCTAGTTCAGAAGTTACTTTTGAAACAACAATGAAACGTTTTTTTGAAACGTTTGTGTATAATATCTGAAACATTTCTTGAGAGACGCTAATCTAGCACAAGTTTTACGATATCTCCAGGTAGCTTTGCCATGTTCACATGCCTGGGATTTAACAAAGTTTGCTGGGTTGTTTCACTAAGGCTTCTCATGAAACATTTTTCCAGTGAAACGTTCTGAAAGAGTAGGTACACATGGAACATAATTTCAACTGAAACGTTTATGACGGCGACATTTAACGTTTCATACACGTCTCTGCATTCTTGTAGAGACAAAACAGCAAATTTGACCATTGTTTCACTAATAAGGCTTCTCATGAAACATGTTTCCAATGTAACGTTTCTGGAACAGTACTTATGGAACAGAATTTCAACTGAAACGTTTATGGATGCGGACATTTGGGAGACACATGAAATGTCTCTGCATTGTTGCAGAGACACAACCACCAAACGTTTCAAGCTATCGTGTCTTCGTTTCAGCAACGTTACAGATAAAGTTCTTTGCACAGTGGGCTATAGGTATAATGCTGAAATACGCTTTTTGTTCTTACCACATAGATAATATACTCGTGGAGACGTGGAGACGAATTTAAAAATGCATCTAGAAACTCAGTTTTGGATGAATTTGTAGATACGCCCTTTTGAATTTACACGGCAGAATTAGAAGCCCTCAATTTATGGTTTATTTATTATTAACAGCATGTTAACTTTTATTATTTGTGTTTCAGGTATATCGTAGCAAAACAACATTTCAGACCTAGTGATGTAATAATAAGAGAAACACCTTTAGTAGTAGGACCTTGCACCGGCTGTAAAGTGCTGTGTTTGGGATGTTATAAGAACTTGGAGAAAACACAAACATTTATAAAGTAAATAGACTCAAAATTTCATCAAAATTAATGCATAACATTTATTGCTATACCTACTCGAGATAAATCAAGTTCTCATAGTGAAGTAACCAAATTTGCAACTCCATTGTATAGAAGATGCGAGTTAGCAAAAGCATTATTGTTGACTCCATAACTTGCTTACAAAACCAGACTGAAAGTTTGTAGATTCGGTTACTTCGTTACCTTAAAAGCAATGCCATTGGATCTATATTTCTGTTTATCTATCCGCAGATGTCCTGAATGTGGTTGGCCATTGTGTTCGCAGAAATGCCCAGGATTCTGGAAAGAATACGGTCATACTCAAATTGAATGCTCTACATTAAAACAATGCCATTCCTCAAAAGAGCTAGACTATACAAATTTCGCGAACATGAGAATTCTTCTTCATGCAATTGTTCCACTGAGATGCCTGATTCTGAAAACAATAGATCCTTCTGCTTACGACATTTTAATGGACATGGAGAGTCACGACGAAATACGGAAAAACATTCCTGAAATTTGGGACACAAATCAAAAAACCGTCGTAGATAGGATTGTTAAAAACTGGGGACTTACCGAGTTTACCGCTGCAGAGATTCATAAGATATGCGGTATACTGGAGGTCGGTAACTTATTCAATATGTACATACCTACTTAACCTCGTACTTAACATTATTAGGAAAAATCAAGAAGCAGCGGGACACTTGCCTGGTCTTGTTTAATTCTTTTTTAGTTATGAGTAACTGCTTGTTTTTATCAATATCAAATTAACTATTTTTTACGTGTTTGATCTCTTTAAAGTTAGCCTATTTGTTCTTGAGTAACCCTGTGGTAGAGTTTGATGAACTGTTTTTTTTTTGGAGCAAAAACCCCCTCATTCCTAGAAAATTCAAGACCTACTAGATCAGTGTTTGAGAAGTAAAATTTTCTGAACTTGGATGAGCAATTTAAAAAAAATCTGGATACGCCACTGTATTCAGTGTCTCTCAAAACGGTTCTATACTAAAAAAAAATTGACACTTGTTCGTTATTAACGATTTTATAGTCTAATTTTATAGCGATTTAAAAAAAATCTGGGCAAGCCACTGAATTAATCGCCAGTATAAACAAATTTAGCTATAGAACCGTTAATTTTTAACAGGATTTAATAAAATTAGTATAGCAGTGTTACGGATCTCACACTTATAAAATCGGATTTAAAGACTGCAAATGTGCAAATGTGCAAATTCTCTAACACAAAAATAAAATACAACTTATAACCTCTAAATCTAAATAATCAGTTGTCCTCTTGTTTCCACACACAGAAACTACACCACTTGTCTATTACTTCACTTCTGTTTTCTACTTCACACTTCATAATTCACAAAATAACTGGCTACTATTACTCTGTGATACTTCAGCTCTCGCATTCAGGATATGACTGACTACTTCTAGAGCGCCGACAGCTCCCTGGCCGTGGAGCCTAGAAATGTCAGATGGTTAACGAACATTAGAACGCGGAACCATTCTGGTATTTTTTGTAGAATTCACACTTGCCGTCAATGTGTCATTCCTGTCGTATAACTAGAATTATCGTGAAAGTGTCATTTCCATGAATGGCTGCATGAGTCATGCATCATAAAAATTGAGGAAGTTAATAAAGAAATACGTATCTGGAATTGTTCGCGACGGTGTCGGTGTCTCGTTATAATAGTGTCGTTTTGAAATTATAATGAATCCATTGGCGTGACCAGATTTTTTTCTAAAAAGTATCGGTTATTTGACTTCATGAAGTTTTCTGACCAGATCTTTCTGTATGAATGCCCACAATGCCCTCTGTTTAACTGCAACAAAGAATACGAAAACATTATTTACAACTTCTGTGAAAATGTTGCTAACAGTTTTAGGAAAGCCTCCGTTCTCGAGGCGCCCATTTCTTGGGGATAATTAAGTAATGGAGTTTCTATGCTTCTAGTCAGAAAAAAAGGGAAAGCCAGCAGCACTCGTTTTTCCAATCCACTTGTATTGTAGAGTTAATGCCTTTGGGGAGCTGGAGCTCTAGAGTGCTGTGACAATTAATGGAGTTCTATGCTTCTAGTCGGAAAAAAGGGAAAACCAGCAGCACTCGTTTCCAATCCACTTGTATTGTAGAGTTAATGCCTTTGGGGAGCTGGAGCTCTAGAGTGCTGTGACAATTAATGGAGTTCTATGCTTCTAGTCGGAAAAAAAAAGGAAAACCAGCAGCACTCTGTTTCCAATCCACATGTATTGCAGAGTTAATGCCTTATTTGGGGAGCTGGAACTCTAGAGTGCTGTGACAATTAAATAACTTGATAGCTGCAAAATCTCTCACTCCCACACACCATTCTGTATTAAACAAAACAGGACCAAACAAGAAGAAAAATCATACGTGCAATCTTTGATTATATTGTAACAAATATAATGATATTGTATTAACTTAAAATCCTAATAAAAATTATTTTTTGAATTTCAGGTGAATTGTTTCGAAATTGGACAAGGTGTTAACATCCGTGGACTTTACCCAACTGCATTCTATATGTCTCATAGCTGTGCACCAAATACAAACCATGTGGATGAAGATGAAAATTATATCCTTACTGTGAGGGCGTCAGTGGATATAAATGTGGACGAACCAATTACTCTGAGTTACGCTTACACTTTGCATGTAAATATTTTGATAATATATAAATCAACAGTTCGTGTGATAATCCTATTAATTTTTAGAGTACTTTAAAGAGGAGGGAACATTTAAGGCACAATAAATTCTTCGAATGCCACTGCAAAAGATGCCAAGATCCAACGGAACTAGAAACTTACATGGGGGCTTTAATATGCCCAAAGTGCAAAATTGGCAAAGTTTTATCGGTAGATCCTTTGGATCCTAACTCATCATGGTCATGTTCTAATAAATCAACCAACGAAGAAAAATGTCTTGGGTATACAATTTCAGCCAAATCGATGCATTTACTTATTGAAAGGTGAGATTTAAAAAAAGGCTAAAGTATAACTATAAAGTTTCCTAGGTCCTACTATTACTTAATTATTAACCGATGGTATTTTGTACCAAATTTTATTTTAACTTTAGAACTTTTTTTTATTTGTAGGATATCAAAAGAAGTAGACAATATAGACACAAATGATGTAGACACCATGGAGGAATTTTTACATAAATACAGAAATGTTTTACATCCCTCTCATTATTTATGTTTAGGAGTTAAGCTACAACTGAGTCAAATTTACGGGAAAATATCCAAGTACCTTATTCATGAACTCAGCGACGAACATCTCAGAAGAAAAAAAGAATTGTGTGAAGAAATTCTTAAACTGTGTGACATAGTCGAACCAGGCTTTACCAGACTTAGAGGTGTGGATACATATGTTACTAATTTCATATGAGTTTTTTTATTAAATAAAAAAATTTCAGGAGTGACATTATATGAGCTTCATGCTCCTCTCATGATTCTCCTCACAAGAGAGTTTGAAGGACAATCACTGCCAAAACAAGATCTTAAAATTCGTCTAAGATATGTCGTGAGATGTCTGACAGAGGCAAGTATCATACTGAGCTTCGAGCCAAAATCTTCTCCAGAAGGCATTATGGGTATGGCAGCAAAAGACGCGCTAACTAAAATGAAAGGGTGGGAAAAAATCGTTGGGAAAATGCAAAATACTCAAATTGCGTAGAATAAGAAATTCCTGTGTACATTTATCTATTTATAAACTTTACTGTATCTGTATATACAGATTTGCTAAAAGGATGTGTCTACCTAATTCTTAATTCCTGAAGAAATTATAATATAATAATATGATCATAAAACATAGATGTTAAATTTATTTTATCATTCACAAAAATGTAACCGTTCTGTGTTACGCTACTGAACAGTGAACACGGTCTGCTTACTGTGATAAAATTCAGATGAAATTACCGTAACAACTAAAATGCGTTCACATTATTGCAGGGCCGTGTAACTGTATTTAATATACATAATTCATACAATACAGTACGGATTTGGTCCCCCTCACGTGACGTCATGTATTTTGGTGCGCATGTGACAAGATGCGCACATATAGGTATTTATATCGGGTGGTCCACAAAATTTTTCATCAACTTAATGCCTTGGAAGAGAGAGATGGCTAAAACAGTCATGTCTGAGCTCATTTTACTAAAATAATTCTGAAATAACTTTTGTAGTCAAATTCTCATGTGTCATTTAATTTCAATTCCTGTCAGTTTCATTAAAATATTAAAGATACTGCGAAAAACTATATTGCCCGTATTCACAAATGATAATTTCCTAAATAATTACGTAATTAATTAAAAAAGTGAGATGGAGATATGCAGTTTTTTGGCAATAGAATGAGATGGAGATAACTGATTACGTAATTATTTGGTAATTATCGTTTGTGAATACGGGCATATATGACTATAATTTAAGAACGTGATGAGATTACTGGTATGTTACTAAACACCTACCTTATTAATTATCACTTTTTTATGATTCATGACATTTTTGACCACCATTCTTCATAAATTTTGTTATTTTTTGTGCTTTGAAAGTGAAATTAAAAAAACGGTAAATGATAATTATTGGAACATTCAAGAACCTAAACTCGAACGGAAACCTCAAATTAAAATATTGTTTTATCCTCATTCAGAAAGAATATCCTGAGTTTCTGACATAACAACGATTTAGGGTACCTGTATTACCGACACTAAGGCTAGTAAGGGTCAGTGTCGGTAATTCAGATACCCTACAACGGCTCGAGTTGTTCATACTCCTTGACTTGAAATACAACCAATGCAAACTGCAATTAGTAAAGAGACTCAGCACCACACGTACTCGCAGATATCGTTACTGTTCCAGCAGGTTAGTCTTTACTCTAACTCTAACAGAGTTCATTATGCAAGTATAGTCATATTTTTGTTTATTTGTTCTATGATTTGTAGATCATTGATATTGGAGTAGTTCACTTACACACCTACCAATTGTTTGTGTGTTATCTTGCAGACATGCTTCATTTTATTCAAGGGCCAAGGCAATAGTTTTGATGAAAAATTTTGTGGATCACACGATACCTTGATTGTGATGTGACGCTCTTTTTTATGTGGAGCCTTGAAGAAATTACTATGTCAGATAATTCAAGGTTGTATAACAATAAACCGGAATGACGTCATTCCAATTTTTGACCATCGGCAACTTCTGAAGATTAAAGTTGATTTTGCACTATATTATTTCAAAACGCTTTAAAAGTACTAAAATTGGTCATTATTTACATCTGCGGCTCCTACAGTTTCACTATGGCACCTATACAGGGGTGGAGAACATACCTATATTAACACCAGGAAGGGATTCATTTGCTTTGCAAATTTATATTTAGCCAAAAAAAGAGGCATTAAGAGCCGCTCGTCCGGTCCTGGGTAGACGGCGTATAAATACATAGGAAGCACGTATTCGAAATGATGAATACGCGTCCAAGCCAACGATCGTAAGCGGCGGATGCCATGACAAGACACAGGGAGGGATTCGACCGGATATAAGATTTCTCATATCGTATCCAGAGTATAGCGAACGATGTCACGATTTTTGGAATGCAAATGCAAAATAAATGCAAAATTCAAAATAAAAACTGTGCTACTGTTTATCTCGAAGATATTCCTTGCCCTGAAAGTGAAAAAAAAATAGAAATTCGATCGTAGTGTCAAAGAGGCCTTAGTTATTGTGACTTTAATATTAGTTTGCAATGGCTGATCTTAGCTTCTTACCTACCCAGCACCCCTATTTCGCTCCTCGGTCCCGAAAAAATTTATGAAACTTAGGAGCCGCGGATGCGGATGTAAACAATTACCCTAAAATTAAATATTTAAAACAAGTCTTCTTGCGCGTAACTATTTTTTACAGTAGGTAGTTTAAAAAATTAATAATTTAAGGCAAGAAAAATGATGATTGCCTGTTAAACATTCAATTCGGGCAAAGTTGCTTCCCAAAAGTTCGGCTGTCAGTAGTGTCAGTTCGTTCAAATGACTTTTATTAGGGAGTCTAGCGTAGGTATGCATAAATAAGCAGTACTGGCCAAGTAGCCAACAAGCGAGGCCAGTAAGCTCTGGCAGCAGTGCAGCTAGAAGAAGAAGAACTCACTTATCAACTGCTTATCATTTTCACTTACACTTATCAATTATCATCCATCATTTAACATAACCAAGAAAAAAGTTGTTAATCATAATTTCACAAAGTTTCATAAGCCAAAAGTAATTTCTGCAAATTTTTGATTTTTAAGTGATGAATATGAACTGTTTTAACATAAATCAATTAATTTCATATGTAGTAACCTCCTGTTAAAATAAAAAAGTTAAATTATATCCTTTCAAAATGTTTTCCAGGCAATTATTGAAGAACTTTTATTCGGTCTCGAGTCGCCGACATCAAGTGTTACGAAATGCTGAAAATAGAGTCTTTAACAATGTCTTTGGTTTAACCACTAGTGTGAGGAACCGTTCGTATTCTCCAATGAACACAGTGATAATGTTTGTGCCACAGCAAGAAGCTTGGGTTGTCGAGAGAATGGGTAAATTTTACCGAATTCTAGAGCCGGGCTTAAACATTTTAATACCCATAGTTGATAGAGTTAAATACGTGCAAAGCCTAAAAGAAATAGCCGTGGACATTCCCAAACAAAGTGCTATAACTTCTGATAATGTAACCCTTAGTATCGATGGTGTTTTATACCTACGAATCGTAGATCCCTATCTGGCCAGCTACGGTGTTGAAGATCCAGAATTCGCCATAACACAGCTAGCGCAAACCACCATGAGATCGGAATTGGGTAAAATTTCTCTCGATAAAGTATTCAGAGAAAGAGAAAGTCTAAATGTGGGCATGGTAGAAGCAATAAACAAAGCCAGCGAAGCGTGGGGTATGCAGTGCTTGAGATACGAAATTAGAGACATTAAACTACCGCCGAGAGTGCAGGAAGCAATGCAGATGCAAGTAGAAGCGGAAAGAAAGAAAAGAGCAGCAATTCTTGAATCGGAAGGCATCCGGGAAGCGGATATTAATGTAGCCGAAGGCAAAAAGAGATCGAGAATATTAGCCTCAGAAGCCGAAAGACAGGAAAATATTAATAAAGCAACGGGTGAAGCTGCTGCAATTATTGCGATAGCTGATGCAAGAGCCAACGGTTTGCAATTGGTTGCCGAAGCGTTGAAGAAAGATGCTGGGCCTAATGCTGCCTCATTAAGTGTAGCAGAACAGTATATCACCGCTTTTAATAAATTAGCCAAGACCTCGAATACCCTGATATTGCCCAGTAATGCCGGAGATGTTACTAGTCTAGTTGCTCAAGCAATGACAATTTATTCTTCATTGTCAAAAACACAAAGCATAGGGGCTAATAATAGGTCTACGAGCGGTGAACATGTTGATAAAATGTCTTCTCATGATAATTTGGAAGAATATTTTAGTGATCAGGAAGAATTAAAAAAACACAGAGAATTGAAACTGGATACAAATCCTCTTCCAGATAAAAAGTAATCGAATCAGTACGAACCAGACATTTTAGCGTGTAAGTCTCTCTTTAACCCCTTTGATACTTGATTGAACTGCCAGTTTGGTAACGTCAAAGTAATAAAATTCTTCAATAAAAATCATTTGAATAACGGACAAGAATAGGTCTTATAAATTTCACATAAAGAGAGATAAATAATGTTTTTTTTTTTGTTAACTACTACAATTAATTTAATCATATTTACATAGAAATTTGGGCTTTTATAATTTAATTACAATAATTCAATGTCACTTTTGTTTGCTGAATAGCTGGTCCAAGAGCAGGTCTTATCTATTGTTATATTGGTGAAAAGTCACTCTTTGAAATTTAAACAGTCCGAAAGTTTTCTCATATATGACATGCCAAATGGGAAAAAAGGTAATGTCACCAAACTGACAGTTGAATGAATTATGAAAGGACCCCGCAGAATCCTTATGGGAATTGGCCGCGGTTAAATTTGTTGTACTTTAGGGATCAGTAGTATTCGATGAGTAGATCGAATACTACCTGTTAGTTCTCAATACGATTCCTGTTCTCAAGAATTCACCTCTAAAGATGGATTTATCCTATCGAGGCAGTTTAGTATATATTTTTAAATATTGGCCACCCTAATTGTTTTAGAGATAAATCTTAGATAGATCATTTGTTAAGATTGAAAAACTGCTTCCTTTGATGTAGTTACATCATAAGTCTGTTGGGCCATTTTCCAGAAAATTGGGCAAAAGTTTTGAATTTTAATAGTCATTTTTGTAATTGCCTTGGCTATGACCAAGGAGGATGAACAATAAAGAGAAGCGTGTATTTCACAGTAAATTTTCGGTAACATTTTGCATTAGTACTGCCGCCTTTGACCGAGGGCGCCACCATGGTATACGCTAAAGTAACTATAATGGCGCCACCACGTAGGCAAACTTGACAATTCGATGCGTCGAGTACCCCGTGCACGCTATTCATTTTAATGTATTTCTAATTATAAACATGAGATCGTTCAGGGATTTAAAAAAAAAGAGGAAATTGGTGTTTTTATCGAATTGAGTTTTTTCGACTTTCCGTCTAAATCATGGGAAATCTAAATTACGGAAAAACTGGATTGTTGCGGTACGTCGAATCACGAGTACCTATACAGGTGTCAATTTGAAAACTTGCCATCCCTGAATTCTCCCTTGATAAATGTTTCTCAAAGAAATCCCGAAACAAATCAATTTTCCAATTTATTGATGTAAAAAAAATTATACAGGGTGTTCCTTGACCCAGTAATGACGACATTTTCTATTTATTTTTTAATGGGACACCTGTATATTAATACATTTTCAGATTGTCTGAGAAAATCCAGTAAGAATGGATTTTGTTGGGATTTAACTGAGTAGCTTATGAGTTATAAACCAGTGAAAATCGCAGTTTTTTATTTTCAAAGCAGCTTGTTTTGAAAACGACATGTCCCTATCTTTACTTTTAGAGCGTTATCATATTGTGTAGATGAAATTATTATACAGGGTGATGAAAATTAATAGATTTTTCGTCACTGTACAAAAATTTCATCCACACAATAGGATAGCGCTTGAAGTTAAGATAGGGCCATGTAAGCCGTTTTACGATACCTTGAGCCGTTTTCAATGTGAGATGCTTTGAAAATGAAAAACTGCAATTTTCACTTGTTTATAACTCCGAAGTTACTGACTGAGTTTAAACTCCAACTGCAAAAACCATTATTATTGGATTTTCTCAAGAAATATGAAATACTGTGTATATGAAATATAATCTATGATACACAGGGTGCCTCATTTAAAAAATAGACAATGTTGTTATTACTGAGTCAAGGAACAACCTGTATAAAGTTTTTTTTATGTCAATAGAACATAAATTAAATTGAAAAATTGACCTGTTTCGGGATTTCTTTGAGAAACATTTTTCGAAGGAGAATTCATGGTTGTCAATTTTTCAAATTGACACCCTGTATACTTAATATACTCAGTTTTACAGGGTGTTAGTAAATAAGTGCGACAAACTTCAGGGGGTGACTCTGCATGAAAAAATAATGACAGTTTGCTATAAAAAATCTCTTGCGTACCATTTTTTTCTTTAAAAAAAATGTGATCATTACCCGTATGCGCGCCACTGTTGAACATAAAATTCTTAATTTCATGTCAAAAAACGCGCAATCACTTCCTCTTAAAATCCACCAAACTTCATTTGCATATCTCAACCGGTTTCAGAGCAAATAAATAAATCGTCAGTTTTTAAGTAAACTTATAACACACAAACATTAGCATTTGCGCACATATGTTTGTATAGCAAACTGTCATTATTTTTTCATGTAGAATCATCCCCTGAAGTTTGTCGCCCTGGCACTATTTACTAACACCCTATACATATACTCCTGAATCTCTCTTTAGATAGAAAATTAATGTAAAATAATATAAGACATTTAACTAATACTAATAAACAATAATACTGCTATAAATTTTTTCGAGCTGTATTTCAGGTGAAGGGTTCCAAATCATAGTCAATAAATCAGTTTCTGAGCAGCGGAATGTTTAAACAGCAATATTTTCCAGCTTTACAGCTGCAAAATATGTCCAAAACTCTTTTAAACTTACATAAGCTGAATAAAAAAACCCGTAACATGAATAAAATCGTGAAGAACTGTGAACTTATTGTGTTGATAAGAAAAGTGATATTTTTTTAAATGAAACAATAATCATATTATCACCTGAACAATGGGACAGTTGAGGACTTTTTTGGGAGTCACGCCCATGGAGATTTATGATTAACTCATCGAGTACTACCGATCCCCAAAGTTTGGATAAATTTAACCAGTAGCCAATTCCCATAAGTATTCTGCGGGGTCCTTTATTTTAAAATAGCTTTTCTCAAAAAATAAAATAAAATTGATAATGTTTTTTTCAAAAACCGAATTCGAATAATTAAATTTAGCCGCTCAATTTTATAATATGAGGCCCTTGAAGACGGTTTAATTTTACAAACATTTCTTTCTGTTGTAGGTATCTAATTTTAAGTGACATTAATGAAACCTCAGTTCATTCAGCAAACTTTTATAAATATTCCTATTTTTTTCAGGTAAATTCATGGTTTTTGGCTGAGCCGGAAGATTTAAGCACAATTAAAATGTTCCATCTTTGAAATAAAATGATTGTTTGTTTTAGAATTATCGAAACTGAATATATATTTTAATAACTTGATCTTGGTTTATTTTATCACTATTATTAACATTAGTTTAGTATTAATGGTTCCTGTTGCTGTAAAAATTTTCCTATTGTTAACATTTGAATTTAAATTGTAATAATGAGGTAAAATAAAAAGAAGACAGTAAATTATCAATTATCATCCTTGTTTACATTGCAATTTTGAGGTTATGAGTAATGTCAAGGTCAGTGTAGTCGTAGTCCAGTACCAGTACCCAATATCCAACACCAACAGTGATAGTGCTAATAAATTCATTGAACTGGCAGTATTTTTTTTAGAATTTTTTCATTCCATAGAATTTACATATTATATTTTATTATTAGTCATTTAAAAATCAAATACAATCATAATGTTCAGTAAAAATATCCTTAGATCTGTGAATTTAACTTCAGTAAGTCACTTGTAAAAATATTTTTAATTAATCCATTACATTATTTATTTAATATTTTCAGGTAACTTTGAAGAGGCTGTTTTCAGACGAAAAATTAATTTCTTCCAATTTCACAAATGGAGTAAAAACTATCAAGATGTGCCACCCACCTACAAGGTTATTCAATGATTTAATTTATCTCATGATTTTTTTTTATCACTTACAAAGTTTATGATTGAGTGTATGATTTTTTTAATGCTGATGGTGTCATTCTGAGAAAAAATTATCTATCGCAGTTAGCATTAGACAAAATGTTAAATACTTCCTTTTCAATAATAATAATTTGTAGGTACCTAATAAAAAATATGGTTTTTAAAATCGAGTAAAAACCTATATAGGTACCTAATAAGTTTGAATTCCAGTTTGGAATGATTAGAATAAGATAAAAGCTGTAGATTGGATTTTTATTTATCTTTTTTTTTTTTTAATTTACTTTTTTTATTAAAATAATTAAATTAATAAAGCATGGACTTTTTTCGCTTGCTGATAATTGAAAAAATATTATTAAAAAATTGAGCACTGTCTAGATTCTGAATATAATCGAGGAATAACCCCCCCCCCCCACAACCCCCCTGGAAGTTGTCCACCGTGATCATAAAACTTTTTTTTTAATTGGGTAAAATGATAAGGGCCCCATCCAAGATCTGTACCGCTTGAGCCTCCACTTGACTGGATTCACCTCTGGTCACAAAATTAAAACCAGAGTATTTACTTATTATTATAATATAAACAAATAATTCAGTGATGCTCATTTTAGCATTTAAATTAAAAGCAAACATTTTTCAGACTTTCCCTATTATAAAGGCATCTTTCAAATATAATCCAAGATGGGATTATATTTGAAGTGTATTATTTTATATTTATAATTAATTTCTCTGATAAATACATAAAATGGGCTGTTTTTACTGTAACTTTAACTGAAGCATTGCTTGATTTAAAGCAGGTTTTGATTAATCGCTTGGGACCATTTTGAAAGGTATAACACTTTATCAACAATGTTGTAAATAAATAAATAATAAATAAAACAAAGTTTTATACATTTTATTGTTCTCAAAACAAATATATATTTAACTGTTATACATTTGATGTGGCATAATAATGATATATAATGGTTCCAGAAGAAGGTACCTACCCAAATTGTTTCAAACAATTTCAGATTTCAAACTGTCTACCTGTTTGACAATATTGAGAATTGAGCCATTATTTACGAATCAGTTTGTTGACTAAACTATTCGAGAAACAGTATAGCCCCAGATCAAAATTTTTGACCAACGACATTACTAAAACTTCCATTTCTTCAGAAACGGGCAAACAGAATTTTCCCTGAACCGTAAGTTTCTGCTTGTCGCTTCTCCGAAATGGCTTTTTTTAGTAATGTCAGTTACTGCCAAGGGCGAACTTAGGGGAAGGGGCACGTGGGCACGTGCCCCCCTTCAGATGCTTTTGAAAATCATAGAAAAACATAAAAGAAAACTGTCTTTATTTTGTATTTAATTTTTTGAAACTATTTTCATATTAAATTACGAGAATCTTGTCATTATAGCATGTTGGCTGAATGACACTAGGTATATGATTTATGAGTGGAGAGAGATGAAAGCGTTTACACTGAACACTGTAAACGCAAAAAAGAATCTGATAGCTAGTCCAGTAGACTTGCTTGCCAGCGATGTTGTCTAACCTGTATTTTTTAATTAAATTGTCGTGACACAGACTGCAAATTGTTACCGCTTCGCTAATTTCCGTATCAATATGACAACGTATAGTTCTCCATCCTCTCTTAAAATGCATCATCCCTAGTATAGCTATTTTATCCTGTGTATTTCTACATACCTAGCATCATTCAACCAACACAGTAATTTGTTTGTTACCAAATATTAGAATAGAACACTTTTTGCCCATCTGGGTTTCTGACACTTGTGCCCCTTCCAGAAAAATTTCCTGGAACCGCCCCACCCTGGTTACTGCCAACAATTTTGATCTGGGACGATAGTAGTAAAAAAGTCAAAATAAAGAAGATCCACGGACTAATATTTATTTTATTATTAAAGTGCATGAAAAGGAGCACTGGAAATGATTTAAATATCATTGTAATGAAGATCCGGAAGTATCAGAAGACAATATTACTTGGAGGTGATGGGAAAATGGCTCAATAACTTGTTGGGGGTCTCTAAGGAAACCTAGAAAATATTTCAAATAATCCTCTCTTGAAGTTAAGAATTCAATTAATATTTTTTAAGAATTTTCAACAATTTGTTTTTGTCCAGTAATTTTTTACAAATTAATTTTTTTACATTTTAGATTTTTTATTTAATTTAAATCTTATGAATTTTTAATCCAGACAATTTGGCAAGGTAGAATTTTGATAAAAGTACACTGTTGCAATGCAATGGTGTAAAAATTTATATAGGTACTTGGTACTTACCATAATGCAGGGGTAATTGAATGAGTGCGAAAACAATCAGGTTTTACCTACCTACTTCTTTATTGAATGTTAATCAGGTTTTTGTTTTTGAAATGAAAACAAACCATTCACCCCTCTCCTGTTAAGATGGGACCCTTGAAACAGGGTCTCAAAAGAATAATTTCTAATTTTTTCCTTAAATAGATATGGAATAAATTACAGAAATGAAATTTAGTAGGCAGCCGTTGCCTATCATTGAGAGAAAGAGCAATTATTTAAAAACAGTTTCTTATAATTACTTTTATTTGAGAAAAACACTTCACTTTATTATTGTTTGTCTTGAACTTGAATATTTAAAATCTAACCAATTTATTTAAAAAAAAAATCATACACTCTGTATATTACATTATATATTTTATACCAAAGCAGTAATTTATTTGTTTAGGAATTCCCTATCAATTGCAATGATGGAAAAGCTAATAAACGCAATTAATGAAGACCAGGCAAATATTGATCTACGAGTACTTGTTTTAGCTGCAGAAGGTCCCGTATTCTCAGCTGGACATAATTTGAAAGAACTTGTAAATGTTTATTTTAATTTTTTTTTAATCTACTGCTGTAAACAAAACCATGGGCATCTGTAAAGATTAGATAATATATTGTCTAAGGTTTTATTATATTCAGTGTTCAAAAAATAAGACATAAGCTCAGTGATGCTTTTATAAATTATAGAAGAATGCTTTAGTTGAAAAATTTGATCAAAAATACTATTTTTCTACAGATGCTTAATACCTGTGGCAACTCTGTACTCTGTGACAATATAAATTTCACTGATTAGTTAATACTAACAGCATACTGAATATGCTGAATTGTATAATATTATGATTTATGAATATGCCATTTGTAATTTTGCAGCAAAAATTTGTAAATTTTTGTTGCTCAATAACAACATGCCATTATGCTTGGGTGCCATTTTTTGAACAGATGTAAGATTAGCCTTTTATGCTTTTGTTTATGGTAATTACATAAGAGCTTTAAAGTCCAAATATCTAAAGAAAAGCTTTAATGGAAGGGAAAAGAAGACAGACACTACGACCTCAGAATCAGTTTAAAAATTTTGACAGTTAATTTACTTCCAATTAGAGCTTTTTATTTATTATTATCTATTATTTTATTTACATCTATGTTCTAATAATATGTTAATATAAAATTTTCTAAAAATAAATAACAGGATCCAAAGAACGGCCGGGCAAATCAAGAGAAAGTATTTCGATTGTCATCAAAACTAATGAGTAGTATAATAGATTCGCCGGTACCAGTGATAGCACAAGTAAACGGAGTAGCTGCAGCAGCCGGTTGTCAACTCGTAGCTCAATGTGACTTGGCAATTTGTACTGAAAAGAGCACATTTTCAACTCCAGGGTAATATTGAAAGATCAAGAAAGCATGATCAAAGTTATCCATGAAAATTCTTGAACAGTATCCATGTGTGTTGCTGAAGAAGCTATGTGAAGCGCTAAAAAAACAACAAACGCTAAACTCTCTCTTGTGTTACTTTGCCATAAATTTTAACAGCAAAGGCGTTTGTCATAATAATCGGGGTCCTAACGCTAACTAACAAAACCATTGATTGATGTTTATCGATAATAATTGAGCATTTTGTTGCCTATTTCATTTACATGGAAATCAAATATTGACATTACTGAAAACAGTAATATATTGGCTTGGCAGATAAATGGCGTCATTAATAAGAGGTTTAAAAATTTATTGATTGTAGATTGTACTAATCAAAATTTAGAGGCTTACCAAACCTTACAAAGTGTTTTTTCTCTAGCAGTGTACCTCTACTTTTTGACCAAGAATCTAAACTACCTAACCAGCCATACATTACAAACAATTACAAGCATGTATCATTTATCATTCCTAAATCACATAATATATCGTGTGAGCCAATAAAAACTTAACACGTAATAAATTGCATCTTTTATTAGGTCAACTGTTCAAGATTAGCTTAGTCTTACAAATTTTTATTCCTCAAACCAACTGGTCTTTATTTTGTTATTGAGTAAGTGGATAGCAGTTATAATAACTAAGATAATCCACAATTTTTATGGTTCTAATACTCAAAAAAAGACAGGCCTTATAAATTTATGGATTTCTTTGATCTCGGTCTATTATACTTATACACTCAAGTTGTATTTTGATAAGTGTAAATTTTCGTAGAGCTTCTTTTGGAATATTTTGTTCTACGCCAGGAGTGGCACTTGCGAGAAGCATTAATAAGACATCGGCTTTGAAAATGTTACTCACAGGACTACCGATCTCGAGTGTGGAGGCCAAAAGGATTGGTTTAGTGACAGACGTCTGCACCGAAGAAGACTTGGATAAAGAAACTGACAAACTGTGCGATGCAATAAGAAACAAAAGTAGATCAGTGATAGAGCTCGGAAAAAGATTTTATTACAAGCAAATTCACACCGACCTGAAAAGTGCCTATAAAATAGGTGAAGATGTGATGATTGAGAATTTACAGATGAAAGACGGTCAGGAAGGGATTAAAAGTTTTATCGAAAAGCGTAAAGCAAGTTGGTCACATGAAAATGAGAAATAAAATGAAATATTTTTTTTATATACGTATTATATTTTTTCAATAAATATTTTGGGTGATTTGTTCTGGGTTGAATTTGTTAACTATTCCAATACCCTCTAGTTTTTTTACATATTATGGAGTACATAAATGTATTCTAATAACTGGATTTCAAATAGGTGAAATAAGTAAACTAAAAAATTGATATCAATAAAAATTTTGAACCACACTATCAAGAAAATAAATTTTACTGTATTGATCAATAAATGCTCACATTTTTGGGTAATAACTAATATTTATCACGCAACAAGCTTATAATGAAGGCTATTAATCACCCTATACTATAAGTGTATTAATAGCCAAAACCTACATTCGTTTTTATAGGACACATTAAACTTATTAAAAAAAAAAAAACATTCATGTAGTTGTTGCTGAACACACCCAAAATTTCACGACTTTGTTGACATTCTTGTTATCTCGTATCTTAGAAAGCCGATTAGGTACCAAATACTGTATTTCTATTGGCCAGTTAATGTAGCATAATGACTCATTATAATAGGCCTAACCTACACAAATTATTATTTATTTTTCTTCTCAAACAATGTTGCCCATATCTCAATATTTGAGTGCAAGACTGGCCTAAGCCTAATTTGCCAAGCTGTTCATAGATGGAGCTACAAGTACTGTTTTAGATGTGAGGTTTGCGCTCTCTCAAATAAATGACTGGCCTAAAGTAATCAGTATTTATACTTTCCCTGTGTAAGAGAAAGCCACTTTCAGCCAATTTATTTGAGAGAATGCAAACCTCAAAACTAAAACAGTCCTTGTGGCTCCATCTATGAACAGCTTAGCAAATTAGACTTAGGCCAGTCTTGCACTTAAATATTGACATATGGGTAGTCCTGTTCGAGAGTAAAACCTTTTACGACCTTTGTAAACTCATCTTTTGATTTTTTGCAATGCTTTGTAGGCATCAAAGAATGGACAATCAAATCAAGAAAAAGTATTTCAATTAGCATCAAAATTAATGAGTAGCATCATAGATTCTCCAGTACCGGTAATAGCAAAAGTAAACGGAGTAGCCGCAGCAGCCGGTTGTCAACTCGTTGCTCAATGTGATTTGGCAATTTGTACTGAAAAGAGCACATTTATAACTCCCAGGTAACACTCGTGAATTCAATAATTAAACATAATAAAGACATCCACGATTTCTACCCACTTATGCTACCTACACAAAATCTTGGATGCCTTTTTTATGGATCTTATAGATATAACAATAATTAACAAATTTATTTTGATACCTACTGATGTAATTTTTCGTAGTGCCAATTATGGAGTGTTTGCTTCTACCCCTGGAATCGCACTTGCTAGAAGCATTCATAAGACATCAGTACTGAAAATGCTAATAACAGGTTTACCAATGTCAAGTTCTGAAGCTAAACTACGAGGTTTAGTGTCAGACGTCTGTGCAGAAGAATCGCTGGATGAAGAAGTTGATAAGCTATGCGTCGCAATAAAAAGTAAAAGTAGATCTGTAATAGAACTTGGGAAAAGATTTTATTACAAACAAGTCGAGACGGATGTGAAGAATGCTTATAAGATTGGTGAAGAGATAATGATTGAAAATTTGCAAATGAAAGATGGTCAAGAAGGCATTAAAAGCTTTATTGAAAAACGCACAGCAAACTGGTCTCATGAGAATAAAAAATAAGTACAGCAACTTTTATGAAATATATTTTTATAATTTGGGTTAATTTATTTCTATCCTTTAATAACCAAATTCTTGATACTTACCTTACCTCAAAGCTTCAGAAGTTCACAATTAATTTAAAATGAAAAATATTAGTTTTCCATTATCTCACAAAAGTTCTGAAGGCTTCCAGGAATAAACGATAGGTCTGGATCAAACAAGGGGTCCCCACAAATACACTGTGGAGCTACAAAAGTGGAGACCAACTTTTAACCAAAAGTCACTTCTATTTCTGGTGGCATAAAAATGTGGGCTTTTGAGTAAATGAGATACACTCATGAATGTCAACGTTGATCGATACCAACTTTAAATGATGGAATAAATCAGAATTTATTAAATTAATGGCACATTTTATAAAACCAAAAAATGATAAAATACAAATTTTATTTATAAAACAATCTATGGTACTACCTTATTTATTTAAAGTGTAGGAAAGTACAGAGATATTGAATTTAACATTAATAAAACAAAATCGTCGTGTTCCAGTTATTTAGGTTAAAAATGTAATATCATTATTTCTTACCCAAAGCTTTGTTAGTTTGGTCTGCTTTTAATTTAGCAGCAGTTTCTCTTTCTGAAACAAGAACACACAATTTAAAACATGTTCCATTATTACAATTCATAACTACAAAGTCATAATAAAGTCACTAACCTTTAATTTCTTCTTCTCTTCTCTTTTTGGCGTCTTCCCTTTGTTGCTTAATAATTGCTAATCGAGCTAGATCAGCTCTTGCTTGTTCAGTTTTACCTTCAGCATGAAGTTTCTGATAATGCGCTTGAGCTTTCTGCTTTTCTATTTCTTCTCGCTCCCTGCGCGAGAGCTGGGGAGCACTAGACGCGGTACTTGCCAGTTCCGAGTTTAATGTGTTCAATTTCTTACTCTTTTTCTGTACTCTATTTGGATTTTCTATTTCTATTAACTTTGAAACTCCCTTTGCTTTAGCCTGAAAACAGAGGTGTTTAAAACGTTAAACAAAAGCGGCAAATTAGGGAACATGATTCATGTCATTATGTCAAAAAAAGTTTAATATTTGTCATAAATATCACTGAATATCATGGAAAAAACCAGAAGTGAAACAGTTTAAAGTGATATTGATGTTATTCGGTGAAAAATATGTTCAATTTTTTTTTTCTCAGTGTGACAAAATTTTTAAATCAATAAAACGTACATCTTCGTCCTCCTCTGATTCACTCTCAGAGCCTTCGTCACTTTTGTCAGACGCAGCTTCTTCTTCGCTAGACTCGGCATCATCGCCCTGCTGTTGTCTCCATTTCTTCTTCTGTTCTTCACGCCTCCTTTCTTCCTCTAATTCTTCGGGGTTAGTGAATCGGCGATTCTTTCCCTTGTGGCTTGTATACTTTCCTACAATAAAAATCCAGTTCTAGGGTGAAATTGTTTATAATAATCGTGAGGTGACAAAAATACATTTTAATAAGTATGAGTTATGAGTAATAAAGTAATTTTTGCAGTGGATTGCCTATAGATGATGGGAATATCGCAAAACTAGAGTTGTAGTTGTTAAATTTTTCAAGGTTGATATCCATCAGTTGTTGAAGTATGCAACTACTCTAATATTTTTTCTTATTTTGATAATTATTATTATAATATTTTTTTTACATAGAGTGATCTGAACTCACCCCTAAATTCATGTCATTTGTCATTTTCATCTTCAGTTGAGACCCCACTAGGGCATCGATTGTTAATGAATGAGGGAATAGAATTGTATACCTGAGCCTGAGCTCGTGGTGTAATTGTTAGTAAAAAAAAACAATCCGACAAGTCCATTTTTTTTTTTTTATAAAAATACCCAATGACTCAGAATTTCAGTCACATTAAAAGGGTTACCTTGAAAACATTATTTGAGCGGCTTTTCTAAAAACTATGTTTACCTATGTGACTTTGTTGGGTTTGTCGAGAAAAACATCGAACCAGTTTTAAGACCATGGAGCAAAATAGAGTGTTGGGTGGGTAAAATATGCACGAGCGAAGGATTATGCTTTATATCACCCATGCATCCTTATTAAGGTCACTCTCAAACTAATGGATCATTTAAAAATGGCCAGGAACACTTACCAAAAGTCAAATAGAAATTTTTTGACAGTTCCATTTCTAATAGCCAATTAAATTTTGATATTTTTTGTTATGCGGTACAAATCACCAAATCAGTTCAGAGAACGTGTTCCAATCTGAGGTAAATTTTACGAAATTTACCTAAATGCGTTCCGGAATTATAATTATGAATGACACAATTATTGTCAATTTTACCGGTCAAATTATAAAACAGAACGTCTCCCCCAGTTCCCATTGCTCTGTTTGTTACCTATTCGTACCCCTGCGCTGAATTTTAGTGAATTTTTTAATAAATTTTGTTTATGGTTTGCACTTTGCTGTAACGACAATGGAGGAAATTGAAGAGCTAGAACTGACCAGTAATAAAAATCAGAATGCAGCTGCCTCCATTTCATCCATGATGAGCTGATATGGCGACTTCAAGTTTCAAATACACCTCGATGAGAATAGATGTGACGAAATGAACATCAAAATTAGTAATCTTCAAATTCGATGTCTTATTCTTTGCACCCAGTTAGAAATTTGTTTGATTTATAAAAGCGTCTAAGCTGGCTATACTCTCTATTGTTATAAATAATATGTGTGTGTGAGTAAAGTTGAACATTCATGTGCTTCAAATAATCGAGATGACGACTGCAGGTGTTAACGTGACAAAAGTCAGACGAGCATATTTAGAGAAAGCAAGGGAGATCCGAGGTTTTCAGCCCTGCAGCGATGAAATGAAGGAGTTCCAAGGACAGTCTACCTTTAGCCAGCAAATTGGACGGTAGAGCTCGAGAACGAAACGAGTACCTACGTAGGTATACTCGGTACTTATTGAGTTTCGGGATTTGCGTGGATATTAAGGTGAAGACCGACCGGAGTGTTGTGTACTATAGTAAGAGGAAATCAACCCTGAGCACAGCCAGGTTAAAGCAGTAAGCAATCACCATTAAAATAACTACTAAATAATTAAAGATTATAATAAAACCCTTAAACTATTAAATAAAAGATTAAAACCTCATCTAATAATAATAACAATAATAAATTATAATAGTAATAACTCCAAATAACTAAAACGAAAATCCTGATAATTAATAAATAAATTACTTTGTTATCGATACCATAATCCATAAAATAATATTACGATCTCCTTTGAAATTTAGGCACGTGCGAAGAAAGAAGACTTTAGTTAGGTATCTGGAAGCATGCTATTTTCTTTTATTAGCTATAAATTGTAGACTATTACTTGTTTACTATTGATGATTTTAATAATTGTTCTGATTGGAAATTTGATTTAATGAATAAATTAAGTTAAGTTGTCGGGTTTCGTTTGCTTTTGAATTAATATTGCCCATTAGCCCTGAATTTGAATACTTAAAGTTCATAAAAGAGTCTCTAGCCGAGGAAAGAATTCACAAAATTAGTAGAGTTAAAATTTGCACGAGTGCATATTTGGCGACCAACGTGTGGGGCACGAAAACAAAAATAATAAAAAAATAAACAAGATTCAAAAGAATGCGAAACCTTGAAAATTGAATTTTATGATGTATTGTGTACATAGCGAGCTTAGACGAGAGGAACAGTAATGCTTACTAGAGCAAAGAGTAAAGCAAATAAACAGCATCAAGTGATGGAAGGAACCAATAGTGAAATGGCAAAGTCAAAAAGTTTGACAGATATACCTGTAGGTGAGACTGAAAATATACGGGAAAATTCTCAGGGGATGAGTCAGATGGCATTTGTTGCTGAGAAAATTGAATTAGGCAATGCGCAATTAATGCAGCATTTTTTTAATAATATGAGAGGATTTGGGGAAGATATTGTCAAATCGAATGAGAGACTATTAAAATCTGTAACAGATTCACTGGCAAATAAGATAGGAGAAAATCGAGGGGAAGACGAAATAAGGAGTTATTGTTTAAAAAATTCGATGAAGGGACTAAGTTAGTTATAGAAAGTGTAAAAGAAATAGACCAAAAGCAAAAAAGTGTTATCGAAACAATGGCTTTAAAATTTGAGCAAGTCGTAAAAAAAAGTACTACGGAAGTAGTCAGTAAAGTTCTAAAAGAAGTGACCGGTTTGAAAGGCATAGAAAAGGTTGGAAATGAAAATGAAAAGCAGAAAAGGGATCATAAAGAGTGGGAGAAAAATTCAGTTGAGGTTGGAAAGCTGGGTAATAGTGAAAAATCGTCTAGAGAGGATGCAAATTTTACTAAAAAGGGGGGTGCGAGTTTTGAGGCTAATTTGAGCGGGAATGGAAATCCGCAATTGTATTTATCACTATTTAGGGAATTAGGAGGTTTCAATTTGAGGTTTGATCCGAAATCATCAACAAACCCGGTCCAATTTTTAAGAAATTTTTGTAAGATTGCAGAGGAGGCTATGGTTCCTATAGATAGGCGGTTAAGTTTAATTTCAAGGTTGATAGTAAATGAGGCAAGAAATTGGTTCGAGTGGAGAGAGGTTGAAATTTGTTCCTATGAACAATTCGAGTGGGAGTTTTTAGACCGTTACTGGCCAATAAGTAAAGAAAGAGAACTGCTAAGAAAAGTTCAGTATGGGGAATATGATGAAAAAATTTCCAAATCGGAGTATTTTTTAAAATTGATGAGAGACGCGTCGTATCTTAGAAATCCTCTAAAAGATGCGGAACTAATTCCGTTAATCATTGCCCATTTTCCGTCTAATGTAAGAAATATTTTACCATTGAATAGTTTGAACGATCCTTGTGTGATCGAAAATTATTTGAGACAGTTGGATGAGATGGAAGGTCGTTCGCGTCGATACCAAAATCAAAATCGTTATCAAAGCAGGCAGAATAATGGCTACGATTGGAATGATAGAGAGGAACGTCGTAGGTATCATGATAATGATAATAATGAGAGCAGGGGAAATTATTACATGCGTCCGGAACAAAACAGAAACTATAATACCCAACCGTCTCTGAATTACAACAATACACGAAATAATCAAAATAATAGTGCGTCATGGCGTAATGATAGAAGACCTCAAGGTCAGGTAAGAGATTTTCCTCCCAGAAATAATAATCATTCTAACCGAGAGGTAAATATTGTCGAGCGTGTCGATTTGGAAGTAGCAGGGACCACCGGGGTAGCTGTTGAGGTTGCGAGCGCAGGAATTGGTGAAGGCAGAAATAACAGGTGTTCAACTGAAGGGCAGTTTTATAGTACTAGTAGTGTCGAGGAAAATGTAAATGTCAGGGAACCAGAACGAACAGTGCAAATTCGTACGGTATTTAACCAAATCGGAGATAAAATCCTGAATGAAGACCATGAAACGTTGCCAGGTGTACCCGAGTGTCCGTCCATAGAGGTAAAGATTGAAAGTTTAGGCCCAATATATGCGTTGATTGATACTGGCGCTCAAGTGAGTTGTATCTCTAAAGAATTAATAGATAAAATTAAAAAAACAAAGGAGGGTTTATTGTTTTTACCGGCAACAGGAGTTACTTTGGTAGGCGCAGTAAGAGGTAAGAGCCAGAAAATAAACCACCAGGTCCAGCTTAATCTGACGATAGACAAACAAATAACACCGGTGTCGTTTTTAGTGGTGCCGAATTTAATTAGAGATATGATACTTGGATACGATTTTATAGTAGAACATCAAATTATAATTAATTCTGAAACTGTAACGATTAAGGGAAATTTTAACAATGAATCGCAGGAATTTGCCTATAGTAATTGTGTTCGTCGTGACGATGGTGTTAGGGTTGATTATGCTGAGTTTAAAAATGAAATAAAACCGGAACCTAAGAATTATACAATGGAGCAAATACAAGAAATTGTTGAAAAAACTGAGACATTAAATGAAAGCGAAAAAATGGAGTTATTAAAGGTATTTGGCAGACATAGTAAGGTTTTCTCGGAACAACCCGGCTGTATGAAAAATTATGAACATAAAATAGTGATGAAAGATGAAACTCCATTTTGTTGTAAATCATACCCCGTTCCACACGCTTATCGGGAAGTAATTCATGAGCAAATTCAGGAAATGTTAGAATGGGGCGTAATCGAAAAGGCTCAAACCGAATATATTAATCCATTGGTCGTCGTTCGTAAACGAGATAATACACCTCGAGTGTGTCTAGATGCAAGAAAATTGAATAGTAACATGGAAGCGGACCATGTAATTCCTCCAAACCCAAATGAATTGTTGTATTTGTTTAAGCCAGGGCAAAAATTGAGTGCTTTGGATCTAACTAGCAGTTATTGGCAGGTTTTGATAAGGCCAAAGGATAGGAAATTTACAGGTTTTTTATACGAGAACGAAACCTATGTTTTTCGTAGGTTACCTTTTGGTTTAATGACTTCAGTAGCAAGTTTTATTAGGGGATTAAATGTAGTATTAGGGGATGATGTACAGTCATGCTGGAAGAAATTTAGAAAAAAAAAAAATTTATTAACTTCAAAGAAAGAAATTTTGTTTTGATTTCCCAATCTGTTTCTATGACTTGGCTTGATTCAAGTAAGAGTTATACATTTTTTTTGCTCAGATGTTTTTGTTTTGTTGTTGGTCTAATTTTGGGGATAACAATGTTCAAGCCTTTCCGTTGATGCCTACAAGAACTTAAACATTGTGGGGGGTAATGCACCCAGTTAGAAATTTGTTTGATTTATAAAAGCGTCTAAGCTGGCTATACTCTCTATTGTTATAAATAATATGTGTGTGTGAGTAAAGTTGAACATTCATGTGCTTCAAATAATCGAGATGACGACTGCAGGTGTTAACGTGACAAAAGTCAGACGAGCATATTTAGAGAAAGGAAGGGAGATCGGAGGTTTTCAGCCCTGCAGCGATGAAATGAAGGAGTTCCAAGGACAGTCTACCTTTAGCCAGCAAATTGGACGGTAGAGCTCGAGAACGAAACGAGTACCTACGTAGGTATACTCGGTACTTATTGAGTTTCGGGATTTGCGTGGATATTAAGGTGAAGACCGACCGGAGTGTTGTGTACTATAGTAAGAGGAAATCAACCCTGAGCACAGCCAGGTTAAAGCAGTAAGCAATCACCATTAAAATAACTACTAAATAATTAAAGATTATAATAAAACCCTTAAACTATTAAATAAAAGATTAAAACCTCATCTAATAATAATAACAATAATAAATTATAATAGTAATAACTCCAAATAACTAAAACGAAAATCCTGATAATTAATAAATAAATTACTTTGTTATCGATACCATAATCCATAAAATAATATTACGATCTCCTTTGAAATTTAGGCACGTGCGAAGAAAGAAGACTTTAGTTAGGTATCTGGAAGCATGCTATTTTCTTTTATTAGCTATAAATTGTAGACTATTACTTGTTTACTATTGATGATTTTAATAATTGTTCTGATTGGAAATTTGATTTAATGAATAAATTAAGTTAAGTTGTCGGGTTTCGTTTGCTTTTGAATTAATATTGCCCATTAGCCCTGAATTTGAATACTTAAAGTTCATAAAAGAGTCTCTAGCCGAGGAAAGAATTCACAAAATTAGTAGAGTTAAAATTTGCACGAGTGCATCTTATAAGTATAAAGTCTCAGTCAGTACTTATTATCAAATACGCCAAACTATTTAAGTGCATTTGGTATTATAAATAAAAACGCTATTCAAAACACACTATTTTTAAATAATTCATACAGCCAGTCAGTGTTATAAAGCCTCATTAAGCTAACGGTAGCCAAACTGTAGAATTTCGGTCAAACGATCTCTAAAGTGCAGCATGGATTTGTTTGGTCAGTACTTGAATGGGTAGTACCGGGTGGGCAGATAAGAATGCAAAGTGCTGTATCTCGGGAAATATTGATCCTACAGTTTCAAAATGAAAATTTTGCAGACATAAGTGACTATGCGAAATGCAATGAAAATATTTTCAAGATGGTCGCACTTCCGGAAATACCGGAAGTTGACACCTACTTCGTTATTTTAACGGGAACATCCTTTATATTATTGTATTTTTAAGTTGCCTGGAAAAATCGAATACAGGTGGTTTTCACAATTGGAATTTAGGTTGAGTAGTTTATGAGTTATAAACAAGTGAAAATCGCAATTTTCAATTTTCAAAGCATCTCACATTGAAAACGGCTAAAGACATTTAAAAACGGCTTACATGTCCCTATCTTAACTTTTTACAAGGTATTCTATTATATAGTTTAGATTTTTCTACAGGGTGATGAAAAATCTGTTAATTTTCGTCACTCTGTATAAAAATTTAAACCACATGGTAGGATACCTTGTAAAAAGTTAAGATAGGGACATGTAAGCCGTTTTTAAATATCTTGAGCCGTTTTCAATGTGCGATGCTTTGAAAATTGAAAATTGCGATTTTAACTTGTTTATAACTCATAAACTACTCAACCAAAATTCCAATTGTGAAAACCACCTGTATTCGATTTTGCCAGGCAATTTAAAAATACAATAATATAAAGGGTGTCCCCGTTAAAATAACGAAGTAGGTGTCAACTTCCGGTATTTCCGGAAGTGCGACCATCTTGAAAATATTTTCATTGCATTTCGCATAGTCACTTATGTCTGCAAAATTTTCATTTTGAAACTGTAGGATCAATATTTCCCGAGATACAGCACTTTGCATTCTTATCTGCCCACCCGGTACAAATTATAGTGGTAAAAAAAAGTTCCGTGACCGATCGTGCTCCGGGAGGTACGTTAAAAAGGGGGTCCCGGCTGCTTCACAGCAGTCGTTAGGTTACGTCAGAGGCTCTTGAGGCTACTTGAAAACTTCTGACACTGGGGCTTTACCACAGCCATACAATATTTATTTATTTTTTATTAAGCGAACGGGCAGATTTCTAATACCATTTTTAAAGATATTATAACGAGACGAGACCACTCTCGAAAAATTCTATTAGTTGTTTCTGTAACATTCCAGTTTCACCATTTTGTTTGTTTACATTTATTTGTAATGGGTTGGCCCATTAACAGGTTGACTGCCAGGGCGGGCATATATGATCGCTCCTGTGTAAAACTGCAATGCCATGGCGGTCATATATGACCGCTAGAGTTCGTCATACAAAAAAAATTCCTACTCTGCCCAGTAAGCGGTCATATAGGATTTATGGATCTCACATGACCGCCCCGCCGGGGCAACAGAGACTATGCTGCATGACATAACCTTCAGGTTTCATACTTCTGACTTTTACCAGTAGGTATTAAATTCTGTTAAGTTATCCACGGGCACAAACACTTACCTATCGTAAACAAGAAATCAACGTACAGAGACGGAAGATGGATACGAGCATCACATCAGCCTTTGGTAATCGACGCCTGCACGATGTTAAAGACAGTCAACCTGTTAAAGACAATGACAGTTTCGCGACAATTCGATGCATGACACATTGACGGACAGTTGTGCGTTCTATTAAGTACTAGAGTGGTCTCGACGAACAATCTTACATTTCCAGAATCCACGGCCAGTACTATAAAAGCGGAACTATATCGATCGGCGCTCTACCAGTAGTAGTATCTTGGACGTGAAAGTGAAAGTTGAAGTATAGTAAGGAAGACAGAGCAGTAGTTACTGGAAAGTGGAAGTAAAGTGAAGTCTGAAGTAAGGGAGCCAGTAGTGATATATAGCGGATTGTGTAGAACAGACAAGTGGTGTAAGTAGTATCTGTGAGTGGAGACAAGAAGTCAGCTGTGTTTGAGTATTAAGATTTAGAGGTTATAAGTTGTATCTACTTCTGTTAGTCAATAAAGGAATTTGCAGACTTCAGTGGCGTAACAATATTATCGACGTCAAATAGCTTTTATTAACATTTTTGTAATTCCTTTTATACCAAGAATCAATAAATTGCTATATTTTCCACCTACGGTTGATACCTCTTCTAAAAACGGGCCCAGAAATCTGTCCGTTAACTTAATGAGCCTTTATAATACTGGCTGATAATCTTTTAATGTGCACTTGTGTTTGGCATTGTCACGAGTCACGCAAGCATGGCTAATGTAAAAGGTAATGAGTGAGTAATAACAAATTAATAAAGTAATGACTATGCTATTATTCATGTAAAATTGCCGCTTTTGTCTACCATCAATTTAATTAATTTATAAATTTTACTGAAAAAATGCCAGTTTTTAAGTAAGGAAGTGAAAATAAGGATATAGAAGGAATATCCTACTATCTATACAGGGTGTCCCAGCTTATTCGAAGCGGTCTCTGTAGGCCAAACGATGGACTTTTTCAAAAAACTTTTTGAAAATTCAAGTACAGAATCACAATGGCCATAGTTTAAAATTATTTTGGAGTATAGAGAGTGTCCCATATGACAGTGGCATATCAAAGTTATGTTTTTTTAAATGGAATGCTCCTATGTTATTGCATTTTTAGATTATCTGAGTAGAGAAAATAATATAGGCTTTTACAGTTGGTGTTTAAATTCAGAAGTTTCTGAGTTATAAACAAGTGAAAATCGTCATTTTTCAAGTTCAAGGCCCTGTACAAGGAAAACGGTTCAAGATAGAGAAAAACGGCTTACATGTCCCTATTTTAACTTTTCATGTACTATCCTATGGTGTAGAAACATTTGTACTTTCTTTGATTTTTTTATTTTGCGACACGTGGAGAAATCTCAGAATTTTTCAAATTTTTTATCACCCTGTATAAACATTTCATCTACATCATAGGATAGTACATGAAAAGTTAAAATAGGGACATGTAAGCCGTTTTTCTCCATCTTGAACCGTTTTCGTTGTACAGGGCATTGAACTTAAAAAATTACGATTTTCACTTGTTTATAACTCAAAAACTTCTGAATTTAAACACCAACTGTAAAAGCCAATCTTATTTTCTCTTCTCAGACAATCTAAAAATGCAATAACATAGGAGCATTCCATTTAAAAAAACATAACTTTGATATGCCTCTGTCATATGGGACACTCTGTATACTCCAAAATAATTTTAAGTTATGGCCATTGTGATCCTGTACTTGAATTTGCAAAATTTTTTTGGAAAAAATCCCGATGGATTTTTACAGCGGTCTCTGTAGGCCAAACGATTTTGGCCTACAGAGACCGCTTCGAATAAGCTGGGACACCCTGTATTATCAAGAACGAAATGTTTTATGCCACTTATTAGTCTGAGGGCCGGTTGTTCAAACGTTAATTAAAAATTTTCAGATAATTACTGATTTTAAAATGCCCTGTATTATCGAACCATTGGTCTGATATTGCTGAAAATGGATTCTGCTCCCTTTAAGAAGAGTTAATTATTGATTAAAAATACAAGATCATTAATTATATTCGCCGTATTTTCAAAATTTGCAATTTAAAATCAGTAATTATCTCAAAATTTTTAATTGACGTTTGAACAACCGGCCCTGAGAGCACTTTAGCTAATTAGAGAGCACTGAGATGAGAAGCCACTTTAGAGAGCATGGCTTCTGGCAAAAGCAGCAGTTTTACATGATTATTATTATATCAGGTCACTTAACCTCAACTTTTATTATTTTAATTTACCACCGCTGGTTACCAGCAGAGTTCCGAAATGCTGAGCGGAAAATTTTACAAACGTCAATGAACCGTCAAAGTTTACTGGTAAAATTTACCTCAAATCGGAACACATCTTTAACTGATAATGGGGGTTAATTTTAAGTATAGGGACCTAGCGGCTGACTGGTTGCTGATTGACCCTCCACTAAGTCAGGTTAAGTATTCAGCCTGCCCTTGCCCTTACGGCTTTTTATATGTCATCTATATTTTATAATTTACTTACTTGAAATTTCAGGAAAAAAAAAATACCTAACCTGACCAATGATCTGAGGCGTATCCCTATACTGAAAGATTACCTAAATGGCACAAAGACTTGTCAAACTTGAAAATTTGGCATTGACAAATGTCTCATAATTTTAATTAAGTCAAATTTCTGAAACATGTGCTTTCAATCGTCATAAAATTATGTTATTTTAGCTTTTCCCTAGGACATTACCAATGTCCTAGGGATATTACAGCTGATATTCTCTATCAGACTGGTGATGAACTGATGAATGATAGTTATAATAAATTGTGAATATCTCCCTTGTTACTCCAAGAGACCCAAAGTATCTTGTGGTGTATTATACAGTGTCAGAATGCGAGTGGATCCTGATCTGTATAATATAATAACCAAAATGTCTTGTAATAATGATCGGTCCAATTCTTGATGACTAAACTGTTTTAGAAAACTCCCTTCTAGGTGGCCCATTCTCTAGTTTAGAAGAAATGATGAGAAATAATAATAATAACTGGGTTCAATAAAATTTCAATAACCGTTTTTCGATATAAGTTCCGGGTCATCGTGGGACACCTGGTAATGAGGCTGCCGATCAACTAGCCAAGAAAGGCTGAACTACACTGGGCCCAAACCAATGTTTGGTATCCCGAGGAACACTGTACGCGGGGCGGTGGCTCAGTGGGTAAGAACCCAACATAGAGCACACTGGAACCGTATAACAGGAAACAAACATGGTAATGTGATGATTAAGGAGCCCACTCAAAACCTTGCCAGACAGATACTGCAACTAAACAGAATGCAGATCAGAACGGTGGTGGGTCTTCTCACAGGACACTGCCGCCTAAGGTACACCTACATAAGCTGGGGATATACAAAGAAGAACCAGTTTGTAGACTCTGCCACGAAGAAGCTGAGACAGCTTCTCATGTGATATTCGAGTGTCCAGCACTCGCACGTACGCGCCATGCGGTCCTGGGACCACTCAGCCCCGGGAGCCTGCTGGCAAAAAAGACTTTGGTTAGCGGACTGCTGAACCTTGTCAAAAGAACGGAGCTCTTCTAATCAAGGAAAATCTAAATGTGAAATACAATAAGCCCGCTGGCGTCAGTGTTTGGGACCACATAAACCATGTCTCACAATTAGTTAAAATACCAAATACCAATACGATATGAGTTACGCAGGGTAAGTATTGGGGTTTTCTTAAATTTTTCCAAAGTAGGGCAAAATAAATTAAAAGAAAGGGATGGCGTTTTTCGCTTACAAATCAATGTTTATGGGCACTTTTTCATCCTTGTGGGGATACACATAAAGGGGTGCCTCATTTTAAGCAAGGGTATTTTTTGGATCATCTGTACAGGATTGAAGGATCACATGTAAAACATCAAAGGATGATATCCATGTTCGACCGTGAAATAAAATCAAGGAAACTTGCTAGTTTCAGTAGAAATAAATAATAATGAATGATGAAACACTAGTGGGTATGCTTATTTTAAGACGAAAAAATAACAAGGTTTTCTACTCACCTCTAGGCATGATTGGAAGTTTGGCAGTAATTAAAGTAATTTAACTAGTTTCAAAATACTTTTCAATATTTTTATACTAAAAAATCACAAAATATTCGTAATTTTTTCGGAGATTTCCTCTACGATTCTAATGTATTATTAGAAAACGCATTTAAAACGAAAATATCACTAACACTAATGTAATGAACTACTGTGTACTGTGAAAATTGGAAATGAAAATGAAAATGATGAAACGATGAACAATGTTATAGAAATGACAATTGACATATTTTGACGAAAAAGATAAACCATAAAAGCTGTCTTTAACCTTAAAGATATCGTGTCTTCTTCTTCTTTACTTGCAAAGCGCGTGTGCAAGTCTTGGATAGATAGACTCCCTAAACATTAAGTCAACGCTGGTCGAAATTTAGGTAGTAGTTGTCTTGTAAGTTGTAATTCAACATAACTAACATTTGTTTATTTTAGAAAGCAAGTCATGAACTTTTTAATTGGATGAATCCATGAATCCAGTAATTATTTGTAATTAAACAAAAAAGTTAAAGTTTTGTTTGAGGTACAAATAGATGATACAAATAAACAAGGTTTGTCAGCGCGCAACCTGTGACGTAAGACTTGTGACAGCTACAGTATAAATTTTATAAGAAGACGAGAGTTTGGCGTGAATTAGTTAGTGCGCAGATACGTTATTTACTACCTCCGAATCCATAAATATTTGTTGTCCAATATCAACAATGTTAGTTCGGTGTCCACGTTAAAAAAACTATGTACCAATCAGATAAGGCTGATATGAGTATCTCCGCCGTGAATCGAATATGTAAAAGCTCAGTGGTGGTACTGGTTAACTCGTATCACATTTATTTGAAAAATCTTCTTACTTATCATTTAAAATATTTAGTACTATACGCGCCGCGCCACTGATGTAATTGCTAGTCTGATAATGGTGAAACAGTTGAAAAGCTCGCAAGATGTGCAACACTAATTCACGCCTAGCCTCTCGCCTTTATATAAAAATTAGACAGTACATGGGTACAAATTACATTTTTTAAACATTAATAAAATGGATTTGACTATTTTTACCATTTTGGCTTTTGTATGAGTTTTCAAAGTAGAAGTGCGAAATAATTTATCGATTAAATTATTAAAATATACAGGGTGCACCATGTATCCTTCTCTATATTGCTATCTCCTAACGCTAACAGATACAGGGTCGGTTATACAAGTCCAAAGAAGCGCAATTATGTGGCCATCTCGATTCCGTCGAGACATACAAGATATCTGTGACCGTTCCTGAAATATCCTGAAAAAACTGAAAAATCTAAATTTTTTCCATATCTTTTTTATTATTGGAGATTAATGAATAATTTTTGTGGGCTTACATAAGTCGTCAAGAGCTACCCATCTGACGTTTCAAAAATTTTCAAAGCCGACTAGATCCTAGAATTTTCATAGTCAACTTTCGTTTTTCTTATGGCCACCATAGTGTTTTTTTATGTTGTTCGGTATAAAAAAAAATCATAAAAACAAAAAATTGTTAAACTTCAAAAAATAAATTAAAAAAATTTTTATTCTTTTTTCTCTACAAAAAAGACACCATTTTAGACCGAATTTCATAGATAAACTAAAAAACCATAAGGCAAGCACTATTTCGGCGTATTTTACAAATGTTGACGTTTTTCTACGATTTTTTATTGGGTTTTTCTTTGAAAAATTAAGAATAAAAATTAAAAAAAATTTTTTTGGAAGTTTATTAATTTTTGGTTCCATTATTTTTTTCATATCCAACGACATAAAAAAATAATATGGCGGCCATAAGAAAAACGAAAGTTGACTGTGAAAACTCTTGGATCTATAGTAGGCCTTGAAAATTTTTGAAATGTCAAATGGATAGCTCTTAACGGCTTATGTAAGCCTACAAAAAAGTATTTACTAATTTCCAATAATAAAAAAGATATGAGGAAAATAAGAAAATCTCGATTTTTCAGTTTTTTCAGGATATTTCAGGAACGGTCACGATATCTTGCATGTTTTGACGAATTCGACATGGCCACAAAACTGCGCATCTTTTATCTAATTTAACCGACCCTGTATCTCTTAGCGTTCAGGAGATATCAATATAGAGAAGGATACATGGTGCACCCTGTATTATAGATTATTTATATTTATTTTGTAATAAATATTTTATAAGGAAAAAGTTGAAATAATTATTTGTTCTCTTAACAATATTATTTTTTAACATAAAAATTTTTAACATTGTATCATTTATGCAAAATATAAGTTTACTTTTAATTTAAAAATATATACATACCTACACCTACACCTTAACCCATAGTTATTTATTAATTTAAAATTTTAAATCAATGCCTTTCGCAAAATGTGCAACTTAAAATTGAAAAGAATTGTGTGCTACTTTTTAGTCTATTTATATGAATTTTAAGCGGAATATTTCTTGAGAACTCCAATTTTTTTAAATTTATTCAACAAAATACAAAAGACGCACTTTGGACTTTATGCACGCTAAAAGATTATTTCTTGACATCTATGGGCAAAATCCTTTTATCACAAATGCTACACAAGGAATTTAGTTATTATTTTTGACCATATAAAACTACCGAATCGGTCCATTTTATCTTTTGGTTAGTCTACCGATAAACGCTTTTAAATTAGATTTTTTATTTATCATATTATGAACGATCATGTAAGGTAAACAGAGTGATTTTATTTATGTAATAAAGTAATAAATATTAACTTCTTCGTGCTGTAAGTAAGCTTTAAAACCTAATGTATGTAAGTCCAATAATATGTATTTCTGATTTATTTTACTTTGTGATAAGTATTAGTAAAAATCAACTCGCATAACTAAGAAGATACACTTTGACCCTAAGTTCTAGGATAAAGTTTCGTGACACGATTGTAATTATCTTATATTATTGTACTTTATTAACAATCATTGCAGTTTAGTATCTTGTTTCTAATAAGAAGCATCAACGACTAAATTACTTCAATTCAAATTCTATTCGAAATCTTTGTCGAGAACAATTATTTACGAGAGGGGAGCTTATTCCTTCAATATAATTTTTGTACTTACCTAAAATTAGAGTGATAAAAAAATTATTTATTATCTTTACGTTTTGTAAAAATATTAAAAGTAGATTTTCTAAAATAAGTGAATATAAAATTTACATGATTCTGTCCGTGCAAAAAGATCTTTTAAAATTCAAAAATACAGTGCAGTGTGTTTTGGCGAACAGAAATATTCCATTTAAACGTAAGTAGATATTTATTACTGTTCTTTGAAAAGAGAAATATTTATTTATGTATCTATTTTTAAAATAGGTTGTTCTTGTGCTATCAGTGCTATCACAATGTCAGTGGTACCTCAAGGAGCATTTGCTGTCTACAAAGTCAGGAAAAACGAAAAAGCGAGCAAGAACTATGAAAAATATTTCCACGATTGTAGGTCTCGACATGAATAATAATAAATTAATCAAATGAACCAAATAACATATTTAATTTATATATTATAAAATGATTATATTTTAGTTAAAATGGAACTATCTGCCAACAAATACAGTGATATTTATATGAATAGTGTTTGGGGAATGTATAACAGATATTCATGCCATAACTTGAAAAAAATAATGGATGACGTATTTGTTTCTTTCACTGTGGGAGAAAGGTAATTATTGTTATTTATTAATTTACATTCAAAAAATTTTTTTCTTCTAATTTTTAGATCGCACGGATCTTCCTCTCAAACATCGTTGGACTCTCCCAAGGAGAAAAAGACAACCAACAACTCGAAACCAATGTCGTCTTCATTAAAATTTAATGGCTTCTTTCCTTTTATGCATAATATGTAAACCAACAATTTTATATTAAAATTTTTAATATTATATACCAATTATACTAATCATTAGTAAAATAAGGTAATTATAATAATTAATCATTATTTGATTTATGACATATACCTATATAGGTAAGTGAAATGTTTTATTTTTACACAAAATTCATAATCCTTTATTCCTTATAATAAATTGCTATGTTCAATTTGAGCAACAAAAGCACATGATTTTGTCGAAATAAATAATTATTTTCATTTCATATGAATTTTGAATAATGAAAATTATGATTCTTTTAATTAAAAAAGTGCTGGCACCGATTATGGTGACGTACCTACACCTACTGATAGCGAACTAATTAATTAATTTAAAAAAAAATGATACTATTATTTGTATTATTTATATATTCTTTGATACAACAATAACCATTGAAGCAAATATATCTACGTAGATAGCGCGTGATAATAATTAACGTTATAGCAATTTAATTTCTAATGTAAATAAATCTTTCTTGAAAGATTTATTATAGCGCTTACGCGTGCGCGATAAAAATACTTAGTGAGCTTGAGCTGTTATTAGAGTTTATTCAATTTACTTAGAGATAATTGACATATGACATCAACGTCATTTTTTTAGTTTAATTGGTAGCACGTGAGTGACGCATTTTATTGTTGCGGTTTTGAGGTTATTACGTTCAAGCAACAAGCAAAGCAAGAGCAAGAAGCAAGAAGCTAACCTCAAATCATCAAATAAACGAACCTCGAAGCGCAAAATACCGCAAGCTAGAAAAAGTTTTAATAGAAACTCTTCTTTTCATTTAATAATTTATAAATATTTAAGTTTCTCATCAGTAGCAGATAAAACGTGTCGCGATAACGAGCAAAAATGGTAAAGTATTTTTTATTTTATCTTCAAAATTCTGTATCTAATTATTTGATTTTTCATGCTTTCAGGCAGAAGAAGTGAATCCAAAAGCCTACCCTTTAGCTGACTCGATACTAACGAGTAAAATCCTCAACCTTGTACAGCAGGCCCTCAATTACAAGCAGTTAAGAAAGGGTGCCAATGAAGTGACGAAGACGCTGAACCGAGGCATATCAGAATTCATCGTCATGGCAGCTGATGCTGAACCTCTGGAAATTCTCCTGCATCTGCCACTGCTGTGTGAAGACAAAAATGTTCCTTATGTCTTCGTGAGGTCCAAGCAGGCCTTGGGGAGAGCATGCGGTGTCTCGAGACCTGTGATTTCTTGCAGTGTCGTGCAAGTTGACGGATCTCAGTTGAAACCACAGATACAGACAATCCAGAAAGAGATTGAGCGTCTCTTGGTGTAAATATGCATTGTTGTTATAAGTTGATTTTATAGACGTAAGAATAAAATATCTCTTTTTTATTTTCTTTAAATTTACTTGCATCTACAGCAAGTTAGTTTTTAGTTGCTTTTCCAGACTCCCTCATCATATTTATGTGAGTAAAACTTACAATGTATTTTGATTTTGGAGCATGAGGTCTTTAAGCTCATTTCAGTTCTTGAGTTTGTGATTGTGTTAATATTGGTGGCAAAAAGTCACATTCTGAAACGTGACCTGTTAAATTTTTTGTTCCTATATCTCATTCCCTGCGTTCAACGCAGGTATCAGTTTTTCGCTCGGTTACATGGATCGCTACGTATCGCTAGCGACAACGTTGAACGCTTCGCTCTGCCGATTTTTCTCCATTCATTTTGTTTTGAATTTGAAACATAACCTTATATTTTCATTTATGAAAAGCTTAAAAAGATCTCTTTGAAATTTTTTAATTACATGAAATAAATTAATATTTTGTGTAGAAATGTTTTTGATTTGTGGCAGGAAAAATGCATAGACAGGTTATTAGGGTACTTAATCCTGCAAGAGGTAACAAAGAGTGATGATGATGCATACCATCACTTCAAATTCGAACAATTGCCGCCTTAATTTTAGAAAGTAGCGCTAGAGAGTTTTAAAATTCTCCGCTACCATGTGATACGTAGCGATACTAATCGATCCGGATCGCTCCCTCCTGTTGACTTTAGCTGACCTCTCTAAACTTTTTTTGATACAGGAATGAAACCTTAGACAAGAAAAGAGATAGACATGACTGTTTGTGCAAAAGTGTGACCAGAGGGCACCAGACCAAACTCTCAGAGTATTTGTAAATTAATTTAATGTCCTGGTTGCAAGTTCAATGATAAAGATTTTTTGGCACCATAAAAATGGCATTTGATTGATTTTCAGTCATTCTGCTACTATTCATAAATGAGTGTTACCCGTCCTCTCTCTCTCATTGTCTAAGAATGATGAGTCCTGAGATGAGAATGATATCCCAGTCCTACTTGGAGGTGGTAAATTTGGGTATTAAATGATGATTTTGAAATTTAAAAGTTCATTTATTTCACATGGAGCTGACCAGAAACTAATGAGAATCTAATAAATCAAGTTTTTGTTGGGTCCTTTCCCTTGAAATTCCAAGAAATTAAAATTGCTGTGGATATAGCGGCCGGGTTATCTTCATGCCAGACGGGGACATAGCAACGGTGTAAAAGAATATAAAATTTAACAAAACTTGTCATTGGGTACGTTCACTTGACGCCAACTGTTGAATAGCAGCACAAAACGGTTGAGTGTTAGTTGTTTCAACATGTTGGAAATAGTCTGAGTGCATTGTTGAGATCGAGAGATATGTGACATGTTTCTGGATACGATTCAAGTTCATAAAAATAATTATTATCATTTATTTGTCGTTGATTGTATCAGGAGCATTCTTACTTGCAACTTTTACTTCCCACTTTGCGTATGTCCGCAACAGTTTAGCAACGGTTGTAAGTGAGCGGTATGTCTGAACGCAAGCGCTACCTCAACAACTCTACGGTTGACGTCAGGTGAACGTACCCATTGTAACTTATTTGTGAATATGGACATCAATAAAACTGGGTCTGTTTGAGTTAGGAGATACCCGACCTTATTTTTCAAAATAAGATTTTTGCACCAGCTTGTGGTTTATTAAAACTGGAGTGGGTATAAATTTGAGTAGGAAAGCTCTGATGTGCTCAGTTGGGAGTTGAACATTTCTGTTTTTGTATTTTTTTGTATTAATAATATAAACTAATTAGTTTATAATAATCAGTAAGTACAACATTTTGTAACTGATGTAATTTGTTTCAAAGAGATTCAAAGTAATAATTTTGAATAAAAAAGTGTTTTATTGAATCATTTTATTTTACACTTAATTTCAACAATTCTGTTTGACTTTACCCTAAAATATGAAATGCAATGCTTGAAAAACAAGAACTTTCTACCCTTGACAATGGTTTGAGAACAATCATTTCAGGGCTATAAAAACTCTTTTTAAATTGATGTGATGTAACGGATACTTGATTTGATGAGTCACTTTTTAAAAAGGTTTAATATTTAATAAAATTTAATTATTTAATTAAAAAGTATTAATATTTATTTTAATAAGATGCAAAGTTTTTTATTATTTTTATTTTTATTACGCTTTTAGCATAAGACTTCTCATTAAATTCTGACTTCTTCAGGTATTGGCATATACATCTGCTTGGAAGACCATTGTGGTTGAAAATTACAGGGAAAATCACAGAAAAATGATCTCCCCAGTTTTTGACCTGCTTCAGTGTATTATATCGTCGCTGTCATTACGAAATGGCCTATCTCTGATTTAACAACTTTTCAGGAGAACGTTTTGAAGAAAATTCTACTGTTCATTTTGTCTGTAGCACGAGATATAATTCATTATCAGAACCTGTTTTTTCATATACTTATAGCACAAAAGTATACTTAGAACATTGATACATAATCTTTTTTGAAAGAAAAGATTGGACTTTTTCTGTAAATAAATTATTAAGAAGATAGGCCCCTTCGTACTGACAGCGACGATATAACAACTATTCTCATTCCTAAACAAATTAATCCTCCTGGTTCAAAGGCTACCTACTTACATTTTTTCCATGTTTCCTTTCATAAATCTCTTTTACTTATTTTTCCTACTAATGTTCCTACTAATTCATCAAACTTCAAAATACAATGACATGTTCCAAAATATAACCCCAGGGGTTATATTTATTGATGAATACGGGCCAAAGTGAGGTAATCTTGAGGCTTGAAATAGCAACCCCATCTCAGCAATTCTAATACAGGGCTACAACCAATAAACAGATGATCATTGGGATATCTAAACCACAAGAGATACCGAGTCGGTTAAATTAGAGAAAAGTTGCACAAATTTTAGGCTTAATAAGAATTTTTGGTTACTCATTTTTTTAATGCCGAATGACAAAAAAAAACCCAAAACCCATATGTGGCATGGCGGCCATAAGATAAACCAAAGTTAAGTAAGAAAACTCTAGCCAGCTTTGAAAATTTTTGTGATGTCAAATGGATAGCCTTTGATGACTTATGTTCACCTACAAAAATTATTTTTTGATTTTAAATAATAAAAAAGATATGGCAAAAATAAGGAATTTCGATTTTTCAAGAAATTTCAGTAACTGAAGTAATTAATTTTTTTTTTTTTTGAGATTTTTATTAAGCAAAAAATTGTGCAACTTTTCTCTAATTCTAATCTAACCGACTCTGTATCTCCTATGGTTTAGGATATCCCAATGGCAATCTGTTTATTAGCTGTAACCCTGCATATAAGTCGACATAACGACATACAAAATATTGTGTCCTAGAGTGGCAATATTTATTACTTTTATTTTACAGAAACACAGCCAGTGTTGAGTCTAATAAAATGAACTGTCATATTTGGGGAATGTCAATTACAATTTAATAATTTTGTTACGAACATCATTACCAATATTAGTTATACTTTTTCGTTATTATAAAGCAGTTAATTTATTCTTCTGTGTGTTTAATTTACCTACAAGAGCTGAGCATACGACAATACATAACAGTGGCGACGAGGATAATGGAATTGGATGAATAAAAGAAGAAAATTAAATACATAATATTCAGGTTAGTTCAAGGCCTACTTACAGTAACAAGCTTAACCATAGTAACATAAAGAAAAGAAAGTGTCATTATTTTTTTAAACTTTCAAAGAAAAATTTTACGATTCAATAAAAAATGCCTAAGCCGAAAGAAACGAAACAACAAGAAGCAGCTCAAGAGCAGCCTGTCCAACAAGTACAGCATACAGTACATACAACTTTCAATATCGAAAATTTTGAATCGACAAGGACAATATTTTCAAGATGGCTCAGAAGATTAGAATCAGCATTCCAAGTTTTCAATGTACCACAGTCCAATTACGTAGCATATCTTTTACATTACATGGGACCTGAAGCGTATGATTTATTATGCGATAAGATTGCACCAGTCGATCCTGCTCAAAAATCATATGAGGACCTAGTACAAGAAATTAAAGGATACTATAATCCAGAACCTTCAGAAATTGCGGAAAACTTTCGTTTCAATCAACGTAAACAACATGAGGGAGAGAGTATTCAGGATTTCCTTACAGCGTTACAACGCTTATCAATAAACTGTAAGTTCGGGGAGCATTTGAAGAAAGCTCTTCGCAATCAATTTGTATTTGGACTTAGATCAGAGTCAATACAAAGCAGACTTCTAGAATACAAGGACTTAACTTTGGAAAAAGCTGTAGAAGTAGCAAACAATATTGATGTTTCTTCTAAAAATGCTGCAAAACTACATACAAGAACAATACAAGACAACCAGGTAAACCAAGTGAAACAGAAGAATTACAAGTACAAACAGAATAATAAACCTCATTCTCAATATAATAATAATTCTAATTATAATGGGAAGAAAACCAATACAAACTACAACATGGCAACAAATTCAAATACAACTTACAATGTACCATCAACTACAAACAAGGTGGTATGCTTTCGGTGTGGAAACAACAATCATTTTGCAAACAGGTGCAGAAGCAAGGACAATCTTTTCTGCAGTCTCTGTAAAACCAAAGGACATGTCGCAAAGGTGTGTAAAAAGGTCAATAATAGGGATAATATGAACACTTTACAAGAAATTTGCAAATTGGAAAGTGGCCAGCTACCTTACAGAGAACAATTTTTGACGGACATACAAGTTAATGGAAAAACCATTTGTTTTGAAGTAGACAGCGGTGCTGCAGTCACAGTGATGAACATCAAAGAATTTCAAGAAAATTTTACAAATACGCAAATCTTTGGTACAGAATTGACACTTGTTTCATACTGTAAAACAAACGTAAATGTTGTAGGATACGTTGAGGTAAATGCAAATTACAAAGGTAAGCAGATGTTACTGAACATGTATTTAGTAGACATTGATAAAAAACCATTACTTGGTAGAGAATGGATTAGACAATTAAAAATTGATCTCAATAATGTAAATAATCTTAGCCCAAGTGATAATGATTCGAAATTAGAATCGTTATTTACAAAGTATAATTCTGTATTTGATGGCACTATAGGTAAAATTACAGGTATACAAGCTGGACTGAAATTAAAAAAGGATACGAAACCTTATTTCCTGAAAGCAAGGACAGTTCCTTTTGCTTTACGTGATAAAATTGAGGATGAAATCAAATTACTAGAAAAAGAAGGTGTTTTGGTTAAAGTGGAGCAGTCAGAGTGGGCTACACCCATTGTTCCAGTTGTAAAGGCGAACGGACGTATACGTATCTGTGGTGATTTTAAAGTTTCAATCAACCCAAATTTAATAGTAGACGATCACCCTTTACCATCTATTGAGACATTATTTTCTAGTTTAGCAGGAGGTCAAAAGTTTACAAAACTAGACCTGAGTCAAGCATATCTTCAGTTGGAGGTTAGACCTGAAGATAGACAATATTTAACATTGAATACGCATTTAGGACTTTACCAGAGTACCAGATTACAATATGGGATTTCGTCAGCACCTGCAATTTGGCAGAGGTTAATCGAAACGATACTACAGGATATTCCTGGACTTTCAGTGTTCCTAGATGACATTAAACTAACCGCACCAAATGATGAAATACATTTACAAAGATTAGAACAAGTTTTACAAAGACTTGATAAATACAATATTAAGATAAATTTAAAGAAATGTGAATTTATGAAGGACCATATTGAATATTGTGGATTCGTAATTGATAAGAATGGAATACATAAATCCAAATCAAAAATTGAAGCCATACAAAATGCGAAAATACCTGAAAATAAAACAGAAATAAAATCTTTCATTGGATTAATAAACTATTATGGAAGATTCTTTCCTAATCTTAGTGCAGTACTTGTTCCTTTGAATAACTTATTAAAGAAAGATGTACCTTTCATTTGGAACAAGAAATGTCAAGAATCTTTTGACATTATTAAAAGAGAAATTCAGTCAGAAAAAGTACTAGCACATTATGATCCGAGTTTACAATTAATTTTAGCTACAGATGCAAGTCCATATGCAGTCGGGGCAGTTTTATCTCATATTTATCCTGATGGTACTGAGAGACCAATACAATTTGCTTCAAAAACTTTATCAGATACTCAACGTAAATATTCACAGATCGATAAAGAAGCATACGCAATAATTTTTGGAGTTAAAAAGTTTTATCAATATTTATTTGGTAATTTCTTTACTTTGTATACTGATCATAAACCGTTGGTACAAATTTTTAGTCCAACTAAAAATTTACCAGTATTATGTGCTACACGAATGCAACATTATGCAGTATATCTCCAAATGTTTAAATTTGATATTAAGTACAAGAATACAGAATTCCATGGCAATGCAGATTTTCTGTCACGTTTACCAATGAAAGATACAATCAAAAATAACGAATATGATGAATGTGATATTTTCTACATAAATCAAATGGATACATTACCAATTACATACAAACAAATATTTACAGAAACTGAAAAAGATAGTACATTACAACCACTTTTACAAGCATTACACGGAGGTTACGCTGTTAATGCTAGAGATAGATTTAACGTTTTACAGTCAGAATTTTCTTTACAAGATGGTTGCATTGTAAAGGGTCAATGCATTGTTATTCCATTAGTGTTACAAAAAATTATTTTAAATGAATTACATACAGGCCATTTGGGAGTTGTTAAAATGAAAGCTCTAGCAAGAAGCTATTGCTGGTGGTCTGGAATTACTACCGACATTGAATCATTATGTAAAAATTGTATAGAGTGTAATAAACACAAGAATAATCTTCCCAAGGTAGAAACACACCACTGGGAACAAGCTACAAAACCGTTTCAGCGAGTACATATTGATTATGCAGGACCATTTATGGGATATAATTTTTTTGTTATGGTAGACGCTTATACTCGTTGGCCAGAAGTACGAATAACAAAAAATATTACAACAGATACAACAATTAAATTATGCAGAGAAATATTCAGTTCTTTTGGAATTCCACAAGTTTTGGTAAGTGATAATGCAACTAGCTTCACATCTTACAAATTCTCTTCATTCTTAAAGTCAAATGGAGTTATGCATAAATTTAGTGCTCCATATCATCCCGCTACTAACGGATTAGCTGAACGTTACGTTCAGACATTTAAACAATCATTAAGAATGTCTCTAAGTAAATGTAACGATGTACATCAAGCCTTACATGATTTTTTATTACATTATAGGAAGACTCCTCATTCAGAAACAAAAGTTTCTCCTTCAGAACTTATGTTTGGAAGATTAATTAGATCTCGCTTAGATTTAATTAAACCTGATTTATTAACATGTAATGCGAGTGACTTATTACCTGAAACTGATAAAAGAATTAGATCTTTCGAGAAGGGGGAAAGAGTATCAGTAAGGAACTATACAAATGGAAATAAATGGAATTTCGGTTACGTTTTTAAGAAACTAGGAAAACTTCATTATCTAGTTAAATTGGACATTGGTCCAACGCAAAAGAAACATGTTAATCAAATGCGAGCATTAGGAGAGCATACTAATTTACCAAATTTTAATCCTAATACAGCTGTTGCAAATACTAACCACCCTATCAAAAATAATGGTGAATCAAATACAGATGACTTTACAGATCAAAGTCAATTCAATGCTAACGATCAGTCGAGAAATTCCTACCAAAGTAATTCTCGATTTGTGAAACGTTCAAATCGGGCAAGGAAGCCTGTACAAAAACTTAATTTGTGAAAACTTTACTTACGATCAATATTAATTACATTTTAGTTTTAATTTGTTAGTATATTAATTTTAAGTTACAAGTTACATGTTACATCTACGTATTTATTTACTTATGTTACCATTTATGACAATTTATTGACTAACTATCTAAGTTATTTTATGTACCTACTTACGTTACGTCTTCTCTGATAGGAAGAAATGAATTCCCGACAGGGAAGGAAATATTGTGTCCTAGAGTGGCAATATTTATTACTTTTATTTTACAGAAACACAGCCAGTGTTGAGTCTAATAAAATGAACTGTCATATTTGGGGAATGTCAATTACAATTTAATAATTTTGTTACGAACATCATTACCAATATTAGTTATACTTTTTCGTTATTATAAAGCAGTTAATTTATTCTTCTGTGTGTTTAATTTACCTACAAGAGCTGAGCATACGACAATACATAACAAGTGGGTATTATAAAGGCTCATTAAGTTAACGGGCAGATTTTTGTGGCCATTTCTGAAGAAGGTATCGAGTCTAAGTGGAAATTTTTTAAATTTATCTATTCTTGACATGAAAGTAATTAATTACAAAAATAAAAAAAAAGTCATTTGACGTCGATATTAGCTTCAAAAACGAGCACAGAAATCTGCCCGTTAGCCTAATGAGCCTTTATAATATTGGCTGTTAGTCTTCCTTTTTATCCAAATGGGAGTTGGATAACTTCTAGATCTGGCCTCACAATCCCCTCCCGGGTAGTTCTTTTGGACAGGTTAATCACAGACTGGCGAATATCTATGCACTCAAATACAAACTGGAAAGCACAGCTGACAAATAATAAAATGAGAAACCATTAAAATCAATTTTTATTTTAATTTTTTCTGGCAAACGGAGTAAGATATGAAAAATATCAAGAGACAAAAAAGTTGTATTTTAAACCGCTTAACCTGAAAAAATATAAAACTTATCAACAAGTCAGTGCTAACTTTGGTTCATATCACAGCAAACAACACTGCCAAATTTCACCAACATCAGCAAAAGGATGAGATATTGATAAAAAATCAATTTTTAAAAAAAACTTTTAAACCCTGTATCTTGAAAACCTTACGCTTGTACACATCTTGAAAACGTATATCTTAGATTTCTCTTGAGTGGGCCATTGTGACACCTCTTCATGTTTTCATGTTTAAATACGAACTTTTCTACTTAAATTTGGTTCAGGAATGTACCCCCGGAATTACCCTCTATCATTAAGTAACACTGTATAAGAATGGCGATCACAGCAGTCAAGCAAAGTAGTTTCAGAAGCTATTAGAGGAAGATCACTTGGAGAGTGCTATCAGAAAGCTAGTGAACAGTCAGTAATAATAAGAACTAGAAGAAGGCTAGTAAGTGGAGAGTAGTTTGAAATATGAATGTGAGTGAGACAGTGCAGTTAGAGGAGTGGACTCTTAATACAATTTAGAGTAGTTTAAAAGAGTAGTTATGTTTAGTGCTGAGTGAGGATTTATAAACAGATAGAATTAAATTGAAGGATTTGTGACAGTAGTTTAAAAAAGAACAAGTGGTAGTATTATTTTATTGCTTATTGTAATGTAAATAAAGATTGAAAATAATTATTGTTATAAACTATTTAAGTTATTAGTTATCTATAAATAGAGTTTCGTGTCAAGATTATTATATTCAAAACATTTTTAAACCCATTTAGTGTAGGTAACGAAGGTTAGAGTACCTGAATATTGACAGATTTTTATTGTACCAGAGTACGGAAGATTAGTGTTATTTTCGTCGGTAGTAGTGTCATTTTTGTCGGTAGTCTCTTTTTATGTTGTAGTTACCTTCTCGTGTCAAAGTTATATCACCTGGTTCTGTTCGGTTTCAATCAAGATTCACAACTACTGTCATTGATGTGCATTTTAATAATTAAAAGTATCTATTTAAAAATTTCTCTGATTATACCTAGTCGATCAAGAAATGAAGAAATATAACGAAATGATCTAAATGATTAATTATCCTGCAGATTGATGAATTAATTAAACGCATGGAAGATGAATTTGAAGCGGCCCAACTGGCAAACTTCCAATTTGTCAGGTAACTATTTTCTTGTATTATTAATAAAGCTGCATTATAACATTATAAATATCCAGGCTCATTTTCATTAGTAATACCACTCGTGATTGAATTTTCGCGTAAGTCTGTCCATTTATTTCAAACAAAATTGAGTTGCTCAAAGAGAACACCACGAGTGTTAAAGAAAACAATAATTAAACAACACCAAACTCAGCACAGAAATCAACCATGTAACTAAAAAGTCACTACATTGAAGAGATATCCTATTCTCTCTCAGATTGCTAGCAATCGGACAGAGAGGGAAGTTTAGCTTCCATACTCTGTATCATAAAATTTTATATCAAGGTACTCTACCTGGTTATAGAAGGTAACTTTTCATATAAAGAAAAACTAAAATCACTTAAAATATTTTTATTACTTGGCTTGTAAAGACCAATTATTACATTTGCTTATTACTCCACTGGTGTATTATTATTTATAGCGATCCACTGGCAAAATTTAGCTCTTCAATCAAATCTCAGTTAATCAGTATTTTGATATTTAATTGAAAAGTTATTTACAATAAAGAAATATACAGAGAACATTAAACAACGGAAACTGCATAATTTGGTACACATTACAGAAAGTTTCTATTAGGCAGCGATGCTTACAACTATGTTTAAAATAAATTATTCTAAACTAAAGAATTGTGCAATACTTTTAAATAATGAAAAAAAAACAACTTCATCAAACTGATGACAAAACAACTCAACTCATAAAACTACTTTGAAAATACTTTTACCAAATCGAGACATTAAATCTTGAGCAATAAGTTTGCTTTTTACTCATCAATAATAGTAATAATAATAATAATTGTTGATAGATATTAATGGTAAGTTGATCAAAAGCTCAATTTGTAAAATGGTTCAGGTTTTGTTTATCTGTAAGAATTTGTGATGTAAATACTTTTAGTTCAGGAATTAATCACTTACAAACACTGAACACTCACTTCGACTCAATAAAGTATCAAGGTAAGCGTAATAATAATAATTTAATTAAATTTATATTTATAATTTTAATAATTAATTAATATTTCAATACTTGAATTGTTTAGTTTTAGTACCACTTTAGTTACAAATAGAAATTCCCCTACATAATAAGGGAATATGCACCACAATTCATAATATCTGATCAACCCCTCAGGTTCTATTTTATTTGCAAGCAGTTATAAATAAAAATTTCATATATGCCAAATAAATCCAGCAAACTTATTTATACTCGAATCTAGCTCATCTATTTAACTTCAATAAATAAACATGACAAACTATTCTTATCGTGTTACAAAATACTTTCTTATCACATCTTACACAGACAGTTGATTGAAAAAATGTATTTTCAAAGCTTAAAGAAACGGTAAAGTAAAACAATTAATAAGATCGGATCGCCGGTGGTACGGTTTTGCATTCCTGTTCGTTCAAAGTTTCGTCAATGACCGGTCTGTAATCGATACTAACTTTACCTGTTTTCGGATCGATAGTCGACAGAGTGTGCTTTCTCCAGTGCTGTTCGATGGGCTTCTTCTGCTGCCCATCGATCGGTTTACTGAAATCATATTCATCTAGACGCACTTTAAAATCTTCCCTCGCATGCGCCCCTCTAGATTCCTTCCTGTTTTCGGCGCCGACTATGGTCTGTCTGGCGCAAATCATCAGATTCTGCAGTTCCAATGTTTCGACGAGATCCGAGTTCCAGATGAGACTGTTGTCGGTCACTTTAAGATCCTTCATTTTGCCGTAGATTTTCTCGGTGAGGGCGCAACCTTCCTGTAAGGTTTCAGCTGTCCTGAACACAGCGGCGTGAGCCTGCATCGTTTTCTGCAGTTCCAAACGTAAGGCAGCTGTTGAAATTGATCCTTTAGCGTAACGGCAAGAGTCCAGGTTGGCAACAGAGGCTTCTCCAGCGTTCTGGAATGAATAGAATTATATAAAATATTAAGAAAACAGCTAATCCAAGTTACACATACAGGTTTTATACTGCCGATCTTCTCTCCGGGCTTATTTTCTTCGGCGATTGTTTTAGCACAAGCTCGTCCAAAGACAACTAAATCAAGAAGTGAATTAGCTCCAAGACGATTAGCACCGTGCACCGACGATGATGCTGCTTCTCCACAAGCGTACAGACCCCTAACAACCTTATCTTTACCATTCTCTTTTGTCAAAACCTAAAATCATCAACCAATTTTACCAAATTGTTAAAAAAAAAAACTAGTTGAACTATTCACCTGTCCTTTATAATTGGTTGGCACTCCTCCCATGTTATAATGGACAGTCGGCAAGACCGGAATCGGTTCTCTTGTAACATCAACCCCGGCAAAGATCATCGCTGTCTCAGAAATACCCGGCAATCGTGAATGTAACTGCTCGGCTGGTAGGTGATGCAACTGTAAGTAAACGTGGTCCTTTTCTGGTCCACATCCTCGACCTGCACATAAAAAAGTGATTAGTAAAAATAGAGACAGGCTCAGAGAAATGCATGCAAAATTTGTAAATCTTGATGAAAAAGAAGAATTCATGAATCAAGCTAAAAATTTTAATTAAATATTTGTGCACACAAACCCAAAACTCACCCTCTCTGATCTCGATGGTCATGCTCCTACTGACGACATCCCTGCTGGCCAAATCTTTAGCGACTGGAGCGTATCTCTCCATGAACCGTTCTCCCTGCGAGTTGATTAGGTAGCCGCCTTCACCCCTGCATCCTTCCGTAATAAGGCAACCTGCTCCGTAGATACCTGTCGGATGGAACTGCACAAATTCCAAGTCTTGGCAGGGAAGTCCAGCTCGGCTCACCATAGCGTTACCGTCGCCTGTGCAAGTGTGCGCCGAGGTGCAGGAGAAGTAGGCCCTTCCATAGCCGCCTGTTGCTAAGACCTAAAATAGTATAGGGCATTGTGAAAAGACTAGCGTATTTCATAGTTTTGCAGGTTCTTATTCTTGAGAGGCTTTCTCAAAATACGGGGTTAATTAAAATTCTTTTTCATGAAAGAATCGACATTCGCAGTAAGATATACACAAAAAAGGGGATCTGACAACACTGCCATTGAGAATAAACAACAACCAATTCTAGACAGTTATCTAGATTCACCAATGTCAAGCAGATTGGTGATTTGATCATTACAAAAAATTGTATAAGATAAAAAAAAACTCACCGTATTCTTAGAATGGAATCTGTGTATCGTCCCGTCCTCCAAACAGAGAGCCATAACCCCCCTGCACTCTCCTTCTTCCATAATCAGATCCAAAGCGAAATACTCGACAAAGTAATTACAATCGTATCTCAAGCTCTGTCCGTAGAGAGTGTGCAGCAAGCTGTGCCCGGTTCTGTCGGCTACGCAGCAGCATCTGTGCGCTTGTCCGCCCTTGCCAAACTTCAAAGACTGACCGCCGAACGCTCGTTGATAAATCTTGCCCTCAGGGGTGCGAGAGAAGGGCATACCGTAGTTTTCCAGCTCGATGACGGCTTTCGGGGCCTCGCGAGTCATGTAATGGATGGCGTCCTGGTCGCCCAGCCAATCTGAGCCTTTTACCGTGTCGTACATGTGCCATTGCCACTGGTCTTCTTCCATATTGCCTGGAGAAAAATTTGGAAATGATTTTTGTTATTACAAAACATACTCAAGTAAATATTATAATTAAATAAGCACATTAGATGAGATATTTTTTTTATAACAAAATGTCCTTCATGATAAATAAAACTTAATTTTTGCAAATAGTTCTAGAAATCTCTACAATAAAGATAAATCTCTGTAGCTTTATCTTCCTTTTAGGTGTGGTTTGGTTTATTTACAAGTAGACTGTATACAGTAAGGATGTTTATTTTGTCCTCATGATACTTAAAATCACACTGGGCCGTATGATTTCCCTTTCCTTAAAAAAATCACTAAGCCGTCTTCATTTAAGTAATTGATTAGTTTTATTCTAACATTTTTAAATGTCAAAAAAGTGTAATGAATTTTTTTAAAACATCACGCTTGTTGTCTCGCTAAGGCTCGTGGCATTATCATCATCTCGTGAATAATGGCTTACTTATAATAATAATAAAAATATACTAATTTAAAATAATCACTAATGACACTCTCTAACTACTTACTTAATGAATGGGCAATTTAAAGTTAAACGTTTACGACTGTCTCTATTTAACTTTTAATAGAAGGGAAATCATACTGACATTTAAAACAACGAATATCAAAAAATTATTTTTAGAACAAATAAAGTCAAATATATCAAATTTTGTAAAGTTCTATACCTTTTTAACTTCAAATTGGGATTAAACAAGTTCAGATTGTTGGAATAAGCAATTTTGAGTTAGGAATACGAGAACAAACATATTCCAATTGAGAATAATCAATTCAAATTGGAAATGAGCAAAATTATATTGAGAATGATTCAAATAATTGAGAACAAACAGATTAGAATTGCGAATAATCATTTTCAAATTGGAAATAAGCAAAATCAAATTGGGAATAGATTCAAATAATCGAGAATAGATTCCAATTGAGAATAATCAATTTCAAATTGGAAATGGGCAAAATTAAATTGAGAATAGATTCTAATAATTGAAAACAAACAGCAATTCCAATATTGAGAATAATCACTTTCAAATTTGGAATAAACAAAAATATATTGAGAATAGATTCACATAATTAAGAACAACCAGATTACAATTGGGAATTATCATTTTCAAATTGGAAATAAGCAAAAATTATATTGAGAATAGATTCAAATAATTGAGAACAAACAGATTAACAATAATTGAGAATAATCATTTTCAAATCAGGAATAAGCAAAATCTAATTTAGAATAGTTTCTAATAATATTGAGAACAAACAGATTAGAATTGCCAATAATCATTTTCAAATTGGGAATAAGCAAAATCAAATTGAGAATAGATTCTAATAATCGAGAACAAACAGATTCCAAATTCCAGAGAATAATCAATTTCAAATTGGAAATGGGAAAAATTAAATTGAGAATAGATTCTAATAATAATTGAGAACAAACATATTCCAACTGAGAATAATCAATTCAAATTGGAAATAAACAAAATTAAATTGAGAATAGATTCTAATAATTGAAAACAAACAGCAATTCCAATATTGAGAATAATCAATTTCAAATTGGAAATGAGCAAAATTAAATTGAGAATAGATTCTAATAATAATTGAGAGCAAACAGATTATAATTGAGAATAATAATTTTAAAATTGGAAATAAGCAAAAATTATATTGAGAATAGATTCAAATAATTGAGAACAAACAGATTAACAATAATTGAGAATAATCATTTTTAGATTGGGAATAATCAATCTTAAATTGGGAATAATCAACCTCAAACTGGGAATAGTCAACTATACATATTGGTAATAATTATTATTTTCAAACAGAATTTACAGGTTTTTACTGACAATTAGACAAGTCTTGCTCTTTTTCTGGTTGTCTCAATTTGAAGTTGACAATTCCCAATTTGAAAACGATTATTCTTAATTTGAATTGTTTCATTCTCAATTTGAAATTGCCTATTCATGCTTTGAAGATGTTTATTCCTAATTTGAAGTTGAAGTATGCAAATACTCGAAACACAAGCTGGTGCTGGTTATGTACCCATTTACCTTAGGTAGCAAATAGTTTATCTTTGCCAGGAAATAATAGGTAACCACATTATAATAGTTTAGATTAAAATTTAACGTTGATATCTTGTAAGAAATGGGCATTTTCGTCTGTTTGAGATATTCCATCTAATCAAGTGGAAAATAAATAAATAAATAAATATTTATCCATTTAACAGTGAAATTCAGAACATAAATCTTATTTCTCTCTTTTAAAAGAAATGTAGACCATTTTGATAAGGTACGCTGATAATATGAATTGTTATAGTTTTAAAACTGATCATTAAAAATAATAAATAATATGCAACATGTAAACAGTCAAAAACTATTCTGATAATAATATGAACTCCCAAGACTTTGATCAATACTTATCACAAGGTCATGCCATATGGAATCTCCTCATGTCCGGCATATTATATGAAACTGTATTTGCAATCAATATACGTTAATGACTCGTCAGTTTTGCAATTAACTATTATACATTTCATATTATTACATTCCCTGAATTAGAAACAATTATGGTGACAGTATTATTACGTACGTAACTTTTTATAAAGCCATAATATAATGATTATAATTGCGGCACTTGTTTTAATTCAACCTTCAACTGCCTTTCTGATAACAATAAATTAAATGAAATAAAAGTTCCATAATATTTGAAATTCCAGGAAAAATTGCAACAGGATTTAAAGAGCTGCTAAATCCGGGATATAAATTAGGTAGTGAAATAATGTACTTGGTCGAAGTCCCAACTTTATAAAAATTTGCCTAAAAGGCATTGGTGCTGAAACTTATAAGTGTCACTTAAAATAACAACAAAAATATTCAAATTCAAGCAAATATGTAACTCGAATAGAGTTAAACCTAGCATAATGTTGCTCATCAGTTAATTAGAGGAATTTATTTTGGACTACAGAATACAGAAGCTATAAACCACGGGATTCAGATTAACGAGACTCTAAACATACCTAAAGCAGCATTGATGCCACCCTGTGCAGCGACAGTGTGTGATCTGGTAGGAAACAATTTGGTGATGACTGCTGTCTTGAAACCATCAGCGACGAGCCCAAAAGCAGCCCTGAGGCCAGCTCCACCTGCTCCGACCACCACGGCATCATATGTGTGGTCGATTATGGGGTACGCGCATGAAGTCGATGTTGATAATTTCGCATTGTTCTTGTCGGTGTTTATGTGCAGACCTCTCGAAATAGCACTAGGAGATACAGTTATCTGTAAAAATGTAGTCTTATTTAGGGATTTAAATTTTTGCAGGTTGCATGTTGTAGGTATACAGGGTGATTCTTGCCTAATATTGCGTAAAATTAACGATTCCTTGTCAAAAACTAAAAGGGATTTTTCATATAAACTTTTTCAATCGGAGTTTCCACACCCACTACAAAGAGGTAAGATAAAATGAGATTTTTATTTAATTTCTCAGATTTGAATAAGAAACACGAACTACTAAAATTTTCTAAATAATCATATCATATCATATCAAAGTCAAAGCCTTTTAATAAGCAGTAAGTCTCATTAGTCTCTCACCCTTAGAAAGAGTTGAACCCTTTAATGAGTTCTCTATTGTACATTTTTGCGGAGTTTCAGAATTATAATTTGAAAAATTCTCTTTTACACCCTGACTCTTTTCGAACCATTTTAGCCTCTTGCGTTTTTGAGCAAATCAATAATATACAAGTCATGAAATAGACAAAATAATAAAAAAAGTCATATTTTATATCTTTGCTCAAAAATGGCACATTTTAAGAATAAAATGGTTAGGATGAGTTATATGTATATTTAGGATTTAAAGGGGCATATTTAAAATTACACTTTTGAAACTCCACAAAAATGTACAATGTAAAACTCATTGAGCAAGTTGCAATTTTCTAAGCCTTTCTGAGGGTGAGAGACAAATAAGAATTTTCGTGTGAGACAAAAATAATAAGAATATTGGTGTTGGAAAGGTAAAGTTAGGTATATGGGAAATTGTAGTCTTTGGCATTTCTTCAAATCTAAGAAATTAAGTAAAAACCTCATTTTATCCTATCCCTTTGAAAGGGGGTGTTGTAGTGTAGTTAACTCCGATTGCAGACGTTTTTTGGAAATAGTTTAATATGAAAAATCTCCGTTAGATTTTGACGAAAAATTTCTTCTTGAAATTTTTCGCAATATAAAAGAATCAGCCTGTATTTTGCAGTTTAATTTTTTTGACATGGTGCTGAATAATTATGGTCCTGGTTCTAGTGGGGTTATAATATAAAGAGGAAGAATAGAAGTGAATAATTCCCATCCATTCTCTTCATGAGATTAATTTTTATAACTCCGGGCAAATTTTATCGATTATTTTATGATATTTAAACATTAATAAGTAGCTAAATCGAGAATAGGTAAAGGTAATTCCAGGTGAAAGGTAACCATATTTTAGAAACTGGTGGCTCAATCGAAGCTAATTTAAAAATATAATTTTCCCATTGAATGGAGATCGCGTGGACTAAACTATCACCGCCGCTACTTTTAATACCGCTAATCACCTAATAATCGAATAATTATAGTGAGAACGGTCGGAAATTTTTTATTTTAGTAAATATTTGCTCAAGTTATGTAACAAAAAAGCACATAGGAATATAAAATAAAAAAATAAATTTAAATAAATACTAACCTTAGATGGTATAAATGATGCAGTTTTAGGTAATAAATTTTGTAATTTTATAATGGCACTCATTTTCAATAATTAATGCTTTTATTTTGAAATTATAAGATACCAGCGCGTAAGCGCTTCTTGGAAAGATTGTTGAAAAAAGTTTATAAAAATAAAATAACCTGCAATTATTGACGCATGACAAGCTTTTTTGACATCTGTCATTGACCAATGTGATGGACACTTGACAACAACAACAATAACACATAAAAATTACAGAGTAATTAGACAGAACCAGACTGTGATTGCGCAGGCTGCGTTCCGGTTTTCTGACGTCACCCGACTGGAAGACTACACATGAGATTGCTCATATCTTTTTTATTGTCAGGAATAAATAAGGGTGTGATTTTATCGGTGACCAAATTAATGCGGTTTTGATTATCAAATAAATAGATTTATTCTCAGAATGATAGATCTGTCACCAACTTATTAACACTAAACTATTTCAAAACTATTATCTATAAATTTATGTACCGGGTGGGCAGATAAGAATGCAAAGTGCTGTATCTCGGGAAATATTGATCCTACAGTTTCAAAATGAAAATTTTCCAGACATAAGTGACTATGCGAAATGCAATGAAAATATTTTCAAGATGGTCGCACTTCCGGAAATACCGGAAGTTGACACCTACTTCGTTATTTTAACGGGGACACCCTTTATATTATTGTATTTTTAAATTGCCTGGCAAAATCGAATACAGGTGGTTTTCACAATTGGAATTTTGGTTGAGCAGTTTATGAGTTATAAACAAGTGAAAATCGCAATTTTCAATTTTCAAAGCATCTCACATTAAAAACGGCTCAAGATATTTAAAAACAGCTTACATGTCCCTATCTTAACTTTTTACAAGGTATTCTATTATATAGTTTAGATTTTTCTACAGGGTGATGAAAAATCTGTTAATTTTCGTCACTCTGTATAAAAATTTAAACCACATGGTAGGATACCTTGTAAAAAGTTAAGATAGGGACATGTAAGCCGTTTTTAAATATCTTGAGCCGTTTTCAATGTGATATGCTTTGAAAATTGAAAATTGCGATTTTCACTTGTTTATAACTCATAAACTACTCAACCAAAATTCCAATTGTGAAAACCACCTGTATTCGATTTTGCCAAGCAATTTAAAAATACAATAATATAAAGGGTGTCCCCGTTAAAATAACGAAGTAGGTGTCAACTTCCGGTATTTCCGGAAGTGCGACCATCTTGAAAATATTTTCATTGCATTTCGCATAGTCACTTATGTCTGGAAAATTTTCATTTTGAAACTGTAGGATCAATATTTCCCGAGATACAGCACTTTGCATTCTTATCTGCCCACCCGGTACAATCACCTGAAAAGGGAATTAGTTTTCTAATAATTAGTTTTATTCTCAGAATGATAAATCTGCTAACAAATTGTTTAAACCATTAAAATTATGGCAATTAGATGATGTGCAATTGTTAAAATACACAGGTATGCTTGTCATAATAAAAGTTAAATAAATATACAAATTTCTTAAAGGCACTTGTATTTATTACAAATTTAAATAAAATTTCTTATACGCTGTAAAGTACTTATAAGGTAACAGAAAACTTCAACATAATAAATTTAGTTATGCGAAAGACGTCACTGAATAATAAGGGCTCGTTTTGATTTTGTGGGCCGCCCTCTTTTTCTTTTTTGGCCAATCGGAATATTTTTTGCCTCAAGCGGTGGACTTGCTAGTTTGAGACGTATGGCTATCCCCATAATATGTTTACACATTATATTCTTTATAGAATGCAGGGCAGTTACATTTTCCATGTATCCACTCACTGTTTTGGGGCAAAGTCACTTTCCATTTACTGAAGAATTGTTTTTTGTATTCATTGAAGTTAGTCCAATTGCTTTGTAAATCTTGGGTTTCTTCTGCGTTACCAGCAGGTACTTCGTAATAATTTAAAGAATCGTCACTATATGTCAGCTTAATTTTTTTTGATAATTTCGCCCATTGATACGACTCTGTCCACTGTTTTAAGGTTATAGTTGGTAATGTTGCAAAAATTGTATCTTCAACCGAGTTCTTTGAATATTTCAAATACTCACCGACTCAACAGCAACTGCAACACCACTTGGGCCCCGCCTCCTGTTGGACACTAATAAGGTTCTGAAACATTTTATTTGGTGACAGATCTATCATTTTGAGAACACAGTTATTATTCCGAACATAATACGGATTGTATGGACATAAGTTACGATGATTATTCGTTTATTTTGGATACAAACTGTTACATATTTGGATACATATGTTTGGAGACAAATATGTAAATCTGAGATCACAAATAATTTCTGGGATTGAAACTAATAATCAGAGGATTTTGCTTGATGACAAATATTTATTTTGGTGATAAATAAAATTTTCCCCAATAAATAATAATTCTTTGTAGGCTTGCATAAGTCGGCAACAGCTATCCATTTAACGTTTTAAAAATCTTCACGGCTAATTAATAAATCCCAGAGTTTTCATAGTCAACTTTTGTTTTTCTTATAGCCGCCACATTGGGTTTTTTTATGTCGTTTGGCACAAAAAATCATGTAAATCAAAAATCAATAACATTAAAAAAAAAATTGTAAAAATTTTATTCTACTTTTTTTGAAAAAAAAAATAAATATTTTTCCATATAGATCTAGCACAAAGAAAAACACAAGCAAGAAGGATGGAAGCAATATAATTTGACATTTATTTTATAAGCAACCTTGCCGCGATTAATGCTTTAAGTCAAAATCCAACCACATGACGTCATTGCGCAGTAGTGACTAAAATAGTAAACGCAATCGTCACACCGTGTATATGTGTATCGTGGACACTGCGGACCCAGAACTACTACACGTTCCAGATCAGGCTACGTACCTACTATAATGTTTTATTCACAAAACCGGTAAAAAAAGGCTAAATTCTGCACAATATCGTGCAAGTTTTTATCTGTAAAATGTTATTATTACGGAACGTATCACCCCGTCTGTCGTCGAATCCATGATACAAATAAACAAGGTATGTCGGCGCGCAGCCTGTGACGTCAGTGTGGTGATAGCTACATGCAACTCGGCAATAATAATGACGTAAAGTCGTGATTAGTGGCTTATTTCGATGTTTGAAGATATTCCAGTAACTAATATTAATAAAATAAAAATAAAAATAAAATAAAAAGGCACGGTGGGTTAGGCTTGCGCCATAGGATACACCCCAGACAACCATAATGCATGCCAAAAATGAGTGCAGTGCCCCCCCAGTGTGCATGAAGTAGGTAAAGCCCCTACTAGGCGTTGCTAGACAAAAGATGAATGACATGTTGTCAGACAACATGCCATCCATTGATGTTGTGCTGTGAGCAGAGGCGGAAATTGTAGACACGTGTTTCGTCCTGTTTGGGACTCTTCAGTACAATGTATCTACCAACACACAGCACAGTTTAGATCACGGATCCCGTGAGCAGAATGCAATGAAATAAAAATAAAAATAAAATAAAAAGGCACGGTGGGTTAGGCTTGCGCCATAGGATACACCCCAGACAACCATAATGCATGCCAAAATCTCCAGACCCCCCACCAGCGTCGTCTCATGGATTTGGGCTGCGTTAGCGGCTCACCTATCTGGTCTGTCTACCTCGAATGCGAGTCGAGTGGCTGTGAAGTACCATCTGGCGTCCCTCGAAAACGGGGGTGGACCCCTTTATATATTCGGCAGGGTGGCTCCTTTTTCCTTCTTCCCGATGTTTCAACCACTTTAAACTCGAAAGCACTGTTTTTTTTTTCTTTCCAGCTCTTTCTTTCCACTGGGGGGCACTGCACTCATTTTTGGCATGCATTATGGTTGTCTGGGGTGTATCCTATGGCGCAAGCCTAACCCACCGTGCCATTTTATTTTATTTTTATTTTTATTCCATTGCATTCTGCTCACGGGATCCGTGATTTAAAGTGTGCTGTGTGTTGGTAGATACATTGTACTGAAGAGTCCCAAACAGGACGAAACACGTGTCTACAATTTCCGCCTCTGCTCACAGCACAACATCAATGGATGGCATGTTGTCTGACAACATGTCATTCATCTTTTGTCTAATATTAATAAGTTTGACTTCAGTATACCTGACTGTCTGATAGCAAAAGTGATTTATTTTGCGGTAAGTGCGGGTGTGAATGATCTGTTTTTAGTTTGCTAGCATAGGCAAAGGAAATTATGTATAAATGATTTGTATCGTATCACAGTGTTACAGTATAGCACGCAGCACTTTTAATTACACTCCACAAATATGTTGACTTTCAGCTTAATATTTTATTATACCGCTTCCACTGACAATTGGCAGCGGAAGTTACTATCGCCCAAGCGGCTGGATGTTTAACTAGCATTGATTTAAAATGTAAATTTAATTGAACGAAACGTCAATCTGTCGTTGGCTTGTCTCATCTACAAAATAAATCACAATTTTATATGTCGAGCCTGGCGTGGCCTCGCGGTTAAGTAGCGAGAACTGCTTGATCGTTGGATCCGTCGGACTGAGTTCGATTCTCAGTGAAGGCTCTGGGTGTCTGTGTTGTTTCTACTATTTATTTGGTATACTTGAGGCTGGGTGTATGAGCAAGAGGCTCCAAACCCATATTACCGGTGTGGAGCGACTTTGTCTTACCTACATAGGGAAGACCGATGCTCCCCCTTTAAAAAAAAAAAAAAATTTATATGTCGAGCACACCGGTGGCCTTGTGGCAGCAGTCTTGAATAGAATAATTCTATTCTATTATTTTTCCTTTGTTCTACTACTTCGCCCGCGCCGCGTTGGAGCTGTCCCAGCTTCTTCGGAATCCCGCTAGGGGCAGCGTTGCCAGGTCGCCACATTAGGAACTCTGCATCAGTACCTGCACTAGAGTACTTACCTGTATTACCGACATGCATCAGTGTCAACAATACAGGTACCCTAGCCTGCCTGCACAGGACTCAGTTGCACGTTTTTATCCTGAGAGAGAGCTTACCTAGTCTAGTCTAAGATATGTTCTTACTCAAAGAAGTAAAAAGGTCCCAGTCAGTACTCAGTATTATAAAGGCCCATTAAGCTAACGGGCTTCTGATATCATTATTGAAGCTAATGACAGTATGACACATAGCACTACTTAGGTTAGGTACTTCGAAATAACAAAAATATCACTCTCGACTTGAATTGAAAAGAAAAAAATCACACGAGAGTGATATATGTAGGTATTAAGTATAAATGTCACTATATAGGGTGTTTCTATGTAATAAGTTTAATGATGTAGACCCAAAACGGCAATATCCTAAGTATCTGAAGTTTTCGAAATATTAATTTCAATTAAATACATATAGGTTATCCTTGATATACAAAATGTACAAATAAATAAAGAGAAATCTCTCTATTATTGTTGCAAACTCTGTAATTGTAGTTATCTAATAATAATATGGCCTACTTTCAATAATTTCTACAATTCTGAATAGTTGCTATTTTAAGTTTTTCTAATTATTCAATTCTTAGTTTTCTTTGTAAAGTTTTCAAATAAAAGAATTAGAAACATTTTAAAATGTGCATTTATCTGTGATCGTAGGAAAAATAGTGTACATTACTTGTGTGGAAAGTGTCATTTCACACTCGTGTGATGCCAATCTCACACTCATGTGAAATGGGTCACTTTCCACACTAGTAATGTAATATACTATTTCAATAATTTTACAAATTTACATCAGAAGCTAGTCAATATCACACACTTTTGAATAATAATGTTATAATGTTAAGTATTATTTTTACATTTCTTATACTTTTGCCAGTTCATTGATAAATCTAAATTTTGAAGACCTAAACAGCAATTTCAAAGGAAGTCCAGCCATTAGATTAAACCACAAAACTTTATACATATAATATTACTCAAATTCTTTTAAAATTTTGGTTTTACTAAGCCTCCAGCCAACTTTTTAGATTCGACTTGAAATATGTTTTCCTTTATTGTAATCGCTATAACTTTTCTTACCCCTAGCCTAGGTACCTACTTATTTATCATGAGATTTTCAATGAAACAATTACAATTTATTTATTCAATAATAAATAATTTTATTACTGTTTAAGTACAAAACTAAACAAAACGCTATCAGTCTTGTTAATAATAGAGACATAATATTTGCTGCTAAAATTATTTGGAATGGTAACATAATGACTTGAAATGCGGTAGTTACGTATTATATAATATGTGAATAGAATAGAGAATAATAAAAGTTGAACGGTGGGTACTACAAGCACACTAAAGCCTTAATATAATAGATAAAGATGTTAGTAGAGTATCAAAATGATACTTCTGGAGCACCCACATAACTGAGGAAAAACATTAAATTATAGTCATGAATAATGGAAAAAGTTAAAATTTGATAGAAAACTCTTATTAGGTACCACAGTCTCAATCCAAAAATCTTCCATGAGAGTACCCCACTTTAATTACCTTTCTATATTCCTACCTTTGATTATTTTAATGAAATAATAACTCATTTTTGTGCAAGTATTAAAATAGTTAATTATTAATGTCCGTATTATGAGTGCCCCGAATTATTTTTTACACTCTACCCAGGTATGTGTACCTATAAAAGATTTTAATATGCCAACGTCAGCGCTTTATGCAGCAAAATACCAACCTCATTGGTAATTTATTATACAAGCAGTTTTTAAGAAAGGTTGCCACATTACAACCTTTCAAGATAATTTTTAATTAATAATTATGTAAGAGTATAAATAACAAACAATAAAGTAAGAAAAAATACAAGCATTATCAGTAACTAACTAAATTTTAAAACTACACACTACAAACTAAAAGTAAGTATTTTCGTTCATAGTCTATAGTACCTTTATTTAAATAATAAAAAAATTTAATAACTTGTGGTAGGTATAACTTTATTAAAAATCATGTAAATATAGCCCTAATAATTACCATAGAATTCAAAATATATTTTCTGTTATTGCACTTATTAATATTTTATTACCTATAGATCTGGGTGTTCTCTAATTTATTTTGAATTAATTATTATCATTAAAATTTTAAATTTATACATAGCAACACAATAAAATAGCCTCAAACCTAAATTATATAAAAAATTACTGAAATACCATTAAGAAAGCAATTCATTCAGAAAAAAAATTTGCTTCAAATAATCACTCCACGATACCATTTATTGAATACCACTAAAAATTGGCCCGACCATAAAATAATGCTTCATAACAAAATTAAAATTTCATAACATTATGTAACCACAATAATGTGAAAAAATAAATCTAAAAACATAACATCAAAGATGAAAATATAGTAAAAAAGACATGTAAAACAATATAGGGACTGACTTCATCAATTCACATTGAAGAATATATCACAGCACTAGCCGCCTGATCCCACATTCCACACAGAATTTCGCAGTGTCAACAGGATACTTGTTGCCGCATTCATGGCAGAACTTTGACATCTTGGCAGATGTCGGTAACGCTGGAACGGCCGGAGATATGGAACGATGTTCTGAACCACTTGAACTTGTACTGTCCAAACTGTGCTTCTGTTCCAATGGTGAAAGCTTTGCAGGTCTTACATTATGTTTTGGGGTTTTTCGATTCAGACTAGAAGTTTAACAAAAAATAATATTAATATAAAATCTGTCTCGCACCCCAACCAATAAGACAGTACAACAAGATCTCAGTGAGTCTAGATTAGGTACTTCCAGCATAAATATTAAGATCAAAATATATGTGTAAATAATATATTACTCGTTAGGTACATTATTAAAAAATGACTTAACTACAGCCAGTATTATAAAGGCTCATTAACTTAACGGGCAGATTTATGCGGCCTTTTCTAGAAAAGGTATCGACCGTAGCTGGAAAATATAGCAATTTAGTGATTCTTAGCATGAAAGGGATTACAAAAATGTCAATAAAAGTTATTTGAAGTCGATATTAGCTTTTATTTCATACTAATACATTACAACTAGATACACGCTTGGTTACCGTAACTATAAACATATTGTTACGGGTCTCACAATAAATAAATCCACCACTTAAAAGTCTTGCAAATTACTTTATTGACTAACCCAAGTTATAACCTCTAATTCTAAATAATCAAACACACTAAACACAGCTGCTGTTTCTCTTGTCTCTATTCACAGATACTACACCTACTGGTCTATTCTTTATAATTCGCTATACTGTCACTACTGGCTTCCTTACTTCACACTTCACTTGACTACTGCCCTGTCTATACTTCAGCTTTCACTAGTTACTACTGCTCTGTCTTCAGCTTCACTCCACGTCCAGAATACCACTACTCCACGCAGCCATACAGCGGTCCTTATATAGTCCCCCGACGCATCAGTAGTCACGTTCTAGTAGGTTGTAAACTTGTATTGGCGCGCCGGCCGTGGATTCTGGAAATGTCAGATTGTTCGGCGAGACCACTCCAGAAATCCATAGAACTAACGTCTGTCTGTCAATGTGTCACATGACATGTGACTGGAACTGTCACGAACATGTCATTGCCTTATAACAATCATAAAAAAAGATTGTAAACAAATGACTAGGAGTTCTTCACTTGGATGTTGGTTTTGTTATTGCATTGTTGGTTGAATATTTGGACTTCATATGTCATTTTCTATAAACTTTTCAGTTGATATATCCATGGTAATCATGCTTACTCAATTATTAAAAACATTCGTTTGATTTTAAAAACCAACAGATTTTGTTTTTATATTTCATTTTGTATGAAATAAAATAAATTATGTATCACGTAAGTTATTAGATGTTAATAACCTCGGGCAACTTAACAATCCCTCGAGACTAATAAAAATGTTATCATAAATCTGCCCGTTAGCTTAATGGGCCTTTATAATACTGGCTGTTAGTCACTTGGAGGACATATACTTGTAAACCCCTTCCCACCATACCCAACTATCAAAACAAGACAATTTTTTAGTTTGGAAGTTAAATGTGTCAACAATAATAAAAAAAAGAATGACCAGAATTACCTACCTTCCATAAGCGGAATCATTGCTCAATTTATTGGTTTGAATTGCTGATTCTTCATCTCCATTAGGCACTGAAATACCAAAATTTGCTTCCAAGTATTTTAGTTTTGATTTCTTACTGTTATTCTTTGCTTGTTTCTCCTTGAGATACATTTCTTCATATTTCTTATACTCTTCATACATAGAATCATCAACAGCGAAAAGTTCCTCTGGTTTGAACGAAGGACTCAATTTGTTCTCCATATAAGAATCGGACAACTAAAAAATGTTCAAAGATATTGACTTATTGTTACGGAAATTTAAACAACTCACCTCTGCATTGTTTTCAAATCCTTTGGAATCCTTTGAAGGGCTTTTAGTATCCTGCTCATCGAAATAATGCCGAATATCTTCTCTACTTTTCATTGAGGGAGGTTTCGGAGTCAGTTCTAACAAAGTCATCGACTTCTTCATAGAAGATAAATTTTTTTTCCTCTCCCTACTCACGCTAGAATCAGACCTTTGAGGTAATTTAACTTTATCTTTTGATTTGTTTTCAGGTGCACTTTTGTTCTGAGTTGGTTTAACAACTTTGTGATTTTTCACAGTCTGACTACTGGTGGTGTTTGAATTAATGGAAGTGGAACGTTTAACTCTAATACTTTGCGTCTTTCTAATCGGAGGTGGAGGCGGCTCCATGGCAATAATTTTTTTATCATACTGTACACTGTATATGTCCAAGTCTTCGTTTTGAATTGTCACATCAGTGTCAACTGTCGAAGTAGGTGAGTAGTCGTCTTGTTTCAAGTGTTCCGGTATCGATAAATTATCGTTCTCGTTAATTAAACTAGAATCAATCGAAGACATGTCATCACTATATTTTCTCTCGTTTAAAATATTATCTAGTCTTAACGAATCGTTGGCTTTATTGTGCAAATAAAAACTGTTTTTATTGTTGTCGATAAATTGATTGTTAATGAGATTTTCCATTATTTCAAAATCATCACTATTAGGGTCGTCTAAACTAGTCGGCGCAATATTATCCTGGAAAAAAGCTGGTGGATCTATAACCGAAGCGCGAATTTTCGGAGCATTTTTTGAGTCCTGCAGTGGTTTTCCCGGTGACTTAGCTGGACTTTGCGGTGTTATGGCAATAGTAAGGTCGTTTGTAGATTCAGAAGGAAAAGGAAAGTTGCTTTGCTGCTTATTGTAACCATTTGCTGTCGAATTCAACTTAAATTCATCGCCATCTAAAAGCTCCATTAGTTGGCGATGAGCTATTTCAAACGGACTTGTAGCTGTCAAAGGACTGCAAAAAATGTTCCTAGTAAGATATACAAAAAAAAAACGTGTTAAAATACAGGGTGTCACACAGGCATGGTAAATCCCGTTTTTTAGTACTTCCCGGTTTTTCCTGAAACTATACATACAATGATACATTTCAATAAGGATGTTTTTTTACAGTTGAAGATTAGACGGAGAAGTTTATGGGTTAGAAACAGGTGAAAATCACAATTTTTCAAATTTCAAAGCAAAATATTTAGGTCAAAAACTGCTGAACATAGAGAAATAAAACTTACATGTCACTATTTTAACTTTTTGTCGCATCCAACTGTAAGAACGCAATTTTTATGGGGTGGTGATGAAAAATTTGAGACTTTTGGAAACATTAATTTTACAAAATTATCCAGTACCATACAGGGTGTTTACTGTAAGCTTAGAACCTCAGGGGGTGATTCTTTGAGTGATTATAAGACGATCAGTTCGTATTAACATTGGTCCGGACTCCGAAAATACAGATTTTCCAAGATACAGAGTGACACTATTATTAAGAAATCGTCTTTTTCGAAAATATCTTAAAACATAATTTTACCCAATATTGTTGAAAAATTTGGCAGTTTCATTTGATGCAGTAAGGGGCTAATTTACGCCTAACTGGAATTAATTATCAAGACCAGTCAAGAAATACCTGTGTGATCAAAATTACTTCCTTTAAGATTAAAGAATCAAATGATATCACTATTTCATATATGTTTCAAACTGGATATCAGTTCATTCCTTACAATGAATCTTAAATTACCTTAATTAATTTCCTATTAGTTAAAATTTCCTATTGGTTTGAAAAGGACCTGCTTGCGTCATTTCAATCATCTTACTATCTGTTTGCCTTGGCTTTTATTGTGTGTGAGGGTTGTCGTAAAAATTCCTGACCTGACAATGAATTGAATGGTTTGGTGGTTTCACTTTCGTAGGGTGTTTGGGTGGCTTTGAGACTTTCGGTGTTGACTGATTGGGCAAGTTTAACTTCTTTTAACCGTCGTGAAGGTGAAAGTCCAATCCATTGTTGCAGCGGATGAAATAAAGGATTCTGGAATTCTCACTTGCAAATGGTTTTTCCTAATTAATGCCGGGCTTCTCCTTAAGTTTCACTGATAAGGATAATTTTGAAGAAAAAATGCTTGCCCTGGGGGTGGTATATTACACTATGACATTTTCCCAAGTTCTTATTTCTTGTCACAATACCTTTTGTCTCTTGAATTTTTATCGTATTTTAATTAGTTGTATTTTGATCTTGAGCTATTTTTCCCGTAAATAGGTAGCTATGAAATTTCAAAAACACGATTTTCACTTGTTTAATACTCTTAAAATTCAAATTCCACCTGTAAAAAGTACTCTTCATTCCTAAGGAATTTCCATAGTGTCCCATTTAAAAGTAAACAGTTGGTACTATTTTCAGAAAAACCGGAAGTAGAAAACATGACATTTATTGTCAAAAAGTGCGTCTTATTGATTATACGCAACATACTAAATTTCAAAAAGACATCAAAAAATATATAAAAAAAAATTGGGGTGTATCTACCAGTGACATCCTGTATAATTTTAGGCAAGAGGTAAGGGAAAGGTAAGTAAGGATCACATTGCACCTTAATTCGAACTGATAGGATACAAAAAATGATGGAAAAAGTTATTGGAAATTCATACATTTAATGAAAAGAAGAAATAAATTGTCATTTTTTTTCAATTAGAAGATTGCAAAATAAAAAAGGTCATCATAACAGTGATTACTCTAAAACTAAAGCTATGAAGATGATTCAAGTTTATTAATAAAACAAGTGAAGCTACATTTCATGCCTACACAAGCAACAAGCAAGCGTAAAAAAGGTAAAGACCAGGTATTTGTTTTTAGGTCAAAGTGTGGGTCTATCTATTTGTGTGTGTGTGGGTAAAATTTTACTATTGGAAATTTTGTTTGAAGTTCCTCACTCTTGTTATTGAGATTTTTTTCTACATAAATTAATATAAAATTAAATTTTCTATCAGAAATATTTTTATGTAAGTACCTGATGATGCTTTCTTTCTTTATATTGCTATCTTCACATTCTTCAATTATTAAGTTCCCATTTCTAATATTTTGCTTATTATATTTGTCACATCCTATTGCTGAATAAATTTTATTATTATTATTATAAGAAGAGTTTTTCTTCTTATAAGAATTCATATTTTCCACGAAAGTATTATATTTTGGCACATCTTCATTGGGAATTTTATAAGTATAAGAACTTACACATCGTCTCTTATCTCTACAATCACCTTCAGTAAAGAGAGGTTTATGATTGATTTCAGGAAGTTTTAACGACTCCTCAAATTTTCTCATGTTGCTTTCCTTTTGTATTTTATTTAAAATTTTCGGCAACTTTTCCGTGTCAAATTTTATAAGTTTTTTGCAGACACTAGCAGGAACTTGAAATACTTCTTCTTTCCGATCTTTTTCCTCTTTATCTTCAAGATGCTTGGTTTGTAAATTGAAAATTTTATCTATGATTAACATAACTCGGGGTGAAAAACATTCCGAGGAGCTTGATTTACGACGTGCTGCTAAAGGTTTTGAGGAAACTGGTTGCAGTGTAAGCTTCACACTATTATCGTTCTTCTTTAAAGATTCCCTAGAAGATGTTCGTGACTCTTTGGTTACTTCAAATTTTAATGGAGGGCTTTTAACCAGATCAATAGTAGTATTTTCAAGATTAGTTCTTTTATTACATTTATCTTGTTTCTTCAAATCATTTTGATCATCGACACTTTTCTTCCCATTTCCACTGATAATTCTGTGGGAACTCTTATTTGATTCAGGATTGTCTGAATATGAAAATATGGTTTCTTTGTCGCAAGAATTATTTTGATCAGAGAAATCAAAGCTATCTTGTGATCTATAATTAGGGTTAAAATATGCAACATCCTGCATAGACAATTGCAAATTATTGCCCAATTTTCTTCGCTTCTTAGGAACACAATAATCTACTTCGCACTGATCAACAATTGATAAATCGGTACTGTAAGCGGACAATTTGCATTCTTTTGATTCTCGCTCTTCCAAATAATAGTCCCTAATAAATTCATTGGCAGCAATTTCCAAAATTTTGTGTCTATCATAGCTACTACTCAGAGAAGCCGATTTATCTGCACTAGCACTAGAGTAACCATTATAAGTATATTGAGAAAGATCATAGACTTTATTAAGTGAAGTCAGCTGGTTTGCAAAGCCAATTGAAATATCACTCGGTATCTTAAAATCGCTCGAACATTTTCTCAACATTTCCAAACTGCTTATACTTGCTTGAGCGGCGAATCTTTCATCGATGCTTTCAACATCATGACTACGATTTGAGAACAACGAAATTAGACTTTTGTCAAATTCTTTTTCATTTCTAATCAATTCTTTGTTACCTTTTCCATCTTCATTAAATTTACAAGTTCCATGAGAAGAAATCTCTGCTGAGAGTAAAGAAGAACTTGTAATAGTTTTCTCAGAGCTAAGATTTGAAATTTGATATTCTCTGTTTTTACTGCTTACAAGTAGTGTAGACAATTCTGGAATCGAGTCTATTTCTTCGTTTTCATTCAACAAATTACTAGTCTTAATTCCACACAAGTCTTCCTTCATTGTATAGTCAAGTTCACAAGTTTTACAAGCGAAACAAGAACCAGGAGCCGAAACAGATCTTAAAACTTTCTTTCTGATTCTCTTAAAAGAAAATTTATCTTCACACACCTCCTTAGTTTCTAAATATGATTTAATTTCATTTTTATACTCGATTGTTGAAGGACTATCATGTATTGATGTTCTAAAACTGATACCATCCGCTTGTTCTTCTACTTGATCAAAAAGTTCATCATCACTTACACTCCCTGAACCATGTTGTTCATATCTATTTTCGGTAGTTTGGCCATGTGAATCTTCAGCTTTAACATCAAGATGATAATACAATCTATCTCCCTCATATTCAAACATTGTTATATTTGGCATCGGTACTTCCCCTAAAGGACATTTACTGTAGACTTTCTGGTTGTTAATTCCTTTACTACTATCGATTTTCAAATTTTGGCAGAGTTGATTTTTTTTACTGATGGAGATGTTTTGAAAATCTTCAACTAAAGAAACTTCCTCATCATTAGTTTTAGGAGTTATTATTTCATGACATGAAGATGGAGAATTAGCAGGCAAAGAAGACATGGAAACTATTTCAGAAGAAACATTTTCAACAATACCAGAATTTGGTTTAAAAAAATCTTCTTTGACAATCATTTTACTTCTTATTTTTGCTTTCGGGATTAAAGAATTTCTTTCATTAGTTCGATTACATCCAACTTCTGCTTGACTTGAGCTACCATTTTGACCAATTTTTTTAAGATCGCTATCATCAAAAGCTCCCATTCCCTTTTCGACTTCGCTTTTCAATTTCGCATACATCAAGTCAAGTTTATGTCGTTCCTTGTTTTCTGACTGGATTATTTCTTTTGTTGCCTCGTCTGCCTCCGGTTGAATTTTTTCTAGCTTGTCTTGATGTAGTTTCAGTTTGTTAAAGCACTTTTCCACTTGACATTCGGAGTTAGCAACTTTCTCCACAGCTTTTACATATTTTCTTTTTGTGAAGTTACTACTTGTCGACAATAAGTCTGTAGTTATATTCGTTTCATTTTCACTTGGAAAATTAGTGACTTCAATGGCATCAGATATAAATGAATCGCTCTTCAATAATCCTACCTCAATTTTATTATGTATTTTAGAGATCTTTGACGAACCGTTATTTATTAATCGATGTGATAACGTTTTATTTGCAACTGGGTTTTTGAGTTCATTTTTTATAACCGCTTTTCTGCAACTTTTGTCTGGTTTAACTACATTGTGGAGTCTCATAGATGTCTCATCGATGGAACTTTCAACGGTATCTTTCCAAGTGACCATCTTTTTACCACAATCGGTTTGTATAACTAGAGAAGACACCATCATGCATTCAATTTTGTTATTAATTCCAGGTGGATTTATTTTCTTAACAGGTAGGATTCTTTTGGTGTGGAAACTAAAGGGAAAGGAAAGAGGATTTAGGTCTGAATTCTTAGAAAAAAATGCAAGGAGAAGGAAAAATGTAAAAAAAAAGTATTGACAGAAATTAAAATCCTCTTTCCTTCCCCCTACATGTTTCATAAATAATAAAGTGATTGGCTTTTGATTAAAGAACATAAAAAGTAAAAACTTACCTCTTTGGATTCTCAATCTTTGGAGAACACTTGACATCTTTCACCAGCGTTTTTTCCGTATTACCATCAACGTTCTCACCGCACTTCTCGAATTTTGGCAAACTCTTATCACGTTTTTCTTCATTCTTCTCGTTGGCTTTATTAAGACTAACTTGAGATCTGGGCTGTCGAACGGTGGGCGATCTCTGGAGGTTTATAGAACTGGTGCTTTTAACGTTACTCACTGAATCACTTCGCAAAGAGGAGTATTTTTCACGATTGAACGACCGCTTCGACTGTCGCAAAGGAGGAACCTTATACTTCGTGCGGGCTTCCAGACGCTCTTTCGCAAGCAGGACGGTGGCCGGCGATTTGTGGATTCGTGCTTTGTGCTCTTTGCACCATTCGACGTGACGATCGAAAGCTTTCGGACCGAACTGTCGATCGCACGAAGGGCATCTTTCATGGGCACTTGTGAGGGAAGAAGTTACGGGAAGTCGTCTTTGTGGTGTGTGATTCATGTTTGAGGCATCTAGAACAGTAGAAGAATTATCGGTCAACAATCAATTATTACAGGACGCATCAATTAAAATAAGTTTTTGTTAAAAGATCGATCTAAAAAGTTCACATTGAAACATACAAATTACCAATTTACTAACCTTTAGCTGCCCGTATGGCATTCACCAGCTCTTCATGTTTTTCTTTCCACTTGCTGTTCCTCTTAGCTGTGTCCGCCGAGGGTTGGGGAGTCGTGGACTCGGCCTTCCTGAGGAAGCTGCGCTGATGAAAAACAGCCAACTCGGTGCCCTCCACTCGTTGTTTCTGGGAGTCGAAGACTCGCCGCTTCTTGATGGCGTTCTTCTCACATACCGGCGTGTGCTTCTTCAGGGGCAGCGGCAAGAAGGTGCGCCCGCACACATGGCAGGGCACCAGTTGTTGCTCTATTTCACCTGGAAGATTGGACATTGCTTGAACACTTTCAATTTTACCCTTAAATTTAATAAATAATAAAAGAAATATGAAATTAGTAGAAATTCGCATTAGATGACAAACTTTGGTAAGTTCAAAAAGCTACGATCACTTATTTTATGTACTTGATATCTTTAAAATTAAAAAAGAAGAAAAAAGATATGAAATATTTAAATGGACAAACACAAGTATCCATGGCAAGACTGGGATTCGAACCCACAGAGACAGACCGATCCCCAATATTTTAAGCCAAAAATTCTAATTTTTTTCTTATGCAGGGTGTCACGTGACTTGATGGTCATAGCTTCATAGTGTATTTTTTTGACAATTTAAAGTCGAAAGTGCCCTATACACTTTTGCCCAATATAACAAAAAACATTACATGCCTACCAAATTGGTTTACTTTTAAATTTTAAATTGTTCACATCTTCTAAACTTTTGAGTTCTGGGAAAAGCATAGGGCACTTTAGATTTAAAATTGTCCAAAGAATAGGCTCTTACTTAAGCTATGACCATCGAGTCACGAAATATCTTGTATAAAAAATGATAGAAATATTTATATGTAATTGAAAGAGTTAAAAGATTATTGCAACTCCAGAGAAATTTTTTTCTCAGAAACAACTTTGGGAAAAGGGAGGAAAAGAAAGGAAGAGGTGAATTTTCTTATCTTATCTATCGTCAAAATCGTCTTGAAGGACCTCTAGACGCATTGCGCTCATTGTCGACCTCCCGATCCCTGCTCCTACTATATTTGAGGCTCAGAAAAAAAAAGAAAAGAGGAAGAAAAAAGGAATAAAGAGGGGAAAAAATAAAATAAATAAAAAATAAAAATAAAAAAGACAAAAAATAAAATAAAAACAGAAAAAAGGAAAAAGAGAGGGGAAAAACAAAACAAAAAAGAAATTAAAAAAATGAATAAATTTGAGTGAAAAAAAATTGAAAAAAGAGAAAAAATGGGGAAAAATGGGAAAATAAAATTAAAATATTAGGAATAATAAATAATGTTATGCTTGTATAATAGTATGTAGAGTATGTAGGTACTTTATAAATGTTTATAGTTTTTCTTTGTAAGTGAGCCTAATTCTCCACTGACTAGTTCAAAAAATTCGTCAGAATTTTTTTTTTGTCAGGTGTCCCTTTCTCTAACCTTTTCGTCTCGTTTTAAAAGTCTGTGGTTGATGGAGCGAGTCGTACAATGCCAAAATAATATACATGTAAAATATGTATACAGCACCTTTGAATTTTCAGTCGTTGCTGAAATATGCTGAAAAAAACTGAAAAATCGATATGTCTAATTTTGGCCATCATTTTTATTATTTATTTATTGTTTGTAGTTTAACTAGGTCGTCAATAGATGCCTATTTGACATTTCAGAAAATTTGAAAGTTGACTAGATGCCACAGAGGGTTTTCACAGCCAATTTGTGTTTTTTATGGCCGCGATATGGTTTTTTCATGTCATTTAGTAATAAAAAATCATGGAAACCAATAGTGTAATAAATTGAATTTTTTTTCCAAAAATATTACTCTTTTTTGAAAGGAACAAAACAATTTTTTCAATAAATTTCACAAAAAAACCGTAAGGGGAGCAATTTGACATCATATATGAACGTCATTATCTATTATTTTATAGTCACAAATACATAGTTTAGGTCTTTCTGGTAGGACACCTTTTCATGTGGTATCCTACTGCGTGAATTAATTTGATATACAGGGTGATGAAAAATCTGATAATTTCCATCACTCTATATTAAAATTTAAACCAAAAATAGGGATACCATTAGAAAAATTAAGATAGGGACATGTAAGCCGTTTTCCGATATATCTTGACCCGATTTCGAACTAAGCTGCTTGGAAAAAGGAAATTAGCGATTTTCATTTGTTTATAATTCATAAATCACTCGTCGTTACAAATTTCAACTACAAACATATTTTTTATTGCATTTTTCCCGGGAAACTGAAAATGTATTGTATTGACCCCTGTTACATAATTATATGACACCCCTGTATAAAAAGTTGTTGTTCAAAAAAAAAAATGCGCAAAAAAACACTGATCGACGTGTCCCAGCGTTTTTTCGAACACGTCCCAATTTATTTAAATCTATGACTGAAATTATTATTGAGGAAATGATCGGCCTCAATTTTAATACCATTTTATGTACCTATCTTAGGTACATTTTGAATTCATAATGGTTAATTCAACATAATATACAATTTAAATATGTGATTGCATACAATAATAATAGGCAATTTTATATAATAAAATTGCAAAAATGAAAAATGTACCAGAATAGCATTGAACTTTAACTTTAAAATGTAGTAGGTACCAGCGTACCAGCAAAAATAAAATGTACCAAATGTGGTACAAATGTACCACCGCGGCAACACTGCACATCGAAATCTCTGGTCTGTGGTTAGAATCTTTGGTCCCGCCCCCACTGGGCGTTGACCTTCAAGTACAGAATGGGACCGTCTTAAATACAGGCAAAGTTGCTATTATACCTATCTCGCTCCAGCACATAGGCAAAGGCATCTTACTCTTTAAACCACGGTGGTCAACTGCTGCCTTGACCCACGTCCCAGATCCTCGCCACTATATTCCCGGGAATTACAAATAAAACAACTACCTACCAGTAAAGTTAATTACTGGAATTATTACATAGTTATAATTATTATTAGTTTTACTTTTTTATACAGTATAAAATTACTTGAGTTGGTTAATTTATTTGGGAGGTCATTGACCAAATGACCTAATGGAGAAACCGCCACTGGTTATTAATGTTATTATGCAGAATTAATTACAAAATTTTCGAAATTAGGATGCAAATAAAGTCTGACTGCGAAGTCATAAAATTCATACTTATAGAACCTTAGAAAAAAATCCGACACATTCATGAAATTAATTTCTCTGGGGTTCCCGAATATTAAATAGGTATCATAGATAATATATTTTTTTACGTTGCGCAGTTGGGAGTAAAAAAATACCCCTGCTTTTACCCTGTTGCCAACTTTCGTCCATAATATCACCAAGATTGAAACAATTATATCTTTCAAAATTTTTGATTTTTTTTTCATAACGTTACATGAATTAATAACATCAACATTATTAAATCAATTTAATTAAATTGAAGCGGATTTGAAATATTAAAAGACGGCGCTTGCAATGAAATAAATTAAAAAAATAATAATGTGACTGTCTGAATTTGTTCTCAATAAACTCAACAGCTTGTTTATAAAGGAGACATGTATGTACATTTTTTATTCGATTTTAATAGGCAATATAGCTACTAATAATTCTACTTCACAAAACAAATCGTTAACCTACTTTTATTAAGAAATTATAAAACGCAATTAAATTTTAATTTCCGTATCCTGGTTATTCGAGATCAAAATTTGATTTTCTAGAAGATACCTACACGAGTTTACCATCATAGTGTCTGAACAAATACTTATGACATGAGCTATGATTTATCTGCTTTTAAATTGAGACGTCTCATCAGCGATCAGCGACTGCAAGAAAGTCCGAGAAAAGATACACGAGAGACGAAACTCCCTCCTCTCAAAATCGAAAATAAGACGATTTGAGTACTTCACCAAAAACAAAATTGAAGCATTTGCGACAAAAATGAGAAACGCGCCAAAATGATAGAAACTGAAATCACAACAAACGCCAAACTCAGCGATCAGAGAAACTTAAATAAAAAGAACGTCACCGGACGTCGACAAAATCCACAAACACTGCATGATAAACCTTCGAGAAAGTAGGCATCCGAAAAAACGTCAAGATCACCAACCTCGTTCTTCAAAACAAATACCTTTCCACATAATTGATACTGAAGTTGAAAAAATGAGGAAAACCTCAAAAGTTACAAACCGAGAAGCCATCTCCGACTATTCGTTCGGCTTGAGAAGCCGAAAATCCGCAGTCCACCAAATTGTGATAATCACCTCGGTGCCTTTAACCTTGCCACCGAAAAGGTACAAAAGTGGACAACAAAATATGACCTAACTCAGCAAAAAGACAACTTGATTTCTCCTGCCAGAGATTATTACTTGAGGATGAAAAATCTAATTTTACGACATCCGCGACAAGAGATCAAAAGAAATCGTCCCTCTACTCTACATCTACAACACCTATACAGCCGACTTATAGGTAGCCATACCAAAAAGATATTAAGTACCCAAATTCGCAGACGAAAGACGATGACACGCCAATCTACTTCTTCCGTGATAAACGTGATGACGTCCCTTCAAACCACGAATTAGATTGGACACCCATATAGCTCTGAAAACAGCGAATCAAAGTCAACGAGACGAAAACCACCCATTACTTTCAGTTCAGGACAGCGAAAGAAAGAGAGAGAAACTCCAAGAGTGGCGGTGATCCTAAGGCCTCCACGAAACAAGCGAGAGACACTGATGAAATAATAAACTGAGCACCGAAAACTAGATCAAGGTCATTATACTCATTACACTATTACGACGTCCATCGCAACCTACGAAGACTAGAAGAGCTCTTTTGGAGAGCTCTTCAAGAGCTCTCGGTTTCATAATGAGATAAGCGCGTCAAGAGCAATCAACATGGACGGTCTCCAAAATGGCAGTTGACTCTCCCAGGTTCATGCCCAAGAAGAATAACGCGTCAGGGACGGAACTGGACGCCAAGAGAAGCGGGACGAAATAGCCAAACACCAAAACAAAAAGAGACCACTTGCTGACCACTCAATAGCGCCAACCAAACTTTGTAAAATTATGAAAGCATGAAAGTGAAATGCAAACGTGACGAAGTGAAGTGGAACGAAAAACTTAAACCGATAAAGACCCAGTTTAGACGTTTTCAAGCCTTTGGCATCCAAAATCGACAACGCCGACCCATAATAATAATAAAAAAACTTTAAGAAAAAACAGCGATTTGCCTCCAGCAAACGCAACAATCAATCAAGAATGGTCGGTTAGAAAATACTGGCAAAAACAATGACTATACTAACATTTTGAAAGAAAAACGAGTAAAACGAGTTTTGGGGACAATCATCATTATACATTTTTGGGGTTGATTGTGTAACATTTTATTTTTTATTTATGAAGAACCAGATTCTAAAAGAACACTCAATTTCAAAAGAGTTCTCATTTCCAGAAGAGTTTGCATAGTCTCATAAGAAAAGCTTTTACTGCAATAAGCACATAAATCCCGATTTTTTTCTACCAGAGGGATGGTCCCTATACAGTGTGAAACGCATTTATGGAATAAAATTTACTATTCAGAGAAAAAACCGTTTTTGAAAAAAACCTCACACACCTCACCTTCAAATTTTTATTTGGCATGTTTTTAAGCCTCAATTTGAATTTTTACCCCCACCGCTCTCACCACCACCAATGTAGTAATATTTTTTTTAATAGGACACCCTGTATATTTTTGTATTTTAAATTTCCTGAGAAATTCCAGTAAGAATGGTTTTTACAGTTGCAGTTTAAATTGAGTAGATTAATGAGTTATAAACAAATTAAAATTGCAATTTTTCATTTTGCAAACAGTGTACTGCGGAAACGGCTCCAAATATCGGAAAAAGGCACAAATGTCCCTATCTTAACTTTTCACATGGTATCCTACTATACAGTGTGTGTCACAGGCATGGTACACCCCCTTTTTTTTCTTTATTTTTGGAGATATTTTTTTGAAATTTGGTACGTCGCATATTCTCGATAGAGCGCACTTTTTAGCAAAAAATTGAATTATTTCCCACATCCGGTTTTTCCGGAAATGTTACCAACTTTTTATTTTTAAATGGGATACCCTATATATTATTATATTTTTGGATTCTATACATTTGCACGAATCCAACAATACCACATAAGTACCATTTCAAATGTCAAATTTGGTTTTATTTAATTTTTTATTTCTCAAATAAAGTGTGCCATGATTATTTCGTTTTACTTCAATTGGATCATCTAATGCTAGAAAAATCGAATTTTTGTTCAAAGTACTAAATTAAGTAATTTATAGATAAATTATGCGCACCGGAATGATTTTTTGAGCTGGATTCATTTTTTTCAAATGGTACCATATTGGTACCGAGGTACCATCTACTAGTACTCTTAATAAGGGACATTTTGGTGTACCCATTTTGCATCTGTGACGAACACAACTGAAGTCATGGCACACTATAATTGAGAAATAAAAAATTAAGTAAAAACAAATTTGACATTTAAAATGGTACTTATGTGGTATTGTTGGATTTGTACACATGTATAGAATCCAAAAATATAATAATATATAGGGTGTCCCATTTAAAAATAAAAAGTTGGTAACATTTCCGGAAAAACCGGATGTGGGAAAAAATTCAATTTTTTGTTAAAAAGTGCGCTCTATCGAGAATATGCGACGTAACAAATTTCAAAAACTTATCTCAAAAAAAAAAGAAAAAAAAAGGGGGTGTACCATGCCAGTGACACACACTGTATGTGGTTTAAATTTTTATACAGGGTGATATAAATTATCAGATTTTTTAATCAATTGAAATCGGTATAAAAAATTCAAGTACGCTGTAAAGTAACTCATAAAAAGTTAAGACACGGACATGTAAGCGGTTTTCCGCGATATTTGGAGCCGTTTCCGCAGTACACTGCTTTCAAAATTAAAAATTGCGATTTTCATTTGTTTATAATTATTATTCATAAACTACATAATTTAAACTGCTACTGTATAAACCATTCTTACTGGATTTTCTCAGGAAATATGGAAAATATAAAAATATAGAGGGTGTCCTATTTAAGAAAACATTAGACCAATTAGACCACAATGGTGGGGGTAAAAATTCAAATTGAGGCTTAAAAAATGCCAAATAAAAATTAAAAGTTGAGGTACGAGTATGTGAGCTTTTTTTTTTAAGTTTTCTCTCTGAATAGTGAATTTTTTCCATAAGTGCGTTTCACACAATGTAGTATTATAGCTTAAATTCTTGTCATTCTTGTCTGGATATAAAAAGTTTTGCTTATAATGCAAAAATCTGGTAAACATTGAAAAAATAATTTTTTTTTTTGTATTTTCTTCCAAGATACCTACTTGTAAATAGGTACTTTAGATTTAAAGCCTAATTGTTGCCGTAGGTAATCATATTATGTTGTAGGAAATTAATAGTTTGAAGCAGGTATACTTAGGTAGTAATTCAAAAAATATGTATTCGGTCAAAAAACTGTAGTAAGCAATTTTAAAAACTATACAGGAAAATGCCACTAAAATTAGTAATAATGAAGCAATGACCTATAACAGCCGCTTATCGTATTGTCCCTCGGCTTTTTTAATGATAATAACGTATAGGTATGTATTATAAAAAAATAAATGTATAGCAGTAAAATAAATAAAATTAAAATTAATTTTTCAATGTTGAAATAAGTACCTATACAGGGTTCCTATACACGGAGTTGAAGTTTTCATAGTTGGAATAAACTTTTCAAGGTCATAACACTTCCGGTTATACCGGAAGTCGCCATTAACTTCCTTAGTTTAAATGGGACACCTGTATATTATTACATTTTCAGATTGTCTGAGAAAATTTAATAACAATGGTTGTTTATAAGCCATTTTTTATTTTTTTGTAAGGATAGTTTGGCCCCCTCAATATTATTTAGAACGGCCTAAAGAATGGTTACCACCATGGGGCCAAACTTGTACTTATAACTACTTGTCAAACTCATGACTTTAACTCACACTTACTTAAGGATTCATTCATATATAGGTACTATAGGTACACAGAATAGATATTAAAAGAAGATACATATTATTACAAGCAGCCCACCTAACCAGTTATATTATATTTTTTTAAACTGCATAATAAATTCAACTATTTAAATATTTTGTTAAATTGTATGTAATTAGGTAAAGGTAATAAGTACTAACTGATATTTATAATACACAGGTAACACTAACCTACGGAATTCAAGGTAGAATATTATATTACAGGCATCATTAAACCCACCCACATTCAGTAAGTTATAATTAAATTTTAAAACTTCAATAAAAAATATCTTACCTATTTCTTTAGAGTCCAGGTTTTCGGCTTAAACACGTTTATTACAGCGAAATTTGAATTTCTGTTGCTTTTATTGGACGAGAATCACAGCCAGTGACGTAAAACAAGAGGTTCTTCTATTACCTACACTGCTGATTAGACAGGCTTGTAATGTAAGATCACTATTTACCTCAGATGCATACACGCGAAAACGACACAAGGTCAAACCGCGACATGTCTTACATAGTATTGACATTTTATTGCCTAACACTTCAAATAAATTAATTACGCATAAAATCTCGAATATGACCTAAAATTTACAGTGTTTAACAAAAAACTCTGTTCAGCTGGAGCCGAACTGGAGCTAAATTCAAAATCCGACAAAACTAAAAATCTTGTTTCACCTACGACGAGAAACGTCGATCTTATTAATATATCATTCCGTTTTACAAAGTTCCTTATTAGTATTTGAAGGCAAACCAGTTTTCCATATAAATTATTTGCAGTTGTACCTTATAAAATTCCGAGTGGGTTTCGCATAATATGAGGAAAACAATCGAATACAAAACAAATTCAATAGCTAGTCTTCAAAGACAGATCATGAATGATATTCTTTTGAAACTGCCGCACATTTCTAGTCTCCTTCCAAGTCCAAGTCAGATGAGGGTAACTCCACAAATTATAAGCTTCGACTTTTTGGTAAGAGACGTAATTTTTTTTTCCATCTTGAAGCAAAAAATAATAGTTGTACCCTCGGTTGTACCTATACAGGATGATCCCACAATGGCGGACTTATGACTTATGGCCCCCTTAAAACATCTGACCACTTTTGTCAAAAAAAGTCACAAACACTGCACTGGATACCCTTATTTGTGAAGAAAAATAGTGTTTAGGTCTGCTTTAATCTTCCATCAAAAATTGCTACAACCAGATTTCAAAATAAGAACATTTTGCGAGGACTGGCAATGGAAAAGTAACTCGCTTTTCCAATTATTATTAGGTTACTTTCGCATCGTCTTTCATCCAAGCTTGGTATAGCCCGAATCAACACAATGTGCATCGTTATACAACCGAAAATCAGTGGCGTAGTAAAAATGTCACGAGCATGAATGTAATTTTTTTTTTGAGGACCCCTAAGTGCATTTTTTGCTCACTGCCTCGATCTTTCCAAAAGGTCGGAGCTTCCATTAAAAGGTCGTGTTACTAAAAGAATTATGAAGACAAGCCAGTGGCGTAGCAACATTTCACGGTAGATACACGCCACTCCAAAAAAGTCGCAAAACTAATGTTAATTACAGTGGGTGGTAATATTATAGCAATAGTTACATATTATACTTTTATTGATAATAACGAAATTATTTAAATATATCTCAAGAGCTATTATGGGTAACTGAAACTGTAGGTACGCATGAATGAACAGAGCGGACACGCTGTAAGTAGACAACCGAACTTAAATGATCACCATGAACACAAACGAACCGGAACAGTCCGATAAACATGATCGATTTTTTTTAGCTATACCGCGCGATGCCTGTTTGTGTTTGTTCGTGTTTATTATAGCGTCCTCATCTTCGTTAGTGTTCGGTATAGAGCACTAATTCCTGTTTGTTCACGTGTGTTGTGCTTGTTTTATGTAGATGAAAATGTGGCTTTAGGAAATTTGAAAGGCAGGTCAGTGTAATATGGACAATCATGAAGGATAATGGTTGGTGGGGCGGAAACATAAATGATTTCAGGAACGAGGAAAGAATATGAAGAAGTATTAAAAGTGTACATAATGTCAATGGCCTTGTTGTCATTTGTTTTGAACCTTTATTTTTTTCTGCTTTTTTGTGTAAATAAAAAAATATACAGGGTGTCAAAAATTAGTAGGTAGAGCTCTCGTCCACAGATTATTTGGCCAAAAATAATGCGACTTTCCTCATTTCAATTTTCACAGAGGCAACCCTCGTTTCAAGATATTAAGGTGTCAAAGTCAAATATTAAAATAAAATAAGTTTTTTGTTATTGTCTCCGTTGCTCTTTTAAAAATTTTGTACAAATTTCTTTTTCATGACATCACATCTTTTGCCAGATTATATTCATGGAGAGTCATGGAGAATCGAAGCGCGAGCGGAGGGAACGGGGGCTGGAGAACACGTTGACCCCAAGTTTTCCTTCGTACGCCTGTGGTTCGAAGGTATTCATTTTTAGATCATGTATTCATTTCTATTATTTTTTTCTTCTAAAATTTGATACAGAGGTTGGTTTAAGAGATATTGCGATTTATGTGACTATGAGTCATTAATCAGCTCACTGGAACTTTGGAATTATCAAAATAAAAACTTTTTTTTTAAACAATCAGTTTGAGTGAGTTATGAGGTAATAAAATGCATGTTTAACCAAAACTCTTGTCAAAATTACCGTCGATTATTATTATTAAGACATTTTTTTTCCTTCTTAAACATCAAATTTAATAATGAAACATTTTTTTTAAATGCTTTAAGCAAAAGCATTTTATACTTTGGACAAGTAGGTAATAAGTTGCAATATCTCGTAAATCAAGCCCTTTATCAAAATTTTGCAAAAAGGGAAAAAATAATATAGAAATGAATGCTTGATCTAAAAAACAATACACCATCGAACCAGAAACGTAAGCAGGAAAAATTGGGGGGGGGGGGTTAAGGGTTTCTGCAATCCCCGTTGCCTTCGTTTCTATATGAACAAAATCTATCAAAAAGTGTGTTGTCATGAGAAAGAAACTTATGCAAAATTTCAACTGAATAATATCTTGAAAAGCAACGGAGATTTAACAAAAAACTTCTTTTAAAATTTTACTTTGACAACCTCTGTATCTTGAAAGAGGGACGCCTATGTGAAAAATGACATGAGGAAAGTCCCATTATTTTTGGCCAAATAATCTGTGGCCAAGAGCCAGACCTGCTAATTTCTGACACCCTGTACATCAACATTGTCCTCTAGTAATTTTGTCAAAATAACCATATTACATTGTACCATTTAAATTAATTTTAATCTCACCAGGGAAATATTTCGGAGCGATATGGTGTTGTTGGAAAAAAAGTTTCAGACATGTTGTATGGTTGTTAGGGAGACACCTCCCCCCACCCCCTGCGAGAGGTGGAAGTAAGTCAAATTTCTTGAATGGGTTAAAAGCCCGCAATTTTTTATGACTTAATTAAATCGATCAAGTTGACAAAAAACGAAACTTTTGTTTCCTTTTTTTTTGAAAACGCTAACCTGTCGAGTGGTTGAGCTGTCAAATCTGTAATTTTGGAAATTCATGAATCTTTCATTTTTTAACATTTTACCGGTGGGTAAATGGGATGGGGGCGATGGGGTAACTGTTCTCACTGTCAGCAATTTTTTAAACGGAAATTTGACAGTTGACAGCTCTCTCAAATCTCGTAAACCCCGCTTTTGAGACAAATGAGAAAAAATGAAAGATTTTGAATTTTAAAAATTACAGATTTGACAGCTCAACCACTCGACAGGTTTGCGTTTTCGAAAAAAAAGTTTCAAACAAAAAGTTTCATTTTTTGTCAACTTGATCGATTTACCTCATAAAAAATGGAGGCTGCCATTTAAGAAATTTGACTTACAGGTGGGGAAAGGGGTGGAGGGGGTATGATTGTACCTCCAAACTATGCCCCCCTAACAACCATACAGGGTGCACCATATATTCTTCTCTATATTGCTATCTCCTGAATGCCAAGAGATACAGGGTCGGTTAAATTAGAGAAAAGATGCGCAGTTTTGTGGCCATCTCGAATCCGTCAAGACATACCAAATATCTGTGACTGTTCCTGAAATATCCTGAAAAAACTGAAAAATCGAGATTTCTTATTTTTGCCATATCTTGCTTATTATTGGAAGTTAATAAATAATTTGTGGGCTTACATAAGCCGTTAAGAGCTGTCCATCTAACATTTCAAAAATTTTCAAGGCCGACTAGATCCAAGAGTTTTCAGTCAACTTTCGTTTTTCTTATGGACGCCATATTATTTTTTTAGGTAATTGTTTACATCCGCGGCTCCTAAGTTTCATCAATTTTTTCGGGACCGAGGAGCGAAATAGGGGTGCTGGGTGGGTAAGAAGCTAAAAACAGCCATTGCAAACTAATATCAAGGTCACCACTAAGGCCTCTTTGGCACTACGGTCGAATTTCTATTTTTTTTTTCATTTTCAGGGCAAGGAATATCTTCGAGATTAACAATAGCACAGTTTTTACTTTGAATTTTGCATTTATTTTGCATATATATTCCAAAATACGTGACATCGCTCGCTGTTATGGTCCGACTACGTTTGAATGCGGTTCGTATGTTACGTATGTTACCAGACCGGCTCTGGTGTTGATATTACGAGTTTCCGCCGTCCACTCGACACTCTGACCTTGCATGTTTATTGTGATTTTCGCTGTTCTAAACAGGCCCGCATTCAGGAAGACCTTTTGATGCCCTTTTGTTCGCTTATCTTTCATTTGCAAAGCAAATTAATACCTTCCTGGTGTTACTATAGGTATGTCCTCCACCCCTATATAGGTGCCATAGTGAAACTGTAGGAGCCGTGGATGTAAATAATGACCTTTTTTTATGTCGTTCGATATGAAAAAAATAATGGAAACCAAAAATTAATAAACTTAAAAAAAAAAAAAATTATTTTTATTCTTCTTTTTTCAAAGAAAACCCTAAAAAAATCGTGGAAAAACGTCAACATTTGTAAAATACGCCGAAATAGTGCTTTCCTTGTGGTTTTTTAATTTATCTATGAAATTCGGTCTAAAAAGTTGTCTTTTTTGTAAAGAAAAAAGAAGAATAAAATTTTTTTTAATTTATTTTTTGAAGTTTAACAATTTTTAGTTTTTATGATTTTTTTTATACCAAACAACATAAAAAAACAATATGGCGGCCATAAGAAAAACGAAAGATGACTATGAAAATTCTGGGATCTAGTCGGCTTTGAGGCTTTGAACATTTTTGAAATGTCAGATGCTCGGTCAGATGGGTAGCTCTCTTGCCGACTTATGTAAGCCCAAAAAAATTATTTATTAATCTCCAATAATAAAAAAAAAGATATGGAAAAAATAAGAAATCTCGATTTTTGCAGTTTTTTCAGGATATTTCAGGAACGGTCACATATATTTTGTATGTCTTGAATGATTCGAGATGGCCACAAAATTGCGCTTCTTTGGACTTGTTTAACCGACCCTGTATCTGTTAGCGTTAAGAGATAGCAATATAGAGAAGGCTATATGGTGCACCCTGTACATTTTTGTCTGAAACTTTTTTCCAACAACACCACACCGTTCTGAAATATTTCCCTGGTGAGATTAAAATGGATCTACATGGCATTTCATTAATCGGTACAGAAAATTCGAGATTCTTTGACAAATTCTAAAGGGGATTCATTTTTTTTTCTTCAAGCCTCTTGAAATGGGTTCAAATAAATAAATCAAAATGACGTGTTGCAGTCCCTGTCAACTTCAAAATTTTGTGGGCCTAATAATAGGAAGATAGGAAGATTGCCGCCGTGGCAAGCTAGAGGACGTTAAAGAATGAATTGCACAATTTTTTTTGTGCAAATGTATAGAATCTTAATAAATTATTGATAAATTAAAAAAAAAAAAATCGTCGTAAATAGAACGACCGGCGGCTTTCATATGTTACCATGGAAGTGAGATAATTATTATTAAACATTTGTCCATTCTCATGTGTCAAAATAATAATATTCGTTAGTTTATTAGTTATACATAATATTAAAATTAGTTTAATGTTTAATGTTAATTAAAAAATATGGTGCCAAATAACCCCCCCCCCCCCCACAATCCATTTAAAATTTTGAAGTTGACAGCAACAGCGTATACGTCACACCTTTGACATTTTGACACAAATTTTATGTCAAAATAAAGTGGCCAATCAATATAGGTTTGTTATTGTTATTAAATAAGTAGGCATTAAAATAAATATGCTTTAAATTATTGTAAAACCTAATTAACTTAATAATTTCTTTGATAATTACTATTATTTATAACAAAAAGTAGGTATAAATATTCATGCGTATTGTATACTTAATCCTTCCAAAAAAAATTATGCAAATAGGATGGGAATAATACCAAATATTATTACCTGTAGAAAACCTTGCACCAGTTTCTCATTTTATTGATCCAATCAGAATTTAAAAATATATAAAATTGATGTAAGTAATTATTTTCAAATAACAACCCGCGTGTATTGACTAAACACCAGCACGGGATCTCATGCATGGCATGGAGTCGATCGTGACATAATGCATGTCACACTTCTTACTACTGGTTAATGGCTTTTTTACAATAGGAATAAATTGGTTTTATTAAACCGGCTGGAGCCAATATTTATTTAGGATAAGTTTATTAATAGGATTAGCTTATTCTTGCAGTTAGGAAGTTGTGCCTAATTACCAAAGCAAAGAAGCGAGATTAAACTAAAATAGTGGGAGTGAACAAGAACAGATCTATTTTTACATAACCATAACACACAAGCTTCGAGCTTTAAGTAACCATCACTAAGCTTCATTAAGAATTAGCCATGCACAATAATAAAAATACACAAATCGAATCCCTAATAATTTAAAGCTTAAATGACAGATATGGGTTAAATAAAATTTGACAACTTACCGTCCTCCATGGTTCGGTTCTCTTGCTCTGCAATCACTTTCGTTTTGTTGTGTTTGCCATGTTTCCAAGGAAACAGTGCTTTCAACATCGCTAAGCATTAGCAGTTAGCACGTGGTCGCGACGTCAGGTGCAGAATGAAACTGAAACTGAGAGGAAGAGGAACAATAAACTCGAGTTTGAACTTTGAATCTAGCGGGAGCGGGTCTCCACTTCACATCTCTGGAGCCTGGACTCGAAAGTGTTGTTATTTTTATAAGCAACAACAGGATGATGGAAGATGAAAAGACGCCTCAAAGCTTCCGACGGATGTTGATTTTGGTTGGCGACTTGTCAAGTGGCGGAGGCCTGCTTCTTGTCGTATGTCGTCGTAAATTAGACACCGCAAGAATTATCCCGAGTGTTCCGGACGATCAACAAACGGTACTTATTAATAAAGCACGGACAGATATAGGACTCTCGTCTTAGACTTTACCTCTCAACTTATATGTCGGGACCGAAATAATTGTTTATATTTAGGTAGTTAATATAGCACGTCGGTTGCCCTAATTAAAAAATATTATTTAAGTAGGTAGGTTCAGTGATTTAGATAAACGCTTCATTAATCTCTATAATTTAACTTATAAAGTTATAAAGAACGCGGTTGATTTCCGTTCGAGTAAGTAGGATACTCCTACCTTTCCTTTAACATTTTTATCTCGCTTCGCTTATCTCTTATCATTATAGAAAATCAAAAGTTTAGAATTTATTTTATTTACGGCTGTCGGCTGCGCATGTATTCGCATTCGCAGTGCTCTTATAACTGCGATGTGCTGTCTGTAAGCACTTCTCTGCTAAGCTCTAATCTCTAATCACAGAATAACTTATTTTATTATTCTGTGCTCTAATCTCAATCGCTATTCTCTAAAATACTCAAATACTCTAATCCTAATCTAGTAATCTAATCTACTTAGCGAGCGCATAAAGAGGGTATAGTCTCGCCATACTGGTTGTTTTGAAGTAAAAATGGGCCTGCGGTTGCGCATTATAAAGCTTCATGGACTTAGTCATTTATACATGTAACCGGCCCATAATCTAATAATGTAATATTTTTTCAAAGGAAAGATACTCACCTAACCTGGACAATCAGGTCTAATTCCTTTTGAATAAAACAACATCAAATTCTCTTTTTTATTTAATAATTCAAAGACGGGTGAAACAGCAAAAGCGATGGGCATCTTTGCGCGCAATGCGAATGCACAATAAATTATTATAAATAAAATTGTCGGTAATTTACCTACCAAAAGTATACAGTGTGATCCACAAAATTTTTCATCAACTAGAGCCTTGGAAGAGAGAGATAGGCTATTGCAGTCATGTCTGAGCTTAACTAAATAACTTTAGTACTTCAAATTGTCATCTGTCATATTTAATTTCAATTCCTGTCAATTTCACTTAAATATTAAAGATATTGCGAAAAGCAAAGAAGAAAAAAGGTCAGGAAAGAGTATAACGTTACTTTACCTATCCAATGAATGCGACGGAAGTCAGCCATCATGGTGGTCCAAATTTGACATTGACAGTTGACTTAATCACATAATGCCATGAAGCTCGGTCGGTGATTGGCTGTTACGTGACGGACGGTCGGCGGACCAAGCGGAAGTGATATTCTTTCAGTCTTTCAGTCGTGTTCTGTCTCTGTCTGGCATCGTCCGCCATATTGGTGGTCCATACCGGTGGTCACCAAGGATATCTCATAATTATTATATCCTGTGATCCACAAAATTTTTCATCAACTAGTGCCTTTAGAAGAGAGAGATGGCTATTGCAGTCATGTCTGAGCTCATGTTACTAAAATATTAATTACCACTTTTTTATGATTCATGCCATTTTTGACCACCATTCTTAATAAATTCTGTTATTGTTTGTGCGTTGGAATTGGAAGTGAAATTATAAAGCTCAAACTCGAACTGAAACGTCAAATTGAAATGTTATTTTATCCTCATTCAGAAAGACAAATATTCTGAGTTTCTGAGATAACAACGACTTAGGGTACCTGTATTACCGACACTAAGGCTCGTAATCGTCTATGTCGGTAATACACGTACTCTACAATGACTCACGTTGTTCATCCTCCTTGAAATAAAACCAATGCCAAAAATCGAAATTAGTATAATAAACTCAGCACCACACATACTCAGCAGATGCCGTTACTGTTCCAGGTTAGTTTCTTTACTCTAACAATAATGAAACATTTTGTGGATCACACATTTACTTTATAAACTATAAAAATAAATTTAAAATTAGATAGGACCGGGGCATGTTCTACTTCTAGATGACGAATTGAAATCAATTTTTAGATCTCGATGACCTGTCAGGTTATTCTGATCACAGATCCCTTTTTAAATAAAACAACATAAAATTCGTTCATGCATTCTTTTGCTTTCAGAGTCCAGTATCGCGAGAACGCTTGCATAAATCAACAGGTGAGAGGTGAAACATGTGCGCATGTGTCGCGCATCTGTGAATAATAGTGCGCATCATTATGAAATGCGCATGCACAAATACGAATTTAAATTATTAGAAAATATTTTTTAATCTTAAAAGTTAAACTATACAGGATGTTTCTTTAGTAATGGTCTGTGGTGTAGCGGATAATTCTTCGTTTCGAAACAACAAACAGCGGTCTGACACAAAATTTCTAGAATTTCTGTCCACAGGTGGACAGACTGTTCTACTTGTGTGAGATCAACAAAATTTGTGCTTTCAGGAAAGCACATTGATGAGGGGGACATCATGCAGGTGCATAGCTTATATTATAATGGCGTACGGTATACCATACCGTAAATGATAAAAACCCAAGATATTAACTCTCTGAATGATATTCCAGTTCGTATAGTAGACTGATGGGCAAAAGGGAGCTTAGAGAATATTGTTATTCAAACTTTACAGAGAACAATAAATATTTAGGAAAAAAATGTTCTAAAGACCAGGACATGGGAATAACTGTTTTATTTGTTGTGTGTGTATTATTACTCTTAAACAAAGAAAAAGAATCATATTCAGTGGTTGCGGGCTCAATTTTGGTTTATACAACTGCTTGGTCTCTCTGGCTCTATACATCTGTACGAAAATTGTGTACAGTAACTGACATTTCCAAAAAAGTAATTTCAGAGAAGCGGCAAGCAGAAACTTTGGTTGCGAGAAAAATTTTCGGCTTGCCGCTTCTCCGAAATTGCTTTTTTAGTACTGTCAGTTACTATACACAATTTCCATACTAATGTATACTTACATAGGCAAAGGATTATTATTGTAATTAATTTTAAAGGCACACAAATAGAAGAAAAAAGCGACATCAGCAAATGTCTTGACAAAGAAAATTCGTCAGTTGACTCGACTGGATTAAAAACATTTGGGAATAAGCTGAAGCGGCAAGAAATAGAGAGGTGGGTAGGTCAGACATGTTCCAGTGGCAGTGGAGAGAATTCATTGAATGAAATTATGATGTTCATGCATCCGCATGTGGCAGCCAATACAAGCCCATTCAAAAGTGCAGGGGAAAATATTATAAAACGACTGAATTGAATATTTACTGTTAAGAAAAAATAATTATAATTTGCATCTTATATCACACAACTCTTTTAATTAGTAAGAAGTCATCACAGATTATACAGAGCTAGATCTAAGTTTTACGCATTCTGAGTTCAAATAACAGAAATGATTTCATCATATCGTCAGTGACTCGTTCATTTATTTCAGCGATGGCTTTCTGACCCCCGTCTTTGTAATATTCAGTTAATTTTTCAGCGTAATCTACCCATACACAATTAGCACATCCAGACATACAGCAAGTAGTTGGGGGCTCCGGATAATCGGATATAATTTGCTTGGCGATTTCTTTAGAATCATCCGAGTTAAATTTCCTGTGCAAGTTTTCGTTTTTACTAAATATTTTATTGGCTAAATCTCTTGCTGCGTTATCTTGCTCACTAGCAGTGGTGTGACTGGTACTTGCACTTTCTAACTTATCGACTTCGAGATCTTTCTTATTAGCAAGGTACCTTTTTGGTGTATGATTTACTGCAAATCCTCCATATAAAATGTAAAAATTAAAATTTATTTCTCTGGCAGCTGCTGTACCTAAAAATCGAGTTTGAATATTTTTTTAAAGAAAATAAAATAACTTACAACGACACATCGCTAACTGCATTATCTAAATTTAATTGAAATATAATAAAATCGTAGCAGTTTTTTCATTGTAAAATTCAAAATATTTACAAATTTTCCAAGGTTAAAATAACATAACCTTGTTGAATGTTTATGATGTGATGACTGATGATTAATGACATTGATGATCTTAGCTGTCATCAATTTTTTTCTGTCTGTCAATTGTCTATAAGTAGCATTGACATATACTGCAATTGACTTAGAGAATTGTTCTAATCTGCGCTTATAATCCTCTGCAAGTGCGACGTTGCCAGATGTTATAAACATAAAAATGAGGATGAGGAATGAGGAAAAGACTGATTTGGACCTTGTATTTTTTAATAATGACTAAATAAATACAAAACTGAAAATACTGCGCAAGCAGAATGGGTTTAATTTGAATAATCACACAGACATGTATTACAGACATGTATTACATAGGTGAGTTTGTTTATTTTCATTACAGAGGTGCTTCTTAACTTATAATCTATTATAAAATTTTAATAATTTCCAGAGTAAAGAGCACCAGTAAAAATCATTTTCCAGAATTAATGGAATTCCATATACATACTTACCTTTGCATACATTTTTATTGCCTCAATTTTTTTATCATAATATTACATGCAAGAATAAGACATATACCTAAATCTTTAATTTTTAAGTTTCTACAGTGGTTTAAAATATGGTGCAAATTTAGTTTAATTACGTGATTGTGAACGCTCATCGATTGGCGTGACTTTTGCAACTAAAAAGCATGTGCAAATAAACAAGGTATGTCAGCGAGCAGCCTGTGACGTCAGTCAGGTGATATACATGAGACTCGGCGCTAATGACGTAAAGTCGCGATTTAATAACTTATTTCGAAGTTTGTAGATGTTGCAGTAATTTTAATAATTTTGACTTCGGTACCTACCTGACTGTCTGATAGCAAAAATGGTTTATTGTGCGGGTGTGAGAATTACGCAAAAAAAAACGAAAGGCAAAAGAGATAATCTGTTTTTAATTTGCTAGCATAGGCAAAGGCAATTATGTATGAATGATTTGTATCGTATCACAGTAAGCACCACCACTTTTCATTTCACCCTACAAATGTTGACTTCCTTCAAATTGACCTTAAAATATTTTAAATTCTTTCGTTATCGTTTGGATTACCATCTCCATAGTGACGTCATGTGCAGCGCGGGCGAGTTTTCAGTCTCAAGCTGACATACCTTGTGTAGTTATTGTCGACCAAGAGATATAACGAAAAAATCTAATTGTTAAACTGTCATATTTTATGACTTCAACAATATTTCAATAATCCAAAAATTGATAAAATGACAGAAGTCGTTTCGTTATATCTCTGGTCCAACTATACTGTAGTTGTATCATGCTAAAAAGTGTTTACCTGAACGAGCTGACCATGCAGAACCTGATCGGTCAGCAGGTCATTTAAACCAGAGATATTTACACTATGACTATTATAACTAAGATGATGAACCGAGAACGATGATACTTGAAGCGAAGCCTCAAGGCCTCAAGGTCGAGGAGCGGCCACCATATTTTAAGAGGGCAAATTCCTCTGGAAAATAAGTTAATATATTTTTGGCAAATAGCCGCTGCATAATTTTTTTTTTACAAAAACTATTTTTATAAAGTTTGTACGTCAATAATGCATCTTTTAAATAACTGGGCCAACAGAATCTCGCAGCGTCATACACTTACTGAGAAAAGTCCAGATAGATGGTACGGTGCAAAAAACAAATACACGGCCCTGAACGGGGAGCTTATAAAATTTTCGGATTCGGCCCATTTTCAATTGGTAGTATTTGGATGTGTCGGGGTACCCCACTGCGAAATTTCAACACGATCGGTGCAACTTAATCTACTAATGGTGCCGGTGCCACAAATACTTGCGGCACCATTACGCCAGTTACAATAAAATCCAACCAGAATTAGAAAGAAAGGCGGTTTGGGCCATCTTTTTTTGAATTGTCATCAAATTTTAAAAGGAGATTAAAAAAAAAAACGAATGCTCTTCACCGAGAATTTATTTTGCAAAATACCATGTCAAAGATTGATATGCGGTATCCTCAAGTATTAATTTTTTGCCTTATTAAAATTTAAACACATCTTGTTCAAGTTATATTATTTATTATTGCACTATAAGGTGACAAGGCTAGTCAATTTCCATTTTCTATTATTCTAGCACCATCACTTGGTTTGCAGATATAAAACGTAGGATTTCCAGAATAATTTTCCTGAATATGCTTTATCAAATTATCAACTGAACTGGTATAAACCTGCAAATCGGAACACAAAACATAAACAGTTGGAATCCTAATATTTTTGCCAACTTACCAATGTTACAGTGCAGCCTCCAAATCCGCCACCGGTCATTCTACTCCCAAAAACTCCTTCAACTTCCAGAGCTAATTTAACCAGTTGGTCAAGTTCATCACAAGACACCTCAAAATTTTTGCTCAAAGAGTTATGACTTTCCACCATACATTTTCCAACGGAAACGAAATCTCCTTTTTGTAGAAATTCTGAAGCTTTGTAAGTGCGATCGATTTCAGATACCACATGTTTCGCTCTTTTTATTATGACATCTTCAACATTAGATCCTTTCAGAGCTGGAAATATGAACGACGATAAAATATTATTATGCGGATAAGTTAGTATGTGTATGAAAGAGTATAGGTACCTTCGATCTCACAAAAACTGACGTCTCTTAAACTTGCTTTCTTCAATAATACTGCAGCTTCTTCACACTGTTTTCTTCTTGTAGGATACTCACTCCCTGTCAATTCATGTTTCACATTGGAATTTGTTATCAACACACTAATATTGTCAGCAGCAAATGGTATCAACCGGGAAAGTTTATGCCTGCAAAAATAAATATAAATATTGGCTTCATATTTCCTCATCGTCTACCGTTTCTTCATATTGAATACTTTTAATTTTTTTGTCTTCATAATTTAGAATTTAGTCTTAGAAACTGCTTTAAAAGAGTATTGGGAATAGTTACCTACAATCAATGAGCAATAGATTGTCCTTTTTACCCATAACAGAAATAAATTGATCCATAATACCACAGGGCATCCCAGCAAATGTATGTTCAGCTTTTTGGCATGCTAGAGCTTTGTCGACGTTACTGGAATATTAAAAAAATTCAAATTAATAATTATTTCATTTGAGCGAGTAGGTACCTAAACAGTGAGTGAGGGCTAAAAAAACTGATGGAAATATTTTTTTCCATGACTAAAATCTGGAACTTACGGTGTTTCTTCCCCAGTTAATGCTTCCAGAAATGTGTATGTAGCTACTTCAAGGGCTGCGCTGCTACTCAAACCACCTCCTGTCGGTACACTACTGAGTACCACTGCTTCGAAAGCTGGAGGTGCTTTTCCTTGATAATGGGCGATTACTCCTGGTAAGAAAACACTTATTTAAAAAAAATATTGTTGAATCAAAACTGGATGACAGATGAGATTATAAACAAACCTTTAATATAGTTAGCCCATTTTGGAGTACCCGGTGATAGAGTTTGTCCATTTCGGGGCATTTCTATGGTTGCCCTTTTAGGTGAATCTACTGCGTCATTAGTTGAAATAACAGTCGAAACATCCCCGTCAATTCTTCTTCCTACTATTACGGTTACCAATGGCAAAGCCTATAAATTGAAATTGAAGTAATAATTAGTGTGTATTACTACAGATAACAAGAAAACAAGAGAAAGATGTGATAAAGTCCATTAACTCCATGATCTAAAAATGAGTAAAGAGGACCAAAAAATGTGTACTTGGAAAATTGGTTCCTGACGAGGTTTTTCTCTGACGTAAGGATTCCAAAAGCTGACACCTTCACCTACGTCATGTTCAAATCTTAGTGCAAAAATGTTAGGTACAAGCAACAGCTTCTCATTTTTTTATAATCATGTCAGCAAAACTTAAAATGTATTATAATTATGTAGGTTGGCATAATAAAAGTAAAAAAATGGGCGGGTTCAGAGGAAAGTTTTACTATAGTTCTCATTTTCTCACCCTCTATGTTTTTTGGGTCGCCAAACACGAATTTGAAGATCGCTGACAAAAATTTTACCAGGAACTTCTTTCCTTAAACTTTTTGCCCAAATTTTATCACTTTTTTAAATTTTTGGCCTATATCTCAGAAAGGAAGCGGTTTTTTGACAAGACTACTTCTATGCAACTTATACATAACAGTTTTTTTGATCGTCTTATGATCTGGGTCCGTACTGCTTTCTCCTAATTTGAAAATGGTTTCAGAAAAGGAACTAAATCTGCTCAATACATGAAAACGATCTCCCCTGACATTCTCTACGATGAGAACATGATATCGACCATGAAGTAAAAAATTCTTAGCCAATACAAACAACAAAAGAAGACTGATTTCCATGATCATAACCAAGTTACACTCTCAAAGAATGACATGGAGAATACCACAGAAGATGCCGACACCGTTTTTGACTGTGAGTGGTGGAGGTGGTTGAGAGAACATCGACATGTTGGGGTCATTCTTACGGATCTTTATCAACGAGAAAACGCATTCTTCCTGAAACCACGTTCCACAAAAGGGAGGGTTCCTCTAATCACCCACTCTCTTGTGCGCGGTCTGCAAAACAAAACCATTAAAGAACACATCATGTTTCTTCACGCAATGAGTGGGGGAGATACGATCTCAGCATCTTACAATCAAGGGAAATTGAAAAATTGAAGTTTGTGAAGACTCTCACCGAAAACCCCCACCTTGCCGATGTTGTAAATATGTTCAAAAACCCTGAGGCAACTCCAGAAAGCATTGCAGCAGCAAAGGGATTCCTGGTCGACGAGTATAGCCACACAGGAAGGACTGAACCGTCGATAAATCATCTGAGGTAGGTACAATAATGATAAGAAAGCAGCTTTCAAGACCTTATCAAAAAGTAGCTACACTATTGCCATCAGCTGCTGCAGCCACACAGCACAATTTTAGGATGTATCACGCCATGGTGCCAGCAATTGCTGGGGGTTGAGAAAAATGTCGAAGATTGAGGTTGTAAAAAAAGAAGAAATTGCTTGGAACCGATCACCTCTTTACAAGCTCCGTTTCCTCCTGAAATGCGCGTTTGGTTTCATACAGATGATGGAACGATCATTTTGAAATTTTTTTGCACCTTTTTTACGAAAGCCGGGAAATTCGTAACGTGTATCGAATCTTTAAACCATCTTCGGAACTGAAAAACTAACTAGTCTCAAAACTTTGCGCAATATTTTTATTTTTGCAGCGATTTTTTCCAAGTTGGCTTCTGCTGTTTTTTTTTTCACTTGCTCTTTCTATTTTTTCAGGGACATTTTGATTTAAAAGGTAGGTATGTCTCTATCTAGAAAAAATGTGACTTGAAAACAAAAATGATTCCCAAGGGGTGTCAGACTTGAGTCGCTTTGAATCGACTCAAAATAGAATAAATCGATAGAAATTGCAGTACTGGATGTTTCGGAATATACACAGTGGCATTTTATTTTCCGAACATGGGGGAATCCCCGTGCAAATATCAATTATTGCTGTAAATATTGGCTCCCCTAATTATATATTGTACAGTAAAATGTTAGATGTAACACTTGTTGAGGAAAAAAAAAGACGCCCTGATGTATCCACTGGGTTTTCAATTGTTTCAGCCGTTTTTGAGAAAATGGAGAAAAAGTTTATCAATTTTAATTGTTTAAGTAAAGGCAATATTGAAAATGACGTCACAAATTGAAAACTTTTTCTTCATTTCCTCGAAAATGGCTCAACTGACCTGAAATGTAAGTACACCAACAGAAGCAGTTTTTTGGCCTCAACAAGTGTTAACTTTTATAGTCATCCCTCATCGTGTCTGCTAATCTCGTCTAGCGATGCGCGATATTATCGATATATCGATAAATATCGATAAATATATCTCATATATCGTAGGTCGATAATAAAAGGAAAATATATCGATATATCGATACATTATCGTTTCGTTGGTTTCTTAGGGAATCTGGCAATGCAATAATTTTGGTATATCGAAAGTTATCGATTATATATCCATGGTCGATAATGTTATTGGATTTTATGCCCCCTTCAAAACCCATTTTTATTTTTCTACATAGATTGTTAGGTTTTTGAGTATTTTTTCTACTAGAGGCTGCGTGCCAAAAAATTAAAATAAGCGAAGATTCGCGCGCATCAAAAATACTTACCAAATTTGCAATTTCTCAAATATTGACTAATTCGAACACTTTGACATATTTATGCAAGAATTACAAGACACCTACTTACCCTTTTTTCAGGAAATTAAGCTTTCTTATATTTTATCTATAAATGAGTATTTTTTTTATATTGTCAACAACGAACGAGTTAATTAGCAAAAAATACTTTTCCACCAAAGGGGTGGTTTTGTTGGAGAACGCGCTGCACCCCCAGAACTGATTTTTGTGGATTTATGATCTATAACTTCTTCACTAACAATGATTGAAGGAAAATCTTAGATAAGATTTTTTTTTGAACTTTTGCTACATTTTTTACTTAACACCGACTGGACTTTTACTTTTAGCTATTAGATGAATAAAAAAAAAAATAAAGCTTACCATGGGCATAACGAAACCATCACAATAATCTACATGTTCTCCGATTATGTTAACCCGACCAGGCGCCGCCACTGCAAAGTTTGGTTCTTCTTGAAATTCACTTCTGAAAGTTTCCTTCCCTTGTTTTACTAAATCATCAATATCGGGAAATTCTTCTGCCATGTTTAACCACTAAAATAGGTAGGCAATAGCTACGAGAGTGTAAGGATTGTAATAAATTAATTTAAAAGCGATCAAATTGACGCTAAAATAATAATCTTTTTATTAACTATACTCTGGGCTTGCTAACTAAACTAATTGTGACATTGACAAGGATATCTACGTCCTCTAGTTGTAGCTGATTATTTGTTTACGTTCTTTGCTGCGGAAAAATCATTGATAAAAGGCATGATAATAATAATTACGTTATATTTTCAACTATAAAATTACTCAAATATGTCAGTTAGTGACCCCTTGATAAAGGATATAAAAGGTAAGTGGATTAAACTTGAGAGATATGTATTCAGATTAAGGTTAGGCAATTTATTGATTAACTTGCGCAATGAAACTATTTCCTTGCCTTATCATGAGAGTTTTCCTTAAGGCGGCTCTCACACTGAGGCAACAAGCAATAAGCAACTGGCAATACGCAACACACAATAATATTGCTAATAAGTATTTTACATAGAATTAAATTGGGGGTCTCATATTAGAGCAACTCGATATCGGTCGAACCAAAAATATTGCTGGTTGCGGGAATAATATTGCTAGCGATACGCCGTGCATGTTGAAAAGCAATAATTATTGCAGTTTTGCGAGACGTGACGTACGAAGATTGTGCATTATTATTATTATTATTATATTAAATGAAACAAATTGAATAATAATAAATTATTATATCAATTACAGCAATCCGATTGTTGAAAAACAATAATGCTTTCTGATTTTTTATTAAATTTCTTTCAGAAAGCATTATTATTATTATATTATTATTATTATTACTTCTAGGGTAGGTTCAAAGCTCTTGTACTGAATCTTGCGCTTATTGTACCCGTTTGGATAATTATCTCATCAATCCCATCTCCCGAAAGTATTACTAAGATTGTGCATAGATAACTACGTTTTATTATTTTATATTATCAAAAACTGTTCGAAAATGTCGGATGGTCCAGTTTTTTAAACAAAATTCGTAGAAATAGTGGAAGAATATCCCTGTATTTACGATTTCGCTCGAAAGGACCACATCAAAAGAGAAGTGATCATTCGGTAGCAGTTTTGAAATCGGGTAGGATGATGGGCCTGAGTTCCCTTGGGCAGATGTTTCCTCCATGACTGATTAATTGAGTAAAAGCTGGGTGAACCCAATCTTCCTTTCGTTTGCCGTTTTTTTCTTAAATGCCGCCACAGTAATATCATGTCATCGAAGTCGTCGGATGACATGATGATCAGAAGTTTCTGGCAATACTGTTGTTTCAATGTGAGATAGAACCAAAATAATATTGCGTATTGCTTATTGACAGTTGCTAGTTGCTTATTGCTTGTTGCCTCAGTGTGAGAGCCGCCTAATAATAGCTACTTTAACTTACCTATTATTACTTACTGTTATCTTGCTACTTTTGTCATCATTACTTTAGGCAGCCAGTATTAGGTACGTTATCAATTCTTTAAAATTGCCTAGCCTGTCTGGTAGAATTATTGAATTTAATTATTATCATGTTTTTCTCTCTTAATCGGTTTTTTTATTGGTAAATAAGACATAAATATTAAGAATTATTGTTAACAATAATTGTTAACGATAAAGTTACTAAAATGCTGTGTTTACAAACAAATAATATTTATTTTTATGATGTTGGTCATACCAGCCGATGCCACTCGCTTTCCAGTGGTGTACAAGCGCAAAAGATCCGAATAATTTAAAACTGGAAGTAACTTACGCCACTCGATAAAGTAAGGTCCATTCGATATTTTGTGGAGTTCAGTTTTGTAGCAATTTTAATTTATCAACAATTTAATTATAAAATTTGAAACCCTTAATTATGGCTAAATGAAAAAACCTGCCGAAAATTTTCACAAGCTTTGATTTTTAGACAATAATTATACAGTATAGGGTGCATATTTTGTGTCGGAAAATGGGAAAATGAAAGGCGTGATTCCTTGGCGCGTTCTGAGATAAAAAGTTCCTATTCACATGAGTCCGCAATCGCACCCATTTCAAGATACAGAGGATGTCAAAAAATAATAATTTTTTTTTTTAATTTTTTTGACGAATTTTTAATTTTTAATTTTAATCACTCAGGAACCGTTTGAGATATAAAACTGAACTTTTGTACACATCTCATGTCATTAATATTATCTACTTTTTGAGAGTTAAATGAATTTTTTTTATTTGTTGCTCCTTTGTCGAAAGCAGGTCACAAGCTTCTGAACGAGAGCGCCTTCTTTATGCAGAAAACATTGTCTGTTTAAAATTTGTTTTCATAATTGCCAATTTTCCCAGTGTCATAGAAATTAGGGGAAAAAAATTTCAAACAACAAGATTCGTACGACAGCGTATTAGTACCACAGCACAATTTTTTTTTAAAATATTTTAACTTTTAAAAACTCAAAATTTTGAGTTTCAGTCTCACAATTTTGAAATTTCAAAGTCAAAATTTTGAGATTAAGTCTTGGGAATAAATCTCAAAATTTTGGTCAGCCTACAGAGTACGCATGCGAGATTCAAAGGGATTATTCCGTTGCTGAAATACAGTTGTAATACAGCACAGTGTTGCCAGGTTGTACTGATTTTACGATATGTATCGATTTTTACTGAATGATAAAGATGATCGGTTCCAAACCACATTGATCGGAACCTGATAAGTCATAAGTCAGCTCATTGGCCATTGGCTTTTTCCCTGAAATTTCAAGAAAATGAAAAAACAAGAAAAGCAAAATATAAAATAGATACAAGTAAAAGCCCTAGAGGTTGTAAATTTCAAGGGGGAGCAGTGACGGCTCGTGCTTCAAAAAATTGGGTCGGCCAGCCAATGGTGGAAATAAAATGTACGACGTTATATGGTGGGAGGGGGGGGGGTCCGGGGACAAGGCTCCCGCGGAAAATGCAATGCAGGCGATTTTTTTTACGGTTCAAGGTCACGCGAATTCCCTTAAGTTCAAAATTTACTTATATGTAAAAATAGGAAAAATCGTCGAATAGGAAAAATAGATGAAGAAAGTAATAAAATTAAAATGTGCTTTTGCTTGAGTCACTGAATGAATGCAATAATATTATGCTATGCATGCATTGACACCATATGGATGGATAACACGCGCGGTACGGCTAGCCGACCCTGGCGGCCCTGGCCCTGCATGGCTACTAACTGGCGCTGGCTGGTAGGTATAAGCGTATAAGGATAAAGAAGTACAGGCATTGAAGATTTCATTATTATTTTCCGTTCTAGGAATTTATATCTATTGAATCCCTTCCGTAAAACGGTATTTTTAGTTTATTTTTTATTCCAAAAATATTAATGAAAGTGTAGTAGGTGCGCAGTTGACTTGACAATATCGGTAGTTTGCGAATTCTAATACCTAGTTATTTTTTTTTAATTGCATAAAATAGGTAAACAAACTCGCACACTGAGATTAAATAAATTAATTAATAAATTAATCTTAAATAATTAATTAATAAATAATAAATCTACTAAATTAATTAAATAAATCTCTAAAAAGCAATTTGGCAAGCAAGAAACACATTTTTTGTTTCTGTTACTACAAGTTGCATTTTCTTAAAAAAATATTAATAAAAATGCGTTCGACACCATCCCAATAATGCAGCGAGGATCACCCAAGAGAAGAGCGCCTGATAGATAGAGACCCAAGTACGGCCAGGAGGCTCTCGGCCGACCCTGTGTGGAATACGCTACGCCGGCCGTGCACTGTAACTCTGCGGTTTGGAAGCGACACAGTTTGTGTGCCGTATGTCTTCGATTAACCAGCACTCTCGCGCCCAGCATCGGCCAGCCGACCTTACATTTATTTTCAACTTATGGATCACTCGCGCTATTCACTATAATAGCTCTACACTACACTTTTGCTTTTTGCTCAGATTTTTAGGCAAGAAAAAACATTAAAGGGTATTATTGAAAGCTCTCAGAAATTAAAATCAAGTTTATTTTATTATTTTCTAAAAAATAATGTTATTTTACTGGTGCAGTGGTTTGGGTCGGCCGGGCCGACCTTGCCGTCCCTGACGAGCCGTCACTGAGGGGGAGAGAGAACCTAACAACGACCAAAGACCTGACTTATCAGATTGTGGCCAGAATTCAGCTACTCAATCACGCAACACAGGACTTCGTTGAGTGACATGCGCATTATGGAGCCTTCCTCCCCCTCGCTTACTCCCACTCAAAAAGTTGAATAATAAAAAATAATAATTCACTTACCTTAACCCGGAAAAGAAAGAGGTGGCTATTGACAGATCTCAATGTGTCTAGGCAAATTTGTAACATTAGCCACATTGGCCTGTCGAGTAGGATATATCAAATTTCGAATGCCCCACCCAAATATTCTAAATGTCAAAACGAAAATAAATTTTAAATTTTGAAAAGTGATCGTCTAAATTTCCAAAGTGTCAAACTAAACCAAACTTCACCAAAAGGTTCGTTGTGATTATCCAGTCCGGGACAGATAGATGTGGCCTTCCTCTGGAAAATCCAGCATCCACCGAACCAGACTGGACCCGTAGTAACTCCTAACAATTTTAAAAAACAATAACAAAAAAATGATGATAAACCTCACCAAAATATACCAGAATGTATCACCTTATTCTTGATGTTACTCTACTTATTGAATAAATGATTTAAAAGAACATGAGGAGGGTTGATTCTTAATACTCTCAAATGGTTAAATTTGAATACAAAGATTTATTAAAATCAATTTCATCAGTACAATAGACTAGACTGGTAATCACCAATAGATCTTATACATAAACAATAAATTTAATAATCAAAATCAGTAATCCTGATTCAAACATTCAAACATAAATATTACCTTATTACCGATGATATCAAACTTACATGACTAAAATTCAAGATAGGTACCTATATCATTTCAATAGTTCAGATAAAATTTCTAAAGCTCATATTCTATTAATCAATTTCTAAACTATAACACATAGGTATGATTCTGAATAGAACTCAGAGTTAGATCAGAAGTTATTTCTCAAGAATTTAAATTTATCTTAAGCAAAAGTCTCAATAGAAAAACAGGTATCTACCTACAAAATCTGAAATTCAAAATTTAATTTACAAAATGATCCTCTCCAACTCAAAATCCTAGACACACACGATAAATTTAATAAATTATTTTTACACATAATCATTACATTGGTCACTTGTTGACCACAATAAAAGTTCATAACATATTATCAAAAATCAAATTCACTTAGAAAGTCTTAAGGTGCGTTTTCACCAAGCGCGCAAAACGTTTGCAATTGTTAGCAAATGTTTGCAATCACAATATTTGTTTGGTGGAGACGAAAATGACGCGCATTCGCCAACATTTGCAATCATTTATCCGTGTTCCGAGCGTTGTCGGTACATCAAAGGGATTTGTTGCTTGTGCGTGCGCGAAGTACTTTCAGTGTAGACGGGCAGGGAGTGTTCGCAGGAATCGCAGGGAATCAGAGCAGTGTTGTTTGTTGTTTTCCAGCAACTGCGACGTGTCTACCAAATTAACTATAACTATAATCAAAAAATGGGATGTCCAAAATCTACGAGTTCTCTTTTTATTATTCTCTTTTTCAATTAAAACAGTCATAATTATGAAAGATGCGGCACTAACAATACGTTTGCTTTTCGGAGCCATTTTTGCTCGGAACATGAACAAATGATTGCTAATAACGTACCAGGTGTCTGTGAATATTCAGTGGAGACACTTTAATTGCAAACATTTGGAAACATTCGCAAACATTTGCGAACGTTTGCTAACAATGATTTTTTGGTGAAAACGCACCTTTGGGTGATGAAATCAATTAAACACTGTACTTGAATTTATTTAATTTTCTTGGTTGTTGGCAAATTAGTAAAAGTTTATTCACTCATAAAGACATACCTTATTATTCAAAACCCCATCTCAAAACTGACGAACTAAGGTTCCTCTAACCTAAGCGCGATGATCAAAGAATAGGCCGGCATGGTTACTGGAACTGTCTTTGTACTGGTGTTAGCACCCCTTGGTTGGTGCTCCAGGTGCCGGATGAGCTGGACTGCTCCCCCTGCTACCTTGTGACGACCAAATATCAAAGTGCTAGGACCTCTGCCTGATGAAACCTCCCATGCCTCCAAACTAAACTCCACCACTCTTCTTCAGTTCTCCAAGCTTCTTCAAATATCACCTTTCACACAGGCTAGTGTACCTACCTAGGTAGGTACCTACATAAGCCTCCACATGATCGAATCTTTATGTGAACTTTCGTATAAATCAGAAGTTTGAAAATTGGAACTCAAAACTCAGAACTAGAAGTTCGAAATTAAAAATTCAGGAATCAAAAGTTAAAACTTAGAAATTCAAAGATCGAAATCAAAAACTGGAAACTGGAAATTAGTAGTTAAAAATTGAAACTGGAAGTCGGGACCTAACACTCTAGAACTTGAAACTCAAAAGTAAGTTCAAAACTAAATCCAATAATAAGTAAGTAAGTCCAAAACTACGTCTAATAGAACATAAGTTCCTAAGTAAGTCCCTAAGTCCCTTGTGTAAGACTGCATCTTTCACAGAAATAACTTCACCATAACAATATCTATATACTTACACAAGGGACTAATATTAATTCACGAATTTGTAGACGAGCTACATGATCTGCCCAATTTAGATCGAAAAATGAACCTGAAGCGTCCTTTATCTCCATTTATAATTTTCTGGGATGACGCTACCGCATGCGCCCTAACCACTGTCTAACCGAAATTGGTGACCTACTTTTAAATTCAAACCTTATCATTGACGGTAGGCAACACCTTAATCTCGCACGCGACGGTGTCATATCGTTTCTCATATCCTTCGGCACACTCTCGACAGTACGGCCAATCTCTCCGGTTTTCCCTCTAACCAAACTTAAATTTCACAATCGTGAATCCGCATATACTCGAGGCCTGTCCTGTCTCAGAACGAAATGCAAGTTTTTTATATGTTTCTTTATGGGTCTTCTCAACGATCTCTTCCTGTCTTATAACTCACACCCAAAGAAATAATATTTTAGGTTTTATCTGGATAACTAATTGGAAATCTAGAGCAGCAAGATGAGAGTGGTCTCGTTAGACGCGGAAAATTAATTCGCATAAGATGATATACTTTTCAAACTCTGAAAACCTAGAACCGGGACAGAAAATCGACCAGACATGCTTTCTGCGTCTTACTTAAATAACAAAAGCAGGAATTTCTTAACAGCCGCCAGATGTTCGTTCGTGATCTTGGCCTAATACAGTCTCTTACACCAGCAAAAATGTACAGTCAATCATAACTTTTCTGAATCTTATAAAAATATTCCAAATCGAGACTTAAAATTTTGAAAAGAAAACGTAGCGTGCAAGGCACGCTGCAATTATTGTTCTAAACTCGGAGACCACTTTGGTAGGATTGCTAAATTTGGAGTTTAAAGTCAAAATTTTGAGATTAAAACCCAAAATTTTGAGTTCTAAAATGTTGAAATATTAAAAAAAATATTTGTGCTGTGGCACACTAATACGCCGTCGTATCTCCGCCACTGCCGTATGGAAATGAATTGAATTACCGCTCAAAAAGTGAATAATAATAATAATAGGATGTGTACAAAACTTCAGCTTTATATCTCAAACGGTTCCTGAGATATTGTCATAAAACTGAAAAATATATTATTTTGACAATTTTCAAAATATTTTAGTATCTCGAAAACGGTACGTTTGCGGACTCATGTTAATAGGAAATTTTTTTGGGCAGAATCATTTATACCACTAGAAGTCACTTTCAACTTCAACTTCACATCAACTTTTTGATTATATGTATAGTGTGAAATTTTCTGAAAAATAGTCCGCGAGTGAATTATGAAAATTTATGATCTATTGGTAAATTTTCCTCAAAGTTTTCAGAACTGTGCACGTTCACCATATTATGTTCGAACAGTGTTTGTAAACACGCTCACTTAACAATACCCGACATCTAAGGTCCGGTTGCACAAACGCTAATTACAGATCTGCCAGATAATTACTGATTTTAAAATGCCTTGTATTATCAAAATGTTGGTCTGATATTGCTGGAAATAAATTCCACTCCCTTTTAGAAGAGTTAATTACCGATAAAAAAATAAGAGATCATTCAAAATATTCACCATATTTTCAAAATTTGTAATTTAAAATCAGTAATTATTTGACAAATCTTTAATTAACGTTTGTGCAACTGGCCCATGTATTGTATCAATGTAGGATAACTGCAGCAGCGCCGCTAAGCGTATAAAGGTGAAACTAAAACGCATATTTGGTGAAACATGGCGGGATTTTTAAATAATATATCAACAGTAAGAACATAATTCGTAAGGCAGATAAAACATTATTGATGTTACGAATTATCAATACTCACAACAATAAACAACAAAGTCTGCAATATGGTTATTAACAATAAGTGACATCCTTTGCCGCATGAGGGCGCTGTAAAACTTGCCAGTTAATTTAAAGGAGAGTGTCCTGTATATTGTTAATTATTGAGCATTTTTGGTGTTACGCTGATGGACCCTGAAAAACGGGATACAGTCATGCGCACTTGGCGTCAGGTGTTGTTATCGTTGCCGTAAAAAAAGTCCCTGCGGAAATTTCCAGCTTCATTTTGCCACATTTAAGACGTTATATCGGAAAACCTGATTTTTCCTAATTTCGCTACTTAAATTGTTGACAAATTGAAGATGAAAATCTGAACTCCACAAAATAGAATATATCTTAATGGAACCTTTACTTTATCAAGTGCCGTCAGTCGTTTCCAGTCCTAAATTATTCGCAACTTTATCGGCTAGCGGTAGAAAGAAAGATCAACCTTGGTTCTCGAAGGACATAAAAGTCAAAATTAGGCAAAATATATCAACTGGTATCGATTTATTAAAACAGTTGAATGTAAATATCGTGAGCTTTTCTGTCAGCTGCGCTCTTGGTGAAATTCGAGAAAGATGTTCTGATCTAAATAAGTTCTGGTCGTTCATTAAGAGAGCGAATAATGAAAAAAAATTCCCCATAATGTTCAGTTTGCAAAATGTCATTGGTAGGCGGTTGCTACCAGGATTCAATGGAGTGCTTTGCTGCCTTCTTGAATTCGTGTTGTGAACCGGGGTCAGTTGATTTTGCGGAAGCACATTGCAATTTCTTCTCTGCTCTCTTTAGAATTATGTCATGGTCGTTTCCAAAAAGCTTCGATCAAAGCTTACTTACCAAGGTCCAGAAAATATTCCTGATACTCTTGTTAAAGATTGTACATCAGTTTTGATACAGCGAGAAGGTAAATTTCCGGAGAGGTGGAAGACGGCTAGGTTGTCCCTATATTTTTTTAAGGAGGGGAGATGGTTTGAACACCCCTGTATTTAAAAATACAGATTGGACGTTAGCATGATTACCATACAATAGCAGTGTTGATAACTTCCCGAAACGTTTTTCTGAATTCTTTCTTTACCCGCTCCTATATCGCCATATGCCCTCCAGAGGCTGCCAGATTTTCAGGTTGAGTTTCTTCAAGGACGATCAACAACCAAAAACCACAAACCTAACAGTTCTAACTCAATACATTACAGAATCGCTTGACTTTAGCTTACAAGTTGATGTCGTTTATTCAAACATGAACAAGGGGTCGTTAGAAATTACCTAGCTGACAGGGATTCCTATATTGTGGAGGTGACTGCGTTACAATCCCATATGTACAGTACCTCAAGGATCCGTACTTTGACCTCTTCCTTTGAACATCTTTACAAACGACGTTGACTAGTCATAAAAATCTTTACTCTGTGTCAACGACATTAACAGCCAATATTATAAACGCTGGTTAAGGAAGATAACTCGGAGTTAGTCCCTATCTGCCAGTTAAAAAAGCAACAGGTGTATTATAAAGCTTTTTCCAGCTCTCAAGGTTAACTTTTTAACTGTCAGATAACTTTAACTCGTAGTTTGCATGGATAACCTTACTATTCGGTTTTATAAAGCTATTTTTAGCTTGGTTAGGTTAAAGTAGCCGGTTAACTTTGCCTATCTGGCCGATAAAGTTAACCGTCAGATTTCCGCCGGTTAAAGTGGTAAACTGGCATATTATTTTGTTGAATATCAGGATAATTCTTATTGGATCTTAGTTTTTATAGGTTTACATCCTCCCTAATTGATAAAATTTTGAGTGTGAGTTTTCTAATAATGAAATAATTTCTATGTTAACTTGAAAATAACTTTTAATAAGTGCATAATAATATTATTATTATGGATGCATTTCAATCTGCTGATATAAATTATTTTTTTTATATTTTTTTATTCATTTCAGTCAGTTTATTGGTAGGTAGGTATAATAATATAAGTAAATAGAGAATTAGTAAAGAGCATATCAACTGCCCTATTTAATAAAAAGCCAGAGGTTACAATTATTTCACAATTATTATTATATCACTTTAACTAAAGGGTAGGTAGGTATAGGTATAGGTAGATTGATTCATAAAAAATCGATATTGAGATATGAAAATTAAAGACTAGACACTTCTTCAATCTATTCGACAATAAAGCAACAGAAAATTGAAAGCTATAAATTTATTCAGTTTATAACAAATTAACGATCAACAAATAGGTATAGGTAGGTACATTTTATAAACCCTTCTTTCCATATGGACCAAAAAACTATTACTCGAACCGAACGTTGTAGGTAGGTACATAAGTTTCTTCCAGTATGTCCCATAATGTGGAATAAAAATTCACTTTTGTAAATAAATATGTACTTAGGTAGCAGGTAGGTACTGACTATTGACTGCTTTCAACCAAGTTAGGTTTACCTACTTCATTTTAATAATTTTTGACCTGGAATAGCGCTGGTCTGAAACTGAAACCGACGGCCGACGGACACGGGACACGGGTGTACACGCTGGGGCACTGGACTGGGTTGGGCGGACGCATTAGGCAGAGGCAAAGCCCTGGCCGTCTCTTTCGCATTAGTTACGAATTATTATTATTATAATTATGCAGTCTTCAGTCTTCCGTTGGTCGTTGATGAGTGTTAGATTGATTTGATTAGCTTAACTGGAAAACACGGCTTGAAAACGCTCACTGGTTTTATTATGTGTCGTAGACAGACGATTCAACTTTCACACGATTCAATTTTCACTTATTATCACTCGCTGTGTGTTGAGAATTAATATTGATTACAAACAATAAAATACATAACGGTAGACAGTAATAAATAAATGCAGATTGTTTATCTTCTAAAACCTAACCACCTAACCTTGTTCATAATACGTAATACGATACGAATACGAATGAAACGAATTAAATTCAGTCAGATTTAAGCCAACTGACATTTCTTATTTATTTCAAGTGTCACTCACGTCATTTCTTCAGCGTCAATATGGCTGTTTTGGCTGTTTCGTTGACATTCGTGGTAGAGTGGACGGTTAAATATGGCCGACTTCCGGCGATAACTAACCACGAGCTATGCTCGGGGAAATCTTGCTTTATAATACGCACCCGGAAACTTAACTCCGAGTTAGTGCTATCTGCCAGATAACTAACTTTCTACTTAACCAGCGTTTATAATATCGGCTGTAAAATATTTTGAGTTGTGAAGACGGACTAAGATGCTCTGTCACTGCAGAAGGACTCCGTGTAGCTTTCCGAACGAGCGGGACTCGCCACTCATTGTCTGCAATTATAACTTTGTAGCTGGGAATCTGAATTGTCTCACGAAGTTGTTTTGTCTAGATGAGTAAAAAAGTCACGTCAAAAATAGATCACTTTAACATGGTAGAGGTAGGATACTTTTTTTATTTATTTGAATTACAATAATTTTTCAGACTATACTCGCAAGTTTCTCGAAGAACTTAAGATCAGCAAGAAGATTACAGATCAATGTCCCATTTTAATACCATTTTGTACCACTTTGGAAAATATTTTTACTTATGGACTGGAAAAACAAGATCACGGCATACCGTTTAGTAAAAATTTAACCGCCTTTAAATGGATGTCGAAAGTGGATGAAACAAATAATTTTTCTTACAGTTACTGCTTGGAAAATATTCCTAAATATAGCAATATATTAACAGATGTAGGAAGGTTGAGACTTCTTATTCGAATGTGTTTGGTAGAAAAATGTTTACATGTTCCTATAGAATATATGGTAAGAATAAAAATTATAATGCTTCCATATCATTTAAAAAGTATTTTTCCTAATTTTTACTAAAATAAATTACATATGTTTTTGTATTTTAATATCATAATAATTAATTTTTTCATTCATTCATTTCGAAATCAATTGTAAAGTTAAGCCACCTTTAAAAATGTGGGGGTGCACCGTCATGCAGAAACACTTATCTTTGTAACATGGGAAGGTTAATTTTCCTTTGATTTGACTAAAGTCATTTATTAACTTGGTTTTTATATTGAATTATAAGAAAACAGTAAAAAAACTGCCTCAAATCAAACAATGGGATAGAGAATTTTCCAAAATTAAAAAAGTCTATGCCTTAGCGAATATACAATTTTGTTGTTTATTTTTTAGAAGAAATCTTCAAAAATGGACATTTATTACCGAAAATCATCGATTATCGGTGATGAAATATTACTCGAGTTACTCCTATCAGTTTTGTACCAATATCCTCTGATGAATTTCGATCTGGATCTGGATAACACCTCATTCCTAGACACCACATGGTCTCTCCCGAAACGTTTGATATTAGAAATGGTGCCTACTGATGCATTAGGAATTAGCATAAGGTAAGTTATTTTTAGATTCCATAACCGTTTCTAAACATTTTGTGTGGTTTTAGTTTTTCTGCCAATAAGGCTGTTATTGTTGATATACAATCAGGAAGTGTCGTCGACGAAACAGTAAGTGAAAAACATTAATCTTTCAGAAATCATTGCCTCTTCATTATTGTTTGACCTGTTACGTTCTCACTTTGTATAATTTACATCGATGTCTACCACAGTAGTAGTAGTAGTAGTAGTTGTTCCCATTTCTAGAAACATTTTTTGTAACAGCTTAAACATTTTTTAAGGGTTGCATTGAAGTTGGAGATATTCTGGACAGTTTAAACGGGCAACACATAACTCAATCATCAAAAGGTCGACTTCGATTCCTATTGAAAACTGGCCAGAAACGTCCAGTTAATTTAGCTGTGATAAAAGCAATAAATCCCGAGACGAAGGATCATTACTTGCCCATGATTAAAGTTTTATCTCCTCTGAACATAAAAATAAATCTAAGAAATGGTAATGATGTTAGCAATAAGCCTGGAAATGAGAAAAGGACGAAGACAAGGAGTCCTAGAGGGTAAATATAACTTATTTATGTTTTGCTAATTTAGTTATGGAAATTAATTTATTTTTAGAGCCGGGTATAGAGTGACATACATTGGATGTGTTGAAATTGGACAGTTCGGTGATTTGAAATTGATTTCCAAAGCAATGAAAAGTTTGCTTTCTTGCAATAGAAATGTTTCATATTTTTTATCAGAAAATATAGAAAGTGAACGAATTGATAAGGAAGCCAGCTTTGAAATTCAGGACTTGGGTGTCAGAGTGCTTGATTCTAAAAATGGAAAGGTAAAGTAACCATTTTTTTCATAAAATCCTATTGTGTACACAACTAGGTGTAATTTATGGCATTTTTTAGGTGATCTTGCAACATTCTTTTATGCAAATATCATCTTGTGGTTCTGGAAGTTTCTCAGCGAATTATTTCGCTTATGTTGCTGGGTAATTATATTTTATTTTTTATCTGAACTGGATAATTATAGTTTTCTTATAATTATTATTACAGGGATGATAGTGACACCTGCAATTCGGCATCCAAATTCGTATGTTACGTATTTTACGCTGCAAATAATGACGATGCAGTTTTTATTTTGCAAAGTATTGGTAGGTTTTGGTTTCATGGGTGTATTATTGAGAATGTCGGTCTAAAGATAATTTTTTTCAGGGCAAGGGTTTCACAGAACACATTATGTCGTGTAGAAACAGGTTTCCGCTTATGCATCACTTTTCTATATTAATTCTGTTATTTTTATTTATTTTTATATTTCCTTTGTTTTATACCTTTTTATTACATGTAACAATATTCTACACAAACATGGCATTTTTAATTATCCTTTAGGTGTGTAAATTTTAAACTTAGAATATGCACATATTTACAAAGTTAAATTTAATAATGTAAGATATTTTAAAGATATTGTAAAGTTGAAAAGCACACAATTTATTGTTACCCACATTCTCTTGAAGTTAATTTTTATATTTAAAGTTTTAATAAAGAGTTTATTACAATAATTAATCACAATTTTATTATAAATATTTCTTCATGATTGTTAACTCCATCTTTTTATATTATTTCCATGAAAATTGCAATAATTAGTTTGCTGCATTCAAAGAGGCAATATTCGCCTCTCATTCCCATTTTTTCGTCCTCCAAGCTCTAAGTTATAATAGGATAGTAAAACTGGACGAAATCATCAAGTGAAAATTACAAAACTTCTTTAATTCTAAATCTCCACTTTTCTGCGGTGGTTGTTTCCAAACTTTTTCTCAATTCGTTTATAAATCACTTGGTACTGAACTCCTGTCGTAACTTAGAACATATACGGAATTGGGATGGGAGGAGATAATATGCTTCTACTACTTATTAATAATAATTATATTGGACAGGTAAATATTTGAGTTTCAATCTAGTTAGTTGTGGGAGAGCCGGTCCGTAATCTCTGGACACATCTCAAAGAGACACTATCGATTGGAAGTAACAAGGAAGGATAACGAGGATTCTGCAAGTTACTGGGATTACTCTGGTTTGCCTCGGCATAATTGACAAAACAGCACCGTACTTAAAGCTCCAAGCTTTTCGAAGTTTAGAAATTTTACAAATTATGTCTCTTGAAAGCTCACCTTTGAAAATAATAATAATAAATGATAATAACACACTATAAGCAAGATCCATCCTGGCCCATACTTAAAATCAAAACCACTGCTAGGGGGGGGGGCAAGAGGTGCTCAAGATTTAATCAGAGCTACCATGAGATTTTAAACATTTCTGATTGATTTGATTTGGTACTGTAAAGAACCTTACCTGGGTCTGTGAAAAACTCTGAAGAAAACTTCGTTGTCTGTTCTGAAAAAGTTTTTATAGGAAGTTATGTAAGATTGAAAGAAGAAATTTTCATTTTCATAAACATTTTAAACTCCACAATTTAATTTTATTTTTCAAAGCAATAATAGGATTCTGGGAGGCACCGAAGATCTTGTACTGGTGTATCATCTTACATGGGTATCGGTCACAATAGCCAAGCTGCTAGAGTTTCGGTCAAACGATCTCTAAAGTGCAGCATGACTTTTCTTGGTCAGTACTTAGATGGGTGACCAATTATAGTGATAAATAAAAAAGTTCCGTGACCGATCGTGCTCCGGGAGGTACGTTAAAAAGGGGGTCCCGGCTGCTTCACAGCAGTCGATAAGTTACGTCAGAGGCCCTTGAGGCTACTTGAAAACTTCTGACACTTGGGCTTTACCACAGCCATAAGATATTTATTTATTTATTTATCTTACGTGGGGGGGATCTTAGTGTTGGTGGAGGGGGGAATATCGACCCCGTGAGGGGATGTTCGCAGGGAGGAGTCCTTTCTGCTTTGCTCTGGTCCCTTCTCGTCGATGACCTTCTAGTCGTTCTCTCACTTTCGAGTGTCGACGTCCAGGTATATGCTGATCACTTGGTCATTCTGATCAAAGGAAGATCTGAAGGGACCATTTCTAGGGTATTTCAGAAAGTAATCGAAGTGACTTATCAATGGTGCGAGAGGGAACACCTGTCACTCTCAGCCAACCCTCAAAAAACTGCCACAGTATCATTTTCCAGAAAGAGAAGGTTGTACGGTTTAACGCCCCCAACTCTTCTGGGAGAAACAATTACATGTGCAGAGGAATGGTAACTTCCATCTGGAAAAAGTCATACACAGAGCCAAACTCTCCTCGTGGACGTGTGAAAGGATCTATGGCAAAACATGAAGAATTGGACCCAAATAAAAATGTCAGATCTATGATTGCGTATGGCAGTACCGCTTGGTGGTCAAAAGACTAGAAGGTCATAGCCGAAGCAAAGCTCTCTAGCCGAGAGAGACAGCTTGTCTGGCGATCTGCGGTACTATTAGCACCACTCGTCGGCGGCTATGGAAATCCTACTGGATATACCACCTCTCCATATTTATTTGGAGAGAGAGGCCAGATAGATTACATAATTATTATAGAATGCTGCAATAGATTACGTAGGGTGTGTAGTCAAGGGAATATCAAACCCGCCGTTGCAGATCGATGCCCTGAAGAAGGAGACGGCCAATTAGACCTTTTAGTCGTCTGCTTGGATCTGTCATTGTAAATTTTCCACTGGAGAGATTTATACTTCGAGGGGGCCCATCATTTGGGGTTAACCTTTGACCAAGTGCAGATAGTTGAAAGCAGGTACCGGAAGCCCCAGTTAAGCTGGAATAAAAGTCAATCTGTGGTCAATAAAATGTCAATAAAAGTCAATAAAATGGGGGAAAAACCAAGCACCGTAGAACTCACAAGAGTTAGGTATAATAATACTTCAATAGAATAAAAATAAAACATTGAATTATTATCATCTTATTTTATTCAATTATAGTTTTTTATAAAATTAAAAACTATGTTATGTACAAATTGAGCAAACAAGCCAATTATTTTATTTTATTTAACAAACATTTATTACTTAAATCACTTTGATTATCCCTAAAATTACTTACGTATTTACATCACTATCCACTAGTTTATAAAATTTTCAACATCTATTTTTGTTAGTAGTTTAATCTTCACTCATTTTATACACTTGTACAATTTCATACAAATCCATTTGTAGAGACCATATCACTGTCTCCTAGTAGATTAGCGAGATTAAACGAATAAGTTTGTAAAAGCAGAGAAAAGAAAGAATAACAGAACAAACCTCAATTCTTATTGCTCATATTAGAAACTCAGATCATAAAAATGCAAGCTTTTCTTCAGAAAAAGATTTTGTTGAGCAAAAGAAAGAACTAAAGTTGCTTGAAATATTTTTTCTTCACCCAGTGAGTAGAATTTGCCCCTGAAGTAACGGCTCACATTTTTAATAATCCTGCATGACATTATGTTTTCGTTTTTTAATACTACACCTAATAATGGTAACGTAGGTATCAAGATTCGTCTAATTTTTCAAAAACCAGCAACGTTTAATAACTACATTGTAAATTATTAATTTTATAGTCTACATAGTAATAATAATTAAACATTGACATCAAAAAATGCTGCCATCAGACAGTAAAGATACTGATAATAATAAAGTAATATTATAATATGAATCTGGTAAAGCATGTGTCTTTATCTGCATACATAAACCTTTTTGAATAATTTTTCCTAGTTTTCTCGAGTAACTAACGTTTCCCATCATTTCCCGACAAGAAAATTTCTAGAACCCACGTCGCTGTGACGACCTTCTCCACCTCCACAGAGACTTGCGCCGCCTCCAGACTCGCTGCAGAGACTGGCGTTACGGGAATCGCATATATCGATGAACTCTTCGGCGATGGTTCTGTCCAAACCTGTGTAGGTGCGCACGGCATCAGCCTCCGTCATCGCCCGCTCCTTGGGGGGCCGCTGCTGCTTCCGGGAACGACGAGAAGACGAGCGGGACCTGGAAGTCGGTGACAGTTGCCTGGGGCGACGTTTGCGACGGAACTAGAGATAAGAGAATGCTGGATCAGTTTTTTTACTTATTTTGTAGATGGTTGAAGTTTGTAAGCCAAGGCGTTTGCCGAGGTACGAAAAATATCTAAAATTAGTTAGGTACCCCAAACTAGTACGGTTTTGTTTCTGGAATGGGTACCGAAAAGGGGGTATATACTATAAAGTCCTGAGAAGGATCTTCATGCACGTTGTCTTCATAAAACTGTGAAATATATGGGAAGCATTGACAGTAACAACTTTCGAAGTCAATGGATCTACTCTGAGCCCCGTGTTCTGTAACATCGTTATGGGCATCAACAGAGATCTTCAAGAATCGGGAGACGTCATGGAAACTTTTACATATCGATGCAGTTTTGATCGAACTATCGAAACTCGAATTTGAAAATAGCCTAGAGATATAGTGAATATCTTTGGAAGACATTCAACGAAGCATCAACTACCATCGAAGAAACACCTTTAACTTATGTCTAACGATGCCAGAAGATGCCAGAAACCTCGACCCAGCAGATTTAGCATATTAAAGAGAAATCAAGATACCATTGGGAAAAATAGAGGGGAAAAAGGAGACTGGGACGAAAGCAATACTCATGGCTTCGTATAACATTCGGAACAGGTGTAACATCACAGATTCGGTATTTAGAAGAGACGAAGAAGGGACACTTTTATACATATTTACCAATGAACGCAAAGACGCTAACGCACCAAAAAGCGCACGGTACCATAAGAAGTAGAAGAAGATTAAAATAGTAAATGATCAAATGACAATCAATACCAATTAAATCAAACACGGACAAAGAGAGAACAGAGATAAGGGAGACATTTACATGGAGGCAAAAGGTTGAGAAAAAATAATTTAGCAAAACGGAATAAATGCAATCTCCAAAAATTCCGGAATGACAACTTACCATTTCTTTGGTGATGGGTGGTAAAATTGGTGACGGAACTGGTCCCAGTGGTGCCGGTATTAAAGGCACCCTAATCACTGGGGGCTGCATGATCGGAGGCGGTATGGCAAATATTGGTACAGGCAATCCACTTGAAAGCTGGAAAATAGTCACATTAGTGTAATGTGTGGGTCTTAACGATATTCTCAAATCAAATTACTTTAAACGTAGGTACCTAGTTAATTAAACAAATGAGAAATTGAGTTCCTGTCTATATAATTTCGCTGTTCGAAATTGTTAATTGAATTCTGCTTGTGTAGATTTTATCCAAGAGCAAGTAAAAGTTCATAAGCATAACTAATAATTCGACTCTCGAAGATTTACTTTTCCTTTTACTTATAACTGGTTTCAATATTGTGTTGTCATGCATCAAGTTAATATTCTGTTTTAAAAAAGCGTCAGATAATTTCGGGATTAATTAGATTTTTATTTTTATTGCTTGTATCTTGATTCCGTAATTCAGTCTGAAAGTTAAAGAAGGTAAACAGAAACGGCGTCGATTTATAATGCGCATTAAAATAAAAAGAAGAATTTGGAGAGTTCGTTGTACTCATGATAGTTTTGTCAACAACTTTCACTCCCTTTTCCAATTATTATTAATAATCTTATAATTTTCACAGTATGTAAAAGGGTCCGGAGTGCACTTTTTTTTTTTTAAGTACTTACCTACCTTAATTCCAATATAAATATTTCTGTTTCAGGTAGTTTTCATATTACAGTTTTACAGATTCAATCTCAGACATGAGTGTTTTCCGAGACCCGCCTAAAAGTCCAATTTTTCAGAAAAATATTCAAACTATGACATAAAGTAATATAGAAAAACATGCAAGTAATATACCTAAGTCTACAAAAAGAAGATGAAAATGACGTTTTCCACAAAAAATTAATAACACAAAATGAAACGTTTATACCAAATTTAACGTGGTCATCATGCAGCATAATATGCAAAGTCAATAATAGCGTCCAATCGGTAACCAGAAATTCAGAAAAATTTGGATTAAAAATTTTTATTCAGGAAAGCGTTTTCACACGGTTCGAGATTTCGTCCGACTTGCCGGTCGCGGTAATTCCGAAGTAATTCAGGCAATACGGAAGCTGAATTGTGAGTGAAGTTGTTCGCGCCAATCCAGACACACAGTTTAGTGTGAGAAGTGTAAAAGGATAGGAGACGTGCAATAATGGTGATCGTTGTTACTAGAAAAGTCACTATAACTGTTATGTTGAATAATTAATGAGATTTCATTTCATTTCATTTCAGAATTCAAAATTAAAAAAAAATCGCTGCTTGCTGCTGTTGTATTCGATGGGGGCGAATCACTTCAATTACCGGTTAACGAGACAAGAGTCGGGAGATATAGTTTGAGTTTGAGTTTTTTTGAACATTCACGAATGGCCTTTGTGGACACCGACTTGAATGAGCGAGATTTCACTACCGATCTTGACTTCTTCGAAGCTGGTAGAGCAGAGAGCCGTGTCGCGTTCAGACGTATGAACGCTTTTCTTCGTGAAAACGGGGATAGGGTGGTAGGAGGAGGGACGGTAATACCTGTGCTGTTCTTGCTTTTAGTTTTGAATTTTACGCAAAGATGATGCTTGTTGTATGCCACCAACTTTTCTTGTACGAGTTCGGAACAAATGTCAATACTAATATCAAAAACTCACCCTTCGGTCAGTTAACAAAGCAGGGTATAATACCTCCTGTCGGTCTTCCAAAGAGATACGATTTCTGTGCAGCATGTGACTGGATTGGTCGTGTGGATAACTTCACAGTTCAGTTTGCATAGTATTGCCTCGGATTTCTTCGGAAAACTTCGGCAAAGTATCCGACAAACCGGATGAAAAAACGGAGCACGTGAAAACGCTGTGGGTGGAGGTATCATTATATCATAAAACCTCCAAAATTAGTTTCGAAGGGGCCCCGAGTCCCCTCCTGGTACCCACTATTGGTGAAAAAAGCTTGATTTCGCTAGTAAATCGTTAATGGTGCACATATATGAAAAAATATATTACAATAAAAGAAAGCTTGACCAATTTTTCAAAAAAAGTATAATTGTAATTTTTTTGTGATGCAATTTTTCTAGCAGCATAATGGCATAACTATACAAACACTTTAGCTTTTTTAGAAAATTAGTCAAGCTTTCTTGTCCAGTCCTCTCTACTTTATTGGCCAAGAAGACAGTGGCGACTCGTGCATTGCAAAATTGATGAAGTGTAGATATTACGCGTAGATTCTACACAAGACAAAGACCGGTTAGTTCGAAAATTAAATTTTTGCAAAGTTCTGTAAGTCGGAAAATTCGATTTTTGGAAAGTCCGGTTAGCTCGATTTTTGCACAGGTTAGCTTGATTATTTATTCTCTGTTTTTTTGTTGAAAATGTCAGGTTAGACAAACTTCGGTCAGCTCGAAAATTCGACTTTTGCAAAGTCTGGTCCGCTCAAAAATTCGATTTTTGCAAAATCCGATTAGCTCGATATTTTTTGTCGTAATGTACGATTAGACAAGTTCTGGTAAGTTCGTAAATTAGATTTTTGCCAAGCCCGGTTAGCTCGATTTTTGCACAGTTCGGCTAGACAAAATCTGGTAAGCTCTAAAATTCGATGTGTGCAAAATCCGATAGAATCGATTTTTTTGGTTTGCAAAGTCCGCTCGGCCCGAAAATTCGATCTTTTATATGTATATCAATTCAGGCATTGCAAAAAAATCGAGCTGATCAACACTTTGCAAAAAACGAATTATCGAACTGACCCGAATGTATCCAAATGGACATTGAAAAAAAAAATAGTTAACCGGACTTTGTCAAAAAAATCTAGTCAAACCAGATCTTACAAAAAAACTAAAACAAAAAAAACTGACTTTTGGTGTTTTATATTAAACATCAATTAAAAAAAAGAAAATTATAACAAGATTTTCCCAATGTAAAGTTATTTATCTTAGAAAACACGTGAAGCTGCATGCACACACTCACTGCATATGAGGCCACTGCAAGAGGACCTGAGTATACCTCAAGACCTATAAAGACTTTCTGGAAGGTTAACAGGTTATGGTTAATAGTTATTTGGGGCCGCATCCCTAATAAGTGGCGAAGCTGCCTGAATGCTACCCATAATTAAACCTACATGGAACTCATTTTGGCCACTTGTAATTGGTTCTTCTTTACTTTAGATTGAATCTTCTCTCTCATTACCCTCCCATATATTACTATTATTGGCAAGAACATAGTTCAATGTGAAGAATTTGCAGACTGAAAGGTAACCTTTTGGACAAGCCTCACGTTCAAAATGAGTGCCCGTGCCGCTCTGAAATTCTTAAGGTGGTAATAACTAATAGAATATTGTATTCTAAAATTGCCTGCTTGATACTTTGCTGGTGCGGCGAGCAATATAAAGATCCATTCAAAGGCTGGATTTTTAACAAGCTGAAGCTGATCTTCAGGACGCCTAATTGAAAAGAGGAATGAAATGTCACGATGATTCTCTTGATTGTGGCATTCTCAGTGACCGGAATAAGAAAATCATTAGATCCACGCCATGCATGAATAATAGACGGATATTAATTAGTAAGAAATCACAAGTATTTACTAACGAACAAGGTCGTTTATTTGTTGCCATATTAGCGAGAGGGAACATTTTCTTCAAGACTAATTTTAATGAATGTCGGTAGAGTAAAGTTTTGGAGCGAAATATTTTGGTCAAGAATCTCATCGCGCTTTATAGCTCTAGGCCAACTTTTCCCTTCATTGAAATGCCGACTGATTCTAGACCGCAAGACAATGTTTTTTTACTGTGATCTGAAGCTGAACACGCCTTTATTACCTGAAGAAATGTATCGCTTCACGATCTAGAACACGCTGTGGTTTGCGTTATTACCAATAATTTATCCACTTGTTACCTTGTTTTTAGCATTATATTATCTACCTGTTACATACACTCGTATCTCGTGTCACGATTAACTGTTATTGATGTCACGTTCTTAAAATCACGTGTCACGGTGGTAGATAACAACTGATTCTTCTTTAAAATGTCAATTAACTGGATTTTGAAATCGATTTTTTCCTTTCTAATAATAATTTGTAACATAATTAATTCTTAACGGTTGCAGACTTGTATACTTAATAATAATAATAATAGCAAATACAAACCTTATTTTGTATAAGCCTGCATGCATACAGAATACAGAATAGTTCACCATGACATAAAAATAAGCCTTATACATTCACAAAACTCATTAATTCCACGTTATTGATTTAATAAAATCATATCTCTTTTCATACAGAGAGTTAGTAATTTATGATTCAATTTGAGAAGTGAAAAAGTAACCGCATTGTTTCAAACTTGGCAAAGAACGATAGAATCAAATTAAACTGTAAACATTAAGATAATTAGTTTCATATAGTCTTTAGTTATGAATTTAGAATTAAATTTTTATTACCCATTTATGAAAAACCATTGTGTAGACCTGTAGAAATTGCAATAAAGGAATCAACACAATCCACAATCCGCAAAGTTATTATTTCCTAGCTTTCTCCAAGACTGAACATGATTTATCAACAGTCACATGCTTATTTAAATTTTTGTTATAATTATAATTTGATGTTAGTTATAAGTGAACCGTAATTTTTTGTGCTAAATTTTAATAAGCACAGAACTTTTATTTACTAAATTGAAGAAAAAGGGGGTTTTCTCTAGTCAAATGATCATTAGAATGTCAGAACTACTAATTCCATCCAGATTGTATAATAATATCTGTATGCACACACTGCAGATAATTTTTTCATGCAGTAGGTAATAACCTAGTATTGTTCGAGGAAATGAAACTTCATTATTTCCTTTTATGTTTTTCTAGAACAAGTCACTTTATAATGTTGCATGAGTGTAAACAGCAGTGTCATGATGTGTAATATAACAAAAAGACATAGTGAAATGTATCTTTTTGGGCCAATAGTCCAAGACAAAAATGTCTTGAATGTTTAAGTTGTTCAAGTCAGTGTTTTAATTCATCGGACACGTAATTGAAGAGACAATGTAATTTATACATAAACCGTTTGTTCTTAAAAGGTAACCTTCAGACAGGATATAAATCTAAATAAAAATGATACATAATTATAGAAAACCAGAACTTAATTGTTGTTTTAAATAAAACCTAAAAATACACGATTTTTCTTTATGAAAAATCAAGATTTGTAATTATGCTATGTGTACGTGACATTTCAAGAATTATCTAGTAACATAAAGATAACTAATGGCTGAAATAGCCTCTAGAGTCTAAGGGCTTGAAGATGAGTAAGGAGGATGAGGACAAAAAGGACAAGGAGGATCAGGAAAAGGAGAAAGAGGAGGACGAGGACGAGGAGGAAGTAGGGGAATATTAGAAGAAGAATAAGAATAATAAGAAGAAGATCACGTAGTGCACTAGTGCCAATAGCGATATGAAAATTCTGAAATTCACTCACCTTACTCCCTCGTCCTATCTCGCTACCGTCGGTTGGTACGAGATAAACCTGTCCGGCACCATGTCTGCCCAGCCAGGAGGTAACCAGCTGATGCCTATTATTTAGCTCGGGTCCCCTATGTTCCGGTCGGAAGCAGGGGCAGCATTCCCTGGCCGCTCGGTAAGCTGAAGCTCCAGCACACAGACACTCCACCGCCGAAACTGCCACCAAGGCCGCACCCGCTAGCAGACTTTGGTAGTTTGGTGGCAGTACCACAACAGATGGGTCTTCAACGGTATCCCCCTGGAAAAATGCACGGTTAAAACCTGATCTGTCAAGATGCTTTAAAAATCATAAAAAAATGTTCTGTTTTAAAAGAAGTCTTTTTTTGAGCGAAGTTGGTACCTATAGTTTCTTTTTTAATATCAAAATATTTTTCTTATTTATTTTAAAAGAGCGGCGTTGTTGTACCTACTCGATACTGTCATACAATGTTCTCTTTTCTATTACGTTTTTTGTAGCTTAATGCTTAGTTTATTTTTTATTTTTTAGTTTTTCTTTTTTTGTTTTGTTTACAATAGTTGGGTAATTAATTTCCTGTGTGCACTATCCGCTCGTTGACACCAATAATTCCGTAGTCCTGTTTTGTCAAGCTAAAAGTCGTCTTGATGGACCCCTAGACGCGTTGTGATTCCGATCCCTGCTCCTCAGAAAAAAAAAAGAGGGGGGAAAGAGAAAAGAAAAAAGAAAAAGAAAAAAAAAAGGAAAAAAAAGAAAAGGAAAAAGAAAAGAAAAAAAGAAAAAAAAAGAAAAAAATAAGGAAAAAAGGAAAAGAAGGGCAAAGGAAAAAAATTCACCAATTGCATATATTTTATAGCACTTCATCAAACTTTGTAATTTTCCTGTTTAAGTGAGCCTAACCCCACCAATTCTTTCAAAAATTCGTCAGGGCAGGTCAGATTTACGTCTGACCTGCCAAAAGTCTGCGGCTGATTGAGCGAGCGTTCCAATCCCAAAATACCACATACATATATTTATTTTACTGCTTGGAACAACTTCTAGTACCGAGTACCGACTGCGCAAGCGTGGATTTTGAAGAAATGTCAGTTATCGTTCCTATTCATAGCTTTGCTCTGTTTACGAAATTTACAGCTTTTGATTGGTCCATGAGCAGGTATTATGAATTGTCAGTAAATTGTATCTATTAAAGACAAATCATGAATTGATAAAACTAGAAATGATTAATGATTCGAGAATAATAGCAATACTTGAAACTGTCAGCAACCATGAGTTTGGTACCTACTCACCTAGCTGAAGGTTTCCTTTCATATAAATTTGTATGTAATTTGGCGTGGAACTAGATTTAAACTAATGATATAAATAATAATTATAATAATGACGTGTGAGTACATGAACACCCCAGAATTGACCATGAAATATTTTACCTACGTAACATGGTAAAAAATGTTATTATATTATGTATCTTACACTATAATATCCCAGTCCCACTATACTGCGGTTCGGAATCGGAAGAGACCTTATCAGTTTAGTCGGATAGAGCCCTGCAGGGAATAAACGTAAGGGGAGAGTATAATGTCAGTGGCAAACGACTTGTCATTTTTAAAGAGGTTCTTCTTGTAAATACGATTATAATATATTTTATGTGTATCTGAATATACATATATGTGTAATAATATGTTTCTTTGTCGATTGTCCCGAATTTCATTAAAAAAAGTTCTTCGCCACAAACAATTAAATTTTTTTTGATCAGATAATGATTTTTCGGTTTCTTTTTTTTTTTGAAGTAGTAAAAAATGCAGCGTGTAATTTTCGACTTCACGTCATGATCGAGTATGAGTATCTTCCGACTAGGAGTTACAGCTTTATTTGGTTCATCAATGCCGGGATTATTGTTGATAACTCTGAATACTATACCAACAGCCACATTAGTTAAACTAGTTGGCAATGTTTAATTGAATCGAGCAAAAAATTCGTAAAGATAAGCGCGAAGCAGATAAGAGGACGGTTTTTCTGATTTTCTAACTGATAAAGATGATATTTTATTTAACATCTGATAAGGTTTCTTCCGATTTGAATCTACAGTATAAGGAAGAGGAAGAAAAAATTATGCATAATACATTTCAGGCACCATTTTTACCTCCTCGGGAAGCATCGGAAGGGATATAGCTATACTGACTATGGGGTTCTTTCTGGATTACAGTTCTTGCAGCAAGCAATATTCTTGTGGACATCATTATAAATCCAAAGAGTACGCACAGGTAAGTAGAGGACACACTCCCTCTCTTTTACTTATATGTCAACATTTTGGTCGGTAATTTTTTTTTTTAAGTGATTGAAAGAGAAAAAAATTACAAGTGTTTCGCTGATTTTCAAAATAGTGAAAATAGCAAGCAGTTTACGAGAAAAAATGTGATTTTTGAGGGACTGTTTTCACCTCAACTACATACAACCAAAAATGAATCTACAAGCCATAATTTTCAGCTTTCTATGTCAAGTGGTTTGAGGTAGAGCTTAGGAAATGATACCCAAGCGGAATACATTAAGCACACATCAGCCACATCAGCAAAAAACAATTTCGGAATATTTTTAGAAAAAAAATAAACCTGAGAACGACAATAAATTAACGTCTACTGCAAAATTACTTAAAAGTTGAATAAACTATTTAATTATCAACGCGAAAAGGGTCATTAACAATCACTTCTTTCAATAATTTCATGATTGACAGAAGATATTCGATAATTGTCGGCCTTGCATAAAGAAACCGTTGAATTAAAACATATATTATTTATTATTGAAATTTTTCTTTGTGCAAAGAACGTGACATAAAGGAATGCAAGGACAGTCTCACAACGAAGAATTTTTTCACTACATTCGTGTGTATTATTCTTCAAATACTCCTATAATTAGTTCACATGTATGATTATAGGTACGTACTTACGTGTTTTTATTATATTCGATAAATAAATTATACATATATCTACAGGATAATAATTTCTGCAACTGCTTAAAGAATTTTTGAAGTAACAAGTTAACATTTTCAAATATTTTACCTTATTTCAGTCACAAATAACAGGGTAGTTCCTGTTCGAAAAAAATAAAGTCCAACTCTGTGATAAATTTGATTAATTATTATTATTATCATTCATGGAAATCTGATAAGGTAAACATTCCTGATTAGCTGCAAAAGCGTTTCAAAAAAACTTAGAAATTTTATTTAAATGTAACAGAAATCTACTGACGAAACTCCATCAGAAAACATCCCAAGTTGATTGTTGGATAAAGACACACACAAATTTAATATTTAAGCTGTAATTAACAAATAATTAAATTGAGATGCAACCCTAAATTTTGGCACCCTAAAATTTGGCCTGAATTTGATTGGGGATAATTTGAGCAATTCCCAAGGGAGTTCGATTTTGTTTCCGCTATCAGCATCCCTATCCTCTATATGTATTTCTGCTTTATTGGACATACTTAAAAAAAACTGTCGACAAATTTTCTACAGGGTGATATGTAAAGGCGTACAGAATCACTCAGTGGTTTTCGTACCCCCCGTTATCCAAAGAAAATGTTTTATTTGACACCAGTATTTACAGGGCGAGTTAAAAAAATCGACTATTCGCTCTTGAAGTGGACAACTTTTTTCCTCGCCAAAGAAATTTTGGAAATTTAAGCCTCTTATTGAAGATAAAACCTCAAACAAGAAAATCCAGGGACTGGAGACATACATTAAAAATAAAAGATTGCAACAAAAAATTACTCAAATTTGAAAATCTTCTGGAAACAAGTTTTGGGAGGAAAACTGAAGAAAATCAACTTGTCTCCTAATCAGCTTTCATTTTTGAACAATCTTCACATTTTCAGGTGGAATCAGCGTTCTTTCTTACCTGAAAATAGTTTATAACCGTCGTTACGAAAATTGTAACAATCACTATAGCTTGTCCAGCAATTAGATTTTTGTCTCACATAAGCAAAAACATATTGAAATGAGTTCAAGCGAATTTAAATTAAACTTCTTTTATGCAGTAAAAAAAAAGCAGAATAGTGAAAAAAATTTATAATTATTGTTGTAATTATAATTGTAATTATTGTACGTACAGGGTGGGAAAATTTGGATGTTTCTATAGGAGATCTCGGTAACTATAAGAGCTATGGAAAAATGAATGGCGCATTCTCGATCGCTTTTTTTGAGAGGAACTCAATGGTGAAAACCGGAACTCGCTATCTTCTTTTGTTTTCGAGCTATAATGAAAAGTACGATTTTTCACGATATCGATAAATGTCAATATCTTTCTTGATTTTGAAGTTAGAGAAAAGATATTTGCACATTCTTCAGGCACTTTTTTGAGTAGAATGGAACGGCCTCAACAGATTTTGAATATCTTTTTTCATTTTTCCGTTATAACATAAAGTTGTATTTTTTTAAATGGAAGTCATAGTGGGCCATGAACTAATTAAATAGAGTTTTTTTTCTCTTTGCAACGATATATAACATGTGCATTAAAAATTTATGAAAAGTTAATTTTTCAAAATAAACTTAATTTATCATGGTACCTTAGAAATTTGTTTCAACTATTTACCTAGTAGGCGTGAATGTCATTTAGAAAATTGTGCGACAACGCCTGTCAAAGCCAGTTTACGCAGTTTTTGAGTTAGAAAGTGCTCGTTTCGCTTGCAAAATGGCAAATTTGGTTTATGAAAACTATGATGTTAGAGTGCTTTATTCAAAGTAACAGCAATTCTGATATTGCATCCGAAACATACTTCAATCGTTATCCAGAGAGGAGACAACCCCACAAATCTATTTTTGACAGGTTGAAGGCAAATATTATCAATCACGGGTCATTCAAGAAGCCTAGGCCGAAAAACTGTCATATTGGTGATGCCGAAGAAGCTGCCATTAATGTAATAATTGGATCCGTACTTGCCAATTCTTATAAATATAAATATCAGAATTATTGTCACTATTTTGCATAAAGCAATCTAATATAACATATAAAAAGTTTCGTTGGTCATCAACTAAATTTTACTTTTTTCAAAGCGAAACAGTCACTTTCTAACTCAAAAATGTAAGAGAACTGGGCTTTGACAGGCGTCTTCATATACTATTCTAAATTAAATTCACGCCCACTACGTGACAAGTCAAAATAAAAATAAAAAAATCTCAGGTACCATGATAAATTCAATTTATTTTGAAAAATGTAACTTTTCATAAATTTTTAACACACATGTTATATATCGTTGCAAAGAGAAAAAAATCCTCCATTTAATTAGTTCATGGCCCACTATGACTTCCATATAAAAAAATACAACTTTATGTTATAACGGAAAAATGAAAAAAGATATTCAAAATCTGTTGAGGCCGTTCCATTCTACTCAAAAAAGTGCCTGAAGAATGTGCAAATATCTTTTCTCTAACTTCAAAATCAAGAAAGATATCGACATTTATCGATATCGTTAAAAATCGTACTTTTCATTATAGCTCGAAAACAAAAGAAGATAGCAAGTTCCGGTTTTCACCATTGAGTTCCTCTCAAAAAAAGCGATCGAGAATGCGCCATTCATTTTTCCATAGCTCTTATAGTTACCGAGATCTCCTATAGAAACATCCAAATTTGCCCACCCTGTACAATCGCTTGGTAATAACATAATAAAGCACAGATAACACAACAACGCAATAATACTTTCTTTGACCGCCCCTAGCTTGTATTAGCCCTTCTTTTTCCTTCAATTTCAATTTCATCCTGCTCCATACATGCTCCATCTGAGAACAAGGGTGACCAATCTATTCTCTCAGTGCCGTGGTTTCTAAAAAACACATTTACAACTTGAACTCGATGGGCTCTAGCATTGTCGTCAACACGTCAACAAGAATAATCCTTTTGCCGAAATTTTTCATCGTAAGGAACCACGACATCTCTTATACACAAATACCTGTATCGTTCACCGTTCAAGCTATGCTCTCTCAAAATCCCCAGTTCACTTCCTCCAGTCATGGTAATTCCAACCCTGACAGTCACTTCTCCACCTCCAAAAGCCACCCTTGCCGTAATTTTTTCTTCCATACACCTTTCATTTCTTCTTGGCCGTACCAAAACCCTACCATCCGATCGAAACAAATTTAACCATGCCCTTCTAGTAGCCCTAGAAACCGTTCTTAATGATGGGGAAGCAGTCAGTCGTCTGGCACTAAGACCAATTTCATGTGGTCGATTCATGACCGTTTGGACCGATAGGTGTATCCCTGTTACTGCAGGGAGTTCATTCTTTTCATTCAACAATTCTTTTTATATGTAATCCTGTCTTGGGCTGTTGTTGGTTTTCGCCGAATTCCATCTCTTGGGCGATAGTGGATTTCGTCATTTCTCAGTCTATGGATGGTCCCTCCCAATTGTTCTAGAGTCAAGAGAGTCCTTCTAAAAGCCCTCCCAAAACCTGTTTCCTGAAGAAATTTAAATTTGAGTAATTTTTCATGCAACCTGAGTCATAATTTTCGTCCCTGAATTTTCTTGCCTGAAGTTTCAGCTTCAATACGAGACTTAGATTTACAAGACCCGTTGGCGAGGAAAAAAGGTATGCACTTCAAGAGCGAACAGTTGAATTTTTTGAGATCATGGTGTAAATACATATGTTAAATCGGAAATGCTTATCATGGAGAGCGATTACTTGGGACAGAATTACTGGTGACATGGACGTACCTAAACTTTTTAAATATTTAAGGCATTAAGAAATACAGTCACATGTACAAATGATTAAAGGTTTTAATTTTGTTTCTCAAAGAATAATCTCACAGCAGTCTTGAATTACGATTTTTTTTATTTTTTCAAATGGCTATTAAAACGAGCGTTACCTACAATGCTACACTCATCAGTTATGTAGGTTTCATACATCATAACATTCAAATTACGCTTTCATAATAATTTCTATGAAAATAAATAGGTAAGTACTTATTTATTTAAATATTTATTGCAATTGACAAACAAATACCGTTTCACCAACGACAAACTGTTGAATTTATCCATGATTTCTATTCTTGCAAAAATTGGCCATCATGGATATTTTTAACCAGGATTAATAAAAACATCACTATATATTCATTACAAGATTATGCAATGATTTTTATCGTAAACAATGTATAATTAAAACCCTCACTATAATATATTACCATTTCATATACATACGTAGATAATACTTGTATTGACATAATGAATTCAATTACAGTCATTGCGATAGTGGATGGTTTCATATTCGTATGTTGCAGGTAGGTAGCGCTAGAGCTAGAGCTAGAGCTAGAGGAGGTCCTTGAAATAAATACTTACCCGAAGGGGAAATTTCACAATTCTAATGCATCAAATAGTTCAATGGTCGTCAATGTTAGATCTGAGCAGGTTTATTGCAATAAAATAAATTCACCACACGATTCACAAGAAAGGTGTGTATGTATCAAGGTACCTACGAGTACTGTGTCAGGCTTTCAAGGCTTCTCCTTACCATCTTAATCTATTCATATGCTTGGAAGAATTTGCAATAGAAAAAGAAATTTTTTAGGGTGGCTGATGAGATAACTGAATTTTGCTCCTACATCATATTTCACAACATTTTATATTGTGTACTTTTCAGCCATAAGGTTTATATGATGTGTTTTTCTTCAATCAATTTTCCTCTTCTTCTCGCCGACTCTTTCATCACGTTTTAGAGGTCTCATTTCTATGAAAATGATGGAGAGTTATGTTAACAATGTATGGGGAAAAGTGGGTAGCTAATCGGAAATATAACGAACTCACTTGACAGATTTTTGACAAGTCTCTACCTACCTACCTTTGTGATCAAATAAAATAATAAAATCAGTGCAGGAGATAAACTCTTAAGAAACATTTTAGTGAAGGTTGTTCATAAAAGGACAGGTTCTTGACAGCCTTGAGCTATCTGTGATTCTATTATCTGTGATTATTATTAGTATTTTGAAGTAGCATAGGCCGAAACCCAAAATTTGAATGGCTTCTGGAATTACTCAAGAAGACGTCATGAAGACCGTCACCAAGAAAATATTACTGGAATCGAATACTTTAAAGTAATATTAGACGCGAAACCGGCTAGGAATCTTCATCAATACGAAAATATAAATGAGACTGATTCTAAAAACCGTGAGCATAAAAACAGTTCTGGATTTGTCTAGTGGAATTATATACTACGCGGTATCAACACGATGGAGCTACTTCCCACAGTAATATCCACACTTCGGGTTATTGTAAAATTTAGAGTCAATTTAAATATACAACTGCGCAAGCTTAGGGGAACACTTTTTGGAGTTCCCTCGCCGACAACCCAGTCACTAGAAGTTCTCCAACTCCCAAGTTTGTGTATGTCTACATTATGGAGTGACCTCAGTTGGAATAAACCATGTACCAAAATCGCGTTCGCATGATTTTGATTTTTATCATACAACAACAACTGTTTCTTTACCATCTTTGCAGGAGAAGATAAAAAAGGTTGCAGGAGATCTAACAGGAGGCTAGAGCTCAACGAATGAAGTCAACGGGTACCAGAGACCCAACGAACCTGAATGTGCCAGTAAAATGTTTTAAAATACCTTCTTTTGATCAAAAAAGAAATGCAAAGGTTGCAAAGACTTTGATGATTGATCACTTGGGTGATCTCTTTTGTGGTAAAAAAAATCAATTTTCGACAAAATTGAGCCATATTTGAACATCTTATGGACGTTTTTGCATGATTTCGAAGAGGAAACTGTCTGCAAGGAGTTTGAATCAATCGTTCTAGGCTGTTTAAGGGTAATTGAGCTTCTGGTGGTTATAAGGCAGGCTCAAAATTTTCGATTTTGAAAAGTCGATTTTGGTGCATGGTTCATTCCAAGTGACGTCACTCCCTAATGCAGACATGTACACACCTGGAATCTGGAGAACTTCCACAATACCCCCGTTGCTTACGTCTGGTTTGTCGATGAGTTTGACGACGAGGGAACTCCAAAAAGTAGTGTTCCCCTAATTTTGTACTGTAATATAAGTAATAATTATATTCTTCTTTATAGCTCTTTTCTGGAATGTTTTAATTATATAGGAACATAAGCTTACCTCCATAACAGTCAGCCTATCCAAACTGTAGATATCTCTGGCAAGGCCAGTGGCTGCCACCACGACCACAAGTTGCGCAATGGCGAGGCTGATCAGGCTAAGAGCCAGGAAGACAGTGTGAGCCAATCGTTTTGGAGTCTCCCTAAGGGGACACCAATGTGTGGAAGATGATAGAAGACCAACAGCTCCCGTGATTACAGCCACGATTCCTCCCCATATTCCTGCTCCCACCTGGAAGAAGCAAAAAGCACTGGTGTAAATAAAATATATTGTCAAATCATGTCAGAAAGTTACCTATCAAAGGAGGAAACCTTATCGCTTATAATAAGTAAGTGTTAATTTCACTCTCACATCATAAAGTTTTTAATTACCTACTAACTCTTTGTATAGGCTTGCTTCTTGTGCCCATGATGGAATGGATAATCTTGAAACGTAATCTTTCAGTAAATCTCAGATTATCATCGATATTCTTATATTTGTCACACTTTTGAAATTATACTTCTTATGAAAGTTTTATAATTATAAAATAGACGTAAACATACTTAAATGGAAGTAAGCATATAAGTTCAAATCTATGATAGCTGCGGCTTTCACTAGGAATAATTAAAAGGCGTAGCAAATGAGTCCAATTAATTTACGATAAATATCTAATGGAAATTAGATGCAATTAAATCAAAGACTGTGCAGTAAAAACTTGCACTCAGACGATTAAAAAACACTGAAAGGTTAAAGAACGTTGATAAAATAACTTCTTTCACTGTTAATTATTTATAATTGCACAATAAAATAGAAAATTTATAAGGAAAAGAAATTGGAAGTAAAAAAAAAAAAAAAAAATTGGGGAACATAAGAAAAACATACAGGGTGGCTCAACAAAAACGTACCAGGTCTATTAACTTGGAAACTCAAGATGTGGGCGAAATACGCCGAAACAGGTCAACTTTGTTATCGAGGTGTATCTTTTTTGTTTCTTATATTCTTTAGGTAACAAATTTAACCATTCAAATTCATCCCCTTGGCAGGGGGGCTACCATTTCGCTTACCATCATAAGGGAAGAGATATATCGAGTGATACGTCATTTATCAACGATGTATCACTTTTTGGGTCTTGCAAAACATTAGATACAGGGCGAATCGATAAAACCGTTTTTTTTAAGAATTATTGCTTCCATTTCTTCGGAAATGTCGGAGAAAATCATTTTGAATAAAATATCGCACTTCACTGGTTAATATCATGATTTGCTAGTGAAGCTTGACGTTGTAGTAAACAAAATTCGGTTTGCTTGTTTTCAATAAAAAGGAAGTAATAATTATGAAATAGACCTTTTTTTATCGAGTCACCCTGTAACATTCAGATTAAACCTAAAAAGTGAGACATCGTTAAAAGAGAATTCAAGTCCTATAAGCAAAGGATTAGCTACACCCCTGCCAAGGGGAAGAACTTGGATGGTTAATTTGTTACCTACAATAATAAAGATGTCCCCCTCAATAACAAAATGACCTATTTTGGCGTTTTTCGCGCACATTTTCAGTTTTTAATTTATTAGGCCTGGTACGTTTTCGTCGGGCCAGCCTGTATGCTTACTATGAAAACCAAAAGATTTAATCGTATTGAAAGTTTTTGAGATATTAAAAATATTAAATATTCAATAAATTTCTTTTCATATTTATTACACCTCAGGGTAAAAATACGCAACTTTGCCTCAATTATTCAAGTAAGTACTTATCTCTTAAGATAACTGAGATCTCCATGAATTTTCCATGAAAATAACCACCCAGTAGAGTTGACTCAATATATTTCAGCCACGACTGAAATAAGCCTGAATTCTGATTCAGATTCTTAATAGGTCGAAAAAATAGTACAACTTTTCTTTAATTTAGGTGACCATGAATTTCTGCTATTTCACAAGATCTCAAGGGTGAGAGATAAAAGCGATCTATAGGGTGTCAAAAAATGACTGTTCATTATTTCATGGCAGGATAAAGGGACATCAAAGTAATTGTTTTTCCCCCATAAACATGCGTCTTGTAAATAGGTCTGGTTTTCAAGATACAACAATTTCAACTTCAAGGGTGTTGAAGTTACAAAAAAATCATTTTTTATTAATATCTCTAAAATCCTTTAGCCGATTTTGGTGAAATTTGGCAGTGTTGTTTGTTGTGATAAGACGCAAAGTTAGAACTAACTTGATCATAATTATGAGTTACAGTGGCGTCCCGGGTCTCAGAGTCTCACAAATTAATAATATTGATAAAAAATCTACTTTTTTATTTCATAACATTTTTTTGTATCCTGCTGCCTTTTTGAGAAAAATATTAAAGTCGCCTCAATGCATGTTAAAATTTATGATATAAACTTATAAAAATCCAAATCAATTTTTCGCTATTTAATTAAAAAAAAATGTTAAATTTGTGAATAAGTCAGTGGAATACTTTTTTTTGTTATTTTTTTTAACTTTAACACCCTTGAAAACCAGACATTTTAGGATCCATTTTAATAGAAAAAACAAAACAATTATTTTGATGCCTCCTCTCATGACTGTAAATTATGAAGAGTTATTCTGGGTATAGAGGTAAGTAATTCTTCTATAAACTGACTTATTCTTTTAGACAAGAGTGTTCTTCAGATATTGGAAAGCACAATAAACCAAATTTGAGGAAAATCGGACCAGAATTGAAAAGTTGACGCCGCTTTTACTGAACTTTTTAATTTTATTTCTTAACTCTGATGATGGCCTTAGGATGCTAAACAGATTGACCTCCATATTATAATCAAATATTTTCTGATTTAATAATAATTAAAGACTTATCGATACATTCCAATCTGAGAGGATGTTCATTCAAATTTCTCTCAAAAAATTTGTTGCAGCAAGTTAAAAAAAAACAAAACACTTATCTGTGTTCTAAGAGTAATACGACCACGAAGGTTATATAAATCAGTCCTATCTCTTTATGAAGTAGGACGACGATAGAAATCAAGAAAAGAGATCAAATTTGATGACTCCATGTCATGTAAGTCACGATTTTACGATGCCATAGGTCGTTGGTTTTCTTTGTTCGATACACTCCTCTTGTGGTTGCGTTGGTGATATCTCAGACTGGTAAGCTGAAAATAATCAATGAAACATCGATGTCTCTGAATTTACCGACCATTTGAAGTTTGCAGTTCAAAGAATTTTCTCTTATATTTTTATGGTTCTTCATGATTTATGTCCTTTTTTAGACACTCGTTTTCGTCCTTCTCGTGACCATTCGATTAATGATAATGTACCTATGAGTTGAGTTCTGATCCATAGGATTCATAGGAAAGTTTTGCTATCGTTTTAATTTTCTCATCCTCCATGTTTTTTGAGTGGCGCTCACCAATTTGAAGTTGCAGCCAAAAATTTTGTCCGGAACTCTGTTTTTTTGACACTTTTTGCCCCAATTTTTGCACTTTTTAAAAATTTTTTGGCCTAAATCTTAGAAAGGAAGCGGTTTTTCGAAGTCCATTTTATACAAAAATTAAAGTAGACATCAAAATTTCCTACATTTCTCATGAATAACGGATTTTAGAACGACTAACCGTTCCGCCTTAGAGCGCGCCGAAAAACATATTCCCAAATGTAGACATTCACCGTTTTCGCTAAAGTCATCCTATGCTATGATACATAACAATAATTATTAACAACTACTGTTGTATCAAAACAGCAGAGATATTTGTTTTAGTAATAGGTAACTGCATTTCATTCGTTTGACTGCATTTTTTCAATTACTATTTCTCTATATTCACTATTCATGTAAGGTATATTGAGTCCAAGAAAATGTATTTTTTTCCTTCAATTTTAGCCTATGAGTAGGCCAAAAACTGAAAAAAGTGCAAACATTTGGGTCAAAAGTGCAAAAAAAGTTTCGCGTCAAATTTTTGCTAGCAAACTTCAAGTTCGTGTTCAGCCACCCAAAAAACATTAAGGGCGAGAAAATAAAAACTATAGCAAAACTTTCCTCTGAGTCTGAGAATTCTAATATGCCTAACCTACTTCTATTGTAATTTTGTGCTCGTAAATCGTAAGATTTTTAAATAATTTTAGAGCACAGAGACCAAAATCTTGTTCATCTTAAGCCCTCCAAAACACAATCATGCACATTAAATTATCAACTGTTAATTAAGGGGAAAAAGCCTCAGAAATAAAGACATAGACCTATTATTATTAGTATTTTTCTGCTGTAATGATTTTTGTTAAAGTTAGAGAGAGTCAAAATTAAAGTAAAATCAAAAGAGTGAAGAGTAGCAATAAAATAACATGGGAATAAAAAATGATAGCAGTAAAATAAACCCATTGTAGCAGTTTTAGAACTCGTTTTTCTTATTTTATCAAATTAACTTTATAATTTTTCCATTATAATAAATTGAAAGTGTGAAGTGTCATCTAATTCCACAATTCATTCTCTAGTAAACGGTATATTTAACACACTTTATCAAGGTTTACTGTAGCATAAAATTAAATTCTTTCATAGCAACAATAGCACAATATTAATTGCAATTTCGGCTCCATGTAAAAACAGAAATAACTCAACAATAAACCAGAATTTAGGACATCATTACATAGAACACTCAAAAGAATTTTCTACTCTTAAAAAACAACAAAATAAGTTGATGGAATGATGAACCGAGAATATAGGTATAGTGCTCTTAGAACTTTGTGCAATTTTATAAGAAAGCTACTAACTACAGTCATACCTCATAAAACATAACAACAGGAACATTAAATAAACTGAAATGTTTAGTAGGTGCTCATTCTGTTTGGAGTAATAATAATTATGCTAGAATAGGTGAAAATCTAGGTTGATTATTATAAATTATTCAATTAATCGCGTCTGCTGTACTGATATTATCTAATTGTTCTCATTTCATGACATTTAAATGTCGGCGACATGGTTTTTAGGTAGATAAAAAAATAACACTTTCTGTTAATTTAGGATACCTTATTGTAGATAATACACACAAAAATAACTGAAAATTAATGAAGTAGGTACTAGGTAATTCTATTTTTTTTAAATATCATTCAAGATATTTTAGTTATCATTTTGTCGGTAAGAAAAAAAAATAGTGAATGGGAAGTGAAACGCCAAACATATGCGAACTAACCACTTAGAAAGACAAAATACATGTAAACAGGCAAGTATAAAATTTGAGAGAATGATAATATTCATCCATCAGAAACTAAGATCGCCTCAAAAAAAGAGAGCAAACTGTCAAGATATCTTTTAGTGAACGAAAGTTGGCAACTTCGGGGCCTTTAATAAAAACGCCCAGAGCTTCGAGAATTGGCAAAGCTCGTTATTATTTCTTTAAGGAATAAGCTTTAATTTTTATTTTTTATTCATTGAGAAATATTCAACCTGGAATTGTTGTTGAAGTGGATAGAAAATTATGTCACTAATAAATATTGCAAGCGCGTGATACATAAAAAATATCACGAGATCCCGTGGGATCTGCTTTGAATGATCAGCCACGATATAGATACAGGTTACGGTATACATACTGGCCGCTCGCTCGCGAGTGGCACACTCACCAGGCGGGGGTTTCAGTTTCACCGGCGGCCGCCTCGTGGCACTACTGTTCTTTGTAGTCTTAAATTGAAATACTGGTTTTTAAACATCACTGGTTTGAATGTACTTTTTCGCAAATAAATTTGTGGTAGGTACTAAAACTTGAATGGTGTGTTTTTGTCACCGGGTCCAAGTTTAACCACTAACATGGCAAGGAAGTGCTGTACTTGTAGTGAGATAGATGACAAAAAACTTGTTTGAGAAAAAAAGACAAGGAAAAAGTGCCCCTAGTTTGACATTTACTTGTCCTAGTAAGGAAAGGTAGTCAAGAAAGTGCAGCTTCATGATGAATAATATTTATAAATTACATTGATTTCAAGCATGTTGTTTTATTTATTAACAAATTTTTTCGAAAACTCTATTTTCACAAAATAATATTAAAAAATATTACAAATAACATAAACAACCTAATAACAAAAAAAGTGCTGTATTTTTTTTAGAATTTATTATACATACAGTGTGACCCATTTGTTCTTGAAACACCCTGTAGAATATTTATTTTTTGGTGCGATTAAAAAAAAATTCTTTCAAATCATAGAGCTTGATAAACTATATTTTGGGAGCAAAAAGCGTCTCATTCCTACAAAATCCAAGGCCTACTAGATCAGTGTTTACTTGTAAAATCTCAAAAATTCATATTAGCGATTTTTTTAGAAAAAAACTGTGCACGCCACTGGATTCACCAGCCCCCAAAACGGTACTGTACTAAATTTTATTGGAAATGTCAGAGTAATAAGGACCTTGCAGTTATTTTACAAATTCATAATAGAACTCCGAATTTTCATTAATTTATTCGAAAAGGTCAAGAGAGACAAAATAGATATTGTACGTCTAGTTGGTGATAATGTAGGTACTTAAATTTTTTAATTATAATTTTTTATTATTTTTTTTTTATTATTTTTTTTATTTTTTTTTATTTTTTTTTATTTTTTTTTTTTACTTTTTTTACTTATGATAGCTTTTGACCTTTTTCAAATTAATTTATGAAAATTCGGAGTATTATTATGAATTTCTAAAATAACTACAAGATCCTTTTTACTCTGACATTTTCAATAAAATTTGATACAGTACCGTTTTGAGGGCTGGTGAATCCCGTGGCGTGCCCAGTTTTTTTCTATAAAAATCGCTAATATGAATTTTTGAGATTTTACAAGTAAACACTGATCTAGTAGGCCCTGGATTTTGTAGGAATGAGACGCTTTTTGCTCCCAAAATATAGTTTATCAAGCTCTATGATTTAAAGGAATTTTTTTTTAAATCGCACCATAAATTAAGATTCTACAGGGTGTTTCAAGAACAAATGGGTGACACTGTATAATATAAATTATAATTTACTTATAATATATTAATGTATTTATTAAAATATATATCACAAAATAGCTACTGAGCTGATGAAATCCTCAGTTTAATATTTCTATCGCGGTCTAGCCTGCCAACAGTTAGACTAGATGTAACAGTAGCGCCTCAGCGGCGGCCGCCGGTGAAACTAAAACCTTGTGCGACGGGCTGAGCCGTTTTTGGCAGCGACAAGGGCGGACTTTCCGTTGTCTTATACATGATGCTACCCAATAGCCTTTTAATAATAATAATTGATTCCCATGGCAAGGACGAGGATGATAGTTACATTAATCGGAAAAGACCCTTGGATACTTAGCTCTTAGAATGGGCAAACAATTAAAAATCAAATGATCTACCTGTGGAATGAGTAGGATGGAGATAGATACCTAATTAAATGTCATACAGTTGATTCATTCCATAAAAAGATAATTAATAAAATTACATTAACAACGATAAATAAATATAAATTAAGTCATGAATGCTATGTGAACGATTCAAATGTAGAATCAATAGGATAGGTAGTACGTCGGCGTTTGTGATTAACTGTGCTTGCCTAAAACGATTAACCTGCCAAATGATTCTAAAGCAGCGTCCTCATCTAATAAACATTCACAGAGCAAGCTAGCAAGTAGTCAAACGAACTAAAACGAACGCAAACGAACCTGGAAATAATTTGCTTTGAAGTACGGACAACTGGTGGATCGTGATGCTTGTTTGTGTTCGTTCGTGCTTATTAAAACGTCCTTACTCATCGTTTGTGTTCGTTATAGAGCACTTATTCTTGTACACTCCCAAGATCTCGTCCACAGCTGCGATATGCATCATTAACGGCCATATGTGTCTATGGTATGTTTCCATTCGTCAATAACACCTTAAACTGCCCGAGTTTTAAGTTTCCTTATCCATATCTTGAAGTTTAATGAAGTGAAGTTCCTATTTAATAAATGCCTCGGACAGGAATGCGAAAAGTAGATCGAATCTCTTATGTTACTGAGGAAACCATATAGTATGCGGTTTTCTTGAGATACCTTTTCTGAAGTAATTATACCCGACATTAGTAATAATAAATCTCATTTACTTGTCCTAAAAATATTCTGTTTTAAGCGTTTAATCTGGAAACTATTTGTATTTTTAAAAGAGTAGTACCTAGGTAATTTTCTGCATAAACGTAGCCAGGAATTATTTTCAATGAAGGTGGTTAAGAATAATTGTACCCACTTACGATACCATACGAGGAATTTATCCGGCATTGCACTCGTGGGATTCGAAGACTTTCAAGCTTTCAAGCTTTGCAGTGTCTTCAGAATATCTGAAATTATAATTCCTAAGCATGCCCTCTTGGACTTGCTACATAAAATGTTTATATTTTCGAACCTGACTCCGTAATTAAAAAAAAATGGAAATTCCTATTCAGTATCTGTTATAAATCCGTATTATGGATACGAATTCTACTAGGATAAGTTTCTAGAATTTCTTCCAGAACTTTATATGATAGAACAATTTTACCCGGAGATCGAAGGACATTCTGTAGGTTCATCATTTGCATAATAAAAAAGGTCATTTGCACAATGTTTTTTTTTAAAGAACTGGTCAACAGAAAAAAGTCCTGTGATACAGTACAAATAAATGTCCTGGGAATATAACTGAAATTTTTTAACCTCGTCATTTAACCTCGTACGACATTACGCCATTTAGAACCGTCTGAGTATAATTATTATTCAAACGATTCATCACGAACTACTTTAAATAACTGCTCAGAGGTATAATGAAGATGTCCATCTCTAAACGTGAAATAACGGCTTTTAGTGGGTATTATTATTATTATTATTATCATTATTGGATTATTTATACATTCTACGTTTATACCTCCCGGCGAAAGTAAAAGTACTTCAAACACTTTGACCTATCATGAAGAACAGAGTTTGAACGAGGTGTGTTGTGTGTTAGTCATCTTATACAGAAAAGTATTTAGGGAAATTGAGATAATATTATAAAAGTCACATTATACAGGGTGTATCTTCAATTTTGCGAAAAAATTTAAAAACAGATTCTTTGGTCAAACAAAAAAACCTTCGTTAACGTATGTCTGCAAATGCGCCGTTTTCGAGATATAGAGTGTCCAAAAAATAATATTTTTCCTGTTTTTTCTGGAAGATATCTGGGAACCGTATATGATACAGAGCTAAGCTTTTGTACAGATCTTGTCATTGATATTAGCTACTTTTTTAATGCTAACCAATTTTTTTCATATGCCAATGGCGGAGATTTTAGGGCCGGGTGCATTTTTTTGGGACACTGATAAAATTGAAATTTTAAGAACGCAAATTTAACCGCCAATATTTTCCACACAAAAAAAGGTACTCTTGTCCATAATTAATAACGTGAGCCGTTTTCGAGAAAAACGGCCATTCGCGATAAAAAACTCGCTTTGGATGTTTGAAAACATAACGTGTCGGTAATTGAGGGCAAAAAAAATCGCTCATTCCTAAAACTTCCGCCAATGGCATATGGACAAAAACTGAATTGGTAATAAAAAAGTAACTTGTGTCAATGATACGATATTACAAAAGCTGAGTCCTATATCTTAAACGATTCAATCTGAAGACAAACATATGTCTTCGAATTTTTTCGCAATACAGGGTGTTCTACAAGCTCTATGACAAACTTTGACAGATGGTAGGTTGCTTGATTTTAAACATATTTTTTTTAATACACATGGGTCCGATTCGTTTTTGTTTAGAAGTTACAAGCATTTAAAAAATCGTAATTTTTCAAGTTCAAGGCCCTGTAAAAGGAAAACGGTTCAAGATAGAGAAAAACGGCTTACATGTTCCTATTTTAACTTTTTATGGACTATCCTATGGTATAGAAACATTTGTACTTTCTTTGATTTTTTTAAATGTGGAGAAATCTCAGATTTTTTCAAATTTTTTATCATCCTGTATAAACATTTCATCTACATCATTGGATAGTACATGAAAAGTTAAAATAGGAACATGTAAGCCGTTTTTCTCTATCTTGAACCGTTTTCCTTTTACAGGGCCTTGAACTTGAAAAATTACGATGTTTTAAATGCTTGTAACTTCTAAACAAAAACGAATCGGACCCATGTTTATTAAAAAAAATATGTTTAAAATCAAGCAACCTACCATCTGTCAAAGTTTGTCATAGAGCTTGTAGAACACCCTGTATAAAAGAAACCCCCGGTATAGGAAAAAAATCGTGGATTGATCAAAAAACGTCCTCCAAATATCACCTACGAGCTCTATTATTATTATTATTATTATTTTTATTATTATTATTATCATAAAGTAGTACTTATTATCAAAAATGTAAAAATATTTACAATATTTATAAATTTTTCCACAAAATACATTCAATACGTTCCTGGAATACCCATACTTGAATACCTGAAGATCATTAATTTTGATGCGTGAGAATCTAATTAAACGGCACCGTAAACACCAGTAATCATCTATTAAGGATATAAATTGCTCTTTAAGCACATATAGATAATAGCTCTTTATACAGGATGAATCAGGAATAGCTGCCAAATACTTAAAAAACTTTAGATCAGGTACCTAAATGTCTTTTTGTTAAATGTTTTTTTTTTTTGATAAATTAGACCCTCGTGCCAATTCTATTCACATTATTTGAATAATTGAAAGTCAAAAACAAGTTCATAAGTTATTAATCATTTTGATGAATTAATTTACACCTCAACAACGCAATAAGCAGCTTTTTATGCATCCATAAAAATTATAACAAATGTTAAAGGTGATCGATGTCAAGTATTAGCAAAACAACTTTGGGCACGTCTGGAAAGCGATGTTGTTTATTCTCGCACGGCTCTTTTGTTTCTAATTAGTTATGGTGGCAGAAATGTACACGCGCGCTTTGTTGTAATAATTCCATATTATTTATTAACCCATCAAAATTTTTCATGTACATAATTTTAGTACGATGGAAAAAGTCGCACGGAATGAAAATGGGCGATCTTTCATGCCAGGTTTTAGAATATAATAATTATTACCTAATTATTATGTGATCATACAGATGTTACAAATTTTGGAATTATCATCGTCTATCATGTAAATATGAGTTGTTTGCTCGTGGTCCTATAAATTGTGAAGCCTTGTGAAGTTAAATAAAATAATTAAAATTATGTCTAAAAAGTATTGATTTCGTTGAGGTATTCTTCAGCTTTCCTTTCGTATGGAAATGCGTGGGTCTTCTCGAGGTGAACCTGAGAGTTAGGGGCGTCAAAAACGCCTGCTTTGTTGCCTCATCCATTTAAACGAGGAAAATAGCTCACGCACAAGTTTTTTTTTTCTAGGAGGGGGCAGTGGTGGCTCGGGAGCGGGACACTTTATAGCATAAGGCAAAGCGGATCCTTAGAAAGAGGTAAAACGAGATAGTAGGTCCCTCCTAAAACAGCGCAAATTTTTTTATTATTTAAGGTCACGCAATTTCCCAGCACTTGAATAAATTATACATCTACGCTCATCATAAATAAGAATTAAATTATCATCGTCATCTTTCTTTAAAATTAGTTTTCACCTTAGTTGAATAGTTCAAGTAAAAGACCATTTAAAGAAATCATTTTTTTATTTAATTTATGTTAGGGAAATATGAATATTAAGTCGGGAGATTCGACCGTCCTGATTTAAGGTGACACCTGTAGCACCAGCACCGCTGTGGGAGGTCCTTGTTTTACTGCAGGAAGAGGGAAGAACGCTGGGGGCTTTGGATGCGAGGCACCTTGTCCAGTTTACTCCGGGACCGGACACGTAATTTCCTGTATTTTAATAATAATTGTCCTAATTAACACGAAATATTAGCATTACTCCGCATTAGTAAGTATCAATACAGAAGTAATAACGTCATTATTGATTTACTCATCGAGATATTTTTATTCAAAGTTATCTTTGAAATGGTAATAACAATAATTATTATAAAAAACAGAATAAATGACCACAAACGCACCAAAAAGCACTGGGTGAGCCAGATTTTTAACCAACGTTTGAAGCATCGCTGCCGATAAAGACAGCTTAAAACAAACTTTGTAATGGACTCCCCCTCAAGAAGCGCTGCAGGCAAATTTTTTTCAATATTCAAGGTTTTCAGTATTAAACGGAATTTCCCAAGCACTCAAAATATTTTTTTTCTTCGAAAATTTTATATCTACGAAAATTTACCGCCATAGGCTATTATAGTAGAGAGGGTCTAACTTTCGAACCGCCTTGGACTCGAGAATTTTTTTTGATTTTTTTTTTCATAAAGTTGGACCCCCTCTTCATTTTGGTGGCATTTTCAAAAACTTAATCGACGTCCTGGCGGAGAAATGTGCATGCGAAGACATCGGCAATGGGTTTTTTGCACATAACTCGCTTAATTCAACTCTGAGCATAGTAAATATCCGTCAAAAAATGAAAAGCTCTCGAAGACGCGTAATTTGAACTTTGACTGGTTCAAATCGGTCAAACGGTTCTCGAGATATCGCATTTTCAATTTTAAGGCCCTTTCTTCAGGGTTCCGCCGCGATGCGAATACACCGCCGTCCGTGTTCGCGTGTTTTGCATGGAAAAAATCGAAAAAATCGATTCCGCCAATATTGGCAAGATGCCCGCAGAAAAACCGATTTCCCTCCCCCCTTTTTTTTCTTAAAATTGTTTTTTTGCCATGAAAGGAGGGGGTGGGGGTAAAATTTGCGTGTGTGTCTGTGAGAGAAGAGAGAAAAGAGAGGGAGCGCTAGGCTCCGCCCCGGCTCTCGCTGCTCCGCGGCTAGATTAATTGGTTTACGTATCACGTCCGCGTGCAGGCCCTAATTGAGATAGCGACATGGAGTAAGAAAATCTTGGAAGGGGACACTTAGCCCTAAAAAATGCCGGGTAGCGAAACCCGCTAACCCTAATCCTTGCCATTCTACAGAACCAAACGCGTTTGGTGACCCTGTGACCTTAATAATGGTCCGATCGAGGTCTATTGGGGCTCAAATCAAAGATAAATTTTTTTTTTTACCCCCACCCCCTTCTTTCATGGCAAAAAAACAGTTTTAAGAAAAAAAGGGGGGAGGGAAATCGGTTTTTCTGCGGGCATCTTGCCAATATTGGCGGAATCGAAAAAAAAAACCATTTTAAAGTAGGCATTCCAAAGTGTCATCTCCCATTGGTTGGGCCCGACGCCCCAATATTAGCGAAAGTTATAGCAATTTGAATTTTAATTATGATTTCCCCTCCCTCTCCCCCTCTAAACGAGATAGCAACTTCAAAATTTCAGGCATCATTGAGGACACTGCTGTCTGTCGATGAAAAAACAATTAAGTCCCTAAGTCGATTTTTTCCATGCAAAACACGCGAACACGGACGACGGTATATTCGCAACGCGGCGGAACCCTGAAGAAAGGGCCTTAAAATTGAAAATGCGATATCTCGAGAACCTTTTGACCGATTTGGACCAGTCAAAGTTCAAATTACGAGTCTTCGAGAGCTCTTCATTTTTTGATAGGATACTTACTATGCTCAGAGTTGAATTAAGCGAGTTATGTGCAAAAAACCTATTGCCGATATCTTCGCATGCACATTTCTCCGCCAGGGCGTCGATTAAATTTTTGAAAATTCCACCAAAATGAAGAGGGGATCCAACTTTATGAAAAAAAAATCAAAAAAAATTTCGAGTCCAAGGCGGATGGAGCCTTTTTTTTTTGACAGACCCTCTCCACTAATAGCCTATCTAGCCTATTTACAAATCCGCTACTCTATGTACAAGTAGGCCATACGTTCTTAAGCATTCATAATCCCAATATTGGGGTTCGCCGGTTAACTCGAAATTCCGTGAACTCGGAAAGTCATGTTTCTATAAAAATTTTGGGGTGGGCCGGGCCCACCTGCTTCCCTGTTTCTACTCATTTGCTCATGCAGCAAGAATTTTAAAAAAATTGATGATATAGTGTAATGATGGTTGATGTCTATCATCAAGATTATGCATTTAGTGAAAGAGAGTTTGAAGCCTCTCTTTCTAGATCCCCAAACTCAGATTGACTCTATTTAAACTCGAAATGTAATGCGTTCTTTTAAGATATTGTAGACGGATGACTTTGTATAATTGAAATTATTCTTGAATGATGCAGAGAGCAAAACGATGTAGGGGGGGGGGGGCGGCGTTCAAAATTTAGTCTTACCTTTGAACGGTTGAAAAGTAAAAACATTAAAAAAGTAAAAAAAAGTTAAAAAAAGAGATTTAGTAAGCAAGCAAGTAGGTTGGTACAAAAATAAAATAAACATAAATTTTACATTACTTATATGTCATAATTTCAAATATGTAATTAAATAGTAAACCCTTCACAAGCAATTTGAAAAATAAAATTAATCAATATTTACAAAATGTTAAATTGGTGAAACTTGTTACTCAATAGTTTGCAATTAACCTCACAAAATAAAACTTTCATTATTTTTACCCAATAGTTTGATAAAATAAAATAAATGAGTGAAATTAATTTTGAAACATTCGATAATCAATTATTAGCAGGTATTGAATTTTTTCAATCATTTTAATTCCTCATTGCTAGGGTGAAACGAGTTTGATTGAAAAACCCATATAAAATGTTTTGAAACCTGCTCACAATATTTCGTCATAGTCTTGAAAATTTTTTAGAAATCTTAAATACTCGTATTGCAAATTTCTACTGATTTATTACAACCAACGCATTCGTTTGTATTTCAACTTCAACCTCTTAGCCCAGTCATTATGTACTTTTAACCTAGGAAAAATCCCGTTGTCCATCTTTCATATTCTACCCGTTAGGGGAGACCACTGATGGTCTAAATTCAAAATGGCGACCAGATCTGAGGTGCTCATCAGTCCACAATTTTGAATTTTATGAAAATTTGTTATTCTTGACTAGCTAAGCCATTTTCAATTTTTTGGGTAAAGTGAAAAAAACTAAACTTGTAGAAAATTAAATTTCCTACCATTTTGTTTATTACAGTTTTTTTTCAACGATCGATATTTTTTTAGTTAAATCTAAAAAAAATCGGGAAAGTCATTTGACAATACCGAGGGACCCGTTAAGATTAGGGACCAGCCATATGTTAGTCATTATTGGTCGTAGAGCTATAAAATAAAAAAAATCTAAGACATAAGTGATTATGAGAAATTCAATGAAAATAATTTCAAAATCGCCGCGCTTCCGGAAATAGGCGCAGTTGACACCTACTTCGTTATTTTAACGCAGACTCCTTGTATATTGCTAAATTTTCAAATTGTCTGAGAAAATTGAACACCTACATGTGGTTTTCACAATTATTGGGACTTGTCCCCATCTTAACTTTTCATGTGGTCTATGCCAAAATATGCAGTTTAAATTAAATAAAAATATATATTTTTCATAAAATTCAAAATGACGAACTGATGCGCACCTCTGGCTGGACTATCTCTACATTTTTTAAATCATCCAAAATAATCAAGCTGATTATTTTTATTTTATATAATTTAACTATTAGAGTCTGTGTAGAAGATTTTCCAAAAACAATTTCAAAAGTTCTTCTAATAGCAATAGGTACCTACACAGGGAAAAATCATACATTATAAATGTTATAAAAATTGTTAAGTACATACCTGTGCTAAATTAGCGTCATGTACCAACGTTAGAACTCCAAACACCGCCATCAACACTCCAAACAAGATCTGAAGACTTCCCAAGTAGAAGAAACCGTCACCTCCGCAATATTTAAACCTAGTTTCACTTTTACAGACAGACTTCACATCTCCATTGATGATTGAATTCCTCGGCGATTTACATATCAGATTATCAGTTGATAATTTTGTCGACATTGTTAAGTTGTGATCGTGTTCCTTTAGGTGTCTCGACCTGTCAGACTGATGATGATCATTGTTTTTCGAGTCTTTAGAGTTTTCCAATCTGTGATCTTTATCCGGCGAGTTATTCAAGTTCTCAGCTTCTGATTCCGTTTTTTGTGTCGGTGTTTCTTTGGTTTCCTTTTCGGCCATTTCGCTTACTTTATCCATCTTAAGATTACATGAGAGTAATGTTTGTTTAATGGATCACATTAATTAACACCTCCAGATTTGTTCTCAGCATTGTTGGATTTTCTCTTGATTATACATCATGACCGTGTTATGTCTAGTTATTTAGTCTTATTAGATCAGTATAGTTGGTTTCGATCACCATAAAAAATTCTTGTGATGTAATTTCAGTTTGCAACTCTTGATTTCTTAATTTGTAGTAGAGAGTCCACCTGAATTGGAGAAATAGTTATTAGAAATGTAATAATAAAACTAGTGAACTAAATAATTACTATTAGAGGTCAAATTTGTTCTTAAAAAGTTTACTCAAGATTACAGAAATTCATAAATAGAAAATAGATGTAATAAATTGGTAGTATTTTTATCTTTACAAGTGTAGACGAGTCTTGCAATATATTCCTGATGTTGTTATGTAATTATTAATTATTGCTTGATTCTGGTATTGTAATTAAAATTTTATGTTTATAAGCTTATATTAAATTTATTATTGTTTGCCTAATTAACTGTTATTAGATGGAAAAGTATTTCTTCCTGGGTGATAAAGTTTTTGTTGCCATCCTTGATATTTCAAAATATGCAGAAATAGGTAGTTAAAGCTCATAAATTCAACAGTGATCGAAGATTGAATACATAGTAAGAAAATAAAATATATAAGAGTTTTCATTTACAATAATTAATCGATTTCTACTTGAATGTCTTTATTTATTTAGTTGTTTTTTTGGAAAAGAGATTCCAAATAAATGACAGTTAACGGAACTCCAAAAAAATAGTAGATTAATGACCGTATTATCAAAGCTTTACAACCGGAATAGCTAAAAAATATTTAAATAAATGGGATGGAGATATTCAGGTTATCTGCGTTAGAAAAAGATGACAAATATATATTTTTGTAAGGGATGATTTCTGAAGCCCGTCTCTAAGGCACCAAGATAAGGTCTGACCACAGAAAAGATAATATAAATCAGTAAAAAATTAGCATAAGCACGTTTGGAGATATACTTTAGAACTATTAAGAGGCCCTCAGGTCTTTTTAATTTTTTTTATTTCCTGCTTAAATCAAAAGTGAAACCTATAGAGGTAGAATTTAGAAAAAAAAAGAAGAAATGACAGAGTCGCAGCTTAATTTATGCGGCTAAAATTAACAGCGCCATTTTGGTCTTTATTTTAGTTATATGGTTTTTGAGGTACATTTTTTTTACGTCACCTATTTTTATTTTCTTAAAAACGTAAGCTGTAAGTATAAGTAATATGTTCCTGTTGTTCTGCCGCAACAAAAACTTTTATTTTGCGAAATTTCGATTTTCACAAACAAACATTGGATTTTTTCACAAGATTATTGTCCGTCATTTAATTTTTTTTTTTTGATAAAGAAAATTGTTTTTTCTCTAACCTACAACCAGGCAGTACAATGACCTCACAATAACTGGCATTCTCAAGAAAAGCGAAAGAGGGGTAGGTACTAGTTTTGTAAAAAAGTGCCTAAGCATATTCAAGATTTTTTTCAAGTGCAGCACGTGATAGCACATGTGGCGCATCACAGCGTATAATTTTTTTATTGGAAATCCAAAACGGCTCTGGTAACTGTTAATACAACATCTTTAAAATACTCTATTGGAAGGAGAAAATTTCAAAGACAATATTCCGTGTGAAACGATAAATTAAAGTAATTTTGACTTCGAGAACTAGCCCATACAGCCACAGACCCGTTAATAGATATCCATGGCGAGACTGGGATTCGAACCCATACGGTGGTGGGCCTAACAACTTAGGCGACATTCCACCAGGAGCTGCGGGATGCTTCGCATCAAATTTTTTTACCTACACTAATTGCGTCTAATGAGAGTCCCTTTTGGGTCTTTTCACAGAAACGAACGACTCTCAACGCGAAGGTAAACAAAATTTTGCCGCGACGCATCCAGGGCAGCGCCGTATCTGGATGGAATGTCACCTTTAGTCGCTTGGTCAGTCCTTCTGAAACGTAATATAATGACAAATGACCAAAAATTCATGCCTATTTGATAATAGTGTCTCTAGAACTCCTATGATAATAACCGGGGGGGGGGGGGGGGGGGGGTATGCTTTAAACTGAAGAAGGATAAAAAGAAGAATAAAAAAGATTTTCCTTCAATACATCGGTAAAAAATAGAAATATATTAATCAAATCTAAATCGCTGAAAAGAAATCCCAAAAAAATTAACTACGAGACTTTAATTTAAATAAAATACATAAAGCATGGAAATTACAGGTAGAATGATTAATATGTGGTAGTAATAAAAGTGACCAATAATCTGAAGAGGGTAGTTACCTCCTATAAATTCTAAGTAAACAGAGTCAGAATGTCCATTCGAGTTCAATAGCACACTACATTGGGGATTGTTTACTTAGCTGCTTAAGGATTTATGGTAGCTAACTACCCTCTTCAGATTATTGATCACTTTTATTACTAACATATTTCAATTACTCTACCAGTCATTTCTATACAGGGTGCACCATGTATCCTTCTCTACATTGCTATCTCCTGAACGCTAAGAGATACAGGGTCGGTTAAATTAGAGAAAAGATGCGCAGTTTTGTGGTCATCTCAAATTCGTCAAAACATGCAAGATATCTGTGACCGTTCTTGAAATATCTTGAAAAAACTGAAAAATCGAGATTTCTAATTTTCGTCATATCTTTTTTATTATTGGAAATTAATAAATAATTTTTTGTAGGCTTACATAAGCCGTTAAGAGCTATCCATCTGACATTTCAAAAATTTTCAAGGCCTACTAGATCCAAGAGTTTTCACAGTCAACTTTCGTTTTTCTTACGACCGCCATATTATTTTTTTTATGTTGTTCGATATGAAAAAAATAATGGAAACCAAAAATTAATAAACTTCAAAAAAATTTTTTTTTAATTTTTATTCTTCTTTTTTCAAAGAAAAATCTAAAAAAAATCGTTAAAAAACGTCAACATTTGTAAAATACGCCGAAATAGTGCTTGCCTTATGGTTTTTTAATTTATCTATGAAATTCGGTCTAAAAATGTGTCTTTTTTGTAAAGAAAAAAGAAGAATAAAATTTTTTTTAATTTTTTTTTTGAAGTTTAACAATTTTTAGTTTTTATGATTTTTTTTTATATCGAACAACATAAAAAAAACAATATGGTGGCTATAAGAAAAACGAAAGTTGACTATGAAAATTCTGGGATCTAGTTGGCTTTGAAAATTTTTGAAATGTCAGATGGGTAGCTCTTGCCGACTTATGTAAGCCCACAAAAAATTATTCATTAATCTCCAATAATAAAAAAGATATGGAAAAAATAAGAAATCTCGATTTTTCAGTTTTTCAGGATATTTCAGGAACGGTCACAGATATCTTGTATGTCTCGACGGAATCGAGATGGGCACAAAATTACGCTCCTTTGGACTTGTTTTACCGACCCTCTATCTGTTAGCGTTAGGAGATAGCAATATAGAGAAGGATACATGGTGCACCCTGTATAATTATATTTTATTTAATTTTTTTTTTATTAATTTTTTTTTTAATTAATTTAAATTAATTTTTTCGATATTCCTTTTCAGCGATTCTGATTTTATTAATAGATTTCTATTTTCTACCGTTGTATTGAAGAAAAATCTTTGTTTTTTGTTCATTTTACCCCTAAATTAGAATTTTCTGTCGCTGATGGCCGAACGAAAAAAAAAAAAAACTGATTATGCCATCATTCTATGGTCCTATATCAATTACACGAATCCTCCAAGTTTAAATTTTTATCTTCAAAATTAACCGCTATTTCGAGAGTGTCCATAAACGATCTTCCATCCTGTACAATCAGAGATATCTAAGCCTCTAGTTCTCAAAGGTTTTATTTTGGAAGATAAAAGTAGTGATGACAGAAGACAGTCTCCAATGGTTCAACGTCATTCAACGTATTAAAGGGATTTTAAAAGGTCGAAAACAAGTCAAAAAGTAACCTTAGATCAGTGACATACATTTTCCTTCGGGAAACTTGCTATAATAATTGGATTTAATACTGTTAAATTAAAAATAAAATTAGGATACCACTGGCTATAATAATGGAAACAAAATTAGTAAGTAATCAAAAATTAATTGGACCATAAATTATATAACAATAGTTTGCAAATCTATACATGCAAATTTCTTTTAGTTTATGTAAGAGTTTCTACATCAGATGCTACAAGAAAAAGGGACGCGTTTTAATAAAATCTATTCAGTTAGGCATCTCCACTACAATTTTTATACTTTTTATCAATTATATTGTTCTATTTTTGATAACTCAACCAACTTAATTGTTTTAAACCTGTTTAAACGATTTATTTTACGGTAAATTAAATGATTTGAGTTATTAAAAAGTTGAGAGTGTCCAGTTATTCTCAATTATTAGAAAATCGTAAACTTACCCTCCTGTTTAATAATAAAAAATCCTTGCAAACAAATCCTTCAAAAAATGTATGAAGAATATGTTTCAACATTCATTTATAGTAACAAACTGAATTAACTAACACTTTATCAAATCGCTTTATAAATATTTTATTATATTATCACTTATCAATTAATTTAAATCAAAATGACAATCGTCATTAACGTAAAATAATTAATTATTGAAAAGCGCGCGCGATGTGTACGTACAACACTTGCCGATAGCAGACTATCTTGTCCGTCTAGATTTATTCTTCACTTGCTGCAGAACTATCTGGTGAAAGCTATACCAACACCAACCTGAGATCAAAATCGGGGACATCTGAGCACTTCTTCGATCTTTTTATAGGCAAGGATATTTTCTACTGGTGAATTATTAGGTAGGTATAGAAGATTATTGAACTAAGTTGATTACTTAGAGAATACCTTCCTGCTCTGAGCGAAGTCAGGAATTGCATTTACGTTAAGCAAGTAAGTAGTTGCAATCAGATACGCCTTCTGTAATAATATCGCACGGTTTACCTGAGTAATTATTTCTTATTTGATATGGTGACATAAGCAAAATAGGCATTACTACTTTCGTTTTTTACATTGATTTTTATTAGGTGGAATGCGGAAGGAACTGTTTATAAAGTCATTGTTCGGGATTTCTATTGATTAATTCTTCAAGAGCGAAAAAATTCCTTTAGTCACCGTTCCTGGTTTTATTTGTGTAAACATATCTGACTATTAAAAAAAATTGGAAGTTAATATTCTTTGTCTGCAGTCAGATAAAGTGACTGTCACCCTTATTTAATATGGGCGTGTTCTTTTATTCACCGGTTGATCCATCGGTTGCAAACGGTGCCAACATAACATATTTTATTTTGGAATAAATTATTGAACAACGGAACTTATTTTTCGTTCTTTTATAATTTGACTAAAATGACACATCACCTTGCTCCATCGATAAAGACCAAATAATGACCCATCATCCCATGATCCCAACACTGATTTATATCATCAGGTTTTATTGATGGTATCGTTAGCCAAACGATCTGATTAGACGTAGAGAATAAAAAAAATTGATCTGATATAATACTACTAACTGAAAAGGTTGAAACACTATAAATACATAATTAAATTGACTTATTTTGCATTCTGTGAATTTTTTGGCCTGTCGATTACGACAAACTGAAATTGTTTGGACTTGGTCAGAATTAGACTGAAGTGATTATTGTTCCCTTTCAATCTGCCTTTCTGATTACACCATCATTGATATGAAGACTTCGGGAGATGTCTATCTACGAGACTAATGGTAATTCATCTTGGTAATGTTCCTAACGCTCCACGACCTTCGGAGGTGGGGTTTCATTCCACATCCCAATCCAATTTAGAAACCACAAATGTTGTATTAGATGTTTTGCCAAAGAAGGAGAGGGAAGACAAGAAACCCATAGGATCGAAATCCTTGCAAGTTCAGAGAGAATGACTCGCTTGGTACAAGACCGACGAGTAAGTAAAGTTGTCAGTCGAAGGCTGCCATTTCAAACCCAAGACCATAATTGTTGAGTTTGGGTCAGCATCAAATTGAAAAGCATTGTCACTAATTGGGATGGCGGCCTGCTCTAATGAAGCGCAACCGGTGACCACGTCGTCCACATATATGTCCTCCTTGAGCACAAGAGCGGCAATGGGATAGATGACTGTTCATCATCAGATAATTGATGGAGTGTTCGTATGGCTAGATATGGAGAGCAAGAAAACTAAAAGGGAACTGTGGTTAATTATTGAAAGTTTTGAATTGGTTGGCTTGGATCGGTTCGCCAAATGGAAGTCACGATGTTCAGGTGCCACGCGTATCTGCCGATACATCTGGCGAATGTCTGCTATCAAAACTACTTGATACAGGCGAAATTTCACGATTATGACCATTAGGTTTTGTATGAGTTTGGAGCCCACAAGAAACGTGCCATTGAGCGATTTTTTGTTAAAAGACTTGGCCGAACCGTCGAAGACCACTCTGAGTTTCGTAGCAGTCTTCTTGGGATGTGTGACGCAGTGATGCGGTAAGTACCTAATAACAGTTGGATCATATGACCTTGTTGTTTTTAATCCTCTAGGAATTCAACATAAAAAGATCGGAGTTCAGGATTGCGTGCCAAGCGCTTTTCCAAAAGATAAAAACGATGAAGAGCAATTTACCTTGAACCGGGAAATTCGGGCTTTGCTTCCTGAAAGGGCAAGGACACAGTACCTATTGAAACCTAACGCCCCGGGGTGAATAATTTTTATCTAAAAAATTACACAAAAAGGTAGTACCTATTACCTAAAATCACGTGAAGAAAGATTATCAGAAGAAAAGTGAGGTGAAAATATCCAAAGATTTAAACTAAATCTCGCCTAAACAGATGACCGGAAATTAAATAAAATACAATGGGAACTTCATTAATACAAGTGATAGAAACACGACGAAAAATGTCCCATATAAAGGAAAAGCAGTTTAATCAAATGACATATCCACCATTTAGTTCACACAAGAGGAAAGCAGGGAAATCTACCATAACGAGTCATTGGATAAAGGAACGAACGGGTGAAAGCGCTGACCTAAATAGACACAATAGACCACGAAGACAAGGGTTGGCCATCTACTATAAATACAGGCAGAGATTTCAGCGCGAAAGTCAGTCTTGATTCAGCTTCCTGATCGTAGACTACTCCTTTGCCTAACCCTTTCTGGTTGAAGAAATTGCCCGGAAATATTACCTAACCCTTTCTGGTTGAAGAAATTGCCCGGAAATCCTACCTAACCCTTTCTGGTTGAAGAAATTGCCCGGAAATCTTACCTAACCTACTCGTTCCAAAAATGCCACGAAAACCACTAAAGCCGCAGCCCGTGCCCAGCAAGTCAGTTACGCAGAAAGTACGCAAGTTGAAAATACCGCCAGTCGTCCCCATTGTCCGGAAGTCAACACGAGGCCGTCCAGCTAGAATCGAGCACGCTGTTGCCATGCCGCCCGCCATAGCCGACCCGAGTCCAATTGCAGCACCTAGCCACCTCTACTACGAGGATGCCCTAGAGGAACCGGAACCTGTCGCCCTGTTAACCCAAGGGGCCATCAATTCTACAGGTGAAGTAAATTTTCACAATTTCAAATTTTGTAAATAAAAAGCTTAGTTTTATCTTTATAAGTTTACTGCCTCTGAAAATTTTCTCGTTTTGTCTCAGGTATCCAGACTGCGTTCTTGAGAAGCCAGACGTACGACGATATCAGCAGTTCAAATACTTAACCCCGACTTTTAAATTATTCTTTGATTCATAAGAAACAGTCTCCGCAATTTTCACGACAACTTTTAAATTAAGGAAGGGTTTTTAAAATTTTAGAAAAGTCAAAAGTCTCAAAATTCACAAAGAATTAAATCAAATTAAAATTCAGAAAAATTCACGAATTGAAAAATATTCAATTCATTTTCAAAACCACGAAATCCACAAAATTTGAGCATTCGAGAAATTAAGGAAATCAGGGTACCTACTTTTTATTATCACGAGCTAGTAATTTGATTGGGAATTTTTTAGATGTACTGTCGAGTGAGGCAATATAGAAACAAGACAATCGAACAATTTCACAATGAAATTGTACCGAAAATCATAAGTTCGAAATTGACCTTGTACCGATAACAGGACTACCACGAAGCTGGTGCATCTTTTCTCTCTACACACACACATTATAATAGGGGAAAATATACTGAGCGGAGTCCGTCTTGTCCCATGGCCAGCAGGGTATGCAAGAAAATACGGCACGTTCAAAGTACGTGTATGGCATTCTCTTAGGGCTGAGAAGGGTCTGTGTATTGGTTTTTCGGTCAAGAATCGTTATCTCAGTACAGAAACAGGTCCGGGAGATTCGCGGTCTTGCCTCTGTATTTGAATTACTAAACAGTCATCTAATTAGCCACCGCCACCCATCCTGTCGTAAGGATACCAATCGAAACACATCGGGAAGCGCGGATTAAACCGCCTTCCAATCTTCAAACAGGCAAAGATCGAAGCACCTGGCTATAACGCCTTGCTGCATCTTATTAGCTCGGGAAGATAAAAATAACACTCTGATATCCTACAACTGTCACAAGCTGACAACCTCGCTTCTACAACGAATAACGCTTAAACCCCAGGGGGTAAGAAAGTAAGAGTGAAATCAATTGTAAAAGGACCACAATAGGCCCATAAACCAGCTCCAGGCACCAGACCCAATTCACACAAACAAAACCACAAAACAAACAAATCATAAAGCGACTGGGTTGTATTTGAACTGCAGGTAACAGGTTGTACCAACATAAAATTAGAATTTTTAATCTTGAAGAAATGAATTAAATAAATTGAATAATTAAATAAAATTGTAAATAAATAACATAGAATTTCATAATCATTTTGAATTGTAAATAATTAAATTAGGAAAAGGCAGTAAATTAGGTGTTTTGAAATTACGTTGTTTTATTTCCCATTCTCAACAAAATCTCTGCGACCCCATCTTTACGAACTACTGGGTGCTACAAGACGTCACACAACAAAAAGGGTCCTACCAAGAAAAAGAGGGAGGGGAAATTCTAGAGATCACCAGGCCAGGGGGGTTGGAGGTTACACTATATCGTCCTGAGTCATCTCTCTTCACATTGGAAGAATAGACTTTTCCACACAACTCTTCTTCTGGGGACATAGAACTGGCCTGAGGTGGCTCTTCTACTGCCCAAAATTGACGTAGTGTGGACTGTGGAGTGTAAAGTTTGTTCGAATGAAACAAAGAGCGAGCTTATAGTGTTCGGAATTATTGAGGATGCATTTCCCATTAGAATCCAACCGAAAATAGTGTTAATTGCTGTGGCCTGCTCCTTGAATACCCGGGATTTGACCATTCAGAGTGATTTGAGGGAATAATTCCGCTCCAATGAGGATATTTGAGAGAATATTAAAATGAGGATCAGCAAGAGTTAAATTTGTGAGATGTTGCTAATTTGCTATGTCAATTTTGCATGGAGGCACAGCTGCATAAATTTTCGGTAACACAACCGCCTTCAGCGAGAATGTGGATTGTGAGTTTTAACGAGGGCGAATTGTGCAATCGACTGTCCCTTCCGAGACAGTGGAGTTTAAGTCAAGACCTTGGATCCGCAATTTGGCGCGAGTGCGTTTCAAACCTAGACGCTGTACTCCTTTGGAAGTGATAAAAACGCATGGTAACTTACCATGACCATCTTCGATTTCGATCAAAGCTAGCAGTTGCTAAAAGAACTGTTTCATTGGAACTAACATTGCTGTGTAAAGCAGAGTTGTTATAGCCTGGCAAGAATATATAAAAAAGAGTCTGAAGAAACCTTGGCTTCCTGAAGTTGTAGGTCAACAGTGCGCCCTTTGCAAATTTTGAGAGGTTTCGGAATGTGACGCCTAGTGGACTGACAGCTGCGACAAGAGCATGTAGAGGAACAGGGAGCGTTTGGATGCAAGCTACCACAGTTTGCGCACAGATTGTGCTGCTTAATTAAATAAATTAAAGCGATCACGTGGAGCCTTGTGGAGTAATGTGGAACAATTGTAAATTTTGCCGGTGTGCTGAACATAACGCCCAACTTCTAGTCACCATAGCCGAGAACGAGTTTGTTGGGAATGGTTTTCCGCGTTGAGGAAAGGTTTTGTTCGAATTTTGATACAAGGAGTCCACATTAAATTTTCGACTGATATTCAACAAGTCAACAAAATTCAAGCCAAGAATATTTTAACTTGAAGAAAATTCGAGAAGCTTCTAAAATATAAGACTGTTAAATGGACTGAATCCTTAAAAAAATTGACTCCCGGTTAAATTTAATATAACTTTGCGGATCGGTAGTAGTATCCGATGAGTAGATCGGAGTTTCCATGTGCGTAACCCCCCCCCCCCCCCAAAAAAAAAATTAAACTCTGGTTCCGGAGATATTTACCCCTGAAGATGGATTTTTCCTTTCATGACAGTTGTGCATTTATTTTTAAATGTTGGCCCTTCTAATTGTTCTAGAGAGAAGTCTTGGATAAATCATTTTGTTAAAATTTTAAAGCTGCTTCTGTTGCTGTAGCTACTTTTTTATGATTCTGCCGAGCCATTATCCAGCAAATCGGCAAAAAAATTTCAATTTGTAGTGTTTATCAATTTTGATGTTTTTGTTTGTTGTAACCTTTATTATTAAAGTCAATGGAATTACGAAAATAATGAAAACATTTCCCTGTTTTTCTCGAAAATGACTGAAAATGTAACTGCAGCAACAGAAGTAGCTTCCAATCTTAACAAACGCTTTGTTCGTGATTCTATCTAAGATATATCTATCTAAGATTTCTCTCTAAGTCTCTAAAACAATTAGGAGGGCCAACATTTTAAAATAAATGCGTGACTGTTATGAGAGAAAAAATCAATCTTCAGAAACTTCATTATCATCATTATTTAAGGGAAAAAATGTTTTCACATGATCAATCAGACCATTAATGCGATGATTTCAAATTTTGCTGTAATTGTTCAGTTTGTACCTACCTCGTATGAGAAGATGCTATGTGGTGGCTGAGCAGAAGACAATTTACTGTAGCAATATCAAGAACTTCCGGTAAACCATTTATGAAGTAACAATTATTAGCAGTAGCTGATGTGTACCTGAGAACTGAGTACCTGAGAACTTACACAGCTTTATCAAACTTCCCATTTTCACGACTCCTGTTTTATTGGAATTTTTTTAACATACAGACATGACTTCTGGTACATAAGTGGTTTTAATGTGGCTTTCAAAATATTTTGCTGATTTAATCACTTTTTAAAAATTTTTTTCAGAAGCAATAATAATTATTCTGAACCCCAATAATTATACTGTTTAGAATAAATTTTAAGCTTTTGTTTTTTTCTTTGCTCAAAGTCTGCTTTTTGGAACTCAGTTGGCAACAAAAAACTGTTTTTAAGTCACATGTCACTTGACATCAACTGCCAACATAAAGGGTAAATTAAACTCTTATTATTACATACAATTACTGTTTAGTCTGCTCTAGAATTGAGTAATACTACCACAATGTAGAAGCTTTGTCTTAAAATTTTGCTGGAAAACACGCCAAGAAACAAATTTCAACCTAAAGCATATTAAAATTAAAATAATTATTTTTGAAAAGAGCACTAGTTTTATAAGGGGTTAGGGGTTCGTTTTTTTACTCCCATTAAAGTATGTACATATATTTAATTAGGAATACATATATTTAAGGAACACCCCAGAGCCTCTTCAGTTTAATTTCATGATATTACAGTATTTATAAATTTGTGATAAGCTTTTAGGTATAACTAAAAGAGAGAGTTTTTTTTGTTTGTTTTTTTTTAATGTTGAAGACAGTATTACAAGATACAGTATCACAGTGAAATGACTACAAAATTAAATTAGACAACACGACAAACCGATAAACTCGGACCAAAGAAAAATGATGGGCCATGACGCACCCTTAACCAAAAAGCGGTAACCGGATTTATTATTAGAACATTTAACGATAACATAATATCAATTGACTTTAAAAATTAAAACAAATTAACAATTACTTTAATGAATGAAACAATTTATTGAACCAATAATAAATGGAGTTACCAAGTTTTGATTATTGATGGTAAGTTACTTTTATTTTTTATTTTTTATATTTTTCTATTTTTTTTACCTTTTCTTCTTATGCCACATCCTGACTCATCGTAAAGATGGCCAGGAATGGAAAACAGGAAGCTTTTGTTTGAGATTAGGTATTTAATAGTTTTGTATTGGTAGAAATTTGTATTTTGCTTGAAGCCCTGATTTGATGTTGTTTTCTGGTTTACTCTTTGTCGTTATTACAGCCTCTCCCAGTCGAATCGCTTTGCGTGACATCTTCTCTAAGCGAGAAGGAATCGACGAGACTAAAAGGAGAGACTGCAAGAACAATTACCGCCCTTCATACTGTCCAATGGCAAAACATTGCCGGTCTTTGGACCAGAAGGCCCAAAGTGACAATATGAATTGCGGCAAGAGTACCCCAGCCAGCCTTGCGCTAGAGTCTAGAGGCTGGTCAAGGAGCTTCATGACACACGCCCATATTCGACGGCCCGAGTCTATAACAATCTGTACGGGGAACAGCTATCCGATCCATGTCTCCCTGTTTTCTTTGATAAATGGTAATCTGAAAATAAAGCAAGATTCAAAAACAAAGAACATATATGAACATAAAAAATCGAAATCAAATTGAAGATTTCATTTTCACCGCGCTCGTAAACACTAATACCAGTTAAGAAATAAACAAGAAAAATTGGAAATTTATAAAACAGTCGTTATTTGGAAATCTTTTGATTGGAAAAAGTTCAAGTAGCGGCTTTAAATTGGAATTTAAGTCAAGCGGCTATAAGAATATAAAACTTACCAAAAAGTAGGTATCACATGATAGATGATTTTTAAGAACCAGAATTAATGTTAAGAGATAAAAGATATCAAAGATAATAGAAGAAAATTTCGGGAAAACATTCGAAAGTTATAGTAAAATTTGCCTATAAAATATTAAGCATGCATGATTATGTGAATATGATCTTTGATGTCTTTATCTGTTCTTTTTAACTTACCGTTTATGTCAATTATTATTTGATTGTTTGATATAAATGGTGAAATTGTTTGAAGATGCTGACTTGACTATCATAATGGCCAATATTGATGACCTTGGTCTGCATCTAAAATACAAAAAAAAATATATAAAAATTTATAATAATAATAATAATAATAATAATAATAATAATAATATTTATTGTCCATTAAAAGTTTACAGAGTAAATACCATTTGAGCTATGCAATATCTATATATCCTACAGAACAATAAACAGTAGTAAGTAGTATATGTGTTCACTATTTTTTTCTTTTAAAGGTACAGATAACTGGAACAACGGTAAAAGAACATTACTTGTGCACCGCTGTCCCAGCATCATATTATAGTTGGAACACATTTCATAATTACAAACAAATTACATATCAACAAATCCAAATCTACATTATGCACAGTCCAAGTTTCTGTTAAAATAATTACGTCAAGTTCAAACTTAAAACTAGCCAAGTGCACGCTGAGGTAGTCCATGTTTTTCGATATACTTCGTATGTTTTGATGTATCAAGCTAATACTAACATTTGACAACAATCCCCTTGCAATTTCCGCACATCCTGAACATTGAGTACCTCATGCGTGTCAAAATTTATGTAATTACAATCACGAATTAAAGGATCCAGCCTTCCTCAATTATACAGCCTATAATATGCTCAAAAAACAACACCAACAACAAAAAATAATCGAAATCAAGATTAGACAATGGCAGTATGTTTACTCGCAATTCAGATGACAAAAAAAAATATATAAACTTAAATAATATTTAACTGAGCAGCGATTATTTTTCACTTGTCTTTCCAGTTCCAGTAACTCCTACCGGTAATGCACCCTTGCTGAATTCTCTTGCTCCCTTCCTATTTTTTTCCTGCGAATTATTCCTTGTTAACATACCAACATCAGACCGAGCCAAATGTAGCTTTCTGTTCTCGTTTTCCTGCTTTCTTCCAAGAACCTGAACTCCGTGATCACGCTGATTATTCCCCTTCACGTCGATTGGTACATTAGGGGCTGTGTCAATATTATTATGCTCCTGCTTCGAAGGTCTATTGACTATAATGGAATTGCCAACAACAGCGATTTTGACCGTCTTCAAATCTTCAAAACTATTTATTTCTAACTCCATCAACTATCAAAAATTGGCCTCTGATATATGCACTACATTTCCTTTCTCTTGCCAATTTTAGATGATTTCTCAGTAGTTTTTGCTCCTCTATTTCCTCTAGTGTTAAGTCTTCCTGTATAAAAATTTTCGTTCCTTTCAGGTTCTTAGATCTCTTCAGAATTTCTATTTTATTTAAATAAGAGACAAGTTTCATCTTTATGATTTGTTTAGTTTTCCCAATCAGGTATACAGGGTATACCTTTGGGAGATGATACCATTTGTATAGGCTAAACTGTCAGTCTGACAGTTCTAATTTTTTGCATATCTGTATTATAGAAAAAACACAACATTTTAAAAATATTTTCGACGCAACACCACTTCCGGTTATACCGGAAGTAAACACCAACTTCGGGTTTTTAAATAGAACACCCTGTAAAACTTTATATTTATTAAATGTCTGAAGAAATCTAATACAGGTGGTTTTCACCATTGGAATTTAGATTGAGCGGTTTATGAGTTATAAACAAGTGAAAATCGACAATTTTCAACTTCAAAGCAGCGTAGAACTAGAACGGCTGAAAATATCTAAAAACGGTTTACATGTCCCTATCTTAACTTTTCACATAGTATCCTACTATGTGGTTTAAATTTTAATACAGGGTGATGAAAATTATCAGATTTTTCATCACCCTGTATTAAAATTTAAACCACATAGTAGGATACTATGTGAAAAGTTAAGATAGGGACATGTAAACCGTTTTTAGATATATTGAGCCGTTCTAGTTCTACACTGCTTTGAAGTTGAAAATTGTCGATTTTCACTTGTTTATAACTCATAAACCGCTCAATCTAAATTCCAATGGTGAAAACCACCTGTATTAGATTTCTTCAGACATTTAATAAATATAAAGTTTTACAGGGTGTTCTATTTAAAAACCCGAAGTTGGTGTTTACTTCCGGTATAACCGGAAGTGGTGTTGCGTCGAAAATATTTTTAAAATGTTGTGTTTTTTCTATAATACAGATATGCAAAAAATTTGAACTGTCAGACTGACAGTTTAGCCTATACAAATGGTATCATCTCCCAAAGGTATACCCTGTATGTTGTTGATCTGTTCACGTCCTAGTTGAATGTCTAGTCTATCACTCAATAGATTCTGGATTACCTCTATAAGTCCCAAATGTGACCTGTCTTGAATATTTTCAATACCACGAATAACTATGTTATTCTTCCTATTATTTTTGTCTATCTTTCTAATAGAGCTCTCCTGCTTAACCTGACTTCTTTCGACAATATCAACACGATCCGAAACCTTTTCCAAATTTTCATTAAGACGGGTAAATAGAGTATTACTATTTTCAATAAGACCTTTTTTGACTTCTTTTATGGCCCTATAGATATCTCCAATAGTAAGATCTGCTGTCTCATCTGCCATTTTCAACTGAGTATCCAATGGTCTGTAGAGTGTATGACCCGCTTTATTCACTTCAGATACCCTTATCACCACACAAAAAAGTGACTTCTGATAATATGACCGCCTGTTGTACTGGCAATATCTTACTATGATAGGCGGTTATAGATTCACACAGCATAAAAGAAGCAGATTCATGTACTCACAGTTAGGTAGAACCCATATATACAGGGTGTCCCAGCTTATTCGAAGCGGTCTCTGTAGGCCAAACGATGGACTTTTTCAAAAAAACTTTTTGAAAATTCAAGTACAGGATCACAATCGCCATAATTTAAAATTATTTTGGAGTATACAGAGTGTCCCATATGACAGTGGCATATCAAAGTTATGTTTTTTTAAATGGAATGCTCCTATGTTATTGCATTTTTAGATTGTCTGAGGACAGAAAATAAGATTGGCTTTTACAGTTGGTGTTTAAATTCAGAAGTTTTTGAGTTATAAACAAGTGAAAATTGACCTTTTTGAAGTTCAAGGCCCTGTACAACGAAAACGGCTAAAGATAGAGAAAAACGGCTTACATGTCCCTATTTTACTTTTTCATGTACTATCCTATCATGTAGATGAAATGTTTATACAGGGTGATAAAAAATTTGAAAAATTCTGAGATTTCTCCACGTGTCGCCAAATAAAAAAATCAAAGAAAGTAAAAATGTTTCTATACCATAGGATAGTACATAAAAAGTTAAAATATGGACATGTAAGCCGTTTTTCTCTATCTTTAGCCGTTTTCGTTGTACAGGGCTTTGAACTTGAAAAATGACGATTTTCGCTTGTTTATAACTCAAAAACTTCTAAATTTAGACACCAACTGTAAAAGCCAATCTTATTGCGTCTTCTCAGACAATCTAAAAATGCAATAACATAGGAGCATTCCATTTAAAAAAACATAACTTTGATATGCCACTGTCATATGGGACACTCTGTATACTCCAAAATAATTTTAAATTATGGCCATTGTGATCCTGTACTTGAATTTGCAAAAATTTTTTGGAAAAAATCAATCGTTTGGCATACAGAGACCGCTTCGAATAAGCTGGGACACCCTGTATATAACACTGTCGGGTTTCTTCTGTTAGTTTCTCTATCAGTATACTAAATTTGGGATATGCACGCAGAGCACAATCTCGAAAAAAGAAAAAAAAAGACACCAGCATAAAGCCCACATACACTTCTCTTATAAATAAAATAATATGGAAATTATTATTTTCTTGGAAATTATTATTGAAACTATCATTGCATCTTGGAGCACGAAAGAACTTTTTGAAGATACAAACAAAATGTCAAACAAAATTTGGTAATATCTTATATATTTTCGATAAGAGAATTTCTTCAATCCTGATCAATAACTAGATCAAGAAATGTTTACGAAAAATTATGATTTTATAAAAAAAATCATGTAGATGGATGATCACTGACCAGCCTGCAGGTGGTAGAACAAACTCAAGATCTGGTTGAAGAACTGTGATGTTGAAGTTGGTAAAACCCTAAGAAGTAATTTAGTTTTTTATTTATTATGAAAACTTAAAAAAAACTTTAAAAAAATTATACAGTGCGCGAGAAAAGTAAGGAATAAATTCGATAAAACGGAGAGGGCTGTTTTTTTGAAAAAATAAAAAAACAGGTCGATTTTGTTTTTGAGTTGTTCAACTTTTGACATAATATTGGGGTATACAGGGTGATGCGCGAAAAAGTAGTGACGTCGTCGGCATTTTTTTTAAATAGCAACCCTTATTTTTTATTACATTTTTTGATACTTCATTCAATTGCCAGTATGGTAATGTAATCATTTTGTAACCTTAAATAAGGAAAATTCTGAGAAAACAGTTTGTGAGTCGAAATTGTGCACTTTTTACTGATGTGAAAATCGGAACATTAGCGATAAAAATAAAAAAAATATCAAATAAAAATGACTGTTTCCATGGTAATTTTATAAGATCTGTCTATTAAATTAAGTCTATTAAATTAAATCTGTTAAATTAAATTAAATTAAATCTATTAAATCTATTAAATCTGTCTATTAAATTGAATCTGTCTAAATTAAGTTCTTTTCACAGAAATTTCGTCATTTAAGGTTACAAATTGATTATATAACCGTATTGGCAATTGAATGAAGTATTAAACAATGGAATAAAAAATAAGGGTTGCCATTTAAAAAAAATACCGATGACGTCACAACTTTTTCACGCATCACCCTGTATACCCCAATATTATGTCAAAAGTTGAACAACTCAAAAACAAAATCGACCTGTTTTTTTATTTTTTCAAAAAAACAGCCCTCTCCGTTTTATCGAATTTATTCCTTACTTTTCTCGCGCACTGTATACTTAGTTAACATAATGCCCTTATAGTCCAATAAAGTCTAAAAAGTCATACGTATCGATTAAGAATACACATCCTTTTGATAGTTCGATTTATTTTGTTTCATATACGTGGTTTTTATAGTAACCGCCAGTTTGTCTAAACACTCTATCCCGCATAAATAAGTATACGTCAACATTGGTTTTGAATGAGAATTAAATGCACAACACGGAGGATAGAATGTCATTACGTGAATAAATTTTATGTAGTTGTCAGTGGCTCTCAAACTGACGTAAGCGCTTCAATTCATTGTTTGAATGATTTCTTCAATAATTTACGCTCGTTCACAACTTGACAATTAACTGTTTGACATTTTCTGGTGAAATTAAAAATATTAATTCGGACGGTTAGTGTGACGTCACATCTGACTTTTTAAAGTTAATCCTACTATATATTCATTTAAGGTATGTTTTGCGACATCCTTAAACTGTATGAATGCAACTTTTTAAAGAAGTACCAGACCACACGACCCCTCCCGCAATGATACGATACAATTTCCTAACTGGAAACTGATCCAGTAAAACTCACGTGGGGGTGGGCTTTGATGTATAAAATTATAAGCAAAATTATTTTCTTACGATGCATTGTTAAATAATAATAATTATTGTCTATAATAGTATATTATGCAACGAGCTTATAATGAAGGCTATTAATACGCGAGTATGATGGTTGAGATACGAGCCGTAGGCGAGTGTCTTAACCATCATAAGAGCGTATTAATAGCCATTATCTGCGAGTTCCATACACCATTTTTTCTACGACCCTTTTTTATTTCATAGAAAAGATTGAAAAATTATATATTTTAACAATGACCCGTGTACAATTGCGGATCATTAAGGTTAAGATAGGTTGCTATTTGCTTACGCATATTAGGTACCAAATTTTCTCTTCGTCGCTAAGATTATTCTGCTGAGACATGTTTTAGTATCAAGTTTAAGGGCACTACTCACTACTGCGTAATTTTTATTATGCGAAGTTCGAATTCCGAATTTTACGCTTTGATTTTCAGTAATAATTTTAAAAACATCGACAGCCATTAATTACGATTTTGTTTACCTGCGCACGCGACGGTCACGGTCGCAGCGTTGCCGCTTTGAATACTATCACGGAGCCTTACGAATGATATAATACTTTATCTTCCTATCTTTTACACGATATACCTACCTATCAAATTAATTAAGGTAACATAAAATCTTGATAAATTTTCTTTGAATGTTACTTATATGTTCTAAATTAAATAAATGTTCAGAATTTTTTTTTAGAAATACAGAACTTATATCACAAGGCAATTTTTGTCGTGAGTATGACAACTCTGTGACTTCGGTTGGTTTGCCGACCCGATTGTGAGCGAAAAGGACCCGATTCGATTGCAAATGCTCCTCTGCCATTGGATAGCTTGACCAGCAGTGCTTTAATGAAAATTTGTATCCTAATGAGACCCATTAAAGCACTGGTGATTCATATTTAATATGCATATTAAAGGTTGGGAGTAGAAAAAAATAATTAATTATGATAATTGTTATCTTTTCCGACTATTTTAGAAAGAGGAAATTATAATAGATAACATTTCCAATAATTATTTAATTAACTGCTTAGTTAAATTGATTACAACAAAGTATGTATTATATTAGCTAAACAAAGTTTTGTCTGTGCTTTGCAATAATTGATATCGCTAACAAGATGCGATGCTTGCTAATTATTATTTTTTTATTTTTATAAATAAATAAGATACGATATTATACAACTTATTCTTAATAATAATTATGATCTATGTATAAGCCTCATTCACATAATATGAACGTAGTTTCTAATTTTTTTCCATATAAATGTACGTCCAATTTTTCTTTTGTATATAATACAAAAAAAATAGAATCTAAATTTCTATGGATAAAAATTAGAATGACCTCCCGAACAAGATGCCAAAATATTTACACCTATTATAAATCACCCTGTATAGGATGTTTTATTTATCAGTACAGAAAATTCAAGGGTGATAACTTGGTAAATTTTAAGAGTACAGGTTTTCATAAAAAGAATTATTTTTTCAAGCCTCTCCTGAGAAGTTAGGTCTCTTGAAATGAGGTAAAAATTCACATTTGTCGATTTTTCCCTGAAACGACTTGAAATAAAACAATAAAAATTACCAAGCAAAACTTAAAAAAGTCCATATACATACTTAGCTTACAGGGGGTTTGGTAACTGGACAGCCAAAATTAAGCGTCATATTATATAAAATGGTATTTTAAACATAAAAGAGAAAATAATGTTTTTCAAGATCAGGACTCGTTTAGAAAATGTTATCAAAAATGTGAAATTAAGGGTGCTTTGAAAATGATTTTTTTCAGTAACTGGACAGCCAAAATCAAGAGTCATGTATATAAAATCGCATTATAAACATAAAAGAGGGAAAAAGTTTTTTTCATATCGGACTTAATTTAAGAATTATTTCAATATAGGTAAGAAGTTGCTGAGTAATATTTTACTTTTTTAGAAATATTTTCTTAGAGCGGCCTGATCTTGAAGAACGGGTTTCTTTCATTTATGTTTAAAATGCAATTTTATATATGACGTTCGATTTTGGCTGCCCCGTTTACTAAAAAAACCATTTTCACAACAGCCTTAGTTTTACATTTTTGGAAATATTTCCTAAACGAGACCTGATTTTAAAAAACGGTAACTTTTCTTTTATGCTTAAAATTGGATTTTATGCATTACTTGAGATTTTAGCTGCCGCTGCCAGGCTACTAAAAAAACACATTTAACAGCAGCGATATAAATAGTTTTACATTTTTTGAAATATTTCCTAAACGCGGCCTGATTTTGCAAAAAAGTTATTCTGCCTTTTGTGTTTAAAATACGATTTTCGACTTTAAGATTCATTTTGGCTATCTAGCTACCAAACACCTTGTATAACAGAGTAATACCTATCATAATTTTATTCACCCCGCATTCCTGCAAGGAGGTGAACCATAATGAACCATAACCTTACAGTTTTTATAAGAACCTTTTCTTTTCATTTAGTTTTATATTAGTTCGTTACAGACCCAATTTACTTGGAGACTTATTTTTGTCCCTTAAAAAATCTACAAATTTCATAATTTTCAAAAAAAAAACTCAGGGGATTTGTATAAATTAAGTGACCATTTTTACATTTTTATATAAAAAAAAATTAATACAGGGTATTAAAAATTAAGGACATTGACTAGCTTCGGGATATTATTCCAGATCCATTCTTTAGATAAAAAATTCTTTACAAACATTGATCCAAAAATTATTTTCTAAAACAGTATTTTCAAAACGAAGTCATATTGAATATTTTAATCAAAAAATGGGGGAAAAATAATATCCTGAATCAATTCCTTACTCAATGACCTAATATCCTGTACTGAGATTTTCATAAAAATGTGAAAAAAAAATTACAAAAAAGTTCATATTATTATTATAAAGAAACTCTAATAAGGAGTAGCATGGCTCACTCCTTTGCTGGAAAACGCGGTGAATAAAATTATGATATTAAGAAGGCTTTTTGAAAAATGTTTCTTGTTTTATGTCAAGTCGTTGCAGAATAAAATAGGATGTATAATTTTTACCTCATTCTAAGGGGTTGTAACTACAAGGGAGGCTACAACTTTTACACTGTTACATTTCATTTTCATCATAGTTTCATAATTTGTAGTTAATTGTTTGTAGAAATGAACTTTATATTCTAAGGGGACCATGGAGCTAATATGGGTGTATGGGGAGGGGGGTTAAATACTTAAAAAAAAGCATACTTCTAAAATTTCGAGAAAAATACAATATTGTTTCCACGTTTTGTTGTATTTTTTCATTTATTATTCATTATTTATCTTTCATTACTAGTTTTTAGATACTCTGGCTCCTAATTTTTCCACAGTTCAAACTAGAGATGGATAAACCCTGTCTGCTATCTGATTCCAAACGTTAAAATTTATTCGTTTATTTTATTGTTAAAATTAAATTTTTAAGGGATTAAGTTTATTAATAAAACATTATTAATAGATTTAAGGCAGTAGTAAGTCATCTTAAAAGAGTCAGAATATCTAAAAACGAATAATATAAAATAAATAGAGAATCATAAACGTTGAAAAAAAAAACTTGAAGATCGTTAAAACGTGAAAAAATGATGAAGTACCTACACCTTTTTATAGTAATTTAGTCTGGCATTCCGCAAAAACAACACAAAATGAAAAATAACATTCAGATTTTTTTATAAAGATAAAAAGTGTCATGTAACCCCGTATTCTATGCCACTGGATGCTTTGGTTGTACCAACTCAATTTTTTTTCAAATCAGGCTATTAAATAGAAAACCCGTACACAAAAATTCTGAATCATCAGAAAAAAAATTGAATATTCTTTATATTTTTGGCAACATTTTGAAGAAAACTTATAGACGCGTCAACCTACTTAATGAAATAATGTATTTACATCTTCAAATCATCATCAATGATTCATCATTCACGATTAGGTTTGCCTTTAATAATAAAACAAGCTTACTATGAAAATTCCCTATTCCTAAATTAGAGAAGATTAATTTTGGAGCAATCACAATTTAGAAACCAAAATAAAAAAGATGAGAACGTTGGATACAGAAATACAAAAATGATAAACAACATTGAGCACATCTAAAAAACTCCGAAACGACATTGGTACTCTTAGCAGGAAAATAAAATAAATAAATAATAAAATCGTTTAAGAAATTAATTGTGATAATACTTGGACTAGTAAATAGGAAACATAAATGAAATACCAAACAATCAATAAGTTAATAAACAAAAAAACTTACCTTGAAGTACTGTCTTCAACAGAGATGTCTCTCCTACGCCGAAGAAGAAACCGCGAAGTATTCTTCGGCGACAGAAAAAGATCTGATCAAACGATCCGAATCTGAACGATTTTTAGGTGCCGGACCGGGAATTCGCTTACGTGGTGCAACGTTGTCGGTTGTGAATTAATTTTTCCATGGGGGATAATAATTAAGGCGTACCGCATAATAAATACAGTATCAAAAGATAAATTAAAGCAAATCTTAAAACTTCTCCCTTTCTTCTATCTTGTAAGAACAAACTCTTTTGCATGGATTATCTAATTAAAAAATTAAATCTGGTGCATTTCTTAATTCCAAAAAATGTTCGAAGTCCATATTTAACCGTTTACACTTTCATTTTAAATTTTCTCAACTGCGACCTCTCCAAAATTTCCGCCTGGGATACAATTAACTTACCCATTTCTTCTTCATTTCTTGTGAAGAGTTGTGTGTGAGCCTTGTGGGGTAATGTGGGACAATAGTAGATTTTGCGGCGTGCTGAACATAACCCCCAACCTCTAGTCAGCGTAGCCGAAAACAAGTTAGTTGGGAATGGTTTTCCGCGTTGAGGATAGTTTTTGTTCGAATTTTGACACAAGGAGTCTACAATGAATTTTCGGACTGATAATGAACAAGTGAACAAAATTCATGCCAAGGATATTTTAACTTGAAGAAAATTCGAGAAGCTTCTGAAATATAATAAAACTGTTGAATCGACCCCGCAGAAAATGGAAATTCACTCCCAGTTAAATTTAATGTAACTTGCGGCTCGGTAGTATCCGATAGCTGCGTTCGGGTATTAGGTCCGGAGTTAGAACAGAACACGAGTGAGAACTTTGCGGGTACAGTCCCGGTACACCCGCAGTACATGGAACAGTTTTAACCCGAACGCTCGATAGCTGTCAACAGTAGTGTCAACTGTCCAATCGTCTAGTTGCAAGGTTATGACGATTTTTTAAAATTTAAATTATACATGCTCACGCTCAAAACAATCGTTTGTTCAGTTTATTGTTTATTTTTGTTAAGTAGTACAATAGCATTCACTTTTCAACTTATAATATTGATTGATAAAAAGTCTTTGATTGATAGAAAATCTTTGTATTCATTAAATTAACATTTAAAACATCAAGACCAAGTTAGACAACAAAATATAATCTATACCTATAAACAAAATCATGAATCCAATAGTGGCGGTACTTAATTACGCAAAGGAAATATATTTTAGCTCAGATTCTTCTGATAGTTGTGACGAAAATGTGATTATCACATTTCTGCAACATTTTAGAATGACAAAAACGACGTTTAAAAACTTGATAGAAAAGGCAATAGAGCTGTTCACTATTCATTTCCATTTTGTTGCCCAATAAATATTTTTAATTTAAACACACACAGTTTTTAGGTTAAGATAAACAAACTAACTAAAAAAAAAGAGCAAGTTCTACTTGAGCGAGGTAGGGCTTGTGGAGTTAACTCTATTCACTCCATTCACCAATAGCCGAACGGTGTTCCGTTCACTCCATTCACTCCATAACGTATACCCGAACTGGTTTGGAGTGAATAGAGTAAATAGAGTCAATAGCCGAACGCACCTGATGAGTAGATCGGAGTTTCCATGGGCGTAATTCCCTCCCCCCCTAGAAAATCGGCAAAACATTTTCAATTTGTAGTGTCATTTTTGTGATAGTATTGGATGACTTCAAAATTGGATATTTTTTAAATTTTTGATGTTTTCGTTTGTTGTAAGCTTTATTATTAAAGTAAATGGAATTACGAAAATAATGAAAAGTTTTCCTGTTTTTCTCGAAAATGACTGAAAATGTAACTCTGCAGCAACAGAAAGTAGCTTTCAATCTTAACAAAATGCTTTATCCGAGATTCTAACTAAGATATATCTAAGATTTTTCTTTAAAACTATTAGGAGGGCCAACATTTGAAAATAAATGATTGACTGTCATGAGAGAAAATAGTATATTATTTTATACGGAGGGAAAGTGACACTTTTCATGGCGCGCTCGTGTTTATCAGCCGAACGAAGTGAGGCTGATAATAGAGAGCAAGCCATGAAAAGTCACTTTTCCTCCAAATAAAATATACTATTTTTTCTTCAAACGTGGGCAAATTTAAGCAAGAACATCATTTTTAATTATTGAAGGAAAGCGAATTTTCAAAAGGTTTGGACTGGTATAAGTAGGTGAGTATGGAGCATGGGCTGCTTCTATAGAAACGCGGCGCTGTCAAATTGATACTGGCATCAACGTCAGTGAACATCGAGAAATTATTATTGAAATTATTAAAGAAAAATAATAAAATAATAATTATGTAACTAAACTACTAATCATCGCAAAATCAAAATTAAAAACGTTATAAAAAAAAAAAAAGTTTGTAAGTAAGTTATAAAATTAATGATAACATCTACCTACCTCTTGCTAGACCCTGCTTGGTCAATTTTTTCATTTTCTGTTAATGATGATGCCAGTCAGTCAGAAGTTGAATGGTAAATGTAGGTCATTGTAGGTAGGTACCTATAACTGCGTGCACTAATACCTACCTAATAATAAAAATATAAGATGTTGAATTCCTTTATGTACCTAGATATATGGTTATAATTATTATCCTTGTGTTCAATATTCAAATTTCAATACGGAATAATAATTATTTTTGTTTACCTCGCAATAACCCAACTTTTTTTCTGACGTTTGAGCCGACTGAGCCGAGCACGAGCTCGACTCGACTGAAGCCGACTGTCGACCGTCCGGCTTCGGGTATAATTATGACGTTTCACAGAATTACTTCGTTTCGGTGTAGATTTTCCAAAGATTATGTTTGATTAATACCAAATTCCTTTTAACCTTATTAGATAATAATAAACTATAGAGAGTTTTCATATCTTAGGTTGAATTTTATTGATGAATATACGGGCCTACATTAATAAAATTTCAATAGTTGATTCTTAATACAGAGGTAGCTATGTGTTTGTATGTTGATGTTGCTATGGCACCACTTTAGCTCCGGCGGAGGAAAAGTGAAACTTTGAGACCGGCTACTGAGTCGAGTAATGTCTGATTTACTGACGTTTGAAGAAAAAATCTATTTTCAGAAGCTTAAATCATTATTATTTAAGCTAAAAAAAATGTTTTTATCAATCAAACCATCAGTGCGAATATTCAAAATTTTGTATCAATAGTTCAGTTTGTATTTACCTCTTACGAGAAGATGCTATGTGGTGGCTGAGTAGAAGACAATTTACTGTAGCAATCTTAAGAGCTTCAGGTAAACCATTTATGAAGTAACAATTAGCAGTAGGTATGTACATGAGAACTGAGTATACCTGAAGCGAGAACTTACACAGCTTTATCAAACTTACCATTTTCACGGCTCCTGTTTTATTGAAATTATTTCTTTAACCCACAGGCATGACTGCTGGTAGGTACCTAAGTGGTTTTAATGTGGCTCTGAAAATATTTTGCGGTTTTAGTCACTTTTCAATATTTCTGTCAGAAGCAGTAATAATTATTATTCTGAACTCCAATTATATTTATACTGTTTAGAATTTTAAGCTTTTGTTTTTGTCTTTGCTCAACTTTTTGGAACTCAGTTAACAAGAGAAACAAAAAAACTGTTTTTAAGTTAAAGGTCACATGTCACTTGACATTAACTGCCAACATAAAGGGTAAATTAAACTCAATATTACTTACAATTACTGTTTAGTCTGCTCTAGCATTGAGTAATACTATCACAATGTAGAAGCTTTGTCTTAAAATTTTGCTGGAAAGCACGCCAAGAAATCAATTTCAATAAAGCATATTAAAATTAAATTAATTTTTGAAAAAAACACTAATTTTATAAGGGGGTCGTTTTTTATTTACTCTCATTATTGAACATATTAAAATATTTAAGGAATACCCCCCTTCCCTCAAAAAAATAAAAAACTTATTGTAATATTAATAAATAAGCCTTTCTAATCTTAAGATGATATTGATCATTGCTTCCAGAGCCTCTTTAGTTTTAGTTTGTGATATAATAGCCTTTATAAATTTATAAGTTTTTAGGTATAAATAAAAGAGACATCTTTTGTTTTTTTTTTAATGTTGAAGACAGTATTACAAGATACAGTATCACAGTGAAATGACTACAAAATTAAATTAGACAACACGACAAACCGATAAACTCGGACCAAAGAAAAATGATGGGCCATGACGCACCCTTAACCAAAAAGCGGTAACCGGATTTATTATTAGAACATTCAACGATAACATAATATCAATTGACTTTAAAAATTAAAAGAAATTAACAATTACTTTAATGAATGAAACAATTTATTGAACCAATAATAAATGGAGTTACCAAGTTTTGATTATTGATGGTAAGTTACATTTTTTTTAATTTTTTATATTTTTCTATTTTTTTACCTTTTCTTCTTATGCCACATCCTGACTCATCGTAAAGATGGCCAGGAATGGAAAACAGGAAGCTTTTGTTTGAGATTAGGTATTTAATAGTTTTGTATTGGTAGAAATTTGTATTTTGCTTGAAGCCCTTATTTGATGATTCTGGTTTACTCTTTGTCGTTATTACAGCCTCTCCCAGTCGAATCGCCTTGCGTGACATCTTCCCTATAGCAAGCAGAAGGAATCGACGAGACTAAAAGGAGAGACTGCAAGAACAATTACCGCCCTTCATACTGTCCAAAGGCAAAACATTGCCGGTCTTTGGACCAGAAGGCCCAAAGTGACAATATGAATTGCGGCAAGAGTACCCCAGCCAGCCTTGGGCTAGAGGCTGGTCAAGGAGCTTCATGACACACGCCCATATTCGACGGCCCGAGTCTATAACAATCTGTACGGGGAACAGCTATCCGATCCATGTCTCCATGTTTTCTTTGATAAATGGTGATCTGAAAATAAAGCAAGATTCAAAAACAAAGAAAATCTATTAACATAAAAAATCGAAATCAAACTGAAGATTCCTTTTTACCGCGCTCTTAAACACGAATACCAGTTAAGAAAATAAACTGTTATTTTGGAAATTTATAAAACTGTCGTTATTTGGAAATCTTCTGATTGGAAAAAGTTCAATTAGCGGCTTTAAATTGGAATTTAAGTCAAGCGGCTATAAGAATATAAAACTTACCAAAAAGTAGGTATCACATGATAAATGATTTTTAAAAACCAGAATTAATGTTTAGAGATAAAAGATATCAAAGATAATAGAAGAAAATTTCGGGAAAACATTCGAAAGTTATAGTAAAATTTGCCTATAAAATATTAAGCATGATTATGTGAATATGATCTTTATCTGTTTTTTTAACTTACCGTTTATGTCAATTATTGTTTGATTGTTTGATATAAATGGTGAAATTGTTTGAAGATGCTGACTTGACTATCATAATGGCCAATATTGATGACCTTGGTCTGCATCTACAATACAAAAAATATATATATAAATTTATGAATAAAATACCTAATATGGAAATTATTATTTTCTTGGAAACTATTATTGAAACTATCATTGCATCTTGGAGTACGAAAGAACTTTTTGAAGATACAAACAAAATGTCAAACAAAATTTGGTAATATCTTATATATTTTCGATAAGAGAATTTCTTCAATCCTGATCAATAACTAGATCAAGAAATGTTTACGAAAAATTATGATTTTATAAAAAAAAATCATGTAGATGGATAATCACTGACCAGCCTCCGGTGGTAGAACAAACTCAAGGTGTGGTTGAAGAACTGTGTTGTTAAAGTTGGTAAAACCCTAACAAGTAATTTAGTTTTTTATTTATTATGAAAACTTAAAAAAAACTTAAAAAAATTATTATACTTAGTAAACATATATGCCCTTAGATTCATTTAAGGTATGTTTTGCGTCATCCTTAAACTGTATGAATGCAACTTTTTAAAGAAGTACCAGACCACACGACCTCTCCCGCAATGATACGATACAATTTCCTGACTGGAAACTGATCCAGTAAAACTCACGTTGGGGTGGGCTTTGATGTATAAAATTATAAGCAAAACTATTTTCTTACGATGCATTGTTAAATAATAATAATTATTGTCTGTAAAAATAATTAATTATGATTATATTGTTATCTTTTCCGACTATTTTAGAAAGAGGAAATTATAATAGATAACATTTCCAATAATTATTTAATTAACTGCTTAGTTAAATTGATTACAACAAAGTATGTATTATATTAGCTAAACAAAGTTTTGTCTGTGCTTTGCAATAATTGATATCGCTAACAAGACGCGATGCTTGCTAATTATTAATTTTTTATTTTTATAAATAAATAAGATACGATATTATACAAATTTCAACTTATTCTTAATAATTATGATCTATGTATAAGCCTCATTCACATAATATGAACGTAGTTTGTAATTTTTTTCCATATAAATGTACGTCCAATTTTTCTTTTGTATACAATACAAAAAAAAATAGAATCTAAATTTCTATGAAAAAAAAATTAGAATGACCTCCCGAACAAGATGCCAAAATATTTACACCTATTATAAATCACCCTGTATAGGATGTTCTATTTATCAGTACAGAAAATTCAAGGGTGATAACTTGGTAAATTTTAAGGGTATAGGTTTTCATAAAAATAATTATTTTTTCAAGCCTCTCCTGAGAAGTTAGGTCTCTTGAAATGGGGTAAAAATTCACATTTGTCGATTTTTCCCTGAAACGACTTGAAATAAAACAATAAAAATTACCAAGCAAAACTTAAAAAAGCCCATATACTTAGCTTACAGGGGGTTTGGTAACTGGACAGCCAAAATTAAGCGTCATATTATATAAAATCGTATTTTAAACATAAAAATGTGAAATTAAGGGTGCTTTGAAAATGATTTTTTTCAGTAACTGGACAGCCAAAATCAAGAGTCATATATATATAAAATCGCATTATAAACATAAAAGAGGGAAAAAGTTTTTTTTTCATATCGGACTTAATTTAAGAATTATTTCAATATAAGAAGTTGCTGAGTAATATTTTACATTTTTGGAAATATTTTCTAAGCGCGGCCTGATCTTGAAGAACGGGTTTATTTCATTTATGTTTAAAATGCAATTTTATATATGACGTTCGATTTTGGCTGCCCAGTTACTAAATAAACCATTTTCACAACAGCCTTAGTTTTACATTTTTGGAAATATTTCCTAAACGAGGCCTGATTTTGAAAAACGGTAACTTTTCTTTTATGCTTAAAATTGGATTTTAGCTGCCAGACTACTAAAAACACACATTTCAACAGCAGCCATATAGTTTTACATTTTTGGAAATATTTCCTAAACGCGGCCTGATTTTGCAAAAAAGTTATTCTGCCTTTTGTGTTTAAAATACGATTTTCGACTTTAAGATTCATTTTGGCTATCTAGCTACCAAACACCTTGTATAACAGAGTAATACCTATCATAATTTTATTCACCCCGCATTCCTGCAAGGGGGTGAACCACAACCTTAGAGTTTTTATAAGAACCTTTTCTTTTCATTTAGTTTTAAATTAGTTCGTTAGAGACCCAATTTACTTGGAGACTTATTTTTGTCCTTTAAAAAATCTACAAATTGCATAATTTTCAAAAAAAAAAAAAACTCAGGGGATTTGTATAAATTAAGTGACCATTTTTACATTTTTATATAATTAAAAATTAAGGACATTGACTAGCTTCAGGATATTATTCCAGATCCATTCTTTAGATAAAAAAGCCTTTACAAACATTGGTCCAAAAATTATTTTCTAAAACAGTATTTTCAAAACGAAGTCATATTGAATATTTTAATCAAAAAATGAGGGAAAAATAATATCCTGAATCAATTCCTTATTACTCAATGACCTAATATCCTGTACTGAGATTTTCATAAAAATGTGAAAAAAAAATTACAAAAAAGTTCATATTATAAAGAAACTCTAATAAGGAGTAGCATGGCTCACTCCTTCTTCTTATTTTATGTCAAGTCGTTGCAGAATAAAATAGGATGCATAATTTTTACCTCGTTCTAAGGGGTTGTAACTACAAGGGAGGCTACAACTTTTACACTGTTACATTTCATTTTCATCATAGTTTTATAATTTGTAGTTAATTTTTTGTAGAAATGAACTTTATATTCTAAGGGGACCATGGAGCTAATATAGGTGTATGAGGAGGGGGGTTAAATACTTAAAAAAAAGCATACTTCTAAAATTTCGAGAAAAATACAATATTGTTTCCACGTTTTGTTGTATTTTTTCATTTATTATTCATTATTTATCTTTCATTACTAGTTTTTAGATATTCTGGCTCCTAATTTTTCCACAGTATCAAACTAGAGATAGATAAACCCTGTCTGCTATCTGATTCCAAACGTTAAAATTTATTCGTTTACTTTATTATTAAAATTAAATTTTTAAGGGATTAAGTTTTATTGATAAAAAATTATTAATAGATTTAAGTCAGTAGTAAGTCATCTTTAAAGAGTCAGAATATCTAAAAACGAATAATATAAAATAAATAGAGAATCATAAACGTTAAAAAAAAAAAAAAAAACTTGAAGATCGTTAAAACGTGAAAAAATGATGATACACCTTTTTATAGTAATTTAGTCTGGCATGCCAAAAAAAACAATAAAAAATAAAAAATAACATTCAGATTTTTTAATAAAGATAAAAAGTGTCATGTAACCCCGTATTCTATGCCACTGGATGCTTCGGTTGTACCAACCCAATTTTTTTTTTCAAATGCAGGCTATTAAATAGAAAACCCGAACACAAAAATTCTGTATCATCAGAAAAAAAAAATTGAATATTCTTTATATTTTTGGCAACATTTTGAAGAAAACTTATAGACGCGTCAACCTACTTAATGAAATAATGTATTTATATCTTCAAATCATCACTTAATTACTATGAAAATTCCCTATTCCTAAATTAGAGAAGATTAATTTTGGAGCAATCACAATTTAGAAACCAAAATAAAAAAGATGAGAACGTTGGATACAGAAATACAAAAATGATGAACAACATTGAGCACATTTAAAAAACTCCGAAACGACATTGGTACTCATAGCAGGAAAATAAAATAAATAAATAATAAAATCGTTTGAAAAATTAATTGTGATAATACTTGGACTAGTAAATAGGAAACATACATGAAATACCAAACAATCAATAAGTTAATAAGCAAAAAAACTTACCTTGAAGTACTGTCTTCAACAGAGATGTCTCTCCTACGCCGAAGAAGAAACCGCGAAGTAGCTCCTTCGGCGACAGAAAAAGATCTGATCAAACGATCCGAATCTGAACGATTTTTAGGTGGCGGACCGGGAATTCGCTTACGTGGTGCAACGTTGTCGGTTGTGAATTAATTTTTCCATGGGGGATAATAATTAAGGCGTAACGCATAATAAATACAGTATCAAGAGATACATTAAAACAAATCTTAGAACTTCTCCATTTCTTCTATCTTGCAAGAACAAACTCTTTTGCATGGATTATCTAATTAAAAAATTAAATCTTGTCCATTTCTTAATTCCAAAAAATGTTCGAAGTCCATATTTAACCGTTTACACTTTCATTTTAAATTTCCTCAACTGCTACCTCTCCAAAATTTCCGCCTGGGATACAACTAACTTATCCATTTCTTCTTCATTTCTTTCCTCTTGTAACAACAAACTCTTTACATGAATTTTCTGATTGTAAAATTAAATCCTGAACATTTTTCAATAAAAAAAAAAAAAAAAATGTTTGGGAGCCATATTTAACCGTAAGCATTTACATTGTTGATTTCCTCAACTGCTATCTCTCCAAAATTTGCGGCTGGGATACAATAATCTTCTCCATTTCTTTCCTCTTGTAACAATAACGAACTCGTTACTTGAATTTTCTGATTATAAAATTAAATCCTGTGCATTATTCAATAATTCCAAAAAATGCTTTGGAACCATATTCAACCGTTCGTACTTTTCATTGTCGATTTCCTCAACCGCTACCTTTCTAAAATTTCCGCCTGGGATACAAGAAACTTCTCCATTTCTTCTCCACAACTAAACATTTCTCCAAAAACAACATCTTTCATTGCGACCAAGAATAGTGAAGTCATCAGCTAACATGCCAGCTGACGTTATGCTATTCAGTATAAGTAGCATAAAATAAGAGGGTAGCCTTAAGCCTAATACAGGTCTGCACAGGGGTTATAACGATGCCGGAGAACGTCCGAACGTGGACTCTCCGAAAGACCGTAAAACTCTGTTGTCGAGGTTATATCTCGCGAACAGAGGAATACGGGGGTCTAGGCTTTACCGCCTGGACCAAAAGGAGACAACCTTTAAAAACCTAAATCCTACGGCGGGAACCCAGGCTAAAAGGATGCGTGGCTGAATAGTAGATCAGTCCCTTCTGGATTCAATCTCGAAGAAGTGGCGCACCTTCGAAAATAAATGCCTACCATACGTATGGAGCTCTGCATATGGTATTTCTTAAATAGCTCCATTACTCGTGGGTCATATGGACCAAGACACACCTAATTCAATGCAGACCTTACCTAAACCTAACTGGGGTGCTGTTCAAGCGACTAGGTGGGTAAAGGGCAGAGGGAGCAGAGAAGATGTAACTGAAAAAGCTGAGTAAACACCGGCTGAGATGGGCAGTTGGACTTCTAAGAGGACACTGCCCACTAATAAAACGTGGATCCTTTTGGACAGAAAACCTGACACAAAAGGCCAATAACTAATTTTCCTCATGGGAGAAAACCTAAGGGAGAAAATAGAGCAACTTCAATGCAGACCTTACCTAGGCCTAACTGGGGCGCTGTTAAGCGACTAGGTGGGTAAAGGGCAGAGGGAGCAGAGAAGATGTAACTGAAAAAGCTGAGTAAACACCGGCTGAGATGGGCAGTTGGACTTCTAAGAGGACACTTACCACTTATTTAAAACGTGGATCCTTTTGGACAGAAAACCTGACACAAAAGGCCAATAACTAATTTTCCTCATGGGAGAAAACCTAAGGGAGAAAATAGAGCAACTTCAATGCAGACCTTACTTAGGCCTAACTGGGGCGCTGTTAAGCGACTAGGTGGGTAAAGGGCAGAGGAAGCAGAGAAGATGTAACTGAAAAAGCTGAGTAAACACCGGCTGAGATGGGCAGTTGGACTTCTAACAGGACACTGCCCACTAATTACACCTCTCAATAATAGGAGTGAAAAATATCCCGGATTACAGGAGATGCGGGGAGGGGGAGGAAACCCCATACCACCTAATATGTGAATGCCCAGCACTAGACTTCTAGTATTTGGGACCGAAATAACAGAACCAAAAGAAATAGAACAAGCACCCATTGGACTCATACTGAATACTGAAATACTTTCGGTAGATGGGACCGATGAGATAATTATCCAAAGGGGTACAATAAGCGCAAGCTTCAGTACAAGGGCTTTGAACCTACCCTAGAAGTAATAATAATAAGCCTAATACGTGTTAAGCTCGATTCTCTCCAAACCTTAATGTTTCAAGAAGTAGAAGATCCCTTAACGAAAGGTCGCTGTTGGTTCATGGAATAGTTGTCGGTGATCTTTGGGCCATTTAAATTGTGAATCTTCACAGAAAGTTGCTGAAGTAGCTTCACTAACAATAGTTACGTTAAGGCATATTATCATAAACTCGACGGATATTGACTTTAGTTATTCTCTTCTGGCCCGTATTCACAAAGCGTTTCTGTCCTGTAATATCTCGAAAATAATTAAATAAATGGGATGGAGATATGGAGTTTTTATGCGTTAGAGTGAGATGGGTATAATTGATTACGTAATTATTTAGAAAATTATCGTTTATGAATACGGGCGATCTATCTTCATACCTGCGTGACGTTTCACTTCAAATCATTCCTTTACCCTTGAATCTAGATCTAGAAAATAATATGTTTGTTCTCCATTTCAATACTTTTGGCTTTATAGGGCTTCGAGACCAAGCTCACTCATTGGGATACAATTTTATGATATTACGCTGCTATTCACAAAAGTTTACGGTTCGAATATAAATAGCTCAAAAGCAATTAAATAAATTAGATAGAGATACATTTTTATCTTCATTAAAATGAGATGAGGGTGTTGTTATACGTCATCAAGCTGTTTAAATTTCGAATATTGCATGAAAGATTTTAAAATTATGTTTGCGAATTGGCAATGTCGCTTTAATATTACTCACGGTATCACGCTGCAACCATTTATATGAATTAATATAAGCTGGTCATCAGGAAATGACTCATTAATTATTAATTTTCTCAAAAGTTTGAACTGTAAAATAAATAATGAGGATAAGATTTCAGTACTTGCCACAGCAATTAATTATCTGAAAGTCACGTTCAAGGCATCAGTTTCCAAATTGCTTTATTAAGTCATGAGGAACTAGAAATATAATTTAGGCTAATTTTACCATGCGTAGAAAATTTAAATCGAATAATATTATTGTCATCACGTTTTGCATGCTCTGCGTTAACCGCAGTCTTCCTGTAGATAAACTTTTTGATCTAAATATAACTATTTGAAAAAAAAAAAAAATTGAAAACGATTAGATTTTGTTGCATTACTTTAAATGAACTGATCATTTGAAAAGGAACTGTTAGGTCCATCTAGTGGAGAAGTCTTACAAAGTTGTTCTCATAAACAGTTATCTGTTTATTTTCTGCCTCACTTAAAACAAGAAACATAATCATTATTTCAACTCTTACCACCGTTTAATCGGACAACTTACTATTTCTATTACCATAGTAACTATTTCTAACAATATTTATTGATAAAAACTTTCCTGCATGGACAGATATAAGTACCTACATAATATAATTTTATTAGGAATCTGTTTTCAAATTTTATTTAAAAACCACTTATGTACCAATTTTACTCTGTTTCCAAAGTTAATCCAATCAAAGATGAGAAAGAACCATTGTAATAAATGATGTTTTTGACTATTTTTCAATTCTACCTTTTTTTGACACGTTGCATCCTGTTTTATAAAAATAGAAAATAAAAAGTGGCAGTATCAAAATATCTATTAGAAGAGAGCGAAAATTCAGTAGATCATTTCAGATCAAAATTCTTCCTCTGTAAAAATGAGTTAAAGAAAAGTCGATTTTATATCGGGGCATAGAAAGCCGCTGTATTGAGTTACCCTGTCTTGAGGTAATACATATATGCAACATAATAAAATGTACAGTGCATTTTTTTAAGTGTTGCCATAGGGAATAACATGTAAAAAAATACATATTGTGTTAACTTATGTTGTCTTGTACTTTGAAAGTAGTTTTTAATTTTTTTCTGTAATAGTACATGTCATCTACTTTACAATACGACCTTTCAGACCTTTCAGAAAAGCCGGTCGTTGTTTAATTTAATTATACAGGCTGTTCCGTTTAGGTAAAATGAACTGCATGAAACGGTAAGAGATACGAAGTCAGATACGAAATTACAAAAAAGTTACGCTGTTTTGAGACGAGTGTTTGGCAATTTTTTGGCAATGTCTCCAAACAAAGGTCGTATTGTTAAGTAGATGACATGTACCCACTATTACCGAAAATTAAAAACTACTTCCAAAGTACAGGACAACATAAGTTAACACAGGGCGTATTTTTTTTACATGCTATTCCCTATGGCAACACAAAAAAATGCACTGTATACTGATTAGGGTTTTCTTTCAATAATTAACCTCTCGCGCCTCGGGAAATGTTTATACAAACAGCTTATTTGTCGGTCTGACACTTGAGACCCTACAGGGGTGTTATGTTACAAAGAACCGACGGAGTCTCGGTCCTTACAATTACATACAAGCAGTCAAGTAAAATATTAGTTTGCTCTCATCTCATTACGGTGTTTTATTTAATTTAATTCCCATAACAAACTATAATAATTATTGCGCTCTGCTAATACTCTGTCTTTTTGGATAAGCTCTTTTATTAAAAATCGTATTCAGATTGTTAAAAAGCAAACAAAATTGAAGTAGCTTTCAAATAACGTAACACTCGATATCTGTTCCCTCTGATGATAAGCGAAAGGGTAGCCACCCATGCCAAGGGGATGAATTTGGATGGTTAAATTTGTTACCTAATAAAGACGTCCCTCTCGATAACAAAATTGACCTCTTTAAGCCGGAGTTTTCACGCGCACATCTTGAGTTTCCAAGTTATTAGGCCTGTCACGTTTTCGTTGGACCAGCCTGTATATTTACTTCTCCAAAATCGCGTTTTTTCTATTTTAAAAACGCTCCTGTAGCTTTTCATCTTCCAAGATTAGTGAACGAAATTTTGCATTCATTGATAGGGTTACTTCTTGTAGAACTTTGGAATGACGTTGAATTTTCGATTAAAAAATTCTTGGTGTCGCTTTACTTCTACAGGTGTCCCTTCAAAATTCGAAGTATTAAGTTAAGGCGGGACGGTTTCTCGCAGTTTTAATCTAGGGCCTAGGGAACTGAAATTCATGTGGGAGTAAGATACCCACAAGGAGTGGTCTGAGATTGCACTTAAGCGAAATTGGTTTGGCCGTTTCAAAATGACGGCCATTTCAATTTTTAGGAAAAATGGCAATTTTTTTAACCCCTGTATAAGTATAAGCGAGATGGAAAAACAAATTAACAGGGTTGGAAGAACATTGTATGATTGAAATTGACTTCAGTGTAAAAAAATTACAATTTTTAAAATAATAAGCCAGTGGCGTGGGTAGGAAAAGGGTAAAAATGGCTAAATTTCTATAATCATTTGCAAGCAGATGTTTCAAGGAATTGAACTGAAATTTTTAGAGTAGACAGCTAGACTAATAAGCTTCACAACGTAAGATTTCAAAAAACCAGTGATAAAAACGCAGCGGTATTATTTATTTGTTTACGTATTTTGTTTATTTCTCTAAAATTTCAAGTTTTTGATTTCGAAACGCCCCTGAAACTTTATCTTTCAAGATTAGTGAACAAAATTTTGCAGTCTTGTCTGAAAATTTGATAATGATCAAATTTTCAGTTCTTTTTTTTTGCTTCATGGAACACTCAAATATTAAAAAAATCTCTTTTTTGGATTTATAACCTTTCTAGATATACGGTGCCCGCCAAAAAATTCGTACTATATGACAAAATGTTTCGTTTTCCATCTTTTTTGATTTTTTTGTCATAACTTCGTGATTTTTAAAAGACTAATAAATCCACGGTGTTAATTTTTGTTCCAGAGAAAATAGCATTTTTCTAAATTTCAAAATCGCGAGAAACATAATACCTATTCCGAAAACTAAAAGTGTTTTGGGGGAAATTTTGGAAATTTTTTTTAGTTATTCACCAAATTAAATGTCAACTATGAAAGAAAATTTTATATAGGTTGATTAAAATTGGTAACTTTTGAAAATTTAACTTTTTTCTCATTTTTCTCAGTCTAGTTTTGAATTTTGAATATTTTGACTGCGATATTAGTTGGTATTGTTTATAATAATTAGAAAAAGCAACTGGAGCAATAGAAACTAATACCAAGGGTGAAATTTTCGAATTTCAAAAAATTCTGTTACATTTTTCTATTTTTTTGGTGCAAGGTGTATTTAACAGGAAAAAAGCATCTTAAGTTGAAGTTAATTTTCAACATCATGAAAAATGAATGTAAATTATTATTTTAATTCAATTGAACTTCAAAAATGTTTATTTTTGAATTGCGATGAGTATGTTTTCAGGTTGTCACAACATCCGATTTTTTTGAAATAGAGTTTTATCAAATTGAGGTGAAGTATTATTATTGCCTATTATTATAAGGGAATATAAATATTAAGTAAACATTTTTTGCGACATAATCGAATTTAAATGTTCTTTATATTAATTTTTTAATAGGATTTATATACTTCAACTTTAATAAATGATTTCTTCGTGTCGAACACACCTTGCACCAATAGTACAGAAAACTTTGACAGATTTTTTTTTAAATTCAAAATTTCGCTCCTGACATTAGTTTTTAATACTTTCGTTAATTATTAGAATTATTATAAACAATATTACCTAATACTGCGGTCAAAATATTTCAAATTTTAAATTACACTGAGAAAGATCAGCAAAAAGTGGAAATTGCAAAAAAATATTTTCCCCAAAACATTTTTGGTTTTCGAAATATTATGTTTTCGGTGATTTTGAAGTTTAAAAAACTCAATTTTCTCTGGAACTAAATTCAAAACCATGGATCTGGTGTGCTTAAATTTAATCTTTTAATAAGCACAAAATTACCACAAAAAAGAGGCAAAACAAAAAAATTTCCCATATAGTGCTAACATTTTGGCGGAAACTGTACATCGTCGATGATGTGTAAAGAATAATTGTAACATACAGGGTGGTAAAAATCCAGATTCTAATGTTTTTTCCAAAACAAGTGGGAAAAAAACTTTTCATGTATTATTTATCTACCTATTAAGCACATCTTCTTGCATTGGGAACATATTATTGTAGGTGCTCAATATTGGGAATTTTTATATTTTGAATTCATTATCAACACATTTTGTAATTTTATAATTTTATTCGTTAATGAAACGGTGTAAAATTTATCTACAAAATCTAAGCTAAGACATAACTACAAAAAAAAAAACAAACAATAAACATACCAATGTATAAATAGTTTGAAAGTCATATTTTGCATGGGTAGTATCAATATCATAAAAAATATCTACATCACATAGTTTCGATCGTTACCGAGTCAATCAACCTTACTTTATGTAAAATGCTTAATCTAGGTTACAGGGTTAAAATTTTCATGTACATGTACTCACATAATACCAGAATCTAATGTTCATACTATAAATTCAAAATTTTATTTTAATGAATTTTACATTAAAGTATTATGTGAGTTAACGCATACATCTTAAAAATAATTAAGGAGAAATTGTCAATTTTTTTCACAAAAAATATGCACTTTCCTATACAGATTTCGAGCACTGGATTTAAATAATTTTGATCGTAAATGTTTTAGAACCTCTGTTGATTTGAAATTTGATTGGGCTTGTTGCAATACTGCTTCAATAAATTATTAAGTTCACTGTATGTTTCACAGTAGATAAAGTCTTTGGGTTCAACTCCTTGGAATATTGAAATAACACTCGGCTTCAGATTGTAGAACAAAATTGGTTGACTCCTTTTCGTGAAATCTTCAATAAGAGATTTGATGCCCTGGAACAAGAAAAAAAAAACGATACAGTCTCTCAAGTTCTCAATGAACAAATGTATCAATTTTAAGCATTCTAGTCAGTATACCTAATTTTATATCACTGCGTTTTTTATGTCTTTAGATATTGTTTATAGTAGATTAGTCTCTGTTCAGCGTGGTAGGCTTTGTTCAGAGTCAATGTCACGGATAACAGAAATGCATTTTAAATCTGTTTGCATTTGCCTGCTTGCAGAAACTATGAAAAGGCCTACGATATGGAGTATACCTACGCCATTCAAAATTGATGAGATAATTTTGTTCAATCCAATTATTCGGTAATATGGATCACGACACATCACTTCCCTCAGTTAAACAGAGAGCAGCAGCTGGCCATAGAAACAAAATCAGTAACACTACCAGATAGAATGCAAAAGAAGGACTATCAGAAGATCGAAGAATCCAGGAAACCCTCACTACACCAGTTCAATGTTGGTGAGGACCTTATAACCTAATCAGCATAAAGATTAAAAGTGTCTTAGCGAAAAAATTAGAAGCGAAAACGTCATATTAAGTCAAACGAGTCATCTATCTCTTTGATTTGGAAGAAATAAAAATGTGTACCTTTGCAGCTGTGAAATCAGCTCCTTGTATATGCCTGGCGTCTACCACCACAGGTGCAGAACTACTCCCTTGTTTCACACCTGCTTTGGTGACGATAGATCTCACATATTCCACGGACGGAAAAGTGAGACTCCTATCAGGCGTTATCAGCAAGTACTCGCAACCAGGTGAAGGCTGAAAAATAGATAAAATTAGTTTTTTTACTGAAAACTGAAACGGACCAAGAAAAATAATAAAAAAAGATTGGACAATTAAAATATTTTACGAAATTTTGAGTTTTTTACGAGTTAATACTTACAGATACTTTCTCTACTTGTACAGAAGGTCTTGCTGTAGCGTACAAAAGAAAGATTACATTTATGCTGATACCGATTACTATTCCAATTTCCAGTCGCAAAAATAGACAGGATAGGAATGTTGCTATTGCTGGGATCAAATCGCTTTCTGGAAAAAAAGTAACGTGTAAAAAATTTTGTTAAATATACATGTAGGTACACTTGCGGCCATTCAAATGTGAAAGAGTTTCTTATCAGACTTTGATAATCGATCAGACTTTGTTCAGTAGCGACATCTATCTTTTACAGCGCCTATAATTTGAAGTCTTAAACAAACAATAAAATTTTGTCGTTCATCTTTGGATAGCCGCAACCGTATTAAGTAAAACTTATATCTACTGTAAAGGTAAGTATGACAAAAAATGCTTTAATAATAATTCAGAATATCTTAGTTATTTTTTTTATGATTGAATGAGTATATTAAGATTTGTAATAACATTATAGAAAGAAGCAGAGACCTCTTCTTTGGCTACAACATGGCACAAAACACGATTATACGATTTCATTTAGGAGCAGGATTATCCCACAAAAGATAAGGACGCAATAACTCTTACAAGATGGGGGTAACCGGTAACCTGTTTTGACTTCAGAAACGCGAAGAAAACATCTACAATCTTCTTTTTTGCTCAGGAAAAGGATGAGAACGGAATTCCAGTTCGTGATTTTCGACAATTTCATTGGGTAGGTAATTCGGTGGAATGAACAAAGTTTAGATAGCGCTTATACTAACGTCTACGTAGAACACGGCACAAGAAGAAGAAGAAAAAGAAGAAGAATCTTTTAAGTGTGAGCAAAGTTAATTCTACAATAATTGACACTTATAGAAATATACTTACTTTTTGTCCTCCAAATAGGTTTGATGACATGCAGCTCAACCATAAACACCACTGCCGCAATAATAATTGCAGCCAGCGAAGCTTTAGGAATGTAGGAGAAATACGGGGTGAAGAATTGCAACGAAACTATGACAATGATTCCGGTATAAATTCCGCCGAAAGTAGTTCTAACACCACTGGAATTGTTGACAGCACCTCGGGATAATGCACCGCTCACCGGCATCGAACCTACGAAGGACGAGGCGATGTTGCATAGGCCCACTGCAAGCATTTCTTGGGTGGCATCTATGGGCTTACCTTCCGCTAGAAAAGAAAATAAATTTTATTATATTGCAACGATTGTGACGTCGACGAATGCTCGTCGACGTCGCCTTCTGGAAGTCTTGAGATCGAGATGAGAGACCAAGAGGGCTTTGAAAGCTCTCAAAAGGAATTGAAGCTCTTTTTTGCATTCCAAATTCCAAAGCTCTTTTATAAAGGAACTTAAGCCTATACCCACAAGCCTTCGTTCTAAAAAGAGCTTCAAGCCATGGAATTGAAATTTCTGAAAGGGCTTGAAACCCCAGGCTCTCAAGCCCTGCCCAGCTCTGTTAAAGATTTAATCTTAAGATGTGGAAGTTAAAACAAAATTATTTTAACAACACAAATTCTCATAAAAAATTGTATTAATAAGAGATTCTACTTACAAAATACTTTCGCTAAGGCAATGTTTTCTAAGATTGCCAGCAGTGGTACCACAATTAGTCCAGAGCCTAATGTTGATGACATTGCTATAAAGTTGTAAGTAGTGTTTCCCACTTGAGTAGTGAAAGGTGGAGGAGCAAAATCTGGTAGACCTGGCTTGATAAAACCTGAAAATATTATTACAATAATGTACATCAATAATCTAAATAGTCTTCTTTTATAATACCTGTCAGAATAAAGGGTTGTTGATTGTGTTGCTCAAAATAGTAAGCCAAAGTGGCAGAAATAATCACAACAAATATATTCCTTGCAGTTGAAATTAACCAGATAACTTTCGTCAGGAATATATGGATCATCTTTCGGTCTTTCTCTGCTTCAGGACCTATTCGAACATCCTTAATTTTCTGGAAAATAATAACAATTAATTAAATTTACTGTAGTAAGTTATTCCATGATAATCTTACCCTTAAGAACAAAATGAAACCCATACAGGAAAACCCTAAGATCGCATCGTATAGTCTAGTTTCTGATATATGTTCGAATATCTGCTCCCACACTTCTAGGAACTTTCCACCAGGATAACTGAGCCCGAGAACGTCTTTAACTTGAGTGGTTGCAATGATGATTGCTGCAGCAGATGAAAATCCTATTGAAACTGGCCCGGATATAAAGTCGATTAGGAAACCTGAAAAAAGTTCATACTCAAAATCTAGTTAATCTCATTAATACTTATAATAAGTAGGTACAGCAAATATGAAAAAAAACTGTTATACAGGATGATTCGGTTTTTTGTAGCAAGCCGTCAACAGTTTAGAGAAGACCTTTTTTAAGGAATAAAAGTTCTCATAAACACAGGTTCAAAAAAGCTTAGAAAACAAGAGTTGAGTAATTTTTTTTCAGTTTTTGCCGCAAAACTTTTCTCAATATTTTAATTTTATACCAAAAGGTTCTTTATTATAATTTGTAGCACACACATAAACCGAAGAAAAACACGGGTAAAAAAATTTATTAGTGGAGTAGATACAGTGTATATGACCCATTTTTTCTCAACAACTTCTACGCCCATGGACTTGCAAGACTATACTTCTTATCAGCGTTGGATTCCCTGTAGATTTATTACGAAAAAATGTAAACTTACGAATACTCGAATTTCCCATAGTTTTTAAGTAAATTGAGTCTAAACTACCTCAATTTTTTTCTTTCTTCTCAAACATTCTTATTTTGATATTAAAAATCACAGAATTTTCTTTTTTTTTAAGTTTAAGCTTTTTTTGCGGTATGATGAAGCTTAGACTCTATTTACTTAGAAACTATGAGGAATTTCTAACATTGATAAGTATACCTTTTTTTGTAAGCAATCTTCAGGCAATCCAACCCTGATATGTAAGATCGTCTTGTAAGTCCATGGGCGTAGAAGTTGTTGAGCAAAAAAGGGGTCATATACGCTGTATCTACGCCACTGATGAATTTTTTCATTGTTTTGTGTGCTCTAAATATTAATAAATAACACCTTGGTATGAAATTAAAATATTGAAAAAGACCAAATATACGCAGCGAAAACTGAAAAAAATTTCTTTCAACACACTGTACATTTTCCGGACATATGTTTATGGGAGCTTTCATCCCTTAAAAAAGGTCTCCTATAAATTAGTGAGGTCCTGCTACAAAAAAACTGACTCACCCTGTATATATACGCACCTATAATAATTATGGCCGAAGTGAAAAAAAAAATTGAACGTAGTAATGTATCATCGATTTGTGTAAGGACTATACTAATAATAAGCATGAAAAGCATATAGGTATGCTTAATTTTTGTATGAACGTAAATAATTTTGTTTAATAATGTAACATTAACTTGTAAATATTTATTGTTAATGGATTCGAAGTTAAGTAAACTGGTATTGGTGTCATTACGCGAGATGAAGAAGTTTTTATTGAGTTTTTATTATAAATTCAATATCTTCATTATTTGAAGAGCAATCCTTAAAATGTTTAACGCAATATGTCTCAAGATAAGAAGCTTTTAGCACGTTTAACATTTAAGAAGTGTTTTAAATATACTCACTCGGATACATGAAGTAAATACACAAAGAATATAAAAGCGAACAAGTAGGTAGTTAAAAATTTTAAAGCAAAAAAATAATAATATACCCAAAAAAGTTTGTGTTTGATTGGATGAAGTGGAAGAAAGAATATCTGAAAGAGTAAAGAGAAGAATTTTTAAAGATGAAAAGGAAGCTGAAATCATTATTTTAATACCTTTACATAGACGAAAATTAAGATCGAAAGAATTAAGAATAGGACATTTTCCGCATGACAATTGGATAATAAAAATCATAACATGCTAGAAATTATTGTTATGAAGTGTTAAAAATTTTTTAGTTTAAATTTACCCAGTTGCAACACTCCCATAAGAAATTCAACACAGCCGCTAAGGAAACAAAGTAAAACAGCGCCATCTACACCAAATCCATGATTATTCTCCCTCGTAAGAAGTCCTGCTACAGCCGTTGGTCCTATTGGCGAATCCTTACAACTTCCGAATATCGTATATACAAAGCAGGCCATAAAAGAAGAGTATAGTCCTGAAAATTCCGAAAATGTATAAATAGAAACTTAAAGTTTATATTTTATAGTAAATTTAAATTTATTAAGTTAAACACTATTTCTAAAGGTATTTCTAAATCTTGGTCTTGGTTGCGTAACCAAGAAACCACAACTAACACCGACACAAATCACAATATGAGTCTGAAGAAAATGAAATCACTGTTTCGCCTTAATTAAGAATCGTCAGTTTTCCATACCAGACATCATGAGAGGTGTTTTTTCTCATTTATTATAAAGTCGTTATCTTCAGACTTAAGTCGTTTGTGTCGTGTCGGTCAGGCCAGGGTTGTAATAAAATTAAAGTCACTTTAAAATTAAAAATTCAATTTCACTTTAACCAGCCAGACAGCCAATCAGATAACCAGCTAACCAGCCAATCAGAAAATCATCGAAAAGAATAATTAATATGGGAATTATAAGCAAAAACGAACAATAATTTTCCTCATAACCTGGTGGTGGTGGTGCATAATACTACATTGAGATATACAGGGTGCACCATGTATCCTTCTCTATATTGCTATCTCCTAACGCTAACGGATACAGGGTCGGTTAAACAAGTCCAAAGGAGCGTAATTTTGTGCCCATCTCGATTCCGTCGAGACATACAAGATATCTGTGACCGTTCCTGAAATATTCTGAAAAAACTGAAAAATCGAGATCTCCGAATGAATAATTTTTTGTGGGCTTACATAAGTCGTCAAGAGGTACCCATCTGACATTTCAAAAATTTTCAAAGCCGACTAGATCCCAGAATTTTCATAGTCAACTTTCGTTTTTCTTATGGCCACCATAGTATTTTTTATGTTGTTCGGTATAAAAAAAATCATAAAAACAAAAAATTTTTAAACTTCAAAAAATAAATTAAACAAATTTTTATTCTTCTTTTTTTTTTACAAAAAAGACACATTTTTAGACCGACTTTCATATATAAATTAAAAAACCATAAGGCAAGCACTATTTCGGCGTATTTTACAAATGTTGACGTTTTTCGACGTTTTTTTATTAGATTTTTCTTTGAAAAATTAAGAATAAAAATAAAATTTTTTTTTTTGTTTATTAATTTTTGGTTTCCATTATTTTTTTCATATCGAACGACATAAAAAAATAATATGGCGGCCATAAGAAAAACGAAAGTTGACTGTGAAAACTCTTGGATCTAGTAGGCCTTGAACATTTTTGAAATATCAGATGGATAGCTCTTAACGGCTTATGTAAGCCTACAAAAAATTATTTATTAATTTCCAATAATAAAAAAGATATGAGGAAAATAAGAAATCTCGATTTTTCAGTTTTTTCAGGATATTTCAGGAACGGTCACAGATATCTTGCATGTTTTGACGAATTCAAGATGGTCACAAAACTGCGCATCTTTTCTCTAATTTAACCGACCCTGTATCTCTTAGCGTTCAGGAGATAGCAATATAGAGAAGGATACATGGTGCACCCTGTATATTAATAATAATTTTTTTAATTAATAATATTTATTTATTACTACCGAATAATTATTTATCTTTTTTATAAATTATTATAACGATCTATTTAACTTACCTATTTGTGGCGGTAGCCCTGCTATATTTGAGTATGCTATGGCTTGAGGAATTACAGTGAGTCCAACCGTGATTCCTGCTAAAAGGTCTGGAACTGCGTAACTGAAATTATAATCTGGTAGCCACGCTAATATTGGGATTCTTTTATAAAACGTTTTCTTGGTGCAACACTTTTTCGATCTCCGTTTTATCCATTCTTTTACGTTTGGCTGAAGAATCCTCGAGGTTTTTCGCTGACGCTGCCACCTCTCTTCCAAGTCTGAGATTTTGAGGTGACCATTCACTGGAAAAAGGAGAGAGTGAAAGGTGTATTGTTGTGGTATTTGAAGGTTTCCAGAGATTTTTAAATTTCTTTAATGTTCTGTTATTTGAAAGTAGAGTTTAGCTAACCTTGCTGGCATTTTATTAAAAAGTTAATTCGAGACTTATAATAAGTAAATTATAATAATATCAAAGAGTATTTAATTTGAATATGGGGATGAGGTTTATTAGGCTGGGCGTATTATGAAAAAATGGGGGTTCAGAGGAAAGTTAGCTTTTTCTAATTCTCTATGTTTTTTGGTTCGCCGAACATGTGTTTGAAGTTTGTTGTCAAAAAATTGGCCCGCAACTTTGTTTTTTTTTGCACTTTTTGCCCAAATTTTTGAAATTTATTCAGTTTTTGGTACCAGAAAGAAAACGTTTTTCCGAAAAGTTTATTCTACACAAAATTGAAGTAGACGAAATTTCCTACATTTCTCGTAATAATTTTTTTTTTTTGGAAGACTAAGCGTTCCGCCGGTAGATCGCGTCAAAAAAACATATTGTCATTGCGTAGAGTTTTGGAAAGTTGTGCTGTAGTTTCGATTTTCTCATCCTCTATGTGTTTTTGAGTCGCTGAACACGAATATGAAGTTTTCTGGCAAAAATTTAACACGGAACTTTGTTTTTTTTTACATGTTTTGCCCAAATGCCAAAAAACATAATTATTCCCTTATCTAGTGAAACCTGAAAAGTGGCAAAAAGTGCAAAAAATAAAAGTACCGGGCTAAAGTTTTGCCTGCAAACTTCAAATTCGTGTTCGGTGACCCAAAGTATATAAAACGGGACACGTCTTTTGAACACCTCCCTAAAAAATATCTGTAAGAGAGGCTTAGTTTAGCTAATTTTTTTCTAAACAAAATTTTTTGTCACATCCGGGTCCACGAGTAAGTAGGTGGCTTTTTTCTGAATCAAGTCCAGTAAGAATGGAGTTGGTAAAACTTCATTTACCTATTAATGAGCATTAATATAGAGTTTCATCATTTTTTCAAAAAAAAAGTTTAAATAATAATAATTTTCCAATCTGCATTTATAACAATTTAATGCAACAGTTAGCTTAAGCCTTGTCCACACCAAAGAAACACGGGAACATTTTGTTGCTGGTTGCCGCAACCTGTTTATGGAAACAGAAACAACAGCAAAAGTTCCGTAAACATTCTGTCCACACCAAGGTAATTCAGTTTTGCGAATCTTTCGTTGTGTTGCTGCAAGAGGAAACGTTGTGTCTACACCAGTGCAGTGTATGTTTCTAAACAATGTGGTACGACGAAGAAGATTTACAGGCAGCCGCAGCTGCAATTGTAATTATTTTTCAAAAACACAAAAAACGAGTCCGTAAATGTTGGACTAGACCAAGTCTTTTAGACAGAAAGTCACATGGTGTCATACGTCACATTATATTTTCTGTCGTCCAGTTAAACGGTATGATTTTTATTATTAATTAATCTTTTTTATTATTATACAGGGTGATCCCGAAATGGCGGACACGGAATACAGGGTGTTGTAGAGGATGTTCAGAAAGATTGTAAATTTAAAACAAAAATGGGTTCCTCGGCTTCGTTACCGAGATATAGGGTGTCCTTTTTCTAAACTTTAAATCGAAATGGCGGTCAAATTTAAACAACTTCCATTGGTAAAACACATGGTTTCACATAACTATAACGATAGTGTTTGCTTTTTATTATTTTTATTATCGTGAACGGAATTACAGGCATTCAAAGTTTACCTATTCCCTGTGTTTAACAAAAATTTTCAGTGTGGCATCGTTGTTCGAATTCGAGATTTTGAATAATATTATCGAATTTGTATCCGCGCAACGATTATTGTTTTAAGCTTTGTTGTGTTTCCATTTCATATGTTTCCATGGTAACATCTATCTGGGTATTGTAGACCTACACATTATTTTTCTGCCTGAAGAATGGTATCTAGTGCAGCGTTGTGACTTTATTTTCTACAAAAGTGGTCATATCTTCTTAAGGGAGCCATACTGGAGAAAACAGTAAATAAAACTTAGAATCTTTAATCCACAATGGATGCTGTGGTGCTGTCCGTGTCCGCCATTTCGGGATCAGCCTGTATACTGAACTAAGTCAAGTTAAAAACGATGTTTTCGGCAACTACGCGACGGTTTCAAGACGCAAGTTTCGAGCTTTGGGAACAAGGAACAACGTGTCCACACTGATAAAAAGACTGTTGAGAAACAAAAAATGTTTACCAATGTTTCTATATTTTCTTTGATCTTTGCCGCTAAATATGGAAACAAGCAACTTATAGGAACTTTTGTTGCTGCAACCGTAAACAATGAAGAACTTAAATAAACTTTTGGCAACATTCAGAAACAAGTTCCAGGAACAAGCAACATAAACAAAATGTTCCTATGTGTTGCTTTCGGTGTGGACAAGGCTTTAGATGATTATTTCGGTTATTAAATAAAAAGAAAAGACGATTTACAGCAACAGGTATCTAATTAAGGGAGATATATCTGGAAACATTCACCAGGGTATGGTCACATAGTAAGCAAAGACTATAATAGAAGATGAAAAAGCCTTAGAATAAAATTCACTTACCTTTTTCGCCACAATTTTTACAGTCTTTCTGGAATATCCCCTTTTCCATCGAAATTGAAACTTGGGAAATCTTCCTTGTAGGTGGCGATCCATTTTCGTTCTTCATTTTTATATCTTCTGACGATGGAGTGTTTCCACCAACCATAAATGAAGTTAAGGTTATTTGACTGGAGTTCTTATCTTCTTTGTCATCCAGTTTATATTTTGTCATTCTGACAAAGCTGGATGTAGAATTAGTGGCGATTTAACACTCATGAAGACTATTTTTATTTATTAAGCTTAAGCAGTTTTCCAAGGTGAGCCAATATTATAATAATAAAGAGCATTCATTATAATAGACTTCGTTGATGGCCTTGGCAAAATATAGAACTCTGCAATGAAAAAAAAGAGATGTTTGAAGGATGTTGAAGTTATTGACTTACTATTTCGTACATTAAATTAAGTTTTTATAGTGTGTAGGTATACTACTTACATTTAACATCCAGTTTATTTAATCTTTTACCATTAGTTATGCTGGCTAGCTTGATACTGCTGCTCCTAATTTAGGTGCCATCACCTGAAACAAAAATGTTATTAATTTATATGTCTACTTCTGGGAAATATTTTAAATTATTGTTTGTTTTTGATATGGTGACATGTAAGCGTAATAAGGTGTTGATAATTACGTCAAGTACCTATATTTCGGCTTTTTATGCGTGTACGAATTGTTTATTCTGAAATTATTGTTTTTGACTTATCAAATCCTCGTTAGTTTTGCTATTATTATTTTTTTATATAGGTACTATTCACTATTATAGCAAGCGATAGGCGTTTATTTATTATTAATGTGATTTTAAAATTTGTGTTATTTTAAAACTAATTTTGTGTTATATAAATCTTATCTTAAAACTTTGTGATGTTTAAATCTATAAAAAAGATCTATCGGGTGATAATTTTGAAAAATAATGAGAAAATTCCAATTTCTTTTTTGGTCATGGCTGTTCTGTCATTTTTGAAGCTCAAAACTATTTCCTAACAAGTTTTAATGGCCACTTTCCCTGAAAAAAATTGGTCTGAGGCAACTGCGGCTGCACGATGCTTAGTTTCCGAGATATTCCCGGTGATCATTCTTAATGACTCACCCGGTACCTACTTAAGATTACAAATGTAATTTAACTCTATGCGGGGTGGTTAAGACTTCGTTGCTCACTATATGGGATCTCGGAAACAGTAACAAACGAGGTCAGTTAATTGAAAGAAAAAGTGCCTGATTTTATGCCTTAAGAATCTGAAACAACATTTACGTAAACTTTAGACGTTGCTGGAAAATTCTGAAATACTGAAAAAATCCGAGTTTCCTTATTTTATACATATCGTATTTTTTTCAACCGACAATAAATAAATAATTTTTTGGTTTACATAAGTTGTCATGCGCTACTCATTTGACATTACAAAAATTTTCTAATCCGACTAGATTCCAGAGCTTTCACAGTCAAATTACCGTAAAATAGAAGACGAATTAGAACGATTAGATTACTTCCACAAAGTTTCACAAGTTTATTCGTAAATTCAAAAAACTTGTCATGTTTTTTGAAATTTAAATATTTTTATTTTTTATAGTTACTAGAATTGACCGTTTGACATGCCATAACTGTTTCGAATTTTAGATAATACATGTGAAATTTTGAGGAAAGGTTCTTCTTAGACCTTCTTTTCAAAAATAATTTTTCTCATTCTTTTTTGAACTTATGGGAAATATTCTCCTTAGAAACACTTCCGCAATGATATAGCTAGGAGTTTGGCATTAAAAAAATGACGATGACGGCATTATCCAAAAAACTAATGACGTCATATTAACCAGTTTTTCTCTAAATATAGAAAAAGATATATTCGACTACTGCATGACCATACACGTGCGCATTTAATTTATAGCGAGGGTGGAGCATACATAACATAATAATGTATTAGTTTCATAAAAATACAAGAAAGCAACTATGTGCCTTACACTAAACAATGGAATGCCATACAAAACAGGCAGAGAATGCCAAACAGGTCTAAATCCTAAATCATTTAATAATAAACTTTGATGGTATACTTTGGACTTGGTGTTTTTTTATCATCTCATAAGGCAAAATAATTATTTGTTTTTGATCCCACTATCTTATTGAAAGGGATTTTTTTTCTAAAACAAACCTGTGTTTGTTATGCAAAATTTGTATTCGATTAAAATGTGAAATGGTTTTTTCTGAAGGTATAGGTAATAGACATTTTTTAGAGCTTGTTGGTTAGATTATTTTAATCCGTGTGTGTTTTTATTGCTACTCAAATTCATAATTGTTACTTGTTTTTTTACTCTACAAACAGATATGCTTAATTATAGTATTGAATATTATGGTTTTTATATAATATTCTCGTCCTTGACTTTTATAACATTGACCATAAGCTTATCAAATGGGTCTTTAAATTTCCAGTTTTATTTAGTTGAAGATGCGATGAATTTTCCATTTAATTTATTAGCAATAATAATTCAAAATTACCAATTCTATCATTGTTATTTTTCTGTAAATTCCCTAAGTTAAATTTATCATATTCTAAACACCAATTTGAGTAATTTGAATAGTTTTGACCTCATCACGTTGTGGTTTTACTGTCTCTTTAAGTGTAGAGTACTATTGTTGCAGTGTGCTGCAAATACTTAAATATAAGCAATTAACTGTTGTTTGAAAATGCCAATTAATAATAAAACATATTAAATATTCCGTGTTTAAGATAATCATTTGTTATGTAAGATTTTATGCCACTTGCCACTTTTGTATGATGTAAGCTCCTCTTTAATTACACGCATTGTTTTCTAGAGCATATTTCAGCACAATTATTCGAATTAAGTATATGTAGGAATTTATTTTAATTAAAAAGCAATAAAGCTATAGATTGCTTTTTATTTAAATATAATCGGACTGCATGGATATGCATAAAATAATTATTATTAAAAAAACCTTCAAGCTTTGAATTAATAGATTTTTTAATTTTACCACGATGATATGCCCGTCATACATTTATTCAAGCTTATTGTATTAATGAAACTTTTTCCAAGGAAAAAATAGCTTTATGATTGATTGACCTCTTAATAATTCCCAGGCGATTCAAAATAGTAACATTCGTTAGTCTATATTATTAACCTCTGCAAATGTTTAACTAGCCAAAGAATAATATTAATATTTTGATCTCCAACAGATAATACTTTTATCTTAACGCCTTGTGGTCGTCTGGACGACAATTTTGATAGTTTGCTCCACTTTTCACACGTAGACTTTACACAAAACGCTTCAAACTCACCCCACAGTTTCTTCACTGTCATATTTATATTAAGTACCTATATTTAGACAATTCATCTTATTTGCAAAGTCTTTGATGAGAACATCAATACTTGGTTCGTTCAGATTTTTCAATTTGAGTTAAGGCGTCACATCGTCAACCGTTCCCAACAGGAGGACGACAAAAACGACGTCAGAAACCTGATTGGGTGGTGCGTTCGATCATAACAACCTATACAATTGAAAGAGCACTGAACTTGCAAAACTGCAAAAGTGTTTGGAGATACTGATGCCATCTTTAATTAAAATTTTTAGAGCTAGTCTGGCATGGAATTACATACCATCCGCTGGTCGGCGACTAGGGTGGTGTATATGTATATACTCAAGGTGGGTTGCAAAGAACCATATCCCAAGTCGCTAGCCTACCCTATTTTTTTATTAAAAAGTCTGGAAAGGGTGCTAAGTACGTACATGAGAGGGAGTATGTATCCACTGAATGCCGATCAGTATGCTTACCAGGCTGGAAAGTCAACCGACCTTACTCTCAACAATCATTTGAGCAAGATTACTAGGTCTCTTGACAAGAAAGACACTATGGTGGCTGCCTTTCTCGATACAGACGGAGCATTCAGATTCCCTCTATTTGCCTCAAGAGGGATTCCACAAGTCATAAGTGGCTGGACCCGCAACATGTTTGCAAACAGAGCTCTAGCGACCTCAATGAGAGGGAAAATATCGACATTAGGCCTGCGAGGGGGTGTCCGCAGGGAGGATTCATCTACCCTTTGCTGTGGTCCCTTCTCTTCGATGACCTTCTAGCCGTTCTCTCACTATTGAGTGTCTACGTCCAGGCATATGCTGATGACTTGGTCATTCTGATCAATGGAAGATCAGAAGCGATAATTTTTGAGTTCTTTAGAAAGTACTCGAGGTGACTCATCAGTGGTGCGAGAGGGAACACATGCCAATTAACTCTCGCCAAACTGTCATAGTCATAAATACAGAGGCGATCTTAAACTCATAAGTAGTACACTTGAGAATAGATGGGCAGGGTAGGTTGCAGACAAAGTAAACACCACTACTCCAGGTACCTTAAGGGTGGACTATTGATACCTGTAGCGTAATGTTTACTTTCTCGGACATCCTATTCTATGAAAATATTGTAAACGTAAACGAATTATGTTTGTAGCTAATTTATGACTTTAAAATATCTTGAATTGTTCTATACCATTTTCCAGAAAGAGACGGTTGGACTAGTTTAACGCCACCAACTCTTTTGGGAGAAACCATTACATTTGCAGAGGAAGCTAAGTACCTAGGAATCATCCAGGATAAAAAGATTATGGATTAAGGACATGTGAAAGGTTCTGGAGCAAAACATGGGAAATTGAACTCAAAGAAGTATACTGGCTTTATGTAACGGTCGTCAGACCTATGATTGCGTATGGCAGCATCCTTTGGTGGTCAAAAAGCCAGCATGACCAAAACAAAGCTCTCTAGCCTACAGAGACCAGTTTGCTTGGTGATCTGTGGTGCTATCAACACTACACCGTCGGCGGCCACCTTAACACCACCTTTCCAAATTTCTTTGGAGAGAGAGGCCAGATGAACTACATACATAATACTATAAATAAAAATGGCAAGAAGCTTGTCAAAGGTTTGTAACTTGGATCGAACCAGGTTACGGGATGAAATAGAACGTCGTAGTCTACTGGGTGTGCCCTCGGACATAATACCTAAGACCAACATAAGCGGCTATGCTTACAATGTCCTCCTCCCGGGAAGAGACGTGTGGTAGGTCAAGAGAAAAAAACTCCTAACAGCAACTTTTAGATTTTTACCGATAGATCTAAGAAATCTTTTAGTATCAAAGTGAATGCAGAAATCTTTATTTTTTATTTTTGGAAAAATATACGCAAAGCAGTTTTATTACCATAGAAACGGGATAGATTTTCATTTTATTTGAATTGTATTCAGGATATTATGGATACATCTAATTACCTGTCTAATTTTATATCACATTACACAACAAAAATGTATGGCATTCCGATATTTCAGTCAATAGTTCATAATTATAATCGCATTACCTATAGTGATTACCTATATATGAACACGGATAAAATATTCTTTTCTTTTATCCTGCGCAAATTTCACAGAATTATAACATTTTCTGCTCGTTGAAGGTCGAAAAGTAAATAAATTTTCCATGATAAGTACCACCTACTCTCAGTTAGCTTAATTTTTATGAATTTTTATGTGCAAGGCACGCACAAAGTAGGTAATTCAACGTTACCACAAAATATAATTTTAAAGTTTTATATTTTGTTATTTCGTTGAGTTTTTTTAATTAAAAAGATTTAGGTATTTAGTTCAAAAAATGTGGTGGAAAATATGTAACTATTTTTTTCCCATGTTTTCATGTTATTCGGTATAAATAAAACAAAAATCTATTACTTGTACTAGTTTTTACAAAATTTATTTGGATTTTCGAAGAAAATTTTCTTTTTTTTTTACTTTATGCAAAAACCATTTACCGGTAAACCATGAAGCAAGCAATGTGACGTCATTCGGTGAACAATTTCCTTTACTTGGAAAAAAGAAGAATACTTATACCTATAACGTTGAAACAATATTTTTCTCCCTAATTTTTTTAATGCCAAATGATATAAAAAAAAATTTAAGCTGTTGAGTACCTATTAGTCCAGTCATTATAGTAAGTTCACCTCGGAATTCGAGATACCTAGCTGTAAGTCTGTAAATGCTTGTATATTGACACCCTAAAAGTTGTCTCAAAACCTACATATGGTAGGGTGTGCGCAACTAAAATTTCAAGGTCAAAGGTCACAAAAATCGTTTTTTGCGCTTTTTTTGTAAATATCTCATTTCCTATGGGTTTTTTGCTATTTGTATTTATTATCAATATTGTAGAATACAAAATTCTATATACAAATTTTGTTTAAAAATAATTTTCATACTATGAACCGTTTTCGAGATAGAGGGCGGAGAGCGCGCGGTCACAGCATCACTTCAGGTCAACCGGTGCCTCCGGTCGAAAACGCGCTAAAATCAATGATTATAAATATTTGTCAATTTTTATTAACTATTATATTATATTTTATCATTTTTTTCCTAACCTATCCACTTTTTATTCAGTAGTTATTTATTTAACAACACTTACCTGCCCATGTAATTGCAGAATTGTTAATGAAAATATAGGAGTTATATTTGTATTTTAACCTAATTAATATTAATAAATTCTTACATGATGATGAAAAAAAACAAATAAATTATGAATTATTAATCTTTTTATTAAAAAACATCATTCAATACATTTATTTTTACTAAAAGTAAAAAAATGGAATAAAGGGTACAAAAACTACAATTTATAATTTTATTCATCTTCTTCCTCTTCATCGTCGTCTTCCGGCTGCTGGTAAATTTCAAACTGGTCTTCATTATCGTAATATAGCATAAAATAAACATTGATTCTCAAAATCAAACACTTCACCTCGTTTTTTACGGAGTACTAATGGAGAAGTTATACTTTCTCCTTCTTCTTGTTTCCGTTTTGCTGCTTGGATACAGTTTTTACTAATGTAAACATAAAATATAATTTAATAGTTTATAAAAATTGACAAATATTTTTATAGTCATTGATTTTAGCGCGTTTTCGACCGGAGGCACCGGTTGACCTGAAGTGATGCTGTGACTCTCCGCCCTCTATCTCGAAAACGGTTCACAGTATGAAAAATTTTTTCAAACAAAATTTGTAGAGAAATTTTGTATTCTACAATATTGATAATAAATACAAATAGTAAAAAAACTATAGGAAATGAGATATTTACAAAAAAAAGAGCAAAAAACCTATTTTTGTGACCTTTGACCTTGAAATTTAATAGTTGCGTACACCCTACCATATGTATAGGTTTTGAGACAACTCTTAGGATGTCAATATACAAGTATTTACAGACTTACAGCTGGGTATCTCGAATTCCGAGATTCTTACCTAATTTAAGCTTAAATGACAGGACTATATTTCCTAAGATCACCAAGATCCCCATGCATTTTCTCTAAAAACGGTACCATGTTTTGTTTCAACTTTTAGAAAGTTCTACGAAAAATTGTCAAATTTTTTTCATAAGTTCTTTTCTCCAAATCTAATACTTGTCGAGAAATAATACGTTTATCTTTAATTTGGAGACAATTAATGGTAAATATACATTTCCAACGATTTGGAAGAATTATTATTGCAAACGAATAGAAAATATTAACAAATTTAAAGAGTTTTGGAGAATATGTATAGGAAATGAGCAATTAAAAAATTATTTTCTTTACATTTAATTTACAAATGAATTGTTTCCTAATAAAGGTCATTGCCGCATCAGACCACCTACCACAAATCGTTCACGCTTTCCTCGCATTACCGTTATAAAAATCATTAGAAAAACAATAATTAAAACATTTTAATGTATTTTAATACGAATAACTTCAAACGCACGTGCTATATGAGAACTAGAAAACATAATAAATCCCTGCCTAATATTTGAAGTAGTAACTCATACTTAATAGTATTTCATTTCTAATAATTATAAACAATTATCCGGTTACTTCGAAGTAAGAAATTGTTACTTATTACCACATACCTGCCTCGTAATGAAGCAGTACTTTTACAGTTATATTTTCAATGCATGTCACAACATAGACCCTTGCATTAGGAAGTATTATATTATAGCTATATGACTCAAGTCATTATTATTATAATAAATTAAGTGATAAATTTGAATATAGGGAAAAAATTGAAAAAAAAGAAAATTTTGTGCATTATACAGGCTGTCCGGTAATTACCTCCTAATTTTTTAGGAGAATACAGGAGAGGTCATAAAAAATTTCTAAAGTGTCCCTAAAAGGAGATACTTAGCCTAAAAGGGTACCTAACGATTTTCTTCTTTCGCTCTAACTTTTGCATCTATTCGATGAAATTGTGATATTTTCATTTTACAGTGTCATTTTACAGAGTTGAAATAGCTATTTATGATATTAGTGTTAAAAGTGAAGTTTTATGTTGTGAGTGAAAAGGTTTGTGAAATGAGCGAAGCGTAGCGGAGCGAATTGAATAATTTCACGAACAAAATAAAATCACTTTTAAGACGAATATCACGCAATTGTTTTTGTAAAACTGCTCTATTTTGAGAATAAAATAGATGGATAAATTTAGAATGACACTCAACTTAAGTAGTGTACTATGCATAGCAACTTATGCCGACGCTATGGTTACCAACAAATGCTTGTATACAAATAAAAAAGACACTATAATAATTATTATTAATTTCTGAACAATTATTATTATTGTCTTTTGTTCTTGAATAGGTACTTATTTTTTATTAATATGTTTGCCAGTAATAAAAAGAATATGAAATAATCTTACTGCCTATAATTTTGTCTGATTTCATCAGTGTATCAATACACTGATAATCATACATGTTTAAAAAAGGTATTACCTACTAATTATTTCTATAATGCTAGCAGTTTTCGAGATAAATCGTTCTTTAGGTATGCGAAAGACTCAAAAGTTAGATACTAATGTTACACACAAACAGTTAAAAATCAGGTTGTTGTTGTTAAGCCTACCTTACCATAATGGATCACTATTGAGGGAACTTGGTCAAAGAAGTCGATTTATCTCGAAAACCGCTAGTTTTATCGAAATAAAATAAGAGTACCTTTTTTAAAGACTACTGACCGGTGTACTTAAAAAATAAGTTTTCAGCTCTGCAAAATGACACCTGTCAAAACTTTGTAAGTCCGTTCCTCACTTCGGTTCAAAAGTTAGAGCCAAAAAGTAAATCGTCGGGTACCCTTTTGGGGCTGTGTATCCCCGTTTAGGGACACTTTAGATTTTTTTATAACAGACTAGGTTTATTCAGACCTCTAATATAATATGTCTTCGAGAAATTAGGAGGTACTTATCGGACTTAATTTCCTATCCTTACAAAATAGAAGTATTATTTGAAAAAAAACCCTTAAATTTATTTTCATTTGCCCTAGTAGGTGCTAAGTTCTGAAAGACACTTCATAAATTTTTTTTTGAGATGGAAGCGTCAACATTATGTGCAAAAAATGAAAAATCGGTGTACTGAAAATTTTTTAGCTGACAAATCTCAATCTTGAGCAAATCCTGAGTGATTATACAGCAAAATAATTACTGCAATCAGTTATTCCAAACAAAATTTAAAATTGCCGTTTCGAATGCAATAATTTACGATTTTATGTTTAACGTGCTCTCGGAATTTGATACCGTATCGTTAATGAAACCTTGAATTTATAGTTCTCCAGCCCGGGAAATTTTTTCGAATGTTTGTAAGCATTGTATTACGAAACGCGCCTCATGGAAGGTTTATTTCATTTTTATTAGCGGAGATTAATAATAACTGTTTTGTATTCCTGAAAAAATAGCGCGTTAAAAAATCAAATCGCTAAGTTTGAAACAAAGTTTAATCAATTTTATTAGTTTTTCTCACATATTCTCAATCGCTATTAATTGATTAGCAATCCTATTCTGCCAAAAATACCAAGCAATTTTTCTTTACAATTATTAAATAAAACGTTCATTATCAAATATCAGGAATTTTTCATGCCGTAAAATAATACATAGTCGCACATTTACACATGGAAGTCGATCACAGCTCAGCGAATAAAATAATAGAAGAAATATCACCAATTAAAGCCAATCACAACAGATCAGATTCAAGAAATCACCGCATCGAACGCCTTCATACTAGGTTTTGTCACAACCCATTCCAGATGATAATGACAATGTTACATAAATGGAATTTAATACCAAGCGCTTCCTGTATTTGCGGACATCCTGAAGAATCCATCAATCACATCGTCCATCATCCTTTAACCAAATTTTCTGGAGGTTTTCAAGCAATTCATGAAATTTCCACAGAAACAATAGACTGGTTACAGAATTTGAAGCTCTTGTAAACAAAATCTACATTAACAGCCAGATAACCTCAGACGGATGCTGCAAAGTGATTGGAATACTTCAAACCAATCTCAACAGGATGGTGTGTCTAGGTTTTTTAATGGGGGTTTCCCTAGACTATATCTCTCAAAGCAAATGCTTCACCATGATGTCAACATCACATCAGAATATCCTACAGATCGTTCTTTTCCCCATGATCGACGAAACCAATCATATGTAATTTAATAAACTAAACAACATGTTAATCAAAAAATTTATGTTTTCAACCCTTACTTCGTAGAATCTCTGCATACTTATTGATTGTGAATAAAACACTAATGTTTTATAAAATTCTACTGTATATTGATGGATGGTAGAAACGTTACACGTGTTTCGCTACTTTTCATGTAGCATCTTCAGACGTAAATAAAATTATTGATACAGTAACATAGCAACAGTATTAACACATAACATAGTAACGAAACACGTGTAACGTTTCTACCATCCAATAATATACAGTAGAATTTATTCATAATCAATAAACATGTTAATCGTAAGACTGCAATTTGTAATTTCAAACGAATACAGGGTGTCCCAGCTTATTCGAAGCGGTCTCTGTAGGCCAAACGATTGATTTTTTGCAATTTTTTTTTGCAAATTCAAGTACAGGATCACAATGGCCATAATTTAAAATTATTTTGGAGTATACAGAGTGTCCCATATGACAGTGGCATATCAAAGTTATGTTTTTTTAAATGGAATGCTCCTATGTTATTGCATTTTTAGATTGTCTGAGAAGAGAAAATAAGATTGGCTTTTACAGTTGGTGTTTAAATTCAGAAGTTTTTGAGTTATAAACAAGTGAAAATCGTCATTTTTCAAATCCAAGGCCCTGTACAACGAAAACGGTTCAAGATAGAGAAAAACGGCTTACATGTCCCTATTTTAACTTTTTATGTACTATCCTATGGTATAGAAAAATTTTTACTTTCTTTGATTTTTTTATTTGTCGACGCGTGGAGAAACTCAGAATTTTTAAAATTTTTTATCACCCTGTATAAACATTTCATCTATACCATTGGATAGTACATGAAAAAGTAGAATAGGGACATGTAAGCCGTTTTTCTCTATCTTCAGCCGTTTTCGTTGTACAGGGCTTTGAACTTGAAAAATGACGATTTTCACTTGTTTATAACTCAAAAACTTCTGAATTTAAACACCAACTGTAAAAGTCAATCTTATTTTCTCTTCTCAGACAATCTAAAAATGCAATAACATAGGAGCATTCCATTTAAAAAAACATAACTTTGATATGCCACTGTCATATGGGACACTGTGTATACTCCAAAATAATTTTAAATTATGGCCATTGTGATCCTGTATTTGAATTTTCAAAAAGTTTTATGAAAAAGGCCATCGTTTGGCCTACAGAGACCGCTTCGAATAAGCTGGGACACCCTGTATATATATATATGATATGAGCACCTTCGAACAGCCAACGAAATAGCTCGATCGCATTCTTTGAACTTAGATGTACATACACTGCCCTGTACTGGGCTGCAAAGGGGGTGGAAGAAGAAAGCGTCTCTTTGAGGTGAAACAGCGGTTAAAGTTAAAAATATATATTTTTTTTAATTTGTAAATTGTAGTGGCAAAAAAATCTACCACACTGGTAAATTTCTATTAACCACCTTGATCATTATCATTATTTTAGCTGATGATTGTTAGCTTCATAACAATAACACCTCAATAAAACAATTATAGTGGTGGGTCATTTGAAAGTAATCACGAATTCCTTCCCACAAGAAGCTGGTTGTGAATGACTAATTTACAGGAATTCCTACATTTATGTTGTCATAAAACATTTAACAATTAACGATTGTTAATGTGGCATCCAAAAATTGCTTTAAGATTTTTTTTTGTCCAGACAGGACAGAAAAACGACATGAGAAAGGACAAGAGAATTAAGAACAAGATGTCAAACAGATTCATTCCAGCCCGCGTTCGGTTCATTTTAGCTCGTTTCCGCTTGTGCCCCGAGATTGTCAAGTAAGTTAAGGTAGAATTAAACGAATATCTTGTAGGATGCAGAGTTTCGGAGAACGTTTATTGTCTTCACCACCATAGGATAGTTTGCGTAAGTTTCCTGGATATTCTTAAAAAAACTTCAGCCTAGAGAGCTTTCTGATGGGAGCATATTACGGTGGTTCATTAGGTACAGTACACGGTCCACCTGAAACTCAACTGTTATATACATTTTGAATTTGAGTTAAAAGATAATTGTTTTGTTTAAGCACTAATTATAACCAGCAAATTTCTTCATTAGTTGGTAAAAACACAAAATAGTGAACCAGACGAAAAGACAGCACTGACCTGATAAGCAGGACCAGGTGTTATGATAAGAATTTACGTCTAAAGGTGACTCTACACATTTCGGCTGGTCCTTCAGTTGATTTTATATCGTGGCTGAGACGAAAACTTAAGCAGCCTAGTAAAAAATTCCATCATATTGCCTCAATGTAATTTCGCTTGCCTTATGGGTTTAGTTTATCGAAAAAAAGGTAAATTTGGACAATTTTTTTGTCGTGTGATAAATTTTTGGTTTCTTTGATTTTTTTAATGGACAATCACATGAAAAAAACAATATGGCGGACATAAGAAGAATAAAAGTTGACTATGAAAACTCTGGAATCTCTTATACATGACGACTTATGTAAGCCTATAATTTAATAAAAAACAATAAAAAAATACCTATGGCTGAAATAAGAAATAATTTTAAGAAGTGAAATTCTCGAGCGAAATATTATATGAATAAGAGAAAGAAAATTGAATATGTTTTTCTCTTGTCTTTGACATTAGATCAATAACGAACTTGAACATCTAACCCGCAAATTTTCTTTCCCTCAAAATAAAAAATCTCGATTTTCTTGTTTTTCCAGGATTACTTCAACAACGCCTGAAGTTTCATAAATTTTGCTTCAGATTTACCTGTATAAAACAGGGCAACGTTTACATAATTTGAAAGACCTCGTATCTCTTACCGTTTCCGAAATTCCAATAGTGAGCAAGTTAAAAGTAGACAAAATATTTGGCTCCTAATATTCATTATGGCTCCTGGGGTGTATCCTATGGAGCAAGCCGAACCCACCGTGCTCATTATTTTATTTTGATTTCACTTTTTCATTTTGGTCTTAGTTAAAAATTGAAGTTGAAAGTGACCACGGGGTGTATGTACGTGAAAAGAATAGGTAAAAAGATTGAGGTCCTGGACCTGTTAAAACCAGTACGATGGTGCATATTTATTTATTCAGTTTTTTGTTAATCTCTTGTCTTTCACCCACGCGCTCACTAAAAGATTTTAATGTAATAAAAATTAGCAATTTTATAAATCCCAAATCACTCATTGAAGGTGATTACACAAGTTGCGAATCACTCAGTAACACATTCATAAATATGCAGTACATAATAAACTAAATGAAAATTAGGATGTAATCAAAATGTTAATAGTGGTTGATTACTATAATTTACAAACCAGTTAGATCACGAAATGTTCAAAATATCTAATATTTTGAATTAATTATTAATGAACTTAAATTATTCAAAGCCAAATATTTTTTGTGAATCTACTTCTTTGGAAAATACTAAAAAAATCCATAATACAATTCATAAATCGATTGAATGAGAGAAAAAAATATAAAGTATGTGAGCGGCCTTGAAACAATATAAAATAAAAATATGTACATACAAGGTGGCCCGACGAAAAAGTACGCGCAAAACGCCGAAACAGGTCAATTCTGTTATCAAGGGAGATATATTTGGCTGACAAATTTAACTATCCAAGTTCATCCCCTTAGCACGGGTATCTACCCCTTTGCTTATCATCATAGGGAACAGATATCGAGTGATACGTAATTTGAAAGATTATACTTGAATTCTCTTTACAACGAAATATCAATTTTTGGGCTTTGCAAAAATATTAAATACAGAGCAAATCGATAAAATAGGTTTTCCTAACAACTAACTATTGCTTCTTTATCTTTGGAAATGTGCGGAGAGAATAATTTTTAATAAAATATACCACTTCCTGGTTACTATCACGGCCGCTAGTGAAGTGCGTTGTTGTATTAAAAAAAATGTTAGCTTATTTCTTAAAAAAATTACGTATAATGAAGTAAGTAGGCCTTTTTGATCGATTCGTCCTCGAGCCCCCTCGATAACAAAATTGACCTGTTTCGTTTCTTTTCGCGTACATCTTCAGTTTCCAAGTTATTATCGTTGGGCAACCCTTTATACTCCTACTATGTATTAGAAAAAAAATAACCCGTTTTTAGTAAACCATAGTTCTTTTTTACAACTCATTTTTTCAACAATATCACAGCCTCAGCTGATAAAAAATTTATTTAATCTTTAAATTTTGTTGTGACACAACTCCACGAAAGCAAGCCTTAAAGCATTTTAGTCTAAAACTTAGGAGTTAGGAGTATGGAGATAAGGAGTGATTTAGGCAATATTTTTTCTTTCTAGCCATGAAAACTCGAGGAGAATACTTCTTCTTCATCTTCATCACTCGTCATTGAAGCTAAAGAAAACAATATTCTTGGGAGGGTTGGTTGGAATCTCAAACCAAAATTTTATCTGAGACAAGGATATCTAGTTCAACTGTCTCTGTTCTTCAAATCATTAGGGTAGTGTCAGAAAGACCCAGACGCTCAGCAAAAGAACGGTTATCTTGGAATTATGAGTGAAGATCTTTAAGAATACCATGCAACGTGTTAAAATCGATGAAGGAGTTCCGAATTATTGAAACTTTCATGAATTTTGATTTTTAAGATTTTGTAATATAAGTATCTAATATTTTGAATACTTAAGTAGATAAGAGAGAATTGTGATTAATCTGAGCGACTATTTTAAAGTGCTTTATTTGAAAGGCGACACCCTCAAAATTACAGCAATGTGATAAACTCTTTTTCATTATTACGTTTACTGTAAGAAGAATTGTGTATTATTTTCCTGTATACTCTTAGTGTATTCTAGTGTATTCCAGTACAAAATAGCTTAGAAAATTTTCCCTAAAGGCACCCGAAGTTTCAATATAAATCCCCTCCCTCCCAAAAGTATAGGTGAAGCACCGAAGGAATTTTATAAATTGTAAATAAATTTGAACAAGATTATTCGAACAAGATTCATTTTAAAAGACCTATTGAAAGAAACTTTATCTTGATAAAGGGTTTATTCTATCGAAATAAATCATGATACATTTTTTATGTAAAAAATTATAAATAAACAGACGAAAATTAAAAAACCTTAAAAATTTGTCAAAATAAATGTATAATCAGGTTTTTTTCTTCAAAGTGAATGACTAACAGCGGGTATTATAAAGGCTCATTAAGTTAACGGGCAGATTTCTGTGGCCATTTCTGAAGAAGGTATCGAGTCTAAGTGGAAATTTTTTGAATGTATCTATTCCTGACATGAAAAAGATTACAAAAATAGAAGTTAATAGAAGTCATTTCACGTCGATATTAGCTTCAAAATCGAGCACAGAAATCTGCCCGTTAGCCTAATGAGCCTTTATAATATTGGCTGTGAGTGGTTTTACCCCGAGGTCAATGTTAGTTCTACGAAAAATTAGAATACACTATTATTCTTAACATTACAAATTCAAAATCATGCAAAATTAAACCAAAATTGATCAAAATTGATCCACTAATAAAAAAGTTATTGGAAAAAATTGATTTCTCGCCCATAACTTGCAAGAGGTTATATCTTTGCAGAGGTGCGTTGGGGGAAAAATCTTTTTGGATATTTTTCAAATTATATTTACAAAATATACTCAAGTAGGGGAAATTGCCCACATATTATGGGACAGCCTGTATATTGACTGATATTTTTAAGTGTATACGAGCAAGTATAATAATATTAAACTTAATAATAATAATGGTTATCGGCCATATAATACCCAACTAAGATATCAATAAAATAAAACAAATTGAGTAGGTCAAATGGGTATATGTAATTTCAAATTTCAAATCAAATGAAATTATACCCATTTGACCTACACAATTTGTTTTATTTTATTGAAATATTAAACTTGTCTGATAGGTGAGAAGATTTTTTATTTTCGAAAATTAGGTTACTAATTTTTATTTAAGGTTATCATTCTGGGGAGTTCTGGACCAAAATGAAATCAATCGCGTACGAAAAACCAATGAAAGCATTATACAGTGTGTAATATTGCGAAAAAATTTAAAGACTGATTCTTTGGTCAAAAATAAACAAAAAATTTTCTATTAATGTGTGTTGGGAAATGCACCGTTTTTGAGATACAGAGTGTCAAAGAAAGCTTATTTTTCTAGTTTTTTGAGGATATCTTGGGAACCGTTCGAGATACAGAACTCAGCTTTTGTACATATCATATCATTTATCCAAGCCACATTTTTAATACAAAATCAATTTTTTTTTCATGTTTCATTTTAGGAGACCTTAGGATTGATCGAAGTTTTTTTGCCCTTCATTTTCCGACACATAAGTAATTTGAAACATCCAAAGCGAGTTTTTAATCGTAAATCAAGGTTAAAAATATGCTTTTGAATTGTCAATTTGCCCAGTGTCATAGATCTTAGGGCCAAAAACTGATTCCTATGTGCCAACCCAAATCTCCATCAATGGCAAATGAAACTAACATTAGTTAGCATTAAAAAAGTAGCTAACATCAGTGATAAGATCTGTATAAAATTGAGTTCTCTATCCTATACGGTTCTCGAGATATCTTCAAAAAACTGAAAAAATAATATTTTTTTGACATTTTTTTAATTAGATATTTTTATATTTTTCCAAAAAAATATTATTTCTCTAGTTTTTTGAAGATATCTCGAGAACCATATAGGATAGAGTAATAGAAATAGATTAATGCTTTTTTTAATGCTAAACCATTTTTTTTCATATGCCAGTAACGGAGATTTTAGGGTTGCGTGGGTTTTTTTGCCACTAATATCTAGTGGCAAAATCGACACTACGACACTGGGCAAATTGACATTCAAAAAGCACCTTTTCAATCGCCAAGATTTTCTACCCAATAAAGGTACTCTTGGTCATAATTGCCAACGTGAGCCCTTTTCGAGAAAAATTGCCATTTACAATTATTATTAGAAACTCGCTTTGGATGTTTCAAATTATGTGTCGGAAAATGGAGGGCAAAAAAACTTCAATCGATCCTAAGGTCTCCGAAAATGGCACATGAAAAAAAAATTAACTGGTATCTCAAAAAAATACACGTTGATACACGTTAATGGGAAGTTTTTGGTTTATTTTTCTCCACAGAATTGCTTTTAAATTTTTTCGCAATATTTAAGATACCTATAATACTTCACAGCCGAAATAAATTACTTAAAAATTAATTTCGGGGAAACAGTAAGCAGAAACTTACGTTTGGAAGAATAATTTCACTGATGGAGAAGCGGCGAAATTGTTTTTTTTTTAGAAATGTCAGTTACTGCACGATTATTTGGCCCTGAGGTATAGACCATGTATAATCCTACCACCAACTGAATAGGATGCCTAAAAAGGGACGATTAAACCAATCGTCCCTTTTTTTAAAAAAAGTCTACTAAACCAGTAGACTAAAATAAAACCAGAGAAAACTAAGAACTATTCAGGCAGCTGTGGCTAATATAGGTAATACAGATACGCAATAAAGAAAATTTTAATAACCTATTATGTATGATTTACATATAAATTTTACTTGGACTTTGGAATATTTAAAAAAGTATTTAAATAAGACTATTTAAATGAAAGAGAAAAAGCATATTTTATTTATGATTGTTTTTTAATCCTTATAATATTTGAAAGTATTGTTTAATGTCAAACACATTACAGCTGAATTTTTGAGTCCGTCAGGTGTCTCTTTTGATTTTAAAAACAAAAACAAGTTAACTGAAATTCATAAATTTATCTACAAGTTGACATTTATCAGGTCATAAGGTATTCACGTGATAAATGCATACGATTCTACGCCTTTCAGATAAATTCAGGCCGGTTTTAATTATCTCAGAACGTAAGGAGGGAGCTAAGAATCGCTTAATGTGGTACATTAATTGGCGATGACAAAAACCCCCTAATGTTCGAGATAATTAAGGCACTTAATTTAGAAAATTGCTGTCATTTCTTTAAATCTGGTTTTTCTTTAATGCTTCAATTAACTAATTTATTTGTTTGTGAAGTAGGCCAGTAGAAATATTATACCAGAATTCATCTGAATAACTAATGACATATTGGACAAATTTTTAAAAAAGAATTCTCTATGATTTTTTAAAGTAATTATCATTTCATAGAATTGAGTTGCGAGGCCTAACTTAAAAGTCTATTTAAATAACTAAGAAGATACCCTGCTCTGGATTTCTATAAATATGAAGGAAATTCATATAACGAGGTTTGAAGTCTTATAGATATTGCTTTGAACTCTAATAATAATAATAATTGTAAATTGTGCAATTAAAACGGGTTTCCTAAACATATTGGTGGAAAAAATACCATAAAAAAGATATAATTATGATATCTTGAATATGATGCCAATTAAAATATTAATTCATTTCGTCACTTAAAAAAAAAAATGATTTGAAGGTTTACCTATCCAGCACTTGATAATAGGGTCTGTTTATTTTCAAATTACAATACAAAAAATTTTGATTTTTTTGACACCCACGCAACATTCTGTTACCTTAAATCTGTAAATGGTTTAATAATTAGGTTTGATAGCTGAACCCCGCAACCATTAGCGCTCGTTAACTTAAGCTCATTGTCGCCTAAAATTGTTATAAGAAACAACCTAAACAATGATAATTACTTCCGGTTATTTGATTGTAGTTTTGGATGTTTTGTTGATATTTGGATTGAAATCTATAGGTACTCGCATTTGCTGTGATATTAATTTACTTTCTAAGTTATGCTGCTCACACTACATATTAGGAACGCACGCATGAACTCAAGCACGGATTAACGCACGCACTTTTGCTCATACACAAAATGCGATACACATCCAGAAAGGTGTTAATAAATTGGTTGAATTGGACGACGTTTTGGTTTACTCAAACTATTGCAAGAACATAACAAACTAGATTATTGCACGACACTTATTCATAAAATTAAATATACAATTAGAATAGTAATCAAGTCTCAATAAAACTTTTCATTAGGTACTGCTTTAAAAAAATATTTTAAAAGGCAATTTTCAAACAGGTTTTGTAAACAAAATTTTTAACACCAAAATCGCCATTCAGAATGTTTGATTAACATAAAAAGAAGAATGTTAATAATAGTTAATAAGGTAAATTCCACCCCCCAACATGGCGGGTGGAAAGAGCTTAGCCTCTTTTGTCATGTCATCACTACTTCATCTCGAAGTTGGTGTTATAACAGCCTGATTTTCAGAGTACCTATCTACTTAATAAGAAAATTCTATAAATTCCAAAGTGTTTACCTGCATAGAAAAAAATCATTTCTGAATAATAAAAATATTGAAAAGTACTTAATAAGGGTTGCGAATATAAAATATTTTCTAGCAATTACGCTTAAAATACCTAATTGCCTAAGAAATTGCAATAAATAAATAAAATAAATCAGAAGTAGCCACCATTCAACAGCCTTTGATTTCTAAAAACTTTCGATTTCTTTAAATGTTCAAATAAAAAATTGAGTTGTTCAAAAAATTCTACTCACCTAGAATCCACTCCGGAATGGTGGGTTGGTAAGCACGTCCTTTTAAGAAAAAAAAATGCCTGTAAAAGCTCAAAAAATATAAACGCACTGAAAACTTCATCCAGATTTCGACTTCCTGTTCGTATGTCACTTTGTAGCGAACTGGCACAAGTAGCCGGAAAAATAATCCACCTGACTAGATCGCGTAAGGTAAGGTAAGAGAATGAAGTGGAAAGTAACCTGTCAACCACAACACGCGGCTTACACTGGCCACCGTCATCCTCAGTGCAAAATTTATTACCGCTGCAGGTTGTTATAAGCTTATTGTGACAACAGGTGAAGTTTTCTTCGATCTATGACGTGTGGAGCGCACGCTTCTTGAGTTTTTTTAGGGCATTACTTTCGGATTATGCAGACGTTTTTCGTGGTTACGTCCTCTGATGATAGAAATAGAATATTTAAAATAAATTATATGCAAATACATAAATTAATAATATTGCATTAACAACACCCTATTTTGGGGTATTTAATTTATTATCTTGTTTACTTAATTATATAAACGACCATGTTAATTTAGGGTGATTGATATTATGTAAGCTATAGGGTGAAAGTAGTCCTTTTAATTAATTCGTAAAGATATTTACAAATTGAAACCAAATTATTATTGGTCAGGTAATTTCACACTGAATTTAGAGTACTTACCTGTCTATAGCTTGATCTTGACAGGTAAATACTCTATAGCTTGAACATTATACAGTACATTATCCACATCAATCCAGACTCTCAATAGAGGCCTCAAATTTGACTGCCTGTGGTGTATCCTTTGGTGCAAACCTAACCAACCGTACATTTTTGTTAATTTTAATTTCATTTTATTAATTCTTTCACTATCGTTAAGTGATCAAAATTGTGCTATGTGTTAGTAAGATACTCTGATGAGTTCCAAGTAGAACGAAACACCTATTTTTAATTTCCACCTCTACTCACAGCACAATATCGATGAATGCCATACTGTTTCTCAATTTGTCATTCATCTCTTGTCTCTCAATAGTGGGTCTACCCAGAATTTACCTTACCCAGAATTTACGCAGAATCTCTCACACTTTAGCTTCCGTATTGCCTCGGATTTTCTCGGGGCGAATTACTGCATCTGGCAATCCGCATCGAAAGCCGGACCGTGTATTATTCATTCGTAATTCAAACTCAACACTATTACCAACCCATTTACAGGACTGATATAGACAATTTTGAATGATTACGCACCATTACATCCCAAAAACCAAAATGTACACACCTAGATGAAATAATAACAAAATTACCCATTAATCTCACATAAAGTAACAATAGAATAAAATCACATACACTGAGACCCAGTTGTTCTTGACTCACCCTGTAAAATATTGGTTTATTGTGCCGTTTTAACGGGATTTTTTTTTCATGATAGTAGGCCAGTAGGACAGTTTATCACGCAGTAAGTAAAATTTCAAGAAGTCATATTAGCGATTTTCAATTATTATTGATCTCTCAATCTTCTTTCAAAATGGTTTTATATCAATTTTAATCAGAGCGGACGGTAGCTCGAGTGCAGAATACTAAGTTGAGACTGCCACTATCTGGGTTCGAATCCCAGTCTCTTATTGGTTGTTTGTGTTCGTCTATTTACTTTTTTATTTTTTTACAAATGTGTCTTGGCTGTGTGAGCTAGTTCTTAAAGCCAAATTACCAGAGTGGAGCGATTATGTCTTATGTACCTTAGTTAAGATCGATGTTCCCTCTTTTTCTAAGAAAATCAAATTTTGTTCAAAACCTGTTAAGTATTCCCGTTTTTTTTTTATAGGTAGGTAATCTAAAATATCAAGAATTTATATATGAGCGATCTTAACAGTATCGTGCCCAGATTTAAAAATCGATATTAAAAGAATTTTTGAAAGTTAAATTTGTCTATAAAACTGTTAATACGCACCAGGTTCCAAAAAAATTAGGGCTAATATTGTTATGAGAGATGGTAAATCCAGTGGCGTGCCTAGATTTTCTTAAAATTACTAAATGAATTCGAGATTTTTACTTTTACTATAAATTTTAATTTTACTATAAAATCGTAATACTGAAGAGATATCAATAAGATTTAGTGTAGTGTTGTTTTGGGAGATGTTGAATTCAGTGGTGTGCTAAGGTTTCTTCTAAAAAAATCGCTTTAATGTATAAATTCCGGAAATTTAATTATTACTAAACACTGATCTAGTAAGCCTTTGATTTTCCGGTTAAAATCTCACAATAAATAAATATTAAATATGATTTTATAGGGTGACTCAAAAAACAAATATGTCACACTGTACACAGGGTGAATCAAATTCGAGCTACTAATTAGGATTTCGGAAACTAGAATAGATACGGCCTCGGTTTAATTGGGGAAAAGTTGTTAAATTTAAAGCTCAATAATAATATGAGAAAAAAATGTAGTTAGGTATCTCTGATAGTTTTTTTTAAGAGAAAAAAAAACTGAAATTTTTGATATTTGAAATTTCCATCTAATTATTGGCTTATTTGAAAAGATATAAAAAAACTGAAATATTCTCATGGCCACTTTTTATTTGCCATAATACTATGTGATAAGATTGAGGGTTACACGTTTCGAATTTCCACTGCCATCATCAACTTTATTTTTTTAAATACGGCCCGGATTTTTATTTTTATTTTGGAAGGAATTGGTGCACTTAGTTCATTCTATTCAGTTTTTTTCTGAGTTTTAGAAATTTCATTAAGATAAATAAAAAAAATTCAATACGGTCCAGCCCCGTATTATAATTATAAATTTATAATAAAAAATACCTTTTTTACAAAAGGTATTTTTATAATAGTCATGAAAATATGCATTAGGTGTTAAATGTTCTTCTTTGTTTTGGGTTTTAGGTTCGATATTAAAATATTATTTTTCAAAAATATTTTTATAAAAATGAAACGTTTCGGGACCGATTGGTCTCTTGTTCACGCAAAAATAATTGTAAAAAATATGTAAAAACTTAAAAATACTTTAAAAAATCATAATTATTATACTAAAATGTCGTAAATGGTTTGTTTTTAAATTTAAATTTTAGAAAAAATACAGGGTGTATCTAAATAACACCAAAAAAAATTAAGGGGTGATTCTGTGATGAAAATTAAGGGGGGTATTTGGTATAGAATTTTTCGAAAAAAATCTCCCCGAAAAAGTTACACCCCTCCGAAGAATTAAGAAAAAATGGTTTTTATTTTTTATTTTCCCTGTATATTAAGCTAAAGACACGAAAATTGGTAAATATTAATTGTCAATGTAACTACATATTTTGAATTTTTTTCAACCCTGAAGTATGCTTAGAAGGGATTGAAATAGTCAACCCCTAAGATATTTTACCATACAAAATGTTTTTTTTAGATTAAAAATTTTCTCTAAAAAAACAGGGCTGAATAGCTCAATGAATCTACAAACTTTTTTATCTTCACAAGTTGTTTCGAAAACTTAAGCATTTACGAGAAAAAAAATAAATGAAATGCATTTTCACAAAGATGAGCTAACGCGAGGATATTTTGCCTTAACGTCTAGTGGTCTGTGCTTTGCAGTGACATTCATAAAAACAATAATACTGATAGCATTATTATTGTATTGTTGACCTTCGACAGTTTCTTTTTCATTCTTTGTTTACTATTGTTTTAGTTGTAAGAATCTTTGCCTAATTTTTTGGTTGGCTATTGTTCAATAAAACACTATTTATAACATGAGCTTGCAATACATTTATTTTTTCTCTCAAGTGCGCAAGTTTCAGAAAAAACTTATGGAGATAAAAAAGTTTGTAGATTAATTCAGGCATTTGTGAGCTATTCAGCCGTGTTTTTTTTTTTAAGAAAAATTTTAATCTAAAAAAAATTGTAAGATAAAATATGTTAGGGGTTGACTATTTCAATCCCTTCTAAGCATACTTCAGGGTTGAAAAAAATTCAAAATATGTAGTTTCATTGACAATTAATATTTACCAATTTTCGTGTCTTTAGCTTAATATACAGGGAAAATAAAAAATAAAAACAATTTTTTTTTTAATTCTTCGGAGGGGTGTAACTTTTTCGGGGAGAGTTTTTTCGAAAAATTCTATACCAAATACCCCCCTTAATTTTCATCACAGAATCACCCCTTAATTTTTTTCGGTGTTATTTAGATACACCCTGTATAAGTAAATTAATTTTGACATTTTATGTGTCTGCTTTTGTTTATTTATATTTCATTATTGTGTTTGTTACGTGTATTTTTATTTATATGTATGTTATTTTTTCAATCCAGAATATTTTGATATTGAATATTTGACTATTTTTTTTAAAGTAGCCGCGAGAATGTGTTTTGATATCTTTTCAAACAAGCCAATTAGATGAGAATTTAAAATTTCAATTTTTTTTTAGTTTTTTCAAAAACTATTGGATTTTATTTTTGGGCCTATTTTTTTTCTCAGATTATTATTGAGCTTTAAGTCTAGCAAGTTTGACCCAATTTGACCGAAGCCGTATCTCTTCTAATTTTCGAGATATCCCAATGATGTAGCTGGAATTTGACTCACCCTGTATATCTACCTACACAATACAAACCCAAAAATCAGGATGTTATTTAAGGGTCTGTACTAACTTTAGGGGCCTTTTCCTGGACCAATTTTAAGTCGAAGAGTTCATGTAAACATATGTCCTAAAATACCTGGTTTTCAAGATACAGAGTGTTTTTTTGTCGGTTTTTTTATTATTATCTGAAACATTACTTTGCCGATACTGTTGAAATTTGGCAGTATTATTAAGGAGCTCTTTTAGCCTCAAGTAGATTAAAATTATCGAGTTCAGTGGCGTCCCGGGGGCAGCTTCAGCAGTATTTATTTTGATATTTTTTTTCAGATTGGACGACTAAAAATACAACTTTTATGTCTCTGAACTTTTCCTCCTACTCCCCGCCGTTTTTGAAAAATTATTAATTTTAATGCTTTTATTTCATCAATTTTTAGTAGACTTAAAATTTTAAAGCGGCTTCAATTTTTTTTTGAAAAGGAAGTAGGATTGAAAAACAATTTAAGAGACAAATAAGTTGCCTTTTTAGATACACAATCTTAAAAAATAATAAAAAATTTAAAAAAGTCAGTGGGGTACATTTTCTTTGCAATAATGTTAGTGAAGGTAAAAAAACAATGTTTATATGAACTTTTAGACTTAAAATTTAAGTTAAGTAACACCCTATATACAGGCTGTCCACGTAGTCTCATGCAAAGTCGTACATATGGAATAACATCGACATTTTTCATTGAGTTTTTCATGTTTTAGAATTTGTTTTGTCTTTTTTTTTATGAGCGAATTTAAGTGGTATTGGCGTAAGTAATATTTCATTAATGTATTTACCAGTAGATTGAATAAGGTAGAACTTAGCATTAATAAAAGCAGAATTTTGCACGAAAAAACATTCTTCCGTCAACTGGAAAATAATCATAATATTCCCCCTTGCAACCCCAAAAACCGTGGACTTCTTGTCAGATTTAACTAACTTCCTGTATTTTATGTTAGATAATAATATGTAAGTAATACAAGTTATTTTTAGTTCTCTGACGTCTTTTTGGTATTCTCTTGTTAAAACGGACGTGATGGGTGTCACATACGATTTGTGCTTTATCTGTATAAAATTACTGTCGGATCATGTAGAAAGTGTCTCTAATTATTCCTGGTAATGACAAAATTAATCATTAGTACGTCATAGATGCATAAATAAATCTACTACTAAGTACAAGCTGTTTTGTTGCTGAGTAAGTATTTTATCCAGGGTGATTCAGGATGAGAAATGTCTTCGATAGGTAAGTATATACAGCACATCCGGAAAAATGTGCTTATTTATGCTGAAATTCTCACTTTCGAAAGATCCCACGCTCACAAGAAAAATTAAATCTTGAATTGTTTAAATTAATTTTATCGACTTTATTGTAATATACAGGGTTAATATACCGACAAACTTTTAGAGGTAGAGCGGGCGTCAAAAGAAAAAACATTTGAGATAAACATTGTCCAAAAACGCTTTGTTTTCTAGATGCGGGGTGTTAAAATAAAAAAAAATGTAACAGTTTTTGGTCATAACTCCTGTTACTTTGAACCGATTTTGATGAAACTTGGCAAGAACAATTTAACAAACAAAGATCTTTAATTTTGTTATTTCAAGTTTTGTCTTCCAGTGGCGTAGATATTAGGTTTTTTTCCTTTTCCCCTTTTTTCCTCCCCATATTTCACGACACTGGCTTTATTGTAGCATACAAAAACGTTATTTAATTTTTTTCATACAATGCTCCGTTCTTGAGATGTTTGAAGTTTCCTCTGTCAATGTCACAAATCATTTTTCATAAAAATTTCAGTCAAATAACTTTTATTGCAATCAATAATTTTGCAATGTAGGTAAATGGCTCAAAATTACCTGACAAAACTTCAAATATCTCAAAAAACGCTGGTCCGTGTGAAAAAACTAAGAAATATTTTTTGTCCAAAAATGCAGGTGCTATTGAATAACGTTTTTGTATTTGCAATCCTGAAAATCTACGCCACTGGAAGACGTCTACAAAACTTGAAATAGTAAAATTAAAGTTCTATGTTTCTTTATTGTTCATTTCGAGTTTCATCAAAATGTTTGTCGGTATATGTACGATACACCCTGTATAAATTGGATTCTTTATATGATTTGACATTATTAGAATATCACCATACCTGCCTTAAAGAAATTATTGAGGTTGCTATGAAAGTCTTCATTAATTCCAAAAAGTTTTGCTCAATTAGCAACAAATTAAATTATTCATCATCATTGTGTTTGGGAATTTCGACAATGGTGCTTGTATCAATGAACGTAATTAGAAGCAATTAGTTTACCTTTATCATTTTCCGGAATCTTGCTTATTAATAATTTAATGAGCTGAGGGTTTTCCAGAACCATAGTATAAAAAACTACTGGTGGTTGGAAATAGAATCATTTCTTAGTAACTAGCATAAAACACCGAAAGGTTATTATGCTTATTCTTATTCTTATGTTTTGATTAAGTATTTATTGATAATTTTTTTATGTCTCATTCTGTGTATTGTAATTAATTGATTTTTATATCAGAAATAAGAGTATTACTCTCACTAAAACTATTATGTACCTCTTTAGTCCCCCCCGCACTTTACATTTTGAGCAGAGTGAGACAGAACTTAGGTACAAAAAATAGATTAAAAAGCACTAATTTGACCAGGTAGTTTTTGAGGTAAAACTGATGCGTTAAATGCCAACGATGACGTTCTTTATCTCACGTTCAGTGATAGAGACGTTCAGTCTCTATCATCAACCTCAAATGGGCTTAAGGGGAATGGGCTTGAGTGAGACGTCATTTTGAAGATATTTTAATGACGTATATTTTGACTCTTTTTGAATGCATTCGATAACATTCGAAAATGATTTTGAAAAATAATGCCGGCCAAGCCAGGATGGGACTCACGATCTTTAGCTCCGTGGCCAGCAGTCTCCACAACTGAACCACGAAGTCACAGAATGATCATGCTTGTACACACTACCATGACAAATTAAAAATTTGGACTAAAACTTTTGCTGATTTCATCTTGGTTTCTATTAATAGACGATAATTACGATTTCTTTGTGAATGTAGGTGAAAGTACCCTAATTATAAATAGGCAACATTGACACTTCCATTACAAGCGACTTGATAACGCGAAGAGTAGCTGACATAAATAATATTGGAAAACTATCACGTGTTTTTTGTTTTTATCGCTTAAATTAATAAACAAATAGGCAGGTGTCTTAAAGAAATGCAATGTATGGGTGATCTTACGTGTTGAGAATTCGTAGGAGTCACGTTTTGAGCAGTATCAGCATTTCACAATGGTGTTAGTAATACCATGTTTCCAATTTCAATAATAACATTCTGGATTATTATGATTTGATAACGGATTTTCTTTAATGGATCGTATTACCTTTTCAGTGACATGAAGATACACACACGCGCGATTATCCAGTTCTGCTGAGTCTATAGTACTACGATTTAAATGGTATAGAATTTAAACTGACCCATTTGCATTCTAATCAGGTGTATTATTTTCTAGAATAGTAACGCAATAATCAGGGGGGGATTATGATTTTTACCCCCATAGGCAACTATAATATCATAGCACCCCCTCCCCTTCCTCGTTCAGTGGCTCGTGAGGTTTTGAACTTGAGGTTCTGCGTAAATAAATTAAATAAAGTCAAAGGGGGCGCGGATTTATGTGTTTAAGTTATTCGTTTTTAAAGTCATCTCTACAATAAATAAATCACAACAGTTGAATGAATTATGGTAAATAGGGTCATAGAATTTTCAAATATTCTTGCTTGCCACTTTAGGTAAATCGTGCAAATAATGATGGAATAAAACAATAAATCAGGCCGGGACGGTACTGTGTTATTTTTATCTCGGGGATCGGTTTGTATTAAACAATTATTCGAACTCAGCTTTTCGCTCTCTTAAAGCATTTGTTAAATAATGATTATTAGGTGATGGCGCTTCTGCGCCTCATAAGGGCTCTTCTGCGCCTCCCAAGCCGTTAGCGCTCCTAGACAACTGCCTATTGTATTCCCTTATTAATCCGGGTCTGCCAATAATATTTTGCAGCAAGATAAATAAAATGATGCTTTAAAGTTTCATGAATTTTCAAAAAAGTCTGAATTTGAAGTAATCATGCTTATTAGTTATTAGAGAAAGAAAGCACTTACAATAATTAGGGATTTATTTATAAAGTAAAATAAATAATTCAAATCCATTCGGCTAGTCTAGGTCGTTATAATTAATTCATTGTAGTTAAGTACTTTGAGAATTACAAAAACATTTGAGTACCTATGTTAAGTATAAGATTGTATTATTATTGTGTTCAGTCTGCCATTATATTAAGTAGTCTTGTATTACAAGAGTCCCAAGAAACTTACCACAGTCAACGATCCAAAACTAACCCAAATAAAGTGTAAACAAAATTTCTTAGACATGCCATGTATAAACATGTACCTGCCTAATAATATAGTAAATTTAAATTTGAAGTCCCATTTCATGTTTTTTACACGAATCAGACTTACTCCTGGAATTTCACGGTTCATATGACAGGAACATTGCTACAATGAATGTTTTATTGTGTGATAATACTTCAAGGCCAATCAATTGTGCATTATTGTTAAAAAATAACTCCACGTTCCTGGTAGCATTAAATTGATAGATACCTACATAATATACATAATACCATCCGGATGAAACGAATTAGATTGGTATTTCTGTTTTACATGAACGAGAAAAATGAGTGATTAACAGTCCTGTAAAATTCTGCCCAGCCTTGTTTCCTGTGTGCTATGCTTCTTTTCGGAAGTATAGTCAATTAAAACATACCTGCATGGGTATATTGGTAGCGAAAAAGTTTTATTTTTTAAATGAAGCCCTCGGTGGAGGGCTTCAGAGTTAACCACCAAGGTCACTAGACCTCACTCACAACCTTAGATTATTGCCTCTGGGACTGGCTGGAATCTCAAGTTTAGCAAATATGAGTAAGTGAACACGAGAAAGCCACTAGGTAACTCAATCCACAAATAACGAGCTCACGCATGTTCACTATTAATTATTATATTTAAGAAAATTGTTTAATTAATTTTTTTTAATCCTTGAATTCACTGTCAAAAGGGGAGTCCCTTTGTAATTGGAAAAGTTATCATTTTATTGACACTTAATAATAGCAAACGCTTATATTAAAAAAAAAACGAGTTGGGTACTACTGGGTTATATTCTCGTAGAGGTAATTACAATAATTAGTCGAGTCAAGGAAGTAGAATGAATGAACAGGTACATACTAAGCGAGTCCTTCAGAAAATTGTTCAGAGTGCTTAGGGTGTTAACATACCAAAAGTCCTGACGTCTAGATGGGGAGCCGGGTGAATAGGAAGGGGGGTCCCACTTTTGGGCTTTCCTGTTATATCTCAAAAACGTTGCGTCGTAGTAACATAAAATTGGCTCTAGTATAGTATCAACAATACAGGGTGTCCCAGCTTATTCGAAACGGTATCTGTAGGCCAAACGATGAATTTTTTCTAAATTTTTTTTGCAAATTCAAGTACAGGATCATAATGGCCATAATTTAAAATTATTTTGGAGTATACAGAGTGTCCCATATGACAGTGGCATATCAAAGTTATGTTTTTTTAAATGGAATGCTCCTATAATATTGCATTTTTAGATTGCCTGAGAAGACAAAATAAGATTGGCTGTTACAGTTGGTGTTTAAATTCAGAAGTTTTTGAGTTATAAACAAGTGAAAATCGTCATTTTTCAAGTTCAAGGCCCTGTACAAGGAAAACGGCTTAAGATAGAGAAAAACGGCTTACATGTCCCTATTTTAACTTTTCATGTACTATCCTATGATGTAGATGAAATGTTTATACAGGGTGATAAAAAATTTTAAAAATTCTGAGATTTCTCCACGCGTCGCCAAATAAAAAAATCAAAGAAAGTACAAATGTTTCTATACCATAGGATAGTACATAAAAAGTTAAAATAGGGACATGTAAGCCGTTTTTCTCTATCTTGAACCGTTTTCGTGGTACAGGGCCTTGAACTTGAAAAATGACGATTTTCACTTGTTTATAACTCAAAAACTTCTGAATTTAAACATCAACTGTAAAAGTCAATCTTATTTAGTCTTCTCAGGCAATCTAAAAATGCAATAACATAGGAGCATTCCATTTAAAAAAACATAACTTTGATATGCCACTGTCATATGGGACACTCTGTATACTCCAAAATAATTTTAAATTATGATCATTGTGATTCTGTACTTCAATTTTCAAAAAGTTTTTTTGAAAAAGTCCATCGTATGGCCTACAGAGACCACTTCGAATAAGCTGGGACACCCTGTATAATAAAACAAATAACATCAGTGGGTCAATGAGTACAGATTTTTGTTAAAATTCATAAAATATATTATCGACCGGTTTCGGACGTTAGCCCATCATCAGGGCAATAATTGTCAGTTTTCAATATTCGCAGTCCCAAGGCAAAAAGCGAAATAAGTATTTATGTACCTACCTACATAAATAATGCCAAGACAAAATAAAATATAAGAAATGTGAAAAAATAGATCGGGTTCGTAGCTCAAAGGATAAAAATTTACCACTACGAAATTATTTAAAATCCATAAAAACGACACGAACAAATAAATTCAAACCCTTCCAAAGTGAAAGGGTGGCGTTATTTAATATGATTGTTAAAATAAGATAAGATGAATTATGAAGTGAAACGGTGAACCGACGATGAAGCACCGATTCCCGGTGAATGAAGGTTTTTTGCCTTGGGAATGCGAATCTTGAAAGCTGACAATTGTCCTTATGGTGGGCTAACGCCCGAAACCGGTCGATAAGATATTTTATCAATTTTACTCAAAAAAAAGCTCGTGAAGTTGTCTAAAACTCTTAACAAACAGGTTTGTTTCTAATTCTCAACCGTTTTCGAGCTACACGCTGGGAAATCGTTGAAATTTTCGAAACAAATCAATTTATCTCATATATTTCATCAAACATTCCGTAATATGGTCCAAAATATTCATCAGAGAAATAAATTCATTACGAAATAGTTGTATAGATTTGAATTCCTTATCAGAATATTATGCAAGTTAATCTTGAAAAAGTCAACAGTTACAAAATGTTGTCATTTTCGGAAAAAGAATCGGAACAAGCTGTTTTTATCATCTTTCTTTTGTTTGTGACAAATATAACCAGACTAAGTACGAATAATAAGTGTCCTGTGTAACTTGAGGATGTGGTAAAGGAAATAATAACTTTTCTGAAAATGACAACATTTTAAGAAGAAACTTGGATTTTGCTGTAAATGTTGACTGTGTGATGAATAATTTAAATAAATTCTAAAAGGGATTTAAATTCTAAACAACTTTTTTCCAATTAGTTTATTTTTCTGTTGACTATATTAGACTGTATGATGTAACTTTTGATGGAAAATATATGAGGTAAAATGATTTTTTTTCGAAAATTTCAACTGTTTCCTAGCTCGAAACATACCTTTGGGTTAAATGTTTTAGACGATTTCATGACCTTTTATTATTTATAAGAACGTTTTTCCCACCACCGGAAACCCAAAGAGTGGAACCTTCCCTCATCCCCAGCCCTGGGCTCACCATCTAGACGTCAGGACTTTTGGTACGTTAACACTTTAAGCACCTGAACAAGTTTCTGAAGGAATAACTCACGCGCTTTGCAGACTGGTCTAAATGATCATGTGAAAAATGACATCTAACCCTGGCCCGTTGTCGATATTTTTTCGCTCAGTTTTGTGTTTCTAAGGGGTTCTTGAAGACGTCTAGTTAGAACGCCGTAAGATTTTTGACAAAAGCTTAATTTTCTCAATAAATTCATCTCTGCTTATCAACACAACCTCCTAATAAACACAGGAGATAAACCATTCCAGAACTTTTCCTATATGGCATATACTTCGACATAATTTATTTTTTCTGTAAAATACTTCATTCTCCGGTAAATAATTTATACACTATGAATTCTTCTTTTTTATTGTATTTTTTATAATAATAATAATAATAATAATATATAAAATATATTATATATCATATAAATATAAATATATTATATAAATATATCGATGTAGAAGATGTGGGGAAAAGCCTGAGACAATTCAGCATATCACAGCAGCGTGCAGCTTATTTGCCCAGAGTGACTATCTACATCGACACAATCAAGTAGCGTTAATCATTCACCAGGAAATATGCTACAGACTAGGAGTTCTTACAGATCACCCTAGAACACCATACTATAAGTATGAGCCAAAAACTGTCGTCGAAACAGAACGGTACACCATTTACTATGACAGGTCCATTATCACTGACCGTTGTGTACCATTTAACAAACCGGACATTGTTGTTAGAGATAGGCAGAAGCAGGAAGCCATCATAGCGGACATTGCCATTCCAAACACCCACAATATTCTTACCACTATCGCAGAGAAGAAACGCAAGTACACTGAATTGGCGGATGAATTAAAAAAGATGTGGAACCTAAATAAAGTCACTGTAGTTCCGGTTGTCATCTCTGCCACAGGGATTGTACCAAAGGAACTTCACAGGAGCTTAGACATATTGGGTATACGAACTCCTGCTTTCATTGTGATGCAGAAGGCTGTCATACTTAACACCACCAGAATAGTTAGAATATTCTTAAGTCAAGAGTAGATGGGAGTGCTTGGTGAAAACCCGTACCCCATTTAGATCATTAACCAGAAGACCTGAGAATAGTGTGAATAATAATAATAATAATAATGGCTTTATTTACGGCAATAAGTTAGCCTTTTTACATTGTTACATATAAATAAACAAATATTAATAAGTACAAATACGCCTACATACTATAACATCAACAAAAGAGAAAACAAGAGAAAATAATATAATAATTTAAGGAAGAATTTTCCTTCTACACTTGTTCTTGAAGCAATCCAGTGTCCCATTAAAGAAGTCAATGTCGTTACAAATAGAGTTACAAGCACTAAGTATATTGTTCAAGGGTGAATGCAAACAGTAATTATTTTTCTCGTGCTGAATGTAAAACAATAAAGTAAATCTGTGACTATAGCTGGGCACCAAAAAATGAATCCTCTGTAAAATATCGGCAGCATCATACATGTTATTTAGCAGTTTGAAAATGAAGCATACACTAAAATATTTACGTCTGTCTCTTAGGGAATGTAATCCCAAGTAACATTTAGCCGTTTCTATGGAAATTGTCATATTCGTAGGAAGACGTCGAGATATAAAGCGCACAAAATTATTTTGCACGGCCTCCAGCCTATCTATATGTAATTTATAGTATGGACTCCAGACAATACAAGAATATTCTAAAATTGATCGTACGAAGCACGAATAAAGCGTAACCAGAACACGTACGCTACGGAATTCTCGTGCAAACCTCTTGATGCATCCAAGGGTTTTGTTAGCTTTCGACGCTATGTGTTCGCAGTGAGCAACAAATGTCAACTTCATATCAATTAAGACTCCCAAATCCTTTACCACTTTCAAAACATCTATAACAGTGTTGTTAACTGTATAGATAGGTGTCACAGGATGCGACTTTCGACTGAAGTTGATCACACGACATTTATCGGGATTAAGAATCATCAAGTTCTCCCTACACCAAACCATCAACTTGTCAAGATCACTCTGAAGTATGGCAAGATCCTCATCAGACTTGATTATGCGGAAAACTTTGAGATCGTCCGCAAACAAACTGAAAGAACTCGTAAAACCCAAACTGACATCATTTGCATATATTGAAAACAAAAGAGGCCCCAAAACAGACCCCTGCAGGACACCCGAGGGTACATTTGCCGAACTTGATAAACAATTACAAATTTTAACTTGTTGAGTTCTGTCCGATAAGTAACTATAGTTATCCAATCTAGAAATCTCCCAGAGATCCCATAAGCAGCCAATTTCCCAAGTAGTATACAGGGTGTCCCAGCTCATTCGAAGCGGTCTCTGTAGGCCAAACAATGGACTTTTTCAAAAAACTTTTTGGAAATTCAAGTACAGAATCACAATGGCCATAATTTAAAGTTACTTTGGAGTATACAGAGTGTCCCATATGACAGTGACATATCAAAGTTATGTTTTTTTAAATGGAATGCTCCCATGTTATTGCAGTTTTAGATTGTCTGAGAAGAGAAAATAAGATTGGCTTTCACAGTTGGTGTTTAAATTCAGAAGTTTTTGAGTTATAAACAAGTGAAAATGGTCATTTTTCAAGTTCAAGGCCCTGTACATTTAAAACGGTTCAAGATAGAGAAAAACGGCTTACATGTCCCTATTTTAACTTTTCATGTACTATCCCATGATGTAGATAAAATGTTTATAGAGGGTGATAAAAAATTTGAAAAATTCTGAGATTTCTCCACGCGTCGCCAAATAAAAAAATCAAAGAAAGTACAAATGTTTCTATACCATAGAATAGTACATGAAAAAGTAAAATAGGGACATGTAAGCCGTTTTTCTCTATCTTGAACCGTTTTCGTTATACAGGGCCTTGAACTTGAAAAATGACGATTTTCACTTGTGTATAACTCAAAAACTTCTGAATTTAAACACCAACTGTAAAAGCCAATCTTATTTCCTCTTCTCAGACAATTTAAAAATGCAATAACGTAGGAGCATTCCATTTAAAAAAACATAACTTTGATAGGCCACTCTCATATGGGACACTCTGTATACTCCAAAATAATTTTAAATTATGGCCATTGTGATCCTGTACTTGAATTTGCAAAATTTTTTTGGAGAAAATCCATCGTTTGGCCTACAGAGACCGCTTCGAATAAGCTGGGACACCCTGTATAGTGACTAATCCTGTCAAAGGCTTTGCTGAGATCAGTGTATACAGCATGCACCTCGAACCCACACCCCATAGCATCAATTATGTCATCTGTGTAACACAACAAGTTAGTTACGGTGGAGCGTTTGCTGAAAAATCCGTGTTGGTTTATTGAAATCGTGTTCTTGAAGGCATTGAAGAGAAAATTAGCTACGAGTGATTCGAAAACTCTACTAGGAATGGAAAGTAGTGAAATGGGACGGTAGTTGGTTACCTCCGCTCGAATAATTCCTTATAACAGAAGGAAGCAAGTTCGAAGAAAAAGTCTAAGGCAAAAATTATTTATTTTTGTTTAATAAAGAATGTGCCCGAGTTGTTTGGGATTTTATGAACAAAACATAGAAAATCTGGAGAAGTTATTGCCCAAAATTATTTTTAAATAATAAATTCTGAAAATCAGTTGGCGTGTTGCTTGGACGAAGATATTTTTGACTCTTGCAGCTTTTTTCTAGAACGTTTCCTTCACAAGAAACTAATTATTAGAAAATAAAGTCTACGAATTCTTGCTTTTGTTAATTTTTTCCGGTAGCAGGAAATAACGGGGAAAAATACAAAGGTAAAGGAAGCGTATATTTCCTCAAAGAGCGTGTTTATCCGCAAAGAACAAGTCTGATTTTTCAGCATTTTTAGCAACATACAAGCGTTCCTTTGTTTTCGGCTTCCCTCTCGACAACGTGTATGAAAACGTGACCTTCAACTGGGGTGAAATTAGCGATATACATCCCTAGAACATCTCTGCGGTGCACGATGCCACTTTTTTCAGTGGAATTTTGTACTACTAAACAGGTACTATGTCGAATTTTTTTTTTGATTTCATAACACTCGGTTTGCAATGATATAGTTAAACGTGGTTATTTACAGTGCACTTAATTGAAATATTTATTGCAAATTAGTGTAATATCAATAAAAGCTTACTTCCTTAGTAATTACTTTAATCATGTAAATTATCGGAATATTTACGCAATCCTCTTTGAAACGAAATGACTACCTATTATTGGTTTCTATTGGAATATAATTTTCGCTGCTTAGCGAAAAAATACAATGAATTTAATGGCAAAATAATAGGCACATAAAAAAGGCCATTTTCAAAAGTGTTTTTTAAATTATTATAATATAAAGAATTTAAAACTCATTATGTTATAACATCAAGTTTCAGTAGATGAACACAAATTTCCCTTTCCTTTTCGAGTATTACTTAATTTACATTTGTTCACTAGTAGATAGAATATGTCGTAATTTCATGGCTTTTATATATACTAGATAAATTGCGCCAAAGTCCCTTGATGGGAACTGCACCCAATATTTATTCGCATTTGCAAAATTAAATATTAATATTTTAACTAGAACCAATTGATAATTTTGCAGAGATGCATTTTAGACTAAAAATAATTTAATTTTTCACATGATAGGCAGAAAAAACATCTTTTTACTGCCTATCATGTGAAAAATTAAATTATGTTTAGTCTAAAACGGGTAGCAAACGTGAATTGGACTTCACACTAAACATGCTACTTGGTATCTATAGACAGTAATGGCCATTCTTCGCGAGATGAAGACGCAATTTTCTCTGCAATTTTATGATTCATTTATTGCTTAGTTAGGGATCAAGTCGCACATGGTATTATTCTCACGCCGTCTCGCTCTGAACGACTTTAACGACTTTTCAGTGGATGAGAGGTGGTGGGTTGGTAGTTTGAATAGATTGAAAGGAGTATAATAATAGTAGTAGAGAGGGTCTAACTTTCGAACCGCCTTGGACTCGAGAATTTTTTTTGATTTTTTTTTCATAAAGCTGGAGCCCCTCTTCATTTTGGTGGCATTTTCAAAAATTTAATCGACGCCCTGGCGGAGAAATGTGCATGCGAAGACATCGGCAATGGGTTTTTTGCACATAACTCGCTTAATTCAACTCTGAGCATAGTAATATTGTCGAAAAATGAAGAGCTCTCGAAGACGCGTAATTTGAACTTTGACTGGTCCAAATCGGTCAAACGGTTCTCGAGATATCGCATTTTCAATTTTAAGGCCCTTTCTTCAGGGTTCCGCCGCGGTGCGAATACACCGCCGTCCGTGTTCGCGTGTTTTGCATGGAAAAAATCGACTTAGGATTGAATTTTTTTTTTCATCGACAGACAGCAGTGTCCTCAATGATGCCTGAAATTTTGAAGTCGCTATCTCGATTAGAGGGGGAGGGGGAGGGGAAATCATAATTAAAATTCAAATTGCTATAACTTTCGCTAATATTGGGGCCTCGGGCCCAACCAATGGGAGAACACTTTGGAATGCCGACTTTAAAATGGAATTTTTTTTTCGATTCCGCCAATATTGGCAAGATGCCCGCAGAAAAACCGATTTTCCTCCCCCCTTTTTTTTCTTAAAACTGTTTTTTTGCCATGAAAGAAGGGGGTGTTTTTAATTTGAATTTTAATTATGATTTCCCCTCCCCCTCCCCCTCTAATCGAGATAGCGACTTCAAAATTTCAGGCATCATTGAGGACACTGCTGTCTGTCGATGAAAAAAAAATTAAGTCCCTAAGTCGATTTTTTCCATGCAAAACACGCGAACACGGACGGCGGTGTATTCACACCGCGGCGGATCCCTGAAGAAAGGGCCTTAAAATTGAAAATGCGATATCTCGAGAACCGTTTGACCGATTTGGACCAGTAAAAGTTCAAATTACGCGTCTTCGAGAGCTCTTCATTTTTCGACAATATTTACTATGCTCAGAGTTGAATTAAGCAAGTTATGTGCAAAAAACCCATTGCCGATGTCTTCGCATGCACATTTCTCCGCCAGGGCGTCGATTAAATTTTTGAAAATGCCACCAAAATGAAGAGGGGGTCCAACTTTATGAAAAAAGGAATCAAAAAAAAATTCTCAAGTCCAAGGCGGATGGAGCCTTTTTTTTTGACAGACCCTCTCCACTATAGGGAGAGAATCGGAAAGGATCAAGCTTATCCTGATTTTTGTGAATAAGTTTGAGGAATGAGAAAACATGCATGGCGGGCAATGTTAGAAGTCGCTTAAATTGTCCCCTGCAAGACTGGCGGATGAATAGACCTGACAGGATCCTGGAGAGCCCTCTTCTGAAGAAGAAAACTTTACGGAATGACTCCTCGGTGCAGCTCCAGACGGCGATACCATAGGATGCATGACTGTAAAAAGTCCGTAATATGCAGAGAGCAGAATATTATGAGAAGCAGTATGCTGGATTTCTCTCAAAAGGAAGCAAGAGCTAGCGTAGCGAGTCGGTGGCATAAGAAGGAGCTGTCTAGTTTAGATTTTGGTCGATATGAAAGCCCAAAAATTTCACGACCCTTCTGAGCTCAATCAGGGCATTATCATTTGGCATGTCAGGCAGAGATGCTAGACGTGATCAAAAAGAAGAAATTGTTGAGCAGTGTAGATGCTTTCTTCAATAGGTCTTGAACTGTTGATATAATTTGCGAACCGTGGTTTGTTTTTATCTTAAAGAGAATGGTTGTGTCGTTTCCATAGTTAACACACTAGACGTTTTTTTGAACCTAAGTTGTTGATAAAAATAGGAAATAGGAGTGGACCAAGGGACACTGCCCTGTGGATCTCAAGACTAGGTAGGAGCATAAAAAGACCTGGTCTCAGAAAAAGTCTCAGAAAGATGCAGTCATTTCATACTATCAAATGCAGTATTATGAACGCGTTCGATGCGTGACTTACTGAACCTGTTGCGCTGTGATTGTCTTTAACTCGTGATTTTTCGTTCATTAATAATTACTGAAATGAATCGCACCTAGGTAAGATGATAAGGAAAATATTTCCATCTCCCTCATTAAATCAGCCCAAATCGAAAAAGCAAATAGTGCAAGAATTAGGTAAGGTAATTAAAACACAGCTACGCGCCGTTACATCAAGTAAACGATCCCCGTCCGCACATTAAATATTCATAAAATAGAAGCGCTCTAGCTAGCGGATTTCCAGCGCTTTAAAAAAGACATCCGAAGACCAGCAGAGCTAGGATGGAGGCGAGCCAGATGTTAGGGCCAGGCATTGTGTCGAGACATTCGCGGTCCGCGTGGCGGAGAATAATAGGTGACCTACATACAAGAATGGTTGGAAAGATACAGACCGGGTGAAATAAGAATTAAACAATAAGCCTTTGCAGAGACAATGGTAACTCGTTAGGTATCATACCTACGATAATGAAAAGTTCACCAATCCATAGGGCGAATTAATAAACTGTAATAGCCGAAAATTCGCTGCGGTCCTGGAAAAGCAAGTAGGGGAAAACGCGAAATGAAAGTTAAGCCGGTGTAATTATAATAGCTAGAAACAATGGAAAGGTGCAGAACGCGTCGGCCGATTTGAAGGAAAATTTAGGTAGTTCAGGTTTAGGACAATTCAGTAAGGTAGCCGCGAGGTCAACTCGCCAAATCTCAAGACAAGTGAGATATGATTAAGAAGTCAATCACGGTATAGGGCAGTGCCAATGGGGTGCATTGTTGCGTGTCGTGTTTTAGAAAGCGGCCCGCTGCTTCTATAAAAGCAGACGTCTTAGAGCAAACCAAGGAGATGAAGATCAGCTTCCAAGCAGGTCGCATCTGACTCCTTAACCTTTTAGTCGTTGTCCAGAGATGGCATATGTGAACTCCAGATAACGACTCCTTCTTAACCAGCAGTTTGGCCAGAGATGACTTATGTGAACTCCAGCCGAATTGTCCTTCTTCAACCTGAGAATTTCCATTGCCAATTTAGTTAGGGTCAAATCGCACCCGAACCATCTTCTAATCACAATTCTTACCCAGCAGTTCGGCCAGAGACGACTTATGTGAACTCCAGCCGAATTGTCCTTCCTAAACCCAGGAAAACCCCTTAAGAAATTAATTAGGGCAGATATCATTGCAACCACATTTTCAACAACGTAAAATAATCAAACAGATTCGGCAAATCCACGAGCGCAGCTCCCATTTTAAATCAAGAAAAATTATCAGTTAGGAATTAGGCGGCATCAGCAGAAATACCGAGTAGGTACCTACTCAATTACGTTAACCAGTAGAGATTCCGCGGCAGGAAGCAATTCCTCAACAACAAATAATTTACAAATGTACAAATAGGAAATCGAGATAGAGCTAGGAGAGAAAACAGACCCAGGAGGAATTAATAACCTGTGAATAAAACAACCCATTATCAGAAATGATTCAATTAGGGAATTGACCACGAAGATAAACACAAGCCATCCGATTTGTAAAGAAGTTCGAGTTTCTTTAGTGCGGATGTAGGCAAGCATCTGCTGTCCCTTTAAATACGATGTTTGAAAGTGAAAGGACTTCCTCGCCATTATATGACACCATAAATGAAGATCACATAGCAGAGCACCCCCGGTTAGCACAGGTCTAGATAGAACAAGGCAGCGTTGTCAGATGTAGCATCTGCTACTTCGCAAATATTATCAGAAAATACTAATTCCATTACAAGACCCAATTAGGAGTTATAATAGGTACTCGATTACCACACGGGGGAGGGATTCATCTCGATGTCCAGATGGAGACCTTCGTTGAACCAGTAAAGAGTATGATTCTTTAAAGTGGAAAATCGTAGAACACAACGGGGTAAAAAGCACCCGCAGTTGTAGGTATAGGCAAATCAGCAAATGGGAATTCAAAGCAACCAAAAACAAATTAGTCTCGAGTATGTGAAAAGACATTCAAAATCAATCAAAAACAAAACTCCTTTAGCACATCATACGAATGTCAACTCCAATCAAAATTTAAAACCAAACTCCGCAGAAAATTGCTATAAAATGTTATTGCCAATCTGGACTGAGTTATCTGCTTTCTACACAGGTGTTAGGGGTAAAAACCTTGGACCACGGTGGAATCTATGGTTGGTCTCGATATCCGTAAACAAGCCGCCTCCAGAATAGGTATTCGTAAAAATTCCAGCATTCAATTATTGGCAGGCAAGCCTGCGGAATAATCTAAGAATAGCGGCCTAGTATGGTCAGTTGGTCATCGCATTTAAAATAGCAAAACAAAACTGCGAATTGCAGAGGACGTCATATTCGAAATGATAAGGTATATTGACTCATCGCCTTACGACGCTAGGTAGAACAAAAAGGTAGCCGCAGGGCAAATAGATATTGACGGTCCAAAAGAGGCCAAATAAAGGTAGCCCAGTGAGGCAAAACGACAACACAACAAATAAACAAAATGAGTTAAAACAACTATCATGAGTATGACGTCAATTCAGGAAAACTCCGCTTTCAAAGAGAAAAGCAAATTGGAAAGAAATTCGTATAATGTTTAAAGAGGAGGTAGAAATCAAACAAACATGGCAACACTGCTCTCGACATTCAGGCCAAGCTAGAAACTCGACTAACCAACAACTGATCATAAAAGTAGGGTGGAGTGTGCCTGTGTGTCAGGTTAAAGCCCACAACAATAAACGCTCATAAAAAATTCCCAAACGAAAGGAAGAGCAAGTCAACGGGTAAAGCTTATTAAAATACAAAATGAGAATTCAATAATCATCGAATAGGTAATCGACAGACATTTCCGCCATACCCCGGATCGTCTGTAACCAACATGGTTGTATTCTTTAATTAATTCAAGCAGTTGCTTGAAGTGAGATCAAAGAATCTAGAAAAAGGAAATTAGGCAAGGAAAATCGTTGAATAGGTGAATCACACAGACATTTCCGCATATACCGGATAGTCTGTAACCGAAATAACAGCGAAACGAAATAATAGGACATTCCCGCATATACCGGGTAGTCTGTAAACGAAACAAAAAGCAAAACGAAATAATAAGAAAGCACAGGTGTGCAAAAGATTGGAATCCGAAATGGATTGGAGTTTGAAACATGCATGAAAGGGATCTCTCTTCGCTTTCCATTTTTTTTGTACTCTCTATGCAAAATCACAGCCCATCTCGCCCTTCACCAATTTACGCCCTTGCAAACGAATTCTCTCGCTCATCACTCGCTTTTAAACACCCGATAGGAAGTTCACAGTTAACAACAAGTCAAAGTAAATTTCCCCGCTTTGCTGTGGGAAATACCAACCAACCGAGATACAATGAGTCATAGTAGGTTCTTTTGCGCATCCGTTTCGGCCATAGTAATCCTGGCATACCTCAATCAAAGAGCAGGGGTGACTACGGTAAAGACAACGGCAAACACAACGTAAGAAATCACAGCGGGCCTATTAGGAGATATTCGGAAAACTAGACGATCACACGGTGGCTTTTCGCCACAGACCTTGGGGCCCGGGTCTTCTTCGTTACATTACTGAAGAAAAACAATGAAAGTTTTGTTGAAAAGTCGTAGAGAAATATGTTAAGAACCTCATTTCATTATTTGTTACAACGAACAACGAATAAACAACGCCGGAGAATAATAATTTATGTATGTATCAAAGGCGTACTACAAAAAAAGAGCTAAATAATTTGAGTGAGAAGTGAAGATTAAGAAGCTAAGAAGGAAGTCTGAGGAGACAATTAAAATGTTTAGACACATCATTATTAAATTAATCTAAAACAGAATCAGATGTATATTTTTAGTACCAGATTATTTTTAGTAATGCAGTTAAGTTTAGTATTTTGTTGGGTGCATGTAGGTACTTTGATCTCTAATGGAAGTAGGTATGATATTTTTTTAACTTGCGGAAGAATTGTGAGCTTACAGCAGAACAACCTTAAGAAATTCATGGTCAAAGGATAAATATAATAGATGCAGGTGACTGATAAATTAAATCGATTTAAATAACGAATCAGTGTACAGTGTTCGGTGACTGATTTTCAGTATTCTGTTATAAACGTGTAACAACTTCTTATTACACAAGCGTATAATGGCAGGGGTATTCAGGCACCTATATTGCTATTGCTGGAACGTCAATCTTAAATGGTTTCTGTTCAATTTAAATTTTCAAGAGAATGATGCATACTCTGTCTTTCGTTCAAGTCCTATCTGGCACATAATTGTCCAGTTTTCTCTCAAAATCTAATAAGAAGTTTCACCTACCAATCCATCATTAAACTCACTCGCAAACATGCACGATCCTCTTTATACTTCAGGATACTTGAATTCCTCTATACCCATATCACGATCAAGATGTAAAGCTGGTATGAATATCAAAGATTAGATTGATATGTGATGAAACTTGAAACTTGAAACTTATTGCAAGGAAATGTTACTAAGTTTTTCATCTGAAAGTTGCTTGTTGTCGAGATGAAAAACTATTCTTTTCTATTTATTCTTCTATCTATGAAAGCCAGTGAATTTGTATAAGTATTAGGCGTATGCGTGTATTAAAATTAGGCCTTCCCTACGTTTCAACTCAGTTATTGTTCTGTTGGATTCTAAAAGCAGGGAAATTTTAACGAGTTCACCTTTCCAGCAGGGACAATAACTCCAAATTGCTGAATACAACAATGTTCCCTTTGAAATCAGTCCTTATATTCATGAGATTCTCAGCAAAAGTACAGCTCTAATGACTGTATTTCTAAGAGACATGACTGGTAGCTTTGTCAAGGAAACTAAGATCGTTCCCAATTTTCCTGTTTAACATGTATAATAATAATAATAATGATGATGGTGAGGTTTTCTTGTAGAGTTACAAAAAGTTACAAAGACCACAGTGAATTTACTTTAGAATATGTTTCTTATTTATATTATATTTATATAAAAAATTATGTTATTTGTAAAGCAGTAAACTTGGTTCAAGTTATTCTAAAAATAATAACAGAAAAAATAAAAAAAATTGCCAAAAAATCAGTTTTATGCGAATAAGTCAGTAACTTACACGTTTGTTTCAGTTTGAGCTTACGTATAGTTAACGAGGCCTGTCTGTTTCACCAGTAAGTGTATTTTGTTTTTTAATTATTAGAAATTACATCATTTGTATTCTTCTGGTATCGTGGTAATGAATTTAAAAGAATTACGCAATAGTTCAGAAAATTATCGAGCTTTCATCTGCTGTTTCATCACATTGCAATTCATATCACGTATAGCAAATGCGTACAATAATTTGTAATGTAATTAAATACCTACTTTACTCTAATTGGATTCTAATTTTAATAAGAGAAATGTTTCAAATTTAAATACGCGCCCAATAAAAATTAATATACCTACCTAATGTGAATTTTTCTGAAATTTTTTCAAGTAAATGCAGTTGATCTTGAAAAAGAATGATCAAGAATTGTTTACATTGATAAAGAAAAAATTACAGATTTAATAATTTACCTCAAACAAACTAAACTAATTGAGATTGAGTTCCGGGACATGTAGGCCGTTTTCCGATAGTTGGAGCCGTTTCCCTTGTACACTGCTTTTAAAATGAGAAACTGTTATTTTGAGTTGTTTATAAATAACTCATAAACGTAGTCATAGAATAGAATAGAATAGAATAGTTTATTTAGTGTCTTGAATGTACAATATTCTTACACGCGTCCATATACATAACCACCTAACTACGTTAATTTTTCCATGACAAAAAATGTATAACCGTTCAGAAATCGACATGCCGCTGTTCCAGGTATTCATCTATACTGTAACAAGCTTTAGAAATTAAATATAATTTTAGTCTGTTGGCAAATATCGAAATCTGAAGATCCTTACAGTCTTCAGATAGTTTGTTGAAGAACTTTATGCCATAAAATCTTGCACCAGTGACAGATGATGCAAGTCGATGACTTTCTATTCCTAAATCATGCTTAAATCTAGTGGCATATGGATGGGCTGCGTTATCATGGAAACAGTGAGGATTTTTTCGTACATAACACAAACACTGATATATAAACATTGAAGGCAGGGTCAATATCTTCAGTTCTGTGAAAGAAGGCCTGCAGTCATCCCTGTATCCCAACCCAGCAACAATCCTGACCGCCCTCCGCTGCAATCCAAAGATGTGATGCCGAATATTGAGGTGACCCCAAACTATGAGTGCATAGTTCAGATGGGACTGAAACAGAGCATGAAAAGCCATCAGAAGTGTGGGTGTAGACACTGTGGCTTTCAAATTGCGAAGGACGAATATGGCCGAGCATAACCTCTTGCACACCATCTCTCCATGAGTCCTAAATCTCAGCTTATTATCGATGTGCAAACCTAGATATTTAACTTGATTACAGTAGTCCTCCAGATTCGCAGAGTTTGTAGGACGCGTTGTAAAGAGCATAGATGCTGACTTATCAACATTGAGCTGGAGTCCATTAGAAATGAACCAACAATTTACAGACTCGACAGCTCTAACTCCATCTCTAATAGTGGCATCCAAATCATGGTCAGAGTTCAAAATCGTTGTATCGTCAGCAAAGAGAACAGAGGCAGAGGACGAAGAAGAAGACGCATTCATGTATTCAGGAAGGTCGTTTATAAAAATCAGGAATAATAGTGGTCCCAAGACTGAACCTTGAGGCACACCCCTGTTGACAGGTAGAAATGGAGAATTCTGATTATTCAACCTTACTGTCTGCTCCCTCTGGGTCAGGAACGATGTAAGAAGTCTTATGCTAAGTGGGTGCAGATTATACAGATACAGCTTACGTATCAGAGTAACGTGATCAACGCAATCGAACGCTTTGCTCAAATCAAGAAAATTAACATGTGTAAATTTTCCGTTCTCGAAATTATTCAGAATGTGATCTATCATCTCAATCACAGCATTAACTGTGCCGCGACCCCTGCGAAAACCGAACTGACTACTCGTGAAATAATTTGATAGTTCGAAATATTTTGTCAATTGATGTTTCAAAATTCGTTCTAATATCTTGGAAAAAACGGAAAGAATTGCGATAGGTCTAAAATTTCCGGGGTCGTCGGTTGACCCTTTTTTATGAATTGGGATGACCACAGCCCTCTTCAAGACATTAGGAAAAACGCCCTCTCTGATGCTTTGATTAATTAATTTCGTAAGAGGCAAGATAATTATATCTTTAATATATTTTATGATGTTAACACTGAGACCATCCACATCCATCACATTACCTGACTTAAGGCTATCAATAGTATCTCTAACTACAATACAAGACACCTCATCAAATTTAAAGTATTCCGCATTTGAAGGAATACATTTACTGGATTCACACATCATTGTTATAGGATCAACATTCGAATTGGGTAATTCATTCGCAATTTTATCCGCAATGCTGGCAAAATATGAATTGAAATTACTAGGAGATAAGACATAGCTTTTGTCACAGTTACTGTTTCTACGTGTTCGACCCTCATTTATAATCTGCCAGGATGATTTTACTGGATTCCGAGCTGATCTGAGAAAGTTATCATTAGCAGCTAATTTTGCATTTTTTATAGCCTGTCTGTAATGTCCCCTTAGCTTATTTTTGGTAGCCAGATGATATCCCAAACCGGTTTGCTTAAACAGATCATCGAATAACAAGATCACATTTCTCAACCTTCTCAGATCGCTATTGAACCATCTGAGTCTATTGTTACGTTTATGAATCAGTACGGTCTTACTAGGAAAATACTCTGCACAGCCAGCAGATATGGCTCGAATAAACTCTCTGAACTTATAATTCACGCCTTCATCCGCTGAACATATATAATTCCAATCGATGCACTCTAAAAATCTATACAGTTGACATTTCCCAACGGGAGTAATCGGTCGAATAATTTTTCTATCGACAGTAGCAGTATGGTGTTCATTAGTTGAAAACTGAATTTGAAAGCCCCTGTGGTCTGAGAATCCCGTTTTAACAGGATCTGCAAAAACTGACCCTTCGTTGAAATTACTGAAGGCGTTGTCTAGACAATTATCTCCACGTGTGGGGAAGTCAACGTGCTTTTTTAGGCCATAGCCAGTCATAAAATCGCAAAGGTATGTAGCCTTTGCATCGTCATTACCAAATCTTACATTAAAATCGCCACAGACAATCACATAATGTTTCATAAAATCTAACGAACCAAATATTCCAGACATAATATCAAAAAACACATTAAAATCACCTGTAGGTGGACGATAGACTGATATAACATACACATTTATGTGAGATATAAAAATTGAACAAACTTCACAGTCTCCTTCCAGTGATCTCGATGAACAGTTCAAAGGATCCGCAACCATAGCCCTTACATCATTATGCACACAGATCATAGAGCCACCACACTTTTGAACACAGCGTGAAAAATACGATGCAACAGCATAGCTATTTAAGGACAAACTGACCATTTCGCTGTCAGTTAGCCAGTGTTCCACAATACAGAGAACTAAAAATCTATTCCTATGTTGATCAAGTAGTATATCGACTTCGTCCACTATATTTCGAATCGACTGTACATTTGCACATAACAACGAAAGAGACCTGTCTCCACTTATTTTAGTGTCGTTGGACGAGGCTTCATTTGAAAAAACCTCCTTATACACGTACCTGTAGGCCAGCGCTCGGAAGATATTATTTTTTCAAAGTTTTCATCATAGACTGATACCTTGAAGGATGCATAATCGTCTGGATGCTTAGATGTTAGAGATGTGCATCTAATCTCGGGAAAATCGACCTTCAAGAACATAATCATGTCTTCCACAGTAGTTTCCTTGTGTATTCTATAAACATGTGCATCTTTGAATCGAGGCGCGGATTTTATAGAGCCACATATCTCAGAGCCCGCGTCACCAACAATAACTTTGCGCTTTTTACGTCGATTAACCGTAGACCAATCACTTGATTGGGGAGCTTTGTCAACTAAATTAGGAAGGGGACCAGCGCTCACAGCTGTAGAGCCGTCAAAGACCGAGGAAGAAGAACCACCAGTACCCGCATATTCAAGCTTACCTGCAGAACAGTCAGAACCATATGATCTTTGTTTATTTACTTTCCCAGGTGATACTGGCTTATCATTTCTCGATAAAACGAAATCATCGTTACTGTCCGATCGACCTTGAGACCGATTTGAGCTGGCATTTCTTCGTTTAACTTGTGTTTTTATCTTCTGATTTTGTACATTAGCGAATTTATTTGAATCCTTAAGTATTTTAATTTCACTAGTTAACATAACAATCTTCTCTCGTAATTCACTTATTATGATGTCCTTGGATCTTAAAATGTAGTTGAAGATCCTAGTATCAATCCTACCACCCGACTGGGTAGCTAGTTCCTCAACAGCCTCATAGAAGGGTGCACTGTGTTCAGACTCCTCTAGATCTTCGCAGCATATAATCACCAAATCGGACACAAATCTCACACTATTAGAGTACTTTGCACAACTTGGATGGAAAACATTATCGCACTTATCACATTTAAAACCATTTACAACGTGCTTTTTGCATTTACCACAAGCAGCGTCCGGCAACACAACCTTACTCGCCGCCATACTGATAAATACGATTTTAGAAATTTCATTTTAGACTGCAACTGTAAAAAGTTTCAAAAAGAGTCAAATAAGCCGACTTAATAATAAATTATGTGAATTTTTTGACGCCGGTTATACGTTCATGAAAAAACTAATGTTTTTTTGAAGTTAATTTGACAGTCGGTGAGCATAGGTACTCTAGTTTTTGATGTGAACTCTCATGTGGAAACCGACTCCCACGAGTTCAAGAATACCATGGTAGAATTTGCTCCGGTGAAGTTATATTTTTCAGATAGCTGAAATAATATTTGAATTATCGCATAGGTTTGCTATTAAAAAAAGACCAAGAGTCCTGAATTTTGGGCGTGTCTGCTATTTAGTTTTGATTTAAGAATTTTAATTTCGATTATTATTGTTAACACGATTCTATAAAGTGATGGTTGGAAACATAAATATAAGTATAAACATTTTTATACACAATACGTGTGCAGAAAGTATGAAAAACTTATCAGTAACAAAAAAGTTAGCAAAATATTATTTTTACGTCTTCTCCAATAACAAGTCCTTTTGTTAACAATTCACAAAGGTAAGTACTATTGGAAAAACCATTGGAAAGTCCTTCAATGTCTGATTCAGGAAACTTAATTCATGCCCCCTGGTTACTACGTGATCTGTTCTGAAAGCAAGCAAAATATTTTTTCAGATCATAATTTATTCGTGAATGACTTTTTTACAGATTAGAGGATGCAACTTTTTTCAGGATCCAAATATAGATTACTTCCATAGCGCAGGGTAGTGGTCTTATTACAAGTTTCTTATAAGTTTCAAGAAATATAAGAAAATCTTTTCATTAAACTCACGGGGAGAGCTATTGATAAATCCAATCTAAAAGTATCGATTTGTGTTGTAACCCTGGACTTTTGCGTGTTTTATAAGCACATTTTCTACATCCGATATTGCTAATTTTTTTGACGGATATTGCTGGCAGGAGTATGGTTTCGAGGAGAATGCCAAACCTCCACTTCCTCTATAATCGGTTTCTTGCTTACTAATAATAATTAAAGGTCAGTAATAAGTGTTGAGAAACGGACCTGTGTTTACAGTTATACCGCAACAACTCAGGTGACACACTTCCTGTCTACATTATCTAATTCAATAATATAATTCAATAATAATTTATTCATCGATGCGCTATAGATTCGGTTGACTTGAACTTTGCAAATTACGTTTAATGAACCAGAAAGTAATGACAAATGGTATTTTGATTGGAAAATGTATTCGAAAAAAGACACATTGTTTGTAACAGTTGCGTAAGCTTTTGGTATTAATAATATTTATCAGCTTAAAAAATAACAATAAAGAGTTATTATTTTATCTATTGTGTTTGGTATTGGGACTGGTGATGCGTGATATAGTAAATTATTCATGGTAGGTATCATAATTATTATAAATGTACTATGAACGCGACTACGACTTATAAGATTTCTAGAACAAAAAGAGCAAAGCTCATATGATTTGTTGAGAAAGCTGGGCAAACCAGTACAGATATACACAAAAAACAAAACAGGAATATTAAAAATTAGAACGCTTCAGAAACCTGGTAGAGGTATCGAATTGAATGGTAGATTTATTATGTCTCATGCTCTTATGATTTGACTATTTTTCCATGAGTGTATCATTATCGATATTTTTATCTCGGTTTATGAACGAAATTCTGGAGGCACGAAATATAGCATGTTTCCAGAATTAATGTACCATTTATCTTGAATTTTTTCATAATACGAATACAGACACGAGTAAACAATTCTATAATAAGCAGTTCATTTAGCGACTAGAGAAAAAACCTTCTTCATGACATCAGCAAGATTATCAAATGCAATTACGAAAGTAACAGCCAACCTCCCACACTTGTCTTGAAGAAGTATTTTCATAACAAAGTTGGAATATAATTCCCATGAGAATGTGATGCATTATGAAAGGTACAGCGAGCTCTGTAAATCACACGAACGCGTGAAATACCTCTGGTATCGTTGAGAGCTAAGTTTTTTTTTGTAACATTTTCAATATTACTGATTCATCAACTAATTAAATGAAAGACAAAATATTTTCAATCTGACAATTCAACTTTTTTTTTTGATTACAATAACTTTTTTTGAAAATTTCGATAACAATCTCAAGAAGAGATTGCAGACTTTATTCTCTTGCCTGAAAATTCAATGCAATGTTGCCATGCGGTAAAATGAGAATATTGAAATATCTAGCAAACAAATGAAGATAGAATTTTTTCGTTTTGATTTCTTGAATCACACAACACCATAAAATAGCCTGTTGCTGGTTTTTTCCACGAGTTTTTCAACACCTGTAACGCAGAAAAGAGAGAGAGAATTACTCACATGTAAATACACAAATTTATTTCGTCAGGGCCGTCGTTTTTCTAGTCACTCACCGTTTCTCTTGCCTTGCAACGTCTCGGCTCACTCCCTAAAGAGATTAAAACTTGCATAAGTGTCTTATTCCTCCTAAAGCTTGCTTAAGCTTATCATTAACTAACGCTTAGCCTTCTTGGTAACCTCTCTATAGAGCTTTGACATTACCTTGTTGAAGATACGTAAATCACTGTTCAAGGTCATTGCTGAAGTTACTCGACTCAAGACTCTACTTAAGACATCTTGCTCTTAAGCCGTTGATCGTAGCCTTGCCAAGGTTTACGGCGCCAAGGCACGCAGTGGTAACCAGGACCCACCTTGGTCCTCCCGATCTCAAGGTCATTCGCGGGAGGTCGGCAGGATCCTCTCGATCCTTCACTCCCGGGGAACCACCAGGCGGTCAGCAGGATCCATCTTGATCCTTCACGTCCGGTTAGAGACCACTAGGCGTTCTGCAGGATCATCCTCTCGATCCTTCACGCCCAGACCACCAGGCGTTCTGCAGGATCATCCTCTCGATCCTTCACGCCCGGTTAGAAACCACTCACGGGTGATCGGCAGGATCATCCTCTCGATCCTTCACACCCGGAACAAAGTCAGGCCACACTGGCCTCCACTCTGACCTACACATGCAGGTCACGCAGGCCACACGGGCCGCTCTCAGGTCTCTCTCGGGTCTACACATGCAGACCGCATCACTTGCCTTCGGCCACCAAGCCGCTCTCAGCCTCACAGGCTACAGACCTTCTCTCAGGGACTCAAACGAACACATGCACAGGCCACACAGGTCCACTAGAACTGTACGATCAACGCTCATTTCTACTTAACACTTCAGCAATTTAGACATCTTCAGCATTAATTATCCTTTGTCTCTCAATAAGTACTTATCATGATTCTGTATTTCACTGATTTACCTCTCTGCCTATTCATGCTTTATTTATTCATGCTTTACATGCAGTTTCTCCTTTCGACTCTAAATAGATCTGAGCTCATTAACTTCGATTCTTAAGACAGGCTAATTATAATTATTATCTTTATCAATTATATCTCAGTTAATAATCATGATTACTAACTCTTTATTACTTATCCTTACTTTACTGATCTAGGAATAGGACACTTAGTGAGTAAATCAACTCACCTGTTATCTATTACAAAAGAACGCCAGAATGCACCAAACACAAACACAAGTAAATCACCAACTCACTCGGCGACTTTCAAAGCACAACTGGTCGAGAGTAGGTACTTCCCGCGTCTTACGGTCAAGTAGGGTCATATGGATATTCCATTTCTTTCAACGGACGTTAACTCTTCAGCATCCGGATGTTTATATTAACAAAGCGACCGGTTACATTTCATATCGACTGGATTTTAGATATCGATACCAAATATGTACTGAATGAGATTGAATCAGATTTACGTTTTACACACCCTATATAAAAGACTCATAATAGTCAGATAAGGCAATCCTCAGATTTAAAAGTTACTTAACTTGTGTATAAATCTTAAAAGTTACAAGTTGAAAACCAAAAATATTCGATTGTGCCCCGATTATTAATAGCTATTTATGATACAAGTTGCAAAATGGGAGTGTGTTCAGAACGGACAAAAATTTTCGAACGCGGCCTTGTTTGACAACCGTCAAGTGCCTAAACACTTCTTTTGCAACGTGTATCACACAAGATTTTTTGTTAAATTATTGCAAGGTCGAGTTTGACAATCGTCATCAAGTACTTAAACACTCCTTTTGCACTCATTTTAAAACGTGTGTCACACAAATTTTTTGTTAAGTTAACGAGAAACAACAATTTATGAATTCCAAGTCGTCAAGAAATATAAATTTATAAACTCTAGAGATTTGTATTTTATATTGTCAAAGTGATTAAACCACCTTTGAAAGACTGATGGACATGGTACTCCGAGGGCTGACCTGGAAAACATGCCTAGTTTACCTGGAAGATGTCACGGTTATGGGTTCCACTTTTCAAAATCACACCAACAACCTTCAGGCAATTTTCGATTCAGAGCTGTCAACCTGGAAGCTGAATCCAGAAAAGTGTTCTCAATTTAAGAAGAAGGTTGAGTTTTTGGGACATAGGTACCGAAGGAATCCATACCAGTTACAGCAAAGTAGCATCGATTCGTGATTGGCTGACTCCTAAAGACAGACACGAAGTCCGAAGTTTTCTCGGTCTTTGTACATTAGACATACTACCGAAGATTTGTCAGGATATTTGCGGATGTAGCAGCTTCGCTTCATAAGCTCTTAGAAGATTCATGAAAACTAGCTTTTAATTGTCATATATGCCACTTTTAAGCTCAAGTGCGTAAGATTTCACTTTTACGCAATGATAATCAAAATGGCAACTTTATGAAACGATTTAACAAAAAATAATTTGTCGTACTCGAAATTAAATCGTTACCATGACTGGCTGGGTTTCGAAATATCCTTCATACCTATAAGTAGATACGCAAATTTTGTTTTAGAAAGGCCTGTAATGACATGTTATGAAACTCCTATTTCTCTCTTGTAGTATGTTAAAGAGACTGGTAGGTATGTGTATTGTCTCGACATTGTTAAAAAAAAAAAACTACACTAGGTGAACGTATTTAAATATGGTATTATTGAAAAATCGATACTGGAATGATGCAATTTTTCAGTGTTATTAATTATTTCAAAATGATTCGTTTCGGTCACTGACCTGATCTGAAAAATTAGAACAACCAGGTAAAGAGCGAATTTTAAATTACATCTAGTGCCGCCAATCAAAATCTGACACGATTTAATAGTTTAATTATTAAATACTTGATAGTTTTTGTCGATATGTAATATAAATTATAAATCTTAACTCATAAATAAGCATCCTGAAGTAGCTACACTTGTTAAAAAAATCAATCTTAATATGTATTAACCTTAGGTAGGTATTGATAATATGGGTAAAAAGGTGTTGTGGTAATTGATTAATAAGTAGTTAAATGAACAAAAAAAATTCTATTGTCCAATATAACGAGTTTTTCTACGATCAATGTGGGAAAATGTAATATACAATTATTATTAATTCATTCATATTAAATTAACTGTCATTTAGTTATTTTATATTACAATAAATTACTCTATTGAAATAATTGATTACCTTATTTAATTGATATAGCTATTAGGTATAATATTAATTAAGGCATATAAACTAATAAGCTACTAATCCATTAATCTGAGAAAAAATTAATAAACACAGGAATTCGTAATATTCGTAATAAACACAGCAATCGTAAATGACCGTTTTTCTCGTTTTTCTCGAAAGTATAGCTGACGGTACCAATTATTATGACCAAGAGTACTTTTTTGTGTAGAAAATATTTACGATCAAAAAGGCGCTCTTAAATATCAATTTTCCCAGTATTATGTATAGATATTAAACGCAAAAAAACCCAAGCAACCCTAAAATCTCCCCCATGACATATGAAAAAAGTTAGTTAGCATTAAAAAAGTAACTATAATATCAATGATAACGAGATATCTTCAAAAAACTAAAAAAATAAAAATTTTTGCCACCATGTAGGTGTAGATATCTCAAATACAGTGCATTTGCGGACACATGTTAAAGGGAAATTGTTTGTTTATTTTTGCCCAAAGATCTGCCAGTATTAAATTTTTTGTAATATTAAAGATACGTCTGTTATCGTTTCTATTCACAGCTTTGCTCTGTTTATCAAATTTACAGCTTTTGATTGGTCCACGAGCGGGTATTATGAATTGCTAATAGCTCTGACTGCACAAGGCCGGGTACTACGAACAATAATAATTCAGCACCTACGAATAATAACCTTCATAGTTCATCCAAAAAGATCTAATAATTGGAATATTATTCAATAAGAGTAGAAAACGTATTATTCAAAATATTTTTGAAAGTTGAATGTCAAATCCTGGAAAACCCATTATAAAAACTCTGTCATGCAAGAATCAAATTAAAATAACCCTTCGTGCAGTTTTGAAATCCAGTGGCCTATGTTCTGCTAAAATTGATATACAGTGTGTCCCATTTTTGGCCTAAAAAATTCGTGAGCGCGTACCTCGTGTTAACTTTTTTTTCCAAACAATACATTTATAATTATTTTATCAATTCCACGTTGAGTATAGTTGAATTTATATATTTTTTTTTGGAAAGTTTATGTAGAACAGCCAACAAGCGTCTATGGTACTATAAGTTTAAAAAGTCAGATGTGACGTCACACTAACCGTCCGAATTAATATTTTTAATTTCACCAGAAAACGTCAAACAGTTAAAAGTCAAGTTGTGAACGAGCGTAAATTATTGAAGGAATCATTCAAACAATGAATGAACCGCTTATTACGTCAGTTTGAGAGCCACTGACAACTACATAAAATTTATTCACGAAATGACACTCTATCATTTGTGCTGTGCATTTAATTCTCATTCAAAACCAATGTTGACGTATACTTATTTATGCGGGATGGAGTGTTTAGACAAACTGGACGGTTACTATGAAAACCACGTAAGTATAGGAAACAAAATAAATCGAACAATCATATAAGATAAAAATTTATATAAAAAATACCTATGTACAGGTAATTTATTTATCTCTATAGGAATTTATACATTTGTATCCCTAAAATTTACTATTACGGTTTAAATGAATTCATTTCATTTTAGGGCACCTGGTTTTGAAGCATCCTATACATAATATAGCCCGAAAATTGATTGATGGAACAATATTCCACATAAGATCCTGAATTGTTGCTAAGAAATGTCGATAATCACAAGAAGGTTTAGTCAGATTCCATTTTTTGCAGTAGAATCTCTTTAAAGCCGGCCACTCACTATACTGCAGCGCAGTACGACAGGATCGTACTACGAAATTGTACAACTTCGCAGACAATTGTATACGGCCACTCACTATCCAGCCGTGCAGTATTGGGCAGTTCTCGTCGAGTAGAGACGTCGGACAATGAGAAAAATTTGTAATTAGCAGCAGCTGTAATTTGTGTTTGTAAATCAAAAAATGAAAGAAAAGATAATATACTAATCGAAAATGTTGATGCAAGGAATGGTTGCTAAAAATAAATCAATTGTGATTGAATCAAGATGTTTATATATTACAAAAAACTCCTTTAAAAAAAATTATTATATTTACTAGACATTATCTATTTATTAAAAACCCCAAATTTATTGAAATAAACAGCTAATAAGCACGTAAGCACGTACTTTGTTGTATGATTTTGCCGGCCATCGCCACACACGCTCCAATTCATATCCAATTGCATGCGATCCGACAAAATTGTACTGCTGCAGTTAAAAAGTTTTAACTGCAAGACGAGCCGATCCAACTCGGTCCGACTTCGTCGGTCGTAGACACACACTATCAAATATCGTACGATCTTGTCGAATCCAACCAAATTGTACTGCGCCGCAGTACCGTGAGTGGCCGGCTTAACGTTCATAGATATCTCAGTTGCAACCAAGCTTTCCTGTAGACGATGTAGCGTGCGCTTTTCCACATCTGTTTCGAATGAAATTTAGACTAGTAAAAGGCACAGGATAATGGACCTGCTCGGAATGGTTACACTCCGCTGGTTTTATATTCTGAGGCATTGTAGCGAGGTCGAATGATGAGTCTGTCAGATTCCCGTCTGCCATATGCCAGTCAGAAGGGCTACATGTCAGAGCAGTCGAAGATAACTGATAGCGAATTCGAGTTACTGCACTTTTCTGCTCCGGGTGCGCACCGAGACGGAATTTCGTGTTCGATTTGTAGGACTCTGTTCCAGTGCTTTTCGTAATCGTATTCGAGTTAAAGTGAACTCTAGCGGTGCATATCGTAATTGTATTCGAGTTACACTTGCTCTCTGGCAGTGCATAGGAAAATATGTTCGAGTCGTATAGCGAAACTGCCCCGGAGCAAAATAAACTGCACCGTCAAATTTGACGGTGCAACGGTGCACTCCCATAAATTTAGAGGTTAGATATAGCGGGAAAATTAACTACCGCTGATTCCTAGTAATTCCTTACACCAAAAATTTGTGGATAAGTACATTATTTACGTATTGTATGAAGTACAACTTATATTACAATAATTAAAAGGGATAACGCCTTGTAGTTCCACGACTCTGTTATAATAAGAATAACATCATAACAACAAACAACCGTGATAGGTATAGGATAGGGATAGGTATTTTTTTTAGTAGAAGGCTATACGAAAATGCAGACTGGAGGGAGACTGGATTGCACACTGCACTGCACCGGTGCATGGCGGTCTGGCTCTGGCTCTGGTTCTGGTTTGACCTGAAACAGTTCGGTTCCATACAGAGTAGAAATGCGAAAGTTCTGCTCCGCACTGGAGCAGAATTCTGGGCAGAACAGATTCAGAGACAGGTCGATCTCGCTCCGAGCAAGTGCAGCCAACTCGAATTAGCTATGAATAGGCGCTAAATTATCGATTAGGTAGTGGGAAGTCGGAACCCGAGGAGATGAACGTCTCATCTTTCTTTCCGTCTGAAATGCTGTTGTTGTGAACATGATTCAATAAAGTGAATTATTTAGTTAATTGTTTCGTGTAGTGGTTTGTTTAAACTCAGGTATGAAGTTGTTGTTTGAGAGTTACCTATTTAGCAAAACTAATGTTTTATGTTGTTCTCATTAGGTAGTTTTTGAAATTGAAGCAGAAAATGGATTTTAGAGAAGCCCGACTTGGATAATGTGATTCATTTCGGGCTTTTCGTTTCGGATTTCTCGTTAGGGCTTTTTCGCTCTGATTCCAGTCCCTATTTTAGTTTCCGTTCCGGGACCATAATTGGTTCATGGGTTTTGCCGATGTAAGCAAGTTTGGATGGATGGCGACCTTTGGGAAAAGCGAATCCATTTTTTTTTGTTTTGGTTTTTATGTGGCTGGACCATAGAGAAGGTCTGACGTAAGCAGTTGTGGAAGGAGGAAGCATTACTCTCCATCCTGCTTTTGGATCTTCCGTTCACTCACTTTTCAATATAAACCGCTATTTGGACTGGAAGGTACCTTATCAGATTTATATTGTAACTTTTTATGTTCTCTAAAGTGAGAAACACATCAATCAAAGAATGTTGTTTGGAGTGATTTATTTGGATCAGTGTTATTTATTAATGAATTGAAGAATACCTAATGGAGATGACAATTTTGTATATTGCTAAAACTGTTTATACCAAGCCGGTGTAAACTTTCTTTTATTAGTAAGGTAAATTTTAGTTTTGTTTTTAAAATCAGTTATTTGGCCAAATTAAATAAGGTTAGATAAGTAAATTTTTGCGAAAGGTAATCGAAGGTGAATTTGGGGTCTTTTAAAGACTACTTACATTTTAGAATGAATAATAATATTTTGTCTTATCTTTGATGTTATGTGTAATAATTAGTGAATAAGTTAGAAGATCCTAATTTTAAGTATACAGGGTGTCCCAGCTTATTCGAAGCGGTCTCTGTAGGCCAAACGGTGGATTTTTTCAAAAAAAATTTGCAAATTCAAGTACAGGATCACAATGGTCATAGTCTAAAATTATTTTGGAGTATAGAGAGTGTCCCATATGACAGTGGCATTTCAAAGTTATGTTTTTTTAAATGGAATGCTCCTATGTTATTGCATTTTTAGATTGTCTGCGAAGAGAAAATAAGATTGACTTTTACAGTTGGTATTTAAATTCAGAAGTTTTTGAGTTATAAACAAGTGAAAATCGTCATTTTTCAAGTTCAAGGCCCTGTACAACGAAAACAGTTCAAGATAGCGAAAAACGGCTTACCTGTCCCTATTTTAACTTTTCATGTACTATCCTATGATGCAGATAAAATGTTTAAACAGGGTGATAAAAAATTTGAACAATTCTGAGATTTCTCCACACGTCGCCAAATAAAAAAATCAAAGACAGTACAAATGTTTCTACACCATAGGATAGTACATAAAAAGTTAAAATAGGGACATGTAAGCCGTTTTTCTTTATCTTGAACCGTTTTCGTTGTACAGGGCCTTGAACTTCAAAAATGACGATTTTCACTTGTTTATAACTCAAAAACTTCTGAATTTAAATACCAACTGTAAAGGCCAAGGAACACCTGAGGAAGTTAGGCATAGAAGAGAATGGCGTCTGCAGATTCTGCGGGAAAGGAGACGAGACACCACGTCACCTACTGCTCAACTGCGATGCGTTAGAACTCAAAAGAAGTAATGTTCTGGGCCACCACCAGTTAGAGGCCGGGAACTTACCCGACCTTGATCCTCTCAAAATCCTGAAGTTTCTCAAGGAAACGGACCTGGAGAGGGTGCTTCACTAAAGGGATTCCACACCAGGCGAAGCACAGTAGAGGGGATACAATAGATCTTTTTAGGTCGCAGTAACTAGGTCACCCTCAATGTACAAATACAAATACAAAAGCCGTTTTTCTCTATCTTGAACCGTTTTCGTTGTACAGGGCCTTGAACTTGAAAAATGACGATTTTCACTTGTTTATAACTCAAAAACTTCTGAATTTAAATACCAACTGTAAAGGCCAATCTTATTTTCTCTTCTCAGACAATCTAAAAATGCAATAACATAGGAGCATTCCATTTAAAAAAACATAACTTTGAAATGCCACTGTCATATGGGACACTCTGTATACTCCAAAATAATTTTAAATTTTGGGCCATTGTGATTCTGTACTTGAATTTTCAAAAAGTTTTTTGAAAATGTCCACCGTTTGGCCTACAGAGACCGCTTCGAATAAGCTGGGACACCCTGTATAATCTCACGATACATTACTATCAATTCCTGGGAAATTTAATTTAATTGGAGTATTCCAATAAACTGTTAATTGTTAGTGTGTCTTTTATTTTAGTGTTTGTGTGACCTGTAATTAAATAATCATAACGTAGGGCAGGTCAAGGTTTTTGGAAACTTTTTGGAATTTTTTTGGAAACTTTTTAGAGACATTAATGATCTAGACGATCACTGAAAAATTTGTAACTTCATTTTAAGATCTTTAACACCCTCTGTTCCGCTTTGGGTTCAAATAAATTTGAACGTACCCGAACGGAGCGAGAGGAGAAACCCCTCTGCTCGCATATTTTTATTTTCCCTTTTATTTTGCATCTTTATTCGAAATTTTAAATCAAGCGGAAAGGGCTACAACGAATTCCTGGAAGTTACCTACTTGTTATTTGGAGCAAAAGTTTATAAGAGAAGTATCATATTTGCTCCTTGTGAAACAAAATAGGTAAGTACCTATTATATTTTTTTATGAAATCTGATACATGTTCATAAGCTTAGCTGGATTGAAATTTTCCACAATTTTCGAGCTCCAGGTTAAGAGTGGGTGCTTGTTTGTTGGCTTCGTAAATTACAGCGAGCGCATAGCGGGTAGCGGGAGTGGTCATTTGAGAGTTCAGCTAGCACGAATTACCCGTTAATCAAAAATTGAGTGTTATAATAAGCGCATGTGCATAGTTAATTTACCGCTTCAGAAAACTTCCATTTAATATTGGCCGATAATTTTGAAATTCTGTCCCTGTATTGCATTTGTTGAATTGCAATTAAGAATCACTTGAGCTCAAGAAGAGACAAACTTCTTTTGCTATAACTTATTCGTAAATAGGTTATTAAAAAAAATCTTAAAAGTTCATTGATTTTTCAAAAGTAAATTTGTACCTCAATTTAAGAATGATAAAATTAATCATCTTAATTTACTAACAATATGATTTCCGATTGCATTACCTTGCCGTTCGTATTGATAGTGTTGTTATATTAACAATTATTATTATTATTAGTACCAAAAACAATAATTTAATGCATTAAACCATCGGACTGGAGTATTTAAGCACATTAATGATAAATCGTTTATGGAGGGACACCTGAATGAATATCTTCGGTCATCTACATTGTCACCTATGGATGATTTTCAATAATTTAACTGTGCCTTAAGATAAAAAGTCTTAATCATGGCCGAGAAGAAAGTAAAATGCTGCCTGCTAATAACTAAGGTCTATAAATGTCCTTGCTTTATAAAGAACACGTCTACGAGGTGTTTAAAAAAATATGCAAATGTAGAGTAAACTGCATTTAACCTTTCCAACAAAAATTGTATTTCGACTGCAAGGCAGGTCGCACCAGTTATTCTGTATTCTATTGTTTTTGCTTCTTATCAATCCAGGCTTTGCTATTTATCTTTTCATGTGAAACGAAACTTACCAAACAAATCAATCATAAAAGTCTAAAATTACTTCTTAGGGTGAAAAAACTGAAAAAAAGTCCCTCAGAATAATTATTCACTATCAAGAATATGGATCACAAAGTTGGACTTTAGAAACAGTGTTGCCTAAAGTTAATTGAAAAAATCATGTTCGTATAGCGTTAAAAAGCAAACTTAATCAGTTGTGCAAAAGAAATCTGATTGGGAATAAATAACATGCAATATTGATTGACAGAGTTTCGTAAATCATTTCGAGCAAAGCAGGTCGTTTTATTATTGAAAGAAAATGGGTTCAAGATTGTGGTAAGTTGAAAAAACGCCTCATGTTTAAACGGGTGTCAGACTGTGTGTCATATAGGTATATAGGCTGTTCCAAAAATTGCGCAAAAAGTACGTTGTAAAGCGATCATCAAGGAGCCACGAAAAATTAAAACGAGGTAAAGTTGAGAACTAAACTTCTTTAATGTTGACAATTTATAATCCGAAGAATTTATATTCACAAAAAAACAGCGACTACGGCCTTTTGTTCAAAATTTCAATTTTGTTTAAAAAACACGATTAATATTCATTTTAGTTTTCTTCATTGCTTGATGCTATTTAAAAATTGGCTGTGAAAACTGTGTGGTGGTCTGAATAAATAAAAAAATAAGATTTTTATCTTTTCTTGCATAATTAACATCTAAAGAGTTCTTTGAGGTATGATATCAAATTTAAGGTTTTTATTTGCATCATATTTTAGGTAGGTATATAACTCTAACATACATTTGCACTATTTTGCCGCTTCAAATATTTTGAAGAAACACCCGTTTATTTGTATATCTGAATTTGGAATCCCCCTGTATGATTCAATTAATTCTGGTGGAGATCTGCTTCAGCATAATCTGATGTAATTATTAATATAAAATAATGAAGTACTCTTATGTAAACCTAGAATTCGTCTTTACGTTAATTTCTGAAAAGTAATGCAGTTTTCTTAATTTTTTTTTAAATACGTTGTCATAAACTATTGAGCCTTGTGAGGTAGATGATTTCGCTGGAAATAATACATTTTAGTGCATATTTACTAATATGACATTTATTAACTTCTTGGAGCAATTAATTGTATGGTTTATTTAATTCCTTATTATTTTTAAGAAGCATTAACAATTACCTTGACTAAGTAATGTTCACTGCCGGTAAAAACTGTGACTTTCACCTTCAATGAAGAATAAATGCAATCTCTATGCTGTTTTGACCATGATGAGGTCATCTCAAATAATTTGAAGCTCTGTTATTGTTTCCATTTCACTTGTATTATCACAATTTTTGCAAGAAATTACTTACATTAGACAATTTGTAATTTTAATATACAATCCCTAAAGATTAACCACTAGCCAGGATAGTACCGTCAGTTGCTAAGGACTTAAGTTTCTATTAAAAACTTTTTAGTTTGAAAGATTTCAGCGGTAATATTAATTTGAATATTAAGACTATTTAATTGTAATGGAAGATTAAAGATGTTGAACACCAAAATATTCAGTGCATGTTAAAATTGTGTCTTCCAGAAAACGCCTCTAGAATTTTCAACCACTCTAGAATTCGTTCATGTTCATTATCTTAATATTTGCTTGTAATTATTTTCTGGAGAAAATGTTGAATTTCACTGCAAAGAAGTACTTCCCATGAAAACTAAAGTCGTTACTAAAGACAAAAACTCGTTACAAAGTGTTCAAGACTTACAAGAATACAAAAAAGTTACGAATTTTTTATTTTGTTACCAACGCAACCGCTCGAGGGCGTTATCTGACATGTAAGCAAATATCACGCAAAAAAAAATAAATAAATAGAAAGGTATATTTATTATTATAAATAGCGAAAAAGAGAATTAAATTCCCTTTTTCCTTGTAAAAATCTCTTTTCCTTTAAATAAGGTCATTGAAAACCGCAGCTGGATAAACTCCCCACCTCCCCGCAACAGCAGATATCTGTCAGCAAAGCTGATTTTATGAATTTCCCGAGTTCGGGCCTCGCACGCATGAAATAGAAATCATCTCTCGGTTAAAATTTGAAAATAGGCTGAAATTTGAATATACCTATTTATGGCGATCAAAATTCTCCATGGACGTGAAGTGAATATGTATACAGGGTGATGAAAAATCTGCTAGTTTCTATTTTTTGCTGTCCATTGCTGGTAACTTCATTATTATTGGAGCTATGTATGTTTTAAAAAGCAAACAGGAATAATTTTTGTCGCTTATTTACAGTGGTGAAAACAGAAAATCAATTGAAAGTTCACGTCATGAGATATTCCCATAAAAACCCAATATATGCGGATATAAAAATAGGAATATCGTGAACTTTGAATTATTTTTCTGTTTTTTCCACGTAATAAGCGTGGTCATAAAATTCTTCATGGTTGCCAATTGAACCGATTTCATAGCTTCAATAGTAATGAAGTTACCAACTTTGCACAGAAAAATTGAAAATAGCCGATTTTTCATCACCCTGTATGCATATTCACACCCTGGTTGACTTTTGATCGCCATAAACATATTTCAATTTCAGCAACTTTAACCGTGGGATGCATTTCCATTCGATTTGTGCGGTGAATAAACTCTAAAACTCATAAAATCAGATTTTGTTGGTAGATATCTACAGTTGGGCGAAAGTTATCCAGCTGCGGTTTTTAACGACACCTTAAGAATTTAATCCTTTTTTCCACTTTGTAAAAATAATTGTACCATTCCATTTAATTTTGTCTAGAAAAATCGTGATTTTCTTACACGTCAGATAGCGCCCAATAGCGGTTGCGATGATAACAAAATGTAAAATTATTAAAATTCAATCGACAGAGGAAGGAAAAGTCTTTGTAACGAGACTAATGTTATTAAACTACGTTAAGGTTAACCGGAATTTTTTTAAAATTTTTTTTAGGTTATTTAAGCACACTCATGATATTTTGAATAGGTTTACCCTAATTATGAAAAAATAGAGAAAATTCCAATTTTTTATTCATGGCTGTTACCCTATAGCGGTCATTTTAGAAGCTCCAAACTATTTTTTTGGGTCACATTTCTTAAAAAAAAATTCCCGGTGACCAGTAATGACTCACCCGGTTCTTTCAATAAGCTAAAACACTTTTTTCAGTTTGTATATCTTCCCAGAAATACCAAGGAGTTGGGGTTGCAACTTCAGAATAGTTATTTTTTTTAGTACTCATATTTTTTTTAGACGTTTTGATGTCAATTGTATAATATCTAATACTTCTATATTGCTAGCGCCCGTAAGTGGAAGTGTCACGAATAGAGTGGGACAGCATTACTGACAGCAAACGGAAACGACTACTTCTATCTGTTTTTATTTGTGTACTCGACCCGTTGTGCGCAAGCGTCACGAGTCTGGTGGTCGAATCAATCGAATCTGATGCGTGCTTTAGGCGTGTTTAATTCTCGGACATGCGCGTAAGACTCGAAGTACAATCGATGAGAGAAAGAGAGAAAGATATGTCTGCACCGTGATATATCCCTCCATCTTCAGACCGCCACTAGCAATATAGTAGTACTAAATATACGGTCAATAGAACCAAGTTGAAGAAAAGTTTTATGTTGTATGTATTTTTTTATATTGATTAGCTCTTGTATAAAAACAAATATTTCAAATAAATCTCAATAAACTTTTAATCAAAACTATGGTAAATAGACGGTGCTAGTAACAGATTAACAGATAGTATATCTTAACTATTTAGAAATCATCATCACTGTTATTACTCCCTCTTCTGGCTGTCTGTATTCTCCCGGAAGGCGCTCTGCGGTCTCGTTTGGCCATTTCTGACAGTTCCAGACTTAGTGAATCATCATCCGAGTGCTGTAACTCGGGTTCGTCCTTGTCAATGAAGAGGTCATCTGTGTCAGTCTCGGAGCTCATGTCTAACGATATAGGGCTGGACGTGCGGGGATGAAGGACGCCTCCCAGCCTCGACTGACGCTCTTCTCGTCTGTGTCTACCTGTAATTGGAAAGGTGGAGCTGAGATGATAATGATAATATCTAATTAAGAATTAATTTAATATTAGGCAGACTAGCCGAAAATTCAGCTAGTGCTGAATAAGTCAGTGGTAGCAATAATAATAATAATAATAATTCCCATCTGCAGGACTCAAAAAAAGTGGGTACCCACTAAAATATGAAGTTTAGAAAGATAAACAGCTTTACCTCCAGTACCAGCCCTTGGCCTCTCCGGTTTGCTTATCCCAGTCCTCTGAGTGGGTTCATCGTCATCCAGATTCAGGAACAAGTCGTTATGATCTCCGCTTTCCAAAGGAATGGGTTCCACTTTGACAGGAACCATTGCGAGCTGCTTTTCGTATTGAGCGCGTTCGGTTTCTGTAAATAGCTGCTCGAGATGATTCAAGCAACGCAATCTTGTAGAGTATTGGACAAAGATCTGCTCAAGCTCGGCTTCTAGAGCTTGAAACTCTTCTAAAAATGCTGGTCTATGGAAAAATAAATATTCATTTGGTTAGGGTAAATTTTATTTAAACATTTCCTTTTATCTTGCTTGTTTTGAAGTCTCACGATGGGCCAATTATGTGAAAAATTATTCATTTTAACAATTTGATAAGTTGGTAGATGAGAGGCAGCAAAATTAATTATGTAATTTGCCTAGTGATTATGTATAAAAAAAAGATCAAAAAATAACAAAATTGTCGAAAAAATTATGAATGCATAGCCTCGAAATTGTTGCCTATGTAAAAAAAATAACTATTCGGTACCTTTCAGACAACTGAACAGTAACTTTTACATCATTATAATATAAAATATTAATAAAAAAATTATGGCCGGAGAAAATTTTTTAATAGAAAGCAGGAGTAAATCAAATTATTACCTGACTTTCTTGAGAGTTTGCAGTCTTTTTTCGTATCTGTCAATCTCAACTTTGCGCCTCTCGATTTTCGCATCCAAGTTTGCTTCAGTGGCTGAGACGTTGTCAATCAATTGTTTCGTTTCGACAATTTCATTCTTTATCACATCAATAGCTTGCTTGATCCCGGCATCCACTTCGTTGATTTCAAACTGACGCGCCACGCTCCTCTGTCTGATTGACTAAAATCGACACATCGGATATAAAGTTATTGAATTTGTTATGAGGGACTCTCATTCATAACTTACTCGCAAGTCGATTTCCTTTGCCAATAAATCAAATAGTGTAGCTCCCGTTGATGTTATTTCCGTTGAAATTTGTCTCGAAAGCTTCAGCTCATTTATCTATAATATGAAATAAAAGTAGTTGCAAAAAGGTAATTTATAAAAAAAGTTATCTTATTTGAAGAGAAGGAAGCTAGACAGTTCTGTAATTTTCCTTCTTGTCAGTTCATCTGTCTCTTGACGCTTGAAAGAAGTAGAGCAAAGAAGCCAATAAGATCAGTTGTCGTGCTGATCAGAGCGCTGGAAAATGCTTGTTATCATTTTTCTGAGCGAAATAAACTCGTTTGTTTCCAGAGGCGTTATTGAACTCGTTTCACGGCACAATACTCATTAAGTTAAAATGATAAAAATCGAAATTTTGACTCATACTCACCTTTTTACAATAGCCACCCACCGGAAGTATACAGGGTGTCCGGTAAGTACCTCCTAATCTCTCGGGAGCATAAAGGGGAGGTCAAAAAAAACCTAGTATGTCATAAAAAAAAATTTCCTAAAGTGTCCTCAAACGGAGACATGGAGCCCTAAAAGGGTGCCCCGCAATTTACTTTTTTGGCTCTAACTTTTGAACCGACCTGTATAATTGGATGGAATTTAAACACTTTATAGAGGCCACAGAGAGCCATCAGGTCATATTAAAGTCGATGTTTGACGTCGTCAGGGAAGTCAGGAACGGACTTACCATCATACTCTTTGAGTCAAAATCTTGACAGGTGTCACTTTACAGAGCTACAAACTATTTTTTTGAATAGTCTAATACTTCATCTTTAAAAAGGTGCTCTTAATTTATTTCGGTAAAACTGACGGTTTTCGAGATAAATCGGTTTTTCGGTATGCGAAACACTCAAAATTTACTAATGCTAAACACAAACAGGTAAAATCAGGTTCTTGTTGATAAACCTACCTACATAATCGATTGCTATTGACGGAACTTGATCAAAATTCGCATAAAAGTCGATTTATCTTGAGAACCGCTAGTTTTATCGAAATAAATGAAGAGTACCTTTTGTGAAGATGAATGACCAGAGTATTTAAAAAATAAGTTTTCAGCTCTGTAAAATGACACCTGTCAAAACTTTGACACAATGAGTGTGGTGGTAAGTCCGTTCCTGACTTCCTTTAGGACGTCAAACATCCACTCTGATATGGCTTAATGAGTCTTTATGGCCTATATAAAAAAATTAAAATTTCATCAAATTATACAGGTCGTTTCAAAAGTCAGAGCCAAAAAAGTAAATCTTATGGGTACCATTTTGGGGCTCTGTATCTCCGTTTAGGGACACTTTAGGAATGTTTTTTTTATGACAGACTTGGTTTATTTTGACCTCCCCTGTATGTTCGCGAGAGATTAGGAGGTACTTACCGGACACCCTGTATACAGGGTGCACCATGTATCCTTCTCTATATTGCTATCTCCTGAACGCTAAGAGATACAGGGTCGGTTAAATTAGAGAAAAGATGCGCAGTTTTGTGGTCATCTCGAATTCGTCAAAACATGCAAGATATCTGTGACCGTTCCTGAAATATCCTGAAAAAACTGAAAAATCGAGATTTCTTATTTTCGTCATATCTTTTTTATTATTGGAAATTAATAAATAATTTTTTGTAGGCTTACATAAGCCGTTAAGAGCTATCCATCTGACATTTCAAAAATTTTCAAGGCCTACTAGATCCAAGAGTTTCCACAGTCAACTTTCGTTTTTCTTATGGCCGCCATATTATTTTTTTATGTCGTTCGATATGAAAAAAATAATGGAAACCAAAAATTAATAAACTTCAAGAAATTTTTTTTTATTTTTATTCTTCTTTTTTCAAAGAAAAATTAAAAAAAAAATCGTAGAAAAACGTCAACATTTGTAAAATACGCCGAAATAGTGCTTGCCTTATGGTTTTTTAATTTATCTATGAAATTCGGTCCAAAAAAGTGTATTTTTTGTAAAGAAAAAAGAAGAATAAAAATTTTTTAAATTTATTTTTTGAAGTTTAACAATTTTCAGTTTTTATATTTTTTTTTATATCGAACAATATAAAAAAACAATATGGTGGCCATAAGAAAAACGAAAGTTGACTATGAAAATTCTGGGAGCTAGTCGGCTTTGAAAATTTGTGAAATGACAGATGGGTAGCTCTTGACGACTTATGTAAGCCAACAAAAAATTATTCATTAATCTCCAATAATAAAAAAGATATGGAAAAAATAAGAAATCTCGATTTTTCAGTTTGTTCAGGATATTTCAGGAACGGTCACAGATATCTTGTATGTCTCGACGGAATCGAGATGGCCACAAAATTGCGCTCCTTTGGACTTGTTTAACCGACCCTGTATCTGTTAGCGTTAGGAGATAGCAATATAGAGAAGGATACATGGTGCACCCTGTATAAATACAATCCCAAAATTTAATGTAGAATTTTAAAATCTATTTTCATCACATATACCACAAGTACATGAAAACTTAAGAAATAGGAAAATTCAGTTGGAAATAAAAGTCGATTGGTGTTTTCAATACAGGAAGTTTTAACTCGAAGTTTTCTTCCTTCATATAATTATTAAAAAAATCCATAATTTTTATACACGAATGAATAGGTCAGTAGGGTCAGTAGAGCAGACACAGAAAAAAACTGGTCACATTTCCAAGTGGTTGGGAGCAATGAAACCTAATTATCATTGCATCTGCTGTACCATACTTTTGGCTCAGAGAATTACAAAAAATTGTTTTTTATTTCTATTTTAAAGAGTAACAAAATATATCAATCATAAGATGGCGTAGAGGGGCTATAGCAGTCTTTTTCGGTGAGAACTTGAGCAAAAAACTGGGGACTCGAAGAAAAAGGTTCGAATTCGATGAAAAAAGTGCGAATGCGAAGAAAAAAGTGTCAATTAAAAAACTTCCATACATATTCATATTGAAGAATCAGCAGACAAAATACCAAGGTATCATTGGCCAAGCGGCTAAACACATGGTCAATCCACAGGGCGTGGGTTCCATTCCTGAAAAAGTTTTTTCTCCTACAGTGTGGTCTATAGACAAATCGCCATCATCATATGGGAAACATTTTCCTCCTCGTTCAAGGAAAATTTTGATTTCCACAACTTACATTTAAACAAGTCTAATGACACGCCCACTAACTGTCACGTGCATGACTTATAGACGTTTATACGCTAGGATAAATTAGCACCATAATATACGTTTCCAACATCTTTCTTATTGTCAGAATGGTCCCTGATCAGGCACCTTCACTCCTCTTTTCTTCTTTTGGTTGATGTGTTCACTGTAGTCCACGGCGTTTGCATCAGTAACACTACGTAGTACGTAGGTACCTACTTAACCGAACGTTTCGAATTCGCTTTGTTTCCTTAGATTTTTTTTTTCACTTTTTTTCACATTTTTTTCTCAAAAATTCGCACTTTTTTCTTGGAATATAAATTTTTTTCACCGAATTCATAATTTTTTGTTCAAGTTCTCACCGAAAAAGACTGCTACACGCCATCGTACAATCATCAGATACATTTTGGGTATCACACAGATTACTATCACGTGTTAAAATTGCCTACCTTGTCAGAAAGATCGTAATCTCTCAAAGAAATGTCTTCCTCGTCTTCATTTTCATCATTTTCATTATCATCGATACTAACTTTGAGTGCATCATATAAGAGCGAAGTGATTTTTAACAATTCTTTGACTGAAAATCCATCTGCCTGATACAAGCGTTTCGTATTCAGTTTGATGTTAGCTTTTAGGGCCTAAAAAAACTTCTGCTATAATATTTTCACTGTAAGTAGTATTAAATGAAGCTTTATTACCATAAACTGAGCAACATTTCGCACTAATTTAACCCTTTCTTCCTCGGTGTTTATTTCCAGTGGGATTTCCGTGTCGGGATCAAACCTTTTGGTTAACCATACCAGGAGGTCAGCAACCAATGGAAAATTTGCAGTCCTAAAGCTTTCCGTAGATACCAACTGAGGATATCCTAATGCTCGTATCATTTCAATGAAATCTATAATATAATTTTTATCTATTGAAGATTACTATTCTAATAAGTACTTTATTATTAATAAAAATGTAGCTGTCAATAATTATTATTATCCCCAATTGCCTGATTTAATTATGATTTATGAATATAAACATGCAATAATAATTATGAAGGAATGCAGCTATAAAAAATCTCACTTAACACGTTACGCGATATCAATTTCTAATTATCTCATTATATTTATTACAATAATAATTCTACTTACTTCTAATATCTCTGTAGGACATTGTGGAATGTTATCATTAATAGGCAATTAAAATAGGTTAAAAGATTTATTTCCTTTAATAATTTTAAATTCACATTATTAGTACTTTAGTGTATGAACGGGTAAATGGTAGCCATATTATATTATGTCAAGCCGTCCTTTGTTATGAGTCCAGTTACCAAGCAACCCTTTCTAGCAAACGGCTACCTTGCAGTGTTGCTTCATGGTTAAGTATACGTTTTATCCCATTTTATAGGAAATCGTTTTTATTTTCATTATTCTAGTCCTACGTATGGCACTATAAAACACCTTGCTTTTTTATGTATCAAAAATGGACAAATTACATTTAGAATTAATAATTCCAAATGTTTACTCCCCGGTGTGTGTATTTGAAAGCAAAATGGTTGAGAAGTAATTTGTTTAGAAATTAAAAATGCATTTTATTCAGTTTTTGCTTTTTTGAACCAAAGTCCTGTTCAAATAAATCTTCTATCTCTTTTAACTCTTTTAAATAAAATAACTCCTTTTAACGCAGCTGTCAGTTCCATTTGTTCATATAAAACTGGGACAACTTTTTTTGTTGTGTTGTGTTTGTGGCTTTAAGTATTTAATAAGTCGTTACTTGCTTTCATTAAATATTTTTGCGATACCTACTTAATAAAAATACATTTTATAAAATATTGAAGTAACAAAAGAGTTAATAACGAAGAATCAACTTTAAAAATGTTTTTTTAGCTCTGACAGATAAGTAGACTTCCATCTTAAGAAACAGCATGGAAACCATGACAACATTGTTCACTCTCTCTCTATAGATCACAGTTACAAATGAAAATTGTACCAGATTTATTTGAACAGAATAACTCTACATTACCATCTTCTCTTAATTTAATGAAACGTTTCGAAAATTTGAGCCAAGATAACAAAATGCGTCAAAGACGAATTTATTATTTTTAAATAATAAATTATTGTTAAAATTAAATCGAGAATAAATCATTCAAATCAAAACAATCGAGCAAACTTTAATTGGTGCTGATTGTCATAGTGCCCTAAATTCTCTAAAGTTTCAATACAGTATAAAAAAGTGACAATGTACATGAAAAACACTCTGTATGTAAGAAATATTCTATAAATTGCACCACAACAACTTGAGATGAACGATAAAACATGTAACTAGTTATTGTTCAAAATATATATTTAATTAATTAAATAATTAAAATTATTATAGTTTAATTTATGAATAATCGTAAATATTAATTATTATACATATACATAATAATTGAAAATCAAATGCCTGAAAGGTAATTTAATTATTATGGCGTGCTTACAGTTTCCGCCTTGAAATTCGCAAATGTACCGAGTATTGCATCAGCGGACACCGTCTCTAGGAAATCCCATGCGAATATTAATCCCCCCAATATTATCTCCCCCATTAATTTTAGAGCAAAATTGAATAAATCAATTTTGCTCTAAAATGAATCGTGGAGATAATTTTATCTGTTATATTATGAAAGTGTCTTGGGGTATACGAGTAGTTCGCTAGATATTCACCAAACGTAAGGTCAGTTGTGAAATAAATGAAATTTTGCCGCAGCTGTCCAAAAAGTGGGAATACTAAAATTTTGAAATTTTAATTCCTCATACAACTTTGGGGCAGTAACAGAGAAAATGTGACATAAACGTGTAACGTTACACGTTAAAATTTGTAAAATAAAAGTAAAATATTCTTTACAATACTGCTAACTCCATCTCTCGTCAGTCAAACCTTTCTCTAGCTTTCCGAGTGAAGAAAACGATATGGCTTCTTTAAATCTGTGATGTTGTCGCTATTACAGATTCCTATTTGGTAGCGTTCTACCTCTGAAATAATTTTAGTTCTACAGTCCACTTAGCTCGGTGGAAATTTCTGATTCCTGTATCCTGATTGGTGGAAGTATGGACAGTAGGAGTTCTGATATGCGCAAGAATCATTTATCCATTAGGTTCTAATATATTCTGGATTATTAATTTCATTATAAAAGTTCAGAGGTCCTAATTTTTTTTTAGTGTCCTAGTTTTTCTTAATGACCTAGAAATCGTAAGACTACCTGAAAATTTATATCGATATTAACTTAGCCTGTAATGATAACTTGTCTTTGTGATTTTTTTTAAGTGCATCTCAAAAAGTCCTTTTTCTTTCCTTTCAATGTGAATAAGAGAAAACTAAAGCTTCTCGAAGATATTTTTCTTTATTCCGGAGAGATTTTTCATATCTATGAAGTTTTGTCTGTCGTAGCGCGTTGTTGTCATATCAAGTTTTTCATTTTGAAACTGGATTATTACGCCTTCGTGGAAACGTTCAAATTTTGAACTTGAAGAATGTAGTCTCGATAAATTTTGACTCAAGTTATTGTTGTACTTTTTTCTTGGCAAACAATTAGTATTATCGAAATAAAGTATTGATTAACAACAAATCGTTCAAAAGACTACAAACTACAATTCTGCGTAACAAATAAATTTTTTTTTCGAGAGGCTACAAACGATGATAATATTGAGTGGCACTCAGAAGTTCTCGAAAGGGCCGTTCAACAAGAATATTTCCCAGTCAACTAAATATTTACAAATTGATGATGAAAAAAAAAACTTAGTAATACCCCCAAAGGATGACCAGGAGGAGGATGATCAAGCCAAAAAGTGTAAAAGAAATGCTTTCGAATTAGAATTTACTGGAACTGCGAAATTTTTATTTACAAGAATCACGAAACGGAACATAGATTCATTCTCCTAGATTTTTTTCTTTAAAAATTCTTTGTCTGCATTTAAAGCTACTGTTTATCTTTTTCTATACACCATCATCTGTAAATTATTTTGGTACAATATAAATAAATAATACAACCTATTGTAGTTTTGATTTAAAATTCTTTATTACTTTAATAACTAATACATAACAATAAATAAACTGTAAAATAAACTACCATATAAATAAATAATACAAAAATGTTACAATTGTATCACCCAGATGGCAGGTTTTTAGCCGGTTCTCTACAAAATACAGCTACAAATATTGCTACTAACTATAAACAAAAATTGTTAATTTACATTTTTTTTAGTCAGTCAGTAAAAGAGCTCAATTTAGTCGTTTAGTTCACATCAAGTTTAGAATTTGTATCATGTTTTGTCTACATTTAATTTTATAGTTAAAGCTAAGTAATATATTATGTCACTTAAAAGTCATTTTAGTATTTCTGATTGCACTATATTTTGCTTACATTAAAAAACTCTACTTCGGCTTAAGTATAAGACTTATAATATGATCGGGAACTTATAATAGAAAGCTTTGTCAAATCAAAAGTCAGGTGGCTCTGGGTATACTCTACTTAGAATTAATTGTCAGTCTTGTCATAATGTAGTCACGTTTGTCGTTAATTTTTGTAATTCATATTTTGTAAGAGTTCTGTTAAAAAAAAAAAAAAAACATAGCGATCAAATAATAATTATTGTCGGCAATTCTCTCTTTGTCAATGTTAAATCGTATTTCTTTGTGGGTACGCGAGTTATGTGTGAAAAAATAGGGTATTTTACATTTTAATAAAAATGATTCATCTACTAGACTTAATATGTACTTATTTTCAAACTAGACTAATACGTACAATTAAAAACTAATTATTTGAAGCGGACTCTTTAATAATCAAGTCTTTCAGAAAGTAAATCCATTGAGAATGTTTTTTCAATTTCTACTTAATTATTAAAATCCTGTTTGAAAAATACACTCTTACAAAATAAACTAACAGAAAGTTAAATCAATATTAAGGATTACACATAAAAGGCTTGATTGAAATCTCCATTGACTATCAGAATAAGTCAGCATAAACTTTTCCCTTTAGAACTTATCGTTATTTAAAGAGCTCTTTGTGGTTGTTTCGAATCTTATTATTGATGTTTCTTAAGCTTTCTGTCGTTCTTCATTTCATGATTATTTGTCTCCATCTGAAATTGGAAGTCCTTAAGCTTGTTGAAATGAAGTTTTGATGCTCGTCCACTTTGTAAGACTTTTCGCTGTAAGGATATTTAGGCAGGATGTCTTGTCTAATGAATCGTAAATCACGGGTCTTAGTCACAACGTTAAAGGGTTTGTTTGTTTTGTCTTCGTGATTTAAAGTCAGAAGCCTAAAGTCAAAAGGAAATAATATTTCAAGTAATGTTAGTTGTATGTTGTATGAACGACAAGTCAGCCAAGGATGTTTGATTTAATAAAGAAGTCAAAGAGGAACTCGATGAATATGAAAGGCAACCAAGATATTCAGGTCAGCTTTTCAAATTAATTTTTTCACCTTTTCTTTTATGAGTAAATACCTGAATTTCACCTTTTTGATGATAATATTATTTGTCAGACTGCTGCAGAAACAATAGAATAATTCAATTAGGGCGTATTGCTTTGATCTTTTCATCAGCTGGATAACAACTGGCAACATTTGATCAAGCAAATTATAATTAAGATTTCTTTGTGAATACGTCCTAATTAATATCATGTTATAATTGAATTACATGAAAGTTCGTTGTTTCTGTTTCAATATTTTTCTTTCTTAATATAATCTCGTTTATGTCTTATAAAATTTTCACCATGATGATTAAAATTGAATTTTACTGATTATATGAGCAAAAAAAAACTCAAAAATACCAAATGTGTTAATTATATTTTGTTCAATAATGTGGGTCAAAGTTTTGTAAGTCTGTCATGTGTCTTTCGTCAAGTTTTTTAAAGATAAAATTGTTAATGTGATCTAATTAATTGAGTGTCATTAATTCAATTTAATTTTTATAATAAAAATTATAAGTGTTCAGCTTGTCTTGAAATGTATTAGGATTCAGGGCATAGAAACCCTTTTTTTTAGTTTATTCGGAATTGTTGAAACGAAAAATTACCTATTTAAAAAAAAAAAAACATTAGAAAAATTGTGAATTTTCTAATTTTTCTTTCAATTTTGTTGATAGGTTGATAGGATTCGTTTTCATGTCTTGTTTCATGGAAAATACGTCATGAAAAAGTTTTTGTATAAATTTGCTTGATGAAAATAAAAAACTTTCTAAAAACTAATAAAAATTTATTTCCAAAATTAATTTCGTCTGTTTTAGAAAAATTACATTAAAACATTTTCTTTTAGAAGAACGTCTTTTATATGAAATTGTGAGTCTTTTTAATACTCCACGGTAGACTGAGCCCACTTTAAAATTGACTTCAAGCACAGAAGCCAAGAGGCGGAAGAGGTTGCGTGGGTGGAAGGATATATTGAATTTTCGGAGCATGTCCTAAGAGATACATGACGACACTAGAGAATTATCCTGAGTCGGAGTTATAGGATAAAAGAATAAAATTTCTTCGTACTATGTTTTATTATTTATGTGAAATAAAAATAATTTTATAGCACATAACTAAATAAAATGAAAAAAAATGATATTAATTATTTAACAAAAATAGCATGTACCTAATAATTCAGTTTACTACACTGGTCAAAACATATATTATGTAAGCTAAAGAAATTTGGCCAAAGATGAGAACTTTTCGTAATCATGTCGATTGTCTATATTGTCCGTGTAACAAAATTTAATTTAAACATTCACACTTGTTAAATTTTTTTTTACGTAATATTATAATGATAGCTCTCTCGATATATTTTTTTTTCAAGAAAAAAGAAGTTAAAAATTAATAAATTATTTATATCCGTTCATTAGAGTCATACAGAGTGTAGTAGGTAATTATTACTTGTCATCTCTATTTTTTATTCATTATGTTATTTTCTTAATAAGGTCTCTACGTAGGTAGGTATCTGTCTTCATGTCTAGTTCCTCTATTTATAAAACTCTCAAACCTCATTCAGAAATTTTTAGGAGTCGAATTTTTTTTTTCGCCGCTGTTTAAAATGAAAATATAATTAATTTTTTCACATCAATTGAGTTTTTTTTGTCCACGCTTGAGGTATAATATTATAGCGTACCTTAAACTCGAGTTTCAGTACGGCTGATAAGAGGCAAAAGAAATTGCGAGGGTAGAGGGAACAATAATATTACATGAAATATTTGCAGCACGCTCTGGGAAATACAAACAATTTTTATTTTCCCGTATCCAATAAAGAATATTGAAGAAAGAATGAAACATAATAATGCATGTTATGTTTAATGTTATTGAATTTTTTTAAACGGATAATTATAGCATAGAAACGAATACTTTTCTTTACAAGGTCCCGTGGAAATCACATTTTCTTGAACAAAGGAAAGATTTCATTTTAAAAATAATGATTGTGGTTCAAATTAAATGGAGGTAGATCTGTCGAACGTCGTAATGGAGTCTTTTTAAAGGGGGATAGGGATAGTTTCGTAAGTGGGTGATTTGTTCAGTTTTCCCCTTCAATATCGGTCATGTTTTTATAAATTTTGCTTTTAGTTTCGGTACGGCTTTCTTTACTTTTTTTTAAGAGATAATGAAAATTTTACTATTAAATTTAATTCATTAGGTATATTGAAGTCATAAAGGGAACAAAAATGATGTAGTTTCAAGGAACGTAATTAATAAGGAAAGAAAATATTTTCACCAAAAAGAGCAGAATAATTATTTCAAAATTTCAAGGTAACAAACCATTAATAATTTATTGTCTACAGCAAATTCCGATAGCGGTAAGGGCACTAAATTTTAAGATGGTGAGAGACTGATAAAAAGCAATTTACGTGAAATGGGTATACTGCAAACTATGCTGAAGTTTTCAGGAAATTGATGCATAGAGCCAAGTGGGTTATTTGAAAGCACGACGAGTCTCTCAAGTTTTAGATGTGCTTGTTGATATTTTTCCCTGCACTGAATTTTTATTTAAAAAAAATAAGAAAGTTATAAATTTTTGTCACACAAAAAAAAATCCTGAAGATTTTTCGTTAAAACAAGGACTATACTTCCAAAATAAATAGACAAAGATTTGTTTTTTTATTACTATTAGATAAGAGTATTTTGGAAAACGTCGCTTATGTTTTGATTTATTATTCATGTAGTATTTCGTATATGTAGTTAATTTCTTGAATTTGTCATGTAGGTAAGTCAACATTGATAACTTAATGATAAGTGTACATAAAGTTTTTGTTTAGTCATAATAATTCTCTTTGTCATGTAATTGTTGAATAAAGTTGTAATAAATGTAGTTGTTGATAAAACTAATAATTAAAAGCAAAAATCAGTTGCTTGTTTATATGTCAAGTTATTGACGTCAGTGTCTGTTAACCACCATGTCCTTGTCTTAAGATTAGTCTTTCTTCAACATTATTTATAAAAGGTGTCTTTGGAGTTCTATAAATTATTCACTTTGTTATTGATTGTACGTTAGTAAAAGGAACAACATAAATCTTATACTAACTAATTTGTTAATTATTTTACTTCATTTCTAATTATACAGGTTGTTTTTTAAAAATGAATTTTTGAAGATTGTTTCATGCCTACTCGTCAGTAATTTTTCGTATTGTTTGTCTATTCATCAATAATAATAAATTATAAAAAAAAATAATTTGAAAGATTGGTCAGTCAATGTAAGTGTAATACCGCCATTTTAGTGAAACTTATTGATTTAGTGGCAGATGTCAAAATTGTTCAAGGAGGAAAGAGATTGTTCATCGTGTACAGATTTCTGTCGATCCTCAGAAAGTTACAAGTCTGTTAAAGTTTTTATTTTGTTGAGGTGTAGATATAAAAAACGTTTATAAGTCATTTTTGTACCAAGATGGTTTGCTTTGTTGGATTTGTCAAAGAACGTTACATTTTGTAAAAATTACCAAGTCACAAGTGTGTTCAAAGTTCTGTTTTGTATTTAAGTCTAATTCTGCGTCATTGTCTTGTCCTTTACTTAATAAATTATATTCCTGATATTAAAAAAAAAAAAACTAAAAAAATGGCATTAAAAATAATTTACTTAGTATTATCAAGTCATCAGAAAAAAAGTGTTTAACCGAGTATAGCTACAGAATTGAAATTCCCAATTCTGTTGGATAATTTTAAAAATGCAAACGTGAAAAGAATTTATTTGGTTAAATTCCCATTCATGAAAAGCTACACTATGCGACAAAGTGTCGATGGGTAAAATCGTTGATCTGCGAATCCTTTGAGTTATTACTCATCTTTATTTATAAGTTAAATAATTTTGTACTATTTAAATCATAGATTTTTTATAAAAGTTAAGGCGACTAGATCTGTCATTGTCAACGATTTTATTGTGTCTGTCAGTGATGTGTGTCAGAGATTACGACAATAATATCTAATATTTGAGTAATATTTGAACATTCTTGGGATTAAGGTGCTAATTGAACTCGTTATTACAAGTTCCTTACAGAACGAATTAGAAAAGTTCACGCAGCATGTGAGGTGAACTGAAGACATGGACGGTACCGTTTCGTCCTCATTATCTTATTAACATGTCATCAGCCAGGCACACACTACACATACTATACGAAAGTTAGAAACTAATATTTAGTCTTAACTGGTGTTTGATGATTGTAGTAACTTGTAGTTTTTGATGATTAGTAGACAACCAGAGAAACAGATGTGTGCTCTAAATATTTCTCGTATAATCTAGAGACCACAATAATATCTTCTTCAAAACTATTTTAGAATCAACACTCTTGTAGTTATTTATTGATTGTGGTTATTGTAGGTGACTTGTAGTTATGAATTATGGATTTTTGTTATCTATTGTCATCAAGTTTCATCGAAGGGTTGTTCATGTATTTATTCGATACATGTCAATAAAGATGATTTCGTAAACATTTTTTCGTAACTTTGGTTCAAGAAAAATTCAAATAAGTTAAGTTTGTTTTAAGATAGTCTGTCAAGAGGTCTGCGTAAAAGTCGTATTTTGAGGGCTTTCAATTTATTTAGTTCAGTCATAATGTCTTAGTATCTATGTCAAATTTTTTGTCACCAAATAAAAAAGTTTATGCAATGTTATTTTAAAAAAGTTATCTTCTTACTATGGTCCGAGATTAAGTTGAAACCGTCTGTCTTCTTGAAAAATTTAAATTTTAACCTTCAGGGCACAATTTTTTCAGCAAAAGTATGAATCCTGGCTGCATCGCAAGGAAGATACATGATATAGTTTGTCAATCCAAAGAGTTTCTTAAAAAAATTATACGAAGGATATAAAGTCAATATGGATATAGAAATATTTTCATTGAGGTATGTTTTATTCGGTGATTTGATCGTTAGTTTGTTCGTCTGTAGAATTTTCATTTATTTGTGGCCTTATTTTTTATCGTAAGGTCATTTTGTTTATGTACTTGTTTCTTGTTATTTTCTTTAGATGCGTTTCATGTCGCTGAAGCTTAGTTCAGTAATTTTTTTCTACAACTGAGTACGAGCTTAATATTGTCATTATTTATAAGCCCAAATGTCAGGTTGATATGTTGAAATTGCGTACGTGTAGTAATGTTATTCTTTTAGTTCTGTAGTCTAGTCGAAAAACGCTACAATCATAGCAGTCTTATTATTTTTTAACACAATAATAAGTTTTTTTTTCCAAAGTCATGATAAATGCATCTTATTTTTTCTTTAGCTCGACTAGAACTAATATGAACCGTATTGTTCCTTTTTTTATTTGACCTTCAAATATGCAAGTTTGTTGCCGTACAATAAAGCTTATAAGTATAAGAATGATGTGTTTGCATCAAGAAATTAATTGGCACTTTTAAGGCAAATTAAAAAAAATCTCGATTGTTATGTGTTAGTTCTTCAACTGATATGAAATGGGATTTTCACAGTCCTCCTAATTAAGACCAAGAAGACCAAGTAGATCAAGAAACCTGCCAATATCACTTTTAAATATCAAGAGAAAAAGTTATGACCTTTCATTATTTTATATCTGGGAATTGGTCAAAATTTATTATACCACTTAGCAAGCGACTCGATGCCAAAATGCGAAACTTAATATCTTCGACAAAGCTAAAGATTTATTCTTGTTTTCAGTTTATCTTTAAGGTGAGTAGGTGGGTAAGTGTTATGTTGAAACGTCCGATACTACGATCGATCTTTAGAGACTTATGCCCGGTTGTTCAAACGTTAATTAAAAATTTTCAGATAATTAGTGATTTTAAACCGCTCTGTATTATCAAACTATTGGTCTGATATTGCTGAAAATAAACTCTGCTCACTTTAAGAAGAGTTAATTAATGATTAAAAATGAAACATCATTAAATATATTGGCCGTATTTTCAAAATTTGCAATTTAAAATCAGTAATTATCTGAAAATTTTTAATTTACGTTTGAACAACCGGCCCTTAGAGAAACCTATTTGAGATTATTTGAACAAAAAATGTCATAAAAACTTTAAAAAAAGCTATTGTACGAAATATCTGATCAAAATTCAAAAATCAAATTATGCCGATAAAACTCATCTTATGCGCATAATATTATGTAAATATTATTTATGCACATAATATAACCTATTACGTATAAAAAACCAACTGCGGAAAACTCAAAAGGACACGTTAATAAGTCGGTTTTGAAGTTTATAATTTTGTTATCCGCAAGAAAGTGGACAAGAAAGTGGCGGCTATGTCCATCAAAGTCCATAACTGTCAAAAAGTCGGATCATAAAGCTTAGAATAATCACGCCGGTAGTTCGAGTTCAGATAGTTCAAGGTGTGAGTAACGTTAATGTTAGAAATTTTGTCACGAGATACATTTCAAAAGTAATATTTTTTGTTGCTCACTCTTTAGAATTTTCTGCAAGGTTCCTAATTCTCAGTTCAAATAGGTTCTTTCAGTAGATATTAAAACAGAAACCACAAAGCTCCTTCGGTCAATTGCAGCGTCCTTGCTTACACATATACATACTCGTATGTAAGATCGTCGTGTCATGTTAATAAATTCAAGCAAATACCATAAGTCAAATTTAAAAAAGGCGAAAGATGGAAAACGGAAGGTCTGAGAAAATGTCATGATATAAAATTTGGACATGTCTGGTAAAAAATGAGAGACATCTTCATGGATATTTTGTTTTATCACGACTTATGTGACATTATTGAAATTTTATGTTCTGGTGTGTAATAGAAATGCTTCATTTTACTTTCGCTCAAGGAAAAACCACCGTATCTACCTCAAGAGAGAATTCATAACGTCATCGCACCTTAGGGGAAACAATTCACCCCTCTCCCCCTGGGTCTGTAAAATATGTCTGTTGTTAATATGGGAAATGTGATTGTTTCATTTTGTTAAATAGTATTATTGCTGATGTCCAGCTTATGTTTGTCAAGTCATATGGGTCAGTTACCTAATCAAAATTGTCTGTCAATTACTATACCTACTGCTCGTATTATAAAAAAAAAATTGCAAAAGCGGTAATTTTGTATTGGCTGGATGATAAGTGCACTCTTTCTTGTGGGTATATAATGATTAGGTGTTTGTTTTTCAAGTAAGGGTAGTCATGATAGTATAAAGGAAAATTTTTATTAATAAATTGTTTGTTTTTATGAAGACAAAAAAAGAAGTTGTGAGTTTTTTAACTTACTGAAACTTTCAAATATATTTAGTAATAGCACTCTATGAAAAAAGTTCTTAGCCTACTTCCCTATTCATTGTAGGAGTGCGGGGGGATCTTGAAATATTAAATAGGAACCCTTATTTTTTAGTTGCAGCTTCGGATTTTACGGATAAAAATACTTATGCCGGTATTTACAAACGATAATTACAAAATAATTACTAATCAGTTATCTCCATCTCATTCTAATGCAAATAAACTGCATATCTCCATCTCACTCATTTAATTAATTACGTAATTATTGAGGAAATTATCGTTTGTGAATACGGGCATTAGGATATGTCGATTTTTTTTCGAATTGACTTATTTTTATCCGTAAAATCCCAATCGTCAATAAGCCAGCCCGTCCCATCTATAAGGCGGGGGGAGAGGGTGTAATTTTCTAAGTATTGTTAGTCTTGAAATCCGAATCTGCAAAAAATTAAGATTTCAAAGTTACCTCCGGCCTTTACTATAATAAGAAGGGGACAGGACTAATTTTAAAACTAATTTATTTCCCCCGCCCCCGCGGAATGGTTAAATTTTGATCATGAACATTTATTCGAATAGTACTTATGACTTGAGATATTTGAAAGTTTCAAGTTAAATAACTCACCCTGTATAATCGTCCGAGCAGGCTAGTAATTCCTCAGCGAATAACCAACAGTCATAATTCGTAAGTAGAAGACGCTGTTTTCTTTACGACTACTAAGCTGTAATACTTTTATAATAATTTTCTTGTCCTAGTAAAGTCGAGTAAGTAATGGTAGTTTGGCTAACTTCTAAGTCAATAAAAGTCTCATGTCAGTCTTATTACAATTTATTTGTCATCGTAGGAGCTTGTAAAAATGTTTTTCACAAAAGAAACGTCAGTTGGAGCTACATTCTTGTCTAAGATAAATAAAAATAAATATTTACGTGCTCAAAATCAATCAGCCATCAAGCAACACAATAAATCAAAAATAACCTTGATTAAGTTTTCAATTATGTCCCTATTATGTCCCTATTATTACGTCTCATAAATTTTTAGGTAAGGGAGACACCATATTATACAGATTTGTCATATTCGTAAATGTCTTTGTTGGATGTGTCAGTCCGTCTAAGAATCAGGACAATCAGAGCCCAAATTTTTATATAAAAAAGAAAAAAAAAGAATTCAATAACATTTTAATAAAGCATTCTAGTTAGATTTTCTTTTCTAATAAATGCAGTTAGAGTAATTATTGCACTTGTATGTCCCTGGATCCTTTTGTGTCTGAGGAATATTTTTACTTCATATATGTTTTAAAATTACTCAGTGAAATTGTGACAGCTCTTGTGTTTTTGTAAGTTTACAAGTAAAGGTTAGTCACCTTACAAAGCGAATGAAGGCGGTCCCGCCTGACGTGAAGGAATCGATGCTAGAGCAAAGTGAAATTTGTATTAGGCATAGAGATGATGATGATGATGAGGCAAACTAATGATGATGTATGACAAGCAGAAGAGATAACGATCAATAGAGAGAAAAAGGTGAAGAAAGTAGAGTGATAAAGTTTTTTATTTTCGATTTATTTTCTGTCTGTAATTTTTGCGTCAGTTTGTCATTTTTTGTTTATAAAGTAACGTCTGGTTTATCTGGTTACACTTTGTTCTATATGCTGTCCAAATTTTTCAATAAGCGTAAAATTAAAGCAATCACTGGCGGTTTGATCGTTTTTGCGAGCTTGTTATAAAAATTGAGTAGAATCGTGTCTATTTTTACGCAAGTTTTTATTAAATTGCTTTACAGTTTGTCTGTCTAAAGTCTGTCTGTCTAAGTCAACTTTTCTTAGAAATGTATGAAAATGCAATATGAAATCGCTTTCTTGTCTGTCTGTCTGTTAGGTAAAGATTTTGAAAAAAAACCGAACGCCAACAAGAAAGCGCGTGGGCGGAGCCAGATATAGGGGATACGTTTTGCAGTTCGTTGTCCCTACAGATAAAATTTTCTTGAAGAGTTAAAAAAAAGTTTCTGGTTACACTCTGACTATATGCTGTTAAAATTTTCCAATAAGAGTAAACATTAATGCAATAATCACTGACGGTTTGTGCGTTTTTACGAGCTTGTTTTAAGCATTAGGTAGAGTCATGTCTATTTTTACCCTCTTTTTCATTAAATCGCTTTTTAGTCTGTTTGTCTGTCTGTCTGTCTGTCTGCGCAATTCTTGCAATCGATTTTAATTCATCTTAGCGTAGAACTGGATGACAAAGCAGTATCAGTTCGTTTTCTTGTTTGTCTGTCTGTTCGGTAAAGATTTTGAAAAAATTCAAACGCCAACGAGAAAGAGCGTGGGAGGAGCCTGCAGGGAAGACGTTTTGTAGCTCATCAGTTGTCTATATAGATAAAATTTACTTGAAAGGCATTTATGCCAGAGCTAAGAAAATGTTTTAAATATCTTTCATGGTAAGTAGTCGACATCTTTATGATTTTATGGACAATTTAATTTACTAATTATAAATTTCTCCGTGTGTCTTTTGTTTTCTGCTTACATTTTTCTGGTTTCTATCTGTCTGTCTGTCTGTCTGTCTGTCTGTCTGTCTACTGTCTGAAAGCTCCAATAAGATGAATCCAGAAATTATTTACTCCATGATTCTTGAAAGGACGCTGTACATTACAACAGAAGTTTCAGAAGTATAATTTAGAATATCTAGAGATGATGAGCTTTATATAGTCAATTATTCAATAGTCATTCACGTTTCTTTATATTACTTAGGTATCTCGCGTGAAAAATATGGAAAGAATACACCGATCGCAATAAAAGAGGCAAACAAAAGAAAAGAAACAAAAAAAAAAGAAAGAAACATTGAAAAGTATTTGAAAATGCCAACTCTTTGATTCAAAGTTTCAAGTAAATTTTTACGTCAGTCTTGCTTTCTATTTGTCTGTCTTTGCGTCTTTCTATTTGCCTGTCTGTCGCGTGAATAAATATAGAAAGAATATACCGATCAGTACAAAAGAGCAGACAAGAGAAGAGAAATAAGGAAAAAGAGAAACAAGAGAAAAGTTTTTGAAAATGCCAATTCGTTAATTCAAAATTTCCAATAAATTCCTCCAAATCATTTTGTAGAAATCAATATTACCTTAGTTAGTTAAGTCTTACGTCAGTCGCGCTTTCTATTTGTCTGTCTTTGCGTTTGTTTGTCTGCCTGCCGTTTGTTTGTCTATCTGATGCCTTAGCATCTTAAGTTTCGTAATTGCTTAATCAATGACCGATAATTTATTTGTTCTTCTTAATTCAATATAAACGGTTGATTGCGCTAGTCTATTTAATAATAAGAATAAAAAACAACTGATACTACCTCGCCCCTTATAACTTCTTGACGAATTAAGTTCTACGAAGGACATAGGAAAAGGAATTGAAGTCGTGTGCACTTAGAAAGATAGTGAAGCGAAAGAAAATTAACCACCTGCTTCAATAAAAACTGACCAGTCGTAGCAACAATTTATAGTCAAATTTTTGACTAAGGAAAATTTGTATAGTGAAAAGGAGTTGTTATAACAAGTTTAGAAAGAAAAGTAAGAGAGCATGCCATAGCGGAAAAAGAGCATAGACCCAAAGTTTCTAATAGCAAACTAAATTAGCTCCCAGAGGACATAAAATCAATATGATCTCTACGATGGAATTGAAATAAATAGATCCTTTAGTAAGGAAGTTCTCAGCTTTTCAAGTCAAGTCAAGTCAAGTCAGTTCGTTTAATATGTGTCTTAAAAGTAATTTGTTTACGTCTTCAGTCATGTCAGAAGCTCTAGTCGGTACCTAACTGTCTTCAAAATATACTCTAAGTATGTTATTCAATCATTACGTTGTAACATCGTCTTCATATTAGTCATTATGGTATCGTTTTATCCAAGTTGTAAAGTAAGTCTCCAAAGAGAGTTGTGTCATCATTTACTGATTGAAAACGAAGTCAAGGTCTTAGTTTTTCCATAAAGAATTTCACTTGTTTGGCAGTTTTATTAGTATCGTAAGAGGAATCAAATTTCACATCGTTTACTAGTTTAATAGGTCGAGGTAGTTCGTTTGAGGTCGGAATGTTAAAGTCTATAACAGGCATGGGAATTGCAGGAGAATTTTCTTCAGTTTCATTGTAAACTAACCATTGATCTTCCCTAAAAAAGTATACAAAAGGAATTATTTTTACACAGAAGTAGATAAATATTATGAAAGATGTTTCACCACAGAAATTAGATAGATTTACATGTGAGTAGACAAGTTAAAAAATATATCTTACCTCACTTCGCTGGGTAGAATGTCGATATCAACCACTTTCACTTCCTTTACTTTATCTTTACTTCCACTTGCTTGTTCCAAATCCTGCAGGTCTAAGTTCCCTTCTCTTTGAGACACGTGAAAATCAGCTTCCCTTTCATCGTTGTCGATTATAGCATCTGCTTTGACAGAGGAGATCTTCACATATCTTTTATCATCTAATTGTTCAAGGTAGCTCCCCCTTTTGTGGAGAATAAATTTACTTTTAAAATCTAGATGATCTCTGGTTTGTTCATTCAGTTTATCGAATTGATAATAGCTGTATGGATTAACAGGATTATCCAACTTGTCATCTATAGAAACGTATGATGGTCTCTTCGAGCCGCTTCCTCCGAGTACCAATAAAGGAGAACTGACTTGTTGAGTATTTTGATTATTAGAACTCCCATGGTTGTAATAAGGGAAATCGTGTTCTTCTTGTTGATTATTTTGAGGTATGAAGCTGTGATAATTTTCATAATAGCTGGGAGGTCGGACAACGTAGGTCTTTTTTGTTGTAGATTTTATACTCTCATAAGGTTTTAGATATTCGTACAGATCGTCTGATGGCCTCAAATTGGACGAATATCCAATTTCTGGTCTTTTGTTATAGAGAGGTTTTCCGGTACTGCTTAAACCGAACTCTTCAATGTAAACTGGGAAGAAATGCTCTGGTCGCTTGTTCTGGAAATTTTGGTTCGGTCTTATATTAATAACTCTCTCGGTAGTTGATGAGTGTGATGATGGCATGAAATATTTTATTCTTATGTTCACTTCTAAAGGCTGCTCGTGATTTATTGTCGATGGAGTGGTTTTGGTACCATCAAAAGTCCCAACCATGTAAGTAACTCGTTTATCATCGAAATTAGGTCTGACTACTGGTCGTGACATTTGAGAGTCATAGAAATTAAAGGAGGGTCTACTCGGCATGTTACCTTCATAGCCACCAAATCCATTATATTTGTCGAAATAAAGAGTACTGGTTGTAACATTGGTGACCTTTATTCGAAGAGGTGGTTGTGCAGTATGTGTAGATGGACGTGTTGTTGGTCTCGGTTTCTGGGTGCTACTTCTTACCGGAACTTTCACTGGCTTTCTTACCGGGGGTCTTTTTTTCTTCTTTTTTCGCCCGCAACTTCCATCGCATTGTCTCTCTGAAGCAGGAAACTTTTCATCAAGTATAAGATTGAGCTCATCTTTAAGTTCAGTTTTTTCCTTGAAACTTCTTCTCGTATCGCTTTCTTTCTCTGCCCATGGAGTAAGATCGAAATTATTAATCAAAGGATCTTTGCAGTTCAGTCTAGCATTTCTAAACCTATCTGATGATAAGAACACAAACGGTTGAATGGTTTCGATTTCCGTCAACGTATTACAAAGCACTGAAGCTAAAGTGACGTGCCGTATCTCCTGCAGTTGTGCTGGAGTGAAAGACGACTCGAATCCTCCATTCTCATACCAGAAGCGATCTCCTTTTCTCAAGTTCAGGAATTGCTGAGCGATTATGCAAGCAAATGTTGGACCCACTATTCCACCCCTAACCGGTTTCTCTGCTAATCCGCCTGTAAACAAATCGATGTCATCTACGTGGTTATAGAGCGTCTTGAATCGTTGAACCGTAGGAATAGGGAGAACTTTTTGTAGATCAACCCAATTTTTGATTGGAAACAATCCACACGGTTCTCTCCATGAAGTGTAAGGGGGTAATCCGTGATCTCGTCCTCTTTGAATATTAATGGCTGCAATATCCATTCCAAAAGGCAAGCCTGGCGATTGGAATAAATGGTTCGTTAGCTCATCACAGATAAACTCATCACGTCTTTGAGATGCTTGATTACAAAATCCTAGGATTAGGCGATCTAGTGATCCTAAACTCCAGATATTTTCAACGTTCTCTGGCTCCTGATGCAGGGTTACATCTGAAATAAACATTTTTTGTGAAAATTTTATTGTAGTTAGGATTTTTTTTTTTTACTTACTGTTTAAAATTGGTCGATGTTTGATGTCAGTTCTGACATAACTATTTTGAATCATACTATGACCAAATCTGAATGCTGCAGCACCAAATGAATTTGCTATTGCTGGATTAAACTCAGGATTATAACCATTGTAATAACCCTTTGATTGAAGCTTTAATTCAAATAACTCCATTACTTCTTGACCTGTAAGATAAGAGGGAACCTTAACTTAGTTATACTATAAGCAAACATTATTTTTAGTAAGATAAAACTGAAGACTAAAGGAGCATCTTAATGAAGAATAAACTTACTTACCGAGTACAATTGGTAAGAATTCTCTATAAGTGATATGTTGTATCAAAGCTCCGACAATTCTCCTAGTTTCCTGGAAAACCTTTTCATCGCTCCATTGTGTATTAATTTTTGAGATCACAGTTGCTATTCTATTATGATATCTCAGCCAAATGGTATGCATTCCGATAAGACCAGGTTGCACCGTGAATCTGCCATCACCAGCTTCAAAACAATCAGGTGCAAGCGCTCCTTGACGGCAAAGCTCACCTTCTGGTGGATCTGGAGGTTGTAGAGGACCTTGATTGATTGGTCTACCATATTGGAGTTTTCCTAAAAATTATTTAAACCATTAAATTTGTTACCACAGGGTGAATAAATGAACAGGTACCTTTGCGAAAGGTTCTTATAAAGTCAGATGTCTCAATATCACTGCCATAAATGGTTGAAGCATCCAGGTATGTTGTAACTTGATTTATCTGTTCCCTCCAGCCAAGATCGCAATCAATTCTAGTTGATGGAGCGCTTCGAATAAATTCTAAACATCTGATACCGAATGAAGAGAGGAACCAATCGTCATCTGATACCGAAATCGGTGCGCAAGAGGGATGCTATAAAATAGAAATTTCTATTAGAGTTATAATATGACGTTATTTAAGAATAAATTAGATAATAACCAGTAGCTAAATAAATATTGATAATTAATTACTCTATTTGCGTTTCTGGTGAAAAATGCTAGCTTGGTAGACGGGAAGTGATGACAGTTATCTAACTTTATAAGGCGTGCACAGGAAAGAAACCATAATTGTTGTTTATTACTGAAGTATTTGTCAACATAGAGAAGAATTAATTAATCTAAGCGGCACTCTTCAACTAATGGGATTATATTATATGTAATGATGTGAAAGTGTTTTTAGAAATTTAAACTAGAGACACTCCCAAAGAAGAAAGTTATTTACCTACAAGATACGGTGATTATCATATTCCATTTAGAGTTCATTGTCCACAAAATCGGAATGATATAGATCAACTTCTTCCCAGTTTAATTAACTTCACTGGGATGAAACCTTCCAAAATAAGGAGTTCAGAATGAAAAAGTGACAACTTTTAATTTGTTTTCTTAAGCTCAGTGATTATATTAAACGTTGGTAAGACGCGCCTCAACTTTCCTTTTTCTTACTCCAGAGGACGTATATCTGAACAAATAAACGTGAGAACTTACAAGTAATTCCGATGGTAATGACCCCCTTCCACCAGGCTGACAACATCTTGGAATTGAGCCATTAAAGCTGCTAGATTTCACAGTAGATATCAAGTCGTGATCTATAAATTGCCCCCACTGGGTAAACATAAGGGTTAAAGTTGGTAATTCGATGTTCTTGTCTCTGTGGATCCTGACGCTTATGTCTCTGGCCGAGGGGAGGTCTTTACCGGAAATCGATTTCCTGATTTGTTGTATACCTGCAAGGAAATAAAATTAATTAAATTCCAGGACACATGAATGTCAGTGAACTTTCAGTTTCTAAGTTTAACTTTCTTTCTTTGTTTAGTTCTTACCTACTTTCTTAACCACCCGCGTAAAACCTGATCTTATTTTAGGTTCTCGTATTTTAATCGCCGTTTCTTAGGCAAGAGGTGTGGTGTCATAGATTGGCGATGCATGTACAGGTATCCGGATCTCGGTAAGAGATATGAGAACGTTTAAATAGGGAAAGTTTTACAGATTTTTATGACTTACTTGAAACCGCTCGCGAAACAGTCGTGGTGACCTTAGATTTTGATATAATTTCCAGAAACTATAGGATACTACATTTTTTAAATACCCTCATAACTTTTTTAAATATTTTTTAATTGTAACGAGATATGAGGACCTTGCTACAAAAACAAGCGTACAACAGCTAGAAAGAACTAACAGAGTTTCTCAGGAGTCGACAGGAGTAGTTTCTATTGCGATATCGACAAGTATTACTCCGAATGCTGATCAGGGCCTCTTGCCCCCTCCTACATATCAGGAGAGCTGAGCCGGGCTGAGTCCTGTATCCTTATCAGTCCATATGGATTAAACTGGCTTCGGCGGAGAAAGCTACCAAACGGTCGGGATAATGGCGAAATGTTAATTTTTCAACTAAAAAATTTATTTACCCAAAATTTTTTTTATGTTTTATTTGATTAAAATATTGGTAAGAATGTTACTTAATTTGTATGAATAATATTGTTATTTGCTAAAATTTGTTTTAGCTGTCAAAATAAATGTAAAATTTTTTTTTTTAATTTATTAGTTTACTTTTTAAGTACCTACGGAGGGATTCTAGGTAAAAAGTTTCCCTTGGAAGGTTTTTGTTTTTTTCAATAATAGATAAAAAAAATTAAAATAAAAATAAGGAAGAAAAAGAAAATGCAGCATCCAGGTTACATAAAAATTTACCACAATCTGCGGTAGCTATGACCGTTCAGCAAGCGGTTTCACTTAAGACATAAAATTACCTAGCTGAAACTTTCTACATTTAAACGTTATCGTATCTCTTACAGGTGCTAGATCTCGATACATGCACCGCCAATCTGGGACACACTGTATAACTGAACAAAACGTATTTACCGAATTGACACGAACTATCGTAGATTGATATAATAATATTTGTGCAGTATGTGCATCCCTTACCATCTTCATACACAGGTGAAAGAAATCTAGCCATCGGCAACACTGCGGAGCCCCTCCAAGGATACCGAAAATTATTGCAGGTCCCATCTGGTGTGCGGTATCTCCTAGTTGCCGGCGAGCATCGAGGACGACCCCGCAGAGGACACTCTTCCTGTAACTTGCGAGACTTGAAGGAGTCTTGCAAGCCGGCTGAGTTACGACCAACATTTTGAGGATACCTGCAAAAAGGAATTTCGATTGTTTATAGCAGGCAATTCTACCAGACTCATGAATATATAAAAAAAGAAAATGGATAGTTTTGGAAAGTATTTCGTTCTCATTTTAAGCTATATTCGCGCAGTATCATTATAGCTGTATTAGTTAAATTTATATCATGAAAAAATCCGATCATTTTTCTTTTATCAAGCGCGCCATATCGTTGTATTTTTAGCGTGGAGGACGTGACTCTTTGGCAGTTCGAAGCAGAAGATGCATTGTAACACTCCAATGAATAATTTAGCCCATGTAAGTAGGTGACAATATTTTTTCTCCGACCATAAAATATTCGAAATATGACATTTCTCCGAGGATGTACTTGCAAGAGTTTTTTTGTTAATTTTTTTTAATTGTATTTTTTTTAAACGTTCATGTTTAAGAAATTTTGGAATAGAATTTATTAAGATGTTATAAATTAACAATTTTCAGTAAGGGATTGAATAAAAGTAACCGTTTGATGACGTTATAGGGTGAGAAAATGCACTTTACATTACTAAAAGAATTGCGCAGAGGGGATTATGGTTGGCTTATACAATTATTTCATAAACTTCTTACGGGGCATATTATATCAGCTGCACACAAACATAATAGGATTCAGATCACAAACTTCACTTGCACAAGGACACGAGGCATCTGTTACGACTAATTTATGTAAATGACTCTGAAAGCGCCATGTCGAACTGTTACAGCAAAAAGCAGGAATAATGTAGATTTGATATACAAGAAGTAGATGACAGTCTTGACATTTCTTTTTTGTTAATTTTCAACTAGATTTTATCCGCCCATCTTCAAAGGAAAATATAGCTGAAGTTGTTTTCAATAATTTAGTATTAATTATTGACATTTTCCTATACTGGGTGTAAAAATGTTAAGCTAAGGCTGCACTAAAAATATGTTTCCTTCAGTAACTGAACAACAATTTTGGAAATATTTCCTAAACGAGACCTAATTTTGAAAAAAAGTTATTCTCTCTTTTATGCTCAAAATGCGATTTCCTACAAGACGTTCGTTTATAGTTGTCCAATTAACAAACACCGTGTATAGGCAATAAAAGTGAAGAAGTAGAAGACAATAAAAAATATTTTATTTACAAAAATAGATCTCTTGTTGGGGGGTGCAGAGTAATAATCTAAAGATTGTCATTCATCTGACGAACGCTTGCATTAGTTCGCATTGTCGGATAAATTTCATGTGCTAAGAGTAAGAGCTCGGTGAAAAAACACGTGAAAAAATTAAATATTTCTAAATGTAAAACAAAAAAAGAATGATCTTGGCTCAATAAAATTTTTTTGTTTTCTTTACGCCGTGCGTACCAATGGTCATTTTGGCTTCTCATTAAGAATATACTGACCCCTGTAAAACCCTATCTCATTACTTCAGTCATTCGATATCTCAAGCTAAGAAAGAACGAGTCCCTATGGAGTATTACCAATTATAGATATATCAGACCACAGATCCTCCGATATGGACCGTCGATGTCGACGAAAAACACTTAGGAGGATTGTCCCATAGCTTTATCTCATTTTATTATATGCCCTTGGCATTTTCTACTACAGCAATAATGGTTTGGCTCTTATATTCTAATTTTTATACTCACCGCCAAAAAGTTGACTTTTCTTATGCAATTCACTTTTAATGAGATCACAGCTCTTTTATTTTTAAATTTATTTTTGTTCCAGATCTCAGCTCCAGGAAAAAACGTTTCTCTAAAAGTGAATTGCATCAAAAATGTCTCAAAAAAAAAATCAAATAATTAACAATTTTCTGTCATCAAGTAGGCTGAAATTGACAAAATCAAATCGAAAGCTTGCTTAGTTTTCGAAAAATAACATTTTTATGATTTTAATTATTTCGCAAAAAGCTATCTTCTCGATAAGTAAACATCACTCTGTATATACCTCATTACGGCAAAATAAGTTTTGAAGCAAGCAGATATTTTTTGTTCTCAAAGTTTTTTTGACAAGTCAAAAAAAAGTTTTCTCATATGATGCTAACTTTTTGAAGTTCACTGTATACCTATCTCTATCTTATCAAGCTAAGTTGTCTGTTGATCATCAATTTTATGTTGTGAAAATTATCTAAATTCTAAAACATAATAATTGTCAGTTTGATAATAGAGGGAGTAAACTAAAAGCTCAATATCTCATCTAGAAGAGAGAGAAAAAAACATTGCGATTAAATGTGTTTATTAAACACTTTCAGGCTTAGGCTGTTTAATCACATTCCATTGAAGCAGCTTAAATTATTTTATATTCCGGCAAGTCCTATAAAAACAGCAGTACTTAAATTAGATTAGCAAGCCCCGAAAAACGTCAAATCCACCAAAATGTAATCTTTCTAAATTTCAAGCGTGAGCTGCTTGAATCTATTACAAGGGTCGTTACAAGCGTTAAATTCATACAATTCGAGGATTTAAATAAAAATGACTCCTGTTAAGGATTAAATCGGTTCCTATTAAAAATTCATGAAGTTGTGTGCAGATTTAGAAATGAACGTTAAAATTTGAATAAACTAGGATATTTCTAAATTGTGAGGTATTTAGTATGCGAGCTCATATTGTTAATTTACATTTATGCAAACCCCAAACCCAAATACAACTTGAAATGTAGGTGCTTCATTTTATATTCAAAATTATTACTTGCTGCTATATTCTAGCCTCACTCGAAATTAATTTTAGAATTTTTCGTGACCTCAGACTGTCAGTATGAAAAATTAATCTTGCGCTTCCTTTCACTTTCATTATTAAGGTTTTTATTAGGTCAATTTTAATATTTATCCAGGAAAAAAACGCCTGGATTCATTAAGTTAACATAAAACGTAATTAAGAAAAGACACTTTGATATAATTTAATTTAAAAAGTTGTGTTTACAAAAAAAACTTGACAGAAGTACTTTATTAATTTTGTATACAGGTGTCCCTTTTTTAGAGCTAACTATGGGTACTTATCTCGTGAACGCAAAGAGATAGTGAGCTGATTAAATTACAGAAAAGATGCGCAGAAAAAAAAATTTCATCAAATTACGTTAATATGAAGTAATATTACTTGCCTTATGGTTTTTTTAATTTTTATATGATATTCGGTATAAAGTGGTGTTTTTTTTATTCGTTTTGACACATGATGTCAAAGATATATAGGTTATTCTTGAGTTTTGGGTCTTGGTATCCGATTAAGATGCAAAGCTCAGTTTTTATACATGTACTTATTATCATTGATATTAGCTACTTTTTCAATGCTAGCTAAAATTTTTTCATATCCCAGTGGCGGAAGTTTTGAAGTTTTTTTGTCCCGAATATTTACGATACTGGAAAAATTGGCATTTTTGATCGCGCATTTTGAACCGGCAATATTTTTACACAAAAAAGGTGGCCACGTGAACCGTTTTTGAGAAAAACAGCCTTTTACGATGAGAAACTCTACTTGGATGTTTCGAAGCATGTGTCAAAAAATTAGGGGCAAAAAACTTCGCTCATCCCTAAAAACTCGACACCCCATTACTCAAAAACGGAGCATTTTCGGACACACGTGAAAGGAAAATTCTTTACTAAGAATGGGCTAAAGAACCACTCCCTATTTTTTCTCATTTTTAGGATACCCTGAATATCTGAAAAAACTGAAAAAGTTCAATTTTTTTTATTTCCTCGATAAATTTTTCATTATTTGAAGTTTTAATTTGAGCTTCACTTGACATTCTGCATTTATTGGTGTCACTTGATTGTTTTTATTAAGCCTACTAATTTATAAGATTATGATAGTCAACTTTTCTTTTCCTAATGGACGCCATATTGGATTTTTATTTGGAAAAGTACAGAAAGCTTTTCTAGTTACAACGGTATACCAAATTTTCATTTTTTCTCAAAAATTATATTAACTGATGGTAAACATGACACCAAATAAGCGCTCGATTCTATTTTTTTTTCAATCAATGTTGTATATCATTGGGTTTTTTAATGGGGTTTTCCCTAGACTATATCTCTCAAAGCAAATGCTTCACCATGATGTCAACATCGCATCAGAATATCCTACAGATCGTTCTTTTCCCCATGATCGACGAAACCAATCATATGTAATTTAATAAACTAAACAACATGTATCGTAAGACTGCAATTTGTAATTTCAAACGAATATATATATATATATATCATTGAAATGAAAACTAGTCACTTGTATCTGATGGTTTGGCTACTAAAACTGTTTAAAAATATTTAACACAGTATTAAAAAAATTATAATTAGGTATACGGTTATACACAGAATAATTTTCTGTACTTTTGCAAAGAAAAATCCAACATGAATATAAAAGTGAAAACTATCATATTATTATCTTCGAAGCTAGGAGGCGTAAAACAATCAAGTAAATAGTGAATAGTAAATAGAATTGATTAATCAATTTTTATCATTTTTAGTGCAATAATGAATAGGTATAACTTTGAACCTCTCTCGACTTTTAACTTACAGGACAAGAAACTTATTTTATATTTTTTCCCGCACCTTCTAATCAAAATTTTCCAAATAATTGTAATTTTAAAAGTATTTCGGTAAAAAGTATTTCTTTAAAAAGTATAAAACTATTTATGAATTGTTCTCATAGCAAGTACTTTATTACGAAAAAAAATAGCACGCAATTTAATAATTTTTGAAAATAAAAAAATAATTCACAGTAAAACGAAAATTAAACCGAATTGCCTCCCAAATTCACAACGGCGTTTGAAAGCTGTCACTGCTTTAAAAAGACTGGGAGGGAAGATTCAGGAGTTTTAAGGATAGTGAGTTTCCGCGCTTGTGACTTCGCTTTATTGACGCTTTAGGTGAAATACATTTCAAAGTTATTCTGAATTAATGATGACATCGAATGATGACAAAATAAAATTTTCATAAAAAGGTCTAAAAATGAAACAATGAACTCCAAGAATAATAATTGTATAAACAGAGTGAATAAATTGAATGGCTATTGAAATTGAAAGTATTCCTATGTAGGTGTATAATATTAAATGGAAAAAATTACCTGTATAATCAATTTTCCCTGATAAAAATACATTCACCAACGCGAAACAATATAAACAGCCATCAAATTGGATGAAAGTGAAAACGAGGAATTAAAATTTCACACGAATTCATCTTCGATTGTCGATACCGAATTTCTACTACAGTAACTCATTACGGTGGCCGAATTGAAATTCCACACGAGCATGATTCGGGGCAACTTTCCAATCTCTCTCGACACTTAGTATGAGGAACTGAAGAGCAACGGCCCGCTAAAAGGCATCTATATAGGAGTCGTTCGCTCGTATCCCTCCCATTATTGGATTTTATGGTTAAGAACTCACTCCACAATTTCCCCCGACGAAATAAAGCAACGTGACCGAAATGGGATGTTAAATACTCCGATTCGTACCTACTCGGAAACGAATGTAATCACTTTCTTCTTTCTCGAAACATAACTTAGCGGTGCATTAAGGATGCAGATGATCATGGAAAACAGAAATCATAAATTTATTGTGAATTAAAAGAATTATATTTTTCACGTATCAGTTGCTACCGCGTTAGCTGAGAACGTCAAGGATTTTGTAAGAAAATAATGTAACAATATTAATTGTCAAGATCATGTTAACGTTTTTCTCAGAAGTTTCTTATTAAAAGCTTTCTTGTTTTATGTCTCTCTCTTGTTTAATTTCGAAAATCTGTTACCAAGTATATCGTAAGAGAATGCTCACTAAGATTTCGGTGGGATTAATAGGGCTTTAGAATCTTATGAGACAATATGCTATCTCGTTAAGTTTAATCCTGTCTGACCCTCGTTTATATTAGAATTGTTTTATATATCTTTGGGTCGTTTATCCCAGATTTTCTCAGTCTACAAGAGAACCTTCAACTAAGCAGGTAAGATTTTAGAGTCCATTGTAGATCAAATTACGATTAGATTATTTAATAGATTATTTAAATCATGCCAAAGTAAATAGAGAATTTTATTCATTACGTAAATTAATTCATGATCCTTTAATTTATCAGATAATTGTCATTTATGGTACGTGGATTAGAAAGTCACATCATCAATAATTATGATTGTATAGTTGTATTATTAAACGAGTATAATTATTGGCACCCGTAAGTAAATTTGTCATAAAATTTAAACGGCATCTTTTGTCTACCATTTGTCCCCGTTTGTCAAACCAAAATTTTCATTTGTCCACCCTTGAAAAAAAATTAAGGGAACATTATTAATTTTACAACGGCAACCTGATGCCTGACCAGATTTCATCAATTTTTAAACGGCATTATTCGTTTGTCCAGGATATTCACGGGGGGGTGTTAAATGTTTTTTTAACTTGACGGCAAGATTGTTTTGGAGCGTTTACAAACGAAAATATTGATTGTAAAAACGTGGACACATCATGGACAAATGAATGAAATTTGTTCATAAGGGTGTCAAATATCAGCTGATATCAAATTTTGTAATTTTGCAGTAATTTTTTTTTGGAGGGTGGACAAATCAATGAACAAAACTTTATCTTCCTTTTTACCAAACTTAAAAATAATCGGAAAGCTGTAACGTCGAGGCGCTTTGCCATCTACTAGTGAATTGGTTCGACGAGAAATTGCCAACTGCGAATATTGATTTCGAGAAGCGAATGAAGTATGTTTCACTGGGATTTCCCGGGATAGGTAAATGAAACTCGACCGGAGTCCGCTATAAGCTATCTCTGGATTCGAATTTTATTAGAATTGTGATTAGAAATTGGCGTGAAACGATATGTGCCCTTTTCGGGTTTTCAACTGGAGTTTTTCCAAGGTAGATAAAGGAAATTCGACCGGAGTCCGCTATAATGCCATCTCTGGATTCGAATTTTCAGGTTTAGATAGGATTAGGTATCCCGGAGTCCACAATATGCCATCTCTGGGTACCGTATAAAGGGTTAGGAAGTCAGATTCGACTGAAGCTGATCTCTATCTCTCTGGAGCTGCGGTAAGACGTCTGCTTTTATAGAAGCGGTGGTCCGCTTTCTAAACACCACGCAACAATGCACCTTATTGGCACTGCCTCATATCGTGATTTGTTTCTTATCATATTTCCCTAATCACGAGACTTAGCGATTTGACCTCGCGGCTACCTTACTGAATTGTCCTGAACTTCAACTACCTAAATTTTCCTTCAAATCGGCCGACGCATTATCGTCTTTTCATTGTACCTAACTATTATAATTACACCGGCTTAACTTTCATTTCGCATTTCCACCTGCTTGCTATTTCGGGGCCGTGGTGTATTTCCGGCTACCTTCATTTATTAATTCGCTCTATCTATTCGTGTAATTTTCATTTTCGTGGGTGCAATACTTAGCGACTTACAATTGTCTTTGCAAGGGGTTATTGTTTGTTTCTGATTTCACCCGGTCTTGTATGTAGGTCAGCTCATCCTTTCAATGGGCGCGAGGCGCATTTATAAAGACATCTGGCAATGGTTTGCCCTCGCCGTTGCCGCTTTCTCGAAGGACTGAAATGTGACCAGCTAGAGCGATTTCTCCTTTTCTGAATATTTAATGTGCTGGCAGGGATTGTTTTTGGTATTGGTATTGGTATTTTAACTAAATGTGAGAGATGGTTTATTAGGTCCCAAACACTGAAGCCAGCGGGCTTATTGTATTTCTCACATTTAGATTCTCCTTGATTAGAAGAGCTCCGTTCCTTTGACAAGGTTTAGCAGCCCGCTAACCAAGGTTTTTTCCGCCAGATGGCTCCCGGGACTGATTGGTCCCAGGACCGCATAGCGCGTTCGTGCGAGTGCTGGACACTCGAATATCACATGAGAAGCTGTCTCGTCTTCTTCATTGCGGAGTCTACAAATTGGGTCTTCTCTGTATATCCCCAGTTTATGTAGGTCAGGGATTGTTTACTTGATGTAACGTCGGGTGGCTGCGCTTTAATTTTCTAACAATTTTACCTTTAGGTATTTACGTACCTATTCTCGCACTATTTGCTTTTTCGATTTGGGCTGATTTAATGAGGGCGATGGAAATAATTTCCTTATCATCCTACCTAGGTGCGATCCATTTCAAAGCTATCATTTTTATTGATTAAATAATTAAACAAAATTCTTTAATTGTAAAATACCTAATTATTATTGAAGAAATGAAAAATCCTAATTAATTTTGGCAAATTTTTGAAATAAATTTTCGTTATATTTGCTATACATTAAAGAAACCTTATACTTCACAGAAAAATAAGTTTCCTGACCCCAGGATATTTAATTTTTCAAAGCAAAAATTATGTTAGAGATTAGTCCTTAACTAGAAAGCAGGGCTGAACAAAAAAAAAAAAATCAAATCGAGAACTTTTTATATTTAATAAGAGCCCTTTCAATTCTTCGGGGACACACTGTATATGTATAATACACTCCTCCTGAATGTAGTTGAATTCTAGAAAATCGTTCAAATCTGCAATTTGAATCGGTAAATAAAATGATGCTCTCTTGATAGGCTTCCAGCTAACTTATTGATTCTTTGTAAGCTTATATAAAAGTGTTTTTTATCAGCGTAAAAGCTCTTGTTTTTTAGGTTTAGGAGATAAATGAAAAGTCAGCGGGTAGCCGCTTTTTTCAATACACGAAGCCGTTACAAAAAGCTACATACCTACCAGATATTCCTGAGGTCAAATGGAACAATTTTGTGATATGACAGATTCCTGATGAAACCACTCTCAAACATGAACGAAAATTTGGACTCAATGCAATATGTACCGAAACTCGAAACAGAGAGGGATGATAAAGGATTTGAATCGTGATCGTTTAAACTTGACTTGTTCAAACTAAACCGAGCATCACTTATATTGTAGTATTACTAATTCTGGTTATGTTAACACTCACCAGTTTTACGCCAGAAGCTCTGGTTATGTTCCAAATTTCGAAGCTCTAGTTTTATTGGAAGTACTTGTACCCAGCAAGTTTAGCGATGATATCCTAGTGACGATTTTCAGACTTTCATGAAAATTATTCCACCTATATAGATACTTTTCCTGAAAAAAATTCCTTTCAAACTAATTTAATTTTTTTTTCTTAGCATTTCCAACAAACAATCGTCACGTCCACCATTTTAACAAAACTAGAATGCGGGAGCGCTTTATCTCAGTACAATAAAACCCTCGAGGGAAAGAAACCGAAACTATCCAATAAAGCCCTTACGAGGTTCCGATTCATCAGCGAATAAGATCCTGCGATCGTGGCCATCTGTTTGCGGTAGCAATATCGCCTCTCCTTGCGGTCGATGGATCTCTTCCCGGTTGCGTGCAGGAAGCGGTCAGTTCCAGACCAGTGCCGGCATCGTAATACCTTCTAATCTGACGGTTTACGTGTTATCTAATCGATACCTTGATAAACCGAGTCGGGAGGCGATCAAGAGTAACGAGTTAGATGACCTGGTGAGCGACTTGGGATATAAATGGGGTCATTTCCTACCTTTTTAGCTTCCAAGATTTGAGAAAATATGCCGGAAGGGGGCTTTAGGAGTAGTGATGATTTAAGAATTGGACGGAAAGTAGTTCTTATGAAATTTATGATGAAGAAAGACATCGGGTTAACTACAATTATTATTCTCACTTCACATTTTGTGATTTAAAGTTTCACTTGAAATTTTAAGCTTTTCGCTTGATGCAGTTCAGGACTAATACGTGTCTTAATCTAAAGTTGTTCTGTAAAATCCCAAGCAAATTTATCAAAATTCTAGGTGGCTGTCGATACCTACTTACAGGATCTTTCATGAATAAATATGGATTCCTGCTGCGGCGACAAATTTCATTAAAACTTTTCAACTACTAAAGGCATTTTATTAAAACTTTAAACCGGCACCTGACCAGATACTTCAGCTACATGTCGAAGATAACCGCATGATAAAACGTATAAAAAACTCTGGAGCTGTAAGCGGATATAAGAAACATGCAAACATTAATAAAAAATTCAAGAAGTTTTGTTGAATTTTCTAATTAGATCTGATTTGATAGAAGATAAGAGTGGTGGAGCTGAACAAAATTGTCAAGCAATGAGGTGTCAGAATACAGAATTTAATAAATAGGTAATTAGCCCAGTCATTATACCTAATCTATTGAAAATCGATCTGAAATAAGAAAAATTCGATTGTCGGTCTTTCTTGTTCTACGAGTTAGGGAGGGGGGTCTATGCAATTTTATTTCGAACGACATGGCTCCAAAAAAAAACAATGATTTTTGACATTTTGCGAGTCGTTAAGAGACCTTCAAGTACTTTAGGGCCTAATGTCATATCGTCAAGACCCCCAAAAACGCCGAAGAGAGACGTCAAAACGCATTAAAACAATAATAAAGGAAAAAATGACAGATGGGTTGCTCTAGGAATATGTAAACACACGCCTGGTGAGCAGCATCAAGCAGACATTCCCCCCTGCTTCAGTGTGCCAATCGAGTGCTGATCGCTGGTGCTGGTTATCCTTCCCCGGGGCGCTGAGTTGATGATACAACCCCTACCTCCTTTGATCCTGTTAGTCTGACGAGCTGAGTCGACATAGGTTTCAAATCCCTTGGATCTGAGGCTTGAGATAACCTCGACTATGGTTGTTAATAATTTATTTGGTATAGGAATAATCTTTGTAAATATGGGGTCTGGCACCTATATCCTATCATATCGATACCCCTTCAGATATCACATCGAAACTCCATTACATGGGCTTTAGGGGTATTACTTTATTAATTTATTATTCGTAGAGCAATACATTTTTCTACGAATCAAAAGACAAAATAAAGTCGTGCTTGATTATAATGTAACGAGCAACGACGGCTTGATAATCTGAACTGAACAAGCTAAAAGTGTTTTAAAAGCAAGAGATAGTGGAAAAAGTGGTAAAACAGCGGATTATTGTAAAAAAAAACTGTGTAGGAAAAAATACATATAGCATTTATTTAGGGCGACAATAGTTTGTTTTGCTAACAGTTTGTTTTTTCCTACATTAAAACTCAATTAAACCATTTCCTTGATTTCCTATTAGATGTGATTAGTTTGTTATTTGTGCTTCAACAAGCCCATTGTTTGTTTTAAGCTGCGTTTTTGGCTGCTCAGGCAACAGTAGTTACTCATGTACCTAATAATTAGATTCAAGTTAATTTAAGTCCGACTATTTCTGTAAAAAGCATCATAATGATGCTTGGTTCATGCTCCCTGCTAAATTGATAGGGCGTGCCTATTTAAACAAAATTTTTACTTGCTTTGTGAAAATAAGAATCGAATTATTTTAAACGAGTCATACGGGATAAGGCCGTAGATAGGTATGAAAGCAAACTTCACGAAACGGAATTGTTAGACCGCAAAAGTACCTACTGAGTAATTTAATGAAACCATTCAACTCAATATTAAATTTCTTTAATATTCAAGGAAGCTCTTTTGCACCTACACGCACCTTCATTGTTTAAGGTTTAATGAATTCCCTGTCGGCTTCACGCGTATTACAACAACTGTAATATTAACTTCATGTCTATCGCATCCCCGTTCCTGGTTTTAAACGATTTAAATTCTGTTGTAACCCAGATTCTAGTCTGGTTTGGAACTTTGCCCAAATAATAATCATAATAATTAAAATTACCATTTACGAGTAGTCCTTTCCCTATTGCTGGTTCAAATTGTTAATCACTTGAACTTAAAGAGCATCGAACTACTCGTTAAACTAGGAAAATGTCCCATTAATATTTTTTTAAAGTGATGGTGTGATAGATAAAGTAAAAATAATTTACAAAAAATCTTACTATGTCTTTTCTTTATTAGATTAAAAAGAGAGAGGAACTACTCTTGCTTTACGGGGATTAGAATATAATTCGCGAAACAATTTAAATTCTTGGCGCTATAATAATATATGGCACGAATAAATAAAATAAATTGAAATTCGCATAGCAGACATTTATACAAAAGTGCTGCTTAAGATGCAGCAGTGACATTGTGTGCATATACATATTAAATGAAGCACTAATTCGTAAAGCAGACCACAGTTCGTAGTAAACACGACTTTTCAGTTCATTCATTCTCTTACATCTATGATGATTGAGTCTAGGTTGGGTTAATTTATTATCCATAGAAAAATATAGCACAGATTTCTCTCTGAAAATTATAGAAAAACTAAATTTCAATACCTTTCAAATGTCCCAGTTTGATCCAATAATATTTTCTACTTATATTGAATTTATATTAGTCGCAATGATTATTGATGCATTGAATGGAAACGCATCATGAAATCGAATGAAAGTACATCCAAAAGATATTAAATTACAATTTCACACTGACTGCAGAAGATTTGATTACAGTTTTTAACGAGTTCGTCTGTAACTACCTACCTACCTGTTAATAAATAAGAATTAGCTACGAGTATAATAATCGTTGTTGAATGAAAGCGGAAAATCGTGACAAACACAAAAACAATCAAGTTTGTTGATTTTCTCTACTTGGACTAGAAATCTAGTTGAAACAATTAAATGTCAAATTATTGACAGTATTTATTTCAAACTGTGGACATGCTCTAATTGGAACGACTTAATGATGACTTTGCGTTTCCTAATTTCCTTTGGAATTGTTTTCGATGTTATAGACCGTCGTTGATTACATAAATTAATTTATATCCTGAGGCACTGAACTGTTCATCTGGAAGAAATCCTTCTTATTTCTATTATTTGTCAACCAGGAAGTATCGGTTCATTTTTATTGTCCAGGGAATTGATTTTCACGTAAATAGTTAGAATTTCCTTATAGGCTATAAAAGAGGGAAAGTTTCTCGAATTGATTATTTAAATGAGTTTCTATGAGAAGATTTATGTGCATTTCAGTTCTTTGTTATAATAGAAAAATCAGGAAGCTTAACAATAATAAATTTATTGATATGTAAAAGAAACCGTTTTATAATCAAGTATTATAGTAAGATAGTTATGATAAGCTCAATTAAATATCACTGTGGGATTACTTTATTATAATAAAACAGCCATGCTATGATTTTATGCTAAAAACTCACTCGCATGATGTATTATTGTTGACTATAACGTAATTAAGTGAGATTTTATAATAATGAAAAATTTACTTACAATTCCGCAATTTTCTTCGTGGTTTCCAGTGCTGCGTAACCAAAACGTGAGAATTTTATTGCCTTTTCATTTTTTGGTGCACCAAAATAGGCTACTTTTCTTGCTGGATCATCTTTAGATAAGTATAGTCCTGAAAACAAAAAAAATATATTCGAGCAAGATATACAGGGTGTCCGGTAAGTACCTCCTAATCTCTCGGGAGCATACAGGGGAGGTCAAAAAAACTTAGTTTGTCCTAAAATAAATTCCTACAGTGTCCCCAAACGGAGATATGGAGCCCTAAAATAGTGCCCCGCAATTTACTTTTTTGGCTCTAACTTTTGAACCGACCTGTATAATTGGATGGAATTTAAACACTTTATATAGAGGCCACAGGGAGCCATCAGGCAATATTAAAGTCGATGTTTGACGTCGCCAGGGAAGTCAGGAACGGACTTACCATCAGACTCGTTGAGTCAAAATTTTGACAGGTGTCACTTTACAGAGCTACAAACTATTTTTTGAATAGTCTGATACTTCATCTTTAAAAAAGGTGCTCTTAATTTATTTCGGTAAAACTGACGGTTTTCGAGATAAATCGGTTTTTAGGTATGCGAAACACTCAAAAGTTACTAATGCTAAACACAAACAGGTAAAAATCAGGTTCTTGTTGATAAACCTACCTACATAATGGATTGCTATTGACGGAACTTGATCAAAATTCGCATAAAAGTCGATTTATCTTGAGAACCGCTAGTTTTATCGAAATAAATTAAGAGTACCTTTTGTGAAGATGAATGACCACCGTATTTAAAAAATAAGTATTCAGCTCTGTAAAATGACACCTGTCAAAACTTTGACACAATGAGTGTGGTGGTAAGTCCGTTCCTGACTTCCTTTAGGACGTCAAACATCCACTCTGATATGGCTTAATGCGTCTTTATGGCCTCTATAAAAAAATTAAAATTTCATCAAATTATACAAGTCTGTTAAAAAGTTAGAGCCAAAAAAGTAAATCTTAGGGTACCTTTTTGGGGCTCTGTATCTCCGTTTAGGGACACTTTAGGAATGTTTTTTTTTATGACAGACTAGGTTTATTTTGACCTCCCCTGTATGTTTCCGAGAGATTAGGAGGTACTTACCGGACACCCTGTATACATAATAAAATAATTCTGATAACTGAGGTATTTTTATTGTTTCCAATAAAGTGCGAATTTTTTTAGCGGTTATTCTTTGGCTCATTCTAAAGAAAAAAGTTCCTAAAACGCGTGAGAAATGCACCGTTTTTTGAGATACAAGAGGAGAATTTTTCCAGTTTTTTGATCAAAAGAAATATCTCAGGAAACCGTTCGAAATACAGAACCTAACTTACCTATCTGATCATTGGTAACAAATTTTTTTTCGACCCCAGTGAAGATTTTAGGGTTGCGTTTTTTTTGTCCCCAATATCTACGACAATTGGAAAACTGTCATTTTAGAGGCACATTTTAAACCACAAACATTTTCAAAATAATAAATTAAAAATAACATGAAAACATGTATCTCGAACGATTCTTGAGATATCGGAAAAAAACTGAAAAATTATGTCTTGGGACAACTTTTTTGTTGTGTTGTGTTTGTGGCTTTGTATAGCATGTAAGTTGTTTCTTGATTTAATTAAATCTTTCGGTGATACTCAACAAAAGTAAATTTATTATAATTTATTGACGTTACAATAGGTAAGAGTAATAATTAATCATAAAGAAACACCTTAAATTTTTTGAAAAATAAAATAGACTGTCATCTTTGTTGACAGATGGAAACTATGGAAATATTGCTCAATTTAAAATCCACATTCAAACATTTAATATTAAACGAAAATTAAAACTCTCCCAGTTTTATTTGAACAGAGCTGTATCTCAAAAAAGGTGTATTCGGGGAACCATGTTAATATTCGACACTTTTGAAATATCCATGTGAAAAGTGTCGGAAGAATTGAAACCTTTTGTAGGTATAAAAATGCTTATCATTACATCGAACCTGAATATTGTTATTTTACATAAGATTAAAAAAATTGTTTGTAGCCTACCAACTACATTTTGGTCCTTTAATAAAAAAAAATCAAATATGTCTCATCATTCAGTCTTTATGGAAAGAACTGTGGTTCAGTTAAGCGGTTACCTATAAAATTCCAGACCAAACATCTTTAGAAAACTTTGGAAGTCGCGTTCTGTGCCCAGGGAGGATTTTTAACTGACAAGAAATTTTTTTTTTGAAAAATGATTATCTCATCATGTACTAATTCCGGTTAATTTGTGAAAAGAAATGAAGATACAAATTTTATTCAACTTTTAAGAGATTTCTAATGATGTTTCATAAATTCACACTAGCTGGAACTCTTGAGGATATGTGACGTGGACTTTACGAGCCTTACGCTTAGGTGTGTTAGAGTTATTACTATCTTCATCAGCATTCAAGCCACTGATCTGTTCTTGAAGTTCAAGAGTAGAATGCTCCAAATTTTTGCTCATAATTGCCACACACCCTTTATAATAGGTAGCGAACTTTTATTATATTATTTAGACATTAGGGTTTTTTGCAATTTTATCTTATTTATTTTTAAAATTTTCTGCCAACATATAAGACAGTAAACTTCACTTTTAGTATGAAAGAAATTGAAATTTTTAATAGACTTTTAGAAAGCAATGTAAATAAATAGGTACCCATAAACTTTTCTATTATTTTTACGAATCTATTGTTTTCTCTCGTCTTGAAGATACGAGTAGGTAGGTAATGGAGACAATAATAAATACTTTTGACATTTTAATATAAAAACCTCGAATTCTAAAAGGAAACTTACAACTTCCAAAATTTAATTTTACGAATGTGAGATAATATACGACTTCATATCAGAAGTAACACATTCGACATATCTACTGAATTATTTTATGAGCACAATAAATGTGTTACGCTTGGCACCGATTTCGGCGATTTATAAAAGCGCCTGAAAATTGAAATATTCGCAACGGAGAACTCTTCTAGAAGATAAAACATGTAGTTCGCTTTTTGTTCCTAAAGTTGCAGCTGTATGAGAGAGAAACCGTAACCTATGCTCATAATTTTCCTTTAGGAAAATATGCGATCGTTTCCTGCTTCTATACACTTACATCCTTACAACCTTATTTATTATTTTTCAGATGATGATTTACAGTTCCTTGTATTAATATTTGATATTACATAGGCACATGATTAAAAATCCAATTTTGAAAATATATTAGGATTTTATTAAAATTTTTATAGGGATGATGAGTAATTTCGTAAACACTTCGAAAAATCAGTCACATTTCCCAATCAATAATTAATTACTATGCATTTGATAACTTCTGCGATTTTACTTTGATATAACCTCTACTTTTTGAGATCACCTGAAAAATTACACTTTTGATTCTAGACAGCAGGCTAATTTTTTACTTTCATTTTACGGATTATAAATCTAAAAAGCCATTCTTGGTAACTTATGTGACGGTAACATACAGTTTGTCCCGGGATAAGCGAATTTATAGCTATGCATGTTTGTATGTATGTGGTTTTTGGCCCTGGAACTCTCCTTCCATCAGCCACAGACTTTTATAAGGTCAGAGGCAAGGTTAGATAGTAGCACACCTGACAAAAAAAAACCCTGACGAATTTTGAAACAGTCGGTGAAGAGTTAGGGTCACTGACAAAGGACAACTAAAAGCATTGATAAACTAGCTACATAGGTAGGTACTACCTATAGGTATGCAAAGGATGAAATTTTATTATTCTTATTATTTTCTTTTCCTCTTTCCTTTTTTTCTCTCTTTTTCCCCTTACTTTTTCCCCTCCTTTTTCCTTCGTTTTTCCTTCCTTTTTTTTGGTATATTTTTCTTCTACTTTTTTTTTTTATCTTTTTTTATCTTTATATTTTAACTATTTTTTTGTCTTTTTTTCTTTTTTAGTCATTTTTTCCTTTTTTTTCTCCCCTGTTTTCTTTTTGTTTTTCTGAGGAGCAGGCTTGATTAGATAAAACATTTTACCATATTTTCATGGTCAATAAATCAAGCATGCCTTTTTGACAGGATGACAGGTGCTTTTTTTGTTTTCCATGTAGATATTTCTGGACGAAAAATCGAAAAATGTTATTGAAGAAAGTTGAATCGAGAATGTTGAAAAAACTTGAAAGAACAAAATTATTTAAGCATGCCAAATTTACCAGCCATCGGCTTTTTTTTTTAATTTTTGTTTCAGATAAACCAGTAAAACTATTTTTTGTAAAAAATTATTTCGGAAATATAACATTTGAAGACCAAATTTGATTTACTAGGCTATTGATAACAAATATCTGAAAATGTGCTCTGTGCTAATATCTAAAGTCTAAAACTTAAGTTTCCAAGGCATAATATATTATTTGGTCTTGAATTATCTAGAATTATCCCCACTCATTTATGGGATACAAATTGTGAAAAACACTAACGCTCGTATTACCTTACTAAAGCATTCGAATCAAAGTATTTCTATACTTAATAAGAAAAGGGAGATCAATAATTACAAAATTCCAAAATAAAATTGATGGAAACTATTTTTGCAAAAATTAAAAAAATCAACGTAGGCTGATGGTTGTGAAATTCGGCATGAATGCATAATTTTGAATTCTGAGAGACTTTTCCATTATTTCGTGCAGAATAGAGGACTCTACCTACACAGACAATAAAAACAAGGCTACTTTAAAGGCATACTTGATTTATTAAACATGAAAATATTATGGTAAAATTTAAGCTCATTGAAGTTGGCACCACTAAGTGCGAATTTTTTTTAAATGAATTCGTTTGTCTACGATTTATTCACGTTTGTCCAACCAAAATTTTTGCTTGTCCACCCTCCAAAAAAAGTTACAAATTTGTGAAATTTCCCGATTTTTTTTTTAGTGGTAGATAAACGTCAACACAAGAATGTCGTTTGAAAATCAATGAAAAATGTTCATGGGTGCTGACGTAAAATTTTTTATTTTATATAATTATATTTATGTATATATTTTATAATAATTATAATAGAAGTAATTGCCAAAAAAAAATATTGAATTGGTCAAATTATTGTAAGTTATCTTTAGTAAGTAGCTGCTATATCGTTAACTGTTTCCTTTTTGTCATTTTAGAATCCCGAAGATGACCCAAATTTTTCGGTCGAAACGTTGATCTTATAATAAAGACCACACTTTAAGAAGATACTTTTTGCCTATAGCCCTTAACAATTTTCTATTAATATTTTATGATATATAATGTTTTTTTGGAGGGTGGAAAAATGCGAATTGTGGTTGGAAAAACGTGGACAAATGAAACGATGGCCGTTTGCATTTTATAAACTTGAGGGTGCCAACTTTACGGAGCTTGAGCTTAAAATTTATTATCTAATCAAACAGGCCCGGATCCCAAATGGTCAAATTTCAACTCGAAAATTTTTTGTCATTTATACCGATAAGTCCGCTCTTCCTGGAACAAACGGTATGTGACATTTTCCCTCAATCCCTTTGTTTTAAAATTAAAATTCCCTAAAATGGATTAATAACTAAGAAGAGATCACTATATTTATTTTATCTCCGGTGTCCGGAAAATATAGCAACCTTACATAAATTATGCGCCAACTCAATAACAAGAAGATTATTGAGTTTTTAACATTTTATTGGTCTTGGTAACTTAGTGGACATACAAAAGATCTATTAACCTGACTAGTCTTAAACGAGAGGGGGAGGAAATAACCTATCAAAGTACTACTTTAAAGTATTAAAACACTATACCTATATTTTAAAATAACAATAACAAATCAAGACCTGTCACTAATAGGTATACATGTCGACTAGAAACTGCTCAATAGAGTTGCAAAACTGTGAAAAATGTAGTTTCAGTTGAGGTAACGAACGTGACAAAAAAACTGACGTTTGAATATTTTATCTAAAACCATCTGTGATTGAGAAAATTGCAAGTATATCAATAATAGTCTTTGACGGGGACGCGTAACTTATGTGACATTTGATGGTAAAAATTCGGAAAATAGAGAAAATAATGTGGCGTATTAAAAAAATATTAAAAGAGTTGTCTGTGATTAAAAGACAAATCTGTGATAGATTTGCCAGTTTTATTGAGCTGAGGACAATAATTAAATTTGTGTGAGAATATTATTGAAATAAAAAAATAAAAAGGCTATTACATACAGGACACTCTGTATAGCTGGAAATAATTTTGTTATGAGCATTATTATTGTGACCCTGTATTTGACTTTGTAAAAGGAAATTTCGTTTGGACATGCATGACCCGGGACACCTGTACAGGGTGGGCCAATAAGCGAGGTAAGCGGCTGTATCTCAGAAACTAATGATCGTAGAGAGTTACGGTAAAAAATTTTATAGGTTAAGTGGGCAAGGGAAAATGCTGGAAATTATTTTCAAGTTTCCAAGATGGCTGCCAGAGGGCGTTTGCACCATCTTGAATTACATAAAGTTACGTTTCTTGTGATTTTCCCCAATGAATGTAACAAAAAAGTATTTGCGTTTTAATGTTATCTTAAAGTCTAACATTTTTTATAGAAACAATTTTTCTCTATCTTTCGAAATAAAGTGGTGGGGGGTATTTGCATGTTGTTTTAAACAAATGCCTGTAACTTCGAAACGGCTTCAATGATTTGGATAAATTTGGTATAATTGGAAAGAGAATTTCTTGGGCTTTTAGGTTTCTTGTGACAATGACAGTTGTGACCTACACGGCCGCCGATAGAGGGCATTATTCGACATTATAACCAAAATATTGGATTTTCTCAAAAAAATTAAATGCGAGGATATGACTTTTTTTAGACTAGAAAATAGACAAATGATCAACCAATAAGCTTGCGCAAACCGCATCTTAATATCTTTTTCCTAACTCAAATTATTAAAAAAATACCAAACCAAGAAAATTCATATATCCCCATTTAAAAATGCATCGGTCGCTTTCGATAAGAAGGCAATTAGTAGGCCATGGAAACAAAAGCCAAACTCCTCACGCGTTTTCGTAACGATTTTCCTTTTAAATAAAGTTGTGGTCCTGAAAAGGACCCATTTTGAAAAAAGATTAATGCCTTCTGTGTTCAAATTGCCTTCCGTCATATTCCATACATTGTTCCTTTCTTGAGTTTCTTTCTTGAGTCAGCAGAACCGCAGCCTCGATTTCTGCCGCTGATAGTTGAGGAATTGAGTTTCGAATTCTGTTTTCCATATCCATTCGTGTTGTTGGTGCAGTTTGAAAAACAATGTCTTTTAAGCGTCCCCAGAAGTAAAAATCAAGACATGTCAAGTCGGGAGATTTTGCCGGACAAAGAAATCGGCTTCCCCTTCCTATCCAGCGTTCTCGAAAGATCCAGTAAATATGGTTTCGGACATTAATTGAATAATGTGCCGGACAATCATCTAATTGCAAAAGCATAGTTCTCCTAGTTTCGAGTGGCACATCTTCCAACAAAATTGGCAAGTCATTGATCAAAAATTCTAAGAAGCGGTTACCAGTTAAAGCTTGATCAAAAAAGTAAGGTTCAATAATTCTGTCCCCAATGATACCGCACCACACATTTAGGCTCCAGCGTTCCTGCTCCCCTCTCCCCTCTCTCTCTTAACCAACGTTGATTTTCAGCGGACCAATAATGCATATTATGAAGGTTTACTCTACCATCACTATTAAAGGTAGCCTCGTCGGTCCAGAGAATTTCCTTTAAGAAATTTCCGTTTTCCTCAAGTATGCCTAGCAATCCTAGCATCCAATATGACAATAATTTAATCTATTATCGAAATCTTGTTAATTTAGCGCCTGGTGCAAGACTATGTGGTAAGGATGTAATATAAAAGTAGAAAACAACATAATCAGTAGTAAAAAATAATAAAACCAGAATAACACTGAATTTGTATTATTTGAGGGTATGTGCTAAGATACTTGGAATAAGGTAAAATTATTCACCTATAATCTTTCAAAATATTTCTAACAGTTGTCCGTGCAACAAATTCCCAAGTCTAGAGACAATGTTCTAGTTTCTACATGTCTATAAAATTCTATGTAAGCCAAGACATTGATAATATTTTCTTCGGTCCTTCCATTGCGACGCCTGCGACGTTTAGCACAACGAAAACTTCCAGTATCGCGTAATCGCTGTACCAAGCGCGGAAACATTCTTCGTGCCGCGTACTGTGTTGCAGCTATAGCTACATTTTGAAAACACTCAAAATAAATCGCAATCATGTCAACGGCTTCATTATTTAATTTTGTGAGAAGCATTTTGATTAAAAAGTACTCAAATTATATGCAATCAACAATAATAGTGGGCTGCGTGTGTGACAGAAGTTTGACGTTACTTGCCAATATTTAAGTTAGGAGTTTGTCTTTTATTTCCATGGCCTATAGGAGTTTGTCTTTTATTTCCATGGCCTACTACTTGCCTTCTTATTGAAAGCGACCGATGCATTTTTAAATGGGGATATATGAATTTTCTTGGTTTGGTATTTTTTTAATAATTTGAGTTAGGAAAAAGATATTAAGATGCGGTTTGCGCAAGCTTATTGGTTGATCATTTGTCTATTTTCTAGTCTAAAAAAAGTCATATCATCGCATTTAAATTTTTTGAGAAAATCCTATATTTTGGTTATAATGTCGGATAACGCCCTCTATCGGCGGCCGTGTAGGTCACAACAGTCATTGTCACAAGAAACTTAAAAGCCCAAGAAATTCTCTTTCCAATTATGCCAAATTTATCCAAATCATTGAAGCCGTTTCGAAGTTACAGGCATTTGTTTAAAACAACATTCAAATACCCCCCACCACTTTATTTCGAAAGATAGAGAAAAATTGTTTCTATAAAAAATGTTAGACTTTAAGATAACATTAAAACGCAAATACTTTTTTGTTACATTCATTGGGGAAAATCACAAGAAACGTAACTTTATGTAATTCAAGATGGTGCAAACGCCCTCTGGCAGCCATCTTGGAAACTTGAAAATAATTTCCAGCATTTTCCCTTGCCCACTTAACCTATAAAATTTTTTACCGTAACTCTCTACGATCATTAGTTTCTGAGATACAGCCGCTTACCTCGCTTATTGGCCCACCCTGTACATATATGACTTGCAAAAATTCTTTAAGCACTTATTACAGATACACTTACCCAAGTTATATAATAAAGGTTCTTTCACATCAATTAGTTCCTTCAGTGCTTTGAGCCCATACTCGGCAGCTGTTTCGATGTTAGCACCGTAATTTTCCTCGTCATTTTCGTGCTGTCTATCCCGGGAAGAGGACTGGGTCCTGACCATCGCCTCTCCATTCTCCTGTTCTCCACGTTTATAACCCAATTCGATAACTACCCCCGGTAGTTTTATTCTTGCATCTGCACGTTTCCCATGTCTCCTGTGATGTGAATTCGCCTGATTTTCTGTCCCATAGTGATGGGTTCCGTTCGAGTCGTTTGCTATCGCTCTTTCACTTTTGTCGCTCAAGTAACGATTGTCGGGCGTGCCTGTTTGAGATTTTATGCTTTCTTCCGCCTTATTTACGGGGTAATTTTCGCCGTTTGCCTGTAAATGACTTTCATCTTCTATCTTGATCATTAAACTCGCTTCCGAAGTGAGAATTGCAGGTTCGTTAGTCGTTTTGTTTTGTTTCGCGTTTGTTTGGTCGGTTTTAAGGTCGGTGATGTCAGTCAGAGTTGTTGTTATTAGTGTAAAGAGATACATTGTCGAGGTCCATTTTTTGTAGACAGTCCTGGAATGAGAAAAAAGATTGATGATAATTCGTTCTGAGTTGTTTATTCTAATGGAATGAGCGCTTACTTAAGGTTTCTTTGTTTAATCTGAAGCCGGACGAATGTTAGGCTGTAGCTACAAAAAATCATGAAAAACTTCTTTCTCGTATTAGAAGTTGGGTATTTATATTGGATATGGAATATTTTATGTTTTATTAGAGAACTAAGAATATTGTACCTATACAGGGTGCTTCACGTTTAGTTTTTAGGGAAGAATCTTCCTAAAAAAGGGACTTTTTTAACTTGGGAAGTAATAATGTCATACAAATGCATTTAACGTCATTCGACAATCGACGGGACTTTACATTTTTTGATCAGAAGGTGAAGAAAAATTGGAGTCAAATTTTGGAATGACTGAATTACGCACTACTTTATGGCACCATTTTTGGGTACTTTTTTTTTCACCTTCCCATTATTACCATGGATGATGTAGCGTAGAGAACCCGGGCCCGTTGCTCTGTAGCGAAAAGCCACTGTGATCGTCTATTTACCTCTGGGTTTCCCCTAATAGGACCGCTGTGATTGTTTACGTTGTGTTTACCGTAGTTTTTACCGTAGTCACCCCTGCTCTTTGATTGAGGTATGCCAGGATTACTATGGCCGAAACGGATGCGCAAAAGAACCTACTATGACTCATTGTGTCTCGGTTGATTGGGATTTCCCACAGAAAAGCGGGGAAATTCACTAAGACTTGTTGATAACTGTTGGCTTCCTGTCGGATGTCTAAAAGCGAGTGATGAGCGAGAGAATTCGTTTGCAAGGGCGTAAAATGGTGAATGCATTTTTCAAACTCTAATCCATTTCGGATTCCACTCTTTTGCACACCTGTGCTTTCTTATTATTTCGTTTTGCTTTTGTTTCGTTTCCACTTTCCAGACTACCCGGTATGTTGCGGGAATGTCTGTCTGATTTCATTTCACGCATCAGCTTGAATTAATTGACGAGTACAACTACTTTGGTTACAGACCATCCGGTATATTGCGGAAATGTCTGTCTGGTACCTATTCAACGATGTTCTTTGCCTAATTTCCTTTTTCTGGTTTCTTTGATTTCATTTCAAGCAACTGCTTGAATTAATTAAAGAATACAACCACTTTGGTTACAGAATATCCGGGATATGGCGGGAATGTCTGTCTTGTTTGCCTATTCGACGTTTTTCTTTACCTAATTTCCTTTTTCTAGTTTCTTTGATTTCATTTCAAGCAACAGCTTGAATTAATTAAAGAATACAACCACTTTGGTTACAGACTACCCGGGATATGGCGGGAATGTCTGTCTTGTTTGCCTACTCGATGATTATTGAATTCTCATTTTGCATTTTAATGAGCTTTACTCGTTGACTCGCTCTTCCTTTCGTTTGGGAATTTTTATGAGCATTTATTGTTGTGGGCTTTAACCTGATACACAGGCACACTCCACCCTACTTTTATGACCACTTGTTTGTTAGTCGAGTTTCTAGCTTGGCCTGAATGTCGAGAGCAGTGTTGCCATGTTTGTTTGATTTTCTACCTCCTCTTTAAACGTTATACAAATGGTTTACTTGATGTAACGGCGGGTGGCTGCGTTTTAATTTTCTAACAATTTTACCTTTAGGTATTTACGTACCTAATGCTTGCACTATTTGCTTTTTCGATTTGGGCTGATTTAACGAGGGCGATGGGAATAATTTCCTTATCATCCTACCTAGGTGCGATCCATTTCAATGACAACTGAATTAATTTTAGGCGAATTATTCTGCATTTTGTGCCTTCATACAAAATGGCGGCCGCACGACATTGAGGTTCAAGTATCACCGATCGGTTCGTCATGTAGTCATAGAATAAACACCTCTGGAGCACGGTAAATTGCAATAATACGAGTCGGAAGAATAAACCAGATGACCCGCAAAGTTCTCAATTTTCTCACAAAACGAGAACAAAAATTTAACAAGCTAAAAAAAATCGCCAATTTTCAACTTTGAACGGTCATATTTGAAGAACTCGAATGCTCAAGATGAAACGGCTTTCAGTTTCGGAGTTGCCATCATCTGCCACGTCCTCTAGCAAATTTTTAAGGTGGCGCAAATTATTGAGCATGTCGCAAGTTGAGAATCGTGAGAAAATCGACAATTCCAAAAATTTAATCCAAAAAATATTTCTGGAAACGAGGAGGGCTACAGAAGAACCGCTTACAGTTTTATGAGCCTCTGGTACTTTTTATCGCCTGACGGGGATTTTTATTAATTTGTAGAATAATTATTATTGTACATCTTGAAAAAAACATAAACTACTTACTACTTACAGTAGGTCTAAGCTATAGGTACAGAAACGAGAAGCTCAAAAAAAAAATAATAAGTAAGTAGGTATTATATTTAACTACGAATAATTAATTTGTATTTAAATCGAGTAATTATTACGGTTGAAAGAACAGTAACAGTCCAGAATGTTGTTTTAATGCAGCAATCCGTTATATGACTGCTTTAGCACTAATTCAAATAATTATTACTTAAAGTGAAAAAGTAGAGAGGTGTTCAAAAAATCAAGGAATCGTGTTTCGTATGCGTGTAGATCGGCAATTGCTTCTTTCGTTAGTCATGTAACTAATTGTTTCCGTTAAAAAAACATCGTTTTTTTCATTGACCCATTTTACTAGAACTAGAACAAGAACTAGAAGCAGTGGCTATAGTAAAGCTTTTTCTAGACAAGCCGGGCAAATTACTTCAATATTCAATAATAGGACATAACAAATAAAACGGAGACGTGATTTTTATTTCGCATCTGACTGAAAAATTAATTGAAGCGTCCTGAAATATCTTATAATAGAATCGTTGCATGTTATTTAATAATCGGCTGGATAATTTCATGAAGCCAAGTGGCAAATACGAAACACAAATTATATCCGCTGAGGGGAAAAATAAGATTAATTATCACCTCTGCATTCGGATAAAAGTTAAATTAACTTTGAATTTCCGTTGATGATTAACTTAATCCATTACAAGGGTGGTCCTGGCATAATGCCTCAATTTTTGTAATGTCCGATCAAGAGATGATAGAAAATTATGCCCAGCAGCGATTCAAATTATCCTTGAACGAAAACGAGGGAATTAATTTTTTTGCTTAATAAGTTGGAATTACTTGTCATTTACCGCTTTAATATTTCATAAACAGAACTGTATTGATTTTCTAGGGAATTTTTTATATTATACCTTATACTTGCCGTGGTCAAAATATTTACGTTATATAATTAGAAATTTTTACGAAATTTGAATGGTAGGTAGGGGCGCCACTAGAACACTCCAGACAAGTTTCCCCTCCCAGATTTCGTAAGTGGTGACCGCCATCATGAATTTAAGGGATAAAATCAGGCGTATCTCGGTAAACTTCGGTTGTACAAAGTGAGCGAAACTCGATGTCTCAGCCCTATTACTTATAAGAAAATAAGAAACGATAGAAAAAATCTAAAAGTAAATTAAATGGGATTGAGTAAGGTTCATTTTAAGCCTAATTTTTATATTTTTCCATAATATTTGGAAACTGAAGGGATGACGTCATTGATTTTGGTTTTCCAGAAACATCTATACTTTTGCATATTCACAAATAGCTAAGCAAATTAAAAATTATAAGCAAATTGTAAAATAAAAAGATTATGAAAAATTCGCAATTGTCACGATTAAAAAAAAAAAAAAAACAAGTACCCTTTGCATAGAGTCGCAACTGTCAGTAGTTAAACATTAATAAATTATTATTATTTAAAGAACTATTAAACATTCGAAAACACAATTATTAGGATCGCGATTATGTAAACCATCGTTATTACTAAAACGTTCGGGGTACTGGCTGTGTTACATAAGTGCTCTCCTGTTTTTTTTTTTTAGTGTATTTTTTAACAAAAAAATACACTATTGAGGACGACATCACTTTTCGAAAATCACCCAAACTCATCAAATGTCCACCGATCATGACCCCCAGATCACGAAAAAGTGGTTTTCCAAAATTCACCTGCCCACGATATATATATATATATATATATATATTTACGTGTCTAGGAATTGTAACGGGATAAACAGCAATACATATGGCCAAGTTAGTTTGAGTACTCTTTATTTTCCATCAACGTTTCGACATTACTCAAACTAACTTGGCCATATGTATTGCTGTTTATCCCGTTACAATTCCTAGACACGTCAATCACGTAGTAACAGCGTTACTTCTTTAAAGATATATATATTTATATATATATTTATATATTTCTCCAAAATCGCGAAATTTCGATTTTCAAAACGCTCCTGTAGCTTTATCTTTCAAGATTAGTGAACGAAATTTTGGATTCTTGTAAATCCTTGGAATGACGTTAGATTTTCGTTGAAAAAATTTCCAAAAGTCCCATCACTTCTACAGGGTGTCCCTTCAAAGTTCCAGACATCCGGTTCTTGTGGTATCATTTCAGGTCGCAGTTTTGAATCTAGGAGGCTGAAATTTTTGTGGGAGTAAGATATCCACAAGGAGTGGTCTGGTATTGTACTTGAGCAAAATCGGCCAAGCCGTTTCAAAATGGCAGCCATTTGAATTTTTGGAAAATTTGCTATTTTTTGAGTCCCTGTATGAGCAAGATGGCAATAAAACTTTAAAATAAAATTAACAAGATTGGAAGAAAACTATTTGAAATTTGAATTAAAGCAATAAAATTGGCATTATTTATATTCATAAGCCAGTGGCGTGGGTAGGAAAAGGGTAAAAATGTCTAAATTTCTATAACCGTTTATGAGTTCATTTTTAAAGAAATTGAACTGAAATTTTCACAGTAGGCAAGTACACTAATATCCTTTAACCCTTAAAAGTTTCCAGAAGTAAATAAGAAAAATGGCGGAGATATTAATATTTTTTTCATATGATGTTTATTTCTTTAAAATTTTAAAACCGCTGCTGTAACTTCATATTTAAGGATTAGTGAACGAAATTTTTTACCCTTGTGAAACTTTGAAATGACATTTGATTTTCGTAAAAAAAATTCCCTAAAGCTGCGCTACTTCTACAGGGTGTCCCTCCAAATTAAAAACAAAAACCGTCTATGAGGCACGGTTTCTGGTCGCAGTTTTCAATCTAAGGGGCTGAAATTTTTTATGAGTAAGATAGCCGCAAGGAGTCGTCTGGTACTGTATTTGAGTAAAATCGAGCCGTTTCAAAATGGCGGCCTTTTCAATTTTAGAAAAAATTGCCAGATTTTGAACCCCTATACCTACCTACCTATAAGCAAGTTAGAAAAACAAATTTAAACCAAATTAACACGATTGGAAGAAAATTATTTTAAATTTGAGTTAATGCAGTAAAGTTTGTATATTTTTCATTAATAAGCCAGTGGCGTGGGTAGGAAAAGGGTAAAAATGGCTAAATTTCTATAACCGTTTATGAGCCTTTTTTGAAGGAATTGAGCTGAAGTTTTTCCAGTAGACAACTATACGAATAACCCCTAACTCTGAAAAATTTCAAGAAGCAAATAAGAAAAATGGCGGAGATATTCGAATATTTTTACATGATGTTTATTCCTCTAAAATTTCAAATTTTCGGTTTTCAAAATTCCCCTTTCACTTTTTGCAAATTTATTAAAGGTAGTGTGAAGAATAGCATTTTTTAAGTAAAGTTAGCCAGTGGCGGACACGGGAAAAGGAAAAAAATTTAAAAATTTGTCAATTTTTTTTTATTTTGTTAAATTTAAAAATCCATTCTAAGACACGTTTTCAAACTAAATGAAATGAAATTTTCTCAGTAAACCACTACGCTAATATGACCTGACTATGGAAAATTTCAGAAAGCCAATTTAAAAAGCGGTGAAAATATTCAGAATTGAATCGCATAAAAATACACTATTTCTGCGATTGATGCGCAAGAAGGTTTTTTTTTAAATTTCGCATAGACTAATAACATGCCGACTTTTTAGTTGTGTGTGATAATTTTTCAGTAAAATGACAACAAAACAATATTTATCAGTCGTTATTAGTTGAATTACTGACAATTGCGAGACTGCTGCTTTGTATGCAAAGGCTACTAAGGAAAAAGATAAAAAAAATTTTCACAAAATTTGTTGAGAAAACACAGCTCTTTTCAAATATGCAAACATATAGGTATGTTTCTGGAAAAACAAAATCGATGACGTCATCCCTTCTGTTTCCAAATATGGAAAAATATGGAAATTGGGCTCAACATGAACCGTACTTAATCCCACTTAAGAACCATTTTTCATATATTTTTTATATATTTTTTTTTATTTTCTTATAATAGGGCTGAGACATCAAGTTTCGCTCACCCTGTACGTGAAAAAGTATTATTACAAAAATTGTTATACAGGGTGGTCCAACTTAAAACGTCAGGACTTTAACCAACGATAGATAACGTTAAAATAATGCCAGTTTCTCTAATACACTTATAGCCGGGAAAGCTTCCTTTTCAAGATACAGGGCGTTGAAGTTTTGGGAAAAAAATAATGTTTTGCGAATATTGTCAAAACGGCTGCTTTAAAAAAATTGAAATATGGCACGCAGCATGAGCTAAGTATCTTTCATAATTTACGGCTTATGGTGATAAATTGCGAAAACCAGCGGCGGAGATATGGGTGTGCCATCGCCCCTTTTCAAAAAAAAAAAAAAATTGACGCCACAACTCTATGGCAAATTTAATAATACTATTCAATGCCCCATGCTTTTTAGAACAAAAAAGTACTCTCTAATTTTTTTCACAAGGTGCACCGTTTTCGAGATAATTCAGGTTTTCTTAGGTAATTCCGTATAGTCATTTTAAGAATAACAGACAAATTCTAATCAAATAACTTTTACTTAAATAATTAAATAACAGAAATAAACAACACCTAACTAATGTAACAATTGTCAGTAACCATAGAGCTCGCCATAGAGTCAGTGGCGTCAATTTTTTTTTTAAAGGGGCGATGACACACCCATATCTCCGCCGCTGGTTTTCGCAATTTATCACCATAAGCCGTAAATCATGAAAAATACTTAGCTCATGCTGCGTGCCAAATTTCAATTTTTTTAAAGCAGCCGTTTTGACAATATTCGCAAAACATTATTTTTTTCCCAAAACTTCAACGCCCTGTATCTTGAAAAGGAAGCTTTCCCGGCTATAAGTGTATTAGAGAAACTGGCATTATTTTAACGTTATCTATCGTTTGGTAAAGTCCTGACGTTTTAAGTTGAACCACCCTGTATATCCAGTAACTTATTCGGACTGTTTCGATTTTTTTTGAAATTACTTATTGTTCAAAAGAGATAAATTCTCTGGAATTTAAAAACCAATTTAGGAGGTGAGAAAGGATTTTCGGCTTTACAACAAACCAAAATCAGGCGGTTTTCGGAAACGATAAATAAAAGTAGAACGTACTTATTCCCTCATTTAATTTTTTTTTTCAAAGTGCGAGGAGAATCTAAGATCTCATGTTGGTTTTCTTCGTTGTTGACAGGCATAAAAAACTTATGTCCTACTCTCTGTGTTGAAAGTATCATGTTCCAGGTAATTATCTTCGTTGATTGAGTTATCATCGTGTTTTTGTGTTTTGAAAACGCTATATCAAAACCTTAGTTAGAATTTTTTTGTTGTAAAATCTAAAAAACCATTTACACCCCCAAAAGTGTCATTCCCGAGAATTTATATCTATTGAACAATAAGAAAATTCAAAAAGTGCGAAACAGAAGTTGCTTGACATTTCTTGCCTAACAATCATTTTTGTAATACTTAGTACTTTTTTACGTACAACCGATATTCACACCCCTCAAATTCAATATGGCGGCCACCCCTTAGTCAATCCAAGGGAGAAACTTACCTGGAGTGTTCTAGTGGCGCTCTCTACCTACCATTAAATTTTCGGTAACTTCTAATTAACTAAGTTTGAAAGTTCTAGCAGTATTTGACTATACTGTTACATATTTTAGGAATTTTAATATTAAAATCGAGATAATAATAGACAGGGTGTATCTTTAATATTGTGAAAAAATTTAAAGGCAGATTCTTCGATGAAAAATAAGCACAAAATTTACCAATAACGCTTGTCCTCAAATGATCCGTTTCTGAGATGTCAACAAAGTAAAGAACTCAGCTTGTGTACCTGCAAATATTATCAATAATCTGAGCTACTTTTTTAATGCTAGTTGATTTTTTTTTCATATGCCAGTGTCGTACATTTTAGGGTTGCGTAATGTGTTTTTGTCCTTAATATCCACGACACTGGGCAAATTGACATTATAAAAGCACATTTCAACGAGCAGTTTTCAAGAAAAATGGCTATTTACGATGATAAGCTCGCTTTGAATGTTCCAAAACGTGTCGAAAATTAAGGCAAAAAACTTCGCTTAGTCCTAAGATCTGCGCAAATGACACAGGAAAAAACTGAATCGGTATCAAAAATCTTTATCTTAAAAACGGTGCATTTCCGGAACACGCTAATAAAAAATTTTTTGTTTACTTTTGATCAAAGAATCTGTCTGAATATTTTTTCAATATTAAAGAGACACTGATAAGTCGCCCGTCAAGCGGTTTAAGCGAATAGGTCTATTTTTTGGACAGAATCAAGTACTTAAAGCAATGTTTGAGCAATAGTGGAGCACCAAGCGTGGACTTGGTGGAACTTGTAGCTGACAGTAGTTAGACTGAAGAAAAAATTTAAAATTTTTGAAAATCAGCAGAATATCAATGTTGCTGATTAAAAAAAAAATAATTTCGAGAAAAAAATACATAAAATACCTTATCAATTTTTTTAACGGGAATATTATAGACAACTGTAACAAAGTTAACTTAAAGGAACATTTGAAACGTTTAAAACTGGAAAGTATGAAAAAAATTAAAGTTCAAAGTAATGTTATTTAGAAATTAAATAAAAACTCCCTCTGTTGAGTGACTTTTCCATTTCTGGCACCTCGACTGGTACAAAATAAATATTATGGAACGGACAAACATGAAACGAAAATGACACATAAGTGCTTATTTTAAGCTCTAAATACATACCTCATATTAACAAAAATTAATATCGACCTCACATTTATGAATTCGACCTTATTTGCACAAAAGAACAAACACTTCAATTTTTGTTTACATTTATTTCACACACGTAATAAAAGCAAATTCAATCACAACAATCAATATACGAACAAACAGCAAGCAATAAAAATAAATAGGCAAACACTTAGAAACAAACTCTCCTCGTAGACTTCTTGTAAGATGCTCAACTTAATATTGTTAAAATTGAAATGAAGACTATCTACAATGCAGCCTCTCTCGGTCAAGTTGAGATTAAAATCGAAGAACAGTTACAGAATATTATTACTTAAATACTACCTCAGGCGATATTTTTTTCGCGAAAAGTACTACTTTTTATTAATATGGTTTCGGCCATCACTCAAGAAGAAGATTCCAGACTCATTAAGTAATCTTGCACGACATCCTTTAGTCTTCAGCTTTTCTCGCTTGGCATAATGAAGGATGTATGTTAGGTTGATTATATAATAAGCATATATACCTACTCGCTTTTAATCAACGGAGACTTTGTAAAGTCATGATGTGTTTTTTTTTTCATAATACCTACTTGTAGGTACATTATTTAGCGAGAAACGATTAAATTAACTACCCTGTTGAAAGATATTAAAATGTTCAGTCTCCTAGGCCGGAGCTATAATATTTGCCTAAAATACGTATTAATAAAATAAGTAACACAATATTTTATTACAGATAGGTAAGTACCACGTTAATAACACGGACGAAAAAGTAGAAAATAATTTTTAATAAGTGCCTATATGAAAACACTTGTAAGATTGAAAACGATAAACGTGAGATGCATTCTACATGAAAGCGACTTTCTAGTTGAAATCAACTTTACTCTCTACACACCTTACTATTATGGACTGAATGTGTCCCACGTGTTTCAATTTAAATCTTGCCAGTACTTATTTCTATAGCTAATAGTAGTCTGTCCTAATTATTTGACAGTAAAATAGTAACACTTGACGAGGAAAAACAGAGGTGCTTCTGGTACATAAAATGGGTTTTCAGTTGCTTGAGCCGTTTTCGAAGAAATTGTGAAAAACAATCGAAAATGATATCGAATTACCAAAATGACGTCACAGCGAAATGGAATATAGTTGATTCATCAGAAACAACTGATTTCCCGATTTCAAGATTTCCTCATCAAATGTTACCATTTTACTGTAAAATAAATAGGGCAGCCAACTTTTTCATAGCAATATTAACATGGGAATGATGCGCCTCAAAAAGGGACATAATATGGTATATTTTATTATATAAATAATTATTTAATCCTTTCTAGTTTGAAATTTTGCAATCTATTTTAATCATCTATCTTAAGCTAATTTACAGGGTGATTCTTTAATATTGCGAAAGTTTTTTTTTTCATTAATTTACGTTTTTTGATATAATTAAACATTTAAAAAGTATTTTATTCGATTTAAATGAAAATTGACAGATTAAATGCTAGTAAAATGGAATATTTTTCGTGTCATTACATTTCGTATTATTAAATTCAGGAGCGTCTCTGGGAGCATTGTATTTAATATCAATAAAAGAAAAAAGAGATACTTTTATCTATAAAATCGTAGCGAGGTACCGCAAAAACTTCAACGAACAAAAGTTGTATTGCTTACTTCTCTCTCGAAATACAAGAAGTATCGGACTTGAACAGTAGCGTACCCGATTTTATTTCCAAAATGCATCCAGAGACACCTCTGGATTAAAGAAGCAGTAAGTTATCATTACTTGCCAATTATCAATCAATTAAATCGACAAAAAAGCTTATGAAGCTTTTAAGGAAGATTAGTACCATAGACAGACATGAGAGAAGCGAGTTAGTATTTCATTGTCATCTAGTAAGTTCTGAGGTATGCTTCAAATTATCAAATTTCAATAATTTCTATAATTTCAAATCTTCGGGAAAATAGTTTAAAATCGATAAAATAATTTGACAGACAGACAGAATTGAAAGCGAGCTACCATAAACGTGGTCTGTTGTGTTGTTACCACAAATTTGCCATACTAGTGAAAGAACTTCAAGTGAAGCAAAAAGTCCATTGATGTGAAAATATCGCATTTATTTTGTTCGTTGTAGATTAATTTGTTCAATAATAAATTGAGGTAATTTATTAATGATTTCTTGAGCTACAGGCAGCCATTTTTACTGTCTTGTTGAATTTCCAATAAGCAAAAGCCATTTTATGATGTTTTAATATCGCTTTAAGAACAGGTCAAACCTGAACGTGCAAGAAATTCTTCATATTTTCTAGTGTATTATAATATCGTTGCGGAATTGAACAAAAAGTCTTAATATGCAGATTCCGATATATTCTCAGAGAAAGTAACGTGACTGGAAAAACAGGATAAGGTTGATTTAAATAAATGGGATAATGAACAGGAAGAAATGATGATTTTTAACATATTGTAACTTGTCGAAGCTGATCACCGTTCTTGTGCAACATATCCGCTTGCTCTCTTTCCTGGTTTCTGGAATTAATAGGAAAATTTATGCGGTAACAGTGCATCAAATATTGAAATTAATGCTTTTTAGATGTAATTATAGAAATTATTTCACCTCATTATTTTAATCTTCACAAAACCCTTCTACAGGGTATCATTTTTTTGTAGCAGTACCTACTTAAATGGCAGGGCTTCGTTTCCGAAAGTTGTATATTTTTTTTTGTTTTTTCAAGTTTTCCCTAGAATTTTTAAAAATAATGAATTGAAATTTGGTACACCCACAGAGATACACAAAATACACAGAAATTCGGTTCAACAACTCAATATTATTTGTGGTTGTGTAGCGTTTTTCAATACCTACAGGATTATACACTTTTGGGGGTCTTATCCAATGTAACACTCTAGAATTTTTTTGCTTGCCGCCTCTGCTCTCTAGTAAATAATTATTCAGATTCTCTGTTTAATTTCTCGACTCTTTGGCCAGTTGCAGGGGTCCCTTAAACTGTACAGATTTCAAGATAAACGCAAAAAATTATTTATTTGCAATAAAACCGTAAACCGTATTTTTCGAGCACTATTTTTCTTGTTTATATCAAAATTGGTACTGTTTACGAAAAACCTGCAATAGACTAAATAGTGGAGAGGGTCTGTCAAAAAAAGGCTCCATCCGCCTTGGACTCGAGAGCTCTCGAAGACGCGTAATTTGAACTTTGACTGGTCCAAATCGGTCAAACGGTTCTCGAGATATCGCATTTTCAATTTTAAGGCCCTTTCTTCAGGGTTCCCCCGCGGTGCGACTACACCGCCGTCCGTGTTCGCGTGTTTTGCATGGAAAAAATTGACTTAGGGAATTAATTTTTTATTTCATCGGCAGACAGCAGTGTCCTCAATGATGCCTGAAATTTTGAAGTCGCTATCTCGATTAGAGGGGGAGGGGGAGGGGAAATCATAATTAAAATTCAAATTGCTATAACTTTCGCTAATATTGGGGCCTCGGGCCCAACCAATGGGAGATGACACTTTGGAATGGCTACTTTAAAATGGTATTTTTTTTTTCGATTCCGCCAATATTGGCAAGATGCCCGCAGAAAAACCGATTTCCCTCCCCCCTTTTTTTTCTTAAAACTGTTTTTTTGCCATGAAAGAAGGGGGTGGGGGTAAATTTTTTTTCGTCATCAGACTAGAATTTTTTTATTTAATCTTTGATTTGAGTCCCAGTAGACCTCGATCGGACCATTATTAAGGTCACAGGGTCACCAAACGCGTTTGGTCCTGTAGAATGGCAAGGATTAGGGTTAGCGGGTTCCGCTACCCGGCATTTTTTAGGGCTAAGTGTCCCTTTCAAGATTTTCTTAACCCATGTCGCTGTCTCAATTAGGGCCTGCACTCGGACGTGATATGTAAACCAATAAATCTAGCGTGTGTGTCTGTGAGAGAAGAGAGAAAGGAGAGGGAGCGCTAGGCTCCGCCCCCGGCTCTCGCTGCTCCGCGGCTAGATTAATTGGTTTACATATCACGTCCGCGTGCAGGCTCTAATTGAGATAGCGACATGGGGTAAGAAAATCTTGAAAGGGGACACTTGGCCCTAAAAAATGTCGGGTAGCGGAACCCGCTAACCCTAATCCTTGCCATTCTATAGGACCAAACGCGTTTGGTGACCCTGTGACCTTAATAATGGTCCGATCGAGGTCTACTGGGGCTCAAATCAAAGATAAAAAAATTCCCGTCTGATGACGAAAAATTTTTTACCCCCATCCCCATCTTTCATGACAAAAAAACAGTTTTAAGAAAAAAAGGGGGGGAGGGAAATCGGTTTTTCTGCGGGCATCTTGCCAATATTGGCGGAATCGAAAAAAAAAAACCATTTTAAAGCAGGCATTCCAGAGTGTCATCTCCCATTGGTTGGGCCCGAGGCCCCAATATTAGCGAAAGTTATAGCAATTTGAATTTTAATTATGAATTTCCCCTTCCCCTCCCCCTCTAATCGAGATAGCGACTTCAAAATTTCAGGCATCATTGAGGACACTGCTGTCTGTCGATGAAAAAAAAAATAAGTCCCTAAGTCGATTTTTTTCTATGCAAAACACGCGAACACTGGCGGCGGTGTATTCGCACCGCGGCGGAACCCTGAAGAAAGGGCCTTAAAATTGAAAATGCGACATCTGGAGAACCGTTTGACCGATTTGGACCAGTCAAAGTTCAAATTACGCGTCTTTGAGAGCTCTTCATTTTTTGACAGGATATTTACTATGCTCAGAGTTGAATTAAGCGAGTTATGTGCAAAAAACCCATTGCCGATGTCTTCGCATGCACATTTCTCCGCCAGGGCGTCGATTAAATTTTTGAAAATGCCACCAAAATGAAGAGGGGGTCCAACTTTATGAAAAAAAAAATAAAAAAAAATTCTCGAGTCCAAGGCGGTTCGAAAGTTAGACCCTCTCTACTAAAAAAGTATCGAAATTAAACAGAGAATCTGAATAATTGCTTAGGTACAATAAATAATGGAGGCGGAAAAAAATTCGAGAGTGTTACATTGGATTACACCGCCAAAATGTTATGACCCTGTAGGTTTTGAAAAACTCTCAACAGCTTCAAATATTGAGAGATCACCAGCGGTAAAAAACTTTAAGTTGGTGGTAAAGTGACCACAAAAAATTTAATTTTTCTTCAATACATTGGTAGAAATAAAATCAAAATAGCTGAAAATAAAAATATCAAAAAACTAATTGCAAGGCCTTAATTAAATAAAATACATAAAATATGGAAATTACGGGCAGAATGATTAATTTATGATTGCAATAAAAGTGACCAATAACGTGGAGAAGAATGCCCATTCGAGTTCTATGCCCCATTACATTGGGGACTGTTTACTTAATTGCTTAAGGATTTATGGTTTGTACCCTCATCAGATTATTGGTTATTTTTATTGCAACCATATATCAATAAAATAAATCATTTAAAGCCTTGTTATTAGTTTTTTTGATATCTATTTTCAGCAATTTTGATTTTAGTAATCGGTTTCTACCCATGCATTGATGAAAAATTGAATTTATTTAGGTTACTTTACCACCAAATTAGAGTGTTTTATCGCTGGTGGGCCAAAGAAAAAATTAATTAAACTCATAAAAATAGTGAATTGTAGGTCAATGAGTTATAAGCACACAGAGTGCAATTACTAGCCTGTTAGGTGGGTTCGGAGAATTCCTCCATCGCCCATAACAGTTGTCATGCTGGCAGTGCCCGAAACTCCAACCAGAGAATGCGGAAGCCAACTCTCTGTGGAGGAATTCTCCGAACCTACCTAACAGGCTAGTAATTGCACTCTGTGTGCTTATACTCATTGACCTACAATTCACTATTTTTATGAATTAATCGTTGAGTATACTTGCCTTCTGTCTTCTTCATTATTCGTTGTCATCGACCGGCTTTATTGGTAGTGTCTGGAACTTCAATCAATTTAGGGTGAACTCACGGTTACTTCTCTGAACTGACCGCTAGATGTCGCTCTATTTTACACCACACGGAGTTCCGTGTTAATTCTTGCCTTAAGAGGCCCTGGCTTCCGTTCATCCGACAGCATCCACCAGATACTCCGAATGCAGCACACTGATGAGTTCCAGTAGAACGAAACACGTGTCTGTGCTTGATTTGGTACTCTGGAAGGCTCTGCTATTGGATGCGGAAGCCAACTCTCTGGTTGGAGTTTCGGGCACTGCCAGCATGACAACTGTTATGGGCGATGGAGGAATTCTCCGAACCCACCTAACAGGCTAGTAATTGCACTCTGTGTGCTTATACTCATTGACCTACAATTCACTATTTTTATGAATTAATCGTTGAGTATACTTGCCTTCTGTCTTCTTCATTATTCGTTGTCATCGACCGGCTTTATTGGTAGTGTCTGGAACTTCAATCAATTTAGGGTGAACTCACGGTTACTTCTCTGAACTGACCGCTAGATGTCGCTCTATTTTACACCACACGGAGTTCCGTGTTAATTCTTGCCTTAAGAGGCCCTGGCTTCCGTTCATCCGACAGCATCCACCAGATACTCCGAATGCAGCACACTGATGAGTTCCAGTAGAACGAAACACGTGTCTGTGCTTGATTTGGTACTCTGGAAGGCTCTGCTATTGGATGCGGAAGCCAACTCTCTGGTTGGAGTTTCGGGCACTGCCAGCATGACAACTGTTATGGGCGATGGAGGAATTCTCCGAACCCACCTAACAGGCTAGTAATTGCACTCTGTGTGCTTATACTCATTGACCTACAATTCACTATTTTTATGAATTAATCGTTGAGTATACTTGCCTTCTGTCTTCTTCATTATTCGTTGTCATCGACCGGCTTTATTGGTAGTGTCTGGAACTTCAATCAATTTAGGGTGAACTCACGGTTACTTCTCTGAACTGACCGCTAGATGTCGCTCTATTTTACACCACACGGAGTTCCGTGTTAATTCTTGCCTTAAGAGGCCCTGGCTTCCGTTCATCCGACAGCATCCACCAGATACTCCGAATGCAGCACACTGATGAGTTCCAGTAGAACGAAACACGTGTCTGTGCTTGATTTGGTACTCTGGAAGGCTCTGCTATTGGATGCGGAAGCCAACTCTCTGGTTGGAGTTTCGGGCACTGCCAGCATGACAACTGTTATGGGCGATGGAGGAATTCTCCGAACCCACCTAACAGGCTAGTAATTGCACTCTGTGTGCTTATACTCATTGACCTACAATTCACTATTTTTATGAATTAATCGTTGAGTATACTTGCCTTCTGTCTTCTTCATTATTCGTTGTCATCGACCGGCTTTATTGGTAGTGTCTGGAACTTCAATCAATTTAGGGTGAACTCACGGTTACTTCTCTGAACTGACCGCTAGATGTCGCTCTATTTTACACCACACGGAGTTCCGTGTTAATTCTTGCCTTAAGAGGCCCTGGCTTCCGTTCATCCGACAGCATCCACCAGATACTCCGAATGCAGCACACTGATGAGTTCCAGTAGAACGAAACACGTGTCTGTGCTTGATTTGGTACTCTGGAAGGCTCTGCTATTGGATGCGGAAGCCAACTCTCTGGTTGGAGTTTCGGGCACTGCCAGCATGACAACTGTTATGGGCGATGGAGGAATTCTCCGAACCCACCTAACAGGCTAGTAATTGCACTCTGTGTGCTTATACTCATTGACCTACAATTCACTATTTTTATGAATTAATCGTTGAGTATACTTGCCTTTTGTCTTCTTCATTAATTAAACTGATTATGCAATTCTATGGTCTTATATTAATTACATGATTCCTCAAAGGTTAAATTTTTTATCTTTTATATTAACCTCTATTTCGAGGGTGAACATAAGTGATGAACAGCCCTGTATAGATAATAACCTAATTAGAAACTTATTACTTTATCTCCTCAGATGATCATAATACCTAATATGAATCGAGCATAAATATTATTATTAATAATTAATTATTCATGGAAGAATGATGTATTGTTTCATTCTACCACGATTTCTTTTGAAAAGATTTCCACATTTCCTTATAAAATAAAAAATAATAAGTAAGTTTCATTTTCTTTTTTTGTTTTGTTATAATAAACATTATTGTGTAACATCCAGAGAAAGACATATTATTGTGGTCAGAAGTCAATGCATTGAGTCTTAGCATCTTAATTACTTAATCCTTGAGTATCTCATTTACCTATGCAAATAGATTTCCTGGTATTTGTTATAAACGACATTTATAGGCAATCTATAAAATAATATCTTTCACGATCCCGTCCACGTTTTATCTAGAAAGTTCAAGGAGATGGTAATGAACACTCACTTCATTATTGTACATGAAATATGTACAGACTGTTGTGTCGATTTCGCCGAATCAAGGCCAGTCGGCAATTGAAAAGTCCAGAAGAAAGTCACAATTTGACCCAGCATACGTCCTAGACTGCGGAGAAAGCATTGATATCTCTGATACAGTTTTATTTGTCACTTTTATGGTAAACGATATTGTAGAGAGTTACATGATGGCTATGCTGGCGGATGAAACCCCGTAGTATTTTCCATATTCAAGGAATATATAAGGCTATAAATGAGATTTACTGGAGCTCTGTATGTATCTCCGCTATCCTTGTATGTATATGTATCACTCGGTCGAATTTTGTTTGGAGTTCCTAGGAACCGGTAAAATAACATGTGTAAATATAATTACGCGGTAGCATTTTTGCAATTTAAAGCACATTCATCTCTGAGATACGAGCTTGCTTTCATGATTTTTATATTCTGTAATATCTTTATATCTCGTTTGTAAAATTTTTGAAACATGGCTTAATTAACTGAGATCAAATCTCTCACGGGAAATTAAATGTATTTGATGTGAAAATTTGAAATTTGACTATCATACACAACATATTCATTATTGGAGTGGGAACATTACATGAAAACTAATCAAAATGATGAGTTATATGTATAACGCAGCGTTATTCCATGAGGATTGTATACAGGAATTATTCATTTACTATTGAGAGTCATTAAAAAATGAAAGGAAAACTTGGAATAATTAGAAGTACTACAGTCCTGTAAATAATCTTAGAGAGGTGTCATGCACTTTGCATCTAATGGAAAGTTGCATTTGGATCGAAATGTCAAGGGAACAAATTGGTCCAGTACATTTTAAATGTGTAATATTTATTGCAATCATGATTAAAATTAATACAGCTCGTTACATAAATTTAATTTTCGAGTGACTTCAAAATAAGCTACACCTACCTCACGGCCGAAATAAGGTGCAGTAACTGACATTACTATAAAAGGAATAATCAGAAACTTACATTTGGAGGAATATTTTCACTGATGTAGAAGCGGAAAAAAAGATGTACCTCCAAACGTAAGTTACTGCTTGCCATTTCTCCGAAATTGCTTTTTTAGTAATGTCGTTATTTCGGCAGTGAGGAATAGGTATATGACATGGACATTGGCTTCGATAACTCATTATATTCAGCCTAAGACACATTTGTTTACACATCCATGGCGAGATTGGGGATCGAAACCATACGGTGTCAGTTCCAATGAGTTAGTTGCGACCTCTGCTCTCAACCGAGCGATCCTTAAGGTGCTTTTAAGTGCTTTGAATTGAATAAAGCTGTTAAAAAATCCATGCAATGAAAATAAATTTCTAGGGTCGCTTCTAAATATTTGGGAAGCCTAAGAAATAGAGAATAGGGGGCTCTTTAAAAAATTATAAAAAATTTTTCATCAAGAGACATTTCTACTAAAAGCTGTTCCTACCTATGTAAAAAAGCAGTTATGCTGCTGTAAATTTTTTATTTATTGCGAAAGATCCATAGAGGTGAATTTGTCCTGTTTACTTATCATGAATGTGACGTTTCATGATTCTTCTTCGACTGTCCGTCCAGGTTATTGGCCCATCCATGATATGTTGACGACCACATGACCAAACTTATCTCAGCCTCTGGCAGTGTGGAAAAGCTTCCCAATTGATTTAACTCCGGTCCACCGTCTAATATTTCGAACCCATGATATTTGTTTTTGTCCCATTCCTCTTCTTTAATAAGACTTGCCCTCCAAAATTTATTGTAGAATATTCTCCTTTCAAAAAATGTGGACAAAATATGCGGTTTTACTTTTCTTTATCTCTCTTTTTATGCATAAAACGTCGTTGTTCGTTAACATATCAATCCACTAAATTCTAAGTAGCCATCTGTACGACCAAATTTCGAAAGCTTCTATTCTATTAACAGTATCTATAAACGTCCAAGCCTCAACCCCATGCAATAGGTTCGACCTAACATCTCACATAGCGCATGCGTAGTGTTAGGTTTGGATCTCTGCATTCAAGTATTTTTCTTTTGCTTATTTTTTTTTACTTATCATCATAGAGAACAGTTATCGAGTGATACATCATTTGAAAACTACTTGAATTCATTTTACAATGAATGATCCCTCACTTTTTGGGTTTCGTCTGAATATTACAGGGCGAATCGATAAAAAAGGTCTATTTTTTATTGAAAAGGAATATGCACTACAGGGAAATCTCTAAAGCGCTCTGGGAGCGATGTATGAGCGGAGATATAGATTCACGTTCACTTTGAATCGTTTGCAGGTTGTATTTCTCTGGAAACAATCCGCTTGGAATGCTATTCCAAAGACTGTACATAAAATAATTCTGAATTAAGGTTGTAACGAGGATAACCTGATAGGGATGAACTATACTGCGCCTTCACGAATACTTCCTATAAAATAATCTGTAAAACCGGCTCAGGTCAGCTACTTTTCTTCGCAGTTCAAGACTATTTAGATGCTTTGTCAAATCTGGGTCCCCGATCAAGTGGATGGCTCTTTTCTGAATAGGGTCGAGTAATCTCAGCGTATGTTTAGGAGCTGAGCTCCAAACATGTGAAAAGTACTCTAAAAATGGTAGTATTTGAATAATGGTTGTATAAAAAAATAAAACATTTCCGAAGAAAAAGTAGCATTTGTTAAGAAAACCTGTTTTATCAATCCACCCACAAATGACACAACGTTGGGCAGGCTGAATTTTAGTCAAGTAAAGAAACCACTTTTCGGTCATTAGAAATTAGTTCTTTCTCTCTCCTTTTTCTCATGGCCAGTTCAGTTGTGAATAAATTTGGAAAAGCTCGACCGGAGCGTTAGAAAGTTATTACTTTCTTCCCCCCGTCTTCCCCCCCCCTTTTTCTCCTTAGGAAGGAAATTTGAACGCTACAAAATTCCTAATATCTTCAGATCTAATTTTTTCGTTTCAGATTTAGTGTTAGCCAGTTTCCCAGCTTTGAATAGACTACGGGCATCCCATGTTCCAATTTTAAAATTACTTGTTCTTGACTCCGGGGATTTTAAACACCCTCGTTTTGCCGGAGATGATGGACTTTTACTCATTTCTAATTTCATGTTTCTTGGGAAAATACCATCATTTTCCCGTTGTCTTCTGAAGGGTTTCCAGTTTTCCTTCTCGTTTTGGACCGCCCCTAACATGGAAACAGACGTCTAATGCAGTCTTCTACTGTGGATCAGACGCTGCTGCTAGTTTTGGTGCTAGTTTTGCAAAATTATGTTTAAATGGCAAGAAAACATCAGTCTTATAAAAACTGTAATTTATATAGGGCATTTTTAACGATTTCTCATGAAACCATCAAAACTGCCTTCTCGTTAATGTTAATATGAACATTTCTATGCAGTGGTGAACCAATATGAATTAGTAGTAGGTATAAAAAATTAGGTGCATATGCATTAAGATAGTGAAGCTTTTTAAATTCCCCGAGTAGCTCGTTAAATGAAAAGACTCGTTAGCATACATGAACGCTGGTCACTAAATGAGACGGCGGAGAGCATGGTTTTATGTTAGAAAAAAGAACAAGTCATACCCAAGTATCAAGTTTTCTATACCTACCCTAAAATTCCACCAAATGATAAAGACGATCCAATGAAATGCTTCATAACTACGAAATGGGTTTCATGTAGTTATGCAATATCAAACTATGTTGTTCTTATTATTAGAACATGAATTATTTATAGGTAATTTGAATACCTGCAGCGATAGATAACCAGTACGAAAGATATAATGTTACCTGAATTTGTTCTTTTTGTTTCATTCAAACAAGCTTAAAAGCTCGATAACAGTTCAATTAATGTTATCGATAAAACAAGAAGAAACTAAACTTAAGAGTGCGAGAGAAAAAACTTTAACTGATATTGTTCGCTTAGGAAATTAAAACGAAAAAGGGTGGAACAAAGTAGTAAAAACTCGATGTGAAAGTAGCACAAAGTTTTGAATTCGAGTTTGAATTTCTTTCTAATTATTGTTGCCGAGAAGGAGTTGTAACAAAGCACTCGAGTTTAAAAGAGCCATTAGATGAAGGTAACCCAATAAATAACCCGGATGAAAGCGAAAAGCGATAATTAAATTTATTGATGTGATGTGATTAATAATTAATTGCTTCTTTGTAAATTCAAGGGTGATACGTCGTTGCTTTAAAATTCGCAGAGAGCTGTCCCTAAATAATGCAATATCGTATAAAATCGACTCAACCTCGCGTATATTCAAAGAGGCTGAGCAGCTCGTTCCGCTTACCAAGACCAGAGTGTTACATTATTAATCGGGCAAATGCTCTTATAATGCACAATTTGCTCCTTTAACATTCAGTTGGTAAACTTAAAAATAAATTACGCAACCACCTTCCCCGAATTACATAAAATGAATGAAAAGCTTGGTTCTTGTTGGTATTTCAAATTTTATCCAAACATATTTTATTAAATTTCGCATTAAATTAAGCATAACGTTGACATAAATTCAAAGCCTTTTTTTATTAAACAGCTGGGTTTTCAAGACGAGTCTGAGGAGCCCGCGAGGCAAATTTTATAACGCACGCTATGGGCCACATTCAGACTGAAAGAATGTTATATAAATTTTTAGCGAAAATATTACATTCCTTGAAGTAGATTTGAGATTGATATTATACTTTTTGTGAACTGGATTACGTCGGTTGAGAAAAGAGTCAGATTCATTGCTATGCGAGTCACACTTAAACAAAATCAGTACTTACAACGGTTACGCTAGAGTTCATTCAATGGAGGGTAATTATTGTATGATTGATTGATTGATGACTTGTCCTTGACCTGTTAAATACAGCTATGAGCTTCGATTATTATAGCTAATCTTTCTCTTTTCTATTGACATTACAATGGTATAACGGGTTCAGATTTCTAGGGAATGGTGACTTTTCACGATTATGCGAATGGCTGTTACTCGGGAAACTAGCTTGGGGACTTCTTTCGCACTTGAGATTGAATTTACTCGTGATAGTTTTATACACACTCATACTAACCGTATAGCATTTAGAGGAACTTTGTGCAAAACTATCAATCTTCGCAAGTATTAACGAAAGAAAATTGAACGCTTTTCTTTTTTTGAACTCTACCGAAATCGATTTTTTATTATGGTACGTTTGCATGCGATAGTAATGAGATCGCCTCCAAGATTTTATAAAGGGGAGATTTCCCCTTAAGAGAGAGAGAGAGAGAGAGAGAGAGAGAAAAAACACTACCTCAGCGGCGTTGGTACTTATCGAAAAAGGAATTACTAAGGTATAAGAAAATATGGATAGCGTAGGAGGTTCTTGCATACTACAAAATCAAAAAATTGATCTGCATTGATCCTTAATGATCTGCCTGAACACAATAAAAAGTTCAATAGAATTTTAGACACTCCCTATCTTTTTATAATTAAAATTCGCTTCTGAAGCAGTGAAACCATTCCATAATCTCATAAACGGCTAGGTTATTACCAATCACAATAACAGAACATTTTTTTGTGGAGAACTTTTTTAATAACAGTGAATGCCTGCATGTGTGGAAGAAATTAGGAGCTTTGCCATAGTCTGCATATTAATGAAATAAACTTGTGGGAAATTATTATGCCGTTTATGCCGTTCAGAGATAATTGCTGTTAATATACATAATACCTATAATACGTAAGACTAACTCATATCTAACTACATCATAGTAGCCTCTATTATAGCTTTTAAGATCGTTGCATCATTATCGTCTCACGGAACTGGGATTGTTATAATTTTACGGAAATGTCATAGACAGGAAACAGTAGCAAGTTCTGATCTTAAAAAGATTTACAAATTCTGACGCTGTCTAAACTGGACTAATTCAGGCGTTGTTCAAAATGAGTACCTATGAGTAAACGTCAGTTAAAAGAAATTGATCCTAAACTTCTATGCAATCATAAAGCTGGTTAAACATTTTAGAAGAAATTCCAAAAATTTTAGATCTAAATCCGTAGTAATCAATTTGAGATGAAATTTTGATTCTTTGATAGCTAATCAATCATCTATAACCTTTTGATGGTGACAATGGGATGAGATTGTATTTCCTACCTCCTGCATTTATGGTTGAAGGGGAAAGTAACCTTGATCGCCTTGAGATGAAAACCGAATTATAGTTACCTATTCGTCAATAACGCGCCGACAGTAATTGACTAATTAGACGTGCCCAAAAAAGCACTTATTGATGGATATCACTTTCAATAATTATTAGTGTTTAAGTTGGAAAAAATCAACTCAGAATAGCATCATTTTCAGAAAACACTGAAACATTCCAGTCTTGGGTTGTGACGGGGGTAGGTATTAGAGATAGTTTTGAAACCCTGTAGGCATGTCTCATTTTCCGAACATAGAGATTTCCATTTTTAAGATATTGACTTCCCTATATAAGTAACTCTTTTAGACAGAAGTGTTGAATTGATCATTTGTTGGATTAAAGACCTGATTCTGTTGATGAGTCATTTATATCTTGAGTATATTGAGACATTTTCGGGAAAATTGTGAAAAAGTTTTCAATTTGTGACGTCATTTTAATTATTGACTTGACTTTAATAAATAAAAATGACGTAAAATGATGAGAATCACGTCACAGAGAAAGGAAAACAATTACGTCACAAATTGAAAACTTTTCTCATTTTTATCGAAAATAGCTCAAGAAGAAACTCTTAAACAATTTGGGAAGCCAACACTTACAAAAGTTGATATTTACATTGTTGAGTTTCCCTATGTTTAGAAAATCACAAGACATATTTTTATAGAATTGCTGTAAGTTGTATAAAAACTATAAGATTTGCTTTTAGATGTTCTGGTAGAAAAACTCGAAGAGAGAAAAACAACAGCGTAATTATTTTTGGAGTGAAACATTGGGTATTATTCAGGAATAGAAAGAAATCAAGTGACGGATCATCACACAAGAGCAGACTTCAGTGTTTTACTAACTAGACCAGAACAGTATTGTTTACTTACATAAAGCCATTAGTAGCGGAAATAAAACAAAAAAAAGTAGGTGTCATTTTCATCTAGAGACCCATATATTACGTTCTATTAAGTTTTTATATGTCTGTTCTATGTGCTATTATGTTTTGTATGTGTTTTTATACAGTTATAAATGTACAATTAAGAATGTCCTTTTTTTCACTTCGAATCATCAGTTTTTGTCACCAATTTTTATACATAGAGTTAGAGAAAGTGATAGAAAGCTATCAACATGTACAAGATAAATGAAGTGATTCAACGACTTAGTTCAAGAAAAAAGTTACTATTAACATGGGTCTGCAAACGCACCGTTTTCGAGATACAGGGTGTTCAAAAAAGTTTTTCCTTCCTTTACTTTGCGGTATATCAGGAACCATTAAGACTACTGCTACAGATTTTGTACATATTTTTACATTAATAATAGCTAGTTTTAAATTCTAAACTAATGTTCTGGGATATGTCAGTGATGGAGCTTTTACAGTTGCGTAGAAGTTTTCCCCCATTTTACGCCACTCGAAAAATTGTCATTTTGACAGCAAATTCCGAAGTGCCAATTTTTTTTACACAGAGAAGGTACTCTTGAGCCAAACCTGCAGGACTCACCACCGTTTTAGAGAAAAACTTATCAAAACTTATAAAAGTGAATGTGAACAAAAGAAAGTTATTTTCAAAATTAAGTAATTGATAAAAACTTGAACAAACCAATCAATTACTTAATTTACAAAATTTTTAAATTTATACGTTATTGAGAATAAAATGCCATTTTTCTCGATAAGATGGCTCGACAGCTTTTGACCAAAAGCACCTTCTTTGTGTAAAAAAACTTAGGCGCTTTGGAATTTGCTGTCAAAATGCCAATTTTCCAAGAGACGTAAAAGTTATGGGGGTAAAATTTTACGCAACCTTAAAATCTCCACCACTAACATTCATAAGCAAGAAAAAACAAGATTAAGAAAGCAAAAAACTAGAAACCAAAAAAAGTAAGAATTTTTTTCGAGAACACCCTGTATCTCGAAACCGGTGCGTTTGCAGACGCATGTTAATAGGAACTTTTTTATTGAAATAGTTCGTTGGATCATCTCTTTTATTTTGTACATGTTGGTAGTTAACACCTTGTATTCAACAGAAATATTAAACATACAGGGTGTTATTTAATTGAATGTCAATATTTAAGGGGGTGACTTTTGGGTCCATTTTAAGAAGAAAACTTCATGAGAACGTATGTCCTAAGAGTCTTAACTTTTGAGATACAGGGTGGTAAAGTCCTATTAAAATAAATCATTTTTTCGTAATATCTGTAATATCGCTCTGGATATTTTAATGAAATTTCGTATACAGGTATTACGCATCAATGGGCATTTTTTCAGGTACCACGTTTCATTTTATTTCCACTAGTGACACGATCATGCAGAATTTTACCGGCATATTTTAGCAGACATTGATGGTACTCCACTGATTTCTGTTCAAATAGAAATCATTTTTGGAATCCCCGTTCATTTCCAAGCAAATTTGATCACTTGTTTATTTTCAGTCTGATGCAGGGTTTTCGTCTAAAAAAATAAAATCTGTTTCTCTGCATGGTCACAAGATTGTCGTTAAAATGACAATAAAAAATATAAAATTATGCAGGTAAAATTCTGCACGATAGTCACTAGTGGAGATAAAACGAAATGTGGTACATGAAAAAATGCCTCTTGATGAGTAATACCTGTCTATTAAATTTCATTAAAATATAAAGAGCGGTGTTACAGATATTATGAAAAAATTATTTATTTTAAAAAACTTTACCATCCTGTATCTCAAAAGTTAAGAGTTTTTTTAGGACACACGTTCTTATGAAGTTTTCTTCTTAAAATGAACTCAAAAATCACCCCCTTAAATATTGACATTCAATTGCAAAACACCCTGTATAGATCAATGCCAATAACATATCCATTTTGTGGTGGTAGTTGCTTAAAAAAAATTATTCACACGACTACAAGATCTTAATATTGAAGCGTCAGACACTTTTGGGCAACATATTAGGTTTGCAAAAAACAAGATGAAGATAGGACCGAGTTATCTAAGGCAGCTATCTTATAGGGCTTCCCTCACTCAGTGACTCGTGAGGATTTTAAAATGCGCTTTTCCGCAAATAAAATTGATGACAATGATATTAAAGGGAGAGAAAATTCTTTCAATGCTCAATAAGGTCACGTAATTTTCAAATAGTTGCCCATACATTTTTTAAATCCTAAATTTCAACTTCCCATGCCAGAAATGGCGACTCTAGCGTGTTATATATAGCAAAGTCATAGACACAAAGAAGTTTTCCAATAAGAAATTTGGCGCCAGACATGTTCACGCCGTAAAAATAAGTAAACTTACGATAATTTTTTAATTTATGCCGTTTCATTTCAGAAAGTTTAATGTTCGTATAAGTAACAAGATTTCTTACGAAAATCTTGGCCTGCCGGCGGCTTTGCCTCTAATTATTTGGGTTTATTCGGCGATGGGCGATGGTACTTTTATGAGTGCATGAAACGTGCATGACTGGCACAGATATAAAATATAATAATTATGTATTATCTGTTTCAACCCATATAATAGTAAAAACGAAAGTATTATTCCATACCATTTCCATGTCTTCTTTTTGGCAGTTGAGTAAGTTTTTCGAATAATAAATACATTATTTGCTTGACATCACTTTGTAAACATCTTAATCTTTGCGGTTTCGAATTTAAAAAATTAAAATTTAATACAATTAAATAATACCATGTTACCTATTATGCAAAAAAGTAAAAGCTATTACTCTAATAAGTAAACTTAAACAACTTTCATTGACAATCAAAACTTCTGAAGATAAGCACAGATGGTAATTTGAAAGTTCATAAAATTTACCATTTGAAGCGTCTACTACCTAAGGAAGAACACTTTCACTTCGTCTCGATTATTTTATCAGATACGCTAGGTCAGAGACACCTAGTAATTTTTTCCTGAGCAGTTATTGTTTACTTTGTTTTAAAATCTTCGCACGAGGCAAGTGAAATTTCTGTTAAGCCATTAAGAATTGAAATATTAATATATTATATAGGACTCACTTTCTCTTCTCTGGGTCAGTGTTAAGGTTGGCAAGAGGCAACGGACAGGTGAAATGTGTAGGTTCAAGTTAATATTATTATCGTTGGGTTGTATACAAACTCGAAAGAAAGTGGAAAATATATTTAAGCAATAAGTGGGAAGAAAGTAGGTACATAATATTATATCGTAACGAGAGTAGGTACATATATACACTACCACTAGGTCTACAAAACGTTTTGTTAAATGTTAACACCTAATTGGTTGCAACCTGCATTTTAATTATAAATGTAGCCAGAAAAAATCGTTTAGAGGACAGTAATTATTGTGGTGTACTAGTTTCATATTTTTTATTGAACCTGCTGTATGATTTTATATGTAAATGGGCACCTCTAGTGAAATAAAATTTTCCCAACGTATTAATATAATTTGAAAGCAGCAATTAATTAGCAACAATGTTGCATATTTACAAATTTTTATTTATTAATCAAGACATAGCTATTATTAATTATTTTCAAAAGAAAATTTGCATTAGCGAATCGTATTTTAAGCATAAAAAGAGCATAACTTTGTTCAAAATAATTGAGCCTCGGTTGGGAAATATTTACAAAAATGTAAAACAAAGACTGCTATGAAAACTTTTCCAAAATTGTTGTTCAGTTACTGAATAAAATTTTTTATTGCGGCCTTAGTTTAAATTCTTGTACATAATTTCTCAGGAGCATACAGGGGAGGTCAAAATAAAGCTAGTCTGCTGTCTTAAAAAATAATATCCTAAAGTGTCATTAAAGGGAGATACAGAGGCCCAGAAGGGTATTCAACTATTTACTTTTCTGGCTCTAACTTTTGAACCAACCTGTATAATTCGATGAAATTTTGATATTCGATAGAGGCCATGAAGAATCATTTAGCCATATCACAGGTGTCATTTTGCAGGGCTGAAAATTTTTTTTAAATGCGGTTGTTGTTGTGGAACCTACCTTGCCATAATCGATTACTGGTCAAAATTCGTATTAAAGTCGATTTATCTCGAAAACCGCTAGTTTTATAGAAATAAATTGAAAGTGCCTTCTTTAAAGATGACTTCATGACCGGGCAGGGCCGGCCCGAGAAAATTTGGCGTCCTAGGCGGATTAATTTAATGGCGCCTCTTTGACTCTTTGAAATAAAACTTTCGCAACAAAACGAAACGCTACTGACATTGAAAATAAATACTTTAATATGTTAACAAAATTAACAAACAAAAAACTTATGTTTTTTGAAACTTAAAAAAAAATTACATTAAAAATAATTACAAATACAGCATGGGAAAGTTTTGTACTAAGCATCATTGGAATCTCGTAAACGGTATAAGAGATACAGGTTCGCTTTTATTAGAGAAAAGTTTTACAATTTCAAGCTTATTAAGAATCTGAAATAAAGTTTAGGAAAATTTCAGGCGTTGCTGAAATATGCTGAAAACACTGAAAAATGAAGAGTTTTTATTTCAGCAATATCTTTTTTATTATTGAAAATAATCGAATTTTTTTGTAGGCATAAGTCATCAAGAGCTACTCATTTGACATAAAAAAAAATTTTAAGCCGACTAGGTCCCGCGTGGAGTTTTCATAAACAATTTTGTTTTTCTTATGGCCGCTATATTATTTTTTTATGTAGTTCGGCATAAAACAAATCTCGGAAACCAAAAAAACATTTTTTCATTCAAATTTTTTATTTTATTTTATGTTTCTCTTCTTTTTTCACCGAAGTACGTCAGTATGAACTACCTAATAATATTACTTTCCTTATGTGTTTTTCATTTTTGTATGGTAAAAATATTTTTGTCAAAAAGAGAATACCTACCATTAAAAAAAAATTTTTGCATGCTACTCACATTTGCTTTATTTGATTTTTTTAATGACTAATGACATGAAAAAACAATAAGGTGGCCAAAAGAAAAAGAATAGTTGACTATGAAAACTCTGCGATGCAGTCGGCTTTGAAAATTTTCTAAATGTCAGCTTGACAGCTCTTGATGTCTTATGTAAGCCTAAAATTTTTTTTATTAATTTTCAAAAAATAAAGAAGATATGGCTGAAATAAGAAATTTAGATTTTTCAGTTTTTTCAGCATATTTCAGCCACGCCTGAAGTTTTCCCAAATTTTATTTCAGATTACCTATTAATAGGCATTGGGCAACTTTTCTCTACTTTGAGCGATCCTTTATCTCTTTATCCTTAACGTTTACGAGATCCTAATGATGGGTAATACAAAAATTTCCCACCCTGTATACAATAAACAATTTCTTTGAATTCTTATTTAAATAAATGGTTATATAGAAACGGTGAAGAAAATATTTTATATCATTAGTTCAAATTGTTATATTATTATGTTACTGTAAAGTAATATTTTGTTGAAATGAAAGTAAATGTAATTATAGTTACTAAATCTCATAAAATAAAGTTTCTTAGGATCAAGATCAAACAAATTAAATTAAATAAGTCGAAATTCCACAATCAAAGAATTTGTTTATTTTGTGTAGGTACCTACAATTTTTGTATTTTATTAAACATTTTCGGGTTCTGTTTAATGAACGATGAACATGAAAACGCCGCCCCTAAATTCTAGCGCCCTAGGCGGTGCCTAGTTCGCCTATATGGACGGGCCGGCCCTGTGACCGGGGTATATAAAATAAAGTTTTTAGCTCTGTAAAATGACACCGTCAAGACTTTGAAAGTGTGGCTTATTGACTCTTTATTGCCTCTATAAAATATTAAATTTTCATCGTCAAAAAAAGTAAATCGTTGGGTAGCCATTTGGGACTCCGTGTCGTTGCTTTAGGGACACTTTAGGAAATATTTTTTGATTACAGACCAGGTTTATTTTAACCTTCCCTGTATGCTCCCAAGAAATTAGGAGGTAGATACTTACCGGACACCCTGTACAGAGCAAAGAAAACAGGGTGTTCCTAAACACCAGGTACATACGAAAGGGGGTAATTTTGACATAATTTACACCAAAAAGTTCGTATAAACATAGGTCTGCAACCGCTTCGTTACGGATCTACAGGGTGTTATAATTTGAAGATTTTTTTTTTGTTTTTTGTTTATACCTCCTTGATATTAGTCAAACTTTAGTCAAAGATTTAGTAACATATTAATGACTTAGGTAAGTAACTGTCAAAATTATTGAAAATGAGAAATTATCCAAAAAAAGCCACGAATTAGAGGAAATTATTATTTTTTTCTTGATAACGGTTGCAGATGAAAAAAGCTATAAGAAACGAAAAAAATTTGTAGATAAAACAGAAAATTTATGTTGTATCTAGAATCTACCAGCATCGCAAAAAAAAATGCGGACGAAATGGGAAAAATTCAAGGAAACAATCTCCTTGTAAAGTCTCTCAACCATTTGTCATGCCCAACTATGTAGGTAAGTCCTACAGCGTAAAAAGCTATGGGAGTTAAAAAGAAAATAATTTTTTTTTTTTTGAAACTTCAACACCTTTAGATCGAGAACTAAGCGGTTGTGGACCTATGTTTATATGAACTTTTAGGCATAAAAAGAGCCAAATAATTACCTACTTTTGTATGTACCTGGTATTATGTATAATTTCTAGTGGAAAGATAAAGTTACATAATATCAAGACGTAAAATTATCAAGTTTCAAAAGATTTATTTGCGACCACTTTCGTTCATTATTCATATATTTGAAAGCACCTCACATATCTAATGTCTTCATTGTTTGTTTTTAAAAGGAAAATTGCGGTCATTCACTTCACGATGTATATTATTGAAACGATTTCTTTTTGAAAGATTCTATAACGCAATTTTTTCCATTTAAATCAAGTGGAACGTGAAAAACTTTACATTTGAGCAATCAGAGGTGTTATTTGTTATGTAAAACGATTTAACAAATATGCATTTAGGTACAAATTGTTTGTTATGTAACAATTCGTGTTTATCAATTTAATGAATGAAGTCACCAAACTATTATATTCTAAGTGGTTTGCAAATTAATTTTCTTAATACTTACATATTGTAACCTGTGTGGCTTCGTTACCTCTTTTTTGTATTTTTAATTTTTGTTCTTCCTGCATTCACTTTTATTAAAGATTACTTGTAAATTGAGTTCTGTCTCGATGTAAGATGTCTACATAATCTACATAAACTAATTTAAAAATTTGCATCTCGAGGGCAATGAATGCATGGCAATAATAATGATCAAATTTATATTTCTAAACGAAAATTAATAATAAAATTTGATTATGTAATACGTAATATAAGGAAAAGTTACTTTGATTAGTTATATTCGAAAGTCCTAATTTTTTTTCATATTATAATAATAATGATGAATTTATTCTAGACCATTCGTAGCTTCCATGGCAACAATGATTAGTCGGTTTAATTTTCTTTCTCCTAGCTAATATTCCCACGTTAATACGCGGTCGTTGTTTCTTTTTCGTGTTTCTCCTTCCACCCCTTCTCTATTTCTTCATCTGCTACTTTGTCCTTTAATCTCGCCGTCATTATTCATCCTCCCTCTTTAATTTAGGGCAAAAATAACTGTCTTTATTGATGAAATTTTAGTTTCTATTCCCCTGGTTTTACTGACTCATGACTTGAACCTACCAAACATTGAAAAAGAAAATTATGAGACTTTTCATGGGAAATGTTCAAGTGACAAATGTTATTTCGTCATCGAGCAATGTAAGACACAAATACTTAAACGTTGAACTGCCTCATCCATATCAGGTTCAAATCTATATTACGTTCCATGCCGCCTCATTTATAAATTCTTTAGTAGAGAATAAGTAGAGAACTACATCACTTTTGGATTTCCTGGAAAAGGATTGCCCTTGGAATATAGCCTTGAACATGCAGTACGCATGTCTTGTTTTTGTAATTTTCTTTTCCTCTCCTGCGTTTTTTTTTTCATGATGATATAACCACGTAGGTATCTTCCTTACTTATGGCATCATTATCACCGATTCCACTCTATGTTTTGTTTTCTCTGCATATTTTCAAATTTCTATCTTTTCTCTAAGCACGTCTATCTTCATTTCCTTTCTTCTTTTTGATATTTCTTCGGGTTGTTTCTGTTTCTCAGAGTGTAATAAATCATCTAGAAACAGCACAGTTAATTGCCAACGACTGTTGATGTCTACCAACAGGACATCTACCAACACCATTTACGCTCTCGGAAGCTTCCGTCATAGTACCTAATTTATAGCCACTCACAGAAGTCGAGGGACTTACCCACTCACAGGGCCAAAGTAAACCGTTTTGCACAAATAGAAAATTCCATAAGAGAGTAAGAGCACAATGCTCCTCAATTCCAGTAGATTCCAGCGAATATCTAAGCGTCGAATGTCGCTATGGACCGAGCAATACAGTCATACACTATTTACGACTGCCCTACATATAAGGATGACCTCTACGAAACAGCCGAATCGACGATATCGCTATAAATTTCATTGACAGGTCGAAAAGAGGAGAACTGACAATTGAGGCTTGCAAAGCGTTTTACTAGACTATAAATGACTTTTTTATCTGCTTAGGGAGTCTTCAGTAAAGCCGTAGAAAAAATTGAGCCTCCTACTTGATAATAATAGATATTATTTACTCGGACACAGTCCCACAGTCTCGTAAGTCCTATTTTAAAGTTTAGTTTTCGTGAACAATTGCCATTATTCACCGCTCATTATTCACGGTGTATAGGCTTCATACAAGTAGATATTATTTTATTGAAAATTAGGGAAAATATGGGAAAAAATAGGGAAAAAACTACCTAAACTCTATTTTTTAAGGAAAACGCGCTTACAATTTCATTTCCAAATTCATGAAAGTATTTGAATATATTTTATTAAACCAATAAGAAATTCCTAACTTCAATATTCAAGCGAACTTTAAGAAAACCATCTACAGAGGCAACAAGAATATGAAAAGTTTTTCCAGCATCACCTCAGAAGTAGTGAGAAAACTAAATTAATTTAACCCACATTTAACGCGTTTCTTTGAGGGAGTTTCGAGAAGCGGAAAGCTAAAAAATTATCTTATAATGAAGCTTGTTCTTAGAGAAAGCTATTAAACTTTTTTGAGTAGGTATAACTTCAAAGTTAATAAGGCGTGGTTAAAAATAAATTTGTTTTCCGAAAATTGCCTGCTTATAGACGTAGGTACTTACAACAGCGTGTTTCGTCCCAGCGATAAACGTTCGAAGTTAGTCAAATTACAGCCTGGCTTCTTTTCATAAAGTTAACTAGGTTAAAAAAAAAACCTACCACGTCTGAAATGTTGTCAGACTTTAACTAAATAACTTATAACTCAATAAAAACAGTAATATGAGGAAAAGCTTGTGAGCGAATGTAATGAAATCGCCTGCGGGAATGTAATCGAATTTTATGTGCGAAAATGTTTGCTACCTATTATTGCGAAAAATAAATGTTCATACCACTTTTCAATTTTTTTCAATTCTGCTTTGCGTGCGTTAGATATACATCAAGCAGATTATTCAAACACCACACTGCCTAAGGATAAATTTTTATAACAACTTTGAAATATATGTATATCAGATTACGTCATCTGACTATAGCAATTTATTTTAGCAACCTCAATCCCTTCAGTGCCATTCCTACTGATCATATATAAAGCCGCTTGTTTTTCAATTCCAAGCGAAGACGCGGTCATATTACGAAGATCCCTCTCTACCCCTGATAAATGAGTAATTCGGGAAAGTTTACGAGTAGTTGAGTCACTTTCAATTTGTCAGAGATAGTAAAATAGAATTCATAATTTTGGGTTAGTCATTTTTAACTTGAAAAAGAAATACTTACATATTGATCTAAGTATATCCCATTTTCCATAATGTTACAATATGAATTTATGTTTCTCCGTTGGACTTATTTAATAGAGAGAGAGTTTACCGATGAAATGTTGCATGATGTGAAAGGGAGATAATAATTACGTCAACCTGTTTAATGTACACGAGCAGACCCTCTATATGTTCAGAAGCCTCATTTCACGGCCGTCGTCAATGGCAACGGTCGTTTTCGGGTTAGTAATGTAGGCGGCAATGTTTAGGTATTTATTGAAGACATAAAAAAGGGACTTATGTTTAATTATTACAAAATTATTTAGCGTTGAGAATAAAAGTGACAAGCCACGTTCGAAACGGGGATCTTAGCGTGGAAACCCGGGCTATAACCAAGTCGATCACATAAAAATATACTGTTAAGGTTGTTCTCGTGAGCTGCATTGTGTTTTCTAATAGGTTTCACTTCAAATTGCGAATAAACAAAAAATAAATAAAATATTTTCAAATACGGTTTCAAAAAAAATGTTGTCCCCTTGGCCACAATTTGCTGTAGTCTTTGAGTTTGGCTTGACTCGGCTTTACTGCAGCTTTGGCGGATGTCTTTCTCCCGGTACTTTAAAGACTAACTTCACGGCTTTGGTAAATTAAGATCCACATCTCAAATAATCTCAAATAAAATCAAATCTCGGTCATTAACATCCTCATAGTTCCCTTGATGTACCTATAAGAAGTATGCGGAAGAAAGAATTACAAAGGAAACTCCAATTTCCATACTTTTTTGGAATCCCAACTCTGTATTGGTTGCAAGTGTCAGTACTTGATCACAACAATTTCTAGTCAATCTAAAGCCAGCTTGCTCATTTGCGAAATTATGTTTTATAAGAAGAATCTTTCTATTGCTTGGTTTAAGAGTCTTTCAAACAATTCCTAGCACACGTTAAGTAGGGAAATAGGACGATAGCTGAAAGGTGCATCTGCAGGTTTTACAGGTTTTCAAACTGACTCTTTTTAAACTCATCTGGAAAGAATTCCTGAATTGAGAATACTGTTGAAAAAGAACAGGAGAAGCCGTTTTAATGAAAAATTACCCAAATGTCTTATAAATTCTGGATATATCCTATCGAAACCTGCTGATTTTCTTTTTTTTTAGCAATTGTTGCTACTTATTCTTCCATGCTATACTTCATTTAATAACTAGGAGGAGTAAATTTAAATAAACCGCCAAAAAAAATTGCTTCTCATTGGTCAATTCATAGGCAAAATTACACCCAGCAAAACTTGTACAGGAAATTGAATCTATGCAACGCTCAACACTACATATACGCTTGTTTTTTTATTGTTGTGTCATTATTGTTTACAATGTCAGCGTCGAATGTGACACATCAGTTTTATAATCAGTTATTTCCAAAATCCTGTAAGTTGTTCTAAATAAGCTCTTTAAAACTTATTTCAAAACCAAATAAGTTCTTTTTGAAGCCCATTCAGTTCTTTTTAGAGAACAGACATCCTTTTCAGAATTTTGAAATTATTTTTGGCTTTCCATTTTTATCCTGCAAACGGTTTCAAGTGCCATTATGGATAATCCTACATCAAGTACAAGTGAGAGGATGTCTCCTCCAAAGAAACGGGAAGAAAAGAGTGTCACCTACAAGATTTTGGAAAAATTACTCTATATGCGTACTTCACCAATAATTGAAGAACATATTCCAATCGAACAAGGTGCGGATTTAGACCAAACAGGGACTGCTGTATGTGATAAAGTTAGTTTCAACAACGCACTTTGAATCTGGTCCTACAAAAACTGAAAAATGCTGTTTATAATACTGTTTGAAAAAATTTACTTATTCACAAATTATATATTATTAAATGTAAAATAAAAACTTTATCTACGATGTTATGTGTTATATAATACATACATAAAATATATTTATATGTTACATTAAATTTGTCACATAAGTATTGCCTAAAATAAAGTACTTTCAATCAATTTAATATGAATGTTAATAATTATTATCCTTAATATTCTTCGAAATATCTATAAATTATTCAATTTCATTCTATTTATATTCAGAAAATCATTCAGCACTATAATACTGATATATTATGCAAATCACAATGATTTGTGATACTGCTGTGAGTCTCTCCTGAAAAGTAGACTTCCTACACCGAAAACAAGTCCTATCTTCCTTACTAATAATTATTGTTTCAATTCAAATTTGCCGCCAAAAAAAATCTGGTGATTTAATCTGGTGACTTTTAGTGGTGTAAATGATACTTTGCAGTTTACTCCTCCTAGTTATTAAATGAGATATAAAAGGATGAAATTCCTCAGATGGTGGGGTTTTCATTCGCAATTGAATTTTCGTTTTATTTAGAGCAAATTTTGGTAAAACTACCGAAGGAAAACTTTGAATGAAAGAGAAACAATTGAATTTGGTGAAATTAGCGAAGTTGTACTTTTACGCGGCTTTGTGATTCCAAGTTTCATAAGTAATGACCAACTACACCTACTAGTGTGGATGAAATTCATACTTTCCATTAAGCTATTCCATTTTTTCTTTCTTGAAATGTTAAGTTTTCAATTTTTGGTTCTTTTTGATAATCTTCATACTCATATTTTTTTGACCACTGCGGAATATATTTTTTACAAAACCCTCTAATAATTGTCTTATTGCCACATATTTCATTATTCTAATATATCTCATATAGTTATTGAAATCTGGAGGAACAAAACGTTTTGTCAATTTCTGTGATAAAATATGTCATTCAATTAAGCTTTACAGACATTTCAACAAGGTTTTTCTAGTGATTCACATGTTGATTACATATTCCTGTTTTTATTGGAGTCGGTCTGTGTGGACTGTGTGGAATATCTGTGAAAATTATACTTCTTATAGAAAATATAACGAAATATTTCCCCAATTATTTTATCAGTCAGTAGGTAGGTAATACCTACCTACTCAAAGGGGTACTAAAATATAATAAATAAAAGAAGTTTTGAGTCTTTACTAACAAACTGAATTAAATTTATTTCCACATGACGAAATCATATTAGTGGATTTTGTTTCCTCTCTTTCGTAGTTATTATATTTTGTTATAAAAGTGTCTGTAATTCCTCTTACGTATAAGGGATAAGTGTTTCCGCTTTTAGAATCCAACTAAACTCCATGCTCCGAAATAGCTTTTTCTGTTACATCAAAGAAGTTTACCTTTGAGAGAACTTGTTGCGAGTCCTTTTGAATTATTATTTTTTTTTTGGATTACACAGCCCAGTGACTGAATTTTTTAGAAATCAATAAAATGAATATATACGAGAAAAAAAATAAAAAAATAAAAAAGGAAACCACGCATTTCAACAACTGGGATATTTTTTCTATTTTCAGTTATAAATTATATAAAGTGGCTTTTTTCTCGATTAATAATTCAATGTCGACGCAGACGACTGGTCGAATCGTCAAAGTTTTGTTGAAAACAAAAAGACCCTTGACATTTCTTCAAAGCACTCTGGACACAAGATAAGAAATTTTATTTTCGCCAAACATTCAATAATGAAATAACATGTGTGCTACATCGTTGTAAAGAGAAAAATTATAGTAATCTAAAAATGGAAAAATACAATATGGCGCCCATAAGAAAAAAAAAAGCTGACCATCGATTTTCTTCTATCTCAAGTGCTAGAGCTATTGTAAAATTATTTTTGGGTTCCTTGTTGAAAAGTGTCTCAACAATGTTTCAGTTAAAAATGGCTTGTTTGATTGGTTTTTGAATAAAAAAATAAAAACAAAATTTGAAAATTTCAGTTTTTTAAAAATATTTTGACAACTAATAATGACAGCTCAAATTTCTTTTCAGATTATCAATCAGCGCAAAAATACGCTACTTTGCCCTAATTTAACCAACTTCGTATCTCTTAAGATAAGCGAGATCCCCATAGTGGCACGCGAAAAACGGACAGTCTGTATAAGTAAAAAAAAATATCCAGAGGAATGGAATAATTGTAAGTTTAACGTTGCTGCGTAGAAGTAGCAGGCTTTTTCCATTCGTTAACGACTAAAAAGGTGTATGTTCAAATACTTCCTTCCGCGACACTTAAAGTGCGATTTAAGAGCCCTTACTAAAAGCAAACGACTATAGGTACTCAGGTAAACGTGCTCAAGACTTAAAATAAGAAACACTTTTATCTAGTTCAAGTACAATTCTAAAGTTGATTCTAAACAAACCAAAAAAATACCAAAAGAATTCTCCTAACACAAGTTTTTAAACATTACAGTAAACATTGCCTGCTTCAGATCAATTCTTCATCATAAATATATTTATTTAATAAAATACTCACCATCTACACCCGCTTGTTTTCCCTGGCCGATCTTTCTTCGTGTCGGAGTCGAGCGATAGCTTGGACGGAACCGAAAAGAAGCTTGGCCGTAACCTGTACGCCTCGCTGTTTACCAGTAGAAGGAGGGCCACGTTCGGCCAAGCCAGATTCGGACAGGGGGATAGTGTAGGTATTGTTATTGGCGTCGCGGAGAGTGCACGAACTGCACTGGTTTTCCATGGGAGGCATCGCGTATAGCCTGTAATGAAAGGAGATATAGGATGTAAAATACATGAAACGGGGTGGTAGTTTAGACGAGACATTCGCATTATGTATTTACTCCAACGACTCCACTTTGTGATAAAAGCAATAAGCTAGTTGTGCTGGAAAGTTGTAGGAACGGATCATAAAGGGACCATAAATAAACATCATATTAACAAAATGTAGTTTATGACTGCCATTATTTGCTATCTTGTGAGCTTTTATTGTGGAAGTAAATTATAAACTAGGTGGAGCTGATCTCATAATGGAAGATTACCATTTCTGGTTGCTGGTGTCTTTTATTGACATGGATGGCTATTTCATTGATAGTGAATTCACAATCTATGCCTGAGTAGGTAAAAACGTCAATATGTATATTTTTTTTATTGAACACTCATAAAGGAGATGGAAATTATATTAGGAAGAGTGTAAATTCATATATCGACATTGTTTGCAGTCAATGATTTCAAAATTGAATTTCTGATTCCGTATAATTTTTTTCTTGTAATTTGAAATTTGAATCCATCTTGTAGCTATTTCTGCCAACAGTATTAAAAACTTAGAGATTGATCCAAAAATTTCAGGAATTTAGATAAATGCACAATAATGCTAGCAGACAAAAATATTCATTAACAAAGCGACGTTTCCAAACTCAGACATTGATTAGAAAATTCAGGAATTAATAAAAAAAATATATTACAAAGAAAGGAAGAGCGTAAAAATTTGTGAACCATGTGTAAAAAAATCCTGTCTACAACTTTTTCTCTGAATTTACTTTGCAAACAGATCATGTCTCCAACAATGTTAAAAAAAAAACATTATTTACGACGTTGGAAAATACAGAGATATACAGGGTGTTTGTACTGCAGACAAAAGGTTATTGCCTGAATTATTATTATAAAAATGTTTTGTTGTTTAATAATTTTTGAAAAATCGCCTTCTTTTCAAGGTACAATGCCAAGATCTTTATCAAGTTGAAAAAAAAAAACTATTTTGGCCTTTAAAAATAATTGATGTAGCTAAAACTGATGTATGGCTGACTACTCATACATTCTCGGATTAGGTACATACTGATGATTATAACAACAAATTTTAAAAATTCGTCTTTACAGCCAAATTTCAATGCACTTTTTCGATAAATGATCACGTTTAAACTGATTTTATGTTCGATGTCTGCATTTTTACCGTCTACTGACAAAAATGCAATTTTTTTTTTGTTTTTTGAAAAATTGGCTCACCCTGTAACAGGGTGAGTTAAGTGCGAGCTACATCATTGGGAGCTCTAACTTAGAGCTAAATTATTACGCTTTAAGTTTAGTAACTTTGCCCTAATTTATTAAGCCCGTATTTTTTCTAGTTTCCGAGATCCCAATGATGTATCTCGAATTTGACTCACCCTGGAATAATCCAACGAACAGCCCTCAGAATTTCAGAAAATCATGAAATAATGGAAATTCCGAGAAAGCTGAGGAAATAAAGATATGACTTTACTAATTTGGCAGCAATGTTTGAGAATCCCATCACTTTTGACGTTTGTAAAAGTTATTGATACGAAAATTTCAGGAAAATTGGCAGATAAGAAAATATTAACGCATGATTTGTCAACGGTGTTTGAACAATTAGCAACGTTACCAGATTAAAAATAATCAGAAAACTTTAGGAATTCACAGAAATCATAATTAACTACCTACTAAAGACATATCTCATTTTTGACGATTCCAAATTTGGAAATGGATCATTAACATCGAGAAATTAGAAAAATCTAAACGGAACATATTTATTTTACCAAAATTGAAAAAACACATCTGCTCATATCACCAAATTATAACGTTACCAGAGTTAGGGTTTATCAAGAAAGCTCAGAAATTTAGAGGACGATTCTCTGTAGAAAAACATCACTTAACGTTGCCGAATTTATATTGATCGGGATAGTCCAGGAAATCACAAAAATTTTCAAGAACTGACCCTATTTAAGTTGAATTTAATTAAAATTAATCAGACTCTATAAAAAACGACCTGACCCAAGTTGAATTAAAAACTCTGTCAAAAAAAAAAACTGTTCCTAATAAAAATGACCCGTTTTTAAACTATCGTTATAAATTACTAACATGTATTGGTCCTTCGAGCCGGATAACGAGGATATCGGAGTTTATGTCTAGCCTACCTGAGCAGTGCATTAACTCCGATAATACTCGTTTTAGTCCATTCAAAACGCATTTTTTCAAGTACCTATGCATATTTCTCCATTTTTGACAACAGGAACAGTCGCTTAAAATTGAGTTTTAATTTTAATTGACTTTTCTGCTTTACAGGAAATGTATTCAGGTTATAGAAATACATTTTGGAATGCAAGGTATTTTTGTAATACTGATGCATATCCGGCTCAAAGGACCAATTTATGATCGTAATAAACCATAGAGATAGAATAGAGAGGAGACGACATGACGTAACACAAATGGGATCAGGTCCGCCATATTGATACCACTTTTATGTCAAACTTATGTTATGACATAAGTGAACGCTTTTTATTGAATTTAATTTGATTTAAGGACTGTCTTTAAGATCTTTGGTGTTAAATTGAAAAGCCAAAGATGGTTTCTTGTGCAGTTCGTACCTGCTGTAGTAGAGACTGCACTGATAAAAAAAAAACGTCCGGAATAACATTCCATAGGTAAGTATCATTAATATACAGGACCGTACCTACTTGCATAGTACACTAAAAATCTAAAATTGAAAATGACCATGATTATTTGCCGGATATTTTATATTCTTTTATTGACTTGAAAAACACAAAAGGTCTGCAATATCCATCTGAAGACGTGTTAAAAATATGTATGAAATGTGAGAAACATTTTTATTTATGAAAATTTTGCAAATAAAAATTAAGTCTGACCCTGTCGAGTCGCCATATTGTTACTCCTATAAGCTCCACCCACTGATGCCGTTTTTTAATGTACTATTAGGTGATCATAGCGGCTCCTCTCTATTCTATCTCTATGTAATAAACCGACCCGTTTTACTATCGCTATATTTTTACTGGATCTCGTATGCAAGAGATTTCTTGGTACGATTGTTCTTGATTATTTTTCTAATGATCATTTTCTAATGTCATTTCTTGACTTATAGCTAGATTTACTGGATATTTTTTAAGTAACAATAATAAATAAATTTGAAAGAATATAAATAAATATTAATAGTATTTAAATAAATCTTAGCAACAAAAAACCGTTGCTAGGATCGTCAGAAGCAGTACTGATTTTTCAAGCCATGAATAGTAAGTACTGCTTAAAATGTCTTAACGGTTGAGGAACCTTATATCTTGACCACTAATTGAGAAATAACAATTTTGTTCCCATTTACAATTATTATTATCATTATTCGCTATATATTTTTTTAAGTTTATTCTTTATCAGTTATTATTTGTGATTGCTGCCTCTGAGGCTTCATAGCCGTTAGCACTGAATGCTCTTTAAGTTTCAGATGGCAAAAGTTCCCTGAGAATTCAAAACTTTAACTAAGTAAATAGTATTTACTTATATTTTCATTCGGAACTCGATAATTAGATAGCTCCTGGGCTACACTGTAACTTTCTTCATTACTGATATTAATCTTGCCATAGAGCTAGAACCCTTGCCTGTTATTCTTTGTCATTACTTTTCCAATTCTCTATATTAAGCAAAGGGATGGCCAATATTTGATACCTCTATCATTAAATTTAATACCAAAATTTGTTTTATTAGAGCAAACTATAAGTTATTCATTCTATTTATAATAATTATTTAATTACTATTAATAATTAAAGTAATGGACATTAAAGCCTACTTTGTTGAGCTTTGCAGATAAACTACAATTTTATAGCTTGCTGATACCTAATCTAAATGATGGAACGGCTCTATGCGACATAATAAATAATTAAAAAATGTATTCAGGTGTTTATTTGTTTCCATTGTTAAGCTGCCTCAGAAATGGGCTTACTGGTAAACAATGAAACTTGTATCAGAAGGTACATGAACTCTAAAACAATAAGTGCATGCAAGTCATAAAAATTTTACGATAGCATTAAAATTAGGCACATCTGAAAATCACCTGATGTACATAATGTTAATACACCTACATCGTGTTCTAAATAATACAAAACACTCAGACTGTTTAATTTATTGAGTAAGAGCACGTTCACCTTAAGACGTTGAGCAACACAAGCCGGCACGAACAACACGAGTAAGTACTACACTTGGTACTCTAGATATACATTTTATTTCCCTAGGAAAGGCTAATTCTTATAACTTTATTGCCAATATCAAATATGCACTGTCATAAGTATTATACAGGGTGAAACAGCAGAAACTCACTTTTTTTCTATTGCTTACAAAGTTTCAAATTCTCACGTTGTTTTACGTGAATAGAAAAAATAATTTTCACATTAAAGACAATCATAAAAAAATCAGAATTTTCAATAAACTGTGGAAGACAGAATGCTAGCTTAGCAGAAATAGAATCAGAAAATATTTCAGTATACGGTCAAGAAAGATCAGACGAGGATGCCCGTTGAAACTTATTTTCAACGTCAGTTTTTGGTCAAGAGAATTTGAAGCCCCTGCACTGAAATCCAGGAAAATGGCTGTAAAATTCCTAATAATTGACTTCCAAGGTCGCAAGACCTCACAGCATTTGCCTCTTCCTTATGGGGTTTGTTAAAAGTGAGATTTTACAAAGTAAAAGTCGACATTATTTCTGGAACAGGACACTCTCTAGCGATAATATGAAAGTAGTACTTTCAGTGGCTAGATGGTAATACGCCATGTAAGTCACAATGTTTCCGATGCAATAGGACTATTATAAACGTCGCTGATTTTGTTTGTTCGACACGTCGACGTACATATCAACGGCTTGCTTGGTGGATATGTCAAACTGAGGAACTGAAAATAACCGGTGAAGCGTCGAAGTTTCTGTTTTCAAAATACGATCTGTGGCTGTGTCGTTCAGATTTAAATATGACAATATTGCACATCGTTTGACCCAAAAAAACAATTTTTCACAAGAAGGGATGCTTCCAGATCCCCGAACCGATTGGAAGTAGAAGCATAATATACTCAGAAACTGGGAGTGGTTGATTGTGGCCTCAGCACACCCACAACATATTGAAGATTTCTCGGAACATTAAAAAATAATAAAATTTGGAAGAAAAAAACGGACAATCGGAATCTCCACCACCCCTGATAACCAAGTAACGTTGCTGCTACATGAAAAGATGCTTCCAGATCCTCGAACCGATTGGAAGTAGAAGCTGAATATACTCAGAGACTGGGTGTGGTGGGTTGCGGCCTCAGCACACCGACAATATTGAAGATTTCTGGCTACATAAAAAAAAATTCTGAAGAAAAAAAGGACAACCGGAATTTGCACCACCCCTGTTTACCAAGCGGCGTTGCTGCTACATGAAAGGATGCTTCCAGATCCTCGAACCGATTGGAAGTAGAAGCAGAATATACTCGAGACTGGGACGGGTAGATTGTGACCTCAGCATGAGCAACATAATATTAAAGCCGGCATAGTCACCCAGCGGAAGATAAGAGAGTTATAGTTTCATGTACTTGATAGTTTGTAACTTGTATTGTATGCAGGTGGCATTCCCATAAGATATGCCAACAGTGGCATTCTAATATAAATAAATATGTGGTGGTATGGGGGGAGACCTTATCAAAAGTAAAATAATCCAAATATAAATATCTGAGTCTCGCATAGACCTACCGTTTTTCAGGTGGCAAAATCTAGGTAAAACCTCATCACAATTCGAACGTTTGGGATGTTAAAGGTCTCAGTTCTCGACGAATGGGAGGCTCTCCAAGTTTTATTTCAGTGAATCCGACAACACTAATAAATAAATAACACTCTTTAAAGGTCACAAGCAAAATTATTACCATTCTTTATATAAAATACGGAAACCTAACTCTGCAGGGGGCCAAAATCAATCTGTTCCTAAAGTTCACCTCGATTCAACAATTCTTTAGTAGGTATATCGGCTGACCTTTTGAATGTTCAGCGAATTGTTTACTATTATTAAATAGACACTTAATTATCTATTGTTGCAGTAAAAGCGTCTAATTGTAAAATTATAGTATTAATATTATGTTAAATAAATAATAAATAAATCAGTTAACAAACACTACATACCTTGACAATCACATAAGCCACCAACCACAGTCGAAAATTCAACAGTTCCTTCAAGAATCAGGTCCTCTGTGCGTTCAAAATATTTAGACAAATTCAAAATTTGACTGCTTCAAATTAGATTATCTCAGTAAAGTCACCTAGACTTTATCTAAAATTCTGTATTTACGGCAGACTGAAGAAGAACGACTAAATTGTTATAAATGCTTATTGTTCACTATAAACAATTTTCGTGGTTACAGCTGATAATTTTCATCCGGTATTTTGCAGGATTTGTGGGTGTCTCAGATTTACCGATACCGGATCCCAACCGGAGCAGTAACAGTACAAAACGACAGTAAGCAGGTCTGTGGGTTGTCTGTCTGATCAGTCGACACACTGACAGAGTGAACCAGTGAACGAAACAGCGAGGCCATGGGTTGCCGGTACCACGCTCTGGTGCACGACCAGCCGGTGTAGAGATGGAAAATAGCAAAATTTAATGTTAAGCCAACCTCATCATTCTGCATCGAGAGAATTGTGCGTTCTGATAGTCTTGGAAGTTATTTAGCAGACCGATCTAGGAGTGGAGAGAAAAATTAGTTTCATTCGTCTTATTAGGCTTATTCAAATCTTCACGTTAATAACTGGAATCTCAAAAGCTCAAATAAAGCTTTTTGATAGAATGCCAAATATGTACTTGACCCTGAATTTATATTGAAACCAACAAAGTAGGAACAAAGTTTCTTTACATGTGACTGATAATATGAGTTAAAACGACCGTTACAAGTTGTTTCTTGATTCCACTCCAGGTTATTTGCTGAAATGTCAACTTTAGGAATTATTAAGAAAATGTGAATAATACTAACGCTCAGCTTTGGTGATAATATGTAGATAGCTTAATGACCGTCATACTTTTTAACATTACTCTCAGATGTTGGACGTTTTGTCGCAGAGCGTTGCAATCGAATTCTGCAGAGGGTACATGACTTGTGGAAGGTGTCGTTGAAATTACCCAATTCCCAGCTCGTTGAACGTTGCCCGAGTCATGCGGGGTTGGTTAAGTGTGAGTGAAGCCCCAGAAATACTCGGTGCTTTGAAATGTCGAAGTGGTAATACTGTGACTATTCTCTTCCCTTCGTGTTACTGATAGTAAAATTTGATATTCCGTCGATAGTAGGTATTTCGTTGAGTTTTATCCTTAAGCTTCAGAAAACAGACAGTAGGAAGTTTGAAAATGTTGATAAGAGACTAATCAAACTATGAGAAACTTGATAGAAACTTAGTGGTTCTACGCTCTACTATTAATTACACTTCTCCCAGATATATTCAAAGTTCTGTTGCGGAAAACCGCAGTCGAATTATGAACAGGGAATCTTTTGCGATTAATTTGATTTTGTCATTAATTATTGCCTCATCAGCTAGAGAATTGTGTGTCACCGAATTGCTCTGAAATAATGGGCACACCGATTGCCACCTCCAAAAATTTAAACGTTCTGACGTGGAGCATCGCAGCCGTATTACAAAGAGGATTTGCTGAAGCTGCAATTCTGTAACAATTCCTCAATGTGTTGTTGATGTTAAAATTTGTTATTTCTTCAATATCGACCCCGGTACATTTTCGACTTTATACAGTGTGGTTAACAATTCGATGTAATTAATGAACAAACCTTCTACAATCAGGACATTTCCTATTTCTCGCTATTGCTGATTGCAGTGTTCTTCTATTGCTTTTTCTCCTCTGTTTCCAACACTATGTCACAATGTTTCCGACAAATCATTTCATTAATTGCTTTGATTTTCTTTCTGATCGGCACACTCCTCTGGTGGTGGTGATGTGACAGACTGATCAGATGAAAATAACCATTGAAACATCGATGTCTCTGTCTTCACGATACCATTAGGGATTAGGGCAAATGTGTCGTACGGAAAGCGTTATTGGTTAATTAGGATTTTAACGAAATTATAATGGTATCTAGGGGGTGCCACTAGACCATTCCAGTCAAGTTTTCGCCCTCGGATTCCGTAAGGGGTTGTCGCCATCTTCAAAAAGATGAAATTATATATCTCGGTGAATATTGGTTGTCCGTAAGAATGTAGGTACTATTAAAAAAAATGTTGAGGAGGATATATCGAGCAACTTCTCTTTTGGACTTTTTTTGAAATTTATTTTTGTTCAAAAGAAATAAATTTCCGGAAATGACACTTTAGGGGGTGGCAACGGCTTGTTTTCGATTGTACAAAAAAAAAAGTTGTAACTTTTTGGTTTCTCTACAATATTAATATTTTCTTAAAAAATTTTTGGAATGCTTGGTACGAATACAGAGGGCGCCAAAACTCTACCGTCACCAATATTTTTGAAGTTTACTTATATTGATCTTTTCTCATTAAAGTGATCATTAGGGAGTTTCAGGGTCGCTGATTAAGAATCTGGTATCAGATTTTCAAAAAAAAAAAAAATGGCGCATCCAATATGGCGAAGGTATTTCGTTTGAATTCACTGCATTCTGCGATTAATGTGAAATGCAAATTTAAATGATAAACCGGTAATTGTTTACATCCGCGGCTCCTAAGTTTCATCAATTTTTTAGGGACCGAGGAGCGAAATAGGGGTGCTGGGTGGGTAAGAAGCTAAAAACAGCCATTGCAAACTAATATCAAGGTCACCACTAAATCCTCTTCAGCACTACGGTCGAATTTCTATTTTTTTTCACTTTCAGGGCAAGGAATATCTTCGAGATTAACAATAGCACAGTTTTTATTTTGAATTTTGCATTTATTTTGCATTTATATTCCAAAATACGCGACATCGCTCGCTATTTTACCAGACCGGCTCTGGTGTTGATATTACGAGTTTCCGCCGTCCACTCGACACTCTGACCTTGCATGTTTATTGTGATTTTCGCTGTTCTAAACAGGCCCGCACTCAGGAAGACCTGCTTCTTTTGATGCCCTTTTGTTCGCTTATCTTTCATTTGCAAAGCAAATTAATACCTTCCTGGTGTTACTATAGGTATGTCCTCCACCCCTATACAGTGTGTGTCACAGGCATGGTACACCCCCATTTTTTAAATGGGACACCCTATATATTATTATATTTTTGGATTCTATACATTTGTACAAATCCAACAATACCACATAAGTACCATTTTAAATGTCAAATTTGTTTTTATTTAATTTTTTATTTCTCAATTATAGTGTGCCATGACTATTTCGTTTTACTCCAATTGGATCATCTAATGCTAGAAAAATCGAATTTTTGTCCAAAGTACAAAATTAAGTACCATTAAGTACCATATTGGTACCGAGGTACCATCTACTAGTACTCTTAATAAGGAACATTTTGGTGTACCCGTTTTGCATCTGTGACGAACACAACTGAAGTCATGGCACACTATAGTTGAGAAATAAAAAATTAAATAACAACAAATTTGACATTTAAAATGTACTTATGTGGTATTGTTGGATTCGTACAAATGTATAGAATCCAAAAATATAATAATATATAGGGTGTCGTATTTAAAAATAAAAAATTGGTAACATTTCCGGAAAAACCTGATGTGGGTAAAAATTCAATTTTCTGCTAAAAAGTGCGCTCTATCGAGAATATGCGACGTATCAAATTTCAAAAAATTATCTCCAAAAAAAAAAGAAAAAAAAGGGGGTGTACCATGCCTGTGACACGCACTGTATAGGTGCCATAGTGAACCTGTAGGAGCCGCGGATGTAAATAATGACCGAAAAACCTACTTTATTTGTATTGGATCTGGCATTTTGTTTTTTTAAAAACCCTATAGCAAGCAGACCTTAATTAGGGTTTCTGAAAACCCCTTTATCATGAATTTGGTGAAAATGCGATGACTTGAATTAATTTTCAAAAATAGGTATTTGCGTCAGTCGAGTTTTGGCGCCCTTTGTATTTGTACCAAGCATGCAAAAAAATTTTCAAACCATGCATATTGTGGAGAAAATATAACTTTTGTCCGGTCCATTTTCCTCCCCCGATTGACCGTTTTGTTGTAAAATCGAAAAAACCGTTTTCACCCCTTAAAGTGCCATTTTCGAGAATTTATGTCTTTTGATCAATAGGAAATAATTTCAAAAAAACGTTCGAAACAGAAGTTGCTGGATATTTCCTCCTTAACAAATTTTGTAATAGTAGGTACTTATTTACGTACAACCGATATTTACCAAAATACATAATTTCATTCCTTAAATTCAAGATGGCAGCCACCCCTTACGGAATCCAAAGGAATCCAAACTTGAAAATTTCGTCAAACTTCTGATTAACGTAATTAAAAAGTACTATTTGACTGGACCATTTTGAAAAATAAGAAAGTTCTTTGACTTACTGTGAAACATAATTAAGAAAAGAGGAAAAGCAACATAACACTGTAAAGAGAACCAGTAGAGAGACATCCATAAAGGAGCTTCATACATACTGCTTCCTTTATTGTTAAAAAACCGAACGAACGACTGTGATGGATTTTTTATATCAAACAGGAAGTTTAGGAACTTTTACTATTGATTGACAGAAGAATGCATTGGAGTTAAATTCCCCAGCGGTTTTTTTTTGTGTAAAGCAATTTCTTTAAAATCAGTAACGAATTCAAAGACGACGAAATTTAACACCTGAAATAGTCTCGCTATACAAAATTGGAGCCTATTTTTCCCCAAGGTATTTCCAAGATAATTCTACACATATTTTGTCTCTTTGATATTAACAAAAGATGTTATATATTTCACTCTAAAGTTTGACGATGCCGTGACGTAGATTCTTATTTATTATTATTATTATTTTTTTTAATTTTTCAAGGGTCCATTACATTACTCTTACGTAACAAATATTGTATTTGAGTAGCTTTAAACGGGAATAAAATATCTAAAGTTTCTTTTGCCATCGCAACTGTCAATTCCAGTTGTTCATATAAATCTGCATGAACATCTTTTGTTGTGCTTGTGGCTTTAAGCACTTTAGTTGTAACTTGATTTCGGTTAATATTTTGACGATACTCAAAAAAGAAAATCTGTTGTAATTGATTGAAGTAAAAAGAGGTAATAAGTTACTAATCATAAAAAATAATCAACTTGAAAATGAGAAATGTAATTTTTATTTTTCGAAGTTTTAATTTTTTGACAAATGAATCATGTTGGCTGACAGCATTGAAACCATGGGAACAAGGTTCAATTTATAAACCCCATTTACATTAGGACATTAAAATTGTCCCAGTTTTAATGGAACAGAACTGTATTTTTTCTAGGTAGTAGTTTTCACCAATATGAAATATCATAATTAATCGTACACCTAAATGACATGAAAGCGGAAAAAGTTGCTACAAAAGTTTTTATGACATTATATTATAAATAGGTACCCATTTTATTAAAAAAAAATCATTATTGCAGTATAAAATAAAATACTCTATTCAAACATTATAAGACAAATTAGAAGTAGAATTGACCTGACAACCTACTTCTAATCATCCGAGAAATTAAAATTCAACTACATACATCTTTCTAGCTATAGAAATTGACTTGATAGGTATCTGATTCTCCACAATGCTTGTAACGAGTAGAAAGGATAATGGAAATCCAGACATCAACATGATAAGGAACAATGCTTTGATCGATTTTCACCGTATTATGTAGGCAGGTACATACACAACACAAGCATTTTTTAAACTTAGAAATACTCTGATTTAAATTAATAATCTGTTTATAGGAAGAAATAAAATATTCAAAAAGATGATTGTAAGATTTGTTGCTTGAAAAGGTGAATAGCTCATCACCAGAAAACTGGTTTTGCAAAAAGTAAAAGTTCATATTTTAATAACTATCATTCATAATAATCTTTGAAGTCCGAAAACGAAGGTAGGTAATAGATGATTTGCATATAACTTACACAACTGGTAAATGTAATCAAGGAACGTTTCAATTAAAAAATGCAATTCTTGAAACTTTGGAGGCGTAGGAAATGTTCCCGGTCACTCTTGCAGGTATATCAATTTTTTCATTATTTTAGTGCGAAGAATCATCAGCCTGTAAAGTTTGTCCAAGCTTAAATAACAAACACCCTGTATAGTTTAGAAATCATCTATTGCTTTAAAGAAACTAGAAAAAATCTCATATTGATTCCAAATAATGTTTTTTTGCGAATTTTTTGTTCGAGATTTCTAATACCTATAATACAGGGCTCTGCAACTGGGTGTCGCCTATTTCGAGTAGGCTATAATTATTGATACAATATTCCGCTGTCAGTTTCATGTGCGTCAATAATTTCAATTTAATTAGTCATGGATAAGTTTCCTATTGATCAACGTATATTCGCGGTTAAAAGGTTTATAGCAACTCAATCAGTGGTGTAAGTTCAAAGACACTTTCGTTATGAGTTTAATGTTTCAAGACACGGGAGAATTCCAATCCGTCAAAACATTAATAGGTCTCTTCCAAGACCTTGGCCTACCGACGAGGGCCTTCGGCCCTCCATCCTCTGGGCCTTCGTCCCGGAGTTTCATTAAATTCCCCGTCAAAGTTAAAATTTTCAATGTTTTTTTCGTGTTTCCATTTTTCTATATTGCTTCGGCCTTGTGATCAGTAGATTCCGGGTCATAGTTAAAATCTGTCATCTCTTTTTGGGTTATTTTTTCTATATCGTTCCTGATGGACCAATTATTAATATGGGAACTTCCGAGACCGCGTTTAAAAGTTACTTTCGCATAGATGCTATGGAATCCGAAATTTTACAAAAAAAATTGACATACCTAAATTACTTAAAAAAAATAATAACAAAAAAGATCCTTTTGTGGATTTGAACTCCGTACTCTCGCGAACTGCGAGGCGACGCCCCTGCCAACTCCGTCAAGCTCTTATCAGACACTTTATACAGCGCTCAGAAGCTATTTTTTACATCTGTTACGTGTGATTTTTCGGTTGGTACCTATACCACATTTTTAATAAAAATTTATTTTTAAACCTGTCAATCCTTGTTATTAAAAATCAATGTAAAATTTTTTTACCTGCGTTTAGGTGACTTAATTTTCGACCAGCGAAGTTATTTTTATTTTTCGATAAAAGTGCCAATATATGCAAGATGAATAATTGAAGCCAACATTTAGGAATGTTGTAGAAAAAATATTGAAAAAAATTTCACGATGTGGAAAATACAGGAAGATACAAATAAAGGACGGGCAAATTAATGATTTTCTCAAACAGACGAAGAGAAAATAGCGTCTTCTGTAAAAAAATTACATTTCTGCAGTTGGATATTACATGGAAAGTGAAGATAAGGACATGTACTTAAGCTGTTTTGCGATATTTGGAGCCGTTTTCGATATACACTGCTTTCAAAATGAAAAATTGCGTTTTTTACTTGTTTTGAACTCCAACTGTAAAAACGTTTCTTATTGTATTTGTTTGGACAAATACAGTGTGTCTCACAGGCATTTATTGTACAAATTAGTGTGTACACCCCCTTTTATTTCTTTATTTCTTGAGATAATTTTTTGAAATTTGGTACGTCGCATATTCTCGATAGAGCGCACTTTTTAGCAGAAAATTGAATTTTTCCAACATCCGGTTTTGCCGGAAATGTTACCAACTTTTTATTTTTAAATGGGACACCCTATATATTATTATATTTTTGGATTCTATACATTTGTACGAATCCAACGATACTACATAAGTACCATTTCAAGTGTCGAATTTGTTTTTATTTAATTTTTTATTTCTCAGTTATAGTGTGCCATGACTTCAGTTGTGTTCATCTCAGACGCAAAATGGATACACCAAAATGTCCCTTATTTAGAGTACTAGTAGATGGTACCTCGGTACCAATATGGTACCATTTGAAAAAAACGAATCTAGCTCAAAAAATCATTCCGCCGGTGCGCATAATTTATCCATAAATCACTTAATTTAGTGCTTTGAACAAAATTTCGATTTTTCTAGCATTAGATGATCCAATTGGAGTAAAACGAAATAGTCATGGCACACTATAATTGCGAAATAAAAAATTAAATAAAAACAAATTTGACATTCAAAATGGTACTTATGTGGTATTGTTGGATTCGTACAAATGTATAGAATCCAAAAATATAATAATATATAGGGTGTCCTATTTAAAAATAAAAAGTTGGTAACATTTCCGGAAAAACCGGATGTGGGAAAAAATTAAATATTCTGCTAAAAAGTGTGCTCTATCCAGAATATGCGACGTACCAAATTTCAAAAAATTATCTCAAAAAATAAAGAAAAAAAGGGGGTGTACCATGCCTGTGACACACACTGTATAGGGAGTCCCATTAAAAAAAACAAAGGTTTCAGCTCATTAAGAAAGTAAAAAAATAAATTTTTGATGCCATAATGTAGCTCACAATAAAATCTCAACTGACGTGTTTTTTAATTTTTTTTAAATACTTTTCCCTGATTTTCTAGATAAATAATTCCGGTTAAATTCCCCGACCTGTATATCTCTAAATATTTCTCTAAAAAACCCTTATTCATTTATGATAATATCTTGTGTCTCTAGTATAATTTCAAAACTTTTACTGATATTGTGTTTACGAAAAGATTTTATGTATCATTTGCAGCTCTAGTAGGACTGGAACTATAACGACCCGTAATAATCTTACCTAGTTATAATAATTATATGTTTAGTTGCAGTTCATAAGGACACTTAGCGTCTAACTGCATTAGGATTTAATGTCTTCGGTGGTCACTTCTTGTGGATTTCTACGATTAAATTTTTAAACATAAGTTAGTCATACTGCTTAAACACTATAATTATAGGGTAATTTACTAATCATTCTAAATGGAAAAAGGTACAAGGTCGGCTAAGCAACACAAAATATGATAGTTATGGTCTAATATTTTGACTAAATGAGAACAGATATGGGAAAATCAGAGCTTGAAAAAAGCAAATATTGTTGAATATTTAAATATTTGTAAAAATGCTTACTACTTTAAGAATCAAGTTAATAACCTAAGTTAATGTATCAAGTGATTTATAAAATTAAAATACGAAATCACTAAAACTTCCAGTGCTGTCGATGTTCCATCATAAATAATGTAATAATAAAATAATAGTAAACTTAATATTAGCTATAATGATCCTGACATAATTAAATTATATAATTATAAATATTATGAAAAAATTATTTATTTTTAAAAACTTTACTCAAAAGTTAAGACTTTTATAAGACTTCGTAAGACATACGTTCTTATGAAGTTTTCTTCTTAAAATGGACCCAAAAATCACCTCCTTAAATGTTGACATTTAATAAGAAAACACCCTATATAACTTAAGTGTATATGACAACGTTTGTAACAAAAAATGTTAACTATGGTGATAAAGCCCCACTTACCATTAAGCCTAACTTTAGAAATTGCTGCAAACGGTCATAAATCGTTTGAACGCCTTTTGTGAATAATTAAACTAAATATGTAAACATAAAAAAATATTCTCAGTGAAAGTAAAAAAAATTGCGATGAATTAAACAGCTGCGTGATGAAGCGTAATAAATCACTAACATGAATTTATTCAGATAATATTCCAATTGTCTTTTGAATACCTGATTATTATACCATGTGATATCTGCGGTTCGATTTTAATTAAGAGCTGCGTTTTCTCCCTGATTGGTCCGAGAATTCAATAGAAATGGAAATCGGTGCTAATGATCAGGGGAAAGATTCAGATGGTTCCAATGACACAGTTTGAGAATATAACCTACGAAGGATGATCGGAATGAAAGTGATGCCAATCGAGAAACAATTGCATCTCAATCTCACCAATTTCATCTGCAGTTTTCTTTTTTTTGCAATTTATTTTATTGTTGAAATTTAATAAATTATTTTTTTTTAGTTTTTCATATGTCGTCAAAAGCTATCAATTCGACATAAAAAATTTAAGCGTTGCCGTTCCAAAGGTGGGAAGTGCCAAAATCATCTTTCAATGATATTGATAAAATCGGAGTTTCTCAGTTGGGCGAAATTACCTGAGTGACCCTTCGACACGACGGGGGTTCTTATAATCCTACAGCTCGATTGGGCGAAGGAATTTCTAAATACCGTTGAGTTATTTGCATGCTCTTGTATGGCTACGTTGCCAGATTTTACAGAAATTCCGATTTTCTACATTAAATAAAATTGAAAAAAATTAATAAATATTATTACTACTTGATGCATTATTTTTTTAAGTTCTATCAAATATATCATCAAGCCCTTAGTGCATTTACAGTTATTTTATACTATACCTACAGCAGAAATATGAAACATCAATAGAAAAGTATACTCCCTGGGATTAGTGAATGACAAAATCCTTCGCCCAATTCGGTATGGCCCGATAAAATTGTCAAAAAAATACATTGAAGATTATACCCATTAATAGCCAAGTGCCATTTTGAAGCTTGTTAAATCATTAGAATAAATGCAAGGTATTTACCGCCTTTATTGAAACGCGCCGGCGATAGCACTTTCAAGTCATTGATGTACAAATACGTGTTTTTCAAATTTTGGCATTCCTACCCACTTTGAAACGGCAACGCGACAATTTTCAAAGCCGACTAGATCCCAGAGATTTCATAGCAAACTTTTGTTTTTCTTATGCCTGCCATATTGTTTTAATAATATGATATAAAAAGTTGTCTTATTCTCGAAAAAAGAAGAATAAAATTTTGGATTTTTTTAACGTGTTTGATTTTTTGTTTCCATGATTTTTCTTCATACCGAACGACATAAAAAAACTATATGGCCACAAGAAAAACAAAAGTTGACTATGAATAATTTAATAGTTTTCAACAATAAAAAAGATACTTACCTATGCTGCCGTGGTTAATGAAAACGCCGTATCTACAAAAGCAGTGTTTTGAGAAAAACGACATTTTGTGTTTTGGTTTATGCCATCACCAATTTCAAAGTTGTAAGAACGGTTTCACCGTTACACATCTAAATACAGTTTTTAGCAATAAATGGTGATTGTTGGAAAAAATAAAATTTGACATTAAGATGACATTTGTACTTACGGCATTAAGAGCTATTAAATGTAACAGCAATGTTTATTTAAAATGCCGTATCTACCAATTTTAATAGATACGGTTCGTTAACCTAACATACCTAACATTTGATAGGTACATTATAACCTCTATATACCGTATAGTGATTATAAAGAATGTGTTGGGGTACATATATTTGCTATCAACAATTTATTATTCTTACCTTTCAATCCAATGAATGCCAATGATTGTAAAATATGAAAAATATTTTATAAAAAAATTAAAAAAAATTCTAAAACATTTTATTTTATAATTTTTTTAATTTTTTTATATAAAAAATTTAATACTAAGTAGACAAACTTTAACGACTTTTTAAAGTTAAAATTTAAGGAAAAAGTAATAATTAAGTAAGTATTGAAAAGAATCAAAAGATGTTTTTATTTAATTTCTAATACAATCTTATTCGTATTCTATTAGGTTTAATAATATTTGTAGAATTAATCAAAATTAAAGATATTTTTATAATGAATACTACTTTCAAAAACTAATTAATTAACAAAAGTAGGTAGGTATATATTACCATTGTAAATGTAAATTCAAACATAATACAGGATTAGGTATTAATTATATACCTAGTAAGCAGTAACTATAATAATTACTCATCACCGTCATCACCCAAACAGTTGTCATTGCGAGGATTTTCTGAAATTGGTAGCTCTTTCCAAAAAGGTAACCTATTTGCAGCTATAATTCCCGAGAGCTTGCTTAGTATCATATCTTTTCTTTCTTTTTGTATACCACGTGGTACTCTAAGAGGCTCGGGTAATGGTACACCATTTTTAAATGCTTTTGTGGTCAAAAAGTTTAAAGTTGTAAATGGAACATCAAAGTCGTTTTTGTATTGACAAGTATTATTACCTCTTGTAAAACCCATCGACTTCAGGTACGGCCTTGGAGTAGTTCTAGTTAATTTATATTGTGATGTGCAATCAGGAAATGTATAAAAATCTGACAATTCCATAACACCAACAACTACATTTCTTGAATTTGCATTTTTGACACTATCTACGAAGTCTTGAAAATCGGAAACCTTACCCATTTTTTTTAACGAATGCTCTACTTGGTGGTGGAATGAGTCAGCACTCATGAATGTGTGGCCTGGTTCAAAAAACTTTAAATCAATTTTTTCTGCAGATATGCTATCAGAATTTACAATGTGAACGAAATAGCAAAACAACCCCCAATTTTTATTCTGCGCGCTGCAGTTATCTAACCAGAATTTAAATTTTTTAACATCTCTATTTAATAATAAACATTTATGAAACGCGCTTGTAATGTCAGATTTTGATCTTCCAGATATTGCTTCATGCCACAAAATATAATAAACTCTCAATCAATAATTATTATTCTAATTATCCCAACTCCACTAAAATTTAATCACAAATTCGCATCGAGTCACTTATAAACGCGGATACGGTCTCGGTTGTCACCATGCGCTCGCTCAACTGGCTGGTCCGTTTTGCCATTCCTGCTGCAAAAACTCTAGATGAACGGTGTTTTTACATATAAAATGTGGTTTACGGTAAGAATTCATTGTTAGAAATGACAAGAATGCCTTAAGATTCTAACATGTTTTGCCGTAACTGCTCTTAAGAGAGTAGATACGGCGGTTTGAATTATAAATGTGGTATACGGTAAAAACTCTTAGTAGAAAGCGACCTGAGCGAATATACGGCAAAATAAAACCTTTAATAATTAGTTTATGAGTGAAGATACGGTAATCTAGTTAGCAGCAAAAGATGCGCAATGACTTAATTTATTAGAATATGCCGTAAGTGAAAAAACGTAAAAATGTCGGTTACGGCGTTTTCATTAACCACGGCAGTATGGCTAAAATGAGAAATTTTTATTTTTCAGTTTTTCAGGATATTTCAGCAACGAGTGGAAATATCCTCATTTTTTTCCAGGTTCTTTTAAGCATTTTATCCATGTTTTAGGATCTTTTTCATCTTTCAATCACATTATCATAGTATAAACTACTTCCATTTAGTTCCATGAGCCTTTATACCTGCTCCGTTTTCATTTCATGATGTACCAAAACTTTAAATTAAATCATTTTTACAAAACTAGGTGAAAAATATTGAAAATGTTTATTATTACTTAGGAGGAGGACGATCCATTGATCTACTTCTGAATATTAACTTTTATTACTTATTATTATTAATTAATAATTTATATTAACTAATTATTTGGTAACTAGACTTTTATAGAAATAAAATTTTTATTTTTAATAATATTTTAAATTTAAAGTTCATCTTCAAATTTTTCATGAATTCCACCGTAGAACTTACCTTCTTAAGTAGAGATGGCATTAGTGGTGTTGATGAGGTGTTACTGGCCCATAGTAACTTTGTAGTATGCAACTTCTCAATCACTTTGTATGATATATTGCATAGTGATCTGAACAACACTTGTAGCAAGTCACAAAGTTTGTTGATATAACATTTTTTACGAAAAGAGTCCTTACTTAAGTATGTATTAAAAGTAGATCTTACCTACTGGCGAAAGTGAAAATTTTAACTCCCTCATTTTAAATTGGGATATAAAGTTTTACAAAATATAAAATTTGGATCGTTTGGACATATCTTTAATAAAAAGTTAACGTGAACTTTAAAATCTCATATTTTTTGATACAAAAATATGATTATCTTTATAAATTTTTTTTCAAAGTACTTTCTTTCGTGATCCCTCACCTTGAAATTGACTTATTAGTATTCCCAACTAAGAATAATAGAGCCTATTGCAATAAAAAGATCTCAGCTCCATATCTGTTAATAGCAATATCTGGCCATAGCAATGAAATAAAAAGCAGCTCAATATGCGCCATTGTGTACAATGTATGCCATTCAAAAAAATATTTTTTTAAATCAATGCTTTAAGAGCTAGATTGTTACCTTGATACTTTTGCCTAAGCCCATGTATAATATTATTACGTGGCTGAGTCATATGTTAAAATATGTCCCTTTCAAACAGAAAGTGACACGTTTCCTGAATTTTAGATATTTTAAGGACAAACCTGCCCTTTTCATAAGCTAAACTGTATTTAGCATGTACGAGTACGTACGAAATTTTCAGTCTGTTATTATTCTTCTTAAAGCTTTACATATGACAAATAATGCGATTTTTGAGACCGCATTTGAGCTTATTAAAGAGTTTAGCCAGATCCGGAAAAAGGTAGTCACTTAAAACTTAACCAAACCCTGCTTGATATTAATGCAACTACTATAAAGTTTCAAAATTTGATAATTTGCGCACGTTGCAGGCAATCATCTAAATTTTCAACATAGTCTAGATAGTTGGCTTTGCATAATAATTAAAAGTATACATTACATGTATTATAGGTAACAAACTGACATCTCCTCCTAAAATTCCCCCAAGATGGCAACAGATAGTAACTGCTACATAATCTAACCCTCTCTCTGGAACTATTTAGGCAGACCGAGGGTCAGAAAGAGAAGAAGCGAGAATACTCTTCAATAAATTCCAAAATATGCACCAGCACCAGGCATCTAATCATTTCTCAAATGTTTGATATAACTTTGGTTTGGTCAATGAATATTTCAACGAGGTGAAAAAAAAGAAAATTGATATTGTTAAACATGATCTATATAAAATGGATTAGAGGAACATAGAAAACACCATAAGTTCTATTTTATTGCAATTTATTATCTAAATTTACCACATTACAATTTAAAATTACAATGTTTAATTGAAATACGCTTACCAATACTTATATAAATGTATTTAACAGATAATTGGCATTACTGGCAAGTTCTTGTGGCACGTTTTGTAAATTCATGAGTACTTTTGTCACAATCGGGTGATATCTGATCCATCTCAGAGTTGTCAAGTTTAATTCAATATCCTAAGTCAGTAGGTATATATTTTTTATTATATATTTATGTCTTACTACATCGCCTATTCTAAGTAACGATAAAGGTTTATCTGCTACTTTACCTACTAAGATCGAAGAACGAATATTATTCTGAGTATACAATTATAAATACGAGTACGTGTCGAACTTGTTAAATATTATTCAAACTTGCTATAAAGATCAAGTTTGCCTTTTTACTCCTAGCGCCTAAGTTTTTTGATTATTATAATAAATAAGTTTAGCGAACTAATAATAGTACATTTTTTAAGTATCAAACTACAGAGAGTAGGTATAGCATTATTAAAATGTTACATATTATTAAGCAAAATTTTAAACTATTCGCAAGAACTAATTATTGTGATGTTATAATAACAGTAGTATTTAATAAGAATTAATTTCTTTTAAACTCTCTAGGCATACACTATCATATTCCTAGGCTTAAATAGTCAATTCAAAAGCAAAGGAAAATGGGTTCCTTCTTTTTTTTTGTTTAGTTTTTCATGTTATTTTTTAGAATATTTTCGGGAAGACGTGTTTGCAAATAATAGACGCATCATGGTAATAATACCACCAAGTAAAAGCGTCATCAAAGCTTATTATAGAGCTTAAGTTTACTTAGGTAACAAGTTTCATTTATGTCCAAGTAGTATAATTTCTAGTCGTTGTTCATTTAATAAAGTCTTGACAGTCATCTATCTCTCTTAATCTTTAGTCAATTGTTTTTAGATGTTGTTTTTAGCGGGAGGAATGTTTAAAACGAATCTGCATTCAAATTCTATTTAAACACTGTTTGTCTAAATCGGTTTTTTTATCCGGTATATAATTATACCGCGTCTTTTAAAGAAATATTTAAATGTAATTTAAATATTTAACTCTTAAAACTGTCAGACTACATTGTGGTTTGTAGCAAATAAAGAACGACCTAGATGCTTAAAGATGTTGGGTATTTTCGATACGTACATTTTTTGTTAAGTGTTGGATGTTATACTTAGTGGAAGTTGCTCAATTATACGTAATCGAAAATTGGTTAAGCTATCCGTAATCGGTCTAGATTTGCGAAATTATATTAAAATATAAGTACATAATATCTTACCTACTTAGTAATGATCTAATATTTTTAAAAAACGACATTTTTGCAAAACTTGCTACAAGAAATTACTGGTAATGCCAATTATTATTATCAAGTTGACTAGACTAGAATGTTTTCACTTATCATACCTTTTATTTTAAATAAAAAGTACTTATTACCTATCATTTGATTAAGAGAACACTTAAATTATAAATAAAAATATTGGGAATAAATTAAAACAAACATAAAGGACGTCTTTCTCAAGTAAAATACTCAGATATCTGATTGCATATTATCATCGTATCCAAATTTGCATCCAAACTTGCACACGAACGTGAGTATGTTAAACTACATAACAAATGTCAACAACTCTGTCAAACACTTTGACAGACACAAATCTGGGAGAGTTGATCCCCTGGAATCCATCACATGAGACGAGACACTTAAAAGGGAGAAGATTGTTCGACGGTGTAAAACTCTAAGGTGGTGTAAATAGTAGCAGTTACATTATTCAACATCAAACTTCTGAAATTAATGATAACGACTAAAAGGAAAGGCAGAAATACAATGAACAAACTGATGACGATCTTGATCAACTTCTACATGATGATGCATTTACCCTTCTCCGCCCAAGGGTTGTTCTTTTTGTCTGGCGCGTGGATCAGTGGATCGTTCTTCTCGTTCTCTTCAACATATTCTCGCATTCTGAAACAAACAACACTTATTAAAAATCTCATAATTTTCATTAACGTTCATTTAACAATCTCGAAAATATATTTACTTTGAACATGTATTAAAGCGGCCATAATTTTTTTTTCTCTCAAACGAGAAAAGATACGAAAAAATAACATAAGACAAAAAGTTGTATTTTTAGCTGCTTAGCACGAAAAAAATGTAAAATTTGTAGGCAAGGCAGTGGAGTACATTTTTTCGTCAATATTATTCGTAAAACCGGCCCCCGGACGCCACTGAAACTCATAATTTACATCTATGGTGAAATGGATCGCACCTAGGTAGGATGATAAGGAAAATATTTCCTTCTCCCTCATTAAATCAGCCCAAATCGAAAAAGCAAACAGTGCAAGAATTAGGTAAGGTAATTAAAATACAGCTACGCGCCGTTACATCAATAGAAACGATTCCTGCCAGCACATTAAATATTCATAAAATAGAAGCGCTCTAGCTAGTGGAGTCCCAGCACTTTTAACAACATCGAAGAGACGGCCACCGCAAGGGTAGATAAATATTGCCAGATGCCTCTATCAATACACCCCGCGCCGATTGAAAGGTTGAGCTGACCTAGATACAGACCGGATGAAAGAATGTTAAATCAGAATCAAATAATAACCCTTTGCAAAGACAATGGTAACTCGTTAGGTATCATACCTACGATAATGAAAATGACACCAAACGATAGAGCGAATTAATAAATGAAGGCAGCCGGAAATGCAGCGCGGTCTCGAAATGGCAAGTAGGGGAAAACGCGAAATGAAAGTTAAGCCGGTGTAATTAAAATAGTTAGACACAATGAAAAGACGACAAGCGTCGGCCGATTTGAAGGAAAATTTAGGTAGTTCAGGTTTAGGACAATTCAGTAAGGTAGCCGCGAGGTCAGCTCGCTAAGTCTCTTGATTAAGGAGATATGATAAGGAGCAGACACAAGAAATCAACGGTGCCAATGAGGTTCATTGTTGCGTGGTGTTTAGAAGGCGGGCTGCGGCATCTATAAAAGCAAACGGCTTACCACTGCTCGAAACAGAGTGAGATCAGACTTCGATCGAGCTCTGTCATATTCCTTAACCCTTGCTTGGAAGATCAACTAGATGGCTTTTATTAGCGCACTCCAGGTCTGCCATTCTTTAAACCAAATTTGTAGATGAGATGGTAGTTTCTATGCACTCGCTACAAATTTTCTAACCAATCAACCCAGAAAAACCGTGAATTTTCCTATCCAAAAGGAGCGTAAACAAGATGGTAGATTCTATGCACTCCATACGCTCTTTCCTTTTACGATTAGGGAAATTTCCACATACAATCAGTTAGAACAAATCATTCTTCAAACGAAATTCAAATCAATAAATAAATTATACTGATTCATAAACCCTCACCAACGCCAGTTGAATTTCCACATACAATCAGTTAGGGAGGATCTCTTCAAAACAAAATCCCCATAAATAAATAATCAAACCGATTCGCAACATTCACGTGTGCAGGTCCCATTTTAAATCAGGCAAAACAATTAGTAAGGAAACAGACGGCAGCACCAATAATATTAGGTACCTACTTCATCCCGGTATAGGAAATCGAGATAGAGCTAGGAGAGAAAATAGACCCAGATCAGGAATTAATAATCTGTGAAAAAAAACGGCCCATGATCAGAAATAATTCAATCATGCTATTTAGCGCAGATGGTTAGGCAGGAAGCTGTCCCTTTAAAATATACGATGTTAGAAAGTGAGAGGAGTTCCATAACTATTGTATTGCACCATAAATGAAGATCACATAGCGGAGCACCCCCGGTTAGCACAGGTCTAGATAGAACAAGGCAGCGCTGTCAGATGTAGCATCTGCTACTTCGCAAATATTATCAGGAAATACTAATTCCATTACAACACCCAATTAGGAGTTATAATAGGTACTCGATTACCACACGGGGGAGGCATTCACCTCGATGTCCAGGTGAAGACCTCCGTTGTACCAGTAAAGAGTATGACTCTTTAAAGTGGAATCGTAGAGCGCAACAGGGCAAGAGCACCCTCAGAGTAGGACAGAGTAAAAGTAAACCAAAGCAAGGTTGTCAGGTGTAATAACCGCCCTCACATATCAGGCAATCCAATAACCAAAATAAAGCTAGGATAGGCAAATCAGCGAATAGAGAATCAAAATCAGCAAAATTAGACCGGCCTCGAGAGCGGGTAAAGCCAATTTAGATTCAAAAGCCAAATTGATCATTATAAGGTCGTTTTTCCGAATCTTTTCTAACCAGATTTTATACACACCTGAATCTTATGTGACAAACGCTATTATTATGTTTCTCATCATACTATCTACGCTCTTTGGGGTGATAGGCCGACGTACTCGTGTTACTGGCAGACCGGTGTGTTGGTACCGATACAAAAGATTAAGTAATTTGTCTGTAAACAAGCCTAAACACGAATGATAAACAGAAGTCCAGCATTTTCAATCATTAACTAGATTAATGGTTAAAGAGTCGTGGTCTGTAGTATGGTCAGCTAATAATCACGTTGAGGAACAAAGATTTTCGAGAGAAAGAACGGAGCCAACATGCTCTGGGTAATAAATTAAGGTGTTTAGAAAAATCTACAATAATACAGTTGATTAAGGTTTCAATCTGAAAAGCACTCGAATGACGAGTAAGGTAAATCACCAGGTATAACAGTGACAAATGCCTAAGGGCAAGGTAACATATGTGACATAAAGGTCGCCTGACGAGGCAGCACCGACGGGTGCAATAAAAGGTAGAACAAGACAAATAACAACAAGGTATACAAAGTGATAACTAAATACAGTATCACCCAGGTTATGAATTAAATAAACGGAGGTGAAATAATTCACTCTCCCAGGTAAATCAACTGTGAAAATAAAATCATTAAATAAAAGAGAATCGGAAGGAACGATTTTATAAGGATACGAAATCAAAATTCAGGAGAAGTGGCAACCCTGTACTCGAATGAACCTCGCAAGGCAGATAAAAACGTTGAATAGTTAAACAGACAGACATTTCCGCCAAAACCGGATAGTCTGTAACCGAAATAAAAGCAAAACAAAGTAATAAGACATTCCCGCAATATACCGGGTCGTCTGTAAACCAAAACAAAAGCAAAAAGAAATAATAAGAAAGCACAGGTGTGCAAAAGAGTGGTTTTTGAAATAGATAGAAGTGTGAAAGATATATGAAATATATCTATCTTCGTTTTCCACTTTTTTATGCTCTCTATGCTAATAGGGATCTCTCTTCGCTTTCCATTTTTTGTACTCTCTATGCAAAATCACAGCCCATCTCGCCATTTACCATTTTACGCCCTTGCAAACGAATTATCTCGCTCATCACTCGCTTCTAGACATCCGACAGGAAGCCAACAGTTAGCAACAAGTCTTAGTAAAATTTCCCCGCTTTTCTGTGGGAAATCCCAATCAACCGAGATACAATGAGTCACAGTAGGTTCTTTTGCGCATCCGTTTCGGCCATAGTAATCCTGGCATACCTCAATCAAAGAGCAGGGGTGACTACGGTAAAAATTACGGTAAACACAACGTAGGAAAACACAGCGGTCCTATTAAGAGAAATTCGGGAAACTAGACGATCACAGTGGCTTTTCGCCACAGACCATGCGGCCTAGGTCCTTTCTGTTTCAATACTTAGTGCTAACTTAGCGTCTTATTGTTATTTGAGAGAATTTTAGAGGCTTCAGAAGTAGGTACTTCAAGGTGGCCCAGTGTCAAACTTTAGGAACAAGATAGTAGATATTCTAACGATATCTTCAATCGGTCGGTGTTTTTAAAGAGCCGATTAGAAGTAATCGACTGTAATGGGCCGGCTGCCAGTCCGTGCTTGCAGTCGGGCCATTGATGATGACCAGGGAACGACTCGATCTCCTGCTCCGAGTGTTGATCGAGTCCCTGCCCCCCTCCTACCTATCAGACGATAGAAAAAATTCCTCGTCTAGGCGGATGTGTTGGAGATGCGATGAACCAGCAGACGGAATCCGTAACCTTGCCTCGACGGAGAACGACATTGCGAACATCCGGGACGAAAAAAGCAGGGTGACATGCCTAGAATACTTTTGATAGATAAATAATAATGATCGCTATTTCTTCATATTTGACAATTTTACAGAGCTAATAATTAAATCACACCCTTGTTAGGAGAACTGTCAAAAATTATAGTCATAAGTGGTCCTTTTGGCGGACGTTGAATTATAATATATCATTTATGAATGTAAGCTTTAAAATTAACAAATAAATGGCTTTAAAATATAGAAATGAAGGTAAATTCAAAGGGCTTAATGAGAATATATGACCCGTAATAATTTTCCCTCGAATCCCAATTTAGTGAAGTTAACCTTTACTACATATTATATCTCCATGGCCTTCGCTTAAAATAACGAACGCCATAAATCTGTTCTGGGGGAAAATCCGCAGCCATATCTATTCTCAATTCGATGCAGAGATGGCTGCTGGCTATTTCCAGTTAATTTCATTTACCCTGCGGCCTTTACACTGGAACAATTCAGAATCTATTGCAATGAAACTCTATTCAAACGAAATCTCCAGTTCTATAAATCAAAAGAGATCTGGCCTAACTCAGAGGGGAGGTGGGATTTCTGGTGAATGGAAGGCACTTGGCTCGGTTTTGTCGGCGGTTTCTTGTTTTCCAGAGGGCTATGAAATACCCTTCGAGTGTGTTTACCACGATACATTACTGCATGTGCGCCTTGTGCTCGTGATGCCGCCTTGGAACACCGCCAAAATACTCCATTCAACTCAGTGGCGGACGTTAATGTGGATTCTATTATTTTCAGAAGAATCAGAATGTAAAACCCCTTCTTATAGAATATGAAAGAATAATAATAAGAACAGATAAATTAACCATAATCATATTAACTAGAATGTCTGTCTTTTTAACCCTTAAGAACGATGATCTTATAGTGATAGTGTAATTAAACAAAAAGCCGTGACTAAAGTAGGGGGTTATTAAGATGTTGATTGAGTTAAGCCTCGAGTTCCTATACAAAGAGTACGTCCGGTCGTAAATAAACGCTCGAAAAACGAGTTTGTGAAGGTTGCTTGCTAAACAGTTCCTGGGTTTCCTGATACTGAAAGAAACTTGTTGACTTGAAGTGGTAATGTATCTTTCTGGGGCACAGTTTCTGAAACCATTATTTTATATCTAAATCTTCGAGTTTTCCTCTACGAGTTTCATAAATTTTTTTTTTTTAAATTTTCATGCAATTTTTGGTTGAAACAAAGATTTGGTTTTTTGGCAAATTTTAGCTGAGACAAACTATAATCAGTAAAATGTAAGGCAGAGCTTTCATACTACTTATCCTTAAATATTTTTTTAAATATTAATAGACACTTTGGACATTTTAAATAACAGTTTTCGTTTACTGATGGTATGTTTACTTATGCCGATGTTTATCAACTCCTTATTGTTGGTATTGTTGAATTTCCACTTTTGTTTCAACTAGACATATATTTTCAGGTAATTGTCAACGGAGCGCCATCTGATTTCCACACCAGTACTTAAACGTTTCGCCTGAAGTAGCTTCAGATTCGAGCAAAACTCTAGATTGGGCTTCCAACTGAAACTATCTCGTTTAGTTTAATGGTAGGAAGGAAGACACAAGCGTACCTATTCTCTACGTCAAGGAGAAGCTAATCTGGGTTAATCTGTTATCTCACTGCCAGGCACTTCCTTCGAAACAGCGACTCATTGTCTGTCTTAGGACTGACTATAAGCAACAACTTTACTTATCTTGGGATACTTACGTCTCAATTCTGGATTTTATTAACCGGTTAAAAAAAATTAGGTCCCAAAGTTGAATTAAATGTCTCAATAGCAGATTCTAGTCTTTTATGAGATCCAAATTTAGTTTTTCTGTGATAATAACAAAACATTAACATAAAATTGGGAACAAAGCCAACTAAAATGAGATCAACGAATATAATAATGTCGTCAGAACTTTCATGGTGACTTTTCAATCGAACTGGCTACTTTGGTTATGTTAGTAGTCACTTGGACTCTACAATATGAACGTTAGTCTGGTCTCAGATATACCGGGTGTCCCATTAGTGCGGGATTCTTCTCTGGCAGCTCCACTTTTGAAGCTATAAAAAAAGATGAGGGAGAAAAATTGTATGGTTTGAAGAGACCTTCAACCTAAAATAATTTTCAGCTACACAGGATGGCCCAATATCGCTGTACGCCTTACAACTTTGTTATTTTAAATAGGACACCCTATATATTATTACATTTTCAGATTATCTGAAAAAAATCAGTAAGAATGGTTTTCACAGTTTCAGATTTTTCTGAAAATTTCTGAAAATTTTCATCACCCTGTATAACAATTTCATCCACATCATAGGATACCTTGTAAAAAGTTAAGATAGGGACATGTAAACCTTTTTCTGCTGTCTTGAGCCGTTTTCATTGTAAGCTGCTTTGAAACTGGAAAATGGCAATTTTCACTTGTTTATAACTCAAAAACTATTCACATTATACTGAAACTGTGAAAACCATTCTTACTGATTTTTTTCAGATAATCTGAAAATGTAATAATATATAGGGTGTCCTATTTAAAATAACAAAGTTGTAAGGCGTACAACGATATTGGGCCATCCTGTGTAGCTGAAAATTATTTTAGGTTGAAGGTCTCTTCAAACCATACAATTTTTCTCCCTCATCTTTTTTTATAGCTTCAAAAGTGAAGCTGCCAGGGAAGAATCCCGCACTAATGGGACACCCGGATATACTATGAAGTTTTACCTGGAGAAGAATTAAACAGACTAAGTTGACTCAATTTTGTGATACTTTTTGATGACAAACCAGAATTATGAAAAAATCACTTTCGGCGAGGCTGCAACAAAACTCCATTAAAATTGCCTCCGATAAATTAAAGGGCAAAGAATCAATTCAAGTAAAGATGTGCTGTAAGTAGGTATATAAAAGCAGTTCAAAGGTTGGCTACAAAAGTTAAGTTCTTGTGAGATATTAAACGACGTAAGTAACTGAAATCGTAATTGATTCCGCGCAAGCGTGGACGTCATACCCCCTCCATTAGCTATCTCCACCACAGCAGCGGCCGGTCTCTCTAAATAGTAGATTCCTGACTCAGAGGATGACTCAATTGAGTTTGCTTGACGCCGGATAGCAAATCCTCCGCAGTTTCATTCCTTCCTCCTGCCTGTGGACATTATTTGGATGTTTGCAGATTTCAAATGTTTCACGATGTAAACAGCTATAACAATGTTTTCTTCCGAGGAAGGTCCCTCGGCTTCCATTAACCGGTCATTTTTATTGTTTTGTTTAGTTGTGGTAGGTCTTAGTTTGCGCTGATGATGACCACAGTAGCTATAGCCAAAACGTTCCGAGTAAATCTCCATGGATCACGGCACCGCCGCCCGGATTCAATTACGATTTCCAAAGAGGCCCCTCGTGATAGCCTACACACAATTACGTAAAGAACTATTGGAAGAAAAATTACCATAAACAGGTACTTGCAGAAAAGCAGCCTTTAGTTGTTGGGTTTGAAATTATTTTGTCGCTATTATCGAACTCATGGTGAGTACCTATCATATCAGCCACCATAATAATTATTATAGTGACTGTAATGTTAGTTAACGGATGATTAATCGCTAAACGATAAGGACTGGGGTAAACAGAAAAATGTCATCAAGTAATATGATTATCTATAAAATCATAATTAATATGATGGCTTAGTAAACACGGTTATTAATAATTTTTCCCGAAAAACTTGACAAATAAACGAATTTCTAGTATACAAGGATTTCGAAACAAAATTAAGGTATTATAGGCTTGCTTGGTATTAAAAACCTTCACCAGGGATTTTTAAATATATTTTTAATTTAGTCATCAAAGCAGAAAACTTTTGCTTCTTACGGTGAATCCTGATCTGAACGTTTTACTTCGAACGAACCGAACGCGCAGCGCGTTCACGCACAAATAACGCAGAAATAAAATCACGCCCGGCAGGTATATAAGAGTTTATGGTAGTAGCTACAGTTAGTTTAGCTTAGAAGTTAGTTCAGATTGGGACTTGGAAGACTACAGAGTAAAGAGTAGTGGTGTAGAATAAGAAAGAAGGTTTTGACATGTTCAGTGTGAATCAGAGATTAGAGCATAGTTGTGTTAGTAGCTGTGTGACTATAGTGTGTGTAAGTAAATAAGAAGAATTGATATTTTGAGTTGGACTTTGAAGGTTATAGGTAGTTTGTTGTATTTGTGACTGATTTAAATAATGATTTGAATTGTTGCAAGAATGATTTGAAACAATAAAGAGTAAGAACGTTTCCATTACGTTATTTGGATTCTGAAAGACTTCAAGAAAGAGTGCTAGTGAGATGAAGAATGCTCACCAATTCCAAACAAGAGAAGAAAAAATATTTTTTATTTATATTAAAAATATTTTAACATGTTATACAAAAAGTTATGGCCGCCACTGCTTAGAAGGGCTCTTCAAATTCTGTTGCCAGAGAATTTACAGCAGAGATACGTGCTCGGATAGAAGTCGAGACTGCAGCATTACTAAAACTTCCACAAACTTATGATCAGAGAATGACATCAGATAGCAAACTTGCCGAAATTGCAGATTTGATAAACGACCAGGGTTTCCTGCTCTCATATGATAACTCCACTACATTGTTTTTTTCAAGCAGCAGACTTGTGAGATCTTTCAGTGGACTGAAATATCTATTTTTCTCTTGAGAGATTACGTTATGAGGTACGAACTGAGGCTCAGAAGAACGTTTAACTTTTAAAGGGGAATTTTTTAATTTAATGTGCGAAAAATTATACAGTAGGTACCTATAGGAGGCTTCTTTTTGTAAAAAAAAAATCAATACAGATCACATAGATATTATATTCAAATAAATTAACAATTTCTGGTTACAATGTAGATCGTAAACTTTCTAGGAGTTTGAACTGTGGGTGAGAATAAATTACAGGGTTTATGTGAAGGAAACAAAATAATGGCCATAGTACGCATAGTGGTTTCTTGGAGTAATAGCAAAAGTTTACTACATTTTGACATTTTGGCAAATGAAAAATTTAGGGTTACAAAAATAAAACGTTGCATGGCAGCGAAGAAAACTTTAAGCTGGGAAACTTATTTTATTACAATGTTTTCGTCATATTTATACGTTAATAATGTGGATATCGCCAGGCATGTTGTTACTGCTTGTTAAGGCACGGATTAATGAGGATCGGTTGCATGAAGTTCCTGCTAAATATCAGAGTTGAGTTGAAATTTACAGGACTTATTTAACTTAAAAAGTTAGGCCCTCGCTAAGCTTCACCGCCAGTAACAATCTAGGAATACCATTTCTCATAAGAATGAACCGGTCAAATCAAAACAATTGGAATCAAACCTCTCGTCCAGAATTCAACCGTTTTACAGTGAAAAATATATACATAAATATGGAAACAATAAATATCAATGTATCACTTAAAGAAAGCACTCACTATAGCAATTATAGCTGTAGAGAAAATAACAAAATTTTACTGGTCGCAGAGGTTTTACATTGGTGGTGCTTTGAAGGTACCATTCAGGTATCTAAGAACGATTCACTTTGGAGTTCGGAACTATTCAAATTACAGACTGGAATAATTAGAGTTGAGAACCTCTAAAAGCACTATCGAGTACTTGAACTATACTACCTAACGCAAATGCTTCCTAATTACAAAGTTTTGGAAACTATAGTCATACATAACATAAGCACTGAATAGCTTCCGAGGTTAGACCTTACAACATAATGAAGACAGCTTCTAGAAGATAAAAATCCCCTTCAATTTGTTATTCCAAATACATGGATCCGCAGTGATATTTGTAGAAAAGGAATGCCTTTTCTACAAATTTTTCATGGCATTTCTCTTGTGCTTTGCAGCTCAATTTTTTTGTGAATCTCTTAGATGACGATATTTTTTGTAGGGATCCTTACCATACTAACTGCATACTCTTTATCTCTCCAAAATCATATTCTCTTAAATTGACTCTCTAGAGATTTCTCAGGTCCAGATTTCTCCGCAATTTCTCTATTATTTCTTTCATTATCTTTTCAGATTTTTCTTTTACATCATTATTATTTTCCTGACAACATTATTATAACAAGACTCAGTATTTAGACAACAAAAAAAGCTCACACCAAAAATAATTTCATTAGCAAAATGATTGCACTGAGTTTCTGAAGTTGTTTGAACAACTTCAATAAATTAATCGATCGACAGGGTCTCTTTATTTAAATTCAAGAACTTATATACAGTAACAATGTAACAAGTACACTTTGCTCCGACAAACTCAATTTCTGAATAATGAATCTCACACGAATCTGGAATCGAACGAATCGGAGCCTGGAAACTCTACAAGGCTTAAATCCGATTCTGCGTCTGCATAATTGACCGTTTGCTGTCTCGAGCCCTTGAGTTCCGAGCTCATTTAATATTTGATTTCTCTCACGTTAGGGCTCGGAGAGACCCTTTCTCGACACACATGGCGACACAGATAACAACCTGACGTCGCTCCTGCATTAATTGCGCGGCGCGTGGTTAATAATAGAAAACCGACAATACATACCAACTTGGATCGATATTTAGTAAGTAAACCCCAGTATGGTAACTGATGACAGGAGTACATATTATACCGCTTTAAAACGGGGTGAGTAAACAGTACGTACTTCAGTTGAACCATAGAATAAAATTACCTCCACCAGGATCGTCAATGAAGAAAGTCGGCAATCAAACATTGCCTTTCACTTATTCTAAGGGCTCATATTTCAGTATTGTGTGTAGATTATAATGGAATGGTTAATTCATTTTTTTCTTTACTTTTTTCTTTGCGTTCTTTGCGGAGCAATTAATACTTTGAATTTGAAATCGGGCTCTGCATTAGGTCTGCAAGTGAGATAGAGATAGAGGGAAGCTTTGATTCAAATGAGAAGAATTCTTGAGACGAAAAAATCTATCTGTTGGAGAAAAATAGATAGTTCTCAACGTCTTCGACTCTTTAAAATGTGACGAAAAGAAAAATGTACGCGAAACAGTTGAAAAGTGCTCGAAAATTACCGGTTTAGGTAAAACCACCATTTATAAAATTCTTTAAGAGAAGAGAGTACACGGTGTACTAGCTCCTCCAAAAACAGGCCCTGGTTATCCAAAATTAAGGTAGACGATGACGCTGAGAATCGCATTCGAAGAGTCACTCATTAATATTTTCTAAAGAACGAAATTCCCACGATAAAAAATATTTTCACAGACATCGGCAACGAGGTGATTGGGCTAAAAATTTGTAAAAGTAAGATGAAACAAATATTGACTCAAGACCTCTGAGTGTAGTAGACCTCTTCCAGTGTAGTCAGTTTTTTTTTTTCTTAAGGGCCGCTTTTGTGAGTTTAATCAATGTACAAAGCGAGTGGTAAAAATTCGATATCGATATTTTATTTAATTGATTATTTCTTATCTTGGATCCGGTTAATTGACAGTAATTATTCCAAACTCCTTGGTCCAATGAATAATGTTCCCATTAAAATACCGCACTAAGGAGTGTAAATTTGCGGGAGCTGAGGTCGAAGGACCCACTTCAATAGTTTTCGCCTCCCAATTCACTTTCCGCCCCAATTTACAGCAACATTCTGTGTCGTTAACGGCATAGTTCGGGCATTGGGACGTCTAGTTAATGAAATAACCTTTAGATCCATGTGATGTTACCAAAATTGTTTGTATAAAAATATTTTTTTAGAAAACAAAAATAAATAGTACTCAATTTAGAAGATAAAGGATTATGCGAGTACCTATAGGTACCAGTTTTTGCCCGGAGAAAAGCATAAGTTTAACCCTTACATAGCATAGGCTTATGCTTATGACCAAAATTGTAAAACAAAATAAAATGACAAAACTTATGTCAATAATGCTTTCTGAACGACACATTTACTCCAACGGTATGGTGAAGACAGAGACATCGATATTTCAATGGTTATTTCCATCTCATCAGTCTATCATATCACCACCACTAGAGAAGTGTGCCGATCAGAAAGAAAATCAAAAGCTTTAAGCAAAATGATTTGTCGGAAACATAGTGACTTGCATTTTTTTTTTTTTTTTTTAATCTTTTTCAACAATCGGATTGCTGTAATTGATATAATAATTTATTATTATTCAATTTGTTTCATTAAAACTTATGTCAAAAGTATTATTTTTGACGAAACGAATAAATACACATGCAGTCGCTGATTTTTCAAAATTTAATTAGTTAGATAAGATAGTACATAAAAAGTTAAAATAGGGACATGTAAGCCGTTTCCCGACATTTTTAGCCGTTTCAGATAAACACTGCTCTCAAAATGAAAAAAAGGCGATTTTCACTTGTTTATAACTCATAGCCTACCCAGTTTAAACTGCAACTGTAAAAACCATTTTACTGGATTTTCTTAGAAAATCTGAAAATGTAATAATGTACAAGGCTTCTATTGAAAAAAATATAATGTCGTACTGAGTCAAGGAACACCTTCTATAAAAAAAAGAAATTACGTCAACATAGAACTTTAATTTACTTAAAAATTTACCTGTTTTGTGTTTTTTCAATAATTCTACTAATATCAACTGAGAAAATGAATTTATTCGTTACATACAGGGTTACTGGTAACTGGATACATTCCTTTGGTGATCTGATAAAACAAGAGGTAAGGAGTAAATTAACCCCAACATGCACCATACAAAACTCAAAAGATTTTGAGATATTTCGATTTTCAACTTTTCTTAAAAAAATGGTTTCAAATGTCTTGAAATGTAATTTTAAAAAAATCTACTTTAACTTTTTGATTTTTTTTTTTGCTGGAATACTTGTCAAATACTATGCTTCCTTCTGGAATAAAAAATATCCTGAGGTATTTCGATCGTGTGAAAATTTCAAAGAAAAACTTTCACAAACTATTTTTTTTAAATAAGATTTAAAATTTTTACAAGTTATTTTCGCAAAATTGTCAAGGCAACTTGCGTACAAATTGTTTTAAAAACTTTCTTAGTGTAGTACCAATCTAACAAGGTACGAATCTTGTACAAGAGTAACAGAATCTCCCCGCTATGTACCGTTACCGAGGAACAAATCCTTAATTCGGGACGTTTTAAAAAAAATACGGCCCTGAACGGGGATCTTAAAATTCTCTGATCCGGCCCATTTTCAATAGGTCGTATTTGGGGGTGATGATCTTCGTCCCTACCAAGTTTCGTCCCGATCGGTAAAACTTTCAGACACTTTAGTGGCTATTACTAGGCTATTCCCGAAAAATCCCGAAATTCCCGAAAAAATGACACTTCCCGGGAACGGATCCCGCGCTCATTTTCAATAGGCATCGTGCCACGGTGCGCCTCTTCAATCGAGCCAAATTTCAACTTTCCCACATGAAAACTGGCGGCTCTAGAGTGTTTCCTAGCAAAGTCGTACCTTGTTAGATAGGTACTACACTAAGAAAGTTTTTAAAACAATTTGTACGCAAGTTGCCTTGACAATTTTGCGAAAATAACTTGTAAAAACTTTTAAATCTTATTTAAAAAAAATAGTTTGTGAAAGTTTTTCTTTGAAATTTTCACACGATCGAAATACCTCAGGATATTTTTTATTCCAGAAGGAAGCATAGTATTTGACAAGTATTCCAGCAAAAAAAAAAATCAAAAAGTTAAAGTAGATTTTTTGAAAATTACATTTCAAGACATTTGAACCCATTTTTTTTAAGAAAAGTTGAAAATCGAAATATCTCAAAATCTATTGAGTTTTGTATGGTGCATGTTGGGGTTAATTTACTCCTTACCTCTTGTTTTATCAGATCACCAAAGGAATGTATCCAGTTACCAGTAACCCTGTATATGATTCACCCTGTATATGAATTTAACGAAGCATTTGTTTTAGTGTTCAGTTTCGTTTTTTTTTACATAAATCATCGTATAAAAAGGGACAATTGCAAATTTGTAAATCTTATAAGAATTACAGACAATAAGAATTTTGAAGGACAATGCATGTATAGCATAAAAGAAAAAGGAGACGTGAAGAATCTAGAGAGAATGACGTAAGATGGTAGAAGATGGCATTTTGTTGTGAAAATAATTTACTCTAAATAAAATTTGTAAATAGAAGAAAAAGAGGTTTAAGGGCTGCTCGCGGAAGTAAATTCAAGTTAAGAGATAGTCCCGAATTGGTCTGATTCTGAATTATAATTTGACGCTCCTCTATGGAGCTCCTTCAGCAAAGCAGCCGTCCAGCCCTCACGGTATCCTGCATAGGTGTATTGGATTAAATAATTTGCAAGCGGCAGATGTTATTGTTGTGGTTTACTGATAATAAAATATTCAGATAATTATTATCATTGTTTTATGACTTAAACTATTGCTTATTCCAGCATAAGACGACCATACGTTTTTCTATGAAAATAGAATTACACCTGTGTGCATACGAGAGAGATAAGAAAATATTCAAACACCAAAACTTCTAATAACATTTGTTAGGTATTAACAGGAAATATTTACTTATATTTGTAACGCCTAACGGTGGCTTAGCCCCAAAACAAGCCAACTCCAATAATTCTACTGGAGTTCGATATTATTATGTTTTCACACTGTCAGCTTCTATGGAGCAACTTTCGATCTGTAAAAGGGATAAACGTCTCTCTTAGTGTAACTAATATTTTTCGCTTTTGAATTTCTGTACTATATTTTATATACAGGTAACCACAATCTCTTTCTTCTGTCCACTTATTTTTTCTCCCCTGCTTAGATGTTAGCAACAATTTATGAAAGTCGTTTTTTAGTCAGTACACTGGTTATGGTATTTTTATTTTAACATTCAAGACACATCAATAAAAAATTAAAAATTTCAAGTAATGTTAAAACGACAGCTTTCAAACTGAAACTTCAAATAATAAAAAAGTTATTTAGAAAATGAAAGTTTGAATTTTTTTTGTTTTTTTTTTCAGGTAATTTCAGGAACGGTTACGAATATTTTGGATGTCTTCACGGTTTGATTTTTTAAATTTAATCAACACTGTATCTCTTAGCAGTTATAAGGTGTCGCAAATTTGATTATTTTGAGTTTTCTATCATTCAAAATTGGTGATTTTCTAATACTAGGCTTTTTATTGACAAAGTAAAGGAAATCCGTCGGTGCCATCAGAAGTCGGCGAATAACGCGGAATAGCCCTCAGATCCTAACTGACTACACAGTTTTCTACCCGAGTTTACCATTTTCGTTTACAGTTAACACTTTCGTCCAAAACAATCGCATATTTTTGAGTTTTTGACTACAAAAGAAAACTGATAAATGGTCCCAAAAGACTAATAAGACGAAAAAGAGAAAACAAAAAAAAACGACAAAATGGCATTTTTTTTTAAATTCGTAATGTTGTAATTTTTTGAGTTGTAGTGCAGGCTTTTTGCATGATTGTCGCAATCGATAGATGTTTCCTGTGTGCAAAACCAAACTCGTGCGTTGTCAAATAATTAGTAGTCCAGTCAAAGTAGGATTTAAATGTGCATTTCATGCGGAAAAGAAAATGTTTTGTGTGGGGGTTGGGTAGTCCATGGAGAGTCTAAATCCAAAAATGCGACCTCCTACCCCTTGTGAATTAGCCGCCATATTGGTTTTAGGGGTGGATGGAGTTTTTGCACTTTACGACGTTAATTCGCATTTTACCGAAAAAAGTGTCATTACTTACTTTATTCAGAAAAACATTCTCCACAAATTTGCATATGTGACATTTTTTCGTATTTGCAATATTTAATGACCTACAAGTGATTAATTAAGAACAAGGGGCGATGAAAAATTGGTATTTTCGGAATAACTCCTTTTTTTCAATTGCAATCCAAAAATTGTTCCCACAAAACTTGCAGCGCTTACAATTACGAACATTTACATAACAATATCTCATTAATCGGACCAATTATTGTTGCGCAGTAGTGCGTCAAAGTTATTAAGGTGAGATCGGGTCAATTAGGTTTCTCAGGTAATAAGCGATAACCCAGGCCGACTTGCTCCAAATAGGGCTGCCGTATATAGATAAGATTTGTCTGTGATGTGGTAAAACCAATAAAAACGTGTCTAGACAAGCCTAGAAAATATATGAACTTTAAAAAAAAACATAAGCCTGTTCGTGAAAATCTGGAAACACATCCCAAAAAAAGTCATTCGATCAGTTGGGAAACGACCAGTGTTCCAAAATGAGTGACTCATACGTTCTCTGAAACAACGAGCAACTGACATGATATTTGATGAGAATTCGATCCCGTTCATGACTCAGGAAAAGTTTCTTTCGAACGATAAAAATAAACAATCGTTCATCAATCTCCTCGTGACACGTATGAAAAATTCCGCCATCGGCGCAGCCGTTGCAGAAGAGGATGCAGATCTGCTCGTCGTAGAATCAGCTCTTGGTGAAGCTCCATTCTACGACGCTGTTTTCATCATCGGCTCCGATGTGGACCTTTTGGCCTTACTGACGGGATTGTGTCCAGATAATGTAAAGAACGTTTTTCTCAGGAAACCTCAACAAGGCCGGACTCGGCAACAAGTATTTTCGCCACGCAGCTTGAAGCATGGTCCACTGATTTCGGAAAATATCCTGTTTTTACATGCTTTCAGTGGTTGCGATACGACGTCTGCATTCTTCGGGATAGGAAAGTCTAAATTTATCTCAACCTTGGAAAAAAATTCCAGCCTTGAATCCTTGATTGCGTCATTCAAGGACGAATATGCTGATTCTAAGACTCTTGAAAATGCTGGCGAGCAGTTTATAATTTATCTTTATACGGGGACACAGCTACAAGTGACGGTTTGAATGGATGTAGATATAAACGTTTCGCTAAATCATCAGCAAAAAGTAAATGCAACCTAGCAGCTTTACCACCAACTGCCGAAGCAGCAAAATACCACACTCATCGGACCTACTACCTACCAAATACAAAAATGGCTCAACAATGAAAAAAATCCTGAGCACTGGGGATGGAAAAAAGATTCGAGGGGTTGGATGCCATTGACTACCACTGGGCATCCTGCACCACAATCGTTGATGAAGTTGATATCCTGCAAATGTACGAAAAATTGTGGAGCAGCTTGTGGCTGCCGAAAAGCGGGTCTTCAATGTACGGCGATCTGCCAGAACTGTTCCGGGGAAATATGCGACAACGTACCAGAAAAACTCTCAGCGATGGATGAGTTTGAAAATGATGACGACGACGAAGAACCCGATTCTTGGCAAAAAACTGCAGTATAAATTCTCTGGATCCTGGATCACATCGACATAAGAATCAATTCACCTGGTTCTTCACGGAAAAAAAGAAAAAATGAGAACGATAGCTTCCCAATAAACACCGGACTATATATGTGAAACCCAAAGGAAATAAATAAACATTTTTTTGAATACGATTTACCATTGAATTTTTTTCTAATGCGATAATATTCCTCGTCTTCGCCTCGAAATATTAATTCACATTCGTCTAAAGAAAATTTCTTCCTGTGGTAGGTACATAAAATAGGTACTATTATTATGAATCATTTAACACAACTTGTACGACAGTCGCTTATACTTTCGAGAGACTAGAACTGATTCTACAAAATGGATCAAAGTACTTTTCATGCATCTCGCATAATAACGATATATTAATTTTTCTGAATTTTGACAAATTCAAAACCTAAGATTCATGATATTTTGACTAAGTAAGTACATCAATTGGATTGGACGAGTGGAAGGTTAAGTTCGCAGACTTCGGCGCACTACTGCGCAACAATAATTGGTCCGATTAATGAGATATTGTTATGTAAATGTTCGTAATTGTAAGCGCTACAAGTTTTGTGGGAACAATTTTTGGATTGCGATTGAAAAAATGAGTTATTCCGAAAATACCAATTTTTCATCCCCCTTGTTCTTAATGAATCACCTGTAGGTCATTAAATATTGCAAATACGAAAAAATGTCACATATGCAAATTTGTGGAGAATGTTTTTCTGAATAAAGTAAGTAATGGCACTTTTTTCGGTAAAATGCGAATTAACGTCGTAAAGTGCAAAAACTCCATCCACCCCTAAAACCAATATGGCGGCTAATTCACAAGGGGTAGGAGGTCGCATTTTTGGATTTAGACTCTCCATGGACTACCCAACCCCCACACAAAATATTTTCTTTTCCGCATGAAATGCATAATTCGATGCCTTTTTCGTCTAATTTGACTGGACTATAGATACTTTTCGCGTAATTGCAATCAGAAGTTCTTCATACCATATTTTACAGCGAGGCTGGATTCTCTGGAGGTCGGCCGATTCGAATTTATCCAACAAATCTGGATAGTAGAAGTGTTCAGCTCTAAAACGTCAATCGTCGTTTTCGATGTAAATACTGAAAATGGGAAAAAATTTCGCGCAAACATGAGCGAAAACGGCCGAGCGAGTGAGAGTGTGGGCAGAACAGTACATGAAGATAAGCCATGTTATAATCGCTCATCTGTTCTACCCCTACGACACCATCACCATTCTCGTACGCTCGATCGATTTTCCTCATGATTGCGAGCAATTTTTACCTCTTTTCTTTCTGCATTCCAAATCCGTTGATGAATTCGAATTGTGCTACCTCAAGAGCATCCAGCCTAGGTGCGAAATATGATATGAAGAACTTCGGATTTCAATTAAGCGAAAACTAAAACTAATAAAAAGTGATGCCGTCCTCAATATACGACAGCGCCTGATCATGCACACAGGAAGTACCACCTGTCAATATCAACTATCTCGTGAAGAGCCTGCACTACAATTCAAAAAATGACAACGATACGAATTTTTGAATAAAAAGCCTTTCATTCGTTTTTTTTTTGTCCCTTAATAATGAACCAATCGGGATGTTTTAGCTCTCATTTTCTTCGTGTTTTAATTCTCAACAATTCGTTATTTGAGGCCATTTACATTGCTCGATCAGTTTTCTTTTATACCTAAACAAAAAACAAAAGCTGCGATTTTTGCTCTAAATTGTTAATAATAAATAAAGAAAATAGTAAACTCGAGTAAAAAACTGTGATCTGTTGCTTGGCCTAATTTAGAACAACGAAATTAAATGATTTTTAGAAGACAATAAAAAGCACTTTTGAGGTAATTTTTTTCTCTTCATTTTCACATAAAACCGCGTTTCTGAAGGGTTTTTTTTTTATCTTCAATCATTTCTGCTTCGAAATTTTCAAATTTTTTTTTCTATATTAGTTTTCCTCTCAAAACCAATCTATAATGATCATAAATTTACTTTCACGTATGAAATATAAGACCGATGTTAATACTCTCGCTGCATGTTTACGCTGCCAACCGATGTCGGTAGATCCTCGTTAATTTATGATACAATTACTCTGGATCTTACTCATATTATGATACTGCTGTTTCACCCCCTTTCCTAAGTTCCTCATCTCCTTCCCAATATGTATGCTTGAGAGGCTTGGTAGCTTTTACGCAACAAAACGCACCCCTGTCTGAGGTTTCTTAGATAGGGGTATTTATTCCATGTACTAACAAGTTACCGCCTGATTCAAATAGACTTTCCATTTGTATTTAAATGGTCGTCTCTTAAAGCTGCGTACTCACTAGAGCACGAGCCCCGAACGAGCGCCCCGAACAGAGCAGAGCCGAGCATTCGGGGCGTTTATATTTTTCACCCGAGCCCCGAACGAGCATTCGGTTCGGCATTGATCCAGTTGTTCGTAAGTACATAGTTCGGCAGTAGAGCTGGTTAATTCCGTCCAGACTGAACGCGAACATCCTTTGATGTACCGACAGAGCTCGGATCGGTCTGAGCACGTTCGCCGAACAACCTGAGCGTGCTTGGCTCTGTTCGGATGCCCGTCCACATCTGAGCGGTTCAGCTCTGTTCGGGGCGCTCGTTCGGGGCTCGTGCTCTATACATTGATAAAGACAAGTTTCATGTGATATCTCAAAGGCTGATTGATAGTAATCAATGAAAATTTAGAGATTAGTAATAATTATTATCAGGCAAATCAGTTTATTGTTTTCCTGAAAACAAGCAGTTCAATCGTAACTGCTCGGATATTCGTGATAAAAGTTAGTGCAGAGTAAAATATACAAAATCACCATAAACATAATAATCAGAAATGCAGATAAGCATAATATAAGAAACGTAACTCTGCAACACAAAATTGTTATGGCGTATAAAACTAACGTTTCCAAGAGGTAAACCTTTTAATCCAGATCACCTGTTTACGACCAATAAAACTCAGATATCACTTCAAAATATAAATGGATTTCAACTTCAGTTAATTGCAGTTTGTTTATTGTTTAATGTGCATGGTCCATTAATTCTGAAATTTTCCGTAGGTAGGTAGTAATAATTCCCAAAATTGAAACACAGTCGTAATCCGGAAAACACTCTGGAAACAAACGGAACTTCGCTAAGTTGTTTTACCGCCAGAGACCAATTAGACCCTTTATACAGTGTGATTTAGATCACTGTAATAACTGTTTCAAGCAAAAGGTTTAAATGACAAATAAATGACCCTAGCTTCTGTTCGTAATTCTCAATCCTATAAAATCACGCTACACGGCCTGCAACAACGATTTATCATCCCCACGGGTTTTGTTCAGCAGAACTGGATCAAATATTTCGCCCCGGAACTCTTATTGATTCTGACATTTACGACGGTTTTATGAATGAAACTTTATGGTTGGGCACCTCACCAGTCTACACTCGAAGCAAACGAATAAAGTTCGTGATGTGTTTATCGATGTTAAATTTTTGAAATATTGTACACTTTATATGTTTGAACTATTATTAAACAAAGCCCCAAACGTGTTGTTTCAAAACAATGAAGGTGTAAATCTTTAAATTAGGTAACCCATTAGTCAAACGTTGTCAAATTTTGAACCATCTGATGCAGCCTTACTTGGATATCTCGGAGGTATTTTATGGTACTTCGCACGAATATCTGCTAAGAAAAATTACTTTTGGCATCCAGCTCCATCTCAAGTCCAAATGACTTAACATCTGACTTTTACGACGGTTTTATGAATGAAACTTTATGGTTTCTAACTATGGCTAATCTATGACATATCATCAGAGAAACCGACTGATGCGAGGGCGAAGATGACTACTGCGCGGGATATGACGTCATCAGATAACAGATTCACTTTCTAGTCATTCTTTAGGGCTAAATAGAACGGTTATATGTCCTTTAAGCAGTCCGTGAGAAGGATCTAGATTTAGGTGTCTTGGTTTGTGGTAGACATTGCCCCAAGGTCCGATTGGCATTCCTGTTAAATACTGAGAACATGAAGAAATTATTTTGTAACTTTCCGTTCTCTTGTGGTGGTGTTTGATGCCGTGGCTTCAAATCAAAATTATATGCAGAAGTTGGAAACAATAGGGTTTCGAGAGCTTCTAAAAGCAACTGTATCCAGTTGTTCATAAAAGTCACCATTTCATTGAAAGAAAGGAAGAAGAATTGAAACTGCAAAGAATTTGATATGTCTCAGCGACCGATGTCATCATCGTAGAAACCGACCGTTTCGAGCGCGTAGGTATCTAGTTCAGGGGTATGACGTCTTTGTCAGCCTATAAATAGGAGAAGCCACCCAGTCGTCCAGTAGGGCTGAAGAGGACGTTATTAGGTCCTACAGCAGTCAGCGACAGGGATCTAGGTTTCCTTGCATTGTAAAATAAAATAATAATAAAAAAATGTGTTTTGTGTAAAAACCGATTTTTGTGTCTTGGTTTGCTATACACCTTACCCCAAGGTGCGATTGGTATTCCTGTTTCTGAGGACATCAAGAAATCGTAATTTTTTGCCATTTTTTGTTCTTAAATGGTGGTCTAAATGCCCAAAACGTCTGAAGTAGCATTCTATGAACAGTTTTAAGTTCACATTTAATTTATAGCAGAACTGTATCATATCCATCCCATAATATTAAGTCCAACATGATACAATTATCGTTCAGAGCAAAACAATATTATCGAGACGAAAAATGTCCGATTTAAAATCTTCAACAAAGAGACTTAAGTATACCAATAGTCGTGCTTTGCAGGCTCGATGGCGTCTAATTTTCAGTGTTCTGTTAGCGTAGGTAGTAGTAGTATAGAAGCGTACAACACTGCGCATTTGTTGTTTTTCGTCTTATCAGTACGAATAGTAACTAACTTGTGGAATGAAAAAAGAAGATAGATCGTGAAAGCTAGTGGAACTTACGCTGCGAAAGCCATGGATACCGGAAAAATGATAATATGTTTTTGTGTTGTAACGAATTCCAAGGCATTCGTTGGTAATTATTATTTATTTTAATTATTCGAGGGGTTTATCAGAAGGATACAGTTTTTACGGCGGTGATTAGCAGGTTATCTCCGCCGGCACCGGCTATATAAGCAGAGTCAACGGAGAAGCCAGTCAGATGTTCCGAGGAATTGACTCGAGAACCATCTCCCTCCCTGTGAATTTAGCTCGGAGGTCTTCAGGAGGCATGTAGTGAGTGCACTCCGTCCAGTTTATCTAGCCGGCTACAGTAGGTCGATGAAATGAGTCGGGCCTAACTGTAACCGGACGTCGGTGGACCGACCAGAATGGAATGAGTTCTGGCCGGTAACCGATTCAGTATAGGGAATCCGTCGGCGCTACGTCGAGGCAACGGCTAGTCCCTTCAGTCACGACCCGGCCTGTATTGAGGGCCGGATTCAGTAATAGCCGCCCCGGCATTGCATTGAGATACCGGGAGCGGATTCTGTTTCAGGTAGTTCGTCGCCAGAGAATATTTCTCCCAACTTCCTATCCGGTACGTGTTCCTGATATTGCAGCAACCGACACGCGCCGTGCGACGGCGAGTGGACGACTGGCACCAGCAAACTAATAACGATCGGTTCAAGAGTGGCCGTAGGTACACGACCAATCGGCATTAGTACGCGCCCCGTCGCGGTTATCTGCGACCAGTCAGACGGCCTGCGAAGAACCATAGCCGGCCCACAGGATACAGTGGTTATCGATATTAATTTGGCAAATACAGATATATGTAAATAGAGTATTGTGTAAATAAATATTGTAGTTTTTAATCGACTTGTCACGGGTAAAAAGGGGCAATTATCCATCCCTGGGAACCAACATTTACCTAGCAGAAAATCCCGTTACAGTGTAATTGGATAACAAGAAATTCCCGGCTAACTTCACAAAATCACCAAAGTGTGTAAATAGAAAATAGGTAATTCGTTAAATAGTTAGTAAAACGTTAAAATAGTTAGTAAAATAAAAAGAAAAATAGTTAATATAAATTCGTTTGACCCTTGTTTAACCACGTTTGACCACGGACTAACTTTGTTGGACCATGTCCAGAAAAAAGTGTATTATTTTTTTCAGTTCCGGCTAACTTCACATCTCTCTGGAAGCTTAGTGGTCAGTTTTTGGGGGTCGAAATTACCTGGTCATTGCGTTTGACCATCCCCCTAAAACGAACGACCAGCCAAAAAAATCGCTTGACCACCCCCTTGGAAAAACTAAGAGCGAAAACAACGAATTCACGCGAGTCCCGAGTAACTTGACAAAATTTCCAAAACTGTGTAGTAGTAATGTTTTATTGCTCATTCGTTTGACCATGGTTTGACCACGTTTGACCATCGAATAATTTTGTTTTGTCGCGTTCGGAAAAAATTCCAGGCCAACTTCGCGAGAAGAAAAAAATGAATCTTTTTATTTGGACATGGTGTACCATGTAACAATTTAGAGTCCAGAGAGATGTGAGGTTAGCCGAAACGGAAAAAAATATATCTTTTCTTCTGGACGTGGTCAAAGAAAATTATTCGGTGGTACCAAGTTAACGTGGTCAAATGATGACCGAGCGCATTAACAAAAAAGTCAGTATGTACCTTCACAAATTTTGAAACTTTGTGGAGTTAGCCGAGACCGGCGATAATTCGTTGGCTTCACTCTTAGTTTTTCCTAGGGGATGGTAAAACCAGTGGTCATACGTGTTCGGGGGATGGTCAAGCGGTGTGAGCCAGTTTCGACCACCGGAAGCTAAGCACTCACCTTTCAGAGAGATTTGAAGTTGGCCGCGCCGACAAAAGAAAAAAGTGAGCAGCTTGGTCATAAATTTCTTCTTCGTGGTCATACACACATAGAGGTGGATTTCGTTCAGTACATTGTAGAACGAGAAGCTAAGAAGAATCCAAGTTTTCAAATAATTACTCCTTTTAATTGGTTACTACAATTTACGAGGCTTTTAGGAAAAAGTAAAGAATTGGTTGTTTTTGAAATAAACAACCCTGTTTTAAAAAACAATAATAAGTTGTACAATGGCGCTAATTCTCATAAAAAAAAACTTACGAAAAATTTCTGATATCAAAAGCTGTATTTATTCAAGTTAGACAAGAATCTACAATAATTCTCTATTTCTTTGCAAGTTTTGATGATGAGGAGCTCCAAAGCGTCGATTAGAAAAGACAGCAGCAACTATCCTCCTGTGTCTGCATGCCCATCAAGAGTCTTTGATTCAGCTTCGGGACACTTTAAACTCAAAATTCTTATCTTGTGACTTGATACAGTTTGGCCCTGAGGTACCTTTATGTTTATTTGATAGTAATAAAAACCTGCATATTTTTTACTAATTTATCTGTCATGGGAAATTGCGTTTTTTATAACATTTAAACATTCTTCGAATCGGTTTTGGATGTGAAAATCGAAACACCGACTTCCACATCTAACCTGCGGAACGCAAGGTTCTATACGTGAACCTAAAAATCTCAGGTCTCATAATAAGTTTTTATTACGTCTTAAAAGGAGGACTCTGAAACGATCCTTGTTTATCTTGCGTCCTGATAAAATACGAATGAGCAACTTTACAATAGGCAGTAGCAACTTACAATGTAATTTCCACGAAATTGATATTTACTTTGTTCTGAAAACTTCTCTTGAGATAAGCTTCTTTTTACAAACGTTCGAAAGCCAAACACAATAAACGTAGTTTCTCTACTTTAGCTTCTTTTCAATTCTTCACAGAAAACATCCGAAGTTTTAATGGCAAGAGTCGGAACCTAATGAAATTTTATTCCTCTACTTCGAAAACAACTGTAATTCCCCATTAAAAAAGCAGCTGATCGAGAAATTCCCTGAAGTAGGAAACGCTGCAGGAAACAAACTAACCGAAGCAAAATCGATACGTATACGCAAACAAATTGAAAATTTGTGTGCCATAAATTATATTGTTATAGAGATTCCTGTCTGTCTAATACCAACCGGAGGTATTATTGGACGTGTGTTTGATTCACGATTTATGTCCATGCTTTGATTGCTACCAATATCGGTGTCCTATATTGGAAGCATCCCTCATTTATCTAGGGCGGCAACGTATTTACTAACAAGGGCGATATGAAAGATCTGACCCACTTTTATCTCTCGATGCAGTTGACTTGACATGCTGCTATCCGGATGAATAATTACGTAATTTATAAAATAAACAAAGAAACAAAACCGCATTAATTATTCAAAACTTTTTAAGCCTCTTGTTTCGCTTACTCTAAAATGTGAGCATCAGAAATAACGTAATGTTGAAACTAGATTAGGTACCTAAGTGGGTTTCAGAGAACTAATTCCACCTCCCGCTACATGATGCTTGGAGATCTGAAAGCGCAAACAGCAGCCGTTTAATCATTTTTGGGGTCGGTATGTGAGTAATAAATCCTCTTCATGAGATCATTAAATAATGAACTCTAACGTACTAAATACCATAATGGTGCACAAGGTATTATCACTGAAAACGTTACCAGTTCCCCTAAACTTGACAAATTTTGTAGTTATCTTTGTTCTCCTTCTTTGCTAGCAAAAATGAATTATTAAAAAATCACTGAATATAATGTAAGAAAGGGTGCTTTTACAGTTCAAAATTTTTCTTAGATATTATGAGCTTTTCCTTCTGGACTGCAAACCCTGATGTAATATTATACATATACTATTTACTGAAATGTATCTAACCTCCAGCCATCGTTCCCTGGTTTCGGCACCACTTGAGACCGCCTACCTGGGTTAATGCAGATTTTGTCAAATGTCCCTATTGTTGATTGTTTTGTTCACAGGTCGTTGTTACTTGTTGCTTCTTTGTTAAAAATGTATCTCTAAATTCTGATACGTCTAGCTACTCGAGGTGACTTCTTATCAGTGGTGTGAGAGGGAACACATGTCAGTCAACCCTTGCAAAATTGTCATAGTATCTTTTTCCAGAAAGAGGAGGTTGGACGGTTTAAAGCCCCCAACTTTTCTTGGAGGAACCATTCCATTTGCAGAGAAAGCTAAGTACCTAGGAGTCATCCTGGATAGGATACTTGGAACTCTCATCTGGAAAAAGTTATACACAGAGTCAAACTTTCCTTGTGGACGTGTGGAAGGATCTGTGGTAAAAAATGTGGAATAATTGGCGCCAAACAAATATACTGGCTTTACGTAACATTGGTCAGACCTATGATTGCGTTCAATAATCCCAGCGTCGCCGGCTATGGAAATCCTTCTGGACTTATTTTATTTCAATATTTATTTGGGGAGAGCCAGATGGACTACAGATGGCAAGAAGTTTGCCAAAGGCTTAGGTATAACTTGGAGCGAACCAGGTTACTGGATGACATAGAAAGTCACAGTCTACTGGGTATGTCCTAATTGCTAAGACTATCATGAATCGCTCTGCTTATAAGGTCTTTCTTCCGGGAAGAGAAGTGTGGACAACAGAAATGAACTCCTAACATCAGATTTCAGATGATTCATCGATGCATCTGAAACATCCATAGGACCTGAAGCTGGGTGTGTAGCGCTGGCTCGAAGAAGCGAGTCTTCTCAAACTTGGCCTTCACGCAACAACTCCAGGCCGAAATCTATACCATAGAGCTCTGTGTGCAGAAGCAGGAAAAGATGCACTGCCAACACAGATCAATAAAGATATTTTCAGACAGTCAAGCGGCTCTAAAAGCTTGCTTAGCTACAGCCACTGCAAGTCCAAGTTGGTCTGGAACTGTCAATTAACTTTGAATGCCCTAGCAAGGAGCAACGAAGGAATTGTGATCTGGATTACGAGAGATGAAGAGAACGAACTTGCCGACTTTCTGATCAGGAAAGGTCTTGACTTTATCGAACCAGAACCAGCATTTGTATTACCACCGAATATTGCCAAAGCAGCAATACGCAACTAAGCTGAGAGGAAAATCCTCCAGTACGGGAAAGACTGTCAAAATTGGACAATTCGAAGGCTTTCATACAGAGCACGTCGAAAAAAGAACCACATAACTATTGGAGCTCTACTACTGCCGCCTGTTCTTGGAAGATGACGAAACAGCAAAATACATCCTGTCCCGCTTTGGGAAGAGCTAGACTAACTAGACTACAAAGCTTCGGGAAGTTCAATAAGCCCATGAGGCTGAGGGGCTTCCGGCAATCCCGAATCAGACGGCCCTCGAAAGGAAAAAACCTTCGGGAGAGACTTCCGCACACCGAAAGACATGGATACATTACCAATAGTCAAGATGGCCAGCTTCTTCAAGGACTTTGACCTGATGGAGTTAATGTAGCACGACTAGATGTGAGCCACAATAGACCTTAATTCGGTCGCAGTGGAGGTTCACAATGACCCACCCACTAACCTCCAAAGTCGAACACTACTAAACACAACAATGCTCTGCCTACTCTTCTACAGACTATTTCCACCAATATCCACTTATACTGTCAGAATTACTTCACACTTATCCCTGCTCAATGATTTTCAAATCTTTCTCTCTTTCAGTAGAAACTGACTGCAACTACTGCTACGCACACCTACAAAGACCCCGGACGTGGTTCTCGAAATTTTCTAAGAGCTCCACTATTGTAGCGTGTCTATAGACACGTCATATTGTGCTTTCGAACAACTCTAGTTTTGGTTTTCTGGTATTCCAGTACCTCTTCAGTTTTATTAGAATTTGAGATTTCTGTCATGTCAGCTAGAGCTGTCGCGAACAAGTTCATCTAACCGATCATCAATTATTATTATTAGAGAACAAAAGTAAATATGAACCCAGAATAATCTCTCAGTGCTCTTCCGATACAATATTTTCAGAGGGAAATTTACAGTGTTGACAGATGAACGGAAACAGGACCTCTCTATTGCAGAAATATACGTTTATTTATTCGCAATAAAGTAGAGGCATTTTTGCAATGCGCAGCAGATCTATACTGAAGTTCGTGATTTGTGTTTATTTATCTTGGATATCCAGATTTATGTGTTGGCTCTAGAACCTCCTAAGCCTTTTAGCGATGGGAGGGCTTCACGATTCCTTTTCTCATTCATTACCAGTCCTCGGACGTCAACTGGAATTTGAATTTGTTCCACTCTTCGGATGAATTGGATTCTAGGGCCATGCCCTGTCCAATGTTTCGGAAATCAAGATAAAAAGACCTAAAAGAAACGATAGATGCTCCAAATAAATTGGAGTTATTAATCAAATAAAGTACGCGCCGATCCCGCGTTATTTTTATTTCAAAGCCGGTCTCTTCGATGCAGCATATAAAATATTATAGCTAACAGGCCATATTTCTCAGTTGTTTTGTCAGAAACCTGATTTCCATACAAAAGCAATTTTAATTCTCTCAGCGATTTGTCAAGTCAGTTTATCAAAGCCTTTTTGTGATCGTTTTCCGCAAACAGATAAAGAAAAACCTTCTTAATTTCAGGCAATTTATTTTCGAGATAGAGGCTTGAGGCTTTATAGAACTATAAACCCCTTTTCGAGGTTATTGAATTATTTAGCAATTACCCACCTTTGAACAACCGCTTACGGATATAAATGACAGCAAGGAACTTGGTGAGGTCCTTTTTTTTACACAACTAATGCTGAAATAAATTCCCTAGAAATAATTTCATATGTTTTACTAATAATAAGTTAGTAAATTGGATTTATAGCATCTAAGGAAATAGATCAATAAGTTTAGACTTTCTCATGAACATTTTCTTAGAACCTAATTTAAATTAAAAGAAAACAAGACGCCGTTTCATGTTGGAACTGTGGAACTTACATGCAAATGTGATTCTATAAAATTTTTTCGTAAAAAAAGATTTTTAAGATACCTTGTTGGAGAGGTTGATAGCGCAGCGGCTTAGCGTGTTCGTGGGGTCTACCACCGTATGGGTTCAAATCCCAGTCACGCCATGTATGTTTGTTTTCGTTTATTTGACCATTAATGTAATACAAATATGCCTGTGTTTAAGTCGGATCTATACAATAAGCAATGAGATTATAAGTACCTATCTGACGTGATGTAAACCACCTACTTGAAAAGTTATTTGATGAAAATAGTTACAGTGGTAAGTATTTTAGAGGACTATGTGTATGTAAAGCGAATAGTAAAACAAAACATAGATGGATAATCATTACCAACATTTACATCATTAAGCTGTAATCAAGGTGAATGCAATGAGCAGAAATTTACATCTCCATTAAACGAGAATTATAACGAAATCAAGCACTTTGTGAATGTTTGGGGATTATTTGGGGTTAACATAATGTAATAGCACCGTGTTGTGGTTTTAATTCTCATTGGTGAGTCTCATCTCACCACTGTTTCAGTGTATTTTCAGAAAATCATAACTTGGAATAAGGACAAGCTTTTATATTTATTTACTACTTACTGCCAAAGAAATATGAAAGACAGAAACATTATGAAAAAATATTAGGGTTGAGGTCATAATGATTTATTTAGTACTTAGGTTTGTGCCTAGTCTCAGACTGTTACAAAAAGGTCGCGAATAAAAAGTAATGGTTGGTTATAAAAAAAATTTTTTCATCAGAGCTGGATTTAAAACTTGTTCGCGATTTCATCGCTCTTTGTAGTTCAGACTCATCCAATAATTATTATCTACGAGTGATTCGTAAAATGCACTTTTTTACACGCTTTTTAGTTCATAAAATGTAGTGCCTAAAGTAAAAACGAGTGAAATAAAGTGTCGTAGCGGTTCATCATTACACTCGTTTGACGTTAGTCATATAACCTGAAATATATCGATTGATTTGAATAGTCCAATCAATAAATCGCATACAAAAACAATAATTACTTAACATAATAATATGACGCCAGAGACGTAAAATAGCAACTAGGCACTGCATGCCGGCCAGTCAATGATTAAGTGCAAGGTGCAAGTTCTAGAGGGCACGCTGAACTACATAGTTAGTTCGACGCCGACCGCTCCCTGAAACTTGATGAGTAATAATGCGACCACCTACAACTAGAGAAATGTCATTGCTTATTCGCTGATCGGCAGATCTATGACGTACAATTATTTTGTGTTTATTGTCATTTAGTTACCTAAAATGGATACCATTAAAGATGGTACTACACACTATATGAATACTTAAGAAGTTTTTTTTTTAATACTAACTTTTTGTTCTTTTTTTAGTCACTCGTAGATAAAATTTTGTATACAACAAATGCATAAAGTGCCTTTTTCACTTCTGGGGTTAACGTACTCGCCTGGGGCTCGTGCTGTCTAACTTCCAGTCGTGAAAAAGTACCACTTTATGCACTTGTTGGATAAATAACTAATAAAGTATACGCATCATCTGAAAAGTTCGGAGTAAAGCTCCATGGACCACGGCACAACAGCCCTAAATCAATTACGATTTTTTTCTTGTGACATTTTCCACAATTTAGAAAACTAATGCCTTTTTTTTGTAGTTATTTGCCAAAAAATGTCAAATTTGACAGTTGTAAGACACTTGTCAGGTGGTGTGTACGTGTCATTTGTCATCATTTTTAAAGAACAATAAGTGAAAATTTTCCCAAACCGACAAGGAAAATTTTTCTCATATGATGCGTATCTACTTTATGTGGGACACTGTATATATTAAATTACATTAAGAAGTGACCCCAGGATTTTGTCTTGAGATTTTCCCCGAACGATCCATTTTTAGATTCATAAGACACCGGCAGCCCACAGTTAGCCGCAAACGTGATGGGAGGAAACATCACCTACGTCCACGTGACCTCTGATGATGTCTACCGCGGCTGTAGATAAAACGTGCGAACCAAACCTTCAAAGAACACGACTAAACATCCCGCAATTATACAGGTAATAGGATTCCCCGGGGGTTCACATCGAATTACATAAACTGAGCTGTTTTCCATATCCAAATTGAAAATAAAATAATCGAGTTTTTTAGGGAATTGGTTGATGTAAACCAGGCTGCTACTGTAATTGATATTGTTCAACCAGATGCGACTTTATTAAAGCATGAAAAGTATAATTTTTTATAATCTTGTTTTGTAGATAGGCTGTATAATGTTCTTTAAGAATTACAAGCACTTGTGACTGATATTGATTATGATTATGAATTTAATATTCAAATTATATTGATGGATTAGGTACTAACTGACGGATCATTGGATTTGGAAGAGGTAAGTTTTATACGGGGTAGAGAGAATATAGTTACCTACCATAAATCCTTAAGCAGTTTAAGTAAACAGACAGACTCCAATACCGTGTGCAAAATTAGGTAACAATTTCTGAAAATTACTTCTGAAAACTTCTGAATCGGAACAAGGATTAGACATTTTTGACTTCTGGAGTTTTTTTTTTAAACGCTGTCTTCATAATTCCATTAATTATTGTAATTCTTTGTATTTTTTTTTCGGGAGAAGGAACGATTTTAAAAAAATCTAGAAGACCAAAAATGTTTATTTTTGTCAAAGGAGAACTTTTTTTTCACTTTTTACCGTCTAGACTTCTATTGAAACGGCCACTTAAGTACCTCAGAAAGACTTGTACATTCATAAAAAGAATCATATTCAAGTCAAAATAAGATAATTTTTAATTTTAGTACCTATATTGTCTTTTTCGGCCTTTTTTAGCTAATGAACAAACATTAAAATTCAGGACGCTGCAATAAATGCCACATTAAGAACGCTAAAAAAGATTGAAACACGAAGATTTAATCAAGATTACTTTCTGCTCGGTATAAAGCAAGACCGGAGGAATCAAAATTAGTAATTCCATCCGGTAAATGAAAGAACGAAATCTTTAAAGCGACCGGTTACAAAAGAAGAGGATAAGAAATATGTCGATGAAAGCAAAAAGTATTCTCAACGCAATAAAATTAAATCGTGGCTTACAATTTTAAATTAAAAACCTGCATAGGGTAAAAGGGTTTCAAGAATAGTGAGCTTGTGGGCGATCACATTCTTTACTATTCCCTTCTCTCTCCCTTTTTCTATTCACTGGTGTTGTCGTTAATGTACGGTTCCCGGCATGAATTATTTATCGACCTTAAGAGATTAAGTCTCGCAGGAAATAGAGCCTTTATTGGCGGCGCCGAAATCTCAATCTAATCAAAACATATATCCTCGAGAATTGGGACAGAATTAGTCTGAAAATTCGAGTCACGGTGATTCAATTCACTGAAATATACAGAAATGCTCCTGGCTACGTAGGTGTTGTTAGAGACTTCAACACTGCTGCAGAATCTCCTTAATATTGTGCGGTGATAGCTCTAGTTGAAGTTACTTGAATTTTGGAACAAATTATAAAATTAGTTTTTGATTTATTATTACCAGAATAAAACTTGAAAATTAAATTAAATTAATTTAAGCTTTAATGATGTATCCAACTAGGTCCAGTACCTAATAGATGTTTTTTTTTTAGGGTGGCTCTAGAGAAAATTTAAATCCTGTAGGTGTGACAACTCTTAAGTAAAATTTCAACGAAAGTTTTATGAAATTTTAACTTCTAATCCCATTTTGGATGTCATGTAGAATCTGCGATTGGGAGTGTATTTTAGTGCGACCGTGGCAGCAATAACGATTACGGATTTAGTTAGAACCACTTTTAAGTTCAAGTAAAATGATGCAGTACGAAGCAATATGTCTATCTGTACAGGTAAAATTTGATAAAGCCGAAAATAAATCTTTCCTCGAAGCTGGAAAGCCTAATCGATCACTGCGGGGAAAACTGTTCGCATCCCTGTTCTTAAATCGCAGGATTAGCAAAGTGATCCTTCGTTGGAAAGGGCGCAGAGAGACTACTCAAATTACGGTTTTCCTACGGTTCAAATCATGATCTGCTGCAGGCTGTGTGGATTGTGTCTACATTGAAAAGGTATTACATAGTCAAATATGTATTAGATCCCCAACGCGAAAGCGTTGAGTGAGATTTATGGTAACTAATTTTCAAGGCATAAAATAATCATTTTTAATCACTGTTTTCTTCACCCACCGCAATAATTATGCAATCTCACCCAATGACGTCGTAAACTGTTTGTTAATTAAAACAATAAAAAAGTTATTTTAAGTGAAGATTAAAATGAGGATAATATTTTAGTACCTCTTCGAGTTACATTATGAAAGTATAGTGTTTATGCTCGTAGATTTGAATACAAACCACTTAATATACCTCCGAAATAATTATTACGAGTATTTTGTTCAAACCAGGAATAAGATAGCAGTCCTGTTATGTCTCCAAAATTATTATTTATGTTTTATTATTATCGGGAAAGAGTATAAATTATTTTGATATAATAATAGAATAAAATATGGTTATAACATCTTATATGTTGGTAAGGAAATATCGAGTGTAGATGCAGACTTTTGCTCGTATGCGGATAATGATATGATTGAAAGTTACGGCTTAGTTTAGCACATTCAAGTTGATTAATAATGAACACCCTTAGATGAGTTTAAAAGCAAAGTTAGATTTTCAGTAAAATTATGTTCCGCAGTAGATATTAATGAATCCTATCTACATGTACGTCTACATAGGTCACTGGATAGATAGGTTAGGTGTCATCTACATTTATTAAATGAAGTTTTTTTACGTTATGATTGACCGTTTTTATTCAAAAATTTGTTACTGAGAGCGAATCTAGGTATAGGTACTACTTATGTATAATATTTTAAGTTGTTTCGTGATATGAATAGACTATACCGAAAATGTCGGGAGTAATGGATATTTTTTTAGTATAATACCCTGAAGAATATTGTTTCGTTTCTTACAACAATATTCTTATATTAGATAAAGGTTAGCAATAATAAATAAAATAGAAAAAAATTAAAGATCTAATTGATTCATGTATATTTACGCGGTGGACAATAGTATATTGAGAAAAAAGTGCGGAAAAGAGAAAATTTCTCACGAGTGTGAAATTTCTTTTCCGCACGTGCTACACACAGTACTTTTCCTACGACCACAATTTAATAGATTAATTATTTAACAAATTTAACACATAAATTATTTTTTCTGACAATGCTCTGCTTTTAAGACCTTTTCTCCAATTTATGAAATGTTTATAAGCAGATTCGTATTTTTCTCTCGAAACTACAGGTAGCAAATTCAAAGAACACAAACCTGCTTGTTTTCTGATTTCAGCAGGTGGTGTATTGTCTGCTTCAGATTCAGAGGAATCACAATCCATTATAATGATAGGTAACTAAAGTTTATTTTTTCAGACTACCTAGGTAGGTATTATTTTCAATTCTACCAATGACTTTTTATTATTATTTATTATTAGACTCCGTATCTAAACTAAAAATAAAGTGACGTGGAGCGTGAAGACGTGGTAGATATGCAACTTCCACACAACGCAGGCGCAGTCGTGGATTGAAGTTAGAGGTGTGCGAGTTTTCACGTTCGTGAATTTGATTTGAACGCTACCAATGCTGTTATTAGCGATCAACTCGTAAATTTTATTAATTACGCCACAAGAGTAAGTATATTATATTTTATAGTCTTGTCGGGTTCTATTTTATCCCAATTGTGTTTATTTTATTACCTTGAAGCTTTAAATGAATAGTTATTCCATTAACAATAAGTAACAGTGAGTTCTCAGTTACCGCCCATCACTATTGCTTACATTAAAACTGTACGGAAACGATTTTTGGCTATGCGTTATGTCACTTTGTCGCACAGTTTTGGATACGTGAGAAATTTGCTAGTTTGCGCACAAAAAACGATGCGCAAAGTAGTGTTTTTTATAGTGGTCGTAGGAAAAAGGAGATTTCTCAACTCGGTCCAATTTTTAGTGTTTTACGTACTCAGTTCTGGTCAATATTTTTTTCTTGGACCATTTTTCATATTCATCGAAAAAAAGTTAAATCAAAAGCTCTATAGTTGTAGTTTAAAAATACACTAATAAGAGCTTTCTTTGCTGGGACAGCATACTGGATGGAAATAAATGAAGATGATCTGCTCGATATAATAATAGAGTTCGGAGATCTCTTACCAGAAATAGGTAACGGAAGAACAATAAAGAATTGGAAACGTATACTGCTACTATTGATCAAAGACAACGAAATTCGCAGGAACTGTGACACAGGAGGTGTCCTAGAGTTGGAAGATAAAAGTGAGGACCTAAAATGTAGAAATAGCGGACTATAGAAGGGAGTTGCCTAGACCCTAGAAGAAGAAAAACTAGTTCCCGATGAATATGATTGGAGAGGAGGACCAATGGACACCTTCGCAAAATGAGTTGGGTTGATGGTCGCTTGGTCGCTAAGAAGAGAAATGAAACTTGTCGAGAAACCCTTAGAGTTTAACTCTCGAAGAGGATAGTCACGAGGTGAAAAGTGTTTATCTATACAGGGTTATTCACGGTATACGCCACGGAAGATTATGGCCGTGTCTCTGTATTTTTGGATCCTTTTATTTTTGGAGTGGATAGAGACCCGGCAGAGGTACGTTTTAAAATTATATTCATAATGTACAGGTGTCCCAAAAGCATGAAACATATCAAAGTTATGTTTTTTAAAATGGAATGCTCCTATGTTATTGGATTTTTAGATTGCCTGTGAAGAAAAAAGAAGATTGGTATTTACAGTTGGTGTTTAAATTCAGAAGTTTGAAGTTATAAACAAGTGAAAATCGTCATTTTTCAAGTTCAAGGCCCTGTACAACGAAAACGGTTCAAGATAGAGAAAAACGGCTTACATGTCCCTATTTCAACTTTTCATGTACTATCCTATGATATAGAAACATTTGTAATTTCTTTGATTTTTTTATTTGTCGACGCGTGGAGAAATCTCAGAATTTTTCAAATTTTTTATCACCCTGTATAAACATTTCATCTACATCATTGGATAGTACATGAAAAGTTAAAATAGGGACATGTAAGCCGTTTTTCTCTATCTTAAGCCGTTTTCCTTGTACAGGGCCTTGAACTTGAAAAATGACGATTTTCACTTGTTTATAACTCACAAACTTCTAAATTTAAACACTAACTGTAAAAGCCAATCTTCTTTTTTCTTCCCAGGCAATCTAAAAATGCAATAACATAGGACCATTCTATTTAAAAAAACATAACTTTGATATGTTTCATGCTTTTGGGACAACCTGTACATTATGAATATAATTTTAAAACGTACCTCTGCCGGGTCTCTATCCACTCCAAAAATAAAAAAATCCAAAAATCCAGAGACACGGCCATAAACTTCCGTGGCGTATACCGTGAATAACCCTGTATATAGCATTATCTTCCATAAAAACACTTCTCTAGCCATAAAGGAAACAGGAAAACTTAAGAGATCAAATAGGTAAACCGAAGGGGATTTGTTTTTTTTTTGCATAGCCTTTCGTCACAACAATTAGCTGTAAAAAAACGCAACGTCAGGCGATATGTGAAAAATACCAAGAAAATAAGTCGATTATGGTAAGATCTAATGGAGAGAACATACAAAAAACAAAACAACGACAAAAAAAAAACAAAAACAAAATATCACATTTAACTATGTGATAAACTCGCAATCTCGGCATGCGATAGATTGGGTTTATTGGTCCATTAAGGTCAGGATCGCCATTCGGTAGAAGGTGGTGGAGAGGTTGGAGACACTTACTTGGTTTTAATGGGTTTTATTAACAAATAACAAGTACATGGTTAAACTTAACTAATAAGATTAATTGAATCCTGATTAATCGAACTAATCAGCATCATGATAATAATAATACTCCCTTGTTACATTACATATCTAGCTCTATTTATATTCTATGTGGTTCGAGGTCGCTGGAGGTGCTAACATGTCTAGAAACTCAAAGACGCTTAAGTCGGCAGGGCCGCGTGATTGTTTATAAACAAGTTTGTTTTATTAGTTCAATGCCAGGCTACGCAAGACATCTGTTTGTATACTTTAATTGTCTTATTGATAATATTTAGTTGTTACCAATTCAGGTAATAATCTTTGGTTTCGCTTAAACCTCCCCTCTTTGTGGAAAGAAGTCTGGAAAGAAGAGTCTAATTATTTCTGTATAACCATTTTTGTATACATGACGAAGAAGTCCTAATTCGTGCACAGTTTAAAAGAAGATGAGGATCAATGGTTTATGAACAATCTTGCCAAAATACCTCAAAAAAAGAGCCGGAGGTGGTTCTGGTTAGAAGTACTGACTACTAAATCGTCGAACAGCCTCGGACTGAGTTCAATTCCCAGTCTCGCTTTGGTCGTTTGTGTCGTCTATTCTACTATTTAATTGCCATACTTGAGCCTGGGCAATAAGCAAGTTCTCGAACCCTCGAACCCATAAGTACTGGAGTTGAGCGACTTTGCCTTACCTAATTAGTTAAAACCAATGTTCCCCCTTTTGTATAAAAAAAAACTCAAAAAACCGATAAAAAATATTACATAATAAGTTTTTTTCTCCATTCAATAAGTTAAAGGACGTTGACATAGCTACTTTGTAGACTAAGAACCATTAAAATCGGAAATAAATAGGTAGACAAATCCATGAAGCTGCAATTCTGCAGATTAGGTTCTCTAAGCTTCGAAACATTAAAGTACAATTTTATGATGAATGAAATTAGTACTTGTGAATGAAATTGTGACTACTTCAAGTGACATATCCATTGCAATCAATTATGGTAATTGACAAATGTCACCCAAATCTGAATTAATACTGCTTTTGATGTTTCTTCACAAATCTACAAGCGTCTTGCATCAGTGCGTTGTAAATTCTTTAACCTATGTTCCACATATTATCTTAAATTTAACAGACATATGCCCGTATTCACAAACGATAATTTCCTAAATAATTACGTAATTATTTAAATGAGTGAGATGGAGATATGCAGTTTTTTCGCAATAGAATGAGATGGGGATATTTGATTACGTAATTATTTAGGAAATTATCGTTTGTGAATACGGGCGATAGTACAGGAAGCAGGAAGATTTTCCCTATGCTAATGTGTAAAATTTCGCGGATTTTTTTCATTCACTTTTTGGCCCCTCTCAGTGTCCCAAATGCACAAAGGTCTATAATTTTTGCGTTACGGGGGGAGTAATAGGATGGGAGGGATAAATAAGAAGTAGAAATAAGATAAACAGAAATAAGAATTACAGAAATATACAGAAACATAGACACGACGAATTATATTATACTTACTAGAATAATAATAGTTCGGTGCAGACCTAGAGGCAATAGCGAGAGTGGGACCCCGAGCATAGTGTTATTGTTACAAAACATGGAGTTGTTCATCTATTTTCTTTCTGCCATAAATGTCATAGTTTCACGTCAAATATTAATGTTGTACGTCGAGGACCCGGGTCTCATGGTCTGTGATGAAAAGCCACTTTTTGTGATCGTCTATTTCATTGTACCTAACTATTATAATTACACCGGCTTAACTTTCACTTCGCATTTTCACCTGCTTGCTATTTCGGGATCGCGATGTATTTCCGGCTATCTTCATTTATTTTTTCGCTTTATCGATTGGTTTAATTTTCATTTTCGTGGGTGAAATACCTAGCGACTTACTATTGTCTTTTCATGGAGTTATTGTTTGATTCTGATTTCACCCGGTCTTGTATGTAGATCAGCTCATCCTTTCAATGGGCGCGAGGCGCATTTATAAAGACATCTGGCAATGTTTTGCCCTCGCCGTTGCCGCTTTCTCGAAGGACTGAAATGTGACCAGCTAGAGCGATTTCTCCTTATGAATATCTGATATGCTGGCTTCAATATTCCATTGGATTTTAGGGCGCGTAGTTGCGATTTACTTTCCTAACAATTTTACCTTCTGGTAGATACGTACCTATTCTTGCGCTGTTTGCTTTTTCGGTTTGGGCTGTTTTAACGAGGGAGGTGGAAATAATTTCCTTATCATCCTACCTAGGTGCGATACATTTCAATGTTATACCACATTTTGACAATATCAAAAGATATTATTGTACTAGTACAATAATAAAATTTTTTCCTCTTGCAGCATAATCAGGTCCTTCTATACAAGAAGTAATGATGATTTGACCTAATTTGAACCCTAATTTGAAACTGATTTCTTAATTTTGTTACGGCCAAGCCTAAGGTTGTTGAATTATAAGACGTATTCGAGGAAAATATTCGATTATAGTAACGTAGTCATCATGTTGGAACATCTTCAGGTAGACATTTAGGCACAAACAAGGGTCTAAATTCAGTTTCAATATCGCCATTATAAACCCTGAAACAAACAGTGTTAGCTGATAACGGTTAGGTGGTGTTGGTTGTAATTAGTTTGATGATTGAACTCTCGAACTGAAATGTTGATGTCTCATCTAAGCGACGAGCTTTTCATTGAATATGAAAGTTCACTGAAGCATTTCATAATTAAATTGCGATTGTTTAAGAAATAGGAGGAGATTGGTATCTATTATAAACTTGATACAATTGATCTCGTAAACAATAGGCAACAATGATAGATGGTCCTTTCAAATTTATTAATAATTGTATGAACGGGAACAGTTAGACCTATCAGTGACATTGTAGCGCTTGCGAATCTTAGTGGTGTTGATGCACTTTATCTAAAATGCTTGAAGTAAAGTTATTGTTCAATTGTAACGAAGTAATTTTGGTCTTTTTAGTTTAGGTGGTTAAGCGTCAGCATAGAAATAATTTTCTAAATAATATGAAAATCGATATTGAACGACCGAAAGGACATTTTCATGTCCTGTAATTTTATAAGTATGATGAAAAGCTCCGAGATAAAAGGGTTAATTTTTGAGAGGAATTCAAATGGACTTTTTATATATAAAACCGTGTCTTCCACAGAACCAGACTGACTCTTCTGGGTTTGAAAATAATTAAATCGTTATCCTACATACACACTTCTAGCTCGTAGTTTGAAGTTGCCGTAAAATATATATCTATTCTAATAGGACCTTTTTGAATGCTAAAATCGCAGTAATGCAAACGCCAGATGTTGAACTACTTTCAGACTCCCTCTGAGAGTTGTTGGAGAGGAATGAACACTTGAATCACTTTAGCATTTAAATGATTTGTTGAATATTTAACTAGAGCTGAATATTTATGTTAATTAACTTACATTGTGTTGACTAAATTACTCCATACTACAATGCTCTGCAGATTATACATTTTAATCTACTGAGTTTGAATTACGGCTTATTTGTTCAGAGATTTATCCATACTAGCTCTTATCTCTTTTCAGGGATAATAGCATGAGTTACACAAAATGTCTCTCCTCGACTTATATCACCATCAGAGATTGTAACATGTTGTGTAAGGGAGAAAGCTTTGAAAGCTTCATTTCCAGTACGTTCTGCAATGAAACAAACTTAATTTCATTTTCAAGATACTTCGATATTTTTGAAAATGTCAGAAATTTTAGTCTCTCAGGAAAATACGAACTGGATCAATGAAGCTATGAGCTAAAGTTGCCTCCTTGGCTGGATATACTGGTGAGAACCGGCCCTGGGAGCACCAAAAATTACACACCGAGTCAAGTAAACATAAGGGTTGAGAAAAAACATAAAGAATATTGGGATAAAAGACCCAAACAGTAACAAAAAGAAGAAAATTTTGCAGAAATCGGTTTGGTCCAGTCAAATAGTCGAATAAAAGGTTAATTAGAAGTTTAACGAAATTTTAATGGAAGATCGGATCAAGTTTCCACCCTCGGATTCATTAAGGGTGGCTTGGAATTGAATTAAAGGGTTGAAATCATGTATCTCGGTAAATATCGCTTGTAACTACGTCAAAAATTATTATTACAAGAATTGTTAAGTAAAATCTGTTTCGAACGTTTTACGAAATTTCATATTGCTCAAAACGTATAAATTTTCTGAAATTACCCTTTTGGGTGGTTTTTTTGATTTTAAAACAGAACAGCCAATGGGGGGTGAAAAATTGCATGGAGAAAAGTTGTAGCTTTTGAGTTTTTCTATAATATTCATGTTTTCAAACATTCTTTGGCCGACTTGGTACGAATACAGACGACGCCGAAAGTAGACTGGTGCCAATATTTTTTTAAATTAATTCAAGTCATCGCATTTTCTGCAAATTCCAGGAAGTTTTCTGAAACTCAAATTAAGATTTCGATATATCGTTTTCAAAAAACAAAATCGCGAATCTAATATGGTGGAGGACTTTGATTCAAATCCATTGTCCTTTTTCATTCAATTTTTTTTTTCACCAATTTCATTTTATATCGAAAATTCAATATCTTGAATTAATTTTTAAAATATTGGCCGACCTTTGGCTGGCGCCAATTTTTATCCTCATTCTGAAAGACAGAATATTATGAGTTTTTGAGATAACTTTTTCTTTGTGGAAATTGACTGTTTTGACAACAACGACTCACGCGAAAGCGCCACCCCTTGGGGGTGGCAAAACTCTTGGGAATACAACCAATGCCAAGTCAGTAATAAACTCAGTAGGATCACACGTACTCAGCAGATGTCGTTACTGTTCCAGGTTAGTTTCTTTCCTCTAAAAAAGTTAATTATGTAAGTCGTAAATAAAATGTAAGTCATGTTTTTGTTATGATTATAAATCACCGATTGGAGTAGTTCAATTATTACAAACCTTCAAATTGTTTGTATTTTATCTGGCAGACATGTTTACTTTTTTTCAAGGAAATAGTTGATGAAAAATTTTGTGATTGGGGGGGGGGGGTGCTTCCCACAAAACATGTAAGAAATTTCAATTCATTCAAATTCAACCGTTTTTAGAGCAATGTAGATTGTGTTCAATGGCTTACTACTTGACCAAAATACATCGGAATACTAATAATTGTAATTATTAATAAGATTTTAATGAAAAAAAAAACAAATTTTACAGCTTACATGGCTAACTATCAGTTATGAAAAATCAATCGTTGACGTAATGAAAGAATTTCTTACAATCGAGTAACTAAAAAGTGGAATTTTCACAAAGACATTTTCAGAAACTTTGTTACAACTAGTAGCGTGTGTGAGTCGGAAAAAAACCCGAAAATTGTAAATATTTTGAGCCGGAACAAGATTACTTCCTTCCCCCGTTTTCGAGGATGCTGAACACGATGCCGTTGTCAGAATTTCTCTTTGGGGTTGCGCAACCCCTCAAAACGGCCAAAAACCACCCCCTAGAGAGATAATCCGCGCTTCAATCCATTTCCCTGCAAAAAAAAACCTTCCCCCCGTTTTCGAGGATGCTGAGCACAATGGAGGTGCTGGACATCGCGTGCGACCCCGACCAACCCCTTCACCGGCCAATACTTACCCCCGAAATGGGTGATTTTTTTTTATGTATATGTAGGCCAAACGATGGACTTTTTCGAAAAACTTTTTGAAAATTCAAGTACAGAATCACAATGGGCATAATTTAAAATTATTTTGGAGTATAAAGAGTGTCCCATATGACAGTGACATATCAAAGTTATGTTTTTTTAAATGGAATGCTCCTATGTTATTGCATTTTTAGATTGTCTGAGAAGAGGAAATAAGATTGGCTTTTACAGTTGGTGTTTAAATTCAGAAGTTTTTGAGTTATAAACAAGTGAAAATCGTCATTTTTCGAGTTCAAGGCCCTGTACAACGAAAACGGTTCAAGATAGAGAAAAACGGCTTACATGTCCCTATTTTAACTTTTTATGTACTATCCTATAGTATAGAAACATTTATTTTGTACTTTCTTTGATTTTTTTATTTGGCGACGCGTGGAGAAATCTCAGAATTTTTCAAATTTTTTATCACCCTGTATAAACATTTCATATACATCATAGGATAGTACATGAAAAGTTAAAATAAGGACATGTATGCCGTTTTTCTCTATCTTTAGCCGTTTTCGTTGTACAGGGCATTGAACTTAAAAAATGACGATTTTCACTTGTTTATAACTCAAAAACTTCTGAATTTAAACACCAACTGTAAAAGCCAATCTTATTTCCTCTTCTCAGACAATCTAAAAATGCAATAACATAGGAGCATTCCATTTAAAAAAGCATAACTTTGATATGTCACTGTCATATGGGACACTCTTTATACTCCAAAATAATTTTAAATTATGGTCATTGCGATTCTGTACTTGAATTTTCAAAAAGTTTTTCGAAAAAGTCCATCGTTTGGCCTACATATACATAAAAAAAATCACCCATTTCGGGGGTGAGTATTGGCCGGTGGAGGGGTTGGTCGGGGTCGCACGCGATGTCCAGCACCTCCATTGTGCTCAGCATCCTCGAAAACGGGGGGAAGGTTTTTTTTGCAGGGAAATGGATTGAAGCGCGGTTTAACTCTCTAGGGGGTGGTTTTTGGCCGTTTTGAGGGGTTGCGCAACCCCAAAGAGAAATTCTGACAACGGCATCGTGTTCAGCATCCTCGAAAACGGGGGAAGGAAGTAATCTTGTTCCGGCTCAAAATATTTACATGTTCGTCCGACTCACACACGCCACTATATCATTATAAAATGAGTGATGATGACTTATTACACGTGTGAAGAAAACCTTTTCATGACACTTCTCATGAAAATACGAACAAAGGAAAATACGATTTTCTTTTCATATGAAATCGAACACTTTTCGCTATCTCTCTATACCGTATCCATCGCTCCTAAAATTGTTGGAAAGTTATGTTTAAAGCCTCTCTTGTTATACAATGGCAACAAGATAATCCCCTCCAAACATATCCGCAAAATGCTCACCGAAGGTTCCTAAATAACCGCGAGGAATTTCGAGTCAATTACGTTGGCTAACGTTTTAATTTTTCGTATTCCAGTCACGTTCCTAACGGAATTGCCATTGGGTTTAAGTTTTTAAACATTATCCGGATGAAATTTCCGCCATATGACGCCAGCCAAATTCATCATAAGAAGCAGGGCCGGAAGCAGTAATCCTTTCACAAACAGCAGGGTTATTTTTTAGATGAAAAGCTCGTACCTGCCTGGAAGGAATACAGAGTTGTTTTCCTCGAGCATTTCCCATCCTCCTTCGAGTTTTTCGCTGGATATTGCTCTTTCACTTTTAATTTTGCCAGGTCGACGGAAAATGTGAACAAAAAAACCCCGATGTCATATTATTGTGGTTGCAGTTGTTGTTTTTTGAATACATATAGGTACAAGCATTCTTGGACTTTCATTATATGTACCGTGGATATTTTGCTGCGTTAGTTCTTTAGGGTAAGGATCTTGAATAATGCAGAGCTTTCCCGCTTTGTCTCAACAAGATAGGAAATATTACTGAACATTGTTGAACATCTTGAGTAATTTAGATTTTACAAAAGTAGGTAGGTAAGTAGTTGTTCTTTTTGCTACAAATAAACTTCCGTCTGCAAAGTTAATTGAAACAATAGGATGAGGCTGTATTGATTGAACATTCCTCTTTTTACTTTATTGTTATATAATTTAAATTATGTTGTCTTTCGTTTCGCGTATAATTCTAAATGCATGACAGATCTAAATTCAAACTGATACATAATATTCCAGAATGCAAATTTTGCCATCGCTCGAGGGTATTAATTTACCTACTGCAAATTGAAACAAAAGCAAAATTTTAGTCGTAAAGAGAGAGAGAGAGAGAGAGAAAATACAAACACATTGGTTCGAATAATTAATTATTCATAAGACTGAAACATTTAGTGCTGATTCTTCTAAAAATTTGTTTGTAATTCTATTTTACACCTACCTAACAAAAATAATTATTTATAAATACGATAAACGACCCAAGATGTTACTAACTATTTTGATCCTATTTCAGATAGTTGCTTAGAAATTAGGTACATACTTATCAGGATAAAAATTTAAATTTTAAACACAGGAACTTTTCCCCCAATCAATTTAATTGATATTTGATTTTCCACTTTTACGATGATTAACATAAACTAACAAAGAAGGGGATTGAAATCGCGTGATGCTCGGGTTTTGAAAATTGGCTTTCTTACTTTCTGAATCCATAATTTCGTAGAATTCAATCTAAAAGGCGGAATCGTTCAGTCAGAACTTCAAGGAATCAATGAATGCAAAAACGAGAATTTTCCTGATTTAGGAAATATTTCGCACCAAATTACTCAAAGGCAATTTTCCTTTTATATGATGTTTTCTTTACCACTTTTATACCGCAGCTGCTTTCAAGAAATTGCTGTTAAAAATCCAACATCCTTTTAAGTAGACATTTCCAGTTCTATTCGTTCTTGTATGACCTCAACCAACATTCGAACAAACGTGGGAAGAAACATTTTTCAGTTACCTCAAAAATCTAATTAGGTATTAAAGCTATTGAAACGATTAAATATTACCAATTCACCACTATTCCGTTTCCTTATATACCATATACCAAATAACCAGCATCAATAACTTACCTATAATATCAATTATTTCGAACCGTACTAATTCTACTTGACAACTCCAATAATAGGACAAAATATGTCCTCTCATGTTACTAAGGAACTAAGGGCTCCGAATATCTTAACATTAGCGAGATCCCTAACTAGTTTCCTGCTAGGATCTTTAATGACTCGAATATCTAGAATACCGTTGCGGTCTATATCGACAGGATAATCAGTTATAGTGACAAGAACCACGTCTCTGGAACATGAGCAATTTGGAAATTCCTTACGTGATGTATGAGGTAAACTGTCAGTTTATGTGCTGGAAAAGCACATTAGATTTTCACAATAATAGTTTGATACGCCCCATGAATTTAGTCCTGGAATTAAGGGTAAGATGAGGGATCTCAATCTATTGGTGATATACCTATAGGGCGTATATATCAACTCAATTTAGGCAACTGTGAAGGGCATGTAGGCCTCATCAAGATGAAACGTTATTTCTCAAAGTTTTTGGATTTGGATCTTTGTTCCTGAAATATTGCAGACTTCATGGGTTTCGTTATTTGGCTACATTTCGGAAATTTTCAGTTTCCCTCCAAATGAAAGTTAATTTGAAAATCTAACTGAAATCTATCTGCAGTCACAACTTTCATGTTGAAGTCCAGTAACATCTCTGTTGTATAAAAATGGAGACCTTTTTGGCATTTTTAAATTGAAAAAAAAATTGAGAAAAAGTTTCAAAAGAATATCAAAAGTAGATTTCGTTAGGGTGAAAACTAGAAAATGTTGGATCTATGAGAGTTATTGGAGATATATTGGAGATAGCCATATTTCATGTTAAAAATTACATCCTAGGTTAACTTGATGCAATTCAAGAGTATTTTTTCATTTTGAATATTAGTACATGTCGTCTATTTCAAAATTAGAAATAAGCCCCTCAGAAAAACTGGCCTTCTCTTAATTTAATTATACAGGGTCATAACTACTATTGCGTGACTCACTATACAAGCATAATGAGAGTTGTAAAATACAGGGTTGATTAAATTACAGAAAACATGCACAATTTTATATACGTATTAGGAATCTGATAAAAAATTCAAGATAACTTCAGTTGTTGCTAAAATATGCTGAAAAAACTTAAATATAGAAATTTATTATTTTATCCATAATATCTTTTTTATTAGGTACTGAAAATATTTCTTGTAGGCTTATAATAGGTACAGTTTGCTCCAAAAAATTTCTAATTGAAATCTAACCATTTGGGCTCTAGGGCTGTTTGATTAAATAATAAATTTTACCATATATTTTCATGTTTAATAAATCAAGCATGCCTTGAGCATTTTTCTGTTTTCTGTGTAGGTGAGTTACCTCTTCTTCTATGAAATATCGAAAAAAATTCACTGAAAAAAGTTACTCCGGATTCAAAATTATGCACACATCGGCTTACTTTTTATGAATTTTTGTTTTGGAAAAATCAGGAGGTAACTTTTTTTGGAAAAATATCTTTTGGAAATAATATTTGAAGATCAAATTTGATTTTCTAAGCAAATAATAACAAAAATCTAAAAATATGCTCTGTGCTAAAGTCTTAAGTCTACAACGACTTAAGTTTCCAAGGCATAATATTATTTTAATTAATGTTAGAATTAATACTCGTTTAGAACACCGATTGTGTAAAACGCTAACGCCAATATTCCTAAATTACTCGCATTTCCATATTATAAAAAAGGGAAATCAATCATTAAAAAATTGAGAAAAAAATTAAGAAAAATATTTCAAAAAATGTAAAATTTAATCAAAGTAAGCTAATGGTGATAAAATTTGGCTTGTATGTAAAATTTTAAATTTTGAGCAACTTTTTTTTCCATAAAATTTTTTGATATTTCGTGCAGAAGATGAGAGTACTTACCTTAACACAGAAAACAAACAGAATAGTCTTGTCAGGGTATGCTTGATTTAATAATCATGAAAATACCTATGATAAAATTTATGTTTGTGCTGATTAGCAATCTGAAAAAAAAATCTGAGCTGCCATTATTAGTTGTCAAAATATTGGAAAAAATAAAAAAAAGGAAATTTTTGTTTTTATTTTTTCATTTAATGACCAATCTAGCTCGCCAGTTTTAATCGCAACACTATTACTGAGGACGCTTTTCAACAAGAACTCCAAAAATAATTTTGCAACTTTCGATTTTCTTATGGGTGCCGTATTGGATTTTCCCTTTTTGAACGCACTTTATTTTTTCTCATTTCTTGAGTTTTTTTTTCCCACGTCCATAAGAAAAAAATTACTATCGATTTTTCGCCATCCTAATAATTATTATTGAAACACTTTTCGACAAGAAAAAAAAGTTCAAATTGCTCCAGCTCTTAAGATGGCGAAAAATCGATAGATATCTTTTTTTCTATGCAGCCATATTGGATTTAAAAAAAATATTATGACAAAGAGTACATATACATCATAGGAATCAGAAAAATAAATTGCGTTCAAAAAGGGAAAAATCCAACATGGTGGTCATAAGAAAATCGGAAGTTGATTATCGATGTTTCCTCATCTAGAGAACTACAGCGATTTGAAAATTATTTTTTGATTCGTTGTTGAAAAGTGTCCTTATAATGTTTCGATTAAAACCGGCTAGCTTAATTGGTCATTAAATAGAATCAAAAAATTGCAAATTTGGAATTTTTTCCAATATTTTGATAACGAATAATGAAAGCTCAGATTCTTTCTTCAGATAACTAATCATGCAGCACAAAAATACGCAAATTTGGCCTCATTTAATCCACTTCGTGTCTCTTAAGATAATTGAGATACCTAGGCATTTTCTCTAAAAACGGGCACCCTGCATAAATATAAGCCGTTATGCGATATCTACATCCATCTAGCAAAATTATTATTATACAGTACCTACAAAAAAACCTCAAAGTCCTATTAAACTTATTGATAATTAGATTTATAGAATTCGGTTTTCTTCGATATCAAGCAAATTTTGAACAGCGACAGTCAATGTTTGAATACTAAAGAAAGGTCCAAAAAATGTGACCTATGAAGTGAGAATTCCATTGAAAAATCCATAGGTATCCAGAATCCAATCTTTGAAAATAATATATTATGCTACTAGGAGTAGAAGGCGATCATTTAGTGTTGAGCTCAACTATTGCAGCTGTGGCGAAGCCGAGACCGTGTAATTGACCAAAAAGGAAAATATTCTTCTGCAGACGACATAAAATATACGATTTTTTCCGGAAGCTTTATTTAAAAAATAAGGTAAGAAAATAATTTGGGGATAAATACCATCAGGTATCAGGCACATTCTATCCATTTTAGGAACCGTTGATATTGAAAGTCATAAATTTGACGGGATTACGATCGTATACGAGTCCAGTTAGATGGTGGAATTTGCGATTTTTGCTGTGATTTTGTGACTTTTTTAAAGTGTAATATCTTCCTGCATTAAATATAAAACTACAATAGCATAAGCAAACATTTTTGTTTTAACTTAATACATTGTGACGAGTTGATAATATCAATAATGGACGACATAAAAAAGACAGTATAAATTTATGGATGATATATCCACATAATATCCTCATGAATTTACGGATTGGAATAATTGAATTGATTTCGGTTTTAGTTGTGGATAAATTGAAATGTCAATATCGACGTGAAGAGGATTAGTTACATGAATATTAGGAACAATCGGGAAATTGAATTCAGTCTACCAATGTAATGTTACCACTCGTTCAGCAGACACAGCAGGAGGAATTCCCAATTTTACCTACAAAAAATTATATACAAATAAAGTTCAATTTTTCCATTCTCCTGCATATTTTTAATTTTTAATAATTAGATTTGAGAAAAACTTATGCAAAACATAGATGATTTCCGAGTCTGAACCAAGTAAAAATCTTCCGGGCTGTTAGTTTAAAGTTGAATGGGCAGACAATCTACTTTTTTTATAAAAGATTCGTTTTTCAATTCAGGAAACTTCGTTCCTTTCACAACATGTGATCTTTCCCACGCACTGATTCTGTTGCGGGGCTAATAGCTAACACCCTTAAGCTGTGCTTAAAAGGCTACTTTTATGGAAGGTAAATCCATCTAAGTTCTCGATTTCTGCATTCCAATAAAAACAGAGCTCATCACGTAAAAGCGTTCTGTTTGATCAACTAATTTAAGTATGGTTGTTCGGGAACCGTTTATAGGGCGAAATCCTGACCTATTTATTCTGGAATTGATTAATTATTCGTAAAGTTTTTGTAATTGAAAGCGAAGGAGGGACGCTCGCTAGACAGAGCTCCATAAACTGAAGAATTGCTTAAAAAAAATGTTAAATAGGTCACTTTTTATGAAAGTTAACTAGTTTTGATATAAGGTGCATTATCATCATAATTATTATCACGCGCGGTAATCACCACATTTGAACAGTAGATATCTACAATGTTTATGTTTATGTTTATGTTTATGTTTATAACACCACGTTATATGTTATAAGAGAAAGCATTTATCGAGCGCTCTAAGTACCTTCCAACACGTGATATCTGATAAATATTTTTTTTGTTTCCTGGATTACAGAACATTCTACGAAGATATAGGATGTCTCAATTTTCTCAAATTTCAGGGAAGGATAATAATTATCTTCACATATTGATCCCAAGAAATATTATCAAATAAGATCGTCACAAGGAGTGCTTCTGAAAGTCATAATTTGTTCGTGGTAATATTTCCTTATACTTTTTATTAAATTTTCATATTTATTTTCTACTTGACACGCTGAATGGATAACGAAGCGAAAAATACTATCCTTAGATTTTTTCTATCTACCATCCAGGGCAATTATTATGACAGAAGTAGAAGTGTCACAAAGTACGAAAACTTATTGTTGTCGGCTAATTTCTTGACTGGCATTAACAACGAGATCTCATTTTGCAGATGATATAATTGGAAACGTAAAGCAAGAGAGAAATTTTTAATTAGGTCACCGGCAAAATCGTTATCATGGGTGCAATGTTTAAATAGCTTTAATTTTTTTATCATGCAGTTTTTTTAATAACTCCACAAAAAATGTTGTAGGAATGTAAAAACTTAATTTAATTCAAATGTCTAAATTTCTGAGCATGGTTTAGTCTGCTTTGAAACATCTGCTAGCGCCCATAAAAATTGTATCTAATATGAACCATCATCTAAGCACGCAGGGGCTGTGTTTTGTGTAGCCTGCTTATTAATTAATCCCACAATTAATAATAAGCGTCCATTATTAATTCTGGAAAAAATGCATCGAGCATAGAATTTGACCCATTAAACTTGAAAATTTGAGATAGATAGGAATAACAGATCAATCAAAATTGCGCAGGTTGTGGTATATAAAAAGCAAAGAAAAAGAAAGAGAAAGATCTTTTTACAAAAAAAAAAATGTTTTGCTATAACATTTGAAATAAAAAGGATAAATTAAAGATATTTAGTGGCTGTGTTAGGGTTGGGAGCTGCTCAAGGAATTAGGTAAACAGCAGACCCACCACCACCCTCGGAAATGAGAGCCGCTGAACACTCACGCACACTATGGTTGACTACTCTCGTCTCTAGCCACAAACCGAGGGTACATTTCTCAAAGGGAGTGTATGGTGGATGGAATGGGATTAAACTATTAGGTAACACAAAAATAACATTTCAAATGACGGTTTGGGAATTTCGAGTGAAAGGTCCTGGAGCTTGTAGCTTGTATTACATCTCACCAGCATCGTCACCATTATACAAAGACAGGTGGGGTAATAATAGTGATAGTATGAAAAACTAAAAAACATCCTAAACGAATTCGAAATTAACCGAATAATTCAAAGTCATGGATAATTCAGGATAATGTAAAAATAAGTAATTGCTTCAGCAATCAGCATTGAGTTCCTTTCGTTGAGTTAAGAAAGTTTGTTAAATTTGAGGTTTTCTCTTTTGTCAAAAGCTGGGTTTTCCAATTTTAATCCTAAATTTTGTCAAATTAGATTTACTTTATACCTACCATGCAAATGTTTTTCCAATATTTATGATACTGCGGCACGTAAGTGGGACAATCATAAAAAGTGAATAAAAAAGAAACCAATTTGACATAAAGGGAAATTAGTTGACTATTATGACTATAGTAACTTGGAAAATAGTAAAATCATTTGAGAAATTGAGAAACACAATAATTGTCAAAAGGAAACCAAGAGAAAAAGACTGTATGAATATTTTCATTCTTTAAGGTAATAAGTACCTTGAATTTATAACTTCAAAGAGAAATGGATATGCAGCCTATAATACAACATGACCAACATGATACAACATGTATAAAAATCCCGAATATCAAATATTATATTTTATATTTTCATACCTACTTACATACACTTTCATTAGATTATACAGAGTATCAGAGATGTAGGAAATGCCATAAATTAAAGAGAAGATTCTCTGGAATCAGATAAGTCAAACACTCCTAATAATTGTACAGGGTGTGTCATAAAAATACCGATAAACTTTGAGGGATAAGTAGTAGAAAATACATTATAAAAATAAAAATACAACTTTTTTGTTTCTTGAATTTTTTTCATACCTTTCTTCGTTTTTTGTGACATAAAACTAAAAGACTAAATTGATGTGGAAAATTTGATTTTAATTTCAATGATTTTATTTAATCAATTTTTCGACATGCAATGAAGCGTCTTTTATTGTATTTCTCGAAAAATGAAGAAAGATAGGTGCGAAAATATATCGAGAGAAATTAAAGGTATATTTTCAGTTGCCGAATCTGAAAAGAATATCAAAATTTAAAAAAAGTCAATGACGTACATTTTTCTTTGCAACAATATTGGCAAGGGTGCTAGCTCCCCTGCACTCCACTAGACTTAATAATTCAGTCTACTTGAGGCTAAAAAAGCTCCTTAATTATTATTACTGCAAATAACACTGCTTAGTTTCAACAAAATCGAATAAAAAATGTTTGAGATATTAATAAAAAACACATTTTTTTTTATCACACTGAATATCTTGAAAATGAAGCGTTTTTCGACAAATGTTTATGAAAAGAAAAAAATGTTTCTTTTGACGTTCCCTAGTACCCTTAAAAGTTTGTGGGTATATTTATGATACCCCCTCTATATTAATGTTCTTAAATATATAATTTTCAAGATACCTACATTGAGTCAAACATTTATAAAAAAAAAATGGTAATTTGTTGTGTATTTTGGAAACCGTTCAAGATATTTTTATGTGAAAATATGTGAAAATTTCAGGGACTGAAATATCTACCAAATGTCAAGATATTGGGGGGGGGGTCGCTCCGTATGTCTACTCCCCTTATTTTCTACGCCCCTGGATATTAATCTAATTTAAAAAAAAATCAACTTTCGTTCAATTAGGGCAAAAATCACCCCTGCATAATTTTCATTGTCGGCTGCGTTCTTCAGATATTGGTGTTAATGAAGATGAAGATTTTGTTCATTTTTTTCGAGTAGATGTGGTTATCTGCGAAAGTAAAAAATAAAAAATTCAACCTCCGGTACTTTCGCTCCTGGTAGACATCCCCATTTTTGAGTTTTTCGCACACTATATCTCGACCTTTAATGTGTCTATACCAAAATGGCATCATAACATCTTCAAGGGTTTCTAAAATACACATTAAATACAAATTAACATTTTTTTCACATAAGTGTGACACCCTGTACATTTAAAACGATGCATTTAAGGAGATATAGGTACCGAGTTGTAAGTGGTTTTTGGCCTATTTTAGTCCAGGGAATCTCCTGCATAATTTATGACACTCATCATCTCTGAGACACTCTGTATATAATTATTGTAAATATACAAGATGAAAAATTGTAATAAAAGTTTTTTAGCTACGGAGATACAGGGTGTTACATAACGAGAGTCAGTTACTCATATTTAGGTATTTCCGTGTTAATACTACCTACCTGAAATTAATAAACATTTTTTGAAAACTGGGACACTTACGGTTATACCGGAAGTCAACATCAACTTCGTTATTTTAAACAGAACACTCTGTATATTTATACGTTTTTAAATTGTCTGAATTTGTCTTCTAGTTCTCAGAATTATTTTAATATTTCAGAGAAAACCATTAGATTTTGTTGTAAAAAAAGAAAAAAGTAGTAAGACTGACAGCTGACGTAATTCGTCTAATTTTCTGCCGGGTTTGTTTCAATTATTTAATTATTTTTTAGGTGCATGGAAGGCTGCCGTATCTCAACTCACTCATGCTACCGCAGCTGACGTTCATGAAGCCTCATAACAGCACTATACATATGAAGCCGAATAATTGTCATATCTGACCAAAATCTGTCACTTATTATTATTATGCAATTTTAAGGGCCGGTCGCCTGAACATAATTAAAAATATTTCGGATAATTAATGTTTTTAAATTGCAAAGTTTTGAAAATATTATGGTGGAATATTTTCAGTGATCTTTTATTTTTTTTATCAGTAATCAACTCTTCTAAAAGGGAGAAGAATTTACTTAAAGCAATATTAGATGAATATTTTAATAAAACGGAGAATTTTAAAATTGTTGATTATTTGACATATTTTAATTACGTTCCTGCAACCGGGCATAAAAATGTTACAGAAAATTCATGATAGCATACGTCAGCTTCAAAAATATTTTATCCCAAATGTACTAAGAAGAAAACGTACGTAAACCCAAACCAATTTTTAAAATGAATCACGTAGGTAATCATTTATCTCCAAATAATTTCTCCAACTATTTACCAGATATTACTAGATCCAAATAAAGCTTTGAGAATACAACCAAAATACTGAACTTTTGTCAAGATATGGGAAACCAAGTAGAATAGCAACCACAAACAATAATCTTCAATAATTAATTCGGTATGTGGAATTTCTGGATTCTGAATCCAATTTGTTACTCATATGTTTTTACCTGCTTTGTGCTAAACCTTTGGAACATAATTGGTGGAAGAGAGCTTAAATTCCCGAATCCCTGACGTAGGTAGATATGTTATAAAGGAGTGCCGTATTATTACTTTGGCATTACATTGAGACGATTTATTAGATCCAGGTAAACGTTTCGGGTTGCAGTTGAAATCATGGATCAAAAATGGAGCTTTCGATAAATCATTGATAGAGTCTATTTTTAACATTCTGGAATGTATGATTTTTTCTTTCGATTAGGTTACATAACTGAATATCAAGATCAGTGGAGGTTTTATAATGGGTTATCGATTTTTTAATGCGTTTACATCATAGGCGAATCAGGATGAAGCAAAACTTTCCTTTTCTTGCTAACAATTAAAATCTTATCTCACGTGTTGATGTACAGATTCAATGCTAAAATTTCTTTTAAATGCCAAGAAATTCATCTTAACTACGTAATGTACACTACTGGGAACTAGGAATATCATTTGCGAGGATTCGTGTCAAGTATATTGCATAATGCCAGACTTCTAGGTACCTAAGCTGCGCTTAGGCAATATCTGTGCACAAAAAGAGTTGTCTGAATTTTTTCGACACAAGTCTGAAGTGTCTCCGAGTGGAAAAATTAAGTGACTGCGTATAAAATTTAAAAACTATTTAAAAATCGGAACCTTAGTAAAGTAAGTGTTCTCAAAGGGGGGCGATCAACGAGTTTTTCTTGTACGAGCTAGAAGCGTCCACCTCCAATAACCCCAACTTAACAAGTAATCGTCCTCAGGATCCTGTCAGAAGCTTAACCGAAGTTGAGATAGATAAGTTAGTTAGTATCTACTCCCCTGATCCTCATAGAAAGTTTTGCTAATTCAGTAGACCATTAGGGAATATTTGTTGATACAGAACGATGAAACAAAATAATTGCTGCTTGGGTTGTAGGAGTTATTTTTGAAGATTATAATTTTACTGAATCCTTAATTTTTCAAAGTACTCCTATATTAAAAGTATAAATAGGAAATTAACTAACAAATAATGGAATTGTAATTAGCTTTGTAGAAATTGTTTCCTAATAAAAATAGTATATTATGCAACGAGCTTATAATGAAGGCTATTAATACGCGAGTATGATGGTTAAGATATGAGCCGTAGGCGAGTGTCTTAACCATCATAAGAGCGTATTAATAGCCATTATCTGCGAGTTCCATACACTATTTTTTCTACGACCCTTTTTTTTCATAGAAAAGATTAAAAAATTATATATTTTAACAATGACCCGTGTACCTACAATTGCGGATGATTGAGGTTAAGATAGGTTGCTATTTGTTTACGCATTTTACCAAATTTTCTCTTCGTCGCTAAGATTATTCTGCTGAGACATGTTTTAGTATCAAGTTTAAAGGGCACTACTCACTACTGCGTAATTTTTATTATCCGAAGTTCGAATTCCGAATTTTACGCTTTGATTTTGAGATTAATAATAATTAATAACATTGACAGCCAATAATTACGATATTGTTTACCTGCGCACGCGACGGCCGCAGCGTTGCCGCTTTGAATACTATCTCGGAGCGCTACGAATAATATAATACTTTATCTTCCTATCTTTTACACGATATACCTACCTATCAAATTAATTAAGGTAACATAAAATCTTGATAAATTTCCTTTGAATGTTACTTATGTTCTAAATTAAATAAACGTTCAGAATTTTTTTTCAGAAATACAGAACTTATATCACAAGGCAATTTTTGTCGTGAGTATGACAACTCTGTGACTTCGGTTGGTTTGGACCGACCCGATTGTGAGCGAAAAGGACCCGATTCGATTGCAAATGCTCCTCTGTCATTTGATAGCTTGACCAGTGCTTTAATGAAAATTTGTATCTTAATGAGACCCATTAAAGCACTGGTGATTCATATTTAATATGCATATTAAAGGTTAGGAGTAGAAAAAATTATTTTCGAAGAGGTTTTTCTACACTTTGATTCATCATTGCATACCTACAATGCGTACAATAATAATTTAATTGTACTTACTATAATAGTAACATAGAGTTATTTACATAGTAATAAATAGTCGCCTTATATAAATATTTACGCACGTACGAGAAAAACATCGTGTCGCAAAAAAATACATTTAAAAGTCCGCATTCATCAAAGTTGGAAAATATAACTTTGGGGTTAAATTTTTGCATTTTTGACAGCTGATTGATTTAATACTCTAACTCTAGGATTGCTATGAATTTTCAACCAATCAACTGTAGGTATTAAAATATAACTGAAGGGTTATATTTCCTGATGAATAGAGGAACCTGTTTTGAAAAAATTTTTTTTAGAAAATTTAAAAGGCATTCGTTTGTCCAGGGTTTCTCCACATTTGTCCAACCAAAATTTTTGTTTGTTCAGACTTCAAAAGAAAGTTCTGGAAAAAAAAATTTACATCAACACCCTATGAACAGATTTCGTTAATTTCATTAATTTTACACGTTTGTTCAACAGAAATTCCCGTTTGTCAACCGTTCAACGCAAAGTTTAAAAAATTGACAACAGCATCAAATGCGAATTTTCATTAAATTCAAACCGCAAATTTTGTCCACGATTTGTTTACGTTTGTGCAACTCGAATTTACGTTTGTCCACACAGTTATGAGCAAACTAAAAAAATGGACAGCAGCTCCAAATACGAATTTCCATAAGAATCAAGCGGCATTCGTTTGTCCACGATTTAGGTAGTAACGTTTGCTCAACCAAAATTTTCGTTTATCCACCCTTAAAAAAATGGCAAAATAACTTTAGTTACACCAACATCATCATGAAAAGATTTCCTTAATTTTCAAATGCCATTCGTTTGTCCGCCATTTGACCACGTTTGTCCAACAGAAATTTTTGTTTTTCTACCCTCCAAAATAAAGTTACGGAAAAAAATCACAGCAACACCAAATGCGAATTTTCATAAAATTCAAACGACATTCGTTTGTTCAGAATTTGTGCACGCCTATTCAACTAAAATTTTCGTTTAAAGAACATTTTCCCCCTCAAAGAACATTCATCCAATGGATCGACAAAGGAGAATAATAAACGACTCATATTTATAACACCCTAATGAGCATTCCAGTGCGTATATTGAAGAAAATTCAGTCGTAAGTGCTCAGGGCCATTTGAAAATATATACAAAATGTATTTTTTTTTTAATATGACCGAATTTTTCTCTTAACGGTGGAGAAACTAAAATTTTTGTGGAAAACGTGGAAAAATCGTGTACAAAAGAAGAGCCGTTTGAATTTAATAAAAATTCGCATTTGATGCTGCGGTCAAATTAATTTTGTCATAACTTTTTTTTAAGTATGGACAAGCAAAAATTTTGTTTGGACAAACCGTGGACAAACGAATGCCGTTAGAATTTTATGAAAATTTAAATAGGTGTTGCTTTGATTTTTTCAAGTTGGTCAGAACTTTTTTCTGGAGGGTGCAAAAACGAAAATTTTTGTTGGACAAATGTATAAATATTGTGGACAAACGAATGGCGTTTGAAAATTAATGAAATATGTTCATGAGGGTGCTGCGATGTAAATTTTTTTTTATTTGGCCGTAACTTTTAATTTGGAGGGTGGTCAAACGACCATTTTTGTTGGACAAACGAATGCCGTCAAAGTTTGAAAAAAATTACCACTTAGGGGTGCCGTGCAACTTCACTAAGCTATGTTCAGTCGGTACTTCTTTAATTAAAAAAAATAAAATAATATAAAACAATAAAATAAAAAACAATCTTGAACAAATTGATACGTTAGGGGTTTTGGAGGTCGCTGAAGAAGAATGCAATGTTAAAAAAATATAATTTCAAAATAACGAATCCAATATTGCCGTCTTTTTTTTTAATTTTTTAATCTAGTTAGCTGCAAGATTGTTCCCCTATTTAATTTTTTTTAAGCGTAATTCGATCAATTAGACAAAAGTTATAACGAATCTAGTGAAGCGCTTCAGCGCTTGTGGCCGAGCGCCTCTGGAGCGTTGCCCAGAAAAAAAAAAATTCTGCAGCTTACAGTTTTCATTTTTGAAAAAATTTTAGATACATTTTTTAAGTAAAATTGCCTTTTTCTTTCGAATGTCATTTATTATTTTCTTTTATTGTTTTTTTGAGATATATCGTAAACAATCGTAAACTAAGCTACAGCTCTACGGTTGGTAACTTTTTACATATTGTTCCTAACCTTTTTCCTAACAACAAATGTTAAGTAAAAAGTTACCTTTTTCGCCAATTTTTCCAAAGTAGATATATAATTTTTCTCCACTAATTGGAGTAAAATTGGCGAAAAAGGTAACTTTTTACTTAACATTTGTTGTTAGGAAAAATGTTAGGAAACTTTTTTAAGTGATTCTTATACAGAAAACCTAGGAGAAAACTTTACAGTATATTTTATAGTAGCTGTAGAAAAAGTATTACATGCAATCGGTGATTAAAATGTTCATGCCGTGATTTAGCTTTGATGCAAATTCCGCAATTCAAGTCAAACACTTGTATTTACAAACAATGTAGTATTAGATAAATAATTATTTTAAATAATTGACTAGGTGTCCTTATGACCAGTATAATATATTTGATGAATTTTATTGGGATTTAGGTTCTAATTTAAATTTGCCACTAAAGATTCTTTACAGAACAAATTAGAAAAACTTTCGTACAGCATGCGAGGAGAAGACTGAAGACATGGACAGTACCGTTTCGTCCTTATTATGGACTCATCAGCATATCATATCAGTCAGCTCTAAACCACACATGATATACGAAATTTGGAAGTTCTATGTATTCTAACTGGTGTTTTCGTTTTGTAGTGGCTTTTAATTTCAAATGAGGGAGTAGGCAACCAGAGAAACGTGTAATATATTATATAATCAAATAAGTGGTTCAATAAAAATAATCATAAATCTTATGACCAGTGTTTTTGTTACCATGTAGTAAAAAAAAAAAAATAAGTTTCAATCAAAAATATATTTTTAATATAAATTAAATTTATTTAGAAGCTAACATATAATATAAAATACTTTTTTTAAATAATAAAATAACTCGATTTTAATGGTAGAATTTAAAGATTCCCTTCTAAATAATTATAGAAACTGACCAGCTACTTTTATCAAGTCATCATTGATCACATTAATTATCGAACTTGGTGGAATAGAGGACGGTGGAATAATTATTATCAAAAGAGTGGAATAAAAACAAAATATTCCAATGGAGAGCCATTCAAAATTATTATGAAATTAGATTGAATATTTTTCTACAATTCACAAAGCCGAACTTTATTTGTTTACGCTTCAACAAAATCGATCATTAATTAAGGTTCAATTAACCTGTAAAAGCGCAATCCAGGCCACCGCATTTCAGTGGGATATCCACGAAAAAAAAAAAATAACAAAAAGACAAAAAATTCAATAACCTGTTTTGCATCATGGTTTACATGTGGCAATAACGCGTACAGTCAGACTATTACCCGACAAAGAAATACGATAACACACGACCGTCTACCAATATGTCTTCTTTCATAACAAATCCAATATTAAAAAGCTCATTAAAAGTGCAAATACCGCGCTTTAATCATGCTAAAAGAGGAGCACATGACTTACGCTGCAATAGACTTGGATAGCGGCCAGCGTTCCATTGAAGCCTGGTACTTCATGTTCTCTATTTGCTTCTTCAAGGCGTCCTTGTCCATGGCTGAGATAGTACTGGCGTCCATCGGGTGCGGTTGGCAGCGCCGTCGGGTCACGCAAGCGTCGTTTTGTCGTCGGGAAGACGCCCGATAGATGGCGACACCGGGATCGGAGGGTGGAATTGCCTAAGGGTTAAATAAAGTTATTTCAACTGACAAGTCTTGATTGTAGAGTTCTAAATCTGGTAGTTGTCTCTCGTAAATCTCATTTTATGGTAGATGATGGACATTTATATGCTGCGGTTTTATTGGTTTTGGCGGAGAAAGTTACGATTGTATTGTTCAGTCATGCTTGATAGAATGGATTTCAGGGAATCAGAATTTCAAGGAATTTCGATAAATTTTATTCGTTTAATGTGATTTTTCCATCAAAGTTGAAAATAAAGTCTTGATGTTTAAAAAAATATTTGCATTTATTATTAGCTGTAAATTAATTATGCAGATAAACATAATGTATATAGAAGCTTATACTTTATCCGAACTGTACAGAATTACATCTCACTGTATCAACTCTCCTATACAACTTGAACTCTAAGTTCTTCTAAGCGAAACTAAAGTAAAGAAATATACGGTAACTTTATTCAAATGTGAACGTCTGAGTAGAAGTTACATGCATTCAAGCAACTTTATCATGTTTATGGTGGAAATTTATTTTGTCTAAATTATCTGTCGTAGCTCCTACTTCTACTTGTAGTAAGCTCATGCTAGAAATGCAAAAACAAGAATCTTTTATTACAATAATTTGAAGTTTCTAAGATAGAGATCTTGAAAATATTGTATCAAAAAGTTTGTGTTTTGTGGTTCATGGGGTAATCATAAACATGTCATAAAGGTTTATGACATTATCGTTTCCATTTATATCTTATAAAACTAGGAAGCTAAAATTATCTTAAATTTCCCAATCTGTCGCAAATAACTATTCATAATAGTAAAAGTTCAGAGGATTTATTTTATTTCGATTCCATGACCACCAATAATAATAATTATTGAATTACTTATACTTTAGTTAGAGCAAGGCTACTTTGCATTTCATTTACTTTGAAATATTATGCTCTTGTCATTATTCTTGCTGTCTTTATTAAGAAATAAATCAATAAATAATAGTACTATGGGCATTTTCGTCTCCAAAGTCAACCGGGAACTGGTTTAAGCCAAGGCGAGGAGATGAGCTACGTGGTACCTACCATTTTTTACATTTGCGATGGCTAAGAAGGCTCTTAGTAGCGTGTGTGAGTCGGAAAAAAACACGAAAATTGTAAGTATTTTGAGCCGGAACAAGATTACTTCCCTCCCCCGTTTTCGAGGATGCTAAACACGATGCCGTTGTCAGAATTGCGCATCAAAACGGCCAAAAGCCGGTCTATTAGAGAGATAAACCACGCTTCAATCCATTTCCCTGCAAAAAAAAAACCTTCCCCCCGTTTTCGAGGATGCTGAGCACAATGGAGGTACTGGACATCGCGTGCGACCCCGACCAACCCCTCCACCGGCCAATACTCACCCCCGAAATGGGTGATTTTTTTTTATGTATATGTATGCCAAACGATGGACTTTTTCGAAAAACTTTTTGAAAATTCAAGTACAGAATCACAATGGCAATAATTTAAAATTATTTTGGAGTATAAAGAGTGTCCCATATGACAGTGACATATCAAAGTTATGTTTTTTTTTTTAAATGGAATGCTCCTATGTTATTGCATTTTTAGATTGTCTGAGAAGAGGAAATAAGATTGGCTTTTACAGTTGGTGTTTAAATTCAGAAGTTTTTGAGTTATAAACAAGTGAAAATCGTAATTTTTCGAGTTCAAGGCCCTGTACAACGAAAAGGATTCAAGATAGAGAAAAACGGCTTACATGTCCCTATTTTAACTTTTTATGTACTATCCTATGGTATAGTTTGTACTTTCTTTGATTTTTTATTTGGCGACGCGTGGAGAAATCTCAGATTTTTTCAAATTTTTTATCACCCTGTATAAACATTTCATCTACATCATAGGATAGTACATCAGATCCAACGAAACCTAAGGTACAGAGTGGCCTAATTTCTATGTTTGTATAGGAAATCTTCATAACTATAAGAGATGCAGAAAAATGGACCGCGCATCATGGATCTTTTTTTTTCTTAGGAAACGTCAATGGTGAAAACTTAAAAATTTGCAATCGTCTTTTGTTTTCGAGTTATAGACAAAAACTCGTTTTGTTTTCCATTCGTTCCAAGTAGAGGGAAATAATTTACACATTCTACCCATGCTTTCTTAACATGAATGCAATGGCGTAGCAATTTTATTTTATTTTTTTATTTTATTTTTTTTATTTGTTTTACACAGGAACTCTGGCTGGGTGACTGGTAGGAGGTACTGGTAGTAGAAAAAAAACAGGTTTAAGAGCAGTAACAAAACTAGTAAAAGCTTCATTTTACCCACTATACAGGGTGTTCTACAAGCTCTATGACAAACTTTGACAGATGGTAGGTTGCTTGATTTTAAACATATTTTTTTTAATAAACATGGGTCCGATTCGTTTTTGTTTAGAAGTTACAAGCATTTAAAGAATCTTAATTTTTTCAATCAATCGTAATTTTTTAGAGTTTATTGATGACGTGCAACTCAATATTATTCAAAATATGTGGTATCAGCATGACGGTGCACCACCACATAGAGGAAGACAAGTTGCTGCTTGGCTAAATGAACATTTCCCGAATAAATGGATAGGTCAAGGAGGTCCAATATCATGGCCACCTCGTTCTCCCGATCTGAATCCTCTGGATTTTTATTTATGGGGACACATGAAGCAGCTGGTCTACCATGTTGAAATCGCTACCCATCAGCAGTTACTTGAAAGAATTCAAGATGCAGCTAACCAAATAAGAAATGATCCAAATCTCTTTCTTCGAGTGACCGAATCTTTAGTTCGTCGATGTGAGGCTTGCATTCAAGCTGAGAGTGGACATTTCGAACAATTTTTATAGTCTTAAGTTTTGTGATTATCATTTAATTTAAATTTTTATTGTTGATTGTTAATAAAGGTTAAATGCTTGTAACTTCTAAACAAAAACGAATCGGACCCATGTTTACTAAAAAAAATATGTTTAAAATCAAGCAACCTACCATCTGTCAAAGTTTGTCATAGAGCTTGTAGAACACCCTGTATATGTGTATATGACTCCTCCAGTCCTACCTTTACAGGCGATGATGGAAAAGTACTGAAATACAGAACCTCCTGATTATCATGAGAATCGACGCAAACTCTCATCAGACAGTAACGAGAAGCAACAACATGAACAAGAAAAGTGAGTTTGTAGGGAAATGTGCATCCTCTCCGGCAATCAGGCCAGTCTGAACGTCCTTGCATGGTATAAAAACAGATCAAAGTTGGTCGGTGTAGTTAAAAGTAATACTATGCAATACAATACAATCATTTAGGCCTTGTATAAATAAGTCTTCCAAAGGTAGGTACATATTATTGACATATTCAACGACATGTGAAATTGCCGTCATATCAATAACCTAAAACAATTGAATGTAAATGCATGGAAATCAAATTAGACTCGCTGCCAATTACAACAAGAATTGATATTTACCCATGAAATGATCTAGAACAATAATTAACAAGCCGTTTAGGTAATAATATAGTAATTGTATGAGTTTATGAATTCTTTGTACCTCTATAATGAATATATTATGAAATTCTCCATTAAGAATCTCATTAAAAAAATTGTGTGCTTTAGGGTTTTGGAAATCTTTAAATTTATTTTGGAAGTAACTAAAGCAAATACTTGATGATGGCTGATGCGGAGGTGATATTATGATACAGAGAGCTAAAGATAGAGATCATTATGCCATATTCAACCATTTGTTTGAATAACGATGAACTGCATTCTTCTAAATTGTCTTCTTGATACTAAGCGATTTCAGGACAATCTCTAACACCATCAAATGTACAATTGTCCCAAATTTGAATGTTTTCTTCTTATTATTATAAGTCTATTGTGTCATCGTGCCTTTATCAAAACACCAGGGGACTTAGATCCAAAACGGTTGATTTCTTCAATTTTATGTGCTACTGCAGTGTGGACCTCATTGCCATTACTGAGACCTGGCTCCGCGCTGGAATCAACGACTCAGAGCTTTTTCCGTCACATTTTTCCGTGTTTCGTAAAGACAGAAATTACTCTTCTCTGGATTGCTCGCGTGGAGGCGGGGTGCTATTGGCGGTCCAAGGTGACTATATTGTGAGTGGAATAGATCTGTCTGGTGTTTATGAATCTGTGAAATCAATTGATGTGACAGGTGTTAAGATCATGTATTATAATGTAAAGAGTATGATTTTTGTTGTGTACATTCCTCCCGATATCTTGCTTGGTGAGTATGAACTCTTTCTCGATTTAATTGGCAATTTTCTTCACGAAGACTATAAGACTTTCATCATTGGTGACTTTAATACGCCTTCGTATGAATCCGGAATTCGCTGCCAATTCAGTCGTGCACTCCAGAATTTTTGTGAGCTTAATAACTTCTGCAAGTTCAATAACACCCGCAACTCGGAGGGCCGAATTCTTGACCTGATGCTCTCAGTACATCCTTGTAGGGTCTCGAAGTCCGAGTTTTTACCCGTTACCGAATATACCCACCATCCGTCACTGGCTATCGATATTGAATTCTCCCTGAGCAAATCTCATAACTTCTCGCGTGGGGAAAAGGATGGAGAATACAATTTTAGGAGGGCTGATTTTCCTGCCCTATATGGTTCTATTGCTTCCATTGACTGGGGCTTTCTCGATGATTGTATGGACGTTGATGAGGCCTGTCAGCGGTTTTATGATGTTCTCAGGTGCACCTTTGACAAGTGCGTTCCCAGGTACGGCAGGGGACATCACCCCGGACTTCGTTACCCACCATGGTTTGGATCAGACCTTGTTAGGGCTGTCAAGGTTAAGCACAACGCTTTTAAGAGATACAAAAAGAGTAAATCCGTGGAAGATTATGATCTTTTCAGGGTCCAGCGCTCACGAGTCTCTCTGGCTGACTGCGTGACTTCGTGCGTTCTAGTGAGGAGGCTATTTCTAACGATCCTGCCAGAATATGGTCATATGTTAAAGTTAAAAAGTCTCATTACATACTCGTATACCGGGCGAACTCAAATTTCAAGGTGTCACGATGTCTGACCCCCAGACGATAGTAGATGCTTTTGCTTCGTACTTTGGAGGTGTATTTGTTGATTCAGACCCATTACTTCTCGATCATGCCCCCGATTTACCGTGGGACTGCGATTGTGTTTCTGTTTCTTTCTTTTCGGATGAAGAGATACTCACGGCATTAAAGAGGTCGTCTAATAAGATGACAGCGGGTTCGGACGGTATACCAAGCTTTGTGTTAAGAGACTGTGCACAGGTCCTCGTGACTCCCTTGAGAGTGATCTTCAACTTAATTCTTCGCACTGCTAAATTACCCTTGCTTTGGAAGCGAGCCTCTATTGTCCCCGTTTTCAAGAAAGGAGACAACACCATGGTTCAAAACTACAGGCCTATCTCCATTTTATGCAATTTTTCAAAAAGATTTGAATCTTTGGTATACAAGCGATTATATTATGCAGTAAGGGGGCGTATTGCTATTTATCAACACGGATTCGTGGCTGGGCGCTCCACGATCACCAATCTGACTTGTTTCAAACAGTTTACTTCTGAGCATGTTGATTGTGGTGGGCAGGTAGATACTATTTACACGGATTTTAGTAAGGCCTTTGATCAGATTGATCACTTCATCCTTTTGAGAAAATTGAGCGGGTATGGTTTCTCATCCAAGCTCTTGGACTTGATTAATTCTTATCTCACAGAGCGCACACAATATGTAAGATACAACAATTTCACATCTGTTTGCATCACTCCCACATCTGGCGTCCCTCAGGGATCAAACCTTGGGCCACTCCTATTCCTGCTTTTCATTAATGATATAGGAAATGATATTAAATGCAACAAACTTCTCTATGCAGATGACCTTAAGCTCTATATGAGTATCAATACTATCCAGGATTGTCTGGAACTTCAGCGGGATGTTGACTCTGTCGAATCATGGTGTTTAACTAATAAACTATTCTTGAATGTTGAAAAGTGCTGCTCCATGACGTTCATGTCGATCGTTTAGAGGGAATCCAGCGGAAGTTCTTGAAGTTCTTGCTATTTCGAATTGATGGCACCTACCCTCCAGTGGGTTATAGCCAATCGCTGATGTTGAACAGATTCAATCTTACCTCCCTATACATAAGACGAATCGTCAACAATGTGAAATTTTTGTTCAACTTGGTTGGTGGGAATATTGATTGTCGCTGGCTTCTTGGACGAATTGATTTCCGAGTACCCACTACCACTAATCTTCGTCGCGTGCCCACCTTCGGTGTTACTACTTGTCGAACGAATGTCCTATCGACTTCGCCTGTGGTATTAATGTGTAGCGAATTCAACGTAGTTGCTGATCGGTGTGACATCAGTGGTGACTCTTTCAGAGAGATCAAAAAACAAGTTGTTAATTGCTTTAGTGAAGAGTAGCGCCGAAACCTGCTGGATGGTTGAGGGTGTACAACGTAACTTGCTATGAGGTAAAGATGGAAAGGAATAGTATGCATATGAGGGCAAATTGCTCGCATTCATTATTGGCATAGCTCGTGCTCTGCTCCCTCATTGTCTACTTTGTATTGTATATTTAGTTTATCTTTAAGTTTTCTGGGTGATTTGTTAATGTATCTAGGCATACAAACTAACTTATTAGCTTATTTTAGTTTTTGATTGTGTGAATGTTTCCTGTTATTAGGTTTTCCCTGTACCTGTTGGAAATAAATTCTGTTATTATTATTATTATGCTCTATATTTTTGGTGCCAAGAAATCTACATTAACTTAAATTAAAAACATTTATATCATTTGTATTCCCACAAAAGGTAATAGTTCTTCCATTTAAATTTCATGCAGTTATTTTGTAATGCATTTATGGCGTTAAAGTTTATTTACCAGGTTCTTACATTAAAAAAATTGTTTTCTCGAGCTAAAATTCAAAGAGAAGTTTTTCTTAAAAGTATCGCGTGTAAATTCGCAGACCTTGATTCGGTGTAAAATGGGCAATAACTGAAAGGTGCGGCGCACGCACGAAAAGCTTCGACGTGGAAGTAGATGAGGAAAACGTGGAAGTTGCGTGACTTTGGGGCTCTCTCATTGGTACACGGGCTGACGCGTGACCTAGGACGCGCGTCTGGAAGAGAACAGCGAGGATGGCAAGCCTGCCAGGATCCTAATCGCTTTCTTTTGAAGAAGAAAAACCCTTCAGAGAGATCTCTCAGACCCACTCCAGACGGCCAGCCCATAGGTCACGTGGCTGATCAAGTGCCCATAATAAGCATAGAGAAGAACCTCAGGGGACACCGTGTGCTGAAGGCGGCTGAAAGGAAGCAGACACTAGCAAGGTGACGGCACAAATGATCTGTCTGAGCCGACCAGTTTAGGTTCTGGTCGATGTGGAAGCACTTCACGACACCCTTCGGCTCGATCAAGGTAACTTATTAATTCAATTTTTTCCTGTGCCTGTATCTTTTTAAAGAAAGAAGTATAATAGCTCCTAACAACTTATCTTAACAAAATTAGTCTTTTGAATTTTCATTTCGTTCATTTCGAGAAACTGCGTTGCAAACGAAGGACATTTAGCTGCGCGGCTATTGTGATTCTTTTCACGAACAGTGAAGAATTTTTTTCAACATCTAAGTAGTTGAGATCCACGCGTGTTGCCCGGTTAAACAAGAGTGTTTCCGGCAAGTCAGCTGCGGCATCTCATAACTTTCCTTTACCTTTCATTTTTAAAGTGGGGAGAAAGTGTCACGTTAGCATAATAATTTGCCACTTAGCTTGATCTCTCTATTTTGAAGTGTCAAAGAAAAAATTTCTTTTCAAAATTGCTACCTTTATCTCTCTTCCTTCTCTGACCTACACCAGCTTGGGCCCGCTAGCTTATGTTTTTCTCTCACGCAACCCCTACAATTTCAAACAAAAAGACACACAAATTAATTTACAAATAAATACTCGTTCTCGCGCTATATGGTCACAATTTTGTACAAACAGTTATGCATCCCCTCTCTTTTTATTGTCCATTGTTTTACCTTAATCGGTTCTAGAGAGTTCAGTAAAAAAAACCTTCAAGGCCGAAACTATAGTATACATTTTTGGACCCACGACGTTTATAGAAAATTTTCGCCATCGTATTTAATCAGGAATCATCCCTAAAATCTTCAACAAAACTTATTCTATAGTAGGATTAACTTTAAAAAGTCAGATGTGACGTCACACTAACCGTCCGAATTAATATTTTTAATTTCACCAGAAAATGTCAAACAGTTAATTGTCAAGTTGTAAAGGAGCGTAAATTATTGAAGAAATCATTCAAATAATGAATTGAATCGCTTACGTCAGTTTGAGAGCCACTGACAACTACATAAAATTTATTCACGTAATGACATTCTATCCTCTGTGTTGTGCATTTAATTCTCATTCAAAACCAATGTTGACGTATACTTATTTATGCGGGATGGAGTGTTTAGACAAACCGGACGGTTTCTACGAGAACCAGTAAATGAAACAAAATAAATCGAACTATCAAAAGGATGTGTATTCTTAATCGATACGTATGACTTTTTAGACTTTATTGGACTATAATATACCTAATACTCACTCTACCTTTATATTTAATAAAAATAAATAACAATAAACATGAACATAAACATTGCCAATGTATACTCTGAAGGAACTATGTCGGTTGTTGCTGCTGGGAATTTTTATTTTTTTATATTTTACCACCGAGAATGTACACAATGAAATTACAGATGAAAGGTAACCTTTTTTTCCACAGAAACGTTTCAGACTTTTTGTTCAAAATTTACCCCGGTAATCTACCCAAGGAAAAAAGGATTCATATCTAAAACATCTACGACGAGGCTTGTTTTCTGAATACGAGTTAATTTTTTGCAGAAAATTCTAAACCCCCACCTCTCCGGTTATCTGCTTCAAAGCTTCCCATAATCAAGCCCGTATAAAGTTCTCAGTAGGCTTTGAATTAAGAGAAGATGTTACTAGGTACTTATATTGTATGAATAAATTAACAATAATTACTAGAAAATTTGATTTTTTATATACTTTTTCTAAATAGTTGATATTAATAAATAAAATATTTAAAAAAATAACGTTCATCATCTACTAGGAGGATTATTGGGTCATAGTTTAGTAACACATCCATAATTATCAAGTGACATGTGTCTTTCTGTATTTAATCAATCAAATAAAAAATTATTGATTCTGAGGGGGGTGGGGGGTTAAAATTTAAGGTTTAATTCTGAATTTCTACCGCTTTCAGTATTTTTTGAAGCTCCAATAAGATTCATAACGTGTTATTTTTATCCAGGTCAGGATTCAGAATAATAAAGTAAATAGAGTACATAACAAAAATAATATGATTCATGAAAATAATAAACAAAACTTTCCATTAAATTCAAAACTATTATAAGAGAAATAAACTATACCGAAATGGTGACTTATAAGAGAACAAATTGTTATTATTTCTACTATACATGTATAGGTACTCACCTGTAGTATCAATTCCAAAAATGTAATCACTTAGGAACTAGATTTTTGTAGATTAAATAACAAACCACCAGTTATATTTTCTATGAGATAGTAATATAACAATACAAGAGTGAAAATACTCTAAATAAGGTAAAAATCAACAGACAGTGAAGTATCCGAACTGGCTGAACTGCCAACTTGAAATAATGTACAGTCGGTCAAGTGCACGAAGTGAAAGACACCGAGTGTATGGTACTACTAGACAGCTAATTATATGTACCTACTACCTAGGTAATAGGATGGAAGGTATTATTGATAAGGAAAGCCAGATAAGGTAATTAAGACCAGCCTGGCGAATCGTAAATAGATACACAACTATTGCGCAATCAGTACCACGTTCTGTCTATGTTGAATTGCAATAATTATAAACGATTCACGGTAGATAATAGCAGGTACCAACAAACTAACCAGTGGACGATGCTATCGGAACATAGTAGGCTAAATATGGATGCTGGTTACTAATAATAAATCATAATTCATAGTAACTGTTTTGTTTCTTCCATTATCTTGCATTAATATTGCAGGAGATTTGTTCCGTTTTTTTTTTTAATTTAATTTTTTATGATTACTTATAACTACTGCGGTCAAGTTATTGATCTCATAACTGTCTAAAATACACTCAACCAACTATTACAATACTTATATACAAAATATACAATACTTCAACTATTGCATTTGTTGAAGGAAATTATTCAGAGATAAGATTTTCATTTTATAGAATTTATTAGAAAAATCATTTTAGTACCTACCTAACGTTATCGGAATTTATGAATACGTTACAAAAAAGTACAATAGAAATAACTTGGAATGGCGATAATGCGTTGTCTTTCTTTTTTTTCAGTTCATACATAAAGTAGATCAATAGTATGTTTATGAAACCCACTAACTAAACAGTGAAACAATATAAGTGCATTAGTTCCAAACCTCTGGTGAAATAGGTAATAAGATCTAATTTTAATTGCAAATACACTTCTAAGCTATACCGGGTGTCCGTGACCGATTAACGAAACGGTCTATTGACTTAAAATTTATAGGATCCTAGGATTAATTTTATTTGCTGTTCGTTTTTGCAGAGGCGCGATGTTGGGAAATTAACTTCTCATGTATTGGCAGCATTAAATAAACATGTCTAAAGGTGAATTCCTGAAAATTTAAATCTGTGGGAACTATGTCTCTGCTGCTATTAACCTGCCCGTGTTACAGGATTGGAACACTTGATCACTTTTTTTTTGATCTTTTATTTTATTTTTTTGTTGGGAAATAACAAAAAACGTTTCTATTTATAGACACACTAAATATAATCGAAACCATGTACAGGTGGTTGAAAACTTACATCCTTGTGTCGAATATAAGTTAGTATCAAAAAAATTTAAAGAAACAGGGTTAGAACTATTTAAAGGGCCACTACAGGGATATCCTAAACCATTGAAGATACAAGGTCGGTTAAATTAGAGAAAAGTTGCGCTATTTTGTGGCCATCTCGAATCCGTCAAAACATGCGAGATATCTGTGACCGTTCCTGAAATATCCCGAAAAAACTGAAAAATCGAGAAATCTTATTTTTGCCATATCTTTCTTACCATTGGAAATTAATAAATAATTTTTCGTAGGCTTACATAAGCCGTTATGAGCTATTCATCTGACGTTTCAAAAATGTTCAAAGCCGACTAGATCCCAGAGTTTTCATAGTCAACTTTCGTTTTTCTTATGGCCGCCATATTATTTTTTTATGTCGTTCGATAAGAAAAAAATAATGGAAACCAAAAACTAATAAACTTCAAAAAATAACTTTCAAATATTTTTGTTCTTCTTTTTTTTTCTAAAAAAAAGACAACTTTTTAGATCGAATATCATAGAGAAATTAACAACCTATAAGGCAAGCAGTATGACTTCATATTAGCCTATTTCAGTTAAGAACTATCTGTTTTTCTTTGAAAAAAGAAGAATAAAAATTTTCCAATTTTTTTTTTCTAAAATTTATTAATTTTTGGTTTACATTATTTTTTTCTTATCGAACGACATAAAAAAATAATATGGCGACCATAAGAAAAACGAAAGTTGACTATGATAACTCTGGGATCTAGTTGGCTTTGAAAATTTTTGAAATGTCAGAGTAATAGCTCATAACGGCTTATGTAAGCCTACGAAAAATTATTTATCAATTTCCAATGGTAAGAAAGATATGGCAAAAATAAGATTTCTCGATTTTTCAGTTTTTTCAGGATATTTCAGGAACGGTCACAGATATCTTGCATGTTTTGACGGATTCGAGATGACCACAAAATAGCGCAGCTTTTCTCTAATTTAATCGACCTCGTATCTTCAATGGTTTAGGATATCCTTGTAGTGGCCCTTTAAATAGTATTGGAAAAAAAGCATTGGAATCTCGGTTATCTTTTAAGATAATTATGTAGTAGATTAAGCTGAGGGAAAAATTCGAATTTTTTGCGGGATTTGAAAAAAAAAATTGTTGATGAAATATGAACTAAAATTATTAGCGACCTTTTTCTTAAAAGCATCGCGTGTAAATTCACGGACACTTTTAACTGGGACAGAAAGCACAACCTGATACGTCCATAGCGCGCACGAAAAGTTGCGACGTAGAAGTAGAGTGGTGAGAGGATACGGTGAAAATGAGATACGATGAGAATGACAAGGAAAGGAAGACGGACGCATCGCGGTAGGGGGACAGCAGGCAAGGCGGGCGGACGCGTGGACTTACGACGCCAAAAGCCTTACCTGGCGAATCTACCTTACCTAAAGTTTATCTTTTAATCCTTCCCGATGCCTGTATCTCTTTAAACAAAAGCACAACAGTTCCTAATAACTTATCTTAAAGAAATCAGAGTTTTAAATCCAAAACCAACGAGTGTTTCGATTCGTTTCAAGAAACTACGTTTCAAACGAACGAAATATAACTGCGCGGCCGTTGCGATTCTTTTCACGGACAGTGAAGAATTTTCCTTAACCTTGAGTTAAAATCCAAGCGGGTCTCTCAAATAAACAAGAGTGATTCCGGAAAATATGACCTTTAATTAACTTATATTTTCCAGCAGTGACCGACCTGAACATCGAACGTCGCGTGGCGATTTTGGATTCATTCTTTTGGTCGACTTAATTTAGGAAGGTACCTAAAAAGAACGAATTCCAGATACATCAACTGCAAGTAAAGTTTCATTTTGATGCGCTCTTGATAAGAAGAACGATTCGAACTTTTCTTTTATGGCACCATCAGGGAATTAATACCAATCTCCAGAATCCAGTTTACGAAGATTAGATTAGATTAATCGTGAGTGGGCCATTGTGACACCTTCACTGCGACCGAAGGTCTATTGTAGCTCACATCTAGTCGTGTTAATGGTACATTAACCCCATCAGGTCAGTCTCTTTGAGGAAGCTGATTATCTTGGCTATTGGTGATCCATATCCTCAGTGGGAGGACATCCTGTGCATTAGATGATAGTTCAGCTTGCAGTGTTCAGTATTAATTAGATATCAAGGCTTTCAGTTCTTTCATGTTGAGCTCCAATAGTTCTTTTGTTCGTTTTTTTTTTTGACGTGTCCCTTCAAGTGTTCAAATCTTGGTAAGTTTTGCCAGTGCTGGAAGACTTTCTTCTCAGCCTAGTTGCGTGTTGTTCTTTTGGCAATATTCAGTGTTATGACCAATGCTGCTTTTGATCCGATAAATTCGGATTCGGCACTTTTCCTAGCCAAGAGTCGGTAAGCTCGTTCTCTCCACAACCAGCATGTCCCGGAATCCAGATAATAGTTACGTACTGCGTTGCTCTCAAGAGAATTCAAGGTTAATAGATAGTTCCAGACTGCTTGGCTATTTGAAAATATCTCAATTGATCTTCGTTGGCAGTGCATCTTTTCCTGCATCTGCGCACAGAGCTCTATTGCATAAATTTGAGCCTGGAAAGTTGTTGCGCGGAGGCTCAGGCTCGAGAAGACTCTCTTCTTCGAGCCAGCGCTATACACTCCAGCTCCAGTTCTTGTGAATGTCTTATATGTTGTCCTCTAACACGTCTCTTCCCGGGAGAAGGACGTTATAGGTAGAGCGGTTCGTGATGGTCTTAGGCATTATGTCCTAGGGCTTACACCCTTTACATACACTGTGACTTTCTGTCAATGTCATTCAGTAATCTGGTTCGTTCCAAGTTATAAGCCTTTGACAAGCTGCTTGTTATTTGTAGCATTCTATAATATGTAGTCCATCTGGCCTCTCTCTCTAAATAAATATGGAGAGGTGGTAAGTCCAGTAGGATTTTCATAGCCGCCGAGGGAGCTATGATTTGGACATGACTTGCTGATCTTTTGACCATCAAGTGGTACTGCCATACGCAATCAAAGGTCTGACAACCATTAAAAAAGCCAGTAGATTTGTTTGGGTGCAATTCCCCATGTTTTGCCACAGATCCTCTTACACGTCAACAAGCAGGAGAGTTTTGGGTCTGTGTATTACTCGTTTTAGATTGAAATTCCAAGTATCTGCAAATGGAATGATTTCTCCCAGAAGAGTTGGTGTGACAGTTTTTCGAGGGTTGACTGACATGACCCTCTCACACCACTGATAAGCCAAAGGACCCTAGAAATGGACGCTTTAGATTTCCCATTGATCAGAATGACCAAGTCATCAGCATAATATGCCTGGAAGTCGACACTCCTTAGTGAGAGAAAGGCTCGAAGGTCATCGACAAGAAGGACGAGAGTAAAGAAAAAACGAAGTAAAAAACAGGACTAGTCTGTGAACTTCACCCAGAAACTACGACCGTCAGTGAAGATAAAAACGAGCACTCCTTATCGCCTAATGGTGGTCGATTGCAGCCTGCAAGTGCTCGCTGCCAGGGACGTTCTATCTAGACTACGTTCACGAGCGATTTAAACACAATGAGTTTTGTAAAAAAATATTTGTGAAGCCAATAAATTTACGTTTGATATTTTGATGTCGCGTATATTCTTTCTTCAAGCAAGCGCACTTCTTTTCTTATCTTAGTACGGCCACTGTTATTACAGGAAAACAGCTTAATTAGTTCAATTATCGCAGTTGCATAGTTCAATTTTCAAGGTTTTTCAAACATGGTTCGCGTAGGGTAGTTATTAAAAAAGAGTTGTTAGGTGAAAATAATATTCTTTGACAACTAGGTAATGAGGATAAATACCGTTATTTGTAAGATTAGACTTCATCCTCGTTAATTCTGTCGGTATATAAAGAGGTTCGTTTTCCTCCTCATTAACTTGAACTTTCTTAGTCAAGCTACCGCGACAAGAATCGTCAGATAAGTCCGCTCAATCGTAATAATGAAGTTTTCAATTATAATTTTTTTCGTTCTGGTAATCGCTTGCGGTGTCTTTGCAGAGTCTCTTGAAAACAAAGACAACTTCGAAGGTGAGTCGTCGGTTGAAGTAACATTTATTTATTTTTTTTAATATTTGAATGCGTTTTTGTTAATATAGTTACATTTTTAACTTCTCCTGAGAACGGTTTTGTTACACGTGGATGTGGGAAAAGAAAATTACATTGCAGTTATCCTAATCTCGTCTCTTGACGTGGATTATTTCGGCGTAAATAAAATCGGTAGATGCTAGTTTCTGATTTAATTAATTCAATTTCTGTCGACGCTACTCTTCTGGATCTTTTTGGCCTCACGAGGTTGCTAGTGTGGGCATTGCCACTGTGGCGAGAACGATCCATTTGCATCCGTGATTAACTAAATAGCTCTCCTGAACTATTACGCACCGGGAACACAAAAAAAAGTAGCCAGACCTATCTGTACCCCCCGCAGTACCAGTTTTGGTATCTTCTTGACCTCACGTGGTGAAGATCATAGAAAAGCACTCCCAACTACATTTTCGACCTCCATCCCGTTTTCAGTTTCTATACACCGTGTTTTATATTAAGTCGGCACTATTGCTAACTTCGTTATTATTTAACCTAGAAAGTCGGTTAAATTAGCAAACTAGTAGTATTTTTTCTCCTGAATAAAATGGCGAAAATAAAAAAACAATTGAACATCGCGATTTCGAGATATTTAAAAAAATGTAATTTTTTTAATGGAACACCCTATATATTTTTGGATGGATCGGTTGCAAATTTTTTTTTAAAAGAAAAAGTCTTTATGCACTATGATCCTAAAATAATAAATTCATTAATTATTCATTATTTTTTACTCCCAAAGTAGACTGCGACAATTAATGTAATTTAGTGTACCTACCTACGTAATGTAAGGTAAAAAAATATATCGTCCTCAATAGTGTATTTTTCAATAAAAAAATACACAAAAAAAGTGGTTGTTATATTGAAAAGGATTTAATTTTAAATAAACAAATAACAGAACTTGTCCGTGTTTTAAATTAAGTCAGCACTATTGCTAACTTCGTTATTATTTGAGCTAGAAAGTCGGTTAAATTAGCAAACTAGTAGTATTTTTTCTCCTGAATAAAACGATGAAAACAGGATTGAATTGAACATCGCGTTTTCGATATATTTAAAAAAAATGGATATTTTTTATGGAACACCCTGTATATTTTTAGATGGATCGGTTGCAAAAATTTGTTTAAAGGAAAAAGTCCCTATGCACTATGATCCTAAAATAATAAAATTTTACACACAAACAAGTTCTGTTGTTTGTTTATGTAAAATTAAATCCTTTTCAAGGTAACAACTCTTATTTTTAGTGTATTTTTTTATTGAAAAATACACTATTGAGGACGACATCATTTTTTTTACCTTACATTACGTAGGTACACTAAATTACAATAATTGTCGCAGCCTACTTTGGGAGTAATAAAATAATGAATAATTAATGAATTTATTATTTTAGGATCATAGTGTATAAAGACTTTTCCCTTTAAAAAAAAATTTGCAACCGATCCATCTAAAAATATACAGGGTGTTCCATTAAAAAAATTACATTTTTTTAAATATCTCGAAAACGCGATGTTCAATTGTTTTTCTGCTTTCGCTATTTTATTCAGCGGCAAAAATACTACTAGTTTGCTAATTTAACCGACTTTCTAGGTTAAATAATAACGAAGTTAGCAATAGTGCCGACTTAATATAAAACACGGATACCTACCCCGCGCTAATAAACTAAAACAATTTGATCAAACCCACCGTGGAATATCTTCCCAAACTTCATAAGTAGAAGCCCAGAAGCCGCAGTTATCCTCATTTTATGTATGCAAATAATTATATCACTTTAAAGTTTCAGATGAACTTACTAGAAGAGGCATGAGCGGACTGGAAAAAAAATCAAGCATGTTGATTGCGTCTTCGAGTTTTGCTAACCAGAAAAGAAAAAGACAAGGTTAAAAAATAAATAAATAAAATATTATAAACAATTAAGTTTAATAAATGTATATGGAGCATAATTAAATATAATGACTACAAGTACAACCCACTACTACAATATCCAAGTTTTGAGTTTGTTCGTAACAGAGACGAATTGATAACGTGAAAAAGTGTTTTCTTATTTCATGTTTTAAATATTTTAAATTAATCCTGAAAAGTCGAGGTCTGGTTAACCAGGCTGAAGCTCATAAAAGATCCTTGTAAATTAAAATACTTTTAATTAAGTTTAGATACCTATCAGATATAAATTATGTTACGAATACCATATTTAATTTATATTATGCGCATGTATCCAAATTCATATAAATAAAGAGTTTGTTAAATTTAATGAAGGTTTCTTATAAAGGTAGAGACAACTCTCAACTCTCAACAAAGAAATTTTTACAGTTGGAATAAGAAACAAGTTTAAAAAAGTTAGCCTAAGGTAATTTATTACTTCCATAAAAGGAATCAAAAATTAATTCTAAAAAAGTCAACTGTCATCCCATAACTTTCCTTTCCTTTTCATATAAAGTGGGAAGAGAGAATCGCGTTAGTGTAGAATAATCTGTCACCTAACTTAATCTCTCTATTTCAAAGCGTCAGAGAAAAATTACCTATTCAAAATTTGCTACCTTTATCTCCTTTTTCACTTGACCCACACAGTTGGACCCGTTTGTCTATATTTTCTCTCACGCAACCCCCCACAACCTATCAAATTAATCCCTATTTTGCACCTAGACATATAAGCGATGTATTTACCAACCTGTACAAACATGCAATAAAATTGAAACTTATGCAAATTATAGAAAGGACTAAGCCTACATACACTAGCCTCGTGCTAAGTAAGTGAACCGTATCCACCCATTAGCTGCACATAATTATTCTCTTTAGGTATGCACATGTTTAATTGAAAACAAATATTAATGGAGCAGGCGACTGGAAAGCGGAGGAAACTTTGTAGATCATTTAATCCTCATCAAGCTGTAAAATCTAATTTTGTTTATCAAGTTAAATGCTGCATTCCGTGGAGGACAAAAACCAACTACCTAACGTAATGGCTATTCAATTAAGCATTACTTTCCAGTTAATCCACTGACTTGAAAAAAGCTGTAAATTTTATGCAGGTAAACTAACACAAGAGACTGCCTGACCTGCATCACGCGGGAGATAAGACAATAATAAAAGGGTGTATAATAATGAAATGGATCGCACCTAGGTAGGATGATAAGGAAATTATTTCCACCTCCCTCGTTAAATCAGCCCAAATCGAAAAAGCAAATAGTGCAAGAATAAGTACGTAAATACCTAAAGGTAAAATTGTTAGGAAATTAAAGCGCAGCCACCCGCCGTTACATCAAGTAAACGATCCCCGTCAGCTCATTAAATATTCAGAAAAATAGAATCGCTCTAGCAGGTCACATTTCAGTCCTTCGAGAAAGCGGCAACAGCGAGGGCAAACCATTGCCAGATGTCTTTATAAATTCGCCTCGCGCCCATTGAAAGGTTGAGCTGACCTAGAAACAGACCGCCGGGTGGAAGATTTTTATGGAATCATAAATTAGACCCCTTGCAAAGACAATAGTAACTCGTTAGGTATCCCACCCACGAAAATGAAAATTTCACCAATCGATAAAGCGAATAAATAAATGGCAACAGCCGAAAGTTCATCATAATCCTGGAACAACAAACAAGTGAAAATGCAAAATGAAAGTTAAGCCGGTGTAATTAAAATAGCTAGGCACAATGGAAAGGTACAGAACGCGTTGACCGATTTGATGGAAAATTTAGGTAGTTGAAGTTCAGGACAATTCAGTAAGGTAGCCGCGAGGTCAAATCGCTAAGTCTCGTGATTAGGGAAACATGATAAGAAACAAATCACGATATAAGGCAGTGCCAATAAGGTGCATTGTTGCTTGTCGTGTTTAGAAGGCGGACCACCGCTTCTATAAAAGCAGACGTCTTACAGCAGCTCCAGGCAGATGAGATCAGCTTTCGAGCAGGTCAAGTCTGACTTCATAACCCTTTGGACGTAAACCCGACGAGATGGCGTCTAGCGAACTCTCGGTCACCCAATCCTTATATAAACTTTATTCTTTGGACGTAAACCCGACGAGACGGCGTCTAGCGAACTCTTGGTAGCCCAATCCTTATCCAAACTCTATAATTCAGCTAGAAATGGCGTTATTAGCGGACTCCGGTTTGAATTTTCGTTACCTGCCTTAGAAAAACTCCCATGGAAATCCAATAAATTTGCATCTCTTCTCGAAACAACTCAATACTCGCAGTTGGCAAATTCTCTTCGAACCAATTCACTAGTAGATGGCAAAGCACCTATTCTGAAGGAATTTCCTTCACAAATTAGGGAAAATCCATTGAGAAAGTAGTCAGAGAAGATCTCTCTTCGAAACATCGATAAATAAACACAGCGGTCCTATTAGGGGAAATCCAGAGGAAAACTAGACGATCACAGTGGCTTTTCGCAAAGACGAGGGGACCGGGGTCAGCTACGTTACAATTAATATACCGAAAAGTTTTTAGGAGTAGTAGGGGAGTCAAAATAAACATTTTTTGTCACAAACATTTATCAACAAACGCTTCGTTTTCTAGATATAAGGTGTTAAAGTAGAAAAAAAAAATCAATTTTTGTTATAATTCGTGTAAATTTTAACCGATTCGGATAAAACACGACATGGAAAAATTAACATAATAAACAAAGATTTTTAGTTCTGCTATTTCAGGTTTTGTAGATGTCTTCCAGTGACGTAAATATTATTCAGGGTATTTTCTCTCCTTTCACCCATTTCGCTCCCCATCACTATTTACATCACTTAAAATAGCCAAATATCGGTTACAATAGCTAAACTGTTGGAGTTTCGGTCAAACGATCTCTAAACGCAGCATGGTTTGGTTTGGTCCCTACTACCTAAGCCAAATCCATGGATATGTGTTCTGGGAGGTACGTTAAAACCCTTTTTGAAACCCCTGATCCCGGCTGCTTCACAGCAGTCGTTAAGGTTACGTCAGAGGCCCTTAAGGCTATTTGAAAATTTCTTACACTTGGGCTTTACCATAGCCATAATAATTATTTTTTTCACGTCACTGACTTTATTCAATAGCCCCAAATCTGTTCTATTTACATGAGTTATACCCAAACTCTGTTATATATATTTTTTAATTCTAATTAAATGTAAACTGAGAAAAAAATGTTTGTTTTGACGCCCCCTTATACCCATAAAAGTTTGTCGGCATCTTTGATTAAAAAATTAAAAAATCCAGAGGTTTAACACTTATCGATTATGTTATCAAAAGAAACGTATTGATATAGTCAAAATATTACTTATATCAATGACGAATCTATTCCTTGTTAAACGACAATTAAATTCTCTGAGCGACCCATCCTCAGATGGTTAAGACAGAGACACTCATATTTCGATATTGTTTTTCAGCTCACAGGTCAACAAAGAATACATCAGGAGGGCGATCAGAAGGAGGAGGATGATGACGATGATTCCGCAACAGAATTTCGTGGCTTACATGGCGTATTGCCATCTAGCAGCTGAAAGTACCTACTACTTTTATTATTGCCATTTGAATGTCATCATTAAAGACTCATATACTGTAGTTTGTCACTCCACTCCCGACTGTTCATTAGAAAAAGCAAATTTCTATTTCAATCATCGATCAGAGATGAACCTATCAACGGAAAATCAATGACCTATCCATTGATTGTCACTTCACCTATTATTATCTATGATATTTGATAAAACGTTACGTTACACTTCAACTTGTGGGTTCAACTCTACACACTCAAATTTCATAGAGCCTCCAGCATCCAGGACTTCCATTTCAAAAACAGCCCCAATGAAATAAAATCCACATGAAACCGTATTTGCTTAGAGTGGTGAGTGGAACCATTCAATTATTCTATTTGCAAGGTTTTAATTAACTTCTCCGCAGTATCGACAGAAAAGGTAGGTATTCACCCGGCGGGTATAATATTAGATTTATGTGCTCTTTTTGCTTGTGCTCTCTCCATAAATTACAAGCTTCCACACATCTAATTTCTATTGTCCGAATAATTTTTATACATATAAAATGGATTATAAAGCTTACATAAGTACACATGTATTGTTTGTTTTAATATGTATAAACAATAATAATAATAACACTCAGAAGCCGCTGTCTCAGCTACCACAATAATACCATTTTCCTAATAATAATAAATGTATGTAGGTATGAAGAAAATATTTAAAAGCCCTATAATAGTTAGACCCATAGAGTAATTTCGGTGATTATAATTAGTAAAATGCTTCATAATAATATGAAGTATTATTATTATGAAATTGTTGCTCTGTTAAATCTGGTTTTCACCTGTAAATCTCTAAAAATGTTCATGATTTTGAGGTGCTTCTTGGCCATCTGGAAGCATTGTTTCAGACTATTGATGGCATTCTGATGATGGGTGATTTCAACATTCCTCAGTATAATGTTGTGTCAGACGGATTGAGTTCACTTTTAGATAATTTTTGCAGTTATTTCAATTTTAGTCAAATTAATAGTATTCACAACTGTGATGATAGAATTTTGGATTTGGTTTTTACGAACAATGCACAGGCTTTTGTCTCACATGATTCAGATTCGTTGGTGCGAGAGGACCCGTATCATCCGGCCTTGTCAATTTTGGTAGAATTAAGATGCTCTTTACCAAGAAAATTCACCTGGAATCCGAACTCTGATAGGTTCAATTTTAGGAAGGCCAATTTTGTTGCTTTATACAATGAAATGCTGCATATTGATTGGTCTCTATTACGCAATATGTCTGATGTTAACCAGACATGTGACAGATTTTATGATATATTATATACTGTTATTGGCAGACATGTGCCTCTCTTCATGATCAGATTCCTGGTTTCTTCGTTAGGGATTGTGTAGAGGTTTTGATTGAACCATTGCTTATTGTTTTTAACTTATGTTTGGAAAACAACACATTTCCGGATCATTGGAAGATCGCGAAAGTTTGCCCTGTGTTTAAGAGTGGCGATAAACAAAATGTTTCTGATTACAGGCCTGTATCACTTTTGTCGGTATTTTCAAAGGTGTTCGAGGTGATTCTGCAAAGATTTATCTTTAACCATGTTAGATGCTATATCTCCCAGCAGCAGCATGGATTCTTTGAAGGCAGGTCCACCCTGACAAATTTAACGCAATTTACTCAATCCGTATTAGAGATTGTAGACGGCAGGGGCCAATTAGATACGATATATACGGATTTTGCGAAAGCATTTGATAGGATTGATCATAACATTATTTTAAAGAAGTTAGAGGCATTCGGGTTTTGTAGTGATCTTCTTTGAATCATATCTTATTGACAGACAACTCTATGTAACTTATAATGGTTATAGCTCACCGCGTTATACTTCCACTTCCGGTGTTCCCCAAGGATCTAACCTTGGCCCTCTGCTGTTTCTTATTTTTATTAACGATCTCCAGGACGTAATCTCAAGTGATATATTGATGTTTGCGGACGATGTTAAGATTTTCCGCGCCGTGGGTTCCCTTGAGGATGCCGAGATGCTCCAGAAAGACCTCGAGAGTTTAAACAGCTGATGTAATAGCAACAATTTATCACTTAATTTCGACAAGTGTAAGGTAATCACTTATACGCGCATAAAGAATCCTATTGTCTACTCTTATGATATTGGAGAAAACATTATTGAGCGGAACTTGTCCACCAAAGATCTTGGTGTATATTTTGACAGTGAATTATCTTTCGCACAACACATAGAAGTGACTTCAAACTCTTCTCTCAGAATGTTGGGCTTTGTATTAAGAAACACTAGATCATTTGATAGTATTCATTGCATGATTACTTTATATAATACATTTGTTAGAACTAGGCTGGAATACGCTATGCTGATCTGGTTTCCATTTTATAATAGACAGATTACATTGTTGGAATCGATTCAACGGAGATTTTTGAAGGCACTTTGGCTGAGGAAGTTTGGCGAGTATCCTCATCAGGGGTTCCCTCATCTGACATTGTTGCAGACATTTAATTTTAAAGCACTACATGAAAGACACAGATGCAGCTGCTTAATATTTCTATTTAAATTAATTCATGGCCAGGTTGATTCAAATTGGTTGATCGGTGAGCTCAAATTTTGCATTCCACGCACTGGTATTCGTACTCCACAGGCATTCGTTTTATCGACACCCAGGACGAATCTCCTTGTCAGGTCGCCCATTTTCAGAATGTGTTCATGGTTCAATGAGATCAGTGACGAGTGCGACATTTTCCACATGTCAATAAGCGCTTTCAAACAAGTGTTGGATTCATAGCTGACAGGGTTGAAGGGGGTTTGTAGTTGGGGGGGACCAATCCTTGTGTTGTTCTTCATTTTTTTTCATTTTTTTTTTCTGTATTTTTTTTTTCTTCTCATATTATGTTATAAGGCAGAGTATTGTTGAAACTTATAAATTTTGATGTTTATAATATCAATATAATTGTTCTCTAGTGATATAAGATATAATACATAATACTATTGTTGTATTTTCAAATGTTATTTTGTCCTGTAAATGGATTTTTTCAATCTGTTGGGCAATAAAGTGTATTATTATTATTATTATTATTATTATTATTATTATTATAAAAAGCACAGGACTTCCTTGCAGAGAAGCATCCTTGGAGTTTTTGAAATTGCTGGAAGATAAAAACTCCTCCAGTAAATAATTGACCCTCTGTCTATGAACATCACCTTTAGCTTCCTTTTGAGCAAGAAATGGTAGACGTTCCTTTCATCCATCATCTTTCCCAGCAGTATCACACTTGAAAGAGTGAGGGTCTATAAAATATTTGTAGTAATTATTATTATTGTTGTATAACACATCACAAAATAATAATACATACCTACTTAGGTAAGCAGAATTGGTTTTAGATATTTTCGATTTCGACAATATAAATACTCATATACAGGCTGATCAGTAACTCGCGCACTCCGAATATAGAGCGATATAGAGACCATTAAAATTAAGGATATTCTGCAAAAAAATTGAATCCAACGGTTGGATTTCCAAAGATTGGTTACAGAGTTTCCCTCATCCGAGTTTAAAGGTAATTTTTTTCAATAACCGTGATAAAAATTAATGAAATATTCAGGTTACTGTAATGTCTGGAACGGATACCATATATAATTCATCAATTTTTTTTACACAAAACCTCTTTACAGAGGAATTGATAATGTTGGAAATATATACCATACCGAAATCTGAACGAAATTTTAAATTTGGCAATCACCTAACTTAGAATATAAAATATTCAAATGTCTTCATTGCTATGGAAATAAAAATAATAACAATACCATCTAACCCGAACTTATTCACATATTCAGTGTAGTGTTGTCACCTTTTTTTACAAAAATGGTCTCTTTGGAAGAAAAGAACTTACAACACTGCAGTAAGAAAATTTACCGTTCTTAAAAAGTGAAGTTTACCGCAGCATGCTCTGAGTGCGCGAGTTATTGATCACCCTGTAGAGTCCAACAACTGCCGTTTTCTAAATTTATCGAAAAGTCATGGTAAAGTAGAGTTTAAATGCAATGTTTTGAAAATCGAAAAGCCCAATTATTACTACCCAATTTATTCATTGCTGTCTTGAATCAAATTAAAATAAATGTTATTGTCATTTGTTTGGTGTTATTACGGACTGATGTTTAAAATTTTTTCCTATTTCAAATAACAACTAAGTACTGCGGACCATCGGCATCAAAAAATTAATACTCTTCACTTTTTTTTATAATACCTATAATCTGGTCACTATTTAAAAAAAAATCAAAACAGAAGGCTAATGAATTGCAGAAGAAAAAACAAAATCTCAATGCGAGTTTTTTGATCAGTTTAAAAAATAAATATCGAATAATGAAAAAGTAACATACGTAAACATTTTGTTGTTTTTCAAACACGTAAAACAGAATCGGCAAAATTTAAAGCTTCTGTTTGCAACCAACAAAACACTGTTTAGTATAAACAATTATCTAATATTAGTTACCTACATTACCTACATTTTAAATCATTCTGCGAAAGGAGAGATTAATTCATCGTTTTAGTAAATGATTTTATTTTGTACATGAACGAATCCCAAAAAGACATCAATAATTAAAATTTGTAGTTAAATATTATTGCAAAAAAAAATTTTATTACGATGTAGGGCTACTTTTTTAAATATTATTATTTAAAATAAATCTCTTGTAACTACTTCATAAATAGACTATGCAAATTATAAAAAAATGGGGGTTCAAAGGAAAGTTTTGCTATATAATTTTGATTTTACCCACCCCTTATTGTTTCTTTTAGTTACCAAACATGAGTTTGAATTTTTCGGGCCAAAATTTGGCTGGTAACTTTGTTTTTTGGCACTTTAAGCGCAAATTTTGTCACGTTTTCCTGTCTTTGGCCTAGTAATTAAAGTAAGAAGTAAGTTTTAGCAAAAATTAAAGTAGGAAATATTTTTCACATTTATCATAAAAAACTGTTTTTTTTGGAAGACTAGAACTAGCCGTTCCGCCGCTAGAGAGCGCAAAAAAATACTACTCCATATCTAGTGAAACTTATCGTTTTGCGATATGAGTTCGATTTCCTTCTCCCTATTTGAAAATCATTAAAGAAAAAGGACAAAATCTGTAGTAACGTAAAAAATAAAAAAAATACCTAATATGTTATCGACGGTGGGTTTTCTGGTTGTTTGGTCCGAGATTTTTCGAGAATCTTCTGTACTATGCAGCATTTATTATGTTAATAAATAAATAAATAAATAAACCTTTATTTACGCCGCCAGGCTATATACAGAGTTAGACAAGATAATAATTAAACTAAACAAGGAAATACAGTGCAAAAACTATTAAGAGTATGCCAAACAAGCAATAAATCAAATAAACATCGTGAAAGTCATATAAATTCATTTTTTGAGAGTTTCCTGAACGTCCCGTATGGAATAGAAAAATCTATCAGCGTATTATGAGCATTCACTATTGCACTACACTTATCCACAGGACACTTCTGACCGTAATTTGTCTTATGTTGGTTCACATGTAACATATCTCGTGCACGAGTAGTATAAGATGGCACGTGTAACGAAAAGGAACCAACTATCTCTGGACAATCCATGCCTCCATTCAAAGCTTTCTGTGTGAAGTTCACCGCAAAGAAAGTATGTCGAGATGACAATGTTTGCAGGCCGAAATATGTTAGCAAGTGCTCATAATTTATCCCACTATAAACTATTTTCGCTTTGAAACAAATGTACCTAATCAACTTTTTTTGAATGTTTTCCATTCTATTTATGTGGGTATTGTAATACGGGAACCAGACAATGCAACAGTACTCCAAAACACTCCTGACCAGTGAAATAAACAGAATTCTTATCGATCTATAGTCCTGAAATTTAACAGTTGTTCTTTTAATGAAACCCAACATTTTGTTTGCTCGTGATATGACAAGATTGACATGAGCACCAAAAGTCATTCCTGAATCCATTACAACTCCCAGGTCCTTTATGTGTTCCACAGACTGTAATGCAATGCCATCAATCATATAGGAACTCTCAACTAAAGAACGCTTCCTAGTGAAGCGTATATACTTGCACTTGTCAATGTTTAAGTCCATGCTGTTAAGCACGCACCACTCATATAATCTATTTAGATCACTTTGAAGATTAACGGCATCATCACTAGAATTAATCTTGATGAAAATTTTCATGTCGTCTGCAAACAATAGAAATTTAGAATTAAGTATTACTTTTTTAATGTCGTTTATGAAGATGAGAAACAGTAAAGGTCCAAGGTGTGAGCCTTGTGGTACACCAGATGATACCGAAAAAGCGTCAGAAGTGTTTCCATTCACCCTCACCGTCTGTTCCCGATCACTTATGAAAGAGCCTATCCAGGCCAACAAGGGACCACTTATACCATACATACTCAACTTCCCAACCAATCTACTATGGTTTACACAGTCAAAGGCCTTAGAGAAGTCGGTATATACAGCATCGACTTTGTATCCCTCTTCCAGGGCGTTTATAACATAATTACTGAAAAGAAATAGATTTGTGCATGTTGACTTTCCAGATAAAAACCCATGCTGCTCTTCTATTATTGTTTGTTTGAAAATACCAGAAAGCTTGCCAGTGACAATGTTGACTACGTCAATAATATCTATGGCAGACATATAAGTTGTCTTCGATGGATATCCTGAAGGCACGAAAGGTGGAACAAAAAGTTTTGGATGGTTGAAGAGGTCTATGAAACGATCTCGCCCTTTGACATTCTCGTCTATAAGAACATGACCATAAATCCAAAAAAAAAAAAAAAAATAAGAAAACTTTTTTCCAGAAATTTCCAGTGGAAGCAAAAAAACAGATATTCGAATGTCTTATTAAACAATTTTAAATATCCCAAATATTTGAGACAAAAATTAACGTGTAATGTGCTCAGAAAATTCGGCTTGTATTAGTTTCAAAAAACAAAAAAAAAATACAAAAGGTGTCTTTTTTCTATGAATACTTACTCTATGAAAAAGAAACGTAGAAACTGATACGATTTAGGGCTCGAAAAGTAGTATAAAATAGACATAAAATATTTATAAAAATGTATCTATATAGGTATATACAATAATAATTGTTCTGGATTATTGGCTTTAAGTATTAGAAAATTTAAATTGAATTTCATTTTATCTTAGAAAATAATTTCTTGGAGTTTAAATTAACGTCTAGTTTCCGGTGAAAGCAAAGATAAATCGATTTCCATAATATAATCTATACTAAGTAGATATTATATCCATAAGATAATTAAATTTTGACGTAATTTTTGATCAATAAATATCTCATGTTCGCTACAAGAAGTACTCGCGTGCATGAGTATTATTATTATTACTCAGGTAAATTCATCCTGTTGATTGAAGTAGGATGCAAGAAGAAATCACTTTAACACTGAAATTCCGCCATGAAATTAACCCAGATTATTTAGCAGTAGACACTAGATAGCTAATGGCTACATGGATCTATCTAATTTGGTATGTTTTTCAATGATTTTGTACATAAAATTAGCTTAACTAGGTCGGCTGTAAAAAAATTGAAGTTTTTACAATAACTAATCAAATTTCATTTTAAGTATCTTTTAATTCTGCAAGTAGGTACTACTATTATGATAGAAACTAGGTGATGAAATAATGCAAATCAGTATTTAACTACTTTCTTGCTTTTCCTTGATTAATTTGTACCTATTTATTTTCAAAAAATCTATGAAAAATGATTGACTGCTCCATTTCCAAACATGTAGATACTTTTTTTGTCAGAGCTCTGTTAGTAGGTATCTGTTTCCTCGACTCAAGTAAGGTAGGTACTAATTTGATGTAGTATTTTATGATAATACTTTGTTTAGGTACTTATTCCTCGTGATGTATTATTGCTCTAAAATAGTATTTTTTTACAGATCTTCCATCGGGAGTTATTGGTAATAGTGTTCATTTTATATTCCGCATCATTTATTTCGTGGTATTCCTTATAATTTATCAAGGTTTAGTCAATCAAGTAGGAAAGCACAGAAATTATTTAGAAATTGCTACCAATTATTTCCGCAATATTCGGTGATTACGAAATGCTGAATGGGAATGTTCAACTGCCCCATTGCCGTGAAGAGATTATCACTATAATATAACTTACATTATCACTATTAATAAAAATAATAATAATTGTAATTCGATTTCTTGTGCATGTTAATAATTAAACAATTATTATCTCTGGACGCAGGGTTAATATCAGCTGTTCAAAGTCAAGGAGGAATAAATCATGAATATCACTTCCGGTTTCAAATACTCGCACTCCAACTTCCTTAAAATGGCGGTGAGCATATTATATACAGGATGTTTCGCATAAGAACTCACACAGAGCAGGGGCGTGTAGAGGACCCCAGAATATGGTGATTTAACGCAACTTATCTTTATACTAAGTTGCACCCCTAAGAATGGTGTTGAAAAAGTGGTGTTTCAAATTCGAAAAAAATCAATATCTCAATTATTATTATACTTGAACTTAGAAAAACCAAATTTGATACACATTGTGAGTGTATCAAGAGCATTAATTGACAGTAAGTAGAGTTAAATTGTAACATTATTATTTTTTGATAATTATCCACGCGCGCTTAAAACATTATAGGTATATAATTTTTAACCCTTTGGCCAATTTAAGAAACTATTACTTTATTGTATGGGAAAGTTAAAAAACTTCAAAAAACAAAAACCTGAATAACTAAAAAAAGAATTGCAGTTGTCTTTTAAATTCATAGAAATTTCAAAAGTTGGCTTTTAAATTAAATGTCAAACTTGAAGGTCGGGAAGGAACTTGGAAACGAAAAAAAAAGTTTTTTGAAAAATGAACAAAAGAAGAAAGTTAGAAAAACAAGAAATTATTACTTAAGGTACCTATACAGGGTGCACCATGTATCCTTCTCTATATTGCTATCTCCTAACGCTAACAGATCCAGGGTTGGTTAAACAAATCCAAAGGAGCGCAATTTTGTGGCCATCTCGATTCCGTCGAAACATACAAGATATCTGTGACCGTTCCTGAAATATCCTGAAAAAACTGAAAAATCGAGATTTCTTATTTTCGTCATATCTTTTTTATTATTGGAGATTAGTGAATAATTTTTTGTGGGCTTACATAAGTCATTAAGAGCTACCCATCTGATATTCAAAAATTTTCAAAGCCGACTAGATCCCAGAATTCTCATAGTCAACTTTCGTTTTTCTTATGGCCACCATAGTGTTTTTTATGTTGTTCGGTATAAAAAAAATTATAAAAACTAAAAATGGTTAAACTTCTAAAAATAAATTAAAAAATGTTTTATTCTTCTTTTTTCTTTACAAAAAAGACACATTTTTAGACCGAATTTCATAGATAAATTGAAAAAACATAAGACAAGCACTATTTCGGCGTATTTTACAAATGTTGACGTTTTTCGACGATTTTTTATTAGGATTTTCTTTGAAAAAAGAAGAATAAAAATTTTTAAAAATTTTTTCTGAAGTTTATTAATTTTTGGTTTCCATTATTTTTTTCATATCGAACGACATAAAAAAATAATATGGCGGCCATAAGAAAAACGAAAGTTGACTGTGAAAACTCTTGAATCTAGTAGGCCTTGAAAATTTTTGAAATGTCAGATGGATAGCTCTTAACGGCTTATGTACGCCTACAAAAAATTATTTATTAATTTCCAGTAGTAAAAAAGATATGAGGAAAATAAGAAATCTTGATTTTTCAGTTTTTTCAGGATATTTCAGGAACGGTCACAGATATCTTGCATGTTTTGATGAATTCGAGATGGCCACAAAACTGCGCATCTTTTCTCTAATTTAACTGACCCTGTATCTCTTAGCGTTCAGGAGATAGCAATATAGAGAAGGATACATGATGCACCCTGTATTGTATGAGGAATTTGTTTTTCAAAAAGCTTTTTCTCATGAAAACGGTAAAAAATCTCCAAAAAACTTTGTCGTTTTAAACTTTGTTCCTGATCATCAAGTTCGACATAAAATTTAAAAGCCAACTTTTGAATTTTTGATGAATTTTGATGACGCAATAGCAATACCTTTTTTTACTTATTCGGGTTTTTTGTAGAAAACGAGGAAGTTTCTTGGAAAATGAGAAGAAAAATAACGTTTCAGAATCAAATTTCCCATAAAATGAAATAATGATTTCTTAAATCGGCCAATAGGTTAAAAAATTATAGTAGGATTAACTTTAAAAAGTCAGATGTGACGTCTCACTAACCGTCCGAATTAATATTTTTAATTTCACCAGAAAATGTCAAACAGTTAATTGTCAAGTTGTGACCGAGCGTAATTATTGAAGGAATCATTCAAACAATGAATTGAAGCGCTTACGTCAGTTTGAGAGCCACTGACAACTACAGAAAATTTATTCACGTAATGACATTCTATCCTCTGTGTTGTGCATTTAATTCTCATTCAAAACCAATGTTGACGTATACTTATTTATGCGGGATGGAGTGTTTAGACAAACTGGACGGTTACTATAAAAACCACGTATATGAAACAAAATAAATCGAACTATTCAAAAGGATGTGTATTCTTAATCGATACGTATGACTTTTTAGACTTTATTGGACTATAAATAAGGTGTTTCCTGTATTATGTGTATATGTACAGGGTGTTATGTAATTGAATGTCAATATTTAAGGGGGTGATTTTTGGGTCTATTTTAAGAAGAAAACTTCATAAGAACGTATGTCCTAAGAGTCTTAACTTTTGAGATACAGGGTGGTAAAGTTTTGTTAAAATAAATCATTTTTTCGTAATATCTGTAATACCGCTCTGGATATTTTAATGAAATTTCGTATACAGGTATTACGCATCAAGGGGCATTTTTTCGTGTACCACGTTTTAATTCATGTCCATCAGTGACGATGGTGCACGATTGTGCAGAATTTTACCGGCATATTTTAGCACACATTGATGGTACGCCACTGATTTCTGTTCAAATAGAAATCATTTTTGGAATCCGCATTCATTTCCAAGCAAATTTGATTACCTGTTTATTTTAAGTCAGATGAACGGTTTACGCCAAAAAAAATCTGTTTATTTGCATGGTCACAAGATTGTCGTTAAATGACAATAAAAAAATATAAAAATATGCAGGTAAAATTCTGCAAGATATCACTACTGGAGATAAAACGAAATGTGGTACATGAAAAAATGCCTCTTGATACTTGTCTAAATTTCATTAAAATATCCAGAGCGGTATTACAGATATTATGAAAAAAAAATTTATTTTTAAAAACTTTACCACCCTGTATCTCAAAAGTTAAGACTTTTAGGACATAGGTTCTTATGAAGTTTTCTTCTTAAAATGGACCAAAAAATCCCTTAAATATTGACATTCAATTTCAAAACACCCTGTATTGTGATAAATAAAATCATATAAGTACCTAGTCGAGTACCTAGTACTGCTTAGGGCTGCAAGAGGTCCTTCTCTTTCTGTAGTAGTACTTTACCTACTTCTTTGACGAGCAGATCATTCATTACCCGTTGAGTTCATTCAAGAACCCTCATAATATTTCTTCCACAGGGGTTCCAGAATAACTGTTCATAATTCCCAGGCATGATAGGGGACATCAAAATAATTGTTTTTTTCCCATAAACGTGTGTTCCAAAATATCTGGTTTTCAAGATCTCTCTCTCTCTCTCTCTCTCTCTCCAGTCGCTCACCCATTACTGAGGATCATGATTTCCACCGACATATTCCACCAGCTGTTTGATCTGTCCCCTGCATCCCGAAAAGCTTCACAGAATGCGCGGCCCGTACTTTCTTGCACCTGATCAGTCCATCTGGTTGGCGATCTACCTCTTGCTCTCTTTCCAGCAATTTCCAGACACGATTAGTCTCTCCAAAAAACTGACGGACTCCCTGTAGACATATTGATGACAATTTAGTTTTTATCTTCAGTTCATTTAGAGTAGAGACATTTGTGCGATGAGCGGTAAAAGGTATTCGCAGCATTCGCCTAAAACACTACATCTCGAAAGCGTCGATCTTTTGACGTTCACGAGCACGGAGGGTCCAAGTTTCAGCACCGTAAAGGAAAATGGAGGAGACAAGAAATTTTACAAATCTTATTTTTGTTCTTTGGGAAGTCGATCTATATCTTTCTATATTTTAGTCAGCCGACTCATGGCGCTTTTTACTATTCCAATGCGTCTTCGAACCTCTGTCTCGCAGTTTCCATCGTTGGTCATGGTAAAGCCTAGGTATTTGAAACTGTCTACTAGTTCGTATTCGTTTAGACGATCAGTCAGTTGCAAGGTGTTCTATCTATCAACTATCATTATTTTTGTCTTATTTTTGTTTAATTTTTGTGCTCTCGTGTTGTATTCGCCTCATTTCTTCTCCCGTTGCTGCTATGAGAGTGGTATCGTCAGCAAATCTTAAGTTGGAGGATCTACTCCCGGCGACTGTTATGCCCCCAGACAATCCATTTAGAGACTCTCTCATGATAAACTCGCCATAGATATTAAAAAAGTCAGGTGATATCACGCAGCCCTGTCTGACTTCTCGAGAGTTTTCAAGATATAGGGTGATAAAGTTAAAAAAAAAATGACAAAAAAAATTACACCACTGATTGATCACAAATTTTACTTTTTTTTAGAGAAATATTTGAGATATTAATAAGAAAACGATTTTTTTTTAACTTCAACACCAGAATTATTTTGTGAACCAGAATTCACATTAGGACACATGTTTATATACAGTGTGACCCATTTGCTTTTGAAACACCCTGTAGAATCTTAATTTATGATGCAATTATAAAGAATTTTTTTTAAAATCATAGAGCTTGATAAACTATATTTTGGGAGCAAAAAACGTCTCATTCCTACAAAATCCAAGGCCTACTAGATCAGTGTTTACTTGTAAAATCTCAAAAATTTTTATTAGCGATTTTTTTAGAAAAAAACTGTGCACGCTACTGGATTCACCAGCCCTCAAAACGGTACTGTACTAAATTTTATTGGAAATGTCAGAGTAATAAGGATCTTGCAGTTATTTTAGAAATTCATAATAGAACTCCGAATTTTCATTAATAATTTATTTGAAAAGGTTTATTTGCAAAATAGAAATTGTACGTCTAGTTGGTGTAAGTAGGTACTTTAATTTTTTAATTATTATATTTTTTTTGTTTTTTTTTTACTTTTTTATTACTTTTTTAATTTTAATTTTTACTTATGATAGCTTTTGACCTTTTTCAAATTAATTTATGAAAATTAAGAGTATTATTATGAATTTCTAAAATAACTACAAGATCCTTTTTACTCTGACATTTTCAATAAAATTTAGTACAGTACCGTTTTGAGGGCTGGTGAATCCCGTGGCATGCCCAGTTTTTTTCTAAAAAAATCGCTAATATGAATTTTTCAGATTTTACAAGTAAACACTGATCTAGTAGGCCCTGGATTTTGTAGGAATGAGACGCTTTTTGCTCCCAAAATATGGTTTATCAAGCTCTATGATTTAAAAGATTTTTTTTTAATCGCACCATAAATTAAGATTCTACAGGGTGTTTCAAGAACAAATGGGTCACACTGTATAAAAAACAATTATTCTGATGTACCGTATCATGCTTGGAAATTATGAACAGTTTTTCTGGTTTACAATCCAACATAATGTACTACTTATACAAGTATATACAAGTGTAAGAAGCAAGTTTCTTACACACGAATAAGTTTTTGCTAAGAAATCTGGTTCGACCCTGTATCTCTGCTACTTCTTAAGATTTTAATTGTGAGAGAGATTAAAAAAACGGTCTACACCTATTATACTCGTAGATTAGCCTGAGCTTGCATAATATCAAAAATATTTATACAAATAAAAATAAATAGTAATGCATATAAATAATTGAGCAACATAAAATGAATATAATATAAAGTCATAAAAATCCCATAAACACATATGTCCCACTTTTCTATGAAGACAATTGTGTGCCTAAAACGTTTTGGATCATTACCAGAAAATAATAGTCTAATTAAACTTCTAAGAATGGCAGCCTCGGTTGTGTCTCGAGGTTGTGCCCTCCTAACTCCAAAAAGCATCCACTTTCTCGCTTGGGTTCATCAAGAAGCGATATACTAATATAACTTGTTCCGAACGAAAAATTGATTTTGTAGATAACTAGCCCACAGGGAAATTAAAAACGTGTCCATGTTGGGTACCAATTACCATACTACAACTGAGCATTATATAAGATTTTTTTTACATGCAGACACGTTAATAGTATGCCATAACTGTTGCAATATTGGTAATCACTAATCACTAATCACAAATGAAACATACACATGCGAAAAAAATTATTGGTGGGTACTTTGTTGTTTAAGCCTACTCATACATAACTAGAAAGTAGAATATAAAAAATTACTGAGATTTTATTCCATGTACGAATATATTACAGTAAGGTACACTATTATGGTACTGGCAACTACTCATATAATTTTAGTTTAAAATTTATAAAGCACATTTTATTGAAATAATAGTTACGTTATGTAATAGTGATGTTTATTTATTATTTTTGTAAAGTAACTCCATATCATACGTCTTTAAAGTCATCATTACTTCTGTTTTACAATAGTTTGTGTAGTGTGTATAGTTACATGACAATAATTTCTGAAAGTGTTCCATTTGAGCGTTAGTAGAACACAGGTTTATTTCAACAAGCATGCAGTTTTGCAATAAATGCAAATAATTCCAACCAGAATTTATTTATAATGTTGCTTTAAATGTAGTGGAGTACTACAGTAGGTAGGTACATACCTACTTGTTCCCGTGTCAACTGTTTTATAAATAGCTTTCTAAAATTTCTCAAAAAGTATGTGCACCTTTTAAAGTTAGCTTTTAAAGGCTCATAGATTACAGCCGAAAACATTATGTACAAATTAAACTTTGGCTCTTAGAAATTGTAAATGAACGGGAAAATTCAAAGAAAAAAGAAAATGTTTTTTTAAATTTTTCAGCTAAACGGTAAATTTTATCATGAAAATAGATAAGACAAAAGTTGTTTATAATGAAATTATCTACAAAAGTTGCTCTTACATTTTTTTTGGATCACCATTCCTGAGAAATTCTTCAAAAGGTGGAGAAATTGTATTCTGCATAATATGCACACATTTCACATCACCTGAGCGTGAGCTAGTGTATCGGCGCATTTTTTTAATGTGATATCTCCTCGGTCAGCATTATATTACGATTGTGAGTGGGCCATTGTGACACATCCACTGCGAACGAAGGGCTATTGTGGCTCACATCTAGTCGTGCTACATTAACCCCATCGTCAGCTTCTTTGATAAAACTGACAACTTAACTATTATTAATGTACATTATATCCTCCGGTGTGAGAAAGTCTCTCCAGAAGGTTTGTAATCTGGCTTTTCCCAAAGTGAGACATACCTAGCATCTCCGGGAGGCACAGTCCACGATCTATTAATTGTGATTATACAGGGTGATTCAAAATTCAGTGCAAAAATTTTAAGGGCGTATTTACCAGCCAAAAATAAGAAGTTTTTTTCATATAATCGTATGTCCTAACTTGCTTCGTTTTCTAGATACAGGGGGTAAAATTTTGAAAAAAAATCGATTTTTATCAATTTCTCAAAAACCTCTCAGCCAATTTAAATAAAATTTTATAGGCTTATTTGTTGTCATAAGGGCCTTCCTTTGATCGGAGTATTTTTTATGTATTTGTTATCTGGGCTAAGTAAAATTTTAAAAATAGATTAAATGAATCTTAATAATCGATGTGAATTTATTACGTGTTTTAATAGGGCCTGGCACAGATTTTGATTTTTTTCTTGGAAACAAAGCTAGATACGAGTAAAGTTCAAGAGGCAAGAAAGTTGCATTATTGACCGCTTAATCTAAAAAAAAATATAAATTGTCAAAAGAGCAGTGGCGTACCATAATTTTACCTATAAGCCCCCTGAGACGCCACTGGAATTAATAAATTTATGTTATTCCAATCAAAGGAAGTTCCTTATAACGACAAATAAGCCTACAAAATTTTATTTAAATCGGCTGAAAGGTTTTTGAGTAATTAATAAAAAGAATCGATTTTTTTTTCAAAATTTTACACCCTGTATCTAGAAAACGAAGCAAGTTACGACATACAATTATATGAAATTTTTTTTTTATTTTTTGCTGGTAAATACGCCCTTAAAATATTTGCACTGAATTTTGAATCACCCTGTATACAAGCTTTAATAAAAAATATCAAAAAATTGTAGGTACTATAAAAAAAGAATTATTGTTGGTTTCGGGAAGATATTATTCTGAAATTATAGTTGAAAAACAATAATGCTTTCTGAACTACACACTTACTCTAGTATGGTGAAGACAGAGACATCGATGTTTCAATGGTCATTTCCATCTCATCAGTCTGTCACATCACCACCACTAGAGAAGTGTGCCGATCAGAAAGAAAATCAAAAGCTATAAGCAAAATGATTTGTCAGCGTTGGTAGTGAAAAATTGCAGATTTCTCTGGGAGAATCTCTGATTGACACATTGACAGTTGTACTTTTCAGTCGTCAGATGGCATTTGCCTTGCAAGTCACTATGTTTCCGACAAATCATTTTGCTTATAGCTTTTGATTTTCTTTCTGATCGGCACACTTCTCTAGTGGTGGTGATGTGACAGACTGATGAGATGGAAATGACCATTGAAACATCGATGTCTCTGTCTTCACCATACTAGAGTAAGTGTGTCGTTCAGAAAGCATTATTGTTTTTCAACAATCTCGGATTGCTGTAATTGATATAATAATTTATTATTATTCAATTTGTTTCATAGAAATTATAGTTGATTCTGGGCTGTTCTGCCATGGTCCATGCAGATTTGCTTCGAACGTTTCGTCTACAGCTGCACTAGGCATCATCAGCGATTACGTGTGCGCAAGCGACGCTTTCACTCCTCGTTTTTACTGATAACTGGTTATCAGTGGTCCAGTTATAAGTCAAGACTTGTGTCAAGTCACTATCAAGATCAAGTATGGCTGGACAATCATGAGACCCAGAAGACTGGCGTTGTAAATTAGTAGATGTGAACCTGGAGTCAATTCAAACTTTACTCCCGCTTGCTTTGGAAAGACTTCTCAGCACCATCTTTAGAAATTGCAGAAAGTGTTGTAATGCAAAATGTAGCTGTAAAAAATTCGGTTTATTCTCTTCACCATTATGTTGGACTAATTGACAAAGCCAGTCTTGCTCCAGTGTTGAATCAAAGGCAACAGATGAAGTTTTTTATTTGATTAATGAGGAGACAACTCATGAATATTTTCCACATAGCAAGCAAAAAGGACAAGAAGAAGAACAAAGCGAAGAAGATAAACTAACAGTTGAAGTGGCATTTGAAGATTTTCAGTCAGCTCTCTCTTATTCTTTTGATTTTCCTCTTCTTTCATTTGCTGTTCCTAGTATGTCAAATGATTTGCTTATTTTTCAAGTAACTTGTCATTGACTTTTATCAATCAATTTCTTTCTATGCTAAATCAGTTTCACTTTATGTCAATTGCTTTTCCGATTTATGTGCAGTGACACAGTGATATAGTATCATAGAGATTGGAAAAGCAATCTAATTAGACAAAAGAGAAATTTTGATTGAAAAATCAAATGAACTGACATAATAGATGGGAAAACCGTTCATCAAATTAGAAAAAGCAATTGACAAAAGAGGAAAATGAAAAGAAAAAACTGTAATATCTTCCCGAAATCAAAAATAATTCGTGAAATTTAAATTTGTTTTCAATAGTACGATTTCTTATTTAAAACAATATTTTTTAATGAAACTTAGTGGTTAGATCGTGGACTATGCCTACCGGGGACACCATGTTAGAAAAAATGCGCCGTGTACTTCTATATGTAGGTACACTAATTCACACTTAGGTGGTGCGCAAATGTGTGCATATTATGCAGAAAACGACTTCTCTGACTTTTAGAATCGCAATATCTCAGAAATGGTGACTCGTAGAAAAAAAGTATAAAAAACATTTTTGTAGACAATTTCATTATCAACAAATTTGATGGGACCTATTTTTATAATAAATTTCACCATTTATCGAAAAAAATTGAAAAAACACTTTCTTTCACCTTTGACCTTGAATAACTTTTTTTGCAGACGTCAGATCTCTACAGGTTTTTTTTATTATTTTATTTGTAATAATGCCCCCAAAGTCTGTACTAATTTTCAGTGCTATATGCGAATTATTGCGAAATATTTTTAAAAAGTTTTTGAATTAGGATTGTTCAAATGCTAAATTTTCTCATTATGAGTGTCATTTTCAAATACTGAGGTTCATTTTTTATGGTTTGCTCTTTATAACAAGTAGAAAATATATTTTTTTTTAAATACGTTTCTATTGTCAATCAATATACGGTAGAATTTTATAAAACATTAGTGTTTCATTCATCATCAATAAGAAAATATTTTATTTACTTCATGAGGAAATCATCACTTTAATCCATATCCTTTTCAGTGAAATTAATATTGACATTTTACCAATTTATATTATTCCATGTTCACATCGCCTTAAAAATAAAGCAAGGTGAACACGTTACCGCTTGATCTATAACCACTTTATATGATTGACTAAAATAATCAAGGAAACCAAGACAAATGCTGTATTTAAATCACCTTCAGATCGTTTTTTTACCGTCATATAAAAAAATCACGATCAGTTTTAAGTCTAAAATTTTCCTTTATAAAACATTTTGTGGGAGTTTTTAACCACCAGTTTGGATAGTGGGGTCTGGTTTATTACATAGTACCATTCCGAGTCTATTAATATTATCATTTGCAATTATTATTCTGTTTCTATCCTGATAATAAATTTCTAGAGCATGAAATTATTTTATATAGCCGCTAACAAAAGACTATAATTTGAACACATTTCTCATAATTTTAACATTTTAACACGATCCTTATACAAAGATAGGTAACATCTAGACTACATTGTCAAAAAATTTATCAAGTTTTAATTCCTCAAAGTGTTTTTTTTTTCATTTCTTCAGGAGAAATTATTTCTCTAATTGAAGAAATAACTTTCGCTAAATAAAAGTTGTAAAAGGTATACATAGGTAGATTGTTTCCTTTCAAACAACGTGCAATACCTTCCCGTATATTAGTTGTTATGTGTATCTGCGAAAGATAAAATCAAATAATTAAAATTTCATAATAAAAGCAGCAGTAGTTTGGTTGTTTTCGGTCCGATACAAAAGAAATTCTTATGTATCATTTCTGGCTACTTCCTACAATAATTATAATAAGCTAAATTACTTAAATTAACTTTAATACAAGCAGTTTTAAAATTTTCATAGTCCATGATGAACTTCACGATTATAACAACTTACAATCAAAATCGCAATCTACAAAATATAGATAGTGTAAAAAATTTATTTCACTGTGTGTACGTACCTATGCATTTACTTTACAAATTCCTTTTATAGTGTGGTCAATAATGTTAACGGATGATGGACGTGTATCGAGAAAGATGAGGCCTCGTTATTGGATGCATCGCCTTCACTCTTCGTAATTACATCTAATTACATCTCCGAACTGCGGAAATGCGAAATCTATTTAGTATCAAAGTTAGCTATTGGAAACGACTCGCAGTATCCTGGGAGAGATGATTCCAATATTTAAGGACTTCAGGCTATTGCGTGGGCTTCATATTTTGAAGCATTCCCTTTAACCAAATCATGTTCCCGCATCGTGTTCCCGCATCCGAACCTTGGAATAGTGTAAATAGTTGGGTTAAATAAGATGCCTTCGTGTAAACCAAAGTGAACACTAAATATTTGTCGAGCCAAAAACTATCCGGGCGTTTCTTGTGGTAGTATCTGAAACGAAAAATTTGAATTAACATGTAATGGAATTCGTTTATTTTTCGTAGGTACCTTGGAGAACTGAGAGAGGAGTGACGTCCTGAAGAGGCACCACTTACCACCTGGATACGAGCAGTCTGTCTCGAAATACATTAATGACGCTACGCTGAAAACCAGGAATGACGCAAAATCATCAAGACTACATGGCGAAAGAGTTTTTTGATCCAGTATTGGTGTTCGAACGGTGCCCATGTTTTCGTTGTGTGGTATCTTGGACAGACCATGTAGTTTAAAATCGGGTGGACGATTTTCGACACAGAAATAATCCCGAATTATAATTTAATAACGAATATGATAACTAGAAGACTAATTTACAAAATAAGTTTTAACAATGTAAACTCGTGGCTCTACTGTTTCATTCTATAAGGGATTAATGATTGAAATTGCACCGATTTAAAGATTTCTGCCAAAACTATATTACCAAAAATATTTCAAATTACCTTCTCATTCTCATTATTTTTCATTGTCATTTTTCTAGTTGTCAATAAAATACAAAACTAAGTTTTGATGATTTGTTTACCATCGCCTTCCATTTTCTGTAACGAATAAATTTCTATTATAACCCAGTCATTATGTACTTTTAACTCCGTTGTCGATCTTTCTTATTCTACTCGTTAGGGGGGCGGGGGGGGGGGAGTGTTTCAATGGAAGTCTAACTAAAAAATGGCGACCAGATCCGGGGTGCGCATCAGTCCGCCATTTTTTATTGAGACATTATTATATCTTTTGAAATACATTAATTTCCTATTTCCTGTAGGTAGTACTCAGATCATATTATGTGCTAGCTGATCGGGGGAATTGAGACTTTCCTTTGTGTTTACAATAATACCATGATTTTGTCGGTTGCTTGAGAGGGTTAAGCAATCTGTAAGGTAAGTATGTACCTATGTGTTTGACCGTGAGCATGCTATTACTACAGTGCTCGCATTATTGCGGTGGATTTTTAAATGCAAACAGATATCCATGGGTTAGACGGGTACGGCCTATTCCGAATCGCCGGATTACCCTTTTGTCCCTTCGTGACTTGATGGGGGTTCAAATCGCTTAAGAGAAGGTTGGATCTCGTGCATCTTTGAGGTGATTCTGTCCCAGTGGTTTTGCCAGGCGGTTCTGGTGGTCTTTTTGCTGTAGGCTTTCAAGTCTGTGTGGATTTGGACTTGCGCAGAGATTGTGGATGAAAACGAGGCTTCTTTGGCTACGTTGTCGGTCCTTTCATTTCCTGGTAAGCCTACATGTGATGGAACCCATAGCAGTGTAAGGCTTATTCCCAGGAAGGTTATTCTTTTATATGAGTCATGTATTTCTTGAATTAGTGGACGCTGGGTTTATAGATGTGTAGGATTCAATTATTTTAAGTTCTGTTTCAAGAGATATTTTGTTTGGTTTTGCAACCTTGTCGATGGACAGGGTAAGTTCAGGGACGCGCTGTTCGGGAAGAAGAGCGTAAGACGTCGTCGAGCGAGAACGAAGCGAAGGTTCCAAATCTGTTATTATTTAACTGTGCTGTTCTTTTCAACTTATTTCATTTATTTTGTACTCTTTTCAACTAATAAAATATTAACATGATCACTACGTGGGTTATATTAAAATTCCTACAGATGGTTGATGGATTTGATGGAGGAGAATGAATCTGTACAAATGGCTGCGTGCTTACGTTCGGTGTTTATGGATTTAATGACTTGGAGGATTCCATAGAGTTTGCCTTTATACACACGTGCAAAGCATGGTAAGGTTTTGGTGGAGACTGTACTGTTGAGGGTGAATTCATCGAAGTTTGAGGTTTGAATGATTTCTTGGAATGCTTTTCTTAGAAGTTCCTTTGGAGTGTCGTGTTTACGATAAATCGTTACAGAGGGATAGGTTGAAATTTGGGAGATGTTTTTTCCAGGGAGGAAATAAGCGTGTCATGATGGGCTTTGTGGATAGGAGGTCAAGGTGCAGGAGGTTAGTAAGGAGTGGTTGAATAATTTGTGTTATTGATAAGACTCTTGGGAGTGGGTTAGGTGGTGGTAGCATGGCTGTCAAGAGTGAGTATACTGGGTTTTGGGGGTTGGCTGATATCCTGGAGAAGTAGCTCAAAAGAAGGTGTTGGCGCCTTAGCCGAAGGGGAGGTTCATTGGCTTCACAATAAACGCTTTCATTGGGACTTGACCTGAAAGCTCCGAGGCAAATTCTGAGTGCAGTGTTGTGTATTGAGTCCAAGCTTTTCAGGGTGGAATTCGAGGCTGATAGTTAATTTAATTTCCTAAAATTTTGTATATTGCAGTTATTGCTCTATGATCGATATTTTTTTATTTAAACCTGAAAAATAGTATATAGTATACCTAGGCGGTAAAGTGGCACTTTTCAGTGTAAAGTCTGTTCAGTGGACAGCCTCGGCTGCGCCTCGCCTGGCCATATCTTCTTGAGGCCTGAAAAGACACTTTACCGCCGTGGTATACACATAATTTTTTATCCTACACAATAATAATAATATTTTTTTTTTTTTTGAAAAAAATTTGTTTTGAAAGAAAATTTATTGAATACCTTCATATGATGTTTGCTTAATACATTACTATCAGTAAGCGTAGATTAGTTACATTACAATCAGTAATTTATTTATTTATTTATGGATAACATTAATAGTGAACGTTGGATTTCGAATATTACAATAATTATTATTGAAAGAAATTCCTTGTTTGGATAAATTTGACATCAGTACCTCACTATTAGTATTTAATTTGCTGGGTCTTGCTGGTCTATTGACATTGACAGATTGACATACAGCTATAAGCTTGCTTGCTATTGGTTCCCTCTGGAAATAGCATTCAATTGCAATTGGGTGGCCCTCTAGCCTAGCGTGAAAATATAAAAATAATTTTACCGCCTAGGCAGGAAAAGTGGCACTTTCTCCGGGGGCATGCAGTCGAGTAAGTTCAATTTTCTTATGGGGTAGGATAAAAAAGTATTTTTTGACGAACACCTGATGCCTGTTAAGGTTGGCCAATCGCTTAGGAATTATTGATCCTGGAGCCTCAAAATAAACATTTTTGAAGACAAAAATGACCATGAGAAATTGAACGAAAATGTTTTTAAGAAGGCTGCACTTCTGGAAATACCGGAAGTTGACACCTACTTCGTTATTTGAAGGGAGACACCCCTGTATTTTGCTATATTTTTAAATTGTCTCAGAAAATCGAATAGGTACATGTGATTTTCACAATAATTGAAATTTGAAAATCGCCAATCACAAATTTAAAAACACTGGATAACGAGAAAGGCTCAAGATATGAGAAAACGGTTTTCATGTTCCTATTTTAACTTTTTATGTTTCTATTTATCTTATTATGTAGCTAAAATTTCTATACAAGGTAATAAAAATTGTAAAATTTGTCCGGTTAAATTCGAAAAGTAATAATCGTAGAGAAAAAACTGAAATCTCAAAGTTGTAGAAAATTTAATTTACTAAAAGTTTTTAATTTATACTAAACAAATTAAAATGGCCAAGTTATTCAAGAAAAACAATTATTTTTTATAATTTTTCATAATTTATTTTGCATAAAATTAAAAATTGTGGGTTGATGCGCACATCGGATCGGGTCGCTATTTTGGAATTTAGACTACCAGTGACCTCCTCCCCTCTCCTTACGGGTAAATAAGAAAGATCGACAACGGAATTTTTCCTATTTCCTGTCGATTTTTTGAATATATTGACTGAACTATTATTAGGGGTGTTTTACTTGGAAAACTGAACTTTTGTTCATTTGTACGTATTCAAAATGTTATTCAAAATGTACGTAACGTACATTTTGTACGTACCGGCTAAATGCCAGCGACACGGAGACAACGGCGGGCGCGCGCAGTAAGTGAGTGATGGTGGTTTTTAGTGCGACGCAAACACGGCCGGCTGGCGGCCTCAAGTTTCGTCAACATCGATTGTCGAATTCCAACCTGAAACGCAGGTGAACGCGTTTTCACCTTCCTTACTCTCCTGGAAATTCGCGGATGAAGGTTCCGCAAACACCTGAAGTTTCCTGAGATGGCGTCGTGAACTTTCACATGAATTATTATAAAAAACACCCACGTTTTTGGCTTGCTTTTTCCCTGGAGGCAATTTTTCCCTGGAGGCAATTTTTTCTTGGAGGCAATTCTTCCACCTGCGGATTTTCTCCTATGGATTGATTTTTTTCTGGAGGCAACTTCTCCCCCGTAATCAACTTCACCTGGAATCGACTCTTTCCCTGGAAGCAAGTTTCTCTCAAACAGGAAGGCAACCCATTGGTGTTACCTGAGACACCTGAGAAGTTTACCACCAACTAAACTTCCACCCTCACACCGGAGACCCTGCGAAGCTAAGTGCCTTTGCCTACCCAGTTTAATCGATCAGTTCATTCGGATATACTACACGCTCTTGCTTTTATTATTTGTTAACCGTGCTCAAGAGTCTGTGATAGTAACATCTGCGATTTTTTTTTTAATTAATAACTGTGAAATATTTTATATTTTTCAATAAAGAGTACCTGTTGTTCTGCTGACCTGCTTGTTATTGTTGACCCTCCTAGACTAGCGACTCAACCTACGACCCTTGTTTTTCTTGTCTCATGCTCTCAGCGACTATTTTTCCCCTCTAGGGGTTAAATAGTTCGTTTCAAGTTATTTATTTATATTTTAATTATAAATAATTCAAATGCATGATTCGATGACTAATATAATGATAACAGAGAACAGAGGGAATAAATAATGTAGTGGTGCAATATATTTATTAATTAATAATACAGAAACAGTTTTTAATACGTAGGTATTCTAATAAAACTATTCAAATAGTTAATAAAAGCTAGCGAAACCGTTATGGTATGAAGATGTTATGCATTAAAAGGTTTTTTCTAATAGGCAATATTACCGTTGATAAGAAAAGTGTTACACTTTAATAACAATTCAAGACATTTACTTATGAGTTAATGCCCACAACAGCTCAATTCCTAGAAAAGGATTATACAGTGCTTCCCAAAAGTAACGGATAAATTCGATAAAACTGAGAGGGCTGTTTTTTTGAAAAACTAAAAAAACAGGTCGATTTTGTTTTTGAGTTGTTCAACTTTCGACATAATATTGGGGTATACAAGGTGATGCGCGAAAAAGTGGTGACGTCATCGGCATCTTTAAAAATGACAACCCTTATTTTTTTTTCCATTTTTTGATACCTCATTCAATTGCCAATATGATAATGTAATCAATTTGTAACCTTAAATAAGGAAATTTCTGAGAAAACAACTTGTGAGTCGAAATTGTGCACTTTTCACTGATGTGAAAATCGGAACATTAACGATAAAAAAAAAAAAAATCAAATAAAAATGACTGTTTCCATGGTAATTTTATAAGATCTGTCTATTAAATTAAGTGTATTAAATAAATCTGTTAAATTATATTAAATTAAATCTATTAAATCTGTCGAAATTAAGTTCTTTTCTCCGAAATTTCCTTATTTAACGTTACAAAATGATTACATTACCGTATTGGCAATTGGATAAAGTATCAAAAAATATAATAAAAAATAAAGGTTGCCATTTAAAAAAATGCCGATGACGTCACCACTTTTTCGTGCATCACCCTGTATACCCAAATATTATGTCAAAAGTTGAACAACTCTAAACCAAAATCGACCTGTTTTTTTATTTTTTCAAAATAACAGCGCTTTCCGTTTTATCGAATTTATCCGTTACTTTTGGGAAGCACTGTATATTTTTTTCACATGACATATTTTTTCTAGAGGACTAGCAAAGTGGAAATGTCATGATATGTTTATAAGAGGAATCATTTTACAGATTTTTATTATAACTTGCTCTAGTTTCTGTAACCCAGTCACCTAAATAACACGATTCTTCGTTTTCTGAATACTTCATTATCCACGATCATATGCATGAACTTTTCGAACAGTCGACTGGGAAACTAATGCCATTATAATAAGCGCATGTCTCAGCTTGAGCTGGTCAGGCGTAAGAATTGGTTTTTGTGACATTCCATATGCATTTGCAGAAATACTATAAACTTTGGAGTGAAAGTCAAACCGAGTGAAAGTTCTAGCTTCATGTTAATTCTAAGATCATGGGAATATGGTTGCATTCAAACTGTTAATGGTATAAAACTGATATTTCCATAAAATTGTTAGGTAAAGCTTATAAAATTTGCAAAACGTGTTTCATTAAGCTATTATAGATCTGATAATACTCATTCGCTTATACACCACATTATAATATCGTCGCAGACTAATTCATCACGAAGACTATTATATTACAATGAATCGATCCAATTCAACATTTGAATGCATGCATGCAAGCGCTAATATGCACGGAAATAAAGCGCTGTTGCCAAAATGTTGCAAGATAGATATAAAAGTTTTTGTCTTTTTATATGACTTAACTTCAGCAATAATATCAAGAAATTTTTTTAAAACTATCTCCGTCACCTTGAATTTTATAAGTAGCAATTAATATTTTTATTGACATGACTTCCCAGATATACCGACAGGTGGGTGGAATTTATTCATTCAGTCGTCACAACTTCTGAGATTAAATAGTTGGAAAAACGACGTCTAATGCAATAAAACTGCTCTAACTTTTTGCAAGCTGCTTGTCACAAGAAAGTGACTGTTGACAAAACTTGGAGTGAAGTAAACTGGAGTAAAGTTGTTACCCTTCTACCCCATGCAGTTGTTTTACTCGAGAACTCCAGCTAATTGGTGTTATTAACATTTAAATCAACATAAAATGAATTTTCGGTACCTGAAAATAGGATAATTTTGAACGCCGGTTGATTTTGAAGTTTTCACAAAAGACTTATTGATTCTGGTTGCGCAGAACTAACACTAGTAACTGTAACTAGTGTCCAAACGGTTGACAGTTGGCAACGGATGTTTCCAAAGAACCTCCCAGCGTCTCAAATTACCCCAATCAACCACAAAATCATCGCAGTACCTACTTAAATACATTTAATTTCATATATCTTAGATCACGACTTGCTGACTTCAACGTTCAATGAAGAGATCAAGTTGACGATTTATTACATCCCCAAAATTTCTACTTTTTTTTGGCTTCTTCTCTCTGACTGTAGGTTATGTGCCATATAATTTTGAGTCAACCTTCCTTGCAGGTTTTCACCACATGATACTATTTAGAGGATTCTGGCTCAGCATTCGTGTCTATCATTTCCTTTCTTTTCATAGCAAGGAACCGGGCCTACATCGTCCTGGCTCGATCGCCATTTCAGTTCCCATGAGGAGCTTAGTATACTTTTTGTGATGTTTGTTTCATCTCATAGATATCTTATAGATCTTGCCCTCGATATTGTGGCTTCTTTCTTACCACTGCATTCTCGTTACTTCCCCCTCCATCTCCCCCAGCACTCTCATCTCAGTGTTGTAGCTTTTGTTTGTTTACTTTTATCATTGGCCCACATTTGAGGCCGTACAAAAAATTAGCCTACTTGGGTAAAATGTACTTTACCTGAAGCTTTTGATGCCAGTTTGGGGTCACAAAGAAAGCTATTTGAACCAAACTGCATCAGTGAATAAACTCTGTAAGTCCTGCTCAGTAGTTGCTTTAAGTGTCATATTAGTATTGAGGTATTTGGCCTGCCTACCCTGTTCAAAGAAACCCCTTCAGAGTGTGGTTAGGTATTCGTTCATACTGCTGCTTACCCCAAATCTTCTATCTTTCTTAACCTCTCTAAACTTTCTTGACAGGCATCGAGTTCAAATTGAACCTTTCGGAGGGATTCTGCAACAGATTCTGTTGTATATCTTTTGTTCACGTAGCTTAACACGAGACTTCTGCACTCAAATTATGACTTCAAAGTGTCTGCTTGTTTCTGCTAAGCTGACAACTCATAGACCAAAATTGTGTTTTTAATTTCTGCCATATTAGTTATTGTCATTATGGTTAAAAGCTCTTTTATTGGCGTATAATATTCCAGAGTATACAAAAAGAAGAAACTTGAATTACCTGTGTTCAGGAGTGTTAAGTTTAGGAGTGTTTAAGGGTGTTGATTCTTCGCAGTCATTTTCCCAGATCGGAGTTTATTAAGGTACGTGTTGATTTGTTTTCGATTCATAACCGATCCCTATAGATACTGATGTAGTTGCCTTGATCACTGTAGTCCGACTCTGTTTACAACATTTACTCTGAGCTCGGAGCTATCTGTGCCAGTTTGCTCACGGGAGGAATTTGATTTCCCTCCTGACTAATATCTGGGGGGCGTTCTCCTAACCATCACCAGGGAACGAGCCAGCCAGAGATTCCATGTTTCCGCATATTAAATGGCATGCTATTAATAAACACTCTGGCGCAGTAAATTTTTAATGCCGACAATCTATAATCTATACAGCATATTATTTATTCTGTGCTTTAAATTTACCATTAATACATCATGAAATACAATATAAAAGCCCTGCTATTTTTGTTGATATTCTTAATTCTTTACTCTTTCCATGACTCTACAGGCAGTCTTTTGTGTCTATGAGTAACAATTAGGTACTAATTTATTTCCAATTACTAGATCACAAACGTCACCACTTGTATGGTCCCATATTATCTTTTTGTAATTATCATGAAGTCTGTAATGTTCTTAAATCTGTCTACTGACCCAACTTATTTTAATTCACAGGACTTCGTAGAAATTATCTGCAAAAATCATGTCACAATATTTTTTGTTGTTTTAAGTAAAAGTTGTTACATTTCGCATTGAAACTCCATTATGTGTCCAAATTATTATAGAACGCTGTATTATATGGACACGTTGTATTGGCTAATAGTCTCATAATTACTTTCTTCCTTACAGATGTGTATCTTGTTTGCAAAATATGTATAGATGATGGATCGGGTTCTTCTAGCAATTACTGAAATTAATCACTTGTTCCAGTTATCGTATCGACTCGTAATTTACAGTCTTTGCATGGTTAATAATAATTGACACTAATCAACATTATCTGTCACTAGTACCTAACGGTTTGAATATAATTATTTAACTAATTTTATTACCGCCGAAAGGGTCGATAAATATTGGAAATTCATTATTGCAAATGAGATAAGAGGCGATTATTCAACAGACTTGGTTAACTGCATTGAATAAATTTTATTTTTCTACTCCCAACCTTTAATATGCATATTAAATATGAATCACCAGTGCTTTAATGGGTCTCATTAAGATACAAATTTTCATTAAAGCACTGGTCAAGCTATCCAATGGCAGAGGAGCATTTGCAATCGAATCGGGTCCTTTTCGCTCACAATCGGGTCGGCAAGCCAACCGAAGTCACAGAGTTGTCATACTCACGACAAAAATTGCCTTGTGATATAAGTTCTGTATTTCTGAAAAAAAATTCTGAACGTTTATTTAATTTAGAACATAAGTAACATTCAAAGAAAATTTATCAAGATTTTATGTTACCTTAATTAATTTGATAAGTAGGTATATCGTGTAAAAGATGGGAAGATAAAGTATTATATCAATCGTAGCGCTCCGTGATATAGTATTCAAAGCGGCAACGCTGCGACCCGCGTTGCGCAGTCATACAATATCGTAATTAATGGCTGTCGATGTTATTAAAATTATGAATTAATCTCAAAATCGAAGCGTAAAATTCGGAATTCGAACTTCGCATGATAAAAATTACGCTTTAGTGAGTAGTGCCCTTTAAACTTGATACTAAAACATGTCTCAGCAGAATAACCTTAGCGACGAAGAGAAAATTTGGTAATATGCGTAAACAAATAGCAACCTATCTTAACCTCAATGATCCGCAATTGTACACGGGTCATTGTTAAAATATATAATTTTTTAATCTTTTCTATGAAATAAACAAGAGTCGTATGGAATAGTGTATGGAACTCGCAGATAATGGCTATTAATACGCTCTTATGATGGTTAAGACACTCGCCTACGGCTCGTATCTTAACCATCATACTCGTGTATTAATAGCCTTCATTATAAGCTCGTTGCATAATATACTATTGTTTTTATTTTCCTTTATCGCTTAGTATTTTTCAAGGCGTAGGTAGATTACCAAAATTTGAATATCTCCTTATAATATGTTATTTAAATAATCTTAGATATGTCTGGTCAATTTAAATGTCTTTCTTATTTGCGTCTCTCACGTCAAGAATAACAAACTAAATATTCACTGCATTGCGCGTCATCAACAACTGATGCCACCGAAATTAAATGAGAAAGAAGTTAGCTCCGGAGTTTCATCCTGGAGTCGACGTGAATATTAACTGCGAGTTAGAGCAGACTCGTTGTGGCTTTAATGTAACCGAAACCCAAGCTGATGTTGGCAATATTATGGTAATAAATAATCCTGGTGGAATCGAGATCGCATTTCCTGTTCCTCCTACTTTAAAAGGGACGATCCCTTCCACTCACGATTTGAGGTTTCTTATTATAGAAAGATAATGTTCACTACGGGAATGGAAATTGATTTTCCAATACCGTTTTTACCAATACCAACGACTAATTAATTTCTGTCTTATTCTTATAGCATTCTTAATTATAATAATCACTGAGTTGGCAAGTATATAATTTGCATAATATAGAGAAACTTGAAAGAGCTCTCAAGTTTGTTAGATTAACAGAACAGTGTATTATAAAGGTCCATTAGATTAATAATAAGCAGACTTCTGTGTCCGTTTCTGAAGAAGGTGTCGAGTCTAAGTGGAATTTTTTTTCTAAATAATATAAATATAATTTTTTTAAATCAACAGCCTGAGAAAGAGTCTTCAGTTTTTAAAGGTAAGTGAACAAGATAAATAATTAGGTACCTACTGGATAAATACCTAGTTTAAATAAGTAAATAATTTTGTTAGGTAAAGTGTAAATAAATATTTAGTGTGATGTCAGAAAATAACTTTCAGTACCTATTTCTTTAATAAATAATAATTGCCTGATTGAGTCTGGGATTACTTTATAGACAAATCTTTTAAATCAGATCCTTTTCATTACTTATTATATAAGATGGGTTGGAACCCAAGGGGTTAGTAACTAAAGAGAAAAAGCCGTAGATTTGACGGGAGATTCTAGTATTTTCTTGTTGCACATCTCGTATCCTGTACACTCTGCACTGTGCTACAAAGAGAGAATTAACTTTGCAGGAAAGACAAGGCTAAAAGCGCTTCCCGCTGCTTATACAGTACCCACGCTCATATAGCTTGTTTCCTCTAGTTGTATAACTTTTCAGTACTATGGAATTTATTGACAAAAAGTAAATCTAAAAATGTTTCTATCTTGGCGAAATCCACCAGTATATTTCCATCAATGGAAGCCTTGAGAGTACTGCAGGAGACTTATAACGATTTTATTATCAGAGAAACGGAAAAGTTTTGATATTTTAAGTAACCTAAGGGCAATGCCAGCCTTTAGCTGGAGGGATGGTAGCTCTTCATAACTCTTCTTCGTGAGGGGAAGAGGAGACTGGCAGGGGTCTTATTGTATCGGTAGTGGTGTGCTATTTTCAGTCGTTGCCATGGTTTGGTCTGAAAAGAACTAGGAATTCGCTGTCTGCAAGTTTCTTGAAACTTTCCGTTCTTTCACCACCACTCAGCGGAACTTCCAGCTGCACTTCGATCTTGCACGTGATGATCGCTTCCGTCACCATAATTTAATCGCGAGTTGGGGGCGTACATTGAAAGAGGCTGAGCCCACACAAAGACTTAGGGCTTTAGGAAAACCCAAAACGGTTGTAGTCCTTTCTACTCGCTTGATTTAAAATTTCGAATAAAAATGCCAAATATTTGCGAGCAGAGGGTGTATCCCCTCTCGCTCCGTTCGGGTACGTTCAGATTCCTTTGAACCCGAATCGAAACAGAGGGGTGGTGGGGGATCTTAGAAGAAAGTTACAAATTTTTCAGTGATCGTCTAGATCAATAATGTTTTCTAATAAAATTTCCAAAAAGACTTGACCTGCCCTACGTTGTGATTATTTAAATTTCAGGTCACACAAAACACACCAAAATAAAACTTACACTAACAATTAACAGTTTATTGGAATAAATACCAATTAAAATAAATTTACAGGAATTGATAATGATGTATCGTGAGATTATATACTTAAAATTAGGATTGTTCAACTTATCTACTAAACATTACACATAACATCAAAAAGAAATATCATTATTCATTTTAAAATGCAATTAGTCTATAAAAGACCACAATATCACCTTCAATTCTTGGTAGTCACCAAAATTTACACATCTAACCTTACTTAATTTGGCCAAATACAAGAATTTACAAAATTAAAATTTACTTTACTAATAAAAAAACAATTATACCGGCTTGGTATAATTAAGTTTAGCAATATACAAAATTGTAATATCAATTAGATATTCTTAAATTCATTTACAGGTAACAATGATCCAAATAAATCACTCCAATAACATCATTTGGTTGATGTGTTTCCCATTTTAGAGAACATAAAAGTTATATTATAAACATGATAAGGTACCTTCCAGTCCAAACAGCGGCTCAGGCTGAAGATTGAGTGAAACAGAAGACCAAAAAGCAAGATGGAGAATAACGCTTCCTCCTTCCACGATCGCTTACGTCAGACCTCCACTATCGGTCCAGACACATAAAAAACTGGCTTCGCCCTTCCAAAAGACGCCATCCATCTGAACTCGCTTACATAGGCAAAACTGGCTCCAGACAAATGAAACTCTGGAACATAACTATTGTCCAGGAACGGAAACTAAAATAGAGACTGGAACTAGAACCTGGAGCTAGAGCCTGGAGCTAGAACCCTGCAAATTAAAACTCATTACCATCTGAATCTACCAACCGTCATTTAATATTACCGAAGTGGGCACGCCATTATACCCAAGTCGAGCTTCTCTAAACTATCCCATGTTACTCAGCATCACCAAATCTCAACACTACCTAATTAGAAACGACATAGAAATTAGCCCTGCTAAAGAACTCTCAAACAACAATTTCATACCTGAGTTTAAACAAACCACTACACGAAACAATTAAGTAAATAATTCACTTTATTGAACCATGTTCACACCATCAGTATTTCAGACAGAAAGAAAGACCAACCTAATTTCGTCGGTTTCTGACCTGAGAGCTCCCCTCCCTCTAATCGATACATCTACCCATCTTCCTTTACCCTACTACTCTGACATCGCCCTTCTGACTGGCGGATGGCAGACTGGAATCTGACAGACTCATCATTCGACCTCGCTACAATGCCCCAGAATATAAAACTAGCGGAGTGTAAACATTCCGATCATGTCTATTATCCTGCGCCTTTTGCTAGTCTAATTTTCATTCGAAACAGATGTGGAAAAGCGCACGTTGCACGGTAAGAACACCCAAAAATTTAGTGAGGAAAATCTGTCGGACAGTCACCTATAGGCTATTGGCGCTCTGCCCGGAAGCATGCAGCTGCATTGGGCATTACCGCCCGCTCACTATAAGAAGGGTTTTGCATAAAAACTTATCCTTCCACCTCCACAAGATTATGATTGTTCAAGAGTTGAAACCTCTCGACTGTTAAAACCGCATGAATCGCTCCCAATAAAATAAATGTTGAACCGAATCCATGCGAGATCAACTTTTTTCAGTAGTGACGACACCCACTTTCATCTCTCTGGAGCGGTGAGTAAGCAAAATACCGGTACTGAGATGAAAATAACCCAAGGCAACTTCACGAGAGACCCCACACTCCCCAAAAGAGACCGTGTCATGTGCGATATCCATATTTACCCCAATTTTTTTGAGGAGGATGGACGAACTGTGACGAACTGCTCAACGTGACGCTTCCACGCTGGAAGATTTGTTTGAGTCAGTTGGCTGAACTAAAGAAGGAAACAGATTTGGGATATTATGATTTAAACAGGACGGGGCAATAGCCCATACTTCTCGAGTTTCAATGACGAAACTGAGACAAATGTTAATTGCGGCCTCGTCTCTCTGAGGGGTGACGTGGAGTGGCCCACGCGCTCACCTGAAAGAAAATATTTTTAAACATCGGCCTTACACATTGAAAGAACTCAAGAATCGAATTCGGGTGGAAATCGCCGCAATTTCCTTTCGAGATGTGCCAAAATGTGACAGAAACTTCAGAAATCTCTTTCATCAATGTATCGCTGCTGGGGCAAATTATCTTTCTGATCATCATATTTATGACTTCATGCATAAAACAGCATGTAGCAGCGAATAAAATAAAATTAGCCCCGTACATAATTTTGCTCCACCTCTACCTACTTTGTAAAGAGTCCCGTATAATTACATCGATCAATATATCCACGCAATTAGACAAAGTTATGATGTTAGGTAACAAAAATCGTGTCCCAGGGCACCCAGGGAAGGTAAACCGCGACTACTACAGAACGTGGATGAAATATTTCCTGTATTAGGGATTGAGAGGGCCTCAAACTTTGAAAAATCTCAACAATAATGGCTATACTCGTAGTTTAAACAATCAAAACAGAATAATATGAGATTTTGTTATTTTATTTGTTTACGTAATGCATACATTTTAGGCGCTATCTAGGTGCTTTCTCTTTCTATCTAGGAGGAAAAATCGAAATTAATTGGCCTATAGAAATCTAAATAGTGATTAACGTTATAGGTATACTCGTATCTTGATTTTTGTAATGAAAGTTTCTTATTTGTTCGCATTCTGCATGTGTGTGATTTTTTTCGATGAATTAAGTTGTCGCTATAAAAATATATTCCCTATAATACAAATTTTTACTACTTAAGGTTGGTATGATTTTTTTTAATGAAAATTCGTCCCTGTATCGCGACCTTGATGTTGTTGTCATTCATTCAAAAAAATAATTTTACGTCTGTTTTCATTGACTTGAATCAGGTTTCAGCTCAAGAGATCTCAAGCTCTAGTGAAGCGTTGGTGTGAGATCTTATCACGCTGTTGCAAAACATAAACAAACAGCTTTACCGGAAAGAAACTGAATATTGAAATGACAGCGAAGTTCAACTTAACTTTAGAAGAAATCGATTGAATGTCAAGGACATGCTTATCCAATGGTCAGAATAATTTTTAATAGTTTCGCTTCTGCTCTTATATGGAAAGTTAAAATTCGTTTTCGTTTCAGTATAACATCACGATCTTATGCTAATGAGTTTGTTCATTTATATTATTTGACGATTAACTGGAATTAGTAGGTATAGGTGATTTATTTCTGAATATAAATTTGAAATTTTAAAACATTAATATTATTAGATATTCAAGTTTCAAGCTTATTGAGGTACAGGTTGCTTTTGAATTTCCAGAAGAAATATAAAAAATATTAGCTACTAATCCTACCGTAAATAATAATAATAAAAAAATGAAAGTCGCACCCCAAAATTTTAGTCTAATTTTGATTGGGGAGAGCTTCCGATAGTCCCAAAGGCAATTCGATTTTATTTTGCTATGTCCGCAGCTCTATCCTTTATATGTCTGAATTGTTGGATATTCCATATCCAACATATGCAACAAAGCAGAAAAAAGCGAAAGCAAAATCGAAATCTTTTGGAACTATCAAAAATTATCCCGAATCAAAATCAAGCAAAATTTTGGGGCTTTCATTTTTTTAGTAGCATATCTACTTGATTAATTCTGTGCAACATTTTAATAATGAAAAAAGTGAAATATTTAAAAAAGAGGCATAAATACGTGATCATTTCTTCAGAAAAGTAGAATTATGGGAATAGTATTAGGTAAGAATTAGCGCCACCCTTATTGGTTAAGCTTAGTTGCTTCATGACCCTTCCTGCTCCGGTTACAATGTCCTCCGAATCTCCATCGTTTGGAATATGTGCAACAATATTCCTTGTACTCAACAGAAAATAAAAATAAAAATAAAGCACCAGCAGACCATATTAGCTTAAGCGAGGGGTAAAACCGCTGGAAAAAATTTGTACACCCTTATTCCGTTAAGGAGGTAATCCCTAAAGATTTCCTCGGATTTCAAAGATTTCTCCGAGATTACCTAGATTTTTTCCAGATTACCTCGGATTTCCTCCAGATCACAGATTTTGCTGAAACGTTTAAAAACGTGTTAGAAAACGTTTGCTGGAAAAGTAAAAATCCCTCTATTTTCAAGGGGATCGCATAGTCTCTATTTTATTTGGGCCAGGTTCACATCCGCTTTGTCTTCCACATCAGGAAATACAAAAGTATATTTTTTCCCTTTATGTAGTCGCATACATTAAATTTTAGCTGTGATTTTTTTCTTTTTCATACATAAAATTTTTGAAAAAAAAAATTTTGTGCATTCTTTTTTGGTATTAGCATTATAGGTAAATTGCACAATTACATAATTATACAATTATCATAGATTCTATACAATTAGATTCTGTACAGGGTTGCCCAGCGAAAAGGTACCAGGCCTAATAACTTGAAAACTGAAGATGTACGCGAAAAACGCCGAAACAGGTCGATTTTGTTATCGAGGGGGACATATTTTCTTATAGCAAATTTAACCACCCAAGCTCACCCCATTGGCAGGGGTAGCTACCCCTTTGCTTATCATCATAGGGGAACAGCTATTGAGTGATATGTACATCATTTGAAAGCTACTTGAATTCTCTTACAACGATATCCAACATTTTGGGTTTCACTTACATACAGGTGGCCCAAAAAAATGTTTTAATTGCTCAATTACTCAATAGCTGTTCCCTATGATGATAAGCAAAGGGGTAGCTACCCCTGCCAAGGGGATGAACTTTGGTAGTTAAATTTGTCACGAAAATATGTTCCCCTCGCCAACAAAATCGACCTGTTTCGGCGTTTTTCGCGTACATCTTCAGTTTTCAAGTTATTAGGTCCGATACCTTGTCGCTGGGCCACCCTGTATAATCAATTATAAAAACACTATTAAAATCAAAAAATCCACCAACTAAACACCGAGAAACACTTTGCTGACTATTAAGGTTAGGTACATCCTATATTAAATACGTAGGAGCTACGCAATACGGGCATATAAAACATAAAAATACCATAGAACGCGCATGCGCCTAAATCGCAGCAAGTGAGATTACCTCGAGATTACCTCGAGATTTCCTCCAGATTTCCTTCAGATTTCCTCCAGATTTCCTCTGATTACCTGCAGATTTCTCATATTACCTCCAAATTACTAAGATTTCCTCAGATTACCTCCAGATTTTTTCAGATTACCTCCAGATTTCCCCAGATTACCTCCAGATTTCCTCAGATTTGTACACCTTAATCCTCAGCGGTTTACCCCTCGAGCTTAAGGGTAGGTGTATTTTTGCAAAGGGAGTCAGGATCTGGCTTTGAAATTTTTTTTAGGCCCTTATTCGATGTTAAGGAGTGATTATTGTATTTTGCCGAAATTTTTGGTGAGTGGTATTTTTTGAACAAATTTATTTATTTAATGGTCTCTTATCAAAAGTTCAACCAATATGCATTTTCTTCTGCATATGAGTTTTCTCAGGCAATGTGAAAAACAATAAGATACAGTCGGTGGAGTGATAGAACGTTAATTACAGATTTGCCAGATGATTACTGATTTTAAAATACCCTGTATTATCAAAATGTTGGTCTGATATTGCTGGAAATAAACTATACTCCCTTTTAGAAGAGTTAATTACTGATAAAAAATGAAAGACCATTCAAAATATTCACCCTATTTTCAAAATTTGCAATTTAAAATCAATAATTATCTGACAAATCTTTAATTAGCGTTCTAGCACTCCACCCAGTGTGTATTATTTAAACCAATAGACAATGTTGTCGTTGTCAAGGAACATCCTGTATAAATTTTAGAATCAATAATATAAAATATCAATGGAAAGTATATCAAATTACAAAATTGACCTGTTTTTAAGTTTGTTTTATTTAACTCAAAATTATAGGATTTATTGGGTGGTAATGGGACTATTTCAATACCGTGGATATAAAGTTCAAGAAAATCCAATAGGAATGTTAAAATTGACCTGCTTTTTCGTTTTCTTCAAAACTCAATATTGAAGTTTTTATTGGGGAATGGGGGGCACCAGGATTTCTTCAACACAGTGAACATAAAGTGCCATGGTCGTAATGATACTCACCAAAATTTCAGTTATAAAATTTTATACCTACGAAGGTGCCAAGCAATTTTTTGCCGCAATTGTAGCATTTTTATGTAGTTTTCGAAAATGGCACTGAACTTTGAAGAAAATGCATACAGGCTGCACTTTTTGACAAAACCGAAAGAGACCAGAAAAATTAAGTACGGCCCTGCAGTTTTCGAATCTGCGGAAAATGCGGGTGTTTCGTCCCCTCGTGTTAATACTGCACCACATTTAAACCAAAACCTCATACCTCCTCTCCCTATACCAAAACTACCTTCCCTTCCCAGAAACATTAGCAGACTAATAGCATCCACCCGGAGTCAGCAGCCCTCGGTAGGACAAAGGGAAGCATGGACCTTCCCAACCTCGTGGGCCAAGAAATACCTACACATTCATTTTATTCACATTCGATCGTTGACCATTGCTGGAGTCATATCGTTGACTCTTCGTATCGTATTGTCGTCGTCATCGAAGCGAAGCAGAAGTGGCCGTACCTACCTACACCAACACCAGTGAAGTGCAGTGCCAAGGGCCGATATCGCACCATCCTGTCGGGACGTCGCCCATTAACAGTGATAAGTTATTGTAAGTCTGTCTAATCCTTCCATAATTATTGTCTTCCCTTCTAATATTCGAATTATTGTCCTTGTTGCAGTATTAACGCCCATAAGCAGCAATAACGAAGAATCGCCATAACAAACTCACACATACAGTCCACCCTTTTTTTTTATACCATTCAATAAATTCAACTTTCTGTTTCTTAGTCCTTTTTTATAATAATTTTTTGTACACTCAAACAGCGGGGTATCAAGTGTCATTGGTAGAGCATACCTACCAAATTTCATTGAATTCCATCAATTCGTTCAAAAGATACTGCTAATCTAAAATTCTGATAAGATACATGAATCATCCTGTAACATCGAAACGAGAGCCTCAGAAAAATTTCAAGACCACATCCTGATTCGCCTTGAAAAACTACACCTATCCTAAAACCACGTAGGTCTCACCCTGTATAAAATTATTGGTTCCAGTTGATATGATCTTTAGCTTAAGTTTCGATTGTCAATTTATTGCAAGAACCAATCTTTTCTGAAAATTAATTGACTGAATCAATTTTTGGGCGTTCAAAAAATCAACCAGGATAAATATCTAATTTTTTCAGTTTCTCTCGGGTCAAAATTGGCATAGATAAATCTGTAGGTGTAATGCATGATCTAAATAAATTCAGTACTCCAGTTCAGTCAGAGTAACGAGATTTACGATCGTTTACGACAAAACTAGGAAAAGAAAGGCAAATGCAAGTCCTTCAGTAGCGACAGAGACTAAGCGATGGTGAATGTGTGTCAAAGTGAGAAACCAGCTGTTAACTTTCGAATTACCGTGCTATATGTTTATAAGCGAATAGAGATAATATTAACGACAATTGCGTGAGGTGAATAAAGACAGGTTTCTCATGGGGTAGGGGCCTAATGCACTGAAATTTACACTATCTTTTACAGCGGACTGTCAGTTTTACGCAGACACCGTGTAGTTGCGAGTGGGCGCATCAAAAGTTGCATGCAATTTAGTTCGACGGCTACATGTAGTAGTGTGTGAACACTGCGTTTTTGAAGTGACGAGTGATTTTGTGCTAGTGTAATTTTTATTTAATAATTAACAAAATGGTAAGAATGATTATATTAATAATTTATTTTTTATGACTGAAAATAATAATATTATGAAATGCGGTAAATGTCTTCTGGCATTTAGAAAACTGAAAAATATTTACTGTTGACTGAAATTAATACTATTTACATGCATGCGTTAGTAAAGGTCTCGCTTTAGAGTCTTGTCACGTTTGTTAATGTTGACAAAACCTTGTTGTTCTTTGACATAATATTTTCATGATAGAAATTTTAAATTTCCTCTCTTTATATTATTTGAGAATTTATAAATTAATTTTACATCACAATTCAAAGGATTACGTAAATCCAATCATCTTTTACATTTAATTATTTATACTTATAGATTGGATACATTTTCTCTACTTGTTCGATTTCCAATAAAAAGTTTGATTAACCTGCCACTGGAAAAAAACATCTTAGATTTATGCAGCAAATTGGATCGAGCATGACCAATCGCTGTAGTAATTTAAGTTTACCTTCTGTTTCCCCTCCTGCTCTTTCTCTATTTTTGTTTGCCACCGGTTGATTTCACCGGAGAAAAGAAAGCATATTGACATGCTTGTATGTTTACTCAGTAAACTTATAGAGTTTATGAAAGCCCCAGCCCCAGTCTAAGGGCTGCTGATCACTATACACAAAAGAACATGGTAGCTTGATATCCTCGTTGAGTGCAACAAGAGAGTCCTTCTAACTGCTCCATGTGCTGATAACGTTAGAGCCTGCTTTAATAAAACATAATCATACAGGAATTTTACAATGTACGTATGCTAATGCCATTTTATACATTCCTTTATATTACGAAGTATAATTAAATATTATACTGGAAATTAAAAAAGTAAAAGTAAACTGATTCAATAACCTGGGGCTGCCAAGGCCGTACATAACTGTTAAGTCCTGTAGAAGTTGACGTAGGTAGCTTGAATTAAATGCAAATTTATAGCTCTTTAATAAGCGTGATGTATAGTCTCGCAGCTCTAACTGTACTTATTTTGTTTTTCAGGATCTAATTTAATCATTTATTGAACTTGAAGAGTGTTATTATTGTATTCGTTCACGACTAATAATTTTTGGTTTCTCTTCCTGCTACTTCCTCATAATCTATAATTAAATTTAAATATTATACCAAATATAAGTTGGTATAACCAGCATAATATGAAGTATGTGCTTTTAATAATTAAGAATAAACACATTATGTGGTTCCATGAAAATAACCAAAGCAATAATCAAAGAAAGTAAATCATTTTCCTTATATTAGATGTACATACCACCCACCCAGAATAAAAACGCCCTGAATAAATTTGCTAAATAATATACTTGTACAGGGTCACCACTTTCAGGACTGGCCATAAGATAATGCATAGGAAACAAGAAATCTGCAGTTTGCTGCTTCCCATTCTGATTTGAAGGTACCAAAGAAAATGGTACCAAATACAATAATTTTGCATATCATATAAATAATTTTTTTAGAATTCGTTTTGAATATTTATCGAAAACAATGTGACTAATAAGTTTAAGATCACACCACTTTATCTGGCACTGACCTAGGTGAAATTAGGCAAGGGTTGAAAATGCAGTTAAAGATTTACATGTCCTTGTACAAACTTTTAGAGCTTCTAGGTATGATCCTAAGTTAAGCACACTGAACGGTAAGTATTCAGAATTGTAAGAACATTTATCATATGTAAATTTTTTTCTTATATTCATCTTTCATTCGGTACCATTGTACCCTTTTTGGTAAAAATGGCAAGTTAAAATTTGCAAATTTCTTGTTTTACATCATTCTCCTATGGCCAGTCTTGAAAGTAGTGACCCTGTACATCCTCTAAGCCCATCAAGTAAAATTGTAATAGCAATTCACTAATTGCGAAAGGCAGTTATTATAGAACTCTTCTGAAGAATGTTGAAAGATTAATATTTACCTATACCTAATAATTATGCTATCATTATTTGATTTAATAAATTGTTTTAATGAACGTAATGCACAAATTAATTCACAAATTCGAATTACAACATTCAGAGGTTTTTTAATTTCCAAATGCACCTTATTTATCAGATTGCTTCTTTTTAAACAGCTTGATATTATCCTAAATTGAGTATTATATTCCATTTTTTGGGATATATCTCAGCTACGACCTTTTTTCTTTGTCTTTTTTCGCTGGTTAAAACAGATACCTGGACAGCTGAATCCTGAATCTTCTTTGTTGATGAAGTACAAGAAAGAAGAGGCACTTGAGCAGGAGATGCTTTGGGGCTTTTCCCCTTCATGCAGAATCTACAGGTTTCGTCATTTGGTAGACCAATCTTGTTGAGTTGTGCCTTAAGTCTACAGTATCCCCTGAGAAAACTTTTCGACATTCCTAAACCGTTTTTGTTGACTTTGATGCAGGCATCAAATCTTTTTTGGCTGCATTAAATAATAATTTTTTTGTCCTCTTTTTTGAGAACAATTTCTCCTAGTCCATAGACAGGTTCTGGTCCTATAAGCGGCGTTCTTGCTCCTCGCTTTGATAGTTTGTCGGCTTCTTTGTTGTCCTGAACAAACTAAAAAGTTTGTAAAAACTATTCGATTAAAAAAGTCGATTAAATGAACCTGAAACGGTTTTGGTACTATATTATTTTTTTAAATCTGAGGAAAAATGGTTCACTTTTTGACGTGCCATCTTGAATGTCGGCCAATAGAAATAAAAAAAAGTATAGATGCATAGCAGCTGGGATACGTCAACTAAAATATGAACTTTTTAAATTTTGAAATGAAAATTTAGTCACTATAGATTGAACAACGATTTCTCAATTTTTTAACGTGTATTGCGTAGGAACATACGTGTTGGATTTTCACCTATTGGTAATTTTGGAGGCGACAAAAGCAATTTAAATGTCTTGCACGATTCTAGCGGTTTTCTTATCTCCTAAATCTAATGTAGGCATACGTGTACTTAAATCCAAGGTGTAACAGTACAAGGAGTTGTCGAAAGATTCTAAAAAATCTAAATTAACATTCTGAGAAATCGATTATTTTTCAATAGTACGATAGTCAAAATTGAAAAATTGACGGTAATTACACATGTTGTTTCAAAACATGTGACGGAAAATAGAAGGTGTTATTCCCTGGCTCGTTCTACGAAAAAATCCTATTCAATCTTATCATTTTTATTATATAATTTTTCGGGGCTAATTAACTTTTTTATGTGGAAGCGAAACAAATCATTAAAAAATATAAAAAATGTCCACAAAAAAATTATGTGTACAAAGTAGTTTTTGTCCATTACAAAACATATTTTTACTTTTATGTTTTTCATCATAAAATGCCGTTTTTCTCAAAAACAGTCCACATTAAAGCTTTTGACAAGCAGCTTTTTTATGTAGAAAACATCAACAGTTTAAAAGGTGCTTTCACAATACAATTTATCCCATGCAGTGTCGAAGAAATTAGGGGCAAAAATATTTTTTAGGCAACTTTCATATCTCCGCCACTGCCATATGGAAAAAATTGAGCTGGCGCTCAAATAGTAAATAGTAAATAGATAAGGTGTGAAATGAGTCCGGTTTCAAACGGTTCCTGGATATCGTAAAAAAAATAAAACAAAATATTTTTTTGACACTGTATCTCGAAAACGGTGGATTTTCGGACCCATGTAGGAACTTTTTTTCTCAAAACGCGCTAAGCATTCTCATAACTTTCATTTTCCAGACAGGGTTTGAAACAACCTAAATGTTTTCAGCAGTTTATATACAAATGAAATGAACTAAACTTTCTTAATTTTCGTTCCCAGATCAGGAACAGTTCCTTTAACCGTAAATGCTATTGCGCCATCGTCAGAATTATGTCAACTACATTTTCTATAACCTGTGCCCATAAACTTAAAAAGGTTTTTAAGGTTTTTTGAAAAGGTTTTTGCAACAAGATAGATATGCTTTTCGCAATGCATGCGAAAATTAAATTACTTCCTACTCCTGTGCAATTTTCCGATATTGTGATTCTTGGTGAGCGATCTATCACCATTAGACTATTTCTATTGAGGTCTTCCAGAGGATTAAAAAAGCTGTACCTACTTAAATATTCTCCAAATTGATGAAAACTTCCAAACTACAAGCCACCAGGCCATCAAGGGCCATTTTGTATCCATGGTGAAACTCCTACTCATCAAACCTTCCCGACCATTTTATGAAAGCAAGAAAGTCTTCCCAAGAGTCTTTTTCTTGTAGTGTCGCTGATCCGAAGACTGCTATTCCAGACTGCCTATCACCCCCCTGCCCTTCATAAGTTCTAAGGGACAGCATAAAATATCAGAGTCACTTCTTTGTACTAAAGTTATTAGATACGAGTATGTTTATGAGTGTCCAAGAATGGAGAATTTCATTCAGATTAATGTCTGAAGTGTGTTCAAAGAGAGAGAGAGAGATTCAAGATAAACGTTCAAATCGTTTAAAGAACAATTTCTCGGAATAATTATAAGAAACAAGAAGAAAAATCTTATGCGATGTCGAAAAGGAGAGTGTTCATTAAATCCTTTTGTACATCAATGAAAATTACAAATATTTTTTATATGATCATGAATGCAGCTATACAACACAGGGTGTTCTACAAGCTCTATGACAAACTTTGACAGATGGTAGGTTGCTTGATTTTAAACATATTTTTTTTAATAAACTTGGGTCCGATTCGTTTTTGTTTAGAAGTTACAAGCATTTAAAAAATCGTAATTTTTCAAGTTCAAGGCCCTGTAAAAGGAAAACGGTTCAAGATAGAGAAAAACGGCTTACATGTCCCTATTTTAACTTTTCATGTACTATCCAATGATGTAGATGAAATGTTTATACAGGGTGATAAAAAATTTGAAAAAATCTGAGATTTCTCCACATTTAAAAAAATCAAAGACAGTACAAATGTTTCTATACCATAGGATAGTCCATAAAAAGTTAAAATAGGGACATGTAAGCCGTTTTTCTCTATCTTGAACCGTTTTCCTTTTACAGGGCCTTGAACTTGAAAAATTACGATTTTTTAAATGCTTGTAACTTCTAAACAAAAACGAATCGGACCCATGTTTATTAACCCGCGAGTGGTCGCTAGATGAGCATTTAGCTCACCATTGTCTTTAAACTGTAATTATTATGTTATTTGAACTCGTACAATCTTGTCGATTTTTCTAGCTTAGTTTATAGCCTTAAGAAGAAACATAACAAGGATTCTGTAATGAAAATCGGGTAAATTTATTTTTTATGGATACTTCATTCACCGCAGTTGCAGCCGCGCGAGCTAAACGCTCATTAGCGACCACCCATGTCACTCAACTGCTCTTATGTTTAGGTCTGCTAGCAATATGCAAGGGTTGCTGTAATTTCTTTATCTGCAGTTATTTGTTGTTTTTATGGTATACCGAGCATTTGTCTGTTAGTTTAGTTCAGAATCAAATCATTTTGTGTTATCTAATGTAAAAAATCCTATAGTTATCTATCAAAAAAATGTATATTGGCAAGTTAACAATATTATTCCTCATTTGAAAATACCTACAACAAATATTGCTAATACAGGGTGTTCGTTGATCGGACAGCCAAAATGAAATTTCATATAAGTACAAAACCGCATCATAAGCATAAAAAAGAATAACTTTTTACTGATCGGGCTTCTGTCAGGAAATATTTCCAAAAATCTAAAATTAAATCATCTGTAAATATTTTATTTTTTTGAGTACATAGACAGCCAAATTAAAATTTCATCAAAAATTTAATTAAAATTTAAATTTTTATTTGTTTTATTAACAAATAATGACTTTTCGAGGTAGGGCTTTGTTTAGGAAATATTCGGGCAAAAAAAACAACGCCCGATCTGGAAATTATTTTTTATGCTTCTAATGCGGTTTGTAAATTTAATTTTAGATTTCCGATCACCAAACACCCTGTATTGTAATTCATAGTGCTTTTTTTTCAAATTTGCTTGTTGATTCTACGTGTGAGTGAAACGCTCGCTAGCGACCACTGGTGTTACAATTCACCTAGCGACCAATGCCGGGTTAAAAAAAATATGTTTAAAATCAAGCAACCTACCATCTGTCAAAGTTTGTCATAGAGCTTGTAGAACACCCTGTATAGACATGAAACTGACATGGTCCAATTTTGCAGGATTAGATTAGTTTCGTAAACCTATTATTCTATTATGTTATGATGTTTTTATTTATTCGTATATCCATTATTGTTTACGTGGGGATATATTGTTATAGTTATAAGTGAAGAGCAAAGAGCAAGAATAACGTGGTTGCAGCATCGCCACATTATGTTCAGAAATATTTAATGTATGTCTTGAGAGAAGTAGGTACGGATCGATGGTCTTCGTCTCGGTATATTTCTCTTCTTCATCTATTCATTATGAATTCAGCTTCATAAGTGATTGGATACTATAATAATGGTAATCGAAAAGTTATAGAATTTATTATAAGAGCTTGCTGATACGGTTAAATGAGAAATTGTAACTTGATGCCATTTATCGAAGACTTCTTGCAGGCTTGATTCAGGATTTCTAAAAAAAAACTGCTGCAATAATGGAGAATAATTTGTTATTCTCTTATTTTTGTTGAATAGCTTATTCTGTTAGATTAGAAGAGATAAATCTATATTAAATGTATATTTTGTGTGCACGTGTATCTTTGTATTTCTTTCAATGCTGATTATTAGGTTTGTCACATTTCTTTGGGTTAGTCAGTTTTGAATCATTAGTAGCTTTAACAATGAAAATGTGTTATTTAGATCATAATACCCAGCAAGGTGTTATTGGCATGATTAAAGGTGGTTCAACTCTAATAAGAGCAGCATGTAATGAAACATGCAGCACCAGCACCAGCACCAGCACCACCAAGAGTGATATGAACTAAATCGATTGTGGTTGAAATATCATTGAACTGGTAGTATGAGTGAACAACATTCTTGTAGTACACGAGGAACAAATAATATAATTCAAAATTGTCAGATTTCTAAGAATCCCAAATACAATAAAAGGAGTGATGATTCAATCAATGGCATAATAAGCGTGACGTCTTCGTGATCGAACCGATACTGAACAGAATTCATGAAAGTTGTCTCAACTTGTTCTTTTTGAAACTGGGGACTATGTTATTGTATTGCGAGGAAATTACGATACCCGAGCAAGATTGCAAATGTAAATTGACAGGCTATGCTATTAGTGGTTCATGATCTATAATTCGATATATCATTGTTGAATTCGCTGCCATACAAAAGACCTGCTTGTACTGCAGAACGCTTGAAAAATTCGCAGAAGATATGCCATGAAGTAATAGTGTTGATGCGAGAGGTGTAAATATCTCTACTAGAAAACAGACAGTCTACATTTTCATAGTTATCGTAATTTGTAATTTAATATCAATTGTACAGCAGAAATTTTCCTGGAGAAACCGGGAGAAACTCATGAATAGGACACGAAAGTTTTCTCAAAGTGCTAGATGTTTTATAACGGCCTATACGTGCATCGCTAGATTTAAACCAAATCGAACACAGTAAACATTGTTTTCAACATGTTTGGGCCTTGGGAATATAGCGGAAGGCAATCGAGCTGGCAGAGAGAGGATTTTTTATTTTAATCATTTATACATAATTGTTATTGAAGGCACACCTTTTATTGTGTTTTTAAAATTTAATCGATAACTATATTTCCGAAAATGTAAACAGCTTGCGCTAGTTACCTATATTTTCTGTTATTATCCTATAAGTCTCGCACCTATAGCTAGATAATTATTAAAATATTCCTAATATTAGGTTAAGTACTAATTTTTCATTATAATAACATTTCCTGAGCGGTATCTGTCGACCTAGATCTGTTATACCAGTTCCAAACTTGAAAACCTTGTTTTATATTCTATTATCGTTTTAATTCCTATGGAACACAGATGTCTTCTTGATGATAAGAAGTGTAATTTAACAACCAATTCAAACCCTCGTTATAATTTTGGCGAAGTTGAGTGGTTTTTGCCATCTCCTCTGTAACAGGAAATGTCAACTGCTGTTCTAGTATAATACGCTAACCTGGAACTTCAAATCTGGCAAAAACATGCATTATTCTATTGGATAGTTGATAGTAGAGTTAGCAAAACAACTTAATACCCTGTGAGTTAATTTGCTAAACTGAGATAAACAATGTGTACTGGTTACTAAGTTACCTATAATACTAACTTAGGTTTTATTTTAGCTATTAGGTATACAAACGGCAACGTTTTAGCAACTTAGACAAGAAAGAAAGAGAGCTAAATGTGAGAGATAAATCCCTATACCTAACTATTGTTTTTGATAAAAAGAGATATCTCTGAGTTGTGAAATATTTCTTATTTAAATTGACAAATATAAAGGTTACCTAAACATGCAGGGAGAAAACACAGACATAATAAGTGAGCAGATTATCAGAGAAATATTTTAATTAACCTTTGCATGAAGAGAAACGGTAATTAATCAAGGACAGAAACAATTAATTAAAAAAAATCATTTTATTCCAGTTTGTAAGTGAGACAAGAACTTATTATCATGATCTTCAAAATAAGATCGTGCAAGTTAACGAGCATTAAATCTGAGCTTAAAAAATTAAGAGACTGCTGTTTCTAGAAAGGAAATTAGTTACCATGAAATTCTTGTTGTAAGTTCATTATCATAGCTAATCATAGCTTAATGCGAGGGTGTTAATCGCTCGAGAAATGGAAATAGAGATTTAGCCTTAGATTTATTCCATCAAAATTAAGTTATTATACATATATACAGAGTGTTTCATTTTTTACCAGTGTCATTTTAGAAGCTGATAAAGAATCACAAAATAAGTGGACTTTCGTCAGAAAATATTTTTTAGAATGGCATAATAACGGAGGTAGAAGTCTTTAATAATTAATTTGTGTTTGCTTTCCACATAATATGAACAATGATAGTATATTATGCAACGAGCTTATAATGAAATGTATGATGGTTAAGATACGAGCCGTAGGCGAGTGTCTTAACCATCATAAGAGCGTATTAATAGCCATTATCTGCGAGTTCCATACACTATTTTTTCTACGACCCTTTTTTATTTCATAGAAAAGATTAAAAAATTATATATTTTAACAATGACCCGTGTACAATTGCGGATCATTGAGGTTAAGATAGCTATTTGTTTACTCATATTAACAAATTGTCTCTTCGTCGCTAAGATTATTCTGCTGAGACATGTTTTAGTATCAAGTTTAAAGGGCACTACTCACTACTGCGTAATTTTTATTATGCGAAGTTCGAATTCCGAATTTTACGCTTTGATTTTGAGATTATTAATAATTTTAATAACATTGACAGCCATTAATTACGATATTGTTTATCTGCGCAACGCGGGTCGCAGCGTTGCCGCTTTGAATACTATCACGGAGCGCTACGAATGATATAATACTTTATCTTCCCATCTTTTACACGATATACCTACCTATCAAATTAATTATTAAGGTAACATAAAATCTTGATAAATTTTCTTTGAATGTTACTTATATTCTAAATTAAATAAACGTTCAGAATTTTTTTTCAGAAATACAGAACTTATATCACAAGGCAATTTTTGTCGTGAGTATGACAACTCTGTGACTTCGGTTGGTTTGGAGCGACCCGATTGTGAGCGAAAAGGAACCGATTCGATTGCAAATGCTCCTCTGCCATTGGATAGCTTGACCAGTGCTTTAATGAAAATTTGTGTCTTAATGAGACCCATTAAAGCACTGGTGATTCATATTTAATATGCATATTAAAGGTTAGGAGTAGAAAAAAATTATTACAGTTTCCAGACACAGAAAAATGTTTAACATACAATAGCTCGGAAACGAAGCCTAAAATCAAAATTTTCCTGGCGCATTTTTCTTTTCATATTAGAACGTATAATCAAAAAATATGATCGCCTGCAGAAAATATCCAGAGGCGTAGAAGATGGAGCGGTAAAATGGGCGCAATTACCCAATATCTACGCCGCTGGACAGTTTTGAAAAAAAAAATTACCAATAAATATCTAATAGGTATCTCAGAACTATGTGTAGAAAATTTTAAGAGCATCGCTCAAGCGGTCCTGAAGTTATTCGCAGATTTCTATTTTTATACTTCAACTTTTACATCCCTTATTATGCCTTTCTAAAAGTTTTCTTGTGACGAAAGTCCACTTATTTTGCGAATCTCTCTTCAGCTCTTTACCTCTATCACCTCTTTAAATAGCACTGGTAAAAATTTTCTGTACCATTGATAAAAACTCACAGATAACTGTAACATTTATATACCTACTAAAAATTTTTCATAATCAATGAGAATGGCCAAAAATCTATTCCATGTCCCCTTCAAAGGCCATTTTGATCCTTCTTCATAGATTGTTTGATTTTCGAATAGTTTTATTTTTTCTAGAGGCTCCGCACCAAAATTTTAAAATAAACGAAAATTCGCGAGGAATCAGAAAAACAAAAGTTGCAATTTCTTAAATATTGAAAATCGAAAACCATGACACATTAAAAAAAAGATACTTTTTTTAGGCAATCACTCAAGCTCTCTTTTTTCTAATATATACTTTTTCACTACAGTGGTGGTTTTTTGAAGGGGGTCACGCTACACCCCCAGAACTGATTTTTGGGAATTTTTGGGGATAATTTATAACCTTATGCTTTATAGCAATTATTATTAAAAGAAATCTTAGATAAGATTTTTCATGAACTTTTAGTACACTTTTTACTTTGCCGACTGGACTGATAGCAATTACTATTTTAATTAAAAATTACGTATCGCAGTATCGATTATCCAGTATCGGGGATATCTGCAGTAATTGATATTTGATAATATCGGATATCTATTGAATCCAGTTACTTACATAATATTAAGTAGTAATTATTCAATTCTGTGTTATTTGAATAATTACCTATACACGAGATAGGTGTGCCATAACTTGTCTCTTTTGTTAGATATAAAATAATTATTAGAAATATTATTTATAAATAAACTGGGCTGTAAGTGATTAGAGAGTGATAAGTAAGCTGTCATTGAAATACTTTGCTTATAAGTACTTTAACTTTTTTAACTAGGTACAGGTAATATTTGAAAACTTAATTGGTGTTTCAAAAAAAAAAAAGTTCAAGCTAGCCAGTAAAATCATAGCAAGCGTTTTACACATGCAAGCTCGAAAGTTCTATACATACATGCATGAACTGAACTTTTTTTTTGCTCTACTGTAAATTATTTTTTAATTGAATTATTATTGAACACTTAAATGTGGAAGTTTCTTAAATCAAAGTCACATGTCAATCAATGAATTTAATTGATTTTATTTCCTTCAAGATTCCTCATGGTATAGAATGATTATTGAACGTCTTGTAGCTATGTGAAATCGTCCATGTTAATGTCAGTTACTTGTGTCAAATTATGTTATATGGTTTATTTTTGTAGTAGATATAGTTTGAAATTAATTTACTGAAAAAAATCCATCACATAGAAGACAGAGTCGAACGGTCACTCGCACTAATAAAACTATTAGCAATGGCGTTTAGAAATTAACTTCCTTTCAATTTTTTCAGGACGTTCATTTGCTTCATAAATGTCTTTCAGCTATAGTTTCAACCGGAGTTAGCCGGTAGATATCTTTCTTCAACTCATTTCTATCTACCTCCAAGATTGTAAAATTTATGTACACTAAAATGCCTTTTGTTTTAAAATTTCGCAAACCAGAATTACACGTTCGACGTCTTAAATAATTACCCTAAAACTCGACGATATGGAACAGTACCTACTATCTTCTCGAACAATAGCACTAGCACAGTTTGTTGTATCAAACAACAGAACTGCCCACTAAATTATGAAGGTGTCTTCTTCTACATTTAACAGGTATTACATTGCTAATCTGACTCTGACACAATTTCCTCTCTCGATGATAACCATTGCATTATGTATCTGGTCGATAGTGGGTCGATGGCTCGTCCATTCAATACTGGAGATGCCTGAATGTATGAAATAGCGGGTGCTTTCATTATGTAAACCGATACTATCTCACGAGGCGATGGAAATGGAGCATCTGCAGCAGAATGCTGACTTGTGCTGTGCAACCCATCCGTCTTAGTCTCATGAATAGAAATGGAATTAATAATTACTACATCGACAGTATATCAACCAGGTAATGTATGAGGATGGGAATTGGTGCAGAGGAAATGATGATTTTATAGGGATACGTTATTATACTGAGTGTTTCGATAATGTAACCATACAAATATTACTTTGAGATTCTGGTATAGTGTATGTATAGTGTATCAAACAAAATTTTTGAGATTTTTAGGTGAACATTCATGTAACCAGGCCAAATATTTCGGTTTGAATATCTTTGATCATAACCTGAACCATTAAATGATGCATGAATATTTTTAATGATTCATAAGTAAGAGTTGTCATCAGAGGTTTTCAGGAGGTTCTAAAAAAAGGTTCAATTATTACATGCACCCCAAGATACTAGTTGATTACGACTCCTCCACTACGACCAAGTTGATCTGTTGTGACTCACACCTAAGCGTTTTAGATCCGTTCCAACGGGCCACCGCTCCTTCCGAAGCAGACCTTAGAGGGTGAAAACGCATCCAAGTCTCTTGGAGAGAAATATTTCGTTTCGAGTGTTGAGTGTTGAGTTTCCTTTTATATGTTGAGTGTCTGGTTCTTCCCTAAGCGGGGCAATTTCATAGAACATTTTCTGCTGTTTTTTCATCCTCTAAATTGGTGACATTCTGCGTTATTCGCTAGATAAACTCTGCATAAGTGGTGTCTTTACAGTTTCCTATTTACAGGCCTGTTAGGGCTCTAGGGTCCATCATGTTGAGCTCCAGTAGTTTTTATGATCTTCGATGGTCCTTTAATGAAGGCCTTAGAATCAGGCAATCCTGGTAGACTTTGACAGTACTGCAGTACTTTGTTCTCTGCCCAGGCGTTTATTGTTGTTTTGATGATATTTGAAGATATGCCGACAACCGGTTCTAGTTCTGTAAATTTGGATTTAGTTTCCCTTCTGACCAGAGAGTCGGCGATTTTGTCCTCTCGAGAGCCGGGTGTCCTGGAATCCAGACCTGAGACAAGTTATCGATTTTAGCTACTACATCGAGTTCTGTTAGGCAGTTCCAACCCAACGAGCAGTGCGTTTCATCCAGCATCTGTGCGCTGAGTAAGATGGCATTAATTTCTGCCGAAAATACTGGATCCAGCTCATTTTGGAGTCTTGGAGCCATCTGGAACCGTAATTCATCTCTCTTTGAAAATATGATGTTATAAGCAGTATAGTAGTTAAGTAGTTGTATATTATCACATCATGTCTAAGGGCATACTCAGAAAACTGTGACTTAGAATGTCGTCCAGTGGTCTGGTTCGCTCCATAGCACAAGCTATTTGTGTGTTTCGTATCACCTTGTGTGCCTTTACGTGTAAAGAACTAATTCCCTACGTGTGACGTAAATAATGCAAAAGAATGTAAACAATATGATCTAAAGAATGTCAGGAATGTAAAGAAGACTTAAAGAATGTAAATAATAGAAAATAGCGTTATGTTATTTGTTGTTTTGGTTCTTTGAAATGGGATTTCCCATCATCCCATCACCATACACGGCAGTTTATGGTTGACAGGCGGCAAAACTTTGCATTGTATACTTTCTTTACTTTCTTTACGCGTTCTTTACATTCTTTACATTATTTACAATCTTTACCTTAAAAAATATTCATGTAAAGCAGGAATTCTTACCGGTAAAGCATTGCGTAAAGAATAAAGGTAAATTAAACGGCACATCGCTGCATATGACCTGTCTGAAAAGTCTATAGGTTGTTCATTTGGCATCTCTTTCCAAGTAGGTACAGGAGAGTATGTACAGGTTCGGAAGGATTTCCATAGCTGCCGATGGTGTGTTGCTCATTGCTCCACTAATCGCTAGGCATGCTTATCTTTATAAATTTGAAAGCTTCATTTTGGCAAGGGCCTGTTAGACTTTGGACAACTAAGCTACACAGCCATATGCGATCACTGGTCGTTGTATACCTACATATATAAGTAGTGAAGGAGTCCTCGTCGTCTGACCACATTTGGAGAGACCGGATACACCGTCATCACATAAATTGTAACCGTTTATTTAGACTGTTGCTCCCTCAGTTCAGTTTTATCATGTACCTAGATCAGCCTGTTTCTGTCCGAGCCGGCTAGGAACAGTTTTGCCTGTCTGCAACGTAGTGTTGCCTCCCAATACTTATCTAGATTTTTTGGACCAATTCCTTGCAATGGTCTTTTTTAGAAGACTTTTGGTCAGACCAAGTACAGACTACTAGGTCTTCTATTCTAGCTACAGAATCCAAATTTTATCTGGATTTTCCAGTTGTCGAGTTTTAGTGGAATCAAAAGTGTAAAGTCGTTCAAACCGAACTGGAATCTTTAGCTCTGAAATAAAAACTGACAGTATACAAGATACAAGTGCAAATGGCCCGACTTCTTGAAATGTTAAAAGTTTAAACGACTTTACTTCTTTCATTCCAGAGAACCACGCCTTTTAATCATCTCTCCCTTGATGTGAATATTACAGAATGGTATAAAATCGAACGATGAGCAGTCGAATTCCTTGGTACAATTTCCCATTGGATTCACATTAATTTGCACATATGTAGGTACCTAATACCTATTATTATAGATTTCACACGTTGGTGTATAAAATAACACTAAATCAAAACATGATTTTCCTGAAGGAGCGATATTTGCATAACTTAGAAATTGAAAAATATTATTAATCGTCCTTGGTTTTCACTTTCCATTGTAGGAGTCTATAAGAACAATTCCCCAAATAACTTTCGTAAAGCTTGTGAGAGAACAATTTGTTTTGTTTTTGTATTTGCATTATTCTTGAAATACTTTTAACATGCGTTAATCATGAATACAATCACATTTAATTGTCTTCACTAATAAAACCATCTTATCTTAACAATAGTAACGTTTTATTCACAGTTACGCAACTGAAGGTAAGTAATTGTACATTCTGCAAAGAACATCGAAACTGTAATGGCTTACAAATTAAGTAGTTATTATTAGTTAGTATTGCTTGTAAATTACAACAGCCGAGGATTAACGTTGACAAAGAGTTCAAATAAACGGTCTGAAATTCTTAATATTCAGCCAAGTGTGTCGCATGTTGAGCAATTTCAAGAGATTTTCAGATTTGAACAATTATTCTTCTAATACACATATCTGACATATTATGGGTAAGGTCGAGATTTATAGAACAAAAACATATAACACCATATTGTAATAATTATTATTACACCTTGTACTCTATTTTGTTCTTATTAGATCACCTTTCATTTAGAATAATGAACTCCGTCGATAGCTAAAACTAAATATTTAAGGTAGCTTAACCTTCAAATCAGTGTAACGATTCTAATCATTGCGCTTAGTTTTTCGCTATAATTAGTTAAGTTCACTGTAAAACCTTTTTTTTTTCATTCCATTGCTCCAAGGTGAGAAACCCGAATTAATTTCTTTAGATATGTTTCTGTCTTCTACTAAGGATACCAACAGAATTTTTTAATTCACCTGAGTAATAATAATAGTTAATATTCATCATGGGGTACTTCTTTTGAGCTAACTAGCTTTCAGCATTCATATTTTCTTTCATAAAGCAAGCATTGTACTATCTAACTCTCTCATTCACATTTTAATTAAAAATATCATGAAAACTATTTCTTATTCACGTCAAAGTCGTTATTACTTTCTTTATGAAGATCGTTATTCTTGACGTAGCCTGAAATTAAAATTTTCTTGGGAAGCTACGTGGTGTAAAATACTCATTCAGCTTATCTTTATGCAAAGATGTAAAAATAACAAAGATATTCCTTTACAATATGAATATCCTTCAACATTTTCCAACTGGATATGACAACATTTTATTGAATATAGTAAATTTATGTATTATAGGCGGAAAGAAGACTATTTTCTTTCGTCCCTAGTGCATACAGTTAAGTACTTTTTAGCGCATTAGATTTGGGAGGATGCGAATATTAAGAAAATCATATTGGTTCAAATCAATTTTTAAATATTTATTATTTGCAAAGTTGAAAACAGGATTGGTTTTATTAGTAGAGAGGGTCTAACTTTCGAACCGCCTTGGACTCGAGAATTTTTTTTGAGTTTTTTTTTTCATAAAGTTGGACCCCCTCTTCATTTCGGTGGCATTTTCAAAAATTTAATCGACGCCCTGGCAGAGAAATGTGCATGCGAAGACATCGGCAATGGTTTTTTTTTGCACATAACTCGCTTAATTCAACTCTGAGCATAGTAAATTCCTGTCAAAAAATGAAGAGCTCTCGAAGACGCGTAATTTGAACTTTGACTGGTCCAAATCGGTCAAACGGTTCTCGAGATATCGCATTTTCAATTTTAAGGCCCTTTCTTCAGGGTTCCGCCGCGGTGCGAATACACCGCCGTCCGTGTTCGCGTGTTTTGCATGGAAAAAATCGACTTAGGGACTTAATCTTTTTTTCATCGACAGACAGCAAGCAGGAGTGTCCTCAATGATGCCTGAAATTTTGAAGTCGCTATCTCGATTAGAAGGGGAGGGGGAGGGGAAATCATAAATAAAATTCAAATTGCTATAACTTTCGCTAATATTGGCCCTCGGGCCCAACCAATGGGAGATGACACTTTGGAATGCCTACTTTAAAATGTTTTTTTTTTCGATTCCGCCAATATTGGCAAGATGCCCGCAGAAAAACCGATTTCCTTCCCCCCTTTTTTTTCTTAAAACTGTTTTTTTGCCATGAAAGAAGGGGGTGGGGGTAAAAAATTTTTCGTCATCAGACGGAATTTTTTTTATCCTTGATTTGAGCCCCAGTAGACCTCGATCGGACCATTATTAAGGTCACAGGGTCACCAAACGCGTTTTATTAGGACCTGCACGCGGACGTGATATGAAAACCAATTAATCTAGCGTGTGTGTCTGTGAGAGAAGAGAGAAACGAGAGGTAGCGCTAGGCTCCGCCCCCGGCTCTCGCTGCTCCGTGGCTAGATTACCTAATTGGTTTACATATCACGTCTACTGGGGCTCAAATCAAAGATAAAAAAAATTCCCGTTTGATGACGAAAAAAATTTTACCCCCATCCCCTTCTTTCATGGTAAAAAAACAGTTTTAAGAAAAAAAAGGGGAAGGGAAATCGGTTTTTCTGCGGGCATCTTGCCAATATTAGCGGAATCAAAAAAAAAATACGATTTTAAAGTAGGCATTCCAAAGTGTCATCTCCCATTGATTGGGCCCGAGGCCCCAATATTAGCGAAAATTATAGCAATTTGAATTTTAATTATGATTTCCCCTCCCCCTCCCCCTCTAATCGAGATAGCGACTTCAAAATTTCAGGCATCATTGAGGACACTGCTGTCTGTCGATGAAAAAAAAAATTAAGTCCCTAAGTCGATTTTTTCCATGCAAAACACGCGAACACGGACGGCGGTGTATTCGCACCGCGGCGGAACCCTGAAGAAAGGGCCTTAAAATTGAAAATGCGATATCTCGAGAACCGTTTGACCGATTTGGACCAGTCAAAGTCCAAATTACGCGTCTTCGAGAGCTCTTCATTTTTTGACAGGATATTTACTATGCTCAGAGTTGAATTAAGCGAGTTATGTGCAAAAAAACCATTGCCGATGTCTTCGCATGCACATTTCTCCGCCAGGGCGTCGATTAAATTTTTGAAAATGCCACCGAAATGAAGAAGGGGTCCAACTTTAAGAAAAAAAAATCAAAAAAAATTCTAGAGTCCAAGGCGGATGGAGCCTTTTTTTTGACAGACCCCTCCACTATATTATTGAAAAACGGTAGAACAATCGTAGCAATTAAACAATTAAAGCAAATCGTAGGCAACATTATTATTATCTCGTACGGGCAAGGGACAAACTGTCAACGGTCGTCATTTGTAGCAATAGAAATGCTGTGGCTGCAATTGCCGTGATTCTGGCTGATATGTACTTTTTATGGAAAAATCGAGCTTCTAAGGTGACGTGCTATATTAAGAAAAAAAAGGTCATGCGGATTCGAATCCTGCTCAGGACGCACCTGTCCTGAATTTATGTACTTAAGAGTTAGAGCTAGCGCTTTCACTATATAAGATTTGATTGAAATATACATACTCAGGCAAAATAAAAGTTCCTATTATTACAGTTCCATTCATCTGATATTATACAGGGTATCGCACCGGGTAGGTAACATAAAATTTAAAGAGTATGTCAAGCCAACTCTTAAAAAAAAAAATTGGAAATTCTCCAATTAGTTAAAAATGCTTATTAAACCTCTTTGGACTAAATCTCGGAATAATTTTCCAGTTTTTTGCCTTGTCTTAATCTACAGGATGTTCTTGAATAGGTGCATAAAAAAACGGCTTTTTGGTTTTTTAGTGGTTTCTTGGTTGAAAGTATTTTCTTGGTCAACCGATCTCGTAAAGTCTCGAGCTCCTCTTGAAGTTAAGACCTCAGGAAAGAAGTGCCAGGAATCCGAACTAACCCTTCCTCCAATCTAGATCATTTATTTTATTCCTATTTCCCTGTCCCTGAAATTTGCTTGAAATTACCAACCCCTGTTTTATAAAATTTTGGAATTAGAAGCGTCTAACAACCCTCATAAATAACTTTTTATTTATTTTTACCAGTAAAATACATGAATATTATGGATATAAATAACAGATCCCCGATTTTTGAATCTGTACCTGCCTTTTTTAAAATTAGTATTTAAAAATTCCTATCAAGGACACCCCTACTTCAGAAAAATCACCCAAAACTATGAAATGTATACACCGATACTGACTCCAGATCATCACCTGCCCACATCCTCCAAGATTATAGTGTACGTAATTTTGTACTCTTGTAGAGCACTGATAGAGGTCGTTGAATTTTCGTTAGAAAAGCCACCTGAGCTCTTCAAAATGTCCCTTCAAATTACGAAAAAATCAATTCTTGTCACCCCATTTCAGGCCCCGCGGTTTTCAATCTAGGGGACTGAAATTTTTGTGGGAGTAACTCCACAAGGGGTGGTCTGGTATTCTATTTGAGCAAACTCGGTGGAGTCGTTTCAAAATAGCGGCCACTTAGTGGTTTAGAAGTTTAAAAATAAATTTACAGGATAGTAATAAGAATTTTATTGCAAAATTTTTCATTTTTTTCAAATAATGAGCCAATGGCGTGGGCTCATTGCCTTGTATACCAATTTCAATGGTAAAAACGGCTAAATTTTTATAATCATTTATAAGCATATTTTTGAAGGAAATAAACTGAAATTTTTACAGAAGACAACTATAATAGGTACTGATAAGCTTAACCTTGATTAATTTCAAGGAGCAAATAATAAAAATGGTGGAGCTATCCAAATTTTTACCTTTCAAACTTCAGCCCCTAAATTTAAACCCCAAGGATCTGAATTTTTGTCAAAAAAAACTTTCTAAAAAAACGTAGTTTTTAGAGGCTTCCCTTCAAATTTCGGAAAAACCCGTTTGTGTCACTCGATTAAAGGTCGTAGTTTTCATTTATTGAGGAAACTGAAATTTTTATCATAGTTAGATGCGCTTAGAAGGAATTTTCTGGTATTGCATCTCAGAAATATCGGTCAAGTCGTTTCAAAATAGGGACCATTTGAAATTTTGTAAAAACTGCTATTTTTTACCACTTGTAAGTATATTATGCAAGACCAAACAAAATTTTTCAATCAAATTACAGTTTAGAAGCATTTTTCTCAAGTTATTATACATGGTGTTTCAGTAATATAAGGCCGAAATTTAAAGGGGGGAGTTCCTCTCATAAATATAAGTTGAAAAATAAATTTCAGCTCAAAACAATGTTTCGTTTGAAAGAAGCAAAGTGTCAAAGTTAAAAAAATATAACAGTTTTTGATTAAAATGTTTCAATCTATCTTTTACGTTGGTGACTTTATTGGAATTACAAATTATATTACAATAACCGTTATTTAGTGCCCGTCCAACAATAAAGTATCCCTTTTTTTCATACGGCACCGTTTTTGAGATATTTGAATGTTACTCTTAAAAAATCAATAATTTTGCAATATGAAAAATAGCACACCATTACCTGAGAAAACTTCAAATATCTCAAAAACTATGCACCGTGTGAACAAAATTAAAGATAAAAGATAGTGAAGGAAAAGAGGATTCAACCATGCATATCTACACCACTGATGGAAGACCACTGAAATAGGATATAGGATATAATTGAAGATTTTGTTTGTTTTTTGTTCATGCCAAGTTTCATCAAAATCGGTTCAAATGTACACGAGTTATAAGCAAAAACTCTTTTTGACACCCGGTTTTTTTCAACTTATATTTTTGAGATGAATCATTTACTAGTGATTTGTATGATTTGTAGATACTCACTGTGATTTGAACCGTGCTTTTGATTGTGGGCGACATGACGTATTGCTCGATATTCTGTATCGACTGGGAATAAGAGGTACACCTCATAAATGGTTCCGTTCTTTTTTGGAGGGCCGCACACAAAGGGTCAAAATAACACAGGAGGTGTCGAAAGTCTGGAGAGATTTTCTTTCAGATGATCGACACAATGCGATTGGAGTGCCACAGGGGTCCGTGCTCGGACCTGTGCTTTTTCTGTTATACATCAGCGAGCTGCCTGCTTCCCTGCCGGGAGTTTTTACATGTCTCTATACGCAGATGACTTAACCATTTTGTTTAGGGGGGCAGATGGGAACCGCGTGAGTGGCTTGATTGAATCTACCCTTGACAGACTGAATGAATGGCTTATAGAGCACTCCCTTTTCTTGAATTTGGTAAAGACAAAATGCGTTTTCTATCGGACCCGCCAGGCTGATCTGAGACCTGGTTCATCTCCTGATTATGATATTTCTGTCGATGGTTCTGATCTCGACCGTGCTGGATCGGTTAAATTCTTAGGAGTGGAGATCGATGAACACCTCACTTTTAGAAACCATTTAAAAAAAATTTCCAATAAACTGAATTCCATTTGCTTCCAGATGAGGATGCTGCGTAGAGTTATAGAGCGGGACGGGTTGCTACGTTTCTATCATGGTCAGGTACAGAGTAAGATCGGGTATGGAATATTGGTATGGGGTAGTTCTGCCGGTGTGTGTGATGTGTTCCTGAGTCAGAAAAGGATAGTCAGAGCAATGCTCAATCTTCCCGCTACAAAGTCTTGTAGGGGATTGTTTCGGAAGTTCAAAATATTGCCAGTGTATGGGCTTTACATATACGAGATCCTGACTCACATCCATTCGAACAGGAACACCTATATAACAAATTGATCTCTTCATGAGCATTACACGCGCATTAGGGATAAATTCCATGTGCCCATATTGCTAGATTGTCGCTTTATCAGGGGTCGTCTGGCGTGATGGGTTTGAGACTATATAATGCTTTGCCTGGTGGCATTAAGCAGCTGCATCTGCCCATTTTCAAAAAAAGAATTAAAGTTATGCTCCTGGAAATAAGTCCTTACTCTATTGCAGAGTTTCTGGAGGGGATGAAGTGCTGGCGGCCTGACCCACGTAATTAGGAATGTACGAGTGTATAGTGTCGATGAAACAAATTGAATAATAATAAATTATTAAGTATATCAATTACAGCAATCCGATTGTTGAAAAACAATAATGTGACAGACTGATGAGATGGAAATAACCATTGAAACATCGATGTCTCTGTCTTCACCATACCGTTAGAGTAAGTGTGTCGTTCAGAAAGCATTATTATAGTGTCGATGTTATTTATATTAGAATCTTAAGACTATTGAATGTGTAGTACCTATTGTAAATTTTTGTTTATATGTTGACGTGTCCTACAGCTTTGTAAATGTTTCTGCTGGATGAAAAAATAAACTAAACTAAACTAGTGGCGTAGGTATAAGAAAATCGATCAAAATTGCTAATTTTCTAAATCCATTTAAAGACACGTTTTCATCAAAGGGATTGAACTAAGTTTCCATAGTAGACAACTGTAACCTTTATTAAAAACCTAATGTCGAGAATAGCGAAAATATTCATTAATTATTGAAAAAATCCATTATTTACGCAATTGACAACAGGCTAGAAAGTTTTTTTTTTCATGAAGAGGCTTCGTTAGGGCACTCGTATAACTAAAACAACTTTAATATTTTGTGAATAAAATCGTGACCTAATTTGAAGCTTTAAGTATTAGTAAAATTATTACTGTTACTAGGTAGGTATCTATAAAGAAACATACCTGTGAATTACCCTATAGTGCTGCGTGTATTCTTAATGACAGTATAATTGCGTTAAAAGTGTGCCGATCCGTAATTAGAAAAGCTTTAATCAAACAAATGTCCTTTCTTTGTTAAAAGAGCTTGCATTTGATGTCATTCCGAAGGTCGCGATGGCACGAGAAAATTTCAGAGATAAGCCGCATCCGCTGAATATTCATAAGAAACCATTGGCACCAGGTGAGATTATCCATAGATTAATAATTGTCAATGTCGTATGCATATTTACTATTCGCTCTCATAACTTGATTAGAAGGAATATTCTATGAACTTGTCGGCATTGTATCATATCTTGAGAATATTTTATAAATTTGAGGAAACCATAACATCTTGGATAATGAATTGAAATAATTCTTGTGAAACGTTTATTATTTATTTGAACGCTTCAACCGTCTTATATAAATCAAAGTGAAAAGTGTGCCATGAATATAATAATATTACTTCTATAAAACCATTTCTGTTGTTTTATTATTTTAGATGTTTTAACGCCTATCGACCAGAAGAAAGTTTAATGGCTTGGTACGTACCTTTAGTTTCTATGTCTCGAAGTTTCATTTTAGTTTTTTATGGGAACTAACTGCACTGTCAGTGTAGGTGGTTGAACTGATAGGTATTGAAAATGCATTTCTAAAAATAGATCTCTGTAATTAACATTCATTCGATGAGTGTAACTTTCTTTTGTTTATTATCATAAGCATTTTTGCAACTTGGTTTTTATTCTTAATAACTCTGTACTATGTGAGTAATTAGCTAGGTACCTACTTACTAGCTCCCAGTACCCAGTTCGCATTTTATGACAATGTATCTCTGTAGTTGTTCGTAAAATAATTTTTTGCTGCAAACTGGTTTATTTTGTGCAAAAAATTCAAGAGACATTTTTTGTTTAGAATGAAACAGGCTATCGGAAATAATTTTTTAAATGGTAAACAAGTAATAAGACAAAAAGTTGCATTGAAAATAAATTTTAGGGGTTGCGTTTTCCACCCCTTACAACCATGGGGTAAACCAAATAAATTAGTGGCTAAGTGTCTTTTTGGTAGTAGAAAATGTCAGGTTAGTTTCAATATTGTAACTTTTTCAGTGCTTGTGAAAAAAATTGCTAAACAAATTTTATGTACCCCCTTTAAGGGGCTGTATCTTAACAAGGGATGCTCAAATGAAGTTTCTTTATATGAAAGATCCTATCTTTTTTTCGATGAGGAATCACCCCCTTAAATGTTTTACACTTATTTAGTTACACCCTGTATAGCAATGAATGACCGTACTTATTTTATTGATATCTTTCGGTTTTGTCGAAAAGTTCACCCTGTATGCATTTTATTCAAAGTTTGGTGATATTTTCTAGAACTACGTGAAAAATGCTACAATTGTGGTAAAAAAATACTTGGCATCATTAAACTGAATCGAGAAGAAAATTCAGTTTTTTAGTTTTTTATTCGGAATTTCAATTCATGTGTTGTTCATAATTGAAGAAAAATCAAATGTGGTTTTTTAAAACTTGCGTATTTTGTAGTTATTTTAAATAAATTTACTTTATCTACAGATTTAGCCAAGATTGGCGACCCTTCTACAGATTGTTTCGAGCTAAGAATAAGTTTTAACAGGAAAATAAATAACACATTTAACACATTACCACATAGAAAAATAAGTATCCACATAAACGAAACAAGAAGAAAAATATCAACACAAATGTTGGGAAGAAAAACTACAATTCAGTGCAGGTAATGGTCAAGGAGGTAATGTGTTAAATTGTGTTATTTATTTTGCTGTTAAAACTTATTTTTAGCTCGAAACAATCTGTAGAAGGGTCCCCAATCTTGGCTAAATCTGTAGATAAAGTAAATTTATTTGAAATAACTACAAAATACGCAAGTTTTAAAAAACCACATTTGATTTTTCTTCAATTATGAACAACACATGAATTGAAATTCCGAATAAAAAACTAAAAAACTGAATTTTCTTCTCGATTCAGTTTAATATATGATGCCAAGTATTTTTCTACCATAATTGTAGCATTTTTGACGTAGTTTTAGAAAATGGCATCAAACTTTGAATAAAATGCATACAGGGTAAACTTTTCGACAAAGCCGAAAAATATCAAAAAAAATTAGTACGGCCCTGCAGTTTTCGAATCGGCGAAAAATGCGAGGTATTAAGCGTTATTAGTAGAGCATATCTACCAAATTTTGTTAAATTCGATCAATTCGTTCAAAAGAGATCGCTCATCAAAGATTTCGGTAAATTGCATAAATCACCCTGTATAATCGAAACGAAGGGCCTCAGGAAAATTTCAAAACCAGATCCTGAATCGCCTTGAAAAACTACACCTACCCTTAAGCTATGGCAGTCAGGTCGTGGGACACCCTGTATAGACATTCAATTTTAATGTAACTTTGAAATATTATAATGTTTTTTTTTTTCTTTCGCCTTGAAGCAATTATTGGAAAATATTTTTGGATTTATTGTTATCTTGAATTTTCTATTATGCTATTAGACGCAAACGGAAAGAATTTTCTGTATTATATATTTTTTTCATATTCAATAATTATTATTGTTATAAAAAAATAGAGCCACATCGTTTTAAAATGGGGCATATTTTCAAAATAGAAATACACACCATAAAATGAAATTTTTATAACAATAAATTTTTTTTATTTAATTTCAGAGCCATGTAATCACCCATACTTTTGTGTCTTTATGAAGGAAATTATAAATTCGGAAAATACATGCTTTAAAAATATTTTGAACAAGAAACTTAAATATTCTCAGCGATAATGTCTCAACAATGCTATCATAAGCCAAAAGCCTCCACACAAGAGTACTGTGTACAATAATAAATAAGTTTCCCTCCTTATAAGCCGAAATGCCGTCGAAACATGCTTCAAATACAAATGAACCAAGTGAAATTACACTCAGTATGTTTTACGCAATTGCTTGGGTATTATTAATCATATTTACTTCCTATAAGAGCGGCTTAGTTTAATAAGAACCGTGCATACATGAAACATTATAACCGCAACACTTCAACTCTTTATTACATAAAATCGTCGTTACATTAGGTTTACCTGTGTACATACAATAACATCATTACTTAGAAGAAAAGATCCTGTTTCCTTCCGGATGTCAACTTTTACTTATTGATGACTTTGATGTTTTATTCTTCATATTATGAAGCCGGTACCGGAACTGGAAACAAGTGTTTGCAGACGTTTTTGTGTGGACAAACCTGAACATTTTTGTTAAAAATAACTTCGAATCAAATTAATATAAAAAAATACATATGTTCTCAATTATACTGGGTGTTAATGAATAAAATGTTATAAAAATCAAATAAAATGTAATGAATAAAAAAAAGTGTTATAAATTTAAAAGAGATTGTTAAAGAGATCGTTGGAGCTTTAGTTTTAGGGATACAGTCGAAATATTTAATATTTTTAGATTAATTTAATTGGCTGATCAGAATAACTCCAAATTTTTGACAGTTGTTTTATTATAATTGAAGTAAAAGATTTGATACTTCCTATGAAAAATTCTTTTTATTTATTATCTATTTATTAACACCCTGTATTTATTAGATCGAGTTGAGAAAACGGATATCGATAAAACTGTTTATTATGAGTCTATACTATACTCTGACTATCGGTCTAAGCAAACGCTTCTGTCTCCATTTTTATTCCTTATTGGCTTAGGTAAAACGTATTTTATAGAGATGCACATAAAGTAACTATGTTATATGGTTATTAGCTCTCTGAAAGTCTCCAATTTTATGCTCCATAAGCTTTGCCTGAAAGAGATCTTTAGTTCAGAAACCAGGATAAGAAAGGGTCTATAGACAGAGTGTTCTTATTACGTTTCAGAAAATTCAGGTATTTTCTTCCACAAAATGTTTCAATACAACTTTGGGTTATAATACCTACTCGGAGTTGCTAAAATCTTTCATTGTAAAAAAAGAGAATTTTTTTTACATTATACATACAGAATGTCTCTTATTTCAGAGCTCACTACCGGTATTTCGTAAACGCTACGAGATACAGGGTTGGATAAATTAGGGAAAAGATGCCCAATTTTGTGGCCATCTCGAATCCTTCAAGACATACTAGATGTCTGTGACTGTTCCTGAAATATCCTGAAAAAATTGAAAAGTCGAGATTTCTTATTTTTGACAACTTCTGTTTTTCATATGACCACAATCATTATTTCTTATGTCGTTCAATATAAAAAAATCAAGGAAACAAAAAATTAATAACACTGGAATTTTTTTTATAGTTTTATTGAACTTCTTTTCACCGAATTACGTCAATATTAAGATATGAAAAAGAAAAAATATGACAGATAATGAGCTCTAAAGTAAGGGACACCTGTGTAGTAGGTAAATTATAATATTCGCCTTGTAAATAATTTACACAAGCGTTCTAAATTTTCTTACTCTGTTGCCCATCCATCCCAGAGGATGGTTATTTGAACACCACTCTGCGGGCACTCCCAATCTGCCGCAGGTTTTGTTCGCTACGATCACATTCTAACTTGCCGAGCTCTTTGTCAGACTTTGTCAGACGCTTGTAATGTTGTTTTACTGTCATTTTACTCTGCATATCATGGACTGAAGGGCAATCTCGGTAGGCTTTCCTGGAACATGTTGATGTGAGTTAAGAGTATGATTTTTTAGGGGCTTTTCCCTAATGTGTTGCTCGATAAGTTTCTCAAGACCTTCCAAAGGAAGGATGTAAGAAGGGCCCTTCCAAGGTGTTTGCCTCCAAAAACGAGTATTTTCTACTGTCAGAAGAAGGATGCCATTCCGAAGCGTCCAAAAATAGTGTCATGTTTATTAGGAAGAACTCAAAATTTCTCCCATGTTCTCCTTGTATTCAGTTTGCCTAGTGGCCCGTGGGTTCCTGCATTAGGTGTGTGGATGATAAGTAGTTCTCTAAAGTAATTATATGCCTACTGTTATTTTTATTTTGCTATGAGCCTTGGTGCCAATGAATTTAGCGCAAGTTTCTTCAACTCATCAAGAAATAAAATTAAAACATAACTTAATAATTAAGAAGTAATTTAAGAAAATAGGTTTAGAAAAGTAAACTCATGGCAGCTCTTCACAAATTTTAGTTAGTCTCAACCAGTGATTTTAATTCTGTCATGATTTTATGATGTTATGATTCTGTTATGATTAAATAATAGCGCAAATTTTTTTTTATCTCATTTAGATAAATTATTAGGCAAGTATGCGACAGAATCTTGGAGTATAGGGAGGGTAGATCATTGAAGTATCAACTTTAAGGAAATATAAATGTTGCTGAAGACCTTATCGAATATCACAAATAAATAATCAAGAAAAGTATTTTTTGGAAAGAGAACATTATGGAGAGTTTTTTGACTGTAATTTCTATTTTGAATGCCACAAGACCAAGTGCCGGACCAAGTAAAGTTGTCGCTTGGCATCGGAGGAGGAAGGGGGAGGATAGCTATAACTCTCGTTTCCTTGTCAGGATCTTCGGGGGCATTCACATCCGTTCACGCTTTGAGTCAGGTATGAAAATACTGTATAGTCTGGAAAAGTGGTTCAGACAGCATCGATTTAAATGGTTCTTTTTTCCTGGATTCCTTAGACATTCAAAAACATCCATCACTCCTGCATTACCTCGAAAAATGAGAAAATAATAGTAATTTCCTCACTTTGTACCCCAAATAGTAACAGTGATAAAAAGGTTATGAAAGTTCAAAATTTCACCTCGGAAATCCTTTCTCTGGGATTTTCGGGGTCGCTAATCACGAATCCGAGGTCCAAAAGCAAGCGAATGGGTCCAACCCCTCAAAACTAACCCAAGATGTGACATTGATACATAAAATTAGAATTTCGCCTCGGAAATCGTCCCTCGGTGGTCTTCGGTGTCGCTGATTACGAATCCGAGTGTATTCAGTATACCATATTGATAGTGTTGTTATTTGTTTATTGATTTTAAGGATAAAAATCTTAGAATGTCCCCTGGGTAATACAATAAATACCTACTTCATTAAATTTAAAACCTGTTTATAAAAAAATTTTTTTTTTAAAGCAAAAGTGACCAATTGCAGTTTAAACGAGCTATAATTTAGCTTATAGTCTGTACTGAAAAAAAAATTGTCACACTTGATAGTAGGTAATAATACCTACCAGCAATTAAGCAATAAAAATTATGAGATTTGAACACATAAAAATATAATTTTCCCATGGTTACTTATTCTCATAAATTAATAAAATTAACAAAAATTATTTAAATACCTACTGATCGCTTGCCTTACCTATATATTGAAGAAAAGATAAAGCAATCTGAAATCGTATGTAAATAGGGGTATTAAAATTTATAGCATACTTAACATTAACGATTTTTTCGGAATATGCAGATGTCATCAAGCTGTCTCGTGAATGTATAAATATTTGAAAATCATACAAATGACTCACCCAGTGAACAAGAGCTCGAGGGGCTATTTTTGCAAGATTATTGTTTGGTAGAAGGTAAACAGGTTTCTCATAAGTGTACATACATACTTATAATTTGTAAGACTATTACGCGTCTGGTGAAGGGCGCGGCTTAAGACAACCATGTCTGGTATAGCTTAAAGATAATTCAGGTACCTCTAGTCTACTGTTTCAATTGACAACAATACAGGGTGTGACAATATTCATTATTTCTTGATTAACTATGGCATCTACATGTTCATATGTACAAATAATAATGCAACTCGTGCAACGACAAAATTTGGGAGGGGCTGCTACGATCTGAATCTGGGCCCCGGCGTGTGTAGCTTTTGTGAAAGAAACTTGAAACCTACCTATGTGATTTATAAGTATGCGTCCATTGTTACTTATATCAATCTTTGAAACAAATCAAATCTTAATCCTTGGCAGAAATAGCTCTCTCTTCTTCGGCGTTTTTTTTTGACCATATTTCTATTATGTTTACATACAAACACACTTACCATATAAGTGCTCATAATGAGTAATTCTCAAAAGACTCCTATTAATTATTCCTATTTGAAACGAGATTAATGAACAAATTTTCCTAATAAGTAATCATTTCTATTAATTGCTGGGTAAGTAATAACTTTTTGATGTTTCACCTGGTATATGAATTCTATAATATTGTCAGCTGTAGCTACCCATGTAAGCAGGAAGTATGTAGTTTAACCTGTTCTTTTACTCAAAGGTGATGTAATTTCATTCTTGTTGCGGTCCCTAAGACTTCAATTATTACAGCAGACTACAAATCGATGCAAATGGGTCAGTTATGTTGAAAGCAAAATGACGTAAAATGAGCTTATTAGTAAGGTAATTAAGTATTGGTCACAAGCAGACTAAAAATTAAATGTACCTACATTTTATGTACTTATTTATGTACCGCTTACCTTTACCAAATACCCTAAATTAACAATACCGGACACTTTTATATCTAAGGAATTGTGTTAATGTAAGATAACTACTGCAGTTACGCCACCAAGCGTATAAGGGAGAAACTAAAAGATATGTTGAGCGAAACATGGCGGGAGTTTCGAATATAAACATTGAAAACAAAATATGTAGCAGGTATGGTGTGGTCTTGAAAATACTTTGCAAGTAACAACGTTTGACTTGGGCCAGTTTACCGACAAAGAACGGGAAGTACAAGTAATGGCGTGGCAAATAAACCTTAGCTGCGCCGAGTTGCACGCCGCAACGTCATACACCCTACGTGGCACTTTTGCCCATACGTTATATATTTTTTGTGATTCCGAGACGTTTTTATACCTTACCTGCGGGTATGGTAGAAAAAAGTATCAGTGGTGCCGAAACCAGGGATCGATGGTGTAAGACTTAGATTAGGCGTCGGGAAACGTTAGGTGCTAGGAAAAGTTATCAGTGATCGGTCATTGAGAGGAAAGGGTATATCGGGAGCGTTAGAAAATAGCGGTTAGGAGTTTAGTCCCGCAATCTGAGCATAGGTAGGGTCAAAGGCACATACACTTTTGGGACACACCCGCGGCGCCTGCCATGGGGTTCAATTCAAGAGTAAATTCTTAAGTATTTTGTTACAATCGTAAGCTCGATCCTTCCCAAAATCTGTAACGACTCTGAACGCCTGAAAAACTTCGCTGTTGTACATTGTTTTCCGCTCCGCACCGAAGCGTTGCGTGGGAACACCTGGCAGCCTCAGGTGAACGGTTTCGGGGAAGCAAGCTCAGGGAAGCAGAAAACTTCTAGGGTAGGAGATAGTCAAGGGCCACCTTTTTCTACCTTACCTTCAGGTAGGGTAGAAAAATATCTCAATTCTCCTCTAAACATAAAATATTTCACAAAAAAAATCATCCCTAAGTCAAAAACTATTGACTTTAAGTATCTATACAGGGTGAGGCGCGAGAACCTTAGGGCACTTTTATATGGAGAAGTCCTGGGAGTAGAAGTCTAAAAAATTGTACGTGTGAAATTTCGATTTTGACGAGCTGAACTAAAATATTTACACCCTCACCATTTCCAGTTATACCGGAAGTTGCCATCAACTTTCTTATTTTAAATAGGACACCCTGTATATTATTACATTTTCAGATTGCCTGAAAAAATCTAATGAAAATGGTGTTTATAGTTCAAAATTCGAACAAGTGGTTTATGAGTTATAAACAAATGAAAATCGCAATTTTCCATTTTCAAAGCAGCTTAGGTCGAAAACGGGTCAAGATAGATGAAAACGGCTTACATGTCCCTTTTGTCTTAACTTTTCACATAGTATCCTATGGGCTGATGAAATTTGTATACAAAGTGATGAAAAATCAGCGATTTTCAAAAAAAATTAATAAAAAATATTTTTTTTTTGTAGGTACTCCAGCGTAGTATACAAAAAGTTAGGATAGGGACATGTAAGCCGTTTTCCGATATCTTGACTCATTTTCAAGCTAAGCTGCTTTGAAAATGGAAAATTGCAATTTTCATTTGTTTATAACTCATTAATTGGTCGTTACAAATTTGAACTGTAAACATCATTTTTATTACTGTTTTTCAGGCAATCTGAAAATGTAATAATATACAGGGTGTACCATTTAAAAAAAGGAAAATATGGCAACTTCCGGTATAACCGGAAGTGGTGTGGGGTTGTAAATATTTTAGTTTAGCTCGTCAAAATCGAAACTATACATTTACAAATTTTTAGACTTCTACTCCCAACACTTCTCCATATAAAAATGCCCTAAGGTTCTCGCGCCTCACCCTGTATACCTATACTGCTGATTAAACTATTTTCTATAACTTGAGCCTGTCCGCATAACTTTTGAGAGAGAACAAAAATTATTTCAATTTATCAGGAATTATCTATGTACCATTCACTGCAGAGAATATAATTCTGATAAAGATTTTACGTTTCATGAGATATAATTTGGTATATCACGTAGGGGAGATTATCAGCAATGGAGATTAATGAGTATCTTGGAGTGAAATCGCCTTGATGAGTATTTTTAACCTTGTTACCTTGAAGAGTGTATATAGATACGTGAAAAGTTATCTTCATGTTGTGATATTAAATGTTTTTTATGATAAAACATTGAAAATATATCCACAAAAGCTCTTTATCATTATTTTGAAACTGTGGGTCACTTATCGTTTCTAGTAGTTTTATCTTGAATAAAATAATAAATAGAAATCTCTTAAGTTTGATTTATTTTTATTAAAGATATTCTTCGGGCATCGTTTAGAAATTTTATTGTACAGGTTGACTATACGTACAAGTAATAAAAGATTTGATGCGACTATAAACCTTGCGCCACTGTGAGGTTCTTCTATTCTAACTCTTGCCGTATTCTCTTCATAAAAGCCTCGCTGTGGTAGAGACTTAACCAATTTGTCGGAACACTTCTGTCCTGAAGGTTTCCCATTAAGTTCTAATACCTACGTGGAAGGTTTTACATTTATCCAACATGACATTAAAATGTAAATATGTTGCAGCAACAAACTGTTGTCAGCTCTTAAGCTGTGTAGCGTGTGTATAGAACTCCGGTCATCAGGTACATTGGAATAACCTGGATTATATTCTATACATCGCAAGGAATTAGAAAAAGTTAAATAAGGATATTCCTTATAAAATCTCAGAGATTCCTCATAATAATTTATTCGCAACCTCTATTAGAGATAATGAAGGAAAAGGGCGAAGTTGTTTGTCAACATCATCACGTGCCGGCACTAGCAGGGAAGCTCCGCCGGCCTCAGAATACCACAACCATAATTATGCAAAGCCAGGGAAGGGAGTCGTTTAATGCAAATTAAGCAACGTTCATGATTCTGGGTTGGGAAATAATAGCAGAATACAATATCTTGATTTCCTCAAATCGTCGTGCTTACCGCTAAATTACTGGTATTCCACCATTATTCCTAAACTAGGGGTGCTTTATTGAGTTATATGTATTATTTTATGAACGTACAAAATAATTTTTGTATTTAAATAACCTCTCGTTATTTATAAAAATTGGCTTGATATCTGAGATAGATAATAACGTGGTGCCAATATTTTGAAAGCTGTGAGTAATATGATTTTTGCATAAAATCGTAGAGAAAATAGCGTCATCATATCGCGGAGGATGGCAATTCAACGTTTTTGGAACGTTTTAAGAAAGTTTCGTCATCATTTTCCGCTCGTTAAAGAATATACCATTATTGAAGATACATTTTACTGAGACATTTTAGAATACAGATTAATAATAATCCAATATTAATATTCATTTGTCGACATCTTAAGCATTCAATAGCAGTTTACGAAATATAATAATTAAAGACGTACGAACTAGGTCAAGCTACACATCATTCATAGAACTGAGCCAGTTAACTTCAGCGGTGATAAAATCTGTGATAGAGTTAGCAAGTTCGATGCTAACAGGATTAATCACCGGCTAACACTTGTATACGGGGTGTTGAACTGGGTAACTATACTCCTGTAGGGTCAGTGCTGTTTCAGAATTCAATAATCCCATATTGGAAACTCTGCTGAGTTTGATCCAATTATTGCTGAAGATGTCGCCTAGTTGTAGACGAAATATCAAATTATTCAAGGGTCTAATAATTAATTTACCCGCCTGGGTTGTTACAAGTCCTCAAAATTTAATAATAATTATTAGGATTTATTCATGAATATTATACACTAAAACAATTTAACATTGCTTGCATGTTAAATAAATATCTACTAAATAAATAAAGTAAGGAGTTGAGATAAACCAGTCCTCTTTAATACAAGACAAGTTGATATCAATAAGTCTTTTTTTTAACTGATGTGATTGGAAAAATTAGGTTTACTTAATAGTTTTTCCTAATTTTTACCGGTTAAGCACCTGATTAAGACTTTTTGGTAACCAAAAGGAAGAAAAGTCTTTCTTTGCCGTACTTGACACTTTATTTTATTTTATTGCGATTACATGTTTCGACCGTTAGATCATCATCACAGATCAATTATAGTATCATATGATAGTATCATGATATTCGTTTAATTTAGTTTATGTCAAATATCTAGAAACTCATGAAGATTATCAAAAAAGCAAAGGTTGCTTCGAATTTGGTTCATAAAACTGCACTTTTTTCCCTGTTTAACCGTTTCTCTAACTGCAGCAGTTTTCGAGACTCACAGTCGATGGTACCTTAGACGTTTACGGAAAACGAGAGAGTATTTTCTTCAAAATTGGTCACTTGAATAATAATTGGGGCTGCTGCATCTTTATAAAATGTTTTCAGAATTCTGGCACTTCCGGCTATACCGGAAATGGCTACCTATTTGATTTCAATGGAAAGCCCAATCTTTTAATGCATTTTAGAATTGCCAAAAAAAATCCAACAAAAATGGTTTTCACGGTTGTAGTTTAAATTGAGTAGGTAATGAGTTATAATCAAGCTTCAATCAAAGTAATCAAGTTATAATCTCAATTTTCCAACTTTAAAGCAGTGTAGAACCAAAACTGTCCTAGATATAGGAAAAAAGCTTACATGTCCCTATCTTAACTTTGACCGTGAATCACCTGTATATTGTCAGGAGTAGTTTTGCATATAAAATTCAGTCTAAAAATTATACCGAATTCAAGGAAAATTAACAGGGAAACAAGCCATTTCAAAATTTTAAATCAGCTCTTGACAAACTTAACAAATGAGACAGGAATCCCTATTTGACATGTCATTTCCTCTAGGGGCCTTTAGGTATCTAAATCTCCCAGTAAATGCATAATATTCTGGTGGAATATCTATGTTCTATCCAAGATCACCAGCAGTTGCTGTGGAAACGAAAAACATAACGTAAAACATCTGAGGTCACTGGGTTGCGTATTTACTTACCTTATACTCTCTTCTGACTGAAAAATTATTATTCCGGAAAAAACTCCATTGTCTCAAACAATATCGTACCCTTTTAGAATAATAATGGCCAGGGTAAATTAATTTTTTTGAACGATAACCTCGCAGATTGCAGATTTATTGCATCATTAAACAAAAGAACGAGTTACAATGGCCGGGTGTAATCAAGGTACCTTGACAATATTGCTCACGCTTACAGTATTTTAGTTGCTTGACCTGAAATTATTATACATAATTTATTTCTTGTTGAAAAGTTTAAAAAACTCAAGAAAAAGCACTTATTAACCATGTTGACAGTAAAATATATCGTTCCAACCTGAGATATTATTTCTTCAAGGACTTGTTAACATATTAATCAGAAGACTACTGTAATAACCATTTTATAAAAAAACTGAGTTAATGGGTATAACATTTAAGAATTTCCTAATTTCCGTTTCAAAAATTAATTTTCAGGTATATTTGTTTGGTGGATATTTATAATATCCGTTGACTTGTTCAATCAATTTATATACTTCTTTGGATATAGCTTGGCTATTTACCTACTATTAAGCAAGCGCTTAATTAAATAATTATGTAAATATCAAGGTAAAAGATTTTGTTCTAATACACTTACCTACACCATGCATGTAAACCATACAGCTAAACGGTGATTATTAGCAATTCCTCATAATATATTATATTTATAGTAAAAGTATTACATATTTATAAAGCGTCTTCAAAATGTCGAAGTAAATAAACAAATAAATAAATTAATTAATTAAACCTATACATAATTATGATATACAGAATGCAGCTTTTACGATATCTGATGAGTTAATTATACGCACAAATAAAGTCGTTAACAAATACCTACATTATTATCTAGGTATAGCTCTTTCAAGCTCGTCATTAATTGTTTTTTAAGTTGTAAGTATTTGTTTGATAAAATGTCAATTGGAAAAACAATAATTTTTATAAACCTTGCAGCTTCCCAGGCGCTTAAGAATTAATGACAGTCTTTATAGGAATTTTTTTTAATTCAGTGAAAATAATACGACTGTACAATTTCTGGACATTTTTTTGGTAGCTGACTGTATAAAAGGGAGAACCTTTTTACGGGAGTTCCCGAAAAAGTGGGATGAGGAAACTTGTTGCGTAGTAGATATTTTAGTCGATGTTCTTCCTTAGAACCCCTTTACTGATCCTGTGAGATATTCTGTGAGATACCTCAAGATTCAAAAAAAATTTTTGAACAATCTGATATAGGCGATAAGATCCTTCCATTAACCAATTAAAAGTATCAAAAATATGATAAATTAAATAAAGATTCACCCTCATAATTAAATTTAAAAATAAGGCAAATACAGTGAGTGAGAAAAGGATTTAAAGTAATAAATCATCTGTAACGACGGTCCTCCAGGTTTCGTAGATCTTCCTGAAAGAGAGAATTTTATTGGTGAAAGGGGACAAGGGAGTTTGTGAGGGTCCGGAACTAACAGTTCCAACTACAACAGCCCTTCAACTATGAAAATTTCGTCTTTGAAGATCATTCTTAATTGAACACTCGAAGTAGTCATTTTGTTTGAGCCTTTGTGTGCTTTTATTACTTGGAAAAAATATCTTTGGTAATAATGATGGTTTAAGTGAAAATAAAACCCTGGTGGAAGTTTGAAAGCAATTGTTGCCGCTCTAGGTGTTGAAAAATTTCCTCACACAGGATCTTTTTCCTATTTTATTTTCAATTTTCCTACCAATCATACCTTTTTTGCTCTCCCCCCCCCCCAAAAAAAAACGAATCAACCAAATTATTGTAGTCATAGTGAAATTTCGGTTAATGAAATCTTTTAATGGTTTAAAGTTTATTTTATTGTCTCGGTTGGATAAACACAACGGCCTTTGAGTTTTAATTTTTCAGTATAGAATTTTTTGTTTCAACCAACTTGAATTGTTTTCTTTGATTTTGATATTTGGGTTGAGCACTATGAATTTGGCATTTTCACTTGACAGGCCAATGTGGGTAATATTTAACAAAAAATTTGAATAACCACATTGAGATCTGTCCATGACCACCTCCTTCTTCTTAAGGTGAGTCTTAAGTCTTTTGTTCCTCTCAAGTTTGAGAAAAACTAGTAGGGTAAGGGTAGACATTACCACAGAAGGAGATAAACGGCGGCTTCAACTTTGAAAATAAACAACATAAACATAAAAATATAACTAATTAATTATTGTATAAAAATAGTCCTGGTAATAACCTTTATAATCGATCTATTGTATCGGATTTCCCACGATGCTCGTGATCGTAAGAAAATCATTAACCTCAGCTTGCTGGATGACGTAGTCCTGCTGTCTCGTTCACCAACGTCCAGGCAGTCATCCGCGTTTCCTGATGAGCTGGCCAGTGTCGCCGCTATAAGCGAATCGTTGCAGAATAACCGATTCTCATAAGTAGTATAGCAGGTTGAGGAAGTAAAGTGGTCTAAGACGTTATACCATAAATAACTGAATGGCGTCAAAAACACCTCATGTGAAGCTTATGTATGTTTTGAAGATCGAACAAACAGTAGGTAACTATTTAGGAAACATGGAAAATTCACCATTATATCCCAGAAATTGAGAAATATCAATGGAACTACGCTAGTTCTATAGAAAAAATTAACAAATCTATTCTTTCCTGGCTAAACATTGCCTCCGCTCATAAGTTCCTGAAAAGCTGCAGAAAATTCATGAAATTCCTTATGAGTTGAACCATCAGTTATTGTTTGTGAGGCATTCAGACTGAGTATCCATCCAGATATAGTCTGCAATCTATTTTAGAAAATAATTCTTTGGTTTAACTTTGAAACGAATTATTGACAGATAGACGCGTTGGGCGCCACTTGAAACGAACTATTTGACCCTTAGAGGGGAAAAATAGTCGTTGAGAGCATGAGACAGTAAAAGACAACAAGAGTCGTAGGTTGAGTCGCTAGTCTAAGAGGGTCAGCAATAACAAGCAGGTCAGCAGAACAACAGGTACTCTTTATTAAAATAAAATCACAGCTATTATCACAGAATCTTGACTTGAGCACGGTTAACAACAATAAGGAACAAGAGCGTGTAGTATATCCGAATGAACTGATCGGTTAAAACTTGGTAGGCAAAGGCACTTAGCTTCGTAGGGTCTCCGGTGCGAGGGTGGAAGTTTAGCTGGTGGTAAACTTGGTCTCAGGTACAACCAATGTGCTGCCTTCTGTTTGAAGAGAAAACTTGCTTCCAGGAAACTTGCGTCCGTACGAAGAAGTGGCTTCCAGGAAAGAGTTGATTCCTGGGGAAATTGATTCCGGGGAAAAATTGATTATGGTCCAAAAGTTGATTCCGGGAGAAAAATTGAGTCCGGGAGGAAAAGTTGCCACCCAGGAAAAATCAATCCGTAGGAAAAGCTGCAATTTCATAGGTATCAGAGACACTCTTGTATTAATGAACGGTCCGATCGAGTCTACTTGCCAAGGGTACATAAAATTATGTCCCGTCCTCAAGATAAGGTGAGATCAAAATGTGATCGGCGAAATTTTACAAGCGGAGCGAAACTCGGTCGGATTTCAAAGCTGTAATTAAAAATAGCATATTGTATTAACAAAAATATGATCTGTATACTTCCAGCGCAATTAATAAAATCATTTTACGACACTCACCAAGCCAAAAACGTGGGTGATGTTTATAATAATGAACAATAAATTCACGACGCCATATAGATGAGTTATTTGCGACAGGTATTTTGCGTGCACCTTCTTCAAGCGAATTTCCAGGAGAGAAAGAAGGGCGAGATCGCAGGTATCTGCGTACCGGGTTGGAACTCGACAGTCGATGTCGACGAAATTCGAGGCCGCCAGCCGGCCTTGACTGTACCGCACTAAAAACCACCATCACTCACTTATTGCGCGCGCACCGCAGTTGTCTCCGTGTCGCTGGCATTTAGCCGGTACGTACAAAATGTACGTTACAACTTAATTTGCTTACCGTACTTGATAGGTATACTAGTTTACAGCGATGCTATTATTATAGTGGCTAGTTGCTGGCTAGTATCTTTGAACTGTTTTCTATATTTAACTTACCTCTATGACATATGTCGACATGTCTGCATGCAGCAATGTACTATCGTATACGAAAAACTTTTAGGAGCACGATCTAGCTGATCTTCTTTTTTAGTAATATCTTTTTCATACCGCGTTGACTGAATAATATTAGGTATAGAATTTTATCGAGTGGACAAGGATAAAAGATGACAACTGATATGAACGCAAAAGAGACGGCGATAGATACGCGATATTGTTAAACCTGTAAATTTTTATTTAATTTGTCGTAGCCGCTTCGTTAATTTCCGTATCAATATGACAACATACAGATTCTCTATCCTCTCTTAATGTGCATCACTTGTATAGCTATAGCTATCTTCTCCTGTGCATTTCTACCTACTGTTATTGTCTGCATATCATGCAGCCAACACCGTATAATGCCCAGCGGAAGCTCCGACATTGTCTCCATATCGGTTATTTTTATCTTAAAACTCTATATCTAAATATGGACCGTTCTACAATGCGAGTCGATTTCGAGAGAATCGTGGTTCGCTGGCACGGTTACTTACTATAACTGTTATTTCTTTCAAGTTATTTCAAAATAACTGCAATGATACTGCTACTTTCTTAGTCTCAAATGCGTCAAATAATCGTAAATAGAGTTCCTCGCACATGAGTATCTCAAAGTACCGACTAATTCAAATATGTCGTTACTGCGTAATTCGGTTTTCCCGTCTTTCGTCTCAGCTCAATGAAATTGATGTAGTGATAATGTTAACGTTTTTGAAATTCAGCATTACTGATGTTCTGAAGGGCATTGAATATATTTTTTTTTTGAAGGAAATAATAATAATAATCAAGAAGATTAATTTTCATCAGACAAAGAAAATAATTACTTAAGTTTGGTTATTTATTTATATTGTTCAAATTAAAATAAACTCTTACGTAAGAGTAAGAAATTGTCATAGTTGAAAGTTATTTTCGAAATGGGAGTAAACTTGCTGGAATTTGGATCTTGTTCTCTCTAGATCTTTATGTGGTGACAGTGGTGACACCCATGAATTCTTGAGAAAACGTTTAATGGTATTGCAAACCAACGCAGGATCAGGTGCATGGGGATGGTAAAAAATGGATGGCGGAAAAAAGCCTGCTTAAAGCTTCTTCGAAAAGGTGCTCACTTTTGTCCTAATCGCATGATATAGTAGTGAAAGTATGTCTACTCCGAGACATTCCTGACGGGTAATATTTATGTCAATGGTTTTCCGAAAGCTTACAGTTTTCAGCAAGATTTTTTTTACTTTAGCATAGCTTAAAATATCGGCTAGGTCGATTCCCAGAATTACAGAACAAGCAGTAGTTCGTTGGAAACTCCCGAAGCATCCGATTTAGTGAAAAAGATCTGTAATGATAGCATGATGATAGATTGCGACTTGTCAGTCGTAATACTCCTAATACACCCATACTGTAGCCAGCCAGATTCTACAAGCTTAAATGTTATTTTTTTCTATGAATTTACCTCGAGGACTCGATATTTTTTGTGACTGTTAACGAAGTCAAGTCAAGTAATCGAGAGGGGAAGGTCGTCGAGATAAACGATACACCCGGTGAACTGTTACAGATTGCTCTTAGTGGAGTAAGAAACCGCGTAATAATATGTGTTCCGGAGGGTGAAGGGCATTTTACCCATCTCTTAAATGGATTAATTGTTAACGTGTTTTATACAAATGTCTATAAAATGAGTGCCTACTACAAAAGGATGCGTTTTTGAACACGTTTTATTAATTTTAACAAAACATCTCGTAAGAAGCAGTTAACGCATTTATTTGCTCAAGAGCCTGGTCTCGTTTCTAAGAAAAGGCTATATAAGTACTTGCTCTTCCAATTGCATCAGTACTTTTGCAATGAATGCAATTATTCTATTTGCTACGAAGATTGTCATGAAGTACAAACTCGTTTTGTAATAAGTCACTTATTCAGGTAGATATTGATCTTTCTATTAAAAGTTTTGAAATTAATATTTACTTGGTATTTCAATTTTACTCTTCGATCTCCCACGCTCTTCTCCCAATTATTATTAGTTGACAGTGCTAGATGATAATAGACCGAATATAATGACAGTCATCTTATTGATTGATGTGACCTTATATGCTCATTAGAAAAGGAGGTAGTAAGTTTTATGTAAGCAATAAATGCGAGTAAATATTACCAATTAATGGTAAGTTTCGGGGCTGAAAGCTTAGGAAGTTCTGAAACCCAGTACAGTGCTAGTGCTACTGCTACTGGATTAATCGTATCAAGTATATAATAAAAACAAGTATCATTTCCGTTTACACTGAAAAAATCATTAATGGTTATACATGAATAAGATAATCTTTATTCCTCTTGGCGGCTTCTCTTGTGTAAGAGAAGTCCAAAAGCCTTCCAGCCAAACATTGACCTCCAATTCAGATCACTAATCCGCATTGTGCTCAAAGTCTACAATACCTTGTTGTCTGCATTTACCTCCAGTAGACCAGTATCGAGATCGAGAACAACGCTTGCTGTTTTACTATTTATTTATTAATTGCCCGCCGATAAGTGAAAGTGGAACTGACAGTCGGCGTTCGTTTAAAGTTACTGGTAAAGTTACTCAATATGGACATATCTTTGCCCGGGGTAATTGTCGAGCGTTTCGACAATATCACATGCTAAATCGCATAATTACACCGCTATTGTTTTGGTCATTATAAGGAAGGAACAGGTGAAATTGTCACTACATATATGAGCATTGTTTTTGGCAATATCTTCTCTTTTTTTCTGACTTATATAATTAGTTTCATTTAACATTATGCACGTGTTGCAATTACCCTGCAAGATGTACCTAACTGGTTTCGGTAATGATCAAAGTAAATACCTGTTCTTACATAGCAATAATCGGTCTTTATTTTAATTTAAAGGTTTATGACATTTAGCTCTCAAGATTCGAGATTTAAGCTGTACTTTCATGTTTATTATCATTATTGATGCTTTAGAAATATTATTTTTTGCTGTAGCAATGTGCAATAAGTAGGTATGATATTAAATAGAATCAGTTCGGTGTGAATGATCTGTATGAACCGACCAGTTTAGATCTTGATCGATGTGGAAGCCCAAGAACTTCACGACACTCGTCGGTTTGATCAAGGAACTTTCGGTCGGTGTGGAGGGCAAAGGGGGACTAGAGTGAACACAATTAGAGTAAAAATCAATCAACGCAGTTTTGTCTAAGTTGACTTTTAGACCCTGAGCCATAAAGATGCTCTCTTTAAAGGAAGTTGAACAATAGTTATCAGACTAGGAAGATCGCTTGGTTGAATCGTAATAAGAATTGTTGTATCATCAGCATAGTTAACACAGTGAGGCGGGTGCCTACCCTCTTGACACCAGTTTTTGTAGACTCACCTTCTTTCTGGCTGTCAATGGATTGGACCGCTATCAAGTGGGCCGAGCGGTTTGCCAATGATAGTGGTCAGAGAGGTGTGAGGCACGTAGATTCGGGGGCTGCTAAGAGTAGAGCCCTCTTTATGTGAAATTCAGTGTTAGGGTGGTCAAGGGCGAAAACACCAAAGTTATGATTAAAATTATTTACTAAAATAAAAATAAAAATACACTACTGAGATATCAACTTAATTATTTCATTATCTACTACTAAATTTCGATTATAAAACTGATATGCAAAGTTTAACAGAAAAAATTAATTTTAGAAAAAAAAAGAGAAAAAAAAACTTTAGGTAAGAAAAAAAACAATTTTACGTACAATCTGACTCTAATCAACTACCATTTTATTTGTGGGAATAGTGCTGTGGCGGTACCTGATCTGATTAATTTAATTTTAGTTTCACAGGTGACGTTAAAAAAAAAAAAAATTCTATAAAAAAAAATAAAATAATAAAAATCTTTCGAACGGAAAAACAGTAAAGTTCTAGTGTTAGTCTCATCGACTTACTACTTAGACGTAGCCCTTAGATTGCCCTTTCTGTAGCTCTGACTGCAGCTCTGCTGGGTATCTCCTCCTCAAAGAAACAAAATCACTCACTCGCGTTTACTTTAAATTCTCTCGCGAACGCCCTGACCGTCCTCTTCGGTCCCCGAAACACCACTAACTTTTTGGTTTTTAAACCTCTTTCCAAATCAGTTACTCTTTTTCGGGTTTTGAAATGTGATTTTCACTGGAGTATTGCCACTTTGACTTTTATTTACCGGTCGTCCAGTTACTTGACGTAGGTAAACAAAAGCAAGGTGCATTCCGACAGGGAAATGACAACCATGCGAGTTGTTCCAGTTTACCAATCGTTCTGCAGTCAGCGTTACATTAAAAAATTCAGCTAGCGTCATTAAATTTTTGCCGCGGTGGTTGTTTCATGGCCTAGTTAAATTGTTTGCTTTACGTTCAAAACGCTTAATATTGCTTAAAAATTAAATATGCAGTATTTCGAAATTGTGCAATTTCATTGATTTCTGATCAAGTAAAATATGAAATTTTAATTATCATTTATTTCCTTTTCAAAACTTAGTAACTATGCCAAAAAATTACCGTGACTATCCTGGCTCTGCCACAACAGAATGAATTAGGGGAGGTGATTTTGAGACCAAGTCATTAATGGTCGGGTCCTAGTGGTCCAAGTCATAAAGGTCGGAACAAAAGGTGATTGCGCAGAACAGCCATCTGACCCAGGAATATGATCCGAATGTTCTCCCCTGGTAGCTGGTAAGCCAAGAAAGGGAAAATCCACGAAGTCTGATATTCTTCATTTTCGGAAGGAGGCATCGTGGTACACACTGTCGAATGTCTTGGAGATCCAAAAGCCACCCTCAGTGCGCACCACCCTCTCCATTTCATCAGATATGAAGTCTGTAAGTTTCAGAAGAGCCGCCTGGGTAGATCTGTATATGTATAAGGAAACCATGCTTGGAGCGGGATATGATTCCTATTTTGGCAATAAAGTCAAGAAAACGAGACGAGACAAGGGACTCAAGAATTTTATCAAATACCGATAGTGTATAAATAATAGGTCGGTAGTTTTCAGGGTTTTTCAGGTCACATTTTTTCAAAATGGGCCTAAAAAAACGCTACCATGATTTAAATTTCTGATAACGGCTGCGCAAGATCTGGAATGCAGTGCTTGACAAAATGGAGAGAATCTCGTTCAAGCCCGAAGACTTCTTACTTTTAAACATGGAAGCTACTTCTATTATTTCCTGAAGGTGATGTGGGAAAGAACATGAAGGAAGAATAGGAGTGTGTTGATATGTTGTATCCGTGTGTTTGATTATATGTGGGAGAGCTATGCCATTTCTTCAGGATCTGTCGTCATCGTGCTTGGGTACTCAACAAGTTCTAAGATTTTATGAAAAGTACTTTGATTGACAAAAGAATTGATTGGAATTGGTTGTTTATGAGTGTCCACTCCGCTTTGATGGGATTTCCAGATTCACTGATGAAGATGTCGTTGCAGCGCCTGGTTTCCTGTCCCACCAGATACCCGAATCGTCCTTCAGACCGCATAGCTGAAGCCTTAACTGCTGGTTGGACGTGTTTAACAATGAATTTGGGAGATGAATTAATTGTTTCGTAAAGTTAGCGAATCTCGGGGGTGAGCTACCTGAGACTGAAAGTCTACCTCTGTGAACACTAAATTTCCCGAGTACGAAGTATTTACCGAAGTAGAATGTAAGAGTATCCAGTGAAACAGGAGTATTTCGAATTTAGTGTCAGGGGAATCCAGAATCTCCTGCCAACCCAAACGCACCGAAGTTCGTTTTTTTCAGCTGAGCGAAGAGAAGGCGGGGGTCTTCTGTAATCTCTTCCATGTAATCAGGGGTTTATTGGCGAGATTGCGGGTGTAAGTCACTTCAGGAGCTCTAAAGGCTCGTGCGTCTCTCACCCCATACATCGCCACGAATCGACACATCTAATCAAATTCAACCACCGGCAGTTTTTAACAACAAAATTCTACTTTAAAAAACACACCTGGAATCAAAACAGCAATAGTTTGAGTACTCGCTGATAAAACATTGACGTTCCAAGCTTACAGTTAACTGCGGGCTTCCAATGTATTTATTTAACGATTGTAAAACTAAATGTTGTTTGTAATTACTTACAAACGTTACAAAAGTTGGGTACTTGAAATAAAAAAGTGTCAAGTTTAATTAAGCTGTTTACATTGACTCGTATTGCTACCTTGTATTACTATGAAGGATAAGGCTGCTATTTAATTTCCGGAGACAACTTCCTTGCCTCAAACTTAACAAATTTCACGTGCTTATCGTGTAAAATATTACCAATATAGGACGTAAGTATTAAGAGATCGTATTCAGAATCAATACCCGTTTTCAATTTCAACAGCAACTTCAATGCAGAGATTTTGTTATAATTTGATTAATCTCCCGGGCTTATCTTGAGCGCATAGACTGTAGTGAATACACAGGAGGAGAGAAAGTAATACCAGCTAGTAAACACCGATTGCACGAACGTTATTGATTTGCTTGGTATTGCTTCATTTTTCTCTAGAATATTGGAGGAGATAAAAAGTTATTAATATCAATTTAATAAGAAAAAGAAGTAACAGAGCGTTAATTGGAACGACAAGCAGAGGTGACAACTTTATTATCCCACTCGTGTGACAAATTTGATTATTTATTGTATAACAGGTATTACATTGCGGTACGAAGATTGATTATGACACGGTGCAAGAATTGGTTTTTCTGGAAAACTTCCAGGAAATATTCTCGGACTCAATTTTACTTTTTTCTCTAATCCTAAATCCCACATAAGCGACAGGGGAAATTTAACGTATACGAATGGGATGTAAAATCCCTGTACATCTTGTGCATTTGGGTAAAGATTTCTCTCTATAAAAGGCTTCACGAACGATCTAATAACGAGCCGAAGCTCCTTGGGGTCATTCTGATTTAATACAATTTTTCATATCCCTGAGTAACTAACGGTGAAAGCTGGCCTTTGTAGATATTAAGGTTCAGTCGTCTACCTCACGTAACCGTAACCCTTACGCCCACCCTGTAAGGAATTATTTTTTTAAAGTTTTATTAAAATTATTTTTTATTAGAATTAAATGCATAGCCATACCTAAACTGATCTTGTCGATGTCTCCATAAACGGATCATTTAGCAGTTTGAATGCGATTGGTCTGGTCACGGCATATTCAACAGAATTTGAAAAAACATGTATTGGGAGGGGTGATATCTGCTTTTCAAATATTTCACAGCTACGGTAGACATCATCAGCAACAGCAATGCTTCTGATAGCTCGCTCCAAATATCAAAACTATACAGCCCAGGATTACCTACTTATGATTTCAACAAAAAACCTACCTACCTAAGCTTTTATTAACGAAACAATGTGGCTAATATATTCAGCTACAATGCGAATTATTTGTATGAAAAATCACTTAATCCTCGGATATGAATCAGTAGCAATTATATTATAAAAAAAATCGTTTTGATGTTTTCTAAAGATAGAATAATCTAATTAAAATAGTTAAGGTTGCTTCTAATTAATGAAACAGCAGCTGTGTAAGTTAATAGTCAAACTTTTACTAATCTATTGTTTTATACACGGAAGGAACTGTCGCTTACAAAAACAAGCGTAGAGAGTAATTATAAATTGTTTGGGAGTTCTTTACATTCGACATCCTTTGATAATGGTTAACTAGTAGACAGACAACAGAGATCGAAAGCTTTAGAAATTATTATAACAGTGCCCAGGAACAATGCTTTGTAATTAAACCGAGTTAAGGAATGTGAGTACAATAATAATAATTGCTAGGCTTGTGTATTACATTACAATCATTCAATTTACAAGTTTGATGATATCTCATATTATTTAATCATAGATCATTTATTTTATTTCGTAATCTGCTAATTTAGTGAAAGATAAATTAATGTTCAGGACATTGTACCTATACTTATTTTCTCATAATCATAAAACTTCTATATCCGTATAGCTTAATAATAGAAGAAATTTTATAACCATTTAAAAAACGTAAGTATTAAAATGGGTTAATTGCATAATTTTGCATTTTTTCCAAATTAATACAGTAGCGGCTCGTGAATTACAAAGTTAATGAAGTGTAGATTAATACTTTCTGCCCGCGGGACAAGGTGTGGTCAGCTCGAAAATGAGATTTTTCCAAAGTCTGGTCAGCTCGATTTTTTTCAAAGTCCTGTTTGACATGGTCCAGTCAGCTCAAAAATTCAATTTCTGCAAAATCCGGTCAGGTCATTTTTTGCGAGTTCGTTTAGGCTGTAACTACCCGAACCCCTACCCGCTGATTTCCGCTGAAAGTTGGCCTTGCGATCGTCTAGCTTAGAATGTAAAACCGCACGTTGTGTTTCGCAGTATCGAGATTCGTAATTGAGGTATGCCGGGAGCAAGGGAGGAGTTATGGATTTTGCGTTCTGACGTTTGACTGAATTTCCTGATTTTGATTCTTACAAAGTGATAAACAAATAAATTGTAGGAGGTGAAGGATCATTTTCATAACATGTTTCACACTCGATTCTCCTCATCGTTACAATTCTTATTCATCACCTCGTCGTTAATTAACAATTCGTTCGATTTCTCTATTTGTGAATTTCGTGTTTCTTTAAACACTGTGAGTCAACAACACTCGAGTTCGAATACAAAGAGATAAGCCGAGATTCGGCCAGTCGAGATAACCAGTCTTCCTTTCATCGGTTCTTTGAAGCAATGTGCGGCGTTGCCGCTTGTTTTAAACGTTAGAAAAGTCATAGCTTGCTTAGGCTCTTTTAGCGCTTTTGGTTTTGTTCGAGATATGTGTCATTTATGGGTAAACCAGGTTTGCAAGACCTGTTTTACCTTAACTGTTTATTCGCAGATATACTCTGAATTTGCATGGTTCGGGTGTAGTAATGTTTCATTACCTCCCGGCAATATTCAGGTATGTGATGGTCCTCGGACTTAACCTTTTGGTTTACTGGATTTACTCTGAACTTGTATTCTCGGGTATGGCTTCTGAAGCAAGTAATGTTTTATTACCTCCCGGCAAGGCTCAGGTATGAAGTTTGATTTATTAATGAAAAATTCCCTTTTAATGGGATATTTTTCTTTTTGCGATATTGAACACATCTCTTGATCATTTTCGAAATTATTAACAGAATCTTTATCACCTCTGATCGAATTACAGACCCCATTCCTTTATTATTGCTCAGACGCAATAATTAGAGTGTTGGAAAATTGGGCTAACCTACTCATATAATCAGCATATTCGGGCGTAGCTTCTGAAGCAAGGCGACCAACAGCGCCCCCCCACTGTATTATAGAGAATGACCTAACGAAAGAAATCCAGATAACCAAATCAGTTCAGTGATTATGTTTCTCGTTAATGCGTCGTTGTTTGTGATTTGCACTTTGAAAGAAAAGCCTAAGCTGCCATGGCTACTCTATCGTTTCATTTATGTTTGTGGAGCTTTTCGAAATTTTTGTGAACTTGTGGTTTGCTTTGACGATTTGACAACATGGTTTCGCCCATCTATCTTCCAGGACATTTTACTACTTTTTACTACTTCTATTATTGACCTTCTATAGATATTGCGGACTCGAGTCTCGTTGCTCTGTTCAGAATACAAAGCTCCTTTATGATTTGTTTACACTACATAATAAAACTACTCAATTCAGGCACTACTGCTACTTTTTACATCTAGGTACTTGATTTACTGGGGGGGGGGGGGGGGGTGAATAGGGAACTTCTTATTAGTGATCGATCATGATTTTGCAAGAATGCAACTATTTATTTTGTTGTGTTATAATTTTTCTTCATTCATGGTGTTACACAATGACGAGGCATTCCTCTCACTTTCCAAAGGTCGTATAATTTAAAGGGCGTTTCGTTTATTATATCCGGTCGACCTACATCTGTACTAAACAAACTCGGACTCCTTTAGAAACAGAATGATCTGCTTAGGTAATAGCTGCTAATGACCTGCTGGTTTATTTCAAGGCAAAGTCCGGTCAGCTCTAAAATTTTATTTGTGCATAGTCAGGTCAGCTTGTTTTTTTTTTGCAAGGTCCGCTGTTAGACAAATTTCGGCTACTTTAAAATTAAATTTTTCCAAAGTCCGGTCAGCTGGATTTTTTTTAACATCCCGTCAGCTCTAAAGTTCAATTTCTGCGAAGACCGGTCAGCTCGATATACCATTATTTATTTTACAAGACTGGTTTGAAAGGCTCAAAATTGGTCGAATTTTTGGACTGATCAAAACTTGCAATAAAAGCAAACGAGCTGACACCTCAGCCCGTGACCAGCTGAACTTCAAGACCACAGAACACAATGCGCTCAGCAGCGAAGCAACCGTAGTCTTAAGAGTTTTTATTTACCTACCCTATAAATGACATAATCATTCATTTTGTATTCTACAGACACCGGTTGTTAGCTTTACAATAAAATAATCCTTTGTATATAAGATTGATTATCGTTAATTAGAAAAAGTTTCACCACCAAGAGAATTTATAATAAAAATATGCTTGTACTTAGTTGAGCTCAGCAGTGCCATAAAATTACCATAAAATTTTGTGTAATCATTTATTACATAACATCAACTAAGGAAGTAATAGGAACACCAAATGCATATAATGACCCCTCATATGTAAACATTGAAATTATGTTTGAGAATCTTAATTATCCATAGAGCACCCACAATTATCCTTTAACACCTGCCTGGAGACTATAGTAATATGTAATAGGTGCTTTCCTGTGTGTACAGTATTCTTCATAATATGCTAAGCAAGCATTCATGAGCAACTTTCTTAAAACCTTCCCGCAGTTATTACATCTCAATTATACGAATTAAAAATAATAATCGTAGAGTACCTAATACTTATGAGTATGTAAATGATTTAGCTGTTTCACTTTTACATTCTAGACATGATAAAAAATGCTACATCCTCTATTAGTGCAGACTTCTGCGCTGTCATCGATGGTGTAAATTCATTATAGAGCTTTCTAGACTGTTTAAATTAAATGAGCTTTTTTGGCTTAGACTAGATATTTGTTTTCTGTCCGTACTGTACCTAGCTGTTTTTGAAGCTTAATTCAGTAGTTGGTCCTTCTACCTTCTACTAACGTTGGTAGTAGGACTCGGGAATACTGACTCGGTAATTTTATATCAATAAACTTAATGGACGCTCTTCCTATTCCCATATCGATTCCCATGTAGACCACCTCTTCTGGCCACGGAAATTTTTCTGAGAGCATTTTGATTTTTTTTTCGTAGGATGACTTTTTGAGGGCATATTAATGATTAGGGGTAGTGTTTTTATTGAAATTAAATTAAATGGTAAAATTCCCGTGACATTGAAATCACTAGATATGCAGCCACTGACCTTACTCAAACGAGAGTGAGTCTTAAATGTCTCTACGTTGTAGTTCCTGTTAGGATGTCTATACACCTCGAGATTGTCCTTGGCTATGTTAACATTTACTTTGAAATGGTAGTTTGATCATTATAGAGCTTATGCACTATTTAAATTAAATGAGCTTTTTTAGTCCTTGTTTACATGAGTCCAACGCATTCCTGGCTTACAAGATGGGGGGGGGGGGGGGGGGTAGTGTCACATATTACTTAAACAGGCATTTTCACATAATTTGAAAACCGATTTTCGAAATCACCTTCCACATTTCCTCTGGAGGTACTAATTGGAATGAATTCTGATTTACAAGGTTTTGTTTTCTGTCCTCACTGTAGCTGTTTTTGAAGCTTCAGTATTTTGTACCTACCTACTACCAAAATTTCTGCGAAAGAAATGGCAGCTGCCTTATTCTAATTGGGTAATTTTAATTTTCTCTTAATAAACTTAATGGTTGGTTATTTTCTGATTCCCATATCGATTCTCATGTGGACTTTCTTTGCTGACCAGGGAAATTTGTCTGAAAGCATTCTGATTTCTTTTTTTTTTTGGGAGAAGACTTCTTGAGGACATAAAATTGAAAAATAATTAAAAGGTAAGATTCCCTTGGCACTGAAATCACTAGATATGCCGCCAGTGACCTTTCTTAAACGAAAGTGAATTTGTCTTCAATGTCTCTACGTTGTACTTCCTGCTAAGATGCCTATACAGGCTGGTTAACAATTCGATGCTCACCATTGGGCTCTCGTAATCGGTAAAAGGTTCAGGGTCGGTTAAACTAAAGAAAAGTTGCACAATTTTATGCTTAGGTGTTAAGAATCTAAAAGAAAATTTATGGAAACTTCAGTCGTGGCTGAAATATCCTGAAAAACTAAAAAATCGAGATATCTTATTTTCATCCTTTTTTATTATTAAAATTCCCTATTGCCGCCATATTGTTTTCTCTTTTCATTCGGGAATCTGGTAATAAAACAATCAAGTAAACCAACAATTTATCACATTTAAAAAAATTCTGCAAAATTCACCGAATGAAATCGATATGACGTCGCGACGTGACATCACTTCCCTTAAGTTTTTTTTGACATTCGGTCCAAGGAAGGCTATTTTTTTCGAAAGAAGAAGAACAAAATTTTGTAGATATTTTTAATGTGATAGATGTTTTGTTTCCTTGATTTTTTTAATACCGAATGACACGAATAAACAATATTGCAGCCATGAGAAAAACAAAGGTTTATTATGAATACCCTGGGATTTAGTGGGGTTTGAAATTTTTTGAAATGTCAAATGGATAGCTGTTGATGACTTATGTAAATCTAGAAAAAAAATCAGACACCAAACTTTCATATGTTTAGTATCAATTGGCTAAAAAACACTTTTGAGGCCTAGGCAGCAAAAGTATCAAAGTACTATTATTTTAATAAAGTAATAGATGTCCAATCATTTATTCGACCTTGAATTTTGTTATTTGGGTTACCTATGGATGGTATAATGTATCAGGCTACATTTTTCTACAAATTGTTTTCAATAATAAAAAAGATATGACCAAATTAGACCAAATTAGGAATCTCGATATTTCAGTTTTTTCAGAGATATCTCTACCTGTACCTAGATACAGAGATACCTAACCTGTATCTTCTACCGTTCCCGAAATCGCAATGGTGAGCATCGAATTGCTAGCTAATCGAATTGTATCCACGAAACTACGTTAACTTTTAACTGCACAGCAATTTATAAAATTTCACGTGATGAATTTCATTTAATAGAAAACAATATTCATCATCATCCAATTAAGATTTGTTATTTTTTTGTATTTTTTGTATGTTTGTAAACCACGCGTTTATTGCGTTTACGCGTAATGAATATTTCAAAATAAATTAAAATACTGTGTTCCAAATACTAGTTTTTTATTCAGTTCTATAACACACTCTGAAGACATCGATGTTACGTTGAAGATTGATTCTCCTTGTATTCGCGAGATGAATTTTTGTTACAAATATTTCCTAGTTACTTCATCATATTGCAAAGTGTCACTCAGACTCACATGATGATTATTTCACATTTAAATTTTGCAAAGCAATTCCAAACGAAGTCAAATTGGGTTGTGTGCTAAACGAGAAATTTGAATATCAAATAAATAGAAACCATGAGATTGTTTCCTAATTTAATTGGAAGAGCCAACACTATATCTCATTTAATAACTAGGAGGAGTAAACTGCAAAGTATCATTTACACCAATAAAAGTCACCAGATTAAATCACCAGATTTTTTTTGGCGGCAAATTTGAATTGAAACAATAATTATTAATAAGGAAGATAGGATAGGACTTATTTTCGGTGTAGGAAGTCTACTTTTCATTAGACTCTACAGCAGTATCACAAATCATTGTGATTTGCATAATATATCAGTATTATAGTGCTGAATGATTTTCTGAATATAAATAGAATGAAATTGAATAATTTCTAGATATTTGGTAGAATATTAAGGGTAATAATTATTATTAACATTCATATTAAATTGATTGAAAGTACTTTATTTTAGGCAATACTTATGTGACAAAATTTAATGTAACATATAAATAATATATTTTATGTATGTATTATAATGACACATAACATCGTAGATGAAGTTTTTATTTTACATTTAATAATATATAATTTGTGGATAAGTCAATTTTTTCAAACGGTATTATAAACAGCATTTTTCAGTTTTTGTAGGACCAGATTCAAAGTGTGTTGTTGAAACTAACTTTATCACATACAGCAGTCCCTGTTTGGTCTAAATCCGCACCTTGTTCGATTGGAATATGTTCTTCAATTATTGGTGAAGTACGCATATAGAGTAGTTTTTCCAAAATCTTGTAGGTGACACTCTTTTCTTCCCGTTTCTTTGGAGGAGACATCCTCTCACTTGTACTTGATGTAGGATTATCCATAATGGCACTTGAAACCGTTTGCAGGATGAAGATGGAAAGCCAAAAATAATTTCAAAATTCTGAAAAGGATGTCTGTTCTCTAAAAAGAACTGAATGGGCTTCAAAAAGAACTTATTTGGTTTTGAAATAACTTTTAAAGAACTTATTTAGAACAACTTATAGGGTTTTGGAAATAACTGATTATAAAACTGATGTGTCACATTCGACGCTGACATTGTAAACAATAATGACACAACAATAAAAAACAAGCGAATATGTAGTGTTGAGCGTTGCATAGATTCAATTTCCTGTACAAGTTTTGCTGGGTGTAATTTTGCCTATGAATTGACCAATGAGAAGCATCTTTTTTTGGCGGTTTATTTAAATTTACTCCTCCTAGTTATTAAATAAGGTATAGAACTTGTCTTTTTTAGGAAAGACCAGAACCGAAAACAACTATACAACTTCAGTTTTTAAATTATGGTGTTGCGTCAATGTTTGAACCTGCAAAATGAAGATAAATCTATTTAAGTATTAATTTTTTTTATTAATTAGTTTTGTTCGGTTTGTTATGATCTTTGACATTTTCTTTTAATTTCGCGGAATTATCTAATGTGTTCTTCGAGGTCACCATATGGCCAAAAATTATTAATATTTATAGGTGCATATAGTAACAAAAGAATAAACCAGATAACAATTATGTGCAAAATGAAGTATTTTTATCACCATAGAAAAATAATTGTAGCGACAATTACTTAATTATTATTGAGTAGGTGAATAACAAAGTAAATGTTTTGGTAAAAAAATTATTGTTATTAAAAAACTCATTACAAGGTGGCTTACATCAAAGATCAAACGATAATTTAGAACATAAATTATGTAATTAGATTTTTATTTGTTACATGGACAGATTAATTTAGCAAAGAATGAGGATAATAATAATAATAGAATTACTTATTTTGAATTATTCAACTTTGAATTAGTGCAGTTGCTGTCTAGTAAAAAATACATAAAAAACAGGAGAAGAGGAATTGTAATTTTTTATTTTTCTTATGAACACATATTTTTATCGATTATTTTTTTCTCAAAACAAAAATAAATCAGAAGCTGTCATCAAAATAAAAATTGAAGTTGTTACATTCTATACCGTAGAGTTCAGGGAAAAATATCCAAATAATCCCAGGAACCAGAAACGAGTTTATTTAAATATTAATGTTTAAAGTATTAGTCAGAAAAATAATCAAGCTAGCTATATTTGTTTATTCATAATGTGGTTTAATTCAGCTGTTACATTTTTTCCAAATTGGTTAAAATAAATAAACTTTTATGCATGAAAAATTCCAGTCCTCGCGTCTTATCTTATTGCCCCCTTGGAGGATTAGTTTTATAATAATTAATATTTATCTACAAGTGATTCATAAAATGGACTTTTTCAGACGTTTCTTAGTTCATAAAATGTATGATTATCTTGAAGAGTGAAATAAAGTAGTTCGGGTGAAATAAAGTGCCGTAGCGGTTCATTATTTAACGCTAAATCTGATACGTTACGTTGTTGCACGCTCACCGAGTACAAGTTCTAGTGAGCGGAGCGGAGAGGCTCGGTCGGGGCGATCCAACACGAGACGCTGAACCACCAGTTTATTAGCATAGAGCGCCAGATCTATGTACAATTAATATTTTGTGTTTAGCGTCGTTTAGTTACCTAAAATGGATACCATTGTAGATGATTCAATGAATGAAATATCTCTACCCCAGAAGAAATCATTTTTCAATCAAATGTGGCTATATAATTTATATATTTTAATATTTTCTGTTTACATTTAATCATGAATGAAATATCTTCCGCACTAGAAGAAATTATTATTCAATCAAATATGGCTGCACAAAATCTGTTAGGTACCTACCTCAAAAATCTAAAGAAGTGTATATTAAGCAATATATGTCACCTTTATGAACTGATGTGAAGAAAAAAGCGTTAATAGCTTCAAAGAAACACTTACATAAGATATGAATGCATTGGAAAGTTTTTTTTTTTATATATTCGTTCTAAATAGTTTAAGTCACTCGTAGATTAAATTTTGTATGCAACATATGCATAAAGTGCCTTTTTTACACTTCTGGGATTGCCGCATTCGCCTGCGGCTCATGCGGTCAAACTTCCCAGTCGTGAAAAAAAGTACCACTTTATGCACTTGTTGCATAAATAACTATTATATCTTTGAATTATAATATTTTCATTACGATTAAAGATAGAACTTGAAAGGTAAAATAATCAATAATTATAGTGACTTTTTTAGTGACAAAGAGGGAACATCGGTTTTAACTATGTAGGTAAATAAGACATAGTGACTATGCTCTGGTAATTTAGCTTCGAGAACTAGCTCATTCAGTCCTACAATATATTTTAAAAATCAAAACAATTTATTATCACTCAGTCGGGGGCAGCATCAACAGCTTACCAGTCTGCACTTTAACCCCCTGAGCTACCGCCCGCTTCTATTTTAGTGAGTTGAGTTGTTGAAGTTTACACTATTTAGGCTATGCGAATATTCAGCCAAACACAGATATGCCCAAAAATAAAACCACCAGGTTATATTCATTATTAAACAAAAAGAAAATCATCTTTGATTCTGACATAAAACTTGATTATGCTTAATGGTATCGTTTCACCTTATATAGTCCTGTAAGCTTTGTGAAGTTGGAACACCTTAGTTTTTATAGGGTAAGAATTTTTATAAAATTCAAACGGTTACCCACGTTTGTCAAATCAAAATTCTTGTTTGTGACATTTCAAAAAAAAAGTTACTTCTAAATTTAAAAAAATGGCATCAGGACCTCCATGAACAGATTTCATTAATTTTCAAATGGTATTCGTTTGTCCACGTTTGTTCACATAAACCTTTTGTTTTCTTTACTCCTCAAAGAACAGTTTAAAAAAAACAAATTAAAAAAAAAAACATTTAACCCCCCCCCCATGAATACTTTTTGTATTTGTCATTAAGTTTCACATGGGATCCGATTGTCCACAATTTATCCACGTCCGTTTCGTCTATTCGAAATAAAAAATCCATAGCAAAAGTTATAAAAAAGTTACTGTAAAAAAAGAAACAGTAACTAATTATTTTGGTTGGACAAACGTGGACAAATTAGATAAAAAGTCGCACTTAGGGATGCCAACTTCCTGTATTCCTTTCATCATGGTTTAGTCCTTGAACTCGCCTCCTTCCTTTTTTTTTTGAGCATGGAGCAGGGATAACTTCTAGAATAGCTTATAAAAATTATTTGAAAATCTACCTGCAAAATGCTAAGTCAAAGCAGTTTGTCCCAAATGAGAATAATTGCAATTACACTTAATTAACAACTGCATCTTAAATTTAGTTACTTTCTCATAACAATGTAATCACCTATGTATAAAAAATCCTAAAAAGTTTCATAAAATGTTCTTGAATTGCAATTAGCAGTCGTTGCAATTAACTCCAATACACAACAATAGGTTCTTAGTTCCTTTTTTTAGTAATGACTAATTATTTGGAAATAGACAATTAAACAAAACATGTGTAAGTACTTTTTTAAAGATACTCAAATCGTTTACCTACTTTTGTGCATAAAAAATATCTTATGTAAGTTTCACTTACTAAAAAATCAACAAGAAATAATTTTCCCGTAAACTATCATCTTTTACCTCAATTTTTTTTAAACTGAAGTTCATACATAAACTTCCCTTAAATAAGAGACTATAAAAGGTAGAAACTTTTCTCTTTGCTCAAGGAATCTCAAAAAAAGATACCTACCTTACGACGACCATCAATGCAACAAGAACTCTTTCTTGTTGCCTATAAAACAAATTTTATGTAATTTATGACAGTGAGATGTATGGTCTCTCTCATTTCCACTATCATTAGATCATTGGTCGAGAAATTAAAATGTAATAAGACATTACTAACTCAGTTTATAATCCCTAGGAAGCTGAGTATTAATAGGTAGGTAAATAAAATTAATATTACTCTCACGACATTTATTGAAAAGATTGATAAAGTAAACAGATTTTCAGTTACTTTCACTTATCATCTTATTTTCTTTAAAATTTTATTAATCTTAACTATTACGTGTCCGTTTTATTTCCTTATGCATGTTTTTTTTTGGCGGTTTATTAATTAAAAAAATAATTGAAAATTTAATTCAATTTCCTGGAGAATGGTAATATGGATACGCTGTGGTGTCTTCTAGTATGTTTCCTGTAACATATGCTTGATATTATTTAATTATATGAAAATGAAGACATGCCATCTTAAAGATCCATTCAAGACATGAAGACCCATCTTAAAGATATAGCCCCATATATTATTTTTGTGAAACAGCTGAAACGTAATATTTCTTAAGAATGCTACATCTGTTACCATGAATGAGAAATCATATCAACATAATTATGTAATTAAATTATTAATTATTGTAGCTAATATATAAATTTTATTATACAAGTTTGAGAAAAAATATGTTTTTAAATTGTAGGAGTATAATTATGATGTAATGTTCTTTTGTTTCAGATACCACGGCCTAGATGTAAAATTAGACACATAATATTACTATGTATAGTAGTCATAGCGTTAGTACAATTAGCATCAACAGAAAGAAGTAAGTATGCTTTAGGCTTCTTCATAACATTATTACATATACCACGTAACAAAATCATAAACAATAACGTATGTAAAGGGGAATGGATCCATTACTCCGAATGATTAGGGCACAAGATTTCAGCACGCCACTGCAAGCAACTGTCAAAAAATAAATACACTTTCACATTACATAGGCAAAATTTTCCGCTGTTTCCACTGATGACGGTTATGTCCTGCTAGAAAGGCTGAAATATACCTAAAATCACACTTACCTACTGTTTTTGGGGCCTGCCGGCATGAGAATTTGTCCTGCTGGTAGGCCCTGTGGACGTTATATTCATTTTTTTTTTCAAAATTTTTTTCGTTCCACAGCTCATAGCTCCTAGTAGTTAAATCAGTCATCAAGTTAAAACAAGTTGTATTAAGAAAAGAGAAACTTGTATCTTTAATAATGCGAAAATTGACGTGTGTCCGGAAATGCACCGTTTTCAAGATACTTTATGCCGGCTCCACACGCTGGCCGAACTCCGGCAACACGAACGTGTGGACGGTAACATCGTCTCGATTGCCCAAACATTCGGCCAAGTGAGCAAAGTTTGTCTACGTTCGCCTCGCTGTCGGCAAATGCACGAATTCAAAGAGATTCGGCTCTCGTCAACTTGGCTCTATTTGACGCTGCCCACACGTTGGCTCGTTCGATCTTGTCATTTACTCTCGACTATTCACTGCACAGTGCAGTGTATTTACGGTAATAACTGAAATTAAAATAAATACAACAACAATGACAACCTGGAATGACGAAAGAGTTTTCCAGTTTCTCGAACTTTATCAAAGTGAACCAATGATATGGGACCCGAAAAATAAATTTCATAAAGATAAGAACAAGGTTCCTGAATAATAACATACGGCTACTTACTAAATTTATTTTTTATGAGTAGGATCAACACTAAAATTAGTAATTACCAAAAAAAGTTCTCATAACTCTTTTTTTATGAAATATAGGTAAGAAACAAATAGCCAAGTCCTCGGCCCAATCTAATAATTTTACACATGAAAAAAGGCCATTCCTTGGAAAATGTAATTTTGATTATGATTTTTAAATATGTATGTTGTTAGAACCAATGCTAGTTGTAAAATACCAATATGCCCCAACGAAAGCCTTGTGCGTTTTACGTAATGGGCAAAAAGAAAAAAAAAAATACATTATTATGAAATTTCAAAATTAAAATGATTAGTTTGCCTTACAAAGTAAAATATACTTATACAGGGTGGGGCGCGACGAACGCCTCGATATGTGTAGCCTAAATCGTGCACGATAAAAAAAAATTAAATTGGGTATTATACAGGGTCGTAGTGTCTACAACTTAAAATTATGTTTATTTTTTTAATGGAATGCTCCTATGTTATTGTATTTTTAGATTGATCGCGAAGAAAAAAAAAGATTGACTTTTTCAGTTTGTGTTTAAATTGAAATGTTTGTGAGAAACAAGTGAAAATCGCCATTTTTCAAGTTCAAGGCCCTGTACCGGGTGTCCCAACACTAGTGTCCACCCCCTAAATAGAGTTTAATTTTAAAGATAAAAAACTGAAACTTTGAGGATTTGTGTACTTGATATAGGACCACGGAATGGCATAGGTAATCAGTTTCATTAAAAAAAAATTAGTTCGGGCGCCAGTGATAAAAAACTGTATTATGGTGGTAAATTGTCGAAAATAAAATCGATTTTTTTTCAATACATACGTAGAAATCGATTAATAAAATCAAAATCGCTAGAAAGAAATGTGAAAAAACTAATTATAAGGCTTTAATTAAATAAAATATAAAAATATAAAATTATACAGGGTGGGGCGCGTTGAACGCCTCGGTCTGTGTATCCTAAATCGTGCACAATTTGAAAAATATTTAAATTGGGTCTAATTTTATACAGGGTCGTAGTGCCCACAACTTAAAATTATTTTGAAGTATATACAGGCATGTCCCATATGAGAGTGGCATATCAAAGTTATGTTTTTTTAAATGGAATGCTCCTATGTTATTGCATTTTTAGATTGTCTGAGAAGAAAAAATAAGATTGGCTTTTACAGTTGGTGTTTAAATTCAGAAGTTTGTGAGTTATAAACAAGTGAAAATAGTCGTTTTTGAAGTTCAAGGCCCTGTACCACGAAAACGGGTCAAGATAGAGAAAAACGGCTTACATGTCCCTATTTTAACTTTTTGTATAGGTACTATCCTATGATGTAGATAAAATGTTTACACAGGGTGATAAAAAAATTGGAAAAAATCTGAGATTTCTCCACGCGTCGCCAAATAAGAAGAAACAAAGAACGTACAAATGTTTCTGTACCATAGGACAGTAAATAAAAAGTTAAAACAGGGACATGTAAACCGTTTTTCTCTATCTTGAGCCGTTTTCGTTGTACAGGGCCTTGAACTTCGAAAATTGCGATTTTCACTTGTTTATAACTCAGAAACTTTTCAATTTACATCAACGCCAACTGTAAAAACCAATCTTATTTTTTCTTCTCAGATAATCTAAAAATGCGATAACATAGTTAGGAGCATTCTGTTTAAAAAAACATAACTTTGATATGCCACTGTCATATGGGACATGCTGTATAGTAAAAAATAATTTTAAGTTATAGGCACTACGACCCTGTATAAGACTCAATTTAATTTTTTTTTAATTGTTCACGATTTAGGCTACACAGACCGAGGCGTTCGTCGCGCCCCACCCTGTATATTTATCTACAATCATTAAATAAAGGTCACTTATCATCCCACCCATCTAAGTTACTTTGGATAAGAATCCATATTACTGCACTAGTACGCTAAGTATATTACCGCACTAGTGAGATATAAAGAACAATTATTAATTATAAAAAGAAAAATTATCAGAGCTGAGCTTGCATAAATATGGCAAAACAATTTTACATTTTCAATTCCCGTGGAAATTCAAGACACATAACGCCGCCACTGTCGTTATCTGTGATTATGAATTCGCTATGGTCGTTCGCCTGTAGTTCGACCAAGCCTCAAGCCAACTGCAATCGCCAACGTGTGGACGGCAAGTTTGTACACGAATGATTCGGTGAATGATTCGGTGAATGATTCAGTGAATGTTTCGCCAAATAGTTGGGCCAGCGTGTGGATGCCCATTTTGAGGTGCTTCCGAGGTCGAAAAAATATAATTTTACTAGTTTTTTGAAGATATCTCCGGAACCGTTTCAGATATTCAACTCAGCTTTTGTACATGGTCTTATCATTGATATTAGCTACCTTTCTCAATTCAATTTTTTTCATGTGCCATTTGCAGAGATCTCAGGAATGAGAGAAGTTTTTGGCCCTTCATTTTCCGAAACATGTTTTGAAAAATCCAAAGCAAGCTTTTCATCGTAAATGGCCTTTTTTTATCTGAAATGCTTCACTTTAGCACTTTTGACCTAGGATACCTTTTTTGTGTAGAAAGCATTGATGGTTTAAAATGTCTTTTCAAAATACCAATTTTCACAGCGTCGTAGATATTAGAGGAAAAGAAACCTCGGGCAACCTTAAACTATTCGCCACTGACATTTGAACAAAACTGAAATGATTGAAAAAATGGCTAATATTAATTATAAGACATCCAAATCTTCCGTCTGAGCTGCACTGAGGCAGCTGCTTCCATTGTATCCACCACAAATTTCCGTGCAGTAATAACCACAACTGAGCCCCATCCTTTTTGGCAGTTACAAAAAAATTGTTTCCAGGATATTTTCCGGGGCTGTTTGTTAGTTCATCATAATGGGCATAAGAACTTTTCGACCATGTATCCATCCTCACTTCAGTGGAAATATTACGTATGTTATTTCTGAGCCACAACTAAACTTTAAGGTACACCCTCTTCAAACGTTCAGATGATGCATCCTCGGTAAATTGCAAAGAAATTAATTGAGCAGTTTTGAAAATTCATAATAATCAAATTGATAATAATCAAGTTTCCATAGTTTCGAGTATATACCTGACGTAGTTCGTTTCTTCGATCCATTGATGAACGACGCTTTCTGAAGTATCACGTCGGAGAAAACCACCCTCAAAGTTCATGTAGTTCTCATCAAAGTTTGTTCTCATCTGAAGACATATCCGCGAAATATTTATTCGAATGTTCGACTGTGAATTTTTTTTTTAATTGCTCTAGATCCATAATTTTCTCCATTAATTCTTAACTTTTTCAAGCTAAACAACTGCCACGCATCAGGACCCTAACCCCCTAAAACGTTTCCAAGGTCATATAACTGGATGGAAATTCAATGTCCCATATTATAGGAGTATAGGATAAGGCCTATGCTTATTTTAAAAAGGAATTCACTATAAAACGGTTCTGTTATTATCTTTTTCTGCGAATAAAAAAGGAAGTGTTCTCAAGTAGTAAACTTTGATTCTCATTCGATATCGAAGAGATTGCAAAAAGTGTTTTTTTGTCTTTTTTGTAAATCAATTCAGGATCCGCGAAGTCCCAGGTGAATATCTAAGCCACCTTGAAGCTTTTTTGGGATTTGCAATAAAATTTATGTTTTCAACCCTTACTTCGTAGAATCTCTGCATATTTATTGATTATGAATAAAACACTAATGTTTTATAAAATTCTACTGTATATTGATCGATGATAGAAACGTTACACGTGTTTCGCTACTTTTCATGTAGCATCTTCAGACGTAAATAAAATTATTGATACAGTAACATAGCAACAGTATTACCTAAGTGATCATAAAACAAGTAACTAGATTTAAATGAATTTTTAAGAGAACTAACTAGATCATAATGTATTTCTTCAGAATCTTCTTAGTTGTTGATATCAAGAAGAAAATCAAGTAGTGGAGAACGATATGTGTCTAGCTGTTCATTTATTACTGTGTATTGTTGATTATGTAAATGTCTGTGGATCTCTAGAGATTCAAGAAAATTTAATTTAAAATAATGATCACAATGATGTAGTAATTCAATTTTGTTGTTTGCTGTTAGAGTGTGATTGTTTTCTATTAAGTGTTTTGCAAAATTTGATCTTTCTGGATGCTTGAGTCTGTAAGAGTTTAGGTGTTCGTTGTATCTAATTTCTAGATTTCTACAAGTCTGTCCTATATAAACTGAATTACAATGAGAACAGTTTAATCGATAAATTCCAGGTTTCTGTAATTTAGATAACTTTTCTTTTGCATTCAGCAATATAGAACCATTACTCATAAAAGATTTGAATGAAATATTAAATGTAGTGGTGTTAGAAATTATCCTTGATATTTGTGTTGAAACGTTTCCAAAGTACGTTAGTGATAAATATTTTCTGATTTCATTGTTTTGTTGAGGATAAATGAGGTTTATGGCTAATTTGTTATCCTCAACAAAACAATGAAATCAGAAAATATTCATCACTAACGTACTTTGGAAACGTTTCAACACAAATATCAAGGATAATTTCTAACACCACTACATTTAATATTTCATTCAAATCTTTTATGAGTAATGGTTCTATATTGCTGAATGCAAAGGAAAAGTTATCTAAATTACAGAAACCTGGAATTTATCGATTAAACTGTTCTCATTGTAATTCAGTTTATATAGGACAGACTTGTAGAAATCTAGAAATTAGATACAACGAACACCTAAACTCTTACAGACTCAAGCATCCAGAAAGATCAAATTTTGCAAAACACTTAATAGAAAACAATCACACTCTAACAGCAAACAACAAAATTGAATTACTACATCATTGTGATCATTATTTTAAATTAAATTTTCTTGAATCTCTAGAGATCCACAGACATTTACATAATCAACAATACACAGTAATAAATGAACAGCTAGACACATATCGTTCTCCACTACTTGATTTTCTTCTTGATATCAACAACTAAGAAGATTCTGAAGAAATACATTATGATCTAGTTAGTTCTCTTAAAAATTCATTTAAATCTAGTTACTTGTTTCATGATCACTTAGGTAATACTGTTGCTATGTTACTGTATCAATAATTTTATTTACGTCTGAAGATGCTACATGAAAGGTAGCGAAACACGTGTAACGTTTCTATCATCGATCAATATACAGTAGAATTTTATAAAACATTAGTGTTTTATTCATAATCAATAGATTTGCAATAGTCTCAATAATTCCTATACGTTTTCAATAGTTCTAGCTCGCTTTGTAGACAAAGTAAAATTTAATTTTTTTCTACAAAACGATAAGGCAGTTATTTATATTTTTTCCATTTAACCAAAATATTTCAGATTGAAGAAATTTTTTGATAATATTAGAGGAAATCTCTTTGTCAAATAAATCGAATTGTCGTTCAACCGCATAATTTATATTTATAATAACAATAACATAAATCCTAATTTCCAGCCTCAAGAAAAAGAATAAGAAGACCAACCAAGCACATAACATCCTCAGTATCAATATCCAAAGACCAAGAGGTTTCTTCCAGTGTAAATAGGTTTAAAGTGAGAACACGATTGGGCAATCGTAAAGCGTCAACCTCCGCTAGCACTAACGCCCTTACAACTTCGACCAAGAAAGATAAAGAGGGTTATAAACTAGTATGCTACTATACGAACTGGTCGCAGTACAGGCTGAAAAGCGGAAAATTCACGCCCGAAGATATTCTTCCAGATCTATGCACCCATATCATCTTCGCTTTCGGTTGGTTGAAAAAAGGAAAGCTTTCGTCTTTTGAAAGTAACGATGAAACCAAAGACGGAAAGGTTGGTTTATATGAAAGGATACATAAACTGAAGAAGGCGAATCCCAAGTTAAAAACACTTCTTGCTATCGGTAAGTGTTTGCTTTATTGTAATTCATTATAATTATTGTGTTATTAGGTAATTAAAAAAATAATTATTTTCATAAAAAATATTCTGGCTGCATGATATTTTATGATATTCCTGATATCTTATTTCTATTTTAGGTGGTTGGTCCTTTGGAACTCAGAAATTTAAAGACATGTCCAAGACACGTTATACGCGTCAAACATTCATCTACAGTGCCATTCCATTCCTACGTGATAGAGGCTTTGATGGTTTGGATATTGATTGGGAATATCCTAAAGGATCAGATGACAAGAAAAATTATGTCCTACTTCTTAAAGGTAAGTTTCTACGTAAATTTTCCCAGCTTCTAAAATTACCAAACTTCTTCAGTTATATTATTATTAACTTGAATAAAATATTGAATGTACAGTGAATAAGTAGGTATAAACTATTGTTTACGAAGAATGCAGCATAACTGAATCGGTTGTAATTGAATCCTTGAAATCACTTCTCCATGAATCTGATGAATCTGTGCATAATCCCCTGTCTCTGGTCGCGTTGGAGACCTCTCTTTGTCCACTCATTTCGAGTGAATGCCTTTTAATTCGATACAGATTGGCTACTGTCATTGCCGATTAACGTTTTGTGGAGAGCTCACTGATGTCTATACCACATTAATAGCGAATCACAGGTGATTTTCCGCTACTTTCCCTGACCTCATTGTTCGAGGCATGTTTCAAATTGTTTAGCCAGAAAATATCGATTGCTGGGTAATAAATATTTACAAAAAGGATAGGGTAAAAACAGTGAAGGTTATTTATTGAAAAATATTAGATAAATTGAATAAATTGTTTAATTTACCCGTAAAAGTATTGTTGAAAATTATTTTTCTAGCGTAATATTAAAAAAAGCTACGCCCGGTCAAAATAAAATCAATAAAACCAAGCCTTTGTTTTTCACAAACAATTTTTCTACCAAAAATCAAAAAACTTTTTCAACCTTTGTTAATTATTGCTGAATTATTTTCCCATTTTTAGAACTCCGTGAAGCCTTTGAAGCCGAATCCCAGGATCACAAGCAACCGCGTCTCCTCCTTTCGGCTGCCGTTCCTGTGGGCCCGGATAACATCAAAGCCGGCTACGACGTCCCGGCCGTCGCCTCTTACCTGGACTTCATTAACTTGATGGCCTACGACTTCCACGGGAAGTGGGAACGGGAGACAGGACATAATGCGCCGCTCTACAGCCCCTCCAGCGACAGTCAGTATCAGAAGCAGCTGAATGTGGACTATGCTGCCGCCCTTTGGGTGAAACTTGGCGCACCAAAGGAGAAGCTCGTCATTGGAATGCCCACCTACGGAAGAAGTTTCACGTTGGCAAACGTGGCCAAGCATGGTGTTCACGCGCCGGCCAGCGGCGGTGGGAAAGAAGGGCCTTACACTAAGGAAGGGGGCTTTTTGGCTTACTATGAGGCAAGTAATATCATACTAGATAGACATGATTCTTGTTATTTTTGCCTAAAATTCATAACAAATTTCGTAGATATTACTATTTTATAGAATTCACACTTTTATTTAATAAAATGTCTTCATGATTTAATTCTTGTTGTCAAAAAGACCGTTTCATGAGTTGCGTGCAAAATGAAGGCCCTCCTGGGTATTCTTATGATTTTCTTTTGTAAATTAAGCGATTTTGAGTAGGATCGCGCTATCCTAATATCCTAAATATCTCTACTTCGTTTAAGTGTTTAAGTTATTGTAAGTCATCAGTAGAATTTCATCTACTCAAGCAATTGAAGAGAAGAAGGTGTTTGAGGTGTTACCTACTTTCTTTTATCGGTATGAAGCTTTTTCTAACAATAAGTATTATAATACTTGCAGATCTGTGAGATGTTGAATAATGGTGCTAGCTACTACTGGGACGACGAAATGAAGGTTCCCTACGCCCTGCATGGTGACCAATGGATCGGGTTTGATGATGAGAAGTCAATCAGGAATAAGATGAAATGGGTGAAGGACAACGACTTTGCGGGAGCGATGGTTTGGACTGTTGATATGGATGATTTTACTGGGACAATTTGTGGTGGAGAGGTCAAATATCCTTTGATTGGAGCCATGAGGTAAGCAGTGTCCAAAACTAGGCTCACAAATAAATCTTCCTATGTCTTCCTATATAAAAAAATAAATCGAAACCCAAAAATTCAATTGATATAGAAATATTTTCAATATAAGTAGAGGGCTAATTATCCATTCTAAGGGCACTGGTGAGGAATGCTTAAAATTATGTTATCATTAAGGACAAAGAGAACCATGTGTTGCTACCACCGGAGCAATGGGAACCACGCAGACCTCTGCCATTGAGCTGGACTTCGGTCTGCTGCTCCTGAAAATTTTTGTCAGAGAAATCGCGCCTGAGATATTCGTCAGAGGACTGGCCTGTGGCGAATATTGACGGGTCAATTGAGGGAGGCCTTTGCAAGATTTTTATTTTCATTCAACTTATTTTATTTTTATTTTTATTTCATTGCATTCTGCTCACGGGATCCGTGATCTAAACTGTGCTGTGTGTTGGTAGATACATTGTACTGAAGAGTCCCAAACAGGACGAAACACGTGTCTACAATTTCCGCCTCTGCTCATAGCACAACATCAATGGATGGCATGTTCTCTGACAACATGTCATTCATCTTTTGTCTTTGCAAGATCGCCTATCCTCACGGTGGCGATGTGCAGGGTTATATCCATCCTCATCTTCAATAAGAATTACGTAATAATAAAGGAGCCTCCGGATAGCTCGTGATTTGAAGCGTTACTATACACGGATAATCTAGTCGGTAGATAATAGGTAAATCTAGTTCAGGATCAGGCTGAAGAATTGATTCCAAGGCCCTAGACATGAACTTAACGATTCCATTGGACATACATTGTACTATTATTCAGACAGAACTGATAGCAATTACACACTTTGAAATGTAAATCACTTAACGCGGAATCTAGAACAAAAACCTGTTGATATTAATGGACAGAAAAGGAGTTTGGGGATCCTCAAGGGCCCAAGGTTCAACTTTGGGCTTGCCCTGGAGGCCCACAGGGCTTTAGTGGCTGTTGCAGATAATCACAACAGACTCACGCTGTCCTGGTGAAAGGACAATCCAACATCAAAGGAAGCGAGGTCGTAGATTGACTGGGCTAGATTGAAAGGGAGCCAAAACTCTCTAGGCATCCGAGACTGTTGTACCGCTGGCATTACGCGACCGCTACTTATTAATAAACCCACACACTCATCAAATACTGTCTGCAACTCTCCGGACCAACACTCAAACTAGTAATTGGCATCTACACCGGGCACTGCGAACTAAACAAACATATCCACGCGTTGAAAATCATCCCTGATCCACTATGAAGGGTATGTCATAAAGAGGAAGAGACTGTGGAACATATGCTGTGCCACAGTTCTTCACTCTACAAACTCCGTGGATCTCTGTTTGGTTCATCAGCCAAGCTTCAACAAACTCTCTGAAGTTCCTTCAAGATCCAGTTCTTTCTGAGCACACAATGGGCCACTTGAGGCCTTAGTGCACCATACTTGTTCTCCCCCCCCCCCCCCCCCAATAATCTAGAATCCAAAAACGAATGCCAAAGAATTCTCATTTAGTCAACTTTTTTAGCTAACTGAATGCATTCAGTTCTTCTTGTCATCATGGGTGCTGAATTTAACATATTGTTATAAAGGTTTGTTTCATCATCTTCCTTTCGGTAATAAAGCAAAATTATTATTTCTTAAGTTGAGCATGAGATTTAAACTTAGCTACCTTGAGTGCTAAAGTTAGTAAAGATAGTTTCGATATTATTTAACCAGTAGCAAAGTTGTAGTTCTTGTTATGGTATAATTCTATAGAAATTAGATTGAAAAAATATCTTAACAAGAATTTCTAAATCACTGAGATTCCCTAAAAAAGTAAAAGAAATATTCAGCGTTCATTAATATCAGTCTGGAAGGACCTCCGCATTTAAATAATTCATTTATCAAGAAGTCAGATTAGTAATTTCTTCAGCATTTTTCACTTTTATAAGGGCGTAAATTTGACGGTAATTTATTGTCACTTAAGGAAAAGTTTCCGTAAATGTGCTTGAAAGAGAAAGGGTAAGAAGGGAGATGGTAAAAGAGAACGATCCATCACTCCCCGACTTTTATATTTCACTTTATATAGGATTCACCATTATTTGCATCGTGAATTGATAGAAGCGAACGTCTAGATAATAAAACTGAGACTCTTCATTTAAGTTTTCTTTTATGATAATTTCGTCTTTTTATTCTTAGACTAAGACTAGATGTTTAGATACAAATGTCTGAATGCAAACCGTATGAAATTTTTAACAGTTCCAATTATTAAAGAAAGCTTTTAAATTCTTTTATTCATCATAAATTTGTCACTTTCTTAGAGCCCAAGACAACACGAAAGCCATTAGAGATCATTATTTTCTAAATTATCGACCTGATAATTAATATTATAACAGCGATTCTTTTGTCCAAATAATCGCATTTAATCATCTACCTTTTTTAGGGAAGAACTTCTAGGAATATCAAGAGGAAAAGATGCCAAAGACATTGATTGGATGGAAATTGCAGGAGCCGAAGAAGAAGAGGAAGAACCTGAAGAAGAACCAACCCCAATTAAGAAAACTTTAGATGTACTTAGCAGGGTAAGAAAACCTTCCAAGAAATCCCACAAAGCATCGATCAACAAAAAAGGTACATAATTTAACATACCACGATTTATGAATGTAAACAATTATTTATCATCTTCCAGTGCGTGAACCCCAAGTATTTTGTTACATGACCAGCTGGTCACAAAAGAGACCTGGCATTGGAAAATTCACTCCAGAAGATGTGGATCCACTTCTTTGCACTCACTTGGTTTACGCTTTTGCAACCCTGAAAGATCATAAACTAACAGAAGCTAGTGACAAAGATCCGGAAATGTATGACAGAGTTGTGGAACTTCGAGATAAAAATCCTGATATTAAGGTAATAACTATTTGATCCACATCATCAATCCACAATTTTTTTTTTTTTTTTGGAATTAACCCCCCCCCCCCCCCCCAAATATGGAAAATGATAAATTAGTTTGAATACTTACACACTATTTTGTCTATCTTTTCAGATTCTTTTGGCAATAGGTGGCTGGGCGTTTGGTTCAACTCCTTTCAAAGACCTGACGAGCAACGTCTTCCGCATGAACCAGTTCGTGTACGACGCAATAGACTTTCTACGGGATTATAAGTTTAACGGTCTGGACGTGGATTGGGAATACCCTCGAGGCGCCGACGACCGCGCCGCTTACGTAAGTTTGCTGAAGGAGCTTCGAATCGCCTTCGAGGGAGAAGCTAAAAGTAGTGAACAGCCTCGCCTGCTGCTCTCCGCCGCGGTGCCTGCCAGTTTCGAGGCCATAGCCGCTGGATATGACGTCCCGGAAATCGCCAAGTACCTCGATTTTATCAATGTGATGACGTATGACTTCCATGGACAATGGGAAAGGACTGTTGGGCATAACAGCCCGCTGTTCCCATTGGAGAGCGCGACTAGTTATCAGAAGAAGTTGACTGTGGTAGGTATTTTTTTGTTCTTTGGATCTAGTTTTTTCTCCTAAAAATGTTTAGTCGTGTAAAAATATCGTGTCTCCATAAAAATTCGCATTTCAAACTTTATAGTCAGAATAAAAATGTTTTTTTTTCAGGATTATTCTGCACGTGAATGGGTGAAACAGGGTGCTCCTAAAGAGAAGCTGATGATTGGTATGCCCACGTATGGTCGAAGTTTTGAGCTGGTGAATATGACGCAATTCGATATTGGGGCTCCAGCAAGTGGCGGCGGTACCTCTGGGAAATATACCGCCGAAGCTGGATTCATGAGCTACTATGAGGTCTGCGATTTCCTTCATGAGGACAATACCACCCTGGTTTGGGACAATGAGCAACAGGTGCCATTTGCGTACAGAGGAAATCAATGGGTTGGATTTGATGACGAGAGGAGTCTGAAGACTAAAGTGAGTCTCCTGAGTTTATGGAAAATAATTTGATTTCAGAGTCTTTCTTTAGTTGATCGAGGAATCATTCTTCTGATATTTTGATAATTTAATAATTCCTAATATTAGAATTTTTGATTATGAAAAAAGTTTGGAATAATAAAATGAAAATTGGCATCTTAGAAACTGTCAGAAAATGATAAAATAAATATTATAATTTTAAGTAAAAATAAATCAATGTGTAATACATAAAGTATAAATCTCTTTATTAGATGGCTTGGTTGAAAGAGGAAGGATTTGGAGGAATAATGATCTGGTCGATAGACATGGATGATTTTAGAGGAACTTGCGGAACTGGAAAATATCCACTCATCAACGCCATGCGAGAAGAACTTGATGGGTATAAAGTTAAATTGGAATTTGAGGGTCCTTATGAAACAACCGTTGGATCCGGCCAATATACCACCAAAGATCGTGAGTATTTCTTATTAAAGTTTTACACGAAAGTTTTTTAAACTTTTCCTCTTCATGAAATAAATCCCATCCCCATTGTAATTACGAAAGCGTTTCCTTCACCGAGACAAAAAAATTCATGTAAAGTTATAGCTCTAACAAGTGTAAAGTTACGCCTTCTCAAATTTATTATTTAGGTACCTGCAGAATTAATTTGCTTTTTCATGCTTTTTACCAGATTTCTCGACGCTAATAATTTAATGCTGCAAAAAAACAGCTTAAGTGTCTTAAAATGAGTGAAAATTTTTTTTATGCTCTTTTACAAAATAACTTATTGAGCGAGAAGAAAAATAGTAGAAGAGGTTTTAAAGAAAAATTTCCTTGCGCAAGGAGAGAAAATTTCTTTCTTAGTTTTAGATTGGAGGACTCAGAGATGAAATTAGACTAGAAAAGCTACCTAAAAATATAATAATTATGTAAAAATATACCTATCCTGATTGATTCAAATGAATTTTTAAATCACTTTCTTGTTCATTTTTAATATAAACTGTTTTAATTTGCCTCCAAAGCGGCCGAAGTAACATGTGATGAACAGGATGGCCATATCAGCTACCACAAGGATAATAACGACTGTCGAATGTACTATATGTGCGAGGGAGAACGCAAGCATCACATGCCCTGCCCAGCCAACCTCGTCTTCAACCCCAACCAGAATGTATGCGACTGGCCTGAGAATGTTGAGGGATGCCAGCAACATACTGAAGCTCCTCCACCCTCCAAGTAGATTCCCTGTGGAAGTTATTGGGGGTATTAGGGCGCGTTCAGACAATGCGAGAAGTGCTTGGATTAAGTGATGGTTTTTTAGAGAGAATTGTTAATAGAGAAAGTCAATTTTAATCTGTAATAATTATTATTGATTTAAATAAATTTTTATTTTTTTGTCATGAAAAAAACTGATGTTACCACAGAGAGTGATTTTGCAATTTTTCAATTGGAAACGAACGAAGTCACTTTATGAAAGATTTTTGTGGTGTAAATGTATAAATGAAAAAGCGTTAAAATTTTTTACAAAATTAGAATTCAGTTAATTATTAGTATTTTTAATTATTATTGAAAGGGCGCAATAATGCAGTGTTGAATTGACTGGAGTAGAAATTTTGTTGATATTATTATTATTCATTCCACTTGCCATCGATTAATAAAAAAAAAATATAATAAAAAATAAAAGTAATAAAAGTCTTTCAAAAAATTAATAATAGATATGCCAGCCATCTCTGCAAGAGTAGTAAAATTATGTAATAATTTCAATTAAAGTTTTATTTTTTTAAATGTCCTGAAATGTCTCTTAATTTGAACGTGCCTTAAGAATGTGATTAAAAATGTGAAGTACCTATCTTATTTGAAACTGGGGTAGATGTAACGGTTGAAACCGCTTACAAATGTAAATAAATACCAAAATGTAATAAATTTTTTAATAAAAATATTATTTAGTGCACCCCACTTTCAAATATTTTATAAAGTAACTTAAATTTTCTAGAAATTGAAAAATGAAAATATTTTGTTTACTTTTTTATAAGTTTATGTTTTTAATTTTATTTATTTAGGCTAAGTTTGTACTTTAAGAATAATACTTAAGATTGATTGTAAGCGAAAGAAAAAGACCATTCTTCACTACGACCGCAAAAAAATAAACGAATCACTGATTCTTAATAATACCACATATTGTTTTTGTTTTTCTATTTTTATCTCTCTATTGTATTGTTTCAGTGATTTGGATTAGATCTAATATTATTAATATATTGTATATTTTTATGTACTTGTATATTAGATAATATCATGTAAATAATGTGTCTAGATAAACGAATAGAAAAGCTTATTGTTATTGTTTTTTTAACCTGAAACTTCCCATATTGAAATATTTTTAATAATAAATAAATTAGGTATAGGTAATAACAATAACACTGGCTGCTGTTCATGTGAAGTGAGTGAAGAGATTTATAAACAAATAGTGTTTTTTTTCTATAAAATAAAATTTCATTTCACTAAAAAAGTTTTTTCTGCCAGATTAGGTCAGCTTGAATTTTTTTTGCAAGTTGAGTTTGAAAGGCCCTGTAGCTCGATTTTTATTATAACACCAGGTCAGTAGTTCTAAAATTCCAGCTTTTTCGAACATTGCCACCGCACGTAAATTTTTTTTCTGAAATTTGCTTTGACAAAGTTCGGTGAGCTCAAAAATTAAAGTTTATTTTCGAACCTTCTCAAACCGGGTATTACAAGAAAAAAATTTGAGGTGACCGGTGTTTGCAAAATTCGAATTTTACAGTTGGACTTTGTCTAGCCGGACCTTGAAAAAACAAAAAAAAATTGAACTGACCGTACTTTGCCAAAATTGGATTTTAGAGCTGACCGGAATTTGCAAAATAAACAAAAATTGAGCTGACCGGACTTTGCAAAAATAGAGCTAACCGGACTTTGTCTAATTTGGCTTAGGGAAAAAAAACAAATCGAGCTAACCGGATTTTGTAAAAATTAAATTTCCTAGCTGACCAGACCTTGTCCTGTGTAGAATGTACACTTCACTGACTTTTCATGCACTTCACTAGCTGCCACTGGTTAATGATAGTTACCTTGCTGATACTATAAAAACTAACCAAATCAAGATATTACGACAATTATTTAGGCCTGAATTTAGATCTATTATAAGCTAGGAAACACCCCTCTGATAAATAGAACACTTTTTATTTATCATCAATTTGATAATGCAGAGATTCTACAAAGCAAGGGCTAGAATATAGGTAATATAAATTTTAGGATATCTATACCTATCGTCTACGGTTAAATCATAAATCTCTTCGACACCCTCTGAACATTCCTCTCAGTGTGATTTCCTTATTTATACTAAGTAATAGCTTCCCAGCTAGGTGTATCTCTAGTTATTAATTATTCAACTTCTTTTCTAGAAATAGCAATGAGCCAAATAGGGGAAAAGAAGAATCTACCACTGTAAGTAAATTTGAAAATCTAGAAGAATTTAAGAATATGTTTCAACAATAATTAGTTCAGCAAAAGAGCATGGTTTTAAACATGCTTACAACGCTGATTAATAAAATCCTCCAAATTTGTCAGAAGAGCTCAGTAGAATGCCACTGGTATTCTACTGAGTCAAACTAGGTCGAAATTTTTCTACAACATAACTTTATGGTAATTCTTATGGTATGTGAAACCCTTTTTACTGCTAGATCATTTTTTTAATGAGCCTCGCTGCACCAAATATTATACCAATCATACAGATAATATTGCAACTGCTGGTACAGCAGTAACTAGTAGAAAACACAAATTATCACAATGAAATGGAAAAATATATAAGAAATTTCTTACAAGTACAACAATAAAAGCTAAAATGTTACCATATGAACTAATAAGTCACTAATAGAAAGAACAAACGACTTACCTGAAGGATGTTCGTTCTTTATTATACGAGATGAGTCTTTTCCAAATATGAACACATTAGTATAACACATTTCCGGTGTGTCCGGGACTTCACAGTTGAAAGTAGATACTTGAATTATAAACAAATCCGCTCACGGCTTCTCCGATACATGCTGCATCAGAACACGGCTTGTGTCCGCGTAATTGTTAATCACTAAGGGGGAAAGACCGGGACGGGAGGGTTCGAAGTATTTGGAAAAGACTCATCTCGTATAATAAAGAACGAACATCCTTCAGGTAAGTCGTTTGTTCTTTCTATTATACATCGATCTCGTCTTTTCCAAATATGAACACATTAGTATTTGTGTATTTTGAAAAGTTCGCCACCAATGCCATTTAAACCAGCGACTGAGCGTTAAGTGTCAAGGCCACGCAGGATTTATTTATTTATTTTTTCTTCCTGATACTAATTGCGGTCCAGCAGCAGTTTTCCTGATGTCTGAATGTCCACTCTGTGAAACCCAGTTGCAGTTGGTGTGAGTTGACTTAAGCGGAGTGTAATTCCTCCAAGCGAAGTGTCATTCCTCCGGTGTCAGACGTCCAACCTGGTGCTAGGCTCGGATGTGAGTTATAATACGAGCGAGGGAATTCATACAATGGGGGGAATTCTGCGGCGTGAAGGGGGCATTATGAAATGCGTTGTAGTGAGATGCTATGAATGCCGTAGATAGTCCCAGAGTACCCCGAGCACTGTTCCAAGGTGTTTTTGCCGAGAGACACTAACATAACCGGGATGGCCGTTTGTGGGCACCTCTTTCCGTAGAAAGGTAAGAGGCGACTAAGAGGAGAAATTTCCCACAGAGTGAATGACTTTCCAGGGAAGGAGCCAAGAGCAGATTTTTCCGGAAAGTGGATAACCACTTACTGATAGCTAGGGGTACAATGGTTGGCAAGGCCAAGTAGGGACAATTCCCTTAGCTTGTCTCTAAGAATTTTCAAGGATAGCCTATGCACTTGCAGTCAGACTACTGCAAATAAATCGACTTCTGGTTTCTTATGTGGTTGAAAGCGGACGCGTAGGGGATATTCAGTTCCACCTTCAAACATCTGGATTCCCGGTTTGCGTTCATGCCTTCATGCTGTTGCTGATGTAAGAGGCTGTCAACATAAGTTGATTCCGTAGTACTGAAAGTCTCTGGTAAGGTGAGATTTTTTTTTTCACTCCACCCATTTTGTTGATGTATGAAATGGCTAGTAGCAAGCCGTAAAGAATGTTAGAATTTGTTGGAGAGCATTTCAGTGACTAAACAACTGCTTGTTCCAGGTAAGTTAGGTGAGTTATTTCGTGGCCCTATAAAACTATACATTTTTTTAGGAGACTAGCTCTTTCCTAGGATAATAAGAAACCCCAGAAAGTCTACCGCAAACGGGGCATCCTGTATACATTGGAATTCCTTTGATTAATAATTAGCAATAAAATCATAAGTGATTGACGCAACCCATGTCGAGAGAACATAACTGAACTAGAGCCAGTTTTAGGATCCCGAGTGAAATATAATGCCCGGTGCAGATAACGACGGGTACGGCATGTGTATAAGTATGCTGCGTTTTGAAACTCGAAAGCCGAGTATTTCCTGGATGACGCGAGAATACGAATCACGATTGTAAGAAGCGTCCATGAGATCTATTAGTGTATTTCCGTTAGGAAACAATCAAAAGGAGGCAAATGTTACAATGAGGCGATGCTCTTAGAAACTGGTTCTTAATTAGACTTAATATGGCGAGAAAAAATTCCCTTCGAGTTTGTTGACATGTAAGTGTTACACCCTTACGTAACAGCTCCGATCCCTTATTTATTTATCTATTTTTTACGTGAGGTAAACTGAGTAGTGAATGGGATTCGAGGATTTTTTTTTTAATGGGTTAGAAGTTGATTTTGTAACCCTTGATCCAAGTAAGTACCTCAACAGGATAGCTTGAACTGCCGGCTATACAAAGCACCCCAAAACCCAAAACTGAGGAAAAAATTGATGCAATACCCATTGAGATTCAAAAACTGGTTACCCAGAAAAAGAAAGCACGAACTCGTTGACATCGAACCCACATGCCGGTCGATAAACGGGCACTTAAAGCAAAACTTAGAGATTTACTGGAAACGATTAACTTCAATGAGTATATTCTAAGCTTGAACCAATATCAAATCTGGAGACCAGTTATCGAGATCGGGAAACCAAAAGCACAGAACCCACCCATCATAAAAAATTCAGCAGTTTGTAATAGCAAATGGGCCAAAAGTGATCAAGAGAAAGCAAAAGTGTTCGCGGAGTACCTTGCTGAAATCTTCTCACCTAATGACCATTAGGTAACCAATGAAATATGAAATCGACAGGCATATCTCCTGTGTGTTACACAAAATATACCAACAATTACAGTTTTAACCTCAAAAGAAGTCCAGGAAGAAATTAGCCTCCCAAATATCCGGAAAACCCCTGGGATTGATAATGTAACACCAAAGATGATGGATGAACTACCAGAAAAAGAAATAACTCTCCTCACATACATTACAATGCGATTTTAAGACTAAACTACTTGCCCAAAAACTAAAAACTACGGAAATAATTTTAATTCCAAATCCAAGTAAAATCATTCCCGACCAATGGATCCGACTCCATCAATTCGGTTTCCGTCAAGATCATTCAATAATCCAGCAAACTAATAAAATAACTGAAGAAATTAATCAAGCATTTGAACAGAAACTATTACAAGAGAAACGGGCACAACATATACAACGATTAATTAATAAATAAGAGAACGAAGGTAGGTCATATGAGTATTGTCGCGCGCGGCGTGGGACGTAGCTGTTTATTTTGAATGTAGGGGGGTAAATGGGAACACAGAGTACAAAATCATTCAATTTATTTAACTTAAAAAATAATACAATTACCTCCCGCTCGGGGGGGTCCCTACTGATTTATTATAACTCCGTACAATACTATGACAATTATGATTTCTAAAAGGGGCAGAACACAACACTGAGTGTCCTGGAATGTTAGCACCTAGTTCCCTCCCGAGATGACTTCAACAATATAAATAAAATGGTACTTACATCAACATTCTTATTCTCAGGGTAACTTGTGCTCGTTCGCCGGCTTGTCCGGAGTGGAGACCAGACGACCCAATTCTCAGTTTTGGGCGGGCTGATTTACGTAGGTCCAAAAGGCAAAGGCACAACACACCAACTTAACTCACCCCTTTCGCGAGCTTCGCGTACCCCTGGATCCGACTACTACGGAGTCCCCCCGGGTCAGAACTCCCGAGGCGCGACCGACCAAACCTTTTATTACTTCCCCCCCGTCATCACGTCTGTCGCCCTCGTTTCTCGTGTCTTTGCTAGATCAAAGTCCACGTGCGAGCTCGAAAAGTGCAAGTCTGCATTTCTCAATTCTGGCACGGCCTTGTTACACTGCCTTCAATTACTTGCTTGTAATAATAACATATTTTCAAAATATGGCTCGTGTCTTGAGTAATTGCAAGCTTGCACGTTGATCGACCATAACAAATAAACTTTGCGGTAAGTAGTTCGTGTGTTGGCCTGAATAACTTTTAATTTGTTATTGTTATCTTTACTAGATCCTAATAAAATAATATAATACCTGATTCCTAATTCTCCCCTAGTGCCCTCTTGACAGTATAATAGTAATAAGTGCAATTAATAGCCTGTTAGATGGGGTCGGAGCATTCCTCCATCGCCCATAACAGTTGTCATGCTGGCAGTGCTCGAAATTCTAGATGTATTGTGGAAGCACTCTATATATTGAAGTTTCGGCCTTAAACTTATACTCATATGACCTACCTTCGTTCTTTTATTTATTAAGAAACTATACAGCACCTTTGTATTCTTAGACGTAAGTCAGGCTTTTGACAAGGTCTGGCATACCTCACTATTGTACAAAATTAAAGAGAACCTCCCATTAAAGTAGTATTCCTAAAGTCCTACCTGTCCGATATAATGATTAGAACTAAAGTGGGTGAAGAGGTTTCAGAATACTTTTTCATAAAATCAGGGGTTCCTCAAGGAAGTGTTCTGGACCCAGTTATTTATGTGCTTTACACAGTTGACTTACCGACTGACGAAAATACAATAATTGGAACATTTGGTGATGACATGGTTATTATTATTGCTACTGATGAAGATCAACAAAAGCATAGTAATCTTCATATTAACTTGTATATAACTTGTAGTTTAACCAACAGTACAAGCTTGGTTAAACAAATGGAAAATCAAGATCAATGATAGCTAATTTTTCATGTTGACTTCGAACATAAATATTATCAAAAAAAAAGAAGCAGATTGACTTAAAAGTTAAAGACTGACATACGATATAGAGATATGGGGCTGTGCAAGTAAATCCAGTATCTATAGCTTATCCAGTGAAGTCAATCTAAAATTTTGCACATGATAAAATTTTGGTGCATTGGTGCAACCAAACCATACATTGCAATCAAGTCATACACGAAGATATTCGGGTACCTTTTATAAAAGACATCATATAGATACACAAAACCTCATGATAGAATGGAATGGAATATCAGACGAACAAACTAATATAACCACTATACTCACAACCTGGTGAAAGAGGATTGAGAAGACATTGGCCATGCGATCTGAGAGAAGTGTAGGAGATCTCGTCAATGGGGGAGATCTTGTCTTTTTATCATGTCAATGTAGAGCTTGATGATGCTCTCAAAACAACACATTAGCGTATAGAATGTAATATTTAATCTGATTGCTACGTAATAAATCAAATATAAAAAAATCTTCTTTTCTAAAATTTTTGATGTTCTAAAAAATTTGTCAACTTTAGAAAAACGTGATGACATTCTCATAAAAACCACCATTGAATTCAACATCGAGTGCTAAAACCATTATTTCTAAATTTCTCACGATGATGAATGATGATGCTCTTGTGATATATCAGCTTTCAGAAACGCTGAAATAAAAAAAAAATGGTCTTCAATTCTCTAAAAATTTATTTGATAATATTGTGTATCTTTAGGAATCGAATATATTATAACGAACACCGCTCTGGAGAAATTCTAGTAATTGCTTCTTTAACCTTTAACATTCTAGTCCACGAATTTGCTTGTTTGTTTACATTCTTTTTTTATACTGAGTTAGTCAATGACATGTTCGCGACAGTTCCAGTCACATGTCATGTGACACATCGACAGACAGACGTTAGTTCTATGGATTTCTGGAGTGGGCTCGCCGAACAATCTGACATTTCCAGAATCCATGAATCGACGGCTGGTGCGCCGGTGCGACGTTCTAGAATGTACCTGCTAGAACGGAGTAGAACGTGACTACTGATGTGTCGGGGGACTATATAAGGACAGCCTGCGGTTGCGTGGAAAGGAGTAGGATCCCGAACGTGAAACAGTGAAGACTGAAGTATAGACAGAGCAGAAGTGAAGTGTGAAGTAAGGGAGCCAGTAGTGACAGATAGCGGATATAAAGAATAGACAAGTGCAAGTAGTAGTGTAGTCAGCTGTTTGTGTTTTGATTATTTAGAATAATTATTAGAGGTTATAAGTACTTGTGGTGTTAAACAATAAAGGAATTTACAGACTTTGGTGGTGATTTATTTATTGTGAGACCCGTAACAATATCCTTATTTCTATAATAAGCTTTATTAAGGATTCGTTTCTGTAGTGAATCACTATTATGTTTTGCAGTGTCCTTTATTCATGTCCTGAACCGAATAAACCTACTAAAAGGGAAGCTGTCTTGTAAACTTCGAGCAAATCCCAAGGAAACAAGCCGCTTTCTTACACGAAAGTTTACGCGAAACATCTTAGGAAACAATTAAAGTTTAATTTCGGTAGTTTCGGAGTTGTTTATTTTCTCTGCATAGGAAATATTGATACAACGCCGAGGCTCCGGCAACGATAAGCAACAAAGGAAGAGTTTGTAACTTCAAGTTGTCTCAAAAGTGTCAACGAAACACTTTCTAAAATTGTAATAATAATTATTTGGCAAACATAATATTCTACTACTGCTATTATCGCTTCATCTGATTCACAAATAATGAAGTTTACGTTTAAACAATATAAACAATCTCAAATAAATACTTTGTGAACGGGAACTATCATCTACTTATCTGCATTGATCATCTACTTTCCTGTACGAACAGCTGGTTCAGTTTTTTATTGATTTGAGGGATAATTTGTTTTTGTTTCAATTTGCCACTAGAACTCTGCAGCCAAGATTGCACCCGCGGATTCCGCAAGATGGGTGGCGGCCATATTGAACTTAACAGGTTGACTGCCACCTGAAAATCATTGAAAATGTTTCTGAGGTCAAGTTGCGAATTAGGTACTTGGTATCTTTACAAAAAGTACCATAGCTCGCTCAACATAAATTCAACATTTTTAGCAAAATTTTTGCAAAATTAATCAGGCGGTCGTATTCGCCCGCTGCAGCACGGGCGGCATCATAAAGCCTCCCTTGCCGAGCGGGCGTACACAGGCGGTCGCGTTTGCATCATCATCATGCCTCCCTCGCCGAGCGGCGGTACGTCAGCGGTCGTACTCCAGCGTAATAGACCAGTCGGATGTCATACCTACAAATGTGAACATGATGTTATACAAAATGGATGTTATACAAAAAAATTCAGGGAGAAATACCTAAAACTCGTCTACTGTATTTTCGTATATTAGGTTAGGTTTCATTCATTAAGAATTGTTATTTAGTTTTATTTCTAAAATAAACCGCATTACTATTTTTGCTGGATTATTGCTTTGCTGAACACCTAAAAATTCAATATAGATACGTGCTGAACATCGGCGCCACGGCGGTCGTATACGACCGCTGTCCCTTGTTGTCAGTTACTTCTATAATTCACGAAATATCCCGAAACTGGCAGTGTATAACCAGCTATCTGTGCCATGGCGGTCGCCAGATGTGGTTAAACGGATCCAATTCACGACCGCTGGCACAGCACGCATCGACAAAGTATACACTCTGCTGGTGGGCGTATACGACCGCCGCGGCATGAGGGAAAAAATTACTAGCGGTCGTATACGACCGTCACGGCAGTCAACCTGTTAAGGGATGAAAAATAATGTATCCTCGCAAATATCGCATGTAAGTGTAAAATTATGATTATAAAATTTTGCAAGCAGGATGTACCCGAATACATTTGCTAGAATTGCTTCAAATTAATTTTTCAAAAATATTTTTACGGGATGGATACGATTTTAAATTTTACATTAATAATAATAATAATAATAATAATAATAATAATAATAATAATAATAAATCTCTTTATTGTACCATTAAATTCAACAATCATTGATTAGTACAATAGCGTTGTAAGCGATGATAATAATTCACAAACAAAGAACAAACCGCAGTAGTACACATAAATTCGCCTGCGTAATCAAAAGGTCATACGCAAGCGATTGGCATTATAACACATTGATCACAATCACAAATGCATCAGAGAAAATTGAGAAGAACAAATAAAGGAAAATTTCCAGAATCTATCAATGCTAGTCATTGTATACACTACATTGTCGTTTACAAATTATACATATCCTAGTGACAAGGTGCTAGGTTAATGAATCAATAAGGGTGTGGAGGGGGGGGGGGGAGGAAGACAGAATATCCATGGTAGAATAGGGTTCCAGGTCTGTGAGATAACTTCGGAGATGTGCCTTGAACTGAGAGAATCCAAAGGTTGCGGGGTCTATCCTGAAGTGATTAAGGAATTTTATGGCCGTGTACGTGAATGTCCTTTCGGTGGAAGTGAGATGGTGAGTTGGTAGTTTGAAAAGATTAAACCTGGTCTGATAATGGTGTGTGAATCGGAAACGATTAAGTTTGGCTTGATGTTTGTAAATCAGTTTGAGAAGAGAGAAGACATAAACAGCAGGCAACGTGAGGAGACCGAGACGCCTGAAGTGACCCCTACAGGACTGATCTATGGACAAGCTTGCCAGTATCCTGATAGCTCTCTTCTGCAGAAGAAAAACTCTGCGTAAAGAACTCTGTGATCCGCCCCATACGGCCAGGCCATAGGAGATGTGACTGTAAAAATGTCCGTAGTATGCGGAGAGAAGAACGTCATGAGACACAGTGTGTTGGAGTTGTTTCAGAAGGAAGCAGGAGCTAGCAAGGCGTCGGCACAAGTGGTCAGTGTGAGTCAGCCAGTTCAAGTTTTGATCGATGTAAAAGCCCAAGAATTTCACAACCCGCGTAGGAGAGATCTCAGTACTAACGGTTGGGATGGGCGGTAAAGGAGGAAGGCGAGAACGGCAAGAATGGAAGTCAATCAACTCGGTTTTTGTTAAATTCAGTCTTAGTTTATTTTCTCTAAGCCATAAAGATGCTGCTTCTAATGGAAGTTTAGTTGATTTTATTATTTCAGTGAGGTCGTTTGTTTTCAACCTGATGAGGATGGTTGTATCGTCTGCATAATTAACACATAGAGAGGTGGGGGAAGAAATTGAGGAGCCCAAATCGTTAATGAAAATAAGGAAAAGAAGCGGGCCGAGTACGCTACCCTGGGGTACTCCTGAGAAGATTGGAGCAAAGTGGGATCTCACAAATCGACCATCAGACGCAGGGAGCTGTACCGCCTGGGTTCTTTCCCGTAAGTAGCTGGTAAACCACTTTAGGGGCAATCCGCGAACACCAATGCTCTCCAGCTTCCGAAGCAGGCATTCGTGGCACACACTATCGAAAGCCTTGGAAAGGTCCAGAAGCCATCCAGCCGTTCGCATGCCCTCCTCCATGCCCTCAGAGATGTACTCAGTAAGTTGTATTAGAGCCGTCTCAGTTGATCTGTTCCTTAGGAAACCATGTTGGGAGCGGGAAAGAGTCTCAGTCTTATTTAAGAAGTCAAGAAGACGCGAGGAGACGAGGGATTCGAGAATTTTATCAAACACGGATAGTAAGCTGATTGGTCTGTAGTTGTCTGGGTCTTTGACGTCGCCCTTCTTGTAAATGGGTTTAACCAGGGCTGTCTTGAGTTTATCGGGGAATACGCCGGTCTCAAAGGAGTTGTTATAAATTTCCGATAAGGGTTGGGCAAGTTCAGATATACAATACTTCGCAATGAAGGAAGGAATCTCGTCTAGACCTGACGACTTTTTGTTTTTAAATCTTGAAGCTAGCCTTATAATTTCGCCAGGTGATGTAGGGTACAACATGAAAGATGACGAAGAGACGACAACAGGCACAGTGGATCCGTGAGTGTGGCTGACGGTGGGAGAGTTGTTTGAAAGAAATACGCTGTTGAGTATCTCAGCAATTTCTCCAGGATCCGTCTTGACTGAGTTTTGACAATTAAGTTCCTCGATCTTCCGAGACTTGCTTGCCGACTGACAATGTTTGTTTATGAGAGACCATCCAGATTTAATTGGATTTTCGGATTTGCTGATATATATGTCATTGCGACGTCTGGTCTCGCGTCTCACCAAATACCCGAACTTTCGCTTAAGGCTGGCTAACTGGCACTTGAACTGCTCGTTGGATGTATTTTTCAGTTCATTTAGGAAATTTATTCTGTCATAAAGTTGACGTATTTCTGGGGTAAGCCATCGAGGTCTGGTAAGCCCAGAATCACGAATTCGTGATTTTCTGAGGGGAAAATACCAGTCAAAATAATAAGAGAGAGTGTTAGCGAAGCAGGAGTATTTGGAATTGGTATCGGGGGCATCCAGAAGATCCTGCCAGTCTACGTTTAGCAGCTCGTTTTGAAACTGAGCGAGGAGCAGGGGCCTCGCTCTTAAAACTGTCAATCGGCAGTGAAAATAAAGGGTGAAAAATGGCATGAAAACGGAGGGTTGTTTTCAGTCGACAGTCCACCATATTTTTTAAAAAAAAATTATGAATTTTGGACATAACTCATTAAAATGCGATGAATTTCAATTGAAGACGTCCGGCATATTGGATCCGCACTTCGTTTTTGGAAAATCGGATATTGGATATGTACTTACTTATTTAGTAAAAACTTTATAATTTGAGTTAATTAGTTATGTCCTGCGTGTACCTACTGAAACTCGAATTTCAATTGATAGATTCTATAGTAAATTGTTACAATAGGCGAGCTTCTATGGTAGATTAGATTGTTACAATGGGATTGTTTTTACCAATACCAACAATGAAGTAGGTATCTATGGTACTCATTGAAATGGAGCCTAACAATTTCTCTATTTAAAAACGTTCAGTATCACGCCGTGTCCTAGCTGCATCCGGGTAATGCGTTGCGTGCGATGCGGGGAACGCACGCAACGCAAACTCGCACGAGAAATTTTGAGTGTGTCCTAACTGAATGCGTGCGGTGCGGGCGAGAAAATGGTTTCCAATCCAACTATTTCTGGTGCAGCTTCAGATTAAATAAGTTTTAATTTGGAAACCAGTAGGTTGTTGGAGCTTGAAAGACTTGAAAATCACAGAAAGAAACATGTTACTTAAGAGAAAGAAACAATAAGACGCAAGTAATATATAGAAATAGGTATAGATTTGATAGATAGATAAATAGAAGGTAGGTTAAATAAAAATAGGTCTACAATAGAAGTTAATAGACCTCATACTTACTTTAAAAGCCTAAATTCGAGACATTTTCACATTCCCAGTGTACCTTGACTCTTGTTCTTGTAAAATAGATTTCTCTTATTGCACAAAATGTTTCGCTTTGGCACGAAGGCAATCGAAATTTAAAAAAATTCTTGCCCGCCGCAAAAATCGCAAGATCTTGACAGATGAAAAAACTAAATATTTCAATTTAAAACAATGCGTGCGTTGCGGTGTCGTTTTATCGTACGACTTTGCGGGCAAACGCGTCTACTGAGGACACTCCCATTGCTTTGCATGTGTTTTATTTTAATCGTTCCCCGCAACGCACGCACGCAACGCACGCAACGCAGTCCCCGGATGCAGCTAGGACGCGGCGTTAAGCATAATCGTACAGAGGAATTATTTGTCTATGTATTTTACCCAGTACCTACTCGTACGGTATAAAAAATTCAAAAATTTGGAAAAGTATTGAAGCCCGTCGATTTGTGGCGTCGTTTTGTACCAAACATGCAAAAAATTTGAAACAGAGTCATAAGTTTTGAGGAGGGGAAGGTCGTTTCCACCCCCAAATGGGTCATTCTAGAAAAAACTCTTGAACAATTAAGTTTCAAAAAAGTTGGGGGATATATACATAGAAAGTTCAGGTACACATAAGAGGATTCTGAATTGGTATTTTGGTGAAAAATGGAATGTCACCATTTTGCTCTTATTACATCTTACAAATTTTTATAAAGTGATGCTATATTTTGTATTTTTTTTTTATGTCAAATTTGATAGTTCTAAAAGTCACGTGACAGTTGATTTGACATCTTACTTAATGCAAAAACTTTCCTTCACCGAAAAGGTAAAATATTTCCGAAATGATGAGGACTTTATGCCGTGTAACATTGTATTATGTGTACCTATACCTAGATTCCGCCGCCACTGGTTACCTTCACCGCAGCGACGACCTACCTCAACTTTACCGTACTTGTCTCACTGATTAAATGTTCTTAGATTGCGCTTTTTTTTGATGACATTACATCGAGTCTGACCGTCTGTAGGTTAGGAGTTCACTGAATTTATCCGGAAAATGGTGAATGCAGGCAAAGAATGCAGTCACTTATGGTCTCTGTGTAACTGCACCTGATAGCCCGATGTGGGCAAATCGCACACAGTCACGTTATAAATTAATCTCTTGAATGATAATGTGAAGAGTTGCTTATTACGTAACAGAGGGTGTCGCATTTCATGGTCCCGGTTTGAAATCATACTGACGACTGAAAATACTGTCATTTGTTTAAATTACGAAACGGTTATTTGAATTTTTTGCGGTGAGTCTGAATGAGTTGCATGAGAGAAGAAGATGCACGAGTACTTGGAATAAATCATTATTTTTCTCATTAAAGCTACCAATTCAAGAAAATTTAGATTGGAATTGGAAGTAAATTAATAGCGACGCCTTAGGAAAACTTTTTCATTCTTGTAGTTTCATGTCAACGTAAACAGAGCGAAATAAATAAAAACACGCAAACGCCAGAAAAACATGCGTGCTAAGACATTGTACCTTCCTACTATACTTGGGCAAAGATGCTGCTTAATTTGAAGACATGAAACTATAGTTACCTACTATTTGAAAAAAAAAATAATAATAATAAAAATGTTACCTTTGTATACTCCCTTATTTAAATTTAATATATTTCCTAATTATTTAGCACATCTTCCTATTACTTAGTTTATTTCATGAATCAAACAAGAAGTATTACATTTTGTGACTAATTATTCACGAAAGTTATTGCATGTTACGTACCCACAAAATTATCCAATTCATTTAGTTTCTAATTAAAACAACCACTTATATAATTTCATAATTATTATTCTAAATTTATTGCTCTTAAAACAGTTGCGGTTATTCGTATTTCGCCGTTATAAAAACGCCACAATGGTACTGTGGTTAAGAATAGAAAGGCAGGTAATTAAAAATAAAATGCAGAATTGGATACTTAAAATTTATTACAAATTTTAAATAAGTGTTGGTATTACTGTACTTGAGTCTTCTAAATTGAATCTACTAATTGTAACCCAATTTTGTATGGTATAATCGTTCATTCTGGATTGCTTTTATATTTCTATCTGCCACTTTTTGGAAAAAGGAAAATTCTTTTTTGAATCGGTGAGCTTCCCATATCTTTTTGATTATCGAAGATAAATAGATAATTTTTTGTAAGTTTACATAACCATTATAAATCTTCATTTAGAGAAATTCAATTGGCATTTAAAAAATTTTCTACGTCTACTAAGATCCCAGAGATTGCATAATTTACTTCGGTAATGTTTCTTATTACCGCCAACCTCCCAGGATTGAGACATGCCAAATTATTGATTGGGAACTATAACCAACAAAGATTTGATGGAAGGCTGCAGCATCAAACTGAAGAAAAATGGTTTGAGAATGCTAACAGGTTTTCTCACAGGGCATTGTACACACCTTCGCACACCTACAAAACGACCAAATCTGTAGATTCTTCATGGAGGGAGACGAAATCCCAATACATCTTCTGGTCGAGTGCCATGCAGTACAACAAAGAAGTCTTTGCCAGCCAATGGAAAAACACTTATCTTTAGAACCATTGAAACTCCCAAATTTCCTCCGAGAACTGGAACTGGATGGGGTGAAATAATAAAATAGTCAATTGAAGGAGAAAACTTATTAAAAAACAGCTTTTTGCAAGAATCTTCTTCTTTTTCATTTTCTTCTTTCTTCTCTTTTTCTGATTCAACTATTCTCTATGGCGTGGACATTGATACTCTGTGCATACGGCCATTGTGCAAGAATATTTTTTCCAATACGACAGAATGGTTTCCTTGATTTTTTTAATACAAAACAACATGAAAAATAATGACAAATCGATAGCCTATGGTAACTTACGAAAACCTACTAAAAGTTAACTTATTTTCAATAAGTAATAAAAGAGATATAGCCAAAATAAGAAATCTCGATTTCGGTAATGACGGAAGAAATAATTCTAATTTTGTTTCAGAGGAACTTTTTTCTAATTTAGCCGACCTTGTATCCTTTACCATTTTCTAGATCTCAAAAGTGAGCATACCTAATTTTTAACCATTCTGTATTCTAAACTTATCTTATTTACGCGGATCCTAATTACTCCTTCGTATTCGAACTGATTGATTACTGCGATCGTAATTTTCTTATGGGAGGAGATTACATCCTTTTCCACTACCCACTTTCACTTTTACGCCCGTTTAATCAGTGGAGAACTTATTCGTTTTCCCCTACTCTTTTAATGGGCTTGGAAATAGGTATTAAGGTTAGAAACTTTTCTGCACGTAACTGTTTTTCTTAGAGCTCTACCGCCATATTTAAGTGCACTTTTGATACTTAACCTGATTTATTTTAAATAAAAAAGCTATTATCTTGTAGATTTTTTGTAAATTTGCTGGTTTCGAAAAAAAAACTTTTCCAAAAACCACGTAGCATGATTTTGAATACTTGCGGTGAAAATTTTGAAGAAAAATTAAATTCGTAATTTTATTATTTTTTTTATTTAGGTATTTCAAAACGGAAACATTACAAATCACAATTTTATTAAGAATTATTCAGACTATATTAATTCAAAATCCATTTTACACAGCTGATATAGTACGACTGTATGAAAAAAGTTAAAATCTACTTTCTTTGTCTTTACTGTCATTGACTCTCCGCTTTAAGGGGTCAAATCTCAGCAACAGAGGGGTGAATTTATTTTGCTTTGAAAAACCTGGTTAATTTTTAACAAGTAATCACCCCCTAATTTTGTTCGCAACTTATTCATACAGAAGGAAATATTAGAAGAGAGAAATTTTCAATATTCTTGAGCTTTTTTAGATTCTTCTTTCAATTGTCTTGAGTATTACGATAGATAACATACAGTGTGTTTCAGGATAAGCGATAATTTATGGATATAAATAACAAAAAAAAAATTGACTTGAAATTTGATCATTTAGGGTGCAGGTCTATTTGATTAGATACAAAATTTTCCCATATTTTCTTTTTTAATTTACCAAATAGGTTTATGATGTGACAGGAACTTTTTTTTCTTGTTTTCTGTGTAGGTAAAGTACTATTTCTGCATGGCATATCGAAAATTTTTTTGGAAAAAGTTGCTAAGAATCCAAAATTATGCATACATACCGAATTTCATAATAATCGGCCTCCATTTTTTTGTTTTCTTTTTTTGTTTCAGAAAAACCTATGAAGAACATTTTTTTTTTTTAATATTTTGGAAATAACATTTAAGACCAAATTTGATTTACTAGGCTATTAATAACGAACATCTAAAAATATGGTACAATTCAGTAGGTAAACTGAACATCCCTTATTTCAGTATAGATATATTGCACAATCTAAGAGGTACATCAGGGTCGCTTAAATCAAAGAAAAGATACCCTATTTTGTGGCCATCTCGAATCCGTCAAGACATACGATACCTTTATGTGACCGTTCCTGAAAAATCCCGGAAAAACTAAAAAAAATTCTTATTTTCCCATATCTTTCTTATTATCGAAAAGTATAAATATTTTTCTGCTGGTATTTAAAAAATTTTCAAAATCGACTAGATCCCAGAGTTTCCATAGTCAACTTTTGTTTTTCTTATTGTTGTTTTCTTTCTCATGTTCAAATTTCAATGTCATAAATAACCACAAGTTATGCAATGTCATGCATGTTATATTGCGACGTCATACGACATCATTTGAAGATAAAACTACCTTTTTTTCAAAAAACGAAGAAGAAAATTTAGAAGAAATAATGTAGAACCAACTATAAAAAGTTTATTGCTACGTAAAATTTTAGCTTTTTGGAAATATTTGCTTAACGCGGCCTGATATTAAGAAACGTTGTTCTCTCTTTTATGATTAAAATTGTATTTTATATTTTGACTGTAGATTTTTGCTGCCCAGTTACAAAAAAAAAATTCACAACAGCCTTGAGTTTTTGTACAAGAGCCTTGAGAAAACGAGAACTCGTCTTGTAAAAAAATTCTCAAAGTTATGCCTAAAAGACCTTTTTATACATGAAACTCGATTATGGATGTCCGGTTACCAGAGTATAGCAAAAATGTAAGAAATGCGTGCATAATTTAGAATTATAAGCAACTTTTAAAAATAAAATTTTTCAATATTTTGTGCAGAAGAGTTACTTTGTCTACACAAAAAACAAAAAAAATGCTCCTGTCAGGGCATGCTAGATTTATTAAACATGAAAATATGGTCAGATACAGGCCCGGACCCCAAAAGGTAAAATTTAAACTCGAAAATTTCTTGCCATTTATATCTACTATAAATTCATTGATCCTGGGACATACTGTAGAAGTGCATGAGCAGCATTTATAACAACTCTTCAATTTTGCTATAATGATTTTGCTCAAAAATAGCTACCGCGGACATAGACATAGTAAAGCGAATAAATTAACAAATTTACTTTATTTCGAGTATTTAATATCTGCTAGTTACAGATCCTAATCCTTTTTGTTTCATTATGAACCACCCAGTTGCTAAGTAAAAAACTTGAAACGTTTACCGATATTGCACAAATCTTCAAAGCAGCCTTATCCTAAATTCCCTTAGCTTAGCGTAATGAACACAATAATAATTGTTAATTTTAATTGTCTCCATTATGGATTTCGACACATTTTATACAGTTCCATCCAGTGTTTCATACGAACATAAGAGAATTGAATTTCTGTGCACATAGGATGCTAAGTTCGTTATTTTCAAGGTTTAGCAATTGCATTTATGAAGGAAGTGCAACATATATAGAAATATGAAATAACTTTTTTAATGATCAACATCTTCATTAAGTTACAAAATCAGGACATGTACCTACACTGCAATGTCAAAAAAGGATATTTTGCTCTATTATGGCTGGTAATGATTCCAATCACGTTGAGAGACGTTAACGCTCATCATCAAGTACCTACTGCTCACTTGACTGTTTTTGTGCAGATATAAAGTTCGGTTATGTATGTTTTACTCCTATGGAATTTTAAATAAACCTAAACGATCAAACATATACAATTTCTGAAATGAACTGTTACATACACGGAAGTAATTAGGTATTAGAGCCCCATAAAAAATCATTACATATTTGGTCAATTTTGTTCAGGGCATCCTTTCTGAAAAGATTAAAACAGAACTTTCATTGTTTGTACATAAACTAAGAATCTTCGATATTCCTGCTTAAGACTTATATTTCGACAACCATTATTAAACAATCAGAAAATGGATTTCTAAACAAACGAGATAATGAACATATAATAAAATGCTATTATTCAACATTTTTAACATCAGGGTTGTCCGTCTTAACGTAGATGAACACTGAAGTCTGGATCAAGAAAACTGGAATCTGCGTTGAATTCTAAAAGTTATATCAAAAATCATGAGATGATGTTAGTTCCTAAAGTGAATTTTCAGGATGTTCAAAATTCAATTTTTTTAAGAAACCCTCAGCTCCAGTTCAACACCCTTCTGTCATACCTCGATTATCCAACCAAAAGAAACTCCAGAGAAACAAATATGAACAAGTACAATAATTGGCATCTATAAATGCCAATCAATCCCCTTTCCGGTGGCAAAAAACAAGAATGAAAATTCTCTTGATCCTCGCTCCATTTCGATCTTAACCCTAGCATCAAACAGGTGTAGTTAGAGATGCTATATCCAGGCGGTTGTGTCTGGCTAAAAACATATTTTTGATAAAAAAAAATAACTTTAGGCTTTTTCTCTTTTGATAGTAGGTATGATCTAACAGCATTAGAGTTGTTTATAAAACCTACCATTGAAGTTTCAACAAGCAACATATTAGTTCGTTTTGAATTGTTATTTGAAGAGTATCTAAGAAATGTCATTCTTCAACGTTCCGTTTCAAGTTTCACTCACTTCCTAAACTGAGCTATGACTTACCCGAGGATAAAGGCGTCTTTATCGAAGATTTTATGTCTTCTCCATTTCTACAACTACATAAAATCTTCGATAAAGGTAAATTATGTCGCTTGGGGTAAATTGAAGTGTACATCTTATAGAAGATCTGAAATATGATTAAGTCGCCATAATGTAGTGTTGGAAGGACAAAAAACTTCTTGAGGAAAGATTTTTTTATTCTTGTTTGACTGCAGGCTGTTTCCACTTTAGGCTCTACAAGAAATAACCTTTCATCGCTTTGTATGCTCTTATCTGCAGAACACAACAAGACTATACCGTTTTTTTTATGGGACACGTGATCCGAAATGCTGCGTTGTGATTGACTAAGATGTAAGATGTACCTATACAGGGTGGCCAATTAGTGCGACAAAGGTCAATATCTCCTGTACCATTGAAGATAGCGGAAAACTTTTTCCAAGAAAGTTATTAAGGGTTAAGAGATGCATCTTTTAAAATTATTTTCGACTATACAGGGTGCTCCATAAAAGCGGGACGGTAAAAAGTTCATGTTTTTTAAATGGGACGCCCTATATTTTATTGCATTTTTAGATTGTCTGAGAAAATGTAATAACAATAATGTTTATAGTTGCATTTTAAATTGAGTAGGCTATGAGTTATAAACAAGTGAAAATCGCAATTTTCCAACTTTAAACCCATTTACCACAAAAACGGCTCAAGATATCAGAAAACGGCTTACATGACCCTATCTTAAATTTTTATCTGGTATCCTACTGTATAGTTTAAATGTTTATGCAGGGTGATGGAAAATCTGATAATTTTCACCACCTTGTATAAACATTTCAACTGCATAATTGGATGCCTTATAAAAAGTTAAGATAGGAACATGTAAGCCGTTTTTTGATATTATGGGCCGTTTTTGTGGTAAATGGGTTTAAAGTTGGAAAATTGCGATTTTCACTTGTTTATAACTCATAGCCTACTCAATTTAAAATGCAACTATAAACATTATTGTTATTACATTTTCTCAGACAATCTGAAAATGCAATAAAATATAGGGCGTCCCATTTAAAAAACATGAACTTTTTACCGTCCCGCCTTTATGGAGCACCCTGTATAGTCGAAAATAATTTTAAAAGATGCATCTCTTAACCCTTAATAACTTTCTTGGAAAAAGTTTTCCGCTATCTTCAATGGTACAGGAGATATTGACCTTTGTCGCACTAATTGGCCACCCTGTATATAGGTCCAGCAGAACAACTAGACGTGCTTTATACTTTTTTTTATACATTAAAAATTGTTTTTTTTTTTTTGATAGTATTGATGATAGGTACAGTCCTGGGGGGGTCTTTTACTATAAAGGGGCCTTCTTAGGAGATAAACGCTGCTAAAAAAATTGTATTTCCACCTGACCAACCCATTCCTCTTCCTGGTTATCAAGAAGATTATAAATACCAACCACTTTCATTCTCCTTCATCCCCATTCATCTAAGAGAGGTCTTCATAACTAACTGTCGTCCTCTTGGCTGGTCATCCTTCATGCCCATTTATTAAATCGCCGACGGCGTGCGGTAACTGTGTTAATAGTGACGAGGTGGGCACATTCAGTATCGCGCTGTACATCACCGTGCAGACCGTCCAAGTTAACAATTAGCATTACCAGTGCGTGGTTGCGCGGGTAACTCGGTGTGCGGTGATCTGCTTGTGCTGTGTTCTGTGCTTGTTTGAGTGTGACCGTGCGAGATAATCCGGTGATCTATGTACTTTTTGTAGAGTACCATGCATTGTTAATTTATTTAGAGTAAACTGGTAATGAGAAATTTTGCTTTTACGTATTATTATGGTGTGTGAACGTGAATAAAAGTAGTTTTAGTGTCAATAGCAACTAAAATTGTGTTGTTTAATGTGGGCTGATAACGAGACTTTAGGATGTACCTACCAGCACTAATACTTCCTCGTTTGTAGATATGAAATAATATAATAACCCATTGGATAATATTTACTTTAGGTGAAAATTTATGATTCAAAAAACAAATTGGAGCAAGTAAAGAGAGTTTATTCGAAACGCATTAATTAAGCTTGAACATTAAAGACCCTTAAGAATTATTTAATTATACCTTGGATTTTATTTCATCTCTACTTTTTTTCTTGATATTCACTTACTAATAACTTTATAAAAAGTTTTTTAAAGTTATACAGCTTTAGAAAAGATGCTGTAAACATGTAATTAGAAAAAAAAATAAATACAGGGTGATTTACTTAGCTCACCATCAAATTGTGACAAGCGGAAGGTTTCTGGTTGTGCATATTTTGATTGCCATTTCATTATTTTCGAAATAAAATTCTTTTACGCACAAGTGCTTAACAGTATGTTCCTTTGACGTAGGTATTTGTGCTTAAAAGTGAGAAAATGCCAATTAAAAGCAAGTTTCCATGAAACCTGACACTTTGACAATGTAAAATAACAATTAGCGCGGGCGGTAGCGTGACGGTTTGGGTCTCTACTGATAACTCGTTGAAGCTGCCATCGTCTGGGTTCAAATCCAAGCTCGGCATGATTGTCTGTTTTCGTTAATTAACCAATTTACATGCTTAAAACTTGTGTCTGCCTAAATAAGCTCGATCTCGAAGCCATATTACCAGAGTGGAGCAACTATGTCCTAACTATACACAGTTAAGGCCAATGCTCTCACTTTTTATCAAAAATAAAAACTAAAAATTATTTCTACAGGGTTTTTCTCAAGTAATGGTCAATGGTGAAGTGGAAGTTTCTTCGTTCCGAAATATTAATTGACACAACTTTGTTTAACCAATTGTTGATAATAAAAAAGATACAGCAGGTGGCAAAGCTGACATTTAAAAAATTTTTTTCGAAAGAATTTGAAAGATTGAAAACGCACGAACGTAAACATTTGGGAATAGACGTTTCGTGGTATGAGGAATCATAATTTTGGTTTGACCAAAAATTAATTGGTTAAAGCAAGTTGTGTCAGAACCGTAATATTTCGGAGCGAAAAATCTACCAATTCACCACGGACCATTACTCAAGCAACACCCGAGGAAGCATCCTGTAGAATTCATAATATATTTTGTTGTTTTACTTCGAATTTATAAGTAATTGTTTGTTTCTGGGCGACTTAACAAAAAATCTTGTGCTTATAAACGCGTTTCAAAAGAAGTGTTTCAAGCACTTGACGATTGTACAATTCGACCTCCAGCCATGTATGAGAATAATTTTCATCGCATGTTTAAAACACCCATATTTTGCAACTTGTATCCCGGAATAAGATCACTATCCAAAGTATACAAATTGCCCATCTTATGTAAAAGCCCCATTATTATTTGTATTAAGTATTTATCATTTGTTTTTTGTGATGTTAGTAGAAGTCGGGTTTGTTAGTGGTATTGAGAACAACAGACACGTGCCCTAAGATCATGGGGGAGAGGACTGGCTACCCCTCGTTAATCACCACGAACAGGCCCAACTTCTACTGATGCTTCACTATTCGTTAGGTCCACAGATGCCCAAAGATATAAACACATGACAAAATGTGGCTTATTTTACGTTTCATTTTTCATATTCTGTGGTGTGCGGCTCGAAGAGACCATATATTTATTTGAATATTAGGTGATATTTGAGAATTCTTGGGATTTGGGTTCTAATACAATTTGCCACAATACCCTTTTTTAGTTGGTTCTTAATTAGTTGAAACTTTTAGTTCCAAACTTCCGCATAGTATGTGTAGTTTGTTTCTAACTAATGTTACATGCTGATGAGTTCATAATAAGGACGAAACGGTACCATCCGTGTCTTCAGTTTCACATCACTTCCTGTGCGATAGTTTTCTAATTGGTTATGTAAAAGGAACCTATAGTGGCTATTGAATTGGAACCTAAATCCGAAGAACTCTCAAATATTACATAATCTAACTGGTTCAAGAATAAAATAATATAAAAATAAATAAAAAATTACATTCAGTTCCGCATATTATTCATAACGTTGTTATTTACAATATTTTTTATAAAAATTCCGAAACATGTCGATTATACAGGGTGTCCCAGCTTATTCGAAGCGGTCTCTGTAGGTCAAACGATTGACTTTTTCAAAAAACTTTTTGAAAATTCAAGTAGAGAATCACAATGGCCATAATTTAAAATTATTGTGGAGTATACAGAGTGTCCCATATGACAGTGGCATATCAAAGTTATGTTTTTTTAAATGGAATGCTCCTATGTTATTGCATTTTTAGATTGTCTGAGAAGAGAAAATAAGATTGGCTTTTACAGTTGGTGTTTAAATTCAGAAGTTTTTGAGTTATAAACAAGTGAAAATCGTCATTTTTCAAGTTCAATGCCCTGTACAACGAAAACGGCTAAAGATAGAGAAAAACGGCTTACATGTCCCTATTTTACTTTTTCATGTACTATCCTATGATGTAGATGAAATGTTTATACAGGGTGATAAAAAATTTGAAAAATTCTGAGATTTCTCCACGTGTCGCCAAATAAAAAAATCAAAGAAAGTACAAATGTTTCTACACCATAGGATAGTACATAAAAAGTTAAAATAGGGACATGTAAGCCGTTTTTCTCTATCTTGAACCGTTTTCGTTGTACAGGGCCTTGAACTTCAAAAATGACGATTTTCACTTGTTTATAACTCAAAAACTTCTGAATTTAAACACCAACTGTAAAAGCCAATCTTATTTTCTCTTCTCAGACAATCTAAAAATGCAATAACATAGGAGCTTTCCATTTAAAAAAACATAACTTTGATATGTCACTGTCATATGGGACACTCTTTACACTCCAAAATAATTTTAAATTATGGCCATTGTGATTATGTACTTGAATTTTCAAAAAGTTTTTCGAAAAAGTCCATCGTTTGGCTTACAGAGACCGCTTCGAATAAGCTGGGACACCCTGTATTTGTGAAAAAAGTCATTTTTTTAATCACATTTTTGATCTGTGACGTCATATTTCTTTTTTTTATCATATTTTTTTAAAATCAACCCCAATTTTAAGTTGTTTGTCAAGAATAGATTCTCTTCTTCGTGAATTCAACGATACCACATACTAGGGGTTTATTACTACCTATACTGACAAGATTTTAGCTTAAAATAGTGATTGATTTGAGTTTTTTGCCAATTACCTAATTATCTTAATTGGTCAAATTGTCGGCCAAGCACTTTTATCGGCCAAACACTGTCCAGCATGCTTTGTATACACGCTGATTGACATCCGGAGCGATACTTTTTATTGATATGCGAATTCTATGCTGTAGATCTTCTGTAGAATTGTTGGCACTATTGATGTAAACCCTTAACTTTAAATACCTCCAAAGAAAAAACCTAAAGGTGTCAAGTCGGGTGAGCGCGCAGGCCATTCTATCGGTCCTCGCCGCTTCATCCACCTGCCCCCGGAACAACGTTGTTGAGAAATAGTCTAACATTAACACCGAAATGAGGAGGAGCTCCATCCAGTTGAAACTAAATTCACTCGTGGGGTATATTGTTATTCGCATCGTTAGGAAAAGCAAGTGTTAAGGATGGAAGGAGTTCTTCCCGCAAAAATGTAAATACCGCACTGTATCTTATCAGCGAATAGTAATAAACCTTGGTATGTAAAATCTTTGTATTCACAAAGAGGATGAGAATCAATTCCTGACAAAAAAACCGGTGTTGCTATACAGGGTGGGCCACGGTATACGAAACGGAAGATTATGGCCGTGTCTCTGGATTTTAGGATCTTTTTATTTTTGGAGTGGATAGATACCCGGCAGAGGTACGTTTTAAAATTATATTCATATTGTACAGGGTGTCCCAAAAGCATAAAACATATCAAAGTTATGTTTTTTTTAAATGGAATGCTCCTATGTTATTGCATTTTTAGATTGTCTGAAAAAAGAAAATAAAATTGGCTTTTACAGTTGGTGTTTAAATTCAGAAGTTTTTGAATTATAAACAAGTGAAAATCGTCATTTTTCAAGTTCAAGGCCCTGTACAACGAAAACGGCTGAAGATAGAGAAAAACGGCTTACATGTCCCTATTTTAACTTTTTATGTAGGTACTATCCTATGGTATAGAAACATTTTACGCTTTCTTTGATTTTTTTATTTGGCGACGCGTGGAGAAATCTCAGAATTTTTCAAATTTTTTATCACCCTGTATAAACATTTGATCTACATCGTAGGATAGTACATGAAAAGTTAAAATAGGGACATGTAAGCCGTTTTTCTCTATCTTCAGCCGTTTTCGTTGTACAGGGCCATGAACTTGAAAAATGACGATTTTCACTTGTTTATAAGTCAAAAACTTCTGAATTTAAGCACCAACTGTAAAAGCCAATCTTATTTTCTCTTTTCAGACAATCTAAAAATGCAATAACATAGGAGCATTCCATTTAAAAAAACACAACTTTGATATGTTTCATGCTTTTGGGACACCCTGTACATTATGAATATAATTTTAAAACGTACCTCTGCCGGGTCTCCTCTATCCACTCCAAAATTAAAAAGATCCTAAAATCCAGAGACACGGCCATAATCTTCCGTTTCGTATACCGTGGCCCACCCTGTATATGTATATGATGACGTCACAGCTGAAAAATGTGACTTGATATCATTTGATGTCATATTTACAAATAAAATCGAATTGTTTCGTGATTTGAAAAAAGAAAAAGTGGAAAAAAGTTACGAATATTATGCGGAACTTTATCACCACGCTAATTAATTAAGTTTTTTTTCGAGTCGTGAATAATTCCCTGATAAGGCTACTTGCCGTATCACAGCCAATAGAGTTTGTAATCTTATCTCTATTTTTTGGTAAATATAGAAATAAAGACTTTAATAGTGTTTGTGTAATTAATTTTAAAATTTCGTCTTCTTTTCATGTTGTTTCGTTTGAATGTGGTATCTAGCAGATCCAGACATTACCCAGTCCTATAGGCTAGGAAGCCCCTACTTCGAATAGGGAAATAGTTTGGTGAAGAGTTCATTATCAGTAACATTATCTTCGGATGCTTTGCCTGAGAAATATTTAATAAAAATATTCATTCATGTTTTTGAAAAAGAGCCTCCTTCCAGAAAACATTACTCGAAGGGGAAACTTATTTTTTGTTAGTTAGGCAGCAAAGTTCTCTAAATGAAGCTCTTTCTATTTAAAACTCAATCTTTCTATTTATAAATCAAAAATATACATTAATGAAGTTTTGAAATCAATGAATTTAAACTCTCTACGGAAAGGGGAGTAAATTACAACCATAAGAGCTCTTTGCTGAGAGGAATATGACTATGATCTATTTGGACCCAGGAAAGAACATCTCAATTTTATATGGCACCGTTATATAAAAATTTACATTTTTGTCGGTATAATTACAACAAAACAATGGGGATAGGCTGTCTGTTGTAATATAGCGTGCAAATTTTCCGACTAAGGATTGTATTATTACTTACTATACTTACCTATAAAATTTATTTTAATGAAACCGCAAAAACAAACATTATTTCCTTGCAGTTGATGCTAATTTTAAAAGCGCCTAAACCAGAAATTCTTTACATAGAAAGCTGCTTCTATTATATCAATTTTTTTAGCACTTTCATACTTTCTACTTACAATATAGATTCCTAAGAAAATCTATTGCAAGCATGGACTCATTTTACCCTAAATTTTTGTCAATTTTAAAAAAATTCTCTTAAAATATGCCAAGGAGAGAAAGTTTAAAAAAAAAATTCACCGGAGTATTACCTATTAGCGTGAAATGTAAAGAAAATCTTCGGGGTATTCGAGAAAGAGATGTGTTTCCGCTCAGTCGATTCTGTAATAGCCCCTACACTACGTACTAGTTTATTAATTCAGGTTTATTGGTTCAGTCGTGTTTGTAATTTTTCATTTAATATATTTACAGAAGTATAAAAATCAATTTAATGGAGTGGAAGTTCTGGTAGGCTGATTTCAATCAATAAAGTTGTATGAATTTCTGCTGCAACGAGTTGATGTATAGGTACAGGGTGATTCATTATAATGTCGCCCCCCTTTAACTTTGTTATTTCATGTGTCCCAAAAAAATTAAAAGTGGGGTTATGTAGGTGCTAAAAAAGACTTTTTTATACGTGTAACAAAAATTTGAAAGTAGATCAGTATACAGGGAAAACCACAAATTTAATTTTTTTTTCAATGGATCACCCTATATATGAATTTATTTTTCGATTCCTCGTAAAATTCTAAGCATAACTTATATAACATACCGTATACCTAAATTCAAAGGCTTCTGAAATATTCGCATTTGAAACATCATCAAATATTTTATAAAACACCTCTTGCAAATCAAGAAATCTAACAATAAAATGCTCTTCTGGGCCTCCATTTTTTTCAACACATTTTATAAGGGTTTATAAGGGTTGTTCGCATTTTCTCCAATGAATCTGTTATGAATTCTGGGTTATTTTAATTTAAATTATTAATTTTAATCCGTATCAAATCTTTTAGATGATCGAGGTTTTCAATTTGGTATAGTTACACGGTTTTTTAAATAGTTTCAAATGCGAATATTTCAGAAACTATTGAATTTAGGTATACGGTATGTTATATAAATTATGCTTTGAATTTTACGAGGAATCGAAAAATAAATTCATATACAGTGCATTTATTTTAAGTGTTGCCATAGGGAATAGCATGTAAAAAAATACACCCTATGTTAACTTATGTTGTCTTGTACTTTGGAAGTCGTTTTTAATTTTCAATAATAGTACATGTCGTCTACTTTACAATACGACCTTTCAGAAAAGCCGGTCATTGTTCAATTTTATGATACAGGCTGTCCCATTGAGGTGAAAAAACTGTAAGAAACGGTAAGAGATACGAAGTCGGTTACATTACAAAAAAGTTGCGCTGTTTTGAGACGAGTATTTGGTAATTTTTTTTTTCTCAATATTCCCAGAATTTCCTGAAATATCCTGAAAAAACTTGAAACATGCAGATTTATTATTTTAGCCGTATCTTCTTTATTATTAAAAAAAAAATTATTATTTTTTGTAGGTTTACATAAGCCGTAATGAGCTACTTATTTGACGTTTCAAAAATTTCCAAAGCCGACTAGATTTTAGGATTTCCAAAGTCAACTTTGGTTTTTCTTATTACCGCCATTTTGTTTTTCATGCCATTCGCTATAGAGAAAATCAAGGAAACAAAAAATCCATTACATTGCAAATAAATAAAAAAAAATATTTTTCTTTTTCAAATTTATAGAAAAAATTTTTTTTACCGAATGTCAAAAAGTGCATTTTTTAAGTGTTGCCATAGGTAATAATATGTAAAAAATTACACCCTATATTAACTTACGTCGTACCCATTGTAATTTAGAAGTCGTTTTAAATTTTCAATAATAGTATACCTACATGAATGTCATGTAGGTACTTTACGATACAACATGTCAAAAACCGGTCCTTTATAAATTTTAATATTTAGTCCTCATTTGAATTATTAAACTTTAATAAAGGAGTCAGAATAAACAAGGTGAGTTAAAATTATTAATTTATTAGAGAACATGTGAACATTTTTTATTCAAAAATAAAAAAACAATAAAACCCAAATAACTAAGCAAACTAACAGAAATTAACTGAAACAATAAAACGAAAACCTTTTGAGCGATTTATTTGATAATTTCAGATTATTTTTGTTAAAAATTTTTTCTATAAATTTGAAAAAGAAAAATATTTTTTATTTATTTGCAATGTAATGGATTTTTTGTTTCCTTGATTTTCTCTATAGCGAATGGCATGAAAAACAATATGGCGGTAATAAGAAAAACCAAAGTTGACTTTGGAAATCCTAAAATCTAGTCGGCTTTGGAAATTTTTGAAACGTCAAATAAGTAGCTCATTACGGCTTATGTAAACCTACAATAAAATAATAATTTTTTTTTAATAATAAAGAAGATACGGCTAAAATAATAAATCTGCATGTTTCAAGTTTTTTCAGGATATTTCAGGAAATTCTGGGAATATTGAGAAAAAAAAAATTGCCAAATACTCGTCTCAAAACAGCGCAACTTTTTTGTAATTTAACCGATTTCGTATCTCTTACCGTTTCTTGCAGTTTTTTCACCTCAATGGGACAGCCTGTATCATAAAATTGAACAACGACCGACTTTTCTGAAAGGTCCTATTGTAAAGTAGATGACATGTACTATTATTGAAAATTAAAAACGACTTCCAAAGTACAAGACAACATAAGTTAACATAGGGTGTATTTTTTTACATGCTATTCCCTATGGCAACACTTAAAATAAATGCACTGTATAGGGTGTTCCATTGAAAAAAAAATTAAACTTTTGGTTTTCCCTGTATACTGAACTATTTTCAAATTTTTGTTATACGTATAAAAAAGTCTTTTCTAGCACCTACATAACCCTACTTTTAATTTTTTTGAGACACATGAAATAACAAAGTTAAAGGGGGGCGACATTATAATGAATCACCCTGTACCTAAGCGAAATATCAACTTTTGAGCTTACAGTCATGTTGAATCTTTGATTACTGTTTATTGGAAAACGAACATAGATACTTACAAGCACACTCAGACACAAAACCTATTAATTTCTAAAACCGTTAACTAAGCCATTTCCTATAAAAAGAATACAGGAGAATGTACTAAGTTATATAGCTACCGAGCTATCCATTGTCCGTAGATTCAAACAATTAATCTGTTTAAATTTAATATTGTTTCATTAATTTTTTAAGATGTGTTAAATTTTATCTTCTAATTATCTTAGATGAATGATCACTCTTAGATATGGCTCCATTTTTTTCATAAAAAATTGAATTTCCAGTTTTCGATTAAAAATCGTACGAGAAATAATGAGCATCAAATTTATTATTTTTTATACGTCTATACAGTGTTTCACAAAATATGTGTCGGAAAATGAAAGCTAAGACTCCCTGGTTTGTTCTAAGAAAAAGAGTTTCCTATTAACAGAGCTCCGCAAATGTATCTACCGTTTTCGGTATACCTATAGGGTGTAAAAAAAATTTTTTCATCTATTTGACGATATCTCAGGAACCGTTTGAGAAATAAAACTGAACTTTTTTACACACCTTATCATCAATATTACCTACTTTTTGAGGGTAAGTTATTTTTTTTTTATTTAGTACCTAGTGAAACAAAGCATTAAAAAAAATATCAAAGAAGTAATGTTTTTGTCCACAACAAAACATGTTGCAACTGTTATATGTTTCTCCGCCACTGCCATAGGGGAAAAAAATTTAAGTATCGCTTAAAATGTAAATAATATTAATGATAAGATATGTCAAAAAATTCAGTTTTATATCTTACTTATAGTTCATGAGATATCGTCAAAAAACTGATTTTTTTTTAGAACTCTGTATCTCGAAAATATTATGTGCAAAGAGACCGTTTGGGAAATGTAACCTTGATGTCATCTTTAGAAATAAATATTTTCCAAATTTCTATTAATAAATTAATGAATCCATAAAATATTATAAAACATAAGATTTCTATTTCAGGAGTTTTTGTGGACTTTTTTTGCTTTAAAAGTTATAAGTTGTTACGTAAAACATACAGCGATACCTACCTAACATAAGGCAGATATATTAATTATAAGCATCGTTATACGCTTAAATTATATTCGTTATTAAATTAAGTCTTTCATTTGGTCATTAGCCGGTTATTCCTACTTACTATACGCACATTAATAATAGTGAATACAGAGATCTCTTCTACTCGTATATATTGCTTGAAGCTTCAAGCTCATTATCTTACTTGGAGACTAATCAAGGCTAAAAGGTTTATTAAATAAATATTACATTGCAGTCTGTCGATTTGGGAACGAACATAATATCACCTACTGCTTATGCCTCTACATGTAGGTAATAAATATATCTAAAATATCTGAAAAATTATTATAAAATAGGAAGGGGGAAATATTATTACAAAAAAAGAAACAGTTCCTTATTCAATCTCTTACAGATCTATAAAAGCCTCGAGCCATGAAATGTTTATTCCCACTTTATTGAATATTTTAAACCTACTTCAATGGCTAAATGAGAAAGAAATTTCTATTCGGCGGCAATATTTACAAAAATACTTACTTAATTTCGAAAAAATAATTTGAAAATTCAAAGGATTTATTTAAGTAAATTAGTTAATTTACTTTTTTATCAATAATTTTTATATCCAATTTAAAAAACCATTGATTTCATGGTCAAAATGCCTCCGAATTCTGTGAAAGATTATAAGTCAGCTCCACTTTTGTGCTAATCAGCAAGTAATAAAATCTGACTCGCAAAAAAGTTAACCAAAGATATCCAAAGAAAAAATGAGGCGTGTCCAATAATATTCCTGGAAAACTGAACTATACTGAAAAAATTACTAATCAATGAATTTCATCGAAACCAGTTAAACTTGTGCAATCAAAGGAGCACGTCACCTTGCACAAGACGTACCTAAGACGTACTTCAAGACTAATAATTGAGTTGCATTTTTTTTTTGTGGATCAAGAGTTATCATTGCTCGACCTTATTTTTTTTTTTTGTATAATACGTACTTATAAAACCATGGCGTGGTTAACGTAAAAATTTCAAGAATAAGAAGATTTTAATTTTATTAAGTATAGAAAAAAATGGAACTAGTTTCCATAGGAACAATGGAAAAATATTAGTCATAAAATATTATTACTGGTTATATGCTTTAATGCGTTGATATTTTGTTACTGTAAATTTACCTGATTGCATTTTATGTTTATGTGGATGTAGTTGTTTCTCTTTGCTTCTTTAATAGGATCACAATGAGCTTAAAACCTCAATATTTTTCTTCTCGATCTACCTTCTAAAATTCTTAAATTTTTTTTATTTTATTTTCTGGTCTTATACATACAGGGTGATTGATTGAAACGCCACATTAGAAAAAATTCGACTTCCAAATGATCTATGAATCTGAAATTTGGAACTTAGGCAACATACCTAATAACGAGTCAAAATGAAATATTACCAAGATGGCAGCACATTTAAAAATGGCGAAAGCAATGGCCATAGGAAGTGCTTTTGGACACCCTGTGGGCAAATACCTACTTAAAGGTGTCCCAGAATAAAGGGGACAAACTTTTAAGGTATAGATTGTTTACTTGATTTTAAGACAAGAAGTCTTAATGAACCTACCCTCTAAATTGAGTATTAGCGAAGTTACAGAGTGTTCAATGTTGCAAAAAAAATACGTTTTTTGTATAACTCACAAACGGCTTAATATTTTATTATGGAATTTTTTGTGTTGTTTTTAATTAGTCTAATATAACAGCAATAATTACCTGTGTGTAACTTGAACCAGGAACGTACGGTAGATAGGAGTTCAACTTGTGTACCCCCTAATTTTTACGCTACTGGATAAATTTTGGTTTTGACATATTTTTCCAAAAACTAAAAATTTCTGGTTTTTGATTTTCTGGTAGAAATTTCTGGTAGAAAAAGTGGATAAGATTTGTTATGTAAATTTCCAACAGTTTTTGAGATTATGAAATATAAATTATGAATTATTATGAAATAGGTGAAAGTTCATTAACATGAAACAATTAAAATAAAAATAATTTGAGCTCATAGGGTTTGGAATCGCGACTGGGATTTTTTCGTGATCGGGGGATTTGGAGAAGAAGAAACCTAGTGTCAAATTTGCAAGTTTTTTCAAACGTTGAAAAACATTGCCGAAAAACCTATAATTTGTTGTCCTTCTCGAATGTCCAAATCGTATACATTTCTCAATATCTCAACATATCTCGGGAGCATCAATTTAAGCTTGCTAAGGAGAGTTTCAGATCCCGACTCAGACAAGAATTCTTGCCAAACCGAGTTTTTGAAATTTGGAATCGACTACCTCCAGAGGCTGTCGGCGCTCCAAGCGTCGGTGCCTTTAAGCGTCGCTTGGACGACTTTGGCCTATCATCTGGATAGGAGCTGTGTTGCGTGGTTGGCTGCTTTCGGTTAGATTGGGTAATTCATGTTCAATTTGACTCTTTCCCTCTTTTTTGCTCTGAATATTTTGTGCATTTTACTTGTGTGTATAACATTGTTAGGTATAAGTGGTATTTTCTTTTGTTTTTCATTGAGTCACATAGAATTGTTTCTTGCCTCTTTTCAAATTGTAATAATAATAATAATAAATCTCATAAACTGTTGAGCATTTACATGACAAACTTATGTACTTTCTGTACCAGAAAGATCAGGATTTTCCAAAAATACGTTGAAACCCAAATTTATGCAGTGGCGGAAAAATTTAAGGGTAAAAAATTTTGAGTCCTACCTACCGTGCGTCCCTGGTTCAAGTTACACACGTAATTATCGATGTTATATCAAACTAATCAATAGAAAAACAACCCAAAAAAATTCATAAAAAAATATTCTGCCGTTTCAGAGTTATGCAAAAAATGTATTATCATAATTTTTTTATTATTATCTGTTTATTATTATTAATGTATTATACAGGGTGTTGATTTTCAAAGTGGGCCATAGGGGATTAGTATTGCGAAAGTGGTTTTTGAGGATTCCTGCTCGCCGTTTAAACTGACAGAAATGGTTTTGGCATCAAAATGAAGCTAAAATTATTGCGCATAACGCTTGACATCAGAAATTAATTTAATTTCACGTTGTTTCCTAAAATTCTTCAGTAAAAATTCAAGTAATTGTTAATGTTTAATCACAAAATAGCATGCCTTGCCTAAACAATAATGACGTTTCTACGTTTTGACAATCCAATAATAAAACTTTATAAGTCAGTAGGTAATAATAAAGTCTGGTTCTATTTAAAAATGGGTTATACAAACCAAGAAAGAGTCTTTATGGTGAAAACCTACTGCACTGTAGCCAGTTACAGGAGGGTTCGCGATTTATTTGCCGTGAATTTTTTTAATAGACCAATGTTTTATTATTGTATTGTCAAAACGTAGAAACGTCATTATTGTTTAGGCAAGGCATGCTATTTTGTGATTAAAACATTAACAATTACTTGAATTTTTACTGATTTTAGAAAACAACGTGAAATTAAATTAATTCCTGATGTCAAGCGTTAGGCGCAATAATTTTAGCTTCATTTTGATACCAAAACCATTTCTGTCAGTTTAAACGGTGAGCAGGAATCCTCAAAAACCACTTTCGCAATGCTAATCCGCTAATCCCCTATGGCCCGCTTTGAAAATCAACACCCTGTATAACTTCGTTAATACTCGAATTAGAGGGTATAGGTTCATTAAGACTTTTTGTCTTAAAATTAAGTAAATATTCCTGGTACTTTAAAAGTTTGTTCCCTTTATTCTGGAACACCCTGTATAAAGTTTTTTCATTATTTTAGTATGAAGAATCAGCCTGTAAAGTTTTACCATACGCTAATAATAGACTACTTTCGACTTTCGGGAAACGGGGCTAATGAGCATAGGGGTACAATAAGCGCGCGCAAGCTACGAGGGCCTTACAGTAGTAAACACGCTGTATATAAATTACAATTTTCAAATACCAATACTTCTCAGTGAAGACCTTTCAAATTAAATCACGGTGCTTGATTCGATGTTCCTTTGCCACAGTAAATTAACTTCATGTAAAGTTAAATTGTTCAAAACTATCATGTACTTATTGCATTAGGCTCATAAATCATTAATATGTCATTGTAATTGCATATTAGTCTTATTATTTATATGAATAATTATTGTTGTAAGTAGTTATAATTACAGTAATTTATTTATAACTTCGTAATGTTATAAGTTCATCATTATTTCATCATTATTACAAGCGTAATTCAAATTATATTTTAAAGAAGGTAAAACAAGATGAGGACTTAACTCTTGAATTAGCCATCTTGTTTGTAGACTCAAAAAAGTATTTTTTAAAAGAAGATTTGTTGTTCCCCGAAAAAATGGGCTAATTACGAAGCGAATTAATTTCAATTAAACATCAAATTTTTTGCATTCTTGATATGAATACAGAGAGCGCCCAAAAGTCAAGTGGCGCCAGTATTATTCAAAATTTTAAATTTTGAGCATAGTTAATTAGACAATTCAAGTCAGGGCGTTTTCGGCAAAAGGTTTCTTAAAAATGTTAAATCGTGTATTTAGCGAAAGCTTTAGCGAAAGACTTGAATTAATTATTATGTGCAAAATAATAATAAAAAAATATTGACGTCAGTCTCTTTTGGCGCTCTTCGTACTCGTTTGTAAAATCGATTGTAAAATCAATGTAACTTTTGGACGATAAAAATTTTTATAAAAAGTTCCAAACAAAAGTTGTCAATATATCCTCATCAACAATTTTGGTAATCATTATTTTTCACGCGCAAGCAATATGTACCGAGATAAGTACATGATTTCATCCCTTAAATTAAACATGCATGGGGATTGACCATCCTTCGGCATATCTGAGAGAGAAAACTTGGCTATAGAGTATTCCATTGGCACTCCCTACCTCCCAATAAAATTCCATTGAACTTCTAATAATTAATCTCATTAGAATTGGCTTTTCACACCAAACTAATAAGAGGTCTTCATAATATGTTAATTTATCTAGTAAAACAAATAAATTAAAAAATCTGAAAATAACAGCATTAAAAATGTCCATGATATAGGAAATCAAAAATATTAATAGAAAATTGTTAAGGGCTATAGGCAAAAGTCTTTTCTTAAAGTGTGGTCTTTATTATAATATCAACGTTTCGACCGAACAATTTGGGTCATCTTCGGGATTCTAAAATGACAAAAAGGAAACAGTTAACGATATAGCAGCTACTTATTTACTAAACATAACTTACAATAATTTGACCAATTCAATAGGTCTGGAAACATTTGGTAATTAAAAGAATTAAAAAATTTGTAATTTCTCGTCAACTATTTTCTTTGACAGATGTTTTGTCATTGAAAATTTATAATAATTATTACATAATAGTAGGTATTAAGACTAGGAACAATTGAAATAATATAAATATAATAATTACAGAATTTTTGATTGATATTATTGTTTAAAAAATTGTAAATTGTAAATAAAAATAAAAATTAGCTAGGTAGTTAATTTTTGTTCATTGTTTTTTAAGAATTTTTGTTATGTATGTCTGTTAATTTTGTTGTCATATAATAATATGGAGTTGTAAATAATGTTAAGGTCGTTTATATCTGATTTGGTAAATTTATATTTATATCAAAAATATAAACACCTGAATCGCAAGACGATGAAAGATGCTTCGGAAACACTTCACCAAAGTAGAGAATGATTCCGAAAGCTGCCCATACCTACTCGCAAATCTGTTTTGGAAAAATACTTTCTAAAGAAACTGCTACGTGAATACGGAGCTACTTGAAATAAGGAAGCCGGAATTCACATTAAATGACAGGAAGTGATTGAAAATTGAAGCTACTCTAGCAGTTTATCTCTTTGGAAGTCCCAAATGTTCCATATAAGTTTTAATCTTCCTGCTTTGCTTAATCAGGAATAATTCATGATAGGTACGTGTTATAATAATACTAATAATAAGTCTATTAATCAAAACTACAATTTTCATGAAAAATTTAAGAAAATAAAAGCACCTTATAAATGAAACTAATCAAACGGGCTCGAGTTGAAGAGTACCTACCTCCAATTTCAGCGAAACCATGACCCTCAGACTATCATTATAAAAGTACGTCGTTTCAGTTTGTGTATGTCTTGTATTGATTTGATGCACAAATTTAAATAAAGTAAATTTGCACGAAAGCGCTGAATTCGTGCACGAGATCGCTGAATACGCTTTATTTTAAAACAGACACACATGAACTCCTGGAAATTTAAAATATACCCCAACTAAGGCTTTACAACTGCACCCTCAATACAGCTTTACGCCCTTCAACCCCCAAAATTATCCCCTACTTGTTTTTTTTTTTCAAATTAGACTAATAGTTTTTTTTTTTGGCTTGCTTGCCAACCCATCAACGTTGCCAAGAAGTAGAAAAGAACACAGCTTTAGGAATTTGAAAATTGAAAATTATAAAAAAAATACTACATTTGGGAAATTTTAAATAACCTGTCCATCCCTATACTTTCAGCTTCAGGATTACTAAATAAAATGAGATGCGATTTTTAAAAATCTAAGCCTTCTAAGCACTATGTTCTTTTTTCTTCTTGGCAATGCTATGGTCTTATGCTGAAGATAGTTTATTGTTTTTGGAAAACTAAATAAATATGTCCAGATTTTCAAAATCAAATGTTTTTGTATTCAGAACAAAGTCAGTAATCTGCCGAGCGAAAAAAAAACGATAGGGGAGTAATTAAAAAAAAAAAAACGAGTAAGGGAAGATTACTTGGGGGATTGAAAGGCGTAAAGTTTAAATTTTCAAAATTTTATCTGTTTCTGTTTTGAAATAACGCTTATATTCCTTGATAAAGAAAATTTGGGACACCCTATCATTAAAGATTCCCAAAATCTATCTCCTAATATGGGCAATTTTCATATCTTGCTAAATACAGAGTCGATTGAAATCTGGAAAATGCTGAGAAACTGAAAAATTGAGATTTCTTTTTTTTCACTTTTCATTGAATTGATTTTGTTTGTAGGTTTACATAAGCCCTCATAAGTTATCTAAATGACATTTCAACGGTAAATGACATGTCGGTACCTAGGTATAAGAAACTGTATTTTTTTTTCGAAACATATAAAAGATAAAAATTTGAAGAACATTTAATGTTATTAATTTTTGGTTTCCATGATTTTTTTAATACCGAACCACATGAAAAAACTTCAAAGCGGCCTGAAGAAAAACGAGCAAACGTACAAAAAATAATTTATTTATTTTTAATAATAAAAAGATTGGGCTAGAACAAGGAATGTCAATTTTTTGTTTTTTTTCAGAAAATTTCAGTAATGGCTGATTTTTTTTTCAATTAAGTTATTAAATAAAACTAAAATATACATTATTTTATGCGGGTAAGCTCTTATCCGAGTTTTCTGCGATATTTAAAAAGCGTAAGCGAGTTAAATGAAAAAATACACGGTGGATTCGGCTTGCGCCATAGGATGCAACCCCAGGCAGCCAAAACGCATGCCAACAACTGGGTGCAGTGCCTCCCGGTGTGCGTGAAGGTAGGAGAAGGCCTACTATCCAAAAATTTTACAAAAGGTGAACGACATATCGCAAAACAATATGCCATTCATTGATGTCATGCTGTGAGTCAGGGGTGGAAATTGTAGACACGTGTTTCGTCCTAATTGGGACTCTTCAGTACAATGTTCTTGCTAACCCACAGTTCAACCTTAGTCACTAAGCGAGTTAAGGCTGTTGAAGTTAGAATTTCGACGTCACAACAGCCGCGGTAACTCAAGAAACGGATATTGAACGTTTAGATAAAGTGCATTGTGCGGTGTATGTAACTGCAAAATTTTACTAAGTATAGGCCATGTTTAGTTATCTATACCTATCTCGAAATGGAAAGCAGTAATCGAAATGACGTTTTTGCCATTGTCATCAAGAAACTCAAGAGAATTGATTCAGAAAAACAAATTTTAAGTTGCCAATGCCTTTAAGAACACATAACATGCTGAAATTTGTCGCTATTAACCGCGACTTTGGAGAACGTCCTTTGATAATTGAATATTTTTAGATAAAAAAATAAAATAGAAATTTTTAATCAAAAAATTCAAAATATTTGCAAAAGTAAGTTACTTCATCATTATAATAATAATAATAATTGTCATAAATTGTAGAATTAAATAATAATAGCATTGTTTGAAGGTATTTTATACCTTACACTGAATCTCTTTGTCGTGATTGCATCTACTAGAAAATCAATCTGGCCTCATCAAAGAGAAAATAGCTTTGGAGTTTCAAAAAAGATACAAAATTGAAATTGACTGTAATTTAATCTTAGCACATTCACTGGAAGTGCGAATAATGTTTTTGCTGAGCTAAATGTTCAATTCGTAGAGAAAGTAAAATTTTTAAGGTTCAATAGAATTCCAAACTAACGGAAATATTAGATTAGTTTTGCATAACAGTTGACTGGTATAATAATTCATGGCAAATACATCCGCTTTTATTTTATTAATCTCTCTAATGTTTACCTAATAAGAGTATACCTATTATAAGTCCTCTGTTTTTACGAGTTTTCGAATTTCCGCTATTCCAATAAAATAGTACCTACCTAGGTGTGACCACTGTGACCTGTATAAATATTACTAAGTACGCATATTATTGGAGATATTCATAAATGGTAATAGAATTATTGTAATAAAAAGTTAATATTCACACGAGAATATTATCTCGTATAGACAAGATTTATTATTATAGGCAAAAGCAGGGAAAATATAACGATTATTATACATTCTCAAGTAATATCTTGTTTGATGTTAGCTATGGACCATTACGCAGGCTACCATACATCATTAACGAGAAGGCTATGAGTATGTTGACCGTCTTAAAAAAGCTAACTGATCAGTGCTTGAACCCCACGTCTTAACGATTAACCTTCGATTCAGATTGCTAAAAGTTTTTTCAATAAAACTCATCAATTTTTATATATATATTTTTTTGCTTTAATGGTGAAGGGAGATTTTTTGCTTCAATAGAACGAGGAAAGTGGAAGTGTTAATTTTTTCGAATTATAATAAAAATGTTAATGAACTCATCCAAATATACAAGTTCAAAATATAGCAGAGCTACGTTTATTATTGTACGAAGAGTAAACCTTAAGTTCCATTTATTTCTTTGTGAAAGGTTTACTTTAGCAGATACATACTGTAACAGAACGACCCCTGGCCCGTTGGTCTGTGGTGAAAAGCCACTGTGTGATCGTCTAGATTTCCGAATTTCTCCTAATAGGACCGTTGTGTTGGTACCGATACAAAAGATTAGGTAATTTGTCTGTAAACAAGCCTAAACACGAATGATAAACAAAAGTCCAGCATTTTAAATCATTAACTAGATTAATGGTTAAAGAGTCGTGGTCTGTAGTATGGTCAGCTAATAATCACGTTGAGGAGAACAAAGATCTTCGAAGATCTTCGGAGAGAACGGAGCCAACATGCTCTGGGTAATAAATCAAGGTGTGTAGAAAAATCTACAATAATACAGTTGATTAAGGTTTAAATCTGAAAAGCACTCGAATGACGAGTAAGGTAAATCACCAGGTATAACAGTGACAAATGCCTAAGGGCAAGGTAACATATGTGACATAAAGGTCGCCTGACGAGGCAGCAACGACGGGTGCAATAAAAGGTACAACAAGACAAATAACAACAAGGTATACAAAGTGACAACTAAATACAGTATCACCCAGGTTATGAATTAAATAAACGGAGGTGAAATAATTCACTCTCCCAGGCAAATCAACTGTGAAAATAAAAATCATTAAATAAAAGAGAATCGGAAGGAACGATTTTATAAAAGATGCAAGTCAGCATTCAGGAGAAGTGGCAACCCTGTACTCGAATGAATTGAAATCAAAGAAGCTAGGAAAAGGAAATTAGGCAAGGAAAATCATCGAATAGGCAAACAAGACAGACATTCCCGCCATAGCCATGGTAGTCTGTAACCAACATGGTTGTATTCTTTAATTAATTCAAGCAGTTGCTTGAAATGAAATCAAAGAAACTAGAAAAAGGAAATCGGTAAAGAAAATACTAGGTAAAGAAAATCGTCGACTAGTTAAAAAGACAGACATTCCCGCAATATACCGGGTAGTCTGTAAACGAAACAAAAGCAAAACGAAATAATAAGAAAGCACAGGTGTGCAAAAGAGTGGAATCCGAAATGGATTGGAGTTTGAAAAATGCATGAAAGGGATCTCTCTTCGCTTTCAATTTTTTTGTACTCTCTATGCAAAATCACAGCCCCTCTCGCACTTCACCATTTTACGCTCTTGCAAACGAATTCTCTCGCTCATCATTCGCTTTCAGACATCCGACAGGAAGTCCACAGTTAACAACAAGTCGTAGTAAATTTCCCCGCTTTTCTGTGGGAAATCCCAATCAACCAAGATACAATGAGTCATAGTAGGTTCTTTGCGCATCCGTTTCGGCCATAGTAATCCTGGCATACCTCAATCAAAGAGCAGGGGTGACTACGGTAAAAACTGCGGTAAAACACAACGAGGAAAACACAGCGGTCCTATTAGGGGAAACCCAGAGGAAAACTAGACGATCACACAGTGGCTTTTCGCCACAGACCAACGGGCCAGGGGTCGTATCGTTACAATACTTTAAACTTCCCTTACCTATACTTTTACAAAAAACATTTGTTCAAATTTGGGAATGATTGCTTCTTTCATTTCTGCCTATTAAACTGAAGGAAACCTTGACCTACCTAAGATGCAAAAATAATTTCCACTAATAATTGTAAGCTTTATGCCTTAAGTCATAAGCAATCTTGGGATATATTATTCATGGTGCAGGCCTTGTGGTTTTCCTTCCCATTACCATTTAGATAAATGATTGGAAAACTACAGAATAAATTAAATCAAACTTCTTTGTTTCAGGAAAACCTAATTCACTCTGGACTTAATTGATATACCTACCCACATCGATGCTTGGCTAGTCCCCAACTATGGGTAACACCCACATAACCTCGTCTTCAATCTCCGGTCGCAGCGGGGGTGGCGGTGGTGGAATGTTGTTCCTCTTGCAGCGCACCTGGACTGTTATCGTCTCCGAGCGTTGGTCTCGACGAAGACAACGCAGACCTTCCACCGCCGTCACTAGTGAGTACTACGAAGCTCCCGAAGGATACTCCCAGTACTCCCAGTATTCCTCTTGCAGCTGCTCTAGGTGTCAGAGGGATCGAGATGGATGGACCATCAGCGATTGTGACAGGTAGGTTATAATCATGAAAACGACTGATAAAAGTAGTAATAAAAGATTTGTTTATGCGGGTGTCTTCGATCAGCTAAATGCCACGGCATCATTTCAACTCAGTTATGTATAATATCTGAAGATGGCGGTAGTAAACCAAAAGTAAAAAAAGATAAAAAATAAAATAAACAAACATAATTTGACGTCGATATTAGCTTTAAAAATGGTCTCAGAACTCTGCCCGTTAGCTTAATAGAATCTTCAATATAATATTTTGAAAGCTATAGGTATGATGATTTTTTCATAAAATCGTTGAGAAAAAAGCGTCTTTATCTCGCGGATAATGGCAATTATTTACTTGGCCGTTCCAACAAGAGTTCTACAAAGTAAGGGTTGAAAACATAAATTTTACCAATCTAATTTACAATTACGTCAAATTTACTTCCAATTTACGTATACTAGACCCTAAGTCATGTAGTAGATAAGTACATAAATTCGTCGACCGATTTGAGAATTTTACCTATTAACTTGAGCGGAACGTTGCACTTGTAAATGTGAGAGAGGCCACTTGCTACTATAAGTAGGTAGAAGGAGTGATTGAATGTTTTGCATCAATTATAGACTGACTGTATGGTTAATATAACTTTGAAGGTAGAAATAATAAGTAAACAATACGGTAAAATAGCCCTATGTAAGACCCAGTTTTCACCCACTTAAAATGCTACTTCATAAAATCCTTGAAAGTTGAAAGTTAAGTAAAATATGTAAAGTAGTTTTAACTAAAAGACGACAGAATTTCTTAACCCCCGCGGAAACGATCAATTTTGCTACTTTGGGATTACTCGTGAATAATACTATCATTCTCCTCTCGTTGAAGAATGTAGATACTATTATTATATATGTATATATTATTATCGAACTGCGATTTCAGTACCGACATCTTCTCAGTCAATAACTATTCACTACCTGTTATATCGGTGACTAAATCGCAATTTGATGAATAATATCGCCTGTGGCTACTGCTTATAAGTCCTGAGCGACAGACTGCCCTGTTTTGGTTTTTTTAGTGGACGATTTCCGAACTTATTAATGTATTTAGTGCAAAAATAACTGATTTTTATGACAAAAACGTAAGCTGTTTGTTAAAATTCCTTTATAATCACAACAATAGAATTGTCCAGATAGCAGGAAAAAGAAGTGATTGAAAAGAATTTATAGCTTTTGTGGATAAATTCAAACGATGATCAAGTCAATACATTTAATGATCATCTGTTTCTTTTGTATATTATAATTATAGTAATTCACTGATTATTATATCAGAATATTGCGTAAGTTAGTTTTTAGCGAGGTTTTTACTCTGATGGAATAAATAAAACACCAATGTTTTAAAAATTCTACTGTATACTGATGGATGTGAAAATTTTTAAAACATTAGTGTTTCATTTATCATCCATCAGTATGCAGAGATTCTAGAAAATATGGGTTGAAAACATAGGTTTTTAGTCAAATTATTTTAGTTCAATTGTTATGCGTACAGGATACAGGGTGCTTCAAAACATCTGTTGGAAAATAAAGTGCGCTTCCCTGACTCGTTCTAATAAGAAAGAAGTTTCTATTAAGTAACATGGGTTCATAAATATACCATTTTCGAGATGCAGAATGTAAAGAAAAAAATAATTTTTCATTTTTGATTATATCTCAGGGACTGTTTGAGATATGAAACTGAATATAATTAAATTATATATTCAGGCTTAAATAGTTTTTTATATATTTTCTATATTTTGTGGCAGTGTCGGAGATTTTAGAGAGATGCTTGAAATTTTTTTGCCCCACATTTCTACGACACTGGGAATATTGGCATTGTGAAACCACATTTTAAGCTGCCACGTAAAAACGGTACTCTTGGTCAAAAGCTTTAACACGAACAACTGTTTTTGGAAAAAGCATCATATTTTGATTAAAAACATTACGAAAAACAAAACGTACAAAAACATTATACTTGTTTTTGATATTTTTTTTACGAATTGTTTACCACAATAGATATTATTTAATGATAAGATGTACACAAAGGTTCAATTTTATATCTCAAATAGATCTTGAAATGTCGCCTTGTATAACTGATTTTTTTTCCTTCTATTTAACATGTATGTATCTCGAAAACTAACGTGTGATCCACAAAATTTTTCATCAACTAGTGCCTTGGAAGAGAGAGATAGCTATTGCAGTCATGTCTGAGGTCATTGCACCTGAGCACACCTACCAATAGTTTCCATTTTATCTGACAGACTGGCAGACATGCTAAATTTTTTCCAAGGCACTAGTTGATGAAAAATTTTGTGGATCACCCGATACCATTTTAATAGCCACGTTAATAGAAACTTTTTTACTTGGAACGAGGCAGGAAGCCACACCTTTCATTTTTCGACACAAGTTTTGAATCACCCCATATTGTTGCAAAAGTTTCGTACAATAGTCATAATTTTTAGGTATTTAACGTTTATATTTTTATCCAGGAACAGGTCAATTTTATTTACCTAAAAAAGGCATGCATCAACATTTATGATACAAGTTGCAAAATGGAAGTGTTTCAAGGCCGAAAGCCGAATTTGACAATCATCAAAGTGCTTTAAACACTCCTTTTGCAACGTGAGTCACAAAAGATTTTTGTTAAATCGACAAGAAACAACAATTTATGAAACATTCAAGAAATTTAAATTCATGACCTCTAGTGATTGATATTTTATGCTGTCAAAGTGAAAGTATGCATAGATAAAATTCATGAAAACTTGCTTTTTATTGTCATTTATGTCACTTTTACGTACTCAGTGCTTAAAAGACGCACAAGTCGTCTTTTATCAATTCAGGGCATGTCCTACAGACGCACAATTGCACTTGTATCAAATAGAATGTCATTTTTAAACTAAAATGATGATAAAAACAATAATGCTTTCTGAACGACACACTTACTCTAACGGTATGGTGAAGACAGAGACATCGATGTTTCAATGGAAATTTCAATCATTTTGCTTATAGCTTTTGGTTTTCTTTCTGATCGGCACACTTCTCTAGTGGTGGTGATGTGACAGACTGATGAGATGGAAATGATCATTGAAACATCGATGTCTCTGTCTTCACCATACCGTTAGAGTAAGTGTGTCGTTCAGAAAGCATTATTGTTTTTAAACAATCTAGGATTGCTGTAATTGATATAATAATTTATTATTATTCAATTTGTTTCATAAAATGACAATCAAAATTGCAACTTTATGAGACGATTTAACAAAAATACTATTTTATCAAACTACTTTTTTGAACTGTGACGTTTTTATATTTATTTCTTAGCAACCCTCACTCTTTTGTCAGAATTCGATTCTCCCTTTCTTATTATGGGACACAACGATGCCGCACAAGTCCACACACTACTGGTTTCTTGCTAGTCACTGACAAAATATTTGATACACATTGCAAAAGTAGTGTTTAAGCACTTTGACGAATGTCAGCCTTCGTCTCATTTGGCAACTGTCGTCGCGTTAATACAGTAACCAAACTATGCGCATTAAAATCACAATCGCTAGATATTTTATTAACACAGGATGACATAAAATATACAGGTAATCTCAAAATAACATTGGTTTTCGTCATTCGTAACGCAAAAGTTTTTTCATTTCGCGAGTTAAGACGTGGCACATGAAAATTAAAAAGCGATAATAGTGAGGTCTGATCTAAGCCCGCGGTTTTTCTATTTTTCAACTTTTTCGTTGTTTCCCTAACATCCTCGGTAGAGAGCAGTCAACTGTGAAAGAACAAAATTTGACACCATGAGTCAGTCTGTCATCGGTGGATGATACTGTGGTGAATATACGCTGTTAAAGTACTCTGCAAAACTATTCACCATATCAACAGGGTTATCATGCGCTGTTCCCTCAGCGTCCTTTACCACATGTGGAATTTTAGCGTTACCTCTTTTATTCTGAATAAACCTCCAAAAACCTTTACGCTCACTCATGAGACTGTTTTGAAGACTATTGATATAGCTCTTGCACGCACTCATTATCCTAATCTTGATCAGACTTCGGAGCTCTCTAAGCTTTTGAAGCTTAAAAAGTTCCCCCGTAATCTAAATAAGCCTGATATCATTTATGATTTCATTGCTATACCATGAAGGATACACATATGAACTTGAAATCTTAGTGTATGCAGGTACATACCGATCAAGAACCTGATATCTCACCCCATAGAAGCAAAAGCAAACCTCGTTCACACTATCAATGCATTCAAGTTCAGTCCAGTCTACAGCCGCAAAGTGATAAAATGTATATCATACAATATTTTGGCAATCAAAATGGCGACTTCATGAAACAATTTAACAAAAACTACTATTTTATCAAACCACTTCTTTGAGCTGTGACGTTTTTATAAATTTTTTCAATAGCCACTCACTTTTTTTGTCAGATTAAAATTCTCTTCTTCTTCATGGACACAACGATACCGCACAGTCTGATAGTGATTTCTTGCTTACCACTGACAAAGTACTTTGTTTGAAGTGTCTACAAATATATTTAGAAACGGGCAAAAATACACTTTATTATAGTTTTAGTTTGAAATAGTGACGGAATTGGTTTTTTTACCACTATATGCTATATCTGATTCCGTCCGGTACGAATGTAAACCGTAAACTACAATAATTACTAGGTAATGATAAGAAGATCAGAAATTATTATTAAGGACACCGTTGAATGAGGATGCAATTTACTGAGCAGCACACAACTCGAAGTAAATTTAGTTTAAATATAGGTCTAATTTCTAAGTGGAATCTTTATTCCGTTTCAATGTACCTATTAGTTATAAAAACTTTTGAGCTAAAGCTATTTATAGAAAGTTCAGATAAAAAGTCATGACCACCTCGATAAACCTTTCCTTGATTATTGCTCTGAACCAATTTTGAAATTGAAAAAAATAGCTGAATAGAGAATCCAATCATATATGAAAACGAGTATGAAAATATACAGGGTGTCCCTGAATTGGTGTTAAAAACTTAAAAGGGTACGTCCAAAAAAATTAATTTTTTTTTTTTAAACATATCCTTTAAAATGCACCGTTTTTGAGATACATGCCCGTATTCACAAACGATAATTTCCTAAATAATTACGTAATCAATTATCCCCATCTCATTCTATTGCAAAAAAACTGCATATCTCCATCTCGCTCTTTTAAATAATTACGTAATTATTTAGAAAATTATCGTTTGTGAATACGGGCAACAGGATGCTTAAGTTGAAAAAATTAATTCGTTTTTTGCTGATAACTTGGAAACCGCTTGTCGCACGGATACCAGCTTTTGTACAAAATAGGAACCTTAAAAAAGTAATAATTTCTAATGCCAAATTATTGGCTTTGCATAAAGCAGTGGTGGAGATTTTGGGGTTGACAAGGTTTTTTCGCCCCTATTTTCTACGCCATTGGGAAGATAGCTGCTTTGGAAACATTTTATAAAATTTTGGAGTTTTTTACGCAAAAAATTATTCTTTGTAATTTTTTGTAAAACTAACCATTTTTGAAAAAAAGGGCATCTTATGATCGAAAAATGAAACTCAAAGACATAAAATTTTAATGAATTGGAAAACCATTGACACCATAACGAAAGATAAATTGAATTTTAATGATTGTTATTAACAAGATTCAATTTAACAAAACTCTAAGTATTAACAATTTCAAAATTTTTTCGTGACAGTATATTCCTTCTGTTATAGAACGTTCATAAGGATTCATGGAAGAATTGTGAAACCGGTACTGCTATTCCAAATAACCGTACTCGTGGCAGACACTAAGAAAGAACCCCTAATTTGGAAGCCAAAGTTTTGCAACAAATCGAAAATAATCCCCAAATTAGCGTGCGTAAAGTTGCTAGTCGATACGATTACCAAAAACAACAGTTAACCGAATTGTTAAAGAAAACGGCCTCAGTCCATTTCACTACCAAAAAGTACAGGCATTAAAGCCAGAAGACCATCAGCCTGGATTAGAATTTTGCCGGCGATTGATAGATCTTCATGAGAGGAATGTAAATTTTGTTAGAAGGATTTTGTTTACTGACGAAGCAACGTTTACAAAAGATGGGATACTAAATTTGCACAATTTACATGTATACGCTGACAATGATGAATATCCCCATGCCATTATTCAAACCAAATTCCAAGAAAAATTTTCGGTAAACGTCTGGGCAGGGATTGTGGGGAATTATTTGCTTGGGCCATTTTTTTTACCTCGAAGATTAGGAGGTGATGAATATTTGAACTTTCTTCAAAATGACCTGCCCGAACTTTTGGAGGTTGTTAATTTGCAACTTCGACGACAAATGTGGTACCAGCATGACGGTGCACCAGCTCACTTCAGTCTTGCAGTCATGCACTTTCTACATCAGCAATTTCCTGGTAGATGGATTGGCAGAGGAGCTGATGCTCCAATATTTTGGGCGCCGCGGTCACCCGATTTAAATGCAGCCGATTTTTTTTTGTGGGGAGATATCAAAAATATGGTTTATGCTAATTCCATAAACTCTGAAGAACAACTTCGGCAGCGCATAACGGAAGCATTTGGGACAATTTGAAACTCTCCCCAAGTTTTTCAAAAAACTAGAACAAATTTTATAAAAAGACTGCGCGCTTGCATCAATGCACAAGGTGGACACTTCGAACATCTTTTGAAAACAAATTAACCACTAAACAATGCTAAAAATTTTGAAATTGTTAATACTTAGAGTTTTGTTAAATTGAATCTTGTTAATAACAATCATTAAAATTCAATTTATCTTTCGTTATTGTGTCAATGGTTTTCCAATTCATTAAAATTTTGTGTCTTTGAGTTTAATTTTTTGATGATAAAATGTCCTTTTTTCAAAAATGGTTAGTTTCACAATAAATTACAAAGAATAATTTTTTGCGCAAAAAACTCCTAAATTTTATAAAATGTTTCGAAAGTAGCCATCTTCCCAGTGGCGTAGAAAATAGGGGCGAAAAAACCTTGTCAACCCCAAAATCTCCGCCACTGCTTTATGCAAAGCCAATCATTTGGCATTAGAAATTATTACTTTTTTAAGGTTCCTATTTGTACAAAAGCTGGTATCCGTGCGACAAGCGGTTCCCAAGTTATCCGCAAAAAACGAATAAATTTTTTCAACTTAAGCACCCTGTATCTCAAAAACGGTGCATTTTAAAGGGTATGTTTAAAATAAAATTTTGAATTTTTTTGGACGTACTATCCCCCCTTTAAGTTTGTAACACCAATTCAGGGACACCCTGTATAAAGGGTACTATAAAATTTTTTTTCTACTCCCAACCTTTAATCTGCATATTAAGTATGAATCACCAGTGCTTTAATGGGTCTCATTAAGATACAAATTTTCATTAAAGCACTGGTCAAGCTATCCAATGGCAGAGGAGCATTTGCAATCGAATCGGGTCCTTTTCGCTCACAATCGGGTCGGCAAGCCAACCGAAGTCACAGAGTTGTCATACTCACGACAAAAATTGCCTTGTGATAATATAAGTTCTGTATTTCTGAAAAAAAATTCTGAACGTTTATTTAATTTAGAACATAAGTAACATTCAAAGAAAATTTATCAAGATTTTATGTTACCTTAATTAATTTGATAGGTAGGTATATCGTGTAAAAGATAGGAAGATAAAGTATTATATCATTCGTAGCACTCCGTGATAGTATTCAAAGCGGCAACGCTGCGACCGTCGCGTGCGCAGGCAAACAATATCGTAATTAATGGCTGCCAAGTTATTAAAATTATTATTAATTGGAAAATCAAAGCGTAAAATTCGGAATTCGAATTTCGCATAATAAAAATTACACAGTAGTGAGTAGTGCCCTTAAGCTTGATACTAAAACATGTCTCAGCAGAATAATCTTAGCGACGAAGAGAAAATTTGGTACCTAATATGCGTAAGCAAATAGCAACCTATCTTAACCTCAATGATCCGCCATTGTACACGGGTCATTGTTAAAATATATAATTTTTCAATCTTTTCTATGAAATAAAAAAGGGTCGTAGAAAAAATAGTGTATGGAACTCGCAGATAATGGCTATTAATATGCTCTTATGATGGTTAAGACACTCGCCTACGGCTCGTATCTTAACCATCATACTCGCGTATTAATAGCCTTCATTATAAGCTCGTTGCATAATATACTATTAAGAGGCGAGAGGCGGGGGGCTCTAACTTAATAGATTTTGAAATTGGGGTTGTTTTCAAGCTGTCTTATAGAGCTTCAAAATTATAATATCATCTTTATTCGGTTCGATTATTTCAACCTGTCTATGGGATATGGTGTGGTCAAATAAATCTGGAACATCCTGTATAACTAGTAGAATTTTAAAACATTACTTTTTTATTTATCATTAATGTTACTATTTCATAAAAATTGAGATTGCGCTTTTTCGATTTTTCGTAATCAAAAATAAAAATTTTATTTTCTAATTACCCTACCTCCTTGCCCTACCCCCTAATCACTGTAGCTTTAAAAAATTCGTATGATCTTATGAAGAATTAAGTACCTACCTACTTACATGGTCTGACTTATGATCCATAGTTCGATTCACACAGATAGCTCACAATTCGAAGCTATAACAGACAATACATAATACATGACTTGAAAAAATGTCTGAATATTTAGGAGAGTAATAAAAAGAGAATAATATTTAGAAATAATAATATCATGTTTCATAATACCTTACAAGCTTATTCATTGTGTAAAGCATGCATCTTTTGATCACGTAATGCTTATAGCTTTATTAAGAGTAACAGCATTACATCAAAAGGGCCTATTTGCAAGTCTTAGAAAGAGCACAATGCAAGGTGCCTGTTAATCATTATTGCAATGCAAGACGATAAATTGTTCTTTGTCTTAGTGTTTGGCGGTAAATAATTATGATGACAACATATTATGACTACTACAGCTTGACACACGTAGGGTGGTATGCTAGAAACTAAATTTCGCATTTGACAGCGCTGTTAACAACGGCACTGTTGTTAAAAGTCACTTTGACATGGTCACGTGACCATGTTAAATGCTTTAACATCGCCATGTCAAATTTCATGTTGACAACGGCGTTAAAGCTGAAATCACCCAATTTGGTATGCTAGAAAGGAAAATCGAGTAGGAACAGTTGAATGTCAATGTTAAATGGCCATGTTACAATAATCACAGCGTATGGATCGATTAATTATTATTAGCTGTCAAATTTTAGGGAATATTTTTAATAAATCCCGTATTATTCCAGAGTGAAGTGTTTTTTCTATGTTTATTTTACAGTGTCATCACAACTAACTATCAACAATCTTGTTCCATAAATTGAAAATTAATCAAACAGGTACCTACCTAGTATTTTTATACTATAATTTCAGTTTGAAGTATTTTATAACCCCTTCTGTTATACAAAATCTTAATTAAAAATTGAATACCTGACAATGGTGGGCATCAGATCTTGAATTTCCAAAATCTTTCTTCCAGAAAGTACCAAGTAACTGTAGAAACCAAGAAACCCCACAGGGACGCATTTAGATTGAAAAAAATAACGTAATGTGTGAACATACTTTACCATGGGCGGGGTAAATAGGGAAATATTTATTATTTTTCCTGCTTGATGTGTATTTTTCATTTAGATTCAGAATAAAATTAAATAAATAAAAAAACATTTAACCACTGGCAGACCAAACTAGGTTGGTGGAAATGTTATTTAATTAAATTGTTTTCTTGCTTGATGTTTACTACTTTGAAACGTTTATGTTTGTTACAACACAACACAACAGTATAGATCATGCGCATGCGTTCAGTAGGCACTAGCCAACATCTAACAACGCGAAACCAAAGTCGACCTCGACCATCTCGGATCGCCGATTAATTACGAAATTGAACTTCGGTTCGGCTTCGATCTAGCTCGTGAATTGTTCTTAGCCTGTAATCAGTGTGATCAGCGAATATACAACGTTGCCGCTATTGTTCATGTTACATTTTTAACACGATGATGTTACCTAACAACAGTGTCAAATCATGAATATTTCGTTCTAGCATACCGAATTGATTTTAACAACAACGTCAGATTAACATCGGTGTTACGTTAACAACGCCACATGACATTTTCTAGCATACGACCCTTAAGGTGGCCAGTGGCGCAGTAGCCTTTGGGGAGTGGCTTAATTTTCAAGTTTGTCAGATTTAACGAATTTTACTATCCATGCAGACAGGTTAAGACTTTATGCAAAGTCAATTGAAATGACAAAAAAAAACTAAAAAGCACCAGATAATAGTAATTTCGGTACTGTCTTATCTTATCAGCATATAAAAAACGTATTGTTTATAAATTCATTAATAGAGGTGTTTTTGAGTCATTAATTCGGTAAGTCAATCAAATAATTTAAATCACCGTCTTTTCCAATCCGCTTATTTATTAATTAAATAGGTATGTCAGTACTCGTCAAGTCAATGTGGACTAGCGAAGAGAGCGAAGGGAGCGTTCGATAATAATGTTCGATAATAATTTTGTTATCTTTTTGGTTTTATTTAAATGTAAAATCGGACCGTACTGTCAACTTGACAACCCAGCATTTCTCTATTCAAATAGTGCAGCGTGGTTCAAAAATATTGAGCTAAGCCTCGTGCTCGTGAGTTGTGAATTATGGTGACCGCATCTTCATAAATATTAAAAATAAAATACTTTTTGGCCAAAGTCGTGATACAAAAGTCGTTACTAAAGTAATAAAATTCCGTATTTTAACATTAATTACAGAAAATTCATTTTTAGTCAAGAACTTTGATACTCAGTGTACCGACCACAGCATGGTTTGAATATGTCGCTTTCTTTCTAAAAACCTCTCGCTTCTCGATCTGCGCCTCTCAGCGGCCACCTTAAGGTGCGTTTTCACCAAGCGCGCAAAACGTTTGCAATTGTTAGCAAATGTTTGCAATCACAATATTTGTTTGGTGGAGACGAAAATGACGCGCATTCGCCAACATTTGCAATCATTTGTCCGTGTTCCGAGCGTTGTCGGTACATCAAAGGGATTTGTTGCTTGTGCGTGCGCGAAGTATTTTCAGTGTAGACGGGCAGGGAGTGTTCGCAGGAATCTCAGGGAATCAGAGCAGTGTTGTTTGTTGTTTTCCAGCAACTGCGACGTGTCTACCAAATTAACTATAACTATAACCAAAAAATGGGATGTCCAAAATCTACGAGTTCTCTTTTTATTATTCTCTTTTTCAATTAAAACAGTCATAATTATGAAAGATGCGGCACTAACAATATGTTTTCTTTTCGGAGCCATTTTTGCTCGGAACATGAACAAATGATTGCTAATAACGTACCAGGTGTCTGTGAATATTCAGTGGAGACACTTTAATTGCAAACATTTGGAAACATTCGCAAACATTTGCGAACGTTTGCTAACAATGATTTTTTGGTGAAAACGCACCTTTAGATGTGTCGACCTGTAAGTCTGCACTATTCTGCATCATAATTTTATTAATGAACCATTTTCTGCTTTATTGTAGAATTTTATTGCTTTATGTACTTTTATTTCATAAACGAATCGATTGGATCAAAGTATTACTCACGCCCATCAAGTAGATTAAAATAGAAAACACTGTTATTTTAATCAAGCTCCCCTTAATAGAACTTAAAATCGACCTTTATTCTGAAACTAAAAATTGAAAAGTAGGTAATAGGGATCATGGTGAGTTTTGACATGGAATCCCTGTATGTGATGTGTACTATAAAAGTAACATTAGTTAAGCCATTCAACCATTTTTTAAGCTATCTATGGCCATTTTACTTTGCTAGAAGTAGTAGTACCTACTTAGAATGATAACGATACATTAAATAATGCTCTTGTAACCTACTTTGCAAATGATAATGGAAACCAAGCGAGGAATTATTTTGTGAGGTTTAACTCTAAAGAAATAGTAAATTAATATTATATTTCCTTTACACTTTTTTTTCGATTTCTCGTTAATACGTCTATTATCACGGATAATAATAAGTACAAATAATAATGGCTGTAAACTTTTACTTTAATAATATTCGATCCAGCATTTGATACGATATGCAAGTAAGTAGGTAGGTGCCTACTGACATGCAATAATAATACATAAAATATTTATTATTTTCATTGTTGATTTCATGGTAGAATAGAATAGTTATTTTACCAAGTAATGAAGCATCAGAGTACCTATAATAATAATTATTATCCATCCTACCTTAAGAAGTGTCGAACGAAATATAAACTGTATATCGGTAGAGCATGGAAGAAAAAACGTGTAATTAAATCTGCTTGTTATTGGTGCATAAAGCTGTGAGTTTCCTCCTATCTTCTTGTTCTAGTTTTATAAATTTCCGTGTTCTTTTCACGTTGTGTAATAAATGGAGTGTTAATGCACATTTTCTTTTTATTCAAATTAAGTTCTTAAATTACTTTTCTCTAGCGCCGCCTAGTCTTTCTATTAACTCTGCGGGATTTTAATTACTCTTTTAGATTAAATTCACGAACGAAACAATTAATTAATAAATTACATTGTTTACATAAGTGGTTCCGCGGTTCCTGGTCGCTTTGAGAAAGAATGAGAGACACTTTACATTGTTAAATTCAACTGGTTAATTGAATCGCGCACAAGGAAACAACCTTTATTTTATTGATTTTTTAATCTACCTTAGTTACCTACTTTTAAATAGAACAGCACCCTAGTATGATTAAAATGCGTTCATGTAAAACATGATGCGAATTACCTATAAATGAACCATAACAGAATTATCAATTATCATCAAGTACCTATGTAAACAAGTTTGAAAAGAAGTCTTATGGTGCATGATTGTTTTGGAGTAGTGCAACGACAGGGGTGCCGCAATGGCTTGAAAAGGGCAAATTTAGACATTGTTCATGTTATATAACTAGGGATGTGGGTTCCATGACTGGACGCAGCGCGGAACTGATGAGTGATGAGTGAAATATCAGACGTTGGATTAACATTTTTCGTATCGAGGAACCAAGTAAGGGGGGAGATGCAATCCGAGACCAGGAATATTGGAAATAAGTACAACTTTATCAACAACGATCTACGTGAGATGCAGTAAAATCGATCTTTTGGGACGAATTTAACGACCAGATTCAAACCATCTCCCACCACGAGACAAAGTGAGCATAGCAGGAGACTTCAATGGTTTTTGGAGTGGACTCAGGCTGCCATAATACCGGGCTTCGCATTGATCCACAGCAATAATAAACACATTTCTTAAAAGAAATGAAAAACGCACAATTACTTACAAAAACGGAGGTGAAAACAAGCATGGGAATCCTGCTATAATAGTACAGCGACGGGGTTGTTTATTTTCAGGGATCCTCTCCAGCGCAAAACTGACTACTCGTCGTCGACTGTCTTTTTCCAAAACTGTCTAGCGGCGTAGATATTGCGTGTGGTTGCCCCATTTTCCGGGCCCATCTTCTACGCCTCTGGATATTTTCCACAGATAATAATTATATTTTTAGATTAATCGATCTAATTTGACAAAAAAGGTACTCCTGCAATTTGAAACCGTTTGAAGTATGGTTTCAGAGCTAGTGTAGGTTAAACATTTTTATGTATCTGCAACACAAATTAATTGAAGACTTCTACCTCCATGATTACGACTTTCAGATTTTTTTTTTGTGAGAAAAGTCCACTTATTTTTCGATTCTCTATCGCCTCATATTCTCTACCTCTAAGGGTAAAAAATGAAACATCCTGTATTATGGAGTGAGCTTCCCCACCAATGTCTCCAGAAAACTTCTAAAATTTTGAGAATTTCAAAAGCCACAACGAGAAACCAAAGTGCTGATAAGCGGACATTTGAAGAGTAGGTTAAAGCCAGCAGAACCGTTCTAAACCATAAATAATAGCTCAGAGGAAAGAAATAATCTAAACGTGAGGGTGCATATACCTCACTCCGACGAGGACTTCTCAATGATATAGACTCTGGAAGCAGCTAGGGATGATCGGATGAAGATTTTTATGGTTCTTTTTTCGTGATTCCGCTCATTAAGTATATTTATTTTTAAAAATCTTACAAAAATATAAAAAAAAATAAATAGATAGCTTCAGCCAAATAATCAAACTTCAGGACTGGGATTATGAAGTATCAAAATATTAGATACGTATTTACATCTAAACCTTATAATTTATATAATAGAGAAAAATACTTAATGACGAATTTGGTTAAATAGATACTATACTATGTGAAATAGGTATATGTATAAATAAGCCATTTCTTGAAAAAATTCAAATATTACCTGATTTTTCTAAATTTTCAAGCCTTTTTCCATAAAATTTTAACCAATAAAGGATTTTTCTGAATTTTTGGACATGAAGACATGGACATGAGCTAATGTATGTGATATTTTTTTTCAAAGTAGGCGCCGGATAATAAACTTTAATAACACCCTTAGATCCCCCTTGAAAACATATTTCAGGAGAGTTGACAAAAATATCATGGTCTTGACTTTAACATCTACTCTTTTTAATTTAGGTACATTGAAATTACAAATGAATTAATTCCAAAACATAAATATAGAACTTATTTGTAGCTATAGAAGCTACGAATACAATGTGTAGCCCATAAGTAGTAAGTATAGACCTTAGAAGACTATAATTTTAAGCAGAAAAATAAATTGTTACCTAGGTACAAATTTGATGCTAATGAAATTATAATCAGCTTTAGGTACTTCGATATCAAGGAATAGGAATTTTGAATGTAAATAATTACAAATCATTATCAAAAATCAAACTTCAAACGTTCAAACTTCGAACGTCAAACAAAATACATAAACGGCCAATATTATAAACGTTGGTTAAGTTAACTGGCCGATTTCTGTGGTCGTTTCTGGAGAAGATATAGACTATAGATCGAAATTATTGCATTTTAATTACTCTTGGCATAAAAGGGATTACAAAAATATTAATAAAAGTTATTCGAGGTCGATATTAGCTTCAAAATCGGGCACAGAAATCTGCCAGTTAACTTAACCAGCGTTTATAATATTGGCCGATAGGTAATTAAATACATAATTATTTAAATACTAATAATTAGAGAACGTATTATAGGGAAAGAAAAAATGAAAAATAGGCGCCTTTATTGGCACATTTTTTGGGATAAAAAGGCTTAAACTTGAACCAAATAGGCAATAAAATAGGCAAATTTTACTACCAAATTTTCACTACATAAAAAAATGAGTAACACAAATTTACGTTTATATGTGCCTTAAAAATTCCTGCCGATTTCCAAAAATTTACAGCAATTTTCCTAAGATTTTGTTTTACATTAAGCACGTTGTTTGATAAATAAAACAATAATTACAAATATTATACACTTAGCATTTTGCTACAAGCTCGGAAAAATATTGTGTCGCCATTCAAGAATTCAGGATATGGTTTAATCCACGAAGAAATTTGGCTTCATTTACTCATTTACAACTTTATGCCAGCATATTCTGGTCTACCAGTATCTTCATATTCATTCATGAGAAGTAAGAAAGTAACAGATACATCTGGGAATCATTAAAACCACATATGTGTAGTAAATATAGAAACAATATTAATTTGAGAACTTGAAAAGATATGCCTCAGCCTTCACCAGAGGTGTATCAATAATAACTGAGATTAAGTCAGTTATTATTTCTATAAGGGGTTATAGCTATTGACTTAGGACCTATAATAAATTATCTCAAGTGGGGTAGTAAAATTTTCAAATATTCTTTCAAAGTTAATAATTATTAGCATGAAATGTAGGTTTTTTGAGGTGGATAAGTTTAAATTTATTTAAATAGGCAACAATAGGCATTTTTTGTGAAAATAAGCACCAGATACTCAAATAGGCAAAAAAGGCACAGATAGGCACTTTGCCTATAATCCTTTCTCTACTAATAATATTATGAGAAGCTCTAAGAATATGAAATGTTATTATTGGCAAAAAATGCCTGGTTAGCCTACCTACCTTGAATCACTTCACGTGTATGTTTGGTTGCATATTGCAGTAGTCCGCGGTGTCCCTGAAAGCTGCGCTGCAGCTTTCAGGAGCTTCAGGTGTCAGACTTGGACTACACACACTAGAGGCTCAGGCGTCAGACTTCATTCTTTCAGTTATCCATACCCCAGTCTGACAGGCAACACGTAATACACAAATACGACGCTGCTGACTGCCTAGTATTAATTCATTTTACAGCTTTAATTTCCATCAAAAACAAAACTCTACCATACCAGGGGGCCGGTTGCACGAAAGTAATTAAAAATATTTCAGATAATTATTAAAATTTTGAAAATATGGTGAATATTTTCGAGGATATTTTAATTTTTGTTGGTAATTAGCTTTTCTACAAGGGAGTAGAGTTATTTATTTCCAGCACTATCAGACCAATATTTTGATAATACAGGGCGTTTTAAAATCGATGACTATCTCACAAATTTTTAATTACGTTCGTGCAACCGGGCATAATGTTTTAAAATTCTACTATGTTACGGTATACGGGGTGTTTCAGTAATATAGGGCCACATTTAAAGGGGCAGTTCCTCCAATAAATATAAGCTGAAAAATTGAAATTCCAGCTCCCAATGACGTTTCGTTTTAAAGATAGATGTCCGTATTCACAAACGATAATTTCCTAAATAATTACGTAATTAATTAAATGAGTGAGATGGAGATATGCAGTTTTTTGCAATAGAATGAGATGGGTATAATTGATTACGTAATTATTTAGGAAATTATCGTTTGTGAATACGGGCAAGAGGGTATGAAAGTTTAAAAAAATATATAACAGTTTTTGGTTATAACACGTGTAAATTTAAACCGATTTTGATGAAACTTGGCATGAACAATAAACAAACAAAGCTCTTTAATTTTACCATTTCAGGTTTTGTGGGTGTCTTCCAGTGGCGTTGATATTCAGGGTTGAAGCCACTTTTCCTTTTCTATATTTTACGCCTCCGACATTTTTGCAATAATTGCAAAATCGTTATTCGACATCCCCATGCATTTTAGAATAAAAAAAGTATATTTTTAATTTTTTCATACGGCACACCGTTTTTGAGATATTTGAAGTTATCTCAATAATTGTTGGGCTGTTTATATTGCGAAATATTTGATTTCATTAAAAGTTATCTGACTAGAATTTTTATGCGAAATTTTCTTAATGGTACGTGACATTGTCTATGAGGGAACTTCCAAATATCTCGAAAATGGTGCGCCCTGTAAAAAATTAAAGAATAGATAATTTTTTGTTCTAAAATGTATGGGCTACTCAAAAACGTTTTGGAATATGCAATAAAGTCATATACTTAAATGCGTATACAGGGTGTCCCAAAACTCAACGTCATCCCTTGAAGGGCTGGTAGGCCAAGTCATGACTGACCAGAATATCATAAGAACATAAGATGATCTTAGTAAAAAATTGTTTATTTTCGAGATAATGGGACTTTTAATGAATTTTGTGAAAATCGATACCTTAGATTTGTTTTTCGAGTGTCACAGTTGCAAAATTTCATATTCTTACATTCTTAATTTTGTTACGCAATGCTGAATAGCCCCATTAATGATTAAGTGCCGAAGAAATATTCTAGTGCCTTACCTTTTAAGAAAATTATTAATTTTTTTGCCCGATAAAAAATTTTTATTTTTTCATGTCACAACTTTGCCACTTCATACATGAAAAAAAATTGCCCCGTGAACCTGGCAAGTTATTCCTACAAATGGCTCATTTGATCTAGTTTCTGCAAATGTGTACTATTTTGTATGCTTTACTTTAGAAAAAAAAATATTGCTGTTTGACTGCAAAAGGAGCCCATTGTGAAATCATATATCACACAATAAAAATACAGGGTGTTTTGTAATTGAATGTCAATATTTAAGGGGGTGATTTTTGGGTCAATTTTAAGAAGAAAACTTCATAAGAACGTATGTCCTAAAAGTCTTAACTTTTGAGATACAGGGTGGTAAAGTTTTATTGAAATAAATAATTTTTTCGTAATATTCTGTAATACAGCTCTGGATATTTTAATGAAATTTCGTATACATGTATGACGCATCAATGGACATTTTTTCATGTACCACGTTTCATTTTATTTCCATTGAACAGAAATCACTGAAATCAGTGGCGTACCATCAATGTCTGCTAAAATATGCAGGTAAAAGTCTGCACGATCGTGCACCATCGTCACCAAATAGAAATCATTTTAGGAATCCCCATTTATTTCCAAGCAAGTTTGAACACTTGCTTTTTTCAGTCCGATGCACTGTTTTCGCCTAAAAAAATAAAATCTGTTTCTCTACATGGTCACAAGGTTGTCATTAAAATGACAATAAAAAAATATAAAAATACGCAGGTAAAATTCTGCGATCGTCACTAGTGGAAATAAAACGAAATGTGGCACATGAAAAAATGCCTCTTGATGCGTTATACCTGTATACGAAATTTCATTAAAATGACCAGAGCTGTATTACAGAATATTACGAAAAAATTATTAAATTTAATAAAACTTTACCACCCTGTATCTCAAAAGTTAAGACTTTTAGGACATACGTTCTTATGAAGTTTTCTTCTTAAAATTGACCCAAAACCCCCCCCTTAAATATTGACATTCAATTACAAAACACCCTGTATTTTTATTGTGTGATATGATTTCACAATGCGCTCCTTTTGCAGTCAAACAGCAATTTTTTTTTTCTAAAGTAAAGCATACAAAATACGAGGAGTACACATTTGCAGAAACTAGATCAAAAGAGTCATTTTTAGGAATAACTTGCCAGGTTCACGGGGTAATTTTTTTTCATGTATGAAGTGGCAAAGTTGTGACATGAAAAAAGAAAAATTTTTTATCGGGCAAAAAAATTAATAATTTTCCTAAAAGGTAAGGCACTAGAATATTTCTTCGGCACTTAATCATTAATGGGGCTATTCAGCATTGCGTAACAAAATTAAGAATGTAAGAATATGAAATTTTGCAACTGTGACACTCGAAAAACAGATCTAAGGTATCGATTTTCAGAAAATTCATTAAAAGTCCCATTATCTCGAAAATAAACAATTTTTTATAAGATCATCGTATGATATTCTGGTCAGTCATGACTTTGCCTACCAGTCATTCAAGGGATGACGTTGAGTTTTTGGACACCCTGTATGTGACATAAAGCCGTGTCAAAAAATTAAAGACTATTTTTTTTTCTAAATAGCATGGGATATGCAATAACATTTTGGTATTTATAATAAAGTCGGTGGCGTTAAAGATAGGGAGGGAAAAAAGGCGCCACTCCTGAATATCTACCCTACTGGAAGACCTCTACAAAACTTAAAATAGCCAAAATCACGCCCATGGAGACTTTTGATTTTGATATAAATATTTGAATTTCAATAATAATTTCAACCGAGCATTGATTTCTATTTGATTCGTGCGGGGTCCAAAATCTGAAAATTCATAAAATCAACTTTGCTGGCAGATATCCACAGCTGGGCGAAAAATACGCAACTGTAGTTTTCAACGATACCTTTCTGAAATCTTTCTAATTACATTAATCTTGTTAAAGTTGATAGCGATATTTGAATAAACAAAGTTTTAACGTTCCGTCACCACTTTATATTTAGGTATAGAGTTATCAAAAAAACTTCAATATAAAAAATCGAAAATATTTAAGTTCATTTTTAGAAAATTTGAGAATTTTGAAATATAATGAGAAAATTACAACTTTCTATCTTGTTATGATGTTACGTCCCTGGCGGTTACTTTAGAAGGTCAAAACTATTTTCCAATGATTTTTTAGGACCACTTTCATTAAAAAAGTTTTTGCTTGAGACTGTACGATGATGTTTTTGTACGACGACTTAGTTTTTGAGATATTACCGGTGACCATTCTTGATGACTCACCCGGTACATGTTCCTATATCAATAATTTTAATATTCATTTCACTATCTGAAGATGTTCCTTTGAGAGTGGCGAAACGCGAAACACGTTGTGACATTGCTTATCCTTCAATAAAGGTAAGTATGATAGAATTTTAAAACATTTTCTAATGTTATGTATAATGTACTTATCATCAACAATATTACGCAAAGATTCTACTAAGATTCTACTGCATAAATTTTAGGGGCTCTTGATTATACACTTAGGTATAGTATTTCATGAAAATAACAGTTCATGCGTGATACTTATCAGATTACCTCATTTATTAAATGTTTAATTCACTTAATAATATTAAATGCAATCCAACATTCTTATTAATTCCCATCACTTGCTCTTAATCCTGGAACAAATTCCTTATCTGAGAGTATTCAGAGAGCTTCCTTGAAACTGGTCGTCTGAAAAATTTTATGTGCTTACTAAATAATTTTTTCTTTCAACCTACCAAAGTTGAGGAAAAATCTTCAATAGTTTGAAAGATATGTACCTACCTAGCTAATACAATGGGTAGGTACTTATTTATTTAATAAAACTGATTTCTTTTCTACCAAATATACCTAACACTCTGTCTCTGTACAATTGAATTTTTTAGAGGAAAATTGTATATCTACGTTTGCCGGAGTTGTCAATATACACAAACTGAAACAGCCTGTACATCTGTTAAGTAAGAGTAAATGACAGTTGATTTTTACAATGGTTGATAATAATAGCACCTAAGTAGGCACTTACCTAGTTGATTCAAATAGGCAATGAAAATGTAAATTGTTTAAATTAGAAGAAAAATAACCAAATTATAGTCAATTATAGTCGAATATTTTCAAAACAAGTCTTTAATAATATCTTCTTTTACCGGTGCTCCGGTGCTCCTCTAACTAGAGCACTTAGAACATTTTTGTTTCTTCCACTGGAATCGTTAAGCAGAATATTGAGCGTCAGAATCGATGCCGATTCTATCTGGCGTCGTAAGATTAATGATGATAATAGTAGCCAGACTAATTTTCTTACGCAGGCATAATTACCAGAGCATTAGGGAGCACAACAGGCGAGAATAATGTTCGTATCTTTAAAAATTTTAATTTAACGATTGTTAAAACTGTAACTATGGCTCGAGGGGAGTTATTAATTTTAGCGGATGTCAGCGGTAACTACATAACATTGGTCAATTTATTTATGTAAATTATAATTTTGAAGAGATTTCATTTATCAGTAGCACTGATTATATCATCGTATACAACGCAAGGTCTTCAATATTAATCATTGAGGTACTACATTATTATTTATTATGTATTATTGAACCACTTGGATGATACTGAATTTGAGACTTTATTGGGATTTAGGTTTAAATTAAACTTAGTTTTGTTCTTGTTATGGACTCACCAGCATGTCATATCAGTCGCTCACACCTTACATACACCATACAAAAGCTGCACTTCCATTCCGGTTAAAGATGACTTGAGCAACTTTCTTAGCACAAACAGATGGATCATTAGAGGCCAAACAAACGCTCCGCCAATGAAAAACTCGATAATGTTCGATAATTGGAAGGACACATGATGTTGAGACGAGTTTATGGTCTGGGAAATCCAGTGGAGCTTTCACCCTGATTTTTGAGGGTGATATTTGAGTGTTCGGGGTCAAAAAGAGATCCAGAAGGCTAGTGAAGTCTCAGTGGCGATCTGAAATGCGACTTGGTTCTTCAACAAGCTGGTTACTTATCCTAACTACTCATATAATGGTAGTAACTTATAAATTCAATGAATTAGTAGGCAGCCAAGAACACAAATGCGCGTTCCACATTTTTCTTGCATGTAGGTAGGCCACGAATCTGCAGGGCAGGCTTGACAGTACAACACACTTATGCTCTTTAAACTCCTGCAATCTTTAAAATAATATCCCAGGGTTAGTTTAGATGTTGTTTATTTCAATTATACGAATTTTTTAAAGTACATTTGAACTATTCTCATATGGACATTTTCTCACACAATACTCGAAGTTCGAACGGTGGAAGTCTGAAGGTATCTACTAATGTATTGGAATATTTTAGTATAATATTGTTGTCTACAAACGTTGGTTATAGTGGACTGTATTTGATTTAATTTGAAAAATTGTAAAATTGTGTTAAATTATGCTGTATACCTAAAAACGAACGCACATTGAAGAGGCACTCACCTTTTGCCGTTGTTGGTCCCGTCGTTGAGAGCTCTCAAAGGTTGTTCGATTGTTTTCGGGAAGCAGGATCACTAATCTCACAAATTTTAGAGAAAATGTAATTTTACACGATTGTTTAGAATGGCTGAATGGGCCGTATCACCGGTTTCTTGGTCGTCGCTTCACTCGCCCGCGTATCTTCTTGGATTGCTTGACCACGGAGTGGGGCGGGTTTGTGCACACAGCAATATGCGTTTTTCCGCGAAAATAATTAAATTTAAAATAAAAGATATCCAGTCCCCAACATTCCACCCACCAAAAACGCCTTGGTTTTTCCCAACTATACACATATGCACGTGAGATGCATGAAAAAATTAACAAAAAAAATTCAAAAATTACCTAAAATTAAAATTACAAAAAAAAAGAAATTATTGTCCCGGCAGTGGACAAATTTTTACCACAGGACGCTGTAAAATCCCTTTTTGAGTTTTTAACGAGACGACGCGCACTACCCCGTCTTCTCCTGGATGCAGCTTGACCACACGTCCGAGAGCCCACTCGAGTGGAGGCTTTAGCTCATCTTTGATGAGGACAAGCATATCAAGTTTGATATTGGGATAGGGCGTGGTCCACTTGACCCGCTGTTGCAGGGTGTGCAAGTATTCTTGACTCCAACGCTTCCAAAAACTGGCGTGCATTCGCTGCAAAAGCTGCCAGCGGCTTAGCCTATTTAGGGTTAAATGTTCAAGATTAGGTTCTGGGAAACTGGTAAGCGGTTCTAGGGTAAGGAAATGTCCTGGTGTTAAAGGACTTAGATCGTTCGGATCTTCACTGATGGAAGAAAGAGGACGTGAGTTTAAAAGAGACTCAATTTGCGTAAGCAAAGTATAAAATTCTTCATAGGCCATGAGTTGTTGACCGACGACGCGAAAAAGATGGGTCTTGACAGACTTCACTCCAGCTTCGCTCAAACCATTGAAATGTGGCGCCCCTGGCGGGTTAAAATGCCAATTGATTCCAAGATCAACAGCTGCAGCATTAGAAAAAATTTGAAGTTGGTTGTAAGCGCCTTTGAAGTTAGTGCCTTGATCAGAATAAATATCAGAAACTCTGCCTCGACGAGAGATGAACCGACGAAAACTCGCGAGAAATGCGTCGGAGGTCAGATCCGATGATAATTCTAGATGGAGGGCTTTCGTAGCACAGCATACGAAAAGACAAATATAGGATTTCGACGTCTTCGCACCTCGATGTTTTCCCATTGTGATTGTGAATGGCCCAGCATAATCTAGGGACACTTGTGAAAATGCCTTGACTTGATTGATTCTGAATCTAGGTAGATCAGCCATAACGGGGAAATACGATTGAGGTCGACATTTAAAACACTTATGGCATTTAGAAAGACAACTGTAAATCGAGCTACGTGGGGAAATTATCCAAAAGTTTTGCAAGATCAAGTTGTGTAGAGATTTAAGACCAGGATGAAAGTTTTCCTTGTGGACTTGTTCTATGATAAGAAACGTGAATTTATGCTTTTTTGGTAATAAAACGGGATGTTTTGCATCCAATGAAAGGGATGAGTGTCTTAACCTTCCACCCACCCTGAGAATACCTGCTTCGTCAATGAAAGGAGCTAATTTTCTGAAAGGTTTAGGAAGCGAACTCTTTTTCTGACAGGAATCCACAATATCTGAGAAGCACTCTGCTTGTACCTGCCTTATAATTAGCTGTAAAGCTCGATGATTTTCGGCGTAGGTCGGAGCAGGAGTATCGGGCTTCTTCTGTCTGCGGAGGCGCGGGCAAAGACGTAAGACATAAGCTAGAATTCGCTGAATTTTCCGTAGGGATGAGAATTTGGCGAGTAAATTCGGAATAACTCCTGAAGAGATTTCCACTGCAGCGTGCAAAGCTAAAGTTTTTTCTTCTTGCGAAGCTTCAGGGAATTTTTCCAATAGAATCGATGGCTGCTCAGGCCAGTCTGTAGGTTGCTTATAAAGGAAATCTGGACCTTGCCACCAGAGTTTGTGTTCTATCAAAGGTCTAGGACTGAGACCTCTCGAAACACAGTCAGCAGGGTTGTCTTTTGTGGGAACATACTTCCATGACAATGGAGGAACTATTTCCTGAATATGAGCAACTCGGTTAGCTATGAACGTTTTCCAGCGGTGTGGAGAGGCTGAGAGCCAAGCTAAAGTTACTTGTGAGTCGGACCACGCATAGACAGTATCGAATGTAAATTTTTGAGAATAGGCTTTTTTGACAAAAGTAATTAAGTCCGACAGAAGATAGGCAGCGCAAAGTTCTAGTCGAGGTAAGGATATAACCTTAAGAGGAGCGACTCGAGATTTTCCCGTGATCAGGATCAATTTGATTTGTCCGCTAGACGTAATCACACGGAAGTAGATCACGGCCCCATAACCCTTGGTACTGGCGTCACAGAACCCGTGAATCTCTAAACGCGAGATCAACTCTGAAACTATCAGCCTTGGTAGTTGAACTTTGGCTACTTCTGGAAGTTCCAGTCTAAAACGATTCCATTCCTGTACAATAATATCTGGAGGTGGGTGGAGCCTTCCTCCCCCTCGCTTACTCCCACTCAAAAAGTTGAACAATAAAAAAAATAATAATTCACTTACCTTAACCCCGAAAGGAAGGAGGTGGCTATTGACAGATCTCAATGTGACTAGGCAAATTTGTAACATTAGCCACATTGGCCTGTCGAGTAGGACATATCAAATTTCGAATGCCCCACCCAAATATTCTAAATGTCGAAAGAAAATAAATTTTAAATTTTGAAAAGTGATCGTCTAAAATTTCAAAGTATCAAACCAAAACCAAACTTAAACAAAAGATTCGTTGTGATTATCCAGCCCGGGACAGATAAATGTGGCCTTCCTCTGGAAAATCCAGCATTCACCGAACCAGACTGGACCCGTAGTAACTCCTAACAATTTTAAAAACAATAACCAAAAATTAATAAACCTCACCAAAATATACCAGGATATATCGCCTTATTCTTGATGTTACTCTACTGATTGAATAAATAATTTAAAAGAACATGAGGAGGGTTGATACTCAAAACTCTAAAATTGTTGAATTTTAATACAAAGATTTATTAAAATCAATTTCATCATCAGTACAATAGACTGGCAATCACCAATAGATCTTACATATCAACAATCAATTTAATAATTAAAATCAGTAATCCTGACTCAAATATTCAAACATAAATATTACCTTATTACCAATAATATCAAACTTACTTGACTAAAATTCAAGATAGGTACCTATATCATTTCAATAGTTCAGATAAAAATTTCCAAAGCTCAAATTCTATTAAACAATTTCTAAACTATAACACATAGGTATGATTCTGAATAGAACTCGGAGTTAGATCAGAGATTATTTATCAAAAATTCAAATTTATCTTAAGCAAAAGTTTCAATATAAAAATCGGTATCTACCTACAAAATCTGAAATTCAAAATTTAATTTAGAAAATGATCATCTCCAACTCGAAATCCTAAACACAGACGATAAATTTAATAAATTATTTTTACACATAACCATTACATTAGTCACTTGTTGACCACAATAAAAGTTCATAACATATTATCAAAAATCAAATTCACTTAGAAAGTCATAGGTGATGAAATCAATTAAACACTGTACTTGAATTTATTTAATTTTCTTGATTATCGGAAAATAGCAAAAGTTTATTCACTCATAAAGACATACCTTATTCTTCAAAACTCCATCTCAAAAAACTGACGAACTAAGGTTCCTCTAACCTAAGCGCGATGATCAAAGACTAGACCGGCATGGTTGCTGGAACTGCCTTTGCACTGGTGTTAGCACCCCTTGGTGGATGCTCTAGGTGCCGGATGAGCTGGACTGCTCTCCCTGCTACCTTGTGATGACCAAATATCAAAGCGCGAGAACCTCTGCCTGATGAAACCTTCCATGCCTCCAAACTAAACTCCACCACTCTTCTTTATTTCTCCAAGCTTCTTCAAATATCACCCTTCACACAGGTTAGTATACCTACCTAGGTAGGTACCTACCTAAGCCTCCACATGATCGAATCTTTATGTAAACTTTCGTGTAAATTAGAAAATTGAAAGTTGGAACTCAAAACTCAGAAACTAGAAGTTCGAAATTAAAATTCAGGAATCAAAAGTTAAAACTTAGAAATTAGTAGTTAAAAATCAAAACTGGAAGTCGGGACCTAACATTCTAGAACTTGAAACTCAAAAGTAAATCAAAACTAAAGTTCAAAACTACGTTCAAAACTACGTCTAAACCCACGTCCAAGACTATGTCCAAGACTACGTCCAAGACTACGTTCAAAAACTTAATCTAGTAGTACGTAAATCCAAAACCACGTCCCTTGTCTGTAAAGACAAGAAAGCGAACATTAGTTATGATGACCAAAATTAAATTCAAAAGATTACTCACGTAAGACTGCATCTTTCACGGAAACAACTTCACCATTACACAAGGGACTAATACTAATTTACGAACTTGTAGACAAGCTACATGACCTGTCGAATTTAGACCGGAAAATGAACCTGAAGCGTCCTTTACCTCCCTTTATAATTTTTTGGGGATGACGCTATCGCATGCGCCTTAACCACTGTCCAACCGAACTTGGTGACCCACTTTCACTCCAAATATCATCATCGACAGTATGCAACACTTAAAACTCGCACGCGGCATTGACGGATCGATTCTCATATACTCTAGTACACCATCGGCAGTACGATCAACCTCTCCCGTTCTCCCTATATCCAAACTTAAATTTCACAATCGTGAATCCGCTTATACTCGAGGCTTGTCGTGTCCCAGAACAAAACGCAAGTTTTTTTTATATGTTTCCTCAACTATCGTTTCATGTTTTTTTAACCCACACCCAAAGAAATAATCTTTTAGGTTTTATCTGGATAACTAATCGGAAATCTTGAGTAGCAAGATGAGAGTGGTCTCATTAGACGCGGAAAATTAATTCGCATAAGATGATATACCTTTCAAACTCTGAAAACCCAGAACCGGGACAGAAAATCGACCAGACATGTTTTCTACGTCTTACTCAAATAACAAAAGCAAGGATTTCTTAATAGCTGTCAGGTGTTCGTTCGTGATCTTTGCCCAATACAGCCTCCTACATCAGCGAAAATGTACAGTCAATCATAACTCTTCTGAACTTTATAAAAATATTCCAAATCGAGAATTAAAATTTTGAAAAAGAAAACGTAGCGTGCAAGGCACGCTGCACACCCCCCCTTGTAAAAAGGAAGGAAAAGTCTCCACAAGAAACTTTTCCGAGAGAACTCCTCTCGAATCAACAATCAACAAATCCCAACAAACCGAAAGAAAAGACAGAAAGAACAAGTTTTAAACACTCCATGTTTCAAACACAAAGCAATATGGGCGAGCCCTGACCTCGGAAACCGCCAGTAGGACTCTGGTTACTAAAACTAGGTTAAACAGGCTCCCAAAAGGAAAACCTGACTGCCGTTATTCGGAAACTAACTCCGCTCTACACATAACTTATCAAAATAAGTTGAGTCTTATGAGAACACAAAGGGACTCAAAAGGACAAAACTCTTATGGTGGCAATATTTGCCTATGTAGCGAAGCTCAAATAATTGGCCCCTGTGGTTGGCATGTCACGTGACTATACCTCCTACTTCATCAGTCGGGGGCTCCACAACTGACTAAACGGCAGGCCCTTTCCATTTATAAGGCTGGAAATGACATAATGCACCCCTCTAGTACACTACCTTGTAACTAAAGATTTTTCAAAAGAAAGCTAAATATTTTCCCTAACCTCTGGTTGAACAGACTATACCAGAACCAATAACCTCCAACACCGTACTCATCCATAAAATAAAACTAAAATTATGTGAAACAGAGTTCTCCATTAGAGAAACTCCGGCTGTCGTCAATCGATTACCGACTTCGTCCTACACACAAAAATCAAGGAGTTGGGTCTGCCTGAACACCTCAAGGAAATTCAGTGACCGAAACTCGTGAGTTGGCAATACTGCCAGGATGACGAAGCCTTAAAGATTCAGCCCCTATGGTCGGTATGTCGCCAGACAATACCACCTACTTCATCAGCTGGGGGCTAAGCAGCTGACTAGACGACAGGGCAATTCTCCGCTTATGAGGCCGGAAATGCCAAAATACACCCCTCTAGTGCGTTTCCCTGCGACTAGAGATTTAACGTCAAAAGCTAAAAGGTTTCCTTGATCGTTAGTTAGTTAAGAATAACGTCCTAACGACTTTGGAGCGAAATATGATTCCTAACAGAGGAAATCATAGACAAATCTAAAAAAGCCAAAACTAAATTTCTACATAGAAAAGCCTAAAGAAATTTTAAATCTAAGAGTTCTACTTATACCTCAAACTCCAAGACGTCTAAATCGGGTTAAATGTCAAAATTGTTCATACTCAAAGTATTTTGATCTGGATACCTCCAAGTCAAAATTATTCATACCTCAAAATATCAAAACCGAAATATCGAAGATATTCATACTCAAAAAATGTCAAAATCGGGATATCTAAATTATCTATACTCAAAAATGTCAAAATCGGGATATCTAAATTATCTATACTCAAAAATGTCAAAATTGTTTTCCAAAAACGTCCAAATTATTCAACAAGATTCAGTCAAGTGGTTATCAAAAGCACAAGAATAGATGAAATTCTGAAACTCCAACTCGGATTTTATTTCTCAAAATTCTTTAACGCGAACGCTAAGTATCAGTAGTAAGACAGATTTAATTTTCCAAGATTTTCCTCTACTGAGACCTACGTCACTAAATTTCTCTACTGAATGACTCAAAGTGGTACTGGAACTGTGCGGCCATTCTTACTCAAGAACCCGTCGAGACTTACCCAGACACCTAAACTCAAAGACTCAAAACTATCTCAACTTCAATTCATTACTCTAAAACTTACACAAATGTGTTAGACCTTCAGAATTATACTGATATGTTGACTAAGGTGGAACTTGACGTCAAAATATAGGGAGTAAAGTCCCTACTTTACTTAAAAGAACTAGGAAATAATTCTCCAAACTGAATTAATATTTGAAGGACCAAAAGAAATTGGATCCAACCTTAAATGGATGGAGAAGTCCAAGAGAATTCTCATTTACCGGGACGGGTCTAATGGCCAGGATAACCGCCATTCATAATTAGAATGGATGTTATAAATTATGGCCCAAAAAGGGATGGCATATAGGAACATGCCTTACATATATTTAAGGTTCTCCTCAAGAGGATGATGCATATTTTACTTTAAAAAGGGCTAAAGATATTAAATGTTGAAATGGTATATGTTGCAAAGTGGTTCGTTCACCCGCTATGAAGATATGAATTATTATAAATTTAGATTGAAAGAGATAGAAAAAAGATTAAAGACGAACTTATATGTGTGCCGTAAACAGCGGAAAAGGAAAGGAAAGAAGCGTATAGAAATATATACAAGAAATCAGCCACTGGACCTATTTTCAAAATGGCTGGATACTTTCTCTTTAGGTAGCACCAGGGTGGAAAGTACCAAAAATAACCCCAAAGATGTTGTCATTGTCTAAAGAAAATTTTTCAAACGAGAAACCAAATCTCAATCATTGGACCTATGAAGTGGTTTTACTTACCAATGAACTCTATCTCAAAGAATAAAATTTTCAAAAAGAAAATCAAATCTCAACCGTTGGACCTATATGTGGTTTTACTTACCAACGAACTCTATCTCAATTATTACAGAATAAAATTTTCAAAAAGAAAATCAAATCTCAAACGTTGGACCTATATGTGGTTTTACTTACCAACGAACTCTATCTCAATTAAAAGAATGAAAATTTTCAAAAAGAAAATTTTCGAAAAAGACCTTATCCTTGACTGTCATACCACTCAAATGTTCTCAACAGAGCAAACTTGAAAAGTTCTTACAAATGAAGAGACTTCTAAAACTCAAAATTTCTTGTCAAAATCTGTATAGTTAATTTCCAATCATAACTCATTAACCACCCGGTTAATGTTGTTCCACCAAAATTAAACACCATTAAAGATATTCAAGATAATGTGTCAACTGAAAGAATTCTTAAATCTCAACTAACTGTACTTATTGAATCTCAAACTCTAGCTAAAAATATTGACTCGACTTAACCTTAATCAAAGGAATGGAAAAGATTTTCATCGTCAGGAGCTTTTTCTTCAAAATCTCAACCTAAAAATATTATAACTACCTCAATTCTCAACTCTACTCAACGGATCGTTCCTGAAAGTTACTGTTAGGATGATAACAGCTCAGATTTATATTTAGATTATGCCAATTATCAACTCTAACAGAACTCGAAATTTTCAATTAAGAACTCACCTAAATCAACTCAACCCAACGCCTAGTCACGTAGCTCACTTATTTGCATGGGGCTTCAACGCGACCGTTTAAAAATATTTTACAAATTAGTCTGGCCATGACTAAAGTGTAACTCAACCTCTACCTCAACAACAATTACTGGTAGGTTAGCTAAATTTATTTAATTTGTACGCTAACGTTATCAGTCTCAAATTATTTTAACCTAAGTACCTATAAAAGGATTTTCTCTAAACTCGACTCAACCTCTACAAAGACTCCTGACTCTAAACAACCTTTACTTTTTCTCCAAAACCGTAACTAAATTTACTGAAAAACTTACTATTGACACACTAAACGAATTCTTTCTAAATTCTCAAACTAAAAACAAATAGGATGTACACTGCCTTTACGTGTGAACGGAGCTTTACACTAGGGGCGCCAACTTGAATACAACACAACTAGGTCACCCCTAAAGCGCGCTCTACACTAACACTGGCTATTCTGAATCTCAACAAATGGTTTAATATCACTTACGTGAAAATCTCCCAGGATTTTTCCTGACGGATCTGAAAGAACAACAACCTTACCAGTACCTTTAATTTTCTTTATCATAGCCGGAACATATTTTGGAGCCAATTTCTTAGAAAACTTATCAACCGCTTTGGAAAGAACGAAGTTTTTCTTCCACACTTTATCACCTTCCTGATAATTAACTTCTCGCCTACGAAGGTTATACCTCTTAACATTTTTCTCAAAAGATTTTCTAATTTTCTCTTGGATTTGGGGATAAAGTTTAGGAACTTTGCTCACTTCGGACTGCCATTTAAGTCGATTGGAGAAATCGACTGGGTCAAAAGAACTATAATCAACATCCTTATAAAAACTACCATTCACGGGTACACACGATATACACCTGTCCGAGGTCCAAAAACCAAAAAAGAATAAGCTCATGATGTTGCTATAAAAAAAAAGGACTGTCAGTTTTCGCTTTAGACGGTGCAGGGCGGAAAAGGACGAAAAAGAACCCTATCTCAAAATTTTATAACTTCATCTCATCTACCTTGAGATCAGCGACCTCAAAACCGACTGTAGTATTTTCCTCAATGAAATCCATTTTCACTATTTATCTCAAAAGATTTTCACCTCAAAATTCTCAAACAAGACTTTTCAACCAACTTCACCTGAAACAAAGAAAACGAAATTGTCGTTCCTTTTCTTAGTTGACTTGACCTGACCTAACAGAATTATCCAAAACCAAAATCTCAAAAATCAGATTGTTGCTGATTCTATCTGTAACTCCACCTAAGCTGAAAAATTAAAAAATTATCGAACTCGAAAACCACATCTTCAGGTTTACCACACCGTCTGGGCTGGAACCTAAAAAGCTGAAACGTCAAAAAGAAAACAACACGGACTCAAATACCACAGGTCTGAATTCCCTCGAAGTCCTTCGTTGAAAATTTCAAACCTTACCTTTTGGTTTTAGTCCATCTGTAAACTTTACGCAACTAAGAAAGGTATTTGTCTTTACTTGTCTAAATTTTGAAAAAGTTTTTCTCTCAAAAATTATGAAAACACCAACACCTCATGTTCATTAATTCTTCTCAAAGTTTGAGAAAGTTTTCGAAAAAAGAATAAGGAGATTGATTTATCCTGGTCACGGCACCACTTGGAGCCTTCCTCCCCCTCGCTTACTCCCACTCAAAAAGTTGAACAATAAAAAAAATAATAATTCACTTACCTTAACCCCGAAAGGAAGGAGGTGGCTATTGACAGATCTCAATGTGACTAGGCAAATTTGTAACATTAGCCACATTGGCCTGTCGAGTAGGACATATCAAATTTCGAATGCCCCACCCAAATATTCTAAATGTCGAAAGAAAATAAATTTTAAATTTTGAAAAGTGATCGTCTAAAATTTCAAAGTATCAAACCAAAACCAAACTTAAACAAAAGATTCGTTGTGATTATCCAGCCCGGGACAGATAAATGTGGCCTTCCTCTGGAAAATCCAGCATTCACCGAACCAGACTGGACCCGTAGTAACTCCTAACAATTTTAAAAACAATAACCAAAAATTAATAAACCTCACCAAAATATACCAGGATATATCGCCTTATTCTTGATGTTACTCTACTGATTGAATAAATAATTTAAAAGAACATGAGGAGGGTTGATACTCAAAACTCTAAAATTGTTGAATTTTAATACAAAGATTTATTAAAATCAATTTCATCATCAGTACAATAGACTGGCAATCACCAATAGATCTTACATATCAACAATCAATTTAATAATTAAAATCAGTAATCCTGACTCAAATATTCAAACATAAATATTACCTTATTACCAATAATATCAAACTTACTTGACTAAAATTCAAGATAGGTACCTATATCATTTCAATAGTTCAGATAAAAATTTCCAAAGCTCAAATTCTATTAAACAATTTCTAAACTATAACACATAGGTATGATTCTGAATAGAACTCGGAGTTAGATCAGAGATTATTTATCAAAAATTCAAATTTATCTTAAGCAAAAGTTTCAATATAAAAATCGGTATCTACCTACAAAATCTGAAATTCAAAATTTAATTTAGAAAATGATCATCTCCAACTCGAAATCCTAAACACAGACGATAAATTTAATAAATTATTTTTACACATAACCATTACATTAGTCACTTGTTGACCACAATAAAAGTTCATAACATATTATCAAAAATCAAATTCACTTAGAAAGTCATAGGTGATGAAATCAATTAAACACTGTACTTGAATTTATTTAATTTTCTTGATTATCGGAAAATAGCAAAAGTTTATTCACTCATAAAGACATACCTTATTCTTCAAAACTCCATCTCAAAAAACTGACGAACTAAGGTTCCTCTAACCTAAGCGCGATGATCAAAGACTAGACCGGCATGGTTGCTGGAACTGCCTTTGCACTGGTGTTAGCACCCCTTGGTGGATGCTCTAGGTGCCGGATGAGCTGGACTGCTCTCCCTGCTACCTTGTGATGACCAAATATCAAAGCGCGAGAACCTCTGCCTGATGAAACCTTCCATGCCTCCAAACTAAACTCCACCACTCTTCTTTATTTCTCCAAGCTTCTTCAAATATCACCCTTCACACAGGTTAGTATACCTACCTAGGTAGGTACCTACCTAAGCCTCCACATGATCGAATCTTTATGTAAACTTTCGTGTAAATTAGAAAATTGAAAGTTGGAACTCAAAACTCAGAAACTAGAAGTTCGAAATTAAAATTCAGGAATCAAAAGTTAAAACTTAGAAATTAGTAGTTAAAAATCAAAACTGGAAGTCGGGACCTAACATTCTAGAACTTGAAACTCAAAAGTAAATCAAAACTAAAGTTCAAAACTACGTTCAAAACTACGTCTAAACCCACGTCCAAGACTATGTCCAAGACTACGTCCAAGACTACGTTCAAAAACTTAATCTAGTAGTACGTAAATCCAAAACCACGTCCCTTGTCTGTAAAGACAAGAAAGCGAACATTAGTTATGATGACCAAAATTAAATTCAAAAGATTACTCACGTAAGACTGCATCTTTCACGGAAACAACTTCACCATTACACAAGGGACTAATACTAATTTACGAACTTGTAGACAAGCTACATGACCTGTCGAATTTAGACCGGAAAATGAACCTGAAGCGTCCTTTACCTCCCTTTATAATTTTTTGGGGATGACGCTATCGCATGCGCCTTAACCACTGTCCAACCGAACTTGGTGACCCACTTTCACTCCAAATATCATCATCGACAGTATGCAACACTTAAAACTCGCACGCGGCATTGACGGATCGATTCTCATATACTCTAGTACACCATCGGCAGTACGATCAACCTCTCCCGTTCTCCCTATATCCAAACTTAAATTTCACAATCGTGAATCCGCTTATACTCGAGGCTTGTCGTGTCCCAGAACAAAACGCAAGTTTTTTTTATATGTTTCCTCAACTATCGTTTCATGTTTTTTTAACCCACACCCAAAGAAATAATCTTTTAGGTTTTATCTGGATAACTAATCGGAAATCTTGAGTAGCAAGATGAGAGTGGTCTCATTAGACGCGGAAAATTAATTCGCATAAGATGATATACCTTTCAAACTCTGAAAACCCAGAACCGGGACAGAAAATCGACCAGACATGTTTTCTACGTCTTACTCAAATAACAAAAGCAAGGATTTCTTAATAGCTGTCAGGTGTTCGTTCGTGATCTTTGCCCAATACAGCCTCCTACATCAGCGAAAATGTACAGTCAATCATAACTCTTCTGAACTTTATAAAAATATTCCAAATCGAGAATTAAAATTTTGAAAAAGAAAACGTAGCGTGCAAGGCACGCTGCATGGGTCATCCCAACCAGTCTTTGAACGCCAAAGCTGTTGTAACATGTGCTTTGCAAGAAAAATCATGGGAGCTAAGAAGCCTAAGGGATCGAAGATCCGTGCTATTTGAGATAGCACGCTACGTTTCGTGCAGTCCGATTCAATGGGAGTGACAGAATACGAGAAAGTATCCGAGTTAGGATTCCATTGAAGTCCAAGAACTTTAATAAAACTAGGGAGTTCTGTGTCAAAACTTAGAGGCATTTGAGAGTATTCGGAAGGGACTGCGGAGAGAATCGCGGGATGATTGCTCGCCCATTTCCGTAACTCGAAACCGCCTTTTTTCAAGAGAGCGATTAATTCTGACTGAAGATGAAGTGCTGCCCCTACAGAATCTGCCCCGGTTACACAATCATCCATATAGACTGAATTTTGTAAAACCTCTGAAGCTAAAGGGTGATTATCCTGTTCGACAACTGCTAGTTCTTTGCGAGTTCTGAGGGCGAGATAAGGAGCGGAAGAGACTCCGAAAGTCACAGTCTTAAGTTCATATTCTTTAACTTCCTCCGTGGTAGAGAAACGCCAAAGAAATCTCTGATATTTACGGTGTTCAGGTTTAATTAGTATTTGACAGTACATTTGTCTTATGTCGCATATAAATACAATAGGAAAAGTTCGGAATTGTAATAGAATGGTAGGCAAATCATGTTGAAGTTTGGGCCCTGAAAAGAGCGTATCGTTGAGGCTTAGGCCCTTCGATCCCCTTGCACCGGCGTTAAAAACGACTCGAATTTTGGTGGAGACGCTGTCAGGCTTTAAGACACAGTGATGAGGGAGATAAAAGGCCGATGAAGCTCTATACTCGGAACGTGGAATTTCGGAAATGTAATTCTTTTGCAAATATTCTTTAAAGAAATCTGAATAAGCGACGTGCAGATCAGGATTTTTGTAAAGACGAGCTTCAAGGGATAGTAATCGCCGTAGGGCTTGGTTGTACGAATCTCCGAAATCAAGTTCATTTTGCCTGAAAGGAAGTGGAACCACAAATCTTCCAGAGATATCCCGAGAGACTGAGTCTTTGTATAATGTTTCACATTTAATATCATCTTGAGATAAGATCGCATTCGTTGTAGGCGGGTGTTCAATTTCCCAAAATTTTTGAAGAGTAATATCTATTTGAGGCTCCAGTACAGTGGCACAACTAAGAAGCGAGGTAGTTTGCGATGAGCATTCCGTGCGGCCCTGAAGAATCCAACCGAAAACGGTTTCTATGGCGGCCGGTTCCCCAACTTTACCAAAAATGCGTCCTGAACCCAGCATGAAAGGAACTAATTCCGCACTGAGCAAAATATCTACTGGACCAGGAGTCTGAAATTTGTCATCAGCTAAGGGTAAGTTTTCAATGTGAGACCAATTTTGTGAATTAAGGTAGACTCTTGGCTGATCTGAACAAATCCTAGGCAAAATGATTGCTTCAAAGGTAAAAGTAGGATCTGTTTTACCACGCGGTTTAATGAAACATTGAGTTCTGCCACGGTTAGAAGTGGAGATCAAATTATTTATCCCTTCAATCGGTATTGAAGAATGTCGACGAGGCAAACCTAAACGATTCACGCAGCGTTCGGAAATGAAATTCGCCATGCTGGCGGTGTCGAAAAGAACACGTACTTTTTGGAACCTTCCCCATACATCCCGAATTTCAACTTCTGCTGTTGATAGCAGAACCGTCGAATGTTTCCTGAAAGTAGGGCTAGAAGAAGTAGAAAGCAGAGATGAGGCTGGATCATCATTTGAATTAGGTAGAGGATTTGGTAGAGGCGTGCTGCTTGCCGTATTTAATTGTAGTGCCGTATTTGTCTGAAGGGAATTGGAAGCGTGTGGAGCGAACTCCCTTTTATTTAAATTCAAATGTAATAAAGTGTGATGCGAATATTGACAAATTCTACATGTTGTAGAAGATGGACACTGGCGAACTGAATGTGACGACCGCAAACAATTGCCACATAAAGAGTGCTGTCTTACAAAAGCTAGTCTGTCTTGTGGAGTTTTTGCTAAAAAGATTTGACATCTATGAAGTGCATGTGAAGACGGACAAAGTAAACATTTTGAATTATAATTCTGATGACGGTTATTTGACGTTGAGGGTTGTTGATTGTCAACCGAATTTAGAAATGCTGAAGGCATGGATCGTTGCTTATTATTCGAAAACGTCCGGTTTTCTAAGTTTTCTGAAAAACCAGAACGCTTAATTTTGTTGCTTGGTGAGCTCGGCATCATGCACTGGACAGATTCTAAGGCCTTGCATTTGTTGCTCAAAAATGTGGTAAGTATTTTATACGTAGGCATCTCTGTGGTGCTATTTTCAATCTCAAACTCGGTGCGAGTTTTGTGATCTAACTTCTGCAATAACATATTAAAAACTAAAAAATCCCACGACTCTGTATTGAATTTCAAGACTTTTAGAGCGGCCAGATTTTCTGAAAATATGTCCAATAAATGACGAAGATCTTTCGATGAAGATCTTTGAAGAGGTGGAGCAGTGTATATCTCGTTAAAATAAGTAGTGGCTAAAAAACGCTTGTTTTGATATCTAGTCACTAGTGCGTCATATGCAATTTTATAATTATCTTCCGTCATAGGAATGGCTTTTATCAAATTAAAAGGATCGTCTTTTAAGGACGTCATAAGGTAATGAAATTTTTGTACATTTGCTAGGCTTTTGTTTTCATGAATAAGGCTGTTGTACAAGTCGAAAAATGCTGGCCATAGTTTTATGTTACCGTCGAATATTGGTACGTTAATTTTTGGAAGTTTAACTCCAGAAACGGACGACCTATTAGAATCATTCACAGTTCCCGTCGATACTACTGTATCCAATGACATTTCATATTTTTTAGATTTTATAGCGTAAACATATTTATCGGCAGCGGCCCTAGCTTTGTCTTGATTTGTAAATTCAAGGTCATTTTCGACTAAAGAAATAATTTCGTTATGAAGGATTTGAAACTCATCATAAATTACGTCGACAAAACCAGCTCTAGCTAAAAAATTATGTTTGTAAAATTCATCAGCTGTTTGATTTACACTGTATTCGTAAATTTCTTTTAATCTAGTTAATGGTATCTTGCGTTTAAGCGCAAGCTTGGCAATTGTCTCCTCATTAGGATTAGGCATATTCGTACCTGCTAAATGATTTTTGAGAGAGATAAAAATTAAAGGAATAAAATGTTATAATAACTGTAATAAATAAATTAATTAGGTACCTATTATAACTTGCTTATCGTTTCGTATAGCTACCTGTTCAAGGCTTTAAAAATGATAAAGATTCGAGAAATAAACACTGTAAAGTAGTAGGTAGGTAGGTATACCTAAATGTACCTAAACAAGATTCTTATTATTTTAGAAATATTATTTAGTTAATAAACTGTGATAATTGAATGCGCTAGCAGACGAGCGGTCAAGCAGTTGATTTTGAATAATTTCAGATTTTACACTGTCCTGGTGATCCCCCCCACGGGCATACGTCTATGTTGGGTGGTGGTAGGAGATTATTGCGCACTGGATCGTTCTCCACTACAAGACTGACTGATAAGTCGAAGACAGACTAATTGATAATAACTCAATAAAATAAAATAAAATTATGAAGACTAAAGTAAAGATGGCACAAATCTTTTGAATTTTCTTTAATTTGTAAAAATTGATTTAATATGAAAATGCTAGTGCCAATCTCGGGTCGATGGACCAAAAATGTTGTCTACAAACGTTGGTTATAGTGGACTGTATTTGATTTAATTTGAAAAATTGTAAAATTGTGTTAAATTATGCTGTATACCTAAAAACGAACGCACATTGAAGAGGCACTCACCTTTTGCCGTTGTTGGTCCCGTCGTTGAGAGCTCTCAAAGGTTGTTCGATTGTTTTCGGGAAGCAGGATCACTAATCTCACAAATTTTAGAGAAAATGTAATTTTACACGATTGTTTAGAATGGCTGAATGGGCCGTATCACCGGTTTCTTGGTCGTCGCTTCACTCGCCCGCGTATCTTCTTGGATTGCTTGACCACGGAGTGGGGCGGGTTTGTGCACACAGCAATATGCGTTTTTCCGCGAAAATAATTAAATTTAAAATAAAAGATATCCAGTCCCCAACAAATATATTCATTAATATTCACCCACATGTTTGAAAATATTAAATGCACATGAATAAAATAAAATAACAACGCACAAAAAACACATGAAAAAAAATTAAATAAAAAAAATAACTTTCCTTTCATTTACTTTCTGTTTAGATCTAGATTGTTAAATAAAATGATAGTTACAATAAGACGTGGAGCCACCGTGTTATGCCACAGAACAAGAAAAAGTAGAATACAATCTTCAAAAGATTATAAGATCGAAGGTAACAGTTTCAGGACTTCTGTTTTCATATCTTTATCGTTTGACACAATGACAGGAATTATGCGACATAAAATGATACTCACGTAGTGTTTTTTTTTTGTTATAGGTATATATACGTTGCTAGCTGCGTTCAAATCAAAGAAGTTCACAGTATAGTAGCTTTATATTATGAATAATTATAAATTAGGAATTTATAACAGGGACACGCTCCATTAATAAAATATCTACCATAACAACAACTAACTATCTATGAGTATTTATTTTGGTAATATTATTGATAGTTTGTTAGCTTAGCTAATAGCTGTAGGCGTGGGCGTTCATTTAATATTTTATCATCTTTATATTTTTGGGGGGCAATCTATTTAGTGAAGGTGTTTCAACACAATGGTCTGAGGTTTAGATGTATAAAGTTCTAACGAGCATGATGGAGATTTCAATAAAAATATTGAATAGGTAATAATGACGCGGTTTCCCAACAATGCCAATCGAAATCGATTAGAAACAATATTTTTTTTTTATTTTGGATACGAAATAATATTGAAAGCCTAATGAAATATCGTTCACCGGCTGCAATAGTGGCACAACTCAAAAATAGTAATATTGGAGATATTTGACTTTAAAGATTTATAAATAAATAAATTTATATCAAATAATAAAACTCGTACTATACCGGCACAAATCAAAAGTGCCATTATTGTACTACACAACAAGACATCCTCCTACAAAGTCAGTGGCGTACTGAAAATGTGCATTGGTCCGACTTAGAAGCACAAATTGTTAAAATGCTCAAGTGACAAATTCGCCATATCGGGAAATCTATGATACCTAATGTTGTGCCAGTCTTGTTGCAAGGAAGAGTATTAAATTTAACATTTGATGCAACAGTTAGTGCGGTTTTAAGGATTTTTGAGTTGTGCCACTATTGCAGCCGGTGAGCGATATGATCTTGTATTAGAAATCATTGCACATAAGAATCTGATGTGTACTACTTATCTAATTTGCTTTGCATTAAAGTTTTAAGCAAGAAAGTATAACGATAGTCTACCAAAATAGGTACAATCTTGTATGAAAAATTGAATGTCCCTACTTATGGGCTGTTATAATATAGGGGACTAGTAGGTACTTTGTACGATTCTTCAAAAAATATTTTAATGAGATGGTAGATGGTAGATCTTTTTTGGTCTTTTCTATTACTTTTTTCCATATACACCCTGTATATGTCCCAAAACTCAACGTCATCCCTTGAAGGGCTGAGAGGCCAACTCATGGCTTACCAGAATATCATAATATGATCTCAGTAGAAAATTGTTTGTTTTCGAGATAATGGGACTTTTATGATTTTTTTATGAAAAAAAAAATTTCAATGGGGCAAAAAAACTAATAATTTTCCTAAAATGTACGGCACCACAATATTATTTCTTCGGCACTTAATCATTGCGTAACAAAATGTAAGAATATTAAATTTTGTAACTCTGACACTCGAAAAACAGATTTAAGGTACCTATTGATTTTCCTTTCAGGGCCGTACTTTTTTTTTGCAACGTCCCGACATAAGGATTTGTTTCTCGGTAACGGTACATCGCGGACAGATTCTGCTAGTACAGTTACTTAGGGAAAGAATGGACGTACAAACTTTCTAGATATCGTTTTTCGAAAAAATAATTAGGTGAGCGATAATCGGCCCTCAAAGAATGGAATATACTCTTTTCGCATGATTTTTCGATTTTTCCAAATTTTTTTCAAAATTTATTCGACCGATCGAAAAAATAACAAAACAGCGAGATTGATCCGTTTGTTGCCTACAAAAAAGATACTTATGATTTTTACGTGAAAAGTCGGTAAAAACGACTTATTCGAAAAAACAAAAAATCTGTCAATTTTTCTAAAAATCACAAAAAAATTTTTTTTCCGAAAACGGTGCATCCTAGCGAAAAATCAAATCAGAACTTTTTTGAATAGTTTTTTAAATGCTAATTTACTATATGAAATATTTTCCCGAAAAATTCCCCATTTAAGAGCGGGAATCGTTTCTTTATAACAACAATTGATCAAATGCTACTCTTTAACGCATGCTTTTGAATTTTTTTCGAAATATTGTCGACCGATCGAAAAAATAATAAAGCTTTATGATAGAGACAACCTTTACCTACAAAAAAGATAAATATAGTTTTTTTCCTTAACCGTTGGAAAAACTGTCAAAATTCGGAAAAACTTCGGCAGGACATTGAGACCGTTCAGACGTGTTTCGAATATATCTTCCTCCATCGACGACATAGATCAACTTATGTAAAAAATTTTTTCTTCAACACATAATTTGAAGTCTCGGCTTCATTTCTACTCGATTATGTCGGTACTTTAAAGTAAAAATAAAAAAAATTCTCGCTGCTCGAAAATTAGCTTACACTTTTACTTTTATTAAAAAATCGATAAATTAATATTTTTTTATTTTTTTTTGTATTCTTTATGCACGATTGGGAAAATTAGAAGGACAGTCGCAACGAAAATTAATTAACGTGAATGTATGTGAAAAAATTATCCAAATTGGTCATTTAATAACGAAGATATGACAATTTTCAGAAATTTTCAATAATAACGTTCGCTGCATTTCGCCGTCGCCGGGAAATTATTATTAGTCTAGTGTATTTGTTATAATGATAGTTATCCGCCGATCCTGTTCGGGCTAATTTCTGTTTTTTCTTATGCATGTTTGAAATAATTGTTTTTACAATTAATTGCGATGTACTATTGGTCTTTCACTAATAATTTGGAGTGATTATTATTTTTAAAATTTGAAAAATGCGCCGTGAAAAATGGAGTAAAGAACTTAATGTCATATTACCTATGCGGAAATTCCGTGAACGCGACCGAAGGAAATAATTTTTTTCGATTCGAAGAATCAAGATGGCGGCCATTTTGTAATTTTAGCGTAATGAAAAGACTCCCAGCTACTACACCCCGGTGAAATATTTTCGCAAAACTAATCCGAACTGGCACTTTTGAAACGTCAAAATCGAAAAGTGGAAGAAAACACGAGTTTTTACACACGAAAAAACTTAATTAAAATCGAAGAATCAAGATGGCGGCCAGATTTTGGTATCGTCGTAAAGGTAAAATGTGCAGCAATAACATATTGGTGCAAGAGCTAACCGCCGACTTTGTTTGAACGACTTTAATAAAATGGCGTGCGATTTAGTCGGTTGGAAGCGAAAATTTTCAATGGTCTTTCGCACAATTTTCGATGTAAATCTGTTCGCGGTGATCCAAATAAGATCACGGAGGTACTCGCGTGTGGCTAAGAAAAGGGTCACGTCCCCCGCCCTCGACTCAAACTAACACGAAAGTAACTTTTTACGCGAATCTATAACTTCCACGCGAATTTTCGTAAGTTCACATATTGGTCCTTCAGGAGCGATATATGTAGAAAAAGTAGTCACAAAAAAGGAGGTGGCAGGCGTTAACTTTGACGGGGAATCTACTGCTTTCAGGGCCATACTGAAAAAAAAACAACTGATGACAAATTTCAACTTTGACTGGGATCTACTGACACTAAGGGCCGAAGGCCCGACGCCGCCGGCAGGCCAAGATTGTCGTAAGGAAAATCTTGTTTTGTTATGGTTTTTATCGTTTTTGACTGCAATAACTTACTATAACAGATAATTTTGATTATAAATCTAAAAACAATAGAGCTGATAAAGATTTTCCGACAACACTTCTGTTTTATTTGTTTTCAAAAAAACTATAAATACTCTGAACATATAAGTAGGTACCCTTATCCTATGATAAGCCGAACAAGGGACACTTCGCCGAAGAACTACACCGGCGTGGTACTGCTGATTCCCCTACACCGGTGCCTTCTGATGATAATGGTAGCGGTGCAATGTCTTGTCTTGTGGTCAGGAGCTGCTCAGTTGCTTCACCTCGACCTACCTGTCAGGTGCGTTCTTCGGTGTAAACAACGCGCGCCGGTTTCATCCAATCAGCGGGTGTCGTGTGACGGTTAATCCGAGGTGGTTGTTCATGAAATCCAGAGCTTTTTTCTGTAACCAGAGTGGCGGTTTGGATTTCATGGGAAGGGTGAATAACGGGTTGTCAAGGCAGTTGATATAACTTTTAAAAAGGTGAGTCTTAAAGCGTTACTTTTTTATTGTTATGAATTAAAGATCTGGTCTGGCAAATAAGGGTTGATTTGAAATTAGATCGATAGTATGGAAAATCTAATAAGGAGTTTATGATTTCATAATCCTGCTGCTTTACTCAGAAGTTATAAAATATTGAGTTGAACTGGTTGGTAGAAACTTGCTTTTAATCTCTATTAAGTTATTACATTATTAATAATTGAATTGTCTAGTAGTTGGTGTTGCTAGTACTAATAGTTAGTAGTAGTTAGTTAACTAGGAGGGTTGTACCTACAGGTCAATTACACTGTACCTGGTTATTATTTTAGAAATTTATATTAATAGTGTCGTAGAATATTCCTATTAAAGTCTATTTAAACGTATAGACTAGCAACAAAATATGGTAATGCTAAAAGATTTACAGTTATAATTATGCAATGTCCTAAAGCATGGTCACCTATAGCTTAAGCTGTGTAGAAAAAACAATATAAATGGGTGGACATTTCTGCATATCACACTAAGATCTGACCTTCATTAATTTGATAGTTGTTGAGTTAAATTTAAGAATTAAATCAAACCTCAAACTTAACTTTTGTTTATGACGATTTTATATTTTTATTTTTTAGTTAATTGTTTCACTTTTATCTTGGCTTGCTTTAAATAGATAAAAATTCAAATTTGAGTACAATTCTTCCCCAATTGTCAAAAACTCTAATGTAAATTTATTGCTTGCGATTTTTGATTCAGTATATAGTCAGTTTCTGCAATCCAATTAAAAAAGTTTTAGAGAAGTTTTCCGTTGGAATATATTTTTTATTTGTTTTCACTTTTATTTTACTTTACCACTTTACCTTCACAATAAATTCCAGGTAAATACAAAAATAATACCCCTTTAACCGAAGATTTTTATCATAAATGAACACTTTAGTATGTGCGTTGGCACCCATCAAATAAATATTACCTATGAGAATCTGTTTGGTCTTCTTAATATGTAAAAAAAACAATTATAACACTGAGTATCCAGAGATCTGCTGGCACTACCTTTCCAGTAGACCCTGTACAAGGAGTATTTTTTCATCACCAGCAGCGAAAACTCCGTAGAAAGATGCAGAGGGAGCTTTGCATTGCTGCAGGTGGCTTGAAACGCCTGCAAGAATGTTAGGCGGTTGTTTCTTGTTGGTTCCAGTTTGTTCCAACAAGTGTTGGTGTAATAAGGTTACTTATCCATGGACTTGCACATGGATTGGGAAGGTATTTACTGTGGTACTTAATTCAAGTGGTCGGGTGATTACCTCAGCCCCGACTTAGACATCACTACCCTGAATCCGATGACAAGAGGGATGTACTTCAGGGCCTCATCGCCACCTGTAGCTGTTACCGGCTTGCGCCATATTTTCCAGAGCCTTGTTAGTATGGTACTCACAAGTGGTACCATGATCTTAGACGAATGGATGACTTGTCCACCACTTGTTGCTAGTTTAACTTTAGGGAACACGCGTCGACCTTAGACAAGGCCTGGATCTTCATCAGGCGGTAACCTAGGGTTTTTGTATCATTGCACTGGTCTTTGATAGTACCATTGATTGCACTCGTCTTGTTTACGTCAAAATTACAGTTTACCTGACAGATATACGAGGGTCATTTAAAAAGTTTCAAACCTTTTCAAGAAAAACAGAGATTTTGACCCAAGTCAAACTTATTTCTGGTCATAGTCTCCTCGTTGCTCAATTGATCAAACTCTTTTCCTAACTCTTCAAACCGGCAGAAAAAAATTTCTTCGGTAAAACCAAAAAATACCGTTCTAAACAGATATTCGACCAGCATTCGACCAATATTTTTCGCTCCAAGAATTTTTTTTATTTGGAAATAAGAAAAATATCAAAACAAAAACGTTTTCCCATTATTGGTTGAAATTCAAATTCTACGATGTACTGATTGGTTCTGAAGCGACGAGATATATTGCCATTTTAATAATTATAATAATAATTAGCATTTACCATATTCTCAAGCTAATGGGAAATTATTATTCTTCGACTAGATATGTACCTACCTACTTCTTTATATATTCAGAATCTTAATATCTCTGAGAATTCTATAAATTATTGCCTTAACGATGGATATAAAAAAAAGTAAATTAATAGAGAAGTGAAATTATAAATATTAAATGTACATCTCGTGTGCACCATTGCACAAAATCTAAGTAACTACCTAATTAATTCATAAGATAATAAATTATGAATATAAAGTAACAAAAAATATTGATGTAAAGGAAGTAGGTAAAGATAATTTACGGAGAATTTGCTTAACGATATAAGAATCCAACTGTATTCCTACTCTTGGCGTTGTCTTGCTGATACTTTTTTTAAGAATAATAAGTCAGAAATTAAAATTAAAAAAAAAATAAAAATGTAACAGATTAATGGTCTCTGAAGATGGGTACAACTGTTCCTGAGCTGTCAGCACTTTATACTGACCCGATCGGATCAGTTCATCTGCGCTGTCATTAGGTACTTTTGCGATTAGGATTTGCTTAAATTTGAATAATTATTTCCTTACCGAGGGTAGGTATAGGTATAATAAACAGGAACCTAAACCTATATACCGTGTTTTATAATTAAGTCGGCACTATTGCTAACTTCGTTATTATTTGAGCTAGGAAGTCGGTTAAATTAGCAAACTAGTAGTATTTTTTCTCCTGAATAAAATGGCGAAAGCAGAAAAACAATTGAACATCGCGATTTCGAGATATTTAAAAAAATGTAACTTTTTTAATGGAACACCCTGTATATTTTTAGATAGATCGGTTGCAAAATTTTTTTTAAAGAAAAAAGTCTCTATGCACTATGATCCTAAAATAATAAATTCATTAATTATTCATTATTTTATTACTCGCAAAGTAGGCTGCGACAATTATTATAATTTAGTGTACCAACCTACGTAATGTAAGGTAAAAAAATTAAATAGTCCTCAATAGTGTATTTTTCAATGAAAAAATACACAAAAAAAGTGGTTGTTATATTGAAAAGGATTTAATTTTAAATAAACAAATACCTAACAGAACTTGCCCGTGTTTTAAATTAAGTCGGCACTATTGCTAACTTCGTTATTATTTGAGCTAGAAAGTCGGTTAAATTGGCAAAATAGTAGTATTTTTTGTCCTGAATAAAATGGCGAAAACAGAAAAACAATTGAACATCGCGTTTTCGAGATATTTAAAAAATGAATATGTTTTAATGGAACACCCTGTATATTTTTAAATGGATCAGTTGCAATTTTTTTTTTTAAGAAAAAAGTCTCTATGCACTATGATCCTAAAATAATAAAATTTTACAACACAAACAAGTTCTGTTATTTGTTTATGTAAAATTAAATCCTTTTCAAGGTAATAATTTCAATTTTTAGTGTATTTTTTTATTGAAAAATACACTATTGAGGACGACATAATTTTTTTACCTTACATTAAGTAGGTACACTAAATTACAATAATTGTCGCAGCCTACTTTGGGAGTAATAAAATAATGAATAATTAATGAATTTATTATTTTAGGATCATAGTGCATAGACACTTTTTTCTTGAAAAAAAAATTTGCAACCGATCCATCTAAAAATATACAGGCTGTTCCATAAAATTTACATTTTTTTTAATATCTCGAAAACGCGATGTTCAATATTTTTTCTGTTTTCGCCATTTTATTCAGGAGAAAAAATGCTACTAGTTTGCTAATTTAACCGACTTCCTAGCTTAAATAATAACGAAGTTAGCAATAGTGCCGACTTAATATAAAACACGGTGTACATTATTGTTGTATCATATAAATGTTATTTTCTGGCGTGAACTCTTTGTCAATATAGAGGGAAAATATTGCGATGCAACTCGAAGATGGAATTCCAGCAACTGTAGAAATAATTAGTCTTACAGAATCTGCTTTTTGCTAATTACATGTAATATAGCGATATAAATAAATAATCATTTTATTAACTACTTCACACTTAACTCATTACGCACTTCCCCTGAAAAAAAAACTCAACACGTCGTTAAATTGATATAAATTTTATCTTTTTTATTACATACTCGTATTGGTCTTTTTGTTGTTTCTACATATTATAATTTTATTACGATGAAATTATTCATTCCTTTTTCCAAAACGTACATCCTTGAGCACGTTGACTTGAAATTGTCGCTAGTTAAATTGTTTCATAAAATTGTCATTTTGACTGTCATTTTAGTGTCGAAATGACATTCTTTTACATTAGCCACACTTTAGTCACAAGTGCCTAGAAGTGAATACTTTTACGCACTTGTGCTTAAATGTGACATCAATGGCAATTGAAAGCAAGTTTTCATGATACGCCTTTTCTACAATATAAAATACAAATCTCTAGAGTTCATAATGTATTATTTTTGACGACTTAAAATTCATAAATCTTTGTTGGTTGGCTATTTAACAAAAAATCTTGTGTGACACACGTTGAAAAATGAGTTAACACACTCCCATTCTGCAAATTGCATCACAAATAGCTATACCAACATTATCCAGGTTTATACATGGTGTCGCTTAGAGGTACCACAACAGTTTTACCACAGATTCCCGAGTAAAAAATAAGCCGAAATTATCTACGTTTAAAATGACACTCTTCTCAAGATATAATGTCCCTTAAAAGGGGATCAACCAAAAAACCGTTGTCCAGAAAAAGTCAAAAATGCATTGACTGAGAAACTTTAAAATTTTATCGTCTACGCTAGCATTGTTAAAATAATTATCTTACAAACATATTGACATACAGGGTCCCTGTTTTTGATGTCACGTCTCACTTTTTACCCTAGAAGTTTTTTGATCTGGACCACTGATCGATTCTGTATTTTTTATCTAAAGAACTAGAAGTATTATTATTAAACTTTTTGCTCTCTTATAAAATTTTTGTATCTTGCATGGTTTTCCCAGAATTAATTTTTAATGACAGACTTAGGTACACAACGAAAACTTATTTGTGAAAATCTCATTTTAATTAAAATAATAAATTATGTACTATAAACTTCACAGAAACAATTTTTCTTATATTTATTGGTCTTGAGAAAAATCTTAGTAGGCGATAAAATCAAAGTTTTTCATTTAATTAATTTTTGACTTATTTTGGAAGATGTGTATTCAGTCGACCCTCTTTTTAAAGGGGTGTATCTTAACAGATCTTGACAAATCTTGACAAGGGTGCCTTTCTGGACATAGATAATTTCGGTTCAATTGGCATATTAGTAATCCAGGAATTTGTGGAAATTAACATTTAAATAATTAAAAAATAAATCTTCTGAAACGGATTCTGGAAAACGTGTATTTGTTTGACTTCCTTTTAAGAGCCATATCTTGAAAAGGGGTTTTTTGGACATCGATCATTTCGGTTAAATCGGTATATTTGGTACTCGAATATCTGTGGTAAAGCGTTGGTGGTATCTTTTTAGTGACACCCTTTATAAATAATTTTTCAAATTTTAAACAACCAGGTCATTAAAATGAAAACTAAATCCTGACAAGGTATAAACTTGGGGCAATATATAACAATTCAATCTGCGGAAAAAGAGGAAGTTTTATACTAATACAATTTACTGCTTCTGGAGTTAGAAAAAAATTTTTTGTTCTCCGTGACAAAAACATTTTCATTGTTTATTAAATTGTTTTTAAAATGTTTAATGAAAACACCTCAATTCTTTCAGTTCAGTTATTTATTCAGTTCTTTCTGGGCTTAGACCAGTGTAACATTTATGACCCGGGCCCCCTCGTCTGTTTCGAAAAGCCACTGTGATCGTCTATTTACCTCTGGGTTTCCCCTAATAGGACCGTTGTGTTTTCTTCGTTGTGTTTACTGTAGTTTTTACCGTAGTCACCCCTGCTCTTTGACTGAGGTATGCCAGGATTACTATGGCCGAAACGGATGCGCAAAAGAACCTACTATAACTCATTGTATCTCGGTTGATTGGGATTTCTTTCTGAAAAGCGGGGAATTTAACTGAGACTTGTTGTCAAGTGTTGGCTTCCTGTCAGATGTCTAAAAGCGAATGAAGAGTGAGAGAATTCGTTTTCAAGAGCGTGAAATGGTGAAGGGCGAAAAGGGTTGTGATTTTGCATAGAGAGTACAAAACAATGGAAAGCGAATGATAAATCCCTATTTGCATAGAGAGCATAAAAAAGTGGAAAGCGAAGATAGATATATTTCATATATCTTTCAAACTTCTGTCTATTTCAGAAACCACTCTTTTGCACTCCTGTGCTTTCTTATTATTTCGTTTTGCTTTTGTTTCGTTTTCTTTGATTTCATTTTAAGCATCAGCTCGAATTAATCAAAGACTACAACCATTTTGGTTACAGACTATCCGGGATATGGCGGAAATGTCTGTCCGTTACCTATTCAATTTCTCGTACGAAATTATCGTGTATTTTCGACCGGGAGAATCGCCCTGTATATCTAGCGGAGTCGCCCTGTGGGTCTGACTCGAGTTGAATATCGCGCCTAGACGGCTGGCGGCAGTTAGGTTACCGAGATACGGCTATTCGTGTTCGGATACGGAGATTCGGGCCGATAGATGAGGAAAAAATACATCGGCTTAACTTTCATTTCGCATTTTCACCTACTTGCTGTTTGGGGACCGTGATGAATTTCCAGCTGTTGTCATTTATTAATTCGCTTTATCGATTGGTGAAATTTTCATTATCGTGGGTGGAATACCTAGCGACTTACTATTGTCTTTGCAAGGGGTTATTGTTTGATTCATGATTTCACAAATCTTTCCACCTGGTCTGTTTCTAGGTCATGCTGTCCTTTCAATCGGTGCGAGGCGCTTTTATAAAGGCATCTGGCGTTTCTACCCTTGATGTTCCGTGCTGGAATGTGACCAGCTCAGCTAGAGCGATTTCTATTTGTCTGAATATTTAATGTGCTGACAGGGATCGTTTACTTGATGTAACGGCGGGTGGCTGCGTTTTAATTTCCTAACAATTTTACCTTCAGGTATTTACGTACCTATTCTGGCACTGTTTGCCACTTCGGTTTGGGCTGACTTAACGAGGGCGATGGAAATAATTTCCTTATCATCCTACCTAGGTGCGATCCATTTCACCACAATATAACTTCACCGTACAAATTTTTTATGAAAGTATGAATGAACTAAAATATTAAAAGCCGCCTGGGGCATCAATCGCGTCAATAGTATATTTTTATGCGTTGATTTAACGCAGGGAATATGGGAATAAAAATGACCGTCATGTTCAAATCTACCATAGTTTTTAAATTTTTTTATTTTGCCTTAAATGTTTTAAAAAATTCCCATTCAATTTTTTAACTACAATAAAAATTAAATAAACAATAGAAGAGGAAAAACTTTATTGAATAAAGTGGACTGCCCATTTAACTTGGATTGCATTAATACACAGCATATAGATCAATCAAAAAAATGACATAAATATTAAAAATTGTAACATAAATAATAATAATTAAAGAACATTAATTTTAGGAATAAATGTGTTTGTTTATGGTTCTGATGGAATCTATTAAAATTTGTTCAGAAATTTTGTTAATTATTTCTGAGTTCATAATGTAATATCTAATTGGCATTTTTTTAAAATTAAGTCTCAACATTTTTGTGTTATTTCTTACATTTTAGTAAAATAGAGAAAACTAGCAAAAAATTGACGAATTTCAACTTTACAAGTTTCCCCTTCATCAAAGTGAATTAATTTGAACTAAAAGCTTAAATTTTCCTTTTAATTTATTTTATATAGATTTTTTGCGGGCCTGTAAAAATAGTAGAAATCGTCAAAAAACAAAGTGACAGCTATTTTACTGCTGTTTTTTTATGTATTAGGTATTAGTAGTAATATTTACCAATAACCACTAAAAATGGCAAAAAACTACATTATTTTATCTCCCTTTTAAAACGTATTTTGATTATTCTTCCTAGCCTCTTGGCTTTCGAAAAATTAAATACAAATTTAAAATAAACGATATTTGGCGCATTTAAATTTTGCTATTGTTTTAAGAGCGATTTTCTCTGCACTATGGCAAATACAAAAAAGTTTTTTTTATAATATTTATTTTGTCAAGTTTTGTTTCCTATAATAATAATTTTTTTTTAATACTTCAACGGTTAAAAATTTATTATACCTAAATAAGGTTTTCCACAAAAGGATGTTTTTCAGGGGGACGCGTGGCACTCCCTTAAAATTAATTTCTGTGGTTTTATGATGTACGATACCTCCACAAACAGTTCCTGAAGGAAAATTGGAAATCCAAGTTGTTCGGATGAAAATTTAAGTAATTATTCCTTGACTATTATTATAAGTAGGTAGGTATGTTTGTTATGATTTCTAATTTCGAGAATTAGGTTGCTCTAAAAGAGAAATAAAAAAGTAAAGAGAATATGAGAGAAAAATATTATCTCGATCCAAATTCAATCTTCAGAGAATGCATAGATCTGTAGGTATATTATATTAGTTCTAACATACTCGTGCATAGTTAAAATTTTAATCACTCGAAAAGAGATCGTGAAGGTCTCGTGAAGATCTCTACTATAACAGATCAGAGCATAAAATTAATATGATCACCTCGTATGAAAATTTAAAAGTATAGGAAGTAATATTTTTTATGAAATATGCTCATAAATTTAACACTGTTAATCAATCACCTAAAAAGTATAAAAACTTGGTTATATAACACAATAATTCTTACTGGTATTTAATCTTGTATGTATTTAAAATCAAGGAAGAAAAGTGTTGAAAAATCCATTCAAAGTCAGTGGCATCTCGGATACATCCGCTTTGATTTGTATAAAATGACAAACCACGGAAAGCACTCACCTGTCCCCGTTACAACTTTGGCAACACATTAGCAGTAGGAAATTTCACTTTTGCGCTTCCGGACTGATAAATGCACAATGTTTACTGTGACATATTTTACTGTATGACACACAAAACAAGGTATACAGATATTGGAAAAGTAATTATTGTCTTTAATTGAAAAAATAACAATAAACGTTTCAAATTATAAAAAAATTTCTAATAATAAATTACTGAACTAATTTTCTTGATTGTTTTCCAATTTATCTCGTCACACGTTCAGGCAAACTGTAACTATATTTATGTGAAATCGCAACGATCAAATATGATTTATTTCATACACTACCTACCTATTTATAAAAAATTAAATGTTCCTACACAAACAATAAATTATTACAAGTTAAAAGCAATCTTAATCGTTTTATTTACAATCAATGTAAGTATATAAGTGCATCGTTGATTTTGCTGGCCAGTAGATATACGGCTAAACAGCTTTTTTTATAAAAGTAAAGACTGATATAAATTCAAAAAAATTAGACCGCTTATGGTGCATGTGTAAATGAGTCTGAACATCTCACTTCCCGTCACCTTACCTCCATAAAAGGAAAACATTTTATCTTCTTGGATGATACACTTATACAGGATGATTCACGAAAAAAGGATTCGTGTTCCATATAAATATAAAAGCAAACTTTAAGGAAAACTACTTTTTAATCTTCTTTTTTGAAAGATTCATTTCTTAGTGTTAGTGATCGAACCAGATCTATTCTCTTATCATTTGGACCGATTTTTTAGTATAGTAACATTTCTTGATCTAATTGTGCTATTTTTTAAGCCAATCCTTTACCTGCAATAATTAATTTTCCCATGAGAATTTAATAAATTTTGCTATGTATGTCATTATCACCGCGGCTTAGGTAATGTCACAACCTAGATATTGAAAACGAGATACCTGGGGTCTGAGTCATTATGCAATGACCAGACCACATTCTGACATTACGAGATTGTATCAATAGTTATTTACATGCATTTACTTTTGCAGGACGCGGAAGCAAAGTCCTGCATAGGATAACGACGTGTTATTTATATATTTCTTCCATTTGAGACTTATTTTTCATAATAAAAATGAGAAAATTTCCTAGAATTCCTCTGAAAAACTTGAGCAAATAAATGTTAGGCCATGATAAATTTTTAGAACTTTCATCGTTGAATCTCTAGGTTAAATTTAATACCTTATAGAAGCCTGAAATGTATGTACAGAAACCTCAAAAACTCAATTTCAGATTTAAAAACTCGGATTTCGGTTATAAAACAAAAAATTTCAGCTCCAAAGTTCCGCGCTTTAGTTAAATATAAACTTGAAATTAAGGAATATTGACTGGTTAACCAATGATCATCATTCTTTAATTTCTGAGATATTCAAATATTTAATTCAGCCGAGCAACTTTTCAATCTGGATTTTTTTTATTGTACCATAATTTTTTTTCAACATATCGTTGCTTATTACTTTTATTTCATCAGTTTTTAATTGGTCAAAAGTATCGCTTTAAAATTTTATGGGGTAAGTGCAGGTCAATCACTATGGTAAAGTCGGCAGCAGATTAGATCAGAATGTCACGCGATCGTTTTAATAATCCCTGATGCAGTCTGTCAGGCTGGCAACGTTTAATAAATATAATCCTGATAATATTATACAGGGTGTCTCTTGTTTCAGAGCTCACCATGGATATCTCCTAAACGCTGGGAGATACAGGGTCGTTTAAATTGGAGAAAAGATGAGCGATTTTGTGACCATCTCGAATCCGTCAAAATATATACTAGATATCCTGAAAAACTGAAAAAAACCTGATTTTTTTTTTAGATGGCCACAAAATAAAGCATCTTGTATCTCTTAGCGTTTAGGAAATACCCATGGTGTGCTCTGAAATAAGCGACATCCTGTATTTTCCTCCATAAACTGATCTAAAGTTTTGGTATCAGGTAATAATAATTATTATCACTTCTTTCATGTAAGTATTTGATAATATACAGGGTGTAACTAAATAAGTGTAAAACATTTAAGGGGGTGATTCCTCATCGAAAAAAAGATAGGATCTTTCATATAAAGAAACTTCATTGGAGCATCCCTTGTTAAGATACAGCCCCTTAAAGGGGGTACATAAAATTTGTTTAACAATTTTTTTCACAAGCACTGAAAAAGTTACAATATTGAAACTAACCTGACATTTTCTACTACCAAAAAGACACTTAGCCAGTAATTTATTTGGTTTACCCCATGGTTGTAAGGGGTGGAAAACGCAACCCCTAAAATTTATTTCCAATGCAACTTTTTGTCTTGTTATTTGTTTACCATTTAAAAATTTATTTCCGATAGCCTTTTTCATTCTAAACAAAAAATGTCCCTTGAATTTTTTGCACAAAATAAACCAGTTCGCAGCAAAAAATTATTTTATGACCAAGATACATATCGCCATAAAACGAAAATACGAAACTAGACGCATGCGTAATGTCTGAAGGTAGACATGTTGAACATTTACTATGATTTCTACGTGTTGTATGTTTTGTTATTAATAAATTAGTTTTGTTTATTTCCCTTTAATCATTTACTGCAGGTAGTAACTATAAAATAACAATAAACCCAGTTCGCATTTATGACGATGTATCTCTGTAGTTGTTCGTAAAATAATTTTTTGCTGCGAAGTGGTTTATTTTGTGCAAAAAAATCAAGAGACATTTTTTGTTTAGAATAAAACAGGCTATCGGAAATAGATTTTTAAATGGTAAACAAATAATAAGACAAAAAGTTGTATTGGAAATAAATTTTAGGGGTTGCGTTTTCCACCCCTTACAACCATGGGGTAAACCAAATAAATTACTGGCTAAGTGTCTTTTTGGTAGTAGAAAATGTCAGGCTAGTTTCAATATTGTAACTTTTTCAGTGCTCGTGAAAAAAATTGTTAAACAAATTTTATGTACCCCCTTTAAGAGGCTGTATCTTAACAAGGGATGCTCCAATGAAGTTTCTTTATATGAAAGATCCTATCTTTTTTTCGATATATAAATGCAGATACTTCACGTAAAATAAAACTGCATATTTAATTGTATTTCATTCTATAGATGACAAACCAACCTCATCTTGACGTTTCATTCAATTAAATTGACATTTTAAATTAATGCCAGATCACAGTTCACGTCGCTTGGGCGATAGTAATTATTTCAGTGGCAATTTTCAGTGTATATTATTATAGAGTATTTGCTATAATAATAGAATAACAGAGTTATTCGACCCGAAGATACAGAGGCGACAGTTTCGTCCTCTAGGGCTTATCAGCATGTCATCTCGGCCGTCGCTTTGAGACAGTTGCTTTGAGATTGTCTGCTGTTTGCTGGAATGTTGGGTGGTCTTAGAAGGAAATAGGTAATGAAATTGTGTCTATTGACTTGGCGACCGCAACGCCATCTGTGTGTGGGACATACCAATGAAATAAAGCAAACAAAGCAATTAATGAAAAATAAATAATGTATATGCGTCGAATGATTTATGTTAGGTTCTGATAAATGAGCAATTCAACAGAAACTTTTCGCCACGGAGCCTAAAATGGATTAGTTATAGGAATGAGAAGAATTTCATTACGAAATACATAACGAATTATTTCTCTATGGGTGAAAAATTTCCTGAATTATAATTTAGAAACACCTCTGTTAAGATAACTAAAATTCAGAAATGAAAATCATAAGGGGATATTATGTTACTCTGGTCATTTATCGTTTTCTTGCATCACTCTGTACATAGAGCGGTTTTTATTCACATATTCCTACCTTGCAAGATCATAGATATGATGATGTTATATATTAGTATGGAATTATGCAAAGCATTTTCTGATGAATGATTTAGATATAGGAGAATATTCTATGCCAACTCTTAATTACAGGTTGGCTTCTACAGTTTTCAGGCAGGAAGTTCACTAACTTCTACCTCGAACGCAAACAAAGAATACGTAGTTAGCAGTGAATTTAAACAGTTGTTACGCACTTCAAAATAATTTCTCATGCTTTTTCTCGACATGAAGTCGTTTCTTCAGAATACCGAATACCACGCAATCAGTCAAGTCCGTCACATTAGGAGGTATCGCAAATTAAGTCGTCAAGATGGTAAGCTACTTTCTAGGTCCAGAAATTAAGGTACATAATACGTGTCGAGTGTTGTGGGCAAAAAATACATCTGTGTACAGGAAATGAGTTTTTTAAATGTTTGCGTAAAGCTATCGTTCCATAGTTTGTTATTATTGCGGTCTAATCGCGATTATTAAACTTGAAGGCTTACACAGTTCAATAATAATTGATGAATTGATCGACTTACCTGATGGTTGGATCGGAAGACCGATCCAAATTATTTGAGCTGTTGTCCGTAATTTCTATAATCTACAATAATGTTGGCCACCCTGCTCCTGGGGGTATTATTCCGTATTCCTGAATATACAAGAGCTCATTCGATCTGCACCGTTTTCTTCTCGACTATTGCTTGTGCAGTGTGCAACGTATTTTTCAGCATCAGCATCAGAATTAGCAAATTGCTGGATCAGTGGAGATGAGTTGATGCAGAATGAACCCAGCGCTGTTGTGGCAGCCTAGTTGAAAGCTGGACGACTTGTAAAGCGGACCACAGCGCGGCTCAAGTAGAAATGGGTACATGAGTATACGCCTCTTGAAGTATCGCGTCCCTGAAGCGTGGTCAAGCCCAATTGTAAAATTTACCTCCGCTTGGAAGACTCTTCTTGGAAGTAAAATGATCTCAACAATTAAAGTGCTGCTCCATTGTACGATATAAGTCCTGGAGCCATCTATGAAACAGACTAATCCTCTTGGTTTGATTGAAGGTTACCTCTCCGTTTATCCATTTAACCCTTTCCGGAATTAGGAGAAAATATTTCCTTTTGTCAAAATTTTGCCCTATAACTGACTAATCTTCAGTTTCGAGATAGGGATCTCCGTCTCAAGGATCTTAGATATCTCAGGACGTTCCAGTATTGTATCCTCTACATTTTCAAGCTTCTGAATCCCACATTCTTCCATAGACCGCTATCATCTCCCTTTTTTTCATCTAGATATTAAGAGGCGGGCCTCAGCTTCAAAATACTACCCAAGGGATGTTGATGGGATAGTTCATTTTGCGCTGATTATCGACATACTGGTGAGCTGTTTTATTTTGGCCCAGTCTATTGTTTATTTAAGGTATGTAATAATATCAGGGACCACAAGACCATCTTCCGTGTTTATCAAAACAAACAATCAAGAAATGTAAGTAATTTTGTAATCAGAACAAAACAAATGTCTTTCAACAACTCTCTTTTTCCCTTGTTCTTCTATTTCCTTCATTCTCATTATTGAATATATTCTTCCTCACTTTCCAGTTCCTCTCGCTCCGTGTAGGTATGATAGTTGCAAGGTTTCTCTCATTTATTTCTCATCCCATTTCTCCCATAAATTTGTCCCTCTCACTGTAGAATCTTCTGCACAAAAAAGTGTGTGCTTCGCATCGTCTACTTCTGCGTCCTAGTATATGCACTTTGCAAACTCCCTCTTGCTGATCCTACGCAGATTTTCCCGTATGAGGCGTGTTCACTCAAACACTGTGTCACACAATATTCTACACTTCCAAACTTTCTTTTTATCCACGGTCTCACATCTCTTAGGATGATTCTGATTCATTTTCCCACCGTCTCTTGTTTCCAGTCTCTCTGTCATTTCCTCAGGGTAGTCTCTCTGGTTTCCTTCCTATTTATCTCTGCAACGTTCTGCATCTAATGCAGTTTGGTTTTTTCTCTTCCCAGCAAGTATATTGGAACCAGGCTGGCAATCTCTAGTATTGCCTGGCTAGAAACGCTTCTGTCGGCGCTACATATTCTCAGTGTCATAGTTCTTGTCCGAAAGTGTATGTTTTTCCTGCCCGAAAGATACGACCTTATGGTGTTACTCAGATATCCGGGTATTCCTCTATACTTTACCTTTTGTAGTGTAACTATTCACGGGGCAGTATTAAAAGCGTTTTCTGCATCTATGAGAATTGGTCCATTCCACTTTCTGGCTTTTTCTCTAGCCTTTCTCACACTATATTTAGGACCCCTGGCTATAGCATGCCTTTTCTGAATCCGAGCTGTAGTGGGTGTAAGTCTTTTCCTCAGTCAATCTGCCATTTAGTATTCTTTCGCATGTTTTCCCCAATACGTCCAGCAAACTTATGGATCTATATTTCCGTCTAGTTATCTTCTTGTTTTCTTTTTCTATTAGAGCCAAATTCCAAAAAAAAAAAAAAAAATTGGTCCTAAAGGCTCTTTTCCATTCCTTTGTAAATGTATTTTTTTCAGGTATTTCTTGAACCAGACGCAAAGCACCATAGTATTGGTATTAAGTACAATTACAATTACAATTACAAATTTCTTTATTGTACTTGAAATACAACAGTCATTGCTCAGTACAACAGCGTCATGCTGTTAAATAAGGAAATAAGGAAGAGAAATAAATAAGGAGTTCCCTCATAACTTCCGCGGGTATTCCGTCTGGTCCTGGCGCTTTCTGTAGTTTTAGCTGTCTTTCCGCGTTTTTGTTGCTTCTCTGGCGGCTGTAATGAATACATCTTTCTTTTCTTCTCTTCCGATGATGACTTTTGTGAGTTGGCCTAATAATTATTGATTTTCCACAATTCTATATCCGCGCCTTTCCAAATGTGTCATTTTCCAGTTGTTGGCATAGTTCCGCCTATTTCTGTTTCTTTCTCCTTATTTTATTTATTATTAGTTCTTTCTTCGTCTCCTGGTATGTCGTTCTTTTTTAATCTTTTTGAATTTCATCTTCGTATAGTTCGCTGATATTTACATTCGATCTTCCTACATTTAACTGTTATCCTATCGGTTATCCTACCAGTAAGGAGATTTGTAGTGTTCGTTTACCTTTATGTCAAGCCTTGTCTCTTCATAGTAAGGTCGATATACGATACGATACACATACCTAATACCAAATGCATTGCTAGTCCAGTCGAGTTAGCATAATGACCGTGCAAAAACTACCATAAGAATTTTATTGCTCCAACATTTAGGGGCGGCCAATGCTAGTTTAAGTTCAAAATCGGGATCCAATTCCACCCCGGGGTTAGCTGCCATCTTGGATTTAACGAGGAATCGTTAAGCAAGCAAATTAGTTTGCTCAATACCTCGGCCTTTTACAACTTTTTGACAAAAATGGTGACGAGTTAAGTTGTTGTAAATTTGATTCTCCACAACTTTAGTCCCTACAATTTTTATCATTCTGTAGCGTGCGCTTTTCCGCATCTGTTTCGAATGAATTTTCGAATAGAAAAGGCGCAAGAAAATAGACCTGTTGGGAATGTTACACTCCGCTGGTTTTATACTCTGAGTCATTGAAGAGAGGTCGAATGATGAGTGTCAGTTTCCATTCTGCCACATGCCAGTCGGTGAAGTGACAGAACGATGTAACGGATAACTGAGTGTGCGCTTATTTATCGATTGAGAGGTAGGAGGTCGGGGACCCGACGAGATTGGTTCCGTCGTTCCTTTCTGTCTGAAATAGTGGTGGTGTGAACATGATTCCATAAAGTGAATTGTTTAGTTTTGATTGTTTCATGTAGTGGTTTGCTTAAACTCAGGTATGAAGTTGTTGTTTTAGATTTATTTAGCAAAGCTAATGTTCTATGTCGTTTTCTAATTAGGTAGGATGAGTCTGTTGATGCTGATTAACATGGAATAGTTAAGAGAAGCTCGACTAGGGTATAATGGTGTGCCCGCTTCGGTAATAAGAAAATGACGTTTAGTAAATTCCGATTGTAATTATTCTTAATTTCAGGGCTTTCTCGTTAGGGCTTTTTCGCTCTGATTCCAGTCCCTATTTTAGTTTCCGTTCCGAGACCATAATTGGTTCAGGAGTTCAGGAGTTTTGCCGATGTAAGCAAGTTTGGATGGATGGCGTCCTTTGGGAAAAGCGAAGCCATTTTTTTGTTTTGGTTTTTATGTGTCTGGACCATAGAGGAGGTCTGACGTAAGCAGTTGTGGAAGGAGGAAGCATTACCCTCCATCCTGCTTTTGGATCTTCTGCTCACTCACTTTTCAACATAAACCGCTATTTGGACTGGAAAGTACCTTATCAGATTTATATTGTAACTTTTTATGTTCTCTAAAGTGAGAAACACATCAATCAAAGAATGTCGTTTGGAGTGATTTTTTTTTTTTTTTTTTTTTTTTTTTTTTTTTTTTTTTTTTTTTTTTTTTTTTTCGCTCCACTCTGGTAAATTGGCTTTGAGCATGAACTCTTTAGCCACACACACTTTAAATTATATTTGCCATTTAAACGTTCGATCGCTTGTTTTACTTTTCACAGACATTCGAAAATGAATCTGAAAAGTAAAGCGGGCCGAGGTGAGTTTCGAACCCGCGATCTATGGCTTCGTGAGCCAGCGGAGTACCACTAGGCCACGCAAGTCACTGTTTGGAGTGATTTATTTGGATCAGTGTTATTTATTAATGAATTGAAGAATACCTAATTGAGATGACAATTTTGTATATTGCTAAAACTGTTTATACCAAGCCGGTGTAAATTTTCTTTTATTAGTAAGGTAAATTTTAGTTTTGTTTTTAAAATCAGTTATTTGGCCAAATTAAATAGGGTTAGATAAGTAAATTTTGGCGAAAGCTAATTAGGTTGTCCAAAACACGTGACCTTTCAACTGTCAAAATGGCGGCCTGTAGAAACACAAACGCAAATCATCAAACCAGAACAGTCAGCACGCGGCAATTAGAGAAGTTTTATTTTATTTATAACATTTCGAAATAATCAATTCGAACATCGAGCTATATCTTAAGTTTACTGTTATTCAGTGTGTGTGCTTGTCAGTTACAATAACAATGATGTTACTAAGAAAAGTATGATTACCTGTTATCTTTAGAAAGTGGTGCTTCCGACATTATGGTTCGCTATAAAGAAAAAATTAGGATCTTGAACGGCGTTGATCCATTTTTCTTAACTCCAGAGGATCCTGGACCACCTGTTTCTGCACCAGACATCGTGTCGTATTTAGTGTTGAGCCACACAGTTTTTATACAAAAGAAAACGAAGGCTTATAAAAGTTTAAGCGGCTACAAGTGCAGGCTTTTGCATTTAATGGGATTGAAGCAAATTGCTAATCATGTGTGATCTTCATTGGAAAGGTAAAATGAAAATACTATCCTATGACCCATAGCAATAAAATATCTTGATCATTAACTTGTTTTTATTAATGTATTGTTTTTTGTTTAGGGTAAAGCATTCTCAACGAATGAACAAACCGCCTTGCTTGCTTGAATTATCTGTGAAGAAGACGGTGCCATAAATTGTGGCCATTGCACCTGCATGGCTGGGCTCTCTGAAGTTTGTAGTCATGTTGCTGCTTTGCTGTTCACAGTGGAGCATAAACACAGAACAAAAACCATCTCATCGTGTACAGATGCTGTGGCAGCATGGAACGTTCCAAAAATATCAGAAGTTCCAATTGTTCGACTTAGTGAAATGGAATTAAATAAAAAATCCAATGTAGAAAAGCCGTCTTATTCTGTTGACGAAATTCCTGCCATTGAAGGTCAATCACCATTATCACTCCTACCATAATCCCTTACATTATCAACTAATTTTATTAATGTACTATTATAAATTTTATAGGTATATCTTTTATACTTGTGTTTTTAAACCTTTATTATAATCTTGATAAATGTTTTTAAGAATTATTTTGAGTTTATGAAACTTCATAATAGCTTCAGCATGGGGATAACATATCAATTTTGTAGAAAAAATCAACAACTTCAGAAACATACATTTTATTTATTATAATGAACATAATATCGATGGTTAAGATGTGACACCTCGTACGTGGTATCATATCTTATACCACGTACGAGGTGTCACATCTTAACCATCGATATACTTTATTGTAACATAAGCTGGTGCTCATTACAAAGTTGTCAATAAAATTACAGTTTTATAAAAACACAATTATTATTTTATATATTAATTTATTGGAGACTGAAATTTTTACAGTAGGTAACTTTAATAATACTATAGTACTAACATGATCGTGTCACTAAAATATTCAGAAAGCCAATTTAAAAAACGGTGAAAGTATTCAAAATTGAATGAACGCATAAGAATCTGTATTTATGAGATTGATGTGCGAAAGGTTTTTAACGCAACTTCAAGTCATAATTAAATTAAGTTGGAATAAAATAACAGATAAATATTTAACAATTAAAAATAAAACTTTCGTAAAAAGAAAAGGGCACCAACCCTGAATATCTAGGCCACTAGAAGACAGTAGGTAACATTTGTGTTATGTCATCTCCTGTACAGAACAGAGATGGTTTGAACAAATACGTTAAAATATTTTAAGGTATTTGGTTTGAATCTGTTTTATCACTTTCTGCCAGCAGCATCATCTTGCAGATTGGCGACAGACGACAGCACTACTGGAGGACTCTCCATGATTTGTCACCTAGGTACATAAAAACTCTCAAGTTAACGAAATTAATAAATAAATAAACTCAAAAAATATCACAAATTAAGTACCTCCGAAATACTCTCATTTTGAACTTTTTCTTCTTTTCTCAACTCTGTATTGTATTCTTTCTGAGCAGATCATCTTTAGCCCTTTTTAAAGCAACATCTGAGTTATTATATCCCATGGCCAAAGAAGGAAACCTGTCAGGATCGTTTTCAATTTTCATCAACTAGGTAATGCTGATGGTTTTCCTAAAATTTAAATATCGAAATCAAGAATTTGAAGTGAACAGAGTATTTTTTTTATCATCGTTATAACATTGCATTTGGACCCCCTTTTGCAATAGGGAACCAACCAACAGAAATACAACTGAGTTAAATGAGAAATTACTGATGTAGTAAAAATGTAGTACCTACATGCCTTCTAAATTTTTCAGTTGGTGCATGTGATCAATATAGATGGTGTAAGCAGAGCTCCAACACTTGGCTCCTCTATTGCAAAACGTTTAGAACCCTAGTTGAGCTAGAAATACAAATTATCTCATTTTTTCGCAGAATGTCAGTTGGTTCCCTATTGCATAACGGGGTCCATTTACATCTACAGGAAAAAATATCCGATTAGGTAGGTAGGTAGGTAGGTAGGTATGTACATATTATTACATAAATGCGTATCAGTATCAGCTTACCAGACAAAAAATGTTTGCTGCAAACCCTGGCATATTAGGTTGTTTCTGATAAATCAGATCTTCTAATTGCTTGAAGCCATTTCACACGTCTTTTTTAGAAAGTTCATTGAGATCTTTGCGATGCTCAAAATCGCAATCTCCACGGATTCCACACTTTATTACAACACAACAGCAGGCGGTAGGCATTTTTAACCCAAAACCAATTTAATAGGGAATAAGAGATTGTATATGACCTTTTAAAAGGCTTCAACTTTTAAGTATATAAAAAAGAAATAAACAAATAATGTTATCTTAATAATCCACACCACTTTCAATAAGAGTTGTTCAGTTCTACAGGCGGCCATATTGAATCCATTTTGACAGCATCTTGGACAACCTAATTGAAAGTGAATTTGGGGTCTTTTAAAGACTACTTACATTTTAGAATGAATAATGATATTTTGTCTTATCTTTGATGTTATGTGTAATAATTAATGAATAAGTTAGAAGATCCTAATTTTAAGTATATAATCTCACGATACATTACTATCAATTCCTGGGAAATTTAATTTAATTGGAGTATTCCAATAAACTGTTAATTGTTAGTGTGTGTCTTATTTGATGTGTTTTGTGTGACCTGAAAGTAAATATTCACAGCGTAGGGCAGGTCAAGGTTTTTGGAAACTTTTTTTAGAAAACATAATTGATCTAGACGATCGCTAAAAAAATTTGTGACTTTCTTTCAAGGTCCCAACCATTCTCTGCTCCGCTTCGGGTTCAAAGAAATTTGAAAGTACCCGAACGGAGCGAGAGGAGAAACCCCTCTGCTCGCATATTTTTATTTCCTTTTTATTTTGCATCTTTATTCGAAATTTTAAATCAAGCGAGCAGAAAGGGCTACAATTCAATTGATTCAAATTAAAATTTTAAACAATTTGGAGATTAAAGTGACCAATTTACCTATTTAGCTGTTCATACATTTTCATTAAAAATTTGCTATTATTCTTTCTGGCTGAGGCGTTATTAAAGTGGATTCAATAAATTATTTTCTTTCTTTTTAAACATACCTACTAGCTAACATATACGATAAAATGTAAAATATATGTGTTTATTTATTAGTTACTATTTATATGAAGCGTGACAACGGTAAAAATGAAAATAAAAATAATAGTTAGCTATTTTAACTATTTTAGTATTCAATAAATACGGTAAAATCTCATCTATTAAAAAGAATACACTAAAACTGAACAACTATTAAAAGTTTTTTTTAAATGATATAAATCGCCTCTACGATATCGTTTATTACAGCTGTTAAGACACTCTGGTCTTCGCTCCTTTCACATAAATTTATCAAATGTATTTGACTTAATTATAAATACATTTTATGGGTTCATCTCAACTATACTGATAGATACAAATCTACTCGCTTAATTAATAGGTGAAGGTACAAAAATTATAATCCTTAAGAAACTAACTATACAACACACAATCCATCAATTTTATGAAACTTTCTTCTCTCAACAAAAAAAGTTCGATATCTGGAGGACAGCATATTTAGAATATTTCTTTACGTCTTTCAGGAGTTCATGGCCCGCGCCTTTTAGGTTGAGAAAGCCAAATCTGCGAAATAAATTTCCGCTCCCATTCCTGTCATTAACCTTCAGGAATTTTACTCTTTGGGTATGATTTTTAAAGATTCTTCTGAATTAAGATTCCATAAAACAGGATAACAAACTGTTTAATAATAACATAATATAATATTCTTTGAAGAAAAAAGAAAATGTTACATTATGATACTATGGGCATTGAACAATTACTAATTTTCACGACTCATTGAAAATTTATTATACATCAAAGATAACAATCACTGCATTATGGGAAACCTTATGCAATCTATAATTTAATCTGAACTCAATTTTATATTAAACAATAAATACAGCTAGCTAAGTTTGCATGCCTGCATGGCTTATTCCTTTATTTTTCTTTCTCATATCATGAGAAGGTGTAATCAATTTCTTTATAAATAATTTCACATATGCGTTACACAGATTGTACCTACTTATATGGTACAATGTTAGCTCCAGCATGCCGATTATTATAAGTAAATTGGTTTTAAGAACTCTAACCCTGAACCCAGCGGGATTTTTACAATGCTAACTGAAAAATAAATAAAAATCCAAATTGCATTCCAGTAATAATAACTAGAATTAGGTACGTTCAATTCCTTAAGATATCCATGGAAGATTCACCTACTGTAAGAATCTCTAAAGTCTAGACCACTTGCTGATAAATTTAATAACGTTTTAATCGCCTCACTAATAACATAATTACAGTGCACATCAAGAGGTTATTTTAGTTATAGAGGAAAAATATAGGCATACTGCCACTGAGCTTCAGCGGAACTAATACGCTGAACGTTACCGATTACGAAGCTTCAATATCTGCATGTTTCATAAATCAATCGTTTGTGCTCATTTCCCAATATTCCTTTCCTATTTTCCGAGGAAAAATTTTACGATTACAGCTACAAAATAACACCTCACTCATTTTATATAAATGTGAGTTGGCATGACCTCTTGAAGGTTCCCATTGAACACGGGATGAGTCTTGAAGACGTTCATGTGGAGGAATCTCGCTACCAACTCGTCCAACAATGATTTAATCATCGAGCAATAATAGGAATATACAGCGTCGGTTAATTTAACGACGGTGCAGTAATTACAACCACATACTGCTTCTTTGATGTTATCAAAGAGGATTCCGAGAAACGGCCCATTATGGCGCTGTACTGTTGCTTCTGAGTTCACCTGAGACGGTTCTGGGTACCGTTTTGCAGACTGGATGCCTGTTTTAATTGCTTTTTGACAAATATTTATCTTGGGGGAATAAATATTAATATAATTGAGTTAATTATATCGAAATTGTATCCTAATTATCATCTCAGATAGGATAATTATTACTGATGCATGTTCATGTTATTTTCATGATTCCCATGCTTCTTATAAACGATCAATAATTTCGATACTTAATTGAACGAAGACCATTCATGCATGCGTTCTTCGCGTAGCAGGTAAACGTATTTGTAGCAATAAATAATTAATTTATTGGTGAGTGAATTTTTTTTCGTTATTTCGTTATATGGCTATGACAGGTACATATACTAACCATCAATTATAATAGTAAAACAAATATATGAAAATTGTGGCAATAGATTATACCGAGGATTATACCTACTAATCGAGCGAGGTCCAGCAAGGTCTTAAATAGCCTCCAAAAATTTTGATGCTGAGGTTGATCACTCCATGGAAGCTGGTTTGCAAAACTCCTCACTCACAAAATAAAATCTTACTTTTAACACTCATAAATAACTAAAAATGTGCAATAGCAGTTCAGTCTTCAGTCATTATATCCAAAAAAATCTACCTGAAATAAGGAATCTTCCGTTGTCGGTCCTTCTTATTATATCCATTTGGAGGCGGGAGGAGCACTTGTAGTCTAAATTCAAAATGGCAACCAGATCCGAGGTGCGCATCAGTCCACCATTTTGAAATTTATGAAAAATAATAGTTTTTCATTGATTTTAAATTTTAAGCGATTTTTAATTTTTGTGGTAAAAATTACTGACACAAAACTTGTAGGGAATTGTATTTCCTACAATTTTGAAAATTAATTAGAGTTTTTTTTTTCTCAACTATCGATACTTTTCGAATTATTATACTGAGAGAAAAAATTGATAATTTTCATCGCCCTGTATAGAAATTAAAACTACATAATAGGATACCCCATGAAAAGTTAACATTGGACATGTAAACATGTTTTCTCAAATCTTGGGCCTTTATCGTTATACAGTGGTTTCAAAGCTGTTCGTGAAGACAATTTAAAATAAAATGAAGAAAATGGTATAATTTTTTGTTTCTACACTTACACAAATACACCAAGATAGCGATCAAAATTGTTAACGGATCTTCTGAAAACAAATGTGGACCCTACACGGTCTTGAAATTTTAAACGAATTCCTTTGCAGAACAACGAACTCCGATCTCAGAACTTTGAACTAATGGCATCAGAATTTGGACTGCCAAACAAAAGTAATCCGTCCATATCTAACACAACGCGACGAAAATATTTTTCTTTACATATTTGGCGACTATCTTGCATACTCAAATTATTACGTGGGTTTGAATGTCATCTAGTACCTACCAGTGGTTTGACCCCTATCATAAACCCACTAGTATTCTGACATCTCCAAAGTCAAGTTGCTTATCTTGCCGTCCAATTAGTATTCTTGGGTGTAATGTTTGTCTAAAATATTCTCAAGACCCACCGGCTTCAATCAAGTCGCGAGCTTTACGCTGCTTGCGTAATGCTACTCTACAACTGGACAGCCCACGCTTATATGCCTTGTTTTAATGATGAGATTTCTGCTTGCGGTTTCAGTGAGATTTCAACTATTTAATGTTATGTTTCTTTTAACTTGAGGATCATTGAGAATAATTTTGAAGTATTTTTTTTTATAGGTAAGTAATTTCAGGAAAAAGCTTCTTTAGAAGAAAAATAATGCATTCTTCTGCTTCTTTCTCAGTCTTCAACCACTTTATTTAAGCGTCAACGTTCCTGACTAACCTTGACTCTTCTACTTCTGTCAATTCGTTTTCTTTAAGCTCATCCCTCCTACCATTTATACATTTCCATTAGCAACACTTTTCCTTTACTTATTCTCATTGTATCTTCTCATCAGTTGCTCTAACCTCCAATCTTTTTCTCTTATCCAACAGAATACATCTTAACATTGTCATTTCTTGCACTTTCATTATCTTCTTCTCTTGTATAATGTTGTTTCTCTTATGTTTATACCTACTCCATTCGTCGTTGCCGACCTAGACGGTGTTTTATGAAACATTTCCATTTTTTTACTCTAATTTTGTGGTGACATGCCACATCAGAGGTTTTTCTACAGTCCAACAGTCTTTTGCGTGTTCAACCTATAAATTGTGTATCGTGTGATCCATAAAAAACTATTGCCTTGAATAAAATGAAGAATGTTGAATGTTTTCCAGATAAAATACAAACAATTGGAGTGTGTGTAATTGAACCACTCCAATCAGTGATCTACAATCATGAACAATCAATAAAAACAAGACTTTCGTTTATTTATGACTCGCATAATTAAATTTGTCAGAGGAAGGAAACTAAACTGTTACAGTTCAGTAACGACATCTGCTGAGCACGTGTGGTACCACTGAGCTTATCACTGATTTGAGTAATTTGGTATTGGTTGTTTTTTCATCGTTTGTTTCTATTATCTTATGATAATTAAGGGATTTAAGTATTTTTCATTAATCCTCCGATTTTTTAGTGCACTATTAAGGACGGTACCACTTTTGTTGTAATGAGCAATGTTTACTAGTAACTTTTTTAGTTCAGTGCATTCCGAATAAAAATATCACACCTAGTCACAATAAATGTTTTTGAAAATGCTTCCGTATTATTTTCAAAGTTATTTAAAAACAATTGGGAGAATTCGGGGTCGATAATTAGCAAGTAGTTCATGGAATGCTTGTAGGTATACGGTATAGGGATGAAGCTGAATCTTCTTTTAGAATACGCTGGCACGTAAGTACCATAAGACGTATTAAGACTGTTGTAAGTGACGAATTGATGTATGAGGGTGTTTTCCGATTACTCGTTGAACAGCTTAACAGCACGTGCCACTACTTTTTTTACGGTCTACACTTCCCGTTTTCTGGATAAATTCACTAAACGCTGTACGCTTCTACGAAATCGAATAAAATCAACTGAAATTCCAGTGAACTCTTCTCGAAATTCTTGATAGGATACATGGTTGGAATAACTCCATTGGACATCGATTTTTTATCCGTTCCTAAAGAATACTTACAGCATTCAAACCTTTTTGTTGAGCGGGGAAAGCCATGTTAATGAATTAATATTAAAAATAGGTTATGTCTTTAATATTTTAATTTATTTAAACTTACAGGAATTGAAATTACATGACATATGACGAATGAGAATTTGAACTGCTTATATTAAAGTTATATTTTAAAATTATTTTCCTAAAATGAGCTCAGACGTGACTGTAATAGCTTTTTCTCTTTTCCAAGAGAAGATTTGATGGAAAAGTTTGCAGATCACACGACACTATCTTATAAAACAAAATTATAGTACATACAGCACTTACCAGTAATATGAGTTAGTTCTAATAAATATTCAAATAACGTACGGTGTCAATCCTTGTATAGAAAGCTTACCAATTATTAAAAAACAATATAGCTACAAGAGTGCGGTATTACAGGTATAGTGGTATACTATTTAACTTCTTACATCTTTTTGTGAAAAACTCTAATAACAGTGTTGTGTGTTAATATTTATAAGGGAAAAATTACCGTCATCCTATATAAGTAATGGAATATCGTCAATATATTAAAACACTCATCGTAATTGAAATATGTCCTTAATAGAGTTCTTCTTCACCTATCTTGGCGGAGAAAATTGCATGAAATTGCATCTACTACCGAAGTTGATTAATAATCTTATATAAAATTGAAAGTTAAAGAACTAATTTATATCAGTTACGTATTAAAATTACAATCCATAAATTCTTTATAATAACTTTTTTAATGTTCCTCTATTCCATACAAACAATAAACTGGATTAAATTCTAACAAAATGTAGACACTGAATTACCTGATATATTACCGCGCTAATGTAAGAAAGAGATTTTATCTGTTCGATTAAGGAATAATAAATACATGACTTGATAAACTGTGATTTGTAAGGTCAATTATGAAATCAAGAACAATAAAAGAAAACAATTTCTCATTCGATACGGACATCAAGGCTACGTTTGCCAGTTCTGCGAGCAAAATGCAACAACATTTGTGTATCTTTAGCTTTCCATTCAATTTACAATTATTAACGATATCATAATCTAACTTAATTAGACTGCATTGTTAATATTTTTTCCTATTTTTAATTTCCTTAACAGACAACCATTAATTTCTTCTAGAAGTTCTCATTTATATCTTCGCAGATCCTAGTCTATAACGAAAGTCAGAAAAACAAGCAAAAAAGTCTGACTTTTTCACTCTTTATTTAATCTCACCACATCAGAACTGACAACCATATGTGTACCATGTAGGGTTTTAGTCCCGGATTTTACCAAATGCCCTTTTTCACACCATCAAGGCAGTTTTGCTTCCATCTATGAATTTCTGCAGGTGTTGGTTTCAGGGCAGTTTTGCACCTAGTAAGGTAGTCAGATACTTAACCTGTTTGCTCACTTTTAGTCGTTCCAGAGGTAGGAAGATTTTACTCTTCCATCCTCCATTTTTTGAAGGGGACCAGTGCTGTTTCAGCAGGGTTCACAAGCAGCTCACCCTAGAGGCATCAATATTCAGTTCCTCACATAAACTCTTTTTTGCGTTTATCCATGCGTAATATGACTTTAATATGGTTAGTATAGCCATGGGTATAGTAGTATCTGTTAGTAGCTGGTTGTTAGGTGAATCTAAGGGTCACCCATTTCCCACCATCTCCCACAGCAGCGGGAATAAATAACCTCATCCTATTGGCATTGAGCGAAAATTTATCGCCAAACTTGGCGCTCAGTCACCTAGTTGTGGTGTCATCAAGGCCATTCCCGCTGCCAGTGGATACCATTCAGCTTAAGGAAGTATTTTCAAATACCTTTTTTTTGTGATGGAGGAAATCCTCATTCCTTTCCAAGGTAGTGCCGGACTTCTACCGGCTCAAATACCCCCTATATTTCATCAGCTAATGACTATTCCGGATATGATGTGGTATTTCTACGCAGCACTGACTTTATCTTCATTCTGAACCAGTGTTGTTTAACCAGTCGTTCGTTCGTTTCACACGGCGATCTAGGGAACTAACCTCTCTCACTTATTTACGCGAAAAGTGTGAATGTTCTAATGCGGAATGTGGATGCAGAAGAATAAAAGTGTGGTTGGGTTTCATGCAAAAGGGAAATGTGTTTGGATGTTCTTGTTGATGGTTCGAGCTGGTTTGCGTTTATTCAAGAATACAATCAAAATATTGGGGAATGTTCTAATGAAAAGTTTGCATGAGAACGATCTCTGGTGATCGCTCCATTTCCACGAACTCGTGAATTGTCGTCCAGACAAAAATTTGACAGAAGCTTTATTTAGTCATCTACGGTCCATATTTGATTACCAATAGATTTCTTCGCAGGTTAAGGAAAGACTGAATTGAGATAAGTAGTAGTACCTTGATGTATGCGAAGTTACCAGCAGATTTCAGGGTGAAAAAAAAAACATGTAGAAACTGAGATGATCTTGGTATGATATATTGAAAACCACTTTATGAAACACCATATTAAGGTTGATGATAAGTATAATGTCGAAGTAGTTATAGAAATATAAAGTTCGTTAAACTGATGGTATATTATATTATTCATTTGTTACATCGTCTGTATTCAGAATGCGCATTAGTAAGATTATGAGCATTAACTGACTATTGCATTGCATTATTGCAGTTCAAAAGGGCAGCAACGTCTCGTATATCTTCTTCAGATTCGAGAGAACGAGTCATAGCGAAGAGAACGAACATATCTGAATAAAGAATCAACTTACAATTACAATATTATGTTTGTGATATTTTTATCAAAACAATTAATAATTATTATGTTATAGATAATATTTTACATTAAGGGCAAAGGAATATTTCCGAACACAAATTGTTGTTACTCATTGTCATTATTAATTTCATAATATTATGTTTTAGGTACAAAAATTGTCTCAATTCTGCTCTTTTTCGTAGTTATACTAGTCCAAAGCCAGTCTTGGACTATAAGGTCGAGATTCATCTCAAAGACCGCTCTATGTCACATTGGAGTGAAATTATCATGCAAAGCCGTTCATAAATTGACTTGGGTGTTTTCTTTCGAGGTAAAGTACTGTTGCTCATAAATTATGCTAATACCTAATCACTGGAGTGCTCCAGAACCGCCGTTTCCTGCATTCCGGTGAAAAATGCTCAGCATGCGTACTGGAAACGTAAAGAAGATTGCGCAAGTAGATTCAAGACAAGTACAAGACCCAAAGTGCAAAAATTTAAACTTAATGAGAGGACACTCTGTACCACAATCGCATCACTCTGATGCAATCACTGCAAACAAGAAAATTGATCAATGAGCGCGCCCCTGAACATGATACCCTGATCTGACCAAGCCAGAAAAGATCAGGCTATTCATAGCAGATTCGGGGAGACAAAGGCTAGCCAACACGATCGTCAAACAGAGGGGAACTAGTTTTGTGGTGATCACATGGCACAACCGTCTGAACAGGCGTTTACAATAATTTATTTGGCCGCACCTACGGCAACACGAGTTCCATATACCTTCTCTCTACTTCTATCTCCTATTAACAAGCGAGAAGTTCAAGGAAAATTTTCGGCCATGAGAGGGAAAGTTAGATCTGTCAGAGTTTCTGGAAGCTGATACTGTTAGAATTGAAAATTTGGCATTTCTGGAAGACATTCTGGAATTAGTTCTTGAAGGCGTTCTAGAAAAATATCCGGAGGTTTTATATAAACGAAGCTTGGAACGGTGATAATTCAGGCCAGTGAAGAGTGCCAAAAAGACCAAGAAGTTATTAAACACGCGATTTTAGTTTATTATACCTAGACTGCAAAGAGTAAGCGAATTAAAGAAGCCGTAGTAAGTGAGCGAAAGTGTGCGATAGTGTTATAGACTGTGTGTGATTTACGGGAACAGTATTAGTAATACCTACACCGAAGGAAAAAATTGTAGCAGCATGTTTGAGTCGGAGGCGCTAGCACAAGAAAAAGAAATGGAAAAGAAAAAAAGTCTCTCATGGAAATACCTTCTTTCCTTCATAAGGAAGTGTAGAAGGATTCAGTAGGAGTTCCACTTTGGTACAAGAGCAGCAAAACAGGCCTTTGGATAGTCGTTTGGACGAGGTGGATAATCGTTCCTATCGAAATAAAAATTAATAGAGAAGTAGCAAGATCCGAGGACGCACACTCGAGCTCAAGAAAATAAAATTTTCAAATTTTCTGAAGAAAAACAGCTAAGCTGTTTTCAAAACACTTTTTAAAAAGGGAACGGGCTCCCCTTCACTAATCTTTCTTTCTACTGAAAGAATAAAGAATGTGTTCTGTTTATTGCATAAACCTTCTTCTAAACCTCTAATGATTGACCCAATTTAGTGAATTCTTATCAATCAATCAATCACTGTAAATTATTCTTCAAACCATATAATGCAAGCTGCGTTAAATGTAACACTGCTTGATCAATTTTCATTTTATGTATCTTAAGATGGATGAATACATTTTTGTTCTACCTCACGTATTCAAATCACATTGTATGGTGGTATGACATCATAATAACACATTCAAATAAATTTCGTTTGCCTTCATAAAACAGCCCAAATAATAAATCACTTCAATTCAGTGGGAGTATATTATTGCATTTGGTTTGACATTCATCTGACATTTTATTTATAGTGCAGTTTCACTTATGTACTCACACCACGTACCAATCTAAAAAATCAAGAATACACAATGTTCAATCAGGATATAATTTATTGCCCTATTTATTATTTTTAATTCGCACATAATATACTTATGTGTGCTTTCTAAGAATAATTACATCTCTATTTTCAGTTCAAAAAAGGACGAATAATTACATTTCCTCTATATAATCAGTTATTTTCTCTTTTCTTGCACCATCCATGTCAGATTTCCACAATAATTCCACGTGCAATAAACAGATAATTTCACTGCTTACATTTATTTTCCTTGATAATATAATGACTGGATGTTACCAGAGTCTTATTAGAGATAGCAATTCCAGGTCAATGTAACACCTAATCATGGTAAGGCAACGAACGGTATTCGTCACTGCGAACGGTGGCTCATGATCATGAATCCTTCTTAACGGAAGAATTTCGTTATTGTTTGTTAAATTGGAGCTATTAACATGGGAAACTGTTAAATACAGCTAATTGGATAACATTACAAGGAATAAATACTTTTAATCTTATGCAAATTACTAGGAGTTCTATCAAGTTTAGTATATTACCGTGTACTACAAACTTGTCAGTGTAATTGGTAATAATAACTGAAATATAATGTTTGAATTAGCATTGGAATTGAAGCTATGGGCTATGGAATGGTTGAAGAATAATAGAATAATGAAGAGACTTGATTTAAGGTATGAAAAATTAGCCGAGGAGTTACCTTGTCTGCCAAGAAATATATTAAACTTCCATTGGTTTTAAATTTATAGCTTTTAATCACAAGTAAAGATCTCACCCATACGGAAATATTAATGAAGAACTTAATGGAATGGGAATAGAGAAGACATTGATTAATTTTATACTATGGATGCTAATCATGACAATTTTATAAATGTTGACTAAGTGTAAACTGTATTAAATAAAATTCTGGACCTCCGGTCACAACAGTCTCAGCAGATGTATGCAATAAATTTGGGGTGGGGGTACTCGATACTTGAAAATTAAATGTGGAAAAGATGGCGAGTAGTTCTACAAGTACATGTACATACAAGTACATACAAGTGTATGCAAGGTATACGTATACTAACTGTACCGGGTGTCCCAACACTAGTGTCCACCCCCTAAATAGAGCTGAATTTTAAAGATAAAAAATTGAAACTTTGAGGATTTGTGTACTTGATATAGGACCACGGAATGGCATAATCAGTTTCATTTAAAAAAAATTAGTTCGGGCGCCAGCGATAAAAAACTGTAAGATGGTGATAAATTGTCGAAAAAAAATTGATTTTTTTTCAATACATACGTAGAAATCGATTAATAAAATCAAAATCGCTTGAAAGAAATGTGAAAAAACTAATAATTATAAGGCTTTAATTAAATAAAATATAATTACATAGCAATGACAGGTAGAAAACTTATTTATGATGTGCAATAAGGTGATCAATATAATCTGAAAACGGTAGGTGCAATAAGTTTTATGACAAAGTAAATAAAGCCCAAATAAATAGAAGGACGGCTCTTGCTGGGCTAGCCGGCACACTGAACCTGCACTGGACAGTGTCGTAGTATGGACTCATGAAAAAGGTGATTATTAAAAAGATATTAAAAATGTTTTTTAATGAAACTAATTATGCCATTCCGTGGTCCTATATCAAGTACACAAATCTTCAAAGTTTCAATTTTTTATCTTTAAAATTAAGCTCGATTTAGGGGGTGGACACTAGTGTTGGGACACCCGGTACAATAGCTTTAGACTAATGATCTTTGAGACATAGGTAAGCACTAACTGCAAAAGAAATGGAGCTTTTTTCGTTGACATGCCTTCTAGAGTTCATAAAAAGATCTGCTAGGTTCAAATAATAAGTCCAAGCATAGTTTCGGGAAGAAAATTATGGTGAAAAACCGCCTTCTTCTGCCGTTTAGTCATACTACTACTTTCAGGGCTTGCATGGACACCATTGGGCATACAGCCATGATAATTCGGCCCCTTTGCGAAGACGTATTAGTAGGCGGAGTTTAAAGGTCAAATTTCAGTTGGATATCGTAAAAAGTGGGCTCATCAATCAGTATGACTTGTAGAAAATTTCAAACCCCGACTCCTTCAAATAACGAAAATACAGTGGAGTATTCATCTTAAATGCGACACACTGTATGTACACCTAAACAGCTAAGTGTGAAGAGGCTATATGCTGCATCTTATTTCCAGTTGATTGGCAGGCGGGTAGTATTAGTCCAGCAGATTTACTGCTGCTAGGTGTTAACAACTAAATTGATGACGACAGAAAATTAAATTCAATGGTGGTAAAGGGTGAGGTATTAACACGAAATCCTTTTTATATTATATTTGAGAGGCTCTATATCTCAAAATGCATGAAATATAACATCGTTCAAATTTCCGCCCTGGCTCCTGACGGTGGCACAGATCCGAATGGTCCAATTTTCAATTACTCTGCCGCATAGATCCACCTGAATTTTAGCGATGGCCTGGGTTATGTTGACTTTAAGGGCATCGGTCAATTGCGCGATCTTGGTGGCCAATTCATGTCACCTCTGCGAAATCTACCCTGTGAAATAGTTCCTGCATAATGTCCATCGTGGCGTTCGCTGTGTGGCACGTAGCGCCATCCTGCTTAAACCACATGCGTCCACGTCCGTATCGTTTAATTTTGGGCTAAAAAAACAGTTATTATTCTTCTATAGCGGTTTCCGTTGAAGATGATGGCATCGCCATCGTTGTTTTCAAAAAAGTAAAGACCAATAACTGCGTCGACCCAAAATCCGCACCAAACGGTAATTTTTTGTGGATGCATTGCCACCTCGTGTGGGTTGGCGTCGCTCCACATATACGGTAGGTAATTATGCTTAATAACATAGCCATTCATCCAAAAATGTGCCTCGTCTCTAAAGATGATTTTTAGAACCAAATTCCTCTTCCAAACGCTCCAAAGCCCAGTCAGCGAACAAGTGGCGTTGTCTATGGTCATTACCTTTAAGCTTCTGGGCCAGTTTGATTATTTACGGGTGCAGGCTCAAGTCCCGAAGCAAAATTCGTCAAGCTGAAGTCTGCGAAATGCCGAGTTCTTGTGCACGGCAAGGAATTTACTGCCACGGGTGCTTTTTCACACTCTCATGGACAGTGACATGCGTCTCGGCCGATCTGACGTTTTTTCTTGACATAGGGATGTTAGCTGATTGCTTACCGAAACAATTGTCTCGAATTTAGCCACCAAACGTTAACGAGTCGACTTTGAAGGGCCACCGCGTGCTGCGCAATCGTGTAACTTATTTTTATCGTTTAGTTAATTTGGCAATAATGACTGAATAATAAACAACAGGTTAATAAAAAGCCGCCAAAACAGCATGGCCGCCACAGGCTGTCAACTTCCCAATTGAAAAATTCTTTAGAAACTGTTCACTCAAGCATGATAGCCACTGGTTGAGGGTGATTTTATTAAATTTTATTTTATTTTTTGTATAGTACCTACTCGATAATTAATTATTAGACAGAAGTACATTAATTTATCAACCAGATCCCAAAGCCGAGATCACGGGAAGACTGCCTTTGTCTCCTGCAATCTCCTTACATGCCGATAAGTTCCGTGAACTCACAGCACATGAAACAAACATCTGGACTGACGTCTGAGAGCAATATCTCTGGGAACTTGATTTAGTTCGAAAATAAAATGAGTACGACTTGTGGAACTACCCTGTCCAAACTATTCGGGTCAGACACACAGTCACAGCTTCTCAGTGAGGACGTCTGACATGTACGAGTAAATGGTACAACGATCTGCGTAGAAATCCATCCTCTGGACGAAGCAATATGTAGCTCGATACTAAAGTAAGACCGAGGAATCTATTTGAAATATTATATTATATTATAGTTGAGCTCAAGCAATACTTCCCAAGAAATTTTACAAAACCAAATACTGCAAAATAGACTTTCCACTACAAGTACATTGAATACATTGTTCAGAAGATTACTTTAATAAGCTGATAGCAACTAGAAAAAGTGTGGAACTTTTTGGAGGTTTTTAAAATATTACTAAGCTTTCAATAAATTACATGTCCTAGTTTTTGAGGTATGTATCAAAATTGCATTCTAAGAACTTATTAAAATAAACTTGGGAGACTCGGGAAGACTTGGGAAGACTCCCTGCTGGAAAGACTTTTATTGATACTTTATATTATAAGCTATAGAAATGTGCATTCTCCTAAAATCCATCAAATACCTAGTCATCCATAGTTAGGAGGAGGTAAAAGAAAACTGGAAAAAGTACCCTACCGGTTTCGTTCTATTAGAAAATCTGCGTAAATGCAGTTACACCAAAATTTAACTACAATTTTTTTACCTCCCTCGTAGAAATATTAAGCCAACGAAGAAAACTTAACAGCGTTTAACTATGACTGGTCAAGCAGAACCGCCGCGAAGAGTGGACCACAAATTGTAAAATGTTTCTATGACGAACATTGAGCATTTCTACAAAGAAGTGGATGAAGTTACCAACATTGATCTTATGAACTATAACTGTTTATTTAATGCTAATACGTTGTTTTTATAGGCTTCTTGCGGTTAATGTGCGAGAGAGTTTTTATATTGTTTTAACAATCTAATCCGGTGCGTTTGTTTGTAAATAAATGCAAGTAGAAGCGATTTAAATAAATACATAGATTTATTAATGAAAACTATGTTAACTATTATTGGCATAGGTAGGCCGCCGGCATGCACTTTTAATCAACTTTCACATCTCTCTAGTTCGCTATGAAAATCAAAGAAATGGAAAATTGTTAAATAAGGCTGAATATAGACTTAACGTTAACCACATTCATGAATATCTAATTTTAGCCTTTTGAGTTTTAGAAAATAATTCGCAGTAATACCCGGAGTATCTAAAAAATACCTTTTACAGTTACATACATTAAAACCGTTAACAAACATACATGGTAATAATTATTACGCAATTGTCGTTGATGAAACTTATAAGGATGAAAACGACGGTGATAATAATATGAAGGTTTAGACACATCAGATGTCTTAACTTCGAAATTGCTTTGATTGTTTCATCACAAAAAATTCAAACAGTGACCTTTCCAGGTAACAATTAATGCAATTTTCTTCATGTGTGTTTTGTCTTATATACCTACTTTACCTTGTATCAAATTTTACCAAATTGGTATATAGGGTGTCCCAGCTTATTCGAAGCGGTCTCTGTAGGCCAAACGATGGACTTTTTCGAAAAACTTTTTGAAAATTCGAGTACAGAATCACAATGGCCATAATTTAAAATTATTTTGGAGTATAAAGAGTGTCCCATATGACAGTGACATATCAAAGTTATGTTTTTTTAAATGGAAAGTTCCTATGTTATTACATTTTTAGATTGTCTGAGAAGAGAAAATGAGATTGGCTTTTACAGTTGGTGTTTAAATTTAGAAGTTTTTGAGTTATAAACAAGTGAAAATCGTAATTTTTCAAGTTCAAGGCCCTGTACAACGAAAACGGTTCAAGATAGAGAAAAACGGCTTACACGTCCCTATTTTAACTTTTTATGTACTATCCAATGGTATAGGAACATTTTGTACTTTCTTTGATTTTTTTATTTGAAGACGCGTGGAGAAATATCAGAATTTTTCAAATTTTTTATCAGCCTGTATAAACATTTCATCTACATCATAGGATAGTGCATAAAAAAGTAAAATAGGGACATGTAAGCCGTTTTTCTCTATCTCTAGCCGTTTTCGTTGTACAGGGCATTGAACTTCAAAAATGACGATTTTCACTTGTTTATAACTCAAAAACTGCTGAATTTAAACACCAACTGTAAAGGCCAATCTTATTTTCTCTTCTAAGACAATCTAAAAATGCAATAACATAGGAGCTTATTTCCATTTAAAAAAAACATAACTTTGATATGTCACTGTCATATGGGACACTCTTAATACTCCAAAATAATTTTAAATTATGGCCATTGAGATTCTGTACTTGAATTTTCAAAAAGTTTTTCGAAAAAGTCCATCGTTTGGCCTACAGAGACCGCTTCGAATAAGCTAGGACACCCTGTATACTGAAATATATAAATTTTATATATTTTATATACATATATAATTTATATAAGAAATTTTTTTTTAGATAACTAATTTTTGGATGCTGGAAAGATTAAATCGGTAACTGAATAGAAAGATTGCTTGTAATTACGATTGTGCTTCTCAGCTACTTTCGACTTTTGAGTGGCCAAATTCTAGAAAATGTCATTAGAACCTACAGCCCACAACTTACGCTTACTATTCAGAAATGGCAGTCTTATCAAAAAAATATTCAAAAAAACGTATTTTTTTGATGTGAAAATATCAATCTGATTTGAAACATACGTGTATTGTAACGTCCGCATAATATTAGCACCACGCGATTCTACATCAAAAACAGAACAAAAATGTCCTCAACAGTTTTTTCTTGATGTACACAGATTTTAAGATATGGACAATTTAACGTTCTTAAATTTTGCAACACTGGCGCTGGTATAAAAATTAAGATAACTTATTAGACGTGGACCTCACTGGTATAGTGTGCCGTTGCTATGTAATCGAAAAAAGGTGCAACAAGACAAATGTCATGCTGCGACATGTCAGCGTTGCAATTTTTTTAAAGATTTTTTATTTTTTCAATTTTTTATTCAACAATTAAAACGCGCAGTTGCAATATTGATTGGAAGTATTGGAACTCAGGAAATCAAATAATTCCTAGCTTTGAAATGTTAATTAAAACCATTTTTACCAAAAAAAAATCTAAAATTTTGGATAATTTGGCTATTTTACTTCTTACTTAAGAATTTTTAAATAATATTAAGCAATATTTTTGAGTATTAAAAAACTTCAAATTTAAACTACAATGGTCGATAACTTCGTTATTTGAGGTCTAAGAGCTAAACGGTATTAAAACTTTATGTTCTGTTTTTGATGTAGAATCACGTGGTGCTAATATTATGTGGACGTTACAATACACCCTGTATAAGAAACATAATTAAGAGAGTGATTGATATATTTAATGAAACCTCTTTACCGAATGCCCCATGTATTTCATACGCAGGTTCAGATAATGGAACTCAATATAATGTAATTATTCTTCCAATAGTTCCAAATCAAAGAACACCTGAGGTACAACCTCCACTCTTCAAAAATGAAATAGCACCCTGTATATATTTACAGGTTCAGGTTAAATGAGTACAAATAAAACAAAACAACACTTGTACTGAAATAGAGTAAATTTGGTATAAGTAATATGAGGTCTTATACTGAGAAGATTTTTTTTTAAAGTTAGCTTCTCAGTGTAAAGTTAGTAATTTATTTATTTTAATAAGAATATAATTTCATTAAGATTGTAAGACGATTTCATTGTTTCAGGTATGTATACTGAGATGGACTGGAGTATTCTTCACATGCTCTCATTATAAATGTATACGCAGTAATAATCACAAGGCCCATTTTTGGAGGGCCGAAAGGGGACGTGTGGAACTGAGTAGTGCAGCATATTGAGGCATGTTAGCAGGCTTCAGAGTAAGTAGTGATAATAAACGAGAAGCGGTTGAAGAATTTATGAGTGATGTTCAAAGAGCATAAAGATGGATCCTCGTGAATATGGTTTTATTGATGAAAATGTGACTTAGAATGAAGGAGAAGGATAATCTGACTAAAATAGTAGCTCGAGTTTATAGTATACTTGCCTACTTTGGAAAAAGGTGATGTCTCCAAATTATTTTTTGCCAGTCTTCTTTGCACAAAGTATTCTTCCTAAATCAGGGAAATTTAAAATCAGGGGAAAAATCAGGAGAACCAGAGACAAAAAATTGGAAACCGGCCATATTTTGGTAAAGGCTCTAAACCCAAATTATTTAAATGAAAAAAAAATTAAAAAAAAATCTTGTTAATAAACTCGAGCGTAGGTACCCTTTGTTAAAGAAAAGTGATGAACACTGACTCGTTATACATCTGTGATGGAATTTAGTGAATGGTATTGGTGAGTCCATTATAATGGACCAGCTATTGATTGAAAGATTGAAAGTAGTGATCATCAGTTAAACACCAGTACATTAGTTTTCACTTTCGGTAATTTTTAAGAATACAGCTGGGACACTTTCCTGGTAAAATCTAGTACCTCCTGCAAAGGCCGGCAATAAAAATTAATGTGCAATTTATTAACTTCATTTTTTTAACGAGTAGATACAAATAATGCTTTTCTAATTTCTGTATAATTCAAGCTTTTTTCCTGATCTTCGAGGTGAGAATGTGAATATTTATACATTTAAATTTTGATGTTATGTTGTATAAGGCGGCAATAATTTCTCTTTAACACTAAATTGTTGACGTACGCCCATTTATACTCTAATTGAATATTTATTACTCGATTACTTATTCGCAAAAATTTAACACAACATTTATTGAACCATTTTATACTAATTATTTATTCCAAGACATTCTAGGATTTCTATACATACCTATTATACAAACGCGATCATTAGGTTATCGGAGAAAGACATGTAAATTAGATCCAGAATTTTTTGCTTTAAGTATTAATTTTATTCACCCACCAAAGTGAAACGCATTAACAAAACAAACCATTTAATGGATGGCATATTATTAATAAAGCAGCAAACTCATGTTAACAAAAGATACATTAAATATCTTTATATTCCAGTTGGAACCTTGAAAGTAGATGATTATAGAGTAGGAAAGTAAAATCATATTATTAATTGAGGTGTATTGGATCGACCAGGATAGACGCTCAATTAGATAAATAAAGTATAACAAATAGAAGTAGATGATCACGCAATGTTTTCCTGAAAAGACATACATCCTGCGCAATCAGGTTAGACTGTGCCTGCGTTAGTAATGATTTCACTTGCAGTAATAATTCCTTTACAACTTCGCCTTCAAGCTATCGAGTTACTGAAGAAAGTGTTATAAAGGTGTTTATTGTTTTTTAATGTTACACTGAATTGATTGGAATGATCTATGTGATCATGTAATAATCACTATTATTTTATGCGCTCAAGTTTTCTTATTTAGAAATAATAATTATATCGTAATCTTAGATCACCCTTTTTCTTATTTTACACCCTCGTAAACTTTCATCTTGTAATATAAAATTATAACTTTGTGATTATGATGAATTAATTATCACGCATAAAATGTTATATCGACCTGGGTAGTTTGCAAAATATTTACTTTTATAAGACATTAAATTGATTGGAAGATACTAAACTGGCACCGTAAATCTTCACGATTAATTTTCTCTTCGTAACGATCGTCTCACCCAGTGGCTTCCATTACCAAAAAATGCGTTTATATTCTATTATTGCTCTAATTGTTATCGTGCAGAATACTAATTGATATCATGTTATAGGATACTTACATTTGATAGATTATAAAATTCTGAAAAAAAAATTTTTGCTGCTAAGCCAGCAAAAAATTAAGTTGACATTTTCTGAGAATATGAAAAAAAATGATAAATTCAATACTTACTACGTTATATAAATATGTAGATAAATACAGCAAAGAGAAATCTGAAAATAGAAAATTATTAAAAACGTCAAACTTTATCAAAATTTAGGTTCGTTGTCTGGTTCATCATATCATTAAAAAAAAAAAAACAAATATGGGTGAACGAGGTGCATTCTTAATGCGACCGAGTTATATTGAATATATTACATGTAAATTTTTTTAAACAATAATTACGCTTCATAATGCTTGTGTATATAATTCAATGACCGAAAAACAATTAAACAAGTAACCGACTTTATGGTTGTTAAACAAGAAAAACTTCAGTCAACTCTATTATACCGAGAATTAAATGATAAATCCCATCAACATTCCAATTAAAATTCAACAAACTTTTTATGACACATTGTTCTTTGTTTTGAGGTTTATTCGCGAAAATAATCTTACTCAAGCTATAAATCGCGTTCCATCGGACTTTTATTACCGGCGTTACTTTGTAATCAATTTCCTACCGGCCATAAAGTCACTTCTTAAAGAGGTTCTCACTGATAAGGTATGCCATAATAGTGAATCAAATAAACTCCACTGCGTCATTATCCAAGCTAACGATTAATTTTATTGGATTCGTAACAAACCGATAACGCTTTAACAAGGAATGTTACAGTTATAAAGGTACGTGTGAAAAATTTTTTCATGCGTATGAAAGCCCTGTGCCATCCGAACCCCCCCTTGACTTGAGTGCATGGGATTTCAGTGATTTCACTTTTCTTAAAATATTTTACGATGCCAGTGCCCGTAAAATTATCTATTGCAAATAAGACGAGTGGAATAGATTTTACTCCATTTTATGTCGCTTGAATCATTACAATGTAGCTACAATGTTACATGCTTATAACCAAAGTTATATGGATATACATAGTTGTGTTCACTAGGGTGAGAGGGTATTGTTGGCCCGAAGTAAACGCTTGACTTGACTTAATTTTTTAGTCTTCTTGTATCGAGGTTCAAGTTTTAGAATAAAAAAGACTTTGTTGTTGAAATTTGACAATTAATAATGATTTTCTAAGATTCTTATGATGTAGGTGCTTTACATAATTTTATGCATACTTCTTTTTGAAGAGACAATTAATTAAATGTATTTTATAAAAGGTGTTACTTAAGGGTATGTACTAAATTTAAAGGCGTATTCTTGGGCTATAAAATGACTGGTTTTCCAGATACAGAGTGTTAAAGTTTTTGTTTTCACTCTCGCCAATATTATTGTAAAGAAAAAAGTCAGTGGCGTAAATTTTTCGTTGCAATAATAATAATAATAATAATGGTGAGGGTGCCCCCCTGGACGCCACTGGTCCTAATAATTTGAATCTACTAGGGGCTAAAGGGGCTGCTTATTATTTCAAATAACAACACTGCCAAATTTCAGCAATACCGGCAAAAGAATATTTGAAAGAATATTAATAAAAAAACGATAAAAAAAACTTTTAACACTCGTATCTTGAAAATTAGGCATTTAGGGTACATGTTTTTATGAAGTTTTCGACTTGAAACTATAGCCCAGGAATATGCCTTTAATTTTAGTACATATCCTTAAGTAACATCCTGTAAACTTCGAGCTAAGAAAATTGACAATAAAATTTATTAGACCTTAGTAAATCGCTACAATCACCTGAGAAGTTAACTAGCTGTATATACGACCAATAAACTGAACTATTTTCATCTTAAGTTTCAAAACTATAACTTTCCAATGAGTTAAATTGTTATAGCGAAAATGAAAGTAATAAAATGTAATTGTCGGTAATGGATAATACAATACATAGTAACAAATTCTGTAACAAACAATCAATAGCTTAAACTATTATTTTCCAAAAATAAATTATCACAAGGAAAAAAATATACTACACAGTAAAAATGATAATTATTATTATGACAAAAATATTATGCACAAAAATTCCCAAAAAAATAATATTGCAAGGATATTTGAAAGATGCAAACATTCAGATTTTATTCAAATTATTTCTCTGGATATGTAGTCTGGAAGTCGGTGATTAAGGGGGCGCAGTCCATGAATTGAGTCCAATAATGTGATACCAGGTCACGAGTCACTTCTATTTCACCAGGTCCCTTACAAGCTACCTGGTACCCACTTCCTTCAGCAGTTCAGGAAAAATGATGAAGGATAGGATCGCTTGACATCTCTCAACTTGCGCACTCGGTCAATTATGAACTTGAAGAAAAAATTTAACAGCACTCGTAAGTAAAACGGTGGTGGTATTTTCGAGAACCTTTTCCCCATGTAACATTTAATAGCAAAATAGGCAACAAGGGATACAACAAGGGACAGCATGCAGCGTGAGCTAAATAATAATTATAAATTCAGGGAATGTCGAAAGTAGCAGTAACGAGAGCTTGCAGTGCAAGCGAAGGGCAAAATGTTGTTTCGGCAAAACGATAATACTGCAAAAGAAACTTTCACGACAAATTTCTCTGAAGATAATGATGTTGAATAACTTGAAAACTGAATCAAATACTATCAGAGTGCTAGTTATTCTGCTGCTTTAATTATTTAAAAAGGTACACCCTATATATAGGTATCTAAGGTAGATTAGGGATGCCAAAGAGTTCTTCAGTTCTTATTAACTCGATTTGCTCGAGTTCTTATTTTTATTGTGCTACCTAAACTCTATGAAGAACTAATAAAAAGTAGATTTAGGGTTATAAAGATGTTAATGTGATTTTCAAAGAATAAGTTAAAATGGACAGATGTTTAATGAGCAAATTATGGTTTACATTTCCTGTTTAATTAAAATCAAATAATTATCCTGTCTTATTTTAAAAGCTTTAAATCTGATATAAATATGTTTAAACAATCAGTTTGTTTGAAAATAAAGGATCCTTTATCTTGTACAGCTGTGTACAAAAGAATAAGATACTTCCGATATCATTTATATCGGGAAAGATAAAGTTCGTGAGTGGTAATTAATTAATTTACTAATTAGCACTGATCTTCTAGTCCTTCCTCGTCATGATCGGTGAGATAAAATAAAAAGCAACTTACAGTTTCCGGGATGAGGCTGATTGAGGTAAAAACTGTCTTTATTTTGACAGTAAAAAGGATATTAATAACTCCTGGACTTTGCTAGGTGTGGTGCTTAATCAGGCATTGAAATCTCCAGAAGAAAACCAGCAGGTGTAGGGACCGCGCCCTGACGAGGCTCCTGGGGTTGAAAGGTCGTAAACAGCACTAGCACCGGGAAAATGTTCTGTTGTTATTGGAGATCTTCGAAATGTTAATTTATTTCACCTTGGATGAATGAAAACGGTGGAAGGATGAATTAGATAGTTGGAGAATAAAAATGGGCCATGCTCCCTTTGTTTCTTAGTTCAAGATGGCTTCCTCGGTCGCAATAGGCAATTAATCCAGATAATTAGTAAATACCGGAGAAGACAAGGTATTTACCAAAGATAAAAGGCAGAGATAAGGTATAAGGTAAAGTTGAGATAAAATCCCCGAAGGATTGAAGGAAATCCCAGAAGATATCCCAGAAGCTAAAAATAAGTAATAATCGAATTAAAACCTATCTTCCAAAATCCGTAATGGCGACTTACCCTGGTAACAGGCTTCGACGGGAACCGTCAAGAAAATCAACTTTCTTGGTTGGCAGATAAAGAGGAAATGAGTTCAGTTCCGTGAACTTGAGAGGAAGTCTGCCTCTGGTTTGTGAAAGGAGAAATGTCACTGTCAGATACTGAAATCTGATTGACAGTTGACAACTTATTTGGTTCCTCAAAGGAACTCGAAATCGAAGTGAAACGAAACGTGCAATGCCATCTAGTAGTGAATTATCTGGACAGCACCAGCGCCGGCATACGGTGTGGGTAGTCAGTTTAAAGATGCGATCTATATTATAGGGAGTTGTAGGGAACTGTAATTTTACAATTCTCTTTAAAACGAGGGGAGCTTTGCAAGGAGGACAACAGGTGACGTATTCACGTTACAAGCAAGCCAAACTTTTTAAATAAAATTTTAGGAGGTTGCTTACTCCCTAAAATATGTCGAAAAAGGGAAATAAGTCCGAAAAACTAGATCAAGATCATCAAAACAATTTCTCATTGACAATTTCAGACACTGATCGCAACTTACGCGGAATCAACAATCATGCCCGAAACCTGGCAACGTGCCCTGGTTTGTGACGAACGAACAAATCAAGGACGACGCGGGCTCGATGAGCTGAAAGACACAATCGTAAGGCAGACCCTCAAACTAAATGATGACAATGGAAAATCACCAAACTACAAAAGTGAGACAAGCCATTCAAGAAATGAGACGGGTCCTTTATAGTTCTCCGAATGGCTTGAATGTATTAAAGGATAATCTGTTGTGGGATTCCCCAAAATTCTATATTCCGTTATATGACATTTATTTGGATTTGGCAGTATGTTTTTTTTAATATCTCCTTCTGATATGATTTTTTTTTAATGTCCATATCGACCTGTATTAATGACGTCATCGTAGGTTTTTAAAAAAGCGTTTCATTAGGTCTTCTGACTATACTCAAATTATCACGTAAGATATAGAATAACAACACAAATTTACTGAAAAAGAGAAACGTTTACATGAAACTTTGAAAATTAAAAATTTCATAAAACTATATCGATTGTAGTTTAGTGAAAAAGTACCTTCAGATAATTTGTTTTTTCGCTCCGTGATGTTTGGGCAAATTTTGTTCTATCTCTATGGCAAATTCTCTGATGAGGATCTTCCAGACTCTCAGATCTAATAAAATGTCCTCAAAATTGGTCATAATTTATTGAGCCATGACTCAATAAAGAATGCCAGTAGGTGAATGAGTATAATATTTTTTTGGGGGATGTCAATCGACTGATCAACAGGTTTCGAAGATTCTACATAAAAAGGGGCACGACTAGTGATGGGTAAATTCCAGGGAACGAAATCCTTGGGTATTTCCCGGGAATTTTTCCCGGGAATTCCCTGGGAATTTCCCCCAAGGATTCCCGATCCCAACCGGATCGAATTTTTTTTGCGAATTTCAGCTCATTATTTCATTTTATTTATTCATGATAAGCAATTAAGATGAAATCAATAAAAATGCAATTTCATAATACCAACTGAGATGAGCTGTTGCTGTTACAGTAACTGTTCGGACTTCAAATCCTAATATGACTAATAAAAGTGTAACAATACTAACAATGGTGGTTAGTGGGTAAGGGGAAGGAGCAAGGTAAGGGTAACAGCTAGCAGTGTTGTTAGATTTACCAAACTGAACCTAATATTAGGTAATTTATTAATTTTGTAATTTTGAGCAAAATTACCGTTATTTCCCGGGAATTGAGGTTTGGGGAAATTCCCGGGAATTTTCCCGTTCCCGGTGGAAATTCCCAGGGGAATATTCCCGGCTACCCATCACGAGGCACGACTGAGGCTAGACTTATGATTGATCAACCCTTTTCCATCTCGTCAAACACTCTCAAACTAATGGAGACAAACGAACCACGAAAGCCTAAAAGTGAGACAAGGTATCCAAGGAACCAAACACGCAAACATAAAGAGACAAGACATTTTCAGCGTGAAATCCGCTACCGAGAAAAGATTCCCAAGAAAACAGTTATTTTCCGCAACCCCGAAAAATTTACAAAGACACCCCAAATGAAACACCCCCAAAGTGACAGAGACACTCACAGTGAAAGCTGAAAAGACAACCGTGAAAATGACACCCGAAGTAACAGAGACACTTAAAGTGAAACGCCAAACGAGAGTATATCGCAATTTGGCTGGCATCCAACTATGGTTCTGGGCTATTTTTCTGACAATTGCGGTGTCTTTGATTACTTATTCCTTTCCTTCAAAATAGACACTAACAGTACCTATAGGCACTTATTCTAGAATTCTCACATCATCTTGCTACATAAACAATGAAACGTAATAAAATTATTGTTTTACGCTCAGCACAGCAATAAATATACCATTGAAAAAATATGAAGACTGCGTCTTATAAGACAGGTACTTAATGTAACTAATGACAGTTATACATTGTTCTGAATCGCAACTAGTGTGCCATCAAAATGCCGCACACCTGTAATCAGCGCGGTAGTACAATAAAGTGTATGATTTAAATTAGCATAAATTTTCCCAGAATCGCGCACGAATTTCCTTTCCTTAACTATTGTTCGACGAGCATATATTATGTAGTAACACGTTATGCCCGTAATGAAAGCATGTTGTGTATTAATATTAATATGCCAAAATTTCTAAGTGCTCTGCTCGTTGGTTTGAAAATTCGTTTAGTTACCGGTTGTAAACGTCAAGTTCATTCAAGAGTTGTTCCCCAGAAGCTTTCTTCATGCTAAAGTGACTTGTAATAATAGACATGATACAGTTAGAAGATTTAGCTAATAAGGTAAAAATAAACGTCTTATTAAACCAAATTTATGTTTCTAGAGTTATTATAACTTTTGGTGAGCTAGTAGCTTTATTATTATTATTATGATTACAGTGGTTTCAATTATTATTTTAAAATATTAAAAAAAAAAAAATTATAATTAGTATGCACTTTTTCACGTTACTATGATTTTTTGATGATCAAATTCTTAAAAGATATGAACTCAAATGAATTTCCTAACTCGCTGAAACCGTTATCGCCTCGTATCTAGGTACACGACACCAAAAAAAAAACAGTAAAAAATATGTAAAAACAATTTGTTTGAACGATCACGTGAGAAAAAGAAATGGTACATTGGGGGAGAATAGTATCGAATAGCATGTTCTTTATTTATGATTTTTTAAATGGTATCTTCGAGTCTTCAGTGCCGAAAACAAACACAAACGTTCGTAAACGCAGATACCCTCCTTGGTTTGATGTAGAGAATGTATTATTGTTACGTGAGAAGTCTTTTGCATTTAGAAGATTTAAAACAAAAGACTTCTTTATTACTACTATTTATTATTATATAACGGGTGGCTGACTATAATAATACCTCTGTACATAGAACATTGCCTTGTCTAATATTACAAAATAGTTAAAGCAGCCCGGAGCTACTTTATGACCACCCACACTCCTGATCCTTTTGAGAAAATGGGTTGTTCTTGCGAATCGATTTAGCGATTAAACGGTTCATCCTACAAAAAAAGTCCAAATTAAAAAGGCATAGAGGTAGAGATTACAGGGATCATTTGTTAAGATTGAAAAGCTGATTCTGTTGATGCAAACATTCTGAATCTGTTGACCCATTTTCGAGAAAAACAGAAAAAAAAGTTTTCATTTTGTGTTATCATTTTCTTAACTATTTCATTGATGACCTTAACAATAAAAATTACAAGAACCTGAAAAATAAAAAAATATCCAATTTTAAAGATACAGCCAAGGCTATTACAAAAATTACATCACAAATTGAAAACTTATTCTCGATTTTCTGGAAAATGGCTCAACAGATTCTGAATGTAACTACGTCAACAGAAGCAGCCTTTCAGTCTTAACAAATGAACTATTTAAGATTTCTCTCTTGAATAATTAGAGGGGAGAGGGGCGACATTTAAAAATAAATTCGTGAGTTTAATGATAGAAAAAATCCATCTTTAGAGTTGAATATCTCGAGAACAGAACTTTTTGGGGGGCTGTCCAGTAGAGACTTCCGATCTACTCATCGAAGACTACCGATCCTCAAAGTAACATCTAATTTAACCAGGAGCCAATTCCCATAAGGACTCGGCGAGGTCCCTTCAACCCCCTTTAGGTATGTGGGTAAATTTCACGTCCTACCGCAAAATTTCAGTTGCAAAAAAGATAAATCTTAAAAAACTTTTTTAATTCGGTTCTTTTTTTTAGGGTGAACCGTAGCCGCTAAATCGATTCGCAAAAACAATCCCCTTTCTCAAAATACTCAAGGGTGGGGATGCTGAAAAAGTGGCTCAGAGCTCCTTTAAGGGTTCTATAACGAAATGCTACATAAAATTGCTGCCCGGATTTTTTTTATAATTAAAACCATAATTTTCCTGTACTAAATGTCCCATGCACAGAGGTATGGTCAGCTACCCGGTATTACTCATATTATATGTTAATGGAAAAACGTTCCACGGTTACCGTATAATATCTTGATTTCTAGAGAGTCTGTGATCAATAATTAGATCATCGCATAAAAATTAGTTTCCCAAGGCTTTGTTGACCCGTTATTGATATTCTTTCACTATTACTTAGTTGATAGACAGCAAAGTGTGAGGTATCCATAAGTGTCCACTCGAGGAGAATAATAACCTATATCTGGAGTTTTCCAGGGCTTCAATCTGGGACCTCTACTATTCCTACCATTTATTATTGATATAGTTGTTGTTCGCCGATGAGCTGACATTTTTTAGAGCTGTTAGTTGCTGACTATGAGACTTTCAGCAAGATTATAGACTTGCTACTAAGTGGTGTTCTAGAAATTGGTTGTTCTTGAATGTGCCCAAGTGCTCGGTAGAAGGCTTCTTTAGATCAGAGTCTATCACTTTTCACTATACAAAATTGATACTGGAGCCGTTTCCGATGTAGGTACACTGCTTTTAAAATGAGATGCTGTGATTTTCAGTAACTCATAACCTACTCATTTTAGACTGCAACTGTAAAAACCATTCTTATTGGATTTTCTCGGGAAATATGAAAAACAAATATATGCAGGTTGTCCTATTTAAAAAGAACATTCACCTTCAAATGACCATGAAATTGGTACACTATGTCAAAGTCATCAGTACAGTCAGATAACCCCCATTGTCTTGAACAACTTTTGTCTGCACAATTTTTTTGTATCTGGCTTACCAACAGAGATATCCGGGTCCGAATATTGATATGACTCACCCTGTATACAAATAACTTTATTTATGACTTGAACTTTTAATTTATTTTTTATTTATTATTAATATATTTTATTAAAAGATTTCTTTTAATGTTTCGGGCCCTATTAGTTCCTTATTATTCACTCTTTATTATTCTTCATAAATAATTGTATAAGAATAATAAAGAGTGAACCAATCGGTCTCCAAAAAATGTAAAAATGTTTTTTTTTTAAGCCAAGTTTCAACAAAGTTTTAAATCCCAAAAAAACAATTAAAAATTCAATAAACAGAGTAAGCCCTCTTTCACACCTACGGTTTTTAACCGTGGCCGTGTACGGCTACGGAGCCGTGCTTAATCGAAACACGTTATCATAAATGCAAGCTTTCACACAAGACGGTTTGTTGCCGGAGCCGTACACGGCTGCCGTCGCAGCACGGCTAGTTGACTGCTACGGCACGGTGCCGTGTGTTGATACTGTTTCGTACGATACGATATCGTACGGACGTTAATAACATTTTCTAAATTTACGGAAATTATAATAACGAAATTATGGTTATTGACATAGATCATGAACTACTAATTACACTAGTTGAAGATCCTTTCGTATCTCGTGAAACAATGTTGCAAATTCCTCCATCGACTGTCTGTTTTCAAGAAGTGGATCAATCCAAAATTTTCTTGCTTTTCGCGACTGTCTACGACGATGCCAAAGCATTATTAACAATATTCGTCTTTTTCGTTCATCCATCGTAGGTGCAACTGACAAAAATACTTAAAAAAAACATCCAGTGCCGCGTTATCTACTAAAAACCGTGTGCCGTGTGAACACAAGTCAAATTAAATTACGGCACGGCTACGGCACGGTTACCGTTAGAAAACCGTATGTGTGAAAGAGGGCTAAGCCCTCTTTCACACCTACGGTTTTTAACCGTTGCCGTGTACGGCTACGGAGCCGTGCTTAATCGAAACACGTTATCATAAATGCAAGCTTTCACACAAGACGGTTTGTTGCCGGAGCCGTACACGGCTGCCGTCGCAGCACGGCTAGTTGACTGCTACGGCACGGTGCCGGAGCCGCTTACGGCAACAGAAAAACACACAAGTGTATACACCCGCATGCACACGTGCCGTGTGTTGATACTGTTTCGTACGATACGGTATCGTACGGACGTTAATAACATTTTCTAAATTTACGGAAATTATAATAACGAAATTATGGTTATTGAAATAGATCATGAACTACTAATTACACTAGTTGAAGATCCTTTCGTATCTCGCGAAATAATGTTGCAAATTTCCCCATCGACTGTCTGTTTTCAAGAAGTGGATCAATCCAAAATTTTCTTGCTTTTCGCGACTGTCTACGACGATGCCAAAGCATTATTAACAATATGCGTCTTTTTCGTTCATCCATCGTAGGTGCAACTGACAAAAATACTTAAAAAAAAACATCCAGTGCCGCGTTGTCTACTAAAAACCGTATGCCGTGTGAACACAAGTCAAGTTAAATTACGGCACGGCTACGGCACGGTTACCGTTAGAAAACCGTATGTGAGAAAGAGACCTAAGGTTCAAATTTACTTACGACGATACTGGGAAAGTAGGTAGTTACTTGCTGGAAAAGTATTGTCAAATAGAAGTTTTTCTTTTATAGTTTCTCTCAAAGTGGTTATTTTCTATTAAGTATACAAAAAATTATAAAATATTTCAGAAAAGCAAATATTCATAATTTATTGCTGGACAATGGGTAATGGACGGAAAGTATAATGGACATAAAGTGTAACAGAACATCTGGTACGCGAGCACAATAATAATAATTGTAAATAAAACGTTATCTCCAGAGATGATCCAGTGACTTGGGACCATAAATTGCTCGATCAGATATTTATTCGTGCGTACTGATATTTTTCAACCTGTAAATGCATTGATGTAACACAAAATTGCTCAGCTATGCAAAATAAAGTCAACTTGGCAGTGGCAGATTTAACTGTTACTTCTCTATGACTATAATTCATAGTGGATATTACAGATCCAGGCAATAGAAGTTAGTGGTTTGAGAATACTGCCCATCCCATGAAAATAATGCAAAATGCAGTTCTTGTTACCTACATTTTCCAAATACGTATCACTTCGAGTACCTAATAACGGTTTGAATGGAATTATATACCGCATAAAAGTGGAGAATGCAGCGATCCGTTATTTCATAGGGTGCTACAAATCATGGTAATGCAAAAAGTCGAGGTTTGAGATGAGATTATTAATTTTTTCTTCTACATCTCTGGGTTAATTCATCTACCTTTACTTCTTTAACTTTACAAATACATTATCAACATATATATCTTTTGCAAGGTTAATAAAAAGTAAATAACTTTTCAAAATGACAATAAAATATTAGGTATTCATTCTCATTATCCCATTGTATGTATGAAAGCATTGATGTACCTAGACATTGAGGAGCGCCATTATTCACAAGCACACATATTCACGTTTAAAACCGCTAACAATGGCTACATTTTACATACCATGACTCATAATTTGTTTGACATGCAAATGAGAAAAAAATTGCTAAATATACCTAACCGTCTGTTTATCTTCTTTTGTCTTCATTTTATCCTGTAAACTCAGACATATTGTCACGTGTCCATGAGAGTCTGTTGTCTGCGAGCGAATTGAATTATTACTCTTTCATGCAGGTTTCACTGAGATTTTCATTTGATAGAAATTGATAAGAAAAACAATCAAGTCAACGAATTTCAAAAAAGATTTTGCTTATAATAATTGTGTACCTATAAAGTTTGGAGCAAAATTTATAATTCCCGAATCTGACCCTGGATTGTAGCCGGTGAATCATGTACTTCCCCCGATTGTCTGGATGTATTGAAAGAGGAGACGTTTTAGCATCCCCCGCCTAATTATACATTATATTCCGTTATATAATATTTATTTGGATTTGGTTGACGAGTTGATTTTTTTTACGTACATACGCCACCACTGATGGAGTATGTAGAAATCTAATTTTCATGAAAATATTGAGAATTAAAAAAAAAAACAAGAACGAAAACTGCATTTGAAGCTAAATAGATATAAATAGTGAAACGAAAAAACGATCACTTGGATCGATAGATAGATCGATAGTCGATAGAGAGGTAGGTATCTGAAGAAGAACTGTTGAGACTTGATCTTTTGAGAGATTTACTTTTTATTAAAAAAAAAAAATATTGACGGTATGCCATAACTTCTTTGACGTATGTCGATATCATGGTCGATATGCAAGTCTTCATATTGGAAATACTGTCGAATGTATTCATTTAGTTTACCATGGTACTGGGAGGCAATCATTATTGAGTTTCTAAAATATTTATGTATTTGAAAACGCCTCATTGTTGTAATTACCACAACGATTAGAATTCGAGGCCTTGTTAAGCAGGCCTGCCATCATCGCCGTGCGTGCAGCTAGCAGACGACTAAAGAATAACACCTGACAAACGAAGAAAGAATAATAATGACGTCTGGATATATTTGTATATGAAGTTGCCTTTTTCTTTTCTCTAATGATTTGGAAAGCGCTTTTTATAGGACCATCATTGATCTTTCTAGATCATGCTGACCTTGTTACAATATCGTACTTTACACCTACCTGACCACCAATCGTGCAATTCAATGGGTTTCTCTCAGATATTAGTAATTATAGATAATTCAACTTCCTTTCGCGTGCATTAACTCTGTGAGGCACAGACTTATTGTTTCAGTATGTGCTATTCCACTAAAGAAATTGCGTATTTTTTGTCGCGATGTATGTCTCTTTTTATTTAAAGAGACTTGTCAAAGAGCTGTTATGCTGTGAAAACCAGTGACAGAAAGTCCAGCCAGCACTGGGCTGAATTGAACCTGGTGGCCAGGGGACGAGGTGCCCAGGGGTGTGTTCATTTAATAATAATTCTCTTGTTGGATGACTGACGTCAAGATGATGTGGTTGTTGCATAGATGCTAAGACTAAACTTCTTACCCTTCACTCATGACATAAGCGAGACCTCAAGTCGCTAGGTCGCTTTTCAACTTTTTGCCATTTTCCAATATGGCGGTTCAAGTTTAACCATAAACATGGTCAGGAAGTGCTGGGATTGTAGTGAGACAGATGACAAAAACTTCTTCGAGAAGAAAAGACAAGGGGAAAAGTGTCCTTCGATATTTACTCGTCATAGTGAGGTAAGGTGGTGAAGAAGATACTAGCAATTTTGAAGATCATTTTCAAATTTGTGTGATATAAAACGGTACATTTTATGGTTAGCATATTTTCTTAGCAGTGGAATACTCTGTCTGGTATATTTATAACGAAGGCTTTACATAGTCTTAGAACTCGAGGCTGCCATTTTAGTCTTGCTGTGCTGTTTCAGATTAATTACAAGGTATTGCACTGTACCGTCTAGTGTTAATGTAATCATTTATAATAACTCTTCTTTGGTGCTATTAAGGAAGAATAATGAAGGGTGGACTATTCTATAATCACTAGCATTAGGTCACGTTATGCTTCACATGCAGTAGGTAGCAGCTGAAGGTTGCATGGAGGCTGCATTGAACTCGGTTTTTATGATATAAGTTTCTTAGATGATTCAAATTATCATTAAAGGATTACCTCAAATAATATATTATTTATTTGCACTAAAAGTCATTAAAAGAATTCAAAAAATCTGTATAAATATTTATAATTGAAATGTAACAACCTCTATGTTTTATATTCCATTGAAGTAGGTTGAAGATCGCGTAAACATGACTCGGTTATCGCATATAATAATAACTAATGAGCGTTATAGGTAACAAAAGTGCTTTATATGTTTCGATCAATCATAATAAGTCATTTCTTAAGCTGTTATGATGATAAATTATATTAAGGGCTGTAAGTGTTATAATATATATCATCGCTGCAGATAATAACATATGAAATAAATAAGGCCAATCATATTGTCTTCATATAATTTATCTCCATAACTCTGAAAATGTAGAATCGTAAAAGAATGTAAAACAAATCAATCTACATGAGCTCGCGCTTTTTTTTTCGAAACATTCACTGAATAAGTATTTCTCCTGAATTTTTTTCATACCTTCTTGTTTTGAAGATTCTGAAGATGGACTTATGATAGAAAAATAAATATATGGAGAAAACCTTATTTTAAACACGCCTTTTAAGCGTATTTGTTTTAATTACAGTGTTTGAGGTGTATAAATTAATCAACTTATATTAATTAATTTTTTGAATCATATCCGTTTATACCCTTACAGAACTCTCTCATTATTAATAGACTTTAATAGGATGTGACGGCGCCATCTGCAAGATAACTCAACCTAAATAAATCTAGAGTCATTTAAAATATACTTATCTCACATTTTAAGAACTGCTGGATTACAGTAATCTACAGATTCTCCATTGTAAGTACATTTGGGTCAGGTCGAATATTTTTGAGAAAAATACTCTGCAATCAACTGCGTATCGTCACAATATTTTACCAGGTTTGCTATTATTATAGGAGGTTTGTTCAGACTCTACGCGGAGTGATGTCATGAAACAAAAATTACTTTACTTAGAAGTCAACTGTCTGGGTCCCTTCAAAGTACTCTGCTTCATTTTCAAATGCTCTGCTCCAAATTCCGTTTGTTACTTCTGGTAGGCTTCTTTTGTACAGCTTTTTACCTCCTTCGTCGAATATGCTATAGATCTCGGGAATCGTTGCAAATCTTCTTTTTCAAGGGTCTTGGATTGAACTTGGCTAGCTTTTTTGGGTCTGGAGAACGTTTCATCAACCCACTAGGACGATTAGACCTTAATCTGACTTTATGGTCGTTTGTCATTAGGCGTGGCACAAATTTCGCTGCATCACGGTGGATTTTCAATTTTTCGTTAAAAATCTCGTGACATGATCCAAATATAATCTCACACTGTTGATAAGCTCCCTGAGAGTCAGAGGTCGATTTTCTCGCAATTAGGTTTTTATTTTTTGAACGTAGGGGTCGTTAGTTGAGGTGGAAGGACGTCCAGGACGCTCAACGTCTTCAATCGACTTTCGACCATCCTTAAAACATTTGTGTCACTTGAAAGATGCCGTACGCTTCACATAACAAGATCACCTCAAACCATATTGAGCATAGTAAATTAAATGAATCGCTTAATTTCCAAGTTTAACACAAAATTTTACAGCAAGACGTTGCTCCTTCAGGTCTGGCCAGGCCACTTTTTCTGAAATCCGACAAACGAAGAAATCAAACTTCACTAAAAACCGTCTAATTACTCGAAAAATGAAGATATCAGCAAAAATTACATTTTCATCAGCTGTTCAGTACAAACGTAGAGACACCAAGCGGTTTCATCTGGAACCAACTGGAGCCGCGCAATATTTTCTAAACAGACCTCGTATATGCTTGTCTGCAAAACGTGAACGTGACTATTTTTGTGTTTTGGAAGACCTTTGGGAAAAATATTTCTAAGGCACATCTCAGCGTCAAAATTTTCCTAAAAATATTGATCTTCCGCCATAGTCACAGAAAAGCTTTTTTTTCTATTTTTTACATTCACGTAGCTGATTATGCTAAAATTATAATACAATAAGGCGATAATTCCCAAGGTCTATAGGCGATATTTCCGCAAACCAACATGCATATTAATTCTGGGAGAGCATGTATCATTAGGATGAAACCGCGCTTAACAGGAAAGGCTATACGTAAATAGCACCATGTAACTAAGGCGGTACAAGATACCGTGATTGCAAGTTGCAAGTTGATGAGGTAGCTTCAATAAACTAAACTAAACTAAACATCAGGCTCTTGGATCATAGATACAGACAGGATCATCGATACAGGATCATCGTTGAGCCGTAAATGTGGAGAAGAAATTGATAACCTAAAAGAAAAGATGATGGTCAGGATGATGATATACTTCTGTGATAGTGATAAGTGACAAGTAATTAGTTATTAAAAAAGTGTAAGGCAAAAAAGTGTCTTGGAAGATCTTAGAATTATTAAGAGGCTTTTCAGCAAACATTGCCCTGATAAGAAGAAATGAGTCCAGATAAGGCTCTCATGGAATGAATTTGTTCTGGAATATTGGCAGCCAGAGCAGACCTCAGAAACCGTTGTTCACTTCCACACATGCAAAATTTCAATTGATGTTGCTGAAGGACCCTCGTTGTCTTTAGAACACGGTTGCAATTGCCGTCAAATTACAAAGATGTTCATATCTGCTGTAGGTGGATATGAGGATAGGTGGATAGAAGGATAAAATGCCAAAAACAAAACCTGGAGTGTAGAGCAGCACAGGAACCAATAATTGGTCATGGATGTAGGTGGATAGGTGGCTTCTACAGTTGAATCAGTTAGAGGAACGTCGTTTCTTCCTGCGAGCGAAGAGGTGGGGGAAAGTCGTCTGTTGTCAAAATTGCTATAAAAACGCAAACAAAGAACAAAACATTATAGAAAAGAAGGGGGTGAGGTGGTCTGGGATGCTGTCAACCTATTCACCAATGTCTCATGTTAATTTTTGTTATCACCTATTCTGAAGACTTTCAAGTTTTCACCAACAGCTTTTCAGAATTAAACTTCACACGTGACTTTTTTTTCGTGTGTCACATTTCGGTGAGTACCTCGATCTGCCTGCAGTTTATTGAGTAAGTTACTGAGCTCTGATGAAAAGTAATTTACACGGAAAAAGCCATTTTAGCATCAATTGGCCAGAACCATCGTTATTTTCCCGTATCAATAAAAGCATGTTCCTCGGTCTAGTGAGAAGACGAAAAATTTTGATATGCTCTTGCTGAAGTTTTTCAATCCATCTATATGTTACCATTTGGTCACCTCTCCTACGTCGATATTATAAATTAAAGAGACAGACAGGGATATGTGCATGGGTTATCTGGCCCATAGGTGTATCGTGGTGTCAAGGTAGCCGTTCAAAGGGAGGTCTATTTTCGCAGAATACTTTTCTTAAGCCTTTGTCGTTTTATTTGGCTGGTAACCAAAATTTTTAGGATTGTGTATCTTAAAAGGGAAAAAACTAAAAGGAATAGGATAACTGCTTCCCTGTACATCTTCTGGTTACCGCAATCTTCTTGGAACGGGATAAAGGTATCAAGCAAGGAAACTGTAAGATATTTTTTCTTACAGTTTTTTTTTTCTTATGTGTTCGGCTGTATTCGAGCGATATGGATATGTTTGATACAAAAATTCATGTTACAAAATAACACAGCAGGACCGGTATTTCGTAAACAGACCGGGGAAATCTATTTTTATTTCTTTTTCAGTCGATGGAGTCAGACCTTCCCTTCTTTTGACATGTGTCTTAGGTTGGGTCAGGGTGAGGGGGAGGGGGTGGTGGGCCAGTTAGGAGGGGAGATATGGGGGTGAGAAGAAAAATACGGAAACGCTCGTAAACAGTTTATTTATTGACCTACAGAGACCAGTCACCGCTCATTTTCTTCGTTTTTTTATATACTACCCAGTAGTCATGGCAAAAAATTATTTTCGCAAATGCGCGCTTGGCGCGCAATTTAAAAAAGTCATTTTTTTTCTCGCGTTTTTGGGGGTGAAGGAAGGGGGTGGGGAAAATTTGTTTCACCACTGAACGGCATTTTTTTTTATCTTTAATTTGAGCCCCACTTGAACCCGATCCGACCATAAATAAGGGCACAACGAACCGGCAAAGTCTAGGCTTTATTGAGGGCGAACGGAGAGGGGTGGGGGGTTCTTGTTAGGCTCATTGGAAAGAGAAAACATTTATTTATCTATTTATTTATTTGTTTTTTTTTCGTGCGTATCTTGCCCGCGCGCGCGAGTTATATACATGAAGATCTCTCTTTAAACCGGGCGAGAAAGATACCCGAGCAGCCGTGGGCGGAGCTTACGCTCTCCGCTTGTCTATACTCCGGGCAGTCACGATCGGCCGGGAACGCGCGCTCGGAATTTATTTTCGAATGCTTGTTCGCTCGTACTTCGCTCAATTATGGATCGATTTTGAAAATTCTTGCTTGCTTTTGATCGCTGAACGAGCGGGAATGAAAAAACACATCGAGTTACTGTTTTTTCATCTGCTGGCGGGTCGATTTTTCTTACATCTGGGCCGTTGTTGGCCTTGTTTTTCATTCTCAGTCGCGCTCTCTTATCTTGAGAGCCTTCTATTGTTTTCCCGGGATGACGCGCCGGGTTCACGAAAACAATAGGCAGGTACACAATAAAAAGAGGTGCTACACAAAAGACTGCATCTCGATCTATTCATGGTCAAGCGAGTGCAGCACATGGCTGCTTCAGGTAAGAAAATTATTTCGAGAATGGATGAAAGAGTGTTTTCCAACTTTCTCTAGATTTTGCCGGTTCGTTGTGCTCTTATTTATTGTCGGATCGGGTTCAAATGGGGCTCAAATTAAAGATTAAAATAAAGCCGTTCAGTGGTGAAAAAAAATTTCCCCACCCCCTTCCTTCACCCCCAAAAACGCGAGAAAAAAAATGACTTTTTTTTTTAATTGCGCGCCAAGCGCGCATTTGCGAAAATAATTTTTTTTTTTCTAAATTCGAAAGTTAAATTTTTTTGCCATGACTACCGGGTAGTCGATAAAAAAACGAAGAAAATGAGCGGTGCCTGGTCTCTGTAGGTCAATAAATAAACTTTTTACGAGCGTTTCCGTATTTTTCTTCTTACCCCCATATCTCCCCTCCTAATTGGCCCACCACCCCCTCCCTTCGGCCCGTCAAAGTACTCGGTGGCACCCTTCCTCTCGCAAAAAATTGACGCCCTAACTCTACCACCTGCCGAGCAAAAGTCTGTAATTTTTATTCATTTTTGCACCATTAATATCGCAATATTTCGCGAACCAGTTGAGCTAAAGGGTTCAAGTTGGAACGAACTTCCGTGTTTAGTCAAGCTCTTCAATTTTCAATACCATAATTTTTTTGTCAGACCAAATCCGGCTCAGATATACCCGTTTTTCCGATAAAATTCATTTTCAGTAAATTTTAAAAGCGTGCCCCCCCTCCCCCTCACCCCGACCCAACCTAAGACACATGTCAAAAGACAGGGAAGGTCCGACTCCATCGACTGAAAAAAAAATAAAAATAGATTTCCCCGGTCTGTTTACGAGCTGTTTATTTTACCGGTCCTGCTGGGTTAAAAGGTGTAACCTGGCGTTTTAATTTCTGAAAATAAATTTTTACCTCAATGATGTTATAAAATGTTTTGTTAGGGCCTTTTAAAATATTTTGAGTTATTTCAATGTGCCCCCTGAAACACCCTGAAAAAACTGAAAAATCGAGATATTTTTTTTTTTTTTGACATATCTTTTTTATATTATTGAAAATTAATTAATTCTGCTTTGCAGCTTTATAAAAGTCGTCATAAGCTACATTATTCGAAACTTGAAAAAAAAATTCAAAGCCAACTAGATCTTGGAGTTTTCATAGTCAACTTTATTTTATTTTAGGTACCTCTGAGAGAATGCATCATTTTCTCAGTCTATTTAGGTATCTAGTGTAACCCTTCCTTCGCTCGATCTCAAAAAATTTTAATTAACCAGGCCAAAAGAAAACTAAAAAAAAATGAGCGAAAGGAAGGTGCGTTTCCCTCTGATCCCGTTTGGTACCTTCAAATTTGTTTGTACCCAAAGCAGGACAGAGGGTGTAAAAATTAAAAAGAAAAAAAAATATGCTGACTACAAATTTGTTGACATGATCGTCTAAATAAATAAAAAAAAAATATATAAGATTCAAAATTTACATAACTGACCTGCCCTACGTTGTGTCTTTTTATTATTCAGGCCTCACAGATACTAAAATAAAACTCACAAAAAAAAATTAACAATTTATTGGACTTCTCCAATTAACAACATTAAATTTCCCAGCAGATGAGATATTGTATTGTGAGACAAATAGATACAACTAGGATTCTTCCTTTATCAACTACATACTAGATACAAGATTCGAAAACAGAACAATAATAAGACTAAATGCTAGATCCAGGTAGGATCACCATACTCTTCATAGAAAGTTAAATAAAAATGATTTCCTAAACCTACTTAAATTGGCCAATTTCTATTTCATTCTCTTAAAAATTTATTTTAATTATTATTTAAAATTAATGTTACATGCTGCCACCTTGGCATAATCCAAATTTGCAAGATACTAACATTATTGTCTGGATGAGATCTTTAACTCATCTATAGACAAAATAATTTTACTGAGTCAAATAAACAACAACACTTGGTAGGTATATACTTCTCTTTTCTTTGGAGAATATGTATTAATCACCAAAATAACATTGACGAGGTACCTTTTTGTTGGTTAAGTCGCATTTCCACTTGAAGAACCGTAAGAGGGATGACCAGAAGAGCAGGATGCAACACGCCGCTTCCTCATTCCTCGGTTGGTGACGTCAGAAGCCCATTTTCAGTCTGGACCACAAAGAAAAAAGAAATGGCTGCCATTCATCAGAAAGACGCCATTCTCACAGCCATACACAGGACTTCCTGAACCCCAAACTGAGCACCACAATTCGGACCCACAATGAAACCAGCCATGAAGAAAAAAGACGTATAGACAAAAAGGAAAAAAGAAAAAGGAGTAGAAGAGAACTAGAAGCTCTGAAAACAAATTAAATAGTTACTATCTGAAATTTTACCAATCGCCATCTTCCCTTACCGATCAGATTACATCATCCACATCGAGCTTCTTTACTCCAATCTATGATAATGGTTATCCACAAATCTCATCCTGTGTTTTTAACCACACAACACGAAATAACAAACGAAGTAACACCATCTCACTGAAACACCATCACTCAATGATATTCCGACCAACAAGAAACAACTAACTCGTTCAGTTCTCCTTCACCAAATAAAATCGATATCGTCCTCGTCCACCTTGCTCCACTGCGCTGACGTTCAGTTCTTCTGACTGGCAGTTGACGGCTCTGACTGACAGACTCATAACTCGATCCTGTTACTATACCTCAAACTATAGAACTTGCGGAGGGTATCAAACTAAAGAAACGCCATCTTGGAAGTCCTTCCATGCGTAAATTCATTCGGGATAACTACGGAAAAGCGCACGCTACACTAGTTATGTACAGTCCAGTTATTATAGTAAGGCGAATAAGTTCTTACTGCGCAGAAAGGGTGGTTACCGTCTGTGATTCCATAAACATTTGTCGTCCAATAACAACAATGTTAGTCAGTGTCCATTTCACAAAAAACAACCAAATAGAAAACAACCAAATAGATAGGGTTGCTAAGAGTATCTCCGCCTTCGTCTTCTTATAAACATTGGACAGTGCCTATTTCCCGAAACTGTTAATTCACTTATTTTAACTCTGAATACAATATTATAGATAAACTTATCACCTGTGATTGTTCCAAGTGAAAATTTAGAAATTTCAAAATTAAATAATTGTGAAAACCTCCATTAAACATATAAAGTGATTCGTAGAAAGCTTATAAATTAAAAGTAAAGTAACATTTTATTTTAATCATTTGGACATAGACAAATAAGATTAGGTATTTTAATAATGCAGTCAAAAGTAGTGAGCAGCAAATTAGACCCAGAACTTACCTACTTGTTGTTGTAAAAAAGAGAAATTGGTCGTTCTTAAATTAGATAAATTATGTAGTAGGTAAGTAGTTATTTTATTTTTTACCCAGTACATATACCTACATATAATAATATGCTATTCCAAATTAGTTTTAATTGAGCGTGCATGCGTACCAACCTTGTTATTATTATCAAAAATTTATGTTCTTTGACTGAGTATTGCGGCTTCATCTTCACCAATTACCTACTCGTCTACATGAAATTTCCTCACTTTTCTAATTAAGTCAGTTAATAATGTTATAAAACGAAAAAGCCGGGGCTTTTACTTTTAAAATTTAAATCGAACAAATTGCTAAAATCTGATGCAAATATTTATACGGAATTCAGGAATAATAAATTAAAAATCTGATGCAAAACATCTTATTATGTAACTTCCTTATTTTGACTGACTGTTTCTGCATTGAATTTATAATTTACGTTCATATGCTAATTTTTTCTCATTTACATTGATTTAACACTTCTACAAATTTGTCGAGTAGGTAATGAGACCTCTTCAAGCAATCGAAAATATTAGTTGTTGATTAGTAAATTCCTTTTCATTAATTTAACACAAAAGATAAAGCTGGCAATTAGCAATTAATAAATTCTTCAATTTATTTTATTCATTCTCGATTCATGAATCATAAATGGTTTTTCGTTCCTTTCACGTTCAATGTTAAAACAACTATTATAAGAAGAACAACTTGAAAAACTTTTTAATACCACTGCTAGTAACACAGACATCTTCGGTACGATCGTGCGCTAGCCAGATGACGATAGGAATTACCGTTCCGAAGGAAATGCATGATGATAAAAGGTGTACAAAAGAATAAATACATTGTCCGGTTTTAATGGATTGTAGATCGAGGACGCATTTGTTTGTGACCGAGTTTCTTTTCATATCTTAGGCTGTATTGTAGATAGTAGTATAGTCCACTAATAATTTATAATTCGGCATCTTCATCAATGGTAATTGTTAAATCGATGAAGATAAGTACAGGAGAAAATAATCGATTTGATGAAGATTTAAGAGAGAAAAGGTACCATCATCTGTTTTTAAAGGCTTGAATTTAACATTTAAATTGATATTTTACTCCTAAAGTCGATTAAAACCAGTTGGAATGCTTGACTTTAACTAAGCCTCACTTAAATTTGATGAACCTCAAAATCCTGATTTTATTAAGGCTTCACTTTCAAAAAGTAATTTGGTTCCGTTGAAGGGTAAACTTGGAGTTTTTCTTAATTAAAAGTGAACTTATTTTTATTATAGGAATGAAATGACTCAAATGCCTTAAAAAGTAGATGAAGTTGAAGCTCAACAGACTGATAAATTTGAATATCACTTTTCTTGCCAGTTAAACTCATCTATTTCTTTGCTGCTATATTTTGTTTTATTTCTATTGTTGGTAATGTTTAGAAATTCTTGGTAATTTTTTATGTTACGACATTTGTTTCTAAATAGCTATTAAAATGTAGAAATCTGGAATATTACTACTGTACTCGGCAGGCTACAATAATAAACATAATAAATGTAAGTACCATTTTTAGAATTCCGACTGTCCTAAAGCATACATACCCAAATGATTTCTTTAGAACTATTAAACATCACACATGTTGTTATATTATATTGTTGTTGAAACTAATTTCTTCTCATAGTAAAAACTCGCATTTGATACAAACAGCCACATCAAAGTCGATGTGGCAATAAATATGTTATATGGAATTTATCCATACGTAATTATTTTGGAAAAATAGTTTCGGAATACCAGCAACAATATACCTTTCTGTTTTGACATTCATGATTTTCTATTAAGCGCTTTTGATGGTATATTGCCTAAAATGTTAGGAAAACATTCTTATTTTTTAAGTATCTCTTCTATCGAAGCTTGACTATCATCATTGTGGCTAGCATCATTGCAATCTTCACTTTATTCACTGCTACTCTGAGAACGTCCAATGAATTAGAGTCAAACCACTCTTTCTTCTTAATTTCTTAACCACGATTTTTCTCCTTCTTATTATACTTCGTCTTCCCTTTATTCTTCCTCTGTCATACTATGTCCTAAATACTGTAATTTTCTAACCTTTAATTCCTGATTATCTCACAGTCCTTTCCCATTTATTCTTCTTTTCTTCCAAGCAATTTTGTGCATTCTTCAAAAACACCACATTTCGAGGATTCTAAAATATTATTTTTTATTCCACAGAAATGATTTTATCCACATTTTATTGGCCTTGAGGTAACATTGCAGCAGGCGGTAGAACCAAAGTTTTTCATTTATTTAATTTTTCACTTATTTTCGAAAATGCGTGTTGAGTCGACCCCCTTTTAATTGCTGTATCTTGAAAAGGGGGCCATTTAAGACATAAATAATAGCGGTATAAATCGGCATATTCGTAAGCTAGGAATCTATGGGGAACGTTGTTGTTGAAATTAATTTTTAAACTACAAAAAAGATTTTCACAAAAATACGTTTTAGTAGTGTAGGTCCATCATAAAAAATTAATTACGGTAAAACGATGCAAGATATTAAGCTTTCATAAAAAAGCAAAAAGTTTAGTAATACTTTAGGCTTTGGATAAAAAATACAGAATCAATCAGTGGCGTGCGGATAAAAAGTTCTGCAGTAAAAAGTGAGTCGTGACCTCAAAAAAAGCAAAACCCTATATGTAAATATTTGTAAAACTAGGTCAGTTTACTGCTTTTAACAATAGTAGTAGGCGGTGCAATTTTGAAGTTTCTCAGTTAGTTCGTTTTTGACTTATCCTGGAAAACGTCGATTTGTTTGACCCCCTATGAAGGAATGTATCTTGAAAAGGGTGCCTTTTTGAAATAGATCTTTTCTGTTAAATCGGCATATTTTTTACTCGAGAATCTGTGATAGAGCGTTGGTGGTACCTTTTAGCGACACCTGTATATTCTCGATCTTATCTCTATTGTTTGTTCGTTATTTTGTGTTTTTCAAGTTCCCAGATATCTGTATTTTGTGACTCTTTTTCGTGTTTTCTATTAATTATCATAGGAAATTATACGTTATAGGGAAACATTTTCGAGAACCTAATAAAAAAAATGATCGCCAAATGATATGCACGGATCTCGTAGAATAACCATTCTATTTTGACGATGACCTGTATGAGTAAATCCGCACCTGTAAACAATTAATATAACAAGAATGCTGACCTGGCCTAACCAGGCCCTGATGCAACTGCGATAGGATAGGAGCTTAAGGAACTGTTATAAAGTGACAATGAACATCCTATCAAGTTAGGGCATTTCATATCAACAGAACACCCTACCAAGTCAGTACCTACCTACTCATCTTCGTAAGGCTTAATATTGAAGCACGGAAATAAGGACTAGGAGAAATTATGAAAACACCTGATTTTAGGAAAATTTTTACTTCAATTTTTACTAACACCAACTTGGCCATTGCTAAGGAATTTTGGAATTGCTAAGGAATTGCTACGGTATCTTCAATTAAACAATCAAGAGTCAATAAAAGGTAAAAATTTAGAACCACTCCATCTATTTTGATATTATATTAAACTACTTTAATAAAAATTAAGGGTTGCTTTTCAAACGGCTCGAGGCAGTAGAATAGTGCTTCCTATAAATATAAATTTAAAGAATATGTAGTACCAATTCAGTTATTTTTTTCTGTTTGCACTATTTTCCTCAAAATCCTGTTTTTGTACGAAAAATGCTGACGGTTTTGGTTTTGCCAGTGGATCTTTTTTTTATTTAATTACATTTTCAAGCAATCTTCAGTTTTTTAAAAGTCAGTTAATCGCGTTGAAAAATCTGACGGTTTGAGCTTTTTCAGTCTCCATAGGTTCTTCTTCGTCTTCTAGCATAAAACTGTGGATAAGTTTATTTGGATGAGCTTAGCCTGCCCTTTGTACTTTTTGGCGTGGTTTTGAATTTCAATTTGCACTGTTTGAATGCCCATGTAAGACTCTATTGGGTACATACCATGGTGCATTCGTCATAGTGGTGCACTCGATATCTTAAACCATTGAAGATGCGAGTTCGGTTAAATTAGAGAAAAGCGATGGGCAAATTTTGTGACCATCTCGAATCCGTCAAAACATGCAAGATATCTAGGACCGTTTCTGAAATAAAAAATCGAGATTTCTTATTTTCTTCATATCTTTTTTATTATTGGAAATTAATAAATCATTTTTTGTAGGCTTACATAAGTCGGCAAGAGCTACCCATCTGACGTTTTAAAAGTAAGCCGACTAGATCTAGGAGTTTTCATAGTCAACTTTCGTTTTTCTTATAGCCGCCGTATGGTTTTTTTTATTTCGTTCGGTATAGAAAAAATACTGGAAACCAAAAACTAATAAGCTTCAAGAAATAAATGTCTAAAATTTTTGTTCTTTTTTTTTTAATAAAAGACAATTTTTTAGACCGAATATCATATAGAATTTAAGAAACTATAAGACAAGCAGTATGACATCATATTGACCTATTTTAGCGAAAAGTTTTCTGTTTTTCTTTGAAAAAAGCAGAAGAAAAATTTTGGATTTTTTTTCCTGAAGTTTATTAATTTTTGGTTTCCATTATTTTTTCTTATCGAACGACATAAAAAAAAATATGGCGGCCATAAGAAAAACGAAAGTGGAGTATGAAAACTCTAAGATCTAGTCGGCTTTGAAAATTTTTGAGACGTCAGGTGAGTAGCTCTTGGCGACTTATGTAATACAAAAATTATTTATTAATTTCCAATAATATAAAAAATATGTCGAAAATAAGAATTCTCGATATTTCAGTTTTTTTCAGGATATTTCCAGAAATACTGGGGATATTTCACATTTCTTATTCCCAAAATATTCATTTAAAAATAGCACAACTTTTCTCTAATTTAACAGAACTCGTATCTTCAATGGTTTAGGACTTTAGGATATACCTGTAGTGGCCCTTTTAATAGTTCTAACCCTGTATATTGGACCTGCACACGGTTCTCTATAGTGATGCATATAAGTTTAAGTGCGATTTTGTAAACGAGAAGGTTGTTGCTCGATGTTGCCAGTGTTGCCTGTGGATGTTGAGAAATTTTTTTATTCGGGAACTTGCTCATAAGGCAATTCATCCGGTTATGGCCTGGCTTATTTTGACAGAGAAAACATATACCCCAGTCATTATGTAGATACTTTTAACCTAGAAAAAATTCCGTTGTCAATCTTTCTTATTCTTTCCGTTAGGGTAGGTCACTGGTAGTCCAAATTCGAAATGGCGACCAGATCCATGGTGCCCATGAGTCCGCTATTTTGAATTTTATGAAAATATGTTTTTGTTAAATAACTCGGCCATTTTAATTTTTTTTTTGTAAAAATTACAGAAACTAAATTTGTAGGATATTGTTTCACCCGTCTTTTCAGTTTTTAAGTTGCGAAGCTTACTTCTTCACATTAAAGGGATCTAATAACGCAACGTAATAAAGACCAAAGATCCATGAAAGTCGCACTGAGGCGTCAAGTACCATAAATGGTCGTCTCTTAAATTAATATAATAATTAAAACACTGCAAAAAGCAAATCTTATCTGACAGTGAAGAGTAAACTTTTTTTCTTGCTACCTCGGTTCGTTTTAGGGTTTTTTCATTTGTAATTTTAAGTCTTGAATGCAAATAATATCTGTCAGCTTTATGACTTAAGCAAAACGAAATTATTAAAAAATTTCCGACTATGTCCATAAAAACATCCAATTACTTGAAAATATTTTCATCTCGGGCTATTCCGTTTAATTAATGTGGTTTTGTAATATGCTCGTTTGACTTGGAATTTATATTCAGTACCTACTACCTACTGCTGTATCTTAATCTTATTAAATCGCCATACCTACCGTTTATATCCAAATCTCTTCCAACATAAATGATGATAATATAAATCCAAAGTATTCCCATGCATAGAATCAACGGTAAAAGTTGTTGAAAATTTACTGATATAATATGACATCTACAGCTACGAAAACTTGTAAGAATTTGATATTTTAAAAATCTGTGGGAATTGTACACCTGAAAAATCTGACTATTTTAAGAAGAGGTTGTAATTTATCCAACCACAATCAATCTTTACGCATTACATCGACTATTTAATGATATATTTTGGTATACACGGTGAGAGCCTTCGGCTAAGTATCCCGCATTTCTTTCATCTTTGCGAAGAGGATATGGGAGTGGCAGTTCTGAATAATAAAGTTGATCTATTTATTTAACTTGTCTATTTTTCCTACTCTACTATGTATATATTATGGATGTATCTATGTGTGTTTGGAATCTCGAATAATTAAGTTACATAACAAGTCGTTAACCGTTTATCACAAATTTAATTCTAATTTATGCAATATTGGAACTATGTAGGAAATTGTTCAAACTGGAACTTATACCGATACGGAAAAAGGAAAGTTTAATATTTTAGCAAGTAAAAGTTTGCAAGTAATACCGTTTTTCATCTCCGAATATATTTAGCTTGCTTCCGAGCTAAGAATATTTTCTATTGTTCATAGGTGAAACATTTTAATTTTATTAATGTATCGGCATGTGAAAAAGAAATTATGAATTGGCTCCAAGAATATTATAATATTAATAGCACCTATTCTATTATTATCCTCTATCATGTAAGGTAGGTAATCGTGAGATAATAGCGTAGCTCAAAATCATCTAAAATATTCTGTTGGTATTTTTAGACACACGCATATTTTATTCTCTTTCATTCATAAAAATAGTGGAAAACCTGTGTTAACGGTTCATTTTTCATCTGCATACACAAAAGGAAGATTATACCGGAAAACATCAGCTATGTAAAACAGACTTTCCACTCAGTTAATGGCAATGAAATCTTGCAGTCGTTCTGATTTAAATATTTTCCAGGCTTACGTAAAAAAAAAAATTATTAAACTGACCTGGCCATCATGTAGATTGTATAAAATTTTCACCTAAACAATGGGTTTAAGTTTTTCATTTGGTTAATTTTTTGGTAATTAATTTGGTCAACAATTCACAAATTCATTTGGTAATTTCATAATCAAATTTTATACAGGGGTGGCTACATAAAAAAATATCTTTTACTTCCATTATTTGAAATAATTTTATTACCTCAACATTGCAAAAGAAAAATAAAAATTTTTTTCATTTTATCTATTAAATTTTTTTTTTATCTCTTATTCATCTAAGTTTATTATTATTTTTTAAGAACGACTGAAGCGTAATTTTTGTTGAAGCTAGATTGATGCTAAAGAAGTATAAAATTCACTTCAAAAACATAATTTATTGAAGTTGGTTAAAAAGGACTACGTAGTCCCGCATAGTTTTGCCCCGAGTACCTACCTGCATTTAAATGGGTGAAGCACGCAAGTATTTCCGGTATTTTTGTGCAGCTGTGTTATAATAACGTTTAATTTTAATCGCACGGCAGAATTTTGCCTTCATTTGATCGCAGATAACATCAATATTCCCAAGGGATTTCGAATTCGTTTTCGCATTTCAGCAGTCCTATCCTTCATTGTCCTGATTTGTTGGATATAAACACAAAAAATTATCAATATATTTTCTATGGTGATATGTGAAGGCGTGCAAAATCACGACGCGTTTCGAACTCCCGTTTTCCAGAAAAACATTTTTTTGTAAGTTCTTATGAGGAAATTTTAAAGCTTCATGTCTTACCTCGAAGCTCTGCTTTGAAATTTTGGTTCTTATTTTATTTAAAAAAAAATTATTATACTATGATAAAGTAAGAATAGGTAGGTAGCTAGTTATTGCAAATTCAATCGTTACCAGCCCAAACCCAGTACTATACAGTTAGGATTAGAATATCCAACACTTTTTTCTAAAGCGGTAGAACACATTCAAATCCACCGTGTATTACAGCATTAACGATCAATAGCAGATGCAATTTGACATGCTTCAACAGTTTAGTGGCAGATGCTTTTCATGTAATATAACAAAAAATATTAAATTAAGTAGGCTTCTAACTGTTTCGATAACTTAGTGCTGGTGGTTCTAAAATATATATAAGGAGCTTTTTGCGTGTTATGCATTGCCATCTTCTTAGCTATAAGGTACATAATTTAAAAGTCGTTCGTTTCATCTTCGCTTGAGGTGTAAATCTACTCGCAAAAACAAGGAAATAACGTTCCAACGTGCTCTAAATAATATTTACATTTACAGAGAATAATCTAATATTTGTACCAACCAATCTTGAAAGAAATTTATAAAAATAACCATGCAATATAATTTATATAAGTAAGAATAATAAATAACGTAGGTAAGGAATAGATCAGATAATAAGACATAAAAGGATACCTAATGATCTTATTTACAGAACTTTGGCTTACATAATAAGCCTGATTTAAAAACACAAAGATCCTTCTCACAACTTGCCCCGTATGCGGATATGGCACATATATGGTACAATGAAACTTGATAGTAAGTATACCTGAAAATATACCTAATAAAATTCAATAAAAATCAACTCTAGAATAATGTTAGTTTTGCCGTTCTGAAACGGGATCGAAAAACTCTAAATTTTATTTAAATAAACTTAAAGTAGTGAAGATTTTTGAAATTTGTTTTATTTTAAAGTCAAATGATCCAATATTTTTGTCAAGATAAGTATTATCTCAGTATTATGTTGAGTAGTTACACTGACTTTCAGAATTTGATCGTGAAAGATGCTTGTAACAAAATTACTAGAGCTTTTACAGTTAGAAAATATGAAAAAAGTGGTAATTAAACCATCCGTTTGTGATTTAATTAATTTAATTAATTACAAGTTGCTTCTGATAATTCTTATGACTTTATTCTTATTCATCTTGAGTTTTAAACCGAAATTACAATAATTTTTTTTTGCAATAATTTTCATTTAATAATTTTATTTTATTTTTAAGTAATATTTTGTATACTGTGTCTTAGGGCAAACTGGTATGCCAGTCAGTTGTTTAAATAAACTTTATATAGCTGCTAAAGTATGTGGTAAAGTTTCAGTAAAAATAGGTTTTTCCTATGTAACTTTTATTCCCGACATTTTTATAAAATTTTATATACATGGTGTGTTCAGAAAACAACGGAAATAATATTTTTTGAAAAAAATATTTTATTTATTCGTCTGCATTAATGTTGTCATCTTCAAAATAGACCCTATTATAGGTCTAGACCCTATTATAGCTAGACCCCATTATGCACTTGTGCCAACGATTCTTCCAATCATCGAAACACTCTTCAAACTCTATCTTTGGGATAGCCTCTAGTTCTTCAAGCGATACGCTTTTAAAGCCAATAAAACGACAGCCCTTTAAGGTTGTCTTCATTTTTGGAAATAATAGAAAGTCACACAGAGCCATTTCTATGGCGAATAAGGAGACTGGGCATCATTACAGTCTTCGGCCAAAAATGGAAATGTGAGCAAGCATTATGGTGATGCGAAAGCTATGAATTGTTTTTTCACAAAATTTTTCCACATCTGGGCGTTTTTTTCGGATATCTTCGATCAAACGGCTTTCAACTTACTCGTATAGGTAGTACTCCTTATTGACCGTTTGATCTCGTGGCAACAATTCATGATGCCATTAAATCGAAGATTGAAGAACACAGTGAGCATATCCTTCAAGTTCTACCGCACTTGTGGAGCCTTTTTCGGTCTTGACGAGTCAGAATGCCTCCACTGTGACGATTGAGCCTTAGTTTCGACGTCATATCCGTAAACCCACGTGTTGTCACCTGTTATAATACGTTTCAGTAATTCTGCATCACTTTGACTTCATTTAGTTACTCCTCCTGAGCAACATTTGCCGTTGTTCTTGATCCAAATTCAACAATTTTTTAACAAATTTTGCTGCCACGCGTTTTATACCCGAAAAAGTTTCATAGCATGAGCGAATCGATATGCCAACATTATCAGCGACTTCTCTGATTGTGACTATATCGATGATCGTTCGTAACCATTTCTTTCGCTTACTCCACGTTTTCATCGGTTGTTGATGTGCTGGAGCGTCTGAGGCGTTCGTCATCTTTAACGTCTTCATGGCAATCTTGGAAACGCTTATACCACTCGTAGAGTCTTTTTTTACTCATAGCGGACTCACCATAGTGCTTTGTTAACATTTCACACACTTTGTTACGCTTTAATTAATTTTTTATGCAACATTTGATACAAAAATTCTTTGAAAAAAACGAAATTCGCCGAGCTCATAATAAGACGTCTAACCTTAGCGGCTGCCACAGACAAAGTTACCGAAGAATACAGCTAAAAATTTTATCATACTTCTAGGGCAAATATATCAAAACATATTAAAAAAATTACAATCGAAATCTCCAAACCGCGAAAAAAATTCCCGTTATTTTCGTCGTACACTTTAAAAATATATCATGAGAATGTGCCTACCATTCAGCTTCTTCAAGTGTTATAAGAAATCGCAGAGAATTCCGGAGGTGCAAGGAAGATTGGCAGATTGATAATCACTTTTAGTTTTTTCGTTTCTAAAATTTTCCTGCAATTTTTATTTATATCCACATAGTATTGTGGGAATGAGTTGTGCACTCCAGGCGATTTGGCTACCAAGGGCCCTTTTCGCTATTTCCAAAGCCATGGTGACTCCTTCTCAAATCCTCCGATAAAGACTTCCTGATAAAGGCCAAAAGGTCTTTCCATTAGAGGACTCCCATTTCTTCCTTTTGTTGTGACCTAACAATAGGATAGGCATCTAACAATAGAATAGGCCTAGGAGGGGCGCAAAAATACCCCCCCAGATCTTCTGATTTGACGGCTTGAGTTTCTTATTTATGGGGTACAGCCAACTGTAATTTGAAACATCTAGAATGGAGTTTAGGAACTCTTGCTTCAATCTGACGTTCTATTGGCTTATCCTAACGTTTGGCTACATTCGGGACAATCGCATCTCGTAGCAATCCAGTTCTCATTAAGAAAGCATACAGCTGAAAGTATCAGCAATATCAGGGAGCGGACATTGCAGACCTGTGGATATGCAATGTCTAATCAGCTGAACATCGCCCTGTGTATTGACCATTTTATGTGAGTGCTGAATTATGGTAAATTGGGTATTTTTTTTTTTTTGTAATAGTGGAAATAAGTTGGTCAATCGTTGGTCTTTATTATTAATAGTTTATTTATAGTGGAAATAAGTTGGTCTTTATTATTATTATTTCTTCTGCATATATGTAGCATCTCGGGTCTCATCTCCCGGCGGCAAGCAACCATGTCGGGCTATCACCAAGACAAGGTCGCCATAGAAGTTCTACTACATGTGTTTAGTTTGCGTGTTGTGTCAATTCTGTTAAATGTGTCGGATGTTCATCTATTTGTATGTCTGCGTACAGAAATTTTCTAACGATGTGACATGTACTTATTATTGTGGCTTTCTGTAGTTCTATGTACGTATTTTTGTGCATTTTGAGTGTCTGTAAGCTTTTATGTAGTGTATATGGTACAACCCCTGTAGAGGACAAGACTATCGGTACGATGACTACCCTGTCCATCCTTCAGAGGCGCCTCCTTATTATTATTATTATTATTATTTCTTCTGCATATATGTAGCATATCGGGTCTCATCTCCCGGCGGCAAGCAACCATGTCGGGCTATCACCAAGACAAGGTCGCCATAGAAGTTCTACTACATGTGTTTAGTTTGCGTGTTGTGTCAATTCTGTTAAATGTGTCGGATGTTCATCTATTTGTATGTCTGCGTACAGAAATTTTCTAACGATGTGACATGTACTTATTATTGTGGCTTTCTGTAGTTCTATGTACGTATTTTTGTGCATTTTGAGTGTCTGTAAGCTTTTATGTAGTGTATATGGTACAACCCCTGTAGAGGACAAGACTATCGGTACGATGACTACCCTGTCCATCCTCCAGAGGCGCCTCCTTATTATTATTATTATTATTATTTCTTCTGCATATATGTAGCATCTCGGGTCTCATCTCCCGGCGGCAAGCAACCATGTCGGGCTATCACCAAGACAAGGTCGCCATAGAAGTTCTACTACATGTGTTTAGTTTGTGTGTTGTGTCAATTCTGTTAAATGTGTCGGATGTTCATCTATTTGTATGTCTGCGTACAGAAATTTTCTAACGATGTGACATGTACTTATTATTGTGGCTTTCTGTAGTTCTATGTACGTATTTTTGTGCATTTTGAGTGTCTGTAAGCTTTTATGTAGTGCATATGGTACAACCCCTGTAGAGGACAAGACTATCGGTACGATGACTACCCTGTCCATCCTCCAGAGGCGCCGCACCTCCTGTGCTAGATCTATGTATTTTGTATGTTTTTCGGTGTCCGTTTTCTGCAAATTGTGTGTATTGGGTATCGCTATATCTATTATATATGTATTTTTGTTTTCTTTGTCTATTAATGTGATGTCTGGTCTGTTATGATGAATTGTTTTGTCTGTGATGATGGCTCTGTCATAGTATAATTTGTGAGTGCTATTTTCTAATACTGTTTGCGGGTTGTATTTGTAATATGGTGTATACATGTCGATGAGTTTGTACTGAGCTGCGAGTTTTTGATGTATAATGTTCGCCACCTGGTTGTGTCTATGTAGATAGTCGGTGTGTGTAAGTATTCTGCATCCAGCTGTAATGTGTTGTATTGTTTCCTGTGATAAATGACATTTTCTGCATGTATCGTCTGTGATTGTGGTGTCCTTGAGTATATGTTTTCTGTAGTTTTTAGTATTTATTGTTTGATCCTGTATAGCAATCATGAACCCTTCGGTCTCCCCAAAAAGGTTCCCACAACTAAGCCACTTGTTCGACGCCTGTTTGTCGACATGGTTCTGGCTCAGCTCATGGGGGTGTCTCCCATGGAGTTCCTTCTGGGTCCACGACTGCTGTTTTGTATTATTATCTGTTATGTGTAGCTCCAAGTTTTTGTTATGTAGGTTTAAAGGTGTGTTGTTTCTGTCTGCGATATTTATGGCTGTGTGTAGTTTGGACGTGGTTTGTTTTGCGTGAAAGAACTCTCGAAGATTATTTATCTGTTTGTGGTGCAGATTGGGTATGTCAATAAGGCCTCTTCCCCCCATCTCTCTAGGTAGAGTTAGCCTTTCTGTGGCTGATTTAGGATGATGTTGTTTGTGTCTTGTGAGTGTTGTTCGGGTTTCCTCTGGAGGTCTTCTAAGTCTGTCTGTGTCCATTGTATGACTCCAAACGAGTATGTCAGTGTCGGTACAGCGTATGTGTTTATTGCTTTTATTGTGTTTTTGGCATTCAGTTTTGTTTTTAATATTTGGTTTAGTCTGTTTATGTACGTTTTTCTTAGTGTTTGTTTTATTTGTGTATGTTCTGTGAGCTTGGCCTGCTGGAAACCAAGATATTTATAGACCTCGCCCTCTTCCATGGATTCAATCTTGTCGCCATTTTCAAGAGCGAATTCACCTGCCACCAGGGTTCCTTTTTCGATGTTGAGAGTTTTACATTTCTCCAACCCAAACTCCATATGTATGTCCTGTGAGAATGTGTGTGTAATTTTCAGCAGATGTTGCAGCTGTGTTTGTGTGGATGCGTATAATTTTATATCATCCATGTATAGCAGATGCGACAGAGTATAGTGCGTTGTTTTGTTGTCTCTGATGTTGAATCCATAATTTGAATTATTCAGCATGTTTGAGAGTGGATTCAAGGCAAGGCAAAACCACAGTGGACTCAATGAGTCCCCCTGGAATATGCCTCGACGTATAGGTATTTCTTCTGTAGTTATAGTTGTTTTATTGAGCGTAAGACGTAGTGTAGTTCTCCAGTGTGTCATAATGTTCTCGAGGAAGGCGATGAGCGTGGGGTGAATTTTGTAAATGTTTAATATGTGTATCAGCCAAGTATGTGGTGTGCTGTCAAATGCTTTTTTGTAATCTATGTATGCCATGTTTAATTGTCTATGTTGTCTATGTGCCTGACGCAGAACCACTGAGTCGATAAGGAGTTGTTCCTTGCATCCCATGTGGTTTCTGCGGCATCCCTTCTGCTGTTCTGTAAATGCGTTATTGTATTCCAGATGAGAGTATATTTTGTTTGTTATGTTTGAAGTCAGAATTTTGTAAATTGTTGGGAGACATGTTATTGGTCTGTATTGTGTAGGGTTTCCTGTATTATTGTTTTTTGGCATCATAATATATGTGATGCCCTGTGTAAAGAATGCAGGTGTGTTCTGCGGATTATTGAGGATATCTGTAAAATGTGTGGCCAGTTTCGGATGTAGGCATGTGAACTTCTTGTACCAGAAGTTATGGATGTTGTCTATCCCGGGTGCCTTCCAGTTATGAATGTTTTTGATTGTATCGCTTATGTCTCGTGGTGTAATCTCGCTGAATTGCATGTCTGTGATGTTTTGTGTATGTTTTTCCTCCTCTCTGATCCAACTCGCGTCCTTGCTATGCTGGACCGGATTGGACCAAAGGGACGACCAGTATCGTGTGAGTTCTTCTCTTGTGGGTGTTTCATAGTTATTTTTCTGTGAACTATTTTGATTCATGTTTCTATAGAATATTTTTTCGTTTTCTGTAAACTGTTTGTTGTGTTGTTTTCGCTGAGTGCATGTTCTGTATCTACGTAGTCTTTGCGTTTTGGCTGCAAGTTTCTGTTTTAAGGTGTCCATGTATTCAGTGATGTGTTGGTTATGATGTTCATGTTTTGTGTGAGTTTTTACTGTCTTGAAAATGTGGTGCATATGCTTCATCAGTGTTTTGGATCTATTATTTTGTAGATATTGTGTGAGTCGGCCCAGATTTCGTCGAATTTCGTCTATCTGCGATTCAAGCCGACGCTCCCAGGCCGGTTTGTTTTGTTTATGTTGTGTCTGCGAGTCCTGAGGTCTTGTTTTTAGGCCATGATACCTAACTACCGCTACTGCTGCAGTATATATCAGTGTGGGTGTATCTGTCAGTGTGGAATCTTCCCGTATATGTTGTGGGAGTATATACTTATTCATGTATTGAAGAGTTTTTTCGAGTTTAGATGATGTATGTATCTTGGGTATTTTGTGTCTTTTTGCTGGGTCCGTTCCTGTGAATTGTAACAATGCTGTTTGCAATGAGTTCTCAAGGGCCTCAACAAGCTCAGTGTCCATGGTCTCCTGTGTATTTATTGTTTCTTCCGTGAGGCTGTATGCTAATGCTGTATCTCTGTTGTCTTCCTGAGGTGTACTTGCGGTTTCTTCTATCTGCGTATTTGTAGTATTTTCCCGTTGTTGCAACTCTTGAGCAACCTGCTGTTTAATGTTCTCGAGTGTTGTCTGCGGAATGAGGTTACGTGCTACGATTGCTCTTCGCTGGTCAGCTATCCTCTGCTCCGTGACCTGTGCGTTTGGGTACTGTTTTGTGAATTCTTGGTGTAATATTTGTCTGTACTGTGTTTTGTCTGTTTCAAGTTTTGTGACTGTGTAATAGGTGCGCATAATAAAGCTGTTCATTTCATTCGTCCACTTCATGCGCACCCTCTGTTTTCCCGCCTTGGTGGTCTCCGGTTGGAGTCCAGTAGAAACACCAGGGTCGAGTTGGGCTTGGTGGGCTGGCCCAGACCTCCCCACTAGTGGGGGCATTGCAGTAACCACACTTGGGCCGGCGCTGCTTTCACCACCGGTTGCCAAGGGAGACTGTAGCCGATTTTGCGAACTTGAGCCTCTGCCTAACTCACGAACGCGGACCTTGTTAACCCGGGCGACGTCCGAGCCGGTATGGGTTTTATTATTTCTTCTTTCCATTGCTCTGCCGAGGCAGGTTGCATTTTAAACCTACTGCCAGGTAACTCGGGTCCGTGGGGTCGTCACTCCCCAAATATCTCAGTGAGATACCCCTGCGGGCTTATTATTATTATTATTATTATTATTATTATTATTATTATTATTATTATTATTATTATTATTATCATATAGGGATATGATACAAACGACAAAGTGAATGATCAAAAGGACGATAATTTTTTTGGAGTGCACAAAATTTCTGGAGCAAAAAATTTCTCAACAACCACGAAGCATTGGAGTACACAAAAGCATTGTCACCGTGAACTCAATAATTCATCAACTCAATGATTTCTGTGCGCAAAGTTCTGGAACTAATGGACCCAACAATAATTATACATCAACTCATAACAACTGGACTGCACAAAATTCTGGAACAAATGGACTCAACAATTATGAAACAGAAATTCATCAGAATCAATCATAAATTCTACTTGACGTCATTTCCAAGACCTGACTAACATAATTATGTGGTCAAAAATTGTCTCAACGACCAACAATATTACTTTTTGTCTCTCTTCCATTTCCAGACATCTTTAATTCTGTCAATAATACCATAATCAATATGTAATTGCTTTTTTTTGTTCTGGCAGTGACTCGTGGTGTAACTCACTTGACATTGCGAACATGGACTAAAGGATAAACTGAACGATAATTTAAACAGTAATCGTGAAAAACCCGTAGAAGTAGTTTGAAACAAATAATTAGTATATCATTTATGGTTATTTCGTTATAAAAAAAGATAAGTCACGGAATAGAAGGGTCTGGTCTGATATCGAAAAATCTTATGATGCTTCGTGTATAGCCTGGAGGCAGTAAATTGGAGCACGAATACATTGGAAAACAAAGGCAGTGTCAATTCCATTCTGAAATAATCATACCGCCTATAGAAAGAAGATCAATCTGCCTCTAATCACATTTTCTGGATGAATTTTTTTCATTTCAATTAGATATTTGAAATTGCACCTTCGCATTATTTTTGCGGTTAATTCTAACACACCCTCCAGCTGCTTATGTGATTATTACCGCGGAGTGCCGACATGGTAAATTACAAAGTCAGTCGTGCGTCATCGTCAATTAGTCCTAATAGTATCAAGTGTAAGCCTTTCAATCATAGAGCGACCGTTCTGTTGTCTCTGGTCAGTCCGGTGACTCGAGAGATACGTGTGCATACCAGAGACGCGTACAGATGGAGATAATAGCGGGACTTTTACTATCCATACGATAATTCCGTTTACAGAAACATCGTGCCGTGCCGTGTCGTTGGAAGGACTCGCCTAGTCAAAGGCGTGCCTCATTTGGGAAAAAAGTGCCGGTAATGAAAAAAAAGGATAATTGAAAATAAGTGACTTTTTTCGTGGGAGATGTTAATGACCTCATGTGGTAGGAATGTGTGAGGAACAGCGTCGCTGAAAATTTACATCGATGTAAAAATAAGACAAGAATGTGTATAGTCGATTCGGATGCTTTTAACACGAAACAATATGACTTGAAGTTAAATTTTTCTGTCTTTTTCAAAATGTAGTCAACATTTTAACAAAAAAAAAAGGTTTTTTTGAGCGACCGACTAAGGTCGCTCACCATTCAATGAGATCGATATGTTTCGTTACCAGTTAACACGGGAAATAAGACGAGAGCTATTTTTTTGTTTTTGTTTTAGAATAGTTATGCGCAAAAGATCTTAGAGCCGCTGGAATCTTCAAGTTTGAAGTAATAAAATTTTTTGAATGTTGTAAAACTGCCAAGAATTGTAACTTTCAAAGACTTATCTGTGAAGCGGGAGGTAGCTCGGCGGGTTAGCTAGTTAGAGTGCAGACTACTAAACTACCACCGACTGGGTTCGAATCACAGTCTTGCCCTAGTTGCTTTTGTTCGTCAATTTTATTATTTGTTTCATTAAAAATGTGTCTTAGGCTGAATGAGGTAGTTCTCGAAGCCAAATTTCTTATCCAGTTAGTACCTATACATTATTAAAACCGATGTTCCCTATTAAAAAAATCAAGTCGAGTTTGTTGTTTATAGATTGACCAAATCTTCTGCAGTGTTAGTCAAGAAATTGCCGAAAATATATACCTATATAAAATCGTCGTGTTTTTCATCAGAATCTACCATGACCATGAAGTACGAGGTTATACTTTTAAGCTTGTATGGGGAAAGATAATAATGTAAAATATATTTTGAAAATTTTTTTTTTACTTGTATTTCTCCTTCTAATGGACAAAAAGACGATTCTAGTCGACAAAAAATAATCTATAATACAAGGTGTTTCTAAATGGAGTACCATAAATTGGAGGACTTGTAGATAAAGTTAAAAAAATACGAAAATGTATGAAAATTTTTTTTCGAAAAGGCTTTATTGATGAGATACAGGGTGTTAAAGAGTCGACCGACAGACCACTCTTTTGTTAATATTTGTTGAAACAATAACCCAACTGAGACAATTTTTTGTGTGTAACAACAAGTTATGAAGAGCAATGATCAGACAAATTTTCGGTTTATTTCAATAAGCCAGTGGCGTAGAAACAGGGGTCGTTTGACACTTTTCACTCTTTAAAAAAGTAAGGGCTAGGTTTTTTGATGTCTTATTACTTTTTTCTGAATCAACGGTCTTTTTACAATAAAAAAGCCATACTTGTTTAATTTGCCCAGAGGCGTCCGTTTTTGAGATATTTGCAATTTTGTGTCAAAAAAAAAAAAAAAAATGCATTTGAACGATTATCAAATCAACCAAAAATAATGTTTTCGTTGAAGCAGCGTTTAAATGCATGTGTACGTGGCAAACGGAGGACACTTCGAGCAATATTAGATAATCATTAGGTAATTTTATGTTAGGTATGTTTTGTTCAATTACTTATGTTTTGTTATGTGTTGAATAGTTTTCTTGACAATAAAATTCAATAAAATTATTTAATTTTCACTTCGGATATGAAATGTCAAACTGACAAGTAAGTCCAAAACTTAGTTTATTTAAATTTCAAAGCTACCTTCACAATTTTCAAATGCATTTTTTTTTTTTTTTTTTGACACAAAATTGCAAATATCTCAAAAACGGACGCCTCTGGGCAAATTAAACAAGTATGGCTTTTTTATTGTAAAAAGACCGTTGATTCAGAAAAAAGTAATAAGACATCAAAAAACCTAGCCCTTACTTTTTTAAAGAGTGAAAAGTGTCAAACGACCCCTGTTTCTACGCCACTGGCTTATTGAAATAAACCGAAAATTTGTCTGATCATTGCTCTTTATAACTTGTTGTTACACACAAAAAATTGTCTCAGTTGGGTTATTGTTTCAACAAATATTAACAAAAGAGTGGTCTGTCGGTCGACTCTTTAACACCCTGTATTTCATCAATAAAGCCTTTTCAAAAAAAAATTTCCTACATTTTCGTATTTTTTTAACTTTATCTACAAGTTCTCCAATTTATGGTACTCCATTTAGAAACACCTTGTATATCAAAAATAAGACTTCTTCTGGAGACCTCTCCTTCTATATAAACCCTTTTAACCTTCCATCTCTGTGGTAGATAATTTCACATGTATCATTGTTTCAAGATACAAGAATTCTTCATCGAAAGAGAACACAGGTACCAGTGAATATAAATTTTGATGACCACCATCAGCTTCCGACTTCTTATAGCGAGTCTGCACGCCTCTGAGATGATGTCCAGCGGAGTGTACCATGCATTGGACATAGACGCGAACAAAGACCTCTAAACGTTATATTTTTCATCGAATTACACGACTAACGTGTACCTAATCTGATTCAAGATCTCTTCCTAAACAATGAATTACTTTTACGAGACGTTGTCTGATTTACATGCGTGGGTCATTCACATATGGAGATTCGCTGGTCGGGTTAAGCCGCGTGGTGGTCCCGCTTAGCGGCTATTACGTGATAGAGGATTGTCTACATAACGAAATAATTGCATAAAAATGAGCTCTAAATATTTTTTTGCGCACATTATGTATGTAAACACAGAAAGTTTTTCATGTTTACCTCAACACCATTATTGAAATCTCAGCGCTATCAGCGAAAAACTCCCTTGAATTAAATATGAAGCAAAAAAAAAAGGAATGTTTTGGGCAGGATTATGATGCGGTCAAATGTTTGGCCTTAATGCCTGGTGAAAATATTTTTGTGCTTTAGAGAATTCAAGAAATTTTTATTCATGCCTTATTCATGAATGTTAATGACATTCTCATAGACGATCTATGGTTTCAGTAAGACGGTGCACCTACACATTTCTTGTACCGGTTCGTCGAATGCTTAATTTTATCTTTATATGCAGGTAGACAGACTGAAGAGGAGCTGTTGAATGACTATCTCGAGTTGAACCCACTGATAGTACTCCTTCATTCTGCAGGGACACTTAAAAAAGAAGGTGTACATGAATAATAAGTCCAAGAAACCAGACAGCTTTTAGCTTAAGTAAAAGTGATTCATTCTCATTCGCAACCCTCACTTGAACTTAGTGTTAGCCCGTTTGTACGGTAATGAAGCCATTGATTTATTTCTTGGAGTTCTGTCATATTTAATGAAAGCAAAATTTGTTTCAGAATCATAATATGAGAAATTCTGAGACAATTCTATTGCATATTTCAGCCATGTGCGATAGGATTCTGGCCTGGAAAAAAATTACGGTCCCTAACTGTCATCCCCGCACTCAGTTTGGAAAGTAAGAGTTTACAGCGACTCGTTTGAGCATTGTCACCCAGTATGGGTTACTTTTTCTCAAAAAATGAGGCATACGGTCTTGAAGAGTTTTTCTGGTTTTATTTTAACGCTCCGCCATAAGTCACCAAGAACTTTTTTGCATGTCCCTCTACGCTAAAACTAAATTGTGTATTTTGCGTTGCTTGCTAGCTGTCCATGCAATTTTTCCCTTTAGGCGATTGAGTTTACATACAAACCTTGAACAAAAGATGCCATGGACATATTTTCAGTTTCGATGTTCTCGGTCAAAAACTCTCTTGAATCTTGAGGTTTTCATGCGTACAGAAGACTTTTTTCTGTAGAGAAGTTCAAACTTTTAAGTCTTGCTTTCACTGGGCGCTTATTTTACGTTAATTCCAGGAACATCTTCCAATACGTTTCTTGTTTAAACTGCCGGTTTCTTGCCTGTCTCTGAGTATTTATAATTGCAACGTTTGAATCTATAATCACTTCAATTTACTTCAATACTTCTATTTACTTGTGGAAAATTCAAAGCTATCTTAATCTAGAGCTAGACAATAAGCAAGTACCTCAAAATACAAAATCAAAGTAGACAAAATTTCCTGCATTTCTTAAAAATAACGTTTTTTTTTTTTTTTTGATGACTAACTGTTTCGCCGCTAGACACATTGACCAGGAATCTCTTCCCTGCTGCTGGAATGCTTACTGGAGTTACCTCAGGGTTTTCGAACACACAACGAAAGGTGAGAGGTTTTGGTGTGAGTTTTCTCAAACTTCAGTTTCTCTTGGTTGTAAGGTGCTGAATTCGTATCACATCCACACATTGCGTGAAGAAACATGATGTGTTCTTTTACAGTTTTATTTTTCAAACCGTGCATTGGAGAGTAGTTTCTTGGAGGAATGCTTCCCTTTCATGGTTTCAGGAAGAATACGTTTCCTCGTTGCCAAAGACCCGCGAGGATGACCAACAGGTCGATGTCCTCTCCAACCACCACCATAGTACGTTCAGCAAGAGACAAGACTTTGTTCACAATGACGGCATGGGCATCTTCTGTAGCCTTTATCAATGTCATTCCTTGATATTTCTAATCAAAAAAAAGTACAAAAATTTGAGCAAAAAGTGCCAAAAAAACAAATTTCCGAACCAATTTGTTCCCGCCAATTTCAAATTCATGTTTATTGACCCAAAATATACACATAGGGTGAGAAAATAAAAACTATAGCAAAACTTTCCTCTGAAACCCTTTTTTTCCTAATATGCCTAGCCTATACATATAGATACCTAATAAAAGTAAGAAATAAACTAAATGTACACTGCTTCTTGTAATTTTCTGGTACTGCTGTAACGAAAACACTGAAAGGTTGAAGAACCAATAATTATCAGTAAAAGTCGTATTAAATCAAAAGTAACTACTAATGGAAAAATAATTTAGTAAATTATAAGAGAACATCATAATTTATATAAAAGCATTCAGAAGACCTAAGTTAGTACGTCATTCTCCATTAGTAACAGCTTCCGTGACCAATTCACTGTGACTAGACTAGAAGAATGTAACAAATTATAAATCTTTCAATTTTACTTTCTCTGATGTCTTCAGTTATATTATAACAATTTCGCATTTTACACGCAATGCATTGTCTTATCCTAACCGGACGCGTCATACTGTCGTTGTATTATTAAGATAAAGTTCTTAGCCAGTGGGTACAACGGTGGTCGCTGATGGTAAAGTTCAAATCGTGATGGGACATATTTGGCAGGAGACTAATGGGACATGCTTCGTAAGACGAGGAAATCGGTCAACATCAGCACACTCAGGTGGTCTATCTAATGCTGTTTTAGTACCTACATAACGGGTTGTTTGCAGTATTAATAATGATGGTAATTTTCAGTGATTGGTATTATGAATTCTAAATGAAGATTTGAATATAACAAAGGATTATACTCACTATGTGGTGATATTAAAAAGTCATGGCGATCTTTTATGCTTTTAATTCGTTTGACTTACTTAATTTATTTTTTATCAATTTGAAATGCACTTTTAACTTGAAAATACATTTCCTGTTATTTAATGAGAGTGGTAGAACCAGCAGCTGATGTATTGCAGCAGTATGTCTCAAAATTATTGGAAGATAAAGAACAGCCGGAAAATCAACTTTCAGAAAAAAAGCCAAATCAGCTCCCAGGGAAAGGCTATAAAACCCCGGCACCATCACTGAATGTTCTTAGTAAAACAACAGCAGCGAATGGGTTTCTGCATGGGTATTTTAAAGTCCAAGTTGACATAATAATTAAAATTAATATTTATTTATTCTGCAGCCACGTGCAGATCCGAGTATATAATTTATGCCGAAATTATTTAATTTATTAGGAAAAAAATACAGCAATTCAAATGCTGTGTGTTAAAAAAGGTGATAAAAAAAAATCATACTTAGCAACCGACTAAACGGGGAGTTGGAAGATATAGGTATATAGAAAATATATTTAAAATAGTTTCAGGAACATATTGCAATGCTGTTTCGGTCGCAGATTAAGAGGGAAGAAGTTGTAACGGGATTTTCTGTAAGGTAGAGGTGATTTCCCAGGGATGGATGTCTGCCCCTTTGTACCCGCGACAAGTCAATTGAAAATTACAAATCTTTATTTACAAGTATTCTATTTACACATATCTTTATTTGTCTTGCTAATACTGATAACCACTGTATCCTATGGGCCGGCTCTCGTCCTCCACAATCGATTCCGATTGGCCGTAGATAGCCGCGTCGAGGCGTGTGTTAAGCCTATTGGTTGTGATGCGCCGCCGCCGTCAATCAATTCACGGCTGACTTTACAGCGCCAGTGATCTGCTCGCCGACGCACCGTGCGTGTCGATCATCGCAGTCTCCGGAATACGCGCCGGGAAGATATCCGGGAGGGTATTCTCCGACGGCGGGGCTACCTGAAACAAAGTCCGTTCCCGATGCCTCAATATGACCTCGGGACGGCTGTTACTGAATCCGGCCCTCAATACAGGCCGGATAGGGACTGAAGGGATCAGCCGGTACTTCAGTGCAGCGCCGACTGATTCCCTATACTGAATCGGTTGCCGTCCAGAGCTCACTCCACTCTGGTCGGTCTGCCGATGCCCGGTTACAGTTAGGTTCGACTCATTTCATCGATCTACTGTAGCCGGCTATGTAAATGGGACAGGGTGCACTCAATACATGCCCCCGGTGATCTCCGAGCTCAATTCACAGGGAGAGAGAGTTGTTCTCGAGTCAGTACCTCGGATCCTCTGGTCAGCTCTTCATTTGGCTCTCTTTATATAGCCGGTGCTGGCGGAGAAAACCTGCTAATCACTGTCGCAAAAACTGTATCACTCTTGATAAACCCCTCTAATAATGAAATAAATAATAATTACCAACGAAAGCCTTGGATTTCGTTACAAAGTTAATTTACGATTCTCGTGGTCGAAAAATCGGCGAGCGCCAAAGGCTGTGGAGGAACTGGGAGATTACTATCCGATCTAAAATCTGTGATTGTAAGAGGAGTGTGAGGAAGGTTGCCTATAATAATGATTCAAATGAATTAAAAGATAACACCACGAAAAGTGCAATAGCTGTTAACGAAATTGACTTGTCAATAAATAACTAGCCCCTGTAACAATGAAATGATACGAATTTCATGAAAATAAGCTATCGAACCGTGCCGCTCAATGAAGAAAACATCAAACATCAAACTCTGGTTGTCTATAACATCAATTTTCGCTTACCTTTCTCTAAATATTCTATCTTCATTTTTCATTTTTTTCGACTGGCTAGTCTACAACATCCAGTTAGAAAGGCTACAGTGCTCAAAATATTCAATTTAGAGGTCTTGAGGTACTTTCGCTGTCATTCTTGTTGTGTTGTTTTGATGAAGACAATTTTTTGTTGCACGAGAAAAGCTGAAACTTATGAAAGAGTTTCTTTCCTATTTTAAATAAAACAGCTCATGAATATTCGAGGTGAGATACTAGTGGTAGGACGTCACCTGCTGCTTAACTGCGATGCGATAGAACTCAAAAGAAGTTATGTTCTGTGCCACCAGTGCCACCACCAGCTAGAGGCAGGGAACTTACCCGACCTTGATTCTCTCAAAATCCTGAAGTTTCTCAAAGAAACGAACTTGGAGAGGGTGCTTCACTAAAGGGATTCCACACCAGGCGAAGCACAGTAGAGGGGATACAATAGATCTCTTAGGTACCAGTGACTTGATCACCCTCAAAGATACAAATACAAATACTAGTGATAGGCCTTCTTGTAATGGACTTTTCAAGATTTTTCACACTTTTTGCAAAAGGTATTTGTAAGACAGAATAATAAGAACTTTACTTACAATTCGATAACCTCTTTGCATAGATACCTTTGCAAATTAAAATGATGGAATAGGTGAGCTTGTACGGTGGTTAGTTGTTTCTCATTTACATAAGAAGTCAGGTAAAAGTCTCAAATTTGATTTACAAGAAACGCCGGCCTTCACAGTATATATTAGCATTGATTTAAAAGTCTCTTGATATTATTACGTCTGATTTTGAACATCGAAAAACTCAAAAACTTGATATTAATCTGACGATTATTAACGGGAAAACATTTTCTTATTAATTGACCAAGTTACTTAGGTTATTTAGTAATTGCATCGAAAAACAACTATGGCGTAGTTAATTTATTCCGAAACGTAGTTCAGGCGAGAACGACAAGATATGAAGTTTATTAATTTGAAACGAGCTATTTAACCCCTAGAGGGGAAAAATAGTCGCTGAGAGCATGAGACAAGAAAAAAACAAGGGTCATAGGTTGAGTCGCTAGTCTAGGAGGATCAACAATAACCAGCAGGTCAGCAGAACAACAGGTACTCTTTATTGAAAAATATAAAATCTATCACAGCTATTAATATGACACTCTTGAGCACGGTTAACAATTAAAAAAACAGAGCGTGCGGTTTAGCAGAATGAATTGGTCGGATGCTAGTAGTTCACAAGGCACTTAGCTTCGTATGGCTCTTCAGTACGAGGATGACGATTGTTAGGTCAGGAGCCCTTCGGAGCGAGCTACAAGTCTAGCTGGAACTAGACTGGATCTTCATGCTTGGCTCCGGAACTTGCTTCGGTTCGAAAGGTGGACTCGGTAGCAAAGAAAATCTGCCTTGGTACGGACAATCTGCTTGGCACGGAAAAGGCAGTTGCCTCCGGGAATAAGAGGGCCTCCAGGAAAAAGATTGCCTCCAAGAAAAAATTGCCTCCAGGGAAAAAGCTGTAATTTCATTGGTATCAGAAACACTCTTGCATTAATGAACGGTCCGATCGAGTCTGCTTGCCAAGGGTACATAAAATGATGTCCCGTCCTCAAGATAGGTTGAGATCAAAAATGTGATCGGCGAAATTTTACAAGCGGAGCGAAACTCGATCGGATTTAAAAGCTGTAATTAAAATTAGCATACGGTATTAAGAAAATATGATCTGTATAATTCTAGCACAATTAACAAAATCATTCTACAACACTCACCAAGCCAAAAACGTGAGGGATGGTTATAATAATGAACAGTGAATTCAAGACGCCATTGTCTATTATTCGCAACAGGTATTTGCGTGGACCTTCCTGAGCGAATCCCAGAAGTGAAAAGAAGGTGAAAACGCAGGTATGATGATGAAACGCACCTGATTTCAACTCGACAGTCGAGGTCGACGAGACTCGACGAACTCGAGGCCTCCAGTCGGCCGTGCACTAAACGCCACCATCACTCACTCACTGCGCGCGCCCGCCGTTGTCTCCGTGTTGCTGGCATTTAGCCGGTACGTACAAGGTGTACGTTACAAATTCGCGAAGAAAAACGGTGCTTCGTCACTTCTTTATAAATGCAGAGGTAGAATTTAGAGATTTAGGTACGATAGTAAGATAATAACAGGTGGGCTCCATCTCTAATTCTCGCTAGTGATGTCTCCCGAACGCTTCCTGCTTCTCCACCTGCTACTGCATTTTTTCTACCGTCTACCGGCTTCTAGCTTTCCAGCCTTCGCGTCCTAGCCATCCCGCCAATTCTCGTAGGCTTACCTTTTCTTTCCTGGAATCTATTTGTGAATATTTTCGCATTATTATAATAAAATAGTCGCTTCGAGCTAACTAAGATCTATGAATCTACACACCATACTTTTGGTAAAAAGGTCGTCGAGGTTTTTTACCTTGGGAAAATCATTAGTTTTCTCCTTTTAATAATGCAAGATATGCGTGAAGATACTTTAACGCACTAAATAAGTTACAGTATAGTATTTATTCAATATGCTGTACCTAGTTGTTATATATTTTACATAATCAGCAAACCTGCATTATTCTAGGTCATGGATAGCTATTAATATCGTCTAATTTGGGAAATTCTTAGTAGATCTTAATAACAACAGGTTAGACATGTGAGACTATTACCAGAGAAGTCATCTGCTGGAGGCAAGTTTGGTTGAGAATCAGTGAGACTGGAATTACAGCTATTTCTCTTGTCAATGTATTAGTTACGAGTATTTGAGTTGAAGTTTACATCGATTGATTTAATAAATACTCTGATTAATGATATTAACCATAATAGTACTAGTAATATGAAGTTGTGAATAGAAAAATGTCTTCTTGATGAACTAGCAGCAAGGCAATAAATGTTTTAAATCAGAATTCATGAATCAGAATAATTTACTTCCGCCTTTGATGATGATATGTAATTTAATCCACTTCTGTCAAAGAGAGGAGTTAATAATCACGACTGTGATACTGATCCTAAAGAGGGCACTGTTTCAACAAAAAAAAAACATTAATTAGCTCAATGATTACTAAAAAACTAACAAAAAGTATTGAAACCCGGTTTAAATGACAATAGTTATGGCTAGCGAAAATATTGTTTGACAAAGAGATACGATATTTTCACTAAAATATTGTTGTGCTCAAAACTTTTATAGGTGTAGGTAAGATAGAGAAGAATAATCAGATCTGTTGTTCGTCTTGACCAGAGGTGCATTTTTCATATTTCTCTCTCTGCAGACCTGTACGCACACTGAGTAAACCATGAACAAAACAAGGAAATGAAAAATTTCTACTTATCCATCAGATAGCTTTTTATTATAATTGCCGCTGGCTTAGTTGAGGAAGAGAAAATATAGTTATTTCATTTTTAAACACCTATTAAGGACTTTAAGGATTATAATGACATTAATATGCAGAGTTAATGAACCAAAACCTAATAATCTAGATTTCCTTTCTCCGTTATTACATTAATTTAATTTAAAATTTCTTCTTTTCAGTTCCCTCTTCGAGACTATCAGTAGCATGGCGCCCAATTCCGAAGAATCCATTAGAATTGGCCACTACCCTTTCATGGACGAAACCGTTAGTAAAGTAAGTGAAAAGTTAGATAAGTTACTTAAGAAGCAGCAAAGTGTGTCGTCGAATTGCGAATTTTGTGGTTTTTTACCTCAATAATACAGAAAAGATAATGGCTCTGAACTAATCTTACTTTATGCGTTATAATTGCTGGTAATTATTTCCTTAGAATCGACAGAAGAACAGTGCCAACCTAAGTGGATAAAAAGAAATGGTGACAGTTAAATTAACCAGAACTTTACATTAATTAGCACCATAAAATGGCTCTTTTATCTGTTTAATTTGTCATCTTTGTTTTTAGTTTTGTGGTGTAACAGTAACCTACTTGTATTGTAAAAACCTTATTGGGATTAAGTCTTTTTTTAAAACAAACAACATTTTAAAAGTTTTCCGGTTCCATTTAATACTTGCAATTATCCATATTATAAAAATGTCCAGAATTCAACAAATCCTACTACTTTTGAATGATGAATGAAAAGACCTGATTATATGACTATTTTTTATTCAGTAATTTTCATTAGGTGCTCTGGAAGATACAGTTTTTTTTTTGTGGATATGTTAACTTTTTTGTAGCATTAGGAACTAGATAAAAAAGCTACCGAAGAATATCGTGTCACTGTAATGATTTCTCAAAGATCTGAGATCGTTAAAGTTCTGTTAATTGACGAGGATGGCATTCTATGCTAATTCGTAATAACTGTTTCTTCGGAAGTTATTTTGATTGGTTCAAATATATAATTATTCCAATTGTTGACTATCACAATGACGATCACTATTCAAATAATTATTATTATAAATTTTATTACCCAGCTGAGATCGTAAGAGTAATAGAACCATGTTAATCATATTTTTATTAAGTGATGGAACGTTTGTGAAAATGACACGTTATTGTCTTCCTTTTTGAATGGGTTAATCTCAACAGCCTCTTTGGTGTTAGTTTTACGATCAGTTTCGCCACCATGTTTAATAGATGTATAGTTTAATTTACATTTTATGACCGATTTTGATTGCTGGGAAGAAAACTTGAGTATGTATGAGAACATACAATAATAATCATATTAAATGATGAATTAAATTTTTTCTTCGTGTCGGCTTAGTATAAATGGCGTGAAGAGCAATAGAAATCATACCACAACATGAATATCTTAGAAAACAATAGGTACATTTCAATAAAAAAGAGTAATAATTACTCGCGAATTCTGTAAATTAGCATTGCCTTTAAAGAATTTTCACGCACATATTTTATGTAGGGTGTATCTAAAAAGTTTTCCCAAGAGGTTAACACAGGCTTCTGAGATAAAGTATAGCAAGCAAGCCAAAGTTACCTATCTCATCCAAACCCACGTAGCAGAGACAATGATGACACGTTATTAAAACGTCATTTTTTGGTGATAATTGAGGTCCCTATAAGTGGCGTGTCTAATTTTGTAGTTTTTACGTTTTTTGACGTGATTTTTACGTAAAATTGGAGTCTTCGTTCATGAAATGAAAAAAAAAAAATTTTCTTATGTTTCTTATGTTTAGGTGGTGATTTTGACGTTTTTGACTTGCGATATTTCCTCGTTCTTAAGACGTCAGTCTCACGTCACTACTCGTCAATAAACGTCGTGGAACACAAAAAAAAGACGTCATATTTACGTTGCTCTGTTTTATCTATTATATACAAAATTTGCTTCCCGGGTTTATGTTGTAGGTAATTTGCGGTATTGAAGACAAGTACTTTTTGAAGTTATATTGCGTGTTCTGATGCAATTCATCTCATCAGAATAAATCCGGCGTAAGCATGAAGACGTAAATGTAGAACAAATTTAACTCTCTGATCGTATGGGTTATTCCTACCTGTACTTATATTATGCAGGTATACATTATAGATATATTCAGTCATATTATAGAGTTATTAAAATAATCCTATCTGAAAGTAATAACACTTAATATTATCTAAGACTTTGAATTATGTAGATAATAAATTTTCACCATTCCTGTTAATTTGTTATGCTGTGTCAAGTATCAACAAGCAGAAAAAGATTTATCTAATTTACCTTTATTTAAAAGCAAATTATCTCTTTCTTCTCATTTATAATATTAATTACCCGCATTTAATAATAATTATTGAATATAATACCAATATCATGTAGGTAACACATAAAAACTCACCATTATAAAAACTAATATACTAAAATGGAGATATAAATGAAGTACCTCATTCATAACAATCAAAATTCAAGGTTTTTAATTTTTTAATAACTATGACATCAACAATGCTTGCAACTTAACAACTTAATTAAAATGCATGTTTTTTTTGTAAACAGGAGAAGCAGCGTCCTCCCGTGTACAACCCAGAGGACTACGCCTTGTCCCTGCGTAAATGGGGTGGTCGAGGCAAAGGTGGCGGAGGCGGCAGCCTTGTTGCTTTGTACACAAGCAACACAAACTCGGACACGGATTGCACTCGTTCTCAGGTCGGAGGCTCAGGACGAGACTACCGAAATCCCATGATGATGTCCGCAGGATCCGAAATGACTTTGCGGCAATTTGGCACCGTTTCGGAACTTCTTGGCAAGCTGAAGGCCGATCTTAAGCTTGCTTTTCCCAGGTAAGACAGATTTTTATGGTGGATATGGTATAATTTCAGCTACAGTTTTTTTTCCAAGGTCTGATCAGCTAGAAAAATAGATTTTTTCGAAGTCCGGTCAGCTCAATTTTTTATTTTTTTTTGCAAAGTTCGGACAATTCTAAATATTTCTTTTTGCAAAATCCGGTTCGGTCGATTTTTTTTACAAAGTCCGGTGAGCTCGAAAATTTGTTTTTGAAAAATCGGCTCAGCTCGATTTTTTATTTACAAGATCCGGTTAGACAAATTCCGGTCAGTTCTAAAATTAGATTTTTTTAAAGTCGGGACAGATTGATTTTCTTTTACAAGGTGCGGTCAGCTCGATTTTTACCAAGTTCCGTTAGCTCGATTTTCTTTGTAAGGTCCGGTTGATAATGTTCTAAAGAAGTTTGAATTTTTAAACTGACTGAATTTTTGACAAATCAGACCTTGCAAAAATTCCAATCTAACCTGATTTTTTTTAAATCAGCCTTGAAAAAAAAAATTTTTTAGGGTGGTTTGACAATGCTCCTTGAAAGATCGAATATTCGATTTAACCGGACCTCGAAAAAAAATTCCAACTGACAGGATCTTTCAAACCGGACCTTGCAAAAAAAAATTGAGCTGACAGGACCTCGATAAACCGACCTTGAAAAAAAGTATTTGTTAGATGCGGTTTGAAAATGCTCGAAAAATGCCCAAAAATAATTGATCTGACCGGATCTGGGAAAAAATACGGATTTGAAAAGAAAAGTAGACCTGACCGGACTTTGCAAAAAAATTGGAGCTAAATAGATCTTACAACAAAAATCATGTTGAGTTAAAAAAAATAGAATTTTTTTTTAGAAACAGTTGAAGTGGCGCACTCACTTCATCTGAAAAGCCGCCACTACACTGTGGTTGCTCCTAATGATATACAGGGTGAGTCATTTTAATCTTCAAACCCAAATATCTCTGTTGGTATAAGCCAGATACAAAAACATTGTGCAGACAAAAGTTGTTCAGGACAATGGGGGTCATCTGACTGTACTGATGACTTTGACCTTGTAGACCAATTTCAAGGCCATTTGAAAGTAAGGATAATTTTTTTAATAGGACAACTTGTATATTATTGTTTTTTCATATTTTCCGAGAAAATCCAATAAGAATAGTTTTTACAATTGCAGTCTAAAATGAGTAGGTTATGAGTTATAAACAAGTGAAAATCGCAGTTTTTTATTTTGAAAGCAGTGTACTTCGGAAATGGCACCAAATATCGAAAAATGGCTTAAATGTTCCTATTTTAACTTTTCATGGGTTATCTTACAGTGTACTTGAAATTTTTATACAGGGTGATTAAAAATCTGGTAATTTCCTTCACCTTTTATTACAGTTTAAACCACATAGTAGGATACCACGTGACAAGTTAAATAGGAACATGTAAGCCGTTTTCTGATAATTTGGGGTTGTTGCCAATGTACAGGGTGGGCCAATAAGCGAGGTAAGCGGCTGTATCTCAGAAACTAATGATCGTAGAGAGTTACGGTAAAAAATTTTATAGGTTAAGTGGGCCAGGGAAAATGCTGGAAATTATTTTCAAGTTTCCAAGATGGCTGCCAGAGGGCGTTTGCACCATCTTGAATTACATAAAGTTACATTTCTTGTGATTTTTTCCAATGAATGTAACAAAAAAATATTTGCGTTTTAATGTTAACTTAAAGTCGAACATTTTTTGTGATAACTATTTTCCTCTATCTTTCGAAATAAAGTGGTGGGGGGTATTTGAATGTTGTTTTAAACAAATGCCTGTAACTTCGAAACGGCTTTAATGATTTTGGATAAATTTGGTATAATTCGAAAGAGCATTTCTTGGGCTTTTAGGTTTCTTGTGATAATGACAGTTGTGACCTATACGGCCGCCGATAAAGGGCGTTATTCGATATTATAACCAAAATATTGGATTTTCTCAAAAAATTTAAATGCGATGATATGACTTTTTTTAGACTAGAAAATAGACAAATGATCAACCAATAAGCCTGCGCAAACTGCATCTTAATATCTTTTTCCTAACTCAAATTAATAAAAAAATACCAAACCAAGAAAATTCATATATCCCCATTTAAAAATGCATCGGTCGCTTTCGATAAGAAGGCAATTATTAGTAGGCCATGGAAACAAAAGCCAAACTCCTCACGCGTTTTCGTAACGATTTTCCTTTTAAATAAATTTTAAATAAATAAATAAAAATTGGCGGCCGTGTAGGTCACAACTGTCATTGTCACAAGAAACCTAAAAGCCCAAGAAATGCTCTTTCCAATTATACCAAACTTATCCAAATCATTGAAGCCGTTTCGAAGTTACAGGCATTTGTTTAAAACAACATTCAAATACCCCCCACCACTTTATTTCGAAAGATAGAGAAAAATTATTTCTATAAAAAAATGTTAGACTTTAAGATAACATTAAAACGCAAATACTTTTTTGTTACATTCATTGGGGAAAATCACAAGAAACGTAACTTTATGTAATTCAAGATGGTGCAGGGTGCAAACGCCCTCTGGCAGCCATCTTGGAAACTTGAAAATAATTTCCAGCATTTTCCCTTGCCCACTTAACCTATAAAATTTTTTGCCGTAACTCTCTACGATCATTAGTTTCTGAGATACAGCCGCTTACCTCGCTTATTGGCCCACCCTGTACACAATTTCAAATTGAAAAACTGCGATTTTCAGTTGTTTGTAACTCACAACCTACTAATTTTACACTGCAGCTGTAAAACCTGCTTTCTTATTGTTTTTTCACTGGAAATATGAAAAAAGATAAATATACAGGGTGTCCTATTTAAGAAATATTCTTCACCTTCCAATGTACTTGAAATTGATCCACAAGGTCAAAGTCATCAGTGCAGTCAGATGACCCCCATTGTCCTGAACAAATTTTGTCTGCATAATTATTTTTTGTATCTGGCTTACCAACAGAGATATTCGGGTTTTAAGATTAAAATGACTCACCCTATACCATATATGAGATACAAAGTCAGTTAAATTTTGGAAAATTTTAACAATTTCATGCTTTAGTAGTTTTAATATTTCACAATAAACTGCGCGATAGCCTGAAGTATAAAAAAGTTATGTGTTCATTTACGTTGTCAACATGACCTAAGTGGCGCCTTCTATAAAATACATCGACACGGGGATATCAAATTATGATTCCTCATACCGTAAAACATCTATCACCAAGTTTTCACGTTCGTACCTTTACAATTTTTCAAGATATTTTGAAAAGCAAATTTTTAAGTCTCAACTTTGCCACCCTGTATCTTTTTTATTATCAAGATTTTGTTAGAGCAAGTAGTGTCAGATCGTAATATTAGTATTGAGTATTGAGTAATATAATATTACACTATTGAGGACGACATCACTTTTCGAAAATCACCCAAACTCATCAAATGTCCACCGATCATGACCCCCAGATTACGAAAAAGTGGTTTTCCAAAATTCACCTGCCCACGATATATATATATATATTTATATATATATTTATATATATATATATATATATATATATATATTTCTCCAAAATCGCGAAATTTCGATTTTAAAAACGCTCCTGTGGCTTTATCTTTCAAGATTAGTGAACGAAATTTTGGGTCCTTGTAAAACGTTGGAATGACGTTGGATTTTCGTTGAAAAACTTTCCAAAAGTCCCATCACTTCTACAGGGTGTCCCTTCAAAATTCCAAGAACCCGGTTTTTGTCATCTCATTTCAGGTCGCAGTTTTGAATCTAGGGGGCTGAAATTTTTGTGGGAGTAAGATATGTATAAAAACTGGTCTGGTATTGTACTTGAGCAAAATCGGTCGAGCGGTTTCAAAATGGCGGTCATTTTAATTTTTGAAAAATTTGCTAATATTTGAACCCCTGTATGAGCAAGATGGAAAAAAAACTTTGAAACCAAATCGACAGGGTTTGAAGAAAATTATTTCAAATTTAATTTAATGTAACAAAATTTATATTACTTTTATTATTAAGCCAGTGGCGTGGATAGGAAAGTGGTAAAAATGGCTAAATTTCCCTAACAATTTATGAGCACATTTTTGAAGCAATTGAACTGAAATTTTTACAGTAGATAACTATACTAATAGCCTTTAACACTTAAAAATTTCAAGAAGTGAGTAAGAAAAATGGCCGAGATATTCGAATTTTTTTTACATGATGTTTATTTCTCTAAAATTTTAAGAACGCTCCAGTAGCTTAATTTTTCAAGATTAATGAACGAAATTTTTTACTTTTGAGAAACTTAGGGATGACGTTTGATTTTCACAAAAAAACATTTACCTAAAATTGCGCTACTTTTACAACGTGTCTCCAAATTTCCAAAAAAAAAACGGGTTTGAGGCACGGTTTCTGGTCGCTGTTTTTAATCTAGGGGGCTGAAATTTTTTTGGTAGTAAGATAACTGCAAGTAGTCGTATGGTACTGCATTTGAGTTAAATCAGAAGAGCCGTTCCAAAATGGCGGCCTTTTCAATTTTAGGAAAAATTGATAGATTTTAAACCCCTAAATAAGCCAGTTAGAAACAAAAACTTTTAAACGAAATTAACATTACTGGAAGAAAATTATTTGAAATTTGAGTTATAAAATATTGAGTTAAAATATTGCAATAAAATTTGCAATATTTTTATTATTAAGCCAGTGGCGTGGGTAGGAAAAGGGAAAAAAGGCTAAATTTCTATAACCGTTTATGAACATATTTTTTGAGGATATGAACTGAAATTTTGACTGAACTAATAACCCTTAACTATGAAAAATTTCAAGAAGCAAATAAAAAAATGACGGGGATATTAGAATATTTTTACATATTATGTTTATTCCTCTAAAATTTAAAATTTTCGGTTTTCAAAGCTCCCCTTTCACTTTTTCCGTTCTATAAAAGGTAGTCTAAAAAATAGTATTTTTGAGTAAAGTTAGCCAGTGGCGGGCATAGGAAATGGGCCAAAATTGTTCAATTTTGCCAATGTTTTTTTTTTGTTTTGTTATATTTAAAAATTCATTCTAAGGCACGGTTTAAAACGAAATGAAATGCAATGTCAGTGAATATCACCTGACTATGTAAAATTTCAGAAAGCCAATTTAGAAAGCGGTGAAAATATTCAGAATTGAATCGCATAAAAATACACTATTTCTGCGATTGATGCGCAAGAAGGTTTTTTTAAACCAAGAATCTCCCATTTCACCACGGACCATTACTTACGGGATACCTGTATAATTCAAAGGGAAAACCAAATTTATTTGTAGAATAATTATTTGTTTGGTATGCAATATCAAAAAGAGAAATCTTACGACTTTAATCGGACTATCAGGGGCGAATCAGTAACTATATGTATAGGGGCGTCTATACTCGAAGGTGTTTGCCTAAGTTGATTCATGCCCATCACGCTGATGATGAAATAATGGCACTTTTGGCCCGATCTAGAATACTACTCATTACTTAAGAGGTCTCAAGAATAGGGTTGAAATCCATTAAAATTTAAAAGTACATCAAGGTTGAATTATGGAGGAATTTTGGGTCTTACTTAATAGGGAGGTTGAGAAATCCAAAATAATCAACACCTGAGAAGCAGATCTCACATTTTAGAGAAATCAATTATTGATGTGTTTATTGGATTCCACGTAGACGCTGCTTACAGGGCTTCTGAAAGCTCTGATGATGCATCTGCGAAATGCGATAATATGGGCCGTATTCAGGAGTTGTAGATTCGATCTTGAAACGGATAAGAATACTCGTATACCAAACTCGTAGTCCAGCCTGGACGAATTTAAACCCTCTGTAGATTCAGAACAAGATATGCCGAAAATAAGAAATCTCCATTTTTCAGTTTTTTTTCAGCATATTTCAGCAACGACTGAAGATGTGCTAAATTTTCTTCAGATTCTTATTAAGCATGAAATTGTTATAATTTTCCCAAATTGAACCGACTTTGTATCTCATATATGGTTTAGGAGATTCCAAAGGTGCGCCAGTTGTAAGTGATAACCCTGTATATAATGTCTTTCCGCTCCAAGAGGTTGCCTATTTTAAATAATACAGCAATACATTTTTTTTAAACTAGAATCATCAAAATCGGTCCTATTTCTCAGGACTTCCGAGTAAAATGCTTCATTGACGCGACTAAATATGGATTTTGGACATCCATGTCATTTTGATCATTCTACAAATAATTGTAACTAATTTTAAACGTCGTTTGAATGTAGGAGACTCTATTATTCGAAGTTTTAGCCAACTTATTAGTATTCGAGCTTTAGCTAGGGTGCTCCATCATTTATCCACCCTCGAAATAGAGGTTCATTTTAAAGATAAAAAAATTAAACTTTGAGAATTCGTGTAACGAATAGGTATAGGACCATACAGTAGCATATCAGTTTAATTGTTTTTCATTCTCCCCTTTACGAAATTGTAACTTTCTGTCTTGATAAGGCAACCGAAAGCGAAAGTAAAACATCCTAGGTGATAGGTTGCTAGGTGGTTGCTAGCTATGAAAAACTTTCGTGCCCTGGACAAAAAAGTAGAAATGTCAGTTTGATTAACGTTTATCTAGATGGAAAATTGAATGTAAAACTACAATAAAAAATTCCAGTAAATCTTTCTGGAACATACAAGTAATTATTATTGTATGTTCCAGAAAGATTTACTGGAATTTGCAGCTTCTTGAATGAAATTCATTTTGAACTAAACTACGATCAAAGATTCTGAAATTATAGCGGTACAGAGTTTTAAACTTGACAGTGTCATAAATCAATAACTTAAAACTATCGTTACTATGGTAATGTTAAAAACATGGCACCTTATAATAATTTCACTGTTATCACTGAATCGTATTATTTTACTCATTTCTTCTTAATCCGTGGTTCAATGGCAAGGGGAGAATGAAAAGTTTAATACATTACACGCTACGAAAGCTCTTTCAGGTGCTCGGAGTTTTTAAATATCCTCGGCTACGGTACGCTTGGTATTGGTATACCAAATACCAAATACCAATACCAATACGGTACGCTTCGCCTCGGCTATTCAAAAGACCTCACACCTAAAAATGAACTTTCGTAGCTTGTAATGTAAATAACTATTTTTCGTTCGGGCATCAATGATTAAAAACTGAAATTTGATGGTAAAGTGGCCACCATATGTATGTGATTAATTATTGTAAATAGGGTAGGTATATCATAAATTCTTGAGTAAAGTGAAAAAAGTGAGAAGAATCCCTATTGTTATTCGAGTTCAATGGCACACTGTATTTACACAGGGGACTGGATTCTACTCATGTACTCAGTTTGCTTAAGGTTTGAGACCTCCCTTCTTTATTCCTCCATTATTGGTTTTTATTTTATCGAACTCATAACATGAACATACTTTATATGTTTTATCTCGAAAATAATAATTATATTACAAACTCTTTGCTGAACATTCTAAAAATTCCTTTTTTTTTAGATTAGAAATTATTTATTTATGTAGTATGTAATCTTAAATATTTGCGATGGCTGGTTTTCTTAGAAGCTATTATCATCGTAACGATAAACAATGTAAAATTAAGGAAATAATTACCAACTGCCCACTGAAATGAAACAAAATAGAAATAATGTAAATATTTTCACAAACTGCTTCGTAACTATAAAAAACACTCCATTTAACACCTGATCAAACAATGAATGTCGCAAAAATCCTCGAGCTGAGGGCTCCGATCTCACTATTTACTCAGTGGTCTTCAGATGTCATTGGACTGCGGGCATCTCTTGTCGTGATCGAAGGAAAGCGCCAATTAACTTACCTCAGGTTCATTACAACATAATGAGTTCGTGTACCTTATAATAAATAAATGTGTATTAAGGTCGGATACAATTATATCCCTGGCTTATGTAACGTTACATGCAGGGTTCGTCAGTAGAATATAGAGATACAGGATGTACCTAGCGGTTTTAATTTGATTTTTCTAGTGAAGAAGTAAAGTCAAAACTATACTCTATTCATTCTTGTTGTCAGGTAAAATAGCAGCGTTCTTCATCAACGTCATTCAATTTCTTTAACAATGATTTCCCAAGCAGGATATAAGTCAAGAACAAATGGCAGGTCTTATCGTCAAAGGATTTTTTTAATATCCTGTGAAAGGTGCCTATAATTATTATTAAGCACTTCTTGTTATATTGATGTATAGTAGTTAACGTTAATTGAACTCAACTTGCAATTAATATCAACTTTGTCAGTATAATGTATTGCTGGACCCTACCCAGTACTTAATTGTGTCGGAATAGGTATAGGAGTCATGCAATGGACGTGGGTCAAAACGTATGTCTATCCTGATGTTGATAGATAGATCGGATGGACAAAATTGATTTTAATGATTGGAATTATTTACGAACTTAGATCCACAAGTAAATATCTACTGAAGAGAAGAAGAAAAGTTAAGACTAGGAAAAAACAATCAATCACGCTTGACAGATAACAACATAGATTAAAGATTAAATAATTATTACAGTTTTGATTTTTGAGTTACTTATTAGCTACATTCTTTTCAATTAACGTCAAAAAAATCATTAATCAATTTTTAGCAATCCTGTTATTTTTTCACCTGTCAGCGTTGAAAAAACTACTTTTTTATCGTCCTCCAGGCTGAGTTACCAGCAAAAGTTAGACAGGCGTATGTACCAGTAATTATTTCCGAGATCAGAATGTTATAACATAAAATGCGAGCAGCTTATGGAGGTTTTTCTAATGAAACAAGTTCAGTTGGAACAACTTGGAAATATTTTCGTGAAGCTCTAAAAATATGTGCCTTTTTAATTGGATTTCAATCCTGTTAAAAATAACTATTTACCATAATTAGGCCTCTGACCATTCTACCGGCGGATACTCTCCGTTTAGAGTTCTGCAGAAAATTCCATGCATTATATGAAACAGTTTCTCTGTTCCATACTTAATCAGCTCTGGTGGTATTCCTCCAGGTCGCTATATTTTCGGTTTTATCATTGTTCTAATTTCTTGCTTGAGCTTCTTCAGTATAAGTGTAATCTCTTTTCCTTGCTCTTGATATTGTTCCTTCCTCCTTTTTCATAAATTGTGATCTTGTATCTGTGAGTAATTCTTTGTAGTATTCTTACCACCTCTGCTGCTTTATATACAAGGTGTCCAGGTATGAGTGTAAGAGCTACACGTGGCGACCTTCCTTGGACTATTTTGAGTAAAAAATCTTAATGCAATAATGCTCTAAACCTCTTCACGATGCCACACGAGGTCATCAAAGTTAGAAATTCTGGGTCACAAATATACATATTATTGAACTTCTGTTTCCTTTTGCAGTTACGATTAACATTTTTAAAGACTTTTGCAAAGTCTTATTTCATTTAATTTTCATAATGAAATGGATCGCACCTAGGTAAGATGATAAGGGAAATATTTCCTTCGCCCTCATTAAATCAGCCCAAACCGAAAAATAAATAGTGAAAGAATTAGGTAAGGTAATTGAAACGCAGCCACCCGCCGTTACATCAAGTAAACGATTCCCGTCAGCTCATTAAATATTCAGAAAAATAGAAGCGCTCTAGCTAGTGAAGTTCCAGCACTTTTAACAAACATCCGAGAGAGCGGCCACCGCAAGGGTAAACAAACCATTGCCAGATGTGTTTATAAAAGCGCCTCGCACCGATTGAAAGAAAAGGATGACCTAGATACCGCCGGGTGGAAGATTTTGTGAAATCATGATTTCACATAATAAATTCATGCAAGGACAATAGCAACTCATTAGGTATACTAACTACGATAATGAAAACTTCACCAATCGATAAAGCGAATTAATAAAGGAAGGTGGCCGGAAAAGCATCACGGTCCCTAAACGGCAAGCAGGTGCAAACGCGAAATGAAAGTTAAACCGATGTAATTATAATAGCTAGGAACAATGGAAAGGTACAGAATGCGTTGACCATTTTGAAGGAAAATTTAGGTAGTTCAGGCTTAGGACAGTTTAGTAAGGTAGCCGCGAGGTCAAATCGCTAAGTCCCGTGGTTAGGGAAATATGATAAGAAATAAATCACAGTATAGGGCAGTGCCAATAAGGTGCATTGTTGCGTGGTGTTTAGAAAGCGGATCAGCGCGCGCCACCGAATAATATAAAAGCGGACGTCTTACAGCAGCTCTTCTCAGACGAAATCTGACTTCCTAACCCTTTAGACGGTACCCAGAGATGGCTTTCGCGGACTCCGGGATACCTAATCCTATCTAAACCTGAAAATTCGAATCCAGAGATGGCTTTAGCGGACTCCGGTCGAATTTCCCTCATCTACCTTGGAAAAATTCCAGTTGAAACCCCGAAAAGGGTAAAAATCATTTCACACTAATTTCAAATCACAATTCTAATAAAATTCGAATCCAGAGATGGCTTTAGTGGACTCCGGTCGAATTTCCTTTACCTATCCCGGGAAATCCCAGTGAAACATACTTCAATCGCATCTCGAAACAACTCAATATTCGCAGTTGGCAATTTCTCTTCGAACTAATTCACTAGTAGATGACAAAGCGCATATTCCGAAGGAATTTCCTTCACAAATTAGGGAAAATCCATTGAAAAAATAGTTAGGGAAAAAAACCTAGTAGGTACCGACTCAATCACGTTAACCGGTAAAGATTCCGCGGCAGGAAGCAATTCCTCAACAACATATAATATACAAATTTATAAATAGGAAATTGAGATAGGGCTAGGAAGAAAATGGACCCAGGTCAGGAATAAAATAACCTGTGAATAACAATTAAAGCGGCACGTTATTAGAAATAAACCAAGTCAGGCAGGAAGCAGTCCCTTTAAATGATACTACTTTAAGAAAGTGAAAGTGGCAATTCCTCTCATTGTATATCATCATGAATGAAGCAGAGCACCCATACAGATAGAACAGGTCTAGATAGAACAAGGCAGCGTTGTCAGATGTAGCATCTGCGACTTCGCAATTATTATCAGGAAATACAAATTCCATTGCAACAACCGATTAGGCTTCGTGATAGGTGCTCGATTATCACGCGTTGGGGGAGGCATTCACCTCGATGTCCAGGTGAAGACCTCCGTTGTCCCAGTACAGGAGTATGACTCTTTAAAGTGAAAATCATAGAGCGCAACAGGGCAAAATGCAACCTCAGAGTAGAACAGAGTAACGCAAATCAAAGCAAGGTTGTCAGATGTAATAACCGCCTTCACATATCAGGCAACCCAATAACCAAAATAAAGTTAGGATCATGAATTGCAATTCACAAATAAAAATCCAAAGCAAATCAAAATTAATCTCGAGTATGGGAAAGCCAAGCAAGAAAGTCCAGAAACCAAAGTATCATTATAAGGTCGTTTTTCCGAAGCTCTTCTAACCAGATTTTATACACACCTGAATCTTATGTGACAAATGTTATTTTTATGTTCTCATCATACTATCTACGCTCTTTGGGGTGATAGGCCGACGTACTCGTGATACACTGGCGGACCGGTGGCTGGTACCGTACAATCAAACAATCAAATAATGATTTACAATGATTTACAAATAAGTAAATATGTCCGTAAACATGCCTAAACACGAATGAGGGATAAAAGTCCAGTATTTTCAATCATTAACTAGATTAATGGTTAAAGAGTCGTGGTCTGTAGTATGGTCAGCTAATAATCACGTTGAGGAACAAAGATCTTCAAGAAAGAACGGAGCCAACATGCTCTGGGTAATAAATTAAGGTGTGTAGAAAAATCTACATTAATACAGTTGATTAAGGTTTCAATCCGATAAGCACTCGAATGACGAGTAAGGTAAATCATCAGGTATAACTGTGACAAATGCCTAAGGGCAAGGTAACATATGTGACATAAAGGTCGCCTGACGAGGCAGCATCGACGGGTGCAATAAAAGGTAGAACAAGACAAATAACCACAAGGTATACAAAGTGATAACTAAATACAGTATCACCCAGGTTATGAAATAAATAAACGGAGGTGAAATAATTCATCCTCACTGGTAAATCAACTGTGAAAATAAAATCACTAAATAAAAGAGAATCGGAAGGAACGATTTTATAAAAGATACGAAATCAAAATTCAGGAGAAGTGGCAACCCTGTACTCGAATGAACCTCGCAAGGCAGAGAAAAACGTTGAATAGTTAAACAGACAGACATTTCCGCCAAACCCGTATAGTCTGTAACCGAAATAAAAGCAAAACGAAATAATAAGACATTTCCGCAATATACCGGGTTGTCTGTAAACGAAACAAAAACAATAAGAAAGCACAGATGTGCAAAAGAGTGGTTTTTGAAATAAATAGAAGTGTGAAAGATATATGAAATATATCTATCTTCGTTTTCCACTTTTTTATGCTCTCTATGCTAATAGGGATCTCTCTTCGCTTTCCATTTTTTTGTACTCTCTATGCAAAATCACAGCCTATTGATATATGTATATATATTTCACCATTTTACGCCCTTGCAAATGAATTCTCTCGCTCATCACTCGTTTTTAAACATCTGAGAGGAAGCCAACAGTTAACAACACGTCTCAGTTAATTTCCCCGCTTTTCCGAAAGAAATCCCAATCAATCGAGATCCAATGAGTCATAGTAGGTTCTTTGCGCATCCGATTCGGCCATAGTAGTCCTGGCATACCTCAATCAAAGAGCAGGGGTGACTACGGTAAAAACCACGGTAAACACAACGTAGGAAAACACAGCGGTCCTATTAGGGGAAACCCAGAGGTAAATAGACGATCACACGGTGGTTTTCCGCCACAGAGCAACGGGCCAGGGTCCTCTATGTTACAATAACAGTGCAATTATTAACTTTTTTAACATTTCCTAATATTTTTTTTTTTTTTTTAGAAATGTTAAAAAAGTTAATAATTGCACTGTTATGAAAATTAAATGAAATAAGACTTTGCAAAAGTCTTTAAAAATGTTAACCGTAACTGCAAAAGGAAACAGAAGTTCAATAATATGCATATTTGTGACCCAGAATTTCTAACTTTGATGACCTCGTGTGGCATCGTGAAGAGGTTTAGAGCATTATTGCATTAAGATTTTTTACTCAAAATAGTCCAAGGAAGGTCGCCACGTGTAGCTCTTACACTCATTCCTGGACACCTTGTATTATGATATGTGGGTTTCCTCGGTTTTTGTCTTTTCTGAGTGCTTTGTGTACTGTCCAAGATTCTGTGCTTCTAGTCCCCCCTATGCCGGTATATTCCTTCGCATATCCTTTCCCATCTTCTGTTCTTCTCCTGTTGTACTTTCCTTTTACTTCTCTGTTTTTCTGTTTATACTTTTTCAAGTCAATTATGTGTGCGTTATTTTTGCATTGGATCGCTTTTATCAGCCACAGATTTTTGGAAAATTAATCCATGTATCTTCAGGGTTATTTCGACGTCTAGCTGAGCTCTGAATCAACTCAAACTGTGAAGAAAAACGCCATGCGGATTTTTGAGAGTATTATTAATTGTGGTGTTGTTATCAGATTTGGTGGTTTTCCACCTGATTAGGCGTATTGATTTGTAAGAAAATGAAACATAACTATGCGATTTAAATAACAATAAAGACAAAAAGTTCCGATAAAATATGGTATATTATATAGATGAGTAATGAGTATATAGCTATATGTAAAATTATAAATAACTGCTTTTACTATTATATACATTGACAATATATTGAGGGTCAAATGAGGGAGCACAAATAATTTTCAGTACCAATTTTTATCATACAAGCAGTCAACAAGCTGCTCTCGGACAACAACAGGGCATGCAGCAGTTTGGCTGCCGTATCTGATGAGGGTTGATCGTATGGGGGTCGCAAGGTGGTTCCGGACAATCTATACAATCAGGATCATTAGCATCACACTCGACATAATATCCCGGAGGCATATAGCTCATCTTTTGAACCGTATTGTCTTCCATCCTCAATTTCGGGGGTACATATTTAGGTTTGTCAGCCCAAGGCATGTCCATCTGCTCCTGTCTTTCCCAAGGCTGATACGACATATTATGGACCGTCTTGTCGCTCATCCTACCGCTGGGTTTTTCAATAGCGTTTATCGGGTAAATCGGATCGACTTTATTAAGATCATGAGGAAGGTACGACATTCGATTCACAGTTTTATCGCTCAGAGGACAATCACTTGAAAATAGATTCTCCTGTGGATATATTGGTGCAGCCTTCGATATCGGTTTGGATACGTAGTCGTGCTTTTGCGTTGTGATATCCTGCATGGGGCCTTCCCCAATTAGCCTATGTTCGCAAGGGAATATCGGACAGGGTGGCTTGACTTTGTGTGGTAGGTACGACATACGATTGACTGTATTGTCTGACATTTTACCTTCACCCAAGCAAAGATTGTTCTCAGGTCTGATGGCATCAGGTCTGTCGAGTTCAACTGGTTGAAACGATTTTCGATAGATGGTATCGTCGTCCATCTTAAGAGCAGGAGGTTGGTATTTCCTAGCGGGGGCGTAGGATTTTGGCCGCGCTGGTTGGATGTACTTACATTTTTTCTTGATGCGCATCTGAGGGGGCGGTGTTGGATCCGGTACGAGAACTGGAACGCATACATTGGCGCAACAACTTTGAGGACATGGCTGGTTCGTTTGAGGTTGGCAAGGATTGACTTGGTACCTCGGGGCGCCATCCGCGATGGCAGGGAGACAACACGGTTGCGGTGGACATGTAAGATTCGATCTTTGGGCTGGGAGGTCTCCACACGGTTGGCAGCCTTCCATTTTTAAAGAACGCTCGCAACAAAATAGTGAAGCGCAGACGAATTTTGGCAGTCAAATAATTTGTAACGTCAAAATTTTACAATCTATTTATTTATTTCTTTGTTAACTTGATATAAAACTTCGGACTATAAAGGCAACAACTGTCATAACTAAATTGTCATTAATTATTGTCATATTATGTTCAAGAATAATTTGGGATCAAGAATTCATTAAATATTATTTTGTTGACTTAATTTCCTAAGTACGGTAAGGTCCTTCATTCTTCTTTCCTTTGGACAAAGGTTGTAATATTAAAAAACTGAGGTTTTTGCTTGATTTTGATAATTAGTTATTATGAGCTCCAATAGCACGAATAGCTTAGAAACTTGATGATAAGGTTTCTCAACCCTTACTTAAAAGAATCTATTTAACAAGTATTCATTTAAATTCTAGTTTAAGGGAAATTTCAATGAATAATAAATTTTTCACGTCTCATTTCAGCTTCGTACAAGAGTTTGCAGGCGACCATCTGGATGGCGTGACCCTTCTCTTAGACATTCTTCGAGCAATCCAGCTAAGTCAATCAAGCGGTCATGCAACATGCTCTACGCCAGGTGGAAATGGTGCAGGGAAACTACCACCTTCGCTTCAGAGGCGCGCTTTGTTGGATGAGCTTTCATGTCTGGAATGTTTGATCAGTTGCTGCACCCGATACCAAGACTCTGTGCAAAAAGTGACCACGTCTTCCTCTGGACTTTTTACGCTTGCTGTGTGTATTATGAGTAACGTTAATAAAGCCAGGATAGCCGCTCTCCAGGTGAGGACATTTTTTATCATACAAGGTGGTTCGAAAATTTATCACCCGATGTTCATTGGCTGTGATTTTTTTATGAATGAAAAACTGGTTTTTGGATTTTGTTTATTTAATGTCTTAATTTTTTTTATTAAGCCGAGAAGATAAATATAGGTCAAGTGACCGCCGCCGGAATTGATGATCAAAGGGGGTCGATTTATGGCATTTTCCATCACTCTTGCCAGAGCTTCCGGTGATAGGTTCTCGCATTCTGTGCATTTTTTTTTAGAGATCTTGCAGGCCTGTGCAAATCGCTAAAACGACAGATTAAGGGACCCGGAAATGCAGCATTCAGGATTTCGGTTGTGGCTCTTGCAGTATGTGCAGTTGCTCCATCCTGATGGAACCTCATTGACTTGCAGAAAGTCGTTTAGCATGGCTTTGTTGCGCTTCCCGACCACAGTAGTCGTTTGGGGGTCAATGACGCCTCCAGCATAAAAAGCACACCATGCAGTGACAACTTTGAGCGGGTGTTTTGTTCTTCGTGTGCTATACTCAGATTTTCGGTGTCCCAGGGCGATAATTTTGTTTATTCACTTATCCATAGAAATGGAAAGTAACCTTTTTGCTCATGATGATTTTCGATGAAAATCTGTCTTCCTCATGGTCGAGATTCAGGATGACTTGAGCGAAGGTTACAAGCGTTCGGCAGTCAACAACTGATGCACTGTCTGCATTTTGTAAGCAAAAATCTTCAAGTCTTTCATTAAAATTCTACGTAGAGACCGCTGAATGATGGCCAATGGCGGGGCACGTTGTCTGGTCGATCATTCGAGGTCCACTGCAACATCTTCAGTTACACCCGTTCTCAGCAAAACGACTGCACCGGGGCTGACCAGACCTGGCAGCATCTCGTCTTGTGCTCTAGATAGGCGAGCGGCTAAACCCCGTAGTGTTTGTCCAGTTGATGATGTTGGACGACCGGGAAATCTGCGTTGAAATTCACGCTGCGCCAACACCACCGTAGAGTTACTTCGCAAAAAATAGAAACGATTATTCCACGTTCTTGAGGAGTATATGGCTCCATGACGTCTTGTAATGAATTTTACATCCACCTAGTAGGATTGAGATTAATGAATTTTTTGCTTAGAACTTATAACCTAATAAATTTGTGGTTATCTGGCCTGGAACACGACAGGATGAATGTTAGATATTCCGTGGGACAACCTCATCCATCATATAAACATGTTTGTGGGTACCAGGTGCAGGTACTTCTCATTAGTGTCTTAAACTGTCAAGAAATTATTTAGAACAATCATTTTCTACTTCTTCTTGAAATAAGGAAACAACTAATTTCTTTGACTCCTTTACAATTTAAATTGCAAGAAAATTGTTATGTTGCTGAAAATATTCGGAAGCTCTACGAATTAAATTCTCATCAGTGTGCAATTTATCAAAACTCCACTGAACAGGCAGCGTAAATAGCCAATTTCAAGGATTAATAGTTTCACATATTTTTCAACCTAGATAAAATTATTACGTAGCGAGAAGTAATTATTATTAATCAGAAGGTTAATCATTTTGGTTGTTCTAAATTGTACTCGATTCTTTTGTATTGAAAGCAAGATAGATGCTGAAGATTGCATGTTTAGACTGGTGTCTCTAGGCTAAACATTACTCTAGGCAGTCTAAAACAGTTATTTATTATAACAGCAAATTTAATTAGGTTATATTTTTTTTTGTTCTAACGATGCCTGTTTCAGTACATTCCATTGGATTTTTTGCAAACATTAATTTCCTCTTTCAGCTTTTGACAAAAGTTTGCGAGTGCGACACCGGTGGACATTCGGCCGTTTCGGAGGCGCTGTCCACCCTTCGACTGAGATTTGGTGAGCCAGTGAGGTTCAGATTCCTGGTCGGGATGCTTACCTCAACTGGAGGGCAGTCGGAGCTGGTGGCTTGCGGGATGAAATTTCTAAACACTTTCATTGTCACCGCTTCCAGTTTGCAGAAGCGGCTGTACATCCAGGCCGAATTAGAGCAGGCTGGATTCGATATCGATATCATCAAGAAGGTGAGCTATGATACTGAAACTGATTGCTATTTTTTGCATTTAATTTCAATAACATTCTCTCCACGTCCTAAATTGTCAATACTTTATCTTCAAAAAGTTACATTTTTTTAGAATATCTCCATCAAATCCCCAGCTGCGGAGAGTATCTTTGGAGAAATTGATAAATGGGAGAATAATTTTGTAGACGTAGAGACTCTTACAATACGACTACGAAGTACTGAACAAGAGAATGACACCTTAAAAGATAAAATGTTACTTCTGGAACGAAAAGTTCAGGTGAGTAGTAGTAGTAACTATTTTCAAAGAATTATTACATCTTTCTTTTTTTATTTATTTCAGATTTTACAGGAAGAGAAGGGAGTTCTCCTATCTTTGGAACAATGTCTGAAAGATCGTTGTAGTGAACTGCAGGATGAAGTTCATTCTCTTCAATCGGGGAAATCTACTCTTATCTATGACAAAAATCCCAACAAAGATAAAGGTAAACAAAAACAACACTTATGGAAAGTCATTCAAAGCCTCTCAAAGCATTACAAAATCTTCAAAATATTATTGGTCAGTGTCAATGATCGCAAAATAAGATGTCCACTTATGAATAATAATAATAACATGACTTAGCAAAAATATTTAAGAATATGCCAGCCCTGAAGTTAATAAATACCCAACGCTTCCTCAAGAAAACATTTCTAAAATGAAGGACTTGAAATGTTTGCTAATGGGTTGTTTTATTAAAGAATCGTGACTGGTAAACAGGAAACTGCTAAAGAGGTTTTATTATGTACGGTAAACTTATAATTTATTAACAGCTTATGACCATATTATGCACATACATGCACTAGCTCTGGCGGGTGTAATCTTTATACCTACTTGACTAAACGCAACTATTAGTCTTGAGCATTCTTAGACATTAAAGCCTAGACAGAAAATGTTTCAAGCCTTGTATCTGATAAGTTTACTTTGACTATATAAAATTCTAACATACTTTAATTTCAGGAAGTTCTAATGCAGCAGATGACGAAGGTATATCATCATCAGAAAGAAGTCTCACACCTGAAGAACTGCAACGCGGATCTTCCATATATGAAGTATATGGTGGAACAGGTGACAATATAAAATCCAAAACAGAAATCATGGTTAAGTCCCACAACGATGTCGTCACAGAAGATGAGGAAGAGACCACAATAGAAGAAGTCATGGAAGAGCTGCGTAACATTATCAATGACGTAGAATCAGAAAACTACAAACAAGAGGAGCAAAGGAAACAGATTAGTCGCAAATTGATAGAAGAGGCACAAGTGGCAGGAAAGATTCAAATGCGTCTAATCGACATGGATGACTTCGCCATCGACCATGAGAATCAAATCGTGCCATCTAATCTACATCCACATCCACCAAGAAAATCAAGAAGCCTGATTCATCTCTTCATACCTGCTGAAGATTACAACTACAATAACAGGGAGATGTTTTTCGAGAACGAAACCGCATTTACAAGTGACGAAAGTTCTGATTCTTTGCTCAGTTCAGCTAAATTGCGAATACCAATCGAAAAGGGAATTCAAAATAATAATAAATTAATCACCGATAGTAGGCAAAAGATAGACAAGGGAAGTGGCGTAAAAAACAGAATAAAAAGAAACAATTCCAAGGCCAGTGTAAACAGATCTGAGTCTTTTAGATACTTGGCGAAATCAGAAGAGAAATTTCCCCAAGTAGATCCCAATGATATGTATTATTACAACACGTCCATCTTGATTAACACACAAACTAACAGTCATCAAATTTCTGAAGAAGTAACACAAGTTAAATCAAAAAGTCTGGAAAAAGTCGATGATGGTCTAGAATCCATGGTCGATATTGTATTGACTGACAACGAAGCAAGTCAAAATGATTTATCGATATTTGATTCCCGTGATATGAGCTTATCGAGATCCATATCAAATGTACTGATTACTAGTAGGCGAGATTTCAATTCGAGACTGAGCAATAATTCTGATGAAAAGCAGAAGATGTTTCTTCCATTAAGAAATGAAAAAGCTGAAATTCCCTATTATTTTCCAAGGCTTCAGGAGAGGAAAGGTCCCGCGAACAATTTTTTAATCAAGAGAGGTCACGGGAATGCAGGAATGTATTCTGGACAGGCTTTGAGAGATAAGGCGTTTATAAGTTTGAACATCAACAATGAGTACATGGCCAATAGTTCTTGTACAAGTAATGGAAGACTAACTGATTTGCCTTCTGGTTTATATTAGAGAAATAAAGATTAACTTAATTTAGGGTAAGAAAAAGTTACATGCAAGGAATTAGAAATATAAAATAGATTTCATTTATATTATTATATTATAATTGATTTTCTACTTCATACTTGATAATCTCTATTTTATGTATTGTTTTTGTAACATTTATTACGTTACTACGGAAAAAAGTTATGAACCTCATAGGTAATTATAATATTATATTATTAAATGCAATTTTTTTATACTTTTTAGCGTGCAATATTAAAATATTATGTGTATCATTATTATTAAAGATAAGACAACAAATTCATGACAATTAGGGAAGACAGGTTTTTGTTATAAGTATAGTGTTTTGTAAGTAGGAGTGAGTAAGAGTTTACTCGCGTTCTGGATAGAGCTAATTTTGTTTATTGTTGGAGCACTTAATTTAATAAAAAAATTTAGTCATGACGAAAGAAGCTTTGTATTTTATACTATAGTCAAATATATTTTCTTTTCTTCAAGAAATTTAGATACAATTTAAAATAAATAAAACCTATTGTAGAAAAACTACATAATGTTACTGTTTGTACATAACTATTATAAAAGTACCCTTAAGTAGTAAGCATATTAGGTACCTATACAGGGTGATTGATTGAAACGCCACATTAGAAAAAATTCGACTTCCAAATGATCTAGGAATCTGAAATTTGGAACTCAGGCAACATACCTAATAACGAGTCAAAATGAAATATTACCAAGATGGTAGCACATTTAAAAATGGCGAAAGCAATGGCCATCTTTGTTTTTTTAAATGGGACACCCTATATATTATTGCATTTTCAGATTGTCTGAAAAAATTTAATAACAATAATGTTTATAGTTGCATTTTAAATTGAGTAGGCTATGAGTTATAAACAAGTGAAAATCGCAATTTTCCAACTTTAAACCCATTTACCACAAAAACGGCCCATAATATCAAAAAACGGCTTACATGTTCCTATCTTAACTTTTTATAAGGCATCCAATTATGCAGTTGAAATGTTTATACAAGGTGGTGAAAATTATCAGATTTTTCATCACCCTGCATAAACATTTAAACTATACAGTAGGATACCAGATAAAAATTTAAGATAGGGACATGTAAGCCGTTTTCTGATATCTTTAGCCGTTTTCGTGGTAAATGGGTTTAAAGTTGGAAAATTGCAATTTTCACTTGTTTATAACTCATAGCCTACTCAATTTAAAATGCAACTATAAACATTATTGTTATTACATTTTCTCAGACAATCTGAAAATGCAATAATATATAGGGTGTCCCATTTAAAAAAACAAAGATGGCCATTGCTTTCGCCATTTTTAAATGTGCTGCCATCTTGGTAATATTTCCTTTTGACTCGTTATTAGGTATGTTGCCTAAGTTCCAAATTTCAGATTCCTAGATCATTTGGAAGTCGAATTTTTTCTAATGTGGCGTTTCAATCAATCACCCTGTATGTATGATTATTTTTTACGAGCTGACAATTTTGTAGTTATTTGATCTCTGTATGGCATGAATAAAGTCTACATAAGAATATTATTTTGATTTTTATATCTTCGGAAAGGCGGGCCTTTATTACTTACCAATCACCTACTATTTCTGAAAATTTTCGTATCATACTGTCTAAATTTTCATATGTAAGAAACGAAGAAGAAATGTTGCAGGAAAAAATTCCACAAAACGAAGAAGATATAAGCCCAATAACTCTAAAGGAAGTTACAAATGAAATTAAATATTTAAATTCAAGAAAAGCTCCTGGATTCGATTTGATAACAGGAAAAGTATTAAAAGAACTACCAAGAAAAGCGCTTGTTAAGCTGACTCACCTCATCAATGCTGCTGTTAAACTAAAATACGTTCCTCTACTATGGAAAGTTGCGGAAATAATCATGATACCTAAACCAGGCAAACCACCACATAAAGTTTCCTCTTATAGACCCATTTCACTACTGCCTGTTGTATCCAAGTTATTCGAAAAACTACTCCTCAGAAGAATGAAACCAATTATTGAAAAAAAAAAATTTAATCCCTAATCATCAGTTTGGATTTCGACAAAACCACTCCACCATAGATCAACTTCATAGAGTTACCAACATTATAGAAAATGCACTTGAAGAGAGAAAAGTTTGCTCAGCTATATTTCTTGACGTGGAGCAGGCATTTGATAGGGTTTGGCATAAAGGATTAATACATAAATTAACTTCCATTCTTCCCAAAAAATATTCAGACATCTTAAAATCGTACTTAACCGAGAGGTACTTTAGAGTCAAACAGGATGACTGTTACTCCGAGCTTAAGGGAATTAACGCCGGAGTTCCACAGGGAAGTGTCCTGGGTCCGATCCTCTACCTCCTTTATATGAGTGATTTACCAGAATTGAAAAATCTCGCCATAGCTACTTTCGCCGACGACACCGCTATCCTAGCAGAGGGCGAAGACAATAGAGAAACGGCTAATAAATTGTAAAATGCGATAAATACATTGAATAAAATTTATTCAAGTAGTCCATTTAATGGACTACGAAATGGAAGATAAAATTGAACGAGGGTAAGTCAATACACGTTGATTTCACTAACAAACAAGTTGACCATCTACCAATAAATGTAAATGGGAGAGAAGTCCCGTATTTTAATACAGCCAAATACCTTGGCTTAACATTAGACGCCAAATTGCGGTGGAAAGCTCATGTAAAAAAAAAACGAGAAGAACTAAATATCAAATATAAAAAAATGTACTGGTTGCTGGGAAGATCCTCAGTCTTATCAACGCATAACAAGCTCCTTCTTTACAAGCAAATTTTAAAACCTGTGTGGACGTACGGCATACAGTTGTGAGGATGTGCCAAATCGACTAACATCAACGTAATTCAAACTTTTCTAAATAAAGTGCTAAGGGGAATTGTAAATGCACCTTGGTATATCCGTAATGAAGACCTCCATAGAGACCTCCGGGTGGAGTATGTAGACAAGGAAATAAAGAGATTTGCAAGAAGCCATGAAGAAAGACTTCTCCAACATGAAAATATTGAGGCCATCCAGCTTCTGGATAGTTCAAACCAGAGAAGAAGACTCAACAGGACGAAACCTCATGAGTTAGTGTGAAGTGATTTGTGTAAACAAATCTTGTGAAAAACGACTAAGTGTAGACTGTTTGGTGCGCAGAGATTGTACCTTAATTGATAACTAAAATTTGCTATAGGAACATCAGTGGATGTTTTTGTTTTGTTTTTAGGCTTGACTAACTTAGTAGATTAACCCCCAATATTATAAAGGCTCATTAAGTAGCTCGTTAACAAACGGGCTATTAGTCTTAATGAAAAATTAAGTTTCGATCGGGTATTATAAAGCAAAACATTCCAGACCCTAACGGGCTATTAGTTAAAGACGGAAGTCGTCATATTAATGAGAAATTTAATGAGTTTTTGTGTCGAATTCAAACGAATGGCTGTGCCTACGAGAGGCTACGGACCGAAAGGTTCCGATGCTGGTGAAATAATAGAATACTTCACGTAACGCGGTCATTCCAGGCGTCTCTGTCACTGAATAATAATAAGTTGGGTTATAGTGTCGTGTCAGTGCGCGGCGCGCGGCGCATATCTACCTACCTACCTACTTATAAGTGCTAGCTGCTGTTGTGTGTTATGTTTGTGTTATTATTGTGTTAAAAACTGAACAGACAATAATTTAAATGTGAGTGAATAGTTCGAAAGTGTCAACAGGACTTGATCACCTGTCTCTAGGACTTCTGAGACCACCGGGTGCTGTTCCTTTTTGTCAGAAGATGACAGAAATGAGAGCTGAGACATTCTGAAAACACCATTTCATACCTATTTATTCCAATTATTATTAATAATAATTATTTTATTTCAATGTAATATTAATATCAATCTGTAATAATACATAATAAATTTTGTTGTTTAATCTTAGCTGGTTTTATTATTTAATAATAGTAGATACTGTAGCAAAGTAGAGAAAAGAAGTTAAGTATGCATTGGTGATTGTGTTATTATTACCTACTTGAACTTTGCTCCTGCGGGAGTAATGATAATTATTTTTTATTTATTTATTTTTGAAACACATTTATTACCTTCCTAGCTTTTTTACCAAGAAGTAGGTAGGTGTAATTTGAGTAATAAAGACGTACCTAAACGTAAGGTAAGTATTGAAATTATTATTTTGGCTTACTTATAATAAAGTTCATCAATGAAATGGGTGGGTGTGTGGTTTTCTCAAGCTATGGGTACCTACCTACATACTATTAATAGATAGGTATAAAGGTAGTGCTATTGATAAGAATGAAAAATTCAATTTTCATAATTTTTTCTCATTAAACCTATGAGTAATCATTCAAAAAAGCATTCTAAATTGGTGGATTATTGAATAAAAACTAGATTCGGTCAAAATTGTATTTATTTAGAATGAAATTATATCGATCCGTTTGAAATTTCATTTCGTTAAGTCCCTTAATCGGTAGAATTCTGGTGATTAGTTTTTGCTCCGACTTAACGAGCTACTTCTAACCTAAAAATGGTAAAAAATACCTTTATAAGACGCTTAATGAAGAAATCTGCCCATTAGCCTAACGAGCTATTAGCCTAATGAGAAAAGTTAACGATTTCAGTTGTCAAAACCTTTATAAGACGCTTAATAGCCCGTTTGGACTTAATAGCCCGTTAAAAAGTTCATTAAGCCGTTATAATACTCGCCGTAAGTAAGAAAAACGTTACTCATTGGTCACTGACCAGATTGTAGCATTATTAAATAAAAAAAAAAAATAAAAAAAAATGTAAGAAACAACGTCTTCTCAACATCGTCTCATAGACATGATCTATGATGGTTCTACACTTGTTTATTTTGACTAAAAGACTACTGAAAGGAAAAACATAAAAATACTATTACTTCTTCTGAATTTTATTTTTTTTTTTAATAGGGGTTGATTTATTTTTGTAACTACATACGTCCAGGCTACTGTGGAAATGCAGTGAAAATCTCGAAAGCCTGACCGCCTTATCTCTCTGCATAGAGTGGTATGGTTTATCGGAGAGTCCACAGTAGAGTTATAGAAATAAATTGTTAATTCGGCATAGTGAGGAATTTTATACTCTTTCATTACCTGAAACAAAATTTAACAGTTAAGTTGTTGATGAAATGACTGTTTAAATAAGTCGTTAAGAAACATGTGACATTTCAAAAAAGAGATTCAAATTAGATCCTGCTTTGAGGTAAAGTCGCAATTAGACCTTGTTCATTAGCTCCATTTCTTTTAGGAACTTTTAGTGTGACAAGGACCTTTCCCGAGTTCATTACCAGTTCTTCCTCCGCAGTGTATGGCAGCAAACTTCTGTTTAGTTCTTGCCATATTGTAGCTCGGCAATTCTAGAATAATTTGATCTACTGTTACTGCTTTGTTGCATGTGGCACAGATGGGTGCCTTGTCTTTCGCGAGCCGGTGAGTTAGTTTGGTGTGACCTAGTCGCAATCTATTTTCTTATCATCACCTGAAGATTCCTTATTGAGAGTGTCAGGAGATGATGGTTGACTGAAGGTATGATATTTCCGAATTTGCTTGTTTTACTACGACATTCTGCATTCCAGGCTTGTTTGAACGGTTCTACCAACCATGTGATCTATTAATTGGTATGTATATTAAGTCGTCTCAGTGCGTGGTTACTTCCTTCCTACACAGAAAGGATATTGTTGTAGATTCTGTGTGATTTTCGGGCAGTTGCTGTTGAATTTTTCTAGCTATAGTGGGTGTTTTGGGTATTATAGATGTGACAATGAGGCCAAGGAGCTAAGCGAGTCAGGGCACAATAGGTCGTGTCTTGTACTTTGCCCATGTAAACATTTCTCTAACTATTCTAGTTTTCAATATCCCCATTCATAAAATAAAATGAAAAATTCTCCCTATGAGCCTAGTTCTTTTAAAAATTTCAATACAGAAATTCTTAAAGAGCTTATGAATAACGTTGCTAGTAGGGGAGCCTGTCCTAAAATTACATACTCCGGTAAAATGACACACTGCGGTATTTTATTTGTTCTCCGAAAGTTGTCGTCAAATGAGTTCCTGACATGCGTTTTTTTTGTTTCAAATGAAGCTTGTGCCAAACGATTATTGAAAACGCACGTCTAAAAGTTTTGACCAGCTAAGCAATTATATACAGGCTGTCCCGTATCGTTATGTTCAAATCTTGTGAGCATATAGTAGACTTATTTCTAAGTCTAAAAAACCCAAATTTCTAATTTCAAGAGTTCTAATTCCTCGTCTTTTTTCGCGACCGATCTCTTGACCAGCCTGCTGAATACGATCCAATAATAATTACTTTTTGGAATTTAGTTACAAACGCCAATTCCGAAATATGCTGGTGCCCCTCTTCTAATGTTAATTTCGGTGACATTTATACTCATGTCGTTACCATAACAATAAATTATTAGCTTAAACCACAACAAATGTGGTTGTGTGGTTTTCAAAGTTGAATCTTTGTTATTTACTATTATAGTCATAATTTTCTTAGGCCTGTAACTTCGTAACGAATAAAGATAGACCTGCCATTTTTTGGGTTTTTTGGGTTCAAAATTAAGCCTACTATATGCTCACAAGATTTGAACATAACGATACGGGACACCCTGTATCTTATATTAGACTTGTGAATCTTATAATTGACCTTAAAGCCGAAATACCACTAAGTAAGTATACGTTTATGCTTCATCGTATAGCATTTATTTTTTGTTTTCAATTAATAACAAAAATGTATCGGTATTATTAAACGTGATATGTAAATGCGGGTAAAATGGCATACTTCAAACTCCGATAAAATGACACACTATGTCATTTTATCCAAGTTGCATGTCTTCCTTGTATGACTGGTAAAGTTTTCTATAGGGCACTATGGTAGGAGTCTATCTACGAAAAACTAATCGCCAGTCATGGGATACAGAGAACATGCAGAGGGCGATAGATGCTGTGAACAGTGGAGAAATGGGATGGCTTAAATCATGAAAAACCTATGGGGTACCACAAGCTACTCTAAGACGCAGGGCACAAAATAAAAACAAGCAAGTTGCGGGAGTTGAAAAAAGACTCGGTCGCTTTGTCATCACATTTTCAAAGGAGTTAGAACAGGAACTAAATGAACATATAAAATTGCTAGAATCTCGATTGTTTGGGTTATCATGTAACGAAGTCCGTCAGCTAGCATTTCAACTAGCTGAAAAGAATGGGATTGAGCACAGGTTCTGCAAGGATACCAAAATGGCAGGGTGGGAGTGGTTGCGTGGTTTTCGTATGAGACACCCGGATATCTCATTGAGGCGGCCAGAGGCAACGTCATTTGGCAGAGCTCAAGCTTTCAATAAACCCCAGGTCAGTAAATTTTTCAAGATTCTAGAGGACACAATAAAGTCCCATAATATTCACTGCAACAGGATCTGGAATGTGGATGAATCTGCTCTCACCACAGTGCAAAAACCGTATAAAGTGTTTGCTACAAAAGGTAAGAAGCAAGTTGGTGCACTTTTACCAGTGCTGAACGTGGCCAACATGTCACCGTTGTTTGTTGTATGAGTTCGTCGGGAAGTTTTATTCCACCAACTCTAATTTATGCAAGAAAAAGGTGGAAGAACGAGCTTATTGATGGAGCGCCAACAGGAACTTTGGGGCTTGTGCAAGATTCAGGTTGAATGACTGGCGCGCTTTTCCTACGATGGTTGGTTCATTTTAAGGTGCACACAAATCCAACTTTAGAAAACAAGGTGCTGCTTCTGGTTGATGGTCACTCCAGCCACAAACATGTCGATGTAATCTCTTACGCCAAAGAAAATGGCAAAGTGATGGTAGCTTTTCCACCTCATTGCACGCATCGTCTTCAGCCATTGGATGTCTGTTTCTATGGACCGCTAAAGGCGTATTACGATTCAGAAATGACGAAGTGGTTAAAATGTCATCCTGGAAGAGTTGTGACGCAGTACCAAATCGCTAGCTTATTTTCTCAGGCATATGGAAGGGCAGCTACAAATAAAAATGCCTTAATCGGATTCCTAAATACAGGAATCTGGCCCTACAATCCCGACATTTTTCCCGACCATTTATTTTCCCCTGCAGAGACAACGGACAGAGTCATTGATGAAGAAATAGACGAAAACTCGACCACAGTGGACACTGATGCAAAAATGGTTCCATCCGCCGCTACAAACAATCTCACAGCAACCGAGAATACTGTCACCAATGCGTCTAAGTGTAATACTATTTCAGTGCAAACAGAAATTAAAGTAAGGCCCATTGACCTATTACCAGTGCCATGTGCTTCTCATTCTAGACAACGAAAAAGAAACCATGCTGGATCTCAAGTACTGACAAGCAGTGCTTACTTAGAAGAGCTTAAGGAGAAGGCAGAGAAAAAAAAAGAAAATCGAAGAGCGTCGTGCTGCAAAACGGGCGAAGAAGAATTTAGTCTCAATAGACCTTGATGGCCATGACAATTAATCTTACGCAGATGAGGATGATAGTGAAGAAGATTCAGCTTGTTTATACTGCAATAAACTTTACAGTCAGTCTATACAGGGTGTCCCGTATCGTTATGTTCAAAATTCTTGAGCATATAGTAGGCTTAATTGTGAGCCCAAAAAACCCAAAAGTGACAGGTCTATCTTTATTCGTTACGAAGTTACAGGCCTAAGAAAATTATGACTAGTAAATAACAAGATTCAACTTTGTAAGCCACAAAAATTGCCACACATGAGTAAACGTCACCGAAATAAACATTAGTAGAGAGTAGAGGTTCCCCTGCTCATACGAAATGGCATTAGGATTCAAATAGATGCGGCACCAGCATATTTCGGAATTGGTGTTTGTAACTAAATACCAGAGAGAAATTATTATTTGATCATATTCAGCAAGCTGCCAAGAGATATGTACGCGAAAAAAGACGAGAAAACTGCTACTTTTGCAATAGGTCTCCGAGCACAAGCTTGTATTCAGCAAGGAATAGGACATTTTTAACACATGATAAACTAAAGATTTGATCAATAAAATAAGTTTTATGTGGTTTTCAAAGTTAAATCTGGTATTTACAAGACATTATTTTCTGAGGCCTGTAACTTCGTAACGAATGCAGATAGACCTGCCACTTTTAGGTTTTTTAGGCTTAGAATAAAGCCTACTATATGCTCACAAAATTTGAACATAACGATACGGGACACCCTGTATATCGGGAAGTGTGGTTGAAGTGCACGGTTTGCTCTATATGGGCACATAGTGCGTGTGCGGGTCTATCTCCAAGAACTAAAACATTCGTATGTGAACTTTGCCAATAGAAAATAGGGTATGTCATTTTATCCATACAAGTTAGGATAAAATGGCACTGTTGTGTACTGAGCTTTGAATTAACTTAAGTTCATACGAACTTACATCCTGTCAGAGACACGACGCGTCTCCCACCCCTCGAGTAGCAGGCTGCGCCGTTTACGTCATTCCAAACATATTGTTGTTGTTATTATGACTACCTAGTTACCTATCTGTTCTATCCTCTCAAATTTATGTCACGCTATTAATTGAATTTAATGTTTGTATTACAATCAGGGCCCTCCAACTCAGATATATGACCTTGAACATTGAATTTAGTTGCGGCACCTCAGGGGCAGGGGGCGCTGCCGTCAAGAGAACTTGAATTTCGTTCTTACCCGTTAGGCATCGTGATCAATCGGACTTCGCTTTCTTTTCCTTGGAAACTATTTGACAACTAATAAAATAAATACAAACAAATTTCAATTTGCGTCGTTTTCACCATTTATTTTACAATTTTCATGTTATTTGGGTGATTTGCAGTGCTTAAATACCTAAGTCCAGAAAATATCACTGAAAGGCAGCAGTAATTTAATCTGGTAAGTAAAAGATATAAATAGTTAGAAATGTGCTTTGTGGTACTCATATCAATTATTCTTCATCATTTAGGTATGTTATACGTTTGTTTGAATATAGAATTTCTTTCACAGGTTCCACATTAGCAGTGAAAGGGTCCCCTGAACATGAACGTGTTCACTGAATAACAGAAAAGTCTCCATATGGTGAACTGGTGGACTTCAAGAAGAAATACGGTAGCTGCCGGAGTTTTTATGTTTCATTAAACGTAAAAAAAACGAATTGTAACTACTTCAAAGTAATGCGGGTAGTGAATATTGTATTTCAGCTTAGTCGATTTATGATTGATCATTTCAGCTTATTAATTCGGCACCAATTTTCTTAAGTTTATGAAGTTTACGTAAATAGGAACTTAGTAAATATTATTATTGTAGCCTTAAAGTTAAATTTTTCAAATTTCAACGGATTATATACCTACTTCATCAGCTATGCCCCATATTTTCATCTGTTTGGAGGTAATAAAAAATGATACTATTTTTTTGAGGTATTATATGTAGGTATTTTGATATAAAAACTAATAAATTTGAAAATTGGATGTATATTAACAGGAATATTTGTTACATAGTTTTAAAAATCTTTCAAGATATTTTTTTTATACCTATGAGATACTTATAATACTTTTTAACTTATACAATTGGTTGCCTTTTTAATTATAAAAACTAATTAATAAAAGTTAATAATAAACGTACCTATTCTTTTCATTTAACCATGCACAAATAATATTAATGCGCTTTTCAATAGTAACGTATATGCGCTGACGTTATTATTGAAAATTGTATTAATTAATTATTATGTGGACTTCCAAATAGCCAGAACTCATAGATATAATTTAAATTTAAATATCCCGCCAACCGCTATACCCCCACCACCGCCATAAATGCTTTTTAGTTAGGGCACCTCGCGGGCAGGGGGCGCTCAAGTTTGTATCCAAAATATTTACATTGAGTCGGCGATCTTTTAAGGTATGATAGTCTGTGATTACAATTACCTAATAAAGCGTAATTATGAAGTTGAGATCGAGTGAGATAATCAAGGATTTATTTTACCCACAAATAAGTACATAATAGGCACCCCAAACCCTTTTTTTAATATCAAATAATTAATATTGTTTATAAGTTTTTCACGTATTTATTTGCAGTATTAGTTCTGTAGCCCTTTATAGTAAGCACTATATTATGGAAACCTTATTCATTAACAAATAACTAAACTGGAATGATTTTCGCTTACGGTATGTCATTTTAGGACAGGCTCCCCTATAACAAAGCTTAAAATGCAATTTTTCAAAGAGGTAAATAGGGTTAAAGGATAAAAGTAAGTAAGTACTTTTTTTAAATAAATCAAAGACGGATTGTATTGTTTATTAACGAAATACTTATCTACATGCTATATTCATTATAACTTCATCTCCGGGAAGAAAACTTAGACGATATAAGTTTAGAGGGTGAAGAGTGAAAAACATGTGTTTATATTGCAAGTGGTTACTTTGTGTATGAAACAAAGAAATATTAATTTTTGTACATATCAATATCGTATGCACAGATCTGTGTTCTCTGTCAATTTACTATTATGAAATTATCTTTTTTCCAAAAGTTGATATTTGTAGAAATTATAATAACGTAAGTCGATATAAACTAACCTATAAATTGTTATTCTATATAATATGCATTATTTAATTCGTGAAATACAACCCTGTCTTTGTATGCGGTAAAAAAACAAAGAACACAATCTGCTAATATTGCAACCTATCTAATTATAAAATAACTGCATATTGTACAATGGTTATTATTTATATATTGGTAAATATTATTCTAGCTTACATTTATCCACATAATATATATGTGGGAAAATTTGTAAGCTTCAAATGCTGATATGTCATAAGTTCCACGTAAAGTGAAATTGGATGAAGATTAAATCTATTCAAATATTTTTGCGTACAGTGAAAAGAAAAAATATTAAAAAAAAATATGACCGATGATCTTTATTAAGCTATTTCGATGTATCATTATGTTTGAAGAAAATATACGTAAAACTTATGTACCAGCAATGTTTTAGCGGAAACTTATCAAAGCTAAATTTCTAATACTTAATACATTAATCTAACTTCTGAGAAGGCCAAATATCTTAATATACAATCTTACTTTCTTACAGAGCAGAATTAAAATTCATTTTTATTATTTGTAACATTAATACTAGTTAGAAGTGTATCACAATAATGTAGTTATTATGTACTATATTATTTTTGTAGTATATACTTTGGTCCAAACCAGGAAAATATAAGAATTTTTTCAGAACCAGATATGCTACGAGTACCTACAGTAAGTTTGATAGCCTAATTCTTTTAAGAGAGACCCACGCATCTTCTGAAAGACTTACGATTTTTTTTCTTTATTAAGCTTCAGCATCAATAAATCAGATTTTCTTGAAATGCAAAAGTTTAAATAATTTTAATCATCTAGCCAATAATTTAGAATTACTCTGTAATAGTTTTTAATGTACAATCATAATAAAAATCTATCATTTTACATATTTACATTGAAACCTTGCCTCACAAGTAGATTCTTTCAACAAATTAAAAAATTTCTCATCCCTATTTATTCAGAATATTTCATAAAGAAGTCTAAAATAAGGATGAAGTAGAAATACACATTAACAAGAAATTTAGATTCCTTACTTAATCAGTATTTTAATAATTTTTTTCGAGTATATAAAATATACAAATTCAAAGTGGACCCCTTTTTACAACAATTACCCTTACTTGCTAATTAGAACAGTAGATTCAAACTTCAACATCTTAAGTAATTTTCGACGCGTTTCTTTATACTTATTAGAGTCGAGTATCTCTTGGTTTAGAATAAGATAATTAACTTTCTAGACAGAAATTAATCGAAGAAGTTTTGATTCATTTAGACACAACTTGGGGACTAATATTTATAGGTAGCTATGAATTATAAAAACACTGCAGTAAGAAAATTTACCACTCTTGAAAAGTGAAGTTTACCGCAGCTTGCTCTGAGTGCGCGAGTTACTGATCAGCCTGTATATTATTTATTTTCCTCGGTATTTACTAAAACAGCTGTTCGGCGAAACTAGATGAATTTTTCCTAAGACTGTTCAATGAAAATCCAACTAGATGTACGAAAATTGCAGTAGAAAGAAAGTTTCTCGGGAGCTTGTTCGGAAAATTCCAAAGAAACACGGCTACCACCCGTACAAGCCGCAGTGTCATCAAGAGTTGTTGTCAATAGATGAAGAGAGCAGGAGTGCACTATGTGAAGACGTTATGGCATGCGCCAATCGAAATCGTCACTTCCTTTCATTGATTTACTTCACTGACGAGTGTACGTTTACTCTAAATCAGGGGTCTCCATTCTTTTTAGATTCAGGGTCATACTGATTGTTTCACAAAATTTCACGTCAAATAAATTCAGTAATGATCAAAGAATAAGGTTCTAAGAAGCGCTGCAGACGAATTTTTTCTAAATGTTCAAGGTAATTTCCCAGTATTATAAAATTTATTCAGATAGTCACAGCTGCATAAATCGCGTTAACTGGTGAATGAAATATCTTATTTCTGAATGAGTTGATTTATGAAAATGTTTTAAATATGTGCCCAGATACCAGGCACGATAGCCCCGTTGCCGTAGTTTAGAGACCCCTGCTCTAAATAATGAATCATACGCACAGAATACAAGAAATTGGGCGCATTAAAACCTGAGGTTACAACTGTTGACGAGATCCCAGTACCTTCAAGAAATCAATATTTTGGCAGGCCTTTTCAATAATCATATCATTCTTCTTCTTCAAAGTGCCATCTTCGAGTTGAAGGTTGCTTGAACCATTGCTATTTTTACTTTAGACGCAGCTGCTTTAAAAATTTGGCTATACATGCATCCTAACCACTTTCTCAGGTTTTGCAACCATGAGATTTTTCTCCTGCCTGTGCTACGTTTTCCTTGGATTTTACCCTTAATTATTAATTGCAGAAGTTCATATTTCTCCCCTCTCATAATATGGTCAAGGTATTCAAGTTTACGTCTCTTGATTGTGTTAATAATCTCTCTTTCCCTTCCATGCGTTTCAGAACCTCTGTATTCGTAATTGTATCTGTCCATGAAATTCTAAGGATCCTTCTATACACCCACATTTCAAAGGCTTCAATTTTTCTTAGCAGTAAGGTATTAAAAGTCCAGACTTCCGCTCCGTACAGTGTGACTAACTGCTTGACCAAAGTTGACTTCAAGTGTGACTAAACTAAATTCAAGGAGCTATAAAGAACAAAAGAAACAATTTTCAAATTTCATCACCAAAGGAAAAAATTCTCTTTCAATGGACCCACCATTACCATTCTTGTATATGAAACTGGTGGGTGAAAAACTGCAATTATGTGATTTCTCATGCTATTCTCCATGATCTTAGAACGGGAATGGACATTTATATTGAAATTTAAGTGGTTAAAATTTGATATACGAAAACAAAAGTTTCTTCTGCGAGAGAGTAGGTCTTCCCTCGTAGGAGTAGGTCACGCGATCTTGATGGAGAAAAAATTAGAAGAAACAGAAATTGCGGAATAGTCTGGGTTAGCAGAATCTTCCTAACTTATAAATAACCATTTTGAGGTTGCCATCAAAAAGTTTGTTCAAAAAGCACTTTAAATAATATTTATCCGCTTGTTACTGTAGGTACCTACATTTTGATCAGTAAAGATTCATATCACTCTTTCCTGATTTCTTATCTCCTTTTCTTCATTTATTTTCTTTTTATTTAACATTGATCAATATTAAATTTTTAGTTAATATTTTACCCAACTGAGAAAGTGCAAGAAACTCTTCAAAATCGGAGTTACCAAACTGCTAGGTAGGTACCTATACCTGTAATAAGGACAAAGGGTATATTTCAAAAAGAAAAACGATCGCAAGCACAAGTAGTGAGCTGTAATAAGCTCCAGCTCCAAGAATATGACGCTAGAAATTCCCGTAAATAACAATAAATAAATAATACTGTTACTGGAGGTAATTCTGTGGGCCCGATACTACGTACGTCCCAACGTATCCATAATGTATTTGCTAGAGCTCGGTTGTTTCAAAAAAGGATAGCCTGCAAGCAGAGAGCTTGCTTTGCTTTCATGTATTGATTGTCCTTCCATTATATTCTAGCTTTGTCTGTTTCTGTTCCATTCGATAATGGAAGATGGGAGTTATTTTTCAATAATTAGCTTCATTCTTGTTATGTTAAAATGTTTCCAAAAAGCTGTCGCAATAAATATTATCTGGACTTCACTGATGGTGATGGTAAAAATAATAAACATACCTACCTATATATGTTGGTCCCCTTCCACTCCAACATATCTTATTTATGTGTGTCTTTTCTCGTGAATAACTAATGAAACGATTATTATTATTATTATAGTTCGTCGTACTATACAATACATATAACGAAAACAATATTAACATCAAAACTTCTGCTTTGTTTGATAAAATTAAAGATACATTCCAGGTTTATATCGGTTCAATCACATTCCTAATTCTGTGCTGGTTTTTGAGGCTTCTATTCTAAACCACATGTTGGATAGCAAGCCACAAAAATAAATATTTATTTAGCTTTGGCAGAAAATTAAAATAATTTGCAGTGATATATCTTGACTGTCGACTGTCTAACTCTTAATATTATAAAATTAGATAATCCGGAATCAAAAAGGTTATCTTCAATTTTTTTTATTAAAGTACGGGGAATCTCCATGATTTTGGGTATGTCATTATTGACTTAAAAAAATTACAATGGGGCATTCATTCATTGATTATTTGGAATGAAAAATCAAAATTTAAATAAATACCTACACGAAAAATTTAGAATATAAATTTGTAATCAAAAGTTAGTCGTGGGTAAATATAAAATGCAATGTTTGAAGTAAATTTTTTGACTTTTAAATAATTAATTAATTACAGTATAAAATAATAAATTCTCGAATTATGTACCTAATAACTTAATACAGAAGACAACCCATATGACCCCATATTACAATTTATGACATCTGATATTAAATTTCATAGTTATTGTTATATTTATTTAGTACTGAGTAAGTTTTGATTTTTTTTTCTATATCTAAGTTTAGGTGAAGTATTTTCTATTTTTATTAATGTAATAAATTGATATTCTATTAGTGATATGTTCCAGATTATTAATTTACTAATATCAAACAATCCCACACATTACCATCTAACAATCGTTTAAACAATCAGCTCAAGAAAAGCTGCAGTAAATTTTTTATAGGTACGCTCCAAAAGTTAAAAAAGTAGGTATGTACTTCTTATGATTCAAATTTATTCATTTAGGACCACTCGTCCCCATATGTTTTTGAATAGAATAATATGTTCTTATTAGGTATAAATATATGCCAGCTTGCTGGATTCGTTTTGATTTTATGATCACCGCTTCTTAAAAAATACTTCACCTGTTCAAATTATCAGAAGTAGATATTTAAAATTATCCCGTATTTAATCGAAATATTTTAATTCAGAAAAACAAATCAATTCGTAAAAAACTGGGAATATCCGCAACCACTACGGTGTTGTGCGGCGGAATATAAGAGCATACAAAGGTTGGATATAGGTACATTATTATTCTCAATGTATCAAATTTACAGGAAAAAGCGTAAATGTATATATACCTAAATCCAGTTTTTGAATAATTTCATTTCATTGTTTTTGCATTTAAAACAAACATTTCGAAACTCTCTGACATAGCAGTGCATGAAAAAAAGTCTATCAAATAACTACTAGGTACGCTAATTACACTGCACTGCCTCTGTTGAAATTTTGGAATATTAAGACTCGATGAAACAAATATTAGGAAGTGAGGCGTGCAAGAATTCAAATAGAACCATTTAAATAATATTTGAGTAAATGGGAGAGCTTAAAACTGAAAATAAAGTTTTAAATTAAGTAAGTACCTACAGCTCAGATCCAAAATATTAGTCACTAACTGACATTACTAAAAAAACTATTTTGGATAAGCGGCAAGCAGAAAATTTTCTTCTAAACATCAGTTTCTGCGTGCCGCTTCTCTGAAATTGCTTTTTCAGTAATGTCAGTTAGTGACTATTATTTTGGATCTGAACTTTAAGCTAGGAAATTAAATTAATTTTCCAATAAAAAAATGGAATTATCTGCAAGGTCTAAGGTCTACCCATTTCCAGGTGTAATTGAGAAACGGTTAAATGTAATTGAGAATAGTCAAATGTAATTCAGAATGCGTCATTTGTAATCGAGAATAGTCAAATGTAATTCAGAATGCATCAATTGTAATTGAGAATAGTGAAATTTAATTGAGAATGCATCAATTGTAATTGAGAATGCGTCAATTGTAATTGAGAAACCATCAAATGGAATTGAGAAAGCGTTAAATGTAATTAGGAAAGTATCAAATGGAATTCAGAATGGATCAATTGAAATTGAAACTATGGTTTCTCAATTACATTTGATTATTCTCAATTACATTTGACCCATTCTGAATTACATTTGACCATTCTCAATTACAAATGACTCATTCTGAATTACATTTGACTATTCTCAATTACAATTGATGCATTCTGAATTACATTTGACTATTCTCAATTACATTTGACACATTCTGAAATTCATTTAATCGTTTCTCAATTACAACTGGAAAAGATGTAGTTCTTCTGGGATATAAGTAGACTTTCGATATTCTCTCTGACAAATGGGAATTATGGAAATTAATAATTCTATTAAATAATAGACTTTTAGTTGTAAAAATAATTCTGGTGCCTCAGCTAAGACAACCTTCAGCATATTCTTAGGTGATTCAAACGCACATAATTCCATTTTCGGTTGCCGTCACACAAACTCCATGGTAAAGCTTTCGAACATACCCTGACCACGTCAACCGTACCCTGTTAAACTCTGGTGCCCCTGCGAAATTGATTCGACGCCTTGAATGGTAGGCTCAGCGCTTCCACTTCACTTTCTGTACCCCTTATCTCATGAGCCCACTTAATATATGGCAGTAATCACTTTCCTATCAAAACTGAATGTGATCTCCTGGCACAAACCGAACCCACTACTCACCTCTCGAAATGGAACATAAAACAAGCTTTGTTACATTATTCTGACGAAATCAACCCCAATTTCCACCTGGTTAAACCTCTCGCACGCAACCTCCATATTCCAACCACCCTTTTAGAGATCATTTTTAAATCCCCTACTAACCATATAGGTAAATTCACCTTCCCCATGAATCGCACCATTGTCCCCTGGTGGAGTAACGAATGAGCCGAAGCTCTCCGCGACGGCAAAAATACCTTCAATCGGCTCGAAAGATACAAATCCCAGGAAAATTTACTCACCTTCAAGAAACTCCGAGCTCGCGCTCGTTTCATACTCAAGAGAAGCAAGACACATTCCTGGAGGGAAGACGTCTCATCTTTCTTCCCTACCACAGCCTCCGAAGGGTGGAGCAAAATAAGGAAGATTCGAGCCAGTAAATCTCTATAAAACTGTTAAATTACTTCTAATGCAGAGATTGACGTATCTTTTGCTGATCATTTTTAAATGCAAAATCGTGAAAAGTCCAACTTTGACAATGGTTTCCTGTAACAAAAAACAAACGAAGAGCTAGCAAGACCATAAATGTCGAGCCTGGTAACCATGATCACCCTGTTAACCTACCCCTGATCCTCGAGGAACTCGAGGAGGCTCTAAAGACAAATATGCTGGACTAGATGATATTCCCTATAGCTTCCTTAAAAAATTGTCTCTTATTGACAAGAAAACACTCTTTGTTTTATAATCGAATCTGGCACAAGCATGAGTTCCCCGTCCTTGCTTGGTCTGAATCGCACATTGTTCGGATTCCAAAGCCCAATAAACCAATCAATCAAATAAACTCTGATTGTCTCATTTCTTTAACATGTACAAGACTTTATGGCGGTCTTTTTTGATATAGAAAAGGCATACGATATGACCTGGACTCAGCTTATTCTCAACAGCTACAGAACTGGGGTACCTATATCGGTAAATTTGGTAGCCATCATATACAGGGTGTTAGTTAAGTACGGGGCCAAACTCCAAGGGGTGCTTCCTTGAGTGATTTTAAGAAGAAAAGTTCATATAAACATGGGTCCGAAAATGCATAGTTTTTACGATACAGGGTGTCAAACTTATATTTTTTTTCTCGAAAACATAGCAAGATATGAAAAACACTCAAGAGATAAAATAGTTGTATTTCTAGTTGCTTAATTCGAAAAAAGTACAAAATTTAAAAAAGTCAGTGGCGCCCAATTTTTTAATCAAAAATATTAGTTAGACTGTCTTCCGGGACGCCACTGGAATTAATAATTTTAATCTAATTGGGGCTAAATTATCCTCTTAACAACACCGTAGGTAGGTAGGTCTTAATGAGTATAAAGACAATTAATAGCCTGTCGTAATTGGAGTCGGGTTTTAACCCATCGTCCTGACAGTTGTCAAGTCTGGAGCGCCCGAGAACCCAAATAAAGAGTTTCGACTCAGACAGCAACACACATCCAACTAGACTACCAAAAGCACGGACGGTCGTTTCGGTCTCATTAGACCTCGTCAGCGTACTATATTGGAGAGTCCGGAAGGATATGAATCGCTGTATGAATCGAAAACCTTACATGGAATATAATTCAACCGGTTACCAGTGACCTCGAGACAGAGCGCCATCTATCAAGAGAAAACACAGGCTCCCAGTGAAACTTCAATGTGTATTATGGGTTGCAGACACTCCAGGGGCTATATTTTAATATGAGACTGACATCAAATATGCATATTAAAAAGCCAAAGTATACTCAAAAATCACAACAACACCGTAGGTAGGTAGGTCTTAATGAGTATAAAGACAATTAATAGCCTGTCGTAATTGGAGTCGGGTTTTAACCCATCGTCCTGACAGTTGTCAAGTCTGGAGCGCCCGAGAACCCAAATAAAGAGTTTCGACTCAGACAGCAACACACATCCGCAACACAAATTATTCTCTTGTTATTACAAACAGAACTGCCAAATTTCAACAAAATTGATAGAAAGAGTTTAGAGAGATATTCACGAACATTCGAATTTTTTTTTTAAGTTTGACACCCTTGTATCTTGAAAAATATGCATTTTTGGACCCATGTTTATTTGAACTTTTCTTCTTAAAATGACTCAAGGAAGCACCCCTTGGAGTTTGGCCCCGTACTTAACTAACACCCTGTATAATTTCCTCAGAAATAGAACCTTCATATTTAAAATCAACAACACGTTGTCTCAAAGAAGAAGCCTTGATAATGACATCTCTCACGGCTCCACTATTAGCGCCACGACGCTGTTCCTTACCGCTATCAACAGCTCGGTTGGTAGTCTGAAGTCACTGTTCGATGTTTCCTGTATGCAGATGGTCTCTTCATCTTCATTAAAGGCAAACATCCCAATTCATGCAAACAACTATCCTGTCCTGCATCTCCGATCTCCAGTAGTGAACATTAGCGGCCTCAACCTTATGAGAGCCTTGTCGGATCACTTTTGGGGAGGTGATATCAACATGCTTCTTTTAGTCTGGAAACCTCCCATTGGGTACAGAATCCGTTACGGAATCATTGCTTACTCTTGCTCCATTGCTTACTCTAGATTATCGAAGTCCTATAGGTAGATGGTATTTTTTCGCTTACCGGCTAACTCTCCTTCCATCTCCATTCCAAACTCATATCGCTTAACTACGCCTCCAATATATCCGCAAATACCAATTATTTCAACTACCTCCCCTTATCTTCCAACAGTTATAAACCCCTTTTTGATTCAAATCCACACATAATCCCCCTCCCTATCAACGTATACGTAAAATTGAAAATAAGACAAATTCTCACATCCCTACGTCACAATCCATCTATCCAACCCTCTCAGCTTCCTGGGCCACACCACGACTCGTCCTTAACCTATCATTCTCAATGTTCGATAAGTCCATTGATAGCACTCACGTATTCATCCAGCACTTCAGAAAAGCAATTTCCTGCTACCTCAATTTTAAAGCCTTCTAGACAAATGGATCTATGTGCGATGACAAAGTCTCCTGCTCCGTAATTACCCCTTCTCACGAATTAGCTGTTCGCCTACCTAGTCTATTCAGAATGTTCTCAGCCGAGTCCTTCGACATCCTTCTCGCTATTTAACATGTTATCTCCACACCCGAGCAACATTTCATTATCTTCCCCGATTCATCTAGTGATCTTCAAACCATCAACCTTATCTTCCCCAAAAACACCTTTTTTAGACAGATCAGATTTAAACTTAGTGAATGATCAAATATAATCGTCTTTTTATATAGTCCCTCCCATGTTGGTAATGTTGGTATAGAATTTCATTCCTGATTCGACCTAAAAACTCGCAATTTTCTAAATTAGGAAAGAAAATTGGAACCTTAACCAATCTTTTCTCAAATCTCTAATGCCCTGTGTTTTGATAAGCATCCATTTCCCTATCAATAAAAGCGAACAGGTTAAGCTGAATAGAATCCTACTTGGATACACCAGACTTATACATTATTTTCTTGTCTCCAGGGAAATACCTCCTACTTACCCGTCATGCAATACTATGACTCACTATTCACTACATCTTCAGTTCATGTTCAACTCTACAGCCAACAAGATCCTAACACAGAATCCAACTCTCCATCAGTGATTACTTTAGACTTATTGTGGAGATCTAATTATCACGGATATTATCACGGAACACAAACTAGTACCAGGGCTTAGAAGAATTAGTATATTGAAATTACAATACTCATTATAATTTTGATGTCCGCAAACCTGATATCCACTCAGATTATTATAACGACCTTAAATGTTCGATCTGCAATGGTATATGGACAAGTTTCATTAATGGAAATAGATTTCGGTTTCACTCAATATTACCAAGGGTTAAGGGTTAGTAGGGCTACATAAAGCAAGTAATGCCGACTCTAGGGATGTTATTATAACTTTAGGAATGTTAGACCCTAAGCAGCATAGTAGATGTTTGTACCAGAGAAGAAGCTCAGCGCTTAAAGATAATTACGTTAATTGGTTAGTAAAGATTAATTTATATTGTTTGAATATCGATTAAATTTTTGTATTATGATTAAGGACAAAGGGATAAAATGGTACCCTAAAATGATCACTATCATGGCAATAAGTGGGAATTTCCTTGCAAAGAAAACGGCTCTAATCGGTAAAAATGAGAGAAAATTTAAACGATTTTTGTATTTTTTAAAGCGACTAACGCGCTTTAAATGAAAAATTATTGATTCCTGTACAAGAACCAAGTCAATCATAAATTTGCAAGGCTTCATTAATGTAGAAGACATCTTCATTAATAAAAACATTTCGTATGTAGGTATTATCTATGCCAATATAGCAAATTTTTGTTTTATTCATAAATTTCATCCTTTCATAATTTAGAACGATAATATGTAATGGTAAGTAATCTTCAGGTCAATTTTCATTTTTTTTTAATCTATTTAGCACATCACCTTCCTTAAGGCGTTTGCACTACTGACTCCGTCAATAATCTTCTGATGATATCCAGTACCCAGTTACCGTGTTATGAATAATCAAATTTGTAATCCCTCCAAGTGAAAAAGAAAAAAAAAACTGCACAACCTAACTTTTTATCTCATGATAATGTGCTGTATTCATATGAAATTGTGAAATCCGGTTGGAAAATTAATTAAATTCTCCCAACTTTCAGGTGTAATCCGATAAATCAACACGATTACAACTTAAACAAAATTAGGATAGAGTATAGGTAATCAATCTTACAACAAAATTGAGGATTAAACTGACTTAAACCAATATAATTTACGCTTCTTCCGTGAACATTGAGAACGCAAATAAACCCTTTTACACCCTTTCCCTGCATGAGGTTGGTTGGCCGGAGGTGGCGTTGGCAGCATGTGGTTACTTGTTGGGCGACTTTAGGGCGGTTGTGACGCATTGTCCTGAATCCTGAGAGACGCTCACCTGCGACGTGGCGAACTCCAGAGGCAGGCTCATTTTTAGCGCCGGGTTAGTCTTCAGGCCTACACCGTTCGGGTCCAGCGACGCCGTCACCCCTACTAATACACCTGTGGGAATGAACGAGATTAGTGTGATTCTATCTAGGGGATTTGAAGAAATGGATAACATAGCCAAAACATGTCAGGGAAGCTACTAGGTTTAATAATCCTTCGTTTTTATGCCTGGCTACTTTTCTACCTAGGTATATATATACTCGTGCTACTCAGGAATCTTAATTTCAGTCTTGAATTTTATTTGATAAAAGTACAGGCTCTAATTTGTAAATGTACTGTAGAATTTATGCAAATCAACAATATAAAGGTAAGAAAATAGACGAAGTACATAGTAACGATGGGAATTTTGTAAAAGTGTGTTGATTTGTATAAACGAAACAGCCATCTAATTATTAGTTTATTTTACAAATTAATCCTTAAATTATTTTCAAAAAAATCACGCTAAAAAATTGAAATTTCATTCTCTGGAAACTAGATTTTAACGTATTATGTATAGCCCATTTGCCGAAGTTATTGATCTAGGATTTGAAGATAACAAAAAGAAGACTTACGGAATTCTAAAATATTTTACCAAACATTCTACCTTCATAATATGCAATTTCTATAAATATGTCCCAAAATAAGAATCGTTTACATTCTCTGGATTGTCTTACCAAGTCAAGCCACTGCTAAAAATAATCCGAATCTACACTAATACGCACAGAGATGGTCGAGTAATGAGCTTTGTCCAGTAGGGTGCCAAAAAACTTGAGTCGCAAAAACCCCGGTCGGAAAAACAACGCATCAGGGTTGAACACTTGGCAGTTCAAACACTTCGGAGACAACACAAAACTACTTCATTGAATTTTGGACTTCATGAATACAATGGATATCAAATTAAATTTTCGATAACATAGGAGGAATTCCGCGTTTGAGTAGCAACTCACAGAAATGCTGGTTCAGCGCGCAGAATTTTATTGTCGTACGTTTTTCTATAAGACTTGCCAGGTGGTTGTCATAAGTTTCACAAAGCTATGAGTCTGTACGATAAATAAAAAAATAATTTTAAACGTAAATTTGAATGAATTATTTTATTGAAAATGTAACTGCACTGCAGGTGCATGAACGGAGATGTCGATTCATCACAACTTTGAATCGTTGCAGGTTGTATTACTCAGAAAACACTGCCCTTGGAGTGTTATTCCAAAGGGGTGCGGTTCTATACATGAAACAAGTCTGAAATAGGGTGGTACGAGGTGTAACGAGCTGAAGCTGATATAAAACAGAGGCCAGCTAACTTTTTTTTTAGATGTTCGAGAGTACCTCTTTTTTGTAAAATCCAGGTCACTAATCAAACGGGTGGCTCTCTTTTGAATGGAGTCAAGTAATTTCACCGTATGTTTGTGAACTGAGCTTCAAACATGTGAGCAGTACTCCAAGGATGATCGAATTTGAGCCTTGTATAAGAGGAAGAGCTATTGTGGTGTATAAAATTCTTCTTCGTGCTGAAGAGTGTTCCAAGTTTTTGAGGCTCACTCCAAGTAAATAAAAAGATAATGATTCAGCAAGAGAGTGTCCCGCGATCACTTTTTTTTTGAAAAAATGACTGCCTGGGTTTTTCCTGCATTAAATTGAAATTTCTTTCCATGAAATTAATCTGACAGACTGATGGAAATAACCATTGAAACATGGATGCTTCTGTCTTCACCATACCATTAGGGAAAAAGTGTCGTTCAGAAAGTGTTATAGTTTTGTTTAGGTAGGTCTATTAAGGCTAAGATAATGAGCTTTATGACGTTATGTTGTCGGAAAACAATGTGTGATATTTTGAATTCTACGAAAGGGATCATAGGAAGGATTCCTCCCTGAAAGTCCACGGACGAGTATGAAGAAAATACTCCCGCCAACAAGTCCGCCTTCTCAGTAGCCATGGATGCAATAGTTGCGTCTATCCATGTAAGTGGTGGAATCATGGATCTGGTGAAGTTCTGGCTGACTGTTTTAGTGTCCGACCAAAAATGTCTCGAACCTTTTGGGCCGGAGAGAAGTATTTTTCTAATTCCTTGGTTATGAGCTTGATATTGGTTGGTACCTATTGGTATTTTAACTAAATGTGAGATATGGTTTATGTGATCCCAAACACTGAAGCCAGCGCCGGGCTTATTGTATTTCTCACATTTAGATTTTCCTTGGTTAGAAGAGCTCCGTTCCTTTGACAAGGTTCAGCAGTCCACTAACCAAGGTCTTTTCCGCCAGCAGGCTTCCGGGGCTAAGGAGTCCCAGAACCGCATAGCGCGTTCTTGCGAGTGCTGGACACTCGAATATCACATGAGAAGCTGTTTCATCTTCTTCATTGCAGAGTCTACAAACTGGTTCTTCTCTGTATATCCCCAGCTTATGTAGGTGTACTCTTAGGTGGCAGTGTCCTGTGAGAAGGCCCACCACCGTTCTGAGCTTCCTTGTGTATTATTCGTGTAGGGATTATCCAGGAATTTGAGATAACAACCAGTTCTCGTGATCATCACAGTTATCTCTTGACCTGCACTTCACTTCGTGGTGAAGCAGGAGCTTTCTTTTTTTTAATAAGTACAAGGTGATAGTGTCAAGAGGCAAGATACAAGGCAGGGTTAACAGGAAGAGGTTCTGCGATGAGAGGACTTGATCATGGGTATCTGTGGATACATACGCGACATTTGAAAATATGAAGGCTTGTCGAATGAGGCATTAGCAAGAGCACATCAACTCGCCTTCCACAGAACGTTTTATCCCCCACCCCTTCCATCAGCGTCTTTATGCATTCTGTTAATCGGTTAGTAGGTTTGAGAAGTTTTGGCTTAGTAAGCAAGCAGATTTTTTGATCTTGGAGCGAGATTATGTAAAATGATGATCATGTTAGCGGATGTTTTCAGGTAAATTATTATGAAGCAAAAAAATAGGTTGCTGTCAGTATGAAACATCGTGATACTTTCTGTGGAACCTTGCAATATCTCGAAAGGAGTACAACCTGAAATTATCTCCTCTACAGAAAATATTGTTGCAACGAATCGCCTTTTTTTCTGAAAACAGCTTCTTGAAGTCAAGTAGCAATATCCTGCCTTAAAAATTCTTCTTCAGCAGAATTTCAACGTCTTAATCATGCCTAAGTATAATTTTTGTCTCGTCGTAATAATTCTGAAGTACTTTAATGCATATAGCGTACGAAGTTTTAGACCTCATCTGTCGTTTTAAACAATCAAATTGTTTCTGAACCATGCAAGTTTAATGAAGACATCTTGAGAGAAAATGCATTTTCAATAAAAAGTGAAAACTCAATTTTATGTTACTGACCAAAATCGTTCAAAAATTGTATTTTATGCACCTACTCGTATTAAGAGAAATGAAAAAAAAGTGTCAGCAATGAGTAGAATTTTTACTTAACTTATTTTGGAACATATTCATTAATTTTACCTACTCTATCTAAAATGATCTACAATAATAATTATTATAAAGTCTAAACTAAATTACTTTATTTGATCTTTCTATAAATCTGAACTAAGTAGCTTTACCTGCGTACCTATCTTAAAATGTTACAAGGTACATGGCTCCGGAATCTTACATTGAATTAAGATAAAACTTTTGCTAATGTCAAGTTTATCACCTGCGTTGTAACCTGCCAATAAATTTTCTTTTAAACGTTTTGGCTACGTTCTTAAATCAATTATTGTACACATCAGGCATGCGAAACACAGTCCAATACGATATTCCACCAATGCAACATAAGATTACATCAAGTACAGAAAACAGAAAGATAGAAAAAGAATTTTACAATTTGACGGAATTTTTTAGAAATATCGTGCTAAAAGAGAAGTAGTGTGAATTATAGAAATAATAACAGTCATTTTTATTCTTTTTACCTTTTTAACTGCAAAAATAGTGTAAGTATGAGTGTTTTTGTTTCCTGAATTAGTGTTTGTTATAGCAGTGAAGTTAGTGTTTCTAAAATAACATTAAAATTGCTATATTTAAGATTTTATTGATCTATAGACGTTATTTTCTTCACAGCGAAATTAAACTGGTCTTAAAATTTGATTTAAGTGCCGTCGACACTAAAGACGTTCAAATAGGTCATGAAAGACGAAGAAAGTGTAGGTAATAATTTGCACATATCTCAACAACATTGAAACATATTAAATTATTGTCTCTAAGCTGCGAGTTTTTCTTGTTATTACTTGTTGTCAAGTAATTTGTTGTTGTTTCAGTTGTCCGAACAAGTTCAAGATACATTTTCAACTCAAATTAAAACCATATCTATGGGGCGATTATTTTAGAGACTTCTCATGGAACACTCTGTACTATATATTAATGGAAATTGATGGTTTGTCATCAATTTGTAGTCGGTTTGGCCCCCTTCAGTTTTGTTCGCTTTTTCATATTCGCCCATACGCAAGAGAAGGTTAAAATGGCAGAGACAGATGCGCTGTTGAATTAAGACCTTCTCAAAAATTCTGAGAAAATTCAAGTCTTGTTTTTTTTATCTCATTTTATTTATCATATTGTGCAGTTAAATACTTAGTCAAACATTCAGTGAAGTACTGTAACGTAGAGGACCCTGGCCCGCTCGTCTTTCGCGAAAAGCCACTGTGTTCGTCTATTTACCTCTGGGTTTCCCCTAATAGGACCGCTGTGTTTTTCTCGTTGTGCTTACGTAGTTTTTACCGTAGTCACCCCTGCTCTTTAATTGAGGTATGCCAGGATTACTATGGCCGAAACGAATGCGCAAAAGAACCTACTATGACTCATGGTATCTCGGTTGATTGGGATTTCTTTCCGAAAAAGCGGGGAAATTTACTGAGACTTGTTGTTAACTGTGGACTTCCTGTCGGATGTCTAAAAGCGAGTGCTGAGCGAGAGAATTCGTTTGCAAGGGCGTAAAATGGTGAAGGGCGAGAGGGGCTGTGATTTTGCATAGAAAATACAAAACAATGGAAAGCGAATCCCTTTCATGAATTTTTCAAACTCTAATCCATTTCGGATTCCACTCTTTTGCACACCTGTGCTTTCTTATTATTTCGTTTTGCTTTTGTTTCGTTTCTTTGGTTACAGACTACCCGGTATATTGCGGGAATGTCTGTCTGACTGCCTACTCAACGATTTTCTTTGCCTAATTTCCTTTTTCTATTTCCTTTGATTTCATTTCAAGCAACTGCTTGAATTAATTAAAGAATACAACCATGTTGGTTACAGACTACCCGGGATATGGCGGGAATGTCTGTCTTGTTTGCCTATTCAATTTCTCGTACGAATTTATCGTGTATTATTTCACCGATTACAATTATTTATGTGTAGACCTCGTACCTATGGCACAGCCGGGAGGATCGCCCTGTATGGCTAGCGGAGTCGCCCGTTTGTCGGACTGTGTTGAATCTCGCGCCTAGATGGACCGGCGGCAAGTTGGGTTACCGACCTACCTTTCGTGTTTGGATACGGGGATTCGGATCGCTTAAGATGGTCTTGCCTTTGGAGGCGTATTCGAGTACAGGGTTGCCACTTCTCCTGAATTTTGATTTTGTATCTTTTATAAAATCGTTTCTTCCGATTCTCTTTTATTTAATGATTTTATTTTCACAGTTGATTTACCTAGTGTGAATTATTTCACCTCCGTTTGATTTAATTCATAACCTGGGTGATACTGTACTTAGTTATCACTTTGTATACCTTGTTGTTATTTGCCTTGTTCTACCTTTTATTGCACCCGTCGATGCTGCCCCTTAAGGCGACTTTTACGTCACATAATTATATTACCTTACTCGTCATTCGAGTGCTTTTCAGATTGACACCTTAATCAACTGTATTATTGTGGATTTTACTACACACCTTAATTTATTACCCAGAGCATGTTGGCTCCGTTCTTTCTCTCGAAAATCTTTGTTCCTCAACGTGATTATTAGCTGACCATACTACAGACCACGACTCTTTAACCATTAATCTAGTTAATGATTGAAAATGCTGGACTTTTGTTTATTATTCGTGTTTAGGCTTGTTTACAGACAAATTACTTAATCTTTTGTATCGGTACCAGCCACCGGTCCGCCAGTAACACGAGTACGTCGACCTATCACCCCAAAGAGCGTAGATAGTATGATGAGAAACATAATAATAGCGTTTGTCACATGAGATTTAGGTGTGTATAAAATCTGGCTAGAAGAGATTCGGAAAAACGACCTTATAATGATCAATTTGGTTTTTGAATCTTAATTGGCTTTACCCACTCTCGAGGCCAGTCTAATTTTGGTGATTTTGATTCTCTATTCGCTGATTTGCCTATCCTACAACTGCGGGTGTTTTATTGCCCCGTGGCGTGCTACGATTTCCACTTTAAAGAGTCATGCTCTTTCTCCGGCTCCCCGAGGTCTCCATCTGGACATCGAGATGAATGCCTCCCCCAACGTGTGGTAATCGAGTACCTATTATGAATCCTAATCTGTATTGTGATGGAACTGGTATTTCCCGACAATGTATGTGAGTAGCGGGTGCTACATCTGACAACGCTGCCTTGCTCTATCTAGAACTGTTCTATCTGTATCTAGGGGTGCTCCGCTACACGATCTTCATTTATGGTGCAAAATAATGGTGAGGGATTTCCTCTCACTTTCTAATATCGTTTAATTTAAAGGGACTGCTTCCTGTCTAACATTTGCACTAAATAAACTCGGTCTCTTGGAAAAATAGGATGACTGAATTATTTCTAATCCTGGGCCGTTTTATTACAGGTTATTAATTCCTGACCTGGGTTTATTTTCTCTCCTAGCTCTATCTCGATTTCCTATACGTGACTTTGTAATTATTTGTTGTTGAGGGATTGCTTCCTGCCGCGGACTCTTTATTGGTTAACGTGATTGAGTAGGTACCTACTAGGTATTTGCTGCTGATGCCGCCCAACTCCTAGTTGATTATTTTACTTGGTTTAAAATGAGATCTGCGCTCGTGGATTTGGTGAATCTGTTTGATTCCTTATTTATGTGGATTTTATTTCGAAGAGAGATCTTCCCTAACTATTTTCTCATTGGGTTTTCCTGGGTTTAGGAGGGAAATTCGGCCGGAGTTCACACAGGCGTCATCTCTGGCTGAATTATCGGGTTAGAATTGTGATTAGAAGTTCTGTTCGGGTGCTATTCGACACTAACCAAATTGGCAACGGAAATTCTCAGGTAAACGATGGAAAACTCAGCCGGAGTTCACATAAACGTCGTCTCTGGCTGAATTTTAGGTTAAAGAAGGAGTTGTAGACCGGAGTTCACACAAGCGTCATCTCTGGCCAACAATTAAAGGGTTAAGGAGTCAGATGCGACCTGCTTGGAAGCTGATCTTCATCTGTCTGGTGCTGCTGTAAGACGTCTGCTTTTATAGAAGCAGTCGCCCGCTTTCTAAACACGACATGTAACAATGCAACTTCTTGGCACTGCCTTATACCGTGATTGTATGTGTTTTATTCCTTATCATATTTCCCTTATCTTAAGACTTGGCGAGTTGACCTCGCGGCTATCTTACTGAATTGTCCTAAACCTGAACTACCTAAATTTTCCTTAAAATCGGCCGACGCTTTCTGTACCTTTCCATTGTGCCTAGCTATTATAATTGCACCGGCTTAACTTTCATCTCGCATTTCCATCTGCCTGCTATTTCGGGATCGCGATGTATTTCCGGCTACCTCCAATTATTAATTCGCTTTATCGATTGGTGTAATTTTCCTTATAGTGGGTGGAGTACCTAGCGACTTACTATTGTCTTTGCAAGGGGTTATTGTTTGACTCACGATTTCACCCGGTCTAGTATGTAGGTCAGCCCATCCTTTCAATGGGCGCGAGGCGCATTTATAAAGACATCTGGCAATGGTTTGCCCTCGTCGTTGCTGCTTTCTCGAAGGACTGAAATGTGACCAGCTAGAGCGATTCTATTTTTCTGAATATTTATTGTGCTAGCAGGGATCGTTTACTTGATGTAACGGTGGGTGGCTGCGTTTTAATTTCCTAACAATTTTACCTTCAGGTATTTACGTACCTATTCTTGCACTATTTGCTTTTTCGATTTGGGCTGATTTAACGAGGGCGATGGAAATAATTTCCTTATCATCCTACCTAGGTGCGATCCATTTCAGTACTGAGTTTTTTTAATTACTGCGGGTGCCGTGTTTAAATTTTATAATTCCGCATTATTGCTTGTTCCATTATTCTTGTTTAATTTTTTTTTTTTTTAGTTCTCACTATATTCTTTCATGACCTATTCTAATAATTCTAGTGCTGATTTCGTCATTATATTTCTAAATTCAGAAAAAGCAATTAAACAAAAACATGACTTATTTAACCATGCCCAATACTGCAGAGCCCCCGAGGGGTTGAAAATTTTCAATCGCGATATGAAACACAGACATAAGCCAACTTAGTACAATTTTTGCTCTTTTTTTTTGAGAAGGGACCAAAAATGACATACATTTGCATAGTTCAGATTGATGATCGGATATGCGTCTTAATAATAATGAGCATGCTTTACTATTTAGAATTTTCCATTCAGTACCACATGACAGTTACATATGACATTTAAATACCCTGTTTTCCCTTTAATCACGACCCACTTCGTTAGATTTTGTACCGTTCAATCGAATATTGGAAAGTCGACGCTCTTGATCTGGAAAAGAAACAGGTAAAAAGCACAAAAATCAACAATGCAACATGCAACTAATCAAAGTATTTTTTGTTAAGGTAGGTATTATAAAATATGTGTGTTGAATTAACATAACGAGGGTATATTATGATATATTGACATTATAATCTAATTAGGTAGACTGATAAAAAATAAACATAACTTGTGTTTATTTATTGTTTGTAAGTACTGTAAGTATTTATTTTGTATCCAATGAAGTTTAATGATATCAAGTAATTGATAAAGAACATTATTATAATAATTTTTTCACATGTTTCTATTTCTCTTTAGCAAGGATTCGACTTTTCTTGAAGAACCTTTTAAATGGTCTGCTTAACGAAGCAGGGAAAATGATACGTAATAGTTAAAAATTTTAGTTAACCTCTTGATAAGGGCTTCCATGATATGATATTCGAAACTTCTTTATAACACCTATTAATAAAACTTGTTTGAAACTTCGTACAAGTTCTTCATTAGATGTAGGCTAAGTGTAACAATTAACGTCGTCTGGTATGCATGAAAAGCGAAGACCCTTTACCATGTTAAGCCATTATATTTCATGTAAGATTACACAGATTAATTTAACACAAAAGTTTGAAGATGCTCAAATCTGTGCTTTATTTTATTATTAACTTTTATATCAATCACACCTTTTTGACCAATCAATACGCCATTGAATAAAACTATTAACCATGAAACAAAAATATGCTTTCAGACACTTGCAGAATTGATTTCAATAAAATAGATGCATTGACTAATTCTGGAGAATCGCAGACTCAGTTTCTTCAAAGATAATAATTGAAACGTCCCATATCTTAAAATACTTTTTTGTTTTCAATCTTTAGTGTACCCTGTAAATATTATACAAAGCTTTTTTTAAAGCTTAATGTAAGACTTTCCAAAGAGAGTCACAAAACATGAAAACAAGAAACATCTAAAATATCAATGTACTTTGTCTGTAATAAATCATTAGACATAATTTTATGAAATAATAAAATTATCTTCTATTTTATTGCGTTCATAACCTTTAGCTTTTACCAGCTATTCGGCCAGCATATTTATAGAATGATGTCTAAGAAAATGTAAAGCAAAATGACGTGTGAAAGGTGGAATACTCTATAACACCCACTATCTTATCCTTCTTATCGACTGCACTAGGTAGTAGGAAATAGTGAAGCAGCCATTCAATTAGGCAGAGAAACGATAAAAGTGGTGTGTTTATGTTCTGTTTATTCTCTCTCTTTCTCTTCGTCGGCAAGGGTGTAATCTCCAGTCGGTGGTAAATTGAAAATCAATTTAGAGTTTGCATGCCTACAGACTGCAGGTGAGTACTAAGGTAGAGGTACTTAACGCCTTGTAGTAGTAGGTAGGTACTACATGATTACGCTAAGAGGACCTGGGGAGATCGTTAGAGACGGTAGATGATGATTAAGAGGTTACGGGAGTGTATAACGGTCTGGTATGGAGGAACAGGAGGGTAAATAGAATGAGACTTGGAGTGTTGGAGTAATTTGGAGGATTATTGCACTAGTTTAGGGTATGTATTCTGCTGAAGTAGATTTAATGATATAGATGGGCAGTGGATGCTTCGACATGAAATAATTGGAATTTATAGATGGTTTCGTGAGATATATTGAATGAAGTTTTAAAGTAGATATATCTTTAAGTTATGAGCGATTGAAGAAAAAACGTAACTATATCTTCAGTTTATTTTAAAACATCAAAAAAAAATTATAATCGCTATTCTTCAAACTTAGGAATAACTAGATAGGTATAGACAGCCAAAATATCTATTTCAAAATTTAGTCACATAAATAACCAAGACAGCAACACATACATCGAACAGAAATCATGGTGCAGGTGGTTAAATCAAATCATACATTCATGTCATAACTGAATCACGATCACAAAATACACACTACACAGACAAATTTTTTAGTAGGTATATAACACACCACCAGTTTCCGAACCTTGGGAAGATTTATAAAATTTCGTTTGATGTGTCTTTCATGTGTGTACATCTGATGATTCTGGCCTAGATAGCAATGCAGTCTTCTTCATCTGGAGTAATTTAATAAAATGTAAACAAAGTTTAACCAAAATGCTTCATCAAATTAAAAAGTATAGTTAAGTAAAAACATACATTACAAATTGAAAAGGTTTGTTTTATTTTTATTATTCGTTTAAGTTACTCTTAATATCTATTATTTATATTGGGTGATCAATCGGTCAAATATTACTTCTGCTCTCCTTGATCTGAATGAGCAATGCCTTCCATTTCGCTTTTAAGTTGAAGTTGCAATCTTAATAATGGTACCATTTGCTTTTATTCTTATCAACAAGTCCTACAACCAAATAGCTTCTTCCTTCTGTACTCCAGCTCAAAGCGAATGGAAAGAATTGCCGATTTTTATGCGAGATGTTTCGTTTTCTCTATGATTTATTTAGGTTAGTGACGTGATTTTTCTAAGAGATCTTAATGAAAGTTAAATATTAAAAAGAACTGTATTATAAAATAAATTGAATAAGTATAAACATAAACAGCTTAAGCCAGCAAGTGCCATTGTAACTGCCATCAATTTTTGTAAACCAGCAACTGATTATTAATGATTGTACGTGTAATGATGTTTTTCTTGGGGTTTTGGCTTTGATGTAGGTAACTGATTTTATATTCATAGGTAGAATCGAATGTCATCATTTTAATCGGTAAGGAACAATATTGACATTTTTATTGTTCCTAGTGTTTAATAAGCCAATTAATTGGTCTCTTCATTTTCAAATATTAATTCTATTTATTATAATATTATTGACCTTACTTATTTTATGTAATCATTTAGACCATACTGTATCTTACCCACTGGCAAAAGAATATTGCAACAATTTTGAAAAAAAAACTTTTCATAGCAGCAAAAGTACGTTAAAAAATATTTTTCTGTAAATTTACAAAATTGACTACCATTTACAAAATTATTTATGAAACAAAACCTTTTGAAAATAATTTTTGGAGAATAAAATAATAAAATAATTTTGGTTAAATGATCAAAGGCGAAGAAAAATGCTTATTACAGTGGTGCAAACAGAAAAACTATTGGGAGTCGTGAGATATTAAAAAAAAGGCCTAAATGGTTTGCGTTTAATGTGAGTAGCTTATTATGACAAGTGAAAATTGACATATTTCGAATTTCAAACGTTTCATGTTCTATTCTTATCTATAGAAATATTTTTTTAAATTTTATTTATTTGGTTTTAAACAGCGGTTTTTTCATCACCCCCAGATAGTCTGTGATCACCCCGCTTAAACATTTCAACTACACAATAGCATACCACAGGAGACAAGATGATAGAGACACGTAAACCGTTTTACGATATCTTGAGCCGTTTTTGTTGTAAATGGCTTTGAATATCGAAAAATTGCGGTTTAAACGCAAGTCGTTTAGACCATTTTATTCGATTTACTCCAGACAATATGAACATGATACACGGTTTCATATTTCAAAAATTGCTTTTTTTGGACTTTCAATTTTTATTCTGTTTTCATCACTATAATACGCGGCAAAGATTCTTCACTTTTGCTAATTTAACCGACTTTGTAGCTTCAATAATAACAATAACGTAGTTACTAACGGTGCACAGAAAAAAAAAAGAAAATAGCAGATATTTCATCACTCTGTATACATATTTACTTAACGCCCATGGTGGCTTTTGATCTGCATAAATAGATGAATAAAATATTTGAATGTCAGCAATTTTAACCGAGGGCTGGCTTCTATATGATCCATGCGGGGTCCTTTATTATCAAATAACCAAACACAAACAAATAAATGACCTGATAAATATATAAGTTACGTTTTATTAGTTTGCTGTTAATTTTTATATATTACGTTAGCGGGAACTTTCAGTTATAGGTTTGAAACTTTACTGCAAATCTTTGCAACGTCAGACGTCCCTAAAGTTGGAAGAGCAGGGTCAGCAGAACATAAATTTTATAAAACCACAATTAGACACTAATTAAACGCTAATTAAGTGCACTAATTAAAATTTTAATGCTCCATTTTTTCTAAGAAAAACGACATGTTCTGCCAGCTTTAGATATAAAAGCTAGCAGAACATGAGTTCAAAAATGCCTGAATCAGCATGATATCCATGTCAAAATGCTCGAACAATTAAACGCTAATTAAGTGCACTAATTGAAAATTTCGAAAATTTGTATCATTTTTAAGTTTTGAAAATTCCGAAGTTTATAAGTTGCCGAGTTTGGGAAATTTTGAAGTTTTTCTTCAATTTCTATGTTTCATGATTTTGGAGTTATAAGCATTTTTGAAGTTGCGAGGTTTGAAATGTTTTAAGTTCTGGAGATTCGAAAATTTTGAGTTTTCTGGAATTTTGAAGGAATTTTCAGTTCAGAATGTTCTGAATTTTTTGTTTTTAATTTTTTTAAGTTTTGAAGTTTGGAAACAATTCAAAGATTTACAGCTTAGGACCTCCAAAAATTTTGTTTCAAATGTATGGAAGTTTAAAAATTTTCGAAAGTTCTGGGAATTTTGCAATTAATGCAATTTTGAAGTTTGGAAAACGTAGAGATTTTTAAAGGTTTTTAAAGATTTTAAACGGTTTTTAAAGAATTTGTAAATCTTTCATGTTTTGAACTTTTTATAGTTATATAAAATGTTTGACATTTCTGAAATTTAGGGAATTTTGAGTAATTTCAAAATTTAAAAGCTTAGAAGTTTCGTCAATGTGATGAATTTTTCTATGAATTTTAAAGTTTAGGCTCCCCGAAAGAAAATTTCTTTCTATAAAAAAAACAACATTTTTGCCTGATACCTTCAACATTTATATGGCAAAGGGGTGCTGGACCGAATTTAATTTTGCCCCGCGCTCCAAAAAGCTTTGACCGCCTCTGTTTGGTACGGTCTTTGACAGTATTTTTCTCTTTATTATTGCAGGAAACTTCATGTTCATTGAGGTCAGAAGACACTGACTTACAGTTCATCGGTTATTTATTGGCGGAGAATTATCGGAATTAATCTGGACTGATAGCAAAAATATTGATTCAGGCAGTGGTGTGCAAAAAATGATGCTTAGAACTCTCACTATGGACAAAATCTTGGTAATTTTCACCTGATAATATTCAATATCAACCACGCCGCCTATGGCAGGTGCAATTGGATGAACGTTTTAAATGATAAACACTCATTATCGAGACAATTACAATGATAAGAGCGAACAAAAAATCGAATGTTCAGGGTGATCCATGCAAAAGTGTAAAATTATTTCTGTTCTCTATACATTTAGATACGACTTTTTTGAATCACGAGTATACCGATAAAAATTTTATTGCTTATCGACTTTCAAGAATTCTCCGCCAATACAATCGATGAACTACACGTAAAGACGTCAAGCTGGAAACTATTCCACAATCTTTTTCAATAATCAAAATTTTCGAATCTCCAGAACTTCCTGAACTTAAAACCTTTCAAACTTCGCAACTTCAAAAATGCTTAAAACTTCAAAATCATGAAACATAGAAATTCCTAAAATTCAAAAACGACCAGAGCTTCAAAAACTTCAAAATTTCCGGAACTAGAGAACTTTATATAAATATTAATATAAAACTTAACATTAGTATTTTAATATGAGCATTAATATTTTAATTAGAGCATTTAATTAGCGTTTAATTAGCGTCTAATTGTGGTTTCATCAAATTTATGTTCTGCTGACCCTGCTCTTCCAACTTTAGGGACGTCAACGTCAGTGCACTTCGAAATTACGTTGCTGAAATACGTTTGCGTGCGCTTTCAACTTGCTGAAGCATTGCAGCTGCAACATTACTATGTTAGCTTTCTGCACTCTCCGGATAATTTACAAAAGTGACTTTTCTGAATCCAAGCTTTCCGGAAGGTTATAACAATTTATAAAAAATTAAATTTGAAAAAGTAATGGACAATCAACTTTGATGCAACATTTTGCAATGTTCAGTGGTTGCATAGAGACGTAATAACTATAGCTAATAGCAAATAGAGTATTTTGTAATAGTACAACGACTATATTTTTTCAGGAATAACTACAAACCTTAAAAACCCTTACAATCATTAATAATCACAGGGCAGATAGATGAAGCCATTGCCTAAATTTCTTTGTTGACAACAGTATATTTTGAGACAAGAAAAAATTTTGACATAGAGGGTGCCCGGAAATAGCATGCAGTAGGCACCTAGAAAAGGAGGTCATTCTACATAAAAGAGAAGACTTCTTGCTATAAACTTATATAAACTTATAGGCCAGATATGAGATACAAAAATGTTCAGCTCTTATACATACTTTATGCTCATATTAAATAAAGGGTTTTAAAAAACTTCAGCGGCGTAAATTTTGGGTACTTTGTGGGTTTCAAGCACCTAATTTCTCCGCTAACTTCTACGCCACTGGAATAAATGCCATTTAAGAAAGAGCTTTTGAACCACCCATCTCTTCTAGAGCAAAAAGAAGCTCCTGGTTACCAGCTCTAAAGTTAATCGTTTTCGAGGAAAACGGGAACTTATGATGAAAAACTCGCTCTGGGTGTTTTAAAACATGTATCAGAAAATGAAGGACAAAAAACTTAAATATCCGTCAATGGCACATGAAAAAAATTTAGTCAGCATTCAAAAAGTAACTAGGTGCCATTAAAGATATGCGTGTACAAAAGCTGAGCTCTGTATTTCAAACGGTTCCCGAGATATCTTCAAAAGACTGGAAAAACAAAAAAAATTGACACCTTATATCTCAAAAACGGTACGTCTGGGCATATAAGTTTGTAAGAAAAAATAGACTTATTTCTCTCCTTATAATCACTTCCTTTTCTATAGGTACCTGTTATTTCCGGGCAACTGTATTTTCAGTAAAAACGCAACTTTCATTAAAAAACTTTTTACAAACTCTCAGTCCCTTAGAATAAACTAACAAAATTTTTATTTTCATAAAATCATTTGCAGAAGTTACCCAATTGGAATTTAAAAATCATTTCAACCCGTTTTAGTACTGGTAAACTTTTAACTCATTTCAAAAGTTTTAATAATTATTGGGTTTCCTTGAAATAAATAACAGAAAACATTTCATTAAACAGACATCCTGATTTAAATATTCCATAAACTGCGATGACTCAAATAAAGAAACTCTGTCATTTTAGATCATTGATGACACAAAACTCTCTCAGAAGCAAAAAAAATCAAAACAGCAGAAGCGCCTTTCTTATTGTGTTTCTTAAGAATTATTTATAATTTATTTTGTATCATCGTTTCAATTCGATTGATTAAATTAGGATATCTGCTTAGTGCATGTTTAACCAGTTTTTAGCCTTAATAAAAAATAACAAAGCTTTTTTCTCACAAGAACTGCACATTTTAGTAACTTACCCATTTTGGGCGGGGGTCCAATAGCGTCCTTGGGATGGTTTGATTTAATGGCGTTCATGCGCCTATTTTGAGCTACAGTTTGGTTGGGTGGACAGCTTCCCGGAGGGGCTTGGCCACCTGGCGGCGCCTGGCCTGGCAATCGTGGCCCCCTTGTTGGCTCAACTGGCAGTACTCTTCGCCGTTTCTTGGGCAGTTTAGCACGTGCCTGCAGAAAGAAGCAGCGGTTACGATCTTGAAATTAGATTAACGAAAGTAATGAAAATAATTAAAATTTCCCTAGGGTTTCTGAATATTTAATTAGCACTGAGTTTTCAGGTTAGATTTAATAGCCATTTTTATAACGACTACCTTTTACCAATATTTTCTGTCCTGATCAAATCAAAAACGTTTCACGAATTTAGAACATTTTAGGCTTAATGGAAAGCTCAGTACTTAATAAATTTGGACTATGAATAAAAGTTGAAAGGTGTTAACTCACAAACGCAGGGCTGCGGCAGCAGGAGCGGAGCGATCCGAGCGCGAACACGTAATAATTATGCAGCGGGAAGTGCATGAACACAAATTCATCCGTTTCGATTCATGCATTTCCAGCTGATTTACATAATTATTACATCCCGCACTCGGATCGTTCCGCTACCTCGGAGCGGAGCAATTAGGCTGCGGTCGCCTTCAATAACATATAACTTTGGTTCAATTTTCTCCAAAGTGTTTTTGAATGCTGGTAAAAATACACTAAATAAAATTATTAAACACGTCGTTCCAGTCACATGGGATCGTTTCTATCACTTAAATAAATATTTATTTTTAATTATTGAATTTGAGTTAAAAAACTTTCATCGTCTAATGTTAGATTTCTTTCCAAACTTAATTAAAACTGCTTAAGGAGGACGTGTAACAAAACACCGAACTACCACCGTCCGTTAATAGGGTGTGTACTACTGTGTAGTACTACTGATGAGTACAAATTCCCTTCCGAGAAAATTGAATGACGTTAAGTCAAATGGATTTCGTGTTACACTAATAAGGATTACTCAGCAAGACCCGAACCTACTAGAGCATAAGATAGAAGGAAATTGTATTAGTTCTCACGAAATTGTTACCTCCGGTTCGTGACTGATTTTCATTTTGTTAAAATTAAACTGAGACAGGATTCACATTCACAGGCACCATAGAATATTATCTGAAAGACGGTGTTAAATTTGTATTTTGTTCCAGACATTTCAAAGGCAAGACACAGTGTTGCCAAAATTTATTCACAATAAGCTCTGTATTATTACTTATCTAATCTATAAGTAAAGTGTACCTTCTTGGTCCGACCCCTGACTATAATTTGACTGGTAAAGTATATCATACATGTTGAAAGTTAAGAGTTATTTTTGAAATAGGAATCATTTTGTGTGGAGACTACTCGGGGGATACAGACTTTCCGATTACTTACATGAAGACCTTTTAGGCTAGTCTAAGAAGGCAAAAAAAATCGACTCCCATTTCTTTGCACTGGATCAACATATTTGCAACTCGATCTAAATAATGACGAAGGGCGTGTAAAGACCGTCAAGAGGAAACTTTTTTTTGTTAGTTAAAGTTTTCGAGTTACACTTGTTGCTGTAATATTGCGCATTTTTGATTTTTTTTCTTTACTCTAGTTTTCGCATTTTAAAGCCCAAACAAAAGTCAGTTCTGGTAACTCCTTCTTCAGTTACAATTTCCATATTGAAGTCCAATTTACTCTTTTGGATCTTATAGAAGGTTCAGCTCGAAAACCGTTTTAATGCAAGAAAGCACGTAAAATCCTAAATGGAAGAAGTTTGTATCTTGAGAATATCAATTTGTTCAATGGGATGAAGAGAAGATAAAATAAATAATATGAAGTTCCTGCTTTTAAACCCAAACCCAGTTCTGGAAATTTCTTCTTCAGTATTAATAACTTTAATTTAAATGTCTTTTGGATCCATTTCCTTAAAAAATTCGCCTCGAAAAAAGACATGGTGCCTAAAGCACGCACAATGCTAAATGGCATAAGTTCGCCGCTGCTTGAAAATACCAATATGTTCAATACAGGGTGTCCCAGCTTATTCGAAGCGGTCTCTGTGGGCCAAACGATGGATTTTTTCCGAAAAATTTTTGCAAATTCAATTACAGAATCACAATGGTCATAATTTAAAATTATTTTGGAGTATAAAGGAGTGTCCCATATGACAGTGACATATCAAAGTTATGTTTTTTTAAATGGAAAGCTCCTATGTTATTGCAGTTTTAGATTATCTGAGAAGAGGAAATAAGATTGACTTTTACAGTTGGTGTTTAAATTCAGAAGTTTTTGAGTTATAAACAAGTGAACATGGTAATTTTTCAAGTTCAAGGCCCTGTACAACGAAAACGGTTCAAGATAGAGAAAAACGGCTTACATATCCCTATTTTAACTTTTTATGTACTATCTTATGGTATAGGAACATTTGTACTTTCTTTCATTTTTTTATTTGAAGACGCGTGGAGAAATCTCAGAATTTTTCAAATTTTTTATCACCCTGTATAAACATTTCATCTACATCATAGGATAGAAAATGAAAAGTTAAAATAGGGACATGTAAGCCGTTTTTCTCTATCTCTAGCTGTTTTCGTTGTACAGGGCATTGAACTTCAAAAATGACGATTTTCACTTGCTTATAACTCAAAAACTTCTGAATTTAAACACCAACTGTAAAAGTCAATCTTATTTCCTCTTCTCAGATAATCTACAGATAATCTAAAACTGCAATAACATGGGAGCATTCTATTTAAAAAAACATAACTTTGATATGTCACTGTCATATGGGACACTCTGTATACTCCAAAGTAATTTTAAATTATGGCCATTGTGATTCTGTACTTGAGTTTTCAAAAAGTTTTTTGAAAAAGTCCATCGTTTGGCCTACAGAGACCGCTTCGTATGAGCTGGGACACCCTGTATAATGAAGATAGTTTTGATGATTCACCAGACTTAGACATTTTTTTTTCACCAGACAGCGTCAATTACTTAAAGGATAATTATACAACAAGATAAACTTTTCACGCCATTCCCAGGCATTCTTGATTACAATGAAGATTTTTTTAAATCGGGGCCCTACTAACGTACTTCTGATTTGTTGTTTGGGTAAATTTAGTGCTGACGTTGTGTTTTATGGTTTTATGTAGCTGAAATTAGCCTTCATTAATGAAGCATGCAAATTCGGTGCACATTGCAGGAATTATGTTAATCATAAATCGGATATAATGGTCTATTGTGATAGAATTTACATAACGGAGCAAATCAGACAATCAGACGTAAGTGGAATTGTATCAGAATCTACGTAACCCCGGACTGGGTAGTGTAATCTAGAATCATAATAATAATATTATTGCTGTTTGATAATAAGTGACAAAACACCTCCGCATTAAAATCTTGCCAAAATTGGTTTTCCATCGTGTAATGTTATGGGTATGGATAAGTATAAGTCTTGAATCTCTCAGAATATTGAGGTAACAGAAAATTTACATTCAATCCTCAACTCTAGGTGTATTTGCTCTGCTACATTTTCTTTGTGCTACTATATTAACGTGAAATATTAACGTGACATAACGTGAGACGATATTCCAAGCCCTTCAATGGAGAGAGGTGTAAATGCATTTGAAAATACATCCCCACCAAACAATTCTACACATCTCATGGTTACAAAGACAGATAAATGCATCAAACTTCCTACCATGGTTAGCAAATCTGGTGAGCTGCTTTGATATGGGGGAGATGAAGCTGAAGTACATCGGTCTTGTCATGAGGAGAAAGTACAAGAAGGACGTCAGAATTCATGGTTGAATGACCTATGACGATAACACTAGTGGAACCAATATCCGAGATTTTCGGGGCTGCAGTCACGGTAACCAGTTGAAGCGCCCATAGAGACACAATTTTTTCTGGTTACTTATTATCAAAGCTATGTCAAATGCAGGCTAACATTTTCAAGTACCTACTTATGTGTATTATGTAAATCTGTTGAACAATTCTATGAAACTTGAGAATGTTGTAAGAGAAATTAAATAAACCTATTGATATTTTGACTTTCTGAAGTTTTTTTTTTATAATTCATGACCTTCTTACCCACCTCCATATAAATACATCAACTTTACGTTAAACTGTTTTTCCAACAGCTTACCTGCGTGTGACTGTAATACATGGCGAAGTTCGACACAATAACAGGCACGGGTAATGCGATGGTCAACACACCGGCCAACGCGCACAGAGCACCCACAAACATCCCTATATAGGTCTTAGGCACCATGTCTCCGTAACCCACAGTGGTCATCGTGACCAGCGCCCACCACAGACCCAGAGGTATGCTCTTGAAATCGTTCTCCGGATTAGTCTGTATTCGTTCCGCGTAGTACACCAAGCTGGCGAAGATTACAATGCCCAGCACTAGGAAGAACACCAGCAGGGTCAGCTCTTTGGCAGAGGCGCGAAACGTCTGGATGAGGATCTTCAGACCAGACGAGTGCCGTGTCAGCTTGAAGAGTCGCATGATGCGGATAATGCTGAAGAACTCCATGATGTCGGCGTTCTCTAGGTGCGAAGCGAACTTGCGCAGGATCAGGTCGATGTAGAAGGAAGCCGTCGCGATGTAGTCGATTATGTTAACGGAGGAGTTGATGAATTCCCATTTGTTTGGAGATGCAACGAATCTGGAAAAAGGTCAACAAGATCAGGCATGTATATTTATAACATCGAATTATTTAACGAAATGAGCAGCTTACTCATCAAAAAATTACCCTTACCGACCTAAAAAGCTAGATATACTCGGTACTTTAATAATAATTTAGAAAACTAAATCCCATGACTAAACTTGTTAGCGTTGGAATTCCATGTTATATCCGACGTATTTTTTGTTATCTTCCTGGAGTTGAGCACAAAGTTCTATGTTGGAGTGTATTTTTTTGCTTCATGTCTTTTTATTCAACAAAACCTATTACGTGGTATATTCAAGGTTAACATTCTAGTCTATAAAACTCGATGAAGAAAACCTGCATATGCCAGTAAGTTAACAGTAGAAAATTCGGCCAATTTGCACTGAATGGGAATTGTTTCGTTTTGGCTTGCTTTCAGCAGTACTGAAACTTTCTGCAATATTCTTTCGTAGACATGGATGTAATTTTTTTTATTATTTTCTTTCTTATTCTTGCGTTGTCCGAGTATTATTTTACTCGAGAGTTCCAGGTCTTTCATTCAACCTAAGCTGGTTATAGATTTGCACCCTCAATACTGAATTGAATGACAAAATAATATAGAATATTCCATCGATTTTCATGAAACGCTAACCGGTGATTAAACTATTTTTGTCTAAACTCTAACAACTTTAACCTTGATTTTTAAAAACTGACTCTTCTCTATTACCTCTAGATAAATATAGTATATCGGACATTATAGATCCATTACAAAGCTGCAGTAGTGAATATTTAATAAGCCGGTACAGTGGTACCGTTATAGTTAATTTAATATAAGACCTTTATTTTTGACCGCCATAGTTTAGATTTCGTGCTTTATTCTTAAAAATTTTTACATTATTTTTCCATAGTTATTTATAAGTTGACTTAAGAACGACTCAAGTCTTTATTATGTGCTTTATATGTATATGGCCACCACTTATTTCAAAATTATGACGATAATATTTAACACCAATTTAGAGATTGGTACATATAATTATAACTAAAGTTACTTCAGAGCTGTCGTAATAATTACCCTCTTACAAAATATCTCTGCATGGTAGCAACGACATTTTGAATATAATTGCTACTCTTTCAACAATTTATGTATCTTAGAACTACCGGCAAGCATATTATTAAAGGCATATTATAACTGACAATGTCTTTAACCACACCTCTTAGTAATTCGAGTATCTACCTCATACCTAAGTAGTACAATAATTGTTATGCATTACGTTATCTTCAACAATCTATAGCGTTATGAATAGGGATATCAGTTATTACAGATTTTACAGTCCGTTAAACGGGAGAACAACCTGAAATAGAATAGTACACAGAGCAATGATATATTCGAGGATTCGATAAAGGGTGTGACTGTGGTCTACTCTATTTAAAGAATAATTAGTCTATTTACATAAATTTCCTTGCGATAGATACCTCTACATGGCGATTCCTAAAAAATGCCAGATCAGCTTATGGTCCAGTGAAATGCAGTCAATTAGGTAATGCAATCAAAGCGGGAAAAAAGAAATTTTGTGTACGTGAAGGGTGGTCGATGGAAAGTATAAATCCAAAAATGCGACCTCCTACTGCTTGTGGAATGGCAAAGCCGCGATTTTGTTTTTAAGGGATGAATTTGTTTTTTTTTTTACATTTTACGATGTTAATTGACTTTTTAGCGAAAAAAGTGTCATAACTTACTTTACAAATAAAAAAAATCTCTACAAAAACTACAAGTAATTAATTAAGGAAAAGGGGGATGAAAAATCCCTAATTTTGGAATAACTCTATTTTTTCTATCGCGATCTGAAAATAATTTTTCTACAATTAGAAATTATGAACATCTTCATAATAATAACTGAATAATAATTGGACTAATGATTATCACGCAGTAGCGCGTCAGTCATAAAGTCGCGCGATTCAGCGTAAAAAAAATTGATATTCATTTTCAATCTAAAATTAGGTGCAAGTTTGTACCAATTTCGGCGAAATTTATACAATATAAAGGCTGATCTATTGTATTTCGCCCAGTTTTTAGCCAAACATTAGCCAAAAAATTTCAATCAAACAATGTTTGGTTTGGAGATAATCATTGTTTGGACACGAATGTCACCTACCACCTCACCCCATCGAGAAACCTATTACGTGGGGTTGGGGAATGGGGGGGACTTCAAAACGTTGAAGAATAGGAAAAGCTATTTTACTATGATTTTGTATGGATTAAAATATAAAATTATTGCCTGACACATTTTTCATCCGCTGCTTCATTCACCCCCAAAAATGCAGGTCAAGATCAAGTGATCCATTTTAATTCATTATTATTTTATTGATTATTTTATTTATGAATTATCGAATTATCTCAATTCTCAATAATTATTGTAGTTTTGATGATACGATTAATGGTTTTGACAGCAGACGGTTACCTAAATTAAACCCCAATTGATAGCTGTGACAGTTCAAAAATTTATTAATAGATTAATCATTAAAATAATAGTTATTTATTATACAAGAGAAAAAAGTGATAGATTTTAGCTCGAGATGTGATTTCGATGTCCCCGACGCGTTTAGCGGAGGGGACAAACACATCGAGAGCTAAAATCGCACTTTTTTCTCGTGTGTAATATACAATTTTTTTCTGCGAGAAGAAATATCAGTGTTAGAATGTCGAAAAACGTAGTTAGATAACTGAAAATTATGTCGGAAAAATGATTTATGTTAAACTTGGATTTTCAAACTGTCTTTTATCGTAATTGACGTTGCCTGAGTAACGAAACGATTTAATTATTACATAAACGTCATATTAATGTAATTAAAATTAAAGACAGTTTTGCAAAGATTCTTGTTAGTTTTCGATGAGTGAATTTAATAACATGGATAGTGATTATTATGAAAATTCCCTTAATAATTGCCACTTGGATAATAAGGTTTACGTATAAGTTTAGAATTAGAAAATTGTAAATATTGAACCAATTGCCGTATAGATGAATTATATTATTATTCTTGTATTGGTTTTTAGGTTCTCAGGCTTACTCTTGTAGTTATTAATAAATAGTTGACGTTTCGGGATTGATTAATCCCTTGATCACATATTTAATTAATAAAATAGATACAATAAAAATTATTTTAGAACCTAAAAACCAATACAAGAATAATAATATAATTCGTATAAGTTTATATATAATAAACTTTCCTTTACGTATATTTGATATAAATTTAATGATATCTGAGTGTTAATAGTAGCTATACCTAAGCCGCCATTTCGGGGAAATAAGTACTCATTTATTTCCCTGCTAATTCATTTATTTCCCCGATAAGATGCAGCTCATATAATGAGGCATTTTTCTACCTGTCAACGGAGAAAAAAGGTCAAACTTATAGCCCGTCGCAGAAAAAAAAAATTATTTAAAATGCACAGATCACTCGATTTTGATCTGCATTTTTGGAGGTGAGGATAAAAAAATGTTTCAGGCAGTAATTTGATGTTGTTTCATACACAAAATCATAATCCGCAATAAAAAATGGCAGTTCCCATTCAAAATATCAAAGTTACCTCACCTCCTCACGATGGGGTGGGATGGGGGGTGATTTCTGTGCCCAAACGATGTACCACTCCAAACCAAGATATTCCACAATGTTCCTACAATTACACAATTACTCGTACAAGGTAAAATGTCATAGAAATCAATACTAAAGATCTTTTCAGAAATTGTTCATTTTTATGATCGTTATTGAAGCGTGTTTTATTAGAAAAAGCTTTCATGGGTTCCTACATTGTGGAATATCTTTTTGTCCTACAACAAAAACGTAAGCTTTTCTCCTCCAAACAAAACGGGATACTTATATCAAACCACGTTTGTAAAAAAAAAACAAAATGTCAAATTTGCATGAAAAGCAGTGGCGGAGAAATTATGAAATTAAAAAAGGTATAAACACGCCCAGATCTGTGCCACTGGATTGGGGAATTTTTATTAGTATCAAATCATGTATTTTAATTAGTGCAACATGTAAAAATTTTAGATCTTGAAAAAATATTAAATTTTTCGAAGAAATTTAACACCCTAGACAACTAAAGCTACAATGACAAATGTCTCCCGGGGTTTTTTCACCTATTTTTGCATTTGCTAAATGCTTTTCAAGTTCGTATTCATTAATACTCTGTATATTAACGTTTACAATATTTGATATAAATGAGATTTGGCCTCAGCAGAAATTTTATAGACTTAAATCGCTCGGCGAATATGTTTGTATATTTTTTGTCTGGCTTGAATTTTCTTCCAAATGATTTTACCAAATTTTCGAAAACAATTTCATCACTTGAACTGCAATAAAGTAATTGCTGTTTCTATATTCGAGTTCTAAATTTCTTCGTGCAAAATAATTGTTTAATAATTTTTTATTAAACATTACCTAAGTCGACTATATCTAGGATTAGATCCTAGAATTTAATTAGTCACTTTTGCTTTTCTTATGACTGCGTATCAGTTTTTCATGACATTCCCCCAAAAAAACTCAAAGAAAGCAAAAGTCTCACTAACCCAAAAAATTTCAAATTTTTTTTTTCACCGAATGACGTCAATAGGACGTCATTTTGCTTGCCTTCTCGTTCTTCGGTTAATGGTTTTTGCCTATAACATTATTCAATTAAAACATGTTCTTTTTTCGAAAAAATAAAAATAAACATTTTTTGTTTGTTTTTTGATTTGATTTAAATTTTAGTTTAAATTGATTTTCGTAACACTGAACAAAATTTCGGAACAAAATTGAAAACCATTTTATAGATGGAAATGAGACCAGATTGAAATAATTTTTTTTCACACTATTTTTAAATTATTGAGTTTGCTTATCGCATAATACATATTATGTATTATTTTAACCGTACGAGAAATTTTTTATAAAGTTTCAGTCATTTACCTTGCCAGAAATGATTTGCTTCAGGCTGCAACACAACATAAATATGGAACTAGAGAGAACAGTGGGGATAATATAGGGCAGCCCACTGTTAGAAAGACTATAGGACAGAGATCATACTACTTCTGTGCTACTTCATAGGACATAAAACTTATAAAACTTTGTCAGTTACACTGAAAAACAGCTTAAAGCATAAAAATGCAGCGAAGAAAATCACTATGTGGATGATAGAAAATAGACCCAAGTTAATAAGATAGAATTATTTTTTCTGATTATATTCATGTCTTTGAATTTCGTGTATTGTTTTTGTTGTTTTTCTTTCCTTTGTTTTCCAATACATGAGATATATACCTGTTAATCTGTTAATCGGGAGTGCTAAAATATTATAATAGGTAACATATAACTGCACGGAAACTTCAGACAAGTTTTTAAACTTACGCAGTTTCCGAAGCAGATGTTTTTCACATTTGGTATATTTATTATGTCTGCATTACATATTGAAAGTTTATTTTGTATATGATTATCGTATTGTATTATTTGAAATATTTGAATGGTTAAATAAACTTTATTATTATTATTATTATTATGTGGAGAACATTAGCAAGAGGTAAATCATTTTTCTGACCTGACGAGAATTTCGAAGGTGAACCATGCGTTGCATATGCACTCGATGTAGAAGAAGACGACATGTGCGTCCGTATCCACCTTGTCGATGAAGAAGTCAGTGCCGTTCAAGGATGTGCGCACAAAATTATGAGTCAGCTTCGGGACCTTCATGTCCGGGTGAGTCTTCAGGCAGAATGACAAGATCGAAACGCAGATGAAAAACACCGACAGGACTCCTATCACCTGTAAAGCAAAATTAAATGCAAAATTTTGTTTTATAAACATGTAAAAGTACTCGTATGATACATAGTTAATAAAAGTGTGTCTCTATTATGTTGATCAAGTTTTTTGGAGGAAAACGTGTTCAAATAGGATTTTTTTTAATACTATTTAGAGTAAATTACATAATATTAGCCTCTCGAAGCTCAAAAAAATATGTATAGTTGTGTTCAAATAAAACTCGGACAATAACTATTATTAAAACGCAACTCTCAATTCCATTTGTTCCATATAAATCTGGGACAACTTTTTGTTGTGTTGTGTTTCTGACTTTCAGCATTTTAGTGTACTTGATTTCATTAAATCTTTTGGCGATACTCAAAAAAAGGAAATTTCATAAAAAAAATCATAAAGAATTAACTTAAAAATGAGAAGCAATCTTTATTTTTTGAAGTTTTCATTTTTAACAAATAAAATAGACTTTAAATAAAATATAATCTAATCTATATTTATATAAAATATAATCTAAAATAGACCTTTGCTGAAAATTTGAAAATGTCACCTTTGGAAAATTAAAACTGTCCCAGTTTTATTTAAACAGTAATACTTATTACGTACATATTAGAAACGGTTATGAAATCGTAATGAATCTGTTTGAGTCTCAAAGTTGAAAAACAAAAACATTTCAACTTTAAAAAATTACGGGTAACGATTTTAAGAAAAATATAGTCCTCTCAAAGTCTCCCGTGCTTTCAAGGATTTTTTTTCTTGATGTGTGTCATTGTATCATACGCCATTGTTTTTTTTTTTGTTTTGTTTATTATCTCTATCATATGACATTAAAGAGATCTAGAAAAATAATTTTTGATGTAATAAAATAGCGAAATGTGGGATTCTACGCGTAGGTAATTAAAAACTATGATATATTGTTAACATCGTTGCTGTTATTATCTTCAAAACCCGAGCTTTTTCAAGTAGAGGCATTGAGTTTTTCGAAACCTTTTTACTGTAACAGGTATCAAAATTATGATACAGGCTTACAAAAATTCATTTGTGGTGAAAAACATGTATTTTAATTACCTACATACTGAAGGAAACTTTCAGAATGAGAGCTGAAATAATTGAATATTAGCGTTATTAATTAATGGAAACTGTTTTTATGACCATGTAGGTAGTAAATTTTTTCATAGGAATACTTAATTGTATTTCGTTTTCCATCGAAAATTATAAGAGCTTTAATAATAAGAACTAGATAATTAGTATTTTTTCATACAATTTAACCAAGGATTACAATAGGTACTTAATGAATGAATTGACCAGAGACTCCTAAATTTCGTTTTATAAAAGTTTTTTTCAATAATAAGAAATACCTATAAGTACTCTTCTTGTCTCTAGTACTCAGAGATTAATTTTAATATGAATTTTATTCTAGAAAGTTTATATTATTACGAGGGCCTAATAGACTACCGAGAGAATATTTTAGTAGTCATTTTAGAAGCTCGAAACTGTTTTCCGATTAATTTTTAAGGTCACTTTCCTTAGAAATTTTTTTGTCCGAGTCAGTACGACGCTTAGTTTTTGCAAACAAATCAATTGAATTATTTTATCACTACGTGATCATTACCTTAAATTAATTTTTTTTGAATCTCTAGAAATCCACACATATTCAAATATCCAACAATACACAGTAATAAATGAACAGCTAGACACATATCGTTCTCCATGCACTACTTGATTTTCTTCTTGATATCAACAACTAAGAAGATTCTGAAGAAATTATATTATAATCTAGTTAGTTCTATTTAAATTCATTTAAATCTAGTTACTTGTTTTATAATCACTTAGCTTTCTAGTTATCATGTTATCATATCAATAATTTTATTCATTTACATATGTCTGAAGATTCTACTTTAAAAGTAGCGAAACACGTGTAACATTGATAATATCCATCATTAGGTATACAGTAATTTTTTAACGACTTTCTTGTAAAGACTTTTTTACTAAACGGTGTGCGTAATTCCTACAAGAAGTACGACGCATTAAATTTTGCCAAAATAAATCATTCTTACCTAAATTATAAAAAAAATTGCACTTTAATTAAGCTTTTTGAATTGTAATAACATAAACCGGGCACTTTATCAGATGCACAGCTGCACACTACTTGCTAATAAAGTTGCTAACAGTATTAACCAACACTGATACCAACAACTGGCTTCTAAACGTTACTTTTTTATAAGTCGCCCCGATATATTACCGATAGCTACCTACCTACCTCAAGAACTTTTATTAAAAAACTTAGAACAGTATACAACAAAATATAACATATTACATGACAGAGTAGGTAATCAATTATTACGAGACGAAATATAAGACGTTCTTATTAAAGTAACCCAATTTACTAATGTCCTAAGGGTTATGTTATATTATTGATTATGAGGGAAAATACCACTTATCTGGAGTAGCCATAAATTGTTCAGAAAACCTGGAATGAATAATATATGGAGTCACACTCAGTCAAAGGACCAGGGCATCAATAAAATAAAAACGTGTTTGGGAATCTGTCATGGTTTTGGAGACAGAGTTGATTACCGTGAAAACAAGTCTCGTTTATTATTAGAAAAACCAGAGTGCCCTTTGAAAAATTCAAATAATGGTAAATAAGTTAGCACCCATAATGTTATATCATACACTGGGCAGAATTCATAATTAATTAGTATTGAAAATTACTGGATTTTTCTCTGAGAGCTATGTAACAAAATTTTTAGTCTCAGCAGCAAAGCGCTCATCGATCAATCTCGACTGCGCCGTATTAATTTTTAACAGTTTGTATAGAACGGAAAAGCATCAAACTAATGCAAGTACAAAAATGTTCAAGAATCCTAATTATTACTTCATTCTCTAGACGTGTTATAATGTAAATGAAAATAACAAAAACAATAATTAGATAATGTAGATGTAATGAGGTTATTAAACTCAAAAAACCAATTTCCAAGAATTGTAATTTCTAAATTCATTTTAGTGACACCTCTATAAAGAGATAATAATTTAAATAATTAGGTACTTATTAATATCTATTAAGTATAAATAGTAAGTAAAGGGTATAAAAACGATATTTACCTTTGCCGCTGTCGATGAATAAGGTTCATCAAACAGTGACCAGATTTTTGGTTTCATGAGCTGCCACCATGATAGCGTTCCTTTGAAATAATCTTCTTCGAATCCGAATTTCCTAGCTATTTCTTCATCGCTTGGTTTTTCCGTATCTAAATCTAACCTATCTAAAACTGCTAAGGTCTCTTGCGTGTCCCTGTGCTGTAACACACAATACACCTAATAAACAAAGTAAACTCGATGCATGTTACGGCAAGAAGTAACGAATTGTTTGAAAACAGCTAATCATAATTCAAGAATAAAAAACATCAAAAGCGAAAATAGGATAAGAAATAAAATTACAATAATTATTTCAATTAATGATAAAAGAAAATGCAACTAAAATGATACCTGGGTATACGTCATCCAGCAACAGGGTTCTACTTGATTTGCATCTAAGCCCCAAAATTCTAGCTCTTCTTCAAAAAGTGGACCACAGACATCCGAAGGGTAATGCAGCTTACCAGTTCTGAAATTTTCATTCATCAATTAAACCACATCATTAAAATATCAATAATCACAAAAAATATAAGTTATGGATGGAGATGTTAATCGAAAATGTCATACATTATCGTAAAGGTGCCCACAGACTAGCACACAAGTGCGTCATACATGTTTGCCATACATGTGCATCGTCCATGTACGATGAGCGTTTCTCAGCCACAGATCTACGCACTAGCTTGTCACGCAAGCAGTATCGAAGTACGCGATGAACAGTGAGGACGAATATATTTTACTGGCAGCGGCGTACGCTGTTCTAGTTAAAAAGAAAAGAAATAAATTAAAAAACATAACTTTGATATGCCACTGTCATATGGGACACTCTGTATACTCCAAAATAATTTTAAATTATGGCCATTGTGATTCTGTACTTGAATTTGCGAAAATTTTTTGGAAAAAAACCATCGTTTGGCCTACAGAGACCGCTTCGAATAAGCTGGGACACCCTGTATACCGGGTGTCCCATTAGTGCGGGATTCTTCTCTGGCAGCTTCACTTTTGAAGCTATAAAAAAAGATGAGGGAGAAAAATTGTATGGTTTGAAGAGACCTTCAACCTAAAATAATTTTCAGCTACACAGGATGGCCCAATATCGCTGTACGCCTTACAACTTTGTTATTTTAAATAGGACAGCCTATATATTATTACATTTTCAGATTATCTGAAAAAAATCAGTAGGAATGGTTTTCACAGTTTCAGTATAATGTGAATAGTTTTTGAGTTATAAACAAGTGAAAATTGCCATTTTCCATTTTCAAAGCAGCTTACAATGAAAACGGCTCAAGACAGCAGAAAAAGGTTTACATGTTCCTATCTTAACTTTTTACAAGGTATCCTATGATGTGGATGAAATTGTTATACAGGGTGATGAAAAATATGAAAATTTTCATCACCCTGTATAACAATTTCATCCACATCAAGGATACCTTGTAAAAAGTTAAGATAGGGACATGTAAACCTTTTTCTGCTGTCTTGAGCCGTTTTCATTGTAAGCTGCTTTGAAAATGGAAAATGGCAATTTTCACTTGTTTATAACTCAAAAACTATTCACATTATACTGAAACTGTGAAAACCATTCCTACTGATTTTTTTCAGATAATCTGAAAATGTAATAATATATAGGCTGTCCTATTTAAAATAACAAAGTTGTAAGGCGTACAGCGATATTGGGCCATCCTGTGTAGCTGAAAATTATTTTAGGTTGAAGGTCTCTTCAAACCATACAATTTTTCTCCCTCATCTTTTTTTATAGCTTCAAAAGTGAAGCTGCCAGAGAAGAATCCCGCACTAATGGGACACCCGGTATATATTGTATACAGGGTGTACCAGCTCGATTTAGACAACGGTAAGGGCCATGTAGGTCTCGTCAAGACAAAACGTTTTTTTATTTAAAGTTTTTGGATTTGGACCTTCGTTGCGGAAATATGACCGACTTCCGGTTTTTAGTTTTTTGGCCCCAGTTTCGGCATTTTTAGGTTCTCGTCCAAACTGAAACTAGTTTTGGAAACTCCTTAGCTTCAGTTACAACTTTCATATTGAAGTCAAGATTCTATCTCTGTTGGATTCAAAATCTTAATTTTTCAATTTGATTCAATTTGAATTGATTCAAAGACTTAAAATTTAAAGTCTTATTGGGCATGTCGCCATTTCTAATCCAACAGAGATAGAACCTTGACTTCAATATGAAAGTTGTAACTATGAGAGTTTCCAAAACTAGTTTCAGTTTGGGCGAGAACCTAAAAATGCCGAAACTGGAGCCAAAAAACTAAACACCGGAAGTCGGCCATATTTCCGCAACGAAGGTCCAAATTCAAAAACTTCAAATAAAAAAACGTTTCGTCTTGACGAGACCTACACGGCCCTTACCGTTGTCTAAATCGAGCTGGTACACCCTGTATATATCAGTCACGTATACTTCATCCGTTCCTACACCTGATCGTTTGGATTCTTCGATTCTTTTAAGTTCTCGTCGAAAGCTTCCACGAATGCTATTTATTTTAGACTTAACGGTATTTTTTGTCGCATTTGGTTCAACCTCTCGTAGTTTTTTTTTAGTAACGTTTCATAGGCTGTATCTTTTTTATTTCTATTCATGTAATCTTTACATTTAGTTTTCCACAAACACGGATAACTTTTGTAAAGTTCTATAAATTCTGTCATAAAATCTTTTGTAAAACTTCTTAAATCGGACATTATAATATTATTATTAAGAAATACACTACACGACACTGAATAAACAAATTATATAAAAAGATTGTCAGATTTGTCCACAGACCGACATACATGTATGCACGTAGATGTATGCGCGTTGATGAATTCAAGTTGAAACCTGAAACTTGTGCGACGCACATGTTTGCCACGTTTCGTCCACACACTAGCGAATATCAACGCACAAGCAAGTATGACATACATGTATGACATACATGTGCGCTAGTCTGTGGCCGCCTTAAGGTTTGAACAGCTAACCTGATGGGTGGATACTCAAAAATAATTTATTTTTAAATATAGAAATTATTATATTAAAGTTACCTCCATATCATATTATTTGAATAAAAATTGATACACGATATGGAAATAATAATTGCAGTTTCCTAAAATAAATTAATTGTTATTCATGCTACACGCTAGATATTCATGAACCTAAATAATATATCATTATATAGAGTTCGCTTGATGAGATACCACTGAAAGAACTGAATTCTCTTTAACGCGACTATAATAATACCTAAAACAAAAGCTAGGAATATTTTTTAATCATTTACTAATACGGTCAAAAATATATACCTAGAGCAAATTATCCATAAGCGTATTTCAGAGTAAAACTGTATCAAGTTCAAAATTTTAATTTTTCATGTTTTTCAGCCATTTTCATTTAGATTTTCCGCCCTATCCACTCATGAAGTTTATATTATATACTCTTCGGACATAAAATGCATGAAATAGCAATCTATGAACAGTAGGTATTAAGTCCACATTCAGTTTAAAGCAAAATCATTATTCAGAGAAAACCAATACTTATTATTGAGATGAAAAATATCATATCGAACTTAATTATTCATTCTACCAAGAGAATTGTGTGTATTTGTTGTTTTTACTATTCCTAGATAGTGGATTTGCATTGAAAACCATGGACACTAAAAATAGGAAATCTCTTTCAAGAAATATGTTTCACGTAAAGAACAGAAGTTAGTCGGGAATAATCAGGAAAAACAATTTGTCATAGCACATTTAACTGACCATCGTTTCACCCAATTTGATCACCCAATAATTTTTTTCCAGAAGGAAATATAGATTTTTCTTTTTTATTCCGGCTAACCTCATCACGTCTCTCTGCAACGCTGGTGGTCATAGTTTACGGGGATTGAAGTTTGCTCACGCCGTTTGACCATCCCCTGAAAACGAACGACCAGTCATCGAAATTGTTTGACCACCCTCTCGGAAAAACTAAGCGCGTCAACAACGAATCCATGCCGTTTCCAGATAACTTTGACCACGTTTTAACACGTTGGAATATCGAACTATTTCGTCTCGGGTCCAGAAAAAAGTTGATCTATTTATTCCCGGCTAACTTCACAAGAAGAAAAAATGACTATCTCTCGGTCTATCAAACGAGGTGAACAAGTTTCGATCCACGGAAACTAAACATTAGCCTTTATAGCCTTTCAGAGAGACGTGTGAAGTTGACAGAAACGGAAAAAATTACATCTTTTCTTTTAGACGTGGTCAAACAAAATTATTCTGTGGTCAAATGAGCAGAAAAATGTCACTATTTAAACAATTTTAAAAATTTTGTAGAGTTAACTGGGACCGGCGGTAATTCGTCAATTTCGCTTTTAGTTTTTCCGAGAGGGTGATAGAATCATTTCAGGGTGTTCGCTGGATGGTCAAACGCTGCGATCAAGTTTCGAGCCCTTTGTAACCACTACCCTTTCAGGGAGAGGAGAAGTTAGCCGGAACGGAAAAATAAAAAAATCTCGCTTCTCTTCTGGACGTGGTCAAACAAAATTATTGGGTGATCAAACGTGGTCTCAGCGATGGTAAAATGGATGAGAAATAAAACACGACTATTCACATAATTGGTAATTTTGTGAAGTTAACTAGAACCGGTGATAATTCGTTGGTTTCGTTCTTAGTTTTTCCGAGGGGGTAGTGAAACGATTTCAACGGGTAGTCATACGTGTTCAGGGGATGGTCTAATGGCTTGAGCTAGCTTAGATCCCCGGAAACTGCCCTTGCACTAGCCTTTCAGAGAGCCGGGACGAAAAAATAAAAAACAGTGAGACTTGGTCACGAATTTCTTCTTCGTGGAGGTGGATTATGTTCACTGCATTGTTGAACGAGAAGCTATAAAGAAGTTGAACTTAGTTTTCAAATAATAATTACTTCTTAGGATTGGTTACAATTGCCGAGGCTTTCAGGAAAATGTGAAGAATTATAAATATTTTGCTGTTTTTTTTATTAAAAAAAAAACAACTCCGGATTTTGAAAACATAATTAGTACGATGGCGCTAATTCTCCTCTTTAGAATAATATAAATAATCCAGTCATTATTTATACATTTGAAAATGCAAATGATCCGAGAAAGCTAAATTTTAAGTCTGAATATTTTAGGTCAAAAATTTTTTCGATATTTTTCAGGAGAAAAAATAAAATAGTAAAAAACGAAATTCACTCCCCAAATTTATGTTTTTTCGATCGATATCTCAAAAACTATGAACGATACGTGAAAAATGTAAAGGACCTTTAATGTAGATCGTAAGAGAAGGAACAAAAAGTATCATATAAAAATTTTTGTATCTCAACGGAGAACCGAGTTATGATAAAAAAAACTGAATTTAACCCTTTTTTTAGAAGGCGGAAAATGTACAAGGTAATTTTGCTCGATAATTTGAAGTTAAGCTTTCCTAGCCCCCCCCCCCCCCCTCCATGTAATATCCTAAATTTAGCTTTCTCGGTTCACTAACTCGTTATTTCCGACGTAATGACTGGACTAAAAAACAACTAACGATAAATTTTCCACATCAAAAGCTGTATTCATGCAAGTCGGATAAGAAACTTCAGGACTTCGCTACTTCAAGACAAGTTTTGATGACGAGAGCGTCGATTTTAACAGAAGAGGAGGACGCAACCATCTGTCTGTCATTGATTCAGCTTCGAGAAACTTTAAATCCTATCAGCTCAAAAAAATTTCGTAATCTTCAAACATTGATAAAATTCTAAAGATTCTACTACCACTTTTTTCAGATCTGCATCAAGAAACCGCGAAACCTGATGCCAAAAAAAAAAAATAGACCGGCGTCTGAAAATTGAACTCTTTTAATTCCTAATAATTCTTTTTTCCAAATCTGATTCCAAATTTGAATATAATCAATCTGATAGATTTAATTTTCGTGCTTTGTCGTGTGTCGAAAGAATAATCATAAGAATTAAACTGTTTTAGTGTTCATAACTCTTTATTGTGTTTTTTTTTATTACCATAACACTTGAGAGGCTAGAAAATGACGAATCACTTAGGTGACTTATGTCATAGTTATTATAATGAGTTTCATTTCTAGAATAATTAGCTCAAGTTACCTATTTAAAAAAATAAGTTGGACAATTAAAACAGTGAAAAAGTACCTACTAAAAAGTTAGTTTTCTCAAACCACACAAAAGGTATCAAGTCAAAATTTTATGACTCTCTTCCAGAGCAAAAAAAAGTTCACCATATTGGCGAAAAAATTGTAATTTTAAAAATATTTCAAGTGTGAAGTGTAATTTTTCATCACTCACTAATAATACATAACTTATTTGCATATTTTCGACAAAAAAAATACTATAGTTTAGAAAAAAACTAGGAATTGAATAATGTTTCAGCTCTCCTGTAAAATTCCTATTTTGAGACTTGATATATCACAGTTTCGCCCTGAGGCACGGAAAGAATTATTTATTTAGCCGATTAAATTTGCACGATTTCCTGGGAATATGTTCCAACTACCTCGATTGAAAGCTCGAAAGCAAAACTAGGGAGCTAATTAACATGTTTGAGAGCTAAATTTGCGAACTAAAATCCATTAAATAAATCTCTCGAATGCTTTCCATTAGTTGAGGAATAAAAGCAAACAGCTTCACTGCTAGGTCTGACAAATTATAATCTATTATTGTCAAAATAACGACGACCCTGAGCTGAATACCAATTCTAAATCAAATTTCCTGGATTGTATAACCGGCATGCTTTAATCTGTTTAAAATGCCGGCTGACTAGTACTTTGAGAAATGTGTAAGAAGTTTGGTAAGATTGGATTTTCTGTCGAACAGATTACGCGGAAATCACTATAGTTTGCATGCTTTTGTTACAAGAGAGTGATCTTGTATTCTCATCTCATAGCTGTAAGATTTAATGATTCGGCCTTTAAGCACAAAAAACAACCAAAATTGAAAAGAATCAAATATTTTATACAGATAACAAACATAATAAATTATTCGGTAAACTCTTAATTTCGTGATTATTGTTATTCAAATAATTACAAAAATTAATTAAAATTTGATCCGGTTAACTACAGGAGGTTTTGTGTCACACTTTTATGGCAAACTTTTTTTCTAATTCAACATCACATAAACCTTACGGCGTAAGTAACGTGCAGTAGCTGACATTACTAAAAAAGCAATTTCGGAGAAGCGGCCAGCAGAAACTTACGTTTCGAGGAACATTTATCTTTGCTGCTTCTCCGTCAGTGCAAATCAGTGCAAATGTTCTTCGAAACGTGAGTTTCTGCTTGCAGCTTCTCCGAAATTGCTTTTTTAGTAATGTCAGTTACTGCACGATATTTCGGCCGTGAGGTAGGTATAACTCGTTCATAAATGGTGTAAAAATCATCGTAAGAAGCCATAACTGTCCCATAAAAATAACTTACGCCTATGAATCACCTAGGCTTAACTTTTTTTCAAATAAAGAGGTCTACTTACAAAATATCCCATTTGCAATGATATTTTTCATGCAAATTTCATACTTAGGGGTGGTATCACCAGTAGAAACTTTAGTACTAGAAGCTGAGCATTTAGAAATATAGGATCATTTTTTGTCCTATACTATGTAGAAATGTAGGTATATTATATAATTTTGGAGTCACATTTTTGGGGCTAAAAGTTGCTAAATTCAACAACATATAACTCTTTCATAAATTGTGTCAAAATTATCATAAGATTCACAGTCTTCTTAATAATCTATAATTTCATGTATCTGCTCCTGTATTTCAAGCATCTTCTGGCGAAGCTCGTTTATGAAGTCCTCCCCAGCAACTTCTTCTTCCAAGGGCAACCAAATTTCAAGTCGCAGGGTAACCTCAAATCTCTAGCAATCACTATCTTCGCCGGCGTCTGGCCTGTAAAGAGTCTCATGCACGGATTTGTAGGCCAATAGGAACAGGTGCATGCAGATAACGGTCCCAGTTCATGAGCCCCACCATTCCATCGGATTATGGGTGCAAAGCCGTTGTCCTGGTCTTACGTATCCCCAAGAGTCTGCAGATGTTCTGGAAAAGGTTGGACTCAAAATTTCTAAACCCTCACTTTCAGGAAACGAACCGGCTACATCGATGACGATTCTTCTCAAACGGGCTGCCCACATTGTACTGTCTCATTGGAGTTCGTTTCTTCCTCTAGGACCCATTACTTGCCGCGCAGGTAGCGCATTTCCTGCACCATTCCTTCACGTATTCTTTACAGTTCACCCAATAGAACCGATCTGATGCTTCATTGTGCATCTACTTGAGCACTTCTGAAATTCGGTTCCTGGGGATTATTTATTAACGATCTGCTTACGTTCTTCCTGGCCGCCTACGCCTACAAGAATGCGTTTCAATATTTTTTTCAATACAGCCGAAGAATGCTGGTCCGTTGGTCTTCCTTCTTGCAAGTAATCACATGCCCTTGACCCGGAGCATTTTCTTGATCGCCTTGAATCTTTGCCGGCTGCCAGTCGTCAGCTACACGAGAACTGATTCTTTTTCCTCGACTCGATGGCAGTGTTTGCAGTCCTCAGGGCAAGGTCTTCTCGATAGGACATCAGCACTTCTTTGGATCTTTCCAGCACGGTGTTCTGTTTCAAAGTCAAACTCTTGTATCAACAAAATCCTGCGTTAGCGATGTGGAATTTTTCTAGCAATTCCTGCATCATCAAACTCGTATCTGGCATATCAAATGAATAGTAAGGCCTTCTTTTTCCAGAGCTTGAATGAGTCGCAGTTTTAATTCATTCTTAACCCCATGAGTGTCGAGCGCCGGAACTCCGTCTCCCCGCAGCACCCGGCACCTTTTTGTATTCCGTAATCGCTACATTATGTAGAAAGGTATTTATACGATTTTTGAGTCACATTTTTTGGGGCAAACTTTTTCTAAATTCATCATCCCATAACTTGTTCATAAATGGTGTCAAAATCATCATAAGATTCACAGTCTTTTTGATCTATAAGCAGTATCTCTGCAAAAAAATAACTTACGCCTATAAATCGCCTGGAATTAACTTTTTAAATAAAGTGGTCTATAATATACCTACAAAAATATGCCTCTTGCAGTGATTCTTTCCATGAAAATGTCATATTTAGGGAAGGAATCAGCAGTAGAATCTTTAGCCTTAGAAACTGGGTACCTAATTGTGAGGGAACATTTAAAAAAATCTCCAGTGAATTTTCTGTCTTCAAAATAAGGAGTAGACCGAACATTTTGAGTGAAGCTATTAACTTATCAGTTAGCTGTGTAAACTCAAATCGGCTGTTGCTTGAGTGTATCCATTTATTGATAGAATGAAGTTTGCCTACTCAACTCTAATGAAAAGTGTACTCATCAGTGTAGAGTGTCTCGAATGAGCAAGTATACGAGTTTCTCAATTATCTCGTGTATTTGCTCTTATTAAGAGTCATTTCACATAATTTCATTAAGTTGACTCTTCTGTACCAATTGACAATAAAATCATTGATAAATAACTAGAAAAGTTGGCTAGAGGAAAGGAAAAATTCCAATAAAATCGAAGAAACATATTGAATAAGTACAGGGCGTCCGGAAATGATCATTAAAAAAAACTCGGGAGGTGATACCACTGAAAATATTTGTTGAAACATAATTTCTCAAACGTGAAATTTTTTTTAGCTTTTTTCTTCAAAACAAAAGTAGATAAAACACCTGATTATATTATCTTACTCAGCGGATACGAGTTCAAAAAGTTCCATCACTCAAACTAACTTTTCCTGTGCATAAATGAAGTGTAGGTATCATAAATTTTTGAGTAAACTGAGTAAATACTAGTGTAGAGCCAATTCTTGCTATTGATCCCTGGGATACAATGAAGATTTTACCTACTAAGTTTACTCAAGAATTTATGATACCTACCAGTTTCAGATTATATTGATCATTTTATTACACATGATAAATTAATCATTCTACTACTTTTCATTTCTATATGATTATATCTTATTTAATTAAGGCTTAGTAATTAGTTTTTTGATATTTTTTTCAGCGGTTTTGATTTAAATAAGCGATTTCCACCGATGTATGGAAGAAAACTAATTTTTTTTTCGCCACTTTATCACTAATTTAGAGTTTTTATCGCTGGTTCCCGAGCGAAAAAAATTTGGTTTTCTTAATTTTCAATACAAAATGCGATGAAAATACTCTATGGCGGCCATAATAAAAACAAAAGTTGACTAGGAAAAGTATGGGATTTAGCCGGATTTGAAATTTTTTGAAAAAATGTCAGATAGATAGCTCTTAACGACTTATGAAAGATATGGAAAAACGGCTTTCTAATAATTAGAAAGATGTGGTAAAAATAAGAAATCTCGATCTATCAGTTTTTCAGGATATTTCAGGAACGGTCACAGATATCTTGTACCTATGTGTTGTATGTACGGATTCGAGATGGTAGCAAAATATGGAATTTTTTTCATAATTCTCTTACCTGTCTCTGTATCTCTTAGCGTTTAGGAAATACCCATAGAGACTAGTGTTTAGACTTGTAACGAAATCCGAGGCTTTCGTTGATAATTAGTATTTATTTCGTTCTTAGAGCGGTTTATCTGGAATGATACAGTTTTTACGACAGTGATTAGCAGGTTATCTCCACCAGCACCGGCTATATAAAGAGCACCAGCTAAAGACTGGACAGAGCATCGTGAGGAATTGACTTACGAACAACTCTCTCTCCTAGGTGAACTGAGCCTGGAGATCAGCTGGGGCATGCAGTGAGTGCCCCGCAGGATACGGGAGAGGTCGATGAATTGAATTGACCGAACCGTAATCCAACATCGGAATTGCAACCGGAGTGCAGTGAGCTCTGGTCGGCGACCGATCAGGATACGTAATCTGCCGGCGTAAACCCTTCATTCCCTAATAGCCGCCCCGAGGTTGTAGTGAAACATCGGGAGCGGTTTTTGTTTTCAGAAAGCGCCCGAACGGAGGACGTTCCCTGAGTAGCTCTCCGGCGCGTATACAGGAGACGGCTGGGATCGACACAGACGGCTCGACTGCGAGTAAGTTACTGGCGCTGAGCTGACCGATAGGCCATAATCGTATCGTCGACGACAACGAGAAGAAACAGCGTACGCCCCGGCGTGGCTATCTGGAGCCAATGAGGCCACCCTGCGGAATGAGAGCCAGCCCACTTTAACATTTATCAGTCGGGACGAAACCAAAACCAAGGATACAGGACACATAGTTTGTCAATATTAATATAGCCCCAATATATGTAAAGACGAGTGTTTGTTAATAAATGTCATAAATTTTAATCGACTTGTCACGGGTACAAAGGGGCAGATATCCATCCCTGGGAACTTACCACGTCCACAGAAAAATCCCGTTACAGACTCGAAGTGTGAAGTTTTTCACAGAAGGTAAAAAGCTGTCCGCTTGTGCATGACGCTTCCGGTGATGAAAAAGGGCAATTATTTTACTCACTCCAACAGTGGAAAGGTTAAAAGTAAATACCAATTCTCATATTTCAGATGTTTGACGTCAAAAATCAACCATAGTTCGTTAGTTACAATTCAAATCTATTCCCGCTTAATCTGATCATAAAACAAGGTAACATCTATCTTAATCCTACTAGAGCATAAACTGTTCTAAGCCCCTTAAATAGCGGATGGAGTCTCATATATCTTCGTATTAATTGAGGTACTTCGTTTGGTAATTTAAGATCCTTCCTGAAGGATGAAGGATGTGCATATGTTAACTATATAATAGAATTTTCCCAGGTTTAATAATAAGATTATCTGGTTTCTCATGAGTTGATGAAGAATCGTTGCTGTAACTTTCTTTTAAATGATATTTGTTTTTTCATCAATTTTTTCAACTTTTCCTCATAAATTTTCTTGATGTTTGAGAGTTTCTTGAAGCCAATGGTAAAAACGGCACTTTCATATCTGCTTCCTTATCCGCGGCAGTTGTGACGTCAAAATTCTTATTTCAACTGTCCTTAATTCTCTTATTTAATATCGCAGCAAACTCGGATAGAAAGGATTCATTATTCCTTCTTCATTAATTACAAAAAAAAACGTAAATTTAAAGTTGCCAATGCCTTTATTTCGAGTTTCTTTCTACCAGATATAGGTACATATAACTTGTTCTGGTATAGCCAATATCCAATTCCTAATAATTCAGAGTAGTTCATTACTAACTTATAATGATCAAAAAGACAATTGTTACAGTCAAAATGGTCGCAGATGCAAAATGTCTAATTATTAACAATTTGCCTTATACCTACAATATAAGTTATAGTTCAATTAAGTTCGTAATACTTTCTTATAGAATAAATAAAAAACTGCAAGTAACACAATATCACCAAAACAACTGACATATTGCTAATTTAGGTAGGTAGGATAAATATGTAGAAGGTTTCATTAAAACATAATACACCAGGACTTGATATTATGAACATTGAAATAAATTACCTGCCAACGGAAGTAGCGTCCTCAACTCTTTCCGACTTCTAATATAAATGCTTGCTCTACCAAGCTCAATGATCTATATTATTTATCCTGCTTTGTTCTCTACTAACTTGATCAAATTATTCCGCACAAACGCTGGTCGGAGTTAAACTTGACGATATTTTTCAGTTATTTCATAATAAAAACAAAGAGCATGAGACGCTGAATTTAATATTCCAGCTGAGTTTAGCATCGCTATTACGAATGCAGCGCCGTTGTCCGCCTCTGGGAACTTGAGGGGAAAATAAAGTTCCAGCTAGGAAATGAGACAGCACAATGCGGGAAGTTTGATCGAATTTGTCTTTTTTTGTTGTTGACTGCGAATATTATCGCAATATGTATGTCAATATGCTTATAAGAGGTTTTTAGCCCTTGAAATAGATGCCCTTCAGATGTCCTGAGGTAAAGTTTCGTCAGAAGTTTTGTGTAAGAAAATATATAAAAAAAATAAGAAAACAAGCTCATAAAACTTGGTTCGAGAAAGAACGTTCCATGGCTATCACGGTAACAATAATTGATTTAGATCCATTAATTTAGCCTGGCGAAAAGAGTTAAAGGCTCGATTATTTTAAATTCGATTTAATTAATTGCAATCATTAGGAATTGAAACCCACTGGTTAAAAACGAGTTGCGGTTTAGGTTACGGTTTGTAGTTCAGAGTTTCTGGATTTAGGTACCTAGTAGTAATAACTCATTTTTTAGACTAACAATCACCAATCAATTTTTTTTCAAACTTCATTCAAAATATTGAAATTAAAAATATCAGAAGGAGATTACTTTGCTTATCTGTCAGGAAATTAAGTTCTGCAATCAAGCTTTTCTCCTGCAGAATTTATTTGGACTCGCTTAAAAATTTTTACAGACAACGCTTTAAGCTTCTGATATTATTAACTCATCAGGGTCACTTACCTATAATAATTAAGAACTTGCGCAAAAACTCCCGGATGCCTGTCGAAGAAGTACTCATTCAGTATCGGATCGTAGTTAGCGAGGGCCTCGGTCAGTCTGGATAGCCTAGTGGCCGGGATCTTCTTCAGCGTGGCCTTGTAGGTCTCGTGCCGGATCCCGCCAACGTTCAAGACGACGCGGTTCTCCGCGTCCATGTTGATGAGATTCATCACTGAAAACAAGATGGCAAGTCAGTAAGAGAAGCTGCCGCCGAGTAAGACCGTTCGTAGGCCAATTAGGTGTCTCATTAAATTCAGCCTCACGGCTGTAAGAGCTTAATGTTTGATGTGCGAAATCAAGGCGGGAAGTAATTACCGGACAATAGGTGGTAGAGTGAAAATTGTTCAATACAAGCTAGAAAATCACCTGCTATTAGATTCACGAAATATTAAAATCTTTAAGCTCAATAAATTTGAAAAGAAATATTTTGTATACACTGTGTCCAAGATAAGAATGAACAGCGTGGGAGATACAGGGTCGGTTAAATAAGGAAAAAGTTGAGCAACCAGAAGGAGAAGGACTGCACTTCAATTTTTTTAAATACGGCCCTGGTTTTTTTATTACAAAAATTAAAAGATAATTTAATTCTAAATTCAATGATATGCCACACATATAGGGGTTTAAACGTGTTTTCTGACGAAAGCTATTAACATCATGGGTTTAGTTTCTTAATACGGATCTGTGCTCTTATTAAACTTCTTTTAGACTTGTATTACTCATCGTCATTACAATCCGACAAGTTCAAAAAGTTTAGTAAAAGCACAGGTCCGTTTTAAGATGAAATTAGAATTAAAAGATCTTTCAATTATTATTATTGTAATAGAAAATTCTGGAAAAAAACATTATCCTTCTGGTTGACCAACTTTTTCCTCCTTTAATCGATCCTTTATCTTCCACGGTTTCCAAGATCCTCATGCTGTTCCTTCTTATCTTGGACATCAATATCTATTAATTTCATTTATCTGCATTAAACGCAAGCGCTATCTCCTACTTCTCCACTTTTTTCTTCCGAGACTTCTGCCCGGAAAAAACCTTCTCCACTAGAGCGGCGCGTGCAAACATGAACTACACATCATATAGGCCCGATGACAAAAATAATACTGTTTCGGATTTATTAAGGCTCGTCAGCGTACCACATCAGGCATCATGAGAGATTTGCCAGTTAGAAGGTAACAATATAACGTGAATGACAGTTTACCAATATTTAGGGTTGCTATTTTACACGATATCGAAAGAATTTTACATTTTTAGGTAAAAAACTGTAAAAAACGTAAAAAACTATAAAAATGTAAATAAAATTAAAAAATGTAAAATTCTTAAAAACAAAGTTAAAACTGTACTTTCAAACAGGCTGAGTAGGCCAAGAGCTTCGCCCAGTTCCAGTAGCTATCTTCGCATAGAGCGGAGAGAGAAGAAAAAGAAGAGAATTGAGGTTCCCTTTCTTGTAACCTAAAATTATTACAATTTGTTTAGGGTAATGAATCGCTGAAAATACAGGGAACATATAAAAAGTTTATGGAAAAAGGTTGTGTGGGAAAGGCCTCGACGGCTTTTTTTCCTTATCAATTTATATGTTTTGTTTATTTTTGTTATTTTGATAACTACTGTTATGATTCTGATACCTAATCTTAATTCTGATAATATTTTTTCCTACGACCACTATACAAAACACTACTTTGCGCATCGTTTTCTGTGCGCAAACTAGCAGATTTCTCACGTATCCAAAACTGTGCAACAAAGTGACATAACGCATAGCCAAAAATCGTTTCCGTACAGTTTTAATGTAAACAATAGTGATGGGCGGTAACTGAGAACTTACTGTTACATATTGTTAATGGAATAACTATTCATTTAAAGCTTCAAGGTAATAAAATAAACACATAAGATAGAACCCGATAAGACTATAAAATATAATATACTTACTCTTGTGGCGTAATTATTAAAATTTACGAGTTGATTGCTAATAACAGCATTGGTAGCGTTCAAATCAAATTCACTAACGTGAAAACTCGCACACCTCTAACTTCAATCTACGACTGCGCCTGCGTTGTGTGGAAGTTGCATATCTACCACGTCTCCACGCTCCACGTCACTTATTTTTAGTTTAGATACGGAGTCTAATAATAAATAATAGGTAATAATATTGTCGGTAGAATTCAATGATTTAACAGTATATAATAGTAATATTAAAAAGTCATTGGTAGAATTGAAAATAATACCTACCTAGGTAGGTAGGTAGTCTGAAAAAATAAACTTTAGTTACCTATCATTATATGGATTGGGATTCCTCTGAATCTGAAGCAGAAAATACACCACCTGAAGTCAGAAAACAAGCAGGTTTGTGTTCTTTAAATTTTGCTACCTGTAGTTTCGAGAGAAAAATACGAATCTGCTTAATATAAGGATTTCATAAATTGGAGAAAAGGTCATAAAAGCAGAGCATTGTCAGAAAAAATAATTTATGTGTTAAATTTGCTAAATAATTAATCTGTTAAATTGTGGTCGTAGGAAAAGTACTGTGTGTAGCACGTGCGGAAAAGAAATTTCACACTCGTGTGAATTGTGACACTCGACTATTTTTTAACTGTAAAAAACGTATAAATTACTCAATTAAATTACTCTGCCAACCCTGCCAATATTTCATTATATCTAAACTCTATACGCGCTAATTGACCTGTATCATTTTTGTGGCATTGCCACTAATAATGTTTAATGTATTTTCAAACGTCTAGTCATGAAATACAGGTTTCCTGCAAATAAAAATCATCATTATCTCTGAACGTCCATGGTTAGCTTTAGATGCTCCAACCTCTGGGAATCACTGATATGAGTGATATGTGACGGGAAACTGCGCTCGGTTCACTCTGTTTTTCCAGCGATAAGGTAATGTGGCCCCTTGACTCTCGAGTTCTTACCGGGCATCTGCGGTCATATATTATTCCATAATGTGCTCCATATTTCAGCGACCACGCACGCCACTAAGGATTTCGGATCTTTAAATTTGTGGTAATTTTCTTTTCTTTACATATTTTAATCGTTATTTCAAATGGGAGTATAATAATATGGACATGGGAATTTTTCAACAAAGAATAATTAGCTCACCTCTAAAGTTAATTACGCTCCTCATATGACGACAGCCTACGGAATCAGATCGGGTCTTTGTAAGTACCTTTTTCATGAGGACACTTCATTATAGGTTAATGTAAAATTTCCATTTACATGCAAAACTTCCAGTTCTGGCTTATGCTGACTCGTTTTGGGAAAATTAAACAGGTCACTGTTGACATTTTAGATATTTTAGACATTTTTTATGGATATTTTAGTCCATAAAATACTACCTCCTACGTTTTATAATAATAGAAAAACTGTTTTTTTTTTTTTTTAATAAGTTACTGGTGATGTTAAGTCTGTTATACTCCATAAAATTATCTGAATTTATTTCTTAATGGTATTTATGTTGAAATTAGAAGCGAACGTTTTTCCATAGGTTGCAGATTACGTAAGTACGGAAAGACGTCATGTGCTAACGATTTCCACATCTCCGATTACCCTAATCAAAAAATGATTTTCAGAAAAAAAAGCCGTTGGCAGGTGAACATGAGACATGCCATTATATGTGGAATGTTGAGCGGTTATATAACGTGAGTCCGCTAGAGTGTCTACATTACATTATAATGTGACTAGCCCAGTCGGGTTAGTCACAAAAAAGGCTTTACCCTGCAAAACCATTGACTGAAATTTTATTGCTCTAGCCTTTCAGGGGGGAGGGAGCACTGATAGTCTAAATTCAAAATCGCGACGCAATTCCACCTCGTTAACCGCCATCTTGAATTTGACGAGGAATCGTTTTTGCTCAATATCTCTGTTTCATTCTCTACAACTTTAGTCTTCACCATTTTTATCGTGCGATCAATATTGTTTAAAATAAACGGAAAAAAGTGGTGAGGTATAATTATCAAATTATCTCGTTTAGTATTAACTTTAGAATTATTTAGAAAACATCATGATTTTTTCTGTAGAACCAATATTTAACACCTCCACAGATGTAGAGTTCCAGGCGCTGTTATCTTGACATGTATTCCCAGTGGGTATCCCCAGCTTCTGACGTCTTCTACCTTAAAGAGCTTGAAGCTAGAAATTCGTTTTTTTTTTTGTTGCAAGCACTAAGAATCCAGGAGATGTGTTTTTCTCCTGTTAGATGTTATTGAAGACATTAGTTGACTCTTTTTTTCGACCATGGTCCTGCGAAATCAACATCGTGAGTTTCTTATTTTCTCTCCTGGCATTCATTGCTAATGCTCGATGTTGATCGGGCAATTTTTTTATTGCACCGTCATCAAGTACCTCGTGAAGTTCGACAATATTTTCACATGTCTCACCACTGCAGCTTTAGATTATAACTGAACATTTTAGTCCTGCCTTACGACACCCGAACATTTTGCCGCAATTTTTCTTGCATTAATAGTTCTGTAGCATTAATAGATTTTCTTGCTTCTCTGGTGCTAATTGTAACCATTGGAACTATACTTCATCCATCATAAATGGTGAATTTTTCTTCTGTATCGTTAAAACGACTTTTGTTAAGGTCTTTTTTATGTTAGTCACATTACTACGTCAATACCAACACCAGACAGACAGAAAGTAAAAGCCATAGCCAAAAAAAAAAAAAATATTTTTATCTGGAAAATTCAATTCAATTGAAACAATCAGAGAGGAAATCGTACCTAATTAAGTAGGTCGTAATTAACTTCTCAAAAGAGAAGGTAGTGAAGCTCTGTAAGTATGAGAATTCAAAGGTTTTTTATTTGACTGATGTATTATTCGTACCTTTTATTTCCTGTAATAGAAATGAAATTCTATTTCAGTTCAGTAGGTATATAATTAAACTGCTCTATTTGCTTTCCTCAATCCTTCCTTCAAAAGGATTACATTTAAAACTGACTTCATTGAATTGAAATACTACGTTCTTATCAGAATCCGTGAGATAAAATGTAAATTATGATTGTTTGCCACGAAACCATTATGTAAACATGGCACTTTGCTCTGTTAGGGTGAAGTAATGTAAAGCTCTTTCAAATTTAATCCTCGTGAAACTTCAGCTAATTTATTAAAGAAACCCTAAACAGCTCTTGTGTTTTTAGTGCGCCAGAACAACCCGCTTTCTAACTTTGATGGAAGATCGAGTTTGTGAACTCCATAAGTGATTTTTTACTATTCGCTGCTACATGTCATGCGTTATTAAAAGAGAACAGAACTTCTAGCTCTTGTTAGGGAGTTTTAATTAGTTCAACCTTATAATGAAAGCTACACAAACTTGGGAGGTTCAGAAATGTACGTTCAGAAAAATGAACTCTCTTGCACCTTTTAAATTTCTTCAAAAAGTTTTCCTTCGGTCTAGTCCTTGTGTACTTTAATTAAAATTAATAATGAAGTTAACTTTTTTCAAGCATATTTACATGTATTGTGTATATGTATAGGTAAGTGTAAAATTTTACTGATGTTCTAATTTTAATAAATGTCGACTCTAATATATTTTTATGATTTTTTAAGATTCCATGGAATGTAATATTTTGGTTTGTGACCACTATTTCACCCAAGTGACGAATTCGGAATGTAACTTGGAAGTCTTGTAACGCATTAGCGGCACTAAAGTCCATCTACGGGTATTTTAACATCAAAATAAAAATTATATATTGAGCAAAAAAATTGCCAACCGTAAAAAATGATAAACTCGAAAGAGAGGAAAGAAGACGCGCGAGAAGTAGCGAATAGAGGAGATGAGAGATGACATAAGGGTGGCTGACACATCCAGAGAGCGGTCGGAGAGGCCAGTAAGCTAGAATACAAGATGACGAGGCTGGGCTGTCAAGGTGGGCGGTCGACGAACGGCGGCAAGCCTCACCTGTATCTTACCTCAATTTCTTATCTAATACCTTTTTACCTTATAGAAATATCTAGAAACTAAATTGTTGCTTGCTCTCGTAATGTCACGAGAGCAAGCGCTAGCACCCAAACCAACCCAAACCCAACCGGTATTAATAATTAATGCCCCACTTATGTTATTGCCCCACTACTCTGTCGGTGAGTTGATTTTAGCAATTATTATGATTTTTGGAATTAGAAGTACCTACTCCGTATTTAATGTCTGAATTGTTTGGGTGTGAAAAATCCAAAGATCGACCTACCCTTGAAAATCACCAATCGTACTAGTGACGAAACTGTTTTTTATAGCATTCCGCTTGGGATCTTATCGGCTTTCTACTTTCTACCTGTGATTCAAATGGATTATTATCAACTTTCTAGCTGGTATTTTATCGCCTCTCGCTTTTGATTTGAAAACCCTCCCTCTGGATTTTACCACCTCCCATTGGGGTTTGAAAGAATCGATCTGTGAAGAAGTGATGAAGAAGTATCTTGACACTATTTCTGATCTAAATTTAGGTAGGTAACTAAAAAAGCTTAAATATACCTAAGTGATAAAATAAGATAAGACAACAAACAAAGTATATATCTCCACTAATATCCTCTTCTATAGGATCAAAATTTTTGAAAAAATAAAAGAGCCAAAAAGTATAATAATTATGTGTAATATAGATATGCTGTGTCAGCTATGTCAGATGTGTTATTTTCCAGGACTTTTTTATGAATAAGCTTATTAGGTAATTATTTTTTCATTTAATCCTCATTCATGTGTAATTTGTATCTTTTGAGATTTCGAAAAAAAGCACCGCGTTCCGGTCTAATCATTAATACGATTTATGAGCTCTCGAGCTGAGTAAGCCTTATAAAATAAATTGCGTATTTACAGATCAGTAAAAATCGTGCACACATTAAAAAGTATCTCATCCGTGAAAATTTATATAGCTTGGATAGACCGTAAAAATCACAATCGTTAAATGCAAAATGATAAAAGGCAGCAGGAAACTGACGGTAGTAGAATTTTTAATAGGAAATGATTGATTAATGAAACATTTTTGCAACAATTTGGCTAACAGAAACACTTTTAAGAGTTGTTTTATCTTTTTCATTTACTAATACGTTATTATGTATTACATATTTTCAGATATTTTAATTGCAAATACAACAAATCCAGTATTCGTATTAAATTTTGCATTTCTGTTTAACGTTTCTCGTTAAATAAAAGTACTTAAATTTCAAAAGAAAAATTGCTGCGGTATTTAAACACCTCATAGGTAAGAAGGCAGCCTTCTTTGGATATTTTTGTTCAAATGAGAACCTGGAGAACACCGAAGATTCAAACGCAGAATCTTGCGTTTGCAAAAAGTTCCAAAATCTTGCGAATATCCATGCTATTCACATCACCACAAAGAATAAGAGATACGGCAAATGAGGTCCAAGAAGAGAGAAATCTTTTAGAGAAACTTAAGGACTTAGTACGATAACCTTTTCTAAAATAGCAGCGTGTTTAAATTCACGGACCTTAGGTCAGTCACGAGATTGCGACTATGATAAGTATCACCTCCATATCACCTCTATATCACCTGTATATAGCGATCGGGTAGACGAACGGCGGCAAGCTTCACCTTTATCTTACCTCAATTTCTTATCTACCTACTACCTTTTCATCTCATCTACATAATCATGAAACTAAATTGTTTCTAAAAAATTAACTTTCGAGTCCGAAACCGAAGGCCACCGAGTGCTTATCTCCATTTTGAGAATTACGCCTCTAAAAAGATTATCGCGAATTATCTCAGTCGTATTGCCATTGTGATATCTAAATCAACAAACACGCGAATAAGGAAAAGTGTTTCTGGAAATTAATCACTTCTCATGTAATCCATTTTCCGGGCTGCGATTAAATAAAACAGCGGAAGCCTTTTGATTTCAATAGACAAGTGTTTCCGTGACGTCAGCACACATCATATCAGGCAGTGTATGATGTTTGTTATCTGAATTTTGTAGTTCATTAACAACTACGCGACACGATTTTTCATAATAAAACATTTATTATTAAGACGATTTTCAATGTTCGAAAACACCTCATCTCGTGCCGTATACTGCGTGATGCATTGGCTCGCAGTTTTCTCATGAATGAAGGGGTGAATTTTTGCATCTTGCGTTCGTGTTAATCGGACGCCGAGATGTGGGGTTGTCATGTTGTACTCATTTTCCTTACACAATTAAATTGTGGCTCATTACAAATTATGCCTAACATGCCGGCCGCCTTGGAAAAGAGTGCTTTTACAAAATAATGTATAATATTCTAAGTAAGTAAATTAATATTTGATTTATATAACGTAATATTTGATTCATGTAAAATAACGAAATGTCCCTTTGTTTTAGGTAAATAGCATTAATCACTTTGAACAATTTGCTTCACTGAATAGTTCAACCACTTTAGTAATGGATCTAGTGATGACTCCATTAACTGTTCTGATGGATAAAACTCTGATAATTCCATCTGGACCTGGATGAACTGCTTCCACACGACCCTTGCGCCAAAGAAGTGGAGGTGTCTGAGAATCTCGAAGAAGAACAAGTGACCCTGGTTTAATTGAATTGCAATTGTTCTGCTGCCATTTGGTTCTGGACTGCAACGTGGTGAGATAGTCATTGGACCATACTTTCCAGAATCGCTGCATCATCTGTTGAATCATCTCAAATCTGCTCAAATGATTTTGCTTAGTGTGCAACCATGAGGGTTCTGGTATTGTTAATAAAGAGCCACCCACAAGGAAATGACCTGGTGTGAGGAATTGGAAATCATTGGAATTTGAAGAAATAGGTAAGAGTGGTCTAGAATTCAAAATAGATTCTATTTGACAGCATAATGTGCTTAATTCTTCAAAAGTAAAAATTGAATTACCGGCTATTCGGTATAAATGTTTCTTTGTGGATTTGACTGCCGCCTCCCAAAGACCGCCAAAGTGAGGGGATCTAGCTGGGATAAATTTCCACTGAACTGAATGTTTACTTAAAAAGTTTGCAACTTCTTCATTATGTTTATTTTCAGAATGAAGTTGATACCACTGTTTTATTTCATTATTGGCTCCAATAAAATTGGTACCGTTATCTGAATGGATCTCGTTACATAGACCCCGTCGAGCTAAAAAACGTTTTAAACAGGCTATGAATGCTTCAGTTGATAAACTACTAACTATTTCGATGTGTATCGCCTTTGTACTGAAACACACGAATAAGCAGATATATCCCTTTGTAATGTTCCTACCACGTCCTGTACTCTCTTTTAAAGAAAATGGACCAGCAAAGTCTGTCCCGCAAACTGAAAAGGCTCGTGATGGTGTAACTCGGGTTTCAGGTAAATCGCTCATAATCGGTTCGATCGGACGAGCATCAAATCGCTTACAAGTAATGCATTTATGTATTATTTGTTTGACTTCTGTTTTACCTGAAATTATCCAAAATTTTTGTCGAATTGCGTTCAACGTAGTTTGTGGACCAGCATGAAACTGCTGTAAATGGTAGTGTTGAATAATTAACTGACTAAATTTATGTTTCTTAGGAACAATAAATGGGAATTTTTGATTATATGATACATGGCTAAAACGAAGTCTGCCACCTACCCGCATGACTTTGTCATCATCTATGAATGGATTAAGACAAAATAATTTACTTTTGGGTGATATAGATTTTCCCTGTAAGAGTAACTGATATTCCTCCGGGAATGATTCTATTTGTACACTTTTTATTAAAAGCTTTAATGAAGTTTCAAGCTCAATAATTTTGAGTAGACCTGTTAATTTAGGTCTTGTTTTCTTGCATAATTTAATAAATCGTATGCAATGCGATAAAATTCGCTGTACCTTGACCAAACTTGAGTACCTTTGAATTAGTTCTGAAAGAAATGTTGGTTGCTGTTGCAAATTTGTAGTAACAAGACATTTTGATTTTATGTCTGGTACACCACTATGCGCATGAGTGTCATAATTTGATTGTGGCCATTGTGCTGTATCTTGACTTAGCCAATCAGGTCCGTGCCACCAGGTTTTAAATTTGAGTAACTGAGCACTGGTGGTACCCCTACTTAGAATATCTGCTGCGTTATCCTCTGACCTGACATGATTCCATTTTGCATTTTGTGTTAATAATTGTATGTCAGCTACTCTATGAGCAACGAATTGTTTTAATTGACTAGGATCTTTTTGCAACCACGCTAGCACGATCGTGCTATCACACCAGAAATATACTTCATCAATATGAATGCGTGATTCTAAATCTCGACTGATTTGTGCGACCAATTTCGCAGCCTGTGCTTCTGATTCAAAACTTACTATCAAATCATCGACATAAAATGATTCATCAATTAATTTGCATGCTTCAGGGAACTTGTCCTGATTATCGAGTGCTATTTGTTTTATGCATCGAGTAGCTAGGTATGGAGCTGATGCAGTTCCATATGCAACCGTATTGAGTTGATATAGTTTATCATTCCAGATGATATTTTGGAAAATTCTATCCTCTGCATGTACCCATATTTGTCTATACATTTTTTCACAATCGCTTGTCACTGCGACCTTGTGAAGTCTGAATCTGATCAAAATAGCAAATAAATCTGACTGAACAACTGGACCGACTTTCAGGACATTGTTTAATGATAGACCTGAGTCTGTCTTACAAGCAGCGTCGAAAACGACTCTAACCTTCGTTGTTAATTTATTTGGATTTATGACTGCATGATGAGGAAGCACATTCGGTTGGACTTCCGATGTGTAAATGATTGGAGACATGTGATTAAGAAGTTCATATTCTTCCATGAATTGAGTGTACTGTTTGCATAACTCTGCATCTGAATTGAGTCTATTTTTGAGTAATTGATATCTCCGATTAGCTATATTGAAAGAATTGCCTAATTGATTAACATTTGATTTGAAAGGTAATCTAACCACAAATTTTCCATCTTCTCCTCTCGATGTAGTTTTTGAGAAGATTTCTTCACATTCGCGTTCTTCTTGAGAATGTATGATTGATTTAGGAATTTCCTCAATATGCCAAAAGGCTGATAATTGATTTTGAATATCTGATATTTGGTGTTTTTGTAATGATAACATGCATGCTGATGATTTGGTAATTAATGATTGTTGAGTGGTTGGTCCCGAAACTACCCATCCCAGATGTGTTTTTTGAATGATTGGCTGACGTCTACCTAAAGAGATCTGACCAATGCAAAGAAGTGACCAAAATAATTCCGCGCCAAGTAGAATATCAATTTTACTCTGCTGAGAAAATGTTGGATCAGCTAATTGAATTTCTTCGGGAATATTAAGATCGATGTCAAGAGATGTTTGTGGTAACGGTGAAGTTAATTCAGGAAGAACCAAACAATTTACCTTTGTATTGAATGAATTTATTTTCGAATAAATTGTGATAGATACTTCACTTGTGACTTGAGAAGTTGAATTGTTAATACCATTTATTGGAATGTTGACTCGCTTACCTTCCAGCTTCAGCCTATCACATAAATCCTTGCGAATATAATTTGATTGCGATGCTGAATCCAAAAGAATTTTGACATCATGATTGTTTCCTTGATTATCTTGTATATGTACTATTGCTGTTGGCAACAGTACTTCAACTGCCTTTATTTGGGAACAGTTGACTACTTGAGAATGTGTACTGTTTAATGAATGTGCTGTATTTGATGAATGTTGTGAATTTGAATTTTGTGTCTGATTAAATGGTTGATTAACAACCGGAAATTGATTTGATGATGCTTGATTTTGATTTATTTGATCGGACATTGAATGATCTTGATTGGGTATATTATTTGTATCATGTTGTCTGTCTATGTGTAATAATGTATTATGTAAATGGTTACATTTTCTGCAGGTTGATGCCTTGCAATCCTTTGTTATGTGATTTGATCTAAAACAATTTTTGCAAAGTTTGCGTTTTGATACCTCAGAAATTCGCTGTTGAACTGACAATTCCAGAAATTTACTACAGAAAAATACTGGATGATTTGCATTGCAAATTATACATTTTGAATATTGTGTTGACACATGAACCGTAGAGAATTTCGTGTGCGAGTGTGTATATGTCTTCTTAACTTGCATTGAATTTGTGTTTGATTGCAATGATTCGAGCAATTGACACTTTTTTGTAATAAAATCGATTAAATCTTGATAATTTGGTTTTTGTTGCATTTCTGATTTTAATTTTTGCCATTCACGCTTAGAAATGTTGTCCAGTTTGCTGGTGATTAAATAAATAAGAATCGAATCCCAGAACTGTACTGGCTCATTGAGAGCTTTAAGTGCTCTAACATTCTTTTGAATATTGTTTAAAAATGCTTGTAAAAGTGAATGTGATTCTTTGGTAACTACCTCTAAATCAAAAAGAGCTTGGAAATGATTTTGAATAATAAGTGCGTCATCTTCAAAACGTTCTTTGAGCAGTTTAAATGCTACGTCATAATTGTCAGATGTCATGCTTATCTTGTCTATAATTGCTTCCGCATCACCACTGAGTGATAATTTTAAATACTGAAATTTTTCAATTGGTGATAACGATTGATTATTATGAATAAGTGACGTGAACATGTCATAAAAACTTAACCACTGGTCTATTTGTCCCGAAAAATTGGGTAAAGACAATTGAGGCAACCTTACTTGACTGAAATTTCTAATTATTGGCATTGATTGTTGTGCATCGTTTGTTTGCACTGCGCCTGCATTATTAACATTATCCCCAGATTCTGACCCGTCCTGATTTTCCACTAAACCCACGACTATTTCTTCAGAACTACCGTCAATGTCACTGGTATCGGTATGGCTACTGTTATTATCATCACACTTCCTAATATAAGATTCTTGTGGATTAATAATATCGTCAATTTTTGCTAATAATGAATAATATTTATCCTCAAAAGTTCCACTTTCTAGCTCGATTTGTTCCTCGGTTAATGTGGTATCAAGTTCTTCTATTTGCTCTTGAACTGTTTCAAATTGTCCTAATAAAGGTTCAATTTTTGCTCTACGTAATTGAAGTTCACAAAGTGATCTTCCAGAAATGACATTCAAATCCATCTGTTTTACTTTGTTTTCCTGACGAGTTAAATTTGCTTTTATAGTGGATCGTTTTTTAATTAACGCTTCCATGATGTTTATGAATGAATATAAAATTGATTAATACGTAGGTATTTGATTGAATAATTTTTTTTGTTTTTATGTTTTGAATAATGTTTGTTTTAATTAGGTACTTGCTTGAGTACTTGACTTGAATGTTAAATTGAATATTATCGAATTGAATAGTATTAGGTACTTATTTATTTATTGAATTGATTTTCTATCTGAATAATAGATCCCACTTACTTACTTCTTTGATTTGCTTGAATAAAATATGGTTGTACTAGGTACGTATTTGATTTGATTTGTTTGAATAAGAATGATTTTTATTAAAGAATAATGCAAATCATGTTTTTAATTTTTTAGGAAACGGAATGAATAAGGAATAATGTGAGTGGACTCACCCCACACTACTTCTACCAGACGATCGATCGATGCTGCTTTCCTCTTTCCGCTCCTTCGGCTGTCTGCAAGCTACACCTGTGTTACCACCTTGACTTCTTACTGCTTATATGCTTCTGATTTCTTTGATTAACTGATTAACTATTTATGATTTGTTTGTATCGGAACTCGAAGGACCATTGTATGATGTTTGTTATCTGAATTTTGTAGTTCATTAACAACTACGCGACACGATTTTTCATAATAAAACATTTATTATTAAGACGATTTTCAATGTTCGAAAACACCTCATCTCGTGCCGTATACTGCGTGATGCATTGGCTCGCAGTTTTCTCATGAATGAAGGGGTGAATTTTTGCATCTTGCGTTCGTGTTAATCGGACGCCGAGATGTGGGGTTGTCATGTTGTACTCATTTTCCTTACACAATTAAATTGTGGCTCATTACAAATTATGCCTAACAGGCAGCATCATCTATAATCGGTATGATATGTGCCATGTAATCGTGGAAAAGAAAGGACTGAATTGCTATTCTAATTTCCTGCAAGAATCATTCTTGTGATAAATTTGTGTGCACTGCTACAACTTGTGTTTTTTGTGTTTGTGTTCACTATAATAGCGCTTTTTCTTGTTCATTCGCTGCGTTCATGCTCGTTTAATAGATGAGGACCCGGCTCAAGCTCTCAAGCTAAAAAAGCCTCTTCAGGCCATTCTCGCTGCTTTTAAAAACATATTTCTATTCTTGGATTCGGTCTCAGATTTTAATCTTAATTATTAATCATTAGTGTCATATCAAATATACAGGAACATGGTCTTTCAAAATATGTGTTAAAATTATGTGGTATCAAAGAAGTGTATTTTTTCAGTTTATTGACGAGGAAAAATTATCCACTGAGCGGTGATTAAATTAGTTTATATAGATTATATGACAGTGACTGAGATTTAATTGTGCGAGGATTATTTTTAATATATAGAGTGAGTCAGTTTTTTTCAGGATATTTCAGCAACGATTAAAAATAGCCTGATTTTATTTTCAGATTCTTATTAATCATAAAAGCGCAACTTTGCCCCAAGTTACCGAGTCCGTATCTCTTCTAGTTTCCGAGATCCCAATGATGTAGCTCGAATTTGAATCATCCTCTAAACTGGGATACTTGAAGTTTTGAAAGCACACTTTAAACCGCCAATGTTTTATACATAAAAAAGGTACCCCTTCTCAAAAGAATGTAAACCGTGTTTGAGAAAAACAACACTTTATGATGAAAAAAACATAAAAATGAGCGCTAGCAATATGGCGTTGTCAGCGTGAATTACGCGTAGAAGGAAGCAACTTTCAACAAGTGTTATAATATTTTTTGCTCTCGTTATGTGCTTAGTTTTGTGAAATAAAATTTTTGTACTTATTGCTACTCTTTTTCATGTTTTTCTTCCCCACAAAATGCAGTTTTTCTTGAAAACGGTTCACATTAGAGCTTTTGAGTAGTGGAAGATAGAGTCAAAAACTTCACGCAACTCTTTAATCTCCGTCACTGTAAAAGTATGAAATATAAATGGTAATAGTGTACAAAAGCTGAGCTTTGTATCTCAAACAGTTCCTGAGACTATCACAAAACTTAAAATTATTATTTTTTAAATCCTGTAGGATTTGAGGACAAAATGTTAAGAGAATTTTTTGTATCTTTTTTTGAAACCTTGTTTCCTCTACAAAAAGTGTAGCTGAAATCTTTTTTAATATTTCTAAATACTTTGTTAAATAAATATTTGTAAAATAATTCTTGTAGCGATTAAATGATAATAAATTTTTTATGAAAATAATAAAATAAATGGGAGTGAGAAAATCACAATTTCCTTCAGGCAGTTTTTAAAATATCACCTATACAAATATAATTGTATAAACAAAACCTACGACATGCAAACTTACAGCGTCACAATGACCAAACAGGTAGTAGAGAAGAAAAACAAAACACGAACATTAAAAGGAAACATTTTTAACACTCACTGAAATCTCCAAAAGGACAGCTAGGCCCAGGCTCCTTTTCCTAGTTAGGGGTCCGTCCCTTCTGTAGCGACGTATTACCATATTCTATTCCTGATGTCCCTGAAACAGATCCATATTTCAGTCCTACCACGCAGACAGGCTTACATAAGAATCGTATATCTGATAGCTTGTCTGGAAGTTCAGGTAAACAAGTCACTCTTCCATAACGATATTCCGGATAAGCAATGCGTGTTCCCGGATACGATCTCATAAGTTTCCAGAGATACTGGATGTTCGTTCCTTCATATTTAATGCTAGTCATGTTCTATCGCGGGAATAAAGTGTTGCGTGTTATTGCTACTATTATTACCGATATAATTTGAAATGTGAGATTTTATTGTCAGCATTACGTAGGCATGCGCATTAAGAGTATTGCTTTTTTGAGTACCAGAAGAGTGTTTTTTTTTTATTTTGGTCGTGATTTCTTGGATCAATCAGCGACTTCGAAATATTCATTGAATTTGGTTTAGAAGAGTTTTTCAGGTCTTGTGAAGGGAACATTGTTTTCCAAATGCTTTTGAAGCCTGTAAAGAACTGTTACAAATGAAATACAATATCAGATCAGTTTTTATTACAATGAAATCGGTCGTTCTCAACCTGCTTCGTGTGATGTTTATGTTCAATCGTGTAATAAAAAAATCGATAAAGAATCAAGGATTGATGATGTTGGATTAACCCGATTAATGTAAACGGCGGATTGTTAATAAAATATTCGTAAATAAATTAATTACGTGGATTAAATTTTAAGCCTTAATTAATGAAAATTCTCCCCGTTAATGGGAACATACCCACAAAATCACGGTAGGGCACGTGATGGATTTGTAGCTAAATATCAAAGTGACAAGTAGTTGGCATTTTGTCGATATCACTCTAACCATAGCTACATGCAACGGGATTATTTACACATTTGGATTCACCCTCATCTAAAACCTGACAGTATGGTACATATTCGAATAAATATTTCATTTGCGAGATGTAAATATTTATAACCCTTCTGTATTTTTAAATTATCCAGTTTCAGAAAGAAGTATCGACAATTTCAGTTTTTATCCCCAGAGTAGAATTTCCCACACTTCATATACTACCTCATTTTATACTTTTTTATACTTTCTACTATATTATATCTTTTTTTTATTTTACTCTCAATTTGTAAATTTGGGTAATTTTTAATCGAGATGGACGTCTAAACTGACACACTGGCGACCAAGACAAACAAAGCGTAGCGTGGGAAGATCGCACAGAAGATGACTAGATGATATCAAACAACAAGCAGAAAATAGATGGTTTCAGTTGACACAAGACAGGACAGCATGGAGAAACATGAAAGACGCCTACGTCCAAGAATGTACAGCAAAAATGTCTGAGAAAGAAGAAAGAAGAAAAAGATTTAAATATTACAGTCTTCTTCTCCTAGTTTTCCTCTTTTGTTAATTGATTTTCACTATACTAGTCATTGATCTTATCAATCAATTTCCCTTTATGTCCAACTGGAACGTTGACGTTACTTATCGGCGACGACAGTTGCATCATTCACGACGCAGCTGAGGTCACGAGGTGTAATAAATGTAGTGGACTGAACCCTTTGTCAAAAAGCTGTCGTCGTTCTTAGGTTTGCCCCAGGTGCGCCGTTGATGGATACCGTTAAGGACTGTAAATCTAAACAACTTCAATAAAACAAAAATTCAATAACTGTGTTATACATTCTGAGGAATCTGGATTTAATAGCAATTAGCCTCTGTTGAAGCTGCTTGACAAAAACATGGCTTGAGGATTCTGCTAGTGATGGAGAATTGTTCAATCTTGACCAGTATGACGTCTTTAAGACTGATAGTGATTTACGTGATAGTCATGGGGAATGAGAAGAGGGGGTGAAGTTCTGTTAGCGGTCAGTAATAGATGATAATAATTATATCTCACTCTCACAAAGGGTCTCATTTGCAAATAATTGGACCCACGTTATCTGAGCTGGAGGCTTTGATCTAGTTATGTTGTCCAAATAAAATTAAAACGTCGAATCCTTATTGTTGAGGTGGTGTACATACCCCCTGACCAGAGCTGACCAATTATCTAGGCATTCTTTGATGCTCTTGAAATCGTATAGTCATGCATGGTTCGGATGTTCTTATAGTGAGGGACTTTAATATTTCAGAATATCATGATGTTTCACAGGGTATTATACCATCTACCAGTTTGACTAGAAGCATCTTCTTTATATTCGTACTGACTGAATAAAACAGTTGAAAGGGATTGTGGACGTTGATAAAGCAGTGGATGCATTTTTTAGCATTTCTGTATAAACTGCTCGATAAGTGTGTGTCAAAGAAACATGTTAATAAGGCTACAAGTGCAGTGAACGTCCTCCTTGGTTTAGTAATCATATTCTAGATACCTTGAGGGATAAACTGAAGGAGTGGTTGGCATCAAAGAGCTCGCGTTCTGGCGCTGATTATACCAGGTTCAAGAAATTTCGCTCCGGACTCAAGCGAGAAATGGCAGAGTCATATAGGAAGTTTATCACAAAGTCTAAGATTATTGTCTCTGACCCTCCTCGTAATTTCTGGTCATTGGTTAAAACGATGAGACCGTCTGATGGCATTCCTGGTCAAGTTACATATACATATGGAGATGTTGAAGACTCTGAACCGCAAGAAATAGTTGATTTGGTCTTCTCAGAGGAGCAAGGAAGATTGATCAGCGTAAGACAACGGGTCCGAATCCTGATGCGTTCATGGTCAGTGATTGCATTGATATTCTAGCAGAGACAGTAAAGAATTTGTTCGATTTGGTTATACGTTCCTCCAGCTTTTCTACTAGATAGAAGATATCGCGAATACGTACTGTGTTCAAAATGGGTGATAAGTCGAAGGTTCCCATATACAAATGTGAAAGGTTGACATCCAGAAATTCTGAATATTACTCATCCTTTAAGGTGTCCATATATTCCTCAAATCTACAGAAGGCACTGGAATCATCCGTGTGGCCTCAAGGCGCTCACGTGAAACGATTTTTTCGCTGGAAAGGGGGAACTTCACCACCCAGTTAAGATTTAGTTTGATTCATCTGAATGCTCAGAGCATAAGAAATAAAGTGTTGGACCTTGAAGCATTCCTCAGCAGTCATAGTGAGGCCAATATTTTGAGTGTAAGTGAGACTTGGTTATGTAGTGATGAGGCTGATGTGTACTGTTTGGATGGTTGGAGGTTGGCCTCACATTATAGTAGAAGAGACCACATTCATGGAGGGGTGGCCTTATTTGTACGTGACTTGGATTTTGTGCCTGTTGACGAGATTAACAAACTGTCGGAGGAGATGGTGTGTGAGGTTTCAGCTGTTAAACTTCTGATATGTGATGTTTACGTTTTGTCATGCTATAGATCGCCTTCTAGTGACTTATATAGTTTTATACATGTCCTTGAGAAGATGTTAACCACACTGGACTCTGTAACTAGAATTATTCTAGCGGGGGATTTTAATGTGAATTTTGTTGCAGATGACTCTAAGTCGGATGTATTATGTAATTTTTTAGCTACTTTTAATCTTGTAATGGTGAACAAACATCCAACAAGGGGACGAAGCCGTCTTGACAATGTTTTTATTAACTTTGATTGTGATGAACTACGCAGTGAGGTAAGCCCTGTTGAATTTTCTGACCATGATAATGCTGTTGTGATATCCTTTAAATTGGATAAACACATATCGGGAAACTCTATTGACGAGTATAGGCATAGACCTATAACTGAGAGAGGCTTATGCGCATTCAATGATATTTTGTCGCAGCGGCCGTTGACTTTGGTGGGGGAGACGGGAGTTGATGTGCGCAGGAGGTTTGACCATTTTATGAATGAGCTGAGCTCTGCTTTTACAGCTGCTTTTCCTGAGAGGTCTTATAAAAGCGTCAGGAAGGATGCGGGAGTCATCTGGTTTACAAGTGAATTGAGAGAGCTTCGTGACAGGTTGGTATTTTTTAGCGAACTATTCAATATGCATGGAGGTGAACAGCTCGGGCTTATTAGAAATAATTTGAGAAGTTTTTATCGTTTTAAATTACGAGAGGCAAAGAAAAAGGCTCATAGTGACGTAATTGTTAACTCTAAGAATGTATCGAGAACAATGTGGAATTTCATAAATGCAAGACGTGGGAAGACAGTTGGACAAATTTCAGAAACTATAACAGCTGATGATTTCAATGATTATTTTGTTTCTTTTCCCAAACAGCTTACTGAGGCTTTGTCTGTAGATTGTGATTCGTCTTCTGATGTTTCTGTTGGCCTCAATGGTTGCTTTTCCTTCAGAAGTGTATCTCCTGAAGAAGTAGAGAGTGTAATACGCTCACTTAAGACAAGCAAGTCTACTGATATTTATGGGTTTTCATCTTATCTGATCAAAAGCAGTGTTAATTCTCTTACTGCTCCTTTGACTGAGCTTGTGAATGCTTGCATTGAGAATGGCATTTTCCCAGACTGCTGTAAGGTATCTAAAGTCATACCTTTGTACAAGAAAGGAAGTAGAGATATGATTTCTAACTATAGACCAATTTTCTTAATACCTGTTATTGGAAAAATAATTGAAAAACTACTGAGTAAACAATTAACTGATTATTTTGAACCTAATTTGTTTAGTTCTAGCCAGTATGGCTTCCGTAAACACCGCGGTACTGATGATGCTCTGGTTGATTTTGTAGATTACATTATAGGTTGTTTTGAATCCGGTTTGTTTTCCTTTTCCTTATTTTGCGATGTTTCAAGAGCGTTTGACTGTGTTCCCCATGGTAGGCTTTTGGATAAGCTTGGGAGATATGGATGTGATGAAAATAGCGTGAGTTTGTTCCGATCTTATTTGAGGGATCGTTGCCAGCGCGTGTTCTTGGACGGAAGGTGGTCGGATGAGAGGTCTTGCAATATTGGTGTTCCCCAGGGATCGGTCTTGGGACCGTTATTGTTCCTTATATATATAAATGACTTGCCTTCTCAACTCACCGACTTCCATACACTAATGTTTGCTGATGATACAAATATCTCTGTTACACAGGATACTTTCTCTGGTTCTTCTGATCTCTGTGATAGGGCCGGTGCAAGGGCAAGAGAGTGGTTTGGTAGGAATGGATTGGTAATGAACAGTGATAAGACTGTTAAAGTTATTTTTACCCTTCGCAATCGGCTTGAGGGTGAGTATAAGACTAGTGCTAAGTTTCTTGGTATTCATATGGATGGAAGTCTGAGATGGCATCTTCATGTAAAAAACTTGTCATCGAGACTTTCAAGAACGCTTTACCTGTTTCGGAGCTTGTCGGTGTGTCTCAGTGTGGCTGCCTTGAGGTGTGCATACTTTTCTCTTTTCGAGTCTGCTTTGAGCTATGGAGTACTGGTGTGGGGAAGTTGCGCAGGGAGCTGCACCATTTTCGGTCTTCAAAGGAAGGTGATCAGGCTTATCGCTTGTTTAAAGCCTAGGGAGGAATGTAAATCGGTTTTCGTGGATCTTCGTATTCTGACACTTCCATCTCTGTATATCTTTCGTGCATTAGTCTTTGCTTATAAAAATAAGTCAGGACTTGTTAGAAACCTGGATGTTCATAGTTATCAGACTAGGGGTAGATTTATGTTCCGGCATGATTTCTGTCGTCTCTCTGCATCGCACAGGAGTCCACGCTACGTTGCCTTAAAGTTTTTTAATAAGTTACCAGATTTTATTCAAAACTATAGTCTTAATGCTTTTAAAACTTCTATTAAGGAGTTTCTTGTGCGTAAGGCTTTTTACTCTATTCAGGAGTTTCTGGAAAGTAACATTGATCAGGACAGCTTTGCTTCTAACGGCACAGTGTTGGAGATTGATGATTTGTAGTGGTTTGGTTATGTATATTGATTATATCTGTGATATTTTTTTGTGATTGTACCTACCGACGAGTGTAAAAAAAACTTTGTTTTTATTAGCACAATAAAGTAAACTAAACTAAACTAAACTAAACTACAGACCGGCTGCAAGACTGAATAACTTTGCAAAGCTTTTTAAGAGTGTGATGGGTGACAGGTTGAGAAATCATGTTTCTCATTATTAACGGTTGCTTTGCAGTCACCAATCTGTTGTGAACTACTCATTTTATTTCAGAAGCGCTTGACAGAAACGTCCAGGTTGACGTTTTATACACATATTGGCCTAGCGCTTTCGATTGCTTGCACCATGATGTTTTATTGAGAAAGATTTAATCATTTGACTTCCCGGGTTCTTTGATCTCTCTTTTTAGTAGTTACCTGTCGGGAAGATATCAATTTGTGGGATTTACTGTATGCTCTTCTGACTCATTCGGGCAATGATCAGGAGTCCCACAGGGAAGTAGATTGGGACCTTTATTATTCTCTTCATAGGTGATGTCATTATTTATTATTATTGATGTCAATTTTTCCCATTATGCTAATAATTATTCTCTGGCATAATAATAACAAGTTAACTTTAAATATCAAATAGTGCAATGTTTTGACTCTCAGTAGGAAGCGACAGTATTTCGTCTTCATTATTTCCTGGACAGCTCGGTTCTTCTGAGACTAGATACAGTTGTAGATTTGGGTATCTCGTTCGACGCATGATTAACATTCGTCCCACCCCACATATAGAAAGGGTGGTTGCTGCGGCGTCTAGAGGACTAGGGTTTATTTTGAGAAACTCTGTTGGTTTTAAATGTCCCAGCACCTTCATGATAATATTATATAAAAATAGCTTGATGAGGTCCAAATTGGAATACGCTTCTGTTGTTTGGGCGCCTATCTACGGCATTCATTCGAACGCACTTGAACGCATACAGCGCCGTTTACTGAAATTTATTCCGTATAAAATCGATGGGGTTAATCCACCAAGAGTCTATGATCATCAAGCGCTTTTCACTCGATTTCAATGTTTTAGTTTGCAGACACGATGCCAATTACAGTCTGTTCTCTTCCTATTTGACATTTTGCATCACAGGATCGACAGTAACCAGTTTAGGGCATTTTTTGTACCTCGAATCTCAAGATTTTCTCTTAGATATACACGTGTTTTTCAGATACCTCGGCCCAACACTATCATTATTGTTGCTCCTCTGTTCCAGATACTAAAAAATTATAATCTGATAGAAGGACATTACATACGTTATCTTTGAGACGAGTAGGTAGTCTGTCAAGTATCGAAATAAATAATAAATAAATAAATAAATAAATAAATTGGTACCACTTTATATCAATTATTGCTTTTCATATTTACATGCAGTGACAGTATTGTTACGAATAAATAAAAAGGTGCATTCTGTATTAGAAAGTGGGCGGGACAGAGCAACGGTAGCCATGAGTATCGACAGGCGACGGCCCCCAGCGTTCTATGCTGACCGGGGCGCGTGGGGGGGGGTCAAGCCGGACGCTCCCACCAGTAAGCGACAACAACAGCTGACGTCCTGTACACTTCTGGTACAGGACCCTGATACCCCGACGGAATGATCTCGCTGAAAACCACGGGAAATTAATGGAAAGTTCTGGTCATTTCCTGTGGAGAAGTTCCAGAAATGGATGTTTGAGTGTCTGGGAGCCGAAGATGTAGGAAGGGAATATTCTCGAGATCTTCCTCTTGGACTTGTTCGGGAAATAGAAGCGAGCCGTCCGCAAATCCTTCAGAAGCTACTTCCAGAGGTAGGGATGTCCTATAAATAGCCAGCAGGCAAGTGAACTGAGTCAGTTTTAGTCTAGCAGTGTGCGAAGGAACCAAGCGACTAGTGGCGATATAGAACACTGCGGTATTCCTAAGTGACTAGTGAAGTAGTAGTAAAGTGTTATAGACCAAGTAAAGTTGTTGTGTATAAGAAGAAGTGATATTTGTAACGTTGTAATCTGAAATTATTGTGGACATCAAATAAATAAATTAAACAGTAAATTTGTATTTCCCAATTATCCGTCGAGCCTACGGTTAGGAAATCCGTAACAGTATTATAAATACTGGAAAAACATTTGTATAAAGGGAATCTTATATGACAAAAAAGTCATTTAAATTTAAAAATCACATCAAAATTCAGAACAGCTTTTATAAATAAATCAAGTGGAAGAGCAGGATCTGCTTATAAAGATCATAATGAAGATATTTCCCTTTAAGGGTTAAGCTAACCTACCTCTTAAATCATTTTCTGTAACCAGCTAATTTCTGATTGGACTTCTCAAACCAAATAGGTGTACCTTAATTTAACTGAACTGAACCCCAATTATCCTAATCTGAACTCCTCCATGCATCCGGGCAATTATTTATAATTATGAGGCTAATTCCTGAAGTTTCTGGATCTGGACTAATACTCTATTACTTTCACTTGGCTATTATAAACTCTGCATGGCCTCTTTAAATTGGATAGATATACAGGATAGCCCATGACTGTGCCGATGATGTTTGCAATTTCAAAATGCTTCAAATACAAAAGTTGTTCAGAATTACTAGTGCTTCCTATGCAAGCAAATTATCTCCAGTTACAGAGAGTTATCATTGATAACTATCAATATCAGTCAACTATTTTATTTTAAAAGGAACAGCCCGTATATTGTTACATTTTCATATTTCCTGAAGAACATTAATAACAATGGTTTTTACAGTTGCAGTTTAAATTGAGTAGTTGATGAGTTATAAACAAGTGAAAATCGCAATCTCAATTTGGAGGCAGTGTACTTCGGAAACGGCTCAAAATATCGGAAAACCGCTTACATGACCCTATCTTAACTTTTCGAGTGTCATTGTACAGTCATCGTATCAAATGACGCCTATCGCCAGCTACCCAGCCCCTAATTTCGAGACGTTAATGCCGCCTAGTAACACCGGGAAGCACCGCGATCTCTCAATCCAAGGCGTACGTATTCAGCGCGGGTAAGAATCTCGCCGGTCTCCAGATACCCAACTCTGAAGTTCGAGACGCGTTTGTCGCCTAGTAACACCGGGAAGCAACGCGATCTCTCACCTCGGAACCTTCGGAGCCGGTGTTGAAGGGAGCACGCCGTCCTCAGTTACTTAGTCCCGAAACTTAAGATTCGGTTTCTGCCTAGTAAAACCATGAAAACTATCTCTATTGCTTTATGTATGAACCCCATATGTGCCAGTTGAGCCATCACATTATCATTGAGCATAATATCTTCGTGGTACTGCAAACTTGGAGCTGTAATAATAATTCTAGTTCATAATATGAAGGTGTTCATGTGATATGAATAATAGAGTTCCCTTAGGAATAAGAGTTTCATATATTTTATGATTATTATTGCTGTCATATCATTTCCTGCAACCCCTCGGTGATAAATTCAAATTTTACTGCATAAAAAAATATAGGAAGAAGTAATTAACGTAAAAATAAAAAGTGTTAATTAGATATATTATTCATGCCTATGCTTTACTACGAAGGACAATTGTGTTATATAAAAATATGTACATTCAAATACGGCTTCCTTTTGCTTTTGCATAATGACTGAATGCCGTATTTCCTGGGCCATAATCAAGCTTAAATGCGTCTTCCAATTTGAGCTGCTTGATGCAATTTTGGATGAAAACCAATAACACAAACAGGGCGACCAGTAACAACACATTGTGACAAACTGGTGAGAGGAAATGGTAACAGGAAATGGAGCCCATAAGTAGAAGAAGGTATTACAATGAGCGACAATGAGTAAGGTTCAAGAAACCCCTGCTCAAGAAATTTCTGCCACGTGCCACAGCCCCTTACCCAGTTGTCGTTTCGTGACTAATGGTCTGCACTAGGGGTAACGGTGCCGGAGAATATCCGAATGGGAACTCTCCAATAATACGCGTCACCCTGTGCCGTGGTCATGTTTCGCGGACAGAGAGATTTTGGGTCTGGGCTAAACCTCTTGAACCTCAAAGGCGACAACTTCATAAATTGAAATTGATCCCAAAGTGGTCCAGTCTGATGAGATGCGCGGCTGGATAGAAGACCAGCCTTATTGCGAGCCAACCTCAGACCATCCAGCGCTCCGTTGTATGTAGCCCGCTGTGTCATAAGGGGTTATGGCACAGTTTTGTTTACTTCTCTCATTACTCCTGGGTTCAGCGGCGAGAAGCGGCAACCAAAATCTCACCACTACACAACTCACCGTAAGTTGAAACACCCAGTTGTAGAACCGAGCAGCAATCTTCAAATAGCTCTGCGATTGCTTCTCCATCTATGCCGAATACAGCTGATGGAGACATGCTGATGCCGAATATAGCTGATGGAGACATGCTGCAGAGGACCTCAATGTTCTGACCAAACATGACAAGTTGTTTGGTTAACGGGTCATCGAGGGATAGCTGAAAACGAGGCTGCGAACGAACTAGCCAGGAAGGCTCTGCAACGATCTTCATTACACCCGAACCAGTGTGTGGAATCACAGTGGTTAAGAAACCAACACAAAACATACTGGAATCGTGTATCAGGAAGCAACCATGACAAATTAACGTTGAAAGAGGTATCTCGAAACCTTGTCAATTGAATACTGCTCCTAAGCAGAACACAGATCAGGACAGTGGTGGGATTGTCGAAGGAGACTGTTATCCGAGACAACATCTGCATAAGATAGGCCATCTACAACAAAGAGTCACTCTGAAGACTTTGCATTGAAGAAGATGGGATAGCTTTCCATGTTTTGAGTGTCCACCGCTCACACTAACCCAAAGACCTGCAAACGGGACCCAAAGACCTGCCGGCAGGAAAATCCTTGACTAACAGACTGTTGAACATTGCAAAATGTACTGAACAGTTCGGCTAGCCAAGGACAAGATAAATAAGTAAGTCTACGGTAAGCTTAATTGGCTGTAGCACCAGGGACCACGAAACGGTTTTTTGTGATCAAAAAAAAAAATCAATAACCATGAAGATCCCTTGCTTTAATCAGATAAATTTAATTCAGAGTTATTAAACCACGATTATGAGGTGAACTCAGACTTCTTGTCATCTAGATTTGGAAACGAGTAAGGGTAGGAGCATCAGAAATGTTCAACGTGGCAACATCGATCATCTAATAAAATCCTTTTCATCAGCAAGAGAGTAGATCTAAACCTAATACAGGGCTCCTAATACTATTATATTACTGGTCAGCTTTCCAGGATTGAGGTAAATATCTACGAGTACGTTATCCTGTCCCAAAAATGGGTGTAGACCATTTTTATAATAATCGCCACATCATATTATGTCCTCTGTTACAGAAGTCTAAAGGAAGTGTTAAATAAATGACCTGTGAAATAACTTTTCAGCAATTTTCTATATTTCATTTCATAATATCATAGTCTCGCACTAACAGACCTTTTTTCAAGATTTAGGGACATAAAATGAATTGAAGTTTCACATCCATTTAATAACGTTTCAAAAAGAGAAATTCCGCGACTTTTTAAATGTACCAGGTTCAAAAACATGATAGTTTTCTGAAAAAAAAAACGGAGTTGTAGGAATATTATAACATTATCCTGTAATAGCAAAGCTTCCGTGTTACGCCTCCCAAATGTACCGCGGTCACCGCGTGTTACGGCATTCCCCGACCTGCGCACCTCGACGCCGAAGGCGTAACGATCCGCATTCTTCCCGCGCTTCCGCGTGCTCACCCGTCAGTCAATAGAATGCGGTAGGTCGCCTTAAATATGCCGTCATCAGGACGCAGTAATTGGGACTGGCCAGGGAAGGAGATTAAATGTAAACACCGGCCTTTTGTCTACTCTCTTCCCGCAGGCAGTAGCGTCTAACTTCCTCCTGAAGTTACCAGCTGCAATCCTGGACGAGACTGGAAGAGAATCGAGTGAATATGAATGTGTACGAGAACATAAAGGACTGCAGTTAGTTATGCACTTGAGAAGCCTTATGGTAACAAAGATTATTTCAGTGATAGGGTAGATGGGAAATTTTACAGTCTGTTCAACACGTCGCAATTTTGGCGCAGCCAGACAATTTTGCTTTGACTGCTAGAGCTAAATACAACTTAAAGGCACATAAAATACAAACTCCTATTATTATATAAGATTTACTATCAATATAATAGTTTTGTCGCAAGAGGGCTCTGACATTGTTTAGTGACCTTGGCCTTTCTTACTTTCTATAAAAATTTTGTACGTTTTTTAAAAGAAAGTGCTGTACTTTCCTAAGACATTGGCGACTATCGTTTCTCTTGATGTTTGTTCTCAATATTTTGATTGTCCACTGTGACATCAGGCTCCGCAGCTATAGAAATGAAATCTGTCTGTTAACCCAAGTGGCCTTCATGAAAATATTCATTGTAACTTTTGCAACAGCAACACTCACAGCCCTGTTCTTCTGCAACTTCAAAAAAATTCAAGCAATAAAAAGTACCTTTTCCCCCAAGTGACGAACCGATTTGCATAAAGGTTTTCTTTTGACAGGTAGCTTAGAGTTTTCAGATTATTCGTTGCCTGGAGAACAAGACTTACTTCTGCTGTTGTTCTTTACCTCAACATTCAAGCCAAGGTATTATTTTTCAGTGTTGATTTGAAGACAATATTGTTCCTCTTTAATGTTGTTTTTATTGTTCTCAGTTGAATTATTTCCAATGTTTCCCTCACCACCTTTAAAACGATTCTGGTATGGTTCAAGAAATTGTTCAGTTTCTATACTTATTTGCAAGGTACTAATGAGGGAAATATGATTATTCTATATGACGTTTTTACTCGTATTCTCATGTTGGTAAGGGAGAGCATGAAACAATTCTCAAAAATTATTAAGTATTTGTCTGGAAACCAGAGTTATATTGCTTTGCTCATATATGTACCTACATAATTTGATGATTTAAGACAAACTAAGTATTATTTACAGATATCTACTTTCTACACGAGTCTAGCACTTAAGCACATTTTTATCTTTACGTGTTCAGGTCACTTTAAACGCTGACTGTTGAGGGTTTAGTCCCTTTACTATATCTTTTCATTTATCGATTTACCACAAAAGTCACATCCATTTTATTTTTCCCACGATAAGCGAGAGCACGCAGCTAAGCCTTTTAAGAGCTCCAGAACTTTTTTATTTTCATTAAGAGCATTTTCATAATTATAGCTGAAGAACAAACGCTCTTACAAGTAAACTATCACATTTGAATTCTACAATCGCGTTTATTTTTCAAATTTCCATTTTTTTTTTTAATTTTCAAAATGTTATTATCATTTATTATTATTCAAAAACTGAATAAATTTATTGCTTGCTTGATTCCAAATTAATAATTATAAATAGCAGCTATGAAGATTGTGATGCTCAGAACTGACCCTTGGGGAACCCCGGCTTCTTCTTGAAAGACCTAACAGTTTATGCAATTTGCCACGACTCTAAAGGATCTAGCTGCGAGGAAGTTTCTAGCGAAGAAAAGGGTAGTCCTCTTTACGTTGCAACCTTGTAGTTTCTGAAGTATCAGCTTTGTGTCGTTCTATCGAATGCACGCTCAATATCGAAGATAACGGCTTAATCTCTTATTCTGCGTTTGGGCCATACTCGACCTTGTTTATAAAAGTACAAGGTTGTCTGCTATACTTCTCTTTTTCGGAAGCCAGACTGCTCAAGATCCAGGTGGAGGTATATTTCTAGGGGCCGGGGGGGGGGTCTTGCAATCATTTTTTCTAGCAGTTTGCACGTTGTGTTGCGGTCAGTGTTATTGGACTGTATGAATTTGGGTTAGTGGGGTCTTGATTGGTATTATAACAGAGTGTAACTATGCTTTGGGTAAAACTTGCTTCAGTCATATGTTGTTGTGTGTCCTCAGTAGATGAAATTCATAAAGATGCAAGAAATATGAAGGGAATATAATCTTGGTCTGCTACAGAGTTTTTTCAAGAGTCGAGTTCCATGAAGAGTTCGTATAGGGAGAAAGGGCGATTCATAGAGTCACATTTTATGACCATATAGTGAAGGAGTTAGTACACTGCTTTGTGGCTCAGCTTCAAAGTATGTGGCCTTTTGCTGTTAGATATCTCTTGTAGCTTAGATTCTATTATGTTGCCAATATCGCGCAGCAATGTTGGTGATGATTAAATAAATCTTCGTATACTAGAGCGAGAATGTAGTTGTGGGTTATGTTCCCTTTCATTTGTCTTACTTTCTGCCTTACTTCCGTGCCACTGGGGACTCATGCCAGCATCTTCCAGGCTGAAATAAATGCAATTAGGCTATGCGTTGGAGAGAATACCAGAAGGAACTATCGAGGTAGGGAAATCTACATCCTCTCCGACAGTCAGGCTAGCCTGAAAGCCCTTGCAGCTTATGAAATCAGATCAAAACTGGTCTGGGAATACCTGCAAGACCTCATTGACTTAGCCAGGTGCAACGTGGTGACACTAGTTTGGGTTCCGAGTCACCGTGGGACGCCTGGTAATGGGGCTGCAGATCAACTAGCCAAGAAAGGCGCTGGGATGAACTACACTGGGCCCGAACCAGTGTTTGGCATCCCAAGGAACACTGTACGCGTGGCGGTGGCTCAGTGGGTAAGAACCCAACATAGAGCACACTGGAACCGTATAACAGGAAACAAACATGGTAAGGTGATGATCAAGGAGCCCTCTCAAAACCTTGCCAGACAGATACTGCAACTAAACAGATTGCAGATCAGAACGGTGGTGGGTCTTCTTACAGGACACTGCCACCTAAGAGTACACCTACATAAACTGGGGATATACACAGAAGAACCAGTTTGTAGACTCTGCAATGAAGAAGATGAGACAGCTTCTCATGTGATATTCGAGTGTCCAGCACTCGCAAGAATGGCTATGCGGTCCTGGGACCAATCAGTCCCGGGAGCCATCTGGCGGAAAGAACCTTGGTTAGCGGACTGCTGAACCTTGTCAAAGGAACGGAGCTCTTCTAATCAAGGAAAATCTAAATGTGAGAAATACAATAAGCCCGCTGGCTTCAGTGTTTGGGACCACATAAACCATCTCTCACATTTAGTTAAAATACCAATACCAATACCAATACCTGCCCTACTTGACCAGAGAATATTTGACTGGTCAGCGTGCAAACGTAGTTTTTCCACGAGCTTTGTTTACTCGATTTAATTACTCCCTTGGCCCTGACTATAAACATTTTAAAGTTTATTAAGTTTTCTTCGTTTCTCAGCCTTTTTTTTTTTTTTTTTTTTTTTTTTAAAGAGGGAGCATCGGTCTTAACTGTGTAGGTAAGACATAGTCGCTCCACTCTGGTAAATTGGCTTTGAGCGCGAACTCTTTAGCCACACACACTTTTATATTATATTTTCCTTATAAACGTTCGATCGCTTGTTTTACTTTTCACAGACATTCGAAAATGAATCCGAAAAGTAAAGCGGGCCGAGGTGAGTTTCGAACCCGCGATCTATGGCTTCGTGAGCCAGCGGAGTACCACTAGGCCACGCAAGTCACTGTTTCTCAGCCTTCGATACTATTTATTGCCGATTTATATAGTTTAATTGCAAGTAATTATCTATGCTATTTGTCAGTGATAGAAGGTTTACTGGATTTTCTATACTGGTGGTGAAATTGGACCAGTCTGCTTGTGAGATTCTCCAGTTTCTTCTTATTCGGACGTGGAAGAAACAATGCGACCACATGTCACTTACTGCAAGTAGCCGTAAACAGTTTCAGCGAATGGTCGTGGCAAAGCGGTCTCAACTTCTCGGCATGCAAAACAAAAATAATCAAGTTCAGCTGAAGGACGGCCCAACGACTTGATATCCCTCAACCCTCAAAACCTTTTCAAAAGCGCTCTTCAACCACCTTTTGGGTGCGGAAGAAGTAGTGCTTCTCAGCACAATATACAGAACGCTGATACGATACATGCTAAAGTATGGCTGCATAGCATCCAGCTGGCATAGACTTTCGCCAGCATAGGCGCTTAGGAGCTTTCAGAACCAGCCCAATCGAAAGCACGATCATAAAGGCTAATGACTGCCCTTGTTGAGCAGATGACAGCAGCTATCAAGGACATACAAAAACTAGAGTGGCAGCTCTCCCCCACCTATAAACTTATGAATACTCCACAACAGCTTAGCTACAATCAAACCTCTCCCAGACTCTAAACGGCTTTCGAAGGCTTATAATACTTGACCGATTTCTAATAGACTTCACTAAAACCACCGCGAATCAAACTTCAGGAACAACTCCTTCGGAGTTGAAGTTTTCAACTATCAAACTGTCTCTCTGCAGATACAAAAAACTGAGATCTCGCCCCCTCGTCATCACACAGCTATTCAAGGAAATAATCAACCTAGCAGAATACGACGAGATCTTTTACACATACTCCCTAAAAAGCTTCACTGGCGTTGGTTGTGGTGTCGCCCATGCCAGGGGTAAATATACTTTTGCCGCCTACCAAGCAGTAGTAGCATACATACAGGAGATTTACACAAATCGTCTTCGGACGCATCCTCGAGACCTATAACAAGCAATTAGTGCAAGAAACTTAAGTCCCGGTCATCTGGGTCCTGTCACATCTTAGCATATAGGGCAACGAGAAAGTTAGAAAGTTGACCAAATAGCAAAGAATGCTTCCACCTTTTTGAAATTCCAAAAGTGAAAACACAACTCACAGCTATCTACTAAGAAATGAAAATCCACCACTCTGCGCTAACTAAGTATGCAACACTGACCGACAACACATATTAATAGAGTGCGAAAACTACAGGAAGAAACGACGTCAACACTTACTAGCTAGCTCACCATCTCCATGAATCCATGAAGGTTCCCAGGACCAACAGCCAAAACTGTTCAAGTATCTACAAGACATAAATCTTTACTACCTTATTTAAAATGTTCATACAACCGTTGTAATAAGGTGCACGTATGAACGGCCTTAAGCTGCCGAGACACACATTAATATTAAATAAAAATAATAATAATAATAACAAAAAATTTCGTATCATTATACGAGTATAAGAATTAAGTGTTCCAACATTAAGAACTCTGTAACGAAGTGCAAAAAAAAGCCATCAATTGTCCTGTTGGTATACAGAACTAAGAAGATTTTTCTTACAGAGTTCTTAATTTCAGCAGGAACTTACACTAATTCCTGAGCGCCTGAGAAATGCGATAATTACCGCGACGCTTTCTTTCGATTTCACTTCTTGTGTCTGGAAAACTCCATAGAGGCCTTTATTCTAATTAAATGTTTATTACCAGCCTGTCTTTCTAGATGGTATTCATTAAGATCATTTCATCTATTTTATCTCTTCATGAATAAAATAACACGCAACTGTAAATTAAGCGACTCAAGGACATTTAAAAAAGAGTTAGCTGGTGAGGAAAGCGACCCGGGGTGGGACACTCTAATGATAGTACTTAGTTAATAAACCGTCACCCCCAAAATTCAAGAAGATTTTAATGTATTTCAATTTTTAAAAAATCGATAAATGGCAAAAAATAAAAAACACACATCAAATATAAATACAGAAATACATTCCGGGCAATTCCAATTATTACTGAGAGCACTACTCTTTAAATTATTTAATTATTAGACTACTTTAACTGTTTAGCTATTAATTTAACTCATCGTTTAGTGTTAGTGGGTGGGCGTGTAACGTTTATTGCTAAAGTTTGTGAAATAGTCATTATGTTCCTTTACCACGCTGCTATCGCCATCTCTCGTCAATGAAGCATATCTCTAGCTTCTTGAGTGAATGAAACGATAAACGGCTTCTTTAAAATCTTATCGATATTAAAAATTCATTATTTTGGTAGCGTTCTAATAGTAAAATAACCAAATTTGGCATTAATAGATGAAATTTATATATTTTTTTAGTTTTCCAATTTGATGATTTTGACATCCATTGCGATAAAACCTTAAAAATTAATTTTACCACGAAGCAAAGTGCGTCCAAAAAAAAACGAAATTTCTTTCCTCCCTCGAAAACTAGGTAAATATTTCTGGGTAAGATAAATAATTTTATTATAAGTAATTTAAAGGTCCTAATTCAACAATATGTGATACCTACGACTTATTTAATATAAAATCCATATTTCAAATTGAAAACGAGGAAACAAAATGTTGTTTCCCGCAGGGATAAATTGATTTATGAAACATACATTACCAGTAGGTAGTGACTCTATATTAAGCCGCAAGCCCTCCATTTTCTTCCTCTTTTTTTCTTTGTGGGAGTGCCTACATAAGAAAATCATAAAAAAAGGATTTTCTTTCAACCGCACACAAACGCGAATATTAGCTTCGTCCTAAAAACGTTTGCCCTTTTATAATACCATAGATAAGTACTAATACCAGTCCTTACTTTGCGTTTATAAGAATTATTTCTTATTTTAGAAGCCAATAATCTGAAAAGATCCAATTAATATTTAATTTGGAAGTTCTCGTCTATTTGAGGTGAATTTGTTATAGAGTGATGTACTTAATTCAGATTGAATTAAACATACCTACAAACTACAACTTTTCAATAACAAGATGTATTTTGATAAATTTTTTATACTGATAATATGACAAGCAAATATCCGTCTAATAGAAAATTATTGATTTATGCGGCCTCGTATTGAAATGAGTTTGAATGAACTTGCCCACATAAATTATTATGTAATATGGAAATATTCACCGTAAATACCTACTATCACTGCATCAAAATGTATTTTTAGAACTATTCGGTATCCACCCCTTCAAGAAAAATAAATACCTACCTACCTCTGTGAAGTTATTCACAAAGTTTTTCCAGCAAAAGTATTTCTTAGTATTCAGAACAAATCTAGAAGTTGGGGGAACGAAAAGAGTTTGTTTAAAATGCGGTAAATTATCCTCGCACGGTTAAAGTTGATGCCGTAGCGAAAATGAAGAGTTTGAGGTCTTAGTTTCAATCGGACTGGAGTTTCGGAGCGTTTCGGAACTAACTACTTGGTGGAAGGTGGAATAATAATGCGTACGGTAACTTCGAAAGGAAACAAAAGTTACTCCCAGTTCCTAATAATATTTCGTGGCTGAAAGCTTTTGTTTACATAGACTGAGGAAATTTGGAATTGTTCTGGTATCGTGCGTGCTTATACACTTAGTCCATATTGAATCTGAGTCGCAATGCAATCATTTAAAATATTAATTTTAATCCCTCGAATACTCTGGAAGCTAAATATATTATTTATAAAAAGAAATGTGTATTTCGCAGTTAAATTATAGCTTTCGCAGTGTTTCGTGTTCGGTTGGGAGTAAAAAAGCGAATTTTTTCCAGCGTCGTTATTTGGCCTCTTTAAGCTCGTTTCATAAACCTTTTTTGCCTTTATAAGTTCGTGAAAATCAGGCAGCGTTCAAGGATGATGTCTTGCGTAATCTTTGCTTCTCTTACTTGGATTACATATTCAGTGACATTATAATTCTAAAGGGAAATGGAATATTTTCCATATCTAAAGAAGGCAAAGGTGTAGAAATACATTTTATAAAAAATTACAGATTCTTTTAAGCAACGGTTATTAGGTTGGTAGGGAGCGATCATAAATACACGTCGCATTCTACTATACGAATTTTATCATCTTCCAGAACCTTACGTTTTGTTACTTAAAAAAGGGCTTATAATGATAATTATTGTTAATGTAATATTTTAATAGAGAATTAAACCAATTAATTATTTGACAAGTAACCTACAAGAGTATAAACGTGTAGTTGCCAGCTGACTTCTGATATCCTAAAGGCTTATGCCTCCTTTTTTGGTTAGTAGTTTGGGGGGGATAGTAAGCTTTTAGGATGATAATTTATTACGAGCGACTCCCATAGTAATTACAATGTTTTTTTGCAACTGGACAGCCAAAATCTAACGTCAGTAGAAAATCATATTTTAATAAGCACAAAAAACACAATAACTTTTTTCAAGATCAGGTTGCGTTTAGGAAATATTTCAAAAAATGTAAAATTAAGGCCGTTCTAAATTAGTGTTTTTTCAGTAACTGAGCAGCCAAAATTAAGTTTCATGTTTAAAAGCGTATTTTAAGCATGAAAGAGAGAATAACATTTTTTCAAAATCAGGCCTCGTTAAGGAAATATTTTAAAAATTGTAAAATTAAGGCCGTTCTAAATTAGTGTTTTTTCAGTAACTGGGCAGCCAAAATTAAGTTTCATGTTTGAAAGCGTATTTTAAGCATGAAAGAGAGAATAACATTTTTTCAAAATCAGGCCTCGTTAAGGAAATATTCAAAAAATTGTAAAATTAAGGCCGTTCTAAATTAGTGTTTTTTCAGTAACTGGGCAGCCAAAATTAAGTTTCATGTTTAAAAGCGTATTTTAAGCATGAAAGAGAGAATAACATTTTTTCAAAATCAGGCCTCGTTAAGGAAATATTTAAAAAATTGTAAAATTAAGGCCGTTCTAAATTAGTGTTTTTTCAGTAACTGGGCAGCCAAAATTAAGTTTCATGTTTAAAAGCGTATTTTAAGCATGAAATAGAGAATAACATTTTTTCAAAATCAGGCCTCGTTAAGGAAATATTTAAAAAATTGTAAAATTAAGGCCGTTCTAAATTAGTATTTTTTCAGTAACTGGGCAGCCAAAATTAAGTTTCATGTTTGAAAGCGTATTTTAAGCATGAAAGAGAGAATAACATTTTTTCAAAATCAGGCCTCGTTAAGGAAATATTTAAAAAATTGTAAAATTAAGGCCGTTCTAAATTAGTGTTTTTTCAGTAACTGGGCAGCCAAAATTAAGTTTCATGTTTAAAAGCGTATTTTAAGCATGAAAGAGAGAATAACATTTTTTCAAAATCAGGCCTCGAAGGAAATATTTAAAAAATTGTAAAATTAAGGCCGTTCTAAATTAGTGTTTTTTCAGTAACTGGGCAGCCAAAATTAAGTTTCATGTTTAAAAGCGTATTTTAAGCATGAAAGAGAGAATAACATTTTTTCAAAATCAGGCCTCGTTAAGGAAATATTTTAAAAATTGTAAAATTAAGGCCGTTCTAAATTAGTGTTTTTTCAGTAACTGGGCAGCCAAAATTAAGTTTCATGTTTAAAAGCGTATTTTAAGCATGAAAGAGAGAATAACATTTTTTCAAAATCAGGCCTCGTTAAGGAAATATTCAAAAAATTGTAAAATTAAGGCCGTTCTAAATTAGTGTTTTTTCAGTAACTGGGCAGCCAAAATTAAGTTTCATGTTTAAAAGCGTATTTTAAGCATGAAAGAGAGAATAACATTTTTTCAAAATCAGGCCTCGTTAAGGAAATATTTTAAAAATTGTAAAATTAAGGCCGTTCTAAATTAGTGTTTTTTCAGTAACTGGGCAGCCAAAATTAAGTTTCATGTTTAAAAGCGTATTTTAAGCATGAAAGAGAGAATAACATTTTTTCAAAATCAGGCCTCGTTAAGGAAATATTTAAAAAATTGTAAAATTAAGGCCGTTCTAAATTAGTATTTTTTCAGTAACTGGGCAGCCAAAATTAAGTTTCATGTTTGAAAGCGTATTTTAAGCATGAAAGAGAGAATAACATTTTTTCAAAAACAGGCCTCGTTAAGGAAATATTTAAAAAATTGTAAAATTAAGGCCGTTCTAAATTAGTGTTTTTTCAGTAACTGGGCAGCCAAAATTAAGTTTCATGTTTAAAAGCGTATTTTAAGCATGAAAGAGAGAATAACATTTTTTCAAAATCAGGCCTCGAAGGAAATATTTAAAAAATTGTAAAATTAAGGCCGTTCTAAATTAGTGTTTTTTCAGTAACTGGGCAGCCAAAATTAAGTTTCATGTTTAAAAGCGTATTTTAAGCATGAAAGAGAGAATAACATTTTTTCAAAATCAGGCCTCGTTAAGGAAATATTTAAAAAATTGTAAAATTAAGGCCGTTTTAAATTATTGTTTTTTCAGTGACTGGGCAGCCAATATCAAGTTTCATGTTTAAAAGCGTATTTTAAGCATGAAAGAGAGAATAACATTTTTTCAAAATCAGGCCTCGTTAAGGAAATATTAAAAAAATTGTAAAATTAAGGCCGTTCTAAATTAGTGTTTCTTCAGTAACTGGGCAGTCAAAATTAAGTTTCATGTTTAAAAGCGTATTTTAAGCATGAAAGAGAGAATAACATTTTTTCAAAATCAGGCCTCGTTGAGGAAATATTTTAAGAAATGTAAAATTAAGGCCGTACTAAATTAGTGTTTTTTCAGTAACTGGGCAGCCAATATCAAGTTTCATGTATAAAATCGGCTTTTAAGCATGAAAGAGAGAATAACATTTTTCTCAAAATCAGGCCTCGTTTAGGAAAAAATGTAAAATTAAGGCCGTACTAAATTAGTGTTTTTTCAGTAACTAGGCAGCCAAAATTAAGTTTCATGTATAAAATCGTATTTTAAGCATGGAAGAGTGAATAACGTTTTTCAAAATCAAGCCTCAATTTTAGGAAACATTTCTAAAAATGTAAAACTATTAGGCTCTTTTGAAAAGTGTTTTTTTCAGGAACTGGGCAGCCAATATCAACTTGCATGTATAAAATCGATTTTTATGCTTAAAACAGGGATTAAATTTTTTCAAAATCAAGTCTCGTTTAGGAAACATCTCAAAAAAATGTAAAACTACTAAGTTAACTTGTTCTGAGAATGTGTTTTTCCAGTAACTGGGCAGCCAAAATCAAGTTTCATATTTCTGAAAATGAAGTATCATGTAGAAAATCGTCTTTTGAGCATAAGCATAACTCTTTACAAAATCAGGGAAAAATAGAGGTAAAAGTTTAGAAAAAAGAAATTTTAAGCATAAAAGAGAGAATGACATTTTTTCAAAATCAGGCCGCGTTGAGGAAGTATCTCCAAAAAGGGAAAATTTTACGTTCGCAACGATGTTATCTTATAGTTCAACATAGGTAGGTATACGAGTACGGAAATATCTCGTAGGTAAATGAATTCCGATATGAAAAAACTTGTTCCCCCTTTTATGTTTAAAATACGACTTCATACATGACGCTCGATTTTGGTTGTCCATCAGTTACTAAAAAAATATATTTTTCACTGCAGCCTTAGTTTTGCATTTTTTGAAATATTTCCCAAACGAGGCCTGATATAACACGGATAAATCAAATAAGCGTTCGAAATAATGTTTGTTATCCATGGTTCGTTGACAACTAGATTATTTCGAAAACTGAAAGGACTATAATGAAATTGCGCTTCACCAACTAGCATGCCAGACTGCGGATAAAATCAGATAAGTATCTAAATCATGAAAACTAGTTGCAGAGTTTATTGAAATAGCGTTAGTCGTGGCTATTTGATGCGAACTGCAAACATATTTCAACAGATGTATCGTGTTCCGTGCAGAGGTTTTATATTCGACGACAATGTATTTTTGATTCCAGCATCAGCATTTTTGTATTCCAGTCATAAAATAAATATCCAGAAATCGTGTGTAGCGAACGGATGGAGAATAATGGTTTTCTCGAATCGCTCAGCGCCAGATTTTTTTTGAGGATTGGATCTTAGGAAATCTCTGCCACGATTGAAGATCTAATAAGTAACTTCATGCATGAAGGACATGTGACCATAAACGTATAGATATCTGCATAGAGGTTGTAACAATATATTTTTTTATTAGGTAACTAAAAAAATAATTCAAGTAAAAAATCGACATACAGGGTCCCAGCTCATTCGAGTCGGTTTCTGTGGGCCAAGCGATGGATTAAAAAAAAATGCAAATTTAGGTAGAAGATCACAATGACCATAATTTAAAATTATTTTGGACCATACAGATGGTCCCATAAGAGAGTGACATATCATAGTTATGTTTTTTAATTGTAATGCTCTTATGTGATTGCATTTTTAGGCTCACTGAGAAAAAAAAAATGGTTTCTACAGTTGTTGGTGTTTAAATAGAGAAGTGTGAGGAGTTATAAACATGTGAAAATGGCAGTTTTCGAAGTGCATGCATCAATGTATAACGAAAAAACGGAAACCGCACAAGATGGAGGAAAATGGCTCAAGATGAAGGGAAACGGCTTACTTGTTTCTATTTTAACTTGTTTTATTCCATTTTATAGAAACATTTATACTGTTTGTTTCTTTTTTATATAGAGACGCGTTGAAAAATCTCAGATTTATTCAGATTTTTTGTCACCCTGTATTAACATCAAGGCTACTTGAAAACTTCTGACACTTGGGCTTTACCACAGCGATACGATATTTATTTATTTATTTATTTAACATAAAAAATTAAAATAGGGACATGTAAGCCGATTTCCTCCCTCTTAAAGCACCCCAAATACATAGTAGCAATAATAAAAAAGTTTGAAAATAAAAAATTTCACCTCGGAAATCGCCTCTTGGGGGTTCGGGGTCGGTGATTACGAATCAGAGGTCCAAAAGCAAGTGAGGGTGGTTCCAACCACTCAAAACTATCCTAAATGGTAGCAGTGATAAAAAAAATAATCGTAAATATTCCCTCGATGGTAGTAGAGGTAGCTGATCATGAATCCGATGTATAAAAGCAAGCTAGGGTGGTTCCAAACAGTAAAAACCACCCCCAGAAGTGGCAGCCAGTGATACAAAAATTAATATTTCGCCTCGGAAATAGCCTCCCGGGGGTTTTCGGGGGTCGGCGGAAAAAGTGGTGGTGTTAAAAAAAATTAATAATCGCTTCGGAAAGCGTCAGATTAAATGAAATTTTTCCCCCCCGCGATACGATTTACGAGGCAAAATAATTACTTTTTGTATCACTGCGCTACTGGGGTGGTTTTGAGGAATTTAAAGCACCCTCATTAATTTTTGGACCTCAGATTCGTAATCAGCGACCCCAAAAACGTCAGAAAGACGATTTCCGAGGTGAAATTTTGAATTTTTTTATTTCTGGATCACTGGTATTATTTGAGGTGGTTTCGACAGGTTGTAACCACCCTCACTTGCTTTCGGACCTCGAATTCGTAATTAGCGACCCCGAAAACCTACGAGAAACGATATCACAAGTGTAACTTTTAATTTTCCCAACTTTTTAATTACTTTTACTATTTGGGGTGCATTGGGAGGGAGGAAATTACCCAATTTTTTTCCCTTTTCGAGGTAATGCAGAAGTGTGAATGTTTTTGATAGTACAAGGGTTCCAGGAGAAAGGGAATTTTTTAAGTCGTTGCCATTCCACCCCTTTTCCACATTTTTCGACCAATTTACCTGGATTATCTGTGGTAGAATGTTGGTGGAACCTTTCAGAGACACCCTGTATAATGAACCGAACTTCATCTTGATAGTAGTAGAAGCTTAAGTGATGGAAAAGTAGACATAGGTTCCTAATAATGTGAACGCGAAGTTGGGTTGGAAATAAAATTCAGTTGAATTAAGTTGAATTGAGTTAAGGAAAGTAATACGATTTTTCGTATTGGCAGTTTATGGAAGATCTTCTACTTTATGATACCGGCAAATGTAATTACTTTCAATTTCAGTGGAGCCTGATCTTTTTCAGACATGCGATATATATTCCTTCTCAGTGCTCTCCAAATGTCTAGATATTTCCAATTTGGTGGACTCTATATTTTTTTTATTTACGAATAATTTGGTAATAATTGAAAATGATTCTTCGACTATTTTACAAATACGAAGAATTCTAGTTGCGCAAGTCCTGACTGCAGTTCTGGGATATATACAGTTTTCAGAAGAATCTTGTCCTAATAGCCTAGAAAAATAGCCTCAAAATGAAGTATCTTCCGGTGAAGAATCTTCACTGGAAATTATTTAGTGGGAAAATTCACATTTTCATGAGCTATGATAATTAATATGACATAATCTTACCACAATAAATATAATAGCCATAGTCTTCTTGACTTTTTAGATAAGTGAGCGCTTCATTTACAGTTTCCCCAGTTGTTAGGTATTATAGTCTACGCGGTGGTATTACAGTAGCTAGTCAGCACACGCAGGACCTGGAACTGTTTAGTCCCGTTAGTCCTGTTTTGATCCTGATCCTGTCGTCGCGGTTGCAGCAAATTCCACTGATTAATTCAACCACGTGAGTGATTGAGCCTTTGAGAGAATGGGGAGGGATTCGTGTCCGCAGTTCGGTATAATTATTTACTGCGTTTAGCAATTCCAATCCCCGAATCTGTGTCGATGCGTGAAACTGGCAGCACTGAGAGTTATTATAACGCACGCGTTGCCAGGACTAAATTACTCACAGGACTAAGGGAATTAGCGAGATTTTTTTTTTAACAAGAAATTATATTGTTCGAAAAATGTTTCTCATGAAAATTTTGTTTAACTAGATGAAGCCGAAAACAGAACCCTATTGATTATTTACGTGTATCAGCCCTTAAAGAATAACATTGTACCTGTGGAGGGCGATTCAGCAAACGATGAGAAACGAAGGCCGATTATTCAGTAAAGTTGTAAGCTTACGTCAATTTCTGAGTACCGACGAAGCTGCAGTTTCTGTAACTTTAAACTCCTTGAACAGTGCATCAACAGTACGTTTCTGGACAATGACACTGCAGTATACCTACAAGTAGGATTACTTGGAAAGTAAGATTTTTCAAATTTATCAACGTCAGTGAGAACGAGTTTCTCATGACCCGGATTAGAGACAGCCGACACAAGAATTAGTCGTTTTTGAATGTTTGATGAAGTGTAATATCTTTTTTAACCTTTAAGAGTATCTATACCTTCTTGAAACTTGAAACGGATCATTTGGACGTTTCCTTAGTTTTCCTGAGATGTAATATGTTTCATAGGAGTCCATATCATCGGAGTGACCGACCGTTGCGAGGGCTGAGGAAGCTTGTAGAGATCAGATTTTTTTGTCAGCAACATTAGGAGCGGAAACATCGCTTGCCCATACTGCACCGCTGATGATGATAACAGTATTTTTAGACGAAACGTTCAAAGAAAATCTTCAAAGACTACCGCAAAATAACCTGAAACAACTTATGGTGAAGCCTGAAGCCTAAGGTCATCAAGTTTATGAGGATCGGTATCACTTATACAGAGTGAGTATCATGTTGACAAGACCAGAGTAACTGCATGGTCGGCGCAGCCATCGTGATCTCGAAAGTGGAGTTAAAGAAAAGTTTTCTCGCAAACTAGTGGAAGATGTTACTTCATTACACTAATAATTTTTAAATTAGCCCAAAGTAAAATTTGATAACTCTTTCAAAAAATAGTCTCAAGTCCAGCTCAAAATCTGGACGAAATCCACTTATGAATTATGCTATCTAATAATAAATTACAGAATGTTGTAGACTGAAGGAGCCAGTGGAAATAGTTAAAATTAAAACAGGTACCAGACCATAGCAACTTGAATGAATTTTGTTTACACTCCAGGTCAGGACCATCAGGACACATTCTATCAAACCGGCAAGTAGTAAATAACTGAGAGTCGGGATCCTGGAAAGGATGCGAATCTCGAGGACCACTAGTCCGAGACGTCGGAGCTTTCTACCTCTCAGGCAGTCGCCTGTTTTATTTATAGTCTACTGGTATAAGGTGTTGTTCAGGACACTCGACAACTTGAGAGCTATCCTAAATAACGCTCCTGTTGACTCCTATTTTTCTATTAAGTTCATTTATTATCTCTTTTCTCGTACCGTTAATCCAGGGGCATAACTGTGAGTACATCACTCTTGTTATAAAAATATCAAGACTTCTTCACGAGAAGAGAAAGACCGAAAAATGAAACATAACTCCCGAATGATAAATGATTTGACCGGTGATTCGAAATTCCACGAAGCCAGGTAAATGGATTAAGGGTCCTGAAACTCCTTAGATGATAAAGTTTCCTTTATTAGTAGTCAAGATTTATACCCTTGGAGGTTATACATACATATATATATTGTTGCGTAGTCTCACTTTATCTACAGGATGATGCTAAAAGGTACTATAGATTCCCGAGTAAAAATATGCCGATTTAACCGATATTAATTGTTATAACTCTTTCTTGTTTTTTTTATGTATAAGTTTACTTGCTTTTTATTTTATTTTAAAATCTTATTTAGATTTTTCACTTTCTTTTGTTAACAAAATTATTTATCGCACTTTCGTTGTTTCTATTTTTTTTTCTTTTTTTGTTATTATTTATCTATCCATTTTTTTTAACTTATTTATTATATTTTTTTGCATACTTCTCCGCTACTAATGGATGTGTGGGGTATGCATCTCTATAATATCTAAGGCATCCGGGACATTTTGAATCCAGGAGCGCCTTACAAGCGGTTTTACTTTTGATAAACTGTAGCTTTATCAATTTTTACAGTTTCTTTAAATAGAAAACCTGTGACAATTTATATTTATCGGAGTTTGTATTATCGAAGCATCTATTTTCAATCAAAAGTTAATGATCGATATGTCAAATATAAATATCAATATTATTTATATTGTCACAAGGTTACTAGTTTAATAACAGACATTCCAGGTATAGTTTATTCAAAGATATACCTATGAGATGAAAAACAGAGCAGTTAATTTTTACTTTTCCGTAAAGTAAGGCATTTTAGTAGCAAGGTATTGATTTATTTTGTATAGGTATAGAAAACAAGCTTTACTGATGGATACCACTCGTTACTTCATCAAACAAAGTTTTATCATCATAATTTCCTCTGAATGGATTTTATAAGAACTTCTATGAACTATTTGATACTATGAAATTCACAAGATAGGTAACCTGCTGTCAACTTTTAGATTACCCGTCAGCCTCAGATTTCAGAGTTAAATTAAAGCTTTCTGGATTTAAAAGTTAATGAACAAGATTGAAAATATAAACAAAAGGATAATAAAAAAGGATTATTTGTCTTATTGCCATGATGAAAATCAAATTATTCTTTGTTGCAGTATCGACTGGTCAAAATTGATCATCCTTTGTATAGGCCTCTGGTCCATCATGTGCCCTGGTCAATTACCCATGAATAGTACCTATTATTACCCTCTAATAGGTTACACAGATGGAAGGATAATTCAAAGGAATATACACAGCATATTTCAGAAAAAAGGACAATCCTAATTTATAATGAAAGTAACGACGTTGGAGCTAGTTCAAGAACACAGTAGAAGCAAACTATGGTATGAGTACTAAGGTCTTATCTAGCAATTTACCACATATATTAGAATTATGGTACTCCTTATCTTCTTTTCGATCGTAACTTGACATCTTCAATGCAAAATTATAATAGAAGGATAATTCAAAGGACTACTCACAGCATTGTTGAGAAAAGGACAGCAATTACTTCTGCTCGCGAAAAGAGTGGACTAGGTACCTAAAAGCTCGTTACAACGTCGGAATAGTTCAAGAACACAGTAGAAGCACACACTGGTATAATTAAACTTGGTATTCTCTCTTCTTGACATAGCTTACCATCTTCAATGCAGAAGCTCATTCATTTCAGGAGGACTCTATAATGAAAGTTTCAGTTATTATTTTATTGTGTCAGTTTATTAAATAAGTTGTTGTGTCATGAATTTTCATAAGTGATTACGATAATATCGCATGGATTAGTAAATTGATCACAGTCCGAGGTATTCTCGAACTAATTTTGTCGGGGGTAATATCACGATAGCGCGAATATTAACGACAGCATACGAGAGCGCCTGCGCTCGAGTATTTTTTTCTGCAGATGGAGTTAAATTGCCTAGCAAGTAAGTATGAGAAAACAACTGCATCATATAAAGATATGCTGTCGTAAGGTCGAGTGGTATTTGTTGAGACAATTCCATCGAATTGTACTAAACGTTATTTTTAACGTTGAACAAAACTCAAAATGCCATTTAAAAAGACAAATGTTATTGTTAAAAACACAATTTTGGTATTTTATGTTAATATTTCTAATAAAAATTAAATGGCAAACGGTAGGTAGATATATCAGTAGTTATGGCATTCGTTATTGATAAGCTTCCGTGGCCTAGTGGATACCCGAAAGAACCCGGGTTCAAACCCTGGCAAGACCGAGAAACTTTTTTTTCTTCCATATAAAATATTTCCAAATAATATAATGAATTATGACATTTAGTAATAGAGTGCCAAGGAATCGAGCCATTGCCATAGCGACATATGAATAAGCAGAATTATCGATAAATTTATCCACTTGCATTCTCTCTTCCTTCCTCGATACAAAATATCCGATAGCAAACAGCGATATTTGAAAAATCAAATGGGTGTAATAATTGTCAAAATAATTTTATAAACTTTAATTTTCGAACTGTTACCCTGCTGTCATGCTGTGAAGCTTCACGAATACATTTGAGCAATTATGTGGGTATCTGAATTTTTGATGCAGTTGCGAAAAATCTCCTGAACGAGCATAGCTTGGCAGAGTTTTAAAAATTGCGGTGTTTGAATTCACAACGCGTTGTGAAAGCGATCATATTTCGTGCATCGGACACTTCACACATACCAAACAACCCAGTACAAACAAAAACGATGTAAGGACTAGCCCGGGAAATAAAACATTGGCTTTGTGAATTTATTGAATTTATTCGGTAATTGTGAGTGACGTGAAATCTGTTGTGTTGGAATTATTGCAAAATTGCTGTGTACCTCGTCCCGGATGGCTAATTTACATTCATGTGATGACTTTTGTGAAGCAACAGCATAGAGAATATTTTTTATTTTCTGGGATATGCGTTTTGCCACGAACAGTTTTCCACAATCAGAATTTGTTTACTCAACTTTTATTTTACGCAGCTAGAGGCCATTTTATAGAGTCATTAGGTAGATGAGGGACGTAGCAATTTTGAGTAAATTAGATGCGAAGATTATATGAAAAGGAAACATGATATTGTTACAAATTAACAGTTTTTTCAAATAATGGCATTCTTTGTTATATTGTTTAATTGATTTCAGTGTTCTTTCATATTGTATACGAGCTTGAAGTGATCTCAGTTTGTTTAAATTAATTGTTCCGTTTGTAAATGATTAATGGAAATTAATTTGAAAAAGATAAATATCAGCCTTTTGAAAGGAGAATCCTCCTTAGAAAAATGTTTGATAGATAGCTATAAATTTCCTTTAATAACATTTTTAGTGTTAAAGCTAAGGGAATTTATTATAGAAGAATAACCTAGAAAGTTCCAGAGTATCTACGTCATATGGGAAAATTTATTCCTTCTCGGTTTAGGAAAATTTTGATTTCGCTAATGTGCTTTAAAAATTATGAAGAATGACACGCGAATGTGAGTCTCTTGGAATTGAATTTCTGGAGAGGTAGAATTTTGAGTAAAATATGTTTTTGTTACCTAAACCGACCTGGCTTCTATAGATAACTGGATTTCTTCTGTGGATTTAGTGTGGGTGGATTAAAGAAAAAATGAGAAAAAGCTTTATTCATAAAAAATAACTGGTGACAGCTTACAAATGAAAATATGAACTAAATTAACACGCAAAGAAATAAATATTGTGACTACTCTATACGAAACATTACTTAGCAACGAAAAGCAATATAATCGCTCCGAAAAATACGAATTTCATCAGCTCCCATAAACGAAGCTTCATAAATATTTTACGAGTCTGATGATAATAATCAATGTAATGTTTTTTCATGAAGAAAGATTCACAGCAGCTGCTAAACGGAGCCCAATATCCCTCCTAGAGGATTATGTTAAATTTTCTCTCTGAAGATAATTAAACCGTCAATTTATATGACTTCAGTGATATCGTGCCTGGTGATTTAATAATCAATAAATAACGAAAAGGTAATTTTTTATTATTGAAAATGCCCATGCACTGCAGGGAAATCCCTATGACGCTCTGGGAGCGGTGCATGAGCGGAGATATCGATTCACGTTGGCCTTGAATCTCTGTAAGTTGTATACTTCGGGAAACACGCCCTTTGGAATGCTATTCCAAAGTGATGCGGTTCTGTACATAAAAGAAGTCTGAAATAGGGTGGTACGAGGTGTAACGAGCTGAACCTAATACGGATGAGCGTCTGCGGCTCGACGTGTATATCTGCTCGGTCTTGTTCTTGGTGGGATCAAGCGGGCCACGTCTTTTGAACACCTTCCATTAAAATATCTGTAAAACAGACTCAGGTCAGCTACTCTTTTTCGATGTTCGAGAGTGTCTAAATTTTTTGTCAAATCTGGGTCCCCAATCAAGCGGATGGCTCTTTTCTGAATAGAGTCGAGTAGTCTCAGCGTATGTTTTGGAGCTGAGCTCCAAACATGTGAGCAGTACTCCAAGGATGGTCGGATTTGAGCCTTGTATAAGAGGAGAAGCTGTTGTGGTGTATAAAATTTCTTCGTGCGGAAGAGTGTTCCAAGTTTTTGAGAAGCACTCTTCGCCAGACCAGCAACATGATCATGCCAAGACATGTTCGCTCCGAGGTTCACTCCAAGTAAACGAAGAGATGACGCCGGGGTAAGAGAGTGTGCCGCCATCATCATATCTGGCTCCAAAACGTTGGTCTTTTTGGAGAAGATGACTGCTTGGGTTTTTCCAGCATTGAATTGGACTTGCTTCTATCGCCCCAAGTTAGAATGTCTTGCAAGTCATTGTTAAGTATGGCAACTTCTTGCTCCCTGCGAGTCTGTGCGTCGATGGCAGATGTTCGCGCATCTAACGTATAAGAAGATATGAGGGTACTGTCGTCGGCAAAACTGTATATTGGATTTTTTGTTGTTTCAAGCAAGTCGTTTAATAATATTAGAAAGAGAGTCGGAAATAAAATGGATCCCTGAGGCACACCGGCATTGATGGAAAAGGTCTCAGAAAGAACTCCATCGACTGCCACCTGTAATGAACGATCTCCAAGATAACTCGCAAGCCACAAGCAGAATTTCTCAGGCATGCCATAGGCCTGCAGTTTTGCCAACAGTCCACCATGCCAAACATGGTCGAAAGCTCTAGAAATATCAAGCGCAACCCCTCGAGACTCCCCATGGTGCCCGATTGCGCCGTTCCACATCTCGGTGACGTAAGTGAGGAGGTCACCAGTTGACCTCTGTTTACGGAATCCGTATTGGCGGTCGCTGATTATGTTAGCTCCTTCCAAGTATTTTAAAAGATGTTGGTTAATAGCTTTCACCATAATCTTGGAAATTACTGAAAGCAGTGCCACTGGTCGATAGTTACTTGGTATAGTCTTGGTATAGTATACTGATAGAAATTAAACATCTTAGCACTGAGATTACTAAAAATTCAATTTCGGAGATACAGCAAGCAGCAATTTACGTTTGGAGAAACATTTCTATTTGCCACTTCTCCGTCTATGATAATGTTCCTCCAAACGTAAGTTTCTGCTTGCCGTTTATCAAAAATCGCTATTTTAGTAATGTCAGTTAGCGCACGTTATTTCGGCCATGAGATGTAGCTCTACCAGAAAAATCCCGATATTCCCGGAAAAACTACAATTCTCGGCAACGGATCCCGCTCATTATTAATAGCGCCGCTTCAATCGAGCTAAATTTCAACCTCCCCGGATTAAAAATTGCGCCTCTAGAGTGTTTCCTAGCAAACGCACAGACACACCGACATCAATAAAAATACTGTGGAAATATGTCGGGCCTAGGGCTAGAAAATAGTCGTTAGCGAGCTGGAAAAATTTCTACACTTTGAAGCAAGCCGCTGTAGTACAGCGGGCTGAAATAGGCGTCGTTCGGCCGACTGTTTCCTATCTAAAAGTCAACTTTCAAAGGCGACGCGCATGAAAAGATTTAATTACCTCAAAAAATTTCATTTAAGGTAGGTACACGCCTAGGGTATATTATTTTTGGTATTATTACTTCCCAAACTGGTTTTGATATCTTCAGTATTTTTATTAGACGTATACCTACTTAGATATTATGCCGTACCAAATATTAGGTCAAGTATTCTTACATTATTTGTTAAACTAGCAGAGAAAAGTATTATCGCGTTTAAGGGTGAAAAGGTAGAAAAATCGTAACTTGAGAAAACGGAAGATATTGTTACATAGTAAATTGGAGTTGGTATGATAAAAAAAGTCTAAAAAGAAATCCCAAGGAAGAGGTGGAAAAATTTAAGGGCAAAATTCCAGAAATAATAATTATCATTTATCATGAACCAATAAGAATTACTTCCAGATAATCTAGTTCCTCATCAAACTCATGCAATGTTTGGATTTTTGTTGGAACCCGTTTACAACCTTCTTAGAAATGGTACTCACTTTTGTCCTCCAGTGATATAGCAGTGAAAGTATACCTACTCCGAGACAATCCTGGTAGGTAAAATTTTTCTCAATAGTTGTCCCGAAACTTACAGTTTTAACCAAGACTTTTTTGCAGGCTTAGAATGGCTCTTACTGAAACTTTGAGCAACCGATTTAGTGAAAGATATCTGTGAAGATCGACTATCTGTCGTAGTAACACCGATACCGTAGCAGTTATCCAATATCCGAACAGCTACAGAGTGCCTTTGGTGGAGTGAGAAACCGTGTATTAAAATGTGTCCAGTATAATCCTTAAATGAATTAATTGTTGATTTTATTTATGTGTTTTATAAAAATGTCGATAAAGTGAGTTTTTATTTTATTAACGTTCTTGAATGCTTTCATAACTGTCCTAACCCAACAAAATCAAGAGTTGTCAGTTGTAAAGAGTGGATTAAGCTAAGACAAACCTCTTTGTGTCAGGGCCTACTCCAAAAGGGATTTGTTTTCGAACACCCTATAGTTTCGAGCACACAAAATGAAGAAAAAAACACGGGTGAAAAAATTCATCAGTGGCGTACATACAGGGCATATGACTCCTTTTTCGCTCAAAATCTTTACGCCAATGGACTTACAAGACTTTACGTTACAGCGTTGAATTCCCTGAAGATTTATTACGTAAAAAGGTGCCTACTTGTGAATTTTTGTAATTCCCCATAGTTTTTAAGTAAATTGAGTCTAAGCTTTATTATACTGAAAAAATAAGCTCATTGTTTCTTTCTCTTTCCTCGAAGGTCACTGATTCATCTTACCGACATCAGCAAACGGTTGAAATAAAATCACATTGAAGCTCCCAAAAGTCTTCATTGCTGATGAAAATAATTAACTAAAGAAAAATAAACCTCTCCTTACAAGAAATTCAGACACCCTTTCACTGCTACATCTTGTTTGCTCAAGTTCTGATTGCTGACTCCTGAATGAAGGCAATATTAAGCCAGACTGCAAGGCGTTATTGCAAAAGAGGGTTGCATCAATTAATTTTTTTTACGTACGTAATACTCAATAATTAGAGCCTTTCATATTTTTTAGTCCCCAATGAAACAGGCAATTAATAATATTTTCACTTGTTTCAATTTGAAATTAATAATAATTCTACACAAATTAAATTCATTATAATATTTGAGTACCTTGTTGTAAGTAAAAAAGTGGCTAATTTTTCCCATTCAGATGCATTTGGAAGGTTTATAGAACAAAAACACATATGCGTTAATCAGGAACGACTAGCTTTTGCTGTCATTTAGGAACGTTTGTCATCTGCATTGCCTGGAAGTAGAAGAACAAAAGACCAATTGGTTACGGATCTCGACAACCTCCCCTGGCAATTTAGTAATCATTATACAGGTTTATTTAATATAGCTTTACCATTATTCACCCACATCCTAAATTTACTAGGAACTTTAATTAAAAATGTTTTGTTTTAGGTTATTTTTATTATAATATGGTAGGAGTATCATCCAGTTAATTGAAAAGCTGTCATGAAGTTAGGTCAGGAACCGGGCATGAACTCCAGTCTTCGGCCCGAATGAGCTGGCATACTGCCCGGTTAAAACAAAATCAAAAATAATATTAGAAACACTACGAAGAGAAAGATGAGATGAATAAAAACGTTAGAGTCCTTGATCGCTTACCATTTCTGTTCGAAAACTTAATGTTTTTTCTTCACATCCACTTCACTTGTCATTCTATCGTGATCAGCAGGAACGTCGCTTGATACAAAGTTCCAGTAAAAAAATCTTTTGTGAGCCTATTTCACGTAATAATACAAAAAAAAAACAAAGGACTCAATTTTTCAGTCTCTTTTTTTATCAGATAGGTACCTACTCCGTTTTTGCTGATCGGGACAACATTTACGCTTTTATGTTGAACTATTAGAAAAAAGGAAGGTTGTAAAATAAATAATAGCTCTACCTACTTACTTGTCGCTCAGTAGAATTAAACATTAAATTTAATTATGCCAAGTCTGCTTTGGTAACTTAAAGACGTATTACCCGACAAAAACATTTCTTATACTTAATTAAAAAATAATTGAGGCTCATTTCATTTATGAACTATACATCTGATGCAGATTTATTAATGAATCATCTACTTAATCTAGGAATTCACTATTATAATAATGACAAATTGTTCGAGAATCACGGTCGAGATGATTCTATCAATAGTCCACGAAACGTAGAATATACAGGGTGCACCATGTATCCTTCTCTATATTGCTATCTCCTGAACGCTAAGAGATACAGGGTCGGTTAAATTAGAGAAAAAATGCACAGTTTTGTGGTCATCTCGAATTTGTCAAAACATGCAAGATATCTGTGACCGTTCCTGAAATATCCTGAAAAAACCGAAAAATCGAGATTTCTTATTTTCGTCATATCTTTTTTATTACTGGAAATTAATAAATGATTTTTTTAGGCTTACATAAGCCGTTAAGAGCTATCCATCTGACATTTAAAAATTTTTCAAGACCTACTAGATCCAAGAGTTTTCACAGTCAACTTTCGTTTTTCTTATGGCCGCCATATTATTTTTTTTATGTCGTTCGATATGAAAAAAATAATGGAAACCAAAAATTAATAAACATCAAAAAAAAATAAAAATTAAATTTTTATTTTTCTTTTTTCAAAGAAAAATCTAAAAAAAATCGTAGAAAAACGTCAACATTTCCAAAATACGCCAAAATAGTGCTTGCCTTATGTTTTTTTAATTTCTCTATGATATTCGGTCTAAAAATGTGTCTTTTTTGTAAAGAAAAAAGAAGAATAAAAATTTTTTAAATTTATTTTTTGAAGTTTAACAATTTTTAGTTTTTATGATTTTTTTTATATCGAACAACATAAAAAAACAATATGGTGGCTATTAGAAAAACGAAAGTTAACTATGAAAATTCTGGGATCTAGTCGGCTTTGAAAATTTTTGAAATGTCAGATGGGTAGCTCTTGCCGACTTATGTGAGCCCACAAAAAATTATTCATTAATCTCCAATAATAAAAAAGATATGGAAAAAATAAGAAATCTCGATTTTTCAGTTTTTTCAGGATATTTCAGGAACGGTCACAGATATCTTGTATGTCTCGACGGAATCGAGATGGCCACAAAATTGCGTTCCTTTGGACTTGTTTAACCGACCCTGTATCTGTTAGCGTTAGGAGATAGCAATATAGAGAAGGATACATGGTGCACCCTGTATAATCGATTGCTTGGAAAGTAAGCCAGTCTGGAAAAGTTAAGCGCGTAGGTACAAGATAAATACTGAATATGAAATAAATACTGCCACTTTGTGTTGAATAAGTAAATAGTGTTAAGCTAAGTGTAAATAAATAATTATATTAGTAATGAGGTGGCTGTTATTCTTTAACAGAACCTTTGAAAGTTATAGTTTGTTCCGTTATCTATTTACGAACGGAACAGTTTTGATCAGGGACAACATTAACTTTACAGTTATGGACAACTACATACAAACACAAGAAGCTTGCTATAACCCTCAGAAAACAGGCTAGGGTGGTTGCCGATGGACCTATAGAATAGTTTGAAACAAACGATGCAAGATAAGAAATACTGAACCTAGAAATGGTGGTATCAATGTCATCTAGAACTCACGTAGAATGACAATGGCTCCATAGTGAATAAGGGCTCCAACACAAAATGTGTCCTGGCGGGATAAGAAGATTCCTCGGATCGAGTTGGAAAAAATTTAATGAAACAATAAAATACGTTTGTTACTTTGTTCATGATACAATGCTCTAGGTTTCTTACTTCATGTCTGAAATTGAATCTTTGAAACTGCAATCAGAATCTTTCATTTTACAGTTTTACAGATCTCAAGACACGAATGTGGATTTTTATATTTAGAGAGGATAAAACAAGGATTAGGATGCAGGAACAAAATGTTTTCATGTAAATCTACGATTTTTCTTTGTTATTTTCTTGATTTACATATAGTTCGAAATAAATTTAAATCATCAGGATTTTTTTCCAATTGCTACCTAAATGAAGTTTTCATTTGCTCACAGGAACTCCCCGCGGTCGACGCTGTGTAATGTTATTTGTTGACATGCATATTGTAATAAAAACAACTGCGGAAACTCTGGATTATTGGCAAGCCTGCGTTTCGGCTCGTGTAGCCGGAAAAATCTCGTAGACCACTTCAATGTTTCATCAGACTCCAAACAAAATATTATCTTCCAACTCATGTAAAATTTTCCAGCCTTCAGAGAACATACTACTTATATGTTTATAAGTAATTGGCAACAGTGTAGTTGAATCCAGGAAGTAATATCAAAAGTTTAACAGAAATAAACTCAATTCCATATTTTTTCTATATTGAGGTAACAGCAGCAGAAATGCTAAGCTTAGCAGGGTGCAAAGATTCATACTTGGCAATAATGAAAACTGGTTATCACAAATTGAGTCACGTTCGAATCAGCAAGGTTCTGAAATTTGCGTTTAATATGAATTTCAGGGTAAGAGATCGATCACCGAAAATTTTACTGCCTTGGTGACGTTAGGCACAAACGAAATTCATTCTTTCGATTATTACATCTTATTATATTCTTCTATTCTATAGATTATGTCGCTGACTAATTTTGTCGCTGATCTTTTGAAAAAAATTATCTCTCTGATGGGGTAGAAGTTTGAGAGGGAGTTGCGAAAAAATAACTTTTCAAAAACTTAATAAAACCGATCTTTTTGATTTAGCTCAAAAGTCGCTCATTTAAATGTTTTTGAATTTATTCCGGACTTTTCATTGGTAAAAAAAGAACTGGATATCCGGGTATATCTTACTTTTTAACAAGCAAGTTAAATAAAGAATCTGTAGTTAAAATCACATAATCTGTCATAAAAGTTCCCATATACTGCTATAATATTTCTCACAATCTGACAAACTGAATGCAAAGAGGATTAACAGAGCTGCTCGTATTTTATGTAGGTATTATTTCTCTGCAAAAGGAAATGATATGAAAAGCTGTAAATGTTGTAGATAATTAGAGGTTTTAATGACACTTGGAAATCCGGGAAATCCGGGAGTATCTATACGTTCCGGAATCAAGTTCATATATGCAAGGCACCTACATACATTAGCCGAAAGTGGATCTTCAGAATTACAGTAATAATTATTATTCATGTAGCTAATGTATTTTTTATAAAAGAATATTATGTAGGTAGCTACACGTGTACCTAAAACAAAATATCAAAGTCGTACTCAACTTACTGATGGCATCAAAAGAAGGTCATTTTTTTTAATATTAAGTTACAGTTTCAATTATTTTTAATAATTATTCATTTTGATTTCCCTCTTGTATCATTCTTTTTAATTCTTATACACATTGATGTATTAGAAAACAAATGATGGCAAATATGTGTAAAGGAAATAATGAATTTCCTTAATTTTGAATTGTGCCGCGCGCCGCGCAGGTAATGGTGTTGTAGGTAGAGGTGGAATGAACTCACCAGATAATAATATAATTTTATTTATCAATCAGTAATTATTTTATCTGAAATGAGTAGTTATAGTGGTTGTTATTGTATTCCATTTATTTTAAGAAAGAACCCCCATGTAAAAGGGAATAGACAAAGCGAGGCAATAAACTTTGAATGTCGTTTCTTTGTTTACAGGTGGGTTTTTTAATTATTGTAATATAGTTTAATATTAGTAGTAGTTTAGTAATTAGGTAGTTAATAGAATAAAACTTTGTTTACAGAGCAACAACAGTCTAGTTTATTATTTCAATTTGTCGACCTTAGAAGATATAGAGGATAGCTATTATAACATTATAAAACGACATTTTTAGTTTAAAATTGAAATAATTATGGATAAGCTACGATTTGAATTTACACTATTGCCTGGAAATGATGGAAAGTCAAACATTTACTCAATTACTTCCATAGCCACAAGCGATAATAAAACGTATGCAATACCAGAAAAGTTTCAAGCAGTTAATTATCATAAGGATATACTTAAAACAACTACATATAATAAAGTGAAAAACAGTTTAGAAAAAAGGTACCAGATTAGAAGAGTCTGGATAACAATGACCGATGAACTTAGAAAAACCTATATAGATGATGATGGTAATTTACAATTTGGGGATCAATTTCTCGAAGAAGTGCATCCAGAACAACTAGCTACTTCACAAAAAAAAGAAGCAGATACATTAGAAAGATTATTTGAAAAACTAGTAGAAAATACACAAGCAAATAAACAGCAGAGCTTAAAACACATTGCAGAGAAGTTTGTGATTGAAAAATTTACAAGCAGAAATTATAACGCAAGCCTATGGATTGATACTTTTGAAAAAGAATGCACCCGCTTTGATGTAACAACAAATGACAAAAAAATTGAAATTCTCAGATTGTTCATGGATGGGTCCTGTGTAGAATGGTACAGTTCAATGATTATGAAACTAGGGATAGGTTCAGAATGGACAACATGGAAAAATAAATTCTGTGAATCATTTGCAAACAAGGGATGGAATCCAGTCACTTATGCATTGTTATTTAAATACAAAGATGGTTCGTTGTTGGATTATGCCATAAGAAAAGAAAAACTTTTACTAAATATGAGAAGATCAATTGACAAGGGTACCTTAGTGGATCTCATTGCAGCCGGTTTACCAGAGTTCATCCTAAATAGAATTGATAGAGAAGCACTAGAAGATACAGTGGATTTGTTTAATGAAGTTAGCAAGTATGAACATTTAGTAAATAAAAGAAGCATTTTTGGTAAGAAAAAAAGTGAAAATGTAAAAACTAGTAGTAAGAGTAGAGACTTAAACCCATGTAAAATTTGTGAAAAATTGAACAAAGGTAATCGTTATCACTCGGAAGCTATATGTTGGTTTAATAAAAGAGAGGAAGATAAGGTAAGGAAAGATTTCATAAAACATGTAAACAATTCAGTACTAGAAGCCGAATTAAACGAAACTAATCAAAAAAACGAATAGTGACACCATTAATAAATGTCAAACTACGATTGAATGATAAATTAGAAATACAGGGGGTTTACGATTCAGGTTCAAACGTTTCTCTGATTAATTCGAAGTTATTGAAACTAAAAACAAGGGGAAATAATTTGAATATAACTGATTTGGTAACTATTAATGGTGTTAAAAAAACTAGTGGTTTGACAACTTTGAAAATAAAAATTTTTGAATTAGAAAAAAATGTAGATGTTTACATTATTGATGAAGAAAATTTTAAATATGATTTTTTGATAGGATTAGATTTAATAAAAAAGTTCAAACTTGTGCAAAATGAGGATTTAAAAATAACTCAAAAACACAGTCTGAATAATAAAAATAAAATAGAAGAAATTTCTGAAAATAAAAATACAAATCCTGCATTAGATAGTATAGAAGATAACACTAACACTACAAAAAACTACAAAATAAATTTTAATGAGCATATAAAGGCGGAAGATATCGAAGTAAAAATAAATCATTTAAATCAGCATGAAAAATCTGAAATAAATAGATTGGTATGCAAATATAAATCAGTTTTTGCCAAAAATAATTATGATGTCGGCACTGTTAATGGATATGAAGCGAGGATAGATCTATTAGTAGACAAATACTGTAGTAAGAGGCCTTACAGATGTACTATAAATGATAAAAAAGAGATAGAAGAGCAAATAGCAAAATTGCTAGATAATAAGCTGATAGAAGAATCCTACAGTCCATTTGCAGCGCCTGTCACTTTAGCATTTAAAAAAGAGGAAAACAAAAAATCTAGACTGTGTATAGACTTTAGGGACTTGAATAAAATAGTAGTGCCCCAAGCACAACCATTTCCGCTAATCGAAGACCTTATGATAAAGACGAGGAATTGCATATTTTTTTCCACTCTAGATATAAACTCAGCATTTTGGTCAATTCCTCTACGTATCGAAGATAGGAAAAAGACGGGATTCGTAACACAGGAAGGACATTTCCAATGGACCTGTTTACCTTTCGGACTAAAAACGTCACCGGCAATTTTTCAGAGGATATTAAGTAATATTTTGAGGAAGTATAAACTTACTGATTTTGCGGTTAATTATATAGATGACATTCTAATATTTTCTAAGACTTTTTCTGAACATATTAATCATCTAACACAATTGCTGGAAGCGATCAAAACAGAAGGTTTCAGGTTAAAATTTACAAAATGTACATTTGCATCAGATTTAGTGAAATATTTGGGTCATATAATACAAAATAATTCTATCAGACCACTAAAGGATAATTTGATTTCAATAAAGAATTTTCCTGTCCCTAAAACTCAAAAAAATGTAAGACAATTTTTAGGAAAAATCAATTTTTATCACGAATACATACCAAAGAGTGCAATAATATTAGATCCTTTGCATAATTTACTCAGGAAAAATCAAAAGTTTGTTTGGTCCGATGAATGCCAAGTAGCATTTGAGAGGATGAAAAACATGCTATGTTCCCAACCAGTTCTGGAAATTTTTGACCAAGATTTACCGATCAATATTTATACAGATGCTTCTTTAGAAGGGGTTGGAGCCATTTTAAAACAGACACAGCCTAATGGAAAAGAAAAACCAGTAGCTTACTTTTCAAAAAAACTAAGTGAATCTCAGAAGAAAAAAAAGGCAATATACTTGGAATGTTTGGCTATTAAAGAGGCTGTGAGATATTGGCAATACTGGTTGATGGGTAAATCATTTACAGTTTATTCAGACCACAAACCACTGGAAAACATGAATCTGAAATCTAGAACCGATGAAGAGTTGGGGGACTTAACATATTATTTATCGCAATATGACTTCAAAATAAAATATGCTCCAGGAGAGAAAAATGTGGAAGCAGACTGTCTAAGCAGAAATCCAGTATTAGAATCGGATGAAAATACAGATGATCAATTAAAGGTTGTGAACTTGATTAAACTGGAAGATATTCAAACAGATCAAAATAAAAATGAAGAAGTACAAAATAATAAAGACAAATTAATTGAAAAACATGGTATATACTTGAAAAAAGTTAGAAAAAAAGAAAAAATAATTTTATCAGAAGAATTTAGCGTTAAATTATTAAAAAACATACATGAAAACATGTGCCATATTGGAATTAGTCAAATGCAAAAGACGATTAGTCCACTCTACGTCGCAAAAAATTTGACCAAAAACTTGGAGAGAATTTGTAGAAGCTGTGAAGTTTGTATAAAAAATAAATCGAGAGGGCACGACAAATTTGGCTTGATGTCTCATCTGGGCCCGGCCACAAAGCCTTTCGAAATAATGTCTATAGATACAATTGGGGGTTTTGGAGGTTCAAGATCAACGAAAAAATATCTACATCTTTTAGTCGATCATTTTACAAGATACGCGTTCATCCTTACCTCCAAAACGCAGACTGCAAATGATTTTATAAGACTAATCATGAACATAACGGAATCGGAAGATATTGGTATGCTTCTCACCGACCAGTATCCGGGAATCAATTCGAAAGAATTCAAGAAATTCTTAAAGGACAGACGGATACCAATGGTCTTCACAGCAGTAAATGCACCATTTTCAAATGGCCTAAATGAAAGACTGAATCAAACACTAGTGAACAAAATCAGATGCAAGTTAAATGAGAGAGGAAAAAAGAGAGCCTGGACAACAGTAGCTCATGAATGTGTAAATAAATATAATGATACTAGTCATTCAGTCACTGGCTTTTCGCCACGGTATCTTTTATATGGTACAGATGTCGCAATTTTACCAAATGAACTACAGCGAGAAGTATCAAATAGCGACTGGGACAGAGACAGAAAATTAGCACTTAAAAATACAATACGATCACATAACTACAACAAAACACTATTTGATAAAAATCGCAAAAACCATGAATTCAACAAAGGGGATATCGTATATGTAGAAAATGGGAACAAGCTGAACAGGAAGAAATTAGATGAATTAAAAATTGGACCGTATAAGATTATTGAAAAAATTTCAAACTCAATATATAGGATAGACACAGGTCACAAAAAAACAGAATCAAATCTTTTCCATATAACAAAACTTATTCCGGTTCCTACATTAGAAAATGAAGAAAAAGCAGAAACTGCAGAGGATAAATAGTGGAAAATTTCTTGAAAATTTTCTTATCCGAGGGGGGAGATGTAAAGGAAATAATGAATTTCCTTAATTTTGAATTGTGCCGCGCGCCGCGCAGGTAATGGTGTTGTAGGTAGAGGTGGAATGAACTCACCAGATAATAATATAATTTTATTTATCAATCAGTAATTATTTTATCTGAAATGAGTAGTTATAGTGGTTGTTATTGTATTCCATTTATTTTAAGAAAGAACCCCCATGTAAAAGGGAATAGACAAAGCGAGGCAATAAACTTTGAATGTCGTTTCTTTGTTTACAGGTGGGTTTTTTAATTATTGTAATATAGTTTAATATTAGTAGTAGTTTAGTAATTAGGTAGTTAATAGAATAAAACTTTGTTTACAGAGCAACAACAGTCTAGTTTATTATTTCAATTTGTCGACCTTAGAAGATATAGAGGATAGCTATTATAACATTATATATGTATCAACATATTTTTTTCTATTTCATCATCAGAAAAAAACAGCAGAGCTTAAAAGCACAAGTAATTCAATGAAAGTCGTTATACCTTGGGAAAATTTAAAGGATACAAACGCCTAAAACTTTAGTTTTAGGCAACTTTTAAGCAATTTAGGTTCCTCTTCACAATGGTTACTAAAACACTGTTATGGAAAATGTGTTCATATAAAAAAATTATGGATTGTTTAAAATACCATGAAAACAAAAGAGAGGTGGAGAGATGAAAAAATGTTTAGATAGCAACGGAAACGTGAAAAATAGGACAGTGGAATTTGAAAGTGTCTGCCAGAAACAAAGTTAAAAACAGTGCAATAATTATTTGTAGGACAAAGAGTCAGATAAAGAGAGAAAAAGAGGACCAGAGCGAAATTTTAGAGAATATATTAAAGAGAAGATTTTGAACATAAATAATTGATCGTAAAGGTGAAGAGGACCAGCTAGAGACAATGTCGGACGACCAGGAATTGTTTATAAAGTAGAAGAGAAGCAGCGAGAGACTAAGAGAGAGAGAGAGAGAGAGAGAGAGAGAGAGAGACAGACCGACAGACAGAAAACGAGATAATTAGAAGACCAGGCAAAGTAATTTGAAAGTAGGTGTAAGAAAAAAGTAGAAAAAGGTAAATATTTGTTTGAAAGGGTAAAGAGAAGCAGTGAGAGACGGAGAGACAAAGAATTACAAGACCAGAAAAGAAATGTTTAATGATTTTGTTTATGGCATTACAAATAAAATAAATTTCAAGTAATGATAATAATTAAAAAGTAAACACCATAACAAAATTGGCGCCCAACGTAGGGCGCTTTCTTCCTAATTATTCATAAAATGGGGAAATTTTAAAGTCAGTTTTAGTTCTTTAGTTAAATTGATATAAATCATAGAAACAGAGAATTGAATGGATATTTTCTAAAAGATAATAGCAATTTATAGTTAATTTATTGATTTATTATTTGTTTGATTTTACAAAAAATTAGATTAGGATTGTCGAAACAAGATAGAAATAAAAAACAGTCTTAACCATCATAAGAGCGTATTAATAGCCATTATCTGCGAGTTCCATACACTATTTTTTCTACGACCCTTTTTTATTTCATAGAAAAGATTGAAAAATTATATATTTTAACAATGACCCGTGAATAATTGCGGATCATTGAGGTTAAGATAGGTTGCTTACGCATATTAGGTACCAAATTTTCTTTTCGTCGCTAAGATTATTCTGCTGAGACATGTTTTAGTATCAAGTTTAAGGGCACTACTCACTACTGCGTAATTTTTATTATGCGAAGTTCGAATTCCGAATTTTACGCTTTGATTTTCAGTAATAATTTTAATAACATTGTCAGCCATTAATTACGATATTGCTTACCTGCGCACGCGACGGTCACGGTCGCAGCGTTGCCGCTTTGAATACTATATCACGGACCGCTACGAATGATATAATACTTTATCTTCCTATCTTTTACACGATATACCTACCTATCAAATTAATTAAGGTAACATAAAATCTTGATAAATTTTCTTTGAATGTGACTTATGTTCTAAATTAAATAAACGTTCAGATTTTTTTTTCAGAAATAGAGAACTTATATCACAAGGCAATTTTTGTCGTGAGTATGACAACTCTGTGACTTCGGTTGGCTTGCCGACCCGATTGTGAGCGAAAACGAACCGATTCGATTGCAAATGCTCCTCTGCCATTGGATAGCTTGACCAGTGCTTTAATGAAAATTTGTATCTTAATGAGACCCATTAAAGCACTGGTGATTGATACTTAATATGCAGATTAAAGGTTGGGAGTAGAAAAACGATAATATGGTTGACTGACGAATTGCTTTAAGGGAGTTCCAAATAAATACTTTAGTTAAAATTAATTATGTCCAAATAAAATCTGCTACACGCAATTATTGAGAAAAAGAAGAAAATAATACAAATAAAGAGTTAAATAATATTAAATACTATGAAAATGAAGCATATGAGAAGAATTACGATTATTATTAAGAAAATATAGAAGATTATACGAAATTATGGAAGAGAAATGAAAAATGTAGAATAAAAATAAAAGAAGTAATTAATACCATATGAATTGAAATTAGAGATCAGTTAGGAAATATTTATAAAGAAGCAAAATATTAGAAGGAGCGAGAAATCAAGAAAAATGAGTAAAATTAAAATAATTAGATGGAATCGAAAATAAGGACTGTTGTGTAGAAGAAGTGACCATAGAAGCAAGAAAAATGAAGTAAATTAAAATTATTAAACTGAATTAAAACGAAGATTAGACAAAGCGAGAATAGAAGAAAGAAAGCCGGCTAAAATGAGAAGAAAATAAATGAACTAGGAAACAAATAAAATAAAGTGGCAAAAAAGTCAAAATAAAATATTTTTAAATCTAGAATGTAAGTAATGTATAGAATTAGGTTAATGTAGGAAGTTAATTCAAAATTTTAGGTTTAACTAACAAACTAACCCTACAGCTCTTACCGTTTACGAGATCCCAATGCTGGGTAGCACAAAATTTTCTCACCCAGTATGTCAAAAAAGTGAATCAAAAGATGTAATAGGTAATAATAATAAATACAGAACTGATTGACGTTAATTTATTTATCGGACAGTCTAGAAAAAAGAAACATCTGAAGATGGTTTTGCAATGTGATAAATTCAATACAATGCTTCGCCGCTATATATCGCGATGCTGAAGAAAAGCAAGTCATTAAAATATTCTATTTATAGCCATAGCATTAATTACGGAGTGTAATCAAGCATTGATGTGAATTTTCCCACGCTTCAGTGATTAGTGATTCACTAAATCTAGGCGTGATTTTGCTATTAAGGTTCGTAAGTAAAACAGAGGAGAAAGGTAAGGGATCCCCCGGTTCTTCCAGTAGATTTAGGCCCGACCGATGCAGACATGCATGATGAAAATCAATACGCAAGGCTGCTTCTAAAGTGAGCACAAGACGACACTGGTAATGGCATGATTTTCCCGCGTTTGTCTCACAGATCACTTTGATGTGATGTCACAGAAAATAGGGTGGGGCTAAATAGGGATGAAAATTTGTTTCACTAGGGAAAATTGTCGTCAAAACTACTAAGTATAAAGCGAGTGAATGATGTAACGTGAAGTTTTCAAGTGTATGCATTTAAAGTTGCTCCCTCGGTAAGATGTATTACTTTTTTTGGCTATACTTAGTTGTAACGTATGGGAAGAAGTTGCTGAAGATGCAGTTGTGTACAAAATTTATACGGTGTGTGGCAATTTCATAAATGTGGAGTGGCTATATCTAGTACAGTATATTGAATTTTATTTTGGAGACAAAAAAAAAACGTTTCGGCAGAATGGAAGGGGTAGCAGTTTGGTAATGGCAGCGGCTTACTTAATTATCTTCTAAGCATATTAACTACCTCAACTCCAAAATTTTAAATGGCAACAATTAAATTCAGGTATCACATGATAGATTGCCATTGAAAATTTTGGAGTTGGGTAAACAACCCTTCTTAGGAGACACTTTAGAAAACTGCTACCATTACCAAAGAGAATCCGACTACTTGAGCGTTCGCTCTGTTCATTACTTATAAATTTTTCGTCCAAATAAATAAAACGATGATATGTTTATGAACAGTATTTCCAATGTATTTTTTTTTTACTCTATGCATATGCTGCATAGCCATTTAACATATTTTGGTTGGGTTCTGCGAGACGATGTGGGATAATGTACATAAAAAGATCAATACTCGTACGTTGTCAACCAATAATTTCGAGTTCAATTACTATTCATTTTAATAATTAATTTCAATAAGCCCTGTTAGTTGAATATAAAAGAAGTGAAATACGTCAAATAATTGACAACGAGCTATAGTATAACCCTTTGTAATATGATTAGGGACATTATTAACATCGTCGAAAGCTACATAATCGACCCTGAATTTAACGATTAGGTATATGAATGATTATTGTCAATTAAAGGCTTTAGGAATTCCTCATAAATAATTCGAGATAATGTTTTGACTTGTTGAATTTTGTATTATTGAATTCAGCTCCATCTGTCGGAAGGTTTTAATTAATCACAAATTAAATTAAAAAATTTATATTTCAAATTTCATCAGAATTTTACACGGAATGTGTACAGAGTCTGGAACAAAACTGTTCATTCCGCTAATGTGACTTTTCTACGGTTTGACAGATCGATGCTGTTTTATCAAAATGCCATCTTCTGACGTATAACATATTACTATGATGTCTTTGGTCTTTGGTCAATGACGTCATAATAATTTTTCTTTAAAAATATCAACCCACTACCACAATATTTTTCTAATTTGAAACTTTTTCGAAGCGGTGCACGGTTTCACAATGCTTAATGAAAATTTCCGAGATCCGTTGCAGGATATTGTAATTTTTTCGTGAATTTATGGATTTTTCGAACAGATAAGCAGGGTATACGTCCCTTCTCGGTACCCTCAAGTATAGGACTTATCGAAAATGGGTCGGAACAGAAAGTTTTAAAGATTAAAAATGGGACCGGAACAACAAAAAAAAATTTAAAGTCCCCGTTCGGACCCATATTCGTTTTTTACACTATACAACCTATCCGAATAAAGGAGATCATTTTTCGAAAAAAAAAAATTGGGTGAGCGGCAATCGCTCCTAAAACAATGAACAATTGCTTCATTTTCTCGCATCATTTCGTGTGAAACAATGTGATAAAGACGTTAATTACCTACAAAAAAGGTGGATATAGTTTTTTACCTTCAAGGTGGGCAAAAATGACTTAATCCTGAAAAACTTTGTGAGGTCATTGAGACTTTTACGTTTTATCCGTGTTCTCATTTGTATCTTGCTGTATTTTCTACATCGTGAATTTTTTTTTAAAGTTTTTTGGCTAAGTGTTGGCTTGAATTCGGCTCGCATATGTTGGCACTTTTATACACAAATAAAAAAATTCCTCGTGGGTCGAAAAATTAGTTTACACGTTTAAAAAATTAATGAATCGATGTAAGTAACTTCATTACTTATAAATTATTTTCATATTCATTTATATCTGTGTGCGTGTGTGTAAAAAAAAATAGTACAGCAATCGCAACGACAATTAATTCACCTAAATTCGTGGGAAAAAATTTTCACATTGGCTTCTTAAGAGGATTTTTTAAATTTTTTTTAAGAGGATTTTAACTAATTAACGATTGATGGCTGTTGATAGGTTTACATTCAAGTTTACAGTGTTCAAACTCGATTGCGCTAAAAATACCATGTATATCTCGTCCGTACCGAAGCCCATTTCAGCTCGTATAAAATCGTTGCTCGCTATGCTCGGGCTGAACTTCATACTCGCTGAATTGGGCTTCGTTCCACCCTTGATATACAATGTACTATTTCCGACGACCACCTGACAGATAGCACAATACTTAGGTTATTTCGAAAATGACAAATATCACCCTAGAATTGAAAAGTAAAATATCACACTAGAGTGATATGATTAATCAATCGGTGTCCCTTAAGATAGGCGGCCCACAATACAGCTATTCGTAACATGTATTACCAACTTTCTGGAATTTCGACCTCTTTTGGAATTTTAAATACCGTTTTTACGGTTTTTAAGGTAATAAATAAATAAATGCAGACGCAAAACAGTAGGTAAAACTAAAAAATATATCTGGCGTTTCCAGAATATTAATTTCAATTAAAACACACATTCATAAAGGTGCCGATCATGCGTCCTCTTCAAAAAACTGACGTCGAGTCTGCTACTGTAGGTGCATGCGTACCAATAAATAACAGAGACAAATGTCTCTGATTCTTTGTTGCAAACTCAATTATTATAATTTACAAATTATTGTTATAATAATGATAATACTTTTAATTTATGCAATTATTCTAAGTAGTTGTTATTTTAAATTTTTCTAATTCCATCATTAGTTTTCATTGTAAAATTTTCAATGTGGTCGTAGGAAGAATAGTGTACATTACTCGTGTGGAATGGGTCACTTTCCACACTAGTAATTGTTAAAAAATTTACTCACACTGTATAAATATGAACGTAAGTTATTTCAATTTTATTCAAACTAGTTTGTCATAAGCATACTACTTCACATCAAACGAAAATGATTCACAAAGTCTTTTTCAGACTATCTGCTGACATGGAAACCTTCAAAGGGATGAATAATGTATTCGATTTCAAGCGACAAAAAGAAATCAAATGTTCACGGACAATATCAAAGTTATGCAGTATAACGCTCTAGAAGTTTACGACCTGACGGTGGTAAAAAGAAGAGGAATGGACATTAAATGAAGAAACTGAGAAACCGGCGCTCTTGAAACTTATGAAAATTTCACAACCTTGGCGTCAGAAAACGACTGCTCGGTGCTTGAAATAAAGCCGTTGTGTCATACCTACGACTAGGGAAATTATATGCTCACGTCATTAAAACTTTAAGAACATAAAATGCCGTGGTAAGATTGAAAATACTTAAAGTTAAGTAATTAATCGTAATTAATACTACACTTGAGACCTTCTAGGCTGTAATATCTCAACATACCTACTTTTGCGTATTTTACAGTAAATTTTCATTTAATAATAATTATTACTGAAATAAGTGAAATACTACGGTGTCTCTACAGATTGCAGTTGTTAGATTAAAAGTCTTTAAGGGACGATCTCAACATTCTGATTACTTTCTCTCCGTACCATTTGGCCTATTTATAGAGCACCATCTGTTGGTGTGCAAACAATTCAGTCAATCGTGCAAAGGATTCTTTAAAACCTTAGAAACTACTCAGACAAACAGGATCATTTGATTTTTTAGTGCGTTTTCTCGATTATTTTATTTCTGATTAACATAATGAAAATTATAATCTCAAATACAACTACCGCCTATTAGTGCTGAATATACAAGAGTAACTAAATAATAATAAATGTACTACAGTATTATCTGCTTTAATCGCGAGTTGCTACAAAGTGAGCGATTTTCTCTTTTAGCTACATAGAATTAATATACCGTGAAGTTTAGGCTTCAAGAAACTTGCAAATTTGAAAGTATGAACTTAGTTGTGCAACTCTTGTGAAGATTTAATCATTTTAGGTTGCAGACAGTGAAAATATTAGCGAAAACTTTCCGTGGAGAGCCTGGAATTGACAACTGTGTTACTAGTTGTTCAAATATTTTTACAATTTTATGTATAAAGTTTCAGGAACTGAATACATTTACAAGTTTACTCGTTACTTCTAATATACCTTGCAAACTCTGATAAGTACGAGCGCATGTTTACGTGGCATTAATACATACATAGAAGAGGTACATGTACATCCTACAATTTTAACTGTAGAAAACTGGTATCAGAAGTGGGATTACCAGAGGCAAACTTATATCAGTTTTAGGTAAGCCACCGAGAAGCAACCGTGAACGTGACGGAAAAACTTCACTAACAATAATATTCATAGTAGTACTAGTAATTCCACTTTTGTGTAGTTTATTGTAGAGTAACTTCAGCATTCGATAGAAAAAGTAATTTAAAAGAAAAAAGTTTTATGCAACATGCATCGAAAAGTTCTTAGTTCTCGAGATACTAAATACTATTGAGTTTTCTAACAGCCAATATTATAAAGGCTCATTAGGCTAACGGGCAGATTTCTGTGCTCGTTTTTGAAGCTAATATCGACGTCAAATGAATTTTATTGATATTTTTGTAACTACTTTCATGCTAGAATAGATAAATTTAAAAAAGTTCCACTTGGACTCGATACCTTCTTCAGAAATGGCCACAGAAATCTGCCCGTTAACTTAATGAGCCTTTATAATACCCGCTGTAAGAGAATTTTTTTTTTTTTTTGAATTTCAAAAAACTGTCTCAATGGAATTTCTCAAAATATTCACATAACACAGCAGGACCGGTATTTCGTTAACAGACGGGGGAAATCTATTTTTATTTTTTTTCAGTCGATGGAGTCGGACCTTCCCTGTCTTTTGACATGTGTCTTAGGTTGGGTCGGGGTGGGGAGTAGAGGGATCACGCTTTTAAAATTTACTGAAAATGAATTTTATCGGAAAAACGGATATATCTGAGCCGGATTTGATCTGACAAAAAAAAGTTATGGTATCAAAAATTGAAGAGCTTGACTAAACACGGAAGTTCGTTCCGACCTGAACCCTTTAGCTCAATTGGTTCGCGAAATATTGCGATATTAAGGGTGCAAAAATAAATAAAAATTTAACTGACTTTTACTTGGCAGGTGGTGGAGTTAGGGCGTCAATTTTTTGCGAGAGGAAGGGTGCCACCGAGTAATTTGACGGGCCGGAGGGAGGGGGTGGTGGGCCAATTAGGAGGGGAGATATGGGGGTGAGAAGAAAAATACGGAAACGCTCGTAAAAAGTTTATTTATTGACCTACAGAGACCAGGCACCGCCTGACATTTGAGACATTAATTTTCGCAAATGCGCGCTTGGCGCGCAATTAAAAAAAAGTCATTTTTTTTTTCTCGAGTTTTTGGGGGTGAAGGAAGGGGAGTGAGGAAATTTTTTTTCACCACTGAACGGCATTTTTTTTATCTTTAATTTGAGCCCCACTTGAACCCGATCCGACTATAAATAAGGGCACAACGAACCGGCAAAGTCTAGGCTTTATTGCGGGCGAACGGAGAGGGGTGGGGGGTTCTTGTTAGGCTCATTGAAAAGGGAAAACATTTATTTATCTATTTATTTAATTGTTTTTTTTTCGTGCGTATCTTCCCGCGCGCGCGAGTTATACATGAAGATCTCTCTTTAAACCGGGCGAGAAAGATACCCGAGCAGCCGTGGGCGGAGCTTACGCTCTCTGCTTGTCTATAATATTCCGGGCACAGTCACGATCGGCCGGGAACGCGCACTCGGAATTTATTTTCGAATGCTTGTTCGCTCGTACCTCGCTCAATTATGGTCGATTTTGAAAATGCTTGCTTGCTTTTGATCGCTGAACAATCGGGAATGAAAAAACACATCGAATTACTGTTTTTTCATCTGCTGGCGGGTCGATTTTTCTTACCTTTGGGCCGTTGTTGGCCTTGTTTTTCATTCAGTCGCGCTCTCTTATCTTGCTAGCCTTCTATTGTTTTCCCGGGATGACGCGCCGGGTTCACGAAAACAATAGGCAGGTACACAATAGAAAGAGGCGCTACACAAAAGACTGCATCTCGATCTATTCATGGTCAAGCGAGTGCAGCACATGGCTGCTTCAGGTAAGAAAATTATTTCGAGAATGGATGAAAGAGTGTTTTCCAAGTTTCTCTAGATTTTGCCGGTTCGTTGTGCTCTTATTTATGGTCGGATCGGGTTCAAGTGGGGCTCAAATTAAAGATAAAAAAATGCCGTTCAGTGGTGAAAAAAAAAATTCCCCACACCCTTCCTTCACCCCCAAAAAAGCGAGAAAAAAAATGACTTTTTTTAAATTGCGCGCCAAGCGCGCATTTGCGAGAATAATTTTTTTTTTCGAAATTCGAAAATTAAATTTTTCGCCATGACCACCGGGTAATAGATAAAAAACGAAGAAAATGAGCGATGCCTGGTCTCTGTAGGTCAACAAATAAACTGTTTACGAGCGTTTCCGTATTTTTCTTCTCACCCCCCAGATCTCCCCTCCTAATTGGCTCACCACCCCCTCCCTCCGGCCCGTCAAAGTATTCGGTGGCACCCTTCTTCTCGCAAAAAATGACGCCCTAACTCCACCACCTGCCGAGCAAAAGTCAGTTAAATTTTTATTCATTTTTGCACCCTTAATATCGCAATATTTCGCGAACAAGTTGAGCTAAAGGGTTCAGGTCGGAACGAACTTCCGTGTTTAGTCAAGCTCTTCAATTTTCGATACCATAATTTTTTTGTCAGATCAAATCCGGCTCAGATATACCCGTTTTTTCGATAAAATTCATTTTCAGTAAATTTTAAAAGCGTGATCCCTCTACCCCCCACCCCGACCCAACCTAAGACACATGTCAAAAGACAGGGAAGGTCCGACTCCATCGACTGAAAAAAAAATAAAAATAGATATCCCCGGTCTGTTTACGAGCTGTTTATTTTACCGGTCCTGCTGGGTTAACAGGATATGTAGCTGCGTTAATTGAAGGGCATGATTTGATACTCTCAAATAAACAATATGCAATCCAGGGTGGAGAGCTAGGTACGTCTTTTTTTTCAAAATAAATTCCACGCCATTAACTTTAGTGCAAATATGTCATCTTTGGTAGATACCACGTGTTGTTTAGGGGAGAAAAGTCATCTTACGTTTATGTTCCCGATATTTATATACTTCTCAATTTACGAACATTTACAAGGTAAAATATCATGAAAATCAATGATATTGAGTATTTCCAGAAATAAATCATTTTTGTGATCGCTATTGGAGCGTGTTGCATTTCAAGAAACTTACATGACTTTTTACATTGTAGAATATCTCAAAAACAGTGCATCCTAGAACAAATAATAAATGTAGCTTTTATTATAAATAATAAATGTAGTAAATAAAGCTTTTTCTTCGAAATAAAACCAAGTATCAAATTTGCATGAAAGTCAAAGTAACCGCCCCTGGATTTAAAAATATTTCTTTTGGAGCATCAAATCATGTACTTCAATTAACGCTTCATTAACCTACTGTGAAAAATTTTGAAAAATTCCATTGAACCAATTTTGAAACATAAAAAAAATGTTTCAGAAAATTTAGCAACCTGTATCTCGAGAAGTTACTCTGCTATAAACTGGGACACCTGTATATTCTTTTAAAGTTTTTTGGTGATAATAATAATTTAGATAAATAGTCACTTCCTTGCATGGTCCAGCTAGAACCACTATCAGTCCAGATAGAAGTTTGTTTGAATATTTCTGGGATTCCCTAAGAAGATCTTAAACATATCTTTCCAACCTTATCTTCCGAAATATGGGAAGAAGAGGTGGTGGTTTGAAATTGAAACTCTATTCAGGAGTTGCTGGTAATAGTAACTAAGGGCGCGATGATAAAAAATAAGAAAAATATGAAAATTTTGTTAATAGAACGGGAACTTCAATCGGGATGTCAGTTTTTACTACTGCATATGAGCCGCCTCTCGAGAATATAATGGATGACATGAAAGCAGTTTTACATCGTGTAGGAATTTTATGCTGACAGCTACTAGATATAAGATTTATTATGGGTGTAAATACTCTAGTTCTACCTTTTATAAATCTTGTATGACAAATTCAGACTCAAAGACCTCGTAGAATGCTCAACCCAGAAATCAGAAATTATCAGTTTGACAAGTGGCTTCTCAATTTGAATTACTAAATCATTTTTTTATGTTCGGTAAAATATAGTTTTTGTCGTCGTGCCCTACGTAAAAATAAGTTTTATGTGAGCAGAAGTTAGGTATAATAATTTCCTGTTACAAAGAATATTTTTTTAAGTCAAAGGAAGGAACATCGATCTTAACTATGTAGATTAGACACAGTCGCTCCACTCTGGTAATTTTGGCTTCGAGATCTAGCTCATATAGCCACACACAATTTTTTAAATACGTAGTTTTATAGACGAACACAGCACCCAAGGCACGAGTGGGATTCGAACCCACGCGAAGACAGCGTCAACTGATTAGTAGGCTGTTGTTCCAACCCGCTGAGCTACTGAGCTAACACGTCCTAATATTCGTTTGCGAACTTGAGCTATCGCTGTTCGCGCCGCTATGTTGAAAAAATTGTACGCAAAAAACAGCCCAGGCAGCAGAGAGTCACGTATATTGACGTCATTTTTGAGTAATTTTTTTAGTAATTTTTAGTCCCCAACGTCATGTTACCAAAAAATCACGTGCTAATTGTCGTCATTTCTTAGACGTGATTAAGACGTGATGTTTATGGCGTCCCTCTAACGTAATTTTTTTGAAATTTTCAGACTGAATGATTGAATCTGACTAAAGTTCTGCCTTAATATAAATTACTTTTATATAAAGAAGTCAATTTTAATGCCTTTTTGTACCTCGTACCCCAATCAATTTCTCATCGGACTTAGTGTTGTAAGTGTTGCAACGTCGCACTAGCAAGCTAACTGGTATTCCTTTATTATTTCCTTTAGAAGTCAGTTCTGTCTAGTACCACAGGATAGACTAATATTCTGTGCTAGTGCTTACTACCCTCTATCTCTACTCTTTAGTTGATCTAGTTCTCGTCCAAGCGTGTAACGTTATAACGTCTCCGCTAACTATAGACGGTCTAATCAATAATAATTATTGATGCTATACATAGAGTCATACTAATCTAAACTCTGCTAAACTACAAACTACCTACCTAAGTTGCAATATACACAAGGCTTGTTCATAATATTATGTATTAGGTATGTTCAATAAAGTTAGACATTTGAGAAATGTTTATTTATATTTATACAAAATAGCATCTGCAATTATTATTTCTATTGTACAGCGGATATAAAATGAAGTAGTTCAATAATTAAGTAGGTAATAAATTTTACATCCATGAAAAAAGGCCCGCAATACCTATAACGTCAAAGTACATACATCAGTACGACGTCTAAAAATCACGTCGACGAGCTGTGACATAATCACGTCATCCTATCGTCATTTTCCCGTCATTTCTAAAGTCATAATGACATTTGGGATGACCAAAAAATCACGTCGCAGTCACGTGACTCTGCTGCCTATGGGAGTACTTTCAAGGGTTTAACAACAACAATTTCAATAAATTACGAAAAAAATCAATTCTTTGATTCTCTTATATTGTCTTTTCATATCATTCGGTAGAATAAAATCAAATAAACCAAAAACCTTCAAAGAGAAAAAAAAATTTCAGAATTTTATTATTTTTACGAATGTCACAATAAGAAGCCATATTGTGAGCAATTCGTCGTTATAGATGGCTGGCGTCCGCTGACTGTTAGCTCGATCATACTGCGGCTTTTCCATAAGATACTGGCTAGAAGACTACAGGAGACGGTTCCTCTTCACCCGAGCCAGAGGGGATTTACGTCCGTAGACGGCTGCTACGCAAACAATCTTACCCTTCAAACTCTTCTAAAGAGCAAGAGGGGACGTGCTCAACCGTATTCGGTGCTTTCGCTGGATCTGAGGAAAGCGTTTGATACTCTGTCTGTACACTCCATCGAACGGGCCCTTAGAGGGCGCGGTGTGGATAGCAGGGTAGTTGATTATGTCGTGGCCACATTCGCGGACGCGGAGACGGAGATTCACCTAGCGGGGTGGCGCGTGGGTTTTGCGGCAGTCAGACGCGGCGTGAAACAAGGAGACCCCCTGTCTCCCTTCCTCTTCAACTTGGTGTTGGACGAGTTGTTAACCGTGCTCGATTCTGGTCGCGGGTTGACACTTGACGGTGTCACGCATCCCGCCATAGCCTACGCAGATGACTTGCTCTTGTTGGCGGACAATAAACACCAGGCCAGACGGTTGTTGGAAACTGCCATTTCCTTCTTTGATCGGAGGGGTTTGAAGCTGAATGCTTCGAAGTGCGCATCCGTTTCGACGGGTGTAGTTCCTTCGAAGAAGAAGCTCTTCGCGCACACCACGCCCCAGTACTACATCAACGGGCAGTCCATACGAATGTGTGGACCCCGTGATCTGTTCAAGTACTTGGGGAGCCGGTACTCCTGTCTGGGCGTAACGTCATGTGATCTGAGTGAGCTGTCTGGACACCTAGGTCGTGTCTGCAAAGCTGCTCTGAAGCCTGACCAAAAACTTAGGATCATTAAGACCTACCTGATCCCTAGATACATCCATCTGTGCCAGCATGCCAATATAACGGCAAAGAAGCTGAAAGAGGTGGATCGTATGATGCGGGCTGCAGTAAGGCGGGTTCTCTCATGGCCTGCCCATGTTTCGAACGCAGCCTACCATGCCCAACTGAAAGCCGGAGGGATCGGAATCTTCGAGTTCGCTCGTCGTATTCCGATCATCATGGTCAGTAGGTGGGCACGGCTTCAAGGCACCGACCCAAAACTCGACAGCGTCTTGGCGCTGTCCGAGGGATGGGTCGCTAGGTTACGCCGCATGATCTCGGCGAACATGGGCAGCAAGGAATTGATCCAACAGGAAACTTCGGAGCAGTTATCGAACAGCTGGTGGGGGAACGGTGTAAGCCAGGTGGGCAGCTACCCGGCGTCCTCGAAGTTTATCGAGCGTCGGCCGAGCTCCTGGACTGGTCGGGACTACGTGTCTGCCGTCCAGTTGAGACTCAACATGTTGCCTACCTGGGCGATACCTACTAACCCACCTACGTAGCGCAGATGTAGGGCCGGCTGCGCAAAGCAAGAGAGTCTATCTCACGTTTTGCAGCAGTGCTGGGTAACGCATGGCCTCCGTATAGAGCGGCATGACCGAATAGTGGGGAAGCTCAAAACCTTGGGTGTTCGCGGCGGTTGGTCCACCTACGTTGAGCCACAGATCATGACAGTAGCAGGTCTCCTGAGAAAACCTGATCTAGTTTTTGTCAGGGATAACTCCCTGATAATAACGGATGTCGCCGTTGTGTGGGAAAGACCGGGTGCGTTAACATCTACCTGGTTCCACAAACAGGCGTACTACTCCGGATCGGACTTCATTGAAGCCGTCCGCCACAAGTACGGAGAGCAGATGCAGATCAGGGTACTGCCGTTCATAGTCGGCGCCAGAGGTGCACTGGCGAGGGAGAACGGGACTTTGAACACTCTACTCCCGATTGCTCCCTACCATCTGGAGCATATTGTCCACCTCTCTCTGAGAGGGGGCACCATATGCCACAAGCATTTCATGCGAGTGGCATGGCGAGACCGCGGGAACGGCGTTGTGAGGTAGCTCGTTCGATTTAGAACAGCGGAAACAGGGTACTACTGCCCAACAACTCAGTAGGAAAGGCCAGTGCTTCGTTTTAAAGATGTGTGTACGTTGTGTCATTGTCAGTCATAACGTCGTTACCTACTCCAATAAAAAAAACTTTTATAAAATTTATTGGATTTTCTGTTTCATCGATTTTTAATACCGAATGACATGAGAAGATATGTCGGGCATAAGAAAATCAAAAGCTTTCTGTCGCAGTTTGTGAAAAAATCAATGCTTTTAATCAAAACTATTGACTATTGACTTTTGAAACTACATTTCCGTTCATATTTCTGAAGCTACAGTTCGGTTAAATGTTCATATACAAATTAACTTTCAAACCAAACAATCGACATTTTATTTTTTTTTTTAATTATTTGATATCTTTTACCCTTCCAAGATTTTCATGTAGGTACTGCCACTTAAACTGAGTACACTATATGTTACGTAGATGACCGCTCCTATCAAAAAAAAAGGAACAACTGTACCCGTCCATGATACAGCAGACGAGTTAAGAGTCCAACGATCTCCACCACAATCGTCATCAAAACTATTTTCCAGTTTTGCTCTATTTCTAGCCCGCATTTAATTGCTGCCTTCCGAAACTTACGAGAAGGTTCCAGAATTCTTCTGTTATACGACGATATGGAACTAATTTAATTTATTTCCTTTGTGATTTTAATTATTACTCCCCCCATGGCACTCCATCAAATTCGCCTCATTACATTAATAGTACTTCACAGAACACTCTTCTTCCTGAAATTTTCACTTTTATTCATAATGACTTTTCTGTAGAAGTATTATAAAAAACCTTAAAGGATTGCTACCAAAGTATAACTTGAGTTAGACTTGAACTAGTTTAACACAAGAAGTAGGTAATATGAAATAGAAATTATTCACATCGAAAACACTTTTAATACAAATTTCTTTTAACAATCAACCTCCAGCTGCTGGTTTTCTAAGCATTAAAATTGAGTTATTGTTCACGAAAATCCTCCATTGATAAAATTACCTTAGAAAGTGAATGAAAGCTCGAAATGAAAGACACTGTGAACAACTCGGTAGCTGTTCATACATTTAAGCAAATGCTGAACTCCTGCTGTAAACAATGCATCCTCCAGGTGTAAATATTTGAAAGCCACGCTTCCTTGCGCAGCACACCGTTAAATTTTATTTACCTTTGTATTTCACCACAAATACAGGAGAACAAACATCAACAACAACATTGACTCTACTTAGTATTCCTTTACTTACCTCCAATATTTCACGCAGAGCACTTAACTATTAAGTATGCATAGGAGATTATTTCTGATGACATCAGTAATATTTTAACTTGGTACTTAGTCCATTTTGCATAAACAAAGTTAACTGGAGTTTTTGCTCCTACTTCAGTCGGAAGTTTTTATGTTTATCCTTCATGACGACTGTATTTTCTACAATCAGCAGGTGCATCACAAAAAATTGATTGAGAACGATGACTGAGAGGTTGTCATAGTGATAACAGAGAGTGTGATCATGACGATTTTGTTTAGGTGATCCGTGATTCAAACGAAATCTTGTCATTACAGTGTAACGACCCATGTATCATTCTAATTTAACGCGTTTCTTACATGAAAACGCAGCTTTGATGATGATGTAAAGAAAAAATTAAGTTTCAATCCGTATAGGTGTGTACCTAAGTGCAGATATTTCTATATTTATAATATGATGGTAGTTAAGTCTAGAGAGCTCCTGTTTAACATCATACAGCCAGTTATAACAGGTTAATCTGCAAGTGTCTATATATATATATATATATAGATTGCATTATTAAACTTGCATCAAACTTGCAGCTTTAAACGTAAACACGGCTAAACCCTAGTAGTAAAACTCACTTATGTAAATCCCCATCCAGCCAACAGGAATAACTGCCCATAAACTTCCGACCTATGCACCAGCTTGCCGGTGTGCCAGTCGCCAGCCGTCAGGGTTATAATTTATTCTATTCAAAAGCCTGAATCTGTAGAGAAGAAGAAAGACATCTAAATAAGAATCGCGACGGCAAGAGCAACTTTAATATGAATTTCATATCGAAGGCCTGCCGCTTTTGTGGACGACATAAAGGTCTTGCAAGAAAGCTGCCTCTGGAAATCATGACTCGTTTCTATTGAACGAAACTACGATAGTTTTACCCTAAACTTGGAATTTTACGTGTATTTTTCTGTCAAGTTGAATTCTTTGGGAGCAATTTTATGCCTCAACTTCAACTTTAATACGGGTTTATGTTTAAATTACAAACAATGTTCTAAAATTCCGTGTTACATCTGTAACAGCAGTTCAACAACGGCGCCCAGCAAAATCGTTTGATGATTTTCAACCTTCCATTAGGAGATACTGAATATTTAAGGACAGAGAACCGCATTTTCAGTAGGATAGTGTCGCCTCAATATTGAAGCGTCGTCAAGGGCATTATAATTTTCTGACCAGATTACCATAATGTGTTGCAAAAAATAGTATCGCCGGTGACATGGACAAGACCATGGATTTCTATTCTGAACTTTATCTTGTCTCTAACGAGTTTATGTTTAGCTTTGTGGCCCACAAGCCGTGGAAACCTTCTAGATTTACTCATGAGATTACATAGAAATATACACCAAAAAGATATCTTTTTTTTTTTTTTACTTTATTGTACGTAAAATTACAACAATCATTGCATCAGTACAATAGTGTTAAATAGAGTAAAATGTCGTGAAAACAAACAACGAACTAATCCAAACAAATCGCATGCGTATTCAAAAGGTCGTACGCACGCGATTGAACAAAGAAAGCTTGAACATAGCAAAAAGTGTACATTAAAACATTAATCTATCTAAACATAGTACCTAATACTATATCGTCATATTAAGTCGAATGGGCCAGATACTAGCAAACGAAAGTATCTATATTTTCAAGTGTTTAAGTCGGGAAGGAAGGGGGGGGGGGGTGGAAGACAGTATGTCCATGGTAGTATATGGTTCAAGCTCTGTGAGATGTTTCCGCAGATATAACTTGAACTGAGAGAATCTGACGGTTGAAGGGTCAAGTCGGAAATGGTTTAGGTATTTTATAGACGCGTATGTAAACGTCTTTTCAGAGGACGAGAGGTGGTGGGTTGGTAGTTTAAATAGATTGAATCGAGTATGATAGTTGTGTGAGAATCGGAAAGGATCAAGCTTAGCCTGATTTTTGTAAATAAGTTTGAGGAGGGAGAAAACATACAGGGCGGGCAATGTTGTAGACCAAGTCGTCTGAATTGTCCCCTGCAAGACTCGCGGATGGATAAGTCTGCCAGGATCCTGAGAGCCCTCTTCTGAAGAAGGAAGACTTTACTGAGGGACTTCTCAGTGCTGCCCCAGACGGCGATGCCATAGGCTACGTGACTATAAAAATGTCCATAATATGCAGAGAGCTGAATATTATGGGAGACAGTGTGTTGGAGTCGTCTCAAAAGGAAACAGGAGCTAGCTAGTCGGTGGCATAGGAGGTCTGTGTGAGCTGCCCAGTTTAGATTTTGATCGATGTGAAAGCCTAAAAATTTCACGACCTCTCTGGGCTTAATCAGGGAATTTTCATTCGGGATGTCAGGTAGGGGTGGTAGACGTGATCCGGAAGAATGAAAGTCCATCAATTCAGTTTTTGTCAAGTTCAGTTTTAGTCTATTGACTCTAAGCCATGTAGAGGCTTTTTCCAGTGGGTCTTGAACGGTTGATATAATTTCCGAAATGTCGCTTGTCTTTATCTTAATGAGAATGGTTGTATCGTCTGCATAGTTGACGCAGATGGAATTTGAAGATGTTATTTTGGGACTTAATTCGTTGATGAAAATGAGGAACAGGAGTGGACCAAGGACACTGCCATGTGGAACTCCAGACGAGACAGGAGCAAAGCGGGACCTGGTCACTCGGCCATCTGACCCAATCAATTCCACCGCTTGAGTTCGACCCTGCAAGTAACTGGAGAACCAGGAGAGGGCCAGTCCGCGTATACCCACAGCCTGCAGTCTTAGAAGGAGGCACTCATGACACAGGAACTTTATCTTTACATAGGAACTTATTAAATATACTAATGTCTATACAGGTTGATTCAAAATTCAGTGCAAATATTTTAAGGGCGTATTTACCAGCCAAAAATAAGAAATTTCTTTCATATAATCGTATGTCCTAACTTGCTTTGTTTTCTAGATACAGGGGGTAAAATTTTGAAAAAAAAATCGATTTTTATCAATTTCTCAAAAACCTCTCAGCCGATTTAAATAAAATTTTATAGGCTTATATGTTTTCATAAGGGCCTTCCTTTGATGGGAATAACATGAATTTATTAATTCCAGTGGCGTCTCAGGAGGCTACCTGAATTAAATTAAGTGAATCTCAATAATCGATGTGAATTTATTACTTGTTTTGATAGGGCCTGGCACAGATTTTGATTTTTTTCTTTGAAACAAAGCTAGAGACGAGTAAAGCTCAGGAGGCAAGAAAGTTACATTATTGATTGCTTAATCTAAAAAAAATTATAAATTGTCAAAAGAGCAGTGGCGTACCATAATTTTACCTATAAGTTTCAAGTAGGTAGCCCCCTGAGACGCTACTGGAATTAATAAATTTATGTTATTCCCATCAAAGGAAGTTCCTTATAACGACAAATAAGCCTACCAAATTTTATTTAAATCGGCTGAAAGGTTTTTGAGTAATTAATAAAAAATTGATTTTTTTTTTCAAAATTTTACACCCTGTATCTAGAAAACGAAGCAAGCTAGGACATACGATTATATGGAAAATTTTTCTTATTTTTGGCTGGTAAATATGCCCTTAAAATATTTGCACTGAATTTTGAATCACCCTGTATAATAAGTATACTATAAATACACTATAGCCTAGGTTTGTTTCTTTGCTTAATATTTTTCTAACGTTAAAGAAATCATAATAATGAAGTTATCCAGAGATTCTAAACGACGCTACTTCAACGAATCTTTCCACATATTTACCTGCTTTTCTTGCATATGAGACTTAGATTAGAGGTCTAGTTCCCGGCATAATCTAGGATGATCTCTTATAACTACTTAAGCGGCTTGGAGTTTTAGTGTAACGTATTAAGTGAGATAAAGTTTCCTTACGTATACCTTAAATTATTAATTAAATAGTGAAAAGAAAATTATCTTCTGGAGTTAAAACTCTTAACGACCTTTTCCCTAAAAATATCGCGTATAAATTCACGGACCTTGATCAGTACAAGGGTACATTTTCTGACGCGCAATACGCGCAACTGGAAGTCAGAAAGGTAACGTGAAGCAAGAGCACGCGAAGGGACGCGTAAAGGTTATCATAGGATAGGTCCAATATGACATAAGCGGGATTAATACCTAAGTTAAAGGGGACAGAAGAAGTCCTTGTTAGGCGATTTCGATATAGGAGTTTTCTGATCGACCGGATTGAGTTCGCGAAGGGGAGAAAGAGCCCTAATCCTAAATTCAGAGAGGCACGGGGACGACGTCTAGCTACCTCCTTACCTAAATTTACCTTATTATCTTTACAAGTGCCTTTATCTATTTAAAGAAGTTTGAGAGCTTCTAGCATTTTTCTTCGTTTTTCTTAGTTTTTGATTAAAAAGCTAATCAGTCGTTTCATCGTTTCCAGTGAACTACTTACGTTCAAAAACTTACTAACTATGTCATTACCACTCTTCGAGGTGAGTGAAAATGTCTAATATCTACAACGTCTCGAGTATTAGTTAATACGAAAGTGTTTTAAGTTTCTAATCTATAAATTATTATTGAGCTTTCGACGTTTTTCGATTTCCACAATCAGATGCTGCGTGTTATCTCCAATAGACTCGTTAAATCAATGCTAAAATCTTGTGAATACCGTCATCGCTACCATTTTGAACCGTTCATCTGATTTCTTGGTAGTTGAGAAATAATCAACCAACACTATATGTATAGAGAAACTGGAACCCAATGACCCAGGAATGTGGAAGGTCGCCCGAAAAATACTGAAAACACCTCAGACCATTTCTCCATTGACAGTTGGCGATCAGACATTCTACACTGACACCGAAAAGACCAACTTATTTAGCACATACCTACTTAGAAGAAAAAGTATTTACCCCATCAATAACCGCCGACACCACCGCTGCACCTAACAAACAACATCGAAAGAAACTTACCAATACCCGGTAGAATAACTCCCACATCACCATCCGAAATAAAATCAATAATCCATTCCCTTCCAAGCAAAAAAAGTCCAGGACCTGATTTAATTCCCAATATAATCCTCAAAAACCTAACTCCAAAGAGCATTGCTTACATAACATCGCTCATAAATGCCTGTCTAAGACTGGGATACTTTCCAAAAAAAAATGGAAACATGCACACGTCTTGATATTTCACAAACCGGGCAAAAACAAACGAAGACTCGAAAGCTACAGACCAATCAGCCTGTTACCAACAATGTCAAAACTATTTGAGAAAATCCTTCATGCACAGCTAATGGATCATATATCACGATCAAATGCAATACCACCATTTCAATTCGGTTTCAGAAAACATCACTCATGCAATCACCAACTGTTTAGATTGACAGAACTGATTGAAAAAGGCTTTGAAGCGAAACAATATACAACTATCCTATTTATAGACATCGCGCAGGCTTTCGACAAGGTGTGGATTGAAGGCCTCAAGTTCAAACTCATGAAACTCAAGCTCCCTGAATATCTTATTGCCACGCTGTTCTTATTTCTGGAAGACAGGACATTTGCAGTTAGGGTCAACTCCGAAGTATCTGCTATCAAAGCAATAAAGGCTGGTGTGCCCCAAGGCAGTGTACTTGGCCCGTTACTTTTTAATCTCTTTGTGGCAGATATCCCAACACTGCAATAATTACTCAAAATGGAAACCTGGTGGAAGCAATTGAGAGCCTACAGAAGTCATATAACATACTGGGAAAATGGCTTCAGAAGTGGCGAATTCAAATCAACCCAACAAAATGCGAGGCGAAAATCTTCACTCTAAGAAGAATACATGATCCACCAAACATCATTGTCAACGATAATGAAATCCAGTGGACCCCGACTGATAAAGCAGTTAAATACTTGGGTGTTTACCTGGACAAACAACTGACATGGAGCATTCATATTAACAACAGACTGAATCAAGCATTATACAAAATTGCATCAACTCTATCCCTTAATTAATCGAAAATCTCATCTAAAGACTAAATGTGTGGGCTTCTCCTATATAAATCACCAATAAGACCTTTATTACTCTATGCTTGTGTCGTCTGGGGAAATACATCACAAACAAACATCAAGAAGATCCAGACTTTCCAGAACAAAATAGCAAGAATTGTAGTAAATGCACCCTGGTTTGTGAGAAACCAACAGCTGAATGAAGAGCTGAAGCTACCCCCAATAAAAGAAGTGATCAAATCAACTACAACACGCTTCTTTCGAGGCATTAACAACTGCGAAAGCGCAACACATTACCAAATTGGTCAGCGAAACATCCCATGTAAGACTAAGGCGCAAACTACCACAAGACATATACCTGCAATAATCAAGTTATTCCAATTCATATTTATATTCCTAAAGAAGCTTTAATGTACAGTATTGTTATTTTTCTTACTATAGATATGTAAATGCTATTTTAGTCAAACATTTGATATTATGTGACAAATGCTGTGAATAACAATTAGAATTGTATTGTTGAACCGGCAATAAAACCATTAAAAAAAAAAAAAGAAATAATCAATTATCACTCAACTACAACTTCACCTATTGCATCACTTTAACTCGGAAAGGTACCTATCTATATGCAACCAGCATCAGCGAACTGTAAGTAAAATTCTAATTTTTCTGCCTTCCAAAGAACTTTTACAGAAAGAGCGTAGCTAGAGAGCCTACCTCCAGTATCTCAACTCTAAGATTCATGAGTTGTTTTAATTAAACTGAAGGAACTAAAATTGACCAAGTGATTAATGATTTCAGGTTGTATCTAATTATTTTAAACGCCTTTGTATAAACTTGAAAAACGGAGGTAAGATCGATCTGACTGAAGCCTATCAATATTCTTGTAAAATATTTTAGAACTACCAAGTATTAGCTACCTACCTAAAAAAAAATAACATTTTATTTCCTTGTATCCTAATTCAATGTGAATAAAGGAATTGTCATTTTGTTTGAATTACGAATTATTGATCGCTAAAAATTATCTTTTATAGAAAATTACCTACCCCCAAAATCTATTCTTGAAGAACCGGTCTCTTTTGATCTGGGTGCTCAATCAAATCTTGCATTTGGGGTCCTGAATTGGAAAGGGGGGGGGGAAGAGAATCCAAGGTTAAATTAATTACGTCATTAGCATAATTCTGAGTTCTAGGCTCACAGTTTTGCCGCACTTTTGAGAACGTAAGTCTTCCATTTAGGGAATCACACATGCAATCTCAATGAGACCGTTGCGTTAGGGTGCGTATAAAATCCTTAAAGTTTTCTCTATAGGTATAGTTATGTTTCAGAATCTGCTGCGTTTTATATTTAGAACAAATTGACGTCTAGTAACAACGAGTCTGTAAAAGGGCGTTCACAGGCCACTCCAAAATCAATTATGAATTTCAATCAACAAGTACCAGAATGCCGCATGAGAACATCGAGAATGACCTGCTCGGTCCTGCTGGCGCTCGGCCAGCTAGCTCAACTAGAATCACTGACAGTGGCGTGACACTTGAATAATATTATAATAATACAGGAGTCTCAAAAATAAATCATAATTTTTTACCCATGCATATTTTGTTAAATAGCTTGTACAGACTTTTTTTTTTTGATGGCACACAACTTTATGTTTATCTCGCAGTAAAGACATATAAGAAATTATTTGGTATGTAAGTGCAATATGAGACCACTTTATTAAAAAAATTCTATTTCTGCAGTGAAATTAGAATAATTTTATTACTGTGGTAATACTTGATGTGGTAATTAAATAATGGAGACATTAGCTACAACAAGACAATCTTCTGAAGATTTAATATGCTACTCATCATCATGCAGGGCTCGATTTATTGGTAGATACTGCTAAAAAAATATTCCGAACACATTTATTCACAAAAAATATTCAACTACACGCCACTGAGCATACATATGCAGGACATCTCAGACTATATACTACTACAACCTGCATACGTAATCAGGCTGATCCTTTCACGCACACAAACTCCAGGAATCCTGGATAAATATTAAATCATCCATTTCTGTACAGCTATGCGGACAAAAAGCCAAGAGGGGTGTACGTGCAGCTTGAAAAAATCTACAACAGAATACAATGTCAACATAACCTCATCATTTAGATATTATGCATGTCCCTGATCTTCGAACTGGGGGTTTCGGTTCTTAAAATAACATCGACCGTTCTTGGGTCTTTACTCTTTAACAAATTCTCGTGTAAAATGACGACATTAAAATAAATAATGGAATAGTTACCAAGCATAGGAAAAATATTACAATAAATTTCTTTTATGAGCTTTTCACTTGATGGTATCGATGGAACAATTTCTTTGTGTTTTACCATTATTAAGGCCTCTCTGGAAGTGTTTTCTGGGCTTCCTAGAGAATACTTTCAAAGATTGCAAAGCAAATACTCTGAATACTAAGAGCTACCTTCAAGTTTCAAGTACCTCGAAGCTAGTTTTCGAGGTCTTTTAACACTTCAGAATTTTCTCAAAATCTGCTTTATCAGATCACTAAAAACAAAAATTTTTACATGGCGTTTTTGCTTGATCCCATCAACGACGTTTCGAGACCAAATCTTCGCAAACAAAGAGCAGTTGTCCTTGTTGAAAGGATTAAGAGGTATTTTATCACTATACTTGTAAAGTCTCACTTTAAAAAGGGAATGAGTCAAAGGCAATAAATGAACCGTTATCTTACCATGAGAGCTTTTTCAGGATAAAAATGGACGAAAGACAAAAATTGTAATTCTAGCATCTGTGTTTCCCTTGAAAAATTTACATTAATTCCGTCTTATCCTTGAAACTTTTTTAAACGAATCAAGAAAATCAATAAACTATATCAAATATATCTAGAAAATAAATAGAGTACCTAATTAAATTATTTAATTCCAGGGAGTGTAATCATATTAGATTTGCGATAAGTCTTCCGATAACACGCACATACGACCTTCATTAAAATTCTCCCGAAACTATACAACATGTTATTCCAAATGTGGGCAATAACAGTAAAATTTAGTTTGTATCTGGATTTCCCTCTTGTGTTGTCTGCGCTACGTCCTCCACGCATTTCTATCAACTCAAACAATCGCACCTGTATAAACATTATCAAAATGGCAAATATAAAGTGCCGGTGTACGGAATGAGATAATTATCAGAGAATGGAATTGTTGGGGGGAACTGGCATGAAAGGGAGCCCGGTACGAATAGGCAATTATCTCACCTAACAGCCGCGATAATGTACAGAACTTATACAAGCCGGCTGCTGGAATCGCGGAATACGTTTCGGCGACGATGCCAAATTAAACAACCTTTTTTGCGATTGGCCTGAGGAGAATTAGTCATCTGTCATAAGCATGGTATGTCAGACCTTTTTTTTTCTCTCTCTTAAACGGAGATTTTTGTTCATAATTTGGGATATTATATTAATAATTATCATTTATCTTGCTAACGTAATATGTTTCTAAATATCCTAAAAAAAGTTCGAATACTAAGTTATCCTCGAATCCTATCTATCCTAGCATCTGCACTGCAAGGGATTTGAACTTCAACTGCCACTTACCAAAGACCCCAGGAGCGGTCTTCTAAATGCAAGGTGACTAAATGACAATATATAAATTCAGGCCTCTTGGCAAAATAGTGGCTGCCTTCCTCGAAATAGAAGGATCGTTTGACAACCCACTACCAGAATCGCTATATAAGACAGTTGCCTCAACACGGATTCCATCAGTCATAAGCGGTTGGATCCACAATATTCCTGGAAACAGAACTATCACGACTTCAATGGGAGGGGAAAATATCGACTTTAGGCCCGTAAGGTGGTGTCCGCAAGTGGTAGTCCTCTCTCCTTTGCTCTGGTCCCTTCTCGTCGATTACTTTCTAGCCGTTCTCTCACTATGAAGTGTCGACGTTCAGGTATATGATGATAACAAAACTGTCATAGTACCATGTTCCCGAAAGAGAAGGTTGGACAGTTTAACGCCACCAACTCTCACGAGAAAGTTCAAAGTTTGTAAGAAAGTTCAGAGAAAGGAGTCGTCCTTTACATGCCGAGCTGAACTCTCCTTGTCCTGTGGACGTGTAAAGGGATCTGTGTCAAAACATAAGAAATTGGATTCAAACAAAATATACTGGCTTTATAATATACTGGTCGTCAGACATATCGTCGCTGTCAGTACGAAGGGGCCTATCTTCTTAATAATTTATTTACAGAAAAAGTCTAATCTTTTCTTTCAAAAAAGATTGTGTCTCAATGTTCTAAGTATACTTTTGTGCTATTAGTAAAGGGTTTTCCAACAAGAGGTGATTATTTTGAATCACCCGGTACTGCGGTAGCTGTCACTTTTGAAGCTTTTATTCTTTGACATTTGACAAGTAGAAACTACGCCATTACTAAAAATGGAACGATACACGCTTCAACAACGCAATGAAATTATTAAAATTTACTACAAAAATGGTGAAAATCTTGCAGTCACAGTTCGCAAAACTAAAGCATTTTTGGGTCAAAAATGATTTTGACTGATGAGGCCCATTTCCACCTCGGTGGCTACGTCAACAAACAAAATTGCCGTATCTGGGGCTCAGAAAACCCAAGAGTTATTGTTGAGAAGCCCCATCCTCAAAGTGTGACTGTTTGGTGCGGTTTATGGTCCGGCGGGGTCATTGGACCTTACTTTTTTGAAAATGAGATTGGGTCAATAGTTACGGTGAATGGATTGCGCTATCGAGAGATGATTAATGATTTTTTATGGTCGGAGTTGGATGGTATTGATCTGGACAACGTTTACTTTCAACAAGACGGCGCTACGTGCCACACGAGCAACGAAACCATTACTCTTTTACGGGAAAAGTTTTCGGACCGTGTTATCTCTGGAAGAGGTGATCACAATTGGCCTCCGAGATCTTGTGATTTAACACCTTGCAACTTCTTCCTTGGGGGCTACGTGAAAGATAAGCTGTACGTCAACAGCCCAGCGTCGATTCAAGACCTCAAAGATGGAATTCGTGAGGCTATCGAGGACATAGGGCAGCCACTTTGCGATTTGGTTATGGAAAATTTCATGAAAAGGATATGGTCCTGTAAGCGTGGTCTTGGTGGCCATTTGGCTGATGTTGTTTTTCATTATTAACGGCATACCTTCGTCCTTATTATGAAATAGACATCCGATCATTTATCTCAAAAAATGGTATTTTTCTTTGAATACCAAAATAACACCTCTTGTTGGAAAACCCTTTATATGAAAAAACAGGCTCTGATAATGAATTATATCTCGTGCTACAGACAAAATGAACAGTAGAGTTTTCTTCAAAACGTTCTCCTGAAAAGTTGTTAAATCAGAGATAGGCCATTTCGTAATGACAGCGACGATATGATTGCGTATAGCAGTACCGCTTGGTGGTCAAAAGGCCAGTAGGTCATAGCCAAAACAAAGCTCCGTCGCCTACCGAGACAAACTTGTCTGGCGATCTGTGGTGCTATTAACACCACACCGTCGGCCGCTATGGAAGTCCTACAGGACCTACCATCTCTCCATGTTTATTTGGAGAGAGAGATTAAATAATTATAGAATACTACAGATAGCAAGAAGCTTGCCAAAGGTTTATAACTTGGATTGAACAAGGTTACTGGATGACATAAAAAGTTACACTCTACTAGATATTTCCTCGGGCATAATGCCAAAGACCATCATGAACGGCTCTACTTCTCCCGGGGTCCTTCTCCCGGGAAGAGACGTGTTAGAGGCCATCAGAAATGAACTCCTAACAGCCGATTTTAGATGTTTCATCGATGGATTTAAGACATCCACAGGAACTAGTGCTGGGGTGTGTATCGCTGGCTCGAAGGAGAGAGTTTTCTCGACACTGCGTCTTCACGCGACAACTTTCCAGATTGAAATCTATGCCATAGAGCTCTGTGCGCAGATGTAGGAAAAGATGCACTGTCAAAGCAGGATAATAATGATATTTTCAGACAGTCAAGCGACTCTAGATAAGTACTTATCTCCAGAAATTGCAAGCTGAATGCCCTAGCAAAAGCAAATAGTAACTCTGATCTGGATTCCAAGCCATGCTGGATATGGAGGGAACAAACTTGCCAACTTTATGGCCAGGAAATGTGCCCAATCCGAATTTATCGGACCAGAAGCAGCATTAGGCATATCACCGGGTATTGCCAAAATAACAAGGGAAGTCCGCCAGCACTGGAAAAACTTACCAAGATTGGACCATTCGAAGGCCTTTGTAAAGGTTACTTCGAAAAAAAAGGACCAAAGAACTCAGCTTCCTCAAAGAGGCTGACCTGAACAATGTAGGTTAATGTACCACGACTAGATGTTAGCCACAATAGACCTTTGGTCGCGATGGAGGTGTCACAATGACCCAGTTACGATAAATCTAAATCTAAATGTCATTTTATGGAAAAATGGTTGCTGAGCCGCTTCTGCGTGTAATTTATACAGACGTATCATTACCATTATTAATTACTTAGGATGAGTGCAGAGAGCTGCTGATGTCTTATCAGAAGTCGTTTCTATGAAAATCTGCTATTTTGGATAAACAGTGAAGTACGTCAAAATAGCCTACGGCTAATTATGTAGAATTTATCCAGGATAGATCATTTATTTTCATCACAAAACTCTAGAACGACACATAGGACGACATTCCTTCTTTAATGTCCAGAATTTCTTTTCACTAGTCTGGCAAAAAATAACTTGAACAGCAATACCAGAAATAATTCGAAGTATACAGTAGAACAAACTTTATCCCATAGAAATTTAAATTGAAATTCTAAAATAACACAACCTATACTCAAGAAACAATGTTATCTCCTATAACACCAACGGTAATCATAAAATTTTCCTGTATTTCTTTATGAATAAAAATGGGCCTGTAATATTTTGCCGTCTCAATTTCAAGTATAAGTATAGGTATTGATCCGCTGAAAGAACATGTTATGGATAATTTTCAGTTCCCACAGTTACAATTTTGAAGAGCTACAAAAATCTATTTAGGTAAGTAGTATGTATACAACAATAACAAATTTCTCTCTCTTCTAGGGGTAGGTAGTAGGTAGTGTGTCTCGTAGCCTGGAGCATTACAATGAAACAATTTCCATAAGTTTATTTCTCATAAAAATAGAAGATGGTTCGTATTTCGTATACTTTACCAAGCATTTACATAATTTCACACTTAGGGATTCCGCATTCGGTAAGAGTTCCTTAAATGATGTGCATTCTCTCGCAGCTCTCGGTTTCACTTTCTGGTTCCAAATTACACGTTTTTCTGACAATATTGTTAAATATGTAGTAAAACCTCAAATAGAAAAACCGCGTAAATAAATATTATTTCATAATTAAGAAAACAATTGCTGTTTTTTAACGATTATTTTATTTTAACTAAGAGAATAAAAACTATCGATTTTCTCATTTCTCGCTTTTTATACTGTGGTGACTGAAATATGAGCTAAAGATTTAACCTTGAAACGAATTTTAGGCAGATAGACACGTTGGGTGCCACTTGAAACGAATTTTAGGCAGATAGACACGTTGGGCGCCAGTTGAAACGAACTATTTTACCCTTAGAGGGGGAAAATAGTCGCTGAGAGCATGAGACAGAAAAAAAACACCAAGGGTCGTAGGTTGAGTCGCTAGTCTAAGAGGGTCAACAATAACAAGCAGGTCAGCAGAACAACAGGTACTCTTTATTAAAATAAAATCACAGATGTTATCACAGACTCTTGAGCGCGGTTAACAGATAATAAAAAACAAGAGCGTGCGATGCTAGTCGAATGAATGGATCGGATACTGATGGTTCACAAGGGCACTTATCTTCGTATGGTTCTCCAGTACGAGGATGACGATTTTCGGGTCAGGTGCCCTTCAGTGCGAGGTACAAGTCCAGTTGGTAGTGGACTGGATCTTCAGCTTGGCTCCAGGAACTTGCTTTGGTTCGAGAGGTGGACTTCGCATGAAAGAGTGGCGTCGGTACAAAAAAAAGCAAGGCTGGTATGGAAAAATCCGCCTCAATCTTCATTAGGTACGTGGAATTCTTCTCGGTACGGAAAAAGCAGCTGCCTCCAGGAAAAAAGCAAGCCAAAAACGTGTGTGATGTTTATAATAATGAACGGTAAGTTCAAGACGCCATTATGTCTATTTTCGCGACAGGTATTTGCGTGGACCTTCCTGAGCGAATTCCAGAAGTGAAAAGAAGGTGGAAACGCATAGGTATTCGCAGATTTCAATTCGACAGTCGAGGTCGACGAGACTCGACGGCCGAACTCGACGAACTCGAGGCCTCCAGTCGGCCGTGCACTAAACGCCACCATCACTCACTCACTGCGCGCGCCCGCCGTTGTCTCCGTGTTGCTGGCATTTAGCCGGTACGTACAAGATGTACGTTACAACCTCAAATATAATAATAATTACCGGAGATCTATACCTTTAAGTGCGCAGATGGTAGCAAACCAACGAGCCTTTACGAGCAAGCTACACATTCTAACGTTCACATGTTCTGTTTTTGTTTCTCTCACTAGCTTAACATCATCCGATGTCTACACTTCAGTAGACATACTCAGTTCACGGTTTATAAGCATCTGCGCAATATCATGAAAAGAGTGAGCTGGATATTTTCGTTGGTCTTAGTGAAATTATGAATTTACCAAATAATTGAATTCCCCTCGTTATAGTAGGTATATTTCATGAGACCTGACAACATTGGGGTACCAGTGTTGAAGGAGAAGGAGGAGAGAAAGTAGAGGAGTTGGAGGAAACGATGCGGGAGATTCAACACTGCGGCGTGAACTTATGAGAAGGCCATCACCAGCCTCTGACCAAGAATAAGTAGTCAGGTAGGGTTGAAAAGTTTTACTTTTGGATCTAACTTCTCTATAGGTTTAATGAATCAGCAGAAAAACAAGAAACTTTTAGCTCAATTACTTTCAAACATGGCGGAAAAGCGATCATTTTATAAATAAAAGATTAGTCTTGCGAAATTATTGCTATTAACTGTAAACGTGAAAAGTAATTTTTATTTGTTCAGAGTTCATGCATGAACGCCTTTAAAATGTTATTCAAGTTGTGTTAAGTCCAGGGGTATATAAAAGGAAATGTCCCCATAACACTAGCAGCATTACCACGTTGTATGGAGAAACTTGTCCATTGTAAAATATAATTTTGAACGATTTTCACCAAATAAAATTCACTAATTGTTCACCCAACTCCTTAATGAACTCTATAGCTTCATCACACCATCGACCTAAAGTTTCTACTGCAAATGGAAGTAACTTGTAACCTTGGTCTTCTAATTCTTTGTATCTTCTGTGTTTATTATTTGCAGCAATAATGGCAATTTCTCCAGCTTTGCAGGATGAGACGGATAAGTGTGAGTTTGCTAAAGTATATGTGCCGGCTGCATCCTAAACAAGATGTATTTCATGAGGCCATATGAGGTTCACAAAGGTTCATCCAAGCTGAAGTGCTACTGCACTTCAAAAGACATTATTGATTGTTGTTCAGTAACGTTCCAACTTTTTTATCCGGTAAACATGTTCGCCAGGGTCCAGAATATGGTGATTTGTTAAGGCCAAATATCCTGGTGTTTTGTGGCTAATTTTTTTGGTACTTTAAGGCAAAATGACTTAAGCCAATGCTACGGAAAAAAAATACTAAAATCATCATCTTGTTCCAAGAATAATTGATGAACTTTTTAGCTGTCATGTTTAAGAAAAATTCAATCTGCAAATATATCTATTTAACAAGAAAAAAATTATTACTTAACAATAATATTGATATTACCGAGATTTCGTGTCTAAAAGAAATATGATACACATTATAATCACTGAATATTTCAGACATTTGCAGAAGATCATGGGCATTTTGTATGAAATTAGTTTGGCATCCAGCCAAGACATCCACACGAGTTCAAATTGAATTACCATAAAAGACATCAACATAACAAGGAATGATGTTACAAAGGATAAGTATTAGAAATGCAGATTGTCTGACATAAGTTCTTGTTCTTCCTTGAATATGCCATTTCTGTCTATACTACTTGCAATACTTCTTTGTAACGCCCGCTCATGTCATCTTACGAATAGTGATTAGAAATTTGAAGGGAATATGAACTTGAAACAAAATAGTGTCTGATATCATTCTCAGATTCAAAGACATTCTAAATATTTCAAAAACTGAGTCTAGAGCTGTATCATTTTTTTAGTTTGTAATGGCCTGGCAGACTGGAATCTTAAGAAAATTTAATATTTTCATGCTGCTTCGATAATCCCGATAAAAGATGAAGGATGAAGAAGGTTTGAAAGGTCAGGAAATAATAAACCGTCTCAGGGAAATAAAAGGTCAAGACTAAGCGCACATTTTCCCTCCGGCTTGAGTTGAAGTTATATGAGGGTAATAAGTTGAAGTGCTTACTTCTGACTCTTCGCCATATTCTGATAAATTTGATAGATTATATTGTTATGTATAAAGCTGGGTTTATACATATTGAAATTTGCAGTAGTTTTAGAGCCTATGCTAAAAGCAATTTAGTTTTTATATTAGCATTAATCTGGTGTTTATAAAAACAACGTATTAAGGTTTATACAGCCTGTTCTTAATTGACTAGTTGATCTATATTCACCAAGTTTTGGCATTCGCAAATGGAAAGTCATCGGCCTTTGGTGTGGTAGTCGTGGTACAATCGGTAAAAGTGTACCTAATTGAATTCTTCAATCGCTTTAACCTTAACTTAGAAATGATTAACGAAATTTCTGAATAAATTTTAATAGATTCCATCAGAATTATAAACAAATTATTGAACTATTATTTATTTTGTCGTTGGGTCGCTGAGTGGATAGGGGAGAACTGCAGTAGGAGCACACTCATTTGCGTCGTTTCGATCAAGAGCAAAAAAAATAAGGCGAAATTCCTTTGTCACTAAAAATATCATTTTTGTATTCTAGCGGACTTTTCTGCGCCGCGTCCAGACGGGATGCCTCTTCTGAACCGTAAGTTACGTTGGCTGACCTCAAACACTTGCAGTTCGGAGAGTGCATTTATTGCATCAATGAATGGAAATCGTTCGATTATTAGAAAAATACCAATTTACTTCTAACTAATTTAGAACACCTTTAGAGTTATTAAGGAAATCAACTCCCGACAGAGTTTCAACTCCAACAGAGATCCTTACATTTACCATCGTCTTCAGGATGTTTACGTCACGCACAATACCATCAGGTATGGTCCGACGATTTTCTGAAACTATACGGCGCTTCTTCTAATATCTAAAGTGTACCACCAGCGAAGGTTGAGAATATCTAAAGTGTACCACCAGCGACGGTTGAGCTCCTGGGTCAGCAAACTCGACTCTTTCAACACCTTCTATTGTAATTGGCTGAAGAGGTCTACACAAAGGCACTGGGCTCATCGTAAACCGTTGTCTGGTAGAAACCAACTGAATTCAGCTGCATTCTTGCTAAATTTTATCTTTGGACAGCTCAGTTAATATAGTGAGTACATTTGGAACGTATAACTCCTGGTGCACCACATCCATGGCAAAAAAGATTAGGAAGTGAGGACGATGATGACAACTCAGATGATGAAGAAAGTTGACGTGTAAGCCTCCTACAATGACCGTGGTGACAGACGTCCCACTCTTCTTCCTAACTTTCTGCAGTTTTCTTTCCCGTGACCAAGAATTCTGCAATAGGAGCAGCGTGGTCATTGTTGTCAATATTCATTGCCGTTTCTTCCTTAATGTGTCTTCACTGCGTTTGAAGAAACTTCAGCCCTTTGAAGAAACGTCATCAACTTCTTTGAGTGATTGTTCAATATCACGTGTTTTAACGAGCATTTTTAGGAAGTTATTTACATTACCTCGTGACAGCATTTTGTGTATACGTCTATGAAAGAGATCAATATCAATTTGTGCCTCATCTGGCAATACATAGGTCAATTTGGCGATACGATCACGTATGTGGTAAATGAATAGTTCGGTGGTTTCATCTAATCCTTGTTCTCGCGAAAATATTCTTCGAAAGATAAGATGTGGATGGAAAGGTTTCGAAAATGTTTCTCTAAGCAAAGTGAAAGAGGTTTGCCAAATAGTGACTTGCGTGGCCTAGTGGTTCTCCGCTGGCTCACGAAGCCATAGATCGCGGGTTCGAAACTCACCTCGGCCCGCTTTACTTTTCAGATTCATTTTCGAATGTCTGTGAAAAGTAAAACAAGCGATCGAAGGTTTTAAAGGCTAATATTTAATAAAGATTGTCTGTGGCTGTATGAGTTCGTTCTCGAAGCCAAATTACCAGAGTGGAGCGACTATGTCTTACCTACACAGTTAAGACCGATGCTCCCTCTTTTTTTTTAAAAAAAAAAAGGTTTGCCAAATTCTAATAACAAAGGAAGACTCCGTTATACGTTTTCTTTTAATATCTGCACGTATTCCGTAATATACGTCGTGTCACTATCCAAAAAGGCTTCCACATCTGAAGTATGAGAACCATCAAAACGAGCAGAACACTTAACAAAACCACATGTACAAGCGAGTGGTGTGACTTGTATGGGAGCAGCAGCTTAAGGTTGAGTAAAAGATTCTTGTGTAACTGTTTGGCTGACATTTGACGGTCACTGCACCTGTAATTTTTTGAGAAACAAGACTTTTTTCCTCGATTTCACTATTTTCAGCACTTTTAGCAGCATATTCATATTTTTTTTTAGTGAAGAGGTACATGCACTGAAGGGAAAACCCTATGATCTTCTGGGAGCGGTTCATGAGCGGAGATATCGATTGCAGAAGAATCTGCAGCAGAATCACTAAGATTAAACGTATCGGTAGAACGAGTCTTCTTTGACTTCAGCATTTTCGCAGTTCAACCAAAATCTTAGTCAAAATTTTATTCTTCTCGCAATCACACGCACGAAATAAGTAATATGGTTCACTTTTTGATTGATTGTGACAGCTTTAAAAATAAGCACAAGTTTGGTAACTGAATAAGACCGACAGTTTGCAAAACTATTCGATGAATTACCAGAAATATAGACGAAAACAGTCAAAAAAGTTCTATAAATATTATTCAAGGAATCTAAGAATGGCTTAGCTGATCACAAATAATGTTCTTGAAAATAACTTGGAAACATTTTCCATCAGGAAATTCGGCCCCACGTTGGGCGCCATTTTAAAGGACCAGACGTCTATTTATTTGGAAACAATAATTTCACAAGTTTTTCTAGCTTACAACTTATGTGCTTGTTTTTCCTTATGTAGGGTGGTTATCAATCAATAAAGAAAAATCACGTTTGATTTTTGTTTGAATCAGACACAAGACTGATTCATAAAATTCAAGGGGGGAGGTCATAAAAAATATTTTTTCAAGTCTGCCCTATGAGATATTATACAACCCTTCATGCTGTACAGGTACAGTTTGACATTTCAAGAAAAACGTGGTACAGTGTGCTTTAGAATGTTCACCTAACGAACTAAAAAATAAAAATTATATTTTCGTTCAATTGACTCAATAAAAGGCTTTCTCACAGATTTTTCCTGATCTGTGATTTCCTTATGTGAATCGTTTTTCCTTATGCAGGGTATTTTATCAAGCAATAAAGAAAAATAAAGTGAAGACTCCTTCATAAAATTCAAGGGCGGGGGCATAAAAATATTTTTTTTATAAGTCTCCCCTATGAGATGTTATGCAACCCTTAATACTGAATACTGTACAGGTACAGTTTGACATTTCAAGAAAATACGTAATATAGTGTGCTCTATAATGTTCACCTAACAAACTAAAAAAGAAAAATTATCTTTTCGTTTCATTGAGTCGAGAAAAAATGCTTTCTCACCTATTTTTTCCAATCAACCTGGTTTTGTCTTATGTAGGGTGGTTATGTAGACTTATTTTCTAAACATTCTAACATTAAAAAAACAACCATTAATATCAATCACTCTTCATTACTAAGGCATTACTACTACTTCTTCCAGTTACGCATTCCTGAACTGCTGGGTGCGTTCCTACTTGGCAGTTTTATCACCTTAGCAGTTTCCTCCACATATTTTTTTATGGAATATGAAGAAAAAACTATAAGGAAAATACCACGGTAAAACGTTGAAAAAGTCACATTTGTTAAAAGATTATCAGAAGATTTGGTTCAATCTGGAAATTGTATTATGAGTCTTTGTAGTTTCTTAAAATTTAAAAATACATACCTACCTAGTTAAATTTTGATCCCATTATAAAAATTAATGGAAAATTTGGGTCAAATCAAATCTGGACTCTCCTAATTTCAAAATGCATTTATCTAATTTTTTAGTTTTGAAAACCTCAAAAAAGTATGTTTAAAAAAAAGGGATTTTATTGCAAATATAATCATAAATGTAATTTCTTTCTCAGGATTTTCAAGTCTAAAAGCTTTAATAAGGGTGGAAAAAAAATAAAACTTTCAATCAAGAAGAAACTCAAATCTCAGTCTGAGTAGGCGTGGGAACTTTGATAAAAGCTTCCTATTCAGAATTTAATTTTGTGAAAAAATTAGTACCGAAATTCTCATCAAATATGAGACTAATAAAAACTTGCTTCTTTGATATAATAGCTAATAATTCATCTGATAAATTGTGTTTTTGCAGATTCTTAAGTAGCTATAATTTTAATAGAAAATACGAAAAGAATTTATCGTCAGCATAATTATTAATAACTTAAACTCTCCTTTATTTAGGTTTATTATTATTGTACATAGGTCAGTTTAGATATTCTACCTATAATGAGAATCGAATCTGAATGAGTTATTGAAGCTTCCTTATTTCTCGCATTCCAGGCTTTTGAAACCATCTAACCTTGTCTAACAATAACAATACGAATACCTGCCTATAGCTAAATGAATTCTACACTGGAAATAAAAAATTCGTTTTAAGTGAAATGTGGGGTTTGTGAAATTTTCCAGATGAGGTGCAAATTGCCCTGTGGCGTCGGTTTTTGAGCATCGACGCGGAATACAGCTTCATGTTAAATTAAAACAAAAGTTAATTTAAAATAATTCCTAACATTGTGAGATACTTCACTATACCATGAGGTTTTGAAAAAAGAATACAAAATCTTCTTTTAATTAATTTAGATGTAGGTACCTGAAATCATTTGCTCTGTATTGTATGTTATGTATAACTATTATTAACTTTAAACTAACCAAATAATGGACAAGAAAATCCAGCTTTTCACATTTCTGCAATATTAATCCTCGAGGCATCAAATCTCAAGGTTTTGGCATCGCATTTTGTTTGTTCAGTTGTTCGTTCTTGATTGAACTGGTGTGTGTCAGCTTTTTTGTTTTCCCACAACCTCCAGAGATTCATTTTTCATAAAAACCCAGAGACAGGATACAGCTTAATATTTTCTTATAGCTCGAAGTTCACAAACATGAAATCCTGAAAGTATGACAGTTCTCACGTCTAAAGATTGCAGCATTTCGAGAAAACACAACCTTAAAAAGCGTTGCAGAATGTCGCTAAATGTTTTTAGCATGAGACGAGATGTCACATAAATAGAGCTGCCGGAAAACAAAAGTCTATTATGGTAGATATATGTGCCGAAATTCATAAGGAATCATCAGGAAATTATTACTGCGACTTCCGAGAACTGCGGGGAAGCCAACAGATTTATCTGGCAGAAAATCCAGACAAAATAGAAAGTCTTTACGCCTAGAAAGAGGTCGTGGTCATCCACACTTCAGATGTGAGAAATAAATGGACTCGCTCCATTTAGGAAAATTGATAACACAAGGATGGTGATGATGGGTTGCTGTTTCTAAAGAGAACTTCACACTGCTGTGACTTTTTCGTTCAGTAATCGTTGTACAGATATTATAAAATTTTTATATTCTTAAAATATAAGTTTAGTTGGCGCCGAAACAAAACAACTAATAGAAATTTATAACAATTAAAAAAAAAACGATGAAATGCTCAACTGAAAATGACTCAACTAAATCATGACAGGCAAGCAAGATTTTCTACCTAAAGAAATCACCCGTGGCAAAAATATTTTATATACGAAAATCCGAACATACGTTGGATGAAGGTAAGCTTACTTTATTTCCATTCAAGCATTGAGCCATTTCATCTAATTTCCTTATCAAACGCTCAACCTTTCCCCGTGTCCAATTTTCTTTAATGCTTGCGCCACTGTCTGGTCCCGTATCTCTTCTATTGTCCTGTTTCACATCCGGCGTTCTCAGGAGAGAAACGTCGCCCCATCTGCCTTGCAGATACGCGGTTTCTCCTCTTTACCTAAGAGCACCATTAAATGACGTTATGCACGCAAGAAGCTTCACTATCACAGCTTCTTCTACACCGTTTGTAACATGAGTAAATTCAAAGCGGCTGTTTAGCTGAAATAAACATTTTTTGTATAATATTTTAAGCTTCTCAAATTTAAAGTAGTTACTCGCTGCTGTAATCTCAGAATTTACGTAATAACTGGGCGCTTTTTAGAACGAAGTACCTACTCGAAACTATTTTGAAAACTAACACGACATCGGGTAAAAATAATCTTCTCTCGTTAACACTATCCATTTCCCAGCTTACACTTACCTTCTATTTTGGTTTGCATTATTGAGATATTTGAGTTTAACCATCAAATGCTTGCCTTAAAAAACGGGTGTTCATTATTAACACTCCCTCAATAGGTCATGTAGACTCAATAGATATGTAGACCGTTCTATAATGTGAGTTGATTTCGAGAAAATCGTGATCCGTTGTCACGGTAACTAGCTGTAACTGTGATTTGTTTATACGTTATTTCATAAAATACTCTGAATTAGTGTTTTTTCGCACACGGGTGTATTTAGAAATCGATATATTATCGCGATATCGATTCTCGGTGGTTTCTATCGCCGCTAGAAAGTGTCAGATTCACGTTTTAACAATTCCGATTTCAATGGGGTTGAACTTTTACAAGGGTAATTATTTTGATTTATTAATAGAGGAAAACAATCACGTACCTACCCAGTTTTTTTTATATTGCTTAAATTAATTGCATGTTATAAAATCGTAAAAATGGTGCTTGTTTGAGCAAAAAACTTTTATAGTTGAAAATAAGATCTATGGAATTTGGATCTATTCGGTAGATAACTACGTAATTGAGTTCCAAGGAGGATATTCTGGTGTTGCGGTGGCTTTCCATAATTTTACAGAAGCTGCCTAAGCGATACATTGCAAATTTTCGACTTACAGGAAATGATGTGAAAACAGGAACTGGAAGGTCAATAGTATATTGTGAAACAAGTGCGGAAAAGAGAAAATTTCTAGTCGAGTGTCACAATTCACACGAGTGTGAAATTTCTTTTCCGCACGTGATACACACAGTACTTTTCCTGCGACCACAATTTAACAGATTAATTATTTAACAAATTCAACACATAAATTATTTTTTCTGACAATGCTCTGCTTTTATGACCTTTTCTCCAATTTATGAAATGTTTAAAGCAGATTCGTATTTTTCTCTCGAAACTACAGGTAGCAAATTCAAAGAACACAAACCTGCTTGTTTTCTGACTTTAGGTGGTGTATTTTCTGCTTCAGATTCCAGATTCAGAGGAATCACAATCCATTATAATGATGGGTACCTAACAAAGTTTATTTTTTCAGACTACCTAGGTAGGTATTATTTTCAATTCTACCATTTTAATTTTAATTTACTTAATTTTAATTTTAATATTACTATTATATACTGTTAAATCATTGAATTCTACCGACAATATTATTATTATTTATTATTAGACTCCGTATAAACTAAAAATAAGTGACGTGAGCGTGGGAGACGTGGTAGATAATAACAATGATTTAAGAGAGGTTAGTATATCATTGATATGCAACTTCCACACAACGCAGGCGCTGTGCGTCGTCGATTAAGTAGAGGTGTGCGAGGCGAGTTATTTTCACGTTCGTGAATTTGATTTGAACGCTACCAATGCTGTTATTAGCGATCAACTCGTAAATTTTAATAATTACTGCCACAAGAGAATAATGAGTATATTTTATAGTCTTGTCGGGTTCTATGTTATCCCATTTGTGTTTATTTTATTACCTTGAAGCTTTAAATGAATAGTTATTCCATTAACAATAAGTAACACAGTTCTCAGTTACCGCCCATCACTATTGTTTACATTAAAACTGTACGGAAACGATTTTTGGCTATGCGTTATGTCACTTTGTCGCACAGTTTTGGATACGTGAGAAATCTGCTAGTTTGCGCACAAAAAACTATGCGCAAAGTAGTGTTTTGTATAGTGGTCGTCAGAAAAGATATTTATCCACACATCAGTCCGTAATCTACCTCAGCAAATTGATGTTTCTATGGGAACCTGAATAAGCTACTTAGGAAAGATGGCTCACTTATATCCATATCGAGTGACGGTGGTGCGAGAGTTGTTACCTCGAGAAATTCCCGATTTTTTTTGGTTTGATTTTTCTCAATTGTTTTCGCTACATTTCCAAAACAATGAAGAAAGTGTTCAGCAAGACTTGCAAGAGAAAGTTGGCGTTTGGGAAACAATAATTAGTTTTGGCGATTAATTGTGGGAAAATATTTTTTGGAGGGAACATAATTACAGGATCAAGGAGAAGTTAATCCAGATAAAGAATACACCTGTACTCCAAATTCATTATAAAACAGAGTATTGTAGATATAAAGACAAAAACTGTCATAATATAAGGCTCTCGTTTTATTCCTCCTCCAAAAATTGCTATCAAATATTTGAATTATGAGCTACATGAGTGATCATAGCTTGAATCTATAATAGAAGCTGTGGGCAGCACTGGCATTATTCTCCCTTCGATTTTCTCACGCCATTCAAAGCGAACAGCCTTCTCATAGTCATTCCAATATTGGATAGCTCCCGCGAGGCTCAGCCAGATTATTTTCCTGACGAAGTCTTCAGCCCTCCCACATTAATACATTTCCAGAGAAAAAGTTTCTCTTGATGCCAACCGAAATTAATTATATCGAGTTCCTCAGTTCCCGTTCACAGTAATTGCAGAGGGTCGACGGTTGCTTTGAATTAAGATATTCCTTTGTAGAGCACAATGTGGATCATCCGAAAATCCGCCACTCAGCAGGGACACTGAAAATTTCATACCGAAATATAAACAAAACCCCAGAGAATAGTCATTATGATAGCATTTCATCTGCAGAACATACCCTTCCCCGCTTATCACTTGAACGGTAGAGCTGTATGTGGCCTGCCCACGCGCTGGAAAATCTGTGCGCACGAGACCGTACAACAAAAATTATTGTACAAACAAAATCACTTCAATAAACAGAATAATTAAAACACAAAAAAATTCTGTATTTGAGTAGCATTGTAGCATATTATACTGTGTGCTGACCAGTTAAAGATAAATCCATAAAAATCAATAAAGTTTGAACTCACCGATGAAATCTGAGAAGATGATGGGCTGCTATTTCCTGAAACAAAAACAGAGAGTTTTTTTTTAATTTAACAAGAAAAAATTAATTAGCAGGGTACATCAAATTATATTATATAGACGTACGTGCTTACACGTATGTGTAGGGTAAAAAATTAAAATTCATTTGGATATAAAAAAACTAATTTTGTACTCGTTTGTATAAAATACAAATCATGTACCATATTCCAACCCCACTGATGTCATTTATATGCAAATTTAAATGCAAGGGTTTCAACAAGCTGGAAATAAAATATGGCTACTTTATATTTTATAAGAATCTTCCGTTTTAACAGGAAAATGTGCAATTTTTTTTGTTTGCCACATAAGATAATATTTTAGATTTAGATTCCGCAGTATTTTAGCAGCTCATTTATGTTAAAAGCAATAAATAAACATCGTCATATCAGTATCATAACACTTTTACTTAGAAAATCTTTTCGTAGCGTTTATGTTTTCAATCCTTTACTTCGTAGAATCTCTGCATATACTGATGTATCATAAATAAAATGCCACTTTAAAAAAAAATCATTATTTCAAAAAGTTCTTCTTTACTGTGATCATTACATACTTGAAATTAAATTTCCCTGAATCTTTAGAAATACACAGGCATTTAAATAACCAACAATACATAGTCATAAATGAATAGGTAACTAGACAGATATCGCTCACCATTACTTAATTTTCTTCTCGATATCAACAACTAAGAAGATTCTGAAGAAATTATATTATGATACCAACAGCATTTTTGGAATCGAATCAGTTTCATTTCGCCGAGGACCTCCTACTTTTTTAATCCAAATTTCAACAGGAAATGTTAAATTTATTATTTCAATGCATTTCATGAAATATTTTATTCCGTTTTATTAAATAAAAAGGGTCGTAGAAAAAACAGTATATGAAACTCGCAGATAATGGCTAATAATACACGTTCGTTGAGGCGTCCTGGGGACTTATACGAATATTATTTTGAAAGAAACTTTCAAAAAAGTACGCCAATGGTTTTTCGAATGAACTTTTATTGTTTGTCAGATTAAGCGATTAAAAATACAACTTTTTTGTTTCTTGAATTTTTTTGTGTCTAATAATTTATGCAAAAAAAAATTAAATCCACTTACATAATTAATTGCATATCCCTGGACCACGCAAGAAAATAGGAGAAAAATTTCTTTTGAAAATGAGAATTTTTTTTAATTGCTTTTTATTACGTAAGTAACATAGAAACTGACAGTTTTTTTTCCATGTTTCTTGGTTGGTCTATACCTACCTAAATGCAATTAAGTTAATTTTTTTTTCCAAAAACTGATCAAGATAGGTAGGATAAAAATTAAAGAGACACAAAAGTTGTACATATTTTGAATTGCCTAATCTGATAAAAAGCAAGAATAATAAAAAAAAAAAACGTTTGGCGTACTTTTTTTAGGTTTTTTCAAATTAATATGTGTTAACACACTCAAAGAATCCCCATCTGAAGTATGGCCAAGCTTACAGTAAACACCCTGTAAACACCCTAAGCTCCAGACTGGAAAATAACGACTTTGTTGAATATACCCAAGTCACAAGGAAACACAAATATCAAAATTCTGCACATTGACTTTGAAAATTAAACTGACAAAAGTATGAATAATTAGCCGCTTATTAATTGAGAATTTTTTTTTTTAATTTAAGATTAAGTGCCTCGACTTCTTGGGTCATTGGTACGGGTGGTACAGTAGTTTTACAGGGTTGTTTGATATACTATACAGAAAGAGGTTATTTTAAATACAATTAAGATAGAGATTGGTGGTTTGCAGGAATGACAAGAGTTTGGTGACACTTTCTTGTTTGGTATCTAGGATCTTACTTATATTCTGATCTATGTTATGTGGTGTTCTTGCTTGATTGTATCGTGGGCATTGAAGGATGATGTGTTTGACATTTATTGGTACTGCACAGGTTTCACATTGGGGGGCTTCTTTTTGGTCCAGTAGGTAACTGTGTGTGAGTTGGGTGTGTCCTATACGTAGTCTTCTGATGAGTACTCCTTGTTTTCTTGTTATGTTCTTTAATTGTTTTTCTTCTATTGTTGGTTCGATGTCTCTTAATTTTGTTGTTTGTTGTTGCCAGTGTTGCTGCCATTTTTGTTTGCATATCTCTTTCCATTTGTGTGATGCATCATATGGTGGGTGTATTTGTATGTATTGGATGTTTATGTCTGTAGCAGCCTCTTTTGCTGCTTTGTCTGCTTTTTCATTACCATCTATTCCGCAGTGAGATGGCACCCACATGAATGTGATTTTTTCCGGGTGATTCTGGAGTAAGTCTTGAATTTGCTGTACAATGGGATTTTTGTGGAATAGTTTTTTTAAGGATTGGAGCGATGAAAAGGAGTCTGTCCAGATGATTGATGTGCAGGGTAGTTTGATCGCTTCTTTGACTGCTTGAAGGACTGCATACAGTTCGCCGTTTAGTATGCTGCAAAAATCGTGTAGTTTGAACTTCTTGGTAGATTCAGATGTTACGACTGCGGCGCCAACTCCTTGGGGGCTCTTTGAGGCATCGGCGTACAGTATGTGATTTCTTGATTGTTCTTGGACAATGGAGTGATGAAAATGAGTCTGTCCAGATGATTGATGTGCAGGGTAGTTTGATCGCTTCTTTGACTGCTTGAAAGACTGCATACAGTTCGCCGTTTAGTATGCTGCAAAAGTCGTCTAGTTTGAACTTCTTGGTAGATTCAGATGTTACGACTGCGGCGCCAACTCCTTGGGGACTCTTTGAGGCATCGGCGTACAGTATGTGATTTCTTGATTGTTCTTGTACAATATTGTAGAACAGGTTTCTTAGTATGTGTGAGGGTGTTTCAGATTTGTTTTGGCTGCTTAGTGTTGTCTCGAGTTTAGGTTGCTGTAGTCTCCACGGCGGGGTATTTGATTTGTTTACAGTCTTTGGAGGTAGTAGTTCTGGGATTCTGGTTATGGTTTTGAGTTTTTCTCGGAGTGGTATTGGAGTGTTTGGGCTCTTTGCGTAGGTGGTTGTGTATTTTCTTTCAAAAATAGCTTCATATGAGAGTTGGTTGTGTCTAAGGGCAGTTTTGGATGCGTACTTGAGGATTTGTTCTTCTCTTCTAAGCCATAGTGGTGGATCATTTCTTCTCTGTATAGGCTTTCTATAGGTGATGTTCTGAAGGCTCCCAGGATAAGTCTAAGTGCATTATGTTGTATTGCGTTTATACTCTTCAGTACGGATGATGTTGCGGAGCAGTAGACAATTGAACCATAGTCGATTTTAGACCTTATGAGGTGTTTGTATATTGTCCTTAGCACTTGTTCTTCTGCGCCCCAATGTTGATGTGCTATCAACTTCATTACGTTCAGCCTCTTAATGCAGCTGGTCTTTAGTGCTTTCATGTGTGGGGCCCATGTTAGGCGTCTGTCTAGAGTCATACCTAAAAATTTTGTTTCGGCAACTTCGGTTAGAGGTATGTCTCGTATGTTGGTCCGTGGTAATATTTTTAATTTAGTCTTCCGAGTGAATCTCATTATTTTGCTTTTCTCTGGCGAGAGTCTTAGTCCATGGGTTTCAGTCCATTCTATTATCTGGTCTATGCTTTTTTGTAGTGTGTTTTGGATGGTATCTATATTTTGTTCCTCTTACGTACAGTACCATGTCATCAGCAAACAGTGAGGCTCTTACTGGTGTTTTTATATTGATTGTGATGTCATTGATGGCTATAATAAATAGTGTTGAGCTTAGCACTGACCCTTGGGGCACTCCATTTTGTATTGGGAATATGTTCGACTTGGTGGCGTTTGCTAGTACTTGAGCTGTTCTTGATGTTAAGAAATTGTTGATGAAGTGTGGCATGTTGCCTTGGATATTCCATTCTTTAAGAGATCTAGTAATTGAATATCTCCAGGTCGTATCGAATGCTTTTTCCATGTAAAAAAAGATAGCGAGTAACTCTTGTTTATTTGCGAAAGCATCGAGTATTTCTGTTTGTAGTTGTACTAAGCTGTCTGAGGTGGAGTGATGTTGTCGAAAGCCATTTTGCATATTATTTATTCTTTTGTCGTTTTCTAACACCCATAAGAGCCTCTTATTAATCATTTTTTCAGTAGTTTGCAGGTGGTGCATGTCAGTGATATGGGTCTGTAGTTTGTTGGGTTGGTCTTGTTTTTGCCCGATTTGTGGATTGGAAGGATTATAGACTGTCGCCAAAGGTCTGGAAATACTTGACTTGACCAGATGTGGTTGTATATTTCAAGTAGATATTGTAAGGTGGACTTCTGCAATTGCTTGATAAAGATAAATGGAATTTCGTTTTATAAAATTACCGCACTTTTTGCTAACTTTTGGTGAACCTAGCAAAGTTTGAGTAAGTGAAAAATAAAAAAAAATGACACTTAAGTGATGCTAAATTTCAGTCTCTTTTTAGTTATGAAATAATTAATTTTGTCGCTGCTGTTTCTAAAAAATGAATTATTGACTAAAAAGCGGCTAATTTAGCACTAATTAACTCTATTTATTAACTCTGTCACTACCTAATTAATTTTGATAACTAGTTATGTTCTGTTATCAAATTTTTTTCTAGTTATTTTTTGCTACGTCCATAAGAAGTTAGCAAAAACTGCAGGAATTTTTAAAAATAAAATTGACAAAATTTTTTCAACTTTTTTAATCCGCTACTTTTTTTCAGAACTAAAAAAGTTGCGAATTTTTTAGCACTACCCAACTTTTAAACTCCTTATAATCTTTTATTTCTTTGCTGAATTCATAATGTAAAAACTGCTGAAATGACAAAAAAAAAACTAAAGCGAAAAATCTATTTTCTCACAACTGATCAGTGACTAAAAATTCTTAACGCTTTGGTCAGTTAATTTTTCAAAATTGCTTTTCCAAGTTTATGGACAACTCCAACGTTGCAACAGGAGTCTCCATTAAACTATTTTGTTTTGGTAACCTAAGAGAAATAACTTAATGGGTCTTAAATCTGAACCTAGATATTCTATCAATTCTAGACTGATGAAGATGTTGGTTGTAGGCTGACGTATGTGTCAGAAACGATAAAAGTAGGAAAGTTATACTTTATTACTTATCAACTATATGAAGATTCATATAGATATAATAATATATAGACAAATTCCTATCGTTTTATTAATTAGATTATTCAACTGTTGACGTTAAAATTTCATGATTTTTGTAACATTATTTCGATTCAAATAAAGAATTTCCGTTCACTTTCCGGGTGCTGACGCATCACGTCAGACTTTATAATTTGCCTTAATTTTATACCTTTCAGTTATTTTTCACATCCTTAATTAGTAATAAAATAAGTCTTCAATTACATCTTTTTATTTTGAATGGGTTTAATTTTTAAATATTTGTCAGATTTGGCTGTGGTGACCCGAAGGACGTTTTCAACTTTTACCAAACCTCAGAAAATCTCCATCACTTCCATCAAGAAAACGATAAAAGAAAAGTAAATTATTTGGAGCGTTTATTGTGAATATTTATTTTTATTTTTCATAAAATAGATCAAAATATCTCAAAAACTAAGCCTCCTAGAGACCTCTAATAAGAGTAGGTATCTTTTTATTAAATAATAATAGAAAATTGCAAAATAATTTTAATAAATTGATTTTCTTAAGTGCCGTAGAAGTATTGTTGCTTAGAAGAAAAAACCCCATAACTATGTCCTTTTATTTATTTTATTATAGGAAACCCTGAAGTTTCTCGAAACCCTGAAACACTCGACTTACAAACAAAGACAATCGTTAATTAATTGTTAGTAAAAAAAAATAAGTGAAGTAAAACATTAATGTGAAAAGGACGAACGCTAAAGAGCGTTTGGTTTACATCAAGCAGACGAAACGGGAATAAATTACAAACAGTGTCCTTTTGTTACAAACAGTGACAATTCGTTAACAAAACTCTATCTGTCCTGTCCGCGAACTCACTGTAACTTTTTGGCACTATTCAGTTCGAGCTGCATGTTTTTATGAACAAGGACAGAGAGTTCCATGGCTGGTGGGTAACTTCTACGAGTACAAAGGATTCGCATTGTTGTCTGAAGGCAATTGTTATTGTTTGTCTGATACTCAGATATTTTTTCTTGTTGACACATAATTCCCGGGATGTTTTCATGTATATCTTGCCGTTTTAAAGAGACGCATAATAATTATTCATGGCGATTAGTGTGCTCGATTAATTTGCTGCATGAAATATTGCCCCCGTATGACGGTTTCCTCCATGGATACAGTTCGTTTTGAACTCAACAGCGGCAACAAAGTACACATACAATGTAAACTTTTTTGATTTCCTGAAATTCCCTCTTGGTTTAAATAGATTTCGTCAAAAACAAAGCAGTTCAAGAACGATCCATAAAAACAAAGCTGTTCCTGTTTTATTACAAACGAATAGTTTTTGTTTTGTTTTGTTTTTTGCCCGCTTGATGTAAACCAAGCTATTTAATAGGTACCTACGAACAAGGGAGTTTTCCTGTTCGCTGAAATGCAGCAGTGGATGAAAGCAAACTTCATAAATCTTTATTGACATTGCATTAATCCGAATCAACGTGAGGTGCTGATACGTTTTCACGTGAAAGAGGCAGCGCAATATTCACTCTACCAAATTTGAACAAACCCAAGAGGAAAGTATCACCGTGGTATGAACTCGCATGTTTTTTTCGACTCTTTTAGTGTGATATGTGCGTAGGGATCTTTAGTTGCGAATGTAAGATAAATTAAGTAGCGAGGTCGAACTGTATTAGGTTTTTTGTATGCTTTCTTATTAGAATCATTATCTTCTACGTAAATTTCGTAAGATTTAAATGTCTTTCTGACAATTTCCTTTATAAGCGACTATATGTAAACATCGAATTTTACGTTAAAGGATGTTCAAAAAAGAGAAAAAAAATTAATACAGCTCGACATAGCAATTTAATTTATTTTATATTCGCAACGTTTAAGTATATTCCAGAGAGGAGAATTTTTGATTTGTTTTTTTTACCTGTTCGCTGATAAAAGAAATCAGTTAGGTATATGAATATATTCACCTACTTATTTTGCCTGGGTTGGCTTTGTTCCATGTTTATTGAATAATTTAAGTCGGAACCCAGCATACATAAGACATGCAAATCTAAGTAAATAAGGGAAACTGTTACAGCATTGAATCATCCGGTGAAGGACGCATCATACATGTCATATTATGCTGATCGTGAGTGTTCTAGAAAAAGGAATAAGTGAAAAAAAATTAAGAGATGATTTTTCTGTGTTTGTGACCTGATTTTCTCGATATCTCACCCGATATGTAGGTAGGTGACACTATATTTAGTGAAAAATGGCGGTAGTTTTAAATATAAACACTGAACACAAAACTAAAAACTGTTGGAACCATTGTAGTAAAATACAAGTTTTCCACCAACGGAAGCCTTGTGCGTTTTGCACAATGGGCAAAGAAACTGAACTTTTGCACAAATTTTTCGATTTTTGCCCATTTTGCGCCTCATATCACACCCAAATCATGCGTTTCGCAGAAAAAATTGTAGGATAAATTTCTATAAAATAAAATTTTCTATAATTCAAGTCTAAAATTTATTATTGTAGCTTAAGTCATTTCTGGCATTTAGTTCTCCTAAACATTCTTACTGTTTTTGTATTTAAAAACAAAAAATTAAAAAACAAATAAATAAACGCAGATCCCGATATCATATCATCAACGGCTCTTTCCAAAAGTACAGACTATGAACAGGTTGCCATAATTTATTGGTGAAGATGTGGACATGAGCTGCTGCTTCTCACAGGAAAATCCTCAGCTTTTCGAACATGTTATAGTATTTTTGGTAGAAAGTTTCTGCAATATAAGCGTTGACGAAGCAGAAGAGAAGTTATTTGTTGCTCTATACGATGGTCATGTACACACTGAATACTGAGATAGTCTGAAAAGACACTGCTAACAATTTTTCTTGAAGCCAGCAAATTCAAAAGTAAATCTTGCCCGCACTTGCCTCCAATTCAAGACGCTGTAAACACCCATTTTTACAGAAGATACTAAATAGCAGGTTCAAAAGTGGATGAATATTAAAAAATCCCCTACGAATTGGGGCCGGATTCTGCAAGATCCTACTCCTTGCAATTTACTGGCGATTTGTTTGTAACACCCTGTAGGTATTTCAGAAAAGAGTTGCTTAAGACTTGTCTAAGGTACAATGATAAGTTTAGACTTAAATAACAGCAAATTCTATTTTCGTTGAAATACATCCTACTAAATTTTCTGTGAATGGCACAGTTTGGGTAACATTAGGCGCAAAATGGAAAAATCCGAAAAAAAAAATTGCGCAAAAATTTCGTTTTTTTTTCATATGCGAAAAACGCACAAGGCTTTCGGAGGCGCAACATTGGGGTCTTATTACTAGCAATGGTCCTAACATCATATCCAAAAATCATAAATACATTACCTTTTGCATATAGGAATGACCTATTTTCATGTATAATAATTAGACTGCGCTAAGTGTAATAATTAAAGCTCAGATACAAAATAGTAGTCACTAAATGACATTACAGAAAAAGCAATTTCAGAGAAGCGGCACGCAAAAACTGATGTTTAGAGGAAAATTTTCTGTTTGCCACTTATCTAAAATAGTTTTTTTAGTAATGTCAGTTAGTGGCTACTATTTTGGATCTACTTGTGACTACTATCCCTTGGCAAATATGAGAAACTTAGCTCGAAAAGCGGCGACAAAAATAAGTGCCACCTAGCGTTTCGGGGCGGAAACAATTACTTTCCTTTATTTCACTCTAATAAAATGAAACTAATGTCAAAATTATTTCAGTGGAATTGTGTAGATTGATAACAAAGATATCGACCTACTTCACAGAATAATTTTGGTGTTATAATAGGTCCGGCTCGAACGAATAGATGTCGCTAGCCGCGGTGTCGTCTACCAAAATGCATTTCATTTAGTGAGAGCTTTCCGTATTATATTTTAAGGCATTTGGTATTAGGAAATAGTAAATAAAATCAATAAATAACAAAGCCTGCAATATGTTTATTAAGTATAAGTGACACCCACTGCCGAGGGGGAGGTCGCTGGAACACTTATTGTCATTCTAGGGTACCTGTATTACCGACACTGACTCTTAATAAGGTAGCCCATTTACTCGTTAATTTTTACTTTGACAAGGAGATAATTTAACAGATTTACCAGCTGGATTTCGATTTAAGGAAGGCTGTCCGTTATGGCCATTTGAGCGTAATTGATTGCACTTTTTAATTTCGGGGGAATCCCTGAGAATCAGAACCCTGAGAACCGATGTATGTCTTTGTGTCTTCCACATTACCGTCCAAGTCGGTGTTTCGAGCTTGCTGGTAGACTAGACTTAAGGGCGTAGCCTACAATGTATAATGGGAATCTCATCCCCTATCTTCACTGAAAATTAAGCCGAAGTTGATAAAGACGGATACAAATATCTGAATAATGATGCGCCTAAAGATATTTTATGCCTCCAGTAGTATTTCCTGCATGTATGGGAATCATCAGCTTGCCATATTATTACAGTTCGCATGTAAACAAGAAAGACAACGTGTCTAAAACTAAAGCGGCATACAATAAGGATATGTAAATTGTTAAATAATATCAACTCACTTAAGATAAATAGCGACAAAGGATGGTAATTATACATTTTTGTTTCATGTTACAGTAAATTACTTTTACTTTTCCGGTTGAGTAGTAGGTACTTTTGGTAAAGAAAATATAGTATCTTTTCTCTTTTTTTTTGTTTACTTGCTGTGTTTTTTTATGAAAAATATTCAAGTTGGAGACTCAGTCACGATCTCAGAAAAGAGATTTAGGTTGCAGACGGTTAAGACGTTGACGCCACTGTCTGCGTTCGAATTCCAGCTCGTAATGGTTGTTTGTGATCGTTTAATTAACTTTGTTTATATTATAAAAATTTCTCTGTGGCTATATGAGCTCGATCTCGAAGCCAAAATAATCGCAGTAGAGAGAGAGCGACTATGTCCTAATAAACACAGTTAAGACCGATGTTCCCGCTTTCATAAAAAAAAATTGAAAGAAATAGAATGATCGTTGTTTTCAAAAAAAATTCGCGTGACATTTACAAAGAAGAGTTGTTAAAGTGATCTGATTTATAATATCTCATTCCATGAGATATCAGATTCAGTTGTTCCAGCTCAGTTTTCTTTTTTATACCAGTGGTACATACTTGCAGCTTATAGTTCAGTGAGAGGGATCGTTTATCATCATCACAGGATTGAATCTGATGGGAAAAAAGGGGAGAAAAACTGTCCGAGATTAAAATAGATGGGAATAAATGGTCTTATCAGAATAACTTCTGTCATAATCATCTTTACTAATGATTTGTACCATCTGTTATGACGGGGTTCTGTAATAATAATACCGGATTTGAAATTCCGATGCCCTCTGATGAAGGCAGGCAATTAATAAGGCAGCTCGATAAGCTTTTAAGTCCATCCTTTCCCCTTATAGCCTAAATCGAAATATTTGTAATTCGTACTATTCCGCTTGCTATAATTAATATTACGAAAATCCTGACGGATAAACTAGAAAATTGTTAATTGCTTGTACATGTTTTCAATAATTATTTCAGCCCGTATTACTTTTTTGTTGTAGATAATAAATTCTCAAATGGAATCCTGGGTTATATATTGTATAAAGAATTATTTCCAGGAAATTAACTTTCTGAATTAATTTTTATCCTTTATTTTGGAATGTGCACGTTGAGGAAATTTTTATATTATTTTTGAAGCTTTAATGTTGAAAGAAATTTTCAATTGCTTTACTTTTCTTTTAAGCTGTATGACCAGCAGTTCCGATATGAGCAAAAATTTATCAATTTCTGAGGGTTATTAAATAAGTTTGACCTGGAGCAGTAATGATTACCTACCACATAAAGCTACAGTAACCCTTATTAGTATGTCAGGTCAGTAAGGGCAAAGTTAGAAACCTTCTGCTCGCAGAAGGTATATGTCGAAATTGATATTTTATGAGATTCAATTTTCATAACTTTGGCAGAGTACAGGTTTATAAGTCGTCACGTTATCACGCCATGATGTGGTGCAGAATATTTAAGTAAGTAGGTAGTATTTCGAGTTTCTGCTCTGAACTGGGTCATACAAGAGTGCTTGAACAATTTTCTTAATATTGAAAGTTATATAACTTCTTAATCTGGCGTATGTCTGAGATTTATTTTTGTGTTGCCTACCTAACTTTCATGGCCAAATTTTAAGAAGAAAAAAAAACAATTTTAAAGTATTTGTTCAAAGCGAAGTCACCATGATATTCAACACGATATGCCATTTTTTAGACACCGACGTTCTTGACAATACATCGAATAAGATATCGATTCCAATATTTCCAAGAACTTTTCTCAATAATCTGATTAAGAAAACTGTAGTTCAGATGGAAAATTTATTTTCCAATAAGATTGACGAGCACAACTAACCGAACAGTGGTAACTGATCGATCTAGCAAACTGTAGTTCGTCAGAACTTTATCTACGGCTACAGAGACCATGGATGGCATCTTAGTGTTTCTGCGCAACTCGTAAGCGCAAGAATTCCTAATGATTTATGTGACGTCATCGGGAGTTTCTTAGACTTTACAGCAATATGAACAAAAGTCTTTAAGATATACAAAGGCAACGAACAAAATTTTCCTACTAAGGAAAAAGAAATTGTCTTCTGACAAACGGCATTGTCTAAAACCAAATTTTCAGGAAAATGAAATTTTAATTAGACTGTATTTTTTTATCCTTGAGTTAATCATTTATTCTCCACCCAAAATTCATAAGCAGCCAATGGAAGGCAACGAAAACTTATTTTTGTTTAAAATAAGTCGGTCAGTGCAGTTGTGGCATACCTATAGTCTTGATGACGAAATGATGAAATTTTGTACTGACTGCTTTGCAGTAAAACAATCTTTGAATTATTTCATTTAACAACTGGTCGCGCGGCCTGTTCTCGTTGGCCGTGACGACTTCCAGGCCGCTGCTGCCAGTGCATGGTCTAAGTGCACTAAGTGCATGGTCTACATGTCCCTTGAGTGCGCAGGGGCTTTAGAGTAACGCCTTAACTCAATGAATGCTCTTGAATAGCTGTATACAAAAAGAATCAAGGCAGGTGAACTGATTGAAAAAGGCAGCGATTATTTCAGAGTGGCTCAACAACGAAAACAGTAGCCTCTGAAATCCTTGCGCAATGCTTGTGAAGCTGGTTTGATCTAAACATTTCTGATTACTGAAAACTGACTAACTACTGCTACTGCGGTGCTTTCATATACATGCCGGACGTGAGTCAGCTAACTATTAACAATTATGAAAGAGTGTATACAAACATAATCCAGAATAATTAGCCAGTGTTCCTTCGTAACAATATATTTGAAGGTATCGAAAGACAATAAATGTTCAATAATTGAATAATAAAAAGTATAGGGATACCGTGCAGAATAATCTGTTTAGCTTTGTCTAGCTAACATCTGAGGATTCAATTTCAGTTTTCAATCAATTGTAGGGTGGTTTTTCAGCGCTTCCTCTCTATCTGTGATTTACATTCAGCCTGAACTTTTACAGATTAATTGGATCTGCCAAGTTGGAAACTTTGAACTTTACAAAGCGAATAAGACTTTTTTCTCTTCGCTGTTTGTTTTTTTTTTTTGTGAAATAATTTGCGAGTTAAAGGCTAGGTACGTCAAATAAATTAGGGGATCTCACTTGGAAAAATAAACTCGAAACAGTACTGCTAAACTAAGATTACTATAATTTGAACATGAGAGGAGAGTTAGATTTTCTGGTCATTTTTGTATAATACTGTGTTCAATGGATATTTGCGTGCCGTCATAACTTTCAATTGTATGAACCAAATCAATTCAGAATTTTCGCCTTTTATAACAAGAACAGATAATAAAAGTATGTAAACGTTTGCACTATTGTGTATTGTCGGTCGCGTCATATATGAAGTTGATATTGATTCAAGTATAAGAAACACTTTTTACACTCTCGCATACATCCCTGGCGGTGTGTTTGCCAGAAATTTAGCTAGCCTCAAATTCAGAAATTCAGTTTATATTTATTTAATATATGCTTTACTTATAAGTTATTAATACCTCCAACTTAAAATCCTCCCTCAAATTATTTCAACTCTGGTTGGACTCAAACAGCACATTCCAACTTCAATCGATTCTGAACTCCAGCCGTGCTGTTCCTTTGACCTAGATTATATCTACACGAGACTGGTCGTGGAAATTTAAACGATATTCTGCAGTTTTGTGTTATATTGAGTACTTAGTAATGACTGCCAGGCCAGATATAACTGTCACAACTTAAGATATCTAAACAGGATATAGCATATGGAGAAGGAAGCTGTGAGATCTAGTTAAATAAATAACGCTGCTCGAGAAAATAACACCCTTCTTATGTGAATTGCAGAACAGAAGAAACGTCTTGGGTTAGATATACTCAATATTTTTTCAGCATATTAGAGTAGGTACACGAGCCAGGAAATGTAAAAATGTAAAACATTCCATTTTTCCTAATACAAAACTGATCAATCTTAGTAAATACCTACCTATTCTATATAAATTACATTTAGATACCTGTAGGATGTATTTAGATGAGACAAGTACAAGAAAATAGAGTTTATATTATAAAGATGGTTATAAATAAGAACAAAATTAAGTTGTAACATACAGGGTACCCGTTCTTAAGAGATACGAAGTTGGTTAAATGGGAGAAAAATTGCGCAATTTAATGCTTATAAAGAATTGGAAACTATAATAAACTCTTGAAAACTTCAGTCATTACGAAAATATGCTGAAGAATACTGAAAACTGTTCTGTAGGATTATCTTCAACAATTTTGAGAGTAGCGAAACAGGATCTATGAAAAAACAAATTGGAGTCCTCGTTTCTTTAAAAAACTGCTTTTAACCTGATTTTTCTGCTACAACCCAAAAACTAGGAGGGCTGGATGAAAATATCGTAGAGACTCAATGTTCCCTATAAAATTATCTACAATTTCTAATTGTGTGCAACTGCAACTATTATAAGCACCAGCGGGATCAATTTCTTTTGGTTCGGATTCGGGATGGAGCAATTCAGATTTTTCTTCAAGTTCGTAAGCACTTAAAAAAACACACACACTGTTGCAAAGAAAATCCTCTCATTAAACCTTTCCACCACACTGCACCCACTGGATCCCGGAATCTTTGGTTCATTCAAGTCAAGACTACGAACTTCTTTTGTTGAATTTTTGATATCAAATCCAGGTTTTGCGATAAAAATTGATTTAATTCCCCGATTATCAGCTGAACCATTTTATAGCTCATTCTCTCCATTCATTGAATATAATTCGAGCTTTCGAGAAAACAGGAATATGGCCTCTCAATTCTGAAATTTACACATATTTGGACTTCTTTTCATCTTACAAATGCAGTCAAGCAGTTTCAGAAAATCTCAGTGTCCCATGACTTCAAAGACATATTTTCATGTTTCTTCAATAATGAATTCCAACATTAATAATTCATCCACTTCTAAAATATACGTGTCGATCTGTTTCACGGATAATGAAATTATTCAAGAAATAAACGAGCAAAACATTGCCTATTTCGTCACCACGATACTTGAAGAAATTCTATAAAACGTAATAAATTATTCGATGAAATCTAAAATTAAAATTATAGACGTCAGGCTCCTCCCAGTATAGTATCAGCCATCTAAATAAGGGGACGAAAATCCGAGTTCGGTGCTTCCCCGATATATACCTACAGATTTGGAAAAATTAAGAAAACAAGTTTTTTCAATGAATGCGGCTTCGTGCAATAATAAAGATAACAGTCAGCTGAAAAAAAGATACATACAAAAAAATCAAAAATGATAAAAGAGACAAAGGAAAAAAAAGAGGAAGAAATCTAAACTGAAGACTAACTTTTACCGAAAAATTATGTAGCAGATCGAGAGAAAATAAGTAAGAAGATAAGAAAACATAAAAGGAAACAACAAGCTCTGTCATCATCAGACTCCGAAGAAAATATCGCAAACTTAAAAAAAGTAAAGCACTCCTATACCTATTCTTCGGATTCAGATATAAGCGAACCTGAAGAAATACTACCATCTTTAACAGAAGACACTGATTTGAATCCGGAAGATTGCCTTAGTGCAGTTTCCTACTGAAATGACAATAAGGCATCTCGTCGGAAAAATTGTCTCCACTTTACCTGATAAAGAAAAAAATAAATTATGATAAAACTATAAAAGCGGCATCGGTGAGTGATATCCGAACCTGCCTCTGGTTTGTCCTGGTTTGTGACTTTTATTTAAATATCAAAAGTTAAACGTACTAACAAGATTTAAACCGAACCAGGCAACAGTTTAAAGTCAAATTTACTCTAAATACTCAAAAATATCCAGTTTTTTATTAGAATTTACTAACAATCAAGTTTTGAAAAAAAATGTCCGAAGGTGCCCCGGTCTCCTCTACATCGTCGGTCCGTAATAGTTAGTGCCCGTTCGAGTCCTATTTACCCTATTTAAATACAGAAATATATTGTTGCCATTCCGCGTGTGGCGAGCGCTGACATCAAACCGAATCATATACTTTTAAATACTTTTCTTTAAGATAAATTAAACAGTGATATGCATATGAGGATGGAACTGTCAAAATACGCCGTTTAGCAAAACTATTCCTGCAGTCGTTACGGTTTCCCATCTGGTCCAAAGCTCTTATGACTGCCTTTTTTCTCTGCAAAGCGAAAAATCCATAGAAAGTCCTATCTATTGAAAATCACCAGTCTTAATAGTAACGACAATATTCATAATCAGTTTTCAATTTTTTTTACTCTCAATTAAATCATCGTAGCTTTGCTCATGTAAATTTCAATTTTTGTAAATGTAATGTAACTGTACCTGCCACATGTCTTTTATTCTTTTCTTCTTAATAATAATTGTCGTTCTGTTTCATTAAGGCCGGTTCTCACTTGTACGACACCCGACGACAGCGACAACGCGACAACACGACAAAATTGCGGGGGGATTTCACCCTGATGAGTCTGGTTCCCACTTGTACGACACCCGACGACATGGCACGTCGGGGTTATAACTTATAATTAAATAATATGAAATACCTCCTTAGAAGTTGTTTAAGAGTATACCTAATACTTATATTATATATTGCGATATTATGTATCTGCTAAAATATATAAATTATTTTGATTATAAGTTATTGTGATAGCAGCCAAATAGTCGTGTTCATATAAAATTTTTCTTTATATACTTATCACATAAAATATTATGTCCTATCAATTCCGAAAATACGATACGATATTCCAATATTTTGTCCATTATTGGAAGCCTCAATGGAAATCAATCTATTTGAAAAAAATACCCGAAAGCATATAAAAGCGAACCAAAATTAAATTCAAATTTGATCCCTCGTTCATTTCGAATGATTCATTGACGTATCTGATATTAGGTTGACACAGCGAGGACCGCTGCCTACATAAATCGACAGCGGCCCCAATTTGTTCCCCGTTCGATCCCCGTAAAGTCAACGCCGTGGAGAATTTGTCTGGATTCGGAAAGCTCTTTCAGTTTCAGAGCTAACAAATAAACGGGAACAAAGAGAGCTGGAGATACAACAATACAATAGACGCCTTTCATAATAGAATTTCTTATAATGCAATATGTGTGTTATAATGAATCTACTTGTTCTGAGAAAGAAGTCATATTCGGAAGCTGGAAGAAGGGAACAAAGAATCCGACATCGCACAAAGCCACAGGTAGCTTATTGCTCTTTCGGACACCTTGTTGTCAGATTGAGGAACTCTCGTTAAAAATGTCGCAGAAGGAGGCTTAAGATTAATCAGAGGCCATTAATTTAAAAAGTTGATTGTATTGCAACCGCGTCTCTAGCAACACACGATAATAAAAGACTAGGAGAATGGTTGGGATTGGTTGCTGGGCTAGGAAATCAACAGCTGTGATGATTATCACTTATTAGTTTTTGCATGGTAACGGATTATCGCTTATTAGTATTAGTCAGTTGAATTGTCAGTTGTCGGGTTGTATAGTCCTAGTACGTACGCTTTGGAATTGTGCTTTGCTCGCTCTTAGCAGCTTGATTCATGTGAATAGAATTCTAAGTATGGGCTACAGCTTGACTCGATTCATTACTTCCTATTCTTACACTCATTATCGTCATATGCAAATTGTAGTCACATAAGTTAGCAATTACGGGTCGCAAAGCAGAATTTTTTACCCTTGCTAGATTTACATGCAATATTCTACCTCTGTGTTCAATTACCGGTCTAAGAATAATAAATTTTAATAAGTAACGCAGACAATAATAATTATTCTGGCGATGTTGCCATTTATAATACCTATTGATTTTTTTTTAACCCCGCTCAATATCTCATCCCTGTGACGACACATAGGCTTTCTTGTGAAATCGAAAGACAAGTTGAAATTTCGATGTATTTCATTCTTAAAATACTTTCTTTCTCATATTATTAATAATTAATACTGAAAACACTTTCCATCATAACCCTATTTAAAATATTCAACAAATTCAATTTCACAACCTTTTCCTTTCCCTGATTAACAATTACTCACCACTTGAACCTTCTATATCGAGTTAATAGTCCGGGCGTCAAAGCGAGAGCCCGTGAAGAATACTCGACGAATCATCCGGGGTTGTTTTACATGGCATTAGGCAAATCCCTCCTTTGTTGAATAACTAATTGTGTATCCGGAAGAGGTGGTACTTTCAGCAGGGAAGGGTTGGATTTGACTAAGCAGAGAATTTGATGGATTATAAATGAATTTAACCGCAGAAGGGAGGTGATGAACTCGGCCATGGAACATTTCTCGAGAACATCGTCGTTATGCGTGAGGCAAGTCAGTACGGGGTTAACAGTTTGATGCGTTATGTAAACGCAGCTTTAATCCTTGTTATTAACATGGGAGGGGCCTCCTTGAGCAAAGACGAACGATGTTGATTAAGGAACCTAAATCATCATTTTACTCAATTAACATAAAATCTCTTCTCCTAATTTACATGTTATCGATTCGATACATGCAGCTTGATCAAAATTTGAAATTGAATTTATAATCGTGCAAATTCAGAAATTCAGGATGATCGTTCAGGAAAAAGGAAGCTGTAAACTTTTCTGATCATTATTATTGATTTTTTGCAGAATATCAAGGACGCATGACGTCATATCGGCTGAAGTCTTAAGCGAGGGACGATGTCATACGAGCTGAAATGAGTTTTGGTACGGCCGAGATGTACACGGTATTTTTTATCGCGATTGCGTTAAAACACTGAAAACTTTTACATATCCAGGTTAGGTATCCATTAAGACAAAGAAAATCATACAGAATCAAATCGAAATATTTATTATTGTTTTAGCGCGCTTCGACTTGCTTGAAACATATCGCCGCTGTGCGCAATACTCATCGTTCGACCGGCTGTTGCCTGTTGAAAAGTAAACTTTCAGAGACGTCACGCTAAAAAATTAATAAAGCTTAAAAGCCAAGTCATAACATAGACTTTAGGTTTTACATACTCAGAGTCAACGTGGATAAAACAACCATTTGGTAAAATTTCAACAAGACCAAATTATTTCCACGAAGACTAAATCAGTTTTAACGTTGCAATTATTGTTATGCGGCTTTATGAAGCAGAAGCTCGATGAAATTATCTTGCAGCAATTATGTTAATATACACTTAAACCCTCTCATTCCGCCACTCTCCCTGAAGATCCTTGTGTGAAACAATATCTCAACTGAAACGGTGTCATGGCTCTACTTTTGGTGGCGCTTCTACAGCTTATCGCATCAGGAACGACGAAAGAAACTAGAAGCTGGTGCTCGAGGAAACTGGATGTAAAGTACACTTCATAGCTATACACTCCCCCCCCTCTCTTACATAATAATGATGGCATAAATTCCATTGGTATAATGGTACAAAGTAACGCTAAAGCAGGATCATGCGTACCTGTCATAAAGGTATAGCAGCTTTGAAAACCCAATATTACCACGTTATTGCATCAACAGGCGTCTAGAGAAAGTTACCAAAGATTAAATAAATCATATTGGTACCAGAAAGCTCGATAATAATAATTTAATAGCTTGTCATGAAGAGATTTTCTTGCTCGTTGACAAGAGTATCAGAGACACAATAACACGACTAGCTCAAGTTCCATCAAACAATCGAATTACTTCTACTATTATTGTTTTTCCGGTTATGACTCCCTGTCTCTTTTTTACGATTTCTATATCCCTTTTTCATTTGTTCTCGTCTGATATATTCTTTTATACGCGACCAGCAACTTCATTCTGGAAACTTACTTTACGATCTCCTAAACTAAATGAGCAATTTACCGATAGAATTACTCATTAATCTTCGAAATTACAAATTAATGCAAGTCGTCAAGTCAAGAGTCAAGGGTTAAGGAATGCTTGTTACAGGCCCTAAAATATAAAAGCACGGCAGTGTTCGTGAAAGCCTCGTGAAAAGCACGCACGTCCCAGTTAATGAGACGTTGTTACTTTCATGAAATCGACCTTTCCAAGTTCCGGAACGAGCGATCCGGTAGAATAGTCGTCGTTTTCCACAGAGGACGGGAGTTATCGACAGACAAAGACCTGCACAATTAATTATAGTAACAGATTAGAGAGTAGGGCGATCAATTTCACCACCGAACTGGCCTGCTACTCAAACAATATCAACTTTTAATTGTTCGTTTACTTAGAGAGTCTTTTTTCTGTTGAGTTCCAATTTATCGTGTATGCGAGCTCCACTTATTCTTAGACCTATTACTGAATGTTTGGTTTAGATTATTTTTTTATTGAGTAGGAAAGTTTTATTTCAAAAAATTTAATCAACTTTTCTCTTTGATGGATTTGTTGCATTATTATAGAGAAGGTTTGATTTACGAATTCCAATGATATACTTCATATTATAATACCTAGTGTATTATAATTTAATAAACTAAACAACATGTATCGTAAGACTGCAATTTGTAATTTCAAACGAATATATATATATATATATATAACAAATTCATTCTAAGCAGTGATTAAAGGGGCATGAAACATGGCTGTCAGGATACATATTCCTATTCAAAATTAATAATAATTCAATACAACTTCTTTGAACGACACAACTTCAAATGGTCACCATGTTTTTCAGCTCGTCACCATGTAAGTTGCGATGTTTCCGATGCCATAGAATCTATAAGAGGTCATTGGCTTTTTTATTCGGCCCACTAATCTCAAGGTTGTATTAGTGATATGTCAGATTGATGAGCTGAAAATTATCAGTAAAGGTCGACGTCGCTGCTTCACACACAATTTGAGGTCGTATAGGTTGAAGAATTTTTTTTGTTCAATAAATGAATTGCCGTCGTTGATATTCCAATTATTCGAGGCCTCCTCGCAGCTGAAATTATTCACAAATCGAACAGAAAGAGAAACGAATTATTCGTGAATAATCGGATATACGAGGTTTGTTCAGATAATAGACGTACCTGCTAATTTCATAAAACAATGTTTTTTATTTAGAAGCCGCATATGTCTGTGTCCCCTTCCAAGTACTTCCCCCCCCCAACGCTTATCCATCCCGACACTTATCCATACTTATTGAAATAGTCCTGGTACGCTTCTTTTGTAGCCCTTTACTAGCTTTTCGTCGCATTTGACCTAATGTCGAGAATCGTCTCCAATCTTCTTCCAACCAGGTGCTTTTGAGTTTGTAGCACAAACAGAAGTCACAAAAGCGAGGTCTGGTGGGGAAGAACAGTGATGGAGTGTTAAAAAAAAACTCACCAGTTCGGAGAGCTAAATTGGCTGGAGAGTTGTCGTGATGAAAAAACCAGTCACTACTCCTCCACATTTCTGCCATTATGCGTCGGAAATTTAGACGCTTCACAACTTCAATGTAGTAAGCTTGGTTCACTATGGAGTCTTGGGAGAGGTACTCATGGTGAACAACAATCTTAGCATAAAAAAGTCTACATCATTATGTTGAACTTGGATAGCTTTTTTTGGGTCTGGGGGACGCTTCAACGATTGGACCTTCATTTCGATGTCAGTGTCGTAAACCCATGATTCATCACCAGTTGTGATCCCTGTTAAGAAGTTTACATCTTCTTAGGAACGATCAGGCAGATTTTTCACAAACCTGGATGGGATTGACTTTTTGGTCGTCCGTCATCAGCCGTGGCACAAATTTCCAAGCATCGCGCATCTTCAATTTTTCGGTCGACATGTCATCACAAGATCCAACTATCCCACACTCCTCAACAAGGTTTCTGATGATCATAAGTCGATTTGTCCGTACCGTTGATTTTATCGACGTAGGGGTCGTCAGTTGAGGAGGATGGACGTCCAGGACGCTCAATGTCATCTATCAACTACTGTCGACCACCCTAAAAGTTCATAGCAGCTTTTCTTAGCAATATCACCGTAAACCATGTTGCGCATAGTAAATGTTTCAGTAGTTGATTTTTCACGTTAAACGGAAAATTTTACAGCAAGACTTCTTCAGGCAAGGTCAGATGAATTATTCTGAAATCCGACAAACGGAAAAAAATTCCAAGCTACTCAGAAAATAAAGATATCTGCAATCGGAGAATTGTGTTTTCATCAACTGATCTGCACAAACGTTAGGGACTCCAAACGGATTCCTGTGGAACCAACTGGACCCGCGCAATTCAACAGTCTGCCAAATTGTCATTAAAACAGTGCTCACTATACAGGCGCGAGAAACATAATTTTAAATTTTAATCAAAATTAATAATATTAAAAATGCTGTAAGTTTCTCGCGACTCACCCTGTACATAAAAGCTACAAAACTATTGCGAGGTTAATCGAATCTGAAGTCTTGCAATTAGAATAACTTACAATGATAAATTTATTCACCATCAACCTTTACAAATTAACCATTAAGTCCCGATATCGCAACTTTTGAAAGAACTAACTACTTCCGTATACTTTTGAGGTTATTGGCGTCCAATTGGGGCTATTTTACCCTAATTGCCTCAATTTATTTCCCTACCGTACTCACGTCCTTCTGGAACGATAGAATGGCCAATATTGACTCTAAACTCGATAACGACGTTTATGTTCACGTTTTAATCAAGAATTAGGTATGTACCTACCTATGCACACATATTACTGTTAACTCAATTCGTTTATGTACATTTTTTAGATTTGTATTGTATCCTTATGTGGTAAGCGAGGTATTAAAAAAGACCGACTTAACTTTGTATAGTTAAATTTTTATTAAAACAGAAGAATTCCTGAAAGAGGATTGTTTCAAAAAAGACAATTCAAGGGAGTCTGTAATTATTTTATAAGAAAGCTTTCAGATGTGGACGTTCCATTAAGCTTTGCTCTAAAACGTTTTATTTTCAGGATACAGGGTTAAACTTGGTAGAAAAAATTGATTTACTGAATATTTTCTTATCTATTGGAGATATTTCCTCAACTTCGGCGTAGCAGGTTATTATTATGAGAGTGGAGAACCGCTGGAGAAAATCAATTTTTCTAAACTTATTTTTAAATTTCGTATTATTATCAGAAAAAAAAACTTATAAGAATCTCTAGGTGGCTTTTAGTGTTTGAGATATTTTGATTTTTTTTAACTGAAATTACATCATAAAACTCTAAAACCAGAAAGACTCTCAGGCTTTGAAAAAAGACAGATTTTTCTCAATTTTAACTATTTTCTGTAGAATGATTTACTGTGACTGTAAATTGTTATTTGTCAATAAAAACATTTTTATTAAAGAGAAGGCGTGAAAACCCTGCTTAGGACCAGAATAAATGCCAGACTATAGAAGATTAAAGAGGTATTAAAAAGATAAAAGAGTTATTCAAATCAAGGACGATGAAAGAGTATTCGATACAGATTACATCTTAGACTGTGTAAAAAGACATTAGTCCTCTTCATATTATCTTCATTAAATTCTGTCATCTTCAGAAAAAATTCTACTTAGCGTTTTCATTTTTTTTAAGAGTAAACTATTTCATACCTCTAATCCTGTGCTCTAATTATAATTATTATTATCCATCAGCGGTATCATACGCTAGAACTGACGCATGTATCGTCTATTACATTCCAACCTCAATGGAAAGGAAATTAATCTAGCTGATTTCGTTGTTCATTATCCAAATTTACCGGTAGAACTGGCGTGCGCTAATTCAATTCCTCGTCAGCGAGCGTAAATCCGAGCAGTCAGGTGTGACTTTTGGCGTGGCCGATAGTTTGTCGATAATTAAATTGCATTTGCAAATGAACGGAAAATTGAAAAAACCTCCCTAGACGCTATATACCAACCTGTCAGTTAGAAGCTTGTTTCAATCGAGATTATTGATACCCCGATAGCCATCAGGAATTTTATTAACAATTTAAACATGAACTGCTGTCACATAATAATAATATATTTTGCTAGCTATTAGCTTTTAATAGTACGTAACAGTGTAATAAATTCGAGGTTAAACACTCATATTATCAGGCAATGAATAAATAATACCACCCTTCTTTAACGTGAAAACTATATTTCTCTGTTTGAATATTTAATGATTTTATTCTGTAGTGCTTGATTGATCCTTAGAATGAGCTTCACACTTGACGATTTGAGGTACCATCTTGCTTTCAAGAATTTTTTTGTCTCGATAAGTTCCTCCTCTTCGAGCCAGCGCTACACACCTCAGCTCCAGTTCCTGTGAATTTCTTAGATCTATCGGTAAACATCTAAAAGTTGCTGTTAGGAGTTCATTTCTATTGTTCTCCTACACGTCTCTTCTCAGGAGAAGAAACTTATAACAGAGCTGTTCATGATGGCCTTAGGCATTATGCCCGAGGGCATACACCAGACTCCAAGTTATCTGTAGCATTCTATATGTAATCCTTCTGACTTTCCATTTCCGTTGACGCTGTGGTATTATTAGCACCATAGATTACCAGACAAGCTTGTTTCTTTTTGCTAGAGAGCTTTGCTTTGGCCATTTTGTGAGCTGGCCTTTTGCCCTTTTGGCCTGACGACCGTTAGGTTGCTGCGGTCGGGCTAATTAGATTTGGCTCTGGGCCAATTAAAATGATTCTTAGCCAATTAAAATTCGATCGTTGTTGAAAAACAAAGCCGACTTACCTTCGTTGGGCCGAAGTATTCATTGATGCACCAAAATCTCATTCAGATTTCATGCGACTGTAGTAGCATCAGCAGCATAAAGCGGTACGGTTTAATTTCCTCTAAGATAAAAGATAGTGGGATGCCAGTGCCTTATGGTTTTTGAATAATTGATCTAAAGTAACCTGAACTATAAAGGCATCAAAATTCACTCAGGTTATGAAATGTTAACTATTTCTAACTACTGTAGTATCTACCTACTGAATAATAGAGTTGATCTTTTAATGAAAAGTATATTTATGAATTCTGTTTACAAAATAACTTATTGAAATTCTATGGTTATGAAATTACTAATTAATTGATCATGAAGTTAATTGCAAAATATCTCATTTAACAGTTTAACTGATAGAGAAAATAGATCTATTTTTCCTTCACATAAAAAGTGACAAATTCATTTCAAGTATTACTTGAATAATAATGGTGATTATTGTATATCAGGTATTTCAAAGTTATTATTAATATAAGTTTTAATTAATAAAACATCAATCTCACGACGAGATAAGGCAGTAGAACGACATAAAACTCCTAACAGATTTCTCGGATATCACTCTGAGCAATAAAAGGTTATGTCACACTTTGCTTACTGATACGACATTTTGCCTTCCTTGGAATGTCGTGCCGAGACTGGAGAGCGGGGCCCTGGACGAAATCTCAGGATAAGAGACCGTGGTCTCCCTCTGGGGTGGCAGAAAGACTGGTGGACGGTGTCGCGTCCCGTGGGAACACGTGCCTAACACTGGTAGCGTGGTCGTCCTTCGAGGTTAGATGAAAGATGAAAATATGAGGCTACGAATGATGAGATCCAGTATTCATGGGCAGGTAGTAGCAAAACCTTCAGATAATGTAAGGGATTCCTTCCATAAAAGCGGATATTCAGATGTAGAGATGGTGGAAACCAATATGGCGTCCGTGAAGACAGGTGGGGTTCAACTCCGTAAATAGGTTTTCCGACGAGATAAGATAGTACCCCGATTGATAGGGTAGGTAGAAAGAACTATAACAATATATAAACTCTATTAGAGAAAGTTTTAGGTAGTTTGATCGCTTTACTTACCCTATTTATATAGGTTCTTTTAGATAAAGAGAAAAGGTAGGGGTGCGACTTGTCGCTTCAATCACCAAGAATGGAAGATGGCCGAGCCTGTTCCAGACTCGCGAAAAGGACCAATCCTTTTGCGCAACTCAAAAGGGTGTTAGTTCATCTTCCGAAACTACATCACAGCGACATCTGTGTTTCTAGTTAATCGAAAAGGAAGATTGTAAGAGAAGGAAGTTACAGATTGTACTACAAGGTAGGGATCTTGAACTTGCCTAGTTTAGTTAGTTTTACCACTCGGCAACAGGTGGCGATGTTGGATCGAAATTCATGTTTCAATCAAATAAAGTGGCTAGGCGGACACCTTTATAGTAGGGATTTAGACAATGATATCTTATTTAATAATATTAAATGGAGCTAATTAAAGAATAAAACCTTTAACGACGTTACACACCTCTCTTTACCGGGGTAAGGAAAGGATTAAAGATAAACCAACTGGAAAAAGCACAGGCGTGTTTCAAGTTGTTACTATACCCGAAGAAGGGTATGTTTGCGGGACAACTAGGTGACGATAAGCTTAGAGAATATTATTCAGAAATCACGTTCATAAATAACATGAACCTTTCGAGGAAATAAGATAACAACTCTGAACAAACAAATTGTCAACGACATCGTTGATCTGTTTCATTGAATGAATAAAATTTCTCTTGTATATGCTTACTAAGGTAACATGCAACTTTCAAAAGGGAATAGCGTTAGGTTTACTAAAATTACATGCAACTTAAATATTAAGCACTAGGTAATAATTATTCATAAGGTATAAAAATAAAATATTCATGCTTCATTGCAAAGGCAACAAAATAAAAGATATGCTAGTAACGGTAGTAATAAGATAATTAAGATAACTTTCTTAAATGGTAATTGTTCTCGCCGAACAATGTCGATAAACAAAAGAATAATTTCTAGATAACTAGATATGAAGATACGATAAGATATGGTTAGATACGATAAGATAAGATAGATACGATAAAATAAGATAATATTAGATCTCCTGAGGTGGGCACGGTTTCCTCCTTTGCCTTTAGATGGTGTTTCCTTGACCATTGACAACCCTGCATTCTGATTTGGAGCATGCACCGCCACTGAAACAGTGGGGCGCGGAAAAATCTGGAATGAGACTGTCGAGGTCAAGTAGCAAGTCTAACAAAGGAAAAGTGAAACTCGATCCTCAAGGGGGTTGATGCTGTCCAAACTTGGGCATCAAAACATCTTTGTACAGGGAAAGATAAATTTTTGGAGTCCACAAGGGTAATCCATAGGCAAGATTTTTCATCTTTGAACCAGTCAAAATTTGACTATGTCGTCGTCTATGCGACTCCATAATAAATAATTGAGAGAAAGGAAGTTTGCAGATAATCACTGCGTAGCTTATCAAATAGCGTAATTGTAACAATCATATCGATAAATCGTCCAATAATCGCATAGATAAACATTTGATAATCGCACAGAGAAAACATCAATAATCGCCTGGATTATTAGATAAACATTAAGGTAACGGTAAGATAATTTATCTCACTCGGTAAGATAAGAAAAATGGAACAACCATTTTCATCGCTAAGGTAGGGGACATTCAATATCCGTGTTCAAATTCATTTGTGTTAACACCGAATATCTCAAGTCATCTTTGCAAATTCAACACTAGAATTCACATAGATTTTTATTTTCCATTTTGGAAAATATTCGCAGAGAAGATAAGTATTAGCTACCATTCCATTATGGTACTAACAGGTACAGACAAGGTAAGATAGGATAATTCCTTTTCTTTGAAAAGAAATTAAAGATAAGAAAGGCACGAAGCTTTGACTAAAGCTTACGCCTGTCATTGTTATCAAGAAGAAAATTTGCTAATTCAATTTTCGTTTTCTTGAAAGATAGGTAAGACAAGGTAGAGATATTCTGTTGTCTTCCGTTGAGACAACAGAGGGATTTTTCACTTTAGCCATGCAGGGCGGAAAATCTTAAAGCACCCAAATCTTGGAAAGATGGTAGATAAGATAAAAGAGGTCTGCTGTCGTCTGATTTGACAAGCAGAGCAGTTTTCACTTTAGCACATAGCAGGGCGGAAACTGTCGGGAAAGCACCCGTCTAAAACTAGACGGTAGATAAGATAAAGGTAAAAGATAAGATAAGGTAGATACAACGGCAAGATAGCATTTTCTTTAGTTCATTGAACATAAGAAAATTTAAAAGATAACATTAGACCTATAAACGTGGTCAGACAAGATAGGCGAATAGTTACTTTTCAAGGTAATGATTTCAGATAACCAGAAAGATATGGGTTCTCAAAATTTGAGCGATAAAATAAAAAGAGAGCCTGAGGATAGCAGATACCGATCCCAAAATTAGCAACATTTACACTTGTCGCGACACATTCACACAACTAGTTTCGAGATCTTTGAGAAACGCTTTGAAAGATATCGTTTTCATTCTGCATACATTCTTCATTCATTCTAAGATACGACAAGAAACGGAGCTTTCTCAATTCTCGTATTGCTAGACCTCATTTTCTAAACGGATTTTTGTCAAATACAAAAAGAGAGATAAAGATAGGTATGGAAATAAAGTTAAAGAGAAGATATTATAAGGAACTATTCGTCGCTTTTCGGCGGGTCTTCGCCTCGATAAGCCTTCAAATCTTTAGAATGCCAGCGACCTAGGGGATTGCCTTCTTGGTCCTGTAATTCGTACACTAATTTAGACACTACTTTAGATATCCGGCATAGTACGAATTTTGGGGCCAATTTAGCAGCAAAATTCTTTGCGGCATTCGAAAGTGGGTAGGTATGTTTCCAGACGAGGTCACCCTCGGTGAAAACATCGGGGCGCTTGCGTAAGTCGTAATGTTTCTTACTTACTTCGTAAGCTTTCTTAAGTCTATCACGTATATTGCTGAAGATAGGAGGTAATTTAGATATGTCTTGTTCTCGATGAACATAAGACAGATCATCAGGTAATTCTAGATAATTATCTGAGACTGGACCGTAAAAGGTTCCGTCTACAGGGACATTTCTAGCGAAAAGTAGGAAAGCTGGAGCGTGTTTAGTAACTTCGCTCACCGATAAGTTAATTGCTTGTGCAACTTTATAAACATTTTTATCCCAATCTTTATGATTGTCACGGATGTAAGATGAGATGGCTGTAAGGATGGTACGATTCGTTCTCTCGGTCGGATTCACCTGAGATAAATGCCTGGCGCTATACCACAAGTTAACTTCGTAGTTTTTTAGCAAATTAGTAAATAGACTGCTTTTAAAGATTTGAGCGTTGTCACAAAGCAGAATTTGAGGCACACCGAAAATTAAGAACACTTGGTTCTCAAGAAATTTTGTAACGGCAGCTGCTGTAGCATTAGGCATTGGTTTAACCAAAACGAATTTCGAAAACCAATCAGTGACGACTAAAAGTTGGGTGTTTCTAGCCTTGGATCGAGGGAAAGGTCCCATGAAGTCAATAGAGAGAAATTGGAAGGGAAAATTGATTTTCTTATAATTACCCATGAGTCCTACGCGAGCAGTGTTTGGGGCTTTGTGTGCTCCACAAACCTGGCAGTTTCTCACGTACTTTTTGACTGAGACAACCATTTTGGGCCAATAATAAACTTCAGAAATTCTCGCCAAAGTTTTGCTTACTCCAAAATGTGCAGAAGTTGGAGGGTCATGGAATTGAGCAATTATTTCCTCCCGGTTAGGAGTAGGGACAACAATTTTCCAATCAGATAGGTTAGACACGACTTCTACTCGAGGCTTAACATGTTTATAAAGAATATTGTCTTTGATGGTAAAGTCAGGGTATTTCTCAGGAAACTCGGTAACTTTGGAGACCATGTCTTTATACCAATCATCAGGTACAAAGTTTTGGAGAGAGATAGAAGAAATAGAACGGGAAAGATAGTCTGCAGGGACATTGCAAGTGCCTTTTCGATGTTTAATGTCGAAATCAAACTGGCTGAGGCGTAAACACCATCTAGCTACACGACCCATAGGATCTTTTAACGTGCGAAGCCAGAGAAGAGAGGCATGATCAGTGTAAACTGTGAAGTTTGCACCTTCGACATAAGGGCGAAAATATTCTATACCAAAGAGGACACCTAAACATTCTCTTTCGGTAACGGTGTATTTCTTCTCGGCTTTCGAGAGCATTCGACTAGCAAAAGCAATGGGATGTTCAAAATCTCCCTCAAGTTGAAAGAGCACCGCACCTAACCCGAAATCACTTGCATCCGTCTGTATGCAAAAGGGCTTCGAGAAATCTGGGCTAGCTAGAACGGGAGCTGTAGTTAGTCGTTCCTTGAGAAGTTTAAAAGCTTGATCAGCTTCTGAGTTCCAAGCTATCGACTGTCCCTTTTTTCGGTTATGCAGCAGAGCTGAGATAGGAGCACTGATTGTAGAAAAATCCTTTATGAAACGCCTATAATATTGTAAGATACCTAGGACGTGTCTTACTCCAGTGGTGTTATGAGGAACAGGGGACTCAATAATCGATTTAACTTTCTCTTCACTAACTCGCAATCCGTTTCTATCGATAATAAAACCCAAAAAGGAGAGAGAATCTCGACAGAAGTGACATTTGTCGAAGTTGACAGTAAGATTAGCGTCTTTTAAACGCTCGTATACTTCCCTTAAAATTTCTAGATGTTTCTCGAAACTATTCGTGGCGATAATTATATCATCAAGATAAACAAAAACAAATGGCTCCAAAGCTGGACCTAAAATTGTGTCCATAAGTCGTTGCTGGGTTTGAGCACTGTTTCTCAGTCCGAAAGGCATTCGTCGGAATTGGAATAAACCTCTCCCGGGAACTACAAAAGCGGTCTTTGGGCGGGATTCTTCGTCCAAAGGAACTTGAAAGAAAGCCTGCTTTAAATCGATGGAGGTAAGATAATTAGCGTCTTTGAGCTTGCTCAAGATAGTATCGATTCTAGGCAGGGGATATGAGTCATGTGTGGTGATCTCGTTTAGCTTTCGACCATCAAAACACATACGGTATGTTTTGTCTTTCTTGCGGACCAAAAGGACAGGGGACACCCAAGGAGAATTACTTTTTTCGACAATTTCCAACTTAAGTAATTTATCTACCTCTTCATTTAGATATTGTTGAAGGGTTGGAGATAATGGATATTGTCTCTGTCTAAAAGGCTTAGCGTCTTTTGTTTCTATGGAATGGCATAGCACGTTGGTTTCAGGGAGTATATCAACACGGGCCAAACTTTTGAATTTGTCTATCGTCGATTCAAGTCTAGATAAGTCGGTAGGAGGTAAACAAGAGATATCCTGAATCTTGTTGATAGCGCAAACCTTAAGTTCATTAGGTAAGATAGGAGATAATGAAGACGAAGGATCACCGGGATGAACTTCGAAAGATTCATTTACGAAATTAATCATCATGTTGAAAATACGAGCTACGTCTATTCCCAAGATAATTTGTGGTGAAATGGAAGATACCACATGGAATTGAACTTTCTTTGTGACGTCATCTATGGTCAGGTCAAGTTCAATTATGTCGATAACAGATAGAGGGGAGCCGTCAGCATTTTTCAGGGAACACAACAAATCCGAATTTTTGGAAGGGATGGGTAGTTCACCCAGAACTTCCTGCATGGTTTCCAAATCACAAACAGAGATATTGGCGCCGGTGTCAAAGAGGGCTGTATAAGGTACGTCACACATTTTGACAGCTATAAATGGTCTATTGTCAACAGGGTTAGATAATAAGATTGGAGCTATAACAGGTATTAAAGAGTCAGCACTTATTGGTTTAGGTATGTCCTTTTTAGGAGGTATTCGAAAAGATTCGAAAAAGTTTGCAACTTTTTGCAACCATGATTTCCACTGTTCCTTTTGAATAGTGAAATCAACAAGATAACTGGAAGATACTAGTGCTGGTCTTTTGGAGAGGGAGGAGACTGATCGTCTTTTGACTTCAAGCTCTTTTCTACAAGGGCTCGCTTTGGGCGGCTTGTCTCTTGTTGTCGCACTGCACCCTGTTGTGCAACTTCGTCGTTTTTTGAACGAGAAGTGACTTTGAGAGAGTTCAGGAAATCTGCCGAACATGAGGGGCATTTAGACTTGTAGACATTTTTATGACCACAGCCATAACAGAAAACTTTTCTAGGGAGATTACACCTTACATAGGTATGACCTTCGTTGGAACAATTCCAACAGGTGACTGCAGAAAGGTTAGTAACAGGGATCTTGGTGTTACTAGGTGTAGGTGCACCTTTAGTTGGTGTGCCTCTGGCTTTACGAGAAGAGAAAGAAGCTGGTTCTCCAGAACATGCTAGGTCTGAATTTAAGAGACTTTGAACCTTCTTAGAGGGAGGGGGACGATATTGTTGGATAATAGTCCTATTATCTTCTAACTTCTTTCCAATGGAAATTATGTCCTGTATGTTGTTTACCTCAACAAGGGCAAGATGATTTTGGAAATAAGGATGAAGATTTTTCTTGATGATTTTAAATTGTTCCACTTCTGATGGGGGAGTAGACAATCTCTTAAATAAGCCTTGCATCGAGGCAACATAGATAGCAACTAACTCAAATTCACCATGAGTTCTTTGTTTGATTTCCTCTAATAGGTCATCATCGTAAGAGAGGGGGAGAAAAGTAATTTTCAATTTATTCTTGAGATCTTCCCAAGAAATAATTGAGCTGGCAACACTGCGAAACCAAATCAGAGCCTTGTCTTCAAAAAGATCCATTGCCGAATCAAAAAGATCGCGGTCTGAGACATTTCTCGACCTTTGAAGTTCTTTGACCTTTTCTAGAAATTGGATCAAATTATCCTTAGAAGAGCCAGAAAATTTAATATTCCATTTATAAACTGGAACACTAGGTCTAGAATGAGTGGAGACAGTAGAGCTTGATGCACTCTGGGAATTGGGTGAGTTATCAGTTTGGTCTAGGGACTGGTCGTTTTTCAGAAGCCATTGACCTTCTAATTCTAAAGCCTCAGAAAATAAATCATCAGCTAAAGCTTTTGCTTCAGGATCTTGATCAAGTTTGAATCTATTGATTCTAGAGATCACATGATTCAGACGACACTGAATTCTTTGACAGATAGGGTCATTAAGAGACAAGGGAGCGTCCTGTATTTTGATTTTCAAATCTGCAAGAGTCTTTTTCACCTCTGCAGAATCTTTGTCAAAGGGGTAGACAGATTCAGAAATAGAGAGAGGATTTTCTTCCCTATTTAACAGGGCACGAAACTGAATTCGTCTTTTCTCCTGTGTATTAAATGGGACTTGTTTTCTAATCGCTATTTCGTAAGCGAGTTCTTCACTTAATAAAGCTAGAACGGGATTCATGATTGAAATCTACTAAAGTCGGTAAGGTAGGGATCGAAAAAGCTATGTGACGCTATGGTGTATCTTTACACGTAAAGAATTCGTTTTCTACGTTTGACGTAAAGAATGCAAGGGATACGTCGCAACACTGCTCGTAGCTTTAGCGCTCGTCGGCACTAATACCAACAGCTGACTGGAGAGTCAAAGATTAATGGAAACCTAACCTAACTTAATGAGAAAATGGTAAGGTAATTTTCAGGGAAAGATTTTTGGATACAGTTTTCAAAGACAGCTTAACTACAGAGCTCTCATATCGAGTATCCTCTCCGTACGGAATTAAGCTTCTCTAAAACTTGCTCGAGACATCGCGACGGTATAATCAACCACTCCGTAAAGCTCCCTGACGGGTTACCCTTTAGCGGCAGTGTAGCGGTAAGAAAAAGTAGGTATTTTCGCGACACGGCACTTTGCACAAAGATAATTAGGTAGGTACACATATATTAGGAAACAATAACGCTTAAAACTAAGTCATGCAAAAGCTTTCAATAAAAAATTCATGCAGTAAGCAACAAGAGAAATTTATATAAATATCAAGTGATATCGCAGACAAATCGTAAAGTTCAAATAGTTATGAGATTTATTTTATGAAAATCCTAGATACATAAAAGCCAAATAAGATAAAGATAAATTGGATTTCTAATTCAAAGAAGTAAACGTTCCACACCGGGGAGTGCCAATTGCTGCGGTCGGGCTAATTAGATTTGGCTCTGGGCCAATTAAAATGATTCTTAGCCAATTAAAATTCGATCGTTGTTGAAAAACAAAGCCGACTTACCTTCGTTGGGCCGAAGTATTCATTGATGCACCAAAATCTCATTCAGATTTCATGCGACTGTAGTAGCATCAGCAGCATAAAGCGGTACGGTTTAATTTCCTCTAAGATAAAAGATAGTGGGATGCCAGTGCCTTATGGTTTTTGAATAATTGATCTAAAGTAACCTGAACTATAAAGGCATCAAAATTCACTCAGGTTATGAAATGTTAACTATTTCTAACTACTGTAGTATCTACCTACTGAATAATAGAGTTGATCTTTTAATGAAAAGTATATTTATGAATTCTGTTTACAAAATAACTTATTGAAATTCTATGGTTATGAAATTACTAATTAATTGATCATGAAGTTAATTGCAAAATATCTCATTTAACAGTTTAACTGATAGAGAAAATAGATCTATTTTTCCTTCACATAAAAAGTGACAAATTCATTTCAAGTATTACTTGAATAATAATGGTGATTATTGTATATCAGGTATTTCAAAGTTATTATTAATATAAGTTTTAATTAATAAAACATCAATCTCACGACGAGATAAGGCAGTAGAACGACATAAAACTCCTAACAGATTTCTCGGATATCACTCTGAGCAATAAAAGGTTATGTCACACTTTGCTTACTGATACGACATTTTGCCTTCCTTGGAATGTCGTGCCGAGACTGGAGAGCGGGGCCCTGGACGAAATCTCAGGATAAGAGACCGTGGTCTCCCTCTGGGGTGGCAGAAAGACTGGTGGACGGTGTCGCGTCCCGTGGGAACACGTGCCTAACACTGGTAGCGTGGTCGTCCTTCGAGGTTAGATGAAAGATGAAAATATGAGGCTACGAATGATGAGATCCAGTATTCATGGGCAGGTAGTAGCAAAACCTTCAGATAATGTAAGGGATTCCTTCCATAAAAGCGGATATTCAGATGTAGAGATGGTGGAAACCAATATGGCGTCCGTGAAGACAGGTGGGGTTCAACTCCGTAAATAGGTTTTCCGACGAGATAAGATAGTACCCCGATTGATAGGGTAGGTAGAAAGAACTATAACAATATATAAACTCTATTAGAGAAAGTTTTAGGTAGTTTGATCGCTTTACTTACCCTATTTATATAGGTTCTTTTAGATAAAGAGAAAAGGTAGGGGTGCGACTTGTCGCTTCAATCACCAAGAATGGAAGATGGCCGAGCCTGTTCCAGACTCGCGAAAAGGACCAATCCTTTTGCGCAACTCAAAAGGGTGTTAGTTCATCTTCCGAAACTACATCACAGCGACATCTGTGTTTCTAGTTAATCGAAAAGGAAGATTGTAAGAGAAGGAAGTTACAGATTGTACTACAAGGTAGGGATCTTGAACTTGCCTAGTTTAGTTAGTTTTACCACTCGGCAACAGGTGGCGATGTTGGATCGAAATTCATGTTTCAATCAAATAAAGTGGCTAGGCGGACACCTTTATAGTAGGGATTTAGACAATGATATCTTATTTAATAATATTAAATGGAGCTAATTAAAGAATAAAACCTTTAACGACGTTACAAGGTAAAGCCAGTATATTTGTTTGAGTCCAATTCCCAATGTTTTGTCACATATCCTTTCACACGTCCACAAGGATGGTGTGGCTCTCTATATTAACTTTTTCCAGATGAGAGTTCCAAATAAGCTTTCTATCCAGGATGGCTCCTAGGTAGGTACTTAGCTTCCTTTTCAAATTTAATGGTTTCTCCCAGAAGAGTTCGGGGCGTTAAACTGTCCAACCTACTCTTTCTTTAAAATGGTACAATTACAGTTTTGCAAGGGTGACTGACATGTGTTCCTTCTTGCACCACTGATAAGTCACCTCGAGTACCTACTTTCTGGAGGACCCTAGAAATGGTTGCTTCAGATCTTCCTATAATCAGAATGATAAAGTCATCAGCATATGCTTGGAGGACGTCGACATGTCATAGTGAAAGACGGCTAGAAGGTCATCGACGAGAAGGAACCAGAGAAAAGACTATAAGGGACCAAAAAAAAAATAGCCTATGGGGTGGTTTTAATGGGTATGCAACTTATTGAGAAACATACACACCTGCTTGAGGTGTCCATTCAGGATTTCCCCCTCCAGAAAAAAAAATATAAGAACATGAACCTGCAGGTGTCCCTCAGTTTGTGGTACCCCAAAAAATTTGTTGTAACTGGAACAGAAAGGTCGTGCATCAAGACATTCAACCATATAGTTGCATGTAGATAAAAGTGTCTCAATTGTGGAAATGGGGTTCATGCCTAAGTTTGGTAGATACGTGTTAGGAATTCCTCAGCAACCGCATAATTATGCGACTAATCCAGTCCCTAATTCTTCGATTAATGGGGTTGCAACTTAAATGGTTTGGTCACATATTATCACCCTTGAAACTTTCAATTTTTCGTCTAAACTGTTTCTTGAAAATTGTCTGTTACGAACACATAACTGTAATGGTCCAGAATATAATCAATCTATAATTATTTTGTTAGTATAATTTCTAGATGAATATGAAGGTAATGTCATCACAACGTGAATCGCAACGTGAATCTTTACATAATTGTCAATTATTTTGAGACAACTTACGTAAGTATATATTGATCGAAGATCTGCGTCTGGTCATTCTACAGGTTCATGGATTGGGGGAAGCGAGATGTAAAAACAATTCCAGGTTTAATTACCGTAATCCATCACGTATTTCATGGCAATTAATCAAAACAGTTTGCGGGTGTATATAGGAAAATGTCATTTGCCTGTAAAATGGAAACTCTTTGTTGTGCCTTTGATTCGCTTCTATTTTGAGCGTTTTTCCATAGCAGTCAATTACGATATGCTGACATGATAATGGACATATGTTTGCATTAAATGTACAAACCAGCTCGAAGTAATGTCCTGTTATTGGTCAGTTAAATTTACCTTCATCCCGAAGCAGATATCCTCTGTAAATTTCCTCTTATCGTCCCAAAAGTATGAATTTCATAATGAAAAGTTAGTCATATTTTTGGCTTTAATTCAATTTTATTTCAACAAATAAGTTTTCTTACTTCCCCCTACTAACTAAAAACAATATATTCTTCACACAAAAAGGAGTGGGTGCATTTTTATACTTAAAAAGGATTATTTTTAAAAACAATTATTGTTCTATTAAAAAAAAGTTTTTCTATTTCAAAAACCAAAACCAAAAAATTTTATTTAATTAAATTCATATTTACGTTTTTATCAGTTGATCTGTAAGTTCTACTTATAAGTTCTAAATCTTGTGAAATACAAACACTTAAATCAGTGATGCAGTATGGAAATCTTACCTAAACAAAAATGACAAATCCATCCAAGAGATAAAATTGTTGAGAGCTTGAGATCAAGCCTGCAATCGTAAAAGTTTAAGCGCTTTTATTTTATTGAGCCTTTCTTTAAATCCGTAATATAGCACACGCGATTACGTCACAATCTCAGCTGTGCAAAGCTGAATTTCGTGTTCAGCAGAAAAATATATCTTGTTCCAGGGTTGATACTGAAAAATAATAACCTAGACATCTGCATGGCAAGCGTGAAGTTGGCCTTGCTCCAACTGGACGCGATATTCCACCAAAAGCGAATTATCAGTATAGCTCAAAGAAGATTTTCATTATTTGAGAGAAGCTGAAAAAATAAATAAAAAGCCACCCTGTATAAATATGAAGTTACCTCTGTTAGTTGAATAGCTAAAACAAAAGATCTAAGAACCTTTTGCTACAAACGTTATAAAGAATTGTGTGGCTTTAAAGTTCAGATGGAGTTCAAAGCACCACTTTACTTTAAACGGGCTTCAAATTTAAAACCTCAGACTCAAAGCCACTATCGAAATTTTCTTCTACTTTTACTAATGACTGTTGGTACTTTACAAATAATTATTTGCCATTAAGCCCTCAAGCAGTGTGTAAGATTGAGGTTCGTATAGGACTCTTAACTCATGACGTGTTCTTCAGTACTTGGGAAAAAAATTATAAATGATTCCTCACGGATCATAATATGGAAACCAGCCTTCAGTTAAAATTGCTGACATTTAAATATATTATTCAACTTATTTATAATGATCAAAAGTCTCCATAGGCATAAAAAGAATATGTATACAGAGTGATGAAATATCCCCAATTTTATGTTTTCTCTATTAACCATTGGCAACTATGGCGGCCATTTTCTATGAGCGAAAAAATATCCCGTCGAATGACGTTAAATGCATTTATATAAAATTAATACTTATTCTAGTTAATTTTTTAAGTGTAATTTTAGGGGATTATCTGTTTATTGTTATCGTTATTGTAATAGTTATGTTGTAAATGAAGCGACAAGTCGTTAATATGTCGAAAACAAGATGTCGTATAAGTATGATGCCTTAGAGGAAAGTCGTAAAAACTCAATTCGGTACAAAAAACACTCCAAAATTTCTTTTTTTTTTATTTCTGAAACACCTCATGTTTTACAATGAGAAATATATAGGTAGGTATATTGAAACGAATAGCGTCAACGCGGTACTTGATCCATCGAATTGTCAAGTTTGCCTACGTGGTGGCGCCACTATAGGTACTTATTTAGCGTATAAGTATGTAATGTCATACAAATGCATTTACCGTCATTCAACAATCGACGTGACTGTATATTTTTGCCCTCATACAAAATGGCGGCTGCTCGACCTTGAGGCTTCAAGTATCCGTGATCGATTCGTCATCTACTCAGATAATAAACATCCCTCTCTATGTTCTGTATACATATATGTATGTTATGAATGTATTGACAACTAAGTAACATTATAAGAGTAATAACTGCTCACAAATCTCGCAGTAATTTTTTTCTCTTCGACTGTTTAGTAATACGTTCTTTATACTGCCAATTTCAGTTAACTAATGACGTACATTATTCTCCATGAGATGATGGAATGTTCTATTTAAGCCAATCACTGCTCGGCATTTTGACAACTGATTTTCGGAATTCAACTCTGTGACGTCAACCAGTTAAGATAACTATTGAAACGCTCTTGGCTTACATTATTGTGTCTGTATATGTAAATTATTATGAATAAAGTTGAAAAATCAATAATTTAGATGCACGCAGTATATGCGCTTCAATCAACGCCAGCTGCCAGCTCACCTGACCTGGCCTGACTGGGTGGTGGTGTGACAAGAAATGACCTCGGAGCTGCTCTCCATTCCAGAATATTCTTTATTGATAATTGAAATGATTGGGAATTCAGAAAAAGATGATAACGCAAATATCAAGAAAATAAGTCTATTGAAAAGTTTTATTTATTTTTTTTAACTAATTTTAATAAATTTTCTCAAAAGGTCGAAGATAAAATAGCGTCTTCATCTCGCGAAGAATAGCTATTATCCACTCAAACGTTCCAACACTGTGGATAATAGCTATCAGTCTTCGCTCGTTTAAGAATAGACTATTATTGGATAATCTTGATTTTCTTTCAGGAAAGAAACCTTGACTACCAGGCAGGTCCGAGAAAATGAACGTGTATTCTCTGACTGCTTGTTGAAATTAGAGATAATACGAAAAGAATGTCAGTTTCTGTTTAACATGTAAGAAACTTCCACTACAAAGAATGGAGGAAAATTCTTCTGACTTAATTAAATTATGTTACCGATTACTTTACCCATGACGACCTAGATGATTCTACCTATCCTGCTCCAACATAGCTAAAATGAATTATGAAAGTAATTTTAATTACTTAGTGTGGAACGAAAGAGTGAAGAAATAGAGTGAAATGTGGAATCATCAATATATTCTATTGAGGAAGGTAAGAAATAAGTATCAAATATCAATCACCGCTGGATGAAACTTCTCTTTCAATATAGTAGAATTAAAGGGAGAAAACTTAGATGGGTAAATTACCCCGCTACAATGCCTAAACTTATTTGTATCTACCCAATGCTTTACCAATACCAATACTACCAATTCTCCCCTATCGAATTCCGTAAAGAAAAATAAAGTAATTCCTTCAAAAGTAATTGAAAAGTTCATTGAAATCTTAAATTTTTAAATACGCAAGAATGGGAAAATGATAATTTCGTATAATGCTTCAATTTTTCAGGCGCTTTTAAAAAACATGGATTGCTGATTAAAGAGCGAAGGACATATTCATGACAGATTATTCATTCAATGGACAAAAATTCCTAAGTTGGGGTGAAATGTTAATTCCATAAATGCATTGAATTTTTAGGACCCTTTGCTTCTCACGATTAATTCATTAGCTAAAATTTTATGGACTGCTGAAAACTCGGCAATCTGCTAAATTTATATTGAGGGATATGTCATTGATTTAGTTAAATATGTTTGTTTAAACAGCTGTGTATTTGTTTCGAATAATTACATAAATAGATTTGCTTTTCCAGTATGATATATTTTATATTATCAAGCAAGCTGTTGTCGGTAGAAGGCCGTTTTGCATTTTTTTTTTCAAATCACATATTTCCAGATTATTCCAGAACATATTTTATTATAAAACAGAGTAAAGTTACATGCATGATTATTTTTAGTTTGTAATAACAGTTCATGATATGGGATTCTATATTTTTCAACAAAGCTTTACAAGCAGTGAAGATGGATTTTAGAAAAAATTATTTCTAGTTCTACTCGTATATTTTTTTCTACACAATGTTACTTTCGTACTCACTCACTCCTACTCTTGTAGTTTTTTTTTAATTTTCAATATAAATCTGATTACATTTTAATTAAAAAGAGCAAAGAACCCTGATGTTATTAATGCTTGCGTGACCACCATCTGTTACCTAATGAAACTTTTCATCCATTTTTCCAAGGATGTAAAAGTTCAAAAGGATCGTTATAGTTTGAGACATTGTAAGTAACTCTTATTAGAATAATACGTAATACGTTGCTTCAAAACGAAATGAAATCCATTTAGAACAGTTATAAAACTTGATTTTTCCCAGTTGTACCTGTAACATTAAAAATTAATGAAATAAATAATCTGTGGATATTTTCATCGACAAATTTTTATATAATTTTCAGTGGAATATTCTCTTCAACTAATCTGAATCATATCGACAAAGTTCACCAATCGACAAAGTAACCCTATATAGCATATAGAAACCCTTTTATACTGAGGCTCTAGCTCTATCCCCCATGCGCATTACAGTCTTTATTTGTAAAAGATCACATTTTCCAATCCATTTAACATTAGGACTTGGTGTAACTGAAAGCGTATTTTTTCATTCGTGTGAGAAATATTCAGTTGTGGCAATAATGAATAGTCAAATTAGTCTGTCGGGAGGTCCCTATTTCTGGAAAAAAGACGATGCTGTAAAGCCTGGCGCTCTCAGGTAAGAATAGAAACATTCATTAAACCTATAGCTTGATTTATTACCTTGACCTCGATTTAAATCGAACGCGGATTATCCTGAAATATGCAGCATTAATTTACCAGATTTGCTAACTCCAGAATTGTAAATGCGGCATATTTTAAAGTATGTTTGTATAATTAGTGATTTAGCGAAGTCAGAGCTGAAAATAATCCCCTCAATTAACAATTATTGGAATTGGTTGGAGATCGTTAGTGAAATAATGGTTAGGTATTCAATTCAGAAGACGTCAGAGCTGGGAGGTAACATTCAGAGAAACTTGTCAAGAGATAAATCAGTAAGCAATTAATTTAATTAATTATTTCTTCAATAACAAAAAAGAACTAGGTGATACATTGTTCAAGCACAATATCTTAGTCAGCATTTGGAGGATTGATAATGCTTCCAACACGTCATCCAATGGTTACCAAGCTGCATCAGGTTGGGATTTTTCACACTACAACTAAATTCACACGTTCCAAGTTACTTCCTCAATCTCAGTTACCGTAAGTCGCTCAAGTCCTTTTCATATTTTCTTATGATTCTAGAAGATCGCCTTTTTTTTGTATTGGGATAAATGTGGACACCCCCCCCCCCCCCCCCCCCGTGATCAGAATGGGTGGATATTTCTCTTGCCTATAATAAAAGTATTGGGTCCGGGAGACCTCTTCACTAATTCTGGTGGATTGAAGGGTCGCACTCCAAAATTTTTCCTGATTTTGATTGGGGACAACCTTTGGAAATTCCAAAATGATTTCGGTTTTATTTTTGCATTTCAGCAGCCCTATTCTTAATTTTTCTGCTTTACTGGATCTAAATTCAAATAAAACTGTCCAAAATTTTTCTACAGGGTGATACGTGAAAGCGTGCAGAATTACCCCCGCTTTCCAAATAATATTTTCTTGTAAGTTCTAATGAGCAAATTTCGTATCTTGATGTCTCACCTCGAGACAGTTCACAGATTTTCTATTTATCATCATTACCAAGATGATCTAAAAAAATCCACTGTTTGCTTTTGAAGGGCATAACTTTTTTCCTCGTCAACATATTTTTTTAAATTTTAGTCTCATGTTGTAGCCAAGACTTCAGGCAAAAAATGCATGAACGAAAATTGACTCAGGCCAAACGATAAAAACAAAATATTGCAAACAAAATTACTTTTCTGGAAACAGGTTTTGGGAGGAAAACTGAATGAAAATTAACTTCTCCGAACTAGCCTTCATTTCTAAAAAAATTAAGAATTTTCTTGCTCACACGAGATGAAACATGTTAAACATTTACATTTTACAACCAAATTACATCTGCATGTCTTCAGGTAGGTGGAATTATCGCTCTTTTTTACCCGAGAATGGTTCGTACCGTCGTTACGAAAATTGTAACAATCTCTATAGCTTGTCAAGTCATGCAAGTAAGAAACTGAATTCAAGCGAATTTAAATTAAATTTCGTTTTATGCAGTAATAAAAAGCAGAAAAGTGTAAAAACTGTAAAATTATCGTAATTATTCTGTAGGTAGAATCGGTTGGTAATAACATAATAAAGTATAGGTAACACAAAAATACAATACTTTGTTGAGCCGCCCCTAGCTTGTACTACTGCCTCAATTCGTCTAGGTATGCCTGCAATTAAATTGTTGATGAACTCCTGAGGGATGCACTCCTGTTGATGAACTACGACTCATTTTTCCTGGACCGCATCCATTAATTCATCCAAACAACAACAGCTCTTCTCTTTCCTTTAATTTCAATTTCATCCTGCTTCGTACATTCTCTATCTGATTCAAGTCTGTGTCGTTGTCGTCAACAAGAATAATGCTATTGCCCAAATTTTCTCTTATACACAAATCCCTGTATCGTTCATGTTCTGCTTTCTCAACAATTCATGGTAATTCCACCCCAGATAGTCACTCCTCCACCCCCTAAAGCCTCGTTGCCTCCGTGTTTTCTTCCACACAACTTTCATTCCTTCTCCGCCATATACCAAAACCCTTCCATCCGATCGAAACAGATTAAACCTACTTTCTTCTACAAACAAGCATCAAATTCATTCGGCTTTTTCCCAGGTTTGGTGATATTCAGCCCACGCCCTTCGAGTACCCCTGAGGACCGGTCTCAATGATTGGGAAGTAACCCGTCGTGTGGAACTAAGACCGACTTCATTTGGTCGATTCCTGAGTCATTTAACACCTTCGTGAAAGTGGCAGTGCGCGGTCGGGGCGCAATTATTCTTATAATTCTGTCTTGGGCTGCTGTTGTTTTCTCTTGGGCCATAGTGGATTCCACTATTTCTCAGTATGTTCTTTGGATGGTCCTTGCTGAGCAGTTCAACACACCTGGAATGTTACTAATCGAACCTCCACCTTCTGTCATTTTATTTTAAGTGTTTACCCTGTGTCAAAGGTTTGTCCCTGGGTTTTCTATCCTGAAGTTTTCGTTTAAATACGAGACTATAATAAAATTCCCAAAATCTGTTGGCAAGGAAAAAAATTTGCACTTCTAGAGCAAGCAGTTGATTTTTGAGATCGCCCTTTGAGATCACCCTGAGATCACCTTAGGTGTGAAATCGTAAAGTTGAAAACCGTTTCGAGGTGATACATCAAGCTTCGAAATTTGCTCATCAAAACTTACAAGAAAAATTTATCTGGAAAACAGGCGTCGAAAACCGTGGAGTAATTTTGCTCGTCTTCACATATTACCCTACCCAGCAGGACAGGTAAAATAAACAGCTCGTAAACAGACCAGGGATATCTATTTTTTTTTATTTTTTCAGTCGATGAAGTCGGACCTTCCCTGTCTTGACATGTGTCTTAGGTGGGGTCGGGGTGGGGGGGAGGTGAGGGCACGCTTTTAAAACTTACTGAAAATGAATTTTATCGGAAAAACGGGTATATCTGAGCCGGATTTGATCTGACAAAAAAATTATGATATCAAAAATTGAAGAGCTTGATTAAACACGGAAGTTCGTTCCGACCTGAACCCTTTAGCTCAACTGGTTCGCGAAATATTGCGATATTAAGGGTGCAAAAATGAATAAAAATTTTACTGACTTTTGCTCGGCAGGTGGTGGAGTTAGGGCGTCAATTTTTTGCGAGAGGAAGGGTGCCACCGAGTACTTTGACGGGCCGAAGGGAGGGGGTGGTGGGCTAATTAGGAGGAGAGATATGGGGGTGAGAAGAAAAATACGGAAACGCTCGTAAAAAGTTTATTTATTGACCTACAGAGACCAGGCACTGCTCATTTTCTTCGTTTTTTTATCTGCTACCCACTACCCGGTAGTCATGACAAAAAAAAATAAATAAATAAAAAAAAATAAAAAAATTCGCAAATGCGCGCTTGGCGCGCAATTAAAAAAAAAGTCATTTTTTTTCTCGTTTTGGGGGTGAAGGAAGGGGGTGGGGAAAATTTTTTTTTCACCACTGAACGGCATTTTTTTTATCTTTAATTTGAGCCCCACTTGAACCCAATCCGACCATAATAAGAGCACAACGAACCGACAAAGTCTAGAGAAAGTTGGAAAACACTCTTTCATCCATTCTCGAAATAATTTTCCTACCTGAAGCAGCCATGTGCTGCACTCGCTTGACCATGAATAGATCGAGATGCAGTCTTTTGTGTAGCGCCTCTTTCTATTGTGTACCTGCCTATTGTTTTCGTGAACCCGGCGTGTCATCCCGGGAAAACAATAGAAGGCTAGCAAGATAAGAGAGCGAGACTGAGAATGAAAAACAAGGCCAACAACGGCCCAAATGTAAGAAAAATCGACCCGCCAGCAGATGAAAAAACAGTAACTCGATGTGTTTTTTCATTCCCGATCGTTCAGCGATCAAAAGCAAGCAAGAATTTTCAAAATCGATCCATAATTGAGCGAGGTACGAGCGAACAAGCATTCGAAAATAAATTCCGAGCGCGCGTTCTGTGACCGTGACTGTGTCCGGAGTATAGACAAGCGGAGAGCGTAAGCTCTGCCCACGGCTGCTCGGGTATCTTTCTCGCCCGGTTTAAAGAGAGATCTTCATGTATAACTCGCGCGCGCGGGCAAGATACGCACGAAAAAAAAAACAAATAAATAAATAGATAAATAAATGTCTTCTCTTTCCAATGAGCCTAACAGGAACCCCTAACCACTCTCCGTTCGCCCGCAATAAAGCCTAGACTTTGCCGGTTCGTTGTGCCCTTATTTAGGGTCGGATCGGGTTTAAGTGGAGCTCAAATTAAAGATAAAAAAAAATGCCGTTCAGTGGTGAAAAAATTTTTTCCCCACTCCCTTCCTTCACCCCCAAAAACGCGAGAGAAAAAATGACTTTTTTTTAATTGCGCGCCAAGCGCGCATTTGCGGAAATACATTTTTTTTGCCATAATAACTACCGGGTAGTAAATAAAAAAACAAAGAAAATAAGCGGTGCCTGGTCTCTGTAGGTCAATAAATGAAGCGTTTCCGAGCGTTTCCGTATTTTTCTTCTCACCCCTATATCTCCCCTCCTAATTGGCCCACTAGCCCCTCCCTTCTGTCCGTCAAAGTGCTCGGTGGCACCCTTCCTCTCGCAAAAAATTGACGATCCTAACTCCACCACCTGCCGAGCAAAAGTCAGTAGAATTTTTATTCATTTTTGCACCCTTAATATCGCAATATTACGCGAACCAGTTGAGCTAAATGGTTCAGGTCGGAACGAACTTCCGAGTCAAGCTCTTCAATTTTCGATACCTTAATTTTTTGTCAGATCAAATCCGGCTGAGATATACCCGTTTTTCCGATAAAATTCATTTTCAGTAAATTTTAAAAGCGTGCCCTCCCCTCCCCCCCACCCCGACCAAACCTAAGACACATGTCAAAAGACAGGGAAGGTCCGACTTCATCGACTGAAAAAATAAAAAAAAAGAGATTTCTCCGGTCTGTTTACGAAATACCGGTCCTGCTGTGTTATGTGAGAAACGAAAGTGAAATTACTTAAAGTTATCTCCAATCAAAATCAGGAAAAAATTTGGGGTGAGACACTTTCATTTATTGTGCGTGGTGTAGTAAGTATAAATAGATGATAGACAAATTAAAACCAAAAGTGTTGGATTTTTTTTTGATAAGAGGCAGCTAACTTTATTTACATTGGAGTAGCGTGTAAATAATATAATAACGGTAAACATATTATCACGTCCACGAGAGAATATTCAAATAGAGCTGAAAATATAATCATTAATGAGAATTGTTTGAGTTAATAGATAATTTATTTACTAATAATGGGTTATAATTCAAAACAGACCAAGTAGTTTTGTCTTGTATATTTCGAGATCGATAAATTCTGTAATATTCCATTGTGAGCTGGAGTGTTCGAGACATGTACTTAATTTACCTGAACATCTATTCAGTTTACGTTGATTACGTCAGCACACTCTGCTCACGTCTTGGAAATAGTTACTTTGAGTTAAATGCTATTCAAATTTACGTTAGAACACTGCAATATCCTGGTACCGGTAAGTTGACGACAAACTTCTCGAACTTCTCATACAGAATCAACTATATTACATCAAGTGATAACTTGCTTAGGTACAGGATGTTATCGGAAAACCATCATCTACTCTCATTTCTTAAGACGCTTTTTAGGAAAGCTGCTTAATCCTATTGTCTCAATCTTTTGCTGTTACACATATTTATGTCGTCATATCCTCGTTTACTGATGGTACGTAAAAAATCAAAGGATAATTTCATCACTACTGAATTTGTCGATTTTCAACAGTATCACATGCAAGCTAAAATCCCGCCAGTATTATATAATTTATAAAAATTTTTGATGGATGGTCTTGAAATAACATCCTTCCAAGTTTACATATGACTGACATCCCTCTACTAGGAGGAAGTGTTTTTTAAACTTATTTTTGGTATCATAAATATATTTTTCCATACAATTTTACTCGACAAAGCTGCTCCGTGTATAGGTACCTATGCAAGATATGTAGGTATGCTTCAGCTGCCAAGACCTCGCTATTATTACAGCATAGGACGTAGATTACAGGATAAGGCTTGCCATGTCTGTGGTCGTTGCGGATCTTGAACAGATCGACGTGTGAATAATGTACCATCGATAAGCCGCATCACTGAATTGCCCTATGAATCCCTATCGGTACTTATTAACAATTCATAGCCTGTAATAGACCAGTGCCAATCTGCTCCATCCTTAGAGCAAACATTCTGCAGGTAGAATTTCATAAAAATTTTACTTCGTGGGAAAGAATGTAAACATCACGAAATGCTAACGGCAGATACAAAGTAAATGTTAAGTGTTATTATAAGACAAAGGATGATAAATAAGGAATGCGAGGAGAAGAAAAACAATCTGACCAGAAAACTTTAAACATTTATTGTTCAAAACGATTGATCAATGTTTAATTGGAAATTCTTGGAGCAGACTTATAAATAATAATTATGGAACACAATAGCAAGGACCATGTGTACATTGCTTGTACATTTTAATTCTTGACTCACTGGATTTCATTCAATAATTCATTAGCTGTTATTAGATCTTTAGGGCATACACAGGACTTCAGATAACCGCATAGCATCTAGGGGGATCATGAGGTCTCGGGCGCCAACTTTAACCACCACTGCAGGAAATAGCAAGTCTTCAAGTATTTCTTGCAGAATTTGCATTTTTTACGACCCTAAGAATTTGGTACAATTTAAGGGGGTAATTTTTTCAGTAAACTGCATCAATGTTCCAAGTTTTTCCATAAAAGTAGAAGTTCTATCCTGAGAGTAGATTTTCAATATCAGATTTGGTTTCCAATTTACCTGTGCAAAGTTGTAATACTTCAAGTAATCCCGCAATTTGTCCCCTAAGCCAGTACTTGCTCTAAAGATTTCTCCAACAATTGCGGCTTACAACGGTAGCGCCGCCTGGCACTTTCAGGATCAGGTGGCAATCAGGTTCAATGAGACGCGTAAGTTTGCTTTGGTTGTGGATCTAACTTTAAAGTTGCCAACTATCATTCATCTCGTGTTATTGAATTACGGATAGGTAAATTGATGATATTGCGGCGAAACTAATTTTCCAGTCAAAGTTTCATATACTCGTCCAAAATTGCCTGACTGCGCGTTGTGAATTAATATTATAATAGTACACATACAATGCTTTAATGCATTAATTTGAAACTTGTGTATGGATTTACGCACGGATGGGAATTTTGTAACATCATTAGGAATAAACGCCTAAAGGTATTTTCGAATTGAATTGGAAATTATCATTCAGCGATGGCCGGTAAACTCAATGAAACATAAAATTGATAAATAAAATAAGATACATTATGGTAGAGCTTTAATTTAGATTTTTATAAAAGAATTAAAATCTAGAAGGGTGGTAAATTTAAAAAAATCTCCCATGGCGTTATACCGGGAGATTGGCTTCGTTAGTGCACTGAGGAAGTCTTCGTTAAAATTTCCGTTATAAAATAGGTACAGTACCTTTAAATAAGTACATCTCAATAGTTTTGGAGCGTTATGAGATTCGGATGAATAGTAAGACAAACGAAAGTAATACTATTGAATAGAGAAAAGATTACCGATTATTTTGGAATCAAACAACAGGGGAAAATAATGTTTATTTATATTTTTAATCAATAATTAATGATTCAGCGAGTTTGTCTTATTCCAGGCCTCACGTGACAATTGAAAGAAATTTTGATTCGCCAGCCTCTCAGTGTGCTGAATTCAGCAAAGCTCTGCCTGATCATTTATTCTCATAACCCATTGCTTCAATCATTTTATTAATTTGTTTTCATTTCACTTTCATTCAGATAAAATAATCACCTCATTGAATAGCTTTACATGTAGAATTGCACGCTTCTAATAATTAGTTTCATATGACGTGTTGCATGGTTGTAGGACTCAGGCTAATTTTCATTTTAGATATAATTTTGAAATATGTAAGTATGTAGGTACAGAATAAGAATTAAAACATGATTGAGTTCTGCTGATCTTAAAATTAAGCGTTTCCTCAAGCACTAGTTGGTAGGTAATTGAAGCCTACTTCGCAACTATAACTATGAATTAATAAACACCTCTGAATTCTTATATTGGAACCTTCGCTGAGTTATTTTAGGCAAAAGTATAAGCGGAGACCCAGCTAGCAGATGTCTCCTGAGGGGAATTGACCTCGTCACCTGTAAAGGGAAAATAAAGTTGGCGTCCGAAGGTTAGTACAAATAATACCTGTATATTGCCAACATAAAAACTTCAGCGGAAATATAAACGTTACAGATTAACACCATACAGCACTGTTTTCAGGAGAAGTATTTCAAGTTATATTTATTTGAGATATTATTGGTTAGAATCTTGAATTTCATGAAATGAATCCCTATACAGGTGTCCCAGCTTATTCGAAGCGGTTTCTGTAGGCCAAACGATTGATTTTTTCCAAAAAAAAATTTGCAAATTCAAGTACAGGATCACAATGGCCATAATTTAAAATTATTTTGGAGTATACAGAGTGTCCCATATGATAGTGGCATATCAAAGTTGTAACGTACATTTTGTACGTACTGGCTAAATGCCAGCGACCCGGAGACAACCGCGGTGTGCGCGTCGCATAAGTGAGTGATGGTGGCTTTTAGTGCGATGCAAATACGGCCGGCTGGAGGCCTCAAGTTCGTCGACCTCGACTGTCGAGTTTCGGCGACCTCGACTGTCGAGTTTCGATCCGGTACGCCGATACCTGAGATCTCACCTTTTTTTTCTCTCCTGAAAAAAAAAAACGCTTGAAGAAGGTCGTTTTGGCAAACACCTGCAATTTCCACCAAAATGACGTCGTGAACTTTCACGTAAAATATTATAAACATCGTCTGTGTTTTTGGCTTGGTAAGTGACCTAAAATGGTTCTTTTATTATTGTTTTAATTGTATAAATCATATTTCCTTTTAATACAAAGAGTAAAACAGCAATTAATCCGATCGAGTTTCGCCCGCATGTAAAATTTGTTGATCACATTTTTATCTTAATTGTCTTGAGGATGGGACATAATTTTATGTAACCCTGGTAGGCCAGAACTCGATCGGACCGTTAACACCACCAAGAGTGTATCTGATACATACTGAAATTTCAGCTTTTCTTGTGGGAGCAAGTTTTCTTACTGGAAGCAACTTTTCCTTGGAGCAAGTTTTCTTAGGGGAGCAAGTTTTCCTACGGGATCAAATTTTCTTTGGAGCAAGTTTTCTTACGGGATCAAGTTTTCTACAGGAGCAAGTTTTCCTACTAGACCGACGTTTCATACCGGAGCACACTCTTCATACCTGAGACCACTTTGCCGAGAAGTGCACCTGATCCAGGGACACACATTGGTAGTACTGGAGCTGCTGATCTGACCCCCGCAACAGCTGAACCAATAAATAGCAGCCGAACCTGAGCCACCCAGAGCCCCGGCTGAAAACCTTCATCCTCGCACAGGAGAGCCTACGAAGAGAAGTGCCTTCACTGGTCCAATTTTACCACCCCTTTCATTCGGCTGATCTCAACGTTTTTTATTTTGTTAACCGTGCTCAAGATTATGTGATACTTAATAGCTGTGATTTTTTTAAATAAAGAGTACCTGTTGTTCTGCTGACCCGCTTGTTATTGTTGACCCTCTTAGATTGGCAACTCAACCCACGACCCTTGTTGTCTTTTATTGTCTCATGCTCTCAACGGTTATTTTTCCCCTCTAGGGTAAAATATTCGTTTCAAAGTTATGTTATTTTTTAAATGGAATGCTCCTATGTTATTGGGTTACAGGGTTATTCACGGTATACACCACGGAAGATTATGGCCGTGTCTCTGGATTTTAGGATCATTTTATTTTTGGAGTGGATAGAGATCCGGCAGAGGTACTTTTTAAAATTATATTCATAATGTACAGGGTGTCCCAAAAGCATGAAACATATCAAAGGTATGTTTTTTTAAATTGAATGCTCCTATGTTATTGCATTTTTAGATTGTCTGAAAAGAAAAAATAAGATTGGTTTTTACATTTGGTGTTTAAATTCAGAAGTTTTTGAGTTATAAACAAGTGAAAATCGTCATTTTTCAAGTTCAAGGCCCTGTACAACGAAAACGGTTCAAGATAGAGAAAAACGGCTTACATGTCCCTATTTTAAGTTTTTATGTACTATCCTATGGTAAAGAAACATTTTTACTTTCTTTGATTTTTTTATTTGGCGACATGTGGAGAAAACTCAGAATTTTTCAAATTATTTATCACCCTGTATAAACATTTCATCTACATGATAGGATAGTACATGAAAAAGTAAAATAGGGACATGTAAGCCGTTTTTCTCTATCTTCAGCCGTTTTCGTTGTACAGGGATTTGAACTTGAAAAATGACGATTTTCACTTGTTTATAACTCAAAAACTTTTGAATTTAAACACCAACTGTAAAAACCAATCTTATTTTGTCTTCTCAGACAATCTAAAAATGCAATAACATAGGAACATTCCATTTAAAAAATCATAACTTTGATATGCCACTGTCATATGGGACACTCTGTATACTCCAAAATAATTTTAAATTATGGCCATTGTGATCCTGTACTTGAATTTTCAAAAAGTTTTTTGAAAAAGTCCATCGTTTGGCCTACAGAGACCGCTTCGAATAAGCTGGGACACCCCGTATGTAGAATTATTGCCAATAATTTGGTAGTTAAATCAGTAAAAATATTTTTTAATGAAATTACTCGTTAACTAATAAGATATTAATAGTATACAGGGAACTTAGGAAACAAGATACCAAAGATTCACTTAAGGGGTTGGGGTCCTATTGATTTATACCCGACTTGAAATAAGATAGGAGTACTACAAGTAGTACGTCTGTAGGGAAACGCCAGTGAAATTTACCCCAAGCGTTAGAGTGTTAGTTAACTTATAATCTCATCTTCTTGGTGGAAATCTTGGTAACTCGGAAGTATTAAAAGCGACCTCACGACACCGAGTTGCTGGTAAGTCACACCGTCATCATGCCCGACAAAGTAGTCGGAAAGTGAAAGCTGGAAAGCCAATTTCCTTATTACGGAGGCTCCGATGATGGGATGTATTTCTATAAGAAAGGCAAGTCCGATATAAATTCACCTTAAGCGGAACGTTAGTAAAAGGCCTTATCTTTGTGAACGTCTTAATGAGTTTCTAAAAACTCATTTCATCCAAAATGTCCAGAATGAAAACGTAAAATACATTGAGTGGAACAGTTTGTCTTTAAGTTGAGCCTGAGGAGTGGAACGTTAAATAAACACTGCATAAGTAAATTTTTGGAGTACAGAACATTATTTGCGTCGTGAAATTTTTTACACTACTTGAAGTTCGCACAAATCCGTCGCAATTTTTTGCACGAAAACTGTACCATCGAATTTTTCAGGATACGACGAACTCTGGAGTTTTTTTGGTGGGACGACTTCCCACTTTAAACTTCTATAAACTTGAGAGAAAGCCTGAGATCAAGTACGGGTCGTTTTATTTTCAATCCGAATGCTCGAGGAACTTTATCGAAATACTTCTGATCTTACGCGATGCAAATTGAAATTGAAACTCATCTTTTTGTGTTTACTGAAATGACTTCGCAGCCCATTTTTATCGAAACGTCTGAACAGACCGAGGCATCCTCATTTCAGATCAAAGTTGCGGAATTTACCAATCATCTTTACTATTCCCTACTTCCGAAGTTTATCTAGTGCCTGATACAGGTAAATTTGTTCAAAAACCAGATGTTTTCCTCATGTATAGCTGCATCTAACGAATAAACTCTTATTGATGTGTTTATAATGTTCTCTTTCATTATCAAAAGTTTACTCGTTGTTGAAATACAAGTTCTTCTTAAGGAGAATTTTAATTTGAATTTTTTCGTGTGAAACAAAAAGAAAAGTTTTTTCAGATTTTTCAAACGAAGGTCATGCTGTGCCCCATTTCCAAGGTCTTCCTAAGAAGAACAATTCCCCAATTTTCACATGTATATTCGTGAATCCAAAAAATTATGGCGTTTTTGTTTTAATTTACAACGCACAATAATAATTATAATGTGGGTACCTTGCGTGCGGAATAGGCGGCACACTTCGTGTATGGTTTGGACCAAAGGGTTTTGGGTGTACATGTTTTCTATAAACTGGATAGATGAAAGTGAGTTTGTACATACAAAAACTTTATTATCAGCATTTGTTAACACTTTCACAGCACGAAGTATTCCGTATAATTCTCTAGTGTATATGCTGCAGTGATTATCGAGTCGATGAGTTGATAAGGTGACTGCAGCCGTGGTGACATCGCAACTGACATCGGTTACAGATTTTGAGGCATCGGTGTAAAGGATTTTTTAGGGTTTCTTTAGAATTATGATGAAAGTTTCATGTTTTCTGTGTTTGCTCAGTGAAATGTTTTGAGCCGGAAGGATTTTGAGCCATGGTGGTATGGCTGACAAAGGGTAAAAAGTGTTTCTGCAAAGTTGCCGACTCTCAGTAAGCGTTTTAGACTTTTTTTGATTGGGTGTGCGGTCTGGAAGAACTAACATGTAATTCTTGGACTGAAATAAGGATGCGACAGGACTATTTAGATTAGCTGACACTTTGGCTCAGTACGATAGAAGCAATTGATCACGGCGTAGATGGAGAGAAAGTTAATGAGTTTCGCAGTAAAGGAATACGACGAAGCTGGACCTACAGGCTTCGAGGCAGATGCGAAGTGTTTTGCACTACACGCAGGGTCTTGAGAATTGTTATGCGAGCAGGAGGGACAATAGGACTTGCGAGGTCTAACTGATGCGAGCCTATTAAGACTCTTATACTCTGAGGAGGACTTATTCATCGACACCCCATTGAAGGTTTGCTAGAGCTTTCAGGATGTTCAGTCGACTTTGACATTTTCCTTTGATGTTCTGAATGTGTTTCCTCCATGTTAGTCTTCTGTTGAAAGCTACTCCAAGTGCTTGTATTTTTCCTATCTTGCAGAGTTTCGCCATTGTATGTGATGTTCGAGATTTGATTGTTTCTTATTCTGCTGAATTTTATATCTTATAGAGGAAATTTTTAAGTCTGTTCTATGCGCCCATTGAGATAGTTCGTTTACAGATTGTATGTGGTTGCTGAGCCTTTCCGTAAGCCGAATAGAATGAGATCGTCAGCATGGACGGCAATCCTTACTGGTGGTCTTACAGACAAACATACGTCATTTTTCGTCGAAAGAAATAGGATGGTACTCAGAACTGAACCTTGGTTCACCGTTCCCCAATATATGTAAATGGGAGGGTCTCCCATTGGAATCCACTTTAGATATTCTGTTGGGTAAGAAGTTTCTCCGGAAAGCTAAGATGTTTTCTCTAAAATTGATCTCTCTCAGCTTTCTTTAGACGGTGGATTTCAAAACAATATCAATAGCTATGTGTCAATGTCGAAAACTACAGCTATGGCATCGTGGCATCGTTTCTTGCACAAATGCTTCAGAATTTCAGTTTGTAACACGACAACTTTATCTAATGAGGTACTTCAGTGGAGTCTGATGTCGGACTGTGTTGGGTTGAGGATATTATGGCTTGTAAGGTACCAGAACAAGCGATTTTTGATCATTTTCTCCACCAACTTGCACATTGTGTAGGTAAGTGAAACTGGTCGATATGATTCTGGGTTGGTCGGGCTTCGGTTTGGTTTCCCGAAGGGTAAAATGATAGATCGCCTCCATAATAGGGATGGAATTTCTTGACTACACCAAATTTTGTTATATAATTCCAATAGTTTATTTTGGCTGGTTGCGTGGAAGGACCTGCTGTCGAGTTTTCACAGAAAGATAAGGCGAGGATAAGTTCTTGTTGAGTGAAGAGGGTGTTCAATTAATCGGAGTCAACTGGTTCTATAGAAGTTGTTGCTTTTGCGTTGAAAGTGGTCATCTGTGCTGTTTTCATCGTTAGCGAGAGGGCTAGTATCTTGCATGTTGCGTTGCATCCTTGCATGCTCTTGATTTTCGACCAAATTTGATTTGATTGTGTTTCAGACGACATCGTGGACACGAATTTCTCTTAGGATTTTTTGCTCTCTTTAAAAGTGCGTTTAGACGTAGCCTTCAGTTTCATAAAGCTGAAAGGTTTTTTAGGAATTGGATTCTTCTATTTTTGTTTAGAGCTTTTTTGCACTCCTGTACAGCAGTTCGAAAAAACTCTAAAAGGTTTGCAGTGAGGGGGTTTAATCTCTATTGAACCTATTAATTAGACTGTCAATAATTGAATATATTGCCTATTGCATGAAAAATAAACCAATAATTATGTTACTTGATATTACGCACTCATAAGAATTCTGCATTTATTATGAAATATCTTTCAGGAAAACATTAAAGACATACCTGAAAAATTAGCGGATATTACGATAGTGCTGATCCGTGATATATTGAATGGTTTATCACGGTTAAGATTTTTTTTTATTTAGTAGGAATCTCCCGTTAGAAGTCCATATTTTTTCAAGGGAAATTTAAATTTTTGTCAAACTCAAATATACCTCGAGCAATTTTACACTAGGGATGATTCATACGCCACCCAACGTAAACATGGTGTATAAAAGGGACTTCAAAGTGAATCAAGATTCGCAAGAGAAATTTCATTTTTGAACCAGTGAAATCAAACAATAATTTGAAAAATTCTGAAACAAAATAATACTACGTGAATAAAATTTAGCGTAAGATTACTTACCTTCAGCATAGCACTGATTCGTTCTTGTATATCTGAAAAAAAAAGAAACAAAATATAAAACAAACAGGCAAGTCTCCATAAAATACAAATAATTAAAAATGTTGAAAAATGAAATTTTACAAATTATTTGAAATTTTAGGACGTTTTTTTCTCTAGAAAATCAACTAGACAATGGAGATTTCCATCCTTCTTTTAAACTTTTCTTAGTCAAATAATTCTAAGGTCTCACTAAAATAACAATCCAGTAAATCTCCTCCGGATTTATATTAGAACTTCATTAGAATTACTGAGTCCCGGAATTCGTTATCTAACCTAATATTTCCTTCAAACAATAATTCTCGCCAGATATTCTAAACTAGAGTGAATTAACATACAGACTGGACGCAGAAACGTGGAGAATAGAAATTACATAAGAAGGGAGACTTAAATAACTGACAAGGATGCAATAAAATCTAATAGTGGAAAACGCGACTAGAATGAGAATACATTGAAAAAATAAAACCCTTGATAAATACAAATAATGTTAAATAATATTCTGTCACACACGTCCAATGCTCTCCTTCTAATCAATGCCGTTGTCTGCTTATACCTACAAGCTACGGAAGACCGCTACTTGTATGCTCAAAAATGGGCGGTGATAGTTACATCAATATCAAGCCCATGAGCCTGACCTAATGCACATAAGACATTCTAATCTTCTTTAAAGTAAATAATTAAGTATCATCATACTTAAATAATTAGTATTTGTACTTCCATTACGTTCATATAATTCAGTGTGATTACAAGAGTCCAAATGTTTCTCTGATTAATTATAGCTTTGTTTGAATAATATCCTTTGTTACCAGAATTCCGAAACAAACAGCAACAAGAAACTTCATGGCTCTTTATCCGTTCTACATCAGATATAATCCTTCAGGCTGACGCTCCGAAAGTTAGACACGAAACCGAATAGTTTGTATGAGAATGTAATTTGTATATTCGCGCGAAGAGAGGAGAGATATATTATGTACAGTAGTAAATATGTGGTGAATGGGATCTGCACGGCTCTTAATATCGGATGGATCGAACAATAAATTTAACAATAAATTATGTTCTAGAGAGGGGGTACGATTTTCCAAGAGCATTGGGTATTATTGAGTACCTATATAATGAGGTCTCAAGAGATGTGTGCTATATTATTACTATAATAGGTACTTACTTCTACCTACCAATACCAGAAATGTGAAATGAGGAGAGCTTTAGATACATCGTTGTTTCCCTTATATACAGGATGGCCCAGCGAAAACGTACCGGGCTTAATAACTTGAAAGCTGAAGATGTACGCGAAAAACGCCGAAACAGGACGATTTTGTTATCGAGGGGGACATATTATTTTCGTGACAAATTTGACTACCCAAGTTCACCCCCTTGGCAGGGGTAGCTACCCCTTTGCTTATCATCATAGGGAACAGATGTCGGGTGATATATCATTTTAAATCCACTCGAATTCTCTTTACAACGATATCCAAAATTTTGGGTTTCGCTCATATACAGGGTGGCCCAACGAAAACGCAACTCGCCTCAATAACTTGGAAACTGAATATGTACGCGAAAAACGCCGAAACAGGTCGATTTTGTTATTAAAGTAGGCATATTTTCGTGACAAATTCAACCACCCAAATTCACCCCCTTGGCAGGGGTAGCTATCCCTTTGCTTATCATCATAGGGAACAGCTATCGAGTGATACATCATTTGAAAGCTACTTGAATTCTCTTTACAACGATATCCAACATTTTGGGTTTCGCTTACATACAGGCTGGCCCAACTAAAAAAAATTTTTTGGGCCACCCTGTATGTAAGTGAAACCCAAAATGTTGGATATCGTTAAGAGAATTCAAGTAGCTTTCAAATGATGTATGTGAGTGGTTTTGCTTGCATACAGGCTGGCCCAACGAAAACTTTTTTTGGGCCACCCTGTATGTAAGTGAAACCCAAAATTTAGATATCGTTGTAAAGAGAATTCAAGTAGCTTTCAAATGATGTATCACTCAATAGCTGTTCCCTATGATGATAAGCAAAGGGGTAGCTACCCCTGCCAAGGAGGTGAATTTGGGTGATTAAATTTGTCACGAAAATATGCCTATTTTGATAACAAAATCGACTTGTTTCGGCGTTTTTCGCGTACATCTTCAGTTTCTAAGTTATTAAGGCCAGTTGCGTTTTCGTGGGGCCACCCTGTATGTGAGCGAAACCCAAAATTTTGGATATCGTTGTAAGGAGAATTCGAGTGGCTTTCAAATGATGTATCACCCGATATCTGTTCCCTATGATGATAAGCAAAGGGGTAGCTACCCCTGCCAAGGGGATACTAACTTAGGTAGTTAAATTTGTCACGAAAATATGTCCCCCTCGCTAACAAAATCGACCTGTTTCGACGTTTTTTGCGTACATCTTCAGTTTTCAAGTTATTAGGCCCGGTACGTTTTCGCTGGGTCACTCTGTATATATAATAATATAGTTCAACCCAGGATGGAAACTTGAGTCTTCTTTTAAAAATTGGTGAATTTTAAGGTATTGTAAAAGATATTTTCAGATCATTATGCATTTCTTATAATTATTATGACGTCATTTTTGCCGAAGTCTACAAGCAACATTTTAGGGTCTCCGAAAATGCACAACCATTGAACCAACCTTTTATCCACGATATAGATAGGTTATGGTGTACAAACTGGCCGCTATCAAGTGGCACACACGTCGGATGGTGGTTTTAGTTTCACTGGCGGCCGCCGCCCGGCGCTACTGTAACCTTTGGGCCTAAATTAAAATATTATTTGTTTTTAAACATCGTGGTTTCAGCATTGAACTCGTGAGTTTTGGTTCGGGGAAGAACATAAAAACAATGATTCTGCGCTATTAAGTAAAGTGACAATCGACACAACGTAATGCAGACCGGTTCGTCCTACCCCGCGAATATTATTGAAGTTGTACCCAAGTGATGAATTTTTTATTTTTATTTTTTATTGAAAATGCACATGCATTGCAGGGAAATCCCTATGACACTCTGGGAGCGGTGCATGAGCGGAGATATCGATTCACGTTGGCCTTGAATCTCTGTATGCTGCGATGACACAACGCTGCAACTTTGGTTCCGACATAGTTCTGTGTTGCCCCTGTATCTATTAGAGCTCTAAACTTGTGGGTTCCTATTATTAGGAGAATAAAGGCCTTGGGTCGTCGGGGGCTGGTTCTGCGGCTGCTGGCAGTGGTTCTGTGTTCCTGTCTTGTACTGTGTTCGCGGGCTGATTCGGTATGTGAGGTTCTGTTCTCTTCTGCTCTGTTTCGATGTGCCGCTGTGTCTTGTGAACTCTTGCCGTGCTGCTGTGTTCTGGAATGTTCTCGTCTGTTCTGTTCGGTTCTGCTGTCTTTCTTGATCTGTTCTGTTCTGTCTGCTTTGTTCTGCTCTGTTCTGTCTGTTCAGTTTGGTGCTTAGTGGCGCACTGTTCTGTCTGTTCTGGTATTTCTTTCTGTCCGTTTCTGTGCTGCTGGCTCTGATTTGTCTTCTATTCTGCTCTGTATTCCTGTGCATTCTGTTCTCAACTGTTCTGCCTGTTTTGCCTGTTCTGGTTCTGTTCTCTTCTGTCCTGCTGGTTCTGATTGTCTCGGTTTGCTCTCTGCTCTGTGCTGTCTTGCAGCCTGTTCTGTTCGCTTTTCTGTTCTGTACTGTTTTGCCTGTTTTGCCTGTTCTGCTTGTTTCGCCTGTTCTGGTTTGTTTTCTGCTCTGTACTGCTCTGCCTGACTTGGTTTATTTTCTGTTTTACCCTGCTTTGTTTGCTCTGCCTGTTCTGTCCTGTTCTTTGTTTTGTACTGTTCTGCTGGTCCTGCGCAGCATCACTGTATAAACAGTAACTCTTCTCCATTGCATGTGGACTCCTATTCCAAGTTGTTCTGCTGGCTGTACTTGTGGCAAGGACGATTGACCTGTGGACTCTGTCCTCTTGGCTGACTTGGGGCTGTCAGTGATTGCGGACTCGCGGAGGTTGATGGCCAATATATAGCGGCGGTTCTTTCTCTTTCGAGAGACTCGAACGCGCAGGCTACATCTAAGAGGTGTGATATCGATGTGACCTTATGCAGGTGGAGGTGGATGCGATACTCTGGCCGCATATTCCTCTTCACTCTCTCGAACTCCTGGCTGGGTTACATCGATCCGTCCCGTCGCATCAGGGTCCGTATTTCCGTGACGTATCCCCTGATCGACTCGTTGGGCCTCTGTTTCCTGGCTCTGATTTCTTCCTCCAGCGCCAATCGGTACTCGTATGGGAGGAACGCGCTTTTGAAGCTCCTGTCGAACTGGTCCTAGTCCTCCCAGTCGTGCTTGTTGACCGTGTACCAGAGCAGCGTTTCCCCTTTTAGGAGCACTGGTAACGCCTTCAGCATGCCGCTTTTCGGGAAGTTGTACGTGCTTCGTAACTCTTCCAGGCGTTCGATGAAGAGGACCGCGTCGTCTTGCTTGTGGTCGAATTGCAGTCCCCATTCGAGGGCTTGGTCGATTATATCCACTTGTGACGGCTGGTGGTACCTGGCTGGTGCTGCTGCCGGTCCTCTTGCAGATTGGAGAGCCAGTTTTATTCGTGCTACATCGGCTTCTAATTCGGCGATTCTGTTTTGCCCGGTTCTGTCGACCATCTTGTGTCCTGGTTCTGTTCCTGTTCGCTTCTGTTACAGTTCTGTTACTCTGTCGAGTGCTGTATTATGTTACTGACGTCTTGAATATTCGGCGGCAATCTTGTTCTTCATCCCACTAGATACTGTTACTGTCTCCTTCTGGTCCTGTGACTGTACTTTACTGTGTGCTGTGGCTGAAGAGTTTAGATTTAGACGTTGGGCGCCAATCTTGTAACGGGATTTTCTGAAGGTAGAGGTGAGTTCCCAGGAATGGATATCTGCCCCTTAGTACCCGCGACAAGTCAATTAAAAATTATAATCTTTATTTACAAGTATGCCTATTTACACATATACATATAATCTGGCAATGCTAATATTGATAACTAATGTATCCTGTGGGCCGGCTCTCGTCCTCCACGGTCAGTCTAATTGGTCACAGATAGCCGCGTCTGGGCGCGCGCTAAGCTGATTGGTCGTTAACTGCTGCCACTGTCGATCAGTTCACGGCCGAATCTTCAACGCTAGTCGTCCGCTCGCAGTCGCACCGTGCGTGTCGATCGCTGTATTCTCCGGAACATGCGCCGGGAAGATATCTGGGAGAATATTCTCCGACGGCGGGGCTACCTGAAACAAAGCCCGTGCCCGATGCCTCAATATGACTTCGGGACGGCTGTTACTGGATCCGGCCCTCAATACAGGCCGGGTAGGGACTGGAGGGATCAGCCGGTACCTCAATACAGCGCCGGTTGATTCCCTATACTGATCGGTTGCCGGCCAGAGTTCACTTCACTCTGGTCGATCTCCCGATGCCGGGTTACAGTTAGGTTCAACTGATTTCATCGACCTACTGTAGCCGGCTATGTAAATTGGATGGGTGCACTCACTACATGCCCCAGATGATCTCCGAGCTCAATTCACAAGGAGAGAGAGTTGTTCGCGAGTTAGTACCTCGGATCCTCTGGTCAGCTCTTCAGTTGGCTCTCTTTATATAGCCGGTGCTGGTGGAGATAACCTGCTAATCACTGTCGTAAAAACTGTATCACTCCTGATAAACCCCTCTAATAATGAAATAAATAATAATTACCAACGAAAGCCTTGGATTTCGTTACAATCTTAAATTGCAGATAAAGTTGTAACCGGGTCAAAGTTTCCAAACATGGTCAGGAAGTGCTGTACTTGTAGTGAGACAGATGACAAGAAAAAATGAGAAGAAATAACAAGGAGAAAAGTGTTCTTCGACATTATTTTTTATTTGTCCTACTAAGGTAAGATGGTGAAGGAAGTACAGCTTTATGATGAAAAATATTTACAAATTACATTGATTTCAAGCTTGTTGTTTTATTTATTAACCTCATTTTTACAAAAAAATGCTAAGAAATATTATAAATAACATGACAAACTAAAACTAAAACCTGGTGCCGTTTTCGGCAGCGGCAAGGGCGAGCAGTGAGTACACCGTAACCTAACTACATCGTGCTTGTAACTCTTACACCCGCTCTCAGATGGCAATAGTAACCATCTTGCAACAATAGTATCACCAATAGTTAAGCAACAGTATCTAAATGGCAAGTCAGCACTTTATATCGGAAGTCTAATTTTAGAATACCGAGATGAAAAATACTCCCGCTTGATAGCAATATCAGAAATTTTCTTGCAGAAGAGCAATTAGTAATTTTGAGGCTCAGTGCCGGAAAGCAATTCTCGTCATTTCCGGTCGGTTCCAATCACACCAACCGATTGAAGTTGGGATGGTATTAAAATACGTAACTAATTAATTCCAAATAGCCCGAATACCTGACTGAAAATCGTTCTTGTGAACTGATTTTACCTATTGATGACATTCCGTGGAAAATAATTACTTTTTACTTTCACTCGATGACATTTCGCTTTGTCCTCTCTTGCAAAGATTTGTTCGTCGATGAGTTGTTCCATCTGAATTTTAAATGAAGTCAGAAAATTTACATAATAATCGGTTTAATGGACGATTTTATAACTTCACAATCGTAAATTGAACGGTTACACAAAGTAAACTTACAAAGAAAGCATGCGTTTTTGAATAAATTATTATCCGAAGTGGAACCTTCTGCTTCATTTAGATGTAGTGATGCACATAGTAATGATGACAGCTGATGAGGTTATGCCTTGTTGAACTTTGTGTAGCCCAGTAAAGGAGGAATTGATACAGTTATTTCAGCTCAGCAGCTTCAGCTAATCGCTATTGAAACAGCGATAGCAGATGCAGCGTGGTTACTAATATTGCTAATCCTAATAGGTCTTTGGTGAACCAGAAACGGAATAATTATGATAGGCAAAGGATTGATAATCTCCAAGTCGGATGCCTGGCTTTTGGATAGAACAAACGATATCGAGTGACCACTGGAGGGGATAGAAAAAATATCGTCTTCTACTCAAGAATAATAGTAATCATTATTCGTTCTATTACGGTTACTTTGAGCCTAATTCTATTTATATTCACAACATAATGTCAAGATTAGTTCTATAAGCGCTGACATTATAATACATCATGATTACTTTACTTACAAAAAAATTGATTTACTTTTTATGAATTTGTATGATGTTTGCATAATTTCATTGCACAGTGAGTAGCGTCAATGTCAGGCGGGAACGCATACAACGCAAAACCGATAATTGGAAATTGATTGGTTGACATCTTCGGACAGCTTGTTTATACTCCTCACTGTTTACTAATGCTGTTTGAGTTCTCTAGTCACTGTAGTACGCTAACGCATCGACAGCCTGTATGCACAACATATCCTGGCAAATGACCAAAGGGCTAACATCCTTAATTATCTTTTTATGTCCCAACACGACTATTATGACCAGGAAATGATCTGAACACAACAATATAGACGAGAACTAACTTGTTTACGACCATTTGTCAAGAAACGATTCTACTTTTATTGTATGTAAAAAATAGTAGTTAGGACTCAATTATTGTTTTCACGAATTCTGATGTTTTAAAGTTCGAATGAGTGATGTCATATGCATGACGTCATGGTCGCAGACTAGTTTGTGGCAATCTGGAATAAGTTAAATGGATACATATTTTGGATGGAAAATTCGCTTTACTATTCGCTTCATGTAATATGACAAAAAGAAACTTTTTTGAGTGTAAAATTTTGTGCTAGATATTCTGAAAAAAGTCGTTTTTATAGCGATAAATGGTGTGTTATATAGGAATTATTATCTTCATATTTTGGATTCGCTTGCAGTAGCGAATTGTTATTTATTCTCTTACTTATATACACAAAATACACAGAGCCCTATAGCGAGACAGATGATTTATTATTGTGTAGTGTTTTAGAACAAAAACTCCACTAATGCAATTGTGGTTGCTCACGTCGGTAGTCATCAATTTTCTCTTATATGTACTGTTTGCATAGCGCTATCGGGTGGCGGCAGCACTCCCGAAGGCTGAGGGACCACTCCCGTTCATTACTCAACTTCCGAATCATTTGGCTGAATGCTCTGCGTGGCGGCTTCATACAGATGATGAGAAGACGCTGTGAAAGCTTCCTAAATGCATCTCGCCCGGGTAATTCAGCCAGAATGCCGTATGTGTCAGAGAGAAGAGTGCTCAGTACTAGCAACCGTCTGGCTCTATCAGCAATCCTATTCGTTCAATCCAATAATATGACTGTCCGCAGATGGAGGTTGACGTTTACTGAAAGATTGTATTTCGCTGCCGCAGTTGAACAGAAAACAGATATCAGGATAAAATCCAGGAATGTGATTTAGCTGGACTGATGTTAAACGTAATACTCACGACTGAAGGCGTATTTTACTTAAAAAAAATAATTCATAAAAAATAAATATGGAATAAGCTATAATATTGTACCTACCTACTATAGGTAGGTACTTCTCTCATACGATGACTAAAAGCTGTCTGTTTTAATCCGTGTTATGTAAAAGCAATTTTTATAATCTTTTTATCGCCTACATAATCCCAGCAGCTCAAAACTCGTAAAATGAATAAAACTGCTCATACGCGAGTCATGAGAAATTCATAGATTAAAGTTTTGATTTTCATTTTTCTGCAGCTTCCGTAAAACGTCCGCCAGGAAGACGAATGGATATAGATCGCGCACTTTACTAGAATAACATAGAAAAAGAAAATACAACCCCCTCAGCGGTTTATTTAGGTTATCATATGGAGTTTGCTTTCAAAATGAAAGAAAAATGTGCAAAGAAACCATGCGATATAAATTACTATTGGATTGAAGATGAATAAACCATAATGTTCAATGTAATGTTGACTTCAAATTTGTAATAACAGAAACGGAAACCTTAATCTGCGTCTGTTTGTTAGGTAAATACATACTTTCATATTATGCGGAATGTACTTTGGTCATGCAATTTCATTTTGATAAAATATAGAAAGAGGCTAGTGCAGATAATGTCCGCAACTTTTTCAGTGGTCTGTTCTCAATAACTTTCAAAACATCATCAATCTGGAACAAAAATAAATTATCTGAATTATACTGTAGGTATATTTTTGCTTTTGCAATATACATATAAAAATATAATATTTGAAGATAACCGACCTATATAAAAACAAAAGCTCATAGTAAAATCGAAACCTTAGAGTCTTAACTATCTGAGAAACGCACCCAATTATTATTTTTCACCCGTCAAGCTTTCAAAGCAAGAAACGTCAATTCTGCCACTGTCATAAACCCGACTTTAGAAAACAGGTTAAAGTTCACGTCACTTTCGATAGGTCGTTAGGGTAAGAAGGTCGGCCGACCATTGACGAAGCAGCTGTTAGGTAGTGGTTGATTTAATTATTTAAACAATCCGTTTGATTAATTGCTTGCATTGAATTTGTTACAGTATTGCTTATTTAGAAAAAGACATGTGTGGAACACGTGCCCTGGTTTCAATTAAATATTCAAAGTGGAGGCTCATTGAGATTCAACTAATTATTGTTTTAAAACTAAACTAAAAAAAAACTAAAACTAAAGGAGATTACAATTGCTTGTATTTTATTCTAATCAACATGTATTGATTGGAATTTTTAAAATAATAGGATTAAGGGGGGCCCCACATGTAGGTACTCAACACACGTGCTGGAAATGTTTGATAGGTTATTAAAGTACTTTTGAGACACACTATATTTACATATAATTTTTTGTCATGGTGTGCTTTTATGTAAAATGTAAATGAATCTTTCAAATCCCAAATGAAACGTCTACCTATATGATTTTTAAAGTTAGAAACTCACGAATCAAAGCGTTAAATCGACGCTCCAATCTGTTATATAGGTTATGTCTCATTTTGGCGTTTTGTCCTTTAGAATCGATCTTATTTATTTAATCATCCGGAGATTATGGTAGTATAAAAGCGATCAGCTCTACTACTTTAATAAATGTTGATTTTTCTTGGTATTTATTCATTTTATCGAGGCTGGGAAGTATAAAGTCGATCAGACCTTTCCACTAAAAGCCTATTTATGTATGTGTTTCTATGGCTTTGACTTACAGAGGTACAGAGGTACAGAGGTAAACGGTTCACAAAGACTAACGTTAAAGTGTCATGTTACCATAATATAAGAGATTTAACTCTCAGCCTTCAACGCCCAAGCAAAGGCTTGATTGATTCTAATATGTCGTCGTTTCGTTGTATTTAAGGTTTTTGTGCAGGCAGAGTTTTTTTTTTCTTTACCGGGGTTCTTTTTTTTTCTCTGACTTTAAATTAGTTGCAACTAGGGAATTTTGAATGACAAATTGGGAACTTTATAGAGGAAAATTCTGTGTTTTCTGTGTTTTTACGAACAAACAAGGTAAGGTTACAACGAACACAACATAGAAGGTCCACGAGGTTAAATCGACCACATCGACCATTTTGTTTGAAACATTTGAAGCTAGAGATTTCAGGGCGGGTGAATTTCAAGCAGTTTCAAGTAATATCTAAGACTTCAGGACGGGATAACCTTAAATTCAAATCAAGAATTCAGGGCGGGAATTCAACAAAGACATTCACGATAGACCAGTTGACATTTTAAACGTCAAAGACGTTCTTCTTTTTAAAACATTCAGTCCGAGGGCCACATTTAAGAATTGGTGCCTTGACTATGATACATTTCAATATAAATATTAATAATAATAATAATTAATACTTCAATAATAATACCAATAAATCAAATTACACAAAAATTCAAATGAAACAAGGCTGAAGTCAAAGCCAAAACGTTGTTACCTTGAAATATTATAATTATTTTTAAAAAAACCTAAAACCCAAGAATAACAAAATAAACTCGCAATAAGTCGCACATACATATAAAAACAATCCTAACAAGGTTTGTAATCCTCTTATCTTTAACACTGATTTAATAAAGTAAAGAGAAAAACTCCACCTACACTTAATTAATTGAAGTTTCAAGTTATTTCATACTAAGATATTCTACTCTTAATTAAAAATTTAACTCACTTTTTCGGGTACGAACTTTTAAATGAAAATGTCGAAATTCAATGCTTCCCAAGTCTTGTAATTTGAAAAGTTTTATGGAATATTGATAAGGGTATTTTTCTCCAGAATTTCAGTATTCTTAAGGGCACAAGGAACTGAGGTAAAAAATAACTAAGAAAATGTTATGCCGATTTCATTCGTGTAAAGGTCACAGTTCGAATTAAAAGACTTCGAAAACTAATAAAAAGAAGTTAGAAGGCGAAACTTTTGGATTCACTCTTGATTTCAAGAAAATAAACGGAACTAATGAACTCTTGGTTTATTTTATACAATTTTAAGACAAAATTGATACGTGGCATAGAAATTTGGCTTATCTCCTATTCGAATAAAATGAAATATCAAGGAAGCCAGTAATTTATTACATGTGTAGATGATTTTTATCTGCCACTATATAGCAGCACCTACCATTGCCAATGAAGACTTTGGGCGCTGCAACATTACCCTGCTAGGCGGCTGGAGATCAGTTACCTAAATCAAAGTGTCGCAAGTTTTTCAAACATCAAATCACAAAGACTGAATTAAAAATGATTTCTTTGCGTATTCGACAAACATTTTTATATTCAAGTTGATCTCTTTTTATTACAAAGCCACTTCTTTTCAATTTTTTTGGAAAATCGATGGTCTGCATGTGTCCTACGATGAGGAAAGGGGTACAACATAACAAGATTTTTTTGAGCTACTCAGAATACCTCTCATTAGTTGAATTAATACTTCTAAATTTTTCATCAAATAGTATCAAATTACCGCAGAGGAATGCTGGACAAGAACAGAGGTTAAGAACTTTATAATCGTATCTAAACCAATAACTGTTTTGTGTAACAGATAATAATTGGGACTAAAATATCATTGAAAGTTTTTTATCGATTGATGTTACATGATAAAATAAGGATACACAAGTCTGAAAAAAAATTAATGATGCTACCACAACGAAGCTGCGCATGGAGGCTCTTTAACGGTAGATCGTTATTTACCAACTTAAATGGCCTCTACATGGCTTAGAGGCAATATCGGCTTAGAGAAATTTCCTAATAGGCATCGCGTCGATGAGAAACCAATTATTGGTTGTCATAACTACGTTAGGAACTTTCAGGAACCATTAATTTGGAGAATAATAGTAATTATAGGCAAGAGTACATTCATACCTAATAATAATAATAAAATAATCAATTACAATATCAAATTACTTACAGGTGGTGGCTCAATTACCTTGATTCCAGAAATTTAGTTTATACAGTCTTCACTAATGGGCTTACGCATATTAATGGGAACTTGTACCTTAAATAATTATACGATATGTGAGGCGTGATAATGTGGCTATATTAGGAGAGATGCAGCGATAATCATATACAAGGGGATCACTCAAGAGTATGAAGGCTTCAAAATAGATTAATAGACATAAATGACCGCATGATATGAAAAGAAAATATGTGCAAGATGGCCGCACTTCCGGACATACCAGAAATGGACACTAACTTCGTTATTTTAAGTGGGACACCCTGTTCATTATTATTATTTTTTTAAATTGTCTAAACAAATCTAAATATAGGAGGTATCCACAGTTGAAATTTATATTGATTAAACTATAATTAACTAACGATTGATCGCTTTTAAATCAAGAATAATAGAAACATCAAGTAAACGCTTTGAACTTGCAATTTCCAATCAGGCGTGGAAGCCATTAAAACTTTCAGACCCATCAAACTTTTTACATCAGCGAGATAGACGTGGTAGCATGACTTTTTTCTCATTACTCACTATCCACATCAGCACACCACTAATTTCCATACTTTCACCCCAGACCAGCTCAAACTGTCACATATTTAACGCCCTCGAATGAGAGCCCCGGCCCACCGGCAGAATGTTTGATTTGGCTAAGAGGCAACTTAGGGTCCCAGGGAGTGTCAACATGGAGGCAGGACGACAATCTACCGTCTCGAACTCCGGGTTGATTTGAATTCCCATTAGTCTTCCAAGCACGACATGGGCGTGCATTGACCGTTACCGGTTCGCAAATGAACAGGATCCTCTCATTTCCAATATTATTAAGGAAGCGATTGCTGTTTCCTCCTATAAACATGAGCATAGTAAACGGGAATTTCAGGCCAGGAACATCAAAGATCAGAGTTATGTGCTAATTGCCTTCATTGAAATATTTCCATTCATATAAGACCATGAAGGTAAAGTTGCGGAGGGCGTGAACATCATTGTACTTTTTTGTAAATGGTAAAAAGGCAAAGATATATCAAATTACCTCAAGACCCTACTAAGGTGTTAATTTATTCCATTATAGCGAAAATTCAAATAGATTCATAAACATATTATGTTTAGGTAAATTTCTTCTTTTGTTTACAGCAAAGCCTCATTTACAAATTTATTCTATTAGTCTGTTTAATAATCTGCTTTGAAGGCGGCTTTAGGGGCAATGCTCCTTCATATCATCTTCTCATCCTCTACCTATAATAGTCTTCATACCATGTTATATTCCTATAGCAAACGAAACTAACTAATCGCTCGACGTTCTGGAGGGTGCAATACATTGCCGAGAAGTTGAGGGCCTCTTAATAATTATCTACATATACTTACATGCCAGAAGCAATATAATAACTCAAGGAATCTGGAATGATCAATAAAATCTAAAGCTTGCTCCCTTTCAAGTCAAAGGTAATGGAGGATTTCTCGATTAGATAATTTTGTCATCTCACCGATTCTTATCTAACAAGCCTTTGATTCTTCATTGGAAATTGTTTCTACTTTATGTTGTAGCTCATTTTTATTTTTGTAGGAGCACTTAAGTTCTTCAATACTGCAGTTTTAACGCTTCAACTTGATTATTTTTGGCTTTTGTGAGGATTTATGGAAAATGATAAGACAAAAAATACAATTAAACACTTTTTTTAATTCTACAAAACTGTCGATGCTTCCACTCCTTGCGTTTTTTTTTGTAACTAAATATGAAAGGCACTTTTGTTTTCCCTGCTGCTGCAGCTGAGGCGGGTGCCTACCCTCTTGACACCAGTTTTTGTAGACTCACCTTCTTTCTGGCTGTCAAGGGGTTGGACCGCTATCAAGTGGGCCGAGCGGTTTGCCAATGATAGTGGTCAGAGAGGTGTGAGGCACGTAGATTCGGGGGCTGCTAAGAGTAGAGCCCTCTTTATGTGAAATTCAGTGTTAGGGTGGTCAAGGGTGATAAATATGAACACCAAAGTTATGATTAAAATTATTTACTAAAATAAAAATAAAAATACACTACTGAGATATCAACTTAATTATTTCATTATCTACTACTAAATTTAGATTATAAAACTGATATGCAAAGTTTAACAGAAAAAATTAATTTTCGAAAAAAAGAGAAAAAAAACAAACTTTAGGAAAAAAAGATCTTACGTACAATCTGACTCTAATCAACTAGGTACCATTTTATTTGTGGGAATAGTGCTGTGGGGGTATCTGATCTGATTAATTTAATTTAGTTTCACAGGTGACGTTAATAAAAAAAATCAAAAACAAAATTTCTTTAAATCAAAATAAAACTAATAAAAATCTTTCGAACGGAAAAACAGTAAAGTTCTAGTGTTAGTCTCAACGACTTACTACTTAGATGTAGACCTTGGATTGTCCTCTCTGTTGTAAGCCCTGACTGCAGCTCTGCTGGGTACCTTCCCGTAAAGCCAGAAATCACTCACTCGCATTTACTTTAAATTCTCGCGCGAACGCCCTGACCGTCCTCTTCGGTCCCCGAAACACCACTAACTTTTTGGTTTCTAAACCTCTTTCCAAATCAGTTACTCTTTCTCAGGTTTCGAAATGTGATTTTCCCTGGAGTGTTGCCACTCTGACTTTTATTTACCGGTCGTCCAGTTACTGACGTAGGTAAACAAAAGCAAGGTGCATTCTGACAGGGAAATGACAACCATGCGAGTTGTTCCAGTTTACCAATCGTTCTGCAGTCAGCGGTACATTAAAAAATTCAGCTAGCGTCATTAAATTTTTTGCCGCGGTGGTTGTTTCTTGGCCTAGTTAAATTGTTTGCTTTTCGTTCAAAACGCTTAATATTGCTTAAAAATTAAATATGCAGTATTTCGAAATTGTGCAATTTCATTGACTTCTGATCAAGGAAAATATGTAATTTTAATTGTCATTTATTTCCTTTTCAAAACTTAGTAACTATGCAAAAAAAATTACCGTGACTATCCTGGCTCTGCCACACAGCCACATTTATTTATTTATTTATTTAAACTAGCAGCACCACAGTCAGTCGCGTCGCTTTTCCTCCTCTGCATATTTGGGCCATCTGCGGGGCTTGCAGAACCATCTACTGCTTCCCTGGTCGCTTGTACAACTACGTGTTTCAACTTGCATGGGTTCTGGGTGATCACCCCTCGTCGACGAGCCCCCAGGCGTCTTCGTGTCGCCATAATCACCCATGACACAAGAAGCTACATACAATAATTGGGTGGACCAGGTGCTCCCAGGTTAAGTCCAGTGAGGCTGGTCTTCTATCCAGTCACGCATTCCATTAGCCTGGACCTCCAACATAAAATTTATATTTGTGCGGTTATCTACTCTTGGTTTGGGCGACTTAGCCCAGATCCCCATATTCTCTTTGCGCTTTACATGACCACAATACAGGGTGATATGGTAAAGTTTGTAAGCAACTTTCAATATCTGCTCTCTGTTTTTAATCAATTTTTTTCACACTTAAAATTATCAAAAATAATCAATTGATCAAAAAAGTTACCAGGATTTCAGCGATCATATTTATTGAAGGTCACATGCCGTTGTACCAACGACTAGATTTTATATTATAATTGAAAAACAATAGCTGTCAAATTTGTCTCTTTATTAATTGAATTAACTGAGGGAATTATTGTGTCATTAAGTTAGATATGAAGGAAGATGAAAATCCCCAGTGTTCAGGTCACTAAGGCCTGTTTTCTCAGTTGCTGGACCGTGATAGCATCTCGTAATTCCTTTCCAGTTTAAAGGTACTTGACAATAATATATTGATGAAAAGCCAGAACAGAAGGCCTGTCCATAATAATAGGTAGCTTCATCCCTTTCTGACAGAACGGAGCATGATTAATAATATAATACTACCGGAAGCTTATATTATGTGCCTACCTAGAATTCCTCCACTAAACGTGGATGTCGTCTAATTCAGGACTTTGAGAGACTGGATTCCTTTCTATCTCCATTATAGAGATGGACGTCTCTTCAGGTCCTTTGTACCAAGGACAAGACTCCTTGGTTAACATGCATTCTGTATTAGTTATAACCACCAATTTTAAATGTATTGAGCTTTGAATATGTAGACATTTTCTTTTAGAAATTATTTCTTATTCATATTACCAACCAACCCATCGTGTTAATAATTACCACTCATACTTAATTTTTTTGGGTGTTTTTATAGCTTTTTCAATAAGAAACTAATAATTTATCGGTAAAAAATAGACCAAACCAACTTTCGTCCGTCATTCAAACTTAGTCGGAACTATCATGACTGTGCAGAACAATGAATGGAACGCCCTGGCCTCATTTGCCTTGGACATCAATTCCAAAATTGTAGAACTCTAAAACGGGAGATGGAGATCTAATAATGTCGGGTAGTGCTAAGGGCTACAGGATTTGATTAATGTTTATTATAAATGTTGTGCGCCGCTGCCCTTCCGAGATAACCATTCTGATTCCCAGATCCGATGGGAAGTTAATTCGGAAAGGGCGCAATAGTGGGCCGACAATGTTCTAGACTTTATGAGCGGGCCTGTGAATTAATTCCAAGGCAATTTAAAGTTGAATTGATGATCTATTCATACAAAACAAGACGCCAAATCACAGATTTCACTCGTGCGTCCTAATCGATGCTCGAAGGACATTACATGAATAATTTCAATATTTGACAGAGGATTATCGTTCATTATTCGAATACTGATTATCGAGTTTGAGGAAAGAAACAGGCTATTGTTGACTGATTGTTCTTATTCTCATGTAATAATGACCACGTGTCTGAAATTTTACATCTAACCTAGGCCTAGATTTTTAACAGGTTAGATCATCCTTTTATATTTAGACTGGGATTCCTGTAAACTGACAAGTGAGTACAACAAGAACTTGGTAATTTTCAGAACACCTATAATATTTTTAAACCTCACTTTCAGTTGCCCTGAGGATAGGTTAACACCCGAAACCAGTCGGCAAAATACTTATATGATTGAAAAAAAAATATATGCGCATTGACCTATTTGTTGTTTTACTGAACAACTTTTATCTGCACAACTGTTTTATATCTGGCTTACCAACAGAGATATCCAGATTCGAATATTAAAATGACTCACCCTTTATGTCTTTAATTACGTATGTTAACCTAACAGGACCGGTAAAATAAACAGCTCGTAAACAAACCGGGGAAATCTATTTTTTTAATTTTTTCAGTCGATGGAGTCGGACCTTCCCTGTCTTTTGACGTGTGTCTTAGGTTGGATCGGGGTGGGGGGAGGTGGGGCCCGCTTTTAAAATTTACAGAAAATGAATTTTATCGGAAAAACGGGTATATCTGAGCCGGATTTGACCTGACAAAAAAATTATGGTATCAAAAATTGAAGAGCTTGACTAAACACGGAAGTTCGTTCCGACCTGAACCCTTTAGCTCAACTGGTTCGCGAAATATTGCAATATTAAGGGTGCAATAATGAACAAAAATTTTACTGACTTTTGCTCGGCAGGTGGTGGAGTTAGGGCGTCAATTTTTTTCGAGAGGAAGGGTGCCACCGAGTAATTTGATGGGCCGAAGGGAGGGGGTGGTGGGCCAATTAGGAGGGAAGATATGGGGGTGAGAAGAAAAATACGGAAACGCTCGTAAAAAGTTTATTATTTATTGACCTACAGAGACCAGGCACCGCTCATTTTCATCGTTTTTTTATCTATTACCCGGTAGTCATCGCAAAAAAATTTTAAAAAAATAAAAAATAAATAAAAAATTATTTTCGCAAATGCGCGCTTGGCGCGCAATTAAAAAAAAAAGTAATTTTTTTCTTGCGTTTTTGGGGGTGAAGGAAGGAGGTGGAGAAATTTTTTTTCACCACTGAACGGCAATTTTTTTTATCTTTAATTTGAGCCCCACTTGAACCCGATGCGACCATAAATAAGAGCACAACGAACCGGCAAAGTCTAGAGAAAGTTGGAAAACACTCTCCATTCTCAAAATAATTTTCTTACTTGAAGCATCCATGTGCTGCACTCGCTTGACCATGAATAGATCGAGATGCAGTCTTTTGTGTAGCGCCTCTTTCTATTGTGTACCTGCCTATTGTTTTCGTGAACCCGGCGCGTCATCCCGGGAAAACAATAGAAGGCTAGCAAGATAAGAGAGCGCCACTGAGAATGAAAAACAAGGCCAACAACGGCCCAAATGTAAGAAAAATCGACCCGCCAGCAAATGAAAAAACAGTAACTCGATGTGTTTTTTCATTCCCGATCGTTCAGCGATCAAAAGCAAGCAAGAATTTTCAAAATCGATCAATAATTGAGCGAGGTACGAGCGAACAAGCATTCGAAAATAAATTCCGAGTGCGCGTTCCCGGCCGATCGTGACTGTGCCCGGAGTATAATAAGACAAGCGAAGAGCGTAAGCTCCGCCCACGGCTGCTCGGGTATCTTTCTCGCCCGGTTTAAAGAGAGATCTTCGTGTATAACTCGCACGCGCGGGCAAGATACGCACGAAAAAAAAACAAATAAATAAATAGATAAATAAATGTTTTCTCTTTCCAATGAGCCTAACAAGAACCCCCCACCCCTCTCCGTTCGCCCGCAATAAAGCCTAGTCTTTGCCGATTCGTTGTACCCTTATTTATGGTCGGATCGGCTTCAAGTGGGGCTCAAATTGAAGATAAAAAAAAATGCCGTTCAGTGGTGAAATTTTCCTCACCCCCTTCCTTCACCCCCAAAAACGTGAGAAAAAAAACAACTTTTTTTTTAAGTTGCGCGCCAAGCGCGCATTTGCGAATATAAATTTTTTGCCATGATTACCGGGTAGTAGATAAAAAAAAAAACGAAGAAAATGCGGTGTCTGGTCTCTGTAGGTCAAAAAATAAACTTTTTACGAGCGTTTCCGTATTTTTCTTCTCACCCCCATATCTCCCCTCCTAATTGGTCCACCACCTCCTCCCTCCGGCCCGTCAAAGTACGCTTTGGCATCCTTCCTCTCGCAAAAAATTGACGCCCTAACTCCACCACCTGCCGAGCAAAAGTCAGTAGAATATTTATTCATTTTTGCACCCTTAATATCGCAATATTTCGCGAACCAGTTGAGCTAAAGGGTTCAGGTCGGAACGAACTTCCGTTTTAGTCAAGCTCTTCAATTTTTGATACTATAATTTTTTTGTCAGATCAAGTCCGGCTCAGATATACCCGTTTTTTCGATAAAATTCATTTTCAGTAAATTTTAAAAGCGTGCCCCACCTCCCCCCCACCCCGATCCAACCTAAGACACACGTCAAAAGACAGGGAAGGTCCGACTCCATCGACTGAAAAAATTAAAAAAATAGATTTCCCCGGTCTGTTTACGAAATACCGGTCCTGCTGTGTTATGTATGTATGTAATTAAAAGACATATCAGATTTCAAAAACCGGAAATTATAAAATTATTATCTTTATAACTGTGCATATTTTTAAATTGGATGTTTTTTATTAAAAGATAAAAGGATAATACCTAATAAAAATGTTGTCATAGTGCTTGAAATTACAGAGATAATTTTAAAAGGTCTTTTGATCTGGTTCAGCTCTCCGAGCTGAATGGGATAATTTATATTATATCGAGAATGAAAATTTTAAATATGGTTGCCGTCCAAAGAAAAACTTGAGTCGTTCCCGTGAAGCAACAAAGGTGTATTAAAATTTAAAATGAGCTTTCATGCGACCTCTTTACCCAAGTTGAACTTGTTGAAATTAAATTTTCTTTAAATTTGCATTTTCTTTTCGCCGTTTTCGCACTCTAAATCTTAATAAAAGTGAATTCCTTTGGAAGTTTCAATAATTCACGTACTGAAAATCAGATTTTCCAGCCCGATATATTTCTTGACTTTGACAACTTCACGCTTTAATGGACTTCACTCAACATTCAACAATAACCAGTCATTTGCTTCGTTGAGTAATAGCTCGTGTTTAGAACTGATTGCTTCCAGTTTTCTGCTTTCTCTTATGCCTGTCAATAATAATTGGTAGAAACTTTTCACAAATTGGAATAGGAACTGCCTTGTGGGAAATACAAGAAATATCATTATTCTTTTCCATTTCTTTTTCCATTCTAGTTTTTCGGCGGAACATTTTTATAAAAAGTCTTTATTTTATTAGTTTTTTTGACGAATCACTTAGCTACCCTTTTAATCAATTCTCTTGATTTAATTTAATCAAAACTCTTTACTTAGGTATCAAAAATTAATTTACATACGCAACTGCACCTTCTTGTTATTGTTTTTATAAAAATCTTAACTAGTCATTAAAATGAAAAATAAAATCATCGTTTAAGTTAAGGATGGTTAGCTTGAAGGCTTGAAGGGATGACAGTGTTAAAAACGGCACTTAGATATCTGCTTCCTATCTCGAGATAGCTCTGCGTTTTTTCATCTGTGACGTCATATCAGTTGCGACTGTCTACACGTGCCCTATGCTTGGTAAAATAATTCTGCAGTTTCGTATCTAGGGCACAGTCTAAACATTCAAAATATTCAAAATAACCGCGGCGGTTGTGACGTCAGAGTTCTGACATAACTGGCTTATTAAAAATAGCAGCAAACTCGATTTAATAAGAAACCCTAAAATACGTTGCCAATGTCATTAATCATAACAACAAAAATTATAACAAAGGACAATTTCCAAAGGAAAAGACGTAGCGTCGTTCTGCTTAATTTTAATTTATTTACCTCAAGGCAGGAACTCCGGAACTCGTCATCTGAACGACATAGGTATTACTCAGAAAAATACAGCACTTACTTTAAAATACCCAACAAAAGATAAACTGAAACATTTTACATAAGAGAAATTGCACATCACAGGTAAAGTGAGTAGGAAAATGAAGTGCAGTCATTATGGAAATTTATTGGATAAACGTTCGGTTCCGCTTATCTAATTTGCCTTAAAAGCTGTGCTCTTGCCATCAACAAACAAGCTCATAAAATAGGTTTTTAAAATATTTTAAAACAACTAATTTTTTAGCAAATAATACTTCATGTACGCCATAGTTAGTGAAATATGGCGGGAGTTTTAAATACAAACAGTGAAAAAAACTCGTAAACTTAATTAGATGGAGTATTTACGACGACCCAGACGCTTACTAAGTGTCGGTAATACAGGTGCACTACCTACCCTATGTGGTTAGATTTAAGGAAGAGTATTGTTAGTTGAGTTTCATCTAGTCTTCTTTAATATAGCAAGCTGTTCGATATGTCTCGCATTTTGAAGAAATTTTGACCTCACGTATTCCATATAGGGTATAGTTATTGCAGGTAACCCATAAACAAACCCTGAAATATCGTTATACCGGGAGAAAATTTTACCCAAGCGGTTACTCGGTGTTTAATTACGATGAAACATAGTCATAAATCTTAAATATAACGAATAGATTTCCCTTTTCGGCTATTATTTTTCTAAGGATGCATGCCTATTATTGTACTCCTTCAAGCAAAGGAACTTCTCTTTGCGGAGTTATCGTGTGTGTATGTACCTATACCACATTCGATTTTGTATTTTTATATAACGAGCAAAATAAGTTTTGAGCAGAGCTTTTAATTATACAATCCAAACTAATTTGTGCATAAAACGAAGAAATTAATTAGTTCATCTCCTAAATAGCGTCGTTGTCTTCTTCCCGTCTAACCCATTAAAACCGGCGGGGCCATAAAAAATTTATGCTCTGCTACCGAGAATGATGGATAACTTCGCGGCAAGGTAACCAAATGAAACAATTTATTCCTGGTTTTAATCGTTTCAGAACAGGCCTATGCTAGTATCGATTGTAGGATGTTTGGGTTAATTTCGCAGGGCCATAAATCTATTACGCTCACTTCCACGCCATTCCCGAAACAATTCCTTTAATTAGAAATGAGCAATGTAGCCCCATCGGAAATATAACCGAAGCGTATTCTAATACTAATTGTTTTATACGGGTCACGATTGTGAAGCCAACAAAGTGAAGTGTAAAGTTGAATTTCCATTCTTCTTTCATACATATTTATACAGCGACTGCGAAAGCAGAGTTTCTCAACTATCTGCTCCTACAAATTGGTTTCCACTTCAAACAGAGATTTTTCAGATAGTGTTAGGATCTGTGGCATTGATTCACTTTATAAAGCAAAAACACCGGTAACAAACAATATTACTAACTTTGTTTCCTATATCTAGCAACCTCGTTGTTTGTTTTGATGCCATTTGACCAGAAAGTTTGCTTTAGCTTCAACAGTTAGATCGATTGAACGGCGATGACTTTTATAAATTGGCAATCGTTTACACTTTGAAACGAAATTGACTAATGGGTGTAAGAATACGCCACTATATTCATGTTTTTCATGGAAACACACAACGAAAGTGAAAGGTATTTTCGTGATAGATTAAATTGAGTCCTTTGATCAACTTCTATTATAAAATTATCAGCAATTATGGTAAATGCATCTTTTCCACGTTCACACTATTCCGAAGCTTTTATAAACCTATTTAATCAATCTAATGGGGTTACTGAATATTGTCCTCCAAGGAATGTGATAATTCCAATCCTTTAAGTTTAAAAATAGCTTACTGTAGTAATATTATGTTTGGAACTATCGATATGTGGCTTTATTTAGGACTATGTAGTTATTAGATCAAGTTATCTCATAATATAACTTTTTCATACAGCTTTTAACAAACAATGAAATTCGGACATTTTAGTAATAATATATGAATAAAAGTCAACTATTTGTCTGATCTCTGTGTTGCCTGCCAAGAAGGACATTCAAAGGACATGAAACTTTTATAATGGCTTACATTTTTGTTTAAAATTTAGGTCAGTTATTACCTTAAGCCCTGTTCAGACTTGCTATACATTGTGTTCCTAAAATACCAGGTAAATACTGAAACATATAGCCCCTGGGGCAGGCAAATTTTCGACAAAAACTCCGTAAAATTCGAATGTGAGAATAGAGAAAATGCCGGGAAATAGGAAACCTTTGATAAGTTACATGCCCAGAAGTAATGCAGCAAAAACCTACCAACACCATATGAATTACAAATCATTTAAATAACTACGTCTGATCCATATCACGAAGAAAATCTCAGGAAAACTCAATAGAAATGAAAACTTCAGGACAAAACGGCTCGCTCGTGAAAAACTACCTTATCAAAGTTTATGAAATTAAGGCAGGTTATCAACAAGTAATAATACTATCCAGGGAGAAACTTAAGTAACTGAAAATCCTATTAAATAGTAAGAAAAACTGAGATTTAAACACTTCAACAAAGCAACTGCGTTGAAAACTTCCACCGGATATAATGTCTAATTTCAAAGCAACTTCCTTGAAATAAATGATATCGAAACCGGAAAAGTGTCAGCAGCTAGAGGATTGCAAGATAAACCGATTGAGATGAAATTTGAATGAATCACGTGAAGGGAAATCATAGAAAATCCAGGATAAACTGTATGAGATTAAGGAAGAGAAAGCGACATGGGTGACCTACTTTAACATACAATGGAATGTAGAGAGAGAAGGGGTTCAGCGACTATATAAGACCGCCGAGATTTGTTAACGGATTGATTCTTGATCTATCTGTCCTGTACCCAAAATCTCTGTGGCTTCTTGAACCGGAGATTTCCTACCTACCTATCTAAGATCTGTGGCTACCGAACCGGATCTTTTCCGACACTTTTACTCTCGCTTATTGTCTGTTGGCTTCGTGAACCGGATAATTTGTCCCTTTTTGAACCTACCAACCAAGTCTCCTAAATTATAATTGAGAATCTCATCATGAGTAAGAGACAGTTGCGAAACCAAGCAATCGCTTTGTCAATGCCCGTATTAAAGAACAGAAGCAAGACAAGTAAAAGTGCCACTAAAACACCTGTTTTACCCACGAAGAAGAAACGGACCCTCCAGAAGGCGGACCATGTTGCCATATCGTCAGTTCCGGCTGCCGTACCCAGTCCAACTGACCCGGCCGAGCGAGAGAGGAACCACGTCCCTCCACTAGGACCAGCCACCATTTCCTCCACTAGGAAACCTAATGTTACAGGTGAAAATAAATTGTTAAACTTAAATTTGTAAATGTTGAATTTAGCTCTTTATTATAGTTACTGCTCTCGTTGATATTTCTTTCTTTTGTCACAGGAACCAGATCTACGAATCTTCCAGGACCTGTCTGTATGGTTGCACAACGTTTCCCAAATTAAAATTCAAAATACTTTTTCAAATCAAATCAGAAAGAATCACAGGGTTAAAAAGATCACAGTTAATTACTTTTCAGACCAAAATCAAAACCAAAATCAAAGAATTCAGAATTTAATTTAATTGCATAAATTTGGTAATCTGATTGGGAATTATTCTTATGTATTGTATAATAAATTGTTAGGGAAGAGAGAACAGGAATGAGTCAAAGATGATCAGATCCACACGAACATTCAATCGAGACATTACTTCTGTACCTGATAACAAATTAGTTCAGTACAAGGGGGTGCATCTATTCTCTTAAACACACACAATCTGATAGGGCAAAAGATTCTCATTGGAGACCATCGACTGCTGTGGCCAGCAACGTAAGTCGGAATGTGGCACAATGAATGTATGTGAATGGCACTAATTGACAGGGAAGAGATAAGAGATAAGAGAATTATCTGTGTATTTTCTTGTGAGCCATTTTCTTATTTCAGTACAAAATAAGTTCGGGAGCTCGCGGTTCTCCTTCTGTAATGAGTTATTCCGCAATTATGAGACTAGCCACCAACCCTAAAACACAGCGGCTAGAAAGTATCATATTTAGAGTAGGTATCGTAATTAGAGTAAATTAGAGTATATAGAAGTAGAGCCGTCAGTCTGTGTTCCCAATCCTGTCTTAAGGATTTCCACCACCAAAATCAAATCTACAAGGGTTAAAGATCAGTGCACTTCGCCCCACGCGACCAAGTTGCAACTTAATTTATGTAATTAAAATGAAATCACTGAACTTCAGACAACATCCCATTTGGCAACTCTGTCATCTGAAAGTGAAAAACCGAAATCTAAATCTATCATGAAGCTTTTAAAGTTGCAATAATGAAAACGTTTAACGCTGATTGCATTTTATTTATGACTTTTGCGAGGGTAAAAGCGGTAAAATATTTCTACTTTATCAAGCAAGATTAATTCGTATATGTGTTAAATCCTCACGCACTACAGAAGGTTCCAGCGTTTACAGGAAACAGGGGAACAAATGACTTCCGAGAGTAGAGTTGAACTTCAAGGCGTAGGGATGAACAAAAGAAACTGTTTTGAATTTTTTATTGATGATAATATTCTGAAATATTCGAATTGTTCCACAAAATATATTCCTCAGTTATTATATTCGAATCTTAATCGATAGATCAGACAAGATATGCCATCATTTTTACCAATAACAACACGCACGTACTTGGAGTGAAGATTGATGAGCATTTTTGTAATGTCTGCTAGAACGAACTGCATGAAAAGTCTTCCAATAAATCATAAAAAAACAGAGTTCCAATAATAACAGTACGTGATATGTTCAAAAGGAAGTATGTCGGTTAGTTTGGAAGAAGTAGTATTGCTGCACTGCCAAATATTTTACGAGGAATTATTTATTACAAGCACCTTCAAAGAATATTTATAAGAAATTGAAATTAGCTATCAGAACAATGAAGATCCATTTTGTATTTCAGAAAACAAGAAAACAATATTTGAGGGAATTTTTAATAATTATAATAATAATTGGAAAGATGGAGAACCTGTACCTGGACTACAAAGTCTCCAGAGCTCAATTCCCTAGGTATATTATATTTTGGAGAGGTAAATAACGAGCAATACTTCACGGAAAAAATGAATTTAGCTGCTCAAGGAATTCACAATTTTAAAATCATTTCTGTTTCAGAAACAAATTTGAGGCATACTCACCGTTTACTTAAGTATTTTTTTTTGTTTCCTTTTAAGCAAACTGAGACTATGCCCGTATTCACAAACGATAATTTCCTAAATAATTACGTAATTAATTAAATGAGTGAGATGGAGATATGCAGTTTTTTAGCAATAGAATGAGATGGGGATAATTGATTACGTAATTATTTAGGAAATTATCGTTTGTGAATACGGGCATATAAAGTGTTAAATTAAGGGACAGTCGTTCCACGTTGGTGGTTTTGTTCTAGAGAGCAAGCAAATTGGCCTAAAGATGAATTTTATTTTATGCAGTTAAAGGCCAAGATCTGAAAAAAAAAATTTTACGGTCTTATGTGAATGTGAGTTTTCATGTTCTCTCGTAATATGTCTCGTAATATGGCTCGTAATATAAATAGAATATTGAACTAATTTAAATTGATGCTGAACGAAATGAGGATCAGGTTGTTTAGCCAGATGTCAACATTTTGGTTGTCGAGTGTAAAGTTCAAATGATAATGCAAAATTGGGAGCTTTTTCTATGAGTTTCAAGTCTAAATACTTCGCTGAACTTCAAAGTTCTTAAATAATTAAGTTTTGAGCCATATAATAGTTACACAGGTATTAATCTATATTATATTCGAAACTTTCTAACTTCATTATCGAACTGTCGAACTTAGAGAATTTACTTTACTGAAGATTTATATTTATTTAAAATTTGGAAAGATAAACTCTCCCATACCAAAATCATAGAAATTACTTTGTTTCTCGTGTTATTTACATATAAGAAGTTGTTAATCGTTACTTTTTCCTTATTTTCCTTCAACTTTTTATTTTCATTGTCTTATTATTAATTTTTATTATTTCCATTTTTATTTATTTGTTGAATTATTTTTTTAATTGTTTTTTTTTTATTTATTCATTTTATTTGTTGTGTCATTATAATTATTGTTGTGCTTTTGTTTCTTTTTCGGTTTTTTTATGTTTTTTATTTTGTCATTACCCTGGTCATTAGAGACCTTACAATTATTTAAATTCCTATACCTAATTTATCAATATGTTGACGTATACAGGGTGCACCATGTATCCTTCTCTATATTGCTATCTCCTAACGCTTACAGATACGGGGTCGGTTAAACAAGTCCAAAGGAGCGCAATTTTGTGGCCATCTCGATTCCGTCGAGACATACAAGATATCTGTGACCGTTCCTGAAATATCCTGAAAAAACTGAAAAATCGAGATTTCTTATTTTTTCCATATCTTTTTTATTATTGGAGATTAATGAATAATTTTTTGTGGGCTTACATAAGTCGTCAAGAGCTACCCATCTGACATTTCGAAAATTTTCAAAGCCGACTAAATCCCAGGATTTTCATAGTCAACTTTCGTTTTTCTTATGGCCACCATATTGTTTTTTTATGTTGTTCGGTATAAAAAAAATCATAAAAACTAAAAATTGTTAAACTTCAAAAAATAAATTAAAACATTTTTTGTTCTTCTTTTTTCTTCAAAAAAATACAACTTTTTAGACCGAATTTCATAAATAACTTAAAAAACCATAAGGCAAGCACTATTTCGGCGTATTTTACAAATGTTGATGTTTTTCGACCATTTTTTTTTTGGTTTTTCTTTGAAAAAAGAAGAATAAAAATTAAAAAAAAAAATTTTTTGAAGTTAATTAATTTTTGGTTTCCTCTATTTTTTTCATATCGAACGACATAAAAAAACAATATGGCGGCCATGAGAAAAACGAAAGTTGACTGTGAAAAGTCTTGAATCTAGTAGGCCTTGAAAATTTTTGAAATGTCAGATGGATAGCTCTTAACGGCTTATGTGAGCCTACAAAAAATTATTTATTCATTTCCAATAATAAAAAAGATATGACGAAAATAAGAAATTTCGATTTTTCAGTTTTTTCAGGATATTTCAGGAACGGTCACAGATATCTTGCATGTTTTGACGAATTCGAGATGGCCACAAAACTGCGCATCTCTTCTCTAATTTAACCGACCCTGTATCTCTTAGCGTTCAAGAGATAGCAATATAGAGAAGAATACATGGTGCACCCTGTATAATGTACAGGTCGAAACATGATGTTTTAGAAAGCATGTGTGGCAGATTTGTGGGATGCTGCACATTCGGACGTTTTTTAAATAAAGTGTCTTAATAGTAAACATTGAGACATAATTTATATTCGTATCATTATTTTTATAAAACCTTCTAGGTAATTCTAATTTTATCATCCAGGATGCCAGATTAGCTCTGAAAAGTCGAGTTCCTAAAGCAGTGGGAACGCTTGCAAATGAGACGCGAAATAGCTTGGGCTTGTAATTTGTCACCATGATTGAATTTCCATTGTTTTTCCCTTTTTCTAACGCGGGCATTACTTCCCACGTAGACGGCAGATGGTTCCATGATCCTCTTTGGCAACAACTGTCGACTTTGATATTTCCAAATTGCTACCAATATTTGTAACTGTCATCTTTCTGAACGGCTGCACGGTCCCGCTGCTCATATTTCATATTTTTTAATAATGGCAAATGTCTTCAATTTATTTCATGAACCGACGACAGACCTGCAGCCAGCAAAGAAAAAATATACGACTAATGCGAAGTAATTTTAAAAGAGATCCCAGCTACTTTGTCGAAGCGGTTTTGTAAATTTCAGGCCATTTATATCAATATCCATTAATTTTAAGTCGATTTTTTTTATCATAAATGGCCATTAATTTATTATCTATAACTGTGTTAAATGTCAAATTATTTTCAGTACGACTTACTTACCTATAAACAAAAATAAAGTCTACATTTCTTTTGTCTTTTTAACATCACGTTAAACAAAAATTATGCTTTGTTAGATGAGTTTCCTTACTTTATCTACAATCATTAGATAAAGAGCACTCATCCCAACATAAGTTAGGTAAGAATCCATATTACCGCACTAGTACGTTAAGATATCTATTAACGAACTAGTGTGGTTATGAAATATCTCGCCAAATATTCAAAATACTACAGCGTCAGCAAATGATTTTTAATATCACGAATGCCAATTGCAGCCTCTGCGTAAGATTATAAAATCAGGGAATGTCGAATGCAACAGTAGCGGGAGCTTGCAGTGCAAGCGAAAGACAAAATGTTGTTTCGGCTAAACGGTAAGGCTGCAAGAGAAAATTTTATGACAAATTTCTCTAGAGATAAATGATGTTGAATAACTTGAAAACCGAATCAAATACTATCGGAGTGCTAGTTATTCCGCTGCTTTAATTCTTAAAGAGTTACACCCTTTATATAGGTATCTAAGGTAGGTTAGGGATGCCAATCAGTTCCTCAGTACTTATTAACTCAATTTACTTGAGTTCTTATTTATATTGTGCTACCTAAACTCTATGAAGAACTAATAAAAAATAGATTTAGGGTGATAGAGATGTTAATATGATTTTCAAAGAATAAGTTATAATGTACAGATTTTAAATGATCAAATTATCTTTACATTTCCTGTTTAATTAAATCAATAATTATCCTGTCTTACTTTAAAAGCTTTAAATTTGATATATGTATGTTTAAACAATTAGTTTGTTTAAAATAAAATAAAGGATCCTTTACTTTGCACACCTGGGTACAATAATAAAATACTTCCGATATTATTTATATCGGGAAAGATAAAGTTCATGAGTGGTAATTAATTAATTCACTAAATAGCACTGATCTTCTAGTCGTTCCTCATCACGTTCGGTGAAATAAAATAGAGGCAACTTACAGTTTCCGGGATGAAGTTGGTCGAGGTAAAACTGTCTTTATTTCGACAGTAAAAAGGATATAATCAGCTCCTGGACTTTCTAACTTAGGCTGCTTGCTTTGATGCGGGTGATGTCTAATCGAGCATTGAAATTTCCAGAAGAAAACCAGCAGGTGTAGGGACCGCGCCCTGACGAGACTCCTGGGGTTGAAAAGTCCTAAACAGCACTAGCACCGGGAAAATGTTCTGTTGCTATTGAAGATCTTCGAAACGTTGATTTATTTCACCATGGATAAATGAAAACGATGGAAGGATGAATTAGATAATAGTGGAGAAGAAAAATGAGCGACGCTCCCTTTGTCTCCTAGTCCAAGATGGCTTCCTTTGTTCACAATAGGCAATTAGTTCAGATATTAGTAAATACCGATGAAGGTAAGGTATTTACCAAAAATAAAGGTAACGATAAAGGTATAAGGTAAAGTTGAGATAATATCCAAGAAGCTAAAAATAAGTAATAATCGAATTAGAACCTATTTTCCAAAATATCCGTAATGGCGACTTACCCTGTATAACAGGCTTCGACGGGAACGGTCAAGAAATGAACTTTCTTGGTCGACAGGTAAAGAGGAAGTGAGTTCAGTTCCGTGAACCTGAATCTACGTCCGCCTTTGATTTGTGAAAGTAGAAATGTCACTGTCAGATACTGTAATCTGATTGACAGTTGACAACTTATTTAGTTTGTTTGGTTTCTTAAGAAACCAAACTGAAAAGGACTCAAACGAGAACTAAAAACGAGACATGGAACGCCATCTAGTAGTGAATTATCCAGACAGCACCAACCCTTACGAGTCTAGACATAGCGTGGATAGCCAGTTCGATGTTGCGGTCTATATTATAGGAGATTGTGGGGAACTGTAATTTTACAGTTCTCTTCAAAACAAAAGGAATCGTCTAAAGGAGAAAGAAAGTGACGTATAAACGTTACAATACGGTAACAAGACCTTTTCATTAGCAACAATAATTACCTTTTTCTCGGCACATAATTTCTCCTATCTGCCATACTTACGTCATATTTACGTTGAATATTACTCTTGATTTATCAGGTAAAAGAGATTACCGAAGAGATATCAGAACACCTATTTAAGAGTGGCTGCTTCAATACTTATGATGATGAAATATCTGAATTGAACATGTCTTTGTTTTATAGCTTTGAATAAAAAGCTTTCTGTCACCATACGTGTCCTTAGTTACGCCTTACTATACACCATATTCATCTATAGAAAAATAAGTCTCAGATACTTACTTATAATAATAATCAAAATAATTAATTTCTGATGTTGTAGATAAAATTTTGTACGATATACGTAGGATATCGTTCGTGGGTACTTACGAATCTTTCTTATTAATGCATTTTTATATACGTTATTCAGTATTTTTCTGATATACCTACATATACTCAGATTAAGAAGTGAATTTTCATGTTTTCTTCCAATATCTTTACTTAAATGGATTAATATTTCCAATCCAGGTACATTAAATACGCTTTTAGTTAATTTTCAGTTTAACAATCATTCAATCAGTGGTATTTGAAAATATCACCCGCAAAGTGCGAAACAATGTTCTTCCGAATTTACTTCGGGCCGCATGCCGGACAAAAGCATGTTTCATTAAAAGCACTGCATTTATTTCGTTCTTTTATATACACACCATATCACCGTCAAACACATTATATACTGTTGCGACGTATCGCTTATATACATTTACCCAATGGAACGTATCAAAGCAGAAAAAAGAGCTCTCCTGATATAATGGAGCTGAATATAAACTCTGGCTCACTGTTCGCAGTTTGATCAACATCACTGAAGAAAATCTAATAAAGACAAGCAAGTATAGCACGGGCAATAAACAGCTCAAATTCGAGCATGTATTGGCGGGCGAGGAATCAACCAATCGAGATGATTTTTCTAAATATTGGAGTTTTTAGCGTAAATTAGCAAACCGCCTATGAGAGTCTGAGATGCACTGGAAAAGATCTACGCGTGGAAAACCCGGGAGCTTTCTTTAAAAAAAAACTTTTAACTTTTAATGCTAAAAATAACTTTTTACCCGTACATTGGGAAGCTATGATATCGACTTAATTGAAGAGGAAATTCTGTTTTAAATTTCCAGCAATGCATTTTTGTAGGTGTAGTATCATGGTTTAATATCGTGTACGTCCATTACCAGAATTACAGATCAAAAATGCGCTTGCTGGTAAACTTCCGAAGCGCTCGATTTAGTAAAGAAGCCTTGTGACGATCGACTTCTCAGTCGCAATACACCCTTAACGTGGCTAGCCAAGCTATGCACGCTCAAATGCTATTTAACGGTGATGGTTGATCTTTCGATATGTGAGACTGATTAATGAAGACAAGTGATCGAGAGGTGGAGTTCATCGAGATCAGTAGTGTAATAAATGATAAATGATAAATGACGAATAGTGATCTGTTCCAAAGTACTCCAGTTTAGAGAGATATCGCGTAATAATATATGTCCAGGGGGGTATAGGGCACTTTCTGACCTCTTAAATCAATAAAAACAGAACTGTTGTTTGAAAAAAGTGGATTAAGTTAAGACAAACTTCTTTTGCTGTCAGGTCCTACACCCTACTTCAAACGTATTCCATTTCAAACAGCCTTAATTGGGATTCACTTTATTCATGTGCTTGTTAACAAAAATATTGATGGATGCCTAGGACTAAGAGCCTCCATGGTCTCCTGGTTCAAAACCCTGGTCCAGGTCGAGAACAAACAGTCAACAACACTCATCTATCTGGATGATTTACTAAAAACCAATGGTTTTACATATCCTTGAAAGTGAGACAGGTTTCGCGTCTTCAGAGGCATTGAATTTTTGAAACCTCTGAATTTTGAAAGTCTAAGGCGCTTAGACTTTAAAAACTGTTAAGAATCTCCCCATCCAGAATTTCAGGAATTTTGGGCAAATGCCTGAAATTTGTGAATTGTTCTAAAAATGCTATAAAATGAAGACTGTCTTCAAACCAAGTAACAAAAGCAAGAAATTACTTCTTCTCAAATGTAAGTATAAAAATTTTTTCCCTTATGCTGTCTAAATTATTGGCACATAAATGCAGGATTCTTTATCGGCTTGACTTTAATGATTTACCGGCGCTTATCCTCTTGAGGATAGTTTTTTTTACTATGAGAACGACTAGAGATACATTATTGTATGACAAAAAAAATTTCATGTTATAACGAAGGAGCACTCGCTAATTATTCTGGATTCCTCATTCGTGCTTCTTTTCTTGTTTATGTTTAGGAATGACTTATTGCCAGACCAGAATAAGACACATTTCTACTAAATACCAGAATGGTTCTCGCTACTACGCATGTTCGAGATTTTGTGGAGCCCACCGTGAAACTATCATAAATTTCTAGACTCCACGGCAAACGTGTATATAATAAGATCTGTCGGCACTCTAGCAGTCAGTTGTGATTGAAAGTTGAAAACTGAAGGAACATTGAAGTAAGCTGAGTGAAGTAAAGAATAGACAAGTGAAGTGAAAGAGTATGGTGGTTGTTAGTGTCTATGTATGTGTAAATAAGAGAACAGCTGATTATTTTGATTTGGAGATTATTATTTTTAGTTATGGTTGTGTAAGAGAATAAAGTTTGTAAGACTTTTAATTTGGTATTAATAAAGTGTAAGACCGTAACAATATTTTGAGGTATCATGTTATAGGTAACGCATCTGCAAGATCACCGAGGTAATTATTTTACGGCAACATAGTAGTCAACCTTTGATTCTAAAGGTTAAAAGATCAGTGAACTGATAACGACATACGCTTACTTATTCGCATTGTTCATTATCACTGTAACTTATCATGCTTGTTTGATATTTCCACGCCTAAATATTATTCCAAGGGTCAACCCCGTTTCTGTAACACGCAAAATAGGATGCGTGACCTATCAAAAAATGTACAATTATAACCGACCACGCTTCGGCGTGCATATTAACCACCCGTTTCTCACGGAGAAACAGCAAGGCGACATTTTTACCTTTCTCTATGTAGTAAGAACAAAGCAGCGTTAATTATTTTATTGGTTTTTAAATGTATAATTTGAAATGTGGTACCTAATTAGGAGCAGGTCTATGTCCTCACTTTACATGCTTTAGCTCACTAATAAGGGGCTGTTAAACTGTTAAAATTTTATCACTTGAAAATTTAATTTTTAATGGTATATGGAGCACTTAAAGCAACCTGAACAAATTAATTAAGATATACGTAAAATTTATTAACCTGCTGTTTATATTCATTTTTATGAAAATTGGTAAAGGTCAACGAAATTATAGTAACTGGTTCATTTTTGGTATCAAAGAGTCCTGTTTCAAATAAATCGTAGTTAATGAAAATGCGTTAGTTGGAGCAACCAGTGTTGGATAAAATATGCCCAATGCAACCGACAGGGGAGTTTTTCATTCAATAAGTCCATCAGAAGTTGACCCAAAAACTTCAGATACATTTTTTTCTTTTATTGCTTATTCGAAAGGGTTTTCCACGGAGACCTTAACCTTGAATTCGCGCATTGTCCAAATTGCCCCGGCCACAACCATCTTGGATTCTGTTTTTTGTTTTCAACCCCTTATATCTCTTTCCAATTATTCCACAGCAATCAATCCGAGGTCGTTCGACTCATCAGGATTTACTCTTCAATTGAGTTTATATCAAGTGAAACTCCCCAATGGACTGGTAAAAAGTTATTAGCATCCATAGTTGAAACTTTTTTGCCAAAAGTTCTTGCCCCCGGTTTCTATGCTCGTACCTCTATTCCGGTGCATCTCAGATACTCATCGGCGGTTTACCAATTTTAACTTAAATATTTTGAAAAAAGAAAACATCCCGATTGGTTGATTCCTTCCCCGCCAATACACACTCAAAAGTCAAAAGTGAGCGTCGACCTTTGGCGCATTCGCGGTTCTCGCTGCATTTCTTGCTTTTTCAACTAACACAACGAAAATAATTTAATATCAATGACGTATTCGTTAAATGTGTGCTAAAAACACGCGTTTTGCATAAATTTTAGGATATTTGGATATATTTTGAAGCTGTCTTTGAATAGAAAAGAACTAAAAGAAACATTAAATCTGTAAGATTATTAATTTATTTTCATAAACTTTCTCTCAACTTTTTTCCATACACACTTTGAGGTGTAGGGTCTACGGCGCGATTTTTTCAACGTGGTTTCCCTATCCACGTATTTTTCGTATTTTTTCCCGTCTTTCGTGGAATTTAATTTTGGATTTCAGTCATCTCGTTCTTAAGTTCTTGCATGAGATTGAACATTTCACACCTGCAATTCTGCACAAGCGTTACCGCATTTTGTTGTGCATCAACAGGATATGATGTCCAATAGAACACATGGAATTCTGAAGCGCATGTTTCTTTTCTCCATGTCGCTTTTTAACTTGGTCGCAGAAGACTGGAACGATGACAACGAAGAAGATTATGACGACCTCAAAACGATGGTCGCTTTACCCAAAGTGACGAAATGAACGAAAAGAAAAGCGACGGAATGTAATCCGACAACCGACGACGATGACATTAACAACGATCACTATAAAATATCGACAACGTAAGAATGAGATGACTGAAATTCGAATTCACCATCCTCGAATGATGAAAAACATAAAGGATGATAAAACCTGGATTATGCCTCTCGGGGAACCCACGTTAAAAAAAACGCGCCGTCAAGTCTACCTTAAAGGTGGGGTGGAAAAAAGTTGAGAGAAAGTTGAGGAAAATAAAAAAATCTTTCCAAGAAATTTCTAATTTCTTTTAGTACTTTTTTATTTAAAAATACGTTATAAATATACCTGAATACCCTAAAATTAAAATAAAACGCGTGTTCTCAGGAAAGATTTACCTAATATTACCTAATTAGGTAAAAAAGCGAGAAATGAACCGCGAACCGCGAACGCGTCCAAGCTCGATGCGTGAGATTTAGAGTCTTCAAAGTAGCACGGCAATAAACAGAACAAAAAATAACGTTCAATTGAAGAAAAACTCTATCCCACTTGAACAACAATAACTTTCACAGATATGATGACGATTTATATTGTATTGTATCCTTCCACCAATCATTCTCCTTAAACTATTATAACAATAGGTAGGTAATACAGTTTTAAAACAATACAGAACTTCAAGAGCATAATAAAACTAACATGAACATAATATTAGCTCTACCCTGCATGTTATGGAAAATTACCAAGACAGAATCTACTCTGCTCCATAAGCGTGTACATGTCGGTTTCCTATTATTTAAATTACATGTTCTCTGACGGAATTACTGGATGCAAATTTAAGCCGCTCTGTAAATCTATTAAAGAAAAAACCACTCGCTCTATAGCTATATTCCAAAACCTTGTATCTGTACATTTAAAATATTGCGGTGGAGTTGCTTTTAGGTTTAAGCGAGGCAAGGAGGACTTTTAGGAAACTGAGGCGGGATCAAAATATACTCGGGGAATTAACCTTTTTTAGATTTTCCATAATGTAACTTTTGAAATGACGAAGTTCATTCGCAATTGATTGGAATTCAACGTAGACTGAATTTGGGTTTTGAATTTTTTTAACGAAGAGGGATTTTTTTATGAATGAACGAATGAGATGATAAGTATGACAACAAATTGGCTGAATTAAAAAATCTTTTCAGTTCTCATTTTTCAATTTTTTCAGTATATTTCAGCAACGATTAAAGCTTTTCCGAATTCCTACCCAGATTACTAATTAAAAACCTTCTTGCGCGTCAATCGCAGAAATAGTGTATTTTTATGCGATTCAATTATGAAAATTTTTGCCGCCTTTTAAATTGGCTTTCTGAATTTTTCCATAGTCAGGTCGAATTTGCGTAGTGGTTTACTGTGAAAATTCATTTCATTTCGTTTGAAAGCGTGCCATAAAATAGATTTTTACACATAATAAACCACAAAAAAATTGACAAAATTTAACAATTTCGTCCCTTTTCCTATACCCGCCACTGACTAACTTTAAAAAGTTACAGGCGAGTTCTGAAAATCGAACATTTGAAATTTTAGAAAAATTAACATGTAAAAAAATTCGAATAACTCCGCCATTTCTCTTATTTGATTCTTGAAATTTTGGAGAGTTAAAGTCTATTAGTGTAGTTGTCTACTCTGAAAATTTCAGGTAAATTCTCTCAAAAATGTGCTCATAATCAGTTAAAGAAATTTAGCCATTTTTACCATTTTCTTACCCACGCCACTAGCTTATTATTAAAAATAATTAAAATTTTATTGCATTAATTCAAATTTCAAATCATTTTAATCCAATCTTGTTAATACAGGTGTGTAGGAGTTTTTATTTTCTGCAATTGGGGTTGGCAGGAGAAGGCATATCTGCATGGGTGGTCCCGCCCGAGCCGAGCGCGATGAAAACGGTGCGCTGGTGCTGGTGCTGGTGTTGGTTTTAAATCAAGTAGTCCCGGGTCTGAATATTAAGGGTACACGACGCATCGCTGATGGGCTTTTCCTCATTTTTATATTATTCTAATAATAAACATTCAATCGTTAAGTTATTAGACAAGCCTCTAATTGCCATTTTTATTATTTTGTTCGGCGAAAACCATGCCACATAGACCGGAATTTTCGAAATTTTAAAGGACACCCTGTAGAAGTAACGCGACTTTTTAAAATTTTTTCAACGAAAATTTAACGTCATCTCAAAGTTTCACAAGAGTAAAAAATTTCTTTCACTAATCTTGAAAGATGAAGCTACTAGAACGTATTTAAAATTTTAGAGAAATTAACATCATGTGAAATAAATTCGAATATCTCCGCCATTTTTTTTATTTGATCCTTAAAATTTTTTAAGATTAAAGAGTATTAGTATAGTTGTCTACTGTAAAAATTTTAGTTCAATTCCTTCAAAAATATTCTCAAAAACGGTTATAGAAATTTAGCAATTTTTACCCTTTTCCTACCCACGTCACTGGCTTATTAATAGAAATATGGCAAATTTTATTGCATTAACTCAAATTTCAAATAATTTTCTTCCAACCCTGTTAATTTTATTTCAAAGTTATTTTACCATCTTGCTCATACAGGGGTTCAAAAAATAGTAAATTTTCCGAAAATTCAAATGGTCGCCATTTTGAAACGGCTGGGCCGATTCTGCTCAAGTGCAATACCAGACCACTCCTCGTAGACATCTTACTCTCACAAAAATTTCAGCCCCCTAGATTGAAAACTGCGGCCAGAAACCGTGCCTCAAGGACCGGATTTTTGGAACTTTGAAAGGACACCCTGTAGAAGTAACGTGACTTTGGGAAATTTTTTCAACGAAAATCTAACGTCATTCCAAAGTTTTACAAGAATCCAAAATTTCGTTCACTAATCTTGAAAGATAAAGCTACAGGAGCGTTTTTAAAATCGAAAAATCGTGATTTTGGAGAAATAAATATCGTGGGCAGGTGAATTTTGGAAAACCACTTTTTCGTAATCTGGGGGTCATGATCGGTGAACATTTGATGAGTTTTGGTGATTTTTGGAAAGTGATGTCGTCCTCAATAGTGTATTTTTTTGTTAAAAAATACACCAATATACCTAATAAATACACAACTTTGTTTCAATTTATCCTATTTCCATATCTCTTATAATAATACAGATTCCAATGCATTTTTCAAAACTGGCACCCTGTATATCACACAAGATTATGATCAAGTTACCTTCATCAGGAGTTATTATTGAAATGAGAAAATATTCGTTATTAATGTACCGTAGAATATTGCAGTGGGTATAGGTATAGGAGCTGGATAATGACCACCAAGTTGTTAATTTATCAGAGCATAAAACCTCCCCTTTTATGACGCAGGGACATGGCGTGTGTGTTTTCCTACATTACGTCCGAAACAATTCATAACCGCCATGTCAGTAAAAAGTTTATGTTTAACTTTTTCCTCTGTTTTACGGACCATAAAATGGCTATTTCCAGAGGGTAGGAAGATTAATGTAAATATTGGAGATCCTCGGCGCAAATAAATCTTAAATGGAGAGTTAGCCCCCGAGGAGTTTCACTGTGTAAGGTAGAATAGGGCCGACGAGAGACAGAGAAAAATGAATTGCGAGAAAAGATTCTAGTGATAGTTACGAAAGTAGGAAACATGGCAGAGTTAATATCTGGCAATGTATTATTTATTGGCCGTAAGAAGTGCTTTATACTTTTCAGGAACTCATCTCTTAGATTTTCCTTCCTAGGTGTATTTCCCGCGTTAGTGATACAGAAAATGCTATAAAACTTCTCAGTAGCTCTTGCACAAAAATAAAACAAATTTTATTATTTAATCGAATATACATATAACATAATAGAGATGAGAACGTATGATATTTTAGTCGCAAAATATACCGAGTGTTAACTGTTGACATGGTCGACCTCAGAGTTATTAGTTTATAAAATAATTATATTAATGCAATAATTGACTATAGATCTTAACATCTTCCAAGGAGATAACGTTACCCCCATATACCCCCCCCCCCATATACATTCTTATTCACCGTCGTAGTAACGGTCGTTCTCTTCAATCATGTCATTGATTGAACTTAGTTATTCATGCTTGGCCTAGAGCCGGATGCCAAATTTTCTTCAGTTTCAGTCCTTCACTCTTCTTAATATTGCAATTATTCGGATGTTTATCAATTTCAAATGTTTCACAATGTAAACGGGTACAATAGAGAGAGGCCTGATGGACAGAATTTCAGATTTTTCGTAACATATGTCTTGATTATCCTGAAACAAAACATGCCCCGTGACAGCGGATTTTTCTCTCTGGCCCAGACGACAGTTTCTCTTCCGTTTGGTCAAGCATGTGCTGACGCTGCGTTTGGTGGTCCAAAGTATGAGGAATCATAGGAATTGAGCATTCTTGTATAATGTTGAGTCAGCTTACTACGCTGCAGGCGTTTACCAATTCTGTCGAGAATGTTCTTAGAGCATAGAGCATGATCTAGCTACTGGTGGGCGAGCTCTGCTTGTAAGAGTTATCTCTCTCATGAATTGCGAGGGCGAAAAAAGTTAGTGGAGGTGGTGTGACGACATTGTACAACTAGCCTATAAATTGGAGCGCTCTCCCAGTTGTCTAACATGTTGTCAATGAGCACGAGTATTCCGCACACGTAACTGTTTGATGATGTTTGGAGCAAATCTCCAAGGACCACGACAAAACAGCCTGAGGTCACTAATGATTTCAGTTGAAGCCATCTAAGCCGTGAACCCATACACACATCATTTGAATGAATTAGTGTAGATATTTCGCTATTCCCATAATTATGTTTTTTAACATCAGTTCTCCATATAAAAGGCATTCACCAAAAAATATCCAGATGGTTAATTGTAGACAATGTAGTTTTTACCTTGAAATATTGTTCATCCATTTGGTAACCTAAATAATAGCAAAACCATTAGCGGACAATACATAGATGGCAGCATTATCTACTCTCCCTGGCAGGATAATGAATTTCATAGTGAACCTGTTGAACCCGGACAAAGAGATAAAGAACATACGAGAATAATGTTAATCTCGACCGTCTGTAGCTGCTGTTTTTGTTCGGACCATCCGGCTTGGTATAAATCTCTCTAGAGCACTGCTGCACATACAGCTATACAGTGCCTAGGCTCTAATGTGGAGGGTCTGTTTACTGCTTTTATGTGGTTAGATTCAGTCTAGATTATGCTTATCGAATTTTAGGCTATACTGTTCTAGTGCAAATTGTTATATTTATGTAATAATTTATAATTTATCCTCCTGCATAGTTGATCACAACTCCAGAAGTTGATCGACAAGTCTTCGAACTGTAACACTCTAAACTGGGGTATTTTACTTCTGACTTATAGGTAATTCTATATTGAGAAGCTCCTTCCACACATCAAAAAACTCTCCTCAGTCTCAATATATTTTCGTCACTTGATTCTTCAAGACTCCTGGATAAAACTCTCCCACTGAAGCCTAAATCTGGTCTTGTTCCAAGCATCAGATACACGTGCTCCAACGGATTCTCTAAATGGATACTTTCTCCTGTTTTACTTCCCTGATTCTTGAACATCTGATACTTTCAACATATGAGTGGATACTGCTTTACATTCTGCCAAGCCAAAATGTTTCAAAGTTTGCTCACCATAAGCCTGTTGATGAATCTGTCATCCTTGTGATTTACAGGCCAAGAAAATAATCTGCTTGCAGTTGTTCAAAGAAACTCTCCCAATACTCTATAACAATTTGCATTCTTTACTTAATTACAATGAACAAAAATGGATCAGGTTCTCTCAGGTAGAAACAGGAGATTGAAACTCCTTGCTCCAACATCTTGGCTCTTTTTTTAAGGCCATACAAGCTTTCTCTAGTTTGCATATCCGTACAGTGTCGTCTTCATATCCTCTTGGTTTCGGCATGTAAATTATCTATTCAAGTTCACCAGAAAGGAAAGTACGAATTGTCGTCATTCTTGGAACCGGACTAAAGGTTTGACTATATTTATTATCTCCTTTTTGGGTAAAACCCTTGTCAAGTAATCTGGCTTTGTACTTGTTTACAGTGTCATTATGATTAGGCGTAACCAAGAAAACCCGTTTACATGGTATCAGCTTGGAGACTTGTGACAAATCGTGAAGTTTCTAGGTTTGGTTTTTCTTCAACAAATCCATTTCTCTATCCATTGCTTTTTTCGACACGACAGTGTCTTCTCGTCTAAGTGCATCTTCATAGGTCTCTGTGTAAGTGGAAATGATTAATGTCTCTGCTAACATACTCTTTTAAATGCTTCGGCTTCTTTAAAGATGAACGGTCTCTCAGCTTGACACCGGGTTTACCTTCTTGATGACCTTTACGGTCCTTTTGGTCCATTTGACACATTTTGCTGTCATCTTCAGAATCTGTGCCCATTTCAGTCTCATAATCTTCAGAATCACTCTCTGAATTATCACTTTTTGGGCTATCTTTAGATTCATATTCAGTTGACTCTTCTTTCTCTACCTCTGGGAATGGTAGCTTTACTTGTTCGACATATTATCTTCCTGGTTTCTCTTCAAACTGCACCTCTCTGGACATAATAAATTTATAGTACATAATAAATTTATAGTTCTCCTTAATCCAAATCCTAAAGCACTCGTCTCCATCATATCCTATGAGGAAATCTTTAACAGCCTTCCTATTCATTTTCCTCCGCTTTAGGCACTCCTTTCTTGACTTAACTAAATTTCATTTAGTAACTGCCAGTTAAGCACTGGCTCACCAATAATATTTCAAAAGTATTTGCGAACTCTTTTTTTATTTTTTGATTTCCAATTCACCAGCAAGGACTCTCTAATGCCGTCTAAAAATTTAATTCGCTTCATACACATTTTTCCGTTATTGACATTTTTTAGTAAAATATTCTATCCGATATGGCAGATATTCATCAACAGGAGGATGAGATGGATGAGTTGATTTGTTTATTCAGGAATACAGACATTAATTGAAATAAAATGTTTCGCTGAAATTATTTACGATCGACCTAACATGTGAGAAACTTTTTTCGACAAAATCAAAATTACCTAAACGTTTTTACAATACCAACCTGGAGCTATCTATAAAAACTAAATAAACCTGCAAAATTTAATATTCGTTTCAAAAAGCAGTGAGCAGATAAATTCTCTCACGTTCAACAACATTCGCGAAATATCTTGAATCTAATTAATCACTTTTTTTTAACCTCTGGGAAAAGCTTCTGGTAAGAGTTCTTGCCTGGTAATTCTGAAAAAAATAATTTTATAACATTTGGTCTTGATCCTGCTCCCTAATTTTATTTGCTCTAGATGCAGGAGACAATTGTGATAAACTCGTGTTAATAAGTTCTTATTGGTTGGTCAGGATTGCCATTTGAATAAAAGGGTTTAAGAGCTCCAAGTCGTCCAATCAAATGTGATTTGGGTTTCATTAGACTATTTAACAACACTTACAACTACATAACAATCGCGCGTCGTCTACATCTATGATCGTCTGTCTGATAATATAATACTCCATCTAATAATAATGATTCTCCTGAATACGAATATCAATTAGTTCAATGCCGGTGTATTATACTTATAAGTCAGCAATGTCGCTAAGTACCGCCGGTAAGGGTTACCAGTCTTTTTGATAAACGTTACTTGTTTAACTATTGCGGTGTTGATTTACCAATACCACTTGTTTTATAAAGAGACCAGTTATAAAATATTTATACAGGGTGTTAGCTAAGTACGTAGCCAAACTCCAAGGGGTGCTTCCTTGAGTGATTTTAAGAAGAAAAGTTCAAATAAACATGGGTCCGAAAATGCATAGTTTTTACGATACAGGGTGTCAAACTTTTATTTTTTTTTCTCGAAAGCAAAGCAAGATATGAAAAAAACTCAAGAGATAAAATAGTTGTATTTCTAGTTGCTTAATTCGAAAAAAAATACAAAATTTAAAAAAAAGTCAGTGGCGCCCAATTTTTTAATCAAAAATATTACGTTAGACTGTCTTCAGAAACGCAACTGGAATTAATAATTTTAATCTAATTGGGGCTAAATTACCCTCTTGTTATTACAAACAGAACTGCCAAATTTCAACAAAATTGATTGAAAGAGTTTAGAGATATTCACGAACATTCGAATTTTTTTTTAAGTTTGACACCCTGTATCTTGAAAAATATGCATTTTCGGACCCATGTTTATTTGAACTTTTCTTCTTAAAATCACTCAAGGAAGCACCCCTTGGAGTTTGGCCCCGTACTTAACTAACATCCTGTATATTGGAAAGTAAGATTTTATTACTGAAATCTTAGTACTGGTCCATCACAGAATAAAGAAAGAATAGATGTAATAACATAATTTCTTTTTTATACAGGGTGTCCGGTAAGTACCTCCTAATCTCTCGGGAGCATACAGGGGAGGTCAAAAAAATATTTTCCTAAAGTGTCCCCAAACGGAGATATGGAGCCCTAAAAGGGTGCCCCGCAATTTACTTTTTTGGCTCTAACTTTTGAACCGACCTGTATAATTGGATGGAATTTAAACACTTTATAGAGGCCACAAAGAGTCATCAGGCCATATTAAAGTCGATGTTTGACGTCGTCAGGGAAGTCAGGAATGGACTTACCATCATACTCGTTGAGTCAAAATTTTGACAGGTGTCACTTCACAGAGCTAAAAACTATTTTTTTGAATAGTCTAGTACTTCATCTTTAAAAAAGGTGCTCTCAATTTATTTCAATAAAACTGACGGTTTTCGGGATAAATCGGTTTTTAGAAATGCGAAACACTCAAAAGTTACTAATGCTAAACACAAACAGGTAAAAATCAGGTTCTTGTTGATAAACCTACCCACATAAATGGATTGCTATTGACGGAACTTGATCAAAATTCGCATAAAAGTCGATTTATCTTGAGAACCGCTAGTTTTATCGAAATAAGTTAAGAGTACCTTTTGTAAAGATGAATGACCAGCGTATTTAAAAAATAAGTTTTCAGCTCTGTAAAATAACACCTGTCAAAACTTTGACACAATGAGTGTGGTGGTAAGTCCGTTCCTGACTTCCTTTAGGACGTCAAACATCCACTCCGATATGGCTTAATGAGTCTTTATGGCCTCTATAGAAAAATTAAAATTTCATCAAATTATACAGGTCGGTTCAAAAGTTAGAGCAAAAAAAGTAAATCTTAGGGTACCATTTTGGGGCTCTGTATCTCCGTTTCGGGACACTTTGGGTATGTTTTTTTTATGACAGACTAGGTTTATTTTGACCTCCCGTGTATGCTCCCGAGAGATTAGGAGGTACTTACCGGACAGCCTGTATAAAATTGGTGAATTATTCTAATTATGTACCTACGTTGCACTCCATTGTTTTGATAGTTTCAAAACTTTAGGAAAAAATAAAATCGTATTCAGTTTCTAGTAACGTTACTGTTTCACAACCTTAAACCGACGTTACAAGGGCCCCTCTACATTTTGCGAAAACATCTATTCCAAATTATTATCTTTGTTCCAGAACAAAACCGTACTCAATATATTATTACGGCACACATGACAACAGATTTCTATTCTACCGAACAAAGCAAAGCTAATGAAAATAACAGGAGTATAAATAACATATTTTCCTACTCGACTAACTGCGCTCAGCGAAGCTGTTATTTGAAAACTACTTCGCTAATTGAACATACAAATAGAGGAGAATTTATAACCAAAGGAAGAAATTAAAAACTTTCAGATAGAAGTGAGGAACTTCAATACTTCATGTCTTTTTAGCAGCAGAATTAGTCGCAGACACCCAACAGGAAAATTCAACAGAGCCAAGTCTAGAGTGTCATAATACACTTGGCTCATTTCCAAGTTCATTTTTTATTGTTCATTTAGATTGGGGTTTTATAGGATCATAAAATTAATGGATCCATTTCCTGGCGATTTTTTAAATGAATCGATCATAAATTATTAGAATTAATAAATTATAATCTTTAATACTCACGGTAAGTTGTAACTTACCGTGGTCATTAAGCATATTGAGATCACATATCTCAAATCTTACTAATTTTACCATCAATATGAGAAATTCAATATCACTGCAAAGTTTGACTCAAATGTATGATTTTGACTAATTTTACTATAATTTTTTTTATTTATCTTAACAATAAAGCTTTCTTGTCAAGCTTCTCCATCATTTCAATTGAGATAAAATTTTGCATACCGACATGGGCTCCAAATAAATTAATCACAATAATAAAAGAGTTTATCCCGGTCTTTAGAAATCATAAACCTTGCGCGCACAAAGGTCTGCTGGGTATAGCTCAGATGGATTTCATAATATTAACGAAGTAATTCCTTTACCCGCGACTCCAGAACCCGGAGTCTCATGTGATTTCAGTTAAACCATATCGTGAAAGCCTACAAACTTCAATCAAAAGGATATTGTTTTCTGGAAATATCCGAATCTCTCTTTGAAGTTTACATCGCGAAGAGTCTAATGCTTCCGGGAGAGAAATTGTATGATATAGACACCGATTCAGAGAAATCTCTTAAAAAAAATTAATCATAAAGCAATGAATTTAATTTTCCTTGAAGGACTAATACTTTTGGAGAATTAAATTTTTTGAAAGCTGTTTTTCTATACAAACTTTCAACAAGCTAAAAAAAACCTTCTCATTTAAGGGGCCTCAAAGCACGAAAACGCGCAAAGCAAGAACTCCGCTCGCAAGATAAAGGAAAAAGCGACTGCAGTTCCTACAGCATTTCGCAGCCTTCAACAAATCATTAATTACGTAGGTCTTTCCTAAAATGCTCCACTCTGAGATTGAACAAATGAATAAATATTTCATGAGAAACCTCTCCAGACGTTATTTACATAAAAGCTCTTGAATGCTGGTCTTGGGTTCCCGAGTCCCTGCGGACGTGTCTCAACAAAAATAAGCCGATAACCAAACGCTTAATCCAATCTTCTGTAAGGAGAGCCAGATTTTTATTCTGACGTCCATCAAGGGAGGTTTGCTCAGTTGCGAGCGCCACTCGATTGTTCTTACGGCAGGTGAGGGTTGTTTCGGTCTTTTTAAGTGAAAGCAAATATATCTGTTGTGTTGAAGGAATATCTGAGCTCTCTTGAGGTGATGACCGTGTCTTAAAAGTTATTCGATTTCGACAAGAAGCCAATATTCCAATTCATCCAAGTTCGGTGTTGACAAACGTATCGATTTTCAACAACTACTGTTCCCTCGATTTAGTTGTTTTCCTCATCTCAGAAGCAATCGTCAATAATCTTTTATTGCTTTTACAAATGACAGTACGCTTATTTAAACGGCGATAATGAAGCTGTAAGGAATAAAAACAATGTTAATTTATTTTTTCTATTGGAAATATTTTTCAAAAACATGATGTTTATTTTGTTTTTCAAGGCTCAAATCTTTGATTCATTAGTTGTTTACACTCTATCGTACACTTTTAGGAGTGTTTTGATTGGCGCACATTCTGGGAGTTAATTCTTTACAGTACGGTTTTCTTGGTCGATGCTAGTCTAAAGCTTCAATAAAAATCACATCTGGAGTTCCTGAGGGCTCTCATCTTGAACCTCTACTATTTTTTATTTTTGTTTGATATCTCTCTTGTGTTCAAATATAGTAAATTCTTTATATGTGATAATGACATAAAGATATTTCAGAAGTTGGCTCATGAGAATGACTGCCAGCAGTTGCAGGTGGACTAGGAGGGTTTTAGAACATGGTGCGTCGCCAACTACCATATAGTTGAGCATTAATAAATGCAAAGTATTGATTATAGACAGTAGATTGTAGTGGGAGGCCTTCTGTAGGTGTGCACTTCAAGCTGTTGAGATCTATTGTTCCCTCCCTATGGTTAAAGCTCCTCTTCCAGCCTAGTTGTTTCATCAACTTCCAGAGACTGTTGGAGGACCTATTGTAGTTCTCTGGCGTAGGTTTTTCAGTGCCTAGGCACAGGAACCGGGATATTCGCCGTCGTCTGCCCCTCCGACCCTGTTTAAGGGTTTGCAGAGTCGACAATGTTCAGTGCGCAGGCGTACCGTTATCCTCAATCTGGTACGGCTGAGGCCTAGTAGATTTGTCGTAACCGCGTGCAAGGGTTCTTTGATGAATTTCTTCGTATGCCTCTGCCCTATGGATCCGTTCCATTTGGTCAGAGTTTCTGAGAGCATCCACTCTTTCATGGTGCTTCTCTTGAGGCTCTTTTCACCTCGCAGTAGGGTTAGGGTTCGATCGGGTATCTGATCCCTTGCGGGCCAGTGTATCTCCGTTTTCTTTAGCCCTGATGCCCTGGTATCCATACCAGAGTGACGTTGTTGGTGCCAGATATGTCCAGGGCATTCCTGCAGTCCATTACGTTTCGTGATGTGATTACTGGTCCGTGCCTTTAAGGCTGTCAGTATAGATCGATATTCTTGTGTGGGTCAAGTTAAGCCCTCTGATTTCTTTAGTACAATGCTCGATAGCAACCGTCTCGGCCTGAAACACCGTGGCGTGTCGGCCAAGACTGATCGCCATTTTAATTTGTTTTGATTTTTCGTATACGCCGGCTCCAGTGCCTTGGGGAGTTTTGGAACCAAAGCAAGTAAAACCATATTTCGATAATTATTTGTTGAGTGGTAAGTACTATTTTTGAAAATGTTGTTAGATGCAGTAGTGATTTGGTATCAGCTTGGACAGACAGCTGACTTTCACTTATGATATAGAAACACTCAGGTCGTGGCAATACACTGCTAGGGTTTATACCTACTTAGAAAAGCTCGTGATTTCTCTCGTTTCGTCTAGTTTAGTTGATAGTCCCGATATTCTGTCAATTTTCAACTTTCATGTAGTTTCAAGTAAAATAAGGTAGGCATAGTCGACCAAGAGATGACTTTAACAATACATCAATAATAAAAAAAGTAATAAAATGACAGAAGTCGTTTCGTTATATCTCTGTTCCAACTTCTTGCTTATTTTTCATTCGAGCAACGTCGTAATCGTTTGAAAATGTTAGTCCTGATAGAGATGTGACGTCAAATTAAAAATCCATTGGAAAGTTTCCAACCCACTTCGACAGCTCCTCCGACAAATGTAATAAATTATATTTTTATCAAGACTATAGAGTTTCGTAGTAGTAAACACGAATGGAATGATAAAAATTTTACAGCTGGCACTGCAAACTGTTTTCACTAAAATATTATTGATTAACTGGCAAGCTGCTGCTGAAGGAAAACGTAGTCAGCGTTTTCTACTTAATATACCATTTGAAAGTTTCATATTATCAATTTATTGATCACTTTTCTGGACGTCAATTTGAGAACCAATTTAGAGGATCTGCATGCTGGAAGCTGGAAAGTTTTTATTTTTCAATTTATTTTATCGCCTGAATGAGAATAGGCATAATAACACTGATAGCAGGATTCATTGGATGGACAGGGATGAAATATTAGAACACTGCGTAAACGCATAAGCGAAAGTTTGACAAGATTGACAAGAGACAAGATTGACTCCTCATCGTTTCTATTTTGAAACTGACAAGTGACACACAATACGCGTCTAGATACACTAGAGAGAGAAACGCATATTATGGGAAGGTGACATTGTGTTCCTAATAGATCAGTGTTCATTAATCAGAAGATACTTATTTAAACTTATGAAAGAGGCAGTCAACATGAGCCACAATGAAACGCGCTCGGATTAATGTAGACTTTTGTTATCCGGAAACCCGGAGCCGATGGCGACCTGGCACTGAAGTCTCCAGGCTTCAGTCACTTCAGTCATTATACTGAAAGCCTGAAAGCTGGCATCATTAATCTACAGCTGAATCTTTACGGTAAGTCATTTTTAATCCCGCAGTTTTATTTTAATTCCTAGCTAATCATCCAATTTATTAGAAGCAAAACTTGGCCGATGTTAGTATGGCAAAATAGATTTTATAGAGGGTGGTCCAGATTTCTATACATTATTTTGATGAGGTGATATAGTCCAGTCACTGAAGACATACAGGGTGTATCTAAATAACACCGAAAAAATTTAAGAGCTGATTCTTTGGTCAAAAATAAACAAAAAATTTCGTATAAACGTGTGTCTAGAAATGCACCCTTTTTGAGATACAGGGTGTCAAAAAAAGATTATTTTACCAGTTTTTTGAAGATATTTTGGGAACCGTTTGAGATATGAAACTCACTTTTTGTAAATGTCATATCATTGATATTTATAGCTACTTTTTTAATACTGAGTTTTTTCATGTGTCATTATTACGGAGATCTCAGAAATGAGCGAAGTTTTTTTGCCCTTAATTTTTCGACAGTTGCCTTGAAACATTCAAAGCGAGTTTTTCATCGTAAATGCCCGTTTTTCTCGAAAATGGCTCACGTTAGCAGTTATAACCAAAAGTATCTTTTTGTGTAGAAAACATTGACGGTTAAAAGTGTGCTTTTAAAATATCAATTTGCCCAGTGTCGTAGATATTAGGGGCAAAAAAATCCCCCCAACCCTAAAAATCTCTGGCACTGGCATACTTAAAGAAGGTAGTTAGCATTAAAATAGTTGCTAATATCAATGATAAGATCTGTACAAAAGCTGAATTCTGTGTCTTATACGGTTCCAGAGATATCTTCAAAAAACTCGAAAAGCAATCTTTTTTTGACACCCTGTATCTCAAAAAGGGTGCATATCCAGACACACGTTAATAGGAAATTTTTTGTTTATTTTTTATCAAAGAATCCTCCCCTAAATTTTTTCGGTGTTATTTAGATACACCCTGTATAAAAGGGTTTCACTACAAAAAGTTAAGGATAGTTCTCATTTGGTAGATTTGTACAGTTCGGTGTCCTCATTAATATTCTGCCGCTCGCGTCACCATATTGCAACAATGGCGAAGAAAACCAGTTTTTCGAAAATCTTTTCTCCGACGCCACCTAGGCTAAAAATAGTGATAACAAAAATTACAGAGCGTGAATTTCCTGCAACTTTTGAAGGAATAAAAATTAAATCAGATTAATAGTTCACGAAACCACATGAAAAAAAAAACGCGCCTCTTCAAAAATGTAGCGATTTCGCGAATTGTAGAAATTTGGCTTGTAAGGAAGCTTGACCCCGTTTAAACTCGTGAACTATGCATCACATTTTTAACCTAGGTGTCACTGGATAGAAGATATTTTCTAAAAACTGATGGTTTTCGATCTTCGCTGATGTTTTTGAAAATAAAAAAAATCCAATCAAAATAAGAGAATTTTTTTTAATAGACATACCTCTAAAAATGCACCATAACTTAGATACCTGAGGAGAGGAGTGGCAAGAGTTATAATTTTTTTAATTTTACACACTCATTGGCACAGATACGGGGATTATAATTCCCTTTCTAGAAATATGTAGTGCGCCACTGGATATTTAAAAAACAATTATTAAACTGCTAAATTACTTATGGCATTATTTACGTTTTGGGCCCTTTGAATTATGTTTTTAAAAAATTATAAAACAAATAAAAGGCGAAAAACTTTAATTGTGAGAATTACAGACTGTTCCAAGCAATGTTAAAACTACGGAATCCAGCGTAAGACTGAATTGTCTTATTATTACAAAATTATATTTTCTACGACAATAAATGTTTATATTTTAAAGTTCACTCCTCTAGAAGCTAAGGTTACACTTTCCTGTGGGAAAGTAGAATATAAAAGATTTCCATCTACCAAGGTATTTCTAGAAATGCATATTTGCATTGTTTCAGAGTTGAAAGAACGTTGTAGTATAATATGTCCAACAACAGGATGTCAAAGAATTAAATAATAAAATAATTAAGTAAAATGCCTTGGAAGACTGCTGACATTGGATTTTGTAATATTATCTAGAAGTAATGAATATTAATTAAAATATCTTAAATAAAACATAATCATTAAATCTATTAATTATTATCAAAGCATAATATTAATATTAGGTAAATAAGTAGGTATTATTATATTAGTAAATAATATGGGGATAACATAACTTCTCCCTCCCTAAGAGAAAAAATTAGGGGTTTTTAAACTAAAAGCACACTAATTTTTAAAAGATATTTCCTGTAAAGGATCTGGTTCGACTTTCGAGTTTTTCACTTGTTTTTTAGAATACACTGTATATGCTAAATATAAAAATATGCAGATTATCAAAATTACTAGAATTATTGTCCACACACTAATGTTATTATAATGCACTACAGGTGGCTTAATGTTGTTGACACTTTCACGATTTTTGTCCATTAATTTCACTGCATTGTTGAGTTCATCTAGGTCAAGATGCTCTAACTGGAGTGGAGTCAATATCATGTTACTTGAAGTATTAATTACAGGTAATGACAGCTGAATCTCTGGGACGTTGACAAATTTTCTTACGGCACTTGGATTCTGGTACATGCGAATTGTTTCTTTATCTATTTTCATGTAACAATCCTCATTAATGGTTATTGTATAACTTCCAAGAAGGGCTGCTTTGCTTTCGTCCTTTTGACAAATTGTTACTGCAATCACTTCTGTTGGAATAATTACTATCCACTTGTTTTCTGACACCTTCTGGATTTTGGTAGAATTGATTGATATTGGTTTCAATTTACATTGACCATACTTATTATTAAATTTTATAAGCTGAACCTCACAGGGGCTGTCATCATGTATTTGACTGGTGCTGATTGAGTGGCACATGTATTGGCCAGAAATTATTTCTTCACATTGGTTGTCACTTAGTCCATACCTTAACTCATTTATGGAAAGGAATTTCTTTCTAGGAACAATGACTCGAAAATGGTCGTTATTTCTGATGGGGAATGCAAATAAATGAAAGTAATCATATGATTCTAATTCAACGATCGGAATTTCTAATATGAACACAATTTCATTATTTTTTGTGTATGCTTTAATTGCAATTGTTTTTTCAAACAAGATTAGATTTTCTTTAGAGACATCGAAAGGTAGTTTATCGGTCTTAATAAAAGGTGCGATTGTTTCTAATTCTGATAACAGATCAACCGGTTCTATGATACTAGGGTGTAATGTATTAAGTTTGGCAAATGTTACTGCATTTTCCAAAGATTCAAGTATTCTTTGAATAACCGTGATTGCTGATATTATTTGGTTGAAGACAGTGTTCATAATCACTAATTCATACAGATTAGCTGTTCTTAGTTCTAGTTCATTCATAACATTGCTAACTTGCATAATTCGACTTTCCATTATTAACTGATTGCTTGTTAATTTTTGGATAGTATCATTGAATTTAATTATTGCTGTTTGAGTTAAAGAAATTTGATCTTTGATAATAACTTTCAATTTTTCTTGGTTATCAGACAGCTGTTCAATTGCTTTATCATACCTTTCGGCATCTTCATTGTCCAAGTTACCAGTAATTGCTTTGAAAATATTACCTAATCCATTTATTAGGCCTCTTTTAGATCTCGTGATCATTTGTTCAGGAATTAATTGATTAAATTTATTTTTTGTTTCTTTAAGTAGATTTTCGATTATGTATTTATAATTATACATTTCTCTGGAATATTGATCTCCAAATTTAGTCATGTTCATCGATTGATTGATTGTCAAATAATTGTTTTCTAAAATTTTAAATTCTTTTATTAGATCAGTTAAATCGAATTTCTGTATTAAAGTCCAGTAATCTACTATATTTTGCATGTGTCCTAATTTGAGTGGTAAAATTCCAGGGTTGTTGTCAATTTTCTGTATATTGATTTTATCATATTCTCGACCTATGGTGGAGTTGAGGATGAGGAAGATTGATCTGAAAGACAAGGATGGCGTAAGTTTTTGAGGTGTACATATCGCTTAGTGTTATTGTCACTTATAACAGCTACATTTTTATCTGATATCTTTTCGATAACATATGGACCAAAATTTCTCTGCGCGGTTTTACGTCTCCTACCTTTATAATTTTTCTCATATACAGTTTGTCCTACTTTAAATTGAATGTCGCTTAATCGTTCATTTCTCTTATCAATAACTCTATGTTTTTCCTTTTCTAATGTTTCTGAAATTGATTTATAGACAATTTTTAATTTTTCTTTGTGATTTTTCGCGTAATCTTGGTATACTTGTTGGTTATAGTGAATGTCCAAAGGATTGCGATTATCTGAATGTCCTAACATAAGTTCTAAGGGTGTAAAATTCGTGGATGAATGAATTGTATTATTATATGCTATTAGGGCATAATTCATAAGTGTTGTTATAGGTTCATTTTTAAAGGTTAATTTTAGAACTCTTATTTGCTCTAGTAATGTTGAATGTAATCGTTCTATTAAACCGTTTGAATCTGGGTGGTTCTCTGTTACAAAGTGAATTTTTATTTTATGCATTTCTAAAACATTTTGGACCGTTTCATTTTGAAACTCAGTACCGTTGTCTAAGGTAATCATAAGGGGTGTTCCGAAACAAGCAAAGTATTGCAAGAAACCTTGTGTAACGTCGATGCTATTTTTAGATGTAATAGGAATCGCTTGTCCAAATTTAGTGAATGCATCAATAATTGTCAGGTAATTTTTTGATTCTACGACAAAAGTATCGGCATGCAATTTCTGAAATGGTTTTTCCGGAGTGGAAGTTATCATTAAAGGAATCTTCGGGGGATTTCTGTCGTATTTCGCTTTATTGCAAATGTCACATTTATTGATAAAGCTAGTGATTTTATTTTTCATGTCATCAAAATAATACCTTCTTTGTATTTGTTTGAGGGTCTCTGTTATACCACGGTGGTTAGTTTTCCCTACATGTTGATATTCTATAACTTGTAATTCTTCATCTGGGTCCGATATAACTATTAATTTTGAAGTGCATCTAATAATATTGGGACCTGAATCATTAAATAACCGAATATAAATGTTGCTAAAATCTTTATATAGATTTTCTGTACTAAAGTAAAAATAGTATTTCTTCTTCTCAGCTGTGTATTCTTTAAGAAACTTTTTAATTTGATCTTCGTTATTAGATTTTGTAATATACACATTATGAATGGTTTTATTCGATTTTTTAATTATTTCTACGGGTTTAGGCTTTGTAAGAACTTCATTGATAAAGTATTGATTGGGTTTGTTATCAATTGCTTCGTCTAAAATTCTAATCGCGTTTCTGGGTTCAGAATTAGCATTAGAATTGCTTGTCTGTTCGCTATCGTCATCTGAGATATCATCTAAATTTTCAAAATCATCAATATTGACTATAACTGAATCATTATCGATTGCGTTTATTTGATCGATTTTTATTCTGCTAAGGGCATCGGCATTTCTATTAAATATTCCCTTTTTATGAATTATTTCATAATCGAATTCTTCTAGTCTAATTCTCCATCTTTGTAATTTAGAATTAGGGTCTTTTGATTTAAATAACCACACTAAAGGGCGGTGATCTGTGTATATTTGGAACTTTCTTCCATACAGATATGGTCTAAAATATTTGGTTGCCCAAACTATAGCAAGTAGTTCTTTCTCCATAGCATGATAATCTTGTTCGCTTTTGTTAAGGGTTCTAGAAGCATAACATATAGGTCGGTCTTGTCCTATAGGGCCTTGACTCAAAATTGCTCCAAGGGCTACATTTGATGCATCTGTGGTTAGTACAAATGGTTTAGAAAAGTCTGGGTATTGAAGAACGGGATGATTAGTAAGAATATTTTTTACTTTTTCAAATGCGGAAATAAATTCAGAATCGTGTACGATTTTATTGCCTTTCTTAAGACACTTGGTGAGTGGCTTGGTAATTTGAGCATAGTCCTTAATAAATTTGCGGTAATAACCACTAAGACCTAAGAAACTTTTGATCTCTTTGTTGGTTTTTGGCAAAGGGTAATTTATTACTGCTGATATTTTATCTGGATTGGGCAAAACACCTTCAGGCGTTACAATGTGACCCAAAAAGGCTACTTCTCTTTTTAAAAACTCACTCTTATCTAACTGAATTTTAAATTTTGCTGATCTAAGCCGATCAAAGACTGCTCTCAATTTTTCTACATGCTCTTGAAGGGATGTTGAATAAATGATAATATCATCTAAGTAAACTATACATTTTTCATTTTGTATACCTCTCAGAACATTATCCATTACACGCTGGAACGTTGCCGGTGCATTTTTTAAACCGAAGGGCATCCGTTTATATTCATAATGTCCTCGTGGGGTACTAAAGGCAGTTTTTTGTATGTCGTTTTCGTTCATTTCTATTTGATGAAAACCCGAGGCAAGATCAAGGGTTGAAAAATATTGACATTTACCTAGCTTGTCAAGAATTTCTGTAATGTTCGGCAATGGGTACCTATCATCTACAGTTTGTTCGTTAAGTTTCCGATAATCGATTACTAGCCTGTGTTTTCGTTCGCCGGAGGCATCAAGTTTTTTTGGTACGATTATTATTGGGCTACTCCAAGGTGAATCTGATGGTTGGATGATATCTTGTTCTAACAAATCTTTGATTTGTCTTTCGGCTTCTAATTGACTAGCTTGGGGTAATCGATAAGCTTTTTTGTAAATAGGTGTCTCATCTTTTAATTTAATTGAATGTTTAATTACGTTTGTGAATGTTAAAGGTAATTTATTACAATAAAAAATATCACGGTATTCATGACATAGTTTAAAAATTTCGTTTCGTTCTTGATTATTCAAATGAGATAATCTAAGATTTTGCAAATTTTCTTTTAAAATTTGGTCAATATTGTTATTCATATTTTGATCGTTAGATGAGTTTGAATTTGATTCATCTACTTCCATTTCTTCATAACAATTTAAAGAATCAACCACTAACGGTTCATTAATTTCAAATTTGACCGGAAAGTCATTAGAATTTATTACAGTGGTAATTGCAAAATTATTCTTAATATTTACTAGCGCTGTGGGTGTTTCAACGCCATCTTGGAATGATAAATGATTTATGATTCCTAAGGAAGAGAGGGTGTTCACAGGTATTTTTACAATTTTTTCCATTCTAGGATCAATTGTAACCGTGCATTTATTAAAATTGTTATTTCCGTAATGAATTGGAATATTTGTATCTTTAGTTTTCAAAATTTTGTTTTCAATGCTGATGTCAGCTTTCAACCTTTTAAGTAAGTCGATTCCGATAAGTCCATCGTAATTTTTGCTAAAATCAAAAATGCAAAACTTGTGATACATCATGCAATTAAAAGTTTTAGGCAAGGGTATGTTTGCAACATACTTATGCGAAGTTGTTTTATGTGCAGTTTTAATTTTGAAAGGTTCTACCTCTACATATTTCCTGTAATACTTATTTACAACATCTGGACTGATCAAAGTTCTTGATGATCCTGTGTCAATTAAAAATTTCAGATTGACATGTGGAATAATAATGTAAGGTAGTAAATTTTGATTGATGTTATTTAAATCTATTAGGTTAAATCTTGAGTTGACTGGTCCTGCTGAAAATTTAGATTTTGATCATCTTTAAAATTTTCAGGTGAATTTTGTATTTCATTATTTTCAGGTTGGTCGTATTCTGGTTGTTGATAGTATTCTGATTGATAATACTCAGAATAATCAAAGTCGTCATTTTCGTTATAGTATTGATTCTCATTATAATAATAATCATCATTATAAGGCAAATATTGGTTACCTGATATATTTATTTTATTTGCTGGACTATTATTAATAATATCTTGATGGTACATTTCTTCAAAACTTCGTCTCGGAATTTTCCGGGGTCTGGTTTCAGTAGTGTTTGTCGTATGTCTAGTATTACCTGAGGACGTATCCATAGGCGTGGGCTTATAAAATGAATTCGGGTTAGCTGCACTATTATTGCTATTATTAAAATTAGGATTATTTTGGAAATTAGGTCTTTGAAATCTTGGGTAAAAATTATTATTGAAAGGTCTTCGTTGGAAATTATTTTGGTAGAAATTATTGCTCGAAAACATTGGACGTTGAGCAGGTTGTTGCAATGCAGGTCTTTGAAAATTAAAATTAAAATTTGATGGTGGTAAGTTAGGTCTAGGAAAATTCGCTGGTTGAGATGGATATGCATAATGTAGATTATTTGTTTGAGATGGTTGAAATTTTTGGATGGGTTTGTAATTTTTATTAGCATTAGGATTATATAATCTATTTCTATAATATGCAACATTTTCCTCTTCAATCACAAAATTCATTGCTTCTTCTAAACTCTTAGGATTTTTAAATCTGACCTTATCTGACAATCTTTCAGGGATCACGTTTAAAAATACATCTAAAGACATTTCATCGTACATTGCAGTTTTAGCAAGTCTTATTCGTGCATCATTTTCTTCTAATTTTAATTTTGTTAAAAGTAAAACCCTAACATCTTGACATCTCATGCCAAATTGATATGGAGATTCATTTTTCTCCATTCTTAAATTCATTAAATCTCTAACAAGACATTTTGAATTTCTTTGGTCACCAAAATAGGAAATCAATAATTTTTTGTAACTATTCCAATCTACGAGGTCGTCTCTACTAGCAATTAATGTTAACGCTCGACCACTTAATTTATTTGTAATCAGCTTTACTAACCAAGAATTTTGAACGTCATTATCTTTTGTAAAGAATGTATTAAGAAAGCTTTCACAAGCTGAAATATAAATTCCTAGGGTAGCTTGATTACCATCATAATTTGGGATAGCATCCAAATAAAGTTTCATATTATTATTATTGTTTGCCATTTCAGTTGATTTGCTATCGCTCTTACTATTATCTAAAAAATTTTCTAAATCTACTAAATCAGTATTTAATTTCTGATCACTTAATAAATCCTTATCTGATTTTATTTCAATAGTTGAATTAGATTCTTCAGTATTTTCTTCAACAATATTTTCTAATCTTTGAACTGATCTTAAACGTAATTCGTTAAATGTTTTCAATAAATCATCTATATCAGACATTAATTATTAATATCAATAAAAATCATTAACGAGTCAATAATGGATAGGATACATGGAAAGAGTTTAAAGGTACTCACATTAATATCTTCTGTTTCATTTTCTTAATCTACGATGAAGCCAAACTGGACGATGCTTGTTCCAAAATTAGGCTGACTGGTTGCAGATGGGCGAAACTGGACGATGCTTGTTCCAAATTTCGGCTGGCTGATGGTTGCGGAATCTGTTGTGAATCAGGCGATGGGTAGTCCTGGCAGTGGATTGTGTCGATGCTTGTACACAAGTTCACGTTTTCACGACAAAGTCCAAAAATACGGTTCGATTTCGAACAAAGAATTGAAATTCACGAGCAAACTTTTAACGATTTTTGGAAAAAGAATGCACTAACGAAATCCGGATGACTGCGCCATTTACGTTTTGGGCCCTTTGAATTATGTTTTTAAAAAATTATAAAACAAATAAAAGGCGAAAAACTTTAATTGTGAGAATTACAGACTGTTCCAAGCAATGTTAAAACTACGGAATCCAGCGTAAGACTGAATTGTCTTATTATTACAAAATTATATTTTCTACGACAATAAATGTTTATATTTTAAAGTTCACTCCTCTAGAAGCTAAGGTTACACTTTCCTGTGGGAAAGTAGAATATAAAAGATTTCCATCTACCAAGGTATTTCTAGAAATGCATATTTGCATTGTTTCAGAGTTGAAAGAACGTTGTAGTATAATATGTCCAACAACAGGATGTCAAAGAATTAAATAATAAAATAATTAAGTAAAATGCCTTGGAAGACTGCTGACATTGGATTTTGTAATATTATCTAGAAGTAATGAATATTAATTAAAATATCTTAAATAAAACATAATCATTAAATCTATTAATTATTATCAAAGCATAATATTAATATTAGGTAAATAAGTAGGTATTATTATATTAGTAAATAATATGGGGATAACATAACTCATTCTAAAGAAAAATCTATTATTGTTAAATTTTCATAGACGAAGCCGTTTCCGATTTATTTGCAGTTGAACACTAATGTGCAGTAATAATAAATGAGATAATAAAATAAAAAAATAAAACCCCTCTAATCATGAATCAATGTTATTTATGTATACTTAGGTCTCTAGTGCGCGAAATTGAACTTTAGCGCTTGAGAATGAGAGCTTTTTTGTCAAGAATGAGAGCTTTTTTAGAGGTGAAAAATCATTCAAAAGCACCGTAATGAGCTTTATAGAAATAAGCGAAAAAATCAAAAAATTTTCCATAAAAATTACGCAAAGAAATTTTCAATTTAGATCAAACTCGGTTGTTTCTTTATTGCTAGGTAGAAAACAAAAAATATAAGATTCCTATTACCGTGCACGAAATACTTTTCGCTTTAGTGCGCGAAATACTTCGCGCACGCTGCCGAGTATAGACATAAATTAGTTGCCATTTTTCTTTCGGATATTGATGAAGAAATATAAAAATGGTTGAACGGCTGTTTACCAATGTTTTATTGACATTAATACAAAATTAACAAAAAAACAACGAAATAAATTTTAAATAAATAAATAAATGAATTTACAATAAATTTTCGAAGGGTCATCTTTATGCCTGTTGACTGATTGATGATTGATTAAAACGGGAATAGTTTCCCTGGCCCTGGATTGCTCCTTCGGCCACACACTATTTTTATTTGTGTCGGAGTCGAAGTAATCGAAAAAAAAAAAAAAAAAAAAAAAAAAAATCAAATCGAATCAAATCAAATCGGTATTTTATTTGTCTGAACAAATTGGACAATAACTTTATGCCTATACAAATGTAAATGTCCATAAACAAATGTGAAATTTGTTTATGGACACACCCTTGTTCCCTTGTTTTTTTTTTCTTGTTAATTTTGTATTATTAATTATTCACAATAATTATTGTCAATTAAACATTTGTGAATCTATGTTTAGAGGGCTATTATTTCCTTTATTATCCCTGCGCAAAAGTGTTTAACTGCAAATAAATCGGAAACTGCTTGTGCTATCAAAATTTTACAAGAACACATTTTTCTTCAGAATACTATAGGCAATTTTTTTTTTTTTAAATCTCCAGTGGTGTGCTACATAATTTCTAGAAAGGGGATTATCGCGCGTATCTGCGCCAATTGTCTTCTGTTACTATTATTTATTACTTGAACGCCAGATCTACGTCGACACGTAGTGTGCAAAATGTTAGGATGACTTTTGTCACTCCTCAGGTAAGTAATTTTACCTCAAGTTTTTTTAATGAAACTTCAACACCCTTCAACACTACCCCAAGTATCTAAGTTATGATGCATTTTTCGAAATATGTTGGTTGAGAATAGTCCCCTTATTTTGCCATTACCTAGCGCCTCCCAAAAAAAATATGGATCATCCTGTATATACAGATCGCGGTGATAGTTGGTACCTAGTGCCATTTTTATAGAACAAGCCTCGGCTCAGGTTAGTGTCACTTTTTTATATTATTATATAATTGTATGTTCAAAAATTCATTCAAAGTGTTTTATTCAAGGGGTATAACAAGAAATGATGGCGACAGTGTTAATATTACATTTTTAAGGAAAAAGCCCCTAAAATTATGACCCCGCAAACTAATTTCGAGATTTCAGGACATTTCAACAACCTGGCAACTGAGGTACTGGGATTACTGGGACTGGGCAGACATTATCTACATCCCTGAATTATCTTCCAATATTTCGTTTCCATATGAGTTAAGCCGCCAGAGGTTTTTGGTGACCTCAAAATTTTGGTGATCTCAAAATGCTTAATCACGAAGTCACAGACTATAGATTAGCCCAAAACTGATTTGTTCGACGGATGACATGTAACCTTCTCTGAAACCCCATCTTGTAGACTTAAGGGTTAGTTTTCCCATTCTTGCTCCAAATTAGAAAAAACTTATCGTAGAAAGAAGTTCTGTTCTGCTAGGTTGAAGATGTTCCTCATTTTTGATCCACGAGGTCCATTTTCGATCTCATGGATAACATTAATTGGTTGAAATGAATTCCTTGGCCATATAAAAAACGTAAGTTAGATATTAAAATAATAATATTGTTCTGCGCCAAAGATTAAGATAGTTACATGAATTTAATGGTACGGTGGTCATCTTGAAAAACCCGACTTCCGGGTATCACATTTTGGTAGGTAAGAATAAGGTAGTTCCGGATGGATAGAAGATGGACCACAGTGAAAAAATCTGCTTTTGCATTTAAAGGAGTTTTTATTGCTTCTAAATTTTCCTTTTCCGAGCAGTACTGGGAAATCGAGGAAAATACATAAAAATTTACGCGATGTATGCCATTGGGGTATATTTCACATCATTTTATTCCCCTGTCGATAATCATCTGCCTCTATAAAACCCTTATTATCTAGTTCAAGAGCTTTTTAATTTTTTCTGTTACTTAGCTATTCCTGTTTCAAGTTTTCACACAAAAAAAAACAATATTTGAAATTCTCACAATTATGCGGCCATCAGTATACATATGGTCGTAATATATAGTCATAGAGAAGACTAAGAAAACTAACTTTTAATAGATGCAAGAAAATGTATAAAATGTAACATGAAATGAGACTTCTACTTCAATAGAGCTATAAAAACCTAAGAGGTTATATAAAATCACTTTCACAAAACCCACGCTTCACCCACAATCTTGTAAAATATTATCCTAAGCATTTTGTAATGATTTGACAATATTTACAAACGTCTTACTCCCATCTTAGAAATCCCCTTGCAAAAAATACCATCCAATCTTCTAAGCGACTTTACTGCGAAGGAATGGCATAATCCTATTTGCTTTGTCGTTTCCGAGAGAGGAAACTGCCTAATATAATTATCAAACAGTCCCGACTGCACCGGCATTCTCATAGACTTCTGGCTAGAAATGTCCCTTTAATTAACCCAGAAGATGCGTTCTATCAACCGACTCACCACTGTGTGTCACTCACAAATAACTAAACGGGAAAATTAACTACTGCTGGATCCGATCGATTTTATTTCTCACAGCTTTGCTCTAAATTATTTCCAATAATGAGCTTATTTGGATTATATCAAATAATAGGTTTCTGGTGGGTAGTTTATTAAGAGAAATATCATCATGATTCAACATTAACTCGATGACGCCTTCTTAAAATCGTTACAATTTGATCTATCGGCTTTGTTTTCTCTGTATTCTTATATTCTGTAGGGCCTAGCTAACTTTGAGAATTCACGGTTGTGAATTGGTGTTGGTGAACGGTTAAATTATCTAAATTCTGTTTATGCTACTTTTGTCTCTAGAATACGGCGAGTTATGTTGGTCTTCCTACGTACCTACTGATTTTGTTCAGCGCGTAGAAATGCCGCCATTTCGTCTTATATATCTCAGCGATCAGCTCAGTTTTGGCCAGCTTCATTCCATGATTATTGACTTTACATTACTTCCCTTGGGGATATGTATGGAATTCGAAGTTTAGGTACCAAAAGTAACAAAAAATTTTTGTATTATTTGGAAACTTATTAATTAGAGTAGTTAGATTCGGGCTCCTGAGACTCAGGCTTGAATCTGCTAAAATTAGAACAAAGCTCTTGTATCACGTTTATTATATTTGACTATTCGACGTATTAAAATACCGACAACTCGTTAATCGATTGATTTTTAAACCAACCTACAATTAAATGTTTAGGTATACTATCTACACCAAACCACCTCACATTTTCACTAATTAAATCCCCCTTATTTCACGCACTCCGCTTTCCCATTCCCTAGTCATATTCAACGACTTCCTTTCCCTTCCCAAAAGGCATTCAACAGATGAGGAGCCTGGAGAGGAGGCGAGGATGCTGGAAGATCAATGATCGGCGCATTATCTGGCTCATCTGGAAGGCTTTGTCGCCAGCATCGCGGATGAGAAGCCGCCTTTACTGCTTCTGAAAGGACCTGCCGTCACAATGGGGTTATTAGACCCGGTGCATGCGTTGCAGCCAGAGCACTATGCTCAATGCAAGAGGTATTGCAACTCTAATCGATCATCATATGGAGGTTGTATTGAGAGACAGCTCTCTATACGAGAGACGAGAACTTGGCCAACGCGGTTTTCCTCGGGGGAGTTGTAATAAGAATCCTTCCGTTGTCTGGTCATAATCAAGAAGTCCTCGGACTATTCGATATAATATTATTATTTGAATTATTAGATTGGCGGGGCATGTGGCAGGGAAACAGTTTGGTAGTGGCAGCAGTTTCCTAAATTGTCTCATAGGCGGGGTAGCCAACCCAATTTCAAAATTTTTAATTGCAACCCTATCATGAGGCACCTGCTCAATTCATTAAACGTGTTCGCATATGTGTCCAAAAAATATGTGTGATGAAACATGTACGTTTTTTATGATTTCATACCCAATATCCTCAAAAAATAAATATTTGGGATTATATATTCTAGGAGAAAATTTCACCACGAATACTTTTTTACGCAGTGTACAGCCTCAGGCATAAAAAAAAGCCCTAAAAAATAGATGGAAAATAGTTTTGAGCTTCTAAAATAACCGCTAGGGGGTAAAAGTCATGACCAATTAAAAAGATAGGGTATGTAGGTACTACTTTATTACTTTGCGGGGAAAATAGGTAATGCTTTGTAAAGGGTAAAAGGTAATACTTTGTGTAAAGGAACAAAATAACTGTGGTAGGTAATCACTGATAAATATTTGAGGGATGTATGGATATAAAGTAAATCGTCCTCTGCCGCTTTCTAAATATTATGTTAACAGTGATCACTGTATAAATTATAACAAAGCTACTTTACCCCTGCCTAGAGTTTTATTATTGCCTTTAACCTTGAAATGTATTATATAAAAATCGCTAAATCGTCGCAACAAAAATAACGGTAAGCCATCTATCCTACCTAATTCCACCTTCAAAGTTACGGCAACAAATCCTAAATAAAGAGAAACCGACCGAGATCACAAAAAACAGCTCAATGGAGCCCGATTCTTCAGAATGGATGGACAAGTGTATCGCAAAGGAAAATCTATAAAAAATTCAATTATCTCCAGGGCGTTCCACTCCCAGTCTAACAATTAGAAAGGAAAGAAGAACTACAACTTCGCGGAGAACAGATGGAGCTTTAAGGCGCGCCCTAGAAAACAAACCAACTGTCGAGAGGACCACAGGCGGGACAAGAAAAATTGCTAGCTACAAATCCTCAAAGAAAAACTGCAGAAATTCAGGATGCCTCTATTGGTCCTATTCACAAAAATCAATGTTTAGCTGCCGGATCGTCTATTATTGACATACCTGCTGATATACGTTTCTAAAAAATGTTCCTACCCTTATCTCGATTTCAAAGCAAGTCTAAGCCTGTAATAATTATAATAAAATAAATTTTCATTCAGCACGAAGTATTCTTAATTCTGCTCACAATAAGCACAATAAAACGAGTTCATTTATTTTAAGTCCTCTGATTAGTTTGTGAATGAGATTTCTTAAGAACAGGATTACGTTTGTTTCGCGTCGCTGAGTAAGCAGACGGTGATCCCTGGAGCTCACACCACGCAACGTTAAGAAACAGGACGTTATTTACCCTGTTAACCAAAAGAAAATGTGAGAACGAGGCTGACGATAAAACACTTAGGGAAGGAACGGAAAAATAAACGTTGCATTAGGTGCGGTGATTTCAGAATTCTAAAACGCGTGGAAGACAATTTCTGGTAACAATATACTTTGTTATGATTTGAATTATGAGCAAATGCTCATAATTTTAATTACAACTTAATTTATTCTAAGCACAATTAATGCCACGGTTATTATCAAATATTCCATTTTTTTTTCATTATATTGTTCATTAAGACCTCAGCTGTTACATTGCAGTTTTCTACATACTCCGTTATTACCAGTGATGTGACTTTACGTATAAAAAATTCACTCCCTACGATTGACGTAAAGAATAGCTAAAGCATATTGTAAAGAATACGCAAAGAATGTAAAGAATGTAAAGAAGACGTAAAGACTGTAAATAATAGAACATATAAGGTAATGTTATTTTGTTGTTTTCATTTTGTTTTGATGTTTTGTTATTTGAATAATAATTTGTTCACGTTATTCAATGTTTATGGAAATTGGAATCTCACCACTACACGATATATTATGATTGGCAGAAGTTGTTGGCATTATTTACAATCTTTACGCATTTTTTAATTCTTTACTAACATTCTTTACAATCTTTACTTTAAAAACGGTTCATGTAAAGACTGAATTCTTTACCAGTAAAGAATCGTGTAAAGAATAGGGGTAAATTATACAGCACATCGCTGGTTATTACTAAAAAATGATACATTGAAGAGAACCGACCTATATAACAACTGCACATGGTTCAAATTGTAAACTTTAGAGTCAAGAAACGCACCCAATTTTTATTTTTATTTGTCAAGCTTTCAAAGCTAGAAACGTCAGTTCTGTCAATGTCATTAAACCACATGTAGCAGTTAGCGATAAATTCAAGTCAGTCTCAAGACACAGTCACACTTACTTTTGAAGCTGCAGAGTTTAGAGTCGGACGTTCCGTTCAGCTGGTGCTCCTCATTATTATTTTTAAACAATGAAATCCAAACAAAACCCAACATGTGAGTAACTGTTCGTTTATTCTAATTTGTTAATATCTGTTAGGCATGGTGATATCTCAAGAGATCAGATCATATCGTTTAGTTTATTTGTTTGTATTATTCAATTTTGTTTCAATTTGTCTATTTAGAAAAAGACATGTAAAACACGTGTTTGGTCAAGGTAATTACTTATTCAAGTAGGACATCATCAAGTTTTAAATAATTGTTTTGCAATCAAACGAAAGGAGATAGCAATTACTTATATTTTATTCCAACCAGCACGTGTAATTTGAAACTGCACGTTTTATAATTGAAAGGATTTTAAGAACACGAGCCCAGACAGATCACGAGCCAAGGTAAAACCACAAACGGTAAGTAATGTTGGTCATTTTATTTGAAATCAGGGAGGGAGAACTTTAAATTCAAATCAAACATTCAGGGCGGGAATTCAAACAGTCATTCATGACAGGCAAGTCGACATTTCAAACGTCAAAGGGGTTCTTTTTTTTCAAAACCATTCAGTCTGGGGGCCACATTACTGAATTTACTGCGCATGACGCAGAACCTCCATTTTGAGAGGTTAGGTAGCGTACATCACAGATTCTTTACCGTCAACCAGGATGCAGGTTTATTAGGTAGGTTACACTACACATTTCATAAAACCGTTTTTACTGTGTTAGTAAAAATTATAAAAAATCTCAAAAACCACAACTAGTGTTATGTACTTCAATGGTACCCTAATAGGTTCTTATTATAATGCATTTTTCTTTCTAGAGGGTCTTAAGCTCTAAGAACAAGTGCTTGGAACATTTAAGACAGATTTCCTCTGTACAATGAGAACTTACTTACTAATTTTTAGACAAGTTTTTCGAATAGTAAACCAGCTAGATTCCATCTTTGGTGGTGTTGAGTTAGTAGTCCTGGTGGTTTGAAGTAGCATAACTTAAATTTCTACTTACCTGTAAAAAAAAAATAAACAAAATTAGCAGATTTGAAAGTTTGATCCTGAAAAACAAGTATCAATATCATAATTTCACATCCCATATTTTCTGCACGGCCAATATTTCAAAATGCAGGAAAATTGTTTTCAAAATTGACCTTACAACATTTAATCCAAAGACCGCAGTGTCAATAAACGTTAAGTGTTTGCAACATGGTAAGAATGCATCCATCAGCATAAACTGATGTCTGTCAATGACGTTATTGACAGACAATAGTGCCGATCAAAAGAATGGGACAATGGTATCATTTGACAATCAAATGGGTCAAACTCAATTCAAAAGTGTGTATCATTTTTATTGATAATTGTTCGCCGATCTATTGAACTACGAATGAAAGGGCATTATGTGAATCTAACTAACTTTTTCGTCCTTGCCAGGGAGGTCAATTAAGCAGTCAACAGGTAGCTTCCCAATCGGACCCTGTATATTTGGGACCTCTCCAACTCAATAGGCGAGTATCTTCCTAATTTAAAACGGCTAAACTAACAAGATTCATTCCCACGGTTATCTGTAAGACCTATATTTCCGTGGTAATGCTTCACTTTAAAATGATACCTTACCCGAAATACCTTCAAAATATCAAATTCCTCCAAAGCTTCAAACCTAAGGCGATCCTGCCCAATAACAAGAATCAGATTACGATTTTATCTCAGTACCAAACTAATAAACCTGCCAGTCCTTGTCAGTTTGTCACAGAGCAAACCTGCTAGGAAGGCATTTTTACCACAGTTCTAAACTGATCGCAAAAAAATCACAATGATTGATCAATAATTGATCATATAATATTTAAATTTTATAGGCGATTAAAAATGTGCACTCATAAAAAGTTCAGTGCACAAATTAATATCCATCCGCTATACCAACCAGCTTTGATATTTAAACGGCACGAAAAGCGGAGAATGTTACTTTAACGTCAACTAATAAAGTTTGTTTGCTGTTTGCGCAGTAATATCCATGAAACTTAAAATTTCCCTAAAAAGCGGAAATTTATACATAATCCTGAGTTCTAAGTTGTACTAAGATTTAATCAAATTATTTAATTTTGGCTTTACGTTCTCCCTTAAAGTGAATAAAAGTAGGTATAATAAAGCTTCGTTAAAATGCGGCAGATTACGTTTTTGACGACAAAAACTTTCGACTTACTAATTACCATTTCATGTTGCCCATTCTAAAGGGCTCTCATTTAATTGTCTCTCATTATAACCAACGAATTATATTTTTATTACAGTGTTTATTACGGAGATCCAGAGAATATAATTCAACCGACGTTTCTTTGCAAATTAATGTTTTCACATTTATGTTGATCATAACGGAAGATCTTCCTCTGTCTAATTAATTATGAATTCTGAAAACTTTAATTGAAAGAGTAAAATTTCCGTAGGGAATCGAGGCAATAATTCGATGCAAAATAACCAATCTCTCCAGAGGAATTAAAAAAGGATATTAAAAAAAATGATCCCTTGACAGAGATTTTATTGTCATTTTCTTGAGTACCTATCACACGTACTTAATTTTTAGTTCCCTAGAAAATCGTTCTTTATGCCCTAGTGGTTGACAGCATTCAATTTTACCTAAACCTATTAAAATGTATTGAAAATTTTTTTTGAAATGGGTAATAATTAATTCCTAATCAGAATTACAATATTATGAGCTGTACAAAATAATATGAGTACCTAACTGACTTATAACGCTCAAATAACAAATTAGAGAAAAACTCTCTAAAATTATATGAAAACTACTTTCAAACTATTATCTATTATAGGTAAGAGTAGGAGGTAGTTTAAAAACATCCCCTATAATTATTACCTTCTTAATAGGAATTCATAATGCGAGTTTCTAAAACGATGCTATCATAGTTGCTGTCAGAATGTCTTCTAAAGTACTTGACGAACTTCTAAACTTTCTAGAAATTCATAGTTCTTACCCACCCACTCACTTAAGCTGTTCAAGATCCTCGCCAGTAACACTTAACTAGATCCAAGATCATAGATAAACTCACTAATAATACCCTCTTAGATACCCCGCAGTTACTGATTAGGCTATAGTTATTATAGTAGCATTACAGTGAAATAATTACAGTTTCATTCATATAACAGATTCAGGATTTTAAAGATCAAATGAACTCTTTGAAAGGACATAACTAATTATTATCCTAATCCAGCTATTTCTGATATGTCTCTATGCGACTAATAAATTATTCAAGTTATAGTTGCGAATAAGAAAATTCTGTAAAATAAGTGGCCAATTAATACCAGCCCTGTACTTGTTGCTTTTTTTATTTTTAACAGTAACTATTGTTAACAGATGTTACACTGCTGATTCACATGCAGAAGTAGCTCAGCATATTCTATAACTAGACTCAATATTTGAGGCTACTAAGTTTATGAAACCTTTCAATTAACTTAGACTCCCTAAATTCTGTAACTATTGGCAACGACGTCGGTCAGTGTCTACTAGTGCCAGATTCAGACCTAAAGTCTGTACACTGAGAGTTGTCTGTTGTGATAACTAAGGATACATCATCTCGTTATGTTTCTTACTCCTTCTATTGCATTGCATAGTCAATCGAGTTAAAATGGGACGTATTGTCAGAAATACGTTTGAATCGTCAGCAATTCTAAAAAGATGAGCGAGAGTGAGACGGAAGTATCGACTCGCGTCTTGATACGCTTAGATTGATACGATATTACGATAAGATTGTCGTCGCTACTATCAGTAGTGTCAGTGTCAGCGGTAAATATACTAATAAGGTTTGTCTTGTGATTTGAAACGTTTTTAATACGAAATTAGCAGAATTACCTGTGTCCTGTGATAAACTATGAGTAACTTATTATAATTGCTCGAATGCCTAAAAATCTACTTCCTTGCTTTGCCTGGGAAACTATTGAACTCCCTAGTACGTGGTCTTGTGGTAAAATTGCTGGAATATTTTACTTGCAAATAAGAAAACGGAGGTGTTATTCTTTCTTTTAAACGGCAACCAGCAGGTAGGTGACATGATATTTCTATCATGATGATAACAATAATTATTATGATTCTTATTTACTTGCATTATATAATATTTGTTATCAAAAAGTTGCAAGGCACTACTTCGTCAATAACTTGTCGAAATAATATATTTGTAGGATATTCATTATTCCTCAACACACGCCACTGACACGAACTGCGATACCACATCTGGTTCGACTTAGAAATAAGTGTACGATTCAAATCGAACTAAATTGTTTAGTCAGAATCAGTGTGGCATGACAACGGACAACTCTCAGTGTACAGAGAGTAGTAAGTCTCAGACCGAGTAAGACTTAAGATCTTGCAGTCATGAACCTGTCAGAAATATGAAAACTCAACTAGCTTAATCACGGCATCAAAGTGAATTCCGGGAATCGAATAATTTCGGGATACAGTGTGCGGCATTCGAAAGGGGATTAGAAAACTAGAAAAAAAAATCTTTTGACCACCTTGCATGCTTTGGCAGAAATGAGTGCCATAAAATCGCCCATTGAGAATTTCCTATTTTTGAGAAAATTACCAAAATCATATTCTAGATGGTTAACCGGTTCTTTCGGTACCCCTTCGTTATAACTGTTCGTGATTATAAAAACATCAAATTCTGATCAGAAAACGGAAACAAAGGTTCCGTATGCCTCATTTATAAAAATTGCCGAAATCAAATTTTTGATGGTTTATTAACGGCTGATCTACTTAAGGGTGTGCGGTACAGAATTCAGCCCATATTTTAAAGTAAAAAAAAAAACACACACAATTGCTAGGAGAGGAGCATATTTAAAAAAGAAGCGAGACTGGAAGTCATAAAAATAAACATACCAAAAACACGGGATGTGTATTTCCGACTAAAATTCTTTAGAAGTAGTTGTATAGGAGAAATCATGCGTTGATCCTGGGGGGGACCACGCATATCCACGTGATTGCTGCATGTAAGTTACTTCCTGCAAGCTGGGATTCCCGTAAGACTAGGGGGCCGAAGCGAGTGAACCAAGTAAAACCCAACCAAACCCATCGATCTCGAACCAGAACCAGATAAATCGAACCAGAACCAGGTAAATCGAATCAGAATCAGGTAAACCAAACCAGAACCAGGTAAATCGAACCAGAACCAGGTAAATCGAACCAGAATCAGGTAAACCAAACCAGAACCAGGTAAATCGAACCAGAACCAGAGTAAATAAATCTAACACGTAAGTACACAAGAACGCAGGGGCGTGTCTTATCCTGAAGGGAAGGTAGAAAACCGTCTCACGGGTATACAGGGTTTCTCACGGTAGTAGTTTGTTAGAAGTGTTGTTAGTGGTTAGAGAAAACTTCAAATTCCGATAAGAAAACGGGAAAAAAGATCCCTTTAACCACATCTTGCATTTTCTGCCGAAATCTCTCGTCGTTTCCATTTTAGACATTTTTGAGAAAATTGTCAAAATCGTATTTTTGATGGTTTATTAACGGCTGATCTACTTAAGGGTGTGCGGTACAGAATTCAGCCCATTTTTAAAGTAAAAAAAAAGCACACACAATTGCTAGGAGAGGAGCATATTTAAAAAAGAAGCGAGACTGGAAGTCATAAAAATTAACATACCAAAAACACGGGATGTGTATTTCCGACTAAAATTCCTTAGAAGTAGTTGTATAGGAGAAATCATGCGTTTATCCTGGGGGGGACCACGCACATCCACGTGATTGCTGCATGTAAGTTACTTCCTGCAAGCTGGGATTCCCGTAAGACTAGGGGGCCGAAGCGAGTGAACCAAGTAAAACCCAACCAAACCCATCGATCTCGAACCAGAACCAGGTAAATCGAACCAGAACCAAGTAAATCGAACCAGAACCAGGTAAATCGAACCAGAACCAGGTAAATGGAACCAGAATCAGGTAAACCAAACCAGAACCAAGTAAATCGAACCAGAACCAGGTAAATCGAACCAGAATCAGGTAAACCAAGCCAGAACTAGGTAAATCGAACCAGAACCAGGTAAATAAATCTAACACGTAAGTACACAAGAACGCAGGGGCGTGTCTTATCCTGAAGGGAAGGTAGAAAACCGTCTCACGGGTGTACAGGGTTTCTCACGGTAGCAGTTTGTTAGAAGTGTTAGTGGTTAAAGAAAACTTCAAATTCAGATCAGAAAACGGGAAAAAAGGTCCCTTTAACCACATCTTGCATTTTCTGCCGAAATCTCTCGTCGTATCCCTCATTTTTGAGAAAATTGTCAAAATCGTATTTTTGATGGTTCAACGGTTGTTACTTAAGGTTGTACAGGGTTTCTCAGGGTAGCCGTTCATTATTGGAAGTGTTAGTGGTTGGAAAAACCTTCAAATTCTTCAGCAAACAAAAAAAAAAAGATTCCTTTGGCATTCCTAAATGGAATGTTTTACCAGAAATGAGATCCATAAAATATCCAAATATACAGGATGACCCCGAAATGGCGGACACGGAATACAGGGTGTTGTAGAGGATGTTCAGGAAGACTGTAAATTTAAAACAAAAATGGGTTCCTCGGCTTCGTTACCGAGATATAGGGTGTCCTTTTTCCAAACTTTAAATCGAAATGGCGGTCAAATTTAAACAACCTCCACTGGCAAAGCACATGGTTTCACATAACTATAACGATAGTGTTTGCTTTTTATTATTTTTATTATCGGGAACGGATTTATAGGCATCCAAAGTTTACCTATTCCCCGAGTTCAACAAAATTTTTCAATGTGGCATCGTTGTTCGAATTAGAGATTTTGAATAATATTATCGACTATGTCGTATCCGCGCAACGATTATTGTTTTAAGCTTTGTTGTGTTTCCATTTTATATGTTTCCATGGTAACATTCTATCTGGGTATTGTAGACCTACACATTATTTTTCTGCCTGAAAAAGGGTCAGTGCAGTGTTGTGACTTTATTTTCTACAAAAGTGGTCATATCTTCTTAAGGGAGTCATACTTGAGAAAACAGTAAATAAAACTTAGAATCTTTAATCCACAATAGATGCTGTGGTGCTGTCCGTGTCCGCCATTTCGGGATCCGCCTGTATAAAATATTTAAAAAATTGCCAAAATTATATTTTTGATGGTTTAACGGTTGATCTACTTAAGGGTATACAGGGTTTCTCACAGTAGCCGTTCGTTAGAAGTGTTAGTGGTTAGAGAAGACTTCAAATTCCGATCAGAAAACGAAAAAATGGTCCCTTTAACCACGACTTTCATTTTCTGCCAGAAATGAGTACCATAAATTCTCCCATCGAATCCCTCATTTTTGAGAAAATTGCCAAAATCGTATTTTTGATGGTTTTTACTGTTGATCTACTTAAGGGTATACAGGGTTTCTCACGGTAGCCGTTCGTTAGAAGTGTTCGTGATTAGAAGAAACTTCAAATTCTGCTTTTTGGGTCTCCATCAGGGGAGGGGATTCAACATTATCTTCTATTTCAATATTTTTCAAGGCTAGGTATGGAAATATTTGAAAAATAATTTAATAATTAAAAAAAAAAAACGTTTTTTATCACCCTGTGTAAATATTCCATCCACATAATAAATAGCTGATAAATGAGTGGCCTACACTGTACATTTTGATTTTAATGCGGAAAAGAATTTTGCGATCAAGTCTAGAACTCTAGCTTTTACCAAGTCTTCTACTTGGGTCTGTCTTGAAGGTTTCTCGAAATTTCATCAGCTCTAGCACGTTGCACACTAAACTAAAGTAATGAACTTGTAAAAGCCGGGTTTTCATTTTCTGGTGTGCTGGGGTGCTGTTCTGCATAAAGTAGGTTAACAGCAGCTGCATTTTGATGCGCTTTTCTATAAAGCAGCGTCACGTCGGTTTTCGACAACTCGATCTCAATTTGCATCCAGAAGTGACAATTTATTTAAGTCGTGGCTTGACTAACTTCCACGCTAGAAAAAAAATCTAGCCCATCAATATTGTATTACTTGAAAATTCAATGTTAAAATTTTACAATGAGTATGTAGGTTAGATAAAGAGAGATAAAAAATACGTAAGCTAATGTCGGTTGTGGTGAAAGTACAATATTTTAAAATAGAAACTAATAAATTCCTTGTGAAAGAATTTGCGGCATACGACGGACTTATAGTTTTAAAACCATTACGTTCTCAAACCTCCATATGTAATATTTCAAAGGCTGGCCGACAAGCGTCAGGAGCAAGCAAACAGAGTAATAAGGAATGAATCACCCTATTGAATGGGATCAAGGATTTACTCTATAAGATAAATTACACATGAGGTAATTTAACACAATAAGACAAACTAAATTAGTGAAATAAGGCAGAATAGATACCTGAAATTTTTTATTTGATTATTAATATTTTGAAAACTATTAATACTTAAAATAATACCGTAACATGGCACACTTTTTTCTGCATTCGATATAGGTATTCGAAGGTATAAAGGTCAATTATGTGAACTCCGTATCCACGTAATAATAATATTCGTATAATAGATTTCAAATATCAGCATTTCAAGTTTCTTACAAGCAAACCGATCTCTAGAAGGTCCCTCCCGAACATTTCGCAACCGAGTTCGCAAATAAAACGTGCAATCATCCCTCGTCAAATTTCATCCCTCTCCACAACCCATAAACAATTTATTCCCGATCAAGCAATAACCTAGATATTATTTTTCATTCTCTTGCCTTCTCACTACCTAGGCCTTCTTATTGTCGACCTTCGAGAATGAAGCCGTTCCGAAGCCAGGTGTGAGATACGACCTCGGGGTCAGATCTTCAGCTACCTAAAGACGAACAAATGACGTTCATGGCGTGGGTCAGACACCGGACAGCGCCCTAATACGTGATGTCGCACGGAATGGCACCCTCCGTGCAAGGGTTCATAACCGGGGTATCTGGCACATTGGACCGGAATATGGAGTTGGAAAAGTTGAAACGACTTTCTCTTTGGAGAATATTCTTCGTTGGAGGAATATTGTGAATCATCTTGAAAAGCCTGATGAAAAAACTATGGTGATGTGGCAAATTATAAGCTTATTATAGATCTCATAGTGGGGATAAGAAAAAGGAAATATATTTGATTGAGAAAAATGCAAGGACTTGTGTGATAAAAAAGAGAAATGCAAGAATCTGCACTTTCTTATACATATTAAGTCTTAAGAGGATAAAACGGTTTTAACTTCTCATTAGAAATGATATTGCTTGCGGACAAATGATGACGCAAGAACCGTTAGTACCTGTAAGGTTAACTAATGTACTGCATCTATTATTCATGTAAGGGTGATAATAAATTGTTTGGTATTTGGTATTTATAGCCTCCTAGTTATCTCAAGCAAGTGGAAATTGGTAGGGTTTAAGTGGTAAACCAGCTGCTGAAACTTGTGTTTTAGTAGCTAAACTTGCTCCCAAGTATTGCCCCCCGATTAATCGGCTTAACAGAATATTGTACAAAAGGTAAGCAATATCTGGGATTTACTTCAGTAAATGTTGAGATATTATTGCGGAAGATATCAATAAAGTAATTTTTCGAAACACATCTTTAAAAGGAAACTTTCCAGGATATAAAAGTATTGAGAAATTGCCATTGTCTCAACCTTATCTATTATGTTTGATAAGGTCCTATTAATATAAATTAACCCTCCACCGCATTTATAAAAAATCAGTTACGCTAAATAACATCATCAATCTCTAATTCCGACTGCAGAGTATCTAAGAAGAACCACAATAGATAACATTATTATGACAAAATCGTTAATGACAACTTCTCCATAGATCCCGTAGTAATTAAACCTGCTAATGGTGTAAGTTATTTCCACACTTTCCCTCAAACTATTCCTGAGGGGACATCTAATTGCGCGTATTTGAGTCAGAGGTCACGCTCTGCTATACCTAAAATGACATTTTACGGTAGCACGTGTAATGGATCCTAATAACAGGGCGAGTGTAGGAATTCGGCACCCCCGACAGGAAAGATATTGGAGTGCACGAGCACGACCCTATTCCTCTCGATAGACGATTGACCCCATATAGGCCGGGCGACCTCCAAAGGTGACCCTCATCGTGAGAATTACTTGATGGATAGGCCGGAGAGTGCTAGACGTTGTATGAGAGATTCTGATGGGTAAAGAGTGTCAATAATTTTTTGTTTCGGGACGGAGAGTATCGTTAACTTTGTCACAAAGTCTTAATAGTCACTGCATAGCTACCCATTCTAAGGAAAAATGTTAATGTTATAAAAATACTGCCATACATACCCAATATAGTCGTATCAATCTACTTCAAAATCGGTCAACAATTTTTAACCGAGATATATGTCTGTAGCCAAGTAACATTCTTGATAGTAGCAGAAAAATTTACTTCAAATAGGGTTTAAAATTATTAGGTAGGTAAGGTAGGTTACGGTGTACACACTTGCCGCTTTGAAATGGCACACTTGCTATGCGGTTGCAGTTTTACCGTAGGTATAACTGGGTAGAACTGGCTTTAATTATTCGACATTAACTTGTCGCTAGGGCTTGGTGCTAGTAAGGTAAAGTGAGAAGAAAGTCAACTTTCTGATGTAAATTATTAATAGTTCACATTGACTCCAAATTTGTTGTTCCATCTATTAACCAATTTTTACAAATAGTATACTTAGGAATATTGCAAATAACATGAACAACCTAATAAACCTGCTAATAATAAAAAAAATTGCTGTAAAGTTTCAAAATTTATTACAATATATGAATTATAATTATAATTTTTATTATTGTATTCATTAAAATATATTACACAAAACAGCTATTCAGCTGATCAAGTCCTCCTTTTACCATATTTACCGGCCGGCCGGCTGTAAGCCTAGTGGTAATAGTAGCGCCCCGGCGGCGGCCGACGGTCAGACTAAAATCTTGTGCCGTTTTCGGCAACGACAAGAGCGGGCAGTGAGTACCATGTAACCTAACTACATAGTATTAGGTACTATAAATTTACAAATGAAAATGATACAAAAAGCATACCTAGAAACATGTCTTGTGAATTTGTAGGTACATACGTACTCGAGTTCTTATTAGGTATATGGGGTGTAAAAGTAGGATAATCTGCTGCAGTATTAAATGCAACCATTAAGGGTTATAAAACAGATGGATCTATTACGTGAAAACTCGACTATACTTTCAACATTAAGTTAACTAGATCATACGTCATTCGTCATTAATCTATTTTGTGAAGAAATTAACGAAACTAATTAGACTCTCTCTTTGTTTTTATTATTTAATTAATGGAGGAATTAACCTTTTATCGCTCTTTAACTAAATCAGGCCAAAGTCCTGCAGGATATAATTTAATAAAGACATTTCATCGTTTAAGTCCCTCTGCACTTTCAGCTTTCGCCATTAAACGTTTATATTATATCAGTTAAGTCGAGAATGGAAGTTCTGGATGCAACTTCAATGCTATGTCTACATTAGAAATTTAGGAGTTCGAGTCTCGAAAAAGTCAAAGAAAATATCGAAGGAAAAAATATGAAATTATGAACTCATTTTATTGTGTTTGAATTATTTTATTAATTTACTTAATTGAAAAAAAAAAGAAAGTTGCTGTAGCCTTTGAATTAAATGCGATGCAAAAATCAAAGCTAAAATTAAAATACAATTAATGGAAGCCTTTTCAAAAAATTGTTTAAGCTGCTTAGATTGGTTTGAACTTTATAGCATCTGGACTGAGGTTATCTGGCGGTAATTGTAGATTTTGTTTACAAGAGTGTTAAATTCTGTAACCAGTCTGTTGTTTCTGTGAAAATTTATTGAATTTCTTTAAAACCTCCAGCAAATTTTGTTGAAAGATACTCATTGAATTGATAGATTCTGCAGGTGTCCGCAAACACAGGAAGCGCTGGGTATGAAACTCCATTTTAACATTGATGTAACATTGCATTACATCTACCGTGTCCTGTTCTTAAGCGATTTACTTGTAATATTACAAGTATATTATTTATTGTATTATTGTTGCTAATATAGTACAAATACTTTATACAATTTCAACTTTTTTCTTGGTGTTTTCGTCCATATTAGAGACAAAATTCATTTAAATTATAAAGTCATAGATTATTTATTAAAGAAGGCAGAATTTAACGTTATCTGCTTAAAACTTACCCAACGGTGCGAGGAAAGAAATTTCTTCGCGCATTCCCAACGAGCTTGTGCTTGTATCATTCAGTAACATGAAAAATATGCATCGTATCCTTTGAAAATCGCACAAGTTCTTAAGTATCAATTTTTCACCAGCATTCTGTAAAAATTACAGAAATTTCCGACGTTTTTTTTTATTCAGAAGTAGAGACTTTCGGAAAAATTTTAAATCCCTCATCTTTACTTCCTAACACTTTTATCACTATAATGGAAGAGACAATATTTTTTCATTAATGCATGTATGTCCAGGAGTTCATTATACCTACTTATAAAAAAATATTATTTTAATTATTTCGAAAAAAAGTCATTCTTCATCATTTCTTTTGCTTGTTAGAAAAATACAATTCTTGTTAAGAAAATGAAAATAAGAAAAACAATGAAAATAGGATTTTTTGTAAGTGTCTTATAACACCATCTGTGGACACACTCTACATGCTGGTTAATCTTGATTGGGGAAGAGAAATTCCTCATCATTCTGTAACCAATTAAATGTCTCTTCGGCCATCCACCATCCATCTGTACCAACAGCCTTAACATTTTTATATGCAGTGTTAAAAAATTCATTTGACCAAATATTCGGTTATTTAGAGAATTTAATTTTTTTATATTTGTAATTATTTTTATAATTTTTGTTTATGAGAATTGAAATTTTCATATTCTCCTGGAAGCTTCACAAAATATCAAGGTACCTTTACACACTACCGTAATTAATTTTCAAAGCAATTTTGTATTTTCAACATTTCGTAGGTTAGGTATATAATACTGAACAAAGCATCATACCTGATTAATTCCATCTCTTCAGTTTTATACAGAACGTGTGTGGTGGGTATTTAACGTTAAATAGGCAATTTAGGTACGTAGGTATTTGTTTAGACTAATTTCCATCCTTACATGAACGTTATTTACATTCGTTCGTTTTCGTGTACCAAAGGTAAGCCACTGAATTTGCTTTTCATTATATTAACATTAACTGGGGCTCGCTGAACAATTATTGTACTAGCATATTGAATGAACATTATACAGGGTGCACCATATACCTATCCTTCTCTATATTGCTATCTCCTAACGCTAACAGATACAGGGTCGGTTAAACAAGTCCAAAGGAGCGCAATTTTGTGGCCATCTCGATTCCGTCGAGACATACGAGATATCTATGTGACCGTTCCTGAAATATCCCGAAAAAACTGAAAAATCGAGAATTCTTATTTTTTCCATATCTCTTTTATTATTGGAGATTAATGAATAATTTTTTGTGGGCTTACATAAGTCGTCAGGAGCTACCCATCTGAAATTTCAAAAATTTTCAAAGCCGACTAGATCCCAGAATTTTCATAGTCAACTTTCGTTTTTCTTATGGCCGCCATATTGTTTTTTTATGTTGTTCGGTATAAAAAAAATCATAAAAACTAAAAATTGTTAAATTTAAAAAAATTAATTAAAAAAAATTTTATTCTTCTTTTTTCTTTACAAAAAAGACCTTTTTAGACCGAATTTCATAAAAAAATTAAAAAACCATAAGGCAAGCACTATTTCGGCGTATTTTACAAATGTTGACGTTTTTAGACGATTTTTTATTAGGTTTTTCTTTGAAAAAAGAAGAATAAAAATTTAAAAAAATTTTTTTTTGAAGTTTATTAATTTTTGGTTTCCATTATTTTTTTCATATCGAAGGACATAAAAAAATAATATGGCGGCCATAAGAAAAACGAAAGTTGACTGTGAAAACTCTTGGATCTAGTAGGCCTTCAAAATTTTTGAAATGTCAGATGGGTGGCTCTTACCGACTTATGTAAGCCTACAAAAAATTATTTATTAATTTCCAATAATAAAAAAGATATGAGGAAAATAAGAAATCTCGATTTTTCAGTTTTTTCAGGATATTTCAGGAACGGTCACAGATATCTTACATGTTTTGACGAATTCGAGATGGCCACTGTATTTGTTTTTGTATTTGTATTTTTGAGGGTGATTAAGTTACTGCGACCTAAAAGATCTATTGTATCCCCTCTACTGTGCTTCGCCTGGTGTGGAATCCCTTTAGTGAAGCACCCTCTCCAAGTCCGTTTCCTTGAGAAACCTCAGGATTTTGAGAGGATCAAGGTCGGGTAAGTTCCCTGCCTCTAGCTGGTGATGGCCCAGAACATTACTTCTTTTGAGTTCTATCGCATCGCAGTTGAGCAGCAGGTGACGTGGTCTCCTTTCCCGCAGAATCTGCAGACGCCATTTTCTTCTATGCCTAGCTTCCTCAGGTGTTCCTTGAGCTTGCAATGTCTCGTTAGGAATCCCGTCAGTGTTCTGTTAATTCTCTCGGTTAAAATTCCCGAGAAATTCTTTGGATTGTCTCAACCCCGAGAGGTTCCTCTAATGAGTTTCTCTCAGTTTTCTTCTTCCTTTTGGAATTCTGCTTGAAGAAAGTATCTTCGAAGCCACAGAATGGTTCTGGTCCTATGAAGGGTGTCGATGCTCCTTTTCTTGCCAATGAGTGGGCATTCTTCTTGCGCTCGAGGTCGTCTCGAGCACAAGGATTGTTTAGATTGCTGACTGTCTTGACGGGTGACAAGCCCCGCTCGGTCAGCAGTCTGTTTTGCGGTGATGTCCCGCAATTTCTTGGTTTTTTATTTCTTACCATGGTTGATCCCACGAGTAGCTAGGGAAGGGTGTTCCTAGCAGAGCCCCGCATGCAAAGGTGAGGGGATTGATACAGTGGGGTGCCCCCTGGTGCCCCAAGGTTGAATCCAGTAGGGCTGGTCTTCTATCCAGTCACGCATCCCATCAGCCTGGACCCCCGCCTTAGGATTTAGGTTTTTTTAGTGAGGTTGTCTCCTCTTGGTTCCGGCGATTAAGCCGAGACCCCCGCATCTCTCTGTGCGCGGAATGTGACCACGACAACAGATGATACGGTATATCAGATAGTCCACAGTCGGACATCTCTGGCGCCGTTTCCCCTAGTGCAGACCTTTAGTCACGACACGACAACCAGGTTAGGGGAGGTGGTCCGCGGCAGGGTTTTGAGCTACCAGTCTAGAATTTTACCTCCGACGAGCTTTATCACCACTGCTAACCTTACTCACTTATGATCATTGTAAGGCCTTCCCCCTATCCGCCACCTGGGGACGCGCCCGATGGGTACTCAACCGCACGGGGAGATGGCCACAAAACTGCGCATATTTTCTCTAATTTAACCGACCCTGTATCTCTTAGCGTTCAGAAGATAGCAATATAGAGAAGGATACATGGTGCACCCTGTACACTCGACTACAGTTGAAAACGAAAGCATCAACTTCTCCTTACAAATTCTCTTTCTAAGTTGCTACATTTCACATTTTCTTCTTAACTAAAATAATTAAAGCAGATTTTTAAGCGGTGTTTGGTCCGTATCTTGGCTTATCTGGCGTCCATCATCTTTAAAAGCGATTTTTTCATGCTGGAGTCCACTACGTGTGCTTGTAATGACATCACGATCGAGTAGGTACACGGAGAGAGCTGAACTCTTTTTTCCCTCGAGAGCCGTCTGAATCAAGATCACCGGAAGCTCCTCAGCCTCATGGGCTTATTGTGCTTCTGAACTGAACTCTTCAAGAAGTCAGATTATTCTAAATTCCCTCAGTTGAAAGAGCAGCCCTCTGAATATATTTAGCTTTTTTTTTGTACGCTGGGTGAAGGTTGGGATAAGAACCAAACTGCACGCTTCCAATCCGACTACGATAATACAGTCGGAAGATGTCTGAAATGATGGTACTCGACTCTGAACAGCGTAGTATACACCTTTCCGTCCCCTGTTCATCCCCACTCCCACCCGTCTCCGTTGCTGCATCCGATCATGGTCCGATCGGAAAATATCAAGTACTGCATGACCAGACCAAACAGCAGAACCGAAACTCCAAACACAAAACGGAAATGGTTATATAAGTAACGTAACAGATGAAGAAAACGATTATTATGCACCTGAGACCGGCCATGAATCACGAGAGCAGAACTCCATCCAGGAAACACAGCAAACACTGCTGATGAACCTGAGGAGACCATAGAACCTTCACCATTACCATCGGTCACAACTACAACTAATCGAGTTTTTTCCCGAAAACTGAAGTGAAATCTCAGGAGTCTGCATAATCGCAGATAATGGCATATATTTTGGCTTAGGAAAAGGCTGAATCGGCAAATATGTTAACGCACGACGTAGAATTCTGAACAATTTCCTATTGAGACTTTTTTGGCCTACTCAAACCACCAAAAAAAATTTTGTCTCGTCCTTAAACAGATGTGGTAAGATTCTTGAATACTCTCCTTCTGCAGATGTTCTTTTCCAAGTAGCATGACCAAAAATCGGTGTTTTACGCTCTCCTGCATTCAAACTCTCCGATTTTCTTCATCTTTTTCTTCTAAACAAAGTGCCGCCATGGCTAAATCGTACTTGCTAGAATTATTGAACATTTTGGGTACAGAACCTTCCGTGATTTTGTTTGTATCAAGACTGGCGAGAGTGGCGAGTATATCGACCCGGAAATCGGAAAGGAGTCGGAAGCGGAGGGGTGTATGACAAGTAGTGTGTCCCGACCTTGATTCAAACTTAAGCCAGATTAAACATGGCAGTTATTTGTACAATAGTAACTCTTTAGATACAGAATGAACCATAAACATAAACAGTAGTTAGTGTCTTACTTTTTATCATTTATCTGGTTTCCTCCTGAGCGCAGTACGCCATAATAATTTCTATTCCACTACTCGGAAAATCCATAGAAAACTTAAGTTACTCTTTGAGACGGTGAAAGTAAGATGGAATAATATTGAAAATGATATTATCAGAAACAGAATTCTGTTTGACTTACGAGTAACTGAGAATATTTCAAAAGTGTGAGCTTTTCAATTTCCAAGACTTCGCTCAAAGTGAGAAAATCTGTGCATTTAAAAAAAGTAAAAATGTAGACAGCCCGAACCGCGCTTAGTGGATACGAAAGTGTATCTCCTTGCACTGAATGTATTGCCAAGGCATTGGGTCCTGCTATCGCCATAAATTGGATTCGCTTACAATGTGTATTATTCAGGCCAGGACCAGGCAGGGACCGTGCCAGCCAGTTGAGCCCCTCTGAGGGACCCGTGAAATGAACCGCTCACGGGGCTTTGGATACAATGTATGGCAGGCGCACTTACTTCAGGTATCGATGTCCTATCACCCGGAGATTTGGAAACGGGGTTGTTATGGTACCGATATCGATTGAATTGCGAATATGGAAGGGTTTGAGTTTTCGCGGAAAAAAAGCCTACATGAAAGTTGAAGGGATAATGACAAAAAATGGATCAATATGAATGAATATCACACCTCTAATTTAACTCTTAGAATTCAATGAACTTAATTCGTCCGTATTAAGCTTCTTTAGTCTTCCATATAATAAATGATCGAAGCTGACGAGTGGCTAGCTGATATTGGTTAGTAAATCATGATAAATTCGTTGACAGAGTTCTCTTACAAACTTAAATCCAAGCAAAGTCTGAACATGTCAATAATATTAATAATTAACCCCATTCAGGAATACACAGACTGAGGTTAGCTACACATGACATGTTCTTAGTTAGCGGAGCTTTCTGGAAATCGATACTCTTTGTGAATTAAAAATCTGCTCAGTTGAGCTTACAAATTACTGCGAGATCAATAACACATATAACGAGAAGTAGAAATAAATTCCTCCACCAGTTAGTAGGGGCAGAATATTTATTTCCCTTTCCTTCGTTTTGCTTACTCGTTAATAGGTTTTCCAGTTCACTGGGTCTTGTTTGTCGTAATTATTCTACATCCACGTTCGCGCAAGTAAAATATGCCACATGCAAATTTAATGCCTCTAAAAACTAAGCTTTATGCTTTATAAAAGTCTGTGTTTAACGAATTTACGTGGAAAAAACAAAATAATCCTATGGAAAGAAATTTGTTTTGTCTAATAATAATTACTGCTCTAATGGGGTTGATACAGGCATTAATATTATTTTCTTTTATACTAGTTTTATTCCTGATCTATTATTCTTGAAGATAAAAAAGCTCTTTGTTCTCTCGAATATGTATTTCGCATAGAGATATGAGGCAATGTGCATAATTTTTTTTTTATTAAAATTTCCAGTTTTTCAGACATTCCAGTTTTCCATTCTTTCCAGTTTTATTTTTTATGATACGTAATCATTGAAAGGACGAACGACTAACGTGGAAAAAATTTGTACATTCATCCACACTTTATTATCTTGCAGGCAAATTATTTGTTGTTAAATCGTTTCATAAAGTTGCCAGTTTGATTGTCATCTAAGTTTCGAAATGATAAAAGTGATCAAGGTATTTTCTTCCAGCAGTTGCGCGAATGCGAGAGTGCCTTCCATGTTTTTATTATTGTATAAGTCGCGTAAAACCGATGTTCACTTGAACAGAGTGGCCTGGGGGAGAAGGTCAGTGGGATGCTGCATTCGTCTCTCGGAGGATCTGGTCATTTCTCTTGGTAAAGTTGATCTGGAAATTCATGACTTATTAGTCAAATTTGGAAACATTGAAGAAAGTAAGACCACAAGCTTGAAATTGGAATAAAACTCACCCAATCTGGCATCAACTACTGAAACCATCCAAACGAAAGTGAAACCACCAAACCATTCAATTCATTGTTATTCAGGAATTTTTACAACCCTAACACAGACAAACAAGGCAACAGAGAGTAAGATGATTGAAATGACTCAAGCAGGTCCTTTTCAAACCAGCTGCAGGAACAGCATTGGAAGATCTAAATAAATAAATGAAAATTAACTAATAGTAAATTAATTAAGGTAATTTAAGATTTCATTATAAGGAACGAAATGACATCCAGTTTGAAATATAGATGAAATAGTGATGTCCTTTGATTCTTTAATCTTAAAGGTGGAAATTTTGATCACACAGGTATTTCTTGATTCCTGAGCTTTTGCATACCCTATCCGACACCGAGGGTGGGTACAAGAAACAACAGCAACTGAGAGAATAAAAAATCTAGAGAATTATAGCAACAGCTAAGAAATTTTTAAGCGGGTTTATGTCTGGAAAAATAGTGACGAAGTAAAATCTACAGATTTTCGATATAGGATGTCATTGTGGAAATAGATTTGAAAATAAAGTTAGGTTTTCTTATTTTTCCCCCTCTTTAATAAGCTTTAGGGTATTACAATGAACTTTCAGTTGTCTTTTAGTAATCGGAAGGCGTTCAGGTAGGCGCCACTTTGCCGGCTTAGATTTATCGATTCTGTGGGAAAACTGGCTGACTAGCTTATCGCCGGAAACTTTATTAAAACAAAAGTAACTTATAAATATGAAAAAGGTCCGTTAAACTTTCCCAAACTATACAGCAAGGTGTCAAGTTCGTTTTAAGAACAAGTAATTTAAATGCAAACCGCTTGTCTCAGACAATATAACAATATAAAATATGCCAGTTCATATCACAAATGATACTTAACAATTAAATCTTTAATTATTTTACAGTTTTACTGATTTGAATTTTTTCCAAAGCCTGTCTAAATTATTTTTTATTCAAGTTTTATCATGTGATCCACAAAATTTTTCATCAACTATTGCCTTGATCAAAATGAAGCAGGTCTGCCAGATAAAATACAAACAATTGAAAGGTGTGTAATTGAACTGCTCCAATTATTTGCCTAATTTTTGGATCACATGATATAAGATACCCCAAGAAACATCAAAAAATACTTGGGAGGCAGCAATGTTACATTACTGGACAGTTCTCAAAGAGGAAAGTTTCTACTTAATGTGTAATCCTTACGACAGGCCAATGATTTCTAGTCTAACGGAAACTTTTCCTAAAAGTTAATATTTAGTGAGTTTCTCAATGATTAAGTCAGTCTGTAACATGACTTGACAAGTTAATTTTGATGTCGTGAAAACATATTATAAATGAGCTTATGAAACCGATGTGAAAGAAAATTATTTCGAATATATCCCAGAATGATACACATTCAAAAAATAAGAGGCTTATATTTTCCAAGGTAGTCACCACAGTCTACAATGATCTTGTATGAATCACTCTTAGCTAATACTCGCTCTTTTCTGTGATTTTAAAATCCTTAGGGATGTTGAAGTATTTCTCTGCAAAGTATAATTCCATATGAAAGAGAATTAAATCCTGGGAATGAAATCTTGAAAAAGAAATCTTCCACATTGTACCTCCTATCCACATCGTCACTTCAATTTTTAAGCTTCTTGTAGCATTCAAATCAAACGAGATGTTACATACCCACCCTGCCAATTATTAAAAACTCAAGGGCTTAAAGTGGCACTGCACTCTAAGAGGGTTGAAGTGAGGAACGAAAATTTTACTCCACCAATTCTAGGTAGGTAGTTTAAATATCTCAAATTGACCTGTTTCATTTTTTTTTTCAACTAATTCAACATCAAGAAGATGAATTTATTCAACACATTTTTAGGTTCAATTTTTTTTTTTTGTAAATATGCAACAAAATCAAAAAGATTCTTCCAATTAAAAAAAAAAAAAAATTTGACGAGAGTTGCAGCGAGGAATGAAAATTTTATCCCAGAAAATATATTTAAATTTATATTTTTTACGGTTATTCATTTAACACAGCAGGACCGGTATTTCGTAAACAGACCGGGGAAATCTATTTTTATTTTTTTTTTCAGTCGATGGAGTCCGACGTTCTCTGTCTTTTGGCATGTGTCTTAGGTTGTGTCGGGGTTCACGCTTTTAAAATTTACTGAAAATGAATTTTATCGGAAGAACGGGTATATCTGAGCCGGATTTGATCTGACAAAAAAATTACGGTATCGAAAATTAAAGAACTAAACACGGAAGTTCGTTCCGACCTGAACCATTTAGCTCAACTGGTTCGCGAAACATTGCGATATTAAGGGTGCAAAAATGAATAAAAATTTAACTGACTTTTGCTCGGCAGGTGGTGAAGTTAGGGCGTTAATTATTTGCGAGAGGAAGGGTGCCACCGAGTACTTTGACGGGCCGGAGGGAGGGGGTGGTGGGCCAATTAGGAGGGGAGATATGGGGGTGAGAAAAAAAATACGGAAACGCTCGTAAAAAGTTTATTTATTGACCTACAAAGACCAGGCACCGCTCATTTTCTTCGTTTTTTTCTACTACCCGGTAGTCATGGCAAAAAAAATTATTTTTGCAAATGCGCGCTTGACGCGCAATTAAAAAAAAAGTCATTTTTTTCTCGCGTTTTTGGGGGTGAAGGAAGGGGGTGGGGACATTTTTTTTTCACCACTGAACGGCATTTTTTTATCTTTAATTTGAGCCCCACTTGAACCCGATCCGACCATAAATAAGGGCACAACGAACCGGCAAACTCTAGGCTTTATTGCGGGCGAACGGTGAGGGGTCGGGGGTTCTTGTTAGGGTCATTGGAAAGAGAAAACATTTGTTTATTTATTTATTTATTTGTTTTTTTCGTGCGTATCTTGCCTGCGCGCGCGAGTTATACATGAAGATCTCTCTTTAAACCGGGCGAGAAAGGTACCCGAGCAGCCGTGGGAGGAGCTTACGCTCTCCGCTTGTCTTATTATACTCCGGGCACAGTCACGATCAGCCGGGAACGCGCCCTCGGAATTTATTTTCGAATGCTTGTTCGCTCGTACCTCGCTCAATTATGGATCGATTTTGAAAATTCTTGCTTGCTTTTGATCGCTGAACGATCGGGAATGAAATCGAGTTACTGTTTTTTCATCTACTGGCGGGTCGATTTTTCTTACATTTGGGCCGTTGTTGGCCTTGTTTTTCATTCTCAGTCGCGCTCTCTTATCTTGCTAGCCTTCTATTGTTTTCCTGGGATGACGCGCCGGGTTCACGAAAACAATAGGCAGGTACACAATAGAAAGAGGCGCTACACAAAAGACTGCATCTCGATCTATTCATGGTCAAGCGAGTGCAGCACATGGCTGCTTCAGGTAAGAAAATTATTTCGAGAATGGATGAAAGAGTGTTTTCCAAATTTATCTAGACTTTGCCGGTTCGTTGTGCTCTTATTTATGGTCGGATCGGGTTCAAGTGGGGCTCAACTTAAAGATAAAAAAAATTTCGTTCAGTGGTGAATAAAATTTTTTTCCCCTTCCCCTTCCTTCACCCCCAAAAACGCGAGAGAAAAAAATGACTTTTTTTAAATTGCACTCCAAGCGCGCATTTGCAAAAATATTTTTTTTTGCCATGACTACCGGGTAGTAGATAAAAAAACGAAGAAAATGAGCGGTGCCTGGTCTCTGTAGGTCAATAGATAAACTTTTTACGAGCGTTTCCGTATTTTTCTTCTCACCCCCATATCTCCCCTCCTAATTGGCCCACCACCCATTCCCTCCGGTTATTCAAAGTACTCGGTGGCACCCTTCCCTCGCAAAAAATTGACGCCCTAACTCCACCACCTGCCGAGCAAAAGTCAATTAAATTTTCATTCATTTTTGCACCCTTAATATCGCAATATTTCGCGAACCAGTTGAGCTAAAGGGTTCAGGTTGGAACGAACTTCCGTGTTTAGTCAAGCAGCTCTTCAATTTTTGATACCATAATTTTTTTGTCAGATCAAATCCGGCTCAGATATACCCGTTTTTCCGATAAAATTCATTTTCAGTAAATTTTAAAAGCGTGGCCCCCCCTCCCCCCCCCCCCCCCCCCCCGACGCAACCTAAGACACATGTCAAAAGACAGGGAAGGTTTGACTCCATCGACTGAAAAAATAAAAAAAATAGATTTCCCCGGTCTGTTTACGAGCTGTTTATTTTACCGGTCCTGCTGGGTTAATTGAGAATTTGCTTTTGTTCACTACAATATAATTTGGTTCCCATTTTATAAGAACTTGGACCAGTAAAACAAAATAAAAAAGGAAAAAAATACAAAATTAGTCATTCATAATTATTTAATCAAATATTCTTAATGGAAAAACCTTCCTGGTATTATTCAAATTCCGCTTCTGCATGTAATCTTTGTCTGCTACCTATTCAAATGTAAACGGAATTTATTTCGTTAGAAAACAGGAGCTTAAAATTAAAAGCCTGCTAATATATGAGATAAATCCAAAATAAATCCACCCATTCTGTGTCTCTTTTACTTAGTGAACCTAAAAACACGTTCGAGGTTTGCTGAAAATAAAACAGAAAATTATTATTCGCGATTCCCTGGCAAGGATAATCGCACAAGCACGATTAATCCCCGCAGGAATCATCCAGGTCCTTAAACATTTTTGCTACCACAATCAAAAGTATTCCCATTTTTGTAAATTTCTAGAAGAATAGATAAGGTGTTTCCATGGGTAGTATGAATATAATAGAGCATGTGCGGAACATCTGTCTGTAGAGGTGGTAACTTAATAAAATAACCAACACTCAAATTTGGTTTTATTATGTGAGTAATTTCGACTGTAACATTAAAGCGTAACTCCTGAAAATGGCCGTAAAAGTTTCAAAACATGAATTAATCGTGTACACTGCAACACCACAAACTCATCATTCGGTTGAGTAATGGGTCTCTAGGTAGCCAAAATTAAACAACAAACAATGCTAGTGTAATGCAGCAAACACATTCACAGCCAAATTGAAACTATGTTTCTAGATATGTAATTTAGAGGCAGAACTTCATCTACATTACTGGTTTAATAACGTTGCGTTGCTAAGTAGCTTCCTCAGGAGTAATCTGTACTAATATTGTAGTCTCGATTGTATAAAATCGTTAAGAGACTGACTCACCGTCCAAGCTCCAGATCAAACTGCTTGACACAGAACACTAATTTTTTATGACAAAGGAAATATTTTTCCAATCAAATCCCAAGGGGTAGAAACAACACGTTATAAAAAAAATAGAGAACTCTGATTTCTTTTCTTAAAAACGGCATTTTTTCACTGTTTAGTTTAGGTTTAACAATTTTTATACAGGGTGTTTCAAAACATGTACCGGAAAATGGATGGTGTGACTCCCTGCCTCGTTCTAAGAAAAAAAGCTTTTATTTCCATGGGTCCGCCAGTGTACCTATCTACCGTTTTCGAGATAGGTGTTGAAAGGTGTCAAAAGGAGAAGGTGTCAAAAAATATTTATTTTCAGTTATTTGACAATAGAACCATTTGAGATACAGAACCCAGTTTTTGTACACATCTTGTCATAATATTATCTACTTTTTACTGCATAATTATTTTTTTCTTGTTATTAATTGTTTTTTTTTTCAATTTATATTGCACACGCTGAAACATAACACACTATTGCTAATAATCCACCGTACCTATAGCCAAAAATCATATCTACATAACTTCATTGGCTCTTTGAAGCCGATGATTAAAAAAAAAAGTTGATTAGTTTTCCTGTAATTTAAGTTATACGTTACAAAGCTGTGTTTTTCAAATTTTCACCAATATTCCGGTGGAAAACGAATATTTACGATCCAATGAATGCAAATAAGCTTTATTTCCCTCGCTTATTTTCCTATTTTAGGAACACCGGATTCTTTTGGATGTGTTATAGGTTATAAACAAGCATTGAAGCGAAATATTAAATGTAGACACACCAAAATTGAATCCATAAATCTAGTAGACGTCGCCCTAAAAACGCGAAAATACCAGAGAATAAATTGCGGAAAAGTTTTATATGACTCTTCGTCTAGCCTGACATGTTGTACTCTTCTCATTCATTTTACACGGTAACTTCCGAATACAGTATAAGGGAAACTGTAAAGATGAGGAGAATTACAGTTTATGAAAAATTTCAATGCGAATTTTCTTACAGAATTAATATTATATCGAGATCCAGGAAATGAAAACTGATGTTTAGAGATCAATTTATAAAAATTTGAACGTAAAAATGCAGTAATAAAGGAGTAGGTACTCACAAGCTGAGTCTTAAGAGTCTTTGAAATTTCTTTATTCACCCCGTTATATTATTCACATTAAGAGCATAAAAGACGTTTTATGTTGATAGCTTTGACGTCTTATTATGGAAAATGAAAAAAAAAAGCCGATGCTTGGACGTTGTATACAGAGTTATGTTAAATTTCATGATCCCAGTATTGAGATATCGGCAAAGGTTAGAGAAACAGATTCGGTTAAATGAAAAAAAAAAGCTTTTTAAGTGACACTTTCATGCATGAAGTGATGCGCCTCAGATATAAAATTTTTGTATAGGTCACTAGATAATTGCAAAAACCTAAAATTTGCAATTTGTTTCTTCCGCTAATAACTCACTGAGGAGTACCTACAACAGCTGGAGTTCTAGAATTTTGAATTCAGGGCATGCGCGTGCATGTACTGACTATATCAGAAAATTAAGATCATATTTAGTGTACTCATTTTATCTGAAGACATTCAAATATATCAAAAACTAGATATGGGATCAAAAAAAGCCGTAAATAAAATTTGTTTTTCTGGAAGATTGATATTGATACCAAACTCAATCAACTTTTTCCTATATTATATCCCTTAGAGATGGGGGGGCTACTTTTGCAACCTTCAAAGACAACCCACGTTTTTTATTGCAGATTCGGGTTTTACGACCTAAAATACAACGGATTTGTTTACACATTTTTTTTCAAATCATGATCGATGGTGCTGTAATCGACGAAATTACCTATTTTTTTTCGATTTGTCCTAATACCTACTGAAATTGAACCAAAAAGATCCATGAATCGAGCAAAATTTTCAAGAAAAATTTTAGGTATTTTTAGCCAATAAGTCCGAATCTGCAATAAAAAATAAGGGTTTGTAATAAAAATTTCACATTTACCCCCCGCCCTACCTGCATGTTGGAGGAAAGGGACAGAAATTTCCTACGTGCTTTCACCCGATTTATCCGAATCTGCAATAAAAAACGTAGTCTCTCATTTAAGATTGAAAAGTCGCTGCCCCCCATACCTAAGGGGTGCGGATAGGTTAGTCGAGTTTGGTATCCTTAGATGTCTCACTTCCAGAAAAACAACTTTCATCAACCACTTTTTTTATCCCAGGCGCAGTTTTTGATATATTTGAATGTCTTAACACAAAATGAGCACCTGTATATATTTTTCATCGTGATAGTTAACTTGTTTTTTTATGGACTTGTTAGAATTTTACATGCTTCAGTCGAGAAAAAAATTGCAATCAATTGATGTATCATAGTTGTACGTTTTGGGAAATTGAAAATATAAAAATACGAATTCATTTGGAATTAGAAACGATTTAGTGTCCCTATTATACAATACCGTGCGAGTAGTGAGAGTCTATACATAGGCGAATTGAAATTGATAGTTTTAATGGTAAATTGTTTCAATGGGATACCAACAATTATGTAGGTATCTATGGTAACTTATCCAATAAAGCCTAACAATGACCCCTATGTATAATCGTTCAGTACCTACTCAACGTAATCGTACAGTGGAATCATTTGTCTATGTATAGAGACAAATTATTACGATATGTTCAGTTACATGAGGATATTGGAAATGGGAAGAGATATAAGGTTGGATAAATCAGAGAAAAGTTGCACAATTTGATGCTTAATAAGAATCTAAAAATAAATTAGGATATTTCCAATCATTGCTGAAATATCCTGAAAAAAACTGGAAATTCGAGATTTTTTATTATAACACACAAAAAACACATAATCAATAGGTGAAAAACGCCATCGCGATATTTTGGATAATCTACGTCAGAGGAAGGTAGGTATTAAAAAAACTAACATTGAAGATCACAATAACTATCCAGGCAACAACTGATTCGTTTAATTCTTTTTTTTGTTGCTAGTTTTTGTGATGACGCAATTAATTGTTATTATGTCCAGAAAAAATAAGATGAGAAGATTCAGAATGGGCTGAGCTTACTCTCTTGTGGAAACAGTATGCTTTGATTAATGATACCTACTTAGATCGTTTATAAAAGTCAACTCCTAGCAGCTGCTTCTTGTATTATACATGCTAAATGTTTTGCCTAAATGATGTATTTTGACCAAAGTTAAAACTCCTAAATAATGTGATGCTTCCCGTAATCCCGTGAATGAAATCTGTAGATTAAAACGTGAAATAAAGACGTCGATTCATATCAATCTGTCAAAGTCCATAAGTATTCAAAACGCTAAAGGGCTTGCATGTCTGACTGGTCATATTCATATTATACATAATGCCCACATTGACCTTTAATGCCAATGTATTATTGGTAACTTGTATAATATGCCTAACCATTTCCATGGCAATTTTAATACTAACACTGAATGGAAACAACGATTTAGTTCCTAATCACGAAAGTGGTGAATTATTATTTGTTATGATAATTTTTAACAAATCATAAAATAAAATAGATTAGTTCCATTATGATACGTAATAATATTATAAGGACTCACAGTTTCTGGTTTTGATGACATTTCATTTATATTAAATAAATAGATTTATTTATTACATACAGGGGTATTGATTGAGATTACCACGTATATGCGGTGACCGAAAATATTACTGTAATCTGAAATAATTTTGCTTAGTGTCATAACATAATCTTAAAATGATCTGTTTGTTTCTTCTATTTTTCTCTTTTTCTTCACTTTAGATAGTCACCAAGAAGTCACAGGCTCCCAGAATCCGGAGAGGTTTTATACGTCTCCGGGTTTACTTTATTGGCGAGCTTTTTCTCAGTTGTCGGCGAGAGAACGCTTTTGGAGAATTTCGCTTTGGTGAGCTTTTCCAACGTTTTTCATGTGATAAAGGTTCTCCAAAGTTTTTGACGAGAGAAAGCTTTTGGAGAGCTGTTTTGGCGAGCTTTTATCTGAGTTGTCGGCCAGACAAAGCTTTTGGAGAATTTCGTTATGGCGAGCTTCTTCTACTATGTTTTTGGTGTGAGGAAACTTTTGGATAGTTTCGTTTTGGCGAGCTTTCTCTACATTTTTGGCGAGAGAAAACTTTTTAAGAGCTTTGTTTAAACTCTATAAAGACTTTACTCGCAAACAATATTTTCGTACATACGGTGTTTTAGCTTCGAAACGAAAACAGCCCTTTAATTCATAAACAACAGAGAAGCGATATCTCTTAAATAAAATGAATTTTAATTTTTATATTTATAATAAGGCGAACTAAGAAACGGCCAAGCCCTTATGTAAAATAAATGCTAATCACAAGCAGCAATTAATCAGAAATTTCTTGCTCGCAACGTCATGGACAGGGAGAAGGCAATAATAAACTAAATTTCGTTCCAGCCTAATGGATCGTTATTCTTGATAGTAAAAAAAGATAAATGAAGCTATAATAATAATGAGAATTTGAAAAATCTTTACTTGAGAACTGTTACATCGCTTGAGAAAATCGTTTCTATAATTTATAAAATACTCTCTTCACCAATATTAACTCATTAAATGGTAGATTCAGACCATAATTACAAGTGTCAAGTCAATTGATTTATTTTAAAATTTCAGGGGCTGTTTTACTCTCATTCCTGGTCTCAGAAAACTCATTAACAGTAATCGCCATATTATGTTCAGAAATTGTAATTAATTACGTCGCCATCACAGTAAGCTTCGGAACAATGCAAGGCGCAGTCAACAGGATTTCGTAAGAAGTGAATTTGGGCACGAACATTCACTACTCAAATGAATGAGTTTCAGTCTCTTTGAGATAAATGTGCTCTGCTGAGTATGAATTTTAAGAATATGAAAATTAATAACTCTCCTAAGAACGGGCTGCCTTGCCTTATCATGGAGAATCACATTTCTGTTAAAATTCATAAATTATGATATGCGATTATCTGGTATACACCGACAATAAAAAATTTCGCCATTATGTAGAAACACGGTATTTAAGGAATTTTTCATTATTTACCTGTTTTCGAATTTTTAACACAGTGACTGGTGAGGAAATTTAATTTGATAATAATAATAATTTATTGGCGCATGCCAGCAATTTACGTAGATATCAAAAGAAAAAATAGAAAATTATTTTTTGTATACAAAGTACTTATAGGGTGAAAACAAATCCGCTTTGGAGTAGGCTCTGACACAAACAGGTTTGTCTAACTTAATCCACTCTTTACAACTGACAGCTCCCATTCTCCTGGATACATTTTAATACATGGTTTCTCACTCCACTAAAGGCACTATGTACCTAACTCTTCTCCTGGTGTGTCGTTTATCTCAACGAACTACTCCTCTCGATTACTTGACTTGACTTCGTTAACAGTCTCACAGAAAATATCGAGTCCTCAATGTAAATGCATAGAAATCACATTTAAGCTTGGAAAATCTGGCTGGCTAGGGTATCGGTACCTATATTACGAGAGATAGGTTGATCTCTTCTTCAGAATATTTTCAAACCAAAAAATCCTTGTTTGGTAACTCTGGAAACTGATCTACATGATTTTCCAAGCCATGCTAGACCTGCAAAATTGTCTTGGTTAAAATTGTAAGTTTCGGGAAAACTATTGAAAAAAAATTTATCTACGCAGGAATGTCTCGGAGTAGGGATACTTTCACTGCTATATCACTGGATAAACAGAAAAGTGAGCACCTTTTCTAAGAAGCTTGTAAACAGGTGCCAACAGAAACGTTCCAGCAGGAAGATAGTTCATATAAAAGCGTAGTTAGTGAACTTTTTAATCAAAACAGTTTACTACTTATTTTAGGTACTTAAGTGTAATAATTTTTTCACGTACTAATACAAATATCAGATTCCTTGAGAAATGTTAAACCTTCCAAAGTCCTTAACCGTGTAGGTGGAAAATTAATTATAGAAGTTTAAGTTACTTTAGTTTAATAAGTGTTCGGATAATTAAATGAAAAGCTCTCAAACGATGCCAGCGTGATTAAAATCAAAAGGAGGCCAACCCGAAACGCTTAATTTAGTGGTAGAAAGAAATGATTGCATTGCAGTGTCGGAGGATATTAATTCCAGTCGATATCGTGACGTGCATACGTAATTGGAATTCCGGACTTTTCTTCAACTTGTATTCCACAGGATTATTTGCAGATATCTGAAATTAGCGTACGACTTAAAATGCATTGCATGCAAGAACTATTGACCTCTCCATTGCACGTCTTGGAGCATGCAAGAAGATTTACGCCCTTATTAACCCGCCTTGTTACTCCAGGTATATGAGGGAGTTATTTTATTCCCTTGAGTACACGCAAAGACATTCCGATCGAAGTAAATATCTTCAAAATTCTCAAAAACTCGTTCCTGTCAGTCTATTATTTCTGTCACGGTTTTCAGTCTAGCGCGAGAACGGAAATGTTTGTAGGAGTCCGATATTTGGATGAAGGGATCTGGCATTGCATTCAAGCAATATCGGTCGAGTCGTTTCAAAATGGCGCTTTTTGAATTTTGTTAAAAAGTTATTACTGTACCTATACATATTTTAAAACGGTTTGACCGATATAAACCTAGATCAAAACCTAGAAAAAATTTAGTTCTCTAGATTGAGAACTGCGACTTAATAACGGAGAAAAGCACAAGGAGAAATAAAAAATTAAGTCTTTGTTGTGTTATTAGGGGGTTGCTGACGTACGCATCATTCCGTTTTGTGGTACCTTTTTAAAGGAATTGAATTGAAATTTTCACAGTACTTAACTATACTATGTAAGGGATTTTTCTCTAATATAAAAGGAAGTTCCTAGCCCTTAAACCCCAAATAATAATTTATTAATAATGTATAATATTCACATTAATCGCACAAAGAAAACGAGGTATCACAGCGGGAATAAATACGGCACAATAATGTTATCGTCGTTTACAATGGCTTTCTTCGTCATGGCAAGGTTACAGATTCAACACAACCGCCTATGCGAGGACTTTTCCTACTGGACCAGCTCGCCTGATTAGTAGAAGGAGGCAAGGACTCCGATGAGCAATCGGAAAAAAGAGTGAGTCGTTCCCCGGTTACCGTCCGGGTCCCGACTGCCAGCTGCGAGCTGCACGAACTGGCAGCTGGTCTTTTATAGTGGCTTCGTCGGTAATAATTCGTCGATATCGCAATAAAAACTACTCTTCTTGATCCTGAAAAACTCTGTTCGTTCTTTTTATCTGCTTTCCGGTTGTTTTTATAATGAGATCCTCAAGAACATAGTTTCAAGGTATACTGTTGCAGTTTTATTAGTGTCGATCAACATCAACGGTGACAAATTATTCTTGTTCTTGTTGTTTCATTTCATTAGACATTATTATTTTCCCAATTTTCATTTTTGCATACTTATAACAGTTTTACTACTAAAAATGTTCATGTATTGTGTGATCGGGCATAGATTATTGTAACGGATTCTACTTCAGGGGCAAATTGTGAAGTGGCAAAGGATTCATGAAGTTGTTGGACTTGATGTTCAGAGTAAGAATCTAATAGGTAGAAAACAGAAGTGAAGTAGAGCTGATTTGTAATACGTTTCCATAGGGGCCTAATGAATAAAAATGTAGCAATTGCTTTTTCTTATAAAATCGAAATAATTGCTTGAAAGCCTGTGAATAAAAACTGAAGTAATTGCCTTTTCGACCAGCAAATGCTTAGAAGTGCAGGAATTGCTTCTAGTGAATGCTTCTAGTGTAGCAATTGCTCTCAAATTTTTAAAGTAGGTCGACCCCTGCATCATTTGCTTGGTAACAGTCAACAGTGGCTCTCCGCGGCATACACAAGAGTTGCTCTTCATTTGTGTCTTCAATTATGGCTGAATACATGAACGTCCGTAAAAGAAAAATCTACAGTGTACGCAAAAATTGCAGATATGAGGATTTTAGAAAGTTATATCGATTTGACCGCGAAAATGTTGAGTGGTTGGCAAATTATTTCTTAACTGATACTGGTGAAAAGCGAGGGGGTGCACTATCACCTGTAAATAAGATGAAAATATTTCTGCGGCAACTGTCGGATCCGGGGTTTTAAAATTCTGTAAGTGAAGAACTCGGTGTTCACCAAACTACTGTCTGTAAGACAAACACTTCTGTAATGGATGCAGTTGTGGAAAAGGCCAACATTTGTATTAAATTTCCTAAAAGTGCTGAAGCTGTTGTGGAAGCTAAACAGAGTTGTGATCAGGGAGATATCGGTTTCCAAATTCCATCGGCGTGATAGACGGTACGCACGTCAAGATTCCAAAGTTTATAAATCGTTAAACACCTTATTTCGTTCCTTAACAATGTTTGCTTTAAGTAAATTATCTTCGTGTTTTCTTCTCAAGATTTCTTCCATTCTTCCTGTTGCATACGACATAGTTTCAACTGCTCTAATAAAACTAATCGCTGCAGTTCAGCAGTTGACAATTATTATTGTTTTGTTTCAGTTTCAGGCTCGGTTTCAGGTAATTCGTTTGATATTTTAAATTTCTTTTTAGGAGGATTACTACATGTTGCAGCTATAGGAATAACACAGTCACTCGTTGATGAGGGCTTAACATATGTATCATTTCTTCACCAGTTCCAACAGACGCAGCATCTAAGAATTAAAGAAATATTATTAAAAGTTTAGCTTCTAACATACCTGGTCTGGTATTTTCTTAAATACCGGATTCTTCTGTACGTCCAAAATTTCCAAGAATAATATTTCCCAAGGCTTATAGGTCATTGATTTATTGCCTGACTTATTAATGTCAAACTTTTTTTTTAGGTCTACCTTCATATTGCAAATTTTCTTCGCTAACTGTTTTGTTGTAAGTGAAACGTTAAAAATATCTCTATATTGCTCTGCTGGCGGTTAAAGCGGCCTCCTTTTTTGCTTTAACTTGCGGAACTTGTGATTTATTAAATACAATTTTATGTTCCTTCAATTTATGGACGAATATCAATTGTTTGTCTTTAATTTCTTCACCACTAGCACTACTATCAAATTCCTCATTTTCACTAAACTCTGCCATATCACAAATATAAGTCTCCTATTTTCCACAAAAAGTAACGGATTACTCGTCAACTCTATTGCAAATTAGGCACCAAACTGAACATTATGAAGTATCCGAGGAAATATCTATCTGGAAGAGAGGAAGACACGTCTGGACTTATGTTGAATAAGCAATTGCTACCGGGGTGTAAGAAAAACAGCAATTGCTTCAAATTTTTATTCATATCCAGATCTAGCAATTGCTTTTGCTTGTAGCATTTACTAGTTAAGCAATTGCTTTTACTAAAAAGTAATTCCTTCCAGTAATTGCTTCATTTTTATTCATTAGGCTCTCAGGGCTTGCAGTTTCTGTACAGTTTGCAACAACTGATCAGACTTATGACACCCAATGTTATAAAACTTTTAACACAATGCTAAGTACCCTGACAATGGACATATTAGAAATTTCAGAAAATATTTTTCCCATATAATAAGGACATTAAAGTCTTGAATATATCATTAGCTGTTGTGATATATCCAATTATCCATTGAAGAAGTTTCCTTGCGAGAAATATTCATGTTATTGTAAGATTATACATATATAGAAGAACTTACTATAAATAATAAGGTTAAATCGTGCTATGACGTGAAATTATTAAGATCATATCCCTGTTATTTTACTACGCAGGCTTAATGGATTAGCCTTTTGTGAATAATGTACTATATTGATAGCATCAATATATGACCCTTTCACATGCACTCTAAGAGCTTTTAGTTGTTATTCATCAATTTAAAATTGTAATAATAGACGCCTTTTGGAATTCAGTGGCTCGGTACTAAGTTAAAGGTTTCCCGTTGAAGGTAGGTAGGTAATGTGTTTTGTTTGTGTTTGTACGGAGTTCAGTATCCGCAAGTAAATAACTTGGTGGTAACATTTTTTGCTGATCTCTTCAACAGCATGCTCGCTTATAATTTTTATTAAGAATATTATTTTGTGAATTGGGCGATGAATTCAACTTTTTGTGTTGTCGATGAAATCGATATCAAAAACAATGAATTTATAAACCAAGATTCTAAAAAAATGGACTTTTCTATAAAAATGAAAAACTTGTATCGTTGCTCATAAAAATTACAACAGTAGACTAAGAAAAGGAATAAGCTCAACTGCTTTCATAATCAAACACATTTGAGCTAAATCGATTTGAGAAAAAAAAAACGATTTTTTGACAATTCTAGCATAAGAATTGGTTCATTTACTCGTAATTTCCTTTCTTACTCAGTTTATCACTTCATCATAAATCTCATAAATCATAAATCTCATAAATCAGTTTATCGCTGTATTGAATTTTTTTTACATGAACTTTCGATTTGGAATTTCTCTGAGTGACTTGATACCCAAAAACGTGAAGTAATGAATAAAAAAAGTACTATATCATAGTAAAAAGTTCGTTTCGAAATAATTTACAGAGTTTTGTGTTGATAAAAATTTGAACTGAACGATGAAAAACTTTCTCAAAATTCCTATGCAATTTAACTATAAAACAAATATAAAAATGTATGCCACCATCTCTAGAAACAGACAAAGTTACTGTCGAAGCATTTTTCTACATTATTCACGCCGAAAATCTCTAGAGACTACATGCACCAAGGTCCTGGTATCTTGAACTTTTCTGACAGTAAACTTATGTCAAGAAATATGGTCACTATTTAATTTAAGATTACATTTTTCGTAAGTTGGTCATTGTGACACCTCCACTGCGACCAATGGTACATTGTAGCTTACATCTAGTCGTGCTACATTAACCTCATCAGGTCAGCCTCATTCAGGAAGCTGACTATCTTAACTATTGTCAATGTATCTATAGTTCCACCGGTATGAGAGAGTTTCTCTCGAAGGTTTTTATGATGTTTTTATGATTATATGATGTGTTTTGCTGTTTTCTCATCTTCCAAACACAGCCGGTATTAAGGGCTGATCTCTAAACCCATCCTGTGCATATTATGGCTTAGCTTGAAGTGCTAAGTATACAGGTCTATTAAAGCTTTCAGTTCTTTCCTGTTAAGCTCCAATAGTTTTTTCGTCCTATTTTACACGTGTCCTATTTTCGAATGGTTCAATCTTGGTAAGTTTTATCAGTGCTGGATGAGTTCCCTTTCAGCCCAGTTGCGTATTGTTGTTTTGGCAGTAATCGGCGATATGCCAAATGCTGGTTCTAGTCCGATAAATTCGGATTCGGCACATCCATAGCCAGAGAGTCGACAAATTCGTTCTCTTTATACTTCCTAAGGCATTGAGAATTAATTGACAGTTTCAGACAAACTTGGACTTGCAGTGGCTGGAGCTGAGGGCTTTTAGAGCCGCCTGGCTGTCTCAAAATATCTTCTCTGATTTGCGCTGGTAGTGCATCTTTTTCTGCTTCTGCGGACAGAGTTCCATGTCATATATTTCGGCCTTGAAAGCTATTGTGTGAAGTCAGCGCTACATACGCCAACTCCACTTTCTGTGTATGTCTTGAGTTCATCGGTAAACCATCTTAAACCTGCCGTTAAGAGTTTATTTCTGTTTTCCTCTCACACGTCTCTTACCGGGAGAAGGACCTTATATTCAAAGCGGTTCATGATCGTCATAGTCATTATGTTCAGTAGATTGTGACTTTCTATGGCATCCAACAACCTGGTTTGCTTCAAGTTATAAGTTTTTGGCCAGTTTCTTGCCATCTGTAGCATTCTATGTAGTCCATCTGACTTCTTTCTCCAAAAAAATATGGAGAGGTGAATTAGAATTTCCATAGCCACCGACGGTGTGGTTTTAATAGCACCATAGATCGCCAGACAAGCTTGTCTCTGGCTAGAGAGACTTGTTTTGTCCATGACCTGCTGGCCTTTTGACCACCGACGGTACTGCCATAACGCAATTACACGTCTGACGACCATTACATAAAGCCGATATTTGTTTGGGTCCAATTCCCCATGTTTTTCCACAGATCCTTTTACAGTCTACACGTCTATAAGGAGAGTTTGGATCTGTGTATTACGCTTCCCAGATGAGAGTTCCAAGTAAGCTTTTTATTTAGGATTATTCCTAGGTACTTAGCTTTCTTGGCAAATGAAATTGTTTCCCTCAGAAAAACTGGTGGCATTAAACCGTCCAACCCTTCTTGAACCACTGATAAGTTACCTGGAGCACTTTTTAAAGGACCCCAGAACTGTAGATGTTAGTTAGATAATCCTTTTTAACTTTTTTGCCAGTTGCAATAATACTTGCTTGAAATAACAATTTACGTGATATTCTATCTCATGGAATGAATCTCACTAATGCCTATATGCCCTTTACCAAAGACGAACATTTCAACGTGAATCCATTACAAAATGATGAATAGGTAAATTGGTTATTGCGAAACGGTGGTCAATCCCAATATTGCCAATACTTTTGGGTCAGTGTTGACATAAAGCAAAATTATTTCCTTATAGGCTTTCAACTAGGCTTTCAATCCATCAAAGAAAGAGACAATCAACTCGTACAGACAATACTCCTGTCGAGAAAATATGATGCGGGTTTGCGGCTGTTCTTGAAGTCTCGTCAAATAATAGTTATGTCCATGTTACATAGTCAGTATTGTGTAACATAAAACGAGCCTACAAACTAGGCTCGTTCATATTTTTCTCTTCTCCACAAAATTGGTTATGAAAAAATGAAAAGTCCATTTCACTTTTTTGAGATTTAAATCGTAGGTAGTTGAAGAGGTTTTTAATATTTAGAGAATAATTACGCAGAGAATGTCCTAGAGAGTACAGAAAATATTCAATATTCAAGAAATAAATTTTACTTTTTTAATGTCAACTTTTGTAAACAGCTGTTAAATTAATGAAAACTTTTGAAGGTGCGATACTTTTATCTTCCCAAATCAAATTTATACCTACACTGTAAAAGTTTACTACCCTGATAGGGGAACATTATTCAAACTAGTAATTTAATGTAGTAAAATGGACTATGGAGTCATATGTATGGAAATATTTAATGGCAAGCACACACTCAGCTCATGCACGTAGACTTCTTTCAACTTCAAACCCCCTGGATATTATGACACAAAACTTGTTCATTCACGTCATAATAACAAACAGCATAGGTAATGATGACTCTAAAATCTAGCAAAAATATGTCCCTTCCGAGCATTAACATCATTTATTCAACTGCTAACGTCATCTCTCGTCAATGAAACCTTTCTCTACCTGCTTGAGTGAAGGAAGCGATAAAATTACTTCTTCCAAATCAGTAATATCGATCTATATTACAGATTCCTATCTTGGTAGCGTTCTTTGAAAAAACTGTTGCTCGAGGAGAGCTTCTGAATTCTGCATTTCCATTGGTCAAAATACACTTGCACTGCGATAAAACCTTAATTACCTGTAGAACTGAATTCTTGACAGTATTCCTGAATTATTTTACCTTGGAATAGAGAGCGTCCTGGACGTGAACTACTTTACCTTCCTTGAACACCAGTGAACCAGTTTGGGTGAGATTATGAATTTCCTCATACAAAATTCAGAGGAGGTTCTAATTCAATTTTTTCTAGTTTTCGGGAACACTTAAAGTTTTCAGGACTACCCTAATAGCCCTTAATAATGGTCTTTGAAATTCAAGCCCTCTTGATTTTCTGGGACAAAACTTGTTCATTTATGCCTTAAAAATAAAACGTATGAGTAATGATGACCCTAAAATCTAGTAAAGTCCTTTCGGGGTCTTCTCTTCCTCCACAATTCTTTCTTCAAAGTATCTGGTTTATTAGTGCCATTATAAACTTTTTTTTGAGAACCAGCAATTAAAATAGATTCTGCAAAAGTTGAAGGTTTTTTCTTCAACGTCTCAACCTTCACAATTTCTTCAAGTCAAGTAAAAGAAGCTTCGTTAGTGATAAATAATATCCTTTATGGAAGCAGTTGATTCTTGTACTTTAAAGCAATAGAAGATAATATTATGACCCGTATTTTCTGTTACAGTTAGTTTCATGAGATATTTTAAACTCTAACAGTTTTGTTAACATGCAATGCTTCACCAATCGATTTTCTGGAACAAATAATATCGTAATCCATGACTTTACGCCCTCTATTAGAATGTGCGACCTCTTTTTTGTACTTTTTCTATAGCAGGATACGTTCCTCATGTTAAATCCTGGATATTGGTGCAGAACGTGATATAGCTTGTCCGGATATGTGGGAATAAATATGGCTGATACCTCACGTACACTCTCCCCGATTTATACAAAGAAACTAAAACGATTCTTCCGTCTTATGTATACACTTTGTAGCGAAACTGAACGTAATTTAACACAATTCTCACGTACAATATTAGATTAAGTATCACGACCGAGTATAGGTGCAGTTTGCCGATTGGGGTAATAAGTTTGGAGACCCAGCCGTCATCTGACGTCTCTCCATGTAATAATGTATTGCCGGGATTATATTGATGAATACAATTTATTACAGAGACCTGTGAGCACCGAAGTTAGTAATTATATTTGTGCAGATTTTTGATAAAAATGTGACTTTTCTCATTTTAGAGATACCAGGAAAAAAAGTTGTAAATTCGAGCTTAAAATATTTTATTGATCATTTCACCGATTATTTTGCAATACCTGAGGATACTTATAACATTCTTGAGTTCATTTCCTGATAATGTCCAAACAAATTAGCTTAACAAGCACAGAGTTATAATTATGAAGCAAAATAGCTATCCGACATTTAATAGCCCTTGCGGCCAACCGTTCGTAGCAGGTTTAATAATGCCGACATGTTAAAGTAAATTAGGTAGCTACATTAAACTGTGAAAGTTTCACCTTCGTAGGTATATTCTGTATTATTTCCCATGAATTATTTTTGAAAAATCAGTTCAAATTGTTTATTCCAGGGTACGGATTTCGAGTTAATCAAAACTTCAATGATCCATCGGTTGTTCAAAGAAATTAATTTGATCTGATTTATTCCATTAATTCGACTTGCTGACTCGCTGGTGAGCGTTCGTTATTTAGATAACGACGATAATGAATGAGCAGTGATAAATGAGATATGATTTTTCGGTGGTTGGTTCGCCATATCTTTTTTCAAGGAGACGGAGCTCCGGTAATTTTGAGTTTAGAGACTAGCTCATTCTACCCAGACACACTATTTTAATTTAAATAGGTACAGTTGAATAGACGAACACAAACATCCATGCCATTGTATCGCACAAATTTCTACCTTAATCCTTCACATATAACCCACACCTTGAACTAAAGTTAAAAAGGCTATAACTAACTAGTCTAAAATGCTTTAGTTTATTGTGTAGGTACTCTCTCTCGGAAATTCAGAATTATTTTTCTTAAAATTACCTATACAGGTAATGGATGTATTTTTCAACACTTTTACCGCTTAAAAGGTCCTTATCACAGGCAATGGCTCTCCTGGATTTCACTTGTTGAAGAAGAGGACGAGAGCTTGAGAATCTCTCAGAAAAAGCATTAAAGGTAATATATTGGATAATGGACAAGTGACAGATGGAACTTTGGTGAAAGTTTTTCCCTAAAATGTATGTTGTCAAGCGTTGCTTTGTAAAACGTCTCATTATTGCAGCCTAAAATAATACATCCTCTGTTTTTTATTCCCTACAAAAAATTTGTTAATTTTTCTACTCCAATGATAATAAATGGACTAATTATTATGTTGAATGGTTTGATGTCTATTCGTTGTTTTTCATTATTGTATATTTCCCAAAACACGTCGTGATTATTGGGTAATATGATGTCGGGGACCAAAAATGGCTAAAAAATAACGTCACTATTACGTGACTCTGCTGCCTGGTATAATGGGCGTTAAAACATTCGTACTTAATATTTATTAAGTACATTTTATGTCTGGTTACAATCAAGAAGGCTGTTAGCGGATTATATAAAGATTGACTTCTTTATATAAAAATAGTGTATGGTAAGGCAGAACTTATGCGTCAGATTCAAATATTCAGTTTGTAACGGGATTTTCGGTATGGTAGAGATGATTCCCCAGGGATGGATAATTACCCCCTTTTACCCGTGACAAGTCAATTAGAATAATAAAATCTTTATTTACAATTACGATATTTACACATATCTGTACCTATTAAATTAATATTATTGAATCCTGAACAATATGGGCCGGCCTTTGTCCACGGCGGCCCGCCTGATTGGCGAGAGATACTGGCGTCGGTGCACGCACCTCTGTTAATTGGTCGATCTGACGGACGATTCACCTCCGGCTCTGCTGCGTCAGTAGCTCCCTTATCATCGCACGTTGCGTGTCGCATCTGCTGCTGCTGCGGCCTCCGGAATACGCGACGTGACGGGATTGCCGGATCGACAACTCATTACATTGCGATCCGACGTCTGGTTTACCTGGCCCTCAATATAGGCCAGGCGTCGTCTGAAAGGATCCGCCGAGACTTCACTACAGCCCCGGTTGATTCCCTGTTATGACCGGTAGTCGATAAGAGCTCAGTTCACTCTCATCGATCTCCCGACGTCCAGTTACAGCTAGGCTCGACTCATTTCATCGTCCTGCTGTAGCCGGCTGGGTAATGGACGGAGTGCACTCATTACATGCCTCCTGCTGAAGACCTCCTAGCTCAGTTCACAGGGAGGGAGAGTGGTTCTCGAGTCAGTTCCTCGGATCCATCTGACCTGCATCTCCGTTGGGTCTGCTTATATAGCCGGTGCCGGCGAGATAACCTGCGAATCGCCGCTGTAAAAACTGTATCCTTCTGATAAACCCCTCGATTAATTAAAATAAATAATAATTAACTACGAATGCCTCGGAATTCGTTACAAGTTTGTCTAAAAATGACGAAAAAACGACGTTAGATCTACGTCTAAATCACGTCTGAGAAATAACGACAAAAAAGGCGTTTTTTGGTAATATTGTTTGGCAATTGAATTCCATTTCTCTTGAACATATAGATAGTTTCTACTTCCCATTATTAATAAAATATTTCAGGAATCAATTATTATTATTATTGTCTGACTAAAATAAATTAGTTTGGTACACTGAAATATTACTCGCTATCCATAATAATATCCCGGAAGCTGATAAATTTGTTAGGTACCAATTAATTTATATCATTCTTTTGTATTCATACGAGGCGTTTAGATTTATATAACGTGTGAGTATCTGTTTGCCTGTTTGCCTAATGGATGATTATATTATTTACAACAGGAAAATCGTGATGTGAATTCTACGTTAAATTCACTATGAATCAATAGTATAATTTCATGGTTGTCTAGAGGAGAAATAAAACATTGCAGTAACCATAAAATAGGTAAACGATATACCTAAAATTAATGTAAAGTTGGACATTATTCACTTAAGAAAGCTTTTAATTTGTTTTGATCAACAAGTTGATCAATTTTACTATGAATTTTAAAATATCGTATTGTCAATGCAGATTCCTTTCAGGGAACTTCTAAATAAACCCACTAGAAATGAGGATGGTATAGATTTTTTCCAAATATCTTACCAGATGTGACCCAACAAGCAAATTGAAACGCAACGTTAAAGATCTTTCAATCAACCATTAAACTTTTACCAGTTAAATGAAGAAACAATTACGAAGCTCACCCAGTATAGCAAGTTTATGACCTGGTGGCTAAAAGAAAATCGTGAAGAAAATTTTGATGAGCAATCTACATTATGTGATCGATATTCTCAATGCTGCAGGTAATACTTCGGATAAAACGTCATGTTAGAACAGACATCAGCAAGGTATATGGTAAAAAAAAGTCGAATATTTTGGAAAGACACCAGATGGAAAAATTTTTGGGTGAGAAATTTCTTTAAAGAAAATTATTTTTGCACTAATTATGGGCTTCTATGGACCATGTCTTGTGGAGAACAATAGTTGAATTGACCATTCTAAATTTAACAATTTAACTGTTCTTCTCTATACGGCGTACAAGCAGATTTATAAAGACATAATTTTATAATTTTACGCAAGCACGCTTTTATCTTCGATATGAGAAGACCATAGGATTTGTCGACGACCTTGTAACAATGATCCAAGATAAATTCAACGACACAATAAGGCGTTGCATGCAAAGAGCCCTAAATATCGTAACGAAATGGACAGATGAAGAGAGATTAAATAAATAAATTAAAGTCTCTCCAATAATCAACCATCCTAATGTTCACCAAGCGAAGAAAATTGGGGGACATAGGACCACTAAAACTTCGGGACAGGAACGTGCAAATATCGGGAGGGGCACTTATGGTGTACTGGGCGTATGTATCTTTGAAATGGTGGACAAAGATGCGACAAATTACCGTGATAATCAAGTTTAGCAAGGTGCAAAGACTTTTATGCCTTGAATAACGGGGGCAATGAAAACAACTCCAACCGCAGCAAAGTAAGTCCTGCTAGATGTTCCTCCAGTTCATATAATGATAATGGAAGAGGCAAGAATGGCAAGCCTAAAGCTGCAAGAAGAACCAGGCGACAAGTATTATACAGAACCTGGACATAATAAAATGAAAAACCATGTGGTAGTGGACCTGCTGGATACAAAAACAGACCACATGACACTTAAATTCAAATTCCAAAAAAAAAACTTTGAAGTAATAATCATCGATTGGGAGGAATGTATTTGAGCTATATTATCAACTGTAATAGCAACAGACGGATCAATGTGCTAACAGACAGTCAGGTGGTTTTAAGAGCTATTGGAAAACCCCAAGACAACCGTGCGAATGCCTTGAAAATCTCGAAAGCCTGGCAGGACTCAACAAGGTAACCTTGATATGGGTGCCAGGAGACATCGGATTCACAGGCAACTAAAAAGCCGACAAGTTCGAAAGAAGTGGATCCTCGTCTGGACATATTGACACAAAATCGGCCCTGGGAGTACCAAAAAGTATAGCAGGGGGTCGAGTAATAATATGAGTTAATAAAAAGCATAAAAAATTGCGATAAAAGGACCAAACATCAACATGGGAAAGCCTTCTCGTGGGATCCATAAAGAAGGCAACTGAAGATCTGTATTGTATTTGAATTTTTGAGGATGACTAAGTTACTGCGACCTAAAATATCTATTTTATCCCCTCTACTGTGCTTCGCCTGGTGTGGAATCTCTTTAGTGAAGCACCCTCTCCAAGTCCGTTTCCTTGAGAATCTTCAGGATTTTGAGAGGATCAAGGTAGGGTAAGTTCCCTGCCTCTAGCTGGTGGTGGCCCAGAACATTACTTCTTTTCAGTTCTAACGCATCGCAGTTGAGCAGCAGGTGACGTGGTGTCTCGTCTCCTTTCCCGCAGAATCTGCAGACGCCATTTTCTTCTATGCCTAACTTCCTCAGGTGTTCCTTGAGCTTGCAATGTCTCGTTAGGAATCCCGTCAGTGTTCTGAAATGTTCCTTGCTGAGGTTGAAGAGTATCTTCGAACCTCTCTCGGTTAAAATTCTCGAGAAGTTCTTTGGCTTGTCTCAACCCCGAGAGGTTCCTCCAATGGGTTTCTCTCAGTTTTCTTCTTCCTTTTGGAGTTCTGCTTGAAGAAAGTATCTTCGAAGCCACAGAATGGTTTTGGGCCTATGAAGGGTTTCGATGCTCCTTTTCTTGCGTGTGAGTTCTTGAGTGGGCATTCTTTTTGCGTTTGAGGTGGTCTCGAGCACAAGGATTGTTTAGATTGCCGACTGTCTTGACGGGTGACAAGCCCCGCTCGGTCAGCAGTCTGTTTTGCGGTGATGTCCCGCGATTTCTTGGTTTTTGTACCATGGTTGATCCCACGAGTAGCTAGGGAAGGGTGTTCCACCTATTGATACTGTGGGGTGCCCTTGGTGCCCCAAGGTTGAATCCAGTAGGGCTGATTTTCTATCCAGTCACGCATCCCATCAGCCTGGACCCTCGCCTTAGGATTTAGGTTTTTAGTGAGATTGTCTCCTCTTGGTTCCGGCGATTAAGCCCAGACCCCCGCATCTCTCTGTGCGGGGATCTCTGACTGGATATCAGAGATTCCACAGTCGGACGTCTCTGGCGCCGTTGCCCCTAGTGCAGACCTTTAGTCACTGAATATCTGAACTGAAAAACTGAAGATCCACTATCACTTGGCAGAAATCTGTGGGAATTACTGACGACGGATTACTGACGGGAGACGTTGCCCTAAAAGAACCCTTAAATAAAATAGGAGTGTTCAATGGAGACCTAAGCTGCCGGGAAGGCAGCAAGGCCCAAAAGAGAGCTAAACGTGTTCTGTGTGAATCCGAATTTATCGACTGCAGATGGAAGGAAATATGGTTGGCATGAAGCATGAAACTAAGGGGGTAAGTACAATAAGCCCGTGAGGCTGAGGTGCTGCTTCCGCTGATCTTCAATCACGGCACTCGAAGGGGAAAACCCTTTACCATAAATATGTGACTCTGTACCACAAAATTATTAGCCATCCAAGACGCTTTGTCTCTGTTGATATTAAAAAAAAGGAATACGTACTTATCAAGTGGTGGGTATGAGTATTAAGGGAAAAACGGCCTCTAAAATGGCAGAATATTTAAAACTTCTGGACGCAAAGTACTTCACTAGCCATTGCTTCTGTAGTCTCCAATAACTTGTTTTCTAATGTTCTCTAATAAGTTTTATGATTAAGTTTTCAAGATAGCTAAATGGAAAATAATGGAAGCAAAATGGTGTTCATACTTATTTTCTGTCATAGTTTGTATAGGCTGGTTATCACTGGTAAACCTAAAAATATCATATTATGGTAAACACATCAGTCTGTCAGCGCTTTAAATAAAAAAAGAAACTAAAACATACTCAAAACTTAAAAAAATGTATCTCAATTTGAATAGCCGAAGTGACTTTTTCAATGTTATTTTGTTCAAATAACATCATTGTTATTTATCAAAGTTTAACTAGATTTTAATGCTATATGAAAGAAAAACTAATCTTCATAATATTTAGATATTCAATGGCATATACTAGTTGAATATTCTGCCAATGCTGTTTCAAAAGCTCTTCGTTCATTTTTCTGATACTATTTATATCGAAACCAATTAGGCAGTGTTATTAAATAGATTAACGCGAGCCTCCTATAACATTTTCAGAATGATGTAAAGAGAGGAGGTGGGCGAAATTTTCTCCCTTGATCTGACACTGGCGTCCTGGATTATTAAAAATGAATATTCAAATGAACTTTGAATGTTGAATTTCAATTTTGTTAATTCATGAAGTTCTTTCACATCCTATAGGATTAGTCTTTTTCTTTTTTATTAACAGTTAAAAATTAACGTATCACTAATAAAGGAATTCGTTATCTTTTTTTTTTATATTGATGCATAAAATATTTCCAAGCAACCTGAATTAAATATCCCTCTACCTCTACCAACAACTTTAAGTATATTTATATATCCAACGATGTAATAGGGGTGTAGTAGAATATACGCAACTTGCAAGTTTTTTCATTACAAGCCAACTGTAAAGAGGCGTAACTCTAAGTTATGATATCAAAATTGCTAAAAGAAGGTAAAATTATTTTTTATCGCTACTGTTCCTGTCTCGATCATTTTAATGAGAGGATTCTTAGCTCACTAAAAAGAGTTTCATGAAAAACCTTTGCTATATTCAAAGTGTGAGATTTCGCAATTTATTTATTCATGGATTCATATTTAATTATTAGAAGATTTTCAGAACACACTAGTTGTCTTCAAAGTACATAATATGCTGTACCATTCAAGCTTAAACGCACACCTGCATTTTCATTACTAAAAAGCTTTAAAATAAAAATACTCCCTAACCGAAATAATAAAATATGCAAATGCTAAGCTATAAATTTTCTAGTTCCATATCCTACCTTTCTTTTCTTCATCTTCTTTCTAGTTCCGCAGACATTTATCATTCCAATAACCCAAGAAATATTCAAGAAAATGTCACCCGCGATATCACATTTCAAACATTAGCCTTGATTATGACCCAATTAGGTTCCCTAAACTAAGTTACCCCAAGAACCCAACTCTATCGATTATTTTGAAACAATAACGTGTACACAACGCCGACACGAACTTATAACTAACCCTATCCGATCGTCAACTCAAATCAGTGAACGGATTTACGACACTTTAACAATATTTCAAGAAACACAAATACGTTCCAGGTCCAAGCTATTTAAGTAGAAACTAAAGTCATTTTCAGTTGTTATCAAATAATTTAAATCATTATTATTCGATAGTGTTCACCACTATTCCATCGACAGTTTACGAACTTTGGGCCTTATCGCGATTAGGGGATGTGCTTTTGTTCGCTGTTTCAGCGTTTCAGTGGCCGGGTTTCAGAGCGGCATGATAACATGCTGAAAGATCGGCACGTACTGAAATGCCTGAAACGGACCAAAAAGAGGGGGTGGAAAATGAAGCGCGCTGGCCTCCACCCCTTCCAGGTTGCGTGAAACTAATGCTGACTTACATTTATATAAGAACATACCATATAATAAAGGTGCAAAAATATTAAACCAATCAATACAAACGTCATATAAATGTGGACTGCCATAATGGAACTATTTCGTGAACTTGACCTAAGCAATATGAATTATTATTTTATAAACGCGAGGCTTGTTACAGCTATAAATAATAATACCCTATTTTCATTGACTTTTATTGAAACTGACTTTGGGTTAGGTGCTTTTTTAGCATAATTGGTAAGGTGATGTGTGGTCACAAAAATATGAGAGAAAAAAAATGAGATAAAATAGAATAGGAAATTCTTACGCCAATAGCATCTCTCCTATCCTATAAAAGCTTTTCATTTGCTAACGAAAAAAAGTAAAAAAAAAACAGACGAGGAATTTTATTTTTAATCCCCATATTGATTTATACAGGATGTTAATGAATAGGTGTTACAAACTTGAAGGGCATTTAGAAAATGCAAAAAATTGGCGAGATATTTCCTGTAGACATGGGTCGTCGCAGCTTTATTTTCCGACATACAGGGTGTTAAAGTTCTTCGAAAAATTTAATATTTTTGAATAGGTATGTAAAAATGGCTGATCAGAAAAACTCCAAATTTTTGACAGTTGAATAATTTTTGAATTTTGACCCATTGAATAATTCTTCAATCTAGTGACGAAGATTTGGGTGTGTTGCTCATTATCTTAATGATTTTTACGCCACTGACTTTAATGCAAATTTGTTACTTTTGGTAGATAATTCGTTTTATTTAGAGGAGATAAGTAATCTTATGTTTTTTTTTTGTAGAACGTTCAGCTTTCAAGATATTTCACAATGTAGGAACCCTTTCAAGCTTTTCGTACCAAAAAAGGTACGAACACACTCAGACCCCCGCCACTGGATTGAAGAATATTTTATTGGAAGTATCAAATCATGTACTTCAATTAAAAGAACCACTGTACAAAATTTTGAGTTATTCTCATCGGCCAACTTTTAGATATTCACAAAATATAAATTTTTTCGAAGAACGTTAACACTATACAGTGTGTGTCACAGGCATGGTTCACCCCCTTTTTTTTTTTTTTTTTTTTGAGATAATTTTCTGAAATTGGTACGTCGCATATTCTCGATAGACCGCACCTTTTAGCAGAAAATTTAATTTTTTCCCACATCCGGTTTTTCCGGAAATGTTACCAACTTTATATTTTTAAATGGGACACCTATACATTATTATATTTTTGGATTCTATACATTTGTGCGAATCCAACAATACCACATAAGTACCATTTTAAATGTCAAATTTGTTTTTATTTAATTTTTTTATTCTCAATTATAGTGTGCCATGACTTCAGTTGTGTTCGTCACAGATGCAAAATGGGTACACCAAAATGTCCCTTATTAAGAGTACTAGTAGATGGTACCTCGGTACCAATATGGTACCATTTGAAAAAAATGAATCCAGCTCAAAAAAGCATTCCGGTGCGCATAATTTATCCATAAATCACTTAATTTAGTACTTTGAACAAAAATTCGATTTTTCTAGCATTAGATGATCCAATTGGAGTAAAACGAAATAGTCATGGCACACTATAATTGAGAAATAAAAAAATTAAATAAAAACAAATTTGACATTTAAAATGGCACTTATGTGGTATTGTTGGATTCGTACAAATGTATAGAATCCAAAAATATAATAATATATTTAAAAATATTTAAAAATCCTATTTAAAAATAAAAAGTTGGTAACATTTCCGGAAAAACCGGATGTGGGAAAAAATTCAATTTTCTGCTAAAAAGTGCGCTCTATCGATAATATGCGACGTACCAAATTTCAAAAAATTATCTCAGAAAATAAAGCAAAAAAAGGGGGTGTACCATGCCTGTGACACACACTGTATCCCGAAAACTAAAGCAAACGACCCATGTTAATAGAACATTTCCCTCCTATTTTTGCATTTTCTACACGGCTTTTAAATTAACACGGTTTCCTTAGCACCCTGATAATATTTTTATACAGGGTTAGTCATTTTATTCTTCGAACCCGAATATCTCAGTTGGTAAGCCTGATACAAAAAAAATGTGCAGACTAAAGTTTTTAAGGACAATGGGGGTCATTTCACAGTACTAATGACTTTGACCTTAGGGACCAATTTCAGAGCCATTTGAAGGTGAAGGGAGGTATTTTTTTTAAGGACATCCTGTATATTTTTGTATTTTCATATTCCCTGAGAAAATCCAAAAAGAATGGTTTTCACAGTTACAGTCTAAATTTGGTAGGTTATGAACTTATGAGTTATAAGCAAGTGAAAATAGCAATTTTTTGATTTTGAAAGCAGTGTACATTGTAAACTGGCCCAAAAATCGGAAAACGGTTTACATGTTCCTATCTTAATTTTCATGCGTTACCTTACATAGTGTACTTGAAATTTTTATACAGGGAGATTAAAAATCTGGTAATTTTCTTCATCTTGTAATAAAATTGAAACCATAAATAGGTAGTAAGATACCATGTGAAAATTTATGATAGGATCATGTAAACCGTTTCCGATGTACACTGCTTTCAAAATTAAAAATTGCGATTTTCACTTGTTTAAATAACCCAAAACCTACTTATCACGTATTTAAAAAATAACATTCACCTTCAAATGACCCTGAAATTGATCCCCATCAAGGTTAAAGTTATTAGTACAGTGATATGACACCCATCATTGTCCTGAACAACTTTTTTCTCATATTTTTTTTTATCTGCCTTACCAACTGAGATATCCGGCTTCGAGGATTGAAATGACTCACCCTGTATAATTTTAATATGTGTACCTAGATTTTTCATTTTTTAGAATTGACCAACGACTATACTTTGGCTATGAGACAAATCGCCACCTAAAACTTTTGTATTTAAAATAAAAAGTTTGTTTGCAGTGAAGAGTTCTGCGGATGCTGATGGATAAATAAAAATTTCTATAAAGTACACTGCACTTTTCGTGATATAAGAAACGTTGGTAACAAAATAAATTGAGTCAATCAAAGCTATGACCTCCCGATGGAGTATGTTTTCCAAATTCATAGGTAATCATGACTGAAATTATAAGAGAAAAAACAAAAGTGCGGTGCCAGGGTCAACGGCCTCAGATTGTTTTCAAAATGTTTTTTGATGATTCTATATGAGAGCAATTCCATTTAAAATGAGAACCATTCTTTTGCCTTGCAGAGAAATTGAAAATACACATTGCAATAAGAGTACACATACATGGACATGTTGACACTTTATAACACCAAGTCTTGAGTCGATGCCAGCAACCGGCTTCTCGCAACCACTTATCCTACTCACATTCCGTACAAGTAGAAATTCAAGTAAACTGGTGTGCTGTTCAGCCAAAATAAGGTTTCTTTATTGCAAAGACTCGACGGCCAAAAATCTATCTTTTTTGCCGGAAGGGGTGCAAGCACGACACAAACCCACTTGTGACATACTTAGAAGGCTTTTACAGCCTCAAGAATCGGAAGAAGTAGGTAGTTTTTGTCACATTATTTCCCGTTTGATATACCTACTTGCCACTTTCCTATTTTTTTGGAAATGCACTCTAAAGCAATACGATTTTCTCAATAAAAAATAGAATCGACTTTTTCATGTACTTATTAATAGACGACCCACTTTAAATTCGATTGATGTAAATTTAAATTTTCTTAAGTGCATGCATCGTAATCGAATTTTAATTTTTATTTTCAGCTTTAATGCATTTTCTATTTTATTATTCTATTTGGCTTTTCGTATAAATATTTACACAGTTTTCACTAGATGCAGATCAAATAAATGAGCCACGCCTGATGAAAATAAATCTGCATTTATCTTTATTTTTTGCAAAGAAAATATTAGTTTAATGTTTATTGCATTATGTGCTTGGAAGTTTATTATAAAATAGTTGTTATTTTTACAACTAATAAATTATTACTTAAATTATTATTTTGAGACATGAGAATGGACAATAAATAATAATTATATAATTTCCATGGTAAGAGGAAAGCCCGCCGTCCATTATTTACGACGAAAATTATTATTCTTTTAATTTCAAGGATTCTATACAATTGCACAAAAATTTTATGTAGGTACATTGTGGCCGCGTCATTCTTTAACGTCCTCGACGTTGCCTTGCCTCGGCTGCAAGTGGTGTCGGTGGCAATCTTCCTCTCTCTTTGTTAAAGAATGATTTCGCGGCTTAAGTACTATACAAATAACTATTGTATACTTGAGCCGCGAAATAAAAAGAATGTAGAAATTGAAAAAATAAGTTCACAATAAAAAAAAACCTTCTTGCGCATCAATCGCAGAAATAGTGTATTTTTATGCGATTCAATTATGAATATTTTCACCGCTTTTTAAATTGGATTTCTGAAATTTTCCATACTCAGGTCATATTAGCGTAGTAGTTTACTGAGAAAATTTCATTTCATTTAGTTTGAAAACGTGCCTTAGAATTAGATTTTTAAATTTAACAAAATAAAAAAAAAGGCAATTTTTTTTTTTTCCTTTTTCTGTGTCCGCCACTGGCTAACTTTACTTAAAAATACTATTCTTTACACTACCTTTAATAAATTCGCAAAAGGTGACAGGGGAATTTTGAAAACCGAAAATTTGAAATTTTAGAGGAATAAACATCATGTAAAAATATTCGAATATCTCCGCCATAATTCTTATTTGCTTCTTGAAATTTTTCAGAGTTAGAGGTTATTCGTATAGTTGTCTACTGGAAAAACTTCAGCTCAATTCCTTCAAAAAAGGCTCATAGACGGTTATAGAAATTTAGCCATTTTTACCCTTTTACTACCCACGCCACTGGCTTATTAATGGAAAATATGCAAATTTTACTGCATTAACTCAAATTTAAAATAATTTTCTTCCAATCGTGTTAATTTGGTTTAAATTTGTTTTTCTAACTTGCTTATAGGTAGGTACCTATAGGGGTTCAAAATCTGGCAATTTTTTCTAAAATTGAAAAGGCCGCCATTTTGAAACGGCTCGATTTTACTCAAATACAGTACCAGACGACTTCTTGCGGCTATCTTTCTCATAAAAAAATTTCAGCCCCCTAGATTGAAAACTGCGACCAGAAACCGTGCCTCATAGACGGTTTTTGTTTTTAATTTGGAGGGACACCCTGTAAGAAGTAACGCAGCTTCAGGAATTTTTTTTACGAAAATCAAATGTCATTTCGAAGTTTCACAAGGGTAAAAAATTTCGTTCACTTATCCTTAAATGATGAAGCTACAGCAGCGGTTTTAAAATTTTAGAGAAATAAACATCATATGAAAAAAATATTAATATCTCCGACATTTTTCTTATTTACTTCTTGAAACTTTTAAGGATTAAAGGATATTAGTGTACTTGCCTACTGTGAAAATTTCAGTTCAATTTCTTTAGAAATGAACTCATAAACGGTTATAGAAATTTATACATTTTTACCCTTTTCCTACCCACGCCACTGGCTTATTAATATAAATAATGCCAATTTTATTGCTTTGATTCAAATTTCAAATAGCTTTCTTCCAATCTTGTTAATTTTATTTTAAAGTTTTATTGCCATCTTGCTCATACAGGGACTCAAAAAATTGCCTATTTTCCAAAAATTCAAATGGCTGCCATTTTGAAACGGCTTGGCCGATTTTGCTCAAGTGCAATACCAGACCACTCCTTGTAGATATCTTACTCCCACAAAAATTTCAGCCTCCTAGATTGAAAACTGCGACCTGAAATGATACCACAAGAACCGGATTAATTCTTAAAGAAGTAATTTTGAAGGGACACCCTGTAGAAGTGACTCGACTTTTGGAAATTTTTTCAACGAAAATCAAACATCATTCCAAAGTTTCATAAGGATCCAAAATTTCGTTCACTAATCTTCAAAGATAAAGCTAAGGAGCGTTTTGAAAATCGAAATTTCGCGTTTTTGGAGAAATATATTATAATTTTATATCGTGGGCAGGTGAATTTTGGAAAACCACTTTTTCGTGATCTGGGGGTCATGATCGGTGGACATTTGATGAGTTTGGGTGATTTTCGAAAAGTGATGTCGTCCTCAATAGTGTATTTTTTTATTAAAAAATACACTAAAAGCATTGACATGAAGTCTTAATGGACCAAAACATTTCTAATAATTATCACCCTCTGTTTAATTTACTTGAGTAGTTTGATTTATCATTCAGTCTACAAAAATTTTCAGGGCGATATTTTGTTTCAGAATTAAAAATTGAAAAATAATTTAGTCCGGCTGCGAGTAAATAAAGTAACAGAAGCTGCGAGACTTTTGATTTCTATAGACTTTACAAATACAAATGTTTCCATGACGTCAGCACATCACCAGACAATATCAATCATAACTAGTACCTACTGTATCTACTTTTATAACATAGAAAAGAAACGACTAAGTTGCTGTTTTAATGTCCTGAAATCATTTTCTTTTGATAAATGGTAAATTTGTGTGCACCGCTACAACTTCACCTGTAAGTAGAGCTACCTTTCGTTTTTAAACAATCTCTGGGAAAAATGAAGTTTCGATCTGAAAATACAGTTCGAGTGTATTAGTACCTACTACTTATCTCCAGTTTCCTTTTGCAAGTATCGAATAAGCTTCGTGTAGAGAAACAGTTTCGCACGGAGACACTCCCGAGGTGCAGGCGTCTTATAGGAAGATACCTACGTCTCGGGGCGTGAATCCCTATACGGTCCCGTAACTTCTTCAACGCTAACCCCTGACTGGCCGGGCTTGACACCGCATGGCAAGACAGGTATCACATGTACGTAGGTATAATACACACACCGCCTAGACTAGGTGTGTATATTATTCACTAGGCCACCTAGTGTACTTGGGGTAGGGGATCGATGACTTTTAATCGACGGCAGGGACAGTGGTACGCCTAACGGGTCTAATATCTAATATTTCTCGCGCGTCGCTAATCTCGTTTGGGGTGAGGGACGGGAATAAATAAAGTTACGATAAAGGGTTACACTTGAATCTCGGCTCAATTAATTTTATTTGCACCTACCTTGGTGTTCTGGAGCAAATATCTTCCAACGATCGCGGGTTCTCCCAGAGCGGATGCGTAGGTACACTCACGGAATTTACTTACACTCACCAGGTCACTCTTTCCAGGACGAAGCGGAATAATAAAACTTATTACCACTATATGTACTTATACTTGAACTTCACTTCACGATCGGAACCCAAAAGGAAGAAGAGAGGCCGGTTTACCGCGTTCCGGCCTTATAAGCACGTACCCGTACCTTGGTCGTATTCTAAATTTTGACATTTAATTTTTTAAAGATTCGAAGCCAAGCTATTATAGCGATAAACATTGTTTTTCTCCTTGAATTAATCACCATGTTTACCTGCGATTGCGGCCGTTATCGGGGAGCGTTATCTCCTCGGCGATTGGAATCTTCAACATCGGTGTACGAATTCGACTATTTAAAAATATATTTTTACGGCTTATTTATAAAAAACCCGGAGTAGGTAAATTAGTAATAATTTTTAAAACGTCGGGAAACTAACCGGGACTCGACCTTGCTCTATCATTTAATTATTCTCAATAAAGAAAATATAAACGTCTCGGAGGCCGGATTTTCGGACTTCGGTTATTACAGATCAAAATAACACAGTCAATGAGAGTGAACAGTGATCTCATGAAACATTGTTTTTGTAAATGGTTTGTTCAATTATTTTAAATTTTGATTCTAAAAACATGTACAGCCAAGGCCTATAGTCGACTCTGCTGAAGCTCATTGAAATGTACCTACAGGGTCTTTCAATAAAAACTCCCAGGCCAATTATTTTGAAAACTAAAAGTGACATGTGAATTCTGTAAACGCCTGTTTTTAGCCTCTATGATTGGCTTCATAACTGTGTAAAAAATGTGTTTGAATAATACAAGATGTAGGTGGCGCCACGGTGCAAAGAATTATTTCAATGACAGGAACTTTTGAATGTTGTGGATCTTAAAGATAATTAATTTTTGATTAATCGAAAAATTATGCCCCACAACATATTTTGGATAAATCTAATATGAACGAAGATATTTGATATTTTTATTTTTATTTTATATTTTTTCTACTCCTAACCTTTAATATGCGTATTAAATATGAATCACCAATGCTTTAATGGGTCTCATTAAGATACAAATTTTCATTAAAGCACTGGTCAAGCTATCCAATCGCAGAGGAGCATTTGCAATCGAATCGGTTCCTTTTCGCTCACAATCGGGTAGGTCCACCCGAACCGAAGTCACAGAGTTGTCATACTCACGACAAAAATTGCCTTGTGATATAAGTTCTGTATTTCTGAAAAAAATTTCTGAACGTTTATTTAATTTAGAACATATAAGTAACATTCAAAGAAAATTTATCAAGATTTTATGTTACCTTAATTAATTTGATAGGTAAGTATGTCGTGTAAAAGATAGGAAGATAAAGTATTATATTATTCGTAGTGCTCCGTGATAGTATTCAAAGCGGCAACGCTGCGACCGTCGCGTTGCGCAGGTAAACAATATCGTAATTAACGGCTGTCAATGTTATTAATTTTCATTAATCTCAAAATCAAAGCGTAAAATTCGGAATTCGAACTTCGCATAATAAAAATTACGCAGTAGTGAGTAGTGCCCTTTAAACTTGATACTAAAACATGTCTCAGCAGAATAATCTTAGCGACGAAGAGAAAATTTGGTAATATGCGTAAACAAATAGCAACCTATCTTAACCTCAATGATTCGCAATTGTACACGGGTCATTGTTAAAATATATAATTTTTTATTCTTTTCTATGAAGTAAAAAAGGGTCGTAGAAAAAATAGTGTATGGAACTCGCAGATAATGGCTATTAATACGCTCTTATGATGTTTAAGACACTCGCCTACGGCTCGTATCTTAACCATCATACTCGCGTATTAATAGCCTTCATTATAAGCTCGTTGCATAATATACTAAACTGCTCAACAAATGAAACGTTACATGACCAAATTTGCCCTAACTTTGGCACTGATAAAATTTGAATTGTTTCGAGCAATTCAATTTTTGTTTCGAGGGTTCACTAGTTCAATCCCTTGTTTATCAGTCCGTATGTTTGCAAGAACTTGGTACTTCGCACAAAGTTTATATAGGGTGGTAAATAAAACAGTTCAAAATCTCAGAAAGTTCAGCTTACTCCCATTTGATCAAAGATTTTTCTTTTTAAATTTCAACACAAAGATCATGAAGATGGACCTCATATCTCGAAACGGTTTTCGAATTTTCCGATTATTTCTTTTATTTACAGGGTGATCTCAAAAAAACTACTTTTTGGTGTGGCAATGATAACTTTGTTACCCGTGACTCGATTTTCAAAATGTAGGGCTCATTTTAAAGCTAAAACTTCAAGCAAGAACACACAAGATTGATAATCGACTAAGGACAAAAATTGAAAATACAGGGTTGTATTAAAACTAACCCAAATCTGAATGGCTTCCGAAATCTGGTATTAAGGAAAATTTTAAATAAAGTCAAGTTGCTTTCAAACAAACCATTCATTCTGAATACTTCAAGATGTTCTTCGCTTGCATGAGTTAAGAATTGTTGACATAAGAACAAAATTACAACTTCGTGTTTTCGAAGTGAAAATCGTCATTTTTCAAGTTCAAGGCCCTGTACATTGAAAACGGTTCAAGATAGAGAAAAACGGCTTACATGTCCCTATTTTAACTTTTCATGTACTATCCCATGATGTAGATAAAATGTTTATACAGGATGATAAAAAATTTGAAAAATTCTGAGATTTCTCCACGCGTCGCCAAATAAAAAAAATCAAAGAAAGCACAAATGTTTCTATACCATAGAATAGTACATGAAAAAGTAAAATATGGACATGTAAGCCGTTTTTCTTTATCTTCAGCCGTTTTCGTTGTACAGGGCCTTGAACTTGAAAAATTACGATTTTCACTTCGAAAACACGAAGTTGTAATTTTGTTCTTATGTCAACAATTCTTAACTCATGCAAGCGAAAAACATCTTGAAGTATTCAGAATGAATGGTTTGTTTGAAAGCAACTTGACTTTATTTAAAATTTTCCTTAATACCAGATTTCGGAAGCCATTCAAGTTTGGGTTAGTTTTAATACAACCCTGTATTTTCAATTTTTGTCCTTAGGCGATTATCAATCTTGCGTGTTCTTGCTTGAAGTTTTAGCTTTAAAATGAGCCCTACATTTTGAAAATCGAGTCACGGGTAACAAAGTTATCATTGCCACACCAAAAAGTAGTTATTTTGAGATCACCCTGTAAATAAAAGAAATAATCGGAAAATTCGAAAACGGTTTCGAGATATGAGGTCCATCTTCATGATCTTTGTGTTGAAATTTAAAAAGAAAAATCTTTGATCAAATGGGAGCAAGCTGAACTTTCTGAGATTTTGAACTGTTTTATCTACCACCCTATATAAGCTTTGTGTGAAGTACCAAGTTCTTGCAAACATACGGACTGATAAACAAGGGATTGAACTAGTGAACCCTCGAAACAAAAATTGAATTGCTCGAAACAATTCAAATTTTATCAGTGCCAAAGTTAGGGCAAATTTGATCGTGTAACGTTTCATTTGTTGAGCAGTTTATTTAACGAGTGTTTTAATTTTAAATATTTTTAATATCTTTTAGCAGATGTTAGTTTAATTGTGGTAATACAAATCTTAGCGATAAAACGCTCGTGTATCCCTAAATTGTTACGTCCAGCGTCCAGTGACGTCTCAGGGGGCGCCTTAGCAAATAATACTGACCAAAAATAACGCTAAATTTTTGGCAATTCTTATATTTTATTTCGGAATAAGAAACTAAAAATATCCATTTCTTGTCTGTTAAATTGTTTTTATTTTTATTTCTCGAAATCGAAGCTGAAATGAATATTTTTTAAATTCACAAACGAGCCTGTATATTAAGAAAGAAGGGGAGTTGACACTTTTTAACGGTAGCATGACATTCCCCTTAAGGGACTCTACATATAGTAGAACTTTGGAAATTTGTAAAGTTTCTCATGTCATGACACACCCTGTATAAGCAACAAAAAACTATTAGTTTAATGGCCATCGCTCTGACAGCGACCGCGAAATTAAATTTTGTGCCTCGCATGGGGTAGGCGAAGATGCTACTTTGCGTTCAGTTGAACAAAAAACAGTTTTATTGCAAACGTGCATGGTGACATTTTTAAAGCTGCAATTGGCGATATCTTTAAAACAAAAGAGATATAAAGAATTTCAAAAAATTGTTTGAGTAATAGTGAGGAGGAACAAAAATGACATAATAAATGACCTAACCCCATCAACCCTTAAAGCTCCATCCACCCCAATTATTAAATTTCAAATGTAATTTTTACGACAGTTGTAAACAAATGAAAACCAATTTTCTATTTTTAAAATAGCTTTGGATTGAAAGCGGCTCAAGATATTGGGAGGAAAAACGCTTACATGTCCCCATGTTAACTTTTCATGTGGTATCTTATTGTTTGGATGAAGTTTTTGAAAAATATATTGAAATTCCTTTTTTTAAGTGTACCTAAGTGAAATGGGCAATTTTTAAGTACAAAAAAAAATATCACGCTTTAGTAAGGGCATTATACTAGTTATATAAACATTTTGAAGCAGCAAGTATTATTGTTGGTAACATAAATTCTGACTTTTTGAAAAGTCGAACCTGAGTTGTTGAAAAAAGTATGTCAATCAGTACCCTATACTGGTATATGCTAGTCGGTGGATATAATGATTATAATGACCTGAAAATAAGCGAATTCATGGCATATCGATGACCTATTTAGCGTATTGCATTCACCATTATAGCAGTATTGAGATTCATTACATGGAGAAGAGTCGAAAATTTGGATCCAAATTCCTGACACGAAATCAATTGTCCGGCAGGAATTTATATTACCATGAGGTAATTTCGAATGTTCTATTTTATAGGTTTATATTCACTAAAATATCCTAGTTAGAGTTCCTATAAAATATATTTTTATTTTTTATAGTTCCAGGAATTTTTCAACCTACGGAAAATATCCCAAGCTACATGAAAGTAGCAGTCACTGTGATTGGAAGTAATCAAAACTTTCACTAAGTCGTTATTACGTATCTAAAACTAAATTTAGGACATGGAAGTTATTATTACCTACATCAATTTAGACTTTTTAGGTAAACGTTCAGCTATTTATACGATGTTTATATCGAAAGGTACTATATGTATATGGTTTCTTCTTAGTAGCTTTCAAAGTCTACGAAACTTTATCGTCAATAATAAAACTACCTCAAAATCGTTGGAACCTTGAAGTAATATTATGATAGTTGCAATACCTTTGACAGGTTACGTAATATTTACTTTCAAGGTTTTTAAACTTAGAAGTAGTTGTTGAAGTTGCGGGTACGTTATTGGGACTTGAAATTATCCTTTCAAGTCGCGAAAACTTGTAGTAATATTCAAAGTAAAATCAACGTTCTGGCTACCAGTGAAAAATACTTCAAAGTAATTTTCACTCCTTGTTTTACATCACTGTTACTTTAAGGTTCCAATTACTCTTAAAAAAATACAATAAAGTAGCGACAACTTTTGATATAGGCATTTCATTGCAAAACATTACAAAAAGGTATAGAATAATACAGACTTTTCGGTTTTTCGCGTGCCACTATGGGGATCTCGCTTATCTTAAGAGATACGAAGTTGGTTAAATCAGGGAAAAGTAGCGTATTTTTATGCTGATTGATAATCTGAAAAGAAATTTGAGCTGTCACTGTTAGTTGTCAAAATATTTCAAAAAAACTGAAATTTTCAATTTTTGTCTTTATTTTTTTATTCAAAAACCAATCAAGCAAGCCATTTTTAACTGAAACATTGTTAAGACACTTTTCAACAAGGAACCCAAAAATAATTTTACAATAGCTCTAGCACTTGAGATAGAAGAAAATCGATGGTCAGCTTTGTTTTTTCTTAAGGGCGCCATATTGGATTTTTCCATTTTTAGATTACGTTAATTTTTCTCTTTACAACGATGTATCACACATGTTATTTCATTATTGAATGTTTGGCGAAAATAAAATTTCTCATCTTGTGTGAAGAGTGCTCTGAAGAAATGTCAAGGGCCTTTTGTTTTCAACAAAACTTTGACAGTTTTTATCTTGTATTAGTGTTGTCATTACGTTTATAACGCGAATTTATGCTACAAATTTATTACACTTCGCACCTAAATGCCTACATCACCGCAGAAAAGTATTTGCGCCGTTATCCAGAGCGGCAAGAACGCCAATATGGTTCGTTTAAAAAACCTAGACAATATGGCGATAGGCCCAATGAACATCAGCAAGAAATTTTGCAAGCGGTAAGGATTGTTCATGATTTCGATATCAAAATGTTTATAATTAATTGTAAATTAGGCGCAAGACAATCCATCTGTCTCTACAAGGGAAGTTGCAGCCCAACTGGATTTACCATCGCATCAAACTATTTGGAGAACGTTGAGAAAACAGACATTTCGTCCTTGGAAAGTTCGTATTTCTCAAACACTTCACCTCGGGGATCGTGAACGGTGGGTAGCCTTCTGCACGTTCTTGAATAATCGTATTCAAGAAAACCCTAATATTCTTAATGACGTGATATGGTCCGATGAATCCAAATTCACAAATGCAGGAATGTGCAATCGTCACAATGAACATTACTGGTCGATTGACAACCCGCATCGATTCCAAGAACGTCGACCACAAATTCGTTTTGGTCGTTGTCGATGAACTTCGACAACGAATTGTTACCACACTCAGGCACGGAATTAGAAGGAGAGACGTGTTGAGAGCTGTGCGAATCTTAGGAAAAGGGTGCAATTGCATGTGCAGACATTACTTGTTTGTGACATTACCTGTTGTTAATTTATTCGTCTTTGTTAATTGTTTAATAATTAATATTATTTGAAAAGTGGATTTTTTCTCGATTAAAAATTCAATGTCGTCGCAGACGACTGGTCGAATCGTCAAAGTTTTGTTGAAAACAAAAGACCCTTGACATTTCTTCAAAGCACTCTGCACACAAGATGAGAAATTTCATTTTCGCCAAACATTCAATAATGAAATAACATGTGTGATACATCGTTGTAAAGAGAAAAGTTAAAGTAATCTAAAAATGGAAAAATCCAATATGGCGCCCATAAGAAAAAACAAAGCTGACCATCGATTTTCTTCTATCTCAAGTGCTAGAGCTATTGTAAAATTATTTTTGGGTTCCTTGTTGAAAAGTGTCTCAACAATGTTTCAGTTAAAAATGGCTTGCTTGATTGGTTTTTGAATAAAAAAATAAAAACAAAAATTGAAAATTTCAGTTTTTTTTTTAATATTTTGACAACTAACAGTGACAGCTCAAATTTATTTTCAGATTATCAATCAGCATAAAAATACGCTACTTTTCCCTAATTTAACCAACTTCGTATCTCTTAAGATAAGCGAGATCCCCATAGTGGCACGCGAAAAACGGACAGTCTGTATATACAGTGCTCACACTCGCGTTTGCTTCACAGTCAGATCAGCTGCTATCAGATAAGTATGACGTTATAATCTGGGATATTTTTCGGAATGCTTAGCGCACTTAACTGTCAATTGAACTTAGCAGATTATGTATACGATTCTGAAATAACTTATACCGTGTGTCCCCGGATAGATGAAACGATTCCTATAAAAGACAAAAATTTTTTGATTTCAATTTTAATTTTTTGGGGTTCAGCCCTGCTTAGCTAAAGAATAATTTCTAACAAAATTTTAGTTTTGAAAAATCAAGCATGCCTTGGAAATTTCCAAGAAACCGGTTTTTCTGTTGAGTAAAGTGACTTTTGTGTGGCAAAAACGACAAAATGTTATTTGAAAAAGTTGTTCAGAATCAACATTTAGGTCCCTATACCAAATTTCAAAATCATAGATCAACTTTAATTTTTTTCATTTATTTTTATGTTTTATTTCACAAATCAAAGAATTTCATTTTGTAACAATGACTGCCATAAAAAAAACCAAATTGTACCCATATAGTAATAGCAATTAGTCTTTGTTACAAATGAAATTCTTTGATTTGTGAAATAAACATAAAAGTAAATGGAAAAGATCAAAGTTGGCCTGTGATTTGGAATTTGGTATACGGACCTAAATGTTAATTCTGAACAACTTTTTCAAATAACATTTTGTCGTATTTGCCACATAAAAGGCACTTTACTCAATAGAACAACCGTTTTCTTGAAAATTTCCAAGGCGTGCTTGATTTTTCAAAACTAAAATTTTGTCAGAAATTATTCTTTAGCCAAGCAGAGCTGAACCCCAAAAATTAAAACTAAAATCAAAAAATTTTTGTCTTTTGTAAGAGTCGTTTCACCTATCCGGGGACACACAGTATGTTCTTTTACTCATTGATCTAATATCGTCTTAACTTAACTCGTTGGGTAATTTAGTCAATGTGTAGACTTTATAATGTAGACTGTGTAATGTTTAGTTACTTGTATTAACCTGGCAGCATGAACGGAATCGACATCTCCACTCATGCACCGCTCCCAAAGCGTCATAAGAATTTAACTGCAGTACATGTGAATTTTTAATAAATAAAAAAAAACATTTTGAATCAATCAGTAAAAGTAGATAGCACGATGATGTTGAAAATGATGTTAAATTGTTTTCATAGTTTAAAGGCAAAGAAAGTAAGTACAACTAACAGACGAAAGCGTCTGACATAACCAGGAGATTTCGTTCAGGTAGCTAATACCACGTTATTACGTACTCGTTACGTCAGCGGAACGTAGTAATATCAGTTCCAGGGTCGTCGCTATCTATAACGTATCTCTCACCTGAAATTTCTTCCCCATTTTCGTGCCAAGCACGTTATAGAACCGTTCTAATTCCGTTACTATAACCAGTGGCAAAAAGTTTAAAGTTCCGATGATAGTCGTTGATACCTACGTAGTGAAGACTAAAAATACTGCTTGGGATCTGCTGCTGTGAGGACGTCATTAACTTTATTTATATAAAAAAATTTTTTCAATGCTAGAATAGTAATAAACTATGATAAATCCTGCGACAAACTTTTTGTACTTTTTGTGCTTCATCTTGTACTTACTCTCCACAACAAACGACGAGAGTTAAATGACATAACTCCCTTTTTTTCAAATCAGATTTTTCGAAACCTCTTTACCATTTTTAAAGTATGCATTATTATTACACAATTATTACGAAATTCTGATTTTATCAAAACAGCAAAAGAGATACACTTCAAAATATGACATTAACTATTATATTTTTTATCCTGCCTTTTAAAATTGAAGAAGAATAAATTTTTTTAACACTAAAAAATATAATTTTTGTAGATAGATTACTTTAGGCAATTCAATTTCAAGTAATTGAATATTTTAAGCGCCTTGTGTGTCTAAAACTTATCGATTAACTGTTAATTGGATAGACTGCAATCTTCGAAGCAACTCCGATGCTTAATTTTTAATTAGGAGGTAATCTACTTTCTAATTAGAGCGAAACCTTGAGTCTAGAATATCCTCCAGTAAGTCGGTATCTATATATAATTTTAAAAAAGAAGGAATCGTTGGAGTCTAGTAACTTAAATTCACCTTGACACCTACTTTGGTTGAATGTGCATACATATTTAATTGTATTTCAATTGATAGTCATTTTCCGCACAGCAAGTAAATAGAGAAAAATTTTTGAAATATTTATGGAAAAGATCGGATTAGAACTATCGTATCTTTATTCCAAGTAAAGTGGCCATAAAAAGTTGTTGTAAAATAGCTTTGAGCTTCTAAAATTACCGCTATAGGGGGCGTAACAATCACAACCAAATATAAAATTGTTAAAATTCTCATCATTTTTCTGAATTAGGGTATACAGGGTGCACCATGTATCCTTCTCTATATTGCTATCTCCTGAACATTAAGAGATACAGAGTCGGTTAAATTAGAGAAAAGATCCGCAGTTTTGTGGCCATCTCGAATTCGTCAAGACATGTAAGATATCTGTGACTGCTCCTGAAATATCCTGAAAAATCGAGATTTCTTATTTTTGCCATATCTTTCTTATTATTAAAAATTAATAAATAATTTTTTTAGGCTTACATAAGCCGTTAAGAGCTGTCCATTTGACATTTCAAAAATTTTCAAGGCCGACTAGATCTAAGAGTTTTCACAGTCAACTTTCGTTTTTCTTATGGTCGCCATATTATTTTTTTATGTCGTTCGATATGAAAAAATAATGGAAACCAAAAATTTATAAACTTCAAAAGAAAAATTTTTTAATTTTTATTCTTCTTTTTTTAAAGAAAAACCTAAAAAAAAATCGTGTAAAAACATCAAAATTTGTAAAATACGCCGGAATAGTGGTTGCCTTAAGGTTTTTTGATTTATCTATGAAATTCGGTCTAAAAAGTTGTCTTTTTTGTAAAGAAAAAAGAAGAATAAAAATTTTTTTAATTTATTTTTTGAAGTTTAACAATTTTTGGTTTTTATTATTTTTTTATACCGAACAATATAAAAAAACATTATGGCGGCCATAAGAAAAACGAAAGTTGATTATGAAAACTCCAGGATCTAGTCGGCTTAGAAAATTTTTGAAACGTCAGATGGGCGGCTCTTGCCGACTTATGTAAGCTCACAAAAAAATATTTATTAATCTCCAATAATAAAAAAGATATGGAAAAAATAAGAAATATCGATTTTTCAGTTTTTTCAGGATATTTCACGAACGGTCACAGATATTTTGTATGTCTTGACTGATTCGAGATGGCCACCAAATTGCGCTTCTTTGGACTTGTTTAACCAACCCCGTATCTGTTAGCGTTAGGAGATAGCAATATAGAGAAGGATATATGGTGCACCCTGTATTCAAAATATCATGGGTTTAATGTTAAAATAATTTGTTTATTCAAATACCGATTATTTCGGTTAGCCTCAACGAAATTTAACAAGATTTTTCTCATAGTAAAGAGTTTTTCTTCTTCTGTCGATTGCATTCTATTTCATTTTGTTACCACCGCAACCGCTAGAGGTAATTATTATCTGACATGTAAATGTAAAAAATGTCGTGATTTTAGTCGATTCAATTAGCAAACATGAAGAATCTTTGTCGCTTATTACAGTGGCGAAAACATAGAAACAATTGACAGTTCACGTCACGGGATATTCCTATTTTGACATACAAAAATTTCTTTTTTGGGAATATCTCATGACGTGAATTTTCAATTGTTTCACTGTTTTCACCACTGTAATAAGCGACAAAAATTCTTCATGTTTGCTAATTGAACCGACTTCATAGTCTAAAAACCTTCTTGCGCGTCAATCGCATTATTAGTGTATTTTTATGCGATTCAATTATGAATATTTTCACTTTTTTTTAAATTGGCTTTTTGAAATTTTTCGTAGTCAGGGCATATATTTGCATAGTAGAGTACTCTGAAAATTTCATTCATTTCATTTGAAAACGTGCCATTAAATGGTTAAAGAAGTTTTCAAATTTTGACACTCTTCTCCTATGTATGTCACTGGAATTTTTTTTCGACATTTTTGACATACCTACTAAAATTTTGACAGGTCAGACGCTATACAGAAAATATCCGATATCATTATGATTTTCGGGTTCTATCGAGTCTATCAAGTTGATGCGATTTTGGTCGTATTGTATTGCTATGAGACAAAAGTTTTGGTTGTGGGCTCTCGTACTATAAGGAAAACTTTCAGTAGTTACCTCCCTTACTTACAGGCCTATAATAATTAGCGAAAGAACCTTTTTTGGTTAATCGTTCCATAAAGTTGCTATTGATTGTCATTTTAGTTTAGAAATGACATGCATTTAGGCATGAGGGATTCTAGGACCCATTTGTGCGTCTTTTAGGCACTATGAGTACGAAAAGTAACATAAATGACTACTAAACGCAAGTTTTTATGAAGATTGATGATACTGTCTAGGGTTTAATGTATTTTTTATATTTTTCTCGACGGATTAGAATTTATAAATTGTTGTTTCTCAATTCAACATTTAACAAAAAATCTGTGGTACTCATTACAAAGAGAGTGTTTAAACAGTTTGACGAATGTCAAACAAAATACTATTTTGATACAAGTTGTAAAATTCGAGTATTTTAAGCACGCGATTTAAAATTTCAGAACCGAATTTGACAATCGTAAAAGTGCTTTTAATAAACATTCCTTTTGCTGAAATATGTATCACACAAGATTTTTTGTTAAATCGTCAAGAAACAACAATTAATTATTCCAAGCCGTCAAGAAATATAATATTTTGTGATCTCTAGAGATTGACATTTTATATTGTCAAAGTGACAGTATCATCAATCTTCATGAAAACTTGCTTTTAATTGTATACTTATGTCTCTTTTGTGCACACATAAAGTGCTTCATAGACATAGAAGTGCGTCCTTTACGCATTCAGTGCAGTGCGTAAAAGACGCACAAATGCATTTTTGGGCACTTGTCTCTAGAAGAATGTCATTTTGAAATTGAAATGACAATCAAAATGGCAACTTTATGAAACGATTTAACAAAAAAAAATTTTCAAAAAAAACATTTTTAAACTTTTATTTTAATGAAACAAATTGAATAATAATAAATTATTATATCAATTACAGCCATCCGATTGTTTGAAAAACAATGAAAAAAAAACTGTTTACTGAGATTCGCAAGGTAATTGGTTTTTCAGTGAACAGTCAGCGTTGGTAGTGAAAAAATTGCAGATTTCTCTGGGAGAATCTCTGATTGACATATTGAAAGTTTTATACTTTTCAGTCGTCAGATGACATTTGCCTTGCAAGTCACTATGTTTCCGACAAATCATTTTGCTTATTGCTTTTGATTTTCTTTCTGATCGGCACACTTCTCTAGTGGTGGTGATGTGACAGACTGATGAGATGGAAATGACCATTGAAACATCGATGTCTCTGTCTTCACCATACTATTAGAGTAAGTGTGTCGTTCAGAAAGCATTATTGTTTTTTATTTTAGTTTTAACGAGATGGTTTTTATGCTGTCTTCACATATAGGTACCTATTTAACAAAAAAAAATCTCTAAACAAAACCTTTCATAAATGGTATCCTGCATACCTTGATGCTATTTACCTATTCTTCAACAGACATAATAACTAAGAAAGGAGTGATCCCGCATGGTTTCCGTTTTTTTTTTCTGTTGCAATTCGGTGCCCAGAAATGATTACCTAATAATAAGAGTCCCTATAAATTGAATGTAAAGAGGAAGTGTAAGGCTCCTGTAATGTTTGTTCTCTCCAACATTATGCAATACGAGGACCAAAGAATATAAAAAAATACGTAGCGCTTTTTTCATTTTTGATTGAATTTTGTCTTCGTAACCTTTACTCTAATAATTTTTCCAAAAAAAATTACTTAATTCCATTTCTTAGTAAGAATTGTTCTGTTCATCTAAGCTTTTAAGAATGTGATACTCTTATTATTATAATTATTGAAAAACATCGCAGAAAAAAACATCAAATTATATTTTCTGGTATAATTATTATTGCCTAAACTGTATCACTAATCAAAAGGAATCAATTCAGAGGAAAGGGTTGAGTTAAACAAACACAAACAGTAATAATACTTTAATTTAAGGTACATTAAGAGTATTAAAAAATATCTTAGTATCCAATTTTGAACTAATCCTAAATGTTCGAGGATGTCTCTAAAATGGAATCTGATTTCCAACATTAATTGAAAACTGTCTTTAAAATACAGTACTTAGTGATTTCATTTCTGGTGTCAATTAACTGGACCCAAAAACTTCACGACCTATTTATACAAATTACTAATAATGTACCTGGCATAAGTGTTTTACAAACGTATTTTCTAATTTTTTCTTTAACTCCTTAAAATTGAATTGAAGACTTTATGGTATTTATAGTAATTATGGTTCCAGTTGATTCCCTTCCAGAACAATAGATATATTAAGCAAAATACCATGATTGGTTTTTTAGGTATCACAATAATGTTGCCTCGTAGACGCAAGGTAATTTGACTGTTTGTCAACGATTTGTCTCAAATAATAAGGGACGAAGATATCTCAAGATTTGTTTGAAAAAAACTTTAGAGAGTTACTTTTTGTAAGGTATAAATATATATTTTACCATGACGCAGTATAGTAGGTATAACAAAGCGAGATCTTTAAGGACACCTGTATGGGGCAATTCTTTAATAATAAGCATGAAAAATAACAATAAAAAATTGATTGGTGCTTGTAAACTATATATACAGATTATACTTTTGTTATAGACCACGGTGTAGGATATAATAATTATATAAGGTGAGCTAACGGTAGATGTATTTTAACAGAGAGCTTCGGACGAAACCCTCATAGTCAGTGTATGAGAGAGTCAGGCCAGGTGGGCTCTGAAATCTTACTCTTACACGCGGAAATTGGCACTTTCGGGATGTCAACTACTCTATTTTAATATTTTCAGAATAAGTGATAAGCAAAAATTGCGAATGACTGCGACAACGCACCTAGGTAACGTGACGATTTCTGCCCGCGTTTACAGCTTTCGTCCGTTCACCTTATATATCTTACACCGTGTTATAGACGTTTTAATCCTCCATTATTTACAAAGTTAAATGAATCTTTATTCTCATATATCTCACAAATTATGTTTTCATACCATACTCCAGGGAACGTTTCATCTGATTCAACTGCACTTATTGAAAATATTTGTTTGGCGTCTTCTTCAGTAACTATATAATAATGAGAGGAGGGGGAGGGGACGCTATATTATAGTGCCCTAGGGGCGAAAGAAGTGACAATCCGGTCCTGTTTGAATCACAATTTTTGGACAATTCCAATATACGTCATAGCAAACTCTTTTCATTTTTGAAAAATTGGGCTTTACAATAATTCTACTTCTGACAAAATAAAGTCAATGAAATATCAATAAAAAAATACATTAATTTTTTGTTATTCTGATATTTCTGCAGCTACTGTTGCGAATAATCTAATTTTATAAACCTTGCTTTGTCCGATATAGAAATTTCTGGTGTGTAATTAAGTGTTTCCGTAATAATTTATCCTCCATTACCGCATGTGTGGGGAAGTTTCAATAAGTTCAGTTGAATACAAAAACTCTACCAGTGAGTGAACATTCCAGAATCAGAAAAAAAAAACAATTCAATGACGTTATGCTCTCGCCACTTCTTCAAAATACAATAAGGCATTCAATCAACTATCGATTTAAACTGAATACAGTTGTTCATCAATTTTGGTTCAATTTTTGATGAATATTTTTTAAGCTAATAACTCAATTTGACAAAGGTCAAAAAAACGATTCGTTTCAGACATTAATTCTCTGAATACCGTTCGTTTGAATTTTCAAGTTTATAAATCAAAACTGCTTGTTAATATCCACAAACTAGGACTTTAGGTCATCAAGACAGGTAACTTTGAAAATTCAAGTGACTATACAACAACAGCTCAAATGTGCTACATTTAATCATAAAAACAAGAAACGGTGAAGAAACAAAAACGTTAAAAAAGTTCTTCGCATAAGCATCATTGATTAGAACTCTCTCTATTTCACTCATCCAAATCAAATCTCAGACGTCATCATCACTTTCATCTCTATAAACTCTACATTCCTGGAGACGCGCTCAATTAACATCTCCAACTAAATTTCCAACGCAATTTTTCTCCCGTTCCCCTTCAGACCAAAGCATCAGTAAAACTCCCCCTATCTTCAAACGGTGTAGATAGATGACTGGTTGTCATCTCTGTGCTAGGTGACTTCCCGAAATCGCCTTCCGGGCTCCAGGCCGTCTCCTTTTCTCCCCGCTTGGAACATCTGCCACCTTCCGTCCCCCATGAGAGAGTACACTTGCCTCTTTCCTCGGACTCCTCTCGTCTTTCATCTAGGTGTCCTCTGGTAAGAGTGGCGGGGTTGAATGAGTTGCGTCTGAATGCTTGGTTCTCTACGATGCTGACCAGGATCTCGGTAGAGCTACCGATGGCTATGGCAGGTACACTGGACAGTAGGGAATCGTGCTCGGATGATGAGGGAATGTAATCAATAGGAAAGAGGGAGGGTCGAGGATTCGGTGAGGGACGGGGATCGCGGGGCTCAGAGCGGTACTCGCGTTCGTAGCCGGGTAGATAGCGAGGTTGTAGAGAGAGAGTATCTGCACTTCCTAAAAAAAAAATATCATTGTTATAAAAAGTTGTTTCAAAAAAAGTTTCATTCATAGTCAAAAAATTAGTAAGCAAAAAAGGCTTCGTGCAAAGAAACTGTCTATTTTTTAATAACATCCTAACACAAGATTTGTTCTTCGTATCACTATAAAAAAATTGATGTTCATCTCGTCTTTGATCAAAAAATATAGTTGACTTGTTGGGTCGTGGTCTAGTGAACTATCATGAAAAAACATTTTGACGATTTCACGTTCCAAGCTCAGGAAACTTGCCAAGGAGAAGATGAAGAAAATTTGGAAATTTTCTCAAGGATGTTAGAAATGTACAAAACCGCTAAGTTACTCTGAACCTTAGGTTAAGCAGCTTTAGGTACTGTTATGAAATTTTATGACTCTTTCTCTTTTTTTTTTCTTTATTGCTCATTGAATTCGTCGAAAAAAGGACCGCAAATTATATAAAATCAATATACTTATTTGAATTTTCAAATGAATTTCATGTGCATTTAGTTGAAGAAAAATTTGCTACCCTACACAGTTTCAAAAATTTAAGGCCGTGTTACGAATTCTGCTATAGACTCTATCATAATAGTGCATATTCAAACTCAATAAGGATAATGTTATGAATAAGTTTCGTATTCAAATTTTAGAACATTACCTGTAATGGCAGGTCTGGGCTGCAGGGGCACATTAGCTGCTATGCTTGATGGCGCCTGATTTTCAGCTGGAAAGAAGCACAAGTATGAGTGCCGATAACGGGGAAACGACGTGACATTATGGACATTTGATGGCGCTCTATCACATCGGGAAGCGCAGGAAAAACTGGCCACAGCATGAAAAGCCATGAAAACGTCCATTATAAGGATCCTGTTCTCGACAATTCTGTCGAAATGGGGGTGAAATAAAATAAATATCGGAAGAGGAAAAAATAAATGTGATATTGGTAAACTTTAAATCTTTTTTTTTCCATATCAAGTATTTAAATTTCGTTCGGTAAGTTATCAAAGAACATAATAATAAGAAATTCGATGATGGTAAAAATAGATATCTCCATGCCGTATGAATATCGAATGTTTCAGCATATTCTCTATTTTTTCAACTTCAAATTAGCACAAATCACTATCAAATTGGCATTTGATTCGTTGGATGTAAGTAACGAATGTTACTTTCTCCTTTTTTAATTCAGCGATAGTTTTAATAATTAATTGTTGCATTCATAATTCATACAAATTAATAATTAAACTTTCATCATTTTATTTGGCATCGTTTAAGCCTCAATTTGAATTTTTATCTTATTTTTAACCCCCCCCCCCACCATTTTTTGCATTTTTTCCAATGACAACATTCCGTTTTTTGGTCTGCAAATTGATAGTCCGAATTTTTCTAAGTATGAAAATACTTCGGAAGTGGGTAAAATTTAATAGTTTTTGATATACAGGGTGATTAATTGTAAATTGAAAGTGACGTACTATTATGGAATACAATTCATAATTCGGGAAATCCCTTTTTGAAAAAAAATCATTCACGTCAACTTTTTTTTATTTCGCTTCTTTTTAGCCTCAGTTTGAGCTTTTGCTCCTACCGCTTTCTCCCTCGCCATTTTGGATTTTTTTAATGGCAACCTATAGTTTTTGGACTGGAAGTTGATTTCTGAGTATGAAGACACCTCGTAAATGCGGAGAAAGTTGACAACTTTCAATTATACAGGGTGATTATTATCACTCTACTCTCTTATGGAATAAAATTCATAATTAGAAAGCAAACTCAAACTAAGTTCAAGACTTGATATTAATTTGTTAAGGTTTAGAAAATTGAATTGTCCTATACAATGGTCATATCTCGGATACTTTCTCACCCACTTCTGGTGTACCCCAGGGGTCAAACTTGGGGCCGCTACTTTTCTTGATTTTTATTAATGACATTACCGATGTCATAAGATCTGATAAGCTGCTCTTTGCAGACGATCTCAAAATTTTTTCTGTGATCACTGATGTGGATGATGCTCGGATGTTGCAAAATGATGTTGAACGGTTGCATCAGTGGTGTGGGCACAACAATCTTTATATGAATGTGCAGAAATGCAGGGTGGTCTCCTATACAAGGAAAAAGAAAGGCTTAATCTTTGATTACAGTTTAGGGTCCGTTCCCTTCATACGTACAAATTCTATAAAAGATCTTGGTGTTATTTTTGATATTAGTCTGTCTTTCTCTGAGCATGTTGCATATATTACCAAGTCGGCTGTAAGAATGCTTGGTTTCATAAACAGAAGCTGCAGCGACTTTGACAGCATACATTCGTTAAAGATACTATATTTTTCATACGTTAGGTCGAAGGTGGAATACTGCAGTGTGGTTTGGTCGCCCTATTACTACTGTCAGATTGCTCAGCTAGAACGAGTGCAGAGGAGGTTTTTGAGACAGCTCAATTTTAAAGAGTGCGGGGGGTATCTCCCCAGGGGATTTGATTATAACCTGATACTAGATCAATATGATCTGCATTCGCTTCAGAAACGTCGTGGACTCGCAGCTGTCAGGTTTTTGTACTGCCTCTTTCATGATCGGATTGACTGCTCCCCATTGTTGTCGCTTTTTAATTTCCATGTGCCACGTCTTAACTCGCGTAATGAAAAAACCTTTGCCTTACGAGTGGCTAAAACCAATGTACTGTTGAGATCGCCTGTATATTTTATGTCGGCCTGTATCAACAAAATATCTAGAAATTGCGATTTTAATGCGGATAGTTTGCCTACTGTTTTGGCTGTGTCCATCCGAAGCCGCTAATCTTGGGTTGTTGTTCACCGTGTATGCACTGTACTTTTTTTTTTGTCTTTATTTTGTTCACACAATTGTTGTACTTATTATTGATTGTTATTGTGTTTATATAAAATTGTCCTGTAATTGGATCATGTATCTGTTGGGCAATAAATATTATTATTATTATTATTATTATTATTATTATTATTATTAAAAAGTGAATGCATTTGTTTACATGGCTCACTAATCCGACTGAAAGTAAATGGATCATTTGTATAAACGGTCATTAAATTTTTAATGAAGCTTCGTTTGAGATCACCTGACCTTATCGATTAAATTTCACGCTCAGTTTATATTTAGAGGTCTTCGATTTTAAATCCTTGCTTTCTAATTAGAATGTCCGCTTTGTAGATAGAATTTATGGGATCTAGGAAACTTATTTTTAGCAAAAAAAAAATTGCTTGCAAAAAAAGATAGAGGGTGTTTTTCAATTTTATGCCAAGAGGTAATTTATTATAATTTAGAGCACACAAAACGAAGAAAAACATTGATGAAACAAATCAACAGTCATGGATATAGGGTAGGTATATGACCCCTTTTTTTGCCTCAACAACTTCTACGCCCATGAACTTACAAGACTTTTCTTATCAGCGATTCCCTGGAGTTTTCTTACAAAAAAATGAAAAGTTGTGAATATTCGACATTCTCCATAGTTTTTAGTAAAGTGAGTCTATACTGCAACATCATACCGCAAAAACGTTCTTTTTTCGACATTATTTTTTGTTATTTTTGGATATGAAATAGGTAATAGTTTAAAAAATCAATGATTTTATTATTAATATTGTATGTACGCAGCTAAATAAACGGTCTTAATAAGTTTAGACTCAATTTACTCAAAAACTTTGGACAATTTCGAATATTCATAAGTACACCTTTTCATGTAAGAAAACTCCAGGGAATCCAACGCTGATAAAAAGGGTCTTGTAAGTCCGTGGATGTAGAAGTTGTTGAGTAAAAAAAGGATCATATTCTACGCCACTGATAAATTTCTTTGCCCGTGTTTTTCTTAATTCCGTGTGCTATAATTTTGATAAATGACATCTTGGTATGAAATTAAAATATTAAGAAATGCATGAGCTATATTTTCGCTATTGAAGGAGTCAAGCTTTTAAATTTTGTATAGTCAGACAGACCGATAATCCACACTTTTTACGATATCAAAATGAAATTTGATCTTTAAACCCTGCCTACTACGTCTTCGCAAAGAGTGCTAATTATCTATATTTTGCTGCCCGTTACAGGAAAAAGTTGTTCTTAATTGTATTCTAACCCGGAACCCAGAGTACCGAGTTTCATAACAAAATTCGCAATTGCTTTTAGTGTATTTTTTAACAAAAAAATACACTATTGAGGACGACATCACTTTCCAAAAATCACCCAAACTCATCAAATGTCCACCGATCATGACCCCCAGATCACGAAAAAGTGGTTTTCCAAAATTCACCTGCCCACGATATATATATATATATATATTTATATATTTATATATTTATATATTTATTTCTCCAAAATCACGAAATTTTGATTTTAAAAACGCTCCTGTAGCTTTATCTTTCAAGATTAGTGAACGAAATTTTGCACTCTTATTAAATATTAGGAACAATTTTGATTTTCATTAAAAAAATTCCCAAAAGTCGCGTCACTTCTACAGGGTGTCCCTTCAAAATTCGGAAAATCAGGTTTTTGTCACCTCATTTCAGGTCGCAGTTTTCAATCTAGGAGACTGAAATTTTTGTGGAAGTAAGATATCCACAAGGAGTGATCTGGTATTGCACTTGAGCAAAATCGACTGAGCCGTTTCAAAATGGCGGCCATTTTAATTTTTGAAAAAGGACTATTTTTTGAACCCCTGTATAAGCTAGATAGAAAAAGAGTTTTATATCAAATTCACAATATTGGAAGTAAATGACTTGAAATTTAATTTCATGCAACAAAATTTGCATTTTTTCTATTAATAAGCCAGTGGCGTGGGTAGGAAAAGGGTAAAAATGGCTAAATTTCTCCAACAATTTATGAGCACATTTTTGAAGTAATTAAACTGAAATTTTTACAGTAGACAACTATACTAATAGACTTCAACCCTTGAGAATTTCAAAAAGTAAATAAGAAAAATGGCGGAGATATTCGATTTTTTTTTACATGATGTTTTTTTTAAATTAATTTCTCTAAATTTTTAAAAACGCTCCTGTAGCTTCATCTTTCAAGATTAATGAACGAAATTTTTTACTCTTATAAACCTTAGGGCTGACGTTTGATTTTCGTAAAAAACATTTTCCTAGAGTTGTGTTACTTCTACAGGATGTCCCTCCGAATTTCAGAAAAAAAACCGTCCGTGAGGCACGGTTTCTGGTCGAAGTTTTCAATCTAGAGCGCTGAAATTTTTTTGGTAGTAAGATACCCTCAAGTAGTCGTCTGGTACTGTATTTGAGTAAAATAAGTAAAGACATTCCAAAATGGCGGCCTTTTAAATTTTTGGAAAATGGCTAGATTTTGAACAAATAGGCAAGATCAAAAACTTTTAAACAAAATTAACAAGATTGGAATAAACTTATTTGAAATTTGAGCTAATGCAATACAATTTGCATCATTTCTATTAATAAGCCAGAGGCGTGGGTAGGAAAAGGGTAAAAATGTCTACATTTCTATAAACATTCATGAGCTTATTTTTGAAGGAATAGAACGGAAATTTTGATAGTAGACAACTATACTAATAGCATTTAACCTTCAAAAATTTCAAGAAGCAAATATAAAAATGGCGGAGATATTCGAATATTTTTAAATGATGTTTATTCCTCTAAAATTTCAAACTTTCGGTTTTCAAAACTCTCCTTTCAGTTTTTTCCGAATTTATTAAAGGTAGTGTAAAAAATAGTATTTTTCAAGTAAAGTTAGCCAGTGGCGGGCATAGGAAAAGGGACAAAATTGTTAAATTTTGCCAATTTTTTTTAAATTTTTAAATTTAAAAATCCATTCTAAGGCACGTGTTGAAACGAAATGAAATGAAATTATCACAGAAAATTTTTCACATTAAAGCACTACGCTAACATGACATGACTATGGAAAATTTCAGAAAGCCAATAATTTAAAAAGCGGTGAAAATATTCATAATTGAATCGCATAAAAATACACTATTTCTGCGATTGATGCGCAAGAAGGTTTTTTTTCTTTATTTTGATTTCATCAAAAATTATTAATTTTTTTCTAATTTATTAATTAGAGTACCATGGAAAGTAATAATTTGACATATTTGACACTACTTTCAACTTTACATGACACTCTTCCTACCAAATTAGAAAATAAAATTTTTTATAATTTTCGGTCAGACCATAATAATTAAAACTAACACAGCAGGACCGGTATTTCGTAAACAGACCGGGAAAATCTATTTTTATTTTTTTTTTTCAGTCGATGGAGTCCGACCTTCCCTGTCTTTTGACATGTGTCTTAGGTTGGGTCGGGGTGGGGGGGAGGGGAGGCAAGCTTTTAAAATTTACTGAAAATGAATTTTATCGGAAAAACGGGTATATCTGAGCCGGATTTGATCTGAGAAAAAAATTTAGGTATCGAAAATTGAAGAGCTTGACTAAACACGGAAGTTCGTTCCGACCTGAACCATTTAACTCAACTGGTTCGCGAAATATTGCGATATTAAGGGTGCAAAAATGAATAAAAATTTAACTGACTTTTGCTCGGCAGGTGGTGGAGTTAGGGCGTCAATTTTTTGCGAGAGGAAGGGTGCCACCTAGTACTTTGACGGGCCGGAGGTAGGGGGTGGTGGGCCAATTAGGAGGGGGATATGGGGGTGAGAAGAAAAATACGGAAACGCTCGTAAAAAGTTTTTTTATTGACCTACAGAGACCAGGAACCGCTCATTTTCTTTGTTTTTTTATCTACTACCCGGCAGTCATGGCAATAAAAAATATTTTTGCAAATTCGCGCTTGACGCGCAATTTAAAAAAAAGTAATTTTTTTTCTCGCGTTTTTGGGGGTGAAGAAAGGGGGTGGGGAAATTTTTTTTCATCACTGAACGGCATTTTTTATCTTTAATTTGAGCCCCACTTGAACCCGATCCGACCATAAATAAGGGCACAACGAACCGGCAAAGTCTAGAGAAAGTTGGAAAACACTCTTTCATCCATTCTCGAAATAATTTTCTTACCTGAAGCAGCCATGTGCTGCACTCGCTTGACCATGAATAGATCGAGATACAGTCTTTTGTGTAGCGCCTCTTTCTATTGTGTACCTGCCTATTGTTTTCGTGAACCCGGCGCGTCATCCCGAGAAAACAATAGCAGGCTAGCAAGATAAGAGAGCGCGACTGAGAATGAAAAACAAGGCTAAAATTTTTTTTCTCGCGTTTTTGGGGGTGAAGAAAGGGGGTGGGGAAATTTTTTTTCATCACTGAACGGCATTTTTTATCTTTAATTTGAGCCCCACTTGAACCCGATCCGACCATAAATAAGGGCACAACGAACCGGCAAAGTCTAAGCTTTATTGCGGGCGAACGGAGAGGGGTGGGGGGTTCTTGTTAGACTCATTGGAAAGAGAAAACATTTGTTTATCTATTTATTCATTTGTTTTTTTTTCGTGCGTATCTTGCCCGCGCGCGCGAGTTATACATGAAGATCTCTCTTTAAACCGGGCGAGAAAGATACCCGAGCAGCCGTGAGCTTACACTCTCCGCTTGTCTTATTATACTCCGGGCACAGTCACGATCGGCCGGGAACGCGCGCTCGGAATTTATTTTCGAATGCTTGTTCGCTCGTACCTCGCTCAATTATGGATAGATTTTGAAAATTCTTGCTTGCTTTTGATCGCTAAACAATCGGGAATGAAAAAACACATCGAGTTACTGTTTTTTCATCTGCTGGCGGGTCGATTTTTCTTACATTTGGGCCGTTGTTGGCCTTGTTTTTCATTCTCAGTCGCGCTCTCTTATCTTGCTAGCCTGCTATTGTTTTCTCGGGATGACGCGCCGGGTTCACGAAAACAATAGGCAGGTACACAATAGAAAGAGGCGCTACACAAAAGACTGTATCTCGATCTATTCATGGTCAAGCGAGTGCAGCACATGGCTGCTTCAGGTAAGAAAATTATTTCGAGAATGGATGAAAGAGTGTTTTCCAACTTTCTCTAGACTTTGCCGGTTCGTTGTGCTCTTATTTATGGTCGGATCGGGTTCAAGTGGGGCTCAAGTTAAAGATAAAAAAAATGCCGTTCAGTGGTGAAAAAAAATTTTCCCCACCCCCTTCCTTCACCCCCAAAAACGCGAGAAAAAAAATGACTTTTTTTTAAATTGCGCTCCAAGCGCGCATTTGCAAAAATAAAATTTCTTTGCCATGACTACCGGGTAGTAGATAAAAAAACGAAGAAAATGAGCGGTGCTTGGTCTCTGTAGGTCAATAAATAAACTTTTACGAGCGTTTCCGTATTTTTCTTCTCACCCCCATATCTCCCCTCCCAATTGGCCCACCACCCCCTACCTCCGGCCCGTGAAACTACTCGGTGGCACTCTTCCTCTCGCAAAAAATTGACGCTCTAACTCCACCACCTGCCGAGCAAAAGTCAGTTAAATTTTCATTCATTTTTGCACCCTTAATATCGCAATATTTCGCGAACCAGTTGATCTAAAGGGTTCAGGTTGGAACGAACTTCCGTGTTTAGTCAAGCTCTTCAATTTTCGATACCATAATTTTTTTGTCAGATCAAATCCGGCTCAGATATACCCATTTTTCCGACAAAATTCAGTAAATTTTAAAAGCGTGGCAACCCTCCCCCCCCCACCCCGACCAAACCTATGACACATGTCAAAAGACAGGGAAGGTCCGACTCCATCGACTGAAAAAAAAAAAAAATAGATTTCCCCGGTGTGTTTACGAGCTGTTTATTTTACCGGTCCTGCTGGGTTAAACATGCAAATGCGAATTTTATTATGAAACTCGGTATTCTGGGTAAGAATATAATTTAGAGAAACTTCTCCTTCAAAAACCGAAAATAAAGGGTTGTATTCATCTTCAATGCGACACACTGGTACAGTCTGTATAATTTTTTTCAAGCTTTTCCGGACATTTATGGGAACTTTTATGCCTTAAAGCAGATCATCTATAAACTGGTGAAGTCCTGGTACAAAAAACTGACTCACCCTGTAAATTATATTCTATACATATTATACACTAGCAGACTAATAGTAGATAGTTTTACAGGACTTAATACATAGCAAAAAATAAAAATAAATACCTTGTAAATAGGTATAGTTTTAGTACATACCTGCTGTGCTACCTTGTTGCAAGTTATATGGTCCATTATGGTGCAAAACAGCTATACTTGGCACGGAGGGAGATTGTAGCGCTAATCCTATTACGTTAACGCCATTTGCATTACCTGGAAATTAAACCAAAAAATAAAACTTATTCATCTAGAGAACGGATACAAAGTTATACTGATAAAACGCGAAGTAGCTCTATAGTCTTCTTATATGCTTAACATGTTAAATAACATGATATTAGATGAAATGTTGCCATATTATGCAAAAGTGTTTATTGACAAATGAGACATTTTTACTTAAAAGCGAATAACATGAACAGACAGGCTGGTAAAAACGGCGCTAAGGGCCCGCAAGTGTGTAAAAAAATAACGCGCAGACATTTTCAAGAATTATTTTGAACAATAATTGTTTGAACAATTATTCAAGAACAAACAATGATTGTATACCTCCTGTATACGCACGTTTCTTAATAACATGCTAATAATTCAGTATGTGATTCCTCAGGTTACTTTATGAAGAAAAGTTAATATGAACATATAGGTATGTCCGCATCGTCTTGAATTTTTTGCGAAAAAATGTTGAGCTTTTGGTTTTATGAGTGTTATTTTTTATTATCTCTGATATTAATAGAATATAAAAATACATATTTTAGTTTTATTATTTCAATTTATTTCTCTACCAGTGGCGTTCCTGCAAACATATTCTCCTACGTTTTTACAAAAAAAAACTGGTGTGCCACTTACAGAAAACGGTCTCTTGCATTTTTCTCATAGGACTGTTCCTCATTAAAACAATTAAATAAAAATTTATTAAATAAAGTAACACAAATAATAACAAAAACACAAATAAATGGAAAAACAAACGATAAGAGGGCACTTTTACCGGGTGATCAGAAACTTGCGCACAACGAATACAGAACATCATAACATCATATAGCCCATTGAGATTAAGGATAATTTAACTAGTTACCAAAAAAATTTAATCCAATGGTTAGTTTTCGAGTAACCTACAGAATTTTCCTCATCCAAGTTTGAAGCTAATTATTTTAATTGCCATTATAAAAATAAGTGAGTAACTCGGTCTACTGTAGTTTCTGGAACGGATACATTTTTTCAACAAAACCTCTTTACAGAGGAATTGAAAATGTTGAAAGTTTGGCAACCGCCCAAACTCAACCTTCATTTCCATGGAAATCAAATAATGAAAATTATATCTAACCTGAACTTATTCACCTGTTCAGTGCAGCGTTGTCACTTTTATTTTTACATAAATTGTCATATCTTTGGAAAGAAAAAAAACTTACAGCACTGCGGTAAGAAAATTTACCACTCTTAAAAAGTGAAGTTTATATCACAGCATGCAGAGCGCGAGTTACTGATCACCCTGTATCACGTATCAATCGGTAAAGTCTCTACAATTTTAATCCATCGAATTTCTGGATAAAACTTGGGCAAAAAATTAAGAGAGTTCTTGAGACATTGAAGACGACAATAATAAGGAAAGGGCGATGCAATCAGGTACGAGTATAACTTTGTTGTAAAAGAAAGAGCCTCTTTGATTAATCAGAGGCCAAATAAATTTGAAAGAATAATATACAATAAGCTTTTTTTGGCTACCAATATCAGAGCTCTTTTATTAGAAACATAAAAACAGGAATCGTATATAAAATAAAATTACTCATGCAAGTAATGAAAAAAATTTCATCAATAATTTTTTAGAGTTACACAATCATTTTAGTGCAATTTTGAGTAAGATGCAGCTCGAAATTCGGAATAACTTAGTTTAACTTTATTAACAGTATGCTGTTGTTCCATAATTGGATAAGAAGTAAAATAGTTGAATTTTTTTCTGCAGTGTCAATAATAACACAGAATTAGATGAGAACATTATTCTTCATACATCATAAGAAATTAAAAAACACAAAATCAAGACAAAATACGACCATCAAGATCAGGAATATTTGAAACATGTGAAAACGAAACTTGAACCAAAAATAGGCCACTAGACTCGGGCAATTATTTCCATTTATATGAAAGCTCTTATTGATTTATTTCTCAAAAAGGAAGCTCTAGTAAGTATCAAAATGTCAATATTTCATTTTTACAGAAAACTGTAGTGGGTTTTCTAACTAGATACAATTTAACATTTCTGTTCCTTCTTTTACAGAGTCCTTTACCACCTGTTCATAGGATATTTCAGGACGAAGCAGGACTCTAAAGCGAAGGGCTTGACAGGTTGCGGCATTGGCCGCTAGATGGCTCGACATTAATGGAAAACTAGCTCAGTTCAAAAAAGAATCCTGTCTTTATAAAAAAATTCAAGATATTATCAATAATAATTATTTTTCTTACCTAATTTGGCACAGCCAAAAGCATCTTTAACAGCTACTGGGTGTGTATGATGCTTAATGGCGTTCATTCTTCTATTTGTGGCATTTTCCATTTTCTTTCTTCGGGGCTGCTCTACTGGTAAAATTCTTCTTCGTTGCTTCGGTAATTTAGACCTTGCCTAGAATAAAAATGTGATAAACAAGTTAGCACTAGTCATGATAATCAAGTTAACGGTTTTTTATAATAATGAATATGTTTGTTCAAACTGTAGGTATAGGTTAAGTATATAGGAATGGGTAAATATTATTTTAGCAAAATGAAAAATTATACTTCGATGATCACGTCCTCAATATCACCCTGTAGTGACGTTCACGAGCTCCAATAGTGCGTAATGTTTTCAGTTTTTTAAAATCACCAGGTAGGTACCTATTACTCACCCGCACGTCCGGCCGTTATCTGCTGCAGATAGCTCATTATCGTTCTTACGCTCGATACGTGCGCTAGTGTTTAAGAGAGTGTTGCTGGAAAATTACTGTAAAATGCCGAAATAACTAAAAAGCAAAACACGAAGGAAGTTAGAAAAAATTAAGAAAAATGGATAAACAGCTAAACCTTTCAAGTAAGTACAATAACTTAAAAGTTTTTTATTTTTTTTCTTAATTGAGAGACATAAATACCCCCTCTGTCAGGTTATCATGCTCACTATAATAGGTGGATGATTAGAACCTCACTTAATGTAATAGTTAAGTGCACTTAAAGGGTGGACAGCAGTCCTAACATGGACCGGTTAGGGACTAATACCCTTAATCGAGTTATGGGGATGAGAAAAGGTCAAAATAAGTATACTTATAGTGATGAAAAATACATAGTAATAATTCGAATAAAGTAATTCTCTCTGTCAGTAATCCTCTCTGTCAGGTTATCATGCTCACTGTAATAGGTGTGGATGATTAGAACACCTCACTTAATGTAATAGTTAAGTGCACTTAAAGGGTGGACAGCAGTCCTAACATGGACCGGTTAGGGACTAATACCCTTAATCGAGTTATGGGGATGAGAAAAGGTCAAAATAAGTATACTTATAGTGATGAAAAATACATAAGTAGTCATAATTCGAATAAAGTAATTCTCTCTGTCAGTAATCCTCTCTGTCAGGTTATCATGCTCACTGTAATAGGTGTGGATGATTAGAACCTCACTTAATGTAATAGTTAAGTGCACTTAAAGGGTGGACAGCAGTCCTAACATGGACCGGTTAGGGACTAATACCCTTAATCGAGATATGGGGAGAAAAGGTCAAAATAACTATACTATCGCCCGTATTCACAAACGATAATTTCCTAAATAATTACGTAATGAATTATACCCATATCACTCTAACGCATAAAAACTGCATATCTCCATCTCATTTATTTAATTATTTTCGAGATATTACAGGACAGAAACGCTTTGTGAATACGGGCCTAAGAGTGATGAAAAAATACATAGTAATAATCCGAATATATTAATAATCATATCAATAGTGATGACTTATAACAAAGAATCATATTAATAATGGTTACTAGTGCATAAAAGTACTAACAACACGACCGAAGCATTAATAGCTAATACAGAATTTAAGTACCTTGATCAACAGGCAGGTGACTCGTGTGATATCACTGATATCACTAGCGAGGAATAACAGCCAGATAGTGAATCAGCTCACTCAGTGAGATCTTCGCTCACGCAACCCCCTGTAACGATGATTGAGGAACAAGGTGATTCTATCACAGCATTTTTGGACGAAAATCTAAATCAAGTAGCTGAATCAGGGCCGAATACCTATTGCTGAAGAATTTTCGGACAGATGTCAGAATTATTTATCACCATAGCTCGACCGCGAAACTAGACAACAGCTAGTTAAAGAGTGGAATATTCCTGGGAACTGTCAAACTCTCAGGGAACCAAGACTCAATACGGAGGTGCAAACACTTTTGTCACAGGCCGAATTGAACTATACAGCAATCCGATTGTTGTAATCGTTAAACATCAATCGTTCAGTAAGCATTATTAACGATACGTTTCTACAAAAACGTTATCAAATAACGGAAACATTGACTAGTGGACCACATCTGCAGCAGTGGATGCTGGAAAGATTCTGACAGACATGCATCACACAGTATCTACGCACAGAAAATTCAAATTAAATCATGATGTCAATGCCGCAGTTCAAAAAATATCAGTACAATAAAAGGCGGACACGTTGCTTTTTGTAATAACGAAAAGGGCGACCGAGCAAGCTGAACCAGGAAAAAACCTAACAAGGGAAAGTTCCTATACAAAAATCATCTTCTGAATTATTTCAGTCTATTATAGAACTTAGGGAAATTGGAGCTATTGAGCTCCATTGTTATAAAACCCAATGGGAATTATAGGTTCATAAAAATAAATAAATATCATATGGCTGTGGTAAAGCCCAAGTGTCAGAAGTTTTCAAGTAGCCACAATAAGGGCCTCCGACATAACTTAACGACTGCAGTGAAGCAGCCAGGACCCCCTTTTTAGGACCTCCCGGAGCACAAAATAAATCTCAAAGAACTAAATAATTATCTGAACTGTCCACATTTTAAACTTGAGGATTTCAGAACTGTAAAAAACCTAATAAATGAAGGATGCTATATGAGTACCTACGGTTGATCTCAAGAATGCATATTTTTTCAAATTCAAATACGATAACCACCTTTTGGGTTTACGTGCCTTCCAAATAGTCTTTCGACAGCACCATATGTTTTACAAAAAATTTTAAACCTATCGTGAATCGCTTAAGATCTATGGGTCATGTTTCAATAATATACCTTGACCCATATGATATTGATGATATTGATTGACAGAAAAAAAAAAAAAATAAATAAATAAATAAAAATAAATAAATAAAAATAAAAATAACATCTCTAGATTTTATTATAAATTATGAGAAAAGTTGCCCAAATCACAGTAAAAATATAACATTTCTAGGATTTGTTTCCAATAGTCAGGAGATGATAATGTCAATTCCAAATGAAAAACAAAAAATTGTCTCACAGTTACCAATGTTCTTGAAAATTAATAACTCTTGTCGCAGCTATGCTGTAACTTACTGTTGGGTGCATGTGAAACAATTTGAAAGGGAAAATATCTAGGACTTAAAAAATAAAATTCAAATTATGATAAGAAGATAATTATCCTGAATTATCTCTTAATAGATATCGATTCGTAGTCGAAAAGCTTGAAAAATGCGAAAATGAGCAATAAATAAAAAAAAAAAAAAAAACAAAAAAAAACAAACAATATTTTACTATAATCTGCACCGATGCATCCAATTCAGAATGGGGTGCAACAAACTCCCGAGGGGTTTGGAGCTTACAGGAGAGTGCTTATCATATCAATCAGCTGGAACTCATGGATGTGTTCAATGGAATGTGTTCAATTTTAAAAGGCTTTGCAAAAAAAAAAAAAAAATATATATATATATATATATTATAACAGGCATACCCTCTTAAGATAAGCTAATATTACAGCAGCCATAGCCTACATAAATCGCATAGGCGGCGTCAAGCATGGGCCATTGAAAAACATAAGGCGATAAATTTGGAAATGTTGTTTCTGAACTGGGCCTATCAAACGTAAATTTAACTGCCTCCCACCTTAATAATAAATGCAAAACTTTGTATTTTGGCGTCCAGATCCATAATCAGCAACAGTAGATGCTTTCACATTATCATGGACTAATACTTATAAATTTTTACGCAGTTCCGCCCTCCCCGCTCCGATCCACGGTGATAAATAAATTTTTTATTGATAAGGCAAAATATATTGTTGTTTTTCCACCATGAAAAACACAGCCATGGTGTCCTGCATTGAAAAATTTGATTGTTTCTGCGAGTTGCCAATTTTGCACACTAATAAAACTTTACTCTCATCTTCTTTGAGACAACCTCATCCTCTATGGGAAAGCCTTACCCGGAGAGCAGCACGGTTTTCCGGGAAGCGTACATCTTAAAAAATGTTCCTGGAACTGCTTTAAAAACCATATGATACCATCTCTTAGCGAAAAGACGTTGAAGCAATATAGCTCCACGTACAAAAAATTGTGGCTTTGTGAAAGGGTGGAAGTATTTAATTCAGACCCAAATAAAATAATTAAATTTTTATAGGAAGAATATAATAAGGGGGAAAAGTACAGTACCCTTAACAGACATAGGTCTGCCTTGAATACATTATTACAACCAACCGATCAGACCATATTAATGAGATTCTTGAAAGGGGCTTTTAGAACAGGACCAAAATTCCCAAGGTACAACGAGATATGAGATCTGCACCCTATACTAGTGTATCTTGAGCCTCTAAATCCTGAGCTAAATTCATTGGAATCACTGTCTTTGCAATTTATTATTATAAACTTACTCTTCTTCTAGCATTATCATCGGCACCAAGAGTACCAAAATTAGCAAAGATCAAGTTATCAAACATAATCCATAGTCAATGATGATAAAGTTGAAGTTGTGATAACGGATCTAATGAAAACTTCCACATCTAACAAATGCCAACCAAAAATAACATTACCCTATTTTAGAGAAAGGTCAAACCAATGCGCTTCGTCAGTACTCATATTTTACATAGACTCAACAAAAGAATTCAGAGGAGAGATAGATCAATTATTACTTACCTTTAAAAAGCCATATCATCCAGCGACTATTCAAACAATCAGTCGTTGCATTAAGGCTGGCCCAAAAGCCAGAATAAATACAAGAAAATTCAAATCGCATAGAACGCGACATGCAACTACTTCCGCTGCTGCAACGAAAGGCCTCAGTGTTGAAAGCATTTTACAAAAACAGCACTGGGGTGGACAGAAAACTCAAAGGTAAATAAATATTATAATCGACCTGTAATGAAGTATCAGGCAAGTTGCGTCAAATCAAAAACTTTAGGTCAGTTATTTGCACCTAGGCAAATAAGTTCATTTACTTGAATTGGTAATTAATATTTACATAATCTTCGTCTGGTTGAAACATAGTTTTACATCAGTGTTAGTATTGGTTTTAAATTCTGTGAAAAAAGTATGTAACTTTGATAACGGAAATAAATATTACTCTGCATGGTTAGTAGGTATGCTTCCTAATTTTATTCGCCATAATATTCCAGCAAGCAACACCTACCAGGAAACAGGATATTTTTTAGATCGGTTGTGCTTTAAACATCTACAGGGTGATATTGAGGACGTGATCATCGAAGTATAATTAGAGGTTAAACGACTTACCTGGTAAGGAAGTTCAATCCTCAATTATACGAGATGATCACGTCCGAAAATATCACAACCCACCCGCACCCTATACCCAACTGATAACGATCTAAAAAATTGAAAAAGCTCAGAACGATAATGAGCTATCTGCAGCAGATAACGGCCGGACGTGCGGGTGAGTAATAGGTACCTACCTGGTGATTTTAAAAAACTGAAAACATTACGCACTATTGGAGCTCGTGAACGTCACTACAGGGTGATATTTTCGGACGTGATCATCTCGTATAATTGAGGATTGAACTTCCTTACCAGGTAAGTCGTTTAACCTCTAATTATACCGTCGATCGTAAGAGAACGTTTTTAAAAAAACCTTGTTTTAATTGTGGGAGTATGGGACATATCGCCAATAATTGCCGCAAACCACATCAAGAATACTCAAGGTATGATCACAGAATAGACCACGTCTATTCTGTAGTATGATCATGCGTCAAGAAATCGAAACAATTTCGAAATAAAGTATTTAAGATGGAGAGTATACAATAGCATTGTTTGTTACCTTGCTTCCTTACAGAATTCAAATTACAGAATAAATTATCGAAATTCAGTGAGGGAAGAGCGCGTAAGGTTGCTCTGGCAAATCGATCTGATATCGAAATCGAAATAGGTAGGTACCTACTTCTGAAATCAAAATTTCGGGACCGTTGTTCATCCGTGCGACCTTTCCAGAGTGTCAATTCTCGAGTTCGTGAGAATGGAAAGATCACCGGACATCGTTCCCATGCAAATTTTTCATTAGAACATTCCCCACTATGTTGATCGTATCCATAAACACGCGTGAGCTCGAACCAACAACAACATGTCCAATGTCATATCGCCTTGACATGACACCTAGAAACACACTTTAATTCTTCTGGTCCCACTTTCCACGTTGAAACATTCACCATTCCTGGTACTTCTGAAATCAAAATTGCGGCACCGTTGTCCATCCGTGCGAGCTTTCCAGAGCGTCAATTCTCGAGTTCGTGGGAATGGAATGATCACCGGACATCGCGTCCCCATGCAAACTTCTCGTGTCATATCCCCTTGACATGACACCTATAACAACACTTTAATTCTTCTGGTCCCACTTTCCGCGTTGAAACATTCACACTTCCTGGAACTCTCGCGAGGGTATCGACTCCCACGAACTCGAGAATTGTTGTCCAGGATGCGACAGTGTGATGCTTTCTCTTTTTTGAAACATTATTACCGGCACACAATGACAGAAGCATGACTTTACAACTGAACCATCGATTCGCTCCCTTCTCAAGATCTCAAAAATCAAAGACTTCAATTATGACATCTGATTGAGAGCCCTGATCAAATGAGACACCAAACATCAACCCGCTTAAGGAGTTAATAATTATTATATGAACAGTAATTTTGAGGGAATGTAATTTTAAAAAACGCTTACATATAGAAATTAATTGTTGTTTTATAATCAGCTAATCGAATATTAAACTATCTCTTCGAGACTTATCCTATAAAAATATTAAAATATAACCCACAATCATCTACAAGCTTTGAGCGTAATGAAAATCTAAAGGCTCTTATGATGTTTCAATTTTATTGGGTTATAAAATTTCAAGGGTTGTCGTAAAACATATTCTAATTTAAATTATTACACCGCTCACGAAGACTGGTAATAACGAAGTGAAGCAATGTAGTATAAACTAAAATACATCGAATAGTACGTAGGTACTTACTTGAAACATATTATTTGGATGATTATATTCACCAGGATTTAATTTTATGCAATCATAACTGAAGTTTATTGGTCATGAAGAGCTAATTTCGCAATGCATCATCGGTTATATCCGGCAGTTACCTTCTGCGTACCCGCATTAAATTTCATATATAAATATGTTGAATAATAATGTAGTTACTATAGGTACTACGACGCACTAGGGAAATTATTAGGAAACATTTCACCGGCTTATTTTCACTAGGAGCAAGCAATTCACGCTGGGAGCCCCCAGTCTTTAGCTTACTCCTTTTTCTTTTATTCTTTCAGTTGTCTGCTTTCAAAATCAAAAATTAATATCAAAATAAGTGTTTTGTTCCTACCTCGTTCCTGATATACTCGTACGTTAACATCTCAAAAATTTGTGAGATGATACGTAGTTATGCTTAATAAAAACCAAAGAAGGTCATGTTATATGTGACCATAAAACCAAAACCAAAGAGAATCATGCCATATGTGACTATAAAACCAGAAACTGGTCATACCATATGTGACCATTAAAGAGTCATGCCAAATTTGGCCGTAATCCGTTGAGTTTAAGCTCTCGTTGTTGCCCGATGAGAAATAAGTGTTCTTCTCACTCTTTTTTCTTTTATTCTTTCAGTTGTCTGCTTTCAAAATCAAAAATTAATATCATAATAAATGTTTTGTTCCTACCTCGTTCCTGATATACGTTGACATCTCAAAAATTCGTGAGATGATGCGTAGTTATGCTTAATAAAAACCAAAGAAGGTCATGTCATATGTGACCATAAAACCAAAACCAAAGAAAATCATGCCATATGTGACCATAAAACCAAAAACGCGTCATACCATATGTGACCATTAAAGAGTCATGCCAAATTTGGCCGTAATCCGTTGAGTTTAAGCTCTTGTTGTTGCCCGATGAGAAATAAGTGTTCTTCTAACTTCGAGCTTGTTTGTTATTGTTCCTTTTAATGTTGTTCGGTCATCTTTACATTTAGTTTATCATTTTAGAGCATATACGTGCCTATTTTATCACTCGTGAATATAACATTTTAATAATTCATTCTACAAACGTTTTCAGCTAGCCCTTCAATGATGTAGAAAGATATACAAGTGAATTGGTGACTAAATATAAGATTACTTTGCAGGAAACTGAAAATTCAATAATTCATTCCTGCTCCAAGTACTCCAATAAAGCCCCAAATTTCATTAATATTTTATACACAGTTAGGAATTGTCACAAAAGGACACTGTTTACGCAGTTTAATTGGAATATCAAGACAAATTAAACAGTTCCCATACACATTTAGACTCCAATTATACCAACGCATCCAATTTATGAGAGATCCGATTTATTTCAACTTGACTAACCATATAACTTCGGATATTAATATGGGCGATAGAGAGGAAATATAGATTAGCGTATAACTTCCCAAATGGGGAAGAAAAAAGGCAATATTACATAGAATTTTAATGTTCTTTCTAATTAATGTTTCATTTAATTTTAATCAAAGACTTTCTCTATAACCCGCAAAATTACTCCTTGAACTAACATATTATACTTTCCGTTCGCAGGAAAACTTCGCGGATCGTTTGATTACTTTTATTTTCTTTCTGAAATTCAGAAACTTAGGATATTGCCCTAATATTATAACCAATAAAGACTTCTTGTTACGTGTAAAAAAAAAAAAAAAAAAAATTAAAAATTAAATAGTTAAAAAAATATATATTACTTATTTTATGCTTTTCTGCTTTCTATGTGTGTGAAATTTTACGTTAGGGTTGCAAAACTCCTTCCGCAGATCACGTTCTTACCACGCCAGTAATTCCGCCCATTCGCTTCCACATTGGCGTTCGATATTTTCAAAAATGTTAACCGAACAGATAAAGAGACACACAAGAAAGCGATTAAGTAAGAAATTGTCCTCCTGACTTTTGTTTAAGATCTCGAGTCTCTCTAACTGTTCGGGAAGTTACTTTGGATAAAATCTATTGCAAGGTTTGCGCAGACAGACAGACAAACAGACAGACAGGCACATTAGAAAGCGATTTAATGAAAACATGTTAAAGAACTATAAGTTCAGTGTCCTTATACCTGAGAAATGATGTAGTCAAAAATTTGGAAGAATAAAAATAACTATCCTACCCATTCAAATAACTCCTTATTATGTGAATTTGGATATTTCTTATCCCTAAGCTACTCGTTACCTGTAAGTAGATGTAGTCAAGCATTCAAGGTTCATATAAATTAACCATTCGTCGTACACTAATGTAACCTCGGAGACTTAAGTTTAGCTCAGCAAGATTCAGATGCTGTTTGTTAAATCTAGGAAAGGTGGAGTAGGTAATAATTATCCTGTTGTTTCACCTTCTCACCGTGCCGTTGGCCACGTTTTAGGGAACTCCGTACACGTATAGAGCTAATTAATTCCTAATTATTATTCACTGGTAAAGCCTAGGACCTCTCGAGGGGTTATTTCTCATTACATTATCATCATTCCCAAGACGACCGCAAACAGCATTTACATGTGCTTACATTCACTCATGTTGAAGAGAATTCGATCATATAATCTTGGAAACGTGTTTGGCAATTGAAAATCACATTTTGTATCATGCTTCGTGTAGGGTAAATGGCCTATTTGTGATATTTTGTTATTACCAAACGAATAACGTTATGAGACACTTTATTTTAGATTCTTGTTATTTAACCGATTGTCGTGTCCTCACATCGATGTTTCTGATGTGAGTGAGAGTGAAGGTATGAGAGCCATATTAAATAAAATAAAAAGGAATGGCGGCCGGTTTCGAATAGGTTCCATCGTTCTGAGCTGGATTGCTGATGCTCGCGCTGTTGACAAAATATGTTACCATCATTCTAAGTTCCTCAACTTTTACTGGCAGGCTTGAAGAGAGCAAGATTGTGTCCAATACTTAAGAGCGGCGATGCAGGGGATATCCAGAATTATATGGCTGTGGCAATACTGCCTACTTTGCGAAGGTGGAGCTTGTTTTGTTTTCCCGTATATATCGGTTATCTCATGGTCAAATCTCAGCATTTCAGCATGGTTTTATGGAGAAGAAGTTAACGGTAACAAACTTGGCGGATTGGCGTGGATAACACAGTACATTGGTGCAGCACAGGCTGACATGATATAAGTATACGGATTTATCTAAAGCTTTTTATCAGATTTATCACTCGATACTCGTCAGAAAGTGTCAGGCCTTCGGTTTTAGCGATCCTCTGGCTGCTCTGGTGTCATCGTATCTCTCTGACAAAAGGTGCTTTGGAAAATATAATAACTTTTAATCCAAATAGTTCAGGGTAACATCGGGTGTACCACAGAGATCGAAGCTGGGGACCCTGCTATTCATAATATTTATTAACGACTTGCCATCTTCCATAGGTTGTGATGTCTAGCTTTTTGCTGATGACCTCCAGCTCTTTCAGGAGTCAACATTGCAGGGTGGTTTTGATGTGGTAACCGCTTTTGTTGCGACAGAAATAAATTGCATTTGAACAACGAAAAATGCAGGGCTCTGACATACCTACACAAAATGTTGTATTCCCGTACCGGATTGACACTGACGTTCTGACACCTTTAACTTAATTTAGGGATTTAGGTGTTTTGTTTGATGTCCAATTTTTGGCGAGCATATAATAATGGATGTTGTTTGTATGAAGGCAATGAGGACGTTAAGGGTTTCACGTCAGGAACACTAGAATGTTTACGACTGTGAAGGCATTCAACTGTCTATACTGCTCACTTGTGAGAAGTCGGTTGAAGTAATCGTCACTGATCTGGTATATCCCCTTTATACATAATATAGTTCATAATATATGGAAAAGGCAACGATTTCGGAGGAAATACCTGTCATTCCGAGTGCGTATGGCTGTAATCCTGAAAGAGGTTATGAACAGCGAACATTCCTTTTAAATTTTTATATGTTGAGTTTGAATGTTCGCAAAATCCTAGCAACTCTTAGGTTTTTAGATCTACTGTTGCATATTGGGGTAGATTGTTCAGCCTTATTAAGCTGTAAGTAACAGCTTTCAGGTTCCCAGAGTGTCAGCACGTGTTAGTCTGCCCTTTAGATGCCTCAATACCAGATCCAACGTCATGATGAAATCACCGGTCTTTGTAATTGCAATAATTTTGATCAAATAGCCCAGTTATGTCATGTTCATTTCTCTGCCTTGGCGAACATCACTGGAATAGCCACTACATATTTTATAGTTTCTGGGAATCAGGGTTGCTGAGTTTTCTCCCTAGCTTGCGTCATCGGGCTCCTCTTGATTTAAGATGATGCGACGGTGCACCTGGTGTCGCGACTCATGTGTGGTGAGGTCAAATAGTCCAGTCATTACGACGGAAATAACGGATTAGAAATGCAAATCAACCGAGAAAGCCAAACTTTGGATATTACGTGGAGGGGGGGGGGGGGGCTAGAAAAGCTTAACTTCAAATTGTCGACCAAAATAATTACCTTGTGCATTTTCCGCCATCTTGAAAAAAAGGTTAAATTCAGTTTTTTCATCATAACTCGGTTCTCCGCGTTGAGATACGAAAATTTTTATGCAATTCTTTTTTGTTGCTTTTATTACAATCAACAATTAAGGTTCTTTACATTTTTTAACGTATCGTTCATCGTTATCGAGATATCGATCGAAAAAACCATAAATTTGGGTAGTGAATTTTGTTTTTTGCTATTTTATTTTTTCTCGTGAAAGATATCGAAAAAATGTTTGATATCAAACTTGTAGAGCGTATTTAGGCCTACAATTTCATTTTTCTATTTTTTATTTTCGACAAAAATTACGACCTCTAGCGCGCTGCGAAGTTGACCGGAGCGCGCCCGACGCTACAATGTGCGTCTCGCCATACAATAATTGTACTATACCTCAGTCGGCCAAAAGATATAGTAATAAAAGTGCGCGGTAAGTTTACAATCCAGGTAGGCAGACCTTATACACAAGAATTATATACACAAACCTTAGAATGCCCTTCTCATTGGTTTACCGGAACCAGGTAATCAATAAATAAGGCACTATCTGCTTACAGATGTGACTACTTGGACCTTAAAAGTTTTGTGCGCAATTTTATTACTATATCTGTTGGTCGACTGAGGTATAGATCTAGTACTTTTTTGAAATTCGCCATTCTTATCTAAACCTGTAAGGTGCATGTGCATTCAGTACTTTAGGTTAATTAATATTAATAAATAATAATAACCTAACAGTTCTAACAAAAGAGACTCTTATGCGATCCTTGAAAACAACAGGAGGACTGACTCAGGGACGGGGAATTACAACTCAGGGACGGGGAATTACAGACAGCACAATAGCATCGTGGACTTTGGGCATGGTTCAGCTTCAAAACATTTGTGAACAAACTGAAAATTTTTCCGGAGTATCCTGCTGTACAACCGAACAGCACGTTGACATGAGACCCTCGCGGATTTCTCGAGACAATTGTGACGTTGAGAAATTGGACATGTGGCTCGCAGGTCACAATCCTTTTCCAAAGAAGAAAGAATTGATGTCTATTGGCACAGGAATTATTGCAAACGAGAACATTAATTGTCATCGTGCATACGAAATTGGTCGCGACATGATGACTAAAATCATAGGATTTCGGGTCCTTATCATTCAGAAGGAAGGATATAAAGTATTCTCTTTATCGGAGTAAGTACCAGCATTATAATCGACAAGTCACCTGTTCCGATCGATCCATTGTTACTTTTCCATCCATCGATCAATTGAATGTGCATAGCGAAGAATTCCGAGACTGACCTGAAAAAATTTCTGGCATACGAACTCGCTCCGTTCCCATTGTCTTTGTTCACCGAAGAAGGAATGCGAAAAGAAACAAAGTCGTTATTATACAATGCCTTCAAACCTTTGACAGAAAACTTACAACCTGGTGCAGGCACCATCGCACATAATCGACGGTGGTTTCCTTCTGCACAAAGTTGTTTGGGGTCGTCACATACGTGCAACAACACTTTGGAGAAAATGTGGCAATTGTATTCGACGGTTATCCGACTGACATGAGACTCGCAGGAACTAAAATTTCGGAAAGGGTTAGACGTTCTAGGAAGAACCAATCACCAGAGTTCACGTTCGATGAAACTACTGCTCCGAAAGTTAGCCAGGAGAAGTTTTTTGCAAGGGACCAAAATAAAAACAACTTAATACAAATGCTTCGCCGTTATTTTACAAAAACCGGAATAAATGTAGAACAGGCTTTTGAGGACGCTAATACTCTCATTGTAACCACAGCAATTAAAGAAGCATCGATTTATGACTCTGTGGAAATCGTCGGCGAAGATCTTTTGGTTTTAATTACCGGACTTGCACAGGACAAAAAAAATGTATTTTTTCGCAAACCAGCTAAAGGAAAAACACCGGAAAAACTGTACTCTCCGAATAGTTTCAAGCATGATAAGTCTGTTCTTGAGAACATTCTTTTCATTCATGCTTTCAGCGGTTGCGACACCACATCGTCTTTTTATAATATTGGAAATTCGATTTGCGCTGGAACGCTATTCTTTATCGCTCTGTATGGCGGTGATAAAGATGAGACCAACGGAAAGCCAAGTCTTCCAACACGTTTTCCGGACATATCTACAAGTACAAAACGTGGTTCGGATTTTTCAAAGATCCTCAGAAATGGGGTTGGCGACAGACTAATTACGGGCTTGAAGCAATTAGCACCACAGCCGAACCCGCTCCACCTGAACTTTTAAAACTCATTTCATGCAAATGTAAAGGAAAGTGTGGGGCTGCTTATTGTGGGTGCAGGAAAGCAGGGATTAGTTGCTTGGTTATTTGCCTGCACTGTCGTGGACAAATATGCAACAACGTCGCCAGAGTCGACATTTTATTCAACGACGATCACGATGGTGATGATGATTTTGACGTTTCAACCGTCACAGCATCATTTCCTGCGATTCAAGAGTCTTCACGACTCGAAGAGTCTGCCAAGGAGGAATTTTTACAGCCAGGACCATCAAAACGACAAAAAATGTTTGAAAAAAATGACCACCTTTAATTATTATTTTTTACCAATCTCATGTGTTTGATTTATAATTTAGCTGGTTTATTAATTTATTTTGTATTGCAATAATTCCCCGAACAACGTTTCATTCATTTTGACGTGTGGATACAACCGTGCGAGCGGCTAAAAATCAAAACTGCACAGTCTTACCGACTTCGCGGCGCGCTAAAGGTCGTAATTTTTGTCTAAAATTAAAAATAAAAAAATGAAATTGTAAGCCTGAATACGCTCTACAAGTTTGATATTAGAAATTTTTTCGATATCTTTCACGAGAAAAAAGAAAATAGCAAAAAACAAAATTCACTACCCAAATTTATGGTTTTTTCGATCGATATCTCGATAACGATGAACGATACGTAAAAAATGTAAAGAACCTTAATTGTAGATTGTGAGAAAAGCAAGAAAAAAAACGTATTGCGTAAAAATTTTCGTATCTCAACGGAGAACCGAGTTATGATGAAAAAACTGAATTTAACCTTTTTTTTCAAGATGGCGGAAAATGCACAAGGTAATTTTGGTCGACAATTTGAAGTTAAGCTTTTCTAGCCCCCTCCCCCACGTAATATCCAAAATTTGGCTTTCTCGGTTCATTTGCATTTCCAAATGTATATATAATGACTGGACTAAAAGGGGCTCAGAGACTGAGAACCTGTCGCACTATTTTAGTTGTGTTAAGAATTACGGCCTTCTGCGTGAAGATTTTCCCTCACAGTGGACAACTCATTGATAACTAGCCGTTGAAGGATATCACGACAGGGACAACATCCACGGATCTAAGCCAGTACATGTCCCTGAGCTGGGTGGCGAGAGGCTGGTATTTGCCCCTTTTCTCGCACCGTGGTGTTTATGTGATTATCTAATGGAACGGCTATGTTGACGATTGTTGCTGTTTGGGTTTTTCGTCAAAAAGAACCAAAAAATCTGAGTGAATGATGATGAGCTTGCAGCGTGAGCAAAATAATTTATTATGATTCAGGGAATGTCGAAAGTAGCAGTAACGAGAGCTTGCAGTGCAAGCGAAGGGCAAAATGTTGTTTCGGCAAAACGATAATACTGCTAAAGAAACTTTCACGACAAATTTCTCTGAAGACAATGAAGTTGAATAACTTGAAAACTGAATCAAATACTATCAGAGTGCTAGTTATTCTGCTGCTTTAATTATTTAAAAGGTACACCCTATATATAGGTATCTAAGGTAGATTAGGGATGCCAAAGAGTTCTTCAGTTCTTATTAACTCGATTTGCTCGAGTTCTTATTTTTATTGTGCTACCTAAACTCTATGAAGAACTAATAAAAAGTAGATTTAGGGTTATAAAGATGTTAATGTGATTTTCAAAGAATAAGTTAAAATGGACAGATGTTTAATGAGCAAATTATGGTTTACATTTCCTGTTTAATTAAAATCAAATAATTATCCTGTCTTATTTTAAAAGCTTTAAATCTGATATAAATATATTTAAACAATCAGTTTGTTTGAAAATAAAGGATCCTTTATCTTGTACAGTTGTGTACAAAAGAATAAGATACTTCCGATATCATTTATATCGGGAAAGATAAAGTTCGTGAGTGATAATTAATTAATTTACTAAGTTAGCACTGATCTTCTAGTCCTTCTTCGTCATGATCGGTGAAATAAAATAAAAGACAACACTTACAGTTTCCGGGATGAAGCTGATTGAGGTAAAAACTGTCTTTATTTTGACAGTAAAAAGGATATTAATAACTCCTGGACTTTACTAGGTGTGGTGCTTAATCAGGCATTGAAATCTCCAGAAGAAAGACCAGCAGGTGTAGGGACCGCGCCCTGACGAGGCTCCTGGGGTTGAAAGGTCGTAAACAGCACTAGCACCGGGAAAATGTTCTGTTGTTATTGGAGATCTTCGAAATGTTGATTTATTTCACCTTGGATGAATGAAAACGGTGGAAGGATGAATTAGATAGTTGGAGAATAAAAATGGGCCATGCTCCCTTTGTTTCTTAGTTCAAGATGGCTTCCTCGGTCGCAATAGGCAATTAATCCAGATAATTAGTAAATACCGGAGAAGACAAAGTATTTACCAGAGATAAAGGTAAAGATAAGGTATAAGGTAACGTTGAGATAGAATCCCCGAAAGATTGAAGGAAATCCCAGAAGCTAAAAATAAGTAATAATCAAATTAGAGCTTCTCTTCAAAAATATCTGTAATGGCGACTTACCCTGAACAACAGGCTTCGATGGGAACGATCAAGAGAATCAACTTTCTTGATGGACAGATAAAAAGGAAGTGAATTCAGTTCCGTGAACTGGAGAGGAAATTCGCCTTCGGTTGGTGAAAGGAGAAATGTCATGGGCAGATACTGAAATCTGATTGACAGTTGACAACTTATTTGGTTCCTGAAAGGAACTCAGGATCGGACTGAAACGACAACTTATTTGGTTCCTGAAAGGAACTCAAAATCCTAGTGAAACGAAACGTGCAATGCCATCTAGTAGTGAATTATCCAGACGGTACCAGTGCCAGAATATGGTGTGGGTAGTCAGTTCAAAGATGCGATCTATATTATAGGGAGTTGTAGGGAACTGTAATTTTACAATTCTCTTTAAAACGAGGGAAGCTTTGCAAAAAGGACAACAGGTGACGTATTCACGTTACACACCTCCCCTTACCGATGCAAGAGAAAATTCAAAAACTAGAAGAAAATTCTAGTTCTTTCTATACCCGTAGAAGGGTATACATGAAGGTATGATTGTGGATGACCAACAAGGACAACACAAATCGAAAAAGAGAGAGAATAGTGTTCTACAAAAACAGACTTTGTAAAAGTTTTCTACCATGTTTACTATTCGTTCAGATAATATCGCACAGTCAGTCACTTTAACTAGCTATACAATATAAAAAGAAATATTTAATTCGCTCGTGCAGATTAAATTTATAATTACAAAACCTTAATGCTAAGTAGATAAAAGAAAATGTACATGCATTCTTTCTAGATAACATGCTACTAAGTTGATTATTATTATAAACACTTATAATTAGATATTGTATATACAAGAATTAAAATTAAGTTATAACATTTCGGTATAACAGATTCGCCGTTAATAGAGCTGCGCTGTTCTGTTTGATGTTCAACCACCCATAGTTTTGAACACTACTTCAGTCTGGGGCTTCAAAAACCGCCAACACTGAAGGACTAAGAAAATTGCTATGGGAGTTTTCACACAAACTAAAACTCTCGGAAACAGGGCTGTTACTCGATAGAATGGACAACTAAACAAATCCAGAAATTCTGACTTCATCATGAAAAGTCAAGGTAGTGGGATAGATATAATTAGACATATATACAGATAACTCAAAAGGTATTCGCAAACATATGCGAATGGGGAGAGATAATGTACATAATTTTCATTCCTTACAATGAAAATAGATAGGGGAAGATATAAATGTAAGAAAACGAAATGTAGATAATTCTACTCCTTCATGGGAAAGTTTCGAAACAGATAAGTAGCTGTTCTAACTACTACTAGTTACAAAGGGACAAAACTAAGATAACTGGTCATTGAAAGTCACTTTACGTGTCCTTGTCAGATAAATCTCAAAGGTCATACGGAACAAATTACTTAGATACTTCCAATAATCGCTTCAAGAAATCCTCAATAATCGTCTGGATTACTAGATAAACATCATCAAAGACACAGTAAGATAGCTCAATCACTCGGAAAGATAAGTCAAAACGGGAAAACCATTTTCATCGCTGAGATAGGGGGTATTCGATATCAGTGTTCAGATTCCTTTACATCAGCACTGAATATCTAAGGCCACCTTTGCAAATTCAGAACTTGAATTCACATAGATTTCTATTTTCCATCTGGGAAAATATTCGCAGAGAAGATAATGGTTAGCTATCATTTCATTATGAAGCTAATAGGTAAAGATATTAAGGTAAGATAAGATAATTTCTTTTCTTCATCGAAAAGAATATCTAAGATAAGCATTAGCTACCATTTCATTATGGTACTAATAGATAAGGTAAGGTAAGATCAGATAATTTCTTTTCTTCTACGAAAAGAATATCTAAGATAGGCATTAGTCACCATTTCATTATGGTACTAATAGATAAGGTAAGGTAAGATAAGATAATTTCTTTCCTTCATTGAAAAGAAATATCTAAGGTAAGCATTAGTCACCATTTTATTATGGTACTAATAGATAAGGTAAGGTAAGATAAAGATAACCTGTTGTCTTTTGTTTGGACAAACAGGGCAGTTTTCTCTTTAGCCTAAAGCAGGGCGGAAACTGTCGGGAAAGCACCCGTCTTTAAAGAGATGGTAGGTAAGATAAAAAGGTATCTGCTGTCGTCTGATTGGACAAGCAGAGCAGTTTTCACTTTAGCACATAGCAGGGCGGAAACTGTCGGGAAAGCACCCGTGATAGATAGTAGACAAGATAAAGGTAAAAGACAAGATAAGGTAGATACAACGGTAAGATAGTGTTTTCCTTTGGTTCAATGAACACAAGAAAACTTAAGAGATAACATTTGACTCGTAAACGTTAACCAGATAAGATAGATGAATAGTTTCTTCCCAAGGCAATAGTTTAGATAACCAGAAAAATTATGGGTTCTCAAAATTTGAGCGATAGAACAAGATAAGAGACTGAGAATAACAGATACCGATCCCAAAATTAGCAACATTTTCACTTTGGTACCACATTCACACAGCTAGTTTCGAGATCCTTGAGAAATGCCTTGAAAGATACGGTGCTCATTCTGCATACATTCTTCATTCATTCTAGATACGACTAAAGACATAGCATTCTCAATTCGCGTATTGTCAAACCTCATTCCAAACAGGAGTTTGTATATGCTGTAGGGAAGATAGAAATTAGGTAGAAATAAGATTTCTGGAGAGAGAAGGAAGTGAACTATTCATCAGTTTGAGGCGGATCTACGCCTCCATACGCCTTTAAGTCCTTCACATGCCAGCGACCTAGCGGGTTGCCTTCCTGATCCTGTAGTTCGTACACTAATTTAGATATTGCCTTGGAAATTCGGCAAAGTACGAATTTGGGGGCCAGTTTAGCAGCAAAGTTCTTTGCAGCATTCGAAAGGGGGTAAGTATGTTTCCATACTAACTCTCCTTCCTGGAAAACATCTGGGCGCTTACGCAGATCATAATACTTCTTATTTACGTCATAAGCCTTTTTTAATTTGACTCTGACGTCTTCAAAGATAGGAGGTAATCTGGAGATATCATTTTCCCTATGCACATAAGAAAGATCTTCTGGTAGGGCAAGGTAGTTATTTTCGGCAGGACCATAAAAGGTTCCGTCAATAGGTATGTTTCGTGCGAAAACAAGAAAAGCAGGAAAATGTTTGGTGACTTCGTTCACAGACAAATTTATTGCCTGGGCCACCTTGTAGACATTTTTATCCCAGTCTTTGTGATTATCTTTCACATAAGACGAGATAGCGGTAAGCAAAGTTCGATTGGTTCTCTCGGTAGGGTTAACCTGTGACAAGTGCCTAGCACTATACCACAAATTAACTTGGTACTCTTCCAATAACTTGATGAACTGAGTACTCTTAAAAATCTGAGCATTATCGCAGAGAACAATTTGAGGGACACCAAAGATCAAGAAAACTTGATTTTCGAGGTATTTTACAACTGCAGCTGCGGTCGCGTTCGGCATGGGTTTTACCAGTACGAACTTAGAGAACCAATCTGTGACTACGAGAAGTTGTGTATTCCTGGCTTTCGACCTAGGAAAGGGACCCATAAAATCTATGGAGATAAATTGGAAAGGAAAGCTTATGCTTTTGTAACCACCCATTAAACCAGCACGAGCGACATTAGTCGATTTGTGAGCACCGCAAACCTGACAATTTCGTATGAATTTCTTTACCGTTAGGTCCATTTTGGGCCAATAGTAGAATTCCGATATTCGTGCCTTGGTTTTTCTTACGCCGAAATGGGCCGAAGTAGGGGGATTATGAAAAGACGCAACAACATCATCCCTATTTGGTGTAGGTATGACTATTTTCCAATTGGAAAGATTTGACGATAAGGAATGGTTCGGCTTCAGATGTTTGAGAAGAAGACCGTTTTCAACCGTGAAATTTGGGTAACTATCTGGATTTCCCTTGACGTTTTCCACCATTTTCCTATACCACTCATCTGGTGTAAGATCATTCGCGGTTAAGAGAGAGATATTTCGAGAAAGGAAATCTGCTGGAACATTACAAGATCCCTTGCGATGTTTCATCTCATAATTGAACTGACTAAGTCGTACACACCACCTAGCTAAACGACCTGTGGGCTCCTTAAAATTTTTAAGCCAGAGAAGAGAGGCATGGTCGGTATAGACCGTGAATTTGGTGCCTTCAACATAGGGACGAAAATGCTCTATGCCGAAAAGGACTCCGAGGCATTCTTTTTCGGTAGCATAGTATTTCCTCTCTGCTTTAGAGAGAGTGCGACTAGCGTAGGCTATTGGGTGTTCGAAACCTTCGTCTTCTTGATACAGAACTGCGCCGATTCCATAGTCACTCGCATCAGTTTGTATGCAGAAAGGCTTGGAAAAATCAGGGCTAGCCAAGACAGGGGCCGATGTTAGGCGTTCTTTAAGAAGTTTAAAGGCTTGGTCAGCTTCTGAAGTCCAAGTAATAGACTGTCCCTTCTTTCTATTGTGCAAAAGCGCAGAGATAGGGGCACTAATAGTGGAAAAGTCTTTGACGAATCTACGATAGTATTGCAAAATGCCTAGAATGTGCCTGACACCTGTGGTGTTGCGAGGAATGGGAGCTTCTGTGATTGACTTTACTTTGTCTTCACAAACACGGAGACCTTGTTTGTCTACAATAAATCCAAGGAAAGAAAGAGAGTCACGACAAAATTGACACTTCTTAAAATTCACAGTGAGGTTGGCCTTACGTAACCTTTCATAGACTTCGTTAAGAACTTCAAGATGTTTCTCAAAGGTATGAGTGACAACAATTATGTCATCCAGATAGACAAAAACAAACGGCTCGAGGTCAGGTCCAATGATCCTGTCCATGAGACGTTGTTGCGTTTGCGCGCTGTTCCGCAAACCAAAAGGCATACGCCGGAACTGGTATAAACCCCTTCCGGGTACTATAAAAGCTGTCTTTGGACGTGAATCAGCGTCTAGAGGTACTTGGAAAAAGGCTTGCTTTAAGTCTATAGAGGAAAGAAAATTTGCGTCTCGCAGTTTACAGAGAATGGAATCAATCCTAGGTAGAGGGTATGCATCATGGGTGGTAACTTCGTTTAGTTTTCTCCCATCAAAGCACATGCGATAGGTATTATCCTTTTTCTTCACTAAAAGGACTGGCGAACACCAGGGGGAATTACTTTTCTCTATGATGTTAAGTTTCAAAAGCTTATCAATTTCCTCATTTAGAAATTTTTGAACTGCCGGAGACAAGGGATACTGCCTTTGCCGAAAAGGTTTGGCATTCGGGGTCTCTATAGAATGACAGAGAACAGAAGTTTCTGGCAGCACATCGATAGGAGATAAAATTTGAAATTTTTCGATAATTGGGTTTAATTTCACGACATCTTCAGGAGGAAGAGTAGAAAAATCATGGATTCTACTTATGGTGCTAACCTGGGGTTCTTCAAAACAAGAGGGAGGATCCACCCGGTCTCTAACCTCAAATGAATCTCTGGAAAAATCAATAGAGACATTGAAAGCTATGGCCACGTTCATACCTAAGATAATCTCGGGCAAGATAGAAGGTACAACATGAAAACGAACAACTTTAGTGACGTCATCAATAGTTAAGGTAAGGTCCAAGATTGAAGTGACAGGTAATGGTGAACCATCTGCATTTCGAAGGGAACATAAGAGATCTGAATTTCCAGAGGAATCATGGGTTCTGCCGAAAATTTCTTTTATGACTTCAACATCACAAACCGAAATATTCGCTCCGGTGTCAAAAAGAGCAGTGAAACGCTTTCCTTGCATATCCACCGAGATATAGGGACGGTTATCTACTGGATCGGGTTGTAGAATTTGAGACACGATTGGGGGTATCATTTCAGGGGTCGTAGACCTACTAGGTTTATTTTTAGGGATTACAATTGGAGTCCGATAGAAATCAGAGACTCTATTTAACCAGACCTTCCACATATTCCTTTGATGGTGGAGGTCCGCAGTCGTAAAGATATTTACTTTTGGTTTTCGGAGGGGCTTGCGTGGTTTGTATCCACGGGCCTCTTCGAAGGGAGAGATACTTTTGGGTGTCTTGGCTCCTGCTGCGTTGCACCCTGACGCGCAGTCTTCTCGTTTTTTGGACGAGAATAGTTCGGTGAGCAAGAGGGACATTTTGGTTTAAAAACATCTTTCTTTCCACAACCGTAGCAGAAAATAGTTCTGGGTTTTCGACATTTAGGGTAGAGATGACCCTGGTTAGAACAATTCCAACAGAAAGGTAAAGAAGCTTGGTCGTGACCTGCATCACGTTTTCCTGAAAGACGAGAAGTTGGCCTTGAAGTGACAAAGGAATGTTTTGCCGATGTTAGAATGGCCTCATCTGGACATGCCAGGTCTGAGCTAAGGAGGCTATGCACCTTCTTTGAGGGAGGGGGTCGATATTTAGAAATCATGGCCCTATTGTCTTCTAGCTTCTTGCATATAGAGATAATCTCATTGGCAGTTGACACTTCAACCAGAGCCAAATGGTTCAAGAAGTAGGGGTGTAGATTCCGCTTTATGATCTTAAACTGTTCCTCCTCTGAGGGAATAATTGAAAGTCTTTTGAAAAGTTCTTTCATGGAGGCTACATACAGGGCTACTAGCTCCTCTTCTCCTTGAGTGCGATGATTTATCTCATTGAGAAGATCATCATCGTAAGATAGGGGTAAGAAAGTTTCCTTCAACTTTAACTTAATTTCCTGCCAAGATTTTAACGAACCGGCAACACTGCGATACCAGGTGAGGGCCTTATCCTCAAATAAGTCAACTGCTGAAGTAAAAAGATTTTCATCGGAAACATTCCGCGAGATTTGCAATTCACGAACCCTTTCTAGGAAATAAATCAGGTTGTCTTTATTAGAGCCTGAAAACCTTAGGTTCCACTTATGTACAGGGACACTGTACTTGGTACTAGCTGTTGAGGTGGATGATTGCGAGATATCAGAAACAGGAGGAACGACTGGTTCATTCTCATCCAACTTCAGAAGCCATTCTCCCTCCAACTGGAGTGCTTCTCCATAAGCCTCATCTCTATGAAATTTCTTAGAAGCATCAGCTTCAACATTTAATCTGTTTATTCGAGCGATAACGTGATCCACTCGAAAAGGGATACGTCTGCTTGCAAGATCAGTGAACAATCCAGAAGCTTCAGGAATCTTTTTCTTTAAATCTAGCAAAGTTGCTTTGATTTCAGAAAGATCCTTATCAAAATCGTAGGGTGACTCTAACGCTACCGTAGAATCTTCCCTATTAATAAGCGCTCGGAATTGTTTCCTTCGCTTGTCTTGCGTACTTTGAGGTGTTTGGTTCCTCAACGCAATCTCATAGGTAAGCTCATCGCTGAGCAGGGCTGAAGCGGGATTCATTTTAGAAAAATGTAGGTACTATAATATAGTATAGATAGATGAGAATAAAATTTTTTATTTTATTCTAGAGAGAAGACAGTAGTATTATCAGCACAGGTAGGCAACGTAGCACCAAGTGTACCTGGCCTAAATAAGGAAAGAATGAACCTGGCCTATATAAAGAAAGAATAAACCTGGCCTACTTGACTTGGCTGTGACGTCGCGTCACCAGTACAAGTGAGAGAGAGAGAGATTTAAATTCAAAAGAATTCCCTTCGTTTTAAAACGAAAAATAGGTCACGGTATTTCAAAAAAACTAAAATACCGATATAAGATATAATTTCTTAGTAGAGAGAGAGATAAAGGTAATCTAGAGAGATACTAAGATAAGATAAGGCAATATTTAAATATGCATAGGTATGTCGGTAAGAACAGATATTCTCTAGAGTCGGTAAGGTAGGGATCGGAAGAAGTACATGTCACCATGACGTATCTTTACACGTAAAGAATTCACTTTCTACGTTAGACGTAAAGAATTGTCGTTGCTTTAGCAGTCTGTCAGCGTATGACAATGACAGAGGGACACCAGTTGGAACAGCTGATCGATAATTCAGATATTTCGAATTTAACTTAAAATTCATGAGCGAAGGTATGGGATAATGTTAATGAAGGAAATGTTTGGATGTAACTTTCAAAGACAGTTTGATCGCAGAGCTCTCTTAAGAGTATCCTCTTTGCACGGAGTCAAACTTCTCCCAAAGCTTACTCGAGACCTTCGCGACAGTATTAACAACCACTCCGTAAAGCTCCTTTTGCAAGGTTACCCTTTAGCGGCAGTGTAGCGGTAAGAAGATAAGGTATTTTCGCGTCACGACACTATTATTCACCAGCAGTAAAAAAAAACACAATAACTAACTAAGACATTCTTAGACTAACATGCGAGTTTTCATGCAAATAAAATAAAAGGATAAGATAACTGTACGATACATCTGAACAAAATAATTTATGACGTTAATATCAATTTTCCATTTATAATGGGAACTAGGAAGAGATCAAGTGCTTTTATTTAATTAAGGTAGTTTCTAATCCAAAGTTTGAGGGTGAATTCAATTCCCGCCGGGGAAATGCCAATTGCAGCGTGAGCAAAATAATTTATTATGATTCAGGGAATGTCGAAAGTAGCAGTAACGAGAGCTTGCAGTGCAAGCGAAGGGCAAAATGTTGTTTCGGCAAAACGATAATACTGCTAAAGAAACTTTCACGACAAATTTCTCTGAAGACAATGAAGTTGAATAACTTGAAAACTGAATCAAATACTATCAGAGTGCTAGTTATTCTGCTGCTTTAATTATTTAAAAGGTACACCCTATATATAGGTATCTAAGGTAGATTAGGGATGCCAAAGAGTTCTTCAGTTCTTATTAACTCGATTTGCTCGAGTTCTTATTTTTATTGTGCTACCTAAACTCTATGAAGAACTAATAAAAAGTAGATTTAGGGTTATAAAGATGTTAATGTGATTTTCAAAGAATAAGTTAAAATGGACAGATGTTTAATGAGCAAATTATGGTTTACATTTCCTGTTTAATTAAAATCAAATAATTATCCTGTCTTATTTTAAAAGCTTTAAATCTGATATAAATATATTTAAACAATCAGTTTGTTTGAAAATAAAGGATCCTTTATCTTGTACAGTTGTGTACAAAAGAATAAGATACTTCCGATATCATTTATATCGGGAAAGATAAAGTTCGTGAGTGATAATTAATTAATTTACTAAGTTAGCACTGATCTTCTAGTCCTTCTTCGTCATGATCGGTGAAATAAAATAAAAGACAACACTTACAGTTTCCGGGATGAAGCTGATTGAGGTAAAAACTGTCTTTATTTTGACAGTAAAAAGGATATTAATAACTCCTGGACTTTACTAGGTGTGGTGCTTAATCAGGCATTGAAATCTCCAGAAGAAAGACCAGCAGGTGTAGGGAACGCGCCCTGACGAGGCTCCTGGGGTTGAAAGGTCGTAAACAGCACTAGCACCGGGAAAATGTTCTGTTGTTATTGGAGATCTTCGAAATGTTGATTTATTTCACCTTGGATGAATGAAAACGGTGGAAGGATGAATTAGATAGTTGGAGAATAAAAATGGGCCATGCTCCCTTTGTTTCTTAGTTCAAGATGGCTTCCTCGGTCGCAATAGGCAATTAATCCAGATAATTAGTAAATACCGGAGAAGACAAAGTATTTACCAGAGATAAAGGTAAAGATAAGGTATAAGGTAACGTTGAGATAGAATCCCCGAAAGATTGAAGGAAATCCCAGAAGCTAAAAATAAGTAATAATCAAATTAGAGCTTCTCTTCAAAAATATCTGTAATGGCGACTTACCCTGAACAACAGGCTTCGATGGGAACGATCAAGAGAATCAACTTTCTTGATGGACAGATAAAAAGGAAGTGAATTCAGTTCCGTGAACTGGAGAGGAAATTCGCCTTCGGTTGGTGAAAGGAGAAATGTCATGGGCAGATACTGAAATCTGATTGACAGTTGACAACTTATTTGGTTCCTGAAAGGAACTCAGGATCGGACTGAAACGACAACTTATTTGGTTCCTGAAAGGAACTCAAAATCCTAGTGAAACGAAACGTGCAATGCCATCTAGTAGTGAATTATCCAGACGGTACCAGTGCCAGAATATGGTGTGGGTAGTCAGTTCAAAGATGCGATCTATATTATAGGGAGTTGTAGGGAACTGTAATTTTACAATTCTCTTTAAAACGAGGGAAGCTTTGCAAAAAGGACAACAGGTGACGTATTCACGTTACAAGCTGGTGGTCTTACCTCAAAAAAATAAATTGGACAGGAAACTAAAAAACTTTTTTTCTTCAAATTTTGACTTTTTAACTAAAATTTAAAATTGAACATACTCCCAAACCATTTTGGGTTGACCTTTCCTACAACCAGTTGAACTACAGCAGCACTGAATAATCAAATCTACCACAATCAATCTAAGACATGATGAGTACCAACCTATCTATATTTATTTTTGAAAAATTTCGAGTTGCAGGAGATGTTCAATAACGAGAATACTTCATTTGAGTTAGTGGATTCCCTTACGTCGATTTTTCATAAAAATCTTGAAGAGTTCAGAATTATTACAACGAACTTAGGAGATTGAACGTATTTCAGTTTGTGTTCCCGTGTTGAATTTTGTAGACATAAATTTCAACCCCTCCTCGGCATATCGCATATATGAAAGCTTTACGGAGGTATACATTGTTTCAGGGAACTAACTAATATTCCGCCATTGTATGAAACGCTTATTAAAGTTGACGCATACATCAAACAATCAAGCTGAAACTCAAGTTTTATTGAATTATAACCAACAAGTAATATGTTCTTGAGTAACTTCATATTTTGTTGCTCTTTCACGTTGGCATTTACGACTGAGTGTTGCAGATTTTAGGGATTAATTAACTTAACATGCATGGAAGATTGAAACAATTTAATTCAATTAAGGCGGAAGCTGGGAAATTACCAGCTAGAATTATTGCATTACCAGTATTATTTCAGTAAATGATTATTAAAAATCATACACTGGCTTCGTTTTCCCAAAGCTTTCATGTAGGAACACTCCAATAATACAATAAATGAGTAACTGTTTGAACAATTATACTTTTTTTTCAACTAACTACCGTGTCTTTTCTAGGTTGTTTTGAAAAACTACCAAACTTTTATAGATACCCTCTCAAGTAATTCAAAATTCAAAAAAGGTCAAAAAGGTAGGACAAGTCAAAAAGGAAATTAAAGTATTCCAATAGCAGGTAACTTACCAGGTACAAGCAAACACAACTCACCTGCGTATGGGAGTAGAACATGGAGAAGTTGGAGACTATGACTGGTACGGGCAATGCAATAGTCAACACCCCGGCAAGAGCGCAAAGGGCGCCGACAAACATTCCAGCATAGGTTTTGGGTGCCATGTCCCCGTAGCCCACTGTTGTCATCGTGACTATCGCCCACCAGAGCCCTTCCGGGATGCTTTTGAAGCTATTGTTTGGGTTCTCCTGAAACCGAAACTGGGTTAGAAGTTAATGAGGAATATAACTAAAAATGACTAAAATGGATAAATAGGTAAAAAAAAAGGCAAAAATAGTTGGTGGATGTTATAAAAAATTATTTAATGAAGTTTCGCGTGTATTTGAGCACAAAGTGCAGTACGAAAGTCGAATTTTTAGAATTTATGTCTGAGCAGTAATAATGTGTTTGAACAGCACTTTCTGAGTAATTTTTCTGAAAATTGTCTGAGATCACCCTGTAGTTGATTGTAGGGGGAGTACTCCCGCGATTTACCGCGAACCGCTATTTACCTCATACTTTTATACGTCAGAACTTTCGTTCACTGTCTAATTTACGTCTAACCTTCATCACTAAACCTTCCCTTAGAAAACTTTGGCTACCTGAATTTTCGAAGCTACGCTACTGATGAGAATTGGAGTTGGTCATATATTTCATTTTGATTCACTGACTAATTGGACTGTTGTTGTGGATTTTGTAAAGCTATATCAGTTGTTATTACTGGTATCTATTTGGACGTCTAGCATAAAAACATAAATCCCATATTCTGCTTCGGCCATATTTATCTCTCATGACAAATCCCACATGTACGGATTCTCTGTGCATTTTCCTGTCTTTACATACAAAATACAAATCAAAATAGTAATTTATTCTATGTGTTTTGCATCCATCAAGTATTCAAATAAAAACTGAATAACGTTGAATGTTTTTCCTGATTTAAATTACAGTTGATGAGTTCGCAACAGAATTGATTACTGACAGTTTAATACTCAAATAAAATCACGAATATTAAAACACGGTAATATACCTACTACCTACATGAAATGAATAAAACATTTCACTGATAATAAAATCACGCATTCTAATTGCAAATAATCACATATTCCAATAATAATATTCTGCTTTAATTTTACATCGGTTTTGAAAGCCAATTTTGAATTTTGAGGAATACGGACACAAGTTTTGAGGTTGACGTTTTTTTCTCTAATATCAAAAAATATTTTTTTTCTTCTATTCAACGCTATAATAAAAGTAAAATATTTGCTATTTTTTCATGATCCTACACGACCTATAACATTACCTTACATTTTCCACAGTTGTATACTTTTAAAGATACCCTGGGGATGTGTGTATGGAGTGTTTGTCGAAATAACTGAATCAATCAAGTTTTAATTAGATTGACCTAACCTTGATCCCGTATATTCATAAATTAATAACCGCGTAGGTACGTACGTCGCTGGATGCGGATGGAAGTTTTGACCTATATTTAAACAAAGCCGTCACTACGTACGTATTCATTTTTCCTCTTAATTTCTTATGAACAATTTCTATATGAGAATCAAGTGACATGATTACAGTGTCAACGAGATGTAGCTCACTGCATGTAATTTTCCCGAACAACGAACTGAAAAGGAAAAAAAATGAACGATGCTGACATGGCTTTTAAGTTCTAAGTGTTTACCATGATACGCATGATATACATGAAAGGCAGAAATACTAAAAAAAGAATTTGGAAGCTTTATGGCTGTAGAATAAATAAAAAGCAATATAAAGGATCGTCCAAACTTCAGGCACCCCTTTGGCTTTATTTATTTATTTTTTTTTGCTTACTCCTTTTGGTCACTGAGGCGAAAACTGATGAACAATATACGAAGTGGATGAAACTCTCTTATGCTAATATTAGGCCTCTAGGCAGTTTTTATATTTTTTATCATGAAAATAGTTGAGTCGCGTTACTTTTACAGTGTGTCTCTTCAGAATTCGAAAAAACTGGTTCTTGTCGCCCCATTTCCGGTCGCAGTTTTCAATCTTGAGGACTGAAATTGCATTTTTAAAACTAATGCAGCCAGTGACGTGCTAGAAAAAGTGTGAAAATCGCCTGAATTCCTATGGAAAATTACATAAAGCCAATTAAAAAAATAGTGAAATTGCCATAGGATGAGGTCAATTAGTACTGAAAAGTTTCTTTATATTAAACGTGCCCAGCGATCTCTTTGACAACATTTTTAATTATTAATAAAGTACAATATAAAAAATTAACAAAGTATCCTACCAAAAAAGTGAAATATGCTTCATAATCGGGACACTCAGATCTATAAGATTTTTTAAAAGAATTTTTTGTTTAGATCTTGTGCAAAAAAATTACTGTACCGCATGTCTAAAATATTAGGTCACTTTTCAGAACCCCCTTTTTAGCGTATGCCTTCGATTTAACTACCTACGTGCTTTAACGAATTTTCAATAATAAAAAAATACATCTATTAACCTGAAGCAGGTCGTACGTATCCAAACTGATGTAGTTTAAAATGTTACAAAATCATTTTTAAGGTAGTTTTTACATTTTACCTCCTACACCACCCCCGTACAGGACTCCTTTTGACGCCATCCGGATTTTGGCAGTTTTGGTGTGAACGAAAAATAATTTCTAGACGACTTTGATCGCCAATTGAACTCTTATATGAATCAAAAACATTGACAAAAGGAATGATACCTGAAGCTCCCTTTAACCGCATTTGCAACCTTAGATGAATTTTTTATCGCAAATGGTAAATTAGTTTTCGATTTTGTCGCAATACGACACTTTATTACAAGAAAGGTATAACTAGTACTAGTTAGAGAGAGAAAAGCAAAAACGAACGAAAGAAAATGTATATTATTTCTGAAATATCTCACAAGCTAACATACCTTTCACTAATCCTTCAAATACCACAAGAGAGCGGAATTACTTTGCCTTAAAAGCTCCTAATTAAAATAGATTGTAATGTACTTTTTGTTTCTACAACCTTTTAGTAATACAAAGACTAGTTGCACGAATGCCATTATCGCATTCACCCCTCCATTCCTCTCTTAGAATGTGCTTGATACTGTATGTATAGGTATGTTATATGAGATATTTCTAAAAAGACAAATATCGGGCTTAAAACGTAGTACATCTTCTCCATCAGTGAAGGAATATATCATCAGGAGTTTTTCGAGTTCACAAATTTTACCATATCTATAAAAGAGCAAGGTAGGGCGAATGGTTATGACGTGAGAGATAAAAACAAACTTGAGATGGAGAAATTGATATGAAGACAGTTTGCTGTTTAACTAACAAGAAGCTAAAAATATGGTGCTGAAATGCGAGAAATATACCGACAAAGTGAATTCTGGTATATTTTATTGTGTGCTTGGGCAAAAACTTGAGGAATATTTTACGTTTGATATATTAAAGATATTTTTATGCGCTGCGGTAGCTTATTTCTCATATAAATGGGGGTATTTTATATCATATTTTATGTACTTATAACTTCATTTTTTACCCTAATAAAAAAAGTAGGAATGAACCTGGCCAACACTCCTGAAATTATTACATTTGGTGTCATTATGAACTCATTTAGCTAATTTACTTCGACATTTTTGCATAATTTTAAGCATGTTTACCTCATCGAACAAGCAAAAATAGAATTTACTTTGAAAGTGACTCACATCAACTTTGATATTTCAGGAAATGTATGCCACACAACCGCCGACGATGTCTAACGCAATTGTAGACAAAACATTCGGAGCAGAACTATTTCTATTAAAGCCTTGAACTGCGGTGATGTAAGTCAAAATGACATGTTGTATTAATATACTATGTATGTAGGTATGTATTACTTTGGCATTGGAACGCTCGCTCCGTCAGCCAATAGACTTTTGAAGGGTCAGACGCAAGGTCAGATGAAGGCACACCTAACAAAAAATCTCAGGAATTTTTTAGATAGTCGGTCAAGAGATAGGCTCACTTACAAAGAAAAACTACACACATTTTTCAAATTAGTTTTTTTTTTCAATTTTTTCAATTATCACTTTTTTCTTCCTTTCTTCTCTTTCTTTTTTTTTTTTTTTTTGTTTTTTTTTTCTTTCTCGTTTCATTTTTTTTTCTGAGCCTAATAAGAGCCGATATCTTCTGGACATATTTTAATATGCGGTTTTGCATAGCAGTAAGGGCATTCTGTAACAGTTCAGGTGTGCTATTTATCTCAAGGGAAATGATTCTGTGCCGTAATTATTGTCACAAGTCATTAATTGCGTGCAACACAAATATTGAATTTTTGATGCAAGGCCATATAACGAGATATCACAGAATATAGCTAGCCATCTTAAGGCTGATAGTCCAGGAAATAAGCCGAAAAATCTGGAAAAGTGATGGAAAATCACAGATAAAAAAATTCCTGAATTTCTTAGACCTTCAGGAAAATTCATCACCACTAACCTCCGCAATTTAATTTCGAAAATCATCTCTCCGGGGTTTTCTGGGTCACTAATCACCAATCCTAGGTCCAAAAGCAAGTGAGGGTGATTTCAACATATAAAAATTAAAAACCATCCCTAGAAGTGGCAGTGGGACAAAAAATTAATATAACCCCTCGGAAATCATCTTGCGGGGGTTTTAGGGGTTGCTGATCTCATCTCGAATCCGAGGTCCAATTAAAAAAACAACACCAAATATTATGTACGATTTAATTATTTATTTATTTAAGTATACATCCACCCTACAGCCAGGATAGGCCAATTAGCGGTGGGAAAGGTAAAAGATAAAGAATTACATATTGCAAATTACAAGAAAATCAACTAAGTATAGTACAGCTATAGAAGCCTAAAAAATAAAAAGAAAATTACACCTAATAAGTATTACGTAGTAATAATAATTAACAAGTAGGTACTTAATATGTCGCACAGTGCTAAGGTTTTAATGTCGCACTCAAGGCTTTAATGTCTGAGGCCGACGCAGAGAATACATCGAGAGAACTCTCATATAGTGAGTATCGTCTGCACAATCTAAAAATGGGCGATGATACCAGCAAGCGTGTACGAGGCGTTGGAAACGAGAACGTTGCGTGAGTGCGTGCATGCGTTAAATTTCGGAATCTTAAAGTCCAGTCTGCCCAGCAACTGAGGGCAATCAATGCCTCCATGAACCAACTTGTGTAGGAAGAGAAGAGATGAAATTACACGACGGTGTTCTAAACTAGGTAGGTTAAATCTTGCCAGAAGTAGCTCTTGTGGAATGCCTCGTTGTGGATAGACAGAATCTATTCGAAAACACAGGAACTTCAAAAATTTACGTTGGATATTCTCCAGGGTATTAATGTGGGCTTTGTAAAGAGGACTCCACACCTCAGATGCGTATTCAAGACGCGGTCTGATAATGGTCTTAAATAAGATCAGCGTGGTTTCTGTGTCACAAAACTCCTTGGCGTGTCTGAATATAAAACCCAGCAATCTGCAGGCTGAAGAATATAGCTTCTCAAAGTGGGTATTAAAGGACAAGGTTGACTCAAAGACAACGCCCAGATCCTTGATATCAGTGGCACGTGTAATCACATTACCAGTGAAGTTATAATTATGCGAGATGGGAAACTTATTACGTGTGTATGAGACGACCGCGCATTTAGAAATATTTAGGGATAGCAGGTTGTTGTCACACCAGTTGTAAAAGAGGTCCAATCGCTTCTGCAAATCAACCGTGCCATCAGGGGATTTAATGACGTGGTAAATTTTTATATCATCGGCATATAGCAAGCAATGGTCTCCAAGAACCTCAACTACGTCATTTATGAAGACAAGGAATAGCAATGGACCAAGGACGGACCCCTGAGGGACGCCGGATGGAACTTCACAGACACTCGACTCGCATCCACGCAGCTCAACATACTGAGTCCTGCCCAGCAGATAGCTACCAAGAAGCGAGACCAAGCCATCGGAGCAGATAAAAATGTTCACCTTTTCCGTTTTCGGTAGCTGATCGATATTAATTTTTGTAACACTAACTTCTTGGGGAGGTTTTGAGGGTTGCAACACTTCGCTTTTGGACCTCGGATTCGTGATCAGTGACTCCCAACACTCCAGAGAAACTATTTTCAAGGGGAAATATTTTTTTTATTATTTCTGCCACTTCTTAAGGTGGTTTTGGCGTGTCTGATCTAAAGGTCTAAAGTATCCAGGAAAGAAGAATTTTAAAAACCAGGGCTGTTCCACCACTTTTCCAGATTGTACAGCATTGTTCGGCTTATTTACTGGACTATGAATTACCGCTCATCAAAATGCTGCATCAGTAAATCAAGCATTGGAGTGTAATGGGGTCGTGCGCCGTCCTGCTGAAAAATTCTTCAGTCAGTTCGTCGTCATACAGCTCGTTCATAAGCGACTGGAGGAAGTCTTCCCCTTACCGCACAGTATTTAAGTTCCTTTAAAAAAAATATTGGCCCAATTAATCGTCTAGCAGTATTTGCCGTCCAAACACCAACTTTCTCGGGATGAAGCGGCTTTTCAACAAACACATGTGGATTTTCGGCAAACCATGATCTGTAATTTTAGGATGTCATCACGATACTTCAAACAGTGTTTCAGATGTGAAAAATGTCTTACTGAAATCTTCTTTAGGTTGAAAATTTTGTGAAAACCATCGACAAAAATTTAACCTTTTAGGAATGTCAACTCTTTAGAAATAACAACTCTTCCACCACCGTTTCTCGGTAAGAATATAAGTGAGCATTTAGCATTTTTCCTTACTAGCCTATGACACGTTCTTACAGAAACATCAATCTGATAAGCTAGATGATGAATGAGGATGGTTTTGCATAATATTTCTAGCAATTTTCACTTTTCCTTCGCTACGTCTTTTTGGGCCACCACTTACTGTTTGGACAACATTTCCTGTCTCTCGAAAACTTGCAGTATATTGCGGCTTCCATAAAGTTCTTAAGAGCTACCACAACACCAGGATATCCAAGTTTCCTCAATTTTATTTTCATTGCGAAAATAACTTGTAACGTACACCTTGTACGTACCGGCTAAATGCCAGCAACACGGAGACAACGGCGGGCGCGCGCAGTGAGTGAGTGATGGTGGCGTTTAGTGCACGGCCGACTGGTGGCCTCGAGTTCGTCGACTTCGGCCGTCGAGTCTCGTCGACCTGTCGAGTTGAAATCAGCGAATACCTGCGTTTTCACCTTCTTTTCACTTCTGGAATTCGCTTATGAAGGTCCACGCAAATACCTGTCGCGAAAATAGACATAATGGCGTCTTGAACTTACCGTTCATTATTATAAACATCACACACGTTTTTGGCTTGGTGAGTGTCGTAAAATGATTTTCTTAATTGTGTTGGAATTATACAGCTCATATTTTGTTGATACAATATGCTAGTTATAATTACAGCTTTTATATCCGATCGAGTTTCGCTCCGCTTGTAAAATTTCGCCGATCACATTTTGATCTCATCTTATCTTGAGGACGGGACATAATTGTATGTACCCTTGGCAAGCAGACTCGATCGGACCGTTCATTAATGCAAGAGTGTCTCTGATACATAATGAAATTGCAGCTTTTTCCTGGAGGCAATTGCTTTTCCGTACCGAGAAGAATTTTACGTACCCAGGCAGATTGAGGCAGATTTTTCCGTACCAACCTTGCTTTTTTTGTACCGACGCCACTTTTTCCTGCGAAGTCCACCTTTCGAACCAAAGCAAGTTCCTGGAGCCAAGCCTGAAGATCCAGTCCACTACCAACTGGACTTGTACCTCGCACTGAAGGGCACCTGACCCGAAAATCGTCATCCTCGTACTGGAGAGCCATACGAAGATAAGTGCCTTTGTGAACCATCAGTATCCGATCCATTCATTCGACTAGCACCGCACGCTCTTGTTTTTTTTATTATCTGTTAACCGTGCTCAAGAGTCTGTGATAACATCTGTGATTTTATTTTAATAAAGAGTACCTGTTGTTCTGCTGACCTGCTTGTTATTGTTGACCCTCTTAGACTAGCGACTCAACCTACGACCCTTGTTGTCTTTTACTGTCTCATGCTCTCAACGACTATTTTTCCCCTCTAAGGGTTAAATAGTTCGTTTCAAACTTTCAAGCAGCGGTATATCGAGTCGTTACAATAGATATGTGTGCGAGAAATAGTGTTTAAGACTATTTTCCGCATAAATGGAAGAGCGACGTGCGTGTGAATGAAATGCGAATGATTTGAGACTTAAAACTTAACAATAATTACAGTTGTTTTGAAATAACATATAAATGAATAACAGTTACAGTAAGTAATCGTGACAATACACTTCCGTATCACTTTTCATAGAAAGTCGAATAGACTAAGAAGTCTATTTATTATTCATTGAATATTTCGTATTTTCGACCTACTGAAATTAAGTTCCGACATAATCCACAGTTTTCAAAACAAACTGTGTTCAAACAAAATGTTCATTTGAACATTGGTGATATTTTGAATTAGAATCTCTAATGTTAGGTGCAAAGGAAATTACAATCTATTTTGATATATATGAATTTTCTAGTAAGTCATCTTCATTTTGAAGCTACCTTATTTAGGCCAAGAAATAGCATTTTTCATTGACGTATATTACACAACGAGGTTGTATTATTTTCTTTACAACATTGCCTTTTGCATTAGTTTGATGAAGATTCTGTATTCATTAAGAAAGCTTCATAGTTATGATTTTGATGTAGCTCTATTTTAAGGATTTTCCAAGCCTTAATCAACCAAGCCACGCGGTACAACCGCCTCAAAAGGGTAAAACGAAGCTTTCGTGTATTTTCAGTCGTCTAATAAACGAGACAGATTAATCCCATGACCAGACACATTACGGTGGGTCTTCTATAATATACGAGTGCATCTGAATTCAAAGAGCTTTAAGTGTATCACAAGAGACATTACGCAAATTAAACAATCGATCGTTTCTCATTGAACTTAATTCAAATTTTAAGTCTTAGACATTCATTTCATTAGTACCTACCTACATCCAAAAGCTTACTTTAAAATATATTGGTAGTTTTGACGTCACTGTCTTATTGTCTCCAGGTTTATATTTCTGGTGTTTACGATTCTCTAGCTTGGTTCTTAAATTAAATATCCTTCTGAGCTTTCAATGCAAATTATTTTTTTAATTTCTTAAATTGGAAGAAAAAGTGAATTTTTTTAACTCTTACTATAATTTAACCATCAGCTTTGTAACTCTTAACGATTCCGAGATCGCAATAGTGGTATCACCAAAATCAAACGCCCTATACAGGGTTATGCAAATTTCATGGTGTCAGTATTATTGGGATATCCTAAACCATAAGAGATACAGGGTTGCTTAAATTAGAGAAAAGTTGCGCTATTTTATGGCCATCTCGAATCCGTCAAAAAATGCAAGATATCTGTGACCGTTCCTGAAATATCCTGAAAAAACTGAAAAATCGAGAAATCTTATTTTTGGAATATGTTTCTTACCATTGGAAATTAATAGATAATTTTTTGTAGCCTTACATAAGCCGTTATAAGCTATTTATCTGACGTTTCAAAAATTTTCACAGCCGACTAGATACCAGAGTTTTCATAGTCAACTTTCGTTTTTCTTATGGCCGCCATATTATTTTTTTATGTCGTTCGATGAGAAAAAAATTATGTAAACCAAAAATTAATAAATTTTAGAAAAAAAAATATTGGAAAATTTTTATTCTTCTTTTTTCAAAGAAAAACAGATAGTTCTTAACTGAAATAGGCCAATATGAAGTCATACTGCTTGCCTTATAGGTTGTTAATTTCTCTATGATATTCGATCTAAAAAGTTGTCTTTTTTTAGAAAAAAAAAAGAACAAAAATTTTTTAAAGTTATTTTTTGAAGTTTATTAGTTTTTGGTTTCCACTATTTTTTTCTTATCGAACGACATAAAAAAATAATATGGCGGCCATAAAAAAAACGAAAGTTGACTATGAAAACTCTGGGATCTAGTCGGCTGTGAAAATTTTTGAAACGTCAGATAAATAGCTTATAACGGCTTATGTAAGGCTACAAAAAATTAATCATTAATTTACAATGGTAAGAAAGATATTCCAAAAATAAGATTTCTCGATTTTTCAGTTTTTTCAGGATATTTCAGGAACGGTCACAAATATCTTGCATGTTTTGACGGATTCGAGATGGCCATAAAATAGCGCAACTTTTTTCTAATTTAAGCAACCCTGTATCTTTTATGGTTTAGGATATCCCAATACTGGCACCATGAAATTTGCATAGCCCTGTATAATATATGAAAATTCGAACCGAAGGTGCATTTTTATTAGGTCGAATTTAAGCAAAGAAAAGAATTTCAGGTCTTTAAATAAGACATCAAACTGAACATTAATAGATCAACTTAGTTTCTCCCTTCCGCCAATTAATCAAGTGAAAACCGATTCTCAATTACGCAAAATACTCAAGAGACACTTGCGGACAATCGATCTTTTCAACGACTGATTGATGAACTCCAGTAAACATCCCAAGCGGTAGAATAAATCCTGAACTTTCCTCTGTGTGGATGTTATTCTTTATTCCCGATTCCTGAAATACTGGAATTCGAATCACAGTAGTTTCTAGTGTTAAATGCTTATTCTATTGCTTAATAGAGGGGTTTTTTGTTTCATCAAATAAAACATTTAATAAATGATTTTATTATTAATTGGTTCTAAACTTATTATTACCTGCAATTTTATAATTCAGAAGAGCAAAGGTAAAATCCTTGAATAATTTACCTTCATATCTCCGTTTATGGGACTTTAGAAATTATGTTTATAACAGACTAGGTTTTTTGACCTCCTCTGTATGTTAATTGGGAGATATTTACCGGGGGTATGTAAACAAGACATCACAGAAAGGTGAATAATAAAATCTTTAAGCTACAGACTCACCTGAAGTTTTTCGGCGTAGTACACCAAACTGGCAAAAACGACTATCCCCAGTACCAAAAAGAACACCAACAAGGCGAGTTCCTTAGCCGACGCCTTGAAGGTGTGGATGAGGATCTTGAGGCCCGGTGAGTGGCGGGTGAGCTTAAAAAGCCGCAGAATTCGGATAATGCTGAAGAAATCCAGCAGTTCGTACTCGCGTTCGAATATCAGTATCATGTCGATGTAGAATGAAAGCGTCGCTGCAAAGTCGATCATATTCACTGGCGATTTCACGAACTCGATAAGGTTCGGAGATACCTGAAAAATGAGAACAGTGGATTCATGTGAAAAGGAACAAAACGGTTATCAGGAGTGCTGGCTTAATTTCTCTGCCACGAACAGTCATTGAAGCTGCTTTTCAATCGAACCAGATAAACAAAGGTAAAAGTTTGGTAGCAAAAATGATTATCCACTTTCCTTTGATGTATGCTCATAGCACAGTTTTAATTAACAAAGCAAAGCATATCAGTTTACGTTACGACGTTTTAAATTGGTAATACTATCCGGTACCTGGGAAGAATAAAACCTACAAGCCTCTCATATAAGGGCATCAGATATTCCCAGGTAGGTAGATTATTTTGAAGCTACTATAATATAAACGGATACACCTTTAAAAGCATAAAAGTAGATTTATATAAATTTAAAAAAAATGTTAGGTATACCACTTGTCACTATATTATTAGAAATATTTTCGTGCACCAGTAAGGTAGGTAACAGTTATTTCATTTCCGACGATATTCATGTTTAGTAGGGAACGCTGAATCATTCGGAAGGAAATTACACTTTCTTCAATATCTACATTTTCTTGTTAACCATTTTGTAAAAAAAAAGTCAAAGAAATGTATTTTTATGGTGAATTGTTGTTTACCGAGAGTGTAAAACGCTTTGGCTTTCGCCGGGAAAGTTTTTGATTTGAATTCATGATTTGAAATCGGAAGCATTACTCTGTGGCAATTTTTTCTACACGACATCCTTTCGTGTACCAAATATTGTACTCTGTTTCTTGAGGGTAGACTGTTATTTTAAATTTCAATTTATGGTCATAATGGTAAAATTTGCGGTTTTTTCATCTTCATCTTCCCTTCTTGTTTGGCTTTGATTACCTTTTAACTTCTATCTCACTCGTCCCTTGCCAACCGTCAGTCTATTTTTGTTCATCACTCGCTCTACAGTAACTATCTTTCTCATATCCATCTACGAATTTTAGTAATTTAGAAATAAATGTTTAATCAAAATTACAGCGAGAGTTGAAGTGATATTTAAAAATTGATTTATCTAATAACGTTCAACTCAAATCCAAATATTTTCCTTGAACCTTCGCCTTCCTGCCAAGATTCCTTGACGTATAATCCTCTTTAATATGGATCCATTCTATCCCAACAATGTGCGCTTTTAACGTCTTCCTTTCCTAGACTTTGCGAACAAATAATAATAATCGAGTTTGTGAAATCGTCAGTGAATATGAGAGAATATTCAGAGGCTTGAGTACTCAAGTGTAAAAAATCACCTTTTATGTTTTTGAACTCGAACACGCACGTGACGGTGTTTCTTCTCAGATAATGTTAGTTTTACGAAATATTCATCATATCAAGTTTTCTGTCTCAATTTATGCACACAGACATCAAATTTTGACTTTTTTTATTTTATATTTTCCTTAGCAGTAATAATAGTTTTAGAAGCAGCGACAAAATATCATTAGAATCCAGATGTTTCAGGATGTGTGCATGTTTTGACGCGTTTGTGGCTAAAAAATGGATGTCATCGTTCACCAAAATTTTAAGAATTTTCCCAATTAATGTATCTATATAGGCTTTACCGTTTATTATATTTAAGATCTCCATTAATTCCGGGCTATTTTTCGGTGGTCCATGGATACTTTCTCAGAATGTTTTGTCCACAACTTCTCTAGATATCATCAATGGTTAGGTGTGCGTTATGTGTGCGCCGGCGATGCTACCACTCCTCGCATTCAGCACTGACAACTGTCTGGTGGGCTGGAAGAACTCATTTTATAGCACCATCAGCCCCAGCTTAAAATGCACGGCAATATGCTAAGTAGCAAACTATTTAAAGCACTTTAAAGGCAGATGAACCACGGTGTAAGATATACTTATAAGGTGTACGAACGAGAGGTCTAAGCGCGGACAGACATCGTCACGTTACTCCAGGTGTGTTGTTGCACTCGGGCGCAATGTTTTTTTTCTACCGAGCCCTTCACTCGGGCAAGCTATAGCATAAATTATTACTCACGCATATTATTCACTGATAAAGGTGTGCTCTTATGTTCTAGTTTTATTAATATTTCAATGTTAGTATGTCTATCGATGAAATACCCGTGGTATATTCATCGCATCAACTTCAACAATTAAGCAAAACACACTTTTACCCATCTTTGCTAATCAGAAAAAAAGAGTAGCACATCTTGAAAGTGACAATTTGCACGTGTAGGAGCAAGAGGTCAAAGCCCAGCTTGCGTGACTCTCTCATACACTGACTATGACGGTTTCAAATCTCCATTTAAAAATTGAACAATATTCACGATTGTGTATACAAAGAACACTCAATTTATGTCACCACCCTGTAAATGAAAGGACGTGTTCAGCAAGCAGTTAATCCGTAGTTTTCTGTCTCTGAAACTGGATAGAGCCTGTATGAAATGCTATCATATGTATGTAAGGCTGCGAATGGGATTTTCTATCGAATCCAGGAGTTGATGTAAAGCAGGCTCAATGTGAGCGATAGAATCTTCCGACACCCCGGCTATGATAATAAGAGATTTCGATTTGAAACCATTCACCAAGGGCATATATCCGCGAGGATCTAGAAAACTGCTTATCCGTTGTAACAGCGGCTCCCTTGAACGATTTTTTTTTTTTTATTGTACAGAGAATACTTCCGTGTCACTGATACCAACTTCATAAAATAGTCCAAAAAATGTTGATAACTGTTAATATTATTATATCAATACTTACAGAATGAATTTGTTAAGGATGAAGGAAATCTATATTATGTGAAAATTTAAATTCGTATTGATTTAGGTAAACAATGATTCCTGTTTGACTTCCTTCATTTACATTGTGAAAGGAAGCTCACTGTCAAAGGAGAGAAACCCAGCTCAGCTTGGACTTTCGTCCTAAATATACAGTTCTTGTTTGTGTTATTTGTGTAATAAAGGGGTAGCAACTATATCAACTGAGATTTGTTTCGTCAGCAGCAAGGTCACAATCACAGATTCCCAGAAGCTTATTCTTACACAGGATGTATTGTAACAGTAATAAGTTTCCTACATTTCAAAATAAACTACGTTGTTTCTGTTGCAGGTAGAAGTCCTATTGTTTTATCAACTTATTAATGCACATTTTATATTTTTTCATATTTACAGTCTTTTTCTTTTGGTTTTCGTCTTTTGTCAATTGCTTTTCCTGATTTGTCAAATGCTTTTCCCATTTATCAAACGTCAATGCGTGATTTTTCAATTGAAATTCCTCTTTTGTCAAATGAGATTCCTTTTTTATCAAATGCTTTTCCAACATTATGATACTGTCACTGCAAGTAAATGGGAAAAGCAATTGACATAGTGAAACTGATTTGACATAAAAGGAAATTGATTGATAAATCAATGACTATAATCATTAATAGATAGAAAAATAATAGCGAATTCGAGTTACTGCTCTTTTCTGCTCCGGGTGCGCACCGAGACGGAATCTCGTGTTCGATTTGTAGGACTCTGTTCCAGTGCTTTTCGTAATCGTATTCGAGTTAAAGTGAACTCTAGCGGTGCATATCGTAATTGTGTTCGAGTTACACTTGCTCTCTGGCAGTGCATAGGAAAATATGTTCGAGTCGTATAGCGAAACTGCCCCGGAGCAAAGTAAACTGCACCGTCAAATTTGACGGTGCAACGGTGCACTCCCATAAATTTAGAGGTTAGAAATAGCGGGAAAATTAACTACTGCTGATTCCTAGTAATTCCTTACACCAAAAATTTGTGGATAAGTACATTTATGTATTGTATGAAGTACAACTTATTACAATAATTAAAATGGATAACGCCTTGTAGTTCCAAGACTCTGTTATAATAAGAATAACATCATAACAACAAACAACCGTGATAGATATAGGATAGGGATAGGTAGAAGGCTATACGAAAATGCAGACTGGAGGGAGACTGGATTGCACACTGCACTGCACCGGTGCATGGCGGTCTGGCTCTGGCTCTGGTTCTGGTCTGACCTGACACAGTTCGGCTCCATACAGAGTAGAAATGCGAAAGTTCTGCTCCGGACTGGAGCAGAATTCTGGGCAGAACAGATTCAGAGACAGGTCGATCTCGCTCCGAGCAAGTGCAGACAACTCGAATTCGCTATAAGAAACTCATTTGACAAATAAGGAAAAGAAATTGACAAAAGAGGAAAACCAAAAGCAAAAGACTGTATTTTCTAATAACATGATTAGGGACATATATAGGGTGTCCCAGAATAAATATCTAAGGTAGAATATTTACTTTATTATAAGTCCTAATGAACCTACCCTCTAAATTAAGCATTATCGAAGTTACAGGGTGTTCAATGTTAAAAAAATTACATTTTTTGTATAACTCAAAAACGGATGAGTATTTTTAATGAATTTTTTGTGTTATTTTTCTATTCATTACTCTAAAATAACAGCAATAATTATATAATTATATGTCTGTAATTTTAACCAGGGACGTATGGTAGATAGGGGTTCAACTTGAGTACCCCTCAATTTTTACCCCACTGGATAAATTTTGTTTTTCACGTATTTTTCCAAAAGCTAGAGATTTGTGGTACAAAATAAGATTTGGTAGGGAAATTCTCAACATTTTTTGAGATATTTACAATAATTGAATAGGTGAAATTGAGTAATATTTACACTATAAAAATAAAAAAAACAACAAAACAATTAAATTCATAGCGCTAGGAAACATGGCTGGGATTTTTTCGTGATTCTTGAGAAAAAGAATCCTCACGTCAAATCTGTAAAAAAATTTGTCCTTCTCGAATGTCGTACATATCTCAATATCTCAACATATCTCAATCGCATGTATGATATCTCAATCGTACATATCTCAACAAATCTTGTAAACCGTTGAGCATTTACATTACAAACTTATGTACTTTTTGTACTAGATAAGTCTACATTAATTTAAAAAAGGATGTCAAAACTAAAATTTATTCAGTGGCGTAAAAATTGCGGGAGTACAACAGTTTGGCCCCTATTTAACCTGGTTCAAGTGTCCGTTTTGGAATTAGGTATACAAAAAATGTTTTTTTTAGCATTCAGCACCCCTTAACTTCGGTAATACTTAATTTAGAGGGTTCATTAACCCTTCTTAGGTTCATTAACACTTTTTGTCTTAAATTCAAGCAAATTTTGTCTCAGAAGTTTGTCCACTTTATTCCATTTCCACTTTATTGTTTTTTTTTAGCATTCAGCACCCCGTAACTTCGTTAATACTTAATTTAGAGGGTATAGGTTCATTAACACTTTTTGTCTTAAATTCAAGTAAATTTTGTCTCAGAAGTTTGTCCACTTTATTCCAAGACACCTGTATAATTATTAAATTGATTGAAAGAAAAAGAACTCACTGATACTATTTTCTTCACCGAAGCACTCAAATATTAATGAAAACCATTGTATAGGGTGGGCCATCTAGCGGTTGCATTTTGAACTAGTTATTTGAAGTATATGAATGTTAAATGTCATTACGACTTGACAGATTGTTAGTTGAAAGTCTGAAGTTTACGAAATGGTGCTCTATAAATATGCTTGAAGAAAACTGGGATATATTGAAAACTTACTTCCAAAGTGGTGAGTCTTCTACCCAAACTGTGAGAAATTTACAAAAAAAATGAGCAAAAATCGAGTACCTCCACGTCAAGTTGTGGACAATTTCATGAAGCGAGCTCGTGCAACTGGTTCGTTGGTTGCCAAAGCAACTCGTTCCCGCTCTTGTTCAGTGCGTACATCCGAAAATATTGCTGCTGTTGCACAGAATGTGGCCAAACATCCATCAACATCAACTCGTCATCGTTCACAAGAAATGAACATTTCTCGAACTTCTCTGCGGCGAATTTTGCATTAGGACCTCGGTATGCACGCTTACAAGGTTCAATTAGTCCAACGATTGAATCCTCATGACCATCTGATGCGTTTTCGGTTCGCGCAATGGGCTGAAGATCAATTGGTCGAAGATGGGAATTTTTACCGAAAAATCATCTTTTCAGATGATGCTCATTTCCACCTCGGAGCTGCGATTTGAGTCCGTTGGACTATTTTTTGTGGGGAGCCGTTAAGGACAAATGTTACGCAAATCATCCAGAGACGATTAAGGCTTTGAAACATGAAATCGAAGTTGCCATCACGAGATTGAAGCCCGAACAATCGAAAATGTATTGAAAAATTGGGTTGATCGGATGGGGTACTGTCGGGTAAGCCGTGGCAGCCATTTGAATGAAATTGTGTTTCATTCATAAATTTCAATGTCCAATCTTTCTAGTAAAACCGGAAATTTGAAAAAATATTTTTGATTATTTTGAACAGCTTCTTTAGAATTGCACACATAATGTTTAAAACCGCTGAGCAGTCAGCTACATACCTACAGGTAACTTTTTTAAAAGTTGTGATTGGCGATATCAATGAAAGAAAAAAAATCAAAAATCACAAAAATCCGTTCAATTTGGGTAATACGGAAGGGGATCCAAATTACGTAAGAAATTGACGCACCCTCGTCAACCGTTACAGCTCCACCCATCCGAATTATTAATTTTTCAATTAATATTTAATGGCAACCCCCTGCTTGTGATACATCATTGGAAAGCACTTGAAAAATGCTTTGCAGTGGTACCAAACAAAGTGAAAATCTGTTAAATATGTTTTATACTATTGATACAAGTGATTTTGATTTCATTTAAAAGAAAAAAATATGTTATCAATTTTTTTCGCGACGACACGTTTTCAAATTGGTGACCATATATTGTCCATTTTCGAACTCATGCCGAACCTTTCCAAAGATCTCTGTAGCCAGAGATCGACAATCTGCTTTAATTCTCTGCCGTAGTTTCTCAAAAGAATCTGGTTTGGTTTTATCAAACAACGGATTTCAAGTGACTTCACGAGAAAAAATTCATTGTAGTCAATGAGGATGATCTAGCAAACCATTCACTAAGGCTTTCTTACGCCAATCCATTGACAGGGATAATGATTATTCAGCCATTACGTGACTGGCAAAACAAAATGGGATTTTTCAATGGTGATGCCCGCAAGTTGAAGTACACTAGGATTATTTGCTGCAGGTGCTAGCTCATCAATTCGTAATGTGTGCAGTGGAAACAGGACTATTACGTGAAACATTTTTAAACAGTTATAATTACACAAGTAGTTTCATCCATACAAAATGAAAATCCTTTAGGAACTGAGTGATAATTCAGACTCAGTGACCCGGATTTGAATAGCAAGGAGCTTATAATGCAGAATATGTGAAACTAAAAAAATGAAATAGAACATCCTGTATTAATTTGATACCCATGAAAAAATGTTAAAACAGGGACTTTTCTAAATACAATGTAGGTTCCATTCTTTAACGAATTTCCCTAGAATTAAATTACAGGGAAAATCGATCAATAGCTCGAGGCAAGATGTGATAACTTCAAAAGTGATTAAGGAAGTTATAATTTTGTTCTATGCTAACTCTACTCCTACTGAAGTGGAGAGTTTGTTAGGCTGACTTGATCTCTGAGTTCCACATTGAAAGTTTTTCACGTAGTTTATTTCAAGAGCTAAGAAACAGAAACCTGCTCTTAGAAAACTTTTCATTCATTCTCTCATTAAAATAGTCAGGTAGGTACCATAGAAAGATGCAGATAAGTACCATTATTGTTCAAAAGTTTTAGTTAAAGGCTAGTCAGTGTACCTTTGAAATTGGAAATATTGACGAAATTATCTCTGTCATGTAAAACTAAACGAATCTGTTTTTGAAGTGTCGTAATGAACTCGGAGTTTATTACGTCGTATTGACTTTGTGTAGAAAAATGAAATTTATCATGCAAACAATTTTGGACTAGTTGTATAAAACAACCTAGGTACAAATTTACAAAAAAATTCCCGCAAATATATAATTTTTACTTATTATAGGCATTTTTCCGAGAAAAAGTTATATTTTTAACTTTTAAAAATTTAGGTAATTTAATCGATTATAGCTCCCTCTATCATGAATCTAAAAATTATTCAAGGAAAATCGTTTGTATTTTTTATCGTAAAACCCGAAACCGCAATAAAAAATCAGGTTTCCTAACTAAAACGTCAAATTTATCCCCGGCCCAACCTGTATGGCGGGGAGAGAGGGCAGCAACTTCATACGTGTTTTAATGTGTTTCCAGAAAAACCGAGCACCCTGTAGAGGGTGATTGCTCTAACCTGAAATATCCAAAGATTTCTAAAAGTAAACAATCTCAGGAAAATGTTTACAACAAAAGTGGTTTTGTTTGGTGAAGTACATCGTTTGAACATAAACCCACACTATATCCTTCACCTCTTGTGAGGGAGTGGAGCTAACTTTAAAATTTTAAATAAGAGCTCTCATTTTTATTGGAAATTCGTATTCAGCGACAAAAAATGCGATAGACTTAGCTGAATTATTTTTGCGATTTATCATAGATGGCGCTGTAATCGAATAAATTGGATTTTGTTTATTTCTCCAAATATCTTATAAGGTGAACACTCTGCAAAAAAATGTTTTTAACATAGGTCGCTGATGATTGTTAAGTGTGTCAGCTGGTGTCAGGTGTGGGGTGTACTGTAAAGTTTCAAATAATTTCTCACTCATACTTTTAATAAATTAATTGATGTGAGTGCAAGTTAATGAAGATGGCATCAAGAAAAGTGAAGTTAAATGAATTGAAGGTTGCTGATTTAAAACGCCAACTAGAGGAAAGAGGGCTAAGAGGGCTCGATACTCATGGTGTAAAGAATGAGTTAAAGCTACGACTTATTGACGCTCTCTTCAAAGAACAGTAGTTCCCTAGAAGGCTTTTAGTGTATTTTTTAACAAAAAAATACACTATTGAGGACGACATCACTTTTCGAAAATCACCCAAACTCATCAAATGTCCACCGATCATGACCCCCAGATTACGAAAAAGTGGTTTTCCAAAATTCACCTGCCCACGATATATATATATATATTTATATATATATTTATATATATATATATATATTTATATATATATTTATATATATATATATTTCTCCAAAATCGCGAAATTTCGATTTTAAAAACGCTCCTGTGGCTTTATCTTTTAAGATTAGTGAACGAAATTTTGGGTCCTTGTAAAATTTGGGAATGACGTTGGATTTTCGTTGAAAAACTTTCCAAAAGTCCCATCACTTCTACAGGGTGTCCCTTCAAAATTCCAGGTATCCGGTTTTTGTCATCTCATTTCAGGTCGCAGTTTTGAATCTAGGAGGCTGAAATTTTTGTGGGAGTAAGATATCCACAAGGAGTGGTCTGGTATTGCACTTGAGCAAAATCGGCCGAGCCGTTTCAAAATGGCGGCCATTTTAATTTTTGGAAAAAGGACTATTTTTTGAACCCCTGTATAAGCTAGATAGAAAAAGAGTTTTATATCAAATTCACAATATTGGAAGTAAATGACTTGAAATTTAATTTCATGCAACAAAATTTGCATTTTTCCTATTAATAAGCCAGTGGCGTGGGTAGGAAAAGGGTAAAAATGGCTAAATTTCTCCAACAATTTATGAGCACATTTTTGAAGTAATTAAACTGAAATTTTTACAGTAGACAACTATACTAATAGACTTCAACCCTTGAGAATTTCAAAAAGTAAATAAGAAAAATGGCGGAGATATTCGATTTTTTTTTACATGATGTTTTTTTTAAATTAATTTCTCTAAATTTTTAAAAACGCTCCTGTAGCTTCATCTTTCAAGATTAATGAACGAAATTTTTTACTCTTATAAACCTTAGGGCTGACGTTTGATTTTCGTAAAAAACATTTTCCTAGAGTTGTGTTACTTCTACAGGATGTCCCTCCGAATTTCAGAAAAAAAACCGTCCGTGAGGCACGGTTTCTGGTCGAAGTTTTCAATCTAGAGCGCTGAAATTTTTTTGGTAGTAAGATACCCTCAAGTAGTCGTCTGGTACTGTATTTGAATAAAATAGGTAAAGACATTCCAAAATGGCGGCCTTTTCAATTTTTGGAAAATGGCTAGATTTTGAACCCCTAAATAGGCAAGATCAAAAACTTTTAAACAAAATTAACAAGATTGGAATAAACTTATTTGAAATTTGAGCTAATGCAATACAATTTGCATCATTTCTATTAATAAGCCAGAGGCGTGGGTAGGAAAAGGGTAAAAATGTCTACATTTCTATAAACATTCATGAGCTTATTTTTGAAGGAATAGAACGGAAATTTTGATAGTAGACAACTACACTAATAGCATTTAACCTTCAAAAATTTCAAGAAGCAAATATAAAAATGGCGGAGATATATTCGAATATTTTTAAATGATGTTTATTCCTCTAAAATTTCAAACTTTCGGTTTTCAAAACTCTCCTTTCAGTTTTTTCCGAATTTATTAAAGGTAGTGTAAAAAATAGTATTTTTCAAGTAAAGTTAGCCAGTGGCGGGCATAGGAAAAGGGACAAAATTGTAAAATTTTGCCAATTTTTTTGATTTTTAAATTTAAAAATCCGATCTAAGGCACGTGTTGAAACGAAATGAAATGAAATTATCACAGAAAATTTTTCACATTAAAGCACTACGCTAACATGACATGACTGTGGAAAATTTCAGAAAGCCAATAATTTAAAAAGCGGTGAAAATATTCATAATTGAATCGCATAAAAATACACTATTTCTGCGATTGATGCGCAAGAAGGTTTTTTTGATTATGTAATTCAAGTTAAAGTGACATTAAATCACGTGCAGTATCCGGAGGAGTTTATACTTGGCAGAAAAATTCCTACACACCAAGTAATATTGACGAGTTCTGTTCAATTTTTGCATAAGAATAAAGATAAGGTAATTGTCAAGTTACATATTATAGCAAGCCTTTATTTCTTAATTTTACATCTACCTGTCTCTACAGCAAAATGCCAAACCCCAAACTATCAAAACACTTTTCATTTGTTTTATTTCTGCTTCTGACAAAATAATTTCCTTAAATTAACATGTTAAATTAAACACCTAGTTTATTGACCACGCTAACAGGAAAATAAATTAATGAAGGTGCACATACCTACAAACTCCTAACAGAGTTTTCATCCCTCAGATACCTTAAAAAACACCTTGAATCTCGCGCAGTAATTTAAAATAGTAACATAAATACAAAGTTGTCTCAATAAAGAGAACAAGTTGATAAACCTGATATATTTTCGAATAAATTTGAGGTATTCGCTTTTCCTGCTCCTGCATTACAGAACAAACAATATTTTACAAGTCACGTTTACTCACCACAGAACGAACCGTTAGCTCGAAGGTGAACCAGGCATTGCAGACGTGCTCTATTGTTAGGAAATATGGATGTGGTTCGGTGCAGTTGGACGAGTTTCTCTTCTGGTACGAGCAACTCACCCTCATTCCCGGGTGGGTTTTCAGGCAGAACGACAGCACAGAAAGGCAAATGAAAAACACGGACGCCCCTGCTACTATCTGAAAGAACAGACGATAAAGTATTTCTTTCTAGGAGACTTGAAGACAATAAAGAAACGTGAAAGAAATCTACGAGGTGAGAGGTGCGGTGGTTTTAAAAAGCATACTTACTTGATATTGGTTTTATTTATTATTATGTTACTCGAAATAAATTGAATGGTTTGGTTGTTATGACAGGCTTCGATAAGAAAAATTGTCTTTCATAAACAGCGCGAACGATAATAAAAGCAAATCATAAATACGATTTCCAGACGTAAATAAGCACATCAACCCTAGTCACTTTCAGCTCTGTTATTACTTCATTTCGCTTTTCTTGAATACCGGGAGAACGCTCCAAGCAATAGCTTCTCCCTAAAATTTATTTTTTGTTAATTTTTTTATTATTTTAACATACCGCTTAGTAATCTTTCAGCTTTTAATAATTTTTCAAGTTAAATAAAGTAAGCATCTGCCTATATTTGTACAAAATTCAATTCTAATTTTTATTAAACTAGGTAGGTATTCAAAATTATGATAAGTGTCCTCCTTTTCTTTCAATGAACAAACTTGCGGAGGAATTTGTAAATTAGCAGATATGAAAGAAGAGTTATGTTCATCCAAAGCTTTCCTCGCGCAACATATCCTCGAGGCTTTTCCATGTTACCCTGTTTCCCCACTTGGCAGACTTGGGTTTCTCCTGTAGGATCTTTTTCGGCCACCTAATGTTGTCATGTATCACCACATGAGTTGCCCAACGTTATTATTTCAGAACGAAACATTCAGAAAAAATTTCCGTTCCAGTGGATCGTCGTGATCACTCTCTATAGGTAGGTACTTCAGTATTGATGAATCGTCAGGATTGTCTTGAGGCTCGTCATCATTCACCGCTTCGATTAAAATAAGGGCAGCGTTCTGGTACGTTTCTCCACGACGAGCAGGTATCACACGTCACACAACATTTGAGCCCCGCTTACAGGAAAATGCAGCCGCCAACCTCTGCATCCCTTCTTGGATTTGCAAGAAAGGAGTTTTAGGAGCTCCGGGAGGGCTGGGTTTGACGACTGGTAATGGGGATGAGTCCAGTCGAGCTGAATTCCCAACTCCAGTCAATGACCTTTTTCCCCACCCCGAACCACTTTTTCACCTGGTGGTATGTGCGATAGTGATGATAGGACGCGGCCTCTGTGGTTGGGGGCAAACAGGACATATTCGCTTTGCGCCCGCTGTTGAGACTTGATGGTTTGTGGTGTCTGGCTGGAGGAAAACTCTTGCTTGGTCCACTAGGGCGTGAATCTGTCTGAAGTGCCCCTCACATTTTAATTTTCTCCTGCCAGAAGGAGGCAGAGGTGGTGTCGCACCCAGTATATGCGTGAACAAACAGTTTAAATACCTCCACTTCACCTTGGTTGATCGAGCTGGTGGAGAAATGGATGCAACCCGACTCATCTCTGCTATATTATTCATCCTTTCCAACGATGATGACGTGGTCATTGGAGGTACTTTTTTGCAGAGCAGAGGCTAAAAGCGGAGCAGAAATGCTCAATGGCTTTTTCCACCCTTGAGAGTGGTTCTTCGATATTTTATACATTACCCTAATGTGTCGGTCCAACCAACATACTAAAAAATCAGGGATACATCAGGCTTTGTTGATTTATTGTCGCTAAAGACTGGCCTAAAATGGGTGATCTTCAATTCAAGCACCCTGTCAGACCTAACGGAGGTATTAGATTTATCGTGAGTGGGCCATTGTGACACCCCCACTGCGACCGAAGGTCACTTGTGGCTCTAACGTAGGTATATCCCTTGCCCTTGATCTCCAATGAATCAAGAGTGGAAGTAGAAATAATAAAATTTATTATTTGACAAATAATGTTTATTATTAGGAATTTTAGTAAAATGGAGTACTTTTATGATAGACCTGATTATTATGAGGATACTGTGTACTGAAATGGATCGCACCTAGGTAAGATGATAAGGGAAATATTTCCTTCGCCCTCATTAAATCAGCCCAAATCGAAAAAGCAAATAGTGCAAGAGTTAGGTACGCAAATACCTAAAGGTAAAGTTGTTAGGAAATCAAAACACTTCCACCCGCCAACGCGGCAAAGAAACGATTCCGCCAGCTCATTAGATATTCATAAACATAAAAGTTCTCGCCTAGTAAAATTCCAGCGTTTAAAGAAGACATCCGACTGACCGGCCAAGCTAGGGTGGAGAGTCGCCAGATGTTGGCAGCTATATTATGAGACACCCTGCTCGGATCGAGTGAAATAATAGATGACCTAGATACAGACGGGAAAGGAAAGTTACGCGCCACGAAATCAGAATCAAAACAATAAGCCTTTGCAGAGATAATGGTAACTCGTTAGGTATCCCATCCACGACAATGAAAATTTCACCAATCGAAAAAACGAATAAATAAATGGCAACAGCCGAAAATTCGCTGCGGTCCCGAAACTGCCAGTAGGGGAAAACGCGAAATGAAAGTTATTAAGCCGGTGTAATTATAATAACTAGACACAATGGAAAGGTGCAGAACGCGTCGGCCGATTTGAAGGAAAATTTAGGTAGTTCAGGTTTAGGACAATTCAGTAAGGTAGCCGCGAGGTCAAATCGCTAAGTCTCGTGATTAGGGAAATATGACAAGAAACAAATCACGAGATGAGGCAATGTCAATAAGATGCATTGTTGCTAGGTGTTTAGAAAGCGGGCGATTGCTTCTATAAAAGCAGACGTCTTAGAGCAAACCAGGCAGATGAAGATCAGCTTCCAAGCAGGTCGCATCTGACTCCTTAACCCTTTAGTCGTTGTCCAGAGATGACATTATGTGAACTCCAGATAACGACTCCTTCTTAACGAGCAGTTTGGCCAGAGACGACTTATGTGAACTCCAGCCGAATTGTCCTTTTTCAACCTGAGAATTTCCTTTGCAAAATTAGTTAGGGTCAAATCGCACCCGAACAAACTTCTAATCATAATTCTTAACCAGCAGTTTGGCCAGAGACGAATTACGTGAACTCCAGCCGAATTGTCCCTCTTCAACCTGAGAAATTCAATTTCCTAATTATTTAGGATAAAATAGCACCCGAACAAACTTCTAATCACAATTCTTACCCAGTGATTCGGCCAGAGACGACTTATGTGAACTCCAGCCGAATTGTCCTTCCTAAACCCAGGAAAAACCCCTTGAGAAGTTAATTAGGGCAGATATCATTGCAACCACATTTTCAACAACGTAAAACAACCAACCCGATTCGCAATGTTCACGAGCGCAGATCCCATTTTAAATCAGGCGAAACAGTCAGCTAGGTATTAGGCGGCACCACCAGCAAGTAATAGGTACCTACTCGATCACGTCAGCGAATACTAGGAAAGAGAAATACTTCAACGAAGAATTACAAATTTATGAATAGGAAATTGAGATAGAGCTAGGAAGAAAATGGACCCAGGTCAGGAATAAAATAACCTGTGAATAATATTTAAAGCGGCACGTTATTAGAAATAAACCAAGTTAGGCAGGAAGCAGTCCCTTTAAATAATACGATTTAGAAAGTGAAAACGAGCCATTCTTCCCATTGTGTGGCGCTATATGACAGGAACTCGCAACAGTAGGCTGCACTCTCAGATAGAACCAAGCAAGCTAAGGCAGGGTTGTCAGATGTAGCATCTGCCACTCGCATACATTATTGGGAAATACCAATTCCATTACAACACACAATTAGGAGTTATAATAGGTACTCGATTATTCCACGTTGGGGGAGGCATTCACCTCGATGTCCAGGTGAAGACCTCCGTTGTACCAGTACAAGAGCATGACTCTTTAAAGTGGAAATCGTGGAGCGCAACAGCGCAAAAAGCACCCTCAGAGCAGGACAGAGTAACGCAAACCAAAGCAAGGTTGTCAGGTGTAATAACCGTCCTCACATATCAGGAAATCCAATAACCAAAATGAAGTTAGGATCATGAATTGCAATTCACAAATAAAAATCCAAAGCAAATCAAAATTAATCTCGAGTATGGGAAAGCCAAGCAAAAAAGTCACGAAACCAAAGTATCATTATAAGGTCGTTTTTCCGAAGCTCTTCTAACCAGATTTTATACACACCTGAATCTTATGTGACAAACGCTATTATTATGTTTCTCATCATACTATCTACGCTCTTTGGGGTGATAGGCCGACGTACTCGTGTTACTGGCAGACCGGTGGCTGGTACCGATACAAAAGATTAAGTAATTTGTCTGTAAACAAGCCTAAACACGAATGATAAACAAAAGTCCAGCATTTTCAATCATTAACTAGATTAATGGTTAAAGAGTCGTGGTCTGTAGTATGGTCAGCTAATAATCACGTTGAGGAACAAAGATCTTCAAGAAAGAACGGAGCTAACATGCTCTGGGAAATAAATTAAGGTGTGTAGAAAAATCTACAATAATACAGTTGATTAAGGTTTCAATCTGATAAGCACTCGAATGACGAGTAAGGTAAATCACCAGGTGTAACAGTGACAAATGCCTAAGGGCAAGGTAACATATGTGACATAAAGGTCGCCTGACGAGGCAGCATCGACGGGTGCAATAAAAGGTAGAACAAGACAAATAACAACAAGGTATACAAAGTGATAACTAAATACAGTATCACCCAGGTTATGAATTAAATAAACGGAGGTGAAATAATTCATCCTCCCAGGTAAATCAACTGTGAAATTAAAATCATTAAATAAAAGAGAATCGGAAGGAACGATTTTATAAAAGATACGAAATCAAAATTCAGGAGAAGTGGCAACCCTGTACTCGAATGAACCTCGCAAGGCAGAGAAAAACGTTGAATAGTTAAACAGACAGACATTTCCGCCAAACCCGGATAGTCTGTAACCGAAATAAAAGCAAAACGAAATAATAAGACATTTCCGCAATACACCGGATAGTCTGTAAACGAAACAAAAGCAAAGAGAAATAATGAGAAAGCGCAGGTGTGCAAAAGAGTGGAATCCGAAATGGATTGGAGTTTGAAACATGCATGAAAGGGATATCTCTTCGCTTTCCATTTTTTTGTACCCTCTATGCAAAATCACAGCCCATCTCGCCCTTCACCATTTTACGCCATTGCAAACAAATTCTCTCGCTCATCACTCGCTTTTAGACATCTGATAGGAAGTACACAGTCAACAACAAGTCTCAGTTAAATTCCCCGCTTTTCCGAAAGATAAAAATCATAGTAGGTTCTTTTGCGCATCCGTTTCGGTCATAGTAATCCTGGCATACCTCAATCAAAGAGCAGGGGTGACTACGGTAAAAACTACGGTAAACACAACGTAAACAATCACAGCGGTCCTATAAGGGGAAACCCAGAGGTAAATAGACGATCACACGGTGGCTTTTCGCTACAGACAACGGGGCCCGGGTCCTCGACGTTACAGTACACTGTGAATCATTAGGGAATACAGGGACAATTTCACAAATAAAAGCAACCATATTTTGACATATTCGCTAGTACATTTAAAGGAGTACGTTACTGCTGGCTATTACGTGATTATAGTCAACAGGTAGAACTTACTCGCTATTATTGCTAGGATCAAGATACGGAGGAAAACTCCGATTTCATGTTAAATGTGTTATGATCCGATCGGATGGATTTTAGTTTAGTGCTCGAGATGGAATCAATGCAAACAAATCATATTAATGGTCACGTATAGTCACGTATAGTCGGTCTATTGATACCCGCACACCGTTATTATTAGTCAAACACTGATGCAACTACGTGCGATAATATTTGTGATGCGATTTTCTACGAGGTTTGATTTTTTTTATTCATCTTGTAGGTATTTCTACTTCCTCTGTTTATTATGAAATCAAAAAAGTAATAAGAATAAATTCATCCAGATTTAAATTCACGATATTTTCGTCTATAGGATTAGCCCCCCTATAGGATTGATAGGTCCCTATATTTGGGGACTTTTTTTAGGTACCTTTGTGCTTTCTACACTAATTTCATAACCAATTAATAAGGCAGCTATAATTAAAATGAAGAACTAGGTGTAAGATAACGGAGTAAACAAACAAAATTGACACTCACTGAGGAAATAATAACACTCAGTAGGTACTTATTTGTTTTAGTGAATAATTAGCATTGAACTTTGTAGGTTTGTTTCCTCTGACGTTTGCTGTAAAGAATTTGTGCTTCATTTAATTAATTTCTGGAAACAACATGCTCAAGCCCATTGTTCCGGTTTGGTATCAGAGCAATTAAATCAAAGGACAAAGAATATTAACACAATTGAGAACAAGAGAAGGGACCACTTGTTTGAAAAGCAGCTATTATTTTTCAATGTTCAACAATAAGGGTACAATAACAAAGAAACTCATTTATGAGATTAGTTTGATCAAAACTTGAATTCATATCGTTTCAATGTGAATAAGATATTAAAATATATCTTCATATCTGTTAAATAATTAAAACAAAAGTCTGATTTAAGATACCCTTAAGGTGATACCCGTGAGGACGTTTATATGTCCCCCTTGACCTTAACTTTTTACCCAAATGAGCTAGAACTTTGAAACAAAAATTAAATCAAATGTCATAAATTTTACTATTTTTTGACGTAACAGAAAAATAATGTTTATTGTAAATTTTGACAGTTTGTTGACAGATTGACAATTTTTTTGTAGATAATTAAACCACCTTTAAAATTTGGTCTCACACGACCTACCACCCCTTCGCCCAATGTCATTAAAAAAAATTCAAGTTCGCAGCGACTGCAACCGCAACTTTGACATTTGAAAGATCAGTTTTACGTCAAAAAATAGTTAAATAATTGATGATATTTTTTTTATTTAGTTATTGTTTCAAAGTTCTCCTTCGGAGCAAAATTTAAGGTCAGGGAAGGAATATAAAAGGCCTCACCATATGTCTACTATTCAAGCAATTTTCTACCCTCATTCGTCTTCTAGCTTCTCTTTGTCTTGTTTAACTTGAACTTTGTGATAGAATTATCAAGTAATGAGGTTTCTTATTATGGATGATTTTGTTAAAACTTGGGACTTCCAAGTTTTTTCTCAATGTTGTTTGTTTACTCAACTTTCAAGAGATATAGCTAACTACAGGCCACTAGCTACAGGTTCTTAGAAGTTTATGCAGTTTAATTCATCACCCCGCCACATTACACAATAATAATTTTTATTGATACGAATTTTTATTTTGTATACAATTCAAAATGGCATGTACGTATTTCTAGAGCCTGGTCCACCTCTAATAGGAATAATTTTTTAGTTCAGTCAAATCGTATACTTTTAAATTGCTTTAATTAGAACTATTATAAAAATTAAATACAATAATGTTTTATTGACGTTTTCATCATAGGTACATCTTACACATTTCTATGTAGCAAAAATTTTTTTATTAAGGAAGAAACTGAAAAAATACTGAAAACCGATTTTTTTTTATTTTATCTGCATAAACTTCCAACAAGAATAAAAAGCCTAAAAGTCAGTAGCTATCCTATTAGTTAGCATACTCATCACGTATAATGTTAATGTTAACACACACATTTCGATGGTGGACGTTGACGGGCGGTACCTTGGCCGCGGAAGAGGAATAAGGCTCATCGAAAAGAGCCCAGATTTTGGGTTTAAGTCTTTGCCACGAGGTGAGTGTGCCCGCATGGTAGTTTTCTTCGTAACCAAACATGCGAGCCACCTGCTCCTCGGATGGCTTGTCCGTGTCAATATCCAACTTATCCAGGATCGCCAATGTCGCCTGAAATATTAAAGAAAATTAACTACGTTATAAATATTTTAATTGCACAGATCTAAAATTAACACTTATGAAAAACTGTCTTATTCTTCTTATTTAGTGTTTATGGCCTTTAGATTTTAACAGTACCAATAATTTAAACCAATAAATAATGGAAGACTTTCAGTGGATATTATGAAGGTATTATGTGGGTATTATATGGGTATAATAGTATATTATTATACACTGTGTCTCTTGAATTTCTGGACATAGGGAATTCCCACGTTAAAATAAACTATTGTAAATATTGGTTCCCCTAATTATTTTACAGTAAAATGTCAAATGTAAAACTTCTTAAGGAAAAAAGCTGCTTCTTATGCTATAATTGGATTTTCATTTGGTTCATCCGTTTTCAAGAAAACCAGGAAAAACTGAACGGTTTTTCGTAGTTTTTCAAGGTTGCTTTGCTTTTGACAGATAATGCTAATAAGATAATAATAAATCTCTAATATTTCTAAGTGCAATAATTGCCAGAGTAATCAATAAATTTTACTTTTTCTTCAATAGTGTTTTGGTGCAATGGTTTTTCTTCAATAATTCATTTTTATAAACAAGTTTTCCTTTAAAAAGTAATACTTTGCCACTTAAAGATTTAATAATGAATGAATTACTTTTAAACAATCAATTATTATTGACAATTAATAATAATTTTTAGCATTATATTATCTGTCAAAAGCAAAGCAACCTTGAAAAACTACGAAAAACCGTTAAGTTTTTCCTGATTTTCTCGAAAACGGATGAACCAAATGAAAATGCAATTGTAGCATAAGAAGCAGCTTTTTTTCCTTAAGAAGTTTTACATTTGACATTTTACTGTAAAATAATTAGGGGAGCCAATATTTCCAATAGTTTATTTTAACATGGGAATTCCCTATGTCCAGAAATCCAAGAGACACAGTGTATGAGTGAATCTAAAGCCATTATTCACGAGTGTATAATGGCCATAATCGCGAATGTAATATTTTGCTTTTTCTACTTTTTGATATAAAAAACAAAGTTTAAACAAAATATTTTTGTACTTATTTTACTGCTTGGAACTACTTCTGGTACCGAGTACCGAATTGCGCACGCGTGGATTCTTTCATTTATCGTTCCTATTCACAGCTTTGCTCTGTATATCAAATTTACAGCTTTTAAGTTACTATAATTTAACTCCTTCGAATAATAACCTTCATAATTCACGGGAACATCAATCGAAGAAATGTTGGTCTGATTTTTATGAGTTTTTGGTAAACCATAAAATGTAGCTAATGAGGTATCATAGACGGTATTTTTTTTTAATGCCATCACGTTAACACAGTGATATTGCCAATAAATATTTTGTTAGCTTTTCCTTGTATGGTGACAGTAGTGTCACGTTTTGGAGATGTTTAAGCACATTTGCTGCAAATATAAGTGTAGTCATGTATTAGGTAGTGAAATGGATCGCACCTAGGTAGGATGATAAGGAAATTATTTCCATCTCCCTCGTTAAATCAGCCCAAATCGAAAAAGCAAATAGTGCAAGAATAGGTACGTAAATACCTAAAGGTAAAATTGTTAGGAAATTAAAACGCAGCCACCCGCCGTTACATCAAGTAAACGATCCCTGCCAGCACATTAAATATTCAGAAAAAGAGAATCGCTCTAGCTAAAAATATTCCAGCCTCTTAAGAAGACATCCGAAGGACCAGCAGAGCTAGGGTGGAGGCGCGCCAGATGTTAGGGCAGGCATTGTATCGGGACACTCTCGAGCCGCGTGACGGAGAATAGGTGACCTACATACAAGACCGGGTGGAAAGATTTGTGAAATCATGAATCAAACAATAACCCCTCGCAAAGACAATAGTAAGTCGCTAGGTATTCCACCCACGATAATGAAAATTACACCAATCGATAAAGCGAAAAAATAAACGACCATAGCCAAAAGTTTATCTCGATCCCGAAATAGCAAGCAGGTGAAAACACGAAGTGAAAGTTAAGCCGGTGTAATTATAATAGCTAGGAACAATGGAAAGGTGCAGAACGCGTCGGCCGATTTTAAGGAAAATTTAGGTAGTGGAAGTTCAGGACAATTCAGTAAGGTAGCCGCGAGGTCAACTCGCTAAGTCTCGTGATTAGGGAGATATGATAAGGAATAAGACACAAGAAATCAACGGTTCATTGTTACGTGTCGTGCTTAGAAAGCGGGCCACCGCTTCTATAAAAGCAGACATTTTACAGCAGCTCCAGACAGATGAAGATCAGCTTCCAAGCAGGTCGCATCTGACTCCTTAACCCCTTAGTTGTTGGCCAGAGATGACGCTTGTGTGAACTCCGGTCTACAACTCCTTCTTTAACCTAAAATTCAGCCCGAGACGACGTTATGTGAACTCCGGCTGAATTTTCCTTAATCTACCTGAGAATTTCCATAGCCAATTTAGTTATGGTCAAATCGCACCCGAACAAACTTCTAAATCACACTTCTTTACCCGATAATTCAGCCAGAGACGACGTTTATGTGAACTCCGGCTGAGTTTTCCATCATCTACCTGAGAATTTCCATTGCCAATTTGGTTAGGGCCAGATAGTACCCGAACAGAACTTCTAATCACAATTCTAACCCGATAATTCAGCCAGAGACGACGCCTGTGTGAACTCCGGCCGAATTTCCCTCCTAAACCTAGGAAAACCCAATGAGACAATAGTTAGGGAAGATCTCTCTTCGAAACAAAATCAACATAAATAAGGAATCAAACAGATTCACCAAAATCCACAAACGCAGGTCCCATAAATCAAGTAAAATAATCAGCTAGGAGTTAGGTGGCATCAGCAGCAAATACCTAGTAGGTACCTACTCAATCACGTTAACCAATAAAGAGTCCGCGGCAGGAAGCAGACATTTCCGCAATATACCGGATAGTCCGTAACCACAATGGTTGTTGTCTTTAATTAATTCAAGCGATTGCTTGAAATGAAATCAAAGAAAATAGGAAAAGGAAATTAGGCAAAGAAAAACATTGAATAGGTAATCAGACAGACATTCCCGCAATATACCGGGTAGTCTGTAACCAAAGAAACGAAACAAAAGCAAAACGAAATCATAAGAAAGCACAGGTGTGCAAAAGAGTGGAATCCGAAATGGATTGGAGTTTGAAAAATGCATGAAAGGGATTCATCATTCGCTTTCCATTGTTTTGTACTCTCTATGCAAAATTACAGCCCCTCTCGCCCTTCACCATTTTACGCTTTTAGACATCCGATATGAAGTCCACAGTTAACAACAAGTCTCAGTTAATTTCCCCGCTTTTCCGAAAGAAATCCCAATCAACCGAGATCCAATGAGTCATAGTAGGTTCTTTTGCGCATCCGTTTCGGCCATAGTAATCCTGGCATACCTCAATCAACGAGCAGGGGTAACAACGGTAAACACAACGAAGGAAATCACGGTGGTCCTATTAGAGGGAATCTCAGAAAACTAGACGATCACATTTGCTTTTCGCGAAAGACGAACGGGCCTGGGTCTGTTCAGTTACAGTAGATATCTTAACGAATTGATACATCCAATACCTAACTAACTGTCTATCTCTCATTTTCTTATTTTGAAAAAAGTGAGCAATAACGTTTTTCGCAATTATTAAGATCACCATTTGCTGCTAATCCACCCTGTATACTAACAGAATGAAGAAATCCGAGCTTATCAATATATCAAAACTTACTTTGCCTCGTACGAGAAAATAAGGAGCACTTAATTGATATAACAAGAGTAGGTAACTCCAATTTTACATCAAAGTTTGGAGAGTTTGGAGTGTTTTTGCAAATTTAATTGAACATTATGAATTTAATGGAAAAGTTCTCATACACTTTTTACGAAGGATCATTACTCTTCGCACGGCAGGTATGTGAAGCGGGACCTCTCGCAGCGAGGATGATAATCACGTGCGAATATTGCATGTGGTCATATTTCAATTTAGGTAATATATGAGAGAAAATTGTTATTGATGATGTAGGTTTTCAAGAAGCTTTCAAATTGAAAATGTTTCCCTGAATATATTTTTTGACTACAATATTATGATTTAATGTGAAAGTGTATAATGAAGTACCTAAGTATAACGTAGATCTTATTGCAAAATCGAGAGCAATCATTTTATAACAACCTATCAAAGATGGCAGTTACTGGTTAATTATGAGAATTGGATAATGCTAAAGAAAGGATTTTAGGAGTTATAACTAAATTGTTGGACTAAATTTACATTTATAGCTAATATCCAATAATTTGTTTGTCTTATGTCATAATATGATACTTAAATAATTGTGAGAGTCTGTGTATTTTTTTAAAGACTATGCGTCACCAGTTTTGGGGATATTCACGAAGACATAAATTATATCTCGGTAAAGTCTTGTATGCTAGCTGCCCAACCAGTTGATCCATTCGGTTCAGTTACTCTGATCCCTGTGTCCACGAACTGCTTCATAAATTTCATACCGCCACTCTTAGGTAAAGATAAATCACAATCTAGCCAGGGATATAAGCCTTATTTTTGTGGACTAGGGTTGACCACGATTAATTATTTCAGAAATAACTATTGAAACTAAGTTACTGCTACGAAAACAATAAATACTACAATCTTTGAGCTTCTAGTAAATTTTGCTGGAACAAAATAGGTTATTCTCAAATAGGTTTTATTAAATTATGGCTTCCAGTGGGAATTCCAGTTGGTATAAAAATTGATGATAGGAAAAATAATTGTTAATTAATATTACATTCTCGGTAGGTTTTTTTAGACTTAACAATAAGGAGTAGGTAATTTTACTTCTTTCAGAACAGACTGGACAGATTGGCTCTTTGGACTTTTAGTATTAGGAAAAAGCGTATCTTTTTTCTTCTTGTATTTTTCCCTTTGTTCTTTTATTGTTTTTTTTTTTAACTTTATTTTCCCAACTTATTCCTTCCTTTATTAAAGGTCAATATAAGTATTAGAGGCTTTGGACGTATAATTTGATATTGCTAGCTTTAAGGAATGTAGATATCAAAGAAGTTATTTGAGTATTTGGTCAGATATTCATTAATTTCAAATAAAAACTTTTACAAAAAAGACGTTTAATTATAAAAAGGTGTAATCTAAGATCCAAAGAATATCAAAATGATCTTCGATTTATTATTCCTTGTTTTACTTGATCTTTGAAAATTATAAAGGAAAAACCCTGTTAATAAAAATCCGTGATCCAAATAACAGAACAATAATTCGTTTATTTACATAGAATGAAATACAAAGGCATTAAAATATCAGTTCTTGAATATGAAATCGAGTATCAAAAATAATTAAATAATTAAATTCAAATATTAATTTAATATTAACTTCATCAATTTCAGTCCATTCACTTTATTTGCTAATTAAAAACAATTTATGGAACTTCAAAGCCTTTCTTGGTTTACCAGCTACCTACAGGGAAGAACACAGGCTGTTAAGATTACTGGGTCTGATGCGATCACCTTTTGCTCCAATCTCCTCTGGGGTGCCACAGGGTAGTGTTCTCGGTCCAATTCTTTCCCTTATCTTCAATAACGATCTGGGCCTGGGCCCCAAAATTAACTCCCCTAATTCACTCTGTTTTAACTATGCTGATTATACAACAATTCTTACAATAATTAACATAAAACCAGGCGACCTTCCTAGTCTGGTAGATGCCATTCAACTTCCATTGAAAAGAGCATCTTTATGGCTCGGGGTCAATAAACTAAATACCAACTTAGACAAAACTGAGATGATTGATTTTCACTCTAGCCGATCACGTCTTCCCCCTTTACTCTCCATAGCCACCGACGGTGCCTTGATCGAGCCGAAGGGTGTCATGTTTTTGGGTTTCCACATCGACTAGAACCTAAACTGGTCGGCTCAAACAGATCATTTGTGCCGTCGCCTTGCTAGTGTCTCCTTCCTTCTCAGATGCCTTCAGCACACGGTTCTTGAGGTTCTTCTCTTTGCTTATTATGGGCACTTGATCAGCCACGTGACCTATGGGCTGGCCGTCTAGGGTGGGTCTGAGAGATCTCTCCGAAGGGTTTTTCTTCTTTAAAAGAGAGCGATTAGGATCCTGGCAGGCTTGTCCGTGTAGCAGTCCTGCAGAGGCCATTTCAGGCGGCTTGGACTTCTTACCGAGCCTGCTTTGTACGTCTTCTCTCTACTCAAACATTTTTAGGTAAGGTAGGTAGTAACAAAAGGAGAAAACCATAACGTCAACACGCACGCTTATTGTTCATATTCGTGCCCGTGCTCGTCTGCCAATTTCTCCCCACGTTTGTCTAACCAAAATTTTCGTTTGTTCACCCTCCAAAAAAATCGATTTTTAAATTTTACCTTAACTTTTTTTTGAGGGACAAACGAAAATTTTTGTTGGACAAACGTGAACAAACCGTGGACAAACGAGTGCCGTTTGAAAATTAATAAAATTTACTCACGGCAGTGCTGATGTCATTTTTTTTAAACTTCGTCAAAACTATTTTTTAAGGGTGGACAAACGAAAATTTTGGTTGGACAATCGTGCACAACCGTGGACAAACGAATGCCGTCTAAATTTTACAAAAATTCCCACTTAGGGGTGCCAACTTCACTCAGCTGGCTACCTTCGCGTTGCGAACTCGCCGTCCAGCCAGTCAGAGTCTGGTTTCATGGATATCACCCAATAAGGAGTTCTTGTATCCTGTTTAATCTGGGTTTGAATTCAGGTTTGTCACTTTCCACTAATAATATGGACTTTTCTCCCTGCGTCGAAATGCGTGAATGTTATCACGTGGCCTCTCCCGAGTTGCGTTTTAAAAGCTAGTTGCCTTTGCGTTGAACAAGGTTTTTGAAGGTATACAGGATAGTTTTAATAAAAAGGTCATTGAGACTTATTTCTATTTTATGTCGAGAAAATTATTTAAAATTCACTATTTTGATAATTTTAGGTTTTCATTAAGAATCTTTAACGCACAAATACGTTACAGCATTCTAATTTTTCCTTTGCGATCTCTCAAAAACACAACTTTTCATTAGGATTGTCTGTGAATGGACATAGCTCAGTGAAATAATTGCTACTTTTAATTTGCGTTAATGAGAAGTTTAACGAAATTTTAATGGTAGATATGTATTGCAACTGAACACTGCAGCCAAGTTTTTCCCTCGTATTCTGCAAGAGTGCTCGCCATCTCGAATTTGATGAATGAACATATCTACTACGGTAAATATCGTTTGCACGTGAAAAATAATCCTAACAAACATCGTTGAAAAGCAACAACTTTTTTTTGTTTTATAGTTTTTTTATTAGTCTTTTATTCACGAGCTACAAATTTTCACAACAATAATTACTCAGAAATATAAAACTTAAATTAGTAATAACTCTAACTTCATTTTCCATTTGATTGATGAGTCAGGTCACAACGTTGAAACTGCAATATAAAAAGGCAGTATTCTTTTAACACCGATATCTTTAGATAACGAGTTTTGTGAGCATCTTCATCACCTGCAATTTCATTTATACAATCCTGGTTTATGCCACCGAAGAATGAGAAACGGAAAATATATACCTACTCAGACCATTATGAAATTGCCTCTGTTTTATATTTATTTCTTCCAACAGAAAACTTCCAACAGAGACTTCTGTTTCTGGTGGTGGTGGTGGATCTTATCAACGCTCCTATCATTACTACCAGAGAGAGAGATTACTTTCTTATTTATATTCCATTAGTTTAACTTATACTTCGGCGCACATAATTGTTATTACTTTTCTACTCGAGTAAATTCCGTAAAGTAGGTAGATATAACGCAAATTACTCATAAAATTTATACCAGGCCATACGCAGTTTAATCACTGACATAACAATAATTCTGGTCCAACGATTTTAAGATCAGCCTTGTACGAGTACAATGTTTAAAGAGCCAATAAAACCTCAAATTAATTCCTTGCTCAGAAGCTAAATGTTTAATAATGCCTGCATAGAGCCACAATGGTATCGGCCTGTTAGTAAACTGAATTAATTGAAATTGAAATTTGATGCTGGCAGCATGCATCGCTATTCATTCATAACGAGTTATTCATGCGAATCGGTTCAAATAGACCATAAAAAATACTAAAATAATTATGCGTTTATATATTTTACTCAATCGCCGGCTATTTGAACACGCAAAAAAGTTCATTTATTAAACTTCATTGCGCCTAGAAAAAGAGCAAAATTTAAATAAAAAATTTTGGGTCAGTCGGATTTTTTGTATAATCTTCTACAATATTCAAATTATATTCAATATTTTAAGGGTGTTTTAAAGCATGTCGAGGGAAATTTACATTGTCGAGAGTAATTTAAGGACAAGATTCCCTTTAAATTAGACTTCACTTACCACCCTTGTAGCTTAATCTTTAAAGGGGTTCCTAAGTTAACCGAAACCTCGTAAACAAACATAACACGCTTTATAGCATCTGTTGGATGATCGGGTAATCTTGTAAAGTACAGCGATTTTTTTACACCGTAAAGAAATTCAACTTTTTCTAAAATTTGCACTTATATTATTTATCCAGAACAAATTCAAGGATTGCTGTCTCTTTTTAGTTAATTAATTAATTCTGTGATACATGGACGTGATAAAAATAGTTTCATCGATGTAAAAAAATATGTAAACAACTTATTCTCTCTAAGCATATCAACGTTGTTATAATTTATAGAAAAAGTTGGGAATTTTAATAACAAATATTGTAGCTCTATAAAATGAGGCCATTTCATTTCGTTTCAGCACGTTGAATTCCTCCAGTGCTTCATGCTTCAGGGGATATGAGGAAGGGGGCCCGTTCTGCGGATATTGGCGATGTGCCCTAAACACGATAAGTGTACGATACATAAAAATTGACAGATATTCACTTGTTCATTGAAATTTTAATAAAACCGACATCTGAACCCATATGTTTCGGATAAGAATACCTATGATCGCTCAATAAATAAATAATAGTCTGAAGAATAGTCTATTGTATCTGGCGTCGAGATAAAAATTACTTTAACTTCCCTTTCCATAATTTTAGGAATGATGTCTTCAAGATAGTCGCTAGTTGGTCTGAAATAAAACCAATCCGTTTTGGAGAAGTGTTGAGAAAGTTTAATATCCTCCCCCCCCCACTTTTTAAATTAATTGAAATTTAACACCCCAATTTTTAAAGGTAGCTTTTTATATTTGTTCTGAGTGGACACTCAGAACAAATATAAAAAGGGACCAGGCGTCTTAGTTTTTATGTATTTAGTTATTTATTTGTTTACTCACATCAACGGCGATTAAGCTGAGGTGAAACAAAAATTAATGATCAATGATTATTATGTAAGTAGAAATAATTTACAAATAGCAGAACAAAAAGAGAAAACATCGATAATTTATTAATTAAATTTGATTATTTTTATTGAACCTTGCTTCTTAGTTGTTCAATGTTCTTCTTCGTATTGGAGGGTAAACAGAGGTGATCTTGTAGCTCAGAAATTTTAGAAAGCGGCTTTGTACATTTTCAAATTTTATCGGTCACAATAGCCAAGCTGCTAGAGTTTCGGTCAAACGATCTCTAAAGTGCAGCATGACTTTTCTTGGTCAGTACTTAGATGGGTGACCAATTATAGTGGTAAAAAAAAAAGTTCCGTGACCGATCGTGCTCCGGGAGGTACGTTAAAAAGGGGGTCTCGGCTGCTTCACAGCAGTCGTTAAGTTACGTCAGAGGCCCTTGAGGCTACTTGAAAACTTCTGACACTTGGGCTTTACCACAGCCATAAGATATTTATTTAAGAGAGTTTATGTGAATTTGTGAGCTGGGGGACCATACCACTGAAGCGTACTCCAGAGCAGGTCGGATCAGTGTCACAAACAGGGTAATACAAGTGTCGATGTTCGAAAACTCTTTCGAATGCCTTATGACCGCTCCAATGGATCTACATGCAGAATTGTTGACATGAGCAATGTGATGTGAAAAAGTCAATTTTGAATCGAAGAAGACGCCCAAATCCTTCACCGACTCAACCCTTGGAATGACCTCACCACCGATTGTGTAGCTACAGGACCGCCCCGGACTTGCTCCTCGTATACGAGACAATGGCACACTTATTGATATTGATTTTAAGAGAGTTTTTGGAGCACCAAAATGTTAAGGTATCCAAGTCTGTCTGCAACGGGGAGACACAGACATCAATTGGATTTCAGAGAATATCTTCATATCATCTGCGTAAAGAAGGCACCCACAATTAAGACGTTGCGTGATGTCATCAATAAATACATTAAAAAGCAAGGGACCCAGCACTGATCCCTGGGGAACACCAGAAAAGACAGGGCTGGGATGCGAGCGAAAACCAACGAGTTCGACATACTGATATCTGTTTGACAGGTAGTTTCTTATTAGGTTAACAAGGCGCTGTGAGAAACCAAAGCAGTCGAGCTTCGTGATGAGGACGCTGTGGGAGATCGAGTCAAATGCTTTGCTAAAATCCCTATAGATGACATCGACTTGGCGTCCAGCGTCAAGTGATTCGGAAATAGACTGGGTGAGAGAAGCTGGGTGATGGTGGATCTTCCTTTAATGAATCCGTGTTGAGAGTTAGAGAGTCGGTGTGCAACTGGTTCACTGATGAGATGGTAAACACAGAACTCAAAAAGTTTTTCAAAGTTACTGAGTAAAGCAATTATTGGTCTACAGTTAGAAACATCGCATCTTTTTCCTTATTTGAATATAGGGATAATTTTCGTCGATTTCCACCTATCTGGGAAGACGCCTGACTTCAAAAAATGATGTTGAAAATGTGCAAAAGGGGAGTTGACATGACTCTGGAGCAGTCCCTAACTATAAAGGCTGGAACCCTGTCAGGGCCTGCAGTGAGTTTCGGCTTAAGTTTCCTGGCAGCAAAGAGGAGTTCATTTTCGGTCAAGAGATAGGGAATATCGATGGTGACAGTGTTCTGCACGTTTTGTGAAGAGTCGGGTGTGTTATGGTTTGTACTTGAGAAACATGAGGCGAAAAAGTCAGCAAAGCCATGTACTGACTCCTCAATACCATTGAACTCTGACCCAGAGTAAACCATATGCTGCGGTATACTGTTGCACGACTTTTTGTTGTTTACAAAGGACCAGAACTTTGTAGAATCATTACGAATGTTGGATTCTATGTTTGCTCGGTAGGTGGCGTGAGATAAGTAGATGTCTTTTTTAACTTGGGAACGAAGCAACCTAAAGTGGTCGTAGTGAGAGTTGTCTCCAGATAATTTAAAGAGTCGCCAGAGCCTATGCTTTCGATTGATGTTCCCAATGATGCTCTTGTTGAACCAAGGTGGGTATTTATGGGATGCTGAGGGTGAAGATCTGGGTACAAACTTATCAAAGGCGCTGTAGACAACATTATAAAAATTGGCCAGAGCAGAGTTGACATCCTCGCAGCGCAGAACTGAGTCCCAAGACACCTCAGACAGATAATTATATAAAGAAGGATAGTCTCCCTTTCTAAAATTGTAAGAAGAGCAACTATTATTTCCAAGAGCCCTAGGTGAAGGTTTAGCAGCACTGCACGATAGACATACCGAGAGAGATGGATGATAAGCGTCCTCTTTGACCGCATATTCAGGAGCATGTTCAACTGAACACTGTGAATTAGCGAGGACTAGGTCTAGGATACGATCGCGAGAATTTGTGACAAAGTTGCACTGCCTTAGGTCCAGCAGGTTTATCAGTTCATTCAATGTATCAACACGTCTGCTGTGAACTCCACGAAGAGAATCAACGTATTCTGCCAAATTAAAGTCTCCCAATATGATAATTTCAGTAGTTATAGCAGCATGAATTGCCTCAATTATGTCATGAAGAATTAAAATTTCAGGATTCTTAGTACTAGGTGGAATTAAATTGTAAGCACACAAAGGTTGGTTTTATTTTCCAGGGTGACAAGGACAGATACAGCATCGATTGTTGTAGTACTGAAAGCATTATTAATTTCACAAAGATCAAGGGGACGAACAGTGAGTTCAGGTCTCACTGCCAGCAAAACGCCACGTCCTTGAGAAAGGTTGGTGGATCCTCTGGACCGATCACTACGGAAAACAGAAAAATGAGGTGGAAAAATAGCAACATCACTCACTGATTCACCAAGCCATGTCTCAGTTATAGAAAATATCTGGTAATATGGAAAAGAGGAGACGAAGTTGTGAAATATGGAAGTTTTTGTGTTAAGTCCTCTTACATTTTGGTAAAAAATATTAATGTTATTATCAAGAGGATGTGTAAGAGAGGGAGGATTCGGACTCGACTGTGGTGGCTATCCTGTGCCAAGAATCTCAGATTTCTGGAATGCTAGCTTTCTAGCGTAAACGATACACTTATGGTTCCAAGCAGCATGACTTGCATCAATATCGGGATTCGTTTTTTTAACATTAGTGCAGTTGAAACATTTGAGTGCCTGCGAGTTACAGTCTTTCAATTGATGTTCTCCAGAGCATCTGGGACATACGGTCTTGCTCCTGCAAGTACTAGCGACATGGTTGAAACCACAACAGTTGAAGCAGCGAACTAGGTCAATGGCATCGTGAACCGAACAGCTGTCATAACCGACAAAAATCCTAGCTGCACTCAAGGCTCTGTGATAAGTAGCCACATCGACCTGGAGCAAAGACTGATACAAACTTTGCTTGTTTCTCAACGGCTTAGTAGAAATGACGCTGAGTTCTGAGTCTTCAAGAAAGATCGTCGGGTTTTGTTTCTTCAGGTACGTCATAAGTATGTCCTTGTTACACGGTTCGGAGAACCCAACAACACGAAGCCTTGGATGTAATCTTTGGGCCTCCTTCACTTCATAAAGATCGGACATCTTGCTTCTAGCCAGGTCTCCCAACCTGTTGACCTCCGAGGGCGAGGAACAGCTAACGGCGACACCCCCACCGGAGACGAATCGTACTCCCACTAAGGACAAATTGGATGACGCAGGATTGACCGAGCGAAGAAGATCAGTCTTCGTTGTGGAGCTGCTCTGCACTTTTTTGGGCCGAACAATAACTGTGTTGTTTCTGAGAAGGGCCTGCTTGAAAGATGGAATAGTATTAGTTGGAGTGCTGTTACATCCCAGGCCCGCAACCAAAGAAGAGACTTGACCACTTGGTTGGTGACCAGCTGCTCCGACGGGTGGGTTGATTCGACAGGATCCGCAGCATCCAACTGCACGGCAACTGCGTAATTCACTCTTCATGGAGTCAATTGTAGCGTTTTGGGAGTCTATTATTTGTCTCAAAGAAGCAGTTTCTGACACTAAGTTGTTTATTTTCTGTAATAGAGAATTTTCGATTGCTGTTAAGCGAGAGTGTAGATCGGCGACATCATCCCTAGAGGCAGGAGCAACCGGCACGCTTGGACTAACGGCGGCAAGACCTGATGCAATGTTAATGCACTGGTCACAGTGCCACTGCCTCTCTTCACCGCGTAAAAGCTCAAAGTCAGCTGCAGAGACGTTGACGCAGCCAATATGATAGCAGGAGCAGCAATCGACGCAACTAATAACGCTCTCAGTTCGAGCACACTTCGACTGACATCCTTTGCAGGTTGGCATGGTAGGACGAAGCACCTGAGACTCAGCAACACTTAAAACTTTGGGCTAGTATAACTGGTTGCAGCCCAGAAAACAAGCAAACGGACCACCAGTTGAGTGTTTAGTTAATGTTTATATCGAGTTTTTTCATGCAGAAGACAAGATTAGTTGAATTAACCAGAACCAGCAATATTATAACTATGAATTTATGAATTTACCTAGCACAGATGAGCACAGCCATAATCAGACGAACTAGTTACATCTACGACAGGAGGAAGTCATCAGCCACCCCCTGCCAAAAGATGAGCAAAAAACAGGACCGTTTAACCACTTAAATCAGGTGAGAATGATCAAGAATCGAAACCAACAACACTCCGTACTTATGATCATGAGATGATCAGGATTTAAACAAAGCTCAGGATCCTGTTCCTTGGTCACTGTCGACCAATCTATGGAAGTTAATAATCCGTAGAGAGACCGTAGTCAACCCTTCTAAAGTTATTTTTTTCGTTCGCCATTACTCCTAAGCCTACCCCAAATCGATCTGTGATCAAATGAAACATCAATGACAAGAGATGATAGATGATGACCATCCTCTCGAACAGGAAAGTCCTGTGATCGCCTAAGATTGCAGGGCTTAGAAAAGAGCACCAGATTCAAAATTATTCCGTGGTCATTTAGCATAAAATTGTACTAGGTTACTTTGGAAGGAATCCCCAAAGTTCTCTAGAAGAGTGAGACGTTCCCTGCAGAGAATCCGAATATTCAGTTATGTTGAAATCCTCAATGATTAAAATTGCAGAGCCATAAGAAGAGTAAAAAAAATCAAGAGCTTCAAAAAGTGTGTCAATCTCCTCCTGTCTCACTAATGGAGAGATATAAATAACAACAATATATAAGAGACGATCATTAATCAGACATACACTCACGGAAACTATACCTATCTATAGAAGTAAACATACTAAAAAAGATTACAAGAGTCAAGAAGTACAATACTAAACGCTCGGATTGTAGTCTCAACTGCAAGTAAAACACCACCCCCACAAGATCTGCCCGTGGTAGTATATGATCGGTCACTCCTGAAGACAAAGTAGTTTGAAGGGAATATTTCGGAATTTGTGATTAGGGGAGGTGAGCCATTAGGGGAGGCAACGAAATCTGTTTTTGAAATCTGTTGAAACTGTTTCGGGGAGTATCAGTATTTCTGCTTTACTGAGTTGTCCCTAACACCTTTACAGTCAGCCAAAATTTGAGATAAGACAAGTTAATTTATTTATATTGAAATTGTAGTATCATCGGCTCGAAGTAAATTAGTATCAATACCTTTAACAATGAAATATATTATCGTTCTTCTCGTGGAACGCTCTGTATATTAAAGCATGTTGCGTATATATTCAAAAGGCGCTTCTCATATTTGATAAAATCGATAGACTGCAGTACTACAAATCTTTAATATAAGTCTGTCCTGTGAAATATACATATACTGTTGTAATAACTTCCTTATATTTTACACATCCGATAACTTCTGATAGAAATTCACCTTATCCTCTGAATCCCAATTCCCAAATGTTATTTATAATAATACATTTTTAAATTATTGCCAACTTGGCTTAGTAATCCCTAACAAAGCATACCAGAAATGCCTTTACATTATTTGGGTTTTGATAAAAAAAAATAGGACTTTCTCTCATGTTATGCGAAACTAAAAAGCAACGACTAATGACTGCTACAGCGTCTGGAAGTGAGATCAAGGAGGTAACAACGGTAATTTGTTCCTTTGTTCTATTATTTTTTTGTAAATTAATTCACTTTGCTGTAATCATTTAACAGACGTCTCATAAAATCCGTTAGAGCTTTTTATTGTTTTGTGTTAATTTCTGAACCTCTTTCATGGTAACCTGTTTCAAGCGTGTTAGCCAGTTTGCTGAAATGATTGCCACTCTTTGTGTTTCAACCGTTCATCAGCAACAGCTTAATTATGACTTTTTTATTCGCATCACACACGAGCTTCATTTATTCTCAGCATAAGGGTCGGTCTGGACATTTTACAACCTTCAATTCCATTAGTAGGAAGTATACCGTAGGTACATGTTTCTCATGCGTAGATATATTCAAGAAAAGTTAATTAACATTAACATCACAAAAATTAAAACCTGGAATTAAATACTTTTTCCCACGATCAATAAAATTGAATTTACCTAGAAAATATTTTCCATGAATTATAATATAACTATAATATATCTTATAGTATATAATATTATAAATTAATAAATAACTTTCCGGGCTATTTACGCTCTAACCTATAGGGCTTCCTGAGGCAGACCTAACACGCAGAGCCATCCAGTCATCTCGAAGCTGTAGACAACGCTGTTTCGGTCTCTTTATGACCTCATCAGTACAGCACATCGAGAAATAACTAGAGGATGCATGCCAGGCCAGTCCAGGAAGCAAACTCTTAAATGAAGAATTGACACGGAACTCCGTGACTTCAAGAGCTGATTCCCATCTACCGATGGAGACAAGAAGCCCTAGGTTAGAGCGTAAATAGCCCGGAAAGTTATTTATGAATTTATAATTCACCGCTCTATTAGTATTATTATTATAATATTATACATACAGTGTGACCCATTTGTTCTTGAAACACCCTGTAGAATCTTAATTTATGGTGCGATTTAAAAAAGAAATTTCTTTTAAATCATAGAGCTTGATAAACTATATTTTGGGAGCAAAAAGCGTCTCATTCCTACAAAATCCAAGGCCCACTAGATCAGTGTTTAGTTTACGTGTAAAATCTCAAAAATTCATATTAGCGATTTTTTTAGAAAAAAACTGGGCACGCCACTGGATTCACCAGCCCTCAAAACGGTACTATACTAAATTTTATTGGAAATGTGAAAGAGTAATAAGGATCTTGTAGTTGGTTATTTTAGAAATTCATAATAATAATTCGAATTTTCATAAATTAATTCGAAAAAGTCAAAAGCTATCATAAATAAAAATAAAAAAAAAGTAAAAAAAATAAAAAAATAAAAAATAAAAAAAATAAAAAAAAATAAAAAAAATTTAAAATCAAAAAATTAAAGTAGGTACCTACCTACATTATCACCAACTAGACGTACAATTTCTATTTTGTTTCTCAAAGTTATGTTATCCATGCTTATTAACACTAGACATGCACGTTATACTGCATTATTGGAATTATCTTACAAATTTATTTGTCACTTTTGACAGTTAGATACTTAATAAGTTTTTTTTCATGGATAGCTTTTGACCTTTCCGAATAAATTAATGAAAATTCGAGTATTATTATGATTTTCTAGACTAACTGCAAGATCCTTATTACTCTGACATTTCCAATAAAATTTGGTACAGTACCGTTTTGAGGGCTGGTGAATCCCGTGGCGTGCCCAGTTTTTTTCTAAAAAAATCGCTAATATGAATTTTTGAGATTTTACAAGTAAAGACTGATCTAGTAAGCCTTGGATTTTGTAGGAATGAGACGCTTTTTGCTCCCAAAATATATCAAGTTTATCAAGCTCTATGATTTAAAAGAAATTTCTTTAAAATCGCACCATAAATTAAGATTCTACAGGGTGTTTCAAGAACAAATGGGTCACACTGTATATTATCAGAATCACCGTCTAATAGAACGCGAGAAGTGGGCTAATTGTGTCAGATTATATTGATTCCAAAAAATTCTTCCAGTCTAAATAAAGAACTTGCCTGTGTGTCCCTATGGATACTGTAAGTACTCCAGCAGCAAGGCTCCACTTGGTTGGAGTCGAGACCCCAGAACTCCAACTCCTCCTCGAAAAGCGGTCCGCACACGTTGGTAGGGTAATGCAGCTTCCCCGTCCTGAAAGAAATATTAAATATTTGTATGCGATAGTAATTAATATTATTATTAAAAAAAAAAAACAATTTTATAATGATCCTTGATTAGTACCACGGAGTAAGATAATAAGGTGAACGAACGGGCGCTGTATTTTTAAAGTTAGCCAGGAATATTTTTTTTTGCATTCAAGTGATAATCAAAAATGGGTAGAGTGTGTTATTGTGTAATTGTGGAAGTTGATACGATGAAACTGCCACTGGCTGGCTTCCCAAAACTTACGACTTACTTGAACTACTCTTTCTAGAGATCTGAAATTCAGAATTAAACTCATGCACCTGCAGCTAAACTACTAAGTTCAATATGTCTCGTTGTTTGAATTTTCAACAAATATTGAAGGATATTATCACACAGTCAATCCACATTGCCGATGGTAAAATCACCAAGAAATATTAAGCGATTACAAAGTCACTTACAAATTTTCGTATCAGCGCCTGTCGTTACTGACTCATTTATAATTCCGGCACATGCGTTCGATTTTCGCCCATTAATACACCTGCGTAACAAACTTACAAAGAGATTTGTTACATGAGGGTTATAAGCCATCAAGAACATTGAGTGATTAATGCCCTCATCATAATCGCAGTAATTCCAGTTCAGTCCCCCTGAAAAATTTAGACGAACTTATCTTGGTCAGATTGTTCGGTCATAATTTTCTCTAATCCTATAAATTTATTTTTCAATTTTTCAATCTCAGCTCAATTTTTTCTCAATCTCAAACTTAATTTTTCAACTCAGTAGAGCTGTTCGGCGAATTTTCTTATATCATTTTTAATTTTACTTGTGATAGGTGTCGCACTAGGAAGTATAATGAGATATCTCAGGTACGATTCATGATAGCGCTTGCCCTAGTTTAAAACGATCGGCAGCTTTGAATCGAGCACCAACACCGGCCCTAACGTGACGATGTCCGCTACCGTTTAAAGCTCCCGTCTGGTCACCTTATATATCTTACAGCGTGACTTAGTACTAAAAGTGGTTGAAAATGCTTTTGATTGGCTATTAATATAGATAAGGTAATTAGGAAGGACTTCGCTGACGGTGTTTGCCAACGTTTGAATAATATGAAGTTCAATTTCGGGAATTTTTTTTCTAGGTCTGTTATTTTCAAGTCAAATAGCGCATACAGTACCGCATTATTTAACCATCTTGAATTTACCAATATTATAATCTTTTATAGTATCTAAGTACATTATATGAAATGCCACAAGGAGATACACAGTTTCGAAATCAATCTTATATATAATAATATAGACGGTTTCCTCTTTTATATTTGGTTAGGTGTCAGAGATTCCATTAATAAAATAACGTTTCTATGTGTTTAATAACCCTTATCGCGATTTAAGGATCTAATAGAGACAGTTCTGTCTTTTGAGCCACCAGGATATTTATAGCCAGAGCTGGTAAGAAGATATTAATGATCAAGAATTTAGGTACCTACTAAAGCCGGGCAGTTCCATTATTTTAACCTTAACGACACACTTAGATGAAATTGCCGAGCTAATATCGCATTTTTAGGGCGCTAGAGACAGATTTTAGTTAAGTATAAGAAATATACTGCCGTGAAACATAATTTGGGTCCACATGTGAAGACGTAAGTCGATTAGTTACAGTTATTAATTAACGACATAGAAACAGGAAGATCTTATTAGCAACAATAATATGTTTGGTGAAATTCTTGTGATATATTTTCTTCTACAGGATGCCAGTTTTTATAGCCAAAACTCATAAGGATCTCGATTAATCTCCAGAGATACAAAATACGGTAAATTATGACAAAGTAGCCTAATTTTGTGTTGAATTGTAGCCTGGAAATAAATTTAAGATAACTACTTACAGTCGCTGAAATATGCTGAAAAATATCGAGATTGCTTATTTTGGAAGTATCTTTTTTATTTTTGAAAATAAATTTACAATTCAGGCAATACATTTCAAATATTTTCAAAGCCGACTAGATCGTAGAATTATCATGGTAATTTTTTTTTTTTTTTTCTTTGAACCGTTATATTTTTATTCATGTCATGCCAAATGTCATGTCCGTCAAATTCCCAAAACAAACTTTTCAAAATTTGATTCTCTTTTTTTCGATTAAAAAAAAAAACATTTTTTCGCCGAGTGATGTCATAAGCAAAAACCGATAATCCTATATGAAGAAAATAATATATCACATGATACTTATATGAGATAAATATAAAAATAATACCAGAAAGAGACAGAAAACATGCGTATCTTAGAAAATACTTTACCAAGTTAAGGATTAATAACCCACTTCGTATCTCTTTAATAAGATAACCGAGAGTTCCTCTAATATATGCGCTCTCTAGATAAAAGTGTATAAAAGTTCTAAAAGTGGAAAAAAATGCGGAAATTAATATCAAAATCTAATTTAAAGATGATGTGGATTTCCTCGTTAAAGTATACATTTCCTGGATACGTTATAAAACAATTTCACAAATTTTCTATATTTAAACACTGGAATTACTTTCGAAGTATCCAATCTATAGAACGGATATCGAAAAGATATCTGCACGGTAGAAGGGCAGAAGGTGGCAAGATTGCTAATTATAGGAGTTGAGTAAGAGGATATCGTCTTGACTCTTGGGGCTTTCCGATGTTTGTCCTCGTTATAGATGGCTACTTCAACGACGTAAATGTGCTTGGGAAATCCTGCTCGAGGGTGCACCGAAAGCTGACCCTGCCGCAAAACATTTGTTACCTCAAATGTATCGAAGAGCACTTTACGATCTTAGGATTTTCCTATCTGGAAACTTGCATGGGATATTTTTAGGGGAACTAGTTTTTCTTTAATAATTATAATTTTCACGCATTCTGGTATATACATATAAAAAAAGTTAATCATTGCAAAATAACTTCCTCCAACAATTTACTTTTCTATTAAATATTCGTTTAATATTGTCAACCTCTTCTTTGATATTATTAATGATGCTTCTTTACATCACAAAGGGCGTACTATAAATAACTTTATAATTGTACAACTAATTTAATTAGGGTTGCTATTATTACCTCACATTAGTCGGTTGAGGAAACTATTCATAATTAAATCGTACAGCGACGACAGTCGCAATGTTATGAGCACATTTTCAAGCTGAAAGTCTTATTTTACTGATCGTTATAATATAAGTTTTGTTGTTTTCCAGATGAATAATACGCAAATATTTCCAGGGTTTTGGACACTTTGGAACACTGGGAACAATAATTACTTTTTTTTAAGTAAAACCTTCTCGTATAAATTGTTTATATTTTGGTTCTTTTTCTACACATTTTGAGCAAGTTATTCTTTGAAATATGCTGTTGAGGATTAACGTACTGTTACTCTGACTGCTGGACTTTAATTTATGGATATTTTCCATTCGCGTTTTTTATCTAGAGACATATTACAATTCAAAAAGTTCCAAAAGTCGTAATCTTATGAATGCTGATGTAATAATTTTCAAAGCTAAATACTATGAATATTCCTCTCTCTCTCTTACATACGCTTTCGGCTCCTTATGCTAATGACTTTGGCAGTTTTGAACTGCTATACATTTTACTCACTCAGTTTTCACTGGCTCAATATAATTTATGGAAACTTATGCCTAGTTCAGACTAAATTTATAAATTTTTGGCGAAAAATAGTGGAAAATAGTGGAAGTAAAGAAAAAAAATATTTCAAGAGATTTCTACGCTGTGATTTATAAACTACTGTTACGAAAAGGACCCGGGCCCGATGATCTGGTGCGAAAAGCCACGGTGTGATCGTCTATTTATCTCTGGGTTTCCCCTAATAGGACCGCTGTGTTTTCCTACGTTGTCATTACCGTAGTCACCCCTGCTCTTTGATTGAGGTATGCCAGGATTACTATGGCCGAAACGGATGCGCAAAAGAACCTACTATGACTCATGGTGTTTCGGTTTCCTATACCGGGAAGAAGTAGGTACCTAATATTATTGGTGCTGCCGTCTGTTTCCTTCCTAATTGTTTTGCCTGATTTAAAATGGGACCTGCACACGTGAATGTTGCGAATCGGTTTGATTATTTATTTATGTGAATTTTGTTTTGAAGAGACCTTCCCTAACTGGTTGTATGTGGAAATTCAACTGGCGTTGGTGGGGGTTTATGAATCAGTATAATTTATTTATTTGGATTTCGTTTGAAGAATGATTTGTTCTAACTGATTGTATGTGGAAATTTCCCTAATCGTAAAGGAAAGAGCGTATGGAGTGCATAGAATCTACCGTCTCGTTTACGCTCCTTTTGGATAGGAAAATTCACGGTTTTTCTGGGTTGATTGGATAGGAAATTTGTAGCGAGTGCATAGAAACTACCATCTCATCTACAAATTTGGTTGAAAGAATGGCAGACCTGGAGTGCGCTAATAAAAGCCATCTCGTTGATCTTCCAAGCAAGGGTTAAGGAATATGACAGAGCTCGATCGAAGTCTGATCTCACTCTGTTTTTCTGGGTTGATTGGTTAGGAAATTTGTAGCGAGTGCATAGAAACTACCATCTCATCTACAAATTTGGTTGAAAGAATGGCAGACCTGGAGTGCGCTAATAAAAGCCGTCTCGTTGATCTTCCAAGAAAGGGTTAAGAAATATGACAGAGCTCGATCGAAATCTGACCTCACTCTGTTCCGAGCAGTGGTAAGCCGTTTGCTTTTATAGATGCCGCAGCCCGCCTTCTAAACACCACGCAACAATGCACCTTATTGACATTGCCTCATGCCGTGATTTATTCCTTAATCGTATTTCCCTAATTACGAGACTTAGCGATTTGACCTCGCGGCTACCTTACTGAATTGTCCTAAACCTGAACTACCTAAATTTTCCTTCAAATCGGTCAACGCGTTTAGGTACTTCTATTGTACCTAGTTATTATAATTACACCGGCTCAACTTTCACTTCGCGTTTACACCTGCTTGCCGTTTAGGGATCGTGCTGTATTTCCGGTTGCCTTCATTTATTAATTCGCTCTATCGTTTGATTTAATTTTCATTATCGTAGATGGTATAACTAACGAGTTACCATTGTCTCTGCAAAGGCTTATTGTTTGATTCTGATTCACATTCCTTCACCCGGTCTGTTTCTAGGTCAGCTCAACCTTTCAATCGGCGCGGGGTGTATTCATAGAGGCATCTGGCAATATTTATCTACCCTTGCGGTGGCCGTCTCTTCGATGTTATTAAAAGTGCTGGGACTCCACTAGCTAGAGCGCTTCTATTTTTCTGAATATTTAATGAGCTGACGGGGATCGTTTACTTGATGTAACGGCGGGTAGCTGTATTTCAATTACCTTACCTAATTCTTGCACTATTTGCTTTTTCGATTTGAGCTGATTTAACGAGGGAGACGGAAATATTTCCCTTATCATCCTACCTAGGTGCGATCAATTTCACTACAGAGTACCAAATTAAGCTAATCTTCAACCCTCTCGTCGGGTATACGTCACAAAAATTATAAAGACTTATAGTTATATTACTTCATTAGCATTTTTGAAGTTCCGATTTAAATTTTCCCAAAACTACCTATCTCAAAAATAGCCCAGTCAATTTATTCATAATTTCTTGCAAAATATCATGTATTCTGATTTTTGAATATGTTGCTAGGACCATTGTTGGTATTAAAAATACCAATTTTGTACCAACAAAGTTTTTGTGTGTTTTATCACCCAAACCAGACGCTTCAAAGAAAAGGAAATATTCTTAATTTTAAGTCAAAATTTATTATTGTAGTTTCAGTCGGTTTTTTTTTATAATTTTTACAAGTAATAGATATTTATTTCTTTCCCTCCCGTGCTAGTTCATGTACCTTCATGTACAGTTTGTTGGAGCATTATTATGGCGGTACTCCGCTATAATACTTAGAGAGATGGCGACAAAAATGTCGTTTCTCCCAAATGAAACAAAAGCCGCCTTTTACCCAAATTTTCCCGAGGGATTTATAAAAAATCTCTACAATTTCGAAGAAAACTACTTGGAGGACATCTAGTCAACCCCCCCCTTCTCTCTCTCTCTCAATTGAGGGACTTTGATCTCAATAGATGCTTTCTATTAAACTAAAAAATAAAATTTACAAGTTTTATCAGTCTGTATATTTATTAGAGTGGTAGGACACCCGAGTAGGTGGTAACCAAAATTTAACGACAAAATAATCCAGAATTGTTGTAATATTGCTGAATTCGTTTTTGACAATTTTACAAAATTTCGATTTTGCGTTCTGCAGAAATCAATAGCTATTATAGGTAAGTATTCACATACTCTGTATGTAGTCATTGATATAATGATAAGAACTGCAGTACCACTGCACTGCGTTAACCAAAGCTCTAGCAGGCAAAGGGTAATAATTGAACGTTTAAGCTGCAGCTATTACAGGTGTTTAGCGTGATAGAGCAGTAATTGCATTCCTGGATTCAGCAACTTCATTATTGACATTTGTGTCGGATTGGCGGCAACCGCAGAATGCCAATGGAGTCACGGAATCCCTCGCAATCTGCCCAAATTGCGACATAGGACAGTACAGGAAGTAGGGGACTCCGGTTTTGTAAAGGGCTTCAGAAGCCGCACCGTTTTTACATGCCAAATCTGCTGAAATACACACATCGTGCCTGACAAGTGTTATATCTGAACGTACTGACAAAAGCATCATGTCTTGTCACGTAGGCGGAGATTTTCGCCCTCGCTCTTAAAATACAGTCAACCTCATGAGTTGTTTCTGTTTTTTGAACCTTTTTTATTACCTATTAGAAGATTTTATTTTATTATTGGTAACCTATAATGTTTTGTTAAAAACCGTCTGAGAGTGCTCGAATCCAATATTAAAAAACCTTCTTGCGCATCAATCGCAGAAACAGTGTATTTTTATGCGATTCAACTATGAAAATTTTTGCCGCCTTTTAAATTGGCTTTCTGAATTTTTCAATAGTCAGGTCGAATTTACGTAGTGGTTTACTGTGAAAATTTCATTTCATTTCGTTTGAAAGCGTGCCATAAAATAGATTTTTACATATAATAAACCAAAAAAAAAATTGGCAAAATTTAACAATTTCGTCTCTTGTCCTATATACCCGCCACTGACTAACTTTAAAAAGTTACAGGCGAGTTCTGAAAACCGAACATTTGAAATTTTAGAGAAATAAAAATCATGTAAAAAAATTCGAAAAACTCCGCCATTTCTCTTATTTGCTTCTTTAAATTTTGGAGAGTTACAAGCTATTAGTGTAGTTGTCTACTCCGAAAATTTCAGGTAAATTCCCTCTAAAATGTGCTCATAATCAATTAAAGAAATTTAGCCATTTTTACCATTTTCTTATCCACGCCACTAGCTTACTAATGAAAATAATAAAAATTTTATTGCATTAATTCAAATTTCAAATCATTTTAATCCAATCTTGTTAATACAGGTTCGTAGGAGTTTTTATTTTCTGCAATTGGGGTTGGCAGGAGCAGTCATATCTGCATGGGTGGTCTCGCCCTAGCCGAGCGCGATGAAAACGGTGCGCTGGTCTGGTGCTGGTGCTGGTTTTAAATCAAGCAGTCCCGGGTCTGAATATTACATTCAATCGTTAAGTTATTAAACAAGCCTTTAATTGTCATCCTCATTATTTTGTTGTGAAAAGTTTTCTTTCTATATTGCTTATACAGGGACTAAAAAATAGCCTTTTTCCCTAAAATTCAAAAAGCCGCCATTTTGAAACGGCTCGATCGATTTTGCTCAAAAATGCAATACCAGACCACTACTTGTGGATAATATCTTCTTCCCATAAAAATTTCAGCCTCCTAGATTGAAAACTGCTACCAGAAAACCGTGCCACAGGACCGGATGTTTCGAAATTTTAAAGGACACCCTGTAGAAGTAACGCGACTTTTGAAAAATTTTTCAACGAAAATTTAACGTCATCCCAAAGTTTCACAAGAGTAAAAAATTTCTTCCACTAATCTTGAAAGATGAAGCTACTAGAGCGTTTTTAAAATTTTAGAGAAATTTACATCATGTAAAATAAATTTAAATATCTCCGCCATTTTTTTTATTTGATCCTTGAAATTTTCGAAGATTAAAGAGTATTAGTATAGTTGTCTACTGTAAAAATTTTAGTTCAATTCCCTCAAAAATGTGCTCAAAAACTGTTACAGAAATTAAGCCATTTTCACTCTTTTCCTACCCACGCCACAGGCTTATTAATGAAAAAAATTCAAATTTTTTTGCATTAACTCAAATTTCAATTAATTTTCTTTCAATCCTGTTAACTTGATGTGAAAGTTTTTTTGCCATCTTGCTCATACAGGGATTCAAAAAATAGTAAATTTTCCGCAAATTCAAATAGCCGCCATTTTGAAATGGCTCGGCCGATTTTGCTCAAGTGCAATACCAGACCAGTCCTTGTGGACATCTTACTCTCACAAAAATTTCAGCCCCCTAGATTGAAAACTGCGGCCAGAAACCGTGCCTCATGGACCGGATTCTTGGAACTTTGAAAGGACACCCTGTAGAAGTAACGTGACTTTTGGATATTTTTTCAACGAAAATCTAAAGTCATTCCTCAGCTTTACAAGAATCCAAAATTTCGTTCACTAATCTTGAAAGATAAAGCTACAGGAGCGTTTTGAAACTCGAAAAATCGTGATTTTGGAGAAATAAATATATATATATATATAAATATATATATATATATATATCGTGGGCAGGTGAATTTTGGAAAACCACTTTTTCGTAATCTGGGGGTCATGATCGGTGGACATTTGATGAGTTTGGGTGATTTTTGGAAAGTGATGTCGTCCTCAATAGTGTATTTTTTTGTTAAAAAATACACTAACAGCGCGTGTTTTAAAGTTACCGTGAACAATATCGACGCAATCGGATAAACGTGCCGGTTAACAATGTCTTATGTCAACTTTTTAATTATTGTTTTAACCGGAAATACCAAATATAATAATAATTAGTGACAGATATTTGAAAATTGTAATTCAAATATTCAACAATTTATGATTTCAAACTGTACCAATAATAAAAAATAGCGTAAAGTATTCGTGGATAAAGGGTCTTAAAAACACTCGCCCTACTTCTAGCATTATTTGCTTAGTTTTGCATACACAAGGGTTCCAAAATACCCCTTTTTGAAAAATTCAAATAATTTGAAACAACTCCGTCGATTTTGCCCATGTGGGGTCTTACGAACTTTCAAGGACACGCTATATACAAACCACATCTAACTAATAATGTTAAGGCCGTCACAGACTCTCAGTGCTGCAGTAATTGCTTGCGCAAACTATGGTCGTAAGATTTATCGCTGCGTTAGTGCTGCAAGTCGTAAGACTTAAATAAGTCTTACTAACTACTTGCAGCACTTAAGGCAGGCACAGACGCTCAATATTTTCTTGCGCAAACTAAAGTCGTAAGATTTATCATCGCGTCCTTGGTAATGAAAGTCGTAAGACTTAAACCGAATAAGTCTAATTGCAGCACTAACGCAGCAAAATAAAACGTCACGTTTAAAATACATTTTTGAAAACATTTCCCTAAACGAGGCCTGACCTTGAAAAAAGTTATTCTTTGTTTTGTGCTTAAAATACGTTTTCTACATGATGTTCGATTTTGGTAGTCCAGTTACTAAACACCCAAACAGTTACGTGAAAAGCTACTTGTGTATTTTATGATCACATTTATAAACAAAGGAATCCAGAAACGTAACACTCAGCAGACTTGTGAAATGCTACTAATATAGCATAATTCGCGTCTTTAAATTTATTGTGAGATTACAAATATTTTGAGACGGATAGTCCGAATTCCTCGCAATGAAGCAGTTGGCGTTAATTGCCAGAGGTGGCTGCTATGAAGTTTTATCGACTGAACTCTTGAGAGATTCTCCAACTTTACACTTAATGTCAAGAGTTCCAGACAATTATTCGAGGGTTGGTATAAGTAATAATAAAGTAGTAATTAGATGTTGATTCACTAAATAATCAAGTGTTACGTTAGGGAAACGTCAAGATCACGAACTCATCTGAAAGGGAACCCCAATGAAAGAGCCTATTTAGGGATTCGCTCTGACAAAGCAGCTCCCAGCGATAAGTGGTGTGCCAGAAGTCACAATAATATATCAAATAAAAAAAAATCCCATCGAAAGCTTTGATTGCAAAAACTGTTTGTATCGAAATGAGTGCGCTCAAATCCGCAGTGACCGCAAGAAGATTTTCAAATCCACCTCAGTGCTTATTAGCTGAGCTTATTACCTCGAAGCGGATACATCTGAAAAGAATTGAGATGTTCAACATAATTATTTTTTTTTTTTACTTGAGATGACCTTTAAGATCATGTCATCAAAATATTCTTATTTATATTCTTACGTATAAAATATACCTTACTATTTAGACAGGGTGAGTCATGAGGAATTTTAAAAACTTCTATCAAATGTACAGTCCCTTTTTTTAAGGGTTACATGATATATAAGTACTCCCCTTCTCTGTTAGAATACAGGGTGAGTTGTGAATTTTTTTTTAAATGTTCATTTGGCTATATGCGTATAGGTACACGGATCTTTAGAATTTTCAAATTTTTGGGTGAAACTGTACACTGTTATCTATACTGCAACTGTAAACTCTAAACTTGGAAATTCCAGGATTGGCTCAAGAAAAATTAATTTCGAAGGCTGAGGAGAGTTTGTATATTCATCATGTATCCGATTTAATTGATTTTTAAAATGCAGAAATAGACGATTAAAACTGTGTATGTGAAATTTTTGTCACACTTTCGTGGCATTTTTTAAAACGATGGAATCTGATCATAACTGACCAAAATGATCGAATCTGTCGTATCACGGCATAATTATTGTCATAATTTAAAATAAACGTTATGAATTGAAGTATTTTCTAACATCCTTAAGAAAAATTGTTTGGGAGAGTTCTTACTAAGAAGCTAAAAAGTTCGCCCTGTATATAATTTTTAAGAAGGTAATTATCGATTTTGAAATACGCAATTTTTATTGTCTATTTATGCAATTTTAAAATCAACAATTACATTTTTTTTAAATCACATGTAGGGTGTTCTTCTCTCTAAGGAGTATACCTATACGAGCTCTCTCAATCAATTTTTCTTAGACCAATGCTGGAATTTAAAAGTTTAGAGATCCAAAATATTAACAGAGAAGGGAAGTTGATACTGTAACGAAATCCGAGGCTTTCGTTGATAATTATTATTTATTTCATTCTTAGAGGGGTTTATCTGGAATGATACAGTTTTTACGACAGTGATTAGCAGGTTATCTCCACCAGCACCGGCTGTATAAAGAGCACCAGCTGAAGACTCGATAGAGTGCATCGTGAGGAATTGACTTGCGAACAACTCTCTCTCCTAGGTGAATTGAGCCCGGAGATAAGCTGGGGCATGTAGTGAGTGCCCCATACAGTATACATAGCCGGATACAGTAGGTCGATGAACTGAGTTGACCGAACCGTAACCCGGCATCGGAAGCGCGACCAGAGTGAAGGAGCTCTGGCCGGCGACCGATCAGAATAGGTAATTAACCGGAACTGCATTGAGGTTCCGGCAGATTCCTTTATTCCCTACCCGGCCTGTATTGAGGGCCGGATCCAGTAACAGACGTCCCGAGGTCGTAGCGAGGCATCGGGAACGCCTTTTTGTTTCAGAGAGCGCCTGCCAACGAAGGTAAGGGCCACCCCCTTTCTCTCACTCAGAGGACGGAGCAACCCTAAGATCAGTTGTATGGATAAAAGTACTAGATCGATTTATTGTAAATATACTTCTTTTGTAAATAAACCCTAACTATTTAATCGACTTGTCACGGGTACAAAGGGGCAAATATCCATTCCTGGGAACTCACCTCTACCCACAGAAAAATCCCGTTACAATACTTTTTAAGGGCCAAATGATATTCTCCTTAAGGGACTCTACAAATGGTAGAATTTTGTAAAGTTTCTCATGACTCACCCTGGTTATTTAAAGAAATGTTAAGCTAGTATTGGCTGTACTTGTTTTAAAAGTAAATTTAAATTATTAATATTTAAATTACTTACTTATACAACGTACGCCGCACAAAACGAAAAGAGTATTGGAATTGGGACGTAACATCGTTTAAAATTTATGATCTGATATTTTATTGTTTTGGGACAAAACCTCATTTATGTAATAATTTTTCCTTGTTCCCCAATCCCCGGCGAAATAACTGATTAAAAAATAACATTTATTTTCAGTTGTGGCATGCAGCTTTTTCTCATGCATCTGCTCCTATCTACAGTGAGAGTTTCTTAAGGCAGAACATAGGAAATGGACTTGAGAAAAGTTGCTATGGAAATCGATCCGTTGCCAGGCAAAGTTGTTAATGCTTTGCGATAATACCGCCATTTCAAATTTAATTATTAATTTGACGTTTATGAGTAAAACTTTCATCGGTTACATGTTAGCGTAGGTATACGTACTTATTGTCATCAAAAATGTATACAACTGACGAGAAAATTAAAATGTACACATGGTACACCAGTGGCTTTTCTTTACGTGAAGTTTCTGCAATATTTAGTGTCGAGTACCCAAATAGGTCAGTTCCAAGTCATTCTTCAGTGCAGAGAATAGTGGATAAATTTGCACAAATTGGTTGTGTTAATTCTGATCACTGTAATCAGCGTAAACGAGCTGCAATAGTTTTAACCGAAGAAACTGAAATCAATATTTTGGCTTCGGTAGAAAATAATCTAGAAATATCTACAAGACAAATTGCAGCTGAACAGGCCGTAAGTCAAACGTCTGTTATTCGAAGCTTGAAAAAGCATGGATATAAATCATTTAAATTCCAAAAACATCAAGAACTTAGACAAGTTGATGTCGAAAGTAGAATCGTTTTTTGCGAAAGGATGTTTGAAGACATTAATATGGACCAAAATTATTTGAACCAAATAATATTCACAGATGAGTCAACATTTGTTAAACATGGCGAACCAAATTCACAGAACTGCAGATATTGGGCTAAGGAAAATTTGCACCGGTACCATGTCACTAGGACACAATATCCACAGAAAGTAAATGTGTGGGCTGGAATGGTCCACAGTCACATTTTAGGACCCTTTTTCATCGAAGATACCTTAATGATAGAACGTCCAGGCATCTGTCCTGCTGGAAGGAGCTTCCTGAAGGACAGTTGGACAAACCCGTCAGTCCTGCTGGCAGTACGTTATTTTTAAATATGAAATGTCCTGCCAGAAGGACGTGGAAAGCTTCCGGCAGTACAGAAGAACATACCATGGGCGGGTTAGATGATTAATTTTTTATTTTTAAGAAATAAAAATCTAGTTTACTGAGTAACGTATTTATTCATAAAAAAAACAAGAACATTCTTTAAAATATAAAATAAAATTCTCCGCTCGTATTGCGCTGAAATCCTCGCAACGTTGCCACATACAAGTCGTTCTCCAAATTCTCTTCCACTAAGTGAGATCATTGGTCAGGGTAGGTATTTTTTCCCTGAAATTTCAAGAAAATGAATTTTTTTCCTTACCTGACTTCTTTCATTTTCTTGAAATTTTATTAAGGAAAAAAATACCTACACTGACCAATGACCTCACTTAGTGGAGGAAAATCTGGAGAACGACTTGTATGTGACAACGTTGCGAGGATTTCAGCGCGATACGAGCGGAGAATGTTCCATAGGTAGTAAACGTAAAATACCTAACCTATAATAAACTAGCGATACGTAGCCTGTAGCGTGTAATACCGAACTATTATTATTAGCTATTTCTGTATATAAGTTATTTTCAAGCTCCGAATTAATTTTATTATTTTATTACATGTTATGTACTTTTTTATATATTGTCTACTTACCATGTTTTTTCAGCAATTTAATATCAATTTTAATTTTCTCATTATCGAGATCCCATAGAACGGTAGCAACAGACCCACTTATGTTCGTTATAGTTCCATAACACTCCGCCCTTAAATAATTTTCTCCAAACACTGACTTACACCATTGGTAATTGGGTTTTTTATCAAAATTGGTCGCTTTTGTGCTGACTCTATCATCAATATGATAAGAATTTTGTAGAGACATATTATTTGTACCTATTATGTACAGATGGGTACTTTACACGCCGCTGTAACTGCGTACACTGATGAATAAATTATACTTCACCTCGTATCTTTGTTACTAAAAGTCCTAACGAGATGAGACTTTCACATCAAATAGGCAAAATTTTACCACGGAATCAATGGTGAATATTTCGTCCGTCAGGGAGGTCGAGATCCCATTGAAAACAACGGTGTCTGAATTGGGTACTGCTAGCAGGACAGCGCGTACTGCCGGTAGGACGCTTGGACACTCTATCATTAACCTCTGAACGGTATATGCAGCTACTGCAAGAAAAAATCATTCCGGCCATAAATAACCTACACCTAGAGGGCCCCTTATGGTACCAACATGATGGCGCGCCTGCCCATTTTTCCCGGCAAGTTCGAGATCTGCTTAATGCTCAGTTTCCTGGCAGGTGGATAGGAAGAGGTGGAGTAATTGAGTGGCCGCCTAGGTCACCAGACCTAACACCTATGGATTTTTTTTACTGGGGAAAAGTAAAGTCATCTGTTTATAACGCCATTCCTATCAACGACATTGAAGAACTCAAGCAAAGGATACGTAGAGCATCAGAGGAAATATCGCTTGAACATTGCAGAAATGCGATAAATGAATTCTACAATAGATTAGGATTTTGTTTGTTGGAAAACGGTGGCATTTTTGAAAATTTGTTGTGAATTTTTAGTTTTCACGTACAGCTTAGCAAATACTTGGAAAATATTACTTGATCCTTCATAGTTGTACTTTTCTAGGACGCAAGTTAACGGATGTTTGGTTATAATTTGTTCAGATAAACATTTTTGTGAATTCTTTCTCTTAATTAATAAACCGTAGTATTTTTATATTATTTTAGAATAATAATTAACACACTGCATAAATATTTAACTTACAATTATTTTGTTTCTTTATAAGTCTTTATAAGTAACCTTTTTTGTATTTTGAAATAATTTCTATTCGTTCTAATTTAAAAAAATAAAATAAAAAATTATTTATTTCATTGACTTTCAATACAGAATCCCTATGTTCTATTTTAAATAACTCACTAATGCTAAATTTGACAATACTCGAACGTTACCATAACTACGGCCATGTTAAATTCGCTATGTTCCATTTTAAATGGTTCAACAACGTTAATTAGACTGCGTCATATATTTTCGAATGTTCCGCGTTATGTGGTTCTCACTGTATAATAAGTATTAATAGAACCAGTAAGACTTATGCGTACCTACCTACTTTTCTGAAATTTTAGATTTTTTTAATTTCATCTATCTGTAGAATAATCCTAATGGATCGTTATTTCCAAGATTATACAATGACTTTATTATGAATATTTAACAGGCATTAACGAGCTTATAATTCGGATCTAAAAACTCTTGCAAGAATATGCCTTCGCATTTAAATTATGTAAAGCTTTCAGTATTTTAAAAAGTACTTATAACATCCTATTGTTGCGTGATGTTCAACAAAAAGAAGCCGAGGAGTAAAGCTGGTTTAAAAACTTTTTAAAAGAAAGCCACCTTTTCTTCTCTTCAATCCTTTTAATGCGAGTGATGAAAAAAATGGGATGAATAATTCTATTCTTTAGTGTTAATGTTCCGCATTAATTTATATTGTCTATAGCATGTTCGTATTTTATATCCAAAGCAGGTCACTCATCTGACGAACGTTTTCATTTGTTCGCATTGCCGGAGAAATGTCATCATGTATAGGGGTGAGAGCTCAGTACCAATTTCTCACTCCCAAACGTATGAGAAATTTTTTTCGGCAATGCGAACGATTGCAAACGCTCATCATAATAATATTATGACCGGTTTATTAAATTGGTGACTGTATAGTGACTGTATCAATCTTTCACTGGGAGTCTGTGTTTTCTCTTGATAGATGTCGCTCTGTCTCGAGGTCACTGGTAACCGGTTGAATTATATTCCATATAAGGCTTTCGATTCATACAGCGATTCATATCCATCCGGACTCTCCAATATAGTACGCTGACGAGGTATAATGAGACCGAAACGGCCGTCCGTGCTTTTGGTAGTCTGGTTGGATGTGTGTTGCTGTCTGAGTCGAAACTCTTTATTTGGGTTCTCGGGCGCTCCAGACTTGACAACTGTCAGGATGAAACGAACTATTAGACCCTTAGAGGGGAAAAATAGCCGTTGAGAGCATGAGACAGTAAAAGACAACAAGGGTCGTAGGTTGAGTCGCTAGTCTAAGAGGGTCCACCATAACAAGCAGGTCAGCAGAACAACAGGTACTCTTTATTGAAAAATATAAAATATATCACAGTAGTTATTAATTTAAAAAAAAATCTCAGATGTTAATATCACAGACTCTTGAGCACGGTTAACAAATAATAAAAAGAAAGAGCGTGTAGTATATCCGAATGAACTGATTGATTAAACTTGGTAGGCAAAGGCACTTAGCTTCGCAGGGTCTCCGGTGTGAGGGTGGAAGTTTAGTTGGTGGTAAACTTCTCAGGTGTCTCAGGTAACACCAATGGGTAGCCTTCTTGTTTGAGAGAAACTTGCTTCCAGGGAAAGAATCGATTCCAGGTGAAGTTGATTACGGGGGAGAAGTTGCCTCCAGAAAAAAATCAATCCGTAGGAGACAATCCGTAGGAGAAAGAATTGCCTCCAAGAAAAAGCAAGCCAAAAACGTGGGTGATGTTTATAATAATTTACGTGAAAGTTCACGACGCCATTTCGGGAAAACTTCAGATGTTTGCGGAAACGCTCTTCCTCTAGCGAATCCCAGGAGCGAAAAAAAGAAGTCAGATCACAGGTATTTTGTGTACCTGATTTAAACTCGACAGTCGAGGTCGACGAGACTCGACAGTCGAAGTCGACGAACTCGAGACCTCCAGTCGGCCGTGCACTAAACGCCACCATCACTCACTCACTGCGCGCGCCCGCAGTTGTCTCCGTGTCGCTGGCATTTAGCCGGTACGTACAAGGTGTACGTTACAAGGACGATGGGTTAAAACCCGACTCCAACACGACAGGCTGTTAATTGTCTTTATACTCATTAAGACCTACCTACCTATGGTGTTGTTGTGATTTTTGAGTATACTTTGGCTTTTTAATATGTATCAATCTTGTCCTAACTTAATGGGTTTAACAAAATGACAAAATGTATTCAAAAAATTACATTCATGCATTTTGGAAAAGACTGAACAATTACCTACTAGGAATAAGAGAATGTAAAAATATTAAACGAAAAACGTTGAGATGAAAATTGTATATACTTACAGGGTGTATCTTTAATATTGCGAAAAAAATTAAAGACGACAGATTCTTTGGTCAATAATAAACAAAAAAGTTTCTATAAAAGCATATTCGTAAATACACAAAAATTGCTCACGTTATTAATTATTATGATCATGAGTACCTTTTTTGTGTAGAAAATATTGGCGGTTGAAATTGCGCTTTTAAAATGCCAAATTGCCAGTGTCGTAGACACGAGGGTCAAAATAACCCCACACAACCATAAAATCTCCACCACTGGCACATAAAAAAAAATAGCTGGTATTAGAAAAGTATCTAAAATCATTGGTAAGATTTCTATAAAAGCTGAGCTCTGTATCTTATACGGTGTTCGAGATATCTCCAAAAAACTCGGAAATGGTGCATTTGCGGACAGACATTAAAGGGAAATTTTTTGTTTATTTTTGACCAAAGAATCTATGTCTTTTCTATTTTTTTGCAATGTTGAAGATAAACCCGGTACCTGTTATATTTTAAGTTCGCTTAAAAAGTTATTCGTATACCTCTCTACCAATGTTTCATGTAGGTACTTGAAATTTGAAAATTTTAAAATAAAAGACTTTAAAATTCGTCAATCTCACCTGTAGTAGTTGAGAATCTGCGCAAAAACTCCTGGATGCCTGTCGAAGAAGTATTCATTGAGTACTGGATCATAGTTGGCCAGGGCTTCGGTAAGCCTGGACAACCTCGTGGCCGGGATTTTCTTCAGCGTGGCCTTGTATGTCTCGTAGCGGATCCCACCCACATTAAGGATAATCCGGTTTTCCCCATCCATAACTCCATCTCATGGTCCCATTAGCTCAGCTCTGCAATCACTGTAATAGAAAGCAAGATGTAAATTTTCAGTTTATCCAGGGTGTAGATGAATAAATGCATAAAAATTCAGGGGGTGATCGCTTGTTGAAAGTTAAGGCGCTTTTTCAAATGAAAATAAATCATTCGCCCCTCGCCTGTTGAGATACGACATACCCGCGTTCTGGAATGGCTTTATTCTAAATTAAAACATCGGAAACGGCTCAAAATATTGCAAAACGGCTTACATGTCCCAATCTTAGCTTTTTACATGGTACATGGTGTCCTACTATGTGGTTTACATTTTATTACAGGGTTATGAAAATTTCATCTACAACATAGGATAGTACGTAAAAAGTTAAAAAATTGGAACGTGAAAGCCGTTTTCCATTTTCTTCAAAATTCAAAATTTAAGGATTTATTTGGGGGGAAGGAGTATTGGGACTTTTTCAACACCCTATATACTAGTGCTACCAAGATCCTAGTCTGCACTGCGACAGTAAAAATAAAGAATTAATTTTTTTCTTCGCACTCCATCTTTCTTTGCTAATGGCTCTTGTCGGATCCAGTTGTAAGCACTTACCTTTATTTCAAAAGGGAAAACAATATTCCAAAATAATTTTGGTTTCTCTTAACAATAATTTAACAGCCATATATTTTTCAAGTTATCGTTAAACCACTAGCTTTAACGACCACTAGCTTTAACAATGTTCAAAATAATTTTCTCGTAGGTATAATTATGTAAGTGCAATTTGTTTCTTAGGTGGCTTCAAATAGCAATTAAAAAGCTTTTTCTTCATTTTTTATCTCCAAGTAGGATCAATAACCCTCTAAGTTCTTGCCACAATCTAATCATTGTATGCACTGTCTAGTTTGGATGTAAGTATGAATTAATAATTACTAACTTAATTATTATAACTTAAATTTAACTTAAATTATAACTTTTGGTAACAAAACTTATCATTCATTCATTCATTCAACTCTCTCTCTCTCTCTCGCCTAAGTGTATCTATCTCTCGGCCTAACTTGTTTTTGCATCTCGGCCGCGAAGCATTTTACAGAGGCCCACTCGATGGTTGGTTTGCTTCGCCTTCTCGACCCTAGAGATCCTCGCTAACTCTCGCAGAAACCTTTCATTTGGTTTCACGATTACATGGAGGTTAACCTTGTGACGTGGATAGTGCTTGATGAGGAGAAATAGCGTGCCTTCTCTTGTTTGAGAGCTCCCCAAGCGATTACAGCTTCTTCCTGTTATCTCTTCTTATCTTAATATCAATCGAAGCCTGAAAGATTCAGGGTAAGTATTGCAAGAACAGGCTTATCATCCCTTAGTATTTAAATAAACGCGGATTTTATTCCAGCTTTCGTTAACCTAAATTGTTTACCTACAATTTTCGAGACATACCATTAGTTTGCATTATACCTCGCATCATAGATTTTGAAAATTATCTCAGGCATCCGCTTTAATACCTACCTTATAGATATTGTTTAATAATAGTATTTCGGAAACCATCTCTTCAAATTTATCTCGAAACTAGTTTGGATTTTAATTTTGGATTTCGTTCCTAAAAATTCATTCCAAAACTATCGCGGATCATCTAGCCTAGCGTCTTCGATTTTCTGTTGTACTGTGCCCTCATTCACACGATACAACCACCTTTTCTTACCCGAAGCAACTCCTACCACTTCATTAGGCAAAGTTATACAGCAAGTAGAGTTTATTTTCTGTCTTTTAGAACTCGTTAAAGTTTAAATTAAACAATTAAAAGAACGTAGCATCCCTAATTAACTGTTGACTTCTTTCAACTTTACTGCCCGCTTTTGTAAGGTGGCAAGAGATGCTTTTGTCGTTCGACTTATAAATTACCACATTCATAATCCGACATTTTTTAATTTATACTTTTCAGACAATGTAGGTTCGAACGTTGATCCTTCTAGGGTACCTGCATTACCGACACTTACGCTTACCATAGTAGCGCATTCACTCGTTGACGTTTACTTGACATGGGGATATGTGAACAACTGGATGTCATGTTTTTGACAAGTTTGGTCATAGGCGGAGGTAGCAAGTCGCTAAAAGGAAAGTTTGAAAAATGAAACAAAATATTAACACGAGTTGAAATCGAGGAATCCCGTTTCAATTGGTATCAAGCACATATTAAGGATTTACCTTCCAGGCTATATTATAGACTTTAGTACTTATTTGGTATAATGTTTGACTGGCGATATCTCAAGCAGCTACTGAGACACACACAGACAACAAAGTGGTCTATAGAATCTCTCATCTTTATCATCTTTTCCCTACTGATCTTTAAAAATAAAAATTACCTTTAGGAACGCGAACAAGTAGAAACCAATTTCTAATTTTTGAAACATCCTCTAACGGAGTAAAAGTTTACCATTTTTAAAAAATAAGCTGACGTAATAACAAAGTGTGTTAATTTTTAGACAGTTGCACGTTCGTGGAAAAACTGACGTTTTTTGAAGAGTATTATTTCACATTCCAAACTTTTATCCCACTTTTTGTGGGAATGAGAATGCGCTACCCTAATAAGCGTGAGTGTAGCTTCTATAAGCGTACAAATGGTTAATTTATTTAACTAAAACATTCAAAAAATAGAATATTGTATGCGTCAACTTAATGTATTATTATTATTATGCACTCTAAAGGCACCAGTAAGTTTTTCGCGTCTCACTTGTCACATCTCATTTGTCATATTTCCTAAAGCTATTCAGAGGGATGGAGAAGAACTAAAAGCGTATTAATTTCACATCATTCACTTTTGGAACACGACTCGCATGAATGGCGGTATCCGGATGTAAAGTTTAGGAGTTACGAATTTTATTTGTATGTATCGGTTTCGAACGTCCTAGAAACTTTGTGTGAGTATGAAATTGGGAGTAATGTGTCGGATGTTGAAACATTGATGGAAGAACAGCGAAACCGATATCATTCAGGGATAAACCGAACAAATTCCTTCTGACATTCTTAGAATTTGGGAAACCAATGATGCCATTGACGTTTATCGCTTTTCCATTCCATCACTCATTAACAAGTTCCAGTTTTACATAATTTTTTTTTCTAACTTCTTACATAACAGGTCTAGTGGTTATGATTGCAAAAATGGATTTTACTGCTTGTGCTTCAAAAACTCGGTAAATGATATTTCTCTTCTGAGTTATTTATTGATCGGTATTAGTGAATCTTATTTAGTAATTACTAGGATAGTGTTACGAATAAATAAAAGGGTGCATTCTGTATTAGAAAGTGGGCGGGACAGAGCAACGGTAGCCATGAGTATCGACAAGCGACGGCCCCCAGCGTTCTGTGCTGACCGGGGCGCGTGGTGGGAGGGTCAAGCCGGACGCGCCCACCAGTAAGCGACAACAACAGCTGACGTCCTGTACACTTCTGGAACCGTGATACCCCGACGGAATGATCTCGCTGAAAACCACGGGAAATCAATGGAAAATTCTGGTCATTTCCTGTGGAGAAGTTCCAGAAATGGATGTTTGAGTGTCTGGGAGCCGAAGATCTAGGAAGGGAATATTCTCGAGATTTTTCTCTTGGATTTGTTCGGGAAATAGAAGCGAGCCGTCCGCAAATCCTCCAGAAGCTACTTCCAGAGGTAGGGATGTCCTATAAATAGCCAGCAGGCAAGTGAACTGAGTCAGTTTTAGTCTAGCAGTGTACGAAGAAACAAGCGAAAGAACCAAGCGACTAGTGGCGATATAGAACAGTGCGATATTCCTAAGTGACTAGTGAAAAGTAGTAAAGTGTTATAGACCAAGTGTTAAAGCTATTATTAGGGATGTTTTAAAAACAAAAAGTAGTAGGCAGAAAAATTTGTATTGTACATAGAAACGAATTGATTGTTGATTTGTTGATTGCCAAAAAATATAATTATGAGAAATAAAAATAAATACTTGAAATAATCTTACGAGTACTTTTAAATATACAGGGTGGTCCAACTTAAAACGTCAGAACTTTACCAAACGATAGATAACGTTAAAATAATGTCAGTTTCTCTAATACACTTATAGCCGGGAAAGCTTCCTTTTCAAGATACAGGGCGTTGAAGTTTTGGGAAAAAATTAATGTTTTGTGAATATTATCAAAACGGCTGCTCTAAAAAAATTGAAATTTGGCACGCAGCATGAGCTATTATAAGCATCTTTCATGATTTACGGCTTATGATGATAAATTGCGAAAACCAGCGGCGGAGATATGGGTGTGTCATCGCCCCTTTAAAAAAAAAAAAATTGACGCCACTGACTCTATGATTACTGACAATTGTTACATTAGTTAGGTGTTGTTTATTTCTGTTATTTAATTATTTAAGTAAAAGTTATTTGATTAGAATTTGTCTGTTATTCTTAAAATGGCTACGGATATTACCTAAGAAAACCTGAATTATCTCGAAAACGGTGCGCCTTGTGAAAAAATTAGAGAGTACTTTTTTGTTCTAAAAAGCATGAGGCATTGAGTAGTATTATTAAATTTGCCATAGAGTCAGTGACGTCAATTTTTTTTTTGAAAAGGGGCGATGGCACACCCATATCTCCGCCGCTGGTGTTCGCAATTTATCACCATAAGCCGTAAATCATGAAAGATAATTAGGTCATGCTGCGTGCCAAATTTCAATTTTTTTAAAGCACCCGTTTTGACAATATTCGCAAAACATTATTTTTTTCCCAAAACTTCAACGCCTGTATCTTGAAAAGGAAGCTTTCCCGGCTATAAGTGTATTAGAGAAACTGGCATTATTTTAACGTTATCTATCGTTTGGTAAGGTCCTGACGTTTTAAGTTGGACCACCCTGTATACAGTCCACTAATTAATTAATTAATATTTTTAGATAACTGTTGAAATCATAACAGTTATTTTGGTCACTTCGAGTCGGATAAGAATTGGTTTTTTAGATATTGAAAAATAAATAATCAAAGCTTGGCGGTGGTGAATCTGCGATCAAGGAATCAAACAGCAGCGAGAATAATTAACGAGAATCAAACAGCAGCGAGAATAATTAACGAGATCAAAGAAAAATAAATCTGCGGTCCATATATTAAAGCTGATTCTGGAAGGTTGCAGCAGCATCTCCGAAGAAGAAAAGTCAAAAAGGCCAGATATTATTCCACTCAGTTCGTATTCCCAAAATAGGTACCTTATCTTTCTTACATATTTCATAATCAATCCATAGTCCCAAAATACGTCCTTAGTCAATTTCTTATAAGACATCCTTTTTATTTGTGCAATAATGTCGAAAAAAGCTGATTTGATAAAAAAAAGAGTAATCGTATTAGGGCATTTGACGAGGTTAATAGATTATGTAGAATCGATTAAAGAAATTGAATTAAATGGCGAAATAATAAATAATATTCAGTCAAGAGTAGAAAGAGCACATTCACTAATAAATGAATTTAATGAAGTGCAAGATCAAATTGAGCTAATAACGGGTAAAGGTGATGACAAAGAGAGAAATGAATTTGAGAATAGCTATTTTGAATGTTTAGGAAAAGCAAAAAATATTATTCAGAAATATGAAATGAATAATATTGTACTACCAAACGTAAATGTTACAGGAAATTCAAATTCGTGTTCCGATTTACGTCAGATTGAACAATTAAATAATAACTACTGCCAAGTAAAGCTTCCTACAATAAATTTACCTACTTTTAATGGTGACTATTGTGATTGGCTAGAGTTTAAAGAATTATTTCTATCTCTTGTTGATCAAAATAGAGCGTTGTCTGAGGTTCAAAAATTTTATTATTTGAAAACTTCTTTGTCAGATTCGGTAAAGGATAAAATAAAAGCAATTGAGGTATCAGCTGAGAATTATAAAACAGTCTGGAACATTTTGCAAAACAGATATGAAAACAAAAGTTTGATGATACATAATCACATTCATGCAATTTTTAGTATTTCTGTCCTTAATATCGAATCTCATAAAGGTCTTAGAAACCTATATGACAACGCCATTAAGCACCTCAGGGCTTTGAATACTCTTGGGGAAAAAACTGATTGCTGGGATCGATTAATAATTTATATTTTAACAAATAAATTTGATATAATTACAAGAAAAGATTGGGAGTCATATAAGTATAAGGGTGAATTACCTACACTGGATGATTTACAAAGTTTTCTTAAATCGAAGTGTGAAGTTTTAGAGAAATTAGATTTAACTAGTAATCAATGTGACAATAATTACAACAAACAAAGACCTAACAAAAATAATAATTTTAATAAGAAATTGTCTAATTCATTAGCAACAACCAGCACTAATAATAAATATAAATGTTACTATTGTAATGCAAACCATAGCATATTTAAGTGTGCAGAATTTTTAAAGCTTACTCCATTGGAAAGGATTTCGGAGGTAAAAAAGAAGAAACTTTGCTTGAATTGCATGAGGCCCTCCCATCCTTCATGGAAATGTCATTTACCTAAATGCTTAAGGTGTAATAAAACACATAATACGATTTTGCATTGCAATAATAATGAGTTTAAGGAGTCAGTAAAATAATCCAAGAAACCCACAACCAGACACTGAGTTTGAAAATTCCGATCAGACTATTTCAGAAAGTCAAACACAGACGGTTGCAGGTGTTTATTCAAATTTGGAAAATTATTATGAGGACAATGTTCTTACAAAAACTAGTTCCCAAGTAGTCTTATCTACAGCACTTGTAAAAATAAAAAGTAGAGATAACACTTGGATTACTTGTAGAGCACTTTTAGATTCAGCTTCACAAAGTCATTTTTTGACCGAAAGCTTATGCAATAAATTAGGATTATCTAAAATAAAAATCAATCATGCGGTAGTAGGAGTAGGAAAGATGTTGACTAATATCAGTAGTCAAGTGGACGTGACAATAAAATCATGCCACAGTAAATTTGATATGAACATAAGATGTTTAATACTACCTAAAATAACAGATAATCTACCCTCGATTTCTTTTGATAGAAATAAGTTAGAAATTCCCCAAAATTTACTACTAGCTGATCCAAATTTCAATATTTCATCAAAAATTGACCTTTTGTTGGGCTCGAATGTATTTTGGCCAACATTGCTGAATGGGCAGGAAAGACTTGGCTCAAGAAATGATCCTATTTTACAAAATACTGAGTTTGGTTGGGTCTTAGGAGGAAACATAAATTCAATTTTACCATCTAATAATAATTATTCACAAAGTTGCTATGTCAGCAATGAACAAATGGACAATAAATTAGAGGAATTCTGGAATTTGGAAGAGATAAACAATAAAGTTTCGAAATTGAGCCAAACAGATAGAGAATGTGAATCTATTTTTACTAGTACCACAATTAGAGATAGTACTGGTAGGTTTATAGTAAATATTCCTTTTAAAAATAATTTAAATAATTTGGGAAATTCTTATGAATGCGCTCTTCGTAGATTTGAATATCTGGAAAAAAAAATTATTGAGAAATCCTGTATTACACGAAGAATACTGTGCATTTATGAAAGAGTTCATAGGCTTACAGCATATGACAGAAGTTGGCAGCTTGGAAAATAATGAGTTAGTTGACGGTTATTTTATGCCTCATCATGCTGTGCTGAAAACAGAAAGTTTGACCACCAAATGCCGAGTAGTCTTTGACTGTTCAGCTAAGACAAGTGCTGGATTATCTTTAAATGATGTCCAGTATGTAGGTCCAACTTTACAGCAAGATGTGTTTGCAATTATAAATTCATGAATTCAGGCAGTTCCAATATGTTATGACTGGTGATATTTCCAAGATGTATCGACAGATTAAAGTTAATCAAAGTCAGACAAAATATCAACGTATATTTTGGCGTTCAGATTCAGCAGAAAGTATAAAAATTTATGAATTAAATAGAGTTACCTACGGCAATGCATCATCACCATATTTAGCGGTTAGATGTCTTTTCCAACTGGCATATGATAATGAAAATTTATATCCAGAAACATGTAATATTATTAAAAGAGATTTTTATATGGATGATTTGCTAACGGGAGCCAACTCTGCACAAGAAATTTTACGAATACAATCTGAAATTTCTGAAATAATGACCAGTGGAGGATTTGAACTAAGAAAATGGCTTTGTAACAATAAAGAAATATTAAGTCAATTTAAAGTTAATAAAGAATTAAAGGTAGGAATATTAGAGATCGGGGAAAATGAACAAAACAAGACTCTCGGCGTGTACTGGAACTCGAATAAAGATTTAATTCAGTACAAAATTAACAGAAATAATAGCAATATTTCTGCTAATAGCAAAATTACTAAAAGAAATATTCTATCGGTAACATGCCAAATATTTGACCCTTTAGGTTTACTTGGACCTGTAATAATTGTAGCAAAGTTAATAATGCAGGAACTTTGGAAATTAAAATTATCATGGGATGAAAAAATTCCTCAAGAATTAAAAAATAAGTGGTTAGAGTTTCAAGCTCATCTAGGAAAAATTGAAAATTTAAAAATTCCTAGACAAGTAGTAATTTCTAATTTTATTACAATCGAGCGTCATGGATTCTGCGACGCTTCAGAAAAAGCCTACGGAGCTTGTATTTATGTAAGATGCATCCTACCAAACAAAAAAGTGATGTGCAACTTATTGTGTGCTAAATCTCGAGTAGCTCCTATTAAACAAATGAGTTTACCTCGATTAGAGTTATGTGGAGCAGTTTTGCTTGTAAATTTAGCTAAAAAGGTAGATTCTTGTATGACTGTTGAATTCAGTTCTTCATATTTTTGGACTGACTCCATGATTACACTTAGTTGGATATTCGGAGAATCCAGTAAATGACATACATTTGTAGCTAACAGGGTGGGAGAAATACAATCTCTAACATCCATAAAATCGTGGTATCATGTAGATTCTGCTGATAACCCTGCTGATGTACTCTCTCGAGGTACAGAAGCAAATAATTTAGAGCTAAACAAAAATTGGTGGGAAGGTCCGGAGTGGTTGAAAAGCATAGATATAACTCATAAATTAAAAAATAAATTGAATTATCTAAATAAGGAAATACCCGAACAAAGATTAAAAATATTCGTTTCTGTTGAAACAAATAATGTGGTAAGAAATTTAATACCTAATTCGTTTTTCTTCTGTAGTAAAACTGCAAAGAGTTTTTGCTTATTTATTAAGGTTTGTTTCAAATTTGAAATTAAAGGATAGAAACAAACGAGTATCGGATACTCTTACTCCGCAAGAACTAGATAACTCACTTAAAGGATTAATAAAACAAACTCAAAAAGATACTTTCACGAAGGATTACCAGAATTTAGCTAATAAAAGACCGTTAAGCAATAAAAGTGTAATTTTGTCTTTGAATCCATTTTTTTGTGAAGGTATTTTAAGAGTTGGAGGTCGACTTAGTCGTTCCAATCAAAGTTATGATAAAAAATTCCCAATTATATTGCCGAAAAATGATCATTTAACTACACTTATATTAAAATACGAACATGAAAGGTTGCTTCACTGTGGGGTGCAAGCTTTACTGTGCTCCGTTAGAGATAAATATTGGCCAGTATCTGGAAGAAATGCTTGTAAGAAAATTATAAGAAATTGTATAATATGTTTCAAGGCTAGACCCAAAGAGATTACTTATCTTATGGGTGATCTTCCAGATATACGCGTTAATAATTATTCACCATTTGTTAATGTAGGAGTAGATTATGGTGGACCTTTTATGATAAAGGATAGAAAACTTAGAGGCTACAAATTACTAAAGTCCTATGTATGTTTATTCATTTGCATGTGTACTAGAGCAGTGCATATTGAATTAGTTTCTGAGTTAACTACTGAAGCTTTCTTGGCAGTACTTAAAAGATTTATCAGTAGACGTGGAAAGCCCAGTAACATTTATTCAGACAATGGTAGTAATTTCGTAGGAGCTAATAGTGAACTCTCTAAAATATCGATGTTTTTGAAAACTAATAGTGAGACAATTACGAATTATTTGACAGTAGAAAGAATTAAATGGAATTTTATTCCAGTCAGAGCACCAAATTTCGGGGGAATCTGGGAGGCAGGTATTAAAAGTACTAAATATCATATTAAACGGTTGCTTAAACATCCTCTCACATATGAGGAATTCAGTACATTATTGACACAAATTGAGGGTGTTCTAAATTCCCGCCCCCCCTGTCCTCTAAGTCAAGATCCTGACGATTTGAGTGCCTTGACTCCAGCACATTTTTTAATTGGAAAAACTATAAGTTCCTGTCCTGAAATTAATATCACCGACGTGGAAGAAAATCGGCTAAGCAGATGGCAGCGAGTACAGTCAATGTTGCAACATTACTGGAAGAGATGGAGCAAGGAATATCTGTCCGAACTGCAGACCAGAGTCAAATGGAAAACTAATTCAAAGAATCAAATCAAGATTGACGCTCTGGTACTTATTAAAAATGAAAATGCACCCAGCATGTTGTTGCAACTGGAAAGAATATCCAGAATACGGCCTGGATTAGATGGGATTATTCGAGTTGTGGATGTGAAGGTTCGAGAAAAAGAATTAACCCTGTCCGTTAATAAAATTTGTGCTCTTCCACTAGATTGTTAAATAATTAGAATTACACCAAAATTATAGAAGCAAAATTTTAGACTTTTACAGTTTGGTTGTTAAATGTTACGTTAATATTAGTGTTTAGTTTTTTTGATTTTTACTACAATAATTGAAATGTTGTTAGTTCCTAGATATTATATTATGTATTATTTATTAATTTAGTTCTGTTGAATGTGTTAGATACATTCAAGGCGTCCGGAATGTTAAAGCTATTATTAGGGATGTTTTAAAAACAAAAAGTAGTAGGCAGAAAAATTTGTATTGTACATAGAAACGAATTGATTGTTGATTTGTTGATTGCCAAAAAATATAATTATGAGAAATAAAAATAAATACTTGAAATAATCTTACGAGTATTTTTAAATATACAGTCCACTAATTAATTAATTAATATTTTTAGATAACTGTTGAAATCATAATACCAAGTAAAGTTGTTGTGTATAAGAAGTAGTGATATTTGTACATTGTAATCTGAAATTCTTGTGGACATCAAATAAATAAATTAAACAGTAAATTTGTGTTTCCCAACTATCCGTCGAGCCTACGGTTAGGAAATCCGTAACAATAGTTTCAAACTATTTTTTTCCACAGTTTAAGCAAGTAATGAAAATTCAATTTTGCTATTTCTCATAACAATTACTTTAGCAAGTATAATTATTACGTTTCGCACCAAATAATGTTAGTCAAATAATAATTGTTTTTCCTAGCTCTTGGAAACAGGAGGGTTACCCAAATTTCTAAATGATTTCTGTATAATAATTTGTAATGAGATATCTCCTAAAATTTAACAATTCTTCTACACCACTGCTATGAGAACATTATGAGATATTACGCTTTAGACAGAATTTATTTCATCCCGGTTATCATAAGTCAAGTTAATCTCTTTTTGCCCAATTTTAGTGCAATTTGTCCTGGAGTAACCCTCGCTCATACGAAAACAGGACATTGTGTGCCATCGACTGTGGAAACGTTTCTGAGCTTACTTAGCGCTGAACATTAACGCCAAGCTATCATTTTTAGATGAGAAAATACAAATATATTATGGTAAAGTTCAAAATACCATATAAGTACGACCCTTATTGAATAGTAAAGGAAGCAAAACACAGTACGATGAATTTTTAGATAATTGAAAAGTACAGGGGAGAGTAATAATTATCATCGCAGAGCTTATTTTCACCTGTATTAGGTTAGGTACCCTATCAAACGATTGTTTTTAATTGGAAATTCAACGAATCGAAATGCCAGAAAAAGACAGATGAGTCGTTTTATTTGATTATATCCCCACTCATGATGTATGAATTCCCTTTTCCAGCACCAGATTAACAGAAAATCGATTTTAAATCACCATTCTTTTGATTAATAAATGCAAATCAAATTCGTGGATCTACATCATTCTGTTATATTTACTGCGTTGCTCTATGTGGTCGGCCCAGCATGACTACAGGGTGATTCATGAGTGACCTTACATAGACCAATGGTGATAAGCGGACTTCAAGGCGGGTCGAAAACCACAAAAGAAATTTTTTTTGTGTGATTCGTTAAGAAGTTACAGGGTGTTTTATGTCTCAGGTACAAAACTTTGATAGGCGATATTTCTGAAACGGCTGGAGATATTTTGTAGAAATTTACTAGGAATGGTGCATTCCGGAAACTCATCAAAACCGCATTCTGAGTTAATTAAAAATCCAGGACCGGACTTGAAATTTTTAGCCCCTATGGTCTTTGTTGAAAAAGTTTATTTTCTGACCGTGCTACTGAAAAACTGTCATCGAATTTGAAAAGATAAGAAAAAACTCTATAGAAATCATTCCTCAATTTGAAGGGCACACCCAAACCGTCTCGAAAAAAAAAAGTCAAAGTAAAACTTCTCAGTAAATTATCGTTTTCGAGCAGACATATTTTACTTAATGTTCGTCTGAATTCGTTCAAATTTATTTTTTGACTTGTTTCTGTGGAAAAAATGTCAGTGTAAATTAAATGTTATCAATATTAATGTTATAAATGGTTCTCAAAATGTCCTTTACCAACTTCAATACATTTCCTGCAGCGTTTCCATAAATTTTGGTTTGCTTTTTGAATTATTTGCCTGTTGTTTCTAATTTCATCAGCAACTACCAGTATTCGCGTCCTGTGCTCCTCTCTGGTACTTACTTCCGTTTTTTAGACTTCCTGCTTCATATGGCCCCATAGGTAATAGTCTAAAACAGTGAGGTTGGGGGACCTAGGTGGTCAGGAATGAGGGCCGCCGCGCCCGAACTAACGATTGGGGTACTCATTGTGGAGATGCTCTCTGACTTGTCGAGAAAAATGCGGTGGTGCCCCATCTTGCTGGAAGGAAAGAGCACGCCTGTTCACGTTCGCCTCTGCAAGCAAGCCGGGCAAAATGACTTGTAGGAAAAGTAAATAAACTTCCCCCGTGAGCCGCCAAGCAAAAAACTGGGGTCCTATTAGGGTATCATTTGCAATGCCACACTACACATTTATAGAAAATCTGTTGCGAGTTCTTCTGAACAACAGAGCGCGGATTTTCATATGCCCATAGGTGGGAGTTTTTTTTATTCGTTACACCATCCCGCGTGAACTGAGCTTCGATGAGTAAACAAAATTCTACGCAGTCCATTCAATGGAACTTCATTGAATGGTTGAAGCCTCTGTACGCTTTGTACGTGACAGGGATGCATTCGCTCTTCTTTTTTTCAAGGTTCGCCATACTCTTGATTGAGAAATGCTCAGTGCTTGCCCAATTCTTCGCGTACTTGTACTTGTATTTACTGTCACCATCTCCACGATGTTTTGATGGCTCAGATTTTCCAATTGAGGTTCAGCATTCCTTTGAACTCAGGGAAATATGCCGTGGTTTCGAGAAAATTGGAAAACAGACGCGAAACGTTACATGGGCCGGTGTTCTTCGATTGTGATCTTCTATGGTATTCTCTCGCAGCTGCTCTTGAATTTCCATTGCAGAAACCATACACAAACATAATGTCTGCGTATTCGTTATTAGTGAAATGATTTGTGATTATTAGTGAAATCTGAAAATTTTGTAGTTGACACCTGATTTCCCAGTAATAAAGCTTGGCCTTCTGTCAAACATTTTTCCCACAGAAACAAGTCAAAAAATAAATTTGAAGGAATTCAGACGAACATTAAGTAAAATATGTCTGCTCGAAAACGATAATTTACTGAGAAGTTTTACTTTGACATTTTTTTTTCGAGACGGTTTGGGTGTGCCGTTCAAATTGAGGAATGATTTCTATAGAGTTTTTTCTTATCTTTTCAAATTCGATGACAGTTTTTCAGTAGCACGGTCAGAAAATTAACTTTTTCAACAAAGACCATGGGGGCAAAAAATTTAAAGTCCGGTCCTGGATTTTTAATTAACTCAGAATGCGGTTTTGATGAGTTTCCGGAATGCACCATTCCTAGTAAATTTCTACAAAATATCTCTAGCCGTTTCAGAAATATCGCCTATCAAAGTTTTGTACCTGAGACATAAAACACCCTGTAACTTCTTAACGAATCACACAAAAAAAATTTCTTTTGTGGTTTTCGACCCGCCTTGAAGTCCGCTTATCACCATTGGTCTATGTAAGGTCACTCATGAATCACCCTGTATAATACAAATAAAACCAATTATTTGATATTTATGATGCCGCTTAACAGATTTCTCAGAATTGTAGGAGATAACATGGCAATTTAATTAATTTTAACCAATTGCAATGAATTTTTGAAAACAATAATGGCACTTATTTAAAGTATTTCACGTGGCTGCAAACGGCAAACTTTTTTTGGAAAAATAATCTGTCAGTTCAATTGCAGGTAGGTAGGTATGTGGCATATGATTCAGCTTGGGGTAGTAAATTTTCAAAGATGCACAAAGTTTTCAAGTCTCGGTTCGAGTTAGGCACATAATATTCACTTGGCTTAAATCTCCAGTCAGGTATATGTGAATTTATTTTTCTGAAACAAGTACAACAAAACGCAAACAAATCCTGTCGTGTCTATTGGAAATACTTCAATGAATTTACTTGGAGCGTCTCTCTATCCTGAAGTAACGTCGATAATGGCGAACAGCGCATTCGTTGTATGCTTGCTGTAAGCTTTTATGTCATCCAAATTTTACCTTAAGATGATTTGTATCTTGTATCAACCATTTTCCCCTCAAATTGTGATTATTTATATAAATCTTCTAGATGCATAAAAAATTGATTTTTTCAATATGGCCTTAAAAATAAATAATCAGTTTACCTGGTACTTGAAAAGTATTTTGGCTTTAAATTGGAAAACCGCTTACTTAAATATAGCGGTCTCACAAATTTTAAATGAATAAAAAGTTTAACTTAGATTGACACAAAAATAGCAAGACTGGAACGGTTCCTTTGACGCCTACAGCAACCGTGCCAGGTTGTTACCTTCTTTTTCAGCAACTACCACAATATTGGTGGAAACTGACGACAGCGTCACCCTTCGGCTTTATTCGGTTCGGCTCATTTCGGTCCAGTTCTCTTCCCGATAATCACCCATGCATGAGAAAGCACTTACAAAAAGGCAGATGGACCGTTGCAATCAGACCCTCTTAAAAAGACCCGATTAGAAGCGGCAACATATCGGAATGGGGAATAATAATTCGCCCGTGATCAAAGACACAGCACTGGAATGTTAACGTACCATAAAATGAAGTGCGTAACTTTTTTTAGAATATGTGTGAAGTACCTACCTACGTATTTCAAGTATACAATGAAAGTGAGGTAGATGTCACACGTGCCATCCTGCTTTGCCGCCAGAAGAAACGGCAAGCAGACTATTTCGAGCTAAAATTAGTCATCTGCTTCCGCCAGGATGAACGACAAGCAGGCACTTTCGTTGTTCGAGCTATGGAGTGGATCAGGCTGCTGCCAGGATGAATGGGGAAGCAGACAACTTCAAAGTTAGGGGAATCAAGTTTGCTGCCAGGTTCAGTTGGAAGATGCAGGCTACAAAGAAATGAGTCAACCTCTACTTAGGCGTACTGTCATGACTCATGATTGATGATTAATCAAAGTGAAATACATGAAGATATGAGTGATCAGTTATCTAACTTGTTGCCATAATGTGTAAATGCATATTACCTTGAGCAGAAAAATTGAATAAAAATTGGAAATATGGATAAGTGCTTTACTACTAATTTTTCTGTAAGGATGAATGGAAGCAGATAACTTCAAAAGTCGGGTAAATGGTGCATGAAGAGGACCCATAGATCATTCGCACCGGTCGTCATTATCATTCGTTCCAGTTCTAGCAGGGTGAGACAGAAATTGATCAATGAATGATCTAATGAAGAGATGGAGGTAAATAACACGACTTCCAAGGTGATCTATGGAAAATGAATGGTACTGAGAGGTGGAGGGTGTTCTCTGAGAAGATGTAATACCTGAGAGTGGGAGGGTGTTGTCTGAGGAGGAGGTGTTCTCGGTTAAGACGTAATGCCTTAAAAGAGGAGGGTGTTCTCTGATGAGATGCAATTCCTGAAAGGAGGAGGTGTTCTCGGTATGGAGGTGCAATGCTTGAGGGGATGAGGTGTTCTCTGTGGGGATATAATGCATGAGAGTATAAGGTGTTCGGGATCAAATGACTGAGATAATGAGATGTTCTCTGTTGAGATGTAATTCCTGAGAGGATAAGGTGTTCGGGATCCAATGTCTTAGAAGAGACACGCTGTCTTGGTAGGGAGTACGATTGGACGTAACGCTTTGCAAGTCAGCGTGATCTGAGTGGATGACTAGGTGAAACTGATGAGGGTGGTAACCAATTTACTAATTTCTTTAGCCCCACTGAGAACTAGTCTGTGGGTTCAACTGCTGGACTTTAGAAAACCCTCGAGCCTTCCTTTCTAGGACTCGAAGACAAATTTATGAACGAATGGTTAGGGGAAGTCGCCCTAAGGTTATGGGTAAGAGTAATGGGCTTTCGTGATCAAGGACACAGCATGGGAATGTTAATGGACCATAAAATGAGGTTGCGTAACTTGTTTAGAATATGTGTGAAGTATCTACGTATTTAAAATATAAAACCATTGAGAGATCATATTTAACTAATCCGAAAGTACAGCTAAATACATCTTCAAATACTCAGTGAAGGTACGAACAACTTATGAGCTAGCTGACTGCTAAACAGCGTTCTTTACCTCCCCTTAATATTGATCTGGGGTGGAACTGAAGGTTATTGAAGTACTCAAACTCGAACCTACATGTCCAGTGACATTTGCGACATCGAGAAATAAATAATTATTGTTTGCGAAGATTGTAAAGTAGATTTACATTTTTTTACCTCTTTTTACAAGTTGGAAGGAAGAATATTGTAAATTTAAAATTAAAAATGTATTGACGTGTTGCTATTCACTTAAATACACTCTCATTGAAATAATTTCATTGAATACATAAATAGAATCGGTTCATTTTCCCAAGTTAGGGTTCTGGTCCTATTTTAGATCCCAAATTACTAATTCAAAACGAGTTGAATGAATATTCATTCAGAAACTGAATATAGTGACACGCAAAATAAACGATAAATTTGCTCCATACAAATGTGATTCTCCGTTCAATCCATTTACTCTGCTTTGCTTTTAGTCAGTCTCTCAAAGTTAATATTTCAGATCCGGTAAGCATAACAATGGCACGTAAATAAGTAATGGCTAGGAATATGGTATGTTGGTGTTGGTGTTGGTGTTGCTGTTGCTGGTTGGCAATCTAATCTACCAGTACGTGACTGCTTTGACTGTACATCGTGTGCTTTGTGCAGTTAGTTAAAATATTTACCTATCTTGTTCATTATTCATACTGCTTGACAGTCATAAATGTGCTCTCATACGCAAGATTTATCAACAACGACACGGCTCCAATTCTGAATCACACCAATAGGGTCTTAAGAAACTTTATCTACATTTTGATCAATTTCATCTCTCGATTATTTATTAGAAGAGGTCTATTAGAATGTAAATTAGCATTTAAATTAATAAATAAATGTTTTAGGTTAGTTTGCAAGGGCACAGAAAAACACCATAGTTCCACCAGTATTTATTAAACTTCACGTAACATTCCTTAATTAAATTTTCTCAGAATATTGTTCGGATATCAGCACAGAGCGTTTCCATTCCCACACTACCTGGCTGCCTTCGCGTTGCACACTCCCCGACCTCGTTAAATGTCTCCCCTCCACGGCTTCTTCCAGTTAGCCGGTGGTTCCCCGTTGATCAGCGACAGACCACCGTACTGCACCCGGCTGGTCCAACCAAGGAAAGCTGACTAGAGGTACCACAGTCAACCATCCTAATAATTGGGTCGTTCTCGGACTTGGAAACGCCAGAATTGGAAAACTTCCGGCATCAGACTGAAAGGCTAGAGCATGGGAAAACAGAGATAGGGACAAAAGTGATCTTATTGTGACAGAGCAGACAGGTTAGAATTGAGACAGGATCACAGGAGTGATCTTGTGATACAGAAAAGACAGATACAAGGCAGATGTAAGACTTCTAAGGATCAGAAAAGTGATGTTTTCTTAATAAGGAACTTGGGGAACGTCGTAGTAGGGAAGCACGTCGTTCAGTTTCCGACACTTGTTTTGGAATACCCTGTAGAACATATAGGGCCAATTAGACATGAGCGATACTTACATCAACGGCAGATGGTTTGGAACTGAAAACGTGATCCAGGATTTCAGGGGATCTACTGATACTGAGATTAAGGTAGAGTGCTAGTGGCACAAAGGTCTTGTCTTACCATGTTTTGCTACTCAAAATTTGAGGAATGTCCCCATGGTAATGTAGCAGAGGTGTTTCACCTAACTTGTTGACAACTTGTTACCTCGTTTGGAGAAAAGGAGATGCAGTTACTTATTTGCAAGGCCAAGATTTCATTATCTGCAAAAAAACAGTAGGAGCATTCGAAAGCTCACGCGTAAAAGCTCATATTTGCCATCTGGAGTAATAAACGCTGTCGCTATCGAATCCAGTGCCATGGGTGCTTGAAAATAACCTGAATAAGAGGTGGTCCCACAATAAATGAATAAACCTCGAAGAAAAGTAGCTGAACTGAGCCTTTTTACAGATATTTATGTGAAAGTTGTTTTGAAAGTAGTACCCGGTTAAGTCATATGTCAAGCCGCAATATATCATCTGTATCAGGTTCAGCTCGTTACTGAATGTTACAGAATCGCATCACTATGGATACGGAATAGCATCCCAAGAGGTGTTCCCTGAGGAATATAACCTGCAAGGACTGAAAGTCAACGTGATTCGTTATCTCCGCCCATGCACAACACCCAGGGCGTCATAAGGATGCAGTACATGTGCATTTGCAGTACAAAAAGTGTTGAACGTAGTAGAGTGAATTAGTTTGAAAGCAGTATGAATAATTCGTTGAAATATGACTGATTCCAGGAAAAATAAGTGATATGCCAGTCAATTTCAGAGAGATGAGTAATACGAGGAATACCTGTAACTTTTATAAAACTTTAAGAATTCTCAGTCTGACTTCTTAGAACTTCAGAAATCCAGGGCAGCTAGCTTTCGGACCGAGACATGTCGTAAACTTTACTGCATTTCGGTATTAAATGTTTAATTCATTCTCTTATTGGTGAATATACTCACTTTTTTGTTACTCAGTCAGCTACATGAAGTCAACAAAAAAAAAAGCATTGTCGTTATAGTCTCCCCATACTTCATGCTTCTGTTATAGCATTATGGCTTGAGAACAATTAGGTAATTTTTTTTGAGTTCTTGTCGCTCACCGGATTCTCAAATTCTCATTGGTTTTAAAATCGCCCAATCACCTTTTGAGCTTGGTTCTGTTGTTGTTGTTTCGTCTTATTTACCTAAGGTGTTCGGCAATTCGCACATTTTTCACTTTTCGATTCTTTGGTCAAAATAAACAAAAAATTTTCAATTAACGTGTGTCCGTAAACTCACCGTTTTTGAGATATAGGGAGTCAAAAAAATATTATTTTTTCAGTTTTTCGAAAATATCTGGGGAACTGTTTGAGATACTTAACTGAGATTAATAGGAATTTTTATTTTTATTTTTGACCAAAGAATCTTCCTTTATTCCTTTACTTAATTATTTATTTTATAATTATTTTTTTCCATTATTAATTTTTTTGTCTTTTATTTTGTTTATTTTTTTTTCTTGTTTTTTTTTTTAGTTTCTCCACTAGAAAGTTTCAATCACGAGCTTGGTTCTGTTCACAGTAAATTTCCCTCATCATCGAAACTTCGACTCGGGGACATTTCTTGAATATGTATCGACTGAAATCGACTAACTCCCATGTGATTTGATGTGCTTAAAATTCCTATAAGGCAAGATTCTACCCGAAAGGGTACATTATACTATAACATCAGGTAAGTGAACTTAACCTTTTGTTACAAAACTAACATTACACTAATCTAATCAGACGTAGGTGGGTACCGTATAAGTATGCAAGAAACCAAGTCTTCGTTCAATAATGTTCCAAAATAAAAAATCATTGAATTATGTTACATTCTATAAATTTACTTAAAGCTCTTTTGATTAAGAGGAAGAGAGATTTGATGAAACTCAGTATATCTCCTCTACCGCGAGTAGCTTGGTTTCTTTGCCGTAAACTCCCTCAATTAATGAAGGAAAAACCTTCAAAGCGCTCTAGATTGGCAGGAAACTCCTGCTGATTTGCCTGAAAACTTGAATTTCCACTAACGTAATCTCCTTTTAGAGTTCCTTTTTGTGCTGTTTCAATTAGTATGAGCGGTATGTAAATTGAGAGGAAAAAAGCACATGCTGCACATCTAGTTTTATATGCCCATGCATTTATTGAGTATACCTAAAAGTAGCTCTCAAAGAAACATAAAATGTTCATAGATACCTCTATACTTATCCCAGTAATTTATAACAAGAGACGTTTTTAGAAGAGTCACTCTGAATAGACCTGAGTTTGAATGGAAAAAGTGTGCGAATGGGATCATCTCCCGCAGCCAAAACAACTCGAGACATACCTACATACATTCATAGCATAGCTACTCAAAAATTTATTCTTATTTAACTGCGACTTTTGAATCAGCGACTGATTTTTAAAATTATTTATGAGGCTGAATATAGAGTAATTTTACTTCTGGAAATGCTAGACAATGTAAAATTTGTCACCAAGTCTTAAGACGCATTATCGACTGTACAGAACAATATCGAAGACATTACGATCTAAATTACAACTTCGCCAATAAGAAGGCCCACAACACGGCTAGAACACCCTATTCCCTGTTAGGACTTAAACCTGCTTTGTTAATTGCTTTGCAAGGTATTTGCTGAACTAAGTTTCAGGACTGAAATAACAAATCCTCGGGGATTATCTGGGCGGAGGTATTGGACTTTTCTCTTGCTCTATTGACGTTGTTAAGCTATCCCGCAAATAATTAAAACCAGTTAAAAATCTATAGGCTGTAAAGAGACCCTGTTTATCTTTATCACTTACTAAATATTTCCTAATTAAACAATCTTCTCATAAAATTTATGTTGTCTATAAAGCGGGGATAGATGATAAAATGCACTATAAGAAAAGATGTAGGTTTATGCTTAAGTTTAATGACAATAATTGAGATTATCATTTATCATCTTTTTGGTTGGCCCACGATTAGGGGTGCTATAAGATTTTATTACAACCCTAAGGACCCTGCTTCACCTAGAAAATCTATACAAGGCAACCAGTTGTTCACGAGGAACCAGATATTTATATAGCTGTGATGTTATTATCGGTATCTTATCGATAAGCATCGCCCATTACTACATTTCGTTACAATTACGCTTGTGCGTCCGCCGTCGCGACTACGAACAAGCGAAGTGACAGCCAGTTGCAGGTGATTAACCTTTGTGGTCTCAACCTTATCTGATGGACGAAGGACCTTATGATATTTAGCATCGTTTAGAAATAGTTTACAAACAGAGCCCAGCTGATAAATATGTTTGATTAATTTTCCTGTTTTGATGGTTTTGATTCGAATACTTCAATATCTTCAAAATTATCGCTTTTCTACTAGTACAAGAAAAAGTTAAAAATTTGAAAACCTAAAAAAATATTTTGAAAACTGAAAAATGAATCTCAAGCCAATCTCTAAATATTCATTATCGTTGACGAGAAAAGCTGTTAAATTGAAATTCAACAACATACGATAATTTTTGGACATCGGTATACTCCAGCAACTTGTACACCTTAAACAATTACCTCATACATCTTTGAGATTGATATCTCTTGTACACCGAGAGGCTGATGTGCATCATACATCTTAAATGACAAAACCAGGACAAAAACTGAGACATCATGTAATATTTAAGTGCAATTTTCTACCTGCACTTTGTGTCTTAGGGTCCGTTCAGACGACAGAATAATTTCCGCTAGCATTACCTGCAACTGCTTTCCAAGCAGGAAAGCTAAAATGCACATAATATATTATATACACTCCACAGTAGTAGTAGTCCACATGCTTCAAAGAGCATGGTCATTTTAATCAAGAAAAAAAGACAAAAGCTTAGATTCAAGCTATTTTATTTCGATTATTTCTTATGCAGTGTGAGCAGGGCTGATAATAATGATAGAGAGCCGTCTTCTCTTATACGTCGTTGCCATGCAAGGCGAGGATTTTAATTAAGACATTTATATTTCATAAATCTATTAACCGAAGACGATGTCGTAAAATTTCTAAGTACATTTGTACCTAACTCCGGTGGACTTTTAAACCCTTTTAAGCTTCATTACTTAGTAATAGTGTTATACATATATCTTTTTTTCGCTTTTTTGTCCAAAATACTTTTAGCATAAATTTACTTTATTCAATATACCTAATCTTAAACACTCAGAAAGTTTAATAACATTTTTACTCAAATTTACCAGTGGCTAAAATTAAATAATAATAAATAAATCTCAGTCCAAAAAGTTTTTCTGTCAACAGACCAAAGTATCGGGGGGTTCAATAATTAACACGTCCCGAGTTGGCCCTGGAGATCGAAACGTATGTCATACCTTAATTTTCTATTAATATAGAATGGTAGATTATTGGTAGACTAGTCTATTCGATTTTCTATGATTGTATCCGCTGTCACGGTTACTAACTGTAACTGTTATTTGTTTCAATTTATTTCGAAGTTACTGCCGGTTCTTAGTCTCAAATCATCGGTATTTCATCCGTAACTGTGAATCCTTCAGTAGATATGCGTCAAATAGTCGTAAACAGGGTTTATCGCACATGGATATCCCAAGTAACATAGAAACTGTCACTGCTACCTAATTATGTTCTCCCAACTCTAGTTCAAGCGCAATGAAATTGATGTAATGCAAACAATATGACGTTAGTTACATTTTAGCATTATTGATTTACCGACGGCCGTTCTTTTTTCAAAGGAAAGATTAATTAAAAAATTAATTGCCAAGTAACTGAAGTTTGGTTATTTATTTATATTGTTAAAATTAATTAAAAACTCTCAACTGGTGTTAAAAAGGTACTCACAAAAAGGAGCACCATAAAAGGTGCTCACGTTTGTTCTTATCCAGTGATATAGCAGTGAAAGTATACCTACTCCAAAGCATTCATGGCAGATAAAAATTTTGTCAATAGTGTTCCCAAAACTTACAGTTTTCACCAAGACTTTTTGCAGGTTTATCATGGCTTAGAATATCGGATTGGTCAGTTCCCAGAGTTACAGAACAAGGATTTGTTGGTTCTAAAACTTCTCAAACAACCGATTTAGTGAGATCTGTGAAGATCGACTATCTGTCGTAATATACCGATACCCTAGCAGTTATCGGATATCCGAACAGTTACAGAGTGCGTTTAGTGGAGTGAGAAACCTTGTATTAAAATGTGTCCAGCAGAATCATTAAATGTTTTGACAACTGTCCTAACCTAACAAAATCAAGAGCTGTCCGTTGTAAAGAGTGGATTAAGCTAAGACAAACCTCTTTGTGTCAGGTCCCACTCCAAAACAGATTTGTATTCGAACATTCTATAGTATTATTAGTACAATACAAAATGTTTAATACACTAACCTTTCCGATAACAATAGACGTCGCCTATTGGAAATCGATCGATTAATAATCCACATCATCACGTTCACAGACACTTAAATGTTTATTATACACTCGGAAGTTTAATTTATTTATTTCTCTCACTGTTCACGGTTAATTATTTGCGAATTAATGGCTAATCAATTTTAAATTTTAATATCCACACACGGTTTCTTTTTATTACCAACTAATAAAATCACCTTTAATTACGTTAGTTACTCAAAAATCTCAGAAACCCTTCCAAATATTACTTCTGAATTCACAAATCCGCAAAATTAATGGATATTTTTCAAAAATAAGCAATTTTCAAAGCAATTCATTAAAACTCTTTCATTTACAAATCAAAACACTCGTATAGTTAGGTATTCTTTACCCCATTCACGCTCAATCGCTGGATTAAGTATACTTATCGCCCCGTGCTTCACCAACCCCATTTCAAGCACCTTCTTCTTCGCTTTACCCTCGGTTACCCTCCTGTTGACGTCTTCCACGACCTCCCGTTTCCGTCTGTGGAATGTTATTATGACTTCCGTTCCTATATTCCTTAAATATCATTACTTAAGTGAATTTTCCACAATTGGCGGTAACCTTTATTTATTATTATTATAATTTGTGTTTTATTTATTATTATTGCTCTCGATTTTCCGTTTACCTAAGAACTTGTATTTGTTACAGTTCCAAAAGGTAGAATAATTGACCTTTCTAATTTCCGAAATAATAGGGGACATCCTCGGGGAGTCACCGGGAAATTGTTCAAAGCCATCTTTATTTCAAAGGCTGCAATAACTGCTTGCTTACCATTTCCTAATTTAATAAAATATTTTTCCTACGACCACTATACAAAACACTACTTTGCGCATCGTTTTTTGTGCGCAAACTAGCAGATTTCTCACGTATCCAAAACTGTGCGACAAAGTGACATAACGCATAGCCAAAAATCGTTTCCGTACAGATTTAATGTAAGCAATAGTGATGGGCGGTAACTGAGAACTCAACTGTTACTTAGTGTTAATGGAATAACTATTCATTTAAAGCTTCAAGGTACTAAAATAAACACAAATGGGATAACATAGAACCCGACAAGACTATAAAATATACTCATTATTCTCTTGTGGCAGTAATTATTAAAATTTACTTACATCGCTAATAACAGCATTGATAGCGTTCAAATCAAATTCACGAACATGAAAATAACTCGCACACCTCTACTAACTTCAATCGACGACGCACAGCACCTGCGTTGTGTGGAAGTTGCATTATCAATGATATACTAACCTCTCTTAAATCACTGTTATTATCTACCACGTCTCCACGCTCACGTCACTTATTTTTAGTTTATACGGAGTCTAATAATAAATAATAATAATATTGTCGGTAGAATTCAATGATTTAACAGTATATAATAGTAATAATAAAAAGTCATTGGTAGAATTGAAAATAATACCTACCTAGGTACCTAATCTGAAAAAATAAACTTTAGTTAGGTACCTATCATTATAATGGATTGTAATTCCTCCGAATCTGAAGCAGAAAATACACCACCTGAAGTCAGAAAACAAGCAGGTTTGTGTTCTTTGAATTTGCTACCTGTAGTTTCGAGAGAAAAATACGAATCTGCTTATAAACATTTCATAAATTGGAGAAAAGGTCATAAAAGCAGAGCATTGTCAGAAAAAATAATTTATGTGTTAAATTTGTTAAATAATTAATCTGTTAAATTGTGATCGTAGGAATAGTACTGTGTGTATCACGTGCGGAAAAGAAATTTCACACTCGTGTGAATTGTGACACTCGACTTCGTCTCGTGTCACAATTGTTTCACACTCGTGAGAAAAATTTTCTCTTTTCCGCACTTTTTTCACAATATACTATTTAGAGCCCAAGACTTCTCCCTATAGTGCAACTAGCTGAATAAACGTACATTTTTCATTTCCTTAGGTCATCACGAGGAAATTGGAAATGACTAAACAATTATACAGAATTCAAAATTTTAGCTCTTACGAAAACTAGCAAATGAAGAATTCTTCCATAATCCGACATCACAAAATTCGTTACCGTTTGATATTTAACAAAATTTGCTTTAATAAGACCATTACTGAAGCAGAGTGGGGATGATGCTTGTATTAGGATTGTTCCCTAAAAACTTAGAGACAAAGATTCTGGCTTATGCCTAGTTCTCCGACTATACTGACAAAATGTGCCCCGAAACCTGCTTCAGTTTTAACCGAGCTATTTTAGTATCGGTATGATATTTAGTGGAGTTTTTCAGAGCAATTATGAAAACAAACGGTTCCAGGAAGAATTTCGAGCAATTTCCTATCCACTATTCACCAATAGAGGATATTGCTATTTGTGATGAGTAAAGTGTTGATGAGTTCATGGCTGCATGTATCCACATATCCATTATAGACCTGATATATAGATATGAATTTTGGAATCTCGTCGACATAGGTCAACGTTCAACATACTCAATTATAGGGCAAATATTTGAAACATGACAACATAATCATATACCAAGGCTTCTGGTGAGGAAATTATTGCATTTTATTACACCAAAGCTTTCGATTACGTGTCCTATACTTCGTCCTATTATGACGTAAGGTTAAATAATATGTAACAAAAAACGTGCTTTAGATCGTAGTTAACCAGAAAGTTTTGCATTGAATAGTGTTTTGTAAAGTAGGTAATAAAAAGAATACAAAATTCCCTCTAAAGCCTCCCCGACTTCAGATGCGCTAGAGTGCCGGAGTTTACTCATCTTATTTTCAATATTTCAAGCCATTGTTTCATGTTCATATGTTGATATACCTAATATACTGTAGGTATCGCTCAAAGCTCTAAAACATTCACATCATGCTTTTATTCCCATGGAAACTCTTCCTCGCTTTGCTTTTGTAATTTTAAACAAATCCGGTAAGTTCTCGATTTAATTGCTTCATGTAGCGGAATTCTCCAGATAACATCTTTTGAATTAATAACTCACGTGTATCCACCTGGTGTTCGTTATTCTGGCACACATACGGTTTTACTTATATACCTTCATGTTATATTACTTTATGTTGAGCAGAGCTTGACAGATAATATTACATAATACAAAATATAGGGAACTCCTATAACTTATAATTTTCTCAGAAATAACAAAACAGAATAACGTAATATCCCAAAAATAGATTACATTCTCCCTAGAAAGTTATTGTCATCGACTTGATGATATTATTCTTACTGATTTCTAATAATATTTTCCTACGACCACAATACAAAACACTACTTTGCGCATCGTTTTTTGTGCGTAAACTAGCAGATTTCTCATCATGTATCCAAAACTGTGCGACAAAGTGACATAACGCATAGCCAAAAATCGTTTCCGTACAGTTTTAATGTAAGCAATAGTGATGGGCGGTAACTGAGAACTCAACTGTTACTTATTTTTAATGGAATAACTATTCATTTAAAGCTTCAAGGTAATAAAATAAACACAAATGGGATAACATAGAACCCGGCAAGCCTATAAAATATACTCATTATTCTCTTGTGGCAGTAGTTATTAAAATTTACGAGTTGATCGCTAATAACAGCATTCGTAGCGTTCAAATCAAATTCACGAACGTGATCGTGAAAATAACTCGCACACCTCTACTAACTTCCATCGACAACGCACAGCGCCTGCGTTGTGTAGAAGTTGCATATCAATGATATACTAACCTCTCTTAAATCATTGTTATTATCTACCACGTCTCCACGCTCACGTCACTTATTTTTAGTTTATACGGAGTCTAATAATAAATAATAATAATATTGTCGGTAGAATTCAATGATTTTACAGTATATAATAGTAATAATAAAAAGTCATTGGTAGAATTGAAAATAATACCTACCTAGGTAGGTAGTCTGAAAAAATAAGCTTTAGTTAGGTACCTATCATTATAATGGATTGTAATTCCTCTGAATCTGAAGCAGAAAATACACCACCTGAAGTCAGAAAACAAGCAGGTTTGTGTTCTTTGAATTTGCTACCTGTAGTTTCGAGAGAAAAATACGAATCTGCTTATAAACATTTCATAAATTAGAGAAAAGCTCATAAAAGCAGAGCATTGTCAGAAAAAATAATTTATGTGTTAAATTTGTTAAATAATTAAACTGTTAAATTGTGGTCGTAAGAAAAGTACTGTGTGAAACACGTGCGGAAAAGAAATTTTCTCTTTTCCGCACTTGTTTCACAATATACTATTCCGTTCAGCACGTTGAGTACCCATTCCAAAACCTTGTAAAGTGTTAATAAAATTATTAATTCCACAAGTTGCTATAAAATGAATTCAACTCAATAACATGTGAATTGCTTACACATCAAAATTTTCTTCTTCTTTAATAGTACAGCATCTGTTTACCATGAAAATGTGGACACACCAGATGAAAGCACCTAACAGAAGCAGCCATCTTGGATTCAGTAACGTTTTTATTTCATTATTAAAACGTTAGAGCACCACGTTACATTTTAACCTCACTGTCGTTGTCACCTAATCGTTATCTTCTCATTTCTAAGACATTTACAAAATATTGGAAACACTTCTATTTTGTTTCGCTTGAACCTCTCCAAAATGACGTAGGTATCGAACCCATTGGGTGCGTAGGCGCGGAGTCTGAGTTTCCGTAAGCCACAACAGATAAGTTAGTCAATTAACAGGATGTCGACCATTTCTTTAAATGAGGCGACGCGAAGGTCTGAAAAGAGAACGCAAATTTTCTTAATGATCAAGACATTAAGAAAATTAAGAAAAATCATCGTCATTCCGTGTACGATTTTTCCTCAAGCTTAGAGTTAAAAAGTAAGATAACATTTTTCAACTACAAAAACATCTCAAATCACTAAAATCAGGTTGCCATCAAATTTGAAAACTGTCATAAATGTCTTTTATATCTGAAATAAAGTGGTTTTTGACGTTTCTTCGCAAATCTATGCGTCTAAGCGTCTCGCGTTAGTGCACTGTAAGTCCTTTAACCGACATCCATTCATGTTACACGAGCTAGAAACATGCAGCTAGATGGAGTCCTATTTGATATTGGGGAAAAATTGGTGTAGCTAGGATGAGCATTTAATTTGTCGAGTACATTAAAAGTTCAAAAAATGGATCTCTTGAGCTGACTTATGTTATGCTATGCATATATGTTCTGATATCACGGGAATATTACTTCTTTTAATTAATTGCTTTAATTACTTAAATGAATAAATACGACCTGTATTTGCACATTCAATAAGATCAAATAGACAGTTCGTGCATTTCTGTTAAAAAAAACTTTAAAGCGTATGGATGAATACAACGCGAGCTCTAATATACAGGGTGCACCATGTATCCTTCTCTATTTTGCTATCTCCTAACGCTAACAGATACAGGGTCGGTTAAACAAATCCAAAGGAGCGCAATTTTGTGGCCATCTCGATTCCGTCGAGACATACAAGATATCTGTGACCGTTCCTGAAATATCCTGAAAAAACTGAAAAATCGAGATTTCTTATTTTCGTCATATCTTTTTTATTATTGGAGATTAATGAATAATTTTTTGTGGGCTTACATAAGTCGTCAAGGGCTACCCATCTGATATTTCAAAAATTTTCAAAGCCGACTAGATCCCAGAATTTTCATAGTCAACTTTCGTTTTTCTTATTGCCACCATAGTGTTTTTTTATGTTGTTCGGTATAAAAAAAATTATAAAAACTAAAAATTGTTAAACTTCAAAAAATAAATTAAAAAATTTTTATTCTTCTTTTTTCTTTACAAAAAAGACACATTTTTAGACCGAATTTCATAGATAAATTGAAAAACCATAAGGCAAGCACTATTTCGGCGTATTTTACAAATGTTGACGTTTTTCGACGATTTTTTATTAGGTTTTTCTTTGGAAAAAGAAGAATAAAAATTTAAAAAAAAAATTCTGAAGTTTATTAATTTTTGGTTTCCATTATTTTTCTCATATCGAACGACATAAAAAAATAATATGGCGGCCATAAGAAAAACGAAAGTTGACTGTGAAAACTCTTGGATCTAGTAGGCCTTGAAAATTTTTGAAATGTCAGATGGATAGCTCTTAACGGCTTATATACGCCTACAAAAAATTATTTATTAATTTCCAGTAGTAAAAAAGATATGAGGAAAATAAGAAATCTCGATTTTTCAGTTTTTTCAGGATATTTCAGGAACGGTCACAGATATCTCGCATGTTTTGACGAATTCGAGATGGCCACAAAACTGCGCATCTTTTCTCCAATTCAACCGACCCTGTATCTCTTAGCGTTCAGGAGATAGCAATATAGAGAAGGATACATGGTGCACCCTGTACATTCCCCGTTTTCCTCATATAGAAAAAAGTACGTTGGCAGGAAAGAAAGGTCAAAAAGGTCCTGACAAAAAAAAAATTGAATTTACGGAAGAAAAATATTCAATTTATACCAACACATCTCAGAGTAAAAAAGAACCCTGTTACAATATTTCCCCAAACTAGAAAGATGACAAGTTAAAAAAAATCAATTCATTCTATGAACGGTAATATTATTGAACGTTCGGCATATGTGAAAAAAACTCTAACCGACTTCTTTAAGTTAAAGGAACTTATTAATTTTTTATTTAAGGAGTTTCCGTTGAGGTGAAAAGGGTGGTGGGAGTTTTCTTTCTTCTATTTTTAGTACGTGTCATTTTTCTTGCTTATGTTTTTATGTCGAATGGAAATTTATTTTTCACAATTTTTTATCCCTTTCTTGATTAATATTTCATTCACAATAATAACTCTTTGCAAAAATCTTAAATTTTCTTATTGAGAGTGAATTAAAATCTGGAAGAGTATCTTTGGTCAGCCCATAAAATCAAACAAACGAACTTCAAGTCTAGAAAGTGAGTGTGCTTATCGGGAGACAATAACATGAGACCGAACTCAAGCTTGGGTTCAAACTGAAGCGAGCTACTTGTTGAAATAAAGCTCAATTACTAAATTTTTACTGCCGCGATGGACTTCCTCGAGAAAACAGCATCGTAAGCTGTGTAATTTTGGCTTTAGGCTAAATTACATAGAAAAGCACTTCAATGCATTGAGAGGAGGGAGTTTAAAATTCACCTGGAGTTGGCTAACTTTATTCAGTAAGCACTGAACTTTATTTAGCCAGCTATTATGGCAATTAACTTCCAAACATAAGTTCATTTCATTATTTTAAAACTTTTGGAAAACGTACGGATCTAAATTGGTCAATAATTTAATGGATCATTGTAAGCTAATTAATAAAACTTTAACCCTTATTTATTTATTCATTTATTTATTTATTTATTTCATGTTCCTACAGACAAGAGAAGTAATGCAGATTAGGTCAGAAGATGTTAGTTTTCAGAATATAATTATGTCTCAGGGAGACCTGAGGGACATAGCGAGCGAACTGGATGAGACTATCTGGTCAGTTTAGGGTGCCATTGAGAACATAAAATCTGAGAACATATAAAAATCTGACACAATATACAGGTTGTCCGGTGAATACCTCCTAATTTCTCGGGAGCATACAGGGGAGGATAAAATAAACCTAGTCTGTCATAAAAAAATCCTAAAGTGCCCCTAAACGAAGATACAGCGCCTCAAATGGGTACCCAATGATTTATTTTTTTGGCCGACCTGTATAATTCGATAAAATTTTAATATTTTATAGAGACCATAATTTTAAGAGTCATTAAGCCATATCAGAGTAGATGTTTGATGTCGTCAGGAAAGTCAGGAACGAACTTACCATCACACTCGTTGTGTCAAAGTTTTGACAGGTGTCATTTTAAAGACTTGAAAACTTTTTTTGGATACACTGGTGATTCATTTTTAAAAGAGGTACTCTTAAACTTTTGATACCTGTCAAAACTTTGACCCTACGCGTGTGCTGGACTCTTTATGGCCTCTATAAAATATTAAAATTTCATTCAGTTATACAGGTCGGTTCAAAAGTTAGAGCCAAAAAAGTAAATCGTTGGGTACCCTTTTGGGGCTCTGTACGAGTATCTCCGTTCAGGAGCACTTTAGGCAATTTTTTATGACAGACTAGGTTTATTTTGACCTCCCCTTATGCTCCCAAGAAATTATGAGGCACTTACCGGACACCCCGTATAGAAGCGTCTATTCAGCAAGCTGTGTACATTGAACTGACTAAGCAACAGGTGCTGGTGGAAACCAATTGGAGGATATACGCCGATAACCTTAACGTTCAATATTATCTATGTGCTTTTGATGATATCCTGGAGACTATACAGGGTGTCCCATAATATGTGGCAATCTCCCGGATTTGGGTAAATTTCGTAAAAATAAATGAAAAAATAGCTATAAAATTAATTCCTCAGAGACACCCCTACAAAGATATTAGCTGTTGAAGTTGAGGGTTGAAAATCAATTTTTTGCAATAACTTTTTTATTTCTTGACCGATTTTGATAATTTTTGGTGTTATTTTGTATTATTTTGAACTGTTTAGAATAGTGTTTCATAATCTTTGGTAGCACCTATATAGACCTCGGGATGGCATAACCCCCTCATTCACTTGAAAGGAAACAATAAAAATAATAATTTTACAGTTTTTTAAGGTTAATTTTCTTTTTATTTGATATTTTTTACATAAAAAATGTTTCCTTATTTATTTCGATAGAGCGAACCGTTATCGAGATAAACGTCCTTCTAATAGGTGATGCGTCGCAGGAACTTTCTAAATTTCAAGTAAATTTTAACAAGATGGCTGACCTATGACAGTAAATTGAGCAGGAAACAAAACAATAACTTAATTAAATACACGTCAGTGTCAAAGATTTCATTTCATGCAGATTCAATTCTAACTGATTTTCTGCGTATTCAGCGTTTTTGTAACTCATTCTAAAATCAGTTATGTCCGTATTCATCAAACTTCAAAATATAACTCTGGGGTTATATTTTGAATTTTCTGACAGCTGATTGGTCTAATGCTCAAACCCTACGAACGTTACGAATTCTAAACCAATGACATGCTCCAAAATATAACCCCAGGGGTTATATTTATTGATGAATACGGACCTTAGAATTGAATCGGCATGAAATAAAATCTTTGACACTATTTGACGTGTATTTAATTAAGTTATTGTTTTGTTTCCTGCTCAATTTACTGTCAAAGGTCAGCCATCTTGTTAAAATTTACTTGAAATTTAGAAAGTTCCTGCGACGCATCACCTATTAGAAGGACGTTTATCTCGATAACGGTTCGCTCTATCGAAATAAATAAGGATACATTTTTTATGTAAAAAATGTCAAATAAAAAGAAAATTAACCTTAAAAAACTGTAAAATCATTATTTTTATTGTTTTCTTTCAAGTGAATGAGGGGGCTATGCCATCCCGAGGTCTATGTATGTGCTACCAAAGATTATGAAACACTATTCTAAACAGTCCCAAATAATACAAAATAAAACCAAAAATTATCAAAATCGGTCAAGAAATAAAAAAGTTATTGCAAAAAATTGATTTTCAACCCTCAACTTCAACAGCTAATATCTTTGTAGGGGTGTCTCTGAGGAATTAATTTTATAGCTATTTTTTCATTTATTTTTACGAAATTTACCCAAATCCGGGAGATTGCCCACATATTATGGGACACCCTGTATAATGGAGAAAAGCTCAAGCTTGGTGCTATATAACAAGGGTGTGGATGCTATGGAACTCCCAAATTTTGCGTATATTAGGAAGTCCAAAGACCTTACTGCAAATGAGTTTATATTTTTGAGATTATTATTTATTAATTAAAGGGAGAGTTTGGAGCCGTAGAGTACACCAAGATCCCTGATCTTATCAATTCTACCAATCTTTTTATCGTTTAAAGAATAAGGATATATATTATGAGGGTATTATTTTTCAGAGGGAGTGACATAACATGATATTTGGGTAGATTGAGTGGAAGAATATTATCACCACCCCAAGAACGGACGCGATTCAAAGTTGTCTGGATCGACAGCGTTCGACAGTCGACAGTCGTTCTATAGAGTTGATCTCGAATATTTTGAGATCATCAGCATAGATAGGACAAAAGACAGTTGACGTTAACGTTAAAATTGCAGATAATGTCGTTAATAAACAGGTTAAAGAAAAGATGGGCCCAGTTTAAAACCTTGGAATACGCCAAATATGATTGAATAGGAATTTGATTTAAAACCATGAGAGAAGACTTACGTTTTGAGGGAGAGACAAGGAGTTGTGGGATCAAAGGTCTGTGGTCAACCTTGACAAAGACTTTAGAAAAATTTATAAAGACGACATCCACCTGGGATGTCGTTTTTTTTTAGACAAAACTAAAAAGATTTGTGACAGTCGAACGTCCACCTACAAAGCCATGTTGCCAGAGGGAGACATATTTCTGAACATGTGGGTAGATAATACGATGCAGACCAATACGATAAAAAGCCTCCTCAAAACCCTTAGCAAAATTGTTAATTTTGCATATCTGTCTATAGTTTATCACACACCTTAAGATCTTTCAGGTTGAGATGAATATGTTAGAGGAAAGGGATAACTTAAAGATTGCAGTCGTTGGTGAGGAGAGGATGGATGCACAATATCTTAGAAGAAATAAGGAAATGCTACTAGGACCAGTAGTGTTGAAAATTTTTGCACGATTTAAGAGCAGACACACTAACATCAAGACCGGGAATACAAAGAGCAGGGTAAGAGGGTTTTAAAGAAATCGCGAAATGCATCAAGAATATCAGCTGCGCTGCTCAAGGTAACATTGTTGCAGGTCATGGTTCGAGGAAAACCAGTGGAGTTACGTTTGGAATAAACGTAGGAACAAAATTGGGCAGATCTGCTAGCTAGCTCAGATTCCGTATTTAAGATAAATTTATGATGAGAAAGTCTGATCTGTTTGAGACACAACCGAAGATCCCGAAATTCCAGAAGAGATTCAGAGTCGCCAAAGAGTTTACACTTGTTCAAGCAGATAGCCTTGCACCTCAGACCGGCTCTGATGCTCGAAGTGGACCAAGAAGGGCAGGAGTTGTTATAAGGAGTACATTTAGGGACGTGTTGATCAAAGGCCATATAAAGAATATCATACAGGATTGAACCAGCAGCGTTAACATGAGAGCATTTACTAACATTAACCCAACTAGCGCGCGCAAGAAATAATCGTATAGATTTGCGAAATCAGCTGTTCTGAAGTTAAAAGAATCACAATATTAGAAAGAGATCCAGAATATCAAGCGATAATGGTGGATGGTGTAATGAGCAAAATCCAAATCACTACTGTTTTCATCTTCGATATAATTTAGCTGAACCAAATTGAGAATATCGAAGAAATTGCGGATGTGCACAAGACTGGAGTCATTACGATTAGGATGGGTGGCTTGAAACAAGTTGTACATTAAAGTCGCGAATAAGAAGATATACAGGATTAGAGTACGTGAAGTCGAGATCCAGTAAAAACTCATCATCATCATAAAGGCGCCTAATATAGAACAGCACCGTTCATCATGATAAATGTATCTCAACTCATAATAGTTGACAAGAAAATCCTTAAATTTCAAACTAGGTACGTTTTCTTATTCAAGTAAGTTCGAACAGCTTCAGTTTGAGAGTGTCTTGAATTGAAAAGCTTTATCATTCTCTCTATTTCATTTCATTGAAGAACACCCTGTAAAATTACTACCGACACCCTACCGAATGGACTAAACTTCTCTAGAGTTCCGCTAAGATTAGATAATCGATTCATAGCAGATTTATTCGTATAAAGGCTTAGAGTTTGGAACAACGGCAAAGTCAGACAAAGGACTCAATTCTATACCAAGTGTTCTAAGGTTTCTGAGAGGTAAAATCCAATTCGGGCGATATACAACTTGGAATTGCTGACAATAAATTGTTTTCATTGTTGAAGTAGACAGTAATGCAGAGTTGTACAAGTTAAGAGAAAGTACTAGTGGATTGGAAGCAAGGGGCTCATATCGCCAGCTTTTTCAGAACATTTTATAGCAGCAATAAATTTTAAGTTTGTATGGTCAATGGAGCTTTTCTTGTTCCAACAAAAGGATAAGTTCAGCATCTGCATTTAACATTGTCTTTTAATACATTTCTTTTGGTGCCGAGACCAAACCAACACGAATACTCATTCTTACTTTTTTTTAATATAATTTCATCAAAGAAAACGTGACAATACCGTTTTCATTATTTTAAAAATTAATTTTCCATGCTTAAATTAGAAGGTCTTAAAATATCTGCAAGAGGGAGGACGGGAAATTTTAACTTATTTCAACGCTATAGCCAAATCCCAAAGTTTTGTGAATCAAGGTGGGCTTGATATTTTTTGTAGTTACCTTTAATGATACGTCAGAATCAACCGCTGAAGATGACAGCATATTTCTGAAACCCAACATCAATTGCAGTTCTCATCAAAGGAAAACCTAAATTTATTGACCGGTGACCCAACAGTTAGATGTCTGCGACAGTCCGGAAGAAGTTGCCAAATTGGTTGTTACGAAAAGGTTAATTAGATTTATTACGTGAGGGTATAAAAGATAACAACCGATCATGCATTTTTCACGTTTATATTTAGTTAACATCCAGTTAACAATAACTTACTGGAAGGTGAAAGACGCTGAGAAGTGTTGAATATTATGTATTACTATTAGTGATATAGTCCAGTTAAATTGTAAAATTATTGCATTATTTAGAAGTTTATCGAAACTACATGGTATATAGGGGGCGCTACTAGAACACTTTAGTCAAGTTTCCCTGTCAAATTCCGTAAGTAGTGGCCGTCATCTTGAATCTAAGGGACGAGCACTTGAGCTAAAGCTCGACTTCTCGATTATCAGGCTAGTACTGATATAATACTCCCTCGGGCCGTATTTCATGCATGTTTCTTAAATAAATGTACTTGGCCTGCAATTAACAAATACCTACAATTAAATTCACAACCCAAAAACCCCCAAACTGAGCTGCGCTATGTTTAATTCTGCACTTACTTTAATTATTCTATTTTTCGATGTAAAACGCCCTTGAATTTGGGTAGCGAATAATTGGGGAATTGAGAATAATTACATGAGGTGGTTTCTGTTTCCACCAACGTTGCCAGGTCCGGCTTTATATTAACATGCAAATCGAATAATTACACAGCAGCAAATGGCTCATGTTACCAGAGGCTACATACATATTCATAAAACTTCCTACACATGAGCTCTTCATTGTGTTAACGCGTCTGCATTGAGGCAATTCATCTTGCTGATTACCATGCACAGATGATGCTTAGTGTTCATCAACGGCATTTCGCTGTTCCGGTAAAAGTTTTTGCAATAAATTACTCTTCCTTACTGTGATAATTGAATATAAATTAGTGTGAGGTAAAGTTGTTTTCCACAAGGTTATCAAGTATTTAATGTGACATTTTGTCAATTCATGCAAAATTTTTCATTCTCTTGTAGCTATAACTCTACTGGACGGATTCTCGAGTTCGTGGGCATGGAACGATCCCTGAAGATCATTCATTTGAACATTTTCCACTATGTTGGTCGTATTCTTGAGCACGTTCGAACATCCACTACTTCAAGCAAATCCTGAACAGGTGTCTGTCCTCCGTTTCCCCAGAATCGTCCTCGTCTTCGTCTTCGTCTATCGATATCAAGGTGACGTTATCGCATGATTTCCATGAACAGTTCAAGCATAAAGCCGAGCATTTGAGCCCAGTTGTCAGGCAAGTACATTCCCCCCTGCAACCCTTCTTACACTTGCAGGTTATGATTTTAAGAAGCTGTGGTGGGCCTGAAGCTAGCTCTTTGTGAATTCTTAGTGGGATAAACTGCAAGAGCTCATTTTCCAATCCCACTCAACCATTGGAACAAAGGTTCCAACCAAGAGCTGGCACCTTTGGTTAAAGTCTCTGAGTGGCTGGAACACGTCCGTAAAGAGTCTTTTTGCCATCTTCCGCAATACTGTCATGTGTTCCATCTGTTAGGAGGAAGATGGCTTTTCTGGAATTGACCCCATAATTCCTTTTTTCCCTGCCAGACAAGGGCAGAGGTGGTGTCACATCCAGTAAAAGCGTGAAGAAACTGTTCAAATCCACTGGGTACTTCAAGTTCCCTTCGGTTGAACACACTGGATGCTATATTGAATACATCCTGGATCACTTTTGCCATGTCAATGTTTCTGAAAGCGCAAGTTGTGGATGATAGAATCCCGCTAAGAGGAGAAAAAGGAGATCCACGTCCTCTCTAACCACAATCACATGATCGTAGCTCGTGATTTCCTCCAAGGCAATCAGAACGAAATTGCGGTGTGCGCCTTCCGTCGCTTTCTGAGTTCCAATCCCTTCGAAAGAAAATGCAGCGCAGCGATGTTGCAATGGGGCATTCTTCATTGTTTTGGTCATTCGACATTTTCTCCTGGGGTGCTGTAATTATCGTAGAAAAGTAAAAAATATCACTGCAAGACGCTCAGTATCTCGTTTCAACGGTTCTGCAGTTGTTTTGTACTCCGATCAGTCCTCTCCTGTGGGTTCCACTGACAGGTTCCTGCCAAAGTTTTTCCAAAAACTATTCATTCTCCTTGACCTGATTTTTTTCGACTTTTTTGATTTCTATACTTTTGTTAATTAACCTATCCTGTAAATTGAATTATCTTTTTTTGTGTTAAAATCTTATTGTTAATGGCTTCCCTCATGGGACCAAAGATTTTCTCAATATTTTGCTCTCAGTATAGTTGTCGTTTCATCAGATAGTAGAATCATTCAGTTCAAGTAATCGCCTGCTCAAAAAAACTAACACATTTGAACTTATACAGAAAACAGTAAAAAAAACACACAAGTCATCCAATGTAGATGCGGTCCTTTGATCTGTATATCATTCGAGAATAAAGAGAGCGAGAAGTGCGTGAAATGATCACCTGATTTGGCTCAAGTAGAATTTATGAGTGAAAATAAGTAGATGAAAACAAATTGGTGATGACTGCTTGTCACAGTCACAGTGTTATTCTCACAGTGAGTTCTGAATCATGAAAGGGGACTCTTCTAATGATGTTAGTCATTACATTATAAGAGATACAGAAAAATGAGAATCGTTTCACGGGGGCGGAATTCCCTGCCGAAAAATACATTTTGTCCTTATTTTCTTTTCTCTTTTATAAAAGTACCTTTTTCAAAGGAATCTCCATTATTTTCAGTCTACTGAGCTTTAGGAGCTGGCAGTAAAAAAATTCAGGCCTCTTCAAAACGTTATTGACGTTCCTTTGATTATAACTATAGAAACATGTATCGTCCCTTTTCACGTTTCAAGTGTAATTATTTTGTCGCTTGACGTTAAATTCTGACAAGTTATTCAGGTACGGTAACACATTAAATCGTTATCGTTACATTGCATATTCTACTCTCTTCTCGAGTCTACACTTTTATAGCGTCACGTAAGTTTGTAGTTAAATTAACATCATTTTAGAGTAATTATGCTTTTTAATGGCCTCTTTCAGTCAGTGTTCTGAAATGCAAAGAGCATCACTTTAGCAGCTCAAATAAGGGTCCCAAACTGTGCAGGAAGCTAAGCTGAAATTGTGCAGTCATGCACGTTTCGTAACCCTTTGCTCTGAATTTGATTTAGGATTATAATAATGAAATCAGGATTCAACCACTGTTGATTCAGTAAATAAATTTACTTATGTTCACAAACGCAAGTCTGTTCTGAAGAGCCAAATTAGCAAGTTATCTTTCGGTAATTTACCATCAATTATAAATCATACTGGTGGTGAAATTAAATCATATAAGTTATACAATGTAACCTGTTTTTTTTATTTAAACGGATTACATGCGCGGTGCTCTTCGCCAGAGAGTATTTGTCGTGAGTATATAGGTACTTTCCGAAGCAACAAAAAACAATATTTACGATTAGTCAGGCGCCACTTATTTTTTATAAAAAAAATAAGAAAAAATGGTTTTATGATATTTTCACTGTTTTAATAATTTGCAAGACTCAAGAATATTAAAAATTTATGAATAGAAAAATTTTATTATAAAAAGGTTAAATCATCTGTATAAGTATAAATGGCTACTGTAACATATTTAAATGATAATTAATTAAGTATGTAAGAATAATTATTACTACATTAAGTTTAAGAGCTTGCACATAGCTATGATCGGCTTCACAAGATAAACAATTTGGTTTTTGAAGAATGTGATTTTAATATTATGTTAAAGATTTATCGATTATTGACTATTTAAAACAGTTTCTCCCTAGAAGGATGTTCGCAAAACTCACGGATTCAGAGTAGTTGAAAATAATATTTTAATTAGGTAACAGGAAATTATCGACGAACTGTAAGTTCCGTAGGTATATACAATAATTAATAATAAATGTAGGTATATACAATAATCAATAAATAAATAAATCAATAATAAATGTGATTAATTTCCTAGGAATCGAATAAAAACCGGAAAATACTGTCCAGGTAAACTACACTTAAAAATGATTGCAATATAAATAGGGAAATCTGGCCTTTTATCCGGTGAAGGACGTCCTGTTCAGGGGAGTCGATCAAACCACCACACCATCCCAGTGCTCAAAGAGGAGGCCTCACTTCAAAACGGGAGCTTGACGTCCCCACGGTCCCTCTGCCTTTACCCCCTGGTCAGGAATGTTAGTACGCCAAACAAAAAAACCCTGCAAAAGCAAGTTCACTCAAGCTCTATTCACGGGAGAAGGCAAGTTCCAAAATTTGGATAAAAAAATGACAAAGATACCAATAAAATAAATTACTTACCCAATTTCATTGGGGTTTTTTGACACTATACACAATCTCAAAATAACTCACAAACCAACAATCCAAGCTAAGGGCACTGATGAAAAAAGATAGGCCACAGGTCGCAATAATTACACGATTGACATAAAAGGAGATTTATAATAACAGAACCTCACAAGAAGACCTTCCTTAAACCAATCGTCGGTTCGACGCGGCCGTCTCTCGTCCTCTCTATCAGCCACCTTATCATTCCCACCTAAAGATACTGAATTAACAATCAAAAATTATTCTTCAACAACTAAAATAGGAAAACTAAGCCTATAAATTACTAATAAAATAAAACTAGAGAAACTAAATGATCATAGATGATTTTTAGAATAAATATTTCTAAGTGAAACTGCAAAAGAATTAAATCTCTATTTTGAAATGTTACACCACCTCTCTCCGAAAGTGAAAATACACAAGCCAAAGGGGATAAATTTTCACTCATACTGGGCACTCGTCAGTGGGTGCGAAAGTAGGTGTTACAATGTAGGGGAGATATTGTTATCCAGGGGCTGATATCTACGCGTATCATACGTCCATAATGGAGACACTATCGGGGAAGGTCAAAATCGGGAAAACTCTACTCCAGGAATTGTCCACCCTAAACAACTAATTCTCGCTACCGTAGCAGTAATTCAGATAAAAAATTGCATCTATGGTCTTAGATCTCCAAAATAACGCAAGGGAACTTCTATTTAAAGAAGCATCAGAATTGCAACCAAAGTACTCCTCAGATCCTTTAGTGCCACGTACCGGCACGATATATACCTACCACATATGGTCACAACTCTACCAAAAAAAACACAAAAAGATTCTTACCCAACCGAAACATCAGAATTCGACCCAAAGTACGCCTTCAGATCTTTCACGTGCCAGGTACCTGCATCAGTACCATCCATATTTTCTAATAGATAAGATACTTGACCTATTCGTTTCGTAACTTTACATAGTATGTATCTTGGAGCCAGCTTTGCAGAAAACCCCGCGGCAGCATCAGACAAAACCTTGTTTCTGCGCCAAACTTTAGCACCTGATTCAAAGACAACATCTCGTCTCCGAAGATTATAATTCTTGGCATTGCGAATATAAGAATCGTGCAATCTCTTTTGCACTTCCTGGAATATCTCAGAAAGATTCCCTAATTCACTAGCATAGGACTTTCGATCACCAGGACTTATTTCTAAATTGTCAGTAGACTTAACTGTTCCATAATAATTTCCAGACAAGGGCACATATCGCCCAAAATTCAAAAAAGAAGGTGAGAACCCTGTTACCTCATGCCTTGCTGTATTAATAGCTTGCCGAATCTTGGACAAATTCTTATCCCAATCTTTATGGGATTCCACATAGCACCTTATTGCCGTACCAATGGTCTTATTGCTACGCTCAACAAAATTACACTGAGGAGAATACTTAGGGGTAAACCAGATTTTTTGTACCTTGTATTCATCCATCAGTTTCTTGAAAACAGAACCAGCAAACTGAGAACCATTGTCGCACAGTACGAACTGACATACACCGAAAACCAAAAATACCTCATTTTCAATAAACTTCACAATATTTGGTGCTGTGGGCTGTCTTAGTGGTTGCAGAACCACATATTTAGTCAGCCAATCGCATACTACAAGTAAGTGTGTGTGTCCTTTTGAGGACCTAGGAAAAGGACCCATGAGGTCTACAGATATAATCTGCCAAGGATATTGGACATGTTTCTCAGAACCAAACAAACCCACCTGGCTCTTATTTGACATCTTTTGCGAGCCACAAACCTTGCAGCAACGAACATACTTTAAAACATCGTGCCTCATGCTAGGCCAATAATAGATTTCTTGCACTCTGGCAAGGGTCTTAGTAAAACCAAAATGTGCACAAACCGGCGAGTCATGACATGACTTAATTACTTCCCATCTCTGAGACTTCGGAACTAATAACTTCCACTCTTTCACATTGGATTCAAGAGGCAACTGACATGGCGCAAACTTATAGATGAGGTCTCCATCAATCTTCCATTGAGGGTAAGAGTTAGGTGACTTAGTAATCTTCTCACACATGGACTTGTACCAATTATCTTTCCCAGATGGTGCAATTTCCAACAAGTTGATTTCAGGATATGGAATTCTAGAAAGTGCATCGGGGACAACGTTAGACGCACCTTTTCGGTGGATTAACGTGAAGGAGTGCTGTCGCAACCTTACGGCCCATCTGGCCAATCGACCGGTTGGATTCTTAATGGTACTTAGCCAGAGAAGTGAGTGGTGATCTGTCACGACGCTGAAGTGAGTGCCCTCCACAAAACATCTAAATTTTTCTACACTGAAAATAATGGCAAGTAACTCACGTTCAGACACCGTGTACTTCCGCTCAGCGCGAGTTAATGAACGACTGGCATACGCTATCACCCGCTCTTCTCCACTCAGAGTTTGGGTCAAGACACCCCCTATGCCAGTGTCACTGGCATCGCATTGCACAACAAAAGGTTGCGTAAAGTCCGGCTGTGAAAGGATCGGAGCTGAAACCAAGGAATTCTTAATTGCAAGAAAAGCTCCTTGAGCTTCGTCTGTCCACGTTATAGATTCTTTTTTCTTTTTACCATGCAAGAGGCCGTTTAAGGGAGCAACAAGGTCGGAAAAATTATTAATGAATCTGCGGTACCATGAACACATGCCTACGAAACGCTTAACTTCCGTGGCTGTTGTTGGCCTTGGATAATTCACCATAACAGCTACCTTGTCCGGGTCTGTGTGCAGACCGTCTGAACTTACTACAAAACCCAGGAATTTTAGCGAAGTTCTGAAAAATTGACACTTGTTCAGATTAATTGTGAGGTTAGCATCCAGAAGGATCCGCCTGACGTCAGAAAGCAGTTCCAAGTGCTCCTCATAAGTGGTGCTCGTGACAATAATATCATCTAGGTAAGCAAAGATCTTGGGTTCATACTTCGGTCCAAACAAAGCGTCCACTAGTCTCTGCTGAGTCTGCGCCGCATTGCAAAGACCAAATGGCATTACCGTGAACTGGAAGAGGCCTCGACCCGCTACACTAAAGGCAGTCTTCTCTTTCGATTCTGAATCTAACGGGACTTGCCAAAAAGAATGACGAAGATCAATAGAGGAAATGTAATTAGTATTACGCAAACGATTTAGGATCCCATCTACATGAGGCAACGGATAAGAATCGTGTTTGGTCACATCATTCAGACTTCGACCATCGAAACAAAAACGATATTCATTATCTTTTTTTCGAACTAACAAAACAGGCGAACACCAAGGACTACTTGATGGTTCGACCACACCCAACTCAAGCATTTTATCGAGCTCGGAATGTAAGATTTCAAGCATGTAGGGTGACATAAGATATTGCTTCTTCTTGAAAGGTTTTGTATCACCTGTATCGATACTCATTGATATCTTATTCGTTCTTCCTAACCGCTCGTCACTGTTGATATCATTAAATGATTGAATAACTTCGTCGGCTTTGACCCTCTGATCGGGTGTGAGGCCTTCCAAGGAAAGTAGGTTATGAGTAAGACAAACTTCCCCGGATACAGACGAAAATACTTCAAGGTCGCTTTTGGAAGCCTCACTCTGCACATGCCATTGCTCTTTTTTATAGTCTATTAACAACTTAAATTGTCTACAAAAATCGCTTCCAAAAATGAATGAATGATCCAACGAGGGAACTACAAAGGCTTCAACAATATGACAGACCTTACCTATGCAAATTGGTAGGTGTACTACACCAACCACGGTTTGTCTTGAACCATCGGCGGTGAACACTGATTCCGAGAGAGAATTATCTATTTTCAAACCAAAACGTTCAATAACCTGTACTCCTTTTCTACCAACTATAGATGAAGTAGCACCTGAATCCAACAAAACAATAATCTCGGTTTGAAACAGATTTACAGTTATATAAGGACGATTGTCGGAACTTTTATTTACAAACAACGGGGTAATTTGATCCTCTTTAACAGAACTTAATCTTTCATGTTGACCTAGAGACTTTCTATCCGTATTTCGAATATCTTCTTCACTGTAGTTAGTATAAAGCTTACTAGTATCCTTGGCCTTTTCAGGAGACGTGCCGCGATGGCCAAGACATCGCTCTCCTCTACCTAGTTTTTTGCACACCTGTGGCAGTCCTTAGACTTAGCGCCAGGATTCCCACAGCGGAAGCAGAATAATCTTCTCTTTAGGGTACAATTACGAAAGATGTGATTGGGGAGTTCGCAGTTCCAGCAAAGGACAGGGTTTGTCTTGTTGGAGTCATCGGAATTAGAAGAGGTAGTAGGCTTATCATGAAGCATATTTTTCTTTTTCGAAATCTGATTTCTATCTGATTTATTTTGAAAATCCCTGTCTCTGGTACCTACACTAGAAGAACAGGAAAAAACAGACTTCCCACCCTCATAATTCTGCTTAGAATTACCGAAATTCTGGGGTCTTCCTCTCGAAAGGTACAGATTAGAATCTTCTAAATTCTTTGCTAGCTTTTGCAAATGTGACACATTGTCGATAGTATGCAAGGCTAACTGGCTGTAATATTCTGGCAATAAATTTTTCTTAATATGTTTCACACGCGTAGTTTCGTGCGGTACCCTACTTAGCCTAGTAAATAAGTTCTCCATGTAAGCTATATAAATTAACACCCTTTCATTTTTTCTCTGTTTGCGAGACTTGATCTGCTCCCAAATCTCATCATCAACATCGTGAGGAAGGAAATCCTTCTTCAGCCTCTCAACTAAGGAGTTCCAATCACTTAAACTGCTCTGTATACTACGATACCAAACAAAAGCGTCATCTACAAAAAATTCAACCGCTGAACCAAACAAGACCTGATCATCCACTTTTCTCGACTTCGAAATTTCCGAAACATGCTCTAAAAACGAATGTAACCTGTGAGGGTTGCCATCAAACTTTATATTCCATTTGGAAATAGGCTCTGTATTTGAACTACAACTTACTATTGGAGGAGGCAAATTAACTGCAGGGGTCGTAGTACTATTTAGAGCATCTCTAAACACGTCTTGGGTTGCTCTGTCAACTTTCTCGTATAGCTCAGCATCGAGTGAAAGAGTCGTTGCGTAAGTTTCCTGTTGATATTGTTTTTGTGCCTTGGTAATTTCAGGGTTATTCCCTAATGTGATAGGCATGCGTTTCACTCGTGCTGTTACATGATTTATCCTCGATACTAACCTTTGAAAAAGTGAATCAGCGGCCGTGCCTTCGAAGTCCGTTAAATTAGATTGGATGGAGGTTATAGTAGCCTCTATTGCGGTTTTTTCAGCCTCAAAATCAAAATGATAAGATGACATGTCTATCAACGCTTCCTTTTTATCCCGTTCCTTATCAAATAACCTAGCCAATATTTTACGTTTCTCATTTTGGTCTCTGTTCGATTGGACCGATCTAATTTTTAGTTCATAATCTAATTCTTCCTTGAGCAAATGCTTAGGTTTTATAATATCCTCCATATTGAAAGAGTAATTGGAATCAAAAAAATACTAGAACCCAGCAGTATTCTATCTAGAGAATCACAAATCTGACAAAAAATCGGACAACACACAAATTACAATCTGTAAATAAAATTAAATTTTCGTATAAAGATAACCGTTAAAATCTGAGCAATTCTCCTTTCAATCAACTTAAGATTCCCTGAAATATTCAAACAATCTAAATAACAAATGCCACAAAATTTAAAAATTACAAAATTATACTGCTAAACAAACCGAAATATTTTAAGACCAGATATCACTATCGCAAGCTGAGATTAACTTCCGTTAGGTAGGTATAAATTAGGTACCTACATAAATATGCAAGAATACGACTTCAATAATAAAAATACGTTCGCCATAATAATTTCCTTAACTTCAGTTCAACACTCTGAAATAATATTAATATAGGTAGTCTTAATAAATTTGAAGAAATATCAAAAAATAAACTAATTAATACTCAATAATAAAATTCAATAGCTTCGGGCCCCACACGTTGGGCGTCACTTTTTGTAACCTGTTTTTTTTATTTAAACGGATTACATGCGCGGTGCTCTTCGCCAGAGAGTATTTGTCGTGAGTATATAGGTACTTTCCGAAGCAACAAAAAACAATATTTACGATTAGTCAGGCGCCACTTATTTTTTATAAAAAAAATAAGAAAAAATGGTTTTATGATATTTTCACTGTTTTAATAATTTGCAAGACTCAAGAATATTAAAAATTTATGAATAGAAAAATTTTATTATAAAAAGGTTAAATCATCTGTATAAGTATAAATGGCTACTGTAACATATTTAAATGATAATTAATTAAGTATGTAAGAATAATTATTACTACATTAAGTTTAAGAGCTTGCACATAGCTATGATCGGCTTCACAAGATAAACAATTTGGTTTTTGAAGAATGTGATTTTAATATTATGTTAAAGATTTATCGATTATTGACTATTTAAAACAGTTTCTCCCTAGAAGGATGTTCGCAAAACTCACGGATTCAGAGTAGTTGAAAATAATATTTTAATTAGGTAACAGGAAATTATCGACGAACTGTAAGTTCCGTAGGTATATACAATAATTAATAATAAATGTAGGTATATACAATAATCAATAAATAAATAAATCAATAATAAATGTGATTAATTTCCTAGGAATCGAATAAAAACCGGAAAATACTGTCCAGGTAAACTACACTTAAAAATGATTGCAATATAAATAGGGAAATCTGGCCTTTTATCCGGTGAAGGACGTCCTGTTCAGGGGAGTCGATCAAACCACCACACCATCCCAGTGCTCAAAGAGGAGGCCTCACTTCAAAACGGGAGCTTGACGTCCCCACGGTCCCTCTGCCTTTACCCCCTGGTCAGGAATGTTAGTACGCCAAACAAAAAAACCCTGCAAAAGCAAGTTCACTCAAGCTCTATTCACGGGAGAAGGCAAGTTCCAAAATTTGGATAAAAAAATGACAAAGATACCAATAAAATAAATTACTTACCCAATTTCATTGGGGTTTTTTGACACTATACACAATCTCAAAATAACTCACAAACCAACAATCCAAGCTAAGGGCACTGATGAAAAAAGATAGGCCACAGGTCGCAATAATTACACGATTGACATAAAAGGAGATTTATAATAACAGAACCTCACAAGAAGACCTTCCTTAAACCAATCGTCGGTTCGACGCGGCCGTCTCTCGTCCTCTCTATCAGCCACCTTATCATTCCCACCTAAAGATACTGAATTAACAATCAAAAATTATTCTTCAACAACTAAAATAGGAAAACTAAGCCTATAAATTACTAATAAAATAAAACTAGAGAAACTAAATGATCATAGATGATTTTTAGAATAAATATTTCTAAGTGAAACTGCAAAAGAATTAAATCTCTATTTTGAAATGTTACACCAATAATTGAACATTTAGATTGAATTATTGTTCCTTGTGATAATTTTTCACATTGTCCGATTCTTCTGTAGGTTTTTAATGGAAGTTCTAACAGAATATGCTATTTAAGTGCTCGTTAAAGGTATAGAACTGTATTCAAATACGAAATAAAAAATTTCATGTTCAGTAAAAAGACTTCGTCATCAAGACTCCCAAATTAAGAATGTCATAAAATTTTAAGACTCTTAAATTGATGAGAATTATCTGAATTGAGAGACTTCCTAGAAAGTTAATGAGAGGATATCCCCGTTTCCAACTCTTTAATTTACTATAGTTGAACTCAATTTTGATATGTGCCATAATTTTGACATAATAGCCTTCCAAAAATTTACGCCCTTAATTATTTTACAAGCAACTATTACACGCAGAACATGATGTAATGTAACGTTATACGTTAGTTTGTAAAATAAAAGTAATAATGCTTTTACAATACTACCAACGGCACCTCTCGTCAGTGAACCTTAGCTTTCCATAGCTTCTTGAGTAAGGTGCAGTAAACGCGGAAATGAATTCTTTCAAATCTGCAATATTATCGATATTACAGATTCCCATTTGGTAGCGTTCTAGCCCTTAAATAACTTAATCTGATTGTGAGCTTTACTAGATTGAAGCTTCAAGCTACAGTCAGTTTTTTGATTGGTGGCAATTTATATCCGGTAAAACCTTGATAATTATTGTGAAAGTGAATCGTACTGATATGCGCAGAAACCATTTTTAATTAAGTTCTATGTATTCTTGGATCATTTTACGTTAAAATTTGCCTTTTTACTTTACCTTTCCTTCCTCTAAAACCAGTTAATTAATTCTGGGTAAGATTGTTAATTTTCCTATAAATAATTCAGAGGTCCTAATATTGTTCCATGTATCAGGACTAGGTATGTAGTGTAACGATACGACCCCTGCTCGGTTCGTTTTTCACGAAAAGCCACTGTGATCGTCTATTTATCTCTGAGTTTCCCCTAATAGGACCGCTGTGTTTTCTTCGTTGTGTTTGCCGTTGTTTTCACCGTAGTCACCCTTGCTCTTTGATTGAGGTATGCCAGGATTAGTATGGCCGAAACGGATGCGCCAAAGAACCTACTATGACTCATGGTATCTCGGTTGATTGGGTTTTTTTTCGGAAAACCGGGGAAATTACTGAGACTTGTTGTCAACTGTTGGCTTCCTGTCAGATGTCTGAAAGCGTATTATGAGCGAGAGAATTCGTTTGCAAGAGCGTAAAATGGTGAAGGGCGAGAGGGGCTGTGATTTTGCATAGAGAGTACAAAACAATGGAAAGCGAATGATGAATCCCTTTCATGCATTTTTCAAACTCCAATCCATTTCGGATTCCACTCTTTTGCACACCTGTGCTTTCTTATTATTTCGTTTTGCTTTTGTTTCGTTTACAGACTACCCGGTATATTGCGGGAATGTCTGTCTGATTTCATTTCAAGCATCAGCTTGAATTAATTGAAGAATACAACCATGTTGGTTACAGACTACCCGGGATATGCGGAAATGTCTGTCTGTTTAACTATTCAATTTCTCGTACGAATTTATCGTGTATTATTTCACCGATTACAATTATTTATGTGTAGACCTCGTACCTATGGCACAGCCGGGAGGATCGCCCTGTATGGCTAGCGGAGTCGCCCGTTGTGTCGGACCGTGTTGAATCTCGCGCCTAGACAGCTGGTGACAAGTTCGGTTACCGAGCTACCTTTCGTGTTTGGATACGGGGATTCGGACCGCTTAAGATAGTCTTGCCTTGCGAGGCTCATTCGAGTGCGGGGTTGCCACTTCTCCTGAATTTTGATTTCGTATCTTTTATAAAATCGTTCCTTCCTATTCTCTTTTATTTAATGATTTTATTTTCACAGTTGATTTACCTGGGAGAGTGAATTATTTCACCTCCGTTTATTTAATTCATAACCTGGGTGATACTGTATTTAGTTATCACTTTGTATACCTTGTTGTTATTTGTCTTGTTCTACCTTTTATTGCACCCGTCGATGCTGCCTCGTCAGGCGACCTTTATGTCACATAATATGTTACCTTGCCCTTAGGCATTTGTCACTGTTATACCTTGTGATTTACCTTAGTCGTCATTCGAGTGCTTTTCAGATTGAAACCTTAATCAACTGTATTATTGTAGATTTTTCTACACACCTTAATTTATTTCCCAGAGCATGTTAGCTCCGGTCTTTCTCTCGAAAATCTTTGTTCCTCAACGTGATTATTAGCTGACCATACTACAGACCACGACTCTTTAACCATTAATCTAGTTAATGATTGAAAATGCTGGACTTTTGTCCAATGTAGGGTCCTAACCACTAGACGATCACGGCCATACTAATCCTGGCATACCTCAATCAAAGAGCAGGGGTGACTACGGTTTAAACAACGGCAAACACAATGAGGAAAACACAGCGGTCCTATTAGGGGAAACCCAGAGATAAATAGACGATCACAGTGACTTTTCGCGAAAGACGAACGGACCAGGGGTCGTATCGTAACATTGGTGCCGTGACCAGGATTGGGGGCTAATACGCGGGAATAAGTTGGCCGAGAAGGAAAACAAAAACGAAGAAGAACACGAAAACCAAGTAGGAGAGTTAGGGGGCGTCTTCCGTCTATCAGGGTACCCGCTGATAGCCTGAAGACGAGGGAGCGGTGAAATGGATCGCACCTAGGTAGGATGATAAGGAAATTATTTCCATCTCCCTCGTTAAACAAACCCAAACCGAAAAAGCAAACAGTGCAAGAATAGGTACGTAATTACCTAAAGGTAAAATTTATAGGAAATTAAAACGCAGCTACGCGCCATTGCGGCAAATAAACGATCCCTGTCAGCACATTTGATATTCATAAAAGCGAAGCGCTCTAGCTGGTCACATCCCAGCATGTTAGAAATACATCGAAGAAACGGCCAAGCTAGACCAGATGTTAAGGCAGGGTATTGTAAAAGACACTCTAACGAGGAAAACACAGCGGTCCTATTAGGGGAAACCCAGAGATAAATAGACAATCACAGTGGCTTTTCGCGAAAGACGAACGGACCAGGGGTCGTATCGTTACAGTAGGTACATTAATAGAAAGACAAGGATGGTTTGAAAACGGCCCGGTGGAAATTTTTAACTAGTGTAATATTTTTCAAATAAAGAAAGGTAAGACTTTTTCTAGTCAATTTCAAATATCAAGTTAATAATTTATAAAGTTCTTACTTGTTATAGTGAGTATCATTTTTTCAACAATAATATAGTACAAATAACAATAGTAATACACTAATATCCATTTAATAACAAGAATAATAATATCAAAACTTTCTTTCGCTTGAAATAAATTCAAAACTGTGAAGTCAAAAAAAAAAAACTTTACGATATATCTGTTTGAAGTTTTTGCCGGATTAGAACTGGTATAAAAAAAAATAAAATAAAAACGACTTTATTACAAAAGAATAGAAAAAAATCGTATTAATCAGTTTTCAGTGTACAGACGATAATAAATCTTTCCTTAGATGAAATAGCAAGTGTAAATATTTTTCACCATCTTCACTTTAACATCATATCTAGTTTTCCCTCAGAGGAACAAATAATGAAATAAGAACACTTTTCGAGTGAATATTCAATTCGTGCATACACATGAATATTGAAATATATTCAATATCGCACAGGTTGTTATCCTGGTTCAACGTTCATACCCTTTCAGAGTCGGAATAACAAACGCTAAAGGGTATCAGAGAGGGTAATACTTAACTTTCAATTTAGAGTCGGAGATAGCAATTTCAAACCGCATGGAAACCAAGACGGGAGGCGACTTATCTTTAGTGGCGGCTGGAACTGGGAGATTCTAACAACAAATAGCAGAAGAGACAACTTAATCTCCATGGAATGCATTCTTGATGCAATTCTACAGATAGGTATGTAAAAGAAGCTCAAAGTTTTGCATGAAAAGATAAGTACAGTTACAGTTGCACTAATTAAAACAGCTCTTCGTTTTCTTTGTATATTAGACACTTCAAGAACTTTAATACCGTCTCATTTAATTGTTTGCCATTAGAGACGCTGTAATTTAAAGTTCTAAATAAACTCTCTTCTTACTGTAATATATTTCAATGATTCTTACGCCCGTATTCACAAACGATAATTTCCTAAATAATTACGTAATTAATTAAATGAGTGAGATGGAGATATGCAGTTTTTTGGCAATAGAATGAGATGGGGATAATTGATTACGTAATTATTAGGAAATTATCGTTTGTGAATACGGGCGTTAGTCTGTAATAAATTGATGTGAAAACTAAAAAAAAAAAAAAAACTCAAGAGAAAGCAGAAGGGCTCTTCACCCAATAAAAGTGTTTCTTTATTCCTGGGTGCAAGTAAATCGCTTGAAAACAGGACACGGTAGATGTATTTTGATGTTACATAAATAGAATTTAATATCAAGCGCTTCCTGTGTTTCCGGACATCCTGCAGGATGCATCAATCATATTGTCAATAAATGTCCTTTGTCCAAGTTTGCTGGAGTTTTTCAAGCAAGTCATGAAATTTCCACAGAAACAATAGACTGGTTACAGAATTTAAAACTCTTGTAAACAAAATCTACATTAACAGCTAGATAACCTCAGTCGGGATACTGTAAAGTGATTGGAAAACCATTCTAAACAGAATGGTGGGTCTAGGTTTTTCATGAGGTTTTCCCGAGACTATATCTTACAAAGCAAATGCTTCACCGTGATGTTAACATCGTATCATTTTGTCATGCAGAATGTTCTATTCGCCATGACAAATCAATCTGCAATTTGTAATTTCAAACGTATATACAGAATGATTCATATAAGAACCGACACGGAGCAGGATGGTGTAGGGGAACCCAAAATATGATGATTTACCGCAACTTATCTCCACACTTATCCGCTTGATTGGGGACCCAGATTTGACAAAAAATTTAGACACTCTCGAACATCGAAGAAGAGTAGCTGACCTGAGTCTGTTTTACAGATATTTTAATGGAAGGTGTTCAAAAGACGTGGCCCGCTTGATCCCACCAAGAACAAGACCGGGCAGATTTACACGTCGAGCCGCAGACGCTCATCCGTATCAGGTTCAGCTCGTTACACCTCGTACCACCCTATTTCAGACTTCTTTTATGTACAGAACCGCATCACTTTGGAATAGCATTCCAAAGGGCGTGTTTCCCGAAGTATACAACTTACAGAGATTCAAGGCCAACGTGAATCGATATCTCCGCTCATGCACCGCTCCCAGAGCGTCATAGGGATTTCCCTGCAGTGCATGTGCATTTTCAATAAAAATAAAAAAAAACACTAAGTTGCACCCCTGAGAATTATAGACCTTGAAAGTGGGATCTCAAATTTCGAAAAAAATTAATTTTCAGTTAAACTTGTACTTATAAAAATCAAACCCAATAAAGCTGCTTAGTTTATTATAAGTCAATTTTTGAACCGATTTTTTTTTATCAGATTGAGGGGATGTGTAACGTTCGCTTTTCTAGGATCTTTGTGATCAGTGATCACCTTTATTCTCTGATTTGTAGAATTATTTTTGATTACATAGTTACAGTAATCTGACTAACGAAGAATAATTATTATTGTATAATAGTTTTTTCCCTTACATTAAAGTTGTGGCGCTAAAGAAATATTAATTTTCGATAGGTACATGGTGCCCACACATGGTTCTCACAAACCACCTACGTTCGTATAATATTCGCTGTCATTACGTCGGTACAGTTCTGTGAATTTGTAAACCTTTTAAACTTTTTCTAGAACTTTTACACACGCGGTATTTTAAAGGAGAGATTTTATTCCGCATTCAAGCATCCAAGTCATGTGCATCAACTTATAAAACTGTCAATTCTTGCAATCTGTTTTTTAAATTCCTTGAAATGACACGTTATATATTTTGCATTATACGGGATAAAAGGAGATTTTGCCTGCTAGATGTAATCCTGGATTTATTGCTATTGCACCGAAGAATTTTTCATGGAAGTTAGATTTTCCCTACAATGTTACGCTTGGAGGCATTTTATGACGTTCATTATTCATAACAATGATAAATCTTATATTATTCTCAATGTTTTATCAAATCCTGAGGTTATATTTTATATGCAGGCATTTTCTAGAAGATTATTTTAAGTGGTAATCGATTTATGACTAATTTTCTCTCAATATATTATTTGGAACCAAAAGGTACCCACTTCGGATATGAATTCTAATTTGAACTCTCTACTTTGATGTGTGTGTGAGAAAGAAACGAATCCTATCGTCTCTCTTACCTAAATAACTTAACGAAAATAAATATCACGTTCTTACTTTCTCGCACCCCCCTCCCCTCCCCTATGCATTATTGAACTTGAATATTAACAATATTCATAAAAATAGTGAATTGCAGGTCAATGAGTATAAGCACACAGAGTGCAATTGCTAGCCTGTTAGGTGGGTTCGGAGAATTCCTCCATCGCCCATAACAGTTGTCATGCTGGCAGTGCCCGAAACTCCAACCAGAGAGTTTGCTTCCGCATCCAACAGCAGAGCCTTCCAGAGTACCAAATCAAGCACAGACACGTGTTTCGTTCTACTGGAACTCATCAGTGTGCTGCATTCGGAGTATCTGGAGGATGCTGTCGGATGAACGGAAGCCGGGGCCTCTTAAGGCAAGAATTAACACGGAACTCCGTGTGGTGTAAAATAGAGCGACATCCAGCGGTCAGTTCAAGGAACTAACCGTGAGTTCACTCTAAATTGATTGAAGTTCCAGACACTACCAATAAAGCCGGTCGATGACAACGAATAATGAAGAAAACAGAAGGCAAGTATACTCAACGATTAATTCATAAAAATAGTGAATTGCAGGTCAATGAGTATAAGCACACAGAGTGCAATTGCTAGCCTGTTAGGTGGGTTCGGAGAATTCCTCCATCGCCCATAACAGTTGTCATGCTGGCAGTGCCTGAAACTCCAACCAGAGAGTTTCTCCTGGAGAAACTGGAATTCTCCGAACCCACCTAACAGGCTAGCAATTGCACTCTGTGTGCTTATACTCATTGACCTGCAATTCACTATTTTTATGAATTAATCGTTGAGTATACTTGCCTTCTGTTTTCTTCATTAACAATATTGCCTTTTGAGTTTCATGTACTTGCTAGGATGTGGTAAATCAATGTTTACATATGTTTTTATTTGTTTACTGACTTTAAAATACAGTAAAATTAAGTTTTGATAACTATTGGGTCAAAGTTTTACATTCCTAGTGAAAGCGAAAAGTTTTCTTCAATTTTATGGGACATGGTAAAAAGATTCTAAGCCTGTGTTTGAAAAGCGTTATAGAACAATTTTTTATCAATACGTGTATTGAAACTCTTTTGAATAAATAGAATTCAATTTTATCAATCAAAAGTTTATAGAGGTTACACATAATTGCAGGAATTTTTAAAGAGGAAACCATCCAGTTCCACATGAAAACAGGTCGAAAGTATGTAATAAAGAAATAAATTGAATTCCTTGTGGAAACGGTTCCAAAAAGCTTGGCATCTATTAAAGTCTAATAAGTAACGAATGTCTGCTTGCTATGAACCTGTTCCAAATACGGGAAAAGTAATTAAACTTTCAATTGAATTTTTATTAAGAGCGTTTTATTAAGAAAGCATTCCTCGCCTACTGCTTTAGGCACGTATTTAGGTTTAATTAAAATTTATTTTCCGGCTGAAAAACTATTTCAATCTTTTTAATAAAGAGTGTCATTTATTTACTTTCATTTCGCAATTAAAAGGAATTTTCATTCAAAGTATTTACGTTCCTTCCTGAAACCAAAAAAGCAACAGAAAAAAGTAATAAAACGTTAATGGTCTTATAATTGCAGCATTGCAGCCGACTTAATCCCCGGGGCAACTAACAGTCCACAGCGACTGCTAAAAAATTTTTTTCTTTTTTTTATCCAATAGGTAACCGATTACACAGCTCGGTTTACAGGGTGTCCTAAATTATTTTAATCAATGGATAGGTATTCGCGTAATTTCAAAAGAGAAACCAAAAATTTGTGAAATTTCAAATACACTCTTATGGGGTGCACTCTCATTACAACTTTAGACCTTTCAACCCTCAAGTAATCATCCCCTGTTTGTTTTTTTTTTAATTACACCCTCATTTTTTTTTTTTTTTTTGGCTCAGCAGTATTACTGACTTTGTTCTGCATACATTGACTTGCGATTTTTGAAAACGTCATTTTAGGTTTCCAAAATCAATAAACTATCTAATAGCGAATTCGAGTTGGCTGCACTTGCTCGGAGCGAGATCGACCTGTCTCTGAATCTGTTCTGTCCAGAATTCTGCTCCAGTCCGGAGCAGAACTTTCGCATTTCTACTCTGTATGGAACCGAACTGTGTCAGGTCAGACCAGAACCAGAGCCAGAGCCAGACCGCCATGCACCGGTGCAGTGCAGTGTGCAATCCAGTCTCCCTCTAGTCTGCATTTTCGTATAGCCTTCTACTAAAAAAAATACCTATCCCTATCCTATACCTATCACGGTTGTTTGTTGTTATGATGTTATTCTTATTATAACAGAGTCGTGGAACTACAAGGCGTTATCCCTTTTAATTATTGTAATAAGTTGTACTTCATACAATACGTAAATAATGTACTTATCCACAAATTTTTGGTGTAAGGAATTACTAGGAATCAGCAGTAGTTAATTTTCCCGCTATTTCTAACCTCTAAATTTATGGGAGTGTATAGCGTGTAACTAGATCTGACCAAACAAAAGTGTTTCGTGGCCCAGCGGGGATTCGAACCCCGGACCTCCTGATTACGCGTCAGGTGTGCTTACCACTACACCACCCAGGTCACTTGCAATTGCCTTGGTCAGACCGGCCACATGTGTTTTGTTGTTGTTGCTTTCTCTCTCTGTGGGAGCGAGTGGTCGCCACAGGACTCCCCTTCCAGAAACGGAGTTGCCTTTCGATTTGAACTATTCTTACGGACCGTTGTTCGGTACCCTTGTTTGCTGCCAGACCGTGATGTGGGCGATAGCTCAAGCGAGTGTGTGTTTGTTTCTGAAAGGGGGGAGAGTTGAGTTAGAATGTGTGTATGTATGCGTGTTCGTATCGGATGAATTATGAAGAATTATCATCACGTCGGGGTCACCAATATAGCGTGTAACTAGATCTGACCAAACAAAAGTGTTTGGTGGCCCAGCGGGGATTCGAACCCCGGACCTCCTGATTACGCGTCAGGTGTGCTTACCACTACACCACCCAGGTCACTTGCAATTGCCTTGGTCAGACCGGCCACATGTGTTTTGTTGTTGTTGCTTTCTCTCTCTGTGGGAGCGAGTGGTCGCCACAAGTGCACCGTTGCACCGTCAAATTTGACGGTGCAGTTTATTTTGCTCCGGGGCAGTTTCGCTATACGACTCGAACATATTTTCCTATGCACTGCCAGAGAGCAAGTGTAACTCGAACACAATTACGATATGCACCGCTAGAGTTCACTTTAACTCGAATACGATTACGAAAAGCACTGGAACAGAGTCCTACAAATCGAATACGAAATTCCGTCTCGGTGCGCACCCGGAGCAGAAAAGTGCAGTAACTCGAATTCGCTATTGAACAAAAACAGCGTTGCCTAGGAATAAAAAACACACCTTGAGGTTGTTTTAAAATAAAATTATGAACACGCGAAACTTACATTTCCATGGTTACACTTGACGATAATAGAATTCTTGGATTTCCAAAAATCGCATGTCATTGTCTTCAGAACAAAGTCAGTAATACTGAAGAGCAAAAAAAATTATGTATTGAGGATGTACCCGTAAAGCCTTAGGGGTACCACTGTTTGAAGTTTTCCAAGTATAATATTATCATAATGATCTAAATAGAGCAAAATTGCATTTTGAAAAACATTATTGTGTTATTTTTTACTCCTTGGCAAGTCTGGTATTTTAAGATTACGTTGATTGGTTTTGGCAACCTAAATTTGCTTAGATTTTCAAAAATGGTATGTTTTTTATCCAGAATTAGGGGTGTATTTTGGAAAAAACAAGTAGGGTATTACGAGCAGGGGGTTGAAAGTCGTAAAGATGTATTGAGAGTACAGCTGTAAAGCCTTCTGGGTATATTTGAAGTTCCCCAAATTTCATTTGTTTCTATTTTGAAATAATGCGGTCATCCCTTAATTAAGAAAATTTGGCCACCATGTATATTAATAGTATAGTTTTTGTATTTTCAGTAAAATATTACAATAAATAAATTATGCAACCTGCTACTCTGGCTTATCAGTTTTATCACAGATTATTCTCTCTGTCTCATCTGAAATAAGAGTATTCGGATTTAGGCATACTGAGACTTGAAAATTGAAAAGAGATGGCTTGGATGGTTGAAAAGGGTCGACGACGTAGAAATTCACAGATCAAGCTCAATAAAAACTGCTTTTTCAAAGATTTTGTAGGAGGTAATGTATCTGCAATTGTTAAATTAGTAATTTAGATCCCCTTTAGGGTAAATTTCTGCAGTTTCGGTGACTCTATAGGGAATTTTTTCCAGTGAAGAGGGACTCTGTTCTTTATCGCTGGTTTTGTACCGCAAGAAAAATGCTGAAAGTTGCTGTAAAATCTGAAAAAGGATATAGTAGTCTTGAATTTTTAGAGTATCTGATTAGAGAGAAATTCTTATAATCGACTATGTAGGGGTGCCACGGGGGTCGAATCTTGGATCTTTGTTATTTCTAATTTTTTGTAAATAATTTCCCTGGCCAAGTGTTTCAAGCAGTAGCTACCATTTTAGTATTCTTTATTTGATTTTCGACTTCGCCTGAACTACTTTTCATAACTTATTTTGTCCTCTTGAATTACCACATTAAATATTATCTAACTTTTTTGAGTGACTTTTTTTGAGTCAGAAACTAATTTATGATCTCACAATGCACATCAAAATTCCAAGAAATTTTTTTAAGGTGGAGCCTATTCGCAGGCAAATAAAGATTTACAGATAGAGGTCTAATTCTTCAAGGTTTTTTCAGTAAGTAATCTCTGAACGAGTTATTAGAAATATTCAAAACCAGAAATGAAATAAATTACATTTTAATACAAATTTTAACTTTTGAGTTTATATTTAGGTACTTAAGAAAGGTTCTGATGATAAAATAAAATGACAGCTTCGATTTGACTATTATACTCTTATCATTATCAACTTTATAGCATATTATGCAACGAGCTTATAATGAAGGCTTTTAATACGCGAGTATGATGGTTAAGATACGAGCCGTAGGCGAGTGTCTTAACCATCATAAGAGCGTATTAATAGCCATTATCTGCGAGTTCCATACACTATTTTTTCTACGACCCTTGTTTATTTCATAGAAAAGATTAAAAAATTATATATTTTAACAATGACCCGTGTACAATTGCGGATCATTGAGGTTAAGATAGGTTGCTATTTGTTTACGTATATTACCAAATTTTCTCTTCGTCGCTAAGATTATTCTGCTGAGACATGTTTTAGTATCAAGTTTAAAGGGCACTACTCACAACTGCGTAATTTCTATTATGCGAAGTTCGAATTCCGAATTTTACGCTTTGATTTTGAGATTAATGAAAATTTTAGACAGCCAATAATAATTACGATATTGTTTACCTGCGCAACGCGACGGTCGCAGCGTTGCCGCTTTGAATACTATCACGGAGCGCTACGAATAATATAATACTTTATCTTCCTATCTTTTACACGATACTTATACCTACCTATCAAATTAATTAAGGTAACATAAAATCTTGATAAATTTTCCTTGATCTTAGTTACTTATGTTCTAAATTAAATAAACGTTCAGAATTTTTTTTCAGAAATACAGAACTTATATCACAAGGCAATTTTTGTCGTGAGTATGACAACTCTGTGACTTCGGTTAGGGTGGACCGACCCGATTGTGAGCGAAAAGGAACCGATTCGATTGCAAATGCTCCTCTGCCATTGGATAGCTTGACCAGTGCTTTAATGAAAATTTGTATCTTAATGAGACCCATTAAAGCACTGGTGATTCATATTTAAGGTTAGGAGTAGAAAAAAGTCAATTATGCAACTCTCAGACAAACTTTACATTGAGCGTACTTAGGTTTACATTTTACATGGAAACACGGTTAATTAGAGATGGTACTTTAACTCAGTTAAGAAACAAACATGCACGAGCTGTTTCCTGCAACTAACATTATCAGCTCAGGAAAGTTCGTCTCGACGTAGCGTATTATTAAGGTAGGTAGGTATGACTTCTCTTTTGATCAACTTTATGAAAAGAGAAGTCGATTTCACCTGAATTCTCAAATAAGTCATAATGAAATTTGTCTTCAAAAGTTTGGTGGACTGAAAATTGTGTGCGTTCCACCCTCCTAAACTTCAAGTTACTCAGTTTCAGAAGTATAACATTTAACAAGACAATGACATTGTGATTTCTTTGTGAATACGGGCATTGATGTTTCCAAATAAAGTGACAAAAAGCTTCTAAGAAGATTTTTCCCATTTTTTCCTATTTTAGACAGGTAGGTATTTCCGAACTTGAGTAGAAAAATCAACAACAGACCAATGGAACGAGATTTTTCCTTGTTTTCAGATCTACTCCAAATAAACAAAGTAGATACCTAAAATATTCACAGAAAGAAGGAATCGGGAAGAATCGTAACATAACTTTCGTATACCTTATATAAACAAGCCTTATTGAATTGCATAATTTATTTTATTTAATCAAACGAAAATGGGAACGAGCTTACCGAGCAATGACTGGAAACAATAACCAGGAACGAAAGAGCATTACAGTGTCGGCACACGAAAGGGTTCATTATTTGAACAATATAAAAGGGTACGGATGATATTGTATCGCAATGCAGAAAGTTATAAGTAGCTTTCGTATAAACAACCGAAATATCAAAATTTAATTAACCTCAAATTAATACGCCAAGGAATGAAAACATGTTAAAATTGATGTTGATTAGATCCATTAGATCAATTAGATCCAACAAGATCTGATGGTGACTTTTATTTTATATGTGAAGAAAGATTCTTCTGAGGTATTGGATTTTCTTGAGCAATATAAATGCAGTTAGGGGTGTCGGTTTCTAATAATTGACTAAGCGACTGCGTTTACCAAAGCTGTAAGAAAATCTGTATATTGATTATACAAAGCACAAAGCACTGCAGTGCATTATAGGTTCTCTGGAATATGACATCCTTCCATAATTAAAGCATGACTGCGTACATATTGCGTCACGATAATCAGACTGAGTGGTTCTATAATTCAATGATTCCCTGTTGCTGGTCACACTCCGGGATAATCTCATTACCGCATAACTTCGTAAAAATGCACCGCTGATTTTGCATTGAAAAACAGCTACACTTACTCGCTCGGAACTTTTCATCCAGTTAGTCTTTTTTTTCATGAACTTTCAACGCTAACTCACTGTTAAACGTGCAGAAATGCAATAAGTTGATCTTTTTAGTTAATTCATTAACCCAAGTCAAGTTAGCTACGCTTCAGGCATTCAAGCTTTCGACCAGGGAGAGGGGAACAATTTTTAATAAACATTTTCCCGTATTTACGGTTTAAATTTAAAATATATGAATGGGTCCCTCTCCCTGATCAAAAGCTTGGGCTGAAGAGTGGCCAACTTAACTTGGGTAATTCTTGTTAGTTGAAGAACTGCATTTCATTATGGCATAACATGTTTTTGGAAATATATTTTGGACCTTCCAAGGATTTTACAGCATAACTATGAGAAAAATTATACCATATACCTACAATTTTTCAGACTATAAAATTTCATTTTCTTTCACAATTTTTAATCAAAAAACAAAAAAGTTTTAATTAATGTCATCATTTTATCTCACCCGAAATTGATACTGTTTTCACTTTCTTTCTGGACTCATCATGACATATTAGACTTGTGAACGCGATTGCTGTCTGCTTTAGAGCTTCTCAGTTTTAAAAAGATCAGTCAACTAAATTTTAGTTTATTTGACCACCATTTTGAAGTGACCGATTGCCTTTACAAATGTCAATGCGCATGTTAAAATCGAAAACGTAGAGTTTCTAATAGCGAATTCGAGTTGGCTGCACTTGCTCAGAGCGAGATCGACCTGTCTCTGAATCTGTTCTGCCCAGAATTCTGCTCCAGTCCGGAGCAGAACTTTCGCATTTCTACTCTGTATGGAAACGAACTGTGTCAGGTCAGACCAGAACCAGAGCCAGAGCCAGACCGCCATGCACCGGTGCAGTGCAGTGTGCAATCCAGTCTCCCTCCAGTCTACATTTTCGTATAGCCTTCTACTAAAAAAAATACCTATCCCTATCCTATATCTATCACGGTTGTTTATTGTTGTTATGATGTTATTCTTATTATAACAGAGTCGTGGAACTACAAGGCGTTATCCCTTTTAATTATTGTAATAAGTTGTACTTCATACAATACGTAAATAATGTACTTATCTACAAATTTTTGGTGTAAATAATTACTAGAAATCAGCAGTAGTTAATTTTCCCGCTATTTCTAACCTCTAAATTTATGGGAGTGCACCGTTGCACCGTCAAATTTGACGGTGCAGTTTATTTTGCTCCGGGGCAGTTTCGCTATACGACTCGAACATATTTTCCTATGCACTGCCAGAGAGCAAGTGTAACTCGAACACAATTACGATATGCACCGCTAGAGTTCACTTTAACTCGAATACGATTACGAAAAGCACTGGAACAGAGTCCTACAAATCGAATACGAAATTCCGTCTCGGTGCGCACCCGGAGCAGAAAAGTGCAGTAACTCGAATTCGCTATAACATTCACTGATATTCTGTGTATTCGATATGTCAGTTGTCAAGTTTTCAAACCAAGAAACGTCAAATGTCACTCTCAGCCTCCTCCTTGTAAACACATGGCGGATGGGGTGAGTGCGAATAAGATAAAATGAAAATGACGAAATAACGATCGACATAATTACTTTCTGAGGCTATAAATAGTAGTGACAACCCTAGACTTGCATCTTGTGTTAGCAGCCTTTCGAGATAGACAACCACATCGAACTAGCAGCGTTTTTCATTTTAAAGGTTACCTCGTGTTTTCTAGTGCCGTTTCCAAAACTCAAAACAAAAGCTTTGATTGTTATATTCTTGTAAGTACAACTATTTCATTTGTTATTTATTATTGTCGAATGTTTTATGTCTATTTAACATTACCAAGTAAGTACCTACATACCTACGATAAAAATTAATTAATTTGATCATCCAAATCCAAGAGCAAAATTATTTAATCTTTCAAAACAATAGGGTTGAATTTTGTCACGTTTTAAATGTCATGCTTTATTTTACCTGCAGTTCATTCAGCTGATTAATTTATTTCACATTTTCTAAATAATGAGTTTTGATTAAGGGATAATTTATAAAATAGGGGTTAATTCTAAATTGGTTTAAAGTAAAGTTTATTCAATAATTTAACTTCACATTCCTGTAGGTAGGTAGGTACCTACGAAGGGTTATATCTTAACGATCTTATTTTAATCACATCTCTCATACACGTGCATGGTTCTTATTAAAAATGGATTAACAAACTATAAAGGATCTCTTTCTCATATTCTATATTTTCTGTATGATTCTACACATATGCTAGGGCCATGCTTTTATATTTTATCATAATTTTATTACCACATGACTCTCTATTTATTTATTTTTACAATTCATGCCTGCATTTATTAACCTGTGTGTGTCTAAATGTTTATTTAATTCTTCCACATTTTACTAAATGATAATTTTCTGAGAACGTATCAAAACTGAACCATTTATCGAACCAACCATTTTGTGCATCTCCAGAATAATATTTAGTCGACCCGCCTCATTTTTATTGTATATGTTTTAACCATTTTCTGATCATCAATTGCTACCGTCCACATTTTATAACCACGTACCTATTTATTATGTTTTGTCATGCTATTATCTCAGGTCACATGTTCGTTCTTTATTCTTATTTTTCATGCCGTTTATTTAACCATTTATTTGATCGCTTATTTAATTGATGTCTTATTTAAATTGTCTACTGAACATTTTTGATTTAATTGCTGTTTATTAACTTATACTCTTTTGATTATTTATTTATATTTCATGAACATATTTATTCAACGAAACTGTCCAATTGATTATTGTTTATCTTGTTTTCAAATTGATCTATGTAATTGTAAAGTCAGGTTCTCTTATTTTTCTGTGAAACCAATCAACGTCAAGGTCATTTCTCGTTCTTCGTCAAACTCAATTCAAAAAGGTGGATCAGCCTGATTGCTAATTGTTTACCGAACTTTTGGACTAGAATGTATGGGCCTTATGTGAATCTAACTAACATTTTCGTCCTTGCCACGAGGGGACCAATTAAACAGCCAGCAAGTTGCCTCCTAACCATCGGACCTTGCCCAGGGGTCCTCCCAACTATAGGCGGATTGCCTCCTTAACCGGACTCCGTTACATTGTCTATTACTAACAAAACCCATTCTCATGGTTATCTTGCAGACCTAGATTTCTGTGATAATGCCTTCTGTTTTAGATGATTCGCGCAAATGAGTCATGAATGAGGGTTCAATAGTTTTGGTGACGGTTGTCGAGACGATTGATCTACGCTTTTCAGGCCACCGTTGATTTTTTTCATTTCGGGATGCTGATCGAGGTTTTTCTAGGCCACGCTCTTTTTACTCGGGAGTCCCAGGTGAGCGTAAAAGGCACTGCTAGGTTTCTCTTAGAATAAAGTAGGTGTTTTAAAAATTCATTTGTTTCACTAATCTCAAATCTCCCACCTTTTGCTTCATGTCTGTGTATAAAAGAACAAATAACAAGGTAAGAGGTTACTACGAATACATCGGAAGGTCTAAATAAGGTGAAAAACTAGACGAACACGAGTCAAGATAATGTCACGAGCCAAGGTAAACAACGATCACAAAAACGTAAGTAAAGTAATGTCGGCCATTTCATTTGAAATCGGGAGGGTTAATCTTTAAATTCAAACATTCACAGAATTCAGGGCGGGAAAACCTCAAATTCAAATCAAACATTAGAGCGGGGATCCAAACAGTCGTTTCATGACAGACCAGTTGAATTTTCTAACATCAAAGAGGTTCTTCTTTTTCAGTCATTCAATTTAAGGGGGCCACATTACTGAATTTACTGCGCAAGACGCAGGATCTTAATTTTTAAAGGTAGTTTACACTACAATTTATTCCACCATTTATCATCGGTGGTGGAACTTCCTGCTGTATAGCTACTGGATGCCCCATGAGGCATTCCTCATGAAGGATGACGAAACAGCTGTCCGTGTCTTTTTATTTGTCCGACTCTGGTTGTTCCTTGCATGGAGCTTGATGTTAATCAAGCTGAAATTTACCATTTATTCTACAAAGATTTTGTAAGTATAAATAATGGAAAAATTTTTAACCACGTAATGGAACGAATATTTTGGCGCTACCACGTTAGAAACGGCAACGCCACAAATATTATAGACATAATTTTAAAATATAATTTTGATTGCGGTTTTGTTATGTTTATTAATGAGAGTTTACTATTTTTACAACTACTTAATTATGTTCCTGAATATTAATTATTTAATTAAATTATTCATTAATTAATTACAAACATTGCTATTCATATTGGATAATGAATTTCATCAACTCTTTCAGCTAATGTCAGCAGCAAACAATCGAAAGCTTCCAGCCATCTACACGATGCGAATTTCCACGCGTCTGTTTTCACAGTGGCTACTGTCGCATAATTAATCTTGTTAACTCAACGGTTAAAAATACACCTTTTCTAAACAATTTTAATTATCCTATATTCATGCATCTTTGGTGTTCATTTCTGGAACAGTCATTTTCAATTAGAATTTTTCTCCGGAAAGCTGCTCTGAACAAAACATAATCTTCAGAAAACCAACTACCGACTTAATTAAATCTCCATATCTCTTTATAATGGGAGAGGTATACAGAACCACGAGCCAAGGAGAGCACTTCCTTCGTGGAGGCCCTTTATCATTCTCCCGGCAACATAAAGAAATGAGCATCCCAGAAAACTTTTAATTAGATAAACATGAATTGGTTAGTAGTTATTTATTTGGCGCATGTTCCTTAACAGTGTTATTTATAATGAAGAGTTTGCAAGCCATCTTGAGGGATAATTAGTTGTCAACAGATAACCAAGAAGAGCCTAAACAAGCATCTTGGGTTGAGAACAGCAAACAGAATAAAGTGGAAAGTATCCCTATCTTGGGTGCTTAATTGATAATTATTTTCCACAATGCACGGTCATGAACGTAGCTATAAGTTAGGTTGACAGCTTATTATGTATTCTTCACGATGTCCCCAAATTACCGGGTGTGGCAGAAAAATGTTGTCATTTTTTCATCAATTATCCTCATCAAAGGATAATAGTCTTGAAGTAAAACGATAATTACATAAAAAGTTTATTCAATTCAGATTCAGGTCTGTATATCTTAAGAATTCATTAAGAAAATGGATTTCTTCTATAAGATAATGAATTCAAAAATTAAGTTATTTGCTTGATATTTCGACAAAATCGGTTTATGGCGGCTGACCCAGGCGGGTGGCAGGGGCGGGTTGCGCTTTCCTCCCTCTAAGAGTAGAGTACACGGGAATATTAATCAGATTTTTTATTGAAAAGCAGCATGACTGTAGGGAAATCCCTATGACGCTGTGCATCAGCAGTGCATCAGCGGAGATATCGATCACGCAGTCGGTACTCGGTAGTGGAAGTTGTTCCAAGCAATAAAATAAATAAAAAAATATTATGGTAAAAATTTGTTTGTTTTATATAAAAGAGTAGAAAAAACTCGCTAATGCTCGTGGCATTATCATCATCTCGTGAATAATGGCTTCATAATCGCTCATATAAAAGTATACTAATAATTTTCTCCCAAAATTAGGATTTATTACATTTTTAAAAGAGCGTTTAGGGTATAGAGATTAATAAAATTTCCAAACTTTATTTATGTAAAATTAGACCATTTTCACATAGTACTTTAATTACAAACAATAATAATTAATGACTTATGCTTGTAATAGCTATAATATTTATTTCAGTAGATAAATTTCAGGGCTTTTTTATTCAAACTACCATACCTGGCAACCGCGGAAAAAATTCCGTTATTTTTAATGCGGGGAAACTTTTCAGTTATGTGGTATGTTTGTAATGAAAAACGAGTTCCGTAAGTCAATTTAGGTGATTAAATGGAAATGAAGAGGAAAATTCTCTCCCTTTCGAATAAATTTTCATCATGAAATAAGGCATACAGAATGTTTGAAGAAATAATAATGCTTTAAAATCTGGCATTCCTCGATGGAAATGAGGTAACTGATTATCCTAAAAAAGCTCCTGAACATTTTCATTTGAAAATACAAATCTAAAATTGAATCAAAATGTGATAATATTATTTTTTGATGTTTGTTGACGGAATAGGTATTCAGTTTTAATTTAAATGAGCTACATATACTTCTTATTAAATAATTTATATAAACTATCAAATGAATCAGCATACATATTTTATGCTAAATAAATACACAATTTGAATAAATGATTTCAAAATTCTGTACGATAATTAGGGATATTAAGATATTCTCTAAAACGCAATTTCTGTATATAAAAATAGGAATATCTCATGACGTGAACTTTCAATTGTTTTCCTGTTTTCACCACTGTAATAAACGACAAAAAATTTTCCCATGTGCTTATTTAACCGACTTCATAGCTCCAACAATAACAAAGTTACCAATGGGGAACAAAAAATATATAAAATAGTCGATTTTTCATCACCCTGTATACATATTTACTTCACGCCCATAGAGGCTTTTGATCGCCATAAACTAATTCAAAACTCAGCAGTTTTACTCGGGATAATATCCATTTGAACCATGCGTGGTCCAAACTTGGAAAATTATTATGATCAAATTTGCTGGCAGTTATCTACAGTTAAGCGAAAGATACACAGCTGCGGTATTCAATTACACTTAAAAATTTAATTGTCTTTTCACTATGTAAAAATGTCAATATCATTGTATTTAATATTTTTCTGAAAAATCAAAAGCTTTGGTAAGTAGTAGTTATGGAAAATGAGTTGAAAGAGTTTTTTTTTCAACAGGTCTACGCAAAGGTTTGCAAACAACAAGCATTGATTTCTCTTAGATGACACTTCCGATGTGACTTCCGTGGCTTATGTAAATTTCTAGCTTGATAAAGTTACCTTAAGAATTTTAAATTTCTGTTTTTCATTAATAAAACAACATTTTAAGCCCCTCGCAATTCGAAAAGTAGGTCGCATTAGCTTCATGCATTAAACATGTTCAAACATATAGTCAAGTTGAAAATTTGTATTTTAAAGTCAAATATTCCAAAGTTCAAACAGAATGGCTTTGATCACATCGTTTGTACCTGTGCCTTTGTATTAAAATAAGAATAAGACCTCTGCTCAAAGGCATTGCCTTAAAGTAGGTTTAGGGAGACTTTCATACAAATCAGCAGTAAAATCTGAATTAGTCAACTTCAGCTACGTTCACGAAAGACTCAGAAATCGTTGAATACGCCACAATTCCCACCTTCTGTTATCATTATTCATCCATCTTAATTTTTAACGAGACTAATTTTTCAGTTATTATAATATGATGAAAAATTTTATAAACAAATTCCAAACGAAATATGAAATTATAAAAAATAAAATTGAAACTATCCCTGAAATGACATCCAATCCAGAAAACGAAATGTTGCAGCAAACGTACCTATCAAGGTATCTGCTTGAACTCGGTCAATGAGCACATTAATACTGAGTCCTTTACAAGGATTCACATGTTACACAAGAAGGTAAATCCTGAGGCTAAACTGCAGTTCAACCTTAGTGCTCCTAGAAGAGGCTCTTCAATCTGGCCTGATTTATTGGACATCCGAGATCAGGTAAATTGGCTTAGCTGCGGGTGGTCGAACCCCTTAATAGACAGCTACTTTAATTAGAGTGTAACAAACCAAGCGAGGTTTAAATTACTTACTTCAAAGCTGAATTGAATTCAATATTCACGAGTGTCAGTTTTGGTTTAATCAAAGATGTAGGTACTTACCCAATTTATTAAAAGTCATATAGAGAACTCGTAAGTAATGAAAATAATGGATTTTCTCGGTATTCTTTATACTTTTGTGAGATAGAGTATGGAGAAGAACAAAGGAGAACTGTAGCTATATTGAGACTTATAATACTACTTTAATACAATGCCCTATCAGTGTATAGTGTAATGAAAGAAACTACTTCTATATCCTTTCAAGGGAATCTTAAATATTTCAAAGAGCTAGTTAGGTCTTGGGTCATTATTTTGAGATTGCTTTCAACAAGTGAGTATACTACTTTTTTTGTTCGGACTTGAGTGAGTATTCTATGGATGTTTATTACCCGCCTTAGGAACTATGTCAAAATCATTATTTTTTAATCACTTCTGAAATAGATTTCGATATGAAACAGCCGGCCGAATGAACCCTTTTATCCAGCTCGAGTACCACAGCGGCTCGTTTCAAATTGGACACATTTTTCCAGCCCGCTATCGACTATTTTCTAGCCCTAGTGCCTACAAATTTCCAAGTTAAGAGCTCCAACGTTCACTGTTGCACTGCATATCTCGCTTTTGTAACTAATGTAACGCAAATTAATTAAGAGCAACGTCGTTAGATCACAATTTATGTTAGATACATTTATGACTCAATTGTATTGAATTACACCGATATGTTTGAAACATTCCATAATGTATACTCCATATTTCTGTGTGTAGATGTGTATGTGTGTATATACGCCCGTATACATCGTTTGAAGAATAAAAGAAAAAAACTGGTTTCTTGTGGACATTGCTTGTTTTCTGGCGTCCTTCTTCAATACATTGCGTTCCGTCGTTTGTCGAAAATATTTTCAGGGGGATCAGGGGGGAGTATGTACCCATAGTCCGCTCAACGAACCAGCGCGCAGTCAGTTGAGAGAGTGTTCAATCAGATGATGAGTACTTCCCCCTGAGCTCTCGGCTGTCTATATTCGGAAAATATTTTCGGTAAACAACCGAATATAGGATGTCAAAAAAAAAATTTATTTTCAGTTATTTGACGATATCTTAGGAACCGTTTGAGATATAAAACTGAGCTTTATACCTGTATAAAGATCCCGAAATGGCGGACACGGTATACAGGGTGTTGTAGAGGATGTTCAGAAAGACTGTAAATTTAAAACAAAAATTGTTTCCTCGCCTTCGTTACCGAGATATAGGGTGTCCTTTTTCTAAACTTTAAATCAAAACGGCAGTCAACTTTAAACAACTTCCACTGGAAAAGCACATGATTTGACATAACTGTTACGATAGCGTTTGCTTTTTATTTTTATTATTATCGGGAACGGAATTACAGGCATTCAAAGTTTACCTATTCCCTGAGTTCAACAAAATTTTTCAATGTGGCATCGTTGTTCAAATTCGAGCTCAACAATGCAACTGAAATAGATTTTGAATAATATTATCGGATATGTTTCCCCGCAACGATTATTGTTTTGAACATTGTTGAACTTTCCATTTCATATGTTTCCATGGTAATATCTATCTGGGTATTATTGTCGACCTACACATTATTTTTTACTTCAGAAGGGTAGTGCAGTGTTGCGACTTTTTTTTCCACAAAAGTGGTCATATCTTCTTAAGGGAGCCATACTGGAGAAAACAGTGAATAAAACTTAGAATCCTTAATCCACAATGGATGCTGTGGTGCTGTCCGTGTCCGCCATTTCGGGATCACCCTGTATATAGTACCCACGTCATGAAGAGCTAAATATTTTTTTCATTCTCCCCTTTACGAAAGTGTAACTTTCTGTCTTGATAAGGCAACCGAAAGCGAAAGTAAAACATCCTAGGTGATAGGTTGCTAGGTGGTTGCTAGCTATGAAAAACTTTCGTGGCCTGGACAAAAAAGTAGAAATGTCAGTTTGATTAACGTTTATTTAGATGGAAAATTGAATGTAAAACTGCAATAAAAAATTCCAGTAAATCTTTCTGGTACATACAAATAATTATTATTGTATGTTCCAGAAAGATTTACTGGAATTTGCAGCTTCTTGAATGAAATTCATTTTGAACTGAACTACGATCAAATATTCTGAAATTATAGCGGTACAGAGTTTTAAACTTGACAGTCTCATAAATTAATAATTTAAAACTATCGTTACTATGGTAATGTTAAAAACATGGCACCTTATAATAATTCCATTGTTATCACTGAATCGTATTATTTTACTCATTTCTTCTTAATCCGTGGTTCAATATGGCAAGGGGAGAATGAAAAGTTTAATACATTACACGCTACGACAGCTCTTTCAGGTGCTCGGAGTTTTTAAATACCCTCGGCTACGCTACGCTTCGCCTCGGGTATTTAAATACACCTCACACCTAAAAGTGAACTTTCGTAGCTTGTAATGTAAATAACTATTCATATGGCAGTCAATCATTAAAAAAAAATAAAAAACAAGTAATATTTTTGTACACAACCAAATATGTTGCTACTTTTATGTTTTTCATCATTAAATGCTGTTTTTCTCAAAAATAGTTCACGGAAAAGCTTTTGATCAAGAGTACCTTTGTTTTTTAAGAGTTTTATAATGTCAGTTTTCCCAGTGACGTAGAAATTAGAGGCAAAAAAAATTCAAGCAACCCCAAAATCTCCGCCACTGCATATGGAAAGTTATTTAAGTACCTAACGCTTAAAGCAGTCAGTAATATTAATGTTAAGATGTGTACAAAAGTCCAGTTTTATATCTCAAATGGTTCCTGAGATATCGTAAAAAAACTGAAAAAAAATTATTTTGACATAGTATGAATGTATGAAAGGTATGGTGGGTTTGCGGACCTAAGTTAATAGACAGACGGTGATCAAAATACTCTATCATCCCAGTAGAACCCTGCTTGGTGCGTCGAGCGATGGGGGAAATTTTGTATGGGAGGAAACAAAAGAATGAGAACAAATAAGTAGAAGTGACGTGCGTAGAATATGCAAATGAGGTCATTAATCACGCCCACCTGTCATCGACGGGGTCATTAATCACGCCCACCTGTCAAGCTCTATTGTTATCGGGGGTCATTAATCACGCCCACCTGTCATCGAAACAATGGGGTGTACTTGATTTATGGGGACACCTGCATCGGGGCCCTTTGTTCGGAAACACAATAGCCTAATTAGCTCTATTGTTATCAAGGTCATTAATCACGCCCACCTGTCACTCCTTTGTTCGGCGGCCCTTTGTCGGCGTTCCTATGTCTAGACTAATGAGTTCTTTTGTTATCGGGGGTCATTAATCACGCCCACCTGTCAATCCTTTGTTCGGCGGCCCTTTGTCGGCGTTCCTTTGTATGGAATACAATAGAGCTGGTCTGTATCATTAATTATGCAGAGGCACGTATCGACATGCCTCGACACGTCTGAAAATGGCACACCTGCATCCGGTCCTTTGTCCGGAAACACAATAGGCTAATGAGTTCTTAGAAATCGGGGGTCATTAATCAAGCCCACCTGTCACTCCTTTGTTCGGCGGCCCTTTGTCGGCGTTCCTTTGTCTGGAATACAATAGAGATGCACACCTGCGTCAATAATTATGCAGAGGCGCATATTGACAAGCTTCGACACGTCTGAAAAACGGCCACCAGCGGCAAAATACGGTTGTTATTCATGGCAATAAGATAGTTATGCAGACGTACGTATCGACAAGTTTCGACACGTCTGAAAACGGCGCACCTGCATCAGGTCCTATGTTCGGAAACACGCTGCACACCTGCGTCATTAATTATGCAGAGGCACGTATCGACAAGTTTCGACACGTCTGAAAACGGCTCACCTGCATCAGGTCCTATGTTCGGAAACACGCTGCACACCTGCGTCATTAATTATGCAGAGGCACGTATCCACAAGCTTCGACACGTCTGAAAACGACCACCAACGGTGAAACCCGGTTGTTATTCATGGTAATAAGATAGTTATGCAGAGGCACGTATCGACAAGTTTCGACACGTCTGAAAACGACCACCAACGGTGAAACCCGGTTATTTCTATTAATAAGTCAGTGGCGGTAGGTACTAATGAGGTACAACAAAAAGTACAGTTACGTGAAATACACTAATTACCTAATTTCGATTATTTTTCTAATTACCGTCAAATACACTAACTTATTAATTAGGTACCTAAATAATTATTATAAGTAGGTATCTATGCCTAAATCATGATTATAATGAGGTGCACCAAAAGTACAGTTACGTGAAATACACTAATTACGTCTATCCCTAATTACAATTACCGTCACCCTAATCTAATTACCGTCAAATACACTAATTACTTCTCTAATTACAAATAGAGATTCGTTCGGCGGAAATAGTGTGATAATATTATTATGATTATCATTATCATTATCATTATTATTATTATTATTATTATTATTATTAATATTTTTATTTCAGTCGTTACATCAACGCCAATTCTTATTAATTAAATACCCAAATAATTATAAGTAGGTACCTATGCCTAAATCATCATTATAATAGGTAATTAGAGAATGTAGGTATGTGTAGGTATGTATTAGCATATTAATTAAGTACCTAAATAATTATAAGTAGGTAATAAGTAGGTACCTATGCCTAAATCATCATCATTATAATAGGTAATTATGGAGGTAGGTAGGTAGGTAGGTGAGTAGGTAGCAGTTTTAAATACTCCGTATGGGCCATACAGATGTAATGGTAAGCTAACATATCCGTTATGACTAGACACGCCTTGCGATGTCTATAACATTATTATTAAAATAAAATAAAAAATCGGCCAAGTCAATGAGTTTCATTATTATTATTATTAATATTATTTCAGTCGGTACGTCAACGCCATTTCTTATAAATTAAGTACCTAAATAATTATAAGTAGGTACCTACGCCTAAATCATGATTATAATAGGTAGGTACAGGGGTGTTAATAATGTACAGCTGTATTGGGTCCCATATACATAACGTGCAGGTAATATAATATACCAGCACAAAAGGCCCTTTTAAAAAGCAGCCGTTCCCACGTATTGGTAATAGGGACAGGTGTGCGGATGCCGACAAGTCGATGCGTGTCAGGTAGTAACCGGCCCAGCGGCGCCGATTCTGGAATTCGGCAGGACGAAGCTTGTAGAGTGGTGGGGGAACCGAGAGGGATATAAAGGCAGGGATGATAGTACAGAGTAATCATTACGAGTCTACATTTATTGTTGAAACAAGTGTTGTGATAATTATTACGTGTAGTAATTAAATAGTGATTAGTGAATCATAGTTCGTCATTTGCAACCGCGAAACAAGTGCCAACAGTTTATTGGATTTAAAATACGAATATTTAGCATTATTAAGGTAAGTAAGGCATATAATATATTAGTTATAAATATTACAATTATTGTTTTTCAGTAATTAAAATTATAAGACAATGGAAACAGTTGAGGGACTAACAATGTCGCAAATTATGGCTGTGTATAAGCAAATATTGCAAGTATATACATTGCCCCAAATAATAAACATGTTCCGGCAGGGCGTGTTTGTGAACGGGCCCCAGCTGCGAATAGTCCGAGAGGTAATATAGCATAGCACATGATGAAAACAAGTGCGCAAATTATGATTATTACTATTTCAGGTTGTATTAAATAAAATAGCCTTCGAGGGTGAAGGCAACTATTACGAAGCGGAGTGTAGCAGGATGTTGGATGATATCCACAGACTGATTATGTCCGAAGAAACCACCACGCACCTCCAAGAGGCTCCAGGGCTGAGCAATAATGATTCAGTCCCGCACCCATCTGGAAGTGGTATTGGAAGAGCCCCGCAGCCCTCTGGAAGTGGTATTGGAAGAGCCCCGCAGCCCTCTGGAAGTGGTATTGGAAGAGCCCCGCAGCCCTCTGGAAGTGGCATTGGAAGAGTCCCGCGGCCCTCTGGAAGCGTCGTAACTCTTCTAGGCGAGAGCTGCAGAACCTTCAAGAAATTTAAACTAACAGGGCGTCGTATAACATTCAAATATAATCCTTACGACGCCACAATGAATCCGTTGGTTTATATTCAGGTAAGAAAAATGCAAAGTAATAAAAAAAAATACAACAATACTAAAAGTGTGTTATTTTTATAGAGAGGCTTAGGTGAGGTGCTGCAGCAAGGGATGCGGGACTTCAACAATGACGACAGAGTCGGGCTAGTGTTCAGCAACGAAGACTTCCCGGAAAGGCCAGTGGCTATTTCATTCCGTCGCAAGGACAGATTGTCGGCTGATGTAATATTGGCCACGCTGGCCAAGATATTGCAGTCGAATGCGGCTTTCTTCACCACGGGAGTACTGACACTAGCCATCGACCGAGTCGAGATGCCCAGACTTCGAGGTGGACATGGACTTAAACTGCCGGGGACAACATTCCAAGAATTCTGCAGGAAAAAGCGCGGGGTGTTGGAGGTTAGTAACACTGATAATATGTGTTTAGCGTATGCGGTAGCTTTAGGCATGGCGTATAAAACTGACAAAGTCGATTACAATAAGTTGGTTAAAAATAAAAGCTTAATTGAAGAGCGGGGTCGTCGGCTTTGTCAGTTATCGGGTATCGACTTATCTCAGTGGGCTACTATAGAACAGACACGTCAATTACAAGATTATTTATATACCCAAAACATTGCCCTAATAATTTATAACAGGCGCGATGGCAAGGATGTTTTCTTTGACGGGCTAAAGCGAGATCAAGAATCACCCATAATTATTAATTTGTTAATGGAAGGCGACCATGTAAATTTAATACTAAGTCTGACAGCATGCTTCACCTCCGTTTATTATTGTGAACCCTGCCGAAAAAGATATGACCATAAAGATAGACATCGTAATTGCCCGTATAAATGTCCTTGCTGTCATTCCCCAAAACCATGCAGTGTTCTCGAGGCTAAAATCGACTGCCCTGTTTGCCATAGAACATTTAGAGGTCCCCAGTGTTTCGAAGCTCATAAAGCCGTCATCTGCAAAACATATCGCAGATGTAATAATTGTCTCAACACTATAGTCGGAAACAAGAAACACACCTGTGGTACAAAGTACTGCCCTATGTGCATGGCTGAGAGACCTATTCGCCACTTCTGTTATATGCAGCCCAATAAGCTGTCTAAAACAAAAGCTGAGCAGTTAAAGTCAAAATTTGTTCTTGTATTTTTCGACTTGGAATGTACACAGAATAAACAGGTGGGTGTCGAGACATTTTTACACGAACCAAATCTCTGCGTCGCGCAGCAGGTATGCTCTAGGTGTGTGGACATGCCTGATCATATAACGGTACCCTGTGCTAGCTGTGGTGTAAGATCACACGTGTTTAGGGACCAACCTGTAAAAGCGTTTACAGAGTATTTGTCTCAGTTAATGCTAACAGGCCTCAACATCACAGTCCTAGCACATAATATGAAGGGATACGACGGCTGCTTTCTGGCACGTGAGTTTCTAAAAGATGCTCAGAGGTGGGATCCTAAATTTATAAGAACAGGCAGTAAATTCACATCCATAGTCACCCACAATGTGAAAATCATAGATAGCTTAAACTACATGCCTTTACCATTAGCAAAACTGCCGGCCACATTTAATTTTGAAGGTGGTAAAGGCTACTTCCCTCATCTATTTAATACCTTCGAGAACGCTAATTATTACGGCGCTTTACCCGACTCCTCCTATTATATGCCCGATAAAATGAAAACTGATGAAAGGGCCAAATTTTATCGCTGGTATAATGAAGAGGTGTCGAGAAATGTACAGTTTGACATGAGTAAAGAAATCGTGTCGTATTGTACTGAAGATGTAAATATATTGAGAATAGCCTGTCTCAAATTTAGGAAATTCTTTCTAGAGGCAAACGGTGTTGATCCGTTTCAAGAAAGCGTTACCATAGCCGGAGCCTGTAACCTCGTATTCAGAAGAAACTTTCTGAAAAACGATAGTATCGGTCTTCTGCCGCCGAACGGTTACAGAATGCTCGACGGTCAGTCTCTTGTAGCCTTGAAATGGCTACATCTGAAAGAAGCTTCATCACCTCACCCGATTAAACATGCCGGGAACGGTCGTGAAGTTAGGCTACCATCAAACCTGCTTGTAGACGGGTTTTGCGCCGAAACAAACACCGTTTACGAATTTTATGGTTGTTACTACCATGGCTGTGAACGGTGTCATCCCAAACAAACGTCGTCAAAATTTGTAGATAATGACCGCTCCGATATTAACAACTTGGCCTTTATACGCCGTGAAAAAACCGTATGTAAAGAAAATAAGCTTCTAGCGCTCGGATATAATGTTGAAACTATTTGGGAGTGCGATTTTCAGAAGCTGTTGAAAGACAACGAAGACATGAGGGTAGAGCTGCAGAATACATTTAATTACAATCACACACCTTTAAATCCACGCGACGCATTTTTCGGAGGCCGTACTAATGCAGTAAAACTTCATTATGAATGTGCGGCCAACGAGAAAATATATTATTTCGACGTCTGCAGTCTCTATCCGTATTGCAATAAATACGGTACGTACCCCGTAGGCCACCCCACGGTAATTATAGGTAATGAGGCCTGTAAAGCGGAGAATCTTGACACGCTCGTAGGGCTAATTAAATGCTCCGTTTTACCGCCTCAAGACTTATATCTACCGGTTCTGCCATACAGATGTAATGGTAAGCTGACATTTCCGTTATGTCGCACATGCGCAGAGATGTGCAATCAAGGTTCATGTAGTCATAACGCTGATGAACGGCAATTAAATGGTACCTTTGTTGCGGCTGAATTAAAAATGGCTGTCTCGTTGGGATACGAGGTGTTGGAATATTACGAAATTTGGAAGTATGCCAGCGAGACGTACAACAAGGAAACCAAAGAGGGTGGCTTATTTGCAGGGTACATTGACAAGTTTCTAAAACTGAAACAAGAATGTAGCGGCTGGCCCGAGTGGTGCAACACCCCCGAAAACAAAGAGCTGTATTTGAAGCAGTATCGCGAAGTTGAAGGTATTGTTTTAGATGAGAACAATATACAGGTCAACCCCGGGATGCGGTACATAGCCAAATTACAGCTCAATTCTTTTTGGGGAAAATTCGGTCAAAGAGAAAACCTCATGCAGACATCTGTGATAAGGGATTCTGCAGAGCTCTTTCAGTTACTATCGGAGCCGTCAATAAATGTCCATAATCTTGTAATTATCGATGATGATGTCTTGCTAGCCTCTTGGGATAAGTTGGACGACAGCTATACGCCGTTAAGAACGGTGAACGTTGTTATAGCTGCAGTGACTACCTGCTTAGCGCGCTTGGAGTTATACAAGTATCTTCAAAAACTGGGCGACCGGGTCCTTTATTTTGACACAGACAGCGTGATTTTCAAGGGCGCCCCCGGGAACTGGATGCCTGAGACGGGTGATTTTTTGGGGCAGCTAACAGATGAGATATCAGGTTACGGCGATGGTAGCTATATATCTGAATTTGTTAGTGGTGGTCCGAAAAATTACGCGTTAAAAGTATTCTCATCTAAAATTAACGATTTTGTGTACATTTGCAAGGTTAAAGGTATCACCTTGAACTTTGAGAATGCCAAAATTGTTAATTTTAATACCCTCAAGGAGATGGTTTGCGAGGGCGCTGATGAAAAGCATGTTTATAATTCCAAGGCTATAAGTCGGGTAAATACCTGCGAAGTCGTAACCCGGCCGGAACAAAAAGTATACCGTCTATGCTATACAAAGCGGAAAAGAGTTAACGCCTTCGACACCCTACCATACGGTTACCGCGCGGACTAATTATTTATAAGATTCTAGTAACTTATGTAAATATATTTTAGCTATGTACAGTGTTAGATTTTAAACGTAGAATAATTTAGTAATAGATTTTATTTATATTAGGTCCATTTACTTGTAATATTTATTAATGTAGTCATTTTTATTTTATTTGTATTTTATATAAGCTTTCAAAAAGTTAGGTAATCTGATATACACTGTATATTTATCGATAGAGGCTTACTAGCCAATGTCACTATGTGTGGAATATCTTTAATGGTGTCAATAAAAAAAGTAAAACACGTAATTTGCATTTTATTTATTAAATCAAATTCCTACATTATAGTTGTAAAAGATATAGTAGTTATAAAGTCTAAAAGCTCGGGTTCCTTAAACCGACACGTCGGCAGCATCAATCCAGCTCATCTTGTTCATACCAAGCCACTTTACATACACACGACGCTCCCGACGCTTCAAGACGCGCTCTACGAGGTAGGTATCAGGCACCGCCATCGAGGTGTGTAGCCCTTCTCCATAAACATCTTAGATCTGCTGATCCGTACAATGTCGCCTTGTTTGTTACTTATCGAGTGCCGTATACCTTGATCAGGTCCGCACCGTCAGCCGGATCCGATAAGAGACGATCAGACGTTTGACCAGTCCGATCCGCGCCGCTACAGTCAGACTCGCTGAGATTTGGTCAGAGCCTAACTGCGAGGCAATGGTCAGCTGTTATGGGAGATGACCAAACGTTGACCCGCGATATCCGAGACTTGAAAACAAGCTGATTTGACTTGGTCCGAGCTGAGCAGCCATGCAATAGGATGCAGGTGTGCGGCTACCGACAAGTCGAGGCATGTCGATACGTGCTTCTGCTTAATTAACCCTATTGTATTCCAGATAAAGGACCGCCGAACACCGGATGCAGGTGTGCAGCTCTATTGTATGTCAGACAAAGTACCGGGTGAACGATATACAGGGTGTCCGCCGATACCGTCTGGGCCTTCAGTCGGGGGTCGTTAATTATTATGGCGGGTGTAATAGACCTGTCATGTTTGGACTCGCCCCGCTGTATGTCCCGCTGTCAGTCTTACACTACAAGACGGTTATCTTGGATGCGTATACCGTTAGGTACATGTGTAGGGTCTTTTAAACAACGTGTTTTATCACACTTGCTGCCATGTTCTGTAGGGGAGTATGTATCTATTTTCTGTCATGTTTTCATTCTTCGACTTGCCGTAGGTGCGTCTCCCATTGGTAGGCGGTTTTTTTTTCATACATTAAGACCGGTTTTCACCGTTGATGGCCGGCTTTCAGACACGTCGATACTTGTCGTGGAATGCGGCCCCCGCTGCCCCTCCCCTACCTCATACACCCGATATTCTACCCCCACCCCTCGATTATGTTTATGCTGATTGGTGCATCATGTAGTGGACCTCGGAGAGCCGTTAGGATATGGTGGTGGTCTAACCTGTCTGTTCGGCTATGATGTCATATGGCCTGACCTGTTTGGGAATCTCTAATCTTATCTTACCAGATAAGAATGTCGCCGGTAGTGTTCACAGGTGGGGCCAATGCTCCCGTAGTCTGGTCAAATAAAATCGGTGAATAATACGTTTGTATTACCTCAATATTTTCTTAGAATTTTTTTTTTTCACACTACTAGTTACCCCCACCACTTTTTTAGTATCATTTATTATAAATAATTAATCTATGTGCATAGTTTTTTTTTTTGAAACATGTTAATATTATTATTATCATTCAATTATTATTATTTTTTTGACTAGGTTTATGACGGCATGAATTTAGGGGTAATATTAAATAATAAAATGACTTTTATGCTCAGATATTTATTCAAAGATTATTACAATAAAAAATGAGGCTATGTATAAATCTCATAATACATTTTACATTTGCGAATATTCGATCCGATATGATTCATGAATGCGATCGACAGCACCGCGCACTAGTGATAGCAACACATTGGGAAACTTGGCTGCAATTTCTGTTAGATCCATAAATCTAGGCCCCAGCTTGCTGCATATTCTTGGTAGGCTTTCTGCATTCAGACTTCCTGCTTCACCTATCTCTACGGCTGTTATTGCTGCCTCTTCAGCCATTGTTCTTAAACAAGCATCTGTATTGATACGTCTGTCGTCCTTTTCCAAACTATTGATCACATCTTGGATGTAGTTTTCTAGAGCCTTCAGTCTTTTAAGAGTTGCAATCCCTAGGCATATATTATACCCGTACTTTGCTTGAAACCTGGGTATCAGCTGTATGTTGGTGCCTTGCCTGGGAATTATGACGTATTGTTCTAGATTATAACTGCAGCGGTTCTCTAAGGCGTCGATTTCGCACTCGGTGATTAGTTCTGGTAGCATCTGCATCAATGCGTAGAATCCATCGGTGTCCATCACTACGCCGGCATTTGGTGACTCCGCGCTGTGTAATTTAACCACCGTGCAAAAATTCTTGCATGGATTAAGACCCAAAGTTATCAACTTGCACGCGCTATCATTTAAGGGGATTGTGCTTGCATATAGGAGACACTTAGCGTCGATTTCCTGCATATTTCTTTCTCGCTGCGACTCCGGTATGGCTTCGGGCGAACTTGCGGATGGTTTGACATATTTTGGGGCTTTCACACCTTCACCGTAGATCTCACCGGCTCGTTTAGTTGCCTGAAAGATAGATGTATATTTTAATGTTACTCATTATGAATTGCTTAAATGTATAAAACGGTAATATAGTTAATGGGTCAGTGGATATTGATTTTAACACGTAACACCATAATAATAAGTATTTATATCTACGAATATTCCTTGAAACTCAGCTGTATAATTTCTTTATGTATAATTTACACCTACCTTTGTTTTGTTGTCAATTAGCAGATTTGTACGGTACATGATGATTCAACGTCTTGTAAGGGTACACCAACTTGTATAACAACACTGTCTTCAGCCGGAAGGAATTAACTTTGCGCACTCAGTCAGAAGACTATATGGTAATAACGCTGCATAGCGGGGTACTTATATTCAGGCGTTACCCCCTCCCCTACTAGGTACATATCCCTTACATCATACACCCGATATTCTATCCCTAACCCCTCGATTATGTTTATTCTGATTGGTGCATCATGTTGTGTAGTTACCCCCTCCCCTACATCATACACCCGATATTCTACCCCCACCCCTCGATTATCTTTATTCTGATTGGTTCATCAAGTAGTGGACCTAGGCCCCAACTCTGCATATGATTCAATTTAAGACGTGTCGGAGCTTGTCGTCTCCGTGGTGAGTCATATAAAAACCGGTTTTCGGTGCAGGTAGACTGCATGGTTGGGTAGGTGTTTGGATAGGTATGCAGGTAGATCTTCGTAGTGACTAATAACATAATACCGGTTTTCGATGCTGGTGGGTGCGACGGACCGATGGATTAACATAATAACGGTTTCCGACGTTGGTGGTCGTTTTTCAGACGTGTCGAAGCTTGTCGTATGCGAAGGATTAACTTGACTCCTCTATTGTATCCCCATAACAATGCAGTGTACGTGCCTCTGCATAATTAATGATGCAGGTGTGCAGTTCTATTGTGTTTCCGAACAAAAGGACCGGATGCAGGTGTGCAGCTCTATTGTATTCCAGACAAAGGCCCTGATGCAGGTGCACCGTTTTCAGACGTGCCTCTGGTCGATACGTGCTTCTGCATAATCAATGAGGTAGGTGTGCAGCTCTATTGTGTTTTCCGCCGCGGATCATGTCATTGTCCCTACACCGCTGGATCATGTCATTGTCCTTACGCCACTGGACGCTCCTTGACGGTCGTCTCTCGCTATCTGTCATCTGTCAGAACGTCGGCAGCTGCGGCTCCCGTGGTCTGGTCGAATAAAATCGGTCGGCGCCGCTGGGCCGGTTACTACCTGACACGCATCGACTTGTCGGCATCCGCACACCTGTCCCTATTACCAATACGTGGGAACGGCTGCTTTTTAAAAGGGCCTTTTGTGCTGGTATATTATATTACCTGCACGTTATGTATATGGGACCCAATACAGCTGTACATTATTAACACCCCTGTACCTACCTATTATAATCATGATTTAGGCGTAGGTACCTACTTATAATTATTTAGGTACTTAATTTATAAGAAATGGCGTTGACGTACCGACTGAAATAATATTAATAATAATAATAATGAAACTCATTGACTTGGCCGATTTTTTATTTTATTTTAATAATAATGTTATAGACATCGCAAGGCGTGTCTAGTCATAACGGATATGTTAGCTCACCATTACATCTGTATGGCCCATACGGAGTATTTAAAACTGCTACCTACTCACCTACCTACCTACCTACCTACCTCCATAATTACCTATTATAATGATGATGATTTAGGCATAGGTACCTACTTATTACCTACTTATAATTATTTAGGTACTTAATTAATATGCTAATACATACCTACACATACCTACATTCTCTAATTACCTATTATAATGATGATTTAGGCATAGGTACCTACTTATAATTATTTGGGTATTTAATTAATAAGAATTGGCGTTGATGTAACGACTGAAATAAAAATATTAATAATAATAATAATAATAATAATAATAATGATAATGATAATGATAATCATAATAATATTATCACACTATTTCCGCCGAACGAATCTCTATTTGTAATTAGAGAAGTAATTAGTGTATTTGACGGTAATTAGATTAGGGTGACGGTAATTGTAATTAGGGATAGACGTAATTAGTGTATTTCACGTAACTGTACTTTTGGTGCACCTCATTATAATCATGATTTAGGCATAGATACCTACTTATAATAATTATTTAGGTACCTAATTAATAAGTTAGTGTATTTGACGGTAATTAGAAAAATAATCGAAATTAGGTAATTAGTGTATTTCACGTAACTGTACTTTTTGTTGTACCTCATTAGTACCTACCGCCACTGACTTATTAATAGAAATAACCGGGTTTCACCGTTGGTGGTCGTTTTCAGACGTGTCGAAACTTGTCGATACGTGCCTCTGCATAACTATCTTATTACCATGAATAACAACCGGGTTTCACCGTTGGTGGTCGTTTTCAGACGTGTCGAAGCTTGTGGATACGTGCCTCTGCATAATTAATGACGCAGGTGTGCAGCGTGTTTCCGAACATAGGACCTGATGCAGGTGCGCCGTTTTCAGACGTGTCGAAACTTGTCGATACGTGCCTCTGCATAATTAATGACGCAGGTGTGCAGCGTGTTTCCGAACATAGGACCTGATGCAGGTGCGCCGTTTTCAGACGTGTCGAAACTTGTCGATACGTACGTCTGCATAACTATCTTATTGCCATGAATAACAACCGTATTTTGCCGCTGGTGGCCGTTTTTCAGACGTGTCGAAGCTTGTCAATATGCGCCTCTGCATAATTATTGACGCAGGTGTGCATCTCTATTGTATTCCAGACAAAGGAACGCCGACAAAGGGCCGCCGAACAAAGGAGTGACAGGTGGGCTTGATTAATGACCCCCGATTTCTAAGAACTCATTAGCCTATTGTGTTTCCGGACAAAGGACCGGATGCAGGTGTGCTATTTTCAGACGTGTCGAGGCATGTCGATACGTGCCTCTGCATAATTAATGATACAGACCAGCTCTATTGTATTCCATACAAAGGAACGCCGACAAAGGGCCGCCGAACAAAGGATTGACAGGTGGGCGTGATTAATGACCCCCGATAACAAAAGAACTCATTAGTCTAGACATAGGAACGCCGACAAAGGGCCGCCGAACAAAGGAGTGGCAGGTGGGCGTGATTAATGACCTTGATAACAATAGAGCTAATTAGGCTATTGTGTTTCCGAACAAAGGGCCCGATGCAGGTGTCCCCATAAATTAAGTACACCCCATTGTTTCGATGACAGGTGGGCGTGATTAATGACCCCCGATAACAATAGAGCTTGACAGGTGGGCGTGATTAATGACCCCGTCGATGACAGGTGGGCGTGATTAATGACCTCATTTGCATATTCTACGCACGTCACTTCTACTCAAATACCAAACTCCCCAGTTGTTGTGGAGTTAACTGGCGCATTTACACCCGTTTGCGAGCCTTGGTGGTGTGTTACTTTACTAATCACCGTAACCTGTGTCTTTTTGAGAACTTATCTCCCCCTAACTAATGATAATTTCTCTCCCCGTAACTTATGGCATCAACTGTTTCGATCCTCCCATCTGTCTCCCTTATCTCTAAGACTGCCTCCAAACTATCGACAACCCTGGTTTCGGCAACATTGAGACACTGATGCTTACCTGGACTCAGAGAGGTCGGCAAAATATTCTCCTGGAGATCCATTGTTCGACAAACAAAGGCTTCTTCAGAAGTGTTAGAGTATTTGGATCACCTTAAGCTCAATCTAAGTAAAATGTTAAATGTTAGGTTTAACGAGTATGTCGTTGGCTTATTGATTGGATTATGTTGTTGGAACTGAATCTATATAGTTTAAATTAGGAAACCATCGATGAGGGTATCATATGAAGGAAACAACTAGTTGCGGAGCAACTGGGCGCAAGAACATTTGGCAAAGAACTTTTAACTTTGGATGTTGATAACTTTTTACCAGCACATTGTTGAGTTTTACTTGATATTGACAACAACAATAACAGAGCTAATGTTGTTGTCTTACACCCACCGTACGGTCCACGAAGAGATGTATCATCGAGGTGTAAATTTCATCTTTCAAAAGAGAAAAAAACAACAAAAAAAAAAGGATCGACAAAAAGATAGGGTTTCCGCGGTCTTTCATAAACTAATACTGCACACTCTTATCCTCCAACTCCACCTGTTCAAATGATATAACTCATAAGAGAGAAAAGAGAGAAAACGAAAAAAAAACAGGAACAGGAAAAGATAAAACAAGAGAAAAGAAGAAGAAGACAAAAGAAACCAGACCAGAGCGAAGAAGTTAGCATCCTTCATCTGAAGCGTAAATCCTGACTCCGGAGAAACGACCCAGGAACGATTACTGTGGGATGATTAGAACGCGAGATATGTGCTGTTAAAAAAATCCAAGAAGGCGGCGGACAATGCGAAAATTCAGAGGTAAGGTGTCCATTGAACGGCCTTTCGAAACAGCAACAAAAGAAAAAATGTATCTGAACTTTGTGAGTCAATGCACTAGACTATTAATTAGGTTTTATAACTCGAGGACTATTTTTGAAAATGTTTATTGTTTACTTTGGAAATTACCACAAACTATACGTTTCTATTTCCTTCAGACACACCGTATAAAATATAATTTCGATAATTTCTGGGACTTTTTAGATATTTTTGTAAACCGTAAACTTCTAAAAATTTCAGGAACATGTTTGTATTTTCTGCACATTTTCAAGCTTTTGCTTTACACAAACCATAAAGCAGAGACAGGTGAAAGTGCAATAGTAATCTTGCTTGCTCAGGACAAACAATTCTTTGTTTGATCGTGACAGCCCTTATATACCTATATAGGTAGGTAGTCACTGGTGATAGCACTCGTGATGGGAAGTTCCCTACCTACTTTTCCTTCAACTAAAAATTTAACAGGCATTAAACGTTATTTTAACCGTCAAGTTACGTTATTTGTTACCAATTTCAATAGGCTGTTGTTTTTATTCATAAGTATTTAAATAAATATAAGGACGAAATATGATTGTCCATGTTTCTTTATAGTATATAATGTTTTCTCTTTCTGTGAGTATCCATAAATGAACAAGTCATAATAAATTTGGCAGTTTGAGTGGTTAAGGGGGCTGCTGTTATAATTTTTGAATACCCGCTATGTCCCCCCACCTCCAAAATTGCACTTAATCGAGTGTAATTATTTTACCCGAACCACCACAAACAATAAAATAGGTTTCTTATTCAGGTAAAAGTAACGCGTTTATAACGCAAAATGACTAATTTCAAATCAAAACAGAAAGCAGTTCTGTTCTTCTCTAGGGAGGCCAAAAAAATTTCTTTCTTAGGATTCTGACAATGCCGTTATTTCATTCCAGACTGGACATTTCTATAATATGTAAGTATTTGGAAAATTGAAGGTGTTTTGCTATATTTAAAAAAAAAATTCTTGTGGGTAAAAAACGTATCACACGTTTCGATAAATGCATTAGAAAAGCCCTTATAGCTATTAACTGCCCTCATCACGCCTCGCTCCAACGTGAATTTAATCTTCTTATTCTAAAGCTTATTTTCTTCCCTCGTGACGCAATGTAGCTACTGTACCAGATCAATCAGCTTCACAAAAACTCTTTGAGAGTACTGTTCTAAATAAATGACTACTGCCATCTTATAAGCGTTATTATTTTCTGGCCTAAAATTGTATGATATTGTATTCAAATCTTTAAATAAAAGCTAACTTTGATAAGGTGACCTTTCTTTGAGAAACCAGAAATTGAATCATGTACGAATTACTCATATCTCAATAATTTCATTCAGTTTTCTTTGTTATCTCGAGAAGAATACAATCGCAGTTCACTGAAGCAACAGTAACGGTTATTCTAACAATGGAACAATCTCATTATGTTACCCACATCTCTAGCAGTCTCTGCACAGAACAGATTGCTGGTCAAATGAAATATCGCATCGGTAGGTTGGGGACTTCTCTGCACGCACATCTAATAAATCACGGCCTTCAGGCGGTCTCGAGAAAATTAAAATTATGACGCCGATACAGAATCCGGAAGGAGTAATATGGAAAGTTATTAGAAGGAGGAAAGTTAGACTAGGGAGCTGACCGGTGCCGAAAATACGGACAGGAGAGACAGCTGACAGAGGTCGGAAGTAAACTTTACGTATGGTTAGGGGTGTATTTTAACATAATGTGAACTGTGACATATTGCTAAGTGAATATTTGACCAGACTTTTCCAAGCATGAAAGGTTTTGACCACACGCAAACTCGTGCGGAAATACTCTTTTCATACTCTTGAATCAGTGAAATTAGATCTACAGGGTGGGGGGTTTTCTCTAGAACTGGAACTGAAACTGGAACAACTTCTCTAGACTATCTCTGACCATACTAATTGACATTTGGGATGCAATTTGGAAAAATTTCTAACGCGGGTAAGCTGGGCAGGAGACAAACTAACTGAAATCGTAAATGAATCGATTCAGTTAGCAAAGAAACTTTTATTGTGTCCCCAACAGTTTATGCCCCAGTATCTGACAATGCGTCGACAATCTCAAAATGGGACTTACTGTTAAAATTTGGCACAGTAACTGCAATTCTCACACTGCAAATTTATTGGCTAAAGATGTGGTAGATGATAATTGTACAAAAAAAGTAATTTAAATTTTAAGAGAATTCAAAAATTGTGATTTTGAAAAGGCACTTATTGATCAAAAAGGATCTTGAATAAAACTACCTGCCGATACAAGAAGGTTCTTCTTATTGAGACTCGCATTCCTGTTTAATAAAAAATTTGCAGATGATGAAGTTGCTTACAGTCAACAACCCAAATTTTACAAGAATAAAGGGAAACGTCAAATCTCTGGTTTTCGATGATGACTTTGCTGACCAAATTAGACAATATATTTGGCTGTTTGATCCCATTTGCACGTAATTAACAGAACTCAAAGCACTGATTCCTCTGCTGCAGATGCTACCCATTTATGGTTTCATCGGAAATTTCCACTGGAACTTTCACATTTAAATCCTAGACTTGAACACAGAAGAACAATGGCGCAAAATATATATACAGGGTGTTTCTTAATAACATGCGAATATTTAAGGAGGTTATTCTTGGGTCAATTTTGAGAAAAAAACTTTATATGAACGTATGTCCTAAAAGTCTTAACTTTTGAACTACAGGGTGCTAAAATTTAAAGAAAAAAACTTGTTTTTTATTATAAGTACCTAACTGTGATATTAGCCTAGATATTTTTATTAGATATGATTGAGTTTTATTTTTTTATGCAAAAACAGTACGTCAAACGGAAAAAAATCAAGAGACCACATTTGCTTGGAAAGAGATGGGGACTTCAAAAATAATTTTTACTTTAAGAAAAAGCAGTAGCGTAACATATTTTTCTTCAAAAACATTTAATTCAAAACCCGTACAAAGTACTAAAATTGTTTTCGCTTCATGAAATGCATGTTGATGCATAGAAGGCGTGTACCAAATTTCAAAAAATATCTAGGCTAATATCACAGTTATAATAAAAAACAAGTTTTTTTCTTTAAATTTTAGCACCCTGTAGTTCAAAAGTTAAGACTTTTAGGACATACGTTCATATAAAGTTTTTTTCTCAAAATTGACCCAATACCTCCTTAAATATTTGCATATTATTAAGAAACACCCTGTATATACACTGACAACATTTTACCTCCATCCTTTTTACCATAAAGACAGTGGTGTGCAATTTTCAGAAACACGAACTGAGCAGCAGGCAGGTGAATTTTGAATAATAATTTGGATGCTGCATGTTTGATAAGCCTTCATCGAAAATGTTGGAATATTTAAAACGTTGCAAGAAAAAACTGTTACAGCCTATTGTATTCTGGAACATGGCCAAAGTGAAACATCTGAATTTGCAGACCTTGCAATTAAACTGCTACAATTGCCAGCTTCTTTCTCTCAAATCGAATGAGTTTTTTTCAAATTGGTCATATGTTCACTCCCAAATTAGAAATCGGTTAACATTTGACTGAAAAAAAATTATAGGTTCTAATAATAATGATGAATAATAAAAAGTAGAATTGAATTAAATAAATAAACCAAAAATAAAGTTGCCTTTTACTTTTCTTACTTGGCCTCATTTAACATCAATTCTAATCCAAATAATTACATTAAAATTCAAAATTAATAATCCAAAATGTAGGATTTCCAATAATAATAATAATAATAATAATAATACTCATAATTGATAAAAAATGAGGCATTATTTATTATGAATATATCAAATATTAACTGCGCATAAGTATAACTTTGCATTGTTTACATTCTTTACGTTCTTTACATTCGTTACCTTGAAAAAATCCCATGTAAAGAATGAATTATTGACCCGTAAAGAATCGCGTAAAGAATAATAGAGGTAAAGTATACAAGGTATTTACCAGTAAGATTGGCCAAACTTCACAGGCTGATTCCTCAGACTGAAACAAACAAAAATTTTCCATTAACGTGTGTCCGGAAATGCACCGTTTTCGAGATACAAGGTGTCGTAGAAATATTGTTTTTCCAGTTTTTTTGACGATATCTCGGAAACCGTATATCCGACATACAATATTCAGCTCTTATACACACTATGTGCTTACTGATCCCCTTATTTCCGCCGTAAAATAAAGGTTAAAAAAAAAATTTGTGACATAGATTTTGAGTATTTTGAGGGTGTCGACCCCATATTTTCTACGCCACTGGAATAAATGCGATTTTAAACAGAGCCTTTCAACCGCCCATGTTTTCTACACCAAAAAGGTACTCTTGGCTCTAAAACGAACCATTTCAGAGAAAAATTGCGTTTTATGATAGAAAACATCACTTTTTTAACGATTTTTCAATAGCATTTTGGAAAAATGAAAGTGAGTGAAAACTTATTCATTATAATTAATGTTTTCTCTCAAAAATTACATTTTTCTCGGAAACCGTTTACTTTAGAGCCGTTAACCAAGAGTACCTTTTTCGTGTAGAAAACATGGACGGTTCAAAGGCGCTTCTTAAAATCGCATTTATTCCAGTGGCGTAGAAATTAGGGGGTCGGAACCCTCAAAATACCCCAAATCTACGCCACTGAATTTTTTTAAAACCTTTATTTTGCGGCGGAAATAAGGGGATCAATGAGCACATAGTGTGTATAAGAGCTGAACGGTTCCCGAGATATGTTAAAAAAACTGAAAAAATAATATTTTTTCGACACACTGTATCTCAAAAACGGTGCATTTCCGGACACACATTAATGGGAAATTTTTTGTTTATTTTAGTCTGAAGATCTTACAGTAAACACCCTGTATACGGCACATCACTGATCAAAACTAGTCTTAAATGTCAATTTAATTTATTTTTCGTTATTATGAACTTTATTACATTGCGAAGTGGAGAATAGACTGATCAGAACATTGTACTTTTTATGGTTCCTTGTTTTGGGAAAACATGCACTCCGCAAAATTAGAGCAATCCATGGGACGGACATGAACAATCAGCCACATTTTAGAGATGTTCAGAACTAACGGAACCCTGCATTCTTCTTAGGCGGACAAGCAAAATTCATTACTATATGTATATTATACGCAAGCAAGAGAAACAAATTAGATTAGAAACTAGACCCCCAAGAAGAGTTTTGGAATCTAAATCAGGACACGGCGCCAGCTCTAAAGGCTATTATCTATGTGAATACTTACATCGTTTGGCCTAAATTTGTATAAACTTTATATAGGGTGCCTTAAAACTTGATTTAGTGGAATATACAAGATGTCTTCGAAATGATAACTCATGAGCTCATATTAAAGCGATTACATAACTTAACTTATTTATACAAAAAAATGTACAATGCATTTGGCAGCCTGGGCTGCATCCTATGCAGCAAGTCGAACCCACCGTCTAATTTTTATCTTTTATTTTATTCATTTCCATGAATTCTGTCACTAAGGTTAAATAATCGAGGTTGTACTGTGTGTTATAGTAAGATGCATTGTACTGAAGAGCCCCAATTATGTCGAAACACATGTGTCTACAATTTCTACCTCTAGGGCCCGTATTCATCAATAAATATAATCCCTGGGGTTATATTTTGGAACATGTCATTGGTTCAAAATTAGTAGCGTTCGTAGGGTTTGAGAATTAGACCAATCAGCTGTCAGAAAATTCAAAATATAACCCCAGAGTTATATTTTGAAGTTTGATGAATACGGTAACTCACAGCGCGACATCAATGAATGGCATATCATTTTGCAATATGTCATTCATCTCTTGTCTAAAATAATGTTTGCCTAAACGAGATATAACCGTTTAGATGATCCACCCTTATGTTTTTTTTTCTACTACTACAGCTAAAGACAGAACTAACAATTTTTTTACACAGCCGTCAAATAATCTTGATATTTTTTCATTAGTATCCGATGAAAAATGGCACATTGTTTCTGTCTACTCGCCAGTGTGCGCGAAGTATTTCGCTATCTAGAACAAGCAACAACTATTTTGTGGTCTGTATAGAAATCTTGTATTTGTTACCCTAGCAACAAAGCAAAAATAAACTTGGAACCAAATACACTAGACTATAATACGTCCAACTCCGGCAATTTTACATGCATTTCGAAGGCAGTCGCTGTGGCAGCGCCATCTAGTGTCGCGAGTTGTAACTAACACACTGCACCATAGTGATGTGCAATAGATAACAGTATCGAGTAGATATTTATACATTAGTCACAAGTATCTGATACGTTGAGTTGATTACTTGATTATTTTTGCTTGCTTGATACTTAATCATTATACCCAGACCCCGGACCCGATATTTCTCTATGGGATCGTTGAGTACCTACTGACTAGTTATGCAAGGCTACTTCGGTCTTCTAAGAAAATTAAAAAAAGTAAAAATTTCAAGCCAGAAAACAAAAAAGGAATAATTATAGGGGTATACTTGACTCTTTAAAAATTATAAGTAATAACATAATAATTATCAAATAAAAATGTAAATATGTAACTGTATTACATACAGGGTGTTGATTTTCAAAGCGGGCCATAGGGGATTAGCATTGTGAAAGTGGTTTTTGAGGATTCCTGCTCGCCGTTTAAACTGACAGAAATGGTTTTGGTATCAAAATGAAGCTAAAATTATTGCGCATAACGCTTGACATCAGAAATTAATTTAATTTCACGTTGTTTCCTAAAACTCTTCAGTAAAAATTCAAGTAATTGTTAATGTTTAATCACAAAATAGCATGCCTTGCCTAAACAATAATGACGTTTCTACGTTTCGACAATCCAATAATAAAACTTTATAAGTCAGTGTAGGTAATAATAAAGTCTGGTTCTATTTAAAAATGGGTTATACAAACCAAGAAAGAGTCTTTATGGTGAAAACCTACTACAGTGTAGCCAGTTACAGGAGGGTTCGCGATTTATTTGCCGTGAATTTTTTTAACAGACCAATGTTTTATTATTGGATTGTCAAAACGTAGAAACGTCATTATTCTTTAGGCAAGGCATGCTATTTTGTGATTAAACATTAACAATTACTTGAACTTCTACTGAAGAATTTTAGAAAACAACGTGAAATTAAATCAATTTCTGATGTCAAGCGTTATGCGCAATAATTTTAGCTTCATTTTGATACCAAAACCATTTCTTTCAGTTTAAACGGCGAGCAGGAATCCTCAAAAACCACTTTCGCAATGCTAATCCCCTATGGCCCGCTTTGAAAATCAACACCCTGTATAATGAAAAAATACTTGAGATGGAATGTGAAATAAGCAAAAAAAAAATTTTTTCATTTACTTCAGTCTTGTAAGAAAAAAAAATGAAGATACCTACATAGGTATACGTACCGAACCGAAGTACGGACAGAGATGCAATACAAGATACAAGGCCATATGGGCTAAAACATCACGTGGAACAAGGAACTTATGATTATACATATAATTCAGTTCCAGCACTCCAGGAGCAGGAGTTTATAGTAGAGGTACCGTTCCGAGGGTCAGGGTATGCGTGTCGCGATTACGGCTCCGCTCCAGTCGGCGATGTGGCTATGGCTAAACAGTTCCAAAATACCGGTATTTTATCGCGGTATTTTTCTGTCGCGGTACCAGTTGGATTGGAACGGTCGTACTCTTCGGTAACAGTATTTCCCATCTCTATTCCGGGCCCAGTAGAACAACTGTAGCCGTCCTCGAGCCGCCAGGTTCGCTAGTGTCGCCTCGCTGCCGGTTTTCAGGTTGGAACTGAATAAAAATTTTCCTTGCATCATTTTTATTATTTTTATTTCGATTTTTCAATAAAGCTGACTAAAAAATGTTGTATACAGTTCGAGCGCGAAATCTCTCGGCTCTCGCCACGATAAGAAAGCTCTCATTCTTAAGCGCCAAAGCTCAGTTTCAGGCACTAGATACATAAATAACTATTTATTACCGATTTTTAGAGATTTGTACCTAGTAATTGGCATTTCTGGACTAGAAAAAATACAAAGTTCATGTGTTTTATAACCTTCGAGTCAGTTCGATTCAAGTTTTAAGCCCTCAGAATTCAATGTAATTGCCATTATCCGTAATTAATAATTAGTATAAACTTGAATGTCTAATAGTTGAAATAATTACTTCGAAGAAGTTTCAATACTGTGACATCAAGTAGTGTAATAATACAAAGTAAAACAAAATTAAGTGAATAAAATAATTACAATTAACTCTATAATTGGAAAGCTCCGTTCTTCTGCAAAGCTAAGATCAGCACTAAAAGGCGCCGCCGTTCCCTGGAAACGTTGCCCTTAAAGGCAACGACCAGCCTTTCCAACCGGAAACCAGTGCGACCTAAAACAAAGACAAATAGGCACTTCTCATAGCCAGCTCTGAGAGACGTTTCCGCTTAGATAAAATCAATATAATGCTTTTTCTCGCATTAAATAAGTGAGCAAAGCGATAAACAAAGTCTTTGCTTTCACAATCATAATATCAGAGGAAATACAAATATCCAGAATATTATACATATCTGGATGTGAAAACGACTAAACGATGAACAGTCGACAGCGCAATGGATAAGTACACTGACTCAACTCTAGTCACTGTCTGCGATGTGACAAATGACGACGTTTCGATGGTTTGGTAGGGAATCTCTAAACTAAAAGAGATACACAAACATTAATCGAGTGTGCCGGAACCAAGAATTTTGGCAAATTCATTTAAATTTGAAAAAAAATCAATCGATACAATAAAACTGTTAATTGCTGATAGAGAAAAATTATATTTTACAATAGGCCGGAGTCGATAAAATTTCCCAATTATAAAACATTTTACTCAAATATTTTTTCAGCAATACCTACGCGTTTATTATACAATAAAAACAAACAACTTAACTAGGCCGAAAAACAGCTACTGCTGCAGAAAAACGACTGCCGAAGATTGGGACACTCGTCCGCACCACACATGGTTGCCATTTTCAGAGTACACCTAGCGTTTATTTACCTACGTCAAGTAACTATACGACCGGTAAATAAAAGTTCAAGCGGCAACACCCGGGGAAAAGTTTAATTTCGAAGCCAGAGCAAGAGGAGTTGATTTGTAAAAAGTTAAGGAGTCACAAAGTTAGTGACGCTTCGGGGACCGAAGAGAACGGTCAGGGTTCAACGGTCAGGGTTCAGTGGTTAGCGTGAGCATAAGGAGAAATAAGGGTGAAATTAGAGTGATGATTTTTTTGGGTTTTTTGAAGAAAAAATATCTAGCAGCTGCAGTCAGAGCTACAGAGAGGTAATTAACAAAAACTGGTATAAAGACGGTATACTCACCCAGCGCACAAGCATCCTCGATTTCTTTTTTGAGATCGATATCAATAATTTCCATATCCTTGACATATTAGGAAAATATAAATCATAATAATTATTATATCATATAATTAATAGCCATTATCCGACGTTGGGTCAGAAAGATAACGTTGCGACGCCATAGACGTCGAAAACCGACGCGTTTAGTCGTATACAGGGTGTTCTGCAAGCTCTATGACAAACTTTGACAGATGGTAGGTTGCTTGATTTTAAACATATTTTTTTTAATAAACATGGGTCCGATTCGTTTTTGTTTAGAAGTTACAAGCATTTAACCTTTATTAACAATCAACAATAAAAATTACAATTAAATGATAATCACAAAACTTAAGACTATAAAAATTGTTCGAAATGTCCACCCTCAGCTTGAATGCAAGCCTCACATCGACGAACTAAAGATTCGGTCACTCGAAGAATGAGATTTGGATCATTTCTTATTTGGTTAGCTGCATCTTGAATTCTTTCAAGTAACTGCTGATGGGTAGCGATTTCAACATGGTAGACCAGCTGCTTCATGTGTCCCCATTAATAAAAATCCAGAGGATTCAGATCGGGAGAACGAGGTGGCCATGATATTGGACCTCCTTGACCTATTCATTTATTCGGGAAATGTTCATTTAGCCAAGCAGCAACTTGTCTTCCTCTATGTGGTGGTGCACCGTCATGCTGATACCACATATTTTGAATAATATTGAGTTGCACGTCATCAATAAACTCTAAAAGGTCGTGTTCTAAGAATGCTTGTAACTTCTAAACAAAAACGAATCGGACCCATGTTTATTAAAAAAAATATGTTTAAAATCAAGCAACGTACCATATCTGTCAAAGTTTGTCATAGAGCTTGTAGAACACTCTGTATATGCAATAGTAATTAACTGAAAACACAGGTTACGTATAAAAAGATCAAATTTCACACTTTTTATATGCTGTCGATGGGAATGCAGGAAAAAAGATAATTAGATACCAATATAAACGCTGAAGGAAGTCAAGTAAATCTGATCCTACTGTCTGTTGGGTGCTTTGAGCCAATAAAGATACACCCATTCACTAGTTTGGGTGGCGACCTAATTATTTCTAGACTGTCTCTTATTTTTGTGCGTAGAAGGGTTGACAACAAGTCATTATAATAACAAGTCTGTTCCAACACACGAAATTTCGGATCAAGTAAAAAAAACATCCGGCCAATTTCACTTTTGAGTTGAACTGTCATTAGATGAAAACTTCATTGACTTGATCGTGTGTTAGAACGATGTTAGAACGTTCATCGAGACTGATATTTGATAATCTAGTCACCAAGATTCCATTCCTCTTATTAGTAGATCAATTAAAGCGGCTGAGCTTAGAGCGATAAGTGAGAGAGCATAGAGAAATTCCCCACCTCCAAAAAAAAAACGAAAGTCCTCCATTCAGTCATATCAAGCAAGCTGAAATTCACCAACAAAAAATGTCAACAGAATATAGCAGAGCTGAGATGAGTCATCATCATAGGCTGCAAGAAGTGCATTAAAATTGACGATCCTATATTCGAACGTCGCTAAGCGATGTCTCGAGCAACTTTATATTAGACAGCTTAATGTTAATCCATCAATCCTTGATAGGGACGCTGTTGACACTGAATACGCCAAAATTAATTAAATCTATTATTTAAATAAATATTCACCCCTGTCACTACCTCTGTCACTAAGAGTTATTATAATAATTATCACATCCGCGCGTCAGTTAATTGTACATTTCTGGGGAAATTAGGGATGCAACATGGTATGGTGAGGTAAAATATTCGATTGGTAATATCAAAGTGGTATAGAATTATAATAAGCACCAGATGATGGCACTGAAACAGAATTAGGTATCACACTCTTTTGCAATTTTGTGTATATTATTTAAATTTTCTTAAAGATTGTAGCTAGGGACAACTCTTCATCATATAATATCAAACAGTTGGCAAAGGAATAAGTTAAACAACCTAAGTGAGTTTTTGTTGTTCTTTTTATTACTTAGGTTACTATTTTTATAAATAACATCAAATTATTTTCAAAATTTAAAAGACAACTGGCATCCCAAAATTTTCTCTTTCCCTTTCCTCTCCTAATGAAGTGGGGAGAGAGTGTCAAGTTAGAGTAGAAATTTGACACCTAACTTGATCTCTCTATTTTTATGTGGTGATATCTTTTCAAAATCTATTACCTTTTTCTCTTGGCCCGCCATTGAGGTCGAACTTTTTTTTTAATTCTCTCACGCCACCCCCACAAGAGGTCTGGTCGTAGTTCCGTAACCATGGAAGTCGGCATCGGTCCGTGCCGTAGCAGTCAGTTGATATCTACGTAAGCATGTTACATAGGTAAACATTGATGGTAAATTGTCCGCAGAAATGTAACCACCTCTACAGGGTTCTATAAAATATTCCGTTGTAACCATAATCCTAATAGCCTCTTCTGCAACAGGCTTCTCGATGCAGCAGATCCACCCCAAAGTATTATTTCATTATTTGAATGAGAATGGAAAAAAGGAAAATCAGCCTTTTTGAGTATCTCTAACCAATGGAACCAACATACGCAAAACCATGAGTATCACCAGCAACTCTGGAACAAACCAGTCGACGTGGCAGAACAGAACCAGATGTAACTCTTAAGAGTATGATAGTATGTGGGTAAGTTGTAAGATTCTACACCGGTAAGTTTTTAGTTGTTGCTATGGTAATAATGGTAATGGTCTGTGTTTTCACCATATTTATAGAAAGTCACAAAAAGTGGCAGAAAACATAAAAAATTCCGAAAATTTAAAGCCGAAGCCGCTAACTTTTTTGAGTGTAAGCTCTATGTTCATCTTAATGTTTGTTTAAATGTGAATGGACTAATAATGATACGTTGAGTAAAGTCACGTTGTTCATCATCAATAACCTACAGTGCAGTAAACAAAATAAGAATGTGCGTTAAAATCTAATTTTAAGTAGTAAAACTGTAACTAAAATAGAGTCATAAAATTTTCCAATGCTTTTCTAATATTCATAAGTGAGAAATTTTGGGTCAAAGATATTCTTTCATAAACAACATAAAATTGAGTGTATGTGTAAAGGTAAAAATGCTTGTCTACTAAAACAAAGCGTCAATAATATCGGCTATTATTAGTGGCTGTTTTTCCAGACATATATATTTCCATGTCTTCTATAATAATAAAATAAAAGTTTCTTTAGATGCAACCGTAGCTTCCTTGTTTAACTATGCTGAAATTAAATATTGGTTAAGTGATGACAGCGTAGACGAAGTCCTTTCAAACACAATAAGTTCTGTAGAGTAGAGAAAATTGAATAAATACCCTCACTAAGTTCTTTGTCATGTGGAGTCGTTTGTAAAAACGTAACAAAAAGTAACAGAGAAAGCACTGTTTCGCCTTTATTAAGGCTCCTCAGTTTACCATCTCAATTAAATGGTTGCCAATCGAAGGAAACAATAATTATTTCAAACTTAAACAATTGCTTTTAAGTATTTCAAATTATTTACATAACTGAATGCCATCTAACAGATGGTGATATAATTATTATAATGGTTTAACTACTAGGACAACTCTATTTTATTTAATCTGCTGTCATCGTCTTCTTAAGTTTCATGTAATTTGTGTTACCTAAACGGAGTAATTAATTGTTTTCCTTTATTATTGTAAGGAACGTTTCAAAATTTTATTAAGATTTTGAACAACATAAAAGAAATTTCACGCTGAATAGAAACAGAAAGAGGGAGGAAATCTGGAAGGCTGGAAGGTTGGGAGTTCCAGTAACGAATGCTGCAGATATAAAAATGCTGTCAAATGCTGAAAAAATGTGATTTACAAAATGAAGTCATTAGCATAGAACGGAATTATTATTCTTCTCAAGTATCAGGTAACTCGAGGAGGCAGAATCAGATGTTCCTTCATGTAAAATAATTCAGTTTATCAGCTTTAATTAATGAAATATGTTTGTTCATGTTGGAAAGTCGATATAAAAATACACTGATTGGGTTTCAGACACTTTTTGTCGCCATTTTTTCTGTTGTAAAACTTTTGTACGTAACGGATTTATGTTGAAAAGTTCCTTGCAGGAAAAGTTGTCTTTAATCAAAGTTAAAGTAACTTTTATAATTTTTTTTTTTGTAATATTTTATAACTAAAAGTTGATATAAAAATAGATCTGCAACCGCTTCGTTACCGATCATTACCAATTCAACAAAAAACTCAATGCCAATTTTCTGCTTTATTTAGAAAAACATGCTTTGGCTTTTTTGTTGATATTTTTTCATTTCCATTAATTTTGACAGTTTATAGTCGGCACTGCCTATTAAAAATTAAAGCTGCGATGACCCTGTATGACTACCTAACTGTTTGACCAAAGTTTGACGAAACTCAAAACCCATAAAGAAATCAAAAAAAAACTTCAAATTTTACTACCTGGGACGAAATGTTGCGGGTTTTTACCTCCTTTCGTATGTACCTGGGATTTAGGAACATCCTGTTCAGAAATGTCAACGAATTTCTATTTACCACCGCTACACTTCATTAAAAAATCTACAAAATAACTTTACTTTAATCCATGGAAAGTTCTACCCTCAATATTGATAAAATAGTCACTAGCCAAGCTTCTCCCAAGCACTTCTCCCCGGCAATCATCTGGAGTAGGCTAGGAACAGTTTCTCGTCTGAAACACACTCGAGGGTGCATTTCCCTCGACTTCAAATATTTGAGAATAAAGAATTCGAGTTGATCTTGAAAGAAAAAGAGGTAGACATACATTTATTATGTCGCTCTGTTTCTTGTTAGTCCCGGGCATAAGATCAGGAAGCAAATGCTGCTAAACCTTGAGATCTTAAAAGCAGTGATCGATAGCGACTTATTGATATTGGATAGTAACCGCAAACTGGGGTTGCCGGGGTATCTTCAAACAAACGCAAATCCCTCTGTAGTGGCGAATAGAATCCGAAATCCCATCATCTAATCCAACAGTAGTTTTCACTTTTCATCATATATCCAGCGTATTTCATGCTAGATAAAAATAGCAAAGTACATTGTTTAATTGTTATATTTCCAAAGTATTAATAGCATCGCACAGTTTACGTTATGCATGTGATTCTAATATAGTTTCATTTAAACTAAAACCCACCATTAACTTGTTAATCAAAGCTGGTTTTTATTGAATGCAATCTTACTTAGTATTTTCGTATCGTGTGATTATTGATTATACTAAGATTATACCTTGTTACAAACGACGCAGTTTCAGTTTCATAAATATAAAAAAGGTGAGCCATCAAAAGAAGCTCACCCAAAGCTTATGTCTCATAAATTTTCCCGGTAAAGAGACTTGAAAACTAGCATCTATAGGGAAATAAACAGTGTTGAAAGATATCTCAAACACCGGTAAAAATCTGTGTCAGGAAGGTATAAATTATGTATGGGATGTTTAGGTGTATCCATGTAACCTTGGGTCGCTTACGTCTTCCTAAGTGGTCGCATACATGCGTCACCTCCCTAGGGAGTATCCTTAGAAAAGCGAATAAACAACAGCTCGGCCTAGAAAAGCTTTATACTGAAACGAGAATCCTAGTTCTATAGAACGTTCTAAAGTTATTGTATTTTCAAACTAGTTTATTTTTCTTTACTAGGTATGAACCTCATCATTTAAAACCGCCCAACCATTTTTTAATCCTTGATTTAATTAACGAAATTGGGTCTTGTAATTTCTCAAAATTTATGGATCAAATCAAAGCTCAACAAGTCAGGTAAGTTTATTCATACGAACTTATTCGAAAGAAGTATTTCATAAAGAAGTAAAATTTTATAATAAATTATGTCAGAAAATATTATAATGTAACCACCATTTTGCATGTCCAGTCATAGTCAATGAATTCTATTGATTCTATTTTACGAAACATTACGTAGATACACGATACCCTTCCATTTCTAGAGCGATTTGATGTTAATGGTAATGGAGGGCATCTGAATATTTGCATTTTGGAGAGGATATTATTGTCCTCGTGTCTGATGAGGGAACCAAGATGCTGGGATGCTTAACCAACAAATACAAGCGTCACGTTAGATTGGAATTCAAATCAACAGATCCAAAACTAATATTATGACAAGTCTTGGGACTCCACAAGTTAAGATCTCCCCATTATACACTGTGTTAATTTTAAAATCTCAGTTGATTGAAAAAAAAGTGTGTGCCTAGAATAATGGTTTGTCATTTCTGACGTAGCATGATGTAGCATGCTTTGCTTGTTACTTATTTAAAGAAAGAATTAGTGACGGCTTTGTAGGTAAATTTTATTAAATTGTAATATACATTTTGTACTTACTGGCTAAATGCCAGCGACCCGGAGACAACCGCGTTGCGCGCGTCGCATAAGGGGATGATAGCGGCTTTTAGTTCAGTGCAAACACGGCCGGCTGGAGGCCTCGAGTTTCGTCGACCTCGACTGTCGAGTTTCAATCCGGTACGCCGATACCTGAGATCTCACCTTTCTTTCCTCTCCTGGAATTCGCTTGAAGAAGGTCGTTTTGGCAAACATCTGCAATTTTCACCAAAATGGCGTCGTGAACTTTCATGTAAAATATTATTAACATCGTCTGTGTTTTTGGCTTGCTTTTCTTGTGGGAGCAAGTTTTCCTACGGAGGCAACTTTTCCTTGGAGCAAGTTTTCCTACGGGAGCAAGTTTTCCTACGTGAGCAAGTTCTTCTACAGGAGCAAGTTTTCCCTACTGGACCGACGTTTCATACCGGAGCACACTCGTCATACCTGAGATCACTTTTCCGATTGGACAACCTTTGTCTTCGTACCGAAGTGCACCTGATCCAGGGGCACACATTGGAGCTGCTGATCTGACCCCCGCAGCAGCTGAACCAAAAAATAGCAGCCGAACCTGAGCCACCCAGAGCCCTGGCTGAAAACCTTCATCCTCGCACAGGAGACCCTACGAAGATAAGTGCCTTCACTGGTCCAATTTTACCACCCCTTTCATTCGGCTGATCTCAACGTTTTTTTTATTTTGTTAACCGTGCTCAAGATTATGTGATACTTAATAGCTGTGATTTTTTTTTTAAATAAAGAGTACCTGTTGTTCTGCTGACCCGCTTGTTATTGTTGACCCTCTTAGATTGGCAACTCAACCCACGACCCTTGTTGTCTTTTATTTGTCTCATGCTCTCAACGGTTATTTTTCCCCTCTAGGGTAAAATAATTCGTTTCAAAATTCTGTAAAGAATGTATTTGACTGTTACAATTTCAGAAAAATTTTTTATGTAGTTGACTGTACAATAGGTGGAGCGAAGATTTCACATGAAGTAATAAAAGCTCCAGGAATTATGGAATGAGGAAACTTGTTGTGTAGTGGAGTTTTTAGTCGATTTCCTGTTTAATGTTTCCTGTTCGCCATGTTTGTTGGCTTACCTAAAATGTTCATCAATTAGGTACATGCAATGGTATCAGCCTCTTCGATTTTCAATATCTGCGGTGCATGAGTTACTTCCAGATTTCCCCAGTCAGATCACCATTACTATCCGACTAATACCGCTTATTGGTACAAGCCTGATTAGTTACGGCAAGACATTCGTTTTACGGTGCAGAAGGCAGAATATACACCTACAGAAGGCCTCCCATTACGGTGTCTCACTCCACACTCCACTCTAGGGATAAGGTGAGAAGCTTTCCCCCTAACACAGAGCTGCAGTTCCAATCAACAAAAATTTATGTTTCCTCCCTGGGTACACACGTCACTAGTTCGTATGACAAGTTTCAACTTATTCCGTCCAGTACTTTGTTTACACGAATTTTTGCAGTAAGACATGTTTTTCGTTAAAATGAATAAACTTCGGGTCATAAAACTCTTCGTTTTGATTGTATTAATCCTTAAAAAAATTCATCCGTAGTTGACAAAAGTTTACGAGGACTCTGCTCCTTCCATGTCAACTGTTAAAAAGTGGGCAGATGAATTTAAACGTGGGCGCACGTCCCTCGAAGAGGACTTACGTGAAGGATAGTCAAAAACCGACACCACACGGGAAACCATCGAAAAAGTGCAAGGTATCGTGTTGAACCATAGGCGAGTGAAGGAGAGTGAGATAGCTGAGGTTGTCCGGAAGCATATCGGAAGCACAGCTGCGAAACATCTTGCACAAAGAAATAGGGGCAAGCTCTGCGAAAGATGGGCGAAAGAATCAAAAGCAAATGTGCAAAGGGTGCGTTGGCGGTGGGAAAATAGCGGGAATTGGAATACAAGTCGCTTCCTCGTCCACAATATTCTTCAGATTTGGCACTATCAGACTTTTCTCTATTCCCAAACTTGGAGAAATTTGTTTCGGGGAAGCGTTTCGCCTCCAATGAAGACTTTGAGAGGACCGTAGATGAACAATATCTGGAATACTGATGTTGGAGAAACGCTGGATAAACGCTGGTTAAAGTAACTCAAGGAAGATTTCGTAGGAAAATAAAATTATTTTTATCGGAAAATTACAGGCTTTCATGTCAGGCCGAGAACTTTTCACATTAGCCTCGTAATCGCTGTGATGTCTGCTCGCTGGCTGGAATGCGTGCGCAGTTGATGAAAATAGAGTGACAGTAGGTAACTTATTTAAACAAGACCGCGTGAGTGCGGTAGTTCATTTGCTGTTCAAAAGTGTTCGTACCATTGCCATCTTATATGTTTTATTTCATTTCGGTATTTCAGCAGTTCTATAAATGCCTTTGATGCCGTGATATCCGAAACCTGTTGAGCTGTGAATGGCTCTTACTCGTGATTTTTCGTTTAATATTTCATAAAATGAGCTAAGAATGACTTCTATCCCCGACTGTGTGTCTATTATCTTAAGGCGCTAGGAATTAATGTTTTATTCAATAGTCGTAGAGAAATGGTATTCTTATGACATAAATCGAACAAAAATATGACAACATAACATGATCACCATAGGATAATCATTATGTTGAAAGAGCTGAGACCGTCGATATTACAATAGATACGATATAGGCCGATGTGCAAAGGAATATCAGTAATACCGCAATTCCCACGGGACTAATGACTAATCCGAAGGCTTATAAAGCGGACCTGGACATTACCTGAAGAGGATAGGAGGATAGTGAGATTATATTGAATTAGAGATTACATCGAAGTATCTACAGGTGTCTAAAGGTTACTTATAAGATTAAAATTACCTAACTAAAAGTATAGCCAAGGAATTACAGGCACTGGCACTAGCCGAGGACGTGTGATTACTGGTGTTACTATAAATTTGAAAAAAGACACAAATTTCGTGTCTCTCTCTCTCTCTCTCTCGCTCTCTCTCTCTCTCTCTCAATCCAAAATTATGGTAAGGAATTAAAAAAAAATTATAAAGTAGTATTTGAATTTTTATCATTTTATATAGTTTATGTTTCAACCAGATTTTACTTTCACCAGGAAAAGATCTCGGAACGTGGGAAAGCGTAGTCCTTCTTAAGACGATGTTTTATGTTTAGGATGTCTTTAAATTAAGTTGATTTAAGATATACAGTTTAGATAGTGCGGAGGGCTCCATTTAGGAATAGAGTACAATCAAAAAGCACTCATAATATAACAAATAAGGGTACGCTAAGAGCTCTGAGCTTATTAGCGAAGATTTAAGCAAGAAGCTTAACGCCGCTAAAATCTCTCTTTATGTGTCGGCGCACAATTTTCTCTTCCAAACCATAGAGCTATAAATTACTAGCAGAATCTATCCCAGCAAGCAGCTGTAGCATCTAATTTTTAGAAGGACCATAATCTGGCTGAAATAGGTCACTCTTTCTGCTGAAAAGAAGAAAATATCACGAAGCTTTGAACTGCGCTAGATATACAAAATCGATTTTTCAGTTTACTCATTTCCTCATTTACGCACTCCAAATAGGCTAAATGATTAAACACCCTTATGTATCAAAACAGCCCTAAAATTCATTTCTTTTCTTTTTGTTTTCTTTTTTCTTTTTTGTCTTTCTTTCTTTTTCATTTCTTCAAGCGACGAAAAGTTAGCGACGGGGGTGGCTAGACATCCGGCTAGGGTACGATGATAATCTAATTTCATAATCTGCTATTATTTCTTAAATGATCATGAAATGTCACTTCATGAAGTCATGTGAGAATATTGTATAACGAGACAACGTATAATGAGTAGTTCTTTTAGTCTAGGATCACTTTTACAGCTGGATTCAAATCTTAATGTCAAAAATTTGTGGCCGCCCTTCAGGGCCCGGACAAGATAAGTTCTCAATAAAACGTCATATGCATCGTGAAAAAATAAAAACTCCAGCAACTCGTCAAGGGTAATTTTTATAGCCGAAAAACAAAAATTATAACACGACCTGAATATCCGGATTCGGAATTTCGAAAAAAATAACCTTTCTGAGCCCTTACAAAACGAGTTTTCAAGAGAGCATCATAAGATTGGACTTTTCTCCATCATGCGGAATAACGTCTTCTTCGGTCCTTGAAGGGCACCCATGAATTTTTTAACTTCCAAATCCGGATATTCAGCTGTCATAATTTTCGATTTTCGGCTATAAAAACGAAACATCTCTTGATGCGTCACTGGGGTTTTTATTTTTCCATACGACAAAGGCTCACCTTATGATGTCCTGTTGAAAACTCGTCTTGTCCCTGCCCAGAAGAGCCATCATGAATTTTTGAAATTCCGACTCTGAATATTCAGTTATTAGATTATTACCATATCTACCCGGATGTTTAGCCACTTCCGTTGCTAACATTTTGTCGTTAACTTCACTCTGTCGTCGCATGCTTAAAACACTCCATTTTGCAACTTGTAACACAAAAAGCTATTTTGTTAAATCGCATCATTAAGTTCATATTATTTTGATTGCCATTTCAGTTTCAAAAACATCATTCTTTTGTGCAGAAGTGCCTAACAGTGACCAAAATGACAGTTAAAACCTTGTTTTAACAAGGTTACTGACAGTTAAAACCTGTCACTTTGATAATATAAAATATCAATTTTGTTTATTTATTTTTTTATTTCTTTTAAAAAATGAGGGAACATCGGTCTAACCTATGTAGGTAAGACATAGTTGCTCCATTCCAGTAGTTATGGATTCTAGAACTTGTTCATTATCCAGTTTCAAGTAGCCAATTAAATAGTAGAATAGACGATACGAACAACCAGAGCCAGACTGGGAATCGAACTCAGTCCGAGGCAGGTCAACGGTATAGTAGTCTGCACTTCTAACCCGCGAATCCACCGCCGGCTCTTCATATTTTGTTGTTTTTGACGACTTAGAATTTTTCATAAAAAATTGTTGTTTCTTGGCGTTTAAAAAAAAAAGGTTATGTGGCGGCATAACTCGTTTGACGATTTTCGTGGTTTGTTTTTTAACACTTTTATTTTGCAACTTATGTCATAAATAGCTATCATCAAATTTGATATTTCATTCGGTCTGTCGATAACTTCAAACTCTTTAGAATTTATAACAACATTTTCGAACAAAAGGTATTTGAAGAGTGTATAAAATAAATCTTAAGAATCCGGGAGGGGTGGAACCTGATTTTGATATAAAAATATATTTACGAAAATTCAACGTATGGTCGTAGAAAGTTTTGAAAAAATTTATTAGTTTCATAATTATTTGGCTGCTCACTTTAATACAGTGTGCCCAGTTTAAAGCGCAGTACATGGGGATCTTGGCAACTATGAGAGTTATACAGAGTGTTACGAAAATTACGGATAAAGTATTTAGTACATTGGAGGGGACACTCAGTAAAGTACGGGAAAAATAATTTTAAAAAATCCAGAGCTACATTTTAAAAGATACAGGTAATCAAACTGCTATTTGGTCATTTCGTCCAAATTTCTAACAATGTAGGTAGTTAAGGTATGAAAACCGTTGTTGCCAAGTGCTTTTTTCAGCAGCTTGGAAAAAAAATCTTATTAAATTTTACAAGCCAGTAATACATCTTAAACAATTTTTTTAATTGATAACGATTAAAGTACACTTTTTTATACCCAGGCAGCACAGCTTGGTGTATTAAACGTTTATTATGCGTAAAATTGGTTTAAATTTGGTTTCAGTTTAATTTCCAAACGTATATTAGTCACGCTTTTTAAACTATACGTATCTTATCTATCAAAATAGACGTTGGTAATATACCTTATACGTTAAATATTAGGAGATATGAATACGTATAAATTACAGTAAGAATTTAACCCTGGTAATACGTATATTGCGTAGGCTATCTAAACCATTTGTATATAATATTCGTTAAATTTCCGTTTAAGTACAACGTTCATCTATGTTATTAAAATTGTTTCTTTTTCGACGTTTGGTATTGGTATGTATTCAACGTTTCCCATTAATAGAAAAGCTACTCAAAAAACACGTCGAGACTAAAAACGTTTATTTATTATAAACACGTATATTACGTAGACCACATAAACCATTTGTATTTAATATTCGTTAAAGTTCAGTTCAAGTACAACGTTTATTTATGTTATTGAAATTGTTTCTTTTTCGACGTTTGGTGTTGGTATGTATTCAACGTTTCCCATTAGCAGAAAAGCTCCTCAAAAAAAACGTCGACACTAAAAACGTTTATTTATTATAAACACGTATATTACGTAGACCACATAAACCATTTGTATTTAATATTCGTTAAAGTTCAGTTCAGGTACAACGTTTATTTTTGTTATTGAAATTGTTTCTTTTTCGACGTTTGGTATTGGTATGTATTCAACGTTTCCCATTAGTAAAAAAGCTACTCAAAAAAAAACATCGAGACTAAAAACGTTTATTTATTATAAACACGTATATTACGTAGACCACATAAACCATTTGTATTTAATATTCGTTAAAGTTCAGTTCAAGTACAACGTTTATTTATGTTATTGAAATTGTTTCTTTTTCGACGTTTGGTGTTGGTATGTATTCAACGTTTCCCATTAGTAAAAAAGCTACTCAAAAAAAAACATCGAGACTAAAAACGTTTATTTATTATAAACACGTATATTACGTAGACCACATAAACCATTTGTATTTAATATTCGTTAAAGTTCAGTTCAGGTACAACGTTTATTTTTGTTATTGAAATTGTTTCTTTTTCGACGTTTGGTATTGGTATGTATTCAACGTTTCCCATTAGTAAAAAAGCTACTCAAAAAAAAACATCGAGACTAAAAACGTTTATTTATTATAAACACGTATATTACGTAGACCACATAAACCATTTGTATTTAATATTCGTTAAAGTTCAGTTCAAGTACAACGTTTATTTATGTTATTGAAATTGTTTCTTTTTCGACGTTTGGTGTTGGTATGTATTCAACGTTTCCAATTAGCAGAAAAGCTCCTCAAAAAAAACGTCGACACTAAAAACGTTTATTTATTATAAACACGTATATTACGTAGACCACATAAACCATTTGTATTTAATATTCGTTAAAGTTCAGTTCAGGTACAACGTTTATTTTTGTTATTGAAATTGTTTCTTTTTCGACGTTTGGTATTGGTATGTATTCAACGTTTCCCATTAGTAGAAAAGCTACTAAAAAAAAACGTCGAGACTAAAAACGTTTATTTATTATAAACACGTATATTACGTAGACCACATAAACCATTTGTATATAGTATTCGTTAAAGTTCAGTTCAAGTACAACGTTTATTTATGTTATTGAAATTGTTTCTTTTTCGACGTTTGGTATTGGTATGTATTCAACGTTTCCCATTAATAGAACAGCTACTCAAAAAACACGTCGAGACTAAAGACGTTTATTTATTATAAACACGTATATTACGTAGACCACATAAACCATTTGTATATAGTATTCGTTAAAGTTCAGTTCAGGTACAACGTTTATTTATGTTATTGAAATTGTTTCTTTTTCGACGTTTGGTGTTGGTATGTATTCAACGTTTCCCATTAGTAGAAAAGCTACTCAAAAAAAAACGTCGAGACTAAAAACGTTTATTTATTATAAACACGTATATTACGTAGACCACATAAACCATTTGTATTTTTAATATTCGTTAAAGTTCAGTTCAAGTACAACGTTTATTTATGTTATTGAAATTGTTTCTTTTTCGACGTTTGGTGTTGGTATGTATTCAACGTTTCCCATTAGCAGAAAAGCTCCTCAAAAAAAACGTCGACACTAAAAACGTTTATTTATTATAAACACGTATATTACGTAGACCACATAAACCATTTGTATTTAATATTCGTTAAAGTTCAGTTCAAGTACAACGTTTATTTATGTTATTGAAATTGTTTCTTTTTCGACGTTTGGTATTGGTATGTATTCAACGTTTCCCATTAATAGAAAAGCTACTCAAAAAACACGTCGAGACTAAAAACGTTTATTTATTATAAACACGTATATATTACGTAGACCACATAAACCATTTGTATATAGTATTCGTTAAAGTTCAGTTCAAGTACAACGTTTATTTATGTTATTGAAATTGTTTCTTTTTCGACGTTTGGTATTGGTATGTATTCAACGACCAGACTTCCAGTCAAGGGGTACGGGACAGCGAACCTGTTTTCGTCTCCTACTCCGCCATCCGCAACCCTACATCTGCAGGTGCATGGTCTGCAGTCTGTACCTATTTGTTTCCGTGAGAATACAAAAAATTTAAATGAAAATGAAAATATCACTTCCCAGTCAGTACGCTCTCCGTCTCAGTCTCAGTTCCAGTTCTAGTCTAGATGTTGATGCTGATTTAGCGTGTGATTGACCGATTGACATGATAAAGTTATTATAACACGAGTTATAACACCATAGTAAAGTGAGTGATGGAATTACGTTACGTGCAAAGTAAGTACTTACCTAACAAAGTTTTCAATCAATAATAATAAATACCTACCTATTTTAACATTTTCATAGGTAGGTAGGTGCGTATCTGAGCTGAGATACGATTTCTGGGATTGATGGATTTAAAAATGGCGATACAGGTGTGAGAAAAAGTTACGTGCAAAATACATTTTAGTGGTGGCCTTTTCTACCCTTCAAAACAGCAGGGAAAAATTTGCAAATTGTCCACTGAATGTATTCTCAATAGCAGATCAGGTCGAGATAAACGCCCAGTGAAAGAGACAAGAATGATGTAAGTATAATAATACTCATACACATTTATAATTATTATAATTACTTACATTAATTTATAATTACATATACACAAAACTAATAACTGGTACCTATAATGTGCAAAATAATAATCTAGACTAATTTTAGAGGCTGTAAAACCGTCCTATTCGGGAAGAGAGCAGCTTTTAAACTTTTACCATGCACCGACATACGAAATTTTGTAAAAGAACTGAAAGATTGGCTGAAGTTAGCAAAGTATAGAGACACTGATTCAATAAAAAGACACAAAAATAGTAAAAGGAGGAGTAAGAAATAATTAATATTATATGTATACAACAGTATAGAGTGTTACCAAATATTAATTTTGTTTTCTCGAATATTGAATTTATGCTTTATGTTATTAGATAGTGAGCGAACTTATAAATACCTAACAGAAAAAAATATTTGCTTGTGTGGTAGATTCATTCTCACAAAATTAATATCTTTAACAATAATTTTAGTTATTTGAAGACATACAACTATTAATGTTCAATGTTTTTTTCAAGTTAATGCTGCATTTTCCTAATAAAAACTTACAGTTTATTAGGTGTTTTTTTCTGATGCCCTAGTCATTTGTAATTTCCAATTTGCAAAATTTAATTTTTCTAGTTACTATAAAACTTTTATACAGCTTGTTATAATAGGCAGAAGGACATATTGAATTCATAGGTTCAAATTTATCTCGTTTTTTAAGTAGGTATTATAGAGTATTATAATAGGTACTCAGAGTTATAGCAGCAAATGATACCAGTCAGATTCAAATAATAAATATATCAAACCATAAACCTTAATAATCCTGTTAAAAAATGATATATTTATTGATTACTGATGAAGGTTAATTTGGACCTATATTGAAAATCAATATAATAAGGTAAGTATAAGTTTTTTCAATAATTATATTTTTTGCTAATAATGATTCTAAATTAGGTACCTATACCAAAAATAAATTTTTGACTGGGTACTGTATTAGGTAATTGGTTTCTTTCAAGAATTTTTTTGTGGATTTTGCAGTACCTACATGAAAGGATTACAAAAATATTTACCATAGGCATAGGGTGGATTAAAGATAATATACATCCTAAGAACATACGTATACAATTGGGTGTTAATATACGTATACGATTGCGTGTCAACATACGTTTATTTTAATTAAAAAGTAAACGCCAAATATACGTCTTTAAGATACGTATAGCATTGAGTGTCAACATACGTATATGATTGCGTGTCCACATACGTTTAAAATTAATTCAAAAGTGAAGGTAAAAATACGTCACTTAAATACGTATAGCATCGAGTGTCAACATACGTAAACGATTAGGTGTCGACATACGTATACGATTGGGTGTCCACATACGTTTTAAATTAGTTCAAAAGTGCAGGTAAAAATACGTCATTTAAATACGTATAGCATTGAGTGTAAAAATACGTATACCATTGGGTGTCAACATACGTTTAAAATTTATTCAAAAGTGAAGGTAAAATATATGTCCTTTAGATGCGTGTAACATTTGGTGTCAATGAACGCGTAAAATCGGGAGTCAAACATACGTAGAGAATACGTTTATTTTCAATGTCAAAAAATACGTTCTTATAAATACGTTTATAAATGGATTGTTTTTAATGTGTAGAAAACGTTTCTTTTAAACCTTTAAAACTATCACTATTTAATACGTTTTTACCTCATTTATTCAGATAGTACAAATAGACCTTTATTCTTTCCAATGTTATATACGTTTAACGGGCGGACATTCGAACGTTCGTGCGCACGTAGATCATCGACCGTATCTATACGTACGGTAATACATGAATAAAAACGTTTTTTAAACTAAAGTGTGCTGCTTGGGTATCTGTAACATAATGTAGTTTTCGCAAATACCAAAGAAGAAATAATATAGTAAAATATTAACTTTGGCATTTTTTATCTACCAAATTGAAGACCAGAATTTTTTTTAATTATTTTTCCCGTACTCTACTGAGTGTCCTCTACAATGTACTAAAGAGTTTATCGGTCATTTTCTTAACACCCTGTATAGTGTTGTTTAAATTAAATTACGAAACTTATTCACAAAAAGTTCAAATGAATTGTAATCTTTTTCTCCGGGAAAAAAATTAATTATTTTCATCGAATAACGTCAATATGACGTCATATCACTTGTCTTAATTATGATTATTTTATATCATTCGGTGAAAATTTTTCGCATTCATTGTCAAGACGCACAAATGCATTTTTTAGGCACTTGTGTTAAAAAAATGTAATTTTGAAACTAAAATGACAATCAAAATGACAACTTTATGGGGAAATCTTACAAAAAAAAAAACAATATGGCAGCCATAAGAATATTGCAATTAAAAATTATTCAAATTTTGTTTTGATAAACACAAGAAATTAATGCAATAGAAATGTTTCGTTTATTATTCAAAAGTGCCTAGACATTGTGGGAAAATTTCCTGCAGCAATCTCTTCTCCAAGCATGACTATAAAACTAAAGTTAAAAAAACTAAAAAATTCCAAAATGTATTTTGTTAAATACATCGTGGAGACTTTTCTGCATGTCGATCTTACCTCAGTGTTCATATTATTAAAACTAGAATAAACACAAATGCCATGTTCAATGAATTTAATTTAAAACGCCGTTCCAGAGGCGAGTTTATTTTCTTTGGCTTTCGCAAATGTAGTTACGGTTAGCGAATGTGTATCTATGTAATAGGTTAATGATAATAATTTTAGAGAATTTTAGCTTTCAGAACACAAAATGTGTTTTTATTATACGTATCTTTGAGTACCCAACTCGATTCCAGTAAATGGAATAAAACCCGGGACTAATGAATTTATTTAACATGTACCTACCTATCTATAAACTCTTGTTTATGATGTTTTAATTTTAAGTCTCGACCTATACTCCATTCACGATTTGCAAATAATTTTATGGAATAAACGTGAAAACATGTAATTATCATACTTTATTTTACCAGTTGTCCAGTTGATCATGTAACACAAGTTGTTAAGGTTACTATCGCAATAATCCTTGCTTAAAATAAAATAGACAATTTCTTGAGATTATAGGTACCTATGACATAGAATCTTACTAATGCATGTACGGCCTTTACAGACATCGTTTATTGCTCTCAAAATAAGTTGGACTGACCCTTGTGGTAGCTCATTTTCTTGTATCGAGATCAATAATAATAATAGACAGTTCAGAGCTATTGAAAAGATGAATAAAGAGAAACTACTTCAATTTCTTAACCTGAGAGAGGAAGTAGGTACAAGAAAATGTCGTGTCTCTGGATAATCTTAGACTGGAGAGAAATATGTAGTACAGATTTATTATTTGGACAAAAGGAATAAGTATCTCTACATGCGATACTTCGAGAGAACATCATTCTCCAAGATTTGCTTTGTTATAATAGGTCAAGCATTCATATATCTTTTTGATGTGCTCTCTGTTGCGTTCCTTTAGAAAATATCTTCAAAACTGAAAATTCTTTATTCTTAGAATTATTGATACCGACGGTATTGTTTCTACATATTTTTTTTTTCATTCTATTTATATTTTTTTTTAAATCGTATTTACCATATGTGTGACTATTGCATAAATGTTTCTTTATAATTTTTCAAATACATCCGTTTTAGTCAATGAGTTTTCAATGAAAAAGCATTCCATAACAAGAGTATTCTTGAAAGTTACATACATACGAGTACTTTGAGATGTCGTTTCACCGCCAACTCTACTTCGAGATGATATAGGTCGTCCGCAGAATAGATAATATGAACGTTACCCTGTTTCGTTTCCAAATCGTGTTTCTACAAAGCTTTTGTAGGTAAAACATTTTTTATTCTACCTTCAACAATATTATCAACCCAGAGTTGCTTTTTTTAATGTATATAGATAGGTTTCAGCGAATAGAAAAAAATTGCAATAAAATGCTTCATCTGCTTGTTTCCTTCCTAAATTTCCCTTGTTTCACAATGATGAACGGAGAAGCTTGTCTTTAATTCTACAATTATTATTAAAATAAGCATAAGCGACTCATTAAATGGAATTATTCTCCCAGTAAGTAGTTCTTGTTTGAAGATATGAAGCCTGAATGACGTGATAACTTTTTACCTTTCAACTGAGACATAAAGGCTGTTTAGGATTCCTTTCCTATATAATACAGTGTGCCACAAATTTTCTCAAACAAGAGATATTCGCGTTGTTTGAAAATAGAAACAAATTAAATTTGGAAAACTTCAAATAATATCCCTAAAGGCTTTACGTCAATATCAAGTTAATCATCCCCTACTTGTTTTTTTAAATTACAGTTCTATTTTTTGGCTCAATATAGGATTACTGACTTTGTTTTTAGTTCAGTGGCATGCAATTTTTGAAAATCTATGCATAACTAGCTTGTCAAAAACAATACTTGAAAAACCAGCGTTGTCAACGAGTAAAAAAGAACACACCTTGGGGTCTTTCCAGAATAAAATTATTTTGGAGATTATTTCAAATTTTGGAAATTATAATAAAACTATACTTGGGATATTTCAAAAATACCCCTAAAGCTTTGCGGCTGCACCCTCAATACACATTAACGCCTTTCAACCCACAAGAAACCATCCCCTAATTGTTTCTTTCAAATTACACCTCTAATATGCTTACATTTTCAAAAATCGCATATCACTGCATTCAGGACAAAGTCAGTATCCTATTGAGCAAAATAAGGGGTTTAATTTGAAAAAAATCAAGTAGGGGATGATTACTTAGGGATTGAAAGGCGAAAACTTGTATTGACGGTGCAGCCGAAATGTCATTTGTTTCTGTTTTGAAATAACGCTGATTTCCCTTGATTATGAAAATTTGGTACACCCTGTATACATCACGATATCTACAGCTGACACCATTTTCCTGCTTTCATCTTTTTCCTCCATGAGTCTCTATATTGCCTCCTCGTCCTGTAGTGCATCATCTCCATTGTTTCGTCCACTTCATATCTCCACGATCTTCTTGGTCGTCCTCTTTTTCTTCTCCCTAATATGTTCGTCTCGGTTATTTTATGTATCCAGCGATTGTGATTGGCTCGTCTAACATAATATGTCCATGCCACATAAGATTTTTCTCCTCGATGTCCGTTTCCTTTTCTACATTCATTCTGCTCTTGATTTCTTCGTTTCGTATTCGGTCAATTCTACTTAAACCATAGATTTTCCTCCAACAATCCATCTCTGTTGATCTAATCTTCCTTTTATTTCTCTTACAATCACCCATGTTTCCGCATCATAATGTTATAATGCTCCGTGATATTGTGTTGAAGTGACATATCCCACAAAACCTGATTAAGTTGCCTAATACGTGTCCTAGTTTGGCCTAGTCTCTTCTTTATTTCTTCCTCTGTTGTGCCATTTTTTAATATTACAAATCCCAGATATTTGAAATTGTATGTCCGCTTAATATGTTGTCCTCTTATTTCCAGGTTGCATGTCATTCCCCTCATCGTTTCTTTTTGTCTAGGTCAATTTCCAGACCTTTGTTTACATACTTTTCTTCCAGCTTCCTCATCATGGTCCCCAGATTTTCTTCTTCTTATGCGATTATCGTCTGCGAAGCTCAAGGTGTACAAGATGCTTATCTCTGTTCTTTACCATCTTTTTATCTATAAGCTGCTTTATTGCGTATTTGTGGTCTATATAAGACCTTCCAGCTGTGAAACCTACCTGGTCGATTTTTTCCTTTATCGCCTCCTTTAGCTTTTGCCTTATGCTTTTTCCATACAGTCGACCCATTGATGTTATGACGCTAATTCCTTCAAAGTTTTACTTTTTTCAGTCTCCTTTCTTGTGAATAGATGTAATATAAGCCTTTGACCATGTTCTCGACAGATCTTCTCAGTTTAGAATTCTTAAGAACATTCCGTGTATTATACGAATAAACAGTTTCTCTTCTCTATACTTAATCAGCTGTGGTGGTATTCCTCCAGGTCCGCTAGCTTTTCGGTTTTTAACCTCTTGCAGTGTAAATTGTGATCTCATCTCCTTCCTCTGATACTGTTTCTTCCTCCTTTACCAATAATTGTGGTCTTCTCTCTGTGAGTAATTCTCTGTAATAATATTCTTCCCATCTCTGCTGTTAAAAATATGCATAAATTGGTTTTTTCGTTTTTTCTCTTCTCTTGTTGTATTTTTCTCTTTACTTCTCTATTCTTCTCTTTACATGCCTTCTTCTCCGCTATACTCTGTCTCGAGTACCCTGATATATCTTCCTTATATCTATTCAAATGTCTTCCTCTGCTAAGGCTCCCATAGCTGTCTGCATCACACACTTTTTAATTCTTTAATAAATATCTGCATGTGCATTCGCATATCTATTTGCGACCTGATATTATTATAGACAAACTTTAGAACTCCCGAGGTTTGACGTTCGGGATGTCAGTCTCCCCTACTAATTAATAAGAAACATTCGGTCAGCGTACAGTCAGTATAGTTTGGAATGTTATCAGAGTCAGTTTATTTGGAGAGCTAGTGTCGTCAACTAGTTATTGGAGTTGAAACGTGCAAGGAATGCTAATAAGAGACGCAAAGGTGGTATGGAAACATTGGAATCTAGAATGTTATTACAATTATTTTTTTTTTAATTGTTATTTTCGTAAACAAATCGACTGGAAAACAATTATTATTGTAAAGAAAATTGAGAGAAATATGAACTTCGTTTCAATAATATTATTTACATATTTACTACTGAGAGTTATCTCAGAAAACCTTAAACTTTGGTAAATTTTAAGTTTTTAGTGAGACTTTTTACAAGCAAAACTGAAGTTTTTAAAGATACAAAATATGCACCTATAAAATATTATAATATAAATTTTATCTATCCGTAGGGATACATTCCCTTTAAAATGTCTCTTTAAGGACTTTTATCAAAGTTTACGGTTGAAGTTTTGTTCTACTGTTTGGATATCTATTATGAAATAATATTGTTTATGTTTCTTGAATCTCTGCAAGAATGTTATTTCTATCAATATCTTCCACAAAGTTCAAAAAACTCCATTTTAAAACAAAAGTTTCTGAAATGTTCATTCCAATACATTATACCTGGTGAAAAGTCGAATAAATTTCTCAGGTATTTTCTTCTAGACCTTCTGATATTTTCTGTTTATATTTTTCTTTAGAGGAAGACTATCACGAATTCTCCAAGGTAAAGCCTTTACTGTCTACAATGAAATGACGTTTGATGCCTGAAATTCATTTATGGTCTTGTTGAAGTTGTAAAGGAAGAATTTTTTCCTTTGAGCTCCATGAAAACGGTATTTCTCTCAAATTATTCAATAAAAATGTAAGGGCGTCTTCGGGCATATTTTATCATTGTTTATCATTTTTAAGCTATTGAAATTTTTTTAATTCTTATTTATAATAATTTATTATTTAATCAACAAAATAAATATTTTCAAATAATCATATTAGGGATATGGTAGGTACTTACGTGCTGTTAATATTTTTTTCTTTTTTTGTACCTATATACCTTTTGTGACCTCATTTTTCCCAAACGAGAACCCTTCAGAAGCCCTCTTATAATAACTTTCCGGAAAAGATTATATTGAAGCTACCCCAGATACCAGCAATATATCTTGTCACAACTCCATTAAAATGGTATTTTGGATATTTCTATGCAAATATAGAGTGTAACACGGTCAGAGGACCTGAATGCGTGCGCGAAAGTCTCAAACAATTGCCGGTAAACTTCACGAGACAATTTATTTACAGAGGAAACTTCTTTCTGGGTGGGTGAAAAACACTGTTTAACTTTTAGGTAACTTAGAACTCATTTACAAGTTAATTTTGCGATCAACAGGTTAAGAGTGTTAAGACTATTTTATTTCTGATACTAGAAGGGGTTCTAATGTGTGAATAACGTGAAGAAAATTTTGTAACGGCATTAAAACATTTTTTTCTCTACGACTAATGCATGAGACGTTCATTAGAGGGCTGATTTCAGTTTAATAATGACGCATGAAGATGCCGTAGTATATTAGATGCAAATTCTCGGATACGAGTCAATCACAACTAAACATGTAAAATAATAAACAAAAAATCACGAGTCAGAGCCGTTCACAGCTGAGCGGGTTCAAGAAATGACGACGTGCCGATAAATATCGCGTTAATTGCACTGGAATACCAAAAGAAAAAAAGTTGATGACACGAACACCTTCGAACAGCAAACGAAGTAGCACGATCGCACTCTATTCCCGTCTTCTTTTGACTTACTGCCAGTCTATTTCATAAAAAAAATATCCTGATAACACCAGGAACTCCCATAATAGATAAAAAGCTCATATACAGATATCGAAAGACGAGAACGTGAATCGTAACATAATGCAAATACCAAATATTTTATGGTTTTCGAAATACCACACTTTCGAAAGTGTGCCTGAGATACGACTCCTCTGCTGCTGTTTCATGAGCTTCATTATTGTAACTTGAGAATTCAGGTTCCTTAAGCGAAAGGCCTGATAATAATTATTAATATTTGTTCAATGAAAAAAAATTAATAAATAAATCTGACTCAACCAATGATTTTTTGTAACAGCAAGAAAAACTTGAGTATATTTTTGGATATAGCAACAATTTTTGCCTTCAAGCTAGCTGTTTGGAAGCCCATCCAAAAGAATAATATTTTTCACGTAGACATCACTACAGGTGCTAGTTTTTTGTTTTAACTCAGTCCGCGCTTGGGTAACAATGGCTGTTCTTTGCCACTACCTACTTGGATAGCTATGCAAATTGAAGTAGAAATATTATGTATATGTCTGGATATTCTCGTGTACTTATCTGACACAAGCAGGTGAGTATGAAGCGAGATGGTGTGGTTACTTTCTGCATTTTAATAACGCAATACCCACCGTCTCTGAAGCAGCTTTGCCTTTGTGTACTCCAGCTGAAACTCTTATTCCTCCTGTTTTTTTTTTTGAAAGATTCTTCCGACTTCTGCTGCCGAATATCAACTAAAACTAACGAAAACTAAAATTAATTGGCTAGATATAAAATTCTACCATCATTTTCGGAAACAAGTTATCATGTTTGGAGGGGGACATCGTTTGTAGCCAAAAACCATCCCCACCCTTCATCCAATGTGGGGGGTGACTTCGACTCTTGAATAGTAATAGAAAATGATTTTTCATAAAAAATAAGAAACTTTTGTCTGAAGAATTTATTCATGCGATGCAACTCTTATCATTTACTTTCTTGTGACTAAATAACGGTCTCCAGGAGAAAATTGCAAGAGAAAGAAGTTGTTTGGTTTGGAAAGGGCCATCGGTTGGACATAAAAACTACCCCTCAATCTTCAGGGGTGACTTTAAGATTTGTATTTAGGGTAGGGTGTGAAATCCGATACAATTCATGATGATTTTGTTATTGATGATATTTATTTACGACTGAGTTGGGAATAAACATTTTTTATTCTCCTCCACAAAGGCGGACTCAATTCTATGACATAGAAACTAAGTGGAAACGTTCTTTAGCCGTACGTTAAGAAAGTTGGTTGTACCACAGCATGAGGTTGTGTAGCTTAAAGTTATAAATTATTGCTGTAGTGACAGATTAATAATGATAATCTTAAACTTTATTCCGTTTTTATGTCCAAATTTTAATTAAAAACGATTACACTATGTTATTGTAGGTTTATTGTAATGCATGTATATAAAATTTCATATAGTAATCTCAATTAGAAAAACGTTTTTTTCGCGAAAAAAAATTTTTGTACGATGTAACATCCTATATAGAAGATCTTACCGGTTATTAGAGCAGGTCAAAAAATAACTTTTAGTGTTAAAATATGAAAATTACATGAAATTTTCGACTCAAGTTGTAAAACATAATCAATAAATCAATCCTCTATAAGAAATTATACTTTTTCCTGGTCTTGTTGTGATTACATAACATTCAGTAAGTGACATCCAATATCATAATCTCTCCACTTAAATTAGAAAACTTTTCAAACTTAGTAATTCTACAAGATGTAAGGCGTCATCGAAAAACAATTTTTCCTCATTAAAATTTGCCCAAACTTTCTCGGAAGGTTTTATTACGGAAAATTAATACTCATGGAGAAAATATGAACTCCGCGGAAAACTTGAAAGTAGGGCTTATTTTGAAATATTCCACAACAGTTTCGTGGAATACTCCCGAAAAGTTCTCTACTGTTATATTTAATCAAGTTTCAGACTACTTTAAACTGGCAGTTTCTTCACAATGCGGAAGTGTCTCAACCAAAAAAATTATGCTGCATATCTGGAATAGTTACAAAGTAGATATCGTTTCCTCCAATCCTAGTAGTTCCTAATAATTTCTCCATTTTGATATCTTAATAGCCTCTTTGTAACTTTAAAATTTGTTTTTCTACTCCTATTGAATAATATTTCAATTATTAGAGCTTTTTGAATGGTCTTGAATTATAATTCATAATACCTGCTCGTTGACCAATCAAAAGCTGTAAATTTGATAAACAGAGCAAAGCTGTGAATAGGAACGATAACTGTCATTTCCGATAACTGACTCGGTACTAGAAGTTGTTCCAAGCAGTAAAAGCTCTCTAAAGCTCGTGGCATTATCATCTCGTGAATAATGAATGAACTGATATTTATAATAATACAAATAGATTCAAGATAAATTTTTCCCTCGTCATTTAAATAAATTTTAAGAATATTTAGAATTTACTTCAATCTCTGTACAATGGTTTATTATTCACTGGAAACATTAAACTTAATTTTAGTAATAAATTTTAATTGATTGTTAAAGCGATGATCCCTGAACTTTTCGCTTTCTACTTCGATAGTATTCGTCAACACCGACTAGCTCGAATGGGAAATTTGAGGAAATATCGAACCTAGTTGACTCTCCGATAGTCAATAGCACTGGTAGATTGATATAAAAGAGTACTCACACCTGGGCAACTACTATTCACACTCTCTGATTGATATTTCTAACACCGGTCATTTGCCCGTTCCTGACTGATATTGATTGTTTCATCCTATTCTTATCTGTTTCAGTTGATGATGTCACGTCCTATTCAGATTCTGCATCTATTATGAAAGCAGCTCGAGCTCAGGATAATGTGTAATAATTTGGATCCTCCCATATATTAAGGATACTCATTATAGTCTAAGCGGCGACCGTCATAAAAGGGTGGTAACTGGTAACCCAAAATAAGTACAGAAATGGCATGGCCTTTATCACTTTATATTCTATTCTAATAGGAAGTACTCTGAATGGTTCCGCGCATGCTCGAGATCGCGTCGCTTGTCCTAGAACTGCGCCAGTGAAGTTCCTGGATTATTTCGAGAGCCACGTCCGGCGTGTATATAAGAACACACCACGGCAATAGGCAGTTTATCTTGGAAGTCAGTTTTAGATTGGAAATCAGTTGAGATTGAAGTACTACAGTCGTGAATAAAGATAGTAATAAGTGAAGTGATTATAGTATAAGTGCATTTGGTGGAAATAGTCTGTAGCGAAGAGCATTGTGTTTAGTAAGTGTAATAGAAGAGCTGGTTATTTAGATTATTTGGAGATTATAGTTAATTTGTTATATTTCTGTTGTGAACTTGTGACTAATTTAAAATAAAGAAAAAACAATTTTGTATGACTTTTAATTATTTCTAAAACGATTGAAGTAAGAACGTTTCAGTATAATTGGTGTAAAAGAAATGGAACTATACTGGAAGCTATAGGAGAGGTAGTTTAATCCCAGCTCGAATCGACCTTTGATCTAGCGTTCTTAACTTTTCTATTGTACAGAGAGTAGGTCAACTAAAATATTTCTGAAAAAACTGAAATTAAAGCTACCCATAATATAAAACGTTTGGAATTCGTTCAAAATTAAATTTCTAGCCAAGATGAAGACAAAGTCTACAAACCATTTTATGGAGCGATTTGCAAATATCACCTCTCTCTAAAATTTTAAGTGGTGAAAAGGAACTATTTACTTACTTGGTATCCTGCCTGGGTAAAAGTTTTCAGAAAACTAGAGTTAGCTATCTCTAATGCAGCCAAATTCGGAGGCTTCTGTTTTTAAATTTAACTTTTTAAATAATTAATACCTGTATATCTTAGTTACCTAGAAAGTTTAGATTTTCTTGTACACGCGGTGATACCGATAAACTGCTTCAGAGTTATTATAAACTTCATGAGAAGAGAGTAGGGTTGTTTGCCAACGACAGTGCTATTAATGTTTCAGCAAGATTTTCATCCAATTTAGATGAATAGTTCAGTGCTAATCGATAAGCTGCAGGGTGTGTTTGAGAGTTGATTTCCGTTAGTGGGAATAGTCTAGTTATATCTTATTTTGGTCCTTAGATATTGCTAGCAGCTAATTGAGTGTACAATAATGCTAAATGCATCTAAAAATTCACCTTGCTAGCTGTAAAATTAATTTAATGATTCCAAGAGAATTGATGAGTTTGAATGATTGTTATCCCTGACGACCCTTTTTTAATTTTGCTGATAATAAAAAAAATTAAAAGGATCTTCACTTGTACTTGTTTCTTGGTTTGGAAATATCCGCTTGAAAAGACTTGAGATTTTAAAAATTTTGATCACAGATGTGAATTCACTGTGAATACATAATTGTTATACTCCAATGTCCAATTATTCTATAAAAACAAAATTTCAGTACAGACAAGTTAATTAATAAATTATCATAAATATATAGAATGAAAAAAAAAAATTTTAATTGCATAGCTGATTCCGGCATTGGTGTGTCCCCAGATTCCTCAAGTTCTCAGGTATTCCCCTCAATCAGATATTTCATAATCTCAGCCTGTTTATCAAGTGTATTGGATTCTCATAAAAGGTAATTTGTCATTTCCATGGAAAATGGTATTTTCATTGAAACAGTAATAGAAATTCCGATCACAAATGGAAAACGTGAATCAGGTTCCTGAAATCTACTGATGTCTCTGCTTGTATGCCAATCTTAATATTAGTAAAACCTCCAATCACTTTTACGAAGCTTCTCCTGATTTCTTCCTTATTTTATTTGAATAAAAATGTATTTATCTTTCTCTTTCCAGTGGTAACCAAATTCAGTACCTTCATAATCCAAAATAATTATCAATATCGTCGTTTCCCTGTTTTTTTCTCAGGGGTACCAAATATACAGTGTCCGTCAAGAAGCTCGCATATTTATGGAAAAGTATTTTGTTTTTTTTTTTTTGTTTTTTTGTGATAAGTTGTGTTACTGCTTTTTAAAAGATTAAATTTTAGTACCTATACTAGATCAATGGTATAAAATGGCGTTTATCTTACATCTGAGGACCTGGTTGTCAATCCGTCATTCCCAGAAAACTTGTGTGACATATATGTTTGAGGGTTTTTGACCACACACTGGCAAACATGAATGCGCAAGCGTTTACGACAAACATGTAAGACACACATGTATGCTAGTCTGTGGGCACCTTTAGATGTGAATGCAGCCATTCAAATTTACCATTTATTAATAAAAGTGCACGTCCACCTTGAACACCCGGCCCGTGTCCATGCCGTTAGATGTAAACTGGCCTTAAGAGTGTTTTGCTGGGAATTTAGAGTTTGTTAGATATTCATCAAAATGTAATTTTGGTTGTAATAAGTAAAAGAAATTAATTTTTATGCAAAATTAAACTAAAAATCCAAAATCCAAAATTAACATATCAATTCAATTAAATTTATTTAAGTAATTATATATCCACTGATTAAAAAAAATGAGATCTCAATATTTTACAATAACTCTTATAAAGAAGATAGAACTCCCACACATCGCAGATAGACAGAAAAGGCACTTGAATATCAGCTATGGTCTCGGGAATCGATAGGTATCGTAATATACGTGACCCTCCCTAAAAAATTCAGCATACTGACCTATGATCCCTTTAGGCCCTTTAAGCATCGAACATTATTCTTCTGAAATTGCCAATTTTACTGAAATGCTCTTTAAAATATTCTGCATCGAACCATAACGTCAAACCGAGCGATATTCATTTAAAAGTCTTATTCTGGACCAGTGAAATTTCTTTCGGCCGCTTAGCCTTTTGCAAACGCGAGAGAAATCTTTTGTAATTTTATAACATACACCTTGAAATGCTTTAATTTAGTTACAACACTTAACTAACTTATTTATTTCATTTGTATTAGCGAATTCGATCCTCTGTTATTTTAAAAAATATACAGTGTCCCCCAAAAAAGTCGCACTATTTTTGTTTTCTATCTTTTTTAGTGCTTTTCAAAAGATTATTCAGTTCCAGAGAAAATGACATTTAACTCAACTTTAAAATTGCAAAAAAACATGATATTTCGTAAATTGAAAGTGTTTTGACATTGAAGAAATGTATGGTCGGTTACGAATAAAATTAATTTTTATACAGGTGGCCAAAAAGTGGTAATTTTCGAAATAATAACTTTTTTCTCATTTTTCTCAGTGTAATTTTGAATTTGACTGCAATATTAGTTGATATTGTTTATAATAATTAGAAAAGTTCGCAAGAGTAAAAAGAACTAATGCCAGGAGCGAAATTTTCGAATTTATTAAAATTTCTGTTACACTTTTTCTTTGTTTTTGGTGCAAAACGTATTTAAGAGTTCAACCATCTAAAAGTTCAAAATACTGAAAAGTAGGTCAACAGTATACTGGGGAATGATCATTGCGAAGCGGCGAATAAAGATGATTGTTAGAAATAATAAATAAATAATAAATATATTTAGAAAATTTATTAAAATATCAACAAATTTGCCGCTATCTACTCGTATGTAATAATTAAGGTTCCAACTATGATCGGAAACGGAATACTTGGGGCTCAACTACACAGCTAAGGTTTTTTTGTTTTTATCTAATGGCAATCAATCTTCGTGTTTTATAGGTACACCTGTGCTATGTTATCTACCTATCTCTCTCACCAAAAGCTGAACTATTTCCAGTACCGTTTAAAACGTAAAAATCCAGAAATTATGGTCCAAAAATGTTCACGTAACTTCCGAACTCCACCTCCTATCAACGAACGATTTTCAGTTTTGGATTCGTCGTTAATAATTATTATTGAAAATAAAAAATAATAGAACTCTAGCTAATTATAACGCGCTAATTATAATTATAATGAAATGCACCTCTCATTGGCAGGAATGTATTTTTTGTTACTTCATTATACTCATCGCAATAATTGCAAAGGAGGTTTCATTTACTTACAAGGTATTTTATCTTAATTCGAAATTTTTTCTTGTTAGTTTTTGTTAAGAGCGTATTAATAATATATACTAGGTACTATTTTATTTCTATGTTCTTGTTGTAGATCCGGTTTGGACTAACTGAACATCAAATCTGCAAAAAGGCTTTTTATGGTATTCATGGCGTAACCAAGCATCGTGTTGATCGTCTGGCCTCTTCACTGAAGACTGGAATAATTTGCTCGCCACCTGATATGAGAGGAAAACATCTAACTCGCCCTAATAAGATTCCAGAGGAAATATTACAAAACATAGCAAATCATATAAACAGCTTCCCAAGAAGGAGTTCTCATTATAGTCGGGACAAAAATGATCGCAAGTTTTTTTTTGCCTGCAGAATTAAATATTGCCAAGATGCATAGGTTATATTTGGAGAAGTATGAAAATGAAGTTTTCCAGGCACTTGAAAAGGGGGAGGAAGCTAATCCAAAAGTCACCTACGACTTCTAAATCGCAGTTTTGGATTGAACCATAACATTAGTTTTGGAACGCCAAGGTCCGACGCCTGCCAAACTTGTGACAGGTTACAAAACCTTATGCTTGCCGAGCTAGATCCTGAAAATAAAAAAGCACTTAAGACTGAAAGAGAACTCCATATTCGTAAATCCGAAATCTTTTACAAGAACTTAAAAGAAGTTACGACTCTCAGTAAAGAAGATGAGACCACGGAAGTATTATGCTTTGACTTCCAGCAGAATTTGCCGCTGCCTCATGTACCAGCAGGAGACGTGTTTTACAAAAGACAGCTTTGGGAATACAATTTTTGTATTTATTCAGGAAAAACGGGTACCTCAACCTTTTATATGTATGATGAGCATACAGCTAAGAAAGGAAGTAATAAAGTTATTTCTTTCCTTCATCATTATATACAAACATATATTTGCCTGCATCGGTAAACAAGCTCCACCTTTTTTCGGACAATGCGTTTGCACAAAACAAAAACCAAACTTTAATGAAATATCTATTCACTATGGTCAACAAAAATGGCAGAATAAGTGAAATACATCACCAATATCCGGAACCAGGACACAGTTTTCTACAATGCGATAGATCATTTGGACTTATAGAGAAGAATAAAAGGAAGAAGGAAAGGATATACCTACCGTCTGAATGGATGAAGTTAGTAGAAGAAACTTCAAAAAATTTTAGAGTAGTTCCTGTAGAGCAAGACATGATACTAAACTTTTCGGACCACTTTAAACAACTTATCAAATCAGCCCCTAGAGGAGAAAAAAAGGAAAAATTTGCGATATCAACTTACAGGTTAATGAAGTACACCAAGAATAACAAGTTTATTGAATGCTCTGTGAGTTCGGGTTTACCAGTTTTTACAAAATTTTCTATTTCTATCAACGAAAAAGGAGATATCCCACTCTCAATGCCGAATAATAAAGCATACTTCACACCTTTGGATATAAACCCTAAAAAAATTAAGGATCTAAAACAGCTGGTACATAAGTATGTACCCTTAAATGATCAACATTACTAATTACTATAACCGAATGTTTCAAAACATTACTGTTGACGAAGAGGACCCAAATTCTGGTATCCCAAAAAAATACAAAATCATTATACGTGTTTTGACTCTATTTTCAAAGTTTGGGTTTTCGGGTCAAAAAGCAGGCAACTCCATTTTTTCAAACTTCTTTTTCAGCTTCTACAATGCAAATAAAAAGCAGTATCTAGGTAAATACAACTTATCAAATGTTACTCTAGTGGACTCGTAACATTCAGCAGATTTTTTCAAAATTTCTTGAAAATATTAAGTTTTTTTCGATTTCCCAACATTTTAAACAAGTGGAGTTGCCCGGTTCTTGCACCGAGGTCTTCAATTCGAAAATAAACGTTTTTGAAGCTCAATTGAACTAAAAGCTTAATTAACGTTCACTTCTTATGGACTTGAAAATAAATTTGAACTTGCTTTCATTTGAGATGCTTTCTTCGTGCTGAATACACGTTGCACCAAAAACATGGAAAAATGTGACAGAATCTTTTTTTCGAAAATTTCGGTCCTGGCATTAGTTTTTATTAATCATGATAATTTTTTCAATTATTATAAACAATATCAACTAACAAATTTTTGCAGTAAAAATATTCCAAATTCAAAATTACACATAGAAAAATGAGCAAAAAATTTTAAATTTTTAAAGTTGTCAGGTTGTCACTTTTTGGCCACCTGTAAAAAGAATGCATTTCTTCCATAACTGACATTATATTTGGTGGTTTGAAAATTTATGAATGAAAAATCTAACGAATTTTGCCGAAATTCCCAGTAAAATACTTTTAGTTTTCGAAATTATCATGTTTTTTTTAATTTTGAAGTTTAGATAAACGCGACTTTCTCTGGAACAAAAATTCACACCATGGATGCCTGTGCTCACACCGCTTGCTCAAATGTAATCTTTTAAAAAGCACATCAAACTTATGAGATGATTTTTTTTTTCAAAAAAGATAGAAAATAAAAAAATTGTACCCCACATAGTGCGAACTTTGTGGCGACCACTGTGTATCATAATTATTGTAAACAAGTAATTTAAAATAGATGGAAGATAAGCTTACTTACTTGTCTAAGTAAGTAACTGAAACAAGTACTGGACGATTTTAGTTTTGGAGCGCAAGAAATCTCTAGATAATAAACGGGAGTCGAACTCACATACAACCGTAACAGGTTCTTCATTTATTTATACCAAATTTTCTCAATAAAACTAAACATTTATTTTTTGGGAGAAATGGGAGGAGAACAAAATTGTGTTTATTCTCAGTCGTTATGACATTAGTAACAATTTCCATTACAAAATCAATCACCCGATATATGCAAACACAAGAATATGAATATTTCAGGTACCTAATCCAGAAATAGTCAACCTCCTTCAGTTTCTGTCACTTTTCATTAAGGAAGTTTAATTTAACATTTTAGGTTGGCTCAGTGTTATAATTCAAAGCTAAAAATACGACTGTTTGCGTTTTTTCGAATCAATATTTTAAATATTTAGCATTTTAGTGAACGGAGTGCTCTGCTAAATTGTGGCTCTTACGAATGCAGGTCAAACTGCATTCAAAGTTAAGCATCACGCATGTGATTTGCACTTGGATGGGTGACTGTATGTACTGTGTAGAATGATAAACGTTACACCTATTATTCAACCGGTCTTGCTTCAGAAGGCACCTTAAATAAGATTCTCTTGGGGTAGCGAAAATCACGTCCAACTAATGACAAAGAAACTTGTGCAAAATAGGACGGGAAACGCCTTAAGGTCTCTCCGCAAATAATACCCATCAAATAAAATAATAAATTGTAAATATATTTAATATTTATAATCAGGTTCTTGAAACATATCTTTGTTTATTTTAATTTAAGCATATAACATAAATTCTATTTTTTTAAAAGGGAGATAGATTCGACGCCTATAAAAAAATATAAAAAAATTAAATCATTTTTTGAGGGAAATGGCTTTTTAGAACTAATACAAAAACAAGACATGAATAATAACAGTCATATCAGCAGTTTTTGTAACGTGTTTTTGGTGGAAATTCTGGATGTTTTCTTTTAAACCACTGCGAGAGTTCACTGCAGGCAATCTACGAGACTAAATCGAAGAGCATCTAAACAATTCTGAGGTCTTGATGGTCTATGACAATTAGAGGCTTAAGTATGATTTGCTTGGCTGGTTAGGATAATGCACCACTTTAGTACTAATAGAAAATCGTGAACAAATTACGGCCGTATACAGAGCCAATAGGGCAGACTCTGTGCTCTCCAGTTTTATGTCGGGCAGACTTTATTGGATTAAGTTTTCTAAGACAGTCGTCTTTTATAGGTGAGCTACGTGGGGGTTCAATTCAGTTTTATACCATGTGTTATCATTACTAGGGAATTGTGCTGATCGACCTGCAAGTTATAATTGTTACACTTTTAATTTGTAGCCATTCGTAATGACATTCTCGTGTTTTGTAAATTTTAGAAATTTACTTCTGATTCCCTAAAAAGTCCAATAAGGTTCTCTGACCACAATTTTGGTCAATTCTGTTCTTACTGTTATCACTCTACATCTTTTTGCAACTTTTTAAAAGAATTTTTTCATTGATGTGTGCAGACTACAGACTTTCATGGCTGACTACAACTGACATCATAAGTGACCGGACTGTTTTGCCGTTATGCCAAGAGATGCTTCAACTGCTCATTCTCAGACAATTGGCTGGACATCCGATAACGTCAAACCCCCTCCACTTGCTTTCTCCACTATCGGAACGGTCTGTCTCTTTCATGTATGTCTCATCCATTGCTGAGTTAGTGGGTCTTGCCTTATAGAACCGGATGCCAAATTCGCTGCACTTTTATTTCTGTTGAAATTATTCGAATGTTTATTAATTTCAGTTACTTATTCGACATGTGTGTAAACAAGTGTAACGGTGTGACCTGGTCTTTATGTAACACATGACGTCAGTTTCCCGAAGCAACACACGATATTCTACAACTCTAGCAGAATAAAATGAATTAATAGGATCTGGGTGAACGAAGAAGATTGGGAACTTGGTGAGTGGGCTTGAAAATTATTTTGACGTCGTGAAGCTGTAGGAGTTTACTAATTCAATCGATGATGTTTCAGAGGTGTCCCAAAACTTTGGTGCTTGGTTGATCGCTGTGTATTAATGGGATGTTGGGTTCTAGGTCGCAACGCTCTCCTGATTTTTTTAAGGGTGTAGCATTTCGCCCGCAATGAATGATGCAGTAGTATTCTATGTGAACTAACTCTTCTCCAAGGACCACGGCCGTAAATCACTTATGGTTTCAATATATGTTTCTTGTTGATAAAAATCAAACAAAAATCTCCTTCAAGGAGTCTTTGATTTCAATTCGTTTAAACGAAACACGTCAGGATGTAAGAAATTATTTATTTAAGTTGGTGTTAATATCTAAGCCAATAGAAATTACTAATTTTTTAATTCATAAGTAGGACCAATGTTACAAAAATTGTGTTTAGTAGTTTTGCTTGTAAAAATGGATTGTCAAAAACGTACCTACTGTATGTACGTTAGAAGGGACTCAGACGTGTCATGATTGATGGAGGACACAACGTGTAATTCTTGCGCTTATGTCCTCGAAGTGACTCGATTTGAGACAATATGCTTTCAAATAAGACGGCAATTTATAGAAATTTCGTTATTATTCCAATAAATCTCTCATCATATGAGATACCTACCTACTTATACTGGAGCGTATCGTAATTTATGATTTCCATTCAAAATAAGCTTTATAGGTATCAATCTAATTTTAATATTAGACACGTCGTGTGTAACCCAATTTCTGGAAAAAATGCAAAGAAATTTACCGTTTGGGCAACAAAGACCGACGTTATTACAACTAACTTTCATAATTTTATATTATTTATTGACAGTTGTTAACGCAAGTTTCACGTTCAAGCATGCAATTACTCCTAGATATAATCAGTGTACAGAATACACGTCGAAAAGAGCGAAGACGACGGTGCCCTATTAGAAGAGGTCTCAAGCCAACGAAATTCGATCTTTCTTGTTCTACCCGTAAGGGGGGGTCACTGGTAATCTCGCTTCAAAATGGTGACCTTTCAAAATGTCTCGTCGTCACCGGTAGTCACTGGTAGTCACTGGTAATGGTCGTCTAAATTTTCCATGACCTGACCTGACCCCTCTAACGGACAGAACAAGAAAATTCGACAACGGATTTTTCCTACACCACTATACAAAACACTACTTTGCGCATCGTTTTTTGTGCGCAAACTAGCAGATATTTCACGTATCCAAAACTGTGCGACAAAGTGACATAACGCAGAGCCACAAATCGTTTCCGTACAGTTTTAATGTAAACAATAGTGATGGGCGGTAACTGAGAACTCAACTGTTACTTATTGTTAATGGAATAAGTATTCATTTAAAGCTTCAAGGTAATAAAATAAACACAAATGGGATAACATAGAACCCGACAAGACTATAAAATATACTCACTCATTATTCTCTTCTGGCAGTAATTATTAAAATTCACGAGTCGATCGCTAATAATAGCCAAATCAAATAACCTCTACTAACTTCCATCGACGACGCACAGCGCCTGCGTTGTGTAGAAGTTGCATATCAATGATATACTAACCTCTCTTAAATTATTGTTATTATCTACCACGTCTCCACGCTCACGTCACTTATTTTTAGTTTATACGGAGTCTAATAAATAATAATAATAATATTGTCGGTAGAATTCAATGATTTTACAGTATACCGGGTGTCCCAGACTTAATTGACCAGGCCATATCTCATATACAGGTTGAGATAATCGAGCCGAATAAAAGACATATTATTATAATTTTTCAAGCTGTATAACATGACAGCATGAAAACAACCCCCACTCCAACATCCCCTAAGTTACAGCCCTCACCCTTAAAAAAATGAATAGCACCCTGTATATATTTTTGTATATTCAAAACCAGTATTCGATTCTCTATTCAGATGATTTTTCAGATTCAAAATTGGTTGAGAAATAACCAAGAAAAAGGTTCATCAAGGTGGTCATGACTTTTTATCTGAACTTTCTCTGAATGACTTTAGCTGTCAAAATTTATCAATATTTTGGTCATAGTTTTTAATTAGCAGGTCACAGTCATCATAAGGTTCATGATAAAGTGCTTTGTCTATTGTTTTATTTTTTAAAATTTCCCAATAATTCAGAATTATTAAATAAATTGTTTGGACTTTAATTATAATAATAACTATCACCTGCCTGTTAAAAACTATGACTAAATATTGATCAATTTTGACAGCAAAAGTCATCCAGAGAAAGTTAAAGATAAAAAGTCATGACCACCTTGATGAACCTTTTCTTGGTTATTTGTCAACCAATTTTGAATCTGAATAGAGAATCGAATACTGGTTTTGAATATACAAAAATATATACAGGGTGCTATTCATTTTTTCAACGGTGGGGGCTATAACTTAGGGGATGTTGGAGTGGGGGTTGTTTTCATGCTGTCATGTTATACAGCTTGAAAAATTTTAATAATACGCCTTTTATTCGGCTCGATTATCTCAACCTGTATATGAGATATGGCCTGGTCAATTAAGTCTGGGACACCCGGTATAATAGTAATAATAAAAAGTCATTGGTAGAATTGAAAATAATACCTACCTAGGTAGGTAGTCTGAAAAAATAAACTTTAGTTAGGTACCTATCATTATAATGGATTGTTATTCCTCTGAATCTGAAACAGAAAATACACCACCTGAAGTCAGAAAACAAGCAGGTTTGTGTTCTTTGAATTTGCTACCTGTAGTTTCGAGAGAAAAATACGAATCTGCTTATAAACATTTCATAAATTGGAGAAAAGGTCATAAAAGCAGAGCATTGTCAGAAAAAATAATTTATGTGTTAACTTTGTTAAATAATTAATCTGTTAAATTGTGGTCGTAGGAAAAGTACTGTGTGTATCACGTGCGGAAAAGAAATTTCACACTCGTGAGAAATTTTCTCTTTTCCGCACTTGTTTCACAATATACTATTTCTTATTCCAGGTCGATTTTTTTGGATACAATGACTAGACTAATGTTTTAAAATGCATGCAAAGAAAACGAAGAAGGTTGGACGAAGACGAAGATCAGCAGAATTATGAACTTCCGCCGCAAGGCGGAACTCTAATTTTAAGTGCACAATTCCGCCGGCGGAACTCTAGCCTAGCCACACCGTTCTTTAAAACAAAAATAAACCTTATTATGCTGCCATTGAATAAAATATCTACACATTCTACACCAATAGTATCCTGTTAGTTTCTTCTAAAATAAGAAAACATTATGGTATACCCAGTACATCTGAGAAAATTGTAAGATACTTTATAAGTGCTTTAGTTAACTAACTTTGCCTAATAACTTTCTAAGGAGAGAAATGGAGGGATTTTTTGGTTGAAGATTCGCGTTGCGGTAAAATTTCCCTCCATTAATTACTTCCATTCAATATTTCGATTACGCTTCAAGAATACTTAATGAAAATTTTCTCTTCTCGGTTTGCCTGATTTCTGAAATGCACAACGATTTCAGCATTTATACAAAAGGAAAATACATTGGGAAATTTCTTGATGAATTTAGATTAACATCTTAATATTTGCGCCTATTTACGACAGTTTAATTATAATTATCATTCTAAGGCAATCTTGCTAATTGTATTGACTTTTAAGACGCTGTATTTTCTTTTGAAATAAGCTTCGCCGGAAACTGTTTGCTGGAAACCACAAGTAGGTAATAAAATGATAAATAATTATTATAATTAAATCCTAATTTTGTTTTGCAAATACAGCTCATTAACAGATCAGAATTATTATTTTTCTCTGCATTTAACTATAATTTATGAAAGTTTCAAACAAGGAACTCCTCAGACTCTTTATATTAACACCAGTTATTTCGTGAGTTGAACGAATAAGATTGATGATACTGGAGAAATGGTTAACCATACTAATTACCTGTAAGCTGCAGTAATTGTTATTAATTATGTTTATAAATTGATCTATTTTACAATTATTTTAAGAACTTCAAATATTTCCTAAGTAGAGACGTATTTTCATCTCTTGACTTATGGACCCCGTTGACTTATGACACTCTGAATGAAATTCATAGATTATGTTGAAAGTGTAAGGGAAACCAAAGATTATTACCTGAATTGGTAACAACTAAATATTATCAATAAGACAATTAAAAGTATACAAACAGATGTCTTGCGTAGTCTGGCATTGAACTAATAAAACAAACTTGTTTATAAACAATCACGCGGCCCTGCCGACTTAAGCGTCTTTGAGTTTCTAGACATGTAAGCACCTCCAGCGACCTCGAACCACATAGAATATAAATAGAGCTAGATATGTAATGTAACAGAAGAGTATTATTATTATCATGATGCTGATTAGTTCGATTAATCAGTATTCAATTAATCTTATTAGTTAAGTCTAACCATGTACTTGTTAATTGTTAATAAAACTCATTAAAACCAAGTAAGTGTCTCCAACCTCTCCACCACCTTCTACCGAATGGCGATCCTGACCTTAATGGACCAATAAACCCAATCTATCGCATGCCGAGATTGCGAGTTTATCACAAAAGTGAAAGTGATAATTTTTTTTTGCATTAAAATTAATCCGACTACATCACTCGAACTTACCACCTCAAATCATATCATCGCACGCTCACGAGGTGTATGTTCTTTGAGTAAAAAGGTTCGTATAAAGACTGTAACGTATTATATACGTTAGAGCAGCAAAAATTAGGATCTTCTTTCTGTTTCCTATTTTCTATTCGGAAATATTCTAAATAGATATTTCGTAAAATTTAAATCAAAGAATATTGCGAGAAGTGCCATCTCTTGTTGAATAGACCTACTAATAAGGAGAGGAGAGAACTTTCTGAAATGATAAAGTAACCTTCATTTCACTATTCCATACTAGGGGAGCTCCTCTTCTATGAAAACAGACTAGATTTTCGAGAAACAAAGGGAAAAAAAACGTTCCCTGATTGGTTGAAATAACGCCGCAATACGACATCAAGGAAGAGGAAAATCGCGAAGGCGCATGAGTAGTTGAGAAATATTCTTGCTGGACTGGGAACATCGACCATTTTCTTTTGAACCCTTGACCCGTCAACAGCATGGGTCATCTTATCTTCAATATTTTCCCCTGGGCTAGTAATTAGACTGGGTAAAACATTATTGTTATAGTTTTTGGAGACTACCTACTCTCTACTACTCCTTTCTAATACCAAGAGCAAGAATTAATCAAAGAGTCTACGAGAATATTTTTCACTATTTTTCCAAGTTCAACTTCTAGAGTCTGATTCTCTACCACCACTGAAGAAGTGACGTCATTTTCTTTTTCTTAGGAAAATACACTGTCCCTGCACCTGACCGAATAAATTACTATTTTGCAACTTCTTTCGTTAAAGAAGGTTGTCTCATCGTAAGTTACCTCACGCAATCATATTTATTTGCCTATATCTTGAAGATATTCTGAAAAAAGGCAAATTTAGAAGTTTCCTGTTTAAGTTTCCTAGTTATCTTATAGATATACATGATTATATGTCTGTATTCATCAAACTTCAAAATATAACTCTGGGGTTATATTTTGAATTTTCTGACAGCTGATTGGTCTAATGCTCAAACCCTACGAACGCTACGAATTTTAAACCAATCACATGCTCCAAAATATAACCCCAGGGGTTATATTTATTGATGAATACGGGCCTAAGTATGTAAAGCATTTTATTAAAGAATAAGGCGCCTTTTTTCTCAATAATTTATTTGTTATTGAACACCTTTATAACTTAGTCAAGAAAATTCTACAGTTTGATAAAAAATCTGAATCGAATCTTGTATTTTCCTCTATAAGGTCTCGGAACTACCGACCACCATATCGTATAGGTACCTTGTAACGGGATTTTCGGTACGGTAGAGATGATTACCCAGGGATGGATAATTGCCCCCTTTTACCCGTGACAAGTCAGTTAGAATAATAAAAATCTTTATTTACAATTACGATATTTACACATATCTGTACCTATTAAATTAATATTGTTGAATCCTGAACAATGTGGGCCGCCTCTCGTCCCCTGCAGGCCGCCTGATTGGCGGGAGATATCTGCGTCGGTACACGCACCTCTGTTAATTGGTCGGTCGGACGGACGATTCACCTCCGGCTCCGCTGCGTCAGTAGCTCCCTTACCACCGCACGCTGCGTGTCGCATCTGATGCTGCTGCGGCCTCCGGAATACGCGACGTGACGGGATTGCCGGATCGACAACTCATTACATTGCGATCCGACGTCTGGTTTACCTGGCCCTCAATACAGGCCAGGCGTCGTCTGAAAGGATCCGCCGGGACTTCACTACAGCCCCGGTTGATTCCCTGTTATGACCGGCAGTCGATAAGAGCTCAGTTCACTCTCATCGATCTCCCGACGTCCAGTTACAGCTAGGCTCGACTCATTTCATCGTCCTGCTGTAGCCGGCTGGGTACTGAACGGAGTGCACTCATTACATGCTTCCTGCTGAAGACCTCCTAGCTCAGTTCACAGGGAGGGAGATGTTTCGCGAGTCAATACCTCGGAAGATCTACCTGCTTCTCCGTTGGGTCTGCTTATATAGCCGGTGCCGGCGAGATAACCTGCTAATCACCGCTGTAAAAACTGTATCCTTCTGATAAACCCCTCGATTAATTAAAATAAATAATAATTAACTACGAATGCCTCGGAATTCGTTACAACCTATTTTTGTTCCAAAACGTACCTTAAAATTTTATTCAGAGAAAGGCTAGAAGATGGCTTTCGTGACGTCATGGCCAATTTAGCTGACACGACCCATAAATAATAACCGTGACTCGACTTTGCCCTTCTAAAGAACGTCGAAGATTTGGAGAAGTCTCATAAATTCATTTTTAAGACTCCTGAATATTTTATATTATCATGTGAAATAAAAATATGTTGACTTCAGGAAATATACATTTTTATATTATTAAACAAAAATTAATTTAAGAAATAAAAATATGATATAAAGTCAAAGGTCAAAAGTTTAAGCTAACTGGAAAGGTCGGGCGTCAACGATTCTTAATGTTCATGCTTATCAAACATTTTTAATTTAAACGCCACTCAAATTTCCTTTCAAGTTGTTTTCGTTCCATTTAAAATCACATCAAGAAGATTTTTAACATCATGCGTTACAGCAGGTAAAGCATGTTTCAGTAGAATGCTCTCGTCTTGCTACGAAATACATTCAATCTTTTGATATTATGAGAAACATCCCGAAAACTCCTTTTAATTAATAACATTTCTTTCGGTGGCGGGTCGTAGGTTAAAAATGTGTGAAGTATTAAATTTTGTTGAAGAATGAGCAAACATGTCCCTAAAACTATTAGTAAGAGATGCCACTCTGGGTTCGAAGAAAAACTTTTTCTACTGCCGAATTTATTTATATTTAGGATCTTATCTATCACACATATTCGACGCCAGTAACTTTTAAAAGATCCAAGCAGAAACAATGTAGTTTCGAAATGGTGCTGCTCGAGAAAGAATGTATGGCTTCCGACATCTCGTTCAAGTTTATAAGTAAATTTATGTCCAGCTGAAGAATTGAGGCCTTAGCGTTGACAAGGAGCAGGACCCTGAAAATTCTTTCCTATAAAAAACTACCCTGTCACCTTGCCGGGATCAAATTTACATAACATTAGTCTAGGTCGCTTTTTGATGTGGCTAAGAATGGGCATCTTTTTTTTTCTCCCACTATCACCCGTAAATTGGTAAATCAATTATTATTTTATGAAAAAATATTGAAAATTAATCCAAAATAAAGAAAATTGAATAAAGGCTCAATATACGGAAGTCATCTGTAACTTATATTTTAGTATAAATTCCCTCTACATTTAATCAGATATTTTTTTCGATATCCCTTCGATGTGGGATTACGTAATATCAATTTGTCTCCTTATTACAGAGAGACAAACACATATACTTATAATAAACGTTCTATCTACGTCATCAGTAAAATAATGGATTTCTTGGGGATAAATTAGCCTTCTGTTACGAAACGGCGTTCTTATTTCCCGTTAACGTTTCATTCAAACAAAGGATACAGTGTTTGCTTTCGGAAACAGGAATCACGTTTCATACAACCGTCCTCCTGAGCATGATACATAGCTTCATTAAAAGCTTAGAGAGAATTAGAAAAAATCCCAAAGGAATTCAAAGGTCTGAAATATTAAAAGATGAAACTTGGTGCCTACAGGAATTAATATTAAACCGGTAATTTTCTGCCATGCCCTTAAGAAATATTCCCTATATTTCCTTCCTCGCTCGTGTGAATATTTTATTCTCTACATTCATTTAAATCCTGCCGTTGCTGCAAAATAATCGTACAAGGAAATAAATCAAATATTCTGGTAAAAGAAGAGGCAATTTTTTAGAGCGAAACATTTCAAGACCCGTTATGGCTGCTATGTTTGAATGTTTTAATAGATCGGAGAAATTCCGCTTATCATAAATTATTAATGTCCATACTTATTGTTTCTCATACAGCAAGGCGAAGAAATGTGGTATATCTGTTTATCTATCTGCCTATCTATCTATTTTCCTTTAAGGTCTTGTGACGCAATAGGCAAAAAATCATTGGAAAACAAGTTTAGTCTGAGGCGCGGCATAATAGCGGTTTACGGTATACAGGGTGTCGCAAATACCCTTGACTGGGTCTGAATTACTGTCTGAAACTGTCTCTGAATTAATTTTACCTGTCAAATTTATCAATTATTTCGTGATGATTCTTAATAGACAGGTAATAGTCATTGATGGTCTTTTTAGCCATCAAAACATTAGGGAAAAATTATCGAAATCCTCACCTAGTTTATTCTACACCTTTTCCAATTATTGTAATTGAGAAACGGTTAAATGTATTTGAGAATAGTAGAAATCTTTAATGATTTTAATTGAGAATTTTAATTGTTAATGAAAAATGCGAAAATTTTACATAACAAATCATAGCATTTTATCAACGCAACAACCCCCGCTCCATGTATAGAAAAGAGAGATTTTAACGACAATAGTTAACAAATAAAAACGGTCATAATAATGGTTTATGGTGACAAAATATAAAATGTCAATTTGGTACGGTTTACTTCATATAAACAGTTTCAACATGGATCTAAAAGACAACTGTACAATTTGTCAAGCAATAAAGACGACAAGAAGAACTGTTGTCGAGTTCCAACCATGTGAATTTACAATGTACACGTTCTGAATTACATTCTCAATTACAATTAACACATTCTGAATTACATTTGAATATTCTCAATTACATTTAACGCATTTGAAATACATATTATGTAGTTTTGTACAGTAGTAGTACCTATACTATTGTTATTCTCGAGGTTATTTCAATTTGAAATATTTTTTCTCGAACAAAGGGCGTGTTTTTGTTCGAGATTCCTGACCTTTTCTAAACGTTATTTTCATTAATAAAAATGCAGTCTAGAAAATGTATACATAGAAGTATGAATTAATGTTTTTGATAGATTGATGAGTCAGTAGGAAAACAATATCTTCTTTGGATAAAAGTAGTGGTGAAAACAAGGGATTTATCAGTACCTAAATCACGTATATGTGGGTAGACAAAGACAAATAACAGAGATATCATTTTACGAGATAATCAAACTCAATAATGGTCTGTTATATGTTGCTGCATCACAAAAGAATGCCTAGTAGAAAATTTGTTATGATTGTAGATTTGGAACAAACAAACTGCGATTGTCGATAATCACAGAAGACTCATTTTCAATCAATAAGTTTGAATACAATTGTTCATGAAGACAGAGAATATGAAGTTGGATCATAATCGGTTGGATTTGCACCATAAAATTGCACCATAATTAATAAAATCATTTTGTGAATGCACAATTATGTTGGCAGCAATAGAAATAACGTGAATCAAAAGTGAGAGAAATTGGAGTAGGGTGTGAGAAATAATAGACTGATTCCACTAGAAAATATATTCACGTTCACAGTATTAATAATAAAGTAATGAAAAACTTCTAATATTAAAATTTTAATTTCATAAAAGTTTTCCAACATCTTTATTATTTATCTAGCATTGCCTCTTCAGGGAGTAAACGCAAAGGTCGCGTGTTCTACCATGATATGATAATTCCAATAACGATTTCTACTCCCCCCCTCCCCCTTAGATTCACAAACAATGGGGGAATCACTTATGTTTGCAAGTGGTGAGATGATTCTCTTCTCTGGCCATGCTGCTTGAACATTTAGGGAATATCCGACGACTGGATCAGGAAAGTTTAGGATATATTTCGTTTAGTTTCAACATTTCAAGCGACTTTCTACAATTCTACAGAATTCAGCATGTTCTAGGTACAATTTAAGATAATCACTTGATTATGAAGTCATGCATTGTTCCGAAATTGACGTTAGTTTAAGGTATTAAGGGCTGGTTACATAATAAATTTTAAAGTGACTTTGATTTTATTGTGAAAGGGTCCTTATGGATCATTTGTTGAAGTTATGAGCATGGGATTTTTTTAACATTACTTTCCATAATGATTCTAGAATTTGATAACAAGAACTTCATGAAATCCTCTTTCAGTCCGAGACGCAACATTTCGAAGAAATGCTTCGCCGTTGCTCCGGAGCTAGAACAGTCTTCCTCTTTACGGTTGTTTTAGAACATTCTTAATTTAATTTTGAAATAATGTCATTCTTTTAAACTGTGTCAGAATTTACTTTACCTTCCCATGCGGGAGGTAAAGTTAACAAAATTAGAATGAAAGGACTTGATTGGCTACCAACCATTTGCAATCAATATAAATGGCGAACTGTCAATCTATTGAGTTTAAATTAAAACTTTTATACTTGTTCACGTAATTTACGATAAACTATAAATAAAATTAATGAACCTTTATCGTAAAAGCCTCCATAAATTTTCTGAGATAGCTGCAACCCAAAAAGCTCATTTATAACTAGAAAAAAAATCATTATCAAATAAATGTATGAAATCGTAGGGAAAATAATGTCTGCAGCACGTTTGGAATAGCATATTCCAAACTTGTTGCAAAATATACTATTATTCTTTGTTATATTGCCTGATTTACTAACATTTCTAATACAACAGTGTAGATTTTGAAGTTGATTGTGTGATATAATCCGAAAAATATATTAAATATACCTCTACCTTAAAGGGGAGAATAAAAAGGAGAAAGAAACAGTATTTGTAAATCAACCCAACGGATGAAGAGCAGCAAGCTCAGATGCACTTACGGCCAATGTTATAAACGCTGGTTAAGTTAACTGGCCGATTTCTGTGGTCGTTTCTGGAGAAGATATAGACTATAGGTCGAAATAATTTCAATTTAATTACTCTTGGCATAAAAGGTATTACAAAAATTTTAATAAAAGTTATTCGAGGTCAATATTAGCTTCAAAATCGGGCACAGAAATCTGCCAGTTAACTTAACTAGCGTTTATAATATTGGCTGTTAATCGCGCAATCCAGAGGAAGAAAAAATAGAAGAAGAAAAACTTGCAACTAGCTAAGTAATACAATTATTGTGGGAAAGGCATTAAAAATAACTGAACTGAACTTGATAATAAAAAGTTATTGTTTCAAGTTGATTTTGAACCAATCATAATAAAACATGGCATTTTTAATGATAATTTTAGGTATTCAAGAATCCTACTTTCTGATCTCGACAGTCCATAGGTAATAGATTCTATAGCATTTACGTCTTCTGGTTTTGAATTTTTTGGTTTCTTTAATCAATTAAAAAAATTGTTAAAAAATTACGTGTTGAGTCTAAACATTGTGTTTATTACCACATACAATATGAATCACACATCACGTGTTTATGTTGATGTTGAGAAAAAGTTTATTGGCTTCCATTCAAGTTTTAGATCGCGTAATGGAAGTGAATCTGTGTCTTCACAGGACAACTAACATCACTGGCATAAAGCATTGTAAGGTAAGTAACATGTTCACATACCAAAAAAAGAGCAATATTATACAAGAAGTTGTGGTTACAAAATATAATGTAAATACAGGCTGTCACAGAAAGGTACCAACAACGAGTGCGGTAACGAAGTCGATCATCCATTAAAACGAAAATTATCAATCTGTGGCGTATCCATAAAGAAGTTCTGGGGTAATTTTTAACTTATTCTCTAAAATGTGTTTTTTTTTTTGTTCACCCCCTTATAAGGTTAAATCTATGTGTTTTTAACCCTGGCATTTGTGATAGAACGTTGTTGATATCTTTCGGGGACCCCTGTAAGTATAATATAAAGACTGCAGCTAGACGAGAGATATTTTTATTAAACCTTTCAAGATATACATTTTTAAGTGAAAATTTGTACTAAGAAATAATGGACAAAAAAATAAGAATTTATTTACTTGCGGGTACGAATTAACCCCAAACATGTCTTTTGAAAAAAATACTTTTAAACAGTAAAGGTTCAGTTGAATCTCATAAAATAAGGAATCTTCTGGAGTAACATATTAAAAAAAAACATCTTAAGATATGCAAAGCTGTAAAAATGTCTCATAAGATAAGAAAATAGAACTTGGATAAACATTTTATTTCATTATTGAAGTTTTATGACGTTCAGAGAAACATTTATTTCTAGTTGTTGTGAAATATTTCGTATTTCACTGACGTTGTTGGATAATAATAAGAAGGTCGCTGCACCCTCTTTCATTTCTGAACGTAGAAATGGTTTTTTTTATAGCCGGGAAAATTGCTTTGAATAACCGGAAACTGGAGCGCGCTAATGTCCCAACTTTATCAACAGAGCGATTTCATTGTGGCTGAAAAAATATAATAAGTCTATTTTCTATTTTATTAGGTTCCTTTTAACAAATAATTAACACTTAAGCAATGAATGAGTGTAAAGGAACGCTTCTCCCTATCTTTTTTTTTTCAAAAATACTTCAATACCCCGTCATTCCTACCCAGCAACAATTACATAAAGGGATGTAAAATATTAATGTATACCATCTGCATGAATGTATAAATCGAATATCAGTAAAGGTAGTTTAATAATGAAGACATTTTTTACGAGTCTATGGAAATTTTCCCAGTAAGCTTTTGTAGGAAGTAAGTTAAAGCAGAAAGTTGGGAAGTTGTTATACGCATCTGGTTGAAAAGGATGGCTGTTCTTCCAAAGTGATTTTTAAGTAATTAGGGGGATCCCGATTTGTTGAATTAGGTTTCGCTTTCCAGGAAGAAGGTAATTTATTACAATAAATACCTTATTTAGGACTTTATATCATGCTACATTTAGTTTTTAATTAAGCAAGGGCGTGATTTAAGTATAAAATGTTACCAACTTTTCGACCAAAGGCTGTGCTAAAATATTACGAAATTTTGCGCATTACAATATAAACTGCTCAACAAATGAAACGTTACATGACCAAATTTGTCCTAACTTTGGCACTGATAAAATTTGGATTGTTTCGAGCAATTCAATTTTTGTTTCGAGGGTTCACTAGTTCAATTCCTTGTTTATCAGTCCGTATGTTTGCAAGAACTTGGTACTTCACACAAAGTTTATATAGGGTGGTAAATAAAACAGTTCAAAATCTCAGAAAGTTCAGCTTGCTCCCATTTGATCAAAGATTTTTCTTTTTAAATTTCAACACAAAGATCATGAAGATGGACCTCATATCTCGAAACGGTTTTCGAATTTTCCGATTATTTCTTTTATTTACAGGGTGATCTCAAAATAACTACTTTTTGGTGTGGCAATGATAACTTTGTTACCCGTGACTCGATTTTCAAAATGTAGGGCTCATTTTAAAGCTAAAGCTTCAAGCAAGACCACGCAAGATTGATAATCGCCTAAGGACAAAAATTGAAAATACAGGGTTGTATTAAAACTAACCCAAATCTGAATGGCTTCCGAAATCTGGTATTAAGGAAAATTTTAAATAAAGTCAAGTTGCTTTCAAACAAACCGTTCATTCTGAATACTTCAAGATGTTCTTCGCTTGCATGAGTTAAGAATTGTTGACATAAGAACAAAATTACAACTTCGTGTTTTCGAAGTGAAAATCGTAATTTTTCAAGTTCAAGGCCCTGTACAACGAAAACGGCTGAAGATAGAGAAAAACGGTTTACATGTCCCTATTTTAACTTTTCATGTACTATCCTACGATGTAGATGAAATGTTTATACAGGGTGATAAAAAATTTGAAAAATTCTGAGATTTCTCCACGCGTCGCCAAATAAAAAAATCAAAGAAAGTACAAATGTTTCTATACCATAGAATAGTACATGAAAAAGTAAAATATGGACATGTAAGCCGTTTTTCTCTATCTTCAGCCGTTTTCGTTGTACAGGGCCTTGAACTTGAAAAATGACGATTTTCACTTCGAAAACACGAAGTTGTAATTTTGTTCTTATGTCAACAATTCTTAGGCGAATTTCTTCAAGAACATCTTGAAGTATTCAGAATGAATGGTTTGTTTGAAAGCAACTTGACTCTATTTAAAATTTTCCTTAATACCAGATTTCGGAAGCCATTCAGGTTTGGGTTAGTTTTAATACAACCCTGTATTTTCAATTTTTGTCCTTAGGCGATTATAAATCTTGCGTGTTCTTGCTTGAAGCTTAAGCTTTAAAATGAGCCCTACATTTTGAAAATCGAGTCACGGGCAACAAAGTTATCATTGCCACACCAAAAAGTAGTTATTTTGAGATCACCCTGTAAATAAAAGAAATAATCGGAAAATTCGAAAACCATTTCGAGATATGAGGTCCATCTTCATGATCTTTGTGTTGAAATTTAAAAAGAAAAATCTTTGATCAAATGGGAGCAAGCTGAACTTTCTGAGATTTTGAACTGTTTTATTTACCACCCTATATAAACTTTGTGTGAAGTACCAAGTTCTTGCAAACATACGGACTGATAAACAAGGAATTGAACTAGTGAACCCTCGAAACAAAAATTGAATTGCTCGAAACAATCCAAATTTTATCAGTGCCAAAGTTAAGGCAAATTTGATCATGTAACGTTTCATTTGTTGAGCAGTTTATTATTAGAAACACGCTTTTTCCACTTCAGTTGTTATTTAATATGAAACGTATTAAAAAATTAAGCTCAACTCATAATTCAATATTCAACCAAAAAAGACGTAAACGCTTTCATGGTTCCTGGCGTTCGGAAAAAGCCTAATCATCTTTAAAAGCATCGAAAAGACTAATTAGTCTCCTCCTAAAATTAGGATTGAATTGGAAGCTTTAATCTTTAATGTAATAGTCACCAGAAAGGGAGGGAGACATAAAAGATCTTCTAGATCGCATCTTCATACAACACAATAGACTCTAAACTTTCCACTACAGTTACCAAATCTTATATCCATCTTTTTTCAATATTAAGCTTTCAAATTTCAGGGTTTCTGTGATTTATTCTGAACTGCATCATAATGCGTTCGAAATATTTGTGTCAAACGAGACCTTCCTCGAAAAATCAATACCGTCATTGGCTTAAGCAGTTCTATTCAAACAGAGACAAAAATTGAAGCACCATTCGATCCTACAAACAGTTCAATAATCACAGCGCTCTTCCAGAATTTAAGCGCCTTAAGTCATCCCTTAAACTAAACGTGATATTGCGAGTTCATATGAAAACTTTTGCCAAGAGAGCCTTACTATTTCATTCTTTTCGAACGTTCTCAAATTTTTCAGAAACTATAAGACTAAAGGCCTAGATGGCATTCTCTTCTGTTTATGATTTGACTGTGTTCTGATCTTCTCCCATCCTCTCCCATAAACTCCAATTTAATCTACCATTTAATCTTCCAGTTTCTTGGGGAAAATTGCCTGCTCTATGAAAACTATGAAGAGTGGTTCTTTTCTGCTAATAAGAATGAATTCCGCCTCTGCCAACAAGAATGAATTAACAAACTACTGGCAGAATTGTATCCTAATTTAGGGAAAGGTTTGGAGGAGTCTCTGTACGGGGTGCTGCATCCACACTTCAAATTTCTCATATCCAGCACTTACCACGGATTTGTTAAAGGTCGTTCAACCATTTGCTTTTACCTAATTACAAATTGACATAATTTATAGGGTGTATCAACCAGTTTTAGATAATGGTAAAAGGGATCTTCTCAAGTCGAAACTTTTTTTTTAAGTTTTCGGATTTAGGCCTTCATTACTGATATATGGCAGACTTTCCGATTTTAAATTCTTTGATTCTAGTGCAACAGTTTTCAAGCTTTAGCCTACACGAAAGCTACACGACATATTGGAAACCCCTTATCTTCAGCTGAAACTTTCATATTGAAGTCTGTCTGGTCTATCCCAAATTTTGTTTTGCCATGTACTTTTTGGCAAACCACCATTTTTGATCCCACAGAAATATAAACCGGACTTCAATATTTATTAGAATTGTAAGTGAAGATTAGGAGCTTTCAAAACTAGTTTATTGAGTTTCTCTAGCAACAGACTCTACGCAGGATATTTTTAATTTTTCGATTTTAGAAATTCATAATTTCATTGATGACTCGATAAAATAAATAACGCAATTTTATGAAATGGACGCATCAATCACTAATGGTGATTAAAGAGTTTGAACATTTCAGTGATATATGAATCCAATTCATTATTTGCTTGTTGAAAAATGAGATGCGATAATTTCAGTCGAAATTAAAGACCAGTTCAGTTAGGTAATGATAAATAAACCTCCCCCAATCATTCTTCAGTATTGGGATGATTTGAATGTGTTGCCATTACGAGTATTAAACGTTTTACGTCATTTCGACTTCACAATAATGAACTTTCAAATTGAATTCCTAGTTATACTCGTACTCCTGAGAAATGAACAATCATAATTATGAAAACTTGATATAATACCAAAAGTTGAAATTACGTTAGATTTTATCGGAGCTTCTTTCTTGATACTTATTAGCAGAAAAAATTATTTCTAATTTGCTTACACAAGGTAAGTAAAAATATAAAATACGTTCTATCTTTCTCTCTCTCTATCTCTCTCTCTCTTTCTTTCCTTTATTTATTGGTTAAGATTAATCTGAAGTATATGCTTTCAAGTTTAAAGTTACCATTATAGAAAAAAAAAGAACGTCGTTTATTTCTAGATGCTGAAACCTAGCACCAGAAGAGATTCCTGGAAACCATTCCGTATATGGGGATGAAGTAAAGTTTTTCTTTTTTATTCCAAATCCTTCAACTTTAAAGTTAGAGTGAACCTAATTCACACTAGATGTTTTGCGACCTAGATACCGACTTAGACTAATTTTATTTTCAAACTGAAGTTAATCTTGAGGTGAAGTTAATTTTAAAAAATTGAATCACGTGGATATTCAGAACTGTGATAATAATATGAAAGTCTGGGGATACATTATATCTATTATATGTACAGGGTAAGTCATGAGAAACTCTGCAAACTTCTACCATTTATGTAGTCACTTAATAAGAGGTATATCAAGTGATCCTTAAAAATTGTCAACTGTTGATTTAAACTGTCAAGCCGGAACCCAAATTCCAAAAAAACTGATTAAAAAATATATACTCCGCTGTTAAATACATGGTGATTTTTGAATTTTGAAAAATATTCATTATATCTACAGAGTTAAATAGATTTTTTTAATTTTTGAGTGCATGTTATCTAGCATTCAATCGACATTCTCTAAACTTAGAAATCCCAGGCCCCGCTTAAAAAAATTGATTAGGAGAGTTCAAGAACAATGCCACATACCTTCATAGCTTTCATTGTCTGTTTGTGCACTTTTAAAATCAATAAGTAGGTAGGTAAATTTAAAAAAAATATCGTATAGGGGTGAACTTCGTAAGTAAGAACTTTCCCAGTAATTTTTCTTAATCCGGTCCTGAAATTCCTAAGTTTAGAGAACGCCGTTCGAATGATAGATAACAGTGTATAGTTGCACCCAAAAATTAGAAAATTCTAATGATCCATGTAGATAATATAGGGAAATTAATATTTTTCAAAATTTATAAATCAGAAAAGTACATTATCAGAAAAAGGGAGTTGATACTTTTTAAGGGTCACATAATATTCTCCTTAAAAAATAAAGTTCCTCATGACTCACCCTGTATTAAACTATTTATTTTCAGGGATTTTAGTTCAAAATACCTAGAGGGAATAAAATTCAATTGTTCAGGCCTGTCTCACAGATTTCAGATAATGGATTGCAGGGTTGAATTTCTGACACTGATATTATGATTGATCAATAGTAGGGAATAATAAATTCAATTTTTCTTTTTTAACTGGGTCATTAGAATAGGATTTTTTCTACTCTATCTGAGACGCTGACATTAAAAAACATAATTAATAATGTCATGCAAAAAAAAAAAGAATTAATTTAGTATTATTACGTATTGCAACAATAAACTGAACTAAAATTTTATGTCAGATTTACAGAAAAATTAAAATTATTTGATTAAATTTAGCATTAGGTTATTTATAATGAAACATTGAAGTGCTGAAACTTAAATGATAATTCGATAAATTCTATGGCAATTTGCCAAATATGATCGAGCAAACCTTATTACAATTCGTTTGTGAATAGAGACTTATGACTAATGAATGGTTTATTTATTTCGTTAGCTTGGGGTGATAATAATAAAATTGCAGGTGACTTGATGATACAGTTCACGAGAGAATTTTGACTTGTATTATTTTTTATGGCGCTAAAAATTATTGTTTTTTTCGTTTTCATAGCATCAAAAAGGTTGATCATAGAAGAGCAAAATATTTTTTTTTGCTCTGAAATTGAGTAATTCAAGTATAATTAATAGACAGAAAGTAATCATTTTAGAAACATGTATACAATACATTCCAAAAAAACAAATTTTACATCAAAATATTCTTCAATATTTTGGCACTTTGGCAATATCGAAAAAAATAAATATCGAAAAAATAAAATCGAAAAATGTATCTTCAAATGTTTCTGAAGTCTACATGAAACTTTATACCTACTCCACGCCTCATATACGAACCCGGTAATTTAATCAAGCAACGATAACGGTATATTTTGAAGAAATGTGCCAATATTTTAAGAAAAATGTTGAAGAATTTCTCAGAAAAATAAAAGAAAAAGAAATTGAATTAATTCTCAACATTCTTGAAACTTTTGACCGTATACTCAATCATTTGAAAACACAATAACATAATAATTCTAATTTAATTAAGAAGTTCTAGGGGGTGCAGTTAGATTCTTGAGTCAAAGTTGTCAGTGCTTACTATTACGAAACGCATGATCAATCAAAGAAGCTGAATTTTTCTTCGCTTTCTACAACTTCTTATAACTATGAAAAATCACTAAGAAACTACAAAAAAATTGAGGCATGTGGCTGAAAAGAAAAAAAAATAGTCACACCCATTACAACCCTCAAATTGACTCATTTTCTCTAATTACCATGGCAATTGTGCCATCTTCTTTATTGAAGCAGGAGTTGATGATCCAAAGTTTTCAGATGTAGATTTTTTCTGGTCAAACAGACTCACAAGCTGAGCTATGAAGTTGATATCATATATCAGATATCATGAAGAATCAGATATCTATGAGCCTCAAGACGACAAAAGTGACCTAATTCCGCACAATCTCCTTATTTAATTTCTATTCGTGGTGCAATAGAAGATGTAGGTGACTTGGGCAGCAAACAATAACTCGACGAGCATATCGTTAGCGCAGTAGAAATCCAAGTAACTCAAGAACTTCAAGTTAGCGATTGAAATGAATGCATTGTGATCGGATCGCGTTATTGCACTTCCATGCAGGAATTTTAATGTATCGGTAAAATCCACTTTACTCGTATGTGAAGTCTATTCGTCTAATAAGAAAAACAAATTGAATGAAAAACGTAGTAAAATCTCTCTGAGAAGCTGGTTTTATATATTTTCTTTTATTGAACTCCTTTCGAATTCTAAACAAAAAACTGTCAAAACAGGACGGGGCCAAACTCCAAGAGGTGCTTCCTTGAGTGATTTTAAGAAGAAAAGTTCAAATAAACATGGATCCGAAAATTCATATTTTTCAAGATACAGGGTGTCAAACTTAAAAAAAAATTCGAATGTTCGTGAATATCTCTAAACTCTTTTAATCAATTTTGTTGAAATTTGGCGGTTCTGTTTGTAATAACAAGAGGGTAATGTAGCCCCAATTAGATTAAAATTATTAATTCCAGTGGCGTCCCGGAAGACAGTCTAACTAATATTTTTGATTAAAAAATATGGGCGACACTGACTTTTTTTAAATTTTGTATTTTTTTCGAATTAAGCAACTAGAAATACAACTATTTTATCTCTTGAGTTTTTTTTCATATCTTGCTTTGTTTTCGAGAAAAAAAAATAAAAGTTTGACACCCTGTATCTTGAAAAATATGCATTTTCGGACCCATGTTTATTTGAACTTTTCTTCTTAAAATCACTCAAGGAAGCACCCCTTGGAGTTTGGCCCCGTACTTAACTAGCACCTTGTATAGGTATCTCGCTTTATGGCTTTTTAGTCGAGAATGTAAAGAGATGCGGACTTTAAAAAAAATATTGGAAAGAAGAAAACTCTTCTCTTAAAATAGCTGCTAATTAAATTTTTTAATTGAAACGTTTCAGGGCCACTTAGTCCCTTGTTCAACTGATTTGTAAAATAAAATTATGTGAACATTTTAAAAATATTTTTAAAAACTACAATAAAAGGCGTTATAGATATTTTGAATTTTAATTTGAAAAAAAAACTGACTAACTTTAATTCCGACATTTTTGTTTGGTGTTGTGACTATCGTGATTGTCTTTGTTATATTTTGTTATTGATTGTGTTTGTTGCATTTATATTAGTTTGATTTTTATTATTTTTTTATTGTTGGGTTTCAAAAGTAGTATTGCTATTGGGATGGTGGTGAGGAATTATTGTCCGTTTGAGCAGTAAGTAGCAGGTTACTTTTTTTTAGGAATCGGGCTTTTAGTTTGTTTTGAGGTGTGTGAGGGAGGTATGTTGGATATGATGGTTTGATAGATGCGTGATAGATTGTTAATTTGAGTTCTGCCGTTTACGCTGTATTGCAGTTTTAACGTATGTGTAAATTGTAAATTGTTGCGTTGTTTTAATTGTTGTTTTGTTTGACCTATGTATATTGTTTTTAACAATTGCTGCAAAGGATTTTGTAAATTACATCTTCTTCATTCGAACATGGCTTCTTTTTCCGGTTGGAATTCTTGACTTTCATTTGTATGGAGGTTTTGAATTTGATTGTGACTTTCGTGGGCTGTTATATAAGTACCTATTGGATTTTTTGAATATTTTTTCTATATATTTTCTCTAATAGTTGTGATACGTAAGGCATCATTGTGTATGTTGGTTTTGTGTGTTGATTCTTTTAGCTGTGAGTTAGTTTATTAGGTATAGTTGGTAAGAAGAAGAAGAATGTTTTTGCTTTTTCGATGGTTTCTGATCTGTAGATTGGATTTATTTTTATGGATCTGTCTATTAGTGCTGTTATGACTGCTTTTGTTTGGGTTATGTAGTCTTCAGATGGAAAGTTAAGATATCTGCCAGATGAAGTTTGTTTTGTGTGCCAATTGATGAGTATTGTGTTGGATTGTCTTATTAGTGTTATGTCTGCTTTGGTTATTATTTTCTAGGTCTATTGTAAATTGTCGAATATGTCGGGGGAAATCGCAGTAATCCCCAGTGATGGGGGAGCGACTGGAGAAAGAGATTTTAGGTAAATACATATTAGTTTGGGTTGGAATGAGTTGAAAGCGTTATCTGCATATATTTTGTATCGGCTTATTTTGTTGTCTAGTATGTCTATAATTTTTGTTTTTAGTTGTTCCGTAACTATTTGAGCAATGAGGCTTGATATGGGGCTTCCCATTGCTACTCCTCCTATTTGCTTGTAGAATTGTTCGTTGTATTGAAAGTATCCTGATGATAATATGAGTTTTATCATGTCTAGAAAGTTGTCTTTTAGTGGCAATTTTTCAACAAATTTTTATAATTTAAACCAAATAATTACTTAGGTATTATGTAGCTTTCTTTGAGTCAGTTAAACATATCTATCAGGTTTGAGTTATGTTAAAACTATTCTATTATAATATTCCGAATTTTAATTATTTATTTAGTTATTTACCTTAAATCATGCTCTATTTCGCCTCTAGCTCTTAGTAGCTTCCCACATTGTTTAAAATAAGCCCACACTATTTGAAATATTTATTTTATGTCACGACTTCGACTGGGATTTTTTTCTAGTACGACACGTATTTTGCATTGATAATAATATCGGACGAGAGCACTTTTCAAATACACAAAAATAATATGAAAAACAAAACTGGATACCTATTCTTATACAGAGTGTCCAAGTTAAAGTGAGGATCTTGGACAGAGTAGAGACAGAGTCGGTTCATTTATTAAAGAAAATCAATATGATTTTTTGTTGAAATGTGCTGAAAAACCTGAAAAATCTAAAAACCATTTTTTGGTCACAGCTTTTTTATTATCTATTGGAAATAAATTAATTATTTTTTGTAGATGTACATTGTCAAGAGCTAACCTTGTGACATGTGACATTTAAAACTTTTTCAAAGCCGACTAGATCCAAGATTTACATAATCGATTTTTGTTTCTCTTATATGGCCGTCATATTGTTTTTCCATGCCGGTCTGTCCAAAAAACATTAAGTGAATCAACAAATCTATCCCCTTGAATAAAAAAAAGATTCGAAATTTTATTCTTCTTTTTTTCGAAAATTAAGTTAAGTTGTCATAAGCTTGTCTTATTTCCTGAACACTCTTTGTTGTGACCAGATGACTTGAAGGAAAATATGGGGGTCATAAGGAAAACAGATGTCCATTATAAAACCCTTTGATTGGAAAATTTTGGAAATATCAAATGAATTAAGAAGTAATTCATTGATTTTCTACTGGATGTCTCGTGACTGTATGGTCACAGCTTATAAGGACGTATTCTTTGGACAATTTTAAGTCGAAAGTGCCCTATACACTTTTACCTAAAACTCAAAAGTTGAGAACTTATGGGCAATTTCATATTTTAAATTTATTCATAACAGTAAACAAATCTGGTAGGCATGCATTTTGTTGTTTTTTGTAATTTTTTTGGACAAAACTGTAGGTACCTATAGCACACTTTCGACTTAAAATTGTCCAAAGACATAATAAAAAGACATAATAAAAAAGACATGGTTAGAATGAGAAAACTTGTTTTTCAGTTTTTTTATCATATTTCAACAATGACTGAAATTACACTTAAATGTTTTTCAGATTCCTAATAAGTATAAAATTGTTCGGCGTTTCTCTAATTTAACCTACTGTCATTGTTTCCAGGATCCCCATGTACTGCGCTTTAACCCGAACACACTGTAATAAGTAGGTAATAGGCCAAACCACTAGAGCGATTTTGTTCAAATTTGACAAGAACGTTTAATATCACGAAAACTTGGAGCAGGCATAAAAGCTTTCCTGGTAAATTGTAATGGAGGCCAATAGACCCTCCATAAACTTCAAAAAATGCACTTTTTATTTTCAGTAAAAAGTACAATCCTACATGACAGCCATATAATAATGGTATTCCCGAAGAAATTGCATTTTTCTACAAAAATGAACTTAAATGTTTTCGGACTTATTCAAAACTATTGAAGAAATTTGAACGATTTTGTGTGAGTTGATAACGAGATGTGTTCTGAACAGAAACCCACCAATCGTATTTCTTGGAAACTGAATAACCTTTCCCCGAAAGATGAGTTTTTCATCATCCCGCGTTATAATGTCTCTAAAGAGCCAAACACTTATAGAAAGAGACAATCGTTTTAATAAATATGAAATTTTTGCCTAAAATTTATACATTTTATCGCAACAAAATTAACAATAAATTGTGATCTGGCAGGTTGGATGTCCTCATTATCCTCAAAAAGAGTTCAAAATATACACTTGGCACGTAGAGAAAGAAATATAAACTTTTAATAAAATTACAATTTTGGAATCAAAAGGTACTTCCAAATATTTTCAAACAATTTTACAATCATACCTGGTCAAAGCAGAAGGACGGAATGAGGAGCGACGAGAAGATTTCCTTATGCATATCTCTCGGACCGGCGAAGTGATCCTGTCGCGTGTTCGGGATTCGGGATTCGGCGGGACCGCACTGGACCGCTGGCTGCAGTTAGCGGGATACTGAGAACGATGCGGGATGAGATATCGTGCGCTCACCGAGCAACGTTGCCAGTAGCGATGCTCTTTGGGGAGATTAAGAAGTCAAAAAGCCTGGAAACAGACAATATGTCAATTCAAGTTAGGATAGGTCACTGAGTTTTCTCAAACAACTTTTGACTTTGGACGTCCAAGTTGTTCAATACCGCCCAATATGTCTTATGATGAGTGGAGTCTGATGTGAAGCTCCGATTAGACCCAAAGTTCTGATTGGGAGATTTTATATTTTCAGTGTGGCATCATATTATATCATTCACTGCATGCGATGTGCATGATATGTAGGTACATAGGGTTTTAATATTTTCTTTAATAGTTTGTAATTAATTTTTTTCTGTAGATATTTCCATATCAAAAAAGAATATCTTATTTTTCTGAAACAAAAATTGTAGAAGTTACGTGTAATTCCTAGAATATCGTTAAACGAGATAAATCTGACAGTGACTTTTTGTATGTTCTTTTCATTTTCCAATAAACTCAAATAATAAACAACGCCAAAAGAGACAAAGTGCAAAAAATTTAGTTTCCAATATTTTTTGTTTATGAAAAGTCCAAATCATAATTTCAATGGCCATTTTTAAATGTCGTTTTTTTAACTTTAAAATTAAGATTAAAAAAAAAGAAGAACCGATAAATTCATCCAGCTTTTTAAGTAACACGTAAAGTTCTGTACTAACTCTTATAAACTGGAAACCTGCGTCATATTTATTAACGTTTTACATTGTGTTCATGAGTTATTTCAACGCGAACGAGGGAAATTTACTTCTGCTATTATTGAGGTAGGAAATGTTACTTGCCGCAGGGAAATTATTTCGGTACTTTCTGCACGCCCAGAAGACTTAATATTAAACAAGAATTCAAAACAACCACTGCATTGTCTCATTTCCTATTTCCGCTTTTAACTATACAGGAAATTTCAACAATATTAAACGGTAGTGAGATCATCACTCACAACAGTCTTTCTTTTTTGTTGAGTTTGTTAGAAGATTAACAGTAAAAAAAAGAAGAATGTTGATTCGTTGCACTTTTTCTATAATTGAGTTTGGAGAATTAAACCAGATTTTTAATTAAAGTTGAATTACTCGTACTTTATTATTGTTTCCGTTGGAATCAAAGGAATCTTTTTCATAAAGACCAATATATTCTCGCATTTCCTAAATTCAGGCTTTTAGCCTTTTAGCTTTTATTGTGCAGTCTTGTCTATTTTCTCTTTTTCCTCAAAAAAAAAAGTTTTTCCTATAATTAAAATATGCTCTGGAATTAAACATTTCTCAATCAACACTGCTCTGTACCTTCTGACCATCAACAAAACTAGGTTGCCTTTTCCCTCTTTTGTCTCTCTTTTGTTTTCCCCCAATGTTAAGAAAAAATTTCTGCTCGCTATTATGTTGCATCTTAGGGTAAAAAGATAGAACGACGAGGCTAGAGGCACAGTGACGAGGTAAGCGACGGTATAAGCGACGAGAGAGGAGACATGGACATAGTGAGGAGACAGAAGTTGCGATTTACTGCTTTGACTTTCCAAACTCAATTCAGTATGAACAATGTTCTCCAACAGTGAAGATGAAATTTTCTTCGATAATGCCACGCTTCGCGGGCTTATTATTATTGCAATGGGAAGTTTGGACAGAACTTATCCTGTACATTCTAAGTATTAATAAAGTACGCAAACGGTTTGGACAGTACCATACATTATTTTCTCAGCTCAAGCAGCACCCAGACCGATTTTTTGAATATTTGAGAATAGAAATTACCAAAACTTAAAAAGAATGCAGCCAGAACCGTCCAGTATCAACGCGATAATAAATCCAATTTTTATCTCGACGCGCATAGCCTCGCTTGTCTCGTCGCTCAGTACTGCGTCAACCTCTTCACTATGTTTGGTTTCATTACCATACACGATGAAATAAAAGCCGCGTCGCTTACCTCGTCGCTGTGCCTTTAGCCTCGTCTTCTACTATGTTTCTTCCCCCATATATAATATAGTCAGCTTTTCTGGGGTAAAACTGGGCAGCGGTATAATCAAATTATATATAATATCCCTTGAACAATTTTTGTTGTCAACTCATTAACATCCTTGTTAATGAGAGTGTGATGACCAAAACTAAAAAAAAAATAAGAAAACTCACACTTAAACATTGTTCTTTGCGAATCCGACTAATGATAAATGCGCCTGAGTTATCCAAAGAGAAAACACCCTATTCAAGAGATCATTACTTTGATGAAACATCTGCTTAAAAAAACTCTCATTTCATGCTTAAAGGTGTTCATTATCTACATCAACCTTAATAAGTAGGGAAATTACTAGTCAAGATGGTGCTGGGAAATTTTTCATGGCCAGTCAACAAGCTCTTCTCATCTTCCTTAGCACACAAATGCTTTATTAGCATTTTAGGCTTTAATTTTCAGATGACATCTAAATCGCTGAAGACTTGAGCTTATAGGAAGTGAAACATTATTATATCTGACACAAGTCATTCCTAATTTATAGACTGAAGAAATAAAGTTCTTGAATTTTAGGTTCCTTTTTTTTTCTTTTTTTTTTAGTATTTTCAATTAACAATAGTATAAAATATTGTGAAACAAGTGCGGAAAAGAGAAAATTTCTCACGAGTGTGAAACAATTGTGACACGAGACGAAGTCGAGTGTCACAATTCACACGAGTGTGAAATTTCTTTTCCGCACGTGATACACACAGTACTTTTCCTACGACCACAATTTAACAGATTAAATTATTTAACAAATTTAACACATAAATTATTTTTTCTGACAATGCTCTGCTTTTATGACCTTTTCTCCAATTTATGAAATGTTTATAAGCAGATTCGTATTTTTCTCTTGAAACTACAGGTAGCAAATTCAAAGAACACAAACCTGATTGTTTTCTGACTTCAGGTGGTGTATTTTCTGCTTCAGATTCAGAGGAATTACAATCCATTATAATGATAGGTACCTAACTAAAGATTATTTTTTCAGACTACCTAGGTAGATATTATTTTCAATTCTACCAATGACTTTTTAATATTACTATTATACATATACTGTTAAATCATTGAATTCTACCGACAAGACAATATTATTATTATTTATTATTAGACTCCGTATAAACTAAAAATAAGTGACGTGAGCGTGGAGACGTGGTAGATAATAACAATGATTTAAGAGAGGTTAGTATATCATTGATATGCAACTTCTACACAACGCAGGCGCTGTGCGTCGTCGATTGAAGTTAGTAGGTGGTAGAGGTGTGCGAGTTATTTTCACGATCACGTTCGTGAATTTGAACGCTACCAATGCTCTTATTAGCGATCAACTCGTAAATTTTAATAATTACTGCCACAAGAGAATAATGAGTATATTTTAGAGTCTTGTCGGATTCTATGTTATCCCATTTGTGTTTATTTTATTACCTTGAAGCTTTAAATGAATAGTTATTACAACTATTACAACTAGTAACAGTTGAGTTCTCAGTTACCGCCCATCACTATTGTTTACATTAAAACTGTACGGAAACGATTTTTGGCTATGCGTTATGTCACTTTGTCGCACAGTTTTGGATATGTGAGAAATCTGCTAGTTTGCGCACAAAAAACGATGCGCAAAGTAGTGTTTTGTATAGTGGTCGTAGGAAAAAAGTTTTTTCTAATTAAAATCAGCTGTGATAGTAAACCTTTCGCAAATAACACTGGTCTGCACTTTTTGGCCATCGACAGGATTAAGTTGTCTTGTCTCTCTTTTTATGTTATTCTCTATTATGTTGCATCCATAAATGATAGTTAGCTTTTCTGGGGTAAAACTGGGCAGCGGTAAAATCAAAGACATGTGTCTTCAAAATTTTACAACCAAATATCAGGTTAATTTTTTTAATGAAATATCTGCTTTAAAAAACTCTTATTTCATGCTTAAAAGTATTCATTATCCACTCTACATCAACTTTAATAAGAAGATAAATGACTCGTCAAGGTGAAGCATAAATGACTCTTCAAGGTGAGGCTTGGAAATTTTTCATAGCCCATCAACAATCTCTTCTTATCTTCAATAGCACACAGCTGCTTTCTTAGCATTTCGGCTTTTATTTCCAGTTGATTCCTGTTTTATTTCCTCATTGTCATTCCTGATGTAGAGGCTTATAAAATAAAGCTTGTTTTATTGTGTGGCTCATCAAATGTGTGGACCATATCAATTTTATGTAATTTGATTTAATAACAACGAAGGAATTGGAGGTATTAAAGAAGCAGCTATACTTGCAACGTGCAACGTTCCAGCACAAATAGTTGAAGCGAACACACCTGGAAGACAAGTAGGTAGTTCTAGCCCTCCAGTACTCTACAGGTGTTTTTAACCAGCGTTCCTGTCCTGGAGATCTGTATATTCCCTTGATGTCCCAGTACTTTTGATGGAGCTTTTAAGATACCCGCATCTGAGAGATTTCTAGCAGGATCATGTTTACTAGTTCTTGCCAATGGTTAACTAGAACTACTCTCTCGTACTTTGTCACCATAAGTGTTTAGTTATTTACCTCTTGCATATTTATAGTCTCGTTATAGTCTTATTATATATATAGTTATATTTGCTAGTTCAGATAAGCTGAAGCGAATGTCCGGTTAAATAACTCGATCCATGACAGCGATTGGCCAAAATCTGATGCCAGAAAATCTTTTCACCAACAATTTTCGCATTGAAGGAAATAACCCTAACTCTAAAGCATGGAGTTACGTTTCCGCTATCTGGGGAAAGCTCTAAGCATAAAATAAATGTGTGCACTATTAGTTTTAAAATATTGTCACTGCATATTATGGTGGGGTGTATTATTTTTATCGTGTAAGTACCTACTCTGCTAGGTTAGAATTGAAATTGTGTCACGAGGAATAATTTTTCATTTTCAAAGCTGGAGAACACGATGTTATCTTGGCTAATAGAACAGAGATAGGATAATATATTTTCATAGTCCACGCCAAGAGAACTCAAGTTAAATTTTCTCGTATGTACCTATGTAAAAAGAGTAAAGCATTGTTCGCGTCATCTGTATGAGAGTATGTGTAATAAAAATTAAATTGGTGCTGTAAAACAGGTCAAGTAAGAATTTGTTTTTGCTCCTCTCATAGAAAAAAAATAGAAAAAGTGTTCTTGTGGAATTAATCAATCATTGGTTGCAAAAAATTACCAATAATGAGAAGAATTAAGGATAATGCAACTCACTTTCAATTTTCATAAAACTAGAAACTGCTAAAGTTCGATGCAATCATTGCCGCCTAGCAATGCCTATACCTTAGCTTAAAAATAATCAAGCAATTTTCCGTGTATCTCTACGAAGCATTTTCAGCAGACCAGCAATGGCAATTGTGCTTAGTTACGTTTCCTCGTAAATGGAAATATGCCTCGTTAGAGAATAAGTTGTGCCAGCTTATAAAGTTTTGACTTGCTCCTGTTTCCAAAGTCTGTTCTAAATCGATAATTCTAAAGTTTTATATCTTGTAAGTAGGGAATTAATTTTTTTGTAGATTATGTCTACTTGGAAATTTCCAGGACGGCGAAAAAGTTTTTCGTAAATTGAATGTTTTTCAAGCGAAAAAATAAATTCCATTATTATTTCTTTATATCTACTCTGTGCAAATCATGCTACGTAATTTTTTTTAAAAGATTATTAAATTTACGAATAAATTACAAGATATCGTAAGGAAAACCCTTAAAACAGTAGGTAAAAAATTAATGCATATGCCTGCTTCATTTCATTTATGTAACTTATTCTATATTTAATAAAGCGATTAGAAACTATTTTCTGACACCCTCTCCAAGGAGTCGTATCTCATACCATGGGAGAGGGCCAATGATTTATTTTTATAGTAAACCCTACTTTGTTATGTATCCTTAGTTTATTTAACAACCATTGTTTGGTATGTGTATATACTTTTATGAATTGAACAGTCTTGGTTTTAATCGAGTCTTCAGAAATTGATAATGAAATACATATAGATAAAATGCAAGTGGAGGGAATAATTATTAAGAAATAAATGTCGAATTACTCTTAGCAAAATTATGAGTTTTATTTATAATTATTAAAATAGTAAAATATCTAACAATTTGGCGCAGTCAACGGTTTTTTCCAGTTACGTTTTTTAGTGAAAATAAATAGTGCCCAGTTAAATAAGTGAAGAAAATGTCAATTGGAAAAATAGAACCTTTTAATCTACAAAATGGAAAATGGAGTCAATACATCGAACGATTTTCACAGTTTGTAAAAGTAAATAAAATAGCAAATGAGCTCAAAGTTGCAGCATTATTATCAGTAGTTGGAGATGAAACATATGAATTAATGTGTGATTTAACACATCCAGAACGACCAGCAGATAAGACTTGGGATGATTTAATCAAAGTTATCACAGACCATGTCCAACCTACACCATCCGAAATAGCTGAACGATATAAATTTCGTCAAAGGTTTCAAAAGCAAGAGGAAAGTATTTCAGAATATGTACAAACATTGAAGCATTTGGCAAAAACATGTCAATTTGAAAATCAGCTAGAAGTTAATTTGAGGGATCAGTTGGTTTCAGGTTTAAGAAATGACACAATCAGGTCGCATCTGTTCACAGAAAGCAACCTCACATATGCTAAGGCTGTGGAGTTATCATTATCTTTGGAAAGAGCAGAGAGAGATGCACTTGAAGCTGGTCCCAGTGGTGGAAACAATACAGGAGGAGCTGCGGTAAATAAATTAAAATTTCATAATCAAAGAAGATTTCAATCTGGTAAATGTCAACATTGTGGTAAAGATAACCACGTCTCAAAAAATTGTTTTTTCAAAGACAGTGTGTGTAACAAATGTGGGGGCAAAAATCATATTGCAACAAATTGTAAAAACTTTCAGGGCAAGAATCAAAAATCTAATTATCGTAAGAGTCATGATATTCCAAAATCAAATTTTAAAAATCACTCAAAAACAAATAAAAAATTTTCAAATAATTTTTTGGATTCAGAAAATATGGAAGACCTTGCTTTGGATAGTTTATTTTATATTAATGATACCACTTCTTTAAATAATGTTATAGGTAATATGAAAAATAGTTCTCCTATTGTTTGTAAATTAAAAATCGGAAATATTGATTTCAAAATGCAATTAGATACAGGTAGTCCTATATCTGCCGTGTCCTATGATACTTATTCTAAGTATTTTTCTAGATATAGATTGAATAAGTCTGATATTAAACTAGTTACATATACAGGAGATCCAATTTCTCCAAAAGGTTATATAAATGTAAATGTAAATTATGACACTATTAGTGCTTCATTGAAATTATATGTTATTTTAAATGGAAGTTGTCCAATAATTGGCAGAGACTGGATTCGTAAGTTAAGGGTAAAAATTCCTGTATCAAACTCAATAAATTTAGTAAATGAAATGGATCAGAATTTAGTAGTGGATAAATTATGTCAGAAATATTTTAGTGTATTTGATGGCAAATTGGGAACTTTGAAAGACTTCCGTCTCAAGCTACGTCTTAAGACAGAGGAAAAAATTAATCCGATTTTTTTCAAAGCAAGACCACTACCTTTCGCGATCAAGCAAAAAGTTGAGGAAGAATTAAATAAGTTATTGAAAGAAAATATTATTTCGCCAGTAAATTTTAGCGAATTTGCTAGTCCGATTGTTCCTATTGTTAAAAATGATTCTACAATTAGGATATGTGGAGATTATAAGGCAACAATCAATAAATATTTATTTGTGGAAAAGTATCCTCTTCCAAAAATAGAGGAACTCTTTGCAAACTTGAATGGAGGCGAACAATTTTCTAAACTAGACCTAAGTCAAGCTGATGCACAGATTTTACTTGATGATGATTCAAAAAAATACACTACAATCTCTACTCATAAAGAACTTTTTGTCTATAATAGAGTGCCTTATGGTTTAGCACCGATACCTGAACAATTTCAAAAAATAATTGAAAATGTACTAGTAGGTCTTAAAAATACTTTAGTTTTTCAAGATGATATATTAATAACAGGTAAAGATAAATCTGAACATCTAAATACGTTGGAATTAGTTTTACAGCGATTACAAAATTTTGGATTAAAAGTAAATAAACATAAATGTAAGTTTTTTCAAAATTCAGTTTCATATTTAGGATTTATAATTTCTAAAGACGGCTTACGGGCATCAAATGACAAAATAACAGCAATTTCAAATTGCAGAGTACCTCAAAATGTGACAGAACTGAAAAGTTTATTAGGTATGTAGGGGATGTTCAATAATATAATCCGTTTTAAGGAAGAATCTATTATAGTTTCATATTACAATGACATCTCATATTTTATAATATCAGTTGTTTATAATAAATAAAAATAACAATGTAGTCAATTGAACAGGCGACTACGTAACTACCATAACTACCACACGGCCATCCTGCTAGCGACTGTCCTCAGGCGCTCTGGGTATAAAGAAAGATTTCTGTAACAGAGAGCAACAATCAAAATTTAAATTAATAGTATTTTCAGAACCCAGAGAAATGTCGAATTACATATTTTTCGATATGAGAACAGTTTCTGTCGTAATCTATTAATTACAACAGTGAGGTGGTAGTGAAATCATATAATACTTTGGATCTCCCTTATAACGGGTCGTATTGCCGTCAGTGGGCTCTATTATTAGCATCAAAAAGTTACCTTACCATCAATTCTTTTTTTTACCATTTGTTACTTTACCACTTGCCATTTGTTACCATCAAAGGGTACTGTTGCCATCGGTGGGCGCTGTTTCGATCAACTGCCATGTTGCCATAGCAGGGGGCGGTTATCATCAGAGGTTGCTGTTGCCATCAGAGGGCGCTGTTGCCATCAGGGGGCGCTGTTGCCATCATAGGGCGCTGTTGCCATCATAGGGCGCTGTTGCCATCAGGGGGCGCTGTTGCCATCATAGGGCGCTGTTGCCATCATAGGGCGCTGTTGCCATCAGAGGGCGCTGTTGCCATCAGAGGGCGCTGTTGCCATCAGGGGGCGCTGTTGCCATCAGGGGGCGCTGTTGCCATCAGAGGGCGCTGTTGCCATCAGAGGGCGCTGTTGCCATCAGAGGGCGCTGTTGCCATCAGAGGGCGCTGTTGCCATCAGGGGGCGCTGTTGCCATCAGGGGGCGCTGGTGCCATCAGGGGGCGCTGTTGCCGTCAGAGGGCGCTGTAACTAACTTTAAATTACATAGTATTGAACATATTAGTTATTAATACTCTTTAGTATAATCAAAGAAAACGGCAAGTAAGGCAAATTTTAAGCTGATCTAAGTTATTGCCATCAAAGGGCACTGTTGCCATCAGAGGGCGCTATTTTGTGTATTGTCCTTTTTTTACCTTAACGTTTTTGAAAGTTGAAGGGCTTCATATGCTCAATGCCCACAACTGCTTCATAAGATCGACTTGAACGTTCAGAATGGATGTCCTCTTTCACTTTGTATCGATCGTGTGACAATACTTCAACCACTCGAAATGGACCTCTATACTTCGGAAGAAGTTTCTTGCTTTCGTTACCCGTAGCGGGGAAACTTGTGACTTTAGTCAGAACTAAATCTCCAACGGTAAACATTTTCGGTGGTAGTCTACGTTTGTTAAAGCTGCAGTTCTGTTTTAATCTGTTATCTTCCAGCCTTTTAGCTGCCTTTGTCCGTATTGTCGTTACATCGATATTTTTTTCAAATTCATCGGCTTCAAAACGATCGCCGTCCCTTCTTAACGGAAAGCCATACAACAGTTCGGCAGGTGGAAATTGGGTTATTCTGTGCCTCATACTGTTTATGCCTTGCTGGACTTTGATGAGACAGGCATCCCAGTTATCGGTAGAAGTGCTTGAACCCGTGGTTGCTAAAGCATCAAGTATTGTTTTATTCGCTCGCTCTACTTGACCGTTACCTCTAGGCAACCCAACTGCGTTGATAAATAGTTGAATGCCCTTCTGATCGGTGTAATTTTTGAAATGATTCGATACGAAGGCTTTACCTGCATCTGCTATTAGTCGTTTCGGATTACCAAATATTGAAAATATTTCGTCTAGTTTGTTTGTTACTTGAATTGCGGACGTATCTGGTACTGCTTTTATAAACACGAATTTTGAAAATCCGTCAATGATTGTCAAAATGTACTTATTTAAGTTCTTCGTGACAACAAATGGACCTAAATGGTCAATATGCAGAGTATGGTGCGGTCTTGCATATTTTGGTATTGAACTGAGGTATCCTGGTTTCTTTCCACCCATATCCTTGTGATATAAACAAGGTAGACAAGCAGAAATATACTTCCTTACAAATCTTTTCATTTTTGGAAACCAGTAATTCTGTTTTATTCGATAGAGAGTATTTTCCAATGCAAAATGACCTGCTTCGTCATGGTTTACCCTAACGATTTGCCATCTACAATGTTTTGGCACTACCCATTTTCGTCCAACATTCGTCATTCTATACACTTTATTGCCACGCAAGTCGTAATTTTTGAAAATGTCTTTATTTCCATTTTCATCACCACTTAAGAGTATTTCTTTGATTTTCTTAATATCACTATCCTGATTTTGTGCTTCGCGCAAATAGTCTGTTTCTGTGATAAGAGATATCGACATTGATTCCATAGGTTGATCGAAGTTGCGACTAAGTGCGTCTACGTGTTGGATTTGCGATCCAGCTTTATGTGCAATTTTGAAGGAAAAGTCTTGTAAGTAAAGTACCCAGCGAGCTATTCTTGGAATTATAGACTGTTTACTTAGCGCGTTCTTGACAGCACTGCAGTCAGTGATTATGGTAAATTCAGCTGAGGCTAAGTAGTACCTAAATTTCTGTAATGTCTTCACTATCGCTAACAACTCGAGCTCAAACGAATGATATTTTTTTTCTTGCTCAGTTGTTTGTTTACTAAAAAATGCAACAGGTTTTTCGCCTTCTGTAAATTTTTGTACAATTATTCCTGCGAATCCTTCTCTACTAGCATCGGTGTATACGATAGTTGGCAGTTTTGGATTGTAAATAGAGAGTATTGGTTTTGAAATAATGATTTTTTTTAAATCTTCAACTAGTTTTGTTTCATTTTCAGTCCATTTCCATATCGCATCTTTTTTCAATAAATTTGTAAGTGTTGCTGTCTTTCTAGCAAAATTTGGGATAAATTTTCTGAAATAACCTATCAGTCCTAATAGTTGTCGTAATTGATGAATATTTTTTGGACAAGGGAACTTTTGAACGGCTTCAATTTTATTATTGCTTGGTTGTATTTGATTGAAAGAGATTTCATATCCAAGATAAGTTAATTTTTTCCATTAGAAAAGCAGATTTAGACAGTTTAACTGTGAGGCCGTATTCTTCGAGTAATTTCAGAACCTTCTTCAGCATACTGAGACCTGATTCGATTGATTTTGACGGAATAAGAATGTCGTCCAAGTATGGAATAACGTTATATGACGTAAGGGATAGAGAATATTGTTCATAAATTTTTGAAAGATTGAAGGAGCGTTTGAGAGGCCGAAGGGGACCCGTAGAAACTCATAATGACCTTCAGGAGTAGAGAACGCTGTCAATGGGATAGAAGTCGGTTCCATAGGGATTTGGTGGTAACCAGACGCCAAATCAAGAGTAGTGAAGTACTTATAATCATTTAAATTATCAATTATTTCTTCAATTACTGGCATCGGAAATTTATTTTTCACTGTTACATTGTTTAAAGCTCGATAATCTACTACCATTCGCTTGTCTCCATCCTTTTTGTTGACAAGCAAGACTGGACTGGAGTAAGGTGAGTCACTTTCTTGAATAATTTTGGCGTCAAGGAGTTCCCGGATGGTACTTCTCAAAATACCTTTGTCGTGATCGTTTAAGCGATACGGTCGACGATACACTGGCTTATCGGTTGTGACTTCGATAGTTAGTGAAATATTATGAGCCTTGCCCAATTTATTTAAACTCTTGAAAACACACCGTTCATATTGAGATAATATTTCCTGTAACTTTACCATTTCGTCGTCTGTCAGCGTTCCATGATTCATATCCTTGAGCCACTGGGGAAGCTCTGATCGGAATTTAAAAACTAGTTCGTCGTCTATGCGATAGTAAATTATTCGTTTATCTTCAGTGTAATTTCGTCCTATTAATATATTTGTACTCAACAAGTCACTTTCAATTACATAAAGTTTAATTTTTAGTTCAGTTGTATCAATTTTTATTATTGTTTCAACAAAGTCTGCAACGTCGGTACCCATACCTAAAAAGCCTGTTAATTTCACTTTATGATTTAAATGTTTAATTTTAAGGTTCATTTTTTGTGCATAAATCAGCGGTATCAGAGAACAGTCACTGCCGGAATCTATAAAAGCTTCGCACTGTTCACCATTTATAAAAATTGTTTTATAAAATTTCGAAGATTTGTCTAGAATATTTATTTGCTTAACTATTTCGCGTTTATCGCCTTTTTGGTTTCTTTCAATTCCATTTCGGATAATTTTCGTGTTTATTCTTGTTTCGTTTTTTCTGAAACAATTTGCTTCAATGTGACCCTTTTTTGAACAGAAATTGCACAATTTGTCTTTGTGTCTGCATGTGGATCTGTCATGACCCTTTTTCCCACAGGATTTACATAATGAATCATAGCCAGGTCTTGGACGTCTATTAGGGAAAGTTTTATTATGAAAATCTTTGAGTTCGTTATGTTGAGTAGTTGGAGGCTTTTTTTGATAAATTTTATTTTTGAGATATCCTGCCAAAATATTGGGGTCTTTGATACCAGAAGCCTCTATCGCGGATGTGATGTTATCATCGCCAATTGCCCCTATTATTAAGGAAATCTTATCTGCGTCGGAAAAATTCAAGCGAAGTTTGTTTATTTTGGCCAAATGATCAAAATAGAATTCATACAGAGAGCAACCTTCCTCAGGCTTATGATAGGCTATGTTCATAAAAAGTTCGTAGGTATTTCGAGTACTTTGGAAAGTGTCGCGTAAGATAGTCTTCCATTTTTCCCATGAAAATTGAGACCAACCCTTTTCCCCTTCAATGAAACTCTTATGCCATGTGTGAGCGGTACCTTTCAATTTATTTAAGGTTTGAAAAATTACGTAGGTATCTGACCATTTATACGTATTAATGTTATGCTCTATAATCTCTAACCAATCATTAATATTCATTTTAACAGGGTCAAACTCGGGAATTATTGATGATATCGTCATTACCGGGTTCTGTTGCTCTTTGCAATGAATTTCATTGGTACTAACCTTATCACGACGATATGTGTCATCATCAGTTTTATTTTCAGCTATCTTACGTTTTGGGGTATAGCTTCTTTCCGATTCAGTATCCCTCCTATTGGATCTTTTAGACCTCGTTTTAGACCTTGTGTACGATCTGGATTCATCGCTCGAAGATGTTTCTGAACTTGATGATGAGGATGAACGATGCCGACGTTTCTTCTTGTTTCTAGATCTACCCATCCTGTGAAAAACTTAGACACCTAGAACACACGCGTGAGAATTCGACCACTTCTGATGTAGGGGATGTTCAATAATATAATCCGTTTTAAGGAAGAATCTATTATAGTTTCATATTACAATGACATCTCATATTTTATAATATCAGTTGTTTATAATAAATAAAAATAACAATGTAGTCAATTGAACAGGCGACTACGTAACTACCATAACTACCACAGGTATGATAAACTATTACGGTAAATTTGTAAAGAATTTAAGTACGGTGTTGAATCCTCTTTATAATTTATTGAAGAAAGACACGAAGTTTAATTGGAATAAAGAGTGTGAAGTTTCATTTTCTAAAATTAAGAAAATATTGACCTCAGGGCAAGTTTTATGTCATTACAATAAAGATTTACCTTTATACTTGGCAACTGATAGTAGTTCGTATGGTTTGGGTGCAGTACTTTTCCATAAATTTAATGATAACACGGAAAAAGTAATAGCTTACGCATCACGCACTTTGTCTAAAAGCGAACAAAATTATAGTCAAATTTCTAAGGAAGCAACGTCTATTTTATTTGGAGTTAGAAAATTTCACCAATATCTCTATGGACGCCGCTTTACTTTACTAACGGATGCAAAACCTTTAGTTTCAATATTTGGGTCAAAAAAGGGTATTCCGCTTACAACTGCAAATCGCTTGCAGAGATATGCTATAGAATTAACGAATTATAATTTTGAAATTAAATACATTAATACTAATAAAAATTGCAGTGCTGATTTTTTGTCAAGACTACCTTTGTCTATCAGCAGCCAGAATAATGAAAGTGAGCAATTTGGTTACGTCAAATGCATTGAGAATGAATTTCCTGCAGTAAATGTTAGAGGCATACAAAATGCTACTAAGTCTGATCCTATTTTAAATACAGTGTATAGGTATACTATCTTTGGTTGGCCTAAAATTATTAAAAATGATAAACTGTTGCCGTACTATAGAAAAAGAGATCAAATATCTGTTGATCATAACTGTTTGTTATGGGGTTATAAAGTAATAATTCCTGAAAAATTTAGACAAACTTTATTGAATGTTTTACATGATGGTCATTTGGGAATTGTGAAATCAAAAAGCATTGCTAGATCGTATATGTGGTGGCCGGGAATTGATAGTGAAATTGAAACATTTATAAAAGATTGTAAAGCTTGTCTATTGACGGCTCAATCCCCAGCCAAAACTATACTCACACCTTGGCATTGGCCAAAAATTCCTTGGTATAGATTGCATGCTGATTTCGCAGGTCCATTTAAAGGGCATACATTTCTCATTGTTCATGATTCACATTCTAAGTGGCCTGAAGTGTTTGAGGTCAAATCCACGACAGCAAAGTATGTTATAAATATTCTGAGAAGCTTATTTGCAAGATTTGGACTGCCGTGTGAACTGGTTACTGATAATGGACCTCCGTTTAGTTCACAAGAATTTGAATTATTTCTAAAAAATAATGGTATTGTTCATTATTGTTCACCAGTTAGACATCCTAGTTCAAATGGACAGGCTGAATCGACTGTTAAATTTATTAAAGCAGTACTTAAAAAGGCTGTAATAGAAAATCAAGATTTCAATTTAGCTCTAAATAAATTTTTAATAATGTATAGAAATTCAGAACATTCAAGTACGGGAGAGTCTCCAGCAAAATTGTTAATGAACAGACACCTTCGTACTAGATTAGATATAATTAGGCCTGAAACTTCTCAGATTGTAGAAAGAAATCAGTGTAAACAAATCAATAACAGAGGTGGCAAGCCTATAAATTTTGAAATTAATGATAGGGTGTTAATGAGAGATTTTAGTAAAAATCAGACTGAATGGACACCTGGTAAAATTACAGATAGAGTGAGTAGTTCCACTTTCACAGTTGAATCTGGTGGGAAAGAATATCATAGACATGCTGAACAAATGAGAAAATTGCAAGGTAAGAGATTGAGTCGACATTCTGTCGGACCTTCAACCTTAGATGAAACTTCAGATATTCAAAATTGTCCTAATAGAAAAACATCACTGACTGTGGAGAGCGGTGCTACTCAAAATAGTGATACTGATATCGATATTGATAATACTCCGAATGTCGGTAATAATGATTCACAAGACAATGAAAATAAAGATGAATCATCAGGATGCAATGCTAAGACACCAGCAAAGGAAAATGCTTCTTCTGAAAGCCGATATCCTAAAAGAATTGTAACTAAACCTGTTAGGTATAATTGTGAATAAATAATATGATGTATTTAGGTAAATTTAGTATGGGTGTTTGATTTATGTAAAAAAAAATTGGTTTAATTTATTGCATATAATTAATTTGTATCTGAAGAATGTAAAAATATTTTTGTTGTTTAGTTTTCACTAAATTCTTTGGAAATTGAAATTTTGTGTTAAGTTAATTAGGTCAAATCTTGTAGTCGTGATTTAAGGAGGGAGTGTTATGTATCCTTAGTTTATTTAACAACCATTGTTTGGTATGTGTATATACTTTTATGAATTGAACAGTCTTGGTTTTAATCGAGTCTTCAGAAATTGATAATGAAATACATATAGATAAAATGCAAGTGAAGGGAATAATTATTAAGAAATAAATGTCGAATTACTCTTAGCAAAATTATGAGTTTTATTTATAATTATTAAAATAGTAAAATATCTAACAGCATTGAAGTCTCCCAAGATTATTATTAAGTCACGACTTGGGATGGTTGCCAGGAGTCTTCGAGATGGTCGTCAATATCATCCTCTTCAGCTCTTGATGTATGAGCATAGACTTGAAGAAAATCAGTAATGGTGGTATAAGTTTGAGCTTTGACATGAATTATTCTATCATCGACTGCATTGTAACCGACCGGAGTTGTTTAATTTCGAAGGATGACTATCGCAACACCATTCACGCTAATAGTGTTTTCTGGACCTGAGAAGTAGATCATGTTGCCCTCGGTTGTTGTCCATTGCACCGCCAGTGAGTTCCTGACAGCTCCAGGACATCAACATTGTTACTTTCCATATCTCTCACGATCATCTGCAGCTTCCCAGGATGTTGACCAATCCCTGGATGTTCCTAGCTCCAATTTATCTCATCTTCCGGAGGTTTACTTATGTGTTTGTTCTAGTTTTGGTCTTGGTTCCAGTTTCGGTCTTGGTTCTGTCTTCTGTCCTGGTTTTTGTTTTGGCTTTGGTTTTAGTCGCATACTTTCTGCAAGGTACCTGATTCCTCATATCCTTGCAGCCGCTAGCACATTTCGCCGAGTGTGGTCAGAGAAAAATGTGTCTCATATTTTTCGTGTCTTTCTTATTGTAGGGGAAATTAAATTAAAAAACCTTCTTGCGCATCAATCGCAGAAATAGTGTATTTTTATGCGATTCAATAATAAATATTTTCTTCCTATTTTTTTTTTTATAATGAATATAATGAAAAAATAATCTGATTTTTTTTTGGGAAAACTCCACCTACCTACCAAAAAAAAAAGAATTATATCACTTCGTGGTTTCGAACCCACACCAACAGTTTACTAAACATCGGTGTAATGAACTGAACCACAGTGGGTTTCGAGTTTGTAGTGTTGATCGCGTAGATAGGTATATGTAGTACGTCAGGTACCTATTATACACCTACAAATTTTATTTTTTAAACTGGTCGTATCTTTGTTATTAAAAAACCAATTTGAATACTTTTTTCACCTGCATGTAGGTGATTTAATTGTTGTTGCGTTTGCTCTTCTAATTTTCAGAACCATTCATAATTGAATGTGGAAAAAAATAAAAAAGAAATTGCGAACCCTTTCATTGATTTAATAATTTTATGTAAGTGTAAGCTAATTTTGCACAAGCGAAAAACTTTTTTGTTTTTCGTTTAAAGTGCTACATTAATCGAGGCGAATTGAAGCTAAGACATCAAATTATATGTTAAAGCAAAAAAAAAGGAAAATTTCGGTTCACCTTCTTCAAAAATGGACTCATAAACGGTTATAGAATTGACACATTTTCACCCTTTTTCCTACCCACGACACTGGCTTATTAATGGAAAATATGCTAATTTTATTGCATTAACTCAAATTTCCAATAATTTTCTTCAAATCCTGTTAATTTTATTTCAAAGTTTTTTTGCCATCTTGCTCATACAGGGATTCAAAAATAGTCAATTTTCCAAAAAATTAAAATAGCCGCCATTTTGAAACGGCTCGGCCGATTTTGCTCAAGTGCAATACCAGACCACTCCTTGTGGACATCTTACTCTCACAAAAATTTCAGCCCCCTAAATTGAAAACTGTGGCCAGAAACCGTGCCTCAAAGTCCGGATGTATGGAATTTTGAAAGGACACCCTGTAGAAGTAACGTGACTTTTGGAAATTTTTTCAACGAAAATCTAAAGTCATTTCAAAGCTTTACAAGAATCCAAAATTTCGTTCACTAATCTTGAAAGATAAAGCTACAGGAGCGTTTTGAAAATCGAAAAATCGTGATTTTGGAGAAATAAATAAATATATATATAAATATATATATATATAAATATATATATATATATATATATCGTGGGCAGGTGAATTTTGGAAAACCACTTTTTCGTAATCTGGGGGTCATGATCGGTGGACATTTGATGAGTTTGGGTGATTTTTGGAAAGTGATGTCGTCCTCAATAGTGTATTTTTTGTTAAAAAATACACTAAAAGGGGAAATAGTACAGTGGTTCCCCGTTGCCTTCTGTACCGCAGTATCGTTCCCTATCAGCCATTGGGACGCGCATTGGTGGTGTAGTTGAGGACTCCCCCATCCGAGTATGTGTTCAAAAGGTTATGAAGAACCCCTACTCAGTTCAGATTCCCTCTTCCAAGCAACCTGACACCCGGCACGGATACACCTGTATACAACTTTAATTTTTAGGCCTGTAATTTACTGCCTTTTTAAAACCTGAGGAAGTAATATAATTTTGGGTGTATCCTTGTTAGCTGGAATCAAAAAAGTCTGATTAATTAAACTTATCCAACAGAAATATTAATGATAGTTGAGGAAAACTTTTGTCTCTTAAAAACATTAATTAGCGTAATTGTTGTAATTCTTCAGGTTGGGAGAACGAAAAAGTAGTGAAGAAAAGCTTTCCCTTTCAGCTGGTGAAATTTATTTTATTTGACAACACTGCTTGAGAGATGATTTGCTTGGAGTGCTTGGACCACGCTTTACCGGTACGCCCATAGAGACAAATTGGGGGATGTAGCGGGGTAAGATTTTCTCTCAGAGGTAATACATTATGATTAAGGATATAAATACGCAGAAACGGCGTTGAAAAGTGTACCGTGATGAAGAAATACCGTTACGAATACACCTGCTATTATACCGCGGGGATGATAACTGGAGCGTAACAATAATTAGTTGAAGCTGCTGACAAAAATTCCAGTTAATTTGTTGATTGATGTTATGAAAAAAAGTCCCAAAGGGATAAGAATTATACGGTCAAAGACATTTCCAGTCTTCTTAAATATATAGACACTGTTATAATAGTAACATATAAAATTAAATCAAAAGATGTGAACCTTTTATAAAGGTATCTTTCAATTTTTTAATAAATCTCTTTCAACTACACGCCTGTGAAAAGCTTGCCAGCTCTGGTATTCGAATGATTGATGAGATGATCTCTTTTAAGTAATGCCCATCTGTGAATTCCAGGGGAATTTGTTCAGTAAATTCAAAACTTCCCACTTCGTCTCGTCTAGGGATGATCCCAGTTTAAAAGCTTCTTTGAAAATAATCCGGCTGTAGCTCATGGAAAAATTGCAAGACAGGCTTTAACGGCCAAATTTCGGTGTCGTTTGTTTTGTTAATCTAACGCTTACCAAGTCCTAAATAAATGAACCCTAGAAGTGAGGATATAAATCATTATGTACAAGGGATAAAAACTGTCAAACAAGCTGGATATCCTGCATATTACGCCTGGGCTCACAGATATTATCAGCGCCCTTGTTCATTCCGTGATCCGCATTTTACCAGGTACGGGGAATAAAGCTTGGATCTTATCGCTAATAAAAATCAGTAGCGGTTCCTCCGTTGACGCAAATGAACAAATCAACTCTCCCTGAAAAATCATGAATTATAATACTATCGATAATGGGATCGTATATTCGATTCGAGAGAGCTATTATAAAACACGTAATTTTCTACACATCTTTATTACGAGAATCATTTTCGAGGATTACATAATACTTAAGGTGCTTGAAACTTGAAACTCAGAGCACTTTGATGATGTTTTCGTACCTTTGATTGAATCTGCATATTTATACTTGCAGCCATTTACTTTAATATGTTGGAAGTCGTGTTCAGAAGGCTCTTTGAATAGCTCAAAGAAGGAATAAAAGATACGCAATAAGTGACTTTCTCCTCATATAACCAACGTATGGGAATTGAAATTGCTCTCAGGTTACCAGGCTTTTTTTGGAACAACTTAGGAACATTTAGGTTTCCCAAATTTATTCATTTCTGTTATTATTCCACAAAGTAATTTGGTTTCAGTTTGTATTTTTCTTTTGTATATTTATTGAGTACCTAATAGAAAAGTCTCCTAACTATTATTATTATTATCTGCGCAACAATTCAACATTACCTCAACATTACCTCAACTTAGCTGAACTTGCTTACCAATAATAGTCATATTGTTTATGCTCCATATTCTACATACTTCAATCAATTCGTGTGGATTGATCTCTTGTACTTAGGTATATTATGCTACAGGTAACAATCGATTTATAAAGAGGTAAGAGCTATAGCTATACACAAAGCACAAAGCCTATGTTATATACGTCATTCATGATTATCCCTTCCTAAGTGGTTCATCGGTTGAGACGATAATTGTAATTCAAGTTGTCATGGTTACTGCATCCCTTTATATACCTACAGGATACCTGGATGCTGAAGTACTAAAGCAGGAATTTCGTGGATTAACTTTGCATATCACTGAACGTACACGTACACAGTCAGAGAGCATTCGATTTTATCTGCTAGATTTTGATTCAGAATGAGCATTAATAATAATTATGAATCGATAGTCGTTTATCAGCCACTATCGTGATACTGTGTTTCTCTTTCCCGATTAAAAAAATTACTGCCTACATTCTTCTTTTTGTTATAAAGGTCTCTTTCTTTCTAAAATTCAATTTCTATCTTTTTTGATTTTCTGATTAACTATTGCAATTTCTTATTCACTTTTTCTATCATTTTTTGCTCCTTTTCGTCTTAGCAACAAGAACGGGCCTTGTCAAACCGTTCCTTGCAAAATAAAAATTTCAAGCTAACCGAACCTTGTCAAAAGGTGTAAAAATATTCCAAGATGACTGGACCTTGTTCATTAGGATCTTCAAGAAAACAAAATTTGAACTGTACGAACCTTGACAAACTGGGTCTTGCAAAAAAAAAAATCGAGCTCACCGAACCTTGACAAACGTGACCTTACAAAAAAAATCGAGCTGACCGGACTTTGTCAAACCTTCCCCGGCAAAAAAATTGTATTTGCCAGATGCAAAAAAACCTTGCAAAAAAAGATTTCAAGCTAACCGGACCTTGTCGATCCGGGCCTTGTCAAAAAAATCAAACTGACTTGATACAATTTCGAGTTGATCGAACCTTGTCAAACTGGACGTTGCGAGAAAATCTGAGCTGACCGGACCTTGTAAGCAAACAGAAAATCAAGCTGTCCTTACCTTGTCAAACCCCACCTTGCAAGATAATACGAATGCCCAGTTGACTGAACCTTGCTCAAGAGCTGACCGGACCTTAAAATATTCCAGCTGACCCGATCTTGTCAAACGGAATATTGCAAAAAAAAAACGAATGATATGTGCGGTGGGAATTTAGGGTAGTTTTGGTCTGAGTGGTGAAATGGATCGCACCTAGGTAGGATGAGAAGGAAAATATTTCCTTCGGCCTCATTAAATCAGCCCAAATCGAAAAAGCAAACAGTGCAAGAATTAGGTAAGGTAATTAAAACGCAGCCACCCGCCGTTACATCAAGTAAACGATTCCCGTCAGCTCATTAAATATTCATAAAATAGAAGCGCTCTAGCTAGTGGAGTTCCAGCACTTTTAACAACATCGAAGAGACGGCCACCGCAAGGGTAGATAAATATTGCCAGATGCGCCTCGCGCCTATTGAAAGGACAGGCTGACCTAGAAACAGATCGGGTGAAAGAATGTGAAATCAGAATTAAACAATAAGCCTTTGCAGAGACAATGGTAACTCGTTAGTTATACCATCTACGATAATGAAAATTAAATCAAACGATAGAGCGAATTAATAAATGAAGGCAGCCGGAAATACAGCGCAGTCCCGAAATGGCAAGTAGGGGAAAACGCGAAATGAAAGTTAAGCCGGTGCAATTATAATAGCTAGACACAATAGAAAGGTGCAGAACGCGTCGGCCAATTTGAAGAAAAATTTAGGTAGTTCAGGTTTAGGACAATTCAGTAAGGTAGCCGCGAGGTCAAAGCGCTAAGTCCTCGTAATTAGGGAAATATGATTAAGGAATAAATCACGACATGAGGCAGTGTCAATAAGGTGCATTGTTGCGCGGTGTTTAGAAAGCGGGCGACTGCTTCTATAAAAGCCGACGTCCTACCGGAGCTCCAGGCAGATGAGATCAGCTTTCGAGCAGGTCAAGTCTGACTTCCTAACCCTTCGGACGTAAACCCGGGAGACGGCTTTCTTTAGCGAACTCTCGGTCGCCCAATTCATCCCTTCGGACGTAAACCCGGGAGACGGCTCTTTTTTGCGAACTCTCGGTCGCCCAATCCTCATCTAACTTTACCTTCGGACGTAAACCCGGGAGACGGCTCTTTTTTGCGAACTCTCGGTCGCCCAATCCTCATCTAACTTTACCTTTGGACGTAAACCCGGGAGAGGGCTCTTTTTTGCGAACTCTCGGTCGCCCAATCCTCATCTAACTTTACCTTTGGACGTAAACCCGGGAGACGGCTCTTTTTTGCGAACTCTCTGTCGCCCAATCCTCATCCAAACTTTATAATTCAGCTAGCAACGATGCTATAAGCGTGCTCCGATTAGAAATTCCGTTATCTGCCTTAGAAAAACTCCCATGGAAATCCAATAAGTTTGCATCTCTTCTCGAAACAACTCAATATTCGCGGTTGGCAAATTCTCCTCGAACCAATTCACTAGCAGGTGGCAAAGTGCCTATTCTGAAGGAACTTCCTTCACAAATTAGGGAAAATCTATTGAGAAAATAGTTAGGGAAGATCTCTCTTCGAAACAAAATCCACGTCAATAAATAATTAAACAGATTCGCCCAATCCATGAGCGCAGGTCCCATTTTAAATCAGACACAATAATCAACTAGGTATTAGGCGGCACCACAGTAGGTACCTACTCAATCACGTCAATAAATAGAACGACCCCGGCAGGGAAGAAATACTTCGACAAATAATTACAACTTCACGTGAAGAAAACAAGTTAGGCAGGAAAGAGAAATACTTCAACAAATAATTACATATTCACGTATAGGAAATCGAGATAGAGCTAGGAGCAAAAATAGACCCAGGTCAGGGATTAATAATCTGTAAACAAAACGGCCCATGATTCAATCATCCTATTCTTCGAAGAGTCCGAGTTTTTATTTAGCGCATATGTAGGCAATAAATGTCCCTTTAAAATATACGACATTCTAGAAAACGAAAGTGAAAGGAGCTATTCATTTCATCCCATTGTAAGCGCCATAACTGGAACGAGCAGTCACAGTAGGCAGGGTTGTCAGATGTGGCATCTGCTACTTTTACACATTAATATAAAATACTAAATCCATTACAAGACCCAATTAGGAGTTATAGTAGGTACTCGATTACCACACGGGGGAGGGATTCACCTCGATGTCCAGGTGAAGATCTCCGTTGTACCGGAAAGTGAAAATCGTGGAACGCAACGGGGTAAAACGCACCCGCAGTTGTAGTATAGGCAATACCACAAATAGGGATCCAAGGCAACTCAAAATTAAATTAATCTCGAGTATGGGAAACCAATTTAGATTCAAAAACCACATTGATCATTATAAGGTCGTTTTTCCGAATCTCTTCTAACCAGATTTTATACACACCTGGATCTTATGTGACAAACGCTATTATTATGTTTCTCATCATACTATCTACGCTCTTTGGGTTGATAGGCCGACGTACTCGTGTTACTGGCGGACCGGTGGCTGGTACCGTACAATCAAATAAGTAAATATGTCCGTAAACATGCCTAAACACGAACGAGGGATAAAAGTCCAGCATTTTCAATCATTAACTAGATTAATGGTTAAAGAGTCGTGGTCTGTAGTATGGTCAGCTAATAATCACGTTGAGGAACAAAGATTTTCGAGAGAGAACGGAGCCAACATGCTCTGGGTAATAAATCAGGGTGTGTAGAAAAATCTACAATAATACAGTTGATTAAGGTTTCAATCCGAAAAGCACTCGAATGACGAGTAAGGTAAATCACCAGGTATAACAGTGACAAATGCCTAAGGGCAAGGTAACATATGTGACATAAAGGTCGCCTGACGAGGCAGCATCGACGGGTGCAATAAAAGGTAGAACAAGACAAATAACAACAAGGTATACAAAGTGATAATTAAATACAGTATCACCCAGGTTATGAATTAAATAAACGGAGGTGAAATAATTCACTCTCCCAGGTAAATCAACTGTGAAAATAAAATCATTAAATAAAAGAGAATCGGAGGGAACGATTTTATAAATGATACGAAATCAAAATTCCGGAGAAGTGGCAACCCTGTACTCGAATGAACCTCGCAAGGCAGAGAAAAACGTTGAATAGTTAAACAGACAGACATTTCCGCCAAACCCGGATAGTCTGTAACCGAAATAAAAGTAAAACGAAATAATAAGACATTTCCGCAATATACCGGATAGTTTGTAAACGAAACAAAAACAAAACGAAAGCACAGGTGTGCAAAAGAGTGGAATCCGAAATGGATTAGAGTTTGAAACATACATGAAAGGGATCTCTCTTCGCTTTCCATTTTTTTGTACTCTCTATGCAAAATCACAGCCCATTTCACCATTCACCATTTTACGCCCTTACAAACGAATTCTCTCGCTCATCACTCGCTTTTAGATATCAGACAGGAAGCCAACAGTTGACCACAAGTCTCAGTAAATTTCCCTGCTTTTCCGAAAGAAATCCCAATCAACCGAGATACGACGAGTCACAGTAGGTTCTTTTGCGCATCCGTTTCGGCCATAGTAATCCTGGCATACCTCAATCAAAGAGCAGGGGTGACTACGGTAAAAACAACGGTAAACACAACGAGGAAAACACAACGGTCCTATTAGGGGAAACCCAGAGGTAAATAGACGATCACATAGTGGCTTTTCGCCACAGAGCTTGAGGCCCGGGTCCTCTCTGTTACAGTGGCTACTTTATGTCGATATTCTTGAGTTCAATAGATCGGAGGCCCATTTACTTATATTTGTTATTGAGACAAAGATTTCCTTATTTTTTACATTTATCAAAAAGTCACTTGTGCTCATTTGGCAGCTTTTGAACAGGCTGTATATGAATAAAACACGTTCATATCATCGTTCTAAGCATCATGCCTTGCTGTTTAATGCAGATAGTTATAACTACAATGTTTGAATCTAATCTGAGAGTCTCTAGTTACAGCCTTGATGTTTCCAAGAGAAATAATCCTAATGTCAATTTATATAATCTACTGCGGTTGTCCTGAATCCTGAGGAGTCTTCCATTATCTCGCGGAAGCTTAAAGCCCACGGGAGCGGTATGAAGTTTTATTTTATTAAGGACTATCTAGAATTTGGAAGCTCTCCACGTCTTCACATATACTCAATTATTAGGTATAAGGGACTCTTTTTCGGATATTTCCATGTTACCCAACTTGAAATCACTGCTGGGGATTACCGGAACGGTTACATCCCTTCATTTGAGATTCGCTCCCATGCAGTGATCATCAAATTTATAAAAAATGAAGTTCGATCAAAGTGGTACTTTCTGAAGAAGACTGTTTATTTGGATTTTTTTCTGTGGCGAATAGAATTTTTTCATCTGTCAAGTGCTATTATTAACTAATTCTAATTAACTTTATGCAGATTCTCCATGTCTACTGTTTGTAAAGGGCACTGGTTAGATACTTTCTGAACAAATAATTGCAAGAAATTATCAATTTTTTGTTTTTATTTACTGGCTTGCCTTGATGATTATACCTTAGGGAAGCAATCCGAAAAATTTAAATCGACAAAAAATAACTTTCTGGATGAAAGCGACCCTGTTGGAATTTATGTATGGTTCTGTTTGGGATATTAATAGAAATCCATCTAGTCTTTTATCAGACAATGAAAAACCCAGGCTGTATCCTCTGATATGCGGTTTTAATGCGATGAACATTAATTTGAAGATAGACTTCCAGAGAGAGAGACTCTCTTGAAAATAAACCAACTAAAAACTGACAGATAATCTCTCTTTTAACTAACCCACCTGTCGAGACAGTACAGTAGTAGTTGCGAGCTATACATCCCTCATTACTTAAGAGGAACGTACGCCGTCAGGTTTGGAGCATCTGCGCGGTAAATTGTTCTGCTGATTAAGGCTAGCGGATCAGCTAACCAGGAAAAGTTCTTGATTGGTTTATTTGGTTTATTAAAATTGGTTTATGGCATAATAATAACTGGTGCATTTCGAGCAGACATACTGTTAAACTAGTCGTTTGATACTAGTTAAAACTAATAACGTTTGCCGCATTCGCTAAACGTTCTCAATTACCTACTGCTAGAGCGAATTGCTTTCTAAACTTGAGAATAATAATTGAAAAAGTGTCAGATGCAACTCATACATTAATCAGGAGGGCGATAGCTGCAGTCAAATCGATGAACTGTTATTTTAAATCTAGTAAATAGGTTAAGGAATCCATAATACTAGGTAGAAAGATGGCGAAAAAATGCCTTGTATCGTGTAGGGGGTCTGTGCGAGTAAGTTAAGACAGTGCGAGACAGTTAAGATAAAGTATTTAAGATAAGGTATCTTTCTCACGCACACACACCAAAGTAGAGAGTTCAAATTTGGCGCCAATTTCCTAAAGTAATGTGAAACTCTCTCCTGCTCGAAAAGTAGTAATTTAAAAAGAGAAAAAGGTAATAGAGTGGGATGCCAGATACTTTATTTAATTTTGAATTTTTATGTTTTCTGAAAAGTATCATAAGCTATAAAAAAAGTATCAAGAATTCACTCAGGGTTTTACTTGTTTCTATTTTCTTTATACTATTTTTGTCAAGGTTATCCCTATGTTGAAAAAGCCTTGAATTCGATGAAAATTGTATTTACATTTCACTAATTTCACTTCTAGTTTTCTGGCTTTCCGTCTTTTCCGTCTTTCAATAACTGAGGGGACCAAAATCTGACGTTAAGAGAAATTCAAGTTTGATGATGTTCAGCTCGCCGGCCTTCTTTCTAACTCAGTTTCCAGGAAATATGTAAAATTTGGGGGTACTTACAGGATCTTTGGTAGAATATCGGCGTCTGCATTAAGTTACCTTCTACCTCGAGTCGATTCATCGGCTGAAATCGATTATTTGAACTAGGCAGTGTGCTTTTCCAATAGGTCGGGTATTGTTTCGCCTAGGCTGGAGACGGTGGTATAACAGACAATTGCCCGTATTCACAAACGATAATTTCCTAAATAATTACGTAATCAATTATCCCCATCTCATTCTATTGCAAAAAAACTGCATATCTCCATCTCACTCATTTAAATAATTACGTAATTATTTAGGAAATTATCGTTTGTGAATACGGGCAAATGTCGTTTAAATAACGAAACATCAAAGTATATAGGTACTTAGGTACTTATTTGGTTCACGGCCGGTTATTACTATTATTAATGTTCATTTAAACGACAAAAGACCGGGTACGTAGGCACCTAGGTACAAAAGCATAGGTACACAAGTACGAAGCGTGGGGACGTAGGTGCGTCTTTAAATCTCGATCGATAATTTATATAATTATTTTTAAACCCAGCTACCTACTACTAACTATGTTTGAGGTAAATGAGAACCGTTTTAATTAGAGATACGATCCGCTTTAAGGTAACATATCTGATGATTTATACAGGTGTAGGTAGGTGGCGTCGCAAAATGGCCGATGTCGCGATTATTATAATTCACACATTAAATAAACTCGGATGTCCGTTTTCTGTTACGTCGGGTTATAAAGGTCACTCCGGCTTGTTAATTAAAACGCTATTAGATAAGATAAAATGTACTTTAGATATTTAAAGAGATAAAGGAAGATATCCCTATTTAATAGAGAAAATTCGCAGAGATGCGATCAGCGCTTCTACTCGCTTCGCGATTCTCTTCAGGAGTCCTGCTCATCCATCCGTTCCGGACGTTCTGCTAGCGTCTTTCCATCATGACATCATTTTCAGCAAATCCACGTACTCCCTGCTGTATCTTTCTTCATTTCATGGATTTTACTTATTGCGCTTGACTCTCCTATACTGTTTGTTGCGCTTTTAGGTCGCTGTTTGCTTGTTAAGCGGGATCTATGAATTTATAAAGTCATAGGCAGAATTATATATTCTAGGCACGGTCGCTAGAAGATAGAAGTCGCTAACCTTTTCAAGCTAGTTATTATTTTAACAGTGAGATTTTCTCGCGCTAATTACTTTAATGCCGATAGGTTGTTACAATCTCCCAAATGAAAGAAAAGAAAATATTTATGTTCGACTTGACAAGACGGATTTAGAGAAGGGGACTTGCGGATCATTGGGTTGGCATCTGAACGGACACTGAGCACGCAGCACAAGCACCGAGTTTCAAATCCAGCTTTGAAGAGCGCATCGTGTGAAGCCAATAGTTGAAAAAGCCATCACGACATCTACTCCCGGAGCACGCTTGAAATCCATCAGCTAAATAAATCAGACAATCCCGCAGGAAAAATAGCATCATGTGAAGGGGGCTTAGTTATTGTCCAATGAAGAGGGTTGCAAATAGGTATGAGTAACTGCAGTGTGAGCGGTTATCGCTGGCCCCGCAGCGAGTATGGGATACAAGTTCCATCCATGTAGTAGAGTCCATTAGAGCTGCTGTCTGGCAATAGTTTGAATTAGTTTAATTAGCATCAGGCGATGGAGAAGTGTCCAATTTTGTCCGAGACTATACCAGAAAATAAATATTTGCAAATAAAAACTTTGTTGCTCTGAATCTGTATTATTTCAAGGAACTCTATCCCTCCAGCCAATCTCGTTATAATATTATGACAACCGCCTTGTAGGATTATGAATTAATGCATTCGTCAGGAGTAGGGGGAATCACTTGAGTACGTGGCTCGCAGTAGGTGATGCGTACTTTCAAATCATTTTTTTTGGATTTTGTCAACTATTATAATGTAAATAGGTCACCGAAATATGAAAATATTTGACTCTAGTCTGCTCCAATCCCATGATATTCGTGCATTTTTCATTTCGTTTTCGACTTCTACTTCAAAGTTATGTATGTTTATTCGCGACGAATCTCCTTGAATAAGTACCTTCAAAAATTCATGACGTACACTATACCAATATTCTCGTATTTGCAAGACCTCCCTACAAAGGAAGCCGTCGACTTTCGACTTTCATGAGTGACTATGTCGCCTCTTAACTCTCTTTCTAAATTCCTTCGCAGTGTAACTTGCCCGAGCGCCACAAAGGTCGCAGGAAGTGTAAGAATCGACTTCTCTCTTGTTCTCTGCCGCATGCAATGCCTCCGCTGGGAGTTGCAGGATGAAATCAATGCTCCTGTGAAAGAGTGAAGCCAGTTCCATATTAAAACTCCGCACTGCTGTATCAGGAATAATTTGCATAGCTCACTGCCTATCGGTGTTACTAGCGCCCCCCTGTGTTTAGTATTCTGGGGAAATTCAGAGCAAAGTGTATGGGCTTCCTACTACTTATTAACAAGAGTTCAGTGATTTAGGGTTTATATCTGCTTGGGTTTAAAATGAAATGCAAATTCAGCGTAAAAGAACGAAACAATCAGAGGAATCTTCAATTTAAAAAATCAAAAACCAGAAGGGAAAGTACCTTCTAAATTACATGTTGTTTTTTTCTTATTTGTGTAAATATATTAGGGTTGGCCAGATATTCACTATTTTTAAATACACGGGGGTTCGACTTACGTCATTGGATGCACCCCAGGCTGCCAAAACGCATGCCAACAACTACTAAGTGCACTGCCCCCTGGTGTGCGTGGATGTAGGAGAATGCCCACTATCCAAAGCTTGACAAATTACAAAGCAATATGCAAGTGAGTCAGGGGTGGAAATTGTAGTCAGGGGTGGAAATCTTTTGTCAAGCTATTATTGTGCTTATAAGAAAAATTTTCTGAAAAGGTCACCTTTCTGAATGGCAATGAAATTTTTTGAGGTCATTATATACATCCGCGGCTCCTACAGTTTCACTATGGCACCTATATGTATAGGGGTGGAGGACATACCTATAGTAACACCAGGAAGGTATTAATTTGTTTTGCAAATGAAAGATAAGCGAACAAAGGGGCATCAAAAGAAGAACTTCCTGAGTGCGGGCCTGTTTAGAACAGCGAAAATCACAATAAACATGCAAGGTCAGAGTGTCGAGTGGACGGCGGAAACTCGTAATATTAACACCAGAGCCGGTCTGGTAACATGCGCAACATACATGGCATGCAAACGTAGTCGGAATATAATAGCGAGCGATATCGCGTATTTTGGAATATAAATGCAAAATAAATGCAAAATTCAAAATAAAAACTGTGCTATTGTTAATCTCGAAGATATTCCTTGTCCTGAAAGTGAAAAAAAAATAGAAATTCGACCGTAGTGCCAAAGAAGCCTTAGTGGTGACCTTGATATTAGTTTGCAATGGCTGTTTTTAGCTTCTTACCCACCCAGCACCCCTATTTCGCTCCTCGGTCCCGAAAAAATTGATGAAACGTAGGAGCCGCGGTTGTATACAATTACTCTTTTTGAATTATGAGTATACCTATTAGGCAGCACCACGAAGAAGTTCGCACTTATTCAGGTCACATAAAAAGAAAATATGAAAATTGATTGATCGTCAATGACAACTTTACATCAAAATAAACGTTACCAACCCTTATCTATTTAAAAAATGAAGATTCTAATTATAGAAAATGGTGGATCACGCTGTATCAGGGGCTGTTTAAATAATACAGCATAATTTTATACCAAATTCATAATGAAGATATAGGAAATAAGTCGAACGTGGAAAAGAATTAAATTGGCGGCTAAGAGCGTAAATTTCATCGAAAGAAAACAACTGTTACTACCTACAAGAAAGCATTATTTCAGTCGAAAGGATAAGCGAAATTCTTCCAATCCAGTTGAGTATGTATAAATCATTTTAACCCACAAAAACAGCTTTTTGATGTTAAACGATTTTGAGATGAAAACTACATTTCAGCCATGCAAATATTGAAAATTTGTTCTTACATTGGTTAAATTCTGGAAGGTATCGTATGGATTCTGCGGTACAGGTGTGGAAAAGAAAGAGGGTGAACTGTTTGTTTCGGTTTGATGCATGATTTATATTGTTTGACCGTTACTCATTCATGTTACATCAAAAAATATTGTAATTTTTTTTAAACTTTCAAAAGTTTTGTCACCTGCTCCCTTTAGTGAAAAATATCTTAAATTGATTATTTCGAATTTAAAATTGAAACGAACTATTTAACCCCTAGAGGGGAAAAATAGTCGCTGAGAGCATGAGACAAGAAAAAAACAAGGGTCGTAGGTTGAGTCGCTAGTCTAAGAGGGTCAACAATAACAAGCAGGTCAGCAGAACAACAGGTACTCTTTATTGAAAAATATAAAATATATCACAGTTATTAATTTAAAAAAAATCGCAGATGTTAATATCACAGACTCTTGAGCACGGTTAACAAATAAATAAAGCAAGAGCGTGTAGTATATCCGAATGAACTGATCGATTAAATTGGGGAGGCAAAGGCACTTAGCTTCGCAGGGTCTCCGGTGTGAGGGTGGAAGTTTAGTTGGTGGTAAACTTCTCAGGTGTCTCAGGTAACAATAGGAGAAAATCCGCAGGTGAAAGAATTGCCTCCAAGAAAAAAATTGCCTCCAGGGAAAAAATTTCCTCCAGGGAAAAAATTGCCTCCAAGGAAAAAGCAAGCCAAAAACGTGAGGGATGGTTATTATAATGAACAGTAAATTCAAGACGCCATTGTCTATTATTCGCAACAGGTATTTGCGTGGTCCTTCCTGAGCGAATTTCCAGGAGAGAAAAAAAGGTGAAAACGCAGGTATGATGATGAAACGCACCTGATTCCAACTCGACAGTCGAGGTCGACGAGTCGCAGTAGACGAACTCGAGGCCTCCAGTCGGCCGTGCTTGCGTCGCCCTAAAAACCACCATCACTCACTCACTGCGCGCACCCGCCGTTGTCTCCGTGTCGCTGGCATTTGGCCGGTACGTACAAAATGTACGTTACAAAATTACTGATAAATTATTGCAGCAAGTGTTTCAATTCGTTGGATGCACCATCTTTTTTCAGGTGCACTTTTCCTTTTATTAGTTTTTCCTCCAATATAAATTAGTTTCTGTGATTATTTCTATAAATAATAGTAGCATAGTTTCTATAAATTTCTCATTGCATAATTACGGATTAGTTGTGAACTCAGATCGAGTAAGTTTGTTTTGTGCTAGTTAATTCATTCTCAATCGGTGGTGATGTTGTAATAAGCTTAACAGGTTTGTCGATCTAATTTTTGTTGTTCGATAGCAACTATATGCTATCATTTCCCTTAGCAGGAAGTTCAGTTGCCGAGGTGATATCGTAAAGGCAGAGGTGCGTAAAATATTCCGAGCAATGCCTTCCATGCGAATTTTAAACAACCCAATTAATACTCATTAATTATTAAGAAGTCATGCTAGTATGTTTAATGAAGTTTTAATTAAGTTTCTGTAATTTTCAATGTGTTGCCTCTTAACTTTATCTTTTTCCTTTAGTTTTTTAGTATATTTGCTTTTCTCTTTGGTTTTTATCATGGTAATAATGATAGGACTTGATGGTGTATCCTATCATCTTTTGTGACTAGAGCATGAGGGCGAAATTCGGGGTGCAGCAGCGTCCTCACCTTGCTTGAAGCATTAGACTCGTCCAGTACCTTCCAGAGTAAACGTTTAAGTACTTAAGGTACAGTGAGCGGCCATTTAAGTAGCCGAAGTAGCCCATGGAAAATAATAGAAGCGAAAGATCTGTGGCTGTCGAGGTAATGCGAGGAGATCGAGGAAGGTGAAAGGAGATACGACTAGGTACCACAATTTTGCATAAACTGATGGCATAAATAAAGAAAAAACCAAGAGAATCCATACTGCCTAATGGATGCTTATGGGAACCGAAAATCTGAGAGCTCAAAACTAATTTAAAGGTGGGAGACTATAAGGGAACTTTTCGATGCCGAACGAACAGAAAAACGCAGTAGATATGGCGACATTTACGACCACTCCATCATGATATCTGAATAGAGAGAGCTTTTCTATCCTTATAAAGAACGAGAGAACCGCAGGCCCTGACAACATCTTCAGAGAAATCCTAAAACTCTTATGTACAACAAATCATTACTTTCTTGGCATCCTGACAACCCGTTTTAACACCATTAATGGTAGCCGGAAAATTTCTGAGAATTGGACTGAGAATTGGAGGCCTGGAAAACAACAGAGACAACTTTAACACGCTAGATGCCTTCGAAATGTGGATTAATCGGCGCATTCTCCGGATACCCTGATGGACTGACCGCATAACCAATGCGGAAGTTATAAGAAGGATAGGAAAGGACCAAGAGATCATCCTTAAAGTGAAGAGATGCAAACTTCAATACTTTGGACACGTTATCAGACACGATAGATACCATATTAAAAAGCCGAAGTATACTCAAAAGTCACAACAAACCGTAGGTAGGTAGGTCTTAATGAGTATAAAGCAAATCAATAGCCTGTCGCATTGGAGTCGGGTTTTAACCCATCGTCCTGACAGTTGTCAAGTCTGGAGCGCCCGAAAACCCAAATAAAGAGTTTCTCGACTCAGGCAGCAACACACATCCAACCAGACTACCAAAAGCACGGACGGCCGTTTCGGTCTCATTAGACCTCGTCAGCGTACTATATTGGAGAGTCCGGAAGGATATGAATCGCTGCATGAATCGAAAACCCTATATGGAATCTCATTCAGCCGGTTACCAGTGACCTCGAGACAGAGCGACATCTATCAAGAGAAACAACAGGCTCCCAGCCAGACAAAACTCCAGTGTGTATTATGGGTTGCAGACACTCCAGGGGCTACGAGACTGACATCAGAAATGCATATTAAAAAGCCGAAGTATACTCAAAAGTCACAACAAACCGTAGGTAGGTAGGTCTTAATGAGTAAAAAGCAAATCAATAGCCTGTCGCAATTGGAGTCGGGTTTTAACCCATCGTCCTGACAGTTGTCAAGTCTGGAGCGCCCGAAAACCCAAATAAAGAGTTTCTCGACTCAGGCAGCAACACACATCCAACCAGACTACCAAAAGCACGGACGGCCGTCTCGGTCTCATTAGACCTCGTCAGCGTACTATATTGGAGGAGTCCGGAAGGATATAAATCGCTGCATGAATCGAAAACCCTATATGGAATCTCATTCAGCCGGTTACCAGTGACCTCGAGACAGAGCGACATCTATCAAGAGAAACAACAGGCTCCCAGCCAGACAAAACTCCAGTGTGTATTATGGGTTGCAGACACTCCAGGGGCTACGAGACTGACATCAGAAATGCATATTAAAAAGCCGAAGTATACTCAAAAGTCACAACAAACCGTAGGTAGGTAGGTCTTAATGAGTATAAAGCAAATCAATAGCCTGTCGCATTGGAGTCGGGTTTTAACCCATCGTCCTGACAGTTGTCAAGTCTGGAGCGCCCGAAAACCCAAATAAAGAGTTTCTCGACTCAGGCAGCAACACACATCCAACCAGACTACCAAAAGCACGGACGGCCGTTTCGGTCTCATTAGACCTCGTCAGCGTACTATATTGGAGAGTCCGGAAGGATATGAATCGCTGCATGAATCGAAAACCCTATATGGAATCTCATTCAGCCGGTTACCAGTGACCTCGAGATAGATAGATACCGTCTGTTGCAGTTAATAATCCAAGGCAAGGTGGACAGTAAGAGAGGACCGGGAAGAAGACGACATTCGTGGATGCAGAATCTTCGTCAGTGGTTTGGACAATCATCCGTTCAGCTATTAAGGAACGCCGTAAACAAAGTTAAAGTTGCCATGTTGATAGATAACGTCCGCAGCGGATACCGGTGATATCGAAAATTTCAGTTTGATTCAATTTAAAGCAATTTTGACAGATTTTTTTACCTAGGCCCCACTGGTTAACTAATGACTCAAACTCAAAATTTTCTGGTAGAAGTCTATATCTTGTGATACGTTCTTCTTATTCTGTTAGTTTTATTGAAAATTTATGTTTAGTTTTTCAAATATAGGTGATCAAAAAGAAAACAGCAGTTTTGAAACGATTTGACTGATATTTCGCAAATGCAATATCGGACCCCTCCAAATATCTAACAACAAAAACTGCGACCTGAAATGGGGGGAAAACTTTTTTATTGAAGTTCACGTCAATTTGAATTGATCAAGATCCTGCAATTCTAAATTATTAACCAATAAGTAAGCGGTACGGCAAAAAGGAGATAGAAGGGTGTAACGAAGTACTTGCCCCCCTTTAAGTAATTATCTCTATACATGCAAAGCTCTGATCGGATTTATCCAGAAGCCTGGTGCAATCAGCACAAGCTCAATAAAGCGTTTATTTAATTAAGTATAATACTATCAGATTACGTACTAACTGTTGCAATGATACAGACTCCGGTAATCACCTATACCTAGTTTTATCATTAGATAACGGAGAATAATTACACTACATTTACCTAACTGATGGTAATCTCATTAATTCCTATTATCGGTTTATTCGTAACAGATACATAATGGGAAAATTTAGACTAGTGTTATACGTGATTATATTCCCCTAAGCATTAGAAAACAATATATTTTACAATACAATAATTTTATTACAAAAAGTGTGCATAAAAACCAAAAGGGTGTAATCATATCAAAAATAAAGAAAAGTTTCTTCCATATTTTTTACCAAAAGCTCCCTCTTACATCTTTCTGAAATTTAGGGTTAAAATTTTGTTTCGTTTTCTTTTCAAAGTCTGGTTTGAATAAAGAAATAAAATCCATGATAAGGGTTGTAAAATTGAAGAGTCTTTTATTTATGGTAGTCGTGATCATCCCCTAACGTTCCTATCAGCAATTATTTACATAATTTCACAATTAAATTTTTTCTTTTTTAAATTTAAAGTCTTCCACGTTTAAGACAGGTCAAGGATAAACTAAAGACTTAAGAAGACCAAAGGCAAAAACCCACTGCTGGACTCAATGCCAGATTTACCGAGAAGCAATAGCGCACTTACGGGAGGCCCCGCAATTCGGGGAGAGGGAGGGAGGGGAGCAAATCGCGTGAAGAAAAAAAAATAAAAAAAACAGCAAACAGTTTGTGACTGTAAGAAAATTTTAAAGCGGTAAAATTGTGTGACGATGAACTATGAAAAATGTTTGCCTTCAGTGCTATTTCCGGGGTACCTCGATCTCTCAATCTCTCAACCGACCTTACGCCCCCCCCCCTGCCTTACTGAACTTACAATAAATTCTGAGATGTAGGAGAGCAATAATTTAATACTGAGGACCCATTCATAAACCAGTTTTACTTAATGTGGCACTTCTTCAAATACGCTAGGAAGTTTTTTTTATAAGTAATTGTGAAGAAATTTTGCAGTAGATCTCCTTGAAAGGCTGCCATCATTCGTGACCTTGTAATCCGTACAAAATTAACTTTTATAACTTTTATGGGAAAATATCAACAGACGACAAAAAATTATGCGAAAAATAACACAAGTTTTCAACATTTTTTCCCATTTTTGTGCAGTCTTCAGTGGCTTAGGTTTGCAGCGTGCCTTGCACGCTACGTTTTCTTTTTCAAAATTTTAATTCTCGATTTGGAATATTTTTATAAAGTTCAGAAAAGTTATGATTGACTGTACATTTTCGCTGATGTAGGAGGCTGTATTAGGCAAAGATCACGAACGAACACCTGACAGCTATTAAGAAATTCTTGTCTTTGTTATTTAAGTAAGACGTAGAAAACATGTCTGGTCGATTTTCTGTCCCGGTTCTGGGTTTTCAGAGTTTGAAAAGTATATCATCTTATGCGAATTAATTTTCCGCGTCTAATGAGACCACTCTCATCTTGCTACTCAAGATTTCCGATTAGTTATCCAGATAAAACCTAAAAGATTATTTCTTTGGGTGTGGGTTAAAAAAACATGAAACGATAGTTGAGGAAACATATAAAAAAAACTTGCGTTTTGTTCTGGGACACGACAAGCCTCGAGTATAAGCGGATTCACGATTGTGAAATTTAAGTTTGGATATAGGGAGAACGGGAGAGGTTGATCGTACTGCCGAGGGTGTACTAGAGTATATGAGAATCGATCCGTCAATGTCGCGTGCGAGTTTTAAGTGTTGCATACTGTCGATGATGATATTTGGAGTGAAAGTGGGTCACCAAGTTCGGTTGGACAGTGGTTAAGGCGCATGCGATAGCGTCATCCCCAAAAAATTATAAAGGGAGGTAAAGGACGCTTCAGGTTCATTTTCCGGTCTAAATTCGACAGGTCATGTAGCTTGTCTACAAGTTCGTAAATTAGTATTAGTCCCTTGTGTGAGACGTTATTATGGTGAAGTTGTTTCCGTGAAAGATGCAGTCTTACGTGAGTAATCTTTTGAATTTAATTTTGGTCATTATAACTAATGTTCGCTTTCTTGTCTTTACAGACAAGGGACGTGGGTTTAGACGTAGTTTTGGACGTGGTTTTGGACTTACGTACTACTAGATTAAGTTTTTGAACGTAGTCTTGGACGTAGTCTTGGACATAGTCTTGGACGTGGGTTTAGACGTAGTTTTGGACGTAGTTTTGAATGTAGTTTTGAACTTTAGTTTTGATTCACTTTTGAGTTTCAAGTTCTAGAATGTTAGGTCCCGACTTCCAGTTTTGATTTTTAACTACTAATTTCCGATTTCCAGTTTTTGATTTCGATCTTTGAATTTCTAAGTTTTAACTTTTGATTCCTGAATTTTAATTTCGAACTTCTAGTTTCTGAGTTTTGAGTTCCAACTTTCAATTTTCTAATTTACACGGAAGTTTACATAAAGATTCGATCATGTGGAGGCTTATGTAGGTACCTACCTAGGTAGGTATACTAACCTGTGTGAAGGGTGATGTTTGAAGAAGCTTGGAGAAATAAAGAAGAGTGGTGGAGTTTAGTTTGTAGACATGGAAGGTTTCATCAGGCAGAGGTCCTAGTACGTTGCTATTTGGTCATCACAAGGTAGCAGGGAGAGCAGTCCAGCTCATCCGGCACCTAGAGCATCCACCAAGGGGTGCTAACACCAGTGCAAAGGCAGTTCCAGCAACCATGCCGGTCTAGTCTTTGATCATCGCGCTTAGGTTAGAGGAACCTTAGTTCGTCAGTTTTTTGAGATGGAGTTTTGAAGAATAAGGTATGTCTTTATGAGTGAATAAACTTTTGCTATTTTCCGATAATCAAGAAAATTAAATAAATTCAAGTACAGTGTTTAATTGATTTCATCACCTATGACTTTCTAAGTGAATTTGATTTTTGATAATATGTTATGAACTTTTATTGTGGTCAATGAGTGACTAATGTAATGGTTATGTGTAAAAATAATTTATTAAATTTATCGTGTGTGTTTAGGATTTTGAGTTAGAGATGATCATTTTGCAAATTAAATTTTGAATTTCAGATTTTGTAGGTAGATACCGATTTTTATATTGAAACTTTTGCTTAAGATAAATTTGAATTTTTGATAAATAATCTCTGATCTAACTCCGAGTTCTATTCAGAATCATACCTATGTGTTATAGTTTAGAAATTGTTTAATAGAATTTGAGCTTTGGAAATTTTTATCTGAACTATTGAAATGATATAGGTACCTATCTTGAATTTTAATCATGTAAGTTTGGTATCATTGGTAATAAGGTAATATTTATGTTCGAATATTTGAGTCAGGATGACTGATTTTAATTATTAAATTGATTGTTGATATGTAAGATCTATTGGTGATTGCCAGTCTATTGTACTGATGATGAAATTGATTTTAATAAATCTTTGTATTAAAATTCAACAATTTTAGAGTTTTGAGTATCAACCCTCCTCATGTTCTTTTAAATTATTTATTCAATCAGTAGAGTAACATCAAGAATAAGGCGATATATCCTGGTATATTTTGGTGAGGTTTATTAATTTTTGGTTATTGTTTTTAAAATTGTTAGGAGTTACTACGGGTCCAGTCTGGTTCGGTGAATGCTGGATTTTCCAGAGGAAGGCCACATTTATCTGTCCCGGGCTGGATAATCACAACGAATCTTTTGTTTAAGTTTGGTTTTGGTTTGATACTTTGGAAATTTTAGACGATCACTTTTCAAAATTTAAAATTTATTTTCTTTCGACATTTAGAATATTTGGGTGGGGCATTCGAAATTTGATATGTCCTACTCGACAGGCCAATGTGGCTAATGTTACAAATTTGCCTGGTCACATTGAGATCTGTCAATAGCCACCTCCTTCCTTTCGGGGTTAAGGTAAGTGAATTATTTTTTTTTATTATTCAACTTTTTGAGTGGGAGTAAGCGAGGGGGAGGAAGGCTCCAAGCGGTGCGTGACCAGGATAAATCAATCTCCTTATTCTTTTTTCGAAAACTTTCTCAAACTTCGAGAAGAATTAATGAACATGAGGTGTTGGTGTTTTCATAATTTTTGAGAAAAACTTTTTCAAAATTTAGACAAGTAAAGACAAATACCTTTCTTAGTTGCGTAAAGTTTACAGATGGACTAAAACCAAAAGGTAAGGTTTGAAATTTTCAACGAAGGACTTCGAGGGAATTCAGACCTGTGGTATTTGAGTCCGTGTTGTTTTCTTTTTGACGTTTCAGCTTTTTAGGTTCCAGCCCAGACGGTGTGGTAAACCTGAAGATGTGGTTTTCGAGTTCGATAATTTTTTAATTTTTCAGCTTAGGTGGAGTTACAGATAGAATCAGCAACAATCTGATTTTTGAATTTTGGTTTTGGATAATTCTGTTAGGTCAGGTCAAGTCAACTAAGAAAAGGAACGACAATTTTCGTTTTCTTTGTTTCAGGTAAAGTTGGTTGAAAAGTCTTGTTTGAGAATTTTGAGGCAAAAATTTTTTTTGAGATAAATAGTGAAAATGGATTTCATTGAGGAAAATACTACAGTCGGTTTTGAGGTCGCTGATCTCAAGGTAGATGAGATGAAGTTATAAAATTTTGAGATAGGGTTCTTTTTCGTCCTTTTCCGCCCTGCACCGTCTAAAGCGAAAACTGACAGTCCTTTTTTTTTTATAGCAACATCATGAGCTTATTCTTTTTTGGTTTTTGGACCTCGGACAGGTGTATATCGTGTACACCAGTGAATGGTAGTTTTTATAAGGATGTTGATTATAGTTCTTTTGACCCAGTCGATTTTTCCAATCGACTTAAATGGCAGTCCGAAGTGAGCAAAGTTCCTAAACTTTATCCCCAAATCCAGGAGAAAATTAGAAAGTCTTTTGAGAAAAATGTTAAGAGGTATAACCTTCGTAGGCGAGAGGTTAATTATCAAGAAGGTGATAAAGTGTGGAAGAAAAACTTCGTTCTTTCCAAAGCGGTCGATAAGTTTTCTAAGAAATTAGCTCCAAAATATGTCCCGGCTATGATAAAGAAAATTAAAGGTACTGGTAAGGTTGTTGTTCTTTCAGATCTGTCAGGAAAAATCCTGGGAGATTTTCACGTAAGTGATATTAAACCGTTCGTTGAGAGTCAAGACAGCCAGTGTTAGTGTAGAGCGCGCTTTAGGGGTGACCTAGTTGTATTGTATTCAAGTTGGCGCCCCTAGTGTAAAGCTCCGTTCACACGCAAAGGCGAAATACATCCTATTTGTTTTTTAGTTTGAGAATTTAGAAAGAATTCGTTTAGTGTGTCAATAGTAAGTTTTTCAGTAAATTTAGTTACGGTTTTGGAGAAAAAATAAAGGTTGTTTAGAGTCAGGAGTTTTCGTAGAGGTTGAGTCGAGTTTAGAGAAAATCCTTTTATAGGTACTTAGGTTAAAATAATTTGAGACTGGTGATGTTAGCGTACAAATTAAATAAATTTAGCTAACCTACCAGTAAATGTTGTTGAGGTAGAGGTTGAGTTACACTTTAGTCATGGCCAGACTAATTTGTAAAATATTTTTAAACGGTCGCGTTGGAGCCCCATGCAAATAAGTGAGCTACGTGACTAGGCGTTGGGTTGAGTTGATTTAGGTGAGTTCTTAATTGAAAATTTCGAGTTCTGTTAGAGTTGATAATTGGCATAATCTAAATATAAATCTGAGCTGTTATCATCCTAACAGTAACTTTCAGGAACGATCCGTTGAGTAGAGTTGAGAATTGAGGTAGTTATAAAACTTTTAGGTTGAGATCTTGAAAAAAAAAAAGCTCCTGATGATAAAAATCTTTTCCATTCCTTTGATTAAGGTTAAGTCGAGGCAATATTTTTAGCTAGAGTTTGAGATTCAATAAGTACAGTTAGTTGAGATTTAAGAATTCTTTCAGTTGACACATTACCTTGAATATCTTTGATGGTGTTTAATTTTGGCGGAACAACATTAACCGGGTGGTTAATGAGTTATGATTGGAAATTAACTATACAGATTTTGACAAGGAATTTTGAGTTTTAAAAGTCTCTTCATTTGTAAGAACTTTTCAAGTTTGCTCTTTTGAGAACATTTGAGTAGTGTGACAGTTAAAAGTAAAAATCTTTCTCTTTGAAAATTTTTATTTCCTTAATAATTGAGATAGAGTTCGTTGGTAAGTAAAACCATATATAGGTCCAACGTTTGAGATTTGATTTTCTTTTCGAAAATTTTTATTCTTTAATAATTGAAATAGAGTTCGTTGGTAAGTAAAACCACATATAGGTCCAACGGTTGAGATTTGATTTTCTTTTTGAAAATTTTATTCTTTGAGATAGAGTTCATTGGTAAGTAAAACCACTTCATAGGTCCAATGATTGAGATTTGGTTTCTCGTTTGAAAATTTTCTTTAGACAATGACAACATCTTTGGGGTTATTTTTGGTACTTTCCACCCTGGTGCTACCTAAAGAGAAAGTATCCAGCCACTTTTGAAAATAGGTCCAGTGGCTGATTTCTTGTATATCTTTCTATACGCTTCTTTCCTTTCCTTTTTCGCCGTTTACGGCACACATATAAGTTCGTCTTTAATCTTTTTCCTATCTCTTTCAATCTAAATTTATAATAATTCATTTCTTCATAGCGGGTGAACGAACCACTTTGCAACATATACCATTTCGACATTTAATCTCTTTAGCCCTTTTTAAAGCAGAATATGCATAATACGTTTAAGAAGAAACCTTACATATATAAGGCATGTTCCTATATGCCATCCCTTTTTGGGCCATAATTTATAACATCCATTCTAATTATGAATGGCGGTTATCCTGGCCATTAGACCCGTCTCGGTAAATGAGAATTCTCTTGGACTTCTCCATCCATTTAAGGTTGGATCCAATTTCTTTTAGTCCTTCAAATATTAATTCAGTTTGGAGAATTATTTCCAAGTTCTTTTAAGTAAAGTAGGGACTTTACTCCCTATATTTTGACGTCAAGTTCCACCTTAGTCAACATATCAGTATAATTCTGAAGGTCTAACACATTTGTGTAAGTTTTAGAGTAATGAGTTGAGATAGTTTTGAGTCTTTGAGTTTAGGTGTCTGGGTAAGTCTCGACGGGTTCTTGAGTAAGAATGGCCGCACAGTTCCAGTACCACTTTGAGTCGTTCAGTAGAGAAATTTAGTGACGTAGGTCTCAGTAGAGGGAAATCTTGGAAAATTAAATCTGTCTCACTACTGATACTTAGCGTTTGCGTTAAAGAATTTTGAGAAATAAAATCCGAGTTGGAGTTTCAGAATTTCATCTATTCTTGTGCTTTTGATAACCACTTGACTGAATCTTGTTGAATAATTTGGACGTTTTTGGAAAACAATTTTGACATTTTTGAGTATAGATAATTTAGATATCCCGATTTTGACATTTTTGAGTATAGATAATTTAGATATCCCGGTTTCGACATTGCTGAGTGTGAACATTTTGGATATTTCGATTTTTGACATTTTGAGGTATGAATAATTTTGATTTGGAAGTGTCCAGATCAAAATACTTTGAGTATGAACAATTTTGACATTTGACCCGATTTAGACGTCTTGGAGTTTGAGGTATAAGTAGAACTCTTAGATTTAAAATTTCTTTAGGCTTTTCTATGTAGAAATTTAGTTTTGGCTTTTTTAGATTTGTCTATGATTTCCTCTGTTAGGAATCATATTTCGCTCCAAAGTCGTTAGGACGTTATTCTTAACTAACTAACGATCAAGGAAACCTTTTAGCTTTTGACGTTAAATCTCTAGTCGCAGGGAAACGCACTAGAGGGGTGTATTTTGGCATTTCCGGCCTCATAAGCGGAGAATTGCCCTGTCGTCTAGTCAGCTGCTTAGCCCCAGCTGATGAAGTAGGTGGTATTGTCTGGCGACATACCGACCATAGGGGCCGAATCTTTATGTCTTCGTCATCCTGGCAGTATTGCCAACTCACGAGTTTCGGTCACTGAATTTCCTTGAGGTGTTCAGGCAGACCCAACTCCTTGATTTTTTTTGTGTGTAGGACGAAGTCGGTAATCGATTGACGACAGCCAGAGTTTCTCTAATGGAGAACTCTGTTTCACATAATTTTAGTTTTATTTTAGGATGAGTATGGTGGTGGAGGTTATTGGTTCTGGTATAGTCTGTTCAACCAGAGGTTAGGGAAAATATTTAGCTTTCTTTTGAAAAATCTTTAGTTACAAGGTAGTGTACTAGAGGGGTGCATTATGTCATTTCCAGCCTTATAAATGGAAAGGGCCTGCCGTTTAGTCAGTTGTGGAGCCCCCGACTGATGAAGTAGGAGGTATAGTCTTGCGACATGCCAACCACAGGGGCCAATTATTTGAGCTTCGCTACATAGGCAAATATTGCCACCATAAGAGTTTTGTCTTTTTGAGTTCCTTCGTGTTCTCATAAGACTCAACTTACTTTATTGAATTATGTGTAGAGCGGAGTTAGTTTCCGAATAACGGCAGTCAGGTTTTCCTCCTGGGAGCCTGTTTAACCTAGTTTTAGTAACCAGAGTCCTACTGGCGGTTTCCGAGGTCAGGGCTCGCCCATATTGCTTTGTGTTTGAAACATGGAGTGTTTAAAACTTGTTCTTTCTGTCTTTTCGTTCGGTTTGTTGGGATTTGTTGATTGTTGATTCGAGAGGAGTTCTCTCGGAAAAGTTTCTTGTGGAGACTTTTCCTTCCTTTTTACAAGGGGGGGTGTGCAGCGTGCCTTGCACGCTACGTTTTCTTTTTCAAAATTTTAATTCTCGATTTGGAATATTTTTATAAAGTTCAGAAAAGTTATGATTGACTGTACATTTTCGCTGATGTAGGAGGCTGTATTAGGCAAAGATCACGAACGAACACCTGACAGCTATTAAGAAATTCTTGTCTTTGTTATTTAAGTAAGACGTAGAAAACATGTCTGGTCGATTTTCTGTCCCGGTTCTGGGTTTTCAGAGTTTGAAAAGTATATCATCTTATGCGAATTAATTTTCCGCGTCTAATGAGACCACTCTCATCTTGCTACTCAAGATTTCCGATTAGTTATCCAGATAAAACCTAAAAGATTATTTCTTTGGGTGTGGGTTAAAAAAACATGAAACGATAGTTGAGGAAACATATAAAAAAAACTTGCGTTTTGTTCTGGGACACGACAAGCCTCGAGTATAAGCGGATTCACGATTGTGAAATTTAAGTTTGGATATAGGGAGAACGGGAGAGGTTGATCGTACTGCCGAGGGTGTACTAGAGTATATGAGAATCGATCCGTCAATGTCGCGTGCGAGTTTTAAGTGTTGCATACTGTCGATGATGATATTTGGAGTGAAAGTGGGTCACCAAGTTCGGTTGGACAGTGGTTAAGGCGCATGCGATAGCGTCATCCCCAAAAAATTATAAAGGGAGGTAAAGGACGCTTCAGGTTCATTTTCCGGTCTAAATTCGACAGGTCATGTAGCTTGTCTACAAGTTCGTAAATTAGTATTAGTCCCTTGTGTGAGACGTTATTATGGTGAAGTTGTTTCCGTGAAAGATGCAGTCTTACGTGAGTAATCTTTTGAATTTAATTTTGGTCATTATAACTAATGTTCGCTTTCTTGTCTTTACAGACAAGGGACGTGGGTTTAGACGTAGTTTTGGACGTGGTTTTGGACTTACGTACTACTAGATTAAGTTTTTGAACGTAGTCTTGGACGTAGTCTTGGACATAGTCTTGGACGTGGGTTTAGACGTAGTTTTGGACGTAGTTTTGAATGTAGTTTTGAACTTTAGTTTTGATTCACTTTTGAGTTTCAAGTTCTAGAATGTTAGGTCCCGACTTCCAGTTTTGATTTTTAACTACTAATTTCCGATTTCCAGTTTTTGATTTCGATCTTTGAATTTCTAAGTTTTAACTTTTGATTCCTGAATTTTAATTTCGAACTTCTAGTTTCTGAGTTTTGAGTTCCAACTTTCAATTTTCTAATTTACACGGAAGTTTACATAAAGATTCGATCATGTGGAGGCTTATGTAGGTACCTACCTAGGTAGGTATACTAACCTGTGTGAAGGGTGATGTTTGAAGAAGCTTGGAGAAATAAAGAAGAGTGGTGGAGTTTAGTTTGTAGACATGGAAGGTTTCATCAGGCAGAGGTCCTAGTACGTTGATATTTGGTCATCACAAGGTAGCAGGGAGAGCAGTCCAGCTCATCCGGCACCTAGAGCATCCACCAAGGGGTGCTAACACCAGTGCAAAGGCAGTTCCAGCAACCATGCCGGTCTAGTCTTTGATCATCGCGCTTAGGTTAGAGGAACCTTAGTTCGTCAGTTTTTTGAGATGGAGTTTTGAAGAATAAGGTATGTCTTTATGAGTGAATAAACTTTTGCTATTTTCCGATAATCAAGAAAATTAAATAAATTCAAGTACAGTGTTTAATTGATTTCATCACCTATGACTTTCTAAGTGAATTTGATTTTTGATAATATGTTATGAACTTTTATTGTGGTCAATGAGTGACTAATGTAATGGTTATGTGTAAAAATAATTTATTAAATTTATCGTGTGTGTTTAGGATTTTGAGTTAGAGATGATCATTTTGCAAATTAAATTTTGAATTTCAGATTTTGTAGGTAGATACCGATTTTTATATTGAAACTTTTGCTTAAGATAAATTTGAATTTTTGATAAATAATCTCTGATCTAACTCCGAGTTCTATTCAGAATCATACCTATGTGTTATAGTTTAGAAATTGTTTAATAGAATTTGAGCTTTGGAAATTTTTATCTGAACTATTGAAATGATATAGGTACCTATCTTGAATTTTAATCATGTAAGTTTGGTATCATTGGTAATAAGGTAATATTTATGTTCGAATATTTGAGTCAGGATGACTGATTTTAATTATTAAATTGATTGTTGATATGTAAGATCTATTGGTGATTGCCAGTCTATTGTACTGATGATGAAATTGATTTTAATAAATCTTTGTATTAAAATTCAACAATTTTAGAGTTTTGAGTATCAACCCTCCTCATGTTCTTTTAAATTATTTATTCAATCAGTAGAGTAACATCAAGAATAAGGCGATATATCCTGGTATATTTTGGTGAGGTTTATTAATTTTTGGTTATTGTTTTTAAAATTGTTAGGAGTTACTACGGGTCCAGTCTGGTTCGGTGAATGCTGGATTTTCCAGAGGAAGGCCACATTTATCTGTCCCGGGCTGGATAATCACAACGAATCTTTTGTTTAAGTTTGGTTTTGGTTTGATACTTTGGAAATTTTAGACGATCACTTTTCAAAATTTAAAATTTATTTTCTTTCGACATTTAGAATATTTGGGTGGGGCATTCGAAATTTGATATGTCCTACTCGACAGGCCAATGTGGCTAATGTTACAAATTTGCCTGGTCACATTGAGATCTGTCAATAGCCACCTCCTTCCTTTCGGGGTTAAGGTAAGTGAATTATTTTTTTTTATTATTCAACTTTTTGAGTGGGAGTAAGCGAGGGGGAGGAAGGCTCCAGGTTCAAGGTTGCCGTGGTTGCAAAAGAGGCGGATTTTAGTAAAATTCTGACCATACAAGATTGGTATCAAATCTTGTTATATATTTTTTACTTATACAGAACTTGCAACATCCGCTACAGCCACGGAGATTAATGATACAAGTTAAATTAACCTTCCCGATGAATGACTCAAATTCCATACTCCAATTCGTTTATTGTGGGAGTTATCTGCTGTAGCTGTAATCAGCGCCGGATTACCCACAAGGCTACCTAGGCTGTAGCCTAGGGGCGCAAAGCTTGGTGGGGCGCCGGAGGCGCCCTTAAAATTTGTAAATGTGTAAATGCATAAATACTTAGGTACTAAAAATAATGAAATATACATTACATTTCCGAGTTAGGATAATATAATACCTACCTACTGCCCGCACGCAGGCGACAAGTTCTCATAGGGGCGGCGGGCGGGAAAAAAAAACATCTTAATTCATAACAATATTTAATTTTTATTTAATTATACAAGTATTTAATTGTATGGGGCTTGCCCTGTTGAAATTAGAATAAATAAATAAATAAACAATAACAAAAATTATCAAAATATCATGATAAAATAATTACTGGGTGGGTAGTATAAGCCAAGGAGACGGGGGGCGCGTGCAGGATCCTGGGCAACTTTTCACAATATTACATAATCAGGGCCTTTCTAACCACAGAATTAATAGGGCTGTAGGCAAGGGGCGCAAGCCTTTTGGTGGCGGATGTTTTTATTGAAGTATAATATTTTTTGTGATTATTTATTAGTCATTTAGTTATTATAGTTTTCACATCTCAGTACCTACATGTTTAACTAAGTAGTAGGAAATTGCGTAACTTTTAACATTGAAAATAATTTCGCTTGCAGCGCATTTTCTTTGGAGCCGGACATACAAAACTAGTGTTAAATTATTTAGAATTCATACTGCACTAACTTATTTGTAATCCATCAGTCGTCATTGGCTTATTCCCAGCGTTAGCTATCCTTTGCGCATTTCATCTGAGAAAAGGGCGCATTACTTTCAGTGGCCCATAGGCCCCAAATATCTTAGAACGGCTCTGGCCTGTACAGACTACCCGCGGAACGCTGAACCTGATTCATGTTCTTCTATAATAAAAGTAGGTACCTAGAGTTCTATACTATTTTCCTTTTCTTAAAAATTCGTGATACATATGCATGTCTGTCGTCCTTGAATCTTCGTCCTTGAATTGACGATATCGAACAACGAAGGCTTTGGCTATATTAAAACCAGATGGTGGCTCTAACCCAACTTCTATTCAACTCTATATATTATCCGGCGGACCTTTCCAATGCTTGAACGTAATGCGAAAATGTATAGCTAACAGTATAAATGCAGTTATTCCTTATAGTGTGATTAACATTTTTGCACTTGTTTTTTCAAAAATTTTCTCGGGGGGCAACCCCCGAACCTCCCTCATACCTCGGGGATACTCCGTACCCCCCAGACCCCCCGGTTGGACTCTATAATGCTACCATATCTTTGACATAATTCACTCACAAAAAGCGAAACAGAATTTACCTAATGAAATACCTACACATTTATTTCTATTAATGTCTAATTTTACATACAAAAAATTGCTCTTTGCCATTCCTTAGATAGAGATTTTTCCATAAACGGGGAGAGAGGGCGATAATTACTAAAATTCAACCAAAAAGGGGCGCTGTTATTTAATTAGCCTAGGGCGCTGCAAATCTGTAATCCGGCGCTGGCTGTAATAAACTCGAGACTTTGATCATGCCAAACAAGCAACAGCACCCGGCAGCAGCAGCAGAATCGGGAAACGTTTAAGCTAATAAATTATTTAATCATCGTGATCTCTCTAACGACTATACATTCAACCATCTGCAGTTGGACCTTTCGACTGGTACGTAAAAAATTACTCGACATGTCATTATAGACACGCCCATTCCCAGCTTTCGATCCTTATGGTCCGAACGCACGAGTACGACCCTTCGTTAAATAGTTATTTATGCAAACGACTGATTGACACAGCCAGTAATCAGAGTATGGATTCCTGGAACTCTTGAACAGGAATCAGAGAATTTATAGATTTTGTATGCATTTCTATTTACAGGCTCCAGCTTTTCTACAAATTTTTACAATAATAATAGCTTCTTTTGAGGCTCTAGACCAATGTTCTGGGATATATCAGTTATGAAGATTTTAGGGTTGCGTAAAAGTTTTAACACATAACTTTTTCGCCACTCGAAATTTTGGCATTTTGACAGCAAATAAAGCGCCAATGTTTATTTACACAAAAAAGGTGCCTACTTTTAGTCAAATGCTGTAGAAGGCATCGTTTTCGAGAAAAACTGCATTTTAATATCAAAAAAAAAAAACATACAAAAACATTTTCGAAAACGATGCGCTTACGGACCCAAGCTAATCAGGAACTTTTTCTGGAAATAAGTCGTTGAATCAACTCCTTTATTTTGTACATGTTGGTAGTTAAACACCCTGTATAAGTTCCAATTTGGGACCCACTAAGACAACAATAAGTGCCGGAGTGCTACATCGGCCTTATCAAAGACATGTAGGTACAAAACCATCACTACTCAAGTTGTGAGTCCTGCAGGTAAAAGCGAGATGTTTGAAATTGGGGTGGGAGTGCAATAAAGCTCCACTGCTTTTTACCGCTGTTATGGATTATCTCACAAAACACAAAAGCCGCTGCCTTGGTACATCCTTTATGCAGATGATGTGGTTCTGATCTCGGAAGTGAGGAAGAACTTCAGCAGAATTTTTACTCTTGGATAGATGCACTTGAGACAAATGATGGCCCTAAAATGAGTAGAAGCAAGACACATGCATTATAATTATTATGTGACAGAAAAATGCCTCTCTAGATCAAAAGGCAGATGTATAAGACCTGAGCTATTCTGTACGAGTCAGAGTACTGAGCGATAAACAAGCACCATTTAAGCAAGCTACACACAACATACATGCGAATGTTCCGCTGGTCAGAGAGTGTCATACTACTGGACAAAATCCGAAATGAGTAAACATAATAGGAAGCTTTAATAGTTGATAAGGTGAAAAAGAAACGCCTACGGTGGTTCGGCCACATCCACAGGCGCCCAAAAACGACCACGTGGTGATGCTTATCGAGAAAGACCTGAAAGAAGCCCACATACTGAATGGAGGATGCGGACAAGGAAGTCCAACCCCAAGTAGATGGTACAAGTTCTAAGATAAAGAAGAAGTAGGTATAAGTTATAGATATTTTATTCAAAGAATGTAAAAAAACAACGTACCTTACAACTAGACAACAATCTTTTATAGCGAATAGAAAAATGTATTATGTAAATAAATAACGCTCTAAATATCGTTAAGTTTCACAAAATATTGAAAAATTTCCTTAACCAATATTTACAAAAAAATAACATGATTTTTATAGCTCTACAACATCAACTTAACAATAATAATAACAGGAATACAATTTTCGGACTCCATACTTACAACGTATACAAATTTCCTCTTAAGTTGTTCTTCCATAACAATAAGTCTGTTAACTTTTTCGTCAAGGTACCTCTTCAACAAAAAATGCCAAAGCATCATGGTCATTTCCATTGTCTTTTGATTCTTCCAGTATTTGCTTCAACTTCGTGTCTATAATTTCCACCATGTTTTGGAGATTTTCCGCTTCTTATGTTGGCCTCTGCTGAAGAGCTAATATACTCAACGTCGTTGTTTCGATTGAACCGTTTTTGTCTGGCTAGTCCTACTGGCGCATATTTTGGAGCCTGTTTCGATTCTTCAACGTAAGGAGCGTATTCGGCATTTTGTTGACTTTCCTCGCCACCGTCGTCGTGATGACCGGCATGGTTATAGTCCCAGTAATGCTCTCCATACCCTCCATGTTTGTCACCCCATCTTACCTTCGATTAAAATTTTATTTTTAAAACATAACTAAATAATCTAACTGAAGGAAGCTTATGTACTAAGTTCAGTATTCCCATTATTACATCATAACTCACTAAAATTTTGGTACGATAGGAAGAGTTTTTGAGTGTTTTGATGTTAATTTTAAAGCATTATGTACTAAACTTCCTTCCTATTAATATATCAATAATAATTGTGAATCGTGTTAATTGTATAATAGTTTTTAAAAGTAGGTAGACGTCTAGATATTGAGTGATTTGTAAAGCGATCTAATTATAGAAGAACAACTTTACAATCAATTAGGAGTTGTCATTATAAAATAAAATACAGCAGATGTTCTCAAAAACTTCAAGTCACTGCAATAAATAATATGTTTCCAATAGGTGCATAAAAAAACGTATACTATCAGGGGGAAGACAAAAAACATTATTTTTTAATACTATGCCCAATGCAATACAAAAAAGCATGCAGAATTCAAGACAGAGGTTGCAATGAGTTGCCATGTAAAATTTTTTAAAGCTCTAACAAGTTCTATAATCATTATTTATTATAACGTCTTCAGAACCTCAAGAGGATAATAAGAACAGTCGACTGTAATTTTAGTAGGATCCACGAACATTGAACAATGCACCGCCATGAAAACATTTCCCTGCACACAATATATAGGTATCTGCTTTTCAGGTGAATGCCCATCTTTTGTTGATGGAATAATCAATCGACACGCTGGAGCGAATTCAATCTTTTACATATTCAAAACGTCTCCTGCTGTGATCAAAATAACGTGCTGAAATCACTCCTGAGAAGTAAAATGGCCCTTTTGCCGATTCTCGTCGCTCCGAGCTTGTCACTTCTGTGAAAGTCAACTTATTGGTGGGTGTACGATTACTTACGTCGAAAGGTCGAAAGGAAAATTTATGTTTATTTTTAGCTTTCTTGATTCCAGTTTATTAATTTATCTGAAAGATCTTATCGTGGAGAAATCACTCTTATAGGAGTTCCATCACTTTCCATTAGAATTTCATATAAGAATTCTACAAGATGAGCTATTTTTTGTAGCTTTTTATTTTGTCAAATTTTCAACCTTTTTAAATGTAACAATAAAAACATCGACGAATGATTCGAGAATATGACACTCTAAAATGGCAAAAATTTTATTTTTAGTTAATAAAATGCGTTTTAGAAAAATATATCCCAGTAGAAATTGACAAAGCTTGATGTAGTTTTTTTTTGTTATGTTTTACGGACCAGTTAGGGTGATGTGATCCCAAGTTAGCAACTTCGAAATCTTGGCAACGCACCACGCGAAAAAATTCGAAATTTTACGACTTTTTTCACTTTTTGTGAAGAGAAGTCTTAAACTAGGTACTTATGATTTTTTTGACAAACAATTTTCAGTACTTTCTTAAAGTTAATTAGTTTTGTAACAACCTAGATCCAACCTCAGCTCTATAAACCCCATAGAGAGAAGCTATGATCCTTCGAAGATGATCCATTTTTCTCTAAAATTCTCAATTTCATATTTTGCCTTCGTCCGGAGCAAATAATTTTGTCAAAATCGCTCATTCTATGAAAAAAGTCATTAAAAATAAAGTGTTTCAGGTTCGTGTCCTTCTTTAACTTCTTCAAGATCGTCCTCGTCTTCTTGTATCGAAATCAAGGCGACGTTATCGCATGATTTCCCTGAGCATTCAAGTATAGATCCGAGCATTTGAACCCAGCTTTAAGGCAAGTATACGCCCCCCTTCTTACATTTGCAGTACATGATTTTGGCCAGCTGTGGTGGGGTTTTCTCTTTGTGAGTTGTTAGTGAGATGAGAGCGCAGGAGCTCATTTTCCAATCCCACTCGGTGGGGTCCTTCTCTACCCTCAGCCACCTTTCCACTTGGAGGTAGGTGCGGAACGATGGAAAGAGGCAGCCTCTTCCTGAAGAACTGGAACCTCAGGTCCGTCAGTCTCTGAGTGGCTATAAAATCTCCGTAAAAAGCCACTAATGAAGAGACATTTTTCGCCACCTTCCGCAATACTCTCATTAATTGCATCTGTTAGAAGAAGATGGAAAAGGCTACTAAGTCCAGCGTCTTCTAAAATTGACCTCACAATTTCCTTTTTGAAAACGGTATGGGTGGTGTCACATTCAGTAAAAGCCTGAAGAAACAGTTCAAACCCACTGGGCACTTGTGTTAGACTGAATGCATCCTGCCTCATTTTTGCCACGTCCACATTTCTGAAAACTCAAATTGTGGTTGGTGAAACCCAACCGACAACGAGCAGATCCACGTCCTCTCAAACCACAATCACATAATCGTAGCTCGTTGTTTTCTCCAATGCCATCAGAAATTTCGGTCATTCGACAACATTTTCTTCTGGGGTACCTATTTTAAGTAATGATCGTAGAGGAGTCAAAAACAATTTCTCTGGAAGAAGCAGTATAACCTCTCAATCGCTCTGCATATTTTGTACTGCAAAAAATGGATCATCTTTGAACGCTCATAGCTTGATGGTCTCCATAGAGTGCTGCAGTTGTCTTGTAGAGCAAAAAGTGAAAAAGTCCCAAAATTTTGCAGTTTTTCGAAGTTCTGCAAAAACAGAACATCAATCTTTGCGATTTAAATATTAATTTCTACTGGGATAATAAGACCGAACGTGGTAATAAAAGCGTCGCTTGTAAACTCAAAATTTGAGAACATCTCGTATTACGCTTAGGTGACAACTCCTAAAAGGGGAATAAGTTAGATTGTAAGTTTGTTATACAAAATTATACAATTATTATACCTATTATACAAAATGGCCAAGAAAACTTATTTCAATTTTTTTTTAACTCTTATAAATATCGATTTTATTAATAATTTATTCATCTTATTTCAACCCCAAAATAAATTATAGCGTTCCTATATTACTATAGCGTTCCACAACTCGAGAGACTCGACTCGCTCCCAATCCACCCTCGCTTTGCTAAGTCTGTTAGCGCAGTCGTGTGAAGTGGCTTGCGTGTTGTATAGGCATACCTTGACTTCTTGAACCTGTCGAGCTGTGATTGGCTCTTACTGATGATTTTTCGTTTATTATTTCATCTGCTGAGCTGTTATTGACTCCCACCCGTGAAAATGCGACTACTTATCTTACGCCATGAGTGCCATGACGAATGTACGTCTTTATTAAATTGAAATCAGCAGGATAATGAACGTTTAATCTTTTCAGTCTACGAAAAGCTCATTTTTTAATCCTCCAGATTTATTGTTATAAGAATTTAAAATCGACATTTCAAAGCGATAATGATGACATCATCATCATGCAAAATTTGCTCTTTTGTTTCCTATTGGTAGGCCATTTTGTATAACAAACGTTATTTAATTATGTATTAGCAAAAGAAAGAAAGAAATTTAATTTACTTTAGTTTTAAATTCACCCTCATGCGGATGGGCTTTTTCATGCCTCTCTATGAAATGATGCTCATTGCCTCTCCTATGTCCATGTTCATAATGGTCCTTTACGGGAACATGCACATACCTGTTAGTTGAGAAGAAAGAAATTAGTAAACAGTAGAAATAAAGAAAATGCTTACGTTTATTACGCAAAAGTATAATAGAAAATTAGGGCATTATTCTTATAGTGAAACGTTAATTCTCTCAGTTTAGTCTTTTTCACAATAAGAAGAAAGAACATCTAAAACACGTTGAAAGCAGGTACCACACACCAAAATTAATGTGATAATGCATGAGAATATTTTTCTCTACTTTTTGATGCCCTCTTTTGTAGTATTTACTACGAATTAATACTAATAATTAATTAATAACTCTATAATAGATCCATAAAAGTTATCGAAGAATGTAATAGAAACTTTAATAATTATTATTGATTTTTATTATTCTAGATGTGAGAGTACAAGAAAGATTCTTGAAACAGAAGAAAATAGGAAAAGGAGCGTTATTTTGAGTGAAGTAAGTCTAAAAGCTTGCTGTCTGTCATTCATAGAAACAATCCCCGCATTAAACGTTAAAGGAAAAGAACCACTCTTTTCATAAGAGAGCTTTATATACAAGAATACTTCCAAAGTCGTAAAAGCTCAAACAGCTAAGAAAAGAATATCTCACAGTTGAAGTTTTTCAGACTTGTTTTACATAGAAAGGAGGAATTCGTATGCAAGAAGCGAAATAACAGCAAATTTTAACGTAAGGAAATGGAAAATGCAAAGTGTGTGGACGTGAATTATTGAGTTCGTGTCAAGTAAAATTTCCTCTAAACACCTTTCCTTGATGTTTGCGGTCCATGAAATTGATTTTTTCAAATCTTTGCTCCCAGTCGTCTGGCGTCTCGCATACGTGTCCAAACTCTATCTCCTCGGGTTTATGCTGCGCCATGTATATGTCCCTATTTCAAGACGACAGTAACCTTTCAATAACTGATGACATGTTTTAAGAAAACTATTTTTGTAAATATAAATATATGAAGTTACACCTACATAATCTCCCACTTACACACTACTCTTCATGCATTGGAATTATTACTATTTCTTTCATAATAAATATAATTTATTGTGAAGATTCATGCTGCAGACCTGGGTGGCTGTATACTATCATAATACGATTAAGAGAAATTATAAAATAAAGATTGCGAAGAATTAAAACAAACAAATATCAAGTAAATGGATCAGGTTTATAATTTTATGCAATTTTTTTATACTCATATGAGCTGACTCTATACATATAAAGATAATTATGTTTAGCTTAAATAGATACAGCCATCCAGCCCCCATAACTTTTTTTTGCAGCATCATTATAAGATTTTTTCTGATTATGAGATTATTACTCAATAAGGATCTAATGATTATATCGATGTAGAGAGCAATCTCTTATAATAATAATTTCAAGTATTTAACTTAATTCTGCTTGAGAAATGCATTTATGAACAAATTTTACTCACTGAAAGTATTTGCCACCGCCATGTTGAGCTGCACTGTGTCCAAATCCAGTCGCCGAAACGTCAGGTTCCTGGTGACTGTCAATCTCGGCATTTCTTCGTTCCTTCACCTCAATGCCATGGACCAGATAAGCCAAAGCGACCACAATCAAACCTGCAAACTGCAGAAATATGTTTTTAATATCTAATGTAAAAAAAAACATTAAGAAAACAAAATGCAACCCTTCTTTTGCAGAAAATCTTCATTATTTATAACATTTAATTTATTTATTAATAGCTTATGCAATAATAACTGTATTTTTTTAGATAATGAAATTTATTCTGTTATTGGCATTATTCTTGGACAATGTTGTTTTTTGAACTTTTCTTAAAACTTTGCAAAGATAACAAAATTCCAACCAATTGAGAAAGAACGAGAGTTGTAGAGTCAAAATCGCGTAATAGATCGCCGGAATTTTACAAATTTTTGAACTCATTCTCAGAGATTACATTCCGAAACTTTGCACATTATGAAGTATCTGATCTTCGCCTATTAAAGACTCTAATCGCTTCATTTTTGGATTCCCCTTAATTTTCTGAATCCTATAACATCACCTTAATCACTTTCAACTACCATAACAATAGTTCTTGTGACTTTGTCCCACACGTTAGTCGGGTATTGGGCTATTCTCCAGGTGATTGATAGGGAACTGTATTATCCACAAAATAAAATATCCCAAGGGAACTAAAACCAATCAACGGTACAGAATAGGCGGCTGTGAACTCTCATGTTATTAAAGTCGGCTGAATGCGAACGTTGTAAAGTAATGAGAAACTATCGAGGCACTTTAGTTTCCCCATGACACCATTATTATTATTATAACTGAAAACAGAATATCGTGGCATGATTTTCCTGCATCCCTTAAATTCGTAGCGGTTAAAGGGAATCTCCCGGTCAGATAATTCCCTGAAGACATAAAGATCATTGAAACATAATGAAAAGAAATGTTCGCAGCCTGGATATATCATGTAGAGAGAGACGCTTTCAAAAGAAAAGAAGTGCTGATCTTGCCTCTTTGATATCGTTCTATCAAATCGTTCTATTTCTACTTATATAATTTTTTGTCATGAATTATTGTTACTCAAATCTGTATCATGTAAAGGTGCAGCAGGTGAAGTATAACTTGTTTTATTGATAACTTGATACTTGAGGTTAATGTCGAAGGATGATTCGAATGTAAAGATGGGTACTGTAATTATTTTATAATGTCTCCTCTGCTTTGCGTTTGTTAATCTAAATGAGACTCTTCAGTTTATATTTATTATGAAGATACAACACCTTGCATTGAAGTTGCATTACTTCACTTTAATAAAATTTTCTTTTATAATTATTATGGTTTTCGAATCAAAATATGACATAACTGCTGTCAATTTCATAGCAGAAATAGGCTAATAGTTTCTGATGGTAATTCCAAAGAAACAAAAGAGTTTCGTCTGAATTTGTAGAGGCCCAGATAGGGAATGTTTCAGTGGTGCCGAATGCAGCAGAGATGAGTGTTGGAGGTTACTCTGGAGATGTAAGAAAAAAAAAGTTGAAAAAACAGGTAGGAACTTTGAGAAATTTGACTGAGATAGATATTTGAGGTAAGCTAAGGATTCTTGTCCTAATTTTGTAAAAACTCAAGTTGGAAATATTGCAATGGTGCCGAAACCAAGGATGCAGTGTTGGAGATTACGCTGGAGATGTAAGAAATTGGAAAAACAGGTAAGTAATTTGAGACACTGAGGTAGATATTCGAGGTAAGCAAAAACCTTTTGTCTGAATTTGTAGTAACTCAGGTTACGAATGTTTAAATGGTGCCGAAACCAGGGATGCAGTATTGGAGATTATGATGGGAAAATGATAAAAACATGTACTTAGGGAAATTTTACACACTTAGATAGATATTTGAGGGAAGGAAAAGAATTTTGTCTAAATTTGTAGAGACGTTAGGAAATGTCACAGTAGTGCTGATCAAGTAGAGACATGGTCTTAAAAATTACACTGAAGAAATTGTAAAAACGGGGAGAGACATTCATCACACTTAGAAAAAGATCACATGTAAATAAAAAGCTTGTCTGGATTTGTAGAGACTTAGGTATGGAATGCCTTAGTGGTGCCAAAACCAGGAATACGGTTTTGGAGATTTATGAAATCGGAGAAACGGGGAGAGAATTTTGTCACAGTTAGGTAGAGTTTCCATGGAAACAAAATATTTTTCTTTGAATTGGTAGAGACTCAGATGAGAAATGTTTCAGTGGTGCCGAAACCAGGGATGCGGCATTAGAAATTATGCTGGGGAAATAGTAAAAACAAATACTTGGAGAAATTTGACACATTTATATTCGAAGGAAACAAAAGATTTTTGTCTGAATTTGTAGAGCCTCTGGTAGAAAATGTTAGTGGTGCCGAAACCGGAATGCGGTTTTGGAGATTTATGAAATCGGAGAAACGTGGAGAGCAATTTGTCACAGTTAGATAGAGATTCCAGAGAAACAATGGAGTTTTGTGTGAATTTGTAAAGACTCAGATGAAATGTTTCAGTGGTGCCGAAACCAGGGATGCATTTTGCTGAAGATTTAAGATACTGTTGAAACGGGGACAGAAATATGTGACGTCTAGATAACGATTTCATGGAAACAAAAGACTTTTATGTGAATTTGTCGAGACATAGGTAAGGAATTTCCAAGTTGAAAAAATATTCAATGTAAGTAATTCAATAATTCTGAGTAGCTCTTCATGACTATATTCTTCAAAGAGATGTGAAATGTGAAAAATTAGGTGAATATTTTAAATTTAAACAATTATTAATAAGTGCAGTAACATGGCCTTCAAAATATTTGCAAGTGTAATGATAACATAAACATAACAGATTTCACTTACACAAGAAAATCGTTGTTGAACTAATACCTATACACAATAACCACAGTAACCACAGAGCTCAAATTTTCTATCATCAGTAATAATTATTACTATTAAGGCGAATTTCTCTGTATCCAACGGAAAATACTGGAGAAATAGTTAAATAATAAGAGATATTTCAAAGACCCAGATATTTGCTTTCATTATCTAAGTTTATTACCGCCTTTGCTGTGTTTCCAGCGTTTATTTGGTTATATACAAGAACTACTATAATAGAGGTCTGGAATATATTTCCCAAAATTCCAGTTCCACATCAACAGCAATAATTAAAGGATAATGAAATGCCTTTCTCAGTTTTACAGTTTGGTAAGCTCCAGCTTTTACTGCAGCCGTTTCGTTCTAATATCCAAAGTTTCTATGGTAAAAAGATGTTAATATTTTTGAGAGAGGCTTTATTAATATTTTACAATTTCTGCAGGAAAAATAAAAATAACAATCTTTCAAGTTACTTCAGTCTGTCATTATTTTGCTCTTTTCGGTGATGAATAATTCTACAAGGAAAGGCCCTTTTCTATATAAAGTGCATTTACAAGGTAGGTACACAATTTTGAATTTTAAAGTATTGTCGGATATGTTTGTCTTGATTTTATTAAGCTCTGCACTGGCATTATGTAATGTGAACGGCGTAAAATTGAGAACAAAATAACAGAAATAGAGAAAAAAAATCGCTACCTATAGGTACTAAAAGGATATTTCGCTATACGTCCGCAACACGGACTGAAACTTTTCATTCTGATGATAAAATATGTATCATTTACGAAGTAGAAATCTCTCAAATATGATTTCGTACCTTCCAACTCTGAATGTTTGATGATGTTTGAATTTAATAAAACATGAAACATAAGAAAGCAAACAGAAAACAGTAGATAATAGAATCCCTAATTAGATTCTTACCTACTACCAGACAGATGAGTTGTTCCTGGATGCTGAATGCAGATCTTAAATTCACTTTTCACTTTATTGTATTCGATTATTTTTGTTCCATTGCATTGAGTTACCTTACTAACAAGTATTTGCTTAAGAGCAATTCATTTAACATAAGAATACTACTGGGAATATTATCTGTCGAAGAACCTTAGTTTAGATATTACAGGGGATGGCGATTTTTATGGAAATTATGAAAATTTGGAAAACAACAGTTTTTCAGGACAATTTATCGACAAAATACTAAAATTAGGCTGAGGAAAACCATTACATTGAATAGATGCATTGAAGAAATATAAAAATCGTTTTATTTTTTTTTTTTCAATAAAAATGCTTTCACGTAGGTAATATGAACATTTCAGCTGGAAAGTTTCGCGCTACTATAAAAAGCTCTAGTTGACGATAAGTCGTAATTAAATATTTTATTCAAAATGGATTAAAGCATGTGAGGAGACCAATTAAGGTAAGGTTTAATCTAAATGACGTCATACTAAAACCGGAATATAACACGAAACTTAACGCTGCCCTATTTGTTGAAAAGTCCTTTGCTTTTCATATTTCAACGGGAAAACGACCTAAAACATTACTCTTCAAACTTGTCAAAACCACGAAAGGGCTTAGAAGTGGCCGCCGCAAGCCCCCAATTTACACTCTATTGAAGACTAGAAGGAATAGAAGGATGAAACATTTCCCAATTAACAAAGTGTGCATGGATGAACTTCTCTGCAATGCTATTTTTTTAATATTCATGGTTGTCCAGGCTACCAGGATGTTAAAAATACTACTTTATGTTTTATTAATTATTGTTATATTTATAATTATTATGGAGTATTTCAATGATAATTTACAGGTGTCCCAGAAATATAATAGATACTATAAGAAAACCTAACTTCACATAGTTTAACTTAGAGTGAGATCTTGAAACTATAGGTAGGTATACCCGCCACTGAACGTGAATTTCAATTAAAGTAGGTAATCTGCAATAGTCACCGAAATTTGCAAGTCGTTTGTTAAAAGAAAAAACTGAGCAAGTTCATGGCGATAAATTACGTAGATCGTTAAATACGTTCTAAATCTAAATGATCTCCGATAGAAGAGACGTCAGAATGGACGAATGGACTCTTGTTTTTTTTTTCAACATTATATAAGTAAATTAAAGCTTTGAAAATAGCTCCACGTAAGTACATTCAGGATAAATTTTTAATTCAATATAGTTTAAATAAAGTTTCATATTTTTAAGACTGAGCCTCGTTTGGGAAATATTTCCAAAAATGTTAAACTAAGGCTGCTAAAAAATAGATAAATAGATATTTTTTAGTAACTGGACAGTCATAATCAAACTCCATGTATAAAAACATACTTTGAGCATAAAAGAGGGTATAACTTTTTTCAAGATCAGGCCTCGTTCAGGAAATATCTTCAGAAATGTAAAACTAAGGCTGCTAAAAAAATATGATGTTTTATTCAGTAACTGAACAACAATTTTGGAAATATTTCTAAACGAAGCAAAATTTTGAGAAAATTTTTTTTTCCTTTTGTGCCCGAAATATCATTTTATACTTGACGTTTGATTTTTACTGTCCAGTTACTAAAAATAATTTTTTAGCAGACTTATACCTAATCTACCAAATTTTAATTGACATTTAAGGGACGGTTGTTCAAACGTAAATTAAAAATTTTCAGATAATTACTGATTTTAGAATGCCCTGTAATATCAATAACCATTGGTCTGATATTGTTGAAAATAAATTCTGTTCCCTTTGAGAAGAGTTAATTATTGATTAAAAATAAAAGAGCGTTGAATATATTCGCGGTATTTTCAAAATTTGCAATTTAAAATCAGTAATTATCTCAAAATTTTTAATTGACGTTTGAATAACCGGCCCTTAGTTTTACATTTTTAGAAATATTTCCTAAACGATGCCTAATATTGAAAAGAGTAATTCTTTCTTTTATGCTTAGAATTCGATTTTCATGGCGTTCGATTTTGGTTGTGCGGTTACTAAGAAAAAACACATTTTCACAGCATTTTCTAAACGAGGCCTGATCTTGAAAAAAGTTATTTTTTTTTAATTATTAGTTCACAATGAAAGGAATTAATTTAATAAAACATAAACATAATGTGATAATTTGGTGTCACGTCCGGTGAAACCGGATGTATTTTTGCATTAGCCTATTATAATGTAGACCAAAAGAGTTTTGTAAATTTAAATCACGGTAAGTATCCAAGCTTTTGTATGAAAACTTTATAGGCAGGTAAGTATATTATATGAAATTAACAAAAATTAATTAATTAATTAATAATTAATAATAACAAACCTTGCAATGCATCATCTTTCACAAATACACCAAGCAAATTCAAAACAGAACTGTCGATATTGAGGACAAATTGCGTTATATTTATACCAACACCTTATCTCTATCGCATTCGGGCAGTTTTCTATAAAATTCTATGACATCGCGGTTTGTAATTTCTTTAGCACTTTCCCAGTTTTATATAGAAATAAAAACCAAACGATTTGCGCTTCATTGAACGCGGGCCATTTCTCAACTCCTATTTCATAGTTCATTTGGTTTCTAGTACTAATTATTGTATGATCATATACCTGATTCGGAAGATGTTCCTAATCGAATCGATTATAATGGGAGCGACAGAAAAAAAATTATTATACGCTAACGATTAAAGTTGAAGTGAAGTAAAATAAATATCTATAATCGAAGAATCGTTCACAATCGTAAGTATAAGTTTGTTTTCTTGAATTATCTAGAAATTGCATATAATAATTATAAAGAAGTTAATTATTATTGTTATAATCATGGTATTGACTTTCAGTAATTATTGTTTCAATACTTTCTTCAATCTTCTAGCGTGAGACCTGCTGTTGGAAGTTTTTCTGTAATAAGTTAAAAAATTATTATTTATTTACTATGAAACGCTTTCTGATCGATTCTAAATCAATGTTTACGGCTCAATTATTCTCATTGAATCGGATGCACTTCCGTTCTTTATTACATAATCTACAATGTAAATTTTGACCAATGGCAGCAGAATAAACTTAAAAAATTTCTTACTTTTTTTATTTTTATTTTTTCACTTCATATTTTATCGGAATTTAACAGTCATCAAAATTTAGGTTTTGAAAGTACAAATACGTAAAAAAACGTATTTAAAATTCGATTAGGTACCTACCTTATAATATACTATTCATTTTTTTACCAGTGTCATTTTAGGAAGTGATAGAGAATCGCAAAATAAGTGGACTTTTCTCACAATTTTTTTTTCGGGGAGGCATAATCACGGAGTTAAAAGTCTTCAATTAATTTTTGTTTGTTTTCCATACACCTAATAAAATTTTAACAATAAAAATTATTACAGTGTGCAGACACAAAAAGTTGTTTAACCTACAATAGCTTGGAAACTATAGGTACCTAATATCAAAATTTTGCTTGCAATAAGAGTATCTAAAACTGTGATCATCTGTGAAAAATATCCAGGGGCGTAGAAGATGGGGTGGGAAAATGGTGACGCCACGCACAATCTACGCTACTGGACACTTTTCGAAAATGTTATTACCAGTAAACAATAGGTAGTGCACCAAATTTGAACAACATCGCCCAAGCGGCCCAAAAATTATTCCCAGAATTAAATTTTCATACTTCAACTTTTTGAATATTTCTACCACCGTTATTATATCTTTCTAAAAAATATTTTGTGACGAAAGTCCACTAATTTTGCGATTCCCTACCACCTCCCAAAATGACACTGGTAAAAAATGAAACACTCTGTATATAGTGCTACAAGGACAATTTTTCTTGAAATAATCCAAAAAGGTTTCGAGTTTTTCTATGGTGTACTGCCTGAAAAAAATTCAAGTCCGTGCTTATAGTTTTTTCCTGGGAGGTCCTCAAGAACTTTTAACGTTAAAAAATCGCCCAAGGTTAACTTCAGAGGTAATTTGAGAATAGCAAGTCCCACGAAGAACGAAGATATCCAGGGTATTTTTAATATTGCGCAAAATTTTAAATTGAGATTCCTCGGTCAAAAATAAACAAAAAAGTTCCCATAACGTGTTTAAGAGAGTGTTAAAAAAATATAATTTTTCCAGTTTTTTGATGACATCTCGTCGGGAACTTGATTTTCTACCAAAAATCAAATCTCACAAAGCAGGAGTGGTTTCTCTGAAGTTTTTAGAGTCCTCATGTGGATTCTTAACGCAAATTTGACCTCAAAATGGTCACGAAGTCTTTGAAGATCGGTATAAAATTTTGTAGCTCACGTTTTTCGCCAAACTTTCCCTTCCAGCTTTTTTGTCTTCTATTTTACAAGCAATTCGTGCGAAAAATATTTGTTGAGCATTAGATTTCCTTTTGCTAATGTATTTTCAAGCGTTCAAATTTTCGTCGGCTAATTATACCTATATTTCGGAGATAATTTTGGAAAATATCATACTTTCTATACAGAGCAGTTTTTGAAATTTTCGCTAGCATATGACTTTCAACCATTTGTCCCCCTCCCCCCTCCCGCAGAGCCTGAAATCGACGAGCTGTTCAAGATCAGGAATCATCCTTTTACCATAATATGGTAAAAGGATGATTCCTGATCTTCAAGAATATTATTCTTGAATCTCTTGAAACTACATGATTTAATTCAACAACACCTACTTTTTGAGTAGGTACCTAATGGTTATGTAGGTTGTAGGTACCTACTAAGCCGTTGAGACTGTCACCGGTAGGGTTCAAATCCCAGTGTCGCCAGCGATGTTGTGTTCATCTATAAGACTTTGTGGTTCTCGAAGCCAAAATTAGTAAAGTGGAGCATTATCATCATCTAGGGAATTATCAAGTTAATTAGGGCTAATATGTGTCTTCTTAAAAAAAAGATATTTGTTTCAAACCGATCACTGTGATGATGTATTTATTATTTATTGACAAAATATATGTCATTTTAATGACAGTTTACTCATATCGAAGCTTTTTACTTACAGTCTTTTGCTTTTGGTTTTCCTCTTTTGTCAATTGCTTTTCCTTATTTGTCAAATGATTTTCTTATTTTTCTATCTATCAATGATTATAGTCATTGATTTATCAATCAATTTCCTTTTATGTTAAATCAGTTTCACTTTATGTCAATTGCTTTTCCTATTTACGTGCAATGACAGTATCACAAATATTGGAAAAGCATTTGATATAAAAGGAATCTCATTTGACAAAAGAGGAATTTGAATTGAAAAATCAAACTGACGTTTAATAAATGGGGGAAACTCATTTGACAAATAAGGAAAAGCAATTGACAAAAGAGGAAAACCAAAAGCAAAAGACTGTATATAAATAACGCAATGCAAATATATTATGTGATGAACATCTTTAAGGGAATGAAAGAAGCCTTTTACGCTCGAGGTTGACATCAAATCTGATACCATCGCAACTGTGAAAGATAAGTGCCCGTATTCACAAACGATAATTTCCTAAATAATTCCGTAATTATTTAAATGAGTGAGATGGAGATATGCAGTTTTTTTGCAATAGAATGAGATGGGGAGATTGATTACGTAATTATTTTGGAAATTATCGTTTGTGAATACGGGCAAAGATCTGGCATAAAAAACGGTTTCGTCACGATCAGCTACGTTTGATCTTCGAGGGAAAGTGCTTGGCAGATGGTAAGCAAAAATTGTTGATCATTAGATAGGTCTATTATGTCGTTGCTGCATGCATGAGCTGTAAATTCCTCCAATAGCGACATAAGACGGGGGCACGCTTTCAAGGCTTCGAACAAAAATATCTGGAAAATACTTTTTTTGGTAAATATTTAACGAAATAAATATCTACTTCAATAACTCAATACCTAATCAAAACCTCGATCAGTTCTCACTAAGCTATGTTTTATATTTCTACAGATGAGTCTTTGTCAAACTACAATGATGTCATCCAAAAAAATAACCACTGTGACTTTAGTGTTACGTCTGGTGCCCACACATACATATAATCTCCGGCCCACGAAGGATATCAAGTACTATTATTACAGACGACGAGAGCTATATACGAAGAGACGCAGAAATTGAATTCGTTTCTTCAATTTTTTTTCAAGTTAAGTACATACAAAATTTAAATAAAAATAATTCTTGAAGTCTTTTTTATTTGGGGTTTTCCTTTCGCCTGTCATGAATGTTATGTGATAAGCAATAATTTTTCTTATTCGCTCTATCTTTCTTTTTTTAATAGTACGCTCGAGTGCAAAAAAACTGGGCCGCTTTATATTTTTATATTTATTGTTTCGATCTTTTTGATTAAAATTTTTGGAATATAAAATTTTTGCTATTTATTTGGAATATTTAGGCTTTTATAGTATTTATTAAAACAAGAAAGAGTATCATAAAGTTTCTTGAATCGTTCAGGAGGAAGGCATTTTATCAATAAAAAATCAAAAGTGTAACCTGAGAGCCAAAATGTCTCAAAAATTTACTCGATTTTCAAAAACAAAAACGACGTGACCCGGTTTTTTTGCACCTAACTGTATTAAACCGTTTAATATTTCAAATCATAAAAAAGAATATTGTATGGTACAAGTTGTATTTGTACAAATAACGCAAATCCATTAATGGTTTTTTTGTAACTCACCTTATTAAAACATGTAACTCGCCAAGATTTATGGATATGATATAGGTAATAATAGGTAATTGAAGAATCGAGTGGATAAAGAATGTAGGTAACAAAATTCAACATTGAAGAAAACCATATTTAAAGTTTCTTAAAATTGTTTGCTTGCTAACTTTTTTGTTTATTTTACAATATTGATGCAAACTTCTCATGTAAAACGATGGTATGGTTACCTACATTTTATGTGATAATCATCATAAAGAGATAGCATTTGAAATGAAACAATTTTTGAAAAAAAAAACTGTAGGTACATATTTCCTTTATGCGCTTTGAGTTATACTTATAATAGCAATAAATTTAAATGTTTTATGGGAAATAGGGCTAAAAAAGTACATATTTAGCGATAACTGAAATTTTTATAAAAACAAAGACTTTATGATAAAACAAAACCACCATTATAATAGGTTTTCTTTATTTCACAGATAAACACAGCAGCAACTTACAATTCCACTTATCTCAGTTTAGGAATTACATAAATGGAGAAAGAGGAGATATGTCTTGCAAAGAACCTTGCTAAATGAGTGCATGTAGGTACAATTCAATAGACACTTCAAGAAAGCCTTCAAAATCGGAATTCTCGCAAGCACAAGTCAATTCAAATTTCGCGCTCTTATGAGTTCCGATGACGTCGTGGCGGCGATTTGACGATAATAAGGTTAGGGTACCTGTATTACCCACACTAACATAGTAAGCGTCAGTATGTTGGTAATACAGGTACCCTAAATAAGGTCGCATAGTAGGTATTTTTTATACCAGGTGGTGCGTTGTAAAACGCAGCATAGGGATTTCAATCGGTAAAATTATTGGCTTCCATATATGTTTTCGAGAGAAATGTTAAATTAATACTTTGTTAAGATAGTAAAGCTGTTTCTTTCAATTTCAATTTGTGACGTACGAGCTTATAATTGCCTTGACTTGAACAATAATTAAAAATGACATAATTACGTCACAGCGAAATGATAACAATGCAAAGACGTCACAGAATGCAAACTTTTTCCTGTTTTTCTCTAAACTTACTCTACAGACCTAAAATGTAATTACAGGAACAGAATTTGCATTTTTAGAATTTCCCAATAAAATCCCTATGCTGCGTTTGCCAACGCATCAGTGTATCACCCGGTATGTGTCATTATATCATATGATCGTTCAATGTTCTTCTTTGTTTTGGGTTTTAGGTTCTTGATATTAAAGTATTATTTTTCAAAAATATTTTTATAAAAATGAAACGTTTCGGGACCGATTGGTCCCTTGTTCACTCATAAATTGTAAAAAATGTGTAAAAACTTAAAAATACTTTAAAAAATCATAATTATTATAGTAAAATGTCGCAAATGGTGTGTTTTTTTAATTTTAATTTTAGAAAAAATATAAATTAATTTTGATCTTGATTCTGACATTTTATGTGTATGCTTTTGTTTATTATATTTCATTGTTTATTGTGTCTGTTACGTGTATTTCATTGTATGATAATATGATTTTAAAAGTATTGTTATTGTAATGGTGGTGAGTAATTACAAAATAAAACAAAATAGTAATAAACAAAAGCATACACATAAAATGTCAGAATCAAGATCAAAATTATTATATTTTTTCTAAAATTAAAATTAAAAAAAACACACCATTTGCGACATTTTACTATAATAATTATGATTTTTTAAAGTATTTTTAAGTTTTTACATATTTTTTACAATTTATGAGTGAACAAGGGACCAATCGGTCCCGAAACGTTTCATTTTTATAAAAATATTTTTGAAAAATAATACTTTAATATCAAGAACCTAAAACCCAAAACAAAGAAGAAAATTTAACAACTAAGAAGCAAGGTTCAATAAAAATAATCAAATACCTATATCATGATCTTTCCTCATGTTTCGTCTTTTAAGGTTTGGTTGGTTCACAAAGGAACTGTCTTTCCGGATGTTCTTGGTTCGAAATATTTATTCTGTACTTTCGTTATAAGTACAATTCTGTGTTTCTGTCAATGTTGTCAACAATCAATCCACAATGGCAGGTGGCAGGTTTTAAGTTTTAAGGTTATTGACTTGACCATCTGATTGGTCAAAATTCTCGCGCGCAATTCTGCTATTCTGCAATAAATTCCGCTAAACGAAATGGTTTACCGGTCAACAACACTGCCGATTTATTGTTTTGTTCGTTACCTGTATTTTGTTTGTATTTGAATTTTGGAAATTAAAGTGTCTTGTAAACCATATAATAAATATTATTCATTACGCTTATCTGTGTTTGTTATCATAAGGAGTGTTTTCTTGCTACAGTACCTACCTATTAGTGACATTTTCAATTTTTTGTTACCAGCCACAGATTGCTTCCTGTTTGCCAATTTTAAATAATGGCTAATAAATCAGAAAATAAGACAATGAACTACGTTACTAAAAGAGGTAATGTACCTCGGCTTACGGAGGATTTAATAAAAACTACCAAACTTTGTAAATTTTTTAGATGGTCGAAGGGAAGAGGTGCATCTAGATAAAATTGCATCCAGGATAACGAGATTATGTTATGGACTAAATATGGACTACGTGGATCCAGTAAGTCTCGGCTTAATTGATAATTTATCAAAATACTTATTGCAAGAATCCCCTTTCAGATCGCAATCACCATTAAAGTTGTCAACGGCTTATACCCTGGAGTAAGCACAGTCGAACTAGACACCCTGGCCGCAGAAACAGCTGCCATGAAAACAACTGAACATCCAGATTACGCTGTCCTTGCTGCCCGAATTGCCATATCCAATCTGCACAAGGAAACTAAGAAACATTTTTCTGGTAAGCTTTTAATTTTTTTGTACTTTTCATCATTGATTGGTTGGAGTTCGTTTATGACACGAGTCTCTCCAAAATTCCAGCATTCCCTCCTAAAGTAGGTTGGGGGGTTCCATGACCAGGAAAAAAGTGTTAAACGAGACTATTATCCGTATTGGTTACAGGGTACTGTTGTTAATTTGCATGGGAATGACATAATGGGTTTACATTTTCCAGGATCAACGGATATTATTTGCGGGTGATTTTATTTTCTTGAGGATGAGGATACATTAAATAAGAGATCTACTAGAAAATCCCTATTGAAAATAAGGAGACTTGACCCATTGAATTCATACTGCAGCTCAGGGGGCAAACTTTGCAGACCCACACCTTTACAGGTCTTTCCTCTTCCCATAAAATAAGTCTTGGGTAGGGGAGGGGGAGAGATTCATGTCTGGCCAGGGGCGCTCTTGACCCTAACTACGACTGCAGTGCTGCCTAAACTGGTAACATTGATTCGATATTTTCAGAAGAATCCAATAAAGAAATATCCTTGGAAGAGCTCAAGCTTGCTTGAATTCTTACCACTTTAATAATTTTTAGAAATATGTATTCACTTTGATTTTGTTATTAAATTTACCTACCCCTGTATGCTAATTTATTCATTTTCATATGTTTAATAAGTGAGCACCATTATTGAAAAAGATCAACTTGAATAATAATTAACAGCCAGTATTATAAAGACCCCATTAAGCTAATACGAACAGATTTCTGATGCCATTTTTAAAGCTAATATCGACCTCAAATAACTTTTATTAACATTTTTGCGAGCATTTTTGTAATCTCTTCGATGCCAAGAATCACTAAATTGTTATATTTTCCACCCAGAGTTGATAATTAATCTACAAACGGCTCCAGAAATCTGCCCGTTAACTTAATGCAGCCTTCATAATACTGGCTGTTAGTCTTTTGATTAGTTATATTCATTCAGGCAGATTTCTGTGGCCATTTCTGAAGAAGGTGTCGAGTCTAAGTGGATTTTTTTTAATTTATCTATTCTTGACATGAAAGTAATTCCAAAAATGTTAATAAAAGTCATTGGACGTCGATATTAGCTTCAAAAACGAGCACAGAAATCTGCCCGTTAGCCTAATGAGCCTTTATAATATTGGCTGTTAGAATTATTATGTTTGCTGTGTTGCCAGATTTAGTAATGTTTTTTTTTAATGGTTCGAAAATTGAAAGTTAATGGAATATTATTGTAATTTTCCTAAAGATACATCAATGTCTCCCACAGTGATGCTACCTGAAGGAAATTCATCATTTTGACAGCACCCTGTAATATAACTTTCTCACATTTTAATTATGAACACAGTAACGAATCTCACAACTTTTAATTTATTTAAAATGAAAAACACTCAACACATCTCACAATACTAAGTTAAGATTATTATTGTGTAATATCCAGAAGAACCTGGGATTCACTCGCAGCTTTCTCCTCTTATATTCAGTGGCGGCTGGTGATACTTTTCACAGGCAGGTCATTTAAAAATCGCCGACCACCTAAGAAAGGAAAATAAACAACACCCTAAATGCGCCGCAGGCGAAATTTTTTGAGTGTTCAAGGTCACGCAATTTCCCAGTAGTTTAAAATAAAATTAAAGAGTTTTGAACTTGAGGTCTATTCTTCTGTCTTGTTCGTATTTCCGTCGAGTTGTGTCTCGTCTGCGTCTCTCTCTCTCGTCTACACCGAATCCCGATTTCCCGAACCACCAACCCACACATCACGCACACCCGCCCCCCCCCCCCCCCCCCCCCCAGTCGACACGACAGTAACGCGACCGACAGTGATTTTCCCGTGTTGCCGCGGTACGTTTTTTGATGAGAAATTAAAAATGTACCAATATGGTACTTTTGCCAATTAACTATGTTTATTATTTAATTACTTAGCCTAAATGACTTAATTTTAAATTCATAATGGTTCATTCGATCAATATTTAAAGCTACAAAATGTTCATTGCGAGACATAATATACAATTTAAATATGTGATTGCATACCTACATACAATAATAGGCAAGTTTAAATAATAAAATTGCAAAAATGAAAAATGTACCAGAATAGCATTGAACTTTAACTTTAAAATGCAGTACCAGCAAAAATAAAATGTACTAAATGTGATACAAATGTACCACCGCGGCAACACAGCTCATCGAAATCTCTGGTCCGTGGTTAGAATCTTTGGTCCCGCCCCCACTGGGCGTTGACCTTCAAGTACAGAATGGGACCGTCTTAAATACAGGCAAAGTTGCTATTATACCTATCTCGCTCCACCACATAGGCAAAGGCATCTTACTCTTTAAACCACGGTGGTCAACTGCTTCGTTGACCCACGTCCCAGATCCTCGCCACTATCTTCCCGGGAATTACAAAATAACAACTACCTATATAAGTAAAGTTAATTACTGAAATTATTACATAGTTATAATATAATTATTATTAGTTTTAGTTTATGATACACTATAAAATTAGTTGAGGTGATTAATTTATTTGGGAGGTCATTGACCAAATGACCTAATGGAGAAACCGCCACTGCTTATATTGATTAATACAAAACTAAAACAAACTTTTGACGTATTTGATAAACTGATGTGTCAAATGTCAAAAATGACTTATTGGTAGTCCATGTCAACACTACGTGAGACCTAATTTTAAAGGTCTGCACAAAAAAAATTATCTTAGTTTTGAATTTTGACGGTCTATGTGTCAGTGAGAACGTATTTTACTAATTTGTGATAAAACTGGTGTGTCAAATGTTAAAGATGATGTTGTAGCCATTCCTATAAACCTCCTAAATGACATACAGACTGTCAAAATTGAAAACTAACGTGATTTTGCTGTAGAAAATTAAACCACCTTCAAAATGAGGTATCATGTTCATAATATGACACCCCAAATCCCAATGCCCCTCAAAAAGTCAGCTCAGATTTTAAATAGGATGGGGGGGTCTCCACTGTATAAGATTTTGCTTGATTCAAAAATTATTTTATAGATGCCAGATTTACTAAATTTGTCTTTGTCTAGTGTGTTATACCTGATAATGTTTTCAATTTACTGCCAGGGTGATGTTTAATTTCTTGAAAATGTTAAATTTATGTTATTTTTTTTTCGTTTGTCTCTTTAAAATTCTATCAGCCAAGTATTATAAAGGCTCACTAAGCTAATGGGCCGATTTCTGATACCATTTTTAAAGCTAATTTCGACGTCAAATTACTTTTATTAACATTTTTGTATTCCCTTTTATGGCAAGAATCACTAAATTACTATATTTTCCAGCTACAGTCGATACTTTTTCTATAAACTTTTTCTATATTCAAAAATCTTAATGAGCCTTTATAATACTGGCTGTATGTAATTTTGGTTGGCTAAATTGTGGGGTTGAATTATTGTAATGTATGTGTTGTTGTTTGTTTTTTTTATATCGTTTTTATATTTTATAGTGTTCAAAATCATTTTTAAATAAATCTGCTCAAAATGGTGATAGTGCATTACCCCATTGCTGTTCCAAAAGTTTGTTTGTAGAGAGAGATAAAGGAAAGAAAAACCATTTTGTTGCATGCAAAATGTAGTCAATTTCAGATAATCTTCTGTTATTCCTTCATTAAGAGCTATCATTGAGTTTTAAAGACTAATGTAACAATTTTTTGACTGGTTTTCACATTAATGGGATGCTGGAAAATAGACTGGTAACATGGAAGGATATTATTTATATGTGTTTTTATGATTTTTATGTCTTAGTTTTTCCCTTAATTCTATTGTTTTTTATTGTTGTTTTTACTGAATTACGTTCTTGTAAATTGTTCAACTAGCCATTTTGGTCAATTATTGACTGTAGAAAAATTTATGTTTGAAATTATTGGTCTATATTTGTTTCCCAGTCTGTGGACTTTTGGTAGACAGTATACTTATGGTATAGTAGGGTTTTTTATTAGCAGGTGGATTATTTTTTATTCCTAAATAAGAAATAAGTCTGTGGACTTTTGGTAGACAGTATACTTATGGTATAGTAGGGTTTTTTATTAGCAGGTGGATTATTTTTTATTCCTAAATAAGATCTGTAGACAAATGTAATCAGATTTGTTTAGCAGTACCTTTGTCGGCTTTGACGTAAAAACAGTAGGTATTTTCTTGCAATTTTGTTATTGTGTTGAAAAATTGTTAATAATAATAAACAAAACAAAAAAATTGTTGCACTCTTCTATTTCATATTTGCTGCTTCTTGAAAGTATGCTGTGAACGTCTTTTGAGTATATATCTTCTATAGGGAACGTATTACTGATGGTATCCTATTGGTGGGTGTGAGTACTTTAGGCCTTTCTCTAAATATTGGTTTCTTCTTTAGTGAATTTGATGTTGGTCATATACAGTGTGTCCAAGATACGGAGAGCCAGAATGGGGATCCTAGAAACAATTGGAGAAGATAATCGAATTACAAAAAAGTTGCCCAATTATGGGATATACCAACAAAATGCTTTTCAGAAATCTTAAATAAGTATGATTTTTTGGGTTTTATCTTCGATATATGTAATAAAAAAAAATTGTTTTTCTAAAATGTCTTGAAAATGTAATTTGACCATCTTCGCCAATTGTTTCTAAGATCCCCATACTGGCCCTCCTTATCGTGGACACTTTGACCTATACAAGTGGCCGTACTATTGCTGACGACATTGTTTATGTTTGGTTGTGGGGTTGAGATTCTTAATTTTGTCAATTTTTGATGAAGAGTTTTGTAATTCTTATTCATATTATCAGTGTCAATTCTTCTGTATTTTTTTTAATTGGTGAATAAAATTACTTATATGGTTTATTTTTAATTTTTTTATATCTGTCAATCTATTTGACGACTTAATTTTTTCTCTTGTTACAGAGGTGATTGAAGAATTGTACAACATGTACTCTGAAAGGAGAAAGCGAAAACAGCCCATGATATCAGATTTCCACTACAACATAATCATGAAAAATGCAGACCGTCTCAACTCTTGCATAATATACGATCGCGATTTCTCTTATAGCTATTTTGGTTTTAAAACTCTTGAACGTTCGTATTTGCTTCGCATCAACGGTAAAGTAGTTGAGCGTCCGCAACACATGCTGATGCGCGTTGCCATCGGAATCCACGGAGAAGACATCGACGCAGCTATCGAAACTTACAATTTATTATCTGAAAAGTACTTCACACACGCGAGTCCAACTTTGTTCTTAGCCGCAACTCCTAGACCACAACTTTCGTCCTGTTTTCTCCTCATGATGCCCAACGATTCGATGGAAGGTATGATGGATTGTTTAACGAAATGTTCCTATATATCTAAAAATGCGGGCGGAATCGGAGTTAACATCCACAATATCAGAGCCAAAGGTTCTCCTTGTTCTTCGTTGCCGGACGGCTGTAAAGGAATCATACCTGTTTTGAAATTATTCAACGAAACCGCGCGTTATATCGACCAGGGTGGTAATAAAAGACCTGGCGCTTTTGCGATGTATCTCGAACCTTGGCACGCAGATATCTTCGATTTTCTGAACGCTCGTAAAAACACCGGCGAGGACGAAGAAAGAGCTCGTGATTTATTTTACGCTCTCTGGATACCGGATCTTTTCATGAAACGAGTTGAAGATGACGGAGTCTGGTCTTTGATGTGTCCAAGTCAGTCACCGGGTCTTTCGGATTGCTGGGGAGAAAATTTTAATAAACTCTACGAACAATACGAAACAGAAGGCAAGTTCATAACGCAAATTCAAGCTAGGAAAGTTTGGAAAGCGATAATAAGTTCACAGGTCGAGACCGGTTTACCATACATGCTATATAAAGATGCCTGCAACAGCAAAAGTAACCAACAAAATCTCGGTACAATCAAAAGTAGTAACTTATGTACTGAAATCATTGAATATACTTCACCAGATGAAATTGCTGTTTGTAATTTAGCATCAATAGCGCTAAACATGTTTGTTAAACCGGACGGTAAAGGTTATGATTTTGAACATTTGAAAGAAATCACCAAAGTTGTTACTAAAAATTTAAATAAAATTATTGATATAAATTTTTATCCTCTACCCGAGGCTAGGAATTCCAACATGAGACACAGACCGATTGGAATTGGTATCCAAGGCTTAGCAGATGCTTATATGTTGATGAGACTACCATTTGATAGTGAAGAAGCCAGCCTTTTAAACACTCAAATTTTTGAGACAATTTATTATGGAGCTCTTGAGGCTAGTTGTGAGCTGGCCGAAAAAGATGGTCCTTATTCCACTTACGAAGGAAGTCCAGTTAGTAAAGGACTCTTGCAGTATGATATGTGGAATGTTACTCCGACAAACCTGTGGGATTGGAGTGTACTTAAACAGAAAATCGCCATGCACGGAGTTAGAAATTCTTTATTAATTTCTCCGATGCCGACTGCATCTACTGCTCAGATATTAGGAAACAACGAATCCTTCGAGCCTTACACCTCAAACATTTACACTCGTCGAGTTCTGTCTGGAGAATTTTTAGTTGTAAATCACCATTTATTGAAGGACTTGACTAAATTAGGACTCTGGGATAACACGATGAAGAATCAGATAATCGCTAATTATGGTTCCGTGCAAAATATACCCGGAATTCCAGATGAATTGAAAAAGATTTATAAAACTGTTTGGGAAATTTCTCAGAAAGTTATAATAAATATGGCAGCCGATAGAGCTCCGTTTATAGACCAAAGCCAATCGTTGAATCTTCACGTGGAAAAATCAACTTACGGAGTTTTGACTTCAATGCATTTTTATGCCTGGAAAAAGGGATTAAAAACTGGCATGTACTACTTGCGTACAAAACCCGCAGCTCAGCCCATACAATTCACTGTTGATAAGAGTATTTTGCTGGTTAAAGAGAAAACCGCCAAAACTGGGACCACCGAAGATACCCAGACACAAACTGAAGAAGTTCGTAATGAGATGGAAGAATCAAAATCTGCCGATAACGAAGATAAAATTCAGCAGGATTCGAATAAATGTGAAAAAACTATCGAGGAGAAAGCTCTAGCTGTCCTGGAATGTTCTCTGAAAAATCCCGAAAGCTGTGAAATGTGCAGTGGTTGAGAATAATCACTTTTAATTATTTATCCACATCATTTATTTAAACAGAATTTTCATTTATTGCATTTCATATTATTAAACTGGAGTGAGAAAGTTAAACTAAAACCTAAGTAGAAACCTAAAATTAATTTTTATATTATATTATGTAGTACCTTAAACTTTTCTATTATAAACTATTCTTGTTATTTGTGCTTAATTTTTTTTAAATAATCTATCAGTATCAGTAGAGCAGAAGCACCTACATAGTCAAAAGGGACCTTCCTTCAAGCTTATAGTTTTATTTCGCGTAAATGGCTTTGATGAAGACCAATTAACCAGAAATTTTTGGTAGTCATGAAAAGAGCAACCTTCAAGCTTAAGTGATCATTTTGATTTAAAGTGAAAAATCTTGAATTACAATAAAATCAAAGTAAGAGTGCATCAATATTCATTATATCAATGTAGGTACCTAGGTACCAGTTTGGTTCCTGTTTTGCTAACTTGTAGAAAAATGTATTTCTGATGATTTTTTTCTTATTGATGATTGAGTATTTTGCTTCAGAATATCGCAAAAGATTCCTATTCTTCATCTGATCTATATGAAATGGGGTGGATCTATTATTTTTTAATTATCATGGCCGCAGTCTTCACAAAGGTTTGTTTTCCTCGAGTTCATTTAGATGTGGCGGTAACAGTGTGCTGTAGGTCACGACAGTGTCTTCCTTGTACTTAAAAATGAAGGTACAACCATGAGGATAGATAGATATCTCTGAAGAAAATTTAAAAAAATGGAAAATGGCTCTTGAAAATTTTTCTTTATTTATTAAATTCTTTGTTGAGGTTTCAAATTTTCTAACAGCGGGTATTATAAAGGCTCATTAGGTTAACGGGGAGATTTCTGTGGCCGTTTCTGAAGAAGGCGACTCTGTATGGAAAATATTGCAATTTTGTCTGTCTTGGCATGAAAGGGATTACAAAAATGTTAATAAAAGTCATTTGACGTCGATATTAGCTTCAAAAACGAGCACAGAAACCTGCCCGTTAACTTAATGACCCTTTATAATACCCCCGCTGTAAGTAATGTAAAGAAAATATTAATTTTTTCAATGGGAAGTACTATTTACTTACCTACTATTTAAATTTCCATTCCACTTTTTCCCTATCTCTACCCATATTTTCTTCAAAGTTCAGTAGGTATTTCATTTTGATCCATATAGGAACCACAAAGGTCAATGCACAAGACCTTAATGTAAAATAATAGAACGGTATACTATGTACGGTATATGAATGTACAAGACATTATTATTCCTGGCACTATTCCTGTTTCTAAATCATCTTTCATTCTGCAGCAAATTTATTTAAAAAGAAAATTGTTAATTGTTCTCTATCAAAATGAGAGCTAGGCAGTTCTACATATAGGTAAGTACATTATAAAATATATTATAGCCTACATTTTTAAGCTCAATTAAATGGAGTTATTCATACTTACCCTGACAATTTTTTTACTAATCGTTTTACCAATAGTTATCTATTATACAACAGAAAAAAGTGATAGATTTTATCTCGAGATGTGATTTCGTCACAGAAATTCTGTGATTTCGTCCCCGACGCGTTTAGCGGAGGGGACAAACACATCGAGAGCTAACATCGCACTTTTTTCTCGTGTGTAATATACAATTTTTTTCTGCGAGAAGAAATATCAGTGGTAGAATGTCGAAAAACGTAGTTAGATAACTGAAAATTATGTCGGAAAAATGATTTATGTTAAACTTGGATTTTCAAACTGTCTTTTATCGTAATTGACGTTGCCTGGGTAACGAAACGATTTAATTATTACATAAACGTCATATTAATGTAATTAAAATTGAAGACAGTTTTGCAAAGATTGCAAGTTAGTTTTCGATGAGTGAATTTAATAATATGGATAGTGATTATTATGAAAATTCCCTTAATAATTGCCATTTGGATAATAAGGTAACTTTCCTTTATGTATATTTGATATAAATTTAATGATATCTGAGTGTTAATAGTAGCTATACCTAAGCCGCCATTTCGGGGAAATAAGTAGTCATTTATTTCCCTGCTAATTCATTTTTTTTCCCCCGATAAAATGCAGCTCATATAATGAGGCATTTTTCTACCTGTCAACGGGGAAAAAAGGTCAAACTTTTAGCCCGTCGCAGAAAAAAAAAATTACTTGTTAATTTCTATATGAAAAATCTGCCTTTTGTAACTTAAAAAACCTATCATGATTGTGGGCAAAAACAATCTTCGATACAAGAACAAGATTCATTTAATTTTTGACATTCTCCATGTGTAGGTAAACATTCTTTGGATTTCCATTGCATGTTCCACAAGATTTATTTCCTTAAATAATTACAAGTAGACTTTGAAATAAGTTCACAAATCCTAAAAGTTTTTCTTGCCCTTAAAAATATTTTTGATTGAAAAGTTTTTCTTCATCTCATTTTTATCGTGATTTTTAAACCGATCATGTTCGCCTTAAAAGATATTTACTGTTATGGTATACCGTTTCCCCCTTTCTCCTTAATTTATTATTATTACTTTTATTTAAAAAAAATTTATACCATAAACAAAAAAAAAATTAATTATTCTTTGAGGGCACTCTCTTCCCAGGTGGGTTCAGATAGAAAAATAATGCTCTCAATTTATGCTGAATCCAAATTTGAAATCTTTTAGAACAAATCGTATAATTTATGACTTGTAACGACTTGACAGAATGTTTATTTACACAAAATTTAAAAAAAAAACTACCTCCGAGCTCTCTGATCCTCAAATATTAAACTATGCTATATTAAATAAAACTAATTATTACTTCATAATATAAATTAAACTCTCAGTCACATTTTTACAGCTCTCTCTCCGGTCCTCTGACTTTCTCTTTATAAACGTTTGCTGCTTTCTGTCTCGAAATTCTTTTGCCTCTTCTTCTGATTCTCTCCCTCTCTCTTTTCGTCTCTCCTTGCTTCTCTTCTCTTTTACAAACAATTATCCAACTTCCTTAAAAAGTTTCTCTCGCAGCTTCAAAATTATTTTTCTGATCCTCCGACTTTTGCTGTAGTTGCTCCTCTTCACCTCTCTCTGGTCCTATTATTGTCTTATTCTCCGACTCTTGCTGCTTCTCTTTCCTCTTACAAATGATTATTTTCACCATTTTCTTTCTGTTTTATCCCAATCACCTCTAAATTCCAATCTCATTCATTCATTTTTCGTTGCTATCTCTTGTTATTCTCTTTGGTTCTTCCAAATTATTATTTTCACTTTTCTTACTTTTTTTCTGATAGTTCCTTCTCTCTAAATTTCTTATCAAATTCCATTTCTTAATATGCTTTTCAGAAAATTTCTGGTCAAATTCTTCCATTTTATCTACAACACCTTGTATTCCATCTTTTATTTCTTCTATCTTCTTATTTTGTTCATCTCTTCCTTCTTTAATTTCTTTCATCATCTCCTTTAACATATTATTCATTATGTCTGCCATTCCTTTGTTTGATTCAAACTTATTCTTCTTTTTACCTTTTACTATTATTTACGTTTCTTCTGGCATATCTTTTATTTCTTGGATTCATATTGTTTCTTATTGTTTTTATTTGTTTTGGTCGAGATTTTAGTCCTTCATAATAAAGATCCTATCAAATTATTTTTCTTCATATTTTCTTGACCATCACATTGTTTCTCCATTTTATCTTGTTTCTTATTTAATTTTAATGCCAAAATCTTGTAAATTATGAATAATAATTATTAAAATAACTACAACTAACTTTTCCTATCTATATTTCAGAAAACAACCATTCAATACTCTAAATTTCTGTGTTTTATATTAATTTAATTAATAAACCAAATTTTGATTATAAAATTTCCAAACTTATGAATAATTAAAAGAGAGTGCCCCACGTTGGGCGCCAATTGTTATGATATTCATTTCCCCCCTTATCTTAATTTATTATTAGTGGTTACTTTTATTTAAAAAAAAATTATACCATAAACAGAAAACAAATAAATTGAATTATTCTTTGAGGTGGGTTACTCTTCCCAGGTGGATTCAGATATAAATTAAGAGCAAGATTTTTATATCTGAACCCACCTGGGAAGAGTACCCTCGAAGAATAATTCAATTTTTTTTTAAATAAAAGTAATAATAATAATAAATTAAGAAAGGGGGGAAAGGAATACCATAACAATACTTATACAACAATGGACATTAAGTAGTGACTTTCAATTATTTATCTTGAATGGTTTAAAAAATAAATAGTGGGCACCAAAGATTCACATTGTGTATAAAATGTCAATATTGTCCATTAATACTTTGATAAAACAAAAAAATGAAAGGCCCAATTAAAAAACAACAAGTTTATTTCGAATACCCCTAGGTATATTACTGTTCATTTTATCAAGTTTTATGGGAAACTTTACAACAACATAAATTTTTACTAAAAATATACAAATAAAAATAATTTAGATACAAAACAAACTCAGCTTGATTGATTAGATCCCATGATAAATAAATAAAAATAACACTTCATAATATTTATAAATTAAAAACTAGTTAAAATAATATTCGAAATTACAGTAGGTACAACAAAATATAAAATAATAATAATTATTGATACCTACAAGTACCAAAAAAAAAAGTATAACATAAAAAATACATCACTTCATGAAATAAACATTTAAAGCTATTGTGTATATGTATTTGTAATATTTCCCAATTATGTATTTCAATTGCTTTATTACTGAGTTTTAATATTTAGGAAGATGAAATGATTTGATCAAAACACCAAATTTTCTGCATAACATTCAAATGTATTTATTAAAAATACTGTTTGAATTACAATCTGTACACTAAAAAAAGGTGACAAGCAATAAAATCCTATTTAATGAACATAACTTTTTTGAGCATAACAATCAACAATTGTTTACAAATAAATTTGCAAAAAGTAAAAAATTTGCAAATAAAAAAAGCAAACCATCCAAAAAAGTATAGTGAGACATTTGCTTACTGTAAATTTCGAAAATTATTTTTCGCATTTCTTGAAATTAGAAGTAATGAAAAATTATTTGGTCTTCATAATTAATATGTGAAACAAGGCAACAAATAATATAAATTTCAATTGTCCTAACAATTATTATTATTAGATACTTAATAACGAGTACTGAATATTTTATCATTAAACTTTCAAATATAATTTTTACAATTTTTTACAACTCAAAAAACTGCTAGCATATTATTATAGGGGCACTTACTTATTTTATAAGTAAAAAGTTCAAGACCATTAATCACTGGGAATTGAGTACCTACAGTAAAGGAGATTATATTTTCTATTCACGACCCTTTCTTTTTTGAACAACTAAACCTTATCTTTATAATTTACCAGAAATGTAAGAAAAATTTTATACAAAAACAGTACAACTTCATAAACACCACCAAACAATTTCAATAGGAGTTTTATGAAAATATTTCAACAAAACATCATGTTTTGTATAAAATTTTGAACCACGCAAACCAAACCCAATCAAATACATCAGGATGACAACATGTTTTATTTTTATTTGTCCGATATAAAAGTACTGCAATATTCATTATGGGTCAGATCCTATTAAGTCAGCCCATTTTTACCATCTCCAGGTTGGCAATTGAGCACTGCAGCTGGCCGGATCCAGCTATAGACGACAAGGAAACAGGGATTGAACCATAAAGATTAATTTCAAACATTCTGTGTCCTCTCATTGAACAGAATATTTCACAAGTAATAAAAACATTGTGCGTTTAGGCAATGAAAAAAAAACAACTAATGAAAAGCTTTAGATAAAGTAGTACACGTCTCTACTGCGCATATCTTTTAGAGGTATTTTTACACAGCAAACAGAAGCTTCATTGCGTCGGATAACTTCACCACAAGCAGGCCATCCTGATGCACATACACGCAGCAGGGTCATGAATAGAAAATAAAGGTGTTGCATAATTCATTCAAGTTACCAACCATCAAATCAAAATATATTTCAGTATTCTGTTAAAATATGTGTGATCTGATGATGTAAGAAATAGTATTTTCGAAGTATTTTTTTAAAGCAGATCGGCAGTTAGTTACAAATTGACAAACGTTCATTTTGTATTAGTACCAAAATGTCAACAAGCAAGATTCAAACGGTCATTTTTTAATTTTCACACTGGGCATTTTCTATTCACATTTTAACTGATCATTAAAATCTTCAAATGGCTTTTCAAAGTAAATTACGAGTACATCATGAAAAGAAATGCACTGGGTAAGAGAATATAGCTTTAGTTAGCTTTTTGAGCACCAATTTCATAAAAAATAAATAAGTAAGATATATTTTATTGATCTTGTCAATGCAGGCAAAAATAAAGCAGAAATTTTCAAAAACAGGTCACCCCTGCACACTTTCATTTCGGTCAAATCGAACAAAAGTAAATTAATATTATTTCGTCTTAATGAATTTTACACATTCATTTTTTTTCTTGTGAAAGCAGTTGCTGCACTTGTGAATAACTAAAACATAAGCAATTCAATTGCAACAAATCTTCAAATATTTTGAAGTGGATATTCTGCAACTTTTTCACAACAATCTCTTGTCAAAAACTAACACATCAATTTTGGGGCTTAGAAGCACGTCATACGGTGCCATGACAGCAATTAATTGAAATGTCATTCTTCTAGATTCGCTTCCAGTTTCCTATCACCAATTTTCTCTATCAAACATGATGGTTCAATAATGAAACTATCATAATAAATAATTATATTTCTTATACTTATACTTAATGTATGTAACATACATATTCACTTAAATGTAAATAAAATTACAGTATGCATGGTTTTATATAACAGCAGACGTGCATACAGTGTCATCACTGGTACTCTCCGATTTTTATCGGAAGGCGAAGGCTAGGCGTGAACATCATTAGAATAAAAATATTTTGTATTCAACTATTATTGCACTGTAAAATTTCACATTTCACTTCAGTAACAGTAAACTGAAATGTCAGCTTGACGGGCAACCTGTGCAAGAAGTGTATTGCTCTGAATGTTCATTTCCTCTTCATATCCAAGACTAACAAAAAAAAAACACCTCACCTACATAGCCTCAAATGCAATCAGACTTTACTATGAAGAACCTTCTTTCTAATTTTTATAAAAGACCTTTACGTCCTGTAGGATATAATTTACCTGAAGTCAATTTGTAACTAATTGCCAAATTAGCCAGGGAAAATTAAATACGACTAGTACCTCTGCCAGCATCAAAGATGCCAAGGTCAATCAATTATTACCATTATTAAAACCATCATTTAGAAGTTTCATAAAACTTGATAATGAGGGAACTCTGAGCGTCTACTCTACGGTCTCATAGTGCAAAGGATGTTCCTGGCGCTGTCTCTTGGGTTCAGGTTCCTCCATGTTATCGCCGGAGCTTGATGGGCTGCCAGCACTTTGTTCCTCAATATGTCTTTTCAAGTCTAAGCCTACGTTGCTATAAGTTCCAGCACTGCAACAAGAAGGTAACAAACAATGACAGTCGGTGATGCTTATAACACTAACCGTAACCGAACTTACCCATATGGTGAATAGTTAGCAGTTTGAACAATAACCGGTTGAGGAGAAAATGCTGCAGGAGATAAGGAACGTTCTTCTACGATTGCTGCGTTAGTCATTAAATGATATTTTTCTGAAATAAAAAAAAATCATAAAAGTCCATTCAACTACGAGTTTTCAATAGAACTCACCTGCTGAATGCTCCTGTCCATTAGCTCCCTGGTCCAATTGTTCCATTCTATGAGGCAGAATGAGCCTCGCTTTGCTAGCACCGACCAGAGCGGACATCTGCTGATGACCAATCATCCCGCCTGTGCCAACAAACGCGACCGAAGGGTTACCAGGACTGCCGGGCGCTGACTGACTAACCTCGAGGCCACCCTCGGGAGCCGGGGAGCCCTCTCGAGACAGACACTCGGGGGTCATTATTTCTGACATACTCAGGTGGGTAGGAGAGGCGGGGGCGCTCCTGGAAACATTTCAAAAAATGAAATTTAATAAGCTTTCAAGACCTAAAACCAGAGAGAGAACTTACCTTGAACTCAATCCAAAGGGAGCTCTGAAGCAAGGTACTCCTCTTTGCCTCCTTCTCCTGAAAGCTTGCTCTATAAGCTTCGACTCCGACTGACCATCAATCTTCCAAAAACTACCTTTTCCAGGTTCTTCTTGACTACGTGGAACCTGAAATTATAATTTATTTCAAGCCTTATTTATAAAAGAAAACAAGTCCGAGGTTTTCACATACCTTAATAAAATATCGGTTAAGACTGAGGTTATGTCTAATGGAGTTCTGCCAACCCTTATCAGCAGTACGGTAGTAGGGATAGTGCTTAGTGATGTAGCTGTATATCCCTGACAATGTGAGCTGCTTATCAGGGGCGCTGGCGATTGCCTGCACGATCAACTGTGCATAAGAATAAGGTGGCTTGGAGTCATCCTTGCCGCCACTGCTACTACTGCTACTTGCACCATATCCGTCGTTAATTACTACTGGGGGAATCTGTATATTGAAGCGGAAAAAACTCTTTTATAATTGAGATTCCTTGAATTATATGATAGTTAGACTTCCATGAAATAATAAATAGAACTCACCGAGTTTCCGTTTGATGTTGTCTGTCTAAACTGATCGGGAGGGCTATGGCTAGACTGAACCTGATGGTTGTCTCTGTCCCTATGTGCAACTTGAGCAGCATAAGCAGCAGCCATTTGTAGATCTGCCGAGACATTCCTTCTGCCCTGGCCTCCTGTGAAAAGGAAATTTGGAAGTTTAAGAAAAAGAAGAAGCAGACGAACATATCAATACTGACCGAGGCTATACAGTGTGGAAAAACCAAATGGAATAAATTCGATAATAAATCAATGAAGATGGTTGCGAAAAAACGCTCGGACACGTCGATTAGTATTTTTAGTTGCGCATTTTTTTCAATGAAAACTTTTTATACAGGGTGTGTCGTGTAACAGTGCTCAATACCAACTTTCTTCTTTCAAATCAAACACCCTGTATATTATTACATTTTCAGATTGCCTGAAAAAATGTAATAATAATGCTGTTTATAATTCAAATTTGTAACGAGTGATTTTTGAGTTATAAACAAATGAAAATCGCAATTTTTAATTTTCAAAACAGTGTACACCGATAACGGCTCAAGATGTCGGAAAACGGCTTACATGTCCCTATCCTAATTTTTCATGTGGTATCCTATTGTGTGGATGAAATTTTTATACAGGGTGATTAAAAATCTGGTAATTTTCATGACCCTGTATAAAAATTTAAACTACCTAATAGGGCTCTAAATGAAAAGTTAAGATAGGGACATGTAAGCCGTTTTCCGACATCTTGAGCCGTTATCGGTGTACACACTGTTTTGAAAATAAAAAAATGCGATTTTCATTTGTTTATAACTCAAAAATCACTCGTTACAAATTTGAATTATAAACAGCATTATTATTACATTTTTTCAGGCAATCTGAAAATGTAATAATATACAGGGTGTTTGATTTGAAAGAAGAAAGTTGGTATTGAGCACTGTTACACGACACACCCTGTATAAAAAGTTTTCATTGAAAAAAATGCGCAACCAGAAATACTAATCGATGTGTCCGAGCGTTTTTTGGCACCCATCTCCATTGATTTATTATCGAATTTATTCCATTTGGCTTTTCCACACTGTATAATACTGGCCTAATACTATTATTGTAGTAATTTGGAACAAAGAAAGAAGCTCAGAGAAACTTTAGAAATGAATATTACCTCTTTCTGTTCAATAAGTAAATACCTAGTGTTCAGTGTAAATAAATAATTAAACTAGTGTGTGCAGTGTGTAAAATAACCTGTAAGTATTTCTTTAATAAATAATTGATTGAGTCTGAGATTACTTCAGACCTTTCAACATAAATCCGCGGGAGTAAATTTAGATGTTCATTCATGACAGAGAAATTGACATTTCAAATGTCAGGCAGGGGTTGTTCTTTTTTCGAATATTCTGATAAGTCTCCTGTACAAAGGCTTTTAATTAGGTACCTACATTACATCACAGTATCAAGCACAAGTGCTCCAATTAGAAGTTATTAAAAGAAATGACAAAATAGTTACTCCCAAAGAGATCCCCATACTGACCTCTGGGACTGGCCGGGCAGCTGTTCGCAGCACTAATTGTTCCCGTAGGTGAGGGAAACGGACTACTGTACATGTCATTCTCGGGTATGTTGATCCTGAGAGGAGGCAGAGGGTTCGCAGATCCGCCTCCGGACCGATCTCTCATCCGCACGGGCGATACTTCCCGGAATATCTTGGGCGGTGGATCGGTGTTCTCATCTATCAGTGATTGGAACGATAGGCGGATGTTTGTACTGGGAAATCGGAACATACAGCTGAAAACAAAACAAACTGTTAGAAATGTATAAAAGTCTATCAAAGTAATTTTAATAAATTACATAATAATAAATAACTTAGTTTTCTTGAAGATATGCACGCATGGTGTTAAGCTTTTACTTGCTCAAGTCAATTTTCTTGTAAATTCTGCAAACTTGTACTTTTTTCAAACAAACATTGTAAAAAACTACTGCACCAAAAACGGCTACAAGAAATAGGCAGTTACTTTCAATAACAATACAATTAAAATAAAGAGCTATTTTTTTTGTTTTCTTGTAAAAAAATACAGTGGTGCTGGTGCTGGTAGTACATTCAATGACTAAACCTCATTAAATTGTTCTTAAAAATGTGCACCCTATATAATACCAAACAAGCCAAAGAATAATTCTCTGGTAAAAATAAAAGCCCGAAATTCCAAACTTATAATCATTATGATTATAAATTATAAAACTAAATTTAGTTCCCAGCCAAAGAAAAGTTTACACCTTTTAATAGGTAAATAATTTCAGCTTTTGGTTAATTAATTACCACATCTAATTTTCATCACAAATTAATTTTCTGGTAAACTTCCTTGTTAATAGTTAGTTGAAACTAGAAAAACCAGTCCGATAACAACCTTATCATGTGAAAAATCAACTTCAAGTAGAGATAATTTGTCAACATTGTTATGCAATTCAGAACACGAGTTTTCAAAATCACAATAAAAATAAACAATAATAAACATTATGTAGATATGATAATTATATACTTAGTAAGTTTTACATATTAAATTGCTACTGGTTCAAGCAGCAGGTCCACCATTTTAATAGACATCATTTGCAATAATCTGTGTGTTGATGAGAAGATTAACAAAACAAACACAAAAAATGTAGACCACAATAAAATTACTAAACACTTATTAAATAACACAACCAGTGTAAGTGTGAATATCAGTCATCCCTAATGTCAAGAAAAAGTGATAAACTGAATACTTAAAAGTCCTCTTTATAGGATCAAGGGGATAACACAAGGTCACGTTAATAATAGTGATAGAGGGACTATGGAATCATTTTTATAGCCAGGAAAAGCAAACAGGAAAACCAGACAGTAGGCAGGCACCTTCAGAAAAACATCCTCTATTTGAAAGAAGAAGAAAGGTCCTCCATCTAACATTTCAAAAATTTACAAAGGTGAATAATAAGTTCCAGATCACCTAAAGAATTGGAACCTGGAAAAGTTCCAATACCCCCAATAATTCCTTAAATTTTGATTTTTGAAAAAAATGAAAAACCGGGTCGATTTTATAATTTAATTTACATTCTTTTGATGTAAAAAAATTATACAGGGTATTCCTTGGCTCAGTAATGATGTCATTGTCTATTTTCATAAATAGGACACCTATATATTATTACATTTTCATATTTCCTTACAGTTTTCACAGTTGCAGTTTAAATCGAGTCGTAATTTTTCATTATTAAAACAGTGTAGGTAATCAGAAATGACTCCAAATATCAATCGAAAACGGCTTACATGATGCCCCTATCTTAACTTTTAAAGTGTCATCTTACAGTGTACTCGAAATTTTTATACAGGGTGATGAAAATTATCAGATTTTTCATCACCCTGGATAGAAATTTCATCTACATCATCATAGGATAGTATTATAATACTATACTACTAAGAAACAGTTAAAATAGGGACATGTAAGCCGCTTTCCCATATCTCGAGTCGTTTTTAATGCATAAACAGTTGCCTTTGAAAATTGAAAATAGGTTTTTCATAACTCGTAAACTACTTTATTGTAAAATCGATTGTACTGAGCTCTACCTTCGATTTATAGGAAGAAGGACCCTCAATTCTGGAAATTGAACAATTAATTATGTAAAAATGAAATGGACTAATAATTAGGACTTAAAACAATGGAGATGCACAGTGCACATGTTCAAAACGACATGATAACGAAAAAGTCCATGATCTGTTCACTACGAAGTTTTAGCCGAAATTAAAGTTTAATGTTCAGTCCGTTCAGGAGTTGTAAAAGAGCTGGCGCCAACAGTGGGCACCGTGTCCTTTGTTGAGACACGTTTCTTTACCATCTCAAGAATAGAAAATAATAACTTTCGCATTTCCTATCAATGTAATGACAAAAATAACAATAACATACAGGATGTTCTATTTAATAAAATAAACAATGCCGTCATTACTGAGCCAAGGAACATCCTGTATAAGATTTCTTTACATCAATAGAAAGTAAATTAAATTATAAAATTTACCCATTTTTGTGTATTTTCACTATTTTCTCAAAACTCAAAATTTAAGGACTTATTGGGGGGTACCGAGACTTTTTCAACATCCTGTATAAGCAAAAACCATTCACCGAAGAACCAGATAAGGCAAACAATATGACGCCATTGTCATTGTCATTTTAAGAAAAAAACTTCAATTTTTCGAAAAAGGGCGGTCATAAGAAAAACAGAAGTTGACTGCTCCAGGATCTAGTCATCCTAGAAAATTTTTTAAATGTCAAATTTACCTACATAGTTAAGACAGATGTTCCCTCCTTTACAAAACAAAAAAGAAAAACCGGGTCCCTGTGGATTATCCCTCCAGATTTTCTAAAAACAGGCACCCTATACAGGGTGATCAGTTAAGGAGAGCTACCTTAACAAGGGTTAAGGGTTTGAGAACTACTGGTCCTAGAGCCTCAAAATAAAACCTTCATGCAGAAGTGACCATGAGAAATTCATCAAAATAATTTCAAGATCAAGATGGTAACACTTCGGTAAATACCGGAAGTACGAGAGAAAAAGGCAAGTATACTCAACGATTAATAAATAAAGGAATATGCAGGTCGTATGAGTGCAATTAGTGCAATTACTAGCCTGTTAAATGGGGTCGGAGTATTCCTCCTCGCCCTAACGTTTGTCATATTGGCAGTGCCCGAAACCCCCAAAATCAAGAGAACTTCCATCCAAACAACAACAGAGCCACCAGAGTACCAGAACAAGCACAGACACGTGTTTCGCCCCGTTGGGGCTCATCAGTGTGCTGCATCTAGAGTATCCGGAGGATGTTGTCAAATGTCTGAAAGCCCTCCAGGTCTTAAGCAAACCAATTACACGGTTCTCCGACCCCATATAACAGGTTAGTAATTGCACTTCATGTGCTTTATATTCATACCACCTGCATTTATTCCTTGATTTAATACCGGAAGTGGACGCCTAGGTACTTATTTATTTTAACGGGAACTCCCTGTATATTATTACATTTATAAATTGTCTAAGGAATCTAAGGGTTTTCGCCATTGAAATTAAGATTGAGTGGTAAAGTGAAAATCGCGATTTTAAAATTTCAAATCGTCTACAACGATAACGGCTCACTGTATTGAAAAATGGCTACATGTCTCTATTTTTCCATTTTGTGTTATCGTTCTCATTCTACACTGCTTTCAAGTTGGAAAATTGAGATTTTCATTTGTTTAGAACTCAGAAACTACAACTCAATCTAAAATCCGGTCTTTATTTACATCCGCGGCTCCTAAAGTTTCACTATGGCACCTATACATATAGGGGTGGAGAACATACCTATAGTAACGCAGGAAGGTATTCATTTGCAAGGCAAATGAAAGGGAAAGCAAAAAAAAATTGCCCAAAAAAACGGTTTTGAGAGTGCGGAGAAAGTGCGATCCTGACAAGAGGCGTCGATTAGATGCCGCGAATCATGGATATAACCACTTCACGATAATGGAAGTTCTTCGAAGCTTACAGGGGCGGACTGGCGTTATATCCGCTTTCACATATCGTGTCCAGTCCACAGGGATTGATGCAATGATTTTTGGTTTGGAATATCAATGCAAAATAAATGCAAAATGCAAAATAAAAATCGTGCTACTGTTAATCTCGAAGATATTCCTTGTCCTGAAAGTGAAGAAAAAAATATAAATTCGACCGTAGTGTCAAAGAGGCCTTAGTTGTGTCCTTAATATTAGTTTGCAATGGCTGTTTTTAGTTTCTTACCCACCCAGCACCCCTATTTCGCTCCTCGGTCCCGAAAAAATTGATGAAACTTAGGAGCCGCGGATGTAAATAATTACCTAAAATCCAACTGTGGAAACTGCTTGAATTTGATGTTCTTCCACAATTTAAAAATATAATAACATTATAGAGAATGTCCCTGTTAAAATAACGAAGCAGGGGTGGCTTCCAGTATTTCCGGAAGTGCGGCCATCTTGAAAATATTTTCATTGAATTTCCCATGGTCACTTGGACCAAAAGTTCCCGAGATATGGCTTGTGGCCAACCTTAATGAATCACCCAGTAAGAGTCGACTGAGGGATGAGGAACATGGAATTTTAAGACATGGAATTTTTTCTATTGCCGAGAATGTAAATAAATATTAATGACCAGCAGCGACTTTTCAGGAACGCGAATTTAGTTACGGCAGCGCAATTCAACAGGAAAGACAGAACTTCCGAGGTGGAAGGAACAGAGCAGTAGCATGCATAACCGGTCGAGACAGCTTTAGCTTTTTAGGTGACAATAAAATTGACGTTGTGGCGAGTCGCAACTACTGGCGCTTAGACCAATTGAGAGGTCTCCTCGCCCTCAGGGCACAAAGTGTACGAGTAGGGGGGGATACAATTAACATTATTCGAAAACCGATGGCCAGCTAAACTGTTTGGATTTTTTTTTTTCGGAAAAACAGTTTTTCTTGCAATTGCGTGAGCCAAAGTATAGGCAACTGTATAAATAATAGCATTAAAAAGTCTCGCTGTGAGTATTATTATAAAAGCCAATTAGCTAAACGGGAAGGTTTCTGTTCCTGTGGCCGTTATTGAAGAAGATATCGAGTATAGGTGGAAATTTTTTTAATGTATCTATTCTTGACATGAAAGTCACTACAAAAATGTTGATAAAAATTATTTGATGTGATGTCGACATTAGCTTTAAAAACCTTCACAGAAAACTGTCCGTTAACTTAATGAGTCTTTATAATACCCACTGTTAGTATGTCTATAATATCCAACTGAAAATACCCATCTGAGGAACGAATCGTTTGAGGACCAATGTTGACGCAGAAACTCCTTAAATAATTAATCAATTTTTTTATAACCCGCGTACGGGTCGAAAATTGCTCTTTATTACGGGTATAAATTTAACTCTAATTCAAGCTTGAGATTGTATTAAAGGTGTTGAAAATTTAGAGTTTCCGAGTATTTACAGTAAACTTTCTCATTACATTCTGATCAATTATTTATGCTGTAGAATTTACTTATTTACTATACGACCAAACAGGAAGTCATCAACCTGTAAGACCTGCACACAATGTGTATGTAATATGAACAATTATTATTATTATCCATAAATTTACAATGTCTAGGTAGGTTGGTTTTAAATTAATATCAAATTAACAGTTGCATCGTAAAACGTAACGTATGGGTGTACTTATATGTCTACCAACGTAATTTCAAAAAGCCGTGCAGTACATAAATTCTCCGTACGGCAGCTAACCAATCATCATTGTCTATTTTTAAATGAATGAATTGAAAATGTTTATTTCGATTTATTTTTCTAAGTCCAAGGTCACAATTGAATTTACCGCGGCGGCGGAGGCAAGTGTGACGACTGTACTATCTATGATGGCGAGGTTTGTTAGTTTGCACGCGCCAAATAGTAGATAGATAAAATGAAAATAGTATAGATAAAACGAAATGTGAGCACATTTTATCTATGCATATTATAAAGTATGTATATTGATTGCCAGTCAGTCACCAACCAGTAGTGTAACCATCTAACTAACCATGCAATAACAAAACAACCGCTAGGTATTTATTTTGATTATCATTGTTGTTATGATGTAATCGCCATCGTCATATCGGTTGGTTTAGTGTTGTTTTAATAATATCAACATAATGATAAGTATACACAGTACACACAATCAACATGTCCAGATCACGGAAGGAGTTAAGCGTTCTTCTGAAAAAGACTTATTAGCTAAAATTATCTACCTACTTACAGAGTAAATAAAAAAATACTTGTGGTTGCCAAATACCTAGAGCGAATAATAACTTTTTCACGCAAAAACATAAAGAGCTATTAAACCCGATGTGTTCAATAGCTTACAATGTTGACAAATCGCCGAGGGCGCGAAAAACAGATGCGTACTTTCTATTGGAGAAACTTCAAATTACTTTCAATATATCTTTCATGGGGATCAACCTCATCTCCTCACTGGAGAAAACAAGGATGGCGCGAGAGGCTATAAACGAGTGATAGGGGATACCTGCATGTATATCGCCAAAGTAAGGACCGGCAAAAGTACTGCGTTACATCTTACACCATAAAAAGATCCACAAAGGCACAGCTACTGTCCTCGGGTATACTTTATATGGCATTTGAGCAAAAACACTCCATAGATGACACTGAGTGATTGGGCTTATCCTAGAGATAGAAGATCCCGCTAGATCGCAAAATTCCATACATGGGTAAAATAAGGAATCTCATAACTACTCATACTGCAGACATTAATTAGAATGCCAGTCAACCTGTTTTAAATGACCGGCCACTTTGTTATGACCTTGGACATTAAAGAGAGCAGATCAAGCAGATATTAAGTTGTTTTAGGCAATGTTTCCGTCCTCAATTCTGAATACAAGCAAAACTTGAGCTCGCAGTCACCTTTCGCCACAATCGACAAAAGCATCACCAAATGATAAATAATTCAACATCGCCTTTTCATTTAAGGACATCAACAGTCCACGTCACCAAAATTCCAATGCAGCAAACTTGATTTCTCTCTTTAGGACTGATTGTCTCGTTTCTCCGTTCAATAAGACCAGTCGTTGTGCTCCACGTCTCCGAACTCTTCCAGAGATACCATCACCATCTCCAGAAGAAGACTCCACCCATACCTTGGCCAAGCTCACCACAAAATAGGGACCATCCGGACTTTCAGAGTGCGCCCACGTCGAGGCCTCGCCCACCATCAACACTTTCTCCAGTGTAACAGTTGGCCCCTTTCAGTTGGTTCACCGATGGGGTGTGTAGCACCGGCTCGAAGAATAGAGTCTTCTCGGACCTGGGCCTTCACGCAACCACTTTCCAGGCCGAAATCTATGCCATAGAGTTCTGTGCGCAGTTGCAGGAAAAGATGCACTGTCAGTGCAGATCAATAAAGATATTTTCAGACAGCCTCCAGCCACTGCAAGTCCAAACTGGTCTAGAACAGCCAACCAACCTTGAATGCTCTAGCAAAGAGAAACGAAGTAACTCTGGTCTAGATTCCGGGCCACGGTGAATATGGAGAGAACGAACTTGCCGATTCTCTGGCCAGGAAAGGTGCCGAATTCGAATTTATTGGACCAGAACCAGTATTTGGCATATCACCGGATATTTCCAAAACAATACGAAACTGGGCAGAAACTAGAGGGAAGTTCTCCAGCACTGGCAAAACTTATTACCAAGATTGGACCATTTGAAGGCCTTTATAAAGGGTACTTCGAAGAAAAGGACCAAAAAACTATTAAAGCTCAACAGGAAAGAACTGAAAGCCCTAATAGGCCTATATACTAGGCACTGCAAGCTAATTTCATCATCTGCACAGGCTTAGCGATCAGCGCTAAATGCCGCCTGTGCCTTGGACGATGACGAAACAGCAAAACACATCTTATGCGAGTGTCCTGCTTTGGGAAGAATTAGACTACAAACCTTCCGAAGAGACTTTCTCACTCTTTCTCACCTGACCTGGATAAATTAACAACAGTCAAGATGGTCAGCTTCCTCAAAGAGGCTGACATGATGGAGTTAATGTAGCACGACAATAGACCTTCCGGTCGTAGTGCAGGTGTCACAATGGCCCCCTCATGATAAATCTAATCTAACAGTTGGTACCACGTGTGAGGAAAACCGCAGGGATTGTTAGAGCTCTGGTTGGTTCCATTTACGAGAAAAAAAAAGCAAAAGAAAAATTGTAAGTTCCAGGTGAGCTCAAGGAATAAAGTGGTCACGCAGGTGTTAAGATTCAGGTGACAAAGATTCTCCCACAAAGGTCACTCCCACTCCTATAGCATTCTTTTTAGAATTTTAGCAGCCTTCTTGACTGGGCGAGTGACTGGGCAACTAAATGGGCAACTAAAAAGGCGCAGTCCCATGGGGCTCATCCTCGGGCTCATCTCAATCAATATCAATTCAATTTACGAAAGCCACAAGGGGTTTGTACAGGATGTCCCGACCATCAGTATGAGGGGTGTATTTTTATGTCACGATTTGTCCACTTCAAAGTCTATTGCTGCAGAAAAACATGAAACGATAATTTTTACTGGATAGCCACTTTCAACAACGTTCTCCGTCAAAACGGCAGTATGGAACTGTTTAATGAACCCCTGTTTTTTCTCTTTCAGTTCCGAAGAACGAGAAATATTTTCGACAATAGACAAAATTTTCGACAAATTTCAACAGTGGAGACTAGCCGAAACTGAAAGATTGTGATCTCGGTGAAGGGCCCCTATCCCTCGATAGCGGATAGGGGCCCTGCGCTGGACAGCCATCGATGGTTTATGATCACATGGCCGAATTTCTCAAAGAAGACTCTTTGGTCGTATCAGAATTTGACTCTATTTTTTCTTATATCTGCTGCACTAAAATATACAATGGATGATTTCCTACTTGATGGATTTTAGAAGAATTATCGGGTATTTTTTAAGCTTCAAGTTTTCAAAACAAAAATGCACCAACCAGGACCACCCCTGCAGCTGGTCCATCACTCATGTCCTCCTCCGAAATAGAGGAATTTTTTTGTTCGGTCGGCCATCAGCGGTAAAAAAACTATAATTTGGTGATAAAGTGGCCAAAAAATACGATTTAGATTCAATTTTTCATCTTTAAAATTAACATTTTTTCGGGAGTGGACATAAGTGATGGGCCATCTGTACAGCCCCGAACTGGAGGCCCCATACTTGGCTTAAGACGGCCCTGAGCACAGGAGATATTGTCAACAATTTTTTTGTTTGATCCAGTCGTGTCAACTTTCTAAAGTGTACACATTACCGAGTGCATATTATCTCAATTAAAATAAAATGAATCAATTAATATCAATCAAAATAAGGTTTGTCTTGGTGTATACTGCACTGCACCATGTTACACACTTGAAAATGAAACTCTAAAAAAAAACAAACTAAAAGACCGTGTAAATTGCGTCATAAAAAATATTAATATCTACTTTAAGATGTGTTAATACTAAATAATGGTTTATTTGAACATAAAACTTGTACTAGTACTAGAACTAGAGTGATGAAATTGAAGTACAATAATAATTATTAAGTGCAGGAAGTAAGTACACTTATCTTCTCAGTCTCAGTAATGAAATCATGCCAAGATACGATGCATTTTACACGATAAATCTTATTAATCAAATACTATTTACAAGGTATATTATAATCTTATAATATTTACAATATTGTATTGTGTAATAAACACATTATTAAATCGATATAACATAGAATTATTATTGCACGCGTTTGGTCAATTTATGACTTGTAGTAACCACATCAATAATAGAATAATAATAACACAACTACAAAGTACAAACAGCTCTATTTAAAAACGAATGTATGCAAATTGTTTATAATTAAATGTTATGCAGAGATAAATGTATTTTCTGTTTGGTTTCACCTTTTGAATTATAACCACTTACAGATCAAGTAACCTTTGCAGATGATGCATGCAGTGGTGTATTAATACGCACACTTTGAAAAATAAATGTCTGAATAGCGGATACTTCGCAGAACAGAAAAAATTCACACTAAGTACCTGGACGTAAAAATGACTCAGTTGAGGCCGGTTCGGAATGTGGAGAGCAGCGAAATTAATATTTAGTATTTCCCCAGTAATTTTCGTGCCGTGAAAAAAGATTAAAGAAACAAACTGATATAATAAAAAATTAAATCACTGGGGGGTGGGGGCAACAGCAATAAAATTCTCTGAACGGACACAACCTTAGACGGTCTGATTTTTTCACTCGGGTTTTCGGAAACACAACACCAGACGAGCTGTTTGTGTTGATAGATGAGAGGGATTTCCCTAAAGGAAAATTGACAGTCTGAACGGCAGAAAATCGAAACACTGAAACTATGGAGTGAAATTTTTTTCTTAACCTTTACCGGCAGTGGCCCGACAAAATGGGCATTTCATAAAGTCTATAAAAAGTATAGGCCCAAACCAGGTTTTGGCTTACACTAAAGAATGATGCGCAGCACAGGTAAAAAAGGGGATTTACACGGAAATGAATTAGGAAAAAGGGACTGCACACAACATAATATTAGACTCTTCTCTCCATCCCATTTCGTTGATATTCGAAATACTCTTAAGACCATGAAAGAGATGGTCTCTCGAAGGAAACACCCGAGGAAATACCAATCTCTCTACTCTTAGTTCATCTTTTTTAACGGGTTGATTAACGCCCTCCCCAAGTCGAGTTAGCCATGCACGCTTCGGCCAGTCACGATTTTGGCTAGGAAAATTAACTTTTTTTAATTATCGGTTTCCTTTGTTAGGGTTTAAACTGAAAATTGATGGTTGATTTTTGTTTGAAGTCGGTGCCGAAAGTATGGCTGGCCGTGTTGCTTCAATAATTACGATTTTTTCAATTTACGATGATTTTTTTATTGGGTGGATTTTTCGATTAATGTTATTATGTATCAAGAAAACCAATGGGGAAAAAATCATTTTTACTAAAAGCTTCCTGGCTGAAGCGCAGCTAACTTATTGACTTGGGTAAATCCCCCTTTTAAAATTTGGATTTCTTAAATGTCAGGTTACCAACAGTCCCCATTGTCCATAACCTTTCTGTCTGTTTCCTTCCCTAGCGCGCGACAGATCAAGGCCAATATAGAAGCTCTCGGGAAAAAATAGTGGAAGATTCGTCTTCTGAGCAAGAAAAAGTATAGTGCCGTTGTCGTTCGTGGATTTATATCCAACAAATGGTTCTTTATCGGTCCTTAATCTTTCTGGATCTGGATTGCTGCACAGGATGATTTCTCATTAGCACTACGCCTCCATTGGACCCTTTGTACCTCCTCCGGGCAGCCCCACCACCTTCTCATCCAGTTGCAACCGTCCGATTTCTCGTATGCACATTATGTTCAATTCTGGTCATATCAGGGCAGACTGTCCCCAATGTTAATTGACGATATATTGACGAAGCGCTGGTTTTTGTTTTTTTCGTCTTCTTTCCCTAATCTTTATCCATTGGTCATATCTCTTGTGGTTTTTCACATTCATGAATTTTTATCCTAAAATCAGTAGGCCCAGGATGACGCTCTCCTGGTTAGTTTAATGATGTAGTAATTCAAATGCAGAACATGATCTAGATGGGCTAAAAGTATTAAAGCCAACACACATAGATCGACATTTACACGAAAACTCCATCATTTTGGCATCATGCATGCCAAAAACGGACAGTTATAAAATTTCTGATGGATCGTGCATCCTCCACAATTATTCATCTCGTATTTATCAGACCCAACACCTCCAAGAAGAGCGTCCACCTACATTATGCTCTGCACAACATCCTAGTGTACCCATCGAACAACCAACCACCAAGAGTTTTGGAAGTTGCAGTTCTCTCCCGTCAGGAACGTCACCGAACGAATCGATAAACTCCTGCAGAGCCGCGGCTTCAAAACTATCTTTAAGCCTACTCATCAAGTTCAGAATATGCTTCTATCAGCGGAAGACACTATTGATCCAATTGTAATTTCTTCAGGCAGAGTTGATGGTTCTGTATACATTGGGAGTTGGGACCACCAAACGTAGCATCAACACCCATGTAACAAAAAAAAAACTGCTCGAGTCGAACACGCAAATAGACAAGCCGGCTATCGCAGAGCATGGATTGTTTCATGATGATCACGCCATCTGTTACGAAAATACTAAAATCCTCCTGTCCACGTGTCATATTATTACTCTATCCGGCTCTACGTGAAGCCCGAATTACTCAACATCTGACTCAGCAATCGATTAACATCATCCAGGGCGGGGAGAGCTAGTGGTGGGGATACGACGTTACCGGACCATCGGCCTATAAATAGGAGTGCACTTTCAGTTGTCTAGCCAGTTGATATTATTATTGAAGAAGAAGAGTAAACAAACACGACTCTTACTTGAGACACCTGCTTATTAAATCCTTTTTTGCAAGTAAAACGCAGTTAATTTAATTATTATTGTTATTGTTGTTAGCATCCGGTTCTTCATAAATTCAGAAACTCGTAACTGCAGAAATATTTGATGAATCAGTCGTTCCCGGAGATAAGAAAACTCTAGTCTCGAATTTTCTCTATTATTATTAGTGTTAGGTATATTATTCATTATGTGCCATTACCATACTTGGCGAGACTTTTCATCCAATTTTACCGATAGAGAGAGAGAGAGAGAACTCGCAAATATATTACACTCGCATGCCCGACAATTTAGATAAAGTTTATTTTTATGAGAGCGTGTTCAATTCAAATATTAACTGTTTATTTACATTTCCTCCGTTCTACCATCAGGGATCAGCGTGTTTATTTTTGTGATCTGAAAACGGTCTTGTAATAATTTTCTGATTGCAGCAAACCCATTAATGAAATCGAATTCAACGATTAGAGAGTCGAAAGTCAGATTCTAAACTATCAGTTCTTGATTTTGTTTTCATTTTTACACGCTTGTAAATCACAATATTCAGTTATTTATTATAAGTTCCTTCTTATCTATAGACGTTAATCAAATTTCCTTTTTTAGATGTTTACTTTTATTATGTTCTCAGAAGTAAATAAGTAGCTTACTCATATATAATTATCTCCCAATTAATGTTTTAAGATGTTAAATTTTAACGTGATTTTATATTGTAGGATTTCACTTTTTTTTCTTTTGTAAGTTTTTTTTTTATAAAATATCAGCGATCTTTTTTCAAATTATAAAAATCGAAACTAACATTATGCTAACTTGATGCCACTTGCGACGAACAATATAGAAAGTGACACAGACCAACTTCTTTCTTGACTAACAGAAACAGACAGGTTATCAGGGACAACCAATGTTTTTTAAGAGTTTTCTTAATCACGAATTGAAGACGTGCTTAAAATATAATTTGACGCTAATACGCTATACATATAATAACTAGCACTTTAAAGAATATTGATCCGTCTGTATAATAATAGACATGATTCGAAATAAAATTGTCTTCTTTACGAAGTACTTACTTATCATCACCAGCCTTTCAACTTTCAGCAATCGCGTTTGGGCTCCAATTTGGACTGTCCAATTATTTAGCTTTTTTCCGTTCTTTTGGCGAGGTTAAACAGTCCATTAGTAAAATTTTCCTTGCCGGCAGGTCTCGTGGGCCGAATTGTCCCGGGACTGTTACTTTGACGATTCTCACTTCCATGAGTGCTGAACACTTCAAATTCAAGATTACACACATCTCGTCTTCTTCATTGCAGTACCTATCTCTATGCTGATTCCCATACCTCATCATTTTACCTAATCTGCATTCTGGTTAGATGCAGTGTTTAGATGGTTAGATGCATCACTGACCTGCTATGCCCATGCTTGATCCCTGGTACAAGGCTCCAGAATGCTTTTGTGTTGCAGTCACTTCCATCGAGTTGGTTCACTGGTTCAGTTCCAGCGAAAAAAGCTGCAAAGTTACGTCTAGATAGTTGAATTGCAGCCGCCTTATTAACAGCTACCCCTCAGTAACTTGATCCTAGACCAAGTTTGGTCATATTTTACAGCACGGGCTTTAAGACTTACCAGACATTCGCGGGGAAAGACTTGATCTTGCATTGCATTTATTTGGGCTTGGGTGTACCACAACATAATTTTTACAACGTTCTGCATGAGACCATCAAGGTTATTTTGCTTTTGTCTATGACGTGCAACAGGTGTTGATTCAGGTTAATTTTGAATCTAAGGCGTAAAACTAAAACCATGCATACTTGATGCCAGAGACGGGCAGCTCAGCCCATACACACCATTGCTACATAATGTTTAAAGCCCTTTTTGCATGAGGAATGAAGTTGTCTTAGCATGTTTCCCATGACTATATAACGACCATCAGCATTGCCCTGTGTATTAAAGTAGCCTTTGTCATTTAGGTTGTTAATTGAGTAGGTTTTCCACTATCATATCCCACAGCAATTTAGATAAGACTCCATCCTGAGAGCGCAACCGTTACCCTCAAAGTCTCGCAAGCATAGATGCATTGATTCTTGTACCTTCTAACATAGCATTCAGCCAACTGGTTGCAGTAGTCAATGTCTTCTTGCAGCAGATCATGCAATTAAATGGGGCAACATCAACCAGCAATTGAATCAAGAAAAATTCCTAGGGCTATTATTTCTTGAACGCGGGCCTATGCTTCCTAAGCTTGCTTCCCTTATGGCACAAGCCGAACCAACCATGTATTTTACTCTTGTTTTACTTTTTCTTTGTTGTGTGAAATAATCCGTAATTATTTACGCAGTCTTACGTTGGTCTGTGAACCCCTCAAAGGCGGCTTGGCGAGACTTGGCGAGCCGTCGGCTTGGTCGACTTTGCCGAGTCCCTGAGCCTTTCCATTCCCATGGCGAATGACTTCAAGTCCCGGTGCCGTGGGAAGACGTCTTAATAATTCTGGGTAATTTCAGTCCAAGCCATGTGCTTTTAAGGTTCAAATGAGCCTATGGTCAATTTTGCTTTCTTTTAGGTAATTTTATGCATTGATGTCCTCCAGTCCTCCTGGGTTCTACGGGGTATTATGTAGACTGTCTTGCATATCGATTATAAATTATACCATCACCATCGAGGTAATATTCCTTAGCTTGAGAAGAACCTAATAAACATTTACCAGACAATTCAGCTAAAAACTATCTTTGTGTGGATGAGGATGACCCATGGTACCACGGGAGGAATGCAGTATTGAAAATTGGGTCTGTATAACCTAAGAATTATATATAATGCGAGTGGGATTACACCATGCGACGTCTCTCGCATCCAAGTCTCCAGTCTCCACTGCCAGTCTCCTTCCTGCACACATCTATCTTCCATGATTTGTTTCACTCCATCATTCCAAGACAGTCTTGGTCTTCCCGTTTGTCGCCTTTGCGCGGGTTTGGTGTCCATTCAGTTTAAACGTTTGCTTTCAATAGTATCTATAATGTTTAGGGTAACTCCAATTTTCTCCCATACAGTTTCGTTTCTAACCCTCTCTATCCTAGATATACCAAAGAATTAATTAGGATAGAATTGGGAATTGCGGATAATAAAAAAAGGATGCGTGTACTTACGTTTTATCAATAATGATTGGCTTCTTGGATAGCTCGAATGTGGTGCGTGGATTAACTGTCTTTGCGCTTTCACTGTGGTGTAAAAAATTTTGATTGCGGATACGGATTATTAAAAATGCGAATGTGAAAATCAGCGGCACGAGACACGGAGAAGCCGGGTCTAGTTTCATTCGTGCGGGGCCTGTTTTTTGTTTTTTCTTTCTAGGTTTCAAATTCTCTCCTCTTTGCCCTTTGCTCGCTCCCAGTCCATGTGCAGGTGGTGTGATTATACAACCCAGCGAACATCCGATGCGTCTTCACAGTGGTCTACACGCAACAGGAAGGATTTGCGATAGGAGAGGCGACCGAAGCACAGAAACTCTGAACTGGTCACGCTACAAGGTAAATTATTGAATGGTATAAAAATAGTCAAAAGCAATTTTTTGAAAAAAAACACATCTGAACAATACTATCAAAATTCTTAATAAAAGTATTATTACATATTATAATATGTATATTAATTACTCTTGAACCTTTATATCGTTATATACAAACTATAGTGATGTAATTATGTATGTATGTTATGTACGTACGTATTTATTTATATTTTGTAAATAAATAGGAAGCCAACCATTTTAAGACATTAAATTGCGCTATTCTTGGAGGAACGAGTTGTTTATAATATACTTTGCGATAATTTATTTGTAGTCATTGTTATCGATTGTGTAATAAATAATAATAATCATAAAAATTAATAAAGAGTACTATTTCAAGGGATTGTTTGTACGCCATAAATAACGCACAAAAATAATGGAGAAAATAATGCTGATGGATGATAAATAAAGCTACTTTTAAAGTAGCATCTTCAGACCTTGTAAATAAAATTATTGATATAGATTCCTCAGAATCTTCCTAGTTGTTTATATCAAGAAGAAAATCAAGTAGTGGAGAACGATATGTGTCTAGCTGTTCATTTATTACTGTGTATTGTTGATTATGTAAATGTCTGTGGATCTCTAGAGATTCAAGAAAATTTTATTTAAAATAATGATCACAATGATGAAGTAATTCAATTTTGTTGTTTTCTGTTAGAGTGTGATTGTTTTCTATTAAGTGTTTTGCAAAATATGATCGTTCTGGATGTTTGAGTCTGTAAGAGTTTAGGTGTTCGTTGTATCTATAATTTCTATATTTCTACAAGTTAGTCCTATATAAACTGAATTACAATGAAAACAGTTTAATCGATAAATTCCAGGTCTTTGTAACTTAGATAACTATTCCTTTGCATTGAGCAATATAGAGCCATTGCTCATAAAAGATTTGAATGAAATATTAAAGGTAGTGGTGTTAGAAATTATCCTTGATATTTGTGTGGAAAAATATCCATCAGTATACAGAGATTCTACAAAGTAAGGGTCGAAACATAAATTTTTGGAAATAATGCGGAAAAAAGAAAGCAAATTAAATGAAGTATACTGTTACAAGTTAAAACTTAAAATAAGCTCCTGTTTAAAGATTTTTGTAGGACCTATGACCTATAAATCTTGAATATGAAACTACAAAATGGGTAAATTAATTACTCTGTAACAGTAATATGTTGTTAAAGCGGAATGCGGAATTTAAGTATCGTCGTAACACTTTCGGAGTCGAGATAAAAAAAGAAAAACAAATTCAAGTATGTAAGTATATTTTTCTGTCATCAGTTAAAAAAAAAGTATCAAAGCTGTAATTTATGAAAAAAAAAGTTTTTATCCACGACATTTTGGCGTGCATCATAAGTCTCTTGTCCATCTTCATGGCACCAGGTTATAATAATCCTATGATCCATAAGTTTGTTGTATTTTATTTTAAACTGAAATTCCAAACATTACTGCGTGAAACAGCAACCGTTCAGTGCCCACACGTCCGCCCCATTCTAGGAGAGTTCAATGAAGCTAAGATCGATTTCTGTGGTCAACTATACCCGAATCTTTGATGGTTTGATTACCCCAACTGACCAACTGTGTTATTGAAAGTGGCTGCCAATAAAAATGGTTATAAAAAGACTTCTTCGACGGTGTTTAATTTTTTTGTATTTTCACGAAATATTTGTGAAGAGGAGGAAATCACTTACCAATTGAGGTAGAACGGTAGTATCAGTAGAGACAAATTCTCAGGGAGGACAAAATGTCAATGTCAAAGAAGACTCCTAATACAGCACTCATTCTTGGTAATTTTTGCTATTTTTGTGCAAGTGTTTCACCTCATATAGGTTTTTATGTATGACAGATCAATCCCCGGTGTTATCACAAGTTGCTGTCTATATTTATGCTGTATAAATCTAACAACTATTTATTTTTATTATTATAGTTATACAGGGTGTTTTGTAATTGAATGTCAATATTTAAGGGGGTGATTTTCGTGCACCATCGTCACTAGTGGAAATAAAATTAAACGTGGTACATGAAAAAATGCCCCTTGATGCATAATACCTGTACACGAAATTTCATTAAAATATCCAGAGCGGTATTACAGATATTACGTATAAAAATTAAGACTCTTAGGACATACATTTTTATAAAGTTTTCTTCTTAAAATGGACTCAAAAATCACCCCCTTAAATATTGACATTCAATTACATAACACTCTGCATAGAGTTATAGATATCAACGTGTCCCTAAAACTAAAAGTTTGGATATAAAATGTGTTGACCTTTCTAAATTGTACCAAATAAAAAATATTTTAAAAATTAACAAGAACAAGAATAAAGAAAAAGAGTCCAATTAGGTACCTAACCTATGTACATAATAGTATGTATTAAGATTATGTATTATTACATTGCGCAACTCCTCTTACTAATGTTTTTATAATACCAAATAGTCAATGTGACACTAATTTTTCAATACGACACTGTTGCATCATAATTTGCGGAACCTGATCACCAAATCATTTAGAGGGACGCTAAAGGTGAATCCTAGGAAAATTGCTGAAGGAATGTCAAAGAGCATGTCTATTGATAGAACCGTTTTAAGATTTTTTTATCGCCAACTCGACCGTCATCCAGTTAATTATTAAATATACGGTAATCGGAATTTCATGTGATTTTCGTAAAGCTTTTGATAGTGTAAAGTTGGAAAACCTTTTGTTAAAATTAGAGCACATGGGTATAAGACATATCCCATTGAATTGGTTGAGATCTTATTTGAGTAACAGAAGACAAAGAGTTATTTTAAATAACTCCAAAAACATTAAATCCTCGATTAAATCCTTCTCCAATTGGGAAGAAATTACATGTGGAGTTCCACAAGGTTCCGTTTTGGGTCCACTATTATTTTTATGCTATTTATAAAAGATCTACCTGGTTTCCTAAATATACAAACTATATTACTGTATGCCAATGATACTTTCCTTATTGTTCCCTTTAAACAAGAAAATAGTAATAGTGCAGATATTAAATCTAGAATAAATGAAATTTTAACGCAATTGACTTTTTGGTGCAAACAAAATAAAATAGAAATAAATTTCAAAAAACAAAATGTATAAAATTTTCCAATAACAGTTACAGTAATAGACAAATTTGTTTGAATAATAACTTCCAAATCGAAATTGTTAATTCATTAATATAAAATTATTAGGCTTTAGTATAGATCAAAATTTAAATTGAAAAGAACATATAAAAAAATTATCGAAAAAATTAAGTAAAATGTGCTTCCAACCCAACTGAGATTTTTAAAAAATAATGGTTGTAAGCTGAACATACTGAAAATGGTTTACTATTCAAATTTCTTTTCGTTATTGAAATATGGGATAATTCATTGGGGAACTTCCACTGATTGGATTAAAATATTTAAAATTCAAAAAAATTGCACAAGAATATTAGGAAATGTCAATAGAATTTCCTCTTGCAAACCGTTATTTAAAAAACTTGGAATACTAACGATGCCAAGTTTATTAATCTACGAATGCCTTAGATTTGTGCATAAAAATAAAAATTTATTTATTTTTTTTACTTCTAATAGGTAGGTAGTCGAAATTATAACACTATAATTTTGAATAAACATTCTACCGCCCTTTATGAGTTTTCTTCGGAATATATCTACCAATCATCTACCAAATCATTATAAAAAACATAATTTTAAGAAATTTTCTTCAGAAATTAAAAGTTTATTATTAAAAAAATGCTATTATAATATAAATGAATATTTCAATAAAAATAACAACTGAATAACATATTTTTCGGATGTAGGTATATTATCAATGTTAAAAAATGTTATAATTTATCTTTTTCATATTAATTTTATTGTTAACAATTTTCTATTTTATTTTCCAAAAAGTATTGTAGAATTTACTTAAAATGGGAATAAACTTTATTATTATTATTATTATTAAGGAGATACCTAGGTAGGACCCTACAATATGAGAGATCCTTCAGAGATGCAGGTCTAATAAGTCCCAGACAAAAATTCAATTAACAATTAATATTAACCGTTCTACTGAAAACTTGGTAGGGGTACAAATAAATTTTCTATTATTTTCAATTAATTATTCACGAAAATGCATATTTTATTATGCATGCATATTTTGGTATTTTTTATAGTTTTTATAAAATGTAAAATGCATGTAGGTATGTAAAATATCGTGTGTTCCACAAAATTTTTCATCGACTAGTGCCTTGGAAGAGAGAGATGGCTATTGGAGTCATGTCTGTGCTCATTTCACAAAAATAATTTTAAAATAACTTTTTTAGTAGTTCAAAATCTCATGTGTCACATATGCTTATATTATGTCATATATAATTTCAATTCCTGTCAGTAATTATTATTCATAAAACTACTGGTATACCTATTATTACCAAGTACCTATACCTTAATTGTCGCTCTTTTTATTATTTATGCCATTTTTGATCAGCATTCGTCATAAATTCTGTTATTGTTTGTGCTTTGGAAGTGAAATTATAAAAAAGTCAAATGGTAAATCAGGTAAATGAGTACTGGATCATGAAAAAACTCAAACTCGAACGGATACGTCAAATTGAAATTATCTTCATTCAGAAAGACAGAATATTCTGAGTTTCTGAAATAACTTGTTCTTTGTGGAATTTGACTGTTTTCACAACTTAGAATACCTGTATTACGGACACTAACGCCAATTTTGCCATCCGCAAGGGGTGACGCACTAGCGTGAGTCGTTGTAGGGTACCTGTATTACCGACACTGACACTAACGCCGTGTCCTAGCTGCATCCGGGGACTGCGGTGCGTGCGTTGCGTGCGTGCGTTGCGGTGAACGATTAAAATAAAACACATGCAAAGCAATGGGAGTGTCCACAGTAGACGCGTTGCCCGCAAAAGTCGTACGATAAAACGACACCGCAACGCACGCATTGTTTTAAATTGAAATGTGTTGTATATCAATCCGTCAAAACTTTGCGATTTTTAATTTTTTACTGCGGGCAGGAAGTTTTGATTTCCATCGGCCCAAAGCGAAACATTTTGTGCAATAAGAGAAATCTATTTTACAAGAACAAGAGTCAAGGTACCCTGGGAATGTGAAAATGTCTCGAATTTAGTTTTTAAAGGAAGTATGAGGTCTATTAACTTTATTATTGTAGACCTATTTTTATTTAATCTACCTTCTATTTATCTATCTATCAAATCTACCTATTTCTATAGATTACTTGCGTCTTATTGTTTCTTTCTGTGATTTTTAAGTCTTTCAAACTCCAAAAAATACTGGTTTACAAAACTAAAACGTATTTCATCTGAAACTGCACCAGAAATAGTTGGATTGGAAACCATTTTCTCGCAGGAACCGCACGCATTGCGTTCCCCGCATCGCACGCAACGCAGTCCCCAGATGCAGCTAGGACACGGCGTAACGCTAGTAAGCGTCAGTGTCGGTAATACAGGTACCCTGTAATACAGGTCAGTGGCAAACCAGTGAATTCCACACTAATTCGATGGGCAGACGCAGAACTAACTCTTTGTTACCTTATTGTTCATCCTCCTTGGAATACAGCCAATGCCAAATTGAAATTAGGGTAAATATTTACATCCAGGTGTCCTAAGTTCCATCGATTTTTTCGGGACCGAGGAGAGAAATAGGGGTGCTGTGTGGGTAAGAAGAAGTCACAACTAAGACCTCTTTAACTCTACGGTCGATTTGCTATTTTTTTCTTCCCTCTCAGGGCAAGGAATATCTTCGAAATTAACAGTAGCACAATTATTATTTTGATATTTGCATTTATTTTGCATTTACATGCCAAAAAGCGTGGCACCAGTCCCTATAGTCTGGATACGATACGATCCTGCTCTGTGTACCGCGAAAGGGTGTTCACTCGTGGAAATAATTGTACACTGTGTTGGAAATAACTGGAAATAGTGTGGAAATAACGTGGAAATAGTGGAAATAACGGATATAAAGTGGAAATAGTGGAAATAATGTGGAAATAACGTGGAAACGTAGAAATAACGTGGAAATACTGGAAATAACGTGGAAATACTGGAAATAATGGAAACAAAGTGGAAATGATTTGGTACGTGGAAATAATTGCACACTTTTTCATCGAAGGAACACCCCCTCGGTGTACCGTATCCGCATCCGCTACGCTACGACCCGTTTGGCCTTGCAAGTTTATATAAATGTACTTATGCGGTACTAACCAGGACCAGACTCCACAGAGCGATTTTTAATGTCGTTTTTTTTTGCGCTCAATGCATTTGCAAAAGCAAATTAATACCTTGCTGGTGTTACTATAGGTACGTTCTCCATGCACCTCTATATAAGTGCCATAGTGAAACTGTAGGACACGCAAATGTAAATAATGACCGAAATTAGTAATAAACTCAGCAGATGTCGTTACTGTTCCAGGTTAGTTTCATTACTCTAACAAAGTTCATTATGCAAGTTGTCATGTTTGTATTTATCGTTCTATGATTTGTAGATCATTGATTGGAGTAGTTCAATTCCACACCTTCCAATTGTTTGTAATTTTTCTGACAGACATGCATGCTTCATTTTATTCAAGGCAATAGTTGATGACAAATGCACTCCAGATACAAAAACGATGTTATCTTTTACACCCAACTTTGTTAGTATGGTATCCTAAAGGTGGTTTACCTACTTAACCATGTTTTATGTGGAGAAATATTTTCATAGTTTTTTTTTCATTAAAATTGCGTTAAATTAAAATATTCTTAGTAAAGCTATAGTTTTTTAAAGATATATCTTTTATTTTGTAAAATTGTTGGGGCATATTTTAACTGTTTCAATTCATATTTTCCAAACTAGTTATTATTATGTAGCTATAATAATGTAATATAATAATTAATCACTTGTTTGCAATCTTGTCTTACTTATGTGGAAATTATATTGTTATACCTATTTATTCGCATGCGCGAGTTAGGTCACGCGTCATGGGGTCTTTGGGTTGAAAGAGGGGTGTTCTTTGCGTAATTGCTTCTAGGGTAGGGTGAGAGACCCAGAACAAGGATGTTCTGTCCTGTCTGATTTGCATTCCATTCCATACTGACTCAATGGTCTCAATCAATAATGATCAGTCGTATGTCCTCCACCCCTATATAAGTGCCATAGTAAAACTGCAGGAGGCGCGGATGTATATACTATATAATGACCAATACTTATGTAAATAATGACTTAATACTTCAAAACCCTCGCGAGTTTCATTAATTTGGTCAACACTGGACAAAAAATAAAATTTCAAATTTTACATGGTCCTTCGAGCCGGATGTAGTATGCTTAAGCTCCGCCCTGCTTAGATTAGTCAATAATGTCAGATGTTAAAATGTAAACAAAACGAGAAACACAGCTTGAATTCAAAATATCCGAGGTTGAGTAAAGGCTCTTTACCTCTTTACCAGATAAGTATACCGTAATCTGGAATTTATGTTATAGGTACCATACCTACCATAATAAACCATAAAAAGATAATGGGAACCGAGTTCCTACCTAGGGAAACAAGTTGAACTAGCGCAGGTGTGTTGATATAATTTTGCATGACAACAAACTGCAATAATTAAAATTAAAATCTAATAGGTTTTATTGTCTATTAGAATAAACAGTTTGTAAATAAACACTGACACGTCATCATTGATAACGTAATAATAATGAATTAAATGAATAAATGCACATTACATTCAATTCAAAATTCATGTATGATTTACAAGTAGGTAGTTAGGTAGTATAAAATGTAAAATTAAAATTAGAACTTAATCAATTAATGATAATTTATCAGAACAGTGGATAAGCGAATAAGTGGTCATAAATAAATAACAACAATAGTACCAGTCAAGATTGGGATTGGGAAAGTTCCGACCACCACAACAACAATAATAATAATAGAATACAATTCGAATTAAATTTATTTACGGATCGGAAAGCCTCGTCGCAACACACACAACATCAACATCACTTAACCTAATAAGACAATGAGGAGAGAACCACGTGTTTTTATTATTATTGTTCACATACAAGCGATACAATACAACAAACAATGAAATAATAGGTAACAGGGCGGCTAATAAGAATCCAGGAAGAAAGTAACAAATTACAGTAGTAGCACATCGTTAATTCGATTGTATTTTGATAGCAATTGAAACGTGATACATAGGAAGGAACACTTAACCATTAGGTGGAAATTATGCAATGACGTCAGAGTAGTTCGATAATACATTCAACCAACCATCCGACAATCAGATGAATTTCCAAAATGACTGGCGATGTTTATTTCGGTCGGCACGGTCACAACAGAGAAGGGTTATTGATTTCCGATCCAATTGGACCGAGAGGTAACCACAAAAAAAATCTAGGACACGTGACCGATGCCATGTGTGGATCTTCAAGGCCTACCCGACCCGGGCCCGGATAAACATAATAATCATGCATTATAAGACTTTGTTTACATAATACAGCAGCGACTTACGTCTTGGGCAGCCGAATCGAAGGCGCCCCCTTCCTCTGGAACACCCCGTCGACGAACACGCCGTTCTTTCCGTTGCACAGCATGTAGAAATGGGGGTGGTCGAAGTGCACTTCCAAATGCTTCCGCGAAATAAACGAAGAATGTCCCATATTTACATCGACACAACCACGTGAACTGTTTCTTCCTATAACAACGTGTTTCTGCCGTACGTAATATTCGATTTCCCGGCCGTCTATGCGGGCTATTGCGTCGCCCCGGTCGCTGGGGCTCCACTGGACCTTGGAGGGGCTCGATGGGGCCGATTTCAGGGCCAGCAAGGCCCAGGCGTCACTTTCCGGGGCCCGCGAATAAGTTGACATCGCTAACTAGCACGCACACAAATTTAGTGTTTACCCGTTTGCGTTTATTGCTTGCGAGCGGTGCACACCAGACACAAACAGGGCCTCAATGTTTACCCACAAAACTACACAAGATAAACGTGGGAGGCACCTGCTATATGGTTTCATAACAATATCCGACTCGGTCGGTATTGAATTCAACAGTCAACGTGTAAACAAAACAGTAATATCGATAATTACCATAAACGCACTGCATATTCCGCCGATGCAGGCTGACGAAAGGAATGAAAGGATAGCCGATTCGTTTATTTTGTTTTCTTCGATTGGACTTTTGGCAGAGTCGGCTCTCAGACAGACCGTTCTGTCACTACTCACTCACTCACTCTCGCTCTAGCTAGTGCTAGTAGCAAGATCGAGGATCGAGCACAGCACGGACGCTTGTGTACTTGTGCTTGTGTACTGTGTATATCTGTCTGTCTCTGTTCTCTGTTCCTTTTTCCTTTCTCCTTTCTGCTGTTTCTATGGCACGTAAGGAGCACAGCACAGACACAGACACAGACAGACAGCAAAACAAAAGACAGACAAAGGTCACTTCTACCAATTTATTTTTACATAATTTCTGAATGGTTCCTCTCTTAGCTGCAAAATTATTGATGTTCGTGTCACAAGTAGATCAGGTTCTGGTCTTCACTTCCAAATTAGCTACAACAGAATTGTCAATAGAGGGCAGCATAATCTTCTTCTTCATTTTTGTAATGGCCTCGTATTACTTTTCTATTTAGGCAGAGCAACGAATGCAAGATGACTCATTTTTCTTCTTCTTTATCTATTTTCTATGGCCTGGACACACTTGTGCATACAGCCATCCTCAAGATTTTCTATTATAGGTACCTACTTTACTACCTATTACCTACCCTATATTAGGTATTTCTTTTATTTGATTATAATAATTATCATTGATTCTTACACATTTTGTAATTATTTACCTTCTGATTAATGAATTGAATAGTGAAAAATTATTTAAATGACAGTTAGAAATTCCAGAATGACAATAATGACATTGAGAAAAATTAATTTGTGGCTCAAGCCGCTACTCAAAACTATTTAAAACCGCTCTGAAGCTATGGTTTGTTTCTGACGTCCCCGGACTTTCATAAAGTCCCTTCCCTAGCTACAGTGAAATTCAAAATTCCGGAACAACAAAATGATAGACCATTTTGCTAAGTTCCGCCTCGAACTCCATTCTCTCAACATGGCCAGATTTAAAATTCAAAGATTTTCACCTTTGGAAAATTCTTTGGTTACTTCGTAAAACAAACTGAGAATAAACTTGGAATTTTACGGGAACACCCAAATCAAACCACTCATCAATAAATAAATAAAGTAAAATACCGACAGACGTAGGTACTATAAACTATAACTAAAGTGCCTAACTGAACTGCCTAATTTTAACTAACTAAAATATTCATTCAGTAATCATTCACTAATGGCATCACTAATGGCATCATTAGCATCACTAAAATGACTTCATCAGTAATGGCTTCACTAATCACTTCGATGTCAATGGCAATTGGCGCCCTGCGGTGGCGGGGGTGTAAACATCACGTCAAACTTCAGGAAAAAGCACGACAACTGACAAGGCTAAATAAGTAACTATTGTGGCGCCACCAAGTAGGCAAATTTGACACTTTCATGCGGCAAAAGTCCTGCGGGCCCGCTATTCATTTTAATGTATTTGTTATTGCAAACATGAGATCGTTCAGGTATAAAAAAAATCGGGAAGGGTTTGTTATTGTTGTACACGAGTACCTTAAATGCTTGCGATTACATACGTATTTATTACTCCTGAATCTTTTTTTAGATAGTAAATTAAAGTTAAAAACTTTAGTTAATAATTTAAGGCATATAAATAATACATAATAAAACAATAACTATTACTGCTATAATTTTTTCGAGCTGTATTTCAGACGAAGGGTAACATTTTCTTGCTTTACAGCTGCAAAATATGTCCAAAACTCTTCGACTTATTATACATAAGCTGAATAAAAAACCCGAAAACATGAGATGAAATATGAACTTATTATGTTTTGATAAGAAAGGTAAAGGTGATTTTTTTAATGAAACAATTAATATATCACCTGAACAATGGGACAATAATAGGTTTTTTCATTTTTATGAGGTCTATGTGCACCAGGAGTCTCTCTAAAAGAGCGGTTCCTTGAAGAAAAATTCCATGTAAACGTATTCTCTGACATCGCTCATGTGAAAACTCATCATGAGATTTCGCCCATTTCTCAACGATTTAAAACGAAAGCAGTCGAGACTGGGTGCTTGGAAATGACTTTTAATAATAATTGTAGTCTCTATGAAGCAAATTGAATAATAATAAATTATTATATCAATTACAGCAATCCGATTGTTGTAATTGTAGTCATAATAAATTAAAAAATCTAGAAAACACTTCCAAATAATGATTTTAAGAAAGGTTTTATTTTATTGAAACGAGCTGTCAACAATTAATATGCCGCATAAAAGTGCGAAAAAAATCCACGAGGAGGCGCGCGCTCCGCAAACATCCGATACTTACTTAGCGTATAATGACCACGTGAACGGTTTGTTTGTATAGAACCAGAACCGCTTAGCCCCGCCTTGTGACGTCACACTGACGGCGTCTATTTATTTGAGCTCTAAGTGGTACTCAAGCAGTCAAGCACTGCTGAACGCGCGGCTTCAAGCCAAGCTCTCTACACTACTGACATTTTCGACACGAAGTCATTAACTATTGATTATTATTAGTGTCCATTTTTGATTGTCATTAATGTCAGTTTGCTTCTCTCTCTACGCAAGTGCGTATCGCCATTTTGTGAAAGTTGAAGAGTGAAGACTTTCATGATGGCTCGGCTGTTGTTCGTCTACTGCGGAAAATAAAGAAATAGATACCGTTATACCTCCCGTCACGATAGAAAACAGAAATTCGGAAATCACCGAAAAGTATTAACAGTTGGTGCGAGGGAATGGATTTCCGTTTCCAGGTAAATTATTCAATGGCACATTAGGGAATGACCCATTTTGCTTTAAATTTTCATAACTGTTTACACTAATCTACATTTTATTCTCCATTGCAGTTTCCGAGACCTCATATGGAAGGTGAGGAGGAGGAAGATCTGGAAGCGCTACGATTAGCTGCTCTTCAGTCGTTGAAAAGAAAGGCGAGCGAAGAAGCGAGCAACCCTCCTGGAAGTCATAATTACAATGGCATTGCTAGAGGGCCTAGAAAAAGGGGACGATATTATCAAAATCTTGGAAGACCCGGAAATGTAAGTGGAATTTAATTTCTCGTATATTTTTGCATTATCAAAACCGCGATTGAGTTGCTGTTCTAGTTAGGTATTGGAAAAAAACGTGAATTTAGGAAATGTCAAAATGTAACTATTCTTGAAAATTACGACTCAAGAACGAGTTCAGGTCGAGTTAACCAGGGTGAACCTGCTGTTAGTTGACATCGTTACCAGCAAGGGAAGAACGGAGCTCTCTCGCAAACCGTTCACAGCTGTTGGTTTCAACTTGTTTGCGAGGGAACTCAGTCCCGCTTTCCGCTCTGTTACAAGAAACGGCTTGAAAAACTCACGAATAGCCCCTCAGGCATTTCTATCTGTACTTTACTTTCTCAACATATGGAGCTGTTGTCATTTTTGGTAGCATTTTGCATTTAGAGCTTTTAGGACATGTAAAAATGGGAATGAGGCAGGATGACCAGCAAGTAGTTTTCGCTAGCTCCATCAAGTCAGGTAGAATCATGTGAGTGGTTTCAAGAACTTCATTATCTGACCTGGGTGCTGTATCGCGACGGTGGCCCCCCTCTACCTCTCTGCTCGCTTCGAGCCGACAGGCTCTCAGCGTTGCCACATGAAATCATTTCGCCAGTTCATTCTTCACTCCATGCCCATGCTCCTGCTACCCCACAAGACCGTAATAGTTAGTAGCTACCGGTTCCTGTTGAAATAATATTTTTAAACACTTATTTGCTGCAGTAAGTCAGGTCTTTGGTCAGGGTAGGTTTTTTTTTTCCTACAAATGTCCGTAAAATGAAAAAAAACCTACCCTGACCAAAGACCTGACTTACCGAGCGTTATCGTCTCAATAATAATTAATTGCAACGAGAATGCCGGCCGGGCTTAGTAATATTGGTGTATTGGAAACAGGAAGTGCGCAGAATTGTCTGTAGAACGTAGGAGAAGGGCTTGCATATTGCAACGCTGAGAACGTGTCGGAGCGTAGCAAGCAGAGAGAGTGGAGGGGGGGGGGCAGCGTAGGGGTAAAACCGTCGCGATAGAGCACCTTTACCCTGACCTGACTGACTAGTGACTCCTTTACCAGAAATAACCCGCCTTAAGCATTACCCATTTGAAACTAACCCTCTCATTTGTTGTCTTTTCAGTAGTTTTCAGGAACATCTCCAGCCTCTCATGTGCTTCTCATTTCCAATTTTATGAGTACTGAACTATAGTTTTGATAACAATCAGAGTAAATTTACAATGTACTGTCCAAGCTATTTATCACCATTGTGTTCTGCCATGGACATGCAAAATGTAACTCAGGCTGTGCTAATAAAACTCTGAGAAGTTAAAAATTGGCAGTCCCATACCCATATACTCGAACAAGCAAAATGGTTTCCCCCGTATTCTCTAACGTCTGTTATAAAAATTACATTACTGTTATGTTTCTGTAATATTGCATGTAATTAATATTGCAACATTTGCAACATAATTGAGTTGGAGATTTAGGGGGTTTTGTTTTGTGCAAAAAAAATTTACCAAGAAGAACCGTAACAGAACAGTCCACCTTGAAAGGAATTAATTCAATAATAAATAATGGGATTTGATTGTTGTATCAGTACCTAAGACTCTACAGAAATTACAAAATCTGTCTGATACTTTGGAATTAGCATTTTATTTACCTATCTTATGTCATCTCTCCAATTGTGTAAATTGTTGAGATTATCACATCAGGTCAAACAAAAGTATTTTGATTTTTGATCCAAGAAAAGGGTCTTAAAATTATTAATTTGGAAGATATAATGTGGTCAATTCTATAGGAGTTGTATGTGTCTTCATTATTCTGTTCTACTTATTTGTTTATTGTACTCAGAATAATTGTATTTTACTTATTTACTTTTTCATTTATTTATTTTCTTCACTTTTTGATCATAATAATGCCTTGTAGTGTAGGTACATGTAACAAATTTTCTATGAATGATGAATTTGCAGGGACAGTTTTCAAAAGGTTGGTCCCAAAGTCAGTTCAGTAGCAGGATACGGAATACAAACTTGATATCTATTACACCCCAGACGGACGGTTCGTCTCCGTCAAGATCAAACGAAGAAGAGTCGCCGCCGAAACTTATATTACCACAGGATCGGTATAATAAATTGTTGAGCGAAGCGGACAAGCCGTCCGGTTCGCCGGTGAGCAAATTTGATCGCTACGATAATTCGGATAAGTCCGAGTCCGAGGAGGAAGAAGAATCTGAGCAGTCGGATCAGGGAACTCTGAAACGTGCAAACAGCTTGGAAGATTTGTTGAAAGAGTTGGACTATGAGATTCAAGGAGAATCGAAAAACAAAGAGAGCAAACCCTCGAAAAATAAAGTGAAGCGGAAGAAATCGCAGCCGAAAATCGTAACTGAAGATGTCCAGTCTGCGACGTGTGATTCATCGGAGAATAATAGTCACGGGAAGCAGGCCACTTCGAGTGAATCTAGTGAAAAAAATTCTTCAGAGATAGATTCCACTACCAAGGTGACGCAAATACAACAACCGAATGAATCTCTGGTAAAGAAGGAAACTTTTACCCAAGAATCTGATGAGGTGCAGCACTCTGATAACAGGTTCAACAGACACAGACTCAATCGATCACCTAACCATCGAAAAAGTGAGTTTCATAGAAGAAATAAGAGGAACTTTCATAATCAATGCCATCCTTTTCCTCAACCGGTTGTTACACAAAATCCCCCATTTCCGCCGTTTCTACCGTTCAACAATATTGATTCAGGATTTTCTCTACCATCTGGTGGCTTCGTTCCAACAAACATACCTCCTCCAGCTCTACCACTTAATTTCATCCCCAATCGTCCTGTATCTCCTCTAGCTATCGACACAGATTCGATAAATGCTGTTATAACCGCACCTCTGTCTCCGAGAAGTGCAGCATTTGTTCTCGAAAACAGGGCTATCATAGAAAAACGTAAGAGGTCTCCGAGACGCTCGTATTCAAGAAGTCCGTCACCTCGAAATCGATATTCTATATCCCCTCGCCGGTCGTTTTCTCCCAGAGGGTCACTGTCACCGAGACAAAGAAGACCTTCTCGGGGATCGCTTTCCCCCAGGAGATTCTCCAGGTCTCCAAAACGGCGTTCTAGGAGTCCTAGAAGATCATTGTCACCAATCAGAAGACGATCACCAATGGGAAGAAGACATTCACCCAAGAGACCTCGTGCTAATCCAGCGCCACTCTCCAAGAGTTCTGTACACAATCGATTAGGTACTAAATCTATTTCTAGCAGTAGCAAAGCTGAATCTAAGACTACAGTAGAAAATGAGAAAATCAATAAAAGTGAAGTCACAACTAGTACTTCAAATAAAGAACCAAATCAGGCTCCCACTCCCAGTTCAACATTGGATCCTGTGTTAGAAGCTAGAAGACGTAAGTTTGAAAGTAATGAAATTAAGCTGAAGGAGGGCGTTATAAGGTTGAAACCGAAAGAAACCAAAGTGGAGCAAGTTCAGAAAGAACCTCCGCCGAAAAGTACGACCCCAGAGAAACCGTTCCCATTAAAGCTGTCTCCGGAGAAAGCAAACACCGAAAAACAAAATCCAGAAAGTCTCATCCCCCCTGAAGGTGTCCCCTCGAATATTCCGAACGAGAATATAAAAATTAAAGAAACAGACGTGGACGATAAACTTGATTCTTTGAGTGATTTAATGGAAGATGAATTGTTAGCAGGTGATGATGCTTTGGATTTAGAGGCCCCGATCGAACATTTACTGTCCGATGTCGATTCTGATCCTGAAAATGAGGGCCGTTTTAAAGAAAAAACAGAAAACAAGCCTAAAGTTCCTGTATTGCCCTTCACTAAGTTGATAAACGGGCAGAAGTCTCGAGGTAAAGAAACCGCCAAGAGCCAGAGTAACAGGAGAAATCCTGAAAGGAGAACGGCGTCTTCAAAAAGTTACAGCAGCAATTATAGCAGGAGGAGAAGTCGAACTCCGGACGGGCCGATACCAGCGAGGCTTTCAGAACCTGCAGTTCAGTCTAAGGTTAAAGGGATTGAGAACGAAAGCAGGTACGAGAAAAAGACAAAAATTTCGGGAAAGTTGCCTCCAAAAAGCAGATCTGCTCAGAAACCGGAAAAACCTCCTCTCACCACACCCATTGAAAGTAAACGAATTGAGATAAAAATTCGAAATCCTTCAAAGTATAAGAAAGTTGACAGCAGCAGTAAGAGTCTCGAGAATCCAGAGAAAAGTGAAAGTAAAAGTAACTACATAAGGAAAGTTGAGATTACTAAAAGGGAAAGCAGCGATAATGCAGCTTCAAGCAGTGAATCCGATACCGAAATTGTCATCGAGAACGAAGACGAGTCCGCATTGAAACTTGATGAGAAAGAAGTCACCAGCAGCGATGGTAAGTGATTTTTTTTTGTAATTAAAAATTTAATCGCGGAACAAATTCAAATTTAAAAACCAAAATGTCTCGAAAAAAATCTTTTGAGAAACTACTCGTCAAACGCTCAAAATTCCATCCGTGATTTACGAGCATTTGTACTTCAAATTGTCACTTATAAAGTAAACTGGCCAGAGCAATTTTCCGTGATTTTCCAGAAATATATGGAAAAATAAAACCTCGAAAGAAAATTCCTTAATGTTTTGGTTTTCTTCAGTATTTTTTACTACAATTAACGTTTAAGAGTCTTCCGGGAACTTACGACTTTGGCTAGCGAGATAACTCTTCCTGCTACCGGTTTTCCATGACTCCGGAAAACCCCTAGGTGTAGGGAAATTTTGAAATTGTGGCTGGAGAAAAAGAAAAATAAAATAACAAATCCGGCAAAATTATCCAATTTATAATAATAATAGCTGGAATTGAATGATAAAATAATGTTTTTCTAATATTTCTCTTTGTTATTATTTTAGGTGATTTAAGAGCTCAGCTTAGTAGAAAGAGAGCTGAACGGCAACAATACCCAGAGGTAGAACGATCTTCAAGACTGCTACAAAGCGCGTTGGAAGGAGCGGTGTTCAAAAAATCTAAGAAGAGCAAAAAAGATAAAGAAGCAAAAAAAGGTTAGTGTTATTTTTTTATATAACGGGGAGTTGTCGTACGCCGTACGTTTTACGGTAACGTTGAATTTTTACAACAAACAAGATGTGTTCAGAAGTAATGATAAACCTGTCGACTTTTATATTTATTTATGTGACTGCATCTACTCACATGACTTTTGCGTTACCGTAAGATTTATTGTGCATCTGCGATAGCTCTACTATTAATTTATCACGACATGTTATCAAATTAGTAATTAATTTCATTTCTATAAACTTCTAATAATACTCTATTGTAACTTGTAATAAGAAAAGCATATCTACAACGAGGATTTATTAGAATTTGAAACAAAATTATAAATTTAGAGCTATAAGTTTCCAAGTTGTAAAATTTGGTTCTCTGTGTTAATCCTTTTTATGATTTTTATGTAGAGTATCGAGCTTTACGTCGTATGTTAAAAATGGAACATTCTATGAATGGAAAAATGAATTTTGCTGTTAAAATGAACAGAATAGTTCAGTGTCACGAGCACTATCAGTTGCAATGCAATGCAGGTATTTTGAAATCACCGAGAATAATATTCTTTCTTTTTCATTTTTTCCTGGAAGGTTAATTTTTGTTGAGTTTTTTCGCGTTTTTTGTTTATGCTTACTGTGGATGCTTACTGTGACAGTACTTACTGATTCTGTTGCTTTTTTAGATGTAAAACTGCCGATCCATCTGAGGTTGGGAATCGCTAACACTTCCGAGGTTTACACTGTGAAGAAAAAGAAATCAAAGAAACACAGAAAGCATAATGTGGAGCAGGTATTATCTTTTGTTGAAAATTTTCTTTATAGTTGTTTTCTAAATAGCATAACTTTTTGTATATGTTTAGGTTGTTTCCTTTTTTACCAGAACAAATTTTTTACCGCTTTTTTATATTTTTTATATTCTAAGAACGTTGAGAGATTGAGGCGTAAATGTGTATGCGAGTAGAATGTGTGCGATGATTTCACTTTTCAGGCTTTCCACTCACCTTTTTTCACTCTCTTATCATAATAATTATTGTTTCCCTATTCCATATAACATTTAGGTTAGAAATTCTAAATCATTTTTTGCCATTATCATTTTATTATAAAGGATGATTCGCAACCAAAACTATTTTGATTGACCTTACAGAGTAGTCCTTGAATGATGACTGCTAATATTTTTGAGAGTGAAGTCTACAATGAAGATTTAGATTTCAGTGATAGGTTGTAGAGGAAATTGTTCCTGCAGACTCTGCAAGGCAAAACATTGATTTGAAGTAATGTCCATCATCATAACTGTAGAATTTGAGACATTTTGAGATTTGACAATAATTAATAACAACATTAAAGTGTTTGTTTATAACTCTCAGTGACATGAATCTTGACTCTGGAATCTGCTGGAAAGCGGAGCAAAAAGCTTTACATGAAACTGGTGCACAATTTGATTGTATGAAAAAGTCTTATTCCCAAGCTTGCTGGACCGTAAATTATGTTTTTTCCACAAATAATATAAAAACTTTAAAAGATGAAAAAAAATTAGGTCTGCTGTCAGGTGATTGGACAGCACGTTGTGAATCAGCCTGTATAATTATTGACGTCTTAGTTTTTTTCTTTTAACAGATTACATGTGACAGGTTCAATGTTTTTCAGCTAATCAGGAATTTTAATATACCTTTGCATAACTTTATTATTGAGGGGTGTTGGATGAACATTATAATATCAAAAAGTTACATGAATAATCAGATTAGTAATGACTAACAGTAACAATAGTTGAATTTATACAATTTCTAACTGGTTTATCTTGAATTCATAATTCGTTTATCATATCTAAACCAATGCCATAAAAAAAATAGTTCTATATTTCTTGGGAGCACGCTTTTGTTATGATTTCAGATACCAGCTAATATTTACAAGAGAAATGTTTGTTACATAATTACTTGTGCCATTAACTCGATTAACTTCGCAACAGCTAATTAGCTAATTAAAGACTTAGCAGCTGTTATAATTTTGCAGGATGTTCAAACTTTATATTTTTGTTAAAATCCCAACTGGTTGGAAGTGCCAATTAACATTTGGATTTTTCAATTTTTTTTTTTTTAATTTAATAAGTACTTTGTAATGATAATTTTTTAAATTCTGTATAATTTAGTAGCTGTTTAATGAAAAGCGTTTTCAAATGTATTTTTTCTTTCTCCAAGTTTGGCAAAAAAGTTAAAACTTCTTTACATCTTTGTCATTTAGATAATAGTTGTGACCCATAGAGGGGCGACTTCAGAAAATTTGAGTACAGAGTACAGACTCCCAATAATTATGAAAAAGGTTGAGCTCTTTGTTTGGTGTAAAATTTCCTGCATAGCGACGTAATGATTACAAACACTAAAAAATAAATACAGTAGAAGCTCGATTATCCGGATCGCGATTATCCGGAATCCGCTTTATCCGGAACAAAATTGATTTTTAAAACCGTAGCTTTATCCGGAACGATCGTGGTCCGTATCCGAAATTTGAACGAAAAATCAAGTCATCCGCGTTATCCGAAACGCGCGCCGTCAAATACTCCGCATTATCCGAAATTGTAATATTTACTGTTCATACACATACTTAATATATTTAGGTATACATTTTCTCAGGAATAATAAAATGCTTTTCACTAGCCAGATGTTAGAATTTCAGGGAACTGCCCAATAAATAACCGGTTTTTATTTCTTGCCTGCTTCACTTCCAATAAGGATTTTCACTTCAGTTAGGTATTTGTTCCCTTTATGATTTACAATTTCAGTTTCTTTCCTAGTAAGCAATAGTCTTTGGTCACGTAAACATGTCATTCAGCAATTTAAAAAAACGTAAAAAAATGGTAGTAACGATGACTGATAAATTAAAAGCAATCGAGCGTCTTGATAAAGGAGAGTTATTATTAAAAACAGTGGCCGCCACGCAGGATTACGAAGATTTATTACTATGTTGAGTTGTTTTTAACAATAAAAAGTCATGTAACTTACATGCCTACATTATTTTATATATTCGTAAAAAACTCCGTATTATCCGAACTTTCACTTATCCGAAATGGGTTCGGTCCACATTACTTCGGATAATCGAGCTTCTACTGTACAAAAAAAAAAAAAGAAGCAGAAATTAGTTGTATGTTCGGAGACCTGAATACGACATAAAAAAAAACTACCATAACAATATTATTAGCTATTTTTGGCAGTTCTGTTTCTAAAAGAATGCTGCATTAGGGTGAAATATTTTTTTAACTAAAATGCTCTCAAAGTCATATTTTCCATATCATTTTTGTAATAACACCAACACCGTCATGCATGCTAAAACTAAACACCAATAAAAAGTTATTTTTTATCAACGAATAGTTGGATGGTAGGGGTGTGGTAATAGGGAATAAAAAAATCCTAGTTCTATAGTAGTGGTTGAGTAAACAAATCAGGATAACTTCATTGTATATAATGAGTATGTATAGTTGGAAGAGGTATGTCTGAAGTGTGAGAATTTGTTTTTGTGATATTTTACCAAAAAAGAAAACTATGCAATAATGTGATCTTAATATGTGATTGATCTGTGAGATGGTTGTGATATTTTCCAATATTTAACATTCAATTTAAAAAATGCCCTTACTAGTTTACAGAAATTTACCTTTTCAATTTTTTTATTAGATTTTAAAATTTTGTAAGGTTTATAAAATTTTATTTTGTTTTCCTCACTTGGACCTTATTATATTTTTATGTAAAGTTTAATGATTGTTTGAAATAATACTTGAGTAGTATGGTTCTTTCCTTTATCGTTGTAAATTTTTATTTGTATGTTATATATTTCTTATTTGCAGTTTAAAGGAGCTATAAGTTGTCTTTTTAACATTGTACCTGAAAAGTCTCATCCTGTATGAAAGTCCCGTCCTAAAGAACCAACGTGAATCCTAATCCTTTTAAGTTCAATGTAAGTGAAATGATTGTTTTGTTGAATATAAGTTTGTACAAAAAATGTACCTACAATATCAGCAACAAGAAATATTTTGAATAAAATATGTAGGGAAAGGAAACAATGTTGAATAATATAATATAATTATTCTGTCTTAACTTGAAAATTATAAAACTAGAAAATCAGGAAATTTTTATCTGAATCGCTTTCACTCTGACATCGCTTTTTTAAACGGCAAATGTATCATCAATCAGAAAATATATTTTATCAATAAATTCCATGCTCCTTTAAAGATACCTTGAAATGGAAGATAACGTACTTCCCAAATTTTATACAAAATTGATAAATCTGCAAAATTTCAAATGATTGGTACATTGATGTCAGATGCTTTAAAGTACCTATTTCATCTCAATAGGTCATCAAGAGGCTGTTAAAGTAAACTTTGCTGTTAGTCTCAGTAATTATTTAAGTTAATTATCAGTTTTTCCTTCCATGTGTCCTCTGTTCCTAATTTTCTTGGGTACGGTGCTGCGAACATATTTACTTGAAACTTGATAGTTTGCAATTTTAAGCTTTAAAAATGTTTTCAGTTTATATTACTTTTTATCATAAATTTATAATTAATTATTGATTTATTACTGTGTGTACTCTACATTTCAGCAATTCAATTTATTTTCATCTTCATAATCAATTTTTTTATTATTTGTAATTTTACTTGCATTGTACTATCCTAGTTATTAGTAATCCTTGTAATGAATCCTTCCAAAATTGTAAAATTTTTATAATGCAAGAATTATGTACTCTGATTTCGACATCTCTCTGTGTGCATAATTTTTGTGGATTTTAATTTGTAGTATTTTGTTGGTATCATTTTTGTCATTGCAATTAATAATGTGGGTGCATTTTATAAGCATCAGTTGAATATTAAACAGGTCCTTACATAGTCGTTATTGGGATGTTCCAATTGTTCATGATGTTTCATTATCTTGGTTTGACAGCCTGTCGATATTTAATTGATGTTTATAAAGTCAGCCCTGTGTATTACTAGGATGTATTAAAAATGATACATTGTAAAATTTAAATATAAGTATGTACAAAATAAAATAAACTCATGGGGAAAATTTTTACAATAATATAGGTTTAAACTTCATGTCAACTAACGCTGGTGCCACATCAGGAGAAATGTTCACCATTCTTGGGAAATATGGATGCCAGTGCATATATAAAAAGGACTCTAAGGTATATCTGAAGGCTTACAGTAATGGCTAACATCGCTACTGAATTGAAAGTTTTTTTTTATTGGCTGAAGACTGACTTTGATTTGAATCGGCCAGTGAAAACCTCGAAAGTTCAGTGCCGATGAGAGCCATTGCTGCAATCTTAAATCAGATAAATAATAGTGATAGTAGTTAATTATATTCATGTACAATTATTATTAACCTTCTTTAAAATAATATGTTCACTTTTAAATAATTAAATAAGTCAATGTATGTATTATATTGTTTCGGTTGTAATTTTATTAATTAAACATAAGTCAATATACATAATTATAAGATTTACCTAACTATACATTTTATTCTTTTTTGTCTCATTTTAATTAAATATATTTACAATGATGTATATATTTTGTATATTTTAAAAATATAGCTTTAACTGACATCAAATAAAGATTTTTTATTTTTACAAATCTGTGTTTTATTTTTATTAATTTCAAAACTACAATAATTAAAATGGGTTCTAAAAGGCAATCTTAATGACAATAAAATTACCCAAGGAGGATAAATTCCCCAATAAATTAAATATTATGCAGGGTTGTGTTCAAAAATTTTTCTAATAATGCAGGCAGGACTAATATAAGACAGACAAGTTGGGTAATTTTTTTTTTAGTAGGGGAGTTTTAGATTTAGAGAAAAGATAAAACATGTACATGGTATTGTGAAATGTTTATTTCAGTAGGTAAATCACAGCGGGTATAATGCAAATGAACATTTTTGTACAATAAGTAAAATATATACATAAATATTTTATCTAATAAAGATCACAATAAAGAACTTTTAAATACTGTTTATTAATTGAAAAAATGGTCAGTCATATTTTTTAATAAAATTTTTTGTGCCTTGAAAAACACCTGACATCTAATTGGGTATCATTGCTTAAAAATGATGGTAAATTTATACCTGAAAAACAAAAATTTAGGTAAATCAGATATAAAAAATACGAGCAATCTTTGCTAAATATATTTTACCTGAAGTAGAGGCCAAAGATGAGTCCAGCATGCTATGATCTTCACCTAGAAATATGGAATAGGTACTTTTGACTTAATTTTCAATTGAATAAAGACAACCAAATCAATAAAAAAAAATTAGTTTCATATATTTTATACATACAGTAGAGTACCTATTATCCATTTTAATTGGGGAATCAGCACTCCCGGATAATTAAAAAGCTTGGATATTGTTTATAACTACTCAAAAGTCAAAAATCGGTAGGTAAACTTGGTATAAAATAATATGTCAATCATATTAAAGAATATTCATATACAATAATTGATGATTTAGGGCAGTAAATGAGTACTCTGTTTTCAGTGCCAAACGTTTCGATATATTTTTATACCATCATCAGTGGCAGGCCTAGAAATCACATGAAAACGTGAAACAAAAAACAATCAGCAAAAGACACTAACATCGAGCTCCCTATCAATTTTTTAACATTTTTACTTTTTTAAATTTTCTTAGTCGATGACTAAAAAAGCACCACAAAAAGTATAATTCATATACACATACAGGGTGGTCCAACTTAAAACGTCAGGACTTTACCAAACGTTAGATAACGTTAAAATAATGCCAGTTTCTCTAATACACTTATAGCCGGGAAAGCTTCCTTTTCAAGATACAGGGCGTTGAAGTTTTGGGAAAAAAATAATGTTTTGCGAATATTGTCAAAACGGCTGCTTTAAAAAAATTGAAATTTGGCACGCAGCATGAGCTAATTATCTTTCATGATTTACGGCTTATGGTGATAAATTGCGAAAACCAGCGGCGGAGATATGGGTGTGCCATCGCCCCTTTTCAAAAAACAAATTGACGCCACTGACTCTATGGCAAATTTAATAATACTATTCAATGCCCCATGCTTTTTAGAACAAAAAAGTACTCTCTAATTTTTTCACAAGGCGCACCGTTTTCGAGATAATTCAGGTTTTCTTAGGTAATATCGGTAGCCATTTTAAGAATAACAGACAAATTCTAATCAAATAACTTTTACTTAAATAATTAAATAACAGAAATAAACAACACCTAACTAATGTAACAATTGTCAGTAACCATAGAGTCAGTGGCGTCAATTTTTTTTTTAAAGGGGCGCCTGACACACCCATATCTCCGCCGCTGGTTTTCGCAATTTATCACCATAAGCCGTAAATCATGAAAGATACTTATAGATCATGCTGCGTGCCAAATTTCAATTTTTTTAAAGCAGCCGTTTTGACAATATTCACAAAACATTATTTTTTTCCCCAAAACTTCAACACCCTGTATCTTGGAAAGGAAGCTTTCCCGGCTATAAGTGTATTGGATAAACTGGCATTATTTTAACATTATCTATCGTTTGGTAAAGTCCTGACGTTTTAAGTTGGACCACCCTGTATATGTACATAATAGTTTTACTTAAACAATCATTTTCTCATAAAATATGTATGTACAGGATGGTCCATCACTTAACCCCTTAAGCGTCCGGGGTATTTCAGTGTGCGCGACCGGCTGGTGGCAGAGCGTTTATGGGTGCTCAAATCATTGGCGCGCGGAGACATAGATACGGAAAGCTTAAAAAATTTTAAATCTTTTTTTAACAGATTTTAATTATTTGTATATAATTGTATGATATTCATGCACAAACCCTTTTATTATACGTGTTATTTTAAATAAATAATATTTGTTCTATAGCAGTATAGTAACTTTTATGAGTAAATAAAACAAATTCCTACATAAAAATATATAAAATGTTTGTGTGTAAGTAATATTATTTTACTGTGTGGGTATTTTATATTTTTTTCTACGTATTCGTGCTACACGAATAAAATACATACCTAGGTTGGCAGTTATGCGGTATAAATTTTAATGGCCTGTATCCGATCCTAAAGTGAGAATAAAATATATTTTCATTTCTTACGCCACATTTTAGTTTTCTTTGTGTTTCAGTGACATCTCTTAGTAAATAGATAATATGTTACTTTAGTAGGTATTTGTAGTAAACTGCTTACAAAACGCCGACAACTGCGACTCATCATCACAGTTTACTGTAAGATATCTTAGTAGACGCGCACGCCAATGAAACTGAAGAACTCTACCTATTATATTATTTTTCACCACTGAAGGTTGCATTTTTTGTAAATATTTCTTCACCACTAGATGTCAGTATGGGTACTGTAATACACTTTGGTGCCTTTTAGTCGAAATTCCCATCCATGTAGGTTTTATTTGGGGAAGGCACTATTGTGCACGTCGCCACCGCGGTGAGCGAAACCGTACGTGCACTATAGTGCCCATCGCCAGTTAAGGGGTTAACGTCCACCCCAGAAATAGAGGTTTATTTTAAAGATAAAAAATTGAAACTGATGGTTCATGTAATTAATATAGGACCATATAATGGCATAAACAGTTTAATTATTTTTTTTCTTTGGGTCACCAGCGATAAAAAAATTATTTGGTGGTAAAGTGGCCAAAATAAATTCGATTTTTCATCCATCCATCGGTTGAAATCGATTAATAAAATCAAAATATTAGGAGGCTATGTTTGACCAATAAATTAAATACAGGGTGTTGAGAAAATGACGGATAAACTCTTTAGAACATTGGAGGGGACACTCAGTATAGTACGGGAAAATTTTTTTTTTTTAATCCAAAGCTACTATTTAAAAGATATAAGCAAAATATTTAACAATAAATTTGGCAACGTTTAACACAATAACTGCTGGTATTTGGTAATTTCGTCTAATTTTTAACAATGTAGGTAGTTGAGGTATCAAAATCGTTGTTGCCAAATGCTTTTTTCAGTATCTTGGAAAAGAAAAAAAAACTTATTAATTTTCCAAGCCAGTAATAGGTACATCTTAAGCAATTTTTTTAATTGATAACAAAAACAATTAAAGTACCCTTTTTTTATATCTGTAAAATCATCTAGTTTTTGCAAATACCGAAAAACAAAGATAGTAAAATGTTAACTTTGGCATTTTTTATCTCACCAAATTGAAGACCAGAATTTTTTAAATTATTTTTCCCGTACTTTACTGAGTGTCCCCTACAAAGTACTAAAGCGTTTATCCGTCATTTTCGTAACACCTGTATATAAAATATGGAAATAGTAGGTAGGGGTAGGTAAATGAAGAGGGTAGGTATAACATAAATCCTTAAACATCCCAAGTAAAAAGTCATAAAAGAATCCCCATTTGAGTTCAATGGCACACTATATTAGAAATTCTTCTGACTACTTCAGGATTTATGGTAGGCACCTACACCCTTTTCAGATTCTTGGTCACTTTTATTACTCTACCATTATATCAATCGTTCTGCCAGTCATTTACATATTTTATGTATTTTATTTAATTAAAGCCTTGTAATTACTTTTTTGATATTTTTTTTTGATTTTCAGCTATTTTGATTTTATTAATCGATTTCTACCGATGTATTGAAGAAAAATAGTTTTTTTCTGGTCACTCACCACCAAATTACATTTTTTTCTGTGTGTGTTGGTATATGAAAAATCTGATACGCGGACAATCGGTACTCTACTGTACGTGAAATGTTAAAATTTGCAGCTTATCTTGAAATTTTGACAAATTAAGTAGCAAAAAAAAAAAACGGTTTCGCAGTTTAGATATCAAGTCGAATTTCAGTTAAAACTCAATTTTTCAGATCTACTCACTCGTTTCTCTTGAAAATTGTCTAGAAGGTTTCCTTTTGCCTGGCATTTCCGGAGCAGAATTTAGAGGATCCGACATTCTACTAAATTGAGCTTGATACTGCCATTCTGAAAAAAGCAGAATTATATTCGTCTCCATTAAAAAACAAACAAAAAAAAAACTTACGCCCTTTGGTAACTTTTGAAATATATTGCAAAAGAAACTCCTTATCTTTTGATTCCCAAATCATCATTTCCCTTAATATTTTTATTAAGCCTGCTTGAGCATACGATTTTGCTCTTAAATAATAAATACGTATACTAAAAGAAAAAATAAAAAAAAAATTAAAAATTAATCGAGGAGGTAGGCATGTACCTACTATAAAAACTTACCATATTGCAAAAATTATAAAAGTTATGATTGCTGGTTGATAAAACTTGAAATAATTATTCGAAACGTAATTCTCCACATCAATAATAACTTCATACATATGTGCTGCTCCATAAAATGGTCCAAACGATGGAGAAATCCTTGAACAAAAATAAAAATAGGGATACCTAATTTATATAAAAAAGACACAACAAACTCACACAGTTTATCACATGAAATCACCAGTACATAATAATAATTATTGAGCTATCTTTGTGAGAATCTTTGATATACAGTAGAAGCTCGATTATCCGAAGTAATGTGGACCAGACCCATTTCGGATAAGTGAAAGTTCGGATAATATGGAGTTTTTAACAAATATATACGATAATGTAGGTACCTAAGTTTCATACCTTTTTAATATAGTGCAAGTAGGTGTATCTAATTTGATACACCTAATTTGATAATAAATGAAGACCATTGCTTACTAGTAACTGAAAATAAAAATGATAAAGGGAAGAACAGTAGTTCTGCTAGCATCAGCATCTAGCCAGTGAAAAATAATTCATTATTCCTAAGTAGATGCAGATGCATAGGTAACATGCATGAACAGTTCATAAGCACATATTACAATTTTGTATAATGCGGAGTGTTTGAAGGAGTAGTTTCGGATAACACGGAGAACTTGAACATTCTTTCAGATTTTGGACACGGACCACAATAATTCCGGATAAAGCGGCGGTTTTAAAAATATGTAAATGTTGTTTCAGACAAAGCGAATTGTGGATAATCGCGATCCGGATAATCGAGCTCTACTGTAAGTAGTTTTCTCAACAAAAAAAATACTTTCAATTTTTGCTACATTTTGTTTGGCTTATAAGAAAAAAAATATATTTTATGATAGCATTGTAATAATATTTTTAATCAGTATTAATATTTTTAGACAAACAAAATGATGGCATTAAATTTTGAATCAATATAATGGTGCCATTTTTGGTTACTCCAAATTTCTGCCTTCATCTTGATTTTTACGTCAACAAGTTTAATCAAAAAATGGTATTTATACAACAATGGATGGTTCAAAAAATCCTCTCAGTATGCAGAAAGTACAAGTAATAGGTGATTAAAATTTTCTTAAAAAAAACAAATCAAAGGACACTTACTTGAAGATGGTGTATCCATGAACACTTATTATAAGTAAACAACTGAAGAAAGCCATGATAAGAAACCATGTTTGAATTTTAGCTGCTCTCCACGTTTTAGCTGAAGGTTTACAAAACTTCATAACGCTAATTTGTTTCAAATACCACAAAATGAATAATTTTATAACCACCAGCAACCCCAGTAATGGTGAAAATATCAAACCGATCCACAGCAGCATTTGATTATAAATTATGTGTAATGTATTACTGGCTATATCAAATTCTAAAATAGATTCAGTTTTTCCACATAGCCTGAAATTTTTTAAATATTCAATCAATTGTTGATAACTCTCTTCAAGTGTTGTCTTTTATACCGACCTTGAGAAAATATAAACTAAAAATTGTATTACGGTTGTCAGAATAATCGAAAATAAAAAATCAAACAGTATCAGCCGATACATCTCCTGAGCAAGACAAGTTTCCCATGAATTTGTCTCTTTGAAGCAGTCCTAAAATTATCAAAATTGAACTAGTAGTAGATATTTCATACGATAAGAACACTTACAACTTTTTCTGAATGTTCTAAATAGAATTCTGTTAAAACTCCTAAAATTACAACACCAAGTAAATAACTTCTGAACAAGGTGATTCCAAACGTAACAACAGGATTTTTATAATCTTCATATCTAAAAAGTAATTAACTAACTTAATTCGGAATTATTTTACTTTTATATTCACCTTACCTAACAATGAAACTAAAAAAAGGTGGTAAGATCAACATAACCAAATTGATAAGTATAGCAAAGTAAATCGCCGGAACGGCTGTAATGAATTTCAAAATTCCGTATCCGAGTGTAGCAATTATAGATAAAACTAAGATATTGGTAATTATTTGTAAAATCACAGTTGTCATCCTGACTAAAAACGTGTTTTTGGTATTTGAAGTATAACAATCCGATAAAAGTTCCTGAAATAGATAAAAAAATTAACTAACTTGTAATTTTTTTTTAATTATTATTAAGTACCTTTAGTTCAACATACACAGCTGAAGCTTTTAAATCGGCAGCCTTTTTCGTTGCAATACTGTAATCCCATCCACAAAATATTTTCTGTGCGTAAACATTTTTCAAGCCTCCTTCTGTTTCAATAAAGCTTTTTCGATAAGATGTTGCAGCGCTACATTGAAAGACAATACATATCAATCACATCATAATAATTTAATGAACTGTTTACTAATTGAAAACTTATTGTGTAATATAAATATAGTAGAACTTTGATTATCCATGTTAATTATTAGGTCAGTTTATGACATTTAAATTTGAAAAACAGGGCCTCACAAGCTAAGAGAGCACTAGGAGGGACAAAGTGAATCTAGAACAAATTGAAAAGTTTGCTTTGGTTGTCTAATGCAGCTAATTCAAATTTGGTACCTTAATATTTAAAAAAAAAGTATCAGATTTGAGCAACTTAAAAAAAGCATTTGTTGATCTTAAATAAATGGAGACAATTAAAGGAGAACCTCCAATTCTTATTGATTTAGCAATTCCCTAATATTATATTATATTGTCTACGATTCGTTCTCTCATATAATACAATTGTTATAAATTTCCATTGATCAATTTACCATCAGTAACAACCTGGTGGAATCACTTATTAATATTTTAAATATTGTTATCAATCAATAAATAATATACTGGTATACTTTTTTCTCCCAATAAATTAAAAGAAACTGTTCCGAATTATTATTGTTCGATTTTGTGTTAAATAATGATAAAATGCAATGTAGAACCAACCCCATTCTTCCTTTAAATATATGAATCTTAACAAAATACAAACCTAATGCTTAAAGCAATAAAACAAAAAACATAAGTCAAAACCATAGTAAAAAAGTAAGCTTGTGGCATATTATAACTGGAGCCACTCAAAGAAATACTTCCATTCAAATAATATCCATAATAAAATAAAGTATTTGTAAAATAACCCTAAAAGAACAATAAGAATTAAAAGTTAAAAATTGTATGAAAAAAAAAAACTATTACAGGTTCCAACTTACCTCTCCGGTAAATACATCTTTAAAATAAAATTTCTTTGGTGTGAAATTTTCAGGAGTTCTAAAATGGCAGTTTCTTGGATCGTTTACAGTCAAACAACTAATTTCGGGTATTACAATAAAGCACAGTGGCAGCAAAGTAATCAAACAGTTAAAAATAAACATCCAACGCAAAAATCGGAAGTATGAAGCCACTCCAGACCCAAAATGGCCCTCGATTTGTTTAAGAGAGTTGTACCATAATTCAAACGTGTAACTTAAGTCCCTTAAACTGTTTTTAAACTAGAAAAAAAAATTCATTTTGCTGTACGTTTAAAAGTGAACCACAAAAATACCTTGGAAAATTTCATACTAAGATGATACTTCATTTGCTTGTAGCAACTAATCGGCTTTCTTTTGGATTTTTGAGAAACAGATTTAGCTAATTTATGCTTGATTTGACGTTTGATAGTAAGGCATTGTGGCATATCTCTTAGAGCTTCTCTGAAAAATATGAATTCATAAAAGTGTCTTTTTAACGCTTTGCAGCAATCAAAATCAGTGTGTTTATTATGTACGCGAGAATGCAAAAATAAAAAATTAATTACTTTCTAAGTAGTTCAGAAGATGGACTGTCTTCCATTAATTTCGAATCTTCTTCCATTTTAGTAACAATCTTATTTGCATGATCTTGAAGAAAATGTTCAGCATTTCCTGTCAATACAAGTGATTTAATATTAGTAATAATTACGCTATTAATAACATTTAATTATTATAGCTAAGATATAACGACTTTATTATTGATAATTTGTAGAATATCCTGCCGGCAGTACATATTTTGTGGAGTACAGTCAAATGAAAACCTCAAAATAGTAACTGAACGACTGTATTATAATGTTAATGTTTATTAATTATTATATTAATACAAATTAATTATAAAATACCTGCATCTGACTTCTGCCAACCACCCACTCGGGCCATGAAAGACTGTTTTAAAGTAGACCCTCTGTTAACATGGCTGGCATTCCTGTGAATTGACGTTGTCCTCTTGGGTTGACTTAAAATATCATATTCAAATAAATTTGGTACTTGGTAATTGTAAATGTTTTGCATGTTACTGCTTGGTCCTGAAGTGTCTTGGATAAACGTATTTTGCATTCTTCTTGTTGGAGATCTATTATAGTCCTGATATCCTCGTTCGTTCAATTCCAAATCACTTCCACTATTGTGATGATCCATTTTTAATGTCTGTGTGTAATATTCTTCTTCAAAGGATGTAAATCAAGCAAAACTTTTATGTTTTACTTCCTAAAGAACACATCAAAACGTTATCGATCTAACACAATATCATTCTATATCAGTAATAACTAAATATCCTAAATAGAAATATAATTCAAACTATTCATTACAATAATAGACTGATTATCTTACAAATAATAAATTAGAGAATTATTTTCCTCTATGAGTAAACGAATAATAAAAAGACTCAGGTTTATCACTTCAGTTCATGCAGAATGAATGAATGAGGATATGACTATCAAAGATTAGATTAAACTAAACCCACCTATGTATATTAATAATACTTGACAAATTGCAGATGCTGCATTAATAATTAATATGAAAATGTGTCATTTTTGTAGTTGGAAATTGTTTAGCTTTAGCAGTTAATTACCAAAATAAATAATTTTAGGTACCAAATTTTGCATACCTACTTTTTATTTTCTTCAAAATACTTATTATTGTTATTTCAACAAGTAATACGCAATTTTATAAAACAAAATTACATTCATTATTAGAACTGTAAATAAACTATTATTATTTAACAAACATTTTTTTATCAATATAAACAATAGTAAATTGTTATTGTTTAACTTTTTCTATATTTTTATTTAGGTTTTAGGTTATGTTGCTTGTTGCTTGTCAAAAATTAATAATTGAGTAATTGACAAATATGACTCATACGTCACCGTCAGCTTGGACATCTGACACTCCAACCGACGAGCTGGTTCTAATCACTGCCACCTCGTAAAGGTGACAGTGTTCTAATCATGAGTATTAGGACTATTAGGGAACCTGCATTACCGTTTTACTAGGGTAGCGCATTCACTTTTTGAAGTTTACTAAACACGGTTATGTTTGAACAGCTGGATGTCATATTTTTGGCACATTTGGTCACAGGCGTAGGTATCAAGTGGAAAAAAGCGAAGTTTCAAAAATGAAACAAAATAATAACACTAATAGAATTCAAGGAATCCTTTTTGCAGTGGGTATTAAAAACATAATTACGGGTTTATAGGATCACGAAGCTGTAGACTTTAGTATCTAACACGTAGTTACTGAGAAAAATGCGTTTTAATACGCGGACTTAATAACAAATTATGTGAATTTTTAGACAGTTGTACGTTCATGGGAAATCTGACGTTTATGAAGTCAAATTTGACATTCCCAACTTTTTTCCCAACTTTTTGTGAGAATGAGAATGCGCTACCCTAGTAAAGCGGTAATACAGGTTCCCTAATGAGTATGAAGTTATGATATGAACTAAGAGAGGGATTATTGTAAATGGATAAACCGGCTAGGGTACCTGTTTTACCGACACTGACGCTTACTAGAGTAGCGCATCCTCATTCTCAGAAAAAGTTGGGAATGTCAAATATAACTTTAAAAACGTCAGATTTTTCATAAACGTACAACTGTCTAAAAATTCACATAATTTGTTATTAAGCCGCGTATTTAAAAAAAATGGATCTGTCTTCTCAACTGTGAGGTTTTACGAAAGTTACCTTTTCTTTCTACAGAGAATAAAGAGAGAATCAGAATAATGTGTTTTTATTTTCAATTTAGTATTGTTGCTTTGTCTACTATCAAATAAGCTAATTTTTTAAATCAAAATTAAATTGTTGAAGTGATTTATTGAATGATTTAGGTGTTTACAAATTTCAATTTTAATCAATTTTATTTTAATTATAAAATAAAATTATTGATTTTTTATGACGTTAGGTATAAAATAAATTAAGGGAACCAAAAATTAATAACATTAAAAAAAAATTCAAAAATTTTATTTGTCAAGGCTCTCCGAAAAATGCTAGACAGAATGAAGATGCCGAACGAGACGATGACGTAAAAAATTTCACCCAATTAAATTAATATGAAGTCATATATTATGTACTTGCTTTATGGTTTTTCACTTTTTATATGATATTCGGTATGAAAAGTTTTTTTTTTTTTTTGAAAAAAGAATATTGAAATTTTTGTTTTCGAATGTTATTAATTTTTGGTCTCCTCGATTTATTTTATACTGAACGACATAAGAAATCAACATGGCGGCCATAAGAAAAACAAAAGTTTTGGCTATGAAAAACTCTGCATCTAGTCGGCTTTGAAAATTTTTGTAATCTCAAATGGATAGCTTTTGACGATTTATGGGTATGTGAGCCTACAAAAAATAATTATTTATTTTCATCATTAAACATCATTTTTATTACTGTTTGAACTGGCAATCTGAAAATGTAATAATATATAGGGTGTACCATTTAAAAAAAGAAAAATATAGCAACTTCCGGTATAACCGGAAGTGGTGTGGGGTTGTGAATATTTTAGTTCAGCTCGTCAAAACCGAAATTATGCACGCACAAATTTTTAGACTTCTACTCCCAGGACTTCTCCATATAAAAATGCCCTAAGTTTCTCACGCCTCACCCTATATAATAGGCTACAATAGGTAATATAATAGTATATTATGCAACGAGCTTATAATGAAGTTATTATTGATGGTTAAGACACTCGCCTACGGCTCGTATCTTAACCATCATACTCGCGTATTAATAGCCATTATCTGCGAGTTCCATACACTATTTTTTCTACGACCCTTTTTTATTTCATAGAAAAGATTAAAAAATTATATATTTTAACAATGACCCGTGTACAATTGCGGATCATTGAGGTTAAGATAGGTTGCTATTTGCTTACGCATATTAGGTACCAAATTTTTTCTTCGTCGCTAAGATTATTCTGCTGAGACATGTTTTAGTATCATGTTTAAAGGGCACTACTCACTACTGCGTAATTTTTATTATGCGAAGTTCGAATTCCGAATTTTACGCTTTGATTTTGAGATTAATAATAATTTTAATAACATTGACAGCCATTAATTACGATATTGTTTGCCTGCGCAACGCGACGGTCGCAGCGTTGCCGCTTTGAATACTATCACGGAGCGCTACGAATGATATAATACTTTATCTTCCTATCTTTTACACGATATACCTACCTATCAAATTAATTAAGGTAACATAAAATCTTGATAAATTTTCTTTGAATGTTACTTATGTTCTAAATTAAATAAACGTTCAGAATTTTTTTTCAGAAATACAGAACTTATATCACAAGGCAATTTTTGTCGTGAGTATGACAACTCTGTGACTTCGGTTGGTTTGCCGACCCGATTGTGAGCGAAAAGGAACCGATTCGATTACAAATGCTCCGCCTCTGCCATTGGATAGCTTGACCAGTGCTTTAATGAAAATTTGTATCTTAATGAGACCCATTAAAGCACTGGTGATTCATATTTAATATGCAGATTAAAGGTTGGGTTGGGTTGGGAGTAGAAAAATATATCGATATTACTCTTTCCTGACATTTTTTATTTAAAGATGTGGCTCATTTTGAATAAGCAACGTTGTCGTTAGTCTATTGTCAGTGCTGTCAATGTTGTCAGTTGAAGTGCAAAATTTATGTCAAGAGTGTCAAGTGACTCAAGTGAGTCAACATCAACATTCTTGACTTATCTTTTATCTTTTTTATCTTCTAAAAAGAATCCATGAATCCATCGTTTCTCGTTTCCCCTCTGCGGCTCTAGGTTTATGGATTGCTTAAATTGATTTTAATTATTTTTTGGTGGAAAGTGCAAGCTGCAAAAGGCAAATGCAAATTGTAAAATAAAATAATTTATAAACAAGCAATCAATACAATAATTTTGACTACAGATATCCTTCTAAATAATTAGCGTAATGGATTTATAAGATTAATTGGTGTTCGAAAATGCTGTCTAGTGTCTATTATTTAGGCCGCCAGAGCAATTACATGGTTAATGTTGTATTATTTTTAGTTGCCCATGCCTAGAAAATGGCATTAAAACTAAGGAAAATACTGAAATAAAATCAAAGTGTAAATAAGTAAATGGATGGTAGTTCATAATGACTTGATTGTTGATTGGGTACACTCTTAATAATTGTTTAAGATCGCCCCCGTGTGTGTGATTTATGAGAAAAATGGAATTCTGGAAGCAGTCTCAATACTGATAATAATTAGTGCTAAGTTGAAAAATTGAGATAACTTACCATGGAGAATCTGGATATCGAATTACCTCCTCTACCGCAGGACTATGCACTGACACCGACACCGCAATCGCCGCGTGATGATATTACCCAAACTGTTTCACCGCAAACATCGAATAACTCACCTGCTGAAAGAAATGACGAGGATAAGCCAAAGATACCCAGAAGCGCCCTGCTGGCTAAAAGAAGACTGCAATCTTTCTGCAATTTGAAGATGCAACAATCATTGAATATGTCACCGTTTAAAAAGCAGCAAAATATAGCTGGTGTGTTTGGCGCTGGTGCCGATTTAATTGATAGTAAAGTACAAAAAGAAGCGTCAAAGAAAAATCAGAGTAAAAAAGGTAGGTGCAGATTGCCGGTGCCAGTTATTACCAATACCATAAATGACTGAATATCTGCCTCACTAATATCAATTATAATCTCATTAGTCATTTATTACATTTTACACAGTAGCATATTAGTGCAAATTCGGTTAAATTGGACGAAAGTTTGTTAATTTGGACACTTAACACCTCTAATTCTTGTCCTATTGCTCTAAGCCTGCTAAATTTTACAGGGCGATAGCGATAGTCAACTTTTTCATTCTTATGCCACCATTTTGAATTTTTAAGAAGACGGCTCTTTCTGTAATTGAGTAAAAGATTATGGTAATAAAATTGGTAAAGGTGCTCTTTCGCGACGGTCTTACCCCTGTGCTGGCTCCCCTGCACTTTCTCTGCTTGCTCCGAGCCGAGAGGCTCTCAGCGTTGCCACATGAAATCCGTGTCTCCGTTCTCCTACGGCTTTAAAGTGTAATTTTTGGTTACAAATAATATTTTAAAACACTTATTTGCTGCAGTCAGGTCTTTTTCAGTCAGGGTAGGTTTTTTTTTCTTTCAAATGTTCATAAAATGAAAAAAAAAACTACCCTGACCAAAGACCAGACGGAACCGGTAGACGCTATTTACGGTCTCGTGCGAAAGCGGGCAGGAAGCGCGCAGGATTGTCTGTAGAACGTAGGAGAAGGGCTTGCATATGGCAAAGCTGAGAACGTGTCGGAGTGTAGCAAGCAGAGACAGTGGAGGGAGGCCAGCGTAGGGGTAAAACCGTCGCGATACAGTACTTTTACCATAAAATTAATATTAGAGTACGGTGCCGGGAATTTCACATAAGACCATTTAATTTTTTATGTGCACTACTTGAACTCTCTTTAACTCGGATTATTGAATGACAGTATCGGCACTCGGCAGTCATATTTCTTTATTTAAAAGTCCCTCTACAGGTAGAGTTTTTACTTGAAACTTTCAAATCCCTCAAGTAATAAATACATAATGACTGTTATGAAGAAAAAACATTAGGATCAAAATTTAAGCTATAGTCGGGTAAATAAATTAGTTTTAAAATTAGCCTTCCTCCCTTTTTCTTGTAGGTGGCATGGGGGTAACTTTAATCTTAAATAGGAACCCTCATTTTTGTAACAGAATCGGATTTTACGACTAAAAATGCTTAGCAAATAGTTTCCTCTCCCCCCTTATTGTATGTAAAGCGGTTGGTAAATTTTAAATAGGAACAGGAACCCGTATTTTCTATTGCAAATTTAGATTTTATGGCTAAAAATAAGTAAGATTTTTCAGGCATTCAATTCATGACAGATGGGACCAATTTTTAGCCATAAAATCAAAATATGCAGTAAAAAGGCTCCTTACTAAAGTTTAAAATTTATTTACCCCCTGCACCGCCTAAAAGAAGAGGGGAAGGGCTCTCTCACCTAGGGTTTGTAAAGGTCTTTATTACATTTCGATTGTCATAGCTTTGTTAAAAAGTCATAAACTTATTTTTGTCTAGTTTAAATCCCAAAATGTGTCACTGACAGTAAGCTGCAAAATAGTACTTATTGCTTATTATTACTCCACAATTTTGCAGATGTTAATATAATGTATATTACTTATTAGCAAATACTAAATACCATCACAAGTTGCCTATGTAGGTATAACTAGACATTGTGTTTAGTAGATTGGATTTAAAAAGACATTAAACCTTTTTTTTATATTATTATAGAAGTGCTTATGCCATCTCTGCTCTAGTTCCTGTTAGAGCTAAAGACGGCTTTACACGATGCCAGTAACTGGGGCGAGTTACTAGAACCGAGTACTGGAGTTTAGTAACTCCCCTAGTGTAAACAAATACTTTATATTCCAGTAACACTCGTTCCAGTAAACCATTCCAGTCGAGTAAATAGAAAAATATTCTCTTTTTTGGTTGTAGTTCCTCTTCTAATTATATCTAGCAATTCATCGCACATTGACTTTAAATTAATAATAAGCATTTGTTTAATAATACGCTTTTGATTCAAATTCATATTAGTAAAATAAGTTCAAAATTTGAAGTATTTTACTTCAAATTGCCATTTCTATTGAATACTCGTACATTAAGTACTGGAAACTGTGTAGGCACCACTGTCTTGAAAAACACTTGCTTCCAGTACTTGGTTCTAGTAACTCGCACCAGTTACTGGCATCGTGTAAACCCGCCTATATGTACTACAGTGATTTTTTCTCACTTCAATAAATTTGAAAATGCATAATTATCATGGGATTATTATATGCTGGTATTTTTTTAAAGTTTGATCTATATGTATTTTAAACAATTTTGTACCTATAATAAAAATTATTTTACTCATTTTTTTTGTATAGGACAAAAACCAATTGAACGGGCAAAGACTGTAATCGAAGAAATAGAAGAAATTAAGAAGCAAGAATTCAAGCAGGATCTTTCATTAGCCGGAATAAAAGATCTGGGCGCTAGTACCACTATAACAGACATAGACGGTTTAATTATCACTATTCCGCCAGGTAAGTTTTTGAAATTGTTTTAAAAAACTGAAAAGATTGTTAAAAGTCCCCGGGCCAGAGAGTACATACTTGAATTAACTCACACTGCATTGAATATTATGATTTCATGAGCAGTGCTAGTGCTGTTTATTAAAATTTAAAAACATTCTGAAATGTTATTTAGATATTCTAATGATTCATTTGAAAATGTGAACAAAAAATTGTAATAATTCAAATTGAACTGATATTCTTTTGTTCATAAGAAAAGTATACTTACCATCATGCCCGGTTTACACGTATCCAGTAATTTAGTCGAGCGGTCGAGTAATTTAGTGCTCGACCTGTGTGAACACTTGTGTTTTAGTCAAGTCAGCTGGCTTGGTCGAGTTAACAGTCGAGTTTAGTAAATAGAATCCTATTCTATTTTTCCAGTCGAGTACAAGTCGAGTAGCCTTCCTCCTCCCTTTTTTCAGCTGAACTAAACGCGTGTAGACGCGTCTCGCCGCAGGTGATTATCAGATTAGTAGAGTATTCAGCAAAACAAACCAAAAAATTTGAGAGTGTTTTATAAAAATGTGTTTTATTTGCAAAACTGCGCAAAACTTGGAGCCTTCAAGCGCATTTCTTCTGGCCATCCATTTTCGTATCCATATACGCTTATTTTTGATCAGCTCCGCAGCACACAAGTTTCTGGTTTCATCAAGAAGCATTTGTATAACTAACCGAAGACCTCGATCAAAAATTTCTCGTTTTTTGTTCATAATTTTATAAGGTGTTTTATTATAGAACGCAATTTATTTTATTATTTTATTATATTATTTTATTATTATTATTTTTTAACGGCATCTACTACTCGACCACTCGACTCATACTAAATAAAATACAAGTGCACATGTGGACACCTGCTTTTACTCGTCTTTTAGTTACCAACTCCACTAAATTACTTGACCTGTGTGAACAGAAAGCTCACTCTACTAAATCACTGTACTCTACTAAAGCACTGGATACGTGTAAACCGGGCTTCACAAGTAGTAGTAGTAGTTCTTCCATTTTGAATATTAATAAAAGTGTGCTTATAAAGTTTTTTATAGAATTTTTTCCACTTTGTTGATTTTGATAAGCTTGATAAGAGATAAATTATTTTCACTGGTATTTTCTCATGTTTAAAGCCAGGATAAAGGCTTCCAGTTGAAAAATGAGTAAATTAATATTGGTGAATCAATTTTATTATTTTTTTTTTGTGGAGAAGAATTTTTCTGCAATACAATAGAATTTAAATCCTATTCCTGGTGTTGTTGTTGATTGAGTCTTTTTAGTGAATTTTTGGGTAATTTTGTGCCCAAAATTTGTGTGTCTGGACTTATTAATTTAAAAATAAGAAAGGTATTCTTTGATTTCAATTTAATATGTTATTATACCCACAGGCACAGAAGATATGTATTACCATCGGTATTACCAGTGGTGTGCGGTGATCTTGTATGTTAAGTAAGGAGAGAAAATAATGATAAATATGTCCGGATGAAGATTTCGGGGCTACTCCATTAAGTATAGGAAAATTCTGGCATTTTAATTGAATAATGTCTTCAGAAATGTTGACGTTTTTGAAGTAGGAGGGAGGTCCAGGGGTCCTTTCCCATGAAAAATTGCTTAGAAAAAGTTCATTTAATTAAAATCATTTTTTTACTACACAGTACACTAAAAATTTTTGCTGCTCTGAACCCGCACGGACTGAATGTTGCCCATTTAAAAACGAAGCATTATTTTCTCTTATAGAGGGTGTTTTAGAGGTGATGCTTTTTTTGACTGAGTGTAGAATCCATCACAAATAACTTTTTTTTTTAAAGTCAAAAATATGTGAGATGAAAGTTTAAAAAATTGAAGTCCAGCCCTGTGATAAATTCAACTAACCAAACAATCAAAAAAGCAATTCCAATACATAAGGACCTAGGAAACTTGACTAAAATAACAGGAAATAAAAAAAATTAATTAAAAAAAAATCATTATAATTATTGACTTTTTTAAGAAAAGTTATGTGAAAAAGCTGCCTGTCTTGATGAATTCTATACACAGTCAAAAAAAAAGTAACATAATAAAAAAAATAGTGTATCACAGATCAAAAAATTTATTTATTAACATTATTATTGTCATTTTTCTTCTCTTGTAGAAGAGGGATCGACTTTAAACGTAGCTGGAATTTCCAGTTTTTTTGCCATTAATCATCTTCATAAAACAGGTGTCCGCATTTTTGGTAGCAGGAATTTCGCAGCTTGTAGTAAAAGTCATTGTTAACAAAACTCATACAATTTCAATTTACAGAAGTACACACTGTTCAATTTTAAAATTAAAATGAAATTGGATTTTTTGTTTGTAAAATGAAAACCTTTTTTTCGATTTTGTTTTAACATGATAATTTTGTTTGAAATAATAATACTCAATTTTTCACTTAATGTAATTTGGCCTATTCTTTCCAGTGGCGCCACAATAAAACCCCAACTAGATAGAAATAGAAAAAAATGGTATGCCACTACTTCTTTGTAATTTTGTTTTTTTTTCAGATTAAAGCATTGAAAAATACAACTTATTTTTGTTAATTTACTTTTTTCCTATCTCACTTCGTTTTTTGTCTGGAAAGAAATAAAAGTGAGATGGGAAAAAAGTAAATTAACAAAAAAAAAAGTCCTGGAAAAAAATTCAAACTTAAGATTAATTGCTTTTAGTGAAAAATTGAGTGTTATTATTGCAGATTGCAGACAGAATTGCCAAGTTTCAAAAAATTCTTAAAGGGGGTTTCATTTTACAAACAACAAAACCTATTTCATTTTAATTTATTAGTTTTAAACAATTGCCCTCTTTTAAAAGTCTTTAAAAGTTGTATTTTATAAAATTGTAGTGTAAGGCCCGGTTGCACAAACGTTAATTACAGATCTGCCAGATAATTACTGATTTTAAAATGCCCTGTAATATCAAACTGTTGGTCTGATATTGCTGGAAATAAAATCTACTCCCTTTTAGAAGAGTTAATTACTGATTAAAAATAAAAAATCATTCAAAATATTAACCCTATTTTCAAAATTTGCAATTTAAAATCAATAATTATCTGACAAATCTTTAATTAACGTTTGTGCAACTGGCCCTAAGTGTAACAAAAAATAATTGATGCGGAGTGGCTGATTGTTTACATCTATGTTTCAGTTTCAGAAGAGAACCACTTTAAAAAAAGAGAAGTAAAATATAGAAATTATAGGGGAAATTACCGGAGGTCTCCGTCTCCAGAGTATATTTCTTCTCAAAGAAAACCAAATTATCCGACTAATTGGACTGAATTTAAAAACAATAATTTCAGTTTTAATTATATTCGTGAATTGAATGCGGAAGTCGAAGAATTTATTTAAATAAAGGCTTAGCACACAAGTTTCTGGTTTCATCAAGAAGCATTTGTATAACTAACCGAAGACCTCGATCAAAAATTTCTCGTTTTTTGTTCATAATTTTATAAGGTGTTTTATTATAGAACGCAATTTATTTTATTATTTTATTATATTATTTTATTATTATTATTTTTTAACGGCATCTACTACTCGACCACTCGACTCATACTAAATAAAATACAAGTGCACATGTGGACACCTGCTTTTACTCGTCTTTTAGTTACCAACTCCACTAAATTACTTGACCTGTGTGAACAGAAAGCTCACTCTACTAAATCACTGTACTCTACTAAAGCACTGGATACGTGTAAACCGGGCTTCACAAGTAGTAGTAGTAGTTCTTCCATTTTGAATATTAATAAAAGTGTGCTTATAAAGTTTTTTATAGAATTTTTTCCACTTTGTTGATTTTGATAAGCTTGATAAGAGATAAATTATTTTCACTGGTATTTTCTCATGTTTAAAGCCAGGATAAAGGCTTCCAGTTGAAAAATGAGTAAATTAATATTGGTGAATCAATTTTATTATTTTTTTTTTGTGGAGAAGAATTTTTCTGCAATACAATAGAATTTAAATCCTATTCCTGGTGTTGTTGTTGATTGAGTCTTTTTAGTGAATTTTTGGGTAATTTTGTGCCCAAAATTTGTGTGTCTGGACTTATTAATTTAAAAATAAGAAAGGTATTCTTTGATTTCAATTTAATATGTTATTATACCCACAGGCACAGAAGATATGTATTACCATCGGTATTACCAGTGGTGTGCGGTGATCTTGTATGTTAAGTAAGGAGAGAAAATAATGATAAATATGTCCGGATGAAGATTTCGGGGCTACTCCATTAAGTATAGGAAAATTCTGGCATTTTAATTGAATAATGTCTTCAGAAATGTTGACGTTTTTGAAGTAGGAGGGAGGTCCAGGGGTCCTTTCCCATGAAAAATTGCTTAGAAAAAGTTCATTTAATTAAAATCATTTTTTTACTACACAGTACACTAAAAATTTTTGCTGCTCTGAACCCGCACGGACTGAATGTTGCCCATTTAAAAACGAAGCATTATTTTCTCTTATAGAGGGTGTTTTAGAGGTGATGCTTTTTTTGACTGAGTGTAGAATCCATCACAAATAACTTTTTTTTTTAAAGTCAAAAATATGTGAGATGAAAGTTTAAAAAATTGAAGTCCAGCCCTGTGATAAATTCAACTAACCAAACAATCAAAAAAGCAATTCCAATACATAAGGACCTAGGAAACTTGACTAAAATAACAGGAAATAAAAAAAATTAATTAAAAAAAAATCATTATAATTATTGACTTTTTTAAGAAAAGTTATGTGAAAAAGCTGCCTGTCTTGATGAATTCTATACACAGTCAAAAAAAAAGTAACATAATAAAAAAAATAGTGTATCACAGATCAAAAAATTTATTTATTAACATTATTATTGTCATTTTTCTTCTCTTGTAGAAGAGGGATCGACTTTAAACGTAGCTGGAATTTCCAGTTTTTTTGCCATTAATCATCTTCATAAAACAGGTGTCCGCATTTTTGGTAGCAGGAATTTCGCAGCTTGTAGTAAAAGTCATTGTTAACAAAACTCATACAATTTCAATTTACAGAAGTACACACTGTTCAATTTTAAAATTAAAATGAAATTGGATTTTTTGTTTGTAAAATGAAAACCTTTTTTTCGATTTTGTTTTAACATGATAATTTTGTTTGAAATAATAATACTCAATTTTTCACTTAATGTAATTTGGCCTATTCTTTCCAGTGGCGCCACAATAAAACCCCAACTAGATAGAAATAGAAAAAAATGGTATGCCACTACTTCTTTGTAATTTTGTTTTTTTTTCAGATTAAAGCATTGAAAAATACAACTTATTTTTGTTAATTTACTTTTTTCCTATCTCACTTCGTTTTTTGTCTGGAAAGAAATAAAAGTGAGATGGGAAAAAAGTAAATTAACAAAAAAAAAAGTCCTGGAAAAAAATTCAAACTTAAGATTAATTGCTTTTAGTGAAAAATTGAGTGTTATTATTGCAGATTGCAGACAGAATTGCCAAGTTTCAAAAAATTCTTAAAGGGGGTTTCATTTTACAAACAACAAAACCTATTTCATTTTAATTTATTAGTTTTAAACAATTGCCCTCTTTTAAAAGTCTTTAAAAGTTGTATTTTATAAAATTGTAGTGTAAGGCCCGGTTGCACAAACGTTAATTACAGATCTGCCAGATAATTACTGATTTTAAAATGCCCTGTAATATCAAACTGTTGGTCTGATATTGCTGGAAATAAAATCTACTCCCTTTTAGAAGAGTTAATTACTGATTAAAAATAAAAAATCATTCAAAATATTAACCCTATTTTCAAAATTTGCAATTTAAAATCAATAATTATCTGACAAATCTTTAATTAACGTTTGTGCAACTGGCCCTAAGTGTAACAAAAAATAATTGATGCGGAGTGGCTGATTGTTTACATCTATGTTTCAGTTTCAGAAGAGAACCACTTTAAAAAAAGAGAAGTAAAATATAGAAATTATAGGGGAAATTACCGGAGGTCTCCGTCTCCAGAGTATATTTCTTCTCAAAGAAAACCAAATTATCCGACTAATTGGACTGAATTTAAAAACAATAATTTCAGTTTTAATTATATTCGTGAATTGAATGCGGAAGTCGAAGAATTTATTTAAATAAAGGCTTAGCACACAAGTTTCTGGTTTCATCAAGAAGCATTTGTATAACTAACCGAAGACCTCGATCAAAAATTTCTCGTTTTTTGTTCATAATTTTATAAGGTGTTTTATTATAGAACGCAATTTATTTTATTATTTTATTATATTATTTTATTATTATTATTTTTTAACGGCATCTACTACTCGACCACTCGACTCATACTAAATAAAATACAAGTGCACATGTGGACACCTGCTTTTACTCGTCTTTTAGTTACCAACTCCACTAAATTACTTGACCTGTGTGAACAGAAAGCTCACTCTACTAAATCACTGTACTCTACTAAAGCACTGGATACGTGTAAACCGGGCTTCACAAGTAGTAGTAGTAGTTCTTCCATTTTGAATATTAATAAAAGTGTGCTTATAAAGTTTTTTATAGAATTTTTTCCACTTTGTTGATTTTGATAAGCTTGATAAGAGATAAATTATTTTCACTGGTATTTTCTCATGTTTAAAGCCAGGATAAAGGCTTCCAGTTGAAAAATGAGTAAATTAATATTGGTGAATCAATTTTATTATTTTTTTTTTGTGGAGAAGAATTTTTCTGCAATACAATAGAATTTAAATCCTATTCCTGGTGTTGTTGTTGATTGAGTCTTTTTAGTGAATTTTTGGGTAATTTTGTGCCCAAAATTTGTGTGTCTGGACTTATTAATTTAAAAATAAGAAAGGTATTCTTTGATTTCAATTTAATATGTTATTATACCCACAGGCACAGAAGATATGTATTACCATCGGTATTACCAGTGGTGTGCGGTGATCTTGTATGTTAAGTAAGGAGAGAAAATAATGATAAATATGTCCGGATGAAGATTTCGGGGCTACTCCATTAAGTATAGGAAAATTCTGGCATTTTAATTGAATAATGTCTTCAGAAATGTTGACGTTTTTGAAGTAGGAGGGAGGTCCAGGGGTCCTTTCCCATGAAAAATTGCTTAGAAAAAGTTCATTTAATTAAAATCATTTTTTTACTACACAGTACACTAAAAATTTTTGCTGCTCTGAACCCGCACGGACTGAATGTTGCCCATTTAAAAACGAAGCATTATTTTCTCTTATAGAGGGTGTTTTAGAGGTGATGCTTTTTTTGACTGAGTGTAGAATCCATCACAAATAACTTTTTTTTTTAAAGTCAAAAATATGTGAGATGAAAGTTTAAAAAATTGAAGTCCAGCCCTGTGATAAATTCAACTAACCAAACAATCAAAAAAGCAATTCCAATACATAAGGACCTAGGAAACTTGACTAAAATAACAGGAAATAAAAAAAATTAATTAAAAAAAAATCATTATAATTATTGACTTTTTTAAGAAAAGTTATGTGAAAAAGCTGCCTGTCTTGATGAATTCTATACACAGTCAAAAAAAAAGTAACATAATAAAAAAAATAGTGTATCACAGATCAAAAAATTTATTTATTAACATTATTATTGTCATTTTTCTTCTCTTGTAGAAGAGGGATCGACTTTAAACGTAGCTGGAATTTCCAGTTTTTTTGCCATTAATCATCTTCATAAAACAGGTGTCCGCATTTTTGGTAGCAGGAATTTCGCAGCTTGTAGTAAAAGTCATTGTTAACAAAACTCATACAATTTCAATTTACAGAAGTACACACTGTTCAATTTTAAAATTAAAATGAAATTGGATTTTTTGTTTGTAAAATGAAAACCTTTTTTTCGATTTTGTTTTAACATGATAATTTTGTTTGAAATAATAATACTCAATTTTTCACTTAATGTAATTTGGCCTATTCTTTCCAGTGGCGCCACAATAAAACCCCAACTAGATAGAAATAGAAAAAAATGGTATGCCACTACTTCTTTGTAATTTTGTTTTTTTTTCAGATTAAAGCATTGAAAAATACAACTTATTTTTGTTAATTTACTTTTTTCCTATCTCACTTCGTTTTTTGTCTGGAAAGAAATAAAAGTGAGATGGGAAAAAAGTAAATTAACAAAAAAAAAAGTCCTGGAAAAAAATTCAAACTTAAGATTAATTGCTTTTAGTGAAAAATTGAGTGTTATTATTGCAGATTGCAGACAGAATGGCCAAATTTCAACAAATTCTAAAAGGGGGTTTCATTTTACAAACAACAAAACCTATTTCATTTTAATTTATTAGTTTTAAAAAATTGCCCTCTTTTAAAAGTCTTTAAAAGTTGTATTTTATAAAATTGTAGTGTAAGGCCCGGTTGCACAAACGTTAATTACAGATCTGCCAGATAATTACTGATTTTAAAATGCCCTGTAATATCAAACTGTTGGTCTGATATTGCTGGAAATAAAATCTACTCCCTTTTAGAAGAGTTAATTACTGATTAAAAATAAAAAATCATTCAAAATATTAACCCTATTTTCAAAATTTGCAATTTAAAATCAATAATTATCTGACAAATCTTTAATTAACGTTTGTGCAACTGGCCCTAAGTGTAACAAAAAATAATTGATGCGGAGTGGCTGATTGTTTACATCTATGTTTCAGTTTCAGAAGAGAACCACTTTAAAAAAAGAGAAGTAAAATATAGAAATTATAGGGGAAATTACCGGAGGTCTCCGTCTCCAGAGTATATTTCTTCTCAAAGAAAACCAAATTATCCGACTAATTGGACTGAATTTAAAAACAATAATTTCAGTTTTAATTATATTCGTGAATTGAATGCGGATAGAAGCAAACCTAAAAAATATATGGAGTAAGTTTTTTCTTAAATGCCTGTACACTCTTATAAATGGATCCACTTGCTTAAAAATTAAACTTTTAGTTATGCTAAGCAGCTACGATTTGAAACAAATTCAGTTGTCATGGAATCGTTGAAAGTTGATTCTTTACAAGGGGACAAGAAGTATATTCCTTTTCATCAAGTGCGGTAAGGAATTTAATGATAATTTTTTTTTTTGTGATTGATTCTAAGGCATATTTACATAATTATAGATACACTAGAGCGGAGCCAAGAATAGCATACAGCCCCCTACATGTTAGATCAAAGGTGCGCTATTTGAAACGTACTGAGGTTTTCGATGTAGTGAGGAAGGACGTTAAACAACAAATGTTGAAAATTATGAATAATGAGACCGTGGTAAAATTTAAACCTGAAAAGCCTGTCTCAGTGAGACGTTGGTATCCCAAGAATTGGAAAATTCAAGATCATAATGAGTCGCGACTATCAGAAAATTCGCTGGGCTTATCTTTTCTCCTTAATTACGCAGACGATAACGAAGAAGAAGAAGAGGAAACAGAAAACATAAAATCTGTTGATAAGTTAAAAGAATCGAAGAAAGACGATCTACCAGCCAAGATTGAGGTTACAAAAACAGTCACTACTACTACTACATTAAACAAAGAAAATGAAGATAAGGGAAAAAGTGAATCAAAACAATATTCCAGTGATCGTGAGAATGATAATGAGGAAAGGAAACTTTCTAAAGACCGTTCGTCAAATCAAATAATTTCGAATGCTGCAATGGATTTAAATAATTCAGAACCGGAACTCTCCAAGAATATTGAAATACAAAAAATCGAAATAATTGAAGATAAAAGCAAGGAAGATATTGAAGATAAACAACATTTCACACCAAGTAAACATTCAAAGACAGAACTTACATTATCAGAGGACGATGATGCTGCGAATGTTTCTAAAGAGACAAATTCTAATAGCTCAAAGCTGAAAAGTGAAATTCCGGCGTCTTCAAAGAAAAATCGAAAAGAAAAGAAGAAAAAAGGGAAAAAGTCTAAAAAGTCTCACAAAAACGAATCCAGAAAGACTGAGGATATTGAAAAGGAACTGCTTGAAATTGAAGAGAAATTAAGGGAGCATAAGAAAAACTCCAAGAAACAGAAGCTTGACCCGAAAAAGAAAATCGAACAACCTGCCATCGAATCAGACAAAGATACTGTATCGATAAAAAAGTCTCACGAAAGTAAAAAGAAGAAAAAGAAGAGGGAAAAGGTTAAAAAATATAAATCTCCGGAAGAAGACAGTGACGATTCGGATGACGGGGAGTCTAAGAAAAAGAAATACAAAGAGAAGAAGAAAGATAAACGAAGTAAGTCAAAATTGAAGAAGCACAAAAAACATAGTTCAACAAGTGTTGATCGTTGTACTGCATCTAATGAAGACAATGTAAAAGCTGCGGTTGTGGAAAAGAAAAAGAAGAAAGCGAAAGATCAAATTGATTCAAGTGTAGAGAGCCCAGATCATATAGAAGCGGCAGAGGACAGTCAAACTCCCGAATTGATTAAGACATCCAGCAAAGGTAAGGTTTGAAGAGTGTTTACACTATTTCTATGCTTTTTCTATGATGAGAAAACTTCTTTGTTCCCATTTACTTGACTATATTTTAAATATCCAGTAAACAAATTCATAAATCTCAGGCTGCAATAATTAAAAGAAGAACCTACTTCTTAAGTACCTCGCCACTATTGTCCACGACTTTCCTATCCTCTCATCTAAGATGTTTTTGTTACAAGATATTGACAATACTAGAGCTAGGAATGTAAAAATTTAATACACATAAGTACTTTCAATTTTTCCTGATTTCTTTCAATTTTTAGATGACATATGTTTATCAGACTTGGGTGATTTTGATATTGCCAAGGAAGAATTCAAATTAGAAAAAAGTATAGAACGAGAGCTGCAGACTAATAAGGTGAAGAGTAAATCAAAAATGTTACCCGACAAAGAAGTAGAAAAGAACGAAAAAGATAAACCTTCTTCTAAACCAGAAGAAGAAAAGCCTTCGAACATTTTAGATCCACAAGAAAAGAAACTGGAATCTGAAGTTGACAGATCTCCGGTTCATAAACCTAAAGCTATTAGCGCTAGTGCATCAAAAAAGAAGAAATCTACCCTTCAGGAAGAGCCCTGCAAAGCAGATCCGAAACAACCTCCTCTCACATTGAACGCAGAAAAAGTTTTCGATTTAAGAGAGAAAATCAACAAACGTAAAAGTAGAAGAAGCGTTGATGAAAATCGGGATAAGAGTGATTCGTACTGTCTTAAAAAATGTAAAGAGGTCGAGTTCGGAGAACGTAAAGTTTGGCGATATGAGAACTTTAAAATCGATGTTAATTATTTCGATATAGAAAAAGGTAAGTCGAAAAAGAACTCGCTTTCATATTTTTGAGTTTTCATTCTTTCAGATCCGGGTACTCCACCAATGCCGAACGAATCAAGGTCAGAAAATCCAGAATCCACATCATCCCCTCGAGGTGGAAAACAGAAAACACCCGATACCGATGATTATCATTCATTTTGGGAGAGTGAAGATGAGCCCAGAAGAAAAAGTGCATGGGATAGCGAAGAAGATATTCCAGAGCATCTTCGTAACAAAGTGAAAAACGTTGAAAAACAAGTGGTCAAGTCACCACCGAAACCAAAATTGCCGTCTCCCAAAAGACCCCCGTCGCCGTTGGAAATACCTTTGTGCATTAAACCATTCTCCAGATCAAGCCGAAATCGGTGGGATAAGTCACATGATCAGTTCCAGATAAACACACCCACTGAGATAAAATTAGTTGTGCCAGAACAAGAAAGTGTAACTAAAAATTGTGAAATTGCAGTTGAAAGGGAGAAAATTGAACAATTTGATAAGGAGCGATTAGAATCTGTTCAAAGAGAAAGTAAAACGCGAGATAAAAAACTTGTGGATTCAAACGAATGGGAAGATGAAAGTAACGATCACATACCTCGAGATATCCTCCATAAGAAGGCTCTCTTTGACAATATAATGACATCAACACCTTCAACACAATCTAAAAACGAAGAATACAGCTTGGATAATAGTTTGACTAGTATATCCTCGGCGGAACTTTCATTTGACAAAATTTCTCAAAGAAGTACCACTCCTAATGTGTTGGAAAATCAATATGAAGAATTTTTGAAAGCTGTTAGCACTACTGATTTACCAGAAGGGAACATAAAAGGAGAAATTAAATCTCTGACACCTGTTAAGAAGAAGCATGAAATATCTCTTGAACATGCGCAAACAAAGTCACCGGTACCGGTTGTTGTCAAAGTAAAAGGTAGCACGTCCGATTTGCTCAGTAAAACTGACGTTTCTCAGTTTTCAAGACCAGAGAAAGAAACGAAACCGGTTCAGAAAGTAGCCCCGAATGAAATTTCCACTGCTCAAATCGTGCCCGCTCCGGTGCCATCACCCAAAATCGATAGCAACGTCTTCTCTATCCCTACTTTGGATTTGACAAGGCCTGCGTTTGTTCAGGTTGAACCCGAAAACAAGAACGATGGGTTACAAAAGCCTTTCACTTTTACAGCTATGACTTTACCGAGTAAAAAGGTTTTGCTTGTTAATTCCGCTTTAAAATTAAATGACGACTCTAATAGCGATGACGATATGACTGACAAATTTAAAAGTAAAGTTGAAGATCTTCGATCGTTGCCTGATGTAAGTAGTTTTGTTTTCTTTTTTAAAATTTTCATAAGAACAATGCTGTCGTTTATGCTTTATGCTCTATGATGGACGACAAGGATTGTTCATGTAGGTAGAGGTTTCAATTTGTGAAAGGTTATTTGCTCTGTGATTCCCGTAGTAAAATTCATGGTTTGTCCTCATGGTTTTTATGAATTTTGATATTTTTGCGTTGAGAAATGATAAAGATCTCTCTATAAAATAGTCTAAGCCTTTTAAAACTTTTTGAATACACCCAGTGTTGTAAGGAATGGTTTTTGAAAGTGATAAAAGTTGATTTACTCAAAGTCGTATTTTTTTAGTTACTGTGTAAATCAGGAAATATAACTTTTGATATTTTTTTCAGGTGAATAAGAAAATTGAAACTGTGGTGAAATCTGGCAGTGATTCTAAATCACCAAGTAAAGCAACTGTAGAACGAGAAATTCCTGCTACAATAGATGATGTTGACAAATATATTGATAAAAACGCACTCATACCTTGTATATCTCCACAAAAAGACAACAAGAGCAAAGTAATTCCTCCTCTACCTGTACAAAAGGTCACCGAACTCGTTGGTTTATCTCTCAAGCGTTCAAGAAGTCGCAGTCCCATAAAACCGGAACTAAAGCCATTTGCCGATAAAGAAAAATATCGTCATAATTTTGACATTGCGAGTAAAAAAGAATACTCTCCCAGGAGAAGGCGATCGATGAGTCCTAGAAAAATCAGTCCTCCCAGGCACAAATCTCCCAAGAGGCGGCGTTATTCTCCCTCTAGAAAGTCTCCGGACTTTAGAAAATTTGAAAATAGACGATCACCGGATCATCCCTTCAAACTCAGAAACAGATCTCCTTCGATGTCGCCGAGGAGACAACACAGTCCCAGAAGGCCTGCTTCACCTGGACTTAGAACGGCAAGAAGAAGTGCGTCCCCGAGGAAGAGAAGCCTTTCACCGAGAAAACGGAGCCTGTCTCCTAGAAGAATAAGTATTTCTCCCAGAAGAAGAAGTATTTCTCCCCGGAATAGAAGTATTTCGCCTAGAAAAAGAAGCATTTCTCCAAGGAACTGTTCACCTAAAAGAAGGAAGATGTCTCCTCTCCACGAAAGAAAGGATCAGTCACCAAAGAGACGACCCATATCGCCTCCTAGAAAACCGTCATCGCCTACCAGAAGACCATTATCGCCTCTTAGAAGGCCGGTATCGCCTCTTAGAAAACCATTATCGCCTCTTAGAAGGCCTGTATCGCCTCTTAGAAGGCCTGTATCGCCTCTCAGAAGGCCTGTATCGCCTCTTAGAAGGCCAGTATCGCCTCTTAGAAGGCCAGTATCGCCTCTTAGAAAACCATTATCGCCTCCTAGAAAGCATAGAGAAGTGAGCCCTAGGGTGTCACAAAGATCTTATACAGATTTGGAAGTTAGACCGCGATCACCGGCTTCGTCACCTTTACAAAGTCTTAAGAAAAGTGTTGCCGATTCCACGATCAGTGATGATCTGTTACTGTTACGCAACAGTGGTGATTGCGGTGAATCCCCTAGCTTCAGAAAGAATAGATACGAAATTGGAGGAATGGCTCCCAATGAAAGTATGTCTCAGTCTGTTCATTATAAAAAAGAATCCAAGCTAGAGACGTCGATGGATTACACAAATTACACAGATTGCACATATAATCAAAGTTTTTATGATCAATACGGTCAATATATGCAATACAGTCAATATAATCAAAGTTTTCCCGCTAACAAGACACAGCCTGTACCTTCTAAAACGACTGCAAGTCATGTAGTACAAGTGGGTAACGTTTTAGAAGTTGTGCCAACAGAAAACTTGGAAGCATGCACATCCAAGCGTACTGTACGTAATTACACAAAAGTATGTTACTGTTACTGAACTTGATTTTGTAGTTTTTTTTTTAATAATGTAATGTATTGGGTTACAGATTCAACCGGCAGAATCGACTCAGAAGATCGTTCAAGTGGGTAACATGCTACAAATCGTTCCGCATTCTGATGATGTAGAGAAGACCGTTCCAAAAGTTGCCTCTGAACCGCCGAACCTGTCTGTCGCAGAAATAGATAAAGTGGATGTCGCAAAAATTGATCCAAACATTTTGGCAAAGCCCGAGCCGCGACCTGAAGACATCGAAAAACAGAGCGCCGAAGATCTGATGAAACAGAAGGCCGCCGAAAGGCGAGCTGAACGAGAGAAGCGAAGACAGGAGCGTGAAAATCGTAGAAAGGAAAAAGAGAAGAAACGCAAGGAGAAAGAGAAGAAGAAGCAAATCAAATTGAAACTGAAAACGGAAAATATTATAAAGGTAAAATTATATTTTAATATTCAAGAGTGATTGTTTATTGTCATTTTTTTTTTAAATGTAGAAGGCTCTCTTAGTGGAAGCAGGGCTCGAGTTCGATGATGATCATAATGCAGAAGTGGATTTGACTCCCGTGCCTATAATCATTACTGACGATGTAGACGGAAAAGAACCTATCAGAAGTATTCTTATATCCACACTAGAGTGAGTGGATTTTTTTATTTATCGAATTTAATCAGTAAATTGTTATGTTTAATGTGTTTTTCAGTAAAAGTGAAGACGACATTGAAAGACAAATGAAATCTGTGTCGTTTGCTGATGGGATTCGACCAGGCGAGGGTACATCTCCATCGGGCGGTGAAGATTTGGCATCTCCACCACCGCCAACTTTCTCATCGGCTAGAGTTCCCAAAAAGGATAAGAAGAAGAAAATTAAGATACCAAAGAAAATTAAGAAGAAGAAGGTTAGGGTAAGTTGTATAGAATCAAATAATAAAAATTTTACTGGTTACTGGATTTCACTCGGTACTTGAGTAGAAATTGGTAGGACTAAAAGAACTTATATTTACAGAGGAGGAAATACCATGCGAAGAACCCGTTTAAGCGGGGAACGTCTCAATAATTAAGACACTACGAATTTTCAGTTTACTGCAGTTTTTACAGTTTTCTATCAATTTCACGGATTTTTGTACTCTTATTTTACCAATCGATTGCAGCACTAAGGCTATAAGCAATATAACCAAAGATAAACAACTTAGATGACCAGATTTGTAGCGTCTCTGTGAAGACGTTCCCTGTTTAAGGGGTTGAAGTTGAAATATGCAAACCACAATAGGGGTATCAATTATTGAAATAAAAGAATCAATAGAAGCTTGATCATTGATCATGTCGTCGACTAGAAGCATAGAATAAAAATAAAATACATAAGAATAATACCAGAATACGTTTACCAAAAAATAGCACAAAAATTTAACAAATTGGACAGCATGCACGTGCCATAAAATTCTGGTTTAAAAAATTTGCTTATAAATTTTCAGACGCTTGCTGGGTGGTTTTTAATTTTTGAAGTAGGCAGTAGGTACTTTTTGAAACAGTGAGTTGAACTCCTCTGTGTGGAAAGTTATTTTCTGTACAGAGAAACCACAAATAGGTGTAAGTTAAAAGCGGGTTTTTTAATGCACAAATCCTTCAAACGGGTATCTTTCTAATTCGCATTAAGGATGAAGAAATTTCAGAGAGCTATTAAATTAACGAAAAATCCATTTTTTTACATAATTATAATGTTTTTCTGAGCAGAGATAGATATTGGCATTGCTTCTCAGAAAAACAAGTAAAATAGATGTCCTTGAAAATGGTGGGTTCAAAGTATTTTTTGTATAAAAACTGACTGAAAGGTAGCCGCTGAAACTTGGACATTTTCATTGCGTTTTCCTTCGTTTCGTTGTAGTTTTGTTTTTACAAGAAAATTGATGTTTATTGGAGAAAGAAAGTATTTTAAGTTAATTAATCTGTTAATTAGTTAATTATAAACTTTTGTATAAAGATCAATTTTTTTATTGACAAGTTAACTTAAAAAAACATTTTTAATTATTGATTAAAAATCAATTTTGTTGGATAAAATAAAATGGATTTTTTTGCTTTGTTCAAATTACTTTTTTAAACATTTTTGACACATGAAATTGTCTCAAAATTTCTTAAATAAAACTATTTCGATGTAAAATCGCTTTATCTACAAAAAAATTCGAATGAACTCTACCTCAATTTTTCTTCGTTTTTCTAGGTATAATTAAAAAACTGAAAGGGGTTCAGTTTTTCACCCCTAACTCCAATTTCCACCCTCTAATTTAATAGCACTACGATTTTTTCATCCATAATGGCCATTTGAAGGATTCACGCAATAAAAACTTTCCCTTTTGATAATAATTCTGTATTATTTCCCTGTTTATTAGGACATAATCAATAGCCTAATTATTCATGAGTTATTGGAATGGAAGTTTTCAAGTGAGGTAATAGGGTTGTCAAACAAGCCAATAGAGTAAGTGGTTCTTTATACATACATGAAACCTGCTACCCTGGACAAGGAATTGTTTTATTCTAAAGTCAAATAATTCAAATAAAAAATAAGATTTCGCATTTTTGCTAAAAAAAATGGGGAAAAATTCAAGAGGAATCATCCTCCCAGTTTTTTGTTCATCATTTCTGAACACCTGTAGAGTGAGGAAGTGTTATGATATTGTTGTAATAGAACACTGACGAATTATTCTCAATAAGAAGAGAAGTTAGTGAAATCTGAGGTGATGGAATTCAGCAGATGATCTGTTTTGATTCTTCTTCTTCCATTTTTGTGAAGTCTGGAAGGTGTAGTATTTTGGAAGCTATTAGAGTAAGATCGAAGGAGAGTAAAGAAGGAGAAGAAGACGAATATATTAGTGCAGTGACTAAAAACAGATAAAAGGCTAAAAGACAAAAGTTGTGTTTAGACTAGCTTCGAATGTAAATGTGAAAAAGTTGTGAAGGACAATTATTATACGGTTAATCAATTGAAGGTTATTGTAAAAAGAGCAAGTGGAATTCGAAGGTTATTGTAAAATAAAAAAAATAAGAAATAGTGAAAATTATCATTATAAACTATAGTTACTATCTGTCCACTGAGTGTTGTCCGTCGTCATGCCACACTGATTCTGACTAAACAATTTCATTTACTCATAGTTTATCACATTGTACAAAATCACAGGTAATTCTGCTAATTTCGTATTAAAAACGTTTCAAATCACAACACGGACCTTATTAGTATATTTAGCGCTGACACTGACACTACTGACAGTAGCGACGACAATCTTATCGTAATATCGTATCAATCTAAGCGTATCAAGATGCGAGTCGGTACTTCCGTCTCACTCTCGCTCATCTTTTTAGAATTGCTGACGATTCAAACGTATTTCTGACAATACGTCCCATTTTAACTCGATTGACTATGCAATGCAATAGAAGGAGTAAGAAACATAACGAGATGATGTATCCTTAGTTATCACAACAGACAACTCTCAGTGTACAGACTTTAGGTATTTAAATTGTTATAAAGTGAATTTCGTAAGAATATCTTATCAGATATTAGAACCACTCTCTCGAGTAATAAACATGATTATAGTGCTACTGAAAAGAGGAATAATTTGGTCGTATTATAAGGGAGATGATGTTATTCCCTCAATATCTACCAGTAGATAATTTTTTCTATTTTTCTATAGCAGTCTAGTGATTTATTGAAAAATTAATTTTCTAATTGGGTATCAGAATGGCTTCAGAAAGTGGTTTTTAAGAAGAGAAAACTAATTATTGTTTGAATATTGATTCTTTTATTTCGTTCTGTGTTATTTTTTATGATATGAAATTAGCATGAAATTGGTCCCTCTTTTGATTGTTTAATGTTTAAATTGAACTTCCCATTATTTATTATTATGATCTTTTCTGTTTCTTTTTCTTTCTTTCAATTCAATTAATTTTCTTCGTCTTAAGTTGTCTTCTTAGTTTTAAGTACATACATCACTCCAGTGTACAGGCCCATATAGTGCCTCCTTGTTTGAATGTTTATGTTTTTTTTTTTTTGTAAGAGTTTTGCTTTTTACATAATGTAATAATTATTGTGTAATTATAAAAAAATTGATTTACAAGAGTTTTGTTGAATAGAAATCAAAACTATGGGATTAATTGTTCCATTTTGTACTAGGTAAAGGTGATCAAACGTCCTTCGATCGATGACTCGTCCGAAGATGATAATCTACCTCCCCCGCCGCCTCCGCCGGGCTCGCCACCTTCTCATCTATTTCCGCCCCGCGTTAAGACCCACACCTTGAACAACGTGCCGCCGGCTGTGATACCTGGCTTGCTCTCTTTGCTTCGACCTCCGCCGCCGCCTGTCCAAGATCCGCCCTGTCCACCCACACCGACACAGCCCGTTTTCAGGGCGGCACCTTCGCCCGTGAGCGGACCCGCATACGGACAAACTACCGGAGCAGGTGTCATGAAATATATGAGGTGAGTATTCTAATTAAGGTGAAAAAACTTACCTTTACACATTGTTTCAATCTAGGCAACTTTCTTCGAGCAGTCAATCTTCTACCAGCGCAGCGACCACTCCGCAGATTAATTCACAATCTCCTTTCCCCTACCCCCAGCCGTACCATCAAAACAAATTGCACACAAGTCAGTTGATGCAAACCAACTACTCGACACCGAATCCTAACCTACAGTACATACATCCGGTCATCAACCAGACTCAGTTTCAAATCCCTCAACGAAGCCCCATCCAGAGTCAGTACCATGTACCTCAACCTAGCCCTGTCCAGAACCAGTACATGGTGAACACTCAGAATCCTCCGCCTGTCTCAACTCCGGTCCTCCAGCAGTCTATCGCCAATCAGCAGTACCAGCCTCAGCAGCAAGTGCTGTACAGTCACAGTCACCCGCCTTTGCAACAGCAAAGCCATAATGTTCATATGGCGCAGTCGCTCGGTGTGCAGATGTTGAGAAAGTCCGAAGAGAAGAAGAGTTCGAGTCCGAGGGAGAGGAGGAGCAGCCGATCGAGGAGGAGCCGGTCGAAAAGTCCACAAAGACGTCGCGGTAGCTCGTCTGCTTATTCACGGCATGATTCCGGTAAACTTAGACGTAGTAAGTTGTGTTTGCATGTTTGAATTTTCCTTTTCTGTAGTGTTAGGAATTCTTTTTTTTTCCTGTGAGTTGAAATAGTCTTACGTCTGCGATTTTTTCAATAGTCTTGTAACAGTTTCCTCCTTTCTTATTGTAGATGATTTAAAAGTAGAAGACGCCCTTTGATTGAATATTATAAACGATAATTTCCATGCTTTTGTGTAATTTGAATTATTTCATCTTTCAGGTCGCAGTTCTTCTTCCTCTGAATACAGACATTGCTCTGACAGAGACAGCCGGGATCGTCGTAGAAAACGTTAATATTTCAGTGACTATATTAGTCATTATTGTGTGTTCTAATCGTTAAACTTGTAAGTATCGTGATGATGAGGTATTCGTTTCAGCACTTTAAAAGTTAAAACGACTGTTTTAATTTTTTTCACATAAATTTGTTTGCTATGGTATAATATTGTATAGGACTTGAAGTGATTCTATTAATCGTAAGTTTAGGGAACTTGCTCTTATTTAATTCGTAATTCGTATATTCGGTCTTATAATGATGTTCTGGTTAATTTTATCTCAAAGCTGAATGATGACCTTTCTTTTGAACAGTGAGAGATGTTGAGTTGCTTGAAAAGAGTTACATTTTAACCGGCAACTTTATAAAACCGTGCCAAACTGATAAGGGTAGCCTGTAATTTGCATAATGGATAATTAATAGTTTCATGCTACCCTAAAAGTCTGATCAATTGTTCAAAGTATTATAAAGTACTGAGTATTGTCGTTCGTTTACAGAAGTTTGAAAAATGATAAAATGTATATAGCTCAGGCATATTGAATATTTTCATATATCCATTCAGTAGGAAATATTTCATTAGACTAATTAAATTGGATGCACATCTGAAATCTAATAAATATGAAGGAAACATTATTTATTTTGTTAAATACAAAATTTCAAGAACTTTCTGATGGATTGTTAGAACATTGTTCACCTTACCACTCACAAAATAATATTACAATAACTTTTGGATGATGCTACTGTCTAAAATAAATATTTGGTTGAAAAAACAACAAAATAATCAAGAAATTGTGCGCTTTTTTTTCTTGGTTAATGATTGCACAACATGTAATATAATGTAATTACAAAAACCTGTTCATTTTAGATGTCCTTTTGATGTTAAGAAGTAAGTTCTTATAAAATGTTATCTTATGAAAATGCTTCCATCCTTGACGTAAAAAAGGCATACCTACTTTTTGACTGAAATCTTTTAACCTTTTTTAATGTTATTGACGTTAGTTATTATATGACGAATTTAGTTGTTCAACTGTAATCAGCTGCTTACCTATTTTAACTAAGGGAAAGATCGATTATAGTAAAACTGAAGACATCAGGAGATGAGACTATTATCATTTGACATAGAAATGGATTAAATTTTTTTATTAAATCTAATGAATTATCTCCATCCCATTTATTTAATTATTTTTGAGGTAAAGCTGTAAAGCTTTGGGAGTACGCGTATGTTGTCTCCTGTTCAAAAAATCAATTGGTAAATAGAGGTAAGCTACTGTTTATAGATTTTTCAATTAAATTAAATTGGGTTTAGAATGTGTCATATTTTTTAATGTTTCATCATACTTTGTCAAATTTAAATTTGACTTTTTCTCAAGTATAGACTTTTTATTGTTTTAATTGTGTCAATAAAAAAATACCCAAATGGGCGTGTTTTAAAATTCATCAATGCTGATGACATCACAATACTTTTTTTATTAGTGATGCTGATACTGTTTGATGTCATCGCCCACTGACTAAACAAAGTGATGTATTTGTGATGGAAATATTTGAGAAGTAGAAATATAACCACTAAAATGGCTGAGCTAGAACAAAAAAGAGCAATGAAATGTATTCTATTCAATTCAGTTACTTTAATTTGATTTTAAAGTTAGGTATGTTATTATTGACAATTGATCTTTCTTTTATTATGTTTTGTGATGACTCACCGTCACCGATTGATTGCATCAGACTTTGCTGATGAATTTCAGAACGCGACTAAACTAACACCTGATGTGAATTAGGAAATTTTTATACATAATTATATTTTTTTCATTTAATTGACCTTTAAGTCTGATTTTATCAATTTACCAAACTTGTTTTAATTCATGCCTCTGTAATGTTTCTTCTTAAAAATTCTTTCGGTTTATGAATGATAATAATTGAAGTAATACGGTTGATATGCAAATTTTTGGGGATGAACATATTTTTCTTTATTTATCTTGATTTTATTTTATTTATGGACACTGTTGATAGAAAAATTAGGTTTATTATAATACTATTGAACAGTTAATTTTCAGTTTACAAACATTTTTGCCAGTGTACAGGTATCCCATTAGTGATATAGTCTTCTCTAGCATCTTTATTTTGGAGCTGGAAAAAATGTTTTGTTATTGTAGCAAAGACACCTTCCATCAAAGTACCCCTTATCTAATTTATTGTATTTAAAACATCTGTAAGTTGTTTAAATTTGACTGCCATGTTTATTTAAATTTAAAAAAAGGCAACCTTATATTGTTTTATTCAAAGTCTGTTAAGTATACCATGGCCAATCACATTCTTGTGTATCAGTAACAAAGCCGAGGAAATAATTTTTGTTTTAAATTTACGGTCTTTCTGAGCATCCTCTACAACATCTACAACTCTGTATATCGTGTCCGCTATTTCAGGATCACCCAGTATAATATAACTTACTTACATAGAAGAATCGGTAGGTTATACTGAAAATTTTTTGGCAGTTCTAACAGTCATTTAAATTTTGTTATTTTTTGTCGTGTGGCACAAATCGCCAAATAATTGGAAAAAAATTCCAACCGAATATGTCTCTTGACATTGACAAATACCCCATCATTTTATGTCGATTTTTACAAGCACCTTGCTTGGTAATGGTAACCTAGGAAATTATTATTTTAGTAGGTAAATTGTAAGTTTTCTCTACAGGTTCTAACCGGTTTTGAGATGTCATGTCTAATTAATGTAATTTAATCCCAGTGAAAGCATTTACAGAATGTGTTAAAATCTACCAGTGATCCTGCAATAATAATAATTGAAAATTAACTGTTCGGTAGCTTTAAATTAAATTATTTACTGATTTATAAAAGAAAATTGATATGATATGGATACAAATTTGATAACTTATTTGTAAATTCAGAAGTAGCTTTTAGATTATGCAATAACTTTTTACCTTTTATTTATATAAATGAAATTATTGTGATTGATACCTATTTGAAGTTATTTGTAAATGATGTCATAATCTTAGTTGAATGTCGATTTTTCTGTTATCATAAGTTTTTAAATATCCTGTTGTTTATATTGTGTTGGCAGACTGTAAATAATTTTATCCGTAGTACGTAATTGTAGCTTACATTCTGAAATATTTTATTTCGTTTGTTTTCAAATAAAATATTTTGTAATGACTCTTGGGTTTTTTCTTTATCTCTGAAGTTTATTTATTTTTTTCTTTTCCATTATCTCGGAAATTTATATTTTATTTGGCTTATGTGTGTGAAGTACAGGGAATGGTTGTTTATGTAAAAATTTACCAGTGTTTTTTTTTTAATCCATATTTTTATATTTGTTACTTGCAGATTTAATTTTTCTTGCATAAATCTCCGGCTGCTGTGCCACAGTTCTACAATAACCTGTAAGTAAATATGAAATAAAGTGTCGGTAAAATTTTTTTTTGCTGAAAATTTTAGAGTAAATAACTCATTTAATTATGAAGAAAATTTTATTTATCTCTTACATCTTAACAAAAGTTACTATTATAAAAAAGTATAAAAGTTGAGTATTTTATGTAACAATAATAATAAACATAGATCATAATAATAAGTACTACAAAACAAAAACCTATGACAGATACTAACACTAACATAATATTTAATAAATAATATAGGTATACTATAAAAAATAACTTAAAACAATAATCATTAATTATTAATGACTATAATTTAGTATACTGAGTATACATAATATAATATGCATTAGGATTACTTAATATTGCCTACTTAGCAAGGAGTAAGGACAGCTGCGTTTTGTATGGGTTCAGGATGAATTTCAAATTATTTTACATTCCAACTGTGACTGGCTGATTACCATCAAAAAAGAACTGATACACAGAATGTCTTAGAAACAGTGTCCATCTTTTATAAACTTACAACAAAATAAAGTGAGAAACTGAATTTATGGCATTACTGTTGAATTGCCCATGTAGTTTAATTTTTTTGAAGACTATTGTACCTATATATTATAAGGAAGAAGCTATAAATTGTATACAAATAAAAATCTTACTAGGTCTATTGTAGCATACCGGACCGCTACCTTTTTTTTACGATCACAGCATGGGGGGAAGGGGGGTGTTACAGCATATTATGTCAAAACTTTTTCTATGATTATGTGTTTGTTATGTGAAATAACCTTCCCTGTCACAGCGAATGCACTTAAAGAGAAGTATTTGAAAAATTAAAGCCAGGAGAGAGGATATATCAGTTCTATCATGAACTTATTTTATTTATTGAAATTATTATTTTTGTGTTACCAATGGAAAAAAGGAATGAATAGCTGCCAAGGCACTGAAAGTGTTTAATATTACCTGTAATGGTTTTTTTTAGGCTCTTATAAGATATCACAAAATTACAGATGTGATAAATAGGAATGGTCAATTATTGACACTTGGAAATTTAAAGTTTTGTATGACCGAAAACATTTACCAGGATTAATGCGTTTCGTATTTTTTTTATTCTCATTGTCTCCAACTTATAAAATTTACTCTGAATTTCTGGAATTTACCTACCTCGAATAGTTAACTAAAGCTAAATGGAAAGTAGAGTAAGAACAATAATTATTATAAGTTACAATACCAAAAAAACTTTCTGTTGAAGAATTTGAGTACACATGTTCTAAGAAAATGATCCAAACTACACAAATAAGTAATCTGTTTGAAGTAGTCGATGATTCAACCTTTCTCTCCTGTGTCCTGACCATTTCTTATCCCTTTTTGTTACAGTTTAACCGAAACTATCAGAGAAAAAAAACTATACCGGGTGGCTGACCATATCTCTGTACAATAGGACTGCCTAACAATACAAAATAGTGTCCATGTTAACAAAATTAATTATTGTATTGTTACACAATGTTCTATGTACTACAGAGGTATGGTCAAACACCTGGTATAAGTATTTCCATATTGATGTTAATTTCTGAGATTAAATAATTGTTTGACTTTTAGTCAAATGGAGCTCCAACTACCTGCAACGGTCATAAGATGTTCCCAAATTCCAACATTGAAACATAAAGAAAGAAGCATGATTAAAAACGAGAAAAGAGTTCACAGAAGAGAAAGTAGAAATAGAGGGGCCGATTTTTAAACCCATAGATACCAAATAGTTACTATTTCTAGATCAAACTATAATCACTTTAAGCAGACAATAAGCAAAATTGGGTACACTTCAAGAAGACTACAATTTAAAAATATGAGAGAATAATGTATTATAACACGAATTGATTGGTCTGGTCTGGTTATTGTTAAAGCCAAGCAAGCTTTAGTTACCTATTATTCAGGTTGAAAACAATGAGGTGATCAGATTACTGAATTTATCAGAACATAAGAGAACACACAAGAGAATAATTTAAATATTTCTTTCTTTACATTGCAAAAAATAGAGCTGAATAAGAAAGCGATTCGTTATCTTTAGGACTGTTAACATCATTTCCTTGATTCATTCCTACACATAATAATAATGTCAAATACTGCTATCTTTTTTTTTTTAAACCTAGTCTTCAATAATAGAAAATCTTTTAGAATCAATATACACCTCTCAGATAGAATAAGTACTATAAATAATAAATACATAAAAATTTCAATTTTCAATAAAATTTCATCATCACAATTTCTTCCTATAACATTGACACAAGCGTCAACATTACAGCTGCCATAATCTTTTGTAAGTTTTTAATTTAAAACTTAAAACGCAAATTAAAGTTTATCACAGTTTAAATCACAATATCGTGCACATGTTATCAAAACATTCGACACAGTCGACGAAAGTAAGATCTTTCGCTTGCTGAGTGACTTTGTCGCTACTCGTGTCATTGAGTATTGCAACAGTAGAACCGGATCTTTCTTTCTCGGACATTAGACCATCGGGTGCCTGATTCATATTCTGAATATTGAATCCATACATGTTTTTCAGTTTACCTGTGTCTGGTTTCAAGTTTGTGACAGGTACAGACCTCACACTACCGTCTGACCACTTATTGAGAGACTGACTGCTTGCAAATTTGCTAACCTGGGAAATGTTGGGAGTCGGAGAGGTCTCTTCGGCCCACACATTGAGGGAGATGTTGCTGGCAAATTTGCTTTTGCGTTGAGCGTTATTCATTGCTGTTGATGTTGAAATTGGTCCCTGTAAAGGAAAAAAAAATCGTTTAGTAAATGTGAATAGTAACAAAAGCAATAAAAGCATTTATGAATGGATTTCGACATGGTTAGAAAAAATACAATAGAATAATTTAAATGGGTTGATTGATTATTACCTCCTCTACAATTTCGGATAATGGAAAGCTTTTGTAAAATTTATAACAACTATAGTATTAAACTATTTATACTTATTATAAATACAATAACTTTGCATGAAGTTCAATTTGTATAATAATAAAATAATAGTAGTGGCCCCTGATCCCAATTAAATTGATCAATGATCATGACCTTATTCACAAAAAATAATTCGAGTTATGTATCTGATCTGATTGGCCGAAAATAGACTAGAGCTCCACACCTTATAGAACTTTATAGCCAATCAGATATCAGAATACAAAATTTAACAAATCAAAGATCATATTAATCATCCTAATCTCTTCAGACATTTGGAATTTGAAGCAAATCAGTTGAAATTGAACATTAAAAAAAAAATCGCAATGAATGGCTCTCCCAATTTCCTAGAGCATCGGACGGCCACTGTTGAGGTGGCTGATCAGCTGACCCCTTTGAAAACACCCCAACTATGCCAATGCTGACATTTTTCTTGGTTATCCTGTTGTTTAGTCTTCCAAAACACCCCTCACATGCCCATTCCACTTTTTCCACTCGCGTGGCTCACAGGGTTGCTGCATTAAATCAGGTCTTTGGTCAGGGTAGGTTTTTTTTTTCCTTTAAATGTCCCTAAAATTAAAAAAAAAACTACCCTGACCAAAGACCTGATTTAATGCAGCAACACCTGTGACTGCTGTGAGCGACGCAAGTGGAATGGGCATGTGCAGGAGTGTTTTGGAAGACCCGGAAGAGGATAACCCGGATAACCTTTTTCTTTTTCAACTTCTTTATCTACCCAGTAAAAAAAATTAAATGCCCCTGCTTTCTTATTGCCTTGAATGCCTTAATTATATACTCTCCAAGAATGCAAGAAAATGGCTAAATGAAATAGGCAATATAGTTTTTTACTATTACAAATTATTGCACAATAAATTGATCACTTACCTTTTCAATAAAATGGAAAATTAATGTCTGAAGAATTCCAACACCTGTTAATTTTTGCCCCTTGTTGAGGTTGCAAAAATGAAGCTGCCTTTTTAACCTTCAAAGTTTTTCTTCACTCTCTCTGTATTACAAGGCACAGTATTTTGGAGTCTGCAGGTAATCGCAAGTACAAATTCACGCATCAAAATATTGAATTTAACTAATACTTAATAATGGACTTGCAATAACTTTTCAAGATAGGTAATTCCTGATGAAGAATGAAGAATGTGAATGTGACGTCGGATGTGGGATATGGGAAACCCAAAGCCGAAAGCTATTCATGCGTAGTGGGGGTGGGATACTGCCACTTGATTATTATGGATAATGGAATGGATAATAATGGACAAGGACAATGATGCGGATGCCCGAAAGACAGAGTGGATGGAATGTGTCGATTTTATTGATGATGGAGATGGACGAGGACGACTGAGTGAGCAGCTTGGGCCTTGGGCGCTGGGTGGGGAGGTGGGAAACTGATGGATGGAAAAGAAGGAGAGTGGAAACTGGACAGAGAAATCATAGGAACCTAGCCAAAACCAACAAAGAACGAATTAGTTACAATACAAGCAATGAAGAAATGAATTTAGCCTGATAGCCTGGGTTCTGGTTTCTGGTCTGGGTTGGTATCCGACGTTGGTGCCATTCATGAGCGAGATAGATAATTTGCTAGTTGACCTCACGATCTCTCCGAACGTACGTTTGAACTTAATCCGTGTTGCGCGCGTGCTTCGCAACTCTGAGCAGTTGAGCACTACTGATGGTCAAGTGCTCGGCTCAAGTAGCACAGTCAGTGGCGCTGCAAAAGTAATGCAGCAGGTAACGTGAATATAAAATTGAAAAAAAAAATTACTGCAACAACTGCAATGATTACCTAATGCTATGGTCTTGGTCTTACTTATTCTGACCACCTGCCCATACATGCTACTTTACATACCTACCATTCCATTTTCCTCTTCTTTATCAGCGTCCTTTCCCGCTTCCGATCCTGGTGTCGACGTTTCTGACTTATAAACGTCTTCCCCACTCATTTTGTATTACGGGGATTTTCAATTGAAAATGAATACCTACATACAACTATCTGTAATAATATTTTTCTACCTATAACTTCTGGAAAAAATGGTTTTTACTTAAAAAGTTTTTGGGGAGAGGGTTTGAGGGTTAAACCCCCTCCCCAAAATGCCACTGATACTCACAATACCCGGTCCTTGGGCTCTTCTCCTGTACTTTTGTCAATGCATCGAGATCATTCTCAATGCCCCTCTGACGAGACCTACCTCCTCTTCTACCTAAGACCTCCTCTTCCACAGAAATTTTTTTATAAAAACGCCAAGATTGAAGTAGGTATATAACAGACGTTTTATTAATTTTTATTCAAGGGGAAGGTTTTTTAAACTTCTTACATATTTGCATATCGTCTATTCTATACTATTTCCATTTCAAAAATATTCTCAAAAACTACTCTATACTTATTACAGTCTTATAAAGCTGTGCTGAACACAGCAAAAATCTTCCATATCATGTTTTAATCTGTTTTTTAGTCTGTCTAGGTATTTATGTACTTTTGTCATTTCAATATCAATTTTTGACTTTAATAAGTAGTTACGTTATTAGACTTCAAAATAATTTGAAAAATGTTTGCTAAAATTGCATTATGAATGGTACGCGCAGAGAATTTTTACCCATTGAAAAAGTACGACCTCCTCGGTCAAATTCGAGAACAGTTACGTTCTCAAGAAATTTTTCTCATAGTACACAATCTCAGTCTCGGCCCCCAGATGAAGCCACTCGCTCACTTGCTGAAGCGTATTTGAATTTAGATGAACTTTCACAAGAACAAGTACAGAAATATTCCAAGGCCATAACTTTCGTTAACCATTGCCATGATATTATGACGAAAATCCTTAAGAATAAATTAAATCGCTCTGGAGATGAAGAAAATATTTCCAGCTTTAAATTTCCTGAAATCCCTAATTATTATCCAATTTTAGAAGCCCTGCTACTTGCGAGTAGTAACATTCTTGAAGACAGATCTTCTCATTCTTATTATCCAAATTGTGCTATGGATAATTCAAGAAAGATGCAAGCGGAGGATGAGTTATCTTCATTTGCAAACGACGAAGTAATTGACAACAATTTAGAAGAAAGATGTCAGTCTTCGCCGGCGTGTAATGCCAAATCAAATAATTTAGATTGTCCAAGAAATCAGAAAGAGAATGTCCTTGACTGCTATAAAAGCAAAACGAAAAATGAATTTGCAGATAATCAATTGAATAACTCGAGATGTAAAAATATTTCAAAATCTTTCCTGACGAACAAAATCCTAAATAATGTCGACGATTTTATTAAATCTTTACCAGAAGAATTGAAAATGGATAATGATCAAAATACTTTTGTTATGAATGATACTACCAAAAATAAGCATGAAAGAAACGATTTTCATTCGTACTTGGTGGGAATTATTCAAGATCAAATAGGAAAATTTTTAAAAACCTCCCAAGATGATTATGCTGAAAATCCACCACATAACGATAACTTTGATATAGATAACTTCAAACTTGATAATATCAATAACCGTCAAATAAACATCGAAGATTATTCACTCAGCAATAATCCAAATCGACGCCAGAACAAATCTTATAACATTCAGCATCCTTCACTGCCTGAACCATCAACTACTGTTAAACAAACGGGAAAAATGAAACCGAGCAAAGAAACAACAAATAACGAAGAGGTCTTAGTGATAAAAGAATATCAAGTATTGGAAGATAAGAATTGTTGTAAGAATTCAAAATGCCGCTGTAAACCTCAAAAAATTAGTCAGTCAATTTTACAGTTGCAAAGCAAGAAATGCTCTCCTGAAAAAATTGGACTCATGTTCAGTGGAATTAAAGAAAAATACGAAAATGCGTCTAACGGCAATACACAAACGAGGAAGAAAGAAACATACTCGTATTACCGTTCAAAGAACAATAATTATGAAAATTCTGGTAGCGTTACAAGCGTAGAGTTTCCTGTAAACTCTGAACCTGAGAGAAGTACTAGTACTGGTACTGGACATTCTATTAACAGCAATGATACCCGAAAAATCCAACACACGAACGTTTATGAACTGGAGAAGAATTCCGGTAGTTGGCCATCTGCAGAATTGCGTAAATACCTTTTTAACCTTTTTAACGTGCCGCTACTGTACTTTTACCTACATCGCGAGTGTCTCATAAGTTGCATACTCTAATAATAGTTTGCACTACTCACTGCGCATACGCTGATGTTTTGCTGGTTCCTGACCATGACTTCCGGTTTAGATTATTTAAAATTTAAATAATGCAGTTTTTCTGAGTAGACCAATAACTGGTACTGGTATGAACCCTTCAATCCTTGAAACCTTATAATCTCCCCTTAAAAGAAACGTACATAGTGCGATCAAAATCAATTTATAATTATTATATTAGTTGATTTCTTTAAATTTGTTACTAAAATATATTATATTTTTGTCTTTTACAGCAGATACTAGACTGGAGGCGTTGGAGCCCCCAAAATTGGGAAATCCTTTGAAACTGAACGAAAGAGACTTTACCAGTTTAGACAAAGAAACGTTATCGAATATTGGGATCTTCACTGACGCCGGTCAAATCAGACCAGAAGTGTTGCAATTCTTGCAAGAAGAACAACGTTCAAAATCTGGTAGCTCTCCGGAGAAACCATTTAGAGGACGAAGAAGTGAACCTGATTTGGATGACCGGATAAATGAAAGATCAGAATTAAATTCAAATTCTACAGTGTCAACGGATTCTTCTGATATAAAATCTGAAACCGATTTTTTTACTAAAGTAGAGTGAAAATTTACATTTTTCCTCCTCTCTGAGCTGTACATCCTAAATTTGTCTGACACTTTGTTCCGGGATTTTTCTGATATTCATATAATAACTATTTTTTGCATTTTGAAGAAATATTTTCAATTATATATGTATACAGTGTGTCTAGTGTAAGTGGCATTACATATGGGGATCTTGGAAACGGCAAGAGATACAGGATCGGTTAAATTAGAGAAAAGCTGCACAATTTAATGCTTAATGAGAATCTGAATTTTTTCCAGTCGTTGCTGAAAATCCTGAAAAAACTGAAAAATCAAAATTTCTTATTTTAGCCATATCTTTTTTATTATTGGGAAATAATGAATTATTTTTTGTAGGCTTACATAAGTCGTCAAAAGCTATCCATTTGACATTACAAAAATTTTCAAAGCCGACTAGATCTCAGAGTTTTCATAGCCAACTTTTGGTTTTCTTTTGGGCGCCATATTGGTTTTTTATGTCATTCGGTATGAAAAAAATAATAAAAACCAAAAACTAATAAACTTCAAAAAATAAATTTCTAAAATTTTTATTCTTCTTTTTTCGAAGAAAAATAAAAAAAATTTCACCCAATTAGATTAATATGAAGTCATATTATTATTTGCTTTATGGTTTTTTACTTTTCATAATAATTATGATATTCGGTATGACCAAAGTTTCGAAAAATAAAATTTTAGAATTTTTTATCTTTTAATATGTTATTAATTTTTGGTTTCCTTGATTTATTTTATACCGAACGACATAAAAAACCAATATGGCGGCCATAAGAAAAACATAAGTTCGCTATGAAAACTCTGAGATCTAGTCGGCTTTGAAAATTTTTGTAATGTCAAATGGATAGCTTTTGACGACTTATGTAAGCCTACAAAAAATAATTCATTATTTCCCAATAATAAAAAGGATATGGCTAAAATAATAAATTTTGATTTTTCAGTTTTTTCAGGATATTTCAGCAACGACTGGAAAAAATTCAGATTCTCATTAAGCATTAAATTGTGCAGCTTTTCTCTAATTTAACCGATCCTGTATCTCTTGCCGTTTCCAAGATCCTCATGTAATGCCACTTACACTGGACACACTGTATACTAGTATACTAATCATTGTTATAATAAAATATACAGGGTTTATATTTTTCATATCTGCATTTTATAAATATTTTCTGGGCTTAAATAACTCGGGTGAAAGGGTAAATTACCGTAACTCACATGCATTAATAGATCCGATGTATTTATTTTTTATTTTTTTGTAAAGTCGAATACAAGCGTAATTTTTAACACCTTATTGGAGAGTTTAATTAATGGCTCTTTGAGAAAATGAAGACCCCATATTGTGATGAGTTCTTTTTTATTACTTTAATATAAAAAATAGCATTTTGTAGAGTGACACATAATAATATGTCACGTTCACAGACTAGAAACTGCAGGTATATGAATTTTGTTCAAAAAGTTGGCATCATATGAAAAAAAATATTATTTTTGACTTGTCAAAAAAAAAAAAGAAATGGTGAAAATCATAAAAGTGCTATTTTTCGAAAACTAAACACGATTTCGATTTGATTTTGGTACAAATATGCCAATTTCAGCCTACTTGATAGTCTCATAATCCAAAAAATCAATAATTTTTTCAAGAAAGTTTTTTCGATTTTTTTTAAATACATAATTCCAAAATTTGACTTATTTAGACTTAATTTCAAGCTTTCAAGATCTATTATTGTAATGGACCATGAAAATTGTTAAATATTACTTCACATTTTCTTTACATTGGCCGAAAAGTAATATTTTGTGACAAATTGGACTTTTTTGATGCAATAATTCACTTTTAATTTCTTCAATAATAATTATTGTTTTATTAAATTGAATAATTTAAGTCAAAGTAGCATTTAGTGTGTTTTGTTCAAATAAAACTAATTAACAGTGGTGTTTGGAGCTCAAGTAGCTATCTATTTAAAAAACCGCTCCTCTTTTAAAGTGAATTGCATCAAAAAAGTCAAATTTGTCACAAAATATTACTTTTCGGCCTTTTATATCACATATAAAGAAATGTAAAGTTTAGTAATTAACAATTTTCATGGTCCATTACAATAACATATCTTGAAAGCTTTACATTAAAAAAAATTTTGCAATTTGAAATGAAGTCTAAATAAGTAAATTTTGAAAATATTTCAAAACAACTGAAAAAACTTTTTGGAAAAAATATTCGAAAGTATATTTTTGGATTATGAGACTATCATGCAAGTAGGCTGAATTTGACTTATTGTACCAAAATAAAATCGAAATCTTGTTTAGTTTTCAAAAAATAGCACTTTTATGATTTTCACTATTTCGAATAAAGCTATTTTCTCGATAAATAAAAATCACTCATCTGTAAATACAAATATCTGATTACGCAAAATAAGTTTTCAAGCAAGCAGGGATTTTTTTGTTTTCCAAATTTTTTTTTTTTACAAGTCAAAAATAAATTTTTTCCCATTATGACTCCATCTTGTTGGCGGACACTGTGTAATCTTGTTTTACTTCCTAAATAAAAATAACAATTATTAATGCTGCTAATTTTTATTGGTTGTTGCTTTCCTATCCAATACCTAAAGCTCGCCTGGTAAAAATGTTATACATCTGGATGGTTTGAAACTGTCAAAAGACCCCCTCAAATATCTCCCAAAATTTAGATTAAGGTGATATAATTTCATTCGCAAAAGGTTTTTTTAAGAAAGGGATTCTCGATAGTTTCCAGAAATTGTGTAGAAAGTTTTCCATAATAACTGCATGATGATGTAATAATAAATAATACAGAAAGTAGGTAAGAAGTACCCCTAATAATATAAAAAGCAAGCAATAAAATAATAATAATAGAAAAATTTGAAAATATTGTCCCTTTCATTTTCACAATTATTATTAATGGACACAAAAAATTTTCATTTATTTTTTTAATAACATTTATATCTTAAAAAAAACACACTTAATCTTTACAAACATTTTTTATGCTTTTTTGAACAAAAAACATTATTAAAAATGACGGAAAATGCTATACGGTGCCAAAAGGAGGATTTGTTATCCTAGTTTCCGAATTTAACAATTAAAAATTATTTTTTCAATGTTACAATCAACCGAAAATTTTTTACTTTGCTCTCAGAATTATTGAGCTAATTTTTCTTACAATTTTGAAAATTTCTAGTCTTCGTCAGTCTTTTCGGGCAGTCAAATTTCTATCTAAATATAAGAATAAAATAGCTTTTCATCATCTTCTAAATAATTGGAATATTTATTTTTATTAAAAAATATTCTGATTCCCTCAATAAGTTATAGATTCCATTGTAAATTATTTGTTTTGTTAGGAGACCAGTTTAATAAATCCATCCAACAAATTTCTACATAAAATTTTATACTAACGATTCAATAATAATTATAATATATCTATCGGAAAATTTTTATTTATCAAATAAATTTATTTTATCTATACGATGATACCAAAAAATTTACCTATTTGTTTTCCAATTTTTTATTTGTTCCATGACAATAATAACTATAGCTATATATAATAATAATAGCTAGCTGGAGTAAATCTCAATTAATTAAGGTAGACTATTTTTTTTTAGAAACAAACATTCACACTATTCAGCTAGTATTTTTCAGGTACCCACTAATTGCTTTTTTATTTCAGAATCACCTTATTGTAGACAATTATTAAAGATAATACTTGGAACATACTTTAAAATATCCTTCCTAATTATATGAGTCAATAATAATCTTTTTTTATACTTAAATGTAAAAATTATTACTTATCATTTACCTTCCTAAGTTCACATAAGTAGATTTATTTGTATTTATGATTCAAATAAGACTAAGGTAGGTATATTATACTTATCTATCGTCTATCAATATCTAAAATACTCATTATAGAGGACTAGGATATCTGTGAAGTGTTTAAAAATTATCCTCTTGCCTCATATAATGGAAATGACATCACATTTTCATAGTAATACGGAAAACAGATAAGATAGGTACAGTGAAAATTATACTGTTACATGATCAATACCGCCTTTGTACAAATAAACGTTAATTAAAACCACTAGCAATTGACTTTCTTCAAATACAAATAGCACCAAACTGCTGCCTAAACACACTGCTGAAGTCTACATTATCCTGAAATAGTATTCAAAGTAAGTAAGTACTGACCTGCTTGAAAGTAATAATAAACTTATTAACTTTGTTAGTCATAATCGTAATTTATAAAAATTTTTATAACCAACATGTAACTTACATCTATTAACTTACTTTAAGTGCATTTAAGTGTTTGAATGTGATGGTTGTCGGGGTCAGTTAAGTGAAGCTCATCTGGACCTAATCGTATTAATAATGCATAAAATATAACTATAATAAATATCGTAATATAATATTTAGGAAAAAGAGGAAGATATAAAATTTCAAGAGAAGATTGTGTAAGTTGAAAAACAGTTTCATTTTAGATGGAAAATTTAAGTCGGTCATGTAAGTTCCTACAGCCAACTTAAATAATTTATACCTACCTGTTTTATTTTGCATGAATCTTACCTATGTTTTTATAACTAAACTAAGTAAGTATACCTACTTACTCAAAGATAATGAAACGAAGTCTTAGAAAAACAGTCCCAAAGGCAGTAAAAAAAAATAACTAACCTGAGATCATTTTCTTGATGTTAAGGTTTCAATCCTTGAAACCATATAGTTTTATGCTTTTCTCAATAACTTTTCCTAACTGAAATTTAATTTTTTTATAAAAAAAAAACATTAGTTCCACTTTTGGGCAAGCTTGCCATGTTTAAATAGCAATTTTCGTTGCAATTAATTAACTCTTAATTATTAATTAACATCTTACCTACTACTAATTCTACAATTACTACACACGTATATCCTCATTTTTAAATTGCCAAAAAAATAGAGATACCATTTTTTCGTACTGTTATTTAGTGATTGAGTAATTTTTCTCACAAAAATAATCTGACCAGTTTCTTTTCAGAGTCGTAACTTAGTGCAAAATTTACTTATTGAACTCCTTATTAAACTTACTTATTGAAAAAAAAACAGGTTTTGTCTCAAAGAAGTTAAAAAAAAGTTTCCGAGATGTTTAATTAATATGTTAAATAATAATCGTTGGGCAACTAAACTGTGCTAGTTTACTTTTTAATATTACCTCCTATCAATGACATGGCCCAACTAGAATCTTGTTTCAGGTTTTCTTATAAAACAACACAATGTCTCATTCTGGAGGTATGTCAGGAAATAATGAAGGTTCCCACTCAGGAGGCATGGCCGGGGGCCACGAAAACGTAGACGGCCACGGTTCTGGAAGAGCGGGAGGCTGGTCTGGAGGCAACACGGGCAACTCAGACGGTTGGTCAGGAGGCAACACCAACACGGGCCATAGCGGCGGGATGTCCGACAATACTGACGGAAATCAAGCAGATAAAGATACCTGTTGTTGTGTTTGTACTATTATGTAAAAATTTTGTAAATTTTTAATAAATGAAGTATTTTTTATTAGTTGCCTCATTTCTTATCGTCTTTTTTTAGAAAAATTATTTAATTTTTTCCTTTACCCTTTTCGCTCTTTTTAAAACAGATTTAAAAATTATTCTTGCCTAAGCAAAACGATAAAGAAGAGATTCAAGTCAGGCATCCACTGTGTTAATAATTATTAATGTCTGGGAATTAATGCAGAAAAATCCAACGTTCATGAAAAAATCATTATATTATTATTAAAAACCATTACATAAAAAAATAATATAATACCTAAACGCTTTTTCAGTCATCCAATTGACAGAGTGCAGCGACTCCCCTATTAATCCAGTGGCTTTCGGGCAAATCACTGTTGAAGGTCATGTACATGACGAAATTGGTGGAATGGCCGGTGGTGGACAGCACACCTCGTCTGGCACTAGTTTTATAGACGGGGCAATTATAACAAGGAGGAGGGTTGTAATTAGCCTTCTTTGCGGGTTTCAGCCAGATGATGGGCACCGAGTCGAACAGGATCTTGGGTAGAGATTCGTTCAACTTCATTAGCTCCCGGTCCCATCTAGCACCTTCGAGGAACAAGCCCTGGTGGGTACAATGATAAAAATTGTATATCAATTACCTACAACTCTTCTTGAGATTATTTTATTTCTTTGCATTCCAATAAATTATTAACAATGTTGAATTTGTCTCACAAAGATAATATGGGTGTTTAAATTGAAGGTAAAAATTTCAAAGTTAAATGAAAAACGATTTACTTTAGGGGTAGAAGGTAAAAGTGTTTGTAAACTTCAACACTTAAAAATTTTCTGTTCCTGTCTAGGTACAAATGTTTCTTCGACAGCTGCACTAAAATATCCATGGAATGTGATAATTAAATAGGCCGGAATCACTTATGACATTATTTTTATTTTTGCTGAAAGTCCTGTTTTAAATTATGCCATTTTTGTACGTTTTGTGTCTAATGCCTTTATGTAGCAAAAAATGTTAATAAAAAAGGTACCAATATCAGTTGATACTTTGAAGGAAAATTACACTGCACTTTAGAAATTAAACAATCATGCAAAAATAAGTAGATACACCAAAAAGAATAGATTAATAAAAGTTTAAATTTTCATAAAAAAAAAACTACCACTCATCTACTATCAATTTCTAATTTTTTCATGCACTGAGATAGTAACTTTGTGAAAAGTATAGTATACTATAATGTATAATATCTACTCTACATGCATTATTTACGATATCAGTTGAAGGGATAAATAAATAAAAAACTGAACCAGAAAATGTTCAATGAACGTTCATACTCACATCTATTAAAACACTCAATTCTTCTACTTCTTGTATTTGCTGCATGAAATCGAAATACGTAAATGATTTAAATATTAAACTGTTTTCAGCTTTCAGAAACTGAGATGGGATTTTTTACGAATTGATCTTGAATACATCACTGCCACTGTGTTCAAATTTTCAAACTTTCAAAGTTTGAAACTTTCATCGAAAAACTCATCAATTAAAAAGAAGCAGAGTTTACCATTCCATTCGCACTCATTTCATGGTTTGTTTTACTGACTATGTCATTGAAATGTTTATAAAATCAAAATTTTACCGTAACAAAGTAATAGTAATTTATTACACATAATGAGACTTTTAAATTAGTATTTATTACTTTTAAATCAGAATTAACAGAAAAGGATCAAGCAAATCGCCATGGACTACGGCACAACAGCCCGGAATCAATTAAGATTTCAATAGAAGCCGGCCATGAAAGCCTACACACATCAATTGAAAAAGGATCAAGATTTTCAAATGGCACAAAATTCAACTAAGCGATTGTTTCTTTATAAAATGATTGAATGTTTTATTTTGAATTGTAATATAATAAATTCTAAAGCACAACACTATCAAAAATTTAGCAATACCGCCAACGTTGCCACTAAAAAAATTAAAAATTCTCAACAATTTTTTATGTCAAAATCATGCAGATCATCTTTTTTTAATATTCTACAGAATATTATAATACCAATAACGACATACTTAAAATCATTTTATAAAATAGTGCGAGGAAATAAAATCCTAAGATTATAAGCTCTGACTCACATTTTTTCCTCACATTGTTCAGTCAAATTGTTACAAAAAAGGGCTGAAATTACATAAATTAGAAGCTTGATGAAATTTAGGAGGAGGGTGCCGCTAAAAATACTCCAGCCAAGTTTACCCTTCAAAAAATTATTATGACAATTTTAAGTTAAGAAAGGATGTTTCATACCTACATCCACACCTGTGTGGTTGAGGTACCCATCAGGCGCGTCCTAGGTGGCGGATAAGGCACGGCCTTACAGTGATCAATAGTGAGTAAGGTTAGCAGCGGTGATAGAGCTCGTCGGATTTAAAACTCCAGACTGGCAGCTCAAAAAGCCCTGCCGCGGACCACCTCCCCCAACCTAGTTGTAGTGTCGTGACTAAAGGTCTGCACAGGGGTTGGTATTTGGTATTTTAACTAAATGTGAGAGATGGTTTATGTGGTCCCAAACACTGAAGCCAGCGGGCTTATTGTATGTCTCACATTTAGATTTTCCTGGATTAGAAGAGCTCCGTTCCTTTGACAAGGTTCAGCAGTCCGCTAACCAAGGTTTTTTCCGCCAGATGGCTCCCGGGACTGATTGGTCCCAGGACCGCATAGCCTGCACAGGGGTTACAACGATGCCGGAGAACGTCCGAAAGTGGACTCTCCGAAAGACCGTAGAACTCTGTTGTCGAGGTCACATCTTGCGAACAGAGGAATACGGGGGTCTAGGCTTTACCGCCTGGACCAAAAGGAGACAACCTTTAAAAACCTAAATCCTACGGCGGGAACCCAGGCTAAAAGGATGTGTGACTGAATAGTAGATCAGTCCCTTCTGGATTCAACCTCGAAGAAGTGGCGCACCTTCGAAAATAAATGCCTACCATACGTATGGAGCTCTGCATATGGTATTTCTTTAATAGCTCCATTACTCGTGGGAACCATATGGACCAAGACACAACTAATTCAAAAAGGGAAGGGGATTCTGAAAAGAAAGACACACCCAAAAAAAAAAAAAACTCTCAGGAGCCGCTCACAGGAAACTGAGAAAAGAGTAGAAACTACAAAACCATGGTTTGGTAAATTTTTGCAGCGGGAAACTGGAGAATCTAGAAAGCTAGGGTTGAAGGTGAACCCCAGTATAACAAAACCCGGGACCAGCAAGGAACCGGAACAACGTAAAAGAGGGGAACCTGCACCAAGGTTCTCAGGAGTGCAGCTTAGAGGGGACTTTCTCATGGCTTCCTGCCCTGACCAGGCCACAGAGGACTGGCTCGTGCGGAAGGTCAGGGAAATGGAACCCTGGTCAGGAGCGAAACTCGGCACCAAGGACGTTCCGAAACCTATATATAAGAGCACCAGTGTGGATACCAGAGGGACCCAAGAGGAACCAGAAAAAAAATGCAAAAAAGACTGGGAATTCAAAACCAGGGATTAAAAACCAGAAACGTGGATCCTAGTGGACAGAAAATCTGACACAAAAGGCCAACAACTAATTTTCCTCATGGGAGAAAATAGAGCAACTTCAATGCAAACCTTACCTAAACCTAACTGGGGTGCTGTTCAAGCGACTAGGTGGGTAAAGGGAAGCGGGAGCAGAGAAGATGTAACTGAAAAAGCTGAGTAAGCACCAGCTGAGATGGGGAATTGGACTTCTAACAGGACACTGCCCACTAATGACACCTCTCAATAATAGGAGTGAAAAATATCCTAGGAGGAAACCCCATACCACCTAATATGTGAATGCCCAGCACTAGAGGGAATTAGACTTCTAGTATTTGGGACCGAAATGGCAGAACCAAAAGAAATAGAGCAAGCACCCATTGGACTCATACTGAAATACTTTCAGGAGATGGGACCGATGAGATAATTATCCAAAGGGGTACAATAAGCGCAATAAGCTTCAGTACAAGGGCTTTGAACCTACCCTAGAAGTTATAATAATATAATACATCCACAACTTTTGTTTAGAACTTTTTTTGAAACTTTATATGCGCTTAAAAAATGACAGATCCAATATGGTGGACGTCTTTTATTCAAATTTATCTCCTGATATTATTTACCTACCCATGTACAAAATATTTAAAAATTCACGGCAGTTGACTGTTACCGCCTTCTGTATTCGACCCAAGCATGCAAAAAATGCATATTGAAGACACGTGTGTTGTAGGATAACTCAAAGCTACAACTTTTGTCATAACCTATTTTCGCCCCTATTTGACCGCTTTTTGTAAAAATGAAAAAACCGTTTTCGACCCCAAAAGTGATTTTTTTTATTTGTAACTTTTGAACAAACTTCAAAAAAAGTTCCAACAAGCAATATTTACTTAAATAAGTGTTTCATCCTATAAATTCTAGATGGCAGCCACCCCTCGAGGAATCCAAGGGCGGAAACTTGGCTGCAGTGTTCCAGGGGAACCCCCTAAGTACCACTACAATTTCATCAAACTTCTAATTAAAGCAATGCCAAAAAAAATTTATCACTAACACTGAATAGAAAGTTTACTGTTATTATTACCTTGCCATAAACACCAATAGAAGGCACATTTTCAGCAGTGTTTTCATAAGAAGTGATGAAGTACTCAAAATGGATCCAATCAATTGGTAATTTTCTCTTCCTAGAGAAATTTTGAAGGACACCCGTTAAAAAAGACTGCGTGAAATAAAATCCCGACAACCAAAAAACTTTCGGAGGTCCCTTTTCGATCCATTCGTAGAATATATTCAACCTATGGGTAGAATTCGTGATAAATTGTAACAAACTATGCGTTATTTCGTACCGAACTACCAAATCCGCTACATAAGAACCGAGAGGTTTCAAACTTGGATAACTTTTGCTAGCCCAAGCTGAGGGTACTTTTCCTATCACGAGTGAATTATGTACTTCTTCAAGCATCGAAGACATCACCACTAAACCTTTCACCGCTTTTATCATATCAGAGAGAGACCGTTTCACTACTGCTGTCAATCTGTTGAATCTTATTAGCTCCTGTAATTTCACAAAAAATATCTATTAAAAAAAAACGTACACTTTTCATTCATATACTTACCTGTCTAAGTACAGTATTCATGGAATTCATATAAAGTACTGGGTATCTTTCACTGACGCTTTCGACATCAAACAAATCGGGTAATTTTCCTAAAATATCATTAGCCAACTCGATAATAGCTTCTTGTGTATCTTCGCCTCCACCTCCCGATGTTATTTGAGTCTGAGTTAAAAGAACTCCATTCAATAGCTAAAATAAACGTTAACGTTACATAAAGGGTTAAAGTATTTATTTTGTAGTTTTACAGTTTGAGTTTCTTGATTATCTTTGGTAATATCGGCGTTTTCATGTAAGCCATAAACTTCTGGTCGTGGAATGATTGGCATGGTTTTAATATAAGCAATGATTGCTTCGTAAGTGCAATCTTGAGGTACATAATACAAACCGCTGGGTGAAAATAGATAACTGGAATGTATTCATGAAATATTAGTCAGTAATTAATTTGATGATTTAATTACTTACTTTGACTGAAATACAGTTTCGGGGGTGTAAAATATAGATAAAAGGGAGTTCAATAATCGCCGATCTTTATCGTCTGTCACTCGTCCTCCATAATTACATTCACCAGTCAGGTAAGTCAAAGCTTCAAATGGAATATCCTGATAATCTGTTAAAAACATCTGACAGCAATGTGAAATAATAATTTGATGGTCTATATTCACAAAATATTACCTGTAATTGAAGTACGGATATTCTTAAATCCGACTCGTTGAATTCATACGGAATATTCCAACCTAGAGGTCCAAATTTCCGTCTTTCTTGAACTAACGCGTGGAAGAAACAGAGAGCAAACAGCAGCGTTTGAAACCCTCTTCGATTCGGACAGGAATCATAAAAATCCGCATTAGAAATCGGATCGGACTGGTATGATCTGAGCAGATTTTGTCTCAATCCTTTCGGTGCTTCGTTTGTCATCTTGACACCTAAAATATTCGTTAAACAAATATAAAATAAAAATTTGTTAGTCAGAGCCTTTATAAGAGCCATAAAGGCACTAATGGAGAGATTTTATGATATGAATCACGAATTCTTTCTTATGATTTTTTTTTCAAAAATTGGTCAAATGTGGTCAAAACGTTGGTCAATCATATTCAACATAAATTATGTAAAAAAATTATATTGGGGGCTTCCCATATTTTCTTATCTAAATGGTCAACCATGATCAATCATTTTGGGAAACCAGGCTCACACATCAGAAAAAATTTCAGCATTTTTTCAAACTATAATGTAAAACCACCATTTGTAGCATGGATGAATTTCCAAACGTATCAGTAATACCAAAAATACTTGCCTACATTTACCCCTATTTTAACCTTCCCCTATCAAATATTATCAATTATTATAATTAGACAACAATAACAGGACATTACCATTTTGTAAAATTGCCACAGGAAACGAACTGCTAGGGTAACTAGTTAGCCACAATCTAAATTCGTTGTTGGTCGCTTCAGGAACAATAACCTCATCACAAATTCTGTCCAATTCTCTCATCCAACTTTCTGCTAGGTGGCAATTTTGTAGGATTACCCATTGTCCCGTTTTGATACCAGTGTTTATCATACCTGAAGCGATGGGTCCCTTTAAATACAAATAAATTGAGCAATAATAATTTCTAGCAAATTCAAATAAATACCTGTCCCTGTCCTAACGAAATCGTCATAAGACTGGTCTTTGGAATACCTTTCATGGCGGCAAATTGTATTAAGCCTGCCATGGGATCCGATCCGGGTGACAAAATAAACACCAAAGGAGCACAGGAGTTACTGTCGTTATAAGATTCTTGCAGATTGAACTGCGGAGGTTCTAAATAAGCCTGCCCCATCATTTTTACTATATAAGACTGAAATTTATAAATATGTAATAATTTTAACAGCGGTCGCTTATTTTAAATGAATTTGTACCTGAACTGCTGGTACAACCTTATCAGGTCGAATGCACCGTAAAACCACAATCCTTAATAAACCGTCGAGTGTATCTAAAGGTTCCGGACAAGGGATTTCATTTGGATTTGATACGTCATAAAAATCTTTCCATTTGCTAATATTACTCTCAAAAGATTCTTTAAAGTTTTCTAATCTGAAATGAAAAATTGGTAACAAAAGACAACAGAAATAAACCCATATAAACAAAATTGTAAAATTAAAAAGACCCATATAGAAATCCATAGGGGTTTCATTATAACTGCATGAACTATAGAAAGATAGGGATAAAGAAAAAGTTATTCTCGTTAAGAGAAAGGGAAGTCCTTATCAGGGTAGACTTCAAGAGGGATTTTTAGAACAGTAGTAGAAAGCTGAGAAAGGAACACAATAAAGAATAAGTGGTGGGTATAATTTTCACTTTGCACCCCTAAACAAATGAGACTGCCAGTAGAGCCGCTCTTTGTTTATTCAACAAGGTGTGGTTCTGACCCTTAATCTTAATCTCCCTTAATCTAGAAGTTGGATTAATTACACAATAATTTACCCTTTTAAAGAACTTGATCTGACGATCTCTGACCAGGACTTCTCAGTCAACCATGCAGGGGCTGGGTTCGGGTATGGATTTTCTAAAGCCACACCGCCTGTTAATAAGAAGTTCCATACATCTTCATCGATTTGTTTCTGAAAATATTAAAGCTATTCAAGAATATGAAAAACTAGTCGCTTAAAAATATGAATTAATATTTACCTGTGATCTTAATATACCGACAGTCAAGACGAATGAAAATATCAACTTGTCTTTTTCAAACAGTGATCGACATACATTCCTGTATATGCTATTTGTAAAGTGGTTATTTAAGTAACCCAAACGTTCTTCTAAAACATTCGATTTCGTACTGTTGGTAATGGAATAATTATAAAGATTGATAAACCAAATCAGAGAATACTGATACATAGGATCGATGTTGGCTAGTTCAGAAATACAGAAAAATAACACAGACGAATGTTTCGAAACAGGTAAGTACAAATTTCTAGCAAAATCGATTTCTTTTTCAGTGATCGCGGCTTGACTTTGTTTCTCTTGAATCTCTTCCGATAATATTTTACTCGACGATAGAATTTTAATCGCAGTTTCGTCTTCTAAAATATTGCCCTCGGATGTCGACAATACTTCCAGAATTTTATCCTCTATCTCTTTCAACATCTTTTTGTTGTTGGCACCTTCCACGATCATGGCGTTTTTCTTTTCCTCAAGTTCGGGCCTCTCTCTCGCGACCACGATTCCCAGCAACTGGTCTTGCAAGCCTTGGGGCGTTATCATAAAGTTCAAAAGACTGACTTTCACGGCTATTTCAGGTAAGTAATGAGGGTTTCGAAGTCGTGTGGTAATGTAAAAGCGAAAACCGAAGGAATACTCCAGGACGTTATCTCCTAGTTTCAGATACCAAACTCCCTGTTGTTTGAAGACATTTTTAACGAGTATGGGATCAAGCACGGCGTCTATATCTTCGTTGATGTTTTCTAACATAACTGGAGTGCCGAAGGTGATCGCGTTTTCTAATACGCGAACGTAATTTGAGTCTGTTAGTTTAATCACTTGTAATTTGTTAATTTTTTCCATATTTTTCACCCATTTATTTGCTTGACCTAAAAAAATATAATTCTTATCATCCATTTCGTGTAACATCCAATAGTGTAACATTTTTCTCCCTTCTTAGGGGAGCAGAAGGTACTTAGCAACCAATAACTAGTTCAAATAAGTGACACAATTAATTAGATACATACTTTATGACTGTTGATAAAAAAAATGTTCAAAATACCTTGTGGATCTATCATCAAAGGCCAACGTCTAGCCGCTGTTGCAATGATACCGTTCTCTATACTATAAGTATCTACAGGTAAACCTGCAATATTCCATGCTCTTATTATTACAGGTTCGCCCATTGTTGTTACAAGAGAAAAGTTATCCGAGCATGGAATTTTCAAATCAGAGCAATAAGTATTCCATTCATGTAGCAGTTCTTGCCTGTGAATCGATTTTTCAGAAATATTTTAAAAGATACAGGTACAAACTTGCCTGTAATTTACAGTAAAAGGTCCCAGATAGGCGATGGCTCCGGCTGAAAGCAACACATCACCAATCACCTTCCCCAATAATTCGTGTAAAGCTCTGGCCGTATCCGACCACCTAGTTTTTTCACCCCCCAAGCCCCCGATTAATTTCTCGGCTCTGTCCAGTTTTTGCGAGCACAAATCGATCTCATCTTCCAGATCTTTCTTTTTCTTACTTTCGGCGGCGAATTCGTCGTTCAAAGCTTGAAGTTTATCGGCAACCTATGAAAAAATCAAATCGGTTATTTGCTGGTAATTTTTTATTATTTGTAATGACCTCTTGAAGCTGAGCTCGTTTTTCGTTGAGCAGATCCATCTGTACCGCTAATTCGCCCTCAGCTTCAGCTAATCTGGCCTTTTTGGGGGCGACGATTTTGATTACTCGATCGTAGACCTCCATCGCTCTGACCCACTTGCACAAACCTTCGCAAGCCGTTGAAACGGATTTGATACGTTCTGGGTTAAATTCTCTGTCACTCATATATCTAAAAAAGTATCAAAAATTTGTTGAAGTTACACATTTTTGAGTTAGAAACACAAGAAAGAAATACAGAAAATAAAAATGACATACTTGTCACGAATTTTACTCATAACTGAGCTCGGAATATTATCTTTATCGTAACTTTTTAAATTTTCCAAAAATTTCATATCCCCCAACATTTTTACTGAAGGTCCCCAGAAGTCCTCAATCATTTTTCCAGTTGTGAGATCAGGTTTTCTATCTGGTTTTATTTGCTTCATTACACACACCTAAAATAGTTACAAGACTTTAACATTAATAAACCCAATGAACTCCTTTTCTTCTTCTTAAAGTGCCATACCCGCATATCGGGCGTAGGCTACCTCTCGCATATGTCTGAACTCCTTTTAGGGAACATAAAAAACTTACTGCTTCCATAACCAATTTTACGCCAGACGGTGGGTTTTTCATGGATTTCACCACCGTGATATCGGCTGGTTTTAACGTGTCCAAAGCTTCGAGAGCAGCATTTAATGCCGGGATAGCTTCGGATAAATCAGATTCGCAATCGTCTTTAATAGCCTGAGCAGCAGCTGCTGCTTCATTAGCGACTGCTTCATCAGCGGCCACAATCTAAAGCAATTAAAAAAGTATTTATATCAAAAATTGATAGGTATGTAAAATAATAATTAAAATACCTCTTTCTTCTTCTCAACTATTACTGTATCTTGTTCTATTTTAATCATAAGTTTTTCTGTTTTAGCAGATGCTACAATTAACTTCGGCTGTAAAGCGTGCAATTCGTCTTGCATCAATCCAACCTGTCCGGCAGCAAAATCCAATTTTTCTAATCCAGTTTCGTATCTAAAATTGTACGTCCCAGTAAATGGTTAAAAAAATTATTTTTTATAATCTTACCGATTTCTTTGAGTAGTAATCTGTTCAACTTTCCTATAATACATGAATTTGAAAGTTTGAATTAATTCTAGATACGACGTGGGTGTAATGTAAACTTTACGTCTTTGCTCTCTGTAAAAGTTTGCGGCTGTATCTCTAATTGTTGTATGGAACTGTTGGCACATTAAAACGCAAGAATTTGTGATCTCTTCGTCCAGGGACATTTGTCTTAAGAACATATTCGCCACCCTCTCCAAGGCATCTTTTGGCCAATTTGTGAACCTAATCAGAAAAAATTATTAGTAAAATACAAAATTAATTTTAATGTATGAATATTTTTTTACAAGCTTTCTCTAATCTAGAAACTTTATATATTCTTGGAAATTTTGGAGATACCATAAAAAAAAATAAAAAAAAAATTTCCCGAACATTGTACATAAATAAATTTACCAGTCAATAGTGCAGCAGTTGATTAGAGATGGAAACATTCGACATCTTATTCGAAAACTATCACCAATGGGACTCATACACAGAGCCACATGTAAGTTATGTCTAACTCTCTCGATGAAAAAGTTGTACAAAGCCAGAGGAGTCGAATCTACTTTCTTGCCCTAAAAAAAAGACAGAAAAATACGTCATGAAATATCCCGGTCAAATTTTCAAGTCGACCTTACAGAATCTCTTGAAGCAGTTTGCATTTTCTCCAATATATCGGCTTTTTCATCCGGCTGATATAAATTCGGGACATCGGCTGTATTCAAGACCGTATTAATGTCTTCAATGAACATCTCATCGGCAATTTGAGTATCGGCAAATAGAAATATTACGGGCTTTCCCTCGCAACCGGCTTTCAGTAATAGTTTCTTCAAGTCTTCTCGCCATTCGTTGATGCCGTAATTTCTACTCAATTCAATCTAGATCATGTTACAGGTGTTAGATTGATGAAATATAATAAGGTTTAGGTTTAAAAAAAACTACAATTAATACAGTAAAATGGGTTTTGGATCTTTACAGACTCTAGCCCAGCATATTAGTTTTTTAAAGTTAACTCTGTGTCATTTTAAATGTGTCAACACTGCGTCAATTATTTCAAATTACGACATAAAAATTAAAAAAAATGTATCTCCACGCATTTTTCTTCTTTATTCTCTCTTCAATTTTTCAGGATTTCAGTTTCAGGCCCATAGTTCCCATTTGCCACATTTTTTCTGTTGGCAGGGTGAGTGGGAATAATTTCAGGAGAAAGTAAGGATTATTTCCCATTTGCCACCCAATTAATTTTTTTTCTATTGTAGCAGGTAAAATTAATGAGTTTAAGGAAGTTAAAATAGTGATCTTGCATTATCTGCAAATAAAAACTTAATAGAAAGTGTGAAAATAAAATATTTAAAACCTAATTTCGAGTTGTTTTTACTTTGTTTTGAGTCATTTTCAGGACACTCTTTTATTGAACTTTTTTTTTTGGGGAGGGGGGGCAAGTAAACAATCTCAGGATATATTTTAAACATAACTAACTACTTCCTGTCTGAAGCGCATGTCTGTACCTCCATTTTTCGTAAAGATATGTATTTTTTAAGTAAATTTTTTTTATTTTTTGCCCTGCTCATTTACACTACTTCACCTGACACTACTAAGAATTTCTCTGCGATTTTAATAAAACAATCCCTACACTCAGATTCTATAAATTATGAGCACTTCAGAACTGTACTTGGTTCTTCTATAGTCGTCTTCGAGATACAGGAAAAAGATAATTTTCGGTCGATTTTTTTTCAAAGTCGATTTTTTAAAACGATTTTTTTACACTTTCAATAACTCGAAGCGTTTCTTGTGTCACTTTTTCAATTCCCGTCATCGAATACCATCAAAAACCGATTTCCAGGGCAAGAGACTATTGTTTATGACAAAATTCAACCAACCGGTGGCAAAAAATTATTTTTATAATAAAAAAATTCTTTGAAAATTTGCCGGAACTCGAGGATGCAATGGACAATAATAATTCTGAAACAGGAAACGATTTTACCGTGGGACTTGGCGTTCTCGATATTATGACGATTTAAAGTTGAAAAAATCGTGATTTTTTTTTGTTATTTAATTTTTTTCCATTTTGTGAGAAAACTGGGGACTTTACAGCCCAACGGTTTTTCCTATCAGCTGTGCTCACACAAAATTAGATTCATTTTCTGAAGACACGCAATTTTCCATTAAAAATTCTAATACTCACTTATATAGGCTGTCCCAGGTCATTCACGCAGTCTCTGTGGGCCAAACAATGGACTTTTAAAAAAAAATTGCAAATTTAAGTGCAGTAGGATCAAAACGACCATAATTTAAAATTATTTTGGACTATACAGTGGTATATCAAAGTTATTTTTTTTTTAATGGTTTTATGTTCTTATATTATTGCATTCTTAGATTGTATGAGAAAAAAAAGACTGGTTTTTACAGTTGGAGTTTCAATTAAGAAGTTTAGGAGTTCTAAACAAGTGAAAATCACAATTTTCAAAGTTCAATAATAACTCTGTATAACAAACACGGCTCAAGATATAATAAAAAAGGCTTACATGTCCCTATTTTAACTTTTTATGTACTACCCTATGGTGTAGATGAAATGTTTATACAAGGTGATAAAAAATCAGAAAAATATAAGATTTCTCAGCACGTCTCTAAATAATAATAAAAAAATAGTACAAATGTTTCTGTACCCTTGAATATAAATAAAAAGATTAAATAGGCACGGATAAGCCATTTTGCTCTATCTTCACCTGTTTTTGTTGCACAGTGCCTTGAACTTCGAAAATTGCGATTTTCATTTGTTTATAACTCAAAAACTACTCCAACTGTAAAAAAGCCAATCTTGTTTTTTCTTCTCAGACAATCTTAAGATGCAATAACATAAGAGCATTCCATTATAGTCCAAAATAATTTTAAATTACAACCCCCATTGTGAACCTGCTCCGACTTGATTTTTCAAAAAAATTTTTTTGAAAAAATCCATCCAAAATCCACAGACCGGCTCGAATGAGCTGGAACACCCTGCATAAACAAAAAGTACATATTACAACCCAATCAGCTAGCTCACCTCAAACACGTTATATTCCGCCATAAAAGCAGCCATCTTCGCCGAACTATGTCTCCCGGATCCGCCGATTCCCACCAACAAAACATTCCCGTTGGGCTGCGACAGGACGCGAGACACCCTGGAAACATGTTCGATGGCAAATTTAAACATAACCAAGTTCATCGGTGACTTTGAAATCGTGTTATATTCACTCAAGTAGTAATCCATTTTCTCAGTTAGGTCTTCGAGGTCTGTAATCTATAAAAAATTCATCAACTTCTGTTCAGAAAAAAGCATCTTCTCGTCTTTACTTACTTCATCGTAAAATTTCGGTTCCGCATCGGGTTCGATGTAATTTCCAAAGAACAGATTTCTCATATGTTCAGGTCCCAGAGTCTCATCTTCAGGAATGACACATTCACAAACCTTATCTAGGTGTTGTCGGAGTTGTTGATAGATCGCGTTCTTGACTATGTTGAACAATTTGACTCTGAATAGTAGTAAAATATGGTCAAATCTCTTGATTCAATTAAATGTACAAAATACAGTACCTGTCATCGTCATCTATCAGTCGATCATGGAACACCCGGTAACACTCATGAACCCACAATCGCATAAATTTGTTCGCGTCCGTCATACGGGCAGGCGGTGTTAGCAGTAGTCCATTTATGACTCTTGAAAAATCTCTCAAGGAAAAGGTGTAGTGCGATTTTGCTGGTGTTGGTAGGAAATTCAAAACTGAGTCCTTGTAAACGTCCATTGTAGCTGATACTGTCATCTGTTTAAAAAAAATTATTAAATTATAAATACATCTTTCAAATGGTACTTTTTTAATGTATTTTGATGCTATCCTATCAATCACTAAATCGATCGGAATCTTATTAAATTATTTATTTATTTATTTATTTATTTATTTAGATTACATCCACTCAACAGCCAAAAGCCAATTATTGGTGGGAGAAATACATCATTACAATGGTTACATCACTAAAATTATAATTATGTACAACAATTATTGAAAGTTCACAACTGACGACTTGATTTCCGAAGTTGACGCAAAGAACAAGTCCAGAGTACTCTCATATAAGGAATAATTAGAGCACATCCTATAAATAGGCGACGACTCAAGCAGACGTGTACGAGGCGTTGGAAGGTAAAACGTTGTTGGGAATCTTGCACCCATCCTCGGAACTACAAAGTTCAATCTACTAAGGAGCTGCGGGCATGCGATAATATTATGCAGAAGCTTGTATAAAAAAACAATGGAGGAAGCTGTGCGACGATCATGTAAGCTGTCCAGTTCAAATCTCTCCAGGAGCTGACTCTGTGGGAAGCCTCTTGGCGGATACTCCGAGTCAGAACGAAAACTTAAATATTTGAGAAACTTTCTCTGGACATTTTCCAAAATATCCATGTGTGAAATATAAGAAGGGCTCCATATCAGAGAGGCATACTCAAGGCGAGACCTTATCAATACTTTAAACAGGGACAACATTGTGTCTGTATTGAGAAATTGCTTAGAATTTCGAATAATGAATCCGAGAAGTCTATAAGCGGCAAGGGTAATCATATTGATATGTTCTGTAAAGGCCAAATTATGGTTAAATAAGACACCAAGATCCTTAACACAATAACTCCGATTCAGGACGACACCAGATATATTATACTGATGTAAGACTGGGTTTTTGCTACGGGAGTACGATATCACCGAGCATTTGGGAATGTTCAGAGACAGAAGATTCCTCTCACACCATTCAGCGAAACGATCAAGGCATGTCTGAAGCGTCTCCGTGTCATCTGCAGACTTAATAACAGTGTAAATTTTTAGGTCATCGGCATAGAGCAGACATCTACCAGCAAGTATCTCAGTCACATCATTTATAAAGATGTTGAAAAGCAATGGCCCCAGAACGGAGCCTTGGGGGACACCAGAAGAAATATCAAAGACGTCAGATCTGCCACCAGAGACCTCAACAAACTGACTTCTGCCAGAGAGATAGCTGCCCAATAATTCAACAAGGCTATCAGAGCAGCCAAACCTATGCAATTTAGACAGTAATATATCAAGATTCAGAGAGTCGAACGCTTTGCGAAAGTCAGTGTACACGACGTCGACCTGTAGCCCAGCATCAAGACCCTCAGACACAATTTCATGCATGACCGCCAAGTTCGTAACCGTCGATCTACCACTCACAAACCCATGCTGACAGTCGGCGAGCCTGTGGACAAGATCAGGAGCAATCCGATCGAAGAGGCAAAACTCGAACAGCTTAGAAAAATTACACAGGAGCGTTATTGGGCGATAGTTTTTAACGTTTGACCTATCACCAGACTTAAAGATTGGGATTGTCTTCGAAGCTTTCCATCTATCCGGAAAGCGACGATGCCTGAGAATTATGTTGAATATATGCAGCAGAGGGTCTAGTAGCAATCGAATACAATCTTTGATGAAGAAGGAGGGAATTAGATCAGGACCAGCGGTTAAAGTAGCCTTAAACTTCCTAACACACCGCAGAATGTCTGAACTCTGGAAAGCGTTAGGTAAATATGTGATGTTACCAGAAGTGCACGGAAGAACCTCCCCCGAGGGATCGGGTTGACGACCACTGTAACAGGAAGTAAAGAAGGCGCCGAAAGAATTTGCCACATCTTGACGGTTACTGCTAACAACATCGTCACAGGTTACATGAGATGGAATAGATGACACATTTCTACTACGATTGACAAATGACCAAAACTTCGAAGGGTCAGATTTGATAATCCCCTCAGTGTTGGATATATAGGCATTGTGGGAAGACTTAATTTCATTTTTTAATATAGAACGGAGCTGCCTAAACTGCAACAGAGAATCCTCATCTCTATTTCGTTTGTAACGCCGCCAACAGATGGACTTTTCCCTGATTCTACGAATTATGTCCTTGGAAAACCAAGGTGGGTATTTTCTGTTGGGTCTTGGTGAAGACTTAGGAATAAACCTATCGAAAGCTGCAAATAGGATTTCATAGAAACAAGACAGTGCCAAATCAAGATTCTGCTCAAGAAGAACTTCAGACCAAGAAACAGAAACCAAATACCGATAGAGAGAGACATAGTCACCCCTTCTAAAATTATAAGAGAGGTGGTTGACATTTGTCGAGGGCGTGTCTTGTTGTCCGGACCCAGGATTAATAATTTTTATATAAAGACCCGGATGGTGTGGATCCTCTGCAACGGCACACTCCAGAAGCCTATCAACAGAGCAACTAAGGGGAGACAGAACCAAGTCAAGAAATCTGCCGTTATCATTGCAGGTAGAATTATGTTGCTTGATGTGTAACAGACTGCAAAACTCTTTGAGGGTTCTAGCACAAACACCAAAAAATTCGCCGGAAAGGGGAGAGTAATCGCTTATGTTAAAGTGGCCAACAATCACAAGTTCAGGATCATGTGTAAGACCAAGAACCTCGAGAGCCTCGAACAGAATCCCCACCTCCTCAGAAGTGACAAATGGCGGAACATAAACGACGACGATGCAGATGGTTAAGTTCGCTAATCTCACATCCACGGCTATGATATCAATTGCTAAAATCGAATTGAACAGAGCAGAAACATCATGAAGATCGACAATTCTGGCATGCATGTGAGATCTCACAGCCAACATTACCCCGCCCCCACGAGATCTCCGAGTGGCACTGGGAGAGCGGTCACATCGGAAAACACTAAACTGATGGCAGAAAAGCTCATTGTCTAGTACGGAAGAACTCAACCAAGTCTCTGAAATGGCAAAAATGTCAAATGAATCCGTGGCGGAAACGAAATTGTAAAATTCATGAGTTTTTGTGTTTAAACCCCTTACGTTTTGATAGTATAGTTTCAGAAATGTATTGCCACGCGTGGACGAGGCTAAAAGAGCCGATGGTGGTAGTTGCTATTGTTCTCCAAAGATTTCCCTTCGCAGGGAAGCGAGTTTTTTGCAGTAAGTGGGACAATTATGGTCCCATGCGGCATGATTTAAATCAGAGACAGCGGCGTTCTTGTTGAGACCAAAGCAATTCGCACACTTAAGAGATTCAGAGGAACACTCCCTCACAGGATGGTCGCCAGCACAACGAGGACAAATAGTCTTGCTCTTGCATTTACCAGAGACGTGATGAAAGCCGCAGCAGTTGAAGCACCTAGTGACTTCCAGGGCATCGTACACTGAGCAAGAGTCGTAGCCTACAAAAACGCTTCCATCAGAGATAGCTCTAGCATATGATTGTGCGTCAACTTGCAGAGTAGCCTGAAACAGAGAGGGAGAATTTTTTACAGAATTTATGGATAAACATTTGATGTCTGAGGAGCAAAAAACTCTGGGGTTTTGAGCTTTTAGAAACTTCACAACCGATTCAGGGCTCAGTTTCTCCGACATTCCTACTATTCTAATACGGGGGCACAATGAGGGCTTCTGAGTCACTTCGTAGTTAGACGATAGATCACTAATGGCCCTCTTCACAAAGTTATCAGCCTCTTCACCCGAGGCGCAGCTGATCACGACGCCACCTCCAGAGATGTGCTTCACGCCGGCCAATCCGAGATTTGAAGTCGTAGGATCGATTGAACGGAGAAGGTCAGACTTAGTTCTGGAGTTACTCTGCTGGACTTTTGGTCTGACGACAACCGCAGATCGCTTAGCAACAGTCTGAGCAAAGGATCCAGCACTCGAGCCAGCAGAAGCGGAGGCAGCAGCAGCGGCGCCACCAGCAGGCCGCAGCGTGGAACCACCACTCATCAGAACAGGAAACTCACCATCACGTCGCAGACGCCCGATCACCCCAGTAAGAGCGGCAATTGTAGAAGTCTGCTCACCGAGGCTGCTGCGCAGGGATGAGATCTCGGACCTGAGAGCGCGAATCTCCGCGAGAAAGCCATCCTCCAGATACTTCATGCGCGAAAGGAGATCCTGAGTCCAGCCAGCGGGAATACCAGCAGCAACAGCATAATGATCCAGACTTATTAAAAAAATTATCTGGCTCCGGCAGGTTTATTGAAAATCATTTATAAAGGTAGGAAAATTGTATTGTCAAAATTTTAGGATACTGTAAATAGTTAACGTTATTAGTTTATTTAATTACCTTAGATAATCGAGCAATCGAATCGTCATATCCTTTAGCTAAATGCCAATCCAAAATTGTCGAGAATATTTTCATAAGGGTACTGTCATCGAATGAATCCATTCCGATAATTTGCATGTGTCTTAAGAATCTTTCAGTAACTTCATTTCTACCACCGCCTGGTGAACCCATTGCACCAACAAACAACTGCAAAAATTTAGAGTACCTAATGTTTATGAGCAAACAATGCTTCAAATAAAATTAATTAGTTAAAAACTTTGTAGATGGAGTATACTGCTATGAATATGTTGAAAAATGTCTTCTTGTAATATCTATAGTAGAGTCTCACTAATCCAGCAATCCACAGCTTTCTCTCTACCTGCGCCTTCTCCTCTACCACTTCCCGCACCCTCCCAGCTCCTTTCTTCCTCAGTGTGAAATAAATTGATGTGCCTCTTAAGCACGTCGATGTCCTTTTAGTTTCAATAATTCGACACCTCCTACTCTTTAATAATTCCTGATTAGTGAGACTCCACTGTATTATGAAAAATAGTTTTCTAGAAAAATTATGAGAAATAATTGAGACCACATGAATTGAGTGACACTCACAATGTCTACTAAAGATAAAATGGACGTGTCCTTGTCAAACCAATGGCGATGATCGATCCACTGTCTCAGTAGTTCTACCGGCGGCTGGGCTCCCCATGTTTCCTTTTGAGGCATCCCGACATCGTCAACGAAAAGAATGCACATTTTTCCCATCGAAGGTCCATACACTCCTCGTCTTCTTTTGTCCAATTTGGACATCACCATTTCTTGAGTCTAAGGATGGAAAGAGAAAAGTTTCAAAACAAACAATTATTTTAAAAAGTTACCATCATCGAAGTTGTTCTGGCGCTGAAATTGACAACGTTCGGCAAAAATTTCTCTTTCGGTAAACTGATCAAATGGTCCAAGACGACGGCTGTTTTTCCAGTTCCGGTCGGTCCGACAAACAAAACTGGTATGTTTCTACTTAGACACGTTTTTAGGAAAAATCGCTGGCAGCAAGATTCATTGGTCTGAATAATAAGCTCGTTGACCTGTTAAAATATATTTCTTGCAGCACTTGATATGATATTTAATGCAGGTACTTACTTTAGCATTCGCCGGTATTTGTTGCACCTTCTCGACAGTATCCAACCACGTTATCCAGGAACCATTATTTCTCTTGTCATAAAACCAATCAAACACTACAGCCCTGTCTGGGAAGAGCTGCGTTTTAGTTAGTTTGAAACCTTTAGGTTTCGGATAGTGTTTATTATCTCCATTCAGTATCTTTCTAAAAAATGCATCAAACGTTTTTCGTCCATCGCCTGTTAAAACTGAACCCAATCCCCAGGCCAAACAAAACAAGAAAACGCACTGCAACCATAGCGTACTGACTTGAGTTTCGCCAACCAATATACATGTAAAAAGTCTGGTAAATGACTAAAAAAAAAACCACCAATAATATTTACAGACAAAAGTTTAAATTAACCTACATAGAAAAGATGTATGTCAGATGTATATACGAAAACTTTGCAGTGATTTTTGATAAATTCTAGACAAGCTGGAACGAGCCAATCGATTAGTTCCAGTAGAATTTCCAGCTGCTCGACAAGTAATGACTTTGACAGAGTGTTAACGTATGAATCCAAGAAAGGACGCCAGCCTAGAAGTTCCGGTTCCATGTAAATCATACCACACCGAGACACTGTAGCTGGTGAAGCTTGTTCCAAATCTGCTGGCTCAAATATCAAATTCATCTGAGGAGACATCTAAAACAAACAATGCTCTCTACCGTACAACAAAATAACAATAATCATAAAATTGTACCTACCTGAATGATTTCTCCTGACATGAGACATAACTTCTTATTATCATCCAAAACAGTGTTCATGTTCTCAATCCAAACAGCATCTACAGGCCCATCAAACAAAATCCATTTCCTGTCTGGTGATTGGCTATTGGCGTATTCCCTGAAAGTTGTCGCCAGTACTCCATCGGACCATTCATGGGATGCAGGATCAAACTGCCCGTACAACTGACCCATTGTTATAGCTTTAGGGTTTATAATCCTGTATTGAACCCGATTTTCACGTAGCTTGGCTTTAACATCACCAGCTAGAGCTGCTAAACCATCTGCTAGGCACTACAATACAATTATTTTAAAATTGCACCACCACAGCTAGCAAAAATTTACCTGATATGCGCAAGTTTTGCCGGCCATCGATTTGCCGACGATCATCAAACCGTGCCTGACTAGGATCATTTCATAAATCTGCATGCATTTCTCGACGAACCATGGAGTCGGTTGCAGGTTTTTCTTTACTATATCTTTTGTCAACCATTCGATCAAATCTTGCCTTTCAAATTTCGGCAGTTCAATTCCTGGGAATAAGTCTGAGTAGATACCTTCAAATAAAGGTACGTCCTGAAATATTAGGATACTGTTTAGAAAGAACTTATTTTAAAAAAATCCACCTACTTGAGCTAAAAATTTTGGCAAATTCACATCAATGATGGCTCTCAAAACCAATTGCGCTTCACTTGTTCCCGGATAATTTCTTTTCAAAGCGCCTGCAGCGAGTAAAACGGATTTCACTGCTCTCATTCCATAGTCGTAGTGGTTTTGAGAGCTCAATTGTTCTGAACATAATTTATAAGTGTGGACGATCTTCTGAGCCAGACTAGAAAATAATTATTCACTTTTATATCTATACTTTCATTTTATAACAAAATAAGTTACCCACCTGCTTGCTTGTGTAAAGCCGTATGAATACAAAGATATTTCACCAATCATAGCGTAATCTGGTACCATCATTGCTACTGTACGGAATAATACTTTCAGATTATCAGGCAGTTCCTGTCTTCCTGCATAGCTATCAATTTAATATGATTAGCGAATTAAAAATAAAACCAAAGTGTGTCATCGTTACCCAGGATTCATAGTAATAAAAACAGTGCACGTCGGATCTAAGGTAATTTCAGTTCCTTCAAACACGAATTTCTTCAATTTTGCAGCAACCGCCATTTGAATGCTCAATATCTGTTGAGCTACCACTGAAAGTACTTCCAGTTCAATTCTATTGAACTCGTCGAAGCAAGCCCAAGCACCGGCTTGAGCTAAACCCTACAAGATACAATTCTTTCACATCAAAACACAACAGTAAACGATTATTACCTTGAAAAATTTTCCAAGTGCTTTGTAATCGAGACCATCTGAACAATTAAAGACCACACACTTTTTAGCGACCGCTTTCGCTAGATCTTTGCACGTTTCGGTCTTCCCAGTTCCGGCAGGTCCTTCTGGTGCACCTCCTAAATTCAACTTCAAGGCACCCATCAGAGTTCTAATAATAATTACGGTAGAATTAAATTATTATTATTATTCGATGCCTAGAATTTTAATTTTACCTGTAACATCTATCAGTTAAAGGTGTCGCAACGAGTCTACCAGTGTTTCCTAGGTATTCAAAACCGTACATAACGCTCGTTGTGATCATAGAAACTGTTACCAATTTGTCTTCGTCTTTGTAATAATAGCGCAACTGAGAGATCCAATTGAAGTCGGCTATATTTGATACTTTTAGATCTGCCAATTTTTGAACAATATCTCTTCCTAGAAAAGAGAAAATCGTATATCACCAAATGTTACATTCTCAAAATTCTAGTAAACATTCAGAACATTTAAAAACATTCCAGAATATTCTATAATATACCGTGTGTCCCCGGATAGGTGAAATGACTCTTATAAAAGACAACAATTTTTTGATTTTAATTTTATTTTTTTGGGGTTCAGCCCTGCTTGGCTAAAGAATAATTTCTAACAAAATTTTAGTTTTGAAAAATCAAGCATTCCTTGGAAATTTCCAAGAAACCGGTTTTTCTGTTGAGTAAAGTGCCTTTTATGTGGCAAATACGACAAAATGTTATTTGAAAAAGTTGTTCAGAATCAACATTTAGGTCCGTATACCAAATTTCAAAATCATAGGCCAACTTTGATCTTTTACATTTACTTTTATGTTTATTTCACAAATCAAAGAATTTCATTTGTAACAAAGACTGATATTGACAAATTGCTATTGCTATGGGTACAATTTGGTTTTTCCATGGCAGTCATTGTTTCAAATTATGAAATTCTTTGATTTGTGAAATTAACATAAAAATAAATGAAAAAAATAAAAGTTGGCCTATGATTTTGAAATTTCGTATAGAGACCTAAATGTTGATTCTAAACAACTTTTCCAAATAACATTTTGTCGTATTTGCCACATAAAAGGCACTTTACTCAACAGAAAAACCAGTTTCTTGGAAATTTCCAAGGCATGCTTGATTTTTCAAAACTAAAATTTTGTTAGAAATTACTCTTTCGCCAAGCAGGGCTGAACCCCAAAAAATTAAAATTGAAATCAAAAAATTTTTGTCTTTTATAAGAGTCGTTTCACCTATCCGGGGACACACGGTATATTCTGTAATAATCTAAAAATAATTAAAAAATTTCGAACTATTTTACTTTATAGCATTACAAAATATTCTCGATCATTCTAAAACGTTCTAGACCATTCTACATTCTACATCATTGAAATATCAGCAATATTCTCGAATATTCTAGAGCATATCAAGAACATTAAGGCACTCGATCCCAGTTAACCCTACAATGACACCCTTATCTTCAAATCTAGTTCCCGCAGTTTTAAAGCGAAAGCTTCTTGATCTATGAGATACAAAGGGCTACTATGGCACATAACCAATACGGGACTGCGAGGCTTGGTTCTGGAAACATTCCAGAGCATTCCCCAATCGAACAACCTAAAAAATTCTAGAACATTCTGGAACATTACATAACATTCTAGGCCTAGGCTATTTTAGAGTACTTATTTTTAAATATTTTGGAACATTAGAACATTATATAATTTATGAAAGAATCCAAAATATTTTTCAAATTTTAAAGTACATATTTTATAACATTCTAAAGCATTCTAGAACATTATGAAACATTCTAAAACATTCTAGAACATTCTATATAATTTTTTAAATATCTACAATATTCTCAAATATTCTAAAGTATTCTGGAGCATGCAAAAACATTAAAGCATTTGATCCTAGCTAACCCTATTTTGACACTCTTCTCTCCAAATTCAACCTCTACGGTCCTAAACTGAAACCTTTTTTTGATTTATGAGGGATAAAGGACTATCATGACATAAAACCAACATAGGGCGGATTATTATTGGTTCTGGAAATAGAACATTCTTGAATCACAAAATAACCTTAGAAGAGTCTACTACATTAAGTAACATTTTTGACTATTCTGCAATATTCCTGAACATTCTGGAACAATCTAAAACCTTTTTCGAAACATTCTAGAACATTCTATGTCAATTTGAAATAGCTTCCTATGGGGGATACGGGGCTACCGTGCCATAAAATCTAAATGGGTCTGCAAGGATTGGTTGTGGAGAGATTCTATAACATTAACGAATCGAACATTCTAAAACACTTTAGAGCATTATAGAGCATTATAGAACATTCAGGATAGAACACTTTAGACTTCTATAACATTCATCTTGAAAATTCTAGAACATTCCATAACTGGAACAATAAAAGAACACTATGGGCCAGTTGCACAAACGTTAATTAAGGATTTGTCAGATAATGACTGATTTTAAATTGCAAAATTTTGAAAATGTGGTGAATATTTTGAATGTTTTTTCATTTTTTATCAGTATTTAACTTTTCTAAAAGGGAGTAGAATTTATTTCCAGCAATATCATACCAACATTTTGATAATACAGGGCATTTTAAAATCAGTAATTATCTGGCAGATCTGTAATTAACGTTTGTGCAACCGGACCTATATCTCCAAATCAAACCCCTGTAGCCCTAAAGGGAAATAACCTTCTCGATTTATGAGGGATAAAGATACCATGTCATAAAACCCACTTGGAGCTTCGCGAATTACTTGTAGAGACATTGTAGAACATTCTCGAATCAAACATTCTAGGACACTAAGGAGTATTCAAGAACATTCTGGAACATTCTAGAACGTCCCATAAACACACCCTTATCTCAAAAAAAAAATCCTTGCAGTTTTAAACCGATATACCTTCTTGATGTATGGGGGATGAAGGGCTACAATACCACATATATGGCCGCAGGGATTGATTGTGGAGTCTCAGGTTTTCTGGTTCAATTGCAAGCTTTGGTAAATAAAAAACTGAATAAACATGAAAAAAATAATATCAGCAAGGTCATATCCACTAGTTTAGATTAAACCCGCCTTCCTAAGAGCAGCATTATTTGAATAAATATCCTCTTACCATGAACATCAATAACAATTAAAGCTTCAATAGTGATCTGATTTCCGGGTTGTAATTTCCCCTGAACCATTTTTACACTGTCTTCTATTTGCTCGGTGCATCTAGCAACTTGTTCATCGAGTTTGTTTGTCGTTATTGCATTTGTAACTTCCAAGGTCCATTGAATGCAATTAACACATTGAACAATCTAAGTAAAAATGTTATTCAAAGTAAAATTACTTTAATAATTTAAATAAATGAAAACAAATCCAAAAATACCTGTCCTGGCCAAGTAAGAATCCAATCGGGTCTATCAAGAGCAGCATACGAAGTCAGAGACTGCTGCATTATATCTTTCATAGACTGAATCATAATAATTTCCACTTGCAAAAGCCATTTCTCGACCATTCCCTATAAATATATTTTTTAATTTTTACAACACTTTAATAAATCAAACATCTACCTTAGCTTCTTCAGGATTTATCTTGTTACTTAGAGGAACTGTTTCTTTCTCTGCACTGATCATTCCAACAACTTCTTCATCATCATTAAAATCTAACAGAAAGATACCTTCGAAACATTTTTTCAGATGTGGCTGCACTCTCAGGGGATCCTTCGTCTCAGAAAGGATCTCCAAAAGTTCATCGTTGGATAAAAAGAAAAATCTACAAAATGATAATCGGTATGTGTAAAATGAATGTGTCATGAAATACTATATAACAATTACTTTTTTTAATAAAAGAAGAATTATTTTCTGGTAGAAAGAAAGCTTAGAGAAATATGATGAAGAAAATAGAGGAACTATTACTGAAGAGTAGAGTAAGTTAAAAAAATTCAATGATAAAAAATACCTCGGGAAGAAGAGTCTCTTCTTTTCTAAATAATCATTCAATCCTTTCTGTATTTCATCCAGCAATCTGTTGTTATCCTTCAATAAACTAAGCATGTTTTTAAAATCCGTAGCAGCCAAGACGTGGGTGTCTTGAAGTGTGTTTGTCATAATCGCTCTCCAAACTCTGTCGACTTGTTTGAAATTCCTCGACTCCGTAGGCATTTGTCTCATTATATCTTCAGAACTAAAAATCGGTTCTAAATACATCCAAGTACTTTGACACTAAAAAGTTACTTGTAAATAAAACATTCAATGTTGCTTTTGTGTAACACACCATCAACCATTGCTCTAAAATATCCTGCATGCCCACAAGTTTTTCTTCCCACGCAATCATTTCTGTTTCAAAAGCTTTCACGTAAGGACTTCCACGCATCGTCTGAGCTTTCAGAATGTGATCGTCCATCATCACTTGAATATCATCGACCGCTGTCAAAATATGAACACCGGTCTCTCTGAGGAATAATTAAAATCAATATAAAGGGTTTGATTAAAAATAATTCAAGAGTAAACCTGTAAGGTATACATTCGAAGGCAATATCAACCCATTCTTCTTTCATCTTCTTCAAATTCTTTTCTAAAGTAAATTCTTTTGTGGCAGAACCACTAATTTCTTCCAATTGTTGAGAGAATTTCGTAAGACCGGCCTCTATCATATCTTCTAAAGTTGAATCATCGGTTATTTGTAATTTCACACCGACAATTTCACTTATCTGTATAATAATTAAGTCAGAAATAAATCAAAATTTACTGTAATTGCATGGTATTATCTTACCAGATCCCAGTGTCTTTGTTGGAGACCTTTATTACAAATGGTTGATAATACAGGCAAATATTGTCTGAATTTCTCCACTTTAGATCGAACCATTTCAGAAATACGTTTAGCTCCCGGATTATCATTAAGAGTTTTCGCAAGTTTATACAAAGTCTTCCAGTAGTTCTCGACAGTTTCGGTAATTTCATCAGCATCTAAATCCTTAAATGATCCATAATACCTTGAACAATTAAAATAATTACTAAAAATAATATTTATTTTTGTGTCCCACTACCATTCATCATAATTTTGATGAAATTCCAATACGGTATGCCAGAGTCTATCATACGGATCGATGGAATTCAACATCTTATGTAAATTTGTAAATGCAGACGGATCGAAATCTAGCAGCTGCTCTTCTTCGTTTATGAGATCAGCTTCTTCTTTATCTTTTCGTAATTTAGCCATCAAATCGTCAACAGCTACGACGGCTTCTTCCATTTCGTCCATTGTCAATATGGGAGGATCTCTCTTCTTCAAAGATGTCAACATCTTTTCATGTTTTACCAACTTATTTTCGAACACTTGTCGCTTGCTTTTAAGGGCGACCTCGGCTTGGTCTCGTTTCATGTTCAGTCGCTGAATCGCTAGTTCGATCACCGCTTCCATGTCTTTTGGCCATAGAAAGACTCGACAGTTCAAAATAATATCGTCGCCTGCAGAAAAAATTCAAAATTATGTTTAGAAAATTCAACTAGAATTTTAATAACTATAATTCCTATTGAGTTATTCATAGAAATAACTCTAGTAGAAGAAGCAGTTTTTATGGTATGATCTTGAAATTGATCTTAAGAAATGTTTAAAAAAAATTGAGCACATACATCAGTGTGACCCATTTGTTCTTGAAACACCCTGTAGAATCTTAATTTATGGTGCGATTTTAAAGAAATTTCTTTTAAATCATAGAGCTTGATAAACTATATTTTGGGAGCAAAAAGCGTCTCATTCCTACAAAATCCAAGGCCTACTAGATCACTGTTTACTTGTAAAATATCAAAAATTCATATTAGCGATTTTTTTAGAAAAAAACTGGGCACGCCACGGGATTCACCAGCCCTCAAAACGGTACTGTACTAAATTTTATTGGAAATGTCAGAGTAATAAGGATCTTGCAGTTATTTTAGAAATTCATAATAGAACTCCGAATTTTCATTAATTTATTCGAAAAGGCCAAGAGAGACAAAATAAAAATTGTACGTCTAGTTGGTAATAATGTAGGTACTTTAATTTTTTAATTATAATTTTTTATTTATTTTTTTTTTATTTTTTTTACTTTTTTTAATTTTAATTTTTACTTATGATAGCTTTTGACCTTTTTCAAATTAATTTATGAAAATGCGGAGTATTATGAGTTTCTAAAATAACTACAAGATCCTTTTTACTCTGACATTTTCAATAAAATTTAGTACAGTACTGTTTTGAGGGCTGGTGAATCCCATGGCGTGCCCAGTTTTTTTCTAAAAAAATCGCTAATATGAATTTTTGAGATTTTACAAGTAAACACTGATCTAGTAGGCCCTGGATTTTGTAGGAATGGGACGCTTTTTGCTCCCAAAATATAGTTTATCAAGCTCTATGATTTAAAGGAATTTTTTTTTAAATCGCACCATAAATTAAGATTCTACAGGGTGTTTCAAGAACAAATGGGTCACACTGTAGATATCAAAATTGTGATTATTTAGGTTTTTAGGTCTCTATAAATAATTCTAAAATTAACAATTATTATTAACAGAAAACTAACTCGTTAAATGGGCATGTTCCATTAAAAACATAACATTTTCAGCTGTGTGCCTTATTTTTTCTCTAATGTTGTACATTGTGACATCACGACATTCAATTACGTAGTTCATTAAGGCGACTAAATCGGCCACCGAGTCTGGTGACTCGCTTACACGTTGTGACATTTCATCAAAAATGTCACAAATCCTAAAAAATATTTTAAATTAATCAGTTCAAATGATAACAGATAATGTCACAACAAACAACTTACATTCTGTTGTGATTATGATTTTCTTCAATAAAGTAATCAACGATTCTATTTCTCAGATCTGCTACAATATCATATAAGACTTCATTCAAAGAGCCGCATTCTAAACTAATGAAATTCAGAGGAATGGACCTCCTGAGGCATATTATTTCCTTTTGTACTTCTTCATAATGACGAATTTTCTTGGAAAAGTCCTGTTAAAAATATTATTTCTTCAAAATGTAAAAATTTTCATTTTAATAACGACATACTTTCAAATAAGGAAAAGGTTCTGTTTCAAAGAAATTTTTCAAATCGTTTGCAGCTTTACCGTTCAATAAATAAAAATAATTCTCATACAATGCGAGATACTTTGTTGGTCCAATAATATTTGTTCGAAAGCTCTCATCAGCTAATCGAAAAATTTCAACTACCGGTTCTTCATCGTATCTTACAGCAAACAAATATGTTTTATTGCCAACAAATTCTGTAATTAAAATTTACTTTAAACGTTTAATTAATTAATTAATTATTAACATTTCAATTTACCTGGAAACATTATATTCTCGAGTCGCAAAATATTATTATTAACTTCCAATATTTTATGAAAGCATCGTTGAACCAATTCGGCCACTTCTTCAAGGGGAGGAATCAGTTTCAGTTCATTTGTTCCCAGAACTGGTTCGACAATCACTTTAATTAACGGAGTGTTGATTAAAGCTAAATCATAATACTGGGAACCGAAATTATTTCCTCCCTACAGTAGAAAGATATAAATCAGTATCTATTATTACGATAAAATGATAGTACCTTATAGTCAGTGATTAAGTCTAAGACGTGCTGTAAGCTTCTAATAATCAATGAACGTAACTGCCCTGATAGAAGGGCATTGGTGGATAAAAAGAAATGTTTAATTCTATCCACATTATCTCTTGGCACGAGAGGTATGTATTGTTTCCAAAAGCGTTTGTATTCTAAAAATATATCTGCGCATAAAAGCAACCATTCTTTTTCTAGTATCTCTCTTGATTTTGCACACTGTTTGTTGAAATGTTCCTCAAAGGCAGCAGGATTTAGTGGAAATCCGCCAACTTCTTCGAAACTTTTCATTTGTACAATCACCATTTTGTCATATCTTTAAAAAAATACTTTATAATATCTTATTTACTTTACATGTAGACACACTTACTTTTCAAACCACAAATCCCTAATTTTTCTTAAAATTATATTCCCAATATAATAGTGTTTTTCGAGCAACTGTTTGCCAATAGTCATGGGATTGTGCCACGGAACAGGAGCTCTAACTAATATTATTGGATATTCGGCAGGATAAGTATCGATTCTCAAACGGACCCATTCATCCGGATCTTTCAGCACGTATTTTAATAAATTTTCTCTCATAAATCTGTCGTAAACGTCGAGGATTTCTTCTTTGTGCTGGTTTATCATTGACTTATACTGCTTCAGTCTTTTATATTTCTCCGGAATTTTTCTAATCGCTTCAGCGATATATTCTTGTGGATAAGGAGCGATAATGGTGTCATCTATACCCTGCGAAAACATTCTAAATCAATTAAAATGAGATTGAAGTGTTTAAAAAGTTACTTTGGTCAAGTAATAATTGATTCTTCGAAGATCCTTTTTTCTCACTCTTTTGTTCATTTCTTCTTCAGCTTTTTGTAACAAGTACTTTTTCTGTCTGTCAGGATCTAGAGGCAAGATAGCTTGACGTTTTCGTAAATCACTGTAAAATAAACCATTAACAGTTCAACTCTCTTAAACTGGCAACTTTCTAGAGACTATATAAATAGCGAGAGGTAAATTATTTTTATACTTATGCGAGTCCAATTTTAATGATAATGATGAATAAAAAGAACTGCATGCAAACAGTATTAAAGAAATATTCCTGCTCTTTACAGTTACACCTATATGATGCTCGTGATAAAAAATTAAAAATCCTTTACCGAGCTTCATCGTTCCATAAGTCGCTAATCTCCCACTCCATAGATTCCATTTTCAATTTCATATCTCTCATCTTCTCCTTCTTCCTCTGCTTTTCCGCTTTCTTTCTCCAGTATTCGCCTGTTAATAAATCTTCCAGATCTACCAATCCGGAAGCCACCACTTTTCTCTTCTTCTTTCTCATATATTCCTCACGTTTTCGATCTTCTTCTTCTTGTTCCTGTCTGGTTCGTTTGGGTGGATAGCATAACTTACCTGACCAAAAGATTTCAAAGTGTAATAGTAAAATAATTTTAAACCTTTTTTAAGTCAATTTAAGTAAATTTAAGTAAATTAATTACCATTTTTTAATGGTTCCACTATGCTGGTGAGTTTTTTCCGTCGCGGTGGTAGATCTTGAATCCTCAAATTTCTGGCTCCAGGAGTAAATGCCGAACCTTCATAAGATAACAATAATAAAAATAATATAAATGGAATGAAATAAATTAATTTTTAGGCAAACCTATAGTTTCGCTAGGTTTGAAAAACTGTTCTGTATCAGTTTGGGGTATGGCTTTAGTCCATGACAGCTTAGCGAATAGAGGAGGGTATTTTAATCCATCGGTGATTCTTTTGAGAAAAAATTCGGAACAATCTTCTTCATTTTCGGGACACGCTTCCGGAATCCATGGGGGATTAAACTTGACTTTAACACCATATTTATTAACATCTGATCGTCCATCCATAATTAACTAATACTTAATAAACATCATAAACCTAAATATTATATTGGTTGTAAGATTGAATATTGAAAATTCACTTTCTGTGTCAAAAATTATGGAAGGAGAATGTATTCTCTCACCATGGTGATAAATATGGAATGTTACATCAATAATGATCAGGACTGATTATTTAATCATTATACATTGTGTAGAAGGAATCAAATTTAAAATTAAAAATAAATTTTGAATAAACTTCAATAATAAATTTTTATAAACAGTTTTTTAGAAGACAATTTTGATAAAATGTTTTATAACGAATAAAAATATTTGCAATGCCAATGCAATACCTAAGCACTCATATTGTCATATTTTATATTTTTTATCTATCTACTTGTAGAAAAAACTGATTTTATACCTAAATTTAATTAATTATTAAATTTATTTAAATTTTAATATTATTTAAAATAGACAAATAATTATTATTAGTTAAACGATTATATTTAGTTTTGAAAACCATAGAAAAATTTTCGTTTTCTTATGAGGGGGAATTCTATTACATGTCAAGCACAGAAATTCAAATTACTTTTTCTCCAAATTCAAAATCTAAAAACATAAATATTAACCTAGCTGAAAGTGGGAAGGACCCAGGCCAATAATTCCAAAAAAAGAAGATGATCTTTTCTTTGACTTTGAGGTTATGTTTATTGTTTACAATTTCTAGAGGAACTTTTAATAACAATTAAATAAATAAAACTTTATGATTTAAAACCGCATTACTGTGTATTATGGAGAAGTATAACATGGTCAATCCTGCAGCAAGATTTAACTGTAAAATACCTGGCTGTGGGAACAAGTATTATCATCTATCCTCCATCAAGAATACCAAAATCAAAAACAAGCGCTTCTTCCAATTTCCCAAAAACAAGGAAAAGAGGCAAATATGGATCGATTCAATCAATAAAAGATTCAAGGAGAAAATTGAATATCCTCTGAATTCATTTGTGTGCGAAGATCACTTCAGGGAGACCGACTTTAGTGATACGAATAGAAAAAGGCTCTTGTCATTTTCTTTTCCATTTTCTGAACCTCCTCAGATTGATCCGGGATCCCCAAGGCCATCAAAAATCCAGAAAAATGGCTCTGAAAAATTGGACGAGCCGAAATTGGAGTACATAAGTTTGACAGAATCAGAAGAAGAATCGGAGAATACAAGTTTTGGAAAATTTGATCAAAAAAATTATGTAACATTGGCAGAAACAACGGTATTTAATTTATATTGTTGTTTTAGGGCCTAGACAGGCGAACTTGTGCATGTCATGTATCAATGAACCAGCTGGTCTCTGTTATGCACAGAATTGCTGGTATTTTTCTAGAAATCCTTTTTTTTTTGGTCAGTACACGAATACATTCAGAATGTTTTGGTGGCATGCCGAAGTTGCCCTAATTGAGTTATTCTATCTATACAGTCTATTCCAACTCTGTTTGGACCTTATCATACAGTCAATAATTGAACCCTATGCTGCAACAACGTTGTAAGCGACAATGTGAGCAAATGTTGGCTTTCCATGCAACAACATTCAGTATGAGTTGTTCATACTGAACAGAACAGTAATGACATGCTGCTTAATGTATATATTAACACGTTTAGCCCCGCGAGGCGTTGCTTTGATGCCTCACGGCCAGGAAGCACTGGGACCGCGAGGCATCAATGTGATACCACAGCATGCTTTTGCATTCACGACCCTGTGGTATTATATGAGTACACACTACAATGTTAAATCAATGGAGACTCTAATATACCGGTCTGGGAGACAACTGGGAAGTAAGCGGGTTGGTAATATCAATATTTGTAACCTCTATATCCACTATAATAACAAAACTCTTATAATTCATTGAAAACAAAAATTTCTTGCGGTCCTGAAAACTCTAAAAAATGTTTGTATGGCGGGGCTTAACGTGTTAATGTTTGTAAGCTGATATATTGGTTCACAAAAAAATGTTTATTTTGATTTCCCGCAAAATTTACTTTTATCACTTACAATGTTGTTGCAGCATAGGGTTCAATTGACAACTGTTGGTATTCTAGGTTATGACGTGGGTGTTTTCATAGACCTTGCCAAACACTTCAAAATCAGGAAACTAATTGAAATCTCTAAAAAATCATTAGGTATATTTTCTCGGCCTCGGTTATTCTTCCTTTATCTCATAGTCCCAGTAATGGTTTAATCGTGTACTGGTACCATTTCCTGTTACACTTTGCTGATACAAATTATTTTAGAATAAATAATACATCTGAATGGTTTGGTAAATAAGATCCAATTATTATTTATTATTTCTGAATATTTTTTGGAGAGTCTGTGCAAAGTATTCCCAAACTATTATTTTATGGATAGGTAGGCACTTACCTCAATAAGTATCTCTTGCAGTTGTGAAATAATTGCTGGCGAAGAATTTCCTTCATTATAATCTCTATTAAAGCAATGAAAGGATTTTCTGAAACTTCTCAAGTCAATATTTTCACCATTTTTGTGCAAGATTTATGACGTTAAATATTTGCATTGTTTAATGACAGTGGCAATTTGACAACTTTCATTAAACTGACATGCACTGTCAAAATTTATTGACATGATTGTGTAGTTCACTAATAGCGAATTCGAGTTGGCTGCACTTGCTCGGAGCGAGATCGATCTGTCTCTGAATCAGTTCTGCCCAGAATTCTGCTCCAGTCCGGAGCAGAACTTTCGCATTTCGACTCTGTATGGAACCGAACTGTGTCAGGGCAGGCCAGAACCAGAGCCAGAGCGCCATGCACCGGTGCAGTGCAGTGCAGTGTGCAATCCAGTTTCCCTCCAGTCTGCATTTTCATTATAGCCTTCTACCTATCCCTATCCTATACCTATCACGGTTGTTTGTTGTTATGATGTTATTCTTATTATAACAGAGTCGTGGAACTACAAGGCGTGATCCATTTTAATTATTGTAATAAGTTGTAATTCATACAATACTTAAAATGTACTTATCCACAAATTTTTGGTTTAAGGAATTACTAGGAATCAGTATTTAATTTTCCCGCTATTTCTAACCTCTAAATTTACGGGAGTGCACCGTTGCACCGTCAAATTTGACGGTGCAGTTTATTTTGCTCCGGGACAGTTCCGCCATACGACTCGAACATATTTTCCTATGCACTGCCAGAGAGCAAGTGTAACTCGAACACAATTACGATATGCACCGCTAGAGTTCACTTTAACTCGAATACGATTACGAAAAGCACTGGAACGGAGTCCTACAAATCGAACACGAGATTTCGTCTCGGTGCGCACCCGGAGCAGAAAAGTGCAGTAACTCGAATTCGCTATGAAAAAAAAACTTCAAGATTGTACCAGAAGAAATCAGCTGATTTTTGATGATCGAACAGGGTCCTAATAGAATTGGAATAGACTGTATATAAATTGACTTAAAAAAAAAAAAAAAATTCTGTCAAATTGCAGGGAATGAGTTCAAAAAATTTGAATGAAACAAGTGCTATAAAATTGGAAATATTAGAAGCCGATGATATGGTAAACATTTCTCTCACCTTTAATCAGTGATCCCTAGAGGTTGATAGTAAGTATCAGATCAGGACATAATCTTCAGACCGTTATGTATTATGTAGCCAAGACTTGTGAATGTTTTATTTTAAATAACTGAAGGTAGCGACTCTCAAGTTTTTTCTTACCTCTTAATACAAAAAAATTTAAAGTTTCCTCTGAAGAGTGCAATGATTAGCACAAAGAGTTGCTGCAGCATCTTTTAATTCTAGCAATAAGCTCGTTCATTTTTTCAGGTGAAAATTGAAATGAAACTGATCGCCTGAGGACCTAGAAACATCTCAGCTAATATGCTAATAAAAAATTGGTTTAACACGAGGATTGACAGATAATTTTGAGACTTACAATAATTTTTTTGTCCAGTCATCATGGAGCTAATAATCTATTAAATGTAGTTGAAGAGACCTCTAATTTTCTGGAAGCTTTCAGGGAATATCACAATTTCAAGTTTCATACCAAATTACTTTGGTAACTCTAATTTGTTGAGCTTCCTTTTCCTGCTGAATAAGATGGACTCAGTTATCAGTAGATTTAGGAAGTGATGATTGCACCAGTCTCAGGATTGCCAGTTACCAGGATGCATTTTTACAACATTCCAGAAAATGAAAGTTATTTAATAGAAATACAGATTATGTAGAGGTTATTGAATGGTGGAGAAAAAATTATTGAACATCCATGTCTTAAATTAAATGTACAGTGAAATCCGATTATAACGACATCGTTTAGTACGACGTTCTGGATATAACGACCAAATGTTGAAGTCCCAGTTTAGTCTCATAAAAATCACCTTACATAGAAACCGTTTAGTACGACATCGCTTATTGCGACGTATCGGTAATAGCGACGTAGTGATCTTGGATTTTTCACGGAATCGTGTCGGTTATAACGACCGACGGATGTTTATGCTGTAAATTCTGAATTTTACGCTTCCCGTCGTCGGGCGAGGGCCTGTTTTTATTTGGTTTTTTATTGCGTGATCGGACAATGAAGGTGATTTAGGTATCTCAGAACATGATAAAAAATTAAAATTGTACATACCTACCTGTACCCTCAAAAATTAATAAATTTTTGGTAGATAAATATGTATTTGAAAATTGTGATGCCTTTATATACGTATTATTTATTTAAATCTCTTAATCCTTTGAATTTACATACATAATATCATGTGGTATGTGGTATGTGGTGTCAGTTAGTAAAAAATGAATTTAATTGCCTATAACGACTATCGGCTATAACGACCGCATATTGATGGTCCCCTCAATGTCGTTATATCCGGTTTTCACTGTAATACCAAAATCGAACATATTTTTGTATCTCAGAGTTTTCAGAGCGACTCGCATGTCAACTGGCATTTAAAAGAGCACATTTCCAGTATATTAGAATTTTTTGTTGTTTTTATGAAAATAAATTTTTTCAAAAGTGAACTGTTTCAATAATCCCTTGACTATAATCGCATTTAGGTAACTCAGATCAAAGGCGAATTATTTTTTTCTTTAGTTATTTTCACTAAAACTGGCACCAAAAGCCTGTTGAAATTAGGATCTGTTCTGGACAACTTTTATGACAAATGCATTAATTTACATTTACATTAACCCTTTAAGTAACAGAGTCACTTAATTATAATGTTACTTATTTTGTAAGTGGTTAATAAACTGACCTCAGAACTTGTTACATTTATTTTTACCTAAAGTCACCAAATTAACCACCCCCTGGAGCCACCGAGGCACATGCAATTTTTATTTTTTAATAGTTATGTGAGATCAGTTTTACTAGAAATATCTAATTTTAATTTTTTTTTTGAAATTTATTGTCTGCCACTTAAAGGGTTAAAACCAAATTATTAAATTTTACCACATTGTAAGGACTTTATGGCTGGAATCCAGTCTTGTAAAACATTTAACTCTGCTAAGAAAAAACTGACTGAGACATGGGAAAAATAAACTGCCAGTCAGTAGATTCTAAACAGCTTATCCAAAAATCTCTCCAAAAAAGTATATCTCTAATCAAAGATGCCATACAGTCGAATGCATAATAAACTTTAATTTTTTGCAGTCGAATTGTTAAAGACAAGTCAGTTTTACTTACAATTTCCGACCTGTAATTCTTTAACAACTAGGGATAACTACTAAATTAATAGTAAATAATTGATCAATTTTTCTGATTTTATAATGGCCTTGTTGACAACACAGACAAAATGTATATACATCCAGCACAACCGAGCAGAAGACTCACAATAGACACTATCGGATAATCGTCCAAATCCCCTACCGGAACTGGTAATTCAACTTCGTCAAACAACTGAAAGAAAAAGTATTTTATTATTCCCAATTTGCTCTTTTGCTGTAATGTTAGTAAAATAATTTTATATTGATGAAAGATATAAATCTTACCGAGTTGTATGTTAGATTTTTCCAAATGCAGCGTTCCTCTGCAGTAACATTACAAGGAGCTTCTACTTTCAAGCCTTTAGCACAAGTCTGAGTAAATTCGGGGCAATACACCAATAGGCTTGGCTTTCGAAGTAGAGCTTTTCCAAAACTGTAAAATGTCACTTCATGTAAAAAACTTGAACTTGAAAACAACTTGAATTGACTTACCCCCCAGTTAGTTGCCCTCTTTGGTACCTCAAGTGAATCGGCAATTCCAACTTGACTTTTTCAATTGGCGAATTTGGTAAGAATATAAACACACTATGTTCATCAGCCTCGTGAGCTGCCTTTTCTACATCCACCTTTCCTTCGATATATGCTGATAGCTGCATAATAAAGAGTTCAATTAACGTTTGCTTTAATTTATAAAGAACAAAAAAATGGATAAAGCAAAATAAGTTTCACCAGAATTATACAATTAAAAAGAAACTGTTCATTTGTTGTTTTTATCTAAAAAAAAAAGATGTAGGTGTACAAGTTGGGATTTGTCTTGAAATTCGGTCCAAGTTTGCTAATTGAAACTTCTTTTTTAACTCATGAAATAAAGCAGTAACACAAAAGAACATGCCTGTTGTTGTGTGCTTAGCAAGAAGCATGGCAAGTTTTCAAAAAATTTAACAAAAAGGAAAAAGAAGAAACATTGGTGCAGATCCCTCACATACGTTATTTTATAAAATTGACTTGATTAATCATAAAGAAGCATTGGGGCTCATTTTTGTCATTAAATTGATATTAGTAACTTTTATTGATTAAATGAAACGCACTTACTTGGCCCAAGCGATTAAGGTCATAGATTTGGTCAGGGTTGACAAACATTGCTGACGCTATATCAAGTTTCATGCATAATCTGCATCCTGACTTCAGCCATGTTTCCTGACTGGGCGACGACATTTCTATTAACCATCGGACATCTCTAAAAATTGATTCAATTTCAACAATTATTAACACTATGAGAAAACTTGTTGCTGCCTCATCCCCATTTTTATATGTCGCAAGCTCTAGTGACAGAATTTAGATAGGTACAGCAGGCTAGGGAATACTGCTGTTCACCTCCAGCTTTAGTAATGTTAGATGGAGCACTGTAAATGGTTTTTTCAAAGGAGATATGCCTAAACCTGGTAATGACCTGACCGATCCAGTCATTGCTAGGCATCTTTCCTTTGAAAAACTACGCACTTGTACAGAACCTACCGATGAAAGCCATTTTTTTCTACATTCTGTGAAATGTAGAAATCCATATTAATACATTCTGCAGTACATAGGGTTCCTTTTATAATAAATAGAAATTGTAATACTACTAAAATATAAATTGATAACACTGCCATTTCCTTTCCTAACTCTTCTTTTACTTTTTGTGGAAAGAACTTTATTAAACTCCTGCCTGACTGTGTTTTGTAAGTAGTAGTAAAATGAGTAAATGTTTTATAGGTTCCAGGGTAATATAAATATTTTCTTATAGATTAACATTTTAATTTAATTTTTCACATCCTAGTAGAGACGTACTTTTTTATTTCACCACAATAAACTCATTCAATTCAAATTGAAATTTGTTTATTTAAAGTACGTCTCTTTTTTATTTACCTTTGTTAACATAACCTAAGACTTTTTCTTCTCCCTGCATTGGCATCACATTACACTAGCCGAGTTGTCAATCGAGCGAGGCCAAATAGTTCTAAAAGGAAGGAAAAGAAAAAAAGAAAGTAGCTTTACTTAAAGAGAGTGATTATTGTAAATGGATAAACTGACAACAATACAGCGCCCTCCTCTAACCTGGCAGGAACTAACGACCCATGGCATTTGGCATTAAAGGTTACCGTGAAATTGCTATAAAGAATAAGAATACGAAACAATCAAAACCTAAAATCAATCGTAAGTGAAATATTACATGTCAAAAACTCGAAATTATAACTTAATTGAGGTTTTTATTGAATCAAAAGTCCAGCAGAAAAATATTTGTTGTAGGTAGAGCTGAAGATGGAAGGGTGAAGAATATGAAAATCAATCGTGAGAAGAGCAGGATGCAGTTCATAACATTCAGATCTGATCAATGAAGTTAAAAAGCACCAACAGAGAGGTAAAGCTACGGTATGTTTAACTATTGCTGGCTGGTATTATTAAGTTGTTTGTGTATAGATGTAATTTTTAGTTTAAGGTTCTCTACAAATAAACTAAACTTTTTGATTTCCTAAGTACTTAAAATGTAAAAAATATTCCAGTTATTATTGAATAAAACGTTTAAAAAAATTCTATTATTTATTTGACTTTATGAAACAAATAATTTTTAATCGACATTATTTACCTATGTCGAGGCTAAATAAATATGGGACCGGTTTGTGTACTAGATAACATTATGTATGGTTTGTGTGTCAGCTAAGATTAGCTCTTGCCAGGCTGGAGGAGGGCGCTATTTTCTTGCTAATTTTTTACTGGCCGGCGGTGCCTTTGATCTTTTAGAGACAAGTCACACCTCTAGCGGCCATTGCTTCAGAGTAGAAACGCAGGCCCGCCACCGAATATTATACAATTCTATTCTGTGGGCCCGCATTCAAAACTAATGAAATCTCGTCTCAAATCATGGCAGATCTCTATGCGCCGAGTAGATGCGCGAACTCGGTTTTTTTATTGAAGTTTATATTCTGATTGTATCTATTCTATGGTTCTACTGTAACCACAGAACACAGAAGAACAAAGAACAAAGTTGGAAGTTGTTTTGTTAGTTCGTTGTTACTTGTTCTGTGTTGTCATGATAACCCTATCTAACCACAACTTTTTTTCTTTATATTTTATATTTTCCAATTTTTTATTGGTGAAAAGAAAAGAAGTAAAAGCTGGAAAAGTGGAAAACGAACACTTTATATTATTTAGTAACAGGCCTCTAACATTTCCTCTTCATGATGGTTTTATCATTCAAACTGGACGGACAACCGGGTAAAATTCTGCACATGGAATTACTCACCGATGTTAAAAATTTAAAATCCATAAGACAAGATGTTCTTCAAGGTTTAAGAAATGTTAGTTTGATAAAACCTCAGCTGATTTACGACCCTTTCCAAATTATCATAGCTGCAAACAAAGCTGTGACATCGGAGAAGATGATAACAAAATCTATCCACACAGAAGTATTATTCAGTCTTTCTATTTCAAAAAATATCAGTCAAAGTTTGCAAAAGTTCGGTGTTGAAGACACAGACACAAGTGTCTTGGTTGTGAACATTAGTGATGATGGTGTTGATGAAATTGAACAAGTTATGAACTTAATCGAGGGTAAAAAGACTGATATAGGTCAGCTTTCTCAATTATGTGATGTGAATGAAATCAAGAAAGCTTATAAAATTAGTGATAATGAAAGCAATCAGAACAATTTATTAGATTCAATTATCAGTAGAATTGTAACGAAAGATTTCTTATCTCATTAAAGTTTATTGGATAACAACTCTTTTTTTTAGTTAATTCTTCTATTTACTATAATACAAGGATGTTTTAGGAATGTGTATTGCTAGACCAGATATGAATATTTTTTTAAGTTGGAGGAACTTAGTTTCTGACAAATTTCAACATCTCCCATCCCATGCCAGGTTCTTCAGGTTAAAAAAAATTATTTTCATTTTTACGGTTTTTTATTTTTATTGTCAGGTGACCTCGTCGTAATAAGTCATATTATGTGATTCAATGTAACCGAGTAATTTGACAGTATGAAATAGAAATAAAATATCGTCACAAATAACAAAATTATAATAATAATCAGTAGAATTATTCAAGTAACTACATCATCTTTTTCTCTTATCCTTTTTATGGCTTGATGATGAAATCTTAAGTCTTTGTTTCTTTTCCTGGAATGATTTCTTTCTTTCCTTTTGTTTGTCCATTTTATATTTCATTTTGAAAACTTTACTCTTCTTAACGACCTTGGTCGCTTGCTTCTTCAGAGCTCTTTTAATTTCTTTTTCTGAATTAAACGTCACCTTTGGAGCCTTTTCAGTTTTCTTTGGAGCTTTTCTAACGGTCAGTTCCATACCTGGTATTTCGGCAGCCTCTTCATCGTTCTCTTCAGATTCACTACTCAAGTTTTCTGCTGAGTATTTTGGCTGGTTAGGTCCTATCCAATTATTTTTTCGTGCTATGTCACTGGTCGAAAGTTCTGTAACTGTAACGGTCACAGCATCGTCTTCATATTCTTCAGATAATAACTTTTCTAACTCGGGCACTGGTCTGTGTGAAACCACCAACTTTTTATAAGCGTCCTTAGCTTCTCGTTTTATTCGTTTTCTCTCTTCTTTCAATTCACGATCAAAATTTTCTTTAGCCTGCTTTTTCCTTTGCAGTTTTCTTTTATGAAAACCAGTTAAAAATTCTCTAAAAAACAATTAAAATAATTTACATTTTTGTAGTATTTGAACCTTAGAGGGCCAGATAAAAAAAATATTGAATAAAATTCCTAAATGTGTTTTTAGCTTACCTTCTTTTCTGTTCGTCAAAAACTAAGCTTACTTTACGTTGACCTGACTTCTTGTTTTTCTTGATACCGGCCATTTTCAGATCAGCTAGTTATTTATTATTTACTTCTCAAATCTATGAATGATTTTCAATAATTACTTGGTACATAAATAAATAATTATTATTTTAACACATTTTCTTCGAATTTCTCATAAAAAGACACAAAATCAAATTTCAAATCTGAGGTTAGAATTGAAAGGATCTGACTAATTTTCTGCGTCTCTGTGTAGTCTGACTTTCTGGTCTGTCAATGTCATTTTTATTGAATTTCCGATTACTTAACCAGCAGCTGTAAAACAATCCCGTGTCTATGATGTGATGTCATGATACCTATATTGTGATATTGTGAGATAGTGAAGTTTTAGTTTTACTGCGATGTAGATTAATTACGTCACATATTAAACGTAGTAGTATGATTAATAATTAATTTTATTTAAAAACTTACCATCTCGAATACTCTAGAAATTTCGCCATAAGTCATTTATTTTATTTGTTTATTCTTCTACAATTCTACATAATATTATGATCAGCAATATCAGTGCTGCAGTGCATCAGAACTTATTTTTATTTTTAATATAACCTTCCAAGTACAAGAAGGTGAAAAAATTGCAAAAATATCCTTCTAAAACATTATGCAGACAAGAAACTTGTAAATTGGTCATAGAGGACTTTAACATGCAAAAGAAAATTCCAATTAATTTTCAAATTTGAACTCATTTGCCAGGTTTATTGACATTGTGGATTGTTCAGATGAAAAATCTGAGATTTCTTTGTGAGCGCGAAAAAAAAAAACATAGATACAAATGTTTACATGGAAAAAAACCTAAAAAGGTAAGATAGGGACATGTAAGCCGATTTCCTCCATCTTGAGGCCCTTACAATTTAAGCTGCTTTGAAAGTTGACACCCACCCAAATTATGAATGACGGGAAAAACGATCGCAAACAGACAAATACAAAAGTTCGACACAAATATTCAGAAAATAAATTATAAAAAAATAACGAGACTCTTATTTCAAGAAATATATCATAAATGTCAATTTTAAGCAGGTATATTTCGGAAACGGTTGGAGTTATCGCAAATCGAGACGACATTTTTGCTTTTCGCAAAAATCTAGCTTTATAGACGCTTCAATTACTTTTTTCTATGAATTCTGAAAATGAGTGAAACCCCCAAAATCAATCAACTTATTGAGGAATTCACGAATTGCTCATTATAGCGGATGTTTCTTTCGCTCTTTAGTCGGCCATATCATAACAATTAATTAACCATACAGGACCATATAGTAACCCCTGCTTTTGATGAGTTCAGCTATAAAATTCTGCAACCCTCCCATTAGATTGGAAATTGTTTAATTAAACTTCTATAGATTCATCAGAGACACGGCACGTTAAATCAGAGGATTGAATTGACCAGACGAGACCTAGTCTTAGTGGGCTGAGAGACGATTTGATGCGATGCAACTGATGCAAGTGATATGCGACCCCTCTCTGAATCTGAAATTTGTGTCGTGCATTGCGCTAGCGCTATCCCTGGAACCCCTCTCTCTTATTAACTATAAATTGATTTAAAACAAAATTAAAAAGAAATTATACATGCGTATACATACAAAATGATACGACGGACGACACCCTGGGCTATTAGTGTATTAGTTTACCTTGTAGAGCCTATACAGGCTTGCATAATGCAATACCTATAGCTATACATGAATAAAAAATATGTAGGTAGGTATTATGAAGACAATTCAATATTTTCGTATTCTTGTATAAAGGCGGGTCATCACGATTTCAAAACACGCAACTTACTTGAATCTGTATACCTATACCTATACCTATATTCTATATCGTGAAAAAATTAAATAAATCAAATCCCATCAAATAACTCATCAACTCATCGGACGTACTTTTTATAGATGCGGAAACAGCTATAGTCTTGGCGGGTAAAGTTTGTTCAAATGATATCGCTTATCACTAGGCTGCATGTATACTTACCTATATGTTGATGAGGATTGGTAAGTTTTAATTATTTGTTATCTATCTACCCATAAATAATTAATGTTAATTATATAATTTACATATACCTAATAATATATATTTCTTCTATTCATGTAATTATCTTCATTAACTTATTTATTATTTTATGCTTGCTCAACCTAACTACACGTGTGTTTTTATTCACAATTAAGTTATAATAGAGTTTTTTGTATCCTGCTTTTTCAAACAATCAACCGATGCAATATTTATCTATATCTCTTTGCTGGTAGATAATGTTGTACCGAAGTTATACTAAAATATTAAAAGTCAAACCAACGATTAACCGTTTCGCATTTTTTAAGTCTCCTCCGTTTGCATTATTATAAAGAAACAAAGAGAGAGAGGAAATATTGATTCGATTGAAGTTTGTCATCTGAAATATGCATCATCGTACCTTTCTTTGGTCGTATTATTATGGGATACCTGTATACCGATACTGGAATTTACTGGGATAGAGAATTCTATCCCAGTTCATTCTCATTCTCACAAAAAGTTGGGAAAAAAGAAAGTTGAGAATGTCTAATAAAACGTCAGACTTTTCAAAAAACGTGAGTTTTTCCATGAAGTTGAAAAATTCTTAAAAAAAAAACTGTTTATAAACTAACTGCTTAAAATATCGCAAGTTAAAAATTGCATCAAATATTAAAGTCTCAGATATAACCTCATAAATTCGTAATATTTTTTTTAATACCCATTGAAATAATTATGATTCCCGGATTTCTATTCGTGTTAAATATTTTGTTTAATTTTTCAAACTTTGCTTTTGTCCACTTGATATCTACGCCTGTGACTAAATTTGTCAAAAACATGACATCCAGCTGTTCAAATATCTCCATGTCAAATAAATATACGTCAACGAGTGAATGCGTTTTATACCCTACTAAGCGTCAATGTCGGTAATACAGGTACCCTCTAATCGTACCATCATGGGATTATCATTATATACAGTATAAAGTATGAATTAATGAATGCTGCATGCTGCATATTCATAGTCAAGTTTACGATTGACGTATGACTTTGCGTTGACGTCGGATTTCAAGTCGTCGGGTGAAACCGATCTAATTAATCGTAAAAGGTAAAACGCCAAGAGAATTCCAAACATTTCAAAGTAATATAATTAGTTATACCACCGCCTCTCTGAGAAAATGAAAAATAGTGAAAGTGAAGCAAAAAAAAACTTGGTTAAATAGTTTATCCAAAATATGAAGTAGGTAATTTAAGACCACCTAAACAAGAAGAAGAAGTAATAAAAAATTGACGTAAAGTTTGATGTTTGACTATAAAGTGTCAGTTAACTCTACCGTTATTGTGAGGATATTTACAAATGAAATTAATTAAATAATATAAAAACGAAACGACGTAAACGTCACTGATTATTCGTCAATGTCTCGTGTAGAATTGTTTTGATACCGCTGATTTAAATTTAGCTCCACCTAGCAGAATTTTCGTCCAATCAGAGAGCAACCTTTGCATTAAGTCGAGCTGATCTGCATCATGGCTGTCAGTATAAATTTGTCTCTTGCAAGATGAACTTCCCCTCTGTGAATGGTGAATTAAAAAACACAATTTTCTTGATTCTTTTATTAAAACGCCCCAAAATAGGGGCGAAACGTTACAAAATGTTTTTAGCTATCATGTGATTTCTGTGAGAACTAGGTGAGTGTAATCAGTGGGTGCTTTTAAAGGGAAGTGTAGTTTTTGAGCAGGTGTGTTGAGAAAGAAAGTGTTCACCATCATTAAAATGAACTTTTTAATTTTTATTCATAAGTTCAAGTAATAAACTTGATGCAGTAGCACGTTTAATTTTAATATATTATTGCGCCTTTTCGGTCTTGACAATACGTAGTTTACTTTTTTGCTTGTGATCGATAATTTCTTCTTGAGAAATATGCCTAAATTTGTGTGTAATTGAATTATTAGTTTGTTAGATAAATAAGAACTAGGACAAATTTGGAGATACTTTCAATTACCATATGGATTCGAATTGATTTATTTTTTATCATTTTTACATGTGCAACTAATGTTTTTTCTGGATGATAATCATCAATTTATTGATTACCTATTTACATCTACCTACTGCTTGTTTATATTTTCAGATAATGCAGGTATACCTTTCAAGGTAACATCACAGTTCTCCAATATTATGCCATAAAATATAAGAAGAGCAAACAGCAAGCATGACGTCAAGTAGCAGGTATGATTGTGGTTTTTAATTAATCTTTTTCATATTTCTTCAGAAAATATTGACGAGCCTAGCTTGAAATTCAATAATTTGCTTGGTAGGTGACTGGTTTTTTGAATGCAGGAGTGTTACCTACTTAAGTAGGTAGGTACTTTCTTCATAGAATATAAAAATTGTCATTCAAAGCTCAATAATTTCTATACTTTCTAAACAGATTTCGGTACAGATGTAGGTAATCGAATCGAGTTGTATGAGTCTGTGATACGTTATACGTCATATAAGTCAATATGACTGTCTAGCTGTCATATAAATGACAGCTAGAAGGAAATATTGAAGGTAGAACATAGTTTTTACTTGGTGATTACACTTATTTATTACTGCAGTCGATTATTAGCGTACAACATTATCATTAATTAAATTACTACTTGATTAGAGAAACCAGTCCCATAAACATATTTCTCGGAATCTGAAATAATAAAGGCAACTAATCGTCGGCGACTAAACACAAGTGCAAGTATTCCAACTCTATTCGGACCGCGGTTGGCCATGAAAAATCAGCTGATCCTCCTGGTATAGGTAGTTTTTTACTGATGCAGCTGGTGCAACCACTGGTTTGAAGCATATTAAAGGATGATGTCGCTAGTTTGATATGCAGGGAAATAAATGTTTTTGAACCACTGTCATCAGTCATGTCATATCTGTCAGTTTACAATTAAATTCAAAGATAGTTCATAACCTAATTATAAAATTAACTGAAAGACTGAAGAGGTTGAAATTGGCCCCTTTTCAATTTTGTCCTATAATGTTCCGAATTCAAAGCCACACTTATAACACCGTTGATTAAGTAGTTCGTTACCACAGCCTTCACATTATAGAACATTTTGCATTAGCGTGATTTGTTGTTGTTGGAAGTCTTCATCTGCATTTTTTTTAAATATTGAAAATATGGGGATAAACGGTCATCCTTCAGTATAATTTAAGTTAATAATACATAACAGTTATTAACAGCCTACCTTAGTTTAGGATCTGGATGAGCCTTTTATATTTTTTATGTAGCCACGGTTTGAATGTATACATGTAAACAAAAATAACTTTGAACTTAAACATCTTTAGGGCAGCTCTCCCCACTGAGCTGTCAAACTACCCTTTCTCCTGTCTTAAAAACGCTACAAACCGGGCTCGAAGATTGGTTCAAACCACAATCAAACTGGTTAAAGCGTTTTAGTTCGTGACGTCATTACTTTAACACAAAAATGTAATGTTTGAAACCATTACGCAGCTGGTTAAACACGTTGCATCAGTAAAAATTGACCATAATCTTTAAGTTTTTGTCAATCAATTTTTTTTTGTGAATGTCAGCTAGGCTAGAATAATTAAAATTAGGGATGTATCGAACCACAAAATTTGCTGAACCGCTGCCGAATACCGAAGCTTCGGCCCGAAATTGTACCGAATCGCTGAATGTTCGGCAAAAAGTTCGGCCGAACTTAAAAACAAAGGAAATCACGGAAAAATCCACCAGAGCTAAAAATTTGTAGTATTGTGAATAAGTTCGGCAAGTTTGGCAAAATTATATCAAAGTTTGGCATCGCCGAATGTTCGGCAAACACGCCGAACCTGCCGAATATTCAGCACATTCCTACTTCAAATGTTAGTAATTGCACCAGAGAGGATGCACTAGAAACAGATGTGACTAGAATAATTTCATGATTTTTAAGTACTTTTGGCAACATTGCTCACAATTTGGCAAAAAAAATGACATTATCAAAAGAACTCATAACCTAGAACAATAACTCTTGTCAGTGAGCTGTCCTTAGACAAGGAAAGAGATTTCATTATCTAAGGAGCTGTCAAATGTTAGCTCATTATCATAATTATTCATAACAAACTAGGTCAGAATAGAGTAAGAATAGACTACACAGTGTGTCCTAGATTGGTGCTGCATGTATTTGGGAAAGTTTTCTGTAAAATTTTTTAAAGGTAATTTTACGACTTACCTAAAACTGTTCTTCAAACGGTCATGGCTATCTTAGATTTTGAGATATTTTAAAGGAACTGAGATGCTGCATTTCCTAATTACCTTAATTTTTTTTTATTATTTTGAAAAAAAAACTTCTTAAGGCAACTTTTCAAGTAGGATCTGTTCTTTTAGTGTGATTTTAATTCATTTTCATGTTTTGGTTAATCGGAATCATCATCAAACTTTGTTTTTTTTTAACACTAGTAATTTCTGCTACTAAAAAACAACGATTTTTATAATTTTGACAGTTGGGGTGGGCCATATAAAAGTTGCATTTTGAAAAGTTAATAAAAACGAAACTAGTGAATATTTTTTCAAATTTCCGGTTTTATTAGAAAGATTGGACATTGAAATTTATGAATGAAACACAATTTCATTTAAATGGCTGCCACGGCTGGCCCGACAGTACCCCATCCAATCAACCCAATTTTTCAATACATTTTCGATTGTTCGGGCTTCAATCTCGTGAATGGCAACTTCGATTCCATGTTTCAAAGCCTCAATCGTCTCTGGATGATTTGCGTAACATTTGTCCGTAACGGCTTCCCACAAAAAATAGTCCAACGGACTCAAGCCTACGGCGGCAAATTTTTGTAGGCGGCAAATTTTCGAACACCAAAAATGTTTTCGAGTGCTGGGAACTTACTCGACCTGGGATATTGAAAAAAAATTTGCCTGCGGCGCTTTTTCGAGAGGGAACCCTGGGCTTGCATTTACAAGCAGCATCACTTGTTACAGAATAAACATTTTGTCATTTTTGTGATCTTTTCATCACTTTTTTAGCAAAAAATTAAAAAATTTCGCGGGGGAAGACCCCCGGATCCTATGCGACGGGGATTAAATAATACAATAGGCGGCGATTTGATTCAGCCTATAGGCGGCACATTTGTAAATCCACCTCTGCTGAGGTGGCCAATTGACATCAAAATTTCGGCTGATTATTCGGTTTTCGAAAACGGTCTCCAAAAGTTCGATTGTTGCGTTGGCTGTGTGGCAAGTTGCGCCATCCTGTTGAAACCAAATATCGTCCATGTCATTCTCTTCAACTCTTGGAAACAAAAATTCATTGAGCATGGCACGGTAACACTCGCCCGCCATTGACCGTAACGGATGCTCCTTCATCGTTTTAGAAGAAAAACGGGCCAATGATGCCGCCAGTCCAAAATCCGCACCAAACCGTGACTCGTTGTGGGTGCATTGGCTTTTCAATGGTGACGTATGGATTTTCCGAGCCCCAGATGCGACAATTTTGTTTATTGACATAGCCTCCGAGGTGGAAATGAGCCTCATCTGAAAAGATGATTTTTCGGTAAAAATGCCCATCTTCGGCCAATTGATCTTCAGCCCATTGCGCGAACCGAAAACGCATCAGATGGTCATGAGGCTTCAGTTGTTGGACTAATTGAACCTTGTAAGCGTGCATACCGAGGTCCTTATGCAAAATTCGCCGCAGAGAAGTTCGAGAAATGTTCATTTCTTGTGGTCGCAACCAACGAACCAGTTGCACGAGCTCGCTTCATGAAATTGTCCACAATTTGACGTGGAGGCACTCGATTTTTGCTCATTTTTTTTTGTAAATTTCTCACAGTTTGGGTAGAAGACTTTGGAAGTAAGTTTTAAATACATATCCCAGTTTTCTTCAAGCGTATAGAGCACAATTTCATATACTTCAAATAACTAGTGGTTCAAAATGCAACCGCTAGATGGCCCACCCGTATATGTATTGATGATGATGTTTTCTTGTATCTTTCGGCCAACATCAAACCTAAATCGATATATTATTTATTTATTAATAATACTTTGATCTATTTTATATTGGATTATATTTTCTTAACATAGAACGATATCTACATAAAAACCTTTTTCTAATTAGACTATTATATCAAGATTGTCAAGCTTATTAGATCGGTAGAGTTTGCTTTCTACTTAGTTGGAGAAATGTCGATGTAATTATAATTAGAAGAATAGCTAAAATATCAAAAATCGATCTGGCAACTATGTCCTGTTCATTGTCATAGAACTTTAACCTCATAAAATAAGGCATAACCCCACTCTAGGAAATGATTGACAGTAGTGACATCTAGTGATTTCTTTATATCACCCCACCCTACACGATAACCTAATTCGCAAAGAATATGTGAACAGTGTTTAGTGTTAGTGTTTGTTACTGTCAGTTGTGTAAGCTTTCGGTGGATACAAGATGTATGTATCATTGTCCCTGCAAGTGCGAAGAAGAAACTATAAATAATTTTGGTGCATCCAGATTTTGATAAGTATAAAGAAGAAACCGGTGGCTCAAAATGTAATTTCTAGTGCTAGTGATTTTTTTTTTAATAAGATAAAATATAATAAAAATTAAATTATATATAGCCAGTGCTAGTACTATAAAGGGTCATTAAGTTAACTGGCAAACTTCTGGGGCCATTTCTAGAAAAGGTATCGACCTTAGGTGGAAAATATACCAATTTAGTGATTCTTGGCATGAAAGGGATTACAAAAATGTTAATGAAAGTTATTTGATGTTCGATATTAGCTTTAAAAATGGTATCAGAAATCTGCCCGTTAGCTTAATGGGCCTTTATAATTCTGGCTGATATTGTAATATTGATTTTAAATATTAATCAAATAATATTCTGGAATTTTATGAAATAGGATACTTAAGTCAAAATTTAGACCTTATAATTTTTATTGTATGTAATCAACTATAAGGCGTGGCTCTATTTCCACGAAAAGTTTGGTGTGAAATTATCTCTCTCCCCCCTCTCTCCCTCCCTCCCCTGCTCTCTCTCCCTCCCTCCTTTTTTCTCTCTCTACCAGTTAGGGGAGCTGGTCAGCCTAGTTGAGAGAGAAAAAAAAGACGAACAAAAGGATTTCAAGCTCATGTGAATCATCAGGAATGTATAAAGCTATTAATTATTGTATGTACAGACAACTCTGTTCAAATAAATCTGTGACAGCTCTTGTAACGTAACTGTCAATCCCACTTGTTCATATAAATCTGGGTCAACTTTTTTGTTGTGTTGTGTTTGTGGCTTTCAGCATGTAACTCATCGTTCAATAAGTCCCGGGATTAACTATGAAAACAACATTTTACCGGCAAAATTCTGTATTATTCATCAAAATAATCTCCTTCAAGTGTAATACAATCATTCCAACGCTTCTCTAACTTTTCAATGCCATGTTTGTAGAACGATTTGTCTTTTGACTCAAAATGAGCCTCAGTAGCAGCGATCACCTCCTCATTCGAGCCAAATCTTTTTCCCTGGAGCATCTTTTTGAGATCCGCGAAGAGCCAGTAGTCGCTGGGGGCCAGATCCGGCGAGTACGGAGGATGGGGAAGCAGTTGGAAGCCCAATTCATTGAATTTGGTCATCGTTTTGATTGACTTGTGGCACGGTGCATTGTCTTGATGAGAGATGACTTTCTTCTTCTTCATGTGTGAGCGTTTTTTTGCTATTTCGGCCTTCAAACGATCCAATAACACCGTGTAGTAGTCGCTATTGATGGTTTTTCCTTTTTCGAGGTAGTCAATGAAAATTATACCATTCACATCCCAGAATACGGACGCCATCACTTTTCCGGCCGACTGTTGTGTTTTTGGACGCTTCGGGCGGCTTTCACCGGTCGTACGCCATTCAGCTGACTGCCGACGTGACTCCGGAGTGAAACAGTGAATCCATGTTTCGTCCACTGTCACATATCGACGCAAAAAATCCTGTTTATTGCGAGTAAACAGTGCCAAACAGCTCTCTGAATCATTGATACGTTGTTGCTTTTGTTCCATTGTGAGCAAACGCGGCACCCATTTGGAAAAAACCTTTTTCATAGCCAATTTTTGGTGCAAAATAGTAAATGCACTACCAGTTGATATATTCACCATCTTAGCTATCTCGCGCACTTTCATTTTGCGGTCACCCAACACGATTTTCAATACTTGCTTGGTGTTTTCGGGAGTTACTGCCTCATTTGGCCGACCCGAACGTTCCGCATCATTTGTACCAGCACGACCGCGTTTGAAGTCAGCATACCACCGACAAATGGTTGTTTTCGACGGAGTAGAGTCCGGATAACGTTTTTCAAGCCATTGCTGAGCTTGAACAGTATTTTTTCCCATTAGAAAACAATGTTTTATCAACACACGAAACTCGTTTTGGTCCATTTTTTCACGATTTTTCTATAGCTTTCTTGGTTATGCTTCGAATTACATCAAATTTTGACACATGTTATGCTTCGAATTACATCAAATTTTGACACATCTCATCTATAGGTTGGTACTTCTGAACCTTGGTATATACATGGCATTATTAGCGCCATCTCTACGCTAGTCCCGGGACTTATTGAACGATGAGTTAAGTTGTTGCTTGATTTCAATAAATCTTGTGGCGAAGCTTCACAAAAGGTAATTTTTATTATAATTTTTTGAAGTAACAAATAACAATAAGTAGTAAGAATTAATTAATTTACATATTTTTATGAACTTTGACAAATAAGTAGACTGTCATCTTTGCTGTCAGTATGGAAACAATCACAGCATGAAAACCATGAAATATTATTCAATTCATAAGCCACATTTACAATAGAAAATTTAAATTGTCCAGATTTATTTGAACAGAACTGTATATTCAATTGCTGTTAAAGTCGTTATATTTAGAATTATTATTATTATTATCTCCACCAAAAGTTCCACAAATTGGGAGAGAGAGAAGAAGAATTCCACTGCAGCCGTTTGGTGGAAATAAAGTTATCACTGAGTAAAATAAAAAGTTGTATGGGATTTGTAACTTGTAAATGATCCATATTTCAAGGCAAATAGATATCTTTATTATAAAAAAAGAAAACTTAGATGGGTGGATACATTATTGATAGATTTTGTGAAATAATTAATTATTATTGTGTAATAAATAACTGTTACTTGCGTAAGTACCAAGTATACACGTCATATTATAACCTCGGTACTTCTTAATTGATTGCCTCTACAGTAGGAATTAAAGCTAATTTTCAATAAAAAATTGTTGAATTTTTTAAGTAGGTATATTTATACTAACTATTTATATTGTTTAATTATTCAGTAAAGATAAGACCACTCATCGGAAATCTCATTAATGCTGAAGGATAATGTGACATTTTGTTGTTTTTTGTGTTTTTTTCAAGGTAATAGAACCTCAGCAACTGTAATAAGATAAAAAATTAAATTTTTTTAAAGCGTTGTATGTATAGAGCACGCAGTTCTTTTTCGAATTGTAATATTCTGGTTGAATTCGTTTTTTTTGAAGTATTTTTTTGAATCAAACATAAATTTAAAAAAAGTCAGTACTTAATCCACCTTTTATAAAATCTGTTGGTATTATTATTTAAACCTTGAGAAAAATGAACATCTATACAAGCTGAAGTGCTCTACATTATTTTGTTGAGTTGTGAAAAATTAAACCTACATGAGGCGATAGGAAAGAGGATATGTTCAAGGTAACATGACAAGAGTTGACTGGATTTTCTTATCATGAATTGTTCATTACTCAACAAAATATTTTTAAAATTTTGCATTGGATTTAATCCTTAATTTTTATCTTGATGCTATGTTATATGATATCCTGTATTTTTGTTTACACTTATGCACCTCATTAAGAAGCGTGTGTGCTATTATATCACTTGTCCATATTATAAGACAATAATATAAGTAACAGTCCTTATAACTTATGAGTTAATAATGATAATTATGACAATATGATAATAATTTATTATGACAATCTTGTCAAACCAGGACACGACAGCAAAAAGATATTATATAATGAGTGTTGGGAAAGAAAATTGCCTTAACTAGGTTCCTATAAATTATGAATGCATTCACAGTTCGAATTGCAGTAATAAAAAACGGGTTTATTTTATTATTCTGTGTTCTAAGAACTAGATTGTGTTTTTTATATATTATAATGTAGAGTATTTAACAAAAAAATGTACGTCATAGTTTTGTTATTCTCATTTGATTCCCGGTCGAGGTGTTGAAGAAAATTTTCTGGTTTTGTGTATCTTGTTCATTAACGATTAATTTTAACCCCTCCCCCTGTAACTTTTCTTCAAATTTTGAAAAATATAGGCTTGATGACATTGACACAACATAGTATAATAAAAAAAAGTAACAGCATTTTTCACTCTTACTGGGGCAGCTGTATTGGTTCTTTATTGTTTATCACAGTGGGCCGTATGATTTCCCTTTCGTTAAAAAACTCACTAAGGCGTCCTTATCTAAACACCAAATTGATTAGTTTTATTCTGACATTTTTCTCATAACAATCCATGACTTTAAGAAGCTTTATTTGACAATTTTTTTCATTGCTTCCAGGCTAGACAGATTGTTCATTCTGCTAGAAAACGGCAGCTCATCCGTAACCAGGTCGGTGGCTGCCAAACAGCTGGGTGAAGTACAGAGGCTTCATCCGCACGAATTGAACACCTTACTGAACCGGGTTACCACTTACCTCAAATCATCGAGTTGGGAAACACGAATCGCCGCTTCAGAGGCTGTTCGTGCTATTGTGCAAAATGTTCCCGAATGGGATCCCAAAGGCATCGATGTTAAGCCAGGTGGGATTTTAAATTTAGTATTCCCCAAACAGGTCTTGATGGATTTTTTTTTTTCTAGATTCGAGTATTAAAGAGGAATTTTGTACGTGGACTGGAAGGCTCAAGTTTAGCCAGTTTGACATGGGTAAGGTGCTTCAAAATGGATCACACCTGATGGCATCTGAAGGAACGGAGTTTGATATGGAAGATGACATGGTTCCTGGTAAGGAGATTTGTTTCACTGGGTGCTATTCTCGATTTTATTTACTTGTAAAACTTCGTTAGCAAACTTATCTGAATAAGTCAGCATTTTTTTACATAAGAGGTTGAAAAAATTAATGTGCATTTTTGTATTTTCATTTTAAAGGGCCCGGTTTCAAGGAAAAAATGGCAAAACAACGACAATTACTGAATTCCAAGCTGGGTTTGGATGTAGCGAGTAAACTGGGAATAGATACGAGTAATTTATTTACCAACGATGACTTGGTAAACACGCAAGAGAAAAATGAAAATAGTGTGCAGAGGGTAAGAAGAAAAAAAACTTATCAGTTGTAATCAAATTTATTTACTGCTCGTGTTGATTTAAAATTTTTAGAAACCACTGCAAGACGTAATAACTATGAGGAAAGAAGGACTCAGTTCTAGGGAAATGAATCGAGCGAAACGTAAGGCCCGTCAGGCGTTCAGTAAACAAAGATCTCGAGATAATTCAGATGAATCACTCACAAACGGTGATGAACCTGACAAGAAACGTGTCAAGGTCGAGATTAAAGAAGAAAACAACAGTATTTTAGGTATGTGTATTGATGTTATCCTCAATTTTTGTGGACTGAATTTATAACAGTGTTAACCAATAGAGTCTAAGCTTAAATATGACAACAATTTCAATTTTTAGACGTAGATTATGGCAATACAGGCGATTGGCCTTTGGAATGTTTCTGTGACCAATTGAGCCAAGATTTATTCAGTACTAGCTGGGAAACGAGGCATGGAGTCGCGACGGCGTTGAGGGAAGTATTGACCGTTCATGGCAGAGGAGCTGGACGATCTGTGAATATTCCATTTGATCAGGTATGTACCAATACCAGCCTATTATTATGTTATACAGGTACAATGACTAGTGAACACTATGAAGATTCATAATTTTTTGTTTCAGATGGAGACGGCACATCAAGAATGGCTGGAAGACATCTCCATCAGGCTGCTGTGCGTCTTGGCCCTCGATCGATTCGGTGATTTCGTTTCTGACGCTGTGGTGGCCCCCGTTCGCGAAACCTGCGCCCAAGCCCTTTGTGCGGTCATCAAGCTCATGAACACGGACGGCTGTCGCGGAGTCCTGGCGATACTCCTGCAACTCCTCTCCTACCAAGAATGGGAAGCTCGTCACGGAGGCCTATTAGGTCTTAAATACATGCTGGCAGTCCGGGAAGATCTCGTCAACACGTTGATCCCGGAGGCTTTTCCGTTCATCCTGCAAGGGTTATCTGATATGGTGGACGATGTTGCTGCGGTGGCGGCTTCCGCTTTGATACCAGTAGCCGAACGGTTGGTAGAACTAGTGCCGGACTCGGTTCCGGTGGTGGTGGCGAAGTTGTGGGATTTATTAGCGGAGCAGGACGAGCTTGCCGCCGCTTGTAACAGTTTTATGGGCTTGTTGGCGACATTGCTCAGTTTACCCCAAGCGCAGGTGCTTTTGCCCCCTCAGCCGTTGATTGAGGTAAGTGTATTTATACCAAGTGTATATTTGAATATATTTTATTACAATATCTTGAATTTATCTTTCAGGTTGTTCCTCGATTGTGGCCATTTTTAAGTCATAGTGGTTCTTCAGTTCGCAGAGCTACACTTCAAACTCTGTTCACTCTCACCAGACGTACGCTCGATGGCTCTCCCATAAGCTGGGACGCTCAGCTATTACAAGACGCCTTGAGGCACGTCTACCAACGAGTTCTGATCGAACCGCAGAGTGAAGTGAGATCTGTCGCCGAGAAAGTGTGGAGCCATCTAGTCTTGAATTCGGGACTAGTTGAATTGCTGCACGCAGCCTGTCCGTTCATAACTGTCTGGTTGTTTTTATGTATGCAGCCTTGTAAGGTCGCTTTTGATCAGAATTTTCTTATACATGCCAAAACGCAGAGGAAGAAGAATAACATCGATGGTCTGCACAATTTCGATCATCACATTGTGCCGCTTAAATTGTTTATCGGAGGTAAGTTGGATTTTTTTTCAATAGACAGCGTGAACCAATTACATTTATTTTAGGTAGTGAAACAACTCCGATTGCTGTTCGAGAAGCAAATGCGATCTCGGTTAGATGCATGTGCGCAAGAATGCTAGGACTGCTTTCATCAGTCATTGTGAAACCTGCTCCCGGAGTAGAGTACACTCCCGGGATCGAAACACCAATCGAGTGTTACGAAAAAGTACTTCTAGTCCACGTTAACTCGAAATCTGCACTGCAACGTATGATGGCGGGCCTGATCATTTCCGAATGGGCTAAATACGATGAAAACACCAAAGACTGCCCGGATAACCTCAAACAAAGAATGTACACCTGTCTGAACGAGTGCGTGTATTTCGATGAAATAGCTGTTAGCTTCACCAGATTGGCACAAGAAACAAACGATTTCTTAGCGACGTTGAAGCATTATGAAGTTCCTGTTAATTACGAAAATGACAGTGTGTTCACCTTGCAGCATATTCAAGAATTGACCGGACCGAATATGCAACAGACTCTAGTCAGGATTAAACTGAAGCAAAAGATTAAAGATAGCCTCGAAGAGAGGAGAAAAAGTATTCAGACTTCTGTGATTCAAATCAGCGATGATCAGTTGAGGCTTAGCGTTAGCACTCTAGGTAATGTAATTATTATTTTATTTAACACTATCTGCAATTTAAGGCAGTAAATAAGTACATTTTTTGTTCTCTTAATATGTTACAGCTGCTCTTTCTGGTGCAGTGGTGATGTTTGGAGCTCTACCAGAAAAATTGACACCGGTAGTTAAACCTCTTATGGAATCCGTTCGACGTGAAAGCGATGAATATCTCCAAGATATAACAGCAAAACATTTAGCGAAATTGCTAGATCAGTGTCAGGGAAGAACGCCTTGCCCAAACGATAAAATAATTTCCAACCTTTGCACGTTCTTACGTTGCGATCCAGAATTTACGCCGGTAATACGTCAGTCCCAGCCAGAAAACGGCCCGAATGACGAAATCAACTGGATAAAACCGGGAAAGTATCAGGGGATCATCACACTGAATAACCAGCAGAAGAGTGCCGAGAAAGCTGCTTTTAGGCGTTCAAATAGCACCGGCAGGGGTCCAGGTCGACCTCCGGCAACGGACATTTCTCTAGAGGAACTTTTCAAAGAAGAAGATGAAGCTCAGAAAGGTAAATAAGTGATGAAAACTTTTGAGAGATTTTTTACCTTTCCTTTCTCCTTTTTTTAGGTAATCGCATTCAGAGAAGGGGTGCTATGTTGGCTCTCAAGGAAATTACTGCCTATTTTGGAAGTCTCCTTTCAGAAAAACTCCCGAAGCTATGGGACTTGATGATCGGTAAACTTGAAAGTACCGTCGATCCGACTAATTTTCATGCAGACACTTTATACGAGAGAGACAATGAAGCGGAACAGCTGCTGTGGACTTTACAAGTTTTAGAAGTAACCTGTGGTAGTTTGTGCAAGGATCTTCTACCGGAAGTACTTTCCAAAGCTTTGCTACGATTGTGCGTCCTTTTATCTCATCCGTACCGGGCCATCCGGCATTTAGCCAGTCGATGTTTAGCGGCGTTCGCTAAATTAGATTCGGTCGCCGTTTTAGAATTAGTTGTAGAACACGTCCTGCCTAAATTAGGTGCCACCGACTGTGATATAGACAGAGAGGGAGCAGTGGAAGCGATTGCTTGCATCGTCGAAGCCCTGCAATTCAACATTGTCCCCTTTGTGGTTTTACTCGTTGTGCCATTGCTAGGTCGAATGTCCGACCAGAATACCTCTGTTAGACTTATGGGAACGCACAGTTTCGCAACGTTAGTGCAACTGATGCCACTGGATGGCGGTGTACCGGAACCGCCCACTTTGAAGATCAGCACTTTGAACGATAAGCGAGAGAAAGAGCGGCAATTTTTGCAGCAACTGTTGACACCTTCGACCATACCGGATTATAGAGTCCCTGTACCGATCACCGCTGAACTGAGAAGTTATCAACAAGCCGGAGTGAATTGGTTGGCGTTCTTGAATAAGTACAAACTGCACGGTATTCTTTGCGATGATATGGGCCTTGGCAAAACTTTACAAAGTATTTGTATTTTGGCCGGAGACCATTATCATAGAGAAAAGAAATTTCAAGAAACCAAGTCACCAGATTGCGCTCCCATGCCCTCTTTGGTTATATGTCCTCCCACTTTGACAGGTAAGCATGAATTTTAAATTCTGATTTGAAATGTTCTTATTTCTGGTACAAAAAGTCTATTTTTTATTTAGAGAGACGTGTCAAACAGCTGTCCCATTGGTAGCCTGTGCAAGCTTAAAACTTTAATGAAGGTCTAAATTTTTATTTAAATTTATCCCGCCCTTAATTTCTTTGAACATAAGAGTTTAAAGAGTTTAAATTAAACTTATCCAGCTCTGAAACTCTAGAGAATGTTTGAACTGATTGAAAATACTTCCAGAGATAATGAAATTAACCAATTATTGAGAGAAAAGGAGACATTACAAAAATCAACAGGTTTTGCTGTGAAAAAATTAAAGTTCCACCTTGTTCATTAAAATGAGCCAGATTCTAAAATGGAATAATAGTCTAGGAAAGAACTTGATAAAGAAAACTTAGTAATTATTAGGGTAGTTTTTGAAAAAATATTGAAAAATAGATCTAAATTTTGTTTTCTTAAGGCACCCCTACAAAGATATTACTTCTTAAAGTGTTAAGGGTTGAAAATAAACTTTTGCAATAACTTTTTTATTGGTTGAACTAATAAAAATATTGCAGTAACAAAATTTAACCAACTTGATCAGTTTTTAGTCCCTAGAATTTTGACTTGGGGAAGTCTCTCTAAATAAAAAAAATTACTCTATTGAGACTCTTATTAAAATATGAATCATTATTTTAAGGTCACTGGGTATACGAAGTGGAGAAGTTCTTATCGTTTAAATATCTCAAACCTCTGCAGTACAACGGGTCGCCGACCGAACGAGAAAAATTGCGACTGAAATTTAAACGTCACAACTTAATTGTTGCCTCCTACGATATCGTCCGAAAAGACATAAATTTCTTTTCTTCGTTCAAGTGGAACTATATTATCCTGGACGAGGGTCACGTGATTAAAAATGGCAAAACGAGAACCAGCATAGCGATAAAGAACTTGACAGCCAACCACCGATTGATCCTTAGCGGAACTCCCATACAGAATAACGTGCTGGAATTGTGGAGTTTGTTTGACTTTCTAATGCCCGGATTCTTGGGCACGGAAAAACAGTTCACTGCGAGATATTCCAGACCCATATTGGCCAGCAGAGACCCGAAATGTTCAGCTAAAGATCAAGAGGCGGGTGCTTTGGCGATGGAAGCACTTCACAGACAGGTGTTACCGTTTCTCTTGAGACGGATGAAAGAAGACGTACTGGATGACTTACCCCCGAAAATAACGCAGGATTATTATTGTGATTTGAGTCCTTTACAGGAACAGCTTTATGAAGATTTTTCCAAATCACAGGCTCATCAAACTTTGCAAGTAAGTCTCTTTGAGAATAACCATTTACGGTGAGTTTCTTATTTGAAAATATATTTTTTTAGGAATCGATATCGTCTGGAGCCACAGCGAGTTCAATGCAGGGAAACACTCACATATTTCAAGCTTTACGTTATCTGCAAAATGTTTGTAATCATCCGAAATTAGTTCTTAACAGCGCTCACCCTCAGTACAATGCGATTCTGGCACAATTGCAGCATCAAAATTCTAGATTGGAAGACATTAATCATTCTGCGAAATTGCCTGCTTTAAAGTATGTTTTCCTAGTTTAAAGTCTTTCATTATTTACTACAAAATTCTGTTTCAGGCAATTACTTCAGGACTGCGGAATAGGAACTCCCGAGGCACAATCTACCTCGGATTTAGTTATCATTAACCAGCACAGGGCTCTGATTTTTTGTCAGTTAAAAGCCATGCTGGATATAATCGAGAATGATCTTTTCAAAAATTATATGCCAGGTGTGACGTATCTTCGACTAGATGGGTCGATTCCACCCACTCAGAGACATTCGGTTGTTACAAGGTAATCAAGAAGAAAAGCTCGCAGCACGAAATACTCAGTGTGGTAATATTTTGATTGTAGATTTAATAACGATCCTTCAATTGACGTTTTGCTTTTGACAACACAAGTTGGTGGATTGGGACTGAATTTGACGGGAGCAGACACGGTAATATTTGTCGAACACGATTGGAATCCGATGAAAGATCTGCAAGCTATGGACAGGGCGCACAGAATTGGTCAGAGGAAAGTCGTGAACGTATACAGGTTGATCACAAGATGCACTTTGGAAGAAAAAATTATGGGGTACGCTTTAATAATTTGAAAACGTTTATTTTGAAGCGACATGATTCTTCTTTTTTCAGTTTGCAGAAGTTTAAAGTGCAGACAGCGAACACTATAATCAGCAGTGAAAACAGTCATTTGGAGACGATGGGTACAGACCAACTTCTGGACTTGTTCTCCAATAAGCCGAGCTCGATTTGTGAAGCCGGAACGTCGAACCAGAAGTCTGGTACAGGAGTGAAGGCGATATTGGAGACGTTGCCGGATTTGTGGGATCAGAAACAGTACGAGGACGAGTACGATCTGACCCAGTTTATTTCAAAACTGAAGTAGTTCAGGTTAGTCTTGAATTTAAATTATTATAAAGTGTCCTTTAAAATATTTGCAACAACATTCGTGTGCCCATATTATGGAGAAATGGTGATGATACTTGACTTGTTACATTTGTCAATAACTCAGATGTGGTGATTTCTTTGTGAATAAGGACTTGGGATCTTTTAAATATTTTTACCACAGTGGTTATTATCCATCTCGACTTTATAATAATGTTATTTTATTTTGTAATTTTTAAATAAACTATACAATCATTTAAACGAGTTACAAAGTAAAGCTCCAGAATAAACACAGCAAACTATTACCCCCTAAAAGTCGTGTAATGGTTTTGGAACATCAGCTGTTGTAGTCTTCTTCTTTATTTGTTCGTGACCTGCGAGAATCAGAATCTAGACTCTGACTCTACAGTAAGATGAGCGCAATTGTTTGTGACAGTTCATTGACACGACAGTGTTAGTTGATGTTTCTAGAGTCCCTCTTAACCACCTCTATAAGAGACGGGCTCGTCGACGGAAATCAGTACAATTGTGCAAGTGAATCAGAGAAGAGAACCAGTCATGTTTATGTAGTTATAACTTCTAACTGTTTGGTTAATAAGAGAAAGTGACAAGTGAAGTGAATTTGGACAGAAGAAGAGATTATTTTGTGTATTACCAACAATAAATGAACTATAGACTGTCCAATTATTGTACAGCTTATTGCGAAAATAAAGTGAAAGCCGTTACAATAAGAATTAACAGCTGACAACTTTGGAAGAATTCTGAAGACAAATGTGATTTTTCTGTGGTCTATAAATCGCTAAATATGTCAATGAGATTTTAAGCTAGAAATTTTATTTTAATAGCTAAAGAGAATTTTATACTTCAAAACATGATTGCTTTTATTAAACCTTTATTCCAGGTATCTTTAGACTCTTGAACTCCCTTTTACACCCTTCAATGGGGCACAATAGATCTCAACAGGTCGCAGTGCACACCTACAGAAGGCCTCTAAAATTACCCCTCCTTTCCTCTCAATACACATGACACACAAATATTTAGGTAAATATTTGGTTGTATCACAATAATTGTAAAAAAATCAACTAAATATTAAAATATTATTTATTAGTGATTATCACTGGATGAATAAAAAGCAATCTATTGCAGTGGGTATTATAAAGGCTCATTAAGATAACGGGCAGTTATTTGTGAGGGTTTTAATTCGTCAATCAATTTTTATTAACATTTTTGTAATCACTCTCGTAAAGAGAATAGATAAATTGCAATATTTTCCACACAGAGTCGATACCTTCATCAGAAATTTGGTCTTTGAGCTAATGGGCCTCTATAATACCCACTAAGACAGTGGGGTCCGGTTGCACAAACGTTAATTAAGGATCTGTCAGATAATTGTAGCATTGACCGGAGTAACGTTGTAACTTACATTTTTACAGGAGGTGCAAAAAATGAACCTTGCAAGGTTATTGAATGGATAGTTTTCATTTGTCGATTCTTAAAATATCATTTAAATATGGTTAAAGGGAAATCATACAAAACTTACCTTTTTGGTGGAAGCATTCTGCCTATTGAAACCTACTGAAGTGGAAAAATCACTCCAAAAAATTATGTAAGTTACAACGTTACTCCGGCCAAGGCTCCAATTACTGATTATAAAATGCTGTGCATTATCAACATATTGGTCTGATATTACTGGAAATGTATTTTACTCCCGTTTAGAAGAGTTAATTACCGATAAAAAATAAAAAATCATTAAATATATTCACCATGTTTTCAAAATTTTCAATTTAAAATCAGTAATTTTCAGACAGAACATTAATTAACGTTTGTGCAATCGATCCTGGGTATTATAAAGGTCCATTAGCTTAATGGGCAAGTTTCTGTGGCCGTTTCTGAAGAAGATATCGAGCGTAAGTGGAAAATATAGCAATTTATCTATTCTCGGCATAAAAGTGACCACAAAAATGTTAATAAAAATTGTTTGATGTTGATATTAGCATCAAAAATGGTTACAGAACACAGGTTAATGAGTCGTTACGAAAGCCCATTAAGTTAACGGGCAGATTTCTGTGGCCGTTTCATAAGAAAGTATTACCCCTGGGTGGAAAATATAGCAATTTCTTTCTTGGCATGAAAGGGATTGCATAAATGTTTATGAAGTTAATTTGATGTCGATATTAAATTAACTCTAAAAACTGTCACAGAAATCTGCCCATTGGCTTAATGGGTTTTTGTAATACCCACTGTTCTTTATAATACCCGTGTTACAGTGGGTATTATAAAAGCTCATTTAGCTAACAGGCAGATTTCTGTGGCAATTTCTGAAGAAGGTATCGACTCTAGGTAGAAAATATTGCAATTTAGTTATTCTTATTATTATTCCCTATAAAAGGGATTACAAAAATGTTATTAAAAGTAATTTGACGTTAAAAGGCCCATTAAGTTAACGGGCAGATTTCTGTGGCCGTTTTCAAAGCTAATATCGACGTCAAACTACTTCCATTAACATTTTTGTAATCCCTTTATGGCCAAGAATTATGAAATTGCAATATTTTCCACCTAGAGTTGATACCTTCTCAGAAATCTGCCCGTTAGCTTAATGAGCTTTTATAATACACACTGTTACTAAAGCCAGTATTATAAAGGTCCATTAAGATAACGGTCAGATTTCTGATACCATTTTTAAAGCTAATATTGACGTTAAATAACTTTTATTAACATTTTTGTAATCCCTTTCATGACAAGAATCACTAAATTGCTATATTTTCCACCAATGGTCGATACCTTTTCTAGAAACGACCCCAGAAATCTGCCCATTAATTTAATGAGCCTTTACAACACGGCTACAAATATTTCACGGTTTATAAAAGTAAATAAATCCGACATCACTTGACAATTTATTATGCTGAGATATGCAGGTCGGTAGATCAGATAAACACTGACAATTTTATTTGATATCTTTACTCATAATATTCTACAAAATATCAAGCTTCTAATATACAGAGTGTTTCAAAACATGTGTCAGAAAATAAAAGGTGTGATTACTGGCTCATTCTAAGCAAAAAAGTTCCCATTAACTGGGACCGTTTGTCCCTAGTCTCTACGACACTGGGAAAAATAGGTATTTTGAAAGGACATTTTAAAAAGCCACTGTTTTCTATGTAAAAAAAAAATATTTTCTGGTCAAAAGCTCCAACTCATACCCTTCATTTTATGATGAAAAAAGTAGCAAAATGGCAGAAAACAATTATTTCACAAAACTAAGCAAATATCAATAAAGCAACAAAAATCATAACAGTTATGGCCTCTTACGGTAATTCAGAATGCTGTTTTCCTCGAAAACTGTTCACATTAGAGCTTTTGACAAAGTATATTTTTGATTAAGATGTGTAAGTGCGGACACTTCTGTATCTCAAACCATTCCTGAGATATCTCTAAAAACTGAAAAAAAAACATATTTTTTGCCACAGGGAATTCCACCTTTTATTTTCTGACACAAAGGTTTAAAATACACTGTATTTATTGTACAAAGCATTCCACTTTATATGCAACATCTGAAAGGTTGTAGGTCATTTCCATAACTAATAAAATAATGAGACTTAGAGTAGGGTTGTAACTAAACTGCTCAACAAATGAAACGTTACATGACCAAATTTGCCCTAACTTTGGCACTGATAAAATTTGGATTGTTTCGATCAATTCAATTTTTGTTTCGAGGGTTCACTAGTTCAATCCCTTCTTTATCAGTCCGTATGTTTGCAAGAACTTGGTACTTCACACAAAGTTTATATAGGGTGGTAAATAAAACAGTTCAAAATCTCATAAAGTTCAGCTTGCTCCCATTTGATCAAAGATTTTTCTTTTTAAATTTCAACACAAAGATCATGAAGATGGACCTCATATCTCGAAACGGTTTTCGAATTTTCCGATTATTTCTTTTATTTACAGGGTGATCTCAAAATAACTACTTTTTGGTGTGGCAATGATAACTTTGTTACCCGTGACTCGATTTTCAAAATGTAGGGCTCATTTTAAAGCTAAAGCTTCAAGCAAGAACACGCAAGATTGATAATTGCCTAAGGACAAAAATTGAAAATACAGGGTTGTATTAAAACTAACCCAAACCTGAATGGCTTCCGAAATCTGGTATTAAGGAAAATTTTAAATAAAGTCAAGTTGCTTTCAAACAAACCATTCATTCTGAATACTTCAAGATGTTCTTCGCTTGCATGAGTTAAGAATTGTTGACATAAGAACAAAATTACAACTTCGTGTTTTCGAAGTGAAAATCGTCATTTTTCAAGTTGAAGGCCCTGTACAACGAAAACGGCTGAAGATAGAGAAAAACGGCTTACATGTCCATATTTTACTTTTTCATGTACTATTCTATGGTATAGAAACATTTGTACTTTCTTTGATTTTTTTATTTGGCGACGCGTGGAGAAATCTCAGAATTTTTCAAATTTTTAATCATCCTGTATAAACATTTTATCTACATCATGGGATAGTACATGAAAAGTTAAAATAGGGACATGTAAGCCGTTTTTCTCTATCTTGAACCGTTTTCAATGTACAGGGCCTTGAACTTGAAAAATGACGATTTTCACTTGTTTATAACTCAAAAACTACTGAACTTAAACACCAACTGTAAAAGCCAATCTTATTTCCTCTTCTCAGATAATCTAAAACTGCAATAACATGGGAGCATTCCATTTAAAAAAACATAACTTTGATATGTCACTGTCATATGGGACACTCTGTATACTCCAAAATAATTTTAAATTATGGCCATTGTGATTCTGTACTTGAATTTTTAAAAAGTTTTCTGAAAAGGTGCATCGTTTGGCCTACAGAGACCGCTTCGAATGAGCTGGGACACCCTGTATTTTGTCGGACCTCCCCTGCCTCTTTTATAACTGCCGTAACTCTTCTTGGCATTCCCTCCACCAGATGATGTAAAAAATTCTGGGGAGTAGCTTCCCATTCTTCCTGTATAGCTATCACCAAATCATCCAAATTATCCATTTGTCCTTCCCTTTCTTTAGGATTTTTTTTTCATTCTGCTCCAAACATGCTCAAGCGGATTTATATATCCGGAGAAGGGTGGTCAATTGATTCTTACAATAAATAAAACAGTTTTATCAGCCGTCAAACAACAATCAATAATAGTGACATCCATATGATAAACAATAAGCCTAATAATAACAAAGCGGCTACCTCATTCGAAAACACGAAGTTGTAATTTTGTTCTTATGTCAACAATTCTTAACTCATGCAAGCGAAGAACATCTTGAAGTATTCAGAATGAATGGTTTGTTTGAAAGCAACTTGACTTTATTTAAAATTTTCCTTAATACCAGATTTCGGAAGCCATTCAGATTTGGGTTAGTTTTAATACAACCCTGTATTTTCAATTTTTGTCCTTAGGCGATTATCAATCTTGCGTGTTCTTGCTTGAAGCTTTAGCTTTAAAATGAGCCCTACATTTTGAAAATCGAGTCACGGGTAACAAAGTTATCATTGCCACACCAAAAAGTAGTTATTTTGAGATCACCCTGTAAATAAAAGAAATAATCGGAAAGTTCGAAAACCGTTTCGAGATATGAGGTCCATCTTCATGATCTTTGTGTTGAAATTTAAAAAGAAAAATCTTTAATCAAATGGGAGCAAGCTGAACTTTCTGAGATTTTGAACTGTTTTATCTACCACCCTATATAAACTTTGTGTGAAGTACCAAGTTCTTGCAAACATACGGACTGATAAACAAGGGATTGAACTAGTGAACCCTCGAAACAAAAATTGAATTGCTCGAAACAATCCAAATTTTATCAGTGCCAAAGTTAGGGCAAATTTGGTCATGTAACGTTTCATTTGTTGAGCAGTTTAGTTGAATACTAAGAGACTAGCAACAATACTTCTAGCACTACATTCATTATTGGCAATCTTTTAAACAATAAAATGTTTAGTAGCGACTATTTTTAATAGTGTGCTATTAGTGGCCACTAAATTTATTAATATGACTGACAGTAGTTATTATGCTAAACATTGCTGATACATCTCGAATACAACCAGAGTCCTATTCCAGAAAAAAACTTTACAACTTGCTCTTTGAACTTTTCAATTTTTGAAAAAGCAGAAAATTTGTGGTCCACAATCAGTCCGGTTAATTTAGCCTGTATATTTTGAAAAATACTAAACATAATTTTTTGTAAATACGGTTTGAAATTCATGAATTAAGTTCAACTTTGAAAACATAAAATAAACCAATTCCAAGTTTTCCTGTAAAATATTGTAAACACTAATTTTTTTTAAATTTAGATATCCCAAAAATTATAAATATCAAAATTTTCAAAATTAAAAAGCGTCCAAAACTCTGTTTTTTTAATGGCAGGTACCAAATTTTATTATGATAATCGATGTAGAACTAAATTTGAGATGAACTTATTAAAACATGTCGACAATATAAAATTATTACCTAATTAATTAATTATAATTAGGTACCTACCTACGATTTAAAATTTTGATTAAGAGATACATCATGCTTTAGAATGTTAATAATTATGAGTCCTTTAAAGAAATTACATCCCTCTAGAAGATGATTAACTACCTTTTCTGAATATCCGGAATATGAATGTAATTCCAAACAAGATACAAAGAGTAGATATTTGCTTTGGAACTGGTTCAAGACCATTTCCCCTTACAAAACAGGTCAGGTTTAGCTCGACCTACATTTCAGGTAAATTATGTCATCAAATTGAATTGGGTCGGCATACCCTTGACCTACTTAGCCCTGCATTGATTTTCCATGGTTACCAACAGGTGGTCGGGTCGACCTATTTAGCAAAACTCTCTTTTCATAAATCCTACTGCTGGAGAGACCGTTCCGAACTGGGGAAGCTGTTTATAAACTTTCTACAAGTTTTATTAGAAAGTTAGAAATTTACGAATTTAGTCCCTTTGAGATTTTGAGAGATCAATCTTTCTGGTGAACGAGAATTCTCTGGTATCTTGTTTGTCGTATACTGTAATAATAGGGAATATGCTGTGTTCCAAGCGGTTTTGAGAAAGAATGTAACATTTTTAAAATTGAATTTAGAAACTTTTTGATACTTTACGTTTCCTAAATTATTTGTTACATTTTTGAAAAGGAACCTTTTACTTTTTTACACATCTATCTCTGAAGTAATATCTGTTTCTTGGTCTTTTATTATAAACACCTGGTTTTATAAACCTGGTTCTTTGAAATATTCAATCTCTTGCAGTTTTCTGCATAATTTAAGAAAACAGTTGCTCTAATAATTAGAAAACATAAAGAAATACGAAATAAAAGTAAATAATTTTTAGATTGCAAATGAGCACTGGTTTGAGAAACTTGGAATTCGTTTTTTAATTATTGCACCAGGGTTTAACTGAAGTTTTGAGGAAAAAAACTACAATAATTTTGCTTATTTATGCAAAAGTCCCTGTCTATTCAAGCTCAGAATGCCCTTGCCAAAATATAACCAGTTACAGGCCACAGGAGAGTTTTGAAAATCTAAAGGTTTTGCTGCTAGACACCTACCTGTAGTAGAATATATTTTAATAGTCAAAAAAAAGTCAAACAATTATTGTCATTGTTCCTAAGCATCTGAATTGTTTTCTTTGATTTTCTCTAATTCACTATGAATCGTTCTAATGCTTATTTCAGTTTTAGGGCTGTTGAAATAAGCATTCAAATTTTTGGTTAAAAAAACCTTTAACATCAACAATTCAAAATTGAATCCTTTCTTGAGCTTGTAAAAAAAAGCGGAATTATTAGTAGTGTTAAGTTATATTTTTTATATAATTTCATTCTAATTAATTAATTTATAATTTTAATTTCTTTTCAGGAATATTGTGTCAACTTTTCGTTTTACAAAGGAAAAATATTACCAAAGAGTTTTTGCTTTCTAGGTACCTTCAATTTATTTATTGTAGTTTTAATGAATATTGTAGAGTGTAGATGCCAATAATAAATCAATGAGCAATCCTGTTGTAGTTTATAACGAAAGTTTAAATGTAAATCGATGTAGTTACATGTAATTTACATTTAGTTGTACTAGGTGATGTAAAATTTAGATAAACAAATAAAATTAGAATATTCATTGCCAATGACATTAATTTAAATTTTGCAAATCAGTAATTGTCAATTTTTATTTATTTGACTAGTCACCTCTCACCTAGCCTGTTAACTGAATTTATCAACCTTTTGAAAGATCCTTAACTTATTTTCAGTAAGAAGGTTCAAAATTCTGCAAGCAATAATAATTATTGTTTAGGTATTTATTTTTTAAATAACCCATTTTTATTCTTACTTTTTAAGAATAAGAAGTAATAATTTTGCAAAACAGATTGGATGATATTGTCCTTCTCTGGTTAATTTTACTTCATTGTTATTATTGTTGAATTATTTTTTAGTATGTATGTATTTTGAGTTAATTTCTTGTTAACCAGAAAATAAATCATGTTGAAATGGACCATATTAAGTTAGTAAATTTATTAATACTATTCGACAATAAGTTTTTACAAAAATTTATTGCAAGCAGTGTAAATGATGGTAGTCATCGGGTGTGTTCCTTGTTCAAATCAATCAATTGTTCAAAAATTTAATTGGAAAATGTCCTTTTTTTATTTGTATTTTATCATAATTTCTATTTTTTTCTTGTTACCGTACTAAATAAACTGAAACAAGTAGACAAATCCAAATGAGCAAGGAATAGTGTTGTATCATGTTTAATATAATAATTATGAAAATTGTTTAATGAAGGTAACATGTACGTATTACATAGAAGACTTTCAGCCCTAATTTCATTATAATTATCCATTGATATAATTATATATTCGTAAATGTTTATTTTCATATAAATACTATAATGTATCATATTATTTATTTTACATATTGTAATTATATCTGCTTCATTTATTATTATTGTATTAGTTTTTCATGTACCTAATGCTTCTTATAAAAAGCAATAAAATATATTGTTTCAAAGGGTCTTTATTATTCATAACTTGGGAGGTAAAAAGAAAAAATCCAATTCAACAATAAAATATGTATATTAGCCTACACATTCAGTTCTATAAGTATAATAAGTGACAGACTTATATTCCAAAAGAAACACACATCGAGTATATAGAAGTATAAGTAAGTAAATTAATGTCTATAATAATAATTATTACTACATATGTATATGATTAAAAACCAGAATTTATAGAAAAAAGAAAAAGAAAATTAGGGTTAAATCTATAGAATCTACTAAAAAGTCTATCACTACAATAAATGAACATTCATTAAGCAGTTGATTAGCATAAAGTTTATGCAGCAGCAATAAATAAATGCGTCATTTTGATAGTTTCTTATAAAATCATATTTTTATTATAACCTTTTCTATTTATTCATACTTCTAATCTGTATATATATTTTTTTGTACTCAAGTTACAGGGAACTGTTCAACATAATTTCATAGGTTTTAAAAAAATCCTAGATCAGACTTAATAAACATTGATAGTTTGACAGGTGTAAAACTCTTATTTATAGGTACTCGCCTAGCTTGATTTTGGAAAATATAATTTTACATGTTTTGCAATATTTTTCTGTGAGCATGTTATATATTTTTTTATACAAACTGAATTTTCCTCATTATGTAAGGGTTAACTGGAAAGTGTGATATATTTTTTTCATTACCACTTCCTATAACTAGAGTACTGTTGAAGCACAATAAGTAACAACAAATATATGACACACAGGGTTTTTCATTTTGGATTCACATTAGGCAATTAATTGCAATTTTTCTTCTTTCATTAATAAAAGTGCTTGGTTCATTAGTGATTGTGAACACAGTTTTCATGGGACTTAATGCTTAATGTATAACATACAAGAGTCCTTCCTTTTCTAGAAATGTACCGATTATTTCACTGCGATAACCGAAGCAATTTCGCAGGTAAAACAATAATTTTCTCAAAATTTTGCTTATTATTGCTTAGTTAGAGACATGGAAATCAAATAACTGATCAGACAATAATTTAATACATAAATTAAATAGTGTTTCCTAGCATTTACTCGAAAAGTATGATTTTTTTAATCAAGCTATTTCCATCGACTGGTAAGTGGTTCACCTCGAATATACATACATGTAAGTACCATTTATTTATATTAGAAAATGGATGAATTATCTTATTGTCAAAAATTTGGCGTCCCCTGTGTGACAGTTTGTAGCCTATAAGCACTACGAATTCTATCACAAAAGCTCCAGGCCTAGACGATCTAAACTATACCATTTAAAGCATTTATTATAAATTATTCATTCACAATCAAAATGGGTTTCATCAAAAAATATAAGTACCTATTACACATTATATTGCATTTTGATGGTAAATTAATAATTCAAGATTATTGTTGAACTCTCTCTACGTATCACATTTCGACAAGTTCAGTGTTGACGATTACATTTACACTACATTAATAGTCCAACCAGGGGTTGAAAGATTCATACATTCTTGAGATCAAAAGCAATTTTATAATTAGTTAGCTTTGACTAATCAAAATAAAGCAATAATTGCTTTACTCTCTAACTGACTGTATAATGTCAAGTTTTATTATAAATAACTTTACATACATTAAGAATTAAGACATTATTTATAAACATTGGTATCTAATGGTTTTTAAAAACAGGAATTTTGTGTAAGCTCATCAAGTGTCAAATCACAATAATTAGTCATCGAAAAAATTATGTAGATTGGATTAACATACTTTGGTAATTCCAAATTGGCATCTTTCAAACTTAAAGAAATTATAACGAAAGTCTTCACTGCTATTAATTATATTTATATGGGATGAGAAAATATTAAGTTGTTATACAGGGGGAGTCTTAAATGGCATGGAGCATAGTAACCCTACAATGCACTATAAAATATGTGGTATCCACTATTTAAGTTAAGACTCACCCTGCATATAAGTACGAAGTAAATACCTACCTACCTATATAATATTTCATATTATACATCAATGTGTATCTCCTACTGAAATTTCTAACTCTACATTAGTGCATCGACTTTGTTTCATTCCAGATTGGAAAATGCTTACCTTTTAAATCTGAAGAAATTATAACACAATCTTCACCACTATTATTATGGTAATTATTAATAGTAATTACTAAATTATTAATTAGCAGAATTAATAATAATTACACTAATTTTTACTTTCTAGTTGCGGTCATTTTTTTGACCCTCTACATTTCATTCGATATTGTTCATATTTCTTAAATTTATACAAAATACAAAACAAATTATAGAATATATTATGTACGTACCTATGTATTATTATATACAATTATTTTTTTATATACTGTGGCCCTCCTCAAACATTTACATAGAATTTAAGCATTGTAATTAAATAATTTTACTCCATTATTGTTCATCATTTTAACTTACAGGAATGCTAATGGTATCAAAAGAAAATGAATGGTAAATTATTTGAACTTCGAACTAATAATTGCATTTTAATTTAGTACAAACTATTTACAGTGGTATCAGTTTACGAAGAATAAGAGATTTGTTTGCTGTTGTTAGGTTAAATGGCAGGCCAATGCCAATACTTACCAAAAACTTACCTATCTTTGTATCAAAGAATTAATTTAAAACTAATAGTCTACATGCTATTTCATATATTCGGCTTTATCACAATGCTTCAACTATCAATATGTACATAAACATGATTCAGATATTATTTGCGAAATCAGTTGTCCATGACATTTTTTTTAGGTTTATGTACCTAAAACATAAAATTACAGGTTTCTAGAAATTGTCAAATGATTTCTAAAATAACATTTTTTGAATCTTTCTTGAGCAGTTGATAAGAGTTAAGACATAATTTCTGTAGATAGTGATGGCGATCTTTGAGAAGATTATTATAAACGTAACTACGCTATTTACCCAAGTATATACAATTATTTTTTATTTTATAATATTCGAGCTTTCTTGGGATTCGGGTTCTAATTTTAATTTTTCCACTAAAGGTTCTTTGCAGAACAAATTAAAAATTTTTATTTATTTAATAATAAACCTCATACTCAGCACTAGTAAGTGTGAACCAGATACATGGTTGATTTTGATTTTGGGTGTCCCAACACTAGTGTACACAAGTACACAAATCCTCAAAGTTTCAATTTTTTATCTTTAAAATTAAGCTCTATTTAGGGGGAGGACACTAGTGTTGGGACACCCGGTACAAGGACTCCAAATTGGTAGGTTTAGACTTTTCAAAACTGAAGAAATTATAACAAATTCTTAGGCATGAGACAGAAAATTTAGTATTCAAACTCATTATTTTCTTTTTTTTATTAATTTTACACAAAAAATTCATATGAACGGGTTTGAACTCAATAATAGCTCAAAATAAGAACCAATTCATAGATCAGAAAAGTTCCTTCTTCGGATAACATTGTCCAAATAAGACTAGGATATCAATAAATAAGACCCTCTTTATGTCACATTTATTTATAAATCCTTTTGAGTTATTTTTGAATCGTCTGTAGGTAGGTGTGTAACATCATTTTATAACTTTACATAAAATAATAATTATCCTAATTTATAATAATTACTACCTCTACTCTTTTTTTCTGCCATATACGAATGTGTCTCAATAATCATGAGTTATTATATTTACAAAGTACATACCAAGCATATATTTAGGAATATACCTACCCAAAGTTAGTTATGATAAAAAAGAGTCGTGATCTACTAGTTCTCATCAGCATCTCAAGTTCCATGTATGAAAATGTTGACAGTCTTGAGTACCTAGTTAATAATAAGAGCCAAGACATGACTTCTGTACAGTGATGACTAACTTTGAGAAGATTTATAAATCCACGCTATTTACAATTTACCTATATACAATTATTTTTATTTATTTACTAATAAACCTCAATGTCATACAAATTATTATTATATTTTTTTTCAAAGTCAGCACTAATATGAACCAGAAAACAAGAAACAAATGTCATAAAATAACACAAAGAAGATAAAGACAAAAGTGGATACATAAATATATCATTTGGATCAAGCATATGTTATACAGGGTGTTCCTTAATTGGAGGTACAAATAAAGAGGGGAGATCCCTTAAGTAATTTTAAGAAAAAAAGTCCAATAAACATTTGTACCTACCTCCAATTTAGGAACATCTGTATAGCAGTTATGACAAGTATCTATTATAGGTACCAAATAAGAGTGGTCTTTTTTGTGAAGCTTCAAATATGTCTGCTATTTCAGGTCTACTATTTCATGTTCTTGGGAATTGTCAAAAAATTGAGACTGCAAATTTGCAGACAACACAGCTTTGTCCCTCTTCCTGTTCATAAGAATCCGATGTCTCATTCACAGAAACACTAACAGCATCGTCAGAATCTGATGTTTTTACTTTCTGAACAATGAAACATTTCTTTAGATGACGGTGACATTTCAGACATTTTATAATGTGCTAGGGTAATTTTATTGACATAATAAATAAGATTATCACAATATTTACATAGTTTAAACGTTTCTATTTTTTACTGAAAAGTTTTGACATATTTCTACCCATATTTAATTTACCCACAAACCAAATTAAACCTATAGCTATAGAATACAACAAACAACTCCACTTTATACCTTATATCCTAAGACTATGAAGTATCTGAGCTTATATCACAACAACGAACAAGAACTATTATTCCCGAAATACTTATATGGAACAAATTGCTAACCTAGAAAAAGTAACAAAAGTCATGTTATTTATGACTAATAAGTACTTGTTGTTGTGGATTCGGTCATTTTATTACTTAGGGTTTTTATTCGGATAGGTAAAAGATTTACCTACCCGAGGGGTAAATTCCTCATCCAGATCACCAGGCAGGGTACAATGCCAAATTTAATGATCCAGTAGAAAAAATGAGATGATGCATTACTCACAATAAATGCAGCATGGTTCATATATACAGAATACATCTGTGTGCAGTAGATACTTGGTACTGGAAGTTGTTCCAAGTAGTAAACTAATTTATATACATAATAAAAACATATTTTTTTATATAAATGAGTAGAAAAAGCATAGTATTACATTCGCGATTATGCCATTATTCATTTTGATGATGATAATGCCACGAGCTTTAGCGAGTTGGCATTATTCTCGTGAATAATGGCTTCGCTCATTTAATAATATACTATTATTTATACATTATAATGATATTATAACACTACTTATTATCAATATTATAAAATACACGGTGATTCATGCCTAATGCGACGTAGTTAAATGTCAGGTAGAGGATGTCGAGGCAAGTCTAAATCTACGACAATTTTTTTTTCGGCCAACAGATTTAACAGCAATATCTTTGCAACGGTTTGATGAACAAACGGTTTGCAACAAAATTTATCAGAAACACTTATCTACCGAGGTACTTCAAGATGGATCTATGGGCTAATTGAAAATCCAGGACCGTACTTGAGAAGATGGTACATTTTCCAATCGCCTTTAGGAAAAAATGGCATCGACTGCGGAAAGTACAGGAAAAATGCCATGGAATAAACTTTTTAAATCGAACGACACACTTCGAAATTGAGAACTTGCACCTGCATAAACTTCAAATTTAAATTTTTCCACACAAATTATTGTTTCTAATGTTCCTCAAAATTCATTGAAAATTATTTCAAAATACTACGAATCTACAGGATAGCCTATTGCCATAATTTAAATCTAGTAACCAGGGCCGTACTTGAAGAAAAATGGTTCGATTAAAAAAAGGCACCAATCGACTTTTTTTATAAAAGTCGAACAGATTCACAAAAATAGATCAAAATAAGAAAGTGTACTGTATTTTACAATCTGTTTTTGTGAAGTTGTACGATTTAAGAAGCTTGTTTCAGAGCCTTTTTCTTGTACTTGCCGAAAAAAAAAGTGCAAACCATTTCTTTTCAAGTACGGTCATGATTTTTCAATTTTCCGATGGGGCATCATGAAGTGCCTCAGTAGAAGAGCGTTTCTGCTAAATTTTGTTGTATTTCATCAAACCGTTACAAATATATTACTGTTTGAAATTTAAGCCCAAACATAGAAAAACCCTGATCTTCATACCTGTTGGCTGAATTTTTTTTTTATAGATTTAGCCTTGCCCCGATGTCCCGTACCTGGCATTTAAGTACGTCACATTAGTCATATTCACCCTGTATATACCTACATCCTATATACTTAGTTTTAATGTTAGAAAACACTGCAGTAAAATTGATTTCTATTTAAGAAGGGATTAAAAGAAAAAAAATTAACCTGAAGAATCTCTTGAAAATATTCCTATTTTGTATTTAAATTAAATTATTAAAATATTGTAGCCATTTTGGAATTACCTTTGTATTGTGTAATCATTTTACTCTGTATTTATTATTTTATAATGCAAGAAATAATATTATTTTTTTATTGTTTAGTTGAAATATTTGAAACAGTATTTTTTCTTTTTAATGGATTATTTCATTATTTCTCAATGTTCATTCCTCCTTATATTTACAAAGTAGATAGATACCTATATACATATATAAATATTTTTCTTTATATAATAATGATATATAAATTATCACTACATAATAATTATTCATTTAACTCAAAAACAGAAGGTACATTATTATAAGCTTGGCATAGTTTGTCGTTTTTTTCTAATTTTTAAACAAGTTTTTCATTGTCAATTCGAAGTTGAATTTTCTCTGCAAATTTTTTATTCAGTCTTGAATCTGAGATGTTACTTCAAGTTGAAGTAATGAAATAATTTTTTTAAAGTTGAAATTTTTTTAATAGGTAATAAATTTCTATATTTAATTAAAATATCACAATAATTGTAAGAAGTTTTAGTTCATAGGTGTTAATATTATTTACCCTGACTTGCATTAGGTACTGCAAGTTGCAAGTATGAGAAAATGTGTCAACTTTCAAGTTATTTCTTTAAAATAAATCAATTTAAAATTGAAGCATCAATAAAAAATCATAAAATTAAGATTTACAAAAAATAATTTAATAATTTTTTTGCGAGATTTAAAATTGTCTACTACTCTCGCAATTACCCCTGTTATAATAGTCTTAAATATTTTCAGTCTTAAATTGAATTCTTATTGCTTTGAAAGAACATGGAATTTATTTTTTTAATTAAAAGACCAGTCTAAAATTGAGCAATAATTACATAGTAGAAGTTTGATAATTACAGTTAGTATGTAGTCAGGCCATGAAAGGAAAGTTATACTTAGTCAGAAAATAGGCTTAGTAAAGTACTAATACCAACACAAGTCATATTATAAGAATTACAATAATAATTTATGGCTAATTTATTTTGAAAATAATTAATTTTGAGTGCCCTAACAGACCATAAAGTATGTATTCACAATAATAGTGTTCCAACCTGTTTCTTTTTTTTTTGTCAAAAATAACTCTGGGGGCGCTAAGAATTTTCAACCAATCACATGTTATAACACCAAGGGTCCTTGGAGATTTGAAGAAGGCATATTTGATTTTTTTAGTTCCTTAAGATTTAGCAGCTCTAGATAACAATAATAAGCCTAAAATATCGAAAAAGGTATCGATAACAGTTTGAAAAATAAATAACTTTGGTGGATTTAGCATTTTTTGGCTTAATTTGAATTTTTTTACTCATCTGCCTTTCAAGGTTCATCTGAGTTTTTAAAATAAGTTAGCGACACTTTGATCTGATGTTTCCAATCAAATCAAAAATGATATAGAATGTGCCTATTCCATGTATTGTCATGTAATGCACCTAATGTCAAAATTTATATAGTTGTCAATAAAATAACTGGTGCAATTGACTCTGTTTTTGATTCAATAATAATAATTGTCAATTTTATCATAAAATTTAAATGTTCCTAAAAATGTATTCCTTGCAACATATCTTTAGTAAAACCAGGCATTGTAGTTTTTTTTTTTCTCTAATATTTTTTTCCTTTATGTAGAGGCTTCAGAGACATAAATTTTTAATTAAGTTCGCCAGTGATTTTGTTGAAAATACATTATTTTTATAGAATTAAAAAATTTAACTGGTCTGTCAGGGAAACCTTACAAGAGAAATTTTTGAGCTATAGAAAAAAAAAGAGGAAATGCATTGGTTATTTCAAAACCGAAAATATAAAATATACGTTGACCTGTAATAATTTCTTATAATTTTTGACTTGTATTAATGGCACACCTATAATAATTAATAATTAAAAATTTGTTTTCATACTAACATTTTGAGAAAGGGGTGTTTAGGATTTGGATTTAGATGACCTACTGATACAAATAGGGGCCAGCCTTTTCGGTATGATGAGCACCTTTATCATGACAAACTATATGCACAAGCTTTAGGTTCGAAGTGGTAAACAGATCACTATAGATACTCTTGATATCAATATGCAGCTTACCTCTACAGCTAATGAAATTGCCTGTAGTTTCCCGCAGGGCGTAACAAACGGCGGGTATAATAGATCTCGTCCTTTCAATCTGATGATCGAGATTCCAAGTCTGGAAGATAATTCTCGCTTCACGGCTCATATAGGGATTAATCGAATGTTCAGGATGATAAAGACATTTATTTTTGTCCCATCGGCCTTGACAACGGAACAGACCATTAGAATCGCAAATTGCTCTCAACTTTGTGTCTCCAACAGCTTCTGTACGCCTGTCGAACAGATATCCGTGATATTTATCTAATTTTAACCTATTTTGTAATTCTAAGAGTAAGTTTTGCAGTTGGTCTTGTTTTAAGTCTTTTATTTTCTGTAATTCTTCTCTCGTTTTGTAGTAGTACGTTCTTATACGATCCTGGGCCCTTCGGAACATAAATTCCTCTTTTGTTTTAGCTCGGGTGTCCAAGCCTGTTCAAAATCTTTATGTGAATTTGGGGGAGCAAGACAGGATACTATAGTAGTCTTATTTTATTTTTAATTAAAACTAAATATTGCACCTTAATGAAAGTAAAAGTAACTGCTACAACACACGGGAATCTTGCAAAAAGGAGATTTTCTAATTTAAAAAAAGTCTTTCATAAAATGATTTATTTCCCATCCAAGCTTCTTTTAGAAATATAAAGAAGCGAGCGTCTCAACAGTACAAGAGCAGCAAATCGAAACTTTGTAACACAAACGGTATGATTTATTGTGAATTGATTGACCTTTTAATTTTATTTTTAGGTTAATAAAAAAAAAATAATTTCTTTGGAGAAGTTATCTGCTGAAGATATCATTCAAGTTCAGCTAGACACTGGCAGTGCCTTGTTGTCAAAGGTAACTGATTTATTTTACTCTAAAAAATCGATTGGGCAACTCTGCCCGATTGATTGATATAGGTAATAATACCAATCTCAGAAAACAAAATAGACCTAAATTCTCATAAAGGGGGATTTTTGTCACCCTAAAATGTCCTAAACTAAACTCTAGAATTTTATTTCATCCAGTAATAAATATTTTTGTAATCAAATACATGTTTTTCTAATCTTCTACACTTTGTTAATAAATTTATTTTTCAAATAACTTCATTACATTTCTTCAAATGAGCTATTATAAAACCTGATTTTTGAAATAATTTTATCGGCAAGAAAACTATTACTTTTAAGCTCCTGTTCTCTTGAAGTAGCTTGAATGGAAAAAATCAATACAGACTCGCTCTGAAACTTGTGAGGAATTTTTATGTTCAAAACTTCGTATAACTTTTAAAGACCTACTTTGGAAGCAAAAAAGTCTCTAAAATATTATCTTCCAATGTAGGTTAAAAACTGAGTAGAAAAGCCGACTCATAAAGTGCACAAATCAGTTTTGTTCAAAACAATTTGAAATTATTTTTTTAGAATCAAAAATACGTTTAAATAAGAAAACATTTGTGTACTTCTGAGAATAAACACTACTAAAACATTAAACTTACCTTCAAACCATTCTGGATGATCTTCCTTTGCGCTTGCTTTCTCTTTGTTATTATCGATTCCTTTCAAAACTTCAGCCAATTTAAATACTTTGGTTTTCATTTTTTCAGTAAAGAATTCCTGAACTTTTTCCCCAGCAGTCAAGAATTCTTCATTCACTTCTCTTATTGTTCGGAATAATATCTCGGCATCGGTGTCAGCTCTTTCGCCCTTTTTGACCCATATCAACACACTCTGAGCTTGCAACGTTTGGAAATATTCATCGCTTTCGACAATGGTACCGTCTGAAGTCTGGAAATTAATTTCTTCCGGGGGAAAATCTAGCTTGAACTTGGCAATTGTTTTCTTTCTCAAATCTTCAAAATGACTCACGGCGATACCCACTCTGGTTTTTCGTTCCGGGTCAGTTACCTTGAAACCTTTCGGAGTGCTCATCATTTCTGAAATAGATTTTCAGAACTTGTAAAAAAAATTGAAGTGCAGTTTTTTTGCAGTACAATTTATTCCACATGGGATGTTCTTACTGAAAGTGGACAACATATTATGAGAGACGCTGCAAATCTCGATATGATATTACTAATCCCAAGCCCCAGTACAGTAATTTCCCATAAATTTTTTTTAAGTCTATCGAGATATGCAACCTCTATCATCTTGTCGACTTTGAGTAGAAACACCCTGTCTAACATTTTACAAGATCAAGACGGGAATTTCAACGTCCCACAATTTTATCTGAGAATTTCAATGTCAGATAACTATTTTGAGTGTACCAAAATTATTATTTACCTCGTTACCACATAGAAAAATTGAGCTAGATTTATTATGTAGTCTCCATAGAAGCACTAAAAATTCACCTGTTTTATAAAACATTTTTTGGCATTTCAAACATTTAATCAGGCATTAAATACCTATTTAAAAATAATTAGGATGATGTTGTGAGAGTGGAAATTTTGTCATAATACAGGGTGATCCCGAAATGGTAGATATGTTATACAAAGTGTTGTAGGTTTGTAGTTGATGTTCAGAAAGAGACTGAAAATTTTTGACTGCCTAACTTTGTAAGTTAGAAAATCACTGAAACCTAATGTTAATAGGTATGTTAACTTTGGTAACGCATTTATTGTCATATCGCTAATATAAAAAAATATAATTATTCTGTAATAGTAATAAAAAAAAAGTTTTTACTTCAAAATTATTTTAATTGTAAAATTTTTTTTTTTTTAATATACACCAGGTACCCTCCACATTCCCCTAAAGTTATACCATGTATGTATTTAATTATGGGAAAAATATACAGGGTGTTTAAAAACTTGTAGTAAAAATGAAAGACACACGTTACTCAGCATTAAAAAAGAAAACTATATCGGCTTTCAATTTTGTTCTAGCTACTCATCTATGGTTTCCTAGATATGAAATTTCCGTAAGACAACTTTAAATTATTCTAATTCCCGTGCACTTTCAAATTTATTATCAAATTACAAAAAAATTACAACTGGCAACAATGTTGGCACCAGTAAGATGCATGGAAAAGTTGATTTAGCAATATTTTTTGGATGATTTTGCACTTTAATTGTCTGTGGTTTTTGGTGTTGTTTTTGAATGACAGTTCTATTACTGTCACTACAATTTGACTCATTAGTGTGACATATTATGCACCATGCATCATCGTACTTAATAATGATTATTAGCCATAAGGAATTTTAAATAAATTCATTGATTTATGGCAACTTTAATGTATTGGGAAAGGTATAAGTACCACCAAAGTGAAATAGCTATATTTATCATAAAAGTCAAAAGCAGGGAATTAACATTCAGTATGTCATAATATGATTATGATAGCTATTATCATATAAGACAGCTGAATTTTGACAAATTGGCAAGAAGGTACCTATTTGTATTTGACTGAAAACTGCAACCATAGAATAGAATAGCAATATCAAAAAAAGATTGCCAGAGTGCAGACTATATATTTTCTCTTACCTTACCTGAACATTCAATATACAATGTTGTCATACTTAAAAAATGAATTATTGGGATATCTTTTGGAACAAAAGAAGATATTTTGTTTTGATTTTTTGAAAACTCACAATATCCTGTTATATACCTAGGTAGGTAGTAGGTACTAGGTAGTGTGTTGTTGACTTTGCCAGGAGAGTTATTCAACACCCTGTACACCTATACAAATTATGGTACTATAAGTTAGAGCTGCCTTTTTACAATAGTCAACATAAATGATTAATTCTAAACATTTAATTAATTAAATTAAAATTAAAAAACCATCAATAAACAATTTAATATCTATAAATTTCATAGGTTGAACCTACCTATCCTATAGGTACCTGATCCTGATATTTTATTTTATTTCGTCTTAAAAAATGAAGTTCTCCAGAAACCACGTCAAATAAACATGGATATGTAGGGTGGGAATTAACAAAACGTGTAAACAATAAATTTAATTAAAGCAAAATATTATTCGGGGAAAGGAAGGGGACAACAAAAGAATTAATTACGCTGCAACGACTATTTTCAAGATCAAGCACTTCACTCCGCCGCCTTACACTTGGCACTGGCGTATAGCTGGTTGCGTGTGCACTTATATGCAAGCAACCCAGAAAACGCAAGTCAAGTAGGCCAATGTCAATGTCAGGTCTCCCTTCGCAACCGCTATCGCCGTCCTCTTTCCTCTTAATTGCCTCTCAGGAAAACCGGGATCCGGGATTGTGGAAACACTGGAATTGGACTAGACTGGGAACGGGAACCGTCGGCGCCTGTGCCAAACGCCAAACCACACCGCTTCTCCCTTTAGTCCTTTTTCAGGTGTAGGTTTAGTTTTGGTTGTTTATTTAGTACCGCTGTTTGCATAGACATTCCACCTTACGATAAAGCGACTATAGAAAAGGCTTGTCCAAAGGGTAAACCAGTAAACCACAGAAAAGCCCATTCCGTCTCTGTGCAGTAAGTGTGCATTAATCTGTGGTTTAGACTTGAACTAAATTAAAGTTACAAGACAAGTCCCACCCGCCACCCCTGCTGACCCTATTTGGCGAATTTAGATGTCTAGCCAGACTAACTGAAATTGAAATCTGTTTCTCTCTTCTATCTAATGTTTCTGTAATATTTCATTCATATAATTTCATCAAATTGGTCAAGTTTACGCATTTTCGGGGAGATTTCACAAAATTAATAAACTAAATGACAATTTTTGTCACTAAAAAAACAAAAAAAATCAGGTTTTCATATAATTTTGCTAGCTTTTGTCTACCGGTTTCGGGTGTCTTACCGATATCGAATCAGGACAGCTAAAAAAAGTGAGGAAAAACAAAAAGTTGTTAACAATAATTATTATAACAAAACTTTTTTTAATTACTATTATTAGGCAGATATACCTACTTATATAATTAACTCCTGGCGGGTGTCACCATTTTTTTTACTTATAATAAACCATGGCTGAAGATAATCTAACTCCTCACGAAGTGTGCTTAATGATGACTCCGAGGAGGATCATAGTTTACAGAGTTTTCGATTATGACAATTACTTTATCATAAAAATCCATTTTATTCAAAACAATAAACTTTGTCACTTAACATTTTTTACTGCCGAGCTCCTCGACTATTTTCGTTGCTTAGTAACACGATTATAATATTATTTCAAATTTCGACCAAGGACCTACTTCGACCAGAATTGTCAATCGGTCACTATTTGATAGCGACATGGTTTTTACATAGATATTGCGGTAAAAATCAATAATTATTTTAAACCGTCTTGTTTTCATTTTATCATCAATTGAGAATAGACGCCTTTATAGTTTACTTTGGCGTTAGTAAAAAGCCATTCAAACGACCATTCTGAACGCGCCCTAAACTTTCCAACATCGTTGACAAAAAAAAAACGATTAGTACCAAAATTGCATATAATTGTACTGTTATTAGCCAGTTTTACCAGTGACTTAATAAAAATTTGTATCAAAATCGTTATCGTAAAACGTAAACATAATTCTTATTTAATATATAATTATGTACAAATTAGGACTAAGGCTTAGGACTACTTAGGAGTACAAGAATAATAAAAATAGGGACGGTTAGTTCTGCCATTTGCTCTAAGGGGCGCTGATTTGCTCTCAATTGTAAGGAACCTGTATTACCGACACTGGCGCTTACTAGGGTAGCGTGTAGCGCATTCTCATTCTCGCAAAAAGTTGGGAAAAAAGTCTAGAATGTCAAATTCAACTTCAAAAACGTCAGATTTTCCATAAATGTACAATAAACTATCTAAAAATTCACATAATTTGTTATCAAGCGTATATTATATCTTAAAATGATAAAATGGTAATAAACTTTCTGTTTTCATAGATTATGTTTCGAACAATAAAAATAGAAGTTCGCGTTGCAGCTTTTTTATATTAAGCCTTATATTATATTTCTCTATCAATATTTATTCTATTACTGGGATATTCTGGATAAAAAATATACACAATACAGGGTGATTGATTGAAACGCCACATTAGAAAAAATTCGACTTCCAAATGATCTAGGAATCTGAAATTTGGAACTTAGGCAACATACCTAATAACGAGTCAAAATGAAATATTACCAAGATGGCAGCACATTTAATAATGGTGGAAGCAATGGCCATCTTTGTTTTTTTAAATAGGACACCCTATATTTTATTGCATTTTCAGATTGTCTGAGAAAATGTAATAACTATAATGTTTATAGTTGCATTTTAAATTGAGTAGGCTATGAGTTAAAAACAAGTGAAAATCGCAATTTTCCAACTTTAAACCCATTTACCACAAAAACGGCCCATAATATCAAAAAACGGCTTACATGTTCCTATCTTAACTTTTTATAAGGCATCCAATTATGCAGTTGAAATGTTTATACAAGGTGGTGAAAATTATCAGATTTTTCATCACCCTGCATAAACATTTAAACTATACAGTAGGATACCAGATAAAAATTTAAGATAGGGACATGTAAGCCGTTTTCTGATATCTTGAGCCGTTTTCGTGGTAAATGGGTTTAAAGTTGGAAAATTGCGATTTTCACTTGTTTATAACTCATAGCCTACTCAATTTAAAATGCAACTTTAAACATTATTGTTATTAGATTTTCTCAGACAATCTGAAAATGCAATAAAATATAGGGTGTCCCATTTAAAAAAACAAAGATGGCCATTGCTTTCGCCATTTTTAAATGTGCTGCCATCTTGGTAATATTTCATTTTGACTCGTTATTAGGTATGTTGCCTAAGTTCCAAATTTCAGATTCCTAGATCATTTGGAAGTCGAATTTTTTCTAATGTGGCGTTTCAATCAATCACCCTGTATACCTGAAAGTTTATGTCAGTTAGATTTTATTACACCTTGATGTATCTTATTTTTAAAGATCAGTATGGGAGGATCTTATAGAGGTGCTAAGATCACTCTACCGTCCGGTATGTCTATGACCCTTTTTCTCACTAACTGCGTTCGATATCGAATTTAAAATTAAACCAAATACGAAAGTCTTACAGTACAGTTTCGTAGACCCTGGACCCGTAATATGTTTTTAATACCCATTGAAAGAAGATTCCTCCGATTTCTATTCGAGTTAATATTTTGTTTGATTTTTAAAACTTTGCTTTTTTCCATTTGATATCTACGCCTGTGGCCAAAAGTGCCAAAAATATGTCATCTTGCTGTTTAAATATCTTCGCGTCAAGTAAACGTGAATGAGTGTATGCGCTACTCCAGTAAGCGTTAGTGTCGGTAATACAGGTACCCTACTACAGTACAGGCACAGGCTATGAGATTAGATTATCCACCGTCCACCGTATATAAATTGACTTGTGACATTTGAACTTGAAGTATTGACAGAATGTCAGAATATGTATTTATAATTTACGCGGTAATATAGTAATGAAATTTCTTGTCTTGCAAAGACCCAAAGGCAAAGGCAACTCCTGAGTTGAAGTGATGAGTTTTTGAATTTGATGAATGAGCGAAAACGGCCCCACACAGCCTGAGCCTACCCCACAGTCCTCACACCAATTCTAATAACAATAACACTGCTATTGGTAATATTTTGTGAATAATAATTGTTCAATTTTGCCTATCCATCAAATAAATAATAAAGAAGAAAGGTGACTTAGCAATAATAATTATAATAATTATTCTAGAGTGTAAAAAAGACATTAATTTATAATATAATTTGGTGACAGTATTCTGGGACATTTTTCATTAAAAATGAGTGCAATCAAGCGCGGTGCGTTGATAGTAATCGAAGGAGTTGACAGGTCTGGAAAATCAACACAATGTAAGAATTTAGTGGCAAACCTGAATAAAAGAAACATTCCATCACAACTGATCTCTTTCCCTGATCGAAGTACCCCCATCGGAACATTGATAAATGAATACTTGAGCAACCCCAGCTGTACACTTCATGATAAAGTGATTCATTTATTGTTCTCGGCCAATCGTTGGGAGAACTGCGAAAAGATGAAAAAGTTACTTTGTAATGGTGTAACTTTAGTTGTCGATCGATATTCCTATTCAGGAATTGCATTTTCGACCATAAAAAAAAGTAAGTGCCCAATATTTTATCAGAGCAGTCAAGTGTTCGATGAACTTGGCTTGTCTCCGAGGACTCTAAAAATGATTCAACTAATGTAAATGTAATGAATTTCATAGGGGAAGACGGTATTATCTTAGATAATGTGATGCAAAAGATAGTGCGCCCAAGTTTCCAGGTCTTAATTGATGACAATTGTTTCAGATATGGACATCGATTGGTGTAAACAACCAGAAAATGGTCTACCAAAACCTGATCGAGTCTTCTTACTTACAATGAATGAAGAAGAAATGATTAAAAGGCCAGGATTTGGTAAAGAAAGGTACGAAAATGTTGAATTTCAACAGAAAGTAGCAGAATTATACGCTAAATTGAGTAGAGAAGACGACAATTGGGATGTAATTAATGCAGCTGGTTCGATTGATGAAGTTCAGAGTATATTATTGGAAAAAACTTTGCCCATAGTTGATAAGACTGAGATGCCACCATTGCAGGAGTTAGATTTTAATAAAAGGAAAAAACCATTTGTATCAAGAAACGGTAATGGTGCAATTATGACAGAACATTAGTAGCCTGTCAACTAAGCTGTTTGGGAACATTTTAGTTACTACTTTTGATAATGAACATTCTGTCTGATTTCACTTTTTATATCAGAAGAGATTGTATTTTGTGTGTCTAAGTTACGTGTTCATATAAGCAAGTTTGTGTTCTACTGGTCTACTTAATTTATTTAAACCGATCCAACAAACCAATCAAATTCTAATTTAATTTTTTTGTTTTTACATGCCATTTTTGTGGGGAAGGGTGTTAACTATTCAATATGTACCAGATGTAGATCATTCATTTTTTGTTAAATCCTTTTTTTTATTACTTGTGCATTACTACTTATAATATTGCTTGTATAACACTTTGTTTCTATTACTATACTTGTTCGTTTACTTAATATGTATAAGATATATTTATTATAATAGTTTAAGGAGGTCGTGATTTCAGGTATTTTTTCCATTTTATTTTATTTTTGTTTTCATAAAAAATACACAAGAAATGTCATTTCTTATTATTTATGATACTGTGCACATGTTTATTTCTATTCTTATACTTTAAACGTTACATCACAATTTTTGAGTTTTTATTTCCAAATCCTCTGAGGCAGCACCTTCTTCAGATTTGTCTCGTTTTCTCTTTCCCTGATTCCTCTTACTTTTAACAATCTTTTGATCACCAATCCTGAAACAACAATTAGATATAGAATTACGTATTTTGAGTCTTATAGTTTGTTAATTAATTAGCTTATATGGTTATACAGGGTGATTGATTGAAACGCCACATTAGAAAAAGTTCGACTTCCAAAAGATCTAGGGATCTGAAATTTGGAACTTAGGCAACATACCTAATAAGGAGTCAAAATGAAATATTACCAAGATGGCGGAACATTTAAAAATGGCGAAACAATGGCCATCTTTGTTTTTTTAAATGGGACACCCCATATATTATTGCATTTTCAGATTGTCTGAGAAAATGTAATACCAATGGTGTTTATAGTTGTATTTTAAATTGAGTAGGCTATGAGTTATAAACAAGTGAAAATTGCAATTTTCCAAATTTAAACCCATTTACCACGAAAACGGCCCATAATATCAAAAAACGGCTTACATGTCCCTATCCTTAATTTTTATCTGGTATCCTACTGTATAGTTTAAATTTTTATACAGGGTGATGAAAAAGCTGATAATTTTCACCACCTTGTATAAATATTTCAACCGCATAATTGGATGCCTTATAAAAAGTTAAGATAGGAACATGTAAGCCGTTTTTTGATATTATGGGCCGTTTTCGTGGTAAATGGGATTAAATTTGGAAAATTGCGATTTTCACTTGTTTGTAACTCATAGCCGACTCAATTTAAACTGCAACTATAAGCACCATTGTTATTACATTATCTCAGACAATCTGAAAATGCAATAATATATGGGGTGTCCTATTTAGAAAAACAAAGATGGCCATTGTTTTCGCCATTTTTAAATGTGCCGCCATCTTGGTAATATTTCATTTTGACTCCTTATTAGGTATGTTGCCTAAGTTCCAAATTTCAGATCCCTAGATCATTTGGAAGTCAAACTTTTTCTAATGCGGCGTTTCAATCAATCACCCTGTATAATGACCACTCGTTCAGTGTCAACTGGATTTAATTGAATAAAAGCCCAATAAAGTTGTGAAATATTTGGACTAAAATAAATTATAAAAAATAGCATTATACACACATTGCGGTGGCTCTGGTTCCTGGTCCCCAGTTTGGTAGAGGATTCTCTTGAAATCGTAAATAGCCATATTTCCTTGACTCGGGATTCGCTTCTGGATGGTTCTCAAAGCTATACACCTTTTCTGGCTCTTTTGCTAAAATGTTTGCAACAGGTGTATTTTCTATAAGCCTTTTCTTACTCACGGGATGCGAAATGGCCCAACATCTCATTATATCCCAGACTACATTGGAAGGAGCATCTGTTTTTATTGACGTACGATGAGCATGAGAGAAAGATACTTTATAACCGGCATTTAATAATGCAGACCTGCAAATGTAATACAAATTACCCACCCATTAATAGTGAAATATGGAAAAAAAATGGTCCATGGAGATTTGCTCTAAATTATGTCTTCCGAAGTGGTGGTTGAAACGTTCTGAATATATCTCCATGAATCATAGCAAAAAGGCCCGGATTATTATGATTATGATCTCAGTTGAAACGAGCCATTAAAGCCTCCACAAATCAATTAAGTTCTCCTTTATTTAGGAATAAGTTGATTAATTTTATAATTAGTCACAAATATGAAGACATTTACGGAATAATGATATTTTGATAATTTTATTAATTTTACCTAATAATTAACATGGATGGTGTCTCCAGATGTAATGTGCTGCTAAGTCGTTCTAATGTATAATACAAGGGACAATCGGGAAGTTCTTCTTTAATAACATTCAAAACACCTTTAATCCTTTCAAACGTTCCGAGATTTTCCGGCACACTTTCTAAAAGCTCTTCCACAAATTCCGGACTGTGAATAGGAGCGGACCAAATCGGGCCACCCATCTGCAAAGACAAACTTGAAAAAAAGAAAAGGGTGTATTACGATGAAAAAAATCTTACGTGGTGCGGATGCTGGCAATGTTCACACCTGTTACTAACAGCTGGTCCAGTCGGTAGACCGAATTTAACTTGTCCGGATTTATTGATAATTTTTGTAAAACCCAATGGCTGTAATACGAAACTATCACACCCTGTGCAGTGAAATACTGACGACAGTTTACTGAAAATATACATTAAGTAAAATATACACCAACGCTGCTGCAATGCTCACCTTAGTGTATATTTACATTTACTGGGAGATGAAAAAATCCTCACAAAGACTCTGATATAAAAATCAGCCGAGATTGATAATAGAGGAACTATGTATTTACCGTATCTGTTGGCATGTGACTCGATACATTGCAGTAATATCCTTAAAGCCTGAAAATGATTCAAAGTAGTCTACAAAAATTCGTAAATATGCATTTAGGGTATTAATAACATGGTGCATAAGCTTGATATCATCGTTCAGATGTCAAAACCTTGTATCTCAAAACTAGGATATTTTGGGAAATCACTTAAAACTTCCCATAGTAGAAAATTCAACTGTTAAAGTTATTTTTTAAACTTAGCAGACACGTGTTGACTTACGAGGTTTTGCTTACAGCATGTGAGATACGAGGTTTCTGAATTCGAGAGGCGCAGGTGCTATTTCACAAGCTTCAAAATAAGAGGTTTTGCCATCGATGCGGCTTGAACTCCTAATGTAGGCAACCCTAAAAACACAAAACCATCGAAAATTGAGATACGAGGTTTTGACATCTGAGCGACGATATTTTATGGTCCTTTACTGAATGCTACTTTCTTCAGCAGACATTGGTTTTTAATCCCTCAGACATGAGGATACAAGTTCCTCATACTAATGCTAATAACTATCAATATTTGGTCCATTGAAAAGCCCCCTCGTACAATAAACGAAACAGCATCCTCGACAGTCCTTGTGAGTATGTGCCAGGATTATGTGAACCAGCTTGGGATGGCAGTTTAGGAAATGAAATAATACAACCAGTACCATTGAGTGGCACTTTCTGAATCACCTCTACCTATTGCTTGACAAAAATATAGTGAAAAAAATCGTATATTACCATTTCATGGCAGCATTTTATTCGCAATGCTATCGATCCATATTTACTATAGCATGTCTCAGGTGAATTTCCGGCCAAGACCGCCATATCTGTGGCTGTTATTAGCAGCAAGCCCCCATCTTTGATCGATTGAACTGCTGAATCTAGAAATATTGAAGGGCAACCGTAAGGGTCAAGGTCAATGGCATCGAATGTATTTTCTTTGCGATGCTGATACATAAGCAAACTACAAAAACATTTATTAAGTAACGGAAGAAAAAAATCACTTGCATTGTGTTCAGATTTCCAATGTTGCCAATTCTCCCTGAATATCATACTTACGTGGCGTCACTGTGGCTGGCGGTAACCAAATGGTCCACCTTATTTTCACAGATATTTTTCTTGATGTCTTCAACCGCCTTAGCGGATATATCATTGGCAACGATGTTATTTATTCCCGGAATTTCTTTTGCATATCGAATACTCCTCAAGCCAGTAGCCGATAGGGCTTCCAGAATGGACAACCCATCTTCATATTTTTTCCCCGCTTCATAACAGGTGGCTATTGGATTCTCAATGTCTTTTGTGTTTTTCGCGGTGCTTGATTTATGACGAGCATATTTTTTCGCGAATAACGTTAAAACACTTATGCTGGAATGATGAAATAATATTACAAACAGAAATTTAGGTTATGTTATAATGGTAAGTTTGAACCTTAGATCCCGATTAAATTCCTGAACTGGATTATAAAACACTTTGCCTGCCGTTTTTATAGTTGCAAGTCCTTCGCAGATTGTTGTCTCACTTGTATTATCTTGCTTTTCCATAATAATTTTTACTAAATTCCTTCTTTGCAAAAAATTCCAGGTTAGGATTCTTTTTATATGTCTCATTTTTGAACTTCGCGCGTTTAGGTATTGGGAAAGTAAAAAATATCCTTTTGCTAGAGCGCCGAGAACTCCGCATGCGCATTGCACGTTTTTGCAGAATTTGGGAGTTTATGGTTGCTTTGAAATTTTTAAATTAAGTTTCTTTTACATAGAGATAACTAAAAACTAAATAAAACCTGCTGAACAGGTCTAATAACTAATAGTTAAGAAAATTATACTTATATGGTGTATTTATTATTAATAGAATTATCGGAGTAGCAGTAGCAGATCAGGAAATTATTGCAAATCTTCTTTTTTCTTTTTACTCTAGCCCGAAGCTTCTATCAGTTTTACCCAGTATACACACTGGAACGGCAGGTATGAATTTATGAAATATGAATAAAGAATAAGTATAATTATTATAATAAATTAGGTATTAATTAAAGATCACATCAACAATAATTATGGAATATATTTTAAAATTCTATGATTAAAGACAACTTATTCATGTATTTTAAATGAAAAATATTCATTCATGGGAAAGAGAATTAAATAAAAGTTTCGTTATCATTCTTTAGGATTTCTAGCCACAACAGCTAGATAACAAAATGCTCCACATCTGGGTACTGGTTGCGCTGCCAAAAATGCACCCCCATCAGGGGAGTTTTCATAGAGGAAAGATTTTTTCGTCTGATCGTTAGGTTCCGCCCATTTTCCTGCCAAGTCAGCTTCCGCAGATGTTCCACCTGGCTAAAATTAATAAATATTTAATAAACTTAGCTAGGTATAGGTTTTATCGTGCCTTTCATACAAATTAAGTCTACCTAGAACAGACTTTGACATTTTTATAGGAGTAAAAATATACATTGTTCGCAGATGAGTAATTTTAGTATTAGTAATTGAAATTTTTCATTCAAAACGCTTTAATTTAATCTCACTTCTTACCAAAAGATGTGCGAATGAGGGTAACGGACTTGATGGTGGTAGTTGGTTGAAAGGGGCTTGCAAGTCTCCATTTTGAATGTTTAAAACTAAATAATACATAAAATCGTTCCGAAGTTTCATTTCGTCTATAGTTCTGTTGCCCTGAGAAAGTGTCTTTATCCATCTCACTGCTTTCTGTCTTTCTAAAAAACAAACAAAATGTACAGTGAAATATGTGAGATGTCAAATTTAGCTCACCTTCCGATCTCTGTAAATTATTTATCATAGTTTTAGCAAGGAACATGTTATAATGGTAATCGTAGTTTAGGTCTTCTGCAGTTTCGCCCATTTTAGATGATTTTTGAATGTGATAAATTCACTAAAATTTTGTAAAAGTGACAGATTATGAAATGACAATTTTATTTATGATGTAAATGAGTGGTATTATTATGCTGGACATTGTCAATCAATGCAACAATAAAAATTTGTTTTATTTTTAAACTTTGGCACATGAAATTTTGAAGATAAACAGTTTAAATTTACAATCACTTTTTTTATCGTTTGGGTATTGCTTGCGAGGTGACCCTAAGATATACCCTATTTTAACATAGTTATTACGAACGTAATGTTGAACGACTCTGTGCCCCCGCAAAAAAAAATTAAAAGTTATAAGAGCCCTCCCTTACAGGCTCTGGTCCTCCAACCTCCCCCATCCCTATAGTTTCAGGATATGCAGGAGTGAAAATTTATGTCCAAGACTCTATATTAGTCTATATCACTACGGATCCCCCATTTAATATTTGATGCTAAATGGGAAGAAAAGTCATTGTTGATGTATTTTTTCGGTGTTTTAATTTTTATTACATTAAGGGGGGAGGTATTATTTGAGGTTTATTTTACTGCACAAGGGAAGCTTGAATCATTGTTAACATTCATAATTTCCATGGTAACAAACTCATTTCTAGAAATACAAACAAAACTCTCTTGTCTATTATTGTTTCCAATTCTTCCCAAATAAAAGTAATCAGTTTGGCATTTTCATTCGCTCTTTGGTTTGTGAATATTTACAATTATTAAAAGAAAATGTCTGCACAACAACCACAATCTACAGAAAATGATCTATTTGAAGGTGAGTAAATTTATAATGTTGATACTCTGTCGATAGTTTTTCTTACACTTACACCATTTTAGCAATTAAAGATTCAATGTACAAAGATGGATATTTAGCGAAATTTAAAGCAGAGCTTAGAGCGGCTGTAATGTTGCTTTTAAACAAAAATTATTCTGAAGCACCCAAGGTTCCAGACGAAACGAAATTTATGAACGAACTTATACGTGAATATTTAGCTTGGAACGGATACTTGTACACTGAACAAATACTGGCTGCTGGTAAGATTTCAATATCCTAACAAATACCTAACTTTCATACATACATTTAATAATAAATATGGTAATAATAAATTATTGTTTTTTGCTTTTCCATGTTTTCGAATATTTTCTCCTTGATCATACCATTTTTACTTGTCTATGTTTTCCCTATTCCTGTTATTCTTATGATTCCTCAGTTAGATTCAAAAATTTTTTTTATTGAAGATTCCAAACCTTTTTTGAGCTAAATATTCTCACTTGTCGCAGTAATAAACTAATAAAAACATTTATTTTATTATGTAGATAAATTAGTTAAAGACATCAAAAAATAGTGTAATCTTTCCTTTGTAGAGACTGGGCAAAATAATGAACGACTTAGTAGAGATATTTTGACTACAAAGCTGGGAGTAGTTGATGATTCAAGAACTGCCAAAATACCTTTGCTCTACTACGTATTATCAGCTTTTCAAAGCCAAGATGATGACTAACCTTAGAGGGATTTTAGGAAATGTGAATGTATTTTCTTTTTGAATAAAAAATAGTAAATTATTAATGTCGTTGTAAGTTATTGTTAATTGAATATAACTTTAAAGAGACAACTCATGAAAGAGTGGGCTAATAAAAATTGAAGCAAAAGATGAGGCAACATTGTTTTTAATTGTTAATTGTTCCTAAACAATAATTATCACAGTTTCACAGGAGTGTTTCTTAAACATAATAGTTTTATACATTATAGTTCGATTTAGTCTCATTATTCTCTAACCTTTTATAAAAATTACATTACTACTGTTACTCTGATAATTATGTCTGTAATTCTGTAATATTGCATAGAAAATAAATGCATTAGGTACATCACAATTAATATTACATTTTATAAATTAGTAGTTTATTTCGACTGTCCAGTTATATTATGATATTAGGAATTATTTGGGTTTGCAGTCAATTAAATTAAAGAACACTCTTTTTTCTACGTCAAGCTTTTGAATTAATTTTAATTCTTCTTCAGGACTATCTATAATATGATTAACAATATTAAATTTAGTATATAGGTGTTACAAAGATGGAAATTATATACTTACAGAATTTGAGATTAAAATTTAAAGTTTGTAAAAATTGTTAACCATAGGACTATTCATGTATACATTTAAAGCAACTAACGCCAACAAAGATAAAATTACATAGGTACTAATGAAGTTCAATTTCCAATTCAGGCCGAAATGATAAAAAAAATTTTAAAAGTTTTTTCTAATCTAAATGATTGACATATAAATAATAATTTTTTTTTTAAAATTGAATAAAGATGATTTGATATCTAAAAATTATTTGTTTTTGACGACTTCATTACTATGTAAGTCCCCTATTGTTAGACAAAATTAATATTATTGTAATAACATTGAAGGAAAAAATAAAAATATCGGAAGAATCAAAACTATTTAAACTTTGGATTAAATTGAGACTATTGTAGGTTGTTTTCTTTATCAATTTTTACTAAAAATGTGTAAATGCTACTAAGATTTTCTACATCTTTCATGGAGTTCATAGCATTTGAATTTTGTTGGATTCTAATCATTTCTATAAAAGTTCTTTTAAAGGTGTTACTTTCTATATCTAAGATTGATGTACCATCATAATTCATTTGGTGATCTTTATTGTTAACATGTTTAGCTAGAGCACAAGTGCCTGTATTACGTTTTGCATCACTTCTATGGGATGTTATACGAGATTTTAAATTCCTTGAGGTTTGTTAAACAGCTTTTTTCAAAAATTAAAGATAAAACTCCAATAATGCAACAATCAAATGTTGTATATTGCATTCCTTGTGCTAACTGCAATCTTTGTTAAAGTCTGTACACTGAGAGTTGTCTGTTGTGAGAACTAAGGATACATCATCTCGTTATGTTTCTTACTCCTTCTATTGCATTGCAGTCAATCGAGTTAAAATGGGACGTATTGTCAGAAATACGTTTGAATCGTCAGCAATTCTAAAAAGATGAGCGAGAGTGAGACGGAAGTACCGACTCGCGTCTTGATACGCTTAGATTGATACGATATTACGATCGTCGCTACTCTCAAGTGTCAGTGTCAGCGGTAAATATACTAAATAAGGTTTTTGTTGTGATTTGAAACGTTTTTAATACGAAATTAGCAGAATTACCTGTGTTATATTGTACGGTGTGATAAACTATGAGTAACTTAATTTCGCGAATGCCTAAAAATCTATTTCCTTGTTTTGCCTGGGAAACGATTGAACTCCCTAGTACGTGGTCTTGTGGTAAAATTGCTGGAATATTTTACTTGCAAATAAGAAAACGGAGGTGTTATTCTTTCTTTTAAACGGCAACCAGCAGGTAGGTGACATGATATTTCTATCATAATGATAACAATAATAATTATTATCATTCTTATTTACTTGCATTATATATATTTGTTATCAAAAAGTTGCAAGGCTCTACTTCGTCAATAACTTGTCGAAATAATATATTTATAGGATATTCATTATTCCTCAACACACGCCACTGACACGAACTGCGATACCACATCTGGTTCGACTTAGAAATAAGTGTACGATTCAAATCGAATTAAATGAAATTGTTTAGTCAGAATCAGTGCGGCATGACAACGGACAACTCTCAGTGTATAGAGAGTACATAGGACAAACCTCAAGGAATTTAAAATCTCGTATAACATCCCATAGAAGTGATGCAAAACGTAATACAGGCACTTGTGCTCTAGCTAAATATGTTAACAATAAAGATCACCAAATGAATTATGATGGTACATCAATCTTAGATATAGAAAGTAACACCTTTAAAAGAACTTTTATAGAAATGATTAGAATCCAACAAAATTCAAATGCTATGAACTCCATGAAAGATGTAGAAAATCTTAGTAGCATTTACACATTTTTAGTAAAAATTGATAAAGAAAACAACCTACAATAGTCTCAATTTAATCCAAAGTTTAAATAGTTTTGATTCTTCCGATATTTTTATTTTTTCCTTCAATGTTATTACAATAATATTAATTTTGTCTAACAATAGGGGACTTACATAGTAATGAAGTCGTCAAAAACAAATAATTTTTAGATATCAAATCATCTTTATTCAATTTAAAAAAAAAAATTATTATTTATATGTCAATCATTTAGATTAGAAAAAACTTTTAAAATTTTTTTTATCATTTCGGCCTGAATTGGAAATTGAACTTCATTAGTACCTATGTAATTTTATCTTTGTTGGCGTTAGTTGCTTTAAATGTATACAAGAATAGTCCTATGGTTAACAATTTTTACAAACTTTAAAATGACTTTAAAGTTTAAAACTTCAAAGTGACTTCATGAAGATTCATTAAAACTTTCTAAATTACTGAAATTTACTGATTTATTTTATGAGTTTTTAAATGTTTGAAGTTTTAAAGTGTTTTAGGAAGATTTCTTTACACAATAATGTAAAAAACTTTGGAAGATTCCACGTTATATTATAAAATATAGATTAAAATATATTTTATGGATTCTGACAGTGACAACGAATATCTAAACAAAAAATTTCCAAAAGATGATAAATTCAAGCATTTAACGAAAAATTTTAAAGTTTCTACTCAAGATTTAAAGGATGCCTGCAGCTCACGGAATGTTATAAATGAGATTCCTGATAAGTATTTTGATTTAAATGAAAAGTTAAAAATAAAAGAAACGGTTGATTACAAATGTCAAAATTGCAATAAAAAACTACATAAAAACTCATCATCGATACGCTGTAATGGTTCATGCAAAAAATGGTATTGCTTAATTTGCTCAAGTCTGAAAAGAAAGGATTTAAATAACATATACCTTTGGTCATGTCAAATGTGTAAAAATAATGACAACCTAAATGTGTGCAGTCTGATTGAGACTTCTAAAATCAAAGCGAAACATTACTTAGACAAAAAAAAAAGATTGTTCAAGTCAAGATCAGTTTATATGTGAGGTTTGCCCAAGATCATTTTCTTCACAACATGGTTTGAAAATTCATACTGGTCGTAGTCATCCAATCACTGCAAATCGTAATTCTGTGAATGAAATATTGAAAGAATCGGACTCCAATAAAAAAAAAAAAAATTTCGAAAATAAAGAAGTCAATACTCATATAAAGCAACCAAAATCTACTAACATCAATACAAATACGGAAGTGACCAAGTGGAAAAAGATATTTGAATCTATTGAAAACAATGAAACACATGATAATGAAAAATTTGATGAAAATGTTGTGAAATTTTTAGAATTTCTTTTTAATTCAAATGAAAAACTCTCAGGACCCAAACATCCTGCTATTAAATTTTACAGATTACGAAAAAAGAACAAAGAAGTCAACCTTTCATACAAATATTCAAATTCATCAAATCCTCAACGAACAAACAAACAAATTCGTCAACATCGCAAGAATCAATATGATTATGACTTAGCACAATATCTTTACTATAATCAAAGAAAAAAAGTCGTAAGGAAAATCATGAATCATGGCTCAAATAGAATATGTAAGATTGATAAAGAACAGATTGAACAATATTTTCGAAATACCTTTGAAATTGAAAATAAAAAATTAAGATCAACTTATACTAAGAGCCCACAGAGTTCAAATATAGCAATTGATGAAGAAGATGTCAAGAATGCTATAAAAGGCATATCATTAGACACATCACCAGGACCAGACCGTATACTTATCCGTACTATAAAAGCCTTAAATGTGATTCCAATTATAAAATCTATAATTATGATTATGCTAACCACTTCATATGTACCAATATCATTTCGAACTGGAAGAACAGTTTTGATTGACAAAGGCACTGATGATGTCAATTCTCCTTCCAACTGGCGTCCAATCACAATATATTCAATAGTACGTAGAATTATTGAACGAGTGATTGACCACAAATTACGATTACAAGTTGAATTAAATCCAAACCAAAGAGGTTTCATTAAAGGTATTGCTGGCTGCCACATTAACACTAAAATTATAAATGCATGCCTAACACAAGCTGCTTCTAAAAAAGATAATTGTATCATAACATTTTTGGATATTTCAAAAGCATTCGACAATGTTGGTCATGAACATATCAAACAATCGCTTATCTCTAAAGGAGTTTGTCAACAACTGGTGTCGCTAATTATGAACTTACTCACTCAAAATAAAATTAGGATTGAAATAGGAGGAAAACAAACTGAAGATATCTTAATAAAAACTGGCGTTCCACAAGGTGGACCATTGTCACCAATTTTATTCAATATAGCCATTGACTATATTTTCAATGAAATCACAGAGCCACAATTTGCAAATACCCACGGATATTCTTTACATGATGATTTTGACGCTGTTTGTTTAACAGGATTCGCTGACGATCAAACAGTTACTACCAAAAGTTTATCTTCTACTTACCATGTTGTAGAATTGATTCAAAATCTCTTTAATGAAATTGGTCTAAATGTCAATCCAAAAAAGAGCAATGCTATAATGATAATTAACGGAGAATTAACAGAAGGTGTTCTAGAGCTGTCAAGCAATGAAAAGATAAAATGCATTGATAAATTTTCGTGTATAAAATATCTTGGATGTACATTTAAGCAAGAGATCATATTCGATAAAAACATAATTAATTACTTCAATAATAACTTGGAAAAATTAACTGTCAGTCATCTACTTAAACCTGACCAAAAACTTAACATTATAAATCAATATATTTTCCCAATGTTAATTTATCCTCTTCAGTGTGCCCCTCTATCAAAAATACCAAAATTCATCACAAATCAAATTGACATAATGATAAGAAGAAGTGTCAAAACAATCATTGGTTTACCCGCTTCAACAACAACAGAAATGTTTTATGCACCACGTAATCTTCGTGGTTTGGGGCTTTTAAAGACTGAATGGGAAGTTCAACTACAACATTTTTCTATTGCCCAAAAACTTCACCAGATTGAAGATTTACTTCTCAGTCGCAGTTTTGATTCTATTGCTGAAATGAATAAATGTAAAATAAATTTAGGTGTTGAAGGAAATACTTCTAGAATTATGAGGAATCAACTAAGAAAAATATCATTTGATATATGGAGCAGTAAAGGTTATCAAGGAATCGGTGTTCACACTTTTCAAAATTCATCCAAATTAAACTCTTTTGTTCATAAAAAAAATTCACTTTCTTCATCTGAATGGACCGCTGCTATTAAACTCAACTGCAACTATGCTAATCTTCGAGGTGTTCCTGGTGTTGATGTCAATGGTGACCGCCTTTGCCGCAAATGCGGTAAAGAGATTGAAACCCCTTTTCATGTCACAGGCAACTGCAGCAGCAACTCAGCGAAGATAACAGCTCGTCATAATCATGTTAAACATCATATAACATCAATTCTTCGTGAAAAAGGTTATGACTGCTTTGAAGAAGTATATGGCAGAGATACAACAGGACTAAACAGATTTTCAGACATTATTGCTTTTGACAAGAAATCAAAAAATGCATTTATTATCGACCCTACAGTTAGATATGAAACTAATGACCCACTTCAGGACACGAAAATTATAACAGAGAAAAAAAAAATTTATGAACCATGTATTCCATTTTATGCGGAAAATTTTCAGGATAAATTTGGAGAAAGAAATTGGAAAGTAATTGGCCTTTGGTTTGGATCTCGTGGGACAGTCGGCCAAAGTGTAATAGATTTTTTTTGTGAATTTAAAATTGATAGCGCTAAATTAAATGACATATGTGAAAAGATTTTAATTGATACGATTAATATTATTCATACCCATATTTATTGTTAATTATTGTTAAAATTTTTATGTTATTGTCTTTTTATGATTGATTGTTATGCTGTGTATAAAAGCAACCTGTCACAGACAGGCAGCACAACTTTAAATAAAGTATTTCTCTCTTAATCTCAAATTCTGTAAGTATATAATTTCCATCTTTGTAACACCTATATCAGTACCTCAGAGCTAAACTGTATTAACTCCATTTTTTTCGAAAATAGGCTTTATTCATTTTAATATCAATTCAGTACTGCTCTGTTGAATGGTTATCAGTATTAACTTCTAGGTAATACTGTTTCGGAATTATGCAAAGTAAAACTGTATTAAGTTCCTAGTCGACTCCGAGCTAAACTAAATTATGAGCGCAATATTTCTGGTCAAAAATTAATTAAAGATTGGTAGTTAATACAGTTTAGCTCTGAGGTACTGATATACTAAATTTAATATTGTTAATCATATTATAGATAGTCCTGAAGAAGAATTAAAATTAATTCGAAAGCTTGACGTAGAAAAAAGAGTGTTCTTTAATTTAATTGACTGCAAACCCAAATAATTCCTAATATCATAATATTACATTTTATATATATTTTTTAATTTGATCAATAAAAAATGTGACCCTAAAATTAAATTATAATAAATTTTTAACCGTGCGAATACTGAATCTTTATACATAAGTAAATTGCTCTGTATGCTGAATACTGGATGCTCATACATAGGGAAATTGTTAGGCTCTATTTAAAAAACCATAGGTACTTACTGAATTGTTGGCATTGTTACAAATAATCCCACTGAAACAGTTTATCACAGTGACTATTCTTAATTGCAATTTACTTATGTGTAGAGACCAGCACTCACACCGTAGACTGTACGTATAATGAAACATTTATATGGGTGTAATTTTCTCTATGACATTCATGTTTTCCAAGGAACCAAACAATCTGATTAATAAATCAAAATCAACACTAAATTTAGTTGGTTCGGAAGGTGACAGAGGCACTTTTATTAAAAATGTTGTTAGTTTATTTGACATAATTATTTCATAGCAAAACTTTTCGTTTGAACCGATTCCAAGTTTTTGAACGCAAAATTCCACACTACGTGACATTCGACAAACTGACTTTAAAGTAAATATATAATTAAAAGCACTGATGTAATTTTTATAAACGCCTTCTTGCAACAGTTTGCCACAATAAGAATTAAGTTGATTGGGTTGTGGCTGGGGTTTGTCAATCACATATTTGTGGGTATTTCTAAAATGATCTTCGGCGTCCACTATTCCAAAATAAATGTCGCATGAGCAATTCCAAAATTGGTATTTGCAGGAGAGGGAATGTTCATCTTGCACTAGTGGTGAAATGTAACAACCGTTATCAACATTATCGCATTCAAATCTTACAGAGTCTTTGAGCTTCTTAGCCACTTCTTGGCGGATCAAAATTTTAGTTTCCTGTGACCTTATGCCCCTTATAAGTTGTCCCATTATGTTATGTTTCAATCTGACAGAAAAATTTTTGGATCGCTCCATAGCACTCAAAATCAAAATGTTACATTTAATTTCAGATTCTTTATGTTCGCAAAAATTCTTTAACATTTCAATCTGATCAATAAAGCAACATTTATATGAATAAGTTATATTTTCATTGTTTTCATTCTTCAATAGAACTTCAATATCAATAGATTCTTCTTCGGATTCCGTCTCTATTCTACATATAGCACAATTAATTCCATAGGAATAAGATTTAAAATAAAACAAACAAATCCCTGAGATGGTTTTTAAAATTCGAATGCCTTCACTTTCTCTTATAAATGAAACATGGTTTAAAGGAAATATTGTTGGATCCCCTGGTTGACTGAAACTCACACTACTGTCATGTTCAGGTTGTAATAAATGATCAATGTATCGATTTTTGGTACCACTCCATTTGCATTCCTTTAAAACACAGTCGATTTTTCGATAGTCGCACAGCAATTCATGAGAAGGTAGTTCAGTTAAATTGCTCACAAAAGGGCAACCCCGTTCGTTATACAGACAGGAAGACCTTATGGACTGCATAATGCCCTCCAAGGCAATATTTTGGATGGCTGGTTGAATGTTATTTTCATCAATAGCGACCAAATTGTGACTCTCCCTCTTGGTCACTTTGTTCTTTTCAGTGAATTCTTTACTATAACATGACGAGCACACATTGCCGATGGTGGCAATCAGCATTATTGGCGGGGCGAGCAGTGTACTACATCTGACACAATTAAATTCCTTTCGAAGTTCTTCTTCGATTAAATTAGACATGGTTTTTAAATTCAAACACTAACACAGCACAGTAATGTATTCAACAATAATAATGCCAAAAATTCATTTGTTACCTTTATAATATCATTTCACCTCACACAACAATACATTGGACTCTTTTTTATTTTTAATAATTAAAATAACAATAGTAATGGTAATGGTAAACATAAGAAGTAAGAAGTTGGGTTAGGAAACTAACACCTGTTCATTCTTCTTCTTAGAAGATTCTGGATGAAGTCGTTGGACTTCTAGGTCAGTACGCAGATTGTGACGTCAGGCGTTAGACAGCTACATGCGACGCGGCAGTATTTATAAAGTGAATTTGTAGTTTATTTCGATGTTTGTATTTGTTGCAGTAATTTTGATTAGTTTTTACCTCTTGAATTAGAGGCATCCACCGGTTTTTGTTTTGTTGTACAATATTCAAAGCACCTATTCTCAATATTCTTGTTAACAAAACGGTTCGAGGATTCGAGTTTACTTTTTGAAATTATTCCACTATTTCCCCCCTTTTTATACACTTTTTCGAATTCGAATTAAAAAACACGTGAATTTCTGCCAACATGATATACCTATACCTATGGTGCACTGGTAAAATCATTTAAAGTCTAAATCACAAAACTTAGTAAAGTTTAGATGATAGGTACCTACCTCTATTGAAAGAACCAACTTATTACTTAATAATTGATACAACCTGCCTAGGTATTATGAAATAAGTTGCGCCATAATCGGTTATAGTAGCGTGTGTGAGTCGGAAAAAAACCCGAAAATTGTAAATATTTTGAGCCGGAACAAGATTACTTCCCCCCTCCGTTTTCGAGGATGCTGAACACGATGCCGTTGTCAGAATTTCTCTTTGGGGTTGCCCAACCCCTCAAAACGGCCTAAAACCACCCCCTAGAGAGATAAACCGCCCTTCAATCCATTTCCCTGCAAAAAAAACCTTCCCCCCGTTTTCGAGGATGCTGAGCACAATATGGAGGTGCTGGACATCGCGTGCGACCCCGACCAACCCCTCCACCGGCCAATACTCACCCCCGAAATGGGTGATTTTTTTATGTATATGTAGGCCAAACGATGGACTTTTTCGAAAAACTTTTTGAAAATTCAAGTACAGAATCACAAATGGCTATAATTCAAAATTATTTTGGAGTATAGAGAGTGTCCCATATGACAGTGACATATCAAAGTTATGTTTTTTTAAATGGAATGCTCCTATGTTATTGCATTTTTAGATTGTCTGAGAAGAGGAAATAAGATTGGCTTTTACAGTTGGTATTTAAATTCAGAAGTTTTTGAGTTATAAACAAGTGAAAATCGTCATTTTTCGAGTTCAAGGCCCTGTACAACGAAATCGGTTCAAGATAGAGAAAAACGGCTTACATGTCCCTATTTTAACTTTTTATGTACTATCCTATGGTATAGTTTGTACTTTCTTTGATTTTTTTATTTGGCGACGCGTGGAGAAATCTCAGATTTTTTCAAATTTTTTATCACCCTGTATAAACATTTCATCTACATCATAGGATAGTACATGAAAAGTTGAAATAGGGACATGTAAGCCGTTTTAATCTATCTTGAACCGATTTCGTTGTACAGGGCCTTGAACTCGAAAAATGACGATTTTCACTTGTTTATAACTCAAAAACTTCTGAATTTAAACACCAACTGTAAAAGCCAATCCTATTTCCTCTTCTCAGACAATCTAAAAATGCAATAACATTGGAGCATTCCATTTAAAAAAACATAACTTTGATATGTCACTGTCATATGGGACACTCTTTATACTCCAAAATAATTTTAAATTATGGCCATTGTGATTCTATACTTGAATTTTCAAAAAGTTTTTCGAAAAAGTCCATCGTTTGGCCTACATATACAAAAAAAAAATCACCCATTTCGGGGGTGAGTATTGGCCGGTGGAGGGGTTGGTCGGGGTCGCACGCGATGTCCAGCACCTCCATTGTGCTCAGCATCCTCGAAAACGGGGGGAAGGTTTTTTTTGCAGGGAAATGGATTGAAGCGCGGTTTATCTCTCTAGGGGGTGGTTTTTAGCCGTTTTGAGGGGTTGCGCAACCCCAAAGAGAAATTCTGACAACGGCATCGTGTTCAGCATCCTCGAAAACGGGGGGAGGAAGTAATCTTGTTCCGGCTCAAAATATTTACATGTTCGTCCGACTCACACACGCCACTATTAGTTACTTTTGTTTATACATTATATCCATATAAAAGCTTCTTGCTGAAAATCTCTGCACAGGGCCTATCAATAGTATGAATTTAAAAAATTTAAAACCTCTTAATAAGGCCCGTATTCATCAATAAATATAACCCCTGGGCTTATATTTTCGGACATGTGATTGGTTTAAAATTCGTAGCATTCGTAGGGTTTGAGCATTAGACCAATTAGGTGTCAGAAAATTCAAAATATAACCCCAGAGTTATATTTTGAAGTTTGATGAATACGGACATTACAGAAATTATTTTAATAAGCAAAATGCACTACAGGGTATTTGGTACTTCTGCTGGTTAAGTATCTTGGCAGAATTTTCAAATTTATGGTTTATAGAGTTAGGTACATAGTTCATAACAGTTACATAAGATCTAGCCAATAGCCATGACGTTTCAGTAAGTTGAAAATCTTCACCTTTCTACCTTTCATATAAAAGGATATTTTATAAAAATGTATGAATTTACATTTTTCCACCTAAAAAAAGTAGGCTATATTATTATCTTCATAAAAAAAACTATCATTCATATTTGGCACTGACAGTAATTATTTTTTTGGGTTTCCGTTTCAAAATGCTAGTGATTTTTTGCTCCTTACCATTATTATTTCTAAGCTGTTGTTTGTGTACATATTTCTGTTTGATGCCCACCATTGTAATCTAATTGAAGAATGGTAGTATTGTACGCTTCAATAGCCACGGCAGTACTAGTGATCGTTGCCATTTGCGTTATAAGAAGCACATGCTGCGCCTGCAGTTGAATTCATAATAAAAAATTATCGCGTCTGCAGCAACAAACTTTAACGAAAATGTCCAAGTTAAATCAAAAATCCACAATTCCAAAAAAGAGCTCATTTCGAGGTAATTCTTCAGTTATGCCCTCAAAAAAAGGCAACATTACCACAAAGTCCAATGGTGAAGAGACCTTGGATGAAACAAGACGAGGTTTCACCCTGCCAGCTTTGAGTTTATCACGTAAACCTCTCGGTAAGTATTTATGATTAATATGAAAAAGTAATTTAGGTTTTTTAATATACATTCGATTACTAGAAAAATATGACATGGAAAAATTGAAAAATAGAGTAATGAGAAGACATTCACCAAAGGGGGAAGACAGAAAGGAAATTAGTAATATTATCGCAAGTATAAAAGAAAAAAAACCGGCCCCGACTGTTCAAGAATTTGTAGGTTTAATTTCTCCTTACACAGTCGACAATGGTAAGTGAACATAAAATTATTAAAAGTCTCCGATTAAAGTCAATTATACTCGAAGGGGCTATTTTACGACAAGTCTTGCACGATGATTTGAGCACTTTTCGAAAATTAGCTAGAAAAGTATACGAAACAATGACTCAAGATGTTAGCGATGTCCTGACTAACGAACAAGTAGATCTAAACGCTTATTATAAGGAGAAAAAAGAGCTTCTTAATAAAAAAATCTTGGATGCAGTGAACGAAATATTTGCCAAAGTTCCCAACTTCGATTTTGAAAAATACGAAAAAGATCCAAACTATTTGTCTAAGTTACTCCCAATTCCTCCTGAAGTAAGTTAACATAATTAAGTGCTTATTTTTTGTAAGCCATACAAGCATAATAAGATTATTTAAACAAATTTATGATGAATTTATAGTTGTCAGCAGACCCCGATGAATTAGCTCTCATGAAAAGACAAGTTGCTTATCACAGATATCAATGGCTTAAATCTGAAGGTGAAAGATTAAACGAAGAAAATGTACGACTACAAGAGAGGTTGAACGAACTTAAACAAATGCAAAGAGACCAACAACTAAAAGCAGTCGACAGAGAAGACACGGCCGCTCAGAGAAAAGCAGATTTGGAATTCACAGAACGAGATGCTCAGGAAACGTACGATTTATGATAGATATAGGGTTGATTTAACTCTTACTCGTGGGTGTTATTTTCAGGCTGATGGAAATGAGTGAAGTGATAGAGAAATCTATGGTCGAAAAAGAAGAAGATTTCAGAGTTGACGTGGATGCTACCAATATGGATGAATCAAGGGTAAAGGCAGCAGCGAAGAAAAGAAGAAATCTCATCAAGAAAAAAGAGGTCAGGCCAGACTGGAATGCAGAAACAGCTGTGGGAATTGAATCAGATCTTAAAGAACAATCCTTGCATATGGAAAGGTTAAAGACCATACAAGGAAATGTTTCATGTGAAACTAGTAAACTTGGAATGGGAACAATTTGCCCAGAAGTAAGTAGGGTTTCAATTTTTAAACAACATTACTGGGCGCAAAAAGTTATCTGTGTACCTTGCGGATTAAGTAGTAAGTAGCTTCCCTTCAAAGTAGTCAAAAAATCCCTGTTATGGGATTTTTTTCATACAGAAATGCGACCTATATGTATAAGGAGTGTTGGGACTGTTAACAAATTTTTCACAAGGCGAAGATGTATTTTGCTGGAAGATTCTGAACTACTCAAGTTGTGGAGAGCTGAAAACTTTCTACAATTTTTGTTAATTCGCATACTATTCCAGCAGCTTTTCCAAAAAATTTATGGAACAGAAAATGTAGGATATTTTCCTCTCTACAAATTTAATCCTATGCAATGTTCCACCAAAATATTAAGTTTTACATCATAACACAAAAGACAGAAAAAAGGTCTCAGTAGACACTCTCTTTTTTATAGTGCCTCTTGTGAAGAACATTTTGCACAGTCCCAACCCACCTTTGCCTATTCAGGTCGCATTGCGCTATAGGAAAAATTTCTTGAAGGAACCAATTAATTATTGTTCAAATTAGGACTGCCCAATTATTAAAATTAAGAACTTGCATTAATAATAGTGTAATCTCGGGATGGTAAGGAAGTTATTTTTTGATAATAATAATATTATAATTTTCAGGCAACCAGGCAACAATTTTTACAAACTACAAGATTTGAGACCCGTCAAGTGTTTAATCAGCAAAGATAACGTGTAATTAACAACTAAATGAACTGTGAAAATTATTCTGTCAAAGGTTTATTAAAACAATATAGAATTAGAAAATACTATTATATTTATGTAACAACAGGAGACAAAGATGGTTCTTAAATAAATAAAAAAATGTACATAATTATATTAAATTCACAATTCGTTACTGTTAGAAGTAAATGTGATTAAAACTGAAATATAAATTTAATTTTATTAAAACAATGTACAAATTAAGTTATGGCACTATCTCTATTTTCATGACAATTATTACAAAACAATAATGCTATTACTTTTTTACTAGAAATACTGCTATTTTTGTGAAAAAAATACTCTATAAAAATAAATTTAAAAAAATTATCTATACATTGTAATATACAATATAAAGAATGTAAAAAATTATCCCTTTAAAATAATTTAAATTGCAGGTTTCATTATCCAAATCAACCGTATTGGTATTCACAAAAAATAAAATAAATATAAATTGTTCAATTGGTTAAATTAACTCTTATGCTGTCCAATTAAATTTGAAAAGAATTAACTGATTCAACTATTAATCGATTTAATAATTATCATTATTACAACTGCAATTAAATTAAACAGAACCTAATAGAACATTCTTAATGAAAAGAGGACAATTTTTACAATTTCTCCATAATTAAATCAGTTCTGTGTTCACGGGGAAATTATAATGTACAAAATTAAGTAAGTAATTTACACAGGCCTAAATTATTAAAGAGAAGACAAAATGAGGTATATAGTACACTATGCTAAAGAAAATGATGTTTAGGGACTTTAGCACGGGTTGAACTTAAAAGCCACCCAACCATTAAAAGAATGATCAACTTTTAACAGAACTCATGCTAACGACCGTTGTTAATCCCTCTTTAAAACTGTTGGAAGCTGCTAATTTTATAACAAACAAAATAACACAACGGTTTCAATTCTTTTAGAAACAAATCACACAAAGGAAGTCCAGTAGTTGACAGTGAAAATTACGATACCTACATAGTTAACTTCTTGACACTCTACAGTAGGGTCTTGATAATCTGGATGACTGGAGTTTTAGTTTTATGCCATTGTAAATTTAAAATTTTACTTTTGTGATGTACGTAAGCGACAAGAAAAAAAAGCAAAAAGATGGTAAAACAAAATTGAACGTGTTAATAAAAAAATTATAACTGATTTTTTTGAGAAAATATAGAACTCCTGTATGTACCTAATTTATAAATTATGTAAGAATTAAATATTGTATGAAAACTGTTGTATGTATCTGAACACAAAATTTTGACACCCTACAATTTACAAAACATTTTCTGATCAGGTTACTTCTGGTTTTATATTCATCCAGATTATCAAGGCTCTCTGTATTAAAATTAGAAACAATATTATAGGTAAATTATATAAAACAAGTGGGCAATTGAAAATTTAAAAGGCACTTGTTATTTTGGTATATTAACAAGCAGAATTGAATAAACAAATCATATTTCTGTCAAAATATAAAATATTCCCTGTTGTGGGTGACTGAGATTGAATATTTTATTTATTGACGTTCTAAATATAGGGAAAACGAAAATTTTAGGACACTCTAGAAAAGTAAAAATTAAATAATTTTCTTATGGTTACTTGATTGTAATATGAATTACAATGTTCATATTATTTAATCAATTCTGCCACTAATTTTATGCTTGAGAAAATATATTCGATCATATTATTATTACAATAATATGTAGTGTAAATATTAGACTTATTCCCTATAAATTTAAAGCACTATTCCTTTTAAAAAATTATTGGTTTTTATTATTATTATTATTAAATATTAAATACAGTTTACCGCAAAACGTAAACACAACAGTTCCGAAATGATTAGATTAAATATAAAAAATAAAAATGGCAGTGTACAAACAAACTATAGTCAGTATAACAAGAAAAGTATAAAAATGAAAAACTTTGATGTGAGTAAATTCCATGTTTTATTACTATTTATGTGCTGTAGTAGTATTATTATTATATAGACCGATTTCAACTATTTCATCATCAATATAAACATAAAAAACAAAAACAATGTAATAAATAAAGTTATAATAATATAATCTATGTAAGCTTAAAATTGTTATAATTCTTAAATAAGAAAAATTCAGTCGAATGCTTTTACTAGTGCCATTATTTTACCTTCAAACAATGGAAGTACATCCGAGTCGTTGCTCACTTCTTCGTGAATTACTTGATTGTCAAGATCTTCCGATAAGGTTTTAAAGAAGAACCTGAAGCAAAAATACATAAGTTAGAACAGTGAGGACATTTATTCCCCCCCCCCCCCCACCCCTTCCTTTAATTTCTGAGCCGAGTAAGATAAAACTATGATTCAAAAATTCAAAAACTAAATTCAATGACGTTAATTTTATTATTTTTAAATTCCAAAAACGACTTTGCAGTCCCTGTCAACTTAAAAAATTTAAATGGCATGGAGTCATGTCATTTTAACATCTCATTTTAAAGCTGTTTTAATTATTATCTACGCAAAAATCATGTTAGGGTTTAATTTTGACAGTCTGTTTGTGAGAGAAGAATGTTTACAGTCTTCCACATCGTTTAAATCCTGAGCCAGAAAAGATGTAACTGTGGTATAAAAGTTAAATTCAATGGCACGAATCTTACTACTTTTTGACATACATAACTGATGTGTCAAATGTCCAAAGATGACATTGCAAATGTTACTACAAACTGTAAACATCCTCACTGACACACAGATTGTCAAAATTACATCCTCACTGACACACACATTGTCAAAATTGAATACTAACATAATTTTTGTAAAGATAATTAAAATGCCTTTAGAATGAGGTTTCACAATCATGTCCCTCAAAATTTTTGAAACCAATAGGGACTACCTTATTTTTGAGATTTGAAGTAAATCTCATTGACAATATTGACATGTTTTATTAAATTCTACTAACTGATCATTTACTTTATTAGCGACTTAAAAGTTTAACTTTCTCGACGATTTCAGATAAGAGTATTTCACTTACCGATAATTTCCTTTCTTCGGCAGGTATTCCTTAAAATGTCTCAAAGTGATTTGAGTTCCAGGTATTTTCGACCTATACGGATACTGTTCATCACAAAACGAGAATATGACGGTCGTAAAAGTTTCACTGGGAAGACCCTGAGTATATGGAGGCCTCTGACTTTTCCCCACTTTTCCCAATGTCGATGGGTTACTCTGACTCATGTCTGGGTATCTGTTGAACGTTCTGAAAAAAATAACGAGAAGTTCAAATAAATTTTGTATATTATCAAAACTAGTGATGTATTTATTCGAATTCTATACTACCCATTTATAAAGACTTATTTGAACAGTAAAAAAATGCTTACCTCTGACGGGACTTCACCCTAAACTCATCTTCCATCAACCTTTTCCTGGCCTCTTCCAACTGGACATCAGTGTTCGGCCTGGGCGGCGGTGGTAAACTGGGATTGGCAATGAACGGCTGAGCTGGCATCCCTCCGGTCCTTTCCAAAGAGTTAGAGCGGGATCCGTGGCGCCGGTGACGTCCGGCAGGAGAGGCGGCCTTTCCACGGGACATTTCGCTGTGAGGATAGCCCGCGGAGGAGCGTCCGGCTCGGTCCGATTCCAAGATCCATGCACGCACCCTGCTGTCTTTCGTGGAGGGCGGAGCATCGGACAGGACTGACACGCCGGAATCCGTCTCGTGCGGAGGTTTTTTCGATGACGTCGATCTAGAATTAGGGAGGCAACAATGAAAATATTATAACTTTGATGGTGTTTGAGAGAAAATACCTTCTGGCAGTAGATCCGCGGTTAAACCTGTCTTCAGCATATTCTGGCATACTCTTCGATTTAACCATGGCGAGTTTGTATTCGGAGCCTTCGGCGAAATCGTGAACGTTGCCGGAATCACTACTGAAGGTGGAAAACCCGTCTTTCTCTCTTCTTCTTGGACGCATGTAGGAACCATGTAAATACCTGAAATATACGACAAGTGATTAAAATGCAAGCGAGTAAAAAATATCAATTTTACTGAAAATATAATTATGCAAACCTTGATCTTAGAGGAGAACGCGGTCGAGGACTAGTAGCACTGGGAGATTGTACAGCAGGTGAGAACACCCTCGAGACGTGCTGATCGAGAATATCTTGATCATTGTCGTCGTCTAATTGCAGTCGTTCTTTTATATCGTGAATTTCGGTTTTCCTATAGTCTTCTTCACCCTGTAAAATAAAATTAAAACAATTACACATTATACTTTTAATATTTTTTTTGTTGATTGTTAATTTTTTACAGTCCAGGGATCATAAATACTGTTGAAGGTTTGTTAATTATTATTACTTGTTTCGGGAAGCTACTAAAGCTCAACACCAACAGAAATCAGAAGAGTAGAAAGATACTTACACTAACGCGCACCTCTTTGAGTTTCTTCTCCAACAGATCGGCGGCTTCTTGTTGCTTGACAATGGGCAAGAGTTTCTGACAGAGGATCGACATGAATTGCTCGGGATCTGACGGTGGACATTGGCGAGAGTTGAACCTCTGTGTACGAGGTATCACAGTTTGCTTAAGATCTGTCTCTCTGTTGAAGGCGAGGTGTTCACGGTCGGGTCGACAATCGAGCTTGCGATGAGAACTTCTGCCCAACGATCTTCCGTCCCTAAAAATATTCATTAAATCAAATATTGCCGAAAGAACAGTAACGTTTTATTACATAAAAGAGAGATTTCAGAGATGCTACGCTGTGAATTTTTAATGTGCATGCAAGAACTGTTTATAAAGAGATGATATTTCCTGAAGAAAAAACCTTTGCGACAATAACTTTTGTACGATAAAATTTTAATGCTTGTAAAGTTGCAAAATATTATTATGTGCCATGCTGATGTATCCTATCAAATAGACAGTTTCTTGAATTGATTGAAACCAGCTGTGATTTTAATAATTTACTCCAGTTAGTCAATAGTGTTCCTTTTTATTTTGATCGGTCATGTGAGCGGAAAAAGTTACACAAGTTGTCTTACAACTTGAGTTATGTACTATACTTTATCTACCCTTACTAGCATAGGAACAAAATTAAATGAGCTTATGATGCCTATTCAATTACACTTTTTTAATGAACAAGCATCAATAATTTAATTACGCAACATCAAATAGGTGATTGATTGATTCAAGTAGAGTATTTCTAAAATAACCACTGAGTGGTCTCAAATATTCGTTTTTTTGAAACTGAGGAGCACTCTACACTCTAATATTCACTCTATCCCAAATCAGGATCCTACATTGAATTGTCTATGTTGCACTGGCCAAGTGTCCCAAAGGGAGAGACCAATAAGCTATCCTTTCTAGAGGAGAAGAAAGAGAACATCCTCTCTCAAATGTCAATAATAGTAATCAACCCCTTCTGCTCTACCACTTAAAGCTTAAAGCTTGATGCTTTGTCTTTAGTTTTTTTATGTTAATTGAAAAATGTTGAAAACATCAAATTTTGCACGACATTTAATAAGTATTTGAGCTGTCACCTGTCACGATTCATGGTGTAAATGTAAAAAAAAGAGAGAGCCGTCCTATTTTTGTTCTCTTTTTTGACACATTGTCTTTGGTATGGTTTAGTTGATATTAACATACCGCAAAAAAGAAGTTTCTTTTGAAAAATTCAGGGTTTGCATAAATGTACTTATACCGGATATATCAGGAAATAGAAATTATACAACACTTGAAAAAAAAAACAAGATTTAGGGCATTTTGTATGTCATGGTATTCAGAAAAAAATTATACAATTACTACACTAATAATAATTAACTAGGCTTCCTCTAATAACAACTGACTATTTGATGGATTCCACCAATCTCATGCAAACAAACAGACCTATTATAATGAAAAAAAAAGGTAAATTTTTATCACAGTTTGGTAAAATTAATGTTTGTCGGCTCGTTCACAAATTACTTACCCGCAACAATCCGGAATAGACCTGCTATCCGACTCGGTACGAACATCAGAATGACTACTAAGCGACTGCAACTCACTATCTTGCCTCGAGACAGGGTTGTAGGAATTGTATGCCGCATGCGCTCCAGAGCCACGATTCATGAACAAACTACTCAATGACACACAAAAACCAAACAAAACGAAATTAAAAAAACAAAAATAAAATGGTAGGTAGGTACATCTAAGTTTTATGAAATGCATGTACTGGCACAAAGTGCGATGCTTCAATGTGACGCGGCATGAGCAAAAAAAAGCTTGACTTGTGTTTATCAAAAATTAAGCAAAAGAAACCTTACCCGTAAGCTTCCGTTTTCGGCCTCACATCGAACACTCTATGCTTCTGGGACATTAGAAGCATGTCTTTTGTTAGTCTTACGGGTCCTCCGACGTTTGGAGTGAGGTAGCCTGTACTGACACTTCCGGTACCTATCGAAAATGATTATTTCATTACGATAATGCTTTAAAAACAAAACGATTTCAGTCATTACCTGGCGTTTGAAAGTGCTGAACAGACGGATTGAAATTGAATTCTTCATCTTCGTGCAATGTGGGTAAGGAACCTAATCCGCTAGCCAAATTGGTTAATTCCTTTGCACTAACGGAACCGCTGGAAGAACTAGATTCGGTGCTAAATTCTCCGCTACCACTACTTGGATTTTGGACAGACTGAAAAAACATAAAACAATATGAAACAATGATAATTAAATTAACGAGACCTGTAAATTACCTGTAAATATTGCAGGTACGTATCACTTTTTAAGAAGTTAGGATAAGTCGTATTGTTAATTAAATCTTCGATTTGTTCTTGTGCTTTTTCCAGCAAATGGATCGATTGCGGAGATTTTAAATTGGCAGCTATTTCACGTCTCAGTTCAATGTTAATAGGAAGCGCCGATTTAACGAAAAAGGTACTGAAAAAAAATTAATAAATTAAACTTACTCTTACTCAATAATATCATAACACCAGGTACTTACTTGTAGATAACCTTAATCAACCTCTGTATTTTATCTTGTTCGGATTCGTTTTTCAATCCTTCGCATGCGAACCAGAAGTGCAAAGCATCCGCGTGTTGTTGCCCCTCAGATTCAAGGTAGGACATGAACAACTTAACGCCGTCGGAGTCTTGTAACAGCAAATGTAAAGAATGCGCCCATAACAGACAAGCGGGTGGTGACGGGTTGTTACCACCGCCACCACTCGAAGTCCTCGATTCTGGGAAAGCGGTCGTTTTTCCATGGCCTGCAGCGGGTCTCGACGATAACTTACAGCTGGTTTCTATATCGGTTCCACAGGAAGTATCTGTATTGAAAATAACAATAATGTTACATTAAACATCCCATCGTCACCCATCGGATATAGATATAACGTACCGTTTAAAGTGGAAGACTTGTGTTTAACAAAATCCATCTGTGCGGGGCCCCAATCTGAAACCCACTGCTTGCTCTCCTCTCCGGGAACGGGTGGCCTTTTCGCATTGGAATCGAAAACGACCGACGAATCATAAGGATGGTGTTTATGACTCGCCTTGGATCTAGTTTCTCGTTCGCTCATGTTAGGTGCTCGATTTATTGTAATAAGGCCTCGATTTTGTGTTCGCTACGATGCTAATTCTTCTGATCGACAGTTTAAACTTCATAGTGGTTTCTGAAACAATTTTTTTTTATTTATTTCTCTGTTAATTATAAAACGTCCATAATGATAATAATTGAGGCAACATAAAAACTAATGAATATTTTAAAAGCGTATAGGTAAATAAAAGGCATAAAGAAATAAGACGCAGGGTGTGGCCGTCCGTTATCGATCGATAAGTTCGGAGTCGGAGAGTCGGAGTACAAAGGATATTGAAGAATGCTAGAAAAAACTTCCCCTAAATAAGTTTTGATCATATAACAAACAATATAGATCTCCTAATTATAAAAATCATATTTAGTAATTGCCAACAAAAGAAATATAGCTCAGGTAGTAGGGTAGATATTAGTAATATTACCCGTATCAAATATCATAAAGCATACCAGGATTATATTGCAGTTTTAGAGTATGAAATCAAGCATATAGTAGTAGTTCTATTCTATTATTGCCTAATCTATGGGGCATAAAGTACTCCAAAAATATTGATAGAACACAAAAGCAGGTATATCTACAGCCTTATACTACTAATAATAATAATTACATAATGGAAGCTATGAAGCGGAAATCTCCACCAAACTCAGTTATAATCCCATTATAGTGAGAAAAATGCAAAATCAATTCACTTCAAACAGTTCAAACAGCAATTTGTAATAAAATAAACAAACAAACGAAACCTACCCCATCTTGAAATGCAGCAGCAGCGGAAAGACCGACTCGCTCGACAACAGAGAACGGTGAAAAATAATTCTGGAACGCAGGGAACGGGGAGAGCACAAAAGGTATATTAATTTCATATAAGTTATGAAAACCTGTCAGGTATAATTTGTTCTGATGTATTTTTACATCGTTATGATAGACAGCCGAATAGAAAAGTGTGCGGGCTCCGAAGCGTCTTCGACTAAACTCACCACCGGAATAGGCTGCACGATCAATGATGGTATGCTCGGGGGGAGGCTTCTGGCTTTAGAAGCATCATTCAAAAAATCAATAACTGACAATAGAACTGATTTACTGAAAAATGCACACGAGACGTCTTTAGACGAAACGATAGGAACTCATCGAAGAATTTTGATTCGTTCATTTACTATTCAGTACCTACAGTTTACTTTGAATTAGGCTGTGCTTTTTTGGGAATGGTATTTTCAGTTATTTTTTGTTATAAGTAGCAGTTAGAAATTGGTTACAGGAACTTATTCTTATAAAATTAGCATTGAAGGCTACTTGCTATACTATATGCATCTGAATTTTTGTCTAAATGGACAAGGTCATATTATTAACTTATGCATGAAAATGGTTAATAAAATTTGAATTTGAAGATTAAGGAAAATTACAATTATTAAAACCTCTGACATCCACTTATAATAATTGGCTTTGTTGTCAATTTTTTTATTTGTAAATCTGAATATTGTTTTCTATTTTGGTCGTTCTTAACTCAATTTTTGACAAGTAGTTTTGTAAGTGTTCTCAGCAGATTTAAATTTAAATAAAACAATGGTACTGTTGTCCTTTTGCTTTTTGTCTTTTGCCAATCACAATTTGGCAAATTATTTTCCCATTTATCAAATAATATAATAATAATTGTTGTTTTCCAAATAAAAGCTTGAATACACTTTTAGGACGATTAAAGTCAATAACATTAATGTGTACTGGAAAACATGTCGTATAAAGTAAATCTAATTTGATAAAAAAGTAATTTTACAAGAATCTGAAAAACAACAATGAAATTTGATACATTAGAAAATAATGTTCGCAAAATTGTGAAACACAATAATAATTATTGTTGACAAATGACAAAAAGAAAAAAAAAAAGAAGAAGACAAAAAGAAGATTCTTAAATTTGCTTTTTCTGATTTGCTGGCTTAGTACAATCAAAAACATTGAAAATTACATCGGTTTATAACCGGAAGTCTCAAAAATTTACTCTTCATGTTTAGTTTTCCTTACTTTGCTACAATTGATACTTCTTTCAATTATTGATAAATCGTAAATATTCATAAAAAGATCCTAAAACATAAAAGAACAAAAATAGTGTAAGAAAAAATTGCTTCAAAAAATTCAACACCCTTTTTATAGGGCGTGTTATAAGTTCTCAAAGAAAAAATATGATCACAGGGTTTTGCATGTTTTAAAAAAGGAAACGATTTAAACAACTGGAAAGATGACTGGATACGTCCCACACATCCAGGGAGACATTTTTTTCTTCTCTTCACTCTCCTCTCCAGTAATTATGGGCTAGGTGAACTTGCTCATATATCCAGCTTCAAGTAAGCTCAATAAATAGACGACACAAACAACCATAGCGATACTGGGAATCAAACTCAGTCCCAGGCGGTTCAACAGCTTAGTAGGCTGCACCTCTAACCCGTCAAGAAAAGGAGCATCGACAAAGAAAAGGAGCATCGACACCCTTTATAGGACCAGAACCATTCTGTAGCCTTGAAGACACGTTCTTCAAGGCAGAACTTCGGAAGGAAGAAGAAAAACTGAGAGAAATCCATTGGAATAACCTCTCAGGATTGAGACAATCCAAGGAGCTCCTCGGGAACTTTAACCGAGAAAGGTCAAGGAAACTCCTGACCCTCAACAAAGGAAGTCTCAGAATGCTAACAGGATTCCTAACAGGTCATTGCAAGCTCAATGAACACCTGAGGAAACTTGGTATAGAAAAAGATGGCGTTTGCAGACTCTGCAGGGAAGAAAACGAGACTCCTCGTCACCTATTGATGAACTGCGAAGCACTAGAACGTGAAAGAAACGATGTTCTGGGCCAACACCAGCTCAACGGGGGAGCTTTGCCCGGCCTTGATCCCCTTCAAATCCTGAAATTCCTAAGGGAAGCGGAGTTGGAGAGGCTGCTTCAATGAAGGGAATATACTCCAAAGGAGCAGAGAAGAGGGGGCACAATAGATCTGTAATAGGTCGCAGCGCATCTGACACCCTCAATATCAATATCAATATCAACCCGTCGAGCTACCACCGGCTCGACTTTTTTTCTTCAAAACGGAGAATTAGGGGGGCATTTTCTATCATATGAAACAAAGTTTCAGCTGCTTGTTTTGCATTATATTTTTTATTTAAAGGAAACTTTCACTACTTATAGTATGAATATTACCAGCACACAGCACATCAAGAGCACATTATGGCACAACTTGCATTTTTTACCTACAAATGTTACCATTTAAAAACCATACCCCAACAATTTTTTTTCAAGTGCAATATAAAATTGCACATTTGGGCCCAGCACATCCCTTTATTCAATTATTGAAACTCAAAAATGATGGTGCTAACTTCATAGAATCACATGGAGAATTCATATTTTGCTTAGGCGAAATTACTTTTGGGATACCAGACTTTTTTTATGAATCATGTACCTACTACATTTAATGCAGAACATTTTCAGGGTAGATTTAGGGAAAGAAATTGGGACGTAAGTGGCCTTTGGTTTGAATTTCTGTTACCTCTAGATTTTTTTTGTAAATTTAAAGGTTATTTGTATTCCAAATACCAATAATAAGCACAAAAAGTCTCTGATGAAGAACGCAAGTTCTAAACACGTGTAAGAGGTTACATAGTTTACAATAAGTGAAACCATACCCATGAAGTGTTTTTTGGTTCATACCCAATACTGTTTCACTAAGTGCCGCCCGAAAGTTCACTTACCATTTTTCTTACCTTACTTCTCAATAATAATAATTGTAACAAATTACTTTATTCACGCACTTTTCTTTAAAAAGCACTTTTGTGGTTACTGATTAGTGATCACATCCCATGCATGCAACCGCGTTAGTGCGTTACTGACTGCGTAAGTGCGTAAATAGAGTTGAAGCACTTGACAAGTGACATAACAAGTACCACATGCGGTCACGTTTTGCGTTATTAGTCTCAATTGAAAATATTTTTCTTGGGGAATCCCCTGGTGTTTATTTATACTTTATAATAAAATAAGTTATTGAAAACTATTCTAACTTGTAGGTATGTAAAGTCTGTATACTGAGAGTTGTCTGTTGTGAGAACTAAGGATACATCATCTCGTTATATTCCTTACTCCTTCTATTGCATTGCATACCCAATCGAGTTAAAATGGGACGTATTGTCAGAAATACGTTTGAATCGTCAGCAATTCTAAAAAGATGAGCGAGAGTGAGACGGAAGTATCGACTCGCGTCTTGATACGCTTAGATTGATACGATATTACGATCGTCGCTACTCTCAAGTGTCAGTGTCAGCGGTAAATATACTAAATAAGGTTTTTGTTGTGATTTGAAACGTTTTTAATACGAAATTAGCAGAATTACCTGTGTTATATTGTACGGTGTGATAAACTATGAGTAACTTAATTTCGCGAATGCCTAAAAATCTATTTCCTTGTTTTGCCTGGGAAACGATTGAACTCCCTAGTACGTGGTCTTGTGGTAAAATTGCTGGAATATTTTACTTGCAAATAAGAAAACGGAGGTGTTATTCTTTCTTTTAAACGGCAACCAGCAGGTAGGTGACATGATATTTCTATCATGATGATAACAATAATAATTATTATCATTCTTATTATTTACTTGCATTATGTAATATTTGTTATCAAAAAGTTGCAAGGCACTACTTCGTCAATAACTTGTCGAAATAATATATTTATAGGATATTCATTATTCCTCAACACACGCCACTGACACGAACTGCGATACCACATCTGGTTCGACTTAGAAATAAGTGTACGATTCAAATCGAATTAAATGAAATTGTTTAGTCAGAATCAGTGCGGCATGACAACGGACAACTCTCAGTGTACAGAGAGTAATAGTATTTTATGCAATAAGCTGATAATGATGATTTAATTAAAACCCTTTATACAGGGCGAGTTTTTAAACTTTAAACGTTCAAATAAATATTTCCAGTATTAGCACTCTACGAATTAGGTAGGTAGCTTGTTTGTTGTAGATTGTTGTAGGATACAATTTTTTCGATTCATGATAGATGGCGCTGCAATCGACGAAACTATTTTTTCGATTTGCCTTCCAACGAAATTGATTAGGAAAGCAATTTCTTCGAATTTTTGGCCGTAAAATCCTAATCTGCAATGTACCTAGCTAAATTATAAAAAAAGATGCAACATTTTATCCATCATAATATGACTCCATGAGTGTCTATTATACTGTTAGTTGCATTATTCCGAACGCAGCACAAATTTTCGCGACATTCACGTCACTCTTGTCATTTCACAATGCGCAAACGCGATTAGATACCAAGCCACCGTTATTACTCGTTAGTGCGAATGGGTAATTCAAATTTAATTTCATACGCATATAAATAAAGGTTATGAGTAGAAAAACATTATTTTTTATAGAATTTTTGTCTTTTATCTCATAAATTTCTTTAATTCTCCAATGTAGTAGCTATTTTGTTGTTTTAACACAACTACAGAAAATAATAACAAAAATAAGCTGTTGTGTTGGTCAGCATGAAAATTATTTTATGGGATTCCCCACCACTTTCCTATATTTATTTTACCGCGTTACAGTAAAAATGTGAGTCCTTTGCTGTGAGAAAAATATTCCGTAAATAAACCCGACACTATTCTTTGGATTTATTTTCCAGATAACGATCAGCGGTCTCCAAATGAGAAACGAGAAACTATTTTGTTGGTGAAAACAACAAAAGTCAAGGTCTACTTTTTGATGTCATGTTTTTTACTACCGCGCACAGCCGACCGGTAATCTACCGATCTCGACCTGTCCTCAAGTGAATCAAATTTTTTCTCTTACGGCGACTTTTTTTCCGGGGCCGATGTGTCGGTACTATTAGTAGCATAAATGAATTGATAAATTAAGGAAAATAAAAAAATGTATAATCACTGTTCGAAGCATGTGAATAATGTGGCTTGAAACTTCAAGATACGATGTCGGTGTCTACAAGAAGTAACAGAGAAGAGCAAAGAGTCCGCGCCAGAATGCTTTTAATGTTCAACGCAGGACCGTATTAGGCATTTAAAAATTTGAGATTTTAACCTCGTAAATTTATAAATTAGAATTATCGATTTTATTCTTACCTATCATTTTAGTATTTTATCGTTATATTTTTGCTGTTACAAGGTAAGTACTTATTAGAGGTGAATCCAATCATTAAATCGTGCATCATTAGAAAGGACTTCTCTTATTATTTTTAGTGACTTGTGACTATTCATGGTTGAGATTTTAATTCATTGTTCATACTTTCTTTTTCGGTCATTTTTATCTAAATGTAGGTACAGTTCACGGATAAATTGATTCTCTAGAGCTAGACCTAGAGATTACTTACTCTCCATCTCGATCTCTTATTATTGTAACTTTCAAATCGAGTTGAAATAAAATTATAAATCCTATAAAGGCTGACTAAATAATAATAATAATAAGAGAGAAGAGAATCGTATCTATCCGGCCTCTAGAACAACAGAGAAGAGCGTGTATGTTACGTGAGTTGTTCCCGGATTAGTTACGCTATGCTGTGGCATAACGCGTCGGCCGCGGCGTGAAGTCAATAATTACAAGGTACCCACTATGAAATGCCTATAATTAAAAGGAAAAAAACCATGCGTTTCTTATGATTTCATGCTAATCCTCTTTTTTCAGCCACTTAATTTTACGGTCAAGCCATCTCCGAGTACTATCATCATGAACAAAAACAACAAAACGTAATTGCACTCATTAAAAACCAGCGGCGGTTATTGTTTTTAATGGGTTTTAATTTCACCAGTAACTTCTTTATTAAATATGCCCGTCTAATAATTATAAATCGATGCGGTGGTGGGAAAAATTAGAGACGAATCCCTCAAAAAACAATGTCATTCAGCCAAAGAGGCAGCGGGAACACGCAGCAAAGGTCACATAACGGACAGTGGCATGTCCGCTTTATACAGAAGTGGACAATAAACGTATAATACTGATTCATACAATAAAACTTTTAATGACCTTTTCTCAAGATTTTTTTTACTTCTCATATGCAGCGTAAAAGCTGGGATTAGAAGGTCACTTTTCGTTAAAAAGGTCAGCTAAAAGAAGAAAAAAACAGAGAAAAGGGCCATCTTAGAGGCGCTAAAGAGCAAGCAGGATTCACATGATATCCAGAAAATACCGTTTTATCTACCTGGTAACTGTATAGCTCAAAATCGTGAGATCTAGGCTGGGATGGATGCTAATTTCTTGTTAAAAAAAAACAGGTCAGGCAAAAAGAGAAAAAGGTACCCGTAGAGGCTGGAAACAGCAAGGGGTCACATAATATTCAGATAACACCGTGATATCTTTTTGTAATTGCAGCGGAAAGTTAGGAGCCAGTTGGGTATAGTTTCTAGGTTAAGATTCTATGACAACTTTCGTGCAAAAAGTAGGTCAGGTCAAAAAAACAAACAGAAAAAATAGGCCCTCATAGAGGCTTGAAAATCAAAGAGCAAGCGGTCACATAATATCCAAAAGATACCATTTTATTGAGCATTTTATAGTTTTTTTATAGCATTTAAAAAACAGGTTAGGTCAAAAAAAAAGGCCGTCGCAGAGGCTTGAAAAGAGGAAGGGATCACATGATATCCAGAAGATACCGTTTCATCTTCCTGTACCTGCTGCCCAAATAGGTAGCCATTTATTTGGATAGTTTCAATGATGGGATTAGACGGTAACTTTTCGTAAAAAGCAGGTCAGGTAAAAAAAATGAGAGAAAAAAGGCCTTCATAGTGGCCTGAAAATTAAAGAGAAAGCGGTCACATAATATCCGAAAGATACTATTTTATAATCAGTTGGGTAGTTACAAGGGTGTGATTGGGATTAGGTGGTAACTTTTCTTAAAAAAAACCCAGAAAAAGGTGGTCGCAGAGGCTTGAAAAGAGGAAGAGGTCACATGATATTCAGAAGATACCGTTTTATCTCGCATTTTATCTTCCTGTAACTGCTGCTCGAATAGGGAGCCATTTGGATATAGTTTCAATGCTGGGATTAGACAGCAACTTTTTGTAAAAAAAAAAACAAAAACAGGTAGAGTCAATATAAAAATGAGGGCAAAAAAGGCTTTCATAGTGGACCGAAAATGAAAAAAAGGGTCACATAATATCAAAAAGAAATACCATTTTATCGAACATTTTATATTTCCTGTGATGGGATTAGACGATAACTTTTCGCAAAAAAAAAACACGGAAAAAACCGTCATAGCGGCTTGAAAAGAGAAAGGGGTCACATGTCACATGATATCCAGAAGGAACCGTTCTATCTTCCTGTAACTTCTGCTCAAAGTAGGGAGCCATTTGGATAGTTTCAATGATGGGATTAGACGGTAACTTTTCGTAAAAAGCAGGTCAGGTCAAAAAAATTAGAGAAAAAAGATGTTCATAGTGGCCTGAAAATGAAAAAATGAAAGCGGTCACATAATATCCAAAAATACCACTTGATAGTCAGTTGGGTAGTTTAGTTATACAATCATGGAATTGGGCATGAAAGAAAAAAAAGCAGGTCAGGTCGAAAAAAAAGGAAAACGCCGTTCTAGGGGCTTGAAAAGAGGAAGGGGTCACATGATATCCGATTTATCTTCCTGTAACTGCTGCTCAAATCAAAGTAGGAAGACTTTTTTAAGTAGGTAGCAGAAAATAATTTTTCCACAGCTAAATTGCTCATTAAAGGGCGGGTTAAAATAAAATCAGGGTTACAAATGCGTTTTCTAAATTTTAGATGAGAAACAATGGGAGGTAAGACCGCAGCCAATTATAAAAACCCTTTAAAAAAAATTGAAAAAGTTGCTTTAATGATGGAATTCCATTCAGTATTGTAAATGTAAAGTCAAACAATCCCAGATTAATTATCAAACAAAATTCATTACAAATAAGAAATCATTATAATTACCAATAACTTATGAATGACTCTGATAAAACGTATCGTTGTTTCTATGAAACCGGAATGTTTCGTATTTATTGTAGCAGGACATTCATTAATAAAAATAAACATGAATATTTTATATTTGAAATCGCTGTAAATATTTTTAATTTCAAAAGACAAAAAAAGTATACAAATACTTATCCAGGTACTTAGGTAAGGATTGAATACCAAAATATCAAATAAGTCATTTTTTATTTTATCCAATACAAACATTGACATTATAGCTAGGAGAGATGGCGATAAAAACGCCCAAATGGAAAAGAAGCAGGTTTTTATATAAGGAAGAATTTTTTTATATAAGGAAGAAGGTTTTTATATAGTTCAAGTCACCCCTTCTCAAAATTCGTTTTGTCAAGTAGCTGCGGTGGAGCGCTAAGGCCTTTTACCCAGATTTGCCCGAGGGATTTTTAAAAAATTTCTACAATTTGGAAGAAAATTACTGGGAGGCATCAAGGCAATTGGCGGGAATATTTTCTTCCAGTTTGATCCTTGCAAAAATCTCTTCCGGAAGCTCAAAAAAAAAATGCAAATCTGAACTTGAAAATCAACAGGGAAGTCAAGTTCGTGACCGGATAATAGAATTTTTTTTGAGTTTATGTCTCCTTAATTGTACTGGAGGTTACGGCAGGGAGCATATTGGAAGAAAATATTATCCCCTCAACTGCTGGGGTTGCCTATATGCCCCGCAGTAATTTTCTTCCAAATTGTAGAAGTTTTTTTGGAATCGTTCGAGAAAATCTGGACAAAACGCCGTAGCCGTAGAACTAAATAAAAACCAGCTGTTCTTCCAATTGGAAGAATACAAGACATTTTTGTCGCCATCTCTCAATAACTCTTCTAATGGCCAAATTATACTCGCATGAGGAGAGATTTGGCGCATTCAATTCTTATTCGATATTACGCGAAAATGTTATGAATTCAGATTTTATTCTCAAATACAGTCGCGAAAAAAAAGGCGAAATAAACGGAAAAGTTGAAAAAGCGGAAAAAAATGTAAAAAATCATTTTTTACTTCATTACACATAAAATAAATACCAGCTAATCGTTCATTATTCATATAAATTGTCAAATCCCAGAAGATTCACTTTTGTTGTTTTATTGCATGCTATTTTCTTGAATCACTGACACGAACTCTCAAACCTGAAACACTTGTTTTCCGTTTAAGAAAAAGATTTAAACTGAGAGAAGTTTTCCCCAATTTCCCCTATTATTGTGTTGGAAAATTCGCGCAGGCTTCGTACAACTTTTCCGGGAGATTTCCTCAACAACTTCGGAGAGACATGCGAACTTGAACACTGAAGGACTTTAACGCTGGACTAGGAGAGAAAACAATACAAACATTGCATTTTTCGGTTCTTCTTCTGATAAAGCCAAAAAGATTCATTCATTCATTCACATAATTATTGCAATAATAAAATAATGTCTTGCAATAAAAATCATTGATATGCAGTAATAAACTATAATATGACTATTACATATATGAATGAAGCGAATTTTATTGCAAGTGGGAATGAACCGATGAATGAACCAAACAGTATAATGATGATTATGTAATTATTATTATTGTATTGGGTAAAATATAATACAGACATTCTTCTACATTTCATTTCATGGATAAAAGAGAAGCGCTTATCTCAACTGAAGGCAATTATATTTATAATACATCAGAAAATCACAATGAATTTTTATATTCCGTCATAAATTTTCTTTGAAAGAGTGTTGACTTCGACCTATGAATTTTACATGAGTTGACTTTTTCTTGCTCATAGATCAGTTGGAATTTCTACGAGCACTTGTGGGATTTGTCGCATTGCAAACATTTTTCACAATCGCATCGCTATAAGACCATGGAAACGGCAAGGAAAGTATTTAATCACTGCGACTGATGGATTTCCGCTGGGTATCGAGATTGTAAATGGAAATAATCCCATGAAGTTTTTGCTTTTTCATGCTAGTTACTGCAAATTCTTGAAAAACGGTACCGGTACCAGAGACGAAGTCCGAGATAGCTTCTGGTTCTGGTTCTTATAAGGATTGATGTTATAAAAACTTGGTAGGTACACTGCGGTTAAAAAATACACTCTCTTATAATAGTTAATCCTTATTAAGGGGACATATTTATCAAAATCATCACCTACCCTCTCAATAAAAAGAAAATATTTTTACTGTTCCAATAATTTTGTAAATTTCAGTCTTTCTTAAAATTCTTAGCTGAGCATAAGTAAGAGGAATTACACGAAACTGATGTGTATCTCTTTCTTGAGGGACCAAATTTTAATAAAATCCAATTTAAACCCTTGTCCACCATGCTCCATGCCCAAATGAATAACAAAAGTAAAAAAAAACATTAAATTGACAACTCAAACTTGACTCACACCTGTCAAATGATACGTCAAATGACCCACCTATCATTTGGCATTTTAAAGGATCGCTATCAAAAGCAGTCGGCAATAGTTCAAAACTTGTGCACATAATTTGCACAAAAAACTCACAAAATTATGACATACGCATCGTTGAAACTACGTCATACACATAAAAATTGTCATAGCGTGGCTTCAAGGTACCAGCACAACTATTAAAAAAATTTCAAAAAATATTCAAGAAGTTGTGCCCATAAGTAATTTGCACAAAAAAAGCAAAAAATTATGGCATGATTTTGCTATAACTTGGATTAAATTTAGCAAAACGATGTATTGATTAAAAAAAATCTTTGAGGTAAATTGTTCAAAATTTGTGAACAAGATTTGCAAAAAAAAATGACAAAATTGTGGCATAAATCGAGTGATAAACAAAAAAGTTTTGCTGACTTGGTTTCCAGCTTGCAGAACTATTAATAAAAAAAAACAATGACGCAAATTGTTCAAAAGTTGTGCACATAATTGGCACAAAATTACGACATAAGTTTAATTAAAATTGCGTGAAGAAACAAAAAATTACTGCTAACTTGGCTTCAGTCTAGCACAACGGTGTTATTCATTAAAAAAAAAATTGGTGCAAATTGTTCAAAAGTCGTGCACATAATTTGCACAAGAAAGTAAAAAATAATAGCATAAGTTTTAGTGAAATCGCTTAAAAAAGAAAAAAGTTGCGCTAACCTGGTTTTAAGCTAGCACAACAATTATGAAGTAATTAAAAAAAAAACATCAACGCTAATTATTGTTTAAAAGTTGTACGCGTAGATAATTTGCACAAAAAAATGATGGCATAAGTTTCATTGAAATTGCGCTCATAAACAAAAAAAAAAAAAGGTGCCAACTTGGTTTCAAGCTAGCACAGCTAGAAATTAAGAAAAGAAAAACTATTGACGCAAATTGTTCAAAAATTAGTAAACACACAAAATGATGGCATAAGTTTCAATGAAGTCGCGTGATAAAAGCAGAGTTGTGCTAGTTTGGCTTCAAGCTACCGCAACTGTTAATTTAAATTAAGATAAAATTGTTCAAAAGTTTGCACATACGGCCATTTTCACAAAAAAAAAACACTAAAAATTATGGCAAAAGTTTAACTGAAATTGCGGGATAAACAAAAAAGTTGTGCTAATTTTCCTACAATCTAGCACCACTATGCTTAGTAAAAAAAAGAAAAAAACATTGACGAAAATTTTTCAAAAGTTGGGCGCACATAATTTGAACAAAATGTGGAAGTTTAAGCACGAAATCATAGGTAAATTGAATTGAAATCTTTTCATAAAGACAAACGTTGTGTTAACTTTGCTTCAGGCTAGCACAACTCGAGGCACAACTATTAAAAAAAAAAACCATTGACGCTCATTGTTTAAACGTTGTGCACATTTTGGGTAATTTGGACAAACAGCCCAAAATGATGGCATAAGGTTAATTGAAATTGAGCTTATAAACAAAAAATGGGTGCCATTGGTTTCAAGCTAGCATAGCTATTAAAAAAAAAAAAACTATTGACGCCAATTATTGTTCAAAAATTAGTGCACATAATTTGCACAAAAACACGCAAATTGATGGCATAACTTTCACTGAAGTCGCGTGATAAAAACAGAGTTGTGCTAGTTTGGCTTCAAGATAGCGCAACTATTAATTTAAAATTGTTCAAAAGTTTGCACATAAGGTAATTTTCACAAAAAAAGGCTACAAATTATGGCAAAAGTTTAACTGAAATTGCGGGATAAACAAAAAAGTTGTGGTAATTTTCCTACAATCTAACACAACGATGCTTAATTAAAAAAAGAAAAAAAAAACATTGACGCAAATTCTTCAAAAGGTATGCACATGATTTACACAAAAAAGCACAAAATGTTCAAGTTTAAGCACAAAACATGGGTCATTTAGACAAACACCTTAAAATGATGGCATAAGTTTAATTGAAATGGAACTCATAAACAAAAAAATAGTGCTAACTTGGTTTCAAGCTAGCACAGCTAAAAAAAAAACTATTGACGCAAACTGTTCAAAAATTAGTGCACATAATGTGCACAAAAACACACAAAATGATGGCATAAGTTTCACTGTCATCGCATGATAAAAAAAATATAAAAAAGTGCACAAAAAATGCAATATTAGCACAAAAATTGCACAAAATTTGTACAATATTATACAAAAGTTATACATTATGATAACTTTATGGACCTCATCGTATAAGTAGTAAGTACGTATAACTAATGTTCGATCATTTCAGAAAAAAATTATAAACAGTAAATTTCAAAAGAACTACATATAAGTTTGGTGAGCACGTCTCTATGAAGTTGAAAAATAATAAAAAATAAGCATCTAAATGTGCTAAATGTCAAACTGACAGATTTTTTGTTATATTTGGAACATTTTTGAGCGAAGCTAATTTTTTTCGATCAATTGTCTCGTGAACCAGCTGCCCTTGATCTGACAGATAAAAATTATTGCCGGTAAGATTAATACCGCTCGTATTATTATAGCGGCGTGTGATCTATTTTAGGAAACATCCCGAGATTGTAAGTGAATGAGACACGAAAAGCATTCATAGTTTAGAAATACTGTCATAAGTTATTATTGTGATAAATTATCGTTATCACGTAAAGGAAGGAAGACTAGTTATCACCTTGTATAGGTAAAAGATCCATACCGAAGACGCATTTTTGATTAGTATTATAGTATTTTATATTTTATACACCTATTATACATGAGCAGTAACCTCTGGCTATAAAAATAACCTTTCTCTGCGACTATTATTGAACAAAACATTCATTATTCTGATGATTTCAGTTTAATAATGACGTAAGTCACCAACGTCACGGATATGAGTCAATTACAATAATTTAACATGTAAAATAATAGAAGAAAAATCGCCAGTTAGAGCCAATCACAGTCGAGCAGGTTCAGAAAATCACGGTAAGCACTAGAATACCGGACAAAATAACATCCAAGTGATAACGACACGAACACCTTCGGACAGCAAACGAAGTAGCACTATCGCACTAATTTGCGATCTTGTTTTATTTTTTATTCAACTGCCAGTCTATTTTATCAATAACGCACCCAAACGACCCGATGCGACTGTGCGAGTTGTCAATAAAAATAATAATTAGTCAGACGAGTTGTAGTTATGAGCCCTAAAGAAGGCGAAGCAGCAGTTCCCGTTATCTGGCTCATGTTGATCTCAGGAATTAATTATTACTCCTGCATATGCAAGTAATTTAAAATTTATTGTTTCAAAGGTATCGCATACTGTGGGTATGCCGAGGGGCATGCACAGCAAAGTAAAAAATTCTTTTATTTTACTTATCTTACTTTTCTTTTGCATAATGTGAGGACAAAAGGTACCCACTTACATTTTGTTGAGTCTACCGGTTTCGGGCTTGAATCTATCATCAGGACAACAGAAATGTGACATTAATAAAAAAAACTAGTTAATAAATAATGTGATTAAGAATTTGGAGATTTGGCAGCGTTGGTCGCTCCCCCCAGTGCATTTGCGATCAACAAAAGCAGGGCACTTGATTTGACAGTCTATGACTTTTTTTTAATTTTATAAATAATGACGTTAAAACGTTTAAAAAATTACGTTACTCTCTCGACGCACTTACGGTACCTTCGTGTCAATTAGTTCAACAAAAATTACCTTGAAATACGTTAGGAAAAGCTGCCGCCAAGATTTTACAGACCGCAACTGTACATTTCAATAATGAACTGATGATTAAGGACACTTCTTTTTGTCTCACTTAAAAGTGCGGTGTTGCCAGATGTATTTTTTATTTTAATTTGAGCACTTGGAATCAATTTATCTGAAAAAGGTTGTTTGAAAAACTCATTTTTACCGTTAAATAATGATCCGATGAGTAATTGGTGCGTAAAAGTCGTTTTTGAATTTTTCAAACTATTATGGGTTTATTCAATTCTGAAGAGGTCATTGAGACTGGCACGGAAGATATTTTTCACCCAGTCGTACCAATTGCCATATCAGATATTAGCGATATGGCCATGCAGGAAAAAGGTTATTCCTTTTTTTATGGTCAGAAATTAAAGATAATTTAAAATTTTATTTCCATTTATTCAAGATTATTCGCTGAAAATTTAGCATGAAGGGCTTGAAGGGGAAAAAAACCGTAGAATTCCACAGAAATATTGATGGTCGTAACGAAGTACCTAAGTTATCATCATCAATATTGTGATTCACCTTGAAGAATTCTTCAAGTCTTCAGTAGGGTAAGTAGGTGGAAACTGGAAATAAAGCTCAGGAGACGAATTCTACAGTACAAAACTAGCCGAAAGAGAAATTAAATTTGGTAGAAAGTGTTTGTAAGTCTGATGGTCAACAAACTATAAAAGCTGTAAAAAAATTCATCTTTTAAATAAGACATCAATTATTAAATGACCGCCTCGCTGCTGGCATTCTTACTGAAGCCTAGCACGAAAGCTCCGCAGCACACGCACCTTTTTAATTTAGACACGTTAATTTTTGTCCGAACCTTCCTTTAGTTGTTCAAGTAAGATTAAAAGATAAAAAGAAATCGCAAGACTCTTCCTCGTGCAATTGATTTATACACGCAATCCGAGGTGGTTGGAATATTCTAGAACTTCACTCTATTAACAGGATCACTCTAGAATCATTATTGCGGTGGAATGACTGATTCGTGAATTCTTAGAATACATTTATGAATCACCAGTAACTACTTCAAACCGTCACACTATCTCTCACGATTCTGAGAAATCCGCGCGATCAAGCGCCATCCGTCACGGCAGGCAACGAACCTCCACCATGGCGCCTTGATGGCCTGCTTGATATACCTAAGCTACAATATTTTATCCTCTTACAGTCTTAATAAGAGTTCAAAAAATTACTCCAAGTGGAATAATTATTCATGTAACAAAAGAATCGAGAAGTCTCTAGAATGTTTGGAAGAAAATTTCGGTATTCTTTTATCGAAGTTTGAATTTGAACTTAACTGTAAGCGGATGATGACCCGATATAAAATTAAGCTATTGCAGACTTCATAAACACAACTTCTCAGCAGTTTAGGTAACATATTACCATTGATTGTCAGGTTGATTAACCATTGATTAACATTTGGTTGCTTTCATGTCCAAAATTAGCTCAATTAGGTACGAATAAAAAAGATGTAAAAATGAATGATGCATGTTCTCCTTCGAGTAATTTTATTTGTCAGAAAATCGAATTATCGTCTAATCCTTCTTGAGAGCAAGTAAGAAGAAGGAACCCCGAAATAAACCCATCAGTCCCATCACAGATCCGAGACAGCGGCCACCTGAAAGACGGCAGCTGCGAGGCCGGCCCTGTCGGCACGGTGGGCTCAGAGGCCGGCGTCCATCGGCAGCGCGGGGCCAGGGGGCCGCTGAATGGCGGGCGGCGAGCCTTTGAAGCCTAGAGGCAGCCAGTGGTACCGACGAGCGTTCGCTGACCTGCCGTAGTGAGCGGCCGGCGAGGTGGCTGCTGGTAAGTCGCAGTGGTTCCAAACATATGTCGTTTGATGGATGGTGACTGGTGAGGCATAAGTACCAGTACTACAATTATAATACCCACTGGTAGAAATTGGTAGATTAAAGGCGGAAATAAAAAAATTACGCTATAGTACCTACGTAGCAAATGAACATTAAAAAAAAAAATAGACATAAAGTAGTACCCGTATGCGATGTTCATTATCAAGTGTATGTGGTATTCCATGGCTGGTATCGTTTACCACGTAGGTGTATTTAAAGTTAAAGCGTGCATCCAAAATGATTCAATTCATTACTTTGTGCTCTTCTCTTTATGTCAGCAAGGTCTTATTCACTGTGGCCGATAAATAGATAAATTAATTTTCTGACTAATTATTAATGGATCAGTTGTGAGAGAACGGCATATTTATACAGGTTGTTAATGTACGTGTTACAAATTAAGTATGGCATGTAGGAAATACAAAAATAGGCGTATAGACACTGGTCCATCACAGATTCATCAGCGCGCCATATCAGACTAGTCAACCGGATTCGAGTGACTTGAAAACCCCGGCGATATCTATTGAAAAGTTAATTAAAAACATCTTTTCATTATTACCAATATAATCGTCGAATGACATTGCAAACTCGGAAGAACTTTATCATACGATTATTATTTTAATTTTATTAATACAAAATAAATATAACAACCCGTCTAATAATGATTATGTAAACCTGGAAGTAAATAAATATGAATGATAGAAGATTATCGTAAGCTATAAATAATAGAAAAATAGAACTTGTTGTCTGTAGTCTGTAATGTTAATGTTCATTAGAACGTCGTGTTTGTTTTGGTTATTTACTAGTAATAGAAAAAGCTGAACGATCTGAAAACAAGAACATTACTCCAGTTAATTAACTTTAATTATTATCTAAACTAAGCGAGTGTTTTTATCAAATCCTTTAACAGAAAATGCCGACAGTGGTACAGTTAGCAGTAGTTTGATCTTAGATACATCACTTGTTAACCATGGCAAAGAAATCTTAAATTGAAATAAGCAAAAAATTATATAAAACCACCCTATCTCTATCACAAAAAATACTCATCTTCTTGCTGATTTTTGATGAAATGAGTTGGTTTGTAAAAAAAAGATAAAAAGAGTTATCTACACTATCGTTGTGTATGCTTGGTTGTATACTCTTCACTTCTAATAAATAAATCTGAATCCTTCCGGCATATAATTTTCAACAATAGAAAATCTTAAGAAATATTAAAGACTATAATTTATACTTCTTGGTTTTTAGGGGAAAAAAGCGGGGGGAGGGGGGGTAATTTTGCAAAATTGTCACTTTATTTAGTAATCCGCTCCCCTCAAATTTCAACCCCATCAAAGGGAAAAGACCCCCTGAGATTTTCAAAATTATAGAAGAAGAGAGTCGTGTAAAAACAAAATTCGAACCCTCTCAGAGGGATAAAAACCACCCCCCTGAAATTTTCAAAAATAGAAAAGAGTCGTGTAAAAACAAAAATCGGAGGGTTTTTGGATCTGACTACAAAGTCGCTCTTCGGCTCTTTTATTCTCACTGTATAATAATTATTATTATAACCCAATCCCCCCCCCCCATAGAGCTCTCCGACTTATTTATAATATCGGGTGTTCTCAGATGACCATGGAAATTGTGCGGGATGTCGGAACTTAATTTCGATACATACCTCGAATATACGAGATCTTGATATATTCGAATTTCTTTGAATATGTTCTGAATAGTGATACGTATTACGTAGTCACGGTAATTAACTGTAACTGTTATTTTACTGCCAGTTGTTAGTCTCAAACCATCGGTATTTCATCCGTAACTCTAAATCTTCAAGTAGATATGCGTCAAATGGTCGTAAACAGTGTTTCTCGCACAAGGATATCTCAAGTAACGGATATATTAGATTTGTGACTGCTCCCTAATTCGGTTCTCCCATCTCTCAAGTCCCAACTCGATGAAATTGATGTAATGTAAACGGTATGACATTTCTGACATTTAGCATTATTGATTTTTTCAAGGCCGTTCAATTTCTTTATTTTTCAAAAGAAATTATAAACATCAAGAAGATTAATTTTCATTAATAATAATTTAGTGCCATAAGAAAACAATTTACTAAAGTTTGGTTGTTTATTTATATTGTTCAACTTGATGGAGAAACATGAAAAATGATTCCTGGGCGAATGGATGTTTCTGTAAGAACCTGCTTACAAGCTTCTTAGAAAAGGTGCTCACTTTTGTCCTTACCGAGTGATATAGCAGTGAAAGTATCCCTACTCCGAGATATTCCCGGCAGGAAAAAGTTTTTGTCAATGGTTTTCCCAAAACTTACAGTGTTCAGCAAGACTTTTTTGCAGGTTTGACGTGGTTTCAAAAAATATAGTGCATACCAATTCCCAGAATTAAAGAACTAGGTATTGTTTGTTGGAATACTTCCGAAGCACTCGATTTAGTGAAAGAGATCTGTGATGATTTACTTATCACTCGTAATACACCTATACCGCAGCTAGCCAGATCCTGAAAGCGTGAACTTTATATATTATTTTTATGCACTTACGTCAAGGACTCGATGTTTTTTGTACTGTTAAGAAGTCAAATAATCGAGAGGAAGTTCATGGATATGAACCTGGCGAACTGTTACAAAAAGCCTCTAGTGGAGTCAGATCTCGCGTAATAAAATTTGTCAGGAGGGTGGGGGATATTTCACTTATCAGTTGTAAAGAGTGGATTAAGTTAAGAAGACAAACCTCTTTTATGTCAGGGCCTACTCCAAAATGATTCGTTTTCGAACATCCTTTACACTCACATGGTGCGAGACGATCCAAGGTAAACACACCGGCTGTTAGGTGGGTCTCTTCCGTCCAATGCCTAGACATTTCTGGTTTCTGGATCAGCTGTTTTTAACGACACGATTGCCAATATAACAGGTATCAAAGGGGCAAGTTTGAAAGGAAAATCTCACTATAAAATTATTATATTACAAAAACGTCTAACTGTAACACAATCAGCATAAATTATCGGTCTTTAACAGTAATTTAAATATTAAACATTTGAGAAATGGCTTCAAATTAACAATGTTTGACCATTTTATGTAACTGGATCGATTTCTTGCCAAGGAGTTAGTGGGTAGGTATTTGAAGAACGAAGTGACGCCTACCCGGGGTTTCATATTTCATTCGCATTTATAAGCATTCTGGAATGAAATATTCCCATATCGGTATCGGATTTCACGGCAGAAGAACCAGCAGCTGGACAGCGGAACGCTATTCAATATGTGAGATATTTCCCCACATTCACCGAATTTATATCCGTCAAACAATAGTCACATCATAAATCTTTGGATATTTTTCAACGTCTGTTTACATATTAATAAAAAAATAATAAAAATTACGCAGGTACGAGTTGTTATTACTTATTATGTATAGGAAATATACCTTATTCACAGACCGATTTTATAAATTTTCCTAATATGTACAGGATGACTCTTCCTAATCTAGGATGACTCCGAGCTAAAGTAAGTCTAATTTAAGATTACCATAATGGCCGGCACCAGAACCAAATGTGAAAGCCTTTTATTGCTCGACGGCGCTGAGTTTGATTTGAATTCAGACAAAGACTCGAAAGCCAGCCAGTCATTACCGCAATTGAAAATCAGATAATTTTTTTTTTCATCAAAACGAGATCAAATACTTTTTTGTAAACGACATTTGAAGCTTATGAATCAAAATTTCAATAAGTGCTTTCTGGCCAGGTACATTTTCTTACGATGCCTGAAAATGAGCGTCAAAAACTGAAATCGTCATTACATGTAATGACTGGGCAAACAATTAATCAATTTATTATTATTGGAAAAAGCTAGGCAATCAGCGAAATGGATTAACAACCATTTAACGACAATTCTATTGCTGGATTCTATTATTTACATGAAACCATAGAAAACTTGGCCCTCGACTTGGCCACTTGATGTAATTTTCGGGGATTTCGTCAAACGGCAGAAACGTGGTGCATCACATTACATGACAATTGACAATACATGTAAAGTCTGAAAAATATGCCCTTTTGGTGTATACTAATGCGTATTCCTTGGCGCATTAATTACACTACTTGGCACTTGGCAGAGTTCCATGAATGTAATGCCCTGACCGGACTACATGAAATAAATAATCATCCAATTTATGTAAAATTTAAGGGTGGTTTACGAATTACTCTAATAACTCGAATAACTCGGATTTTATGATGTATTTAAGAATATTCAGGTAGACAGAAGTGCATTAAGTTTGAAACATTTAAAAAACCATTGCCAAAAATTGCGGATATAAAAAAAACAATTAAATTTTGAATTCATTTTGAAACAATGAATTTCAACGACTGGTCCCAAAAGCAAGAGCTGTAAGTAGGTGTGTGAAGCCCCCCCCCCATGCGAATTTCGCAATTTTCTTTGCTTATTCGTTTGTCGATCGTATAGGTTCTTGATTGCCCTTCAAATTTATTTCGACGAGCACCACCAAATTGCAAAAAAAGTTCAACCACGTAGGTAGATCGTGTTCCCATTGTTGCTCCACGTTGTCTCGTATTATTAGTTGTATTTATTAATGCACCAAAAGTGGGGAAGACAATTTTTATTTGAAAAGATGCCCCTATCTTTCAGCTTTAATTTTCGCTTTGGAAAATCCGGCTGCGATAATTTTCAAGGGAGATACGGGTGTTCTACCTACCGGCTCTGTAACGGGGAAACGGAGAGGAGTAGGGGGTTCTTGAGGGGCTAAAAATGGAGCTGAAAGATCAGGCTATTTATTTAAAAAGAAAATTATTCGATTCGGTCATTGTTATTATTATTATTATTAATATTATAATTATTATAAAAACGGAGTCGGTGAGCGGGAAGGGGGAACAATTTTTGAACGCTCGCTTCCTCATATCTCGGTCATATTTTTAACTGATTTGGAAAATTCTTTCTTCCTGTTAAGCGTTGAAGTTCGAGGAAGGAGGAAAATGACAAGATGCTTCTCCTCGCCACTTCTCTTCATGCAAAAATAAAACATTTTGAAAAAATGCAGATTTTTGTTGTCGCGTGCCAGCGGCGGATTTTTCGCGAACATTGCTTCGTAAAAAGTTCATTGTATTTAAAGCAAAAAAACGAACAAAACGCCGTTTGAGATTTTTTCGCTACGCCTCTTCGGAGTCGAGTATCGGGGTTTTAAGAAATTTTGAACTTTCGCTCTCCCTCCCCTCCAAATTGTTCCACCTCCCCCTCCCAACGGGTCCTTAATAAACATCAAAATACCCTTGTAAAAAACATTAGCTGAACCCCCTACATGTACTACCGGCCAAGAACAAACCATTTGAAAATTTTTTTTCGCACAAAAAATTCGATATATTTCGCAAACAAGTTGCCCGATCGACTTCCGCCTGGAACGATCTTACGTGTTCTGCCAAGCTCTTCCTTTTTGGGAAGAACAGTTTTCTCGCTTGGATCAAAACTGACGGAGCAATCCACGAAAAACCCCTCCCTCCCCTCGGATCGGTGGAACGCGTGAGTGGGATAATTGAGCTGGGACCTCACTTAGTCGATCGATGAAAACAAAAAACAAATTTTGATATGGGGGGGGGGGGGGGGGTCTGCACTTCGAGATACCCATAATACCTTACTACAGAGCTTCTTATTATTTATAATCTAATATTTTGGAAAATAATAAGAATTTTTGGCCCACAAAAATTGTTTTATAAAATTTTTTTAATTCAACAACTCCAATTTTCAAAAACTTTCGAAACCGCACAAATCGTTTTCGTATCATAGGCCCATATTTGTTCACTATAATTAGTTGCGTTTGTCGAAGTTCCATTAAAAAATAGGGGAAAAACAGTGTCTATACAAAAAAAAATGGAACAAACGATCTGTGTGGTTATTTTTGTAATTTGAGGGTGAGACTGGAAAAAAATATACATTTTTTCGTTTTTATTTATTTAACCAAACTTTTTATGGTCCTACAATGAACAAAAGATGCGATATAGAAAAAGTGCAAAATTTTTGGAAGGGTTTACGTCACAGAGGTGATGTAAGAGGGCAACATATAGCATAACATGAAGAAATAATTCCAAATGACAAATAGCAGAATATTATGAAGAATTTTCATTAGTTCTTCATTTCAAAAATAGAGGGAAGCTCACTAAAATGGTAAAAATCGTTTTTTTTTCCCTATTGTATTCGTCTACGATTGACCGCCAAAAAGTTTTTTCCAGGCAATAACCAAAAAAATAGGAGGAAAACATTTTGACAAAAAATTTTCATTCAACAACCACAAATTGCAAATTTGGCAAAATTTTCAAAACCGCACAAACTATTTTTCTATTATAGGTCCACGTTTGTCCATTAACTAGAGGGTTCCATTGAAAAAATAGGGGAAAACAATTTCTACGAAAAAATAATGGACCTATACGATGGACAAATGATCTATGTGGTAATTTTTGTGACAATCGAAAAAAATTTGACACATTATTTCGTTTTTATGGATTTACCCGCACCTGAACAAAAATTTATATGGTCCTACGATTTAACAACGAATGCGATATAGAAAAAATTCAAAATTTTTGAGAGAGCCAACGTCACAGAGCTGATGTAAGCGAGCAAAATTTAAGAACACGTGAAGAAATAATTCCAAACGACGAATAGCACATATGAAGGATTTTAATTAGTTCTTCTTCACTTAAAAAACAGAAGGACGCACAATGAAATGCAAAAAAATTACAAAGTTTCACTCTCCATTGTTTAGAATAAATGTTGTCTCCAAGGTTGTCAGTTAAAACAACTCAAAGTTCCTATCGTCGTCTATTGCGGGATACAGGTCCTGGTCAGGTCACAATTGTTTAGAACTGGAAAGGGCTTCTTTGATACACCTATGGAAACATTTTTCGTCTACGTGGCAGAAATGTATTTAAATATAGAAGTAGGACACCTCATTAGTAATTTTTTTATTATTCCATGTAAAGAAAAAAAACTTAAGCAGTAGTACGCTTTTAGTAGCTGCCTACCTGTAACATTAAAAACTTGTATACAGGGTGTACCAGCTCGATTTAGACAACGGTAAGAGCCGTGTAGGTCTCGTCAAGACGAAACGTTTTTTTATTTGAAGTTTTTGGATTTGGACCTTCGTTGCGGAAATATGGCCGACTTCCGGTTTTTAGTTTTTATTTTGCTCCAGTTTCGGCATTTTTAGGTTCTCGCCCAAACTGAAACTAGTTTTGGAAACTCCTTAGCTTCAGTTACAACTTTCATATTGAAGTCAAGGTTCTATCTCTGTTGGATTCAAAATCTTAATTTTTCAATTTGATTCAATTTGAATTGATTCAAAGACTTAAAATTTAAAGTCTTGAGCATGTCGCCATTTTGAATCCAACAGAGATAGAACCTTGACTGCAATATGAAAGTTGTAACTGAAGCTGAGGAGTTTCCAAAACTAGTTTCAGTTTGGGCGAGAACCTAAAAATGCCGAAACTGGAGCCAAAAAAACTAAAAACCGGAAGTCGGCCATATTTCCGCAACGAAGGTCCAAATCCAAAAACTTCAAATAAAAAAACGTTTCGTCTTGACGAGACCTACACGGTCCTTACCGTTGTCTAAATCGAGCTGGTACACCCTGTATGCTATTACAAAGAGTGCTCGGAAAGGTCAATATCTCTTTCTGAGAATTAAATGAAAATGCAACCGCGGTGGTATACCTTTTGGATAATTATAATTATTAGTAATTACTTAATTAAATTGTCTGCATGAGTAGCAATATTTTAAATTATCCCAGCACCTGTACAAATATAAACTTCAACAAGAAAATCAATACTTGCCGAGTCTCACTGTATAATATTATGTGAGACCTAGATAATACCTACGACTGACGAATTAATAGAAGTCATCTACCTACCTACCTAAATGTCTCAAGCTAATGATTATTTCGATTCTCAACTTACAATATGCATTATTGCATATCTCGCATAAGCGAGCTCGCAAGCAACTTTATTGTTCCATCTTTAATGTAAAATGTAAATGAACTTCGAACGGTCCCCCGGGGATCAGTCAGTCGCCGATGGATATGTGCGTATTATCGCGGGGATTATGTAATCTTTAAATAAATTCACTCGTTTCTCAATAGGTTCGTAGGAATAATTACTAACATCTCACATTGTTTTTAAATTATCAGATCCAGCCGTGCCGTTTCACATTTGGGAAATCATTAGCATATTATAGACAAGTATAAAACAGCATCATGCTCGGTCACAATTTCAAAGCCCAAATTAAGAAAAAAACTAGCAGTTTGACGAAAAACCCTATGAGACAACGTTGCTTATTTTTGGATAAAGAATATGGCCGATTTTGTTAGTTTTTTATTTATTTATGAAGAAAACAAATCAAAACAACTTTTGACTTTTGAAGTTTTCATCTAAAACCCTTTCCTTCATTCGAAAGTAATTTTGTAATAAGTTCTATGAATTCTTGTTATTTTTTGTATCCGGGAACATTTTTTGCCCAAGGAACATGCCGCGGTCACGTGACTTGTGCCACTGGGTGGAAATCGTCGCTACATTTCCCTACGACATCTCCACCATCTCCCAAATAATCCTTTGCAATGATCACCCTATCAAATGTTTACTATTAGCCATAGCCACACACTCTGAGCAATACTAATGATACGGTATCGTCTTCTTCAATGTCTTTTTGGAGGAGTTAAATTTATATTTAGATCGTCGTTGTGATACCTCCACTGCGACCAAAGCTCTATTGCGGCTCATATCTAGTCGTGCCACATTAACGCCATCAGGTCAGCCTCTTTGAGAAAGCTGACCATCTTGACTATTGGTAAATGGTAATGGATCCATGACCTCGGGTGTGAGCAAGTTTCTCCTGAAGTTTCGTAGTGTAGTTCTTCCCAAAGCTGGACACTCACATAGGATGTGATTTGCTGTTTCACCATCATCCAAGTCACAGGCGCCATTGAGCGCTGATCGCTAAACTCATCCTCTGCAGATGATGATTCAGCTTGCAGCGCCCAGTATAGATCTGTCAAGACTTTAAGTTCTTTCCTGTTAAGCTCCAATAGTTTTGCCAGTGCTGGAAGACTTTCCTTTCAGCCTAGTTGGGTATTGTTATTTTGGCAATTTTCTGTGATATGACATAATGCTGGTTCTGGTCCGATAAATTCGGATTCGGCACCTTTCCTGGTCAGAGAATCCAGATCAGAGTTACTTCGTTGCTCTTTTTTGGGGCATTCAGAGCTAATTGACACTTCCAGACCAACTTGGCGACTTGCAGTGGCTGGAGCTAAGAATTTTTAGAACAGTTGGGCTATCTGAAAATATATTTTTTTGATCTGCGTTGGCAATGCTTTTTTCCTGCATCTGCGCATAGAGCTCTATGGAATAGATTTCGGACTGGCAAGTTGTTGCGTGAAGACCTATGCTCGAGAAGACTCTCTTCTTTGAGCCAGCGCTAAACACCTCGGCTCCAGTTCCTGTGGATGTCTTAGATTTGGATGAACTATCCGAAATCTGCTGTTAGGAGTTCATGATGGCATACCAGTAAACTGTAACTTTCTATGTCATCTAGTGATCTGGTTAGCTCCAAGTTATATGCCTTTAGCAAGCTTCTTGCCATCTGTATCCTGTATCATTCTATGTGTAGTCTATTTGGCCTCCCTCTCCAAATAAATAAGGAGAGATGGTAAGTCCAGTAGGATTTCCATAGCCGCCTACAGTGTGGTGTTAAATGTTAATGACACCACAGATCGCCAGACAAGCTTGTCTCGGTAGGCTAAGGAGGTTTGCTTTGGCCATGTCCTGCTGGCCTTTTGATCACCAAGCGGTACTACCATACACAATCATTGGTCTGACGACTGGTTACATAAAGTCACTATATTTCTTGCCACATATCTTTTTACATGTCCACACGGAGAAGAAAAATTTGGCTCTGTGCAGAACTTTTCCCAGATGGGGGTTCCAAGTAAGCTTTTTTATCCAGGATGACTCCTAGGTACTTAGCTTCCTCTGCAACAGAAGAGTTTGGGACGTTAAACCATCCAAACTTCTCTTTCTGGAAAATGGTTGAAGTTGTTCAATACGTATTGCATTCTCTTTTTGGAAGCGATGAGTCACGGCCTCAGTGCGCCGATAACACACCCGAATCATTCCAATACTTCCAATACTAGAACATTCGACTTATGGTTAAATGCTTCAAAGAGGTTTCTAGAGCACAAGAGGAATTAAATCAAAATCAAGTAGCGAACGGTAGACCACCAGTTTTTTTTTTTTAATTATCATTTCCAGAAGGACTACCGTTAAATTTGTGGTTGCTAATACACCCGAGGCGCCCGAGGCTTATCAACTTGCTTTTAAAATATTCATGTAGGGCATAATTTATTACACATGTGCGTTGATAATTTATTTGCACTACCTGTTTGGATGGAGTTCATTAAAATTACACTACCGAGGCAAAATGAACTTTTTCATAATAATCAAACATAAATCGCGCTTTAAAGATTTATTATAACTTGCTGTACTTGTCTTGTCTTATAAGACTGTTACCTAAGAGTTTATTTATTACCGTGCTAATTACTGAACAATTAATTTATATAATGTGTACATAGGTGTAAGTAAATTTTTACTACATATGGTATGAAATGAAGCGCATCTCTTCCATAACCATAAAGGAGCACACTTCTCTCAACTTAAACCTGACTTAATACCTTTTATTGATTCTTAAAAACAAACTGCACGACATAAGTTTATGACAGTGTTACTTGGACTCAAGTTGATTATTTTGGATGAAGCGGCGATAGAAATGAAACAGGAACGAAAACATGAAGAAGAGGTAGTGGAATGTCAACCGAAAAGTCAATAACAAACTTTTTCCAGAAGTTCCTTTCGGTGAGATAAAATATAACGAATCTTCATTATCTTTATTAATGGCTGCCGCGAATAATGTTTCCAATTTCCATGCGGAATTCCACCTATACCTATTTATTTACGCTTTTATTCTCACAATCTTTGCAGTTACGCTCCAATCTCACGACGATTAAACCCATACAGCATTATATTTCCCGTGCGTTCGTTTCATTTCAGAAGTTCAGAGCACCGTCAAACGGTTGACTAGATAAACGGGCAATGCGTATAAGGCCTAAACCGTAATTTAATCCGACGTAACTGGTTTATGTCTGTGCATTTGACTATTCCACAATTGAACGTGAATCGGATCCGGTGTATTCACGTAAAAACCAAATCCGGCATAATGGAATGGAAGCCGAGGACAGGGTCGGGACAAGACAACGCCAATAGACGATCCGTCACTCCGGCGTGACATCTGCCTTGATTAGCATTACCGTGGCGGCGGTCGGGATTCGAGCTTCGGGGTCGGACTTCAAACTTCAGCTTCGTCTTAAAGAAAGCAGCCGCTCCGCTGAATCAAACGCTCAGGTAGAAACGACGTTGCCCGATTCAGTTGAATATTCTTGAAATGTGTATTAAAACCAGGTATCAATAATTAACGAGATCTCCAAGTCAATTAAAACGCCTTGCACCGAATTTAGAGTTTCATGGGCAACTAACAGAGAGTTACATGGGCAATTAACAGGAATAATAAGGGATTCAAAATGACCGCTGTGTTGGATTAAGAATTTGTCAAAAATACAATCGTCAACCTACTGATGATGGGTTGTTGAAAACTCAAGGAATGGCTACTGATTTTGTTGGAAAAATTGTCTTTTCCCATGAGGGGCACTTCCATTTGTAATGGTAAGTAAACATACAAAACAGCCGGGTTTGGGGATCATGATAACACGGCGAGTTCCTGAATGGTGCGAATTTTGGGCTTGTGGATTGTAGAGTGCACCATAGACTTCTTCGAGGAAGGCAATGTGACAGCAAATGGCAAACATCATTCCAACCTTGAACACCAAGTTCTATCAAGTTCTATAAAGGGAAAAACTGGTCAAATATTCGACTGGAAAAACGTCCAATGGTGTAGGTGTAATCGAATTTTCCTATAGCATAACTTCTTCCAGAACGAAATGTAGATGCAGTTCGACAACGCTGTTTTAATTGAAAGGCCTTAGGCTAGACTGAGACAATCTGTTCGGAGAAATAGAGAGGGCATGGAGCATCGGATTTAAACATAGATCACTGACTGTGGAGCAGCTAACTGGTTGTCGGCGGAAAGAGCGGCTTCTCCTTTGAATCTCACATCAAAATACACAAAAATCACCACGCCAGCGGTGGGATACACACGCAGCTTGTAAGCTTTTGCTTAAAGTGCCTCGACTATTATTAGAGTTTTATTTTCTTGTAATGCAGTTTACGCCTAATGTATTGCTAATTAGTGTGTACTGCGCTGCCGCCACTGCCTTGGATATTTTTAACATTTTATTGGGGATCAAGATTCGGTGTACTCCTATCCTGTTAATTACGCACGAACCTACCAGTTTTCACACCTATAGGGTAGGGTAGCTCCAGGTCGAGAATTCGACTTGATGTTTCGACGTTTGGTTGGCTTACACCTTGAACAATTCAATAAGAAATTGTATACGTTCAAGTTAAGTAACCGAAAAAATAAAATGAATACTTAAAGAACTGATAAATTAAATAAATATCGCTTCAATGTTTGATCGGTGGGCTGGATTGAAAATACACAGGTCGATAGATATATGAACGTGGACAAGAAAAATAATACATAATAAAAATGACAGTATTGAAATAGTACTCACTGTTTATTTTGTGATATTGAAAGTAATAAAAGGATCACGCTCGGATAATTGAAAACACTCGATATCAATTTTTATGGCATCCATGACGCCACAATGCTTGCGATAATAAAAATGCGTTGACAATACCTTCCGAAAAGAAACATTCTTTTAATAAATTTATTTCATCATAAACTCCTGTTTAAGGTCAACGTTGCTGACGGCGAATTGAGAACAATAATTAGTAGAATTTTTGAAATTAAGAGTTATGTTAATTTTCCACGCAGCCAATTGTATTGGGTGTTCAATAATAAACACGTCCCGAGTTGGCTATGGAGATGAAAAGTTATGTCTTAACTTTTAGTTACACCCGTAACTCTGAATCCTTCAGTAGATATGCATCAAATAGTCGTAAACAGTGTTTCTCACCATTAGTATCTCAAAGTAACGGGGATATAGGAACTGTCACTGCTACTTAATTATGTTCTCCCAATTCTAGTCCAACGCAATTAAATTGATGTACCTAATATATGACGTTAGTAACATTTTAGTAATATTGACTTACTTAAGGCCGGCGTTCTTTTTTGAAAGGGAATGTTAATTAATAAAATTAAATTGCCAAATTAATTAAAAGCGCTCACGTAATTATTTTCGCAATGGGAATAATAAGCTTTATGGAATTTGGATGTTGTCTTTAGATCTGTCTGAAATAATTTTATCATGATTGCAGACCCAAGAAAAACTTCTAGTTCCTCATCAAACTCAGTGCTTGGATGAAAGTTTCTGGAGAAACCTGTTTACAAGCTTCTTAGAAAAAAAGGTGCTCACTTTTGTCCTTATTCACTGATATAGCAGTGAAAGTACACCCTACTCCGAGACATTCATTCCTTGAGATGCGAGTCACCGTATACCACAGGACCAGACTGGGTCCTGTTTTTCTTCTGTTCCGTTTGAAATTTCCACGTTCAGTCCGGTCCACACCGGACGACATGGTGGACGATCATCTGGGTATCTCAGCGGACATAAACGTTCTGTTTGTGAATAATTGCCACGTACTTCATCGAGAGCTTTTGTCATGTTAATTATCTCACGTAGACTGCAATCAGCCATAATGATACCAAACAGATTCACACAAAAGGTCTTTTGCAAATGAAAAAGAAAGGCAATCAGCAGTTAACAAAAAGTATTTACGACATTGCTGATTGTTGTCTGACAGTTAAATTGTCTGTTTGATTTCGCTCGGATGGAAAAACCGTCTCCACCGTCAGTCTGCCAATGAAACAGCGTGAATAGAAGCCCCAGTCCAGTTTCCGTCTTGATAAGTCAGATAACTTATCATTTACTTGGTGCTTATTTTTCATTAAAATTTAAAAGCATCACAAATTCGTGTTTCACTTGATCAGTTCATAAAGCCATGCAGGTCATGAGCCGAAAAATTTCAATACTTTCAAGGCATCGTGTGTCCCTCTTCGAACCGAACAACTTTTGTCCCAAATAATTTTTGATTCAAGCTCACTTTAAAAAGGACACCCGTATAGAAGCAGTATTTTTGCGAAGAACAACTTGTCATTTACCCACACAAAAATTTGGTTTCCTGTAAAATAAAAAAAGATGATATAATGTATAATTTTTTGGTAAATAACCAGAGAAATATTCAGTTCAATACGTCGTAGCCGCACTGAGGCCGTGATTCACCGCTCTTCGCTTCAATGCCGTTTTTGTATTGCATTTCGTCGCTCGCGTTTTGAGTTTCTGGCGGCTTTAAAAATGACATTCTAACGCCGTTTTTGTTTTTAGAACAATTTCATGGGCATCTCGATTCTCGGTTATCTTTAGACACGAAGTAGGTATGAAATTGGGACAAAGTTACGTATTTTAGTCTTATTAGTAATTAAAAAAAAATAGAATAGTTTCTTTGCTGAAATGATATCCTGAAAAAACTGAAAAATCAAGATTTCTTAGTTTAACATAAGTAGGTACCTTTTTTTATTATTATTGAAAATTAACATAATTTGGAGAGGAATTTTGATTAATATTCAAAAAAAAAATTATTCGTTATTTACCTACGGCTTGAATGGAAAATGTGTGGTGTGTTTTTGTTGATATTATTATTAAAACATTTCGGACCCTTTTCCTTAAATTCTCAGTAAAAAGTTTGGTTTTTCAGTATTTTAATTAAGTCCATGGCCGAAACTATAGCCATTCTTATAAAATAACGGACTTTTTTCAAGAAAATTTCAGCAAAAATTTGTTTTTTCAGTTTATTAAGTTCGTGGCCGAAAGCGTTACTGGCCATTATTATAAAATGTCGGACCATTTCCAGCGATTTCAGGAATATTTTTTCAGTTCATAAACCCCGTCACCGAAAGCGTCGCTGACAATAATTATTATAAAATTTCGGACACTTTTCAGATAAATTTCAGAAAAATTATTTTTGTTTCAGTTTCTTAAGTCCGAGGCCGTAAGTTTGGCTGGTCATTAATATGAATTTTTGAACTCTTTTGGGCCAAATTACAGAAAAATTATATTTTAGTTGATTAAGTCGCTAGCCATTATTATCAAATTTCGGACTTTTTTCAACAAAATTTCAGAAAAAATGATTTTTCGGGCACGACTTAATAAACTGGAAATATCATTTTTTTCTGTAATTTGGCTAAACAAATTCCAAAAATTCATCATAATGACCAGCCACGGAGTTAAGAATTTCAAAAAATCATTCTTGCTGAAATTTTGTTGAAAAAAGTCCGACATTTTATAATAATGGCCAGCCACGCTTTCGGCCACGACTTGACAAACTGAAGCGTGGCTGGCCATTATTATAAAATGTCGGACTTTTTTCAACAAAATTTCAGCAAAAATGATTTTTTCAAACTCTTAACTCCGTGACTGGTGATTATGATGAATTTTTGGAATTTGTTGAGCAAAATTACAGCAAAAATGATATTTTCAGTTTATTAAGTCGTGGCCGAAAGCGTGGCTGGCCATTATTATATAATTTCGGGCTCTTTTCAGCACAATTTCAGCAAAAATGATTTTTCCAGTTTCTTAATTCCGTGGCCAAAAACGTGGCTGGCCATAATTATGAATTTTTAACTTCTTTGAGCAAAAATACAGCAAAAATGATACGTTAAGTTTATTAAGTCATGGCAGAAAGCTTGATTGGCCATTATTATAAAATGTCGGATTTTATCCAACAACATTGAAGCAAAAATGATTTTGTCAGCTTCTCAAGTCCGTAGCTGAAAGCGTGGCTAGCCGCAAGAATTACGATTTTTTTCAGTTTACGATAATTTTATATCAAATCAAATATTTTTCGATAAAACCGTAAATAACGAAAGAAAAAACTAAAAATCATTCGAAGTCCCCCTCCCGGACCGAAAGTGTGGCTGGCCGAAGCGTGCCTAACTTGACTTTGGAAAAAATTGAAAGTTAACATCATAAGCCGCAATTTAAGATATAAGACATAAGAAACTTCAAAGACGTATAAAGCCGACTAGATCCAAGTGTTTTCAAAATTCACAGTCGCCTTTTGTGTTTTTTTGTTTTTGTGTGTATCTTTTTTGTGAAAAAAAATTATTTTTTACCATATGACGTCATAAGCAGAAACTATTCACTGAAAATCATAGGCAAGCAAAATGACGTCATTCGGCGATTTTTTTTTTTCGTAAAAAGAAACATAAAACGTTACGATTTTTTTCAGACAGATATCCGGATCTAAATCGATCGTTAAATTTTTGTTATCGATCTAAACAGTCAAAGCACATAATGTGCAATTAGTCATGCGCAATATACCATGTGTGGCTTATAGTATTTCAGTTAATTTCAGGAATAATTCCTCTGTCATGCTTCAGTCATTTATCAACAGACGTCTGAAATAAGATGACCCTCCCCTGACACCTTTAAATTGCTCAGCCGAAAAATAACCTTGAAAATAATTGGAAAAATCCTTAAAAATGATAAAACACTAAATTTTTTTGAACATCCACGCTTGTATAGGGAGGGAGAGAGTCAAAAATCAATTTACAATGATTTTTTAACAAGCCAAAATTTAGAATAAAATTATTATCCATAAAAATAAGCCTCGCAGTCATTTTCATATTAAACCGTATCAACTTTTAGGGGTAGTAGGGGGCATCAAAGCGAGCGTTTTTTCCCTTAATAAACATTGTCTGAAAAAGCTTCGTTTACAGAGTGTCAAAGTTTTTAAAAATATGATAGATTTTGGTTATAACTCATGTAAATTTGAACCGATATTGATGAAACTGTCAATTTTTTAGTTTTTTTCCACTTTTCTCTACTTACCTATCTCTTAATCACTGACTTGATTGCAAAATACAAAAACGTAATTCAATATCCAATACAATTTAGAACAAAAATGTATTCCTTGTTTTTTTTCTCATACATTAATACATTTTTTTTATTTAATTTTGTGAGACATTTGAAATTTACTCAGGCAATGTAAATGGCCGAACATTACCTGAGAAAACTTCAAATATCTAAACAACAGTGCATCGTATGAAAAAACAAAGGGAATACTTTTTTGTTCTCAAATACAGGGGCCATCAAATAATGCTTTTGTATTTGGAATAAAGTCAGTGGCGTGGAAGATAGTGAGGGAAAAGTGGGAAAAATATAAAAACCTTGAATAAGTACGCCACTGAAAGACTAAAAACTACTACCTACAAAACCTGTAATAGCAAAATTAAAGACCTTTTTTTGTTTATCGCTCACGCCGAGTTTTATCAAAATTGGTTAAAATTTACACGAGTTATAACCAAAAACCGTTTTTTTTTTTCAATTTCAACACTCAGAAACGAAGAGTTTTTGGACATACGTGTATGAGAAAAAAATGTTTGTTTTGACGCTCCCTATAGGTACTACCCCTAAAATTTTGTCGGTATATTTATGTTACACCCTGTATACAGAAAAAAACACCATTAAAAATTATTCCAGGTCCCTACTCTCCCTGGCCGCGAAAGTGTGACTGACCGAAGCGTGGATAACTTGACTTGGGCCAGTACCGCACCTAAAAAAATTTAGTTTTCAAAGCTCTCGAAAATTAATAAATTTATGAACTTTAGAAGCGTTCCTCCTAGTAGAGACGCTATCTAAAAATATTTCAGGTAAAGTAGATAAATGTTATACAACTATCGAACCGACGTCTGAGTGTCAATCAACTATAATAGCACTTGTAGCCACTTGACATAAATTTTAATAAAAATACGTAATTCAATCATTCTACTTCTAAATTCTACCAAACTAAAAAAAGCTGATTCATAATAATTAACGTCTATTCATAGCATATTCACATTTTAGCAGCAACAACAACTAACACCTCTCTCATATACGTCCTAATTGGGTCCTTTTTTTACTAGTGCCAGTGCTTTACGTCTCCCTTATCTCGCCACACTTTAGAGAGAACAACCGACGGGAGGTCGCCCTTGGAGGAACAGGCGACCATTGACACGGTCCGCAAAACATGATCACCTCCATCGTCGGCCGTCATCAAAGATGTATTATCTGATTGATAGTGTCAATATTTGAGTTATTAAGCTGGATAGGCGGCCGGGCGGCGAGATCAAAGGAGCCGCGGCGCGCCTGTGATATCACACTCAGTGTATTCAGCAGTGTAAACACATGACCTGCCTCTCGGACACAATAAACCCACATTGCCGTGCCGCTCGCACATGTACGTGTGCACATACTTATGACGAATGTTGGTTTGTGTAATCTGTAATGTTTGTACAGTCATGACCAACCGTAATGAAGAAAAATAGTATGTAAAAGAGGAGTGCGGTTTATTCAGCAATACCCTAGAGGAAATAGGAGATTGATATATTAATACTAAATACCTACTAAAATACTAAATTAATGAGTTCCGAAGTATCATCAATTTATTCAAGAAATGATCGATAACAAATTAGATCGCCCCCTTAGCGCAGGGGTAGAGGTAGAGGTAGTGGTTGGGATTATTGACGGGCCAGGAGGTCACGGTTCGATTCCTGGTGGAAAAGTTACCCCCCTGTGGTAGAGCTAGCTACTAATCAACAACTACTACCAGTTAACATCTCTTCTAGACTCTGTTAGTTCGTACTTTCTCTAACACTTTTTTGAAAAAAAATCGATTTTTTTGGTTTTTTGCTTATAAAAGAAAAAATGAGCGGGCAATCTAAATGTGTGGACGAGTGGACTAATTGTAGAGAGTTAAAATACGAAGAAAATGAGAGCTGAAACAACCCGAACGGCTCATTATTGGGAGAGAAAAAAATACTAAAAAGAGGTTTTTCAAAAATTCGTAACGTCCTTAATTTTTGAAGTGTAGTGCAGGCTCTTTGCGAGATGGTTGATATTGATAGGTACTTCCTGTGTGCAAAATCGAGACCCTATGTCGGATAATTAGATTTCGCGTAATTGCAATCAGAAATTCTTCATACGATATTTTGCAACGAGGCTTGATTGATTTGGATGTTCTGAATGAATTTGGAAAGTAGAAGTGTTCAACTATAAAACATCAATCTTTGTTTGCCATTTAAACGCTGAAAAATTGGTAAAAATTGCGTGCAAACATGAGCGAAAACGACCGAGGGCGCGAGAGTGGGGGTAGAACAGCAGATGAGGGTTACAACGTTACAACATCTCTTGAATTATTATGCCTTCCCCTCAACTGCTGCTCTACCCCCACTATTGGTTGCTCGACCGTTTTAGCTAATGTTTGCGCGCAATTTTTACCCATTTTTAAATTAATTATGCAAGAGCGTCTGGGTTTTGCACACAGGAAGTACCTCGCAAATTTGACTATCTCGTAAAGAGCACACAACTCAAAAAAATGGAAATGTTACGAATTTTTAAGAAACGCTATTTTTCGTTTTTTTTTTGGGGGGGGGGGGGTTATCTCCTTTAATAATGAACCGATCGGGTTGTTTTGGCTCTCATTTTCTTCGTAATTTAATTCTCTACAATTCGTCCATTAGGACCGTTTATATTGCTCTATCGGTTTTTAATTTATAAGCAAAAATACAAAAAAGTGATTTTTTGCACTAAGAAGTGCAAAGAAAGTGCAGTTAGAATCTAGGGGCTGTTCACCGGCGGTGTTGGTATTCCGTGGGCAATAAAAAAATACCAAAATTAAATTTTAAAATCAACCGTCTGCTAACCGAGTGCAAAACTTAGAAGCAGAAGATTTGAACTTTCAATTGATTTGCTCATCAGATTTCGAAAAACGATTTTGAGAACAAAAATACTAAATTAGTAATCGTTTGCTTGAAGGGTTTATATACAGGGATAGGAATTCTTGCCAGCTCAGCACGCTAGGTGTTTTTCTAGGAGAGCTGCCGAGTCAACTCCTTAAACCTAGATAGGATGTGGTTTGTGGTGTGGTTATTTATAATACTTTTTTGCCTCTCGAGGAATCAACTCTTTGTCTAGATGGGGAAGAATCATATATCGCCCTTACCGATTCAGCTTCATAGGCAGGAAGCTATACATTATAAAAAAAGTACATAGGAGGATAGGTCTAAGTCAACTCCTCACTCCTCTGTGGCCCAATGTTATACAACAGTAGTAGGGGAATAAACAAGAAACAGCGTTTTTGACCTCTCAGAATTCTGCATCAAAAATAATAATAATTCTTCCGTTCAAACTTCCTCGATCAATATTTCAAATGAATACTGATAAGTTCTTTAACATCATTAGCACGTCCCGTTTTAATTGTCCTATTGATATTTTAATCGCGGACTACTGTACATATACGAGTGTATGATGTATGGACGTGGCCGCGTCTAGTTTGGCTTCTTTTAACATTGTATACACGTTATTATTATTACGGGTGTCGGCGCTTTTGTGTCCTGTCTGACACAGATGTTCGCGAATTTCGTTATAGAGCGAAGTAGGAAACATAGGTGGAAACATAAAAAGAAACGAAGCACTTGGAAACATCAGCCAACAATCTGATTCAAAGTCCGCGTCATTAATAACTTTATAATTGCGTAACGACGATGACCTTGCTTCGGTACTAAAAGGCACACTTTTATTTTCTGAATGCAGATAAAATTAATACGCTCATTACATTGATGCGCAGACCTATTTACATACTTTAAAATACAAAAAAAGTACAATTATTAAAGATTGTGTCTCTGATCAGATAAATTCTTATGTTTTTAATTCAGAACTATCAACAGGATCAAGTGTCCTCTTTTCTATATTTTGGCCCATGTATTGAAAGAATTTCAGCAGAAGTATCGATCCGAGATCATAAGTTCGAAAAATTGAATTTTCCGTTATGCGTATGGTCTTTTTTCGCATTTTGGCAATGTCGATGTTCGTAATTTTTTACTGTTCATCGTATCGATAAACGGTTTTCACCATCGTAATCAGCGACTCAAAATCTATAAATCTACGCTACCTACATCATCAATAAGAGATAAAATAAATCTTGTTAGGGATAAAGTTTACTTAATTCCTTTGGAATAAAATATTTTAATGCAATTTTACGAATCACCCCTAGTAAATTCGACTAAAACCGCCATATTATCTAAGATCCAAGAAAATTTTTACAGACGCCTCTGGTGGTGCAATCTGAAGTGTCTGACCGCCATAGAGACTCTTATAATATTGATCAAACACAGCTTTGGCCCTGGTCCTAGAACAATGTAGCCAGACACGATATAAACCTACAGGGAAAAAATAGCTAGCAGCATTGAAAATTCATGTAAAAATTAAATCCTGAAAAAGGATTAGACTCTTGATGAGAGAATAAAAAAAAAGACTGACGTTAAGCCATGACTTTGGTAAAGTGTAAAGAATGTCGATCGATATGCAATTCCCAACATTGGTCATCTGATTTCTGAAGTCAAAAAAAGTCCCGCGACAGGGCTCATACGCAGCTCAAAAAAAGTGAGGCACTTTTTTCCCAAAGAAGTTCCAAACTTTTTTTTGACCTTACCAGATCCTGACTAATAAGATCATTAGCAGGTTAGGTCCATTTCTTTTGAAAAATATTATCTAAATAGACCACACGGTTACGTACACGTATTTTTTAGCTTCAAACAAGCCAGTTTCGTAAGACGTACGCTAGTGCAGCACTCGTTTCCTAAAAAATGGAAAACCAGCAGCACTCGTTTCCAATCCACTTGTATTGTAGAGTTAATGCCTTTGGGGGGCTGGAAGTCTGGAGTGCTTTGACAATTAATGGAGTTCTATGCTCCTTGTCGGAATAAAAAATGGAAAACCAGCAGCACTCGTTTCCAATCCACTTGTATTGTAGAGTTAATGCCTTTGGGGGGCTGGAAGTCTAGAGTGCTTTGACAATTAATGGAGTTCTATGCTCCTTGTCGGAATAAAAAATGGAAAACCAGCAGCACTCGTTTCCAATCCACTTGTATTGTAGAGTTAATGCCTTTGGGGGGCTGGAAGTCTGGAGTGCTTTATGCTCCTTGTCGGAATAAAAAATGGAAAACCAGCAGCACTCGTTTCCAATCCACTTGTATTGTAGAGTTAATGCCTTTGGGGGGCTGGAAGTCTGGAGTGCTTTATGCTCCTTGTCGGAATAAAAAATGGAAAACCAGCAGCACTCGTTTCCAATCCACTTGTATTGTAGAGTTAATGCCTTTAGGGAGCTGGAAGTCTGGAGTGCTTTGACAATTAATGGAGTTCTATGCTCTACTTAGGATGCCAAGAGTAGGAATCAGGAGTGTACGGCGAGCCACTGTGGATCGACCTTTGGGTGGCTGTGAGGGGCTCCTGACACTGCCAAAAGACAAAACTATTAAGAAATTCAGTTTCGAGATTAACTTCATCACGAAACTGTCTACGAAAGAGGAGTGGAACAACACCTCCAACTGTACCCTCAAAGAAGGTACGATCAAATGGTACACAGACGGCTCTAAAACCGTCGAGGCAACCGGGGCAGGAATCTATGGGCCAAGCACCATGTATGTACTCCAAAACAATGGGACAATCCCCAACCATACTACAAGCGGAATCACACGCAACAGAAGTATGTGCCCAAATAAACCTCGACAGAAACAACAAAAACAAAGAAATTGAAATATTGACGGATAGTCAAGCAGCCATAAAGACGCTGAGCTCTTCGACCATCAGCTCCAATATGGCTTGGGAGTGCCTAGGAAAACTTAACGAATTAGGCAAGAAAAATTAAATTCACCTCAAGTGGATACCGGGCCATTCCGGAATCCTCATTGGCAAGAAAAGGAGCATCGACACCTTTTATAGGACCAGAACCATTCTGTGGCTTCGAAGATACTTTCTTCAAAGCAGAACTTCAAAAGGAAGAAGAAAAACTGAGAGAAACCCATTGGAGGAACCTCTCAGGGTTGAGACAAGGCAAAGAACATCTCGGGAACTTCAACCGAGAAAGGTTGAAGAGTATCTTCAACCAAGTTCCAGCAAGGAACGTCTCAGAACACCGACGGAATTCCTAACGGGACATTGCAAGCTCAAGGAACACCTGAGGAAGTTACGCATAGAAGAAAATGGCGTCTGCAGATTCTGCGAGAAAGGAGACGAGACACCACGTCACCTGCTGCTCAACTGCGATGCGATAGAACTCAAAAGAAGTAATGTTCTGGGCCACCACCAGCTAGAGGCAGGGAACTTATCCGACCTTGCTCCTCTCACAATCCTGAAATTTCTTAGGAAACGGACTTGGAGAGGGTGCTTCACTAAAAGGATTCCACACCAGGCGAAGCACAGTAGAGGGGATACAATAGATCTTTTAGGTCGCAGTGACTTGACTATTAGAGATGGACAGGTGACCGAAAGGATCTTGTTCGTTATTTGAATCTTATTTGGATGGCCGCAAAGCGCCTTCAGAAATTCGCCACCTTTTTCGAAATTACATCTCAAAACACATTTTGGGCCCTATTTCCTCATTATAGGGGCACTTGGCCTAAATTTCGATGAACACAAAATCTGATTTTTGGAAAGAGCGACCTCTCTTTCGGCGAGGTTTTTTCTTCGGGGCTCAATCGTTCCCAATTCCGAACTACATACTAGGCACTACTTAGTGATCGAGCAAAAGAACTTCTGGACATAAACCGAGGCATAAACTTAAAAAAGAGGAAGAAATTGAATAAAAAAAATAAGGTCTTCGTGCATCATAACATAAACCAATTATTATTACGTATCTACGTGAACAGTTTGGCATCCGCTGGCACTGGCACATCGCACACAATGCGGCGACGGTCGGCTTCGGCTGTTCGTTTCTCGGAATGCCGTGCCGGGCGCGGGGGGCAAGGGCGATATCCAGCTGTCCATTCTCTCTGCCTCGCACCGCCGGGTAATTACACACATCAGGTAGAATTAGCGGGCCCCGCTTCGGCCTTATCACGTAGCCCTACCCCCGCACGCATATACGTTTTAATATAGACGTGATGCCGGCGGACACATCGACACCCTCTGGGTCTAGGCCGAGGAGAGGTGCTTCCAGGAAAGGTGGTTTCATTTCGATTTGGATCAGAACGATTTATGTAAGGGCGAGGTGGTAATTTGAACCCTTGGGGTGGCGTGAGTGATCGCGGTGAAAACGAAAACGAAACGGCCAATTTGGAGTTTTTTTTTTAACTTGATAGAAACGCCTAAACGTGTCAGATAATGACCAGAGCGATTAAAATTGGGAATAGGTTAAATCTGTACAGATACAGAAGGAGAAGGGTCGAAAATAAATTCAGAAAGCTACCATGTTTTCTAAAAACACACACCGCGCAAGTGAAAAAAAACTGTTCAGGAAAACACAAATCAGTTTTAAAAACGCCATTTTTCTCTCGGCACGGTCCGAAGAGTAAATTTAGATGTTTTTGGAACAGCAGAAGAAAGAATTAAATTTTGGTGAGCTGTTCTTTTTTCAGTTTTTTGAACAGCAGCAGAACGAATTAAATTTTGGTAAGCTGTTCCCGAGGCTGTTCCTTTTAGGTTTTTGGGACAGCTGTGAATGAATTAACTTTTGGTGAGCTGTTCTTGTTTTCAGTTTTTGGAACAGCAGCAGAACGAATTCATTTTTGGTGAGCTGTTCTTTTTTTCGGTTTTTGAGACAGCAGCAGAACGAAATAGATTTTGGTAAGATGTTCCTTTTTAGGTTTTTGGAACAGCTGCAGAACGAATTAAGGTTTGGTAGCTAATCTATTATATCACAAGCCTTACTCCGACTTGAAACTCGATTTTTGGAAGTTTTGATTTAGGTCTTTAGGGAATCCGAATTAGAGCCGTCTAAAAAAATACAGCAAGTTACACAAATTTACCATTGCCAGCTCACCGATGATATAAAATGATTAAAAAATAACAGTTTTTAAGCGTTTTTGTAAATTGAAATAGAAGACTTGATTGGATGAAAGAAGACGAGTTTACCCCCCTATACGGTAGGGTTGTTACATTCAAAACATGGGCAAATTATTTACTAATTACCTACGGAGAAAACCATAATAAAAAATATCAGAATAAATCAAAAATCGAATTAATATGAAAAACCGTCATAATCATAAGTCATGCACGCTCGTTTTGTGACCTGATCTCAAGCATTTAAGTCGAACCTAAATTTATTTAGTACAGGAGCAAATGGTCGTACCGTAAAACTTATTAGAAGCATAGCTAATCGGTGTATAGTTTCACAATAATTAATTTCATCTTTTTATTAGGATACAAAGTCTTCATGGTTTAACATTATTTCATAAAGAAAACAATAAAAAAATCTCATGCACATAAACATAAACATAAACAACTATGTTTGGAGAGAATTTCACTCAGTGTGGGTATATACCTACCTACCTAAACAACGAAGGGTTTATGGTCCATATCAAATATTTACGTTTCATTTTGAGGATATTTATTCGAGTTGAAAAATCTGGCCCTCTCGTGTGAAATTTCACAGTCTACCCTAAACCGTCCGACGGAGTCTCCAATCGAGTTTAATGGAAATGTAGAGAAAAATAAGACCCGAATTTCCTGCCTGAGGAGCAAAGTTTGCGAGATGGAGTTTCGATGTTTTTCTCCCTACTTTAAAGTGATCTCCCAGTCTAGGTCGTGAATATTTCAGTGTTAATTTACCGCGAAGTGGATTTGGTTTTTACGTAAACTCAATACAACGGTTAAACGGCTGACTCATCTATGAAGCTCCAGCTCAAACTGTTAAAAAAAAACGCAAAAAACTGAAATTTATTACGATTTTTATTTTTTTCTCAAAATGATGACATTTTCACATCTGTCGACATCTTCTTCTCTGAAAAAAAAAAATGAAGGAAATGGGGGATACCCTCGGGGATACCATTCCCACCCTCAGCAACGCGACTTAAAAAAGTGCATTTTTTTTTAGTTTTTTTTTTATTGTGGAAAATCACACCGTGTTAGGGGCCCGTTTTTTCGGCATATCATGTATCGCTTGAAGGAGTGTCTCTCATAAAGAAAATAAGAAAATCCGTTCTTACCCCTTGGACCGTTCACGCAAAAAAAACTGAATTTATTGCGATTTTTAATTTTTTCTCAAAATGATGACGCCATGTCGCTTTTATTTTCACATATATCGACCGTTATGCTCATGCGCATCATCCTTGGAAAAATGAAGGAAATTTGGAAAACCATTCCCACCAGCAACGCGACTTTTTTTTATAAAAATGCGATTTTTTCAGTTTTTTTTTGTGAGAAATCAGTGCGTGTTAGGGGCTGGTTTTTCCGGCATATGATGCATCGCTTCAAGGACTGCCTCTCATAAAAAAATAGAAAATCGGTTCTTACCCTTTGAACCGTTCATAGACAAAAAACTGAATTTATTGCGACTTTTCTTTTCTCAAAATGATGACGTCAAGTCGCTTTCATTTTCACATTATGTCGACCGTTATGTCCATGCGCATCTTCCTTGAAAAAATGAAGGAAATGGGGAAAACCGAGGGGAAAACCATCCCACCACCCACGCAACTTTTTTGTTTATAAAAAATGCGATTTTTGGGAGATTTTTTTGTGGAATATACAGATCGTGTTAGGGGGCGGTTTTTCTCTCATAAAAAAATTATAAAAGCGCTTTTTGCCCTTTTTTTTGCGATTCTTATTAATTTTTTCTCAAAAAGATGACGTCAGGTCTCTTTCATTTTGACATAATATCGAAGGTCATGTTCATGCGTATCTGCCCTGAAAAATGAAGGAGATCGGGAAAATAAGTCCCACCAGCTACGCGACTTTTTATGCCAAGTGATCAATTTTTTCTTTTTTTACGTGAAGTTTGAAGAGAGGCAAGCCCGAAGTGCGTGGAGCGCTGCGCCGCATTCCATTATTGCTGGCATATCGTTGTTCACCTCACCGTGGTTCAAGGAGTATTTTTTAGGTTTTTTTTTTCTACGGCCTACGGTTTCAATTATTTTTGGGCTTTTGATGGGGACCACGTGGTTGAAGCAAAACACTTTTGGGAGAATTTTAATATTCGACTGTTATGTTTTATGTATTCTTTTTCATTTAACCGCTTGGAAAATTTAACGTGAGGATATCGCTTGCTGCAAGCATCGTAATAAGTCATACAGGGAGATTTTTATTTAATGCGGAAACCAGTTAGGTAGTCCCTATAAAAATTATTAAAAAACCTCAAACATTCTAATTCGGCTCATTAAATTTTACGATTAAAAAGACGCATGATATAAAAATAAATAATGAGTATTTGTAAACAAAGTGCTTATATATTAGTAATTGGGCATAAATATTATAATTGCATAAATGTAGAAAGTAATTTGAATTTAGTAGGTGCCAGGGAGACTATTAATGTAGTTATCACGTTTGATAACCTCATACAACCATAATTAAAGCGGAACGATTAAAGCCGTTAAAAGGATTAAAATAATCCAAGTTTCTTAATTGCGAAAACATGTGCACGCTTTTGATTTATCGAGATCAAAGAAATAATTTGAACTAAAAGATCCATTTATTATAAACGGACCTGGCGGAATGGGTATGAGGAACAGCCTCGGGAAAATCCTCGGGAAAATCCTAAATTAGGCATCATACTTCTCAGAAAAAGAGAGAAACTCAAATAACTGATGGACATTTTTGATGTGACCCGTGTAGGGGTAGGGCTTTCACGGCTGACCTCAACTGAAATCATAATTGATTCTGGGCTGTTTTGCCGTTTTGATTTTATACCCTAATCATCATGCGTTAAAATTTATCTCCTTATACAACTCGATTGTATGTTTGGATACGAATTAATAAGCAAGTCGCTGTCCGCGTTTCAATATGATTGGGTCTTATCTTATAGGCAATAGGTCCGTGGCCGATCTACGTGAAGTGAAGTATACCTACAGAGGAATCGGCCGTGTTTGAAGCCGTGCCGACCGCTGTGGTGGACACATGTTGCTCGCCTCTGAAGGCTGACCGTCAAAACCGGAATATTTTACAAGCGTTCCACGTTATAGCGCCGCAGGTATGCTATTTATTATAGTCGCCGTCTTCTGCGAGCGCTATAACCGCCAGAGCAAAGGCAGGATACCGGCTGCTGGATTGCCAAACGAATCGGAAATCGACGGAATCGCGGATTTTTATCGAACGTTAAATAAAAAGGGGAGGCTCCGGAATAAGAAAATATGGATCCGCAACTGACTCTTTGGAACAATCTAGAACATCCATGGTGAGAAGCACCAAGCAGTCAAGCACTATTCATTCAACTTGAAACAACATTTTCTGGTGGGTAACAATGATAGGCATCGGGTCAGGGTCAAGATCACCAGATCTAAGTTAGTGGGAATATTATGCAGAAAATAAGTTACCGGCTTCAGTCAATAAGGGAACCTAATTTTTGGCAAAAGAACGCAACGCACAAACCTAAGAGGAATTGAAAAAATAAACAATTTTCATCCCACGAATTCCACTACAATCCGTGTTTCTTTTCCCATTTGATTATGCTCGTAGGTAGGTAGGTAGTAAAATAAGAAATAAGGTAAAAATAGAATTAGAATTTCAATTGTAATGAACTCGTTAAAAGTATAATGTGGGTGTAAAATTAGGAAAATAAACAGCGAGACATGCCGATGCCGCGCATACTTTTCTAGCCCAATTCCTAATTTACCACTTAAAATGCTCCTTGAATTTTTCGATTTTTTTCGAAAACTATTAGGTGGAATCGAAAATGAAAGTGATTATTTCAAATTTCAGTAAATTCATAAGAGCGTTTTCACACAATACGGTTTCGAAGCGCTTTGCACCCCTGATTCATAATACGAGAAAACGTCGGGAAGACAGTAAAGTGAAAACCCGTAAATTCTGGATGGACCCACTATTAAAAATCTGGATTGGTGTGGATAACTTCACTCAAATATTTGCCTCCGTAGAGCCTCGCCGCGTGGATTGCCAGACGCGGCAAAACGCGTCAAAACCCCATAGTGTGAAATAGAGATTGCAATATTGCAATTGACAGATATTTGGCCCGTTAGCTATTGTTGTTGTTTACTAATCCCCTCGCTAATCCCTTTGTTTGACTGCTACAGCTACGCAATTATTATAAAAAATTGAAATTTGGTACAAATTAAGAGATCGATAAAAAAAAAAAACTGCAATTATTCTGATGTTATGAGCCCTTGCTTCATCTTGCTGGAACGATCTCTTTATCGAAAGAACAAGATAATCATTTTTGGAAAACAAAGATCAACATTATGAAGAACAAGATAAGTATTCATTTTTAGAAAACAAAGATCAAAATTATCCATCAAGTCTTTAAAACCATTTTCGAAAAAAAAAATCTGTTTGATGATCTGTCTGAACCAGTTTGATGGTCTTGTATAAATAAATAGGTATGTAAACCAGGATTTTCCTGGTTTATTGAAGAAGGGCTCCACTTTTATTTATTTTACCTATAGACTTTCTTATGAAAAACCTTTCCTCCGGCCCTCGGTCATCTCATTAGTAGCTTTCCTCCGTCAGAGGGCTATCTGTCATTTTTTTTATCGCTGTTTCGTATATAATCGTTCCTGAAGGGACAAATTGCGGCTCAACTGAACAAAAAAAAAAAGAAGAAAAATTACGTTTATTGAAACATACCACGATGCAACGTTTCCTAAAAAAATCTGCCGGCGTCTCTTCCAAATAAGTAAATTTTTCTATCCTTTGACTTTAAAAATAAAACTGTATTCACATTTTTTGTACACTTACAGTCTTTATAACACCGTTTCATCGACCCGGTAAAAAAATCGAAAAAATATCGATTTTCTCAGGAGAAATTTACAAAAACTTCGCCATTTTTATAAAGTGTGATGGACATTTATGCCTCTTCTACTAAAACATTACCAACAGGATTTCGCTGCATGCGTATTACCGTTAGTGGGAAAAGGATAAATATACATACATATTAAAAAATAGGAGCGTGGATGATGGGACCCTTGAAATTCCTTCAAATCCACCCTAATTTTTTATTATATTTTTGTATTTCTCAGGTAATTTTAGAGTTGTTTGATATGTCAAACTATACGCCAATTTATATTTTTTTGAGTTATTATACTTTATGACTTTACGCTTTTTGAGCTATTATTATACCGGGTGATTTCGAGGGTGATTCAAAACATCCGTATCACCTCTTTTTTCTCGGAAACGGTTCTGGGATTTTTTTTTATTTGGTCACTTGGAACGCCCCATATATTGTTGCATTTTTAAAATTGTATTAAAAAATCCTATGAGAGTCGTTTTTGCAGTTGGAATTTAAACTCAGTAACTTTGGAGTTATAAACAAGTGAAAATAGAAATTTTTCATTTTGAAAGCAAGTGTACATATAGGAAACGCCCCAAAATATCGGAAAATGGCACATGTCCCTTTCTAACTTTTCATTCTGATAATTTCTGGAAAAATCTGATAATTTTGATAATTTTCATCACTCTTTGTAAAAAAGAATCATCTACATCATTAGGATAATACATACAAAGTTAAAATAGCGACACGTAAGCCATTTTGCGATTAAAATTGCGATTTTCACTTGTTATTAACATCATGGCCTATTCAATTTAAAAAAAAAAAAACAAAGATGGTAGCCATTTTCGGTATAATCGGTAGTGCCAGAATTCTGAAAACATGTTAGAAAGATGGAGTAGTGCCAACGGTTCAAGTGAACAAATGTTCAAAAAAATCCCATGCACCGTTTCTGAGTAAAAAGGGATTTTTGGATGCTCTGAATCACCCTATCGACTAATTTTTTTTTTAGTTTTACCCCAAAATAGTTATTTATACAGCATAGGTACAACATTTTTTTTAGACAGCTTTATTGAAATAAGCAAAAAAATCGACATAAAAATCATAAAAACTACTGAAAGAAATTTTTTATTTAGGGGAAATTTATTGTTTGTTTCTTTATTGTTTGAGTTTAGAGTATTTCCTGAGGTATTCCCCAAAATCCCTAAATTCTCGAAAAAAAAATTGTTTACGGTCATCATTCGTCCGAGAAGCCAATTTTCAAGAATTTAAACCTCCCACAGGGTGAAAATGGGTACAGCACACACAGACATTTTTCGGGGTCGGGGGAGACAGACAGTTTCGGGGTTTGGGTCTTAATATACTCCAGAAAATTTGAAAATTCAATATATAAAAGATGATTTTTGTAAGTATATAATTACAAAGAAAAAGACCTAAAAATCGCTCAATTAAAAAGATCAAAGACATACATTCTTGTCTCCAAGCAAAAATAAAGGAGAACAAGTAACATTATTTTACGGGGTTTCCAAAAAAATAAAAGCCACTGTTATTAATGGATTTCGAAAATGTATGGTCTCCTTTACATTATAAGGATGAATCCAAGAAACGGTTGGGGTGCAAGAGTATTCAATATATCAGATAGAAGAAAATTTTCCGAACTATGCGGGTGACCATTAAAACACCAACTCTTATTTTCAAAAAAAAAAAACCAACTTTTTTTTGCTTATTTTAAAATTAAAAGCGAAATTTAAAGTAAAAGAAAAATTAGATTGTAAGACTATTATAGGAGATAATAAACAGAATCGGTTCAAGTGGTCTAAAATAGTCGCAATCAAGATGGATTTTATCAGATTTTTCGCTGGACTGTTGCCCGGTTCCCGCTATTCCACCTTGCCCCTTTGTCTTTGTTCAAATTAAGATGTGAGTGACCCAGAAAAATGAGGCGCGCATATTCACCACGATCTGAATTATTTATAAAATTTATGAAAAAAATAAATGTGTTCGATGCTTCGATGATTCGCCCTACTACGGGCGAACACAAAAAAGACTTGCATCAGAAAAACGATCGGCACAATTTGTCAACATGGCTATTGAGAGATCACATTTGATCGGGCACATTGTTTATGAATGAGATTCTCGTATCGCCGCGGTTATATCACAATCGGCGTCTATGGGATTTCGTCGCCGCGCTGATAATAATAATAATAATAAATTATTATTGTTTTCGGCACATTGTCATTATTTGTAGATCCCTCGAACAATAATAATGGTAACAGCGGATGTTTAATAATTATTATTAATGACTGTATGTAATTGCTCTTATAATAATGTATAAAGCCCATTATGATCTCAAGATACTAATTATTAATTATAATAAAAATAATAACAATAATCGTTTTATTATTACAATAAACATTGTTCTTCATGTACAAAGCATCTATAGATCCAAAAAGAGTTCCTGATCACTATCTTTCACGGGTTAAAGAAACATAATTTTAATTTTGTCAAACGCAAAAAATGTCAATGCGTAATAATACTTACAGGTACATTTATCTAATAAAAATTAGCAAAATCTCCTTCAGGCTCACACAATACTTCTAACTCTAATGCAGGTTAATATGGGGGCATAGCGAGGGGGATTTCTATTCATTTTATGAGATTTAATTATTTTTATTGTCAAAAGAAGGCCGCTCCGTGAGATTCAATTAATTAAACGAGAACAACCATAATCAGATACGATTAAACCTTGTTTATTTTATCATCATCAACAGGGCGATAAGAAAAAGGAATTAAGAATGCCGGTACTGGAGCTTTATAAAAGCTTCGTGAAGAACCTAAGCAAACATTTTTTTCTTTTTTCATCCCTGCTTACTTCACGTCCCTCTGAAAGGCAATATAACGGCTATCCCTGAAAAACGATTGACCACCCCTTCGAAAAAACTTCAGAGCGAAAACAACGAAGTAGCCCCTTCCGGCTAAAAACTTGAACATGTCCATTTTTTTCATTTTTTCGTCCCGGATAACTTAACGTCTCTCTGGAAGGCAAAAGTTTCCGGGGGTCGAAATTTCTCATACAGTTTGATCATCCCCTGTAAAGAATGACCCAACGTTGAAATCGTTTCACCACCCCCGCGACGAAAAGACTTGGAGCGAAAATAACCAATTCTCGCCATGCAGTCCCGGCTAACTTCACGAAATTTCTTAGGTTTTCACCTCGGTTTTCACTCATTCGTTTGACCAAATTTGACTATTGCAAAGAAAGATTTGAACATGTTCAGAAAAAAAGAGTTTTTATTAGTTTACTTGAAAATTTTAAATAAAAAAGGTATTTTTTTTTCTAGGCGCGGTCAAATCTTTTTTCGGTGGTCAAACGATGGTGGAAGGAATGAGCAATAAGACGTCATAATAATATCAACACAATTTAAAAAAAATTTTGCTCCATGTTTTTTAGTGGGGGTGGACCAAACACGGACCTTTTGCATTTCGGAAGGACGAGAAGTTAACCGGTACGGAGAAAGATAATTAAAATTTCTTTATTAGTGTTTTTATTAGCCTCTCAAGTCTCAAGTCTGTTTTCTCGCCATTACCTTGTTATAATGAAGATGCATGTTTCACTGCAATGCACCAAATCTCTCGCAACAGTCGTCTAAATCCGAGTAAACCAAGAAAAAGAGTTCACTTTTTGGATTGTATACCTACTCGGTTCTAGTTCTTCAACAACATTGTGCGAAAAAATTCCCAGAACTTTCCTGATACTTTCATGAAATATCCTCGATAAGACACAATAAAGAGAATTAGCGGTGTAATATTAAAGGTCTAAAAAAAGAAATAAACAGGATCATTGTTGTTGTGAAACGGGCCGGCGGGGCTCGAGGCTCATGTTCAATTCAAAGAGCCGTCAACGGAAAAGGAAATAAAATACTCCCTTTATGAGTAAAATACACTTCCTTCAACAACGCTTTTACAGTCGCCTTGTTCGTTCTCAACTGCAACCCCTACAGATAACCCCCCGAACAATTGAAATATAGAAGAATAAGCGTTTTTATACCGCGGATGTTGTACCTAATCCCTCGAGATTTTATCAATTTTCTCTCACCCAATTTCTTTCTATTGTGCCACCTTAATTGACTCCATTTTTTATAGATCCCAAAGCAAAACTACATCCGCCTGTTTGTCATACATTTGATAGGATTTCTCCCTGTATTAGTATTATTATTGTACTGTTAATCGAATTTTGTACTAAAATTTAAGTTTAAAAAAGTAAACTGATTTTAAAGCAATAAAGGATGATAAAACAAAGAATAAAAAAAAATCATGTACGTACTTACTCGTATGTACATTTTTGTATGCATTTTCTACTGAATGCAACTAGCTAAAGGGGAACTCTGTCTTCGAGACAAATAGATAAACAAACGAAACGAAGGATATAAGCTGAACTTTTAATAGACTTCCGACATTTTTGTACACCTCCATTTACGTAGGTCCCAAATTTAAGCATTACATCAGTTTTGTGAAAAGGAATTATTTTAAAAACCAAACAACGAGGGATTTTAGAGTTTTTCCAGTTCATCAATTCTGAGCTGTCTTTAACTTTCAACGTTTTCCGAAAAAAATTATTTTTTTTGTAATGCTCACGTAACTATACCTGACATTTTCAAATTCCATCTATACAGGGTGTTTGGTAACTGGACAGCCAAAATCGAGCGTCATGTATCAAATCACTTTTAAACATACAAAAGAGAATATCGTTTTTCAAGATCAGGCCTCGTTTCGGAAATATTTCCAAAAATGTAAAACTAAGGCTGCTGTGAAAATGATTTTTTTAGTAGGTGAGAGTCAAAATCGAGAGTCATGTTGTATAAAACCGTATTTTAAGCATAAAAGAAAGAATAATATTTTTCAAGATCGGGCCTCATTTTGGAAATATTTCCAAAAATATAAAATTAAGGGTGCTTTTAAAATTTTTTTTTTTCAGTAACTGGACAACCAAAATCGAGGGTCGTGTATAAAATTGCATTTTATACATAAAAGGAATAATAACGTTTTTCAAGATCAGGCCTCGTTTCGGAAATATTTCCAAAAATGTAAAACTAAGGCTGCTGTGAAAATGATTTTTTTAGTAGGTGAGAGTCAAAATCGAGAGTCATGTTGTATAAAACCGTATTTTAAGCATAAAAGAAAGAATAATATTTTTCAAGATCGGGCCTCATTTTGGAAATATCTACAAAAATATAAATCTAAGGCTGCTGTGGAAATTGTTTTTTTTTTTAGTAAATGGACCGCCAAAATCGATTATCATGTATGAAATTGCTCTCTCTTTCATGTTCAAAATACGATTTTATACTATTTTGGCTGTCAAGTTGTAGAGAAAAAAAAAACAGTAGCAAAAATGTTTCGGTATGAAAACTCGAAAATTCCATCGATTAGCGGGAAATTCCCTCGTTATTTTTTTTTTATTTTTTACAGAGCTATGGTACCAACCATATTAACTTATTTTAAAATATAATTAAACTAAATTAACAGTAAAGATTCTCAAATAAATCCGAATTAAGTATCCGATCATAGATCATACAGATTACCAGTAGTAGTAAAAATAGACAAAAACTCCATAAAACATATTTAGATGGACACACTTATTACCAAACAACAAAGAGGAACGAATAAAGACAGCATTCGACCGTTTCCAAGTAGAACGACCTTTTATACAAAAGACGGGGCGGTTATAAGGGGAAACTATAAAAGAATTTTTCGTGAACCTGGTCCTGGTAGACAGACGACGGTTCATGCGTAACTGATTCCTAGAAGACGCCAAATTATACACGAACCCCCGGCCCTGGCCCGGGTCTTCAGTTTGGCAAGCCGTCAAAGAAGACATGTTTATGATCTCTTCTTTGACTTCTCACCGACAACTCGAACTACTCACTTTTGGGATGAAGTTTTCGGTTTTCACTATTATTAACTCACGATTCACTTTCTAAAACGTGGGCAATCAAAATCACGAAAATTGATTAATCAACTCAACTTTCTCAGCTAAATTTCAGGAAATTATTACTTACAAGTAGTAAGACAGGGTCTAACTAAATTGATATTGTTATTATTGAAACTTGAAAGTATTATCCGAAGAAACGGCTAGTTAAATGAAATTATAACAAAATTCTTGTCTGTTTTACTACCGCTATTATTATAGAGCTAGAGCAGCTAGAATACCTTCTAAAATCTTCAGAATGAAACCTTTTATGAAACTTACGAGTCTCTACCAGCGGTCCTCAACATGTTGAACCAAGGCAATCACCGTGGTATGCATGCAACTAAAGGGGATCGATGTAACGAGAATTTCAGCCACTTTCAGATGTTTTAAAAATGTAAAAATGTCGTGTAGCCTTGAGGTTCAGGTCTCCAACATTAAAACAAAAATTATCAATCAGTTTGATATTCAAGTTCAATAACTCCATTCAATACTCAATAGTCAAATTCAAAAATTAATGTCATGAAATCGTGAATGCTTGTTCCTTATAGAAAACAAGAATCACTGGCACTGCCATTTTTTGACTCGTTGAAAACACACGAGAATTTTAATTTCATAGTGATGAAGCTTGGGACCAATCAATTCAGTAGAACTCAACAAAATTTGAGCAATTTTTTATATTTTTCAAAAATTTGTTTTTTTTTTCAAAATATTTAACAACGCTGACGGCTTGGTTGACCCGAGTTGACCTAACAGTGTGTATTTTTGAAATAAAAACAATATTGTAAGAAATGTGCTGTTTCAAATCTTTGAGAAAACCAGTTTGTTGAGAAAACCACTTGTGGACACTAAAAAATTTGGCACTCTTAAAAAAATAAAAAGCTTGACGTCAAGTTAGCAAGACACGCAGTTTTTAAAGCCCATTTTTTATGAAAAGAAGCCCGGAAAAATTATCAGTTTTACAACTAATTAGCGACAAAAAAAAAGAACGACAAATTCACTCCTTGATCATTTTTTGACAGCGCCATTGTTAGAAATGTTGTCTCGCTACCCTGATGTCAAGTTAGCGAGACATTTAATAAAAAAAAAACAAGAATCGAAATCTCGGTCGAAATATTCTTAATCGTCCAAATAATTAACGGCAAACTCATTGCCTCGTTAATTTGACGTCTATTCAGCCATTAATTAAAAAAAAATCGAAAAATTCTTAATTTCACAAATAATTAACGGTAAATTTATGGTATATTGGCAATTGCTTTTTTTGGTAATGGTTTAATGACAACTATATTTTTGGCTGGCCTCTTCAGCGTGTCATATCAGACTGGTGAATTTATCGATCGTGATCTATACTATCAAAGCTGTTGCAATACTATTAGCGAGACTATTAGGTAGTTAGGTACCTACATAAAACATCGACATTATTACTTCCGCGTTCATAAAAGAACTCTGTTGTCATCAAAGAGTTTTTCAAAAAGAAAAGAAAAGATCCGTGATATTCATTTTATAAACATCCTTGATGCTGGTAAAATAGTAAAACTAAAAAATGAAAATATGATGGATGAAACAATTTTAAACTAATGAGCACGGAGTGAACACCAAAGGCCACAACAAAATTATAATTGGACACATTATTATTAACGTCGCCCTGAAGGGGTCATTCATTAGTATCAGTAGGTATACCTAAGCTAATTACATAGTTGGCATAATTACTTTTTATCTACATGTCGAAATGGCGAAGGTGACGAACCTCTTTTGATAATAATTCCCATCATCATAATAATTTTTTTTTTTTTGTTATGACAACTAAAAATAATTTTGTTGTTCTATACCTATACATACAGGGTGGTCCAACTTTAAACGTCAGGACTTTACCAAACGATAAAAAACGTTAAAATAATGCCAGTTTCTCTAATACACTTATAGTCGGGAAAGCTTTCTTTTCAAGATACAGGGCTGAAGTTTCTGGAAAAAAATAATGTTTTGTGAATATTGTCAAAACGGCTGCTTTAAAAAAATTGAAATTTGGCACGCAGCATGAGCTATAAGTATCTTTCATGATTTACGGCTTATGGTGATAAATTGCGAAAACCAGCGGCGGAGATATGGGTGTGCCATCGCCCCTTTTCAAAAAAAAAATTGACGCCACTGACTCTATGGCAAATTTAATAATACTATTCAATGCCCCATGCTTTTTAGAACAAAAAAGTACTGTATAATTTTTTCACAAGGCGCACCGTTTTCGAGATAATTCAGGTTTTCTTAGGTAATATCGGTAGCCATTTTAAGAATAACAGACAAATTCTAATCAAATAACTTTTACTTAAATAATTAAATAACAGAAATAAACAACACCTAACTAATGTAACAATTGTCAGTCACCATAGAGTCAGTGGCGTTAATTTTTTTTTTAAAGGGGCCATGACATGACACACCCATATCTCCGCCGCTGGTTTTCGCAATTTATCACCATAAGCCGTAAATCATGAAAGATACTTATAGCTCATGCTGCGTGCCAAATTTCAATTTTTTTAAAGCAGCCGTTTTGACAATATTCACAAAACATTATTTTTTTCCCAAAACTTCAACACCCTGTATCTTGAAAAGGAAGCTTTCCCGACTATAAGTGTATTAGAGAAACTGGCATTATTTTAACGTTATCTATCGTTTGGTAAAGTCCTGACGTTTTAAGTTGGACCACCCTGTATACAATTGATCATATTTATTACATCTATACCTATAAAGCTTGCTATAAAGTATACCTAAACATAATAAAAATTAATTTTGCGATTAGTTAGGTAGATCCGAGGGTAGATCAATAATTATTGATTATTGATAAAATTAGAAAATGAAAACCCAATAAGGGAGAGCCAATAACGATCAAAGGTAGATATATTAACAAACAAAGATCATAATTATGCCAATTATCAGTGAAGTATAATTTTAATTTAGGTTTGAAATATTATTTCCAGCATATTCGTATAATTATGATAAACTAGAGGTCATCGAATTGGCCGTCGGCTTTATTTTATTGATATTATTTACTCTAATAAGAATGAATAGAATTTTTCGACATTTTATCTAATGAACAATAAAATGTCGTTTCTGTAATGCATATCTTTATTCACATTCTATAATGTGAAAGAATAAAATTACCTGATGCCTATTAAAATTTGAGATGCACTCTGTGATGCTGATGTTATCATGACAGGTTACTGAATATTGATCATGATCAATTACCAAACCAATCATTAATCACATTAGTATTACATATACGGTATACTCACAATATGTATTATTATTCGAGAGGACCGAAGTTTCATTATCATTTGCTACCATGAAATTTGAGCTAATTTTATGACTTTTCAAAATTTTGACAAAATAATCTAATTCCAATAACTGAAATCATAAGCGATTTCGGGCTGTTAACGTTGTCCTTGGAGATTTTCTCTGAAACTTTCGTTCACAACTCTGAATAGACATAATCAGTGGTTTACTCATGTTGATCCTTCATTCATTTCTTACCCCCTCCACTAGGAGCAAATTTTAAAACACCACCATCAAGGCAAAAACTGAATGATTTTTTTTTAACACAAGTTACGATTTAAATTGAAGCCAGCCATGAAAGCTTCAAGATGGAGCTGCGACTTAAAAAAAAAATACCATTTTTTACCTACCTACTTACTTAATGCTTAATCTATATTTTATATTTTTTTAATCATTTCCCCGGGCTTCTGTCCTAATAATACTGCTCTGAACTATTAAATTATGCAAATATATTATATATAGGTTCATATAAAATAATATGAGGTCCTCTTCTCTAAAAGAGATTGAAATTAATATTTATAAGAATGTCTTAATGACGGTATCGCGGTATGCATTAAAAACTTCAAAGAATAATTATGTGAGTTTAGATTTGAAAAAATCAGTGTTGGAAAACTGGGCCACTCGCACTTCAGTACAATTTTTACAGTTTATGCATTACATTTTCATCCATCCTCATTTCCATCATATTTCATAATTTGTAGCCCTTTTTTTTTGTGGATATGACCTTCAGATTCTAAAGTTACCATGGATCCAATAGAGGTGAAGGGTGAAACTTGTAAAGGGGAACGATTTCTCTGAATCACCGGTCCCTTATTGCGGCCAGTCCCAAACTCATAGTTTCATAATTTTTTTTTAATGAAATGACCATCAGATTCGAAGGGTACCATAGAGCCAATAGGGGTGCTGGGAGGGTGAAACTTGAACAGCAGAACGATGAATCACCAATTATTGCGGCCAGTCCCAAACTGATCAGCCATTTGAGAAGGGCAAGGAAAAATTTCCTAAAATCGTTAAATAGATAAATGGGCCATCTCAAATCCATTTGTAGTAAATTCAAAACTTTAAATTCACAAGATTTGAAAAATATAACCCACTTCTGGTTAAATTCAGAAAGCGAGTCAGAAAGTAGGTATAAAATATATAGGAGAAAATGAAAAACATTTTTCGATATTTCTTTTCTAACTTTTTTCTGGTTAAGAAACTTTAACCTCGCTTTTTTACCTATTTTGGCGCCAAAAATCCTGCAAAAAGAAGACACTTTTTTTAAACGACTCAGTTTTGGAAAACCAAAATTGATGGCACTTGCTATATGTACTGCATAAAACCGGAATATTGATCTTGATCTTGAAAATGTAGTAAACTAGAGTTTGATCAAACCATTTTCTCAATAGCGGTTTTTAAAATGTTCTCTATTAGAATTTCTAGAAGTTCTAGATCTATAGCATGGGAGTATGAAAACTACCCCCACAAGAACCCCTAAATTACAGCTCCTGCCCTTAAAGCAATGAAATAACACCCGGTAGTGTAGGTATACAGAGTTATGCTAAATAATTGCGAAAAAGTTTAGAGGGTGATTCCTCGAGCTCATTCCAAGGAAAAAAATCCCATTAACATGGTGTCAAAGATTTGGTACATTCATGTCTTATCATTGGTATTAGCAGAGGTATTAGCTACCTTGTTAATACCAATCCATTTGTTTCCATGCTCCATTGGTGGAGATTTTAAAATTGAGCGAAACTTTTTTGCCCTTCATTTTCTGACGCATGTTTTGAAACATCTAAACCGAGTTTTTCATCGCAAGTGGCCGTTTTTCTAGAAAACGGTTCACGATAGCAATTATGACACGAGTACCTACCTTTTAGAAGTAGAGAACATTAGCTGTTTAAAACGCGCTCTTAAAATGTCAATTAACCCAGTGTCGTAGATATTAGGGACAAAAAAACCTCGAAAAAAACTAACGCAACCCTAAAATCTCCGGCCACTGGCATATGAAAAATATTCAGTTAGCATTAAAAAGGTATCAATGGTAAGATATGTACAAAATTTGAGTCCTGAGATACTGAGATATCAAAAACTTAAAAAAGGTTTTTCTTTGACACCCTCCAAAACCACGTTTCTCAAAAACGGTACCTTCGCGGACCCACATTAACAGAAAATTTTTTCTTTGGATTGAGTCAAGGAATCACCCCCTAAAAGTTTTTACACTAATTTAGGATAACCCTGTATAATTTCACATGCTTATTCAAACTAAAATAAATATATTATTACCTATAAATATACCGACAAACTTTTAGGGATATCAAGGGGAGTCGAAACAACATTTTTTTCTCCACAAACATTGACCAAAACCAAAAACAGGCTGTTAACATTTTTTTCTTAAATCGGATTTTTAGTAATATCTCAAAGACCATTTTGCCGATATTATTGAAATTTGGCAGTGTTATGTCATTTGCAGTAATAAGAAGCTACTTTACCGCCCAGTAAATTAAAATTTTCAAGTCCAGTGGCGTCCAGGGGAGCACCCTAACCAATATTTTTGCAAAAATATGTCTTTTGAAATGAACGCCACTGACTTTTTTTTAATTTCTTTTTTAACTAACTTATGTCTCCTGATATCTTTTTGTTTCTCACTTTTTGGAAAAAAGCAAAAAATAAAATGAAAAATTTATTTTCATGTTAATGGCTTCATTTTATCTCGCATTTTATTAATTTCTACATGCACTGAAGCGGATTTTATTTTATATCTCCAAAACGAACTAAGAAACGAAAAGATATCAAGAGACATAAAAGTTTTATTGTTAGTTGCTTGATCTGAAAAAAGTATCAAAATTTAAAAAACGTCAGTGGCGTACATTTTTTTAGCAATAATATTGGACACCACCAGATTTGATAATTTTAACCCAATGAGGGCTAAGGAGGCTCCATATTATTACAACTAAGTATTACTGCCAAATTTCAACAATATTGTCAAAAAAATATCTGAGATATTAATAAAAAAAATTATATTTTTGATAAATTTTAACACCCCGTATCTCGAAAACGAAGCGTTTTTGAACAAATGTTTATGAGAACAAAATGGTTGTTTTGACGCCCTCTACTACTCCTAAAATTTTGTCGTATACCTATTTATGATTATGATACACCTCGTGATACACCCTCACCCTGTATAAGTAGATAATAATTATTCTGATTTAATTTTTTTTTTAGATTCAAAATTAGTATGATTCACCCAAATAGTATGAAAAATTATAAAAAATACAGGAAAATTCAAATTTTCTTTCAAAGAGGCGATTTCTCATCGAACTATAGAAAATATCCGAAATTAGGGAACATTTTTAGGACTGCCGTGTAACAGCCTAACCTAACATTACTAAACAATATTAAACTTTCATACAACTTTTCTTTTAATCTCACATCAAGACGGCCAGGAGCCTTTTCTGACTGACAAATAGATCAAGCGATCATGAACGTTGAGTAAATAAATGCAGTCTTACCTTATTGCTGAAAACAACTGATTGTGGTAAAAATCCAAGTGTTATTTTTGTACCAAAAATATAAACACAACACATTTTAACACTGAAACATTTTATCTCAACGGTAATATTTTAGAAAATGTAACGGAAACAATTATTCGAAACACTCAACAAACGGAATAACACTAATATTTCGGTAATAACAACTAAAGAATTTTTTAATAATAGGCACTCGAACTCAGTCTACTAGTCTACTGAAGAAGTCGCCATGAGATATAAAATAACTGTGTGCAGTGATGCTCCACCTGTCTGACAACTGTTGAACTAATCAGTAAACGCTCCACCAATCAGAGTGCACCTTTCAACGGTTTCTTTTGAAGCTGTTCAGGTAGGAAAACGTTTTCTTTTACAGCTTAAAGCCCCTTCTTCCATCCAATGAACAGGGTGATCGTCGAGTTATTTGAATATTTGCCAAACGATGGATTATCTTATGTTCCAGGGGAATATCGCATTGATTCTTAGGTTTTAATTTGAACTTAATAATTATTATTGTATCCAGTTATAAATGGTAGGCAACCTTTACAACATCTCGTACTACCTTATTAGGAGAATACTTATACGAGGTCCATCCATAAATTTCTAATTGATTCTAACACAAGCCTTTATACGGGGTGTGTTTCATTAATCAGCATAGACAATTATTATTCAAGTAAAGATTTCTAATAAATTTCAAGGGGTTTTTCATTAAAAAAAAGGGTAATTGTATACATCCGCGGCTCCTACGTTTCATCAATTTTTTCGGGACCGAGGAGCGAAATAGGGGTACTGGGTGGGTAAGAAGCTAAAAACAGCCAGGGCAAACTAATATCAAGGTCACCACTAAGGCCTCTTTGGCACTACGGTCGAATTTCTATTTTTTTTTTCACTTTCAGGGCAAGGAATATCTTCGAGAATAACGGTAGCACGATTTTTATTTTCAAATTTGCATTTATTTTGCATTTATACTTCAAAAATACGCGACATCGCTCGCTATTATATTCCGACTACGTTTGCATGCCGTGTATGTTGTGTCTGTTACCAGACCGGCTCTGGTGTTGTTTACGAGTTTCCGCCGTCCTCTCGACACTCTGATCTTGCATGTTTATTATGATATTCGCTGTTCTAAACAGGCCCGCACTCAGGAAGACCTTCTTTTGATGCCGTTTTGTTCGCTTATCTTTCATTTGCCCAACAAATTAATATCTTCCTGGTGTTACTATAGGTATGTCCTCCACCCCTATATAGGTGCCATAGTGAAACTGTAGGAGCCGCGGATGTAAATAATGACCAAAAAAGTTTTTAAACCCTCCCCTGAATAGTTAACCTTAAAATAACAAAAAATTCAAATTTATTTTTTTCTGAAACGACTTGAATTGAAATAAAAAGAGGTGCTCTGACAGTCAAAAACCACTCCAATAAGAAAGTCTTCATAATTATATTCGCCCCGTTTTCCTGCAAGGAGATGAACCATACAACCACTACCTTTGTGGTATCTCTAATGGACTCTAATTTCTCAGGTGTGGCTTTAATTTTTTTTTTTTTTTAAAGAACCCCTTATAATTTATCAATGACTTCACTTGAATTCCCCGTAGGTACTAATTAATGAAACACCCTGCATAAAAAAGTGTCTCAATGAGTTTGCAGTAGAAGAGATCTTCCTCCCAACTCAGGTGCGCCATAAAACTTGACAAGGGTTACAAGCATAGACCTAGAATATAATGGACTGATAGTTGTCAATGCTTTACTATACTAAGTTTGTTGCCAGTGTAAGGTAGGCAACCAACATTTCTTGTAAGGGCAAAAACTACTAAATATGGAGAAATAATACGAAATTCAAATTTTTTGTTTTTATTACACATATTTTATAGGAGGAACATGGCTATTTTTAAAGATTAAGAAAATAAATGCATAAAAATTATAATAACACGACTTTATTATTTATTTTTATAGGGCAATTCTAATAGAATAATAGAATAACTATTTATTACAATAATTACAGAGATAAAATGTTTCACTTACCTATGAAAAGATATAATCTGTTAATTTTGATACACGATTTACACAATTATAAGCTGTACAAGACTGGACCATTAATATTAAATTTTAAATCCACAGAGAAGATATTTAAAGTAAATATTAATATGCTTTTAACCAGTATGGATATTAAAATCAGATCTATTTGTTATACACCTACAATTTCCATACAAGGCCAATAATCAATACTTATTTATTTATACTAATGTCAGATAATAATATTAACATTAATTGTTCTATCGCTCAAAAAACACCAAGAATGCGGAATTTTTGATTATTCTTTGTTTGAATAATTTGTATTGTTGAATTGAATACGTCTCTTTGCCCTTACTTGTATGTATGGTTGCCTAACTTTGGTTGGCAACAAATTTTAGTCTCAAGGGTTCGTCCATTATATTCTAGGTCTATGGTTACAAGGTATAATTTTGACAGCCAATCGTCGATAGGGTTATAATCTGTCAAAAAATTAAATGAAATCAAAATTTTCTGTGATTAATACTTAAGAAAATGTAAATATTTTACCACAATCATGAAAGTGAGTAGCCCATAAAAAATAAAACAAGAAAAATCAATTTTGTTTATGGGTTTTTATTATAATTTCAGCATCTGCCTTATTACAGGAACCAAAATGAAGCAACCTGAAGACGTGGAGAAAGTAGTAAGGAAATTATTAAGATGTAAACATGGTTACTCCAGTTCAAATTCCGAAATATTCACTCCCCTGAATCCATCTTACAGCGACACCACCATAAACAGAGAAACGAAACACCAGTTCAGAGAAGAGGCGGAATATCCTGTTCGTTATAAAGAAAATGATCTTCCATGCTACGTTGTCCCGGTTTTGTACGTTCCTAAAGGTACGTTGCCACCTAGGGACTTAGATGGTATTGGTAACTTATATGAAGTACCGAACACTCTTTCATCATGTCCTATCGGCGATCTAAGACGTGTGAAAGGAGCGGCGAAAAATATACTAGCACCAACACCAACACCAACACCAATGAATAACAATAATTATTACTATTCCACCAGCCATAAATGTAATGAAAGAATAAATCCCGATAAGCATTTATACTGCTCACATGTTGTACATCATCCTAGTCGGAATTCCCTCAAAAGTGGTCGAGGTGTACTGAAAAACAATGAAAAATATTATGAAACTTGCGGACATTGTTCTAATAAAGCTACAAGAAAGAAATACTACAATACAGAATCAAGAAAATCAAAGTACTCGTTCCATGAAGATTACGATGGTTATTTAGGTGATGATTACTATAATAAAGATTTTCCTAATAAAAGGGATAGCAACAACTATAAATATAAATCTTTCAATCTTAATAATAATGATTCTTATTACCACGACGACAGTAATCGAAACAATTTGGAACCTCTATCTCTATCACACTCACTATCACCATCACCATCACCAAGTGATACTTGCTTGGATTGTTTGAGGAATAAGAAGAGTGACAAATTTCATACATTCGAGTATGAAGATGACTTTAATAAGAAACACGGTGGCGCTCAACAGGGCGCTTCTTCGAACTTTAGGAAAGTTACTTCTTTCGAGAGAATCAAAACAAAAAGAAGCGAAGAGATATACGAAGAAGACTCAAGGATAGAATTCATAAATGTGTCGAGTAAAACGAGAAAATCCATTTCTGTTCAAGCGTTGTGCGAAACAAATTCAATAACAACTCAAACGACTATGAAGAACGTGGACAAGTTATTGGTGCTTGTTCCTGATGCACACATAAAAAATTCTTCTGGAAACCAAAATAAATTGAAGCAAACTATCAGGTCGAGGGGTAAAAGTCCCGACCGCCAAAAATTCGTCAGTTTCGATCCGAGGTGTCTAAAAGCGAACGATACTGACGAGGTAAGAACAAATTTACTGGATATTTTTTTAGAGATAATGTCTTTTTAAGTTCCAGGATAATAAAACTTTCTCACCGTCACTCTTCTACACTTTATTGGAAGAGCAGGAGAAACTATTTTATGAGAGTCCCGAGTCATCTGTAAAATCGTCCAAGTATTGAGTTTATTAATATAGAAAATAGTCTTTTGTACCCCAATTAACTTATTTAATAGTTTGAAATATATTTTTGATCGTGAAGAACAATAATTAAGTGAAATAAGCTCTTTAAAAGTATTTAAAATCCAATAGCGTTGAAGAATTCTTAGAAATTTGTCTCTAAACTTTCTAGAAAAAAATCTTCAAAAAGACAGTGTTTTCATCACAGTTCAGGTAACCAGGAACCTCCAGTTGAATTAAGAGGAACACCTCACACTTTACTTTAAAGTCTGGAGGTTTTACCATCTATCATTTGGACACTATTTTTTAAGCCTTATCCAAAATTAGAGCTAGTCTGCGTACCTACGTCACCCATCATTTTAACACCAAACACCAAGGTTTGGTGTGACGGTCGTCAAAAGATCCGCGCAGAAAATTTGACACTAACAGTAGATCAACTATAAAAGGAGCGTCAGAAAAATTTACTCAGGAACTTCGTTTAAGGTGTAGAAATCAAGACCATGTCCTAAGAATTAGCTAGAGAAGAGATACCCGACCTCCGCTACAACGACTACTAATAAGACTGGCCAATTGTGAGCCCCGATTCTCCCACGCTAGGCAACGTCTTGGCATTTTCGCACACCGATTATCTAGGTCGGCAAACTCGCTCTATTCATTTAGTCTTTATTTATTTATTATTTTTTTTTGTTTTCGTTTTTTTGTTTATTTTGTTTATGTTTAAATTTTTGTTTACATAGTTTTTATTTGATATAATCGACCTTTTTTTCGAGACATTTTTCAAGAAACTGCGCCTATGTCTCCCTGTTTGCCCACCATAAACTTTTCCTCCCATCTTTCTCCTCTCTCTCTCTCTCTCTCAAAGAAAGACTTAAAACCAATTTCGTTCTGGATCCTTATTCACCAACACGTCTGGATTTTGGATTCTTAGGAGGGCAGAACAAGTACGCTGCACTGAGGCCACAGGTAGCCCATTTTGCTTCCTCCTTTCCCTGGGGGCCTCACTCTTATTTGAGCCATCCCAGACTCAGAAAGAACTGGACCAGGGTGCCTGGACGGGTTCCAGAGATACCAACATGTCAATAATGCAGAGAGTGATTTCGTTACTTTAGGAGATGAGAGCCCAAAAAAGTGGCATCGTGCACCGCAGACAGCGTCACTTATTGGTGGAGATGTTGTAGGCATGTGTAGCTACGATTGCCACCCAGTGATAGGTCACGTCATGACCAATGTCTTTTTGAATGGGAAACCGGCGAAAAGAAGGAAGCGCTAATATGTTGCCCCAAAATCCTAAAAAAATAGCCCTGTTCCTTGAGCAAAGATAAGTTTTTTTGTCCCTTGGTATTTTTTCAAATTCCTTCCTTCCATCGAAAAAAAAAACAAGAATTCAGAGAAATTCTTCTTATACAGAGTGTTAACTGTAAGGTTGGCCAAACTTGACATGCTGATTCTCCAGACTAAAATAAACAAAAAATTTCCCATTAACGTGTGTCCGGAAATGCACCGTTTTTGAGATACAGGATGTCGAAGAAATATTTTTTTACAGTTTTTTGACGATATCTCGGGAACCGTATGAGATATTATATAGATATCTTATACACACTATGTGCTCACCGATCCCCTTATTTTCGCTGTAAAATAAAGGTTTGAAAAAAATTCAGTGGCGTAGATTTAGGGTATTTTGAGGGGTTTTGACCCTCTAATTTCTACGCCACTGGAATAAATGTGATTTTAATTAGCGTCTTTGAACCGTCTACGCTTTCTACACCAATAAGGTACTCTTGGTTGACGGCTCTAAAGTGAACAGTTTCCGAGAGAAATGTCATTTTATGAGATAAAACATAAATTATACGAATAAGTTTTCACTTACTTTCATTTTTCCAGAATACTGTTGAAAAATCGTTAAGAAAGTTATGTTTTCTCTCATAAAATGCCATTTTTCTCGGAAACGGTTCATTTTAGAGCCGTTAACCAGTACCTTATTGGTATAGAAAACATAGGCGGTTCAAAGGCGCTGCTTAAAATCGCATTTATTCCAGTGGCGTAGAGATTAGGGGGTCGAAACCCTCAAAATACCCTAAATCTACGCCACTGAATTTTTTTAAAAGCTCTATTTTACGGCTAAAATAAGGAGATCAGTGAGCACATAGGGTGTACAAGAGCTGAACATTGTATCTCATACGGTTCCCGAAATATCATCAAAAACTGGAAAAATAATATTTGGAAATTTTTTTGTTTATTTTTAGTCTGAAGAATCAGCCTGTGAAGTTTGGCCAACCTTACAGTAAGCACCCTGTATAGGAATCCTAAAAAATCAGGCATATTCTTTTCACAAAAACAAACAACTTTTTAGACATCTGTCAAATAATTTTGCCATTTTTTTATCAATATGCGAATGAAAAATGGCACGTTATTTATGTTTACTCGGCAGCGTGCGCGAAGTATTTCGCGACCTAGTGCGACAACTATTTCGTGCACTGTATTTGTTACCCTAGCAACAAAGCAACAATTAACTTGGAACAAAATAAAAATTTCATTGCGGCATTTTTATGATTTTTATTAATGTTTTTTCGCTTATTTCAAAAAGGCTGCCTAAAAATGTTGTATGCATCTCGAGCGCGAGATTATGGTGCTTTCGAATGAGTTTTTCTCGGCTCTAGCCTCGGCAAAAAAGCTCATTCATGAACTTTTTCTTCAAAATGCTTTTTTCTTGGAAAAAAGAAATTAAGAGACCTTCATTGATCCATTGATGGAGAAGGAAACTTTATGCAGAAAAACTTTTTAAAATTTATCCAGGATTTTTGATAAGAGATCCCTTGTTGTCGGCTTCCCTCTCGAAGAGGCACCGGTCAGGTAACAACGTAACCTGCCACTGAGTGGAAATCGTACTTGCACATTTCTACAACATCTTCACCAAGCGGTGCACGATGCCACTTTTATCGTCGTTGGGTTCTCTTTTTTTTGGTACCATAAAAAATGCAAAAATACTGAAATAATGGAATCTTATCCCAGTAGTAGGTGGAAATAATGTCATAATTTTACAGATGTCAGATTTGAAGTAGTTTGTAATTAGTTAATTAAACATCATTTGAAATGTATCTTGTTAAAAATTCTCGTGTAACACAAATTCAAGTTTAAAAATATGCAAAAACACAAACGGAATGGCCACCGCAGAACCCCCCAATACTTTTGAATTTTACCTCGGCTTCGTAAGACAGTTAGTTCTCAGCTTACCAGATGCGAAAGGTACGAGTAATTCTATAAATCTAATAATTATTTCTCTAAAATGCGACATTCTACCGAAAAAACTCTTACCAATTCCCCTTCACCAAAAAATGTCATTGGAACAAATGTTCACTCCACTTTTTTTAGAACGAGCCTTAGCAGCATCATGGGCTAGAAAACTACAAGACGAGAGCCTAGGAGCTCCACCATTAAGAGAACAATACCTCAAGCTATTATTATTTATACTCCAAAGAAAAAAACTAGCTGGTGTATTTAGTAAAAACCCCAACACATTTAGCAGCCTGGAAGAATTTCCTGCAGGCTATACCGTAAGTGAACCCTTTGATAATTTATAATACTGTTCAATTAATTAAGCACAAAAAAGCAGGAGTGGCACGGATGTTTTGTAAGAATTCCTGGAGGTAAGTGCAAACCGCAAGTCACAAGCTAGGAAGTCGTTGTAGGTTGTAGATAAGACCTTTGTTGATTTTTGATTGTAAAATGCGCTTGTACCCCGAGATAAAGGTATATGGAGGGAAGGGGATATGTACCCCAAGCGACTAAACCATTCAAGGTCTTTCAATCCCACTGCATGGCCACCACCACCAAAAATAGTGCGAGCCGAACCAGGATGGCACCACGATCTTTAGGCCTTATCGCAAACGGTCTTCACCATCGCACCACGGACCATTTGATATTCCCCAAAGCTGGGGAACTGTTTCTCTAAGGAAGAATGCTGCTAAGCAATGGTTGAGGATTATTATATTATTTATTGTCTGGAATATTCCAGGGTTCTACTTTTCTCCAAGATTGACTTGGTTGGTGTTTTTTGACAAACGATAATCGTTAAAAAAATGTCTAATCTTATGGTCAAGGTTGAGGAAATGATTTTTTCCGCTTCCGCAAAACATCTTCGGGACCGCCATATCTCCCCGAAATGCTTTAAAGAAACACTCTTTCAAAATACATGTTAAGGGACCATTGAGAAACATGCATGTGCGCTACATATTATGGTTACCACTCTCAGGCTACTTGGTCAGTCCACCCAAAATAGTTTGGGGTGGTTTTTATGGATCAACGCAAAACTACATCCAGGGATGCCTTATTTTACAAGACCGAAAAATGTTTATTCCTCTCTTCTCTCGGACCTGTGGATATTTGAGCGGATCAACTTCTTTGCTTTAATTAATCGATTAATTGTTTTATTTAGATGGTAGATATAGCGAGAGATGTATTGAAGAAAGAACGTGAAGAACGCGAAGAAAGAAATCGTAGAAGACTGGCCGGAGAAGAGGGCGAGTTTCCTCCTTACAGTACCGATTACTCGTCAGATTTTAAAGAATATGTCGCCGCTCAAGATATACCATTCTTCGGTGTGCATTGTTACTATGCGATCGGAAAACAAACTCTTCCGAATTGGGATGGAGCGTCAAACGGAAGATTCCCAACAGGTGGTTCTTCATTTGATAAGTTCTTTACACTTTTTTTACTGATGGTGATTATTTTACAGCTGCCAAAGGATTAGACGACGATTTAGAAATACGACAAGGTACCAAGTCCCCAGTCTCTGAGGAACCCATGGTTGTATCACCAGCAGGTAAGGGTCATAATTATCTTAAAGGGATGCAATGGTAGTTTATGGTGGAGTTCTAGACCCAAACCGAGTTATACCCTTTTTTGTTGTTCCCTTACCATGATAGAACTCCTATACTCAAGCCTCCTTGACATTTTCTATAAAGACTTCCATGAGAGGAGTTCCATTTCTTCCTCCCACAAGTTCTCGCGCACTGTACATGCAAAATAATATGGCTCCCACGCACCCTCTTATTTCACTAACATACATACCAAGATGAAAACCGTTAAAACGGTTTCTTTTCTCGCCAAGTCCAAGGCACTAGAATTGGCGAGCCTGGTGTATGACTCGCCAAATCACCCACCGCGGGAATAAGAATGCTCGTGTGTCTCTAGACTCTGTGAACCATCAGCCGAGCCCCTGAGCGCGTGACTTATGGCTAGTCTGGAAAGTTGCCTTTACATAAAAGTCGAGCCAAACGTAGCAAAAAAAGCGCTAAATTGATTTATTATTTTAGTTCTAAGCTCAGAAACCGCTCCAGCAGGTGAAGAAGGTGGCGATGTTCCCTCAGCCACTGCTGCGCCAGAGGGAGAACAACAGAGAGACACTGAAACGACCGAAGATAAAGGAGCTGGCGAAGGAACTATCCCGAAAAAGTATTCATTTTAAAATTATTTTAAGCTATACAGGGTGTCTCTTACGTTTACCTCACTAAATAATGTAACATAAAACTCAAACTGCATTATTGTCTTCAACTTGAACGTTCTTAATTGTTCACAACAACCATACTTACATTACTATAATAACGTAACAATGACAATAATTTCCTTTTGGTTTGTAATAAGAGAAAGTCAAAAAGTCAAAGTGACATTCCTATCAACAAAAAATCAAAATTCTCAGTGCTTTACATTAAAATATCAAACAAATTATGGCCTCCTTCCGCTTTCAGTAACCCAAATCGACCAAAGCAGCAATAATCGTTCCAAAATATCCAATTTCAGGGAGAAGAAAAAGAAAAGAAAATCAAACTTGGGAGCCACTCCACCCGCTCCATTACTGGGATCCGTTATCGAAAAAGTAGAAGAGAGACCTTCACCTACGTGGGGATCTAACTTACTTGAGGTCAAGGAACCTGCAACAAGAGAGGAAGACGAGGGAGTTGCAGCGATCGATGTTACTTCCGCCCAACGTGTTGGATTTGGACCTCCTGGCGGTCCTTTACACAGCACCGCAATTCAACCGGGTCCCCCAGGGGCTAGACCAGGCGAAACAATGGATGAATATTTTGCTGACATGGACGGCACAGCACAGGAATTGGACAATATGTTACAGCAGTTTGAAGAGGATCGACCTCTACCTGCAAGGGGTATGACGACCAGAACGTCCCCATCGTCATCGTCACCTGAAAGAGATCGAAGAGATCTCTTAGAATATAGTTTCGGAAGTGATATGCAAGATCCGCTTGACGCAGAAATGGAGGATATAGATGATGAGGAGATGGATCGACGCGTTGAAGCGTACAATGCTGAGTTGGATAGAATGCTAGAGGATGCTGAAGCTGAGTTATTAATTGCCCAACAATATGAAAACCTTGAAAGCGATGACGACATATGTGAGCCTTGCTCCGCTAATCCAACAGCTGGCCCCTCTTTGTATGGTCCACGATCACCTGGCACTGCTCAAGCTCAGGTCGTAAGTCCTCGAATTCCAAGTCCGACTCAAGCTGCTGCAGGTAGTTCTCGACTCCAAAGTCCGGTACAAGCTGCTTCGGGCAGCTCAAGAATTCAAACCCCACGCGTGCAACAACTAGCTCAATCGGAATGTGATTGTTTTGATGAAGATTCTCTGGAAAAACTAGAGAGGACGAAAGTTGCAGCGGGACCAAGCTCTGCACCGGTGGCATCGCCCCCATTAGAATGGACCATCACCAAGGAAGAGGCCAGGCAAAAGATAAATCAGAAGGTGGAAGAAATGTGGCAACGGATGGAAGCTTTAGCCGAAGCAGAAACAACAGGGACAGCAACTGGTTACCAGTCACAGGGGCGTAGGGAAGTCCTTGATATACCTGGTCCTTCACAGGTTGGTAAATTTTATTAAGTCTATTAAAGTGTTAGCAGATAAAGTTTTTTATTTAGTAAAGTTCAATGAGCTCAATAACTTTGCAGCTTTTCTTCTAGCCTGATCTTCTAGAAAGTAGGTAGAGTTCAAGTAAAGTACAACAGTCCCTCTGGATAAATACTTAAGTGGCCTTTACAATTAATTAGAGTTTTTAAAATTTTATACAATTAATGCGAAGGAAATAATTGCTTCTTATTGTTCTTAGAGCGTGGAACAATTCAAACTCGAAACTGTGCAGATACAGCGTCACTACAATGAAAGTCCTGCAGCGGCCGGCATTCCTGTAACAGTTCCCAGAAGATCTCCAAGCCCAAAAAGGCCTTCAAGAGAAGATCAAGCTCAACCTAAGTTCTTAACAGAACAGGAAATAAAAGATCTTATAAGCAAAAATGCTGAAAGACAACGCGAATTGGCTGCAATGGTAGAAAGTGTACCCAAAAGAAGCAGACTAGTACAACCAAAAGCAGGTTTAAGGAGTGGAATTCCCAAACCTGCAGGTTTGACCAGATTAGAAGCTGCAGCTCCTAGCAGCACTATACAACCTGAAAGAAGTACCTGCAAAGCAGCAGGAACTAGCACCACTAGGCTTGGACAGGCTACAAAAGCTACATCGAAATTAGCACCACGAAGAATCGCCCCTAGGCTTCCACCTGCTCCTTCTGAGGAAAGCCTTCCTGAACCTGCCACGAGTGCCACGCAAGTTACAGCTGCTCCCCCTCGCCCGCCAATGGGAATGAGCGGAATTCGCAGACCACCCGATACTCGCAACCCACGAACATCCACTTCTAGAACCTTAATTACGACTACCTCTAAAACCAGAATGGTTTCTAAGAAACCTCCAATCGTGTTACCTCCTGGGGTACCAGTTCCTCCTCCTACAGCTCCTCCTCCTAAGCCTGGATATGGAATCAGCGGCGTTAAACGGCCGCCAGATAATCGCAAACCCCTCCCAAAACCGAAAACAGGAATCTTCGGCTCCCGTAGAACTCCCTCATCGACAGCACTCAGAGCAGCGTCTGCCCCTCCACAGTCGCAGCCTAGACCCAGTCAACTCCCCTCTACTCAACCGCAGCCTGGACCTCCGCAACCGCAGCCCGGACCGAGTCGACGTGGCCCACAATCTCAGCCTGGACCGAGTGGACGAGGCCCCCAATCGCAGCCTGGACCGAGCCGACGTGGCCCACAATCGCAGCCTGGACCGAGTCGACGTGGCCCTCCTCAACCGCAGCCTGGACCGAGTCGACGTGGCCCTCAATCGCAGCCTGGACCGAGTGGACTTCAAAGACCTGGATCCAGCACAAATATTCGCAGGCCGGGTTCTAGGGGTCCGGGAAATAGGCAAGCGGCGGTGACAGGTGCTGTTAGAGCTCCCACTGGAAGGGCAACTACTTCAGGGCGACGAGTGATACAGGAATACGAGGCAAGAACTGGTGCAGCTGCACAACAGATGCAGGAGCTCGCGGCTCAGCAAGCAGCGACGGATAATGAGCCTGCTGGTGGGTATATTTTGATAATATTATGATTAATCCTTTATAGAAGTCTTAAGTACAATAATTATTACGAGTCTAGGCGACTTAGTAATTCCTGTAAAACTTTTACTGTATAAAAAACTAACAATTTTCATAATATTTTGCCTATGAAGCTGGCGAAGGCTTTGACTATGACCTCAACGACTCTATGGATGAATTCGATACCCTGGCAGTGATGATGCAGATGGGTGCTGCAGATTACAATTTGCAAGAGGAATTAGGTGTTCTTGAAGCTGAAGCGGTGTTGCCGAAGGAACAACTGTCGCCTCTTAGTAGGTAAGAATCAGTTCTGTTTTGAAAAATCAGTTGAATTGATCGCCATGCAGCTTTTTTCACAATACACTATCCGAGTAAACTTTGAGTTAATCGCCAGAGAAGATACTTTGAGAAGATATTCCGTCTCCATGCAAGCGTGCATAATTGAAATCAATTTTTTAACAAGCAAAATACAATAATATAAATAATTTATCCTATAGATTAGAGAAATATAGATACTACAAGGAACAACAAGAAAAAGCCCAGGAGATGCTACCAGTGGTCTATCAGAGACCCGTAATTCAAATTCCTGAAAGGTTTCTAGAAGAACCTGGGGATAATCAACAAGAAACTTTGCTGGAACCTGAGATACCAGAAGAACCTCCATGGTAAGTGAAAGGTTGAATTCAATTTAGGTCAATCATTATTCGTGTAGTACATCGAGTTCTTACATCACACATGCCTGTACTTCCCCCTTCTTCCTATTTACAATATTTTATTTATCCCTTGTTACACACAATCATTAGTTTCACAAAATAAATAGACAAATAAAGATTTTCTATAAAAATAGTCAGAAGTGTCAAGAAGATATAAAATCCGACTCTCGAGTAGCTAACATAACCATTTTGTACCTCTAGGCTAAGACAATATGTAGAACAGCAAGAAATGCAGCAAGCGCAACAAATGCAACAAGCGCAACAAACACAGCAAGCTCAACAGATGCAGCAAGCGCAACAAAGGCAGCAAGCGACTCAATTGCCTCCCGATGAACCTTGGTCACCTTCAACCCTAAGTCCTAAATCTTTCAAACAAAAACTAGAGGAACACAAATTAGTCGAATACGATCAGAGAAGAGGTAATTTTAGAGCAGGAGTTAGCAGAATCCGCCGCTCAATGCAACCGGCAGTTTCGCCGATAAAAGAAGTCAGATTAGACAGCCCCGAGTCAATGGCATGGCGAGAACGAGTGAAGCAATCTGATAAGAAAGTACGAAGCCGAGGGCCTGTGTTTATAGACAACATACCCTCGCCAAGCAAATATATATCCAGCCTGCCTTCGAGAGGTCCTGATCCGAATGTGTTACCGCCTATACAGGAGCCTCCAAGACAAAGAGCAGGGGTACCGCGTAGATTAACTTATGATGAGGAACTCGATGAGGAGCTGCTGCCGGAAGAATTAACTGCAGCGGATAGATTAGCTAGACGCCTAGAACGACAGTATGGATTACCGGAATTACCCCCAGAACACTTACCGGATGACCTATTTGGTCAAGCAGGTCGAGTGAACTACGTTCCCCCACGAGGATTATTAGACGAAGACGTGCCCCAAATAAGTGCGAAGCCGCTAAAAGCAGAAGGTCATTATGATATTCCAGGATACTATAGCCCTCGAAAAGTAGTTCCTCCCCGGACTCCCCCGATACCACCCCGAGAATACCTTACCTCCGACTTTTTCAGTAAAGATGATCTATTATTTGGGGAGGATATGCCATATTTATCTCCCGTTAAGAAACCATTAGTTGATGCATCACCTCCAGGATCACCAGAGGTAAACCTAATACAATTTAGCCCGAGAAGTCCTTACGGAGGATCTCCGATACAAGGTGTACCACCGCCGTTGACTCCTCAAAGAGTTTACAGTCCCACCATGTACCAACGGAACATAGTACCGGGTACTCCCGGCAGCCCATTGGGCACACCGGGCACCCCTTCGGGGATGTCACCACCAATGACGCCAATGTCTCCATTTTCACCACCGAAAGAACTGTTACCCTTACCGCTGACACCGACAGCGGAGGAATTAATGAGGGAGCGAGTGGATAGGTACAGGCTTGATGCCGAATTAGAAGCTATGGCTCGAGTAGAGCAAGCGCGGCAGGGGATACGTGCGATGCAAGAGGAACAACGGAAGGATGATGAGGTGGAGAATGCAATAAGACAACAGCAACTGCACCGAGAGATGTTAGCGGCATACGGGAGGTCTCCACCTGCTGCAGCACAACCTCCGCCGCCGCAGGATCCGGAAAGCGGACCCACTCCATTCACTATGCGCAGGAGAAATTTGGTAAGCTCAATTATGAATTATTTTTCTAAGGTTCCAAGTGCGGGCTTAACCGACGTCACCCCATAGAAAGATCTTACTTCAAAATTTTGATTTTCAGATGGCCCGTGCTGCTCGTGGTCAAGGTCAACGCGCACCACCGATATCACGTCCCCCTTCTCCGCATTTAATACGCGAGGGCCAAGTTCCAATTCCGGAACCGGACATTAGGGCTATAAGACTAGCAAGAGCCGCTCGATACAACCGTCATGATATATGGAGAGAGCAACGTCGACGGGAGGAAATGCAGAATGAGGCAGATTTTATGAATCGCAATTCCTGCCAGTGCTAATATTTACCGGGACATCCCCGGCTTGGTGGGGAATGATAGGAGATACCAGTCCAGTAAAAGAACGCTTGCTAGAAATGCAATAAATAGAATCTTCCGATATGATGTCGGAATAAAAGATATTGCGTTGTGGTAGCTTTAGGTTTGAAGGACGAGGAGTGAAGAGATATTCAAGTGGAAATGCCTCAGCTATATTTTGACGTTAGTGGTTTTCTTTCGCGGATTCATAAATCTCAAGTAAGTAGCTACACGTTTCGGTGAAACCCTAACAAACTAATTTTTTTTTTCTAGCATTCTGGAATTCTGACAGAAATACCAGAAATAAGTGTTCGTAATACGTATACAGTACGAAAATAAAAAGTGTTTATTTTACCCTTCTTGTGTTTTTTCTACAGCGGAACGATAAAAGATAACTTTACTTTTCATGATTTAATTATTGCGAGTAAGTGGATTCTTTGAGATTACCAGAAAAAAAATTTTCTATTCATTCGCACGAATTTTGATTATTTTTTCAAATTATTTTATACCACAATAAAGTAGTTTGAAACGGGAAGAAGTGGTCGAGAAAATTATTTTTCTCTGTGCCTTCCAGTGGTTGGGATACGACATTGTCCCAGAAAACCATTAGGATTCAATACCACCTTTAGCAGCATCTTTCTAACTTCAAACGACGGATGTAACACCAAACACTAGAGCATGCAGCTCAAAAGCGAACACCCCCCAAGGTAATTTTTTTGTCGAGGACCGCAAACAGAACAACATTAAGAAATTACTGTCCAATTTTTATAAGAAGGCGAAGGCTAGGGGTGAACTGCGCATCTTACGAGCTTTGTACACGGTCATTAAACATTTACATGTTCGATGCTCTTATCAGCCTTATCTGATTGGTTATTTTTTACCGACACTGAACGATAATTAATATTTATTTTATTTTACATAATGAACCAGCACATGTCTCTTTGAATATGAATATTTATTATCATTATTATTACGATCAAAGCACAATATTTCTTTACAAACAATCTATTTTAACGATGGTCACATTTCTTTGTTATTTAACGCCTTTTATGCTCACTATGATTTTTATTATCTTTTATTCATGAAAGTATTTCAACGATTCATTTATTTCAAATGAGCTAACTTTGTTGTACATAAAATTACACGTGATTTTATTTCATTTGGAGAAACTTTGATCATTTAATAATTATTATTATTATCGTCAAACTTGATGAACATGTGTGTCTTTCTTAAATTTAAATTGGTTTTGTGATAGAGATTAATTCAGTTCAGACTTTTGATCATTAATTATCAATAAACTGCTACAATTATTATTGTTCTAAATGCAAATAACACATATTAATTTGATTTTATTCAAATGATTCGCCTATCTACAGTTGCTGTTTGATATTTCATTCATACAACCAGAACATGGGCGTGCTTAAAATAAACGAGTTTTCACGATGAGTTAACGCTGGGGTAGTTGGTTTGTAACTGTAAACGAATTTGGTTCGAGTTGAACGAGTTGGAATATTATTTGGTTCACCCTATCGGTGACGGTTCATTTGATTTCATTAATAGTGTCTGTAGCCAATTTTACCTTTCTCATTTTAACATCAGCTGACGCTAGAAAGAACTAGGTCGGCTACAAGGCGTGTTATTTTTCCCCACTGTTTATTTATATTATATTTTTAGGTGTGTGTATGGGATACAGGGCTAATGATAAAGTTATCTGAACTGTAAACGATATTTTGTGTTCATGTCATGTAATAATTTTTAAACGATGAAGTACGTCCGTAAGCCCGTAATTCATTAAAATTGCAGGTCACCACAAACATAAAATACCAGTTAGAATAAATATAACTTTCAACTTTCGTACTTGTAGCGCGGGTCTGACTGCGATAATTATGATATGCTGACGAGTCCATAGTAAGGACGAAACGGTACTGTCGATGTCTTCATTCTTCGCCCTCGTAAGCTGTGCGAAAGTTTTTTATTTGTTCTGCAAAGAACCTTATTAAGTGGAAAATTAAAATTAGAACCTCAATCTCAAAAAAATTCAAATATTGCATGTTGTTTTGGTTTTGTTTTGATGTTTTGTTACTTAAATAATAAATGTTCATGTTATTTATTAATGTTTAAAGAAAATGAAATCTCACCACCCCACACGACAGATTATTTGTTGCCAGAGCCAGAAGTCAAAACTTTGCATTGTTGCATTCTTTATACGTCTATTGGGTCAATGGAGTTTTGGACAAAAATTGGATTGAGTATAGATCAAAAGCTTAAATTTGATTAAAATTATAATAATTAGAGATACAATAATCGAAAACTACGTATTACCATTTCAAAATAAATTATACATAATTAATTAAAATGACTGAAAAAAACAAAAATATAAAACTGTTATAAAAAATATTCACTATTGTCTATAGACGCAGACGCCGTCAGTGTGACGTCACTAGGCTGGGCTAAGCGTAAACGGTTCCAAATAAGCAAACCGTTTCCATGACGATTGTTGTCAGTTTTCGTGACTTAATTGAAGTTGTAAGTTCACGTGGTCCAGAAGTTTGACTTATCGAGATTGCTTTCAGGCATTGAGCTGCGATTTTCAGTTTAATTTTCATCACTAAAAATTTCGCATTTACTGTAATCAAAAGTTTGCAGTGAAATTGGCAACCCTGCAACTGTCAAATGCCTGTTTATCTGGAACCCTAATCGGCTTCCCCGACTACTGACGTCAGCACTAACGGCGTCTATTGTACAAGAGAATCTCCAGTGAGTTTTAGCTTTAGCATTATTCAACATACGAACTTCTTTTTTTTATTTTCTGTGACACATGACACATTATTACTTTTGCTACTTTTGCACTTTGCTTTGCATTTGCAGTTTGCAGTTCAAGGTTCAAGCACTAATAAATAATTCGAGAGATTGTGAAATTTTCCCCACAATCCTGCCAATCAGTTTCAGTTTTCGGTAACGGGAATCAGCAATCACTAATATAAATCAATCCAGTCATCACTGAATCAGCATTATTGGGCTTGGGCAACAGCTCTACAGCAACAGCGCATTTTCAAAGAAAAGTATCAGCAGGTGGAGAAAATGATCATCAAAACGGAAGCCTCAGATAAGGATGATCAGTTTATGGAGTCCGAGGAGGAAAACTCCTTGTTACATAGCTCGGCGAAGTTGAAGTGTGAAGATGAACAAAACGAGGATGCTGGTTGCGGGCCTTCTGAATTAAGTTATTTTGAGAACACTTCCGAGGCACCTTTTCCAATAAACCAAAAACCCGAAGACACATCGACGTCGGCCTTGAAAGAAGAGATTGACATCGAGGACCATAAACCGGGCTGGGAGCAGCTGATCGGGAGTCGCGGTAGTGTTGGAATTGCTAAGGGTGAATCTGTTCAAGAAAGTGAGTCACGACCTTGTGAAAGTAAGAGCGGAGGAGAGTTGAAGTATAACTGCGCGCATTGTCTTTATAAAACAAATAATAAATGTAATTTGATCACTCATTTTAACTGGAAACATTCAAAAAATCCTGAAATGTATAAATGTCAGGAATGCTCACATGAAACAAAATGGAAATATGATTTGAAGAGACATTTTAAACGTAAGCATGCAAAAGAAGCTGAAATATTCAACTGTCAGAAATGTTCATTTGAAACGACTTATAAACATAATTTCACTCGACATTATAAATTGAAACATGCTAATAAAGCTGCGAAAGTGTACGAATGTCAGGAGTGTTCATTTGAAACAAAATGTAAAAGTTACTTGACCAGACATTATAAATATAAACATTCCAAAGATGCAGAAGTGTACAAATGTCAGGAATGCTCATTTGAAACAAAATATAAAAGTGAATCGATCAGGCATTATAAATACAAACATTCCAAAGATGCAGAAGTGTACAAATGTCAGGAATGCTCATTTGAAACAAAATATAAAAGTGAATCGACCAGGCATTATAAATACAAACATTCCAAAGATGCAGAAGTGTACAAATGTCAGGAATGCTCATATGAAACAAGAATTAAAGGCGATTTGACCAAACATTACAGACGTAAACATTAAAAGATCCCGAAATGTATACATGTCAGGAATACTCATATCAAACGGGATATAAACCTCATTTCAACCAATATTATAAAAACAGTATGAGACAAAAATAAGGTAGAGTCTCGTCCGACATCTGAAGTCCATTCACTCAATCGAAGAAGCTAACGAGTACCAAGACACAACATGCAACTGAAATGTGAAGAGTGTTCTTACTTTTACCCGAAAATGAACAAACAAACCAATGAACGGTAATGGGAAAGAAGACAAACTTAAGTGTTTATTTTCTTGTTTGAAACATTTTGTAGGTGCGAGAGAAAAAGGGAGACCGTAACTTGGATAGGTTGTAGTCTGAAATCTGTAAAAGTGAAAACAAAAACCAAACAAGTACGGTTCAATGTTCACCACGTAATTTGATTATTCTAGCTTTGTTACCTGCTATAATATGTTAATAATTGTTATGGCGTTTACTATAACCATGATTGTATAGTTCTTAAAATTTGGGTCATGGCTTGTATAGGGAATAAAGAATAAGCTTGTCTGTTAATTATTAATTTAAACATACCATAGTTGTGCTGGTTTTGGTGTTGGTTTTTGTTTTTTTAAGTGGAGTATGTGTATATTGTATGTATCCAAATAATTTGTAAAAATTTAAAATAATAATTATGATTAATGAAATAATTATTTGAATTAACACCGTCTAAACTGAAATAATATAAAGATTTTATTCTTAAAATAATGTCAACAACCAGGTCCAAAAATTAAAGTAATTAACTAAAATGGAAATCAATAAGAGACACCCCTGTATGCTGTATGTATAAAACAATAATAATTAATTGTATGTCCCATTTAAGATGTTTTTAAATTACCGTTGGCTATGGAAAACTTGAATTATATTGGTACTCTTTGGAAAGATGAGCTTTATGACATCAGTAAATAACAACGTCTTCATACCAACCTCACTTACGTAAAGCACATACACCTCTGAGCGTGTGATGATATGATTTGAGGTGATAAGACTGAACTATGTAGGTAGTTGGATTTATTCGAATGAAAGTATAGTCGACCAAGAGATATAACGAAAAAATCTAATTGTTAAACTGTCATATTTTATGACTTCAAATATTTTAATAATCAAAAAATTGATAAAGTGACAGAAGTCGTTTCGTTATATCTCTGGTCCAACTATAACTGTCTAATTATCACTTTCTGCAAATTTTATGAATGCCATTTTCATTTCACAGGGAGATTTCTTAACTTATATTCCGAATATTTTGACGTCGGTGGGTTGGCGATATTCGTTTATTTGTGTTACGCTGTCTATATACCACTCGTAGAAGATTAAAAATAATTATTATCAGTTCTATTTTGATTAATTTATTACCATACCTGAACCTGACCTTTAAACTGATTCATCATCATCATGACTTGAAAACTGGCAACCTTGCAATTTTATTATCAATGACTCATGGGATATGTATTCTATCGTGTGAGCAAATGAAAACATAATTTAGGTAGGCCCTGGAAAAAAATTTCATGTCTTAGATCGGATCTGTAAAACTGTAAAATGAAAATTTTGGTTTGTAAAATCGTAAACTCATTCTGATATTGCCTTCTTCTTGTTTTCCAATTTTATTGTCAAATAATAATTATTTTGACATTTGCTGAAATAAGGTGCATCAGGTTGTTAAAATTAGTTATTATATTTTTTTCATACCTATTTATTATTTTCATATAATAATTTTCATCGCTAAAAATTCCGCATTTACTGTAATCAAAAGTTTACAGTGAAATTGGCAACCCTTGCTTGTTTATTTGGAACCCTAACCGGTTACCCCGACCACTGACGTCATCACTAACGGCGTCTGCGTCTATTATACAAGAGAATCTCCAGTGAATTTTAGCTTTTAGCATTATTCAAAATAAGATCTTCTTTTTTTATTTTCTGTGACACATTATCACTCTTGGCATGGCCTTTGTCGATCAGTGCAGTTCAATGGCAGTCAGTCAGTTCAGTTTCAACTTTCAGTTAGTGGCACGGGCAGGTAAAGATTAAAGATGGAGGATCAACAAAGAAACTCGTTTGAAAACAAACAGAATTCTCTAATAAAGAACGAAAATAAGCAATGGATTAAGCTAAACGTAGGCGGAACTTATTTTTTAACAACAAAAACAACTTTAACACGGGATCCCAACTCATTTTTATATAGATTAATTCAGGATGACAGTGATCTAATATCAGATAAGGTAAATGCCCCTCGGCCTTCCACTTTCCTACATTCGGTTATAATTTACTTTTCTCCAATTTTAGGACGACACCGGAGCTTATTTAATAGACAGGGACCCTAGTTACTTTTCGCCAGTGTTGAATTACTTGAGACACGGGAAATTGGTGATCAACAAAGGTCTAGCAGAAGAAGGTGTACTGGAGGAAGCGGAGTTCTACAACATTGCCGAGCTCATAGCTTTGGTAAAAGACAGAATATTACACAGAGACAATAGACCGACCAAAGACAGCAAGAAACATGTTTATAGAGTGTTACAATGCCACGAAGACGAATTAACACAGGTAAGAAGAAACAATGGAAGGACTCTTGAATTATTGAGGAAAATGATTTAGGTCTTTATCGTAATAAGTTAAAGGTACCCCTAAAATTAAGAAAACAAACATGTTTTTGATGAATGTTCAGTAGGGGTATCGGGTACCATCAAGGGGTACAGGTACATTTACCCATTCTGTTAATCGTCTGGATATTTCATGTAAGTAGGAAGTTCACTTTCACTGTGTGCAATTAGAAAGTAGGTATGCTACAATAATAATTAACAATTGCAATTATCAATTTACAGCATATTGCACAATTAGACAAGTTTTCAGTAGGACAATTTGAAAAAAAGTAATCTTGCCGATTACAGCGCCATCTATCATGATGTTTCAGACAAATTCTATGTTCCTATGTATTTTGGGTAAACCGTATTTTTAGATGTAGGTAAAATCCGATTCAGTAATAAAAAATTAGGGTACCTAACTATAAGATTTTAAAGCTACCCCCGCCTCACCTAAAATGATGAGGCCTAATTTTAACTCCAGGAAATGATAAAATATTCATTTTTAACATTATTTAATATAACTGCATTGTGACCATATGTGTTTTTATTGTAGATGGTTTCAACAATGTCTGATGGCTGGAAGTTCGAGCAACTAGTTAACATTGGTTCTCAGTACAATTACGGAGCTGATGAACATGCGGAGTTTTTGTGTGTTGTAAGTCGAGAGTACGGGGTACCTGAAGGGACAGAAGTGGAACACAGTGACAGAGCGAAGCTGTTACAACATAAGGGCTCAAGGATGTAAGAAGTAGTGAAGTAAGTGTCTATTTAAGTCGGTTTATTTAAAGCAAGTAGTTTTTATTTTTACACATTTAAAAAAATAATATAAAAGTATGCCAATGTTTGATTTTTATTGACGTATGGGAGTTTAGTAAAATTAGGGGTATTTCAAGTATTTCAATATTGGGCCTTCTAAGAAGTTTCCTTCCAGATGTCATATTAACATTACAAATAAAAATGTATAATTTATTGATAATAATTTTATGGTAAATTTAGAAAAGAAGACATGGCCAACCCCTACTATTCAAATAAATCTTGGTGATTTTAATTTCCTAATGTAAATGTGGCTTATAATTGAAGCATCACCAAAATATTTTGAATTAAATCAAGTTACAAGTCGAATGCTGAAAGCCACACTCACAACACAACAAAAAAGCAGTCCCAGATCCATACAAATAAGTGGAATAATTGACAGTTGTGTTACAAGAGTTGTCCCAGATTTATTTCGCAGAACTGTACATACATCACATACTTAAGATAAGATTTAAAGTAGGGGAGACTGCTGTCCCTGGGGACACACTGTACCTAGGGACACCTCAATTATCAACATGGTTTACTAAAGTTTGACTTCTAAAGAAAAATTAGCAAGCTGACAACACTTAAATCGACACGACAATCTCAATCGCGGGTGCAGTCTGTCAAGAACGAACTTGATACCTAATTGGTGTTCAGTGTGAAGGGTCTTCAAAAGTAAATTTGCAAGTGTTATAGATTGTGTTTTTACAAGTATTAAAAATACTTAAAATTTTGTTCTGAAGGTATGTATATATTAATAATAATTCAGATCACTCCAATATTACCCAGTTTTGTTGTATTACCAACTCGTCTTCAAAATATTAATTTTAATTTGAAGGTTAAGCAATAATGTACCAAGGGACAAAGCTTGTTGCTGTACCTTGGGACGTCCCTTGGTACATTACCATTTTAAAATTTTTTTATTAATAATGTAATAATTAATTTAATTATATTAGTACTATTTTGCTATTTCTTTTTGTATTATTTGTAGGATGCCTCGCAGTAAGGCTGGGCTTAAAAGACCCACGCCATCCAAAGAAAATATGAAAGCAGCTGTCAAAACAGAGCTTCTCTTCGAGAAGCTGCCACTAGGTACGGAGTTTCAAAATCAGCTATTGGTCGATATGTTGCTCAAATGAAAACCCAGAATGAAAACATGTTCACCTATATGCCTAAATTTGACAATAAAAAATATTTTCCATAGAGGAGGAGACAGAATTAGTAAACTACTTGAAAGAGGCTTCTGTTATGCACTATGGTCTAACATTGCACCAGACCAGAAAACTAGCGTATGATTATGCAAAATCTAATTAAAAGAGTGTTCCTGACTGGGAAGAAAATAAAATTGCAGGCATTAGTTAGCTACGAATGTTTCATAATCGACATCCAGAGCTGTCATTACGAAAACCAGAGGCTACAAGTTTGGCTTGCTCAACGGCTTTTAACAAAACTACCGTTAACGAATTTTTCTGCAACTATAAAAAAATCTTCGCCAAATCTCAGTTGCAACCACATTGCATTTGGAATGCTGATGAAAGTGGTTGTTCAACGGTTCACATACCTCCCAAGATACTCGCCACTAGAGGTTGTAAGCAAGTTGGAAGTATGACTTCTGGAGAACGTGACTCAAATGTTACCATTATTGCAGCGATAAATGCTGGTGGGAATAGCTTGCCACCAATGTTTGTATTTCCCAGGGTCCATTTCAAACAGCACATGTTGAAAGGGGTCCCTCCAGGCTCCGTAGGAGCTGCCAACCCCAGTGGTTGGTCAAACGAGCAGATTTTTTTTTCAATTCTTTGTTGAACACTTCTTAAATTTTGTAAAACCAACTATAAATGAACCGCATGTGCTGATTCTAGATAACCATGAATCTCATATTTCAGTGATGGTCATTAATAAAGCAAAGGAAAATGGAGTTACATTATTAACTTTGCCGCCACACACGAGCCATAAGCTGCAACCGCTTGATCGATCGGTATTCGGTCCCTTTAAAAGCTATGGACGAATGGATGAGCACACCTGGAAATGCTGGAAAACTGATAACAATTTATGAAGTAGCTGAGCTAGCTGGCAAGGCTTATGACCAAGCATTCACACCAAAAAACATAACAAGCGGCTTTAAAGCAGCTGGTATTGATCCACTTCAAATCAGAGTTTCTGCCATCGACTGTAACAGATCGGCCAAGACCAGAAGTTGTTGAACACCATCGAAGAAAATTACTCCACAAATGATCCGACCGTTCCCTAAAGCTGCAGAACGAAAGCGAAAACATCCACGAAGAAAGGGTAAATCTCTTATTCTAACAGACACACCAATTAAGGAAGAAATAGAAATGCAGAAAAATAACAAGAGAAAATTACAACAACCTGCAATGAAAAGAAATGCTAAGAAAAAAGCAGCGGTAGTAAGAAAAGTTTGTGAAAGTAGCAGTAGTTCGGAAGAACAGGAAGATACTTATTGTTCTTTGGCAGATGATAGTTCTGACGACATTAATTTATTAGAATTGGAAACAGAAAAATTTTGAAAAAAAATACATTGAAATAGGAGACTTAATTATAGTAAAGTTCAAGGGAGAAAAGTCAATTCAGTATTTTATTGCGAAAATAATTAACAAACCTGGTAAAGAATATGAAATAAAATATAAAAAAAAAATGTAACAGACCAGCAACTTTCTGTTCAACGAGGAAGTGGAATTGTTTTCAATTTCTTCAGAAGATGTTATTTGCAAGCTGCCGTCTCCAGTGTCAGTGGGAGGCACAGCCAGAAGCAAAAACCACTTAAGTTTTCCTGTTGAATTTTCACATTACAATATGACTTACTGTATGTTTTTGAAATCTAAAATATACCTGTTCAAATTAGACAGTTGAATTTTATATTTACAAGCAACTCCTTTTGTTTTTTCAACGCTATTTATATTTTCTTAGCCTAAAATATTATATAAGTTTTTGTCTCTGTATGTTACCTTATTATGTCCCTTAGTACATACTCAACACGTACTTAGGGACAAATGTCATATCCTGAAAAAAATATAAACAAAAATCTTACATTTTAGTTATTTACTAAATAATTTGCATGTAAGCATTCTTAAAACACGTGAAATTATAGATGACTCTAAAAATATTTTGTAATATTTTCAGAAACTGAAATATAAGTGTCCCTTGGTACAACACCCTCCCCTACAAGTTATCTTTTTATACTTACACGTTACATACTTTAGGCAGGCCTTGGAAATAAAATGTCATGTCTGAGATTGGATCTGTAAAACTGTAACATGAAAATTTTGGTTTGTAAAATCGTAAACTGACTCTGACATTGCCTTCTTCTTGTTTTCTTAAATTCACAAAATGCGGTCTTTACACTGTCAATCTACTCTCTGTACAGGGTGTCCCAACACTAGTGTCCACCCCCTAATTAGAGCTTAATTTTAAAGATAAAAAACTGAAACTTTCAGGATTTGTGTACTTGATATAGGACCACGGAATGGCATAATCAGTTTAATTAAAAAAAAATTAGTTTGGGCGCCAGCGATAAAAAACTCAAATATGGTGATAAATTGTCGAAAAAAAAATCGATTTTTTTCAATACATAGGTAGAAATCGATTAATAAAATCAAAATCGCTTGAAAGAAATGTGAAAAAACTAATTATAAGGCTTTAATTAAATAAAATGTAATTATATAGCAATGACAGGTAGAGATTTGATTTATGATGTGCAATAGAATGATCAATATAAACTGAAAACGGTAGGTGCAATAAACTTTTATGACAAAGTAAATAAGGCCTAAATAAATAGAAAGACGGCTCTTCTGCACACTGAACATGCATTGGACAGTGTCGTCTTATGGAGTCATGAAAAAGGTGATTATTAAAAAGCTAAAATAAATATAATAATTTCAAATTTATAGACTCTTATCCTTTAACTTATGTAATATTACATTAACGTGATTTTATAGACATCTATTATGATAATCATAAAACATTACAGAATTACAGATAGGTAGGTAATCAAGGTATATGTGAGATATTATTCATCAACTAGGTAATTCTACCGACAACCTAATACTATTTAATTATTTTGTTTATTAATCTCTTAACAATTGTAAATAAAATATGAGTAAATGTTTCACCTAAAGCAAATATCCACCTCCAAAATTGAGGGTAATTTTACAGGTAAAAAAAATTAAACTTTGAGGATTTGTGTATTTGATATAGGACCACGGAATGGCTTGGTCAGTTTAATTTTTTTTTGTTCGGGCAACAGTGACAAAAATGCAATTTTATAGTAAAGTGGCAAAAAAATCCAATTTTTCGCATACATCGGTATAGAAATAGATTAATAATATCAAAATGTATTTAATTATTTATATAATATCAAAATGTATAAAATCGTATTTAAGCATAAAAGATCAGCAGAAATTTGTTAAAGATCCGGCAGGCCCAAGGGGGTTTAAATATTCTTAGAATGAAAATTTTTCTTGTGAGTTGTTCGGCAATGAGTAGTGTAATATTATTATAATCCACAATTTACAATCTGTTTAACCGGACTGGTCGTAAATAATGAACTATTAAAAATATTTCTTCCGCATTATTCTGTTCTCCATAGGCCTTATTTCTCTAAATTTCAGGTTTCTTTTTCTACCTTAATCCAACTTTAGAAGGACAATGAAAATAGATGTCGGTTGATGGGTAAGAAATATTTAAATTATTATGCAGCCTGGAAATCATACCGTACCTAAAAGGATTTAAAAAATCTATTTAAGTGGAAGGTTTCCTTCTGGAATTCACAAATAGGTTTATTCCTGGAATTCCCTAATACCAAACTTAAGTATTGTGGACATTTCTTGCCCATAACATGCGTAGCAGAATGCCTTTCAGGAGTTTATGGTGTTTGTAGGTAGGTACCTACTTACTATTATTGTCCCAGTTTAGTCAAAGTTTTACTTTGAAACTAGAAAGGTCTGGTATGAATCTAAACCTTTCAGCTTTGTGTTTAATTGTCAAATTATCGTGCGTAATCCGGGTGTTGTTAAAGTGTTTTGGGGAAGTGCTTTGAAGGAAGTCAAAGAACCCAAAATTAATTGATTTTATTATAAAACTTTACACTCAAATTATTTTAATAATAATTATGTGGGCTGTTTTTCTTTGGTAAGTTTCACAAATCCTCAAAGTTTCATTTTTTTATCTATAAATTACCCTCAATTTAGGAGGTGGATATCTGCTTTAGGTAAAACATGTATTCATATTTATAATTGTTAAGAGATTAATAAACAAAATAATTAAATAGTATTAGGTTGTCGGCAGAATTACCTATAGTTGATGAATAATATCTCACATATACCTTGATTATACCTACCTATCTGTAATTCTGTAATGTTTTATGATTATCATAATAGATGTCCATAAAATCACGTTAATGTAATATTACATAAGTTAAAGGATAAGAGTCTATAAATTTGAAATTATTATATTTATTTTAGCTTTTTAATAATCACCTTTTTCATGACTCCATAAGACGACACTGTCCAATGCATGTTCAGTGTGCAGAAGAGCCGTCTTTCTATTTATTTAGGCCTTATTTACTTTGTCATAAAAGTTTATTGCACCTACCGTTTTCAGTTTATATTGATCATTCTATTGCACATCATAAATCAAATCTCTACCTGTCATTGCTATATAATTATATTTTATTTAATTAAAGCCTTATAATTAGTTTTTTCACATTTCTTTCAAGCGATTTTGATTTTATTAATCGATTTCTACCTATGTATTGAAAAAAATCGATTTTTTTTTCGACAATTTATCACCATATTTGAGTTTTTTATCGCTGGCGCCCAAACTAATTTTTTTTTAATTAAACTGATTATGCCATTCCGTGGTCCTATATCAAGTACACAAATCCTGAAAGTTTCAGTTTTTTATCTTTAAAATTAAGCTCTAATTAGGGGGTGGACACTAGTGTTGGGACACCCTGTACACTGAGAGTTGTCCGTTGTCATGCCACACTGATTCTGACTAAACAATTTCATTTAATTCGATTTGAATCGTACACTTATTTCTAAGTCGAACCAGATGTGGTATCGCAGTTCGTGTCAGTGGCGTGTGTTGAGGAATAATGAATATCCTATAAATATATTATTTCGACAAGTTATTGACGAAGTAGAACCTTGCAACTTTTTGATAACAAATAATATATAATGCAAGTAAATAAGAATCATAATAATTATTGTTATCATCATGATAGAAATATCATGTCACCTACCTGCTGGTTGCCGTTTAAAAGAAAGAATAACACCTCCGTTTTCTTATTTGCAAGTAAAATATTCCAGCAATTTTACCACAAGACCACGTACTAGGGAGTTCAATCGTTTCCCAGGCAAAGCAAGGAAGTAGATTTTTAGGCATTCGAGCAATTATAATAAGTTACTCATAGTTTGTCACAGGACAATAACACAGGACACAGGTAATTCTGCTAATTTCGTATTAAAAACGTTTCAAATCACAAGACAAACCTTATTAGTATATTTACCGCTGACACTGACACTACTGATAGTAACAATCTTATCGTAATATCGTATCAATCTAAGCGTATCAAGACGCGAGTCGATACTTCCGTCTCACTCTCGCTCATCTTTTTAGAATTGCTGACGATTCAAACGTATTTCTGACAATACGTCCCATTTTAACTCGATTGACTATGCAATGCAATAGAAGGAGTAAGAAACATAACGAGATGATGTATCCTTAGTTCTCACAACAGACAACTCTCAGTGTACAGACTTTATCTCCCACTATGACAGCTATACTATTGATAAGGTTATGCAACCAATTAATCATCAAATAACTTATTTATATTGTCAAATAATTATTATTTTGACATTTGCTGAAAAAGTGGAGGTTTATAAAATTAGTTTTGTGGTTCTTGAGTCGATAATTAGAGCCTTGTTATGGCTCAGTTACCTTGAAGTTTGTTATTAAATGTTATCTTCAAGTGAAAAGAATAAGGATTAGTAATAATAATTGTTATAAATCTGCTCTGCAGTTTGCCTTTTAAAAAATAGTAGATATTTATTAACACCCTACACCCTATTACCTACCTATTGAATTTATCTACTTATTAAGTACCTATTTGTACGGGAGGGTATAATTAGACAATGTTATGCAACCAATAATACAAGAAATCATTTAGATGAATTTCAGCTATAATAATTGAGACTACTAGCCCAGTACAGCCCCGTTTTGGCTAGAAATTCTACAGAACACTTCCTAAAATAATTTAAATTTAGGTAGTCCATACCCTCTACTTCAAAGTCTTCCCAATGCCGTTGGTTGCTTTTACCGAGGGGGTGAAACCACCCCTTGAAAAATTGGTTGTTAAAAATTACTGTAGAAATCAATATGTATATCTACTAATTTTAAGTCATTTTTCTCCCATAAATTTTTTTCCACAGCCAATACTTTTTAAGTTATTTGCGATTGAAATTTCAATTTTTTACTACGTTTTTGAACGGTTTTTCACAAATATCTCAAAAAGTTTGAGCTTTACCGCTAAGACCATAATAAACAAAGTTGTAGTTAATAAAAAAACAAAGAGAATGGTTTTGTTTATGGTTGCTCCAAACCAATTATTAACTGAGTAATATTAAAAAGGGATATTAAAAGCCAACTTTTGCTTTTGGAGGAAAAATCAAATTTTCAATATCAAATTAAATTATAAAAAAATGATGGATTTTTTTATAGAAACTGATGGAAAGTTTTTGAAAGTGCTTAAAAAGACCTTCATTTTTATTTTTTATGAAAAACTTACCGGGTTATGACGAAAATAAGATAGATGCCGAGTTTTTTCGTAGAAAAAACGGTCAAAACAACCCCTTCAAAACCACCACAATTGAAAATATTATTTGTTAGCCCTTCTCCAATTCACTTCCTGAATATACCATTAGTCAATTCTGTGAGTTTGAACGATGAACAAGCCTTAATTTTGAAAAGATAACAATTTAAAGTCAGAATTTTATTTGAAATTTCTATAAAAAAGTTAGTTTTTTCAATATAAGTCAAAATGTAAAAATTACAAGATACCAAAAAGTTTGTTTTTATTTCACTGAAAATGTTCATTTAAGTTTTTTTTTTCGTAAATGTAAAATTGAGGGGATATGAGTCTCAAAAGTTGTGACTAGTGGTTGACTAGCACCATTTTCGAATCCTTCAACCCTTGCCACTCTCCAGAATAAGGATGAAAAAAACATCAAAAAATGAGTTTGTAGGTCTTGCATTTACCTTTAAAATGCTTTTTGGAAAATTTTTCTAGCATCAAAATTGAGGAAGTTATTATAGTCAAAAAACCATTGAACACGCTTTTGCAGTTTTCGAACATTTCTTATTTTGATGGTTGAATAGGGCTGATTTATAGTTCCAATTACATAAGCCAAGTGGAGAAGAGAAGGGAGGAAGATCATAGCGATAGCGAAGACTGTGACTAAATATTTAGTAAAAAATTTAACGTTGAAAAATTTTTCTACAATTTTTTTCAATTTTTAAAAGTTTAGATAAAGTTCAATAAAAAAAATTAATGCTTATTTTAACATTTATATCTAATAGGGGTGGTTTATGGTAAGGGTTGTTGGAGGTTCTAGCTACGAAAAATATAAAATAACATCAAGTTATCTTCACTGAAATTATTACAATAAAAATTGAAGCAATTAAAAGTTTGAATCTTGTTTGTATTATTTGTATCGTAGCAGGGGGTAGTTTTTACCCCTGAAAATATTCAACAATAAACGAATTAAATAGCATTAAATAACATAGAGTAATATTTACTTAACTTATTTAAACAAAATCCAAACATTTTAATGCTTTAACGTAATTTTTTATTATTTTTATCGCCATCGGGGGTGGTTTTCACCCCTAAAAATATATAGTTACTGGCGTTTTTACACTTAATTGAGTGACCTTTACTAAACACGTTCATATATAATTTCAATTAATTATATGGTTTAATCTATTGTATTATATTTTTTCTCTAATTGGGCTCGTTTTCACCCTTAAAAATAATAAGCAACCAACGGCGTTGGGGAGACTTTTAAGTTTAGGTCGAGCACAACCTAAATCAAAATTTTCATGCAAATCGGGAGGTATTCTGAAGTTTTTCCAGGTATCACCGTTTTTGACCACTGTGTACTGGACTATACATATATTATACTCAGAATCAAAAAATAGGAAAAATAAGACATTTACAATGGATTTTAATGATTTTATTGCAGGATCTAATCTCAGACATGAACTTTTTTTACAGAGCCTACCTTTGTTCCAATAAATCCCTGATCGACCATCTAAAACATTCAGTCAAGGTTTTTATCAATTACAAACCAGTTTTAATTAGAAACAAAACTTCATGTGTGTCAATTTTTTTTTTACTAGTTCCAGTTCCGAACCGTTTAGAAATGTATGTTGGAACAAAACTATACCTAAACAGAAACCATTCAGAGAAAGGAAACCAAGTTTTGTTAGAACAGCAGTGACCAATCTTGTGACTTATAAAAAAAAATTATTTATAGGAAAAATACTGAACTAATTTATAAAACGCTGAATAAAATTTTATCTCTTCATTTGACCCTTAATTTAATCTATGAAGATAAAAGACTAATTATAATATTTTCTTTTTCTAGGTTAAAAAGCATTGATGAGCCAATCATAATTAAGAACTAAAATGAAAGTTAGAATGTTTTTTCGTTACCGAAAATTCAGAATAAATCAGATCGGTAATAATAATTAGGTTAGACTAGACATGTAAATATTTGGTTATAAAAAATGTTGTGTGTGTAAAATTTTGGCGAGAAGAAAATACTTCTGTTAACATGAACACGAAAGTAATTTTGGTAATTTAAGATATTCTAACTCTAACGAGTACATAAACATGAAACAACTCCACATTATGTAAATAAAATCAATGTTTTCATTTTATATAAAGCTGCCACTACATTTAAAACGTTAATTTAATTTAGCCAGAAAAATGCGCGGAATGACATTAATTTGATATAATTATTATATCCTCAGATTAGGTAAATAATTAATTTTTATTCGACTCTACTCTATATTTATGCATAAACTAGGGACTTCTCTACTATTATTAAAGATGTACTAAGTATTTAGGTATGTTAAGTTTTAAGTTATTAAAAAAATAAAAATAAAAATCTGAGAAATTAATTATTATGTAAAATGTACATTGTGTGTTCATTATAATTATGAAACAAAAATTACGTCCCAATTACTTTTCACTAGTGTATGTAGTTGAAAATATTTTTTATTCGAGTAGGTAGTTATAATTGGTAAGATTAATTGCCCATATTCACTAAGAATTTCTGGCCTGTAATAGCTCGAAAATAATTAAATAAATGGGATGGAGATATACAGTTTATATGCATTAGAATGAGATGGAGGTATATGATTATGTAATTATTTAGGAAATTATCGTTTGTGAATATGTACGGGCATTAGTCACCTATTGTTATGAGTTCCTTTTAATAGTACAAAAAATGACAGTTCCAGGACAACACTAAAATAGGTCGGAAAACTAATTTTTTATCCAAAATGAAACATATTTTAGGTAAAAATAATTATTGAGAAGACTTTAAGATGATTTTTATGGAGAGTAATCTTGCGGATTTAAGCAAAAAAATTCAAAAACGACAGCATATTATTTGGTGAAATGTCATAGTTGTCAGTTTAGTTTATTTATACCTTTCGAAAAGTTTAATTAGTCAAACTTTGATATGAGTAAATAATGTTAATTGATTTTATTATTAATTTAACTTGAAAAGAAATTGAAAATATAATCTATCCACTTATTTAAATCCAATTTTAACTAATTTTGAGGAATTTGTAACAATAATTATTAGAACTAATCATTTTTATTAGTCTTGGTGATTTTTTATCAATTATTCAATTTCCAACTTTTAAAAGTGTTTATTTTTTAAGGGGACATTTTTAGTAAAATAATTACATCTATACAATGTACAAGGATAATGAGACATAAAGAGGAAACCTGTGTAGGTCTAGGTGTATTGGTAAGACATGTTTGAAGACTAATTATTATTAGTTACTATACTATATAGGAAATGTTCATAAGCAAACATGGGTTCATTTAGGTTACAGTTTTAAGTGATGCATGTTTCATTTACAAGTGTCACAATTATTATTACCAAAGCCTAGAATTTTTTGAAGTGTTTAAAAGTTTAAGTTCGACCCCTCACTTTATATAGAATCATTATTCATAAGTGTTGTTAATTATTATAATACTTATTTAAAAATTCTATGAATTTTATACTTGATTGAAGTATGTAAATGTAATTTGGGAAATATTATTTATGAAATTATTATAAAAAAATGTAATCACAGAGTATGTAAAGGTACCATGTACTTTTTATACCCAAAAATGTGTGTAGAATTGTTGTAGTTTTGATAGATACGAATGTAGTATAATAATATCTTTATTGATATTGTATAAGATATAAGTAAGTAGGCATGCAATATGTATTATTGTCAAGCAAGAAATATGATTTTTTTAATGATCGGCAGATAAATTCTGATCTTTGATATGGTAACAGTTTACATTTTATGAAATCTGACCCAAATTTAAATGAGTGCCTTTAGAAAAAAAAAGAACGATTGTATTTAAGAATATTTAAGGATCATTAATAATTCGAAATTATCAATATGAAAGTATTGCACTTCATCTTGTCTTTACAGTAACTTTTTTTTACCTGCGTTATACTTGATACTTTCCATCCATTAATCGTTATTCTATTACTATTGAAAAAAAACTGAAGATACTCCTAATGTGATTTGATTTATGTTAGGCTGTGCCATATGTCATTCTTCCTTTTTTTGTACTGCAATGTCTTTTCAGTCTTGGACATTCGATTTTTCTTCTATAATAATAAGTTGATGTTGTATCGATGGACATAAATTTTGTCATTAAAATAAGATAAAATTGTAAATCAACCTAGAATTTTGATTTTGAAAATAATAAAATCTTTGTTTATTGTTACATGGTAGAACTATAACAATTATTGTGGTTTTCACTATGACAACGTGTAAAACATAGACAGTGTGTGTGTGTAGTCGATCAGAATGTTCTTTCGAAAATTGCTCTTGATCTAAAATAAATTTACCTCTCTTGGTTGATACAACAAATTGAATTACAATAGTTTATAATAATAATTAACTTTTTATCCTTTGTTTATTTATTTATTTTACAATAACTTGTTACAATAAGGACTTGTTCTTTTTACAAGACACAAGTCTTTTTTTGTACTTTCCTTCTGATCTTACTTCTATAGTCCACTATTCACCTCTGTCTCTTAACTGCCCAGCTGATCTTCCTCTGATAACTTCCGAAACTACTCTACTTTTCTAGGATAATGCAGCTCTTATTATACCACAATAGGTGATGAACATGACTTTCTAGAATGTCACATGCCCCCAGTTGACATGTTCTAAACCGTATGTGGGTGTGAGAGCCTCAGTTCGTTCTGGTATACAATAAACAGATCAACTGACTCGATCGACCATTTCTATACGACCGCATTATAGATTTCGCCAGATCTAGATAAACAAGAAGAACTGATGTTCTCTAGTTCCAGAATCATTCTTTTACAGTATATCAACAAATATAATATGCGTGAACAAACATTCTGATTGGCAATGACAGTGTAGTGTAAAGCTTTTAAGTAAATGGAAAAATAATAGTAATAGATGTTGATACTATTTAGAAATTGTTGGATACTTTTCTATGACCATGCAATTTTTTGTAAGGACTCACTTTTACAGCTTGTCTCTGAAGAAAAAAGTCCTACATCAAATCACAGATCTGTGTATCTTACTCATGATTTTTTTTTAAACTTAGATAAATGTAGTACATTTAAATTAAAAAAGGAATTAAGTATGATGTTCTTATAGTTACTTCTTATAATAACTAAGAATTATTCGTGACAGACAATGGAACTGGTTAATTAGTAACAGCGGGGCAATTTTATTATACAAGTCACGAATAGTTTACATGAAGTGCATTATAAAAGACATTTTTAAATTGCGTATTTATCTAGCATAGAACTGATGTGAGGCTTTTTTTTTGTTTGAGGAAGGTTTTAGATCTAAATGCTTTCTATTTGTACAATAAGATATTGATTAAATATGTGCAATTTGAATGTTTCATTATTTACTAGTCCCTAACTCTCTCCCTAACTAAAAAAAAAATCACAACACTTTTATAGCACCTTGATGACAATTATTATTAAAAAATCTAGTTATTTCTACATATTGGAAACCTTTAAGCCTTCTAATTTCAGTCCCAAGTCCCACACAACTTAACACTGCCTCGCTGATTAGATTTAGAGACTAGACTGTCTTAGAGTTAGAGCTTTTTACTTACAGTATTATTGGCAAGCAAGATATGTCTACCTCTGTTGTAGATGAAAGGCTTGGAGTAAATTTCCATGGACTAGTTATAGCAAAACAGCCTGGAATCAATTGTTATTTCAATTTGTGTCATGTTTTACATTATGTCTCATATCCAGGTTAAGTTGCTCAACAATACCAGTATCAAAAAATTTCTGAATTACTTGTGAGCTATTGTATTGAATGGAAACATAAAAAATACCTTCTCTTCTGGATTTCAACAAATAGGGAGTTAAAAAAAAAACTTTGAAGTGGAACAGCTTAAAATAATTTGCCATTATTGAGGTTTATTAGGTTCTAAGATCAATAACAAAATAATAACTTCTTATGAGATACTTTAAATTTTTTATTCTAGAGAGTTTATTACTTTAACAAATAAAGGCATAGAAAATACTTGAATTTGCTGTTCTTTTACAATACAACACAGCAGCACGATGTGCTTATGAAATCAACCACAATACATAAGGGGTGAGGGAAAATAACAGAGAATTTTTTTAAGGTAGATGGTGCTGGTGCTGTTCAGCACGATGAAGTTATTTTTTTTTAGCTCATTTCAATTACAATTTATCATTATCAAGTATAAAAATATTAATACATATATGGTGAAGGAAATTTAAAGGAACACACAGAAAACTATGCCGTAGCAACTTGTCGCACGGGTCCTTCAAGGTATAACGCTAGAGCATTAGCCTTTTCTTTCAACATTCCAAACCCGACAGTATTTTTGGCATATAAACAGATTAACAGGTTGGAAACTTGCGTAATTGCAACTCTACCATCTTGGCATTCCATCAGTATCATTTGCGGCCTGTCTTCTCTGAAGGCCGTTCTACCACTTCTATCGTAAGCACACCAAATGTTACTTGCGATAGCTGCAGTAACTCTCGCATCTCTGTGACCGTAACCGCTGTAAGCTAACAAGGCACCTTCCTGATTCAACAACCTAAACAGTAATGAAATAAAGATTCAATGCAATTTAAGAGTAATACAACTACAATAATATGGTAAATGTGCACACTAGCAACTGGAGGTCTTTATGTTATTTATATCGTTAAAACCTCACCATAATGGCCCATTATACCAAATGACACCCCTTTACGAAAATCGGGACCAAGGAGAGAAATATGAGTGTTCGGTGAGAAAGACTCAATGCAAGGAGTTCCTGGAAAGTTCCCCAATGAGGTCGAGATGTTCAGACTGCTAGTGCTAGTTTGCAGTTTCGCCCATATTTTTAAGCAATTAATGTACTCACAAAGTATTTTCTACTCCACCAGTATTGGCCTGACTCAGCACCTGGGTCAAGGCTTTCGGTTTCATCATTATAAGACTCATATTTGGAAAACTTTTGTTAGATAGGAATATTTTCTACAACTCACATTCAAGTTATCAGTGATTGAGCAGACCGTATTAGTTGAAGGTCACACTTTTTGAACATTTATAAATTAGAAAATTATTTGCTTATTACTGAAATTAATCATTTTCTTTTCATCTGGACTGGATGTCCTTTTATTTTATTTTATAGGTACTCGGAGGTCTAGTCCTCTAGTCTTTGTAAATACAAACAATGAAACTGTCAAGGCCATAAATTAGAATAAGATTTCCCATCATCCAACGACACAAATCAGCTGATTGTTATGACGCTTTTGACAGTTAAATAAAAGTCAATGCTACAGCGCCGATAATTATTATATTATTCGAATTTATAGTTTTGGTTTTGGTTTATATAATTTTCTATAAATTTTAGAAGCCGAGGAAAGAAATAACCTGTTTCTCGAGTTTTAATTGGTTTGTAATCATGTCCTTTTGCAAAAATCAATTTTTAATTTTCAGTCGAGTAATAATGTGGCTTTTTGTAACACAAAAACGTGTTATGCGCATGCGGAAGTTTGCCTAGTTATCGGCGCTTTAAGAAAGGCATTAAATAAAAAACTTTTTGCTGATGTGCGTTCGGAAATATCTAATAAAAATTTCATTACTTACATTTTATTACCGACAATGACGCTTTTAGTGTCGGCAATGCAGGTTCCCTACATGGCCTGAGTGGGACAGCATTATTATTGACAGAATACAGAAACGACTATAGGTACTTCTATCTGTTTTTATTTGTGTGTGTACTCGACCTGTTGTGAACAAGCGTCACGAGTCTGGTGGTCGAATTTTAGTCGAATCTGATTGGTGCTTGTATAGACGTGTTCAATTCTCAGACATGCGCGTAGGACTCGAAGTACATTCGACTAGAGAAAGATAGAAAGATGTATATCTGCACCTTGATGATTCCGTCCATCTCCAGACCCCTACTACTAGCATAATATATAAAATAGTACAATAATAGTATTAAATAATATAATGATTTTTACTTCATATAAAGTATGTATAGTTACTGCCTTTATAATAAATAATGCATACCTCGAACGCATTGTTAAATGAATCGATTATTTCAACCAAAAATAGAATTTCTGTTATTTTGTGATATGTAGGTTATTTCCAATCTCTATCACTAATCTGGAACTTCGAACTTCTTAAACTTAGGGTAAATCCCGGGCGACCACTCCATTGTGATAACACAACAAATTGGGACAATTTGTAGGTAAGTTTTCTAGGTGTTGGGGAAATAGGTATCACAATAATATCTAATGAGTAATGAGTCATTGCAAAATTTCAAGGAAGTCGCCTTTTGCATTGATGATGGCCTCTTTCACAACACATAAAATTGAAAACCGTAGGTATAATAGGTTTACATGATGGGATACTTACTTCTTCATATTATTCTTATGAAAAGGCTAAAAATAAACAAAAAAATATTAAACATTTTGTTCTTTATTTAAACAAATGATGCTTCTCTTTTAATATTTGTCACTAAAAAACATGTGACATCAGCTCGTAATTAAAAATTCAACAAATAAAAAAATTGTTCATAAAATTCATAAAAAAGTCCATTAAAGCCTCCTTTCCCTCCTTTTAAAACTCAACCAGAAACCATTTTTGGCGTCCAAATTTCCAAAAGAAGGCGAGATCTGAATCGGGATGTCTGTTTTCTCGTTAACTTTAATCTCAAATTCACGAAGAAGACAGAAGAAGATCGACTTAACTTCCAAGAGAGCAAATCTTGACGCGATACAATTGCGTGGACCGTGTCCAAAAGGGATAAAAGAGTAAGGCGTTATATTTGCCTTGTTTTCGTCATTAAATCTTTCCGGGTCGAATTTATCAGGCTTTGGGTAATACTCTGGGTCGTGGTGAATAGCACCGATCGGTATGAAAAGAAGATCACCCACTTTGAGATGCAACGGCTTTTCTCCAGGTTTTTTTGGTTCGATGGTGTAGGGTTTCGTTACACTGCGATCTACACCTCCAGTTGGAGGCCATTTTCTGAGCGTTTCTGAAATTTTGCAAAACAAATCAATTCTTTCAGTACTAAGTTGTGCTAAAGCAATTAATAATCAAAACGAAACTCACCAGAAATAACCATATCGAGGTATTTCATCTTCAGAAGAACTTCATATGTTAGTTTTCCGTTGCAGCTCTCCCAAGTCTCGTCGATTTCTGCTGCGAGTCTAGTTTGAATATCAGGATTGATGGATAATTCGTACGCAGCAAAGCACATTAATGAAGAAACCGAATCAAATCCTGCTAAGAAAAAAATCAAAGCCTGTGCTGTAATATCGTCATCGCTTAGAGACTTTTTTATTATTTTGTCATTTCTTCCAACTTCGGATTCTTCAACTGTTGCAAAACCAGTATCGATCTCTTCTTTGCTCTCTTCATATTTCAAACCTTGTTTGTTAGCCTCCATCAGAAGATGAAGCATATCTGGACGGATGATATTATTTTTCTCTCTCGTTGTTATTGCGTCTTTTATTAGTTTCCTAAAGAATGCTTTCACGTCTTTTCCAAAAAGTTCCAGTGGAAGGACCTGAAAAACTGCATATTAATTAATTGTCTACATTATTTTGCTTGGTTATTGATTTTATTCAGTTAAAATCGAGCTGTAAATTCTTCATTATCTCTATTCTCTTTCTCTAATAATTTCTTCTTGTTGTGTTGAGATTTGAGACTGAGGAATTATAAAATCGTTCCAACTAAATTGTTAGATATTGAGCCACACTTACACTTTGAAGGGCAGGGATTGACATTACAAGTAATATTTTCATAGCATTCAAGAAACCTGCTTTCGTAAATGACATTAGCTTCTTCCCCATTTCAAAAAATTCGTTATTTTTCTCTGCCATGGAGTCAACTTTTATGCCGAAAGCAACCGACGCAATCACGTCGTTGGCGAATCTCGAAAAGACATCTTTCAGTTCCAAACAATCCAGTTCGTCATCTTTGCGGTCTTTAAAATATTGAACGAAATTTTGGGCAGCTTCTGCTATAAGAACGAACATCGTTCTCATTTTACCACCTGTAAACGATGGACTCAGAGTCGCTCTCATTTCTTTCCAACGTTGACCTGAAACATTAAGATTTTTATCATATAATATAGCAAACATAACACTGCACAAACTTGTATTAAATAATATACAGAACAGTGAAATGAAAAGAAGACAAAATTCTTTTTCAAAAACACATTTTTGTATTTGAGATTTTTCTTCAGAAAGTCAGGAATTTTTAGTGGAAGAGGTATCATATTATACAGGGTGATTCAGGTTTTACCTTGTTAACTGTAGGAAACGATAGAGAATCGCAAAATAATATGAGTTTGCTCTATGAACTATTTTCGGGAAATGCTTCGTTAAGAAAATACAGGGTGTTAAAGTTTTAAGAAAAAATTCGTATTTTTGAAATATATAAAAATTGGTTGATTGGAATAATTTGAAATTTAGAACAGTAGTTGTGCTAATTGAAGTACATGTCTGATACTCCCAATTGCAGCGTGCCTTGCACGCTACGTTTTCTTTTTCAAAATTTTAATTCTCGATTTGGAATATTTTTATAAAGTTCAGAAAAGTTATGATTGACTGTACATTTTCGCTGATGTAGGAGGCTGTATTAGGCAAAGATCACGAACGAACACCTGACAGCTATTAAGAAATCCTTGTCTTTGTTATTTAAGTAAGACGTAGAAAACATGTCTGGTCGATTTTCTGTCCCGGTTCTGGGTTTTCAGAGTTTGAAAAGTATATCATCTTATGCGAATTAATTTTCCGCGTCTAATGAGACCACTCTCATCTTGCTACTCAAGATTTCCGATTAGTTATCCAGATAAAACCTAAAAGATTATTTCTTTGGGTGTGGGTTAAAAAAACATGAAAGGATAGTTGAGGAAACATATAAAAAAAACTTGCGTTTTGTTCTGGGACACGACAAGCCTCGAGTATAAGCGGATTCACGATTGTGAAGTTTAAGTTTGGATATAGGGAGAACGGGAGAGGTTGGTCGTACTGCCGAGGGTGTACTAGAGTATATGAGAATCGATCCGTCAATGTCGCGTGCGAGTTTTAAGTGTTGCATACTGTCGATGATGATATTTGGAGTGAAAGTGGGTCACCAAGTTCGGTTGGACAGTGGTTAAGGCGCATGCGATAGCGTCATCCCAAAAAAATTATAAAGGGAGGTAAAGGACGCTTCAGGTTCATTTTTCGGTCTTACTGCGGCAGATCATGTAGCCTGTCTACAAGTTCGTAAATTAGTATTAGTCCCTTGTGTAATGGTGAAGTTGTTTCCGTGAAAGATGCAGTCTTACGTGAGTAATCTTTTGAATTTAATTTTGGTCACCATAACTAATGTTCGCTTTCTTGTCTTTACAGACAAGGGACGTGGTTTTGGATTTACGTACTACTAGATTAAGTTTTTGAACGTAGTCTTGGACGTAGTCTTGGACATAGTCTTGGACGTGGGTTTAGACGTAGTTTTGAACGTAGTTTTGAACTTTAGTTTTGATTTACTTTTGAGTTTCAAGTTCTAGAATGTTAGGTCCCGACTTCCAGTTTTGATTTTTAACTACTAATTTCCGATTTCCAGTTTTTGATTTCGATCTTTGAATTTCTAAGTTTTAACTTTTGATTCCTGAATTTTAATTTCGAACTTCTAGTTTCTGAGTTTTGAGTTCCAACTTTCAATTTTCTAATTTACACGAAAGTTTACATAAAGATTCGATCATGTGGAGGCTTAGGTAGGTACCTACCTAGGTAGGTATACTAACCTGTGTGAAGGGTGATATTTGAGGAAGCTTGGAAAAATAAAGAAGAGTGGTGGAGTTTAGTTTGGAGACATGGAAGGTTTCATCAGGCAGAGGTCCTAGCACTTTGATATTTGGTCGTCACAAGGTAGCAGGGAGAGCAGTCCAGCTCATCCGGCACCTGGATCACCAACCAAGGGGTGCTAACACCAGCACAAAGGCAGTTCCAGTAACCATGCCGGCCTATGCTTTGATCATCGCGCTTAATTAGGTTAGAGGAACCTTAGTTCGTCAGTTTTGAGATGGAGTTTTGAATAATAAGGTATGTCTTTATGAGTGAATAAACTTTTGCTATTTTCCGACAATCCAGAAAATTAAATAAATTCAAGTACAGTGTTTAATTGATTTCATCACCTATGACTTTCTAAGTGAATCTGATTTTTGATAATATGTTATGAACTTTTATTGTGGTCAATGAGTGACTAATGTAATGGTTATGTGTAAAAATAATTTATTAAATTTATCGTGTGTGTTTAGGATTTTGAGTTGGAGATGATCATTTTGCAAATTAAATTTTGAATTTCAGATTTTGTAGGTAGATACCTGTTTTTATATTGAAACTTTTGCTTAAGATAAATTTAAATTTTTGAGAAATAATCTCTGATCTAACTCCAAGTTCTATTCAGAATCATACCTATGTGTTATAGTTTAGAAATTGTTTAATAGAATTTGAGCTTTGGAAATTTTTATCTGAACCATTGAAATGATATAGGTACCTATCTTGAATTTTAGTCAAGTAAGTTTGATATTATTGGTAATAAGGTAATATTTATGTTTGAATATTTGAGTCAGGATTACTGATTTTAATTATTAAATTGATTGTTGATATGTAAGATCTATTGGTGATTGCCAGTCTATTGTACTGATGATGAAATTGATTTTAATAAATCTTTGTATTAAAATTCAACAATTTTAGAGTTTTGAGTATCAACCCTCCTCATGTTCTTTTAAATTATTTATTCAATCAGTAGAGTAACATCAAGAATAAGGCGATATATCCTGGTATATTTTGGTGAGGTTTATTAATTTTTGGTTATTGTTTTTAAAATTGTTAGGAGTTACTACGGGTCCAGTCTGGTTCGGTGAATGCTGGATTTTCCAGAGGAAGGCCACATTTATCTGTCCCGGGCTGGATAATCACAACGAATCTTTTGTTTAAGTTTGGTTTTGGTTTGATACTTTGAAATTTTAGACGATCACTTTTCAAAATTTAAAATTTATTTTCTTTCGACATTTAGAATATTTGGGTGGGGCATTCGAAATTTGATATGTCCTACTCGACAGGCCAATGTGGCTAATGTTACAAATTTGCCTAGTCACATTGAGATCTGTCAATAGCCACCTCCTTCCTTTCGGGGTTAAGGTAAGTGAATTATTATTTTTTTTATTGTTCAACTTTTTGAGTGGGAATAAGCGAGGGGGAGGAAGGCTCCAAGTGGTGCCGTGACCAGGATAAATCAATCTCCTTATTCTTTTTTCGAAAACTTTCTCAAACTTTGAGAAGAATTCATGAACATGAGGTGTTGGTGTTTTAATAATTTTTGAGAGAAAAACTTTTTCAAAATTTAGACAAGTAAAGACAAATACCTTTCTTAGTTGCGTAGAGTTTACAGATGGACTAAAACCAAAAGGTAAGGTTTGAAATTTTCAACGAAGGACTTCGAGGGAATTCAGACCTGTGGTATTTGAGTCCGTGTTGTTTTCTTTTTGACGTTTCAGCTTTTTAGGTTCCAGCCAAGACGGTGTGGTAAACCTGAAGATGTGGTTTTCGAGTTCGATAATTTTTTAATTTTTCAGCTTAGGTGGAGTTACAGATAGAATCAGCAACAATCTGATTTTTGAGATTTTGGTTTTGGATAATTCTGTTAGGTCAGGTCAAGTCAACTAAGAAAAGGAACGACAATTTCGTTTTCTTTGTTTCAGGTGAAGTTGGTTGAAAAGTCTTGTTTGAGAATTTTGAGGTGAAAATCTTTTGAGATAAATAGTGAAAATGGATTTCATTGAGGAAAATACTACAGTCGGTTTTGAGGTCGTTGATCTCAAGGTAGATGAGATTAAGTATGAAATTTTATTAAGAGGAGAAGTTCCACATTGGAACGGAAATTATAGGCGGACCCAATTAAGTCAACTTTTGAGAATAAATGGAGGAGTCACTGTGACTATCTCTCCTTTTGATTTTAATGAGGATTTGAGTCAAGTTTTGGATTCTATTTTGGATATGACTGAAATATTGCACGATGAGGTAATTATTTCCCCTCAGTCTAATGTAGCTAGGAGATTTTCTTCGAGGTTAGCTCATTTGTTAGGAAGAATAGACAGGATGAAGGTCACTTCCGATGTTCAGACTGCTAGTCGAGATCAGGTTAGAGCAGATGCTCTACGATTGCGAGGCGATTTTAAAAAAAAAATTGTCGGTGAGGTAGTCAGTTCAAGAACAGAAATCCCACAAAGATCGCAGGCCTCTCTTTTAGATCAAGCATTTGATAGGTTATCTTGTCATAATGCTTCAACTACTCATGAAGATAATCTTCATACGGTTTCGAGAGTCCCTTCGAATCTTCCAGAAGATCTATCGTTAAGAAGGTTAGGCTTAAGAAGCCATAACACCAATCCGTTTTTAGATTATGACCAGGTACCCTTTGATTATGATAATCAGGCACATTCGAGCAGTTTTGTACCCCCAGTGAGAAATCCATCACCCACTTTCTCACAGTTTAGTCTCAATTCTCAAGTTCCATCCATCCAGTTAGTAGCGCCTATAGATAAGGTCATCCCGGTGTATAAATGGGGATTATGTTTTACTGGTAAAGAAAGGGGAATTGAAGTTATAAAATTTTTAGAAAGAGTTCGTGAACTTAGTCAAGCTAGGGGAGTCCCCCTTGATACAGTTTTTAATAGTGCAGTCGATTTATTTAAGGAACCAGCTCTCTCATGGTTCCGAAGTATTAAGTATCAGTTGAGGTCTTGGCGAGACTTGGAGGCAAGAATTGGTAATACTTTCATCCCTCCAAATTACGATGAAGAACTCCTAGAGGAGATTCGCTCCTTTAGGCAAAGGAATAATGAAAATGTCGTTACGTTTATTGCAAATTTAAGGATGAAGTTTTCACACCTTTTAAATCCAATTTCTATTCCGGAACAGTTGAAGATAGTTAGGAGAAACCTCCTACCCGATTTGAATTCGAAGTTATGTTTGATTGATCTGGTTTCCTATGAGCAGTTAGAATGTCTATGCAGGCAGATCGCGAAGAATTCGGTGATAATGAGTGGAGTAGAGGGTAAGGTCCGTGTAGGTAGACCCCAAGCAGCACCTGTGGGAACGACAGCTAGGGAAGCGAAGGAAATCCCAAAGGTTAAAGTAGAGACCCCTCGTCCACCTTTTCCTCCCCGAAGATTTGCGAATGCTCCAAATCAGTCGATGAATAAGTCAGACCGACCCCCAGTCAGCTCTTTTTCCTGTTGGAATTGTGACCAGGCGGGTCATTCATTTAATTTTTGTCCACATCCACTTGAGAAATTTTGTTTTTCGTGCGGTTTGAAAGGAGCAATAGCGCCTTCTTGTCCCCGATGTCATCATTCAGGGAAAGATAACCAGGAAGCAGTTGAGTCCAAAGACGTTAAGAAGGTGGTGGATTGTCCAGAAACTCGGGAGTCGAATTTAAGTAAAGAAAGTTCTAAGGCAGATTCAAAAAACGAGTCGGCGAGAGAAGATTTTGGCGCGACTTCCCTCGAGTTTCGAAGACGCCAACCAGGTCCAGAATCAGGTGCGATTCCGAAGAGACGTTAGAATCGAGACAGGTGAACTCGAACCTTTCTAAGCAGATCAGTCCAGTTTTTGAGAGTAAAGATGCAGATAATAGACCGTATATCTCTATTGAGTTGGAGGGTTTTGAGATTCTAGCTCTAGTTGACACTGGGGCAAATATTTCCATCTTAGGTGCAGGAACTGAGTCGATTTGGGAACTGTTGGAGTCCAATCGAGTTGTTAAAGATAAATTACCACGAGTGACCGTAGCAAACGGACAGCCACAAACAGTTCTAGGTACTGCAGTTTTGCCTATTTGTTTTGAGGATAGGTTGATTGAGTTAGAATTTACAATTATCCCTACTATATCTCACGCTGTTATTTTAGGTTCTGATTTTTGCAAGCAGGTTGAGTTGGCTATCGATTTTAAAAATCAAGTTTTCGACATTAATGAGATTACAGGAGAGACTCCAAATTTAGGTACTTATCTTGAGGAGTTGTCAGAGGAACAACAGTTGATTTTAGATAAGGTAATAAAGCAGTACGAATTACTTGCTTCGAAAGCTCCCGGTCGTACGAGTGAAATTACACATTTCATAGATACAGGTTCAGCTAGACCCGTGAAGCAGAGGCAGTACCCCCTGTCTCCTGCTATCACCAAATTTCTACATCAGGAAGTAGATTCAATGTTAAGAGATGGAGTTATAGAGGAAAGTAATTCAGCTTGGTCAAGTCCTGTTTTGATGGTTCCAAAAAGTGACGGTACCTACCGTATGTGTTTTGATGGTCGTAAGATCAATGAGTTGACTGTTAAGGATTCCTACCCACTACCGTTGGTAGATAGTATTTTGAGTAAAGTAGCTGGATCTACTTATCTATCTTCGATTGATTTAACAAAGGCGTTTTGGAATATTCCCTTGGAGGAAACCTCCAAGCCCAAAACGGCGTTTCAAGTTCATGGTCGAGGTCTTTTTCAGTTTAAGGTTATGCCTTTTGGGTTGTGTAATGCGGCGCAGACGCAACAACGGTTAATGGACCACCTATTTAGGGGTACTAAGTTTGAAGATCGAGTTTTTACTTATTTGGATGACATTATTTGTGTGTCCAATTCGTTCGAGGAACACATTGCTCTTCTTGCTGAAGTGTTGGAGATTCTCACTAAAGCCGGGTTGAAAATCAACCTGGATAAGTGTAAGTTCTGTAGAGATTCGTTATCGTTTTTGGGTTATGTGGTAGATAGGAAAGGTCTAAGGACCGATCCAGGAAAAGTTCAGGCTATTGTTGATATGCCATCACCTAAAACTACCACCGAAGTTAGAAGAGTAATTGGAATCCTCCAATGGTATCGAAAGTTCATCCCTAATTTTTCCACCGTGTCTGAGCCAATTACATCGCTTATTAAGGGTCGTAAGAAGCACACTCCAGTTATTTGGACGGAGGAAGCCGAAGAGGCTTTCCAAAGTCTTAAGGAATTGTTGGTTTCAGCTCCCATTTTAGTCAAACCGGATCCCAATCTACCTTTCTTCATTCAGACGGATGCAAGTGACGTAGGGGTGGGGGCAATTTTATATCAAGTTAAGGATGATTTTGAGCACCCTATAGCTTATGCTTCTAGAAAGCTTCTCAAGACTGAGAAGAAAAATTACACGGTTACAGAAAAGGAATGTCTTGGAGTTATTTTCGGTATCGAAAAATTTAGGTGTTATGTCGAGGGCACAGAATTTACAGTTGTTACTGACCATGCCAGCCTACAATGGCTGTATAAAATTAAAGATCCAGTCGGCAGAATTGCTAGGTGGACAGTCAGGTTGAGTGGATTTAAGTTCAAGGTTGTCCATCGTCCCGGTAAGAATTTGGTAATGGCTGATTTTCTGTCCAGACATATTTCTTTGATTAATGTTAAATCTTTTACACCAGACACCTGGTATGTTGAGATGATTAATAAAGTCCGCTGTAACCCAGCGAAGTTTCCAGATTTTGACGTTAAGGATAATATTTTGTATAAACATATTAGGCCAAAACACGACATCCAGTCCAATTTTTCAGACTGGAAAATAGTAGTTCCAACTGAGAATAGGAAAGAGGTTTTTGTTGAGTGTCATGATCATCCGACTTCAGCTCATTTAGGTATTTCAAAGACGTTGGCAAGAATTTTGGAAAATTATTATTGGCCAGGAGTAAAGGAGTCAGTGAGACGTTATGTTAGATCATGTGAGACTTGTGGTGCCCACAAATCCACAAATCAATCTCCAGCTGGTTTAGGAGGAAATCAGCGTAAAGTTGACTTTCCGTTTCAGTCTATTTCTTTAGATTTTATGGGACCTTTCCCAAGATCTAAATCAGGAAATACCCAATTGTTAGTTATTACCGATTCTTTCACCCGATTTGTTATAGTAAAACCCCTTCCTAAGGCCACTTCGGCCAAGGTCGTGAAAATTTTGGAGAGAGAAATCTTTTTGGTTTACGGAACTCCAGAGGTCGTGTGTTGTGATAATGGTAGTCAGTTCAGGTCTAGAGAATTCAAAGAATTAATGAAGAAGTACCAGATTCCTAAGATCTGGTATAATCCAAGTTACCACCCCCAGGTTAATCCAACCGAAAGGGTGAATAAAGTTTTGGGTAGTGCTATAGCGTCATATATTAAAGATGATGATCACCGAACATGGGACGAACATATTTTCGAAATTGCTCAGGCAATTAATACCTCGGTACATGAGTCAACAGGGTACTCACCCTCTTTTTTGGTTTTTGGACGGTATACACCAGTGAATGGTAGTTTTTATAAGGATGTTGATTATAGTTCTTTTGACCCAGTCGATTTTTCCAATCGACTTAAATGGCAGTCCGAGGTGAGCAAAGTTCCTAAACTTTATCCACAAATCCAGGAGAAAATTAGAAAATCTTTTGAGAAAAATGTTAAGAGATATAACCTTCGTAGGCGAGAAGTTAATTATCAGGAAGGTGATAAAGTGTGGAAGAAAAACTTCGTTCTTTCCAAAGCGGTTGATAAGTTTTCTAAGAAATTGGCTCCAAAATATGTTCCGGCTATGATAAAGAAAATTAAAGGTACTGGTAAGGTTGTTGTTCTTTCAGATCTGTCAGGAAAAATCCTGGGAGATTTTCACGTAAGTGATATTAAACCATTTGTTGAGATTCAGAATAGCCAGTGTTAGTGTAGAGCGCGCTTTAGGGGTGACCTAGTTGTATTGTATTCAAGTTGGCGCCCCTAGTGTAAAGCTCCGTTCACACGCAAAGGCGAAATACATCCTATTTGTTTTTTAGTTTGAGAATTTAGAAAGAATTCGTTTAGTGTGTCAATAGTAAGTTTTTCAGTAAATTTAGTTACGGTTTTGGAGAAAAAATAAAGGTTGTTTAGAGTCAGGAGTTTTCGTAGAGGTTGAGTCGAGTTTAGAGAAAATCCTTTTATAGGTACTTAGGTTAAAATAATTTGAGACTGGTGATGTTAGCGTACAAATTAAATAAATTTAGCTAACCTACCAGTAAATGTTGTTGAGGTAGAGGTTGAGTTACACTTTAGTCATGGCCAGACTAATTTGTAAAATATTTTTAAACGGTCGCGTTAGAGCCCCATGCAAATAAGTGAGCTACGTGACTAGGCGTTGGGTTGAGTTGATTTAGGTGAGTTCTTAATTGAAAATTTCGAGTTCTGTTAGAGTTGATAATTGGCATAATCTAAATATAAATCTGAGCTGTTATCATCCTAACAGTAACTTTCAGGAACGATCCGTTGAGTAGAGTTGAGAATTGAGGTAGTTATAAAACTTTTAGGTTGAGATCTTGAATAAAAAAAAAGCTCCTGATGATAAAAATCTTTTCCATTCCTTTGATTAAGGTTAAGTCGAGGCAATATTTTTAGCTAGAGTTTGAGATTCAATAAGTACAGTTAGTTGAGATTTAAGAATTCTTTCAGTTGACACATTATCTCGAATATCTTTGATGGTGTTTAATTTTGGCGGAACAACATTAACCGGGTGGTTAATGAGTTATGATTGGAAATTAACTATACAGATTTTGACAAGAAATTTTGAGTTTTAAAAGTCTCTTCATTTGTAAGAACTTTTCAAGTTTGCTCTTTTGAGAACATTTGAGTAGTGTGACAGTTAAAAGTAAAAATCTTTCTCTTTGAAAATTTTTATTTCCTTAAGAATTGAGATAGAGTTCGTTGGTAAGTAAAACCACATATAGGTCCAACGTTTGAGATTTGATTTTCTTTTTGAAAATTTTATTCTTTAATAATTGAAATAGAGTTCGTTGGTAAGTAAAACCACATATAGGTCCAACGGTTGAGATTTGATTTTCTTTTTGAAAATTTTATTCTTTGAGATAGAGTTCATTGGTAAGTAAAACCACTTCATAGGTCCAATGATTGAGATTTGGTTTCTCGTTTGAAAATTTTCTTTAGACAATGACAACATCTTTGGGGTTATTTTTGGTACTTTCCACCCTGGTGCTACCTAAAGGGAAAGTATCCAGCCACTTTTGAAAATAGGTCCAGTGGCTGATTTCTTGTATATCTTTCTATACGCTTCTTTCCTTTCCTTTTTCGCCGTTTACGGCACACATATAAGTTCGTCTTTAATCTTTTTCCTATCTCTTTCAATCTAAATTTATAATAATTCATATCTTCATAGCGGGTGAACGAACCACTTTGCAACATATACCATTTCGACATTTAATCTCTTTAGCCCTTTTTAAAGCAGAATATGCATAATACGTTTAAGAAGAAACCTTACATATATAAGGCATGTTCCTATATGCCATCCCTTTTTGGGCCATAATTTATAACATCCATTCTAATTATGAATGGCGGTTATCCTGGCCATTAGACCCGTCCCGGTAAATGAGAATTCTCTTGGATTTCTCCATCCATTTAAGGTTGGATCCAATTTCTTTTGGTCCTTCAAATATTAATTCTCCTATATGCCATCCTTTTTGAGTCATAATTCATAACATCCATTCTAATTATGAATGGCGGTTATCCTGTCACCAGATCCATGCCGGTAAAACTTTTCGATTTGTTGGTCGAACCTCAACATCTATAAACAGGTATCCCGCCATTAGACCCGTCTCGGTAAATGAGAATTCTCTTGGACTTCTCCATCCATTTAAGGTTGGATCCAATTTCTTTTGGTCCTTCAAATATTAATTCAGTTTGGAGAATTATTTCCTAGTTCTTTTAAGTAAAGTAGGGACTTTACTCCCTATATTTTGACGTCAAGTTCCACCTTAGTCAACATATCAGTATAATTCTGAAGGTCTAACACATTTGTGTAAGTTTTAGAGTAATAATTTGGATTTGAGATAGTTTTGAGTCTTTGAGTTTAGGTGTCTGGGTAAGTCTCGACGGGTTCTTGAGTAAGAATGGCCGCACAGTTCCAGTACCACTTTGAGTCGTTCAGTAGAGAAATTTAGTGACGTAGGTCTCAGTAGAGGGAAATCTTGGAAAATTAAATCTGTCTCACTACTGATACTTAGCGTTTGCGTTAAAGAATTTTGAGAAATAAAATCCGAGTTGGAGTTTCAGAATTTCATCTATTCTTGTGTTTTTGATAACCACTTGACTGAATCTTGTTGAATAATTTGGACGTTTTTGGAAAACAATTTTGACATTTTTGAGTATAGATAATTTAGATATCCCGATTTTGACATTTTTGAGTATAGATAATTTTAGATATCCCGATTTTGACATTTTTTGAGTATGAATATCTTCGATATTTCGGTTTTGATATTTTGAGGTATGAATAATTTTGACTTGGAGGTATCCAGATCAAAATACTTTGAGTATGAACAATTTTGACATTTGACCCGATTTAGACGTCTTGGAGTTTGAGGTATAAGTAGAACTCTTAGATTTAAAATTTCTTTAGGCTTTTCTATGTAGAAATTTAGTTTTGGCTTTTTTAGATTTCTCTATGATTTCCTTTGTTAGGAATCATATTTCACTCCAAAGTCGTTAGGACGTTATTCTTAACTAACTAACGATCAAGGAAACCTTTTAGCTTTTGACGTTAAATCTCTAGTCGCAGGGAAACGCACTAGAGGGGTGTATTTTGGCATTTCCGGCCTCATAAGCGGAGAATTGCCCTGTCGTCTAGTCAGCTGCTTAGCCCCCAGCTGATGAAGTAGGTGGTATTGTCTGGCGACATACCGACCATAGGGGCCGAATCTTTATGTCTTCGTCATCCTGGCAGTATTGCCAACTCACGAGTTTCGGTCACTGAATTTCCTTGAGGTGTTCAGGCAGACCCAACTCCTTGATTTTTGTGTGTAGGACGAAGTCGGTAATCGATTGACGACAGCCGGAGTTTCTCTAATGGAGAACTCTGTTTCACATAATTTTAGTTTTATTTTATGGATGAGTACGGTGTTGGAGGTTATTGGTTCTGGTATAGTCTGTTCAACCAGAGGTTAGGGAAAATATTTAGCTTTCTTTTGAAAAATCTTTAGTTACAAGGTAGTGTACTAGAGGGGTGCATTATGTCATTTCCAGCCTTATAAATGGAAAGGGCCTGCCGTTTAGTCAGTTGTGGAGCCCCCGACTGATGAAGTAGGAGGTATAGTCTTGCGACATGCCAACCACAGGGGCCAATTATTTGAGCTTCGCTACATAGGCAAATATTGCCACCATAAGAGTTTTGTCCTTTTGAGTCCCTTTGTGTTCTCATAAGACTCAACTTATTTTGATAAGTTATGTGTAGAGCGGAGTTAGTTTCCGAATAACGGCAGTCAGGTTTTCCTTTTGGGAGCCTGTTTAACCTAGTTTTAGTAACCAGAGTCCTACTGGCGGTTTCCGAGGTCAGGGCTCGCCCATATTGCTTTGTGTTTGAAACATGGAGTGTTTAAAACTTGTTCTTTCTGTCTTTTCTTTCGGTTTGTTGGGATTTGTTGATTGTTGATTCGAGAGGAGTTCTCTCGGAAAAGTTTCTTGTGGAGACTTTTCCTTCCTTTTTACAAGGGGGGGTGTGCAGCGTGCCTTGCACGCTACGTTTTCTTTTTCAAAATTTTAATTCTCGATTTGGAATATTTTTATAAAGTTCAGAAAAGTTATGATTGACTGTACATTTTCGCTGATGTAGGAGGCTGTATTAGGCAAAGATCACGAACGAACACCTGACAGCTATTAAGAAATCCTTGTCTTTGTTATTTAAGTAAGACGTAGAAAACATGTCTGGTCGATTTTCTGTCCCGGTTCTGGGTTTTCAGAGTTTGAAAAGTATATCATCTTATGCGAATTAATTTTCCGCGTCTAATGAGACCACTCTCATCTTGCTACTCAAGATTTCCGATTAGTTATCCAGATAAAACCTAAAAGATTATTTCTTTGGGTGTGGGTTAAAAAAACATGAAAGGATAGTTGAGGAAACATATAAAAAAAACTTGCGTTTTGTTCTGGGACACGACAAGCCTCGAGTATAAGCGGATTCACGATTGTGAAGTTTAAGTTTGGATATAGGGAGAACGGGAGAGGTTGGTCGTACTGCCGAGGGTGTACTAGAGTATATGAGAATCGATCCGTCAATGTCGCGTGCGAGTTTTAAGTGTTGCATACTGTCGATGATGATATTTGGAGTGAAAGTGGGTCACCAAGTTCGGTTGGACAGTGGTTAAGGCGCATGCGATAGCGTCATCCCAAAAAAATTATAAAGGGAGGTAAAGGACGCTTCAGGTTCATTTTTCGGTCTTACTGCGGCAGATCATGTAGCCTGTCTACAAGTTCGTAAATTAGTATTAGTCCCTTGTGTAATGGTGAAGTTGTTTCCGTGAAAGATGCAGTCTTACGTGAGTAATCTTTTGAATTTAATTTTGGTCACCATAACTAATGTTCGCTTTCTTGTCTTTACAGACAAGGGACGTGGTTTTGGATTTACGTACTACTAGATTAAGTTTTTGAACGTAGTCTTGGACGTAGTCTTGGACATAGTCTTGGACGTGGGTTTAGACGTAGTTTTGAACGTAGTTTTGAACTTTAGTTTTGATTTACTTTTGAGTTTCAAGTTCTAGAATGTTAGGTCCCGACTTCCAGTTTTGATTTTTAACTACTAATTTCCGATTTCCAGTTTTTGATTTCGATCTTTGAATTTCTAAGTTTTAACTTTTGATTCCTGAATTTTAATTTCGAACTTCTAGTTTCTGAGTTTTGAGTTCCAACTTTCAATTTTCTAATTTACACGAAAGTTTACATAAAGATTCGATCATGTGGAGGCTTAGGTAGGTACCTACCTAGGTAGGTATACTAACCTGTGTGAAGGGTGATATTTGAGGAAGCTTGGAAAAATAAAGAAGAGTGGTGGAGTTTAGTTTGGAGACATGGAAGGTTTCATCAGGCAGAGGTCCTAGCACTTTGATATTTGGTCGTCACAAGGTAGCAGGGAGAGCAGTCCAGCTCATCCGGCACCTGGATCACCAACCAAGGGGTGCTAACACCAGCACAAAGGCAGTTCCAGTAACCATGCCGGCCTATGCTTTGATCATCGCGCTTAATTAGGTTAGAGGAACCTTAGTTCGTCAGTTTTGAGATGGAGTTTTGAATAATAAGGTATGTCTTTATGAGTGAATAAACTTTTGCTATTTTCCGACAATCCAGAAAATTAAATAAATTCAAGTACAGTGTTTAATTGATTTCATCACCTATGACTTTCTAAGTGAATCTGATTTTTGATAATATGTTATGAACTTTTATTGTGGTCAATGAGTGACTAATGTAATGGTTATGTGTAAAAATAATTTATTAAATTTATCGTGTGTGTTTAGGATTTTGAGTTGGAGATGATCATTTTGCAAATTAAATTTTGAATTTCAGATTTTGTAGGTAGATACCTGTTTTTATATTGAAACTTTTGCTTAAGATAAATTTAAATTTTTGAGAAATAATCTCTGATCTAACTCCAAGTTCTATTCAGAATCATACCTATGTGTTATAGTTTAGAAATTGTTTAATAGAATTTGAGCTTTGGAAATTTTTATCTGAACCATTGAAATGATATAGGTACCTATCTTGAATTTTAGTCAAGTAAGTTTGATATTATTGGTAATAAGGTAATATTTATGTTTGAATATTTGAGTCAGGATTACTGATTTTAATTATTAAATTGATTGTTGATATGTAAGATCTATTGGTGATTGCCAGTCTATTGTACTGATGATGAAATTGATTTTAATAAATCTTTGTATTAAAATTCAACAATTTTAGAGTTTTGAGTATCAACCCTCCTCATGTTCTTTTAAATTATTTATTCAATCAGTAGAGTAACATCAAGAATAAGGCGATATATCCTGGTATATTTTGGTGAGGTTTATTAATTTTTGGTTATTGTTTTTAAAATTGTTAGGAGTTACTACGGGTCCAGTCTGGTTCGGTGAATGCTGGATTTTCCAGAGGAAGGCCACATTTATCTGTCCCGGGCTGGATAATCACAACGAATCTTTTGTTTAAGTTTGGTTTTGGTTTGATACTTTGAAATTTTAGACGATCACTTTTCAAAATTTAAAATTTATTTTCTTTCGACATTTAGAATATTTGGGTGGGGCATTCGAAATTTGATATGTCCTACTCGACAGGCCAATGTGGCTAATGTTACAAATTTGCCTAGTCACATTGAGATCTGTCAATAGCCACCTCCTTCCTTTCGGGGTTAAGGTAAGTGAATTATTATTTTTTTTATTGTTCAACTTTTTGAGTGGGAATAAGCGAGGGGGAGGAAGGCTCCACAATGAAGAATTCTTCAATCCAGTGGCGGAGATCTGGGCTTGTTCTTACCTTTTTAAATAAATAATGCCTACGCCACTGACTTTAATGCAAATTTGATATTTTTGTTAGATACCTCATGTTGTTTAGAGAAGAAAAGTCATTCTACGTTTTTGTTGTAGGACTCACTGTTTTCAAGATATTCCACAATGTTGGCACTCATGCAAGCTTTTTGTAATGCAATGCTGTTCAATAACGATCACAAAAATGATTCACTTCTGGAAAAACTCAATATAGTAGGATTAACTTTAAAAAGTCAGATGTGACGTCACACTAACCGTCCGAATTAATATTTTTAATTTCACCAGAAAATGTCAAACAGTTAAATGTCAAGTTGTGAACGAGCATAAATTATTGAAGGAATCATTCAAACAACGAATTGAACCGCTTACGTCAGTTTGAGAGCCACTGACAACTACAGAAAATTTATTCACGTAATGACACTCTATCTTTTGTGCTGTCAATTTAATTCTCATTCAAAGCCAATGTTGACGTATACTTATTTATGCGGGATGGAGTGTTTAGACAACTGAACGGTTGCTATAAAAACCACGTATATGAAACAAAATAAATCGAACTATCAAAAGGATGTGTATTCTTAATCGATACGTATGACTTTTTAGACTTTATTGGACTATAGCATTGATTTTTATGATATTTTACCTCGTATACGGGTTCCTACATTGTGAAGTATCTCGGAAACAGTGCGTCCTACGACAAAAACGTACGATGACTTTTCTTCTCTAAACAACATGAGGTATCTAACAAAAATAACAAATTTTCTTTAAAGTCAGTGGCGTGTAAATTATTGATTAAAAAAGGTAAGAACAAGCTCAGATCTCCGCCACTGGATTGAATAATTCTTCATTGGGAGTATCAGATCATGTACTTCAATTCGCACAACTACTGTTCAAAATTTCAAATTATTCCAATCAGCCAATTTTTATATTTATGTATTTCAAAAATACGATTTTTTTTTTTAATTCAACACCCTGTATTTTCTTAACGAAGCATTTCCGGAATATAGTTCATAGAGCAATCTCAATCTCATATTATTTTGCGATTCTCTATCGTTCCCTAGAGTTAACAAGGTAAAACCTGAATCACCCTGTATACAAAATTTATATTATAAAATCACAAAAATCACTTCTGAGGGAGTGCACTTCCCCCTTTAAGAACAACGAACAACGTCTTTGTTGTAATTAAAGGCCTCATTCAGCTGATAACTCCGTAACTTTTGCTTATAATAAAAAAACAAAATTTTACTAATTTTCTAAAAAATGCCCTCTTTTTATTTTTTCTATAGTTATGCCATAGTGGCAAAATCGCTGTTAAAAAATAGTCAAAATTTTAATAATTTTTAATGCTCGGCAATTGTCGCTTAATTATTGTAATTTTTGCACGTCCTATCGAAAAAATTGAATTGTTTGAAAACTTTTGATTGCCTTTTTATTATTTTATTTTTCTTATTATTTATTATTTATTAATTATTTGTTTATATTTTATTTTTTATTCATTATCCTTGTAATCATTTTAGCGTTGAAACATGGAACGGGTTTTTTATTTCACATTTTATAACAAAATATAATATTATCAAAATTTATAAAATTTTAGTATGCCGGTAATTTTGTAAATGCAAACTTTTCCCTTCGTTGAATCAAAATGCATAGAAATACACTTTACAATTGATGCGCAAGAAGGTTCCAAAAAATACCTACCTACCTTTCAGGGAAAATAAGTTCTTTGCCCAAAGAGGCTCGGTATCCTCTAATATAACATTTTGATGATCTTGAAAATGATCAAAATCTTTGACAGTTACTTGTTTCAAGAGATCGAGGTCTTTAATCAGCAAGCTTGGTTTTGTGAAGAAATACACTCCATAATATCTAAAAAAAAAATAATAATAATAATAATGATAATAAAAAATTGGTAGAAATGATAAAAAATAATTCTTACCTATTTTGCCCTGCGTTAAAGTAGGCATCTTCCATTGATTTAAAGAAATTAAATTTTTTTAAAAGCATTCCTAAGTCATTTTTGTAATTGTGATCATCTTGTGGAACTCCCAATCTTCTCCAATGGTTGTATGATTTATTTAATTGCAGATAAATTACAAAAATTATACCGCAAATCAGTATCACCCACAGTAACATTATATTTTGATTCTATTTTTTCTAAAAATAAAACATTTATTTATCCACATGTATTACCTACACTAAATCTCCATGGGCATAAAATGAGAGCAAATTTGATAAAAATATTATATCGATAATAAATAGAAGAGCTGCTTGTTCAGGTATTTTATACAAATTAAATTTTCGGTACACTTACCTAACAAAATTTAGCAAAAAATCGTTTGCAGTTTAGTTGACAACAGAGATACTCTTAATAACATGAACGAAATTTCAATTGTACCCAAATAATTGATTTTAATTTGTTTCATTGAAGAGGAATGTAGGCGGAAATAATAAAAGAATCTAATAGACTAACAAGTAGATATTTTTTGCGGACAAAGTTATAATGCCCACTCATGAAATAATCAACAAGATAACAGGTTGAATGTCAATAATACCGCAAAACTTTATTTTTGTTTGTCTAATAATGACTATGTGATAATTACGTAATAAATATCATTTACTCCAACGTTAATCAGCACAAATTACGCAATTTTTCATTATATCGTCAAGGATTTCAAGTCCGGTCTGTAATAAAATCTGTTATTATTGTTATTTTGATAGAGATAGATATACGATCTCCATACATGTTCAATGGTTTTTAAGCTGCGTAGGAATTTCAGCGTTTTCATGTTCTATTTTCGCTGAAATAGGTAGGTAGGCACCTATACTAAAGATTATAACAGGGTAAAAGTCTGCCGTTTAATTTAATGAAATGCATCTTTACTAGAAGTTTCCATCCAGGGTCCAGTGTGCCAGCATTTACACTCGGATGAGGTCCCCCCATGGGAGAAGTGAAAAGCTCACGGTAGAATTATACTATCTAAAAGCAGGCCAGCGAACAGGCACTTATAGTAATAAAAGTGCGCAGTAAATTTTATGACCCAGGTAAAGACGCCTTGTTCTCTACGTCCAGCCCTTCTTATTGGATACCTGGATAAGGTAGCCAATAAGAGGGGCCCATACCAAGTATAAGACGTGCTTACCTGGATCATGATATCTACTGCGCCCTTTTATTACTATACCATCCTTTATTGGTATTAAAGGAAGTGCGCCCACCCAGTTGGGCGATACTAACAGCTACAATTTTGTGCGTTCACATCACACCGTTACGTATGTTGATCAAAAGTCAGGTAACTTCTTTACAACACTCATTCAAACTGATGAAATTGGTGCCTTTATGACGAGATGGTAAATCACGTATGTAATGAAACTCACAATAAGTCCATGCGTGTGCTTCACTAGGATTTGTGCCGTTTGTTTGTGTTACGACACTGTAGCATGCTCTAGTCAGCATCTTCTTAACTGAACATTCACTGGCTCCAAGCTCCAGCAGCATCGTCTTTAGAGCCTTATGCTCGTTCGTGTGGAGTACCCCTCCGAGGAGACCAAGAGTCACCTGCCACCAGAGTTTGAGTGCCAGTTCGTTCACGAGGTTATAGCGTCTCTATGAACGGATGAGTAATTTTTGTGGTTGATGTCCTCCACTATGAGTTGTGACAGTACTTGGATCTTTTGATGCCATCCTGTACAGTATAGTTCTGGAGCTGTATCTGGAGGCTATAGTGGGATCGACACCTTGACAGAAACGTCTTCGGGTGTTTGGGTGCACCGTAATATCTGGTTTATTGTTGTGGTGGAGCCGCTTATCTGTTAAAAGGTTCTGGCCCGCTCTAATTCTGTATTTTACAGAGTTCCGGCTATCGTGTTTAGAGTTCAGTAAACTGCCTTGCCTAATTAGAGGTTCCTCGTAACATCGTCTGGTGCTTCGGTTGATTCCAGGATAAGCTTTATTAGCCAATGAACGACGACCTGATCATGACGGGTAATGAATTTGGAGGGTTTACAAGACGATGCTACGTGGTAGGCGGTTTCCCGTTCCTGGCAGCCTCCCTTCGTCTCTGTTCGCGCGGAGTCAGAACAGTAACAGTTATTCTTCCGCTGCCGCGTTGATGAGCGCCGATAGCTTGCTGGAGTCAGTAAACAGGTTCTAGAATAAATCATCCGGGAACTAGATGATGTCGCTATGCTTCAGGATCATTTTGGGATAGATCATTGATTTCACCTAGCCGCATTTCCGTTTTTCTTAGTCTTTCCCTTTTTATCTCGCTGATGCATTTTTTCACTGCGTTGGCCTCGTTCAGAAGGTTGATGGTGGCTAGATTAATGAAGTCAAACTCCGGGGTTGGCTTCATTGCAACCAGCTTGGGAGAGTCTTTTCAATCTATTCCTGGCCTCTTCCATCTCGGGCGGGTGTCGCATATGAGGTAGGCGTCTCCACCTCTATGCTGCGAAACCCTGAGCTTCCTAGTTGGTTTTGGAGGTATGCTCTCTAGTTTGAGGTCGATCTGGTCTTGATATTTATCTTCAGGTCCAGCTCGCGCGTCTTGGCAAGAGTCGATTGGATGCGTTCTTTAGGCTGTATATTTCCAAAGACATGGGTTGCTGCCGGAATGATACTCGAGTTGATGACTCGTTTTTGACAAGTTGTGAGGTGTGAAGACAAGATATCGTTGGTTTTCTTGATCACCTTTCTCTCTAGATGCGTCGTAGTTTTTTGCCGTGTCCTTATCCAGCTGAACTATGCCCAGATATTTGTAGCCGTCACGGACTGTGGAAGATATCCATCCCGGATCTCTGAGTGATTTTTCGCATCGTGAGCCACATTTCGCATCGTTAAGCTAGAGGAGGCCCATTTGGTTGGACTAATCTTTGATGACTGATGACATGCGATCATCCGAACGATGGACTGATTGTTTGGGACATGGCATTTACTACATTCCATGTAGGCAATTAGCTCGTGTCTGCCCTTAGAGAGTTTGTTAACTTGGAGGTCTTCATTGATGGTATTAATCACTCTAGCAGTGCCCAGGACGAAAAGAAATGGGCTGAGGGGGTCGCCCTGGTACTCAGAAATTTATCGCTCTTCGAGCTCAGGCTGACGTTGAGGTTCCACTGTTCCATGGCGCTTTTGAAAATCTTGTTTGCGTTCCCTGAGATGGGGAGGACGTCCGTGAGCTGCCGAAGGACCTGGCGGCTCATGCTGTCGAACACCGTTCTAAGCCATACCATGCTGTATGGTGGTTGCGACTATTCAATTTGGCGGTGGCGGGGTAAGACTTGTCTAGTAGGAGGCCATGCATGGTTCCCCATACCTTGAATCTCGATGTTTGTTCTCTTGGGATTAAGTCTTCGGGGAGTGTCTCTTTTATCAGATTCAGGATGAGGACCTTGGTCAGCACTTTGTATTCTGTGTTGAGGAGGGCGATTGGACTATAGTTGGCGGGATCTGTCTTGTTGCCACTCTTGTGCAACAGGATGAGGTTGCTCCTCACGTGTTCCCTGGTTAGATGGTATTGACCGGTGACAGCCTTATGGGAAATGGTCTCTAGGTATAGGATCTTGTCGCCGGAAAAGCTTGTACGGGTCTGGGATTTGACCTCACTTTGACCGTAATAACTGGCTGTCCGGGACACAGAAGTGCCAATTCTCTTCGACCAGACGTCGATCCCCGGTGTGTCCATCTTGGGAGCTGTTGCTCGAGACAAGGAGCGTGGTAGGGGAGTTTTAAAAACTGATGAATGTGGAAAATAAATTAAACCGCTCATTCTATTTTCGACTAGAATAATTTATTTATACAATAAATAAAATATGAGAACATAAAAAACATAAAACAAAAACAGTAAAGTAGGTAGTACAAAAGATTTAAATTAAGAACTCTTATTTCTTCTGCTAAAGCTCAACCAGAACCCGTTTTTGGCATCCAAATTTCCAAAAGAAGGCGAGATCTGGATCGGGATGTCTGTTTTCTCGTTAACTTTAATCTCAAATTCACGAAGAAGACAGAAGAAGATCGACTTAGCTTCCAAGAGAGCAAATCTTGACGCGATACAATTGCGTGGACCGTGTCCAAAAGGGATAAAAGAGCAAGGCGTTATGTTTGCCTTGTTTTCGTCATTAAATCTTTCCGGGTCGAATTTATCAGGATTTGGGTAATACTTTGGATCGTGGTGAATACCACCAATCGGTATGAAAAGAAGATCACCCACTTTGAGGTGCAACGGCTTTTCTCCAGGTTTTTTTGGTTCGATGGTGTAGGGTTTCGTTACACTGCGATCTACACCTCCAGTTGGAGGCCATTTTCTGAGCGTTTCTGAAATTTCGCAAAAACAAATCAATTATTGTTTCAGTAGGTACTAAGTTGTGCTAAGAAATTAATAATTAAAGCGAGACTCACCAGAAATAACCATGTCGAGGTATTTCATCTTCAGAAGAACTTCATATGTTAGTTTTCCGTTGCAGCTCTCCCAAGTCTCGTCGATTTCTGCCGCGAGTCGATTTTGAATGTCAGGATTAAGTGATAATTCGTACGCAGTAAAGCACATTAGCGAAGAAACTCCATCGAAGCCTGCTAGGAAAAAAATTAGAGCCTGTGCTGTAATATCGTCATCGCTTAGAGAATGTTTGATTATTTTGTCATTTCTTCCAACTTCGGATTCTTGAACTGTTGCAAAACCAGTATCAACCTCTTCTTTGCTCTCTTCGTATTTCAGGCCGTGTTTGCTGGCCTCCATCAGAAGATGAAGCATATCTGGACGGATGATATTATTTTTCTCTCTCATCGTTAATGTTTCTTTTATAAGTCTTCTAAAGAAAGCTTTCACTTCTTTTTCAAAAAGTTCTATTGGCATGATCTGAAAAATGTATATTAATCATTATCTAGCTGTTAATTAATTAAAGAAACTGTTAATTTTTTGTCAACCTAATTAAGAGTGTCTTGAGATTGAGGAATTTTAAACCGGTTAATCTTTAGATCAACCCACTTACCTTCTGAAATGCAGGAATTGACATGATAAGTAATGTTTTCATAGAATTCCAGAAACTTGTTTTCGTAAATGACATTAGCTTCTTTCCCATTTCAAAAAATTCGTTATTTTTCTCTGCCAAAGAGTCAACTTTTATGCCGAAAGCAACCGACGCAATCACGTCGTTGGTGAATCTCGAAAAGACATCTTTCAGTTCCAAACAGTTCAGTTCTTCATCTTTGCGATCTTTAAAATATTGAACGAAATTCTGGGCAGTTTCTTCTATAAGAATGAACATCGTTCTCATTTTGCCACCTGTAAACGATGGACTCAGAGTCGCTCTCATTTCTTTCCATCGCTGACCTGAAACATAAGATTTGTATAACAAACACACTGTCCAAAATTGTAGAGATCGTGAATCCTCAAGCTTCAAGATATTTTGAGGTCGGATACAAAAATGGAAAGCTCATCATCTGGCCACCTTCTTTATAAATATAGGTCTAAGTGACATTGACAGATAATCTGCTAGTCATATTATGGAATTGGCACTGTGAAGAAAAGTTCAGGCAACGCAACCTTGCAAAAATCTTTTGATCCCTCCCCATGGAACCCTTTGTGGAATGAGAGAAAGAGGACTTATGGATCAATTCTTAATCTTTGTTATTTAATTATGAAACCAATTGACTTAAAATCCTCATTTACTGGTACTCGGCGCCAAAACGCATTGTGTTAACGTTTCTCCAATGGTATGTATACTTTATCAAGAACCACATCTTTTATAATAAGAAATAATCGTTCAAAGTATTAAAGGGTCATTGAAAGTATCTGCAGGACCTCTTCTAGGTTGATTCATCTGCAGCCTAGCTGCCAGTTTTTCCTCGGGCACTCAGTGCCCAATCAGAATTACTTTGTTGTGTTCAGTTAGACCAATGATAATGAAAACCTTAAAGTACTTCCAGGCCAACTTTGATTAGTTCCTAGAGCAAGCAGTAGCCTTACTTGCTCGATGCCTGATTTTTGAAGAGGATATAGAATTATTCCACTTTCTTCTCACACTCCGGTAATTCCACTCGCCGGAATATGTTCCTAGTTACAAAGCCAGGTTAAATCCACTATTTGTACCACTTGCCCGAATTCTTCCCAATAAATTTGAATATGGCTTTATAAATAAAACTTTAGGCCTCTTTTTTTTACTTTAGAACGCAATTCAAGGTCAAAATCTGCGATGACACCCGATTTATTTTTGTAAACCCGTATAGTTTGGTTCAGCTTGTAAGCCCCTATTCGTGCCTCGCTCTTTCTTCTGTATATGCAAGAACAAGTAGGTCCGTCCAGTAAGGTTCCCAAGGCCGGTGATGTGGTGGTAATGTTTCTGTTATGCTTATGCCTAACATGATGCGAGTAAGATTTATAGGGACTTTAATCTTATTAGCCTTCTGACTGAAATTTAGTGTCAGTCTAATCGCACATCTCATAATAACCATAATGAGTGGTTTTCCCCCCAACGCAAATACACCCCAAAATAATTTATATTTTAAATATGATCTAAACAATATCTTACCTTTCAAGGAAAATAAGTTCTTTGCCCAAAGCGGCTCGATATCCTGCAATATAACATTTTGATGATCTTGGAAATGATCAAAATCTTTGACAGTTACTTGTTTCAAGAGGTTGAGGTCTTTGATCATCAAGCTTGGCTGTGTAAATAGATACACACCATAATATCTAAAAAAAAATGAAATGATAACGATAATATCCCAGGCAATTTATTCATGATTCCTTGCAAAAAGTAATCTATTTATGATTTTTTGATATGTTGTTAGGACCATTGCTAGAAGTAAAAAAACAATTTTGCACCAACGAAAGCCTTGTGAGTTTTCCGTGATCCAAACCATGCGCTTGAGCAGAAAAAATAGTGCGATAGCTTTCAAAGAATATAAAATTTGCTGCAATTTATGTCTAAATTTATTATTGTAGCTTAAGTAGTGAATGGTTCTCTTAATGGGGAACCAAATGTCTCGGCTAAGGACGAAAAACTTGTTCGAAATCTAGACGAAGGACCAGGGTGCAGGATACACAGGGAGTACCGCAGAAATATGAAGTACCGCGGGGATCTATATTTGGGACCTCTTCTCTTCATAATTTATGATCAATATGTATAGGAGAAGATAAATTAATTTTTTATGTTGATGATGCAACTCTGTATAGACATCATATAGAAAGTTTGGAGCGCGCTGAGGAAAATACTAGAAATTTGCTGGAGGCACAATGTCTGAATAAAGATTATGAAACTCAAAAAATCACCATGACTATGACTAGGTTGACCGAGTTGCGACCACAGGTCAAGTTGTTAGGAATAAGCATCGATGCTCGTCTCACTTGGTCTTGTGTATATGACAGCATCTAAGATATCTGAAGGTGTTTTTGCAATTAAAAGACTAGTTAGGTCTGTCAGGTCCTTAAGAGGTCCTGAGGACTGCATATTTTTCTCTTATTCGGTCACATCTTGGCTTTGACCTGTTGTTGTGGAAGGATGCATCCACTGCTGAAGTAATATTCTTGTTACAAAAGAAGGTTGTGAGGATAATAGCGAGTGCAAAGTACAGGGTGAGTCATTTCAATCTTCGGACCCGGATATTTTTGTTGGTAAGCCCGATACAAAAAAAAAAAAGCACAGACAAAAGTTGTTCAAGACAATGGGGGTCATCTCACTGTACTGATGACTTTGACCTTGTGAACCAATTTCATGGTTATTTGAAGGTGAAGGTTGTTTTTTTTTAATACTTTTAATACTTTTAATTACTTTTTGAGTTATAAACAACTGAAAATCTCAGTTTCTAATTTTAAAAGCAGTGTACATCTGAAACGGTTCAAAATATCGGAAAACAGCTTACTACAGTCCCTATCCTAATTTTTCATGTAGTATCCTCACCATGCAAGACTCTCATTATGAACCAACAAACAGAGACGAAGTAGTGAGCAGGCATCCTTGGCAAGAAGTAATAACGAAAAAGAGAAAACGCTCTCTTACATCCAAACCAACGGAAGATATAACACCGGTAATAACGACAAACAGATTCGAAACGTTAGCACAGACAGAGACTGATGAACCGACAATTGATAACAATCCAAGCCTGCATGGATCGAAATCAACATCAGATCCCCGAGAAAAAGAACAAAGACCTTCTCCAATTTTTATTCATGGTGTGAAAAATTACAATGCCATGTGTGACAACCTGTCTAAGGTAATTGAAGAGGAAAGATACTTTACAAAATCGCTATCAAACGACACCGTGAAAATAAACACCACCACCATTGATAATTATAGAAAGCTCATCAGACATCTCATTGATGAAAACATAATACACCATACCTATCAGATCAAGCAGGAAAGGGCATACAGGGTGGTAATACGAGACTTACATCACTCCATACCTATCCAGGATATCAAAGAAGAATTAAAAAAGGTTGGACATGAAGTGCGAAATATAGTTAACATAAGACATAGAGTTAGCAAACAACCGTTGCCTATGTTCTTCGTCGATCTTGAACCTAAAGAAAACAACAAGGAAATATATAAGCTAGAATACTTACAAAATACAATAATAAGAGTGGAAGCACCAAGAATTAAAAATACTATCGTTCAATGCACCCGATGTCAAGACTACGGACATTCGAAAACATACTGCAGAAAGCCTTTCAACTGCGTCAAATGTGGAGGTTCACATGATAGTCTAACTTGCAGCAAACCAAGAGACTCTCCAGCTGTATGTGCATTATGCAGCGGTAACCATACAGCAAACTATAAGGGCTGCACAGTTTACCGTGATATCAGAGCTAGAAGATTTCCTACTCTACAAAATAATAGGGCATATAACAAAAACACCCATTGTGATAGATCGAAAAATATCGATCATCAGTTGAAAATAATTTCTTTCATTTTCTTGATAATATTGAAATGAAAAGAATGAATAAATTGAAGGATATAGTAATTTGAGTCAAAGCGAGCGTCTGGCTGAAATAAAGGCGGCAGTCAGACGTGAAAATATGCATTAAGTATATGGGAATAATTAATAATACGAGCTCACACGGGTGGTAGGAAGTTGAGTCGTCAGTATTATAACAAAACGCGATATCAGGTTGTTCTGCAACAATGTTGCTCTTTATTCACCGCCGCTACGAGTGAGAAAATAGAACGAGAGTCATTAAATAATAGCTGGGACAGGAGGTTTAATATAAAAAAAAAATCATGAACGTGAGGTGCAAACAGAGGGCACGCGGAAAGAAATTAAGAAGGGGAAGCGAGGTATTAAATAGAGGAAAAAAGGGAGTAAGCGTCACTCTTTTAACTCTTTTAGTCAGTACGAGTATGCGTACGAGTTCCGAGTTCCAGTTAGTTTTTAGTTCTCACTTTTGACTTTGACTTTTACTTTTTAGTCGGTCGGCCACTTTTTACGTTACTCACTAACTGACTTACTCGCTCGGCGTCAGTTTTTCGGAGTTTTGTGGCCAGTCTCGGTGTCAGTGTTAGTTCAGTTGAGGAGTTTTGTGGGGTCAGTTCCGAGTTTTCCTGGTCAGTTCCGCGGCATTTCGTATTTCACGAGTTACCAAGTTTTAGTTGAGTTTTAGTGATGGGACCAAGTTTTAGAGTTTAGAGTATTGAGCAAATGTAGGTACCAAGGGTGGGTGATGAAGGGTTAGAGTCCCCGGGATATAATAATTGATGAAGGGTTAGAGTCCCCGGGATATAATAATTGGTGAAGGGTTAGAGTCCCCGGGATATAATAATTGGTGAAGGGTTAGAGTCCCCGTACATAATTGGTGGAGAGTTAGAGTCCTTGGGGATATAGTTGAATTTTGAAAATTGAGTCAAGTTAGGTAGTCGGATCTGTGTTCCGAGAAAATAATTAATTGGGTAATAGAACTCGAATTAGGTGTCGTACCGTGAGCGTGCGAAAACGTGTTGAACTGTAGTGAGTGTCATTTAAAGGATTACTTGAAGAAATCACCCCTCCAACTTTCTAATGTAAGTGTTAATATGTAAGAGTAAAAGGGTAGATTACTAATTGTCACAGATGTAGTGTTTTGGCCACTGGAAGCACTCAAAATTGGGAATTTATGAAGTAATGGTTATTGAGAGTATCAGAATGTAAAAATCATAACTAACTTTTAATTTGAGTAAAAAGGTGGAAATAATAAATATAAGTCCCAAACTTGAGTGCTGCTTAAGATGATAATTTAGTTACAGAATGTAGCATTATTTTTATTTGAATTAATTTTCCTGGTTTGGTAACAGTCAAATTATGTAACCATTTGAAGTAGATAAGAGAGGAGAGAGAGTGATGACTAGCGATTAACTATCTGGATCATCCGTCTATCCTCCTTTTCGAAAATTTAAAATTAATAATTTAATAATGCAGAGTTAATTATTTGTATTTTGCAAGTGCCTAAAAATCAAGATAGTAGTAAGGGTAAATCAAGTTTTTTTTTGTAATTCATGTATCAAAATGATTTATTTTATCAATAATAAATTTGTTAAATTTATCTTCTCCTCTTTCATTCAAGAAAATCACACTAGAACCCAACCAGTGTTAAAAATAAATTAGTTTTGTGAGACTCAAGATTTTGAAAATAGAAAATGAAAATATTAAAAGAGAGTCAGTGAAATTGTCAATAGTCAATCAATGAATTAAAATAAGCAAAATAAAGTGAGTCCAGAAAAGGACAAATAAGTACTAAAATTACTGAGCTGGCAATGCCCTATACAGAATGAGAATCAATTTGACTAATAGTATAATATAAGTAAGTATCTAATCAGACGAAAAGAATTTGACATAAGCAAAAGGTGGCAGATTTTCTAAAAATTTCACAAAACAAAAGGTAAGTGCAGATTTTTGAGTTTTTCTTGGATCGTTTTAGCAAGAGCCGCTGTGCATTAAATTGTACAGTGTGGCCCCTACCTATTCATTTCTTTCGAAGCCTTTAACTGACAAACCGCTCGGCCAGCCAAAGGACTATTGTGACACAGGGAAGAATGGAGAGAGTAGTGGGTAGATAAATAAATAAAGAAATTTGTTTATTCGTTTACGTACGTACGCGCGTGCGTGAGCGGCGATTCTCGACGGAAATCTCGCCCGCCCGCGCGCGAAAAACTCTCCCCTTTTTACTCCCCGCCGGTTACACCATAATAACTCAAGTAATCAAAATAACGGCCAGCAGCCAATACAGAAATCACCTCAAACCCCAAGCTATGCTCAAATAACAGCAGGACACCAAAACAATTTAAATGGGACCAATGACCAGTTTGCTACTTTCATGATCGAATTTAAATCTATGTTTACCCAAATGCTTAACCAAAATACCATGATTCTAAATATGCTAACTGCTCTGATTAACAAAATAAACTAACTAATGGCTCCAATGTTGAGAATAGCCGCTTGGAATGCCAACGGCCTAAAAAATCATATACTTCAAGTGATCACATTCCTAAATATCAACAAAATAGACTTACTTTTAGTATCGGAAACTCACGCTACCGAAAATATACAAATAAAAATTCCATACTACAATATATATTATGCAAATCACCCTGACGGAACAGCTCACGCTGGCTCAGCCATAATCATTAGATCAGCAATAGATCACCATGCGGTACAGCCACATATAACTAATAAGATACAGAGTGCCATTGTAAAAGTAAAATTGTTTCCATGGCCGTTAACAATCGGAGCAATTTACAGTCCTCCTAGACATGCCATAACAACCGAAGAATACACCGAATTCCTACTATCACTAGAATCCCGATTCTTGGTTGCGGGAGACTGGAACTCCAAACATACTGCATGGGGTTCAAGGCTGATAACACCAAAGGGACGACAACTGATGCATACAATACAACGGCTGAATCTCAATTATATGTCAACAGGAGAGCCAACTTATTGGCCGACAGACCTAAATAAGATTCCAGATCTATTAGACTTTGCCATAACCAAGGATATATCAGAAATACATAGTGCAATTGAAAGTAACCTAGACCTTAGTTCAGATCACAGCGCCATAATTATAACACTTAGTACTAACGTAATTGGAAAACTCCACGCCCAAAACTTTGCACGAAGGAGACCAACTGGGAAAGCTATCAGAAGTACATCAGCGACAATATTCATCTAGCGCATAGACTGCAGGACCCAATAGAGGTCGAAGAAGCTGTAGAATATATCACTAGACTAATACATGAAGCAGCTTCGCAAGCTACACCAACAAGTAGTAAAGAAACCCCCGAAAAATGCAACGTACCTCTCCACATAAAAAAACTTGTTGCAGAAAAACGAAAAGCTCGTGGTAAATGGCAGAGAACAAGGAATCCTCAAGATAAAACAACACTGAACAGGCTAACCCACCAACTCACCGATGCCTTGAAAGAAAACCGAAACAATGAATTTGAACACTACATTTCCAAATTAACACCCTCAGACAACTCCATTTGGAAAGCCACAAAGAAGCTTAAGCGACCTTATGTCCCAACTCCACCACTTCGAAAAATAGACAGAACATGGGCACGAACTAACGAAGAAAAAGCAAACATCTTTGCAGAATATCTAGCTCAAGTATTTACTCCCTTGCCGTCTAGTAACCCGTCAGCAGATGATGTAATAGAGGAATATCTTAACACTCCTGGACAGCTATCACTACCACCTAGACCAGTCACTACAGCAGAGGTATGGCGAGAGATTAAACGATTGAATACATATAAAGCACCAGGATATGACCTTATAGTTGGAAAACTCCTAAAAGAACTACCGAGAAAGGGAGTAGTACTCTTGACAGTCATCTACAATAGAATCATCAGCCTCAACCACTTCCCACTACAATGGAAATATGCACAAATTATAATGATTGCAAAGCCCGGCAAACCTCCACAGGAAACTAGCTCTTATAGGCCAATTAGCCTGCTACCCATGTTATCCAAAATTCTGGAGAGGCTCCTGCTACAAAGACTAAATGAAATTATACCCAAAAATGAGCTAATCCCAGATCATCAGTTTGGTTTTAGAGAAAGACATTCCACCATTCAGCAGTGTCACAGGATAGTCAACCATGTTAGGGATAATTTAGAGCGAAAAGAAATGTGTGCCTCAGTATTCCTAGATATACAACAAGCCTTCGATAAGGTATGGCATAGAGGACTCCTATACAAGATAAAGAAAACATTTCCAGACAGCATATACCTCACACTCAAATCATACCTCAGCGACAGATTCTTTCAGGTGAAAGTGGAAGATTCTCTTTCTGATTATCGGCTAATAGCCTCAGGCGTTCCACAGGGCAGCGTCCTCGGACCGTACTTATACCTTCTGTTTACTGCCGATGTCCCAACAACTAACACGACCAAAATTGCAACATTTGCTGATGACACAGCAATATTATCATCCGACACCAATCCAGTTAGAGCTTCCGAACAGCTACAAGATCATCTGAACCTACTAGAAAATTGGCTAGACGTATGGAGAATTAAGGTCAACAGTGCAAAATCCACTCAAATAACTTTCACGACAAAACGCATCGTCTGCCCGCAAGTCACCATCTACAATTCTCCAATACCTATGAAATCGGAGGTAAAATATCTGGGACTACACTTAGACCAAAAGCTGAATTGGCGTGCACACATCAAGGCGAAACGACAACAGCTCAATCTAAAATCAAAAAAGATGTACTGGCTTATCGGACGTCACTCCCAGTTATCAATCGAGAACAAACTACTGTTATATAAAGCCATTCTCAAACCAATTTGGACATACGGGATTGAGCTGTGGGGGTGCAGTAAACCATCAAATACTAAAATTCTGCAAAGTTTCCAATCCAAGATGCTGCGAATTATAACGAATGCGCCATGGTTTGTCAACAACCGCACTCTACACACCGATCTAAACCTACCATACATAGATGATGTTGCAAGATCAGTAGCCAGAAAAAGCAAACATCGAAACACCGATCACAGCAATGAGCTAATTGCACGACTATATAGACAACCACTAGCCACCAGAAGACTTAGGAGACAGTGGCCTGAAGACTTAACTGAATAACTAATGGAGACCCATCAGTGGATGGCGCCCAGCTCAGATGATACCTCGAACATCATAACATTTACTAAATACATTGTAATTTTATGTAGATTGTAAATTAGCAATTTAAAAAAAAAAAAAAAAAAAATGTAGTATCCTACTAATGTCCGTATTCATCAAACTTCAAAATATAACTCTGGGGTTATATTTTGAATTTTCTGACAGCTGATTGGTCTAATGCTTAAACCCTACGAACGCTACGAATTTTAAGCTAATGACATGTTCCAAAATATAACCCCAGGGGTTGTATTTATTGATGAATATGGGCCTAGGTGGTTTAAATTTTAATACAGCAGAGTGAAGAAAATTACCAGATTTTTAATCACCCTGTATAAAAATTTCATTCACACAATAGGATACTACACGAAAAATTTGGATAGGATGAAAAAATAAAATAATTATTTTTTATAGTTTAGATGAGTATCAACAAAAAATGAAAGAAATTTTAATTCAGGATTTTTTGTTGAATTACAGATCTGTGTATGTACTTAGCGCCGGGCCTAGCCTATTTGCCGCCTGCGTGCCGATTCAAAATTTTACCCCCCTAGAAATGCGCATTATTTATCAGATTAGGTCAATTTTGCTGCACCGGGGGGTTTGAGGGGTACGGAATATACCCCCGACAATGAGGGTGAGGTCGGGAGAAAATTTTGAAAAAAACAAGTGCGAAAATGTTGATGACACATTCACACTAAGCAATAACTGATTCACACTGATGCGGTACATTTTCGCGTTACGTTTGAAGGACCACGGGTCGCCGGACAATATAGAGCTGAATGGAGTTATAAGGTTAGAGCCAACATCTGCTCAATATGGTCAAAGTCTTCGTTACCTACTTTTATTATAAAACAAGCTGAATCGGGTTCGGCGTTCCGCGGGTAGTCCATAGAATCGCTTTAACGCCGGGAACAAGCCAGTGGCGAGACTGATGGATTACAAAGTTAGTGCAGTGTGGATTCTGAATTTAATACTTGTAGGTAATGTTTTGTAAGACTCCAAAGAAAATTCGCCGCAGGTCACGCAATTGCGCCCCCAAAAGGGTTACGCTCCTGGGCTACTGCCCTATCTAACACTGTGCGGCTAGAAAGGCTCTGATCTATACAGGGTGAGTCATTGATATGGGAAAGCTCGATTGCACCTACACCATTAAAGATATCGAAATGAACCAAAAAATGTTGTAAATGGGAGGGTAAAGTGCAGTTTGTAAAATTATTTTCAGATACACAGGGTGGCCCAATATCGCTGTACGCCATACAACTTTGTTATTTTAAATAGGACACCCTCTATATTATTACATTTTCATATTGTTTGAGAAAAGTCAAAAAGAATGATTTGTAAAGTTGAAGTTTGTAATGAGCGATTTATGAGTTATAAACAAATGAAATTCGCGATTTTCCATTTTCAAAGCAGCTTTTCTTAAAAACAGCTCAAGGTAGAGGAAAACGGCTTACATGTTCCTATCTTAATTTTTCATTTGGTATCCTATCATGTAGCTGAAATTTTTATACCGGGTGATGAAAATAATCAAATTTTTTATCACTCTGTATAAAAATTTCATCCATCCAATAGGACGCCGGATGAAAATTTAAGATAGGAACATGTAAGCCGTTTTCCCATATTTCGAGCCGTTTTCAATATAAGCTGCTTTGAAAATGGAAAATCACGATTTTCATTTGTTTATAACTCATAAATTGATCATTACAAACTTCAACTTTACAAACCATTCTTTTTGACTTTTCTCAAACAATATACAAGTGTAATAATATAGAGGATGTCCTATTTAAAATAACAAAGTTGTATGGCGTACAGCGATATTGGCCCATCCTGTGTATCTGAAAATAATTTTACAAACTGCACTTTACCCTCCCATTTACAACACTTTTTGGTTCATTTCGATATCTTTAATGGTGTAGGTGCAATCGAGCTTTCCCATATCAATGACTCACCCTATATATTGTGGAAAAATGCTCAGGATGTTGCAAGCGCCCCCCGTCCCCCCGTCTATACCGGGGGGTATAGACGGGGGGGTAATAACTAATTCTATCGTGATATTTTGATATTTTTTGTTATTGTTATGAATTATGATTGTATTTTTGCTTCCCCCCGCCCCTCTATGAACTTGCCGCCTTGCCTTGTCGGGCACGCACAGCAGGCCCGGCCCTGTGTGTACTTTACTTTCTTGTTGACGAACCAAATGTAAAAAGAAAATGGTGAAATAAACTTTAGTTTACTTACTTACTATTTTAGTAGACTCCTCTACCAGCTTTTTCAAAAATTAAAAAAACAGTAAAAATCTTTGAAGAGATATTTCAGAAACGACGCTTAAGCTACAATAATAAATTTAGACTTAAATTGCAGCAAATTATATTTTCTTTAAAAACATCCTACCAAAGTTTCCGTAGATCGCATTGTTTATTGGGTGATATTAGGCGCAAAATGGGCAAACATTTAAAAATTTGCGCAAAAGGTTTGTTTTTTTGCATAAACGCAAAATTGGTACAAAATTGATATTTTATTACTATATCTCATTTAATAACTAGGAGGAGTAAACTGCAAAGTATCATTTACACCACTAAAAGTCACCAGATTAAATCACCAGATTTTTTTTGGTGGCAAATTTGAATTGAAACAATAATTATTAATAAGGAAGATAGGACTTGTTTTCGGTGTAGGAAGTCTACTTTTCAGGAGAGACTCACAGCAGTATCACAAATCATTGTGATTTGCATAATATATCAGTATCTGAATGATTTTCTGAATATAAATAGAATGAAATTGAATAATTTATAGATATTTCGAAGAATATTAAGGATAATAATTATTAACATTTATTTTAACAGAAAGTACTTTATTTTAGGCAATACTTATGTGACAAATTTAATGTAACATATAAATATATTTTATGTATGTATTATATAACACATAACATAGTAGATAAAGTTTTTATTTTACATTTAATAATATATAATTTGTGGATAAGTCAATTTTTTCAAAAAGTATTATAAACAGCATTTTTCAGTTTTTGTAGGACCAGATTCAAAGTGTGTTGTTGAAACTAACTTTATCACATACAGCAGTCCCGGTTTGGTCTAAATCCGCACCTTGTTCGATTGGAATATGTTCTTCAATTATTGGTGAAGTACGCATATAGAGTAGTTTTTCCAAAATCTTGTAGGTGACACTCTTTTCTTCCGGTTTCTTTGGAGGAGACATCCTCTCACTTGTACTTGATGTAGGATTATCCATAATGGCACTTGAAACCGTTTGCAGGATGAAAATGGAAAGCCAAAAATAATTTCAAAATTCTGAAAAGGATGTCTGTCCTCTAAAAAGAACTGAATGGGCTTCAAAAAGAACTTATTTGGTTTCGAAATAGCTTTTAAAGAACTTATTTAGAACAACTTATAGGGTTTTGGAAATAACTGATTATAAAACTGATGTGTCACATTCGACGCTGACATTGTAAACAATAATAACACATAACAATAAAAAAACAAGCGCATACGTAGTGTTGAGCGTTGCATAGATTCAATTTCCTGTACAAGTTTTGCTGGGTGTAATTTTGCCTATGAATTGACCAATGAAAAGCATCTTTTTTTGGCGGTTTATTTAAATTTACTCCTCCTAGTTATTAAATGAAGTATAGCTGGTTCTAACAACACATCAAAAAATCATAAATACACGACTTTTTGCAAGGAATCACCTGTTTTCATATAAAATTGTATAAAAAAAGTTAAACAGAAGCTTAGGTACCTACCTATTTTGACCTGCTTTGAAGTAGACATCTTCCATTAATTTGAAGAAATTAAAATCTTTTAAAAACATTCTAAAGTCATCTTTGTAACTGTGATCATCTTGCGGAACTCCCAATCTTCTCCAGTAGTAGTATGATCTATTCAAATGCAGATAAATGGCAAGAATTACACAACATATCAGTATAACCCACAGTAACATATTTGAATTATATGTTTCTTCCTCTTAAAAACTAAACCTAGAATGAGAGCAAATTGTTGAATATCAATAATTATTATTTTAGAAGCTGTTCTGGTATTTTATAATTTTCTTATAATAAGTAATAAATAATAAATTGTATAACTTACTTTAGAAAATTTATTTATCTGGCAACAGAGATACACATACATAGAAACATCAGCGAACTTTCAATTAATGTACGTAAGTACCTCTCTAAATTAAATAAGTGACTTCAATTTTTCTCCTCAAAAGTGAGTGGCAATAATAAAAATACCTACTAGACTAACTAACATAAACACTTTTTGCGAACATGCCCGCTCATGAATTAATCGAAAAGATAACAGGTTGAATGTCAACAATACCACAAAAGTTTATTTTTGTTTGTCTGATAATGACTAAGTGATAATTTAAGTGGATAATATTTATATAACATTAATCGGCTCAAATTACACACATAATTTTTCACCATATGGTCAAGGATTTCAAGTCCGATTGGAACTGGGATCTGTTGTCATTTTACTAAAGTAAAGATAAACATCATTCTTCTACATGTTAAATATTTTTCGAGCTGCGCAATGCTTTCAGCTTTTTTCATAATAAAGCTTTACTTCTGCGACATACCTACCTGTAGATTTGTTGTGCGTTTTTTGAATTATAGCTGACTGTAAAATTTCAAAGATGTATCACAGCGTACAACTGTGAGTCAGCCCTTTAGTTAGATCAATAAATTGCACCCCTATTTTTTATACCCCATCATAATGGTAAGTACTTATTATTAAACTTGATGGTCATTTTTTAAGTTGAAAATATGACGCAAAACAATAAGAAAGGTTATTTTGGTTGTTTAATTTTTTTACGTTTTATCTGTGGTAGCTGGAGCTGAAATTTTTGGAACGAGTTTTTCCCTAAGGGCCACTTCATAACTGAGTATCTTGGTAATTTTGAGCAATAAAAAAATTGAAGAGAAAGGTTATTTGCTTTTTCAAGCACTGCGATAGCAAAACACATCAACAACTGTCATAGCGCCTAGAATGTGAATGAAAGCGTGGAATCTTTCGGGTTATTTTGGATAGAAGACAGGACCTTCTTTGAGACAAGACGTGGCATTCCATGTCAGGTTCCTCTAATAGCAGTTAGTTAAGTTTAGTTGTATAATGAGTGGGTCGATTAGTGACCCCTCCACTGCGACCAAGTGGTCTATTATTGTAGCTCACACCTAAGTACTTTACATCCATTCCAGCAGGCTACTGCTTTTTAAAAAGCTAATGACCTTAGATGAGATGGTGTGAATGTATCCAGGTCTCTTGGAGAGAGAAGTACCTACTCTTCCGAACGTGTTGAGTGTCTGGTCCTTCCCAAGGCGGGGCAGTTGCATAGAACATGCTCTGCTATTTCTACATCCCCCAGACACAGGCGATATTTTTTATTAGTTAGATTCATCCTGTGTAAGTGGTGGTTCACTTTTATAGTGTCCTGTGTATAGGTGTATCAGGGCCCTTAGGTTAGTCCTTTTGAGCTCCAGTAGCTTTTTGGCTCTGTTTCTCGATGGTCCCTCAATGAAGGTCTTAGAGTGAGTTAATCCTGGCAGACTTCCGCCCAGGTGTCTATTGTTGTTTTGGCAATATTTGAGGAGATGCCAACAACCGGTTCTGGTCCTATAAATTTGGATTCGGTTCCTCTTCTGGCCAGAGGGTCGGCTATTTCGTTCTCTTCAAGGCCGGAGTGACCTAGGATCCAGACCAGAGTCAAGTTATTGCGTTTTTAGCTATCTCATTGAGTGCTGTTTGACAGTTCCATACTAGTTTGGAGTTGCAACGAATGGAGCAAAGGGCTTTTAGGGCCGTTTGGCTATCATTTTAATTGTTTTCTGCTTGCAGTGCATTTCATCCAGCATCTGCGCGATGAGTACAATGGCATAAATTTCTACCTGAAATATTGTTGCGTACTCACCCAGGTTTTCAAAGAATTCTCGTCTTGACCCAGCGTTGTACGCTCCGGATCCAACTCCCGTTGGGGTCTTTGAACCGTCGGTGAACCACGTGAGGTCTGCTTTGAGGAGGTCGTTTGTGTTACGCTCCCATTCGTCTCTGCTTGGAAGGAGGACGTTGTATGCAGTGTAGTGGTTTGTTGTGTATGGCATATCATGTCTGAGGGCATACCCAGAAGGCTGTGACTTAGAGTGTCGTCCAGTAGACTGGTCCGCTCCATGACACAAGCCATTTGTGTGTTTCGTACCACCTGTAACAGTCTGTACGTTGTCCATCTGGCCTCTCTTTCCAAGTATATGTGGAGTGGAGGTAGGTCCAGAAGTATTTCCATAGCCGCCGACGGTGTGGTGCTCATTGCTCCACTGATCGCCAGGCATGCTTGTCTTTGCAGACTTGACAGCTTCATTTTGGCCAAGGCTTGTAAGCCTTTGGACCACCAAGCTACACAGCCATATGCGATCATTGGCCTAATGATCGTTACATATATCCAGTGAATTTGCTTGGGACCAGTGCCCCGACGAGTTCTTCCACAGATCTTTTTGCAACTCCATAGGGAGGCTTTGCTCTGTGGATACTCTTTTCCAGATGGGAGTTTCATAGTAGTTTCCTATCAAGCGTGGCACCTAGATATTTAGCCTCCCCCACAAATGATATAACTACTCCTTGAAGAGTAGGTGGTGTCTCTAATAGCAGAGACGCGAAATAGACTTACGACAAAGAAAGAAAAAAATCAGAATTAAAAACTACACTTGTGACCAAGCAAATAGAGATTTTTTTCTTGACAAAAATAGTAATGGAATACCGCCGGTGTCATCACACGCGGAATAGCCCTCAGATCATAACTGCACAGTTTTCTACTCCAGTTTACCATTTTCTCTATTTTTTGACCTTTTTTTTCGTATTTTTGCTTATAAAAGAAAAAATAATAGAGCAATGTAAATTGTCCCAAAGAATGAATTGTAGAGAATTAAAATACAAAGAAAATGAGAGCTAAAACAACCCTATCGGTTCATTATTAAAGAAGAAAACAAAAAAAAAAAAAACGAAAAATCACTTTTTTTCTCTTTGCGAAAAGCTCTTTGCGACGTGGTCGATATTCGTAGGCACTTCCTGTGATGCTGAAAAATGGGTAAAAATCGCGCGCAAACAGAAGCGAAAGCGGCCGAACGGTCTGTTATAGTACGTGGAATAGGGATCGAACAGCAGATGCGGGGAAGGCGCATGTTTGTGTGAAGTTAGCAACGATTTCTCAGCAACGAATTCTGACGTGGAGGAATATTAACAGCCATCTCCTTATAAACTCTGTAAGCGATCACTTTTTAATCCCAACATAAGAATACAAACAGTTTGACCTAACTGGTAACTGGCCACGAAAAATATGTAAAAATTTTTTTAAGAAAATTTTATAATTTTTTTCTCACCCTAAATTAAGGGTCACAGAAGTGCACTCTGTATTTTCGGAAAGAGGGACTTTTGGAGGACTTTATTCAAAAATTTGCATCAACGCAAATAACACACAAAGGTTGTTAGAGGGGGATGAATATTGATATAATTCCGCCAGATATACGAGATAAATTCTCAAAATTTATAATTTTTTCCCACCCTTAATTAAGGGCGATAGAGGTGCACTCTAAATTTTTGGAAAGCAAAACTTTTGGAGAATATTATATGAAAATTTTCATTAACTCACATGTCACACGAGAGTTGTTAGAGGGGGATGAATATTGATATAAATCCGCCAGGTATACGAGATAAATTCTCAAATTTTATAATTTTTTTACCACCCTAAATCAAGTATGACAGAAGTGCACTCTGTATTTTTGAAAAGAGTTACTTTTGGAGGACTCTATGCAAAAATTTGCATCAATGCACATAACATACAAGGGTTGTTAGAGGGGGATGAATATTTATATGAATCCGTCAGGTATACGAATAAATTCTCAATTTTTATAGTTTTTTGTCACATTAATGTAAGGGTGATATTAGTGCACTCTAGATTTTTGGAAAGAAGGTTTCTTAAAGGACATTATGCAAAAATTTGCATTAACGCACATATCACACAAGGGTTGTTATAAGGGGATGAATATTGATATAAATCCGCCAGGTATACGAGATAAATTCTCAAATTTTATAATTTTTTTACCACCCTAAATCAAGTATGACAGAAGTGCACTCTGTATTTTTGAAAAGAGTTACTTTTGGAGGACTCTATGCAAAAATTTGCATCAATGCACATAACATACAAGGGTTGTTAGAGGGGGATGAATATTTATATGAATCCGTCAGGTATACGAATAAATTCTCAATTTTTATAGTTTTTTGTCACATTAATGTAAGGGTGATATTAGTGCACTCTAGATTTTTGGAAAGAAGGTTCCTTAAAGGACATTATGCAAAAATTTGCATTAACGCACATATCACACAAGGGTTGTTATAAGGGGATGAATATTGATGTAAATCCGTCAGGTATATACGAGGTAAATTACCCACACTTATTTTTCCCCACCGCCCCTCTTTAAGGGTGACAAAAGTGCGTTCTAGATATTTGGAAAGGAGAACTTTTGAAGAAATTTATGCAAAAATTTACATCGACGCACATGTCACACAAAGGTTCTTAGAGGGGGATGAATATTGATATAAATCCGTCAGGTATAATAGGTAAATTCTAAATTTTTGTAATTTTTTTCTTACCGCTCTTTAAAGATGACAGAAGTGCATCCTGGATGTTTGGAAAGCAGAACTTTTGGAGAATATGATATGAAATTTTCATTAACGCACATGTCATACAAGGGCTGTTAGAGAGGGATGGATATTGATATATATCCGTCAGGTATACGTGGTAAATTATTGTCCACACTTAATTTTTTCCCACCCCTCTTTAAGGGTGACAAAAGTGCATTTTAGATATTGGAAAGGAGGATTTTTGAAAAGCTTTATGCAAAAATTAGCATTAATGCACATATCACACAAGGGTTGTTAGAGGGGGATGAATATTGATATAAATCCGCCAGGTATACGAGATAAATTCTCAAATTTTATAATTTTTTCATCGGGACATTTTTTGCACTAAATGGTCAATAAAAAGAAAAGAAAATGGTAAAATGCAGTTAGGATCTGGGGTATTCCGTTACTATTTTTGTCAGAATCTGGTGATTTTAGAGCTCTGTTGCTTGGCGTATTATTGGCATTGGCAATAATGCTGTTACCTATTCGAGTGGATCCAAACTGTATTTTCAAAATTGATCAATATGCGTAAAAAAAAATTAAACAGGATCGCATTCGTCAAGACAAATTTATTTTAGTTAATACTTAAATAAATGATTACAAAAAAGATTCAGTCAAAAGCACTAAGTACATTTTATAACATTATTAAATCAAGAACTCTTATTCCTTCTGTTAAAACTTAACCAAAACCCATTTTTGGAATCCAAATTCCCAAAAGAGGGCGCGAGCTTAATAGGAATTTCTGTCCTTTCATTGACTCCGATCTCAAATTCCCGAAGAAGGTGGAAAAAGATCGCCTTAACTTCCAAGAGAGCAAATCTAGACCCAATGCAATTACGTGGCCCTGCGCCAAAAGGAATATAAGAATAAGGGTTGATGTTATTCTTGTTTTCCTCGTTAAATCTCTCTGGGTCGAATTTATCAGGATTTGGGAAATAATCCGGATCATAATGTATGCCCACAATCGGCAACAAAATGAGAGTATCCTTTTTAATATGGAACGGTTCTTCGCCAGGTTTGGTAGGTTCGATGGTGTAAGGTTTTGTGACTATTCGATCTGAAACTGGTGCTGGAGGCCACTTTCTGAGAGTTTCTGGAAGAGAATTCATCAGTTAATTAATTGTTATAGTGTTATTGATTCTAGTCGATTAGATACACTTACCAGAAATAACCATGTCGAGGTATTTCATCTTCAGGAGGACTTCGTACGTTAATTTTCCGTTGCAGCTTTCCCAAGTCTCGTCGATTTCTGTCGCGAGTTTAGCCTGAATATCGGGATTAAGTGCTAATTCGTATCCCATGAAACACATCAGTGAAGAAGCTGTATCAAATCCTGCTATGAAAAATATCAAGGCTTGTGCTGTAATGTCATCGTCGGTGAGAGAATGTTTCATAACTTTGTCGCTTTTCCCGATTTCGGATTCTTCAACTGTGGCAAAGCCTGCATCAATCACATCTTTGTTTTCTTCGTATTTTATACCGTGTTTTCTGGCCTCCATCAAGAGATGAAGCATATCTGGACGGACGATGTTGTTTTTCTCTCTTGTCGCTATGGTTTCTTTTATTAGGTTTCGGAAAAACTGTGAAACTTCTTCCCCAAAAATTGATATTTTCAAAACCTGGAAAATTAACGTATCAATATTTTCGTTGTTCTCAATATGCCAATAAAACTTATAGAAGGTAATACGATTATACAGGGAAGGGTATAAGTGAATATATACTCAAGATTCCGAGTATAAAAATCGGAATTCTTAGTTTGAACTCGGAAGTCCAGGTTTAAAGTCGGAATTTCAAGTTTAAAATCGGAATTCCGAGTTTAAAGTACGTGGGAATTCTTAGTCTGAACTCGGAATTAAAAAAAATAAAACTGATGGTGTGGTGCTTCTACGCCTTCGTATAATAATTGAGAGGCAGTTGCCTAAGAAATTTTGTGTACACTTGACCGAAATATTTTTATAGCCGCACTTGAAATTTGCTTAGCCTCGGCTTCAAATTTCCAATTCGGCCAAAAAAGATATACGTATAGCTCTCTCAGAGCGATGAGTGCCATACATTATTGAGGAGATTCCCTGGACAAAAATAGGTCAAAAACTACTAAAAACTTATATAGGTCCTTTAAATATATCGTTTTCAATATACAGGGTGTCAAACTTTATAAAAAAAATGTTAATTTGTTTTATAGGTACCTGTTTTGGAAACCGTTAGAGATATTTTGATGCCATATTATAGGTATAGACACATAATAGTCGAGACACATATTATGCGAGAAATTCAGAGACTGACGTAATGTCTACGCATGGGCGAAGATACTGGGGGGTCACCTCCTTCTACCCCCCAAATCTTCTAAACTACTGAAATTTTTTTTAATTTTGAAAAAAATCAATTCTATGTATAATTTAATGGGAAAAAATTACTTGCAAAAAGTCTTGCAAAATTTTGATTGGTGGCTGATGGCTGTGTTTTTGAGATATTGAGTTTTGTGATGATACTCCGTCCATCCAACATGGCTAGCAACAAAAAATCCCACCGCTGCACACGAAGAGAACAAGTGGCGGCGATATCAGCGAGGAGCGATAAGATATCGCCGCCGGACCGGCTGCCGGCTGTATGTATACTCTATACTGTGGTATAAGCAGGGCCAGCCCGTACAGTTATAAAAATACAAGAATCAGATCTCCCCGCTCCGAGCTCCGAGGTATTATACCATTGACTCTTGAAGACTGAAGACTCACTTCCGCCTCCAGTTAGTGACTGGAAGCACCTGCACCATCCCCGCGATGATTTTGAGAGTCTAAGATAGAGAGTAAGTAGTCCACACCACCACACCACAGCCGCCCTATACGGTAAATCGGCAGCTGAGTGAAGTTGGTACCCTTAAGTGCGAATTTTTGTAAAAATTTAGACGGCATTCGTTCGTCCACGGTTTGCCCACAATTGTCCAACGAAAATTTTCGTTTGTCCACCCTTCAAAAAAAAGTTACGGTAAAATTAAAAAAATAGTTTTTTTTTGAGGGTGGACAAACGAAAATTTTCGTTGGACAATTGTGGGCAAACCGTGGACAAACGAATTCCGTTCGAATTTTATAAAAATTTGCACTTTAGGGGTGCCAGCTTCACTGAGCTTAAATTGGCGACCGCAGCTGCTGGCTAGCCTGTCGACAGCGCCAGGCGCCAGGCGGAGCAAGGCCCAGCACCGGCGCTAAAGCCGCGTCCACACGCTCCGATGCTTGTTTATTTTATCAGTCGGAATAATCTATTATTTTGATTTATTCCATTGTAAATAAATTTTTGGTTGCGAATAAATATTTTTAATTTCTCTTCCCTGCATCTTGCGCGTATGAACCTCGAACAACCCGTCACAGGTTAATGAAGATTGGATTATTTTTCATTTTTTGAGCGGATGTAGGTAATTGTAGGGAATCAAAAATTAAAAATTCACCCCCCCAATATCTTCGCCCCTGGTAGATGGTAGACATTTCAGTCTCTGAATTTTTTGCATAATATATCTCGGCTCAGCATTATGTGCCTACAAAAACGTTTGCAAAATACCAAAAAAATAACTTTTTTGATATAAAAATTTGACACCCTGTATCTTGAAAACGGTGAAGAGTTAAAAGGGCTTTTTGACTATACTTTTGGTCAAAGTAATCTCTTGTATAATTTATGGCACTCATCTCTGGCACCATATGTTTATACATACCTACATATTATGGTGATTCTTATTACCTGAAATATTCCAATATCTCAAAAAGTAAGCACTCTATGGAAAAATGTTTTCCACAAAAGTGGTTTTGTTTGGTGAAGGACATGGTTTAAAGACAAAAACCGCCCTGCACCCCTCTCCTCTTCCTTGCGAGGGAGTGGATGTTTTTAAATAACAACCCCTATTTTTTATTGCTACTTTTAATTCATATTCAGCGACAAAAAAAAACGTTTATCTGAAACACATTTTCATTCAAAAAGAAGCGCAAAAGAGGCAAAACTCCCCTTTTAATGAACGCAAGGATGAATGAGGGGTGCAGGACCGTTTTTGTGTTCAAAAGATCCCCCACCGAACAAAACCACTTTTTAAATGTGGTGCTTATTACTTTTCAAGATATAGATAACAGCGCCATTTATACAGGGTGTTTAGTAAGGTTGGCCAAACTTCACAGGCTGATTCTTCAGACTAAAATAAACAAAAAATTCCCATTAATGTGTGTCCGGAAATGCACCGTTTTTGAGATACAGGGTGTCGAGGAAATATTCTTTTTCCAGTTTTTTGACGATATCTCGGAAACCGTATATGAGATACAATGTTCAGCTCTTATACACACAATGTGCTCACTGATCTTATTTTCGCCGTAAAATAAAGGTTTTAAAAAAAATTCAGTGGCGTAGATTTAGGGTATTTTGAGGGTTTCGACCTTCTAATTTCTGCGCCACTGGAATAAATGCGATTTTAAGCAGCGCCTTTGAACCGTCCATGTTATCTACACCAAAAAGGTACTCTTGGTTAACGGCTCTAAAGTGAACCGTTTCCGAGAACAATGTCATTTTATGAGAGAAAACATTAATTATAGCAATAAGTTTTCACTTACTTTCATTTTTCCAAAATGCTGATCGTTAAAAAGTGATGTTTTCTCTCATAGAATGCCATTTTTCTCGGAAACGCTTCACTTTAGAGCCGTTAACTAAGACTACCTTTTTGGTGTAGAAAACATGAACGGTTCAAAGGCGCTGCTTAAAATCGCAATTATTCCAGTGGCACAGAAATTAAGGGGTCGAAACCCTTAAAATAGCCTATAAATCTACGCCAATTAATTTTTTTTAAACCTTTATTTTACGACAAAAATAAGGGGATCAGTGAGCACATAGTGTGTATTAGAGCTGAACATTGTATCTCATACGGTTCCTGAGATATCGTGAAAAAACTGGAAAAAGAAAATTTCTTCGACACCCTGTATCTCAAAAACGGTGCATTTCTGGACACACGTTAATGGGAAATTTTTGTTTATTTTAGTCTGAAGAATCAGCCTTTGAAGTTTGGCCAACCTTACAGTAAACACCCTCCTGTATATGATTAATCACAAAAAAATGTTTCTGGTAAATCTATAAGCTTTCTCCAGTGACGTAGAAGCGATCGTGAAGTAAATGCGACCGTGAAGTAAAAGCGGCCGAAAAAGTTTCAGGTATTTCAGGAACGGTACTTTATGACGTCATTATGAAGTGATAAGAAGGGTCGTGTTGCTCATCAGAAATTTAAAATTCGAATATCGAGTTTTTAGGAAAAAAATAAATAAAATAAGACGCTTTGTAAGGGTGGCCTTTTCTACCTGTGGTGGTCTACATTTTACATTTCTTAAAATATTGATGGAGAACCGGCGGATATACAGAGGAGGTATCTCTAATATTGCGAAAAAATTTTAAAGGCAGATTCTTTGATCAAAAATAAACAAAAAATTTCCCAGTAACATGTGTCCGCAAATGCACCGTTTTTGAGTATTTTTTTGTGTAAAAAAAAATGTCAACGTGGACCGTTTTCGAGAAAAATTGCCATTTGCACGATTAAAAACTCGTTTTGGATGTTTCAAAACGTATGTCGTAGAATGAAGGACAAAAAACTTTTATCATTCCTGAGATCTTCCGCAAATGGCATATGAAAAAACTGGTAAAAGTGTGGTCATATCATATCAATAAATGATATATTATGTATGAAAGTTGAGTTCTGTATCTCAAACGGTTCCCCTGCATCAGATATCTTCAAAAAACTGGAAAAATAATATTTATCCGGGGCCACGTTAATAAAAAACTTTTTGTTAATTTTTGACCAAAGAATCTGTCATTAATTTTTTTTTTGCAATATTAAAGATACACCTGTAGGTGTAGGTACTTACAGCCGACCGAGACGAGACCGACTGCCATTGCTGATGCATCGGAGTCGTAAGTACGATCGGGGATACGAATCCCTGACACAAAATCGTCGCAGTCCAGACGTTCGGATCGCCTAGACAGGGAAATCCCTTGGCGTTACCGTAGTGGCGCCTGCATTCGAATCGAGATTTATTAGCGCCAAATATTTAAATGAAAATTGATTGTCTATTAGGTATAATGTTTGTTTGTTATTATTAACTCGCCAACTCACTATAAAACCAGAAGGAAAAATATGTAAATCACCCACCCACACAGCTTTGTCGATTGTTCAACGAAAAAATCATCAGACCTAAATAAATATAATGTCAATTTTTGAAACCATTAAAATCATTATAATAATTACCTATACACGCGTTTTGGAATGATAATAAAAAAAAACACTTACACTTTTGACGGCAGGAACAGCTAATATAATTAAAAATTTAACAATATTTAAAAATCCTCTAGTAAAGGAGTTCACTCTTTTCCCCATTTTATAAAATTCGTTATTTTTTTCATGTAATGAATCACATTTTACACCGAAAGCGACCGAAAAGATCACATCGGTAGCGTATCTCGAAAATGCATCTTTCAATTCCAAACAGTTCAGCTCTTCATCTTCACGATCTTTAAAATACTGAACGAAATTCTGGGCAGTTTCTTCCACAAGAATGAACATGGTTCTCATTTTGCCACTAGTAAAAGATGGACTCAGGGTGGCTCTCATCTCTTTCCACGATTGTCCTGAGAAACATTTTTCATGATGAATTTATTATTTCTAAAAAATAAAATAATTCCGCACTGCACCTTTTAAAGCGAACAAGTTTTTCGCCCAAAGTGGTTCACCACTCTCTAGTACAATATTCTGGTGATCTTGGAAATGATCGAAGTCTTTCACAGTCATTTTTTTGACAAGATCGAGATCTTTAATTAGTAAAAATGGGCTTGTAAAAATGTACATTCCATAATATCTAAAAAAATTGCTTGGGTATACATAATGTTTATTACGCTTACATAATTATTATAAGGTCATTATAGGGACTTACCTATTCTGGGCAGCTTCTAAATAAATATCTTTGATCATCTCGGAGACAGAATATTGTTTGGATAATACTCCGAAATCATATTTGAAACTATTAGCAGGTTGGGGCGCTCCTAATCTTAACCAGTGGGAATATTTTCTCTTAAAAAATAGACATAATAAGAGAATCGCGCTGAAGAAGAACACAATAAAAAGTATCATCGCTGCTTCTCTAAAAAAATTCAATAAGCTCGCACTCAAATAAACAAACGAACAATAAACAGTACTTTCTTCTGGTTAGCATAAAACTGGACTGCAGACTGCAGGATAATTAAAATTCCAGATATTGGTAGGAGCACTGATCAATGACCATGAGACTAAATCTGTCTGCAATCATCATCACTGCTTTGACCTTGTGTCTCTCATTGAGGCGCGCGAAATTGTTCGGAAGTTATGCACTCTTTTTATTATTAACAAAAAAATTGAGATCAAATTTGACAAAAAATGCTCTTTTATTTAAGGGTCCTGGCGGTGTATTGATATAGTGCTTATTAACGCTTTTTGCAAAAATTTCACGACCAGAATTATTTGCAGCCTGCGCGAGCAGTTTTATATTAGGCGGCCCCTTCCTTTCACAATTATTCCCAAATATATAATATAAGTACCTATACTCACTATCACGAACGAGCGAGAGATATTTATAAGAGGGGCCCCATTTGTTTACAAAATAGATGTCTCAGTTGGTGATATCTATCATTATTGAACAGATATTAGGTATATACAGTATACTGGGTGCTCATTTTATCTTATGGCATTGCATTATACAGGGTGGTAAAACATTTTACATAAAAAACATTTGTGGTAAAATTAAAAAAACCGAAACAGATCAATTTTTAAATTGAATTTATATGTTCTATTGAGGTAACATTTTTTTATACAGCGTGTTCTTTGGCTCAGTAACGACGATATTGTCTATTTTTTTAATGGGACACCTTTTGTGTGTGTATTGCATGTATTTTCAGATATTTTCTGAGAAAATCCAATACAAATGGCTTCCACAGTTTCAGTTTAAAATGAGTACAGTTTATTATGAGTTATAAACAAATGAAAAATAAGGTATTTTCAATTTTCAAAGTTGTTTAGATCATTAAAAACGGCTCAGATATCAGAAAACGGTTTATAAGGGTCCTATTAAAAAAAGACAATGTATTCGTTATTACTGAGCCAAAGAACACCTTTATAAAAAAATTGTAATTGTTTACATCCGCGGCTCCTAATAAGTTTCATCAATTTTTTCGGGACCGAGGAGCGAAATAGGGGTGCTGGGTGGGTAAGAAGCTAAAAACAGCCATTGCAAACTAATATTAAGGTCACAACTAAGGCCTCTTTGGCACTACGGTCGAATTTCTATTTTTTTCTTCACTTTCAGGGCAAGAAAAATCTTCGAGATTAACAGTAGCACGGTTTTTATTTTGAATTTTGCATATATTTTGCATTTATATTCCAAAAATCATTGCATCAATCCCTGTGGACTGGACACGATATTATGTGAAAGCGGATATCGCGCCAGTCCGGTACTGTAAGCTTCCAAGCGCTTGGCATTGTGTCGTGAAGTGGGTTCATCCGTATTCGCGGTATCTAATCGACGCCTCTTGTCAGGACCGCACTCTCAAAACCGACTTTTTAGGCCGTTTTTTTCTTTCCCTTTCATTTGCAAAGCAAATGAATACCTTCCTGGTGTTACTATAATAGGTATGTTCTCCACCCCTGTATAGGTGCCATAGTGAAACTTTAGGAGCCGCGGATGTAAATAATGACCAAAAAAATGTTACATCAATAGAAAATAAATTTAATTTAAAAAACACATGTTTCGGCTTTTGATTCACCCTGTATAAAAAAATACGCGTCCCATCAAAAAAGTGGGTAATAAAAGTTGTTCCTCTAGAAGTAGGACATCTAATCAAACTCGACCAACCTACCCCCATCCCCTAGTGGTGGGAGGCAGCAACTTTGAAATTATATGAGAGCCCACTTTTATTTCAGATTCGGATTTTAGGGCTGAAAATACCTAGGAAACTGTTCTCCCCTCCCATCATAATATATGAATATGTAGGTGGGGCGAGTGGTGAATTTGAAATTTTAATTAGGAACCTTTATTTTTGATTGCAGATTAGCGTTTTAGGACCAAAAATAGAAAAGATTTGTCTGGAATGAATATTTTTTTCGATTCATGATAGATGGCGCTGTATTCGATTAAATTACCTTTATTTATTTTTGGATTTGTCTTATTTAATTCCGAGTATTCCGACGTTAAACCGAAAATACCATCCATCAAAAAAAAAATTTGAGACAAATTGTACGTATTTTTAGCTGCAAATTCCGAATCTGCAATAAAAAATAGGGGATCCCAACTAAAATTTCATATTTTCCCCCGCCCCACCTATGAATGGAAGGGCAGGGTAAACAATTATTTCCTGCCTATTTTCAGCCCTAAAATCCTAATCTGCTATGAAAATGAGTTCTCATAAAACATTTCAAAGTTGCCCTTCCATCGATTTGGGGGTGGGGGAAGTTAGTTTAAGCTTGGTATCATCAGATGTCCCCCTTTCAGAAAAACAGCTTTCATCCACTACTTTTTTTTCTGATGCATAATTATATTTCAATGTTTTCACATAAAATGAGACCCCTGTAAGGACAAAAAAAAAGGATGGGGATCTGGAATATCCCCAAGGTGTGAACGGAGTCCTCTCTGAGAAATTGTTAGAATAATTAGGCAAAAATTCGAAAATATAAAGAATTTATATAATTTGGTATGATATTTCAATTTATTAAAATAAACAGGTAAATAAATAATTTAAAAAAATCATAATTTTAAACATATTCTTTCTGACAAAAACTCCCTTTACCACCCCCTAAAGAGTATACGTAAGTCACTTGAATCCTGGGAGTTAATGTAATCTTTATTCTTGTTCAAATGTACTGATTGGTGTTTCGTATAAAGGTTTTCATCCAAGAGGTTCTCAGTTTCTTTAATTTAAGTAATTGCTTGCAAAAAAAGGGAGGGAGATTTCTTCCATCTACCTTCAATAAACTTGGGTCCTTGATTTTATGAAAACCAATTAAAATTAAACTAAAATCAATACAGTGAATAATATATTAACAAATGATGGTAGATACATAAAATAAAATAATGTCTTTATAAAATAAATAAAATATAACACTCATACATTGTCTGCAAGTAAGCCAAAAAATTTAGACATTCTCAAGATATTTTTCAAGGATCATTTATTCAAGTTTTATATTATAAAAACAATCAATGACTTAATACAATTTAATCATACGATATAATATTATGTACATCACAAAACTTTAGGTCTAAAATTAAAGCTCCGATAGAAATAAAAAATATTTCATACACACTCGTGTTGCTGAAAGTTTCGAATTCGAAAAAGTCATCATCTGAAGCAAATACAACAAAATCTGATAACCTTATTAAATAACGATAAAAAAATCTAAATATAAATTATTTCGATTTTTAAAAAGAACGTTTCATTTCTACATTACGAATCCTAATCTGAATTATTATCCGAATCTCCGTCTTCCAGTTGTTCCCCGAGTTCTTTCAACTTGTTCCTGTATCTTGTCAGTTTGCAGTCTTGGTCAGTAAGGAGCTCTAACAAATCATCTTGATCTTTCCTCAACTTATCCAGCTCATCCTGCTTTTCTTTCAGCGTAGCTTCGTACTGCTGTAACTGTGACACATCGGGCTGTGGTAATTGAGCAGACAGCATCTGAGTCGCGCCTGCTGATAGCTGTGCCTTGATCAGGGTGTTGTGGTCTTCTAGTTGCGCATTTACTTGCTTCAGTTCTTCGATTTGGTTCTGAAAAGAAATTGCTATATTAAATAGATATAATCATGGAGAAGGAATTAATTAATTAATTAATATTAACAGAAAGAGATGTAAGGTTGGTAACCCATCTCTCTCACTCAAGCCTTGACAATAATAATTTAGCATGCACAAAACTCTTCCTTGCAAGAGTGGCTGGCACCTGATGATGTGTATTAAAAATTATCACGACATGAGAGTATGAGCCAAAAAGTAACTTTCATTTCAATTCAATGCAAGTAAGAAAATGTCCTGGAGTCATGTGATTAGACGTAGCAAAGGAAATCACTGTTGAGATTTCCAGGAGAATCAACATGGATGGATGGCATAAGGAAAGTTTACCTTCAGTCTGGAAAACTGAGCTTCAGATCACAGAATTTTCTTCACTGTTCTAAGAACCCCCCCCCCCCCCCCCCAATTTATTTCAAGGACACATGAGAGGTGTAATAGAATGATTTACGTCAGGTCAGTTTTCCATTGAAGGATAAGACTTGAAAATTTCCAAGACTTCCAAGACTCCTTGCTCCCTTTGGGCATTTTCAGACACTTTTGAAATCATTTTTTTCAATTTTTTTATGAGTAGGTCCTATTACCCCCCTCCCCCCTAATTTCGTACACTATTTCAATTACACTCAGTATAAATGATTGCAAAAAAGTCAGGTCAGGTAAGTTTTCCATAAAGTTCATTCAGGGATAAAAGTTGAAATTTTGATTTTTAAGATTATTAAAGAAAATATTTCTTTATTTACCCTTCTCAGATCACCTGCACCCTTATTGTGCGTTTTCTGACCTACGCTTTTATTTTAAAGGTATTGAGCAAAATATTTTGTTAATTTATCCTTTTAAGACCCCCCCGAATATTGTTCACTATTTCAATGACACCCAGTAGTGGTAACAGAATGATTTTGAAAGTAGTCAGATCTGGCCAGTTTTCCATAAAGCTGATTTAGTAATAAGTCTTGAATTTTTCACTTTTCAAAATAATTTTTTTATTTAGTTACCCTTTTTTAAAACTTCTTGCTCCCTTATTACGCACATTCAGACTCGTTTTTACTGTTTTATTTTTTTTTGTTTATAAGAGTGCTTGCACTATGTTCCCCCAAAATTTTGTATACTGTTGCTACTCTCACCTGTATTATACAGGGGGTAACAGAATGATTGCCAAAGATTTAAGGGGACAACCCCTGAGTTCATGTCAAAACAGTTCCCATGGATATGGGTCCGAAACAGATGATATTTTCTGATGGAGGAGGCTGTAGCTGTAGCCACTTCAAGTTGAGATCATGATGAAAGTTTTAACTTAAAAGCAGAAAAATCCTGATTAAAAAAAATAAAAAGCCTTTATGCCTGACAAATTTGTATGGACTTTGGCAAAAATTTCAGAGGGGTCTTAAAACTATCAAAATATTTTCAAAAAGGGTGCATTCTTATACTATTTAATAGTCTAAAGGTGCACTCTATTACCAATGTCCAATATGCAATTTTGTTATATAAATTTGGTCTCAAAATATCTTTTCCTAACAGAAGAGATGCAGACAGAGAATCGGGATAGTACCCACCCATAATGACAGAAAATAAGTATAGAAACCCATCTCATGGGACTACCTCAAAAACTTTTCAACAAAGAACCCTACCTGTAACTCAAAATTAACCCTCTGAGCGCTAGCTAAATTCTTCTGCAAGTCTTGAATCTTCTTATCCTGATCTCTGATCAAGTCTTTGTACTGCAAAAGAAGGGCGTTCTCGTGCTCGCTCAAACTGAGCTCCGACATTCCGTTCAGTAGATCCCTCTGAACCCCCAAAGACTGGATGATCACGCCTTCCATCGCCTTGAACAGCATGCAGAACTCGAACTCCAACAGCAGCTCACTGGAATGTTTGGCTTTGATCTGGGGCTGCTTGGTCGCCTTCGCGTACACCTCGTGCCTCGAGACGTTGTTCAGCTTTTTACAATAGGTCTCGATTCCGACGCGCTTCTCGATCAGCTGAGAGAGGTTTTCCTTCGAGTAATTTGGAACGGAATTGTCATTGAAGGAAACGCAGAGTCCCATTACGAAAGCGCATAGCCCTTGAAGCAGTTCTTCGTTGTTATCGTACTCGCTCGCGGAGGTTTGTGCTGTTAGAAAAGCCATCGATCCGGGTACGTTGAGGAATATCTGGATCGCCGGCGGACAGTGCGCCATCCACATCGATAACAGAATCAAAATTCCTATTTTCGCTTGTAATTTATTAGTTTGCTGCAGAAATATTGCACATTGATGCAGTAAACTGACTGGTTGTGCGCCTATATTTGTAGCCAGTAATACTCTCAGTAACTGTTCTTTTTGGGCTGGGTTTTCGATTAGAGTATGCGAAAGAGCCACGGCTGAGAACCAATTACTCAACGAATCGTTACTAAAGAGACCGCTGCATAATAACTGACCCGTCGTTAATGCAGTATTGTTAGCGGAGCTAGGTAATAGGGTCTGTACGACTTGCTCTTGTCCAATCTCGTTTTTTGATAAGAAACATTGGAAGCAATATAAAACAGCGCATCTCAGAGTGAACGGTTGTTTCTCATTCACCATAGACATCAATAGGACAACGATTGCGGGTCTTGGAGGATTCGAAGGTGCCATAACGTTGGAGAAATATTCCTGATTTGTGAGGTTACCGCGGATTACTTCACCGACAGTGTTTATAGTCTCTGTGAGTATATCTGCAGGCATACCGCTTGCCATTAGGATGTTGCAGAATGCCTCCAGTAGATTAGCATTTCTCATAGTTTTCTGACACGATGTGATTATCTGGATGGGGTTGTTTGGCGAGACTAGAGTACGGACGACTTGAAGAGCGCAGTGCATGTTTGATACTTTCTGGGGGCTCCAGCCGAGCTCTTCTATATTAGCAGGTAATTTAAACATTGGAGAGAGTTTCTGAATGTAGGAGCCTTCCATGAAAAAATTGATATTACTCGTATTGTTTCTCAGTAAGTTGAGCATTAGTAGGAGACAATCTTCGACAACTATTCCTCCATCAGTGAAACCTTCTTCTTTAATAACCTCAAAGATTCTATCGAAAGCGTTCTCGAATGCAACGATCTTTTGAATATTGGCGTTTGCTTTTGTTAAATTTATCAGCAATAAGAGGGCGTCATTTCTTATGACCTCTCGGTTTTCAATCAACAGATCCATCAGCTTTGAAACCCCCAGAGGACTGACCAAGACAATATCTTGAATTTCTTTAGGTTTACTCGACAGTAACGACGTGAGCAGCTTGACAGCGGGCCATCGAACTCTGAAATCGTACTCTTCAAGGAATCCAAGAACCAGCGTAACGTTCTCGGGGTTTTTTATGAACATTTCGGTAAACTGTTCACCCACGTTGACTTTCATGTTCAAGCTGGATTCGTTTTCTTCCTCGAACGTTTCTGTGGATGTAATGTTGCAAAGTGTGTCCAAGCAATACCCGATTATTTCACTATCAGATCTATCCAACTCGAGAACCTGTTTCAGCACATCCAAACCTTGGGCTCCCACTTCTAGGCGATACTTTCTTGATAAAGCTTTCAAAGCCCTGCATGCATCTCTCCTGTCTTCTAGTAAAGTGGACGTGCTCACACGACTCACTAATTTTTCCACCTAAAAGAAAATGGTACCTGTTATAGGATATTATGTTTTAGTGGCTGAGTGGTGATAATTCTTACAGTTTCAGCTCCTGTGGGTTGGGCTCCAGGGGGAGGCGCCCCTAACACTGACTTTAATCCACTTTTGAAATATTCCATATTGGATACAACGAATTTAGTTATCGACTGATTTTGATAAGCATTAAATTCGTGAAGGTTTTAATTAAGAAAAACATAAAATTCTGTAAAATATGTGACCGGAATCTTTAAACGTCAACAGTTGTTATAATTAATTTCAAAAAGTGAGGTTACACTACCGCGTAGTTGATTAATTTTGATTGACATATTCTTAACAAGTGACGTTTTTGTCATTTTATTCCTGTCATAAATGTAATGTTGGATAGTGATATGCTAAATATCACTGGGTGCTACATGCTGCTGAATGCATCTACTATTATTGCCAAAACAAAAAAGAATGAATAGTTGCGCTTGCGTTCGAGGCCCTCAGCTACTGAGTTGACAGCTGTGCCTTTACATGTATTGTAATGTTGTAACGTGTAACTGTAAAAGGAATTCATTATCTACGTTTGACGTAAATAACGCGTAACAATGTAAACAATACGCAAATAATGTAAAAAAGACGTAATGTATGTATACACCGTGTTTTATATTAAGTCGGCACTATTGCTAACTTCGTTATTATTTGAGCTAGAAAGTCGGTTAAATTAGCAAACTAGTAGTATTTTTTCTCCTGAATAAAACGATGAAAACAGGAAAACAATTAAACATCGCGGTTTCGAGATATTTAAAAAAATGAACATTTTTTTATGGAACACCCTGTATATTTTTAGATGGATCGGTTGCAAAAATTTTTTTAAGGAAAAAGTCTCTATGCACTATGATCCTAAAATAATAAAATTTTACAACACAAACAAGTTCTGTTATTTATTTATGTAAAATTAAATCCTTTTCAAGGTAACAACTCTTATTTTTAGTGTATTTTTTTATTGAAAAATACACTATTGAGGACGACATAATTTTTTTACCTTACATTACGTAGGTACACTAAATTACAATAATTGTCGCAGCCTACTTTGGGAGTAATAAAATAATGAATAATTAATGAATCTATTATTTTAGGATCATAGTTCATAAAGACTTTTTCCTTTAAAAAACATTTGTAACCGATCCATCTAAAAATATACAGGGTGTTCCATTAAAAAAAATACATTTTTTTGAATATCTCGAAAACGCGATGTTCAATTGTTTTTCTGCTTTCGCCATTTTATTCAGGAGAAAAAATACTACTAGTTTGCTAATTTAACCGACTTTCTAGGTTAAATAATAACGAGGTTAGCAATAGTGCCGACTTAATATAAAACACGGTGTATAATAGAAAATAGTGTTATGTTACAATAAACTTTACATTGTTTAAGTTCTTTACACCGGCACATCCGCACATCACTGCTTGACAGCCGATGTGTGTTTATTGAAAAAGCAGAAACTAGCCGTGTTGCTGAAACTGTTATTTCTGTCAATAATTATCAAAACAAATTTAAAAATTATTTGAATCTTAATTTATTAGGTTGGTGCAGGGTGTACCTATATGTAGTCCTACAATTAACAACCCTTACATTAACAACCATCATAAAAAATAATACAAGGTGGCAACAATAACCAGCGTGCGACCTTGGAAAAAGCGACGCCTGGCGGATTTTGTTGTCAAAACTTGGGTGTCCCAATTCAAATTTGTTTGCTAGTGGCGCTACTTGTCACTGTGTACGCACCCTAATAGTGCTGCTTCGAAAAAGCGTAGATTTCAGTAGCTGGATGACCTTGGCAGTAGAGGTAGCGCTTTCCAGAACAGTACGACGTTCAATGATGTTTGTTTACTTCCAGTTTGCTGTCAGCTGTTGCGGCTTTGAGCGCAAGCAATAAATTATTTTTATATCATTATTTCTGACCTTTTAATGATAAATGGTTTGTGTTTTTATTGAATCAACGGTAGCGAATAATTTTAAATATTAGTGCTTATTCTTTTTTTATGTGGTCTTTAGGTTTTTATTTTTTATTTTTAGACTAGTTTTTTTTTAGAATCGATGATATATTTAGTTATTTTTTATTTTCTCTGGGGGATATTCTGAGTTCCTATACTTATGTGCAAATATCAAATCAACAAGCTATAACTTGTAAGCTATAAGCAACTAAGCCTATAATTATTATAAATTAATTGTTTTTTTATAGTTAACCGGAAAATAATAAACTAATAAAGATAAGATAATAAGTTTAGGTACCTATAGTTGAGTGGGTAGGAAAGAAGGTAGGTAATGTAGCTATAAAATGTGAAGATCAATGATTTTAAATAGGTAAATGAATCACGCATAAAACAATATTATTCGTTATTGCGTTGTTTTCTAATCATAGAAATGTTTACATGCATTCAAACCAATTCCTCGAGTCTAATAAAATTTGTCAATGTGACATCTTTGTTCAAGTTGTTGACTTAATAATAATAATTATTATAAATCTACTATCGAGTGCAAGGTTGTCACATGTCACTTTTTTTTCACAAAATTGATGCTGTGACGATGGAATACAAGGGTGATCCCAAAATGGCGGACACGGAACACAGGGTGTTGTAGAGGATATGTTCAGAAATAAGACTGTAAATTTAAAACAAAAATGGGTTCCTCGACTTCGTTACCGAGATATAGGGTGTCCTTTTTCCAAACTTTAAATCGAAATGGCGGCCAAATTTAAACAACCTCCACTGGCAAAGCACATGGTTTCACAAAACTATAACGATAGTGTTTGCTTTTTATTATTTTTATTATCGGGAACGGATTTATAGGCGTTCAAAGTTTACCTATTCCCCGAAGTTCAACAAAATTTTTCAATGTGGCATCGTTGTTCGAATTCGAGATTTTGAATAATATTATCGACTATGTCGTATCCACGCAACGATTATTGTTTTAAGCTTTGTTGTGTTTCCATTTTATATGTTTCCATGGTAACATTCTATCTGGGTATTGTAGACCTACACATTATTTTTCTGCCTGAAAAAGGGTCAGTGCAGTGTTGTGACTTTATTTTCTACAAAAGTGGTCATATCTTCTTAAGGGAGCCATAATGGAGAAAACAGTAAATAAAACTTAGAATCTTTAATCCTCAATATAGATGCTGTGGTGCTGTCCGTGTCCGCCATTTCGGGATCATCCTGTATAGCAGGATATGATATGATGCAAAAATAAGCATTCGTCGTAAAAAGTTTATTTCACGACCTGTGTATCTTTCTGATTCGAATTTTTTCGTTCATCAGCAAATAATAGAAAAACCACCATATTTTCTATTACAAATTGATAATTCTGGTGTAAATATTGAATATAAAAGCTGTGGCGGTAAGCTGTCGTGTCCAGTAATGCGCATCACACGTCACGCGCGGGGAATTTACTGAAAAGTGACTGACTGCGTGCTGACTGAAACAGCGCACGAATGAACTCAGATATGTTTTGTTGCATGTTTTATCTGTATTTACATATTGTTTTTGGTATAAATGGTTAAGTTGATATTATACGTTATAATAATAATTAAAACTGAACATTATACCGTGTTATTGGCTGCATAATGCTAGGTGTGTAGAAATGCACGGGTAAAGATAGCTTATATATGGGTGATGCGCATTAAGATAGGATAGAGAGTATGTTTAGAGTACCTATGTATGTTTAGACAACATCGCTTTATCTATAGCATTCATCTCTTCGGCGTTCACTTGTGTTCTAATATCTTATCCGTGTCCACTCAATAAAATTTTAATACCTAAGTATATCACTCAACCAACACGGTAATAATAATGTCATCGAGTGTCGTGTATAGATACACGATATCACAAACTCGCAATAGTAATTCAAATGATATAACTATAATAATTAGTCCCTTCTGCGAATGTCCTTATTGTCAACTGGTCAATATCTAAAGTGTCCAGTGTAGAGAGAATATCACCTGAACGGTCATTTGACGTTATATTATTTCCTGTTCTATTTTCTAAGATATACACCATGGTAATATGTAGTAAAAATGGTTATTGTTATTAATTATTATTGCACGCCGTCGAATCTAATAATTAGCGGTTTTGCAAATGTTAAAAGGTCCCTAAACATCAATTAGACTTAGGGACTCTTTATATCTTATATGTCACCTTAATAGCGGGAAAATTAAATATTTTCTGAATTTGTATAAATTATTTATTAAATCAAAAACTTCCGTATTTTTATTTGCTGCCATAATTATAACAATATATTTTTTATTATAGTTGATATATCAGACTATGTTTCTAATGTCAATAGATATTTAGTTGACCAAATATTGATAAAAATAATTTTTTTTCTTATACATATATACTTACAGTTTTTTAAGTAAATGATTACATTGATATAAATAAAGTTTAATTTTCAAGAGCTTTTACTATAAAAGTATGTGCTTATTTGTAAAATCATAAGCTTATAGACTATAATTAGCTTTACAAAATAAGTATCTACTTCTATAGTAAAAGCTCTTCATAATGAAACTTTATTTATATGAATGTAAGCATTTACTTAAAAACCTGTAAGCATAAAGAAAGAACTTATTTTTATTAATACCACCCTATCTTGTTTTTTACATTTTCAGTCGATTATTTAGCCCAGTCAGTAGTATAGGGATAAGGAGTCGTACCAGTCGTAGTCTCTTCAGTCGTTGTTGGGTACGTCCAATGAGGAGTAGATGGGTTCCAGGTTGAACCACCTGTCGTCCATGGTTCCCAAGTAGAAGTATATGGGTTCCAGGTTGGTCTACTTGTCGTCCATGGTCTCCAAGTAGAAGTAGATGGGTTCCAGGTTGAACCACCTGTCGTCCATGGTTCCCAAGTAGAAGTATATGGGTTCCAGGTTGGTCTACTTGTCGTCCATGGTCTCCAAGTATAAGTAGATGGGTTCCAGGTTGAACCACCTGTCGTCCATGGTTCCCAAGTAGAAGTATATGGGTTCCAGGTTGGTCTACGTGTCGACCACGGTTCCCCGGAATGTGGAGTCCAGGTTGGTCTACCTGTAGGACGTGGGTGCCAGGTTGGCCTGGGTCGGGGTCTTCCGCCGTTTTTTACGAAAACATCGTCTTTGAAAATATTTTTACCAAAAATGTGTTCTGCGACGACCTTCCTCCCGGACTCGTCACGTCCGAAAACTTCTTCATCGAAAACGCCTACTTTGACGATACGTTTGTCGAATTCACCTTCAGGTTTTCTATGATGATGACGATGATGTCTTGATACGTCGTCTGTTTCGTCATCTTTGTCTCCTACGGCGGCGGGCTCTTGTTCCAGCTCAAGTTCATCTTCAGCCAGTTTGGCTTCCGCACTTTCTAAACTGTCATCGTTTTGTTCCAATTTTTGTTCTTGAAGGTCATCCTTGGCGGGTAAACTTGCGCAGGTCGACAGTCCTAATGGAAAATAAAAAGCGAGATATAATAACGGGAGCGACATTGAAAATATAAATTAAGTGCCTACCTGCTATAACTGCCACAAAAGCGGCGATGTACAATAATTTCATCTTCTTTTCGATTCTCGATAATTTAAAAAATTCTAAAACCACTAGTTAATGTTCGATTGTAATTCAAGATGAAACTGAATACTTTAGGGCTATCCAGGACTATTTAAAGGAGATTTTTAATTAACTAAATGATAATAATTTTGTTATTGACCTTATCATATTTGCTATTATAATATACTTGATATACGTGATATAAAATATCTTGGAAATCTATAAATGTGTCATCATACACAGGTACTCTTGATATTAAAATTTAAGTATAAGCACTTTACGTAGAGATAGCATAATGAGATTGGAAAAGTACCTATTACAATTTATAGCAATGAATTTTCTATAGAAAATAAGACACTCGAAGACAAATATTTATTGACTTATTCTTATTATTGCATTTCATTCACGATAACCATGCACAAAAGTATACATTAGTAAAAATTTCTTGAAAAGACAACCAACAAACTTGATACAGGCCGAAAAAAACAACATATTTGGTAAGGTCATTATTCATAATTCTTAATAAATAATAGACCCTTTTCTATTCCGGCATTTGACAACAAACGATTTATAATTTTAATCAATTTCTGGTTAATTAAATTTTAAACACAATCATGACGATGGATTTTCTATTCTTAAAAGCTCCTACAATCAAGGAAAACCTGATTATTTTCTTATCCATAATTAAATCTGTTAATTTTCATAACTCTCTAATCCAAGCTGATGCTTTTTTAATTATTAAAGGGCTCGCACTCTGATATTTGTGGTAGATCTCGAGATTTATAGGTAAAATGAGGTCCAATAACGAGCTGAGTAAGACCCCAGTTGATAGAAAAAGAATCGAGTTTACGCCTTTTTCGTTATTAATATTTGGGTGTTTCAGTCAGTTGCCGTTATGTTGGGCTTGGACCATCTGGACCACAAATTGTTGGTCATTGGTAGCAATAACGTTGGCTCCCGGGTCGGGGTTGCTATAGCAGTCCCCATCGGGAGCATCCCCTAATGTCGTCCTATATGGATGGCACCGTGGAAATTAAACACCCGGGGCTGACCAAAAGTAACAAACCAGATGATATAAGACATATAGTAACTAACCCAGGGACGAATCCATGAATCTCTCTAATATGGGACGATTTATAATTGACATTCTAGCAAACAAAAGTCCAAGCATCGTTGGACACAGTTAATCATCTTTACCCAGGATAACACAATTTACTCCCGAGTCAGACTTAACATTGGAGTTTTTGTCAGAAGTGACCTCTCCTGACAACGTGAGGAAGACCTTCCTCGAGCCTCATGACTTTGACGTCGTGTGGTTTAGGAAACAGACCGCCAAACCCAAACGACTAGATTTATCTGCTGCTTAATACCGACCACCAAACGATAAGCAGTATATAAAAACCACTTTTTATCAACAATAATCTTGAGAGGCTTTAATGTACATAACACAAACTGGCTTAAACACTTTAATTTTAAGACGAATAAGAACGTGAAGCTGCAGCCTTTGGCCTTTGCTGTCAACTGTGTGGCCTTACCCAGCTCGTTGACAAACCCACCCGCTTTCCCGATCGCGAGGGAGACTTCGCTAGCCTTCTGGATCCCTTTTTGACCACGAATCCTCAAATACACGCCACCACGGTGAAAGCTCCACTGGGTTTCTCAGACCACAAACTCGTCATCAACATCATCCTACCAATTAGTGTCAAATAATTAAGTAAACCGCGTGTAGATCGGCCAAATGGGAAGAACTCAGGGAACACTATATGGAGCTTTTCCATGGCGGAGCGTCTGTTTCAGCTCCGATGATCCATCTGTTTGTGCTAGAAGTTACTCTTATATTAAGGAAAGTTGCAGTCATCCTAACTGGCATTCTCTTTTCAGAAAAACGGCCCTCAAACAGAGCAAAACTCGGTTCACCAGGATGCAAGGAGAAAGCTGTCGCATCCAAACAACTTGCTTTATCAGGAGTGGCGAAAGAGCCCCGACGGCACAAATAACTACAATTTTATGCTTACTCGAAACAGATGCTAAGAAATAAAAGACCAAGCCAAGGAAGCTCATAATAAATAAACAAAAAGAATCAAGAATAAACTTCTCTCCTACTGTACCAACAGTTCTAAATCTTTTTTATTCTGACACTAAGGCAGTTGCCAGAATTTCACCAAATCCACCATTCTACCTCTTACATGGATAGACGGGATTATTGCATCGACGGCTTCTGAGAAGAAGTTTGGTGCAATTATTTTCTTCACACTCTTCAGTCGATTTTCAGGAAAAAAACACCATAATTATCTCTCCCGTAGAATTCAAAATGTGGTCCAGTAAAATTAGACGAAAAAGGCATCGAATTATGCAATTCATGCGGAAAAGAAAATATTTTGTGAGGGGTTGAGTGGTCAATGGAGAGTTTAAATCCAAAAATTCGACCTCCTACCCCTTGTGAATTAGCCGCCATGTTGGTTTTAAGGGATGAATGGGTTTTTTGCACTTTATTACGGCATTAATTCGCATTTTACCGAAAAAAGTGTCATTATACTTACTTTATTCAGAAAAACATTCTCCACAAATTTTGCATATGTGACATTTTTTCGTATTTGCAATATTTAATGACCTACAGCAGGTGATTAATTAAGAACAAGGAGGATGAAAAATTGGTATTTTCGGAATAACTTCTTTTTTTCAATCGCAAACCAAAAATTGTTCCCACAAAACTTGTAGCGCTTACAATTACGAACATTTACATAACAATATCTCATTAATCGGACCAATTATTGTTGCGCGCAGTAGTGCGTCGAAGTCATTAAGGTGAGATCGGGCCCATTAGGTCTTTCAGGTAAGCGATAACCCACGCCGACTTGCTCCACTGCAAGCTTGCATTTGCGAGCCAAAATCAAGGCTTGCTGCAAGCTTGCGTGCTAAGGGATTATAGGTTATAGGTGTGTAGACTAGAAATGCACGGGTAAAGATAGCTTATATGATGGGTGATGCGCATTAAGATAGGATAAAGAATCTGTATGTTTAGACAACATTGCTTATCTATAGCATTCATCTCTTCGGCCTTCACATGTGTTCTAATATCTTATCCGTGTCCACTCAATAAACTTTTATATCACTCAACCAACACACGGTAATAATATTGTCATCGAGTGCTGTGTATAGAGATACACGATATCACAAACTCGCAATAGTAATTCAAATGATATAATTATAATAATTAGTCCCTTCTGCGAATGTCCTTATTGTCAACTGGTCAATATCTAAAGTGTCCAGTGTAGAGAGAAGATCACCTGAACGGTCATTTGACGTTAATTTTCCTACGACCACTATGCAAAACACTACTTTGCGCATCGTTTTTTGTGCGCAAACTAGCAGATTTCTCACGTATCCAAAACTGTGCGACAAAGTGACATAAGGCATAGCCAAAAATCGTTTCCGTACTGTTTTAATGTAAAGATGGGCGGTAACTGAGAACTCACTGTTACTTATTGTTAATGGAATAACTATTCATTTAAAGCTTCAAGGTAATAAAATAAACACAAATGGGATAACATAGAACCCGACAAGACTATAAAATATACTCATTATTCTCTTGTGGCAGTAATTATTAAAATTTACGAGTTGGTCGCTAATAACAGCATTGCGTAGCGTTCAAATCAAATTCACGAACGTGAAAACTCGCACACCTCTAACTTCAATCCACGACTGCGCCTGCGTTGTGTGGAAGTTGCATATCTACCACGTCTCCAGGCTCCACGTCATGCACTTTATTTTTAGTTTAGATACGGAGTCTAATAATAAATAATAATAATATTGTCGGTAGAATTCAATGATTTAACAGTATATAATAGTAATATTAAAAAGTCATTGGTAGAATAATTGAAAATAATACCTAGGTAGTCTGAAAAAATAAATTTTAGTTACCTATCATTATAATGGATTCTGATTCCTTTGAATTTTAAGCAGAAAATACACCACCTGCTGAAGTCAGAAAACAAGCAGGTTTGTGTTCTTTGAATTTGCCTACCTATAGTTTCGAGAGAAAAATACGAATCTGCTTATAAACATTTCATAAATTGGAGAAAAGGTCATAAAAGCAGAGCATTGTCAGAAAAAATCATTTATGTGTTAAATTTGTTAAATAATTAATCTGTTAAATTGTGGTCGTAGGAAAAGTACTGTGTGTAGCACGTGCGGAAAAGAAATTTCACACTCGTGTGAAATTGTGACACTCGACTTCGTCTCGTGTCACAATTCTTTCACACTCGTGAGAAATTTTCTCTTTTCCGCACTTGTTTCACAATATACTATTCCTGTTCTATTTTCTAAGATATACACCATGGTAATATGTAGTAAGAATGGTTATTGTTATTAATTATTATTATTGCGCACGCTGTCGAATAATAATTAGCTGTTTTGCAAATGCTAAAAGGTCCCTAAACATCAATTTGGCTTAGGGACTCTTTATTATATACAGGCTGATCCTGAAATGGCGGACACGGTATACAGGGTGTTGTAGAGGATGTTCAGAAAGACTGTAAATTTAAAACAAAAATGGTTTCCTCGGCTCTTCGTTACCGAGATATAATAGGGTGTCCTTTTTCGAAAATTTAAATCTCAATGGCAGTCAACTTTAAACAACCTACACTGGCAAAGCACATGATTTGACATAACTATTACGATAGTGTTTGCTTTTTATTTTTTTTTATTATCGGGAACGGAATTACAGGCATTCAAAGATTACCTATTCCCTGAGTTCAAAACAATTTTTCAATGTGGCATCGTTGTTCAAATTCGAGCTCAACAATGCAACTAAAATAAATTTTGAATAATATCATCGAATATGTATCCGCGCAACGATTATTGTTTTTAACTTTGTTGGGTTTGCCATTTCATATGTTTCCATGTTAACATTTATTTGGGTATTATTGTAGACCTAGACATTATTTTTCTGCCTGAAGAAGGGTAGTGCAGTGTTGTGACTTTTTTGTCCACAAAAGTGGTCATATCTTCTTAAAGGGGCCATAATGGAGAAAAAAATTACAATGGATGCTGTGGTGGTGTCCGTGTCCGCCATTTCGGGATCACCCTGTATACATATAGCTATGTCATCTTAATAGCGGGAAAATAAAATTTTCTGAATTTGTATAAATTATTTATTAATTCAAAAACTTCCGTGTTTTATTTGTTGCCATTATTATTATTATTATTATTTTATTAGATTTTAATTATTAGAATTTTTTATTATAGTTATTATATTTTATTATATCATATATTAGACTGCTATGTTTCTAATGTCAATAGAGATATTTAGTTGACCAAATATTAATAAAAATAAACTTTTTTCTTACACTTACAGTTTTTTAGAAAATGATTACATTGATACCTATAAATAAAGATTAATTTTCAAGATCTTTTACTATAGAAGTATGTGCTTATTTGCAAAATCATAAGCTTATAGACTATATACAGGGTGTCTTGCTAAGGTTGGCCACCGGCCATATCTCGGAAACTAATGGACCTATAACCTCAAAATAAAAAATTTCCAGACATAAGTGATCACGAGAAATTCAATGAAAATATTTTCAAGATGGCCGCACTTCCGGAAATACCGGAAGTTGACACCCACTTCGTTATTTTAACGGAAACACCCTGTAAAATATTATATTTTTCAAATGTGTGAAGAAATCGAATACAGGTGGTTTTCACTATTGGAATTTAGATTGAGCGGTTTATGAGTTATAAACAAATGAAAATCGAAAATTTTCAACTTGAAAGCATTGTAGAACTAGAACGGCTCAAGATATCTAAAAACGGTTTACATATGTCCCTATCCTAACTTTTTATGTTTTATCCCACTATGTGGAGTAAATTTTAATACAGGGTGATGAAAATTATCCGATTTTTCATCACCCTGTATTAAAATTTAAACCACATATAGTAGGATACTATGTGAAAAGTTAAGATAGGGACATATAAACCGTTTTTAGATATCTTGAGCCGTTCTAGTTCTACATTGCTTTGAAGTTGAAAATTTTCGATTTTCACTTAATTGATTTATATTAATATATTAATATAAATATTTTAAATATTAATAAAATATAATAATATTAAGATATTAATAATTTCACTATTAATACAAAGCGAGCACACAGGTCTAATCTGGGTCTTGCGGAATGTAACATCTCACCGAATCGCTTTAACCAATTCTTTGCAGATGTTGCTGGTGAAATTGTGAATAATCTTCCCTCATCGGAAGGGGACCCTGTTCTTTTTATGTGCAATACCACGTGTACCAGCCCTCGCGAGACTTCCTGCAGACCGTTCTGTTTCAGTCAGGTGTCTGAGGTGTTGGTGAGGGATGTGATCGGTGGTCTGAAGCCTGGAAATTCCGTTGACGTCTATGGCTTGAGCGTTAGTATGGTCAGAGATGTCAAAGATCTGATTATAACACCACTGACTAAACTCATTAACTTGTGTCTCAGTAAGGGAATTTTTCCTGCCACTCTTAAACGAGCAGCCGTGGTGCCTGTGCACAAGAAAGGATCGACTGAAGATCCGTCAAATTATAGGCCGATTTCCATCCTTCCGGTGTTTTCTAAGGTATTGGAAAAAATTATAAAACAACAACTGATTTCCTTTTTCACACAGGGTAATTATTTTTCTGAGAGCCAATTCGGTTTCCGAACCGGGTTTTCTACGGTCAGTGCGTTGGTCGACCTGACTGAGAGTGTCCTGGAAGGTTTTGAACGAGGTGATTACACGTTAGTTCAGTTTTTGGATTTGAGTAAGGCTTTCGATTGCCTCTCTTATGAGATTCTGATTCGCAAGTTGTACTTTTATGACTTGCACCCTTCGAGCGTGAAATTGATTGCGTCATTTCTGACCGATAGACTCCAGTCAGTGAGAATTGGGGGTGTTTTTTCGGACTTTTTGCCAGTAACAATGGGAGTTCCTCAGGGCTCTGTCTTGGGACCCCTTTTATTTTTAATTTACGTTAACGACCTTCCTTATGCTTCTGGCATGTCGAGATTGATCCAATTTGCGGATGATACGACCATCATTACATCTGGTGGGAGGCATGAGGATGTTGCCTGTTCTGGGGAAGTGTCGCTGTCGCGTGTCAACAGTTGGTTTGCCTCCAACAGGTTACAGCTTAATCTAGAAAAGTCATCTCGTTTGCTGTTTACGTTGAAAAATAAGGCTACCTTGGACCTTGTGGGGCACAGCCCCTCTGTCAAGTTTCTGGGGCTACATATAGATGACGATTTAAATTTCAGGTCTCACTCGGTACATCTTAGTGGTAGGCTATGTTCTGCAATATTTGCACTGCGTAATATTTCTGGTACGGTCTCTCAACCTGTTCTTCTTACTGCATATCATGCATTATTCCAGACTCACGTGAGTTATGCACTGATTATTTGGGGTCACAGCCCCATCAGACATCGCATTTTCAGTCTCCAAAGACGAGCAGTCAGGGTTGTCGCCGGCCTTGGTTACAGAGACGACTGTAGAGCGACTTTTATTGCTCTCAGGATTCTCACACTTCCGTCCCTGTATATCTACTTGACTGTATGTTACATCAGGAAACATCTGCATCATTATAATACCAATGACAGCCATGATCATCATACGCGATTCAAGCATAAAACTGTTGCTGGATAGTCACCGATTATGTAAATCACACACTGGCACTAAGTATTTTGCTGTAAAATTTTATAATATGATAGATGATGAGTGTAAAGTTCTTTCTATCAACGCCTTCTGCAAACGACTTAAATTATTTCTCATTGATAAGGCGTATTATTGCATAGATGATTTTTTGAATGAAGGAACTATAGTTTTTTAATGTATACTTCTAGTTATTAGCCGGGTAATACGCTCGGTGAAATCTTTGGATGTTTTTTGTTGTTGATTTTAGACTATTTTTAAATTGCATTGACGTTGTGTAAGACTCTTATAAAGTTAAAACACTGAAATATATATATTACTGATTACTGATTACTGAGCACCACAGCATCTATTGTAGATTAAAGATTCTAAGTTTTATTTACTGTTTTCTCCAGTATGGCTCCCTTAAGAGGATATGACCACTTTTGTTGGATACCCTTCTTCAGGAAGGAAAATAATGTGTAAGTCTACAATACCCAGATAGATGTTCCCATGGAAACATATGAAATGGAAACACAACAAAGCAATAATAATAATATAAACAATAATCGTTGCACGGATACGACATAGTCGATAATATATTCAAAATCTCGAATTCCAACAACGATGCCACATTGAAAAATTTTGTTGAACACAGGGAATAGGTAAACTTTGAATGCCTGTAATTCCGTTTCCGATAATAAAAAAAATATAAAAAGAAAACACTATATATCGTTATAGTTAGGTATGTGAAATCATGCAGGTGCTCTGCCAGTGGAGGTTGTTTAAATTTGACCGCCATTTAGATTTAAATTTTAGAAAAAGGACACCCTATATCTCGGTAACGAAGCCGAGGAACCCATTTTTGTTTTAAATTTACAGTCTTTCTGAACATCCTCTACAACACCCTGTATTCCGTGTCCGCCATTTCGGGATCAACCTGTATAGACTATAATATCTTTACAAAATAAGTATTTACTTCTATGTATACTAAAAGCTCTTCATCATGAAACTTGATTTATATGAATGTAAGCATTTACTTAAAAATCTGTAAGCATAAAGAAAGAACTTATTTTTATTAATACCATCCTATCTTGTTTTTTACATCAGTCGATTATTTAGACCAGTCAGTAGTATAGGGATAAGGAGTCGTAGTCTCTTCAGTCTTTGTTGGGTACCAAGTTGATCTCTGACTTGTCGACTGTGGCGCCCAAGTAGAAGTAGATGGGTTCCAGGTTGAGCTCCATGGCGTCGGAGTAGAAGCAGATGGGTTCCAGGTTGAACTCCATGGCGTCGGAGTAGAAGCAGATGGGTTCCAGGTTGAACTCCATGGCGTCGGAGTAGAAGCAGATGGGTTCCAGGTTGAACTCCATGGCGTCGGAGTAGAAGCAGATGGGTTCCAGGTTGAACTCCATGGCGTCGGAGTAGAAGCAGATGGGTTCCAGGTTGAACTCCATGGCGTCGGAGTAGAAGCAGATGGGTTCCAGGTTGAACTCCATGGCGTCGGAGTAGAAGCAGATGGGTTCCAGGTTGAACTCCATGGCGTCGGAGTAGAAGCAGATGGGTTCCAGGTTGAACTCCATGGCGTCGGAGTAGAAGCAGATGGGTTCCAGGTTGAACTCCATGGCGTCGGAGTAGAAGCAGATGGGTTCCAGGTTGAACTCCATGGCGTCGGAGTAGAAGCAGATGGGTTCCAGGTTGAACTCCATGGCGTCGGAGTAGAAGCAGATGGGTTCCAGGTTGAACTCCATGGCGTCGGAGTAGAACTAGATGGGTTCCATGTTGAACTCCATGGCGCCCAAGTAGAAGTAGATGGGTTCCAGGTTGAACTCCATGGAGCCCAAGTAGAAGTAGATGGGTTCCAAGTTGAGTCACCTGTCGTCCATGGTTCCCAAGTAGAAGTATATGGGTTCCAGGTTGAACCACCTGTCGTCCATGGTTGCCAAGTAGAAGTATATGGATTCCAGGTTGGACTACTTGTCGTCCATGGTCTCCAAGTAGAAGTAGATGGGTTCCAGGTTGAGCCACCTGTCGTCCATGGTTCCCAAGTAGAAGTATATGGGTTCCAGGTTGGTCTACGTGTCGACCATGGTTCCATGGTTTGTGGATTCCAGGTTGGTCTACCTGTAGGACGTGGGTTCCAGGTTGGCCTGGGTCGGGGTCTTCCGCCGTTTTTTACGAAAACATCGTCTTTGAAAATATTTTTACCAAAAATGTGTTCTGCGACGACCTTCTTCCCGGACTCGTCACGTCCGAAAACTTCTTCATCGAAAACGCCTACTTTGACGATACGTTTGTCGAATTCACCTTCAGGTTTTCTATGATGATGACGATGATGTTTTGAAACGTCGTCTGTTTCGTCGTCTGTTTCGTCTTTGTCTCCTACGGCGGCGGGCTCTTGTTCCAGCTCAAGTTCATCTTCAGCCAGTTTGGCTTCCGCACTTTCTAAACTGTCATCATTTTGTTCCAATTTTTGTTCTTGAAGGTCATCCTTGGCGGGTAAACTTGCGCCAGGTCGACAGTCCTAATGGAAAATAAAAAGCGAGATATAATAACGGGAGCAACATTAAAAATATAAATTAAGTGCCTACCTGCTATAACTGCCACAAAAGCGGCGATGTACAATAATTTCATCTTATTTTCGATTCTTGATAATTTAAAAAATTCTTAAACCACTAGTTTATGTTCGATTGTAGTTCAAGATGAAACTGAATACTTGAGGACTATCCAGGGCTATTTAAAGGAGATTTTTAACTAACTAAATGATAATAATTTTGTTATTGACCTTATCATATTTGCTATTATAATATATAGATACACGTGATATAAAATATCTTGGAAATCTATAAATGTGTCATCATATAGGAAATCGAAATTGGATGTTAAAATTTAAGTATGTATAAGTATAAAGTACTTACAGCCAATATTATAAAGGCTCATTAGGCCAACGGGCAGATTTCTGTGCTCGTTTTTGAAGCTAATATCGACGTCAAATTTTTTATTAACATTTTTGTAATTACTTTCATGTCAAGAATAGATAAAATTAAAAAATTCCCGCTTAGACTCGATACCTTCTTCAGAAATAGACACAGAAATCTGCCCATTAACTTAATGAGCCTTTATAATACCCGCTGTTAATGGAATACTTTACGATATAGATAACATAATAAAATCGGAAGGTATTATTGCACTTTATAGCAATGAATTTTCTTTAGAAAATGAGACACTCGAAGACAATTTTATTGACTTATTCTTATTCCTATTGCATTTCATTCACGATAACCATGCACAAAAAGTATCCATTAGTAAAAATTTCTTCAAAAGACAACCAACAAACTTGATACAGGCCGAGAAAACAACATATTTGGTAGGGTCATTATTCATAAGTCTTAATAAATATAATAGACCCTTTTCTATACCGGCATTTGACAACAACGATTTGTAATTTTAATCAATTTCTCGTTAATTATATTTTAAACACATGACGATGGATTTTCTATTCTTAAAAGCTCATACAGTCAAGGAAAACCTAATTATTTTCTTATCCATAATCAAATCTGTTAATTTTCATAACTCTCCATGCTGATGCTTTTTTTAATTATTAAAGGCTCGCCCTCTGATATTTGTGGTAGATCTCGAGATTTATAAGCAAAATGAGGCCCAACGAGCTGAGTAAGACCCCAGCCGATAGAAAAAGAATCGAATCTACGCCTTTTTCGTTATTAATATTTGGGTGTTTCAGTCAGTTGACGTTATGTTGGACTTGGGCCATCCGCACCACAAATTGTTGGTCATTGGTAGCAATAACGTTGGCTCCCGGGTCGGGGTTGCTATAGTCCCCCATCGAGAGCATCACCGAATGTCGTCCTATATGGATGGCACCGTGGAAATTAAATAGCCGGGGCTGATCAAAAACTAACAAACCAGATTATAGAAGACATAGAACTAATACAGGGACGCATCCATGCAAGAATTGCCACATCTCTCTAATATGGGACGATTTATAATTGACATTCTAGCAAACAAAAGTCCAAGTGTCGTCGTTGAACACAGTTAATTATCTTTACACAGGATAAGATAATTTACTCCCGAGTCAGACTTAACATTGGAGTTTTTGTCAGAAGTGACCTCTCCTGACAACGTGAGGAAGACCTTCCTTGAGCCTCATGACTTTGACGTCGTGTGGTTTAGGATAACAGACCGCCAAACCCAAACGATTAGATTTATCTGCTGCTTAATACCGACCACCAAACGATAAACAGTATAATATGTATAAAAAGCACTTTTTATCAACAATCTTGAGAGACTTTAATGTACATAACACAAACTGACAAACACTTAAATTTTAAGACGAAGAAGGACGTTAAACTGCAGTCTTTGCTATCAGCTGTGGCTTTACCCAACTCGTTGACGAACTAACCCGCATTCCCGATCGTGAGGAAGGCTTCGTTATTAGCCTTCTGGATCTCTTTTTGACTACGAATCCTCAAATATATACCACCACGGTGAAAGCTCCACTGGGTTTCTCATACCACAAACTCGTCTCAACATTATGAGTGTCCTACCAATATGTGTCCTACCAATAGGTGTCAAAGAATTAAGTAAATCGCATGTCGATCGGCCAAATGGAAAGAACTCAGGGAACACTATATGGAGCTTTTCCATGGCGGAGCTTTCGGCTCTGATGATCCATCTGTTATTGTGCTAGGGAAGTTGCTCTTAAGGAAATTGCAGTCATCTTAACTGGCATTCCCTTTTAATAAAAGCGGCAATCAAACAGAGCAAAGCTTGGTTCAATAAAAGATGCAAGAAGAAGCTATCGCATCCAAACAACTTGCTTTTTCAGGAGTGGCAAAAGAGCCCCGACGGCACAAATCACTACAATTTCATCCTTGCTCGAAACAGATGCTAAGAAATTAAAGACCAAGCCAAGGAAGCTCATAACAAAAGAATCAAGAATAAACTTACCTCATGTCCCAACAGTTCTAAATCTTTTTATTCTGACACTAAGGCAGTTGCCAGAATTTCACCAAATCCACCATTCCACCACTTACACGGATAGACGGGACTATTGCATCGACGGCTTCTTAGACAGCCAACCTGTTGGCGCAGTTATATTTTCATACTATACTCTTTCGTCGATTTTCAGGAAAAAAAACCACCAATTATCCCTTCCGTAGAATTCAAAATGTCAGAAAATGTATTCCGAAATGTATAAAATGCATTATGCTGGGCTTAGACCCAAGACCCAAAGGAAAACTTCTGGCCCCGATTATGACGTTACCAGTTAAGGCCGGTTCTCTCTTGTACGACACCCGGCGACAGCGACAACGCGAAAAAATTGCGGGGGGATTTCACCCTGAGTCTGGTTCCCACTTGTATGACACCGGACGACATGCGCGTTGTCGCTGTCGTCGGGTGTCATACAAGTGAGAACCGACCTTTATAGTACACTTAAAAATTTCGCGACTTAGCTGTCACATGTTTTCTGTCGACTCTTCAATAACATGGCTTATTAAAAGGAAATATTTCCTTTATGCTGGAAATACGCGCGTCCAGCCTATTCCCAAGAGGTTTCCCCTATAAATAAACAGAGATCAACTGGAAACCTCCTCGCACCTACGTAACGTAACAATGGAACAGTAGAACACCATTGATATCTGCTAGGGCTTTTGATCATGTCTGACATGATGAATTGTTGGCAAAACTGCAAGTACGCCATGGCTGAGAAGTTATGCTTGTATATTGCTTGCGAGCTACCTCGGAGATTGCTTATTGCGGCTGGCCGTCGATAGAATTCTTTCTGAGACCTTTTCTATCAATGCCGGCGTACCTCATTACACGGTCTGTCATCTTCTCCAAAAAGGTAAACGTTTTGGAGCCAGACGATATGGTGATGGCGGGACACTCTCTTCTTTCATCGCCACATCTACATTTGCTTGGTGTGGTGTGAGTCTGGGAGCTAACATGTCTTGTCTTAGCTTGGCAGGTTCTCAAAAGCTTGGAACACTGTTTCGCACAAAGAACAGCTCTTATACAAGGCCTAAATCAGACCATCCTTGGAGTACTGCTCACCCATTTGGAGCTCATCCAGAAAAGAGCCATCCATACTTGATCGGGGACCCGGATTTGACCAAAAATTTAGACATTCTTGTACATCGAAGAAAAGTAGCTGACCTGGGCCAGTTAACCGCCGAGCCGCACAAACGGGGCCCGTTTGATCCCACCTAGATCATCTCTATCAGGTTCAGCTCGTCACACCTCCTAGTACTTTATTTCACACTTCTTTCGTCATGTACAGTACCGGATCCTTTTGAAATAGCATTTCAAGGTACATTTCAAAAGACGGTAATGTTTCCTGAGGAATACAACCTGCAACGATTTAAAGTGAACGTGAATCTAAAGCGCTCCCAGAGCGTCACAGGGATTCCCCTATCACATCTGACGAGTAGATGCCAAGCTTAAATTGGTCCCAAATTTCTTGTAATGTTCTTTACTGGGATCCATAAAACACGTTCTGCTTGTTAGAGAACTCCAAAAACTGTAAGAAGTTGACGAGTTGAATAATTATCACACCATACCGCCAGGGATCATATGGGTACAACATCAGTTACCCAAAAATGACTTTGACAGAACGCTGACAATCTGAAAATTTTTTGTACGAGTTGAGAATGAAGTTAACATGCAAATAAAATGCAAAGAGGTGATTCTGTAAGTAAGTACGTAAATTTAAGCTGGTTTTTTGTTTGTTTTTAACTCTCGGTGCACAATCCGAACAACAGAATTATGTAGGTGTAGTTTTCTGTATTGCACATAGATGACAATTCTCTCATGTCTTCGATCGCTTATTTTAAGTAAGTCAACCTATTTTTGATATCTTCGAAGTGGATGATGGCCAGAAGAAGTCACCGATGACAGAGCAAGCAGCTCATTAACAAATAACTTTTTTATTTCAGAAATCAAACTTGTTAGACATAAACGATGAAGAAACTTCAGAACTCTTTCAATGTAAAGGGGTTCTAATAATCAACTCGCAAAATCAACAAACAATCGCTCAGCCTATTGAAGTTGAATTCGTTCCACGAAATGATGGCAACAACAAAACGATATACGAATGGTAAATAAACAATTTACATGCACTCACTTATATTATAACAAAACATGTTGTAAATTAACAATTCCACCTTCCATCCAGTCATGTTTCTCGTCTGAAATCAACCAATAATGAAGAAGTATCAGAGAGCTCATTGGAATCATATCTTCCATCAATAGATGCACCAGGATCAGGTTTAGATGATAGTGAGCTAATATCAGAGGAACAAGAAGAAGAAGAAGAAGAAGAAACTTCAACATCAGAAGACACTTCAACCTCCTCAGTAGATGAGGAAACAACTTTATCTTCAGATCTTGGTAGTGGAATCACATATGAATCTTATCAATCTGAAGATGCAAATAATGATGAAGAATCAGAAGATGCTCACCAGAAAAGTCCTGTTGCGTCTCCGATTACTAAATCAATAGCTACATCAACTGAAGAAGACGATATCTTCACCTCACATAGAACTAAAGAGGTGATAATACAACCCGATAGGTTTGATGATGATACTGAGAAACCAATAATAAACTCTCCCGCTCCAACGATCAAAGCTATAAGAATAAAAAGAACTGGAAGACTCTTTGGAAATATAAAAGAGATTAATCTGTTATTATCCGACGATAGTAGTGAATCTCCTAACACAATAACGAAGAAGAGAAAATCTTCAAAAGCGAACAGAAAATATTCATATTACGATCTCGACTTGCTCGATAAAAAGAGACTCGAACTATTGGGCAATAAATTATCACCCAGGCTAGCGGAAAACTTCCTCTACGATAACAGAGAGTCAAGTGTTTATGCTTCTCGAATCCAACACAGATTCATTCCTGATGATGAGTCTGGCAGAAGAAAGATGATTGGTACTCAAGTTGAAAAGAAAGACTTACGTGAGTCTGCAAAAAGATTAACAATCGAGAAATCCACAAATGTTGATGATAAAGATAAGCAACCGAGTAAAACGAGATCAAAAAATGTGATGACGTATGATTTAGACTCAAAAAAACGAAAAACTGATGCCTCCACTTCAATTTCCACCGTTAAGAAATTATCAGAGAATCCAGAAATTTGTAAAAGTGTACTGCGGTATGAAATAGCACCATCACCATCAGTACCTTCAAACCGAAATTTTTGGAAACCGCAAGAATGTTTAAGTGGCATCGAATCCAAGTCTAGTAAGTTTTTAATGCAATTCGATCTCGAAAAGAATAGTAACGAACATCCAGCTTTATGTAAAAAATCAAATAAAGTATTCATCGCTTTACAAAAAAATAAGTCCCAGCTGCAATTACCATCACATAAACATGAACGTATCATCAAGCGCAAAGATGAAGAAACGTTTCCAGAAACATCATTCAATTTTACTCAATCGGTTCACGTGCTCCACTCCAAAGATGAGGCGATTTTAAAGAAGAGTGTTCCATCAAAGGATCGTAAGAAAAGTAGAACTAGTTTAAGTATTTATATTTCCCTAACGCAATTTTTTCAGGTTACTCAAAAGTTGGTACTCGCCATTCCTTAGCGAAATTCGTTCGGATGGAATCACATACAAGTGTGGATAGTAGAAAAAGGAAAATATCAGGTTATTTGTTTCATACACCGATTAGGAGAATCAGGTCCAGAACTATTGATCTATTTGTAAGGCCTATGGACTTTTTCGAACATCCCAAAGCTAAGAATACTCCTGATGATCAACTGGATCCAAAACCACTTCTGAGGATCATTGAATCCAAAGAAGTTTTCAAGGTTTAATAAAATTTCAATGAGTTAATTCATATCGTCTTATTAATTTCCCCATTTTCAAGAAAACGGTTACCGAACAACCGAAACCAGGAGACGCGAGAGTGCCCCAGGAATCAATCGATGAAAAATTTGATTTCTATGATGACCATGAAAACGAAGACAGTGACTGGGTTTCTCCAGGCGAATTGATTAGACAACAAAAATTAGCAAATCTAAAACAATATCAAAATTATAGATACGTAATTTACGCCAATGAAAAAACAGAATCTGAAACCAAGTTAGTCGAACTTGAAACGGTATATAATGCTAAAGAAGGCAAAAAACCTGTTCAAGATTCAAACGAAAAGAAAGAAGCTAAATCGCAAGAAAAATCTAAAGAGAAATTGCAATCTAAAGAAGATTCAAAATCTAAACAAGAACCAAAGTCCAACAATGTAAATTTAACAAAGGAAAACAAACCAGAAAAAGTTGAGAAAGAACCAGAAATTGAAAAAACTAAGCCTAAAGAAGAACCAGTAATCAAAGATGTAAAAGGCAAAAAGGTATCTAAACCTAAAGAAACCTCTAGTAAGACGGAAGAAACGAAACTTAAAAAACCAACAACGGAAATTGAACCCAAACTTGAAGAACCAAAACCTAAAGAAGCACAAAAACCTGAAGATTCGTCAAAGGTGAAAGAGGTAGAACGTCAAGAAGAATCTAAGCCTATAACGTCAAGTTTGACGAAAGGACCAAAACCTAAAGAAAAAATAATAACTGAAACCGAACCAAAAATTAAAGAAATTAAACCTAAAGAAGAAGCAAGAAACAAAGATGTAAAAAACAAAAAAATATCTAAACCTAACGAAACCTCAAATTTGCAGGAAGGATCAAAACCTGAAACACAAGCGACTGAAAACGAACCCAAGCATGAAGTAAAACCTAAAGAAGCACCAGCACCAGCATCAATAAAACCAAAAGACTTGCAACGTGAAGAAGATTATAAATTAAACAAACCGTCAAGCTTAACAGAAAAACGCAACCTTGAACTATCAATAAATGAAATGGAACCAAAACTTGAAGAAGCAAAATCTAAAGCAGCAGCAAAACCTCGAGAACCACTATCACCACCAACACCAAAATACAAAGAAGACAGACGTAAAAATTCACAAAAATCTCCAAGTTCAACGGAAAGACTCAAACTTGAAGAAAAACAAACAAAAAGAAAGTCAATAACACTTGAAGACCCAAAATCTAAAGAAGTAATTTATAAAGAAACACCTAAACTCAGAGATGAGCGAAAAATTGAAGAAAATGAACCTACTAAAGAAGGACAAAAACCTAAAAACGGTAAAACAAAAGACGAAGAGCCTAAATCTAAAGAAGTTCAAACCTTGACAAAGAGAGATAATACTGAAGAGCAAATAGGTAAAGAAGAGACCCGTGCAAAACGGAAAGAAACACCACCACCACCACCACCACCACCACCACTACCACCATCACCATATAAAGAAATGGGAGAAACAAAACCAAATAAGTCAGACGAACAAAAACCAGAAGAAGAAACAACGCTTGGCGATGTTTCAACTGATAAAGGTATCAAAAAAAGGTCTATACCACATTTTAAAACTCCAAGTGGTACAATGCAAGCAGCAGCTAAACAAAAAGACAACGAGAAAATAAAAAACCAAGCAAGTGTTAGAGATGATGATAAAAAAATAGGACAAGATGGTAAAGAAAAGAAAGAGAATAAATCTGCAAAGTTCCATACTGCATCTCAAGAGGATCATCATGAACATAAGGGTGGAAAAATTAATGTTGTTTTCACTAAAGGTAATTTTTCAAAAGTAAAATAGTGAAAGGTATAAAGTACCTATTAGATTGGTTTCTTTTTTAGATAAAAAAGAATCTGAGACAGAATTAAAAGTTCCTATGAAGATCGTTTTCAAATAAAATGTTTCGTCATATAGGCTATAATAATACTTGTTAACAGTGTCAAATTGCAAGAGTGAAGAGCGTGAAATTCGTAAGTTCAGCCGATATATACTTCAACTTCTTTATATTATGTATAATTTTGTTAATAATGTGTAAATAAGTTGTTCTCTGTGTGAAAACGTTACATGAACAACAAAATAATTTAAATGTTTTTAAATAAATCTAAAAACAATAACAAACGTGGAATCTTAATTATTATTGAAAATGATTAATCATTTTACTACTTTAATTAGTCATTCTAAAAGTACCTACTTCTCCAGGTAGAACTTAAGTGCTTAATAATTAATATCTTAATCTACTTATGTTTTTGCTATAACGATAATTTGTTTTGATCAATTACTTATACCTATCTAGTCTAGATCAGTTAATGTGAATCATTTCCTTAGGCAATGACCGGAAAAATGATTTTACGCACAATTGAATCAAAATTGGTTGTTTACGTCTTAGTTACCATGGCGGAAACTATGATTTTACGACTAGCGGGCCGTAAAGTAGAGAAAAAGCCCGGCGGGCCGTAAAGTAGAAAAAAAGCCCGGCGATTATGAAATAATGTATGCTTTGTTGTTTGAACTGTTATCTTTATTTATTAATAGGTACATATACTTTGGGATTATATTATAAATATAATTAATTATTTGTAATATTAAAAACACAGTTGAAAACATTCTGGAAAGTAATTCCGCAGAAGTCGCTTCTGAAGTATGTCTCATTGCGAAATTAATACAAGTTGATTTATCGATCATATTAATTTTTCAGCGTCAAACGCTGCTGTCAAATTAATTTTAAACGAATGTCAAAAATTATTATTTTATATTAGGAATATTATTGTTGTTGTTTTGATGCAACTGTGCGTAAAACGTGTACGTACCTCTGCCCGAAGGAAAGATTACGCCTTACGCCCTTAGCCGAATAAAAGCCCTCCGCTGTCCGCGGGCGTAATCTTCTTCCTTCGGCCCTCTGTACGTAAATAACTATTTTCTACTCTTATTATTGAATAATATGTCAATTAATAGAGCTTTTTCGATCAATTATGGAAGTTATTATTATTCGTTGGTGTTGAATTATTATAGCTCATTATACCCGGCTCTTGTCCAATCACAGCCACTATACCTCATTTTTTAACTAGGAGGAGTAAATTTAAATGAACCGCCAAAAAAAGATGCTTCTCATTGGTCAATTCATGGGAAAAATTACACCAAGCAAAATTTGTACAGGAAATTGAATCTATGCAACGCTCAACACTAAACGTCGGTACGGAAATTGTGTACAGTAACTGACATTTCGAAGCGCCGGCGGCAAACAGAAACTTTCATTGCGAGAAAAATTTTCCGCTTGCCGCTTCTCCGAAATTGCTCTTTTAGTACTGTCAGTTACTGTACACAATTTCCATACTAATGTATACATAAGTATAGTAGGATTAACTTTAAAAAGTCAGATGTGACGTCACACTAACCGTCCGAATTAATATTTTTAATTTCACCAGAAAATGCAAACAGTTAATTGTCAAGTTGTGAACGAGCGTAAATTATTGAAGGAATCATTCAAACAATGAATTGAAGCGCCTACGTCAGTTTGAGAGCCACTGACAACTACATAAAATTTATTCACGTAATGACACTCTATCCTTTGTGCTGTGCATTTAATTCTCATTCAAAACCAATGTTGACGTATACTTATTTATGCGGGATGGAGTGTTTAGACAAACTGGACGGTTACTATAAAAACCACGTATATATGAAACAAAATAAATCGAACTATCAAAAGGACGTGTATTCTTAATCGATACGTATGACTTTTTAGACTTTATTGGACTATATACGCTTGTTTTTTTTAAATTTTACGTTGTCACCGTCGTCGAATGTAACACATCAGTTTTATAATCAGTTATTTCCAAAACCGCATAAGTTCTTTTAAATAAGTTCTTTAAAAGTTATTTCAAAACAAAATAAATTCTTTTTGAAGTCCATTCAGTTCTTTTTAGAGAACCGGCGACATCTTTTCAGAATTTTGAAATTATTTTTGGCTTTCCATTTTCATCCTGCAAACGGTTTCAAGTGCCATTATGAATAATCCTACATCAAGTACAAGTGAGAGGATGTCTCCTCCAAAGAAACGGGAAGAAACGAGTGTCACCTACAAGATTTTGGAAAAACTACTCTAACACATATTCCAATCGAACAAGGTGCGGATTTAGACTAAACAGGGACTGCTGCATGTGATAAAGTTAATTTCAACAACACACTTTGAATCTGGTCCAACAAAAACTGAAAAATGCTGCGTATGATACTGTTGACAAAAATTGACTTATCCACAAATTATACAGTGAGAGTTTTTTAAGACGGAACATAGGAAATGAGCTTGTGAAGTATTGCTATGGAGATCGATTCGTTGCCGGGCAAGGTCGTTAATGGTTTTGCAATAACCCCCCACTTCAGATTAAATTATTAATTTGACGTTTATGAGTAAAACTTGTCGTCAGTTACATACTAGCGTAGGTAGTTACTTAATTCATCAAAAATGTGTACAGTTGATGAGAAAATTGAAATTTACGCACATGGTACACCGCATGCAGTGTGTCTTCTTTATGTGAAGTTGAAAATTTGCGCTGGTACCATGTCACTACAGGACACAGTATCCATAGAAAGTGAATGTGTGGGCTGAAATGGTTAACACTCATATCTTGCAGCCACTGCAAGAAAGAATCACTCCGACCATAAAAAATCAGGCCCTTTGTATGGTACCAACAAAATGTTACAGCTGCCCATTTTTCCCGGCAAGTTCGACAATTGCTTAAAATGTTCAGTTATTAAGTGGCCGCCCAAGTCACCAGACTTAACATACTTGGATTTTTTACTGGAGAAAAGTCAAGTAATCAGTTTCTAACATCGTTTCTATCCACCACATTGAAAAGCTCAAACAAAGGAGAAGAAGAGCTGCGAAGAAATATCTCCTGAACAGTACAGAAATACGATAAATGTATTGATTCTACAATAATTTTTTAGGACACTTGCCTATAGTCAACGGATGTTTGATACTATTTTAGAATAATTAACACTCTGCAGTATATTTAATTTACAATTATATTGTTTCTTCATAAAATACTTAGTATACAGTTACACTTTTTTATATTTTGAAATAATTTCGTTTTAATTAAAAAATGATTTATTGCATTGACTTTCAATAGAGAATCCCTATGTTCTATTTTAAATAACTCACTAATGCTAAATTCAACAATGCTCGAACGTAACCATAACTACGGTATTGTTAACGTATTGTAGCGGCTTTGTTGGAAATGCATTGATTTCGCTATGTTCCATTTTAAATGGTTCAACAACGTTAATTTGACTGCGTCATATTTTTTCTGATGTTCCGCGTTATGTGGTTCTCACTGTATAAAACTATTAAATGTAAAATAAAAACTTTATTATGTTATGTATTATACAAACGCATACATAAAATATATTTATATGTTACTTAAATTTGTCACATATTGCCTAAAATAAAGTACTTTCAATCAATTTAATATGAATGTTAATAATTAGGTATTACCCTTAATATTCTAAATTATTCAGCACTATTATACTGATATATGCAAATCACAATGATTTGTGATATACTGCTGTATAAAATGTCTCCTGAAAACTAGATTTCCTATACACCGAAAACAAGTCCTATTTTCCTTAATAATAATTATTGTTTCAATTTAAATTTGCCGCCAAAAAAAAATCTGGTGATTTAATCTGATGACTTTTAGTGGTGTAAATGATACTTTGTAGTTTTCTCCTCCTAGTTTAAAAATGAGGTATAGCATAGGCAAAGGTAAAATAATAGCTTAAAATATTTTCAATTCTTCCGTTAGAGCTTGGATTACAATCACCACAGTGACGTCATGCGCAGCGCCGACGAGTTTTGTTTGAGTCTTTCGCTGACATATTTTGTGTATCATATTCTGCTGAACGTGGCCTGCCATCCGTCTTAGTCTATGGTTCATTGACTTATGTAAACCTATCAATTAAAAGTGACAAATGACACTTGACATATACGAACCGCACAAATGAGAAACCGAAAATCGATATAAAATGGCGGTTTGCGGTCTGGTAATGTACGCACCGACGAAGTTATATTTATTGTGTTCTATTCCATTACAAATGTGAAATGTGTTTGTATTTCAGTGTTAGATTATTATTCCATTGTAATAGGACAAGAACTAGTTCGTGCAGTGATACCAGACTCTAGCTCCCATAAATGTAAGTAGCATCAACAACAAGCAATGAATCCTACAAAAATGTCGGTCGGTTCGTAAGTGTCCGGGTGTAATGGCGATCTTCTGAGACGCAGTGGCGGTTCCGTACGTTGACAATAATAATGAGGCATCAAACGGTGATAATGAATTACCTCTAATTGACGTTGTGTAACTGTTACTTTGAATGAAAAACGCGCCCCAAAGAGACGTACTTGTACTTCTCAGTCTGCTACCATGTTTGGACATCCTACCTACCTGACCAAGCAACAAACAACCTCGCATAAATAAATATACTCACTCCCACAACAACCCAGTATTGAGCCTGATTTGCTTATCTGGAAATCAAGAAAAAACTTGAATTATTTATATTCAACATACACTTGATATGACAAGTTAGTAGGAAATGTTGCATGTTGCATTAGAATTGGTAATCAAATTTAGAAGAATAATAATTAACCTTGAAAATATGTAGTAGCACCAGCTACTAATGCAAGTCTCGAGTTTACCTCAAGATCATTCACCTCAGTATTAGATTAGTTATTTAGCAGGCATACTTTGACTTGACATTGTGCTTTACTTTTTGAGGGTAAAGTGGGTCATCTGTACTTCCCCTGCACCAACAGATTTAATAGTTGCTATTTTTTTGCAAAAATTTTGGTTAATAAACATTTTGGGGTGGTAATTTAAATAATGGTTTCGTCTTGTTATTTGTATCCCTAAAAAAGTAGAAGGAACTAAAAACAAGCCACTGTGATAAACCTTCTTCTTCAGTATAGTTAATTAATTAGAGGGTTCATTTGTGTCATAACTGTCATACTATTTTTCTGACATTGACTTTTGTCATGTTTCTTGATTAAATTCTCCATAGCAGGCCGTGATGGTTTGTAACGATGACCGAAAAATGATTGACATTGAACTGTCTCTGGAAAATTCTCACCATTTCGGTAGTTACAGTTAGGAATTTTCCTGATGTTGTAATTTGGGTTGACCTGCTGAATCGCGACGGTTTTACCCCTACGCTGGCCTCCCTCCACTCTCTCTGTTAGCTCTGAGTCGACAGGCTCTCAGCGTTGCCACATAAAATCCGTGTCTCCGTTCTCCTACGGCCTTAAAGTGTCATTTTTGGTTACAAATAATATTAAAACACTTATTTACTGCAGTAAGTCAGGTCTTTGGTCAGGGTAGGTTTTTTTCCTTCAAATATTCGTAAAATGAAAAAAAAAAAAACTACCCTGACCAAATACCTGACGGAACCGGTAGCTACTTATTACGGTCTCGTGCGGAAGCGGGCAGGAAGCACGCAGGATTGTCTGCAGAACGTAGGAGAAGGGCTTGCATATGGCAACGCTGAGAACGTGTCGGAGCGTAGCAAGCAGAGAGAGTGGAGGGGGGCCAGCGTAAGGGTAAAACCGTCGCGATTCAGCAGCTTTCCGTAATTTGTTTCTAAATTTGTATTGCTATAATAATAATATAACACTGACATATTATTTTTTAAGATAAGAACTGAGCGTGAATGTAAACAATAAATCTGAGATGATGGAAATAAGCTGTTCTAGACGGTTGAAGTAATGTGAAGTGTCAGTTAATCTGTCATATTATAGGTCGTTTGTACTGTAGAATGAATCCAGCCTCTTGCACCCATCAACTGTCTAGAATATGTCAACTTGCGACATGTGACACTTGAGATCGTCCATCTAGATGTAGAACGCACCACAGCTTCAACATCCTGGTGGCATCAATTGATGACCACCGTCAGACCTTCAAAATTTTGAAAAACCACGGACCACGTGCATGAGGGTCCACACGGATTCTCCATTCAACTTCATAGAAAAACACCATTCATCTCATTGAAGTACCTCGGCGCAGGATAGTGTGGTTTTGTTTGAACGAGGGGCTATCTATCAGTAGAGTGCTATCAAAAAGCTAGTGAACATTCGGTGTAGTTTTGGAAGTGATAGATGTAAGAAAAAGAAGAAAGCTATTAAGTGACAGTAGAGAGTGGTTTGAAATGTGAATGTGAAGTAAGACAGTTTGGTTGGAAAAGTGACTCTGGGTCTTGGTACAATTTGCAAGTGCAAGTGTAAAAGAGAAGAGTTGTGTTAGTTTAGTATTGGTACTAAGTGTAGTGAAGAATTAGGGACAAAAGTTGGAATAAAAGGAAGAAGTGGTTGCTTATTTATTGTTTTCTTTGCAGTCATTGTTTTGTCATGTAAACAAATAGAGACTGAAAGTAATTATTGTTTATGTGTTTATAAAATAATTGTAAGTGTAAGTTACTTGTTATAAATAAAGTGGAGTTTCGTAACAATAACAATATTGTAAATTTATTTGTTCCATTACAATAATAAGTATAAAAACTTACCTTGTAGCGTAGCTTGCTAGCTTGATTCATATTCATCCTTGAGCTTCCATTCTAGTGCGAGGTCTAGAACTGTTGTGCGCATTTGTCAGATTATTAAAAATATTTCAAAATTTGATACCTACAAATATTTTTCTAGACCCCTCTGTTGGTTTTTAGAGAAGATTGTAATTTTCCTTGATTTGGGCAATTTTGTGTGTAATTAATAATGCCTTGAGCGTCTTTTGTAGGGCTGTGTTTTCTATGAAATTTGGCTAACCGGTTAACTAACACTTAACCGGTTAACCTGTTCAGTTTTCAGCAGTAAAAATCCATCGGTTATAAAATTCTGTTGCTATATCGGAGTTAACTCGACCCTTAAGTCAAGGCCGTTCCATGACTTGAAATTTCAAGGGAGAGAGAACCTAACAATGACCAATGACCTGACTTTCCAGGTTTTAGTCTGTTCTAGTCTGTCTCTGTTTCTGTGAAAAAAAAACTAGCTTTTAAATTTTATGATAATCACCATCATTGCTTGCGCAGCCATGGATTTAAGTGGATGAATTAGCTCCACAGTATACTACTTGGAGATAGTAACCTATTTTTTCATTTTATTATGGCTATTTCCACTTTGAGTAAACCACCATGGAAATTTCAAATTTTCCTGCCATACTAGGACACTTGGAGAGGATATAGCCAAATTGAATTCTCTTGTACCTTTTTGATTGTACCCAATTTGGTATTTCTCTTACAGCCAGTATTATAAAGGCTCATTAGGCTAACAGGCAGATTTCTGTGCTCGTTTTTGAAGCTAATATCGACGTGAAATGACTTTTATTAACATTTTTGTAATTACTTTCATGTCAAGAATAGATAAATTAAAAAAATTTCCACTTGGACTCGATACCTTCTTCAAAAATGAGCACAGAAATCTGCCTGTGAACTTAATGAGCCTTTATAATGCTCGCTGTTAATTTTCTTTGAGACAAACTATTCCAGTTTGTTGATTTTGTCAAAAAATTCGGTAGAAAAAAATCCTAACCGGTTATAGGTACAAACGGTAACTGTATAATTTAACTGTCACAGTCCTAGTTTTTTGATTGCCTCAACTTAAAAAATTATTCTTCTTGATGAAGGGTGATGATGGAACTAAATCACAAGATCGTGCTTGCTCAATGATGCTGAATGTTGCTGCTACTTTGTATTTTTATTTTACCGAAAAGATGTTCTGAGAAGTTAGTTTTTTCTCTAGTTTCATAGTATTACATGAATCTCTGATGCATCAGAATGCTTTTAAAATCCCTCCTGAATTCATCTAAAGGGATTTTGAGTTGATATCTTTTTTAATAAAATATTAATCTTCATTAAATATATATATTTTTTAAATTGATCCTTCTTTAACTGATTGCCGTTCAAGCTCCAATTTTTTGAAGATGAAAATTCTGTATTTTCCAGCTCCCAGAATCCCTAATTTGACAAAATTCGAGCGGTGTTTTTTTCTGGTTGCCTGAACTGGGTCACCGGAAATCCGGTCTTACCAAATTTTAAAAATATCTTAATTTTTTTAGCAACCCATTCATTATGGATAGCTGTCGCTAATTGCTATGTCATATTTTTTATCCTGATGATAATTTAACACGTTGACGACGGAACGAGGCCAAAACGGCTCGTATCGGTTATGTCTGATGTACGGCATACAAATCGTGCATCCTTCACCAACTTACGATGCTCATAATTCCGCTATCTCTCACCACACCGCGCCGTTGAATGTAGCTATGGATAGAGCATAACATGAGTATGACGTGGGTACTGCGAACAGCGTGCGGGCCTTTTTCGCGCCGTTTCGTATACAAGTTATATTTATTACTTATATACGGTACGGGACTTTTCTGGCCCGTTTCTCGGTCTTTTTCATTTGAGTTTTAGTATGATAATAATATTGACCATAGATGAACATAGGCCATAATTATAGTTGTTTATGAGTCTGTACATCATTTTTTTTATATGGAAAGCCGAGGTAAAAGAATTGTAAAGCCGGTATTATTTTAATTTTTCCCCAAAATACACGATACGGGCCTTTTAAGGTTCGTATTCAAATTTTTCTCTTATAACAACGATACGGGACTTCCAAGACCCGTCCTGACGCAACCGAATGTTCTCTTGTACCTAACAATGCGGTACGTTACCGGCTTGCATGCCTTAGTTCCGTATTTTTCGGATAGATGACACTACACTCATGCTTTGCATCCGAGCCTTAAAAGGCCCGTACCGTAAATTAAAATGTATCGGTACGTGCCCTTAAAGGCCCGTATCGCTCGAATGAAAACACCATAAACATCGCTGCCGTCGTCAACGTGTTAAAAAAGTTACTTTTTCATCGAAAGGCATCTAGAAACATTTTCACCAAGCCCCCAAACACCTAAAATGTAAAGTCGGCATTGATCACACATGATAGCAGCTCTTGATAAAATGAATATGGCAAAACATCACAACCTGATTGTAATGGACGACTCTTATGAAGATTCCTTGATACATTTTTTAGGGGAAGTTTTCATTTAAAAAAGTTTAGAAAGTTCCTTTTAGTAAAGTAAAAAATTCATTGTTCGATTTTTTTTTCTGAATTAACTTGAAACACTAGAAATAAAGTTCAACAATAATTAAAAAAAAAAACTTTATAATATAATTCTACTCTCCCCGTTTTCTATAGTACTTTTTTTTCTCATACTACCCCTTAGATGTTTTTTTTTTCAAGAACTTTATTATTAATATTTTTATTTTATTTTTTAATTCATAATTTAGAGGCTCAATTTATTTAGAAATATTTTTGTCTCTTAAAATTTCTGTGGAAACTTTATACTTTTCCAGTAAAAAAATAAAATCAGGGGACTTGATAAATTATTAATTATAAAATAAAAATTTTACATTTTTATGAAGTATTAAGTATGTTGCCAATCTTCAGGATTATTTGTGGACTATTATTGTTAGTGTCTTATTATTTTATATTATTAGGGTATTAGAGCTTTACATTTTTTTATTAGTGTATTTTTTAATAAAAAATTACACTATTGAGGACGACATCACTTTTTATATTACAACACCCAGTTATTTCGAAACTAAGCATTTGACATTTTGACATGAGTTCGTAGTTCTTTTTCTTGGAATCTTTGGATGCTAACTTTTCATGGGTAAAATATTGAGTGAACGCGCAAATTTTTAACAGACAAAAGTATGTCATTCTAAATAAATTGGACTTGTAAAACTAAATTATAAATTAAGATTAAAGAAATAAACAAAATAACAAAAAGAAACTCTAAGGGGTAGTATTTATAGTTCACCCTCTTGCAGGAAAGCAGGAAAAAAAGAATATATTATGGAGATATCGTTTCAGAAAAAAAAGTGAATTTTTTACCCCATTTAAGGAGGTGTGGTTGTGGTGTAATTTCTAAGGGAAAGCTTGAAATTTTTTTTTCCACCCCCCCCCCCCCCCCCTCTTGATCTCCACTTCTATTTTTTTTGTACTAATTAATGAAATTATTGTGTGCTATATACAATAAGAATGTCCAGAAAAAAAAAATTTTTTTCATTCACAGTTACTGTTAATAGTTTAGGGAATCAAATCTGGGGGCGAGCAAAGGGGTTAAAATTGTATTTTTTCACTTAGGCAGATGATTCCAATGATTTTGTTGTTCAAGTTTTCTCAATTTCTCAGCATTTCTCAGCACCATATTTTTACCTTTTTTATATTTCCAAGATCTCTGTTTGCTTATTTTTTTACTGTAAACAAAACAAAATGTTTTTATCTTTTTTCAATACCATGCAGAGAGGTTTCACTGGCTTAAATATCTCACTTCTTTTTCTTTGGATTTCAGAATTATTGTCGTGTTTAAATAATAATTGAGGAGGGGAAAAGTCTTTCTAGTTCTAATGTTATTATTAATCGATTGTCTCAAATATTTACGATATTATTTCTCATTGAGTTGAGTGCCTCATCAGTAAAATATGTTGAGTTGTCTTTTCAGATTGGTTATATACACCTACTTGTAATGTAGCTAACTTTACTCTTACTGTGATAATCAGCATTATTATATCATTTGGCATTACATATCTTAATTTCATTTTATAATAAGACCTATATCATATTACCTTTATCCAGACAACAATAACTATATTGTAACTGTTACTTTCAAGAGTGTGAACCTTGGACATGTCTAAAATTCTAAATGATCGCATTGACTCACTGTAATTATTTCAATGCCCAGACAGTTCATGTAATTTAAAACTTGAATGTGTACTTTGGTGTTATGTCTAATAGAGTAATAGTTGTGTGTATGTGATGGTGTAATGAGAGGGTAGAATAATTATTTTTTAATGTAAGTCTTTTTTTTTTAAATCTAAACTTGAAATAACTAAAATATGTATGTATGTATGTGATATTTTTGGCATTGGAACGCTCGCTCCATCAGCCACAGATTTTTGGCAACTCAAACGCAAAACCTGATCTGACCTGACGAATTTTTGAAAGATTTGGTGGAGTCAGGCTCACTTACTAAAGAAAATTTACAATGTTTGATGAAGTGATGATATTATGCAATGTTTTTTTTATTCATTTTTTTTTTATTATTATTATTTTTTTTATTATACAGGGTTATTCACGGTATACGCCACGGAAGATTATGGCCATGTCTCTGGATTTTAGGATCTTTTTATTTTTGGAGTGGATAGAGACCCGGCAGAGGTATGTGTTAAAATTATATTCATAATGTACAGGTGTCCCAAAAGCATGAAACATATCAAAGTTATGTTTTTTTAAATGGAATGCTCCTATGTTATTGCATTTTTAGATTGTCTGAGAAGAGAAAATAAGATTGGCTTTTACAGTTGTTGTTAAAATTCAGAAGTTTTTGAGTTATAAACAAGTGAAAATCGTGATTTTTGAAATTCAAGGCTCTGTACAACAAAAACGGCTCAAGATAGAGAAAAACGGCTTACATGTCCCTATTTTAACTTTTCATGTACTATCCTATGGTATAGAAACATTTCTACATTCTTTGATTTATTTATTTGTCAACGCGTGGAGAAATCTCAGAATTTTTCAATTTTTTTATCAACCTGTATAAACATTTCATCTACATCATTGGATAGTACATGAAAAGTTAAAATGTGGACATGTAAGCCGTTTTTCTCTATCTTAAGCCATTTTCCTTGTACAGGGCCTTGAACTTGAAAAATGACGATTTTCACTTGTTTATAACTCACAAACTTCTGAATTTAAACACCAACTGTAAAAGCCAATCTTCTTTTTTCTTCCTAGGCAATCTAAAAATGCAATAACATAGGAGCATTCCATTTAAAAAAAAACATAACTTTGATATGTTTCATGCTTTTGGTACAACCTGTACATTATGAATATAATTTTAAAACGTACCTCTGCCTGGTCTCTAGCCACTCCAAAAATAAAAAGATCCTAAAATCCAGAGACACGGCCATAAACTTCCGTGACGTATACCGTGAATAACCCTGTATATATTTTTTTAGGTATTTTTTTTTATAATTTTTAATACCTAAAATATATAATAAGGAAAAAAAAAGTTAAAAAAGGTATTCTAAATCATAAAAGCTTCAAATCCAAAATGAGTACCTATTGAATTAGTATATTAAAGTATGAGTGGATATAAGGGGATAAGCGAAAAGTCAACTATTAGAAATAAAATGAACAAATCAGAAAAAACTTGTTGATTTCATTAAAAATGATCCAATTAATGATATATTTATTTCATCTTCAATTTGTACTTTTTTATAATGGCATTGTGTTTAATTTAATTATGTTTGATGACTTTGATCCTTTATATTTTTTGGTTAACATTGCCTAACTTGAGTATAGCAATTTTTGCTTTATCTTTTTATAGTTTTATTTTATTTGTTTTCAATTTTTTTTTAGAATAAAAAAAATAGTTTTAGTTACACCAGAAAAACTACCATAATTTTATTTATTGCTCGTAACTGTAAGTTTTTTTCTGAATGAAGAGACCTACATAAGTTCTGTATCAAATTAAGTAGAAAAATCGAAATAGAAAGGTGATTTATTAAAAAGAAAACATTGTTTAACATTTTTGGCTTCAGCAAAGACACAATTATTTTCAATCGCCCTGTATAATAATTATTAATTTTAATTGATATTATGGCTAGCATTCACAAACAATTACTATGAGTTGACTTGTTACATTTTGTATTCAGATATCTGGTTGGTTAGAAGTTCTAGTTCCAAGTTCCAAGTGGTGGAAAAAAAAATCACCTTTAGGCCAATCAGACATCTGAATATATAATTTAACCAGTCACATGTCATCGCGTTTTCTTTGTGATTATGGACAAATACCTAATGTCTATTTTATTGTAATATTATTCTAAAATAGTAGTGTGCCATTTACTGTCAGGAATTATTACTGAACAATTTGTCTCGGGTATTGGTTATAATTTTTTGAGCCCCTTTCTGTCCAGTTCTCGAGAATATCGTGCAAAATGGATTTTAAAGGGAACAAGAAATACTTCCATTTGTTGCCATTTTTAGTAGTTAGTAATGTTTATTAATAAATAAAAAAATTGCAATATACAGTGTGTCCCCATGTAGGTGAAACAACCTTTATAAAAGAAAAAAATTCTCGATCTGAATTATAATTTTTGGGACTCAGCCATGATAGATTTAATACTAATTTATAACATGGTTTGTCTTGCAAAATCAAGTATGTATGCTTTGGAAATTATTAAGAAAAAAAACAGTGAAGAAAATTGCATTTTTTGTAGTAAATATGACAAAAAGTAATTTAAAAAGGTTATTTAAAATCAACCTTTAGGCACTGTCATAAAAGATAATTTTCTTTACAGTTGGTGAGCATTGAGAATATTTCCAGCCGCCTCAGGATTAATGGAACTTATAAAAAATTCCACCGTTAAATAAATAACAACAATAAAAGGTGAAAGATGCAAACAAATAAAAAAAGAAAAGAAAAAATTCACAAAGTCAGGAAATAAAATTCTGTAGAAGAAAAATGACAGTGAGGCTAACAATAATGAAAGGTGGTCGACAAAAAGTAGATTTTGATTACCTGACTAGGAGACATTAGTAATTAACGAGGAAAAAGAAAGCAAAATGAGAAGTAAATTGTTATGTAACTGAAGTTGTAAGAGATCCCGGGCCGTTTATCCTTGGTCCAGTGTAACTAACTCCCTACATTTCGTCCAGAATCGTGGCAGACATTCGGTAGAATTGATTCATATTTGACTCCACCTGGTTTAAAATAGACGGTTATGGAACAAATTAAATTAACCAGCACAAAAAGACTTCCCATCTTTAGAACCATTCAGAATATTTTTTTCTTTTTTCTTTTTTCTTTAGAATATCCAGGTAATGCAGAATGTCACTAGAAGCAAAAGGGGAGACACACAAGACCTTCTTGGTCCTAGTAGTGCATTACATCCCCATCAATAAACTAGAATACAAACTTCAAATTAAAAATTTTAAGAGTCTTGCTTTGACATTTTTTACTCTTAAGTGGTCGCGCTATGAGCATTTTTTGAAAAATACGTTTAAAATTAAATGACAGCTATGTCAGATATGGATAAAAGGAATTAATGTTATATTTTAATTTTTAAAATAAAATAATGTGTCATATTTCAGGATGTCCGAGCCGACGACGGATAGCCAGCCACCAAGCAGTCCTGCAGACAAAGACAGGGCCCCCTCACGGATCTCGGTCTCCGATGCGGAACTGTCGAGCCTAAGCAGCACAGAATTGGGCACGAGATGGCGACAGCAGGACACCTACGTAACGGCCCTAGAGAGAAAGCTCTCTCAACAGGAAGGTACTTAACTCTCTCAGTTTCTTAACTAGTGTAAATCAGGCTTTAGCGCTGGTGCGGTGTAGTGATCGATCGAATGGTGTATATTCGGTGCAGTGTCGTGTGGCTAACACATGGGTGGTTACAGGCGACCTGGCCGACCTGCGACAGACCACCGAGAGGCTGCGAATGCAGCTCTACGACTCCCAGCAACGCGAGAAGGTACTAGTTAGACGTTTGACGGTTAAGGAGCAAGAAATCCAGGACGTTGTGGTCAGTACTGTTACCTCCTCCCCGATCTACTGTTTACTGTTATGCACTGCAAATGTTCTTAATTGTCGTGTCGACCTGTGTGCTTGAGTGCAGTTTCAGTTCGTTGGGGTTTATTGATTCGAATTCGGCGGTCGACCGTCTGCCGATTCGTTGAGTTTCTTCTTGGTGATATTTACGTTACGATGACATTTGATTGACTCTGATATTGACATTAGAACGAACGACGTTCTTACAAAAACTGCCAAAAAAGTTCTCACGTGTAATATTATTATTTATTGTCTTTAAGTTAATTTATTGTTAACAACTGTTAAACGTCTGTAACTGTGATGATATTAATTAATCGAACGGTCAATTATGGTAGATGATGGTTCTGTGATATTTTTGTAAAGTTAGAAAATGCATTTCAATATGCTCGCACAAAAGACACCTATCCAAAAGACTGCATAAGCATAATAACTATTATTAATATGCATAGTGATGAACTTTTTTAATTTAATTTGTAATTTAATGTATTATAAGTGATACCATATAGATAGATTTCAATCATATAAATTATGATTTGTCTTCTTTCTAATCATAACATTTAATTGAAGAGAAAAATCATGATAAGTAGATATTCACAAAGAAATTACAATGACATTTGACCTGTCGAATTTGATATAAAAATCTTACAAATCAAATGTCAGGGCGATTTCTTTGTGAATGTATACATTTAAAATGGTTTGATAATAAACCTAGTGTTTATAATATTTTAGGTCTTATTGAATTTCTTACTGATTTACCTGAAACTAAACCAGCTTAAACCTTGTATGTGAAATACTTGGTCACATATCAGATATTTAACAGGGAATGTGATAGATAGAAGGAAGTATAATAATACAGTCTTTTTCTTTTGGTTTTCCTTTTTTGTCAATTGCTTTTCCTATTTTTCTATCTATCAATCAATTTCCTTTTATGCCAAAAAAGTTTCACTTTATGTCAATTGCTTTTCCTATTTACGTACGGTGACTTTTTTATAAACATTAGAAAAGCATCTGGTATAAAGGGAATCTGATTTGACAAAAGAGGAATTTGAATTGAAAAATCATACTGACGTTTGATAAATGGGAAAAAGCATTTGACAAATTCAGAAAAGCAATTGACAAAAGACGAAAACCAAAAGAAAATGACTGTAAAAAGTTTCATTGCTTTATAAGGCAAGACAACAAAAATGATAATAAATATAAAATAATAAAAAAAAAAGAATAAAATGAATCAAAAGTAGAATAAACTAAAAAATTTAACACAAATTGATGGCAAAAATGGTAAACTGTGTCCAGTGAATCCCATACCTAACTACCACCATACAATATTTACCGGCTTGTCTTATACTTCTGATGAGTTTCGTCATTTCGATGTCCATTTCTCTCTGATTTCTAATAATGTTAAAGCTTTGGTGAGTTGGTTTTCATACACAATACAGAGATTAGAAAATAAAGCTTGAGTGTGTACACTTTTCAACATACGGAAATTGTTTTAATTTAATGAATAATCGAATCTGGAAACTTCCAAAAGTAGTTAAGGAACATTATTTGCAAAAAAAATTAGCCAGATTTGAAGCGTCAGTCCCCTGAAATATTCCTAAAATGTGAAGTCTGAACAATTTTTAAATGATAGACTAAAATATTCCAGAATACGACTAAAATCTTCCAGAATACGTCAGAATGACCAATAAGTACATACCTGAAAAAAGAGAGTTCACTCTGCATATATTACCGATATTTATGGAGGCTCATGTTGTTTTTCCTAGATTCAATAATAATTCCTAAATTCAACAATAATTATTCCTTATTGTAAATAAAGTACTTGGCCTGATCAGTAAAATCAGTTGACAGTTGCTTATATCGTCGCTGTCAGTACGAAGGGGCCTATCTTCTTAATAATTTATGTACAGAAAAAGTCCAATCTTTTCTTTCAAAAAAGATTATGTCTCAATGTTCTAAGTATACTTTTGTGCTATAAGTATATGAAAAACAGGTTCTGATAATGAATTATATCTCGTGCTACAGACAAAATGAACAGTAGAGTTTTCTTCAAAACGTTCTCCTGAAAAGTTGTTAAATCAGAGATAGGCCCTTTCGTAATGACAGCGACGATATGATATATCAGCAATGCAATAATGCAAACTGTGGACGTGTTCTTAAATTCTTCAGTGAAGATATCTGCTGGCATCATGAAAAAGTTTTTTTTATTATTGATTGATTCATAATCAGTGATGCTGATGTCGTTTGATTCCAGCACCATTCCACCGAATAATCAAACTTACTCCATTAAATAGAATTGAATTAGTTTAAATTTGAATTTCAAAGACTGATAGGAGTATTTGGTCGGTTTTTACTGATGCAGCTTGTTTAACCAGCTGCGTTCTGGTTTTAAACGTTGCATTTTTGTGTTACAGTAATGACGTCACGAATTAAAACTCTTTAACTAGTTTGAACCAATCTTCGAGACTGGTTAGTAGCGTTTTTACTTTTTAGGCAGAAGAAGGAGTAGTTTAACAGCTCAGCAGGGAGAGCTGATCCAAATATGTTGAAAGTTACTTTTGTTTACGATGTAGTGTGAATGGCTACATAAAAAATATAAAAGTCTCGTCAAGATCCTAAATTGAGGTAGGCTTTTATTAACTGTTATGTATTAACAGTAATAATTAACCGATGGCGGTATGTTATCCCGTTATTTTATAATCCTTATAAATTCGTTATAATAATATGAAAGCTTTGGGAACAAACTAATCAACAGTGTTATAAGTGTGGCTTTGAATCTGGAACATTGTAGGATGCCCGGAGTAGGTACGCAAACCAAAGTAGGAATATCAGAATATTTCTTATATAAAAACTGAAAAGGGACCTATCTCAACCTCTTGACTCGATGACTTTTAATTTTATTGTTAGGTTATGTACTTGTTTTGGTTTAGGATCTTTGAATATGAAAACTGACACATATGACAGCAGTTCGAAAATATTTATTATCCTGCACATCAAACTAGTGATGTCATCCTTTAATAACCTTAAACCAGTGGTTGCACCTGCTGTATCAGTAAAAGACGTTAAGTTCATACACTTCAGTTGGTTTGACAGATACATGTGACATGCTTAAAGTTCCTAGCTAAATGTGAAACTTTGTCCTGGTTAATGGTATTTTTGACCGCTCCAATGTTTATATGACCAAGTTGCAGAAAGAATTGTTAACTAAAAAATTATTAAGAAACTAGTGGCAAATATTGATTTCAGTAACATAAAATGTAAATTTAACACTTCACAGGTACTGTCATGATTCAGAAAGACCTAGGACATGTCTTGAGTTGAATTGTTTATAAAATGTGTATGGGTTAAATGTGACTAGATTGAATTATGAAAAAAAAAACATATTTTCTTATAATCCTTGCAAAAAGCTCAATTTTACTTTGCTTTTGTGCTATAAAAAATCTATCAAATTATATTTTTCTTACTTAAATCCATGTGTACATAAAGTGAAAAAAATGGTTTAGAGAAGTCTGGAAACCTTTTGAACTGCTCTCATCTCCTCTAATCACCAATATTAAAATCCAACATTAAAATTAAGGATATTCTGCAGAAAAAATTCATACTAACGGTTGGTTTTCAAGTTACAGTGTTTCCATCATCCGAGTTTAAAGGTAATTTTTTCAATAACCGTGATAAAAATTAATGAAAAATTCAGGTTACTGTAATGTCCTCTTTACAGAGGACTTTGAGAATGTTGGAAATTGATACCATACCTAATTCTGAACGAAATTTGAAGTTTGGCAACCGCCTAAACTCAACGTAGAATGTAAAATATTGAAATGCCTTCGTTGCTATGGAAATGAAAATAATAACAATACCATCTAATCCGAACTTATTCACATGTTCAGTGCAGTGTTGCCACCTTTTTTTACAAAAATGATCATATCTTTGGAAGAAAAGAACTTACAACACTGCAGTAAGAAAATTTACCACTCTTATAAAGTGAAGTTTACCGCAGCATGCTCCGAGTGCCCGAGTTACTGATCACTGTATAACTATTTTCTGCAGAAACATTTTTAAGCTCATCCCAAGTATGGAACTTACAACCAGTATTATAAATGCTCATTATTCATTAAGTTAACGGGCAGATTTCCGGGACCGTTTCTAGAAAAGATATCGACCGTAGGTGGAAAAGAGAACATTTTTATGATTCTTGACATGAAAGGGATTACAAAAATATTAATAATAAAACCAATTTGAAGTCGATATTAGCTTTAAAAATGGTATCAGAAATCTGCCCGTTAGCTTAATGGACCTTTATAATACTGGCTGTATGACCACTAAAAAAGATCTAAAATTAACAAAAAATGATAGTCACCTTTTATCATGCTTATTGAAACGTATAATGAAAGTTTCAAAGTCCAATTAGGTACTTTCACTGTACAAGTAGTTGAAAGAAGTAGCTTTGCAGTATCAAAAGATATAGATCAATGTTTGTTTAGTCCAGGCAGATTAGTATGGGAATAACAGAATTCATTGTGTTTGTGAATTCATAATGTTGCTGGTGGCGAATATAATTTTTCATTTTTCTTATACCTACCTGATACTGAACAAGTCTATAATTTTTTAGAGTTTCAAAATATTTTATCAGGCCGAGGATGTATCCCCTGTTACCTTAATAATTTTGAAAGGCTATTTTATGAATAATGGGTGTAAATAACATGCCAAAATAAGTATCCAGTTGATGAAGATTATGTTATGGTTACTGTTGAAATTATACACATATGGAAGTATGTACCTAAATTTAGAGATCACTGAGAGAGAGAGAGAGAGAGAGAGAGAGAGAGAGAGAGAGAGAGAGAGAGAGATAGAGAGAGAGAAGGAATATATTAGTCTTGACCCTATAAAACCATCATGAATAAGTGCCAGTCTAATAGTGTAAATGTATAATGTTAGGATACATACTTCAAAAGATTGTGGTTTTGTGAAAACAGGTGCTAAGTGAAAAAAAAATTGAAATGCCGACAATACGTTCAGATCTTAAAAAAAAAAATTGAAAGAGTTATGAAGACAGTGGTATGTCCTCTAATAAAGTCACTGAAATATCGATTTTATCATTTCTGTCTGATGGTAAAATAAATCTGCATAAGTAGGGTATGTCAACCCTGAATAACAAATTGGTTTGACTTCTAATCTAACTACCTAGTCACAGTTGATTTAGTACCGCAAAATAAGTAAAAAACTGTCCTTAAGGCCGCCATCTTGGAAAATGTTGGCCCAATTTCTGTTTTTTTGCTTATAACATTCTTATTAATGTTTGAGATATGAAAAAGTTTGAATTTCAAGTTTCAACATGTTGGAATTAGTAGGAAATTAAAAAATTATGATATGGTGTTATAGATTTTTGTTTAAACTTCTAAACCTAATTAGGTATAAGTGACAAAGTTTAAGTAAATAGTAATATGTATAATGAAAATGCCGTGGGACATGGATTACAGGGTGTTTTGGAACTCCACCAACAACTTTATAGGGTATTAGGGTATGTTTCTCATTCAAAAAAGTTCATATTAACACTGCCCTTAGAATGCTTCCTAAGGGAGCTAGACCTCATTGAGAGGGGTCCCCAAAATGTGATTTTTATTATTTATCTACCGAACTCTTGAAGCTACAGCAATGAAACTTTGTGTACCAAACATCTTTGTTGAGAGTGACCCTTAGCCCTCAGGTGATATTGAAGATCCAATGTTAAGTTAATTAAGACCTTTAATATTGGAAAATTTCTATTGGTATAAAGTGTAAATAGTTATTTTCTGAGTTTCGTTTTCACAATTCAGAAAAATTTAATTAAATTAAATATCATTTTTTTATGTAAAATTATTTCATGTCAGGGATAAAATATTTTGAGATATTTCAAAGTTACTTCCGGGGTACCTGTCATGAAATCCGAAATTTAAATTCCCTTAAAATGTGGCAACGCAGGTAGGTAACCCGAGTAGTTTATCACTGAAAGTTTCTTATTGTATTAATAAATGTTTTAAGTTAATTTTTCCTTGAATAATCATACCATGACAGTTTTTAAGTCCGTTTTAGTGAGCACAAAAATTTTATTTTTGTTCTATTTTTTACGTGTTCTGTTTTTTCAAGTAGGTATACAAACTAACAAGAGTTGTTTGTAGTGAATTACGTACTTGTACAGCTGATTTTATTAACTACAGTTTTTCTATGATTATTTTTTAAATATTTATTCATCTCGTTTTGTATTATAAGCCCCCCTTTACTATTTTTATATAGTAATACACAGTTTTAACAGAGATTCCTAATAATAATGCAATGATTAAAACTAGGTGTTATTATGTAAAATCTCAAAATCCATAATAACCGCTTTACTGTATAATCTATAAAGTTCGAATTCGACCAGTGATTGTAAAGAGTGATAGGGTAATTATTTTTTAAGATGTGTTTTTATCCGTTTTCGGTTATTATTAGGTAAAGCAGTGGCAGAAATTTTTGAGAAAAATTCTACTTTAAAATCTTTTAATATTTGTGTAATGTAATTTTGTAGTTGATCTTTCTCAGGTAATTGCTTTAAATTAAAATTTCAGAGAGTTGTCACTTGTCTTTTACGTACCTGTCAACCATACTTGAAGATCTCTCCTAGAATTACTAACAATTCTCACCCCTGGACGTAATATAGATTTTGGTTTATGGATTAATATTTGATTTTTTCTTGCAGGAAAGAACTCGATAGTAAGTTTAATAATTAAATTAGGAACATTTGTAGTGCTAAATAAAATATTATTCGTTTGAATATTTCAGTCATTTAATTATTAGAGATTTTTGCCCATATTCCCAAACGAAACGAATTTTATCGAATTGGTTTTCCCATAATCATAACTAACAATCTCCGTCTTAAATTTAATTATTTTCAAGCTATAACCGGGTCATAAATATTTGGGAATCCGGGCATTATTAAATAATAATAATAATAATAATAATAATAATTTTCTAATTTTTATGTTCTGTAGTTGCAACTCAACGAATTAAAAAGATCTCAAGTACCGACGCCGTCATCGATCCGTTCCGCATTCGTGGACCCGGCGATTAATTGTATAATCCAGAAGCTGCGCTCGGAGCTGCAGATAACGAAATCGAAGCTAGAGGACACCCAGAACGAGCTAAACGCCTGGAAGTTCACTCCCGACTCGAACACTGGCAAACGCCTGATGGCCAAGTGTCGTCTCCTCTACCAGGAGAACGAGGAGCTCGGCAAGCAAGTGAGCTCGGGCCGCATAGCGAAACTGGAGAGCGACCTGGCCCTGCAGACCAGCTTCTCGGAGGAGGTCAGACGATCGCAGAACGAACTGGACGGTTTCCTGGCGGACCTCGACGAGGACGTGGAGGGCATGCAGAGCACGATACTGTTCTTGCAGCAGGAGCTGAAACGGACCAAAGAGGAGGTCCAGAATTTGGAGAAACAGAACGGCACCCTGCTGAACAAGATGGCTAATGGCCGAGCGAATGGTGACAGTGTTTGTGAACAAGAACGGACGGACTCGGAATCCGAAGGAGAGCGGACTCGTGTTAAACGCGTTCGAAGGTCTTCGGTCCTCAGTATTGACTACAACGAGGACGACACTCTCGTTATAAACACTAACGGCGACGTTGCCATGTCGTCCGATCCTGAGTAGTAGTGGCCGAGTCGGAGTTTTACATTTTTGTCCAGTGCTCGGTAAACTTGTATTTTACCTTTTGCTTATATTTTTCTCGATTATTTTTTAGACAGTTGTACTTCATGGAATTGTGAATTGTTCAGTCTTTGATATTAGAGAGAAAGGGCGTTCAAGCAGCTTTAATTTTTAGAAATATTATAGATGTATAAATTATTCTGATTTATTTTATTGCATATTTTTCTTTTAAATTATTTTGATGGCTTTATTATTTTTATATATTCACCAATTTTATTTTAATCTATGATTGGTTATAATTTTGAAATTCACCTATACTAATTTGCATGTCTGAGAAGTTATAGGCCTTGAAATATAACACAACTACTGGAAAACATGTAGTTACTTGGGTTTTTGTTGAAAACGAGAAATTTTTTTGAAAAATAACACAGAAATCAAAGTGTATAATTAAATTCCCCATAAAGTAAAGTAATAATATCTCAAGTTTGATAGCTAGCAGGTTAAAAAAATTTGTATTATCATCTTCATGCCTTAACTTCCTGAACCTGTCAAGCTGTGACTGGCTCTTACTCGAGATTTTTTGTTTATTATTGAACTTACAAGTCGGAGGGCCTCCTAAAACATCTGCATCAGGTTCCCAAACACTTAAATCCGGTATTGTGTACCGCTATTGGCCAGTTGTGCTTCCAAAATAAGTCCTGAATTGCTTCAGATGAAGAGTAAAGGTCTTTTTATCTGAAGAGGGGTAAATTTCAGTGTTTTGAATTAAAAATATTTGAAACTATTCTAGTCGAAAGTTAGTTTTAATTTTTACAAACCTAAAAATTTTGTATTTTTTGACATTTATTTAATCACCGACTTCTCGAATAAAATAAATCGTCCTGAAATCTTTTTTTTTTTAATTGTAGTTTTGATAAAAACTATTTAAATGGATGTTGCAATTTTCTGGATATAAAGTAATATATTATTTTGAGTGGTATTCACAAAGTAATTAATCGAATATGATTTAAGCTGCAGTTATAGTCGATAAAAAATTTAATTGTATATTTTTATAAATGTCATATTATTTTCAATTTCATGAAGTACATATTAAATTGATGGATGATCGTTTAGGAGAATAATGTTTGCCAGTGCTGGACAATAATTTCGTGTTTACAGTTACAGGAAACACTAATGGACGATTAATTAGTGAGTGATTTAGAGATCACGATCAAAAAAATTAAAAAATAAACTGATGAACAGCATATTAAATTGTACATATTAAAAAAATATTAGCGCATAATATTGTGGTTGTTGAGCAAATGTGAAAATTGCATATTTGTGCTACCAATTTGTTGAACTATTCGGAGCAGTTTCTATGAAGTTTGTTGAAGTTGATTGATTTTTAACATCTTACAACATATTTGAATTTTTTCAGTGTTTTAGTGCAAGCTTTTTATATTATTTCCATTTGCAGACCGTTATAATAACAGTAGCGTTGTAAATTTTGTTTCTAGACCAGGAGAAATTTTATTATTTCCTTGTATCCTGTAAATAGAACGATTGCTTCAAATCTTGCAAAAAATGCCTTATTTTCTGATAACCTATTGTTGGTACAGAAATTCAGATTTCTCCAAATTATGCGATTAGAAATTTGTTCAGAAATTTGATCAATTTGCAAGTCTGTCAAGTTTCCCTGGTCTTAGACACGACATGTACATCGCTACTTATCACTATTTAAGTTATCTAGTTATTAACAGAACTGTTAATAAGAGTTTTAATTTTTCTGTATTTTTTTTTTAGTTTTACGGTATGGACTTTATAACAGTCTTATTAAAACTCAATAATATATTCCTATCAAAAGTGAATTTTTTATTAAATTATGTGATCTTGAATAATTTTTTTTATATTATTTTAAGAGATTTAACCCTCCTTTTTAATGTATAGATTTCTGGTTCCAAAAAATCAGTCTGAAGGTAAGTCTTAAATAAGGTCTAAGGAAAGTTTATCCAACCCTATCCTTTTGAGTTGGTTTTATGTTGATATTCAAAGATTTTTCCAAGCTAGAGGTGAAGGGACCACAACCTGACATAGAAAAACTATTGCACTTTTCAAATCTGACATTGGAGTTGAACAGTTACCAAGCTGAAAAGACAATAAAATATTAATTAATAAATTCTAGTAACTTGTTTTTTTTTTTTAGATCTTTTTGCTTAGAAACAGGTAAAAAATGCAAGAAACAAGCCTGAGTTGTCCCTGATCACACGATAAGTTCAAGCTTATTGGCTTGAATGAATCTAATTTTTCATAACACCTGAACGGTGCAACAGAAATGTTTTATACCTACCTGGCAGTTACGATTGGGCATTGCAGGATTAAAAAAGTGGTTTATAAAATTCGTAGAGTGGCATACAGGGATGGGTTCATTTATTAATTATTTTATGGGAGTGACTAACATCATGGTGCTCAAGAGTGCCAGTTAATAATCTTTAAAAAAATGGCCCTTGAGGTAAATTAACTTTATTGGTTTATACTGCTGGGCAATAAACTATTATTATTATTAAATGGAAGGTATTATGTTATGGAATATTTCTACAGTTTCAAATAATATTCAATAATTAATTAATGTTGATTTAATTTTCAAAAAACTAAGTTGACTTGGGCTATTTATTAGGCATAGTTTTGATGATAGATTCATTTTGTTGAGTGAAATTGCGTCACTATCAATTATTATCTGAAGGAAACTATCATCACTTCATTCAAAATAGAATGAAAACATTTATGTTGATTCTAAAAAATTCAGGTAATTTTTGAAAATCAGCATCTGAAACGTATGGGCTGACTAACTTGTCAATTTTTAATTAATTTGTCGTGACCCAAGTTGCAAATTGTTGTCATATGTAGCATCTTGCAGCCAATTTGGTATGCAGAACATTGCTTGTTATTATGTCAAAAAATTTCCACTATAAAACCCCCCAGCAGCAAAAAATTACGAAAAAATACACCGGTTACCATGGCAAAGTTGAGGCTTGTATTTTACTGACTGAATATTGAGAGCGTAAAAAAATTATATTGCACTTCCAATTTATAACTTCATACCTTTAAAATAACGGGATCGGTTCCTGATAGGTATTTTTTTTTTTTGTGAATTTCGGAACTCCAGAAAAAACAGAGGGTTCAAAAGTTATACCATTCGGGCGTATATTTCTCAGGGGGGGATACCTAGTCCTAGTCTAGGTAAAAAAAAGTCCTAGTCACTGGTAAAAATTTTAAATGACTTTTTGCACAAGGATAGCTTTCTGGGTCAAAAGTTGAAATAAATAAATAAATAAAATATATCATAAGCAGTGAAAAAGATTTTGATCAATTGAATCTTTTAAGGCTAAAAAATAATAAAGGTTTAAAATTCACAGAGAACCAATAAATTAGGAAATTAGGTATATCATAAGCAGTAAAAAAAGTGCGATTTAAAATTTCAGGGAGATAAAAAACAATTTTTTCATGATTGTGACTTTGAGGGATTATCTCTAATAAGGGTTGAAAAATTGATTAAAATTATAAATCATGCTTCAAAATGTTACAGAATATATTATTCTACTTAACTAAATAAGATTTCCAAGATTTAATTGTTTTAAATTTGCATTGTTTTTCAATTTTTGCAAAAGGGCGGGTTTCACCCCTAAAATGCAACAAGCGCAAGTCGATTGGTTAGGGTATCTGTATTATTGACAAGTTAAGCGTCAGTGTCGGTAATACAGGTCCCTAATGCATTTGGTTGACTAGCTACACCTATTTGTTCGGGGCGGACCTAGCACCAAAATTAGTGTATAAATTCGGTTGATTTCTTTGATATCAATTTACACAACCCCTCTGAAGTAATTTTGAAAGTAGTTTCATTTTATTATTTAGAAGAGTAAAGGAAAAGTAATAATAATAATAATTTAAATCGTTGTTTTAGATACGCCTCTAAACGCTAGATGGCACTGAATTTTCTCGCCCATCTTGAGCTAAGTTTCCTGTATTATAGTTTAAGGTATTTGGTCGTAGCGAAAAGTTATATGAGAGAATTTTTAGGGGTTAATCGGGGACTTTTATTTTCTAACTACAAGACTTTGTGATAATGTTATATTACTATTATATAGAGTCAAAATAATATCACAAGGACCAAATTAAAAAAACAGCCTCAAAACTGCAAATTAGCAGTTTTGCCCCTTGGAGATAGGCAACCCGTTCTCAGGGGGCTTCCCGGTGGCTCCATACCATACCACACCTCCAACTTGAAGGTGTGGACAAGATTCATGCCAAATTTTATTGCGGTATCGCGATTTGCAGGGTTGAATGGCCTATAACATCTGAAAAGTTGGGTAAAGGTCGGGCAAGAGGTCATGATGGCAAAACGGCTCTCGGGCGTAATAAGTTGCCTATCAATGCACCCCCTATCTATGTCTTTGCTTTTCAGTGGCATATTGGAACTTGGAAGTATAGGTATACCTATCTTTAAAATTTTCTAAATTTCAGTAGATTTTATTCCATTGATATTAAATTTTCCGAAGAAACCGGGGGGTCCGGGGGGATTTTAAATTTAGGATTATTATCTAAAGAAGTGGTGAAAAGATCACAAAAACAAATATTTTTATTCTGTAAATAAGTGATGGTGCTTGCAAAGGCAGGAGCGCCTCCTCAGTCGTTGCGCCCTAGGCTCTAGGTAGCCTAATTAACCTGTGGGTAAAGACCATGCCCATATTCCATCCCACGAATCTCTGGCGCCCGGGTGTGTAGAAGAGCAGGAGACTTAGGATGTAAGAGTAATTTTTCGTTTGTATAAAATAATAAGGACACAGTCAAAATTTTTAATATTATCAAAATATTGATAAATACTACTTATCAGAAAGAAGAATAACGAGCACAAAGCCTATTTTTAGCTTACATAAATATTATGAAAGATTTCGTCGTTCAATGGAAATTTTGCTCCATCTATCTGTACACCTAGATAAAATTTCATGACGACTTACAGTTGCTTTACAGTATCATCCTATCATATTTTTACGTCATAACAACATTAATAATATTAATTTCGATATTTATGTTATTTATTTTGTAGTTATATCTTTTGTAAAGATTTCGAAAATTTCCAAAAACTTAACTTGAAATTTTAGTTACGATTAGTTTTTATCGAACCTTCCTTTCATAGGTATTTTAAATTTTTAATTTATTGTTTAGGATTTAAGTTCGTGGTAAATAATTAGCTTTAAAAAAAAAACGATTGATTAGCTTTTAAAGCTTTTTTTAAAGGTATATACCTACCTAATGTAATTCTTTACCACGAACTTAAATCCCAAAAAATAAATAAAAATTTTTTAATTTTAATTAATATTTTGAACATTATTGTATTACGTATGCACGAGAGTTCAAAAATACCCCCAACAAAATATACAATTAAAAAAAAAGAAAGTTATTCAAGAATTTTGAGTATTTTAGAATCGCAACGCCTTTTTCTTTAAAAATTGCTGAATTTGGAATTACCGTGGATATAATATACTATTGAGTAAGTTCTTATTTTAATTTGTAAGAATTTAAAAAAATAACAGTTAAATAATTTTCCGACGGAAATTGACCCCAATTATTATTAAAAAAATTCCGATGAGTCAGAAATAAAACAACAATGACCTGATGGACTTTGTTATAGCAACCGTTAACTAAATCAGGTTTAATAAAGCAATAACCTCGCGACTTTTACAATAATTAACGATTACTGATTACCCTTTGTTCCCATGCAATTAAAACTTGAGTGGGGGCGTAAAAAATGATGGACTAATACTTTGCAACCGACAGAAAGATAAGACGGCGGATTTTTTAAAGTATAGGTAGGTAGATAATAAGTCAGAAATTACCACGGTAATATTCTAAACTTAATTAAACGTAATATGAACTTCCTCGAGCAATTGTTCGGTTGTTTTGTTGTTAAAATTTAATTTGGAAAGGCGCTTTATTGTAAAGGTGCGGTTACATCTAACATTTCTATCTGGACATAAATGTCCTGTGTCGGATATAAATTCGCAATGCATGTTTATATTTGGATAGAAATTACTGAATTTTTATAAAGGTGCGGTTACATCTGACATTTCTATCTGGACATAAATGTCCTGTGTCGGATATAAATTCGCAATGCATGTTTATATTTGGATAGAAATTACTGAATTTTTATAACCTACAGTTATGTCGGATATAGTCCAATAAAGTCTAAAAAGTCATACGTGTCGATTAAGAATACACATCCTTTTGATAGTTCGATTTATTTTGTTTCATACGTGGTTTTTATAGTAACCGTCCAGTTTGTCTAAACACTCCATCCCGCATAAATAAGTATACGTCAACGTTGGTTTTGAATGAGAATTAAATGCACAACACAGAGGATAGAATGTCATTACGTGAATAAATTTTATGTAGTTGTCAGTGGCTCTCAAACTGACGTAAGCGGTTCAATTCATTTTTTGAATAATTCCTTCAATAATTACGCTCGTTCACAACTTGACAATTAACTGTTTGACATTTTCTGGTGAAATTAAAAATATTAATTCGGACGGTTAGTAAGACGTCACATCTGACTTTTTAAAGTTAATCCTACTATAGTTTTTAAACGTGCTTTGAAGAAATGTATGGCTAGAAATGTATCAGTTGTTTATATCTGCCACTGTAATTTATATCGTTAATCGTACATTTCTCGCGCAGCTTTTATCCATAATTAGTTTATTCCAACACAATGAGTTTAATAACAAGAAGAAAATTGGCGGCCGTTGTGGTTATTTCAGAAATGGCCAGGAAAAAGAAGAAAAAACAGTCTGTCTGGGTTCGTGAGAGGATCCTGAGACGAGAAAGCGATAGGGCTTATAACAGGCTAATGTCTGAATTAATCATTGAAGATCCAATGCAATTTTTTAATTTTGTGCGCATAATGAAAGCCGACGATTTTGAAGATTTGAGCATAAAAATTGCACCCCTTGTCTTAAAACAAGATACCAAGTTTAGGAACGCCATTACTGTTCGGGAACTTCTTCAACAGTAGTTTGAAACTTTTCCGCGATTTCAGTTAAAGCGCTTTGCTTCTTAACTTGATCTCTGTACACTTTACTTTTTATGTCCCATAATTTGGGTTTAGAATGGTACAAATCTGCTAATTCATCAATTTCGACTTTTAACCACTCTTTTTTACCGCTCATGGTACTTTCAATATATCGCGACATTTATTCAAAAGTAGCCTTCACCTCAACTACGGCAATAAGTATCAAGCGAGTTAAAAAATGAAAATATTAGGTGTTTACATCTAGTGGCCAAAATGTATCGACAGTATTGCTGAATAATGCGATATATCTCTCAGACAGAAATTCCTTGTCGTTTACATTTATTTTATATATACGTCTGTCTGACATAAGTATAATGCAATAAGTGTCAGATGTAACCCCACCTTAAAGTGCAATGCAACTTCAAGTGAACACTTTATAATGGTGTAATGCACCTCAGATGCCCAAATAAAGGCCCCAAAATGGTGCTTAGATGCTTAAGTGGGAATGCTGATGGCCATTTTTTTGAGACCAAACAGAAGAGATACAATAATAATTGAACAGCTCTGATGAAGAAATTTTTTTTGAGCCAGAAAATTTTTAAATAAAACAATGAAAAAATAATTCGATAAATTTATGTACATATGAGTTAACTTTTTGGGAAAACTGTTTTTTCATTATTAATCCTCAATTAAATAAACCAGGATAATGCGCTGACAAGCTGAGATTTTTCCTGTTTTATTACAGAGGTACGACGACACATTTTTTTTACATGCCTATAGTGCAAGGAAAGTGGCAAAAAATGTTCGTAATTCTTAAAAAAAATTATTTATATCGACGATAATTAATTTTAAGCGTAAGCAGCAGACGTTTTCGCAATAAGGCATTTAATTTTGTAATTATTTGCTGCCCATGAAAAAACCCCACTTAGAAAATATACGCACGTAACATTACCAGTCCTTGAAATTAATTAACAATGTCATGGCGCTCGGAAATAAATTATGTATGACTTTATAATAATAATGCTTGTCTAATTTAAATAATATAATTATTTCTCTTTCACAATAAATATGTATTCCTTCCTTTACTAATCTGTACAAGAACTTTATTATTGCAATGCAAGAATTTGAAAAGTATTTTCATGCATGATTCTGTCTTTCTCCTTTCCGGTTAATGAGGGAATTTGAACTAAAAAAACCCAAAAAAAAGAAGTCGATTAAATTTTTGGCAACAAAAATCTAAACCCAAGATAGTTTCACTTTCATGAGATTTGCATTCCAATAGGTTGGTCGTTATACAGAAAAGATGCCCTATTTTGTGGCCATCCAAGATATATGTGACCGTTCCTGAAATTTCCTGAAAAAATCTAAAAAATGTTGCCAAATCTTTTTTATTATTGGATTTTTGTTATTGGCAAAAATAATAAATCTCGATTTTTCAGTTTTTTCAGGATATTTCAGGAACAGTTACAAAATAGGCCGTTCTTTTCTTTAATTTAATCGACCCTTTATCTCCAAGCCTTGATGACGAGATACCCTGATGAGTGAGATCTGAAATAAAGGAGAGAGTCTGTATTTACCTTATTAAAAGTTAAAAGAGGTGCTTCCGGCGATCTTGTATATCAGACGGCCCTCGAAGAGAAAAAATATTATGAACATTTTTGTACTTTGAAAACTAATAAACTAGTAAATTCTGTAGGGTTATTTGTCTAAAAAATATTCTTTTGGTCAGATTCACCAAGAGGGTAAAATTGAGTTTTACATAGGGTTTTTTGGCCGTATTATCGCTTACATATTTCTAAACTTCAAAGTTATATACAGGGTGTATTTAAAATGAACCGAGAAAATTTAGGGGGTGATTGATGTGATCATTTTAAGAAAAAAAAAATAAAACAGTATGACCCAGTCATTTGAGACGAAAAAAGGCAAACCCAAAATTTTATTGCCGGCAGAAATTTTTTGATGCAGTTTTTTGCCCCTTCATTGGAGATGCCTAAAGTGCAAAATTATTACAAATTACCCACACCCCCAGACGTTAGCCGCCGTATTGAATTTAGGGGGGAGTTTGTTTTTCCTCATTATAGTCTTTGAGTTTTGGGCAAAAACACTCATTATCAAATTTATGGGGAATTTAACTCTCTACATTTCATGCCCGGATAGTTTTTTTGATATTCGATTGTTCATAACAAATATGTTACGCATAAGAACCAGTGAAGGGGTTGAAATGCAGTTTTTGCACTTTTGTTTAGTACCTCATTATCGTGCAATTAACTCTTTTCGTCAGGGAACGCGCACAAAGCGTTCGGTAAATCGTGAAATACGTCCATAACAGAGTACAATACTTTTATTAGTCGAGTAAAATATGCAATCAAAGCGAGAAAAACGGATTTTTGTGTGGGTGTTGGGTGGTCGATGATTAGTATAAATCCAAAAATGCGATCTCCTGCCCCTTTTGGCACACATTTTGGTTTGAGGGGATGAATTTTTTTGCCACATTTTACGACGTTAATTGACTTTTTATCGAAAGAAGTGAGAAGAAGAAAAAATTCTCTACAAATTTGAATCTAATGCAATTTTTTTCATATTTGTCATACCTATACAGGGTGTTCTACAAGCTCTATGACAAACTTTGACAGATGGTAGGTTGCTTGATTTTAAACATATTTTTTTAATAAACATGGGTCCGATTCGTTTTTGTTTAGAAGTTACAAGCATTTAAAGAATTGTAATTTTTTCAGTCAACCAGGAAGTGACACTAAGTCGCTATGTCACTAAGACACTATGTCAACCAATGTACACTTATAAAATATACACTTACTTCAATGAAAAACGTAGGCTGATAAATAGAAATATCGGTTGTTATGACAATAATAATTGTTAGTGTCATTTTAATTATTTATTAGATATTTCGTGTGAAAGTTATAAATAAAAAATGCATTTATTCTCGACTGAGGAATATGCAGATATTGTGTTTGTATATGGGTATTCCAATGGTAACGCCAGACAAGCTGCACAAGAATACCGACGCAGGTATCCAAATAGACATCAACCTGCCCACACGGTGCTTAGTGCATCATTTCGTAGACTTCGAGAAGCAGGTAATCCCGCTCCAAAGAAGGCTATTCGCCCTACTGAAGTAAATGTACAAGATGAATAAAATGTGATAGATGCTGTCCTCGATAAACCGTCAATCAGTGTTCGGCGTATTTCTAGTAACCTTCATGTATCACCGAATTTTGTATGGCGTGTATTGAACAGAGAAATGTTACACCCGTTTCATCGCCAAAATGTACAGGCATTGCATGCTGGAGATGCCCCACAGCGATTAGGATTTTGTCGCTGGTTACTTCAGCAACAAGCACAAAATGATAGATTCATTTCGCTCGTCATGTGGTCTGATGAAGCGTGCTTTACTAGGGATGGCATAAATAATAATCATAATGAACATGTATGGGCGTTGCAAAATCCACTTGCAATTAGACCAAGACGATTTCAGCAACGATTCAGTGTCAACGTTTGGGGTGGCATTTTCAACAATAATTTATTACCTGTGCATGTTCTAAATGATCGTTTAAATGCAGATCTTGATAGACATTTCTTAGAACACGACCTTTTAGAGTTTATTGATGACGTGCAACTCAATATTATTCAAAATATGTGGTATCAGCATGACGGTGCACCACCACATAGAGGAAGACAAGTTGCTGCTTGGCTAAATGAACATTTCCCGAATAAATGGATAGGTCAAGGAGGTCCAATATCATGGCCACCTCGTTCTCCCGATCTGAATCCTCTGGATTTTTATTTATGGGAACACATGAAGCAGCTGGTCTACCATGTTGAAATCGCTACCCACCAGCAGTTACTTGAAAGAATTCAAGATGCAGCTAACCAAATAAGAAATGATCCAAATCTCATTCTTCGAGTGACCGAATCTTTAGTTCGTCGATGTGAGGCTTGCATTCAAGCTGAGGGTGGACATTTCGAACAATTTTTATAGTCTTAAGTTTTGTGATTATCATTTAATTTAAATTTTTATTGTTGATTGTTAATAAAGGTTAAATGCTTGTAACTTCTAAACAAAAACGAATCGGACCCATGTTTATTAAAAAAAATATGTTTAAAATCAAGCAACCTACCATCTGTCAAAGTTTGTCATAGAGCTTGTAGAACACCCTGTATAGTCAATTTAAACAGAGGCAAGTTAGTCAAATTACATATGCCTGAAAAACACTTTTTCATCTGATGCTTCCCTCACCTTAAAAAATGCAGATCAAAATCGAGTGATTTTGACGTATTCCACGATTTATCAACTTTGTCGCGTTCCCGAATGAAAAAAGTTAATTGCACGAAAAAGTGTGTTATTTATAAAATTTTCGGCAAATTGTATAAGAAACAACTTTCCTCTTTAAATATACACATTTTTGCGAGTAAAATAGTTAAAAAAATGCAGAAAGTGGAAAAATTGCATTTCAACCCCTTCGGTGGAGCTTATTATGCGTAATATTTAATATAAACAAATATAAAAAAAACTATAGGAATATAAAATGTAGCGAACTAAATTCCCCAAAAGTTTGGAAATAAGTAGATACCTATTTTTGCCCAAAACTCAAAAACTACTGAGAGAATGAGTGAAAACAAACTCATCCCCTAAATTGAAGATGGCGGCCAAAACCTGGGGGTAATTTGGAATAATTTTGCACTTTAAGCATTTCTGAGGAGGGGGGAACGTATGAAAAATTTCTGCCAGCAATTAACTTTTGGGAAAAGTCTTAGGTAAACGACTGGGGCTAAGTAGGAATAGTGCAAATTTAATTTTAATGAGGCTTCATAGACTGTAATAAGTACATACCTACACACATTCAATAAGAGTAGGTACACAAAAGTTATTTTTCTTCGAATTATTAATATGGCGCGTTTAGAATTTAATGACAAATTTTTGATCTTATAGAGCCCCCATGGGGGTGGGATGGGGATGGGGTGTGGCTGGCGATCTGGACTGTGAATGGCAAGGCTTGAAGGGAAGGTAAAAAATTTGTTGTTAAATTCTGGACGCATCTTAAGATGTATTCCTGAAAACTATGGGAATGTAGAGGTTGTGAATACGCATCCTGACATTGCAGCCTGAAATTAGAAAATGTGACGTCACGGACACACCTCCATGGCAGAATGATGCAGTTCAGTTACGCGAGCGAGCGCTAAAATTTAAAGTTTACTTTGAAATAAATCTTTTAAATCTAACAGGTATGCAGATAACAATATTATATTTTTAGATTCGATAACGGGTTTTACATAATTAATATTTTTTCGAAAGGTATAAAAATAAGAAAAAAAAAATTAAACCGGCTTATTGACAAGCAAACGAACGTTAATACGCATACCTATGCTTACTTATAAATGTTCCCGCTCGATTTAGACATAGTCAGTTGATCTTACACCGTCGTAACCGTCGTAACGTTAGTACTCTCTCGAAATTTTTTATTATTTTTTTAATTTTTTTTACGAAAAATGTTCCCAGCTAAGTTATAATTTGTGTTATGAAATAAAATTAGTGTTCCTAAGACTGAAAAATTATTTTTTATAATTTTTTTTAATATAAATAAGTATAGTTAACTGGATTTTCTATAAATACAAATTTAAGATGTTCTGCCAGTGAATATTTCGCATTTGGACTCTATACGTACCTACCTACTTATTCAAATAATATTCAGGTAAGTGATAAATCATAATTATTATTATTATTCACCCTTGAAGTATACTTTTTTTTTCTGACTATAAATCAGGAAATATTTTTGTATATTTTAGTATTTTTAAAATTGATTTTTACATTTAAAACTTTTTTTTTATTATTTCTTGTAAGGAAAATTTGTGCCCCAACTGTAAAACAACGAAATTTTATCTCATAATAATTAAATAACAATAACCTGCCCTGTGCTGGTACTATAAACATGTCAAGCTTGGGACATATAATTTTTTTTTCAAAATAGGAATTAAAAGACAGGTAATGAGACGATATTCGAACATACAAATTTAATTTAATGAAGTTTATAGGATACTTATTATTTATAAAGGCACTTATAAAATAATGAGTAGAATTAATAGTGCGCAGCTTATTACTTTTCTTTAATTAATGATAGTACTTTACATCTGCTTGAAAAAATCATTTTGGCGGTGATCATCAAATTTGTGTCGGTGAACGTTAATTAAGGTGCTTTTGCACTTGCTGGAGAGCGGTTCCTAATAAGCCGCTCGCGAGCGGTTAACTCCGCCTTCTAATCTGGTTTGGAGTGGTGAACGTAATTGCTCAGGAATCGCTCGCCTCAGTCGGCCAACAGATATAGCAATAAAACTGCGCACTAACTTTTAAGGTCCAAGTAGTCACACCTTAAATATAGTGCCTTCATGTATTGGTTACCTCTACCTGGTTCCGGTAAACCAATGAGAAGGGCTTTCTATTGTGTATATATAAGGTCTGCTTACTATATCTTTTGGCCGACTGAGGACGGACACAAAGGCGTATCAATTCAGATTGAGACCCGTTTTGCATATCCGGCCAGTTCCTCCCTTCTTGCAGGAAGTAGCCATTGCTAATATAATAAAGCACCGTTCATCCCCAAAATCGTGTAAGACGCAGTGGCGGCTCGTGAATTGCAAAAGTTAGTGAAGTGTAGATTCTATACACAGGACAAGGTCCGTCAGTTCAATTTTTTTTTGCAAGGTCCGGTCAGCTCAAAAAATCGATTTTTTGAAAAGTCCGGTTAGCTCTAAATATTTTGCTTGCAAAATCCGGTTAGCTAGATTTTTTTTCAAACCCACCCGGTCAGCTCAATTTTTTCAACAACGTAAACCTTCTCCAACCAATCTTGAAAATTTTTTTGTTAGGGCTGTTTGACAATGCTCGAAAAAAGGACGAAGTTCGAGTAGACCTGGCCTTAAAAAAATCGAACTGACAGGACCTTTTCAAAATTCACTTTGCAAAAAAGAAAAAAAATCGAGCTGACAGGACCTCGTTAAAACGTGCATTGCAAAAAAAATCAACCAGGTCAATCAAAAACAAAAAAATAAAATCGAATTGATCGGAACTTGTCAAACCGACCTTGAAAAAAAATTAATTTTTAGGTTCGGTTTGACAATACTCGAAAAAAGCTCGAATTTTAGAGCTGGCAAGGCCATAAAAAATCGAGTTGACCTGGAACTTTCCAAAAAAAATCGATCTGACCTGATCTGGAAAAAACCGAACATTGAAAAAAATACTTCTGATCGGATTTTGCAAAAAAATAATGGAGCTAATCAAAAACTTTGCAAAAAAGCCAAGCTGGGTTGCACTGGTAAGACGTGATTGCTATTACGGTAGGTAGATACTAATAGGTATACATAATTATTACTTAATAAGAAAAATCGTGATTTTTGAGGCATGAAAAATTTTATTGGCGTTTTTTTGAGAAGACTATAATGACTTCACGGTCCAACTGGATTATTTTGCCGAGTCATATTTCGGAAGACATCGACTTTTTATAAAAATTTCGAAGACGAATAAAATTTTTTCAAGAATCTTCGATTTTTTCAAAGTCCGGTTAGCTCTAAATATTTTTCTTTCAAAATCCGGTTAGCTAGTTTTTTTTCAAAGCCCGGTCAGCTCAATTTTTTCCAACAGATCTGGTTTGACAAGGTCCGGTCAGCTCGAAAATGCGATTTTTGCGAAATTCGTTCAGTCTGGTTTGATAAGATTAGAAAAAAGTTCGAATTTTTGAGTTGACGGAACCAAAACACAAAACGTACTAACCGGACGGTCTCAAATCAATCTTGAAAAAAAAATTTTTAGATGTGGTTTGACAATGTTTGAAAAAAGTTCGAATTTTAGAGCTGACATGGCCATAAAAAGTCAGGTTGACAGGACCTTTTGTTAAACTAGACCTTGGCAAAAACGAGATCTGACCGGATCTGGGACAAACCGGACATTAAAAAAAAATAGTCTTAATCGAACTTTGCAAAAAAAAAATTTGAGCTAATCAAACTTTGCAAAAAAGCCAAGATGAGTTGCATAGGTAAACTGTTTTGATTTAGAAATAGTTGAAGTGATTGCTGTTACAGTAGGTACAAATAATACATAATTACATAATAAAAAAAATCGTTATTTTTGAAGCATGAAAAATTTTATTGGCGTTTTTTGAGATGACTTCACGGTTCAACTGGAATATTTTTCCGATTCATATATTTCGGAAGACATCGACTTTTTATAAAAATTTCGAAGACGAATAAACATTTTTCAAGAATCTTCAATTTTGGTGGATAAATTGCTACTCGACTTTAATAATTGCCACATTAGTTCAAAACTGCATCGGTTCTTCTATTTAGGTCTCTTTTGCGTTTGTATCCTAACAAGAAAAGCTGTCCATAAACGATGCTCCTACTGGCATGAGATTATTATTTGTGACATAATTCTGCAGAAAAAAATTAATTATTCTTAATGGGCTTTGATAATTCTTAGCCTCGTTCTTACCAGGACGCATTAGTCAGCATAAATGATAGTCTTCTGACATCGGTTGATGAAATTCCATGTTTTTCAGCCTCACGATAAGATCTTTTAATTCCTCTCTTTGCTACCGATCAGAAGGTGTTTAAACCTACCTTTCGAAGTTCAAATACCTATCACCTTTTTACCGTTCATGTTTTTATCTCCAATATAAGTTTCTTCTTCACGGAAATCATATCTTTTGAGTGTGACGAAGTTACCCCCTCCCGCTATTTAATAAATTACAAAAAAAAACAAATATGTCTCTATAAAGATATCTTAATATATTAATCCAATAAATTCAACAAGTGCCTAGATGATATCCAATCGAATGGAATTTTAATTGAGCAATTTTTGGTCTATTTGATAAGTTTATGAATGAATTCAAGTTGTTTGATGATTCTGATTAATGAGACAGTTGACATCCTTCCTTATCATCGTTTCCGTTTATTCTTGTCTATTCTTAATTACAATAATTATAACGATGATAAGGAAGAAAAATAGGAAAACTCCATAAATATTACGAGATATGTTACTAAACAAGAAAACTCGCTAGACTTGTAATAATGTTGTACATGTATATCTGGAAAAATTTAAATATGGGAAACTTTGTAATAAACAAAATTTCCTGTTAAATCAGCATGAGTTGCTGTTTATGGAAAATATTCAGCACATAATTCAGAAATTTGATTACAATCGACAAATGAAAAGGGAAATAGATCTTTATAAAATGACTAAACAATATCTTTATCTAAAACCAGTTTTGAAAAAATGCAGAAAGTTCCAAAAATAATTCTACATAGCTCCTGCTCTAACCACGAGCGAGCTTATTCCCAATTGATTCTGGGATCAAACCTTTAAAGATGCTTCAAACTTACAGGACATCTTCTGAGTGGGTTCTACTTCTTCACCATGACCATATCTGAGTTTTGATTTTCTCTTTATCTTATAAAAATTCCATCTCCAAATTTTCTTCTTCATCGCCTCTTACCCATTTTTCATCTATCGAAGTATCAGCATGATTCTCTCTGTTCATACAATCTGTACTCTATTAGGAAATGAATCCTCCCATCCCATTCATAGATTTCTGTGGTGGAGAGAAATTAGCACCATGATCTTAATCAAATGCGTCCAATGTTCATCAAGAGCCAATAAACGAAGAAACTCATCCATCTATTAGTCTAATTCTTTTTTCACATTTGATTGCGATATCGCCATCCGCTTATAAAATAACCTTTTTTTAAATCCAAAATAGCATTTAGGACGGTAGAAATATTACCCCAGTACGACCATTATCACTGGGCCAGTTCTTGGTCTAATCTGCGAGCTGAAGACATTATCTAAAACTTGGTAGAAAGAAATTGTGGAACCATTCGTTCTCCTAACTAAATTTATCCGGTTTCGATAATGGTCGGGTTGACAAAAATGTCTTTGGACTGTCTTGAATTTTTTGATTGGTCGAGCAACCACAATTCGTGTTGTCCTTTCATGATCTTTCATAATCTCCCATGTTTTTTCAGGAAAGGCGGCAGCGCCAGTATAAAATAAACCAGATTCATCCGCTTTTATAGATATGCGCTGAAGTTACCTACACCAATCTGCTCTATTTTTTGTTTCACTTAAATACGAAAAGGACATTGCATCAGTTTCGTCACTGACAGATTTCCCCGCGTAGCTTTTAGCAAATCTGTGCTTGGACCCTTGGAACCATCCTCGACTAGCTTTAGATGTGAGTTCACCATAATTCATTTCGGGCAGAAATAATTGTCTTTGATGCACGTCCATCATGCTCTCTGTCGTAAAAATCATATGGTCCCTTCTGAAGTCCCTTCTCGGTGCGGAATACATGATGGAGAATAATGTTTTCCTTCTTTTTTTAATGTCGATTATGGTTGACTTCCCCGTCATTAAAATGTTCCTACTGCCAGGGTAATGGTATTATGGTGTATGAACATGCAGGCTCCAAAGGCTAGCTCAGCTAGCCGAGACTTGCAAACTGCAAGCTGGCATAAAACATTCGGCGTGCTTTCAGGTTTTCGGTAGACGTACGCGCATATAAGAGTGTTCCGATTATAGAGTAGTTCGGTTTATTTTATATATAAAGGATCGGATTATCCATTCTGCATTATCCATACTAGCAGTGAATATATTCTAAACACCTCGGTACTTCACACGATTGCCAAAGTGGCGCTACGTCATTTAATGGTCCATTAACATATTCCTGCTGTATCTTTAATCATTGAGAGTTATTATTCTAGCGTCTACTTCTAGGGTCCAGCAATTGAACTCGCAGACTAGTTCCCAATATATGGCCAACGCCATTACTAAGTTAGTTATACCACCCTCATCTGTTTTACTTAGTCATCTACTTCCAGTTTATCCTCAATTCTCAATTATTCATAGTACATCTCAGCGCGAAGTCGCCTGATGCTTCCCATCCAGCCTGGCAGCCAAAATTATTCCTACCAGTTCGAAGTTGTCGACTTCTCATTCCTCCTGGAAATCCATCCCAGTTCGAAGTCGCTTGCACACCTCATCATCCTCTCAGGTATTACATCTCTTCACAGGCAGACATATTACATCTCCTCAGAGAACATACCCCTCCTCTCAGGCATAAATCTCAGAGAACACCTACTCCTCTCAGATGGTATTACATTTCCTCAGAGAACTTCCATCCTCATTTCAGGCACAGAAAACACCCTTTCTTTTTGAGTACATCTCAGAGAACACCCTTCACCCTACTCCTCTCAGAGACACAAGCATGCTGTTTTACTTCTTCAATTCTACAAGCTGCAAGCCCATATTCATGGCTTTATTCATGCCATGAATATTCCTTTTTCTTGAATATTTCCCTTTTCTTTACTTCTACATTTTTACCCATCTAACTCGAAATATGTTATTGGAGAGCTCACCAACTTCAGTCATGCTTTAACATTCCTGCTGTGGTCTTGAACATTGAGAGTTATTATTCCAGCTTCCTACGGGTCGGTTGCAACCGTCTCCTAACATTACGTAAATCATATCCTGGTGACAACAGAGTTTGATTAGAGATAATGACGATGCACCAGAATGCATCAAATAATGATGAAAAAAAAGTGATAATTGCTTGCTTGCTCGCTGCAATCTTTTCTCTCAGCATTGTTTTGGAAAATTGACGCAAGTGCGATAAAACTATATTATCACGGTTTTAGTAAATATGAAATTTCATCATTTTATTATTGTCACAATGGGTAGGTATATTTTTTCTCATAAAGTAAATTAATCACTATCAGGTTGAAGATACCCAGACTTAATAAATAATAAATTTCCTGGCTTGATCCCATTTTTATGAACTTTTATGAACAATCTTATTGCAATCTGTGTCATAAAATTATCGGTTATTACTGATATAATCTACAAAAGTAACAATAATTATTAATCTGATGCATAAACTACGTTGCAGCAGACAGACATCGCAATAAATGCGTAAATAAAATAAATATCTATTCTAAAATTATTATTAATTAGTGTTATTGTTTTGTAATTTTATGTTTTGACGTATTACTGGATGTAATCTTTATTTTATTTACTTTGACCACCTGTTCTTTTATCGTTAATTTGTATGTCTTATTGCCTTGCAGATTTGACCGTTAAGTTAAAATCAACTGCGACTAAGCACAGTCATAATGGCTGCAACTTCAGGGAAAAAATGGTCCGGTAAGTCTCAAATCTTGTTTTTTTTTTCTAAACAGATGTTTCTTATAATAACCAATGCCAAGTATTCGAGTTGTTTTGATTGTTTTGATTATATGCCAGAAAGGGTCTAGGTGACCTCAATAATAATAATACTCGTCCAATCGTTGATTTAATATTGTTTTAAGTATTACTTACTTTGGTATTATCTTTTGTGGTGTTTATCGTTTATACATGTATTTATGTACTTTCATTTGAATTTGTTTTGATTTTTAATAATAAGTGATTAGGGAATTACAAGGTTAAGATTACAATAAATGTTACGTGGGTATCTACACTAATGACGTCAGTGGTCTATTTCATTTGGCCCAACTTTTACTCATTTATTTACCATTTACAAGTAACTTTTTTATTTAACGCGTAAACTTCGTCAAAGCTGCCACAGTGTATATTGATAGTAGCCTAACCTCCGATTAAATTAAATGTATAACGGGCGGCGTCGGGATATTATATAGCACCATCTTTTGGAGAGAAAATAGTCCCGATCTTAAGCACATCTACTTTTTCTTCATCGACTCTGAACGCTGCTATCTATGGTTCCAACAACACTTGACAAAGATTTAGGTCTTTTTGTCGTCTCCTCGTTTCAATATCTCCACAATTTTGTGACGTTTAACTCGATCAAACGCCGAAACAGGTAGATTTTGTTATCGAGAGGGACACCTTTCGGTGACAAATTTAACTACCCAAGTTCATCCCCTCGTCAGAGGTAGCCCCTTTTCTTATCATCATAGGGAACAGATATCGAGTGTTACATCATCTGAGAGTTACTTAAAACTCTCTTTATAAGGATATCTCACTTTCTGGGCTTTCTGGACTTTTCCGAAGAAAAGGGAGCAATAATTGTTAAGAAAATCTGTTTTATCGATTCACCCTGTATCTAATATTTTTTCAAAATCCAAAAAATGATAAATCGTTGTAAAGAGAATTGAGTATAGTCATGTCAGTCACATTGACATCATTTCTGACGTCTTTTTACGTCACATTTGACGTCTTTTAACGTCATGTCTTGACGTCATATTTGACGTCTTTTAAAGTCATGTTTTGACTTTTTACGTCAGATACTGACGTAATTTGGCTGTGACATAATGACGTCAGTTTTTGATCATCTGGACGTCATAATAAATGGACTAATGACGTAAGTACTGTCGAAAAAATGACGTCAAATTAACGTCACCATGCTGCCCGGGAAGTAGCTTTCAATTGGCGTTTTACTGATATCTGTTTCCTATAATGATAAACGAAGGGATAGCGACCCTTGCCAAAAGGATGAACTATAGATGATTAAATTTGTTACCTAAAGATGTCCCCCTCAATAACAAAACTTACCTTGTTTCGGCGTTTTTCGCGTTCATATTCAGTTTTGACGTTATCAAGTCTGGTAAGTTTTATTTGGGCCAGCCTGTCTGTAAACGAACCCCCAAAATTGAAATATCGTTGTAAAGATAATTTAAGTAGGTTTCAAACGATGTGTGACTCGGAATCTGTTCCCTATGATGATAAGCGAAGCTACCAAGGGGATGAACTCGGGTAGTTAAATTTGTCACCAAAATATGATCATGTCCCCCCCCCTCTTGATAACAAAATTTACTATTTTTTACGCGTTTTTTGCGCACATCTTCAGTTTCAAAGTTGTTAGGCCTGGTACGTTTTCGTTGAACCATCCCGCTATATCTCTACTTTTCTGATCTAGACAGAAAACAGCGTTTCCCTAATGGTGCCCAAATTGAATCCCGGATCTGTTCCTCGCAGATTTCGTAGATCTTGTTGTGGTTTATTATGAGGAATGTTTAAGTTGATGAGACTGATGGTTCTGAATTTTTTACACTTTTTCGCTCTCATCTTTTTGTGTGAGCTATGAATTTCAGCTTCTGCTAAGTTGTCTTTGGCGCACACGTTATTGAACATTTTGGTGAGAGTCTCAATCACATATTTCTCGGCCTGGATGTCTGTATACTGTATACAACAAACTTTCTCCTTGCACATCTCGAACTTCATCCCTTTCATTATCTTCAAAAATTTTGATCAAGTATTCCTCCCAGATTACTCCTATAACTTTCTGCGTTGTCCTCTTCTTAGTTTCCCTCTTACTTCCTTTACTTTGGCGAAGTTATCAAATCTTCTCTTTAGCTTTCCGATCTCTCGATCATTTTCTTCTTTGGCCTTCCTGTGTTCTTATCGCCACGATTACCCTTCCATTCATATTCTTCTACCTTGTTCTAAATCTCTTTTTTTTTCATCTATTAACAGTAGATCCGATTGGGAAAAAAGGAGTTCTCCCAAGACTCCGGAGTTAAATTTAGTTCTGAGCCTATCATTAGCCAAGCTGGTCTCGTTCTTCTTCCTTGTCCTTATGATGCCGCTGACCATTTCGATAGTTCATCCGCCTTTAGATCCAATTTCTCAGTTGGTTGCTTCTTCAATTCTCCACCCGAAGCTGTTGGTCACGAATCCGCTGGATTTATTGACAAAATAAATTTGCACATACTTTGACTTATAACACTTGTTACCTAAACTTTTTATTTGCTCTAATATTTTCAGCTAACATAACAAATATTTTTCCCTTGTTTCAGATATGTTAACATGTCGCCAAGTGTTAAACATAATGGTAATAATAGGCTTCATGTTAAACTACATGTTAAGGGTGAACTTAACAATAGCAATAGTGGACATGATAGCATCCAACAGTTCTAACACCACAAACACAACTTCAAACTCCACAGAACCAGTAGTAGCCTTAGCGGACGTAACCCGATTCGACTGGACCGAAGCGATGAAGAACGAAATCCTGGGAAGTTTCTTCTGGGGCTACATTCTCACAGAACTCCCCGGCGGGCGTCTAGCCGAAGTAGTCGGCGCTAGAAGAGTGTTCGGTGGGGGTATGTTAGCCGCTAGTGTGTTAACCATACTCACTCCATTTGCATGCTACATGAATTACTATGTGGTATTGGTTTCTAGAGCTTTAGTGGGATTCTTCCTCGGGGCTACTTGGCCTGCGATGCCCCCGATGGCGGCTAAATGGATACCACCACTCGAGAGGTCCAAGTTCATCGCCAACATGATGGCGAGTGCTCTAGGAGGCACCCTGACTTTACCTCTTTGCGGGTACATAATTTCTTCTGTTGGATGGCCGAGTGTTTTTTATGTAACCGGAACTATTTGTTTAGTTTGGTCGATTCTATGGTTTTTGATCATTCATGACTCTCCAGCTCAGCATCCAAGGATTACTCCGGAAGAAAGATTCGAGATTGAGAGCGCGATCGCTGCTGGAGCTAGTGGAAAAAGTAAAAAGCCCACCAGAGTACCTTGGTTGAAAATATTTACCTCGGCTCCTGTTTGGGCCATCGTTGTCACTCACACTTGTTCCGTTTATGGATACTTTACCGTTCTCAATCAATTACCCTCCTATATGACGAATGTTCTTCATTTTAACATCAAGGCTAATGGTCTTTTATCCAGTCTACCATTTTTAGGTACGTATACATTTTCAAGTTATTTAACTAATTGTTAATTTTCTTCGTCTAATCTCTTTTTCAGGTAAATACGTCATGGCAGTAATGGCGAGTTACCTAGCTGATAGAATCCTAAAAGCGGGAAAACTTTCAATCACAGCGACAAGAAAAGCCTTCACAAGTTTCGCGATTTTCATTCCATGTTTTCTAATGACAATCCAAGCGATTTGGGGGATCAATCAAGGATTATCAGTGACGATTTTCACGGCGACTCTCTTCTTCAACGGCGCAGTGACAGCCGGGTACCTCTCCAACGGTCTGGATATCGCGCCAAATTTCTCAGGAACCATCTTCGGCATGGCCAACACGATGTCTTCCATTGGTGGCTGGGTGTCGACGAAAATTGTCGGTTTACTGACTACCAAAGAGAGCACCTTTGAAGAGTGGAGGTTCGTGTTCTGGATGCTGGTCGGGACCTATTTCACCGGAGCTGTTGTTTACCTGTTCTTTGGAACTGGGAAAATGCAGGCGTGGAATTTCGGTGACGATTACGTCGATCCTGAGAAGGTTCAAGAAATGAAGCCGTTGAACGGAAGTGCCGTGCAGAATTTGTCCGAAAAGGAGAAAGAGAAGGAAATCTTGGCGTGATTGAATTGGTTTTGATATTTTTAATTTATTTTTTTTATAGATCGTTTGTAATATTTTTGTATATTTTTGTTTGTATATATTGATTGTGACTGTTTTTTAATAAAATATTTTTAGCAAATATAAAGTTTTTCTGTTGCCAAAGTATTAATTACATTTTTTTACAGAGTTCCTAGAGAGAGAAAAGCTTTAGTAGTAGCAATAGCAATGAGATTTAAATTTAAACTTAATAAGAAAATTCTGGAATTCGATTCGATTTATTCTTGTTCTTGTTATTGTCCTTTAGTAGAATTTTTACTAATTTTGGCTGACGTTTGAAGATTTTTTTATCTAATAATTAATTATTACCGCTACAGTTATCTCAATTTTTTTAGACCTTTTTTTATTTCAACCATAATCAATCATAATTTGTACTTAAGTATTAACAAGTACATTTTACAAGTTTAGAGATATAGCAATTCAAGCAACAAAAGCGATTTCAAGGCTTAAAAATAATAATGCCAATTTCTCTGTCAAGATATGAAAACATTGATATAGTTACTGTTTCGTTATAATTAGTACTCATCAGTAAGGTTTATTTATCAATAAGTGGCCCATAAATTTTAATAATTACTTTTGTTGGTGTGACTTAACTTAATTGTTGCGAGAATTTTGGTGACCTGAATACAATATACTTAGTTATTTTGAAAATATCTATACATGCAGAATGTTTTATTATTGAGACCATAAAAGATTGAAACATAAAAAAAACAAATGTCTCATATAAATAGATGACAACAACAACCAATCACTTAAAGTGTAGTAAAGCAACTTAATCGATTATTTCATCATGAACGAGTTCAATATATGCTAATATTTAATGCATTTTATGGATTTTTTATTATTTATTTGCATTCAATAGTAGGTACAAGGTTTCCTATTCCCTGTATCCAATCAAATGCCTGCCTAATCTTCCAAAACACATATTTACGAGAACGTAAGCTTTATTTTCCTTAATCATTGCAATATGAAATTCCATGGGAAATTACATTTTATATTATCACCTGCTGTATGTAAATTATGTATGTAAGTAGGTAACTCTTGTTTTTTCAGGTTGTACGTATGTTTACTGCTAACAAATTTGCGTACCCAACAAGTTTACTTTTTCGTAGTATAACGTACGTATATAATTAATTAACTTGTGAAAACCCAAATTATAATAACTGATCAGGGAATTATATCAGCTGATGATTACCATTACAAACTGGCGCCCGAGCAGGGATGTTGAAGGGGTGAAAAACCTGACTTTCCTCCCCTGGCCGCCGAAGGGTTGGTTTTTCATTAATTATTTAACGAGCTCTGTACCCGAATTATTTTGAAAAATTAAAAAAAAATTGCATTTTCATTGATTTTTTTTGATAAGCAATAATACCTATGAACCCTGCGGGAGAAATCTTTCAATATACATATAACCTCTGGTACTTCAGTACCTTGAGCGTTCATTATCTTCATTTAGTGTTGTATTCTCTTTAGAAGATCAAAGAAATATAAAAAGTCCATGAGATATTTACAAAAAATCTTTTAACGTCCATGGTAACTCAGATTCACCTATAAAATCCTCAATTTTTTTTTCATTCCATGAAAAAAGAATTTTCATTCCACAAACAAATGTCATTTATACAGGGTGGGCTACGGTATACGAAACGGAAGATTATGGCCGTGTCTCTGGATTTTAGGATCTTTTTATTTTTGGAGTGGATAGAGACCCGGCAGAGGTACGTTTTAAAAATATATTCATAATGTACAGGGTGTCCCAAAAGCATAAAACATATCAAAGTTATGTTTTTTTAAATGGAATGCTCCTATGTTATTGCATTTTTAGATTGTCTGAAAAAAGAAAATAAGATTGGCTTTTACAGTTGGTGCTTAAATTCAAAAGTTTTTGAGTTATAAACAAGTGAAAATCGTCATTTTTCAAGTTCATGGCCCTGTACAACGAAAACGGCTCAAGATAGAGAAAAACGGCTTACATGTCCCTATTTTAACTTTTTATGTACTATCCTATGGTATAGAAACATTTGTGCTTTCTTTGATTTTTTACTTGGCGACGCGTGGAGAAATCTCAGAATTTTTCAAATTTTTTATCACCCTGTATAAACATTTCATCTACATCGTAGGATAGTACATGAAAAGTTAAAATAGGGACATGTAAGCCGTTTTTCTCTATCTTGAGACGTTTTCGTTGTACAGGGCCATGAACTTGAAAAATGACGATTTTCACTTGTTTATAACTCAAAAACTTTTGAATTTAAGCACCAACTGTAAAAGCCAATCTTATTTTCTTTTTTCAGACAATCTAAAAATGCAATAACATAGGAGCATTCCATTTAAAAAAACATAACTTTGATATGTTTTATGCTTTTGGGACACCCTGTACATTATGAATATATTTTTAAAACGTACCTCTGCCGGGTCTCTATCCACTCCAAAAATAAAAAGATCCTAAAATCCAGAGACACGGCCATAATCTTCCGTTTCGTATACCGTGGCCCACCCTGTATAATGGAAGAAAATAAAATTATTATTATTATTATTATAAAGAATTGTAACGTTGAATGACGTATCAAGTGAAGTGAAAATGACGTCGTAATGACAAGGAAATATCATAGATCTAAGACGTCTGTTATTCACGTAAAAATCACGTCAAAATACGATGTAAAAACTACCAAATTAAACATGTAATATTCAGCTAATAAAGCCTTAATTTTTTTATTCCATGAATAAAGAATTGGAACGTCGAATGACGGATCAAGTGACGTTAAAATGACGTCGTAATGACGAAGAAATGTCATAGATTCAAGACGTCTATTATTCACGTAAAAACTCCAAATTAAACACGTAATATTCACCTAAAAAAAAACTCAAATTTGGTAATTTCGTGAAGAAAGAATCGTAACGTCGAAGGACGAATCAAGTGACGTGAAAATGACGTCCTAATGACGAAGAAATATCATAGATCTAAGACGTTTATTATTCACGTAAAAATCACATCAAAATACGATGTAAAAACTACCAAATTAAATACGTAATATTCACCTAAAAAAGCCTCCATTTTTTTTCATCCAATAAACTAAGAGTTGTAACGTCGAATGACGGATCAAGTGACGTGAAAATGACGTCGTAATGACGAAGAAATATCCTAGATTTTGGACGTTCATATTCATGTTAAAACTCCAAATTAAACAAGTAATATTCACCTAAAAACCCTCAATTTTAGTCATTTCATGAACAAAGAATCGTAACGTCGAAAGATGAATCAAGTGACGTGAAAATGACGTCGTAATGACGAGGAAATATCATAGAGCTAAGACGTATATTATTCACGTAAAAATCACCTCCAAATACGATGTAAAAACTACCACATTAAACATGTAATATTCACCTGTAAAACCCTCAATTTTTTTTTCGTTCCATGAACAAACAATTGGAACCTCGAATGACGGATCAAGTCATCAAAAGACGTGAAAATGACGTAGTACTGACGAAGAAATATCATAGATTTAAGACGTCTAATATTCACGTAAAAACTTCAAATTAAACACATAATATTATTCACCTAAAAAATGCTCAATTTTGGTAATTTCGTAAGCAAAGAATCGTAACGTCGAAGCACGAATCAAGTGACATGAAAATTACGTAATGACGGAAATATCTTAGATCTAAGACGCCTATTATTCGCGTAAAAATCACATCAAAATACGATGTAAAAACTACCACATTAAACATGCAATATTCATCTAAAAACCCTCAATTGCTTTCATTTCGCGAACAAAGAATCATAACGTGAAATGTCGTAATGACGAAGGAATATCATAGACAAAGACGTATATTATTCACGTAAAAATCACGTCAAAAACCAATGTAAAAACTACCAAAAACCACGTAAAATTGACCTAAAAGTAATTTCTATCATCCATAAATAAAGAAGAATAATAATTGTAGCTCTGGTTTCAACTTCTCGATTTGACTTGTTGGATGCTTTAAAAAATATTTTCCGAATTTTTTTTCACGTTTCATGTGTACATCGACGTTAAAAACATGTCACTTTTGGCAGCGTCATAAAATGAAGACTACTTTTCCTCTTTTTGATGTTTCCTATTTGTTGGCTTTAATTACATGAAATACGAAATATCAATTATGACCAAAATATGACGTTATAATCACGTATCTGCTACCTGGGACATGATATAATAAAAAATACTCCTGCAATAACCATAAAATTTTTAGTATGATATAAAACAATGATAAAATTAATTAATTACTATAAAAATAACGACACTGTTTCCTGTACGTTTAGATGCTGCATCTTCGAGTAGTCTTTGTTTTAGAAGACTTTTTTACCTTTCTCATTGGTTATCTTTAATTACATGAGATTTCAGGTACTTTTTTTTCTTTTGTTGATTAGGCTGCATCAACCGCAAGGGGTTATTAGCAGCCGGAGCGGTGGTTTAAATTAGGTCATAAAACCTGCCTCTTTAAGGAAGCAACGTATTAGAGGGATGAAGAAACACGGGCTACTAAGAATGGACATTCATTGTGCTTGGAGTGGTTGGAGAGCTTGGCATTCGAAAAGAATGTGGGGGATAGTCAGTCTAGTGCCACTAGAGGGGCAGTTAGGGGGAGGTTGTTTGGAAATCAGGAAAGAGTGGGTGAGTCTGGTGTGGTCAAGTCGGATTCTGTTCAATTTGATTTGGTCTGGTCTGGAGGCAGGGAGGGATATTCAGTCAGCAGGTTTGATGGATTTGAGAAAGGAATCATTAAGGTTCCAGCTATCTTGTCAAAGTTTCATTATTTTAGATCTGTAGAGAGTGTCCGTAGGTCGTTGGACAGTAGGATTGGTGTGATGATGATGTTGTCCGTAGAGGCAGTTCTTTTAGCTAACGAGTCAGTTGCTTCGTTTCCCGGGATGCCTAATATATGGGAGGGGGTATACACAAGAGGATGAATCTAGAAGGGTGGTCGGCAAGTTTGATTTTAATTAGTTTGGCAAGTGGGTTGTAGGGGTAAATTTGTTTAAGTGAGAGAAGGGCGCTCAGAGAGTCGAGCATATGATATATAGCGCTGATCGAGAGAAGATTGCCCGAAGAATAGCGCAGAGCTCTGCGGTGAAAATACTGCACGCGCTAGGCAGTCGAATTCCCAGTTCGAGGGTTGGGGTGTAAACTGCGCAGGCCACTTTGTCATCAACCTTTTGGAGCCGTCAGTGAATACTGGAATAAAATTGGAAAAGCAAGAGATTTCAGGTACTTGAACGGCATGTTTTCGACGTCACTGATACGTTGAAGAAGTCCAGTAACCAATTATGACCAAAATATGACGTTATAATCACGTCATCTCTAAGCTACCGGGGAAGAGAGGGGATCCCAATAATATCAGCATCCTGATTCTTCCTCTCTGTGAAATCCGGCTTCAAACCTTCGTTGATGGGTGTAGTGTAAATAAATAAATATATAAATAATTATTGTTTTTTTTTGCAATAGAAATGTCTTCCAGGTATATTTAAAAGTAGTTACTATGAACCTCTTTGGAGTAAGAACCTGATGGTCTTAGTAAAGAATGAAATCCTTATTTAAGATTAAAGGTTTCAGCTAATTGGCTAATGTTGGAATTCAATAATTACCCATCGCGGGCTTAAAATCTCAGCAACGGTATACTTTTCTAATAAACGGAGGTCAATAAAATTTGGAAAGATCAAGATCAATGTACTGAAAAAAAGATAACTGGAGCTTTGATTTTTTTAATTTTTTGAAGAAAACCGCTTTATGTGATGATGATTAGATCAAACATTCGAAATATATTACAAAAAAAAAAAAATCAAACCAGCTGTTGAGGAATAAAAAGAAGAGTCGTTAATTTCACCCAGTTAGACGTCAAGCAAAAGGTCAACAGACTAATTAATATTTAAAATTCCATAAACTGAAACATTTTCAAACAATAGTAGGTGGCTTAATCGCTCATTAGAATTAATGAGACTGAAAGGTCATCGACGATTAACTCGTTTTATAGCAACTGCAGAGTTGCCAAATTATGGCGAAATTAGTTTATCTCGTTTTTTGGAACTTGTCCCAAATTTTAGGGGAACGATTTTAATGAAACATCCATGTTCACTGTTCAGTTATATCGACTTTTTCAAAATTCATTTGATCCGAGGTACAGGGGATAAAAAATAAATCTCGAGGGATCTTAAAATAAGTCCCTCGCCTTTTCGACTTTATTCCCGCAAATGCTCATCGATTAGGATCTATTACAACCAAATCAAATAAGAAGAGTTTACCACTTGCATATTTACTTAAAAAAAAATTATCAAGAGGTTGTAAAAATGTTTGCGTGTGGTAAAGCAGTGGTAGATATAAAATTCTTATTTTATATATTTCCAAAAATACAGTCTTGATGTAGGAGGTAAATAATCTCTTTCTAGTTTCCATACAAACTAGAGATTCTAGACCCATACAAACAATTATTGGTAATTCCAAATTGCAAAGTCAATAATAAGTTGTATTTTTGTCCTCTCGACTGAACCGGTTAGACGACGGTGTTGGAAATGTTGACCTGAGGTACATAAAATGGCTTAAATGAAGTACTAATGGACATGTAAATGGCAACATTGACGATAACTTTTAATGGACTTTGCCAAGTGTACCTACCTACCAATAATAATACCTGTCTTGGATTATTGAACGTGACAAGGTGGTGTGACAATGCTGCAAAACACGTTACCAACCAAGTTTCCACATCTCGCACACCTTTCGATTCGACCAATCAGAGCCTTACTCCATCTCGAGCCAGTATCTTACAAAAAGTATTTGTGCAAACGTAAGTAAACTGGTTCTATTTTTAGACTCTCCGCAGATGAGGAATTTTGTCGCCGGAGCGTTTTACCAAAGTCTGAATGGTTTAAAGATTAAATCATTTGCTGCTTACCTAACTGAAATGAGATTAAAGATGAGATAACTTAGAAATTTACTTCCGCTGTTGATATGAATAGATAAGTATATCTACTAAATACGACATAAGTAAAGTACCTATATACATTTGGTAGTTGCAGAATTTTGTTGCAGAGGATTTGCAGAAAAATTAGGGGTGCATTAACCGATTTATTTCAGTTTATATTACAATCATTTTCATTTTTGAAGTGCCACAAGGTTTCACTCTAGCCCCTGCTATAATTTGTTCTACCTTCTATTCCTCATCAACCACAGTTTTATGCCACATCAGCCTTTGCTTTATCCTCTCAATCTCAAATTCAACCAATAGAATCCTTACTTCCCTCGTAGACCTGAACCAGAAAGAAATGTGCACATTTATTCTCTTCATAACTACCTACATAGCTGGATTCTGTCGATATATTTAACTTTTTCAACTTTCTGGCATTGCCAAAAACTTACCCCAAAAGCTTACTTGACCCAGGAAACCTTCAGCATGCAGGTCCTTCTAAGCGTGCATGAAGTTCCCATGGAAATCTCCCATAACAAAGTCGAAAGACGGGTGCAGGCTGTCATATATCTGATCCGATTTGTAGTGTATACCGAGGAGTAGCAGCTAACATGACAACCACAAAATCTCCCACAACGCTAGTGATGCTGATTTTAACCCCGCATAGTTCACCTTGCAGGAACTCTTTCTTAATACAATCGGCCACTCTCTTTATGTATCAATTTTAAGTAGGTATAGGTACCGATGGTGATAGAAGTTTCCACGGACAAAGAGGAGTTGAAAAAGTGCCATTAGCGTGAGAGAGAGGCAAAAATACCGGGAATGCAAAAATACAAACTCAGAATTCTCGATCAACTATTATTAATTAAAAACTTTGCATCTTGTCGAGTGTTACCTATTTGTAGTGGAAGGTGACCTCCCTGTATATAATTAAATAACCTAATAGTCTCCTATTAAAATAACCATCTCCCCAGAAAAGATGAGCTCACTCCTATCCCTTTTTTCTTCCAAAATAGTTTCGAAGGTTCAACCCGCCGTGGCAGCCTTCTTTGGATGGATCCGGTCAAGAGAGTCCGGCTACCTACTAGAGATTGCGAACTGTAGAAGAAGACGGTCCCAGAGAGGAACGTCTCTTTCTCTTGGTAGGTATTGCAGAAAATGAGAGGAAAAACTGGTTAAAGAAGAATATGGAAGCCGCCGGAGAGATAAATCTGCAATTTTATGTAGGTATCTGAGCGAAAAAAGGAAAAGGTCTTCAAGAGTGATCCCCCATTAGCGGCAGGGATCTAGGATAAGTATAAGTGCATCTCAGGGCATCACCCAAAACCTTGCTCAAAACGCACCTATACGGGTGTCCTATCATTTTTCCTATCGGTCATCTCCGTCCGTTATTAAGGTGAGTTGACATCAAGCGGTTAACATTTATTGGGGTTCAAGACTTTTCTTTCGATCCACGAAATTTCCCCACCAAAATGGTTGGATGAAGCAGTAATAATCACACTGCTCTGGAACCACAGGATCAATAATAGCATTCGATTGAGCCATCTAGCATAAATCCTTTCTCCCAAAAGGAGAAACATAAAATAAAAATCCTCTTCTGACTTCAAAAAAACCTACCAACACCACAATACCTAAATTAGACTAAAATTTAGAGAGATCGTCAATATTTTTATTTAGGCAACATTTTTAGACAACATACTTTACACTCTCCACATAATTTTTGCCTTCTGAACATTTGATGGACTAAACTGCATATTGTAGAATCACCACCTCCACATCAGCCTTGCAGTCCTCACTTAACCCCTCCCCTTTACCCTCTTTTTCCCCTCAGCGACATAAAAATTAAATGTATCTCAAGATATGCATCGATTATAACTTTATTATCCAGCAAATTATGTATTTTCTTGTTCTTAGCACCACACTTATAGGCAACCATTAATGCTAAGATTTGAACTTGAGGTGTGTACTTAGTTGCCTACCGTGACAGTTGTGAAGTTAGCAGAGCTCTTATCTATCTACAATGCTTTCCAAGAAGAGGACAAAATATACCTACTTGAGAGAATACGAGAAAATTGTTTGTTAAAAACAATCAAGGCCTCGTAAATTTCCTCGCGAATTTCGGTAAGTGGAAACTTCTACCATTTAAATATGAAATTATTGAAAAATTGCTTCTATATGGATAAGCAATCTAGAGCAGACACATCTGAAAGATATTTGCGGTCTTACGTCCAAAAATGAGCAAAATTGAACCCTGCTCAAAAAATGGGAAACGGTAACACCTATAGAAACGATTCTACCTACACCGAAAATTTCTAAGCGAATTTCTATAAGAGTGTAATTTTCAAAAATAAACGAATTTTGGCCAAAAAGGCCAAAAAAGCAGAGACCTCTGAGTTGACTACATGCAGAAATACGCGAGCCTAGTGTAGGATTGATTCCACACCACCGAAAATTTCTAGACGAACTTCAGCGTGGTTGAACTACTTCCCTGAAGAATAGAAAGCGATTGTTGGCCAAGAAGTCCTAAAAAGGTTATTGACTTTCGACCAGGCTTAAATAATAGGCGACCCCGCGCCCTGTAGCGATTATGGAGATGAAAATTTTCCCCTCCCAAAAACAAAAAAACGAATTTTGACCAAGAAGGCCTAGAAACGCGAGGCTTCTGAATTTACTTCAGAAATGCGCTACTCGCTCCTATAGGAACGATATTCCACACACCACAGAAAATTTCTAGACGAACTTCCGCGTGGTTGAACTACTTCCCTGAAGAATAGAAAGCAGCGAATGTTGGCCAAGAAGGCCTAAAAAGGTTATTGACTTTCGACCAGGCTTGAATGATAGAGGCGACGCCCCGCCCTGTAGCGATTATGGAGATGAAAAGTTTCCCCTCCCAAAAACAAAAAACGAATTTTGAAGAAGGCCTAAAAAGATCGGCTTATGACAAGGTTAAATGATAGTAGGTAACCCCAACTGGAATGATTCCACACCACCTAAAATTTCTAGACGAACTACTATAGGGGTGATTTAACTCCTCCTTCCCCCCCCCCCAAAAAAAATAATTAATATTGGCCAAGAAGGCCTAAAAAAGCGAGGCTTCTGAATTAACTTCAGGAATACGGAATACGCTACTCGCTCCTATAGGAACGATTATATTCATCCGCACCACCAAAATTTTTAGACGAACTTCCGCGTAATAGAACTAGCAGGTAGGTACTTCCGTGAAAAATTTAAATCGAAGGTTGGCCCAAGAAGGCCTAAAAAGGTTGGCTTCTGACTAGACTTAAATAATAGGTGACCCCCCCACTGGAACGATTCCACACCACCGAAATTTCTAGACGAGTTCCCACGTGGTTGAACTACTTCCCCTGAAGAATAGAAATTGAATGTTGGCCAAGGAGTAATAAAAAAGTTGACCTCTGACAAGGCTTAAAGCGAATAGGCGACCCTCACTAGAACGATTGCATACCAACGAAAATTTCTATACGAACTACTATAAATGGAGGGGATAACTTCCCCTCCCCACACAAAAAAAACTAATTTTGGCCAAGAAGGCCTAAAAAGCGGTGGCTTCTGAATTTGGCTCAGAAATAAGCGAGCTTCATAGGAACGATTCTTCACTACCTACACCAAAAATTATTAGACAAACTTCCACAAACTTAGGGGTGGAGTACTCATCCCCTATAAAATGATAGAAATTGAATTTTAGCCAAAAGGGTCTAAAAAGGCAGGGTTTTTTTGACCTGCCAAAAAGCGATCCCCACTATGTATGTATGTTTTGTCCTTAATGTATTCTTGAAATTCCCTAATGAATTCGTCCTTGAACTCGTCCCTTAAATTAAAAAAAAAGCTGATTTTGTCTGAAAGGGTCTCTATAAGAGTCTCTGACTTGGTTTAAAAAAGTATTTAAAGCGTATTTCAGCTTCAGCCCAGCGGAAGTTCGTCTAAAAATTCTTGGGGGGGGGGGGGGGTTGGGAGGTGTATCGTTCCAATAAGGCATTTTTTTCAGTCTGCTCAGAAGTCAGTCTTTTTAGGCCTTCTTTGATAAAATTCGATTATTATTTTCGAAAAGTCTTTCGGGTCTCTTATTCAACTTGGAAGAATCTTAATTTTTCAAGGGCAATTTTCGTGCTCTCGATATTCGCGAAGAGCTTCACGATGGGGGTGCTCTGAATTTTTTTTTATCTTGTCCTCAGTTGACTTTTCACGATGATATAGTAACCCCAAGATTTAGTTTCTTCTGGAGTAAGTGTCTCTCAGCTAGAGCTCAGGAGATTTGCAGTAAAAACCGGACCAAGCAGTTTATAGCATCATAAATGAGGAAGGCGGCACCCGACGACAACGATAACGCGACAACACGACAAAATTGCGGGGGACTTCACCATGATCATACTTCACCCGACGACATGGCACGTCGTACAAATGGGAAAACTCATGATGGTGAAGTCCCCCGGCAATTTTGTCGTGTTGTCGTTTTCGTCGGGTGTCGTACAAGTGAGAACCGGCCTTAACATGCATAAGAATTCTCCGGGAAGAGTTCAACCATTTTCATTTCGAGCGGCATGATCCAGATGAAATCTGATGATGAGCTTTAAGTAGAGCTAAACGCCTCGTTGGCTTTTTTGTTTCATTTGGCACCTAATGATTAGTATACAGGATGATCAGTTAAGGGTAACTTACTTATCTCGGCCTAGAACCTCAACTCAAAAGGTTTCCAGTCATATAAGTGACCAAGAGAAATTTACTGAAAATATTTCCAAGATGGCCGCACTCCCGGAAATACCGGAAGTTGACACACTTCGTTATTTAAACGCGGACCACCTGTATACAGGATGTCCCAGCTCATTCGAAGCGGTCTCTGTGGGCCAAACAATGGATTTTTTCAGAATTTTTTTTGAAAATTGAGTGCAGGATTACAGTGGCCATAATTTAAAATTATTTTGAAGTATGACAGTCGTGGCATATCAAAGTTATGTTTTTTTAATGGAAATGAGAAGAAAAAATACGATTGATTTCTACAGTTGTTGGTGTTTGAGTTGAAAAGTTTTGTGAGTTATAAACAAGTGGAAATCGCAATTTTTCATTTTCAAATTAGTGCACATCGGAAACGGCTCAAGATATGGGAAAACGGTTTACATGTCCCTATCGTAACTTTTCACGTAGTACCCTAATTAGGTAGTTCAAATATATCTATACAGGGTGATAAAAGTAATTAGATTTTTTCAGCCTGTATAAAAATTTCGAATTTCGAGTACCCTGTAGGGTAACACATGTGAAAAGTTAAGAAAGGGGCATGTAGCCGTTTTCCCATATCTTGAGCCGTTTCCGATGTACCTATACTATTTTGAAAATGAAAAATTGCGATTTTAACTTTTGTTTATAACTCGATCATAAATCACTCAAGTTAAACGCCAACTATTAAACCACCTAAATTCGTTTTCTTCGGACAATTTGAAAATATAATAATATATACAGAGTGTCCCTTAACTGATCATCCTGTATATTAATAAATGTGTAATTTTACGGTCGTTGCCATCTGAAACAAAAAAAAACAAACCAAGGTCGTGATCTTCTCTTCCTAATAAGTTTATACAAGACTTCAGCGTTGACCATCATTCGTCGCCATTTCTAATTAATTGCCTTGCCGACCAGAATGTTAATCACAAAATTTACAAACTAAGAGAACTTCTACTAAGTATAATAATTATACCGAGGAAGAGATTGCGGGTTCGGTTTGATGAAGTAGTTTTAGCTAACTTAGGTAGGATTTTATTTGATCAGTTGTAGGTATGAGAAGTAGGTATTAGAAGAAGAACGTAGGTATTTTGGAACATATGGACCAAAACGATTTCAAAATTTTTAAGTAAGTCGTTCACAATCGATTTGTTTCTTGAATATTACTGAACTTCTTGATAGTGAATTATTATTCAAAATATTATTATTTCAAAATTTTAGTCCAATAGTTTCCAAATTATAATATGTCTCGTTAATGATGACATTTCAATTTTGTAAATTATCAGGAACATTTTTTAAGAACCAGAACTACACAAGTGATTTGTAGCTTTAAAAAGTACCTACTATAACTTCTTCTCGAAAACTTGAAACATGTCTATTGTCTGTACCTAATGAATATTCCATTAATTAATAACATGCTATAATAATTAAAAATAATTAATCAAACAATAATTGTTAGGGTTTACATAAAAAATTCATTAATTCTTCTAATAAATGACATAAAAAATTAAATATGATATAATAATATGGAAAAAATATAATAAATAATAAATCAAATTATTGAAAACTCGTTTTAACATATAAAGAAATAATAATAAAACAAATGATTAAATATTAATACAAGGTGTAACAATATTTATTTTAAAAAGTAACGATGGAATGGTTACACAATATGACACGACTTGCACAAATTAAAAAGCGTCCTACAAGGTTTTCAAATTTTTTTTTTAAATATCACGTTATACTACAGGGTGTCGCAGAGGCATGAGACACCCCAGTTTTGTTCTATATTTTTTGAGACATCGTGTTGAAGTTTGGCATGTCGCATATACTTTTTGACAGATAGGTGACATTAGTATCCTATTTCCAGTTTTTCGGATGTGACACGAACTTTTTATTTTTAAATAGCTATTTCATGGTTCCAGCTTAAAATTGGAATTGTTACTGTTAAATTTGAGTTATAAACAAGTTAAAATCACCTTTTTTCAAATTCTTCAAAAGAAAACGACTCATGCCCGGTTGCACGAACGTAATTAAAAATCTGTGAGATAATCGTCGATTTTAAAGCACCCTGTAATATCAAAATATTGGTCTGATAATGTTGGAAACAAACTCTACTCCCTTGTAGAAGAGTTAATTACCAACAAAAATTGAAATATCCTTGAAAATATTCACCATATTGTCAAAATTTGAAATTTAAAATCGGTAATTATCTGAAATATTTTTAATTACGTTCGTGCAACCGGCCCTCAATCTAGAGGGAAAATGGTTTAAGTTATCTTTTACCTTATCTCAACTTTTCAAGAAATAATATCAATTTGTAAGTAATGCTTATTTTAAATAAATACAGGTTGTTTTTTAAGGTGATACGTCAGTTTTGACTGTATAGAACTCATCAAGGCAAACAATTTTTAAAGCAACTTTTCCTAAAAAAGTAAAAGAGATACAGCCTTTATTGGTAGTTTAAAAAAATCCAAAAAATCCATTATTTTGAATTCTGAGAAGCTTTGTTAAATAAACTTTTAAAAAACGCTATTTATTGAGGTTTTTTAGGGTTATCTCCCTTAATAATGAACCCATAAGGGTTGTTTCAGCTCTCATTTTTTTCGTATTTTAATTCTCTACAATTCTCCTTGGGACCATTTACATATTGATGCCATTTTTTCTTTTATTAGCAAAATACAAACAAATGCTATTTTTACAATAAATGATAATAAAAAGAAAAAAGAAAAAGGTAAAGTCGAGTTAAAACTGTGCAATTAGGATCTGGGGGCTATTACGCGTGTGGTGGTACCTATACGGTATTCCATAAAGATTTTTGTCAAGAAAAATCTCTATTTGCTTGATCTATTAATGTTACTGAAAAAGCAAGTTTGACGTAAATTTTAGGGATAGATTGTTGTTTTCGATATCCTGCTGGAGCTTTTTTTGTCTTAAAGGAATACTGAAATCTGCGGTAAAAAAATAACATAGAACTCAATCTAGGCGAAGCTGGACTAGTTTCAGTCCCGATCAGCGGCATATTTGTTGTTAAATTAAATTATGATGGGGCAGCTGAAGGTTGTAGACCTTCGTCCAGTGAGACTTGTAAGATTATTTGCTGATACTTGGGTAGAATGAAACGAGTCGCTGGTCTTGATTTATGATTTACTGAAATTATAATTTAAAAGGAGAGAGAGAGCACGGTGACATAGTAGCATCCAAAAAATTACCTTAGTTTGAAAGTCAGTTCACCTTTTTATACTTTTAGTTTCTTACTCCCTCAGCACACCAATTTTGCTCCATGGTCACAATTTAAGGAAAAAGTTGCATTGGACGTAACCACTAACGTTTAACCACACTTTGTTAAATAAACTGTTACGTTATTTCATGCAGAAAAGGTACTTTACCTACACAGAAGACAAAAAATGCTCTTGCCAAGGCATGCTTGATTTATGAAAAATGAAATTATGGTAAAATTTATTATCTAATCAAGCAGGCCTGGACCACAAATATATAAAAAGCTAACCCACAAAACCAAATTTCAAAAATTCAAACATAAACTTATTAGATGAGAATCAGACAATTTTTTCGTAATTTAACCGATTTCCTATCTTTTACCGTTTCTAAAATCCCTGTGTGTACTGCACAATAACAAATTTTCTTAGAACCACCATGCAATACGAGACTAACATATATTTTTGGAAATTTTCTGGTTGGAACTGTCATATCTGTTCCAGTTGCCTCGAAGGGGTTTTCACACATTTTGAACTTCTACGCCAATGGAATTAGAATTTTTAAATACCGAGCGTAAATTTGTCGACTAATTTTCTACAAAAAATGTACTCTTTATAATAAAAGTCTTTATATTATCGTTTCGAAAATAATCGCATTTGAATGTTGATTTTTATAGAAAGTTTCTTCTTTTTTTTCATGGGATTTTTCTTAATTTACACAGAATAATAAAATTAATATACATTGAAACATATGGCGATTCAAAAAGGGATTTGGGCATTCAAAATCTCATGAAAAAAATTGCGAAATTTCCTATTAAAATCAACATTCGATTATGTTCGAAACCTTTTTGTAGAAAATTATTCGATTAAAATTTTATTATATTAAAAAAAATTATAATAATTCCATTGGCGTAGAAGTTTAAAGGGTTTAAAACAAAAAAAAAAAAAACATGATCTAGGCCAATGAATTAACGTCATGAATAATAATAATAATATTTATTTCTTCCATAAAACTTACAAAATAAGTATCGGAAACTGTCATAAAAATAACTACAATTTGTACATATACATATAACATACATAACATGTAAAGACTATACAAATAAATTAGAAAATCTAGTCACCTGAAACATGCACGCTCATATCATTAGTGTTTCGAAGAGAAAAACTCCTCGAGGTTATAAAAACATTCGGAAACTAAATAGTTCCGAAGGCGTCTCTTGAATACATCAAGAGACTGACTCGAGCAGATTTCCCGGGGAAGAGTATTGTAAATTTTTTGACCAAGATAATAAGGCGACCTCTCAGTCAAACTCAGCCTGTGCTTTGGCAAACGATAACTGTTTTTGTACCTAGTGTCAATTTGATGCATACTACTACCCGTGTGAAATAAATGTCCATTTTCATACACAAAACATGAAAGTTCGAAAATTAGCAAGCCGGCGAGTGTGAGCAAGCCGTATGATACAAAAAATCGGCGACACGACTCCCTCATAGACACCCCCGCAATCGATCGGATGATTTTTTTCTGTGCCACAAACACACCCCGGGCAGACGGCGCCGCACCCCATAATGTTATGCCATATCTCAATCTAGATGTTACATGGGCATGATACATATTCAGTAACTGTTGCAAAGACAAAACAGCTCTAAGAGACCTAAATAAATAATTTATGGAGCTCAGTTTTGCCACAATATAATCAGCATGGCTGTGCCATTTGAAAGTTTCATCCAGAAAAACACCTAAAAACTTCATAGTTTTTTTTTAATAATAATATTAATATTAATAATAAATAAATAAATATATATAATATATATATATATATAATATAATTAATAAATAAATAAAATAATATTAATATTGCACTTTTTGTCCCATAAAACTATAAAAAAATTTCATCAAAATCGCTTCAGCGGTTTAGCTTTTATACCTCATTAAAAAAACAATTTCAGAAATAGACACTTTGACATCTCCTAGCGGCCAAACCGCTAGGAACAGCTTTAGGACAATGATATGTTGAGTTAAATGGACTCAGTTTCATCCGAGGAACATTTGGTGGTGAGAAGTAAAGACATATTTCATACAGGGACGCCCTGTATATATGTAGTTAGTTAACAATTATTTGTAGTTCTTGTCGTGAAATAAATAGTGAGACACTCTCTGTATAATCACACACGATTATATTATATTGTATAATAATTAATTATTAATAATAATAAAATCAAGGAAACTTCCGATAAACAAATCATGGCGTAATTTGGTTGTTTAACTACCTGCCTGTGAAGAGGCAGAAAATATTATTTCTTGTCTTTGCTTAGAAAAGTGTCTTCAGTTACAGTATGATAAGCGAGTGGATAATATAAAGTACCTAGTTAAGGTGTCTAATTAGTAAAACTGCTCCCAGGAATAACGGAATAACTTTATTTCAGCATTTTTGTTTCTTCAGATTTTAGTATTCTAGGAATCTTTCTATTGGTGAGTACTTAACTAATTATATTTCCAGTTTATTTAATAATTTAGTTTTTATTTTTTTTGATTTTTGATTTTACTTTTGATTTTTTGATTTTGACTTGCTGTAGATTGTGCATTAAAAATTATACCCAATGACCTATATGAGAGCAATTAACATTACCTACTTCTATTTTTTTCTTAAATCTTCTAAGGGTGCATTTTTATATTTATTAAAACATTTTAACCCCTCCACTTGAACTCCTTATTTGCCCATCTTGTGACGTTCCCCAGATTTTGAAAAATTATTTAATTGTCTATATTGGCTAATGTTCAGAGGGGGGATGAAGTTATAAGGGGTTAAATCTTCTATAGAGGTATTTAAAATGGGATAATTTTTCAACCTCCAATAAAGATCAACACGTTTGATTTTAATTTCAGATTTTGAAATAAAGTCTGGATTTTGAAGGTATGGCTTTTTGGGCTTTCGCTAAGGTTGATCATACTTCAACTTATCTACCCGTAAAACTTTCCTTCGTCATATTATAGCGATTTATTAATTTAAACTTGAACTAACGAAGGCCTTTCCATTTTGAGATGTTTCACCCTCCCGCTTGGCAAATTTTCCGGGCTTGTAAAGTTTGCCCTAAAATTTTGTTTTTAGAAGGCGAATAAATTGAGGTGACGTAAAACAAAATGTATTGGAGTTCAAACCTTTATCCACTCCCCAGTTGAGATTTTTTCCCGGCCAACAAAGAAAAACTGGGTATAATTTTTAGTTGAGGTATATAGCTACCCATCCGAAAGATTGATATTCAAGATTTACATTTCTATTGAGCAAAAATTAAGATTTTGACAATAATAAGTAACACTAGCCTGAAATCTGAGGCAAGAGAAGACGCTCAAAATATTCTCAGGCATTTTTGTGGTGATTTATTGTTTAAACTCGCATTAGAAAGTTATCGCAAGTCTTCCGAAGAATGAGGCTCCGTCTTAAAAATATTACACTTCAGATGACCCCACAAGAAAAAGTTCAAACGGGCAGCAGGTCAGAAGTTTCAGAAAAACAACTCCTTTCTACCCTTAACTTAATGGCGTTAGCATTATGATACCTACTGAAGGTAAGGCTCATGTCTTTGCAAAAATGTTTGCCGAAAAATCAATTCTGTACTATATCAGAGAGAAAATCTCCCCTTATCCTACCCTACCCCTTGTTGGAACTTGTATGGGGGTCATAAAATTTACACAGGCAGAAGATTGTTCTGGTAAAATGTGAAGATAAATTTTAGAAAGAATCTGTAGAAGTCTGTAGAAATTATGTTTTCAACCCTCTTTGGTATCATCCATCTGTAGAAATCTGTAGACACCGACAATGCAACGGAATTCGACAATAATACAAACAATTATTGTCTTTAAAAGATGCTCCCCAAAATTGCCCTATACCAGTTTAGTGTTTCCCGAATTCTACTCGTTTTACAACCCGTTCCAAAAACAAGGAAATAAAACTCTGCCGAACAACTATCGGCGATTGTTCTACTTCGTTAGATCTCTAAGGTGATGGAGAAAGTAATCAATTCAGAAATCTTTTGCCACCTGGAGCAAGTCACTGTGAGTGGAGTGACTGAAGTGACCACCAGTACGGTTTCGGCATTAACGATCTACCGTCTATTTGATGATTCACCTCCTCTCGTTGAAAAGTTGAAAAATTCTCAAAAGTGATGGGGTTCATCCTCAGCTCTACAAGCGGATTTTCAGCTTGCTTCTCGATGCCTTTTACTTGTAAAAGGACAACTATCTAATTCTTATGCCATATGTACTCAGGAGTACCACCCCAGGGTTCAGTGTTACCATGCACCCATTCTATTTTTGTCCTTCCATATACCGGGTGATCCATCTTAATATATTTTTGGAATTATCGGGGAGGGGCAACAATCTCCGAACAAAAGTTTGGGACAAAAGTTGTTTGGTTTTGAGGGGGAGATCGTTTGCACACAAGAACCACCCCCACCCCCACCCGCTGTATATAGGGATGGGGGTGACTTTGACGATTTAAACAGGAACCCCCATTTTTGATTGCGGGTTAGGTTAGGATTCAGCGTGGAGAAAAACAAACTTTTTTATGAAATTTTTTTTTAATTTCGCCCTCATCCCCTAAAAATGGAACACCAAAACTGCTTTTTGAAATTGAAAAAAAAATATACAAAAGTTTGTTTTTCTCCACGCTGAATCACAACCCGCAATAAAAAATGAGGGTTCCTGTTTAAATCGTCAAAGTCAACCCCTATACAGGGGGTGGTGGTGGGGGGGGGGTTCTTGTGTGCAAACGATGTCCCCCTCAAAACCAAACAACTTTTGTTCGGAGAATGTTGCCCCTCTCCAATAATTCCTAAAATAGATTAGAATGGATCACCCGGTATATAATATGTCCAGGATTGGGAATGAACATGAGGATCTCGGAAACCGTGGGAGATACAGGGTCGATTAAATGAAGAAAAACAGAATTATAATGCGATGGCAGAAATACACCTAGTTTTCAAAAAAATTTTGCTTTTCGACTTATTTTGAAGAAAACTAAATTTTCAATTTTAATTTTTCTTGTTTATTGACGTTATTATTGAGAATTGCGCCAAACTGAAACCACATTTTCATTGCAGTTATTGACCATGCAGCTTTATTTTTGTCAGCTTTTTTTATCCGCCAATGCATATTTGCAGGGCCGGACTGAACTTCATTTTTTTAAATACGCCCCTGAATTTTTATTGAAAAATTTAAAAGGTATTTTAATTCTGAATTAAACGACTTGCCACATATGGGGGTTCAAACGTGTTTCGGACTATAACTAATGACATCATCGGTTTAATTTCACCTTAACACTGATCTGTGCTCTTATTAAACTTTTTGGACTTGTCGGATTGTGATTAAGATGGAGTATTAAAAGTCCAAGAAGAAGAAGAGCACGTCCGAAATACGTTTGAACTTACGTGTGGCGTGTCATTAAATTCAGAATTAAAATACCTTTCAAATTTTGCAATAAATATTCAGGGCCGTATTTTAAAAAATGAAGTTCAGTCCGGCTCTGCTGATATGAATTTTTAGATAAACAACACTGACATCGCAAAAATAAAATGCTGATGGTCAATAACTGCAATGATGTGGTTTCAGTTATTCCAAATATTCAATAAAAACGTCAATAAATAAGAAAAAAAATAAAAAATCAAAAATAATTTTTGAAATCTCTTTCTGCCATTGCATTGTCCTTCTAGTTGCCAAACTTTTTCCCCATTTAACCGACTCGCTGTATCTCCCACGGTTTCTGAGATCTCCATGCTGTTAGTACTGTTCATTCTTATCTTGGACACAGTGTATAAACGACCTGCATGTGGTTTAACATTGTACCCAGTGGCGGATTTCTAAATAGGCTAGGCAGGCTATAGCCAACGGTGACAAATTTTTATAAGAGGCAAATTTTCGAAGACTAAAAATATTTTCGGGTGCTGGGTAATTGCGTGACCTTGAAAATTACGAAAAAATGGCATTGGCGCTTTATCGAAGGGGGAACCTCCCGAACCTGCCTTCGCCTTCGAATTCGTATTATTTTTCAGGACAGCAAATTTTCGTAAGTTAGGCAGTTGTGTAAAAAATAATCATAGGCGGCGATTTGATTCAGGCTATAGGCAGCAAATTTGTAAATCCTCCCCTGATTAAACCAGCTTTGTAGTATCACCGATGGCAGTACTCTCCGCCTTTCCGAAAGCTGTCAAATCACTCAAGTTCGTGGATAGTCCAAAATAAGCCCCTTCATCAGTTTAAATCGGGTATAAACGAGCATTTACCAGCACTTCTCACACCAGCCACCAACCTACCTCCATATTATTCTTAGCTAACAGGAATGCTTATAGGTTCGCCTCCTTTGGAGATGCTGAAAAGGGACAAATAAAAGAAATATGGTAGATGAAGGAGTAATAGGTAAATTTAGTGTATTTTTTTTAATAAATAAATACGAAATTTCGGATCATTGTAAAACTTTGGAATGATGTTAGATTTTCGTTGAAGAAATTTCCAAATTTCCAAACGACTAAGCCGTTTCAAAATGGCGGGCATTTGAATTTTCGGAAAATTGACTATTTTTTGAATCTCCTGTATGATCAAGATGGAAAAAACTTTGAAACCAAATCAACAGGATTGGAAGAAATTTACTTGAAATTTGATTTATTGTAATAAAATTCACATTATTTTTATTAATAAACCAGTGGCATGGGTAGGAAAAGGGTAAAAATGGATAAATTTCTCTAACAATTTATGAGCACATTTTTGAAGTAGTTGAACTGAAATATTTAGAACAGACAACTATACTAATAGCCTTTAACCCTCGAAAATTTCAAGAAGCATATAAAAGAAATGAGGGAGATATTCGATTTTTTTACATGATGTTTATTTCTTTAAAATTTTAAAAACGCTCCTGTAGCTTTATCTTTCAAGATTAGTGAAAGAAATTTTTTACTCTTGTGCAACTTAGGGATGACGTTGATTTTCGTAAAAACCTTTTCCTAAAGTTGCGTTACTTCTACAGGGTGTCCCTCCAAATAAAAAAAAAACGTCCATGAGGCACGGTTTCTGGTCGCAGTTTTCAATCTAGGGGGCTGAAATTTTTTTAGTAGTAAGATAGCTGCAAGGAGTCGTCTGGTACTGTTTTTGAGTAAAATCGGTAGAGCCATTCCAAAATGGCGGCCTTTTCAATTTTAGGAAAAATGACTAGATTTTGAACCCCTATACAAGGGTGATTCAAAATTCAGTGCAAATATTTTAGGGGCGTATTTACCAGCCAAAAATAAGAAGTTTTTTTCATAAAATCGTATGTCCTAACTAGCTTTGTTTTCTAGATACAGGGGGTAAAATTTTGAAAAAAAAAATCGATTTTTATCAATTTCTCGAAAACCTCTCAGCCGATTTAAATAAAATTTGAGATTTTCCAAACTCCCCTGTAACTTTTTTCGAATTTAAAGGTATTGTAAAAAAGTGCATTTTTTTTAAATAAAATTAAAATAAATAAAATAGGTAAAATTTGGCATAGGAAAAGGGACAAAATTAATAAATTAAAAAATAAATCGAGCTGATTTATGCGATTGATGCGCAAGAAGGTTTTTTTATTTTTTTCAAAGAAATATTCCAAATACATAATTTACTATGTAGCATACTATGTAGAAATACCTATTCCATTAAAGAAAATAATGATGCACGCTGAAGGACCCTGTCAGGGTTTTCAAAATATGAATATTTATGTTGTTTGTGAAAAAAAGCATGTAATTAGATTTTTTTTCCAGGAAACCTATTTCAGTCAGTGACCAGTGTAATAACAAATCTAATGAAGTATAAAATCAAAATATAAATCTAACAGTATAAATTATTATTATTCATTGCAATGGGACAATGATTTATACATATATTATATAAAGCACTAATATATCAAATAATAATAATATTGTATTATAATGTACTTGATATGTATAGATTTCTCTCAAAGACGTTGTGTAGTACCTACCTAATTAGTGTTCGATTACTTTCGATTTAGAAATAAAGGGATACTGTTTCGAGTTGGCATTATCGTATATTTCTTCTCTCTTTAGTAGGTATAGTCAGTTGTTGATCCCTCGAAATAAAATAATCTAAATTTTTTACAACACTGATGCCTTGAATGTCTTAGCAGAGGTGTGTATGACAACAATAATTATTGCAGTGATTTTTGTTTTTATTATTGTTGAAATTGGGACATTTGTTTATTATTTTATCGACCTATTATTACCAATGTGCAAGAGTGTTATGAGTGTAACAAAAATCAAATTATCTATTATTTAATGTTATACACGACATAATAATATGAGCACCTACTCATAACATATAGAAAAATTTATTGCGCTTTGATTAGCAGCATCTACTTCTCGAGTCTCTACATATCTACATTACCACAAGTGAGTAATAAAAATATTTTTTTAATTATAATATTAAATATTCCTAAAATTCGTAAATTATAATAATTAATCAGGTAAATATCTAATATTAATGATTGTTAATACCGTCAATACGTGTAGGTAAATTTCAAACCAGTTTATCTCTAATATTTGTTTTTTCTGCGTAAACGCATGGGTAAATTAATTGCTTGATTTAAATAAAAGAATAAAATAGTTTTGTCTTCATCTTATCTGAATATATCCCTATATGTATACACTTTGACCTGTTAACACAAACACTCGCGGTATCGTCCTTTCAAAATGAAAATTCTTAATCAGAAAGATATTTTTGCATAAGGTTTTATAGGGTGTTCACTGTTCATAAAGTATCTACACCACAAAATAACTCGAGGTGTCTCAATAAATGGGGGCCGAAAATTAACCTTATAAATAATAATGACCAATTCTCATTTAAAAACATGAAGTGCGCATTTGAATAAAAAACAAATATGACTTTTCCAAAAGTCCAAAGTCCAGGTGAATAGTTTGGCAAGCTGGACCCTCTCATCAGAATCAAAATGCGGTGGTGCACTTTTTTTACGCAGTTTTTTAATTGTCACTAAATACGACGAAACTAGTATTTCTGCTGATTATTATATCTCCTCTTATTTGGACGACAGTCCTTGGCTAATTAAAAAGAACCGTTCCTTTGACAAAGTTTATATTCCGGAACTTGTAACACTTTTCCCTGTATAATGGTTAATAACGGTTAACTCTACATCTCCACCAGCCATGAAAAAATCTCCATGCTGCTCTGAAAAACCCGTAACATTGTTAGGCTGTTGTTTCTCTTTGGTCATGATTTTCTTGAAGGTAAAAGTCTCAAAAATCTTTTTACTAAAAATGTCGTGTGTAAATTCACAGACCTTTGTTTGTGCCAAGGGACAATGATGAAGTCAACTTATTCGCAAGTATAGATTCCAGGCAATAGGACATAAATCTGTGCTGATTGGCGGATTGGCGAAGACGCGAGGCTGGAAAGAGGAAGCCGGTCGACGGTCAAGGGAGAAGGGCACAGGTACGGGGAGAAGTAGGAGTAGGAAGTGTAGGAGACGACGTCGTGAGCCTTATGAAAAGATGGAGCAAAGCCTATCGGTTATTATTTTACTATCATACCTAAATCTCGAAACATTTATCTAGTACCTCATCTGGTCTATTACTTTTTTAAAAAAGCGAGGCACCTTGCGTTTTTCTTCGCGAATTAATCAACTTATCGTTCTCGCCTGAACTACATTTCGGAATAAATTATCGACGCCGTAGTTGTTCTTCAACGCATAATTACCTAATTTCCTAAACTATCTGCAACAAATAACTAACTAACCCCGTCAATTAATACGAGAGTGTTTACTTGATAATAATCACCAGATTAATACCAACTTTCGGAGCTTTTCGTTCATTAAATATCAGACGATTCGTGTTATTTTCAAGAGACTACTTAAATCAAAGCTAATAATCTTGTGAATGCCGCCGTTTTTAGCAGTTCACTTTCAAGCTTTTCGGCTGTTCTTCTCGTGCAATTGAAAAACAATTAATTACTGTACAACTACAAGTTCACCCATCATTTTAATTCGGAAAGGTGTCTAATGCAATAGCATCAGCGAACTGTATATAACGTTCTAACAGCGGCGGTTTTTCATATGAAGTGAGTGGCAAAAAAATATTACTTTCGAGCTGACCGGACTGACTTCGCAAAAATCGAATTTTTGAGCTGACCGGACTTGCAAAAATCGAATTTTCTAGCTGACCGGACATTGCAAAAATTGAATTTTGAATCTAAGAAAAACCTTGTCAAACCGGACTTTTTGCAAAAGTCGAATTTTTGAGCTGACCAGAGCTTGTCAAAATTATTGAATTTTTGTTCTAATAAATGGACCTTGTCAAATAGTCGGACTTGAAAAAAGGAACGAGCTGACCAGACTTTTCAAAAATCGGGTTTTTGAACTAACCGGATTTTGCAAAAAAACAAAAAACCAAGTTGACCGGACTTTACAAAAAACGAATTTTCAAGCTGACCGGATCTTGCAAAAATTGAATTTTTGATCTAACCGGACCTTGTCAAACCGGATTTGCACAAAAATGAAATCGAGCTAACCGAACGTTGTAAAAATCGAATTTTTTAGCTGACCAGACCTTACTAAAATTATTGAATTTTTGGTCTAACTAGAACTTGTCAAATTGCTGGACTTGCAAAAAAGAATCGAGCTGGACTGGACCTTGCAAAAATTCAATTTTGGATCTAACCGGGATCTTGCGCAAAAAAGAAATCGAGCTGACAGGACTTTGCATAAATCGAATTTTAGAGCTGACCCAGACCTCATCCTATACAGGATTTACACTTCACTATAACTTTACAATTCACGAGCCGCCACTGAATTTGAACTATTCTGCCTTCCAGAAAACTTTCGAAAAAAAGGCGAAATAAGCACATTTGAAATTCACTACTGACTGAAGGCCTACCTCCAATATCATACCTCCAAGATTCACGAGTTGTTTTAATTAAAATGAAAGAACTAAAATTGACAAAGTGACAGTTTATTTAATGATTTATCTACTTAGTTAAATGCATTTTTACTAAGTTAAAAGAACCTACCCAAGTACCCACAGCCATCAACGCCAGGTTCCCTGAGGTTTTCCGCTAACTGTCCATGCATCCATCGATGCATTCACAAACCTTGGCGTTGGGAAACTTTTATAGTGGTCGTGGTGCCTCCACGCGATCAGGCGACTAAAGCCTAGGTGACATGTTTTGCCAAAGCCTTGTTAGCGGTGGTACCTACTCATAATAAGAGATGCCACGTTGCCCAGTCTCCACAATCTTGATCGTAAGGCTGACGTGTCAACCACACTACTGGAATTACATTTTGGCTTTGATGCTTTGAACAAAAGCGCAGCAATGGGGCAATGAGGGGAGGTGGGCCAGAAAGTTTCCAAGTTCCAGAGTCATAAAAATTGGTTTAAAGTCATATTTGGTGACTCGGTAAAAACGATCTAAACTGGTAAAAAAAGCGCTTTAAAATTTTTTTCACATAAACTATAAGAAATCCAGAATCACACATGTGCTGTTGCTTTTTAAAAAACAACATACAACAGCTGTTAGACTTTTTCTAGTCTGCTGACTATATTTTTAGAGTTAATTTACTATTTTTTTCTGCAAACTAAGTAAAATTGTTAAATCGAATTTTATTTTAGATATGATGACATGTCGCCACATACTAAGCATAATGGTTGCATTGGGCTTCATCTTCAACACCATGCTATTTACAAACATCACAATTGCGATTGTAGATATGACGCATTCATCAAACTCTTCAGTAAATAATGTTACCAGATTCAACTGGTCGAAGAGAATGATAAACGAAATCCTCGGCAGCTTCTTTTGGGGTAATCCACTATCAACCATCCCCGGTGGGAGGCTAGCAGAAGTAATCGGTAGCAAAAAGGTCTTCGGGGGAAGCATGCTACTGGCTAGCATTTTGACCATTCTTACTCCAGTTACTTGTTACACCAACTACAGTCTCCTGCTGGTAAACAGAGCTGTGACCGGTTTCATGATTGGTATACCATATCCAGTAATATCCACCATAGCAGCCAAATGGATTCCACCACTCGAGAGATCCAAGTTCATGTCCAATTTGGTCGCCAACTCTCTTGGAGCTGCTTTAACGTTACCGATTTGTGGCTTCTTGATCTCATATCTCGGCTGGCCGAGTGTTTTCTACGTAACCGGAGCCTTGGGATTAACCTGGTCTATCTTGTGGTTCCTGATTGTCCACGAATCGCCGGCAGAGCATCCGAGAATCTCCAAAGAAGAAAGAGAGTATATCGAAAAAACAATCGCAGAAAGTATTGGTGAGAAAACGTTGAAACCTTCGACAGTACCGTGGCTTAAAATTATTTTGTCGCCGCCAGTTTGGGCGATAGTTGTTGCTCATTTCTGTTATTGTTTCGGATATTACACTGCCGTCAACCAATTACCGACGTACATGGCGCATGTTTTGAATTTTAATATAAAGTCAAATGGAATTTTGTCGAGTCTTCCATACTTAGGTGAGTATAATTACTTATTTATTCAAAATATTACGTTCTCTCAAAAGTATCTCATTATTTTTTAAAGAGCACTTGTCAGAAAGCGCAAATAAGCAGCGCACGTATTTGTTCTAAAGCGCACTACTCCGCTGCGTCCTCACAGTGCGTTACTTTGGGCAAATGATGCTGCTGTGCTTTCTATGAGTGAATTCGCAGGGTCATGTCTTCCACAATTAATGTCAAAACACCACAAGGCAGTTTTTCAACCTACGGGTTACTTTTACCTAGTTCGCACCGTAGAAGGATTTCCTGATTTCTGCAGGGTGTTAACTACCAACTAGTACAAAATTAAGGAGGTGATTCTACGACTTATTCTAAGAAAAAAGGTTCCTATTAAAATGGGTCCGCAAACGCACCGTTTTCAAGTTCAAAAAAATGTTTTTTTTCTTACTTTTTTTGCGAGATGTCAAGAACCGTTTGAGCTACAGGCTCCAGCTTTTGTACAGATTTTTACATTAATAATAGCTACTTTTAAAAGCTCCAAACTAATGTTCTAAGATATGCCAGTGGTGGAAATTTTATGGTTGCGTAAGGGTTTCACCCCCCTAACTTTTACGGCACTGGAAAAATTGTAATTTTGAGAGCAAATTTCAAAGCGCCAATGTTTTTTTATACAAAAAAGTACCCCTGGTCAAAAGCTGTAGAAGCCACCGTTCTCGAGAAAAAAAGCCATTTTACGATCAAAAACGTACAGAATTCAACATGAACAAAAAATTTATTTTCAAAATTTCCATACTGCAACATGGCACAAATTCAAATTTGTAGCTATTTTTCTTGTGCTTGTAGCCAGATTGTTTTCAACTTCGTCTAGAATAAATACATAATAAATAAAATAAAATAAATACATTTCTGCTGTTTCTGTTCATGTTGAATTTTGTACGTTTTTGATCATAAAATGTAGTTTTTTCTCGAAAACGGTGGCTTCTACAGCTTTTGACCATGAGTACTTTTTTGTGTAATAAACATTGGCGCTTTGAAAATTGCTCTCATAATGATAATTTTTCCAGTGTCGTAAAAGTTAGGAGGGTGAAACCCTTATCAACCCTAAAATCTCCACCACTGGCATATCTTAGAACATTATTTTAAAGCCTCTAAAGTAGCTATTATTAATGTAAAAATCTGTACAAAAGCTGGAGCCTGTAACTCAAACGGTTCTTGAGATATCGCAAAAAAAGTAAGAAGAAACAATTTTTTGAACATCTCGAAAACGGTATAAGTCGTAGAATCACCTTCCTTTATTTTGTACTAGTTGGTAGTTAACACCCTGTACTTTTCTTCTTTCTATTGTCATCGTATCATCATCCCGATATGCGTTCGAAAAATAGTATTTTTCCACCCAAAATATCGACCTCAAGCTACCAAAACCACTGTGTTAAAAAAAACCACCAACAACCTATTAGTGACGTCGAAAATACGTCTTTTTTGTATTAGGTGCTCACTGCCCGAGTGCTGGTGCTCAATATATCACATAATAAGTAAAGACAATTGAACAATTATTACTGACATCAATAAAAAAAAAAAACTAAAATTGGCTTCCATTTTATGACGTCGGTGTAAGTAACTGTTTTTAACGTCATCATATTATACGTGTGTGGAATTTGAGTTCAAAAACTCGAAGCAAGTAAAATTGGGAAGCTGAGCCAGAGCTGCACGGTGTTCTTCTTTAGTGAAATGAAAAACTTTCCTCCTTACATCTTTTTTAAGGTCTTTAATTTGACATTTTTACGTCATTTTGTTGATATGTTTTCACGTCAATAAAACGTCTTCGATCAGGTCATTTTTAGACGTCGCCGATAACACAAAAAAATAACGTCTTATTGACGTTGCTCTACTATTTGAGACGTGACTAATACCTCATTGAAATAGTTGGCTGAAAAATATTAAATGAGAGGTTTCAAACGAGAAATTTTCCTAGGTATTCTAGAATTCGGTTCTTTAAAAACAGAATGCAGCTGAGATATAATGAGGAAAAAAACTATAATGGTGTTACCCAACACAAAAATCTTGAGAGTTAATTTTATCATTCTTTAGATTAAGTATATTCAACCACGTCAATGAACAACAACTGATCTTTAATTGCTCCAATTTCCAAAGAATAAAAATTACCCATTCATTATCAAATAATTATTTAATTTTAACTAAGTAATACAAATAGACCCATACCAATTAAAAGCATGAGTGGTTTATTTATATGGTTGGTTTAACTTGAAATAATGCAAATTAGGAAACAAACATTTATGTAAACAAATAAGATTTAAGTATGTAGTCCAATAACTGGTTAACATATTGTTTACCATAAATATTCTCAGAATGTTTTGTGCTGTATGGGATTAGAAGTGATTGCGATTACACTTTACTTTGAACCTCTAAGGATAATAATTAATTATTGCTGTCTCTTGGTGGAATAATAATGAAATTACTTTTAACAAGAAATAGCTGATAATCTATTCACTTTTTAATTACTACATTTAGGTACAATTTTGGATAATCCTTTATTGAGTTCTAAGTATTATTTTGGTACTATAACTTGATCCTGGTACTCACAATTTTATCATCACCAGAAATACTCATGCATCCCACTTCTGTTATAAGGTTATTTGATGGGACGGTACTCTTCCCGAAGGGTGGTCCTTTAGGTAATTAGGTATCTGATGAAGTCACAAAAATGGACAAGAGCCATTTTAAAATAATATTATTGCTCGACTGTTCCATTAAGATTGGTGGAGATTGGTGCAGATCTACTACAAACGATTCGATCAGTTGGACTTCTCTTTTTGGCTGAAACTGTCATCGTTAATTCGTCAAGAATTATCTGTTGGAACACAGCCTAAATGACCACCCTTAGGGAGGTGAACCTAAGAGTAGATACTATTCCATCAAAAATTTAAATAACCATCTGGGTGTGCATTTTTTTAAATTCAAATTAATTTTGAAATTATCAAAACTAATTTTTTATTAACAATTTTTATTACCTTTTTTTCAGGAAAATATGCAATGGCCTTAGTCGCCAGTTACTTTGCCGATAAGCTGCTTCAATCGGGAAAAATTTCAACGACTCTGACAAGGAAATTATTCACCGGATTCGCCTTACTAATACCAGGCTTGCTGATGGTTTCCCAAGCCATATGGGGCTACAATTCCACACTATCAGTAACTATATTCACAGCGACGTATTTCTTTAACGGAGCGTTTACTGGCGGTTATTTACCAAATGCGTTAGATATAGCACCTTATTTCTCGGGAACGATATTCGGAATTGCAGCATTTGCTGCCGGTATTGGTGGATGGGTGTCGACGGCAATTGTCGGTTCACTCGTGGAAGAGAGCAGTACGTTCGAACAGTGGAAATACTTATTTTGGCTGATAGCGATGATTTATTTCTTCGGGACCGTCGTATATTCGATTTTCGGTTCGGGGAAACTGCAAGAATGGAATTACAAAAAGACTGCAGTACTTCGTGATGAAAATGATTGTACCAAAAAAGAACTGGTTGAAATAAAATTACTTGATAACAAGATTGTTGATGAATTTCAATGAAAAAGATTATAGAACGTTAATTTTAGTATAATATTACATTAAAAGAATGATAGGAATGCTCAATTTTTATCTCGTAAATTCCATGTATTTCTGAACGCGCTCTTAGAGTAGTTCTTCTTTTATTCTCTCTCTCTCCCTCTTTCTTAACTTGGCGAGATAATAAAGAGAGAAAGATAAAACATAAGAAAATGGAACTGATGAAATAAAAATTACATTTTTAACATTCGTATGTAACATTGTATTAACTAAAAATTATAGAAATTATTTTGATCGGATGCATTTAATTGTCTTCCTTACAGACATTACCTCGCACGTTTTGCTTTAAGTCGTTTTAAGTATTTATCGAGCTATATGCGAGCTCCTGAAGATTTATGTTTCTAATTACTGATTTCTGTGCACCTGAGTAGGAAAAGTACATTATATGAAATAAGAATATTGTGTTATGTATTTTTTATTATTATATAATTTAATGAAATGTACCTACTACTGTTTCATTTATACTTAAAATTTCTCCATTCCAACCTACCTGTCGCGAGTGAGCAATAAATGTCAAAATTCTAGCACCAATTAAAAAATATTAATTGAAGCAAATTTCGCATGATTTCTTTGTAAAAAAAAAATTATAAATCCAAGTAATGTTCCAAAAAAACAGAACATATCAAACAGAAAAACCCAAATCGATATTTTATTGTTTATTTGTAAATAAAAAGAGATTTGTACATTTTATGAGGTGTTCAAAGACAGCAACAAGATGGTGATGTGTTGATAACACTTGAATATTTTACAAAGCACTAAAATTAGGTAAACAAAATTAAGTAACATAATATCACACAAAATTTGATAAACTACAACCAAATATAATTATCACTAACGATCGAATGTCATGATATACGGTTCAGCTAGCAGATCGATTCATCTAAAAATTTTCATTCTACTCAAAAGATACAGGGTGAGTCCAAAAACGCTGATATATACATAATATTGGAAACATAATAATGTTTTCCAAGTAAGGGACACAATTTTTATGACTTAATAAATATTTGTTTGCTTAAAAATGTTTCTATGAAGGAGAAACCGTGCAAAATTAGTGCAAAGTTAAATTATACAATGTCGAATTATTGCCAGACATCTTTCCAGGTAGGTACTCACAAAAAAATTACGAAAAAAATAATTTAACTTGATAAGCCCATAGCTTTTTAAAAGACGAATTTCTAGGTTGCTATTCCTAGCTAACTCTTCTCCCCTCCATGATGACTGAGTTAAATTTATAACTTTGAAATCACCCTGTATTAGTAGCTACAGTGTCGTTTTAAAACTTTTCGAAAACACTCTAAAAATTTACATAAATTCACTGAAGTAATAAGATACAGCAAATCAGAGAGAAGTGGAACATTTCATGTCGTATCATTGACCCTTCATAGGAAATAAAAATCGTTTCGTCTGTTAATTTAAAACGCTCAAGCAGTTACTGATATATTCCGATTTATCACTTCGAAAGCTTCTTCTACTGACTATTTTTATTGACTGACATTTTATTAGAGGCCGTAGATAAAGTTCAATAATTAAAAAGAAAGACTAGGACTGGCCTAAGAATCACAATAACATCCCGTAGGTGCCTCGAAAGTTTACATTTATTATTCATTCTTCGGAGAAACATAAACAGATAGATCATTTGATAGTCATTTTAACAAGCAACAATACAAAATGTAAACTTTAAAGGACTAACATGAACAGCAAAGGTGGTGAAAGTTTGATAAAATTCTCCTCAAAGACACACACCAGACAACAGATTCCTGTCACCCATTTCTTTAGTAAAGACACTTTGTATACTCACCGATCCATCGGAATTCTTATTCCCCTCAGAATTTTACTTTGCTGAAAATCAACATCCGTTAATAACTCCACTCTTTTACCATAAAGTATGACTCACTCACCTGATATTCTTGTTCCCCATCGATAGTACCAACCACTGCAACGATCTGGTACTGCTTGGCTTTCATGGCAGACTCGCTCTTCCTGAGAAGACGTAGAGCTGCAGCCGAACTGCTTGTATCTCCGAACTGTGCCATTTGCTGAGGCGAATGGCTCGGGTCGAGCACAAGCAAGACCAAGCTACCGTCTCGATGCACTTCAATGCCCATTATTGTCCGGCTATGACCTGTTAAAAAAATATATATCAGGTTGGAAGGTTACAAACAATTTGGAGACATTAACCAAATTTAAATCTTCAGAGATAGAATATAAATATGTACTTGTTCAGTGGAAGCGTCCTGAGCCCATAACCTGTTAATGTTTATTATAATAATTACAATAATTATTACATTGCCATTTTATATAAATGAACTTTCAAGGTTACTATAAATGTTTGTATGGTATCAAAAATTTTGTAGTACACTTGTTTGGCAATAATTAGGCACTTCCGATTTTAAGAAGAAAAAAAAAATTCAAAACCTCCGACTTACTTACCCTGATGCTGTAAGTACAGAGGGGCGACGAACTCCCCGCCCCCGCTCCCCGCTTCGAAGTACCTCAGCACCCAGGCGAAGAGCTCGGGATGGGTGCCGCCGACGCCCGTCGGACGATGAAAATCGACCAGCTGGCACTTGATCCTGAGATAGGAGAGCAGCGTGACGACCTCGGTGGCCCCGATCCACTTCCTCGTGTTGATCAGACGGCAGCCCAGCTGCTCGGAGCCCTGCACGTCGAATCCCTGCGCCCAAGCGGATTCGATCGCGCTCTGCAGACGCGAAATCGACGGGACAGAACTTCGCGGGGGATGCTGGCCCTTCAGAGTCACAAACAATAATTTTGTATTAAGACCATTAAAGTGCAATCGAAGTATTGAGTTCAATCAACTCTACTCTAACCTCACCTGCCAGAGACGATACAGACGATCATTGTAACCAGTGTGAGTAAGTAGACTGGACATGAGCATCTGGGTGTTACGGTAACCGCATCCCCAGCCACGGTCGCCATAAGAGGAGGCGTAATGGTCGATTGATGTGCAGAGAAGAGTTCTTAGAACTGATGTAGCTGTCGTTGATATGGCCTTCACTCTAGGAACCTGAGATAAACGAGAATAACATAAAATTATGTTAAGAAATTGTAATACCAAACAAATATCATGACATTTATTAGAAAGAAAGCAATCTCCACTTACAATGCTCCTGGTAACGGAGCTACCGTCGTCGGTACCGCAGCTCTCGGCCGCCCGGAGATCCAGGGTGCGCTCGTAGTAATCGGCGACGCTCATCTCTCCGGCGTAGACGGCCCGTTGCATGTTGGTAACAGACTGGTCGCGGAAGTTGCCCTGATTGTCCATCCCGTACTGGGCCCGCAGCATTTCGAACTCCCGGCGTTCTCGTTCGCGGAGAGCGGCCCGGTCGCTCGCCTGAGGAGAACCGGCCGGGAAGTGGGACTCCACGTGACGAGCTGCCGCTTCGCTCTGAGAATTTTTTAGAGACAAATTAAATGGGCTGATCCTTTGATGTCATACTTGTCATATTGTAAAAGATGTTACTGAAGAAATCTAGCAATTAGGGGTAGGGTTCCTGAAGACTTTCATCGGATGGGGAATAAAAAAAACTAAGCTTGGCTTGAAAGCTTTTCATTGTGTAGGAAATAGTCTTAGAATTTTTTAATTATTGTATTTTGAAAGGAGTGTTTCTCCTCGTGGAAGGGTGATTTAGGAAGAGTTAGTTATATCATACCCAAAATCAAATAAAAGGTAGTTCCATCCCTTACTGTAGAAAGTTATTACTTTTTCTTATTACAAAGTTACTCACATTGCTATCACTAAGAGACATTCCGCATACGGGGCAAGAATGAGTGGGTGGGCTGGCTGGCGAGAGAACATCTCGATGTTCGATGTTGACGTGCAGCTCCAGATCCGGGGCCGAATTGAACGACTTTACGCAGAGTGGACACGAGAACGATTCTTCGATTACGGCACCGACGGATGGTGATGTCAGATCGAAATGTCTCCTGAAAAGAAACGACAACATTCGTAACATCACCAAAATCACTGAAATTTCATTGAAACTTGCATTCTGATGCTTTGAGGGTAGTTTTTATTAAAGTTTAATTAGTCCTGTCACTGAATTACTTGAATTTTGATAGGTGTCAGCATAACTTTTTATAAACAAAGAATGTTTGTTTCAAAAAGACCACCTGAATTTTGATAATGAACGCAACAAGCTACACTCCCTCAATACTTTGTAACAATTGGCAGATGTATGGGGAAAGGGGTATAAGCACAGAACAGGTACAATCAGAATATAAACTTCAATAAAAATTGTTCGCGCATCTACTCGGCGCATAGAGATCCGCCATGATTTGAGATGAGCTTTCATTAGTTTTGAATGCGGACCCACAGAATAGAATTGTACCTATTCTGTGGCGGGCCTGCATTTCTACTCTAAAGCAATCGCCGCTAGAGGTGTGGCTTGTCTCTAAAAAGATGAAAGGCGCCGCCGGCGAGTTTTGCTTCTGATTGTATCTATTCTGTGGTATAAGTCAAAATTATATTTCAAAATTTCTATCAGTTGAAATCTTTTCACTAAAAATTTTAGATTTGAATTAGTTTTTCTATTTTCCAAGTTAACAAATAAGTGCTGTAACAAATAAATCCCTTTTCCCATACATAAAACAGTCATTTTTTATATTCCTTGTGCACTTTGGACATTTTACATTTAGTTCGACTTATACCTTTCCCCATACATCCGCCAATTTTTTGAGCTGAAAAGTCGAGTTAATTTTGTGTCTACCACAATTAATGATGTAAAATACCCAGGAATTTATTTTCTGGGTAAGTATCGAGTAAATACCCAGGGTATTTTACCCATGGTATTTACTCGGGTATCTACCCAATTGTCAATGAAATTATCCCGGAATATATGGAGCAAACTGCTAACCTAAGAAAAGCAACAAGTCATATCATTATTGTGTTGGGATTAGGTTAAGATTCAGGGGTTGGTGGAAGACCAGAAACTTCAAAAGAGGCGACTGAACCAGTGCCTTTTGCACCCTATTTGGCACATCATGTAATTTCTCTAACTATCGTTTATTTGTTGTATATTATTGTATATATTTACATGTATGTGGTATGAGGCGATGCAATAAACATTATTATTATTATTATTATTATCATATTATTTATTATGGCAGGTGTTCTGCACTTCTGACATGTCAGTTCAAGTCAGAAAAGAAGCTGTTTTGTTCTTTTTTTTTTGTTAGGCCATCTGCTAGTGGCACTAGCACTTGTTGTTGCGCATTTAGCTAGAATTACTTTGGGTGTTTATTCGGGTAGGTAAATACCCAATTTATATTTATCTAGGTACCAGAGGGGTAAATACCCAATCCACATCACTAACTATAATAAGTTAAATACGTCAACCTGCAATTTTTAAATGAGTTCTGCTCATTTCTCAAAGTATACGAAAAAAAATAACATTTTTACCGATTGACATGTTCTTCTAATTCGCTTGGACTTCTACTAGTATAGTTACACATTGGACATTGTAAAATGGCAGAAGAGTTCTTTAATTTTAAATCTAGACTAGAACGGAGCGGTGAACCATGACCGTGACTTCCATTTTTCGGGCTCAGCTTTGGACTCATTTCGCCACCTCCATTGACCTGCAAAAGTTTCCAAAGTTATTAATTCTATTCACGATTCGTTATATTATTTGCTAAACTTATACACTGTGCATTTATTTATATTTTTACACTGTGTAATGACTGATAAGTTTTCACGCAAATGAGATAGAAGGAGATTGAATTTTGGATGTATTGGAGAATAAAATAATGATATAAAGAACTAGAACAGAAAGAAGAATAGAACAGAAAGAAGAGAAATATAAAGATCATATAAAGATAAAAATGCGAGTTGGAACTGGAATAATAATTTGCTGGATTTTGATTTACAATAAAAAAAGTAACAGGAACCAGTGCTTGGAGGTACCTACTCGAGTATAGGTACTCGATCATTGTAGTAGACTGTAGGCACTCAACTTACTTGTAAGTACTTAAAGTGTATTTGGCACTCAGTCCCTGATTAGTTTATTTAGTTTTTTTACTTTTAACACTTTTACTTGTAGCTGAGATACATTTTAGATCGCAGAAATGTACTCGAATACTTTCCAGTGTACTCAAATATGTTCCGGTGTACTCAAATACATTTTTGAATTAGAAAAAGTTTGAGTTTCACTTAAAAGAAAGTTTGGAAAATTTGAAATAATAAAAGTAACTAGAGCATTTATAGATCCTTCCGCTTTTAATTAACTATTGATCTCTCAAAAACAACAAGACCTGTAAATACTCACCTTTGGAGAGAGATTAATATTATTGGTACCGGTACCGGACTTTCCACCACCCTCAACATGATTACTTATATTCCTATTCCTATAGCTACCGGAATGATTAGAATTGGACATTGAAGAGTAGTTCCTGTCGCTCGTCTCACCATTACGACAGTTATATTCGCTGCAAAAAAAATCCGATTAGCGAGACATCAGCGAATGACCTACTTACAGTACCTTGGACTAGGATCATCAATGAAAGTCATACTGGATTCCGATTCGGGGGTCAGGAAATCCAAGTGAGCTTGATTGACGTGCAGGAGTAATTCAGCCGGTGGGACAGCAGATAGCCCGCAGAACGGGCAGTCAGCGTTCCCTTCGACATGGGCAGTGTGGGTGTGGATGCGAAACTCGTCCTCTGTCAGTCCGTCCAGACCGCAGATTTCGCAACAGTAATTCAATTCTGGTACATTACTAGCCATTATTGATGTTTGTTATTCCAAATTACATTAGTAGGGCTTCCCAAATCCCAGTCAGGTCAGGCAGTGGATGGTTTCGGTTTAGATATTTTGGCGTGAGCGTTTTGATGCAGTTTATATCCATACCAATTTTGAACTTTTGCTCTTAATGTTAATGACTGCGGTTTGCTTCTTGCATGAGTTTCCAATTTTGTGTAATATAATTTGGAAAATTGGTCGACTGACCTACTTTCACTTTCCAACAACCCGCATTACTTATCTGCATGAATGGAAACCTGCCGTTGGGTGGGAGAAATGAACTACTACCCGCTGATTGGACAAAATGATCTAGCTAACTATTCTGTGAACGTTATAAAGACTAATTTTCGAGCTCATTTATCAATAAATAATCTTATAATAAAGCGATAAGTGTAAAATAAGATTTGTAAATTACGTTTACATTTACATATTTTTAATGTTTACAATTTATAATTCGATAATGAACGACAAACTCCTAACTTGACATTCAAATTTGAAATTAACGGCGACATTAGGTTATGTGAATTGGCAATAAATACTAATCACAACTGGCGGCTCCTGGCAACTACGCATGTCACTCACACAGGTCATTCAACCTTCAAAGTTCCCGCACTAATTATTGGGTGACGTAATAATAAACTGAGAATTATTCTTTAAAAATTTTAATACTTTGACAAACAAAATTCTAACTTGACATTTGCATTAAACTTTTATTATTGTATTTGATGATATTTTTGTGAAAAACATGATTGTTCTAAAATTATTCATCAATAAATTCTAAAATGTATTACAATTTTATATCAGTTTCTGAGTAGTGTTTAATTTTTTCTATACTTTTACATCATTTTTTTTGTTTCCTGTATAAAGCTAAAAAATACACCTATAAATCTAATAGAAGATCGCAGCTAGAAGTAGAAATTAAAGAAGGAAATGGCTTCAAAAGACGGTAAAGCAGAAGAAAAGAAAATACCAAAATATATGAACTTTGTAATGGGAGGAGCCGCAGGGTAAATTTGAAGCAAATAAATTATAAACATTTTTTTAAATCATGAATATATAAACAATAAAATAAAATATTTCCTCAGAATGACAGGGACATTGTTTGTACAACCAATGGATTTACTCAAAAATAGAATGCAACTATCAGTGACTAAGAGCGCCACTACTTTAGAAGTAATAAAAGGTGTAATAAAAAATGAAGGAATCTTGGCATTCTACAATGGTTTATCTGCTGGTCTGGCGCGACAAGCTACCTACACCACAACTCGCCTTGGAGTTTACACATGGCTTTTTGAAACGCTATCGAAAGACGGGAAACCCCCCAATTTTGCCATCAAAACCACGATCGGCATGTTAGCTGGAATCGTAGGCTCATTTGTAGGTACATAAACATTTCCATTACATATCAAAAATGGTATTAATCTGCGGCGTTTTTTTTCCAAAAGGCAACCCATGCGAAGTGGCTCTAATAAGAATGACAGCGGATGGTAAACTCCCAGCTGGTGAAAGAAGGAATTACAAGAACGTATTTGATGCCATATTTAGAGTGGTAAAAGAAGAAGGTGTTCTAACGCTTTGGAGAGGTGCAACAGCAACAATGGGAAGAGCTATGGTGGTTAACGCAGCACAACTTGCAACTTACTCCCAAAGCAAAGAGTTATTTGTTAAGACTTTTGAGATGAAGGAAGGAATCGGACTTCATTTCTGCGCTGCGATGGTTTCTGGTTTGGTGACTACTATCGCTTCAATGCCTGTTGATATTGCCAAAACGAGGTTAGTAACAATAAGATCCTTTCAAAATGTATCGCGTATTGACAAAGTTTTATATTATTTTAGATTGCAAAATATGAAATCTGCCGAATATAAGGGCACGGTTGATGTTTTTGTGAAAGTTATAAAAAATGAAGGAGTGTTTGCTCTTTGGAAAGGTTTTTTACCATATTATGCAAGATTGGGACCACATACAGTGTTAACGTTTACGTTTTTGGAACTCTATAATAAACTTTACAGCAGGCACGTTTTAGGGAAGGATGTCTGAATTATTAAAGTTTTGTTTTGCAGCTTATAAAGTTTTCAAATATCTCAGCCTGTCTTAGCCATGCCCATAATTATATGAATTTCAAATATTATCTGTAAGCGCTTTGTTTACGCCGTCACTGGAGACAATTTTGACAGTTATTTACCGTACTTAACCTCAATTTTTTTTATTTAATGTTTACTTAACATGATAACATAATGTCAAAAATAATTTTACCGCGGAGAGTTGAGACTTTGATATTATTGTAAACGTTTATTCGCTTTTTTTACAAAAAAAAAGTCATCAAAGAACTATGATGGACTATTTTCCAGCAATCATACTAATCAGCAGAGAGATGGGCACGAATACAGAAAAGAGTACCTACTGTAAACAATTCGAGTACGAATACTCAGAAAATGTACTCGTAAGTAGCGGCCAGAACTTCGTCATTTTATAAAAGCTTAAAGTTTCTGTGCGCATGTCCCCAATACAGTTTGGATCATCGTGGCTTTGGCAGGTAACAGCTGAAAAAGGTGTATAAAATCACTCTTCAAGACCTTTGAAGTATAAAGTTTAATTTTTTTGAACTCATAGGGCTTGCGCGTAGGCAATGATGCAAAAAATTGGAGAAAAATTTCCTGTAGATCTGAGTCGTTGGAGCTTCAGTTTTCGAGACACCTGATATATCTCAAAATCTTTGACAGTTGTTGTCCTAGTTGAATTAACATGATTTGATACTCCCAAAACAAAACAAATTTATTCCAGTGGCGGAGATCTGAAACTTCAATTTGGTCCAGAATTTCGAGTTATTCTGATCAGCCAGTTGGTTGATATTCAAAAAATATTAAATTTTTCGAAGAACTTTAACACCTTGTATGTATCTCGAAAACTAAAGCTCCACACCGACTCAGCAGGTCTACAGGAAATTTTTCGCCTAATTTTGCATTTCCTACATGCCCTTTAAGTTAAAATAAAATTAACTTTGTACTTCAAAGATCTTGAGGCGTGATTTTCCATCCACCTTATTCAGCTGTTATCTGCCAAAGCCACGATGATCCAAACTTCAAAGTCACATGCGCACAGAAACTTTCAGCTTTTATATAGACGCCGACAGTGTGACGTCACGGTTCCAAATAAACAAACCGTTTCACGTGGCCATTGTTGTCAGTTGTCGTGATTTAGTTGTTTTAAGTTCACGCGGTCCTGAAGTTTGACTTATTGAGGTTGTTTTCAGGCATTGGCCTGCGATCGCCATCAATTGAATTCAACCAAATCATATTGTAGGTTTCCGTGCGTGCCGTCTGTCGGTAGTTTAATTTTTATCACTAAAAATTCCGCATTTACTGTAATTTAAAGTTTACAGTGAAATTGGCAACTCTGCAACTGTCAAATGCTTGTTTATTTGGAACCGTAACCGGTTTTCCCGACCACTGACGGCGTCGGCGTCTATTAAAATGACGAACGTCAGCGCGCATCATATATGACGTCATGCTTGTGACAGCAGCTCACAAACTACACAGCAAAAAAAGTGAACGATTGGTTTATTTCGATGTTTATTGTTTTTGTTACAGTAATTTTAATTATAAGTACCTATTATAGGTATTTTGGATGGAAAGTACTTATGAATAAAAAATTACGAGTAGGTATTTTTTTATTCGTAACAAAAATACGAGTGAAGTACTCAAGTAGGTACATGGCCAGCTCTGCTAATCAGTTCAATAGTTTAGTTCATTAGTTCTATTCTATACTGTTCTAAAAAAAAAAAACAGTAGTTCTATTGTAGGTTTGTACGCCACTGGTCTGGATGAAGGCATGAAGGATGAAGGTTAGAAAGAGTTAAAATTTTGCAGATTGCCAGATTGGAAATGGTAAATGGTGGAAGTGGAAGTGGAAGTGGAAGTATTATTGGAACTTATCACTTTTATCCTACATTATAGCTTCGTTCGCGGATACAATCCAGAACCGGTTCGGAATCAGTTTAGAACTATTCCGGATTGTCGTAGAGCGCATGCCTAAGTGCGAACTGGTTCAGGATTTTATTTCACCGCGAACGAAGCAAGGACCGGATGAGAACTCCGAACCGAACTGTCAGATGACGAATGATTCCGTCTAACCCGCAGAGTAAGGAATGAGGCACTAAAAGTTCTTATTTTATGGTCAACAATTAATTCAAAATTTAACCTATATAAAGAATAAACGCTTTGGGCCTTTGTCACAGTATAGTTTATCTGTGTATTATGAAAAGATCTTTTGTGTAGCAGTACCTAACCACACAAACCTTTGCGATTGTTTTGTTTTACTGGTATCGGATACGGTAAATTATTTTTATAATGTTAGGTATTTATTTTTATTGTATTATACGTCAATAAATAATTATATTGGAATAAAAAAGTGCGAATCTGAAAGAGGTAAATACTTTGAATAATATCTACTTATTTTATTATACAAATCATCGACATCAGAGCAGAATTACGCATGAGCAGCGGAACCGAACTACTAGTTCCTGAAAAATCCCAGAACTGCTAGAATCGGTTCTGATTTCTGAACCGATAATGAACCGGTTCGATGAGTACCGCGAACGCAGAACTGTTAGTACTGGTTACTAAAAATTCAGAATTTATGCACCGCGAACGCCGGTTTTCTCACTGCGCATACGCAAGAGTTCTGAACCGGTTCAGGACTGTATCCGCGAACGAAGCTATAATAATAATAATAATAATTAATTAGAAAATATAATGCATTCATGACTTAAGTAAGTATTTATAATTATTTTAATTGGCTCATAAGACAATAATATAGCTTTGATATACGTTTCATTGGATGGTAGCAGTTGCTGATGTAATTAAATAATTAATTCGTTTTATGTGTTTCTAATTTTGGCGCTTGAAGTAATCAATGGCAATCAGAAATTATAATGAACCGGAACCCTAAATTAAATCATTTAATCCTGATCAAGTTAGAACCTCTATAGTGATAGTGAAATTTGAAATTTATCACACTTTTGTGGTTATGGTAAATATTTTACAATCATAAACTAGTTATAAATACAAAAGTTTGCATAACAAGTTGATTCTATCCTCTGATATTTATTGTTATTTTATGTAAGTACTCCACTCGACCTATGTTACAACATTCCTTCATTACTATTGCCTTATCTTTATCAGTTACTTTCAGTTAATTCAGTTCCATTTGTAGGCAGCAGCTTTCTTGGAGCTGCTTTTATATTATTGAGTAAGAAGAATCAAACTCCTAAGCAGAAATGACGAGCAAAGAGAAAACTATGCCCAAATATGTAAAATTCGTAATTGGTGGTTCTGCTGGGTAAGTATTATGAGAAAATGTGTTTTGCAAGTCATCAACCTTTTACCATTTTGTTGTAACAGCCTACTTCAATTTTATTAATGATTAAAGGGTTTTCTAATTTGTAACAATAATAATTAGAGTAAGCTATGAGATTATCTTTCTTGTAGGTATCCTTTCTTTGATTAGTTGATATCCGTGTTTAGTAAGAGTAGGCTGTGATTATAGTTCCTTCACCTTCAAGTCAGATATTTTGACAGTCTTGTCTGCTTTTCTCTTTCACATAGAAACCATAAAATTCCATAGGAAAATGCGGGAAAATATTATTGAACTTCTTCAATTTTGTATTCTGATATCTGATTGGTTTAAAATTGTTTTTAGCTCCAACCCTTTCAACTTTTATCCAATCAGCTAATATTTGAGTGTAACATTTAACAAGTAAAATGTTATGATAATTTTTCTGAATAATTTTACTTATTAGACAATTTCAATTAAAGTTACTTGGTTAAAAATTATTTGAAATAGTTAAGTTAATAACGTAATTGAAAATTATTTTATCTATCCAATTGTTTTAATTTAAGTAGTTACCTAGTAAATTAAAAAACAGTAAAAAAATTCAAATTTTAGGATGGCAGCTACATTATTCGTCCAGCCTTTAGATTTGGTGAAAAACAGGATGCAAATAAGTAAAGGCAAAGAATATTCCACCTCATTCCATGCAATTAAGAGCATATTGGCCAATGAAGGTATTCTGGCAATGTACAGCGGATTGTCAGCAGGTTTATTAAGACAAGCGACTTACACTACCACCAGACTGGGCGTTTATTCGTGGTTATTCGAATTATTATCTGGCAAGGAAAAACCTCCCAGTTTTCTAGAAAAAGCTGGCATTGGAATGGCTGCTGGAGCTTGTGGAGCTTTCGTTGGTATGTATAGTCTTAAAACGCTTGCAGTGGTTTAAGTCAATCTTTTATGGATACACTCCAGTTCAGTTCATGGTGTTATTAACTGAAAGATCGAATATTTAATTTGGTGATCTCGTGGCCTTGAAGAAAGTTTTATGGGAATTATTTGGTCAGTTTTTGACTTATTGTCGACTTTCAGGTACACCGGCAGAAGTAGCCCTGATCAGAATGACATCTGACGGACGATTACCACTGGCAGAGAGGCGAAATTACAAGAACGCTTTCGACGCCTTGCTCAGGATATTCAGAGAAGAGGGTCTCAGGACTCTTTGGCGGGGAGCCACTCCTACCATGGGTAGAGCCATGGTGGTGAACGCGGCACAGTTGGCCAGTTATTCTCAAGCCAAGCAAATGCTCATGACAACCGGATATTTCTCTGAGGGAATCGGATTGCATTTCTGCGCTTCGATGATTTCAGGTTTTGTGACGACCTGTGCTTCAATGCCGGTCGATATTGCCAAAACTAGGTAAGTTTTGTTTTAAAATATTTCGTATACGTATCATGCAATGATTGATTGTTTTAGGATACAAAACATGAAAATGGTTGATGGTAAGGCCGAATATAAAGGAGCGGTTGATGTTCTAGTGAAAGTGATACGAAATGAAGGAATTTTTGCTCTCTGGAAAGGTTTTACGCCCTACTACGCCAGACTGGGACCTCATACTGTTCTCACATTTATATTCTTGGAACAGTTGAATTCAGCTTATAACAAACTCGTTTTAGGTAAAACATCAGGTGGTAGTTCTATCTAAACTCCAATCTGTGCATGAAATTGTGTGCAATAAGTTCACTGCAAAAGTAATTTTTATTGTTTTATGAATAATTTATTGTTAATTGTTGTTGTTACAGAAAAGGTGTAAGAATTTTAATTATGATTGTTTTCAAATTTTGCAGTGTACTAATTTGCTAGAATCAGATTATGTATGTACAAGAAATATATTACTATTATTATACAATTTTTTTTCAAATTATATGATTATTTTCTTACGCTTTTAGAATATAATATACACCATCTTATTGCTTCTTTTCATTCCTTGATACTGTGTTCCTATGTGATAGAAGTTTCTATGACCATATACTGCTATTTAAATCCGTAAGATAGGCTAGAAAAGTTGTTGGGTCAAAAAACTATATGATAAAGCTGGTTAATTCAAAAGAGTTCATACCAATCAATATTTTTATTTCGAGTAGTTTATATCATCTTTACAAGTAATAGGAGTAGGTACTCTTCTAGAGTGGATTTAATAAACAGCAGTTTCAAGATCAGGATCAATATTGGAACAAATTATACACATGGTAATAGATCAAACTCTGAAACTGAGCTTATTAAGTTATTTTATGTGCGAATCTATAGCATTAGATCACTATGTTTACAGTAATTAAATAATAAAGTGAAACGGAGTTAAAAGAAAAATATAAAATATTTTTTTGTCAACAATAAAAGACTCCTAAGACCTAGTAGTACGTAACATTTTCTTTGGTAATTGGTTAAAACAGACAGTTAATTCAATCAATCTAATTGGAAGTTTTTGGAATAACATAAACACTTTGAAAACTAACACGTTCTTTTTCACCACTGGCAACTGAACATCAAAATGAAGCTACCGCTAAAGAAAAAAGAACTCATATTTACAATACAACCTTCCTATATTATAACCTCAGTTTCACAACCTATTTGTACGCTGATATGACTTTAACAAAAACCTTTTTCGCTTAATTAATTTGAGATCAAATTTCTTAAAATAACACAACTTATTAGTCTTTCGGTAAAACGCAAGCGTCCTTATAATTAGTCACATTGAAACCGGTGAAATAATCGTCATGGATAAACCTTACGATATCCTCGATTTTACAGAGACTTATCCTATTTTCTACCCTTATTATATCCTTGCAGAAACTTATCTGTTTGGTTACATCTTTCCCGTTCGAAAGGACCCTGAAATATAATCCTTGGGCGGCTCCGTGAGAATCGCTGTCTTTCTGGTAAACTTCAAAGATGACCCTCGCCGCGTACCTCAGAAGAAACGGATCGTTTTGAAGCCCCAAAGCTGTCATCAGTTGTTCTATGGTGTGATCGTGGCCGGAGTAGAAAACTAAATACGGGCCATTACTTGAGACCTGCAATAATAATAATTGTTCATGATTTGAAGTTTGAACACAATTTTTGAGTAATTTATTAGTTTCAGAAAAATTACCATTCTCAACATATGTTGAACAATATGACGAATAAAACCATACGACCGTAGAAGACACAACCTCTTCCAGTGGATATTATGCCATTTCTGGTGGTTCACCCAATCTGTGTAAGCAAAGACACCTGCTACATTCTGTCTCCTGCAAAAATAAAAATTTAATCTTCCATTTCATTAAGATCGCAATGATCATGTTTCGGTCACAAGACCATCATCGTTCAGACGTTCAAGTTCTCGCTAGATCAGAAGAAAATCAAACATGAGATAAAGAGATTATAGAGAAAGATTTGGTCACATGATACAAACTGCAAATGCTGCAAAAACAAAATTCTGCATTGGGTTGCAGGATCGCCATATGATAATCTTGTGAATGGCAGTGATAAGTCATATATGTGATAATCAAATAACTTATTTATTTGGTCCTTAGGAACACCAGTGTGGAGTAGTTATGAATTATTAAGCTCATAGTCCTTCCAAATTAATCAAAAAATCGTAGTTTTGGGGACATTTTTCCTACAGCAATACAATCTACACATATAGGAAGGCACGTTGGTACTGAGTGAACATATTCATCGTCTGGGAACATCTTCACAAGGCGCATTTCAAAAAAAGTTGTACTGACAGGTGGTCTTTTTTCCCATTTTTTGTTTTGATGAAAAACTATGCTTTTGTACATAATTTTGATGATTTCTTACTTGCTAACTCCTGGTAGTAAATAAATCTTTCATTTTTAACTATTAACTTGATCGATACAAATCTCTTGCTCCTTAAAACTTGGACCAGAGTTAGTAGTAAGAAGAAGAAAGTTTTCTTATAAACGGAAACGAATGGGAAACAAGTGTGTTAACTAATGAGAAATTTGGGTGTTACTACTATTACCAGTTCCTGACATTGTATGAAAACACGTTCTTGAAATGGGGACATTATTTTCTGTAAATTATCGTGGTGATAATTTCTGGGGACGAAAAACCAAAGGAAACCTTATTGTTGAAAAATGTACGTACATACCATATCTCAAGTTTGCGATTTTCCTTTCAAACTTACTTGATGCAATTTTGTGGTGTCTCGCAAGGAAGCCCACTATTATGACACACGTAGGTCAACAAAGCGTCTCTCACGGCGTGCGGATCGCTTCCCAGTTCACCTTGTTCAGAATTCGGCGAGAACAACGACCGTCCAGTCGCTTCCGCCAAAACAGCAACCGCCGGATGGGATTTCAATTGATGCGAGATAGATCTCCTCACCAACCTACACAACGATAACATTTTCATACCACACGCAGAGAGAAAAAAACTATTTTTTATGCTTGAAACAACTTACCTCCATAACCTATCGACGATCGGACACCCGCAATCTCTAAAACAAAAATTCATCGACTGGCTCTCCAGTATGCTCAATTTCCCGAGCGTGTCGTGGTGAATCAGGCCGTAAAGGAACGCCAAAGCTGACTGAAACGTTCTACGATACCTCGTGCTGTAGACGACTATCTCGCTGGGTTTCAAGTGCAACAATTTCGGCCAGACATCCTTGTAACTTTTGTGGAGTAACTGGCCGAGTTTGAGCAACTGATTGACGCCCTGCATCGTCAACTGGCCTAGTTGACATTGCTTCGCGTGCGTCGGTAACACGGGAAAACCGTGGAACGATCCTGGGCCCGTCCATGATGCCTTACCGGACGCTGTTATGTTGTTTAAAAAACGCTGGAAGGTACGTCACTGTTAACTAATTTAAGGTCGATTTAGTAATATGTATAGATGGTGAACCTTATAAGAATATAGAATATTTGTTTCATCTCCACCACAATCTATGGCTGATATGTTTCGAACGTGCAGTAATGGTCCCCTGTCGCCATGTCTTATCAACACTAGTAACCCTTTGAGAATCCAACTATTCGCCAAGAGGTTTCCTTAAATGGGAAAGTAGCAGATATTAATTTCTGACTGTACAAAAATCATCAAACTGGTGCATACTTTCGATACTATTTCAAAGTCCAATTTCACCATACATTTTTAACCCTAGTCAACTATATTATGAATGTCATGACAAATAAAAAATTTAATAAAAAATAAGATTCAAATGAAGACATACAAAATGCAATTAAAGATAAAAATTTCATACTAAAGTTCATGAAAGAAAAAAATCATTAAACAAGCGCTTCGAACAGGCAACATGCAATACAATTTAATAGTGCAACATGCTAACATGCTACAATTGTTGTGAGAATAAGCGAGTCAACTGAATAAATCACAACTACCTTCATCACCGTCAGCGATATCAGACGGAAAGTTACATATTTTGAAGATTCTCTTCGTTTTTACATCTAAAGATAAGCTCTGGAATAGTTCAGCGCTTATCGAAGGCTCGGGTAATGTTTGCTTGGGCTCGAGGAATTTATAAACTCCACCAATTAGTACTAAGATCCAAATACTCAAGAGAAGATAGCAATGAATAGCTTTACTTTGCGGGAATCTCAAAATATCCAGAAGCATCACATAAGCCTTTTTACTCTAAGTAAAAGTAATAATTATTGTTACATTAACATTTGGACATTATTAATTTCAAAATACAGTAAAAATCCTCAAATCGACCTCAAATAACTATCCTTTGATTTTTTAAAGCATATTATACCAAAATTAAATAGTATAGGCAGGTATTAGAATAAAATAAGATTCACTATAATTATTAAACATCTTTCTGCGTTCTGGTAAGAAGAAAATACCAATTTTTCTGAATCGTCTAGTAAAGGTTTAAATGCTTAATAAATTACTTTACAGCTTATAGTAAGGAAGACTAACTATGAATATGGCTAGGTCAAATAGCACTGGAAGATCCAGGTCAAACTATTTTTATTGTTATTTTGCCAAGCTTTTGATACATTTTTTTACTACTTTTAGATAAAAGTAGTAAGCGGTCTGCTTTCACTGTACATAACTCTGTAGTGTCCTTACTTTCTCAATAAAATAGTGTTATAGTTCTTGGACTATTTTGCTGGTCGTTTCAAACTCTTGCAAGGACTCTTACTGTTAATAAATTTCTGACAAGAAAATTTTAATCCAATTAAAAAAATAAATAACTTACTTCACACTTTAAATTCCAGAAATTGCATTATCTATCTATACCTACGAGTGTTGTAGTCAATCAAAAAAGGTCTTTATATTTCCCATACTGGAAAGTTACAACTTGAACCGTGATTTTCTTGTAAAATGATCATAAATAATAATTACTTATTTAGCAGTTTATGAGCGAGTTGGTTCAACAGGCTCATGTGACACACTTTCTGAAAAATAATTATGTAAAACTAATTAATTATTTATAAAATTGAAGAAAATTTAACTTTTAATTATTATTTGTAAATATAATAAGAATGTTTATTTCAGGTGTTTGAGTAAACGTCATATGTCAGATTTTTGACATTAACCGTTGTGCTTGTCAGTTGTCCAAATAATCAGTTCTTTTTATTTACCCACTTTACTAAACACAACTATCCTCTACTCGCATAATGAGTTCAAATGCGCGCGCAGAGTTTTAGCTTCAAATAAGCTAGTATCGCGAGACGCTTTTCAAAAATAACGAGAACACAATACACAATACAACTTCTCTGTAGCAGACGCGTTTATTTATATCCCAACTATGCTTCTCCAATGTGTTATTATGCCGCGTTTTGCTTTTTGATTAGTAGAAGTCAAATGTATGATCGGAATGCGTATCGTGATCGTCCTAACCTAACTCTAACCGTATATATCCATTCATGATATCAGTAACTCTCACACTCGGAGCATGCTGCAATAAACTTCACTTTTTCAGAGTAGTACATTTTCTTACCGCAGTGCTCTGTAAGTTCTTTTTTCCAAAGAAATATGACCATTTTTGTAAAAATAAAAGTGGCAACCCTGCATTGAACATATGCGAATAAGTTCGGGTTAGATATTATTTTCATTTCCGTGGCAATGAAGGCATTTCAATATTATTTTATACGCTAAGACAAGCTTGTTTTTTTTTTAATTAAACCATTACGCTAAGGTGAGCTTGCACGGTTGCCACAATTCAAATTTCTTTCAGATTTAGGTATGTTAATTTTTAACATTTTAAATTTCTCTGTAAAGAAGTTTTGTGAAAAAAAATGATGAATCATATGGGGTATACGTTCCAGAGATTATAGTTATTAATTAGACTGACATATTCACTTAGTTTTCTCGTGATAACTAATATACATACTTTCAATTTCAAACTCTTAGATGAGGGAAACTCTGTAACTCGAAAACTAACCATCGGATTAATTTTTTTTTGTTGATTTTTCTTAATTTTAACGGGCTCTAAAACGCCCTGTATTCGAAGTGCGCGAGTTTCTGAGTACTCTTTATAGGTATATGATAATACATTTATACTCGGAGAAGCAGCAAGCAGAAACTTTATTACATTATAATAACACATTTCGGCCTGTGATAACGAAAAATTTTTAATTATGAAATTTTTACAACTTTTGTAACTATAAGGTATTTTTTATAGGTACTTATTTATTATTATTATTATTATTTTACTTGCTCACACCTGTTATAATTGCTTCAGTATTTTTGTAGTTTACCTTTATTATACACACGCGTTATGCCTCGACATGTTCAAAATTAAGCGTGCGATTATAAAACTTGTAAACATCCAATAGGGTGAGCTAGAAGATGTGGCTTGGCAAAACCTAGTTGGGATATAAATAAACGCGTAGCAGAACACTAGCAGACATGCTTTTATTTTCTGTTTTATTTACTCTCCTCATGGCATGGGCTACCGCTTCTGCCATTGAACTCTATCCTTATTCCTTAGTTCTTTTAGGATTGAGTTCGATGACTACGCGGCCGATCCATTTTTCGTTGTTCACTCGTTTTCCACCAACATTTTTGAGTTGCGTGCTTTGTAGAGACTTAGCTGTGATTAGTATTCAAAACGTTAACGCTACTGTCAATCATGTCAACCGGTTCTGTCAATCACATCATGTCACCATTTATTTGTTTTTCCTGTCATGTAATTTTTTTCTTAATTTGCGTTTTATCAATAATAAGATTTTAAAATTAAAACATTTCCTAATATTTTTTTATTAAAATTTTAAGTGTTAGTACTTCATCAATAGGCAGGTATTACAACAATAACAAATTTAACAGACTGATTCGTTTTGTAAATTGTAATCTAATCTTTTAATCATAAATTTATGAAAATGTAAAAAAAATTCAGGCATGTATTTTTCGCTTCCCCTATTCTTTTAGTATCTGTTTACGATGAGAATCGAATTCTAGTCTATTACGCGTATTTAATTCAATTATTCATAATTATTTATTATTCAAAAGTCAAAACCGGCTGGTTTTACGCGCTAACAATATAATTCTAGTGCGTAGTAGATTCAAATTCAATTCAACACAGTTCGACGTAGCGGAACGGAACGAATCAAAGTGCAACGTAAATGCAGCGTATCAGATAAACATTAATTTGAAGCGTATTTTAATTGCAGCAGCAGCAGCAGCAAAACGAGTTGCAAAGCCGGCGAAATACCGGTAGCAGCCGTAAACAAGGCGAGCGAAGTAAACAATCACACGTGATGAGGGCATGTCATAATCATAAATCGTACCTTGTTTTTCTAGTGGGGAGCAGGTTCACGAGAGTGGTCCGAGCGAAATTCACCTCTACTAGTCACTTGCAGAGAGCGTGTGCAGGGGATATTATCGCTCCCTATCGATGAGGTACGGGACAGACGTCACGTCCACCAAACCAACCAACTCTGCTACTCTGCTTCTACTACCAATACGAATCCAGCCAGTGTTTAGTGTTTCAGTTTCTGCTTCCAGCATTTAGGTCAGATCTCGCCTCATTTCATTTCATTCATAGTACTAGTACTAATGATTTCGAGAAACTGCGAAATAAGGAAGAGCATCACGAAATTGTGCAGAATTTATAAAACTTTACGCACCGTACGTAAAGAGCAATAAGAAATAGTTGAACTTTAATAACGGGCTCCAGTTGCGCCGCGAAAATAGACCCAGTCAGTTTATTGTGATAAGTTCCTGTGAGAAGTCTCTGTGATATGTCTCAGCGAGAGTCTGTGATACACCTCGTCGCTGGAGGGTGAGTCGAGTGTTTATTTGTTATTTCATTTGAATATTTAAATTTAATTTATTTTGAGTGCACACTCCAGTTTGATAAAGCGCTTATGTAATAATAATATACTTGATACTGATACGGTTAGCATTAGCATTCATTTCATTTAATGGTAAACAAATATTTGGCGCAGGTTTACGAGAGTGCCTGCCTACCTACAACACTACTTACTACTTACGTTACATACACCCCGTTGAGAGAGCGTTAATCCAGTCTCATTTTATTTGTGCTAAAAATAGACCAAACTGCCTACCGACTGGTGGGCAGAATTTAATAAATTCGTAAACATCTAATAATTCTTTTATTTAAGCGGTATTATGGGAGAATGGGCGTAAGCCGATTAATAATAAAAACAGTTCACTCCACTAGATAAAAGTATAAAAATAGGTAACTTGATTTTTTATCTCAGGCTCGGAATTCAGAAAAAATTTGAAAACATTCAACTTATTATAAAAAAAAAACAAGTCATACATTGTTGCCATGTTTATTTTATTTATGTTGAGTAAATATACTTATTCAAATTAAAAAGTGGCGCAAAAGCTCATCTCAGCTCAGGAAGGGGATAATGTTTATTTAGTATATTATAGGCAGCAGGGCCATGTAAAAAATTCATGTCTGAGATTAAATTTTTAAAACTGTAAACAATCATTATTAGGTATTCTACAGTTTTAAAGATTCAATCCTCTCGGATATGAATTTTTTCCATTGCCTGCCTAAATTTATTACCTTTTTATTTGCCTATGCCATACAGTGCCCCTTATTGCAGAGATCACTATGGGTATCTCATAAAGAGATACAGGGTCGATTAAATTAGACAACAGATTCCCTATTTTGTGGCCATCGATCCTGTATCTCTTACCCGTTTACGAGATACCCTTTTTTTTTTTGAAAAAGGAGGGTAAATCCATTATGGATACCCATGCGTTGGGTTATGTGGGAGTCCCACCCACTAAAACCCCCTCCTTTCGAGGGCCGTCTGATTCTTGGTCACCGGAAGCACCTCAGCCTCATGGGCTTATTGTGCACACGAGATACCCTTAGTGAACTCTGAAATAAGGGACACCTGTATACCTAGATGAGATACACATGAAACATTAATATGTGACTTGACAGTCAAATTTGAAGTTTTTAATAAAAAATAGTAAAAAATTTTGAAATACATGTACAGAGTGGGAAAAATGTACCTACTACACAGTTGTATGACTAACTTTGTTGTTTTGAGAGTTACAGATAAGGCTGTGACGGTTAATTGACTAACCGTTTGTAATCATTGTAACCGTTTGGTATTTTTTACTACCGGTTAACCGTTTTACAGTCTGCTAGATCTATTTTAATTTATTTTTACAAAATCGACAAATCGGAACAGTTTGTCCTAAAAAGAATTAGGAGAAACGCTAATAGGTTCTTTCTCCCCTGAAATTTCAAGAAAATGAAATGACCATGGATTTAGTGACTGATTAACTCCACAGTAGACGCGATATAGCAACGGCAATTTATAACCGACAGATTCTTGTAGCTGAAAGCTGAAACGCCGATGCTCCAGCGCTGATTATTGTATCGCAACTGAAGGGGAAAACCTAACAATGACCAAATGATACCTCCACCAAGTTTTAATCAGTTTCTGGTTTCCTGTTTGGTCCATGTAAAAAAAATTAAATTAACTTTTAAACTTCAAAATCACCATCAAAAATCAACATTCGAATTTGGCCAAGTCAACAAAAATGTGAAATTCGTCTTGGGAAGGTATCGGCGCTCTAGCAATGACGAAACTGAAAAGGTTAACCGGTTAACAGACGATTAACAGCCGTAGTAGTTTACCGGTTAGCAAAATAAAAAAAATAAAAAAACAGCCCTAGTTACAGGTTAAGTTGGTGAATATCTAGATGAGCGGCATGGGTATAGGGCGAAATGGCTTATACTATCGGATAGCTCGTGTCTCTAGGAGTATCAAGGTACCATTGAATTTTTGCGCCGGCACGTAATAGTCGAGAAATAAGTCCTTAAAGTTTCATCCTTGCCCTAATACGTGTATTCGAACATTATACGCGCGAACAGGCAGCTCTCTTATCCGTCGGAAACACGACGATCTAGCGTTTCATGTTCAAGCGCAATCATATGACGAATACACCTATTAGGGCAAGGATGACACTTTAAGGCCTTATATCTCGACTATTACTTGCCGGCGCAAAAATTCAATGGTACCTTGATACTCCTAGAGACACGAGCTATCCGATAGTATAAGCCATTTCGCCCTATACCCATGCCGCTCATCTAGATATTCACCGTTAAGTTAAATGGGCAAATGTTGTGGAGAATTCGATTCTGATCTGTAATCTGAAAAAATTATTGGTTAGCTTCATCGTTGCTGAAGTATGCTAAAAAAACTGATAGTTCAACAATAATTGTTATTTTAGCCATGCCTTTTCTATTATTGGAAATAAATAAATTTTATTTCTAAGTTGATATAAATCTTGTAGGCTTTCACGGTCAGCTTCTATTGAAATCGTAATTGATTCCTGGCTGTTGTACCGTAATCCAAGGAGATTTGCTCCGTACGTTTCATCTACAGCTGCAGTAGACATCATCTGCGGTTACATGTGTGCAAGCAATGCTTCTATTCCTCGTAATTGATTTGTGTAGGCTCTCATGACCGGCTTCTATTGAAACGTAGTTGATTCCGGGCTGTTGTGCTGTGGTCCTTGGAGATTTGCTCCAAACGTTTCATCTACAACGGCAGTAGACATCATCAACGGTTAGGTGTGTGCAATCAATTCCACTCCTCGTATTTGACATGTGTAGCCTTTCATGGAAGATTTCTATTGAAATCTTAATTGATTCAGGGCTGTTGTTTCGTGATCCATGAGTCCATGGAGATTTTCTCCGAACGTTTCGTCTGCAGCAGCGATAGACAACATCAGCAGTTACGTGTGCACAAGCGGTTATGTGTGCACAAGCGATGCTTCCACTCCTCATTTTCAACTCAACTTTCCGTTTTCTTCTAGCTGCCATATTGTTTTTTTCATGTTTCGGTTTAAAAAAATCAGTTTACCCAAAAATGCAGGGTGATTCTTTTAAAGCGCCCATTAGAAAAAGTTCGACTTCTAGTTGATCTAGGAATCTAAAATTTGGAATTTAGGCAACATACATAATAATAACGAGTCGAAATGAAATATTACCAAGATGGCGGCACATTTAAAAATGGGGAAAGGAAGTGTCATCTTTGTTTTTTAAAATTGGACACCAAATACATTATTACATTTTCAGATTGTCTGAGAAAATGTGATAACAATGGTACTTATAGTTGCAGTTTAAATTGAGTAGGCTATGAGTTATAAACAAGTGAAAATCACGATTTTCCAACTTTAAAGCCATTTCCAACAAAAACAGCTCAAGATATCAGAAAACGAATTACATGTCGCTATTTTAACTTTTGAAGAGAGTATTCTTTTATGGATTATGGAGTTGAAATGTTTATACAGGGTGGTGAAAATTATCAGATTTTTGTTCACCCTGTATAAACATTTCAACTATGCAGTAGGATACTAGAAAAAAAGTTAAGATAGAGACAGGTAAACCGTTTTCAGATATCTTGAGCGGTTTTTGTTGGAAATGGCTTTAAAGTTGGAAAATCGTGATTTTCACTTGTTTATAAATCATAGCCTACTCAATTTAAACTGCAACTCTAAGTACCATTGTTATCACATTTTCTCAGACTATCATTTAGAAGTCGAATTTTTTCTAATGCGCGCTTTAAAAGAATCACCCTGTATATAAAATTACAAAAAAATACAAATTTTTATTATTTTTTTTAAGGAGAAAATACTTTCATAACAAAATCAAACTTTGTCAATCAATAATTATCGTACTTCATGTATGCGACTGGATAAGATAAGGGCTCGGATAAGAATATTCAAAAAGTGGCGAAAATCAATTAAAATCGCAAAATGAGACAGAGTAAATTTCTATAAATTCCATATATGACCTAGATTGAAATCGGTTTAATGTACGACTTATCAATCTCTATATTGCTTCACTGATTTGGAAAAGGGGCTATCCTAAATTTATTATTTTCTTTAATCTCAATTTTCCATGAACTTGAAATGGAAAGATATAAGATAATAATTATTATTCGTAGATACAAATAAACGAGTGATGTCAATGTTTTGTGAAAATTTTGATTAAGTAGGTATTTACAATAGAATTGCTTACGTCAATCGATACATATCATATCATATCAGGAGAAACAGGACCAGTAAGCATGCACAGGCGAGACAGTAATCAAAGTATAGTAGGTATGACTCAGTAGAAACTATAATAAAGTATATCGAAACTGTGAAATTAAAAATATATTTAAACAACTGAATAAATAATAGGTCTGATTAATTATTGAAATGAAGTATAATAACATAAGTAATAATCTACAAAACTTATTATTAGTTTTTAATCCCTACAAGTTATGTCGCAGTGTGTTAATATGTACTTTCTTTGCAAATTACAATACAAATTTCAGTTTTGACAGACACTTTTTGATCAAGTTGTCACTGTTGCCAGATTTTTCTCTTCATTTGTCTTTTCGCATAACAGATTTACGGTCTTTTTTGGTATTGCAAATTGCAATGAGAAACCGTTGCCATATCACTGTTAATATGTTATTCGAGACTTAAAAAAATTAAAAAGACAGGAAAATATGCTCATTCAGACCGAATCGTACTTTTCCTTGACTAATGCCCGTATTCACAAACGATAATTTCCTAAATAATTACGTAATCAATTATCCCCATCTCATTCTATTGCAAAAAAACTGCATATCTCCATCTCACTCATTTGAATAATTACGTAATTATTTAGGAAATTATTGTTTGTGAATACGGGCATAAATATGCCAGATAGATCATCTTTCATCTATTCTCTTTCTGATAGTACACAATACAGGGTGATCAGTAACTCGCGCACTCCGAATACAGGGCGATATAGAACCCATTAAAATTAAGGATATTCTTAAAAAAAATTGAATCCAACGGTTGGTTTTCAAGTTGCAGAGTTTCCCTCATCCGAGTTTAAAGGTAATTTTTTCATTAACCGTGATAAAAATTAATGAAAAATTCAGTCTACTGTAATGTCTGGAACGGATACCATAGAATTCATAAATTTTTTCCCACAAAACCTCTTTATAGAGGAATTGATATCATACCTAAATCTGAACGAAATTTGAAGTTTGGCAACCGCCTAAACTCAACTTAGAATACAAAATATTCAAATGCCTTCGTTGCTATGGAAATGAAAATAATAACAATACCATCTAACCCGAACTTATTCACATGTTCAGTACAGTGTTCAGTGTTGTCACCTTTTTTTTTACAAAAATGGTCATATCTTTGGAACAAAAGAACTTGCAACACTGCAGTAAGAAAATTTACCACTCTTAAAAAGTGAAGTTTACCGCAGCATGCTCTGAGTGCGTGAGTTACTGATCACTCTGTATAACCATGATTCAGCATGTGAAAAATTTGCAATGTGACAAATAAGTGACACTGCTCCTGGACTAATTATTCCAACAACTGGGTTTAAATTAAAATTTATTCAAATATAGGCAATGTCATTTGTCACAATAATCACAATAGTCACAATGAAAAATTTGATGTTTTTTGGTCGTGAAAGGCGATAGGCGGTGGCGGTAGTACATAAATTATTATACAAGCGACATCTGTCAGGTATCCTTTTTTAAGGTCATTTTGACTCCAACCAAGATGATGATTGTGATATTATCCAAAATATCATCTGGGCAAGCTGTATAAGTATTGGATGAATAAAAAAGGATAAAGAACTAGCAATAGTGTTGATATTGAAATTTTTAAATGATAAAAAAATATTTATCTAAGATCTAAGAATCTCGATGTCAAAATATTGAAATTGTATTTTTGCATTATTGAAATCCTCAGAAGTTTTCTTAATTTTCAAGCAAACAGTTGCAATGCGGTTAAGAAATTTTATCGATGAATTCCTGGCATCATTTCAAAGCGTTGTCGTAAATTGACCAATCAGATTTCTTGTAAAGTATCCGTCTTGGTTTATTTTTATTTGTAAGCACCGTCTCGTATTTTTTTATCTTGAGGAAGGTCATCTGATTTCTTACCATTCGTTTGAACATAAATTTTGGTTTTTCATGTTTCTAAAAATGAGCAATTTTTATTTGATTATATCGAGACGACTTTCAGATGGTCTGGTGTTTTTAAAGACAGAGACATCACGTTTTGCTGATTTTCAGCTCATCTGTCTACTAAATCAAACAAGAGCACACCAGGAGAGGAGTGTGCCAACTCCTGAAAATTAAGTTACTTAGATAATTTAATTCATAAAACTGGACTTACTTACAATGGCGTATTGCTATGTGGTGGCTGAAAGTACAATTTTTATTATTCCACCGCCACCATAGATTCTCAATTATACCACTACTGTGAAGTATTATAATAAGACAGGCGAAAATCAGAAATTAATTTTTTACGATATCTCTGAGTGTTACTGTTACAATACAAGAAAGAACAAGTACAACCCTGTAAAAGGATCCAAATATCTGGTGAATTGAAATCCATAAAAGAAACAATGGCAAAAATATGAGGTTAATTGATTGTGGTAAAATCGGTCAAGGTCAATGTCAACAAACTATGTGTCGTTGAGTTATTTCCTTGAAGCGATGCCATTCCTTTTCGAAATTTTTCAAATATTTTTTCAAACGATCAGAAATAATTTTGTTTTGCAATTATGCAAGGAAATTATCGGCAAGCAATAAATTTTCACTGCGGTATAAATAGAAACTGATTACTTGCTGTTTTATCTTCAGTTATTTATTAGATCCTGGTAGTAATAAAATGCGAATTTATGATTCACAAAATTGTTATTTTAACTTTTATCATGGCAGGCTTAATGAGTTATTTGTGAGGCGAGTGGGAGATTTTTGTAATAAAAAAAATCGATCCCCCAATAATAAGTGCAAGCTAATGTATTATTTTTATAACAGTTTTGTTCAGTAAAGTCACTCACTTGCATTTTATAATTTTCTTTTTTTTTTATCATTCCAATATTCTTTTAGTCAGGACCTGAAAGTTTAATTTACACTTTCATGGAATAATCGAACATCCCATTAGTCAGTGTTCTTGCAAATAGAACAAAAAAGTTAATTAGGGACCAATAATTATTAATAATAATTATTGTTGTAGTAAATGTAGGTAAATTACTATATTAAGGTGTTTTGCCCGTTAATGTTATTATTATTGTTAACTTTGATAATTTTGCAGAAATCAAGCAAATGAGTAACCTATTTCAGTATCACACCATTTGTTTATTATTTCATTTGCAATTTAATGGAGTTTTTGTACTATTAGTATTATGTATGGGAAACTTTCAACAAACAGTCAATTACATGCCTACATTATCTATAAATAGAAATTGTTTGCATGTTACATTATCATAAATTATGATACCCTGTATAATATATTGTATTGAGATTTAAAGTTTCCCCTTATCCCCAACAACTTGCTTTATATTCATCGCGTAATGCTTAATCAATCTTGGGAATATTTCAGTCCTGGAACACGCAGACAAAATAATAATTTTGCAACCATAATAATAAACAAAAGTTAAATTATTCTTAATGACTCAAAATTCCAAGTTTGTGATGATTTTTTTTATTTATTTACGCGATATAGATGTTATGAAGGCAGACATTAACCTCTGCAACTTTTCATTTAAAGTTAATGTTGATTGGTCACTGTTACTGTTACAACATATATACCTACAGTATGGTGTAATAAGAATAATTATTAATATAAAGTATGAACAAACAAGTACAAGTATATTAATAAATACTCAAGTCACATATTATATGGAGCAATCAGTTTATATTATATCTTCTCCATTTTTTTAAAGAACCAATTACGAAATTTTAAAAATCCTTACATGAAATTAAAACGACTTTTAATCTTTTGAAGAATTTATGGGGTGGGGAGGAATTATCTAAAAGGGAGTGCTACTCTAAATATGTCAGTTTTTCTTGATTTTTTCTTTCATAATTTTTGGAGAAGTGTGCTGAATGAAGAAAAGGTTATTAAGAGATTTTGGGAGAATGGAAAAAATGGGGTCTTTTATTTCCCGTTGCCCTTTTGCGTTTTTATTATCTTCATTTGTCCAATTTGAGAAATATTTAAAGAATTTTAAAAAATCGGCTTTTTTACAGTCGCACCCATAGATGCAATCTCACTCTGTACCTACTTTCTCCACTTTAGTATAAACCTAATCAGTGGTTCTAAAAATTTGACCATATTTGTTTGATCATATTTTTCACTCATATAAAGGCACATTAAGTTAACGGGCAGATTTCTGGGGTCGTTTCTAGAAAAGTTACCGACCGTGATTCTTGTGATTCTTGGCCCAAAAGCAGTTACAAAAATGGCAATAAAAGTCATTTGACGTCTATATTAGCTTCAAAAATGGTATCTGAAATCCGCCAGCTAACTTAATGGGTCTTTATAATACTGGCTGTTAGAGATTTATACCTGTTAAAAAAAAATTACTAAAAAAATCTCATCCTGTGTGTGTTATTTTTCTCCACAAACTGAGTACTTTATCTTCGACTTTATCAGTGTTTCGTTTTGTTTTATTATCCTAATTTACCAAATTTTCGAAATTTCATGCAGAATAAAAAAATATACAGCTTCTCTTTTATGGTCATTAGTCAATAGTCATCAGTCATACTGATGAAAATTGTCTCACCTTTAACATGCCCCACTTCAGTGGTTCTAAAAATTTGACAGTTTTTTTTTTTATCATTATTAGTTTCCCCTATTTTAAAGACTTGACAGATCAAAAAAATATATAAAGCTTCTTTCTTATGGCCATTAGTCATATTATAGTGACGAAAATTGGCTCACCAAGTGTCTCATCTTTGACTTGCCCCACGTAAGCGTCTCCAAAAATTTGACAGTTTATTAAAATCATATTTTCCCCCATTTTAGAGACCTGGCAGATTTAAAAAAATACAGGTGTTAAGAAAATGACGGATAAACTCTTCAGTACATTATAGGAGACACTCAGTAAAGTACGGGAAAAATAATTTTAAAAAGTCCAAAGTTACATTTTAAAACATATAAGCAAAATATTGAACAATAAATTTGGCAACGTTTAACACGATAACAGTTGGTATTTGGTAATTTCGTTTAATTTCTAACAATGCAGGTAGTAAAGGTATCAAAACCGTTGTTGTCAAATGCTTTTTTTTCAGCATCTTAGAAAAGAAAAAAAATTCTTATTAAATTTTCCAAGCCAGTAATACATCTTAAGCAATTTTTTTAATTGATAACGATTAAAGTACCCTTTTTACATCTGTAAAATAATTTTTTTTTGCAAATACTGAAAAACAAAGATAGTAAAATGTTAACTTTAGCATTTTTTATCTCATCAAATTGAAGACCAGAATTTTTAAAATTATTTTCCCCATACTCTACTGAGTGTCCCCTACAATGTACTGAAGAGTTTATCCGTCATTTTCTTAACCCCCTGTATACACACAAGGCTTCTTTTTTATGAGCCCACACCTCATTAAAGGTACTGAAAAAGACATCTCACCCTCTATCTGTGGTATTTTCCATGTCATCCACACTCGCTCTGTTGTATTTCCTCGATAAAAGTGTGTACCCTGTCAGTGTTTCTAAAAATGATACAGTTGTTGTTAATTTTTCTATTACCATAATTTACCAAATTTTAGAAACTTTTGAAAAATAAGAAAATATTCAGCTTCTTTTTTATAGTCATTAGACAAACCTTGAAATTTCTCAGCTTGAGTGGAAACCCAATCAGTGATTCTAAAAATTTTACAACAACTTTTTATGATATTTTCCTCAATTTTAGAGATTTATGTGACTGTTTGAAAAAATCTCGCCCTGTATCTGTTGCACTTTCTCCACAAAATGAGTATCCTATCAGTGTTTCTAAAAATAGTTAATTTTTGTTTTGTTATCTTTTTCTATAATTTTAAAATTTTTTACAAAATAAAAAAATCAGTTTTTTTATGGGAATTGGTCATACTCTTCCATCCAATCAAAATTACAGGCGAAAAGTGTCTCACCTTGAATTTTCCCACTGAAATGAGTACCCACCCAAAGCAATTCAAAAAATTTGACAATTTTTTTATTGTATTTTCCTCAATTTTTTTTTAAGATTCTGTACCACCCTGTGTCTGGTACAGATATACTAATCCTATATCAGTCATTCTATCTATACATTTAAGATATGTGAAACAGCTTCTTTATTCAAAGCCCTAACATCTACCATACCATAGGCGATTGTAAAAATGTTACATTTTTTATTTCATGATTTTTTCTTCCCACTTTTAGAGATTTTTTTGTGAATTTTTTCAAGAAATTAATGTTGAAAGAATGGCAGGCAGAGAGTGAATCAGTTATAAAACAACACGGGTCCTAGAATGAAACCTTGAAGAACACCAACACCTGCTGTTCTATTCAGGATTAATAAAGATTGCTATCCAATTAAGATCAATTAATTTGGCGTCCTCGTTTTATACCTAATAAGATGAATTGATTATTAATTAAGTTTTCTTTGCTTGCTAAAATGAAGAATCGATAATATGAATCATAAATAATAAATAAACAAGCTTCCTGATCCTACATTCAGTCTAAGCTCTTTTGAGAGCTTGTTTAGAACAAATAGGTTTATTTAGGGCTTAACTCCTAATGTTGATGAAAAGAATATGTAATCCCTGCTTCTAAAAATGAAAAAAAAAAGATAAGATAAACTATAAAGTTTACTGCTGTTTATGTAAACAGAAAACTCTCGTTTTTTAACATGAAATTGGTCTCCATCTTGCAAACACTGACACTGTCGCCACCAGTAAAATGCCTCGAAAGAATTAATTAACTCTCTAGTTCTAGCTCTAGCGCTGTTCATTAACCCGTTGTTGAATTATTTACCATGAGAAACTTGTTTAATTAAGCGTCTTTTTTCTTCTCCCCGACATAGGTTCCTATACTTATGTCGGGGAGCTTACAAAATAAATAATAAACAACTTCCAGGTGTCTGTTTATCGAGTCAGCCGTCTGTTGAAATAAGAACTACTCGCTCTCATTATTTTTTGCAATTTGTTGCTAATTAAAATAGTCAGGCCGGTCGTAAATCGCAAGGTTGCAATGTTACATAAAATTGTATAAATATGTGTTTGTGATAGAGAAAGATCATACGATTGTGTAAAAATATTGATAAGGTATGCAAATATTGATAATATCGCAGACCTGTTGTAATGAGCTTATTCCGTCTTGGTTTTTTGAATTAATTTCAATGCGAAATGCTAATGGAAACGGTCGTCGTCGGCTGTGCTGTCAGGTCGGGTATGCAAAGTAGAATTGTTTGTTCCAGTGAGTTATGCTATGACTAACAATACATTTTATATTAATTAATCTTGTTGTTTACTTGTGGTAGATATATCTGATTTGAATGCATTGAATATAGTCACCTCTTGTTGTATTAAATTAAACATTAGATAATTCGAAACCGAGCTTTGTAAACAGAGTTATCATCATCACCGGGACCGGGTCTGGTCTGACTTTAATTTTAGGGTTTCCAAGAAATTGATACAATTTTCCCACTAATTAGATAGAATACAAAAATTGTTTAATTAATTTATTAGATGAACTCTGGATTACGCTCAGCTCAGTTCTGTTAAAAATATGAATGTACTCGTAAACTTGCAAGCTTCAGATGCAATAAGTAGCTTGAAGTAATCCTGGCATAGATGTTGTCAATATTTTAAGAGCCAGTTCACCTATTATTAATCAAATACGACAGATATTTTCTTGACATTTCCCTGAAAGAATGAACCGTTTATCTAAATTTTGTACCTATTACGCCAGATATGTTTATGTGACCCTGACACCAACACCGACACCAGAAGAAGCGACAATATTAAACGTTTACCAAATTTTATAACAGAAAAACATACACGATTGTTGCTGAGCTGAAAAAAATCCATGAAATGGGTAAATCATACAACGTGTAAAATAGTCTAGAAACCTTGAAAAATTGAATAAATGAAACGATTTAATCATGGGAAGCTTCCAAGTTTCCATTAGACGAACTAAGTAAACACATCAAAGTGTATATGTTTCCATGGATCGTTAATTTTGGATGAATTAATAAATAATTATCTATTGCATCTACTGCCCAAAAACAATTTTTTCCAATTAAAAATAGATTCCTGGAACATTTATTATTGTCGATTTCGATGACAATTTGCTTTATTTATTTAGTTTTGTTTCGCAACAACTGTACATACATAGAATTTACTTTAGACACGTACTATAAACTTTCCCTTGCAACATTATCTAATCTAGCATTGTCGTCTTCTTTTGCAGTGTCGCCGGCACCGTGGGTGCGATAGTGACGTGCCCGTTGGAAGTGGTAAAGACCCGTCAGCAGTCCTCCCGATCTGGCTTTCATGCCGTTCCGTCGATCCCGCCGCCGATCGCCCGCGATCACCAGACCACGTGCCGCACTCTCCCCGAGCAGAGGCGTAGGTTGTGGACGACGTCCAAGTACAGCCGGCCTCAAGTTGTGGCTCTTTCAGGTTATGTCTCTTCTCCTCCCGTTCCGCAGCAATCGTGCAGCATCGTGCAGTGTTTGAGGTTCATCGTGCAGCATGAGGGACCTTTGGCCCTCTTCAAGGGTAAGTCGACTATTATTATTCTCTGTGACCGTATTTCCATAATAATATGGAAAATCCCGTTGGTAGTATTCAAGTTAAAATAAATTTTATTTCTTTTACTAAAAAAATGATGCCATCTAATGGCTTCACTGATTAGTTTCAGAACACACTCTTTATGTCAGAAAAATTCAGAAACGTAGATGCTCGAATTGGAGGTCCCTAACAATATAATTTCTTCCAGGTCTCGGTCCGAACTTGGTGGGCGTCGCGCCGTCTCGAGCCGTCTACTTCGCCACCTACTCTCAGACGAAGGAGTTCTGGAACAATTTCTTCCCGCCGAACTCGCCCGTGGTGCACATGTGCTCGGCCTCGTGCGCCGGCTTCATGGCTTCCACCCTGACCAACCCGATCTGGTTCGTCAAGACCAGGTTGCAGCTCGAGAGCGAGAAGATGAGCGCCAGGCAGTGCATACAAAGGATATACGCTACGGGGGTAGGTGGATGAATCAAATTTTCAAAATGTAGAAGAGATTTTTTTCTTGATAGATTAAGGTGATTTTGACCCACAAAATTGAGAACTTCCCTTTGCCCTTCAGCAACTTTTATTGATTACTATTACCAATTAAAAAAAAATTAGAGTGTAATATCAGGTAGCAGCGTAGACGCTTTAATAATATACCAGCTCTTCTATCTAATCAATAAAAGTCGTTAACATTTCATACAACTGTTTACCAGAGTATTGGGTTGCTAATGGATGAAAATTGAATTTTCCCCCCTGCTAACTGCTCGCTAACTGACGATAATTGAATATTCACTCACTAAACTGTCCAGGAGAATTAATCTGAGTTAGGACTTCATTAATGAATGGAAAAACACTTTTCAGGTTTCATCAGCTTGATTAACCTAATGGGGAAGACAGTTTCCAGGTTGCAATGTTTGGGTTGCTCTTGCTCTTGACCTTCATTACTACCACCACGACTCACTAGTCTACTTGGTTTCATTTGATTGATTAGAGTTTCCGAGTTTTTTTTCCCCTTTTAGAGAAAAATTTCCTCCCATGATGATGATAATTAAATCCGGTTGTATTTTTTACCGGAAAGTTTTATTGAATTGTCTATATTTTACGTGTCGTTAAATTTGTTGACTGATTTTATGCATGCATGGCTTAAGCAAACAGTATTTTTTAATAGCTGGTGGTCATGCGATCTCGTGAAAAATTACTTTGTTGACAAAAAATATTTTTAAGGTTTAAATCAAATTATTTGTGGATGATAAAATTTTTCCATCCTGTAATTAATTTTTTTGTTTGGTAAAAAATCAAATTTCCATACTGTTGGAAATTTATTATCTACCATCAAGAAATTAGGTTATTTATTTATTTATTTATTTATTTTTTTCATTTTAATACTTGTTTTTCCTGTCAATTATTATTGTATTGTCTATATTATAATAATTTTGTGATCCAGAAACGAGTTCAATCAAATTTAGCTATGGAAAAAACTGAGTTGATTGAGAAAGGTATCTTTTTCGTACTTCTCCCTTACCCTAACAACACAAATGACCGTTAGAAAAGTAATTATTTTTTAATAGTTCAATTGTGAATTTTTGTCCCCTTTTTTTAGGGATTTCTTTAAGTCTTTCTTATAGATCATGTACTACATTTATTGATTTATTTAAGATAAACTTTGATAAATTAATTTTTTTTTTTCATAACATAATGTAAATAATTGGATCTCAAACATTCCAGGTAATTGTGAACATCTAAGCCAGATTGTTATACAGTAACCGTAAAGACTAATGCCCGTATTCACAAACGATAATTTCCTAAATAATTACGTAATTAATTAAATGAGTGAGATGAAGATATGCAGTTTTTTTGCAATAGAATGAGATGGGGATAATTGATTACGTAATTATTTAGGAAATTATCGTTTGTGAATACGGGCATAACTCTTTGAATTCCATGCCAAATTTTGGTACAAAAAACTTTGGTACAAAAATTTTTGATAAATTAGAAGAACGGATGTGCATTTTTTCAAAATTCGGGTAATTTTTGACATTGACAGATTTCTTTTAAATCAAAAAGTAGTAAACTTCATGTTTTTGAATTCAATTCTATCTCATTCAGCTCAGAATTTAAAAGGGATGGGCCATAACTGTCCTCAGTTCCTCACTGACGAACAGGCTGTCAAAATTACAAAATGACAGTATTATTGTAATCCTGTAAATAATTCATATACCTTTAAATTACAAGTTGAAATTTTGAAGTTGATAGGGACTCCATGTGATTTTTGGCATTTGACACATCAGTTTTATGTCAAACAGTAAGCTTCATGCCGATACTGAATTTAGTTTTTGTTTCCAAGTTCTATCTCATTCCGCTCAGAATTTAAAAGGGAGGGGTCTGTAAACTGTCTTCACTGACAAACAGGCTGTCAAATTTGAAATTTAAAAGTTGACAGGGACTGCAACTCAATGTGATTTTTATGTGCAGTTTTATGTTAAATAGTAAGCTTAATAGCCATTGAATTTAGTTTTTGTATCCAAGTTCTATCTTTTTGGCCCAGAATTTAGAGGGAAGGGGACTATAAAACTGTCCTCAAGTTGATAGGGACTCCATGTGATTTTTGGCATTTGACAAATCAGTTTTATGTCAAACAGTAAGCTTCATGCCGATACTGAATTTAGTTTTTGTTTCCAAGTTCTATCTCATTCCGCTCAGAATTTAAAGGGGAGGAGTCTGTAAACTGTCTTCACTGACAAACAGGCTGTCAAAATTTTAAAAGTACATAATGTTTGTGTAAATAATTGAAACACCTTTAAGATGGAATTTGAAATTTTTAAGTTGACAGGGACTGCACCGTCTTTTTCTTTTTTGACATTTGACACATCATTATTACAGAAAAAGTAATAATATTCCTGTTATTGAATTTTGTTTTAGTATCAAAGTTCTATTTCATTCTGGTCAGAATTTGAGGTGGGAGGAGGGGGGTGTCCTCACTGAATAAATTTAATAAGCTTATGGAGATTTATATGGTAATCTGGAGTAGAATTAGGACAGATTTAAGCAGGATGTAGAATGTAGACGAATAAATTGAAAATTCCTGGCAAGAATTTCACTTGCGTTTGGGAATTTGTCAGCCGGTACAAGGTACAGGGAACATTCCCAACATCTGATGCATATTTTTATTAACGAAAGTTTTTCATCATATCTTTCTCAGCCGTCTCGAAATAGAAATGTGTGGTAAATTTATGTAACTTTCGTAGTTGAAAACGTTTTGAAACGATCACAAAACCCTTTCAATTCGAAGAAACAAAAAAAAAACAAGTTGGTTTGGTTCGAATGTAAATGATTCTTTCTCTTCTCTCCTTAAATATGAAATTTCTTTTCATTTATTTATTTAATTTATGCAGGAAATAATTATTATGACTACATTTTGTGACATATTATGTGAATTTCATTATAATTTATTTTCATGTTTGTGGCTTGCTCGTTAAGTAGGTACGGCTTGCTTGATAGACAAGTACTAAATCTCGATAGTTTGTTGTTATTTACTTATTTAGAATATTATATTACCACAAATTTTTTTGGTAGATTGAAATTTCTTTTCTCTTTTCCGTAACAATATGTTGGAAGAAAATCAAGACAGATTTAAGAAGGATGCAGATAAATAAATTAAAAATGTCTGGCAAGAGTTTTACTTTCGGTTGGGATTTGGGAATTTGTCAGTGCGTCCAAAGTACAGAGAACATTCCCGACAACTGGTGACAAAAAATTATTATTAGTTTTTTTATGAGGAAAGTTTTGTTCACCATCCCTAATTATAGGATTTTTTTCAATCACAATGTATCTTTTCTTTTCTCTTCCTTGATACCTATTAAAAAAACTTATTTAATAATTATTTTTTAGTTAGCAAAACTCGTCCCATTATTATAGTGTTGATAGTATGCTATGCATACTGGATAAATAACATCAAATAAATAACACATTATCTATTCTTATATAATCATATGTTATTATTTTAAATTATATGTTATTTATCTGGTGAGACCGATACTTTATTACAATAACAAGGATTGAAAAATTAGACGATTATTTATACATAAATCGCAGACCGAATCGATTGTTTGTTTCTTATCTTATTCTGTTTTGTATAATTTTTCACGATTTTCTTTTAAATTTATCAGAGATAAGTATAAATATTAAACATGCATACATACTTTGAAACGACCTCTATGCTTCTAAATATAAAATAATATCGATTGTTAAATGGATAATGATGATAGCTTTAATTTAGTGCTCTTAGATGTCATTGACTTGATCATTTTACCAGTACCAATGATCCCCCAAGTAAATTATTAATGTACAATTTACAATTTGCAAATTTATGCGGTTAAGGTAAAGATGATAATAATTATTTGGGTTGGATTAATTTATTCTGGCAAATTAAACAGAATCCGTTTGTTTAAAGGTCCAATGTTCAAGGTCATTAATCTGTTGTTTTGAGCTTTAAAATAGATCCGAGATACCCACCGCCACCAGCACCAGCACCAGACGTATGTTGGCATCGGTTTTTAAAGTGTATTTTTTCGCAAATGTCATAAACAACGTTAATTTTCTTGGACTTTGGTTTTATTTTTAGTTACGGTCTGTTTAAAAGTTGGAAAAATCGATATGCTTTATGAATATAATGATGATGATCGTTTTCTGTTAGTTAACTGCCAAATAGTTTATTGCAAAATTTTGATGGTTTATGATGCCTGCAATAATTATTGATGATGTTGAATAGAATTTTCCTTGATTTATAGCGTTCGCGAAAATCTAATTATACTGTAAGTTAAGGAAAATTTGCTTGTAAAAATTATATAATCCCGATCTACAGTAAGCCAATAATAGCGCTAAATAAATATAAATAGACTGTTTATTTTGTTGATAGATAACGGTGTGTTATTGGTTGTTTTTATCAGCAAAAATATAATCTTTGTTATATGCCATATTTAATACTCTTCGAAGTTTTAAATAAATAATATTTACAACTTGTTGTTCAAATAAATAAAGTCACCGTCAAAATAACGTGCACAGGTTTAGAAAAATATTTTTGAGAATTTTCGTGTACTCTGATGACGTTTTTAAATTGACAAACAATTTGTTCCTGTTGGAAAATGTTTGAAAACATCCGGTGAGCAACAATGACTGTTCAGTTGGCAGCACTGAAAATTGTGAGGAAGAATGATTCTTCAGAATGTCGTGGTTTCTTGTCAGTTTTTAAATTTCTAAATAATTGTCAACTTGACATACTTTAGATTCGATTTAAAATTAACCCTAATTTTTTTTTAATGAAAATTGACACTTTCATAATAATTGTTATTCATGATCCGGTCAAATTATTTTACGGGAACTTGGAACAAATGCCAGGAAATGTACCCAGAAATAGCTGTCACTTTTCCTGTATTTCCTCATCACCGTCCGCGGGTTGTTGAAACTGTTGAAAGATGAGCCCAGGAAATGTGAAGAGCGGAAGAGCAGGCAGGCCGAGTACGTTTACTTTACTTACTTTAGAAATGATTCAAAATCCTCGTAAGTCCGTTTAAAAGCTATCTTTACAAGCAGATCGGTTAACAGAAATAATTACTCTTCTGGAGGTTTTTTTTTATGATACTTTTCAAGAAGGAATTTGAGGAACAATAAGTGTTTCTTTAACTCTTTAGATCATTTTTACTGATCCCAGTTCTTCTGGATCACAATCACACTTCTTGTGGATCACACACAATCACACTGTATGTTTTTTGTCTTTAATGGTAATTTTTCTACTTTACAGTTATTACCAACTCACTGTTAATTAATTTCCATATTTAAATCTTTTCTAAATTAGTCTGATTTGGTGGACTTGGTGTGTTTTTATTTGTTTATTGAGACTAGGAAAGTATAAAATCGATTAGATCTACTCCCATAAAGTTACTGGTATATTTTATTCAGTGATTTTTTATGCGTGTTTGCTATGTCTTTCTTTTAGGTACGAAATAGTTGGCAAAGACTAAGGTTAGCTTGTTTCCATTTCCGTATTATAAGAGATTTTTTATTTAGTTTGCAGTTTTCAATACCCAAGCGAAGCGTTTTTTCAGAAATTGGCCACAACCAGGTTAAGTTTTGCAAATTATTCCTTAGACTGTTCTTTCATTTTCGAATTTGGCACTCTCATTTCATTTCAATTGTTTTTGTACAATCTCCTTTCTCCCAAAATTAGTTAATTAAGGTATTTTCTAGTTTTGCTAAAATGAACAAAAAGACACACAATTAACAAAGTAGCATCACTGCTGCCAGTCTATAGATTTTTACATTATTGTTTAATCATTGTTGATCACCTTGTACCTACATCAATTGATGCAGACTTACATTTCCTATTTCCTAATATAAGGTCATTGTTCAAAACTGAATTAATAATTGTTAACGACTGTAATAATTGACAATAATTATCTGAAGGATTAATGTTCAGAAGAATTAGTAAATTTTAAGTGTTTTCTTAAAACAGTGTTGCCTGTTTTTTCTTTAATTGTATTTGTTAAATATTGAGCAGTTTTCAATAACAGTGACAGTAAAATTAACAACTGTCAAATAATCATTTTCCCCCAATTCTTATTCTTACAGATATTTTCTCAATTCCAGGGTATCCTAGCTTTCTACAAAGGCATCACCGCCTCGTACATGGGCATCTCCGAGACAATAGTCCACTTTGTAATCTACGAAGCGATTAAAGCCGAACTGATTTCGCGTCGATCGAGCGACGAGCGTTCCTCCAAAGACTTCTTCGAGTTCATGATCGCCGGTGCCATATCAAAGACAATCGCGTCCTGTGTGGCGTACCCGCACGAGGTGGCCCGTACCCGTCTCCGCGAGGAGGGCACCAAGTACAGACGGTTCTGGCAGACCCTGGCCCTCGTCTTCAAGGAGGAGGGCGTGCCCGGCCTGTACCGTGGCCTGACAACGCAGCTGGTCAGGCAGATCCCGAACACGGCGATCATGATGGCGACCTACGAGGCCGTCGTCTACATGCTGTCGTCGAGATTCGGCGAGGACAGGTTCTATCAGAAGGACGCCAAGTTGGGAGGGAGTTAAGTATAGTAGTCTTTTCCGTTTATTATTGTGATGTACCCTAAGTCATTGTTTGTTTTGTATTGAGGTTTTTAGGAAGGAAAATGTGATTGATTGATGTAAAATTATTTGGAGAGTCATGCGGAGTATACAGGAATATTAATAATGAATGACAGATGTGTCGGAAATAGCGGACAAGTTCCTGTCTCCAGTTTGGAGTTTAATAAAAATAATTACCCAGTGTAGTATCGTGTCTGCGATTTTTGAGATCTGTCATCTCTTTGGATTTCCAGAATTTTCAAATAATTCTGTGATAAATTAAGGAAAGCCTCGGTACTGCAGTAGTATTGTGCTGACAGAAACTGTCGAGTCTTATTATATTATAATATACTAGCACATTAAAAATGTGAGGTTATGTTTTTTTATCTGTATATATAATAATTGTTCATGTCGTATTAAGTATATATTATTAAATATTGTTGTACAAAATAATGTTGAATATTTATTTTGATTTTTTAAAATGCGTTGCTTGTTATACATTTTCTAGTAATGGTTAGGTACATCGTGTGCCAGTACAAGTAATATTCCACGGTGCGACATTGCTCGAGTTAATTACGAAGTGCGGTATTGTCTTGGGAACTTGCCAAGGTATGGTCAGGAAACCGGGAAAAGAAACCGGAGTAATTATAATTTAAATTCGTTTTATCTTACTACTTGTCTTGGCTACTTTTCAAGAGATTTCTTATGAAATTTAGGTCATTATTCTTATACACAAGGAACAAGAAGTCTGCTTTATGAACTTTGTTTTTACAAGATCTTCATTGCACCTTTCGGATTATTATGTGTACTTGCTTGTCTGATTTTGTATCACGAATTTATTTGCAATCTAATCTTCATTTTAGAATTATAGCAATTTGGTTTATAATTACTCTTACTTAAGATGTGAGCTTAAAATAGGAAAACTTTGTAGAATCTATTCATAATTACCGTTTGTTAATTTTTGAAATAAGAATTATTCAGTCTAAAAATAATCAGATTTTGGTATGTTAAAGAGACATAATGTTGCTTACTATTTATTAATTAACTAATTATTCATCTGGAACAAAAGTACTACTGATACTTGCAAGTATTAAAATTTTATCTGAACAAACTTGGATAAATTAATGCCAGTATCATTATTTTTGACTTTTGTTTGGTAGTTCTAGTTATAATTAGAATCACAAAGATTAATTTTCTTGGTTTGTTGCGGTATTCACCAGTTTGCGTGCGTAATTCTATAAGATCGTAGGTTATCTCGAGTGTATAAGCTGATATGTTTTTATCGAAAATATGTTTATATGTCCACTTGTCGTATCTTATCTTCTTGATAGAACTACTTACTGTAAGTAATATTTATGTCCTGGTACTTTTGATCTAATTTTTTTTTGCACTCCTCCCTATCAGAATTGGCCCCAGAGTTAATGATTTGATAAAATGAGATTATGTTTAATGGACTGAAGATTTTTAAAGAAATTATTTATAGAAACCATTATTAGAGATTAGTAGTTTGGAAGATATTTGAATCGTTTTTGATTATTAAATTTCTATGAAATGAATGCTTTTTGGAAGCATCAATGTGATTAATTTTAGAAGTACATAATATTTTGTTAGGAATGTATATTGATGTAAATAGTTCTTGAATAAATTAATTTTTTTTGTCTAATTGTTGTATTTATTCATTAACCTCCCATTTTCTTGAAATATTAGAGGCAAATTAACTCAATAATAACCAAATCACCTGCCCTCCAGGTTCATACCAGTTTGTGATCGCCTCCATGTGAAAAAATCAACTTTTAAAAGTCACAATCAACACGTGAATTTCAAAAGGGTTACAACAAATACAAAACAACTTACAATTATTAGCTTCCCCATTTGGTGCTGATGGGACAGTATCCAGCGGTAGAGATAAATAATTTACAACAGTAAAAAACCATTTTTATTACAACTACGTTTTAATTCTTAATGACTACAACTTCAACTGAAGAAGTAAACCGACTTCAAAACCTCCTCTATATCAAAATCACCAGTCTTTGGTACTTTCCTTATCATCATATTTAACCTTTTTTTCGTCAAATCTTTCAATGCCTCCTCGGATTCGCTGCAATCAAATTCATTAAAAAATCTACCTCATATTTTGTTTTCATTAAAAACTTACTCGGTCCCATATTTTTGAATAAAAAACAGCGACAGATTCTCCAGAAGTGGCTCTGAATGAAGCGCAACGAACTGCTCCCTACATATCTATAAAAAAGAGTTAATATTACACCACAATTCAGGAAACTTGGACAATTGAAACGCACCTTATTCATAATGTGAACTGTTGAAGCGTGGGTCCAGAAACAATCGTGAACGGAAACAAACGTTATATTCTTTCTTTCGCTAAACAAGGAGGTTAGCATCATGTGACTAGAATCTAGGGAATGGATATAATTTGGGGGGAAAGCGTTTTTCTGCTTCTGCACTAGAGGTTTCCTGGAAAAAATTACTTTTGCCAGTTAGCTACCAATATAACAACATCGGCTGAGCACAAAAATAACATTACACTTACTCCAACTTATCGATATGAAAAGCCTCACAGTATTTCGATTTCGTCAGCTTTCTATATTTGATATACGGTTGCACTATCGGCAAGTCTAAAGGTGTGACCCATTCGACCAACTGACCACTACCGGAGATTGTTTTCGCACATTCCGTGAACCATTCCTGGATCTCGCGACTGGATGTAAACATCGTCGCTAAAGACTTGAAAGTCTTGTCTGTAAAGAGCAAAAAAAAATTTCCATTTGATTCTTTCCATACTTGATATACTCTTGTACCTGTGAGATATGATGAGGCTCTAAACCGTAACTCTTCAGGAAACTCGGCGTCTTTCAACTGTCGGACAATTTGTAACCGTGCACCATATTTAGTCACCCCGTAAACTGTAGTCATTATCGTCTGCTTGATTACCTTTCGCTTGATACACCCTTCCAACTGCTTGGCAATCTGAAAAAGAAGAAAATTAGTACCAACCGCGAAAAAAAAAACAAACAAATCGATCACCTCGAGACCGTTTCTAGCGTCTTGCTCCCTCTGCTCTTCAACCAGGTTCACCACGGCGCTGTAAACGTCTTGCGGCTCGCGATCGGGCGACAGGTTGACGCTGTGCGCCCCCGCACTATCTCTCCCCAAGGCGGCGTAATGCTGGAGACCGTTACAACTTCCGTCCTGATGCACCGGATAATGGGACAGGTACTTTTCCGGATCGGGAGACCTGGACGCTTCCGCCACCTCCATGCAACAAGCCAGGGTTTGCCAGGGCTCCTCCGATTCGGCCCACCAACGTCGGCCCGATAAGGGATTGTCGGCCGAATCGAGGATTTCATCCAGGATCTCGTTCGCATATTCCAGCCTGGAATTAGAAATTCAAAATAACCACTCTGTATACAAAAAAAAAAAAGAAATATACAGCTACCTCTTTTCCACTGGATCCCTTTTTTTCAAACCGGTCAAATTAATCAAGTGAATTTTCAGCCAGTCCAACCCTTTCGGTCCCAGCGGTCTCGGTTCGGCGAATAGCAGGAGCGACCTAGCCAAGTCCGATCCTAAATGGTTCAAGTGTGGGGGTACCGGGTACACCCGTCCCCTGAAATCCATGTTGTGGGGGAGCCAGAACACATCTTTCTTGAACTGTTGAAGAAAAATGTATTTTAAAATTGAGTTAGGCTCGTAAAAAACGACTTGAAACTCACGTGATTGGCTAGAGATAACTTGTATAGACAATCGCACCATAAGGAATACATCTCTTTCTTTTCCTTATCCGTGATGGTTTCTGGTAAATCTGGCAACTCTGGATTCACGGGAACCTCCAATTTTGAATCACCTCCTGAATTAAATATCTAAAAGCAAACATGAAAAGAAATTTCTTTCTTAGAAAGCAAAAATAAAAACTTACCCCAATGATAAGATCGAGGACCCTCTCGTTGATTTTCCAAGGCACGGTTGAGAGTTGATTGAGAGCATCCAAAGCGGGATAGAGCATCTGTGGGGAACTTTCCTTGATCCTGTCCAGCTGACAGGAAGCCTGACTGGGTAATCGGATCAAATCGCAAGGCACATTTAAATAACCTCCCTGCTGGTGTACGTTTATCCAGGGCAGGGGCGGGCAAAGCATGGGAACCTCGCAAGCGGGGAACTCCAGCGTTTCAAACATGGCCGATCGATAGATCGTCACCAGGTTAGGATGGGGTTTTACCTGTTCGAGAGTCACGAACTTCGCTTTGCTGTTACGAAAAATCCGAAAAAAAGCCGACTGTTTCGATCGTTCGTCAGGTTTCATACATTCGGGCTCGAATTTCAGATTCAGTATTATGCTGTATAAAAATTTCCCGATCTCCCATAAAATAGGAGGTGTCCATTCTTGATGGTCCATTATTAACGTGGCCCCATCTCTTTTGTGATGATGAGCGAACCATTGCCACTTCTGTCTGGGATTAAAAACCGTTTCGGACACTGGCAGCACTGAAAGTTTCGGATGATTCGCCGCGTAATCTTCACAGTACGGTTTGTGGATTTCACAAATCTGAAACGGTTTTCTTATAAATAAATAAACGAAGCTGGAAGAATAAATAATTGACGTACCTTTTCTGCGATACCGCCTTTTTGTTTTTTCAACGTCAAATATCTGGAGTATACTTTCCTTCCGATTTCGTTGTAGAGCTGATTTAGGGTGGGACTGAAAGTTTCAGAGCCTTGAACGAGTTTTCTCGCCTCGTCGATTACTATTTTCAAGACATCTTTCGAGGGAATAGATTTTAAAAACGGTTCGCTAGAAGCTCTGTTGGTCCTCCTGTTGTGTAAATCTTGAAGCTTTCTGTTGTACTCTTTCAGGATCTCTTTTTCCCACGAGTCGTAAATTTCCGACAGAGTTTCTCGATTCTTGAACACCTTCTTCGTAAGTTCCGGTTTCTTTTCTATTGAAGTGATCTAAAAAATAATAATAATAATAAAACAGATGACATAACGCCTTTTTTAAATCGTATTTTTAAAGAAATGAAACTCATAAAAAGAGGCAAGAGGTAAAAATTGATTGCATTGATGCCACTTATGGTCAGTTTTTTTACTAGCGTAACGTTTGATATTTCAGATGTCTGCTACACATTTTTAAATTAAATTATCAATTTTATAATGCCTTTTTTCCCTGTCTCTATATTTGACCAAACGCAAGGTGTCCTATAATTTGTTTATATTCTCGGGCGCCATCGTTGTTTTCTCCAAAACGGAAGACGAGGTCTGATCCCCACAGATATCCACAGATGGAACTGGGCATGACTGATCATCAGAAGCTCAGAGATGTTCTCTAGAGGATCAACCTCAACCTAAATGATGTTTTTCGCTTTTTAATGTGTTCTTCTAGGTGGTCTCTTTTTCATTATTAGGTTCAAGAAGGTGCTCCATGGAATTCACTTACATTGAGCAGATGTTGATAAACAGACTTTGAAAGTTAAGAATTGATTTTTTTCCACCAGAAACTGATTGGAAACTGGTGGACAAGCCATTTGGTCCTTGTTAGTTTATTTAGGTGATAGTGACTTCGAATTCAGATTAGCTTTTTGATTCATGCGAATTTCAGTTAAACCTACCAACTTAAAAGAAATCTCAGTCATAAATACTTAAAATGGTGACCTGAAGAGATTTTGCGGTATAAGTTTAGGATTCATTTGAGTAAAAATCTTCTAAAAAAGCAGAGTTGACCCTACTTTTATACAAAAAGCAAAAAGAAGCCTAGCAGCGAAAGATTTTGTGACCTTGAGGGCCATTCTATAAAGCCTCTTCCCTCAGTCCAACCAAAGACCTACGTTGATCGAAATCTAGCTTCTGATGAATAAGGATCAGAATGTATGGAGAAGGAAGAAGTAAAATATCTGGGAATAACACTGGATAAGAAGCTTATGTGGAACAAGCACTTGAGTGCAACAGTAAGTAAGGCCACATCCGTACACATGGTGTGCAGGAGAATGGCGGGGAATGCATGGGGTTGCAACCCATCCATTTTACGCTGAATGTACACCATGCTAGTGAGACCCATCATCACATACGGAGCGGTCGTCTGGTACAAGAGGACCAAGCTAATAACAGCGAGGAAAACACTCGAAAAGATCCAGAGACTTGCATGCCTCTGCATCACAGGAGCAATGAGAACATGCCCAACAGCAGCGTTGGAAGTAATTCTAGATCTCACACCACTGCACTTAGTGATTAAGAGAAGTGCCGCAGAGGCTCAACTCAGAATGTCAAGAATGGGGATCAGGGGGGGACTACGGACCGAGGGGAATCAACCCCTGAACATCTGTAAAAACCTCCTGATAATGCCAAAAGACAAAACTGTCAAGAAATTCAGCTTCAAGAGAAACTTCATCATGGAACTGTCTACGAAAGAAGAATGGAGCAACACATCCATTCACACTTTCAAAGATGGTACATAGACGACTCAAAGGCCACCGAGGGAACTGGAGTATATGGGCCAGGCACCAACTACTCCGAGCCGATGGGAACATCCCCAAGCATACTTCAAGCGGAACTGTACGCAATAGAAGTATGCGCCCAAATAAACCTCGACAGAAACTATAAAAATAGGGAAATAGCAATACTGACAGACAGTCAAGCAGCCATAAAGACGCTGAGCTCTCCTATCATCAGCTCAAAAATGGCATGGAACTGCCTACAAAAACTCAATAAACTAGGCAGAGAGAACAAAATTCGCCTCAAATGGATACCAGGACACACTGGGATTGAGGGAAACGAACGTGCCCACTCATTGGCAAGAAAAGGAGCATCGACGCCCTTTATAGGACCAGAACCATTCTGTAGCCTTGAAGACACGTTCTTCAAGGCAGAACTTCGGAAGGAAGAAGAAAAACTGAGAGAAATCCATTGGAATAACCTCTCAGGATTGAGACAATCCAAGGAGCTCCTCGGGAACTTTAACCGAGAAAGGTCAAGGAAACTCCTGACCCTCAACAAAGGAAGTCTCAGAATGCTAACAGGATTCCTAACAGGTCATTGCAAGCTCAATGAACACCTGAGGAAACTTGGTATAGAGATGGCGTTTGCAGACTCTGCAGGGAAGAAAACGAGACGCCTCGTCACCTATTGATGAACTGCGAAGCACTAGAACGTGAAAGAAACGATGTTCTGGGCCAACACCAGCTCAACGGGGGGGCTTTGCCCGGCCTTGATCCCCTTCAAATCCTGAAATTCCTAAGGGAAGCGGAGTTGGAGAGGCTGCTTCAATGAAGGGAATATACTCCAAAGAAGCAGAGAAGAGGGGGCACAATAGATCTGTAATAGATCGCAGCGCATCTGACACCCTCAATATCAATATCAATATCAATGGAGAAGCTCCATCTTGCTTAAACATCAACTACTGGAAGCTATTGGAGGAAGATCATAATATGGACAGTGCTATCAGAAATTTAGTCGCTCAGTACAGAAATTGATAATAATAATAATAAGGTTAATAAGTGAACAGTGAAGAGTAGTTTGGAATGTGAACGTGAAGTGAGAAGTGACTATTGATTTAATTTGTGAGTGTAAAAGAGAAGAGTAGTTGTATTTAGTGTCAAGTGAAGGGTTGATTATTATTTAGCCCAAAAATCGATTAGATAAATCAATTTTTTTTAGAAAATCATCATCCCTAGTCCATAGTTGAGAGATAGAAAAACAGAAATGAGAGTATAGAAGAATTTTGGTTAATTAATTGGAGGTTATTGTAATATAAATAATAAAAACTATTTGTTATTTGTTACAAGTTACAAATAAAGCAGGTTTCATAACAATACTATCATTACTATTATTATAGTGGTTATACAGGGTTACTGGTAACTGGATACATTCCTTTGGTGATCTGATAAAACAAGAGGTAAGGAGTAAATTAACCCCAACATGCACTATACAAAACTCAATAGATTTTGAGATATTTCTATTTTCAACTTTTCTTAAAAAAATGGTTTCAAATGTCTTGAAATGTAATTTTCAAAAAATCTACTTTAACTTTTTGATTTTTTTTTTGCTGGAAAACTTGTCCAATACTATGCTTCCTTCTGGAATAAAAAATATCCTGAGGTATTTCGATCGTGTGAAAATTTCAAAGAAAAACTTTCACAAACTATTTTTTTTAAATGAGATTTAAAAGTTTTTACAAGTTATTTTCGCAAAATTGTCAAGGCAACTTGCGTACAAATTGTTTTAAAAACTTTCTTAGTGTAGTACCTATCTAACAAGGTACGAATCTTGTACAAGAATAACAGAATCTCCCCGCTATGTACCGTTACCGAGGAACAAATCCTTAAGTCGGGACGTTTTAAAAAAAATACGGCCCTGAACGGGGGTCTTAAAATTCTCTGATCCGGCCCATTTTCAATAGGTCGTATTTGGGGGTGACGAGCTTCGTCCCTACCAAGTTTCGTCCCGATCGGTAAAACTTTCAGACACTTTAGTGGCTATTACTAGGCTATTCCCGAAAAATCCCGAAATTCCCGAAAAAATGACACTTCCCGGGAACGAATCCCGCTCATTTTCAATAGTCATCGTGCCACGGTGCGCCTCTTCAATCGAGCCAAATTTCAACTTTCCCACATGAAAACTGGCGGCTCTAGAGTGTTTCCTAGCAAAGTCACAGAAGTTTCGTAAGTATACGTATTCTTGTGCCCGAAAAATGTCTGGCTGTCGGTCTGTCTGTCTGTTACTTTGCTAGGAAACACTCTAGAGCCGCCAGTTTTCATGTGGGAAAGTTGAAATTTTGCTCAATTGAAGAGGCGCACCGTGGCACGATGCCTATTGAAAATGAGCGGGATCCGTTCCCGGGAAGTGTCATTTTTTCGGGAATTTCGGGATTTTTCGGGAATAGCCTAGTAATAGCCACTCTAAGTGTCTGAAAGTTTTACCGATCGGGACGAAACTTGGTAGGGACGAAGCTCGTCACCCCCAAATACGACCTATTGAAAATGGGCCGGATCAGAGAATTTTAAGACCCCCGTTCAGGGCCGTATTTTTTTTAAAACGTCCCGACTTAAGGATTTGTTCCTCGGTAACGGTACATAGCGGGGAGATTCTGTTATTCTTGTACAAGATTCGTACCTTGTTAGATAGGTACTACACTAAGAAAGTTTTTAAAACAATTTGTACGCAAGTTGCCTTGACAATTTTGCGAAAATAACTTGTAAAAACTTTTAAATTTTATTTAAAAAAAATAGTTTGTGAAAGTTTTTCTTTGAAATTTTCACACGATCGAAATACCTCAGGATATTTTTTATTCCAGAAGGAAGTATTGGACAAGTATTCCAGCAAAAAAAAAAAATCAAAAAGTTAAAGTAGATTTTTTGAAAATTACATTTCAAGACATTTGAAACCATTTTTTTAAGAAAAGTTGAAAATCGAAATATCTCAAAATCTATTGAGTTTTGTATAGTGCATGTTGGGGTTAATTTACTCCTTACCTCTTGTTTTATCAGATCACCAAAGGAATGTATCCAGTTACCAGTAACCCTGTAGAATGAAATAATCAGATAGCATAAAGCATACTAACCGTTATATAATGCGATTGCTCCATTTTTAACTGTCTCTGTATAGCCTTATCCATGAATTCAGGAGTAAAGAGCCCCCCATTTTCAACAAATTCCGTTTTATGATAGCTCTCTTCCTGTAGATCCGAATTCAGAGAATCCACCAGCTTGCAATTGTACTTCAAAACCGGTTTCTCATAAACCGGAATGTAATTCCGATCATAAGCGACCATAGTCTGTAAAACGAAATCCCGTTCGTCGTTCAGGAAAAGTCCCTCGTTCATGATTCTATCGAAAGAATAGCCGCTATGTACAGCTTGCTTGGCAAATATCCGGATTTCTTTCAACTGGCTATTTCTCATGTTGATTCGACCGAGACACTCGAATATGTACACGTAAGACTGCAAATTCAGCTCGGCACCTTCTCTTTTTGCGTATGTGAGTATGTCGATCACTTTGTCCAGGTTGCCTTCTTGAGAGAAACCTCTCAGGGCAGCATTGTAAACCTCGATTCTGGAGATGGGAGGGTATCGTTTTAGAGGTTTCTTCATTTCGCTATTCTTACAATGCAGCATTAGTGCTTTGTAGCCTTTCAACGGGATGTTTAAATCGTTGCAAACATCAATATAACAGTTCAATAACTTCCACATGGCCGTGTTTTTCAGTTTTTGGAATTTAGTGTCTTTTATTAAAACCGATTGTTTAATCGAGGCCTCTTTCGGCTCTTCTGTTACTTCCATTTCTTCCATAGCATCATCGAAAATTTCTGGATGAAGGACGTTCAACATACTTGAAGGTACACTGAAACAAAAAATTTGATAATAGTAGTTTTTGTGAGCTAGGATAGAGGTTGATGAGAAGTAGGAGGTGGGGAAGAAGAAGGAGGAGGAAAATAAGAATATGTGCATCAACTAGGGATGTGCCGAACCACGATTTGGCCGAACCGCCGAACCACCGAAGCTTCGGCCGAAATTATGCCGAACCGCCGAATGTTCGGCAAAAAGTTCGGCTTAAAGTTCGGCAGGATAAAATAAGTCTGAATCGCGGAAAAACTGCCGATTGATCTGAAAATTTGTACAGGTTTTCAATAAATCGTCATTACAAAACGTGAAATGTCAAAAACTCCCATCAATCCAATCAATCCTGCTTGTTATTCCTGAAAAAAGTAATTAATTCGGATAAAACGTAAAAAAAAATTAGGTTAGGGAATATGGGTGGCTTAGGCCAGGTACTAACTATATCAAAAAAATCAAGCCTCTAAACATTTCCCAATTCCTATAAATAAATATGTACACTTTTAAGTTCTAAATCTAAAGAAAATTAATTGCGTCAATAATAATAATAATTATTATTAGGTATTTATCACTGAAAGAACTAAAGAACTCGTAAAATCCAGACCTAAGTAAATTGAGTTAGGTATTATAATACCTAAGTACCTACTTCCTATTCCTGTACATTGTTTTCTTTTTTGTCTAATTTGACCCTGATCTCAGTTGCAAAACCGGTTTCCCTCTTGCCACACTCCACTCTTGGAATTCTAAATATTCCACTGGACTGGAAATCATGCAATTAGGTATACTCCTTAAAACTGGGAATAAAAAAATTCTGATTCTTTATCAATTGTTGCCTAATTTAATATTTCATTATTTGTTTGTTCATATTTTTTATTGTAGTAATAAATTTACTACTACTTATTAGATTGAGTTCATTTATTTTCAATGTAGAATGTAGGTATAAAAAAAAATGGCATGCCAATAAACAACACTTCAGGGAAAAGATCTCACTCAAAGACGCTAAGTCAGGCCTTCATTATTTATTAATCATTACATATTTATAGTCTTTTATACTTCAACTCATGCTATCCCAGCTTCAGATTTCTGTATAACCTTGTCTACTCATAAATATTATGTTGAGTGGTTATGGCTTTTGAGACAATAATTACAACCAAGCGAGACGAATATTACGGATGTTTAGGTTCAGAATTAGGTCAATGCCACAGGGTCTCAGCTGTTTATGAACTCACAAAGCCAAGTAACATTATGAAATGAAAAATATGAAACTATTCAGAAATACCTACCTATACATAGTTTTTTATTGAAGTTACAACAATCCTCACTAGACGAGCTGTATTTCTAACTGCTGTCGATTTTTTTTACAAACTAGACTTGTATTGGGGTTTTTGTTTGAAAAGTTTGTAGTGTTTTACGCAAAAACAATATCTGGCAAAAAAAAAGTTCGGCAAAAGTTCGGCAAGTTCGGCAAAATCATATCAAAGTTCGGCTTCGCCGAATATTCGGCAAAAGCGCCGAACTTGCCGAATACCGAACTTTTGCCGAACATTCGGCACATCCCTAGCATCAACCAAAACTATCATCTTACCCATTATAAAATTCTGGTTCCATTTCCAAACCGGCAGCATCAACTTTACCATCTTCGATTACTCCACTTTCTGAATTAATCGAAATTCTATCACAGACATTAGAGGCGACATTGATATCACTTGTTGCACTTTCAATGCCAGCAGGGACAGCACCAGCACCATCTACAGCATCGTTTCCAGCTGATCCTCCTGGTTCGCAGCCAATGGGAGAAAGAGAAATAACAGGATCGGTCCCGGTCGAACCAGCATCATCAACAGAGCTCACAGCGAGGTTGTTTTCGATGATAGTGAGATTATTGTAAGTGTGCTCGATCGCGTGTTTGACGTTCTTGTCGAATTCTTTCAACCTGTACAGTTCGCTCAATGTTAGGTTAGTCGAAGCGAGTAGTCTTAGATCGTTCCACGTTAACTTCTTTATTGGGGCTTTTTGTTGTAACGTTGAGTTGTCGTTCACTTTACGCAAACAAATTTAATTTAGGTACACAGTTCTCAAAATGTGTCTTTAAAATCAACTTACCTACGAGTAATTCTGCAAACTTTTTAGACCTTCTTTTCCTCTTCTTCTTACTGGTGGTTTCAGTGTTGGGATTGCTAATTGTCGTCTGGTGTCTTACTAAGGCTGTAATTTGATGAACCAATTAATTGGATTATTAAATAAATAAAAATTCGGCTTACTTCTCGTGTAGGTGTTATTTTGTTTACATAATTCGCATGTTCTGTCGAGACGTAAGTTCTCGAAACTTACTAAAGGCATTAATGACGGGGGTGTTAATGATCGAATTCTAGTTCTACTAAGAGTGATTAGTCTGTGCATTTTTCCAAAAATCAATGTCCTTACAGATTTTTCGACAAAATCATGATTTATTACTCTACTTCTAGTTCACACAATCACACCAGTTTTCTCAACCCCACATGGTTCGTCTGATTTTATTATTACGCATCCATCTTTAATTCTTCCTTCAACACTGACACTACTGACAGTAAAGACAGATTTATTAGAACTTTGTATCAGAATGTAAAACATACAGAAGGACTATAATGTCAAGCCAATCAGTCGTTCAAGTGAACGCGACGAAAACCACCATCTTGAAAACAACTCTAATTAATACTTGTTTACACAGTAACAGTTGACAATGTGGACATTTAAAAGTATATTTTTGTAATTTTATTTGTAACATGTTCATTTGTTACTTGTCTTGGTGAAACTGCGATAAATTAAAATTCCGTTATTACTTTTCATTAGTAAGTACCTGTTTTAAATAACTCTATTATTAATTCCGGACAGTGTAAAGAACGTAAACAGCGTAAACAACGTAAACAGTGCAAATTTATGCTTATTATTGCTTATCGAGGGCGTCAATCGTCAAATCAGGACCCCGTAACTTACAATTTTGACCAACGTGCCAACGTGATGTTATTCTTGCATTCTACGCAGGCAAGAGTGCGACATCTGTTGGTAGATAAATGAAATATACATTTTTAATGCTCTTCGCGTTAATTAACAGCAGTGATGTCGGTCACTGGTCAGTTTCAAATCAATTAGTTTATCATTCAGGAACCTGTATTACCGACAATGACGCTTACTAGTAAGCGTTATTCTTCTTAGCGTACCTCATCCTCTAAAGACATTGGCGATCATCATGGCTCACTTTACTTTGTCTGCTGCTGTTCTGAAGAGTTCTAAGGCTGTTTTTCCGCTCAATTGTCTCAGTTTTTCACCCAGGACTACCGACGCCTTCCCAACTTTCTTTTTCCCTTTACCTTTCCTTGTATGCCCAGTCGCATCAACTCAGATTTCTAATTTCTTAGTATATGACCAATAAAGTAGCTCATTTTCCGTCTGTTTATAGTGTTGACTCTCTCTCTCTCCTTTTTCATCTTCTCTAACACCTCCGTGTTTGTAACATGTGGTGTCCACGACACCTTCCACATTCTCCTATAAGCGTTAGTGTCGGTAATACAGGTACCTTACCTGCCATTGGGTGGGATCTCCATGGGAGATACAGAGTCTGTTAAATTAGAGAAAAGCTGCGCAATTTTATGCTTAATAAGAATCTGAAACAAAATTTAGGCTAACTTAAGTCGCTGCTGAGATATCCCGAAAAAACTGAAAAAACTAGATTTGTTGTTTTCATCATATTTTTTTTTATTATTATTGAAAATTAATTATTTTTTGTAGGTTAACATAACGTCGGCTTACTTTCAAAACCTCTTAAGTCTTTTCAGGCAAATTTTACAGGAGACACAAAAAACGAATCAGTAATATATCAGTTGGCAATGACTTCGGAGATTTCATAATCTTTCGCTAGGTCCGCTGTATGCTTTCAAGATATAGGAGCTTTTGTAGGGTGATAAAAATGATTAAATATAGTATTGGCAAAACAATTTCATAAAAACCTCATAAGTGATGAAAACCAGACTTAGGAGGTTTTAAAAGTAAGCCGACGATAAGTCGTCAAAAGCCATCAACTCGACACTTAAAAATTTTTAAAAGCCCACTAGATCACAGAGTTTTCATAGTCAACTTTGTTTTTTTATAGCTGCCAGTTGCTTTTTTATGTCGTTCGATATAAAAATAAAATCACGGAAACCAAAAAATACCAACATTAAAAAAATGTATTCTTCTTTTTTCTAAAAAACATTTTTCCGCCGAATTACGTCAATATTAAATCATATTACCACCTAATGGTTTTTTAATTTTTTATGATACCTAATATTCGGTATAAAAAGTTGTGTTGAAAAAAATTTTTTTTTTAATTTGTTTCACGAATGTTAGTAATTTTTGGCAAAATCATAATTTCATGAAATTATGATTGCAGACAATATGGAGCTCAGAATTTCCGTGAAGTTTGTCAGTGAACATGCTACCCTAGTAAGCGTCAGTGTCGGTAATACAGGTACCCTATTAAATAATTTAATACTATTTTGGCCATCTATTGAGCGATAGCGGTGAGCTTACGTGATGAATCCAAGCAGCTTTCTATTTTAGTGCGACTACTTCACGATTTATCTTCTAGATGACGCTTAGTTCGAAAATAAATTAAAATTTATTGGAATGCATTGGACGCGGACACGGGGACTATTTTTGAAATTAATAGCATTTCAGAAGCCAAACTGTAGCGTTCTCAATGGCTTGATTCTTCCGGCACATATTTCCGTGTTGCATTAATTTAAACTACTTTCCTCAGTTTTGAGTTGTTCTTGTTCTTCAAATTAACTCGCTCATAAGTCGTTATAAATAAACAGGGTAAGTACCTATTTTTTTTTATTATAATTTAATTTATATTTTTTGTAAAAAATATAAATATTAATAGCTAGCTATCTTATAATAATTAACTTGTCTTTGAACAATAGTCCTCTTTATTCCCTGTTATTAATTATTAATTTTAATTGAGCGCGCCGGCGTCTATTTACCATTTAAATGTCTTTGAGATTGCCGCTTTGACTGTGAGAGACTTTTCTTGCATTGCAAACTAAAAATATTTAATTAGCTCCACAGACTCGTTATTATGATTCCCCTTTTTTGTATTAAATTAATTATTTATTTACTGTGTGGGGTCGAGTCAACCCTTTATTTCATAAATGAAATATAATTATCACTAACGCGGTATATAGGTACTACCCGTATTGCTATTAAAATCAATTAAGAATATTGAATTAAGTAAACATTAAATAGATTCTTGTCCAGTTTAAAATAACAAATTAAATATCAATCAATTATTATTGCTAATGTTTGTTATTTGAAGTTTAAACAAAAATTAATGAAAAATAAATAAGTTCAAAGACACAGCATAGGCGTCACATGTTTTGAAGAAGCTAATCAACATTAATATATTTTTTCTAATTATTTTTCTAAACAATATCAATAAGACCAATTTCAAATAATAACAAAAATAAATGTAGATACAGCACAGCAGGGTGTATGTATTTTAATGGCCTAGTCCTCCGTACGTCTATGAATGAGGAAAAAAACGTCTTCTTCTGGGAAACTTTAAAGATTGAAACAAAACTTAAAGGTCGATGGGGTCATTTCAGATAATTTATTTATCGCAATTTAATTCAATTTAGCGTCGTCTTCATTTATTATGGAAACTATGCAATTTCGTAACGTAATTTGCCCGAATTAGTTGATTTTTCAATTTTTAGGAAAACTGAGGGCTGTGTTTACATCATGAAGCCACTTCTAGCAATATTTTTGATCGGCTACGCATCCTCAATTCATGCAATTAGACCTCAAATTACGGTTACGTAAGTATTTTCAATTTTTCTTTCACCTTTTCAATAAAACCAATCAGAGATCAGAAATAATGTAAATCGCAGCGCAGGTTAATAACACTTCATCACTGATTGCATGCAAGAAATTTACGTTTTGTTTTTCATTTACGCTTTCGTTTTATTTTACAAAAACAAGGTCTTTGGACTCTCATTATTGACCTTTAAATTTAAAAATACTGAAATTATAAAGGTAGGCAGCAGTTTTTTTTTAGTGTTCAATTCAATAAATCAATAAAAATGTATTTTTAAATTTATTACAACCGCAACTCGCCATCTGTTTCGTGGGGATAAAAGAGAACAAATCGAGGGGACGGACCATCAGCTTTGAAGCTTGAAATATGCGAATGCGAAAAACCCGGGATCACGCATTAAGAATTAAAACCGAAACGGTAAAGGACCCCTCTGTTCCTGTTTTGCCTCATTAAAAGCCAACAGCACATGTTTTTTGTTTATAAGATCGCTAATGGGGGCATATCGATTAACTACGGTCTTATAGGGCAATAAATGGAAGCTTTAAAGGCGTTTAACATCTGAAGAAATGCCAACGCGATGGATTAATTTGGAAACTTAATGACCCGGCTTTGTCTAAATAATGTTTTCCGGTTTTGTGTGGACCCATAAAAATACTTTTAGGTTTAGGCATGTGATGGTTTTTATTATTTATTTATAATTTTTTATATGTGGCTTATTCTGGTTTGGTGTAGGTAGGCATTATAATTTTTTTTATTATCATTGCGAACAAATCCGCTCATCGTTTCGGGCACTGAATCCAGCAGAGTCACGAATTTCTCAAAAGAAACAACTATATACAGGGTGTTTCTTATTTAATGTTGCGAAAAAAAGACACATTCCTTGGCTAAAAAAATCACCATTATTAACCGGTGTGTCCGTTAATGCACCGTTTTTGAGATACCTAATCATAGAGGGTGTCAAAAAAGATTATTTTTCCAGTTTTCTTAAAGATATCTCGGGAACTGTTTAGGATATATATGCAGAACTCCAGCTTTTGTAAATATCTTACGCATTGATATTAGCTACCTTTTTATTAATGGTAATTGATAATAGTTTTCGTACGCCAGTGGTGGAGATTTTAGGGTTGGAGGTTTTTTGCTCCTTTATATCTAGGGTAATATTGAATTAACAATTTAAAATCGCATTTTAAACCGCCAATATTTTCTACATAAAAAGGTACTCGTGGTCATAGCGTGTAACGTGAACCGTTATCGAGAAAAACGGCAATTTACGATGAAAAACTCGCTTTGGAATGTTTCAAAACATTTGTCGGAAAATGAAGGGCAAAAAGGCCAATGGCGCATGAAAGAACTGGATTGGTGTTAAAAATGTGTCTTCTATAAAATTATATTATGATATATGTACAAAAGCTGAGTTCTGTATCTCAAACGGTTCCCCAGATATCTTCAAAAACCTGGAAAAATTATATTTTTTTTGACATCCTGTATCTCTCAAAAACGGTGCGTTTCCTGGCGCGCGTTATTATTAATGGGAAGGTTTTTGTTCATTTTTGACCAAAGAGTCTGTCATTAAATTGTTTCGCAATCTTAAAGTTACACCCTGTATACTTTGTTCTATACTTTTGAAGCTTCGTGGTCTATCGGTGTGCATAAGCTTAGCGCATTAATGGAATTAGAGCTCCATAAAATATAATTTTTTCTTCAGTTCGTCGAAAAGTTTAGTGCAACTTTAATTGTTGCATTTTTCACAATAAACAAGAAAATGTCATCTATCTGAGATGAAAAACTCCATAAAAAATCATCATTCAACACGTTTTCAGGGACAGTTTTTACATAACGCGCGATTTGAACATCTGGCGATTTTTCGATCAATCCATCAGTGTTTCTTTTTTCGCTCTCAGATCTTACTGCCTCGAAGTAAAATATTTGCTTTTCTAATATATGTTGTTCATGAAGTATTAACTACATCTTCTCCTCTTTGGATTCATATTTTTCTGTTTGCTTGTGCCTTTTTCTCAATGAGCACTAACTAAGAAGACAAGCTCAAAGAAAAACTGTTCTAATAGCATTACCACAAGGGCTTTTATAGTCATTTTCTTCCTAAAACGAGGTTTGAACACCTTTTCGGAGATACGTCCATGTTTTTATTCATTGTTCAAATCTTCTTTCTCAATAATAATCTTTGCCTTTATTGCCCTTCGTGAAGTTGTCTTATCAGCTATTTTTTTTTTGTTTGCCTGCATCTATTTTTCACTTAAGGAAGAAATTATTTTGTGCAGTAATTTGTTGACAGTCTGCTACAGGCCGTACAACTAAAGGAAAATAGTTCTTAATGAAGTATCATCAAGATTTCTTACCTGAAGTTTAGACATTTGTAGATTTTTCGAAAATCTGTCTAAATGCTTTCTTCTTCATATCCCAAATTTTCCCTTCAGCTTCGATTCTTACTTTCCTGTTTGCGTGCATCGTTTTTTTTCAATAACAAAGGTTCGCTTAGTGTCGATATAGTCATCTGCTGATCGGGTAGTTTCACCCTGAAGCTCTGCTGCCTTTTTCTCAATAAGTACTAATCAAGAAGAAAATCTCAAAGAAAAACTGTTCTAAAATAATCACGACCATAAAGTGCTTTTACTGGCAGTTTCTTCCTAAGCGAGGTTTGAACTTTCCGGAGATTCGTCCATACGTTTTTTCTTCATCGCCCAAAGATCTTCTTTCGACCACAATCTTTGCCTTTCTTCTCGAAGTTTTCTCATGAGCTATGATGTTTTTTTCTTTCTGTTTGCCTGCATATCTATTTTCATTTAGAGGAGAGAAACTTTTGTCTTTGGTAATTATTTCCTGAGTTTTCTGCAGCTTCGTTGCCGTTTTCGCAATAGGTCGCACAACGAAAGGAAAATAGTTCTTAAAGTATCATCAAGATTTCTTACGTGAAGTTTCGTCATCTGTCGACTTTTCGAAAATCCGTCCGAATGTTTTTCTTCATTGCCCAAATCTTCATCCTCAAAAATCTTCCCTTCAGCTTGGATTCTTACTTTCCTGTTTGCGTGCATCGGTTTTTTTTTATAACAAAGGTTCGCTTATAGGCATCTGCTGCGATCGGGTAGTTTCACCCTGAAGCTCTGTTGCCTTTTTCTTTATAAGCACTTATTGGTATTAGGCATTCTATGGTATACTCTAAGCACTAATCAAGAAGAAATCTCAAAGAAAAACTGTTCTAAAAGAATCACGACCATAAAGTGCTTTTACTGGCAGTTATTTCTTCCTAAGCGAGGTTTGAACTTTCCGGAGATTCGTCCATTTTACGTTTTTTCTTCATTGCTCAAATATCTTCTTTCTCAACCACAATCTTTGCCTTTCTTCCTGAAGTTTTCTCATCAGCTATCATGTTTTTTTCTTTCTGTTTGCCTGCATATCTATTTTTCATTTAGGGAAGAAACTCTTGTTTTTAGTAATTATTGCTGACAGTTTTCTGCAACTTCGTTACTGTTTTTGCAAACAGGCCGCACAACGAAAGGAAAATAGTTTCGTCATCTTGTCGACTTTTCGCAAATTCGTCTAACGTTTCTTCTTCATTTATGCCAAGCAAAAGAGCTCTCAAATTACCAGATTCTGACAAAAATAATAACGGAAAAAATCGCATATTTTTTGTATTTTTGCTATTAAAGAAAAATTGATAGAGAAATGTAAATCCAATGGACGAATTCGTGCCAATGGACGAATTCTAGAGAATTAAAATGCGAAGAAAATGAGAGCTGGAGCAACCCGATCGGCTTATTATTAAGGGAGAAACCCTAAAAAAAAAGAAAAAAAGCGTTTTTTTTTTACAAAAATTCGTAACGTCGCTATGTTTTAGTTGTATAGTACAGGCTCTTTGCGAGATAGTCGACATTGACAGGCACTTCCTGTGTGCAAAACCGAGACGCTGTCGGATAATTAATTAGTTTTTGTATAATTGCAATGAGAAGTTCTTCATAATGATATTTTGCAGCGAGGCTTGATGTTCTGATTTGGATGTTCTGAACGGATTTGGATAGTAGAAGTGTTCAGCAAAACGTCAATCTTCGTTTTCTATTTAAATGCTGAAAAATTGGTAAAAATTGCGTGCAAATATTAAGGAAAACGGCATTAACGCAAACTGCCGAGCGCGCGTTAGTGGTTTTGGGGATGAGGAAAAGCGCATAAAGATAGTAATAGACCCCTTGCTTAGTCTAATTCCCCAAATGTGCATCCTCAACAACAATATATTTGCCTTCCATTCTCTTCATGAAGTTTAATCTTCCCTTCAGCTTGGATTTCTTACTTTTCTGTTTGTTTGCATCAGTTTTTTTATTAAATAACAAGATATGCGGCTTATTGGATAATGTCATTCTTTCACTTTGCTTGATGAGCTTATCTGGGAAAAATCTCTACATGTGGTGATTTTTTAAGAATATACCTATCTTTATGTTTTCTGTATTAACGGAACACAGGCGTGACCAGAAACCTTGGGGTTTCCAAACTGCTCAAAAAAAGATCAGAGGGAATATAATTAGAACTCGTGGTTGGACCACTGAGAACCCGACAGTCATTTTTTTATTTTAAATCGTAAAAAAACTCCAAGAAAGAAAGGAACAATTATTTAAGAATTTCCCAAAAAGTTATTCTGACTGAAGTTAATATTGTTTTTTGCTCTTGTACCAAAATAAATTTTATTGGATCCACTTTGAATCTGCTTTTATTATATAGAGCAAGAGGTAGAGCTTATTTTTTTTATTAAACTTGAAGTGGATTTTATGTTGAAAGCAACTCATCCATACCTCCAAGACTCCAACACTATTATAAGAGCGGATCTCAATAATGTAATTCCTCAAGAGGTTTCTGCTATCAAAAAGTTATTAATACAAACTGTAACCGATCAGTTAATAAAAAAAATTAAGAGTAATTTGATAGAACCAATTAGTGAGAACTATTACAGTTGCTTCATGCAAAGTGAATATTTATTTATAGCACAAGAAGCCAAAATACGCCGCTTTACTATTGCATTTCAAATAAAATAATTTACGGCGCTGGCGCTGGCGCCTGTAATTATACCTACTTCTTCTTAGCTTACAAGTCTTGAATAAATGATGAAATGTAGAATGCTGCAGTTATAATTTCACTTCAGATGCATTGAAAATTTGCCTGTAATATCGTAGACGATTAAATAGAAATAGAGTTCGTTTACCCTTTGACTCGACTGGACATTTTCTTACACAAACATTCGTCTGGAAATAGTAGAAGAAAAAAAAACAAGGACACAAGAAGAGCATGGGAAATTTCTTATGTCATACTCGCAAAAATATATTATTTATATCATTAACATTACTCTACAAAAATTCTATTATTAACTAACTCATAATAATTATTTTATTTTTAGATTGAGGTAATATGAGCCTTTCTTACTTTTTTTACTTCGGTGTTTGATTTTTTTATTATTAGATTTAATTTGAGCAAGGTCGTTTTCAAAATAGATCTTTAATCTTCTCAATCTGCGGCGAAGATGTAGGAATCTAATTGGCCAGTCGTTAATGATTATATTTTTAATAAGTTTTACGTTGACCGCGCAATAAAATGTCTTAATTGCTTTATTGCTCATCATTGAGACTGAGGGATGGTTATTGACGAATAAAAACACTTTCATCTGGTTTGAAATCTCCAATGCGTTATTTATTTTATTTATTCTCACGATTTCTGAATTTGCGGTCTCTTTGCTGATGGTCGATATGGCGCACTTTCGGGATTCCCACATTCTCATGTGTATATTCCGAATTAGCATTACAAGGGCTATTCGAAAAGTCATCAACAAAATTTTTTTGGAAAATCTTGTCCTCCTTATCAAAGGGTCATTCAAGACTAAATACGACGTATAGGTATAGATAAATGCCAGATTGGGGACATCGAGGCAAGTCTAAATCTACCACTCTTTTGCCAACAAGGTAAAAGATATGCAGGCGGGGTATCTTCTGAGTCTTGGCTTAAATTTTAAAAGGGGATATCTTAATTTGCAACGGTTTGATGAAATCCAACAAAGTTAAGCAGAAACACTCTTCTACGGAGGCACTTTCAAGACTGGCAAATTGCAAATCCAGGACCGTACTTGAAAAGAAATTGTATGAGCACCTTTTTGACAGAAAAATACATTTTCTGATCGACTTTCGGAAAAAAAAACGTCATCGCGGATTCGGAAAGTAGAGTAAAATTCTATTAAATGAGCTTTGAGCTTCTTAAATCGAACGAGACACTTCGACCAGTTTCGCAAAATAAGATTTCAGTAGGTAAGAACTTACATCTGCCTTAACTTTTTTTTTTTCGCGGAAATTGTTGATCAATTGTTTCTCATGTTCCTCAAAATTCATTTGAAATCATTTCAAAAGCTGAGGTAAGTACTGCGAATTTATGGGATAGCCTATTACCAGAATTTTGAAAATTTAGAAACCAGTAGGGCCGCGTAATTGAAGAAAAATTGTTCCATTTTTTTTTCAATAGAAAAGGACATTTTCCGATCGACTTTCGGAAAAAAACGGCATCGGATTCGGAAAGTACAAGAAAAATGCCATGAAATGAGCTTCTCAAATCGTGCACGGGACACTTTGACGTGCTTCACAAAAATAGATCAAAGCAAGAACTTATTGCACCTGCCTAAACTTCAATTTCCAATTTTTTTTTATCGTACAAATTGTTTCTAACGTTCCCTTATAATTCATTTGAACTCATTTCGAAAGCTGAGGTACTGCGGATTTACGGGATAGCCTATTGCCAGAATTTTAGATCTAGCAGTAACCAGGGCCGTACTTACAGAAAAATTGTTGGCATTTTTAAATAAATGCACATTTTCCGATCTACTTTCGGAAAAAGTCACATTATATTCGGAGAGCACAGCAAAAATGATATGAAATGCTTCTTAAATCGAACGGCACATTTCGAAAGCTGCACAAAAATAGAAAAAAATAGGAACGTTGTATGTATACCTAATCTACTGCATGTTTCAATCGGTTTTTGTGAAGCCATTCAATTCAAGAATATCATTCCCTAGCATTTTTCCCGTACTTTCCGAATCTGATGACTCTTTTTCTAAAATCGATCGGAAAATGTGCTTTTCTTAAAACAAGTGAATCATTCTTTTGCAAGTGCGGCCCTGGCTACAAGATTTAAAGTTCTGGCAATAGGCTATCCCGTAAATTCCGTAATACGACAGCTTCTGAAATGGTTTTCATCAATAAATTTTGAGGAGCATTAGAAACAAATTGCGCGGAAAAATTGGAAAATTGAAGTTTAGGCAGGTACCGAGTTCTTATTATGTTCTTAAAACGCGAGTCTTCCAAAAAAGGAAATTTCCTACAAAAAAAATTGTGAAAGTATAACCAATTCTGGCGCACAACTTCCAGGGGCGTCTGGAGTATCCCCCAGAGAAAAAGAGGTCCTGGTTTTTCCGGAAAATCCTCCCCAGATTTTTTCTTCGGAAAAATTGTGTAAAATAGTATAGGTATAGTCGTGTTTTTTTAATAGTGTATGATACACCACTCACCACTAACCACTAACAATGAAAGTGTCGCACCCCAACATTTTGCTTGAGGATACTTTCGATATTTTTAAGGTATTTTGTTTTTTTTTTTGCATCAGCTGCCCTTAATTTCTTTATATCTCTCTTTTATTGGATTTAAACTAAAAAAACTGCAAAAAAATCTTATGGGTGGGGTGATATGTGAAAGGGGTGCAAAATCACTCAATTGTTTTGATCTCCCAGTTTTTCAGATAAATTTTTCTTGTGTATTTTGATGAAAAAAATTTGGAGCTTGATGTCTGCATGTTCTTCAAACGGTTTTGATATTTTCGGATTTTCTCGCCGACAGATTGATCGGAAAAGATTCAATTTATCGAAAGGCCATTATAGAAGTGCCTCGGTAGAAGAGTGTTTTTCTGCTAAATTTTGTTGGATTTCATCAAACCGTTGCAAAGATATCGCCGTTTGAAATTTAAGCCAACGCATAGAAAACATCCCGTATCTTCGTACCTGCTGCAAAAAATTGTCATAGATTTATAAAAATTGCCGCCTCCCCCCTCCTCTCAAGAAGAAATGTCTTCCTAAGGAAGGGCAAAAAGCAATTTCTTGTGGGTAAAAATTAAACACCAATAGATATGTGTCTTATTTGTTAGATTAGGTAAATTCTGCTGCACCGGGGGGTTTAGTGGTGGGGAATATATCCCCCGCGGATGAGGGGGGTTCGAGCGAAAATTTTTGAAAAAACAAGTGCGAAAATATTAATCACACTAAGCAATACTGCATTCATACTGGTAGGAGTACATTTTTGCGTTACGTTTGATGGACCACGGGCCGCCATACAATATAGATACAGAGAGTGTTTCACCAGCAGACACCCATAATTTTACTCACACAGTTTCCCTGCAAGGGGGTGTATCACATTACCTTCTTGGAGTTTTTTTTTTACAAGAACTTACAATTTTTTTTTATAATAACTTTTTTACCATTAGGTGTACCAATAATTATCCGTGATATTTTTGAGAAAAATTTTGTATAGGGTAATCTACCACAGGGTGGTCTACTCCCGAAATAGAAGTTAATTTTAAAGATAAAAAATTGAAACTTTGAGGATTTGTGGGTTATTACTATAGGATCATAGAATGGCAGTTTAATTAATTTTTGTTCGTTCGGCCACCAGCGGTAAAAAAACTGTAATTTGGTAGTAAAGTGGCAGAAAAAATTGATTTTTCTTCAATACATCGGTAGAATAAATCGATCAATTAAATCAAAATCGCTGAAAATAGGTAAATATCGAAAGCTTTTAAATAAAATACATAAAATATGGAAATGTCAGGTATAGTGATTGATATACGGTAGTAATAAAAGTGTCCAAGATTCTCTCAAGAGGGTAGATATAGCCATAAATTCTAAGTAAACATTCGTATAGAAGAGTACCCATTTGAGTTCAGTGTGGCTCACTACATTGGGCATTCTTCTGACTGTTTAAGGATTTATGATAGGTAATTACCTTCTTCAGATTGGCCACTTTCATCACTGCCATACATCAATCATTCTGACTGTCATTTCAATATTTTATTTAATTAAAGCCTTGTAATTAGTTTTTTTAATATTTCTTTTCGGCGTTTTTGATTTTATTTATCGATTTTGTACTTTTAATACTGATTTTTTTGAAGAAAAATCGATTTTTTTTGCCATTTTACCACCAAATTAGTTTCTTACCACCAGTGGCCTAACGAAAAAATATTAATGGCTTTCTATCAATTATCACGTCATGAATCCTCAAAGTTTCAATTTTTTATCTTTAAAATTAATCTCTACTTTGGGGATGGACATAACGTGATGGACCAACCTGTACATAAGTACATACACCAAACTTCTATGTATCAAGCTATCAAGAAACATATTTGGATATACATAAATGACTTTTTTTCTACCAGTGGCGTTCATGTAAAATTTTAGTTGATTATTCTTGAAGGAAAAATATTATCCGCCACTGCTTTTTTCTAAAAATGAGAACTATTTTTGAAATCATCATACATTTCTGAGGCAGTAAAGTTTCTTTATTTTTTTCGCCGATACACCGTCTCTTCTTGTAAAAAAATGAGAGCCATTTTTCAATAAATTAAGCAGAAAAGTGGATTGAATTTTATTTGAAAACCTTATGCCTCAACCGAAAAAAATATATAACTAGAAATTGAACATATTTGCGCAGAAAACGAATGAGGACTTCTAAAATAGTTCCCATTTTTGGAAAAAGGTAACAGTAGCGTACCTGACTGATCTCATCTCTTCGAATACGTTTTTGTTTAGAGTTTCCTGCAAGTTTTTTTTCAAGAAATTTTAGCTTTGGATTAGTTTTTCCGCACAAGAATCCAAAACTGATGTTCTATTTTTAATAGGAGCTACCGTTTTTAAATTATGAATTTTTGAAATTTTGTATCGAGTTTTTTTTGGGGGGAGGGACGATATGGGTATACAAAAAATCTTCAATTCGCATTCGAAAATTACATTTTTTTTTTAATCGTTCTTCTCCTTTTGATATAATGTAATTTATTGCGTACGTAATGTTTTTTTATGGACGAATTTATTCCACTTTTTTACTACCCCCCGTTTCCCCTTTAACTCAATAATAATTTCAACTGACAGGAGCCCTTAATTTTACATAAATTCTACCAACACCCAACTCTGCAGTGAATTGAATTTTTGTTAATATACTTTGCAGAAATGAAGATATACGAGATGCAATTCTGCAAGTTGTTAATGTGGTTAGAACGACCGAAGACAAGCTGGAGAGGCACGAATACAGAGAACGAGTTTTGGGAGAAAACCTAAAAAAAGCCCTAGTCTCGGTCGATAAAAGAATAAAACTCTTAGATCCTTTCAAAGGAACCATCGGGAGAATCGACGAACGTCTTGCAACGGTCGAGACCATTCTGATGCAGAAAGAAGAACAGCAACAGAAGACCTACAACGCCATCGAGGATATCCAAAATAATTTACCGCAAATAATGGAACAACTCAAAAACGAGATCATCGAAAAAGTAATAAGTAGGTATGTACCACCTAAAAGCCAATTAACGAATTAAATTTTTTCCAGCTCTCGAAGCAAATACAAGCGTTACCGGCACCGTCGCCAGATGCCGTCACCAAGAAAGATTTTGAAAAATTAGAGAAGCAAATGTTGACTAAACTAAACACTGTTGCAAGTTCGGTGGATAAAATGGAAAAAGAACTGGACAAGATCAAGGAAGACAACAAGAAGATGCAAGATATCAACAATAACTCCTCTCAGAATCTGGAGAAAGTGAAACGTCAACTCGATAACAGTGAACAGTTACTGGCTAGATACGAAAATAAACTGGCAGAATATAATAATAAGATTCCGGACATGCAGTCGGAAAATTATAAAGAAGCAGACTGGAAAGATGGTTTCCAGCAAGGTAGGTTTAATTAATTTTGCACCTCGTCGCTTAAAATCCTTTCCTTTTAACACGACCTCTCACGATGCGCATTTCTTTCACAAAACCCATGTGCCCAAGCCGCAGAGATATGTGATTATAACGTCATAATTTGGCCGCTGCATGTCGTCAGCAGCCTGTGAGCGACATCTAAAATATGTCACCTACTCGCGTTTTTACCTAAATTTATCCCGTAGTAAAAATAACCAATTAATGACGTCAAAAAGACGTAAATTTACCTCAATTTTATGACGTCGGCGTATTTTAACGTGAGAAGCTTATATTAGACCAGAGCTACAGTTCTTAGTTCTTCCTTCTTCATGAAATGAAAAAAATCCCAGTCAAACCAAAACACTCCTGTGCTAATTGAATTTCACTTAAACAAGAGGCCGCGATCTACAATTTCATGTCCCTTGTTGGCCGCGGCGAACAGGCCGCTAGTGCGCGGTGGCTCTAAGTAGCTTTATTAAAGATCTTAGATTAACGAGTCTTATAATACCGGCAGTGTTAATTGAAAATTTTATTATTTTAGCATTGGAAGTTCAAAAAAGCCACGTCGCTCAAATTTTATCAGACGTCAAACAAATATACACTAAAGTTAATGTTCTCCCAAGCAAAAAAGACTTGGAGTCTGCTCATAATGCAACTTTGGACTCAATAGCAGACCTGAAGCAAAGCGTTCCTCAACCTGCCCCTTCACAAAATATAAACATCGGTTCGATTGAAGAAAAAATAAACGATCTGAAGACCGACAACCAGCAGAAGCACAGCGAAATCGTCAAATCCCTAGGGAAAATATCAGAAAACGCCCAATCCCTTTCGAAAAACTTGGGAACGAGCTACGAAGAGCTAACAAAAGAAATCCAAAATCTCGGAAACGTCGATAAAGTCATGATGCAGACTGCCGAAAGTGTTCTGGAAACCAAGAGGAGACTCGAGTACGGGGTCCATCAAATTTTATCTGAAATCAATTTATCGATTAAAGGAAGCGTTAAAGATATCACAATGGCTATAAATAACAGGTACGACTTATAGTTTAATGGATCAAATTTTTGATCAGGTATCTGAAAAATAATTAATTATCATTTAACAGGTTCGATATATTTGAAATGGCGGTGTTAGATGAGGAGAATGGTGCCCTGGCAAATATAACATCGAAAATCCGGGAAGATATCGATCAAGTCTGGAGACAGATTGGAGTTATGCATCAACAAATGAGCGCTACTTCTGACACTTTGAACAAGTTGCAGAATCAAACGGATTCTTACGTTAACGGATCGTTAGATATCATGGATAATATGCAAGCTAAGGTCAGTTTCCAGTTCTTTTTTTCTTGTTTGATCCTCAAGTAATATTTTTCAGGTTGGAAAGATAACACAAAGGATGAACGAAGTTGATGAAAATCTCAATTACCTACTCGGAAAATTATCATTGGTGACTCAGGAGTTCAATAAAATAAAAACCGGCCTAGGTAAAGCTCTGGATGAGCTGAAGGGCAATTTTAAAGCTGTGGATGATCGAATAATCCAAGATGAAAATAATCGACCTCGAAAGGTGCAGTTAACGAGTAATGAATTTTATAATTAATGCTTATTTAAGAACAATATTATTGTAAGATTTTTTAGTTTTGTATGGATCGATGTATTTAAGAATTAATCTTATGTTTTGATTTTAATTAGAATAATTAATAAATCTCATAATAATCAATACTCTTGTTGATTAAGGGTATCAATCAGGAGTTAATTATTGAAGAGTAGATAAGTAATGAGAAGCTATCCACCCTTCAAACCTTCCCCGAATTTCTACTAACTTATTTCAGTGTATTTAATTTAATATAAAATTATTGTAAACCAAAAAGGGCCAGGAATTATATAATAAAAAATTAATATTAATGTTTATTTCATTTATGCAAATGATGCGCCTAGGTACAATAGAATGTAAGATCGGCTACAATGCAGCCAACCTAACAGATTTAAAATCTTCCATACCCTTCAATTGGTACTCAGTACGTCGTACATACACAAGATCAGTTTTTTTAAGTTTTACCCACAGATTTTATTTGTAATTTTCAAACAATCAAAAGTAATATCTCACTATAATTTAAATATTATATTGATATGCAAGAATATTATTTTCATTTTAAAAATCACACTTTTGGACAAAATTGCTTGGTACCTTCGTTTCTCCTTTATGAATTTTGATTCCTTTTTAAGACCTAATCGTTTCACTCAATTATTTTTTTGAGAAGGGGGTTCAATAATTATAATTCAATAAAAAAAGTCTGTCGATCATAAAAAATATTCCATGAAAGAAGAAACACTCAAAAAATTTAAAATATTTGTAATAATAACAGAGCAATTATTACACTTTTGTTGTTGGGAATAAAAATTTATTTTGTGTTAACAAAGAAAAAAAAATGAGATTAAAAAATAATAATTTCTTTGGCAAGGTTCTTCAGTCATTTTTTTGGGGGGCGATTAGTGGGAGTAAATTTAGTATTGCGGTACAAATTTTTACATCGCAACAACACAAGTGTAACTTTATTCGTGAGCTAATTAGGGGGGGTGGGGGCTATAATCGATTATATAAATAAATCTGTGAGCAAATTAAAAAACTAATCACAAAACAAATAATATGTACAGAATGCAATAATATAGTGGCAGTGTACTAATTCTCAAACCCAACATTACACTTTTATTAAAATTTAATCGAGCATTAGACGAAGAGGCAAAAATACAGCTGTTCTATCCTTATTTAAATAGCAGTGCTAAATCTCTGGCTGCACCTGTTCACAAAAACGCGTCTACATTATTTTACGAATTACAATTTTTTAATATAATATACGTTAAGGACGGATGGGTACAAAAAAGTCAAAATTTACGTGTGTGATCTTTCGGTTTTATTTAAATTCAGCCATTCAGCTCCATAAATTTGTTTTAAAGCTTGCGCGAAAACAGCGATTCGAATTGCGAATTCTTCAAGTTACATAATAATATGTTATTTTATTATTTAAGCCGTATTTTTGCCAGACTTGAAATATGCATAACAATACACTATTTTTGTACAATTTTGATGGAAAAAGGTCACACCCACAATGACCTGATAATCAATCGAATTGGTTTTGATGTTCAATTTATTAAATCTAGGTAATCTATTAAAGGCAGTAGAATTTGCCCGTAAAAGCTAAAAAAATCTAAAAATTATCAATTAAATCTTTGAAAAAGATCCACGATGATCTTATAAATCTCCAAACTTACATTTATTGATATACTAAGCTGACACAATTTTTTAGAACAGTATACATGTCACTAAACTAATAAAAATAATAATTTAATAATCACATTAATACTCAAATTATTAATTTCGTTTTGATATTTATTTATTTACAATTTAATTTTAATTTTTGCTCTCTTATTTATTTCTAAAAAAACAAAAAAACACTCACAGGTAACTCTCTACCTCTCCCTCCTTGCCACGGTGTATGTCAAAGGGGGTTCTACTTTTTTAAGCGACAAAATAATTGTCAAGTCATCAAGAATTCTGTCTGACTTTATTTAATTTAAAAATCCATTACAATGACATGTTTCAGGAACTAAATATTTTTCAAACTTTTGGTTCAAAAGGTTTTTTGTTAATTTTGAAAAGATGATAACAATTTTTGGGTTTCTCTATTTTGTCATCACAGGTGACTTTGAACTGTCAATTTTCCGATCATAAGTAGATTAGAATATTCAATTTTTGAGGAAAATTTTGATTGTATAAAGAGGCATTCCACGACAAATCGAACGTTTGAAAATTTTTGATTTCCTCAATTTTTCGACATTTTAGTACCCCTCAAAAGAACCTTTCCGGCAAATTTTGAGATTTTTTTGACTACTTGTTCAATAAATTATCAAATTTTAAAAAAATCGCATAGCTTTCTTAATAATAATTTCCAAATTATAGCTTTCTTTGTTTTTAAACTTTTGCTTTCTAATGACCTTAATAGAAAAATTACAATTTTTTAAAATGTTTTTGATTAAGATTTTTAAATCGTGCTTTTGAAACTGAGTATCTTACGATTGTTTTGAATTTTTTCAAACTACTAGGTATTCTTTTAACAACTTTTAAAACCGGTTTTGTCTTGTTCCCTCCATAACTATTTTTTTTTATTTTTGAAAAAAAAATTCTCTATAAATCATTGTATTATAAACCTTTTTTTACTTATTTTAAATTGATTCGAATAAATTTCAACCATTACTTTGTAGAATCTCCGCATACTGATGGAGGATAAATAAAACACTATAATGTTTTAAAATATGTCGAAAATGCTACTTTAAAAGTAGCAAAACTCGCAAAACATTTATAATATCCAGCATTATACAGTAGAAATAAATAAGAACGTTTTATAATAATTGTTTGTAAATAGACTTAACTAGACAGGAGAAAAATCGCTACTACCTAATTATGATTTATAGAAAAATTTCTTTTTTCATATTTTCAAAAATCTAAAATAAAAAATAGTTATTATGGAGAGCCCACGACCAAACTAGTCTTGAAGTTGTTAAAAGAATATTAGTTTGATATATAAAAATCTTAAACAAATTGCAACTTACAAAAATATGATTTCAAATGTCAAACTCAAAAATCTTAATCAAAAACATTTAATTTTTTTTATTTTTGTATTTTTTCTGTGAAGGCCATCTAAAAACAAAAAAAGATTTAATTTGGACCATTATTAAGAAAGTTATGCGATCTTTTTTAAATTTTATATTTATTGAACAAGTAAACAAAATCTCAAAATTTACCAAAAAGGTTTTTTTGAGAGGCATAAAAAAATGTAAAAAAAGAGGAAATCAAAATTTTTCAAACCGTCCGATTTGGCCTGGAATGCCCCATGACCAAAACTATTAAAATTACAATGGGGTGTTCCAAAAAGTTAAGAAATGCTCAAATATCTCCAGAAATACACATTATTGAATCCAAAAAATGAAAAACTGTGTCCTTATTAATTTTAAAAGAGCTATCCAATGACAACAAACGCAACCCCCCATCACCACCCCTTGTGGGGGAGCGAGGGGAAACCCGCAATCATTTATATGAATTAGTCTGATACATTTTTTCAAATTCATGACAGATAGCGCTGTAATCACAAAGATTTTTTTCGAACGAGTTCTTTTAGGTAAAAACAATGCAGTAGTGTTAACCCCCCCCCTCTCCCATCATGAGCATCATAACTTGGCGAAAAACAATATTTATAAAAAAATGAGGACGATTTTCGCGTTTGAAAATTGCCATACCACTTCCCATCTCTTCATAGTAGTGGGGGAGAGTATTAAATTTAACACCACTGAATGCTGTTTCTAACGATGAACCTTATTATTTTTCAACAGCGCCTTCTACGAATCAAAAAATTCAATCATGGATGATTTTGAAGTTGCGATTTTTTACCTTTTTAATGCCCAACGTATATTTTCAAAGATTGTTTCCAAACTTTTCGGACACCAGTAGACATTTATTTATAAAGAAATCACGCTATAATTTTTTTGGATTTAATTTAGGGCCCAAATTTAAGATCTTTATGAATTTAGCTCTAATAATTATTCTTTTGCGTGTTACTCGCTTATGATAACATGGTATGTTTTCAAACTTCATGGCTGATGACCATGTAAACACACACCCATTGTTTGTTTTTTTTTTAACTCTAATTCAAGACGATGATATTAGAAAAATCTTCTTCAATGGCCTTTGCACTCTTGTGCATTTAGCCCAGCTAATTTCGCTTTGGGTGGGAAATTCAAATTACTTCATTGTTTCCAGATATGACAAGTAAAAAAACTGTCAAATTCATATAATCAGCAGTCTAAAATTATTGCATCGTTCGAATTTAATTGTACAACTTGTAATAATGTTTCTTTCTTTTGATGCAAGAATTTTTTCACTCCCTTTTTATATGATGAAGAAATTCCAGCCTTTTGGAATTTAAAAAAATTTCTCATAAAACTTGTGGTTTATCAGATAGAGAATACCTTTATTGGATGTGCTGCCTACCTTCTCAGGTTGCTATAAATACACAGCACCTCAAATATAAATACAATAATTTTAGCAAAACTTTTTTCCCCAATAATAATTTATAATTCTTAAATTAATCAACTAATATTAATTCTTAATACCTACTCAGTTAAGAGTAGATAATATGAGAATGTTGTTTAAATTGCGCTTTTTTAATTAAATTGAAGATGTAGAAAAAAAAAATGTAAACACAAGAACCCAAAATTCCTCACGAAACAAACCATTAAAATTACATAAAAATAAAATGGCGAATTTACAAGTAGTTTTATAAAATTGTGCCAGCTCGGTAGATCGAGATTCTGTAATGTCTGCATAACGTGAAAACGAGAGCAGTTAATTTGGAATTAGAAAGTAACAGTACAATTCTAAATCGGTTCGAAGCTAGTTCGTAAATATGTGCAAAATTGTATGTATGTATTTAAAGCTTAATTATTTTTAAATCAAATACAAAAAATTACCTAAGTTATCGCATTTTTCCATCACATTTTACATTTTTTTTAATCATGTATCTATAATCTAAAGATCCATTCTGTTACACTAAGTCATACTCGTAATCATAAACAATAGTTCTTTTGTGTCAACTTTCAACAAATTGCAATTCTTTAGAGTGTTTTACTATCTAAACTGTACATTAGTAAAACTTGCATGTTCGACAGACACAACTATATAAAAAAAATGGAGGAAAAAATAAAATAAAAATTACATATATACAAAATAATATATTACATTATTGTACACGAAACAAATCAACATAAAATAACGCAACTGAACCTGTATTGTCTCTCATGTTAATTCATGCGTAATAATGAAAAAATAAAATCGAACCACAAACAGTAAAAATAAGAAAAAATAAAAATAAAAACAAATAAAAATAAAAATATCTGCCAATTTCAGCATGGATCAGAACTTTTTCAGGTTTCTTTAACTACATAATACACGTCGTCGTGGAGTGGAATTGTTCAAAGGGTAGCGTTATATTTCCCTTTATCTTCATTGGAAAAAAAACGAACCTGTGAAGAGATCCCACTAATTTAATAATTATTCCTATAATTATATCGATTATAAGTTCACATAATACGACTCCTTCCTTAACTTTAACGGGAGAAGAAATGGAATGAATAAAGGCCTACCTACAGAGCAACTAACAATTGTTAAAATAATGGGATCTCAACCCCGATTCGACAATATTATGTATTTTGATTAATCAACGTTCAAAAATTGGTCAAAATGTCTCAATCAAGATAATTAGAAATTTAATCGGTCAGTGTCGGTTTCATTGTTAGTGTTCAAAGATTTCATAATATCATACCCATGTCATCATCATCAAACTGGTTTGCTACAATTATACAGCAAAATCAGTGTGGAGAATTATTTCAAAATCGCTATCCTAAGATAAAAATAATGTTTTTTTTTACAGAAGTTTATGTAGTAAAATTTTTTTTCGATCTAATTCGAAAAGCATATTTACAAAGTTGAAACCCTACAACGGTTTCACAGCTATGGCGTTCTAATTATTATTATTTAAAATCTATGAAAGACTATATTATGGGCACATGCTTTAACCAGATCGGTCTTAGACGTCCATGCTGAAAAATGACATTTCTGAGTATTAAATATAATTATTTAATTAATAATAACAAAAACAATAATATGAAAGTTTTGAAATTGCTCTAAAGAGTGAAGGTGTCCCATTGGTTTGGTATACTTACAAATGTCACTTCGACATCTGCAAATATTAAATGTCAAATAATATTGTGTAAATAACAACGTGCAACATTCAAAGTGAAAAAATCAAAATCAAAATCGATCCCGATCGTTGAAAATTTACTCAATTTGCTACCACTAACTCGGACATCACAAAAAACAAAAAAAACAAAATAACACAAAAAAAAACAAGTGCCGAGTTCTCATAGCTTGCTTGAAACATCCATGAAAGTTAACAACAACACTAGCCGAACTAAAAAAATTGGTGTTTTCCTCCTTCTCTCTGGTCAAGATTACAAATCCGAGCCAGCGGTAGCAATATTAACAAGCACATCATCTTTAGTACCAGCGATTAATATTTATAGGAATGTTTTCAAGGCGTACAAAACAACGACGCTGTACCCTGTAAATGGCTTTCTTGTTGTCAAACAAATAAAACGACAGACGACGACGGGTCGCGAACACGACAACAGAACAAACAATGAGAAGGTCGTTGTATGTCGAATCAACGGACCGGCCAATGCGGGACAGGAAGGAGGCTGGAGGGCGGGGCGGAACGGACGACTAAATCTGGATATTGCTAGAGGGGAGGAAGACGAAATAGCATCAGTTCTCTTAACAACACACTGTATATACAACCCGTAGTTTTATCAATGCGTGAACAAACAAGCGGGCAATGACATTGGTCTTGTCTTATCATTATACAAGTGGCTACTTGAATAAATTTAAATTGTGTCACAAGGTAATGATATCAATGATAAAAAATTGATTTTTATCAAAACCGTTCAAAAATTGTCGCTATTATGTTCTTGATTTGTTTTCTTGTTTACTCAAATTTGCAAAAATGTTATATAAAATTGTAAATTAAAACATTTATCGCAAAATTCTACAAGTACCTGTCCTAGATGAACTGATAGATGAATGATGAATATGTCTGGGAGGCAATTATTTTATTGGTAATAAAGGTACCAATAATTCTAGCCAGCCCATTCAAATTGAATTTAAAAGCCTTCATGTGATGAAGAAGAAAAATAAGAATATTTGCCTGGAAACAACAATTTTAAAAATAACCAATCAAGGGGACCCTTTGAAGGGAATACTGACCTGAAAAAGCGAAAAAATGATTTGGAGTGCAGAAGAGTTTAAATGAATCTTCCCAAAATGTATTTTTTATCCTGTTTTCAGGAAACCCTGCTGGACAATAAAGATTGTTATTATAATAATATAAATGTCAATATTATAATTCTTCTTGAGATAAGAAGATCATTTACTACCATTAGGTACTAAAATAACATATATTTATAAAAAATGATCTTTTATAAAAACAGCCATGGAACTACAACTTCAACAAACAAAATTCGTTACAAATGGAAATATTGTATCCTCTGACCTCCGATTAAGCCAAATCATCAAAACTGATTAGTAGCTGGTAAAGAAAAAATCTTCATATTGTGAGGAATTACAAAAAAAAACAAGCAAAAGTTGTGATTATTCTGAAAATAAGTAAAAAATGCAAGAAAATAAAACAATACTTGAAGAGAACGATTTACAAGCAATCTTTTTCTTATAAAAAGAATCTGATGTTGGTTTGGGAAGCTAGTGAAGATTTCCTAGTGGACAGAATTTTTTGAACTACCATTATTGCTGTGCATGCTTTTTTTTGGGGGGGGGGGGGGGAAGAAAAAAATGAATAGGATTTGTGGTTATGACATAAAAGATGAAGAAAAAAAAAAGTTAGTGATTGTATTTTAGATGAGTAAAATATGTAAACAAATTTTGTGGTTCTGGCATAAAAGACACAAAAGTGTGCACTCAATTTTGTGGTGATGGCACAACATGCACAAAAATTTATACTTGTTGGGAAAAAAGAAGAACTTGAACAAAAATATTGTGTTTGCATAGGGGAAAATAGGAAAATGTGAACAAATTTAATGGTTATGGCACAAAGGTGGGTAAAGTCAGTAGGTGGGGAAGGTGAGTAGGTGGCTAGGTAGGTAGGTAACATAAGAAAGAAAAGTTTGTGCTTGTAATTTAGGGTAAAATAGTATAAAATGTGAACAATTTTTTTTGTGGTGATGGAACCCAAAGGTACAAAAAATGTGTACTTATGTGCTTAATTTTAGAGTGATGGCGCAAAATTTTGTACTGGTTAGGGGAAAAAGCACTTTTGTGCCAAGACATAAAAGTTTGTGCTTGCATTTTAAGCAGAAAATGTAAAGTATGAATGAGAGGGAAAATGTTGATGTAAAAAAATTCCCAGTCCACTTGAAGTAAAACATTTCAAATATACCTACTTAAATGAGACCTAGAAAGATTAAGGGAATTAGTGGAGCGAAGCTTCCTGTTTATGAATGAAAAATTACTTATCAATAACAAAAATTTGGGTTAAAATATCAAAACAACGAAATCTCTGTTTCAATATTTGACAAATTTTATAAAACTTTGCAATACATGTTTTAATATTAATATGAAGATTTATTAAATGCAACCGTATTTGTTTATTTTTCACTAAAAATAACTTCAATATTGATACACCTAATCTCGAAGGTTCTTGACTCTCGAGTGTTGAGGAAGTTTATTTAATTTAATAAAACATAAATACTTCAAGGTTTGAATTAAAATTAAAACACCTGTTCATCATAGATGAGAGTAATAAAGATCAATGCAAAATCCAACCTTTGCATGGAACATGAACATGAAAAAATAATGATAATGTTTTGATTGCATGAAATTTCAATAATTATTATTAATATTATTATTCATAGCCCACTTGTTTCTCAATGGTATCTAACAAAAATTTCAAGATCAAAGTCTCAAAAAATCAAAAAATAAGACCAGAGATAGACGACGCGCCCTGCAAGTCAAATGACAATATCAGCTTCAATAATTTAACTGCCGAATTATTTGATAAAATGTCCGAAATTGCATCTCGATGACTGAAACAAACAACTGAACAATAATAATTATTATTACGCTATAGGATCGTAGAACAAACGAATGCACAGCACCTATAAAACGCTTCAAAACCTCCTACACCCTAACGAATCAATTATTAATCAAGTAATGAATTAATCAATAACTCACGGAAACATAAATTTACGATCTTTATACAATGTACAACTATGTACATATTGTCGTTTAAATATTGTTTAAGTCTGTGCGTGTACACTATAAGACGTCGCGTCAGTGGAAGGCACTCGAACCACTCAGTGTTTAGACAGCGAGTGGCCCGAGTGCTTGCCCTAACTGCTGGTGCTGGCCATGGGACTGACGGGCGAGAGGGGAGTGCAGGTGGCGTCCCGCAGACAGCCGTTCAACGTGATCAGCAGCTTGCGGGAGCCCGCGTGGTTCCGGTGTTCGCACAGCCAGACCCCCTGCCAGGTGCCCAGGTTCAGCTTGCCTTCCGTTATCGGGATGGTCAGGGACGAACCCAAGAAGCAGGCTTTCACGTGCGCCGGCTGCACAAAAAAATCACAACATGTTAAATTCTATAAATAACTACTAATTACATATTCATCAAATAATAAACAATAAATCTTAAAATATTGAGAAAGTATGGGACAAATTTTAGCCTGCAACAGATCTGAGTTAGGTTATGTTTAATTTATGTGAGGTTAGGTTTTCAACAAAAAGCAACATTAAATCCCCTTATCCAACAATAAACAAAAAGGGTTGACTTAGATTTAACCGGGTATTTGGAGAATTTCAATTGATAAAAGAATTTGAACAATAAACAGAAGACCAATCAATTATTTCATTTACGTAATTACAGTAAAAATTCAAAAGACATCTTCTTCTTTAAAGTTTATGGTCTTAGGTTTTACCAAGCTATTTTAGTCAGAACTAAAAATAACAAAATCCTGTCAAACAAGAAAAAAGATATAAATATTGATATTTTTAAAAATTAAAGAATAAAGAAAGTAACAGTTCTGTAGTTTTTCCTACAAGACAAGATAACTTCTGTCAAAGCTGTCAAAGGATTATCGTACATTTATCTTTTGAATTAGAATTTTTATTTTCTCAATTTACTGAAACGGTTTTTTTTTGTACAATCAACAACACCTCATATATTAGACCATAGGATGAAAAAAATGCAGATGAGGCTGGGTTGGAAAATAGGGACACCATGTATTTACAAAAGCACCTCTGAAAATGAATATATGCCACTGTATTTATCTTCGACTATTTTTTTTTTCAAAGGAGGGAATATCGGTCTTAACTATGTAGGTAAGACTAAGTCTATAATTACTAACTCCAGTAATTATCGACTGTGAGAACTTGCTCATATACCCAGCTTCAAGTAAGACAATTTAGTAGTAGTATAGAACGACACAACCAACCAGAACAAGCCTGGGAATCGAACTCAGTCTGAGGCAGTTCAATGGCTTAGTAGGCTGCACCTCCAAGCTGAAAAGCTACTAAGTGCAATTACAGCCAAAAAAACTTCACAATGATAAACATTGTTCCACATTTTCCTCTTTGCTTGCGTAAGCTACCTTTCCCATTTATTTCGTATTCAACGACAATAATTATGTGATAAAATGCAAAAACTACAATAAAAACATGAAAAAACCTTAATTCGCCCGAAGAGAGGGCTTGTTTTCACCATCATAGCGAAAATTAATTTTTTTAATGAATCGCATTACAGGATCAAATTAAATCTGACACAATGACAGGTCATTTTGAAATCAGTGATTATCAAAAAATTACGTTCCTGCAACCGAGAGCCCGTCTTTTACCCTTGTACCTTTTATCATTTTTTAAATTAGGTCCCTACTCGAATTTTCATAACTTTCGTATTTTGTGAAAAACGAGAGGTCAGTGTCAGTGGAGTCAGTGGATGTATATACTTGGAAACGGGTGGTCTCGTTACAGTCGAGCTCCAAGGAGAAACGCCAGCATTCAACTCAAATAAATTGTACTTGTCACAATTTTATTCCTGTAATTAGATTGATTAAAACAGTCCGATTATCAGAGAAAACCTTTTAAACCAGCAGTAAGTGTACCTTTCTCCCGAAATGGTAACTAACGTCAGTCAATTCGTGTGTAAAGAATTGTGTAAAAGTTCTACCAAAATCCTGACAGGATCGTCACTGCGAGAGGTCATTCGAATCTGATTTGGTCGAATGTGTTAATGTAAAAATCCTGGAATAGTTCTACATTTAAAGCTCAGTCGACATCGGTTAGGTACCTGTGATTGAAGAATATTTGGATGGTGAACGACAACCTTCAACGGGTTACCACTTTACCCGAAAGGAGATCAACGAGTAGCAGTAGCTGAATCTGTTAAAATACAGAGAGGAATCATCACTGTGTGTTTTTAACATCTTAATTGTGCTACCTTCCATTCCATTTAATTGTTTTCAAACGTACTTTTGACAAAGCAGAGTAGTGTTTGGTTTACCATGAATGTCAATTTAGTTAAAGGTATTTTACTGCGTCTATTAAAAAGAGTTTCAGGTAGAAAGACCAACTACCTGGGCTCGTGCTTGTAATTTATTTAATTATATCTAATATTTCATTTAGCTCTGAATTTTTTTAAGAGTTGGTTACTGGTGAATTCTCTGGTGGAACCTTCGGGAGAGACTTCTCACACCGGAGGACCTGGATATATTAGTAACAGTCAAGATAATCAGCTTCCTTAAAGAAGCTGACCTGATGGGGTTAATGTAGCACGACTACATGTGAGCCACAATAGACCTACGGTCGCAGTGGAGGTGTCACAATGACCCACTCATTATGAATTTAATCTAAATCTAAACATCTCTTTTCAATATTATAACGAGACCGCTCTGGAAAAATTCTAGTAATTGCTTCTTTAACCTTTAACATTCTAGTCCACCATTTGCTTGTTTACATTCTTTTTTTATGATGGTTATAAGGCAATGACATGTTCGCGACAATTCCAGTCACATGTCATATGATATGACATTGACAGACAGTCGTTAGTTCTATGGATTACTGGAGTGGTCTCGCCGAACAATCTGACATTTCCAGAATCCACAGCCGGTGCGCCGGTGTGAGTTCTTTCTACAACCTACGAGAAGGTACCTACCACCTACTGTTTCGACGACGCGTCGGGGGACTATATAAGGGCCGCCGTATGGCTGCGTGCAGCAGTAGTATTCTGGACGTGGAGTGAAGCTGAAGACAGAGCAGTAGTAACTAGTGAAAGCTGAAGTATAGACAGAGCAGTAGTGAAGTGAAGTAAGGAAGCCAGTAGTGACAGTATAGCGAATTATAAAGACTAGACACGTTGGTGTAGTATCTGTGAATAGAGACAAGAGAACAGCTGTGTTTAGTGTGTTTGATTATTTAGAATTAGAGGTTATAACTTGTGTTAGTCAATAAAGTAATTTGCAAGACTTTAAAGTGGTGGATTTATTTATTGTGAGACTCGTAACAATATATTTTATTTTTATCGCCAAACATTGTTCTAAATACTATTTTAGGGCGGGTTCCGAATACCAATCGTTACAACCGGTTACGTGTATTGCGGTTTGATTATGATTTCTTTTGGTTGCTGAAAAATTCTGCTTGAAAATGGGACAGAAAAAACTGTTCAAAGTTAATGTAAAATGGGCTTTCACGAGGTTCGTAAAATGCGTGTAGTTTTACGAAATCATCACTTTGTATTTCAGGTAACCAATCAGAATTGGTAAAAATTGTTTATAAAACTACAAACTGTCATGATTTCGTAAAACTACACGGATTTTACGAACCTCCTGAATGCCCCGAAAGTTGACATAATTTTTTTAAATATGGTACTAAACCAACTTGTGACTTAATTCAGGGTTTTTATACCAAGTGGCTAGACACAAACCGAAATAAACAGAAATTCTAATAAAAAAATTTAATTCATCTTTTTCCCTAATTTTTGTAATGAATAGGTGGTAAGTGTTTCACAAAAAAAAAGAAAAAAAGTGTTTTGTAATTTGTTTTATGTATCTATCTGCTTATCAAAGAAACAAAACTAAGTTAAATGTTTAGTTATTTTTTGTACAAATTATGCCAATTTTGCATCAAACATGGCACAGTTTTTGGTGGCATTTTACTAGAATTGAATACACCGGATGAAAATTTAAAAAACACCTTTTTCTAGTGAAATTTTTGGAATCAACACAATGTCCATATTTTGCCTCAAATTTGACAGGTAAGTCACATGACTGCTCTTGTGAAGTTGTTTGGCATCACTTTTCGACCGTCATTTTCCGCTAATATGAGCGTTTTGCTCATGGTTTCATAAAAGTGGTTATCAGCATGTAGTTTCTGAATATTCAGTTTTGTCCTTTCGATTATCTAACTATTTTTTCTTGGTTAACAATGACTAACTAGCAAGTAAAATGAAAAAAGTCGGCCTAGTTCTGTTTGTGATGGTGTTTGTTGCAGCACTGTCAAATGCGTGATCGTTTTACTCATGAAACGACAAACAACGTGAGTGTGAGAAATACCCCAATACAGGTGTTAAATGCAACCTTTGGTCTTTTTTATTTGGTCAGTTCTGTTTGTGATCTTCTTGTCGGATACAGTACAACAAGTATTATGTAACGATTTTACGTCAATGTCAAGAATTATTTATTTATCAAGCCAATTCTACAAACACCTTAATAAGGTTATTATATGTAAAGTAATGGAAAAGAGAAAAGAAAAAAAGAAATAAAATAATAAAAAATAAACAAAAGAGACAAAGACCACCCCCCACCATCTTGATTACTGTAAGAACAGTTCAATAACTTAGTAACTGTCTAATTACCGAGCAAATGCTCAAAAGCTGCTGAATCTTCCACATCCCCAAAATTTTCATATTAACTAAAGGACCCTAATAAATGTTTTGGCATAATTTATTTGGTTTTTCCAATTATTTTGGAATAATTTATCAATAATTAATATTGTGACCAAAACCTCAGAAGCGACAAACGACGTTACACACTGCCTAGCGACAAATGTCGGGTTAATGCAAAATCGAATAACAAAATCAAAAATTCCTTGACCGATCAGGATAAAAATCTCATTTTTATTTGTGTCACTGTAAGTTAAAATTATTAAACTTATTAATCTCCAAAACTTCCAATGAAACCTGTTATTTTTTTTACAACATTTTTACAAAAAATCCAGAAGAATTGACCCCTTTAATGGCGTTGGAAGTATTGGTACATGAGTGATGACTGATGACAAAGCAAGAAAAGGCATTTTGGGTAAAAAAAAATTGTTTCACCTTAAACTTTGCAAATGAATAAATAAATAGATAAATAAATTTTAAGATTATATAAGAAAATAAGAACATACTAAAGGTATGTTTTCTGAAATCCGTCAAATCATGTTCTCGAAAATTTATCCCTGCTGATGTCTACAACTGAAGTTACATCAATCAACCCCAAAAAAGTTGTAGCTTTTCATTACACTTGTACAGTAATTTTTGTGTGACAAATTTATTTATTCTGTGTTTATATTGTATTTTTATGACTATTGCATTTTTTTTTAAATAAATCAAAATTAAAACTATTTCAGAAAAAAGAGAATCATTGTAAAGATAGTTTGATAAGCTTTCAAATTTGCGCTAGTCATTTTGCCATTTTAAATGCAAGTGGCTGATTGCATGAGCGTTTTGGGATCAAAAAAGGGAGTGCTTACAGGAAGAAATTAAAAATTAATTGCAAAATAAATCTCACGAAAATTCACTTAAGAAAAAAAAGTGGATCTCCAGGATCTACTCCTTGTAATATTTTTACAGTAAGACTAAAAAAAGACAATTCCAAGTATACCTACATACCCTTAAATAAAAAAATATATATCAAGCTATAAAAAAATTTAACCTTACAAAGTTAACAAATTTTACTTTTATAATGATGAGAGTATTCCTTTATTTATTGACTGATAAGACTTTTTAGACCAGGGGGTTGAAAAAAAAACAATCTCCAATTACCCTTAATTAACATTAATTATTATTACACCTAATCAGCTAATTAATGAAGTAAATCAGTTAATATTTATACAATAATTAACGTTAAATTAATAATAATAAGAAAAGCAGGGAAGATCTTACCATATCATCAGGTCCTTCACAGGAATGCCTATACTGCATCTCTTCAGGAACTATTTTATTTAGCATCATCTCCATGTCGTCCCTAACATCCGGGTCCCAGCTTTCATTGAGAGCTAAACTGGCGCTAGTATGAAGGACTGAAAGTATAAAAAAAAAGAATTTAAATAAGTTTCACTTCCTGTCAAGGTATCAATTACTATCGGAAGAAAATAAGTAAATATAACTTTTAGATAGCGATAGCAAGCAGACAATCAAAAGATTCTCTGTAACAAATAAAAAATTAGCTTGGATGAATATTTCTTCTCTTCAAGTGGTAAAAACTCAAGTTGTGCAATTCCATATCAAAATGTAAATCTTTCTTACAATATGATTAGGCAGTTGAACTGAAGAGGAAGACAACATAGTTTCATCCTTTTTGGAATTTATTAACATTCTTTCCAAGTAAGTTTCTTCAGATTTTTCATCCTATAGGCATGATGTATCATAAAAAAGCTTTTATTTTTGTTCATTTCTTAATTTCTTCAACGAAAAGGTGATTTAAAAAAAATCCTATACAAAAGGGGAATTCACAGTCATGGTTGTGTGAAGTAAGTTACGATTTCGTAAAACTACACGTATGTGAATTCCCCTAAAGAAAAATGTCCCAACTTCTACAGTACCTAATCGATCATAGCAAAAGTTACTTCTAAGAGTTACAAAATCTATCTATCTATGCAAGAAGTCCTTTTGCTAGATTATATGCCAATATAATTATTGTGCAAGTCACCCTGACCAAACTTAATCAAAGTTTCTTCAGTGTTATATCTAATCCCGGACTTGACTTGAGGAAGACAGGGGAATAACCCAGCTCTGTGGGATATGTTTGTTATTTGTGCCTGATGTTTGTAATTTTATGCCTGATGATTCATTGTAATTCCTACATTGTAATTCACACCTGTGACTAATAGCAAATAACAGAATGTGTTCTGGGGTTCCCTGCGCTGCCTAGAAATGGATAATTTAGTCATAGTTATTATTCAGTCGTTCCTGATAGGTTTAATTTTTCAGGGATTTTTTGAGGTGTGGTAGAACTGGAGAGTTACCTAATTGAAACATATAAAATTCATTTAAAAATACATAACAAGTAATGGCCAGTTGCTAAAAGCATAATGAATTGATTTATGAACGAATGATTAATTAATTCAGTCATTAAGCTTTTAACTGCATGGTTGAGTGTCCTTGAAGCCTCTTCTTCTGTCTGAAGCATCAATAAACTCTCCTACAACTTTGATCTTGAATTAGCAATGCTGTCATAATAATATGCTAGAAAGCTTGTTAAAAATTAAATTTTTATTCAATTCAATTGTAATTGAATTGTGATCAGTTAACGGGCAAATCATAAATGATTTAACGGTCAGTTAATAGGTCCATCATTTTTAATAACGTATTAAAAACTTACTTCCAAGATTTGAGTTACAAACATGGCAAATAAAAAAGAAATAAGATGAAGAAGTGACAAGAAATTCCCCCAATAAATGAAGCAGAAAAGACAAATTCTGACAAAATTCCTTCGCTTCAATTTTTTTTTTTTCAAATAAATTGGCCAACCCTAACACAACATTACCAACACCAGCACTGGTGATATTTTGGTAGAATCATTGTTTCAGTGTGAATGTTCAAAATTTTCTAGATTTCTTGTGCTAATTACTTTTTCTTCTTCTTCTCCTGTCTCACTCTTAAAAGTTAAACGACATGTTAAACAAATAATTTTTTTCTAATCATTGTATCATTTAACGGACATCGTTACTTCTAAACTTCATTTGTTACCTTACGATATTTTACCATAGTAAATAGAGGTGAGGGGAGGGGTCAATTAAATGAAAAAAAAGGTAAATGCTAGCAGTGTTTTGTTTGATTAGGCATAGAATTTCAAATAATGGAACCCACCACAACTGCAAATGTAAATCACATTTACAGCCAATATTATAAAGGCTCATTAGGCTAACGGGCAGATTTCTGTGCTCGTTTTTGAAGCTAATATCGACGTCAAATGACTTTTAATTAATATTTTTGTAATCACTTTGATGTCAAGAATAAATAAATTTAAAAAAAATTCCACTTAGACCCTATACCTTCTTCAGAAATGACCACAGAAATCTGCCCGTTAACTTAATGAGCCTTTATAATACCCACTGTTAGTGAAATTACTGATGACCTGTAAAATCCCCTCCCCCTGCTTTTCCTTTTACTAAGAGGGAGGTCAGGGTATCGGGCACAATGACCTAAAAAAGAGAGGGTTACCTAGTTCAAGGTCGTTACTATAACTTACTATACCTACCTAATGGCAAATAGGAGAAAAATTCTTTATTAAACTAAAAAAGTATTTTAAACAATTTACATGAAATAAAATTTAAGAACAAGAAATAAGTGTGTCAGCGAAAAAGTAAGTCAAAAGAATTTATGATTTCCTACTATTGGTAATGTTGGATGATAGTTGTATTACCGATACCAACAAAAGTAGATTAAACCTGTCAAAAGAGTGGTTCGAACTTGTCAAAAGTGCAGGAATTTTTCTGCAAAAAAAAACCGTGAACCAAAAGGTATCATGTCCTGATTGAACCTGTCAATATAAATGTTATGATTCTTTTTGTTTTTCTTAAAAAATTACATGAAGGATTCAAATGATCCATTCAAAGGCAGGAAATATGAAATTCCATTGCCCACTCGGTTTTTCATAAAAAAAATTGTTACAATGTACCTAATGTCAATTCACAATAATCATCTTCTTTTTCAATTTCTTCTTCTTGGAAACATACCCGAGCCAATCAAAGACATGCAAAATAATTCACGGCCCACTTGAAACTGAAACATCAAAAGGGAAACTTTTGATCGCCTGCCTGTTAAATAATACCGCATTAGGAATGTCAAAAACAGAAAAACAACAGAGTGCAGCAAATGAAACCACCTACTTTGGACGTGACACAAGCCCATGGCGAACTGCGAGAGCTCGGGGATCTGTCTGAGTATCTCTTCGGTGACCAGGTGGACCCCCCGATGTTGGGGCCTCAGGTTAATTTTCTTCTGGAACCACGCGGAACCACTTTGTATATTTCTCGTCGAAGAAGCCATGTTTGACTTGCTATCACTGTCGGTCGCCAGTTTGAACGTTTATTTTTTCACACTCACAAGCAACGAATACAATACGATACCGCTAGAACACTCGGAAATCTCACTAGGTGCATTATTATCATGAGCAAATCATGGATCTATTTGTTTAAGCAGTTCCACAATAAATAAAACGGTTACACTGATCGTTCACCGCAATCCGGTGGTGTGGTTCGTTTGACGTTCGGTGTTGCCAAATTAACAGATACAAACTCGGACCAATTCTAAACGGTAGTATTCCAGATATCCACCAGATGTCGCAAATATTTTCCTGAAAATATCAATTTATATCAGCAAACTGGCACAAATGTCAAACATTTTTAGAGAAATTTAAACATTGTTAAAATAAACGATCTCAAACTTATATAAAATTATTGTTATTTATTTTATTTATGATTAATTTATTATTCTTTAGCAGAAAAAGTGTTCCATCAACCATCAACCATCAACCATTTCGGCTCGTGTAATGTTGAGGATAATAAAATGGGGCCTGTAGGACTTGAGCATCATCGCATACACCTAACACCACTGACATCTTTAAGCTAAAGTCATCAACTATAATAGAAAAAAAAATTGGGACAACTTTTTAAATTTTTATTGCTTTAGCCCGCAGAATGAAAGATACCTCTAGACTCGGTAATGCACAAAAACCGGTAAATAATTTTAAATAAACGAGAGATTCATAATAAAATACATTCATTATTAGATGACTTCTGTTCCTATTTCAATTCAACCATCATATCAGTAAATTTTCGAACAATTATTTATATCAATAATAATTTAAAATGGACTACTCTCCACAATGACGTCATTGATCACAATTTGATGGGCGTGGTATATTTCTTACACAACAAAATCTTAAAAGGGTTACAATGCTCAATAAAGTAATATAAAACGGTTTTACTAAATATTTATCGACATAAACGTCTGTACATATTAGATAAATTATTAAAATTCCTCCAGTAAATCTCTGATTTTTAATTATTCGCCAATAACAGAATATGAATTCTACACCTGACAACGCTGTACAAGTCCGTGTCATTAACTTCGTGAGTAAAACTGGCACTTCGATTGTTTCCGTGTCTCTTTAACCGGGCGCGGACTGCAAAGCGGGAGTTTTAAATGTCAATTGATAAATCGAATCCGTCAAGGATAGTATTCTTGCATTAATAATGTCATGATAATGTCCGGTCGTCCGAGATCTATTTTCAACGACACTTTTATAAGTACTATTTTATAATATTAGCACTATTATTGCTGCACCTTTGATTAATATTATATTTACGCAATAGTAAATAATTTATTTAAATTATTTGTTGCAATAATAATTATATCATGAAGACTGTTAGTTGCAGTTATACTTGATAAATTTTAATTAGATTTGGGTTAAACTAGTAGATGAATCAAATAATAGTTTCTCCTCTAAACTGGGATTCACGAAGTAAAATAATGATTTACGCCTACAATATTGATTAATGTCTCAGTGCAGTTTTAGAAGAGAATGCAGGTAAATATAGGTCTTGCAATTCAAGGCAGTGGATAAGGCACCTAATTATGTTGCAACTACGTGTGACACTTCCGGAATCCCGGGAAGCTAACCTTTTATATTTTATATACCTAAAAGACATTTTTATCGATGTCCTAATGTTGAGGTATTTGAAATGAAAAAATACCCTACTTATATAACAGTAATAATTATCGGCTAGTCCGTTTTATAGATAATAATACAGGTTTGTCGCGCTTTTACGGACATCAGAATTCTTGAAGACGTGAAAATTAGAGTTGGTAATTAAAGACAATAATACTAATTTTTAAAGCTTTATAAGTTTTCTTTTATTATTGATGCAGGATATGGACGCAATGCGGAGCGATAGAATTTATTCATTGATGCTTTCTATTTAAGAAAATCTAAGAAAAAAAAACTGTTTTGGATTAAAATTATTTGCAATAAAGACCATTATTGACGAATATACATATAGTGAAAAAGTAGTGAAAAAATTCATCCCGTAAAAAAACACCCCAACTTTTTATTGGCAGAATCTGATTCTGGATAAGTCTATACGAAAATATCCAATTCATATTATTGCGTCCGATTTTTTTTTCTAACACCTATTGAGTTTCCTTTCTCGTGAACTACACTTTCCCTCACCACGCGGTGGGAGTGGTGAGTTGAGGGAGAGGGGGGCGGGGGTGATTCCATCCCAAACGATGCCCTCATCCTGGGAACCACAGAAATTTTCTCTGACATTTTTCTCTAAAGAACGCGTTTATCAGTGAGGTGAAATTATAAAGAATCGATGAAAAATTTCCCTTTCCAAAATTAGATTGAAAATGAGCCTAGCAGGGGTAATATTTTTTTGTCGGATTTATCCGGCATTTACAATAAAAATGGACTTCCAATTGGGAAACTGAAAAAATTGCAAAAAAAAAAAAATGGATCACCTTGAATACACGGCATAGGGTTTTTTTATAACGAAAACAAGCACCCGCGTGGAAAGACGACGCAGTAAAAATTATTCGTTATAAGCGGATAATTACTATTATAAAAAGTGTAGAAAATTTTTCGTTGCTTAAAAATGACCGACGGCTGATTTTTCGTTTTTTGGCACTATTGCTCCGCTATTTTACAGTTTTCGAGAAAACATCATTAACCATATTGTTATAGAAACTTTCTTACTGCCCGTTATAACTTTTGCAACTCAAGTCGAATTTTCGTCGTCATTTGGATCCAAAATGGCGGCAAGTTTAAAATGCTTTTGAATTTAGAGTCCCTTTTTACCTTCAATTTTTTCAAAATTTTTGAAATTTTGATTAATTCTTTCAAAACAGTTCGGATATTTTCTTTAAACTTCCCTAAAAAATCTATTTTTTAGTTTCTTTAAAAAACTAATTAGTTTTGTTAATAAAATAACTGAAAACAGGCAAAGGGTGAAGCGAAATATGAACTATACTTATTATGAAGATACAGTCCTGCGAAGATTCCAGAAGCGTACTAGATTATTAGAAAAAAATTAAGATAGGCAACCAATAATACATATTGTGCGTACTTTAGTATTGTATAATTATTTATGTTATTGTTAATTTTTTTAAAGTCTGCATTGCATATTGGTATAAGTTAATGTACGTGTAGTAAATCATTATTTTATGAAGAACCCTATTTTCGTATACCTATACCTACCTATTTATTATTTATTTTCTTGAGTATAAAAATTGAAGTTACCTATAAAATTATTCCCCATGGAGAGTAGGATATATTCAAAGACAAAAACAGTCATAAATTCGTCCTATAAAAATGACCACGTTACATTACATAACATAAGATACGAAGTACCTACCTAGTTGGAGTATAAAGTGTGAAGTGTGTAGGTAGGTGGATATTACGTGAAAGAAGGGATTCATTTCCCTTTTATACGATTCTCTCTGTACTGACACACATTTCGCTCGGATCGATAATAAAATCATCTCTAGCCTTTTCCTCTTTGACTCAGTTTGATATTAATGAAAATTACTTTTTTATCGAGGAGCATGCATGTGAAAATGACTAGCCGAGGGAGTGTTAAGGGAGCGGTTCACCCTATCTCTCAGTAGACGTGGTGCCTCTAATGACTTTGGCCGCTTATCATACCGCTCATTTCACTATATTTGGGGTGGTTTCGAATATTCATCGATATACTTACACGAAAAAATCAGAAAGTAATCGCAATTTGATTATGGCTACATTCGCTGCCAATCCTAATCCAGTAAATGAGCCTTGGATTGAAACCGCTGCCATTGAAGGGCACGTTTTTAGGATATGGCATTTAATGTTTTTTTGTCTGGCTGGATTTACTGCTTTGAGTAAGTTTTAATAAAAAAATTATTTAAATATTTTTATTAATTAATATTGTTTTATTAATTTGTAGTGGTTTTAATATTTTGTTGTATAAAATTCAGAATACCTCGCACGAAACAAGAAATAGAAGCAGATTATAAGCGAAAAAAATTAACTGAAAAATTTCGGGAACGTATAAAACTTATACAGAATCAAGATATGGACGCTATGGATTTGCAGAAAGGTATAAATATTTTATTATAAGCATTAAGGGTTGCTAAAGAACTATTCAAAAATGTTCAATAAATATTGTTATAAAGGTAATAAAGCTTATAAGGTAATAAAGATATGACGAAAAATAATATTTAAAGTACAAAAAAATATTTTTAAAAACGAAAGTTTAAGATTAGGTATCACAGGTACCTAGGTATAAGATTTTTAACATTTTTTATTATTTGACAGAATTTTCAGGTTTTAATTTTTTCCAGATAAAGTGTTGTAGCTATTTTTTGCTATTTTTCAATCTTTTTTTTCTAAAGAGTTTTATTTTATTTTTAAGTGGTATTCACGAGAGGCTCGTAAAATGGGTGTAGTTTATGAAATCATGTATTTTGTAAAACTATATTTTACGAGCCTCATGAATATCCCTTAAGTCTCCTTTGGCCGTTGACATTATTTAGAAATAAGAACGACATTTTTATCAAGCAAGCTGGGTTTATAACCTGTGTATTTTGATTTCGAACCACCCTCTATAATAGGACGCAAATTTAATTTTTTTTTTTACTACCGCTATTTTTTTTTAAAGACTACAACTTCTTTTTATTATTATGAAATCATATTTTTTTGTCTTTTAATAATTAATGTAATTTATTAAGTAACGAATTTAATTTTTTCAGCTGTGGAAATAATTCAAGAGGATTATAAAAAAATGACGAAAGATCTCGATGAGCAAGCTGCCATTAACGTAGCTGGCGTTAATATTGAAAACGAAAATCTAGAACTTAAAGTCGAACCGCAGAAACCAACTGATTCGAGTCCGAGAATTAGCTAATATTATTTCTTTTACTCATAAAAAATACAATCCATATCATATTATCCATTATATTAACACTATAACAGTCGAAAACCTCTCGAATAAAATTTTATGTAACGGAAACTTGTTCCAGTTGTTTCATTTCACATTTTGAGCGTCACTGGTTTATTATTATGTTGTGGTTGCTTTGCTTCTTTAATGCTAAAATTCACTGGTGATTCCGAGGCGCGTCATCACGCCTGCCTACCAGTATTATTATGTACAAACTTAGCTTTCAGTCTTCAATCTTCATTGCATTTTTCTTGATTATGTTATTATTAAATTATTAATACATCAGTTTATAAGAAATATTAAATTATTTTATGCTTTAAATTTATTTTATATTTTGGTGGCAATGGTTTTTCGCTTATTCGCGTGGTACTAAATAATCATTGACGTGAGCGAAGATTTACAAATGCTTTCCTAATAATAAAAAAATAAAGATTTTTATTCACTGAATAATAATCAATTTAATTTGTCGATATTGAATGAATTATAATGAATACTTTCAATATCAATCATGCAAAAAAAGAATATTTTGTTACATTAACGTTACTATTCTCAAAGCTTTACTTGTATCCCGGTTGGAATGGCTCGAAAATATTTGAATAAATGAAATGGAGATGGATTTTTTGTCTTATACCTACATACAATTTATATAAATTTTTTTATTTATTTTTTTTTATTATTTAGATAAATATAAATAAAAAATCGATTAAGTCGATATAGTTAATAATTATTAATTAATTGCTTCTGATAAATGTTAAATGTGAGTAATGACATCATTTACCGGTTGTTGCGCGCGACGCATCTGCATGCGCAGTGGTATTATTTACAGTTACTGCGCATGGTAGTTACCGTAGTTACCAGTGAGTATTAGTTTTGAAGTATTCGAGATCGATAGTCGATGAAAATAATGTTGTCAATTGTCAAAATTGTAAAATTAATCTTTCAAGCAGATCACAAAAAATTTCACCACATTCCTTTACTTCTTTGCTTTCGCTGGTTTGTCGTCCATATTTAATTTTAATCAACCGCCAAGCGCCAAGCTAAAAAGCGTTTGTTATTTATTTGTACATTGCGTGTAAATTAACTGAGAGTAAGTTTTTCAATTGAATCGTTTATCTCGAAATAAAAACATTTCGAACGTGGTTGAGGTAACTATTTCTACAGGTTGTTTTTGTTTGGATGGATTCCTCCAATTCTCCTGTTGGTTGTTGGGTGGTTGTTTGGTGTGGTGTTGGTACTGTTGGTAGTTTGAGTTTGGTAGAATTACCACTACCAGTAGACCAGTACATGTCCTCCTGCCACTAGTCAAGTCACTGTACCACATCCACAAGAAGGCGCAGGAGATTTGAGATATTTTCCAACTGTTGACTGACTGCTATTATTATTTACTGTTAATTTTTTTTATTTTGATAATTCAGTGAAATTATTTTTCCTCAGCTTCCAGGATGTCAGGAATAGCAGCTGCTCGTTTGGCCGAGGAAAGAAAAGCTTGGAGACGAGAACATCCCTTTGTAAGTTGCAGATAAATATTATTTCAAAAGCGTACTTGTAAATAAATCATAATTTGAATAAATAAGTAGATTTATTTGTTTGTTTATAGTTGACGATTATAATACCTTTACAACTTTCATGTTTTGTGCGAATACTGACTTAGAGGCAATTAAAAAACTGTATAAAATCAAAATTTGCAATGCTGGTATTCACATAGAAATCATGAGGACATTTGCCTTGTTAAATCTCCTATTCTGATATCAGATTGGCTGAAGCTAAAAGAACTGAGGCCGAGGGTGGAGTTAAAGACAAGTTTGGGCCAATCAGATGTCCAAAAGAAAAATTTGACAAGTCACATGTCACCATGATTTCTGTGTGATTATAAAATGTTAAAATTGTTTTATGATTTTAACAATTTTGATGAACATACTGATTAAAAATTACAAGTAAAGAGTATTTCTAAAACTAATTGCCAAGATGAGAGGATATTCCCTGAACGTCTTAATTTATGTTTTATTATAATAAAGCGGTTAATTCTCTAATGTTTTCTAATAGGGTTTCGTCGCTAGACCTTCAAAAAACCCGGATGGATCCTTGAATTTGATGAATTGGGAATGCAGCATCCCCGGAAAGAAGGGAACACCTTGGGAAGGTGGTCACTACAAATTGCGCATGATCTTCAAAGACGACTACCCCAGCAGTCCTCCGAAATGCAAATTCGAGCCACCCCTCTTCCATCCGAACGTCTATCCGTCGGGGACCGTGTGTCTCTCGTTGTTGGACGAGGAGAAAGACTGGCGACCGGCAATCACGATCAAGCAGATCCTGCTCGGAATTCAGGACTTACTGAACGAACCAAACGTCAAAGACCCCGCACAAGCCGAAGCCTACACTATTTACTGGTAAGTTTGGAATCGATTTGATGACGTGTTATTTCAAAAGATTTGAAAATAAATGGAAAATGGCAACATTGGACAAAATTTCGATTAACTGGATGTTGCTTCAGAAATAGATCAATCAGAACTTTTGTTGGGAGAGCTTATAGAAACCACATAAAGAAAGGTTTCATTTTCTGTTCTTCAGTAAGTTGAAAATGTGAAAACGCTTGCTGAACAGTAACCTCTGGCAAAATTTGAGGGGTAGAACCAAAAATAAAAACAGTTTTGGTCTCTAGTACCTAACATTTTTCATGATCTTTGGGAATTTCTTCAGTGAAATTTGAAAATACATTTCATTTTACACAGTGTCTTGTACGTGTACAGGCACTGTGCAGAATTTGAAGCATAAAAGAGAGAATACCTTTTTTCAAGATCAGGCCTTGTTTAGAAAATATCTCCCAAATTGTTGTTTAGTTGAATAAAACATTCTTTTATGCTTAAAATACGATTGTATACAGTGTGTGTCACAGGCATGGTACACCCCCTTTTTTCTCTTTATTTTTGGAGATAATTTTTTTAAATTTGGTACGTCGCATATTCTCGATAGAGCGCACTTCTTAGCAGAAAATTGAATTTTTTCCCACATCCGGTTTTTCCGGAAATGTTACAAACTTTTTATTTTCAAATGGGACACCCTATATATTATTATATTTTTGGATTCTATACATTTGTACAAATCCAAAAATACCACATAAGTACCATTTTAAATGTCAAATTTGTTTTTATTTAATTTTTATTTCTCAATTATAGTGTGCCATGACTATTTCGTTTTACTCCAATTAGATCATCTAATGCTAGAAAAATTGAATTTTTGTTCAAAGTACTAAATTAAGTGATCTATGGATAAATTATGCGCACCGGAATGATTTTTTGAGCTGGATTCATAATTATTATCAAATGGTACCATATTGGTACCGAGGTACCATTAACATCTACTAGTACTCTTAATAAGGGACATTTTGGTGTACCCATTTTGCATCTGTGACAAACACAACTGATGTCATGGCACACTATAATTGAGAAATAAAAAATTAAATAAAAATAAATTTGACATTCAAAATGGTACTTATGTGGTATTGTTGGATTCGTACAAATGTATAGAATCCAAAAATATAATAATATATAGGGTGTCCCATTTAAAAATAAAAAGTTGGTAACATTTCCGGAAAACCGGATGCGGGAAAAAATTCAATTTTAAGCTAAAAATGTCGCTCTATCGAGAATATGCGACGTACCAAATTTCAATTTATCTAAATATTTGGTTTATCTAAATAGATAAACCAAAATTTATCTCCAAAAAATAAAGGAAAAAAAATGGGGTGTACCATGCCTGTGACACACACTGTATATGACTCTCGATTTTGACAGGTCAGTAACCAAACCCTCTGTATAGTTTGATTTATTCTTGACGTGTCTTAGGTTAGCGTTTCTAAAATTTTATTAGCTCTGACCCGGTTCAAGTTTATTTGGTATCTGAGACCTAAACACCCTGATGATGCGCTTTTTTCCAAAGATTTTTCAATGTTCAAGGCAACAATATTTTGGTGTAGTCGAAAATAAAATAAAAAAATTCAATGCTAATGGTGTTTTTTTTATTTTGCAGCCAAAATCGTCTGGAATATGAGAAAAGGGTGCGTGCATGGGCGAAAGCGATGAGCCAACAGGAGATGTGAGAGTAATAGTAATAATAATTGATTGTGAGATTACATATAAATGGGGTTTAATTTAAATTCTACCCGAATTCTGTTTATCAAACAGTTCATTACAATTAAATCAATTTTTATTCCATGGCTCCGTTTTCATTTTTATATAGTTTTAATCGTCCCTAGGTTAAGGTTAATTGTAATAATTCGTTCCACTTGGAACTCGGTTGAAGTTTTTTAAAGATTCAACTCCGAATTGTAGACTATGGACTTCAGTGCTGCTGTAGTAAATGTACAGAGGGCTGACTAGTTTACATTGTAACTGTATTTAAAATTAGAATAATAAATTATTTATTATAATGATTTGTATTATTATTTTGATTATAACTGAGATTTTTGTTCTTATACATTACCTACCTACATGTTAATTACCGAAGTACCTACCTATGTAACTTGTTTCACTACTTACATTGCCAATAAAAATTAATATCATTGTCTTGATTTGTCGTGATCCAATCTTCCTCATTCACAAATCTTGCGATTAAAATTGTCTACAAAATTTAATTAAAAGTTTGTGAATATGGCATTATGAGTATTTTTTATATATTTTTATTTACAATAAAAAATGTCTCTTATTAGATGGTTTACTTTTTGTTTTGTAGTATACAGTGTGTCAAAGGCATGGTAAACCCCCTTTTTTTTTCTTTTTTTTTTGAGATAATTTTTTGAAATTTGGTACATTATGCATATTCTCGATAGAGCGCACTTTTTAGCAGAAAATTGAATTTTTTCCCACATCCGGTTTTTCCGGAAATGTTACCAACTTTTTATTTTTAAATGGGACACCTATATATTAATATATTTTTGGATTCTACACATTTGTACGAATTCAACAATACCACATAAGTACCATTTTAAATGTCAAATTTGTTTTTATTTAATTTTTTATTTCTCAATTATAGTGTGCCATGACTTCAGTTGCGTTCGTCACAGATGCAAAATGGGTACACCAAAATGTCCCTTATTAAGAGTACTAGTAGATGGTACCTCGGTACCAATATGGTACCATTTGAAAAAAATGAATCCAGCTCAAAAAATCATTCCGGTGCGCATAATTTATCCATAAATCACTTAATTTAGTATTTTGAACAAAAATTCGATTTTTCTAGCATCAGATGATCCAATTGGAGTAAAACGAAATAGTCATGGCACACTATAATTGAGAAATAAAAAATTAAATAAAAACAAATTTGACATTTAAAATGGTACTTATGTGGTATTGTTGGATTCGTACAAATGTATAGAATCCAAAAATATAATAATATATAGGGTGTCCCATTTAAAAATAAAAAGTTGGTAACATTTCCGGAAAAACTGGATGTGGGAAAAAATTCAATTTTCTGCTAAGAAGTGCGCTCTATCGAGAATATGCGTCGTACCAAATTTCAAAAATTATTTCCAAAAAAAAAAGGGTGTACCATGCCTGTGACACACTGTATAGAGAAGTCTGGTTAGGATTATGTTCTTGCAGTGTTAATGTTAAATGTCAATCAATCTTGAAGTGATAACAACCTCCATACCAAAGTTAATATTGACAATCTTCATCTCATTCTAATGCATGTAAATTGTATAGGTACCTCTATCTCCATTTATCTAATTATTTTCGAGCTATAATCGAGACCTAATTTTTTTTTAAGATAATTTGAAGAGTATTGAAAGATATCACTTTAAAAATAGCATGATAGAGGTCCTACTAAGTATCAGATGAAAAATAGTTGACAGCCTTGGCTTTATATTTATTTTATTTTGAGGTTAGTAACAAAACCGCCATTTTGTCGTTGAAGCAACAACAAAACTGCTATGTTTATGTTTATTATATTTCAGAGGGAAAGTGCAGAAAGGAGATCTGGGATCTGATATAGTGGAGTCATCGAAAATTGATAAAATAAAATTATTCATATTTCTGCTGAGATTTCTTAATAACGCGGGGTCTCGGTCTCATGCGCGTGTGCGCAATAATCCATAATGATTAATGTTAGGTCTGGTCATGCGTTGCTGTGCTGATTTTGATATGGTGGTTTTGATGACCTAAGCAGGGTACCTACCTAAGGAAGTGGTAATAATAGAAATAGACAGACACTGACTCACTTTTTCTAGAAAGTACCAGGTTTAACCATTGTTGTCAAATTTAGACTCTATTTATCCCCTCATTTTCAATCCTCTAATTAATTATTTAGTCACTGCAATTAGTACTTATATTAAATAGATAATAATAAAAAATTAATTTGAAATTTCTAAATTGTAAAATTAGCACTGATCAATTTTAAAGACAAGTACCTAGGTATGTACCTAATAAACCTACCTAGGTACATAATACATAAATTTACATAGGTAGGTACTCTAATCTTATGATAATCGATAGTATTTCGTTTTTGTATTCATATTATGTTATTATTGTATTATTTTCTCGGGTTATTTGTGCAGTTTTTATTGTTTCATAACAATTAATATAACTATGTTCAGTTCTCAATTGCGAAATTGAGATTTAAAGAAAAAATAGTGGAGTTGACAACATTGCAAGTAATAGAATAACCCTACTTTTCATAGAATAAGCCTTGACAACTGACAGTCGTCAGGTAAGTCGATGGTTCGATGGTGTACGCCACGTCAATATTTATAAACCCAGTGGCTCTCAATAAAACTGTTAATAAATATGTCGTATAAGACCGCGAATATTTGAAAATCTTACTAAACAATAAAATAAAATCGATTTGTATATTAATTTGACTTTTTTTAACTTTACGCGACCTGATTTTTAACAACAATGACCACAACATAGTTATTTTTACTAAACCTTTTTTTGATTCTGCTTTTTTACTCTTTTACAATTTTTAGCCTGCTTCCAAAGCGTTTTCCAGCATTTAGCCAGCACTTTACTTCTGTTAATTCAACTTATAATTTTAGACTGCAGCTTTACTCTCTTTGATTTATCAGCTTACTCGATCGAAGAACAACAAGAAGCAATTAGTCAGGCTCATCCATTTGAATTTGCTCACTTTTCTCAACTTTCTTTATTCAGGTGATTTTTTTATTTCTTTTTATAATATAATCTACTTACTTAAGAGATTGGTTTTAAGCCATCTATTCTTAAATTTTGGGAAGATAATTTGTGTCAATTTTAACTCGAGTTTCTTTTCATGGAGATACTTTATTCTTAATCTTACAAAAAATTCGTGTTTTAGGGTACCTACCCAAAAAGTATATCCATTACTACAAAAAATTTAGTTTATTCACCTGGAACTGTTTAAAAAAAATAGATAGACTAGGTTTTATTTATTTATTTATTTAGATAAACTGATAAATATTATTTAAACAGCTTAACGAATAGCTACGTATTACGTTATTTCTTGTACAGCAGAAACTTACAGAGTTAAGTACGACCTACTTAGGTATATTATGTACAAAAATTTTGTTATGATTAAAAACAACACGATTAAAACTTTTTAACATAAATAATATTATAATTAAAATAATATAGCACTACAGTTGATTGTTACGGCACATGAATAGTTTGAGAACACCAAAAATAAAACTACTTTCTATAATTTCTGACTTCAATAATGACCGGACTGTTTCCAGTGTTATTGTATCTCCTATCAGGCTCGTAATAAGTAACTTTAGGACTCGCGGAATCTCTAAAATGGCTTTTAGTGACAGACTTCGTTTCGCTCGACTCAATTGTCTCAACAGATCTTCCATCTTTCGAAGGTATCGTCTTCTTGGTGAAATTCTTGACGGTGTCAGTTACAGTCGGTCTGAAAGGATCATCGTTTCTGGTGGTCGTGTGGTAGGTTTCTGAGTAATCGGTGCTTGAATGGGATCCCTTTCTCACGACCGGAGGATGATTAACTGTTACAAGATGGGAATCTCTTAAACGTGTCGGGGGTTCAAAAATATCACCATTATTGTAATTCCTGTTCTTGTTAGCGTAAATACTGTGACTTTTCCATGTAGTGTCTCCATTTTCGTTGTAATTTTGATAAAAATCGGGAGATTTTTCTTTCACTTTACTCAAAATTCCCTTTTTATGATCCGGACTGTCACTCCTACAGCCATTCCTTGTAACCTTCTCATGGATATCTCGATTGCTCCTATTGAGGCTCGAGATCAAGCCAGGACTCTTCAGTCCGATCGAGTTGGAGTTGTTGGAGTTGGAGTTAGAATTCTTCTCCAATCGATGGGAAGTCGACTTATTAAACATTTCGGATTCGTCCAGATTGTCGTCTTGTGCGTTGAAGCTTTTGCTCCTCGAGAGGTTCGATTTGTAGGTCCTCGCCGGTTTCGCGGGACCTTCGTTCTTCGGTCTGGGAGTCGTCACGCTGTTGATGATGGACACGTTGATCTGACTGTTGGACCGGTGGTTTTTTTCCAATCTTGTCGGAGTTTCGTGCTTGATATGGCGCGGCAGGGTCTGAGTGTTCCTGGGATCTTCTACTGAACCGTTCACTAGACGACTTGTCGATTTACTGAAGCGGCCCAAGGTGCTCTGAGATCTGCAACAAGGTGGAAAAGTTACTTCGTCTTATTTGGTTAGCGTTTGGTTTGTTGTTGGAAGGAGACGCGCTTATTTTGATTATAATTGGATCGACATGGAAATTTATGGAAATTTTATAGGCCTTGGAATGTGCGTCTTTATTAGTGGGTGGTTGAGACAATTATGATGTTTTTGGAGGCGGTTGTGTGGTATCTTTTATGTTTTATTAATTCGAAATGTTTTGTCTCCTTAATTGATGATAAACTGTGGGATTTCTGAGAAAACAACAATTTTGTCTTTTTCTGAGTGAAATTGGATAATTATTATTATTATGACAACAGTTAGTTAGTTGAAATAAAAAACTGAATCATCTGCTTAGACAATTTATTTATATAATTCTGTTAATTTTACAGGATTCATTGCTGTATTAGTCATGGTTTAGATAGTTATGCTACGTCTAAGTTGAAGAAATTTATCTGTAATTGCGGCAGACATATTCAAAAACTCAATGCCCGGCTTCGGCTTCGAGCCTAATAGTCGCTGAAGAAGTCTGCTGCGGTTTCTATTTTCTTAAACAGAAATTGCGCTTTTTATAAAAGAAACCAGAGATTGCGACATCATCGTATAAATCAACAAATAAATCACTAGACCTATAACCTACTTCATTTTATGAACTTTAGGTCATGGGCCCATAATACTTACTCTTACACGAATTTGTATGCATAGCGCATATTCAGATATATCTGAATATGCGCTATGAGTAGGTATACCTACTCCTAAGTCAACTTTATAAGAATAAGTAATTAAAAAGGCGTTTGCTACAAGCAGATGAGCATCTCGCAACTCAAAAAAAAAGAGAAAAAATATAATAGAGGCAACATTTCAGGATCTCCTCAAATATCAATTTCAAAATGTAGCTCTAGACGACTAATTAAGTGAATTTTTCTTTGCTATAATGACTTGGTGCGAATTATTTAGAAATCGTATTGTAAGGGTTACTATAAGTGGCATTGTAACGGAATAAGGGTCGAAAAAGGAGCTGGCGTCCGAGACATTCACCAGTCTCACTCAGTATTTTAAAGTTCACCTTTTTGACGGCCAAATGATAATTTGGTTATGATAATAAAAAGCAGACTAGATTTAGTATGCAATTTAATTAAATTAAGTAAATAATTAAATAATTAAGTACATGAAATTTGTGCATCAAACTTTATGGGCCCATGACCTAAAGTTCATAAAATGAACTGAGGTTCGATCTAGTGGGTAAATATTTCTAATGTAACACGTCGCCAAGTAAACTTCAGTAGTAGGGATATGAAAATAGTAACATTGCAATGATATGTCTGGTCTGATTAAAGATTATTATCAGACGGAATGTGCAAGTTTTCATTGCCGAAGGCTATAAAGCTTTCAATTCGGGGCGATCCTTTACTCTCATCGCTTGAGCGGAATAAGAAGCTGCATGCTCCACCCAACTTTGTATATAAAAAAAAACAATAATTATTATAGATTGGTTTTTGGATTAAATTTGTCTCCAAGCAAAATTATTAGATGCTAAGAAATAAGAATGTATCACAAAACGCAGTTTGTAGTTCGAGCTAATGACAAAACTTGCCCCCAGCTAAACCTTAAAAGGAATGTGATGGAATAAATAATTCAATAATAATGAATGTAATATGCAAATTTGTGTATTAGATCAAATTCTCCTGCGTTGTTTCGAACCTAATTACTATTATTATTACATTTTTCAGCCGGTATTGATTATTACCCACGTTTCGACTAGATAGATTTGTGAAAATCGACAGATCAAGGTCTTGGAATTCAGACAACTTAATTTATATGTACCTATACTTTAGATAGAAACTGATGAGATTTACATAAGTATTTTAATTTTTTGCATAATTTGTAGGAACCTAGTTAGGAATAATAATAATTAATTGATTACCGGTAAAGTTACTCCAGTTCGCGTAACCATACCATACGCCATTTTGTCTCGACTAGGCTTTTTTGCAGTACAAGGTTAGGACAGCTCGAAAATTCGATTTTTTCAACAGTCCGGCCAGCTTGATTTTTTTTTACAAGATCCAGTCTGCTTGATTTTTTTTTACAAAGTCAGTTCGATTTTTTTTTGTCAAGGTCCGGTCAGCTCGACTTTTTTTTTGAAAGTCCAGTCAGCTCGATTTTTAATTGAGGTTTAGGATTTATTTTAGATTATTTCCTGCCGCAAGGTCCGATTTTGACAAGCTGGAATTTTCGAGCTGATAGGATCTTTTGTAAAAAAATCGAGCTGACCGTATATCTTATCCAAACAGATCTTATCAAAAGAAAAAAAAAAACAAATTTATAACAGACTTGGCGCCTTATATACAGGTTGTACCGTGACTTTTGATGGTCATAGCTTAAAAGCGTATTCTTATTTGGACAATTTTAAGTCGAAAGTGCTCAATACACTTTTGCTCAAAACTAAAAGAAAATTGTCCCCATGATAAAACAAAAAATTACATGCCTACCAGATTGGTTTTCACTGTTAAATTTAAAATTGCTCATAATTTCTTTCTTAACAGTTATGGAATTATTTTGTTTACTTGTTTGATCGTTTGTCATTGTTTTTAGGCTTGGTTTACTTGACAAAACAGTAGATGGCGTTTTAGAATAAAATCGGTAATTAAACAATGGATTGTTGGTGAATTTGGGTAAAACCATAATATCCATCTATGAAAGTAAAAGAATAAGAAGAACGACAGTTGAAGTGACGGGACTGATGGGTGATTGTTTCTTTTTTTTTTCACCAGCAGGTTGAGAATTTTGACCTAGCCGAGACATTGGCAACTTGGCCCAGTTCAACCCATAAAGTTTGGCATGGATTCACATCCGGGGAGGTAATTTTGTGTGAACGCAGCATTGCAATGCGGATCGGATAAACAATCCAGTTTCGTTTTCACACAAAACGCCAACAAAAACTTTGAAAACTAAAAAAATCGCTATTTTTTCAACTTTGAACACTTAACTATGTCTCAAGAATGCAGAGACGTAGGAAAAATTCCCTGCAGTTTCGGATTGTCATTATAGAGTGTGTCCCCGAGTAAATTTTCAAAGCCCTAAATTTTCGTCAAAATTTTGTTGCCAATTCACCGATTTTTGACATGAACGGTTGGAACTTGCCTCGACAGTTGATTGTTCATGAAATTAAGCCGCTATCAATTTACTTAAACTAAGGATAAATATTGCCAAGTGTAATAATAGTAATTTTTGATCACCCCATAAAATTAGAATTCAAAAAAACCAGTCGAAGAAAAAATTTTGCCATTGAAGTTCAATTTTTTCAACTCATTTCAAGTAAATTTCAATTTATTCTAAAATTCTGACAAAACTAAAATACCTATAACAACTATAGACCATCAATTAAACGGTATAGTTAGCAATTATTATGTTAATGAGAAATTAATAATTTTAGTTTTCTAATTATATCGTGTCATCCACGAAATTTATCGTCAACTAGTGCCTTATGGAAGAGAGAGATGTGAAATTTAATTTATTCTCATTCAGAAAGATATTCCGAGTTTCTGAGCTAGCTTGTTCTTTTTCGTGGAATTGACTGTTCTTACGACTTAGCAGGGTACCTGCTGTGTATTACCGATACTAACTCTAGTAAGTGTCAATGTCGGTAATAAAGGTACCCTAAAACGACTCACGCGAGAGCACCACCCCTCGCGGGTGGCAAAACCAGTGATCTCCATACTAATTCGAGGGCAGAACTAACTTTTTGTTCATCCTCCTTGGAATACAATCAATGAATGCTAAATTGAAATTAGTAATAAACTCAGCACCACACGTACTCAGCAGATGTCGTTACTGTTCCAGGTTAGTTTTTTTACTCAAACAAAGTTCATTATGCAAGTAGTCATGTTTTTATTTATTGTTCTATGATTTGTAGATCACTGATTGGAGTAGTTCAATTTCACACCTTCCAATTGTTTGTTTTTTTCTGGCAGACATAATAATTTTATTCAAGGCAATAGTTGATGGAAAATTTTGTGGATCCCACGATACAACAATAATTTAAATTACAAAGACTAAAAACATAACTTTTATCTTAGCACTACATAGTACTTTAGGGTTAATAACGTTTAAAAAAGAAAGACTTCTTGAGTACTCAAGCCGATCCGCAGCCTCCCTCAACTGTCAAGATCTCTCACTCTCACACAGGACTGTCGAAGAGAAAAAAAAAATAAAATCAGGTACTTAAGTAAATAATGAGGTGAAATAATTACACATACATGTATACTAATTTTATCGGAATTTGAAGGACGTTCTATTAAATTAAGAAAAGGAAACAATCTACTTGTTTTTACCGAAATAGGAAACGTATAATTTATATCTAATTTGACTGAGAAAAAAGCAGAGTAATTTAGTCTGAGCGTAGAGATTCAACAATAATAAGGATAAGGAGTGTTTGTAAACAATAAAATCAGTCATGTAATAATGTAATAATGGGATGGACAATCCTTATTTTTTATTCAATTTACGTATCATGTGTAGGTATGTACTCAATCGGAATTACATTTCAATGTACCTAACGTTTCAGGAACCTGTCTGCTCGTCTCAAATAAAGCACTGGTAGTACCTGCTGATGGTCAATTAATTATTAAATCCCATTCAATGTAAAAATTTATATGCTTAATAATAATCTTACCTATATGTATAAACGAATAGGTAAGTACCTACTTAAAGAAGTACATATAAAAATCGCCTTAGAAGGATTATTACCTATAAAATAAATGCAGATATGATTATTCGTGAATATTAAATGCCTGGAAGGCATCTTTATAGGTTTTCCAAGATCAGGAAAAATGGGTAATTTAACTTTTATTTCATTGCCATTTATGTAGAAGTACATAATAACAATACTCATTGATTTGAAGGTCACATTTTATACATATTATATTAGATACCGACACTATTCATATTATGTAAAATTCTTACTAATATTTTGTTATTTTTAAACTATTTACCATAAAACGTAAACACTCGCAGAGTGATTACGCATATACCACTGTAACTATGACAATTTAATTGTTGTCTTCTAAATTTTCACCCTCAAGAGAAATGACCATTAGATACTCTTTGAGAAACTGTTTGAGTTTTTGGTCTACTTCCTATCGTTATCTTGTAACGAATTTTTTGATTCAATAAAAATTTTGTGTAACTAACTGCGCGATCTTACCTCCAAAGCAATCACTTTTGATTTAAGACATGATTAGTGATTAGTTAGGTAGCTATAGTTAAAATTTGAATATGGTTAACTTTCAATTTCGTTGCTCAAAACATGCAAAAGTAGCGCTTAGCTAATCTGAGATTAAAGCGGCAGTTGGCAACATTGCAAATCTTAGTTTTCTCGACTGGCAACCGGCATTTGGCACTATTCGACAGCACTGTCGCTGTCGATCGGTAGCTTCGTTTCGAGTTTCGGGTGCGGTGCTCGACGTTGGCAATAATGAGATTTGAAACACAATTTTTTTGCAATTTTGACGTCGTGTCTTCCGTGTAAAAATAACGGAAAATATTTACATCCACGTGTCCTAAAAGTTCCATAAATTTTTTCGGGACCGAGGAGCGAAATAGTGGTGCTGGGTGGGTAAGAAGCTAAAAACAGCCATTACAAACTAATATTAAGGTCATAACTAAGGCCTCTTTGACACTACGGTCGCATTTCTATTTTTTTCTTCACTTTCAGGGCAAGGATGAATATCTTCGAGATTAACAGTAGCACGATTATTATTTTGATATTTGCATTTATTTTGAATTTGGATTCCAAAAAACGTGACATCAATCCCTGTAGTCTGGAAACGATATGAGAAAGCGGATATAGCGCGGATCCGTCTCTGTACGCTTCGAAGCGCTTGGCATTGTCGTCAAATTGTTACTTCCGAGACCTGACGTATTTAATCGGCGATTCTTGCCAGGACCGCACTCTCAAAACCATGAATACCTTCCTGGTGTTACTATAAGTATGTTCACCACCCCTATAGGTATAGGTGTCATAGTGAAACTGTAGGATACGCGGATGTAAAAAATGACCAAAATAATAGTTGACTTTATTAATATACATACCTAATATAAGTAATTCCAAACTGTAACATTTGCGATGTTGCCAACTGGCGTATCGCTTTAATTTCAGATTAGCTAAGCGCTACTTTTGCATGTTTTGAACAACGAAATTGAAAGTTAACCATATTCAAATTTTAACTATAGCTAACTAATCACAGATTAACTTTTCGTACGAACAACCGGCTCTTAATACCAGGATCTAGAGATCTGGAAATCATCTAGACTAAAGACTAAAAAGGCCAATTTTTATAATATTTATTAGCAGATTTTCAGAGAACACAAAAAAGCGCGTATCATTAAAAAATGTATATTGTGATTACGACAAGAATTGAGAATTATCTGGATGTTCTCTTTAATTTATCGTTGTTTATATCATTGATCTGAGAACGGTAAGATGAGTGCCACTTGTCTCTTGGATTGAAACATCATAAGTTTCAAGTTGGATTAGACAGGGAGGGTGAAACTCAAGTGCCTAATGGAGTGTAGAAGATAAGAGTAGACATGGTACGAGTTAAAAAAGTTACTAAGACATCAATGTCAGAAATATATGTCTTGAATTTATTTTCAGAATCACCTGAAAGTTTTTTTTCGATTTATCATTGTTCATTTTAGTGATCTGCGAATGATAAGACGAGTGCCGCTTGTCTCTGAGAGATAAAAGTAGTGAGTTTCAAAATGTACCTAGTGCTTTTCTAGTGTTCTCTCCGTTATTTTTCACACAAAAAACTTTTTTTTAGATATTCCTCATGTAGGTAAATGTAATTTGTAATAGATTAGGTATAGACATTTAATTATTTTATTATTAAAGAGATAATGACAGGATGAATATGGATTAAAAAATGAGAACTATCTGGATGTTCGCTTTGATTTATCGTTGTTCATTTTAATGATCTGCGAATGATGAGACAAAATAATGCTCGACTCTTGTTCGATATAAAAACAAGGAAGTTTCAAGATGTAATGATTTTTTAGTTGTTTCCTCCCCTTTTGCTACAAAACATGTAAAAACAATTCAGATATTTCTCATCAATTAAGTAGAAGCAATTTGAGACGAGCTAGTTGAGAGGTGTTGATTATACGAAAATAATTAAGAGAAAATACATAGTTGTTAATAAAACGTGTCATAGATTACCAAGATTTAATTTATATTATTATTGAAGAGATAGTGCCAGAGCAGATATGGATTCGGATATGAGAATTATCTGGAAGTTCTCTTCGATTTATCTTTGTTCATTTTATTGGTCTCCTTGTATCTCGGATATAAAATGTCATGTTTCAAGATGTAAAGTCTTTTTAGTTTTTTCCCTCTTTTTGCTACCAAAAATGTAAAACGAAAATAATTGAGGGATGTCATTGAGATAAAATATTCAACATACAATAAGCTGTCCCGAAAGAAAATGCCAGACTATAATAATACCGCAATAACTGCCAAAAGGCGTTCATAATTTTTCTACATGAAGAATTTGATGTCACAAAGGTTTGATCATTCATTGAATTTCTCGCTCCAATAAAATAAATTAAGTGCAATAAAAACTTCCAAAGGGTTTCAAACCATGTGTCGAAAAATTAAAGATGTGATTCCCTGCCTCGTTCTAAGAAAAAAAGTTCCTATTAACATAGGTCCGCAAATTTACCGTTTTCGAGATACTCGAGATTTTCGAGAAAAAAAAGTTTTTTGATGATAGGTATCTCGGAAACCGTTTGAGATATAAAACTGAATTTTTGTACATATGTTATCATTAATATTATTGACTTTTTGAGCGCTACTTAAATAACTTCCCATATGCAGAGGCGGAGATTTTGGGGTTGTTTGAAATTTCTTTGCCCCTAATTAACAATATTGGGAAAATTGGAATTGTGGAAATTCATTTTAAGTCGTCAATGTTTTCTACATAAAAAAAGGTGCTCTTGATCAAAAGCTTTAATGTGAACTGTTTTTGGAAAAACAGCATTTTATGATGAAAAACACAAAAGTATATCTCAAATAGTTCCTGAGATATCGCAAAAAACAAAAACAAAAAAAAATTTTTTTTTCGACACCCTCTACCTCGAAAATGGTGCGTTTGCGGATACATGTTAATAGGAACTATTTTTCTCAGAACGCGCCAAGGAATCACATCTTTAATTTTCCGACACAATATGTTTTGAAACACTCTGTATACCTAAGTCAAAAAAAGACCATCAGCTGAACTGAACCACATGTGGCATCAGGACTTTCTTGCAGCAAATTTTCCAAATTTTTGAATGTATTTTTGAACATAAGTAGGAAGGTACTTACCTACTAAATATTTTTTGACTCTTTGACTCATTAGTAGATAATTTTTGGCTAATTTTAATAAACAATGTTATTTTCCATCCATATTCTCATAAAAAAATTATAAAATCAATCAAGTTTAACTACATATTTCAACAAAATTTTCATATTTATCTGGCACAAGATGACCTCCAAGACTTCCACTTACTTATTACATCCCCTCCCAATTATTACCCTCATCTAGATGCCCCCAAATATTTGGTCTAATCTCTTATTATATTATTATTAGATTAAGTAAACAACAATCTTAAGCATACCTCCAGCAACACAAATAATTTAAAAAAATCCTCGAACCTAACTCCAAAAATTATCAACTTATCAACCACGAGACTCACCTACTGCCATCCTGTTCGTCTTTTCCTCGTCTCCTGGGTTTGGCACCGTCGTACTTATTCTCCCTCCCGTAGATGCTCCCGGCGAAAGGGTCCTCGCCCAAATAATACCTCTGCACGGGACGATGCATCTCGTGGGGGATGTTTCCGTCGATCACGTGCCCCTGTTGGTAGGAAGGACTCGGAGAGCGTTTGGCACGTTGGCGAGCGCGACGTTCGGCGCTGGCCGAACGAATCTTGTGGACGAGCTTGCGGATGGACTGGCCTACGGAGAAGAGAGACTCGTTGATAGTGATACAAGGTGGGTTAGTATTAGTGTGCAGATCTCTAGGTCGTATTTGGTTGTATTTGGTGTTCCCCCTTCTCTCGTTTGTTCGCAATCATGAATGATGTAGGAAATCATCTAGTGGGAAGGTCAAGAAGAAAATGTTCGCGTATTTATAATTATTGTTGAGATTGTTAATTTCTTCTTCTCGTTTCAATTTTATATAACTTTGATGATTGATTGATGATGGATTGATAAGGAGAGTAATCAAGGAGAGCTGATGAAGAAGTGTAAATATATCGAATATATGGAGAATTATTAATTTTACAAACATCTTGCATGCAGAGTCCTTGAGACCTTCACAGCAAACTAGAAAAATATGATAACTCTAACAACCCGGATATCTATCATTTCAATTTTGATGTTCTGAAGATGAATTTTTATATGTTTTAAATGTAAATGTTAAAATACAGGAAGAGGAATCAATTAACAAATATCTAGGACGATTTTATTACCCCAGGTGTTTAGAGTGTGCAAGGAAGATCTTCAGATTTCATCAACAAACGCCAAATCGTATAATGAAGAGTTGAAGGTTTCGACGTCGTTTTATAGAAGCACCAATGGCAATTACCAAAAAGGCCGAAATAACAATCGTATAAGAAGAGACACAACTATAAAGTTGGAATAGCGGCTGAAGTCGATACCGTCGAACTTTTCGAATTCGGTTAGGACCAACAACTTTCGTTTGTCAAAATGAAATGCGAACTCCTTGAACTGCGCTGCTGGCGTTTATGGCATTTACAATGGCAATGTTTGAAAGGCACATTCACAAATGCGCAAGAAATTTAAACAAATGAGAGACCATGGATGATCAAGGAGATCCCAAATTAATGTCAACTAGAAAGGGATAGGAATCGATAACTGCTCACAGTTATAATGAGCTGAGTATGGAGATCTGGCCTAAATGTAGGGAGACCAAAAAATCATGTTAGATTTTGTTACTGTGTCTACTACCTCAGTCTTTGTTACTGTGACCAAGAAGTTGTGACAAAAGCAAGAAGCTCAATGAACACCTGAGGAAGTTAGGCATAGAAGAAAATGGCGTCTGCAGATTCTGCGGGAAGGAGACGAGACACCACGTCACCTGCTGCTCAACTGCGATGCGATAGAACTCAAAAGAAGTAATGTTCTGGGCCATCACCAGCTAGAGGCAGGGAACTTACCCGACCTTGATCCTCTCAAAATCCTGAAGTTTCTCAAGGAAACGGACTTGGAGAGGGTGCTTCACTAAAGGGATTCCACACCAGGTGAAGCACAGTAGAGGGGATACAATTGATCTTTTAGGTCGCAGTAACTTAATCACTCTCAAAAATACAAATACAATACAAATACAATACAAGCAAGAAGTTGCGGTGATTAATGATTCCCTAATAATCAGCTTGATGTTTCACGGTCTGAAGACCCGTGAGGAAGCACTTTCTCTCACTGTACCTATAGAAAAAGATGCAGAGCCTTGATCGTTGATACATTTTCCCCGTGTTAATTCTATGGTTGCGAAAACTGGACTTTTAGCCCATTTATAGCGAGTCGATGTTGAAATGGACTCCTAGCGAAGAATACTATGCATCTCATGTGCATGTGGATGGTGGATGGAAAGGTAAGAAAACAACGATGTCAGATTAGCATGGTTGGCAAATCTGATGCTCTGATAAGAGCTGCAGTTGGTGGTGCATCAGGAATATTGGGTGACCTGAGAAAATGCCTCGGGCGAATTTTACCGAGGTTTCCAGGGCTAGGACCTCATATTCTGGAGTCACTGACGTCATTTAAGTGGGTGTCAGCAAAGTGGGTGTCGGCATTCCCTTATTTTTCTCAGGAATCCCCCACCTTAATAAACTGCTGGAACTGTGTAGGTACAATAAAATATTGATAAATAAAAAATTCCCAACATTGCAGCGGCAATCTAGGTATCATACTACCTTTCAAAAAGGGCAATTGTATTTCTGATCCGAAATTTTATCGACCGATCTCTCTGACTTGCACGATGTGCAAGCATCTAGAGAAAATGATTAAAGGCCTAGTTTGGTATCTTGGACGAGATAAAACTTCTGGATTAAGCTCAGTCTGGATTTAGACCCCATTGCAGACGACAGATAATCTCGTGGCACTTCAAGCAGACATAGCCGACGCTTTCATAGTAAAACAAGATGTTGTAGCTGTAATTTTCGATAAAGGGAGTGCATTCGATGCTATTAGAAGATCCGTAATCTATAAGAAACTAGAAGAAATAAACCTATCAGGAAATATTATATACTTTACAACAAAGTTCCTGATTAACAGATCGTTCAAAGGACTTGCGAATGGGAAGGAGTTTCATTCTTTTATACATGAGAAGTCCCTCAAGGCTCAGTACCGAGCATTACCTTGTTTATCTTAGTTATCAATTCTATTCGCTCCATTATTAGACCATCAGTTAAACACTTACTGTATACGTATGACATTAATCTTTATTATTCAGGAACAATACTACGTGCGATCTACTTCAACACTGATTAGATGTGCAATTAGAACGAGAATTGATCGCTCGTAATACGGAGACGATTTCCATCCAGTCCACTCACGCTATCCGCCCCCAGCTGTCTAACCTAATGAGGTATTGACTCGGTGAGTTAGACGAACAAACAAAAATCGATATCCGGTATTCCAAACGAGTAGGGATCGTTCGTAATACGGTGACGAGCAATCTTTCAAAAAATCAATCTTTTGATAGGAAAGCTCGCGTCATTTCAGGCGAGTAGAATTTTCTCCCTTGATCAAATTTATTAGAACGAAAGCGTGTAATAATAGAAGAGAATTCTTTATAAGTTCAGATCGTCGGTCATAGATTTCCTGTAAATATAATAATAAATGATATTTTTGCTACTCGCATATTATCGCGTTTCTTATCGGAACGATAAAAAGCATTAAAATCATTTAGTTTCATTTAAATCCATATGTTCCCCAGTTATTATTATGTAAACTCTAATAAATGAATTTCATATTTCTACATGAATAATATCCCCTTTCTTGTCTGCAATAATCATTCTGATTGCAGCTAGCCAGCCATCAATGAAGCAAAAAACAGGGCTCCGTGAACTTGATCCAGAAACTACGACCGACAGTGAGGATAAAAACGAGACCTTATCACTTAACTGTCGGCGATTGCAGCCCGCCGGTGCTAGCTGCCAGGGAGTGTCTATCAAGACTACGTTCACGAGCGATTTGATTTATGTCTAATATTTTGATATCGTGTATAAATTTGTGAAGGTCCGTCCTTATCCCATCTGAAGGAATTAATTAATTCATTAATAATATAATTAATGCGTCGTTTCAAATAAGGGAGAGACGTTACATTTAGAATCATAAGACAGAGCATTTCGCTCTCAATAAGATATTTTCATAACCAGACTGTTTTGGAAATCTTTTGACCGACCATACTTCAAATTATTTCACGTTTGGTAGATCGATTATCAAGCAGATCCAAATTATAACGATTAAAGAAAAAAACCGCAAATAACTATCATGACGTAATTTCTATGGAACCGTTACAGTTAGAATAATAATTGAGACTATTTAATAATGAGCGGTTATGTTCAAGGAATAGGAAATTATTGTATCATTAAAATGGCGGTTATAATTTGAACTTTTGAATGATTTTACTGATTGGATTTCGGAATTGGAATCGCCAAGAGTAAAAACGAAACAATCTAAACACTTACCTTTCTGCTTATTTATATACCACCCAAGCCTATACAGGGTGGTCCAACTTAAAACGTCAGGACTTTACCAAACGATAGATAACGTTAAAATAATGCCAGTTTCTCTATTACACTTATAGCCGGGAAAGCTTCCTTTTCAAGATACAGGGCGTTGAAGTTTTGGGAAAAAAATAATGTTTTGCGAATATTGTCAAAACGGCTGCTTTAAAAAAATTGAAACTTGGCACGCAGCATGAGCTAATTATCTTTCATGATTTACGGCCTATGGTGATAAATTGCGAAAACCAGCGGCGGAGATATAGGTGTGCCATCGCCCCTTTTCAAAAAAAAAATTGACGCCACTGACTCTATGGCAAATTTAATAATACTACTCAATGCCCCATGCTTTTTAGAACAAAAAAGTACTCTCTAATTTTTTCACAAGGCGCACCGTTTTCGAGATAATTCAGGTTTTCTTAGGTAATATCCGTAGCCATTTTAAGAATAACAGACAAATTCTAATTAAATAACTTTTACTTAAATAATTAAATAACAGAAATAAACAACACCTAACTAATGTAACAATTGTCAGTAATCATAGAGTTAGTGGCGTCAATTTTTTTTTTAAAGGGGCGATGACACACCCATATCTCCGCCGCTGGTTTTCGCAATTTATCACCATAAGCCGTAAATCATGAAAGATACTTATAGCTCATGCTGCGTGCCAAATTTTAATTTTTTTAAAGCAGCCGTTTTGACAATATTCACAAAACATTATTTTTTTCCCCAAAACTTCAACACCCTGTATCTTGAAAAGGAAGCTTTCCCGGCTATAAGTGTATTAGAGAAACTGGCATTATTTTAACGTTATCTATCGTTTGGTAAAGTCCTGACGTTTTAAGTTGGACCACCCTGTAGAATAATTTTTTGGGGGGCTATAAAATTATTATTAGGAATAACAAATTCAATTTTTCAAACAGAAATAGTATATTATTTTATACGGAGGGAAAGTGACACTTTTCATGGCGCGCTCGTGTTTATCAGCCGAACGAAGTGAGGCTGATAATAGAGAGCAAGCCATGAAAAGTCACTTTTCCTCCAAATAAAATATACTATTTTTTCTTCAAACGTGGGCAAATTTAAGCAAGAACATCATTTTTAATTGAAGGAAAGCGAATTTTCAAAAGGTTTGGACTGGTATAAGTAGGTGAGTATGGAGTATGGGCTGCTTCTATAGAAACGCGACGCTGTCAAATTGACACTGTCATCAACGTCAGTGAACATCGAGAAATTATTATTGAAATTATTAAAGAAAAATAATAAAATAATAATTATGTAACTAAACTACTAATCATCGCAAAATCAAAATTAAAAACGTTATAAAAGTTTGTAAGTAAGTTATAAAATTAATGATAACATCTACCTACCTCTTGCTAGACCCTGCTTGGTCAATTTTTTCATTTTCTTTTAATGATGATGCCAGTCAGTCAGAAGTTGAATGTTAAATATGTAGGTCATTGTAGGTAGGTATAAACTGTGCACTAATACCTACCCAATAATAAAAATATAAGATGTTGGATTCCTTTATGTACCTAGGTATATGGTTATAATTTATTATCCTTATGTTCAACATTCAAATTTCAATACGGAATAATAATTATTTTTGTTTACCTCGCAATAACCCAACTTTTTTTCTGACGTTTGAGCCGACTGAGCCGAGCACGAGCTCGACTCGACTGAAGACGACTGTCGACCGTCCGGCTTCGGGTATAATTATGACGTTTCACAGAATTACTTCGTTTCGGTGTAGATTTTCCAAAGATTATGTTTGATTAATACCAAATTCCTTTTAACCTTATTAGATAATAATAAACTAGAGAGTTTTCATATCTTAGGTTGAATTTTAGATGAATATATGGGCCTACATTAATAAAATTTCAATAGTTGATTCTTAAACAGGTAGCCATGTGTTTGTATGTTGATGTTGCTATGGCACCACTTTAGCTCCGGCGGAGGGAAAGTGTTGCTTGGCAACACTTTAGCTCCGGCGGAGGAAAAGTGAAACTTTGAGACCGGCTACTGAGTCGAGTAATGTCTGATTTACTGACGTTTGAAGAAAAAAGTCTTTTCTCGACAACATAAACTAACAACAAGTTAAGCACATCAAATATTGACAGAAAATTATTGTTTTGACTCTAGCAACTAAAGTAAATCTATAAACTGCCATTACAATGCAAACAATAGGACAAAGACAATAAATAAATATGTTAATTTATGCGGAAGGAATGGCAGAATTGATCAGGTGTGCCGACACGTACGAATGCTGGTTTGCATCATAGAATTACAAAAATACAGAAATACCACAACCAGAATTACAATGACGAATTCCTATTTAAACTGAACATACATTACAATAATAAGTACCTTTACTAGTCAGTCCAGCTAGATTTGGCCAACTTAATTGGCGGATCAAATAAAAAATAATCCCCCAGTTTTGCAGGACAAACCAGTTAGCAGATAAACATAATGCTCCTTTTACGACTGCAACAATTTTCTGCTAATTGAATTATGTACCTACCTACTACAGACAGGGTTCCTTGATCTCAAAACCGAGATTACAGATTAAAGATTACGTGGTTGGTTCTTCATGGCTTTTATCGTTTGTTTGATCAACTTGTAAAGTTGATTAGCTTTTTTAGTAGTTTCAACGATGTCACTTAGCTATATTGTTAGTTGGGAGTGAAAAAATGGGGTTAATAGACACTGTTAACCTCTCTTGTTTGCGGGAACAATGGTTCGTAAATTGGCCTGCACCTTATGAAGCAATCGGTTTGAGTATTTTTTGTGTTAAAAATGACCATCTCGCTTTATTAGCTCATTATCACATCTATGCAACAATTTAAAGCATTTTTCAAGCTTTAATAAGCAATTTACTAGGCGTTTTATTGTTAAGTGATTAGCAATAATCATAGATGCTTATGTGGCAAATTCCTCCATTAAGATGAAGTGCGAACAGAGAGAAGAATAACGAAACAGTTACCAAAAGGGCTGATACATCAAGAATTCGGAAGAGCTTAAAGGTTCAAGAAACTCTGTGAAGATGTTACATCCACTATTGAGACCATACTGCTCGAACCAACGACCTAAAACAAGATGAAGAACCAAATCTCCTTAAAGAAACGAGAAAGTGAAGATCAATCTTCTGCTGCTTTAAACGCACCTTTCGGGCAATCAACACCTTTCAAACCTACAAATCACAGGTGTGGACAGCATATTCGTGGTCTTTCTCCAAAAGTGCGAGAGGTGATTACGCAGCACTTGGTCAAGGATTGGAGAAGGACATGGAAGCATCATTCCAAAAAGATGAAGCAGCCAAAATTCTTCAGTCCAATCAGCCTAAATCGTCTTATAGTAAAAACGATTAAAAGGTTGTTGATAATTTTACTGAAGGCACTGTGCGAACAGCTACAAGAACTTGGTTTATTGCAAAATTATTTTGGACAATCAACACCTTCCAACTACACAAATCACAGGTGTGGACACCATATTCCTGGTTGTACTTCCAAACGTGCGGAAGGTGATTATGACACACTTGGTCAAGGATTGAAGAAGGACATGGAAGCAACATTCTAAAAAGATGACGCTGCCCAAATTCTTCAGTCTAGTCAGCCTAATCTCGTCTATAATAAAACGATTGACAGGTTGTAGATGATTACTAAAGTCACTGTAAACTCAGAGTCCACTTTAGCAAGAATGGTGTGAAAAAATGACCAAACCTGTACATTCTGCATGGAGGGTGAAGAACCACCAATATATCTCCAGGTAGTGTGGAATGTTCCATGGAGTGGTAAAGAAGATTCCGCTATCTGGGTCTCTAAGAAGCAGCGGAAAAAGATTTAACATCATGAGAACAAGAAATTTAATTGAATGGGGTGCTTTAATTGGGAAAGACACTCCCACCAGAAAGGGGAGACACACAAGATCTTCTTAAATCGTGGTGTAAAAGTATCTCCATCCCCATGAAATTCAAGACTAATGTAACATCAATTTTGTACTTCTGAGTAGGTCACACGTCATTTAGTGATGTTTTCTCACGCAACGATTTCTCACAGACAGCACAGGGAGTAAAATAGCATTACGTCATTTTATGGCCATTCTTTATATAGTTACATATTATATCCTCCAAATTTCAGTTTTCTATCTTTGAACTAACCTCCTTTTTGACACTGAACATAAGAGATGACCCACCCTGTATGGGAAGATTTAAAAAATTATAAGCAGCTTTTGTTTATTGAAAATTGATAAGTGCCAAAAACATACATCTTCAGATTCTCTTGCTTCTGGTACATCTTCAGGTCTTGCAAGCATCATGCCGTTGGTTTCAGTATTTCAGGAAATGTTTTCTCCAGTTTTTTATAGCACGGTGGTTGGAGGAAGTGTAGGGGGGTGCATGGTTGACAGCTTTTGTCTTCATTTCCCCATTTTTTAGATCATCTGAAGTTCATGGAACAAGTCAATATCGTACTGTTTTATTAATTGATCAAAGTTTATTTCCCATACAGACTTCAAGGCATAGACTGAGGGTAGAAGCGACTGCAGTAGTAGATGTGGCAAAAAGTTACACCACAGAAAGAACTCCAGACAGAATATGGAAAGACAGATTTGGTTCCAGCTCAATTTGGTTGTTGCAAAAATCTCGTTAGCTGAGGATAACTGTCAAGAAGAGACAGCTGCACTAAATCGACTACCATGACATGAATGTTGAAGATGAGATCTTCCAGTTGATCATGAAGGGGGAGGAGTTGGGAAGGATTTCCGTATGATTCACAGCTAATGAACGTACGAAGATGGGCCTAGTGCACATCTACCAAGATTTTCAGGGGTACAGTTTTTTGGATAATGGTAGTGGATCGTCATTGCAAAGCTTGTGTCATTTTTCCCCCAGAGACTTTAATAATTAAAGAAAGTCATTTACAATAATGAATGACTGCCGGGTCTATCAGAAGCCCGTCGTAAGTAGCAATGAAAAACAATAATTACAGAGGAGTGTTGCCTCACTGTATTGTAGTGCTTTAGGATTGACTGATTTGGGGCTATCCATAAATTTCTTATTTTCCTCTTGTTATTGGTAGAAAACATTTCCATATCAATGACATCAATGACATCAATGACAAAATTCAGTTGCTGAAAGTTCATGAGCAGAATTTTTTATCCCACAAAAATTCAACCTTTTAGAAAACCACCGCTTGACTTGATCAACCTCCACAGAGACTTGTCTTAAAGTACATTCAAGCAATCAGAAAGGTCAAAAATTTGACTAATACTTATATTGGCGCAAAAGATTGACCTTGTGCAGTAAATGAGAAAGTTTCCCTCTCTCGTGGTCTGTGCCTCTCTCAAACCAGTCAAATCCAATTATTTGACAATGGTGCCTCGTAACGATCAATCAATTCAGTCTTTATTTATCACAGCACTTAATTAGCAGCAATTTTACATGAAATTGAAACAACATGCCGGAGTGTTAATGAAGACATAGGTAGCTTTAGAAAGATCGCTCTGCTGCATAGGTGTATTCGTTTTTAAATTGGTTTGTGTTTGTGTTTTTTATCATTGTGATCTTTTCAATAATTCATTAAATATACACAAAACACAGTCATTACCGATGATATTTCCGCTCTTTTTCTCCTTGGGCGGCTGTTCCTGGAACCTAGTCTTTTGCATTGCTTTCTTATCCTGCTGCGGCATGGGTGGAGGACTAGGCGGGGAAGGCGGGTAATCGGGCGGGGGCTCTTGAATAGGGGGTGTATTCCTACTGCGGCTTCTTTCTTCATTTATGGCTCGTTGTGGAGTGCGCTTTCGCTGCGGCGGTGCCGGACTTGGACCTCGAAGAGGAGAACGTGGTCGGGGGTCTAGTTCGGGACTTCGTCGAATAGCAGTCTGAGTTTCCAAGACTTTGAATCTATAAGACGCATAATATTTAGTTGTGCTGGTTCATCAGCTAAATCATTATATTACCTTTCTATTCTATTACTTTTCTGCACTTCGTATCCCCCATTAGCAACCCCATTAAATCTCGGCGGTGACCTATAATCAGGCGCCGGTGATCTTTGTCTGACTGGAGACCATCGCTCATATTTCTCAGGCGGAGATTTCCTATCAGGCGGTGTCTTTCTTTCCTGGTTGAAGCGTTCCGGAGGTGATCTTCTATCAGAAGTGAAGCGCTCTGGAGGTGTCCTTCTGTCTGAGGTGAAGCGCTCGGGTGGAGACCTCCTCTCTGGGGTGAAGCGCTCTGGGGGTGTTTTTCTCTCAGGGGTGTAACGCGTCGGTGATGGAGGGGAATGTCGGTCTTGGATTTGGTGTTGTTCTTGGCGACGCTCTGACCATTCGGAGATGCCTGGAAATAAATTAATGAATTAGAGGTTAGGGTAAGTTGTCTATATGATATTTAATATGGAGATAAATGTAAATTTATTTAAATATTTTCTTTGATTTCCCGTTTTCAACTAAATAATAGTAATATTATGATGATGGTTTAAGCAGAGATCCTACATAAGGTGCTACGGGCTACGGGAAAGGCAAATATATAAGAAGATGCGTGAAATTTGCGGATAAGACAGGCAAGCACAAATAAAGCAACTTAGCTGAAGCAAGTAAGTATGTAAGTACCATAAGTCCAAGAAAATTTGAGTAAAAATGAATTTTTAAAAATACCTTTATAGTAACCATTATGATGATTTCTATTATCTCTTTCAGGCTCGACGGGAGGTACAACGCGCAGATGATTGTGATTGGTGGTTGTGGTGGTGTTGGTATTGTTATTCACAGTGGGAAGGAATGATTTGTTGTTTACATATTCAGGTTTGGGTTGGGATTTGATGGTGACATTGAAAATGGTGGTTTTCGGCGGTTCCTCGTTCCCTATATCCGAATTGTTAGACGACCGCGACTCGCTACCGAAATGGTTCTCCAACCATTTGGAGGTTTCGCTCTTTCTGGTCTCTTCCTCTTGATCGAAGTCGAGGGGCTTTTTAGTTACGACGTCTTTCCTGTCTAAAGGAGACTCATTGTCGAGACCTATAACAAAAATATTTGCTTGAAGAACAACGAGCATCTAATTCTTAAAACAAAATTTTTGTGTAGGCTTACTGTGGCTGTAAGTGGTTGAGATGTGAAAAATAATTGACTGAAGGCAAACAAATTAACTGACTGTGACTGTTCTCGTGGCAGTTTACTTAATAATAATAATTCGGGATAAATTATACAAGGAAAGCTCTGGATAGACGCTAACTGATTCGACGATAAGTTTTTACGAAACGTGTGGGTTACCACAGATAAACAGTTCATTTTTCTGATTTAAATTGAGCCTGTCATGAGAAACTACATGATACTACAATTATTATCATTATTAATGTTATTATTTTATGATTTTCTAAGTATGGTAAATTGTAATTAAATTATTGTGAAGAAAAAGTAGTTAAAATAATGATAAAGAAGTAAACAAAGTGTATAAATTAGGAAATGATGTTACAACAAAGAACAAACATGTCATGACTATTTTCATAAAATAGCACCTATGATGAGTATTATAGTTTTTGAAATATTTTTTGTACAATTGATTAGCGCAAACTCTGAAAAGAAAAAAAAATTAACTGATTTTATAATTTGGTTACTACGAGTTACTACGATCTATCTATCTATCAAATAAAAAACAATTTAGACGATTTTTAACTCACTTGCGGCAGCAGGGGCTTTCTGAAGTTAACATAAATGGGCCGAAGAACATCACCAAAAGAAAACGGTTTTTCTCTCTCCTCGCCTTGAAGGGCTTTCTGGGAGTGTAGACGCGGAACGTTTCATATTCCGTTCTGCGCCTGTAGATTAAACCAGCAGCAGAGCGATTCCTCTGCTTCTTGCCGAACTGCCAGAAAAACCCAAACAACAAACCGAGAGAAGTCCTAAAACCACTGCCAAAGACAAGCCCGAAAATCTGGATCAAAAAAGCCGAAGAGTTGCGCAAAGAGAGCCAACCAACAGAAAACCCCCAACAACAGCAAAAGGCGGCCCCCAAAACCTTGCTCCGTCAAAACAAACGCAACCCAACCCCAAATGGAGTCATTCATACACGAAACAAAAACACTCATCAACCTTTTCAAGAACACCCACAAAGACGGCCAGCTTGAAGAAGACGAGTTTCTGCATTGGAACTGGAACGCAAACTCCATCAACAAGAAGAGGAGCGAATTGAAGATGTTCCTCTCCCATCACAAAATCGACATCATGCTCCTTGGAGAAACAAATCTGAAAGCTGGAAATCCCTAACTACTCCGTCCTGAACCACGGAAGGAGGGGGTGTAGCAATTCCGGTCAAGAATGAAATAAGCTACCATGAAACCCCTGATCTAACGACAACACACATGAAATCGACAGGGTTGGAATTCCAGACACGGAGAGACATCAGAATATTATCAGGAAACCTCCCTCCGAAAAATAGACACACCAAGCAAGGATTGGGAAAAATTTCGACAGCGACAAAACCACAATCCTGACAGGAGACCTAAACTTCAAGAACAAGACGTGGAACCCCAAAGTCAACAATACCAACGGGTGAAGACTCCACGAGATCGCCCACGAGTTAAACTTCACTGTGACAGCCCCCATGGTGCCAATATACCTCCTTGACATCGCGGTCATGAAAAACATACCCTAAAAGTACACGATTGAGACCCAGCAAAAGAGTAGCTCTGACAACCTACCAGTGATCCTCATAATGAAAGTGAACTGCGAGCTGAGACACCAAGATAGAAAAGTCACCGACTGGAACAAGTACAGATCGGTCCTGGTAGCCCCCAACACCAGAATCAACCAAGCCGATGACATACAAGACGGGACGCAGAAGATTGAGGAAGCCATCAGTGCAACAAAATCAACGAAAACCATTAAAACATCAGAAATAAACAAAATTCCGAAAGATGTGGAAAGATTGATCGCCAAAAAGAAATAGCCACCAGAGACTACAAGACGATCCTTCACTCGGCGACAAAAAGAGAAATCAACAAGATCACAAACAACATCAAAGAAAAGATAAGCGACCCCTAGATTTGAAAGACAAACTAGAGTGACTCAACGCCGAAAACCTCCCCATTTGGCAGATGATCAAAGCAACCAAAGGAGAAGGAAACAAAGTGAAACTGCCACCTCTCAAAACATAAAACAAAATCGTCCATTTCACGGAAAAAAAAGCCAAAATCTTCGCCGACCAATCGGAGCTGCAACACAAATCCCGACGATCCCCCGAGCACAGATATCGACGGGGAAAAGATCAAGGGAATCCTGAAGAACGTTAAAAACAGGAAGGCATCCAGAGGAGACAAAATAACCAACGCCATTCTTCGAGAAAAGACTTATCCTCAGCATTGGAAAACCGCAGAGATCATCAAGATTCTGAAACCCGAAAAACCGAAGAAAGACCCAAAGAGCTACAGGTCAATCAGTCTGCTCCTAGCCCTGAGCAAAGTAGCAGAAAGAGTAATCCTCACAAGACTGCCCGAGGAGTTAGAGAGACTCAACGTGATCCCCGCCCATCAGTTCGGATTCGGTAGTCCATAAAATAGTAAGAATCACCCAACACATAAGCGACCACTACAAAAGATCTATATCGACAGGTGCCATATTTTTTGACATCGAAAAAGCCTTCGAGAAGATTTGGCTTCAAGGCCTCGTATACAAAATGAAGCAATTTAGCATAAACGAAAACATGAATCCCTGATCAGAGACTGTAACGTACATTTTGTACGTACCGGCTAAATGCCAGCGACACGGAGACAACAGCAGGCGCGCGCAGTAAGTGAGTGATGGTGGTTTTTAGTGCGACGCAAACACGGCCGGCTGGCGGCCTCGAGTTTCGTCGACATCGACTGTCGAGTTCCAACCTGGAACGCAGGTGCCTGCGTTCTCACCTTTCTTTTCTCTCCTGGAATTCGCTAGAGGAAGATCGTTTCCGCAAACACAGGGAATTTTTAGTGAAATGGCGTTGTGAACTTTCACTTAAATTATTATAAACATCGGCCACGTTTTTGGCTTGGTGAGTGTCGTAAAATGATGTTATTAATTGTGTTGGAATTATACAGATCATATTTTGTTAATACAATATGCTATTTTTAATTACAACTTTTAATTCTGATCGAGTTTCTAATCTTCGCATGTAAAATTTTGTCAGTCACATTTTTTGATCTCAACCTATCTTGAGGACGGGACATAATTCTATGTACCCTTGGCAAGCAGACTCGATCGGACCGTTTATTAATACAAGAGTGTCTCTGATACCTATGAAATTGCAGCTTTTTCTTGGAGGCAATTCTTTCACCTGCGGATTTTCTCCTATGGATTGATTTTTTTCTGGAGGCAACTTCTCCCCCGTAATCAACTTCACCTGGAATCGACTCTTTCCCTGGAAGCAAGTTTTTCTCAAACAGGAAGGCAACCCATTGGTGTCACCTGAGACACCTGAGAAGTTTACCACCAACTAAACTTCCACCCTCACACCGGAGACCCTGCGAAGCTAGGTGCCTTTGCCTACCCGGTTTAATCGATCAGTTCATTCGGATATACTACACGCTCTTGCTTTATTTATTTGTTAACCGTGCTCAAGAGTCTGTGATATTGACATCTGCGATTTTTTTTTAAATTAATAACTGTGATATATTTTATATTTTTCAACAAAGAGTACCTGTTGTTCTGCTGACCTGCTTGTTATTGTTGACCCTCTTAGACTAGCGACTCAACCTGCGACCCTTGTTATCTTTTACCGTCTCATGCTCTCAACGACTATTTTTTCCCCTCTAGGGGTCAAATAGTTCGTTTCAAGACTACCTGAGAGAGAGAAAGAGAGAGAGAGAGACTACTGTACCAAACTCGAAGAAACCAAATCCACGACAAGGAGAATAGAAGCCGGAGTCCCCCAAGGCTCGGTAATCGGCCCAACCCTCTACAACATCTTCACAGCAGACCTCCCCAAACCCTAAAGATGCGGAATAGCCCAAATCACAGACGACATGGTGATCTACTTCTCCAGCGGAGGACCGCAACTCGTGAGAAAAGCCCTCCAAACCGTTCCATACAACCTTACCTGATGGTTCGAAAAATGGCGAATCAAAGTCAACGAAACCAAAACAACCAAAATCTACTTCAGAGATAACACCCGAGGAAGGAGATCAAAATCCAAAGAAGTGACATTCAACTGAACGGAAATCAAGTGGAAAAGAGCAGCCAAATACCTGGGAGTGATCCCAGACGAATGGTTCCACTTCGGGAAGTAAGCCAAAAAGGTCCAAAAATGAATCAAACAGACAATCGAGTTGGCCCACAAACGGAATCAAAAAAACACCAACAGACACGACATCTTCTGCATGAAGAGATACGCTGAAGAACACGGAATCCAGATTAACCGGAAAAAGAAGAAGACCCGCTAAACAGCGAAAAACCAAACACTCCCCCAAAAAAAGTGGAACCCATCCCAATGACCGAGACACCTAAGTTAAACCCACAAACGTGAAACCCACCAAAGTGCTGAGAAACAACGAACTGCGAAAGCTAATCCCCGAAGTGACAGAGACAATTTATGAAACCCCAAAGTGACAGAAACAACACACCGTACGGAAGTAAAGACTCTTTCGGATAAATAAGAAACTCATAACACACCCAACCCAGAAAAAAACACCGAGCGAGGCAAAGGAGGAAACTCCAGACCTCAGTAAGACAACCGGAGACCCCAGCGCATCATAGAAACGACCTGTCTCGGTCGATTCAGGCGCAAGAACCGAAGATGAAACGTCTATGTTCGCCATTTCTTCTTCTATAATTATTATTATGGAACTACAGCCGAATTATCGTTTTAATTCAATCAATTGATTATTTGATTTAAAAAAATGTAAAATAAAAATGGGCCTACTTTTGAAGACTTGACTAAACAGTCAAGAAAGAAGGAAGTTCTTGGCTTCAAGGAGAGTATAACCCAGTCCCAGTGGTTCTTCTATATTTGGTCTATATTTGGCAGCACAGCTACCACAACATATTTGTGATCATTCTGATCAACTGATTAGAGGATTAGAGCAAAGCTTGATGAATTAAAATATTTTTTAAATTTATTCAATATTTAGAATATTCTTTTGAATATTCAAGGTCATATGCATTATTAAGCAATCCGCTTTCATAGCTCTTTAAGCATACTGGAATAAATTCTCCAGCCCACTTCTTCCAAGCAATGAATCGTGAGTTTCATGAAATATTTAATATCTATCGTCTAGGATAGATCTATTGTTATGTAAGGCTTATATACATATAAATAGATACCTGTAGATATTCCCGGGAAGGCAAACTCGACTTTCCATTTATGTCCGCAAGCCACAAAAGGCCGCGGCAAGACAAGTCTTTAAATAAATACGGACTTTCTATTGGCAGAAACAACAATACATCAAGGTCGGAGATAGAACAATTTATTAATTCTCGGTCCTCCTTGTGGCGCGGATCGACATGATCGATTGATAAAGAAAACATTTAACTTACACGATGCCACCTACATTGTAAATCTTGTCCGAGATCATCGATATTGTTAGATATATGATCTTTTTGCGTGCTTTGTCTGCTCTGGAGAGATTATTGGAGAGAGTGTGTGACAGTATCGATGATGATTAAATTTCTTTTCAGCCAGTTAGGTCTCAGTTCTCCTCGAAGTTTTTAGTTTATATTATGGTTGTTAATTTTTAGTTATTTTTGATTTAACGAGAGAGATTCTGGATAACCAGAACCATTCTATGGCCCGAGGATCAACGTTTATTGGTGGAGAAGATGACTGCTTTCTTAATTAGACAACTTTTTTCCAGATCAGCTCGTGATCTTGCTGTTATAAGTCATTATTTCGATCATTAGTGTTTTATGTATTTTACCTTCATAGCTTAGTAATTTTTTGTATTTTTATTTCAATTCATTAAAAGAATCCAGCAACCAAGGCCAATTAAGTGAGATGTTCTATACGATGATATTTTGTCCAGTAATTCATGTTATTTTACTATTACCTGTTTATTAATTTCTTACATCATGTCGCAACGTGCAGCCAAGAATGCACCGTCGCAAGAGTCAACACGCTCATTTAGAAGCACACGAGGAAATTTTGCAGATCAGCCCGTAAGATTCCGGATTGAAGGAAGATAAGTGACGCCGTCCGACTACTGTTACGACGAAAGTCAGAAGATTCAAATCCAAAATAAACAGAAATTTCTTGGGTGTTTCACCATGCTGTGGCAAGAGGAGTACCAGAGACTCCAGTGAGAACCTTCCCGCTATTCGAGCAGTTGACAAACAGAATATCACCCTACAGGCAGAGAGATCCTTCAAATCGAGATGCTGACTCGAACACGAAGAAAAAAGACTATTTGAGACTCTTTAAAGTCAAGAGACCGGCAGGGATTCAAATTTGGACCCATTTTACTCAGATCCACAAACGACCTCTTCGATAACGCAAAGTCAAAGAAGAGTCAGAATGGGGACTAAGATGGCATAAATTAAATACGAACCTCGATATCTATGAGGGGGTCGATTCCCAGCCCTGCGACGTGCTCTGGCTGAGAGAGAGTCCCATTCGGCCTCTTCCTGGGGCTCGCCGCGGCGCTCCGCTTCCATCGTCTCCGTCCTGTAACGCATCTCTTGGCCGACTTTTACACCATCTGCTAGATATTCCACGTCTTCCTGTTCTCTCGTCTTCAGGTATCTGCAGGGAGTGAATTTTAGAATGAAGGCAAAATTAAGAAGAAAATTTAGACTCACCTCTCTCCACTTTCCCTATATTCATCCCTCACTTCGGCACCCTCGGGAAGCTCATCGTCGTTGACTTCCTCATGCTGGGTGGTGCGCTCGGTCTCCGTCACAATCTTACCGTCCGGTCTAACCGAGCTGAGCTCTCGGGTGTCTTCGGTGTCTGTCACTTTCTGGCTCTTGCTCGACTCGTGCACCACACGCGGGCCCGTGCTCACCACCGGTCTGCTTCCCTCTTTGCTGCGCAGGACCGGCCGCAAGTCGGGACGCCCCGAATTGACCGCTGTTAGGAACTCCTGGAAAAAATATGAGTCTTAGTTGATTGATTGTTGGATAATTTTGCGATGGGCATTATAGAGGGTTTGGCGAACATCTGTATCTATCCCCCGGGGGTGAAAACCCAGTCTATACCAGCTCGATCAGTTGTAGTGAGAAGAATGAAGAGAGGAAGGTGGGAGGAGCGAAGGGTAAGGGTAAGGTTACATGGTCGCGTGGTCCGGGGGCACAGTGTCTTGGGACACCTTGCGAGGGAGATAGGTCTACCAATCATCGGCATCATGGTGGTGGAGGTGACAGTTGTTCGTCTCGGGTCAATTGGGAGGTCAAACGCATAAAATTTGAAAGACAATAAGTTAGCAAGAAGCGGTTACACCAATTTTGTATCACCAAGACAGTACTAAGCCTTACTGGATCATTTCAAAAATATATTGAGTAAGCCAAAATTTATGACTCATAATGGCAAGGCGTCGAGTTTCTCTTCTTCCAGAAAGTGGTCTGGATATAAGCAAGACAGAAAGCTAGTCGACTTAAAATTGAAGACGTTTGAGTAAAAGTAAAGTGGATGGAATCAAAAATGGTCAAGTAGATAAATCGATGTTTCAACATGTTTGCGCTACTCCTCATAAAGTATTGATGAGATTAACTGTCATATAATTTGATTCCTCAAGCACAAAGAAGATTCTCCTTCATCGCTACCATCGATCAAAGACGCTTCTAAATAAGGACTAAAAATGGTGCAATTCAAGTTAAGAACCCTTCAAACATGGTCAAGAAAGATAGTTGAAAGCCTTAATCGATCTACCTTGCAATAATCAACCCATTTATAATCCTTTCGACGCATTCGATCCACCACCGGTCATTATGTGTGCTTGAAACGTAATTAGTAATGCCATTGCAACTCTAAGCTACAAGTCTGTCGACCAGCTTGTAAATGTAAAGACAAATGACATACACAAGGTGTTATAATTTTCTCTTACACCTGATCTGATCGAGAACAGACTGAAAACATTCTCTTTCAGAACAATGCGACCGTGAAGGCTGTTCTCACACTATAAGCGCACTAGCACTAGCACTAGCACTAGATCTCTTTGAACACTTAGGTACAGTTATGTCTTGTTAATTAGCATTCAGTTAAATCATAATTAAGAAGATACCTATGTTTGTTTTGTTGATTATATTAAAAAATTGGTGTTGTAACAAGTGCTGGGAATGGTTTGTTTTCGGATGTGCGAATTGGCGAGGTAAATTGTTGTACCCATACGTTGAAGTAGAAGCTTTTGTTGTTACTGTTAAAGAGTAGGTAAAGAACAGACACAATTACATGTGGGTAGTAAAATTAATGATTTTTTAATGAAACAGGTAACGGTGCATAAAAATTTTAAAGCGCATAGATTACCTGTATAGATTACATATTATTAAGCCCCATCGTTAACTTTTTAAAATTCATATAAGAAGCAGCATGAATAGGTTTAGCATTTTTTTAAATTATGATGGTAACTGTTGTTAGTGTTAGTTATCAATTTCAGTTAATTAGAAAACACTTTCCTCATCGTTATAATAATTTAAAGGCAGATGCCTGCATGAAAGAGAAATTGGAAGCATCGGGCTCTAATCCTCTAATCTCGTGTTGCTTGTTTATCGAAAAGCAGTTTACTCCTACCTCGTTGGAAATGAATTCATTTAAATTGATAAAAGTGAATTTGAATTATGCAAAGCATGCATAACGACATTAACGAAATCGCATAACAACTAAGTCCATAATTCTCCTATGTTGACAGGTTGGTCACATTTTCTCCCTAATTGGTCTTCAGCTTCAGCAGTTTAATAAAAACGTTTTAAATAAGATGAATGATCAAATATTAAGTAAATGGTAAATTGTTACAATAAAACTTATTTCTGGCACCTATCTATGTATAATTCCAATTACAACAACAGGTTATGGGCCCAGGAAGCTTCCACTGCGCAACTCTGCTGCCCTTGACTGAAACAGTAATTAAGAACGGTGGCAGCCGGTGGAAGGCAATCAAAGACCTTCCCCTAGCATTGGAAGTCCGCAGAGATTATCAAGATCCCGAAGCCCGGAAAACCTAGAAACGACCCCAATAAGATCTACAGACGTGATAAGCCCACTCGAAGCCCTGAGCAAAGTGGTGGGAAGAGTAATCCTAAAAAAGATACAAGAGGAAACTGAGAGACTCAACGTAATCCCCGGCGTTTGGATTCAAAAGCCAACTAACACTCTGCTGTCAACTCTGCCAACAGCAGATCGATTTCAACATGCGCGTATTTCTTGACATCGAAAAGTCCTTCGACAAGGTTTGGCATGAAGGTATGGTCTACAAACTGAAACAATTCGGCATAAACGAAAATTTATCATCCCTGATCAGAAACTACTTAAGAGAGAGAGTACTGAGAGAGTACTGCACCGAAATCGAAGACACCAAATATACGGCAAGGAGAATGGAAGCCGGATCAAGACTTGGTAAGCGGCCCAAACCTCTACAATATATTCACAGCAGATCTCCCTACGCGAAATAGCCCAATTCGCAAACGACATGGAGATCTACTTCATGTAGAATCGTGAGAAAAGCGTTTTAAAACGACTTAGACCTAATAACCAAAGGGTTCGAGAAATGGCGAATTAAAGTCAACGGAACCAAAACCACCCGAGTCAGAGACTCAACTCGAGGCAATAGACCGTAATCCAAAGAAATAAAAATCAACGGGACGAAAATCAAATGGCAAAGAGAGGCCAGATACTGATAGGGAGTGATCCTAGACCAATGGTTCAACTTCTGAAATGGAAAACCAGCTAAAAAGCTATCAACCATCAAACAGGCTGTTTGCTCTAACCACTCATCAGCGAAAAAAGCAAGATGAGCCCAGAAAACAAAATCAAGATAATCAAGGCAGACTATGCTGATACCCATCGCAACCTACGCGGGAACAACTTGGCAAGCATGCCCAAAATCCTACAGGAAAGGCGTGGAAAGCGCAACCAACAAAGCCGCCAGAATAGCAGTCAACGCTTCCTGGTTCGTCACAAACGAACCGATTATCTACGAAACGGGACTCGAAGAGTTCAGAGACATCAACGGTAGCTCGTGAAAACAATGGAAAACCACGAAAACCCAACACAGTGAGACAGAGACACCCACAAAAGTGAAACTCACCAAAGTGCTGAGAAACAACTAACTCTGGAAGCTAACCCCCGAAGTGACGGAGACACCCAAAGCGAAACCCTAAAGTGACAGAAACAACAGAAAGTGCAAAAGTCAAAACTCCCTCGGTAACACGATGGAGAAAGCTTGAAATCGACACTACGAAAAGAGAAACACGACACACCCAACGCGGGAAAAATTTCCAAGCGAGGCAAAGGAAGAAACTCCAGATCTCAGTGAGACAACTGAAGATCCCGGTGGAAAAAAAGTCCCAGGTTAGGAACTGGACAGCCTGAAGTCAGTATTTACCAATAATGGCTGGGGGTGAAGAAGAGTGAGTTTCTTTGCAGTCAATACCTCCAGAGCAAGTGAATTGTTCTCAATTCAAATGAATATTTTCAATGATAATAATTGTTTATGTTATTATAAGCATATTACACGCAACAGTTTCGTATTAAATTATATACTTAGTACATCCTAGATCTGAGAACTAATTTGCTCCAGTTCACAATACTCAACACACTTCTACAAATTACCACAATTACATCATTTTTGCACCTACTTCCTCGTATATTTTAAAACAAACTGTCTTGTTAAAAGGGGGGGCTTGAATTATAACAGAAACGTTTCCGGAGAACTATGTAAAGATGAATTGGAGATAAAAGCTGTAGCAGGAGAGAAACCATCTGGTTGACAAAAATCGGGCTACATATGGACTCCAGACCTCGAGGAAGAAGTTGCCTTCCTGCGAAAGAAGTCCTGGCGTTAAACGATTAAAAAATTGACCTCGAATATCGGGAAGAGGCAAGGAGAAAAAATACTAAATGAGGAAAAAGAAGAAAGAACAAGAAAGAAGTAGAAGAAGCAAAGGGTTGGTAAACGCCTAGACAGCTCAGAGACAGAGACTCCCTCCATGCAGAATCTACAGATTTGGTCATTCTGTGGACTAGTTTGGTTGAGATGTTATCATTCTCAAACCGTTTTTGCTGAGTTCGATGCTGCAGGCTTCTAACCATTTTGGTTGTAATTCCATGCAAGCGATATTAATTTGGCCTGTCTTAATTTTGAAAGGTCTCTCCATAGGTTTTCTTTTTGGATTTCCTCTTCTTTCGTTATTTTGTCTTTGAAGAAAAGAGATAATTATTATATTTTCAATTTTATTGCTTCAATAATGAAACTGGTGAAAATTTAGAAATTGTTTCTCCGAATCATAATAAGGTTTCTGTTCTGACGTAGAAAAACTCTTTCTCAGCCTCAGCCTCAGCCACGCAGTTACGCATCGGCTCAATTTTATGCATCTTACGCTCGTTTCTAAAATGTCTGGCATTGTGTGCCAGGTCGATGATATGAAGATTTGTCCGTCGCATTTTCTTCGTTTTTGATAAGTATGTCAGCGTCAGCAGGTTCGGTATGTTATTGAACTGCAGATGCTGACCTTCCACGGACGAAGAAGAAGAAAGTTAATTGCTTACGAGCATCCGTCAAATGAATGAGATGAAGACTGAAAACGCAGAATTATCTTAAATCTTATTAAACGATCGATAGGAAGTAGCGAATTATTATCATAGACATAGATCAATAATAACTATTAATAGAATTGATAGGTGTGATTATGAAATTTAATTTTCTCTAGAAATTGGTAACCATTAATTTGCTCGTTTGTATTTTTCTGGACAGATTCATTTATTCGTTTATCATATTTATGAAAATTAGGTATGATAAAGATTTGATCTTGACAGAGAAAGTGTTTTTACTGCAACTGATGATGGTTGATCATTGATTAATGATAAAATTACAGCACAGATGCTCATGCTTCGCAGGAAACGGAAAAAATCTGACTTGAAAGTTTTTTTTTTCTCATCATTTACCTGATAATAGTCAAACAATGAAAATATTATATTCTAATGTAAAATTATCGAAAAATTCAAGCCGAAAATTCTAGCCACTACAACATATCAGTTTTCTGGATCAATGGGCGATCAGAGGGTGGCATCAGTCCACAAGGACTGATGCCACTGACTGACTGTCGAGTGTCGATATATCTTCTCCTTCTTCGTGTGCCATATCAAGCCTTCAACCACGATATCAATCGCCTTTCTGGCGGACAACAAAAAAGGGTACCTCACATAATTTTTTTCAAGCTCCCTCTCTAGCGAAGATCATCGCTTGCGACTCACTGGCGACTTAGTAGTATACCGTATACCGGGATGGTGCCTGAAGACCACTTTTATTTTCTCCCTTAATGATTGTGTTATGCCAGGAAGGCGCAATCTTGCGATGCCGTTAGCGTCGAAAAACAATAAATATTTTCATTACATTGCAGAAAAGGAAGCGACATAAAAAGGTCAAATTATCAGAGTTATTAGGTTTTTTCGAAACAACCAAGTAAACAAGAGAAGGAAACGGCTACAAATACGTCACAGGAAATTCAAGAAAACACCAGACGGTCTTCACTGCCTGTTGGATCTTTACCGGTGAGTTGAGCTGGTATAGATACACACCCATCCTCTAAACTAGGGAGTTGACCTAGTTCTTCCTAGTCGTTACTTTTTGTCTCTTTGTGAGTTGAGGGAATAAAACAAAAATTAAAACGGCTACCACCACTGACAAGGAGCTGACTTTTTTTTTGTTTCGTTCCTAGAAACTAGATCGAGGAGCTGACTCGATCAAATCTATCCACATAGGCTAAGGAGCTGACTTAGTCTATATAATCCTATTCTTTTCTAAGTAGATTGGAGTCCTGTCTGAACTGAATGAACTAACGATAGGATAGACATATAAATGATACCTCGTGTGTTTTCTAAGAAGACATTATCATTTAATAGAAATAAAAATTAATGATTTGTTGTAAGTTTGCTTATTACTAACTCTCTCCCTTCCCTCACCATAAATCAGAAGGCAAATTAAAGCACCCACAGACTGTCAATTATTTCAAAGAAATAACTCGGCAGTTCTAAATAAAGGGGTGAACTGTTTAATAAAATGAACTCGATTTTTAAGTAGACAAATAAATTTAATAACTTGACAACTTGACTACTTGACGCTTTCACTGCTACTTACTTAGCAAGTTAAGTAAATTAATAACTGAAATATATAAAGCTGATTTCCGCATACAAATTAAGGATGTGGCTAATACAATCACGTAACAGTTAACGTCCAATCTGTCTGAGGCTATTCTGCAATAATCATAAACCCATTGTTCAGGATTATCCTTGATAAATTGAATAGTGTCGAATCGAACAGTACAAATTAATTAGGACTGACTGCTTCGGAACCTTGGAGAGCAATAAACAATGCAAATTCGTGTAGGCCGGGGAAGCAATTAATAATAATAATAATAATAATATCTTTATTTTCTTTCTGACAAACAATGTTTGTATAGAATTGGTCAAGTAGGTATAAGCGTTCTTAAAGCTAACAAACAAATAGCTAACAAAAAAATTACAATGTTGGAACATGAATAAAACAAATAAAGCAAATACAGAAACTGACAATCACAAACTTAAAATACCACACCTAAATCACAGTTAAACCACATCAAGATGTCAAGAATTCCTCCACAGAATAAAAACAGTCTCTCAGTAAATAAGTTGTAAGTAGTGATTCAAAAGACTTTAGCGATTTAGACATTTTAATTTCTAAAGGCAACTTATTAAAAAGCCTCTGCCCCATTACAGCTGGTGAATTATATAGGGTGTTATGTTTTGAAAACGGGACATAAAGACTACTGCACTGTCTTGTGTTAATTCCGTGGACTTGACCACTTGTAGTGAAAGAGTTCAAATTATTATATATAAAGACACAAGTTTCAAAAATATACAAACTAGGCAATGTCAACAGTTCAAATCTCTTGAAATATTCTCTGCAACTAGTGCCACGGGCAACCCGAGCCATACATCTAACTATCTTTTTTTGTGAAATAAATACACTATTAACACTAGTTGACATCCCCCAGAAGCACAATCCGTATCTAAGACGCGATTCTGCCTGAGCATAATATAGCATAATCAGCTGTTTCTCCGTGAGCACCGTTCTTAAATTCCTAAACAAGAAATAAATCGAGTTCAGCTTAGATACAACCGCCTCGCAGTGTCCCCCCCAGTCGAGACATTCATCAATATGCAAGCCCAAAAACTTCACAGAGGAAGCAGAGCTCACATGTTGACCATTGATCCTCACATCGATTGCCTGTATAACTCTCTGTCTGTTATGAAAATGGAGCGACTGCGTCTTCTCTGCATTAAGATAAAGTGAATTTCTACAGAACCAATCATAGAGTCCAGATAAGAGATGATTGCAGCTATGTTCAAGCATATCAGATCTGTCACTCACAAGGAGAGACGTATCATCAGCATACAACGTAAAATGGACAGATGAACTAATCGATACAATGTCGTTGATGTAAAGTAGAAATAAAATTGGGCCCATAATTGATCCCTGGGGAACCCCAACATCAATATCCAGAAAATCCGACCTACATGGTCCCCCGGCAGCAGACAGACTGACGTACTGACGGCGCCCTTTCAAAAAGGATTTGACCCAGTTTAGTGCCCGACCACGAATACCGTAATTATACAGCTTACCAATCAGTATTTTATGATCGACGCAGTCAAACGCCCTGCTGAGATCGCAAAATATCCCAACAGGGCACTCACCCGCGTCAATCAACTTTGTCAGTGTTTCATAAAAGGAGTGTACTGCGCTTGAAGTCGATCTGTTTTTAAGGAACCCATGCTGACTCTCAGTAATTACCCTATTTGTCTGCAAATAGGTGTGAAGCCTTTCCAGATAACTGTATTCAAATATTTTAGAAAATACCGACGGGATAGTTACAGGACGATAATTTCCTATTTTTTGTGGATCACCTTTCTTGTGCAACGGAACTACCTTCCCGACCTTTATATAATCGGGAAGATCACCGCTACAAAACGAGAGATTTACCAAGTGAGTCAAAGGTGATATCAAAAATGGCACAACAAGTTTAACCATGAATGCCGGTATGTCATCAAAACCAGATGATCTTATATTCTTCATCTTACGCATCAAGAGTTCACCTAATTCACCCGGAGTAAATGGACAAAGTTTAAAAGGGCGTATCGTGCAATTCATATCACTATCTCCATACACAATCGGATCAGCTGAACTCCCATTCATGTTCGAAATCACCTCCAACGGTGCGTCCCTAAAGAACACATTAAAGGTGTTGGCTATCATAGAAGAATCTTGAATTAATTCTCCCTTATCCGATTTCAAGATTATATCCTTCCTACCAATATTATTCACAGAGAAGTCTTTAATCAATTTCCATGCACTTTTTGTTGGATTATCTGAATTTTCTACAATATCTTGATAATATTTTTTTCTAACAGATTTTAAAAGTGCGGTGTGCGTTTTTCTTTTTCTGGTGTAATATTCGCGTAATGCTGGAAACGTCCGTGACAAAGCATGCAAATTCTTCAACTCAATACTTGACCTTCTAACGTCATCGTTTATCCATCTCCCACCAGCACGCCGGACCCGCCTTCTCAAAAAAGGAAAATTAGTATTAAAATGAAAAGTGAACTTGCTTATAAAAGCAGCAAAAGACGCAGCCACATCCAGTTTATTATCGTATACCTGGCTCCAGTCCTCACCGATCAAATTATTAATGAAATTATTTATCGTATTATCAGTAAATTGTCTCGCCCGATAAAAACACGGCGAGGCGGCCGCATTACAATTTAATTCAGCTAATACTGTTCTGTGGTCCGATACAGTGTTGTCAAGCACAGCACAAGCCCCATCAGAGTTACAAAAGTTAACATATACACTATCGATAGTCTTAAGGCTAGTGCACGTCACCCTAGTTGGCCACTTAACAAGATTATTAACAATATCAAAGGCAGACAACACCTGCATAAGCCTCTTAGAATCATTGCTAATGGTTCTCGTGTCAACATTAAAATCACCACAAACAATGATAGAAACATTAGGTTTATATACAAGGTTCAAAACAGCATCGAGATTCTCCAAAAAAATACCAAAATTTCCCGATGGTGAGCGATAGCAGTTTAAAACAAAAAATTTTCTTCCTTCATATTCAAAAGCAGAAGAACAAAATTCTGAGTGTTTGTCAACACAAAATTTTTTCAAATCTATGCTATCACTACATTTTATATCCCTTCTAATCCATATCCCCGTGCCACCTCCTCTCACCGAGGCACCACGGAGAGATGAACCAGCCAGAACAAAATTTTCAAGATAAATCTGATTTATCGAGTCAACATTTTCCCACAACTCAGTCAAACAAACAATAAAAACATTCATATAACAATTAATATCCTGTAAAATATCACAGACTTTACCGTCACTAATGCTCTGCACATTCAATAGCAATAAATTTGGATTAAACACTAAGTCAGAGATTTGGGGTTTTTCCGGGGATAAAAAAAATTTTTTACACATGCATTTTTGGGCCAGAAATTCGGATCCATAGCCTTCCTAAAATTATGTTGATAAATTCGTACCTTGAAAGATGCATATACCTGCGGATAGCGGGAGTTTATACTTTCACATACCACTTCTGGAAACTGAGGTTTTAGAAAAGTTTCCATGGTTTTCGCGTCTGTTCCAGGATCAACTCTATACACATGTATGTCGACAAGTTTGGGTACTCCTTTTATCATGGTAGCATCATTTTCAGTGCCTGTACCAACAATTACCTGCCTTCGTTCTCCACGTCTGGAAGATACTTTTTTCCAAGGATTGGCATTGGATGAGAAGTCCTTTTCCTCTAACATCGCCGTTGCAACTTCTTCTTGATTTGCTTGTCCGTCACAAACAACAGGACTCGTCTTACTAACTGAAACACCACCTTTCCTCCTCCCATGAAATGGTTGAGGTACCGTCGTTCGAATATTCTTCGATTTCTCATAAACAACAGAAGACCTGGCAATGTTGCAGTCACCTTGCACATCACCAACACCCTCCACTCCTTCACCAACACGATTATCCGAAGTTTTTATAGATACGGCAACATCGGAATCATCCTTAATACATCCTGATTTTGATCTTAGTAAAGAAATGACCAATTCTAGACGTTCGTTACCCTTGACCAATTCCCCATTCAATGTTTTGAGGTAATTAATTTCAATTACAGCACACTTCAAATCATTTTTGAGTTTTAGTAACTCTAACCTTAAATCCGCTGTATCACTACCGAGAGAGGAATCACTTTCAACAGATTTACTATTCTCACTACCCTCCACTATTTTTCTCACACTATCACTAACTTTCAATGTCACCGGAACCGTTCTGGTCAATATAATATCAATTAAATCCGATTTCTTAAGACGATCGAGCTCTTTAAACACCAATTCATCAGCAGCCATGTTGCCATGTTGCCAATTCATTGATCATAGTTTCAAATTCGCTTCATTTGTACGATTACCAAGATTTGACGTTTCTGAAAGTCTTGGCGTCTCTTTTTATATATCTCATAATCATAACAAGAGCTGCAGATATAAGCAATAAGGCCCCTTTAGAATCAACCATATAGGTATGTGGTTGTGCTGTTAGAAATACACGTCAAGCGGCAGTAGTTAATTCCTATTATCAGGTTCAGCTCGTTACTCCTTGCACCACTTTATTTCAGACTTCCTTCATGTACAGAACCACATCCCTTTGGAATAGCATTCCAAGTGAAGTGTTTCCTGAGGAACACAACTTGTAACGATTCAAAACGATCGTGAATCGATGTCTCCGCTCATGCATCGCTCCCAAAGCGCTATAGGGATTTCCCTGCAGCGGATGTGCCTTTTCAATAAAAAGTTTAAAATTTAAAACCGAAATTCCCGAGCCAAATCTCCGAGAAAATCCCAAATTAACCCCTGTGTCGTCTCCTTCAGTAAAAATCAATAATAGAGATTAGTATTAGTGATCAACACAATTTGGATTTTACCAATAGGTGCCAATAAGGGCACTTGAGGATAAGGGACAGCGATTATTTCCTTAAGCACAACTTGATTGGACATGAGATTTGTCGGGGGATTAGGGGGATGCCTCACTCCTATAGAACGTGCTCCCAAGTGGCGGATAGGATAACGCTCATCAGGCACCTCGGGAGGGAGTTCTATAGAAAAGGAGTATAATTAAAGACCTCCCGTGGTCGTGGAACAACAGATCGGAAAAGGACTCCCCGTTTCCAAACCCCTGATCCTAGGTTTCTGCAACTTATTTTTGGAGAATAGGAAAAGACAATGCTATGAGCTTTAAGGCTTTGGCGTGAGGTGGCAGCCGGTTGTGAAAAACATTATCGTACAATGGCAAAGAGAATAGCACGAGGGCTAAGGTGTCCTCCTCAAGTTTCTTAAGAGTCTCGAAAACAGTAAATATACTTATGAGGGCGATTTCAATGATAGGCCGTACCTCAGAAGCAACAGAAAAGACAAGAACATCCGATCCCCCCCAAAAAACCATGACTGGATGCAAAAATCTGTCTTTTACATCCAAGGTGGAAGAATACTTCATTACCATACATTATGACCAGGTCTGCAAGCCAAAAACCCATTCTTACAGTGTCATATCCACAATTGGGCGTAGTACCTCTTGGCATAATGTCTGTGCTGCGCGAGCTATCAGTTCACACAGACATGTTGAACCTTTTATCGCCGGAGTCCGAACGGCACTAATTGAGAGGTTTTACTAGGCAGGATACTGCGCGGTGGTTTGCCATTGCCTTCCGCAAGGTGAGTCCCGATCTTGGCCCGAGGAGCACAACAAATAGTTTTGTTGGCTGCTGTGAGGTTCGAACAAAGGTCCACCGGCTGGCGGATCAACGCCCTATCCATACTACACCATGAGGGACTCACCGAAAACCCATGGTGGGTGTTGATTGTCAATACCATTGTACTCATAGAGAAGAGGGGATCGGAACTGCAGGATATTCTCAACCGAGTGACTGAAGAAACTGAAGAAATACGATGAAATGTAACTTTGAACCAAACTTTCGACTGATACTCGTATGGATGATGACTTGAACCACCCAATTCTTGTTGCCTGTCTAAAATGTTCGTCCTTGACTGGATTGTTATGGAAAGAAATGTCTAAAGAACAAAATTTATAAAAAGATTGTTAGACCGACATTGACCTATGGAGCAGAATATTGGACTGTACTAAGGAGGATGTTACAGTAGGTAAGCTAGAGGGATACCTCTGGATTAGATCGGAAACGAATACGTTAGAGGGTCGTTCTTTATGGCGTCGTTAGCCGAGAAGCTCAAGGAGACAATACTTCCGATAAGACCTCAGATAAGACTGGTATTGGGAGGGAACTGATTTTTAGTCTCATTGATGTTATATAAGATTAGGAAAGGTGGAAATTCAAATGATAAAGGCAGCCAAACGTCTAAGATCGAGTCATTTTTACGGCAGATATTGAAGAAGTCGAAAATCATTGAACTCTGAAAAGAAACGGATTCATGAAAAGAGCTTTTAAATAAGTCTCGTTTACTATTGACGCACTTTCGCTGTCAAAGTCTCGTTTTCATCTCTCATTTTGATCAACAAACCGGTGAATCTTCCAGGCATCCAAATACGTCTTCATAAATGGTTACACGCCTGAAGAGAAAATTTAATTTCCTAATCAAACATATCAATATTAGATAGATAAACCGGAAAGCCCATTAATCGAAGATCTGGCTAGATCATGTCCAATATTACACGTCGATCGATTAAGATACTGAGTGCTCAATCTATTTGATTTGACACATACCTATACTTAGGTGTACTCCTACTACTAGTACTAGTCAGTCATCAACTTTCTCAATTCACTTATGAAGAAAAAATGTCTATTTTTAACCCTTGGTTTCTTCTCATCTTCAATCGGTTGTGGGAAACAGATCGATATTCGATTAATGATTATTGATTACATGATTATTCATACTTTCCATTTCTATATACATATAACCGTTTATAAGTCCTTGTGCTTCAACTCTTCTTCTTCTTCTGAAGTCTCGCAGAGTTGATACGTTATAATTTTATAAAAAATGCTAATAATGTCACGGCATGAGTAGGCTATAAAAGGGATTAGACCACACATCTTATCTAGGCTAGGATCACAAAAAAGTTAAGCCCATGATGATTGTTTTGCTGATAATAGGTCAGCCAACTAGTAATAAAAACTTCCATAAAGATGGCTGAAAAAATCATACAATCTCCCTCGCTAATTTATGATGCAGAAAAACTGAAATCAGATTTTTCGGCCGCAAATTCTTTGACAACTATAATAAAAGAAAAGATCTTTGCATAATTACATTAACCTTCGAAATATCTCATGAAAATAGTATAACAAACAGGGCCGCTGGAATTTACCCATCACTGATTACCTTTTTACATCAAAAACTGGGCTTGCGGAACTGCGAAACTGTGGAGCTGGGGAACGCCGAAGCACGAGCGAACCAGAACAATCTGGAATTGGTCACTTCGAGAACATTTGTAAATAAATTAGCGCTCCATACTGCGCGGCCTTGAATGCTCGAAGAAGAGAAGAAAGATGAATTCTGAAAAAGTGTTACAGTAGATAGGGGGCCACCTGGACATGAACCAATGTAAAATTCCCATAAGGCGGGAAATTTTTTCCCTAGATTTAGGGTTGGGGCACCATTTTTTCCTAAATCTAGAGAAATCCGACGAACCCAATCTAGAGAAATCCGACGAACCCAGGTGGCGCTCTATCTACTGGTGACAGTTCTATCGTTGAAAACTACCGTTATAAATATTTGGATTTTTTTTTATTATAAAAAAATGATCTAAGTGTTGTTAATGGCGTGGTCGGGGTTCCTATGACGAGGGAATTTACTGCGATTAAAGGTGTGCACTCTCTCCAATAACAGGAGGTAGAAACAGAGGTTAATAAACATATTACTATTATTATTATAAAAAAAAACGATTGCTATTGTAGGGATACGTCACGAGGGCAGAAAAAAAATTGATAAATAGAGCCTGATAGGAAGGTGTTTGATGCGACACAAAGACCCAATGTTTGGGGCAATCAATGGTTTTTATTATAGGCTGAAGGACCAGGGCTTTAACCCAGAAGGAAACAAGAGTAGGTATGCACATTAAAATAATTCGAATAAGTAGTTACAGACCTTCAGTCTGCTTTCTGTCTCCTGATGTTATGGTTGTAGAACACTTAATTTAACGATTATAAGCCGCGGTTAATTTATGTTCACGATACGATTAATTATTACGAATTGTATTAAGACGAATAAGGAGGATGTCTGACGATCCGTCCCTCGATACGATTTGTGAATCTCGAAAATGCGTTGAAGTTGCTTAAATTTGACTGCCATTTTGATTTAAATTTAAAAAAGGACACCCTATATTTCGGTAACGAAGCCGAGGAAACCATTTTTGTTTTAAATTTATAGTCTTTCTGAACATCCTCTACAACAATTTGTATACCGTGTCCGCAATTTGGGAATCACCCTGCATAGGTATTTAAAACAGAGATCTATTGAAGACTGTTAGTTACAAAAATATTACATCGAGATTGGAATAGAATATCAAAGAATGGTATACCTCAAGCAAGAGTCAGATTACACTCTCGTTACTATTTATTAAATAAACGATGATTAAAAAAATGTATATCGACGATCTGGACAGACGTTACGAACTTTTACAAACATAATTTAAAGCCTTTAGTAGCTTAGTAACGAAAATATAACCTCGAGATTGAATTTAAATCAGCATACGGTGTACCTCAAGAGTCAGTGTCATCTCCTTGACTATTTATATGATGTATACCATTTTTATGTAATTTTATTTTAGTTTATTTACGCTCGTAAATCTTTGCTATTTGAAAATATGATAACAGCCTCATACATAACTCTCCTAAATTTTGATCTAAATGAGATAGATAAGCAAGAACCAAATCATATGTTGACATTGCAGTCGCTGTCAACTTCAATTTTTCAAATGGCATGGGGGTGGGGGTGGTGATGTCATCTGAGGCCTCATCTTAAAGGTATTATAATTATACGGAGAAACATTATGTTAGTTGTCAATTGTGACAGTCTTTGTGCCAGTAAAGACGTTTATCTAAATCAAATGTCATGTATTTTACTAATTTTCGACATAAAACTGATCTGTCAAATGTCAAAGATGACGTTGACATTGACGCTGTCTACTTCAAAATTTTGAAGTGTATGGGTGGGGGGATCTAGTGACTACCTTGTGATTTTAAAGGTATTTCAATTATCTGCACAAAAATTGTGTTAATTTTCAGTTTTAAAAGTCTTTGTGTCAGTGAGGACGTTTATAATAGTGCCCCTCTCCATAATTTTTGATCCGCATGAGATAGAACTTTGCTAAAAGAACGAAATCAAATGTTTAGGATCTTAGGATTTTTTGACATAAGGCTGACCTGTCAAATTTCGAAGATGACGTTGTAGTCACTGTCAGTTTCAAAATTTAAACAGTAGGGGCATAGACTTCATTTTAAACGTACACAAAAATTATGGTAGTTTTAAATTTTGACTAAGTAGTTTGTTTATAATTTACATAGGGTGGGGGGACTATAATAGTCGACAAAAAATTTTCAAAATTTAAAACTAACATAATTTTTGTGTAGATAATTGAAATACCTACAAAATAAGGTCTCACATGACCCCCCCATTAGGTACCCCTCAAAATTTTGAAGTTGACAACGACTGCAACGTCATTTCTGACATTTGACAAATCAGTTTTATGACAAAAAGTCATAGAATTCACGTCATTGGATTTAGTTCTTTGCCAAAGCTCTATCTCATTTGGGTCAAAAATTAAGAGGGAGGGACACTTTAAACGTCCTCACTGACCCAAAGACTGTAAAAATTGACAACTAGCATAAGGTTTGTACGGATAATTGAAATAACTAATGAAATCTCTCATGATCCCATGCCATTTAAAATATTGAAGTTGACAGCGGCTGTAACGTCATCTTTGACATTTGACAGATAAATTTTCCGTCAGGAAGTAGTAAAATTCGTGACATTTTTATTTAGCTTTTGTTTCAATGTTCTATCTCATTCGGATTAAAATTTAAGGTCAGGGGGGACCATGAACGTACACCTGCAGAAGAGTATAAAACAAAATGGGCTTGATGGTGTGCAAAATGTAATTTGGTAAAACGTGGTGGCTAAAATTCGTTTTATGTTGCCTGGTTTAGTGGCCTAAAATCAACCAGAGACATCATATCTTCTTCATATTCATACTCATTCATACTCACCTCACTCATTCCTCAAGAGTGAGGCACGCATAAGATTTCCAGGCTGAAACAAAATGACAACTGGGGTGCACCTGGAAAAACCGAGCACTCAGATTAACCAGTTTTTGATTAACATAGTTAATTGTTAATGCCATGAGTGTCTCCACTGTCTCAATGTTCTTTAATTGCGAGAACTGGATGACTTTTCCTGATTTCATGAAATGTATTCAATTAATTGTCTTTGATTAGCGATACTTAAACGTTACGTGAGATTCTACGCAGAACAAGCCATTGTTAATTAGTAGAAGAGTTAAAAACCGTAAAAGAATGTAAATTCCATGCAGATTACTTCTTTCAGTAATTTTAATCGAATTTAACTACATAATAATGACAATAAGGCGCATGTGGCTTGTTTTATAGTTCCCAAATAATATTTGGGAACGAATCATTAATCTTAGCTTGATTGATCCCACGCAGAATGTTAAATTTCTTGTTTCGAGCCATCTTCAAACATTAATTTTTGTGAAAGTTATCACGATCATTTTACGATTAGTGGTAGTAAAGTGCATTAAATAACGTGCTATAATACAGAAAAAGAGAAAAATAATGATTATCAAGAAAGAGTATAATCTCATCACGACTCCAGGCATTTGCTTTTACTTGTGTACAGATTTTACAGATGACTGATAGGTACGTCTGTAATTTTCATGCCAAATTCAAAACGTATGCAGAATTGCATCAGATAGTGGAGCTCGTACAATTTGGCATGGAATTTTTGCATAATATATGAACTAGATATGCAATTTCAGTTGTAGGTACCTATATCAATTTTTCTTATCCATCTCGTCCATAATAAATTTACTTGCAGCCTCTATTTGACATTTATGATTGATATAGGTAAACGAATTTATGGTGTGATGTAATATCAAATTAAAACCGCTATAGCAATATATTTCTCTCGTTTAAAGGTCAATTAATGTTTTATCCTCTCAAATAATCCAATAGCTGATTAATTACAATCAAACAGAAAAGGAAGCAGCTTGTAATATGCAAATTAACCCAAATCTGCAGACAAGTATACGTACTTGAATCTTCAGCTAACAACATACTAACTGGTAACGATAATAACGGATTGTTAGAAAGAATCCTTGTGTAAGAATTATGATTCTTAATTGTCCATTAAAACAGTAAAATTGGCACTGTAAATGTCAAAATCAATTGAAGAAGAAACAGCGGTATTGATCATAATTACTGGGTATTTTTAACTACTTATATTATCTTCATCTAGAAGACGTAACAATAATAATAAAACGTAGCTGTTATTATAGCCTAAATACCGAGAAAATATTTACGACATTAGAAGGGAAAAATCTTGGCAGTCTGCATCTTTGATCGTCTGGGGGCCACGGCCCAAATTTTTTCTAAAGCCATAATTTTGGTCCCCGAGGTCCACTAACGACTCAATGACAAGGCGATTTTAGTTTAATGCGGTGAACAACTCGATCATACGTCCAAGATCTCTTGGACTGGACAATCCAGTATAACTTAACTGTGAGTATTACCACCACGACTTTCCAGGCTCTATCAAAACAAATCTTAAATCTCTTGAATCTCTAGATGGCACAACCATCCCTGACGTACATTATTTTGGCCCCCAAAGTTCACCAACGGCTGGTTACAAGCCAGTTATGAGGTAGACAAGTCAGCCTTACGTCCAAGATAGTGGAGACTGGGCAACGCTGTGCCAATCACTTAATTGTGAGTACCATCACCATGACTAACAAGGCTCTGCCAAAACATCGCAGAAACCATAAATCTCTAGGTGGCACAACCACCCCTTACATACATCATTTTGGTCCCCAAGATCCACTAGCGATTGGTTCCAAGCCCAAACGACTTCAGTCATGACGTAGACAATTCAGCCCTACGTCCAAGATAGTGGAGACTGGGCAACGCTGTGCCAATCACTTAATTGTGAGTACCACCACCATGACTAACAAGGCTCTGCTAAAACATCACACAAACCATAAATCTCTAGGTGGCACAACCACCCCTTACATACATCATTTTGGTCCCCAAGATCCATTAGCGACTGGTTCCAAGCCAAATAAACGACTCCATTCATGAGGTAAACAAGTCAGCCTTACGTCCAAGATAGTAGAGGCTAAGCAACGCGGTGCCAGTATCACTTATTTGTTATTTGTGAATTCCACCACCACAACTAACAAGGTTCTGACAAAATTGTAAATCGTGGTACAACGACTTCTAAGGTACTTACATGACAAGGTTCACTAGCGACTGGCTGAAAGCCAAGGCGATTCCAATCATGAGATAGACAAGTCAGTCTCACGTCCAAGATCATGTGCCTTAATTGTGAGTACCATAAAAAAATTATGTTTTCAACCCTTTTTTGTAGAATCTCTGCCTACTGATTGACGATAAAGAAAACACTAATGTTTTATTTTTACTCTGAAGTACTTACATCATTTTGGTCCCCAAGGTCCAGTAGTGACAACAAGGCTCTGACAAAACATGGCACAAGCCCTAAATGGCTAAGTGGCACAACGATCTCTGAAGTATATCATTTTAATCCCCAAGGTTTACTAACGACTATTTCAAAGTCAAGGCGATTCCAGTCATGAGGTGGACAAGTCTATACGTACAAGATCGCGGGGACAGGGCCATGTGGTACTAGAATGACTAATAAGGCTCTGGCAAGATATGGCACAAGTCATAAATCGTTAGATGGCAAAACGCGGTAAATTACGAAAAACCTAGGACAGCCTAGCGCACCGCTTCTTGTAACTTAATTTCCTCCAGATCAGACGTGTGAGGCTAAAATGTGACCAACAAGAAACTTCACCCTAATAATGTTGAGTGTTCTTTCAAGCTGCAGCATTGCAACATCTCTGTGCAGATTGTGACTACCGGAGATGTAGAACATAGCGCTTATAAGCAACTATAACAGAAAGTGCCAGAATTTACAGATTATCTACGGTTTTTCAATAATGAAGAAGACGAAACAGATGTATGTATATGCAGTTCTGTGACCACTCGGTCCAAGGACCTGTTGGCAGGGAAAACCTTAATGGTCTGTTGAAGCTTGTCAAAGGACCGGAAATTTTAATTCAACCAAGGACCGTCTAAACAAACACGAAAGGATAGAATATAAGCTCTAAAAGTTTCAGTGCTTGTTTACATTTATTTCAGTTGTTAAAATAACACAGTTCAAAAAATTGGGCGTTTGATTTATTTTTCTTCTACTCCGACGCCCCCTCAACACCGCTGTCCACCCCCAACTCCTCTCCTCCACGTCTTTCCCCCTTCACTGGGGGAGTGAGGGTAAGATCTCCTGGGATTAACTTTACAAGCAAATTATAAAAAAATACTTTAAAAATACACAGTCCAATGAAGACATATTATTGTTGTGACAATGTTTTCATTACTAGGTTGTGAAACAATTTAACAGCAATGTTATTGCATATGTAAATTTACGAGATATTCTATGTCGTACAAAAATGTAATATAAAGTAGATCAGGATGATGAAATTGTCTGAACACTGAAACGTGAATACATTACATTTGCATTTGATTTGCAGGGGACACAATATTATTTGATCTTGTTCTAGTTCTTGGATTGGCAAAGTCTACTGTGCTCCTTTCTTTTCCTTATAAGCGAAATATTTCCAGAAAGTGTTGCCTACCTACAAAGTTATCTTTAAAAACACACACACACACACACCCACACCCACACACACACCTACACTCATTCTACTGTGGGTTCGAATCCTACCCTTACCAATGTGTTTGTGTACGTCAATTTAACCAATGAAGCTACCTATAGGTACATTACATATGCATGGCTAGATTACTTAGTCCTCAAAATTCAAAATTATTAGAGTGGCTACTAACACAACAAGATCAAACTCTTTAAAAAAATTATGTTTTGATATTTATTGAATTACTAAAACATCAAAATTAATTTCCAGTTTTGATTCAAAGGAAGAATTATCTGGAAGTTCCGTTCGATTTATTTTGCTCATTTTACTTATCTACGAGCTATAAGATGTGTCTTTTGTATCTGCGTATAAAATTCTTATGAGTAATAATTTTGTCTATGTCTATAAGCCGTTGTAGTTGCGTTCGAATCCAGTTCTACCATGGATGTTTATGGATGTTTATTTAAACGAAGTGTACAGGGTAAGTTTTTTTCAACGTTTAGCACAGGAATGTCGTACTCCACTCCAGTTAAAGTAAAAATTAAAAAAAAAATATTCATGGGTTGCTAGATATTTGACACAACCTAAATATCTTTCTTCATACTTTATACTGAGCAGAGCACTAACAAAATTTGTTTCAAATTTAGCTCATAAAGCTGCACTTCTTTCCCCATTCAACCGTTTTTTTCCTTCTAACTGCAGTACTTAACGAGATCCCTGTAATGAACACTGAAAAAAAACTCACCCTGTATATTAAAAACTTGTCAATGGGCTAAAGAGACTAGTTCTGAAAGCGAAAATTGCTAAAAATTAAATTTATTTTCCCATGAAAGATTACCCAGTACCGATAGTAAAGAAAAGAATTATCTGCAAGCTCTGTTCGATTTATTTTGTTCATTTTACCTATGTGCAAGCTATATGGTATCTGTGACCGTATCGGAATTTGAACTATATAGCCCAGTCATTATGTACGTTTAACCTAGGAAAAATTCCCTTGTCGATGTTCCTGGTTCTACACGTTAGGGGAGGTCATTGGTGGTCTAAATTCAAAATGTTTTTCTCATATATCTCTTACTTCTTATTGCTAGTACCTGTAAGTGGTAGTGTCACGGACAGAGTGGGACAGCAAATTATTATTTCTATCTGTTTTAAGAGTACTCGACCCGTTGTGCGCAAGCGTTACGAGTCACGAGGGAGTGGTGGGTCGAATCTGAATAATCTGTTGCGCGCTTGTAGGCGTGTTCAATTCTCGGACATGCGCGTAGGACTCGAAGTATTTTTGAGAGAAAGTCGCATTTATGTCTGCACCGTGATGATTTTGTCCATCTCCGGACCCCTACTAGCAATATAGTATTATTATATTATATGGTTTTTCTTGAATAACTCGGCCATTTTCAATTTTTGGATAAAAGTGATCGACACTAAACTTGTAGTAAATTCAATGGGCAGCAACTTTGTTTATTACAGTTTTTTCTACGATCGATATTTGTAGAATTATTACCAGAAAAAAAGGGGAAACCGTTTAACAAATACCGAGGGTCCCGTTGAAGCAGCCATCAGCCATATCTTAGAAACCATTGGTCTTAAAACCTCAAATTTGAAATTTTTGACAGCTACTTCGTTAATTTAAGGGAGACACCCTGAGTTTTAATCAATTATAAAATTGTCTGAGAAAATTGAATACAGGTGGGTTTTCACAGAGAGAATTTAGATTGAGTAGCTTTATATGAGTTATAAACAAGTGAAAATCGTAATTTTCCAGCTTTAAAGCAATGTACTTGAACGAGAACGGTTCAAGAAATTGGAAAACGGTATAGGAAATTTAATTTCCTACAAGTTGGGTTTCTTCAATTCTTACCAAAAAATTTAAAATTGCCGAATTATTGAAGAAAAAACAATTATTATTTATAATTTTTCATAATTTATTTATCGTAAAATTAAAAATGGCAGACTAATGCGCATCTCTGATCTGGTCGCCATTTTGAATACAACTGATGAGCCTCAACAAAGACGAAACTGTCTTAGTTTAAACCCGTGTTTGTCGATCGGAGAAAAATTTCTTCAACATGGATTTAAATTAGGTCGATCGATCTGATGTTTCGGTCAATTCTCAAAATAAGTAGAAAAAACCACTAACATGTTCTGGTCTGGTATGATTTCTTTTGCAGGACGTTGCATGTTGCTATTGCTATCGTTAGTTCAGAAGTAAGTCAGCTGATGCGCTAATGGTAGTGGTAGTACCGAGTGAGAGCCAATAATAATTGTCAATCAAATTACTGCCGTTTTACTCAAAACAATAACGACTAAATATAAATCTGGTTCATCTTTGATGCTTTGTTTGATCCTGGATCGTTTAAAATCGATCCATCATAGGTATTATGTATAAAAGTTCCGATCTGATGTCGAAAAAATATCGCTTTGTGTTTTAATATAAAAGATTAGCAGATTAAATTTAGAATTTTATGCTAATGGATGAAACGAGAATAAGCCAAATAAAAAATCACGGCTTCGCAACAATATTGTTGACATGTTTACAGAAACCGTATAATTTTTTTTATTCTCAAACAGAACTCGTTCATGCTTGGCCGGTGTCTGAAAATCCAGTTACGTAAAGCGTTTTTATTCATTATCAGATACTTGCACCTAAATAAATTGCTCAAATAAAAACAACAGTGACCATTACTACAAAATAAATTAGTATTTAATAGCGGAAAATACTGAACGCTTCACTAGCTCTAATATCGTAAAAACAAGTTCGATTATAGGTACGGCTTTGTATATGTGGCTCGCACTAGTTCGGTTGCCCTGAATTCGGTCACGCTGTGGATTCTTATATAACTCATTCTATGAGAAAAGATGATGATCTGAGATCTGAGAAGGGGAGGGAAAAAACTGGAACGGGTCAAAGTTTATTAAACTTTTTTTGCTCTTCTGTTTTGGAATGTCTCTTTCATGAAAAAAGCACTCCAAAGTGGATGGCAGAACCGATTGACGGATTATAATGTCAAATATCGCATGTCATAATTTACCAAAAACATTGTTGGACTCGATATTGAAATCCCCTGGCCTTTCTATAAAGTCCAGAGCCGTTTGACGGTTGTAATGTCAAATATCGCGTGTCATAATAAACCAAAACCATGGTTGGACTCGATACCTACTGAAACCCCCAGGCCTTTCTATAAAGTCCAGAGCCGATTGACGGATTATAATGTCAAATATCGCGCGTCATAATCTACCAAAAACATGATTGTACGCGATACTGAAACCCTCCTCCCTCCCCCTTGCTTTATATAAAGTCCAGAGCCGATTGACGGATTATAATGTCAATAATCGCATGTCATAAAAAAACAAAAACATGGTTGGACTCGATACTGAAACCCCCTGGCCTTTCTATAAAAGTCCAGAGCCGTTTGACGGATTATAATGTCAAATATCGCGTGTCATAAAAAACCAAAAACATGGTTGTACTCGATACTGAGACCCTCCCCCTCCCCCTCCCTTTCTATAAAGTCCAGAGCCGATTGACGGATCATAATGTCAAACATCGCGTGTTATAAAAATAAAAAAACAAAATCCGATGTTCGGTCTCGACACTCAATGTCCCCCCTAGAAATTTTTAAAAAAGCAAGAACATTTTCCGGGTAGAAAAGCCCCATTACTTGCTCTTTTTTTTCTTGTCTTTTATTTTCTCATTTCTCATTCCTTTGTCTTATTGTAGCGGAAGAGCAATCATCATCTGGTCCACATTTGGGAAAAATGCACGAAATATTTAAGAAAGCTCTCATCCTTCCTCATATGTTAGTTTCATGTGCCTATTCAGGCTGTTATGACTGAAGAGGAATGGTGCAGCTTGATTATGTTCCTACATCCAGGTCTGTCATGAACCTTTTTGCAGTCCGGAGCTGCTTTTCAATACTTCTCCAGGAGATTTTGGGCCCATTCCTGCATTACTAGGAGACTTTTAACGCGCCGAGAATACGTTACGGCTGAGAAGTTTTTTTTCTGGAGAGAAACCGGGGATCAAGATCAACTTCAGACTTTTCAGCAGCTGATTTGCCGAGCGTCTAGGTGCATCTCTGGAAGGTGAGTTTATCCATGTAGAGAGAGCTGCTTGCATGCTGGTACGTATTAATATTTATTTCTCCAAGACCTCTACCATGGGATGTGTAGGATGGTGAATATCTCCGCTTGGAGCATCGTCATCAGGCTGCTATGACCGGCGAAGACAGGTGCAGCTTGATTATGTTCCTGTATCCAGGTCTGTCATGAACCTTTTTGCAGTCCGGAGATGTTTCTCAATACTGCTCTAGGAGATTTTGAGCCCATTCCTGGATTACTACCTGTGTTAGGAAACTTTTGTCGCGTCGAGAATACGTTACGGCTTGCAGAAGTTTTTCCTGGAATCCAAGGTAACCATCTCATGCATCTATGGAAGGTGAGTTAGTTCAGTTCGAGATGGCTGTTTGCATGTCTTATTTTTTTCTCCAAAATCCCTTTAATTTTATTTGTAGGGCGGTGAATATCTGCTTGGAAGATCGTCATCAGGAAAAAATATTTCTAGATGTGTCAGTAAATCAGAATAATTTTCTTGGTTCGATGGGTCTTCTTTTTCTTTCTTAAATGGCTTGGGCATCCTTGTGCATACAGCCAAAGGTTCGATGGGTACTTCTCCCTTATCCCATTTTTCTTTCTCGGTGAATATACATATAAGAGGAAATGTTTCATTATCTTTTTTTGACTGTATCTTTTGATGAGCACCTCTGAACTTCTTTTGACAAACTTCTGAACTTCTGAAAGTCTGAAAAGTCTCCTGGTAATATTTTCATAAATGCCGTGATACTCGTTCAAATCTTCTTCAAACCTAGATTTTAGATGTTATAATTTAAAATTCTTTTAATTTGTCGATCCATTGTCTTGGTGGTGGAACTGATTCTAAAGGCGTTATTTTCTCGGGGAGAAATTTTTTGTTCTAATCCACCTTCGCCTTGCCATTTATGTCTCATCCAGTTGCGCTTCACAGTAGTTATTCGTGCAACTGCGCCGGTAAGTTGAAATCTGGCTCTTCTATTGAGCGGTTCATCAACTGACAACCCTTTCTAACTTTCCTTGTGCCACATTTTCATATTCTCTGAGGTCTTTTTTGTCAGCGTCAGAATTTCTGCATATACGCAAGCTTCAAAGTTCTCTTTTTAAGCTGTTTGGTATCATTTAAAAAGCTGCAAATGAAAGTCTTTATGATGTCAATGGTTTGATTGCTCCTTCCTTACTACTAAGTTTTACGAATGTTAATTGATTTTCCAGAGAAGACAAGCTCGAACGTCTTAAAGACACAACCCAATTTGGGTAGTTAGTTATGCATTTTGGTCAAATGGAGTTAGTTTAGTAGTTCCAAAAATTGTGTATGAGCTTGCGAAAGTTCTTATTCTGTCATGGTACGCGATTGTTTTACAAATCCTTAATAATTTTGAGAGGTTTTCCTGTAACATCATTTCCGCCAGAAGAGGTCCTCTAAAGTATTTGCCCCATAACAGAAAATCATCTACAAATCTTCTATTTTTATTACCGGGACTTAATTTAATATTCATTTGAGAGCAGACATTATTAAATTAATTTGGGAGTGCTATTGGTAGGTAGTACTGGTGCTATTAAATTTATTGTTTGATGAATCAAACCGCCTACTATTAACTTAATTCCAAGTTATTAAACTTGGCATACTTAGTAAACTTGTCAAGCTAGTCCCAAAACATGCTGTATTAAATCCTTAAAAGCATCACATTCAGATTTAAATCAAAGTTCAAACATGTTTCAGGTAATTTTTTTCAAATTAATCGCTTACATTAATAGTTCTCATGTTAATTTCATAAAGGACACCTAGACCAGAAAAGTGGTTTGATAATTATAATAGTTCTCCAAAAAATCTCTTCAATTGATCACAATTATTTCTGACGTAAGAAATTATTAATAAAGACTTTATTTCTACTAACATGTTTATCTAGTCACGGCCACACCATACAACTTACAAGAATAGCCCTGCCCTGGATTGTCTCACTATTTCAAATCCCACATAGGTACCCAGTAAGATCTCTTTGTTATTTTGAAGTACCATATTTTAAGCAATTTTATGATTAAGACTAAAATTAAATCGTAGGTAGGTAGTATCTAATATCTAATATCTACTCGTGCATAATAGCAAAAGTATACCTTTGTTTATTATCCTTGACTATAATAGTCCTGTGGTAGAGCTAGACACAACTTGACCTTGCTCTGGCTCTGATACTCTCTCCAGTAACGGAAGATCTGCCCGCAGTCTGCACAGAATCACTCCAACCAAGACGAAAAAATTATTGAATAATCAATTCTTCTTATCTATTAATAGGAGCACAAAAATTTCTTATCTCCATAACTTAGCACCGGCACCGGCACTGGCACTAGCACTAGCACTAGCACTAGCACCAACACTTGCACTAAAGTACTGGTACTGGTACTGGAGGAAGTATCACTTCTTCGCCAGTTCGACCGGCCTTCACTATAGCGATAATTCTGCCCAGAACGGCAATGAATATCTTCAGCAGAATCGGTCGGAGCCGGTGAACGGTTGTCCGACTACTCCCTCTTCGCTTCTCGTTCTTCATCAACTGTGTCTACACAAGTTGGCGGAAAAATTACTTGTATGGAAGATTTTTGACCTTTATTGATTATAGGAAATTTTGCGAGTTCTGTGATTGATTGGTCATTTCTGAAGGAGTTTTTCTTCATTTTTCTGGATAATCTTCTTTAGTCTTGAGAACCAAGTACCATTGTTTGCTGATGTGATGCCAAATATTACTGAGTTTTTCAATTTTCAATAAAAAATGTGCTTCTTTATGTTTTTTGAAAACGGATATATTCATTTTTCTGAGAAAACTTCTCCATTTTTGAGAATCACCTACGGTTTGTGAAGGGAAATTTTTTTACCCCATCTTACTTTAATTAATGTCCAATAATTATTCAATTTTTATAAATTTTTCCTTGAAAAATTGACTATAGTTCAATGATATCTGAAGGAAGATTATTCACTTTTCAAGATACTCTTCTGTATAGTCTTGAAAACCACTTGTTTTGTTTTGGTCTATGAAGGGAAAAATTTTTGTACCATGTCTCAGCTTAAACAATAATTACACTGTTGTGGTTTTCAATGCTTGGATTGCTTGGTTAAATTTGAAGGCCTGTTCTCTTAATTTTTGAGGATATTCTTAATTTTTCTATAATATATTCTCAATTTTTGGAAATCTTTCATGGTTTGTGAGGGTAAACATTTTTTGAACCGTGCCTCATTTCAATCAAAGAAAAATATTATGTTTTATAATTTTTCAACAAAAATTTTGCAAGTTCGATATAATCTGAGGGCACATTTCTTCATTTTTCTAAGATATCTTTTCTTTTTTTTTGAGAACCATCTTTGAGAACCATCCATAAAAATGTTATGGATTTTCAATTTTTCAATAAAAAATTGGCTGGTTCAAAAATATCTGATTGTAAATATCTTCATTTTTTTTAATCCACACTATTTTTGAGAATATCCTCTGATCTGTGAGGAGACGCGGGTCTCATTTTACTTGAAGCAAAAGCTTACAGTTTTATAATTTTTCAACAAAAATTTTGCAAGTTCAATGTAATATGAAGGTAGATTTCTTCATTTTTATAAGAAATCTTCCCTATTTCTGAGAATCACGTCTGGTTTATGCAGGGAAAAGTTTTCGATACAAGTCTCAGTTTAATCAATGTAAAATTATGTGATTGTTAGGTCACACTTGAGGGTAGATTTCTTCATTTTTCTAAAAAATCTTCTTTGTTAAAAAGATATACCTCTGATTTGTGAAGGGAAAATACTTTTTGACCATGTTTCAGTTTAACTAATGTAAAATGATGTGATTTTGCAATTATTCTTGGTCACATTACAGGGCAGATATCTTCACTTTTTTTAAAGAAATCTCCATTTTTGGGAACTACCTCTGCTTTAGGAAGGGAATTTTTACCACGTCTCAGGTTATTTAATAACGCAAAATGATATAATTTTTCGAAGCTCGGTCACACTTAAGGGTATATTTCTTCATTTTTCAAAAGAAATTTGATCCGTTTCTGAGAACTAATTCTGATTTATGAAAAGAACAATTTTTTGGCAGAGGTAAATTTCTTCACTTTTCCAAGAAATCTTCACTATTTCTGAGAACCACGTCTTATCTGTTCTTATTTGAAGAAAGATTTCTTAATTTTTTTTAAAGAAGTTTTCTCCATTTCTGAGAACTACCTCTGGTTTTTGAAGGGAACCATTTTTTACCACGACTCAGGCTATTCAAAGCAAAATGATCATTTTTCGAGGCTCGGTTACACTTGAGAATAGATTTCTTCGTTTATGTGGGATTTTTTTTTTGTACCAAGTCTCAGTTTAGTCAACGCAAAATGACGATTTTTTTCAATCTCTTTGTTTTATTTGAAGAAAGATTTCTTCATAAAAAAAAATCTTAACCATTTCTGATAAATACCTCTGGTTTATGAAGGGAACCATCTATTTGCCACGTCTCAGGTTATTCAACGCAAAATGATATAATTTTTCGAAGCTCATCGGTTACACTTGAGGGTAAATTTCTTTACTTTTCTAAGAAATCTTCTTTATTCCTGAGAACCATATCTGATATATGTATATAAGATATATTTCTTCAATTTTTTAAAGAAATCTTCACTATAATGAGAACCACCTCTGGTTCATGTAGGTTTTTTTTTACTAAGTGTCAATTTAGTAAACATAAAATGTCGGTTTTTTTTCAATCTCTTGGCTTATTTGAAGATAGATTTCTTCATTTTTTTAAAGAAATCTGCTCCATTTCTGTTTTTTTACTACGTCGTAGGTTATTCAAAGCAAAAATGATATAATATTCCAACGTTAGGTCACACTTGACCGTTTTGCTTCAGTTTTCATTTCTTCATTTTTTAAAAGAAATCTTATCCACTTCTGAGAACTACTTCTGATTTATGAAAAGAACTATTTTTACCGCGTCTCACAATCAATGTAAAACGATGTGATTTTGCAATGATTTTGCAATATGATTTACATTAGAGGGTAGATTTCTTCATTTTTTCCATATAAATCTTCATTATTCCTTGACAAACCGCCCCTGGTTTGTGTAGGATTTTTTTGTACCAAGTCTCATTTTAGTTAACACAAAATGACGTTACTTTTCAATCTCGTGTCTTACTTGAAGAAAGATTTCTTAATTTTTTTTTAAAGAAGTTTTCTCAATTTCTGAGAACTACCTCTGGTTTATGAAGGGAACCATTTTTTACCACGACTCAGGTTATTCAAAGCAAAATGATATCATTTTTCGAGGCTCGGTTACACTTGAGAGTAGATTTCTTCCTTTTTCTAAGAAGTCTTCTTTACTTTGAGAACAATCTCTGGCTTATGAAGGAAAATAATTGTACCGTGTTTCAGGTTAATTAATGTAAAATGAAATGATGTGGTTTTGCAATGCTGGGTCACATTTGAGAGTAGTTCATTTTTTCCAAAGAAATCTTCCCTATTCCTGAGAACCATCTCTGGTTTATGTAGGAATTTTTTGTACCAAGTCTCATTTTAGTCAACGCAAAATGACGTTATTTTTCAATATCTTGTCTTACTTGAAGAGAGATTTCTTCTCAACGAAAAATTATATAATTTTGAGAAAGCTCAGTCACACTTGAGAGCAGATTTCTTCATTTTTCTATGGTAACTTCTTTATTTCGGAGAACCACTTCTAGTTTATGAAGGGAAATGTTCTTTGTACCGTGTCTCAGTTTAATTAATGTGAGATGATGTGATTTTGCAATGCTTGGTCACATTTGAGTGTATTTTTCTTCATTTTTTCCAAAGAAATCTTCACTGTTCATGAGAACCATCTCTGGTTTATGTAGGAATTTTTTTGTTTGAAGTCTCAGTTTAGTCAACGCAAAATGACGTTATTTTACAATTCCTTGTCTTATTTGAAGAAATATTTCTTCATTTTTTTAAATAAGTTTTCTTCATTACTGGGAACTACCTCTGGTTTATAAAGGGAACCATTTTTTACTACGTCTCAGGCTATTCAAAGCAACATAATATAAATTTTCGAGGCTCGGTCACACTTGGGAACAGATTTCTTCATTTTTCTTATCTCTTCAATTTTTGTATGAATTTTTTGTTTCAAGTGTCAGTTTAGTCAAAAAGAAAGATTTCTTCATTTTTTTAAGAAATCTTCTTTATTTCCGTGTGCTACCCGTGGTTTGTGAAGGGAATAATTTATTTTACCGAGTCTCAGTGTAATGATTTCATTTAAATTTTTGTCATTTTTGTTATTTTTGTGTTTCAAGTGTTTCTATTTTTTAATAGAAACTTTGCAAGTTCAGAAGTTAGAAGTTCAATATCTGAAGAAAGGTGTCTTCATTTTATTATAGGAAAGAAAACAATTTATTCTCCCGAATCTTTTAACAAGAAAACTTTCTTCATCCACCAAAATTCATTCTTCTTCATTAATTTTGATATGAATTTTTTATTAATTGAACCATACGTCAAATTCCAAAGATGATAAGATCTTTGTCATGAAATTTGTCTCTCATTAATATAAAACCTCTGAACCGTTGAAGTAATCCTTTTTTAGGCTCTGTTATATGTTTTTTTTCCTTTCGAACGGACAAATAAATATTTTTACAGAATTTTTATGTCAAAAACTCTACTTATGAATATTTTTGGATTTAATTTCTGATTTTTAATAGATTGAATATTTTACGTGAAACATCTAGAATCCAATTCGATATATTCTTGCTTATTTTCAATATCCGGTGGCGATAAGAAATCTGGAGCTTAATAACAACATTCTACCCTATTTTCTATGATAAGAGAGAAATCCCTTTATAGATTTGTTCGATAATTTTGATGAATTTTAGTATTTCAAGCTGTAAGCGAAATAACAGTGCAAATAAAATTAAAATAACATACAGTAGAAGAGAAGACTGAATATTGCAAACTCGGTCTTGATCTTAAGAATTTTTTTTTGCTTTGTCTGATCATTCAACCGTAAACTTGTTTTACGCTCTAATAGAGAAGATTTTCCATCTTGGAACTATGCAGCATATCAACCATGTGTTAATAATGCTCAATGACATGTGAGATAATTAAATTAAATGAAAAATTCAGCAACAGATCTTAATCCAAACAACTTAAGCCAAGATATAATTTTAAATTAATGCATACTAGTATGATAATCAAGCGCAAATATTTTATAATGTAGACACGTCTATACTAGTGCAATATACAGGGTCGACAGACGGATGATCTTGGACTGTGTCGTGATAAGCTGGTGTGCACGTCAGGTGAAGAATTCTCCAGGTGTAATAGTGGTTTGCTTGTTGACTTCTCGATTTTTCATAAATTTCTCGCTAATAGGTTAGTTTATCACCAAGAAGAAACTTTTTATTTTCTAGAGTCTTAGAGTAAGTATATTATATAATTTGATCTAACTTATTGAAATGTACCCAAGTTAAATCGGAAGTAATCAAACTTATATGATAATTTTGTATTTATCATAATAACCATTGCTTTTTTTAATATTAATGACCTGAAAGTAATGCCAGCCCCGCATGTTAATATTACTTAAATCTTCTTCCTCGTTAATTTCATATTTATGAAACTTTCTTCACAATTTTTTGTCAGTTTCAATTTTTTATCTTATGATATCATCAAACCGTTTCATGACTAGTTTTTAATAATTATATAAAAAAAAAACAGGAAAAAGTGAAGACGTAGGTACGACATTTACCTATCAACCACTACCACTACCACGACTCATTAAACCTGAAGAACTGTTAGTTGCTTCTAGATGTGATTAGCATAACAGAAAAAAATTCAGGAAATTATCCCAGCGATAATTTTCACAAACTCCGCTTATTTTATTTCTTCTTAACGACAATTACTCCTCCTAATGCTTCCATAATCATTTTCTTCATCAGCTTTTGACCAGCAACCGGCACCAAGATCGGTTCACCAGCACCAGTCTACAACATAATAAGCTATTTCCTTCGGAGTAGGTATTACATGGAAATAAACCAAGACGGTATATAATTACCCATCTATATAAAGGAAAAGGTTATTTATTTGCCTCTCAAACAATGTTAACGGAATCCACTGAAAGGGTAAAGTGTTATACAATAATTACTACATAGAAGAAGATTCCTGACCTATCAGGAGGTAGACGTGAGCGTAGCCTGCAATTCTTAGTCGTGGTTTTAGGTGTTCCTCAATTCGTAATCTATTGTGCTGTGGGTTTCATCGCCTAGGCAATAAAGCTACTTGCTGAAATTTTATCTTCTGCTCGAAGGCTGAGGTGATGTGTGTGGTAGAACCGATTAAAATTTTCAAGAACGAAAATAAACGAATCAAATTAGTCAGGGGCTTTTATTTATAGATATGTGCCCTCGCATTTATATTGCAGACGAGATTATGTAACTTATTACACAAACCCAACCTCTGGTTTTGTTATATTTTGGCACTATGAATCAGAATTTACTGTGGGCGAAATTAATTCCATACTTGTCTGTATTTGAAATGAAGATTCACATGAATCTTTTAGGTCAATTTAAATCTTCTCCATTCCAAACTTTTGCACAAGACATTTCTATGCAGGCAATTACATCCTTGAGGACTATTTGTTGATTTTCTTTAGATTCGCGGTCTATAAATGTGTTACAGCGGACTTCGTGGGTCAATGAGCGGGCCCAGTTTGGTATTCAGTGAGAGCGGAAGCCTGAAAAGAGATTCGACCCGCCTCGTAACTCTAATTGGTAAACTCGGTGATGTTGGTTTGGTGTTCGCAAACCATGTATTGTCTGCGTATTAATACGGGAAGAATTGGCGGATGGTGAAAGATATAGACGATAACTTAAAGATTGCTGCTGAAGAAATTGGTGGTGCTGGTTTTCCCGAGGCTGTTGGGTAGCAATTTTCCCGAGCAAGAGAAGAGTTGATGAAAAATCGGCCAGTCTAAGCATTGTTTAAGGAAGAATAGACGGATGGCGAAAGTATGGACGATTACTTGAAGATTTTCTGCTAGATAGCGAAGATTACGAAGAAGTTGACGGTGATGGTTTTTCCGAGGCTATTTGGGTCGCAGTTTTCCTTAGTAAGCAAAAATTGATGGGAAGTCGGCCATTCTAAGCATTGTCTAAAGAAGAAGAGACGCATAGCGAAAGATAAGGACGATAACTTGAAGATTTGCTGCTGGATAGCGAAGATGACGAAGAAGTTGGTGATGCTGATTTTCCCGAGACTGTTTGGGTCGCAATTTTCACTAGTAAGCGAAGAGTTGATGGAAAATCAGCCAGTCTAAGCATTGCCTAAGGAAGAATAGACGGATGGCGGAAGGTATGGACGATAACTTGAAGATTTGCTGTTGGACAGCGAAGATGATAAAGAAGTTGGTGATGCTGGTTTTTCCGAGGCTGTTTAGGCAGTTATTTTTCCGAGTAAGCAGTAAGCGAAGAGTTGATGAAAAGTCGGTCAGTCCAAGCATTGTCTAAGGAAGAAGAGACGCCTAGCAAAAGATAAGGACGATAACTTGAAGATTTGCTGCTGGATAGCGAAGATGACGAAGAAGTTGGTGGCTCTGATTTTCCCGAGGCTGTTGGGTAGAAATTTGCTCAACTAAGCGATGAGTTGACAAAAAGTCGGTCAGTCTAAGCATTGTCTAAGGAAGATAGACGTATAGCGAAAGGTATGAATGATAACTTGAAGATTTGCTGCTGGATCGCGAAGATGACGAAAAAGTTTGTGGTGGTGGTTTTCCCGAGGATGTTGGGGAGCTATTTCCCTGAGTAAGCGAAGAGTTGATGAAAAGTCGGTCAGTCTAAGCATTCTCTAAGGAAGAGCAGACGGACGGCGAAAGGTATGGACGATAACTTGAAGATTTGTTGTTGGACAGCGAAGCTGATAAAGAATTTGGTGATGCTGGTTTTCCCAAAGGTATTTAGGCAGTTATTATTCCGAGTAAGCGAAGAGTTGATGAAAAGTCGGTCAGTCCAAGCATTGTCTAAGGAAGAAGAGACACCTAGCGAAAGATAAGGACGATAACTTGAAGATTTGCTGCTGGATAGCGCAGATGACGAAGAAGTTTATGATGGTAGTTTTCCCGAGGCTGTTGGGGAACTATTTCCCCGAGTAAACGATGAGTTGATGAAAAGTCGTTCAGTCTTAAGCATTGTCTAAGGAAGAATAGACGGATGACGAAAGGTATGGACGATAACTTGAAGATTTGCTGCTGAATAAGCCAAGGTAACAACTGGCCTGAGCTCATAAAGCGTGGACACCGATGATGTGATATTGTCTGAACTCATCATGATAGTTTGGTCTTGGTCTTATCTTTGTTAAGTCGTGGTCTCATTTGTAAGACTCTTGGGGTGTTGCATTTCCACACTATGCTAACACAGCAATAAATTTTATCATTTTGAACAGTTTTGTCAACCTGTAAGTTGAGTTTTTCCTAAACTAAACTTAAGACTTAATAAAAACTTAAGAAGTAAATTTATTCGGTCATCACGACTATCAAAGTTCAGTCTTGTGTCTTTGTCCTGCTACTGCGGGCAGATGCATTATTGATCTTGATCTCGACTTTGGCTTTCTGCAAGACGCAAGCGATTTGGCAAAACAAATATGTGTCCCATAATCTTGGAGTGGATGAGTTCAGAGGCCGCGAAATAATAAGAGGTCACACTGGCGAAATTGGACTGCGACTAATGTAATAAGAGTGAGTAAATGGATATACAAAGAGGCTTCACTGGGTGAGGAAAAGCTAGGCGTTGTGGTGTAAGATAAAGACGTAAATGAGTGAACTAAGAGCTCAGTAGATGATGAATGCGAAGAATCGTCTCATTCATTTGTAAGAGAAGAAAGACAGTGATGAGATGAGATATGCGACGGTCAGAAGGCTATGAGTGGTGGCGTGGAAAGTGAAAGCGACAGATCGGGAGACGCAGGTGATGTTGGTCTATCAGGGGATGCTGCGTAATCATTCCCCCGGTATCTGAAGATGAAGTCGTTTAACGAAAGTCATGGCGCTGCGAACAAACAGGTGATGAAGCGAGGCGTTTTGGTGGAAGAATGCGAAAAATATGAGAAATATTGAGGGATCTTCAGTTTTTGCTCTGAGGTTTGGATTTACTCTACGTCTGGAGCAGTTTTGCTTCTAATGATTTTTTCTCCCTTACTAGATCATCTTTTTTTACGGCTTCACAGTATAATTCGATAAGACGAAGATGATGTTGGTCCATCTGAGGATGCTGCGGAATCATTCCCCCAGTAACTGAAGGTGAAGTCTCTTAATGAAAGTCATGGCGCTGCGAACGAAAATGTGGTGAAGCAAGGCGTTGTGGTCGAAGAATGCGAAAAATATGTGAAATTTTGAAGGATCTTTGGTATATTCTCGAAGGTATGAATTTCTTCTTCTCTAAAGTAGTTTTGCTTGAGTTTTTTTTCCCATACTGGATAGCCTGTCAGTGGACTGTCTTGAAGATTGGGTAAACTCTCCAGTATCAATCGCTTATATTACTTATTCGCATGTGAAATGTGAAATCTTCGTAGGTGAAATCTTGTTTCGTTATGGTGGTCTTCCCGACGCTCCCTGACTCCAGTTTATCCAGCTTGGAATCGCAAAAAAAAAACCTTGACGAAAATTCTCCAGTTTTGGATTCCCTTGTCCAGAAAAGAGTTTTTCCAATCAACTTTCTCTTGCTGAAGCGGACATCTTTTTTAAAAAGCTTCAAGAGAAGTAGAAGAGAAGTCGTTCTTTGGCTAGTTTAAAATGTTTTACTTAACACGAATTTTACAGATTTTTATTTTGAACTGTTGCTTGGTTGATAGAGCTTATTTCAAAGATAGATGAAGCATAAAACTCCTCATGACCTTACATATTATTTCTAGTGATTGCAGTATCTATTTACTTATTTTATAGATGCAATTTTAAACCTTCAAAGACTAATTAATAAACGCTTTGAAAAATTATTTTTAATTGCCGTTTTTCTTTTATAGAATCATAGACACTTCAAACACAGCGTTTGATATTATTAGCACTGGCAAGGTTGAAAAGAATAATGTTGTACCTACATCAAATATTAACTAAAATAAATTTGTCTTCAGCCTTGCAGGAACTACTGACATTTAGACGTAACATCCTGAATGAATATGGGAAGTGTCTGGGCTCGAGGTAATTTTTTTTAGTCAGCACTTTAATAGGGAGATGTTTATAAAATTAATTGGAGTCATATTTCTAAGAAGAAATAATTAAATTATTGCTGTTTTTACTCACATTTCTAAAATTCTTGACATACATTTTTAATAGTGTTTATGGTAGTTTTATGCATACCAGCTTGTGGCAGTATAAATTATTTCAATGGATATTGTAAAGTCTTGCCTGCAGTTATAGTAATTATGTGGATAATTAAAATTCATCTCAATATCATCTCTCAGCTGTGAATATTTCTTCTATTTTTAAATATACAGGATGAAATAACACACTTTATAACTGTGGAATATCTAAGATACTTCTTCATGGAGAGAGGCTTGAGTTCATAGTACGCCCAGTAAAGCTTCTGGTGTACCTTAAGTCAAAGGGAAGAGGTCATATTCTAAAGATTTGAAAAGAAGAAGAACAAGGCATCAACATTCTGTAACGCAACTATCCTGGTCACGGCACCATTATTTTGTAATGTAAGGTACCTAAAGTCTGTACACTGAGAGTTGTCTGTTGTGAGAACTAAGGATACATCATCTCGTTATATTCCTTACTCCTTCTATTGCATTGCATACCCAATCGAGTTAAAATGGGACGTATTGTCAGAAATACGTTTGAATCGTCAGCAAAATTCTAAAAAGATGAGCGAGAGTGAGACGGAAGTATCGACTCGCGTCTTGATACGCTTAGATTGATACGATATTACGATCGTCGCTACTCTCAAGTGTCAGTGTCAGCGGTAAATATACTAAATAAGGTTTTTGTTGTGATTTGAAACGTTTTTAATACGAAATTAGCAGAATTACCTGTGTTATATTGTACGGTGTGATAAACTATGAGTAACTTAATTTCGCGAATGCCTAAAAATCTATTTCCTTGTTTTGCCTGGGAAACGATTGAACTCCCTAGTACGTGGTCTTGTGGTAAATTGCTGGAATATTTTACTTGCAAATAAGAAAACGGAGGTGTTATTCTTTCTTTTAAACGGCAACCAGCAGGTAGGTGACATGATATTTCTATCATGATGATAACAATAATAATTATTATCATTCTTATTTACTTGCATTATGTAATATTTGTTATCAAAAAGTTGCAAGGCACTACTTCGTCAATAACTTGTCGAAATAATATATTTATAGGATATTCATTATTCCTCAACACACGCCACTGACACGAACTGCGATACCACATCTGGTTCGACTTAGAAATAAGTGTACGATTCAAATCGAATTAAATGAAATTGTTTAGTCAGAATCAGTGCGGCATGACAACGGACAACTCTCAGTGTACAGAGAGTAACTCTACGCTTTCGAGATGTGCCTCCACAAGAGAATTCAGAAAATCTCTTGAACGGCTACAGTGACAAAGGTCGAAGTTTTGAGGACATTGAAAAAAGACCTGGAGTTTCTGACTACAATTTAAGCCCGAAAACTACAATACCTGGGTCACATCATGCGAAACGAAGGAAGATATGGTTTGCTAATAGACAATCCTTCAAGGAAAAATCTTTGAACGAAAAGGATTAGGAAGACACAGGATATCGTGGCTCAGGACCTAGCTCAACAGAACATCCTCTCCATTCAGCTCTCCCGGAGTGCTGAATCCTTGATGTTCGAAATGTCAACTTCTCTGTCATTGACGTCTATATTTTGATTAATACGGTCTCCTGATGACGTCATCAAAAAGCTTCTTTTGAAACTTAATTCAAGTCATGAGAAAATATTCAATCACCCTGTATAATACGCGATAAGTAGACAGTTACAACAGCACGATCACGATCCATTATCTATTTTAACGTTCGTCCTTGAGAATCGCGCCTCAATCCTATAATTTTCAATATCGTGATTCCTTCGCAGTGAACTTTCTCTAATCTCTAAGACTAAAGGCAACAGCCTGGGGAAATTAGATTTCGCACGGAATATAACAACAAGACACCTACGCAGCCTTCTATTAAAAAAATTTACTATACATGAAACGATTTATTACTCCACTACCGTTATTATTTCAGATTGATTAATGTTACAGCGCTTGTAACTAACAAAGTCGTTATAATGTATTAGACAGAAGACAGAATTTAATAAAGCCCAAACTCTAAATGGTATCGTAAAATTGTGAATTTACAATTGGTGGTTAAGTGAAATAAAATATTTATTACTAGGTACAGTCTTATTCGCTTCGCCCATTCTTATCCAATGGTAAGAAGTTCTTGTACCTGTACATACGTTGGTTGGTGTTGGTATGCGGCTCGGGAAAGCGAATCTTGTAACCATAACCAGTTTCTTCGATACAATATTCACTATTCAGGTTTGCTACGTTGGCAACACGTAATACATTTAATAATTAATTATTAATAATTATTATAAATGCTTTTAATAATATGATTCCTCAAACGACCGTAAAAGATCTCTGCGAAGTAAATTGGTTGTAATCACTCTTGTAATAATGTTTCATTACGTAACTATAAGTTTATGCGTTAATTAACAATTAAAGAAACGTTTACACATGAGCATAAAAATGAGCAATTGAAATTTATAGCCCTATTAACAATATAATGAGTACCTAAGCGTAAATGAAACGATTCTTTAATTCACTCCTTCCACTACTACTCCCAGGCTTACCATTAAAAAATTCCACCTGCATGATGCATGATGGTCTTGACATGAAATAATAATCATTTACTATTCGATTTTATGTATTATTATATTTATCTCTCCCCCATCACGAACCACCCTGACTGCCACCCCTCTTGACTCCCACCACTGATAACTCGCGTACCATTGACATAAATGCGAGAGGTAGCCTACATCCAATTGTGATCAAACCAACCAACCCAACCAAACAAAATAATGAGGGGTAAAATCGAATAACAAAAAGATGAATGGCCAAAATTAAATAAACCTACCTCGTCAGTGATGTCCCCGAGGTGTTGCACGTCCTCGGTTTCCTTAACTTCCTCGGTCTCCTCCCTGGAGACGACGCGCCGTTCCTTGACCTCCCGCACGACGCCTTCGGGATTCGGCACCGCCACCCAATCGTTTTTAACGTCGCTGGATTTTCTGGCCTCGAGGGCCGGTTTTCCGTCCACCTCGTCGTTGCCGAGTTTGCGAAGCTGGAAAAGAAGGTATGCGGTCTTAAACGTCAAATTTGTGAATGGGAACAGCAGTTTGATCAAGTTTAATTATTGTTTTTGGGAAAAACTACTCTTTATGCTTAAATCCCCAACATTTCTATTTCTAGGTGTATTTTTGGGCATTGGCACGTTTCAGAAATGATCAAGGGTGTTCTGGTCTGCTATGCGACTACTTTGTGAGCAAATCTGGATGCTTCAGAATGTACTTGGAAGGTGATTTTCATTTGTGAGAGGTATTTTGGGATAAATAGTCAGTTGTTGGTTGGATGCCCGACTGAAGCAAGTCTGACTGAATTAAGTCTTGTTCTTGTAGGTCGTATCTTCATCTAAATTTAACATCGCAGCCACTATAGTACCTAATTTTTTGAGATATTATTCTTTGTCGATGTTATTAACAGCTTTTTGGAGTAAAACCGGATACCTTGGGTGGTGGTGTAAGAAAAATTAAGTACTTCATCCAGTTTCGCAAAAGGCAAGACAAAGTGGTGAGCAAAAGGCAAGACCAAACCAAAACCGTTATAGTCTTCGTCTTGGTCCTGTACATTTGGTCTTGGTCTTGTCTGTCGGTCTTGGTCTAGTTTGTAAAGCTCTTGTGGTGTCGCATTTCAACAACTGATTAATACCAACAAAAATTTGCATTTTTATAAAACTACCTAGTGTGATCATTTTCATTACACCTCGTGTTAAAGATGAGAACTTTTTTTTTAACTGACGAACTTCCTGAATATCATGAAAATTAATTCTGGGCTTTGCTCTTCAATAATAAAGAGCTTTCAATGGCAGACAACACACGCAACCATCTACAGACTCCCGAAGCTGCAGATGGACCGTTTCCGTGTCTTTATGCCCTCATCAGTACAGCACATCGAGATGAAATCCAGAGGTTACGATGCTGTCCAGTGTCCATCATTAAAAGCTAGCCCCCTTGTATTCACTGAGCTCCACGGAACTCAGTGACTTACAAAACCTTGCGCCATATAACAATGGAGGCAGGAACCACCAGCAATGAATGCTAGCTTAGGCGACCATCGGAGACGGCGGCCCGATATATTCAGGCCTCTACCGCTCGTCGGTCAGTGCCAACAATCACCGGTAGGTGGTTCCTGCCTCCATTGTTAGATGGCGCAAGGCGTTGTAAGTCACTGAGTTCCGAGGCGTTCTGCTGCACTGATGAGGTCATAAAGAGACCGAAACGGTCCGTCTGCAGCTTCTAGAGTCTCTAGATGGTTGCGTCTGTTGTCTGTCATTGAAAGTTCTTTATTATTGAAGAGCAAAGCCCAGAATTAATTTTAACGATTATAATACGGCTCTATTAAAACTTTTATTACTCCTGAATATCGTCCATTTTGTGTCATCTCTGTGATTTTTTTTTCTAGAAAGAAGCACACTGGCTAGAGGAGAAGTAAGTTTTACATGCAGGGGTCTTATAGTCGCGTTAATTTTGGCTTGATTAGATTTTCTCGGCCTACTTCAGGGTAGTGCGTGGAAAACAAATGATGACATGAAGAACTAGCGGGCTTTCTAACGCTCTTTATATGAAGAGCGAACTCTCCATGGTAAACAACACATAGAGCCATCCAGAACCTTCCGAAGCTACAGAGAGCTGTTTCGGTCTGGTCGTGACCTTATCAGAGAAGCACATCGAGAAGAGGACTAGTGGAAGTAATGCCGTCTGTCCTGGAGAGCCAGGCCCTTATTTTCTGAATTCAGCAGAAATTTGGTAATCTAAAGAGCCCCTCGCCATTAATCAAAAGAGGCGGAAACCACCGACAATTAATTTCAGCTTGCGCCTATGGGAGACAGCGCCCTCGGTCAGTTTTATGCTTTGAAACATCACTTCTCGTTTGAGAATGCTAGCAATCGCAGGCAGATGTCTTAACGATTTAGCCAAATGTACAATAATACAAAGTAATTTTTTTAACAGAGCGGTGAGTGAAACAAATCATGAAGAATTAGCGGGCTTTTTTACTCTCTTTATATATGAAGAGCTCTCCATGGCAGACAATAACACACATAACCATTCAGAACCTTCCGAAGCTACAGACAGCTGCTTTGATCTTGTTATGACCTTATCAGTGCAGCACATCGAAAAGGGAACTAGTGGCTGTGATGCCGTATGTTCTGGAGAGGAAGCAGGTTTTTCCTGGAGGGGCAAGAACCACCGGCAATGAATGAGGTTATCTGGTCTCTTCCATTTTACCTGCTCGTCAGTCGGCGAAAATTTTTCGGGAAGATTCATGATCTCATGGACAAGATATGTTTCGATGAATTTTGAATTTTGAGAAACTTTAATTTTTATTTTTTTTGAAAATAACTGGTAAGTAAATTGATTCACCAACAACTTAAAAATCATGAATGATCTCTCTGAAATAATGCAGAAAATAACATAATTTATTTATATACCTCGGTCTGGTGATGTTCCTGAGTTTCAGTGTCTTCTTTCGTATTGGTGGAGACCATCGGTCCTGAATCTTCGACAACTTTTCCATCTTCAAGGACCACTTGTCGCTTTACTCTCGTTTCAATCTGCTTGGTGTTCAAAACTTCAGTTTTCTTCTTGCTTACCCATTCCTCTGAAAAATTCATAAAATATTAGACTAAATTGTTTGTACGACAAAATTTAGCTTAATGCAAAAAAAAAATACAAGTGATCCATGAATCACAGCTGATGTCTCAAAATCGTTTCATTCAGCCTCTCTTCTCCCTCCCCCCCCCTCCATCGTTGCGAGGGTGTTTGAAACCGAATCTGCGGCCAAATTTCGAATTTTGAATTCGTGTAATTTCTATTATTTCTGCCATTTTATTAATGCCCGTTTCTTATTATTAATGCTCTTGCATATTAAAAAATACAACTTTTTACGAAAATTCAAATAACCGCCATTTTGAAACGACTTGCCCGATATTGCTCGAATGCAACACCAGACCACTCCTTCCAGATGTCCGACTTCTACAAAATTTACAGTTCTCTAGAGAACACTGGGGCTTGAAATGGAGTTACGAGAACGAGTTTTTGCGAAATTTGAAGATATGTTGGGCAGTTTTTGTAAAAATAATTTTTCGTCAGGATCGATGAATATTTGATGGACTGGGATGTATTTTTTTTTAACTTGAGGTCTTATGACATAAAAATCGAAGATGTACACCACCTGCACTGCCAATGAGTATAATGCACCCCCTTCCATATGCAAGAGAAGGTGATTTGTAACGTACATTTCGTACGTACCGGCTAGATGCCGGTAACACAGAGACGACGGCGGACGCGCGCAGTGAGTGAGTGATGGTGGGTTTTAGTGCGACGCAAGCTGGCGGCCTCGAATTTCGTAACATCGACTGTCAAGTTGCAATCAGGTGCGTTTCATCATTATACCTGCGTTTTCACTCTCTTTCTCTCCTGGAAATTCGCGGATGAAGGGTCCGCAAACACCTTAAGTTTCCTGGAATGGCGTCGTGAACTTTCACGTTAATTATTATAAGAATCAACTACGTTTTTGGCTTGATGAGTGTCGTAAAATGATTTTCTTAATTGCGTTAGAATTATACAGATCATATTTTCTTAATACCGTATGCTAATTTAATTACAGCTTTCAAACCCGATCGAGTTTCGCTCCGCTTGTAAAACTTTGCCGATCACATGTTTGATCTCAACATATCTTGAGGACGGGACATCATTTTATGTACCCTCGGCAAGCAGACTCGATCGGACCGTTCATTAATGCAAGAGTGTTTCTGATACCCATGAAATTGCAGCTTTTTCCCTGGAGTCAATTTTTCTCTGAAGTCAATTTTTTTTACCTGGAGACAACTTTTTACCTGGAGACAACTTTTTACCTGGAGACAATTTTTTCCCTGGAGTCAACTTTTTACCTGGAGGCAACTCTTTTCCCTGAAGGCCATCTTCTTCGTACCGAGAAGAACTCCACGTATCAAGGCAGAAGATTTTCTGGGATACCAAGCCCACCTCTCAAACCGAGCAAGTTCCTGGAGCCAAGCCATCCGAAGATAAGTGCCTTGTAACCTATTAGCACCCGATCTATTCATTCGACTAGCACCGCACGCTCTTGTTTTTTTTACTATCTGTTAACCGTGCTCAAGAGTGTAATATTAATCACTGTGATATATTTTATATTTTAATAAAGAGTACCTGTTGTTCTGCTGACCTGCTTGTTATTGTTGACCCTCTTGGACTAGCGACTCAACCTACGACCCTTGTTTTTTCTTGTCTCATGCTCTCAGCGACTATTTTTCCCCTCTAGGGGTTAAATAGTTCGTTTCAGATTCTTCACTGGCATCTAAGTCTCTTATTTTAGGCTTTAGTTTTCTAACTTTTTTTGCCTTTTTTGGGCGTCTAATCCTCTTTTAATCATATGATTGATCAGATATTTTGAAAGATGGGCCTATGGGAGATGCTAATTGGCTGAATCTACTTTTGATTCCAGTCATCATTCTAAAAATTGAAGAGGTGTCTCTTCCAATTGCATGATTATTCTTTGCACAGAATCTCTTCTTCCCATACATGCGCAATAATCCGGCTATAATAATCCAAACATTGTCGCACAGTAAACATACTGAGACCTACATACTGAGAGGTTCTCCATCTTGCTGGGATCCAGTTCCTCATTTTCACTTTGCATCTTGCTCTATGGCTTCAGCAAAACTACAAATTATATCTTCATTTGAAGAAATATTGAAATATTTCAGGAAGAAATAAAACGCTCGTTTTCATTTAGCAGCCAACATTGATGGTATGCTTCATAGAGTAATTGGTTGCATACAAGCGTATTTACAGGTAAATATCTTACATAACTTGCTAGGCAACATTTTTATAGTTACGAATAAAACTGTAATAATGTGATAAAATGCATTTGATAGCCATGAAAATCTAACAACTTGCAAGCTAGTGATGAAGAATGATCAGCCACTTCTATTTAGGTAACCGTTACTGGTAGTTACGATGTGATAGAATGCATCAAAAGTGGTTTTAAATTGGTTCATCGGTATTGCTCCCCACGTAAGGAATTGTGTAAAGTTTTCCTTTTCCACCTGAAACTTTTCTAAATTTCTGTTATTGATGCTCTAATTCATACATAAAAAGCTTGTAAGCCCATAAGAAAAGTGGTGGGAAATATCGAAAGAGTTTCAGATGGTTCACCGATGAATCTAAGGCATCCACAACAACTGGAGCTGGGGTGTGTGCCGCTGGCTTGAAGAAGAGAGTCTTCTCGAGCCTGGGCATTCACGCAGCTATGCCGAAATCTATGCTATTGAGCTCGGTTGGCGGATGAAGGAAAATTGCTTAAGATCAATAAAGATATTTTCAGAGAGACAAACGACTTTAGAAGCCTTAAGCTCCAGCCACTGTAAGTTCAAGTTGGTCTGGAACTGTTAATCAACTCTGCAATGCCCTAGCAAGAAGAAACGAAGTAACGGTGATCTGGATTCCGGGCCATGACGAAAAAATTTGGCATATCACCGGATATTGCCTAAACAACAATAAGTAGCTGGACTGATGGGTTTGGGTTTAGCGATCAGCGCTGAATGCCGCCTGTGCTTGATGACGAAACATCCTATGCGAGGGTCCCGCTTTGGGAAGAACCAAACTGCAAATTAACCTTCGCGAGAAACTTCCTCACACCGGAGGACATGGATACATTTCACCTTCCCCAAAGAGGCAAACATGATGGGGTTAATGTAGCATGTCTAGATGTGAGTTTAATCTAATCTAATCTAATAAAAAAAGGGTCGAAAGGGTTGAAATTAATTAGTTAAGATCCAATATAAACAAACTGTCCTTTCTAATGATATCGATTAGTAACGGTGACAAATTCATCGTTAGAAATCACAGTACCTACATCTCTCATCTTTATGCAATCAATGTGTGCATTTAAGTGTAACTACGTGGTCAATTAAGCCAGGCAATGACCTCTATAACGACCTTTAAACAGGTGAGTTTAATGCAACTCGTTAACAGTTACGTAGGTAGGTTCCTTTCCTGCATCAAGTTTAAAAATAAGTCACTATTATTATTACTAATAACGCCATATTTAGAACGTAATCATTAATCAATGTAGTGTATATTTTGTTTCTATTTGTTTACAGCATAAATCTACTTACTAAATTAGAGCGAAACAGTTCGGAGTTAAACATGACCAAACTGAAGAATTAGATGGATTGCCCACTGTTCACAACAGTCTGAACAGGCACTTACAACTTTTGGGAGCGAGGGAGGACCTAGTTGATCCTAAATTTAGAGCAGACGAAGAGGATTCCTAAAACTGCATTGGTTTATCCTAGGTGGTAGTAGCCTCAGACTAAATATCTTTGGACCAGAGACACTAGCACTATAAGAGAGAAGAGGAAAAAATGAACTCTCCATGACCTGGCTTCTATAAATAGACCAAGAAGGTTTGAGTATAGGAGTTCCACCATGGTTATAGTGGCAAATGGGCAAAAGGGCCTTTAATGGCCTGGTGCATAACCCCTTCCTAACATTTCTTCCTGTCCATACCTTGGCATCTTTTCAAAGCTGTCGATTCTTATATGTATGGTTTCCAGAGAGACATCGATTTTTTGATGAAAATTTCGGGAGGCCAAAAGTTTTGCTACTCTTTCCATGAAGGGTCGCTTTCTTGGGGAGGTTTTTCACGATGTTGGAGGGCTTAGACAACGTAAAGCCAGTCATTCATCTGACTAACATTTGCATTTGTTCGCATGGTCGGGAAAATTTTGACATGTGTAGAGGTGACCATGGAATGCGTAGACCATTATAATAATTACCATGATCACGTATTATAATAATATTGGGCAAACAAAATCAAACGGCGGAAGTGTCGAGAAGAATAAGACTAACTTGAGCAGCGTTCGGCAAACTCCGTTACATCTTATCAAATGAAGATATACCCGCCCATCTAAAAAGAAAGGTATATGACACATGTAGCCTGCCGGTTTCCACATATGGCTTAGAAACCATGAGACTCACAAAAAAAAAGCTCCAGCCGTCTGAGAGTTGCGCAGAGAGCGATGGTGCGCGCGATGCTCGGTATTTCCTTGCGAGGCAAAGTTAGGAACGCGATAATCAGGGAAGGAACTAAAGTCACCGACATCATCTAACGCAAAGCCCAGTTAAAATGTCCATGGGTAAGACAAAGTTGGGTCAGATGGACAATCATAATCACCCAATGGCGGCCGAGAGAGACAATAAGAAGCAAAGACGAGCCGTAGAGAAGATGGCTTGATGACATTAAAGTGGCGGCAGGTAATAACTGCTTCTAAAGGGCACAAAATATACAAGAGTGGAATAAATGCGGAGAGGCCATGTCAACAAGAGGATGAGTGAAGGCTGAGGAAGAAGAAGTAGAGGTGACTCGGTGGTGAATTCTCGCTCCCGCACCTGAAAAATTAGTTCGGCAATGCGAACGAATGCAAATGTTCAGTATAGGTGGAAAAGGTCAGTATAGGTTGAGAAAAAATGCATAATATTGGTGGTTTTTTTCTATTTGTGGAGAGTAATGGAGTAAGGAGACTAAGGAGTAAGGAGGAAAAGGATGCAAAACTAATATGCAGTTATATCGACAAAGCATAGAGCGGCTGAAAGAGTGGGAGATGCTTTCCTAGTTTTTGGGCAACCTCTCCTTCCATTTTGAGCTAAACAGCGAAGGAGATACCATTTTGATTGACACTCATCCTCACTCCTTTCATTTTTTTTATTTGATGGAATAGAACTAATCGCAGATAGTTATCATCAATCACCTTAATTATTGTTAATTACCTTAATTACCTTAATTACCTTGATTAAAGGTTGATGCAAATCTTATAAGAATAAATGTATCTTAAATGTATTAACTTTACCTTCTTTGGTGGTGGCGAAGGTCTCCCCGGGCTCGACCTGCGAAAATAACGAAGAAGGTTTGATGAAGACTCTGGAACTGTAAGTGACTCTTCTAGTGGCTGCGGGATAATGACCTCTTGGGTCGGTCAGGAATACTATCACCACCATTCAACATACCACTAACGGGATAAAAATGGCATCCTATCATGTGTACACACTGTATATCTATATTTATTGTCTTGCATCACTGGCACGTGTCTTTTATTATCGTCACTTGATTATACTTTGTAGCAAAGTATCCGAGTTATTATCATCTGATTTTATGAGGAAAGAGTTGTTAAGATTTACGACGAGCTGTTTTCTGCTGTTGTTCTTTTTTTGCAATTTGATGATTTATGAGATGTCTTAATTTAGCTTTTTTTCCTCGTAAGTATTTATTAGTAGCTGGAATTGGATAAGAAGGTATATTATCTATCCATGGTCAGTTATTTCTTCATTAGGTATAACATTCAACGAATTTGTTTGCCAACTTGAAAAAAACTGTGAAAAGTGACCAATTTAAAAATATCATCCGTACTTAAGCAGTAAAACAGGCCTGAAGAGAAATTAATTAATAGTAATAATAAGTTAATCCGAACCATCATTGAGCAATAAATGGTAAGTAGGTAGGCAACACAAAATACTCAATATACCGAGCGTTGTATTTCAATATTCGCGCATTCCTCGTTCATTATGGAATACTATGGTCAATACACGACGCTGGAATTGCCGAGGAGCAATGGAGCAATAGCGCAGGTGGATCAGACCCCTCAACTAGGGGATTTCACAATGGCGCGAGAAAAAAAAATTGATGAAAGTATGAAATTTTTAGCTAATCTAAACCGGTGAAAAAACAAATTTCCTAATTTTTTTTTTTTTCAAAAAATGTTCGAATTTTGTTAAATTGCGTGACCTTGAACTATGATCAAGTTTTCGCCTGCAGCGCTACCTGAGCCTCCCGAACCTCCCTTGACTCCATCCAGAGACATCCTAAAAACGCTTGCACCAGCCCCCAAGACAACTAAATCCGGTATTACCCACCAAAAAAATATGTCTTTTCATCGCAACGAAACAACACAAACAAAAATTTACTTATAACACTGAAGAGTTGAATGACAATAACACAGGATGGATCAATTCGATTTAAACGAAGGTAATAAGGGGCAATAATAAGAGGATTTTTTTTTTATTTGGCCCCCCTTGCTGGATAATGGCCGACTTCCGTATTTTCGGTTTTTGGGCTTTTTAAGTTTCGGTATTTTTAAGTTTATGCAAGTATTTTTCAAACTTCTTATCTTCAGCTACAACTTTAATATTCGAAGCCTTTGTTTCTGTCTCTGTTGAATTCAAAATACCGTCATGCCAAGCCAAAGTGTGGATGACAAAACATTAATCCAGTTCGAGTAATAAAAAAATGTTGTTGTTAAAAAAATTAAACCTTTTTTTCAGTCTTTGGTGTCGACCCTTCTATTCAATTTCCATCAGGACATTTCTCCTGGGCCTGGGTCCTCTGTGGATTAATATGAATTTTTTTATGTCGTTCTCTGAAGCCCTCATCTATCACAGTCTTCCACGACCTAGTGGTCCGGTTCCCAAGTCTATAGAACATCTAGACGGCACATGCACTGGGGGGAATCCCTATGACGTTCTTGGAGCGGTGCAAGAGCAGAGATATCGATTCACGTTGACTTTGAATCATAACAGATTGTATTCCTCAGGAAATACGCCCTTTGGAATGCTATGAGCAGAATGTTAAATGAACATAAGAATGCGCTCTCTCCCGCGCTAGCAGCAGTATAAGTGATCGGCTCGTTAGAAAGAGCACGATGCTCGGTGGGGGCAGTCTGTTTGTCTAACGCATATGAGTAATAAAGAACAACTTGTGTTAGACTGAAATGGCATTCCATTCATTTTCTGACAGCGGATCTAAGCTCGCAATCCCAGCAAAGAGTGAGCTTTCCAGTTCTGTTGTTCATTTCTACGGCCAGATCTGGACCGACTCTCTAATAGTTTCTTTAACTCGTGCTACCTTATCCATAATGCAGCTCATTTCTAACCTTCTCCATCAAGGTGGCTCTTGCCTACGCAAGAATTATTTCAGTGGTTTGAATCTTATCAGTTTGATGTTGCTTAAGTGACTTGACCAACATTTTACACCATAGATGAGAGCAGAGCTTACGGCCAGCAGTTTTGTAAACTTTGTCTTTTACTTTAACAGGCATTCTTTGATCGCAATGATCGCATAGAAATCCCGACATCATACAACCTGCATTTGTGCAAAAGGAAACATCAGCATCGATCGTCCCATCAATTTATTGATGGGAAAAAGCTATTTACCTCTTTCTTCGGCTGTCTTTGAACTAGAATAGGTGTTGGGTCATTAATTTTGGAGAAACTACATCTTCTGCGTAACGAATATCCCAATGATGTTCCCCTTGAATGCTCACTTTCAGGTGATTAAAAAATTGGAAAAGTGCTGGGCTGAGTACTGAACCCTGATGTACACCTACTACTACATCGAGTCTCATTCCAGCTACATGTCTGATATTGGTAGTTAAATTGTTGTGCATACCGGTCACCGTCTTGTTACTAGGTACCTACTTCGGTAAATTATGTAATCGCAATGCCAGACAAGAAAGTGGGGTACTCGCTTCTGGATACTCAGACAAATTTTTTCCTGTAGATCTATGAACGCCATGTGGAGGTCTTTTTTTACTATTCCTGTCTTCGTCATAGGATCCTGGCAGTGTAGTGTGTTTCTGAGGCAGACAGACCTACCAGCGCTTCAAAGGCACACTGGTTTTTGATGACACTCACAAGTTTCAGCAGTCAGCGGTAGATCCCTCTTTCCAGATTGTGAAGGTGTGGGAGATTAGTTTTTTGGCTCGGTAATTGCATCGCTCAAGATGCTGTTGAAGAACATGATCAAGGAAGCAATCAGGGGCTGCAACTTTATTGTTAGCCATCCTGTTTACTGCGCTAATTTAATCTCTTCGAAGTTATAGATGGAATTATGGTCCCTATGTGCAACCATATTTAATATTTTGAGGATATGGCTGCCAAAAATGGGTGGCAACTTGGAAATAGACTTTAATTTTGAAACCAAGCTCCGCCCTTTTCAGAAAAAACCTAATTCAGTTAAAAATATCTTTTTAGTTGTGTATTTTTTGATCGAAGAATGATTTTCCTTTCAGCAGGCCTGTAGTTGAGATATTTACAGCAATCCTACTGATTAAGAAACATGAATTAATAAAAAAAAAGAAAATTGAAAAAATGGTGACATAACAAGGAGACGTTTCTTACTCCAACGAGTATGCCCAGTAATGTGCAAAAAGAAGACAGACTTGAATTCCCTAATTCAGAATAAATGACAGCTAAACCCATTTTGTGCAGATGATGGTTCAGTGCCCAGTATATGGACATTTTAAGGCTTTCAGTTCTTTCCTGTAAAGCTCCAAAGTTCTGTGGTCCTTTTTTCGACAATCCCTGTATAAAGGCCTTCGAGTGGTCCAATCTTGGTAAGGTTTGCCAGTTCTGGAGGACTTCCCTTGCAGCCCAGTTGGGTTTTGTTGTTTTAGCAATATTCGGTGATTGTCAAATGCTGGTTCTGGCCCAATTAATTCGGATTTGGCATCTTTCCTCGCCATAGAATCTGCTAGTTCGTTCTCTCTCCTTAACCGGAATGGGCCGGAATCCAGATCACAGTTACTTAGTGCCTTCTTGCTAGGGCATTGCATAGTTAATTCACAGTTCCAGACCAACTTGGACTTGCAGTGGTGACTGGAGCTAAAGGCTTCTAAATCCGCTTATTTACTGTCTGAAAATATCTTTATTGATCTGCGTTGGCATTGTATATTTTCCTGCATTTATGTACAAAGCTCTATGGCATATATTTCGGCATTGAAAGTTATGGCGTGAAGGTCCAGGCTCGAGAAGACTATCTTCTTCGAGCCACCGCTGCACATCCCAGCTCCAGTTCCTGTTGATGTCTTAGATCCATCGATGAACCATCTGAAAATTGCCTTCAGGGGTTCATTTCCCGCACGCCTTTTCCCGGGGGAAGGACCTTATAAGCAGAGCGGTTCGTGATTGTCTTAGGTATTATATCCGAACCGCTTCCTCAGAGTCAATACAGGTTATAACAGGTATTCCGCTAATCGACTTGCTGGCCGAAGAAAGAACTAGGATGTATAGGAGAAACAACCACATAAAGCTAGTTAGTACCGAGGAGAGCGAGGCAACAATGGTCAGGTGGCAGGAATTATGGGATCTTCCGTCTTCCTCAGGGACCTGGACCAGGCAGCTCATAAAAAATATAAAAGACTGGGTAAACACAGAAGAATGGACTATTTTCTGACTCAATTTTTGTCAGGAAATGGATCATTCGGAACGTATCTCATGCGCATAAGGAAAAGAAGAGAATCCACTTGCGGGTACTGCAGAGATGAAGACAGGCCGGAGCACACCATCTTCAAATGCAATAGATGGACAATGGAGAGAACAAGCCTGGTGATCAAAATCGGTGCAGACATCGATCGTTGACCTGATGACAGGTTCTCCAACCTCGTGGAACGATATCCATGACTTCATTGGAGGTATCATGAAGGAGAAAGAGGCACAAGAACTAATCAATCCTTGAAACGATTAGACAAGGAAGAGTTGACACCAAAGACGAACACATAGAGAGACATGGAGACCGAAGCAAGCAAAACCCGCGGGGATACCAGTGTTCATGATAGCGTAGAGGAGGAGTTTTAGCCGGTAGAAGTTCGACACTAACCTGGGTGGAAAGAACCATACAGGGTGTCCGTGATGGATTTTCCCTCCACAAAAAAAAGGATTATATCCGAGGTATTCATCCAGTAACCTGATTCGCTCCAAGTTATAAACCTTTGGCAAACTTCTTGCCAACTGTAGCATGAGTGTGGAGAGGTGGTGAGTCCTGTAGGATTTCCATAGCCGCCGACGCTGTGATGTTAATAGCACCAGCACCACACAGATCGCCAGACAAGCTTGTCTCTGTAGGCTAGAGAGTTTTTGTTTAGCCATGACCTGTTGGCCCTTTGACCACCAAGCAGTACTACCATACGCAATCATGGGACGTTTCTTTACTCCAAAGGAATATGCAAAAAGCGGACAGAGTTGAATTCCAAAATTCAGAACAAATGACTTGCAGAGTGATATGCGCAATGGGTGATGGGCCACTATGGCTTAGGCATGCGCAATAATTAACTACAAGACTTTAATCATAATTTTTACTCAGATTTTAAGTGCTTCTTCAAAGCTACGAATGCTATGTTCGAATCAAACAAAAGTCGGGCACTTTAACCTCTTTCACTCCTCCAAACCATATATGATTAAAATAGTTCTTGTTCAAGCTTTACATTAACTAAAGGAAGGAGAATCCAATTCGTGTAATGTCGTAATATTCTACGCAATCAAAAAATCTAATCAAGGAAGGTTAATGATCTTGAATGAAAACTGCGATTCCCAGCTCAGTTTACAAAATGAAGCGACGATATAATTTTTCTACAACCTCATGGCCACAGCGCCACAGAACAATCAACAATAATGTGAATTAAGTCCGCCTATCATTTGCATGCGTGCAGTTTTAGTATCCGTTGCAACATGCATCAAAAACAAACAGACATTGTTCCAACAAAGCCGGATGTTAAGGACACCGATTGAAAAAACACAATTACCTTCCTCTGGTATTACGCAGTTCGAGCAATTAGTGTCAGCGTATCTGTCTTTAGTTATGTTATGTCAAAGGTAAAATTCATTGGACGCTAAGAACTACGCAATTGTATAATACTTTATGCAAAGTGTTAATGTATGGTTGTAAAGTTGTAAACTTGCAACATGTAGCACGATAATAACCATTGAACCTGTTCATTAAAATAGACAATATGAAGGTTGGGGTGTGGGTTCATGACTGTAAGTAGTAGGTATGTATGTTGGTACCAGTACCAGTATCATCTAATAGGTACATCTTGTAGGAATCTCAATGTAAAATTAGATATAAATATTCATTAGACTTATCTTCTGGCTATTTCATTAAATAAATTAATATAAATATCTTCGATTAAAGAAAGAGGAATTATTGTGCAATGAAGATTTAATTTTTCTGTTTAATTTGGTGCCATAAAATACCTATTATTCTCAATATGAAAAAAAATCTCAGAGTATAAGACGACGTATAAAGTAACCCAATTAAATTATGTCCTTCTCAACTAACGAGGACTAATTGAATTTTTAAAAACTTGCAAAAGTTCCCCATGACATTTATATTAACAATAATTACTACTGCAATACCTTCTTGTCTTGTAACTACTGCAAACTGTAAATTCTAATCATCTAAATTAAGAATAATTTCCTAAACACTCAACAAATTAGCGACCGCGTTGCGAAATCTCATTAGCAACTTCTGATATAAGACATAATTCTACAATTTTGCAATTTATGGATAGTTATTATAGTTTATGGTTAAATGGTTGACCATATCGAGACATACCCAATTCGCCATTGTGAAATTTAATAGAAACCGATTCCGATACGACCAGATAATTTAATTTGCTCACGGAAATGATCTAGTTGAGATAAAATTAATAATTAAATAAATTGGCCGGCTTTGTGTCAGGTCAACAATAATACTTCCAATCCGAGCATAGTTAGTTTCTTTTTTTAATTACTTAATGTAGTTAATTTAGGGTTATAAGTGACATTATAACTCCATTATGCAACAAGTGTTGAACTTCTAGGTGATTACGTAAGGTTTAATAGTCAAATAAGTGGAGCGAAATTGAATGTGGTGTCAGTGTCACCTTAGAAGGTACCGAGTGAATTTATTGGATCAGATCTAATTTTATCTAATCTACATACCTCCTTTATTGAAAAACTGTTTCACTGCTATTATCAAACATAACAAACTCTTCATCTATAATCGCCTCTAATAAAACAACTCGCTTCGGGGCCATCACGATATAATCATCAATGCCTACTATTGCTTGAAAATAAATTACTATCTATCAGCGGTGTCTTATCCCATTCCTCCTGCCTTCAAAAATTGTCACACCTACGAATCAGCACTCTCACAAATCATTGGAATCAGCATAACTTATTCTGGATGCGGAAAATACCAAGCAGCAATGAATTTATTTTTATTGAAAATAAAGTGAGCCAAAGTATGATATCCTGAGGCACTCCATACCTGAAAATTGGTACCACGGTCCCTGCAACACCTAGCACCCGATCCAAGACAACAAGCGGCCGTCTATCATCCAAAATAGAAAAATCGTTCTCCTCTATCCTTTGATTCCGGAATCTTGCCAGTCCCTGAATCATAAGGTCTGGAGAAAACTGGTTACAACCTTCTCAAACTTTTCGAGCGATGATATCCCACCACTTGCTTCAATATCCACCCTGTTCCATCGTCACTTGATAGCACTTTATTTTCCCTTCCACTTAAGAGATTGTTTGATCTCACGAAAGTGAGATACAAAATCGTTTTTACTAAGTCACCACCCTTCTTTTTTTTTTGGCAAAATCGGCTTTTAAATAAGATCGGAAGAGGCTTTTAAATAAGTACTTAGTGGATTGACAGCAGGTTGAAGCTGGCGCGTTCAGACGATTAGACGATGAGGGAAGCCTATAAAAATAAACCTTCTTACAGCGAAAGATTTTGAGAAAAATAATCGAGTACTAAAAGTGATTCGGTTACAGAACGAGATACAGAAAATATAAATTCCACCAAGGAAAAGGTCAAATAAGACCGAAACAGCGCTGTTCGTGGCTCCTAACCAGCTTGGCTTTGTGTTTCTGGCTGGCATAGAGCTCATTAAATGAGCAAAGCCCAATATTATGTTTCTTTTGTATTTAAACAATCATTGAATTTCTCCCTTTCTTATTATACACATGAGCAAATGGTGAAGAGAGCTGCCCTCTGCAGGCTAGCACCCCCTCTCGAAGACTTGACAAATCCTCACAGCATACTGCACGAGTAGTCTTATCTCTGAAAGGCGATAGCTGTAGTCACTGGCTGTTAGTGGTAGTTCTTACTAACAACAGTAGATGCCGCTACGTCCTGCAAGTCACGGAATCGAAATCCACTGATTTGTATTATAAAACGAACGAAATTTATGCCATTCGGCAGCACATATTCATGCTGGTTTGGTGTGGCACGCTGAAGAGGTCAAATAAGACCGAAACAGCGCTGTTCGTGGCTCCGAACCTGCTTGGCTTTGTGTTTCTGGCTGGCATAGTGCTCATTTAATTATCAAAGCCCTATATTCTGCTTCTTTTGTTTTTAAACAATCATTAATTGCTTATTCAATAATTTCTCTCTTTCTGACAATAGAATTATATCGAGAATTAAAAAAATCCAGAAAAGGTACCGAGATAGATTTTTCTAGGAATATAGCAAGGTAATAAAACTAATAGTTGAAATCATATCTTCATCCGATACGAAGCGGTTTGTATTTCTGGTAATCTGCGCATTTTTCTGGAAACGATGAAGTCCGAAGCCTTTCCCCTCGCCTTTCCCTATCTGCTCCGTTAAGGAAGTTTATGAAATTTTTCCTGTACAGTCTGCTAAAAAAGCATGTTCACGATGTTATTTTATGAGACATTTTGCGATTAAAAATCATAACGTCAAAACCAAATAAGATTTAATGAGCTTTGAACCTCGCTTTAATAAATCGGGAGTTTCTAGAAAAATCCAGAGTAATGAGATAGCCACGTATAACGAGCCAATCCAGATAATGAGATTTTTGTAATTTGACAACGTAGCAAATCTAAGAATCTTCATCCGATATGAAGCGGTTTGTACTTGTCGTGATCTGCGCATTTTTCTAAAAATGATGAAGCACGAAGCCTTTCCCCTCGCCTTTCCCTATCTGCTCCGTTAAGGAAGTGATGAAATTTTTCCTGTAGAGTCTGCTCAAAAAGCACGTTCACGCGTTCATTTGTGAGACATTTCAGGAATAAAAAATCATAACGTCAAAACCCAATAAGATCGAAATGAGCTTTGTGCCTCATTTTCATAACGAATGAATCGAGAATTTCTAGAAAAATCCAGAGTACCGACAAAGATTTTTTATGAATTTGGCAACGTAGCAAGCTAAGAGTTTAAATCATATTATCTTCTTCCGATATGAAGCGGTTTGTATTTTTCGTGATTTGCACATCTTTCTGAAACCGATGAAGCCGGAAGACTTTCCCCATCTGCTCCGTCGAGGAAGTTATTAATCTTTTTTGTACAATCTGCTCAAAAAACCGTGTTCAAGCGGTCTTTTTGTGAGACGTTTTAGGAATAAAAATCATAATGTCAAAACCAAATAAGATCGAAATAAGCTTTGCGCCTCGTTTTTATAACGAATAAATCGGGAGTTTCTAGAAAAATCCATAGTGCCGACATAGATTTTTTATGAATGTGACAACGAAGCAAAGCTAAGAGTGGAAATCACGTCTTCATCCGATATGAAGCGGTTTGTATCTTTCGTGATCTGCGCATTTTTATGAAAACGATGAAGCCCGAAGCGTTTCCCCTCGCCTTTCCCTGTCTGCTCCGTTAAGGAAGTTATGAAATTTTTCCTGTAGAATTTGTTCAAAAAAACGCGATCACGCGGTTTTTTTGTGAGACATTTTGGGAATAAAAAATCATAGTGTCAAAGCCAAATAAGATCGAAGTGAGCTTTGTACCTCGTTTTAATAAATCCGGAGTTTCTAGAAAAATCCAGAATGACGAGATATCGAGAATCGTGTTTTGCACATCTTTCTGAAAACGATGAAGCCAGAAGCCGTTCTTCATCTTCTCCGTCGAGGAAGTTATGAATTTTTCCTTATACTACCTCAAAAAGCGTGTTCAAGTGGTCGTTTTGTAAGAAAATAGACTGAGTATTTTTATTTTTCGTGATGCCTTCGTGCCTTCGGATATTCTTTAACATGGCTAAAAAGGCGATCGAGGTTTCATTCTCACCCGGACCTTTTGCACTTTCTTTAGACCATTTATTACTCGAACAAAAACGAAAAAAATGATCACAATAATTATTGTTAAAATAGATGGGGGGAAAAGTATGAGAAATTATTGAATTAATATAACTCTGGCTGAATTAAAATAAATTAGAGAGAAAAATAAATAAGGGTAAAAGGTCTGACTTGGCCCTGCACCCAGCGCGTAAACACGAGATCTTGGGTTCAATTCCCTCCTGGGACACATTAACTTTTTTACAATTTTTTTTTACACATCCTTCGCAAACATATTTTATGATCATAAATTTTGCTCGGCCTCCATTTTTATAGAGAAAAAATGGGTCATATGAATTAATGCGAAAATTATAACTTTTTCAAGTTAAATTTATTTTTCAAGCAACCGTTGATATATCTCTCTTGCTAGCTAGTTTCCTTGTATTTTGATCTCGTATTTACATAGTCGTGAAGGCCATTAAACATAAAGTTTTAAATTACTTTAACTCGATGTTTTTATATTTACTATTATTAGAATTAATAATGTTCACCGTCTGTCCATTTCCTTAAGGTGGCATTTAACGCAAACTAAACGTTTTGCTTCAGTAATTCACTTAAATTACCGTAAAGTCGTGTGCTTAAGCTACTTATACCAATTAAAGACGAAGAATTGATAAAATGTTACCTTATGTAATGAAAATGGTAAAGAAAAAAATGAGGATGGTAATAATTAATTACTCGTATTATTGCTGCTCTAGGATATTTCTCAGAGGTAGGTTGGTATAATAAAGATCTTGAATTTTAATTTAATGGGATCCTCTTAATAATTATTTTTATAACTTTTTCCTTTTTTTTTCTATTTATACCAAATTATATCTTTTCTCTATATCGCTATCTCGTAAACGCTAAGAGCTACAGGGTCGGTTAAATTAGAAAAATATGCCTAATTTTAGGGCCATCTCGAATCAGTCATAACATACAAGATATCTGTGACCGTTCCTGAAATTTCCTGAAAAAAACTGAAAAATTATTTTTGCTATATCTTTCTTTTTATTATTGGATATATTATTGGAATTTTTTTGTAAGCTTACATAAGTCGGCCAGAGCTACCTATCTCACGTTTCGAGAATTTTCAAAGCCGACTAGATAAAAATAAGAATAAAAATTTTGGATTTCTTTTTGAAGATTAATATTTGGTTTGCAAGATTTTTTTATACCGAAAGATTTATACCGAAAGCAATACGGCGGCCATAAGAAAAAACGAAAGTTGACTATAAACACTCTGGAATCTAGTCGGTTTTGAAAATTTTTGAAACGTCAAATGAGTAGCTCTTGCCGACTTATGTAAGCGTACAAAAAATTATTTATTAACTTCCAATAATAAAAAAATATGAAGAAAAAAAGAAAACTCGATTTTTCAGTTTTTTTTCAGGATATTCAGTCTTGATGGATGTCTTGACGGATTCGAGATGGCCACAAAATTGCGCATCTTTTCTCTGGGTATACCTAGGTACTTTTTAATACCTAATGATTGTTATAATCAAAAAATAAGTCCAAAAATAAAAAATTAAATAAAAATTGTACCTCGCATAAAAAAATCAAGTCAAATTTATTAATGTTTCAAACGTGTAGAAAAATAAATGGACCCACCAAAAAGAAAACATAAATGTCAACTCAATTATTTTTACCCATCATCATAGTTCAATAATAATTAAGATTACATCGTTCCGAAACCTCTGACCTCTCTATTAAATCACGACCAGAAAACTTTCACCCCAAATCATCAAACCTACTCACTCAGCTGCAATTTTCGATAATAATCAGCGCAAAAAATTGGAAATTCAAACAGCAGAAAATAGCCGTTTCACTTAAACAATCAGAGAACGAATAAACAAACAACAAACACTCTCATCATCCGCGATCTCTCACGATAACATGAACATGATGGTAGGCACTTTTTTCACTAGTTTTTCACCAGGTACAGGATTCGATTCGCGTTTGTTCCGGCCGCGGGATAGCGCGTCATTGCCAGATCCTAGAGCGCGGAGCGAAGAGCGACATCATGGGTATTCCGCGACCGAGCCGCGTGTTTACTATTAGAACAATCGTAGCAAACCGAGACCGTTCCATTCTGTTCTGGCCTGGCTGTTACATCACGGCATTGTTCATTCCACCTGTAAAACGGTTCGCGTCCCAGATACCCAAACCCGTGGTTAATTTGTTTGTTTATGGGGGTCAATACCGGGAAGCATTTTTCCGTTTCCTATTCGGCTAGCGCAACCGAGTGCGCTAATCGTATAGGGAACGGATGCGAGACCTGCAGCTCCGTTCCCTAAGGGACTAACGCACTCACATGCGAATAAGCCCTCTGCAATGATTAATCAATCTGCAACCTTTCAAATTGCACTTCTGAGTAGGTACCTACTCATAAATAATAATAATAATAAAAATAAGGTCATTATATATATACATCAGCGGCTCCTATGCAGTTTCACTATGGCATTTATATAGGGGTGGAGAACATACCTATAGTATCACCAGGAAGGTATTCATTTGCTTTGCAAATGAAAGGGAAAGCAAAAAACGACCTAAAAAATCGGTTTTGAGAGTGCGGAGAGAGTGCGGTGCTGACAAGAGGCGCCGATTTATACCGCGAATTACGGATGTAACCACTTCACGACAATGCCAAGCGCTTCGAAGCTTGAGGCGGACCGGCGCTATATCCGCTTTCACATATCGTGTCCAATCCGCAGGGATTGGTGCAATGATTTTTGGAATATAAATGCAAAATAAATGCAAAATTCAAAATAAAAATCGTGCTACTGTTAATCTCGAAGATTTTCCTTGCCCTGAAAGTCGAAGAAAAAAATAGAAATTCGACCGTAGTGTCAATGAGGCCTTCCTTAGTTGTGACCTTATATTAGTTTGCAATGGATGTTTTTAGCTTCTTACCCACCCAGCATGCACCCCTATTTCGCTCCATGGTCCCGAAAAAATTGATGAAACTTCGGAGCCGCGGATGTATACATATAATTACCAAAAATAATAATAATAATAATGATAGTCATATTATTAGAAAATTTTTTGAAAGCAGCATTCACCAACATTCACTATTTCAAAACAAAAGACCCAACAGCTTGACGCATCCAATCGCACGATCGCTTAAAGGCGCAAATCATTTTCCAGAGTACACAGACGCGCATGAGGCTGATGTGCCATAATCGCGATACATGCGGTTGCGTTGGTCCCTTAGGAAATGGAGCTGCAAGGCTCTCATTCGTTTCCTACACGATTAGCGCACTCGGTTGCGCTGGCCGAATAGGAAACGGAAAAATGCTACCGGGAACCGAGACGGGGACGGTTTAGTTTTTTATTCCACATACCTGTCTTATATTTTCTTTAATTTAATTACTATGCAGACAGCAATAATTAATTATTACATAATTTTTGGATGGAACGTCGCGTCCATAGCGATCTGCATGACGAGTTGCTTCAGTTGCCTTAGTATACCATAAAACTGACAAAATCTTATTACTTCCTTTCTTGTCTTCCACGCTGAACTGTGTCAGTAGCAATAACACTGACAAGAATCAAATGACAGGATTTTTCCGTCATTTGTACGTACACCTAGTCAAGTGAGACAGTAACGCTGATTATGATTGATCAGCTGATAAAATATTTCTCTATAATAGTCCGTACGCCGAGTTGTGTTTTAGTAGGCGATAACATCAATAACATTCAACTGGTTAAATTATCCATCTTCATTTGTATACCGATACAGATGAAGACACTTTTAGGATGCTTGAAAATGGAAATAGTGAAATTTCACTTTTTTAATTTTCTTAAATTTATAAGACAGATTTTGAATCATTTTTGCATGGTTTCTGAAGTTCTCATTGTTAGGTAGTCCAGAAATAATGTCAGGAGTCCAGAAATGTAATACAATTTCAGGCTGTCTAAAAATAATTAATTTCGACACGTCTTTTAATAATTTAATCAGATTTAATTCAATTATTTTTGCACGGTTCCTTAAGTGCGTAATAGTAGGAAGTCCAGAAATAATGCGAGGTATAGTCCAGAAATAAAATATCATTCCAAGCAATCTGAAATTGCTTACTTTTTACAAGTTTTTAATGAATTTTATCGAATTTTTTAAAAAAGCTATCTAAAAATAAATTTTTAGTCAAATTTTTAGAAAAATTAATCAGGTTTAGGTCAGATTTTCAATCATTTTTACATGATTCCTTAAGTGCTCAATAGTGGAAAGTCCATAAAGAATGCCAGGTAGTCCGGAAATAAAATATCATTTCATGCAATTTGAAAATGCTTACTTTTTACAAGTTTTTAATTAATTTTATCGAATTTTTTGACAAAATTTCTATCTATTATAGGTACTTGGTTTCCGAAGTGCTCATTATCAGGTAAGTAGTCCAGAAATAATGTCAGGAGTTCAGGAATTAAACGTAATTTTAGGCTATCTAAAAATACATTTTTTAGTCAGATTTTTAGAAAAATTAAACAGATTTAGGCCAGATTTTCAATCATTTTTGCATGGTTCCGTAAGTGCTCAATGGTAGGAAGTCCAGAAATAATGCCAGGAGTTCAGAAATAAAATATAATTCCAAGCAACCTGAAAATTACGAAGGCGTAGAAGCGCCACACCAGTTTTATTCTTAAAATTCCGAGTTTAAAGTCGGAATTCCGAGTTCAAACTAAGAATTCCGACTTTAAACTTGGAATTCCGAATTCAAACTCGGAATTTCGACTTTAAACTAGGAATTCCGAGTGTGAATTCGGAATTCCGAGTTATAAGGCGGAATTCTTAGTTTGAACTCGGAATTCCGAGTTTAAAGTCGGAATTCCGAGTTTAAACTCGGAATTTTAAAAATAAAACTGGTGTGGCGCTTCTACGCCTTCGTAGAAAGTACTTAATTCTGACAAGCTTTTAATGAATTTTACAGATTTTTTTTTAACAAAATTTCCATCTATTATAGGTACTTCGTTTCCGAAGTGCTCATTATCAGGTAGTCCAGAAATAAATTCAATTAAATGAAATTAAATGTAATTTTAAGCTATTTAAAAATAATTTTTTTAGTCAGATTTTAAGGAAAATTAAACAGATTTAAGCCAGATTTTCAATCATTTTTACATGGTTTCTTAAGTTCTCAATGGTAGGAAGTCCAGAAATAATGCCAGGTAGCCCAGAAATAAAATTTAATAAATTTTCACGAATTTTATCGAATTTTTTTACTACCTTTTCATCTGTTTAAATGTTTTTTGAATTGCTCATTCTCAGGTTGTCCAGAAATAAAGTCAGGAGTTCAGAAATTATATGTAAATTTAGGCTGTCTAGAAATCATTAATTTAGACACGTCCTCTAATTTAATCAGATTTAAGCCAAATTTTCAATAATTTTTTAATGGTTCCTTAAGCGCTCAATAGTAGGAAGTATAAAAATAATGCGAGGTAGTCCAGAAATAAAACTTTTACATGTTTTTGATGAATTTCGTCGGATTTTTTTCTAATTTTTCATCTATCTTTATCAGGTAGTACAGAAATATTGCCGGGAGTCCATAAATAATAATTAATATCGTGTGATCCACAAAATTTTTCATCAACTATTGCCTTGAATAAAATGAAGCATGTCTGCCAGATAAAGCACAAACAATAATTGGTAGGTGTGTAAGTGAACTACTCCAATCATGATCTACAAATCATAGAATAATAAACAAAAACATGACTACTTGCATAATAAACTTTGTTAGAGTAAAGAAACTAACCTGGAACAGTAACGATATCTGCTGAGTACGTGTGGTGCTGAGTTTCTTACTAATTGCAGTTTGCATTGGTTGTATTTCAAGGAGGATGAACAACTCGAGCCATTGTAGGATTTGTAGGGTATCTGTATTACCGACACTGACCCTTACTAGCCTTAGTGTCGGTAATACAGGTATCCTAAATCAGTGTTACCTCAGAAACTTAGAATATTCTGTCTTTCTGAATGAGGTTAAAACAATATTTGTTCCAATTATTATCATTTATAGTTGGACCAGAGATATAACGAAACGACTTCTGTCATTTTATCAATTTTTGGATTATTGAAATATTGTTGAAGTCATAAAATATGACAGTTTAACAATTAGATTTTTTCGTTATATCTCTTGGTCGACAATACCATTTTATATTTTCACTTCCAAAGCACAAAAAATAACAAAACTTATGAAGAATGGTGGTCAAAAATGTCATGAATCATAAAAAAGTGATAATTAAGGTAGGTGTTTTAGTAACATACCAATAATTTCATTCCGTTCTTAAATTATAGTCATAAATTATTGTTTTTCGCAATATCTTTAATATTTTAATGAAACTGGCAGGAATTGAAATTAAATATGACACTTGAGAATTTGAACTACAAAAGTTATTACAGAATTATTTTAGTAAAATGAGCTCAGACATGACTGCAATAGCCATCTCTCTCTTCCAAGGCACTAGTTGATGAAAAATTTTGTGGATCTTCTTCTTCTTAAAGTGCCATACCCGCATATCGGGCGTAGGCTACCTCTCGCATATGTCTGTGGTGCGCGAGCTATCAGTTTACACAGACATATGGGACCTCCCTTTTTATTGCCGGAGTCCGAACGGCACTGTTTGAAAGGTTTTACTAGGCAAATGTCCTTGCGGTGGTTTGCCGTTGTTTGTGGATCACCCGATATAAATAAGTGCTCAATGGTAGGAAGTCCAGAAATAATGCGAGGTAGTCCAGAAATAAAATATAATTCCAAGCAATCTGAAAATGCTTAATTTTGACAAGTTTTAACTAATTTTATCGATTTTTTTTACTAACTTTAAATCTTTTTACATGTTACATGTTTTTTAATTGCTCATTGTCAGGTAGTCCAGAAATAACGTCAGGAGTTCCGAAATTATATTTAATTCTGGGCTGTCTAAAAAATTATTAATTTAGACACGTTCTCTAATTCGATCAAGTTTAAGCAAAATTTTCAATAATTTTTGCATGGTTCCTTTAGTATTCAATGGTAGGAAGTCCAGAAATAATGCGAGGTACTCCAGAAATAAAATTTTGACATGTTTTTAATGTATTTCATTCGAATGTTTATTCTAATTTTCCATCTATCTTTATCAGGTAGTCCAGAAATAGTGCCAGGATTCCAGAAATCAATTATACTTTAATAAATTTTATTAGATTTTTGACTGATTTTCTATCATTTTGAAATAAAATGATGCTTTAACTTGGTTGGGTGCGTGTGTCGGGAAAGCCATTGCGAGCAGGGAATTTAGGAAATTTTCAAGAACATTTTGAAAACTAATTTTACTAACATAAGAAACTCTGCTCTTATAGTTCGGTTCCCATTCTCTAGAAAAATTGCTAAAATAACTATTTAAGAAAATGTTGATGATGACGTCATCAGGTTTATGACGTCATCAAAACAAAAAAATTATAAATAAAGGAACTGAAAGAGGATAGGAATTCCTGCACAACCCAGTGGCATATTTAATTCAAAAGAGACGGCCAAATTTGAAAGTACCTACGAACCGTCGCTTAAAAGGCAAAGCGGTTGCCTTTCTATAATAATTATTTTTAGCTGTAGCATCCGGTAGCGAGTATTCCATATTATTTGGTAATGTGCAGAAACAATGGACAATGCGCAATGCGAATCTAAAGAAGTGATTCTAATAGAATTAATATTAGTGGCACGTCTGAGAGAAACACACTTTTACGCAACATTATCTCCTTAAAAGAACCTAATTAGCAAAGGTTGACAGACCGGTGAAAACTCCGCGGAATATTCATTCAAACCATTGGACCTTCAAATCAGTGGCGTGGGTACAATTATTATTATTATTATTATTATTATTAATTTTACATATTTTATTTCAGAAATGATCCTGGCGTATTATTTGAATCTGTCGTCTTTAAGTCGCAGATCATTATTAAAAGTGAAACTGCGAATTTAAGATCTAATAAGGCTATAGTAACGAAAATGACCACTAAAAACAGTCCTAAATTGGTCAATAATTTTAAATCTTAATCTTCATCAACCTTAATTTGAAACGTCTTAATATAATTAACAGTGCGAAAATAACTAATGAATATTTGATTATTAACCTTTAGATTTAGCACAACGGCCTGTCATAAGTGTCCGAGTTGCTTTACTTCTGATATTTTTTTTACAATCATTCGAATACAATCACAATCGGTTGATTGGGCAAAAGAAACGATAAACACCGTTCCTATAATCACAACATTTGAGCTGACGTAATCTATCTGTATACTTTCATCTAATGCAGACCTTTAAAAAACACTAGGTATGTATAGCCTGCGATACCTTTACTTCTGCATGGACCTCATACATCATCTCACATGATTTCCTCATAATTACACTTTTTTTTTTTAAATTGAACTTTTATTTTTTCGATATCTTATAAGATGTAAGAGTATTATAAGATGTATAAAATGTTTCTTTTTGTTTAGCTGGTAATACATTCTCACCCCGTATAATTATTATTGTCAAAGAAGGCAAATATTAGAAAAAAATTTAAGGTATGATAAGCTTTAGGCTTTAGGTGCGTAAGTATTAAATGTTACTTCTGGAACACTTCGTCCTATAGACATCCATTATGATTAAAAAATCAGCTATCAAAATAGACCGAGCGATTTAAGGCCAAGATTTATCATTAATATCTATTTAAAATTATTAGAAATCGGTCTAGAGTCTTAATTCGTTAAAACAATATGTCAATTCGCCAATTTCGAGACAGCTTTAAGTTATTGCATTCCATTTCTGGATGCTTATTGAGCGGCACCTGTGTGAGTTACGCAATTAAACGAAAACTGGTAATTTTAGGGAAATTTTCCCTGACCTGTGAAATTAATTTTTCTCTTCAGGTAAAATTTTAATTCACAATCAAGGTCGTAAGTCAAGTGATTTTGGTATAATGTACGTTTTTTCATCAATTAGTCAAACTTCATCATTTTCAGATAGTCAGAAACATTTCAATTTCTGAACTCCTGGCAATGGGCACCATGCCAAAATGATTGAAAATCTGTCCTAACTTTGATAAAATTCAATAAAAACATGTCAAAATCTCCCATTCTCAGATGGCCTGAAATCACACTTAATTTCTGGACTTCTAAAGTTATTTCTGGACTATATGACAATAAGCACTTCAGAAACTATGCCAAAATGAGTGAAAATATGTTCTAACTTTGATAAGATTCGATAAAAATATGTTAAAATCAGCATTTTTAGACAGACTAAAATTCCATATTTCTGGACTCTTGGAATTTCTGGAATATCTGACAATAAGCACTTCAGAAACCATGCCAGAATGAGTGAAAACCTGTTCTAACTATATTAAAATTCGATAAAAGCATGTCAAAAGCACCATTTTCAGAGAGACTAAAATTTCATTTCATTTCTGGACTCCTGACATTGAGCATTGATCACTGCATAAGCCAATCAAATATGATATAAAACTGATCTAAAATCTGGTAAAATTCAATAAATAAATGTAAAAATTCACCATTCCCAGATTGCCTTACACTTAATTTCTGGACTCCTGGCATTATTTCTGGACTCCCTATAATGAGCACTTCAACAGCTTTGCAAGAAAAGGTGAAAATATGTAATAGATCTGCTAAAACTCATTAAAACGTGTCGAAATGATTCATTCATAAAAATAGTGAATTGTAGGTCAATGAGTATAAGCACACAGAGAGCAATTGCTAGCCTGTTAGGTGGGTTCGGAGAATTCCTCCATCGCCCATAACAGCCCAGGCAGCAAGGAATGTTCACTGAATGTTCCCTAAATGTTCACCGAACATTAAACATTGCTCTAATGTTAAACAGACTTTCCGAATATTCAGGCAACGTTCAGATTCTAATGTTCGTTTTCAGACCTTGAATAAACATTCATTGAACATTAGATACTGAACATTCAAAATGCAATGTTTAATTAACATTCATACAATGTTTAAGATGAAATGTTTATTGCACGCAATTACATACAGGTACACTGACATCAGGTAAATAACATATACCAAAAAAAATTGGAAAATCACATGCTGAAACGAAAATATTTGGCTTAAAAATTGATAAAAACCAGAATTATATTATTATAATTATTACAACGAGGTGTTGCGCGCGCAGCTCTCTTGTCTATTTCATTCCCAGTCCCAGTATTCTCTTCTTGTGTTCAATTCAATATGTCCGTTATTCTTGGCATTTCATCTTGTTTTTCTAAACTATGAATATACCTATGTATAGGTATAAAAGTCACAATAAATTATCAGCAAGCTAAGTATTTTATGCTTGTCTGGTCGGAGAGAGAAGGTGCAGAGAGTGATGCAAACTAATCTAATTCTTCATCCCAGGTATTATAGGTAAGTAGGTAGGTATTATGATGTAGACGCAGGAAGAAGAAAAACAACACGGAAGAGCAAATGTGACCTTATAATAATAATAATAATTTATATTGTTCGCACTGATGGATTGATAAATGGAATACACCTACATAGTAAGTATTATTTTTTTCAGCTTTTCAGCTCCATATAGGTAATACAATTCTTAGTGATGATCAGTTTGATAAAAAAAAAACAAACATTCACTCAACATTTAAAACTAATATTCATTGAATGTTTACGAATCTGTCGTTTTTCACATTGGCTGAATGTTCATTTTTGAATGTTCAGTAAACATTCATTTATAAATGTTCACTAAAGCTTAAATCTGAACATTCACTGAACATTTAAAACTAACCTTCATTGAATGTTCACGAATCTGTCGTTTCTAACATTGGCTGAATGTTCATTTTTAACATTCAGTGAATGTTCGATTGCTGCCTGGGAGTTGTCATGCTGACAGTGCCCGAAACTCCAACCAGAGAGTTTGCTTCCGCATCCAACAGCAGAGCCTTCCAGAGTACCAAATCAAGCACAGACACGTGTTTCGTTCTACTGGAACTCATCAGTGTGCTGCATTCGGAGTATCTGAAATGATTCATTTTTAGCTAAAGAATGCATTTCGTTTCTGGACTCCTGACATTGAGCACTTCATAAACCATGCAGAAATGATAGTCTGTAATTTGATGAAATTCAATAAAAACATCAAAATTACTTAAAATCAGTCTATTAATTGGTTAAAAACGTATCAAATTCACAATTTTCAGACAGACTTAAATTATTGCATTCCATTTCTGGATTACTAATTGACAGCGAGCACCTGTGCGAGCTTGCCGGAAAGGTAAAACTTTCATTTCCCTGGACACGAAATTAATTTTTTCTCTTTCATGGATGATTTTAACCCACAAGCAAGGGTCGTAAGCGCATGTGCCATTAATATAACGCGAGTTTTGTTCACCATGCAGTAAAAATTCATCATTTTCAGTTAGTCTGACATTACATCCCATTTCTGGACTACCTGGAATTATTTTTGGACTCCTTACAATGAGCACTTCAGATCAGAGGCTGTGCATAAATGAGTAAAAATTGGTTAAAACTCATTAAAAAACGTGTCAAAATGATTCATTTTTAGACAGTCAAAAAATGTACTGAATTTCTGGACTCCTGATATTAGGCACTTCATAAACCATACAAAAATGAGAAAATCAGGCTGAAATCTGAGAAAGTCAATAAAACATGTCAAAATCACCATTCTCAGATGGTTTGAAATTACACTCAATTTCTGGACTCCTGTAAATATTTCTGGACCACTTGATAATGGGAACTTCAGAGACTATGCAAAAATGGGTGAAAATCTGTCTTGGATCTGCATAAATTCATTAAAATCATCAAAACGAATCATTTTGAGACAGCCACAGAAAGCATATTATTTCTGGACTCCTGACATTTTAAGCACTGCATAATCCATGCAAAAAAATTATAGAAAATCAGTCCAAATCCTGATAAAATTAAATAAAAACATGTAAAAATCTACCATTATCAGATGGTCTCAAATTACACTTTATTTCTGGACTCCTGATTATTTCTGGACTACCTGACAATGAACACTCCAGAAACTATGCAAAAATGGGTGAAAATCTGTCTTAGAACTGCTAAAAGTTACCAAAAAAGGTGTCAAAATGAATCATTTTTAGACAGCAAAAAAAAGCATTTAATTTCTGGACTCCTGACATTGAGCACTTCATAATTATTATGAAAAATGATAGAAAATCAGTTTAAAATCTGATAAAATTCAAGAAAACATGTTACAGTCAGTTTTTGAACTCCTAACATTACTTCTAGACTACTTGCAATGAGCACTTCATTAACTTCATAAAATCTGATAAAATCAATTAAAGACAGGTAATTTATACCATTTCCAGACCTTGATCCTTTGAGCCCTTGAGCCTATCTGGCATTGCGCGCAGTTCAGAAACCATGCGAAATTTATTCAGAACTGTCTAGGCATTCGCCGGAAGAATTATGACCTGCACCAGTCTGCCTACCGAAAAGCAAACAATCTCGAACTGGACTCGAATATAGCAATACTGGGAACTATGAAAAACTGGAATTGTTAAAGTGAAAAAAGTGATAGATAGCAGGTTGTGATAGCATAATATTTCTCAAAGCCAGAACACAGAGCGTATGATGGCGCCTAGGTGTATGTTACAATAAAAACTAGCCTGAATAGTAATCAAAGTTACAATGTCAATGTAATGTGCGCAATGTGAGCAATGTGAGAACTTTCGTTACAAGTAAAGATTTATTTATACTGACCTCAGAATACAAATGAGGTCTAAAGAAACGTGCTCCTTATTTCAATCAGCGCCTCCCTTATATTTTTATCGTTTTTGCGTAGTCTAACAATAATTTTATTATACAATACGAGAAGTCAATTGATAATTTTCTGAGACAATAATTCCTTACTCCAACCGATTTGGTTTGATGCATAAATTCTTTTTTTAGGCAGCTCTTTTTTAAATAAAGAGAGCGGGAATTAAATTATTATATTATCTGTATATTAATCTAGGTACAATAAAAAGTCTAGGTACTTTATCGACCGCAGATAAGTAAAAAATAATAATAAATCGAAACTGGGTTCAAGATGATTCTCGTCATTCATTTCCATAACTGTGACCTGCGAAATTTAAAACATTTAAAAAATTCACGTAGACCCATTGCGAGGACCAATGACAATAATAAAGAAAAAGTCTTATTCTCGCTAAATTTGAGACTTTATTTTTTCCTTCTATTTGGTTACATGTTTCGGCACTTCGGCCATCATCAGACCATCAAAATAAAAAGTCGTCTCTACGTCATAACAGACAATTTCGGCTCATCAAGTCCGCTGAGGCAAATCATCACATATACTAGAAAACAAGCAATCGAAACAAGGGGTGTTCCGATATAGAGTCATCCTGAATTCGGCTCGGAAGTCGAAGATCAGACACAAAAATATAAAACGTTAATTAAAACACAAGGGAAACGTTAATTAATTAACGTTTTATATTTTTGTGTCTGATCTTCGACTTCCGTGCCGAATTCAGGATGACTCTATATCGGAACACCCCTTGTTTCGATTGCTTGTTTTCTAGTATATGTGATGATTTGCCTCAGCGGACTTGATGAGCCGAAATTGTCTGTTATGACGTAGAGACGACTTTTTATTTTGATGGTTTGATGATGGCCGAAGTGCCGAAACATGTAAACAAATAGAAGGAAAAAATAAAGTCTCAAATTTAGCGAGAATAATAAGACTTTTTCTTTATTATTAAAACATTTACCTACATTTTAAATGTATATTTTGCGTCTATGGCATCCTTTATTTGATTGGTATTATTAATAATAATTATAGTGTGTATCATTTATACCTATATCATTAAACGTTGCTAAATTGTGCAGTTATTATTACTCTAGTCAAGAAGAAATAATAAATTATTACCTGATACAAATAAATCATGAACGTTGGAATCAAATCAACCTGTAATAATAATTACTGGTTGAGAGAGATAATGTTATTGGAGAGAAATAGAAAATATTAATACTATTGATTACTGATGGTGATGAAATATGATGTAGGTATTGTAGTGCACGTATAAGTTTTGAATGAAATGTTATAAGATTGCGAATCGATCTTGAAAATTTTGTGGTGCCTGTGTGTCAATGTCAGGGTTCATCCTTGTCATGTCATCATGACAACGTCGAGGGATCTTAATTTATTGCTAAGTCAAGATTACATACAGTGTGACGATAAAGCTTAGAACATTTCATAATAATTGAGTAGGTGATGTTTCTATCCATATCACTTTGACAGGTCGATTTGGTGTTTTTTTTTTTAATGCCTTATTATGACGTCATTGGTCTTTGAGCCCCAATTTGAAATACCTATATCGTTGCAAAGATCCTTTTGAGGATAATATTTTGGGCTAAATTAAAAAAATATCACGAGAAAAAAGGATGAAAAATAATTATTTTTGAAAATGAGGTCACCTTTTCGAAGGTTTTTTAAGAAGCAAATTTCTCGAAATTTTCACTTTAATATCCGTAAACTCAAAAAAGCTGTGCTTTCAAAATTGACAACCATTTTTTGAAATTTTGTTGTTACAACAATTGAAAGTTTGACAAGCCATGTCGTTTCTAAATTTGCGAATAAGTACTAACATGACGTGTAATTTTCTACCTAGAAAGATCTAGGTACGTAGATAGATCTTCGATATGGTGTGAGTATGTCTAGACTCTAGAGAGTGACCTTCTTCCTTCTTCTTTCGAAAAAAAATGAATTTAGCGGAAATTTTCTTCTTAAAAAGGGTGTTTGTAAAAATTAATCTCAAGTAGGGGGCTGCTATTAAAAAATTAATTACGTCATTGGAAAAACCAATGACGTCATAATAATAAGTCAAACGTCAGAAGATTAAAAAATACTTTTTAAAAAACAAAATCGACCTGTGAAAGCGATTTCCATAGAAACGTCACATAATAATATGAAATTATTAGTTATGTTCCAAACTTTAGTATCACACTGTACTACATTATACAGGGCCAGCCCAAATAGTAAAACCGAGTTATAGGAGAAGTCAAAGAAATAAAAACTTCAGGAAACACCTTCTAAACGCTTCTGACCCCCTGGATGTGGTGTTTTTAGATATGGCAAACAAGTAAACAGATACAATAATACTTCCGGTATTCAAACAAATATGGCGCAGATGTATTAATACGGGGGAAGCAATACTTACTGGTCCTGCCAGCGACAAACCAAGAAATCATAACAACAACATGCACATACACAAACTTGTCCCAAATCCCCTCAATAGGTACGGCGTATCCTCATCACTATGAATGATTTTGGCTCTATCTCATTATATCCACATTGTCAACTGTCAATGTCTAAACAACGACAACAGCTTTCAAAATTGCGACTCAAAGACTTCCATCGCAAACACAAGGTCAGGCCAAATGGCCAGATCTGGAAATTTCAGGAGGGATGTTATATTTTTATTACATATATAGCAGGTAAGTTTACTAAGCAGAACCCCATGCCATATTCTTTTCAACGCCTTTGAGGACGTACAAGGCTAATCTTACTTATAGTCTCAGAGTCACAGCTTGCTTTTGTTGAGAAAATCACTGAATTGACAACTTTCTCTAAGACCATCAAGATCTGAGGAAGCAGAGCAATTTTTTGGGAAGGGTTGTGTACCGTCAGATTCCCATAGAAGGAGACTTTACCTGATGGTTGAGAGATGGATATTTTTGCAAAAATGTCTATTTTGCAAAAAAGTCTATTTTGCAAGAAACGACTTTGTCTTCAGAAGATGTCACTATGCTGCCGTTAGGACATGTCAGGGGAGAGATAGAACTTGTCGCAAAATTCTGACCTACTCCCTTTCCTAAGGACCAAGCAGCTCTGCTACCTGTAACCTCTAGCAAGGGAGGCTAATTTGCGAAAAAAGTTAGTTTTGGCCTTGTCAGTTTTATCGTATAGATCTGAGGAGGCAGAGAATTTTCTTGGAAACAGTTGTGTGCCTTCAGACTTCCAGGATTGAGGGAAATCACCAAACTGGTATAGAACATATTAATTATATCAACTGGCGCATTCTTCAGGAGAGTTGCATATATTTTGCCTGCGCCGGCAGCCTTGATGGTGTCTACAGATGAGAGTATCAACCTTACAATCTTTGCCTAAATTTTATCTTCTCCATGCTAGTTCCAGCACGGGTTACGATAGAAGGAAACTTTACCTGATGGTTGAGAGATAAACATTTTTGCAAAAATGTCTATTTTGCAAGACGACTTTGTTTTCAGAAGATGTCACAATGCTGCCGTTAGGACATGTCAGGGGAGGGATAGAGCTTGTCGAAAAATTCTGACCTACTCCCTTTGCTAAGGACCAAGCAGCTCTGCTACCTGTAGCCTCTAGCAAGGGAGGCTAATTTGCGAAAAAAGTTAGTTTTGGCCTTGCTAGTTTCATCATAGAGATTTGAGGAAGAAGAGAATTTTTTGGGAATGGTTATGTACCGTCAAGCTTCTATGATTGAGGGAAACATCAGACTGGTAGCACATATCAAATGTGTCAGTTCTATGGCGCATTCTTCAGAATAGTTACTGATATGTTATATGGTCCGGTAGCCTTGATGGTGTCTACAGATGAGAGTATCCATCTGACAGTTTTTGCGTAAATTGGATGTCCTTTATGTCCCCCATACAAGTCCCAACACGGGGTAGGATAGGGGGAGACTTTGCTTGAGAGTTGAGAGCAGAATTGTCGGCAAATATTTTTGCAGAAATGTCTATTTTGCAAAAAAACGCCCTTGTCTTCAGAAGATGTCACAATTCTGCCGTCAGGACATGTTAGGGGTGGGACAGAGTTTATCGCAAAATTCTGACCTACTCCCTTTGCTAAGGACCAAGCAGCTCTGCTACCTCTGTAGCCTTTAGCAAGGGAGGCTAGTTTACCAACAGGTTAGTTTTAGCCTGTTAGGTTTTTGGAAAGGGCTGTGTACTCATCTGGTAGTTTTTGCGTAAATTTTATGTCCCTTGGAAGGTATCTCCCCCATGGAAGTTCCAACACGGGGTAGGATAGGGGGAGACTTTGCTTGAGAGTTAAGAGCTGAATTGTGGACAAATATTTTTTTCAAAAATGTCTATTTTTCAAGAAAACTACTATGCCTTCAGAAGATGTCACCATGATGCCATCAGGACATGTTAGAGGTGGGGTAGAGCTTTCCGAAAAATTCTGTCCTACGCCCTTTGCTAAGGACCAAGCAGCTATGCTACCTGTAGCGTGTATATCAAGGGGGCTGGTTTCGCAGTCGATGATTTTCTTGCACCTCTACTTATATGACTAATCAACGAGCCAAAAGAATCAAATTAAGCTGCCTTAAAAGTTCCTTATAACCGAATTCGGCTTTTCGATTTTTGACACAATTTTATGATGCTAATAACAGTTCAGTCATTGGTTTATGGTGTGAACGTCACTCTAATAAGAAAAATAATAATTTTACGCTGTTAATAATTAACGCGTACAAGCCGTCGCCTCCAGGAGTTACTATTATCATCGTAATAATGAAAAAGCACACACACCTGAATACTCTTAAACAAAAAGATCATCATCAACTAAAGGGGAAGTAATTAATTTCGAAAAAATCAATTCGTGTCAAGAACTCCCATATCAACCTCCGCCTTTCCAGTGTTTCCAAGAAGAAGAAGAACAACGTGACGTGTAAAGTGCACTCCTCGGTCACGGTATCTGCACTTAAATCAGCTTTAATCAGCGAATATAAACTTCACCTAGAGCGTATTTGCAAGCGATAAATTAATAATAGTGAAGCATTAAAACAGAGAATAGATGATGTATGTTACATAGCTGACAGACGGATTAAGCGAACCTCCCAACCAAGACCGAACGAGATTATTATTTCATTTGGCAAGCGCATCGCTTTTCAAGTGTGACTACGCTGACTCAAAAGATTGCAGATCACCGTTACCTGCAACGCGGATCGTGGTTAATTCTGGATTATCCAAGGTGCACCGGCTGGCTATAATAAGGATATGCCGATCCAAGGACGCGATCCTATTCAATTAGATCATTAAATCATTCCGTGTTTTGCTTCATTGGACTGTCAATGTCATATAATTAGATAAGTAGGCACTTTTGACTTATTAACAACGTTTATTAGCTGAGCCTTGGTTGGAGGAGGAGCAGATTAGAGAGCGCCATCTCGTGATTGTAATAAGCAATAAATACTTGAGTTGTTAATGTTTTATAATAACCGAATAAATAATGTTTAATAGAATAATAGCCATGAATTGATTTATTATAATAATAATAATAATAATAATAATTTATTTTGCCTTTGATTTCTCATAGAGAAGGCGTGTCACAATTAAAATCAAATTGACATTAAGTACAATAACGATCACATGTACAATAATTATGTAAAAACACAAAAAAGATGAATTACATAACAAGTCAAACAAAACAATTAAAACATTCAACACATCAATGTGTACCTAAGCTTAAAAAATAATAAAATACAGTGTTATTTGGAACATGACACTGCCTCAATCTCTATTTCATTGATTTCATCCACGCAGAAAATTCCTCCAATGTATAGATAACATTAGAGGTAAGAGCTCTCTTAATCCTCATTTTAAAATGTTTAGATGAGAAACTTCTCCATTCTAACGGTAGCATGTTGTACATTGAACAGCCAGCGTAAAATGGGGTTTTCCTATAATTAAGGTGGTAAATCTTGTCTAGATGGATATCACTCCAGCCCCTAGTTCTATAACTATGAACATCACTATTGATATCAAACCTTACTTTGTTATTGTGCACATAATTTAGTAATTTGTATATGTATAATGCAACCACCGTAAACAGACCCCTGGCCTCAAATATTTGACGGCAAGATTCTCCAGGTGGAACGTCGTACATCATTCTTATTATTCTTTTCTGCAGAACAAACACTCGCTGCAGTTCACCTGCCTGTCCCCATACAAGTATATTGAATGATAAGACCGACTGAACCAACGCATAGTAAACGTTCAAACGAACATCAGCAGGAAAGCTCCTTTTCATCACCAACATAACGTAATAAGCCTTGCCTAGTTTAGCACATATATCAGATATTTGATGATTCCAGCTTAACCTGCTGTCAATTTTTACGCCCAAAAACTTAACCGATTGCAAAACATTTATTCTGTTGTCATTAACCTGAAACCAAGACTGCATCAAGGGGCTCATATACATACCAGAAAATTCCACAGCAACGGTTTTATCATAGTTTACAATTAATCTGTTCCCCTCACACCAGCCAGCAAACTGAAGACATGCTCTCTTCACCAGAGTCTCCACTTCGTGCTTGTTGTCAGTTGAGATAACCAAAGTGGTATCGTCCGCATACATAAACACCCTCGCATTCGAAATAAAATTCGGCAAGTCATTGATATAGATAAGGAACAAAAGCGGACCCAACACACTACCCTGGGGTGTTCCCATCTCCGTATCATACCACCCCGATGTAACGTCCCTATTCCTCACCGCTATCTGCCTTTGAGAGACAAAGGAAACCAAGAAGTCGCCCAAGAAGCCACGTATTCCAAGAACTCCGAGTTTCCGCCGCAAGATTTCTATATCTATCGAATCGAAAGCCTGTGTAAGATCAAAAAAGACACCCACAACAGTCTGCCTACGGTCAACTTCCCTCGAAACATACTGTACAAACTCTACAACAGCAGTCTCCGTAGATCTGGCTCTACGGAAACCATGCTGGCACGAAGTGAACAGATCATACTTTTCTAAAAAATCAAGCAACCTGCCATAAATCGCCTTCTCCACGATTTTGGAAAATACGCTGACGAGTGATACCTGTCTGTAATTCTTTAATTCACATGGGTCTCCTTTTTTAAAGATTGGAACAACCAAAGACCGCTTCAGCACCTTAGGAAAGCAGCCTTCTTCAACGGAACGGTTAATTATCCACGTCAAATACTCAGCTACCACACCCGCATTATATTTAACCACACTCACAGGTATCTCATCAACACCAGGAGCCGTACCATTTTTGAGCCCCACTATTATATTAGTTACCTCCAGCACTGTCAGTGGAAAAAAATACATACTGTTGACACAACAATCAACAGGCGCAATTGGCGAAACGTCAGTCCCATACAACTGGATTATCGATGCACTAATACTCCCACAGAAAAATTCTCCGAATTTTTCAGCTACGCGTCTATTGCAGGTAATAAGCTCATTGTCTGCTCTCAAATGAATATCGTTCACCAATCTCACGCGGTTGGTTTTCGTTCTGACGATCTGCCATAATTTCTTACTTTTATTACCTGCAGAATTAATAATTGAACCATAAAAATCAGTTTTTTCCTGAATTATTTTGCAGCGTAATTGTAATCTAAAATTCTCAATGGTATTTCTCAAAGCATCGTCATTAACAATACTATTAACATGTAATAGGAATTTTATGTTTTCATAGTACCGTCTTAGTTCATTGCTGTAAACAAAATTATACCTATCGGTAAGGTAATTATTATTGCATTTTGTTTTTATTTTCGGACATGCAACGTTAAAGCAATATAAGAAATGCTGCAAGAACATTTCACACGCCTTATCGGTATTCATTCTATCAAGCGATAAACTTTCTCTCTCAAAAAGAAATTTAAATTCTTGCAAATTTGACGGTCTTATCAACCTTCTATATTTATAATCGTGTCGGTCAGTTTATGTATGATTATAATAATGGAGCTTAACAAGCGATATTCAATAAATTAATCGGGCTTGTATATCTTTAAAAGTATATAAGCTTCAATTATTGTTTCATTATCACTTAAAGAGCAAGCTTAATATTGCTTTCATAAGTGAACGTTTTTCTTCTTCTTGACTGTGCCACGTCAAACCACCCCTCCCCTCCCCTCCTCAACTTTGGCGACTACTTCCGCCAGTCTGAATGCCAGTCGCGGATATTTCACAGTTATGATGATTTATCAAAAACCAGGCCCTCTGTGTATTTTTATATACTGTTCCAATATCAGAAGAAACATCTGATTTTTTCATCTTCTTTGGTTAGATGCTCAAATCGGAAATTGTTCCCAGATAGATGTGTCATTCCGCTCTTAACGTTATTCCTCTTCTGACTGCGCTATGTCAACTCCCCCTCTCCACAACTTAGGCGATTACTTCAGAAGATCTTCCGCCAGTCTGAATGTCAGTTGCGGATATTTCACTGTTATGATAATTTATCAAATTTATCAAAAACCAGGCCCTCCGCCGTGTATTTTTATATCGTTCGTTTCATTATCAGAAGAAACGTCTGATTCTTCATCTTCTTATTAGGTTAGATGCCCAAATAGGAAATTTTTAACGCTCTTAACGTTTTCTTCTTCTTTTCTTCTTGACTGTGCCGTTTCAACCCCCTTCCCACTCCTCAACTTAAGAGATTACTTCTGACGATTTTCCGCCAGTCGCGAATACTTAACAGTTATGATGATTTATCAAAAACGAGGCCCTCTGTGTATTTTTATACTATTCCAATATCAGAAGAAACATCTGATTTCTTCATCTTCTTAGGTTAGATGCTCAAATCGGAATTTTTTTCCAGCAGATATGGCATTCCGCTCTTAACGTTACTCTTCTTCATGACTACGCCGTGTCAACCTCCCCCCCCTCCACAACTTAGGCGATTACTTCAGGTGATCTTCCGCTAGTCTGAATGCCAGTCGCGGATATTTCACTGTTATGATAATTTATCAAAAACCAGGCCCTCTGTATATTTTTAGAAATGCAGATATTCGGTCAAAAATCAGTCTAATCAGTCAAAATCCTCAACACAAAATTTCCGGGAACACTTATTAGTCAACAAGCTCACAAGTGATGCTTCATGCACTTACTCCAACTCAATTTTGAGCAAGATACCAGATGAAAATTCGCTGTTACAGGTCTCCAGCAAAAATAATTGGATAGGTTTTGATAAGTTGCTTCACCTCCCACATCAGAGATGATGACACCAACTCTCTTACCTCAACGTCTTTTCGCCGATCTCTTGTCAGGTATGTTTTCCCCCAGCTCAATGAGAACAGATTTCAAGTCAACACCTCCAGTTGTGGGCACTTTTCTTTAAGATACAAAGTATTATAAGATTCATTGACGCTGAGCAAATATTTCTGGTCTTGTGAGATGGAAAAAAATGCTTTTAAGGCTTTTTATCAAATAATGGTGTCAGTCTGGAACTTTGTTTCAAGAAAGCAGATCAATAAATTGCTCCTTGACTTCTTTGAGGGGGGAAGGGGGGCAGGCGTCTCTATCCTATAAAACAACAATCAGTAGGTCAATGAGTATATATTTTCTTTCAAAAAATTAGGAATATCTTGTCGACCGGTTTCGGGTGTTAACCCATCTTCAGGACAATTGTCAGTTTACAAGAGTCGCGGTCCACACATAAAGGGTATACAATTCATGTTTAAAAAATATAGGCCCAGGCCTGATGTAAAAATGTAGAAACACGTGGTCATAAGATCAGAAATTCTCTAAGACACTTCCAAAGAACAAACACACATATAAATAAAATCAACCACCGGTAAACAAAAATTCACCGGGGGTCGACGCTTCACGTCGGTCCACCGTTTTACTTGTCTTGAAGAATTTTTACAATTTCAACCCCTAAAGTCAATTAACGCCACCCTTCCACTCGGGAAGGGTTTTAAACAAGTTTATAATGACATAATTTTAATTTTTGATTTTATTTATATGTGTGTTTGTTCTTTGGAAGTGTCTTAAAGAATTTCTGATCTTATGACCACGTGTTTCTACATTTTTACATCAGGCCTGGGCCTATATTTTTTAAACATGAATTGTATACCCTTTATGTGTGGACCGCGACTCTTGTAAACTGACAATTGTCCTGAAGATGGGTTAACACCCGAAACCGGTCGACAAGATATTCCTAATTTTTTGAAAGAAAATATATACTCATTGACCTACTGATTGTTGTTTTATTGAATTTTTGAGTATACCATGGCCACTTTTATGGTCTCTATCCTAGCCTAGATAAATTTCTTCATATAAGCCTGCTGTCTCTCTCAGCCTTCATTTCTTAGGTGATCTTTCTCTCGGTTTTCTCCCGTCTGTCTTTTCGTCTATTATCAGGTGTTCATTTTGGCAGTTCCTTTGGTTTTTCGGGTAAAGAAGCTCCGATATTTTTGTTTATTAAGGCGAAGTCCTTATGCTATTACAATAATTATTACGAAAAGAGAAAATCCAAAATTTGTTGGACCTGGACGTGAATAAACAATTGAACTTTACCATGGTAAGTTGCGTACTAGAATCTGTCTCGATTAATCTTGTGACATTAATAATGTTTCCAAACATGACCCGCAAATATTTATGAAATTTTTTAAATATAGGTATCAAAGGCTCTTGCGCTTAAAAGGAATCCAAGAGCTGCCATCTCGATGTAAATATTCATTATTCATTCTCCATTCTTCGTTCGCCATATACGCGGTTAGCATTTCATGGAAATGGGTTAATGATATGCTTAATAACCTATTAAAGGTTCAGTACCGAGAAGAACACCTTAATGGTGTTGTTAAATCCGCAGTTATTGTTTCAGCACGCGAGCGAACCATAAATCAAACACCGACTGAATCCTTTCTGGGTAAAAAGGCAAGGTAAGGTAATCTGGAACGAGGCGCGGTTTCATATACCTTTTCCGTGGTGCGGTTTATCGGAATGCATGTCCGAGCACTTGTAGCTTACTTTCGGTTTCTCAATCGAAAGTGCCTTACCGTGAGAATAGTGCCGGTCGGATATAAACATGGCTGGTCGGCCCAAAGGAAGCTACAAATCTAAGACGGAGTCACGAGCGATATGGGAAATTCAAATACCATAATTAGAGAATTAATTATTCTTCTGTACGGTATTATTTGTCTCTGTGGAGACGATTTGAGAGAGAAAGTAGGAAACTCGCAAATATGTCATCGATGTTGTACCTGTGTATAAAGAAATAAAATAATTAATTCTTTTTTTTCAACTTTTTTTGTCTTTTTTTTATTTTAACTTTTATTTTATTAACTTTGTTTAATTTTATCTTAATTTTACTTTTAATAAAAAGAAGTTTGTTTTATTTGATAATTAACTGGACTGCTAGTCAGGGAACTACCCTAAATAAAATTTATACAAAATGTTGGTAATATTTTCCAAAAAAGTCAATAGTAGATAAGGATCGGGGGCTCCAACAGACTTTGTTTTGCATATTTCTTTCACGGCACAAAGAAATTGAATTTTGACACAAGCAAGAGTAGAAGGAAGAGTTACCACGTTATTTTATCAAAAAACTTTTTTCTGTGAGTCAACTCTTCTAACTTTTTGATTTTAATCTTTTTTTTTTGCTTCTGTTTGATTTTTTTTCGTTCTTATAGTTTTTCTTAACGTCTGAATTTATACTTTCCCACATACCTATATCTTTGAGCATAAAACATTCTTCTTAAACGTTTGGGAAGGTAAGATCCGTTGCCTTTAGTATTTGGAGTATTGGATTCTCTATTTTTCAATTTTTTTGGGAAAATTTTTTTTATTCTCTTATTAAATTCTCCTCTCGGTAGTAGCATGCATTATCAATTAATTCGAATCAGTAGAATTGGAAATAGTGACAGAATTATATTTTCTCATGTATATCTTTGAACATAAAACGTTCTTCTTAAACTTGAAAATTTAGCCCAATCTTGGAGCCAGTCACTCATCTGATGAACGCTTTGCATTCATTCGCATTGCCGAAAAAATTTCGTCATGTGTAGGAGTGAAAGTTTGGTTTTCTGAACGTCTGGAAAGGATAAGATAAGTCGCCTTTAGATATTTGGAATATTGGAATCTCTATATTTCAATATTTTTGGAAAACAAATTTCAATATCGTTTTAAATTCTCCTTTCGGAAGTATCATGCCCTAATAATTCATTGAAATCAGTAGAATTGGAAATAGTGACAGAATTATCTTTTCGCACATCTTATCGGTGGTTCGATAAGTACTTAGCCGACAAAAGAAAAACGTAAATTTTGGAAAAGTGGCGGTATTTCTCAACGTAGTCTCCTGACCTGACCTGACTTGACTAATGTGGCCGCGGCGAGGGCGGAGGTGTGAGCCGGTGCGTTGTCATGGTGGAAGAACACTTTTTTCTTCGCCCAATGGGGCCGTTTTTCTGCAATTCGGCGTCGAATCGGCCCGATAATTCGGCATAGTACATCCCTGTGATCGTTTTGCCCTTCTCCAGGTAGTAGATGTAGATCACACCTTGTGAATCCCAGAAAACGGTTGCCATTATTTTTCCGGCCGATAGGACAGTCTTCGCCTTCTTCGGAGCACGTTCGCCGGGTGAAGTCCACAGTTTCGACTGTTCCTTGCTCTCTGACGTGTACCAGTGGATCCATGTTTCGTCGACGGTCACGAAACGACGCAGAAACTCCTTCGGATTGCGCTTAAACAGCGCCAAACACTGCTCTGAAGTGGTTTCACGGTTGCGCTTGTTGTCTGGAGTGAGCAAACGCGGCACCCATCGCGCCGACAAATTTCTCATGCCCAAAATTTCATGCAGGATATGACCCACGCGGTCTTTTGAGATTCCTACTGTCTCAGCTATCTCGCGTATCTTCAATCGGCGGTCTGCCAATACGAGGTCATGGATTTTTGTCACGTTATCCTCCGTAGTAGCCGTTTTCGGGGCACCTGGGCGTGGCTCATCAAAAACCGACCTGCGACTACAATGAAATTCGTTAAATCAATTTTTGACGGTCGCGATCGAAGGAGAAGAGTCACCGTACACAGCATTCAAGCGTTCTTTGATTTCGCTGCGTGATTTTCCTTCCAAAAACAAGAATCGAATCACCGACCGATATTGCTCTTTTTCCATTTCCGCGAAAAATCGGCGCACACGCCCGCTTCCACACGCAGTGAAAAAAAACTACGACTACTACGAGTCCGATTCGGGTGAAATTTTGACAGTAGCCGTCTACGAGAATGTACAACACGATAGTAAATTTCTCTTGCGGTAGTGGCGCCATCGGCGGTGAGGCTAAGTACTTGTCGTACCGCTCTTATATCTTTGAGTATAAAACGTTAAACGTTCTTCTTAAACTGTAAGATTTGGACTAATCTTAAAGCCAGTCACTCGTATCTGACGAACGTTTTCATTCGTTCGCATTGTCGAATAAATTTCGTCATATGTAGGAGTAAAAGCTTGGTTTTCAAAACGTTTGGGAAGGTAAGATCGGTTGCCTTAGATATTTGGAATGTTGGGATCTCTATTTTTCAATATTTTTGAGAAAAAAATTTAATCTCTTTTTAAATTCTCCTCTCGGAAATATCATGCATTAATAATTCATTCAAATCAGTAGAATTGGAAATATGTAGTGACAGTATCTTTGAGCATAAAACGTTCTTCTCAAACTGTAATAAGATTTGTACCAGTCTAAAGCCGGTCACTCATCTGACGAACGTTTGCATCGTTCGCATTGCCGAACAAATTTTGTCACATGTCACATGTGGGAGTGACGAAATTTCTACGGCAGTGCGAACGAATGCAAACGTTTGTCAGATGAGTAACCGGACCAGCTTTCAACGAAAGTTTTTTTTTATTAAATTCTATTATGATTTTTTTCAAATTCTGCTCTTTGTCTTTTAAGTTATTTGAGTTTAGTTGGAGAATTTATTTTAAAAAAGGCAAATTTTCTTGGCTTAGAGAGAAAATTTTCGAAAATTAAACTGAAATACTAACCATGAGTAGCAAAACGGTAGATTTGCTACTCATTTGTCATGAATTGAAATTATTATTTAAAAAAAATATATTCTTTATACCTGCGCAACAACTAGGTACTTTTTCAAAAATTCTAATTGTCTAAAATAATATTAATCACAAAATTACAGTAAAATAATTTTTCTAAATGTAAAAAGGACGGGTGATTTCCAAAACTTGCTTTTAAGAATTCCAAAATATTGTCAAAAGTTCCATTTTTTCCTAATAATCATTCATGTGACTAAATTGAATAACAAAAACATAATTAATTAAATCTAATGTGCCTTAAGACAGAATTTGAGAATTTTGAGAAGAGATTTTTAGTTCAAGAACACTGTTTCCTTTATATTGAGACTCGTCAGTCTTCCATAAAAGAGATGCGTGGATTGAAGAGAAGAATTGCTGACTTCAGAGTCTCTTTAATCGATTTCTAGTAACCTACAAGAATCAATGCCATCATCTAGTGGATGCCACTAAATTATATTTTAACGCGTAAGTGAGACTAAGAGGGCATGCAAATTCTGTATTTTTCTCAAATAAATACTAATACCTGTTAATTCGGTGACAGCACCTTCAATCTCTCTCAAAGCGCAATTAGTTTAGTAGGACCACCAAAGTCCTGGCTAAAAAAGTCCCCAAGGGAGGCTGCTGGGACTCTACTACTCCTAACCTAAACCCTAAGCCCAAAAAATCATCTTCTCACATTTATTTCATTTCATTTTTCATTAATCCTGTTTTAGGTTCCAGGAAAACTATTGTCATTTTTAAAATTTTCAAATTTAAATATTTATTTACAGAATTTGAGAAGAATTTTCCAAGAATCCAAAAATGCAATAACTTTCAAAGTATTGTAATAAAAATAACGAACTTGATGGCTACTTTCGATCTTTCCATTCATAAGTACATATGCCCAGTCGAATACCTCACACGACGACTTGGCAGCAGTCAATCTTCTACATTACTTCCCAAGTAACACAGTTTCATCTAAAAGATGTATTTTTAACGTCCAGCATATACATCTATAGACAGTAGTTTGTAGACTAAAATTTTGAAGCAAAATGTCCGCGGCGTAGACCGTCTATGCGACGTCTACAGTATGCATCTATGAGATGTCTTCCAATATACATCGATTAGATGCCTACTGTATATATGTCTATGAGACGTCTACAATATACTTCTATTAGATATCTACAATGTGCATCTATAACGTAGATTATGGATGAATCTATAGGGTGTATAGCATAGACGTCTATAGATGGTAACTTATAGACTATAATTTTGAAGCAAAATGTCCGCGGCGTAGACCGTCTATGCGACGTCTACAATATACTTCTATTAGATATCTACAATGTGCATCTATAACGTAGATTATGGGTGAATCTATAGGGTGTATAGCATAGACGTCTATAGATGGTAACTTATAGACTACAATTTTGAAGCAAAATGTCCGCGGCGTAGATCGTCTATGCGACGTCTACATTTATACATCTTTGAGATGTCTTGCAATATGCATCGATTAGATGCCTACAGTATGCATCTATTAAGCATCTACAAGATGCATCTAATAGACGTGCTCATTATACATCAATAAGATGCCTACAATAGTTATTTATGAGACATCTTATTATGCATCTATGAGACGTCTACAACATACATCTTAGAGATGACGCTACTATGCATCTATGGAACGTCTGCAATATGCATTAAGGAGATATCTAATTTACAGGGTGGTCCAGTTTGTATGTTCATAATACCGCCTAATGGTGGAATAAGTAGAAATAATTTTTTTTCCTATAAAGTATGACTCTAAAACGTTTTATTTTTGAGATACAGGGTGTTAAACTTCTAATAAAATATTATCTTTTTCGAAAATATCTTAAATAATATACTTCACCCAATATAGTTCAAATTTGTCAGTTTTATTTGCTATAGTAAGGGGCTAATTTAGCCCAAAATAAATTAAAATTATTAAGTTCAGTGGCGTCCCGGTAAGCACCTCAATGAATATTATTGAGTTATTTTTATGACAGTTTCCGATACTTATTTTATTTGTAAGTTTTATGGAAGAAATAAATATTATTATTATTATTATTATTATTATTATTATTATTATGAAAAAACTAAAAAAAGTACGTAAATGGCTTTTTTCAAGTTTTTTTGTCAGATTAGGCAATTAGGTACAAGTAAAACTTTTTTGTCCATTAAATTTTTTTCGTATTTTGATTTGTTTTTGAAATAATAAATAGAATCCAATTAATTGCTTATTCCTGGACCAACCAAGAAACTTAAAAAAAATTAAGAAAATAAAATTCCTTAGTTTAGATGTTAAGAAATGTATTTCATTTTGTATTTATTTTTTCTTTTTGTTACATATTATTAAAAAGAAGTAATAAAAGAAGTTATAATTGCAGAAAAAATTCCTTATGTTTCTTATGTCGTCCAGGGATATACATTAAGTAAAATCTATTTTTTATTTCAAAAATTAAGCAAGATACATAAAAATCTAATAAACAAGACAGTTGTACTTGTAATTGCTTAATCTGACAAAACAATAAAAAATATAAAAAAAACCATTGGGGTATTTTTTTTTCAAAACAATATTCGTTGAGGTGCTTATGGGAGCCACTGGACTTAATAATTTTAATACATTTAGAGCTTAATTAGCCCCTTACTACAGCAAATAAAACTGCCAAATTTCAACAATATTGGGAAAAGTATACTTATTCAAAATTTTTTCGAAAAAGCCATATTTTAATAAAATTTTAATACCCTGTATCTGAAAAATAAAACGTTTTAGAGCAATACTTCTAGGAAAAAATATATTTGTTTTTACTTATTCTAGCGTTAGCCGGAGTTATGAACATACAAACTGGAACACCAGCCTGTATAATGGGATGTGACTGATGTGAGTAGGTAAACTATATGGCTGAAAATATAATGACAACAGATAGAGGAATACTTTAAAATGATTTTTTTTAATTACTTTGCTTTTTTACACTAAATTATTGTTATTGCATTATTGTACACATATAATAGGTATATCTGCGTTTATATCTTGTAGATGCAGCAAGCCATAACGTCCCTCTCGAATTCACTGTCCTCTAATTGTGGAAAACGCTCTTTTCACGGCGCCTGAAAATCATACATACACCTAATTAAAAATATGAAAATATTTAAATCTTTTTTATAATGACTTTCCAATAATAAAATTACTTTATAAATTTCACGCATACCATTTTATCTCACTTAATTGTAAATTGAACTATTTTACATACTAATAGGTAAGCTTAAAAATAACACTTACTATTTATGATATTCGTAACATTTAAATGGCTCAGATTGAAATTTCCTTTCTTCTTTCCGGTCCAAGAACAGTATATTGTCCCAAATAATTAGAAAATGTTTTCTCAAGGCATCGTTAGGTTTTGCTCCGTCAGAGGAAACTGCAGCTAGAAATAAATTTCATTTCAAAGAGAATTTTATAATATTTTTTAATTATATTATATAACTCTTATAGAATACACCTGTATATCAAGTGAGTTGAAACTAACACACTATATCCGAAAGGCAAATTAAAATTTTCCCTAATTTTGAAGAATAGCACGTAATACCTAATTATGATAAGTCAACAAAAATAACGTAAAAAATCTCAAAGTAAAAAAGCACTGCAGAGACAAAAAGATTGCATATTATTAACTAACGTACCTAATTGTTATTATTAATCAATTAAACGTAAATGAGTCTTAAATTTTTTTTTGTTTCTAAATACTACAAGTAAGTATGCAATATTTTTGTTTGTTGACTGTAAAAATACCTACACCTAATACAGTGTGTTCCACTTTACAAATGGAATCACCTCAATAACTTTTTTATTGTTTGATGAATTAAAAAAAAACTTTTTTCTTTATGTAAAGCTCCCGAATCCTTCTTAAATGGGTAAACAACATTTTGGTAGTAGCAATTAAATAACTAGCCTATAGGTAGGTATAGGTACACTATGATCAAAAATTAGCGCTGAAAATTGAAAAAGCATAGGCATTAGTCGCATTAGGCATTTTTTCGGAAAATTTTATTTAAAAAAGTTGTTTGAAATGAAATAACCTCAAACCCCCAAATCTCGAGTTTGGTTGAAAACAAAAAATACCAAAAAAAAATTCAACACTATCATTTTAATTTAATTCTTATACAAGATTGCCATGATTTATAAAAAATAGGTAGGTACAGGAGACATTTAATAAATATTATGTCATGTCACTCTCCTAATAAAATAATTTATTTTTGATTTTACTTGTTTAAATAAATTGCATGATTATGACTGCAGAAAGGCAAACATTTTTAGGGATTTTTTGGTTTCAACCAAACTTGAGATTTGGGGGTTTGAGGTGATTTCAAACAACTTTGTTAAATACTGAAAAAAAAATGCCTATAGGATGTTTTTTCAATTTTCAGTCTAATTTTTGATCACGGTAGGCCTAGTTATTGGCTATGGCTGAAATGTTGTTTACCCATTTAAGAAAGCCTCGGGAGCTTTACATAAAGAAAGAACTTTTATTATATTCATCAAAAAATAAAAAAGTTATTGAGGTGATTCCATTTGAAGTAAAACATACTGTACATAGAAACTATTGAAAAATATTATAGGGGTATATTATAGGGGTACTATTATAAAAATAAAATTAGGGGTATACCAAATTAGGCATTACCTACTTACCTAATCGTCTAATTTTCTTTCTTCAAATGATTAATAATAACACTAACACAACACAATAACGTGAACGACTTCTTCTTCGTAGTTCTTTTCTTTTCTTACTTCAGTCAGATCATAAGTTCAGTCACTAGCTTCCCGCACCACACCCACCCCACCCCCCACAGCACAGACACCACGCTTACACCAGATTAGTAGTTTAATAATCATTAATTCATTATTATAGTTTAATTACGATTACACTACCACTTAAGCCAGATACAAAATAAGGAATGCCGAGCCGACCGAAAGCGAATGAATGATACAGTCAGATGCAGAAGGAAGAAGAAGAAAGAACAATTATTCAGCTCCCTGCCTCCTATACTATACCTAATTTAGAAAGAGATGAGAGATGAGAGATTTAGAGAAGTAAAGAAGGTAGAGTAGAGTAGAATGTTCAGTCAGTTAGGGGTTTGGTTGGACTATTATTATGTATACCAGATGTGGGTGGAATGCAGCCACTTTCCGTCTATAAAAAATACCATTTTTTTACCCTTTTCAACTCCTTTAGGTGATAAAAACATAAATATGCACTAAATATTTTATAGGGTGTCCGAGATAACAGGTGGTATGTACTACATGGGGATTTTTTTTTCGAAAATATATTTTTTTATTTTATAGATTTTTGGTTAAATTGATTTTTTTAGAATGACATGAAAAACCAATATGTCGGCCATAAGAAAGTGAAAAGCTGACTATGAAAACCCTGGGATCAAAAGTGGGCTTTGTTGGCTTAGAAAATTTTTGTAATGTCAAGTGGATAGCTATTGATAACTCATGTACACCTACCTACAAAAAATAAATAGTCAATTTTCAATTAGGTACCTATAAAAAAGATAATGGCTAAAATAGGAATTCTCGATTTTTCAGTTTCTCTCAGGATATTTCAGCAACGACCGAAATTATCGCAAATTTTGTTTCAGATTCTTAGTTCAAAATGAAATGACTACCTTTGTGTATGGCTATAGGTATAGACATATACAGGCTGGTTAACAATTCGATGCTCACCATTAGGATCTCGAAAACGCTAAAAAATACAGGTCGGTTAAATTAGAGAAAAGTTGCCTAATTTTATGCTTATTAAGAATCTGAAAGAAAATTTATGGAAACTTCAAGCGTTGCTGAAATATCCTGAAAAAAATAAAAAATGGAGATTTCCTATTTCGGCCATATCTTTTTTTTATTACCGAAAAGAAAATATTTTTGTAGGTTTACATAAGTCATCAAAAGCTATCATCTGTCATTTCGAAAATTTTCAAGACCTCTTATATCCCAGAGTTTTCATAGTCAACTTTTATTTTTCTTATGGCCGCCATATTGTTTTTTCGTGTCATTCGCGATATAAAATTTCAAAAGAAACAAAATAATCTATCACATCTATCACATTCAAAAAAAAAAATTCATAGAAATTTTTGTTCTTCTTTTGTCGAAAAAAAGCTTAGTTTAACCGAATGTCACAAAAAAACCCATAGGCAATGTCACGTCGCAACGTCATATTGACGTTATTCGGTGAAACAATTTTCTTTTTTTTTCGAAAAAAGAATAAAATTTTAAAGAATTTTTCTTTGAATGTGATTATTTGCTTCCTTGATTTTTTTAATAGCGAATGACACGAAAATAACAATATGACAACCATAAGAAAAACAAAAGTTGACTATGAAAACTCCGGGACTTTAAAATTTTGGAAATGACAGATGATAGCTTTTGATAATGTAAACCTACAGAATTTTTTTTTTTTTCAATAATAAAGCTAATATGATTGAAATAAGAAATCTCCATTTATAAGTTTTTTCAGGATATTTCAGCAACGCCTGAAGTTTCCATAAATTTTCTTTCAGATTCTTAATAAGCATAAAATTGCGCAACTTTTCTCTAATTTAACCTACCCTGTAAGATATCTTTTACCGTTTCCGAGGTCACAATGGTGAGTACCTATCGAATTGTTAGCCACCATAAGTGCTGTGTAACTTATAAGAAAATATGACGTCATGCATCACTTTAAAAAAAATTATTATTAAATTTAGGATAATTTGACCATAAAATTGCTTACAAATATAGGTTCATACTACATATATCCCTACCTAGTGTTTGTGAACTGCATCGGTAAATAGGTAGGTAAGGTAGGTACGTACGTACTTTCCAATTTTTTTATTTTTTATTTTAAAAAATAATATAATATCGTATCTTTATTGAAACTGAAAGCAGGTTGAAATGCATAATCTACATAATATTCAGTTATTAGTCAGGAATTCGGTCGGTCGGAATCTGTAATAAATCTTTCTTTATTCAACCATTTACAATTATTCGTCTGCGATCTGCTTGACTGTGCTTGCTTGTTGTCTCCCGGCCCGGCAGGTCCAGGACCCAGAACAGGTTAGCGTTGCCAGATGTAAAGAATAATTTGTAACATCCCTACTTTTTCTGAAAAATACAGTAAACAATAGGTAGGTATATTCTGTACTATATGATCGATAATAATTATTCCAACATAATATAATTATTTAAAAATTAATAAAAAATAAAGTAAATTTATTTTTTGAATAATAACATAAATATTTTATTGTAGTACCTAATATATTTTTTATTATGTATATATTTTACTAAAAATAATGAAATAAATGAATTTAATAATTCTACTTTATAAATTCACGCATTGAAGATATTTGTAGTCCGAATGCTAGTTAAAAATTTATTTTTTCAAGTAATTACTCTGGCAACAGCGCGCAACTCAGAAGACAAACCTACGGGAAAGACAAAGGAATAAGGGGTGAACGGGAAGGGGAGAAGGGACGACTTCGACTATACCTATATATGCGTGTTCGGTTTCGGTGAGCGTAATTTGTTGACCATCTGATGACTGCATGTATTGTTTTGGTTTCGGATGTAGGTACCTATCAAATTTTTCAATTTATTGTATTCGCGAATAAAATTATAGCTTTGAATTCCTCTAATGAGCTTTTGTCGTCATAAATTTTTGATTAAAGTCGATCTACCACATTTCAATTTAATTAAATTGAGGGAATTTTTATATGAAATACACATATTTTGTTGTATTTCATCTGATATGACAAATAAACTCTTGTGTGCATAATAATTTGTTGCTGCTTTGTATATCCAAAAATAAAATTACAAAAAATACATCTAGAAAATGTATATTCGTAGACGTAGTAATGTGGACATATAAGATATGTCTATTATATGACGATCGAACTACCACATTTCAATTTAATTATATTGAGGGAATTTTTATATAAAATACACATATTTTGTTGTGTTTCATCGGATATAACAAATAAACTCTTATGTGCATAATAATTTGTTGCTGCCAAAAATAAAATGACAAAATACATCTAGAAAATGTATACTCGTAGACGTAATAATGTCGACATCTAAGATATGTCTATTATATGCCGATCGATCTACCACATTTCAATTTAATTAAATTGAGGGAATTTTTATATAAAATACATATATTTTATTGTGTTTCATCGGATATGACAAATACACTCTTATATGCATAATAAATTATTGTTGCTGTTTTGTACATCCAAAAAAAAATGACAAAATACATCTAGAAAATGTATACTCGTAGACGTAATAATGCCGACATCTAAGATAATATGTCTATTATATGTCGATCGATCTACCACATTTCAATTTAATTAAATTGAAGGAATTTTTATACAGTGCTTCCCAAAAGTAACGGATAAATTCGATAAAACGGAGAGGGCTGTTTTTTTGAAAAAATAAAAAAACAGGTCGATTTTGTTTTTGAGTTGTTCAACTTTTGACATAATATTTGGGTATACAGGGTGATGCACGAAAAAGTGGTGACGTCATCGGCATTTTTTTAAATGGCAACTCTTATTTTTTATTAAATTTTTTGATACTTCATCCAATTGCCAATACGGTAATGTAATCATTTTGTAACGTTTATAAAGGAAATTTCGGAGAAAATAACTTAATTTCGACAGATTTAATAGATTTAATTTAATTTAATTTAACAGATTCAATTTGATAGACTTAATTTAATAGACAGATCTTATAAAATTACCATGGAAACAGTAATTTTTATTTGATATTTTTTTATTTTTATCGTTAATGTTCCGATTTTCACATCAGTAAAAAGTGCACAATTTCGACTCACAAGCTGTTTCTCAGAAATTTCCTTATTTAAGGTTACAAATTGATTACATTACCATACTGGCAATTAAATTAAGTATCAAAAAATGGAATAAAAAATAAGGGTTGCCATTTAAAAAAATGCCGATGACGTCACCACTTTTTCGCGCATCACCCTGTATACCCAAATATTATGTCAAAAGTTGAACAACTCAAAAACAAAATCGACCTGTTTTTTTATTTTTTCAAAAAAACAGCCCTCTCCGTTTTATCGAATTTATCCGTTACTTTTGGGAAGCACTGTATAAAATACACATATTTTATTGTGTTTCATCGGATATGACAAATACACTCTTATATGCATAATAATTATTGTTGCTGTTTTGTACATCCAAAAAAAAATGACAAAATACATCTACAAAATGTATACTCGTAGACGTAATAATGCCGACATCTAAGATAATATGTCTATTATATGTCGATCGATCTACCACATTTCAATTTAATTAAATTGAAGGAATTTTTATATAAAATACACATATTTTGTTGTATTTCATCGGATATAACAAATAAACTCTTATATGCATAATAATTTGTTGCTGTTTTGTACATCCAAAAATAAAATGACAAAATACATCTAGAAAATGTATACTCGTAGACGTAATAATGCCGACATCTAAGATATGTCTATTATATGTCGATCGATCTACCACATTTCAATTTAATTAAATTGAGGGAATTTTTATATCAAATACACATATTTTGTTGTGTTTCGTCGGATATAACAAATAAACTCTTATGTGTATTATAATAATTTGTTGCTATTTGTGTATCCAAAAATAAAATTACAAAATACATCTAGAAAATGTATACACGTAGACGTAATAATGTGGACATCTAAAATATGTCTATTTAATGCCGATCGATCTATCACATTTCAATTTAATTAAATTGACAGATTTTCATATAAAATCCACATATTTTGTTGTGTTTCATCGGACATAACAAATAAACCTTATGTATAATGATTTGTTGCTATTTTTCAAAATGCATCTCTTAAATGTATAGCCGTAGACGTAATAATGGGGACATCTAAGATATGTCTATTAGATACCGATTGATCTACCATATTTCAATATAATTAAATTGAGATAATTTTCATATGAAATACACATATTTTGTTGTGTTTCATCAGAGAAAACAAATAACTCTTATGTATAATCATTTGTTGCTATTTGTTCATCTAAAAGTATATGTAAAAAATACATCTAATAAATGTGTACCAGTTAGATGTAATTATGGTGGCATCTAAAACACATCTATTACTAATCGACGACTAGACCGAAACGTGTTTTAGACGTGATCGACCATATATAGACGTCAATTAGACTATGGGGTGTTGCTTGGGTTGTCTTCTTTTTAAATTAATTTTCTCTGACAGTTACTTATGTATGGCAATCCTTAAGAAAAATAATTACAGCTATTATTACCTGCTAAAACATAAATAGTAACCGTGAAACTATTATAGGGTAGGGTACAGCCATTCCTCAGAATCAGAAGTCTCAATGATAGATAAGGGAATATACGAGCAGTAGAATGTCAGCAAATTTATATCAAAGCAAGTGCGAGCTAATTTATTCCAAAACACTTTGAGTGTTACATTTTGCATTTCAAAGGTGATTCATTGAGCTAGAAGATTGAACTCAGCGTGATATTCGATGAATGGAGCTGATACCTGTTCCATTGCACATATTTACATGGTCTTTAGTGTGATGTTTCCGTTGAGAAAGGTCACTTAGGTGTGGCTTAGCTCTTAGCTAAGACACCCATACCGATCGACGTTCCTCAGCGCTCTTCATTTTATTGTAATCCGAAGAGAAGCTAAATTGAAAGACGTCTAATGGTAGGCAATCTATCAATATTTATGGCTGTATTACTGGTTGCAGATTGTTTAAGTGTGCTTAAGCAGGTCTATTATTATTTAACAATCTCACATGAAGGATGCCATTTATCTATTTATTTAGAATGTAATAATAATTTTGTTAAGTAGAGCAGCCACTAGAAAAAATTGTGGTGAGAAGTAAAACTTACCAGTCCTTCAGGTGGCCCTGCTTCATAATGTGTGACACTTGCCAAGCGATGATTGGATGGCACTAAATTTGCGACTTCTGTCATTTTGACAGGTTTTCACATCACTTTCATTCACCACTTGCACTGTAACAAAAAATAATCGTTATGGTACTTTTATCATTGCAGGTACTTCACATAGATAGTGTTAATAAAAAATGTACAGCATTATTTGGACAAACCATAAAGTCTAACATTTTTGTTATTGTTTGGATTAAGTATCGGAATTTTGGATTGAAAAAAGGAAGGTGGGAATTCTGGAATGACCACTGCCCAAAAAAGTTTGCACAGAGATGCCATCTCAGGTTTGTTGCACTTTTTGCCAGACCTCAGTCCCCACCATCTAGGAAATAAAGTCGCCTTGTCCAACGCGTCAATGGGAGCGCATTGGCTTTGACCCTGTTGCTAGTGGATCTTGTAAGATTTCTGGATTTCGGTCACATATCTTTAATGGGTCTTCTGGTGTTGGTGTGCCCCAGGAATTTCTTCTGGGTCCACTTCTTTTTACTATGTTTGCAAACTACTTTGTGGACATTTCCTGACTGTTTGTTATATGCTATTAACTTATTAAGACCTTATCATCAAAGCCATTGGCAACGCATGCGTTAAGTCCAAAAAGTGGGGAGAATGAGGAAAAGTTCTCAAATAACAGAGACTAAAATTACATTAACAAGATATTGATCTTGATGTTGCCTCATTGCGATGAGTAATATAGCGTTAAAATAATTAATTATTCATTTATTCCAATTTATTTAAAATGCATATGAATGCACGGTAGTGTAAACAACATTTTTCTGCTTATCTGATTTTAAATACCTACTAGTAACGCTTCAGTAAATAGCTCAAACAATTATTTCGCGCATTCTAAGGACACAATTATTTATATTTCCGAGCTATGCGTGCAAAAACAAACATACCAAGACAATTTTTCGACCACACCATAATACGCCTAGCCTTAATTAACTGCGAAATTTGATACAGCCGGTGTATTTGCATTCCTAGAAACCGTGACGCATGTAAGTGACTTTGGTATGCTCAAATTGGTATGACTGTAATGCTGTTTAATGGGACGTATTTGTGATGATTTTATGGCCTTGTTGCACCTAATAAATTAGACTGTGGAATAATAAACAATAAACAATTAGTTATAGCATGGATCATGAAATCATGAAAACGTCAGTGCAAAATTGACCCAGTTATCAAGCTGTGAGTTATTTTCTTTGCGTATTATTTATTTGGATTGATCTTCTTGAATCGGCGTTATCAAGGACTGCGTAGAAAAGAATTTTATCAATTTTGGTTACGAGAACAAACTCATTAGCCACATATAGAATTATTATTATGACAATTGTTCTGATAGATATAATACAGACAAATCCATACCAAAACCTGGCATATGAACCAATAAAGCTTATTAATTTGAAAATCCCACATATCCCAAGAAACAAAAGAAATTCAAGTGTTCAACTGCCTGTGGAACGTAGATTGTTTCAATATTCAAAATGAGATTAAAATTGCGCTTAAGCTCTCTAGTACGTTGTAGAGGGTGTTGAAATTTGAAGATTTTGTAATTTTTTCTTTCTAGCCCCTGCAGTTTTTGAGATATTTAGCTCAAATTTGGAATACACGTTACGCTGTGGGGCTTACAACATTGGACATACCATATGGTTTTAAGAATCTAAAGGGAGATTTTTTTGGTTCATATTCTCTTTTGTCCCCCTGAACCTTTTTGCGATGACATCCACTCGTGAATAATTCTAGATTTGTATTCGTATTGTTTGTTTCCGTTCTCAGCCAGTTAAAGCCAGTTCACCTTCGCGACAGTTCCAGTGACATGACAGGCCAGTGCAAGAGAGTCTATTAAATATCAGAATGGTTCCGCATTGTACGCATTTTCGAGATTTTGTGACACTTTCCGTGAACTATCTGACATTTCTAGGCTCCCCGGCTAACAGGATATAAAAGAGGAACTGTCGACTCTAGGAGTCAGTCGTAACTGGATGTGAATGAAAGCTGAAGTATCACAGAGTAAGGAAGACAGTAGCCAGTGGTGGTATTTAGTCAAATGGAAGACAGAGTTACGTATAGATAAGTGGTAGCATTAGTTGTGTTGGAAATAAGAGAAACAGCTGATTATTTAGATTTAGAGGTTACTGCTATAAGTTATATTTGTGTTGGAGAAAAAAGACTTTTGGTATTAAAAAGTGTGAGACCCGTAACAATATGAATGTTCTGTTTGGTTGAGAAACTTTTTGGTCTCTTGTAGTTTTTGTATCAGCCACCGTTGTACCTTCAGATTTCAACACCTTGTAAATCAGTAAAGAAGTGTTTGCGGACCTATGTTTGTATTAATTTTTAGTCATGAAATTACCCCCTCTCGAAGAAGAATCACCCCCTCCCGAATGTACATGATATTTAGGAATACCTGTATATTCTTTATCATTTTCTAACAGTAGAAATATTTATGTATTGCTTGATTTTTCCATTCAATTAATTTTTAAATAATTATTATTGAATTTTTTTGCCTTATGAAGTAGCCGCCATCTTGAATTTAAGAGATGAAATTTAGTATCTCGGTAAATATCGGTTTTACGTAAAAAAATACTATCACAAAACGTGTCAAGGAGAATATATCCAGCAACTTTGGTTTGCTTTTTTTAAACTTTTTTAAATTTATTATTGTTCAAAAGGTATAAAAACATGACACTATTTAGGGGGTGAAAACGGTTTTTGAAAAAGTTGTAGCTTTTGAGCTTCTCTACAATATCCTTGTTTTTAAAAATTTATTGGCATGCCTGGTACGAATACAGAGGACACCAAAACTCGCTTATATTTTTGAAAATTAATTTAAAACCTAAAAAGGTTTCCATATAGCGTTTTAAAAAAACGAAATGACGGATCCAAGATGGCGGAAACTTTTCACTTTATTTGCATTCCACATTAATCGCAAAATGCGATGAACTAGAACGAAATACGTCCGACATTTTGAATCCGTCATTTTGTTTTTTGAAAACGCAATATGGAAACCTTAATAATTGTTTCCGCAAACCCTCTGATACCGGATTCTTAATCAACGACCCTGAAAACCCAATAATTATGACTTTGGTGAAAATGCGAACACTGTAAGTTCTTCTTCTTCAAGTGCCATCTCCTCTGAGAAGGTTGGCTATCATCACAGCTATTGTCATTTTTGATACTGCAGGACGAAACAGCTCAATAGAACTACAATAATAATTGTACCACAACCTCAAGTTGCTCAACCAGGAAATGTGTCTTCTTCCTCTATTTCTTCTTCCCTGTATTTTTCCCTTCATAATGTTCTGCAGCACTATATACTTCTCGATACTAGATACAACGTTCATCAGCTCTTATACACACCATGTACTCACTGATCTCCTTATTTTCGCCGTAAAGTAAAGGTTTTAAAAAAATTAAGTGGCGTAGATTTAGGGTATTTTGAGAGTTTCGACCCCCTAATTTCTACGCCACTGGAATAAATGCGATTTTAAGCAGCGCCTTTGAACCGTCCATGTTTTCTATACCAAAAAGATACTCTTTGTTAACGGCTCTAAAATGAACCGTTTCAGAGAAAAATTGCATTTTTATGAGAGAAAACATTAATTATAGCAATAAGTTTTCACTTACTTTCATTTCTCAAAATGCTGTTGAAAAATCGTTAAAAAGTGATGTTTTCTCTCATAAAAATGCCATTTTTCTCTGAAACGGTTCATTTTAGAGCCGTTAACCAAGAGTATCTTTTTGGTATAGAAAACATGGACGGTTCAAAGGCGCTGCTTAAAATCGCATTTATTCCAGTGGCGTAGAAATTAGAGGGTCCGAACCCTCAAAATACCCTAAATCTATGCCACTGAATTTTTTTAAAACCTTTATTTTACGGCGAAAATGAAGGTTTTAGCGAGCACATAGTGTGTATAAGAGCTGAACATTGGATCTCATACGGTTCCAGAGATATCGTCAAAAAACTGGAAAAAATAATATTTTTTCGACACCCTGTACCTCAAAAACGGTGCATTTCCGGACACACGTTAATGGGTATTTTTTTTTTATTTTAGTCGGAAGAATCGGCCTGTGAAGTTTGACCCAACCTTACAGTAAACACCCTGTATATCTCAATAGTGGTGGCTGAAAATTATTTTATACTATTATAATTTTTTTCATATCATACGGTTTCCATAGATACCAATATACCCTTAGACATAAATTAATATTCTTAGCACGTTTAATAGTATGATTACATACACTTGCGCGTAACCCGAGGCAGCAGGTTTGTGTGCTACGCGATCATTGGAATCTCCCTACTCGAGTAAGCATAGGAATATCCTACGGGTAGAAAGTGCATACAAAAAACTGAACAAATGCTTTAATAATAATTTAATGTACAATTAATTACGCGTACGATTACGTAAAACATGGAATTATTCTATTTATAAAGACGTTTAAATAAGTGGAATGGAATAAATATTGTAATAAAAGACAAGAGAATCATTATATCAGATAAAATTTCTCAGATTATACTTCTTATATCTCCGATTGGTAAGTAGGTATAATATACCTTAGTATGGGTAACAACCATATTTAATATCAATAATTAGTGTTATTGCCTCTAGGGTTCTCTCAAACCTCAAACGCAAAGTAGGAATTAAATTAACATATTCATTATAAAATTTCATTAGGTAGGTATGTAAATAATGTAACTCAATAATAATAATACATAATTTGAAACGAATTAAAAAATATAACATAAGCATAATATACTACGCATCAATTCTTCTTAGTCTGGGGTCTAGGTAGAGGGGGGTGTATTTATTTAATAAACAATTAACAACCGCATGCATAAAATAATAATGATAGCTTTATGTCGATAGTATAAATTGATATATTAGATAAATTATAGCTTTTATTGAGATAATTTGCGTGGGACATATTATTATTATTATAGTTCTTGCATAAAGGAGATCTGAACTCAACATAGGTACCTATAATAATATTCTACACAGCCTTGAGGTAAAAAATGATGTGTCGGTGACATTTCATTGCTATTGGCCTTGCTGAAGACTTCTATGGTCCTTAAAATTTCATTGCATGATACGTTTTTATAACATGTGTTGATTTAATTTAAATTAATTAATTTGCTTAATGTATAATTATTATAACATCAACCAATTTGTACCCACGCAGCAGGTAGGTACGTACTTAATAATTAAAATATAACAAAAGGTATATACTTTTAATTGTCAAAGAAATGAGAGAATGAGACATAATTACCAGGTTGGTGTCTATAAGCGAGACGCTGATTGACTTAGATGTATACCATTCAGTAAATTGTTCTTATCATATTATTAGATCATAGCTGTAAAATTGTTCAATTTTATTATACAGGGTGTCCAAGTAAAAAATATTATTGTGTTATACTTAAAACTTAATTAAATGTTATTAAAAAAATATTCTAGCGAATTTTTTATTGAATAATATCTTATAAGAAACAAATTGATATTGCCATTATACAACTAGATCAAGCAAATAGAGGTTTTTTCTTGACAAAAACAGTAACGAAATACCGCCATAGTACCATCACATGCGGAATAGCCTCGAGATCCTAACTGTTTAGTTTTCTACTCGATTTACCATTTTATTTTTTTCTTTTTATTGGCCATTTAGTTAAAAAAATTGCAGTTTTTTGCTTATAAAAAAAACTAATGGAGCAATGCAAATGGTCCCGATGGACGAATTGTAGACAATTAAAATAAGAAGAAAATAGGAGTTGAAACAACCCGATCCGTTCATTATTAAGGGAAATAACCCAAAAATAGCGTTTTTTCAAAAATTAGTCGATATTGATATGTTCTTCCTGTGTGCAAAACCCAAACGCTCTCGCAGAATTAGTTTTCACACAATTTCAATCAGAAATTCTTCTTCATACCATATTTTGCAGCGAGGCTGGAAGGCTCTGGAGGTCGTCCGATTCGAATTTATCAAAGGGATTTGGAAAGTAGAAGTGTTCAGCTTTAAACGTCAATTGTCGTTTTCCGTAATTTGGCTTCGAGAGCTAGCTAATTCAGATATATTTTTTAAAGAAAAAAATGTTATATGTAAAGAGTTATACGTTGAAAGTGAATCCCAGTGTACCAAAACCAATGACCAGCAAGGAACCGGAACAACGTAAAAGAAGGAGAACCTGCACCAAGTTTCTCAGGAGTGCAGCTTAGAGGGGACTTTCTCATGGCTTTCTGTGCTGGCCAGGCCACAAAGGACTGGCTGGTGCGGGTGGTCAGGGAAATGGAACCCTGGTCAGGAGCGAAACTCGGCACCAAGGACGTTCCGAAACCTATAAGAGCACTACTAGTGTGGATACCAGGGACCCAAGAGGAACCAGAAAAAAAATCCAAAAAAGACTGGGAATTCAAAATCAGGGATTAAAAACCAGATCGTGGATCCTAGTGGACAGAAAACCTGACGCAAAAGGCCAACAACTAATTTTCCTCGTGGGAGAAAATAGAGCAACGTCAATGCATCCTTACCTAAACCTAACTGGGGTGCTGTTCAAGTGACTAGGTGGGTAAAGGGAAGAGGGAGCAGAGAAGATGTAACTGAAAAAGCTGAGTAAACACCAGCTGAGATGGGCAATTGGACTTCTAACAGGACACTGCCCACTAATGAAACACCTCGCAATAATAGGAGTGAAAATAACACAGATTGCAGGAGATGCGGGAAGGGGGAGGAAACCCCATATCACCTAATGTGTGAATGCCCAGCACTAGAGGGAACTAGACTTCTAGAATTTGGGACCGAAATGGCAAAACCAAAAGAAATAGAACAAGCACCCATTGGACTCATACTGAAATACTTTCGAGAGACGGGACTGATGAGATAATTATCCAAAGCGGTACAATAAGCGCAAGCTTCAGTATAGGAGCTTTGAATCTACCCTAGAAGTAATAATAATAATAATGTATAAACGAACATAACAACTAAGGCAAAACTGGGATTTGAACCCAGGCGGTGACAGCGTCAACGGATTAGTAATCTATACTTCTAACCCGCTGAGCTACCGCCTGCTCTATCGAAAAACTTATTAAATGAGTTACTCGTCTTCTGTCTTCTGCTTCTAAAGACAATGCTTCTCTACTTTGAAAATTAGTCTATGCCTACTCATATAAGTTATAAGTGTCCTAAAATTATTATTAGACGTCTCGCTCGAACAATTACAAATGTCGGTCATAAATAATTATGCATGAATCAGATCGAGATAGATTAGTGATGATATAATATGATTCCATAGAATTCAGAGAATGCTCTATGGATGAATAATAATTCACCATAACCATCAGGTAAGTTATTGTAATGTTTATTCAGGATAACCAGAACTAGTCTTTCTGTAAAATGAATCACTACCTCTTAAATAAGAATAGAGCATGAATAGTTTTATTTACATTTGAATTCATTCATCAAGGTAGGTATATTATGTAAATTTTTGTTAATTAGTTATTATTTTTCGTAAAGTTTTAAGATAAATAATTAATATTCGAAGATTTGTTTTGCAATAATTATATATTCCACGTCCTTGCTTTATGTCGTAAATAATATTTTCAGGTTGTAAAATCGTATTTTATGACTATTTTTGATCCACAAAACAAATCAAATTTATCGGGAGTAATACCATTAGAGCTCAGATATAGCAGGATTTTATTGCAGCAGTTGCTCTCGAATACTTGCGTTGATAAAACAATTGCATAAAAAACATCCCGCTAAAAATCTGAGCTAGAATGGTATTTGGTGACACAATTCCTCGAATAAGTAGAAAACTTTGTTTGATAGTGAACAATACCGAAAAGTCCTACTAAAGGGACAAATTAAATATACTGAATGACAAATATACTCAAACGGTATTAAGGTACTTTTGGCATATTTTACTAACAAGGGACATTAGTCGAGGGGATGTGGTCCTAGACTCCTGTGTGAAAGGACCCGAATTAAAACTCTGGTAGAGCGGTGATAAGCTTTTTTTCTTCTATACAAAATATTTCCAAACAATAAAATTAATTATAATAATTGTGATCTTCAGTAATAGTGCCAAGACTCAAATCATTGCCATAGCAACATATGAACAAGCAGAATCTGGGAAATATTCTTATAAAGTATAATTCTCCTTATGCCAGGTTTTTTTTATTTTTATAGAAAAATGGTTATTGAGTAAAAAAGAATCAAACAATAAATTGATTTTTCAACAATATCAACTAATAAATTGGAGCCCTTATTCTTCTAATTACCTACATGTATTTCCAGGTTAATTTACATCACAAGGTATTATCACAGTCATGTGGTATCACATTCGTCAAAGTTAGGTACTATCACAATGTCGACATGTTTCGACCTCTTGAGGTCATCTTCAGGACTCTACAAAACAGTTCAAAATGATGTAATATAGATGTTCCAGTTTTTGAACTGTTTTGTGGAGTCCTGAAGATGACCTCAAGAGGTCGAAACATGTCGACATTGTGATTTTGACGAATGTGATACCACATGACTGTGATAATACCTTGTGATGTAAATTAACCTGGAAATACATGTAGGTAATGTGAAGAATAAGGGCTCCAATTTATTAGTTTTCCCAGTATAAATTATCTTCACTCCACCAGCATCAGACAACAATTTAATATCAACCTTATCTTCGTTGATAAGGAGGCATACATCGATTACGTGACCTCAAAATGGGGAAGGGAAATGCCCGTCATCAATAACAATAAAAAAAAGTAAAATTAAAAAAGAAAAAGGTTCGGGAAACTTTTTTCCTGTCCTGGTAATTTAGTTTTGAAGCTTTCTCCCATTTTGCAAATATAATAGTTCAAAAATACCAAGATTCTGGAAAATTTAATGGACGTCATTTTTAGACGATTCGACTGATTTTACTTAAACGCAATACCAGACTACTCCCCCCAGATGTTTAGTAATTTTTCATTTATTTTGTTTCAATAAATTAAACGAAAAAGACTATTTTTCCCTCTAATAAAAGTTAGATATTAGAGTTATTTTTATATCAATAAATATACTCTATAAATGGATACATATCATTAAAATTTTCACATATAACCACAACATTCCCGGTTTAATTAAATATTCGGATCACATTTAAATAACTGGATTTGCCGTTACTTGTAGAAAGTAAAAGCTATCGTACTCGTAATAATGCGTATGCTGGAAAAATCAATCCTACATATGCGACTTATTAAACAATAAATAAACCATGTAAAACGCCATATGTTATCTGTTTATATCTCGTGTGTGGTGCAATTATGTATTATTGAGGCGACATTACTTGTCTTGCATCCACTGGGTCAGACTCGTTACTAATACTAACACTACTTGATACCAATCTAATTGATTATAAATTGCTAGAGAATCGATTTATAGAGCTACTAGAATTATTATTTCTATATTTTATTAGTGCCATATATCATATTTATGCACGGTAGCATTATCATATTCCATAACACTCTCATGAGAACACATATTTTTTTAAATCTACGATTTTCCGAAATTTGTATCACCGAGAGCGTTCATTGACAGTTAGTAGAGTCAAATTGCAGCATTTTAGGGTTGATAAGGAATGATGCACCGTTAATTGAGTTAATTGAATTCCCGTTTCTTGAGAGTTAACATGCATCCCAACGCAATCAAAAGCACGGAAGTTTCTCACATGCAGTGGAAACTGGGTTCTGGCCATATTCCATTCTTCGACATGGCAAGCAATCCTGACAAGGAAATGGAGCTGCAGTCCAGGGATTAGGGATAATCTACCTGTGCTGGTCTACTGGGTTGCTTTCAGCGATCGACTGCAGTGAGATTTCACCAGGAGATGAAGAAGTGATTACGCAACTACCAAGGCAACTACGTCTTTCCCTCACCTGTGGTGTCTGATCCCGGACGGACTCCTTTATGCTTGACAGACAACGAATTTTATGTACAGACTTGCATGATACGGCATAGCCTGTTCTCTTCACAAAGAAGACGGATTCTGGATTCTTAGGAGGGCAGAACAAGTCCACTGCACTGAGGCCACAGGTGACCCATTGTAATTCCTCCCTTCCCTGGTGGCCTCACTCTTTAAGCCATCCCGAGCTCAGAAAGAACTGGAGCAGGACGCCTGGAGAGGCTCCAGAGAGATCATTAATGACAGTAGCACAGGATAAGATGTTTGTTTAGTCCGCAGTGCCCGGTTTAGACGATGACAATCACTAATTTGAGTGTTGTACGGGATATTTGCAGACAGTATTTGGCGAATTTGTGACTTTGCCTCGGTACCGGCATAATTTGTTTGGGAAAGCAGCCAATGGGGGCATTGTGCCAGTGTTGTACATGTTCCTCCACACTATCCTTGTTTATTATCGAGTAGAGATCGCGTAGTGCCAGCGGAACAGCAGGCTCGGGCGCAGAGGGAATTTTGGCTCCCTCCTGAGCAAGACGATCTGCTGCCTCATTTTCTTTAATGTTTAGTGTCATTCAACTTAGGACAGCGTGCGTGTCTGTATTGATTAGGAACAGTCGTTAAAGCCCCGTGGGTCTCCTGGGCAAGCCGAGTTAAAACCTTGTACCCCTGAGTATCCCCGGGGCTCCCTTGCTATCCATTAGCATCAACAGGTTTTTATCAAAAAAAAATTGATATTGATAAATTTAAAAAAAAAGATCAATAGGTTAGAATGTGTGCTCAATGGAATCGTTAAGTTCATTTCCAGGGCCTTGGAATGATTCCGCAGCGTGATCCTGAACTGGATTTAGCCCCATAGGTGTGTAGTAATGCATCAAAACACGAACTATCCGGAGACTCCTCTGTTATTGCGTAGTTCTTATTGAAGATGATGATGGGTAAGGAAAAAGGATGAAAAAAAAGGGGGTTTTAAATCACTCAAGTTATGTAATTGACAAACTTTAATCTTTGAGCAGTGACGATAGACTAGAAACTGCCCTGGAAGCTGTAGATTTACAGCATAATCATTAAAACTGTGCATGGCATCTCTACGGCACATAGGCAAAATCTTAGGCCTAAAAGCGGAGGTAAATGCATTGGTTACAATACAAGGCCATCATCAGGCTGAGACTCAGGTATGGTTCTCAGCGTAACAGCTGAGAACTGCCCCGTCAGCTACCCTGAAGTTCATTCTGGAGCTGCCATCGCGTTCCATTTGGATAAAAAGAAGGCGATGGCGATCTACGTAAGAATGCGAGACTCGGCAACATGGAATGGCAGGAGGATATAAGGGACATACTGAGACATCAAGGTCACTGAGATAGAGATCCCTTAACCAGGAAGATTTCCTCCTTTACAGACGTAGCCAGGAAAGAGAATAGTTACAATGGAGCAGGATTTTACTTGGCAGTACAAGAGCTTGGGCAATAATTTTTCCTATGATCAACCACGTCAGTTAATCACAAAAATTATGGCATCTCTAGGCCGTTACGAAGGACCTCGTTAAAGTCTTGGGACTAAAATCGGAGATAAATGCACTGGTTACAATAATATAAGGCTATTTTCAGGCCGAGAATCAGCTATGGTTTTCATCACAATAAGAACTGCCCTATCAGCTACCCTGAAGTCATAGAAAGGCGGGAGCATGAGACATTCAGGGCCACTGGGATGGTGACCCTATCTAAAACCTCAAGGTTGCCTAAGTTATTGAAAAAATAAGGAAAGAGGAAATATTCTCACCTAATTCCCAAAAAGGAAAAAAATTTGAACCAAGAAGATTGGTTTCACAGATGGCTTCAGGAATTACAATGGTTAGATTGGAGCAGGATTCTAGAACTTGGGCAATCATTTTTCCTACGATCAACCACACCAGTCTTCTAAGTAGAAGTACCTATATGTCACCAGAGCTAGAATAGAAGGCGAAATAGCAGACAATTTATATATGCGCAGACACCGATAGTCATACTGTCAAAAAAGCGATGGGCCTGTTTACAGGATTAGATCTTCGCCGACCCAGCTATGCGCCGAGAAGGTACTGGAGCGGCTGGTTGACAAGGATAGGTGCAGATAGTTTGAATTCCTGCATATCAGGGATCCTGATGAGGCATCAAGAAAACTTTTGCTACTCGGAATCTTAACTGGTTCTGGCGATTGGTCTTTTAATCGAAACTATTAAGAAATTGGCCCAAAAGGTTTGGAGAAGTATAGGGAAGCAACACCAGGCTGCAGTCAGGCCAGAGTGCTCATTGGTGGTTCGGGCAGAAATTTTCTGATTAACAAGATCAAAATGCAGTGCTCACCGGTCATAAACTTAAACTCAATGTCTTTTTTTTCAAGATATGGAATTCCTCTATTGGAAAGACGTCCTGATCTTTATAAAAAGGTCGGGATGAGTCTATTGTCGACCATGGTGGTGCATAACTCCTTCCCACCACATACATTGAGACATTGAGATCATTGAGACGTCCACCAAAGCGATGTTTTCATTTAGATTTTAGATTACAGAACTTCTTATTAAACCTCCATGTCACATAATACAAATTCATGTCAAATAGGCACTTACCAATATACTTCCCATATAAATAACTTTACATAACAGCAAGTTGATATTTATTAAAGACTTTCTATTATAAGTAAATATGAATTGAAATGACAAATTTCCCAACAAAATTAATATTCAGCCCATGAATCAGCTTGCAGTAAGGTATCTATTATTTTTATATCACGTTTCTCGTTCTTTTGCTAGTCCATGAACTAGTGAGAAATGGAGTATTAGAGTAGACGAATAAAAGATCTTGCGATCCATGCACGTAATACCTGAGTATTTTAAATCTTTTGTATCAATTATTAACTGTTATTATGAATTCACATAATGAGGCATGTACGTAAGTACCGGTTAATTGGTTTGGGAAACTCCAAAAATATGAAAAGGTTTTATCACGTCTTACGTGTTATTTTATTTAACTATTATTACATGCCGATGTTTGCATATTTCATTTGTATTTTTACAGTGACGTGTGGGAACATCTTCGGATTTCTAAACTTACGTAACAGATCCCAGAATAAGGCCATTTATAACGCTACTTACGATTTTAAATTCTCTACAATGGTGCATTGTCTTGTTACCCAGTAATAAAGCGGTTGATAGCTTTCCCTATTTCCACTAGAGATGTTTATTGTTTGTATCTGTTGTAACTTGTAACGGTTACTCATCTAATGGTTCCAGATATCACCGGTTGATTAGTAATGCTAGAAATGATCCACAATCGGATATAAGGGACATGCCACTGTTATAATATAACTTTTTATTTATTAGAATTTATTACTCACAGAGAAAGCTTTGGTTTTATTAGAGTTATTTGCATTGCAAACAGGAGCAGTTACTATTATTAGAGTGATTTATTATAGTCCATCACGATTCCAACAAAGTTTCACGGTAATTTCATCAAAGTAGCGAAATATCGCTGACAGCTCAGAGTTAATACCGAATCTCTTGTACTGTTAATTGTTTCTAAATGAATTATTGCAGTAAACAACATAACCATTTATCGTCTCACTTATTCCTTCATTGTAGGAACAATAGGAATCATGCTAGGAAGATGAAATCGTCCGAGAAATCTTACTCCTCATATCTTGAGCTGAAAGTTCAAAAGTTTTACGTCTCCCTAAAATGTCACGCATGCAGACACACCGGCAACGTTGGTTGTTTACCCGGTGCCAGTGCCAGTGCCGGTGACTCAGACTAAGTGGACCAATTGAGCCTCCTTGATCGTCTATAAAAGGAAATCGATGTCTTATTTCGTTTTCACGCGTTTAAAAATTTATTCATTCCACTCATGCAATCGCTTTGCATTTTGCATTTTGCTTGCATGTATGAGTAGCTTCTTCTGAGTTCTGGTTGGAATTATCACGCGGCAACGGGACGCGAAGACATCGCCGGTGTAAATATCTCCACGTAAAGTCGTAATCGAGATAAAGTTCCAGTTGAAATAATTTCAGCGCCTTCCGAATTGATCGAACGGTAAATTCGACGTTACAAACAAAACAGTTCCCCGAACGGCTGTCAGTCAGGCGTGATAATCGTGTCATAGAAAAGTCATTTGTTTCAAACGTGAGGTGTTAACGTCATTAGAATGATCGACAGTTATATAGGAAGACAAGGCTAGTCGAGTACATCTCCAGCAAAGTATTGGTTATTTAATTTTTGCTCTTCCGACATGAGAAAAGCGATGTAACGATACTCTCATAGCAGTTTGAAGAGAGAAATTAGTTTACGGGTGTCGTTTATGATCGAGTTTATGGCGTCATAACTTTCGAGCGTCGATCTAATAATCGTAACGATTTAAGAAATTTAACTATAGTTTTGACTGGAATGTTCAAACAGAATTTTAGTATGTACTTACTTCGGAGTAGACGATTATTTTTGGTCCTTCGAACCGGATTTGGTAAAACTGTTGGTCGTTCAATTTCAACAATATTACCCTCTTGAGTTCATACTCTAATTATGCAGACTTTACATACTTATTTATTTACCATTGATGACTAATTTATTTATTATTAATTAATTGATTATTTATTTAACACTTAAGCTAAAGCTAACTATCCAGGGTGATCTAATTCAATTTTTTCTTGGTATCATTGGGCAGGGGCATCATTTCCGGAAAAAAAGTCAGGCACAAGCTATCCATTTTGGAGGGGGACATCGTTTGGAACCAAACCACATCTCCTTAACCCTCTGCCTAGAGGTGGAGGTGACTTCGACGTCTTAAATAGGAACTCCAGTTTTTTATTGCGGATTATGATTTTATCGGAAACAACAGGAAACTTTTCTTTGAAGCATTTATTCATTCGATCCTCTAAAATGCAATCCAAAAACTGATTTTTCGATATCCATTTACTTTTTGATGAGTGAAAAACGGCACCAGGGGAAAATTACAAGAGCGCAAAAGGGGCATAATTCCGGAAAAAAGCTTTCAGGCACAAGTTGTCCATTTTGGAAGGGGACATCTTTTAGAGCCAAAAACTACCTCCCACCCCTAACCCTCTGCCTAGAGGTGGAGGTGACTTCGACGTCTTCAATAGGAACTCCAATTTTTTATTGCGGATTATGATTTTGTGTGAAACAACATGCAGGAAATGTTTATTTGAAGCATTTTTTGATTCAATAATGCAACCCTCATCCCCTAAAATGCAGTCCTAGAACCGATTTTTCGGTATGCATTTACTGTCTTATGACTAAAAAACGGCTTCCATTGCAAGAGGCAAAAGTTGTTTGGTTTGAAAAGGGCCATCGGTTGAACATAACCACTACCCCCCTCCCCCTGAATACAAATTTCAAAGTCACCCCTAAAAATTGGGCGTGGGGGTGAACCGTGACTTTTAAGAGCACGCATACACGGTTTGTTTATTGTTGTGGTTAGACCCATCTCGTCTTGACATTCTTTATTTCTTGTACGTCAGGAATATTTCTATATTTCCATATTGGGGACTATGTTGCCTATATTTATAAAATTTCTTGAGTCACCGAATTGTTAATTTTCATTACAATATTTCTTAATACTTGTACCATTCTGAGCAGAACAGTGTAAGTGTAATTAGTTATCATTTTCTTTCTATTGATTATAAAAAGATTAGGTTGCATCATAGAGCCTCGAGGGACTCCGACTTCATAACAATACCTGTCATGATGTTTTCTCATTTAGTTATCAGGAATTACGCTGTGAGCAATTCATGTTGCAGACATTAACACATATGACCTGATTACTATAACATAAATGCAGATATTACATACTTACACACTCGCAAGTATAAACATCGATTTTGGCACCATTTTTGGCACATTAAACATTACCGAACATTTGTTTTTCCTAATCGATAAGGCAGTGATGTTTGTTCGATGTCAATATAGGTAGATAAACTAATGATTAATCATTTTTTAAAGCAACTTGCAGGAGATTTTTTCAAGAGAGGAAAACCTGTCCCGGTAACTACGAGATATTAAATTTAATCTTCTGGTATGGTGGCTTCCAAAAAAAGAAATGTTTTAATTTAAAATGATGAATGGCGACGGCTTTCCAAGGTATGTAATAAGTAATTCAAATTATAACTTAGATCGCCTACTCGAAAATAATTGAATTTAAATTAAGCAACATGCGAAAGGTAATATTTGATGTTTTGAAATTAACACCAATGTGTTAAATGAATAAGAGGAATCATAAAATTTGCTGAATAAAGATTAGGTAGGTGCGTGTTTCGTAATGAGGTCTTATATCGTTTTACGACACTCTTCACTATATGATTGGCTAAAACTAAAAATCAGATTTACAGTAAACATTAAACATAGGTAGGTATTATACCTAAACGCCTAAATCAACCAGGGCGTTTCATCAAAAAATGATTAATGTTCGCTGGTTTAGCTGGTGCTGGTGCTGGTGCTGGTACCTACTGGTGATGGTATATAATTAAGAAGTATCTAGTTTCCAAAAATCAACATTTTAATTATGTATTGTCTTATAAAAACTTATAGGTAAAGCGCTGTTCGAGTCTATTCGTTCATATCAACATAATAACTTTCCGATGATTTCATATCTATAATTGAGCAATGTCAAACAAGCATTTGTGTGTATGTACTTATTTGTTCAAGACCTGTTTCTCGTTTGCTATAAGCAGAGCTATAATTTAAGTAATTTTTCGCAATCGTGCGATGTTTTTCTTGTAAAATTTCTCTAAAATAAGATAATTAATTAATGGAATGAAGTAAGGTGAAACTTAATTCCACTTAGAGCACTCTGAAATAGTACCAAGGATTTTTATCGGATAATACGAGGAAGGCCTTTTGTTTTAGAACACTGACCCCCCCACGCCCCCTCCCGGGAACTGTGTTATAATTTTGTAACGTTCATTTCCCCGTTAATTATTAATTGAAATCCTTTTTTAATTTTATTTCGTAAATATACCTTCGAAATAGAAAGGAAAACGAGTCGAGGATAGCATCCAGTGCGACTACATGTTACCAGCTGGTATGAGAGTCTGTAATTCGTGCAGATAATGCCAATAAATTCAGATACGCTAGATAGATCCATACAGGGAAAGAGTGGACTGATAATCAAATTGGTATCATAGTACCTAGGTAGTGACTTCTGTCAGTACAGAGAGAGAGAAGGAGTTATAATTTAGTTGCAGAAAAAGATTCGACAATTTTTCAGGTTCATTCGTATTATAAATAGTCAAGGAGAGAGAAGGTTTTGTTCTGTTTTCTTTTCTTGAATAGTTCCATTTTTAATACTACAGGGTACACCATCCTTCTCTATATCTCCTGAACGCTAAGAGATACAGGGTCGGTTAAATTACAGAAAAGATGCGCAGTTTTGTGGCCATCTCGAATTCGTCATAACATGCAAGATATCTGTGACCGTTCCTGAAATATCCTGAAAAAACTGAAAAATCGAGATTTCTTATTTTCCTCATATCTTTTTTATTATTGGAAATTAATAAATAATTTTTTGTAGGCTTACATAAGCCGTTAAGAGCTATCCATCTAACATTTCAAAAATTTTCAAGGCCTACTAGATCCAAGAGTTTTCACAGTCAACTTTCGTTTTTCTTATGGCCGCCATATTATTTTTTTATGTCGTTCGATATGAAAAAAATAATGGAAACCAAAAATTAATAAACTTCAAAAAAAAAAATTTAATTTTTATACCTAATATTTCAAAGAAAGACCTAATAAAAAATCGTCGAAAAACGTCAACATTTGTAAAATACGCCGAAATAGTGCTTGCCATATCGATGGTGAACTGGCAATAAGTCCTATCTCAAAAAAGTAAATTGGTCAGGAAGCGAAAAAAACGTTCTTTTTTTTAATTTAGAATTTCCGAAACAAGAAAAAAAAAACGTATATGTTTATTTTGTAACATATACTTAAATTTAGCAATAAATATTAATCACATGCTGAACGTGTATAATAGCAGATAGGACAATTTAACACAATAAACGGAAAATGCCTGAAATTTCAGATAGGACATATTGCCAGCTCACCATCGATATGGTTTTTTAATTTATCTATGAAATTCGGTCTAAAAATGTGTCTTTTTTGTAAAGAAAAAAGAAGAATAAATTTTTATTTTTTTTATTTTTTGAAGTTTAACAATTTTTAGTTTTTATGATTTTTTTTATACCGAACAACATAAAAAAACACTATGGTGGCCATAAGAAAAACGAAAGTTGACTATGAAAATTCTGGGATCTAGTCGGCTTTGAAAATTTTTGAAATGTGATGGGTAGCTCTTGCCGACTTATGTAAGCCTACAAAAAATTATTCATTAATCTCCAATAATAAAAAAGATATGACGAAAATAAGAAATCTCGATTTTTCAGTTTTTTCAGGATATTTCAGGAACGGTCACAGATATCTTGTATGTCTCGACGGAATCGAGATGGCCACAAAATTGCGCTCCTTTGGATTTGTTTAACCGACCCTGTATCTGTTAGCGTTAGGAGATAGCAATATAGAAAAGGATACATGGTGCACCCTGTATAACAAATGCAAGTTGTAAGTGAAGAGAAGTGCCTAGAAAATTAATTATTTGTGACCCTCTGCGTCAATGAGAGCAGGTACCAGGTACTAACACAGAGGTAAAGTTTTGCGCTAACTATTTGCTGCATGGCAAAGTTAGCTTTCTTTTTTTAATGGGGTCTTAGGAAAAGGATTTTATGAAATGGTTTTTTCTATTTTTTAATTGCTATTGATTGATAATGTGGCCAATATTTAGGTAAGTATCGGCAACAAAATAAGGTTCTTATTTGCTCACCCCGTAGTTAAAGTACATAAAAATATCTCCGTTCAAGGAAAGATGACACTAAGTTCATCTTTTCTCTTCTTTCAGTTATAAAGAGGATCTCTGAAAAATCATGTCTTTCAAGATGAGGGCTTAACTTCCTCCATCTCAAGGCAATTAGAATGCCATTAGATATAAGTAATCTCTTATTAACCAAATTAGCAAAACGTATATATGGCAGTGTGTAAATTTTGTAAGTTAACCAAAATCCAATTTTTAGTATAAAACCGCCATTCGGGAATTGTTGTACTTACTCAATTTTTCCATACAATATTCTCTTATCTGTTATGATTTTTTGTTGATTGTTTTGTTTATTTGTTTATTAGTTTGTTTGTTTTTTGTTCCTTTTCCTCTGCGTTGAGTGACCATTTCTCTTTGATTTATATTATTATGGGTAGTAACTATGGATGAGGTGAAGGAAGGAGGAAAAAGGGGAAAGAAAGTAAGAGGTGACACCCAAAAGGCCCGATCCCTGCTACTCAGAAAAAAAAAGAACGAAAAAGAAAACATAAAAGAAGCAAAAAAAGATAAAAATAAAAAAGGAGAAAACATAAAGACAAAAAAGACAAAAGAGGTAAAAAAGAGAAGGGTAAAAAAATAATAAGAACAATAAATGTCACCCCTGCATAGTATGTAGCTACGTCAATGATTGTAGCTTCTCTTTGTAAGTGAGCCTAACTCTTCACCGACTATTTCAAAATTCGTTAGGTGTGCCTTCATCTAACCTGCGTCTTACCTTCCAAAAGTCTATGACTGATGGAACGAGAATTGCTATGCCAACTATGCCAAATTAACACACATAATATACATACATACATACATACAAGCTGAGGGTTCTTGTGTGCGGCAGGTCAAGCACAGGGCTTGTCATGAAGGTAGCGACTGCACCTCTCATCTACACAGAGCACACTGACACAATGAAAAAGAATACGACCTTCAGAATCCTCTTTAACGTGTACTGTGAGGTCCGAGTTGGAGGTCCAAATTGAATGGTGGCGTCCAAATAAAGTCAGGGACTGCAAACCTGATGCAGTTGGAGAGTAGAGGGGTTCATTCTTTTTTGGCCAGTTTATAGGGGGCTCCCTTTCATCCTTCAAATAATCTCGATAAGCATATTAGTGTTAGGTAGAATCTGGGAAATGTGCCATACTGAGTTTACTGAAAGATTCACCTGCGGTCGCCATTGACCAGAAACCTTAGGAATAGTGTTGTTCTTTATTGAAATGGAGGACATTAATTCCGACATTAAATGAAGAGTTACTAGTACTACTGAGGGTGTCTGAATCCGATGACCTTTCCTGTTATAAGGTCTCTGTGAACGAAGCAGAGAAGCATAAGTGCAACCCAGTGGAAACAGAGGATAGGGCAGCAGTTGACAAGAAGAAGAAGGCTTTAGAAGAGAAGAAAAATCAGAGGAGAGCGGAGAAGAGGAGAAGAGACATCAGGAAAACAAAAATGGAGGAGACAAGACCGCAGCTGTAACTTTCTGCAGCTACATCCGCCCTGTTTGATCAGATAGGAGCATTCTGACTAAGAGAGACAGGGGAATCGAGCAGGCCTACCAAGTATAGGGGGGGGGGGGTAACGAGGGAGCGTGGAAGTGAGAGGAAAGAGCTTTCTGATTTACTCCCCCTATCGAATTCATTTATAATTTTAACTTCCACTAAGAGGATCCTTCCGGTGAGAAGGAAGAAGGAGAAAATTTGTCATCAGGCCAAACCAACCAGTTGGTGGATGAGCTGAAACTAGTCTTGAGGAATCCAGGATCTGGAGCTCGTCAGTTTCTACAGTTCAGGAATCGTCGAACCCGAGTGATTATTGGTAATGACAAGAGGGGTAGGACAACTGACTCCTTGGAGACTGGACGTCGCTGGCAATGGGAGAGATTACGTTTACCTCAATGAGGGCAGTTGTGATCGACTTTGGGAAAATTAAGTGAAAAAATGGTCGATGTCTCCGAGGTAGTAGAGATTCTGAGTTCCTATTAGCATCGTGTAAAGTCTCCTTAAGTAATAAAAGTTTGTTATGAGAGTTCAGTTGAGACTGCACAGATTTGCTGATAAAAATTAATAGTTATTTAATAATAATAATTAATGAAAGTGAAAATGATACTGTTTTATTTGCTGGAAGAATCACTAATCGCCAGGCTATTCAATTCACTTAAACATCCTGTTGTTGTCAGTTGAGACATTCCAATTATGTAACAGCAATCCAATTCAAAAGGAGAACAACAAAATTAATTAATAGAATCAGGAACCCTGCAAATTATTTTATTGTTGAATTAAATAGACGTCGAATCACGTTTCAGGTGAACTTAGTTATTTCTGTGAGCGATTTTTCCCAGTATTCACACGAATGATAGCATCAATTCGTAGTCATGCGGAGTTTCAAGGCAAAACGACCAGATTTGAGATTATGATGCAGCGATTTGTTTTCGAGGCACGTCCGTTTTTTAGTCTGGTCGATTTTTATTAAAAATTCTCCCACTGTGTGAAAGAAAGGCCGCACACTCCACGACATGAAGATCGTGTACGACGTGTACGTACGGGAAAGAAACACTTGTTGAACGTTATTCAAAGCGCATTGAAAAATCGCCTTCGTTTTCCATTTACGTCGTCCGCAATGCCGAGTTCGAATCAAGGTTCCGCAATTCTGTCCGCTATAATTAGCAGCAGATAAAAATAATTATTTCTATGCTAATAGCGATGCATTTTAATAAGTGTGACAGGTTGAAAAACAAGGGAGAGATTGGTTTCTAGTATAAAGATCCTTGCTGAAAGGACAATGACATACTCGACGTTATAAAAAAGTGAAAATAATGGTCAGTAGGATTGATGAAATGACCTTTTGTTTGTTATAGAAATCTGGCAATGAAGAGAGTTGTTATAAACAAATATGCGATTTCCATAATGTGTATCTCTTCTATAACAGCACATTGGTATCCATTTTTTTATTATAATTCAACCCATCGAGAAGAATAATTCTCCATTTATCATAAATTTTAATATGGGTACAGTTTTTATGAGCTAGAAAGTAAAAGATTATGTTTATGATGAAAAATAAAAAAATGAGACTTTCTTTCATATTATTTGGATTTAGTAGTTTATGTTGTAGCAAATTAGTAATTAGTATTTTATTGCTTATTACTTTAAATGACGATACAAAGAAAACCGAAACCAGTTTATACTTGTAAATGTAAACTCGTCTCGAGTAATTATTACAAGACAGACCTGGAGTAAACTCTTGAAGCGTTTTTGCGTAATCTACAAGATTCTTTGGTAATAATTACATTAATTGCGCCCATATTTAAGCATCATAAACAAGTCCAAGGGGTTTAAATATGTGAATGCCTTATTTCTTCTGATACATTAACATTAAGTAGAATTAACTGAATATCGTTGAAAAAAAAATGTATTTTGAGGACGCGAACTAGAACTCGAGGAAGCGTCCCGAGAAAATCCTTGTCGCCGAGGCTGCGTTTAGCGGCCAAGGCACTAATTCAATACACCAATTGACCCCTAAAATCAGGAAGACTATAATTCCATTTCAGTAGTCCCAAGTTGAAGTTTAAACGATCACGATAATTTTTCCCAGGAGGCTAACAGGCGGCAAAACCTAAGTACTGGGTTATATTGTTCTTAGAATGATCTAAGATTTTGTTCTAATATCATAGAATTGAATCCTTTAATAAAATAAATCCAATTATGGGAGCCCCAATAGCATGTATCTAAGAAAGGAAGTGCTTCTAAGGACCTACATAAAAAATTAGCCTTTGTTATGCCCAGATTTACCGTTTTTGATAACAGAGTGTCAAAAAAAAATCCAGTTTCTTGAAAATATCTCGAGAACCGTTTGAGATAACAGAACACAGCTTTTGTACATGTCTTTTCATCAAATTATAGTTACTAATTTAATACCAATTTCTATTTTTTCATGTGTCTTTCACGAAGATTTTAGGATTGAGCGAGGATTTTTTGCCCTTCGTTTTCTGACATTTAAATACTTATTTTGAAACATTCAAGGCGAATTTTTTATATTAGTGACCATTTTTCTCGGAAACTGTTAACTTTACGGCTATTTAATTGGCAAAGAGTAATTTTTAAATGTAAAAAACATGGGCGGTTTTAGAGGACTTCTTAAAATCGCATTTTAGAAGAAGTTAGGGGATTGAAAACTTCAAAGTGTCCAAAATCCAGGCTACTCAATATTCTTGAAAAGATATATAAGAGCATTGTACCTCATAAGGTTCTGGAAATATTGACAAAAAACTGAAAAAAATCAAGTTTGACCAGTTGTATTTTGAAAACGGAACGTTTGGGCGTATATAATATACAGGGTGGGCCACGGTATACGAAACGGAAGATTATGGCCGTGTCTCTGGATTTTAGGATCTTTTTATTTTTGGAGTGGATAGAGACCCGGCAGAGGTACGTTTTAAAATTATATTCATAATGTACAGGGTGTCCCAAAAGCATAAAACATATCAAAGTTATGTTTTTTTAAATGGAATGCTCCTATGTTATTGCATTTTTAGATTGTCTGAAAAAAGAAAATAAGATTGACTTTTACAGTTGGTGTTTAAATTCAGAAGTTTTTGAGTTATAAACAAGTGAAAATCGTCATTTTTCAAGTTCAAGGCCCTGTACAACGAAAACGGCTGAAGATAGAGAAAAACGGCTCACACGTCCCTATTTTAACTTTTTCTGTACTATCCAATGGTATAAGAACATTTGTACTTTCTTTGATTTTTTTATTTGAAGACGCGTGGAGAAATCTCAGAATTTTTCAAATTTTTCATCACCCTGTATAAACATTTCATCTACATCATAGGATAGTACATAAACAAGTAAAATAGGGACATGTAAGCCGTTTTTCTCTATCTTCAGCCGTTTTCGTTGTACAGGGCTTTGAACTTGAAAAATGACGATTTTCACTTGTTTATAACTCAAAAACTTCTGAATTTAAGCACCAACTGTAAAAGCCAATCTTATTTTCTTTTTTCAGACAATCTAAAAATGCAATAACATAGGAGCATTCCATTTAAAAAAACGTAACTTTGATATGTTTTATGCTTTTGGGACACCCTGTACATTATGAATATAATTTTAAAACGTACCTTTGCCGGGTCTCTATCCACTCCAAAAATAAAAAGATTCTAAAATCCAAAGACACGGCCATAATCTTCCGTTTCGTATACCGTGGCCCACCCTGTATAGTGGCGTGTGTGAGTCGGACGAACATGTAAATATTTTGAGCCGGAACAAGATTACTTCTCCCCTCCGTTTTCGAGGATGCTGAACATGATGATGTTGTCAGAATTTCTCTTTGGGGTTGCGCAACCCCTCAAAACGGCCAAAAACCACCCCCTATAGAGATAAACCGCGCTTCAATCCATTTCCCTGCAAAAAAAACCGTCCCGCCGTTTTCGAGGATGCTGAGCACAATGGAGGTGCTGGACATCGCGTGCGACCCCGACCAACCCCTCCACCGGCCAATACTCACCCCCGAAATGGGTGATTTTTTTTATGGATATGTAGGCCAAACGAAAAACTTTTTGAAAATTCAAGTACAGAATCACAATGGCCATAATTTAAAATTATGTGGTGGTTTTTGGCCGTTTTGAGGGGTTGCGCAACCCCAAAGAGAAATTCTGACAACGTCATCGTGTTCAGCATCCTCGAAAACGGAGGGGGGAAGTAATCTTGTTCCGGCTCAAAATATTTACAATTTTCGGGTTTTTTTCCGACTCACACACGCTACTAATAAGTTTAGGAAGTTTAGGAAAAATAATCTTATTTTTTAATGTAGAATCACCTCATTTTTTAGGTACATATTATTTTCGGGCACCCTGTATAATTATACAGGGTGCCCTAAATGAATTCATTTAGTTGCGTGATTTTTTTAAAAAAGCTCAGATACAGGGTCGGTTAAATTAGAGAAAAGTTGCGCAATTTAGGGCCGGTTGTTCGTACGTCAGTTAAAAATTTTGAGATAACTACTGATTTTAAAATGCCCTGTATTATCAAACCATTGGTCTGATATTTCTGAAAATGAATTCTGCTCGCTTTAAGAAGAGTTAATTACTGATTAAAAATACAAGATCATTAATTATATTCGCCGTATTTTCAAAATTTGCAATTTAAAATCAGTAGTTATCTCAAAATTTTTAACTGACGTACGAACAACCGGCCCTTAATGCTTAATGAGAATCTGAATTATTTCTTTGAATATTTCCAGTCGTTGCTGAAATATCCTTAAAAAAATGAAATATCAAAATTTCTTATTTTAGCCATATCTGTTTTATTATTGAGAAATAATGAATTATTTTTTGTAGGCTTACATAAGTCGTCAAAAGCTATCCATTTGACATTACAAAAATTTTCAAAGCCGACTAGATCTCAGGTTTGCACAACCAACTTTTGTTTTTCTTATGACCGCCATATTGGTTTTTTATGTCGTTCGGTATAAATTAAATCAAGGAAACCAAAAATTAATATCATTCAAAACAAAAAATTTCAAAAATTGTGTTATTGTGTTATTCTTTTGAATTTTATTAATTTTTGGTTTCCTTGATTTAATTTATACCGAACGACATAAAAAACCAATATGGCGGCCATAAGAAAAACAAAAGTTGGCTATGAAAACTCTGAGATCTAGTCGGCTTTGAACATTTTTGTAATGTCAAATGGATAGCTTTTGACGACTTATATACCTAAGTCTACAAAAAAAAATTTATTATTTCCCAATAATAAAAAAGATATGGCTAAAATAAGAAATTTTGATTTTTCAGTTTTTTCAGGATATTTCAGCAACGACTGGAAATATTCGAAGAAAAAAAATTAAGATTCTCATTAAGCATTAAATTGTGCAACTTTTCTCTAATTTAACCGATCCTGTATCTCTTGCCGTTTCCAAGATCCCCATGTAATGCCACTTACACTGGACACACTGTATTGAGAAAATATTTAATTTGGAATTCATAAAGCCCTTTGGGTAGATAGGTCAATCTCAGCAAGGTAGAAATATTTTTTTATTATTTTCTGCTGTTTGTTGAAATAACATTTTTGCATTGTTTCGATGCATGGATACAGTAAAAATATAGTTTTCTACTTCGAGTTGTTAAATGGTTAATAATACTGCAATCCGTTAGATAGCATTGAGCCTTGAAAGTTGCTATGTTTTCTTCGATCGATGATACTCCTCTCATGATGTGTTTTATAAAGCAAACTGTATCATTTTGAAATCCCATTAATACCCCCGATCCCTCCGACCCCCTAATTTCCATTACTGAACATTAATGATTATTTTATTAACCACTGTTGTTTATCAATACATATACAGGGTGTTAGTAAATAAGCGCGACAAACTTCAGGGAATGATCCTACATAAAAAAATAATGACAGTTTGCTATATAAACGTATGTGCGCAAATGCTTCTTTTTCCAGATACAGGGTGTCATAGGTTTACTTAAAAACTAACGATTTATTTATTTACTCTGAAACCGGTCGAGATATGGAAATGAAATTTGGTGGGTTTCAAGAGGAAGTGATTGCGTATTTTTTGACATGCAATTAAGAATTTTATGTTCATCAGTAATGGTAACAAAATGGTACGCTACTGAAATTTTTTAAATTAAAAATTATATTTTAATTTCTCGTTCAATTTGTGATAAAAAACCTCTCTTGTCTTTCGTATAGAGCGCCATTTCTATGCAAAAAAATAAAAATAAAACGTCTGAAGGAGGTCATTTTCAACATTTGTTGTAGTTTCGCGCCTATTTAAATTTTTATTAGTGTTATTTTCTGTTATTGTTCTGGTTTAATGTTATTGCATTATATTATTAGAATTTTTTAAAGAAAACCTTTATGTCTTAAAACGAAGCATTTGCCCACATACATAGCAACTTTCATTATTTTCTTACTTTTTACTAACACCCTGTATAAACAGGGTTGCGACAATCTTCAGGGTTTGATTCTGCATGAAAAAATAATGACAGTTTGCTATAAAAAATCTCAGTGGGGTACCATTTTTTTTCTAAAAAAAATTGAAATCATTACCCGTATATGCGCGCATGTTAAAAAATGCGCAATCGCTTCCTCTTAAAGCCCACCAAAGCAAATAAATAAATCGTCAGTTTTTAAGTAAACCTAAAAATCTGGAAAACGAAGCATTTGCGCACATACGTTTATATAGCAAACTGTTATTATTATTTCATGTAGAATCACCCCCTGAAGTTTGTCGCGCTTACTTACTAACACCCTGTATATTATGATAATTTCTTACGATATGAAGGATTCTGTAAGAAGTAGAACAAGGATTTCGAATTGTTGAAATTACCCTAGCCAATCAGTGTCTTATATAGTTTCACATAATGTAGAGGAGCCTCATCTTGCTGTATGTACAGGGGGTCCCAACAGTAGTCCTCACCCCAAAAATGATGGCTAATTACAAAAATATTTAATTTTAAATTTTAAAAAAATATGTGAACCATATAGATCCTGTACAATCCTGATGAACCAGGACATCCTGTACATAGCGAGGGCCTATTCAAATAATTTTATATGAGGTTAAAATAAAATTAGTTGTCCATTATATTTTTCCTAAGATTTAAATAAATTTTACTCCATTAAAAAAACATTAATTTGCCATATTTTAAAGATTTTTTTAAATACTATAGGTACAGGGGGAGTCAAATTCGAGCTACATCATTGAGATCTCGGAAACTTATGAGATACGGACTCAGTTAAATTGGGGCAAAGTTGCTAAATTTGAATCTCGATAATGATCTGAGTACAAAATTTAGTTATCTCCGATAGTTTTTGAAAAAAAAAAACTGAAAAAATTTGAAATTTTTTAATTTTAAATTCCTGCCTAGTTGGCTCATTTGGAAAGATATCGAAAAACTGAAAGCACATTCTCACGGCCAGTTTTTTTAGCCATCAAACTAGGTAGGTAGGTACCTAATAAGATTGAAGGCTAAACGTTTCGAATTTCCGCTGCCATCATCATCAACTTAATTTCATAAAAAAATCAAAATAAAATCAATACGGTTCTGGGATAAATTTATAATAAATAATTTACTTTCCTTACAAAAGCATAGTCATGAAAATATGAATTTATTTGTTACCTTTTCAATGGAGAACCTTATGGATTTTTATAATTTTTTTCTTATGAAATTTACAAATTTCAGAAAAGAAAAGAAACTGAATAGAATAAATTAAGAGCACCATTTCCTTCCAAAATGAAGAAAAAAATCCATGTCCGTATTTAAAAAATAAAATTAACGATGGCAGCGAAAATTTGAATTAAGTACGCAATCTTATTACATATTTTGATAGTGCTAATTTCTGATAATTTTTAACTTGTTTTTGCGACCAAAAATCGTTACGCTTTATTATGGAGCAGCAGGTAAAAGCATCCCATAATACCTACAGCAAATGTTTTCCAATAGCTGCTGGTCATTAAAATTAATCAAGACTGTCTCTAAAAAAAATCCTGAGATAATATTAATAACTCGGTATATTAAGTAATGTTGTAACTTTGTATAAAAAACGCATTGATAAGTTTTTTCTTCACAAAAATGATTATTATTTTTGCTCCGTCCCTGCGTAACGTCCCTTTATGAACATATTTCTTTAAAAAAACACGGATAATTTTGAATTGTAAATAAATAGGTAAATGAATAAAAAAACACAGCTTTGAGATTTGCGGGAAACTGCCACTTTTCCTCCTTTTCCTACTTTCAGAAACATGCCAAATTTTTTTATAACCCCCTTTAATAACAATTAATCACACAAGACCGATTTCCTTACCTGAAGAAAAATTCTCTTCCGGGATTTTCCAAGGACACAGATCACAAGCACATAAAATCACTCAGAATCACTCCGAAACTCCGCGCACGTGTCGCGGGTCTGCTCTCTTTGACAGCTCGCGTTCTCGCAGGACCGCGCGAGAAGTGTGAATGGAGCTGCCAGCACTCCAGCAGCCGAAGCCGGATTGAAGCCGGACCAGCCGAATCAAGAACAGTCGAACAGACAACGGGAGCTGTCTTAATATTGCGAGTCTTCAACGCTTAAATAAACAATCTACTGTCACAACTCAAAATAATTATTATTTCAACGTTTTTCTGAAAGCCAAAGACCTTACATGATTAGAGTGCCTCTAATTCAAAAAGTGCCTAAACTTATAAAAACTCTGAGTTTTAATTTAATAATTTATTTCCTACATATATTCAGCATGATGGCTCCATATCATTTTCCATTAAAAATATTACACCAACGCATATTTGTGATTTTTCAGATACTCCATCTTTGCTAGAGCACAGTTTGATCACAGTTCTGATTAATTTATTCATCAGTAATCGAAGGACCAAAACACCGTCTCTGTTACCGGTGTCTCTAGAATTTTTTCTGGTTTTTACCCTACACCTACCTTGCCATAATCCATATTTCACATTTAACGTCCATGAGCTCTATAGCTAGGTTCACTTGTTTAGCCCACATGTTGCCCGCGGAGTAACCTTGCAGAATGTGTAGTAGGTGTCCGGGCCATACCTGAGGACACCGCCGTAAACACACAATGTCGTTCGCTAAAATCGTGCGCTGACAAGCAACTCGTCATGGAACTTATGGATGGTACTCTATACCGAAGTTTCAGATTCATCGTAGAAAACAATACATGTTGCCGGTGACTGTATTACTGCGTCTCTGCATGTTTATTTATAAATTTATTGTTTACTGACACTTTTATTATTTAGCGAACTGACGAAAATTTGTCCCAAACGACCGCAAAAAGTCGCGGTTGGAACGAATCAAGTGGTAGCCTTTTTCAGAGGTCAGTCGACTTTGGTCTCTAGTTTTTTCCTTAAACTGTGAAATAATTCGACTAATCGTATTATTTATTCATTTATGAATGAATCATAATTATTATTATCATCAAAGATTGTCATAATACTTATAAACAGCTGTTATTGATGGTAATTAATTCACTTTGAATTAATTCCAATGTACGCGATAGACTTCAAATTACTTACTCAGTTTTAGTTGATTCTTCAGCAGAATGCACAGAACTATAGGCTCTACTCTATTTGCATGCTTCTCTTCCACTCTGTCTCTATTCTTCTCAACCAGAAAAAAATGCTAACCTTGCGCCCCAGTAGATTTTTTGTAGATGCTTCTGGATACTTCTGTATCGCTCTAATTTTCTCACAAATCGTTCAGGATGTTTTGTGATTTTCATCGACAGGTCATAAGCTCAACTCCAGATTTCTTTCTTTGGTGTTATGGTGTTACATCAAATAGAAGAGTCGTTTCTTTCGTTTTCCCCAACCTGAAATAAATTGTTTTTGGGGTATTTTTTTGTTAACCTTACGCCTGAATAGATATTGGAACATGATTCTGGATACGCGTTTCTCCCAAACCGTTAAAAGTTTCTTTGTTGTTTTTTCCTCACGTACGTAGATCCCTCGACCTCAGCTCCAGATTTCCTTCTTTATAGGGCTGCCTCACTGATCTTTATCTTCAGCTTGAGATATTTATTTATCCTCGAATCTCAGTATATTCTACTCCTCAGATGTTTGCGATTGTATTTTTGGTTGTTATCTCTTTCTTGAGCAAATTGCGTATTATGCTATTTACTCTTGTTATTATTCACATAAGGGGAGATTTAATGAAAAATAATTGTCAGTGATAAAAAGTCATGTTGAAGATTGAAGACATACCAAAGAACAATCCGCATGGAATGCATCTACGAGACAATGCCCAATTACCATACAATGTTTCATATAATCATAACATAATAGTCGCAAGTGAATATTATTATGAATCTATCCATGTGTGGTTGATTCAGATATAACTTATGAATGTTTATTGATCCCATTATTGGTCAAGCAATCCTCTTGCAATTTTGTGTCTACATTAAAATGACTTGGGTACCTGAATATTATACCGAGTGTGCGTTTGCATGCAACTTTATAAAATGTTAACGTAGTTAGCCCAAAGTGTAACAAGTCCGCCTCTGCATATCCTCAGGAAAACCTCCACCGATCGAACTCGTTATCGCCATCGTGGATTCTTGACCGATTGCGTCAAAGGTGTGGGCTCTGGAGTCTATATTATAATCCTAAGCAAGTGTTTTGCGAAATGGAATTAACTTCAGTCTCGATCGTTTTATCCCTATAATACCCATCATCAACCGTGGTATTAATCGCCTTGATGGTGGTTTTTGCTGATTCAATTGAAGGGATATTTTTACCGCAAAACTTCATATTCTATCTATACAGGTCGCTCTGGTCCCTCCTCTTTTTACTGCTACCTCCCTTATATGTAAAGCGGAAGTTATACTGGTTGACATTGATTCATTCGTCATAGTATGTGAGATAGATATTCAGAAGTGTGTGATGACGAAGAGAAACGATGTAAAATTTTCGTGGATCGAAAAAATATAAAATGGCTTGAGGTGCAGAGTTTTCAAACCATCTGAAGCAGAGGTTTTGAAGATTCCTCAGGTCGTTAAGAGAGTATCTGGTTGGAAAATCAGACTGAAGAAAGATTCACGAAGCTACCATGCATGCACTGTGATGAGCTAATAGAAGCAAATTTGACAGAATTAAGAGTGTAAACAAAAAAAATGTAGGAGAAGAACCATACTCCCCTTATTATCTTGGTCAAACTAATTGACCGTTCTTTCAGTGCTCAGCACATGTTAAAAGCTCAAATTCCGCGAACAAACCGCAGGAAGAGATCAAACAATTCAAAGAAGAGATAAAAACTTATCTGAAACATTGGAAAGAAAATCTTCCTGATCGTAGGACACAAACCAAAAGTTGCAAAGGGAAGAAAGAAAAGATTGGATTGAGGGAAGGAACGAAAGAGACAACTACATCGTCTTATTCTGGAAAAATAAATTGTTAGAACCAATTGAATGCTGTCTTGCTTGTAAACCGAAAACTTAGAACCGTTAGAACTTCAAGAAAGGTCAACCTTGATTCAGATATTCGTCGAGGCACAACATAAAGAGTTCCACTTCTTCCTCAGTAAGTGCCCTTATGTGTCTCTCTCATCAGATGTTGGAACAGCAGGACAATTGGTCTGTCTGCAGCTTGGGGCTACCTTCTAATCTTTCTTTCAGCCTTTTGAGTCCATTCTTTAACAGCGTTGATTAGAAGACTTAGAAATACAGGCTTTGGTTCACAAAAGTTTTGCGTAATGATTTTCTAGCTCATTACACGCTACTGCAGCATTTTTCCGACGAGTCGAACCGCATACAATCTACACTTTTTTTTTGCCAGGCATCATTTCTAGCGCCTTGATACTCCTGGATCGCAGAACTAATTCTGCAAAATCCTAGCGCTTTGGTAAGTGGGGGCCAACACTTAATTGACTTTAGCGTCATGCAGAATTCTTTACACTTGGAAGTTATCAGATGATTTATTTTAAAAGTCTTTGACTTTGGGGAATCCTTGCCATGTAAAGGGGTTTCATAGCTACGACACTTCCATGCGTCCCTTATAACTTAAACCGCGCAAAAACATCTCAAAGACTACCAATCTAGTTTTAATGTTACACTTACCATGTTTGTGCTAGCCAATAACAGAAAGCAGCAGTGAAAAAAGGTAAAAAGAACGATTTGAATATTTTTCCATTTTTCCAAGAAAGGCAACTGATTGAGAAAATTAGGTACTCATCACAAAGTCAATGTGGGAGAAAATTACCCTAATTGACGGGAAAAACCTAACTGCCCTAATTGACCCCAATTGTCAGCAAGACCAATAAAACATGACTGACCTAATAGAGATCAAGAAGACTTCCAAGGACAGACAGAAAAATATTTATGATTGGAGAAGACATTCAATTTATTATGATCTGTTGCTTAAAAATCATCATAAATCGAATCGAGAAGCAAATCAAGGAAAACCATGCAGGAGACTTTATGAACATCCCTGCGATAAACTTGACCAACATTCTTGCGCTTCTTATGAATTTGTTCTAGCCAGGTTGGTATATTTTTTTTAAGATTTCGATGTGCTTGTTGTAATGAAAATTCAAAGCTTACTTACTTGCGACTTGATTATTTTAAATCTATTTGCAAACTAAATTCTAAAAAGCATACCGCTTAAAAAAAGACTGAAACATTAATTAATATTACCTTTTTAGATGCAGGTAAGTAAAGTAAAGCGAAATTTATGATTTATGACTCTCTAGGTTTCTAATAACATGCATACCCTTGACCATGAAGAACTGCAGTCGGAGACTGAAGATTACTTTTATTTACTCCACTCAATAATAAGTTAATTTCACAGCTATCATCTGCCATCTGCAGAATACGCCGAGCCGAGATAATGGCAAGTGAATCGAGCCGTCATAAAATAAAACGTCAAAGACAAGGCAGACATGAAAGCAAGAGGATGTTGGAAAGATTTAATTTAACTGCCTCATAAGTGTTGTCATTAATTATTTAATAATAATTAAATATGAAATTTTACCTACTTACTGATCTAAACTAAATAAAAAAAAAACACACATAATATAGGAAAATATTTTATTGACACAAACAATAATTAATCTTTACAGTTTCTTACAGGTCCTCAGTTAATGACTAGATTTTTTGGTAAATTAGCATTATTAATATCGCTTCTTACTTTGGTCAACTTCGACCTCTTTTTCAATAACCTTCACTTTCACGTACGACACTATCAAATTTATCAAATTAACAACATAAGTAGAAACACACACTACACAAAAGTCATACAAAATAAAGTAAAGAATGTAAGCGAAGTACAGGGAAGCAAAATTGGAAAGAAAGAAGAGATATAACGAGAGCTTGCTCAATAATTTATTGCTTGATTGCACTGAAAAAAAAAAGATCGGTGTCAATTAATTATGTACTAGCAATAATAGGAAAATAAAAATCGCAAGGTGTGTGCAGGTTGTAACTCCAAATTCATACTCCAAAATGAAAAAGGGTTCTAGTCACTTAGGCTCGATTTAGGGTAAAAATGGAAAAGGCTCCAGTCAATTCCTGGAGCGGTCTAACGGTCTAACCCATCAAAATGGGAGAGACCGGTTCTCCGGAGAGACTTTTCACTAACGAATGCAATACACCTTGCCATATTTATTTCATATCACAACTATTAATATTTATATTATCTTACCTAACAGAGCCAACAGACTGTAAAATATAATTCCCAATAAACTGTTTGGTTTGTGGAAGAAAGATCCTTCGCCGAAAATACCGAAGCCTTTTCCATACCTGAAAAAAAAAACAGTAATAGCTAAAGTATAATTTAATAAAAGCTCTTCAGCCCGATTAAAGTATCAAGTATCAGTAAAGGCGTCGTACGTTTATGATAAATCATTCATCGCTCGGGTTCCATTCCATCAACATCCAATTTATCAATCAGAGCAGTGTAACCTGAAGGGTCTAACTAGACAACCATACATTGAAACTTTGTTATTATTGTTATTATTATAATGATCGATTACAGTAAATCAATGTTGAGTTTATGATTATGATGCTTTGACAGAAATAATGTTACTGTTTGATGACGTCATCGTAACGAGCGTAACAGCACAAGCGTCTGAAGACCGAGGAGAGTAATGACGAAACGAAGTGACGTTTCACTTATATTACTGAGAGTTCGCCGACCTAATTAGGACAGTTACGTGACCTACGAGGGTAAATTAAAATAATTAACATGCGATCGGTTCCAATTCCATTAAAATATGCGATTATGGATTCAAGGGACAAATTTTTTTTTGTGGAACATCTGCAGTTACCACTACTTTCAAATGATTTGGTTTGTTCCATCAACTTCTCTCCTATTGACCACAAGGTGTCACTTCCCAGATTCCACAGCTCCTGCAGTTACTATGGTATGGAGATGGTGGCAAGATATTATGCATCCCTAGTGACTATTTCACCATTACCGCACCATGGGGGATATACTCAAACCTTCCCACCTGTTTCTAAAGACCGCCAGAACGTATTCAAACTGTCGAAGCCGGTCAGCTCTCCAACTAGTAGCCGAAATTGCTCCCAGTTCAGTTTTCTGGGTCCTTTCCATCGGGGGTCCCGCCCGGGAAATTTGAGAAAAATTCTCATTTATGTAATAGTGCTAGTTTTTATTGTTTCCTTTTTGGGGACCATGTAGAAATATTTTTATTCAGACTCCGACCTGACTTTGCACGTTCCAAGTCAGTCCGATCTGTTTCTAAAGACCAGAAGATATTTTCATAAGAGGGGTTCCATTTATTTTTCTTGTAGTGCTATGAATGGTGCCTTTACCCTAAAGATTTCGAGTCTGGACTGCTGGGTTCTCCCTCATATCCTCGTAAGTTGTTCAGACTGTTATAGCCGGTCAGCTCTCCTACTGGTAGTCGAAGCTGCTCCCGGTTTGGTTTTTTGGGTCCTTTGAAAAAAAATTCTCATTTATGTAAAAAAAGCTGTTTTTTATTAATTCTTTTTTTGGGGACCATCTAGAAATCTTTTTATTCAGACTCAGACCTGTAGTAGTAGTATGGTGGGTCGGGGTGGTGCACCCCAAGCGACTAGGTCACCAAGGGCCCTTTTCGCCGTACCCGAACCATGGTGATAGGAGTTTCATTTCTTCCTCTTGTAGCTCCTCAGACCCAAAAATGTTGAGCCTGAGGCTGCTGTATACTTATACGCCTATATAATGGTAGGAGTCCTCATCATCCATTCCGCATTTAGAGCAGACCAGGTCCTGAGTAATCCTAATAACTTGTAGATGTCTGTTCAGACTGCTGTGACCGGTGAGAACCCCGACTAGTAGTCTGAGTTCTTTTCGGTTCATTTTGAACGTGCTGGTCCATCTGTTTCTGATCAAACCAGCCAGAAACAGCCTGGCCTGTCTGCAGCCTGATGCTGTTTGCCAGTGATTCTCTAGACCCTTGCGAGTCCATTCTTTTATAGCTTCTTTGAGAAGTTTTTTGGTCAGACCCAGTACAGCCTCTGGTCCACAAAAGGTTTCCCTGGTCACGAGCTTCGCGTAGTGGTCTGCTAGCTCATTGCCTGGTACACATGCAGTGGTTCTCATTGCACCTGTTATTAACAAACTGGAGAGCCGTTGAAGTTTAGCTGGCCTGTTTGTGACGGTTTTGTTTATAGTTGTTTTCCACCAGACCACCGAACCGTAGCTGATTCTTAGTCTGATGATGGCCGTGTATAACCAGTGCATTCATTACCTTCGGTTTTAGTCCCCACATCTTGCCTATTACCCCTCTTAGCTGCCATAGAGAGGTCACAGTTTTTGCGACTATTCTGTCAATTTATGGTATCCAGGTCAGTTTTTCGTCTAGTACCGTTCCGAGATATTTGGCCTCCCCACTAAGAGTTAAGAGTTTGCCCAACAGCCTGGGTGGTTTAAATCCTCTTTTTTTTCCCTTCTCCTTGTAAAGAGGACCATATCGGTCTTTCCAGGGTTGATGGTCAGACCGGCCTCTTCACACCATTTTTCAATTATCTTGCATGCACTCTGACCTGACTTTACACGTTCATGCGAATTTTGATTGCAATTTTTTTCTCAAAGTCCTGGAACACCAAGTCAGCCATTCTGTGATGTTCGAGATGATGCTCCATTGACATACAGTGAGGACAATTTATTGCCGTTAACGCGAAAAATGACAATTTGCAGACCGCCGTTCCATATCCAAAGGTAACAGAAGTGGCAGCAAAACGGTGCTCATAGACCAACGCATGACGTAGTAATGCGTAAAATCAAAACAGTGGCGGATTTATACTTCTGCCGCTTAGGAGCTATTAGAAATTTGACGGCCCCTCCGGTAGCCGCTCGTGAGTTTTAGATATGCAGTTCTACGCGAATGAAGTTGATCGCGTTAGGGGGGGGGGATCAAAATAAGAAACTTTTTTCAATATTTAAGGAGTCAATTTCTCAATAGGTCGGTACAAAGTTGGTATAGATATACAGAGGGTACCTACTTGCATTCTGGCTTGTGTCTTTGCGTCTTTGGTACTTATTTTTGCAGAATTTTGCCGCTCCTGGATTTTGCCCCTCTCCCCTTTTTTAAACTATTACCGGTCCTGGCCAGTATAAATTATTGCTGTTAAATTATTTCTTTAGAAGTGGGGCACGGTTCTTTTTATTCCTGCTACCCTGGTACGGGATATTTTTCGAATAAAAGTTTTATAAGGCTAAAAATATACAGGGTGTATTCCTCTCATAAATGTAAGTTTAAAAAATAAGTTTCAGCTCAAAATGACGTTTCGTTTATAAGATACAGGGTGTCAAACTTTAAAAAATATAAGGGTTTTTAATAGTGCGTCGTATGGGAAAAGCTAAAGAATATTTTTTGGTTCTAAATTCCAATGGCTAACAAATAACGTTTTCGTATTTGCAATAAAGTCAGTGGCGTGAAAGACAACGAGAAAAAAGTGGCTACAGCCCCGAATATTTAATTACTGACATTTTTTGAGGAAACTCAAATATCTCAATAACGGTATGCCGCATGAAAAAAAATAGGGAATACTTTTTGTTCTAAAATGTATGTGTAATCGAATAACGGTTTTCTAATTAGAAAAAAGTTAGTGTCGTAAAAGATAAGGAGGGAAAAAATAAAAAGCCCTGAATATCTACGCCACTGGAAGACATCGATAAAATCTGAAATAGCCAAATTAAAGGCCTTTAATTGTTTGTTTATCGTTCATGCCAAGTATCAACAAAATCAGTTTACATTTACACGAGTTGTAACCAAAAACTCTTATATTTTTTTAAAAGTTTGACACCCTGTATCTTTTGAACGAAACGCCATTTTGAGCTGAAACTTATTTTTTTTAACTTACATTTATGAGAGGAACCACCCCTTCAAGTTTGGCCCTGCATGTCTGATAAACCCTGTATATAAGGCTTTTTTTTAATGAACAGGCTTTTTCGAAACATTTTTTCAACAGTTTCGAATAATATTCAAATATAATAATTTAATAACAACACAGAAAAAAATCGCAGAGACGAATAAAAAAATAAAAGGTCTGTGTTGGTGATTAAGGGTGTCTTCGTTACTCCATCCCTCTCCCCAATCATGAAGATGTTAATTTTAAGCAACAAAGCGCATGATTTTTTTATGATAATTTGTATTCAACCGCTCACACTGATAACTGAACGCGCTCGCTCAGAGACACAGATCACAGTTGCGTGATCTGTTGACGGGACGGGGCAACTTTAAGCTGTTTACGCTTTGCAGCAATAATAAACTGTAGCAATCTACCTACAAGGTTGTTACGACGCCGCCTAATAATAACCGCAAACACCAGGCAATAAAAGATATTTGCAGTGCAATGTTGCCACATATTATTATGATTTGAATAATGAATAGCTGAAGCTGAGGTTAATAATTAATAATAATGATAATAATAACAACCTTGATCCTTGATGAGATGGATTTTTCGGTTTACCGGTTTTTCTATTAAATTCGTTTTGATAATAATAAAAAAATAATAACGCGTAGAAAAAAAATATAGGTAGGTAGGTACTTATAATAGGGTAATAGAAACTTACGGTGATTTGAAAGCTTTGGAGCAGCTCATATGTTCGCTGATGTCGCAGAAAGCCTCATGGTTTTCGTTTTGTTCCAGCTGGAATTCAACCACATACGCATAAATCGAAAGGCCCAGTCCCAGGAAGCAGGACACAGTTAAACAGGTGTTTAAAAATTTAGTCGACGACATGATTTGACCAAAACCGCTCGCTATAACCTGAAAATTTTCGAACAGCTTGACGGAACTATTTTTATTTACTTTCGTGTTGCTCTGCGTTTGGCTCTGATTTGCGGCATTGCCACTACCAGTACCGCAATTCCCCGCTTGAAAATTTGGACTTTGTTTACGTGAACGCAGAAGAAATCGAAATCTGCTCATTACGTTACGTAGGATACGATTAAATAAGTGATTAAACTTTTAATAAGAATTAAGAAACGAACGTAACGCGTTCGCATGGTAACATCATTGGAACGTTTTATTTATTTACTTTCGATCACTTTGTTGATCACATTCATGAGATTAACTAAATAAAATAAAACATCAAATGTGTGTAAATAAAACGTCAATTGTTTTGAAAGATTACCAACGTGATAAAGATTAAAAGATTAAAATAATTTTAATTAGTCTGTCGTTGGGAAAATATTGATTAGGGTGGCGCCATCTAGCAATGATCTTATAATCAGTTACAGAAATCTGCTTGTTACAGATAATTCAGCTGTAGAAATCTTCTAAGCTCATGAAGTGGGAGTCAACCTTTAATAGCAACAGAGAACTCTCATCAGAGATGGCGCCACAATAAAATAACTATCAAAGCAACAATTTAAATTATTTGAACTTCTAAATTTGAACGCACATTCTGAACGCACCTAAAATTTCACAATTCTTTGACGTTCGTTAGTACCATACACGATACACATATACACGGTATGCCGATTGCAGTTACTATTTTGGTAATAATTACTGCGCATTGACGTCATGTGGTCTTATTTTGACTTAAAGTTTTGACAAATACCTTAAAATATTGCGTATTTGGTATTAATCGCGGCGAGATTGTTTATAAAATAAATGTCAAATTATATTGCTTCCATCCTTTTTGCTTGTGTTTTTCTTTGTGCTAGATTTATTATAGAAAAATCTTTAATTTTTTTTCGAAAAAAGTAAAATAAAATTTTTACAATTTTTTCAAATGTTATTGATTTTTGATTTTCATGATTTTTTTTTGTACCAAACGACATAAAAAACAATATGGCGTCTATAAGAAAAACAAAAGTTGACTATGAAAACTCTAAGATTAAGTTGTCCTGGAAAATTTTTAAAACGTTAAATGGATAGCTGTTGCCGACTTATGCAAGCCTACAAATAATTATTTATTTATTCTTGACAATAAAAAAGATATGAGCAATCTCATGTGTAATATTTGATCCACGTGACATCACAAGACCGGAACGCAGCTTGCGCGTCATCGTCTATCGGCATACCGTGTATATGTGTATCGTGGTACCATAGAGACTAGAGAGGTCCAAGTTCTTGAAAATAAATCATATTACATTTCATTCCAGATGTTTTCAAATTACAGTTGTCTAAGGAATGTTAATTTTGAATGATGTTGGTACCCTTTTTAGTGGTTGTTACTTGTTTCTAATCAAATTTGACGTCGATTGTATATTATTTGAGCTACTCTACGCTGCCAAAAAATAGTATTTGATTCTCTATTCAGCTGTTTTTTCAGTTTCAAAATTGGTTCCGAAATAACCAAGAAACGGTTCATCATCTTTCTTCATCTTCTTTTATTTTTTTAAATTTCCCCATAAATCAGAATTATAAAAATAAATTATTTGGACTTGAATAATTATAATAATGACTATCACCTACCTACTTATTGTTAAAAACTATGACTAAATTGTTGATAAATTTTGACAGCTAAAGTTACAGTTCAGATAAAAAGTCATGACCGCCTTGATGAATCTTTTCTTGGTTATTTCTCAACCAATTTTAATTCTGAAAAAACAGCTGCATAGAGAATACTACTTGTTTTGAAACTATTGAAACAAGGCGCTATTAATTTTTTTAAGGGTGAGGGCTATCTTGAGGGATGTTGAAGTGGGGGTTGTTTTCATGCTGTCAAGTTATACAGCTTTAAAAATTATAATAAAATCCCCTTTATTCGGTTCGATTATCTCAGCCTGTATATGAGATATGGTCTGGTCAATTAAGTCTGGGACACCCTTATCTATCCATGGTCTGATGTTGGTTATTGAGGATCTTTGTCTATCTGTCTGCTGATATTCTCTCTGCTATTTCCTCTCTGTCTATTTTCCTCATTTTCCAAAAATTTTCTTGGTATCGTTCCCGCTTATTGAACAAATGACGCATGTCTCGAGATCTTTTGTAAAATGTATAGACTGAACTTATATAGCTATATATTCTTCAACTTTGCGATTACGTACTGAAACCATATACACCTATAATAATACTTCTATATTGCTAGCGCCAGTAAGTGGAAGTGCCACGGACACATTGGGACAGCAAACGACTATCTCTATCTGTTTTTTAGAGTACTCGGCCTGTTGTGCGCAAGCGTGACGAGTCAGGTGGTCGAATCGGATGGCTTGTAGACGTGTTCAATTCTCGGACATGCGCATAGGACTCGAGGTACATTTGACGAGATAAAGATAGAAATATATGTCTGCACCGTCGTATTTCCCTCCATCTCCAGACCCCCACTAGCAAGATAGTAGAAAATATATGACTGAAACGGTAATTTTTTAATAAGGTATGTAGAAAAGTGGGTTATAAAATAAATATTCTAATCTAATCTATGATAAGTTGATAAGTTAATCAACGAGGGACTCTTTTGACCTACTTTCTGATGTATTTTTTAAGTACACGTACATTTAAACATTGAGTATTGTTTGATCCAAACTGGTTGTATACTGAAGCAATAATACGTGATAGAGAATTCAATTTTTATTTAAAAATTATAGATTTTTTTTATTATTCTGAAACTTTAAAATATATGATACTGCGCTGATTCCCTCTCTACGCATTAAGTTTTATGACGTCACCGGATCTCTTAACTGTCACTTTAATTACCATTCGGTATGAATAGCATTGAATTTAGGAAGTGTGGTGCGTGTTTTAATTACAGATTTTATTTTATCATTCGATAGGCAAGAACTGTTGAACAATAATTGTGCTGGTGTACAATTATTATTGTAATAAAACACCGATAATGTGATGTTTTTTTTCGTTTTCAGAGTGATCTTGAGTGTTATCAAAGCCATGGCAGCATGCGTTTTCTCGTGAAGACAAAATAAATGTCAGCAAATGGCAGAAAACATTTTAAAGCAAGATAATGTGTTCGTAATATCCGTCATGAACTGTTAGGATATACAGTGAAGAGATGCCAGGCAGATTAATTCTGAATACTTCAGAATCTATTTCAAGGAATCGAGGATTCGTGAATTGAACTCGTTCTGTTCTGGTTAACAAAATCTTAAGCGAGTCGACAAATCAAGATAAACACTTGAAGAAAGCCTTCAAAAGCGAAATTCTTCCATCACAATCAATATAGATTCAAATTTCTCGCGCCTATGAGAGCCGGTGACGTCATTGCGCCGATTTGACGAAGCCTTGCGCCGTCTTTATGTCATTGTATCATGATTCTGAATGACTAGTAAAGTGTATGAAAGGAAAGTCTTGCATTGAAAGTCGTTGCAAATGTGAATTGTCCATAAAAAGTGTCAAAAAAGTAAAAAAATCTAGATTGAAGACATGAAGATTTTAAATTAAATAATAAAATATCTCGAAAACTACAAGCGATAAGTAAAACATTTTCTGAAATTATTGATCAACAAAAAATGCGCAGCTTTTTCCTAATTTAACAGACTGTTGCCCGTATTCACAAACGATAATTTCCTAAATAATTACGTAATTATTTAAATGAGTGAGATGGAGATATGCAGTTTTTTGGCAATAGAATGAGATGGGGATAATTGATTACGTAATTATTTAGGAAATTATCGTTTGTGAATACGGGCGTATGTCTGTATCGAGATATAAACGAGAATACCCAGATTAGGTCTCGAAAAATGGACATCCTGTATAGTGTAAATAATAGATAAGTGTAAATAAAGGACTGGTAAAGTGAAAAATCTGAGGTTAATTTACATTAAAACAAAGCGTGTATGAAGAGCAATGTGAATCCGAATTAACAAACTGGACTATTCTTTCACTATTACTATTTTTTTTCTATTTCAGAAAATATTGACTACAAAATGACTCTACTACCTTTGGTTCATGTGCGCTACATAATATTTTAGCATTATTATGTAGGTACTGCTTGCTTAGGTACATGTTATTACCTGAATAATCATAAAAACCGCGAATATAAAGTAATGTGACAGCAGCCGATGAGTGCCCCACAGCCGCCATCTTTAAATTAGTTTAGTTATTATTAGATTGTGATATTATGTAGCAGGCTTGGTAACAGTGCAGTTATTTCGTATAGCAGTTATTTATTTATTAATTTCTTTCAGCTTTTATGTGTACCTAATAATAGTTGACACAGTATATATTGATTTTTATTTAAAAAAATTAATCGAAATGGACATTTTTGGTTGTAGTAAAATTATACATGGTGCGTATCTTTATATTGCGAAAGAATTTAAAAGGCAGATACTTTGGTCAAAAAAAACTTATTTCTATCAACGTGTGTCCGGAAATGCACCGACTTTGAGATACAGGGTGATAAAAAAGGTTTTTTTTTCACTGGCATATGAAAATAAATTAACTAGAATTTCAAAATAAAATATACAAAAGCTGAGTTCTGTATCTCAGACAGTTCTTGAGATATCTTCAAAAAACTGGAAAAATAATGTTTTTATTTCTTATTGATTATATTCCAATTATTAGAGCTTTTTGGAATTATCAAGGTTATTATTCGTAAGTGTTGAATTATAATTCATACTACCCGGTTCTTGTCCAATCACAGCTACTCGCAATTCATAATACGCGCTCGTGAACCAATCAAAAGCTGTATAAATTTAATTAAACAGAGCAAAGCTGTGAATAGGAACGATAACAGACATTTATCAGAATCCACGCGTGCGCCGTCGGTACTCGGTACTGGAAGTTATTCCAAACAGTAAAATAAATATAAAAATATTTTGATTAAAATTTGTTTTTTATTGGTGCATTTTGGACTGATGTTAATGGGAATTTTTTTGTTTATTTTTACCAAAGAATTTTTAGGCTTTAAATTTTGTCGCAATATTAAAGATACACCCTGTAAATTATATCTGCATAAATCAATAAAAATACTACTGAAGAATTTAATTTTAATCATATTTATATTCATCACTGATAGCGATTTGAAGAGAATAGCAGTCTAGTATTATTTATTACCAAGAAATATAATAATTTTTAAGCATGTAAATAACCAGACCCCTAATTCTCGCACGTACGGACGCTCATGAATAAATAATAGCTCAACGTTCCTTTCAGCTGACGTTCCGCAAGCTGTTGCTTGGGGGAATCGCGTTTCGTCGGTTGGCAGTATCGACTGTCTGCGCTAGTTCCCGAAACTCACCGGCAGGGCGCGCGTGTCAATCTCGACATTTTACATTGTATTGACTGCGGTGTCGTGTTCTTTGTAAATATTGTTTGTTGTTTATCGCGCGTCGCGGTCTTTAATTGTGCCGATAAGGGTAAGTGTGTGTGCTGGAAGTGCGTGCGGGGCGTCGCGATGCCCGACTGATGCGAACGAACGGCGTCCGGCCACCGAGTCGGCCATAAGAGTCGCGTAAGTGCTGGTGTGTCGTACTGCATGGGGGTGCCACGGGGAGGAGAGCCATGGACGTCGAGGTGAAGCAGAGGAACAGGAGGAGGAAACGCGCCCAGCGCATGCAGGAGATTAAGGCGAGGGAAGGAGACAGCGCGGACGACGAGGACGCCGTCCGGGTGAAGCCCCCCAGGCCGCCGAACCGGAGGAAGAAGAGCAAAGAGCCGCTCGCCGAAGAGGACATCATAGACGGGTTCGCTATCTTGGCGTTCAGGAGTTATGAGGATCTCGAGGTGAGTTTTCTTTTTTTCCATTTTGCGAGCAAGTTGTTTTAGTGTTATCGGTGAATGCGACCCTCGAGTGTCGATCGTTCGGTCGGGAACGGTCTCCCTTTGTTACGTCCACCCTTGGAACTCGTCTGTGTCTGGCCCATCTGCGAGTTGTTAACGGGCTCGAGGGAGAATAATCCAAAACGTCGGATAAGATTCGCATTGATTACGTTCGGAAAACATGGAAAAACATGACGAGACGAGACCGAGAACTAACAACTCTCCACTAGGTACCTACCTACTACTAGTCCGCTACTTGTAATCATTTTTTGACGTTTTATTTTACTCTACTACTCCAAGTTAAGTGAGCGGAATTGGAATTTATCTAGAGTGGTTTTCAAATAAATTTATACACTTTTAATGATGTCATGGATGGAATAAACGACTTCACGACCTATCAGTGATAGTGTGTTAGTTGGCATTGGTGTTTCTTTTATTTGTGACTTTCTGTCATTTGTTTCTTAATTAGAACGAATCGGAGATTTCGTTATTTGATACCTATGTGACAGTCATTTTCTTAAATGAAATATTGAACTGTCAAATTTCAATCATTATTATTTGATTGTCGTTTTGGTTTGTTGTTTTATGAAGAACGGAAATGTCAAAATGATAATCTGAATTGATTTCTTCTTTTTTTGATTCATTTGTTTTTTTTTTTTTAATTATAGAAATGTCAACTAAGCAAGCGTTTTTTTCCAAGGAATTTACCCCTTTTTGTTATATTGAATAGAAAGAAGAATAAGGCAATTCGCACTATTGGCAGTGAACAATGAGACATGTCTTTTTATTTTTTATGAAAGATGTCAAATTGGTTCCTCCTTAGCGATAACTCGATCGATATATTGCTACTATGACAGTCATTTGTTTTTTTTAGGAAAGACGAAAAAATGTCAAATGACAATTGACAATCGAAGTGATTGCTGCTTGATTATTGAATGTCATTTTTTTAAGAATGGTAATGGTAGAGAAATGCTCGGAGAAATGTCAACTGCTAACCGAATCTAAGCTTTTTGATTAGGTTAAGAATGAGAAAATTCGCGGTGAACAATGTGGCAACACTTGGTAGGTATGAAAGTTAGAAATCGAGATAGAAATGGACGAAATTCTTATTATGTAAGATTGGAATGTCAAAATGTTTCCTTCTTGATGATTACTTAATGCGAAAGTCATACTTTTTTTAAGAAACCTCAAATGACAATCAATTGTTCTAAGAAGAAGAAGAAGAAGAGTACCTAATCGATTTGATGATCATTTTTGTTTTATAAGATCGATAGAAGTGTCAAATGACAATCCAATTGATTGTTTCATGATTAGGTATTCGAAAGGAATAAAACAATAGACAGATCTTTCCTGTAAATTTGCGTAATTTTTATTTTTTTAATCTTCTTTGAGAGCTTAAGAATTAATTAATTTATAACAAATTTCAACCAAATCCGCGCAAAAAACGTATACGTAATTCTACTACTGTCTTGCTTTTTTTTACTTCATAGACCAGCTCATAGATTCAGACAGTAAAGACCATTGCTCGGACCATTGTCTTAGTTTTTTTTAGGCCCGGTGCAATGGTTTTAGGAGGCTTTTGACTTATTGTAAGTTAAGGAGGTCATGGGAGGGTTAGGGACAGGGGGCGCAGACACCTACCGGAAAAAACGTGCCACTGGATGGCGAAAATTTTGTCGAATTGGTGATTCTGAAAGCAGAAAGTTCTTTTTCCTTTTCTTGGCTTTTTTCACTTATTTTACTCGCACCCAGTGGGACCCCCGAGTTGCGGGATCTCGTTCAACTGCGCCGTAGGTTCCCAGTGAATCCGTCGTTTGGAGCTGGTGGGCGGATTACATTCAAAAATTCAAAAATGAGCAATTTCGTTATTATTGGGTTTTCGACAGTAAATAATGAAAAAAATTTATATACAGAGTGTCCGGAAACATTTCCTAAGAAAGATATACGCGTTCAAAGTTTCAAGAATTTCATTCTAAAAATTTATGAAAGGATAAAAATAATAACTGAACACCTTACGGTAAACACCCTGTATATAAGAATTATTAGTAACCATAGCCTCCGTTATTATTTTTTATCTATTTTTATCGTTTCATAAATTTTTTAAATGGAATTCTTGAAACTTTGAAGGCTTGAAACTTTCTTAGGAAGTGTTTCCAGAGCCGGACACCCCTGTATATGATTTTTTTTCATTATTTTAGTCTGAAGAATAAACCTGTGAAGTTTGGCCAACCTTACAGTAAACACCCTGTATTGTAGATGAGCGGCCAGCCGCATTGTCATTACATTTCATTTTCCTTGTAGTTTCATAATTTTTTGTCGAGTTTTTTGTAGTTAATTTTTATGTGGAAATGACCTTTAAATTCTAAAGGGACCAGGGAGCGAAGTGGGGAGGCGGGTGGGGGGGGGGAGGAAGTCAAACTTACACAGGAGAACGATTTATTTGTATCGCCGTTCCCAAACCAACGGCATGGTAAAATTTTCAAAAAGACGTCAATGGGCCATCTCAATGATGGTAAATTACAGTTATAGCTGAGCAAATATTTCCCTTATTCAATTATTATTACAATAATTGAATTATTATATTATTAATATACAATTATTACCAATTTCACAAAACAGACTTTCACTAGTACCAGGATACTCCTAGAGACCCATCATACCATGTTTTTATGTTCGCATACTAATCATCTCGCTAATCATACTATCTCATAGTAGGTATACCTAGAATGCCTAGGTACTGAACGCTGATCTATACAGTGAGGACGTTTATTATAATAGCCCCCCCCCTGACCTTCAATTATTAACCGAATGAAACTTAGAACTTAACAAAAACAACATCAAATTTCAATAATTTTCTTATACTTTTTGGCGTAAAACTGATCTGTCAAATATCAAAGATGCCGAAAATTATGTCATCACTGACATAAAGACTGTCAAAATTGACAACCAGCATATTTTTTGTGCGAATAATTGAGATACCATTTAAAAAATTGAGTTAAAAAAAAAGTTGACAGCGAGTGCAACGTCATCTTTGGCATTTGACAGATTAGTTTTTGTTTCAAAATTTTATCTTATTCGGTTAAAAAATTAAGGTCATTGGGGGACTATAATAAACGTCGTCAGTGTATAATGAATGACCCTCGGAATGACCCAATTTTTCTGTTGCTTTAAACGCGAGTTTAAACGTTATGTAGCTATTAGATTAGTAGGCTGAAACAATTTACTTTTTACTTTTTTCAAATAAATATTAGTATTTCAAATAAATAATTCAAATAAATTTAAACCTATTATTTAGCTCTTTATTTTATAAATCCGAAAAGCAACAACACCCGAGCCGGCACCATAGGTAACTGGGTCTGAGATTAAATTCCAAAAAGATTCTGAAAATTTTTGAAAACTCAGAAATTGCACGTTTGATTTGATTTTTTATATAAAAGTGAAATAAAACCTAAGAATGATTAGGCGTGATTAGGTAGGTAAAGTAAGGTAAATACGATTATTTTTTACATTGATGCTGATGGCACTTACATTTTATAATCTGTAGGTATCTATCTAGAAAATCGATACACAGATTTAACTTCAACTTGAACATAAATTAACTTGGCAAACACTCATCAAACTTACAAGTAGAAGCTCATAAAACTAAACTTAACTCTAAATTATGTACTCAAAGTGATACGAAACTGATATCCGTTCCTTTCTTCTTTCTTGACAATGGAAAAGACTGTTAAAACCGTTTAAAAGTTTTGAAACATTATCTTTTTTTTCTGTCCAACAATAATTACATACTACTACAAAACACTCCCCCACCGAAACTCCCAAGTAATCCAATCCTCCTACCAACATATATTGCTTTTCAGTGCTCTGTTCTTGGAATACACCTGCTACTTGACATTTGACAACCATCAATAGGTAATTGGGGTATTTTTTCGGATATTTTCTTCTCAAAAAAGCTCTCATTCTCAAGCGCCAAAGTTCAATTTCGCGCTCGAGATGCATACAACATTTTCAAGTTTTTCTAAAGCGAAATAATCTTTATTTGAACCGCGGTTGGCCATGAAAAATCAGTTGATTTCACCTGGTACACTCTTAAAAAGTAATTCATTTTGACAGTGGATGTGAGCCAGGCTGTCTTTTTTTAGTCGAGTTTTTAGCTTTTATATTGACCGAAGTTGGTCAATGGTTGTTGAAAAAATATTTAAATTTAGGGGAATTTTTTTACCTCGTATCCCACCAGTTTCAGAAGTGTCTCAAAACGCAATACTAGAAAAAATATAAATTTTCTCAGGTTTTTGTTGCTCTCTTTATGAACAATAAACACGTTTGATCTTTATAAGTCATGCAGCCTTGAAATACTCCACTTATCATAAGCTTCTCGGCCGTTTTAGTGTATATGTATAGTTCCTTGAAATAATCATCAGGCAGTTATATGGAACAAATTGACAATTTTTTTCTTGCAACTTCAAACGTGAACGGAATGTGAGTAGTATAATGTTTCAACTATTTTCTGGAGCGTTTTTAAAACTGAATTTGGTGTAGTAACAGTATAGTTAGGTTAGCTGGGTGGCAAGAAAAAGTGTTCACATAATACCTGCCAAATACCGTGTGGGGATTACAACAAATGAGGCCCCACTAGCGAAACGAATGGAAGAAGGAATAAATAATGAGCTCGGTAAAGGATTGAAAAGGATTAGTCCAACTTATTTAACTGTTAAAAATGGCAACCATACATTTTATTTTACCCGTTTAATGTAATGTTGAATGTTAAATAGAAGAAGTTTGAATACCGGCCAAAAGAAGAAGTGTTTATTTAGAAATTCTATAGACGAGTAAGTCGTTATTGTCTCCTTTGATAGCGCGGCAAAGACTAATGTAATATAATCATTTTTAAAACGCATGAGCAGGCACAGATCGGTGCAAATTGACAACAATGAGTAAGTAGGTAACCGAAAAATTGTAAATAAGTCATAGTGCATACCGATTTACTTACTATACAATTTCTTAAATAAAATAATAAAAAAAATTCGCTTCTATTTTTCACCTTATCAATCTTAATAATCTTCAGAACTAGGTATCAGGACTTAAAATGGCTCGTCCAAAATCTAACACAATAACAACAATAATTAAGTGACTCAAAAGAAAAACATTCAATCCGGCTCGTAGGACCAAACGTTTTGTGTAAACTTATATAATAATAATGATTTTCACACACTCCTGTACTTATACGCTTGTTATTGGTAATCTCTTTATGCCGGACTGTCCAGCTGTGTCTTTGTTCTCTTTTACGACCATCATCATGACGAGTATACCTGAACCTGACTCACGTCTGCCCTTTCATAATTCGAGGTTCCCCTCTTACAAGACAAGGGTCAGGTAATATAATCGACGTGTTATATTTAGAATTATAAATGGTCTTTATTCTGAACCATTCCAAAGGAAATGGTTTCGTTATTTGTTTTACGCTCGTCTTGCATCTTTGTGCGTGCTAAAAACGTTACATTTAATTTACTTTAACTGATGTGTAACTGTAATGTCAAATTTTATCATATCCAAACAATCATCTCTGTCTTATAATAGGTATACCTATATACGTATCTATCAGCTCGACGTCGAGAAATATATCTACTTTGTAATGTAAGTAGATTTCGTAACGTCAAGCAGCGCAGAAGAGGTTGTATATCGTATTAGTATTAGCACAACCAGTAGCTAAAAACCGTCGTTTCAAAACGTTTAATTCAGGTGTAATTCTCCTATTTTGTAAATGGAATTTCTCTTTTGTGATCGTATACACCGCTTTTGCCGTTAATTGAGCGTTCTGTTACATAAATCCGCAACTTAGAGGAGATGATGAAGGTGGTTGGTGTGTTCTTATACGCTCGAGCTGCTTTGTAATATCGATTCCGCAATAATAACGAAGCTCGGATCGCATTATTTGGGTTTATTAAAACGTCACGAATGCCGTGTCGCTGATGTTAATAAAATCTCTTGTATAAGTATTATACCTGGATGGTATTCAACATAAGTATTATGTATATGAATGTGAATAATGTAAATAAAGTGGTATACGTACTTTGGAGTTGGAGTTTTTTGTAAATAAATACATAATGTGTGTTTATTTTATGTGCGACTTGTGTGTATTGTGTATGTACACTACTTGTACTTATACTTATTGCATGTCCCCTTTTATGTAAACAGTAAGAAAGCTTATTATGGAGTTTTTGAATTAATAATATACATTATGGTGCGAGTGTAATTGAAGAGCTGGAAATGTCAAGTAATAATAATTTATGTATCATGCATGAAAGTAATAGGTTGGTATTAGATTTATTTGTTTATGGGACTAGTTCTGTAAAATAGTACATAACAGTTTGCTTATAAAATATCCTTCGATCAATGTCAATTTGTCTTATCTCTTTATTTATCTGTTCTTCTTCTTCATATAGTAATTATTTGAATCTCCGGTTAGGTATTCGGTGTTTTATTGAGGTCAATTTTATGTTTACTTCAGGAAATAAGTAAAACTTGATCGATTTTGCTCAAATGCAATGTGGATATCTTATTCCGATAGAAATTTCATTCCCTATATGGAGAGTATCTTCTGATGAAGGTCTCGGAAGTTTCCGTCAGTAATGTGTAGCCCCCCCCCCCCCTCAGAAGTCAAATAACTCCCTATTCAAAGCCCCGAGGTTAAGCGACTTTTCACAAATAAGAAATTCCACAAGAGATGCGCATAATTAAAATTAAGAGCTCAAGGCTCCCCAATGCGATGTGAACGTCAAATGTCGCTAAATCGCTATGGACCGAGCCATATTCGGTTATTATATGACTGCCCGGTCTCTAAGGAATTTCCCGTTTGAGGGAAGCCGCCTACGTTCAGATCTGTGAGTAGATAGTACCTATATGAGCTCCGAGGGGTTAAAAATAGCCTTGCATTTGTGTCGGTACCAGACCACCCTCTGCAGATGTTCTAAATGCCGAAAAAACTCATCTCTCTAGACTGAAAACTACGACCTGAATCGTGGTGATGAGAAGAATGGATTTTTCCGCACTTCGATTGAACATCCTGTTACTAGAAAGCATCACGTGACTTTCAGCGATATTTAAACGAAAATTCAAAGTTCTAGAGCAGTTCAAAATTTCATCAAAAAACCATAAGATGTTTCCCTCAGTAATTTATAGCTCCCCTCAGAAGTAAATGGACTCCCTATACCTACTCAGAGGCCCGAGGGTATAAACTGCTTTCTACAAATGGAAAATTCCACAAGAGATGCGCATAATTAAGAGCTCAAGGCTCACCAATGCCAGTAGATTTCTGCGAAATATGTAAACGTAGAATGTCGCTAAATCGCTATGTACCGAGCGCCATAGCCATTCCATAAGAGATGCGCATATTTAAGAGCTCAAGGCTCCCAATGCCAGTAGATTTCTGCGAAATATGTAAACGTAGAATGTCGCTAAATCGCTATGTACCGAGCGCCATAGCCATTCCATAAGAGATGCGCATAATTAAGAGCTCAAGGCTCCCCAATGCCAGTAGATTTCTGCGAAATATGTAAACGTAGAATGTCGCTAAATCGCTATGGACCGAGCGCCACAGCCATATTGGTTATTATATAACTTCCTGACAATGCTGACACATTTGGGATGACCTCTACGAAATTTCCCGTTTGAGGGAAGCCTGAGGAGCATTTAAAAATATTTCTAGTTTCGCTACCTATACTGCAAAGCCAATCATATTTTTGGTAAAAATTGTCAACAAAATTTCCGATTTATGTACAGGGTTACCATCAGTAACTCAGGAACTCCGAGCTTGCTATACGTTGTACCTACGTGTTTGATAAAATTCACTTCTTAAGAGTACCGATAGAAAATTTTCTTACCGCAGTGCTGTAAGTTCTTTTTTCTAAAGATTGTATGTTATTCTAAAAGGTGAGTTTGAGCGGTTGTCAAACTTACACCATCGGTTTTTTTTTTCCGTAGATTAGTTTTTCCTTTTTTCCGTTGATGCTTGTACAGAGCAGGTTTTAAAAATTGTCATTATAGCGTTACTTCTGCTCCAGCTCTCATTCTTCGCGAACTTGCGTGCAAACTGCAGGCTGCGATCCTGTATCATTTGGAGTTTTAAATGAGGATTAATAAATAAGAATAATAAATAATTTAAGCCCGATTGACTTACCTTCAGGAGAATGGATCCATATTTAAATGTTTTTTTATGTTTTGCAGCTTTTTTTGGAGTAGGTTTTGGCAAATAACATGAAATTTTTAAAAGCAAGCGAATCAGTTTGGTAGAATTTGATTAAAATTGAGAGACCGTTTTATTGCTGGCTCCGAAGTTTGTCTTCAATTTAGATTTTTTTTTAGTTTCTGCCATGCAAGATTTTCTGGTAATAATTTCGAGACACTAGAAATTAGAAATCAAATAAAATTTTTTTCTGGAATACCTAATTGTTTTACCGAGACGGTTAGTTCAGTACACGGTTCCTGGAAATGGAAATTAAATTCATGCTTTTTATTTAGAAGTTTTTATTTTGAGAGTTTTTTAAACATCGACCTTGTTTTGAAAACATGCATAGGGAAATGGGAGAGCTCGTTTCAGAGATTTCAGCTTTTTACCGTTTCTGTATAGTCTCTGTAAGAGAAATAATTGTTAGGTACATGTTGCATGTTACATAATTAATTAATCGACAAAATAAGCTCGAAGAATTTAAGTAAATAACTAAAACTATACGGTTATTAATTTATCACCATCTTGTTTTTTTAGCGTGTAATTACTGAGTAATTATTATTTACAAATTAGGTAAAATAATAATTAGAATCGCCTACTAGTTTTCCACAAGTACTGTATCAGAGATGATCATACCATGACTAGAACTAACCAAGTCTTCACTAATGACAAAAGTGAGGCCTGTGCCTTTAGTGGCGGCCATTTTGCAAAATGGCAAGATACTCTGGAAAATTTTTTTTGGCTCTATTTTTAAATTTTCATCACTAAAACAATTTGAGGAAACTTATAAATTTGATCAATAAAAAACACTTCTTTTTTTTAAATTGAAGAAATGTTATTAATTGCTGTCCCATAAGAGTTATTGTAATAATATTTATGATATAATCATCATAATCAAACAATATTAGGTAATTATGTCAAGTTTATTAAATGACAGCACGATTTGAAAATATGTGCTTCATATAAAATGATGTAAGATGTAAATATAAAAACAATAACGACGTGGTATTTGCTTATTCGACAATAAAATGTTTATTGAGATATAAAATTAAATATATTAACGTTTCAACATGGTATTAATAATTTTGTCCAAAACTTCCATTGCAGATTTTATTATCTACTCGCTTTTCCAAGCATTGCGAGTTGATGGGATTATCCACTGTTGGTGATCTGAAAATTTGATTTTTTTTTTAATTTAATGAAGTGGTGTCATTAAAAACTTACGGGTTCTTAAAGTTGGTCCTACAAAAAACGTCATAATCGATTGTTCAACAAGAGGATCACGTTTTACCACTTTTAGTTTTTTTATGTTTTTTTTTTTACTGCCGGGCCAACTTCACAAGCCCCATTTTGTTTTACCACCTATAGAAAAAAAATTGAGGAATAAATAATATTTTTACCACAACCGATACCTATGTGGTAGGTAATTCGGGCCAAGTTCACGTGGGTGGTAAAATCAAAACGGTGACCACCCCCAGAATCAAGCCCCCTTGCCATGATGTGCTTTATGAAATTCGAACCAATATCACAAATGTGGAAATACGAGAAGGGTAATTACTAATTTCCATCAGGTGATTTAAAATTAAAAGTTTTACCACAAAACTGAGGTATGGTTTTTTAACAACCTTATAGGCACTGTGTTGGTTTTACCACCCATGTGAACCTGGCCCGAGTTACCATGCACATGTATCGGCTATGGTAAAAATGATTTATTCCTAAACTTTTTCCATACGTGGTAAAAACGCGGGTAAAATAAAATGAGTGGGTGGTAAAACTTGGTTTAACTACGGGCAGTCGAATGATACGTTTTACCACTGAAACTGTGTTTTTTTGGGCTTGTGAAGTAGGCCTGAAAATAAAAAAAAGCAAAAAAAAAAAACTAAAGGTGGTGAAACGTGACCCTACGTTGGACAATCGATTATGACGTTTAACCACTCAGACAGATTCTTTTTTGACTAACTTCCCGTACCTGAAACTTACTTTTAGATTAACCCGACACCATTTTTAACGAATCAAACTAAAGTCGCATAAAATCGCCGTCCCTCTCGTGTCTTCTTCCATGGACAGGCTCGGAGACGATGCTTCCTTCGGCTCTTATCCCTCTTTTCCTGGAACAAGAAATTGAGGTAACACACTCCCGGTGAACTTGTTCATTGCATTGGTCATTTTCTTTTCTTTTCACAATATGCTTCCCACACGCTTTCACTTGGATTTTCTGCCCCTCTGCCTCTGAATTTTGATCTTATCTCTCATCCTCGCTCGCCCAGCATTCATACTTCTAACCTAACATCAGGATTTTTGTGAACTGCATGTTATTAGAAATCCTAGTTGCTAAGCCGCCGATAACTCCACATGCGCATTACATGTTTTCGTCAACTTTGATTGATAGTGATATTTTTCACATCATAGAGATGACCAGAAACTGATTAGAACCACGTAGAGACAGATGGTTATTTTATTTAGTGACAGTTGCCCCCCCCCCCCACCCTTATATGGTTTTAGTGGGAGTGTTAACTCCACGGTCCTCGGCACTAGGTATATAGCGTCAGCCATCATAAAAAAATCATGAAAATTCTGTTGACTGAGGCGTAAAAAAAGCTGACACTTTTATAATGTAGTTTAATTCGGTTTATTATTATAACGTGGATACAATGCAACTTTGTCCACTTGTACCATAAATAGTTATTATTATTAATCGGATAATGGGGGGATAATGAATGTAAGTCGTTTGATCGGGGTTTTATTTTGGCATCACAATAAAATCCACCGAAAATAGTAATTATGACAATAAATCGCCCGTTTTATTGTGAATTTAATATCTCTCTCCAGTCGGATAATATTGTTTCTGTCACTTTATTAGCAATACACTCCCAACAAAACAGCCACATTATTTGCACCGTAAAGCTCGTCAACTTTTATTTTATTTTATTTTATTCGTTTCCGTGCATTTATTTAATTATTATTTACCCATTTTTGTGGTTTCAGCGCAGGTCTTAAACCTACACACACAGCCTACGTCGTCGTTAAAGGCGAAACAACAAAAATTTTATAGTCGTTTGCATGTTATTAATTGAAGCGAATCCCGTATCTCAAATTAAAGCACGAACTTAAAACATCCGGTTGATTCTAATTTAATTGAGAGTAAAATCCTAAAGAAATATATAAAGTGAAATTAACGTTTGCTAGGATGGATGCAGTAAAAATACAGCAAAAGCTGCTGCATTAGTTTTAGTGTTATTTTTTCGACCTCAAATAAGAGCACTTTGCTTTTAAAGCTCGCTAACGCTAACTCTATCAAGTCTATTATTTGATTAACAAGTACATGTCGTAAGCGTTTCAGTGCCGCGGCTCTAACTTAGAGTTAGAGTTACCTAAATCGATGCCTTCATTGCTAAATTTGTATAATACAGAAACTTGGCAGTGTTATCTGCTCTGAATTCAAATGAGATTTCATTGGAATTTATTAGAACTTGTATAATTTCTCTTATCTATTATATGTTTTGCCTCGAACTTTACATTGATTATGCAAATTTCCGAGTTACTTACTTACTTACTTTAGCTTTACATATTATTATAATAACTAGAGTGCTCGGCGCTGTTAAATACATAGAAAAATTACCTACCTCTGCTCTGGGGGCTTATTCGTAAATACTTAACTACTGAATTTGATGCCAGCTTTTAGTTATTCCTTAGTTTAGTTAAAAAAAAATGTTGGCGGGAAAAACTACGATTTATTTTTCATAGACGAAATAAACTGGTAGGTCAACTCAAATTTATTAGTCAAATGACTAATCCATAATATTATTAACGGTTAATTGCAGGCTGTCTCATTACCTATAAATATGTAACGAGGAGAAGACAAAAAACTACAGTAGGTATACTTACCCAGAACCCAGAAATTAAAATTAAATATTTAATGCTATGGAAGAGAAAAAGAGAATTATTATCACTAAGTGAAATTAGTCTAATTGGGTGATTCAAAAAGTTCTGCATTGTAATAACAGACTTCCGTTGAAAGCTTCGTCTATCTATACCTAAAGTAAATTCAGACTCGTTTAATTATTTATTAAAGAAACATATATATTTCATACATTACACACGAATCTAATTATTTATTTACATGATATTTTTGCTTAGTGGTACATAGTAGGTAATTTTTGAAAATATATTTTTTGCGATTCGTGATATTTGCTAAAAAAAATTTAATCTGGAAGTTCCAATAGAGGACATTTGGAAACAGATTTTACTTCACTGATGTGATATTCTTTCACCATTTAAAATTAGAAGGAATTTTTTTATTACAAAAAAAAGGTAGGGTTGAGAAGAAAAATTTTGGAATGCCAGACATTCTTTACTTTCGAATAAATTTCTTGTCTAATTTATAAAAATAAAAGGGGCAGTCTAAGATCCAAAAAAAAAAAATCAAAAACAATCGCAGATTTATTTCTCCTTATTTTATTTTAACTTAAAAAATTCTAATAAATTGTAGGTATTCTCCATTGTTGAAAATCCACAAAACAACAATTTCAATTATTTCATTTTAATTAAGACAACTCATGAATCTTCGAGGATAGATACTGGAGGTAGGCTCTTCTTGTTAGTAGATTTTCAAGGTGCCTATTTCGCCCTATTTGCAAAAGTTTTTTGTAAGGCAGAATAATTATAAGTATGTACGTCATTTCATAAGCTTAGATACTTGTAGTTGTACGTAAGTTGTTCTTCAATTACACGGGACGTTAGTCGAAGAGCTCGAAAGTTGATCTGCTAGAAGCGGCATCATTCACAGTGCTAACTATAAAAGCCTGCAGAGGAAGTGTTAAACAGTTGCGGAACAAGAAACATCGCAATCATAAGATATTAGCATTGTTTAAAGAGTCTCTTGAAATGAACACCAAGCGTCTGATGTTGAACATCGAAGAATTCCGAAAGTTGATATTAATTTGGTGATTATTAACGGGAAAACACTTTCGTATTAATTGACCGGGTTAGTTTGGTATGTGTTGCAGATATTATAGGTACTTAGGACTTTGGTAACCGCGTCAAAAAACAACTACGGCGTAGTTAATTTATTCCGAAGCGTAGTCAAGGCGAGAACGACAAGATATGAAGTTTATTAATTCGCGAAGAAAACACTGATGCTTCCCAAATTCTTTAAAAATCCTAGAGCTACAATTAAGATAGATTTTTAGGTATGGTAGTTAGTTAATGACAGGTAAGCTTTTCTCCATCTTTAAATCCCGCTCGCAACCGTCTCCTGGATGCTTCCTAGCCATCCCGCCAATCCGCGGAAGCTTACGTTATCTTGCCTGGATTCTATTGTTTGAAAAATTCGCATAATCTGCGCGCCCACGTCAACTCTGACCTCCACCTTCGATGATCAAAGCGACAATCTTTTTTTACAATCTCACAACTCGAATGACCAATCAAATAACTCATTGCCTCGCGAGGCAAGGTCAAAACAGAATAAAAAATCAGTACTGTCAACAGGTATTTAGGGCATACTGGGCACGGCGGGGACGATGGCTGGTCTCGTTACAATTGTATTCCCGTAAATAAGCCGGCACCAGTAGGTACGCACTACTTCTACGTCGACAGATAACCTGCGCTCTAAAATTGTCTCTTCGCGATAACAAAGGTCTGTCAATTTACAGACGATATTTTTAATAAAAAGGTCGTCGAGTCTTATCTTGAGAAATTCCTTTTCGCCTTTTAAAAATGTAAGATATTCTTAGAGAAACTTTAACGCTTACTAAATGCGTTGCAAGCAAAATATTATCTATCTCGATTTATTTAAACACGGATTAACAACTAATATTTAATTATAACATTATAACATTTAACAATATGTACGCCGCTTTACTGACTCAAGACAGACTCCCCATTTCAAGCAACACTTTTATATGTACAGTGAAAAAGGGGGCAGAATTATCTCTATAAACGAGCTCGCATCTAGAAAATCTATATGATTCGTCAACTTTTTTGCTTACGCCGCTGATCAGCCTAGACTCACCAGCCTAGAGAAGCTTCACCGACTTTGGGCAAGGAAAACTTTTCGTCATCGTTAGGGTACCATGTAGAAAGCTTAAATCCGAGCTTTCGAGCCCCTTGGTTCGCCATCTTGGATAAAAGAAATTTGATCCTCATGTTCCTAATTTCCATTTTTGGCTGGTTAAGAGAACTGTAGATAGCAAGAAGTTTGAATTAGTAGGCGATGTAGGTAACTGAGAAGATATAGACTATAGAGTAGTTTTATAGAATAGAAGTGGATGCGATATCATGAATATTTGAATTTAGATAATACGCCATGCAGTGCTTTGAAAAACCTTGAGAACGCTTTCACAAACAAATCGAGGACCTTTAATTGAGCAGACTCTCGTATCTAATGACGCGATCGTTCGGAATGGACGAGATTAATTCTGCCCGACGAGATTTTTTCGTTTCCGACGTTACACACGTTTTTCCATTTTTTTTTTCTTCTCTCAGTCCCTTTTGTCTCTAACTAACTTATCGAACAATCGTGTGAGAACTTCGCTCTGTCGTCTCCCAGAAGTCGGCGACAGCTGGTGACACGGAGAACTTTAGAATTGGAAAAAGGTCGTTCTTTTTCTCTCGTCATTATTTGCCGTTACAGGGACCCAATTATGTGGAACGGATTTGAAAAGTTGAATGAAATCGTGAAACAATTAAACTTTATCCGCTGCATGGTTGGTGTAGTAGATGTGAAGTACTGTGGTATTCATTCATTCTTTCCGCTCAAGTTTAACACGTCAAGGTATATTTATTGCTACATTAGGTGTTATTTTTAGAAAAACAGATACTTAGAGACTTCTCCTCTTTTCTGAAAAAAGTTAAAATTGAATGACTGACGATTTTAAGGATAATGTTAATGAGCTTTAAAATTACTTGAAAGCGGACTCGCATAACCCGACAATTCCCGATTATTTATAAAATGCATAATTCAGAGTTCAGTTTACGTTTACAGGACTTCTCGTATAATTACGTTTCCTGATTATACTGTTTCGTGTTATTGATTTTCACGGAAGATAATTAGATGACGCCGTAGGCAGAAGGTGTACTATAAATCTACTTAATTAAGAGAGAACACAGCGCCGAAACGAAAAACCCGTTGTTAATTGAAAGTTTACAAACTGACGTACCTACCTAATACTTACCTACCTGCCTATTTCGACGATTGTTCTATGAAGTTTGAAACATCGGAGCGATTTAATTGCAACGGAAGTCACTGGTAACGAATATTTTGATGGTTTATTCGGCTATACAAACAGGTGAAAGTGACCGAATTGAAGATATTCATCGAATGTTTAGTTTTTATTGTTGACAATCGAAATGTCTTTCTGTTTTCTGCTCGAGTGAGTTCAGTCGCGTTATTTAATGAAATTTTTTTATTTGATAATAATTACCCACTCGGAAGGTAAAGTGCATTCAATTACACACTCAGTTACACACTTAGATGTAATTTTCGCCCCCGTGGGTAATAGTAATAGTCATCATTAGGTACGGACTTGTTGAAATAAAATCTAAATTAATTAATCAAAAATGTATAAACGAGAATGTTCAGATTTGTCATAATAATAATTGTGGTAGCTGCTGTTGCTGAGCTGTCATGTCGCATATCTTAAGCGTCGAGAGTAAATGCCCTAAATATTCAAGTTGTTGCATGGTGCTTGGGATTTATAATTGACACTTGCCGTTTGATGTAATCGACACTATTGACAGGGAAATCTGCTCCCGTGTCCGTTTCGTTTCAGAGATCTTTCACGAGTCAACTGTCATTTTACTAATTTTATCTCGTCCTATCAGCGGACATGATAAATAAGAAATGACGATTCCTATGACGAAAGTGCTCGGAACGGAAAGTCTGCTGTTATATGCGAGAGAATTCCTCTCCTTCCTCTCAGGCCTGTTTTATTATTCTTCGGGTAATGAAATTTTCGGAAACAGGGATTTAGGAAAGGGGATCCGAGTTTTTATGCGTTCCCGACTGCTCGTCGTCCCTCTCGAGGGGAGGTTCAGTTGGATCGGGTAAGCGGGGTAGGTAATCTGATCTTTTTCGTCTTAGACCGGTCATCATGTAATAATAAATTAATGGAGTCGGACTAATGATCCCTGCGTTATTTATGATGGGCTATAATTTTATTTTACGTTTTAACAACTGAAATGCGCTTTCAAAATTGTATGGTGGGAAATATAATTACATTGCAGCCAATCTTCAGCGTTCTTTTTTTCTAGTAGTGGGGGGTGGTACTTTGTCCTTATAACAAGCAAATTCAAGACATCTTGAATGACAGAACGGATAAGAATCTGGTATGCTGTCATTCGTCTGCCATCTCTGATTTGGCACTCTTCTTAGGGTAATTTATGTTTATTTCACTCAATGACAGGTGTCGTCGTAATAAAAGCGAAATTTACATACATAAATGACATTATGTTCAAGAGCTTTCTTATTGTTCCTCTTTATTTGTTTTGTAACAACTTAACTTACAATAATTTATACTTTTTATTTACAGTCTTTCTTATTTACGTTAACCTCCAATTAATTAACCTTCAGATTGTCCTTCACAACTTGTCACTTCTCTAGCTGAACTCTCACTTCATTAGCTGAACTGTCGTACTTGACATTCCAAACTACACTTTTCTTGAGTTCCCTAATTCAAGCATCACTCACTTTTGAAAAATAAATATTTAAAAAAACTATTTTCGAGCTCTTTAATGGTATTTTCGAGCTGTTTCTAGCTTTCACCGTTTTCCGGAAAATCGCAGTTTTTTTTTGTGATGCTTACATTACGCCTGACTTTTTTAATTCAATATGTGGATAAACCCAAACAGCACAGGAATTTTGAGCTATTTTCGAGATACTCAATGAGATTTTCGAGCCGTTCCTAGCTCTCGTAATTTTCCGGAAAAACAAAAAAATAACTGATTTGACCTCAATTTGGAAAGTACGTACTCCCGGAAAAACGAAAAGCACAGGAATTTCGAGTTATTTTCGAGCTACCCAATGAGATTTTCCAGCTCTTCCGGGAAATGACAAGAGCTACAAACAGCTCGAAAATCCCATTGAATAGCTGGAAAATAGCTCGAAATTCCTGTGCTTTTCGTTTTTCCGGGAGTACGTGCTTTCCAAATCGAGGTCAAATCCTAGCACGACAAAGCGTTTTTTTTTTTCGTTTTCGGTTTTCGGACAATTACAAGAACTAGGAACGGCTCGAAAATCCCCTTGAATAGCTCGAAAATGGCTCGAAATTCCTGTGCTGTTTGGGTTTCTCCACAGATTGAATTAAAAAAGTCAGGTGTAATGTAAGTATTAAAAAAAAATGCGATTTTCCGGAAAACGGTGAAATTTTTTAAAAATATTTATTTTTTAAAAATGAGTCATGCTTAAATTAGGGACCTTTTTTCTTGTTTTACTTCTTTGCAACGGAGTGAGATCGTGCTATTTAGTTTCGAAGGTATTCATGCTCTTATTATCTTAAATTAGTTGCACCAGTGCTATGAAGGCGTTCGATGCGGTGATTTCTTGTACCTGCTCAGTTGTGATTGGCTCTAACAAATGTCAGAACGATCTGATTTTTTTTGTACTAGTACATACTCTACTGGTTACCTCGGACTCATTACTAAGATGATCAATGATACAGATGACAGATTCAATAACAAAATAAACAGATATGTAATACAGGTTTTCTCGGAACTCGTTTCATAATTAAGTTGTTCAGACTATTAAGGAGATAGAGGATAATTATTATTATTGAGAAGGGATTTTTTTCAACAGTGGGTTCAGCGTTTGTGTTGATGGCACCGATGGTGGTGGTGGTGGTGGTGGTGGTGCATGGTGATTAGGGGAAATTTATAATTTAACCGATTCAAGTGGAAATAGTTTCCTGAAACAATGATACATCGCGGGTGTGTTCGATGTTAAATAATTTAGGCCGGTTCGTTGGGTTAACAAGGGACTTCTGTAATTTACAAGTTCGTGATAAAATCAGGGGCAGCAGTTGATTTTATTGATTGCGCCGGGGGTCACTGTTGCTTTTTTCTATAAATTATGTATGAGCCTTCCCGATAATTTACGGCCTTTCGTGACTCGATCTGTTTTGTTTTTATTAAAAGTGAGAAAATGACTTTCGTTGTTTTCATAATTAATGCCCTCTCACGGTGCCTTATAGTAATTAGTTTCGTAACAATGAGGGTATTAACATTAATCTTAATTAAGTACCTACATAATGTTGTAACGAGTAGCGAAAAGCGCCGGTGTGTGCGTTCTTTTATCACTTTGAAAAAGTGCATGGGTATGTACTTACTGTGTACGTACCTAGGTTTTATGAGCGTAACGGGTATGTTAATTTTACAGTGATATGAAATGTTTTAACAGGATGTATACCGGGTGTCCCAGACTTAATTGACCAGGCCATATCTCATATACAGGTTGAGATAATCGACACGAATAAAAGGCATATTATTATAATTTTTCAAGCTGTATAACATGACAGCATGAAAACAACCCCCACTCCAACATCCCCTAAGTTACAGCCCCCACCCTTAAAAAAATGAATAGCACCCTGTATATATTTTTGTATATTCAAAACCAGTATTCGATTCTCTATTCAGATGATTTTTCAGATTCAAAATTGGTTGAGAAATAACCAAGAAAAGGTTCTTCAAGGTGGTCATGACTTTTTATCTGAACTTTCTCTGAATGGCTTTAGCTGTCAAAATTTATCAATATTTTGGTCATAGTTTTTAATTAGCAGGCCACAGTCATCATTAAGGTTCATGATAAAGTGCTTTGTCTCTTGTTTTATTTTTAAAAATTTCCCAATAAATCAGAATTATTAAATAAATTGTTTGGACTTTAATTATAATAATGACTATCACCTGCCTGTTAAAAACTATAACTAAATATTGATAAATTTTGACAGCAAAAGTCATCCATAGAAAGTTAAGATAAAAAGTCATGACCAACTTGATGAACTTTTTCTTGGTTATTTCTCAACCAATTTTGAATCTGAAAAATAATCTGAATAGAGAATCGAATACTGGTTTTGAATATACAAAAATATATACAGGGTGCTATTCATTTTTTTCAAGGGTGGAGGCTGTAACTTAGGAGATGTTGGAGTGGGGGTTGTTTTCATGCTGTCATGTTATACAGCTTGAAAAATTATAATAATATGCCTTTTATTCGGCTCGATTATCTCAACCTGTATGTGAGATATGGCCTAGTCAATTAAGTCTGGGACACCCGGTATAAATAGAAATTGATACGAATTAGATCGAGTTTAATGCTGATAAAACTTCCAGAAACCTTAAACGACCAAAAAGAGCGAGTCATGGCTTCAGCGCGCCGTCAACGCATCCTAAATTTGAGAAGGCTTCTATACAGAACGCTCCCGGCGAAGTGACCTTGAATGATTTTCGATTGGGCGTTTGGTAGGTTCTATGGAACTTGTACCTATCGCGGGATAGGGAGAACTCTTCTTTTAGTTATTAAACCACTTGCGCGCTTATATTGACTAAACAGTTAATTATGAATATTGAAGCTAGAACGCCTAGACTTTATGGACTGTCAAAGATACACAAACCTAACGTGCCTCTTCGACCCATCGTCCTGACCAACATGCTATCGCATCTACAAGATCAGACATAAGAGATTCGGGTCATTTTTATAGAAACACCAAAAACTCTAACCCTCCAACCCGGTGACATTCTCATCAGTTTTGATGTCCTCTTCCTCTACAGTAGCATGGTACCTATCCATCTTTAACATAATATCCAGACCGCGTCTTTAAGAGTGACATTCCATCATGTAGTTACTACAACCTCTAATGGAGTTGCTCTATGATCAGCCCCCTTTTGCTGTCAACTTCTGCATGGATGTCTTTGAAGCACTGACACTGCCGCCAAGAAACGGTCTTCTTGGTAAACTTCTATCAGAGACTTTATATTGGAGCACGTCAAAACCGTCAAAAAATCACTTACGTTTTCAGTTGAAGTCAAATAATGAGGTGAAAGTGACACCGAACGGAGATTCAGATTAAAAAAAGCCGGCGGTGGTTCCTCCCGGGCCAACGGTACCCCTATCGGTACCGGCTCGATGGCTCTCGCCGCGACTGGTCCTCGTTCCTCGTCAGCTGAGCGCGGCGGCTGCCTGGCGGTCATCGGCCCACACGCGCACCGGCAGCTGCCTGCAAGGTCAGCCGGGGGACCCCTCGGGGTTCTTGTCGGGCTCCTAGAGCGCCTGAGAGTGCAATTTGATGGTTTCTACCCTGAAAGAAAAAAAAGTTTATAAAATATATCCTCGTCCTGTTTCCTAGAGGTACCCTATACCTCTCTTGTCTTCGTGTTTTTGGTTGGTTGGTTAAAAGAATGCGCTCGGGTCGAGAAATAATGAGAGATTATCATAATTAAACAGCAGTTCTATTATGTTAATTTGTTTTTGTCGTTTAACAACAAATCTTGAAAAACGGCAACCATTAAGAAATTTATTTATTGTAAAAATGTTTTTTTTTTCAAAAGACCGCTAAAACGGACGAAAAAGTCGTATCAATATCACCTGAAACGACGAGTCTCTAAGCTTTATTGAATTGATATGGTGGTATAAGAGTGAACGTGCTTGGTAAAAAACAGCTGTTCAAATAAGGTAAAGGCAACTACGACGACTGTACGCACAAATTCTTCGTGCTAATAACGAGTGCAACACTCCTTGTGCAACCGGTACCGTGAAACACGAAGCTCATGTTGCTAAGACAAGAGGATATTATGTGCGCTTCTTGTAGGTATCATTTTTTGCTTGTATATCAGAATTCCGTCATCATCTGCTCACGGAACTGTCATTAAAACCCGATAATGAATTGTGGGTTAATAAAAATTCTTTATTAGTTGAAGTTGCATTTTTTCGCGCTTCTTTGATCAAATTTTGCTCAATAATTTTCATTTTAACTTGATTGATGTGATTTGCATGTGCAGAAGTGACATATTAAATGTCTTTTTCCGTTCTTAAAAAAAATTCTACAAGAATCTTAATAGCATCAGAATCCTGTAATCGCTTCCAATTTCAAATAAGTATGTAGTGACCTTGCTGATTGCATCGCTGTCCCGACAAGTTGATTGGTAACAGACTACTCTTGTTTGACCAACGAAGTTGTAAAGGCTTAATGTCCACTTTGCACGATTAATAGTGACGACATGATTTAGGAAATATCTGGCGATTGCCGACGACAAGTAATTAACGAGTTTGTAAGCCTCGTTAGTTAATGTTCTAGGGCTCACTCAATACCGATGTATCTCCCGATCACGATTGAATCTGCGCACGGTGCTGTTAGTGTTACTTCTATCAAGGTACGACGTATAAATGACTATCTAATGTGGGGAAATTGTTTCAGATGCTCGAAATCATCAATTTACCTCCTCCGATCTTAGGATTCCGGGTCCTTGGTAAAGATATAGAGTCTCTTCAACCCTAACGTCTTCTCTTTGACCTTCGATCACTGTTGATCTAACCCAGTTATTGGAATTTTTTGACTGTCGTTCTTCCATCTGGATCAGTCACCATTTCTGTGTGGCCCTTTCTGATGGCTCATTCCTGATCCTTTTCCTCAGTTAACTATTAGATTATTACATTTTTCTCTGCTTCATGAGGTCCAAAAATATCTTTTTCTTGACCCCCCCCCCCAAGTGTAAAACCCTCCATTTGACGTTTCTATTGACGCGGAACAAATATTTATGAGAAAAAATAATGGTGTGTCTGGATATTGTGACCACTTTGTAGAATTATTGTTCCAGTGGAAATAAAAACAAATTTCCAATGGGAAAAGATTGTTTAAGGATGCAAGAAAACAGGTCAAAACAAAGACCACGTTGTAGGTCATCGTTCCAGTGGAAATAAAAACAAATTTCCAATGGGAAAAAATTGTTTAAGGATGCAAGAAAACAGGATAAAACAACGATTAATCGTAACTGTATTTTATAAGTATAAAGCATTTTCTATATTGAATTGAAAATAAAAGGATTTCCTTCAAAAGAAGAAACATATTCCTTCATAAGGTAATAAAGGAAAACCTCCTTGCCGGTGGTTCAAGAATGAAATATCACACACTAAGAATAAGAAATCTATAATGGTCGTCTGTACGTTCAGAAGATAAACATCTCCAAACTACACAGAGAATCAAGCCGAGAAAATATGTGTTCCCTCGGCTCCGTTTTCCGGATTGATTTTCTTTGATCTGGAAACTTCGTCGATTCGAAGACTACCTGTCTGTCTGGCTGAATTGACGATACCTAAGCGATTGATATGATATGACAAGGGCCTGACTTGATTACGTCGGAGGAAGGCACACATGCGGCGAGACGACATGTTCGCCGTGCATACACATAAAGGGCCCCCCGAGCTTAATGGATCCGGAGCTTTCCGGTTCGCGCCGCGAACTTTCATCCCGTTGCCAGATCGGCGCGTGTTCCGCGGGAATCGAATTTCGTCCAAATTAAGCCCGGGACGACCTAGACGTGCTTGCAAATTGAACCGCAAGACGTTCATTAATGGTGAGGCAGTTTGCGAGAACGGAGAACGAGAAGCCCGACTGACGTGTAACAGGAGAAGAAATGAATCAATGTGTGGGCAGCGGGGGGGCACTCTGGTTTGTTGTGCAGGGTTGTAATAAATCTCTGAGGGGCTGTATCAGATTGGTCTAGGTATTTGATCCTGTTTCGGGTAAATAAATTTGATTTTTATGGAAATGTAGTATTGATAGCGTACTTTGTCCGTTTTGTTAAATTAAAATGTAAACAAAATTGTTCACATCTAGTTTCTCGCGATAACGACCAGTTGCCTTTATATACAGGCTGTCCCAAGATTACTGTTCATAATTTCCAGGCATGGTAGGAGGCATCAAAACAGTTTTTTTTTTCTATAAACATGTCCTAAAAAAAAATGTCTGGTTTTCGAAATAAAGGGTGGCAAATTGGAAAAAAAATCGTTTTCTATTTGAGATATATTTTTATACAGGGTGTTTACTGTAAGGTTGGCCAAACTTCACAGGCTACAGGATTCTTCAGACTAAAATAAACAAAAATTTCCCATTAACGTGTGTCCGGAAATGCGCCTTTTTTGTCTCTTGATATTTATTCTTATCTTTGTTTTCGAGAGAAAAAAAAACTTTTTGACGTGCATTGGGGTGGCTTAATTTTTTTTTCGAAAACGTAGATACAAAAAAAATAGCGTCAGACAAAAAAGTTATATTTTTAGATGTTTAACCAGAACAAAAATATAAAATTTATAAATAAGTCAGTGGCGTACCTACATTTTGTCAATATTATTCGTGAGACTGCTCCACGTGTCTTATTACAACGCACAACACTGCCAAATTTCACCAAAATCGGCTGAAGGGTCTTTGAGATTAAGAAACCGTTTTTTTTTTTGTTTAATTTAACACCCTGTATCTTGAAAACCAGACATATGTTTATAGAAAAAAACAATTATTTTGATATCCCCCATCATGTCTGGAAATTTTTGAACACTTATTCTGGGACACCTGTATAGGTTTTCTCGGTGGACGTAGGGCACGTGAAGACAGTCGCGACGTCACAATAAATATGACGTCACAGATTTTTTCGCAGGGCTATATCTCGAGGTATAGGAAGTAGGTATCGAAGTGCCGTTTTCACCATTGTCGTCAAAAGTGTTTTTTTTAAGTCGACATTGGCTTTAAACAACTGGAACTGAATGAACTAAGTAAATGAAAATTAAGTACCTTTGCTTATACCTACAGTGTGTTTCAATCAAAACAAATATCGGAAAATGAAAGATGTGCTTTCTATAAGCTCGTTCTAAGAAAAAATGGCCCACAAATGCGCACTGTTTTATAGATACAGGGTGTAAAAAAATCAGTTTTTTGACGATATCTCATGAACCGTTGGAGATACAGAACTCAGCTTTTGCACACCTCTTATCGATAAGATTATTTACATTTTTAGCGCTGCTGATTCATTTTTTTTTAGTTTGGAGTGAAACAAATTTAAAAAAAATTATCAAAAACAAATAATGTTTTTGTCCACAACAAAACATACACATTATTCTTGAAAAATGCCATTTTTCTCTGAAACAGCTTACTTTGAAGTTCTTAACCAGGGAGCACCTTTTAAAATGGCGGTTTTGAAATGTGCCTTCAAGAAAAAAAGTTTTTTCATTGTCGTATAGAAATTAGAGGCGAAAAATCTTATGTAACCGTGAAAAATGAGCAAAAAATATACACAAGCTTTTATATATTATTGATATCCTCGTAAAAACTAAACGTGATCTGGGCCCATGACCTATTGAGTACTTGGAAGGGTGAGATCAGATTCTCCACCCCACTCAAATCGGCGTTGAAAAACGGCGAATATATTTTATCATACCATGATGATAGGATAGGTAGGTACAAGGAGAAAAGTTATCTCGACATTCTCCCGACAATATTCGAGTCACACGGATCATAAACAAATACCTGACACCGGCGTCTGAATCTTGATACGGACGATGACAGCTTCATCGATCGCAATAAAAATTCAGCGACCCAAAAATGATGTCCTCGTTGCGACGACCATTGTTATGACATGTTTGTTAGTTGTCAACCACTGATAAACGTCGACGTTTATCAGTTCGGCAGTTCAGTCAGCGGCGGACACTCGAAAATCAACAACCGATTCTGATACCTTTATTATTATTATTATTACATTTTATTATCGTGTATAGCGTGTAGGTACATGATTCGCCCGCGTCGAGATTTCATTGATAAAAAGAGCTGAAGTGACGAAACGTGGAAATGGAATGAACAACGAACGCCAGATGAGTGTTTACAATGTAAACATTATTTATTCAAATTTCGAATCCCATTTAAGTTCGGCTCTCGAGAGCCAAAGAGCCTGTGATTAATATTTATGTTAATTGCCACGTTAGAAGCCGTTCTTTCAAGCCTGAAAGCACGTAAAATAAACACGAAACTATTTATATTGTGTAGGTACGTAAATATTATTCGAGAGGTATAAGACGATTATTTTCATGTATAAATATACCCCTTCCTCCAGTGTTAATAAAATTCAGAATCTTGCTTACACACTAACACTACACAGTATTATTATTGCAGGACATCATAATATAATCTTCATTATTCATGATAATTCATTATACATAAAAGGTAATTATTATAAACGCTTTAATACTATAATAGTTATTACCATCAGGTAATTTTCATAGGTAATATCATCATTTTAATGATTTAATATCATGCGTGCACTTGAACATCTTTTTATAGGTATAATCATATAATGATAATGAATCAGTTTACTTGCTCAGGGTTTAACATTGTATGCACGGTTACTGAATTGAAACGAATCCACCTATACTTCAGTTCAGAATCGGAAGATTTTTTTTTAGATCTTAATTAAATTTATAGTTTTTTTCCGAATCACCCGGAACATCCGTGTTCTTATCTGCTTCGCGCTTATCTTTATGAATTTTTTGTTCGCGAAATCGAACGTTGGCAGCAAAAGATGAGAAGTGTGATTACGCTGCCTTAGGCGGGGACAGGCTTGTGTCTTGTGTCTCTCTAGCTTTAAGAATTTGAAAATTTCTTTACTCGTAAATTGTAAATTGCCTTCTTTAGTAATACTTCTATAGGTATAGGATAATAATGGTTTCAATCAATAGTTTTTATCCCGTGCATATCTAATTGTCTTTTTCTCGCTTTTGATTAAATGGAATTCGCAGAAAATTCTACTTCGTCACCAGCGAAAAAACGCCACGTTCTAACCCAGGGTGAATAATGTGTACATATAAGGGTCTTGAGGATAAAAACCCGGATATGTTAGTGAAAGGGGTAGTTACTTTGTGTGCTGGGTTAACTAATGTTGCTGTGCTGTTTCGACTGTCTTCAGAGTTTTCAATAATCTCGCTATTAAGAAACCAAATAAAAAATGAAGCTGTTACTTCTGGTCGGAAGAGAATAATACTTGATGATGACGTGAAGTTCGTCAATGAAGAAATTCGTCGAAAACTTCACGTTGCGTTTTTTTAAAGAATGCAATGCCAACTTTAAAAAATCCAACATGAACGTCCGCTACCAGAAAAGAAACCGAATAATGATCGGAAAAAATGAAATTATTTTGTGGTACAGAAAATGTTTATGAGAAATTCGGGAGTATCGACGATTACAAAAGAAAATATATTACACAATACAGATAAAAATAAATATATTACAAATTACGTATATTAAGTAGAATATGAACCCCTTAAAATTGGCAAGTCGTGCACCACTGAGACATCTGCATTCCCCTTACGATTATTCCCCGCAACTAGCCAGCAAAACTGAAAAAGTATCTTTCGATTACGATACGAACTGAAGTATATGTACTACAATCGTCTTACGAGGGTGAGATAGGTTTTTATCCGAGTTTGCTGTTTCTGCGATGTTAAATAAGCGAGTTAAGAGCTGTTGAAGTCATCAGGTTTTGACGTCATAAGTGCCGCGGATTGTTAATGTGACAGTTGCGACTGACATGACGTCATGAACGATATATCATAGAACTGTTTTTACCATTGTCATCAGGAAACTCTGGAGATTGTTTTAAAAAAGTTTTTTTTTATAGTTGCCAATTCCTTCAACGTGTCAGTTTACAAATTAAAATCAAAGATATGGGAATTACAAACAACTCGCGTGTGGCTAAAATTAGTATTGTGTAATCTCAACCCTATACTATTCAAGTCCAAAGAGAGAACATCCAATGGAACCTGGTCAAGACTCAAGACTCATGTGCTGTGGAATCCTTAGGGACGTACTAGAGTCCAAGATGAAGAAGGTCTTCTCGTGTGCTGATGTTGGAGTTGGACAAGTTAAAGCGAAACTACAGAGAAAGAGTAAAAGGGGCACACTCTTTCCCTGCGGGACCTATAGTGTCATTCAGTAGATGTAGTCCAGTCATTATATCCAAAAAATCGACTTGAAATAAGTCTGTTGTCGATTTTTCTTGTTGTGTCCGTTAGGGGAGTCACTGGACGTCTAAATTCAAAATGGCGACCAGATGATACAGGTGCGCATTAATCCGCCATATTGAATTTTATGAAAAATGAAAGCCTTTTTTAAATATCTTGTGCTGTTGAATAACTTGAAAAAAAATCGGGTAATTGTATACATCCGCGGCTCCTAAGTTTCATCAATTTTTTCGGGACCGAGGAGCGAATTAGGGGTGCTGGGTGGGTAAGACGCTAAAAACAGCCATTGCAAACTAATATTAAGGTCACAACTAAGGCCTCTTTGACACTACGGTGGAATTTCTATTTTTTTCTTCACTTTCAGGGCAAGGAAAATCTTCGAGAATAACGGTAGCACGATTTTTATTTTCAAATTTGCATTTATTTTGCATTTATATTCCAAAATACGCGACATCAATCCTGTGGTCTTTCCACGATATGAATAAGCGGATATACTGCAAAATACGTGCCTGTTTACGTTTGGGAGCGGTTCCCATTGTTGTATAAGTGGTTTCATCATCATCCGTAGTTAGATCGGAGAGCTTGTGTCAGGACCGTACTTTCGTTGCACTCCCAAAATCAATTTTTAAAGTCGTTTTGTGGCTTTCCCTTTCATTTGCAAAGCAAATGAATACCTTCCTGGTGTTACTATAGGTATGTTCTCCACCCCTATATAGGTGTCATAGTGAAACTGTAGGAGCCGCGGATGTATATAATGACCAAAAATCGTATTTTCAGTTGTTTATAACTCATAAACTACTAAGTCTAAGTCCCAATGATGTTGTGAAAACTGCCTATATTCAATTTTCTCAGACAATTTAAAAATATAATAATATACAAAGTGTCTTCGTTAAAATAACGAAGAAAGGGTCAATTCCCGTATTTCTGGAAGTAAGGCCATTTTGAAATTTTTTCATTGAGTTCATGGTGATTTATGCCTAAAAAAATATTTTGATGCTCTACGATCAATAGTTCCTAAGATATGGCCGGTGGCATCCTTAACGGGACCCCGGTATTTGTCAAATGACTTTCTTTCTCGAAAGACTTCGATTTTTTCAGGTTAAATTCAAAAATATCAATCTAAAGAAAAAAATGTAATGAAAAAAAAATGAAGAGAACGCGAAGAAGCCGGTTTTTCTTTTCTACTCCAAGATATCGATCCCTCCAATTTTATCGAAGATCGATCTTACTGATAGGTCACACGATTTACAAAGTGGCTGCGTGGTCACACGATTTACAAAGTGGCTGCGTTCTCTAGCTCTCTTATAAAGGTGCGTTCTGATAGAACTGCACTATGCTGGACGTATTATGCTGGACTGGGGAGTTCTATATTGGATGCAAAACAGTTTACACGAGTCATTTAACCATCGCCATTATAGAAAGTAAACTGTACGAGCAAGTTACCCACATCTTTTTAAAAAATGTCTAAAATCTTGTTCACAAGAATCTCTTCAATTGCTGAATGTAATTTTTGGCAAGTCTTTTTTGTACGCACAAGGCTGCTCAAGTCGTAAAGAAGAAGAAAGCTATCGCTCAACTGTGAAAAATCAAAACAAAAAGTCGCGAACGGACTGGTATTAAAATTGGAGCAAGCGATGGGAATTACATTTTTTTTAATGGAAAAAATGTAAAAACTAGAGTTCTCGATAAGCCATACTTTACCTACGATCAATGAATATGTAAGTCAGACTTTTTCGGTGGCGCATTAAGAGAAATAAGGTAATAAATACTGAATGAATTACTGAACAATTGTCGTATCTGATACATAATAGACCATGAATCGTTGCTATTATGTTGGAAAAATTACCGTGCATATTTCGCTGGCGCCTAGCATTCATAACGGACTTGACCCCGTTAATTATAATTATTTACCTACCATTTCTACGACGTGATGAGTGAGAAATGAAATATGATTTTGAAGTTTCTGCGTATACTTCTTCCTGGCGCCCTCTTTCATTGTCTAATCGTTTTACTTTGAATTGAACGACAATGACTTTTGGATATTATAGCAAACTTTTTGTAAATTTATTCATTCACGATCCTTCGAGCCGGATAATTTTCGAATTACAATAAGGAAATTGTGCCTGATTCTTTGCTTTAAAGTGTTGGTTGGTCTTTCAAAAAAAGTTTACCAGAGGGAAATTATCATTTGTTAAGATAGCTCAACTGATTTTTTTTGATAATTGGGAAGTTATCCGGCTAGAAGGACCACAAATATTTATATTTGGTTTCTTGAAAAGCGAAAGAGAATTATGAATTATTTATTAATAATTAATTAGCCAACCCATGCGGTAAATTCCGAATGTTGCTTGATCGCAATAACGATAGCAGTTCCTCAAATCTGGCAAGTCGGAAAACACGCACACACCAAAACCGCAATTCCTCCTGGACCCCTTCCTCTAGTTTTATCTACTTTTGTGTCGGTGTTTGAATCCCCACATCAATTTATTCAATTCCGATGATATCGATCCATTATACCGGTATTTTGGGCCGTCGTGTTTTCCCGGTGCCATTTCCTGACGGCCGACGCCGTCAACTGTGCAAGCGTCCGTATGGACACAATTGGGCGTTATCGTCCTGCGAAAACCGCCGTCGATAACTCGGGCCCGGAACGAGGACGCAATGGGAGATCGAAGATAACGACGAACGCCAGAACAACGATAACGGCACGAAACAGAATTTATATTGAAACGATTACACAACCTGGAAAACTAGAATGGTGATTGTCGAGCCTGGCCTGGAATTCTCCCAGAGGGGAGAAAATTGGGAAAAGGTGTCTGGGAATATGATTGAGAGGGCTGTTTTCATAAAAAGGGGATTTAGCAAATTCCTTTATAAACTTTATAAAATCCTCGATAAAATCGTTTGAAATCTTCATCATTCATAGACGAGGGGAGGAATCAAACTAGGCGAGGGAATGCTCGTTGATTTCTCAGTATTATTGAGCCCTCCTTTTTATACTTATACGACCCCAATAATGAATGAAATTTATACACGTTTTATTATTAAGGTATTTCTATTCAACTGCATTGAATATCGCAACGCGAAGTAGGGTGTTTTCCCCTATTTTTTATACTTTTCTCGAGTAACAGTATACATACCTACTTTTGAAGACGCGTTCATATTAATGTTTAGCTTAAGAAACAAATTATTGTCTATTAAACTGATTAATCGATACTTGTTACTTTTAATAGCAGTTATCACCTCATCTGACATTCTCAGTAAACATAGAATACTAGAATATCGAGGACAAATCGTTGATTAATTGATTGCAATAATAAGTAAAGTGGTATTAAAAATAACCAATCAATTTTCTCAATAATTATTGATGATTAATATTAATAATTACAAATTGTGCTGGGTAAATTTTATGGTTTTCCGATTGTCCCTAAATTATTTTCATATTTTTGACCCGTCATTTCGATGAGAGCATAATGTCAAGGTGTCTATACCAATTGTAGCCAATATTCTGTTCAGAGAACAATGGAATTAGTCTAACAAAGATTTCTAAAGTTCCCTCTTGTCAATTGATTCTCACGTGTATAATCGATCCGTATACAAGTTTTCAATAAACAGTGACAGTAACGAGTGTAGGAAACTAACTCACCGGAGTTGGGTGATTAACTACTGTCACGTGTAATTTGCAAATTGGCCACGTAGCGGGACAGTTTACTTTTGCGAGTGAATTATCGAAAACGGCGGGTCGCTATCTAGTCCACAGGGAAATCCATCTGAATTATTTGCTAACAACGAGTGCACATTTCAAGCGCTCGTAACTAACGGAGACTTCCAACAAATTGCAATTGCGTCAGTGCAGTCGCGGTGTATTCAAACTCATTTTGCTGCAGGTCCGTTCGAGTATGGAAAGGCATCCGGCGGATGGGATTTTAATTATTTTATTACCGGCTTTCCCGATTATTATTATTATTATTAAACAATATTTGCAAACGCCACCGGTAAATGAACTGTTTGTAACGGAGTTAATTTAGTTGTGGTTGACGTGCGAACTCCATTTACAGTTGTTGTAAATTAAAATACTTGTTGCCCAATGTATTTAACAACATACTGACCACAATGGAAACTGGCGAGGACAAAACATGCTCATTCACGCTCCTGAATCCACAACCCTGAACCTTCAATGTGTCCTTCAAGGAATCCCGAAACAAAAGACGCATCAAGAAATCTAACGAAGCCTCAGTGAAATCGCAAAATAGGTGCCAGAGAAAAGTCAGAAAACTTCAACTATCGAGGAATGTTAGCTCGACTTGCTCAATGGCGAGGTTCCAAATCATCTGCACCCAAAACAATTCAGTTTCTCTCTTCAACTATCGATGGATGTTATCAGCCGGTCGAAGGCTTTGTCATTGTGGGAATGATTAAGAGCAAGAGCCACCACCATGTAAAAGTTCTTGGTCAGATATCTAAGCAGCAATGCGTGCAGGTAGCAAAAAATCCAGATTCAGCGAGAGATCTGACGAAGCTATAATAAAATCACAAGAATAGGTCTTAACAGCTGATCGAAGACTTTGTCGCGTTGTTCTGGAACTGAAGGGTGACGTCACTGACGTCCATGTAAAAGATCTTGGTCAGATATTTAAGAATAAGAAGCAAGGCTTGTAGCGAATTTAACTAAGAATCAAAATCTGGGAACGTCAGGAAGAGATTATCTGACGAAACCAAAGTAAAATCCTAAAAAAATGTCCCAGAGGGCATCCAGAACAAGTCGGTTTGATCGACGGATGTTAGTAGCTCTGCATCCAGCGCAAGTGGATTTGATCGACGGACGGTAACACCTGATCGAAGACTTTGTGGCATTGTGCTGGAATTGAAGGGTGACGTCCATGTAAAAGATCTTGGTCAGATATTTAAGAAACAAGGCTTGTAGCGAATTTAACAAAGAATTCAGATCCAGGAAGAGACCTGACGAAACCAAAGTAAAATTTTAAAAAGATGTCCCTGAGGGCATCCAGAGCAAGTCGGTTTGATCGACGGATGTTAGTAGCTCTGCATCCAGCGCAAGTGGATTTGATCGACGGACGTTAACACCTGATCTTTTGTGGCATTGTGCTGGAATTGAAGGGCGACGTCCATGTAAAAGATCTTGGTCAGATATTTAAGAAGCAAGGCTTGTAGCGAATTTAACAAAGAATTCAGATCCAGGAAGAGATCTGACGAAACCATAATAAAATCGCAAAACAAGGTCCCAGAGGATCTGCATTTTGGGAAAGATCGACGAATATTAGGAGCTGATCTCTCTTTGCGGTAGTGCAAATGAATAAGAGCCACACCATGTAAAGATCTTAGTCAGGTATCAAAGAAGCAAGGCGTGTAAAGCAGCTGGCAAAGAACCCAGATCCAGTAAGAGATCTGGGACCGAAACCTGGAAGAAATCCCAAAAAGTCTTTCAAATCCTGCTTGAATGAGTTAGTTTGTCTTATTCAAAAGCAAGGCTTGCAGAAACCTCGGGCTCAAAATTTTTGGGTGACTGTCTATTACCGAGGATAAAAAACGTGAGGCTCATGTATCTCAAATGATCAAGGTTTGAACAAGTTGAATGGTTTTAGGGTCTTTTTGTTTTAGTCAGTTGAGGTTTGTAGATTTGAAATGTTTGCAAAGAAACCCTCGGTCGGGTGAGTCCTGTTGTTAGAAACCATGGAGATGACCATGATCTGCAATCTTAGATTCGTCGAACGCGCAATGCTGTCTGCCGCGTTGTCAACGCGCTAATTCCGCGACTCACTAGTCTCCAATCACTATTCTCGTAGAGTCTAATTTTTGTTTTAGTAGCTTCGAAGTTCTCAAGGCTTACTGCTTAATTACATTGCCCATAAAGAAGGGTAGCAATGCCATAAAAATTGTTCTTCGTTTGGGTGATGCCCAACTAACACGGCCGGGACGAGTAAATGATTCCGTGGTTGTGACTGGCTTCTGGTAACCAGTTTTAGTAGATGTTACGATTGCACGGAACGTCCTATGATGAACGTTACTTTCTCATCGAAGTTTTGTCGGATTCGGACCGGACATCGAATTCGATCCTCCAGAAATTTCTTGACATTCGACGGAAGAGATTTTGAAATGGCTATAACATTCCAGATCGATTTTCTAGAGTCTGGCATAAAAAATAAGGGTCGTTTTGCCATCTAAAAATTGAAACCGCTGATTTATTTTTGGAGTAGCGCGATTAAGTTTTTCTTGACTTCGTTAACTCGAGATGTCTCTGAAGGCTCCGAAGACTTGTATTTCTTGGATTCTAGGAAGATTAAATTGTGTAATTTATGGGACTTTGCAGCGGTGTCGAGTTGTTGAGTGTTAAAATAATTTCTGCAATTACTGTCCGCCAGATTTTATTACCGGTGGTTCTCGCAGGTGTTATTACATTCCTATGCGGGAATGAAACATTACTATTATTATGCAATCCAAGTATAAAAGTTATTTATTTATCGTTATATCATATAATTATGTAGATATGAATCATTAATTCATTAAAATCGGTAACCATCATCATCGCGTATAATTCGCAATGTACGTTTTAATGAATATGATCGTCGACGTAAAATCATTACCTGTTTTGAGCTACGACGGTAGTAGTAGGTAGTTATTCTAGTAATGTCGTACTAATTGAATTAAAAAAAAGAATACCTGTGATTGATGCTGTGTTTAAAAAAACATTAAGCGAGAGACTCGATAACAAATAATTATGGTAAAGAAGTGATGAAGAAATATTAAGTCTTAATTAAATTTTCATTCTAATGACCATGGGAATGGTTGCTGGTTGTTTATTGCCATTGATTGTAAAACAGCTTTTCTTACTGTTTTCCATAATTTTATTTGGGTGTTTTTTCAAACTATTTTTTTTTTCTCAACTTCCTAGACATTGCTCATTTTATTATGAGAGGAGGTTGATGCGAATTAGTTCATTCAACTCAGATAAACTCTTTTTATTTTTGTACGTAGAATTTAGACCACTTCAGTTTTCTTCGTTTATTTATTACAATTTTTAATGCTACTCTTCTTTTTGGATTTGGAGATGAGGGTGCCAAAATAGGGTTAGCATGAGATTTGAGAATGTCTATAGAATGTCTTCGAAGGCTTTGGAACATTTGAGAATGTCCGAGAATGTCTTAGAATATCCTAAAATATTTAAAAACTTGCGAATATATTTAAGATTGTTCCGGGATATAACGTAAAGTTTTGGAATGTTTCAGAATGTTCTTGAATGTTAGAAAACGTTTAAAAACCTGCAAATATGTGTAATATTCTATTCTAGAAAGTCATGACATTTCGAAACTTGCAAATGGGTTCTAAAGTTCTAGATTCTAGGATAATACGTAAGGTTCTAGGATGTTTCAGAATGTTCTAGAATGTTAGAAAACGTTTCACAACTTGAAAATATGTTTAAGAGATTGTTCCAGAATAATACGTAAGTTTCTATAATGTTAAAGAACTTTCTAGAATGTTAGAAAACGTTTAAAAAATCACAAATATATGTTTAAGATTAGCCAAGAACCAATAGCTACGGAAAGATACAATAAGCCTAAACGGCTGCAGCATCAGGGACCTAAAAACCGATTTCCGTATCTAGCGACAAACAAGCAACCAAAAAGGTTCTGGAATGTTCAAGAACATTCTGGAATGTTAGAAGACGTTTCAAAACATGAAAATATGTTTAAGATTGTTTCAGAATAATACGTAAGGTTCTACTAGAATGTTTCAGAATATTCTAGAATATCATGACATATTTCTAAACTTGCAAATGGGTTTTAGATTGTTCCGGAATATTACGTAAGGTTATAGGACGTTTCAGAATGTTCTAGAATGTTGGAAAACATTTCAAAATTTGCGAATATATGTTTAAGATTGTTCCAGAATAATACGTAACTTTCTAGAATGTTCCCGAACCTTCTAGAATGTTAGAAAACGTTAAAAAAAAATCGAAAATATAATGTTTAAGATAGTTTCAGAATATTATGTAAGGTTCTAGAATGTTCAAGAACGTTCTCGAATGTTAAAAACCGTTTCAAAACTTGAAAATGTGTTTTAAGATTGTTTCAGAATAATACGTAATAAGGTTCTAGAATGTTTCAGAATATTCTAGAATATCATGACATATTTCGAAACTTGCAAATGGGTTTTAGATTATTCCGGAATATTATGTAATTTTATAGGATGTTTCAGAATGTTCGAGAATGTTAGAAAAATTTTCAAAACTTGCGAATATGTGAAAGGTTTTTCCAGAATATTACGTAAGGTTCTAGAATGTTAGAAAACGTTTCAAAAATCAAAACTTGCTAATATATGTTTAAGATTATTCCAGAATAATACATAGTATCCAGAATGTTCCAGAACCTTCTAGAATGTTAGAAAACGTTAAAAAACTCGCAACGTTCCAGAATATTCTAGAATATCATGAGATAATTCGAAACTTGCAAATGGGTTTTAGATTGTTCCGGAATATTAGGACGTAAAGTTATAGGATGTTTCAGAATGTTCTAGAATGTTAGAAAACGTTTAAAACTTGCGAAGATATGTTTAAGATTGTTCCAGAATAATGCGTAAGCTTCTAGAATGTTCCAGAACCTTCTAGAATGTTATAAAACATTTAAATGCTCGCAAATATGTTTAAGATTGTTCCAGAATAAAACGTAAGGTTCTAGAATGTTCCAGAACGTTCTGGAATGTTAGAAAACGTTTCAAACTTGAAAATATGTTTAAGATTAAGGTTTTAGCAAATCGATGCGACCGACCGTTGCGAGAGGTAGTAGAGGGGGACTGACGTTATCAGACCATCAACCTGTAAATGGGAGCTCTCTTCCAGTTCTTCAGTTAGTTGTCAGTGAATCGCCTTATTCGATGAATGACCAGAACCGCTTTCCCGCTGTTGTGAATGAACGCTCACGGAACATTACTATTTTTTTTCGTCAAATTTTTTTTATCACGTTCTAGAGAAGGAGTTTCATATTAACAAGAGTACTTATTTATAACCGATACCTCAGCAAGCATTTTTTATAATTAATTTAAATAAGAAACAATCCTTTGGGTTACAGAAATGTGGAAGTTATCACTCACTTATCATGAAGTTTTCTTGTGGAAAACGAAGATCCCTGACGTTTAAATCAGAAAAGGAATTAAAATGGTAGAAAGTTTCTCGATGTTGTTTCAACCTTGACTCCCGCTTGACTTTCTTCTTGTTTATATTATAATTATAATTAGTCTAATTTATTTAATTCCTTGAATCTTCGAATTCGAAGAAAGTTCGCCAGATAATTTCGAGCAAATTCAACTTCCTCAGTAACGCTCCGAGGGCGTTTACGGTGAACTTTTCTAACTGTTGAGAAATTATAGCGCCGAAGGCGGTTGTTAGTTATTATGTTTCTTACATTTTTAATTAAACCAAACGACTCGGAGCAGCAGCAAATCTAAGACGAAATTATTTCCAGAGTTGCGTTAATAATAATAATCGGCTAGATCTTGCTCCAGGATAAGTTGGCTGACTTACAACTTTCAGTAATTTTAGAAACATGGAAACAATGCTGCTCGGACTTTTACTAACCTAATCTTTGCATAAATCAATTAAATTTTTTGTTGTTATTCTATGAGAAAATTGAAATGTGCCTATTCTGGTGATGGTGATGGTGATAGTGATAGTGATACTGATAGCGATTGATGAATAATAGAAGAGGATTGCTGAATAATAGAAGAGATACCTGAACAGATAAAACGAAACCAGTCAAGAAAATTTATTGCAGAAACAGCGCGCTATAGAAGAAGAAGAAGTGTTGAAATTAGCCTTTCATGGAATAATAATTATTAACTCTCAGTAACGAGTAATGAATAACTTTTTTAGTATTATGCAACGTTCAATAGAACATCAATAATGTGCCGTTGCTTTACTCTCTAGTGCTAGTGCTAGTGACTAGTGGTATAATAGTGCTAGTGCTAGTGCTATAACTTCATTTAAAAATTCCCACGCCTGGCTTCCATTGTGCGTTCTGAAGCCTTGTAGATTACGTCAGGTATTCTTGGTGAATTAGCCTTTCCGTCGCTGCCGGGTATAAGTAAATCTTACCATCCATTGACAAAGTTTTAGTGCTTAAAATGTTATAATAATGTTATTGTTTGAGATATTTTCCTTCGATTGTCTCTTGATGCTTCTATATAGCTTTATTCTTTAAAAAAATGCCTCAAGTTGTGTGTGCATCAGTTGTTGTCAGCCCCTGCCAAAATTACCCTTTATTCGATGATTACACAAATTCCCCTACGTTGTGTATTTTTTTAGGAGTGTCTTTTGATCGACTCAAGCCAGGACGAATCGAAAGGGATCATAAAATATTTATTTTCTACTAATAAAAATCATCACCAGGGCTGAAAAAATCATATTATACAGGGTGTTAAGAAAATGACGGATAAACTCTTCAGTACATTGTAGGGGACACTCAGTAGAGTACGGGAAAAATAATTTTAAAAATTCTGGTCTTCAATTTGGTGAGATAAAAAATGCCAAAGTTAACATTTTACTATCTTTGTTTTTCGGTATTTGCAAAAACTAGATGATTTTACAGATATAAAAAAGGGTACTTAAATCGTTATCAATTAAAAAAATTGCTTAAGATGTAGGTATTACTGGCTTGGAAAATTTAATAAGATTTTTTTTTCTTGATTTTTTTTCTTGAAGATGCTGAAAAAAAAAACCATTTGGCAACAACGGTTTTGATACCTTGACTACCTACATTGTTAGAAATTAGACGAAATTACCAAATACCAACTGTTATCGTGTTAAACGTTGCCAAATTTATTGTTCAATATTTTGCTTATATCTTTTAAAATGTAGCTCTGGATTTTTTAAAATTATTTTTCCCGTATTTTACTGAGTGTCCCCTACAATGTACTGAAGAGTTTATCCGTCATTTTCTTAACACCCTGTATTTATACTTCAGAGCTGGGTTATTTAGCCAACACTAACCATACCCAAATAAACAAAACGAAAACCCTCGCATGTCTTTATAAGCAATTTATCAGCATTAACATGGGCTTTAAATTTTAAGAGAGCTTCAGGTATTAATAGCTAATCGGTGCTAAATAATAGCAATCCACCTCCAACGACCATTAGTAGCCCTAGCGACCCTCACTATAATACATAAAATAATAATCCCAGCGCCTAATCTTTTCCATAGTCGGCCGAACGAGTCCGAATTCGTCAAATTATTATTTCGCATAATACATACACGACACAGTCTGAACGCAGAGGACAGGAAACACCCGCCCATCGGCATACCCTCACGGCGGTACCGTTCTTCCTAGGCCATCAAGCTACCGGTGAGCGGCGTCCCCGGTCCGGTGGACCGGCGTGCATCTACTGGCAGGTAGACCGACGACGGCGACGAACAGGTAACACAATGGACGGGTCACTCACGCACACGGGAGTTACCCGGTCGGGTGCCCGTTGGGCATTGAACCCGACACTCGTACGTCGTCGTCTTCGTCCTTCGTCGTGAGCTCGACCTCTGTGTCGTCGCCACACGCGATTCTGACGGCCACGGGCATTCCTCATCTTCATTCTTCAGTCGTGCGATGAAGACGAAGACTTGCTCTTTAGATGGTGAACTGGAGAGCCCGAGAGTGGAAAGGAGTCTCTCTAGCCCAACTGGACGTGAATTGAGGGAATTCTAGTTTGCACAACATGATTTATGAGATTTGAGTGGGTTGATATGATATGAAGATTAAGATAGGTAGGGGTCCTAGGTCGTCAAGATTAGATTGGAATTAGATGCGGAATCTTCAGGGGTCCTGAATTCCTTGAGACGTAGTTAGAAATCAGCGACCGTAGATAAGCCTCGTTCTTTCTCTGGCTCATTCAGATTCCACGTGTCATTGAATTTGTTGTGTAAAAAAATGCAGAAATGAAAAAGTCATAGAAGTCTCTAATAAATTTTGGCTGCGATTTGGCTGTAGGCGAAATCAAATCTGTGAACAATAACAAATCCAGCAACAATAGGCAATAATAGAAAATTGTCTTAAAAGCGGCCTAACTACCTTTTCAATAAACGGCCACGTTAGGCAAAATTGTCTTTAGTAATGAAAAATCCTCGATGGTTGATGCAGTGCCACACTCAGATTCGTTAAAAAGTGAGTCTTCATTCTCTTTAGGATATAGGTGAGGATAACTGGTGCCTGGAACAAAAAATTATTCTGGATAATTTACTATGCAAAGCCTTAAAAATGATGTTTCTGGATTCGTTAATAGGCCGTTAATAGGCTAGCCTCAAAAAGTGATTTTTTTGTGGGATTCTGATTCTCTAAAACTTCCATAAAACTACCGTTCACTCGCTATAGCTTGACTCCCAGGAGATGCCAACGACTTTGGAGAGCTAAATCCCGCTTTGCGAACACGATTGTTTTCGATTGGTAACCTCAACTGACCCCTTTCACTTTCCATTTCTCCATTGAGCTACCCTGGGACAAGGTTACTGTAGCAGTATCACTCTAAATACGGCCCAGGTGAGTGGGAAGACTTTGCGAGAATATTTTCCCAAGGAAGTAAGCCCTCAATAGAGACGTATTAGATCGAGGAATTTTGAATACGATAATCGGCAAAATTGTTGCTATAATAGGACATCGAGAATTTTCATTGGATTTTTTAGTGCCACAATCAGATGCATCAAAAGTGAATTTTTGATGTAAGATGTAACATAATTGATCGAAGAATTTTTGGATATGTTAATAGGCAAAATTATCGTTAATAGCTTATCGAGAAAAATGAATTTTTGAGCGGGATTTGACATAACTGATTGAAAATTTCTGAATACGTTATTAGGCCGATAAGCTATCGAAAATCCTCATTAGATGATGCAGTGCCACAATCAGAAGCCTCAAAAGTGAATTTAGAGTGTGCGGGTAGAGTGTATTTGATGTTGATAAAAAAAAAAAAAAAATTAATACGTTAATAGGCAAAATTGTCGCTAATAGGCTATCAAGAATCCTTATTAGATGCCGAAGCCCCAGAAATTAATTTTTGGGTGGGATGTGACAAATTGATCGAATATTTCTGGATACGTTAATAGGCCGTTAATAGGCTAGCCTCAAAATGTGATTTTTTCTGTGGAATTTGACGTATATGATTGAGGAATTTTGAATAAGATAATCGGCACAATTGTCACTTTAATAGGCCATCGAGAATTTTCATTGGACTTTTCAGTGCCATAATTAGAAGCATCAAAAGTGTATTTTTGGTGTGAGATGTAACATAATTAATCAAATAATTTTTGGATTCGTTAATAGGCGAAATTATCGTTAATAACCTATCGAGAAAAATTAATTTTTGTACGGGATTTGACATAATTGCATGGTCGAAAATTTCTGGATACGTTAATAGGCCGTAATAGGCTATCGAAAATCCTCATTAGATGATGCAGTGCCACAATCAAAAGCCTCAAAAGTGAATTTTTAGTGTGCGGGGTGTATTTGATGTTGATAAAAAAAAATAATACGTTAATAGGCAAAATTGTCGCTAATAGGCTATCAAGAATCCTTATTAGATGCCGAAGCCCCAGAAATTAATTTTTGGGTGGGATGTAACAAATTGATTGAATATTTCTGGATACGTTAATAGGCCGTTAATAGGCTAGCCTCAAAAAGATTTTTTTTTTGTGGGATTTGACGTATTCGATTTAGGAATTTTGGATAAGATAATCGGCAAAATTGTCACTTTGATAGGCCATCGAGAATTTTCATTGGATTTTTCAGTGCCACAATAATTAGAAGCATCAAAAGTGAATTTTTGGTGTGAGATGTAGCATAATTATTAATCAAAGAATTTTTGGATATGTTAAAAGGCGAAATTATCGTTAATAGCCTGTCGAGAAAAATGAATTTTTGAGTGGGATTTGACATAATTGATGGAAATTTCTGGATACGTTAATAAGCCGTTAATAGGCTATCGAAAAGCCTCATTAGATGATGCAGTGCCACAATCAGAAGCCTTAAAAGTGAATTTTTAGTGTGGGATGTATTTGATGTTGATAAAAAAAATTATTACGTTAATAGGCAAAATTATCGCTAATAGGCTATCGTGAATCCTTATTACATGCCCCAGATAATTCTGGTTACCTTTACCTACTAGAATTTATTATTTCAATTTAATTTTATTCCCTTTGGCCATATTTCTCGATTCTCCTGAAATTTCTATCAACTTTGAACTCTTGAGCTTTGCTAAATTACTCGAAGTTGCAATCTACTAAATCGATGCGGCTTCTGGGACCGCTGGAAGTATGTGCAGAGTACATTAAAGTGAGTTATTCTGGCGGATGGGTTTTAAGGTGCACTCACACTGTGTGCATGCTGGTCGTAAGGGCAACTTTATTGGATCGTTTATCTAGTCGTGTGTTGTAAACTTGAACCAGCTTTGTTAGGACTACAAAAATAAAAGAGTTAATTTATTGAAAGTAATAGTTAACAGTAATTGAATCAGTCTGGTCTCTGGGGAAATTCTTTTCAAGGTTCTTTATGGTAGAAAATGTAGTGGATTGATTTAGAAATAGTCGAGATTGTTCTTGTATGTTTATCATATTAAACACCATTTGAATTCTGTTTTTGTTTTTATAAAACATTTTAAATGTTCTGGAATCTGTTCTAATGTTCCAAATCGGGAATGTTTTTGTATACAAGTTACCAAAAAATAAAAAAATGAAATACTTTTAATTCCGGCTAGAGCAGTGCAAAAGTACTCAGTGATATGGGAATCTCTGTGTGAGAAAGATAATTTAGTACCTAATAAATTTATAAATAGATGATGCAATTGCATTATTTCAAGTATGTGAGTAGGTACCTTGGAATAAGAGTAAATAGTGCACGAATATATAAGCGAGTAAATAGGTTCAAGTTTTTAGTTCCGATAAATTAATAAAGAGGGAAAAGAGAGCTTCACAGAATGGGCTAATCGAATAGCTTTCAAGTGAGCTAAAGACCAAGAAGATTGAAGAAGAAGAAGTATTTTATATTTATAAGGAATTCTACTGATTAATAATGGAAATGTTGTCTCAGTTTCTCTATAATGGTACCAGTTTATAATTACAATAAGAAACGCTTGGATTTGCTAGAGTCGACTCTCGTTACGGGTTGTGATTTTAAGGAGATATCTCGCTTTTATAAACCTAATCTGATTTCTGAAGGGAATAATAATAATTATTATTGACAGTTGACATGTTGAATTATTGTACCGTGATTTTATGACGAGAATTTATGACATACAATAATGTAGTTGAATAATTCATAAGTGGTAGCAATTACTTTATAGATGCGGTTTCGTGTAGTAGTAACTTCTAATCAGGCAGGAGGAATCTAGCACACCTGTCGAGTTGAGTTGAAAAAGGGGAACGTTATGTAAAAAATCGTTACGCTCTAGCAGGTCCAAAAAAATGGGCATCCAGCAGCAAACAAAATGGGGGCATTTCGGAGCATTTCTAGTAGTTTGGCCTATACAATCTATTCGATAGCATAGTGACCAAATTTTAGCCCAACTCTAATAATTCTGCACTATCTCAGCTTGTGTCGCGCCAGCTTGAAGCATTCCAACAACCGCTTTATTTATTATTAATCTTTTTTTGATCAAAATTTGCTCTGTTTCTACCTCACTTTCATGGCTGTCTGTCTATGCAAATCTTGCAATCGATTTTAAACCAACTTCCGGAAGAGCAAGAACTTAAAAATTTGGAAAAAATTTAAAAAGATTGGACCAGGAACACACAGTAAATGTCAAATAAGTGTGAACTGACTTTGCCGATTACATCTCTGTCCTGACGAGTTGATTGGGAATATCTGACGATTACCGACGACGTGTAATTAACGAGGTGTCGATAGTTAATGCCCAGTGTTGGGGGATGTATCTGACCACTCCCGCGTCACGATTGAACCATTCTAGCGGTGCTGTTTACTTCTACGGTACGAAAAGTAGTACTTCGCTCCAGGCGATCTTCTTCCTTCTTCTCCCCGCGTTGCTTTCAGTGTGCGAAGAAGGGAAATAATATGGGTAGGTGTAGGTACTCTATGACATTTGAGAGGAATTTCCAAACTATACGAACTGCTATACCCATTTCGATGTTGTTTTTGAGATCACAAAAAAAGGGTAACGAGAATTTGAATGTAAGTAATCAAATCAGCAAAAGCAGATTAAATCCCCCAATTCTACATCGCAACTTATATTATGTTTAAAATAAGATTAATTAAACGATATGCAGCCACGCGTAAAATTCGACTCACGATAATTTCTATGATAAAACTAATCGAATTTATACAGAAGTTAGCAACACCGGGTTCAAGCCCGGGTGTATAATGAATTAGTTCATGCATTAGCTACAGGGATTTGAGTGCTCACTGATTTTCATTCCAAGTTTCAAGAGGTACAAGGGAGACTAAAATGGGACGCTTATTAATTTATCTCTAATTATACTATAATTATACATTCAAGAGAATGCTCAAACTTGTACAACAATAAACTATGTATGTAGATTTAGTTAGGTTAGGTAGGTAGGTGCATACCTGATTATTTATACCTTTACACGCCGATATTAAGTACCTATCGAGCACAGTAGTTATTACTGAAATCCACTTGCCTGGTTTGTTAGTTAAGAGCACGCAACTTCACTGCCGTGGTAAAACATACACCAGTCAGATGATGAGGCCAAAATAAGACCGAAACTTCTGACCGTGTCTTTATAGAATGATTGCTAGCTCGGTGTAAACGACTTTTAATGAAATAATATTTTACAATTGCATCAGTTATTACTTAAACACGATTGGAAAAAAGTATCCATTCATATTAAATCAAGGCTAAATAACGAATTATTGATATTGGACCAAATTTTGGGTGAGGGTAAATGGGGTAAGGTAAGATAACGCTTAATTTTAGGTTGTCTCTAATGTTACACGCGACACGCGAGTCGGTAAAATCCTTGAAAAGTGATTAAAAAGTGACCTTTAAAAGTGACTTCGTATAGTATTGGATGAAATGTTTGGTTGCGTCTAGCGTCCAGAATTTTAGTCAAGAAAAATCTGGCGATATATGTAAAAGCGAATGAGGTTTCAATTATATTTTGAAGAAAAGTACTCAATCAGCTCAGTAACTGACTGAAAATGCTTCGAGAGTCGACTTCAGTGCGCATGTCAAACTTATCGCTCGCTCCAACGTCTATATACTGTAAATCCTGGGAACGAGAACGTTCAGCTTTTATTGGAGGGAACTCTGGCTTCGCTTTGGTAATAATGAGTGATGACTTTGTCACGGCCCGCCACTGATACTCCAAGCAACAGAGGTCTAAGATCACCACATTCTGACAATAATTAATAGTAACGGAATACCGCTAGTGCCATCACACGCGGAATAGCCCCCAGATCCTAACTGCACAGTTTTCTACTCGAGTTTACCTTTTTTTTTTATTGACTAGTGCAAAAAGTCGCTTTTTGCTTATAATAGAAAAACTGAAGAGTTAGAGAATTAAAGGCCGAAGAAAATGAGAGCTGAAACAACCCGATCGGTTCATTATTAATGGAGATGACATCAAAAAAGTGCATTAAAAATAGCGTGTTTTTTCAAAAATTCTTAAGAGTGCAAACCCCAGACGCTATCGGATGATTAGTTTTCGCTTAATTGCAATCAGGAGTTCTTCAGACTATATTTTGCAGCGAGGCTGGATGCTCTGGAGATCACCCTCCGCATCGTCCAGTGGCGGTTTCTCCATTAGGTCATTTGGTCAATGACCTAATAAGTATTATTAGTATTATAAGTATTGACCTATATAAGTAGTTGTTTTTTTGTAATTCCCGGGAAGATAGTGCGAGGGTCTGGGACTTTGGTCAAAGGCAGCATTTGACCTCGTTGTTTTTAATAAGATTAAAGAGTGAGATGCCTTTGCCTATGTGCTGGAGCGAGATAGGTATAATGGAAATTTTGCCTGTATTTAAAACGGTCCTATTCTGTCCCTAAGGTCAACGCCGAGTGGGGGCGGGGCTAGAGATTCGAACCAGAGACCAGAGATTTCGATATGCAGTGTTGCCGCGGTAGTACATTTGTACCACATTTGGTACATTTTATTTTTGCTGGTACGCTGGTACTACATTTCAAAGTTCAATTCGAATCGGACGACCTCCAAGGCATTCCAGCCTCGCAGTTAGGATTTGGGGGCTATTCCGCGTGTGATGGCGTTACTATTTTTGTCAAGAAAAACACCTCTAGGTATTTGCTCTGTCTAATTCAATTCAATCATAATCACAAAAAAAAAATCTTTAACTAGCCAATGTCAAAGTTGCGGCAACTGCATTCTGAAAACAAACCCGATCTCTTCATCAGCGACGAGGACACAATTCTTCGCCCAACTAATCGAATTTGTCAGTCTTTCGTTCAATTAATTTGGAAATCCAATTTCATCAGGACGAAAAAAATTAATAACTACGGCGCTTGCAATAATAACGAACTCGACTTGAAAAAAAAAGAATCCGAAACAGAACCATTCTCTCCCAACACGAGAGCTCCGGCGGTCAACAGCTAGCATGTAACACGTCTACGTATTATTGCGAAATTCAACCCGCTATGCGGAAATCGCCAGAGTGCCATTGCTAGACCGAGAACGTTCTCCTGCTGCCCGCCCCTCCGCGACCTTGTTGCAGCAACGACGTAAAATCGAAACCGACGTTTATATCTTATCAGAATCTCTATTAGGAAATTCGCAAGTAATCAAACTTGATAAATACCAGCTTGATTGCGGCTTGGAAATGCTCCTCCATTAGCCGCTTTATTACACTTTATTGAGCCGCCGTGCTTGGTATATATGAGCGATGCCGTAATGATAAATCCCTGCCGGGATCCCGGCGTGCTGGTGTTTTTGTTATACGAAGCCACCTGACTGACTGTGTGTACATACCTACATGAAGCTGTGCACCGAGGATCTCGGATTACCTGCCGGATTGTAAATGCGAGCTGACAACTTGCAGCAGTTAGTTGTGTACTTATCGGATCGATGTATCATTGCCGGATTACGTTATGATCATTACGTATGTATACATGGTTGAAACTTTGGCTGCAACAGCGATTAGGGATGATTAACCTAATCTGTCGGAGCGAGATATCTCAGGTAATTTCTACACCCGGTTGAACACGGATTTGATGAACATGTAAAGTAACCTATCACCAATCTCCGGTATGGAAACCCTGGGAAATTTCGTCATTATTCGCTGGAAATTCTCGTTTTCATCCATCAGCTCACGCTGGTACATTTTTTTGGGATGATTGGGATGGTCGACGAGATTTCTTCTTATCTATTCCGTGGTTTGTTTCTCTTGCAACTTTCTAGGTCACCGAAGACGTCCAGGGGAGAATTATTGAAGTTTTATCATCCCTCGTGCAGTGAAGACTACTAAATCTCAAATGGAGGCTGGAATTATGATGACAATGGTTGATGCACCCATAAGCGACTACCGAGGACCATTTTCGCCATTCCAGCATCATGGTGGAACTTCTACTCAAACGTCCTTATGAAAAGTCTCTCCTGGAAAGAAGTTCCATTTTGGTGGTTCGAAGAAATCTCAAGAAATCATTCACAGTCATGCGCAGCTCGGAACTGTTTATGCCCATCCAATCCGGTCCAGTTTTGATGCTTACCAATCCGGTCTTACCAATTTTTTCGTGGTGACAATTTTTTCCCTTCTATTACAGAACAAGCCTTTGGAAGTCATATCTTCTGCTGCAAGATGTGTCGAGTAGCTCTTTTTCAGTTTTTTGACCGCTTTCGAGACCGCTCTCCTCAGTTACTCTGCATCGACGTAGGGGATCCAGGGTTAAGAGTTCATCCAGGATCCAACCCAACAAAATCGGCTTTCATCGTGGAAAGTAATCTAAAATACTGCCAAAATAAACATCGGTCTAAAAATGCATTTAACAAACAACTGTGTAAAGGAGCAGGTGCTCTTCTTTTAAAATGGAGACTGGAATTACGGTGGAAAGGGTTGATGCACCCAAGCGGCTACCGAGGACTCTTTTCGCCATTCTTGCACCGTGGTGGAACTTCTACTCAAAGGTGGAAAGGTGTTTTCATGAGAGAAGTTCCATTATTGTGGGTTGGAAACGATTTTAGCGAATCATTCAGGGTCATGCTCATCGGAACAGTGAATGCCCATCCAATCCTCTCCAGTTTTTTATTACCGATTCCGTGCTGCTTTTATAATATTGCTTCCATTACAAAACAAGCCTTAGGAAATAATATCTTCTGCTGCCCATTAGATATTTCGAGTAGCCGGTTTTCCGTTTTTTGAACCTCTTTTTTACTCTGCATTAGCTACCCGATCGACAAAGGTAACCCAACACCCAAAAATCGCTTGGCTTTCATCGTATATGCTGCCAAAATAAACAACAGTCCAAAAGTGACATTTACAACCGTGTTTAAAGGAGAATGTGCTCTCATGTTAAAATGGGAATAATAATCCTGGTACCCTACCAAAAAAATATTCAAAATGTTGAAGACAGCACTTTTTTCCTTAACCTCTGCAACCAAATCATTATCGCCTCATTGGGTGAAGCCTAATTGTATGGCAAATAGTTCCCTTTTAATCCTACTCGGTCTTTCTCGCAATTTCCATCTTCCATCGAAACGCGTATACAAAAAGCCCTAAAGTCTTTGATCAGACAAGTTGGAAAAAGTCTTTCTTGTCCCTTTACTAACTGCCGTCCTGAAAAAAATGCACCCCGGATTCTTCTCTCAATCTCAAGTCGGCTTTTTAAACATGTCACAACAAGGGCGCTTTTAAACTGGATGTGTTCCGTCATCAATGACAATTCATTTTTTTAAATTTCGATTGCCTTACGGAATTTGTCCTTCTCTTGCACAACCCTGTTGCCCCTCCTTAGACATTATGGCTATTCATGGCAAGAGAAAAACATTCATGTGCGTAATAACGCGAGTGGTGAGAATGAAAGTTCAAGATTTCACCACCAACATAAGTCGAAGTTGAGCAGCAAGACGATTCGGGTCGCAATAGAAAGTCCCGTGGGGGCAACCCCAAGGGCAGTGTGTGTAGTGACCGGCCCTAGCACCAGCACCATTTCTTTAGTTTTTGGATACACGTCGCGGCTCCCGTCTTCACAATAATAAATATAATTTAACGCGTTCTATTAAAGAGCCGTTCGCATTAATTAAGGCTTATTGGTTTGGTACCCGCAGTACCCTGCTCCCCTTCGTAGATAACTTTACTCGACCATTCGCATTCCCCGTACGGGTTTAGTGCTTCGCAGAGTGGCACGAGAATAAACACTGAGTACACAATAAACTATTAAGCCATAATATTAATTGTAGATCCTGTCTATTGTTGTTTCCAGGTGTATCCTGTACCCTGGTCCTTCGCCCAGATTAGAACAAGCTTTTCGGTCTTACAAACCGACCTATTAAAGAAAAACTATTTATTTCAACATAATTTTCACCCAATTAGTTCCCCATTAAGGGAATCATACATTTGTCCTTCACATCCGATTGATCCCCCATTACGGGAATCAGACAGGATGGAACGTTGATAAAGTACTGCCTGCCAACGTGAAGATGAAAGGCTCCAAATATATTCTCAAAAGCTCAGTTCTGGCATCTACCTCCGTTGACTGCTATCCTTCTCGTCTCCATTCGATCAGCCCTGGTGTACCTCAGGGCTATATTCTGCCACCGATTTTTTTTTTTAATAATGCCTTCTGGTCATTAGTTTGACAATAATTTATAGGAAATACGTAACCAAATATAATACATGAATAAATTATAAGGACGATTGTGAAATTTATACTAGATAAAGTATTATTATTTATAAGTTCAGAGCAGCTGATCTCATAATTCTGACCCAGTTATTATACCTGTATAAATAACACAGTTGTTAAAAGAGTATTAGATCTTATTTGTTTAGAATCATTGATGTGTCCGTCTTCGTCTTATGAGAAGACGTCGTACCACTCGGTGATAGATTACAGATCTGTAAACAAGCAGTTGACAGTTGTTGTTATCTGTGGCGTTTCCTATTGTAATAGCATGCAATAAATTGTTCTATTTTTGTATACAATAAATGAACACATTACGGGCCAGTTACACGGTTCGGTTGGTGTAATCCCGTCAAATTGTAGTGTCTTTGCATTGTTACGAGTTTTAATAGCGTGTGGGCACCGGACCAAAGGCTATTTTTAGCCGACGAACGAACAAATTCACGTGTGTCACGGGTCGCTCATTACAAATTACACATAATAGAACTCGCGCTATAATTTATGCAAGTTAATGTTTATGATTTTAATGGGTTATTTATAAATCGAAGCGATTCCATTTCATAACAAATTAATGTTTACCGGTCTATTTAAACGGGTTTGCGTTGCGATTATTCGTTGGTGTGATTGAACTGCGAGAGAACTGGCGTTATTTTTAATTCGTAAATAAACAGTTTTATTGTTGGGTCTAATTTTTAATTAGGCGTTTATTAATTATTCTGTTATCATTGTTTTGAGCTGATGGAATCGTTCATTTAATAAATATGTTTATGTGAATGTCTGTTGATTTCCAGAGTTGTAGGTTCAAGTAAATTTTATCATTTATTTGTCGTTAAGCTGTGATTGTGGTTGAGAAAATAATATTCTCGTCCCTTTGAAGACTTTTTTATCGTCAACTTTATGAACCCTGATGCCTGGATGTAGGATCAAATTCTTCTACCGATGCCAAACGAAAAGCTCTTTTCATTAAAATATTCCTTTTAAACTGTGCTTTTCATTTCAAATACATTTCCGTTGATTATGTAGTGCTTTTTGGCATCAATAAGCGAAACTCCCTCTTTCACCTAAAACAATTTTTGCGAGAGAAAGCTCGGATCAAAATTTCCTTTGACACATAATCGGCGGCGGGTTACATTTCTTCTGTTTAAATACATAATCAGTTCTCTGATGTATATCTTTCCGCCAATTACCCGCTCCAGTAAGAAATTAATTTTCAGGAAAATTTCTAACAAATTACGACGAAACGCCAAATAAAAGCGATTCGTTCTTTTTCGATTAATAAAACGCTTTTGCCGGGTCTTAGTCGTCATCAGCAAGATTCGGAACAGGGAAGGATAAAGCTAATGTGAGATAACGAAATATATCCGGACATGTCTGGAATATAATAAATTTATAGATTTTTAGACACTTTTGTATCTCTCGGGGGTAAGCTACACAACCCCACCGCATCCAGACTTCTAAAGAAAACCATTATTCACGCGGAATAGTTGGGAATTTACTAGAAGATAAAAAACGCTGCTTAACAGATCAGTATGTATGTATGTAATTATCGCACACATAAAAAGCTCATAATCCTTAAAGTGTGAATGGGAAATCGGAGCCATTTTAATTACCTTGCACTCGTTTTTACTTTTTACGTATATCGGGCAGGTGGTTTTATGGCATTTTTATGGTTTTGATGTTTGGCTTGTGTGTGTTAAAACTCACTGTTATGTGGAAAGCAAGTCCCAGGTGACAGGCACTTCGCTTTTCAGACTGTTATTATGCCAACGACCATAATACAGGTATACCCTGACACAATAGCGCAGGTGGCTTCTATTGGTTTCTCTTTCTTTCATTTAGAGACTAAGGATGGAACTTGCCGTGATTTTTAAACGTTACTTGATAACGGTTTGTTCTTCGTTACTAGTGTTTCGCAATCACAATAATAATTGAGATAATATTATTTCACTCGTAAATAATATCAAATTAAAGGCTACTCGTCTTGTCCTGATAAGAAAAACAACATAGGTTTTAACTTGTAGGTATAAACAACAGTTTAACGCCAATAACGTTTTTCTGAACGATATGCACGATCCTTAAATAGTACGGTGAAGGAGGAAACGTCGAGGTTTCACTGGTTATTTTCAGCTCATCAGTCTGACATATCACCACCACCAGGGGAGTGTGTCGAACAGAAAAAAAAAACAATCTACATACCTAAATCAATTAATTTGTCGGAAACTTTCAATATGCGATTAGAAATATGCAAATTTTTCACTTTCCCCTTTAACAATTATTTCCTAGCGAATCTCAAAATACGGCTATGTGACTAGCTCCATCTCTGATTTGTTGAGAAAGGTCGAAAGTTAATTTTGAAAGTGGAAAGTGAAAGTTGTACACTTTCAGTAGTTAGATGGCATTTACCTTGCAAGTGACTATGTTTCAGACAAATTTCTGTTCGACTCCTCCGGTGGTGGTGGTGATATGTCAAACCGATGAGCTGGAAATAAGCAATGAAACATCGGTGTCTCTAATGTCTGTCTTCACCATACTATTTAGGGTTGTGTCGTTCAGAAAAACGCTATTGTTTGTAAATAAGCGGATTGCTGTAATTGATATGATTTATATCAATTTGTTTCTTTCACAGTTTATAAAGCGAGTTTGATTGGTTACCACTCAAGTTTGAAAATATGAAATCATAACAGAAATAAGATTTATTAACCAGGTAGAGTGCCAGTCCTAGTGATTGTGCAACCTAGTATGTAACCTGTATTACCGACACGCACTTACGTGCTAGTGTCGGTAATACAGGTACTCTACTTATACGTTATTCAGTTCTTTTCTGAGGTTTATCCAAGGTTGTTCAAAGATAATAAACTTTGTGCAATAACTTTGGTAGGAATTTAAGAATCTAAAGTCTAAAAATCAAATAGTCCGGGCAATGATGGGTATGTCTTGACTTACAAAAGGTCAGTGAACGTGTGTCAGTAAAATTCCGATTTAGCGACCCTGAACAAGCGCCGCTCGCGCCGCCATATTGAAGAAATGGTACCGAAAGCTTGTTTTTCAACAATATATTCTCTCCAGCGCCACCTAGGTTAAAAATAGATAATAAAAATAGAGGAGTCAGCGCATTCAAGGGTTTTTGGAGGGTAAATAGCATATGTCAGTCGTCCATGCTCGGGGGAAATTGTTATCGAATATTAAACAAAAAATACTCGACACTTTTATAGCTAATGCATTGGGTTGATTTAGGACAACTATATACAGCAGCGCCGCTGAGCGTATGTGGGTGACACTAAAAGGTTTATTTGGTGAAACAAGGCGGGAGTTTTAAATATCAACATTGAAAAGAAAACTCGTACGCGTAATTAGACGGATGACGTCAGCATTACGAATTAATAAAACAATTAGTGACACCCATTGCCGCGCGAGGGCGCTGTAAGACTTGTCATTCGATTTAAAGGACAGTAAAGGGTAAAAAAAAATATTATCGAAAAAGGTTTGTGATGGATATGTCATGGACCAGTTAAGATTATTAGGAAGGAAATCTTACTTTTCAATAAGTAAATATTTTAAAGTCGATTCATTAACTAGTTTGTTATCAAAGCAAGAGTAGCTGTAATACGAGGGGGAATTCACTCTTGGCAATACATGTACAAAATAGGGGCATTATTAATGCTCATTATTTGGCATTAATTGGCATTGCTTGGCATTATTATTCATTGTTTGGCATTACTACGCATTGCTTGGCATTATTAGTCATTGCTTGGCATTATTCTCGGCATTATTATTCATTTATCGGCATTAATATTCATTGCTCGGCATTATTATTCATTGCTCGGCATTATTAAGCATTACTTGGCATTATTATTCATTGCTCGGCATTATTATTCATTGTGTGGGCATTATTATTCATTGTTTGGCATTATTGGACATTACTCTATAGACTACCGGACTTGTCTCGGTATTAGTCCTAGATTTGGCGCTGATGACACATGATTCTTTGCGGCTACCCTCGTTTGCACCTTAATCTCTTATTGTGACATAGTGTGAAGTGCTGTTAATTTTCAAGAAGGTAAGTAGTAAAAGTTCGGTATATCTTTTAATAATATTGTTCATAGAAATTTTTCATTTTAATACACCTTATCAAACTTTTCCTCCTGTAACTGGTATAACTGCCATTGCGTTAGAAATATTTTTAAAACTTCCCCGAGAACTTCCCAAACAGTATGTTCGTTCGGTGATTATTTGAATATTAATATGCGTTTTGAAGTTGAGTGTCATTCTAAATTCATATATTATCTATTTTATTTTTAAACTAGGACAGGATACAAAAAACGATAAAAAACGTTATATTATGATATTTTAATCCAATCGGTAAAGTAAAAAACGATGTAAAAAACGTAAAAAATGTACCCAAACTTCATAAAAAATCTCATCTAAGATTTTCCTTCAATAATATTGTTAGTGGAGAGGTTATAGAACACATATACAAAAAAATCAGTTTTTTGTAAAAAAAACCACCCCTTTGGCGAAAAAAGTATTTTTTTCGTTAATAACTCGTTCGAGAACTCGTTAATCGTTGGATATATATACAGGATGTCCCAGCTTATTCGAAGCGGTCTCGGTAGGCCAAACGATGGAAGTTTAAAATTCAAGTACAGAATCACAATGGTCATAATTTAAAATTATTTTGGAGTATACAGAGTGTCCCATATGAGAAAAGTTAAAATTAATGTAGAAAAATACTACGCTGTTTATTATACCAACCGATGGTATATTGGCAGAATTTTAAATTATAACGAAAAAGAGTCCAAAATAAAATTTTTACATTTTAATTTAAACTCTTTTGAATGGCCAAGTTCAGTCGATATACAATCGGTAGAAAACCAGTTTATATTTCATGGCCCAATTAACATTAAAGGGAGTCATCCCTTTAGTATCAGCAGCCACGAAACGTCGGAAATTAAAAATAAATATAAACTGCTGAAGAAAAAGTTTGAAAATAATTCTGACTAGATTGACTAAAATGTAGACCTTTAATTAATGTAACATCTAACAAAATTAATAAATATTTTCTTTATAGTAAGTAGCTGAAGCATTTTAATAATTATTGTACCCTCGATATTACCAGTGCCTATGTAGATGACCTGTATCGCCAAACTATTGTTATATGAGACGGAACAGCATTGGATAGTTCACAAGATGTCGATTTTTCAAACACGCAATTTTACTGTTTACACGCAAAATATTTATCACTTTACAGTATAAGCTGGCATAATCTCCAGCATAATCTACAGGGTGTTTTATAATTGAATGTCAATATTTAAGGGGGTGATTTTTGGGTGTATTTTAAGAAGAAAACTTCATTAGAACATATGTCCTAAAAGTCTAAACTTTTGAGATACAGGGTGGTAAAGTTTAATTAAAATAAATAATTTATTCGTAATATCTGTAATTCGTAATACCGCTCTGAATATTTTAATGAAATTTCGTATACAGGTATTACGCATCAAGGGGCATTTTTTCATGTACTACGTTTCGTTTTATTTCCACTAGTGATGATCGTGCAGAATTTTACCTGCATATTTTTATACTTTTTATTGTCATCTTAACAACAATCTTGTGACCATGTAGAGAAACAGATTTTATTTTTTTAGGCGAAAACCGTGCCTCGGACTGAAAAAAGGTAAGTAATCAAATTTGCTTGGAAATGAATGGGGATTCCAAAAATGATTTCTATTTGAACAGAAATCAGTGGCGTACCATCAATGGTCTGCTAAAAATGCAGGTAAAATTCTGCACGATCGTGCACCATCGTCACTAGTGGAAATAAAATGAAACGTGGTACATGAAAAAATGCCCCTTGATGCGTAATACCTGTATACGAAATTTCATTAAAATATCCCGAGCGGTATTACAGATATTACGAAAAAATGATTTATTTAACAAAATTTTACCACCCTGTATCTCAAAATTTAAGACTCTTAGGACATACGTTCTTATGAAGTTTTCTTCTTAAAATGGACCCAAAAATCACCCCCTTAAATATTGACATTCAATTACAAAACACCCCGTATAATAGAATGTGGTGTATTGCTCATTTTATCATTGTTTGGTATTATTATTCATTATTTGGCATTAATTCGCATTGCTTGGCATTATTATTCATTACTTGGCATTAATAATCATTGCTTGGCATTATTATTCATTACTCGGCATTAATAATCATTGCTTGGCATTATTATTCATTACTCGGCATTATTATTCATTGCTCGGCATTATTATTCATTGTGTGGGCATTATTATTCATTTTTGGCATTACTGTAATTTACACTGGCATTAATATGGATTGATGGCATTATTGGAATATTTTATGAATAATGCCGAATAATGCCAAACATATGTACAGAAAATGGACAGTGAATTCCCCCTCGCTGTAATATTATACTGACATTGATAAATAATGTTTAATATAAGACGGTAATCCTGACAGGTACCGACCTTGCAATAATGCTGACTAAGGGTAAGCAATGCGTTGGCATTGAACCAGCGATATTATAATAGATGGACACTCTATCCGAGAATGAATTACAATTATGAATTATCAATTATTATAGTATTAGTTATAATTATGTAAGTATTACTAGTCAACGAATTATCACCCAATAACAACCCTAACAATACCAGTTTACTACAGGTTTTCGGTGCATTTTTTCCAATATGGAGGTACTCAAGGTCGCAAACTATTGGAGTGTTAATGAGGACACCTCTCAACTGCCACAATCTACCAAATTAGAACTCTCATTGACCTTTTGTAGCGAAAGCTCCCTTTTATGTCTTCAGTGACTGGACTAAAAGAAGTGTTGAGGCTTTGGAGTGTATGTCTATTTTCTCGAATTTTATCATTCTCTCATTTCAGAGAGAGAGTTTTCTTTGAATAAGCGGCGTAGCCTACATTCCGTAGCAGAATGCAGCGGAAAAGGACGAGGAGCGGCGTGTTCGTGTAATAGGGCGACGGGAAAGAAAAGAATAGTAACAAAACATGTTGTAAGATATTAGATATTCAAGAACGAGGTCACAAAAGGAGTAGAGTTCAATCTTTACAATGTATTGTTGGTTGTGTAGTGTAGACGGAGCAGGATTCGTGACAGGGAAAGTGTGGGTGTATCTCACTTCTATTAAAATAATAATAATTGGTATGCGGCTTATCGCTTATCCCATAGATTCCTTTCTCCAGAACCTTCTTTTGAAATTTAGACGTAGCCAATTAGTTATTAATAATTAAAAGTTTACCGATCTAGAATTTTTGACAATAATAATAGTAATAATAATAATTACTGAATAGCTTGGTAGCATGTTATCGTATACATATCGAGGTCTCGCTCGCCCATCCCCACACATGTCTGATGTGAAAAAATAATGCAATGGCATGTGCCCCGCTTGTTCTGGTTCTGCTTTTATTCAAAAGCCTCGAACATCTGTTTACCTTCAAGGCGGGTAAACAAACTACTAAACGAATCTGATGGGCCATTCTCCAGTCTGGAAGGGACGTTTGTTGCGCAAATTCGAAAAATTGTGCTGAATAAAATTTTATAATACGAACGAGAACGACGGGTGTTACTAGAAAAGAAACGTTTTTCAGGAGATCTCTCAAGCGTTCCGTTCTCAAAATCGTTGAACCCCTGGGTAGTCATGTCTTTTTATATTTTTAGGTATTAGAGGGGTGTAGAAAATCTCACCGAAAACGCCACTAAAGTGTCCCGGGATGATTTTTTTTCTTATTAGCGCATTTGAAAAAAAAATTGTCGATAACTAATTTTTATAATTTCTACAAATTTTTACTTCACTAATGTGATCTACTCTTCTCTCACGACTTTTTAACTTTTTAAGGTAATTAGTTGGTTCTCTCTCACTTGGGAAGGCAGGGGGGAAATTCTGGAGTTGATCTTGGAGGAAATGACGGCAGACGTACGTTGTTAAAAATAACTTCGAGAGTTTTTTTTTTATGAACACGCAACAGCTGATGTTGAGATGCCATAAGATACTAAATTTAGGTGTAGGCTAGGTACTAACAGGTAGGCGTTACTCTCATTTTTTTAATTATTCCTCTTCGTTGCCTGTCTTCCTCTTCGTCATCAGCTTCCAAGCTCTCGCCTCGCGTTCCTTACCTGTCCATAGCATCAGAAGGCGGTTTCATGGATATAACCTAAAGAGGACTTCTTCTATCTTTATTTTACCTCAGATTGTGTAATTTTCGGCGAATCCTCAAAATAATTTTCACGCGTCCCCTGCGCGAGTTTTTCCACGTCATCTCTACGAATTGCGCCCCAGAAAGAAACTATTCCCTTGCACAGAAGGTCGTTGAAGCTATCCAGGATATTTTTTAATTATTGAAAAGGTCGTTGAGATTTTTACCTCGAGAAAATAAATCCTCTTTCGCCTTTTAGTTTTTTGAGGAATTCAGCCCTCACGATCCCTTCCCGTATATCCGTGTTTGGTTTCTGGATACTGCTACTGTACGTAGGTATCAAGAATAAGATGTAACGGGTATTTTAATTTGAATAATTCGTGCGTGGATTCAGTCCCCAAGTAACCCGTTACTAAATTTAAAAAATAGTTTTTATTTACAAAATAACTATATACAATAAACCAAACAATATTATTGAGGGCGATGGCGGCTTCAGATATTTAGCTCCTCCCATTGGACGGGCAGACCGCAGTAATCCGAGGTCCCCGTTGGTTCCGGCACTGATTGGCTGCAGCGCTGGGTGATAAGGAGCGGATCGCCGCCGGTCGCTGCTGTAGGTACCATCAGTAACCCTTGACACCTCGATTGATTCTTGTAGGCCTCGAATCTCGTCCGCCTGGAGAACGGGAGGTAGCAGACTCCGTGTACTCCCAATACAAGTCGCACAGACAGACCTGCCAGTTAATCCACGTCTCAATAAGACGTGAGCCTGACGAACTGAAAATAAAGGAAAATTAATTACTGGATCTCCGCTCAGAGCTCATTACACTCTGGGCGAGAATTATGGGACTAGGATAGGCCGACTCAATGCATCGACCTCTCCCCCTCGGTGCGTTCAGTACACGCACGTCGGTTGCTTGGTCCTGTCCTGTCTCTGGGGGCTCACTACATCCACCAGAGAAATGAAACCGCGCCGGTCAGTACCCGGTTCGCGTCTCGCTGCCTGTTTACCCTTTCGGTGGACTCAGTCAGTACATCCACCGCGGGATTCTGGCTCCTGCAGGCTCAATCCACCTTGCAGGAGTTGAATGCTTGATGATCAATACCCAATTACCCAAACAAGCACTGTCCGTTCTTCGGATGTCCACTGCTTTTATAGACGGCGGCGGGGTGATAAGACCGCTATCGCCGCCGCAAAAACTCTGTCTTCTTGCTTTTAACTGATTAAAAGTAATAAACTGTCGCTAATAAATACCTAATTAGAACAATTATTATAAACGAAAGCCTCGGATTTCGTTACAAAGATAAATACTAGAAATTGTATTTAGCTTAAAGTCTTCAATTATCAGAGAAATAAATAAATTACTATTTCCAAATTATTATTTGTCGACTCGAAAGAAAAGAGGAAAAACGTAAGTAACAGTATTATAAGATAATTGGATCATTTTCAAAGTGACGTAGAGAGAATTACAAGACAAAGTGAGTTACGTTAATAGCGCAAGTCGTTTTCTTGGTGGCCGCAATATATCAGGATTACGGTTATTGTGAGATCGGATAACTTGGGGCATAATAAAAATACCTCCGGCGGCTGGTTAAAATTTGCGCGACAAAGTTTCGAAAATAAATTAGGATTTCAAGTTAGAACACTGATTAACTTCCCCCGTAACGTATAGAGCCCGCGCAGATGTGGAGAGGGCAATTCGGCCCCCGATCCGAATTACCGTCCGTACCTTCCCCGTTATTCAGGGGATTATGGAAAATTCAGTTCATTTTTCCTGTGTGGTGGAGATGCGAGTGTGGCGTGAATTTATACCGCTTTAAGTCTGTTCGCGGGAAGTTTATTACCGTTCAAACAACAATAAATTTCCCTCCCGCTTTACGACGAGAGGAATCAATCTGGGAGCGACTTTTCCTCTACCCTATAAAAGAACCCATCAATTATACATGATGGAAAAACTCGGGCTGCAGATGAAATGTTAATATGTTTTGTTATTTATTTATTTATTTTCTTGCTCGCGCTATAGATTTACAGGGAATTATGTAGATTTTCTACTGCTATAACTTTGTAATGCTTCTATAAAAAATAAATCACTTTGTAGCTGTTGTTTGGATTAATTTGGTTTTCTGATTTAACTTTATAGTTTACACTGCGTCATTGTTGAAATTTTAATAATTCCTCTAGACTTCTAGAGATTGTCGTTCTTTTATTCGTTCTCATATCCATATTCACAAAGAAGGTATACAGTAACAAATAAATTTTGTATTGTGATAATACCTTACGATTGGCTAAAAGTTGTGAGGGGTGGAACTAAGTCAAAAAATTCCATCGCAACTTCTTGATGAATCAACTCATTGATCGTTAATTTCTTTCACTTAAACGCCTCCTACAGTAGTCACTGTAACAGAAGTAAGTAGTTCAAGAAGAAAAAGGAGTTACCTATTATTAGTGCCCCAGTTGCGATCGGAATAATGTTCTAAAGTTCGAACAATGGATACTTTCTCAGCCGCAGTGTAACCAATCGAACAGTTTTTTATTATTACTATTTCAGTCACTTTGTTTGTGTCCTTTTATCCAGCTTACCGAATTACGCTATTGATTTAGGAACACGGGTAACTCCCTTAACTTAACTTGTTGGCCCGAGGCTGTCGAGAGCGAGAGTATTCTTGCAACCTGTAACGGAACTTATATGAACTTGATTTGACTCAACTTTACAACTGGGCAGGTAACTGAAGTTTATTCCAGAGACAAGCTTCCGAGATAAGGAATAATAATTGTCGTAACGCGATTAATTCGAAACTTTGATCGTACGACCATTTACGGTCGAAAAAAGGTCTTTGAGGAGACCCATAACCACGACGAGTAGCTTACATAAGTCTAAAGGCTTCGAGCTCGTTTCATGGAAACTATTTTACAGGTCTCGTTCAATCTTTGAAGATGGTTATTTGGTTCTCAATATGACTCCAGGAAAATTGTCGTGAAAATTAGAAATAAATTGTGTGGTCGGTTAATTAACATCACTACTGATGCAGACCTTGGAAGTTTCCTACTACACTTCACAAAAATTTCAAATTTTCCAATAAATAAACCGTGTCTCACTCTTTTCCTGATCCAACTTCTAGTCGCTTTTCTTGAGATGGTTGACCAAATATGACAAAATTTCCGTTAAAATGCACCGAAAGCAAGAAAAGAGTCTCTATCTTGTCTTGATTCCAACTTTGTCGCTTTTATTCAGATGGTGGTCAAAAAAGTTAAATTTTCCATTTAAATGCACAAGAGCGGTCTCTCTCTTCTTTTGATTTGAACCTTGGGTCGCTTTTCTTGGGATGGTGGTCAGAAATTAAAATTTTCTATTAAAATACACCTGAAGCAAGAAGTCTTTCTTCTCTTGATTCCAACTTTGGGTCGCTTTTCTTTTGATGGTGATCAAAAAGTCAAGTTTTCCATTAAAAAGCATAAGAATGGTGTCTCTCTTCTCTTGATTTCGAACCTTTTGGGTCGCTTTTCTTGAGATGGTGGCCAAAAAGTGACAAATTTTATAATAAAATACACCAGAACCAAGAAGAGTGTCCCACTATTATAATTTTGGACCACTTCCTTAAAATGGTGCCCAAAATATGACAAAATGTCGCTTGTTTTGAGATGGAGGACAAAAAATGACCAATTTGCCATTGAAATGCATCAAAAGCAAAAAACAGCGTCTCTCTGGTTGGGTCATACGACAAAATTTCCATTAAAATGCAACTGAAACAAGATCACTGTCTCTTCTCTTTATTTCAACTTTGGGTCGGTCTTATTGAGGGGTGGCAAAACAACTACAAACTTTCCATTGAATTCACCAGAAGCACGAACAGTGTCTCTCTCTTCTCTTGGTTCCAACCTTTTGGGTCGCTTTTCTTGCGATGGTGGCCAAAAAGTGACAAATTTTATAATAAAATACACCAGAACCACGAAGAGTGTCCCACTATTATAATTTTGGGCCACTTCCTTAAAATTGTGGCCAAAATATGACAAAATGTCGCTTGCCTTGAGATGGATGATAAAAAATTACCAAGTTGCCATTGAAATGCATCGAAAGCAAAAACAGCGCCTCTCTCCTTGGGCCATATGACAAAATTTCCATTAAAATACAACTGAAACAAGATCACTTTCTTCTCTTTATTTCAACTTTGGGTCGCCCTTATTGAGGTTGTGGCAAAAAAATTACAAATTTTCCAATGAATGCACCAGAAGCACGAACAGTGTCTCTCTCTTCTCTTGGTTCCAACCTTTTGGGTCGTTTTTCTTGAGTTTGTGGCCGAAAAGTGACAAATTTTATAATAAAATACACCAGAACCAAGAAGAGTGTCTCACTGTTATAAATTTGGGCCATTTCCTTAAAATGGTGGCCAAAATATGACAAAATGTCGCTTGTCATTAAAGTTGCCATTAAAATGCTTCAAAAGCAAAAACAGCGCCTCTCTCATTGGGTCATACGACAAACTTTCCATTAAAATGCACCGGAAGCAACATCACTTGCTCTTGATTCTAACTTTGGGTCGCTTTTCTAGAGGTTGTGGCAAAAAAATTACAAATTTTCCAATGAATGCACCAGAAGCACGAACAGTGTCTCTCTCTTCTCTTGGTTTCCAATCTTGGGTTGCTTTTCTTGGGATGGTGGTCAGAAAAGTTAAATTTCCATTAAAATGCACCTGAAGCAACAACGGTGTCTCTCTTCGCTTGATTCCAACTTTGGGACGCTTTTCTGAGATGATGGTCAGAAAGTGACAATTTTTTAAAATAAAACACCAGAACTAAGAAGAGCACTATTGAAATTTGAAATTTTTGACTAGTTCCTTGAAATGGTGTCCAAACTATAACAAAATGTCTATTAAAACACACTCGAAGCAAGAATAGTTTCTCTTCCTCTTGTTTACGACTTTGGGTCACTTTTCGTGAGATGGGGGTCAGAAAATTACAAATTTAAACTCACCAGAAACAAGAAGAGTGTCCCACGATTCTAACTTTAATTAGGTCGCTTTTCTTTGATGTCGCATGGTAAAAAATTTCAAATTTTCCATTAAAATGCACTAGAAGCAATTCTATATGTATGTATTTTTCTAAAAGCCTCATAAACCCATTAAAAACCTTTTATCGATTCATCTGTAGGTATGAATATATAGAGCATCAATCGAGTTTGTGATAAATCAGAGTTTTTTTCAACTTCCAATGTTTACCAAGGTTTACAAGCCTACTGAAGCTTTACTAAAGTGGCAAGTGACATGTGACAGACCCTCTAACAAACGCCATATGGTCGAATGAAACTGATGTCGATGTTTATAAACGTGTGTGAAACCGTGCGATGACATAATTCCGAAGACACTCTTCGACCGGGGAAAATTCACGGGCAGTAAATTAAATCAAGGAATGTACTTTTCATTAGACGCTCGGATCCAATCATAACAAATTAAACAATCAAATCAAATTAACTCATTGGACCATTAATCTAGGCCAATTAAAGCACTATAGCGTCTCCCTTGGAACGTCGTTAATAAATGGGGCTGAACTATCGATCCTAATTGATTGGGGGAGAGATCGGATTGCATTTTCCAGATTTTCCAGATCGTTGAGACGGTTTATGCGGCAATAACTTTAACGAATGGCCGAAAAGGCGACACCGATGTCGACTTACAAACTTCTAATTTCACTGCTGAACTGTCGTCTTAACTACTCCGACAGGGTTTATGCATGCAAATTGGTGGAGGAGTCGACGAGTGGATCGATAATGGGGCCCTTTCGTGTTCCGCGACTCCCGGCACACTCGCCGGACCTACAACTCGATTCGACAACTTTTGTTCGGATGCTTCGAGTGAGTTTAGTTTCTCGCCATAAATTAGAGAAGCAGAGAAGCCGGAACTCGGAAAGTCGGAAGCACATCGTGGACGCGAATAAAAAAATATGTAAACGTTGTGAATCCCGAATTATAAATAAAACAATTCGATTTTTTAGACGAGCATTTTTCTGTCTGTTCCCGCGAGCAAGAGAATAACGAATTCAATTCAATTTGTGATTTCATTTCGAAACTTTGCTCACAAATTTTCGGCGAATTTTCCATCATTTTATGTGGTTATCGCAAATTGTTTTGATTGCTTTATTAGTAATAATTAAGAAGATCCTGTCCTTGCTAAATTTTAATTTACAATTTAAAATTCATGACATTTTTATCGCCGTTTCTACAACCGTCATAACTTTGGCTGGGAAATGCTTCCAACCTCCCAACACAATTAATTGACCAAAAAATAAGGCTCAAAGGAGAATGATAAATCGATTCGAAGTGGTAAATCCGATTTGAATGCAAAATTATTTCAGCATGAATGGCCGCATTTCAGTTCTTTTCGATTGCTTTTATGTGTTACGGGAACAAACCGGCCACTCCCTTCCCAGCTGATAAACGGACATGTTGATTTTTTCAGCTGGTTAAGGTGTATCTAAGTGAGTTTCCCCAAAGAAAATTTTTCATTTCCTAAAGTCCAGAAACAGGATAAAGAAACATCAGAAAGCACCCTGTAGAAATCCACTTCATGTAGGTATAAATATCTTTTGGTGACTCTCTATAATAGAGAACCTCGGCTCCATGCTCCATCACAAATGTTCCATAAAAATTCCTCTTCCACATGACATAGTTTTTTTCACCTAAGGTTTTTGGTTTTAGGTTTTTGGTCATGATTTTAACATCATGTTTGCCTCCAAGACTCTTCTATACATAGTTATTATGGAGTGAACCTTGTCCACATTCCCAAACAGTGTACCACGACTTTATGCTATTGTGGCAGATATCGCACCCGACCCCACAGCGACTCCACAGAAACTTGAAAGGCAGTGAAAGCACACCGTTTATGTTCTTCAGGAGCTATGTTGGATTGAGCTACTTATTGAAAGAGTTTACAACACTTTTGCATACGTTTTGCTGAAGACTTTTCTCGTTTTGAGCAAAGAACCGTCTTCTGCAAATAACATGGAGAGTTCTTCCCCGCGACTGCACACATTTCATAAGTTTAACTTAGGACACTTTTGGGTTCAGTTTCGTCTTAATCCTCACTGGTTTGGTTTGGTACTTTGTTGAATTTTCCTCACTGTCACCACCATGACTTCATTTCTCATCCGAATTTCTTTTGAAATTAGGTCTGTGCTCAACGAGTACTTGCTATCAAAATAGTAATTAGTGGGTTTAAATACACAAATAACTAGCTTGTTTACAATTGAACTAGTGAGCAACCCTCCCGTTACTCCTGAAAGAGACAATTATCAAACCTATCCTAGAAAAATCAGAACAAGCAGCAACAGTAAAAAGAAGAATTCACTGAGGAACACTGAGACACCCTTTTTGGGTGATCGAATTTAGAAATTAAGCACATTATTATTAAAATACATGAAATTACGAAACTCCCCACTCTCTTCATGTCTTTATATCACCTTGATCGGTTTTTGGGGGCTTCGAAGTATTGCTCTTCGTTAAGCGAATCTGTTTTTTTTTTGTTAAGAAGATTGGCGTTCATGTCCTTTTTCTTTACCCGGTGCTGACCCCTCATTTCCATTGCGCTATTTGAAGACATGCTGCGGCCTTTCTCGCCATTTTATCCTGAAATCTTCCATCCTTTTTTATGTCATAACAATATTATGGACTCTTGGTGTTCATCTGTTCTGTCTTGTCTGATGAGTTAGGACCGCATCAATATTGATGCGCTAAACAGAATTTTGTTTTCGTAATGTGACAAGGAGTTTTTTCTCTCAAGAGACTATAGGCAACCACCCATTCCGCCAATAGTGTACCATGATGCGGAACTAACCAACTCGAGCTTTTTTATGAAGGTCAAAAGGTATTTCCTTGATCAATTTATGGAGGATACCTCGGCAGAAACCAGATTAGTTGAATCGGGAGCAATTGCATAGACCTAATGTATAATGGTAAAAGTTCTCATGGTCTGTTCCACATTTGGGAAAGATTGACCATATTTCCACCTGAGTGTCTCATCAAAATGTACGCGAGACTACAACTACTCAGTGTCTTTTTGGGTAGAATTTATTGGAACTGAGCTTGAAAGTGCGAGAACCCGTTCAGTCCTCTTCAAAGCAACAAACCACAACATTTTGCAAGTCTGCCATAAGGCGGTTTTTGCCATTCTTCTTGCACCTTTAACATAAATTTGAAGATTTAATAAATATGCAATACTAACTAAATTTTAACTTCAGTTTCACCTCCTTAAATACAAAATACATATTATAACAAACTCACACTTTCTCTCGAGTAGATGATAGGACATTCCTCGTCCTTTATCCCCTGATTTGGGCGTCTCTTCCAGTTCCAGCCGTTCACCATAATTAACTGCATGAAAATAGAACGGCTTTAGCTTTGTAAATAGAATGAAAAATTCAATTCGAGGCATGTTGCCACTCTGATAATTTATAGGAAGATTTAAATTATTCAGGCGCTTCTATAGCGGAAAGGATCATTAAACGAAATTGAAAGTTGCCAGGAATAATTATAGGTTTCCAAGTCGTTCTCTTCGTTTTACTTTTATTTCGAAATGCGTACGTACTCTGGATGTCACGGTTTGATCAGTAGTAGTGGACTAGACTGTAATTTATATCGACCCGGTTTATGTTTATTTTTTTTCCTATGTATGTGTGTTATGTATACTGTAATATGAAAATTAGGTAAAGGCAAGCGGTGTGTCGCAAATAAAAGGTATGATCCTTTTTTGTTAATCTCAATATATTTCGATCTTAATTTAGATCTTCATCAGGAGAACTGTAATTATAAGAAATCAATATTTTTTCAAAAAATCTTAAGATAAATACTTACAACAAATGATCAAAATAAAATTAGCATCTTTAAAATTCTAAAAATCTTCATAAGGTAATGTTAATAAAGTTCGTTTTGTAAATTTATGCCAAAAAACCATTTAATATTTATAAATATCAACATTTAAGAATAATTTTTATGAGAATTTAGAAAAAAAATTTTTTTATATATTTTATGACATAAAAGTTTTGAAGTTTTTTAACATTGTGAATAATGGATTATTTTCTCAAAAATCAAAACAAAGGAATCTAAACAGTACTACTTTAACAGTTATTTTTATATATGTTCATTAGTTATTTATTTATTTATGAAATTAGGTAGGTACCTGTCTATAAATTGTTTAAAAATTTTTGTGTTTTTCAAAGTCTAAAATAAAGCTATATATTCTATTTAAATTTTGTATATCTGATTTTAAATTTATACAGTTATCGATATTTTCATTTATGTGACACATTTCTAAAAATTGTCTTTTAAAAAGATTACTTTCTGTTTCTAATATCTTAATATTTTCAAAATCCATTTCACAGTTAGTATTATGTACATGGTTGGCTAACGTGCATCTATTTGGCCTAAGTCTAGAGTCACTTTTATGTAAAGATACTCTTTGTTTTAACAATTGAGAAGTGTGTCCAATATATGATAAGTTACAATTCAAGCAATTAATTTTATACACTAAATTAGATCTATCTACAACTTGAATTTTATCTTTATTTTTATTAAAAATTGTATTATTTGTCAAGTAATTATAAAGAGCAAACTTTATATTATTTTCTTTAAAAATTTTTATAATTTTGTGTGTTAAGTTTTCAATGTAAGGAAAAGTAGTGAATTTGAACTGATTATTATTAATGTTATTAACCGTATTCTGTGTGGTGTCAGGATTTATTAATAATTGTGTAACTTGTAAGTTTGTTTGATTGGTGTTAATTTCTGTAGTTGTTAAGGTACTAGATAAATTAGGTGTGTTAAAAATTAATTTGTTAATGTACTTTTTAGGATAACCATTTTCTAACATGAGATCTCTAATTTTCCTTAGTGCGTTATCTCTTAAGGATTGATGTGTAATTCTAGTTACTCGTTGTTTTAGGCCTAAAATAACATTCATTTTTATTTTATGACTGTGGTATGAGTGAAAATGAATGTATCTTCCACTACTTGTTGGTTTTCTATACCAATCTAGAATTATTTTATTATCTTCTCTTCTTATCAATTTTGTATCTAAAAAAGGAACAGATCTTTGGTTTTCTTTTTCAATAGTGAACTTAATATGTGTGTCATATATATTAAAAATTGATAAAATTTCATCTGATTTTTCTTCAGGTATTGCAAGAATTAAATCATCAACATATTGGTAAATGAAAGGTAATTTGAAAGATAGTTTTGGAATACAGTATTTTAATAAGCTTGACATAATTATATTAGTAAATAAAATACTGTATTCCAAAACTATCTTTCAAATTACCTTTCATTTACCAATATGTTGATGATTTAATTCTTGCAATACCTGAAGAAAAATCAGATGAAATTTTATCAATTTTTAATATATATGACACACATATTAAGTTCACTATTGAAAAAGAAAACCAAAGATCTGTTCCTTTTTTAGATACAAAATTGATAAGAAGAGAAGATAATAAAATAATTCTAGATTGGTATAGAAAACCAACAAGTAGTGGAAGATACATTCATTTTCACTCATACCACAGTCATAAAATAAAAATGAATGTTATTTTAGGCCTAAAACAACGAGTAACTAGAATTACACATCAATCCTTAAGAGATAACGCACTAAGGAAAATTAGAGATCTCATGTTAGAAAATGGTTATCCTAAAAAGTACATTAACAAATTAATTTTTAACACACCTAATTTATCTAGTACCTTAACAACTACAGAAATTAACACCAATCAAACAAACTTACAAGTTACACAATTATTAATAAATCCTGACACCACACAGAATACGGTTAATAACATTAATAATAATCAGTTCAAATTCACTACTTTTCCTTACATTGAAAACTTAACACACAAAATTATAAAAATTTTTAAAGAAAATAATATAAAGTTTGCTCTTTATAATTACTTGACAAATAATACAATTTTTAATAAAAATAAAGATAAAATTCAAGTTGTAGATAGATCTAATTTAGTGTATAAAATTAATTGCTTGAATTGTAACTTATCATATATTGGACACACTTCTCAATTGTTAAAACAAAGAGTATCTTTACATAAAAGTGACTCTAGACTTAGGCCAAATAGATGCACGTTAGCCAACCATGTACATAATACTAACTGTGAAATGGATTTTGAAAATATTAAGATATTAGAAACAGAAAGTAATCTTTTTAAAAGACAATTTTTAGAAATGTGTCACATAAATGAAAATATCGATAACTGTATAAATTTAAAATCAGATATACAAAATTTAAATAGAATATATAGCTTTATTTTAGACTTTGAAAAACACAAAAATTTTTAAACAATTTATAGACAGGTACCTACCTAATTTCATAAATAAATAAATAACTAATGAACATATATAAAAATAACTGTTAAAGTAGTACTGTTTAGATTCCTTTGTTTTGATTTTTGAGAAAATAATCCATTATTCACAATGTTAAAAAACTTCAAAACTTTTATGTCATAAAATATATAAAAAATTTTTTTTTCTAAATTCTCATAAAAATTATTCTTAAATGTTGATATTTATAAATATTAAATGGTTTTTTGGCATAAATTTACAAAACGAACTTTATTAACATTACCTTATGAAGATTTTTAGAATTTTAAAGATGCTAATTTTATTTTGATCATTTGTTGTAAGTATTTATCTTAAGATTTTTTGAAAAAATATTGATTTCTTATAATTACAGTTCTCCTGATGAAGATCTAAATTAAGATCGAAATATATTGAGATTAACAAAAAAGGATCATACCTTTTATTTGCGACACACCGCTTGCCTTTACCTAATTTTCAAATAATTAAAAATAACGGTGTTTCACTACATTCATACTGTAATATGTATATTTGTGAAGATTTTTTATACTTGGACTTGGCTGGCGCTTATGGTAGGTATACAACCAGACATGTATTTATGTATTTATGTATTATATGAATATGACTATGAGGATTTTTTTAATATTCACCTAAAAAGTATCCAGTCCGTTATAGTGACTTATTTTAAAAATCACGTTTTCAAGACGGACTGAAATAAAAGTATTCCGAAGCTCTCGCATCTTACCTAACTCGTTAGCTACCGAATGCGTGCCTAGTTGCCTACGGCTGGGTTCATTGTGGGGTGGGTCGTAAATTCTGCATGTGCAGTGTGTTTAAATCAGCTTTCAAACCTTTTGAATAAAGTAGCGCACGCCGAAGGAATACCGCCCAAGCGCTCTCTCATTGGTGCTCGGTTTTCCAAAAATTTTGCCGAACAGAAAAACATACAGACAAGAAAGCAAGATAGTATTAAATCATCATCCAGTTCTGAGCAGCTATATTTATAGTTTCAAGTCTCTAGCTCTTTGTGAAGTTGCCTTAAAATCGATTACAAGTTTTGTGGACAAAACAGACAGACAGACAGGACTGAAGGGAAAGCGAGTTAACAAAAACGTGTTGAAATAACTTGTGGGTGGAATTTGGGACACACCTAACTTCGATACATAGCTTTATATTATTTGAACATTAAATTGGACAAAACTTTCATCAGTTTGCAGCTAATGCTTTTATTTTTATAATTCTAATATAATCTCAACTGCCAGTCCTGCGAGTCTCAAGCCATGCAGATTACGCCAATTTATCATTAATCTTGAACCGTCAACGTATTATAAGTTTACGCCGAGAATTAACGACATAAGTTAAGTATCTTGACGGAAATCGCCTTAGGAGGCCGGGTAACTAGATTCGCCCGACCCTGTGCGAAATGGATCATGTAATATACAAGGCATTATACTTACAAAGTTGATATTTGTAAATTAATTGTTTCATTCCTTCTGACATTTAGCTTTAATGTATATGAGCGCAGATCTATGACGCATGTCGCTTAATAATGTTTAACCTTTAAAAATTGGAGCTCCCCCCAGTTTCTATTTCGAATATACGGGGTGAGGTGATCATTATTGGTTTAAAATAATTAACAATTGGGTTTGCAATATTATAATTAAATTTTGAAATAATTACATTGGCTGATAATATGCTTCATTTGAAAGGTTCGTGAAATCAATAATACATTCAAGATTCATGCACTGTTGAGCTTCAGTTTATATAATATACGGCAAGTCCCTGATTCTTCTATTTATTTCAAAATATGCCACTTTCACTTCATTACATCTAATTGTTCACTAATCTCACCTAGAAGCAGTCAAGGCGAAGATACACGTCGAGCCGCAATAGCTCATCCATATCAGGTTGAGCTCGTTATTTCTCTTACCACCTTATTTTAGATTTTTTCATTTATATAGATCTTTAGGGATTGTGTTACCTTTTTACTAAAAATAATGTGTGTAACTTCACCGACCTTGTTCAGTTCGATAGAACAATTTGTGAAGCGCAAGTCTGAAAGATGACGTGGAAGAAACGCGCAAAGATTTATCAGGGGATTTGCCAAAAATGAAGGATTTTGAAGGAATGAAGGTAACTTGGGAGATTAATCGAGATAGAAGAGGTCCTTATATTTGGTGATATCGTCAAAATATCCCGAAGATTCGCTGGACGGTTAGGACGCGAGACGAGAAAACCGGATCTCGGGTGATGAAGAGGTAGAAGGGCACAGGCAACGAGACGAGCAACATCCCCGCGTGTTGGCGTTTTGGTTTTCTCTCTTAAAAATTCAGTAACACTCACATGTTAGTAGCTACCTTACCTTACAAATGTTTTCTACAAAAGTGGTTTTGTTCGATGGAGGACATCGTTTGAATACAAAAACAACCCTATGCGAGGGAGTAGGGGCAACTTTGAAATTTTAAATAGCAACCCAAGTTTTTATTACAAATTCGTATTTAGCAACAAAAAATGCGTAAGATTAATCTAAAACAATTTTCACGATTAATCATAGATGGCGCTGTAATCGTGGAAATTTGATTATGCTCATTTCTCCCGATATCTCTAAAACTAAGCACTCGAGGAAACATGTTCTTTCTTTACAAAAGTGGCTTTGTTTGATGGGGGACGTCGTTTAAACCAAAAAACTACCCTACACCCCACATCCTTTGCGAGAAAGTGAACTGTGAAATTATGTATTATAACGTATTATTTAAATATACGAATTCGCAATAAAAATCTGCGTTGCTTTTATCAAAGTTTCCCTCGCAAGGAGTGAGGGGTGCAAGGAGTTTTTTGTCTTCAAACGATTGTCCTCATAGACCAAAACCACTTTTGTAGAAAATATTTTCCCGCAGAGTGCTTAGTTTTCGAGATTTTTGGATATTTCAGGTTATAAGAATCACCCCCCCCCCATTTTCGCGAATCAAAGTACGTACCTACCTGTTTGGTTGTTCTCGCTAGAATTAGGTACGTTTTAAGATGGATTAACTGCGCCATGGTTATTTTTTGGCCTGATTGCTTACCTAAGAACTAATTAACTCGGTCAATTATCACGAAAATGCTTTTCCCATTTATAATCACCAAATAATAATAATATCGAACTTCCGGTGATTTCGATTTCCAACATCAGACCGTCCCGCGTTTATTTTCAAAAAAGACTCTTGAAGTCAATTTTAATAACTTATGAATGCCGTCGCTTTCTTCAAGATCAACTCTAGAAATTTTTATCTAAATTCCCAAGTAAGATGATTTTGGAAAGGTACCTATATCATGACGTCAGCTAAGCCGTAAGTGGAGTTTATATTATCTCGCTTTTGAAAGAACTTTTGGAAAAAGGGGAAGTAAGCACTTAATTATCCATTGACGAAAAGTGCCTATCTTCAGTATCCAACCTTGAAGTTCCATGAACTGTTTTTTTTTTTTTAACCAAGTGAAACTTGAATTGATGCTAATTTGTTTTAAAATTAAACATATAATGTTTTTTTGTTTCAAAAATAGCATCACAAGAATTTACCGTACTTTTAAAAAACTACCTACCCCTAAAATTTCTGCTTAGAACCTATACCGACAGCTGCACCCCCAAACTATTGAAAAATGGGCCAATTGTCTCATGCCCGTATTCACAAACGATAATTTCCTAAATAATTACGTAATTATTTAAATGAGTGAGATGGAGATATGCAGTTTTTTCGCAATAGAATGAGATGGGGATAATTGATTACGTAATTATTTAGGAAATTATCGTTTGTGAATACGGTCGTCAGTATTATAAGTAGAAAAATAGATCCGGAAAAACAGAGTACGTAAGTATAATATTTTTTCACAACTATAAATTTAAAGTAAAGCCAAGTTAGCAAGTATGTATAAGAATAATAGATGAAAAAAGTGCATAACATGCTCTACTACGGTTCTTTTTTAAAGTGAAGTTTAAAAGAAGTAATTTAAGCTACATCAAACCCATCTTTATCATGAAAGCACCTTTTTGCAACCCTCCATTCTCCGCGTATAATGGGGTACATCTTAGAGCACAATATTGCAAATTTCACCTGACAGGGCTGGAAGCTGGCAGAGAGCAGAGCAAGAAGGAGCAAGGCTGAAAACTCGCGAGCAATGCTGCAGTGTATCAAATTATATCTCACATAAACATTCTATCTACGAGGTTCTTCTCCCCGAAAATGAATTATTACGCCAAGTTCAAATATTTGCCCCCAATATTTCATGTTCTTAAAATATTATGTATACCTGCGGGAGTGGGAGGAAGAGTAGTCTCCTCGGAGGGGCCCGAGGAAAAGCTTTATATGACTGCGCGATTTGATTTACACGGCATTCGATTGAGAACGAACGAGGGGAAAATGGCGCGATTTAGACAAGCGTGAAAAATATTTATGTCACTCGGACAACTTTTTTCATATCTCTATTCGATTCCCGAATTCCGAGGCAGCATTAATTTATGAGCTCGTGATAAACTCGACTTGGAACAATCTCTAGAATGTCAAATGTCATGCTCCCGGAGGAAATACACGCTGAAAATTTCACGAGACTTCTCCCTCGCAGTGGATTAATGCCGCATATGGTGTCGGTGTGTCTTATTTTCCTTAAAGTAGGTAATGTCTAACACTAATTCTTCCTGAAACATGACTTAACGTGATACTGATTTTTTTTCTTACTCAAATTTTGATATTGTAAATTTTCCGTCAAAAAGTTCATCCATAAAGTAAATTCAGACTATGGTAATTATTCATTTACTTTTTTGAATTGCAGTTTATATTTATTTATCTAATAAATTTATTGAGAAACGAGTTTGTTCAGTGCCGGCGCTGGTGCTATTTTCAATCGCTTGAAAATATCTTCAATGATAAATGTTACAGAAAATAAGAAAATCGAAGTGAACACGTTCTGTATAAAGTCAGATTATACTGAAGTCCTATTACTGGAAGAAAACTTACTTGCATTACATTGAATATCATAGTCGGGATTTGAATGTAAATTTAACCTTAGGAGGTAGGTATAAAATACGATTACCTACCGACGAAGTAAAAGATTATACTTTTATTACTATTCAACCATCCTACTTCTTCTTACTAATTCTACTTACATATTTAACGAAATACTCTGACAAGTTCCATCATCCAAGTTTCTTCTAACAAGCTTCAAGAGCTCTGATATTCTTAGCATCTCGGAATACATAATTTCTAAACGAGAGCTTCCACAGAGAAGCGCTCTATTCATATAAAATGGGGCACATCCTTGCATCTTGCAAGTCTACACGCGCACCTTTAGAGCCTCGAAGCAATCAGTGAACATTTTAGACTGTCTCTCATTTTATAGTAATTTGCTTCTTAGCTCGACGACGATACGCGAATTATTCGTCTAGCAGCTTTTCCAATTAGGATGCGACGAGAATATTCATAATATTGAAAGATGAAAGATGTAATGTAGTACCAGTACTAGTACCAGCACCTACCTATTATTATACTTCTTTCATTTCGTTTACAAGTCTGCGGGACAAAGCTTTCTTGACAAAAGATACAAAACTTACTTTTTTAACAAGGAAAATTCTTCATGCAAGCAAGGACATACAGTAATAATAATTACAAGCAGGGCATTAAATTTTAATACATCTCCTTTTCTCCTTTGAACTATCTACTCGGAAGTAGCTTCGAGAAGTGAAAAGAAAACGAATACAAACAGACCTTGTTAATTTGAATTTCGAACAGGAAAAATTCGAATTTAATAATTAATTTACATCATCCCCCATCATCGCATCACACATTCCTCCCGTGATATTATGAATCTCAATGAATTGAAACAGATCTCCGCCAACTCCCAAACACGATTCTCGACAGCCTATATTTCCAATTACAACACCATATCACGAGCTCCATTGAATCGGAATTACCACATATTGGAGGCTGTTTATTTGGCCGTGTGTGCAATCAATAGGCAAATAACACGAGTTCATATGGCATCAATTAGCAGACAGTCAGGAAAGAGAGAAACAGAGTGGGGGAGAATGGAGACAGAGACAGATCTCCCCTCGGGTTTCACATTATTACACCCCGTTTCCAGCCGTGGCCTACACAATATCATCGATCAGGGCCGAATGTGATTAAATCCACTTCCAGGACGACCTATATATGAACCGGGAGGGGGTCGCATTGTTCTCCAACCCTCCGCGATCCCACCACCCTCTCGCTCGGATTTATGGACGCCGATCTACATATGCACATATTGTATGGGGCTTGCAAGGCGGAAGAGGAATATTAAACTCTTTGGAAGTGTAAGTCTGTTTGGGTGTACTTCGGTGGGTCAGATGATTTATTTACTTATTTACTCGATACCGCAACGATAATTATTTTAACCTCAATCGATTCATTTTTTTTTTGTAACCTTACACTATTCAACAGGCTATAGTGCCCGTAAGAAAGACGAAGACCTCAATGAAGCAATAGTTAACCTTGAGCTTGCTGGCTCTAGGATTTGGGAGACAAAAAAAGCAGCGGTCCTGGATTAGGATTAAGGGTCTTGGTGCATTGCCGTTTGCAGTTCAGGACAGTCAATCTTTTTGCCGATTAAACCATTGATGACGTCCTCGAAGTTCTCGTGCTTATGACACTTTTATGGCGGAATTCACTGCATGGAATAATTGAATATTGAATTCGAATGAGCAAGGTTCCCTTCCTACGAAGGTTTTGGTATTACCGCACGACGAAAGCAGGCACTGGACAAGGTTTCAATCTCTCTGACGTGCTGGGTGAAGGATAATTTTTTGTCAAAGGTTATACGAAGATCTCTTATTATGGATGTGTAGATTAACTGAGCAATTTATATCCCTCAGCCTTTATAGCAAGGTTAAAGGACAACCCCTTTATTTCTTCTCGTTTAGAGGCAGTTTGATGACTCAAGAATTTGGGAGAGAGAAAAAAACAGTTTTCTTGGATGAGGATTGAGGACCTTGGGGCATTGTAGCAACTGAGGACAGTCAGTCGTTTTTCTAATGAAACCATTCAAAAACTTAAGCAGTATTTTGCTTACGACATCGTTGAAGAAGAAGAGAAGACCAAGGTTACCTTCCTACGAAAGCCCTGGCATTTTGGCACGACGGAACAAGGTGATTTGCTGGGTGAAAGATTATCACTCAAAGATTACACCAAGTTCTCTTATTGTATGAGGTCTGACTGGGACGCATTAACTGAACAATTATCACCCTGCACCAAGGTTAAAGAACGCCCTTTTATTTCTTCTCGTTTAGAAGCAGTTTATTCTGATGTAATCAAGATTGCTCTGAAATTATTGAGGCAAAACAAGAGGAAATCTTGAAAGGATCAAATCCCAGAGTATACCAATGTACCTAAATCATTAATATTAAAGAGGAATGGTCCTAAAACGGTACCTTGAGGCACTCCAGTGGTAACAGAAATCAAATTGGCTTTATATACTTACTTGACCTTGAAGGTTCTGCTGACGTTTCCTGGTGCTGAAAAAAGTCTGAATGCTATTGCTGTCTTTTTTGTACACTTCTTACGGTTATAAGAAGTGTTGTGGGTAGGCAACCAAATAAACATACTGCGCCAGTATAGCTAGCTACATACTCACTCACCATCATCAGGGATGAACGACATAAAATCAAGGACTGTAAGTACGCAGAAACGGGATAAGTTCTTAAAACGCAAATAATTTGAAATTATTTTCAATCTTTCAGCCTTATCAAAAAATGTTTAAAAAATCCCATTCAACCTTAAATCAGCATTGTTTCCTCGGCACTGACATACATACATACACTTTACTACTTTACATTAACATGCACCTCACCCCTTGTTGTTAGCCCGTCACGTCCCTGTTCCACTCACCCCTGTGTGTATTGTGAGTTTGTGACCCTCCCCCCGACGTCTACCACCCCTTGTCGGCGCCTTTGACCCGAATGCAAGGTCTCTCCTCCGATGGCCGGTCTGTTTCCAGAGGGCCGGCGCTTCGGTTTATATACGCTCGGTGCGTGTGATTTCCTCCAGAACAGCAATTAGCAGATTAGAGAGATATTTATCTAGAGCAGCGGCTCTCAACCTTTTGCGTTTGTATGCCTTCCTTGCAATCTAATTCAGTAATTCGTACTCTAGAAAGTCAGGAAGGTTTTTGTTGGTGCTGTAATTTCGATTATTTTGAATCAATTAAGTATAGTGTACCTTTTTTTTAATCCAGTCCTCGGTCTTAGTCTCGCATCCTGCATTAAAAGCGGATTTTTTCGAGGAATCTTCTATAGGCGGTTTAGTGAGGCGATTATTTTGCAAATTTTATCAAAATTGTTAGAGCACGTTTTGAAAAATTTACCATTTTATGAAAAAAGACGCCGTTTATTTTGGAGAGTTTTTGAGAGCCTGTAAATAGACCCCTCCCTTTTTAAAATTTTTTATTTTACCTGATGTGTCTTTCTGGATGTTTTCCTATTTATGTCTCCAATACGACACATTAAATAGCGACAAGCCAAGTTCGGACTGAAGTTTCATTAGATTAGACTCGTGTGCTGAATTCGCCCATTCTCTGGAGTAATTCGGTAGTAAAGTACATAGTCAGTTCGCGGTTTGAGCATTAAGCGAAGTCGAATAGTCCATGGTCTATTTCGGCATTTGTGTAAGGTAAATTACATAATCCGCCGACAGGGCAATTTAATTTAGCTCAAATGTCAAACCTAAACATATTTTGGCAAATCATTATTCTAGTGTACCATTTTGCCGCTTGTGTAGTTTAAAATTGCTCAAATTGTGCAGATTTTTCTCTATCTATAGTACAATTTTCAAGTGTTATTTGAATGCCTCTATTTGGATCTGTTTTTTTTTCATTTGCACAAATCGTAATAATTAGTCGAACTATTCTGATTCATCCATGTCTGCTAAGTTATAGTTATCGTTACTACAGCATTTACGAATTCTCCGCCGTTATCACTAGGAAGCATACATGGCGCACCACACCAATTATTCAAAATATGTTAATCAAGTTATTTCTTCGCTGGTTATTTCTATACGCTACTTTATCGGCTTTTTTTGTTTTCAAAAGCTGTAGAAACAAATTTGGTAAGACGATCTTGTAATTTAAATTCTCCATCTTTATTTATGCGTATCTATTAAATCCACTAGACCTCTTTTGTTAAATTGATTGGAAAGTGCTTGCTTGGTTTTTTAAGTTTTTTCTTAAGTTGGCATTATAAGCATAGTTTTAGATATTTGTCAATATTTTTTCTACTACTATTGCAGTATTTTTTGTTTACTTCTTTTCCATGCCGAGAGTTATTTTGTGTCCAGTCTCTCGATGAGCCTTTTCGAAATATTACATAATTCTAAGACTATAGAGTAATATTCAATAACATCTGAGAATTAATTTTTCAATTGCTCCAATGCAAGGATTTCGAATCTCAATCGACGGTAATTTGTGTAATTATTTTCTTCCATACATCGTTAGAAATCAAAAAATCAAATTAATAAAATCAAAATCGTTGAAAAGAAATATCAAAAAACTCATTATAAGGCCATACTTTAATAAAATCTAGCTACATAGAAATGACAGGTAGAGTGATTGATTTATGGTGTGTAATAAAGTGATCATTATAATCTGAAAAGGGTAGGTACCATAAATTCTTGAGTAAACTGAGTAAATAAGAATAGTGTAGTGTACAGCAAATTCACACGGGGTATGCCATTGAACGCTATAGGATACAATGAACATTTTACCTACTCAGTTTACTGAGTTACCTAAGAATTTCATTTTTTTTTTATCTTTAAAATTAACGTCTATTTCGGGGGTAGACATAAGCGATGGACCAGCCGGTATAAATATTCGGCATCCGAGCAACTACGGATTGCCTCGTTCGCGAAATATGTAAATCAGGTTACCCAAATGCTAAATGGATCAATTTTCGACAAATGATTATGTTTCGTCCTTGTTGGTCAAGTTGGGTTTTTATCCTCGAAGACTACTGTTCCTACGTACCCCTTCCTATCATTACACATCGGGGATGAAGAAGGAAGAATCCACCTGACCGGAGACCACCACAGTTGAGCAGTAATATTGATACAGTCGAGCAATTGCCAGAGTGCCGTTCGTACCAGATAGACGTTGGTGCTGGTCCCTGCATAGTCCCTTAATCGAAGGGAGCGGCATAAAACGAGCGAACACTCGTACCTAAATAGTGGAAAATCGTCCACATTGTGAACTAAAACTAATAATAATTATTAACAACTCGTGACTCAATCAAGTGCCCCATATACTCGTCGGACAGAAACACAAGAAATAAGATCAGTAAACTGAGAATTGTTGATTTAGAAACGTTTATTATGTGTTCCTGTCAATCTTGGCATTGAGCCTGGTCCTTCGTCCTCCCCCCTACATTTTGGCCCCTCGATCGGATTCAAACGGATTATTTGACTCGCGACGAGAATGGACGAATTCGCCATATGAGTCTAATAACAGGTATACATCTTAGAGATCCGAATTCTTATTAAGTGTAAGCGTGATAGTTGTAGAAAAAATAGCGTATGCAACATGTTTTATAAACGTTTCAAACTCAGACATGTCTGGAAAATAAAAAGGGGAACTCTCAACTCTTTGGCTGAGAATCGCTGTTTCAAGTATTGTATAGTATGGTGTCCGAACATTACCAAAACAGGACGGTTATTATAATTTTATGAATACACGGACGGCTTTGATTCCGCAGGTCTCAGGTGTGTATATGTATTTAAATATTTTAATTTGAAAGCTGATATTTAGAGCGAGAATTCAAGTTTTATGGCAATTACTGGGATTTTAGTGCTTTCGTGTGTATTATTGAAAAAGCGAAATGACGATTCGATGAATGTTGTCTGCAAAAAGGCAACTATTCATTTAATTTCATGCTTATATGTATGTATATATTGATGAAATTGATTCGTATTATTTTAGAGAATTATTAGTTATTTAATTTGTGCACTGTAACGTGTAACGTATTTGTTTCGAGTAGAAATGTATCGCTGAAAATATTGGCAATAATAATAGATTGAATTACAATATGGGTTTATTTACACGTATGTTGTGCTAAAATATGAAATTCAAATTGATTTGGGGTTTTTAGTTTATTAACATAAACGGGAATTGTTTGAAATGTGTCGAACCGCGAAATGAAACGATCTTTCTACCTACGACTAGCCCGGATCCTTAAAATAATAAATAAAGTCGAAGAGAATCCGCTGTAACGAATTCCCAAGACGAAGTTGTTTCTTAACATGTAAACTTGGATAATTCAACATATTTTTATGTTAATAACCTAAATGTTTTGAATAAATTGAAACTACTTTTAGAAATAAATATTAGTATGTAATGGTGTTTTAAATGAATAATATATAGATGCAGGTAACGGAAAATCTATTACAATACAAAAGGGCTATTGCAACAAGAATATAAGCTTAAATTTCATGAAGACAATTCCGAATTCTTTTTGCTTGATTGCTTTTCCTTTTTCCTCTTATTTTCCGGAGTGTTTCTTGTAAAAATCGCAGTCAGTTAATTCCATCACTCTTCGCAGGTATCGTAAAAATAGACCATTCCGCAAGATTAACGAGATAGCAAAAGAAAGTAATTTAACCGTCGGAAAGTGTTTGGGATTGCTAGTCGCATTCCTTTAATATTTCTGTGCGCTCGGTGAAACAATCCCTCCGGGTTAAGGACCGGATTACGTCTGGATTTGCTCGGACGTACATTCAAATGTCACTCCACGGCGTCTATCAAATTGCCTATTAATAGCTTATCCCGGCTTATAATGTGGATTAATCAACGGCCGCGGTTTTTTGCTTTGTATTAATAATTGTTCACAACTATTATCTATTGTAATAGAGTAACTGTGAATTGTTTTTCGGGCAGGGAATTCCTCAAGCGTGTTGTTTGAGAACCGGTTGGTTACACTTTAACGCCGAATTAAGATTCTGAAAGTCATATTATTGATGGAGTAATTTTATGTCAATCATTGGCTTAATATTTGCATTATGGTTTAAAATTCCTTCTCATAATTATAATGAGTTTGTAAATATTTACAAAAAAAAACGCATTTTACATTTCATACCTGATGAGTGGCTTAATTCGTTTTTTTTTTTTATTTTATTAACAAAGAAACATGTTTATAATGTAAGGAACAAACGTACCCGAAGGATATTTATTTGTTCCATATTCCAATATTCAAATTACCCGATCCAGACTTTTCCAAATAAACTTTACATAATCTTCTCTATTTGAAAGAGCCGTTGTAGCCGAAGTGTAATCAAGGAATGAATATCCTACAGGTAAGTCGTTTGTTCCTTACATTGTTATCCTTCCCTACGTCGTTTCCAAATAGTCAATACTTACTAGATACTCATAAGGGGTGTTTGAAAACAAATCCGTTTTGGAGTAGGCCCTGACACAAAGAAGTTTTCTTAACTTAATCCACTCTTTACAACTGACAGCTCTTGATTTTATTAGGTTAGGACAGTTACCAAACAATTTAATGATTCTCCTGGACACATTTTAATACACGGTTTCTCACTCCACTAAAGGGACTCTGTAACTGTTCGCAGGGTGTATCGTGTATCGTTTATTCCGAGAAACTTCTCCTCTCGATTACTTGACTTGACTTCAAAATATCGAGTCCTCAATGTAAATGCATAGGAAGAAATCACATTTGAGCTTGGAAAATCTGGCTGGCTAGGGTATCGGTATATGAACGACAGATAAGTCGATCTTCACTGATCTCTTTCACGAAATGGGTTGCTTTGGAAGTTTTCAAACCAAAAAATCCTTGTTCTGTAACTCTGGGAACTGACGTACACGATATTTTAAGCCATGAACCTGCAAAAAAGTCTTAATGACACTGTAAGTTTTGGGAAGGTATACTTTCACTGCTATATCACTGGATAAGAACAAAGATGAGCACCTTTTGTAAGAAGCTTGTAAACATGTTCCTACTGAAAGATTCCATCCAAGCACTGAGTTTAATGATGGTAATTATTCCAGACAGATCTATTATAGAGAACATCCAAATTCCATGAAGCTTACTCCCATTGCGAAAATAACTTTCAACTATTGCAGTTTTTCGCTCTTACTTGAGCGCTTTTAATTAAATTGAACAATATAAACTAATAACCAAACTTCGGTTATTTATTTGGCAATTTATTTTTATTAATTAACCTTTCCTTTGAAAAAAGAACGGCCTTCAGTAAATCAATAATGCTAAAATGTCACTAACGTCATATTGTTTACATTACATCAATTTAATTGCGTTGGGACTAGAGTTGGGGAACATAATTAGGTAGCTGTGACAGTTCCTATGTCCCCGTTACTTTGAGATACCGAGGTGAGAAACCCTGTTTACGACTATTTTACACATATCTACTGAAGGTGTTAATTATTGAACACCCGATATTTTTTTTATGTCAATTTATATTTTGAAAAATAAGAATATGTACCTAAGCAGCCATTGTGATTTGTGGTATGGGCGATTCTGCTAATAATAAGAAAAATCCTCTCAAAACATTTTTTTGAAGCCCTGTGTATTTATTAAAGAGGTGGTTAAATTATTTCATATCATTGGAGAATAAAATATTTTTCGCTATGGTTAGGGTAGGTTGGTACCAAAATGATTTTTATAGAAACCTTACAATAAATACGAGTTTTCGACCATGTTGTTGTAACGTGACACGTCTTTTAAAATATATACTTTATAGTACTGCTAGCGCCATCTCTCGTTGAAGAGACCTATCTCTAGCTCCCTGAGTAAGGGAAATAATAAAATAATTTACCGGAACCTGTAATATTATCGTCATTACAGATTCTCATTTTAGTAGCGTTCTACCTCTTGAATGACCAAGGTCGAGCAGGGGGGGGGCAGGGGGGCCTGGCCAGAGAACCACCCCAGAATCCTTCTGGCTTACTCCAGATAAAATTCCAAATCCAGATTATGGGATTATGATTGTTTAAGTACAAGTGTTCCAATTTGTATGTTCATAACTCCGGCAAAAGGCAGAACACGCAAAAACAAATTATGTTTTTTCTATAGTTTTTCTCTAAAACGCTTTATTTTCGAGATACAAGGTGTTAAACTTGAAAAAAAAAACAATTTTATTCTAGACTATCGGAGATTTTTTTTCTCACTTTTGGTGCAGGTTAATATTAATAGGGGGGTAAAATTGAAGTACCAAAAACTTCTAAGAAGAAACCAGTGGCGTGGTTATGGAGGTTATTTTTTGTTTTAAGCCCAAAAACTTCTACGGCACTGGAGAAACGATTTTTTTTACGACTTATTTCGAAATTTTATTTTGTTACCTGAAAAAAGAAACTCGTAGTAAATTTAATGAATTATACTGATGCTCTACCCTCGCACACTTCCCAGTCTTTGTTCGTTTTAAAGTTCTGGATGCTATAACGACGACCGTTTGACTTTTTTTTTTTAATAATTTGCACTGATTATTAATATTTTCCTAATGAATGCATTTTTTGTTTCAGTTGGTGTTGAAGATCGCCTCGAAGGAAAATATCAAGCGGCTCGTAGAAGTAGAACGACCTAAACTAGAACCAAAGGCTCATATCAATCATCATATTTCCGCACATAACAACCATGTAAGTATTTTTACGGTCATGTTTATCCCTCGTTTAACAACCGCTCTTACCTTGTTGTGTTTTCTCCCAGATTAAACTTTGCGTTGTTGTAGTTACAGTACAAAGTACTCGAGCGAGTTTCACATAATACGATGAAGTCCCGGTGTGGGAGTTTAGGCGATGCTCTGGCTCACTCAATCAGACGCGGTTGCTCTGTTTTCATGCGACGAACATTACATTACCTACGAAAGAAATTGCGCCGAGTAATCTTGGGTTGAGTTGTTTGCTGTTTTTCTATGTCCGTTATTTTTTTTTATTTGATTAGTTTTTCTTTGATTGTATTATATGATGTCTAGACGACCGGAGTATTTAGATTTCTCTCAGAAACGGAGCAATCATGCAGTCGTTATCGATTTGTTCTGTTTGGTCGTTTATTTACTTACCTTATACCTACCTACCTACCTATAGTTTGTGTGTAGATAGTTTGCGTGACTGTTGATTTGTTTTGTTTATAATTCAATAAATCGTCGCTTTTTAATTAATTTATTTTTAGTAAACACGTAAGTATATCGCATTAATCTTTAATGAAGGGCCATAAATTAAGTAAAGACTAGTTGATGTACATTTATATTACTTGGGCTTTTTCACTTAGGAAAATGTACTTTTATACCTCTTACCGCGTATACAAAAGTCTTTTGGGTGTTCTGTGCCGGGGCTGAGACTCTAGACTATAATAGAGCCGCTTTTTTCCACTCTGGGAGGTTTAAAAAGGTGCCAAAAAATTAACGGGATCTAATGCCGGACGACGTGACGAAATTCTGTTGATTTCTACTAACTTTTCCTGGGGAGAAGCGAAGATGCACAAAATTTATAGAAACTTTCGATTAAAATGGAAAAAAATAATAATACAAGTCCAAGAAGTTTAATAAAAGCACAGATCCGTATTAGGGTGAAATTAAACTGATAATGTCCATAATAGCTATAGTCCGAAACAAATCGAAGTTGAGTGCGGCCCTGCGAATATGAATCGTCAGATAAAAAAAAATTACATCGCAAACATAAAGCTGGTCACAATAACTGCAATGAAAATGTTGTTTAAGTTTTTGACAAACTTCAATAATAACGTCAATAAATTAGACAAAAATAAAAATTAAAATTTTGGATTTTTCAAAATAATTCCAAAATCGAAAGTAATTTTCAAAATCTCTGCTGCCATTGCATTGTCCTTCTGGTTGCTCGACTTTTTCCCCGTTTAAACCGACCTTGGTTTCCGAGATCCCCATGCTGTTCATTCATACATTGGACCACAATTTTTTTTTTTTCATAAAGCGGCGACAAAAAACTTACTCGAAAAAGTCTGAACGTTCGAAAAGTTCGGTTTCGTTAAAATTCAAAAATTCTGACTGGAAATATTTTCATGTCAACTTGCTCTTTTCACTCTTCTGACTCACACCATGATAAAAATTAGATATGATATTTAGCATTAAAGCAGGATCTTGCCTAGGAATGTAATTCTTGGGGACAAAAAAATTGAGTAAAAGAGCTTTTTTACATTCTAGACGTTCTAGACTATTCGGCCTGCGGTAGGTCACTCTAGGTAACTAAAAACGACTCTTCCGTCGAATGTCTGGATAGTTCTGGAGGTTGAGGCGCTTCTTTTTTGATAAATCATTCGTCCTACGTTCTAGACGTTTCTAACGCCTGATTTGAGTAATTTTTTACTACAACCACGATCTGTAATATCTGTTTAAGCACAGCGTGGCGCGTGCGCTAGCAAGCATAGATATTGAAAGGGCGTTAATTTAAACAACATGTGTCAAAGAAAAGCAATGCGATTTTAGAGGCGATGAAGACTGTTGATCAACTCTTTGTATTAATTACAGAGAAAAAATAGGGGCGCCAGGATAATCTTCATCCGTTGACGTCGGATCGGAAAAGGAAGAGGACGTCCAGGCTTCGGTAAAGCTTATTAATCGACCATTAGATCGAAGCTCGATTGACAGTTATCGAGGATAAATGCTCGATGGGCAGATTCAAATCAAGCACCTGCGTAATACGGGTGGCCTATAATGACTGCTATAGATGAGAAAAACTCTTATCTGAAACTAAGACCAGTAATGTTGCAATAAAAAAAAAGAACTTACAAGCGCCTGATGATGTGTCGTACGTAATTTTATAAAGTTGAGGCTAAGTAAGTACCAATTGAAGATCTTGACCACGTTAAGTAGGTAGAATATACAAGGTGTTGAAAAAGTCTTGGTACCCCCAATAACTCCTTATAAATTTGAGTTTTCAAGATTTGAATTTTCTTAATAACTCACCCTGTATATTGCTGTATTTTCATTTTTCCGAGAAAACCCAATCAGAATGATTTTCTAGTTTATGAGTTATAAACAAATGAAAAACGCTGGATGTCCCTAATTTAACTTTTTATACTTATACTAGCCTGTGATGTAGACTAAAGGTTTATACAGGGTGATTAAAAAATCTGAAAATTTTCATCGCCCTGTATAAAAATTTCAAGTTTTTTTTCAAGATATGAAAAAAGACCGCAGAAGACAAGGAATATACGGATAGCCAAAAATGATTCCGGCCGGAAGAATATATACTCAGTTTCATAATTACAGGCGGTCAAACGAAGGTCAGCAAAATTTAAGATTTCTGGGGGGGGGGGGAATCCACTTTTCCGACGTCCCAGAATTTTTTCTTTATTTTTTTCGATTTTCTTGCCCCCAAATTAGTAAATAAGCAGATCCTTGAGACCACGACGCAAATTTTCAAAATTGCCGAACCGTTTTTTAGGTGCCGAACCGTTTTTTAGGGCTAAAACACGATTTTAGCCGTGGACCCAACCAAAGTAACTTTTCTCGTTCAGTTTGACCCGTAGATCGCGCCTGTGTGCTTCGTTGGTCGCTAAAACGCATATTACCGAAACTGCACGAGATCGAAATCCGAAAAATTGCCTAGCCATGTATATCGACAATTTTTTTTTTTTACACTGGCATCGAACGGTTTCCATTTTTCGAAAAACAAGTTTTTCTTTTAGAATTTGAAAAGTTACATGTTATGCCAATTTACACAGTTCCATAATAATTACAGCCGGTCAAACGAAGGTCCACAAAATTAAAAATTTATGGGGGGGTATCCACTTTTCCGACGTCCCAGAATTTTTTCTTTATTTTTTTTTCGATTTTCTTGCGTCCAAATTAGTAAATAAGCAGATCCTTGAGACCACGACGCATGTTTTCAAAATTGCCGAACCGTTTTTTTCGGGCTAAGACTCGATTTTCACCGATGACCAAACCAAAGTAACTTTTCTCGTTCATTTTGACCCGTAGATCGCGCCTATGTGCTTCGTTGGTCGCTAAAACGCATATTACCGAAACTGTACCTATTTTACCGAAAATATGAGTATAATTGGTAATATACTCATCCTGTGCGGGCTAGTCTCAACCAGACTGGCAGAATTGGTGACACATGATTGAAGCAAAGGGGGTAATAAGCTCATGAGCACAATAAGCCCATGGCTGAGGTGCTTCCATCTTGAATCAAAGGGCCCTCGAAGGGAGAAAACAAACCAAATTAAAAGTTAAAATAGGGACATGTAAGCCTTTTTCCGATATTTCAAGCTGTTTTTAATGTAAACAATTTTTTTTCAAAATTCAAAATTTAAGAATTTATTGGGGTGCCCGGATTTTTTCAACATCGTGTATATTTAGGTTGGTTGTTTGAATCCTCATAGGTTAGATAGACATTAGGTTGTAGAATTTCACAATAATACCAGGTAATACCACTACATGCAAAATTTTACCATGCAAACTGTACCTGTCTATTAAGCATCAAGTTCAAGTTGTCTGCGCTCAACGAATTCGTTTCCGTTCCGTCGACAGTAGTAATAGCTTTCACCCAAACTCATTGTTTTGTTTCCTTTACTTATTGAACTGTAAAATCGTCCGTACAATCGATAATTTAAAAAACATCGACAAATTGATTTACGTCCCCCGCCGTAGTCGTAGTCGTAGTCGTCGTCGCGAACAAATAAGCGGGCAAATAAATTTCACGCCACGCGATAAAAACTTTGCCTCGTTTATTGCCCGTTTCGTTCACTTAATAAGCGAGTAAAGCATCAGAGAGAAGGCCCCGGCTTTGGGTGGAAAAAGGCCGTGTCAGTTTTTGCGAAGTCGACGCGAAAGCGTCCGTGCTCGCAGAGATCTTGGCGCCCTCTGCTGTCCGTACTCCGGTATAACGTAAGTATTATATAAAGCTCCCGGACTACCGGAGTGGAGATAATAAATCGGCGCTTTGGATAATCTCGACAAGGATCAATTCGTGTTTGTCTCCATGAAAATATGTCGGCTCGTAGGTATAATGCGCTGGCGGACGTCCGTCGGTCGGTTTCTTACATACAAAACAGTCGTGCTTCAACACCACCATTTCATATACGTTCTGGCCATTTAAACTTAATTTATTATTGTACCTGAAGCTCTCGAAAAAAATGAACAATTTATAGAAAATTAAATTTGTCTGATCCGTTAAAGAAAGTCTCGAATGTTCTCAAGTTTTTAACGGTTTGGAACTGCAGAATAATATCGAAATATTGTTAAATACTCAACTCGAGGAGTCTTGTCTCAGGGGAGCTATACAATAGATGTCGCTGGTTCTTCTAGTCACTGAACTTTTAGTTTGTTTTAAAGAGCGTGCAGCTCCGTTGTAGGCGGCAATACATCCATCAGTCTGATATGGCACGCTGAAGAGACCAGAAACAAACAAAAAACTCTTTAAAACGGGCTCGAAGTGTTATTAAGTTAAATTAAAAGACCTTTCCTGAATGTTTATTTTTAATTCCCTACAAATTCCGTGACATCATCGTCACGAATCCGAGAAAATAATAAAACTAAAAATTACCTCCCTAAATCGAATCGGCAGCACTCGAGAGTTTTCACAAGTTAAGGACCGCTGACTGGACCGATTCGGTGTGTGCGAGATGACAGAAAGGATTTTCCGTTATCCCCGGCTGTTAGTAGAGTGTTGCGGAAAGGCAATCGACGTCGACAGCTCTCTCAGGATTTTTATGTAGCGCAGTAATCACTGGAAGGCTTTCCTTCGGCGTCGGCCTTGACGCGTCGAGAGCCCAGATGGCAATACGACGCTCGTAAACGGCGCCGATTTCTCCCGTCACAATGGGACCGGGACACCTCGAAGGGCCCTTCCTGCCTCGGATGGATTACTTGATGGAGGGATTTTCATATATGCCCCGAAGGCGGTTTACACGGTCCGGATGGTTCGGGACAGGTTGGCAATTTCGGGGCCGATTTGATGGATATTCTTTGGACCGACGTAAACGTGATTTCTATATTTTTCCGAGTACTGCCCATTTGAATATGTCTGTCGTCTGTCATCATTTATTTATTTACTTTTACTTACTATGAATTGTGGCCAAACGGGATACTTTTGCTGGTCCTTTATTGGTATGAGCTTTGATTTTGGAATCTTTGAACGGTTTTATAATTATTATGGGATATAACCAGGACTTTTGTGCCACCCGCATTAACCTATTTGATTTGTCTGTTTCAAATAGTAAAGGGTGTTCGAAAACGAACCCGTTTTGTAGTAGGCCCTGACATAAAGATGTTCAAGTTAATCGATTTATCACAACTGAATCGTTGTCTCAAATAACTTCTCCTCTCGATTACTTGACTTGACTTCGTTAATAGTCTCGTGCACAAAAAATATCGAGTCCTTGATGTAAATGCAAAGAAAGAAATCATGTTTAAGCTTGCAGAATCTGGCTGGCTACGGTATCCGTGTATTACGAGTATTAAAAAATCAACAACGCTAAATGTCATTTAGCTGGGACTAGAGATGGGAGAACCGAATTAGGGAGTAGCGGTAGATCTAAAATAACTGTTACTTTGAAATACCCATGGCGATAAACCCAGTTTACGACCATTTGACGCATATCTACTGAATTATTTTGAAACCACTCAAAACAAATAACAGTTACAATCAAAAAGCGTTATTTTCGACGAATCAAAATCAAGTTATGACATTATGTTCCGTGCTACAAGGCACACTTAGGACGTGTTAATTTATGAACAACCGATACATGTAGGCTCAGAAAAATTGCCGAAAAAAATTGCTTCTTTTAGGTTGTTCCCATCGTTTATATTTTCAATAAATTTTGACTTTAAATCCAGGAAATTAAGTTGCATTTTATTTAACGTGGTTTGATCTGCTATTTGATATCAGAATTGATGATATTTTCACGTCGTTTAAGGCGAGATTGCTACAAGGATAGCGAACGAAAATTGATTTTTGTCATTTTGTCTCTTTCGTACATGCACCATTTGCCAACAAAGCCATCTAAATCGGGGCGCACATAATAATAATATAAGCTTCGAAATACCTTACAAAGTAGGTGTGAAAAATGATGTTGCAGTATTTTTCGTTTAGTTGCGCTCATAAAGAAGTTTAATGCATAATGCCTTTGTTAAAGTGCACATTTCACGTGCCAGTTGTTCAAAACCTGCAACGATATATTTTTAAAATGTCTACACGGTAGTTTCGGAATAAACATGTTTTATTTTCGCATTCATCCCGTCGGTCGGAAGTTCCCCGGGAAACTTAGTCGGAAGGGAATAAGTTTTTAAAATGCACACACAGAGAAAGCCCAGACAGACTACGACTAGAGCAAACTTCAAGAAGTACACAAACTCCTAGACTGGTGAAGTTTTCTTAGCTAAAATCAACCACAAACAGAAACCGACTGTAAGCTTGAATTTCGCGTCTAAAACAATGCGGTTTTTTTATGTTATGAACGTAATTATTTCCATCCACTTATTATTATGAACAAAGTTTCAAATTGCAAAAGGGTTGAAAGTTTTGTTTTTCTATTCCTCTTTGAGTAGCACCAGCACTCTAGGTTGGTTGCTTTTATCGCTTCAGTCAGCTTCGCTTCAATCACCTTAATAAAAATATTTATTAATTTCTTAATGAAGACAATTACTTAAGCGAAATCTTAAGGTTAATTATGAATTGCTCGAACGCTGCAATTTTTTTTTGCGTTTAACGAGTCCTGATTAATAAGAATTCTTCACTATGTTGCCATATTTTCATTATTTTGCTGTTCTTTTTTTTCTTTTGCCCTCAGAAATGTCAAAATAAATCAAAATTTTCATGAAATTCGGAAACATGATACCTACCTGAATGCGGGAACTATAGAGCTATTAAACTAACATCGCACTCCCTGAAGAAAAAGATCATTGTCAATACGCTAAATAAACTCTAGTCTCTAAAATATCCACAACTCTTTGCGGTTTTACTGCTGGATTGGGCACCATGAATACCATACACCTCGTAAGAACATTGATGGACAAATAAGATCCTGAAAAGGATTTCCACCTTATTTTCATAGACTAAAAAAAATCGTTCAACTGAATCCCACGCAAGGTAATTTGCCCAACTAATACCAGAGAAATATATCAGTACATACAGGGTGAGGCGCGAGAACCTTAGGGCATTTTTATATGGAGAAGTCCTGGGAGTAGAAGTCTAAAAATTTGTACGTGTATTATTTCGGTTTTGCCGAGCTGAACTAAAATATTCACAACCCCTCACCATTTCCGGTTATACCGGAAGTTGCCATCAACTTTCTTATTTTAAATGGGACACCCTGTATATTATTATATTTTCAGATTGTCTGAAAAAATGCAATAAAAATGGGGTTTACAGTTCAAAATTGTACCGAGTGGTTTATGAGTTATAAACAAATGAAAATCGCAATTTTCCATTTTCAAAGCAGCTTAGGTCGAAAACGGGTCAAGATATCAGAAAACGGCTTACATGTCCCTATCTTAACTTTTCACGTAGTATCCTCTGGTGCTGATGAAATTTGTATACAAAGTGATGAAAAATCAGCGATTTTCAAAAAAAAAATTAATAAAAAATATTTTTTTTGTAGGTACTCTAGCATAGTATCCAAAAAGTTAGGATAGGGACATGTAAGCCGTTTTTCGATATCTTGACCCGTTTTAAAGTTAAGCTGCTTTGAAAATGGAAAATTGCGATTTTCATTTGTTTATAACTCATAAACCACTCGGTACAATTTTGAACTGTAAACATCATTTTTATTACTTTTTTTCAGGCAATCTGAAAATGTAATAATATACAGGGTGTACCATTTAAAAAAAGAAAAATATATGGCAACTTCCGGTATAACAGGAAGTGGTGTGGGGTTGTGAATATTTTAGTTCAGCTCGTCAAAACCGAAATTATATATTGTCGACCAAGAGATATAACGAAAAAATCTAATTGTTAAACTGTCATATTTTATGACTTCAACAATATTTCAATAATCCAAAAATTGATAAAATGACAGAAGTCGTTTCGTTATATCTCTGGTCCAACTATACGCACAAATTTTTAGACTTCTACTCCCAGGACTTCTCCATATAAAAATGCCCTAAGGTTCTCGCGCCTCACCCTGTATATCATGCAGGGGATGTATCAAAACGTGACAATACAAGAGTGCGTGTCGCCTGTTAGTACAAATGAAATCTCTTAGGTCATGGTCCGGTCTACCAAGAATCCGATCTGAGCCCTTTACTTTTTCAACATTGTCATGAACACTCTTGCATGCAGACGATGTGGTTTTCAATAGATGAATGAATCATTGCCGGAAATGAAGAAGAATTTTGAAAGGTGGCGAACTGTTTTGGAAAGCACTGGGTTACGAGTTAGTCTTCCAAAGTCTTCAAAATTCTCCAACAGATTAAAATGTGGCATTGCTGATTCTCTGATGACAACGCCATCACCGACACGCGGGCAATACTTGCCTTATCATTGAAACCAAGCACCTTAGATTCATATATATATATTTCGTATGAATTATTACATTTTAAATTAGAAGGATGATGTGGATATGATTTATAAGTACAATATTGTAGAATTTTCATCATTGTGGGGGGTAGAACGGTTTGTAGAATATAAGGATGAGTTGTTGATATCATGGTGAAGCATTCGCTTTTCCAGCCAGTCTAGGGAAAAACCCCATAAAAAACCTAGACACACCATTCAGTTCATATTGGTTTTAGACTTTGTAACCAATTCATTGCATCTGGAGTAAGGCGGTGGATGTCATTGAAACCGCCAAGAAATTTAGTTTCTGGACACTCTTCTACAATATGAGTAATTGTTTCCTCAACTTCGCCACAAGTGAGACAATTTGGACTTGGAACTGCCATCCATTTGAATAACATTGAGTTACAGCGTCCATGGCCAGTTCTTAAACGATTCAGTTTACTCCAGAGCTTTCTAGGTAGGTCGAATCCGGGAACTTCCTTTGTTGGATCTTGGATAAGGTGATGATTAAAAACATTCTGAACGCTCCATTCAGACTTCCAAGAATCCAGTGGGGAAAAGATCTCATGATTTTGTTGCCAAAATGGATTTCGAGATTTCAGTCTTGTTGTAGGAGGATTCTGAAGATCATGCCAGATTGGAAATTCCGGTGTGCATTTGTCGAATTCTCGCTTAGCCGCTATTTGTCTTCTGATTCTTGGTGGTGTAATGTTTGAAATTACCGGCAGCCAAGGTGTTGGAGTTGACTTAATACAACCAGTAATAACTCGCATGGTGGTGTTCAATTCAGAATCAATTTTATGGACATGAGCGCTATTCATCCAGATTGGGCAACAATATTCGGCCGTAGAATACACAAGTGAGATGCTTGCAACTCTTAATGTGTCTGCATGAGCTCCCCAATCCGAACCGGCAAGTTTATGTAAAAGGTTGTTTCTTGTTTTAAGTTTCTTGCGCAATTTGTCAATATGCGGCTTGTAGGTTAATGAAGTATCAAAAGTTACTCCAAGGTATACTGGATTGAAATTGTGTTTCAAGATTACATTGTCCATCGAGACTTGTAATTTTCGATGTTTTTCGTGGTTGTTTAGGTGGAAACAAGATACTTCGGTTTTGTTGGGATTGGGGCAAAGACGCCATTTCTTGAAGTAGTCTACCATTATTTGTATGTCTTCATTTAGTACATTTTCGATTTCTTCAAAACGTTTATGTTGATAAGAAAGAGCCAAATCATCAGCGTATATGAATTTTCTGCAGGTAGTCTCTGGTAAGTCACTGGTGTATAAGTTGAACAATAATGGTGCTAGTACTGATCCTTGAGGAAGTCCATTATTCAGGTATTTGACTTTGCTGCTTTTTTCATTAATGAAAACTCGAAGTTTCCGGTTTGATAGCATATTATCAATTAAGGTAACAACTCTTCTGCAGTTAATGGTTTTATATAATTTGTGAAGAAGGCCATCTTTCCAAACAGTATCATATGTTTATCATATAAACCTTAGATTCATAGTCAACACCAAAGCAAAGAACAAGACAGGCTGCCTTAAGTGGAGGTTGCTCTCTGATGGAGTCATCTGTCATTCATAAATAGCTACTGCTTGCTATATGCAGACCTGAGTGCTGGGCGATAAAGAAGTGCGATGGGCAGGTGAACGCCAGATATCCCCTAGAGTGGCGCAAATGTACCAAACATGGGAATGCGCCAGGTGATACATTACTCACTCAGAAATGTCAAAAGAATAATTAATTCATAATTTGGTGAATTCAAAAAATTAACATCCGGATTAGTTCAAAAAACAGAAGATTTTTTACCAGGACTCTCACATCGCATTCCCAAACCAAAGTGAACCGTTTTTGTTCGTGGCGTCTGCGCATAAGTCGATCATAATTTGGTTGCCTGTAAGCGGATTCATGCCCAAAGCCAACCCAAATCCGATCTTCCTTCCAGCTATATCCGCTGAAGGCTCTGCTGCAATTATTGAGATCATTCCTCTTGACCTAGAAAAGAATAAAGACGCAGGATCGTCGCTTTGGATTATAGAAGTCAAACATTATGGAAGACACCCAACGCACCGGAGTGACATCTGACATCTTTAGATAGCTCACTGTCAATTTGCAAGGGGACTCGAAGGGACCAATCAGCAGTTTATGGAGAGAGTGTGCAAGAAGCAATCCATCAAGCCCAGGAATGGGAAGGCAAGACCTGACCTGGATTTGAGCAAAATCGTAAATTAAAGGCTTTCAGCATGAGCGTATACCTAGACACTTTAGCTTAAGCTGCAGAGTTACATAATTCTATTTGAGGTTGAGCAAGATCTGACTGGTTTTGAGCATTCCTAAATTCTGGGATTTCAGCATGGACTTGCACTTATAAGGTTGGACTACATGTTTATATAGAAATTTCAATGAAGCTTTGCACCGAGATCTGATAAATGAATCTGCATCATGGATCGCCAGTGCAATAAGGGATTCATTACGACCAGGATATGGAAGGTACATGCAGGTTTGAGCATGATATGTAGGAAAATTAGGGCTTCCATAATAAGCTTGTACATAAATAAACACTTCAGGTAGGCATGCAGGTTTACAAAATTCAATTATTAAGCTCTGCATCAGAATCTGATTAATGCATAAAGCTTCATCATGGATTGTCAAAATATTTTATGGCAGAGTTGCAAGAAGTATCCATTAACAGGCAAGGCAAGACATGACCTAGTTTTGAGCATGATGCGTGAATTAAGGTCTTGTTGCTCCTCAAGGTTTCATGTTACCCTCTACCTTAACCCTGTTTATTTGGATGAGCTACTACTGTGCGTGGATGAGCTACTACTGTGCGTGGATGAGCTACGAGAGGAATGCGGGTTTGAAAATTGGGCCTGAATGAGAACAATGATTGAATTAAGACAAAATTAGGAAATGCAGATAATAAAAAAGGGATGCGTGTACTTACACTTATCAATGATGATTGACTTCTTGGCTTAAATGAGGTGAGGTACGTGGTTAACTATTGTTTAATGTTTTTGCGGGTTTAATGTCCCACTAGGTGGCAGGATTCTTAAACGTCTCCCTTTTTTCTCTCTGACCTTTTTCGCCCCATAGATCCAGGTACAGATCATACAACCCAACGGACATCCGATGTGATTTGACAGTTGTCTACACGCAACAGAAGGGTTTTGCGATTGCGAGGGGACTTGATGGAAATGTTGATTTTACTTTGATTGATTAGATGTTGACTGAACAGATACTTTACAAGGTATACGCAACAAGCCATCCTTGCGCACCGGGTTAATTGGTAATATGCTTATTTCTTTGCCAAAAAAGTGCTCTTGTCGTTCAAGGATTTCGCTTGATTCTACTAACTTCTACAAGAGGACCGACTGGAGCTGCCGGAAATTGGAAGCTTCAATGACACCGAAGTATAAGTACAAACATCAGAACGAACCGACGAGCAAGGTTTTTTCGTATATCCATGAAAAATTTAGCTCACCAGTTTTTTTTTTAATTGTAGAAACTCCATCTGCAGGTTTCCATCGGTTTTTTTTCCCTTCCACCTTGCAATGCGCTCTTGCCCTCATGGTGCTCAGGCATTATTCATCAGTCGCTTTGTGCAAGAATAATTAACGCAAAAAAAAAAGAAACAGGAAATTGTTGAATAAAATAAACGGAGTCTGTTAACTCCGCGTCAAAGAGCAACACGAAATATTAACGACGCGATTCGATCCTGAAAGGGGCTAAATTAATGCGGCTCGATGCCGCGATGGTAATGACAAATCGCCACGGTGACAGGATCGAAATTTAGGGAAGGACCAGGCTATAATTGCCAATGATTGACAGGAACACAATTAATTAATAATTATCGAAATTACTGACCTTGTGTCTTGTCCGACTAAAGGGGCACTTGTTTTAATTTGCGAGATGTTGTAACTATTATTATTGTTCACTTGCTCCACTATGTAGGTACCCACGATTGTTCCACTACTTTATACCGCTTCCTTATTTAATTAAAGAACTAGGTATCCCGTTCTCGTAACACCAGCATCGACGAGTCTGGTACGAACGGCACTCTTGGTCGAGCTCTCTCCTCTCTCGATGTTAAACCTCGACTCTTCTCTCTATGTGTGGTCCTGTCCGGTCAGGTGTCCTTTTCCTTCGTCCCAATGTGTAAAGGGATAGGAAGGGGTAGGAAACGGTGGTGTCTTAGAGAATACGAATCGATTATTCACCAAGGACGTAACATACCGCCCACCAAAATTACCGGAGGAATTTTCCGCTATCAGAAAATTGAACCAAAAGCGAAACTAACGAAAACGAAACTAACGACAATAACAAAAACGAAACGAAACGAAACGACAAGTCAGGGACGAAATTCCCTGAGTCCGTTACTGGTTAGGTAACGGGCAAAGTTTGACCAGAGGTCGTTTACGAAGACCTTTGGTCGTACGAACCGAGGCAACCCTGGCGACACCATCCGCATCAGGGTGCAAAGAAACAATTCTTCCTAGAGCTGCTAGGAAAGTCTCTGACGATAAATCAGAAGCGATCTCGAGATGAATCGCGCGAGTCGCGAAACATACGAACAAACATAAATAGGCTTTAGAAGTTTTGACACCCCTATACCTCGACAAGACAATAGGAAAGGGTCCCCCATAATCGACCCCGACACAACTAAAAGGCTTCAATTGGGAGACACGAGCGACAGGTAAATTCCCCATGGGAGGCTCCAACGAGAGGGGACGAGTGCGAAAGCAACGATTGCATTTCGACAAATAACTACGGATGACCCTACGAGCAGACAGGATCCAAAAATTTTGTTGAAGGAGATAATGAGTAGTGTTCACTCCTGGGTGCAAATTACCTCGATGTATCTGATCAATCAAAAGTTCAACCAACCTATGCCTTCCTGGCAACAATGCGGGATATTTAGCGTCGAATGCTAAACCCGAATGCAACAGTCGACCCCCGACTCGCAAAATACCGAAATCATCAATAAAGGGCGACAATGACTGCAAGTACTTGGCACATGGTTTACCAGAGCGAATTTTCTCCAATTCCGAAGAGAAGACCGAAGATTGAACAATTCTAACAATGTGCATGAGAGCAGCATGCAACTCAGAGACACTCAATGCACCAGTGGTCCTATTGACAGCACGACAATTGTTAGTGAAACGAAAACAACGAGCGATAATACCCTGAATTTTCCTCAAAGAAGAAAATCTTTTCAACAAAACATCGACATCCGAAATCTCTATCGTAGCGAACAAAACAATATTCCTTTTCTCCAGTTCAACATCAGAAGTGGGAGCAATGGGAAAGAGTGCTGGCCAAGATTCCAGCGGCAATCTGAGGAATTCAGGCCCCGCCCACCATGCGGAAGCCCCGACTAACTCCTCTGGTAACAAGCCCCGAGACGCGATGTCCGCTGGGTTGTCACCTGAACGTACATGATTCCAACAATCCGGAGGAATTCGATCCTGAATGTGGACGACACGATTCGAAACAAAAGTCTTCCACCGATGTGGAGACGACTTGATCCAGGATAGAGCGACCGAAGAGTCACTCCAAGCGAAAACCTTATCAACAACAATGGATTGAGGACCTTGTTCAAGGACGAACGAAACGAGATCTGATAGTAAGACTGCGGCACACAATTCCAGCCGTGGAACGGAGAGTGGTTTGAGCGGAGCAACACGAGACTTGGCAGTAACGAAACGAACCTGCACATTGCCATCGGCGTCCTCGAAACGATAATACACCACACCCGCATAACCTGCAGTCGACGCATCACAAAATGCGTGCAGCTGACACGACACGAAAGATCCTTCGGGAACCAAGCACCTAGGGATTGTCAACTTGGATAAAACATGAAGAGTGGACTTATATCGATTCCACTTTTCGACAACATCAGCTGGTGGATCTTCATCCCAATCCAGCCCGAGATACCACAAATGTTGAATGACTCGTTTTGCCATAAAGGTCAATGGGCACAAGAAACCCAACGGGTCATAGATCTTAGCGACTTCTGAGAGAATGCTTCTCTTAGTACAAGGTGAATCTATGGACTTAACCATGAACGAAAACGAATCAGTAGCCGATTGCCACTGAAGGCCAAGAATTTTCACCGAAAAGTCCGATTCCGAATCAAAGTTGGATGACTGCTGTTGACAATGTTCAACCGGCAGATCCTGAAGCAATTGTGGATTGTTAGCAGACCATTTCCGCAACTCAAATTGTCCCAATTGCAATAGCGAAATGAGCTGATTTCTCAACTCCAAGGTTTCCTCGATTTGATTTGCCCCAATGGCAAAATCATCGACATAAAGCCCGAGACGAATGGCTTTCGAAGCGAGAGGAAACTTCTCAGAATTTTCTTGAGCTAATTGTAACAAGCACCTAATGGCCAAATATGGCGAGGACGAAACACCATAAGTTACAGTGTTCAATTTGTAACTTCGAATAGGATCCTTTTCTGAAAAACGCCAACGAATTAATTGATACTGTCGATGTGAATCTCCAACTAAAATTTGCCGATACATCTGCCTAATGTCACAAGTGAACACGAATTTGTTCTCTCGAAAACGAAGCAAAACACTAGTGATGTCATTTTGCAACTTCGGACCAATCAACAAGGTATCATTTAACGAAAGATTGTTCGATGCTTTGGCCGAGGCGTCGAACACGACACGAATTTTCGACGATACTGGGGCGAGCGAAGACACATCAGAAGACATCGAAACACCAGGGTCTTTAAAAACGCAATGATGCGGAATGTAATAAGAGTTTGCAGATTCCGACTCCAATGGCACCAACGACATGTGCCCAGCCTCCAAATAATCTTTCATAAACTCTACATACATGTCTCTAATGTGAGGCAACCTCGACAATCGTCTCTCCAAAGCGAGCAAACGACGATCTGCGACATTCAACGAATCATTAAAGATAGGCAACTCTTTGCTATCCTTAAATGGCAACAATACCCCAAAACGACCTGATTCTTCTCGATAATGAGACTCAACGAACAACGACTCAGCCTCTTGTTCCTCATTAGAGCAAACCTCAACTGAAGGCACCTCCTCAACTCTCCAAAATGCCTTAAGAGTCTCTTCAAGGGTCGAATCTACCGACGCAAAACAAGCTTGAACCTCGCCCGCAACCTTCGACGAAATGGTTCCCAAAAGAACCCAACCAAACGTCGTGTTCATTGCGGCTGGACAGTTATCACTGCCCGACAAATAACCACCATGAACAATATTGGGAAAGATGTCAGCTCCTAGCAAAACATCGACAGAACCAGGCGTGTACCAATTAGGATCCGCTAACTTCAAATTATCAAGCGCCTTCGATGGCGAAATGTCAACACTGGGAAGTTTTCCACAAATATTGGGCAAGACCAAAGTACTTACTTTAAAAGTAGGTGATGGTACCCCAACGGGACGAATAATGCAATCAGATGATCCCTGGGCCGATCCCAAGGTCACGTGACCCAAACAAGAAATAGGTGTTGATGATCGATTCAAGTGCAAGCCCAAACGCTTGCGGCACCGATCAGTAATAAAAGACGACTGACTGCCAGAGTCAATTAAAGAACGAACCACTTGATAGTTGCCCCACTTGTCTTGAACTTCAATACATGCGGTTGCTAAAAGAACCGTAGTATTGCTACGAGAACGAGAACGAACATCCTGAAAGGATGGGAGAGAAGACATGGCAACCATGGATGCGACTGGAGGCGGCTCAACTCGATGAGAAGCTGCTCCATCCGAATTACTAAGTTTAACGAAATGTAATAAAGAGTGGTGCCGACCTGCACACTCCTTACACGAATGAGAAGAGGGGCACTGCTTCACCAAGTGTGAAGGGCCAAAACAATTTAGGCACAAGCGCGCTGCCTTCACAGCCTCAAAACGCTTGCGCGGGTCCAACTTCAAAAAAGAACGACAATTCGAGATCGGGTGTTCTCCATTACAATGGAAGCACGACTGCTTCGATGAAGACGCACTCGACGTTGACAAAAATGCATGTGAATTCCTCGATTCCACTTTTCCACCAGACTTGACGCTACTCCGCTTACCAACGACTGCAGACGGAGATAGGTCATTCCCCAAAGATGATTCTAATGCACGACACTGTGACGACAAAAACTTGTGCAAATCCTGATATGATGGAAACTCTTCAGATGCAAATTGGAGTTCGAAACGCTTTCGAGTAGCGTTATCCAATTTCTGTAGCAACCAGTTGAACAAAGTGAAATCCCAGAGAGAGACGCCTGAGACCTGACCCAAAGCTGTAATATTTTCTGAAAAGGTATTCAACAATTCACGAAGCGATTGTGAGGAATCAGAATCCGTTATTTTGGGAGCATTACAAATCGACTGCCAATAACACGTCGCAAGTACTCGCTCATTCTGATACCTTTGGACAAGAGTATCGAAAGCTATCGAATAATTGTCATCTGTCAGTGGTAAATGTTTGACAAGGGTAAGAGGTTCCTTCGACAAAGTCGAAACTAAATACTGGAACTTCTCAATTGGAGCTAACGAATCATTCGAATGAATCAAAGTCCTAAACAAATCATAATAAACCGACCACATCCTCAACGAACCATCAAAAGTAGGTATACCGATACGAGGCAATTTCACATGTGAACTTGCAGAGGAGGGTAGCGCGGGAGCACCAGACTGTCGACTATTTAACGATTCACTCGAACCATGACGTGATTTCACCACCGTATCCTGAGTCGATTCCAACGACAATTGAACCGCTCTAATCTGAAAATAAACCGAATCAACTTCGATAAGTAGTCCCGAGTATGATTTCCAAATCTCCGATGACACATCTACGACCAAAGCACTCTTATCTGCCGACTCAACCGTAATCAGGATATTTCTATCAACCTCCTGCACCTGATTGTACAAATCTGAAGCGCTGTCGCATGCAGCCAGGACAATAAAACGCGACTTTTCATCAATGGGTGCTGAAACTACTGTCAGAATCGAGTTCAAACGAGTCAAAAACTTCGAAACAGAAGCGTTTGCTCCGACCAAAGTGTTGGACATTTTGCTAAAGAGTATCAACAAAACACTAAAGCAATAAACGAATAAGGGTTATTTTTTACACCTGTAAAAAATACAACGACAACGAAATACGAACAATAACTAAAAATAAGTACCTAACCAAGTGAAGGTTACTTATTTAAAAACGAGTTGAAAATAAATTGACTTTGAAATTCACCAAAAAACAATACTTGAGATACCGAGTGTACCCAGTAGGTATACCGTGAATACAAAAATCAATATTTTCCCTGTAACAACGAAAAAGGGTTATTCGTTAAAAACCTGCAAAAATACAACAACAACGAACGATGAGCAATACTAAAAATAAGTACCTAACCAAGTGAAAGTTACTTATTTAATATCGAGTTGAAAATAAATTATTGAATTCGAATTCACCAAAAACAATACTTAAGATACCGAGTGTACCCAGTATACCGTGAATACAAAATCAATATTCTGCCCTGCGAATTCAGAGAGAAAATATTCCAACTATTTTACAGAGGTTTTTTTAAAAACGAACACCTGCAAACGAACGAAGAAGTGGAGTGAGGTAGAGAATGGAGTAAAATTAGTGGAATGGGTGAAAATGCCGTCTGGCGTCCTTTGGATCGACTATTTCGAATCCTTTGACCTACAAACAGGCTACCTTAACACAGTGAGTGAGAAACTAATTTCAAACAAATGATGCAACCAATTAATGAACTATATTTCCACGAGCTTTCCTATCCGACTACGGAGGGACCAAAAAAATGTTAACTCCGCGTCAAAGAGCAACACGAAATATTAACGACGCGATTCGATCCTGAAAGGGGCTAAATTAATGCGGCTCGATGCCGCGATGGTAATGACAAATCGCCACGGTGACAGGATCGAAATTTAGGGAAGGACCAGGCTATAATTGCCAATGATTGACAGGAACACAATTAATTAATAATTATCGAAATTACTGACCTTGTGTCTTGTCCGACTAAAGGGGCACTTGTTTTAATTTGCGAGATGTTGTAACTATTATTATTGTTCACTTGCTCCACTATGTAGGTACCCACGATTGTTCCACTACTTTATACCGCTTCCTTATTTAATTAAAGAACTAGGTATCCCGTTCTCGTAACACCAGCATCGACGAGTCTGGTACGAACGGCACTCTTGGTCGAGCTCTCTCCTCTCTCGATGTTAAACCTCGACTCTTCTCTCTATGTGTGGTCCTGTCCGGTCAGGTGTCCTTTTCCTTCGTCCCAATGTGTAAAGGGATAGGAAGGGGTAGGAAACGGTGGTGTCTTAGAGAATACGAATCGATTATTCACCAAGGACGTAACAGAGTCCCTAAAAGAAAACTTGTGTCAAGTCGACAAGAGTTGATGTATGAGTGATTTCCCTCGCGTTCGCCAATGGAATTGTTATGATTTGAATTTATAGCTAAAGGTTGAAGTAACTTTATGAATTATAAAGGGATGACTTTATGCTTCTATTGCCACTAGAATTGCAGATTGGTGCAATCTAAAATTTGCAAACATGCTACCTTAAGGTCACGCGATCCATGTGTATTGTGTATACTTGCCCTGAGCGTTCTTATTAGTCCGTCACGAATAAGTATATAAGTAAGTAGAATTATTATAACTCGGTACATAATAATTATTATGCCAGAGGTAATAATAGTAATTTTATGTAGTTATTTGTGGGGGCTTCAATAATTTGTTCACTTTTCCAATAAATTTTAGCAACTTTGGCGTGGAAATTTTATAGTATGGACTTTTATCAAAATCCTTGAAGACTATCACTCTGACAGCCAATTAAAAATACTTATTATGGATAATAATAATCAACAATTATAACATAAATATGCACATATTATAACTATTATTTAAAAAATACAATCTTCTGATACGAGTATGAGTTAAGTTATACGGGGGGTTGCAGTTTTATTGATCCGTGCATTTAAAATATAAGCGCAAGGCTATTTTAATGTAAACAATGCTTCTAATTATTACTAATGATCAGCACTTAAATTATTATACTACTTTAGTAAATAATTGTTATAATTATAAATATATCAAGAAAAGTATTCTTGTAATTTGTTTATGTAATTTTTCTTCTTTATTTCTTTTTTCTTGTTCTTTTTTTTTCTTGTTTCTTTTCTTTTGATTCCAACTTCTAAGTTAACGAGCCCCAATTTTATTAAAAAATCTATTTTAATTACGGCCAATATTATAAACGCTAGTTAAGTTAACTGGCAGATTTCTGTGCCCAATTTTGAAACTAATATTGACCTCGAACAACTTTTATTAAAATTTTTGTAATCCCTTTTATGCCAAGAGTAATTAAATCGCAATAATTTCGACCTATAGTCTATATCTTCTCCAGAAACGACCACAGAAATCTGCCAGTTAACTTAACCAGCGTTTATAATATTGGCCGTTAGACGTTTATAATAATCTTACTTCAGTTTTCGTTGAAAAAAAAAAAAACAGAAAGACTTTGCGGCTGTTTTTACTGTCATACTGGAGATTACATAATTTTAGCGTTACTACATACAAGGTGGTTCAACAATAACTTGACATTTGATATTCGCAGAATCGTCACTTCAACCCTCGATCCTTGGTAGGAAGAATTTATAAAACTTCCAGGTAGGAGGTCGAGTCGTACTTTATCGGAACGTCTTATCAATTCTCAAAAAATTAAATGACCCGTTAAAAAAAATCTAAAAAATGTCTGTATCAGCTTTATGAGCTGCCTAGTGACGATGCGCATAACTTTCAGAACGAATTGTCGTTTTAATGAAAAACAATTCAACAGGGAGTGCATATAACACTTTAAATGTGATAATTTTTGCAATAGCACTAAAAGAAAAACTAAAAGAAAAAAGAAAATCTCTTTGGATACGACTAATGTTCACCTAAGACGAGTCAACCCCTCAATCGAAGATGGCGGAAACCCTGCAAAGAGTTGATTATCGAAATCTGGGATGTCTGACTTTCTTCTTACAGGGTACCTTAATAATGTTGGCTTTTGCATCTTATGTTAGTAAACATAGCTCCAGTCATGAAATGAAACAGATTTTTCTGGACACGTTTTCGCCTGTTTTGAAGCATTTTTGAATTGATTTTAGAAGAAATTCTGATTTTAAAGTGACGTCACAGAATTAAGTCAAGTCTGAGGGGTGATCTTGCGGACCATTCTATGAAATATCTCCTGGCGATTCAGTTCCAGTGGTCCGGAATCAAAATACTGACGAAAAGACGGAGTATATGAAGAGGAGCGCCACCTTGTTGAAAAATCAAGTAACCTCTTGTTAGTAATGGTAATGGCCATTTTGGTCAACATGTGGGCGATTATGTCTTTGGAGGCCCAGATACATTTCATCTATGTGTGTGGGGGGAAGGGGGTGCGATGGTAACTTTTAAATATTTCCATGATTCATGCAGAATGACTTAGAAGAGACATTGTCTTTAACGCCCATCTTTATTAATGGGGTCATAACACTTCAATTGAAATAAGTCGGAATCGGCCATTTAAGGGTGTTTTCCAAAAACCTGATTCGATTTTGATTTTTATTATTAATGAACGAAAATATTGCCTGAACGGACTTCAAGAAGAAGTCAAGCTCTTATTTTGCTTTTGAAACACGAAACGTTTTTTTTTTTTTAAGTATGTAATTAGAACGTGAAATATATCGTCAAATATTAATTATCATTTTGCAAAAATTCAGGCCAATAATTTTTATGCATTGGTTAAAACACGCCAGGTCAGTGAAGCCAATCTTTTTTTACTCGCGCTTTAAGATTTAATCAGTGTTAATATTATAATTAAAATTATCTTAACAAATTGACACAGTCTGAACGGTACCACAGACCGATTAATAATTCTTCCCTTAATGTTAGAAAGTTAACTGCAACAGAACTCTCGTAGGTAGGTAATTAGATAATTATTTATTGATCTCTTAAAGAGAACTTCACCTCACCCCGTTCTTACAGAATTTATTCCAATTCACATAATTATTAAAGTTCCACTCTCTCGATTCTATGATACTTTTCCCAATTTAGTGTAATTATTGGCCATCATGGAAAATTAATTATTTCCCAGAAACATGCAATTCTTGCCAGAAAATGAAAGGCAATTAATTCCAATCCAAGTAAACTTGCTCTTGAATAATGAAACTCGGCTTAACATTAATAATGGTACGCCACTGGCCCCGATCCGTTTAGAAAAGGACGGACTGACACCGTCGAATCGATGAACTGCTGCCACTACAACAACACCAAACAATCGTTACACAAACTTCCACCTTACAAATTACTAAAGCGGAGAGACCTGTATCGACCGTCTCCGCGATTTCACCTAGCGCCGACAGATGTCGGCTCTTGTATTAACGTTCGCGAGCGACACCTTTCCGGAATTTTATCCTCGGCTTTGCTTTCTCTCCCCCCTGCGTTTGATCCTGCTATCCTGATTCGTCCCTTTTTTACCCACGCATTCTGTTACCCTGTTTATACAAATTATCCTCCATACATGCTAAATCGTTTTAAAACATGGGGCATTGTTTTTCGAGGCTACTCCTGGAGCTTTTGAATGGTAATTTATCGTTTTAATGTATCTGGCGGTCCGGTTTTGTGTATTTAAATTGAAATAATTAAATCGTCGGAGGTGGAAAGCCATTAATTATTAAGGTTTTGTGTTCCATGAATATAAATAAAGTTCTTTCTTTGGTGTGTTGACTAATTGATTTTAGTTTGTTTGGGCGTTATTAGATTATAATGTGGGAGGTATTGAAATATTAAATGAGTTATTAATTTCCCAGAGAGCTGCATTAATTTACTTGGTTAATGCTCCTATATCTAAATAATTTACTTACACATACCACTTCTTCTTTTTCTTTTTATCAAACTGCTTTATCTATGGATGTAGAACCTGTAACAACAGGTTTGATGTATGATTCTCTGTGTATATAAGTATTAATAATCAACATTAATCACTCTTTTTTTAGTTAATTATAGCCACAAGGTTCAATTGATGAAGATAAAAATCTTCGCCAGTGGTAATGGATTTTAGATATAAGAGACCTTTTCCTCGCATTCGATAAATTAAGAGAATCTGACAGCGCTGTACGAAATGAAAAATTTGAAAAATTAATTCGTTCAGGGACACCTTCGTCTTGGAAAATTTAGCGAAGACCCGTCTTTACCAATAATTTTTAAGCACTTTACGATGAGAGTTTGTTCTTGATCTTGACGAGATTAGATAAGATGTTGCTTCATCTACGTCCATGGTTGCTCTAAGCCAGTTTTTCCCTTAGCCTTGGAAAGACCAGAGATGTTGCTTCAATCTTCTCCCGTAGTTGCTCTTAGCCAGATTTTTTCTTGATCTGAGAAAGATTCCAAGACAATTTTAAATAATTGAATAATTAATAAATAAATAATTAAAATAAAGACAATTTTTTCTTAATAAGATTGGAGTAGATGTTGCTTCAACTTAGTTAGTTTTTTCTTAGCCTTTTGAAAGATTAGAGAACATTTTTCTTCAATGTTTTCCCGTTTATAAGCATTCTGCAAGTGCAAAGTAGTTTTTTCTGAGTCCTCGCAAAATTAAAGACGTGTCTTCAATATTCTCCCAGAGCTGCCTGTAGCCGGTTTTTCTTAGTCTGAGAAAGATTCCAAAATATGCTGCTTAAGTCTTTGCCGATAGTTCTTAGACATTTTATGAAGGCAGTTTTTATTCTTAGTCTTGACAAGATTGGATTAAATGTTGCTTCAATCCAGTCAGTTTTTTTCTTGGCCTTGGAAAGATCAGAGAGTATGTTGCTTCAATCTTCGCCCGTTTATAAGCACTCTGCAAAGTCGTTTTTTTTCTTAGTCCTGGCAAAATTAGAGAAGATGTTCCTTCAATTTTCTTCCGTATAGTTGCTCATAGCCAATATTTTCTTGGTTTTCGAAGATTCCAAAATTTGCTGCTTCAATATTCGCCCATGCATAGCTCTTGGATATTCTGTGAAAGCAATTTTTCTTCTTAGTCCTGACAAGATTGGAGTAGATACTTAGATGTTGATTCAATCTTCGCCTGTAGTTGGTCGTAGTCAGTTTTTTCTTAGTCTTGGAAAGATTCTAAAATTTTCTGCTTCAGTCTTTGCCCATGCATAGCTCTTAGATATTCTGTGAAAGAAATTTTTCTTCTTATAGTCTTCACAAGATTGGAGTAGATGTTGATCCAATCTTCTCCTGTTTTTTTTTGCGAAGTCAGTTTTTTTTCTTAGTCCTGGCAAAATTAGAGACGAGATGTTGCTTCAGTCTTGTTTCGTATAGTTGCTCGTATCCAGTTTTTTCTTGGTCTTGGAAAGATTCCAAAATTTGCTGCTTCAATCTTTGCCCATGCACATAGCTCTTAAATATTCTGTGAAAGCAATTTTTTCCTAGACTTGACAAGATTGGAGTAGCTACTTTGCAAAGTCATGGCAAAAGTAGAGAAGAGATGTTACTAAAGTCTTCTCCTATAGTTGGTCGTAGTCAGTTTTTTTTTCTTAGTCTTGGAAAGATTCCAAAATTTGCTGCTTCAATCTTTGCCCATGCATAGCTCTTAGATATTCTGTGAAAGCAATTTTTGTTCTTATATTTGACAAGATTGAAAGTAGGTACTTAGATGTTGATTCAATCTTCGCCGGTTTTTAGGCACTTTGCAAAGTCATGGCAAAAGTAGAGAAGAGATGTTGCTTCAGTCTTCTCCTGTAGTTGGTCGTAGTCAGTTTTTTCTTAGTATTTAGAAAAGTTTCAAGTTCAAAAATTCAAAAAGATTAAAAAATTGACTGATTCAGTCTTCGCCCACATCTGTGTCCATAGTTAAGGCTTGGCCAAACCACAATTAGAAATATTTCGAGATGTTGCTTGTGGTCTTGAAGAGTTTATAGGAAGATGTTGTTTCCATTGTTGCTCGAAGCCAGCTTTTTTCTGGGAAAGATTACATGCAGAAGATCTTTTTCAGTCTTCGTCCACTCCGTAATTCTTTGGCGTTCCACGAAATCAGTTATTTTTTTTGTTTCGACGAAAAGTAGAGTGTTGCTTCAATATTCTCCCATTAGTTGTTTGAAGCCAGTTTTTTTCCAGCTGTGGAAAACGAAGATTCATCATGCAATCTTCGTCCATAATTTTTGACCAGTTTTTTTCTTAGTTTTGACAGATGGAAAGATTTTGCTTCAAACTTCTTCCATAGTTTTTGAACACGCGCTACATGTTTTTATCTAATCAGCGATTTGGTCAAAGAACGGGCACCAATAAGTTAAACCAATTCGTTGGTCGTGAAAGTTTCATTTAAAAGTTCCAAAAATTACGTTTAAACGTAGCCAGTATGGCTATGGACTATGCATGCTTCCTCATGTATAGATAGATACCACATGTCTAAAAAATACCTACTCTTTATACTCTCAAGATGCATATGTTAAACACGTTCATAATAATTCTTGACGTTTGGTGGAACGCTTCTTGGAACGCTTTTGCAGTACGCCCTAAAAATTTAAATCGAGAGGATTTACGTGAGAGATTCAGCGGCGTCATTGTTATAACAATTCACCACTTCTTCACCAATTCACCACTCGAATTTCGATTAGAATTTAATGGACCAATAACCACCTGTCCGGTCCCGTATGTGTCAGGTGAATAATTTATCGTAGGTAAAATAGACCTGACAGCATAAAATGAATGTTTTATCGATGCTTGGATGTTATTGAATCTTTCAACTGTCGGGAGGCAGTGGCTAATGACTTATTTCAAACCCGGCGCGTTCGACTTGATCCATTAATTAAATGACAAAGTGGCAAGGGCTTAACCCTCATGAATTAAACTCCTTAATCGATCCGTAAGGTTTTCATTGGGAACCCTTTTCACATTAATAATTCAGTGGAACAAGTTTCACATTCAAATTCTGTAGAAGACATCTTCCTTATTATGTAATTACGATACTTTGGATGTGATAAATAATTCCTTCTCGGTGTTATTTCACTGAAGGCGGGTCTTATTTAGACGGCTCTTTTGATTCATTATTGAAAGGGAACCGGGAAAACTTTTTTGTTCCCGTTGCGCTTCAACGGGTGTCTTATTCTCCTTGAAATGAGTTATTTTTTGCAAAGTTCGTTGCAGTGAGGATTCGATTTTTTAGGTGTGTTATTTGCTTTTTTGTACGTAAAAAATGTCCTGAAGATGATAGATAATAAATTATCGAAATCATGATGAAGTTTCCATCAAGAATAATTGAAGAAAGAGATTACATAGTAAAGATGACGTTTAAATCTGTATAAATAGGAAACATCAATTTCTAGGAGAGTCAGCCGGTTTAATTGATTCGATATGCTTACGTCTAATGTAATGAATAAGAGAAAATGTTATGCTAACTCGTACTGATCCAGTAATAACATTTCCCCCTTTCTAATCAACATTAACCACGCCATAGTTTCCAGTTTCCACGCCGCATTAAGCAACCCCGAAACAACCGACCATGCAACGTGAATCTAATAGCGATAATGTCAATAGCTGAGGGCGTAAGCCTCTCAACATCTCTCTCCGTCGGCTTACGTCGTGTATGTGCGGTGGGACGGTGGTACCGGTGCCGGTGCATAATGGACGTTACAAAGCGAAGCCGTCAATCCTTTTTCGCATCAATTATGCCCGAGTCTCCTTTGAATCTGAAAGGGCCGGCCTTGCATTGTTCTACACGATTCTGTTCTTTGTAGCCTTAATGGAGGTGTTATTGAGGGTTTTTTTTTTTATGCGGAACTCACAGCTTCGTGAAGTGAGCCGGGAAAAGTCGGGAAGAGCAAATTATGTACATCTCAGGGCCGAAATAACGTGCAGTGACATTACTATAAAAAAAGCAATTTCGGAGAAACGTCAAGCAGAAAGTTCTGTTTGGAGGAAGATTTCTCTTTGCCGTTTCTCCATCAGTGAAAATGTTCCTTCCAAACGTAAGTTTCTGCTTACCGTTTCTCCAAAATTGCTTTTTTAGTAATGTCAAATACTGCACGTTATTTCGGTCCTGAGGTATACTATAGCTCATTCGATTGGCCATTGTTTGACTTGACCACATTTGAACATCCAATAATTTCGTTTGACCACGTACAAAAAAAAACAAAAATCATTTTTTGTCAAGGCTAACTTCACATCCCTCTGGACCCTAAGCGATTAGTTTCCGAGTGACGAAACTTTTTGGGTGACGAAACAGCCTGTTTGACCATCGTTTGACCACGTTTAGCCAACCGATAATTTTGTTCCCGATTTTCTTTGACCACGTCCAGAAAAAAAGATATGATTTTTTTGCGTTCCGGCTAACTTCACAATTCTCAATATTTATTGATTTTTTTTTATTTTCCATTCCGGCCAACTTCAAGTTTTAACCCCCGCAAACTAACCGTTCAGCTTCCAAAGAGAATTGCAAAGTCAGCCAGGACGCAGAAAGAAAAATAGAAAAATGTATTTTTTTTTATTTATTTCTTTTTTTAGACGCGGTCAAACCAAATTATTGGGTGGTCAAACAAGGTCAAACGATGATCGAACGAATGAGCCATAAAACATATTAGGGCCTATATTACGCAATTTTGAAAATTATATGAAGTTAGCCGGGAGCTGAGAGAATTCGTTGTTTAGCTTCCAGAGAGTGAAGTTAGCCGGAACGAAAAATTGAAAAAAAAACATTTTTCTGGTCGTAGTCAAACGATGGTCGAACGAATGATCCATAAAACGTGTCTATTACGCAATTTTGAAAATTATGTGTAGTTGGCCGGAAGCGGAGAGAATTTCTTGTTTTGTTTTTTTTTTTTTGAGGGCGCGGACAGACGATTTTAACGACTTGTCATTCGTTTTCGGGGAATGATTAAAAGGCGTGAGCAAATTTCGACTCCCGGAAACTAGAAAAGACACTAAAGCTTCCAGAGAGAACTGTGAAGTTACCCGGAACGGAAAATAAAAAAATCATTTTTTTTTTACGGACTGGTCAAGCTACAGCAAATTGTTTTGCTCGAGTTTTCCCGGTTCACTTCACGAAGCTGGAACTAGTGCCTGCTGAAAATTGAAGACTTCGTAACTGCTTAGTTTCTTTTCAGTGAAAGGTGTTTTTCCTTTTGTTAATTAAAACATGGCTATATTGATCTCGTTTGTCTTTAAAAGTGCAGCAGAGAGCTCCGCAATTATATTATTTCCATTCATTCATTCTTATGGATACGTAGCGCCCTTAGTAATAACGAAAAGGGTGAATTAGGAAACTACCCTTTCATTACATGGTAGGTCGTTGCTCATGAAAAGAAAAGGGGAAGAGATAGATGTACTTGATTACTTTCGTTGCTCGTTTATTTTAATTTTGCTTGACTTTGTATTATTAGAGCGTGTTGTCTATGTCTGTATCTGTAAGTAATTCTGTAACTAACATAATGAGAGAAGACGCAAAAAAGAAGTAACTCTATGCAGAGTTTCCTGTGTGACGTGTTTCTTCCAGTGAGTGCTTCATTAATTACTCCGAGTTGAATGTAAATTTGATTAACAAGTTATTCTAGTTATTTTCAAGTAAATTTACATAATTGCGCTGTCAATAAACTATACAGAGCTTTTTTTACCAAGAAAAAAGTGAAGAACAAGATACACCCATATTATTACCACCACTTTTGTTTACAATAATTATTATACCCGTATCAAGCACCATAACAACCAAAGTCATATAGAAGAAAACAAATATCCACTCATCATTAATAAGTATAATAATAATAATAATAGGTACTCCACTCCACTCAGCACCTGCATAAAGCATTTACATTCATACAAGAAGCGTGGCATATACCGTGTCTGCATTATGGGACGCGTGGACGTTGCAGCCGGTCTCTACTCTCTATGATGATGATGATGAGGGATGAAAAGCGACCCCCCGCGGCTTTAATCCAGTGATGCGACCCCATTATGATCAATTCATCTCTTCGGGGATAGAAGTCGATTAACCTGACCCGTCTGGACGTGTGCAGTTGTATCTGCAGGATGAAGCAGGGGTAGCTTTTAGTATGTGTATGTGGAACATGGGAACTGTTTCAAGTCTCTGTTTGCTTGCGGTTTTCACAATAGGGCTACTGTTTAGCCGGGTTTTGTAGATGATTTAGAGTTACCAGTCCCCGTAGTGCAATTTCAGCCTGAAATATTAGATTAATGAGTGAAGTTCTTCGTTATTAATTTTTTTAAGAGAATGTAAATCTACCTGTGGCTGTTCGATTTTGGTTGCTTTTTCCGGCAGATGGGCGTCTGGGGAGAGAGCGGCGAAAAGAGGGAGAATATGAAGGAACATAATTTTGATGCCGGCTGTTTAATTTCATAACACTAAGAAGGATTAGAATAGAAATATGTTATATTTCTTTATTATTTCATATGAAAGTAAAGACTTTCTCGAAAAAAAAAACACTTCTTTATAAATATTTTGATTGGCAAATTTATAGTACTCAATCTCCCGCCCTGAAACATGTGTTAATAAAAAATCCTGCCCCGATGACAGGTACTTAAAAAAAACAGCCCCTACGTTGTGTTTATTTGTCGCTCTAGAATGGACTTGATTTATACGTAACCCCCCCCCCCCCTCTCCCTAAATGCTGGTTAAATCCTGTGAATTAATCAGAGAAAGAACAACAGTAAAAACTCCGATCTCGTTTAATAATTTTTTTAATTTCATGACAAACCAGGTGCGGTGGTAGATTGAATCTTTAATGAGAATCCACCTTTTTTATTGCCGGTTCAGACTTTATGGCTGAAAATACGTGGGAAATTGACCCCCCCCCCCTTCCATTAAGGTGGGGCGGGGGGTGGTAAATTTAAAATTTTGGTAAGGAACCAAAATTTCGTTCAATTTCAGTTTTAAGGCAAATTGAAAAAAAGTGGTAATTTCGTCGAATACAGCGCCATCTAGCATGAAATAAAAAAAAAATATGACAAATCAGATCGTATTTACTCAAGTCAAGTTAGCCACGGTTCGGCCAGCACTTTCGGCCAGGAAGAAAAGCTTTGTTTAATATCCAGCAAAAAATTTTTTTCGTTATTTCGTTATTGAATGGAAAATATTTGTTTTTTGTTGATAATAAGAAATATTACTATAACATTTCGGACCTTTTTCGGCAAATTTTCAGTATAAAAGTTTATTTTTTAGTTTATAAAGTCCGTGGGCGAAAGGGTAGCTGGCCATTATTATAATTTTTTTTTAATTTTTGAGAAAAATTACAGCAAAAATTACATTTTTCAGTTTACTAAGTCGTGGCCGAAAGCGTGGCATGCCATTATTATAAAATTTTGGGCTTCTTTCAGTAAGATTTCTGTCAGAATTTTTTTTTCAGTTTCTTAAGTCCGTGGCCGAAAGCGTGGCTGGCCATTATTATGAATTGTGGGACTATTTGAGCAAAATTACAGCGAAAATTACATTGTTCAATTTACTAAGTCGTGGCCGAAAGCGAAATTTAGGGCTTCTTTCTGGCAGTATTTTATTTTTCAGTTTATCAAGTCGGTGGCCGAAAGCGTGGCTGGCCATTGTTATGAATTTTTGGACTTTTTTGAGCCAAATTATAGCAAAAATGACATTTTTCAGTTTATTAAGTCGTGGCCGAAAGCGAGGTTGGCCATTATTTTAAAATTTCGGGCTTTTTCGTCAAGATTACTGCCATCAGTACTTTTTGTCAGTTTCTTAAGTCCATGGCCATTTTTGAACTTTTTTGAACAAAATTACTGCAAAAATTACATTTTTCAGTTTATTGAGTCGTGGCCGAAAACGAGGTACACGCCATGATTTTCAAATTTCGGGCTTCTTTCGGCAAGATTTTTGCCATCAGTACTTTTTTTCAGTTTCTTAAGTCCATGGCCATTTTTGGACTTTTTTGAGCAAAATTGCAGCAAAAATTACATTTTTCAGTTAATTAAGTCGTGGCCGAAAGCGAGATTCGCCATGATTTTAAAATTTCGGGCTTCTTTCGGCAAGATTTCTGCCAGTATTTTTTTTTTCAGTTTCTTGAGTCCGTGGCCGGAAGCGTGGCTGGCCATTGTTATGAATTTTTGGACTTTTTTGAGCAAAAGTACAGCAAAAATTATTTTTTTAGTTTCTTAAGTCGTGACCGAAAGCGTGGCTGGCCGTTATTGTAAAATGTGGTACTTTTTTCAACAAAATTTCAGCTTAAATGATTTTTTTAGAGTATTAAGTCCGGATTTCAATGTCTTCAGATAAAATGTGCACCCTGTATAATTATTGTTGAATTTACGAGTTTTCGAAGTTGACGTTCATGAGGTACCTAAATGGCTACCCGTCGAGAAGCAAATGACAACTCGCCCATTACACCTATACCGTTCCATTGATCAATTCACTTCAGAAATACTCCGATCTCTTTGTTACTCTTTTGACGCGATATCCGTGATCGTTTCTATCGCATCTACATCTGATGGGCCCAGAAAACAAGACAAGAAGGGATTAATTCGCAAGCTAACTGCAGAAAATAGATTGCGGGATACTTGGCTTCCGTCAAATGTCTAGATTTTTCTAGAGAATGAGTCGCTTATTCTCTAATGGAGAGCAGAATTCAGAGATTGCTGCTAGGCTTTTCTAGGCGCATCTTTGGTGTTATTTTTGTGAATTTCTGACGAAATATGAAGTTTTTTGATTGTTTAAAAATAGTCTCCCAAGAGGTGTGTTTCCTAATAATGAGAAATAAAATCTGCAACGATTTAAAATAAAAAATGTACCACTCCGGGAGCGCAATGAGAATTTCTCTTCTAACTAGCGCATCTTCAATTACAAAAAAAAATGAAGTTACTTTCGTCGCATTTCGTAGGGAAATGAAAGAAAATAAACAACACCACACCATACATTTATCTTCCCGCGCGCATAATTCTCCCGGTTGTCGGTCCGTCTGGTACCGGTACTGGTGGGAGTATAATTCCTCAATTTCTCCCGACCGAGTAAAGGGATAATTAGCAGGTCCGCGGAGTTGACGCCCGGTTATTAGTCTAATTCGCCTAATAACCCCTAATCGTCGGGGTGCATTATTCAAGGTTGACATGCCACGTCGATAATACACGTGCAGGCGGTACAAAACGACACTAATTACTTCACCATTACGCCATCGAGTTATGTGTGTTATTACAGACTGTAAAACTGAACATAATGTTCGGGCTTTTAATAGTGAAGGGGTCGTGTAGCCGATGGCTGTAATAATAATAATAATAATAAGAAACCGACGCCGGGTTATTTGCTTTGTTATGTTAGGAGAGAGTATTTAATATTTTATGGACCGTAATATAAACTGCATGGGTGGGGAAAATCTTCCAGTTCCATTCGTGTGTGTGTGTGTGTCTCACTCATGAATGTCTGATGGGTTGAGATTATTATTTGAGATTGAAACTTTCCAACAAAAGTAAAAAAAAAATTAATTTCGTTTCATCGAAGTTGGGAGTTTAATATCGAAAATTCTGGATTGTAAGAGCTGTAAGAGCTCTCCCAAGATGTAGAAGAAGTTATAAATTTTAAAAACAAAGTTTGTGAGGACTCGAAAATTCCTACTTCGCAAACGTCGCTTCAGCTCGGCTGCTTTTAAAACAAACTTATGTCAAACTGTCTCCTAATTCCTATCATCCAATATCTTACACAGATTTTTTGCTTGTTTGGAAATAAGATCGAAGAACTCCCTAAGTGCTCTTATTTCCTTCCGATAACTGAAAGATTATGTTTTTTTTTTACAACATTTCGAACATCAAATATTCACCATAATATTCATCTCTGAGGAATTGTATTTATCTGCCTATTGGGATGGGAAGTCAATATCTCTTATTTTCTTTTGTTGTTTCTTATTCAGAGATACTTATAATATTCAAAAATAAAGAGCAGAAATGGGGTGCTTTTCGGTTCAGAGTTTTTTTTTCGTGATAAAATCATAAGGTGCTTTCAATGAAATAAAAAAAGGATTTTAATATTGTCAAGCTGCAATCGTTTCCCGCCTTTCCGGTCTTTAAACTATTGTATACTATTCATTCAAGATTTAACAATACAGGAACTTGTTCAGCATATTCATATCTAGCAGCATATCGTACGCGTTGTGACAAACTAAACTCTTCCACATTTACATAGTTTATAGATCGTTCCAGATAAGGCAATAATACCTAATAATTGGTGTCAACTTGTTTGTTCTCACACCGAGAAAATTCACGTAGGTAACGATCTTCACCGCCCCGATGGTTGGTGAAATCAGTGGCATTACAGATTTCTCTTGTAGACAATATAAAAGTATGCAGGTATTACTTTCAGCCGCTAGATGGAATCAAGCCATATAAGTCGCAAACTACAGCGAGATGAAGATTCAAAAGTGACATATTTTTATAGATCTAGGGATGCTTGCCAGCTTCGTCGAAACAGAAACAAACCTGAAACCGTCGAAATTGCCGAAAATCACCAACTACTCCGTTCTGAACCACGGAAGAAGGGGGTGTAGCAATCCTGGTCAAAAATGGAATAAGCTACCATCAAACCCCCGATCTAATGACAACACACATGGAATTGACAGGAATGGAATTCCAGACACTGATGGGACCCATCAGAATATTCTCAGGACACCTCCCCCAGAAAAACAGACACACCAAGCAAGAATTGGAAAAAATTGACAGCGACAAAACCACGATCCTGGCAGGAGATCTGAACTCTAAGAACAAGACGTGGAATTCCAACGTCAACAACACTAACAGGGTAACAGCCTCCACGGAGCCGACATACCTCCCGACGCTGGAGACTAAGAGAGAAAAGTCACCGACTGGAACAAGTATACAGATGGGCCTTGAAAGTCACCAACGCCAGAATCAACCAAGACGGCATAAAAGCCGGGACCCAGAAGTTCGAGGAAGCCATCAGCGGAATCAACAAGATTACAAACGACGGCAAAAGAAAGATAAGACCACTACAACCAAATTTGGGAAGACAAACTAGAGCGACTCTACACCGAAGACCTCCTCCTTTTGATAGATAGCCAAAGCAGTCAAAGGAGGAAGAAACAAAACGATAGTGCCACCCTTCGAAACCGACAACAAAGTCATCAATTTCACGGGGAAAAGGGGCCGAATTATTCGCCGACCAATTGTAGCAGCAGTTCAACAAGGCGGTAAAACATCTAAATGTTAGAAACCACAATAGAGACAAGCACCAATCTCGACGACCCACCGATCACAAACCTGACCCAAAAAACCTAAACGAAAAAGGCATCCGAGAAATCGTGAAAATCACCAACGCCATCCTTCTAGAAAGAACCACCACCAGCCTTGGAAAACCGCAGAGATCATGATCCCGAAAACCGAGGAAAGACCCAAAGAGCTACAGTCCAATCAGTCTGCTCGCGCAGCCCTAGCCAGAAAGACTAATCCTCATTGCAAGAGGAGCTAGAGAGACAACGTGATTCAAGACCATCAGTTCGGATTCCGAAGTCAGCAACCCAACACTGGAACGACCACCTCAAGAGATCCATTTCGACAGGCATCATAATCGTTGACATCCTTGACTTCGACAAGGTTTGGCATGCATCAAGGGCTGATCTACAAAATGAAGCAATTCAACATCAACGAAAACATGACATCCCTGATCAGAGACTACCCGAGAGAGAGAGAGAGAGAGAGAGAGAGAGAGAGAGAAACTACTACACCAAGATGGAAGACACCAAACCCACGACAAGGAGAATAGAAGCCGGAGTCCCCCAAGGCTCGGTAATCGGCCCAACCTTCTACAACATCTTCACTGCAGATCTCCCCAACCCCCAACGATCCGAATCCAATAAAGGAAAAGGGAAACAAATACCTGGGGTGATCCTAGACGAATGGTTCCATTTCGGAAAGCAAGCCAAAAAAGTCCAGAAAGGAATGAAACAGGCAATGAGCCCGGAAAACAAAATCAAAATAGCTGATACCCCATCGCAACTTACGCTAGAACGACTTGGCAAGCATGCCCAAAGTCTTCAGGTTAGGCACGCAGAGCGCTATCAGCAAAGTCCCCAGGATGGCAGTCAACGCACCCTGGTTGGTGACAAACGAACAAATCAAGGACGAAACGGGGCTCGAAGAGCTCAGAGGCATCATCGTGAGACAGACCCTCAGGCTGGTGAAGACAATGGAATGTCACGAAAACCCAACAGTGAGACAAGGCATACAGGAATCTTATCCGCCACTACGGATAAGAAACTCACAATCACAACACACCCAACCCAGGAAAAACAACCGAGCGAAGCAAAGGAGGAAACTCCAGACCTCAGTAAGCAACCGAAGACCCCCGTATCGTATAGATTTAGGGGGATAGTTTTATGAAATCATTTTCATAGAGTGCTGATGATGAGTAAATCGCTTTAGAACGTTAGCCCTTCAAATTAGGAATTGATTTTCCAAAGCGAACTGAAAGAAAATTGGTTTATTTCGTAATGAAATTAAATTTTTGTTGACAGTGTTGGTGTATTATTAATGCGGCTTGTTTCGAAACAGTAATTTATTATAATTATTATAATTCGAACACCGTTTATTAAGAATAATTATGCAAGAGTCCAAATAACAGCAATCCAAGTATTTTGTATACTACACGTCGACGTCGCTCCCCGCCTCGCGAATGATTGGGCCGGAGATTGGGCCTGAAGACTTTATAATACCAGAGAACTCGACGTTATTACAAGAACGTGAAAGCTATTATTAGATTTATAATACACTGTCATCAATGCTAATGGCTAAATAATTGTCTCGAATAGCTCACAATGAAAGGTCTGAATTACAATCTGACCTTTTTATTTTTATTTTTATTTTTTTAGTCAATGAATATGGAGACTGCATTGTGTCCCACTGAATCGCTTCGATTGCTATTAATGAATGTCACTTTATAAATTCTTAGATGATATTGATGAAGTCTTTTACCTCTCCTCCCCCCTAACCTAGGAACGCTTTTTCTCCTTCACGTCATTCTTTACATTATCCTACGTAATTGCTTTACTTGTCACAAATGTCACTTTCACTTTGGTCCAATATGAATCCCCTTTTCTAATATTCTTTTCGAGTATGCAATAGTATATTATGCAACGAGCTTATAATGAAGGCTATTAATACGCGAGTATGATGGTTATGATACGAGCCGTAGGCGAGTGTCTTAACCATCATAAGAGCGTATTAATAGCCATTATCTGCGAGTTGCATACACTATTTTTTCTACGACCCTTTTTTATTTCATAGAAAAGATTAAAAAATTATATATTTTAACAATGACCCGTGTACAATTGCGGATCATTGAGGTTAAGATAGGTTGCTATTTGTTTTCGCATTTAACAAATTTTCTCTTTGTCGCTAAGGTTATTCTGCTGAGACATGTTTTAGTATCAAGTTTAAAGGGCACTACTCACTACTGCGTAATTTTTATTATGCGAAGTTCGAATTCCGAATTTTACGCTTCGATTTTGAGATTAATTAATAATTTTAATAACATCGACAGCCATTAATTACGATATTGTATGACTGCGCAACGTGGGTCGCAGCGTTGCCGCTTTGAATACTATATCACGGAGCGCTACGAATGATATAATACTTTATCTTCCCATCTTTTACACGATATACCTACTTATCAAATTAATTAAGGTAACATAAAATCTTGATAAATTTTCTTTGAATGTTACTTATGTTCTAAATTAAATAAACGTTCAGAATTTTTTTTCAGAAATACACAACTTATATCACAAGGCAATTTTTGTCGTGAGTATGACAACTCTGTGACTTCGGTTGGCTTGCCGACCCGATCGTGAACGAAAAGGAACCGATTCGATTGCAAATGCTCCTCTGCCATTGGATAGCTTGACCAGTGCTTTAATGAAAATTTGTATCTTAATGAGACCCATTAAAGCACCTGTGATTCATATTTAATATGCATATTAAAAGTTGGGAGTAGAAAATTAGTATATTACATAACAAGAGTTGAAAGAGACATTTTCCGCAAGTGCGAAATTGTCTTTCAACTCAGGAAATAATAAGATTACGTAATAATCTTTCTTTTGACTGGTGGGTAAACTACAAGAGGATGTTTCAAAATGGCACTTTCCATCGCGTTCAATAAAACTATCAATTGGCATAATAGTCCTTCCCGATGTTTTGTAATCTAATGTTTTAGTTGCAAAGAAATTTCAAATATAATGTCAACTGTCAATTAATATCAATCAATAATAATTACTAAATCAAAAACAATACTGAATTAATAGGTATTTATGATTTCTATCAATCAGGAACTATGATGCAATTTAATGGAAATTATTAAACAAATGCATAATATTGCGTGTGCCACTCTTTTCGATAATGACAGGTTTGTGAATTAAGGGTCCGTTTTCCATCACTATTAAGACTTTTGGAAGATCTCTTGGAAGAGGTTTTTCCTCATATTTTGATTATATTAACTAAGTATATTGTATAAATATGAAATTAACACTTTAATTAATTGTTTCAGGGGTTGACAATTTCTCACGACCCCGCCACTAGCGACGACAGTGGTCGGGCCTCGGAACGATTGACTGGATCTTCAGTGGCTCCCAGAGATGCGGATAGCTCTAGGGATCGGCTTAGCGACGTAAGTTTCCATATCCTTTTTAAATATTCTTCAAGAGAGCTTTTCTCGACAATTTCCTTCGACGGTTTTACTGTCTGTAATGCTATAGTCGATACTTTTATCGGATTGCAGAAGAAGGAAACCTTTCAAAAGTGTTTACTGCTATGTCTTATTGTCTTTCAGTTCTATAAAGATTAATCTGTAATGAAATAATGAAGCAATTTTGATTAATTAGAATTTAATTGGTTATTCAAACAGCACTGACGAATCTAATTGGATAAGTTGATTAACGTCTCGTTGAAGTATTTAATAAGAGGCTTATAATAATGCGCTGATGCTTATCTGTTTTTGTCTTCTGGGATTATTTTTTCTTGTAATGATGATGTCATAATATTTGTTTTTTTTTATTTTATAGGCAAGCAGCCGCTGCAGTTCTGGAAAAGGATATATCGTAAGTATTTAACTTTTTAGAGACAATTAGTTTTATTACGTCTTACGGGTTACGTAAACTATCCTCGTAAATAAAATTTATATACCACCAATAAATGAAGTATGTAATAACATCCATTAACTATTATTACCCTGTTGAATAATAAAGACAGTTCGATTGAATAATGGCCTAATTATTCAATCGTCGTTTCAATTTTAAATTTTAAATGATGTAATGTATTTTCTGCGTTCTGCTTTCGTGATTCAAGTCAATAAAAGTCAATTTTCAGTCTATTAAACAGCTTATGAAAAATATGAAAACTACTGACATTTTGGAACCGTGGCAGGGGAAATTGTGATACCAAAATGTATAGGTTTTCGTACCATATGGCGTAGTGATGAAACGGTTTGAGTGAAGAGTAGATGTTTTTTGGAACGCTGCCCACGACTGACTTAATTATTTGACAGTTGTGGTTTTTAATGCTGCACACGTGCCAAAATTTACCTAATTTCCTGCAAAACATTTTTGGTCGTTTTTTCACGTCTTAAATGGAGAATATTTGGTTTGCTTTTGTTGATAATTTAATGATTATTAAAGGTAACATTTATTCGGGCCGTTTTTAGCAAAATTTTCAGTTTTTTTTCAATTAAGTCCGTGGCCGAAAGCGTGGTTGGCCATTATTATAAAATTTCAATTTTTTTTTTCGGTAAAAGTTCAGCAATTTTTTTCAGTTCATTAAGTCCGTAGCCGAAAGCGTATAGCTAGCCATTATGAAATTTCGGGCTTTTTGAAGCAAAAATTTCCCCAAAAATTGTTTTTTTCGGTATCTTGAGTGCACGGCCGAAAGCGTGGCTGGGTATTATTATAAAATTTCCCCGTTTTTTAGCAAAATTTAAGCGAAAATTATTTTTTCAGCAAAATTTCAGCAAAAAATTGTTTTTTCAGTTTCTTAAGTCCGCGACTGAAAGCGCGGTTGACCATTATTTGAAATTTCGCACCTTTTTCAGAACATTTTCAGCAAAAATTAATTTTCCAGTTTACAAAAGTCCGTGCCCGAAATCGTGTTTGGCCATTATTTCAAAATGTCTGACTCTTTTGATTAGAATTTCAGCAAAAATGATTTTTTCAGTTTATTAAGTACATTGCCGAAATCGCGGCTGGCCATTACATATTACAAAATTTCTAACTTTCTTGAACAAAATTTCAGCAAAAAAAAAGATTTTTTCAGTTTATTAAGTCCATGGCCGAAAGAGCGGCTGGTCATTATTTCAAAATTTCTGACTTTTTCGAACAAAAGTTCAGCAAAAATTATTTTTCAGTTTCTTCAGTCCATGGTCGAAAGCGTGGTTGGTCAATATTATGAAATTTCGGACTTTTTCAGAATATTTTCAGCAAAAATGCTTTTTCCAGTTTGTCAAAAGTTTGTGGCCGAAATCGTGACTGGCCATTATTTCAAAATGTCTGACTTTTTTATCAGAATTTCAGCTTAAATGATTTTTTAGTTTCTTAGAAAAAATTGTTTATCCAGTTTATTAAGCCATGGCCGAAAGCGTGGCTGGCCGTGGCGTTTCAATAGTTATTTTTTTCAGTACACGTTGTACAATGATTTATTATATTGAGTGAGATTTCATAATATTACTATCAACAAAAAACAAACCAAATATTTTCTATTTGAGCCGTAAATATGGAAAACAGTTCCTCGTCCCAGCCGAAAGTGTGGCTAGCCGAAGCGTGGTACTTGGGTATGCAACTGGACTAGATTGGCAATTATTATGAATGGAATAAGTCAAAATATGCACTTCAAAGCAATGACCTTGATAGATATTATTAAGATAGACTTTACAACTTTTTATTTTGATATGACTTTTGAAAAAAAGGTAAGGGTCCAGTACCTACAATGCCAATCAATGAGGAAGGAGATTGGATATCAACTCTTCTAGCTGCTATTATGCCACACCATGTCTATAATCGTCTCGTTTTCTGCTCGTTTACCAGAGGTAAACCGTGCTCGCGCAGACTGGAGTGTTCTATCTTCAACTTCAGTAATGTCAATTCGACAGGTGAACGTTTTAGTTGTGCCGTCTGCATACAAATATGTGCTGGACCGAGCACAGATCCCTGAGGTATTCCATAATTGATAAGGTGCTAACTTTGGTCTACATAAGTTGCATGGTGTGTATTGCCTGAAGTGGTCAATGCTGCCAATCGTTACTGAGGTTCACCATAACAGCCGAGATGTCTTTTGATTCATCAAACGCTGTGAATACTTTTCCATTACCGTTATAACTAGGTACATCGCCTATATGGAACGACATTTTCTATAGCAGACGGCCCCAAAAATTTTTCTATCAAATTTTCTCCTGCAACATCCATCTTGTGATATATACTCAAAATAACACCCTAAGGAAAATAATCCTTTATTGCGCGATGAGCAGCTATGCCATATAATTCCTACCCCAATGCTCTATGTCGTCTTATTGACGCTGAAACGACGTGTGCAAATTAAACATGAAGTGGTGTTAATTTAATTAACCAAACACAAATAAGTAAACATACAAAAAAAAATACCGAGCCCTATCTGCGCCTAAACCCCTCAGCGAGTGTTTTAGTGCCTCGGGTCAGACAGATTGGCCTGAGATTGCTTTGTCCGGAGCCCGTTACCGAGCTCTTGAACATAGACCACTCCCGACATCATTCTCTCCTCGGTTTAATTGTTACACCGTTGTAACCGGAAGAATGGAGTGCTTATTGCTAATTTCGTCCTTCTTTGTTTCTTTTTCCCTGCAGGGGGCAAGAACCCTCTATTACTCTACTACTCGGCTTGATTTGAGGTACCTAATTCCAACAAGTAGCCGGGTAAAATGGATGGTGATGTGATAACTTGTCGGAATTGGATTTTTGGCCTCTGGCTCGGAAGCCATTTCTTAGATAATAATTAACTAGAGCTAATGGGACTGTAACCATTAAATCAAATTTCGTATAAATTGAGATTATTGTTATTAAATTGAGCGTCTGAGCGATTGTAATATTATAAATTTTGGTAACAATCCTTGAAGGGGGTCTCAAGTGGAAAACGAGCAAGCAAAAATGTTGTAATCTTTTTGATGTTTTCCCGGACATTTCCGCTCGACTGTATTGGATAAGTGTTTACCTCGTTTGCCTCCGTGAAACACTCGCCGGGTCTCTGAAGTAACGATCCGGTCATTTAAATGAATCACCTGCAAATTGAAATTTAGGACGCGGCCGCGTTCAGGAATTCAGAGGCGGTCGCTCCATTATTATGTGCGATGCCCGTCCAATAACCGTGAAAGCATTCCGCTCGAACAACACGATAACGGGCGAAAGTTCTGTCCGAGATGGAGTCCTAGAGATTCCGTAAATTGGAAAAAGTTGTTTTTAAATTGTTTCCATTTTTATCGTCCGTGTGCCCGTTCATCGAACGTTCACGCACGCCGGAAGGGTTTTGTCGTAGTGACGAAACGCGTGTTTACAAAGTAGGTAGCAGCTAATTCGCGTTCGGTACTGATCAATAATTATGTTGTGGATTCTTTTATCCACTGTGTTCATTGTGTTGCAATATTGGGATGATTTTTACTCTGAACTCAACAATAAAGTTAAATGGATAGGTCAATTTTTTTTTTCAAAAAGTTCCAGTTTCATAATACGTAAAGACAGATAAATTTAGATGTCTTTGGCAGGGCTCATCCTCGTCTTCCTATGGGAGGAAACAAAGAAGGCGCCTGATGGTAAAACCGTTTTTCACGGTACGCTTAAATCTTGGAAATGTCTCTGTTATGTAAGCACCAGAAGTATTCTATCGATTTTATTTTGTAGTTCAAATAAAAGAGTAATGAAAGTATCGCTCCAACGTCTCGTCAGTAGGCGCCATCTCTCTCCATACCATACATAACTCGCGCCTCTACAAGTTTATCTTTATTTATCATATCAGTCTTGGTCGAGAAGCCGCTAATGGCTACGAAGTGCATACCTCATAGCAATTAAAGATGTCCACTAGAGTTCCAGATGAATTTTCGGTAGATCTATGGCGCCTAGCATAATTTTGAAAGCATTTATGTAGGTATGAAGTTGGCATGAAAAGACGCGGACTGTAAGACCGTATCCTGACAATAATATGAAGTCAGATTCGGTAATAATAGTTTTTTTCCTGGCCGGGAAAGAGTAATGTTGGTAAAAACGCTCCCAGAAAATCTCTAACCGCGTCAAAGCTGTTCCTTTTTGCGACCGGAAACGAGCCGAGAACGAAAAGGCGCGCGTGAACCGGAGGCGTAAAAAACAGATTGACTTTTTATTGTACGCTCGCGGGACACACACACCAGGCTCTTTCCAGTCACTGTTATCCTGTTTGACCTGTTCTTTTCCCCTTTTCTTGTTATACTAATGGATTTCTGTCTTTGTTGCAGTGTGATAGCGAGGGTGAAGACGATAAGGTAAGTCGTTTACTTTTGGCCTTTTCGGACGCCTTTATGTGGCGCATAGTTTGCGTAATGGATCTTTGCATGCTGTCATTGTTGTCGTTCTCCACGTCTGTGTTATACGGGCGTGAGACAAATCGCGATTTTATTTACTGCCAGTGTCGGCAGAATCACCGACACCAACTTCATATGTTTATTTAACGCAATAATAATATTTATTTATGTAAGTACCAGCTATTTATTTAATAATTATGCAAATTCGTCACAAGCATCTTTTTCTTTTGTTATAGAAATATATGACGAGTTGTGCGCTTAAGTAAAGAAGAAGAATATAAGGTTTTTGATTTTGATAAGATTTCATAGAATATCAGGATTGTCACAATCTTGCAGGAGGAAAAATAAGCGCTATAGTGTCATCTGGAGATGGCTTGCATCAATCCTGAATTTTTGAAAAGTATGATGCTAACTTTCTCCTCCTGCTCGAATTTGGACAAAGTTTTACTCTTTTAAGTACCGATGCTTTTTGATTAGAATAATATCAGGACTTGCCAGAATCTTGCAGGAGAAAACTCAGGACGCTAGTGTCATCTGGAGGTGGCTTTCATCACTCGTGAGCTTTTGAAAAGTTTGCTAACTTTCTCCTCCTGCTAGAATTTGGACAAGGTTATACCCTTTTGAGTACTGATGTCTCTTTTTTTTCGATTAGAATAATATCAGGGCTTTCCAGAATCTTGCAGGAGAAAAATCAAGGCGCTAGTTTCACCTGGAGGTGACTTTCATCGCTTGTGAATTTTTTGAAAGGTTGCTAACTTTCTCCTACTGGTGGGAGTCGAACAGTATTTTACTCTTTCACGTATCCCTATCCATGCCTGTTGTTTTCGATCAGAGTATCAGGGCTTACCATAATCTTGCAGGAGAAATATCAAGGAGCTAGTTTCACTTGGAGGTGACTTTCATCGCTTGTGAATTTCTTAGAGGATGCTAACTTTCCCCTACTTCTGGGATTCGGACAATAGTTTATTTTTTCAAGTATCCATGTCTGCTCTTGTCGATTAGAATGATATCTGGACTTGTCAGAATCTTGCATTAAATCAAGGCGCTAGTTTCACATGGAGGTGACTTTCATTGCTTTGTGAATTTTTGAAAGGTTGCTAAATTTCTACTATTGCGGGGATTCAGACAGTATTTTATTTTCCAAGTATCCATGCCAGCTGTTTTCGATTAGAATAATATCAGGGCTTGCCAGAATCTTACAGGAGAAAAATCAAAGCGCTAGTTTCACTTGGAGGTGACTTTCATCGCTTGATGTGAATTTTTGAAAGGTGGTTAACTTTCTCCTCCTGCTGTAATTCGGACAATATTTTACCCTTTCGCGTATCCATGCCTGTTATTTTCGATCAAAATATCAGGGCTTACCAGAATCTTGCAGGAGAAAAGTCAAGGCGCTAGTTTCATCAGGACAGGAGGAGACTTTCATCACTCGTGAATTTTTGAAAGTTTACCAATTTTCTCATCCTGCTCAGATTTGGAAAAGGTTTTACTTTTTCAAGTACCGATACTTCTTTTTTACGTTAGAATAAAACCGGGAGGGAAAATTTGCAGGAGGAAAAGTAAGACGATAGTGCCATCTCCAGGTGACTTTCATCACTCGTGAATTTTTGAAAGTTTAGTAATTTTCTCCACTCTCGAATTTGGACAAGATTTTACGCTGTTAAGTATAAATCCTGATTCCTCTTTTTTCGATTTTTCGATTAGAAAAATATCGGGACTGGCCAAAATCGAGCAGGAGGAAAAATAAGGCGCTAGTGTAATCTGGGGGTGGCTTTCATCACTCCTTAATTTTTGAAAAGTTTGCTAACTTCCTCCTGCTGGGATTTGGACATTATTTTACTCTTTTGGTGTCAACAGTGTGACTAGTGTCAGCCAGTATGATGGCTGAAAATGACTTAAAAAAAACGGTCGGGTAATTTTTTTGAAGTGAGCGATCTCTTACGATAGTCAAGCTGTTAGCCTAGTTATCTGCTTCTATAATAGAATAAAGTAGGAAATAATAATTATTAGCATCGCTACTACCCACTATGTTGAATGGCGTGAAAGCACCTTTAGCTGCGGGCTCTCAGCCAATATAGGTACACACCGGCTGTTCGGAACAAGTACAAAGCGGTTTTGTGGTTGGGTGTCACATACTCACTACCGGGGAGTTTCACCGTCACCAAGCATTCACATGTGTGGTGTGTGTGTATTTCGAGAGGCGTAATGTCGACAGTAATCCCACCTTCGACACCTTGCTCTCGCCCGGCTTTATCAAAGACCTGAAGGAGTCTTTGAGTGTCGCTTCTCCTGACAAATTGTCCTTGTTTGAATTGCTGTACTTCAACCGAATGGAGGACTTTCTTTGCGCTGGTGCAAGTGGCGGTAATACTCGACTGCCTGCGCCTAACTAATGTTCTCTTGACCCGAATTGCCTGGTCCGTGTTACGTGTTACGTGCATGGTAAAAGTAGTAGCACCGTATAGCAAGTTCTGGATTTAAAAAGAAAATCCACCTTGGAATCTTTTTAGAGAAAAGTTGATGGAATTAGTTTTTCTTTTTAGCTCCGGCACAATCGATCCAGCGAAGAAGTTTCAAGTGCTCGTTCACGTTTTAGTAGTACGGGTACTAGATTACTGACGATTTTTCAGGGGAAGTTTTCAGGATGGTAGTAAATTGCTGCGTCGTATCACGTCGGTTAAGGTTACCCAAACCTCGTCAAGTTAATAAAACTCTCGAGTAGTATTGGGGTGTCAAATAATTCGCTAGTTTATCGCTCAATCCTCTCTCAAAAGTAATGAAGTGTTGGTTGTACTCAATTTAATTGGATTTTTCTTCGGTTGGTTAAAAAAATTTCTTGTACTAATATTACACGTTGGACTCATTTCCACTTTTGTCTATCCTTGAGGATCAAAGCTGTTTAAAAATGTTGTCGGTCTGGAACTGTCTCTTCTGAAAAAGAAGGAAAGATCGCTATTTCAATTCGGAGGCATCGATATTACTGGAAACGTGAGAAGAAATTCGCAATCCACCTCATAAGTCACGCGTTTTTTAAAGTTAATTAAGTAATTTAGAAGATTCGAAGGACCAGCGGAACTAATTTTGGGAGCAATTGAGGGCTATAACTTATAGGATAAGAATTATGCATCTACTTTAACACATTCCATGTAGACCGCTCAGCTTAGAGCTTTATTCGACGACAAGGGCCATACGGTCGCATTGCAGAATGCGAAGTGGATTCGCTCGGTTTTCGTACAAGTGCACACCGGACCGTGACATAGGCGCATGCACTATTGTCCCTTTCTCCTCCCGTAGTGCATAATTCAAAAACGGGAAATTATGGACAAAGGATTCACGGGGACGGATAAGTATCAATGGTTAGTTTAATTGGATTCATACCCATTTAGTGCCAAATTATAGCACAATCTGGCTTTAATGTCGAATTAATATTTGCCGTTTGCAGGTAAATTTGTATTAATGACTTGCAGGGTTTCTATGATTTTTTTGCTCCAATTTTTTTGTGATTTTTCAAAGCGTCGTAGCCAGAGCGGCGCGCGCGCCATGAACCGCATATAAATGTGGTCGGCCGTTCATCCTTGTATAAGGTAAAAGTCCTTGGCTGATTTGTAGTGAGTCGGGTTGATTAACGAATGGCCAATTAATGGAGTGTCTCTATAAACTCGGAGCCGTGACAACTGAATGGGGTCGTAAAATCGAAACGGAGAAGACAATTGCACGATAAAACTCGGTCGGTCGCATGAATAAGAAATGTCGGCCGATACGATACATTGTCGTCCGTTAAGCTCGGTATACGACTCGAATTCGAATGCGTCTTTAAATAAATTACACAGTCCAGATAACAGAGGAAAGGGAACCGACCGTACGTTTTCGCTTTACGTATTTGTATTGTATGTGCAGAGGCAGTGAAGACACACATAAAGGAGCCATGCACGTTTCTTCTCCGACAATTCCGTCGTAATTCCCTTTAAATTATTGGAAAGGTTCGAGGTTCGTATTCACGTAACGTCGCGAAAACGTCCAGTTTCTTATTTTTCGTGTTTTCTTCTAGGAGTAATTTTAAGCAAATCGTTCCTGTAAGATGGGGTCGAAAAACGAAGCAGTAGAACAGATTCAAAAGAGTGTTTTCTGTTTTCTGTTTTCTCATCCGGATTATTTCGTCCTCCCTTCGTGGAGTAATCGAGTTGAAAATCCTACGTGTGGGGTTTGCTTTATTGAATAAGGTTGTAAGTTCCGGGAACTCCTGAAAATAACAGGGAATCACATTTTATTCCGGTACGAGTTATAAAACAAAGGGAAACTCGGTTTTTCCGGCATTCTTTTTGGCAATACGACGCTCTCGTGTGGAAGTCTCCGTCTGAAAAACCAACTAAACAGCGTTTCTCGACGAACTCTTTTGTAAGAAAGCTCACGAGATAATAATGTTTTTAGTATGTTTACATTCCACTCAGACCGTGGAAAACAAATTTTCCACGATCATAAATCCGTCCGCTTTTTGTTTCCGAATAGGTATAATATTGTGTAGTATAGGTAGGTGCTTGAGCGTTTCAACTTTATCGTCCATTGTGTCTCATCGGGGTTATTATTATTCGTGAAGTCGTAAAATGTGTCGAAACAGGAAACCACGTGTGCGTGTGACTTACAAGATCGATTTGCTTTATGAATTATTACCTTGTCCAGTTATATTTGGCTCGGATAAGTTTATTATTGTTTATTTAGAGGTGTGAAATTGTAGTTATGTAGAGTTATTAAAAAATGTCGCATTCGGTTCCCACAAACGTAAAATGTCACTTGAGTAAACTCGAGAGTAAACTTCACTTAAGCATCAATGGTTATGTAATCAAATAGTTGTAGAAGAATAGATAGATGATTCTCTTTATGATTTAAGTATTCCAACCGGCGAGCCGGATGACGCCCTGCGTTCGAACCCTTGTTCAGTCCAGTTAAAGCTGTATTTATAAGCCTTCCTATTACAAGCTTCGGTCTAGTCTTGTTCCTTCACCTAATTAAAAACAGTTCATGGAATTTCAAACTTAGATTCTGAAGGTATGCGCTCCTAATTGAGGGATGATTAAGGTGTTTTTTACACATTTTCGCAAAATTCACTTGATAAGCGAAATTTGACACAATCAATTTACGTTTTGGTACCTATACCTTTCCAAAATTGGATTGATGAAATGGATGAACTTGCGAGGTAATTAGTTGGTTCTCTCTCACTTATTGGGAAGTCAAGTGAAAAATTCTGGAGTTGATCTTGGAGGAAATTACAGCAGACGCACGTTGTTAAAAATAACTTCCAGAGTTTTTTTTTAATGAACGACGACTGATGTTGAAAATCATGGGAAGTAACGATATCAATCAGCGATTATAAACGGGAATAACATTTACGTATTTAATTGATATTATGCCGTGGTTTCATTTCAAAATTTGCCACTCTCCGAATTTATAGAAGTGTGATCTGAAGATGAAAACCCGAATCTGAAGATGAAAACCCGAACACGAACAAGGTCAATTTTATAATTAATTTGATTTCTATTGATGTGAAAAAAATTATACAGATGTTCCTTGCCTCAGTAATGATGACATTGTTTTTTTTTAATAGGACACCCTGTATATTACATTTTGAGATTGTCTGAAAAAAAGTTATAAACAAAGTAAATTGAAATTTTCCATTTTGAAAGCAGTGTACGTCGGAAACGGCTCTAATATCGTACAGTGTACTTGAAATTTTTATACAGGGTGATGAAAACTGTCTTTTCATCGGCCTATATAAAAGTTGCATCTACATCATAGGATAGTACATAAAAAGTTAAATTAGGGTATTAGGGACATGTAAGCCGTTTTCCTATATCTTGAGCCGTTTTCAATACAAGCTGCCTTCAAAATTAAAAGAAGCTATTTTCACTTGTTTATAACTCAAAAACTACTTACAACTGTAAAAACCATTATTATTGTATTTTCGCAGACAGTCTTACGGGTCTCACAATAATAATTCACCACCACTAAAGTCTGAAAATTCCTTTATTGGCTAATACAACTTATAACCTCTAAATCTAAATATGTAATCAATAAACACTGTTATCTTGTCTCCACTCAGATACTACACCACTTGTCTATATATCACTCACTAGTCACCACTGGCTTCCTTACTGTACTTCAGTCTTCACTTTCAAGTCTTCTTAGCTTTCACTTTCACTTCCAAGATACTACTACTGCTTCCAACCATACGCTGGTTCTTATATAGTCCTCTGACGCACCTTCGAAACAGTAGGCACATTCTCGTAGACTGTAGAACTCACACTGGCCGTCAATGCGTCATTCCTGACATGTGACTGGAATTGTCGCGAACGTGACATTGACTAACCCATAATAAAAAATATGTAAAAAAAAAATTATGAACTCAAATGTTAAAGAAAATAGAATTTTTCGAGTGATCTCGTTATAATAATATACAGGGTGTCCTATTAAAAAAAAAATATGTCGTCATTACTGAGCCAAGGAACACCCTGTATATATTTTTTTACATCACATATTAATGAAAATAGCTGAATAGCTTTAAAAAATTGAATCTGATTCGCGAAAAAACCGCTAGAACTTCTCAAATTTCTTTAAAAAGATAGAGACACACAGGTAGGGGAGAAGGGGGCAGGTTCGGACACTTTTTTACAAAGTCTTATATTTCAGCCTAAAATAAAATTTAATAGCAAAGTGATAATCGACTAGCAAGTACAGATATTTTTCTACATTTGCTATGATTTAGAAACAAGTTAGTTATTTTTTGAGAAATTTAGGATTTTGTTAAAAGTTGCAATTGTCCGGAAGTGCCCCACTATGGGGCAGTTTCGGACAAGGCTGGGGCAGTTTCGGACATGAAAAAATTTTTAGGGACTTCTTTTATTAAGAACATTTATTAGGTAAGAAATATAATGTTTATAGCATTACTGAACATCGTAACCAAAAAAATTGACATTGAATAGAATAATATGATGTTGTTAGTGAAGTTCCTGGTGTTTGGATCGATTTGGGCAGCTTAGACATAATATATGCTTTTTTTCGAGGTAAAATATCCTCACTCTGAGGGAAATAAATCCTTGGCTGCACTTCTTTTGAAATTTGACCTGAAATTATCCATTTTCTAATACCTCCATAACTTTTCCAATATAATATAGATAGTTTTTTTTTTTTTTTTTGAAAAACTTCACTAACAAGTTATCGTCCCTTATTATTTGTTAATAGTCCAAAAGTTCAGCAATATTATCAATATCAGCTTAAAAATCTTAATCTGTGTCAGAATCTGATAATGACGTGTCATCTAGGACCAGTTTATTCTTAATATTAATTAATCTGAGTTTTTCTAAGTAGAGTTAAGCAGCAGCTCTTAAAGATGTAGTTTTGCTGATAAAATTTCTTACAGCATTCCTTACGACATCCCTATAGGGATTTCTGCTTTGGTAGAATTTGTTTTTTTTTTTTTGTATATTAGCACCATCCTGCAATGGTATATGAAGAAGATTCATTGTGCTTGTACAGATCGGGGCAGATTCGGACAGTTCGGAACTGCCCCGCCTGAATTGTCCGAACGTGCCCCAGATGCACATAATTGAATTTAAATGCGATAAGTTTTACAGACATTTGCAATACTAACAGTTTTGTGACGTTATATACATGGAAATCCGCATTCTTTCTAGTGAAACAACCAAATCTTACCTGAGTTTAAAAAGTCGAGGTGTATGACCTTACGAGTAGGTAGCTCAATCTTATATCATAAGTCCCTTTTTCACAATTTTTCATGTAAAATCAATTTTTTTTTATTTCACATCACAGGACACATTGTCCACGGATTTAAATTGTAGGCGGGTGTAACTGCTGTGGGATTGGTTATTCTAGTATTATTTATTGGCGCTAAATTTGAACTGTCCGGAACTGCCCCATGTCCGAACCTGCCCCCTTCTCCCCTATACATACTGCGATCTACCATCTTTTTAAAATTCGACCGCCCGTTCACATGCGCGCTCCTTCCCGTTTCGTTGCCTGTGCCTCTCTGTTCAATTCATCACCAGCTCCCCTTTACCTTCGCTTCGCGTCCTCGCATTAAGCCAATCACCTAATAAGCACTTCTTCTAATTTTATTAATTTAGGTGTCACCATTTTGTTATGTCATCTTTGGCCAATCCTCAGCATAATTTTCGCGCGTCTCCTGCGCGAGTTCCTTCCACCTCATCTCTCAGAGTTGCGCTGCAGAAACTGTTTCTTAACGTTAACCAAGGACATTGAAGTTATACAGGATATTTTTTAATAAAAGGTCGTTAAGATTGTTACCTCGAGAAAATAATTCTTCTTTCGCCTTTTAGTAATTCTAGATGTTCATGAAGAAAAGTAAAAGAAACCTAGTGCTTCAAGAAGACTTCTTTAAAGTGATTTATTTTGATATTTATGAATTACGAAAAAGGAAAGAAATAAAATTAAAATGTACATAAAAGAGAAAGAAACTTTAATCTAAAACGTCCTTTGCATGCCAATTTTGCAGACAGTGTCGATTTATGGAGAGAGATACAGGTATAGATTTTAGTTGGTTGTGAATTTTAGCGATAAATTTGTTTACGATTCAATGAAATTTCCACTTTGTCAGTGCCACCCAAAAATAGACTGTTTATTGTCGAAAAAGACAATATAACTGACATTTAAATATCTATCGACCTTTTACAAATCCTCGTGTAAACAGCGATCTGTCTCATCTCGTATGGTAATTCGAACCTGGAGAGGCCCCTCGTTTTCCCTCTTTCTCTCCTCTCTCGCTCCGTCTCTTTCCCTTTCACTTCTTCGGCCCGTACTAATAACAATCTGACATTTATGTTTGTATATAATTAACACTTTCACGAGTGTGCCGTGTTAATTAATACATACTCCGGTTAGCGCTCGGTTGCTAATTGCTGTAAAGAATGGCCGCTTTGATGTTAAATCTCTTTATCATAATTAATGTGAAAAGCGCGGTCTCCTTCTTGGACCCGTTTGTAATTAGTGACTCTTGAATGTGTGTTCGGTAATTTGTACTCCTGTGAAAGACAAAAGCGCACATAAAATTCAGCGTCGCCGCTGAAAAACACCTGAACAAATTCATTTCACGGTTTTTAAAAAGGGAACCTGCAGTTCCATGTTTCTTTTTTTTTCAACTATTAGTGATCTTTTAGTTTTTTTTCCAACTCGCTACTTGGATGGAGTCCATATAATGACCGTAAAGTCTGCGGAATTTTCCTTTCCTCGTATAATTCCTTTTATTAATTCCAAAATGTTCTATTAGAAGGGTGCTTAACAAACAATTGCATAGTTCTCAGATTACTTCCACGTTTTGTGTCATACGACAAATATTTACAATCAAATATTTACTTTTTTATTCGAAAAATCTGAGATGTGATGTGACATATTATGTAACATGTAACACGCAACACAACGTAGCCTTTCATATGGTGTGAAAAAAAAACAATGAACGTTTTCGCATAAACTTTTCACAACATGAAACTTTCAGCTCAACATGACTAACACTCGAGACTGAGTTCAGCATAAAAAGCCTCTCCCGCTCTCTCTTGAATTTATAGCTGACCTGTTTCATGCAATTCCTCCCTTATCAGTATTCACACCCGGGACACTACAATAAGGCTCGAAGGACCAATTTATGCATGGCATGTGTGCCGTGCCGGGGACCGCCGGGATTGTTGAAATTTTTCGCGCGATATCTCGATCCCATCGTCGCCCGGGGCATTATGCGACGCCCGAGGGGAGAGTCGAGATTTCATCGAACGTGAGACCGGGAATCAAGTGTCGAATCCCCGGGACTCATTTCTCATTTCGGACGTTGTGGAAACTGTGCACGAACCCGGACTATTTCACCTTGATGCATTCGATGCACACGCCTCGGGGACCCGGAAGCGGTTTTCCTATGTCAAATCTGCTGGATGATGGAGATGCAGACGGACTTCTCTCCTTCGCGTACGTGCGCGGGGTATGAGATTCGTGACGAAATGTTATTTGCGGTCTCGTATGTGTGAGTGTGTGTGTGCTGCTCTCCCTGGATTCGTTGCGGTTCCGATTTGAGATTTCTATATTGTGGAGTATGTGGTTCTTTTTTTTTTGGCTACTCTCAGATGGTTTATAGATATGTTTGAATTATTGTATCTGAGGTCGATGAAGTGATTCATCTCTGTTCGGGTTCGTCGAAGGTTCAGATTCAAACATATTCCTTGGGAAGTAAGCTGTTTATTTTATTGAATTGTTTGTTACAGGCATATATCAATAACCTCTGCTTTTATATTAGAAAATCAAGAATTATTGCGCCCCACGTTGGGCGCCAGTTGTAACGGGTTATTTTATTAAACTCTTTTATTGTTTCCACGTACATATTTCGACGTCTGTTGTATATTCGATAGCCCTTGTTATGAATTTTCTACTTTGGGAGCTGAATAATGATTATTTTACAGCGCCATATTGTGCGAACGACGACCACGTGATTTGATTTTTTTACACGATTTTAGATTATTAAATAACTTGTAACCAAAAACGCGGTACCTACCGATTGAGACATAAAAAATCTCCCTCAAACGACGAACGACGTTTTTGCCTAGACTGTAGATACAAACTTGAGCTGTTTACATCGTGAAACCACCGAGGGGTGATAGTTTAACTGTCAAAGTAAGTGCGAAAGGGATCCGAGATTGAAGGGGAACGACATCGTTTTTCGTCGCCGTCCGCGTTATTTACCTACGACATGAACGTGTTTACGAGAGAAAGAGAGGGCGCTTAAACCGAGGGATTCCCTCGACTTCCACTCGCCTAATTAATTGCCTCGTGCACTTAACCATAATTAGTCGGCCGGTAGGCGCACGGAAGGGCCGACATGCGGGGACTGAATCATCCGACGCGAAGGGCCGACTCGATGGGATCCCGGAGGATCAATTTGCGGACATCTGTCATTACGCGACGGATGAATAACTGTGCGATGGAATGCCGCCAATTGGGATTAGGATTAGGATTCGAGTGAAACGCGATTGTGCGGGTGCTCGACTATCTCGAGAGGTAATTAGACTTGAATGGGATCAAGATTTGAATTAGAATCATTCTTTTATGATCAATTAATTATTATGTTTCATCCCTATCGTGTGATGTTTATGAAACAATGTCTGTCATCATGTAATGATGTAATGTAATGTGTACAATGCATGGATGGAACTATTAAGTTAAATCGTGTGTACATAACTTTCCACGTCATTAGACTAAGGTGGAAAGGGGGGGGGATTCCATAATAGCTCACGCATCGGTTCTGCCGCCCCCCATTTATGGAGGCGGCGGTTTACGAGCTGCCCACGGCCATTTATTGAATAAGTCCCGGTCGTAAAGTCGTAACGACTGCGGTTCATTACCGACCGAGCACGAGCTCTATACGCGCTATTTATGGTCGAGTTATGGGCCGTCTATATACATTTACCCTCCGGGACGTCGATCATTGACACGTACTGTGTTAACGCCGAGAGGATCCGATAACATTCGATCCGACTTTCTTGAGTCTTCTTAAATCGATGAAATTACCAAAATCTCAGATCTCCTCCTTACATCGATGGGGATCAATAGGGAGAGAAACTCGTTGATTACTTTGTTTTTTTGTCTTTCTCTGGAGTTAGAGGAGTTTGAGAGAGAATTAAGTGCATCGTCGTCGTCTTGGTCGTGTCCTGTTGTACCATTTCTTCAGTTGGCTTTACCATCTACCACAGTAATCTTGGAACCGTTAACTGGAGGTCGAGTCAGTCGCTCTGGTCTCTTGGCATTTCTGTGAATAAATGTTGATTAATTCTTTATTTAATTCAGTTGAACTCACCATCACCAGACGAACGAACTAGAAGCGCGGATTGAATCAACACCTTAACTTTCGTGAATTGGACTTGTGAATCGAATCCCAGCGGATCAGCACTCCATCTGGGAAGGGATCATTGGAGGTGAAATATGATAAAAAAACCTTTTTATGTCACTTTTTACATCGCATACATTTTGTTATGACTTGGAAGGCGTGTGATGGATATGTCATGGACCAGTTAATATTACTAGAAAGGAAATTTTACTTTCAATAAGTAAATATTTTAAAGTCAATTAATTAACTATCTTGTTATGAAAACAAGTATTTGTAATATTTTACTGACACACATAAATAATGTTTAATAACGAGACGGTAACCCTGCCCGGTACCGACCTTGCAATAATGCTGACTAAGGGTAACGGTAAACAATACGAATTATTAGATATAAGACATCCGTCGTTATGTACCTAGTGTTTGAGTTTTGTGCAATAAACCAATGGAAAACCCAATCTCCTTTAATTATCCTAACACCCAATAACAACCCTAACAATACCAGATTATCACAAGTCCAGCATACCACATGGCGATCCTGCTTGTTTATCACATGGCGATATCACATGTTTATCACAGGCGTCTGTATGGGCGTCTTGACGTCCATGGCGTCAATGCTTGGCTGCAACGGCACAATGGTACTGGAACAAACGTTTAACAATTGAGATGTGGATCATCTTTATTGCTTTTGTTGACCGTCGATGGGACAGTGCTTAGTGGTTATAACAAAATTCTATACTGTGTAGTAGGTACATACATCCTTGCCATATTCCTGTCATTTGATGAATTATTGTTACTGCATTAATTGGCGCCAGAAAGTTATAAATTAAAGTTGACGTGTAAAATTATAGAATCGAATGCCATAAATTTCCTTCCCATAGTTAGTTAGTGTTAGTATACCTAAAACTATGCAGTACGTTTATCAAACCGATCAACGAAGCCGGCAAACATACCTCCGACTCGATAAACCCATGTGCGCCGTTCCGGGTTAATAATGTAAATCTTGTCGGACACATGTTTTTACACCGACCGAATCATCAACACGGGGATAATTTATTACACGTGCGCCCAGCCGGCCTTTCCATTTCACATCCTCGGACTGTCGTCGCCTTCTTTTCGTCGTCCCCCCAGAGTCACTAACACTAATCAATCGTTAACGACGGCGAGCCGATCCGAGATTAGAATCTGACGGCGTTTCACGTGATCAGAGACGACCCGTAAACAAGGATAATATCTCGGACAGATTCGGTCGTTCAACACCATTCACCGGAACACCTCACGGGTTTTAATTGCGATAATGCGTCGAAGATGGGGCTTAATGGCAGCTAAAGTTGGGTATACATAACTATAAATGTAAAACGATATCGTGATTGAAAGGTGGAGCAATTTTATTGTTGACTTTCCTTGTTTTTTATTTTTTCTTCACGTTCTTTATAAATTTTAAGCAAGTGCCTATATAAAAATAAAAAAGATTGACTAATTCGAGGGGGCGCAATGACACCTCCTTTCCAGAAACATCCAGTTACATTGCTGACGCGCTGAGACCTTGCTTCAACACTCCTCGCGTCCTCGTATACATACGATATTATAAATACCATACAGGCTTCAATTAACAAACATATTTAGTCAAAATCGAATCGTTTAAAAATGAGCAATCTTGTTAATCTCTCCTAAAAAAACACGTTTTTTTTAAATAGGAGGCCGTAAAATGGTCCATTTTACTTTACTTTCCCACGCACAAAACTTCCACGTCCGTTTCGCCGGCGACGACTCATAAATCCCGCGGTTGGTAGAAGTAATTCCCAGCTCGGGGTGAAAAGTGTTGAAGGGTCGCGGTGGTTCCGGTCGCGGCAGAATGTTAAAACTGGGCGGCGGCGGCGACCGCGCGGTGGTGTCAACCGAAGCGAGACGGGAAGAAAAGCTCGGGCGGGCGGGCGCGCGCTAAACAGTCCCGTGAACCCAGAAAAATGACTTCACGGCACATTAATTGGCGCTGCTATGAAAAACGGATACGGCGAACATGAAAGAAAGACTAATTGAAAATTGATGAAAATGCAGATAGGAAAGCGCTCAGCGGCCCCGGCTAGACCGCGAAAGCTCATTTACATATTAAAGAGGCTTTTAAATATTTAATCCCCGTTGCTTGCCCCGAATTGACGAGGGACCAGAAGGGTCTGGGGGCGTTTGTAGCGATCGGAGTATTCCACCAATGTTGGTGTTTTTTTCTTTTTCATTTTGGTAGTGTTTTCACTTTTATTCCAATGTGATAGGTGGCAAAAGAGTGTCACACTATTTTGTGCGAGTATACGCTCTTCACACCGTATTTTTGGCGCAAAAATTCATTTTCCATGAGAGTCCTCGCTTTTTTTTTCTTTTTATAGTGAGGTCACACTATTTTTGCTTATCGTTTACTATTTTTATAATCGTAAGCTGCACTTGAATGAAAAATCACAATTTTTCCAGTTTTGTAGGAGAAGGCATGCTTTTCCGTTATGGTTCAAGTGTGCTTTCTAATCGATTTAGTGTGATCACACTGTTATTTACCAGTTCTGGTAGTTTTTACTTTTGCAAAAATATATGTATACTAATTTGTCCGCTTTGGACTGGTAGCTACTCGCGAAGCGTTTTACAATTTTTTCTTCAGCTTTAGGACAATAATTAAAGTTATAATCACACTATTTTCCGGGAGAATTCAGTATAGAACCCTTTGAAACCTACAATTTCATCGAATTTGTGACAGTAGAGATATTCATTTCGTCATCGCGCGATTTATTTTGATGAGAATGAAGATATATTCACACTATTTTCGATGAGTTAAGTAGATCCTGCTTTCCCTTCAAGAAAAAGAAAAACGCCATGTCTCCGGCTATATGCGGACCCTCTTTTCGCCATGTCGCGATTTTTTTGATAATTGCCATTGCTTCATTACTAAAAATGTTACTATCACACTATTTTGGTACACAGTTAAATTTAGTACTACTTTTCCTTGGGCAAAAAATCAGGCGAAATTTTTTTTATTAGTTTTATTACAAATACGTATGGGTTTTTACATATCGTTTTACAATGTATTCTTACCAGTTTTATTGTGAACAGAAATACTATCACACTATTTTGAAAAAGTTCAGATATGTGTTAAGTATACTTTTTGGTATGCAAAATAGCTGTTTAGACGGTTTTGTGCGAGTTTCTTTTCATTATGGGTGAATAGAAATTTTAATTTTCACATGGTTTCACACTATTTTGTGTAAGTTCAATGGGTGTTTATCTTCCTTTTAAAATGTCTTTTCCTTTTCCAAAAACCTACGAAATTACCAGTTTTGTACGATGCAAGGAGAAGTTTTTTAAAGTTTCTATCACACTATTTTGAGAAAATTCAATGGATATACTTCTTTCCCTTATGCAAAATAGCTTAAATTTGACGTGACGTCAGTAGTTTTAGTGCACAGAAAATACTATCACACTTTTTTGAGGGAGTCCCGAAGCTTTCAAGTGTGAATAAAGTTATAATCACACTATATTCCGGAATGATTCCGTAGATTTTACTTTCTATTATGAAAAAAAAAAATATAATTTCGCAGTTTTTTTGCGATTAAGGTGTGTTGAAGCACCAATTACTACCATTACTATACACGATTTTCCAGTTTGGCAGTTTTAGTGATAGGATGATGGTGGAATAACCCTTTCTGCCATCCTCGAGTGAGGGCCACCATATTTCAGTGTAGCTTGCCACGAGGGTTTACTGTAGTAAATATGGCCGACGATATCCCGCTGTTATCTGCTAAAGCTGCCGGCTGCGCCCCATTGCGGGGACTTTAGAATCGCGATAACAAGATCGCAATAATCCGACAGTGCACTTTGGCTGCTGACGGGCGGAGATCGTAATTTAATCACGAAGTCAAATTTTAATTCCTCCCATTATTAATCATGTCTTAATTTTGACAGATGAAAATCTAATTATTACCAAGTCGTTTCGGTATAAGTAAGTGATTTCTTATTAAATTATTTGACGAAGTAATTTTAATCTTCTTTTATTAATCAGATGTTACGCTCTTTCTCTATCTAATTTAAGGCAAGTTTTATCATAATATTGGATAAAATAGTTGAGTTTGTTTGTTAGTTTGTAGTAACTTGTAACGAGTTTAATTAGTTTTGTTTGTCTGAAACTTGTATCGCGATGTTAACTTTTTGTTCTTGAAACTTTCTGAGGTGGATATTTTTTGTTCCCGCATTAATTATATTTCTTGAAGCAATTATTATTGTTTCGTGTTCTTTGGGCTTTAATAAAAATTACAATTTCTCATAGCACATGCACGAAATTGTAACTCAGAAAAGTGAAGAATAATAATAAATTACTAGAAGTTGATATTGTGGCTTCATTTTTTGAGGTAAAAGCTCTTCCCGCTTTTAAATTTCTATGAAAACGTTTGTGAAATATAAGCGGGAAATATTTACGCCGTTTCAATAAAAATCATCCAGGCTAGTTAAAACAGAGGGCATTCAACAATCAAACTGTAGAGTAGTGGCGTTGTTACAAGACCGCGGTGGCTGGTTGAGCTCAGGAACAAACTCTGAGTAGCGGAGTAAAAAGTGACGGGGGTACTCCAAAAACGGCGAATCAGCTTCCAGTAAAGGCGAAACAGCTCCCTGGAAAAGGGCTATAAAACCACGGCTCAATCACTGAATGTTCATATTTAAGCAACAGTAGCGAATCGGTTTCTGCACGGGTATTGTAAAGACCAACTTGATGTACTTAATAATAATTAAAATGAATATGTAAAGAGTAAAGACACATGCAGACCCGAGTAAAAATAATTTACGCGGCAATTGCAGCTCACTCTTGAAAAGTAGACTGACGAAGGTGATAAGCGCATGGAAAACCTATAATGTTGAACAGAGATTAAATAATAACAGGGAAATGCAATTTAATGTCTGAATAAAATGGAAATAAATAAACCCTAAGTAGCAGTGAAATGTTACAAAATTTGAATTCCCATAACGCATGCTCGTAATTGCAACTCGGAAAAATTAATGAGAATAGTTGAAGTTGAATTGCTGATTCATTTTTTGAGATAAAAGCTCATCCAGCTTGTAAATATCTGTAAAAAATGTTTGTGAAGCATTTTTTTCCCTTTTATTTACTGACTGAAATGAAATGTTTGAGCCCAAAGCAAAGCCGCATTTCTAGTTCTGTATACCATAAATGAATGGCGCGGCGCGCATATTTCCTCCACTATTGCGATTCAATTTTGAAATGAAAGGTAAGTAATTATAATTCAGCCAACAGTGTGTCCGTTTTTAATAAAGAGAACTGTTTCAAAGGACGCTGAAATTAGATCGCTCGGTAAAAGTGCCGTTATTTTTCATTATTATACGCCGCCGAAACACCACGGCCTACACGATGACGGGACGTATTTTTTTTCTTTCTGTTCCCTGCCCGAGCCGTATTACATGTATAATATCTAGAGGGCGTTGTTGTAATTTGTTTCGACAAAGGATAAATTAACATACAATGGCCGTGTTTTCAGTTGTAAATAACGCACACACGGTAGCCGTAGCTCGCTCGCCTATTTTCTATTAAGCTGGCCGAGTGGACACTCCTTTTGCTTTGCCTCTATTATTCTGTCGGTGCGTGTTGCCAGGTTGCGAAAAAAATAAAGTGAAACAACTGGAGTAGTCTGGATTAATTCACGAATTTCATTTCATGACATTGCTTGAACATCGTTAACCACTCCACTCTTTAATTATTCCCGCATTCCTGGAGCCACCTTGAAAACAGATTAATCCTTCTGGTTGGAAGGATGATCCCGGTTTTCCCTTTCGGAAATTAGGAGGTAATATTTCCTCTTTGCCATTTTTTTCCACTCCACTCTGGTAGTTTTTGGCTTCAAGATCTAGCTCGTATAGCTCACAACACCCAAGGCACGAGTGGGAATTGAACCCAAGCTGCATGTGACAGTGCCAACGGATTAATAGGATGCTCTTCTAATCCGCCGCTCCGACCCTTTTTTCCTGTAACTGAAGTAACTGAAAGGTTTGGATCTTAATCTCAGCGACCTTGGATTAGTATGTCTCTTGGGGTTTGAGGTCTGTTCATGTTCGTGAATCTCGCATTCTTATGCAAGCCGCCATCGCCTCTTTTTTTATCCAAATGGGAAGCAGAACCAACCAGTTTTTCAGTTTTAAAGTATGTTTCTATGTACGTTGCCAGTATCAACAATTTATTAGATCACTTCCCGTTGATGGAGACAGGAGACAGACGTATCTCCGTATTCTTGGAGCATATGTGTTCACAGAGATACTTAAAAAAATCAGATTCAACACAAAAAGAGAAAGGTTTCAAGTGTAAAGGTACTACTTGGCAATGTTGTGAACTCTGTTGGGTGAGTCTTTCAGTTCAGTGGTGTTGTGGCGACGCAGAGGACCGATAAATTAAGTGATAAGAGGTGAAATATATGGCGCATGCCATCGCCGAAGGTGCTTTTGTACCACGCAGCTTTTGTCGCCTTAATTGAATATCGTATTCGATGCGACGAGATCCGATGCTTCCGCGATATCCTTTTGTTGGTGGGTCCGTTCTCTCATTGTATTTTTCTGTTTTACATTTCCAATAAGACCGATATTCGGATTACCTAATTTCTTTTCAGCAAATCGATTCCATGTTAATAATAGATATACTTGCGCGACTCTTTGTATCGTGCATTTTTCCGTTTCTGATATCTGGGAGCGAGCGCATACACTCGAGGGATATCTATAAATTTTCCGGATGCTTGAAAAATATTTTGAGTCTCCTTTAAAATACCATCCTCGAGAGTTATTCACTCTGGCGTTCTCTGGGATATACCCAATCCAGCTTGTCTCAATCTTCCGGAGAATTCATTGCAGTCCTGTTTTATCGGCTTATCAGTTTTTTATTTTCTCGTTCCTATATCATTGTAAACTTCTCTTATAGAGAAAGACGGTAGGTAACAAATTACAAATGGCAAGATCTCGAAAATCCATTAATTCCACAGGGAATATCTTCTATAATACATTGAACTGAGACAAATAATATTTTTCTCTAGTCTCTGTAAATAATGTTTATTTGTGAAGCTGATCGAAACTTGAGATAAATTAACGTGGAAAACTACAAGCAAAACTGAGTTATTTCCCGTGCATCGGGAATAGCGGGACGATGTTTCAATTATTCCGGTCGTGCATCGTCCCAATCAGCAATCTTCCCATTACTGGCGTATACGTCCTGAATTAGTTATGTCGTTCCCGACATTTATGAGATACGACGCGGGAAGATAAAAACTTTCAGTCGCCTTTTTTTCGAACCGGCACGGGAAAAAGTTCCGACTAGTGCTGGGAAAATAAGAAAAATTTACGGGCATTAGTGTGTAACGTGAATACGTCACCTGTTGTCCTCTTTGCAAAGCTTCCCTCGTTTTAAAGAGAATTGTAAAATTACAGTTCCCTACAACTCCCTATAATATAGATCGCATCTTTGAACTGACTACCCACACCATATTCTGGCGCTGGTACTGTCTGGATAATTCACTGCTAGATGGCATTGCACGTTTCGTTTCACTAGGATTTTGAGTTCCTTTCAGGAACCAAATAAGTTGTCGTTTCAGTCCGATCCTGAGTTCCTTTCAGGAACCAAATAAGTTGTCAACTGTCAATCAGATTTCAGTATCTGCCCGTGACATTTCTCCTTTCACCAACCGAAGGCGGACTTCCTCTCGAGTTCACGGAACTGAATTCACTTCCTTTTTATCTGTCCATCAAGAAAGTTGATTCTCTTGATCGTTCCCATCGAAGCCTGTTGTTCAGGGTAAGTCGCCATTACAGATATTTTTGAAGAGAAGCTCTAATTTGATTATTACTTATTTTTAGCTTCTGGGATTTCCTTCAATCTTTGGGAATTTTATCTTAACTTTACCTTATACCTTTATCTTTACCTTTCCCTTTGGTAAATACCTTACTTTCTCCGGTATCTACTAATATCCGGATTTATTGTCTATCGTGACCGAGGAGCCATCTTGGACTAGGAAACAAAGGGAGCGTGGCCCATTTCTGTTCTTCAACTATCTAATTGATCCTTGCATCGTTTTCACTTATCCATGGTGAAATAAATCAACGTTTTTGGTGATCTTCAACGATAGCAGAACATTTCCCGGTACTAGTGCTGTTTTGGTTGTTCAATCCTAGGAGTCTCATCAGGGCGTCGTCTCTGCACCTGCTGCTTTCTCTGGAGACTTCAATGCCTGATTGAGCACCACCCCTAGCGAAGTCCAGGAGTTATTAATATCCTTTTTACTGTCAAAATAAAGACAGTTTTTACCTCAATCAGCTTCATCCCGGAAACTGTAAGTGTTGTCTTTTATTTTATCTCACCGATCATGACGAGGAAGGACTAGAAGATCAGTGCTAACTTAGTAAATTAATTAATTACCACTCACGAACTTTATCTTTCCCGATATAAATGATATCGGAAGTATCTTATTCTTTTGTACACAGCTGTACAAGGTAAAGGATCCTTTATTTTCAAACAAACTGATTGTTTAAACATACTTATATCAATTTTAAAGCTTTTAAAATAAGACAGGATAATTATTTGATTTTAAATTAAACAGGAAATGTAAACCATAATTTGCTCATTAAACATCTGTCCATTTTAACTTATTCTTTGGAAATCACATTAACATCTTTATAACCCTAAATCTACTTTTTATTAGTTCTTCATAGAGTTTAGGTAGCACAATAAAAAATAAGAACTCGAGCAAATCGAGTTAATAAGAACTGAAGAACTCTTTGGCATCCCTAATCTACCTTAGATACCTATATATATAGGGTGTACCTTTTTAAATAATTAAAGCAGCAGAATAACTAGCACTCTGATAGTATTTGATTCAGTTTTCATGTTATTCAACTTCATTGTCTTCAGAGAAATTTGTCGTGAAAGTTTCTTTTGCAGTATTATCGTTTTGCCGAAACAACATTTTGCCCTTCGCTTGCACTGCAAGCTCTCGTTACTGCTACTTTCGACATTCCCTGATTATAATCAATTATTTTGCTCACGCTGCAATTGGCATTTCCCCGGCGGAGATCGAATTCACCCTCAAACTTTGGATTAGAAACTACCTTAATTAAATAAAAGCACTTGATCTCTTCCTAGTTCCCATTATAAATGGAAAATTGATATTAACGTCATAAATTATTTTGTTCAGATGTATCGTACAGTTATCTTACTTTTTTTTTTAATGCATGATTATTATAGTTGCATGAACTCGCATGTTAGTCTAAGAATGTCTTAGTTAGTTATTGTGTTTTTACTGCTGGTGAATAATAGTGTCGTGACGCGAAAATACCTTATCTTCTTACCGCTACACTGCCGCTAAAGGGTAACCTTGCAAAAGGAGCTTTACGGAGTGGTTGTTAATACTGTCGCGAAGGTCTCGAGTAAGCTTTGGGAGAAGTTTGACTCCGTGCAAAGAGGATACTCTTAAGAGAGCTCTGCGATCAAACTGTCTTTGAAAGTTACATCCAAACATTTCCTTCATTAACATTATCCCATACCTTCGCTCATGAATTTTAAGTTAAATTCGAAATATCTGAATTATCGATCAGCTGTTCCAACTGGTGTCCCTCTGTCATTGTCATACGCTGACAGACTGCTAAAGCAACGACAATTCTTTACGTCTAACGTAGAAAGTGAATTCTTTACGTGTAAAGATACGTCATGGTGACATGTACTTCTTCCGATCCCTACCTTACCGACTCTAGAGAATATCTGTACTTACCGACATACCTATGCATATTTAAATATTGCCTTATCTTATCATAGTATCTCTCTAGATTACCTTTATCTCTCTCTCTACTAAGAAATTATATCTTATATCGGTATTTTAGTTTTTTTGAAATACCGTGACCTATTTTTCGTTTTAAAACGAAGGGAATTCTTTTGAATTTAAATCTCTCTCTCTCTCACTTGTACTGGTGACGTGACGTCACAGCCAAGTCAAGTAGGCCAGGTTTATTCTTTCTTTATATAGGCCAGGCTCATTCTTTCCTTATTTAGGCCAGGTACACTAGGTGCTACGTTGCCTACCTGTGCTGATAATACTACTGTCTTCTCTCTAGAATAAAATAAAAAATTTTATTCTTATCTATCTATATTATATTATAGTACCGATATTTTTCTAAAATGAACCCAGTCTCGACTCTAGTTAGTGACACAATCACTCATGAGTTCTTCCTAAGGAAATAAATTCCTTATTTATTTATTTATGCATAATAAAATGCATGATCAGTCTAGTATGCTCCTAGACAAGGAAAATGCATCAGGATTAATTATTCCTGAGTCAACGTACCCTTTCGATCCCGGTATACTAAAACCGATGAATAGTTTTCTGTAATATCTTTTCTTTAATTTTATTTTCCTTGCCGAAGTAGGGGGATAACTTCGGCCCATTTCGGCGTAAGAAAAACCAAGGCACGAATATCGGAATTCTACTATTGGCCCAAAATGGACCTAACGGTAAAGAAATTCATACGAAATTGTCAGGTTTGCGGTGCTCACAAATCGACTAATGTCGCTCGTGCTGGTTTAATGGGTGGTTACAAAAGTATAAGCTTTCCTTTCCAATTTATCTCCATAGATTTTATGGGTCCCTTTCCTAGGTCGAAAGCCAGGAACACACAACTTCTAGTAGTAACAGATTGGTTCTCTAAGTTCGTACTGGTAAAGCCCATGCCGAACGCAACCGCAGCTGCAGTTGTAAAATATCTCGAAAATCAAGTTTTCTTGATCTTTGGTGTCCCTCAAATTGTTCTCTGCGACAATGCTCAGATTTTTAAGAGTACTCAGTTCACCAAGTTATTGGAAGAGTACCAAGTTAATTTGTGGTATAGTGCTAGGCACTTGTCACAAGTCAACCCTACCGAGAGAACCAATCGAACTTTGCTTACCGCTATCTCGTCTTATGTGAAAGATAATCACAAAGACTGGGATAAAAATGTCTACAAGGTGGCCCAGGCAATTAATTTGTCTGAGAACGAAGTCACCAAACATTTTCCTGCTTTTCTTGTTTTCGCTCGAAACATACCTATTGACGGAACCTTTTATGGTCCTGTCGAAAATAACTACCTTGCCCTACCAGAAGATCTTTCTTATGTGCATAGGGAAAATGATATCTCCAGATTACCTCCTATCTTTGAAGATGTCAGAGTCAAATTAAAAAAGGCTTATGACGTAAATAAGAAGTATTATGATCTACGTAAGCGCCCAGATGTTTTCCAGGAAGGAGAGTTAGTATGGAAACATACTTACCCCCTTTCGAACGCTGCAAAGAACTTTGCTGCTAAACTGGCCCCCAAATTCGTACTTTGCCGAATTTCCAAGGCAATATCTAGATTAGTGTACGAACTACAGGATCAGGAAGGCAACCCGCTAGGTCGCTGGCATGTGAAGGACTTAAAGGCGTATGGAGGCAAAGATCCGCCACAAATTAATGAATAGTTCACTTCCTTCTCTTTCCAGAAATTTTATTTTTACCTAACTTCTGTCTTCTCTACAGCATATACAAACTCCTGTTTGGAATGAGGTTTGACAATACGTGAATTGAGAATGCTATGTCTCTTGTCGTATCTAGAATGAATGAAGAATGTATGCAGAATGAGCACCGTACCTTTCAAGGCATATCTCAAGGATCTCGAAACTAGTTGTGTGAATGTGTCCGGACAAGTGTAAATGTTGCTAATTTTGGGATCGGTATCTGTTATCCTCAGTCTCTTATCTTGTTCTATCGCTCAAATTTTGAGAACCCATAATTTTTCTGGTTATCTAAACTATTACCTTAAGAAGAAACTACTCATCTATCTTATCTGGCTAACGTTTACAAGTCTAATGTTATCTCTTAAGTTTTCTTGTGTTCATTGAACCAAAGGAAAACACTATCTTACCGTCGTATCTACCTTATCTTGTCTTTTACCTTTATCTTACCTACCATCTCTTTAAAGACGGGTGCTTTCCCGACAGTTTCCGCCCTGCCTTAGGCTAAAGAGAAAACTGCCCTGTTTGTCCAAGCAAAAGACAACAGGTTATCTTTATCTTACCTTACCTTATCTATTAGTTCCATAACAAAATGGTGACTAATGTTTATCTTAGATTTTCTTTTCGATGAAGAAAAGACATTATCTTATCTTACCTTAATATCTTTACCTATTAGCTTCATAATGAAATGATAGCTAATCATTATCTTCTCTGCGAATATTTTCCCAGATGGAAAATAGAAATCTATGTGAATTCGAGTTCTGAATTTGCAAAAGAGGCCCTAGATATTCAGTGCTGAAGTAAAGGAATCTGAACACTGGTATCGAATGTCCCCTATCTCAGCGATGAAAATGGTCTTCCCATTTTGCCTTATCTTTCCGAGTGATTGAGCTATCTTACTGTGTCTTTGATGAAAATCTAGTAATCCAGGCGATTATTGAGGATTTCTTGAAGTGATTATTGGAAATATCCAAGTAATTTGTTCCGTATGACCTTTGAGATTTTGTCCGACAAGGACACGTAAAGTGATTCTTAGCGATCAATTTGACCAATTATCTTAGTTTTGTCCCCTTGTAACTAGTAGTAGTTAGAACAACTACTTATCTATTTCGAAACTTTCCCATAAAGGAGTAGAATTATCTACATCTCGTTTTCTTACATTTATATCTTCCCCTATCTATTTTCATTGTAAGGAATGAAAATTATGTACATTATCTCTTCCCATTCGCATATGTTTGCGAATACCTTTTGAGTTATCTGTATATATGTCTAATTATATCTATCTCGCTACCTTGACTTTTAATGATGAAGTCAGAATTTCTGGATTTATTTAGTTGTCCATTCTATCGAGTAGCAGCCCTGTTTCCGAGAGTTTTAGTTTGTGTGAAAACTCCCATAGCAATTTTCTTAGTCCTTCAGTGTTGGCGGTTTTTGAAACCCCAGGCTGAAGTAGTGTTCAAAACTATGGGTGGTTGAACATCAAACAGAACAACGTAGCTCTATTAACAGCGAGCCTGTTATACCGAAATGTTATAACTTAATTTTAATTCTTGTATATACAATATCTAATTATAAGTGTTTATAATAATAATCAACTTAGTAGCATGTTATCTAGAAAATATGCATGTACATTTTCTTTTATCTACCTAGCATTAAGGTTTTGTAATTATAAATTTAATCTGCACGAGCGAATTAAATATTTCTTTTTATATTGTATAGCTAGTTAAAATGACTGACTGTGCGATATTATCTGAACGAATAGTAAACAAGGTAGAAAACTTTTACAAAGTTTGTTTTTGTAAAACACTATTCTCTCTCTTTTTAGATTTGTGTTGTCCTTGTTGGTCATCCACAATCATACCTTCATGTATACCCTTCTACGGGTATAGAAAGAACTAGAATTTTCTTCTAGTTTTTGAATTTTCTCTTGCATCGGTAAGGGGAGGTGTGTAACGTGAATACGTCACCTGTTGTCCTCTTTGCAAAGCTTCCCTCGTTTTAAAGAGAATTGTAAAATTACAGTTCCCTACAACTCCCTATAATATAGATCGCATCTTTGAACTGACTACCCACACCATATTCTGGCGCTGGTACTGTCTGGATAATTCACTGCTAGATGGCATTGCACGTTTCGTTTCACTAGGATTTTGAGTTCCTTTCAGGAACCAAATAAGTTGTCGTTTCAGTCCGATCCTGAGTTCCTTTCAGGAACCAAATAAGTTGTCAACTGTCAATCAGATTTCAGTATCTGCCCGTGACATTTCTCCTTTCACCAACCGAAGGCGGACTTCCTCTCGAGTTCACGGAACTGAATTCACTTCCTTTTTATCTGTCCATCAAGAAAGTTGATTCTCTTGATCGTTCCCATCGAAGCCTGTTGTTCAGGGTAAGTCGCCATTACAGATATTTTTGAAGAGAAGCTCTAATTTGATTATTACTTATTTTTAGCTTCTGGGATTTCCTTCAATCTTTGGGAATTTTATCTTAACTTTACCTTATACCTTTATCTTTACCTTTCCCTTTGGTAAATACCTTACTTTCTCCGGTATCTACTAATATCCGGATTTATTGTCTATCGTGACCGAGGAGCCATCTTGGACTAGGAAACAAAGGGAGCGTGGCCCATTTCTGTTCTTCAACTATCTAATTGATCCTTGCATCGTTTTCACTTATCCATGGTGAAATAAATCAACGTTTTTGGTGATCTTCAACGATAGCAGAACATTTCCCGGTACTAGTGCTGTTTTGGTTGTTCAATCCTAGGAGTCTCATCAGGGCGTCGTCTCTGCACCTGCTGCTTTCTCTGGAGACTTCAATGCCTGATTGAGCACCACCCCTAGCGAAGTCCAGGAGTTATTAATATCCTTTTTACTGTCAAAATAAAGACAGTTTTTACCTCAATCAGCTTCATCCCGGAAACTGTAAGTGTTGTCTTTTATTTTATCTCACCGATCATGACGAGGAAGGACTAGAAGATCAGTGCTAACTTAGTAAATTAATTAATTACCACTCACGAACTTTATCTTTCCCGATATAAATGATATCGGAAGTATCTTATTCTTTTGTACACAGCTGTACAAGGTAAAGGATCCTTTATTTTCAAACAAACTGATTGTTTAAACATACTTATATCAATTTTAAAGCTTTTAAAATAAGACAGGATAATTATTTGATTTTAAATTAAACAGGAAATGTAAACCATAATTTGCTCATTAAACATCTGTCCATTTTAACTTATTCTTTGGAAATCACATTAACATCTTTATAACCCTAAATCTACTTTTTATTAGTTCTTCATAGAGTTTAGGTAGCACAATAAAAAATAAGAACTCGAGCAAATCGAGTTAATAAGAACTGAAGAACTCTTTGGCATCCCTAATCTACCTTAGATACCTATATATATAGGGTGTACCTTTTTAAATAATTAAAGCAGCAGAATAACTAGCACTCTGATAGTATTTGATTCAGTTTTCATGTTATTCAACTTCATTGTCTTCAGAGAAATTTGTCGTGAAAGTTTCTTTTGCAGTATTATCGTTTTGCCGAAACAACATTTTGCCCTTCGCTTGCACTGCAAGCTCTCGTTACTGCTACTTTCGACATTCCCTGATTATAATCAATAATTTTGCTCACGCTGCAAGTGACTCGAATAAAAATACCCTGCTAGCTTAAGCAGTACCATATCTCGTTATTAACGTTAATAAGTCTTGGAAACCTTCTACTGCAATCGGCAATGTTAGTTTTTTAAATGAATTATTAAAGATCTTATAGAGCAGAGAGCTCTCGTTCCGACAAAATCCTTTTTTTTTGAGTTCGTTGAGTTGAAAAACGTCAGCTTTTTTAGTTTTCCTGTTTAATCTTCCTCTACGACAGGAATAATATGAGAAAGATGGAGGACGTAGGGGGAAGACCCACAAATTCGTGTTTCGTTTCCAGTTCGTTTTTTGCGTTCTTATATAATACATTAGAGAGATCAAAATGATTTCTTCACACTATTCGTTGCGATAACTCACACTATTTTGCGACTAGATTCTTCACAATTTGCAGTGTGACTAATGACGTACTAATGACAGGTACGTGTCCCCAATAAATGTAATGGGAACAAAATGTCTTTAATTTGCTTCAACTCTTAACTACTGGCCTAAATTTAGAAGCTAGTGAAGTGATATCACATTATATTGTTTGATCTCACTTTTGATCTCTTTTTGATCAAAAAATTTCACTATTTCGTTAGTTTTATGCGAATAGAATCATTTTCTGTCTTACGATTTGTAGTTTCACTATTTATTTTGAATTTAGTGAGAAAAGTGACTTCGTATCATTATTTTATGCGATTACTCTCACTACTGCATTTTGACCAAGCAAAGAGACTCACTCTCGGACTCACTATTTCATTGATTTTGTGCCAGTAATTTGACTTTTAGCTGTGTATGCAGTCTCACTATTTCATATTAGTTTATTATTGCGAGAAAAGTGATTTCACACTATTTTTTATTTGTGACAATTTTCAGTTAATTTCACACCATTTTTGCGATAACTCTTACTACTGCATTGTCGCTTATCAGAGAGCATCTTTCTTCAATTTTGGCTTACCTTCACAATTTATGCAGTCTCCAGTCTCACTATATCTATCGAATTTAGTGATAAAAGTGACTTCGCACAATTATTTCATGCGATTACTCACACTACTGCATTTTGATTAAACAAAGATTCACTATTTCATTGGTTTTGTGTCAGTGACTTCACACAATTTTTTATTTGTTATAATTTTCAGGTAATTTCACACAATTTTTTTGCGATACGCCTTACTACTGCATTGTCGCTTAGCAGAGAGCCTCTGTGTTTCGTAAATTTTGGCTTACCTTCATAATGTATGTAATCTCACTATTTCTACTGAATTTAGTGAGAAAAGTGACTTCACACTATTACTTTATGTGATTAATCTTACTACTGCATTTTGATTGAGGATACTAGACGCACTATTCTACGGAAGCGCTGAGCTGCCATCGTTTTCCGTAAAAACTTTTTTTATATAATTTACAGTTCTAACTGTAAATTTACAGTTTGAACTGTAAATTTACAGTTCAAACTGTAAATTTACAGTTCGAAATGTAAAGTTACAGTTCAAAGTGTAAATTTACAGTTCGAACTGCAAATGCAGATTTTATCACGGGAACTGTATGCTTCCGTATACAAGGGCACCTTATCCAAGACTACTATACTATTTTACATAAAATCTGCATTTTTTTAATTGAAAATGCACATGCACTGCAGAGAAATCCCTATGACGCTCTGGGAGCGGCGAATGAGCGGAGATATCGATTCACGTTCGCCTTGAATCTCTGTAAGTTGTATACTTCGGGAAACACGCCCTTTGAAATGCTATTCCAAAGTGATGCGGTTCTATACATAAAAGAAGTCTGAAATAGGGTGGTACGAGGTGTAACGAGCTGAACCTGATACGGATGAGCGTCTGCGGCTCGACGTGTATTTCTGCCCGGTCTTGTTCTTGGTGGGATCAAGCAAGCCACGTCTTTTGAACACTTTCCATTAACATATCTGTAAAACAGACTCAGGTCAGCTACTCTTCTTCGATGTTCAAGGGTGTCTAAATTTTTTGTCAAATCTGGGTCCCCAATCAAGCGGATGGCTCTTTTCTGAAAAGAGTCGAGTAGTCTCAGCGTATGTTTGGGAGCCGAACTCCAAACATGTGAGCAGTACTCCAAGGATGGTCGGATTTGAGCCTTGTATAAGAGGAGAAGCTGTTGTGGTGTATAAAATTTCTTCGTGCGGAAGAGTGTTCCAAGTTTTTGAGAAGCACTCTTCGCCAGACCTGCAACATGATCATGCCAAGACATGTTCTCTCTGAGGCTCACTCCAAGTAAACGAAGAGATGACGCTGGAGTAAGAGAGTGTCCCGCCGTCATCATATCTGGCTCCAAAACGTTAGTCGTTTTGGAGAAGATGACTGCTTGGGTTTTTCCAGCATTAAATTGAACTTGGTTTCTATCGCCCCAAGTTAGAATGCCTTGCAAGTCGTTGTTAAGTATGGCAACTTCTTGCTCCCTGCGAGACTGTGCGTCGATGGCAGATGTTCGCGCATCTAACGTATAAGAAGATATGAGGGTACTGTCGTCGGCAAAACTGTATATTGGATTTTTTGTTGTTTCAAGCAAGTCATTTATAAATATTAGAAAGAGAGTCGGAGATAAAATGGATCCCTGAGGCACACCGGCATTGATGGAAAAGGTCTCAGAAAGAACTCCATCGACTGCCACCTGCAATGAACGATCTCCGAGATAACTCGCAAGCCACAAGCAGAAAACAAGGCATGCCATAGGCCTGCAGTTTTGCCAACAGTCCACCATGCCAAACACGATCGAAAGCTCTAGAAATATCAAGCGCAACCCCTCGAGACTCCCCATGGTGCTCGATTGCGCCGCTCCACAGCTCGGTGACGTAAGTGAGGAGGTCACCAGTTGACCTCTGTTTGCGGAATCCGTATTGGCGGTCGCTGATTATATTAGCTCCTTCCAAGTATTTTAAAAGATGTTGATTGATAGCTTTCTCCATAATCTTGGATATTACTGAAAGAAGTGCCACTGGTCGATAGTTATTTGGTATAGTCTTTTTGCCTTTCTTGGGAATAGGTTGGATCCGTGCACATTTCCAGCAAGAAGGATTCCCTTTTTATACGACAAGTTGAAAAGTCGGCAGAAAACAGATGACAGTTCAGTGGCGCATTTTTTTAGTACGATAACAGGTACATCATCGGGCCCAGAAGCTTTGTTTGGGTCTAAGGCTAACATAATGCTCTTTATGACACGCTGTCGGAAAACAATATCTGACATTTTGGTCTCCACGGAAGGGATCATTGGCGGAGTTCTTCCATGAAAGTCGACGGAAGAGTGTGAAGAAAAGACTCCCGCCAACAAGTTTGCCTTCTCAGTAGCCGTGGATGCGATAGTCCCATCTGTCCGTGTAAGTTGTAGAATCGTGGATCTGGTGAAGTTCTGGCTGACTGCCTTAGTTACAGACCAAAAAGATTTCGAACCGTTAGGGCAGGAGAGAAGTTTGTTCCTAATTCTTTGGTTGTGAGTTTCCTTGGTTTGATCTATTATTTCTTTGCATCTGTTTCGAGCAAGGATACAATTGTGATGGTTTATGCCGTCGGGGCTCTCTCGCCATCGGCGAAAAGCCAGTTGTTTGGAGGCGACAGCTTCCTTGCATCTTTTGTTGAACCAAGGTTTGCTGTTTGAGGGCTGTTTTTTTGAAAAGGGAATGTAGGCTTCCATGCCTGTTAGGATGACTTGAGCAACTTCCCTAGCACAAACAGATGGATCATTAGAGCCGAAGCAAACACTCCTCCATGGAAAATCTCGATAATATTCCCTGAGTTCTTCCCATTTAGCAGATCTATAGTGCCAGACTATACGAGGTTTACTTGTTTCTTTAACACTAGTAATTGGTAGGACACAAGATGTTGAGACGAGTTTGTGATCTGAGGAACCCAGTGGTGCTTTCACCGTGTGATAGTATATATTTGAGGGTTCGTGGTCAAAAACAGATCCAACAGGCTAGCGAATTCTCCCTCGCGATCGGGAATGTGTGTTGGTTCATCAACGAGCTGGGTAAAACCACAGCTGATCGCAAACGATTCCGCTTCACGGCCTTCTTCATCAGTGAAGTTTGAGTATTTAAGCCAGTTGATGTTATGTACATTAAAATCACCCAAGATGGATATCTCAGCTTTGGGGTAGTTTATCTGTATGAATTCAACAGTTTTTGTGAGGGACAAAAAAAGTGTCCTTTACTGTGTATCGCTGGGTGGTCGGTATAAACAACAGATAAATCTCGTTGTTTGTCGGTCTGTTATCCTAAGCCACATGACGTCGAAGTCATGGGGTCAAACACTTCCTCACGCTGGCAGGAGAGGTCACTTCTGACAAAAATGCCAATTCCGAAGTTACGTCTAAATCGGGAATGAAAGTCATATCCTGGATAAAGATAATTAACTGTGCTTAATGACGCTTGGACTTTTGTTTCGCACAGTGCTAGAATGTGAGGTTTATTTGTCTGAAAATGTTGATGTACTGAATTGATTTTCGTATTTAAACCTCTAATATTACAAAAGTCGACTATAAATCTTTCCATTCTGGAGGTGTTATTTTAATACAGATGTAATACAGATGCTTTTTTGAGAATTTTAAGAATGGAATCTTAACGGAAACTGTTGACTGATGATAGTGATATTGTATATTTGAGCTTTAGGTTTCCTTATATATGGTATTGCGCTGGATGTTTTGTTTTTTTTCTGCATTTGGGTACTTTTTCCGGTTGTTTTGTTTTAATTACCTGTTTTGTAACATGTGAGCGGCTGCTTTTATTTTTTACCAATCGATAGCTCGGGTGGTTAAAATTTTGTTTGGGTTGATTGAAAGTCAATTTTGAGATAGCTAGAATTTTTTTGTGTAATTTTAATTCATAATTACGTTAATTATTGTTTGGGGACATATTCATGCTAACCTTCAAAAATGTGAAAAATATTGATCTGTCATGTTTCCCCGGTACACACACAAGTACCTTCAATGGATACTTAAAGTCTGTACACTGAGAGTTGTCTGTTGTGATAACTAAGGATACATCATCTCGTTATGTTTCTTACTCCTTCTATTGCATTGCATAGTCAATCGAGTTAAAATGGGACGTATTGTCAGAAATACGTTTGAATCGTCAGCAATTCTAAAAAGATGAGCGAGAGTGAGACGGAAGTATCGACTCGCGTCTTGATACGCTTAGAATTGATACGATAAGATTGTCGTCCAGCTCATCGGCTACTGTCAGTTGACAGTGACAGCGCTAAATATACTGATGAGATTTGTTATTTGAAACGTTTTTAATACGAAATTAGCAGAATTCCTGTGTTATATTGTACGGTGTGATAAACTATGAGTAACTTAATTTCGCGAATGCCTAAAAATCTATTTCCTTGTTTTGCCTGGGAAACGATTGAACTCCCTAGTACGTGGACTTGTGGTTAAATTGCTGGAATATTTTACTTGCAAATAAGAAAACGGAGGTGTTATTCTTTCTTTTAAACGACAACCAGCAGGTAGGTGACATGATATTTCTATCATGATGATAACAATAATTATTATCATTCTTATTTACTTGCATTATATAATATTTGTTATTAAAAAGTTGCAAGGCACTACTTCGTCAATAACTTGTCGAAATAATATATTTTTATAGGATATTCATTATTCCTCAACACACGCCACTGACACGAACTGCGATACCACATCTGGTTCGACTTAGAAATAAGTGTAGGATTCAAATCGAATTAAATGAAATTGTTTAGTCAGAATCAGTGTGGCATGACAACGGACAACTCTCAGTGTACAGAGAGTAGGTGTACCCAGTGTGAAAACTTTTTCAGTAAACAACACTTGTATACGATAATATGTAATGTATGTTAATATTTTAATATGTTATAAATAAAATTATTATTATTATTATTATTATTATTATTATTCTTTCTCTTGCATGAATGAGCCCCTGGATTAGCCCCCGCCCGGAGATCCGAATGGGGGGTCGTTTTAACTCCGGAAAATTTTAACCCTGGTAACGCCATTCATGCATATTAATTGTTTCTTACGCCAAAGACCGAATTCTCTGGCACAGCAACGAAACGTCAACTCTTTAAAGCAACTTCACGCCGCCTAAGCCAGAAAGATGGTATTGCACCGGGCCAGGCTGTGTGGGTTATATGTCCTCTACCATCTGGTTTGCTAGTTTTGGTCAGCCCCGGGGTATTTAATTTCCCCGGTGTCATCTATATGGACGACATTCTCCTATTCGCCACCCGGGGAGGCTCCCGATGGGGCTCCTGACTAGCAGCCCCGACACGGGTTTACAGTTCAAACTGTAAATTTACAGTTTGAACTGTAAATTTACAGTTTGAACTGTAAATTTACAGTTTGAACTGTAAATTTACAGTTCGAACTGTAAATTTACACTTTGAACTGTAAATTATATAAAAAAAGTTTTTACGGAAAACGATGGCAGCTCAGCGCTTCCGTACTATTCCATTGATTTTGTGCCAGTAAATTCACTTTTCTTCATTATATATGCAATCTCACTGTTTCTTTTTAATTTAGTGCGGAAGTGACTTTTTTGTGATTATTTTCAGTTAGTTCCACACCATTTTTGCGATTACTCGTACTACTGCATTGTCGTTTAGAGAGCATCACTATTTCGCATATTTTATACGAGTATTATTATCCTCCTTCACAATGTATGCAGTCTCACTATTCCTTAATAATTTAGTGGGAGCGAAGTTACTTCACAGGGTTTTTTTGAGAAAATTTCAATTCATTTGACTTCATCTTAGTACTATAGGTATATCCTTCAGAGTTAATAACCGGCAAAGAATTTCACACTGTTTTGTACGATTGACCTCACTTGTGCTATCTTATTGAGCAAAAGTTCTCACTATTTCATTCGTTTTATGCGACTAAATTCATTGTCTGTCATGTTATACTATACCCAATCTCACTAATCCTGTTAAATTTAGTGAGAAAAGAGACTTCGCACTATTCTTTTATGCGATTACTCTCGCTACTGCATTTTGATTGAGCAAAAAGGCTCACTATTTCATTGGTTTTGTGCGAGCAAATTCACTTTTATTCACTGAGTATGCAGTCTCTCACTATTCCGTTATAGTTTGGTGCGAAAAAAATTAGGTCACACTATTTTTTGTAATAAGTTTCAGTTATTTTCACACCATTTTTGCGATGCATTGTCGTTTAGCAAAGAAACTCACTGTTTCGTCAGTTTTGTACTAGTAGATTGACTCTCCTTCACAATGTATGCAGTCTCACTATTCCTTATTAATTTAATGGGAAAAAAGTCACTTGGCACTATCTTTTTGAGGAAAATTAAATTCATTTTACACTATTTTTGCGATGATTTTAGAGTTAATACCCTGACAAAGAATTTCACACTATTTTGGACGATTTATATCACTTTTGTTGTTTTATTGAACAAAAGATCTCACTATTTCTTTCGCTTTATACAACTAGATTCACTGTCTGTCTTGCTATACGCAATCTCAATATTCCTGTTAAATTTAGTGAAGTAAGTGACTTCGTACTATTCTTTTACGCGATTACTCTTACTCTCATTTTGATTGAGCAAATAAACTCACATTTCATTGATTTTGTGCAAGTAAATTCACTTCAATTCACAATGTATCCAGTCTCACTTTTCCATGTTAGATTAGTGCGTGAAATGTGACGTCACACTATTTTTTGTCAGTTAATTTCACACAATTTTTGAGTTTTCTCTTACTACTGCATTATCGTTTAGCACAGATTCGGACTATTTCGCCAATTTTGTATGAGTAGATTGACTCTCCTTCACAGTGCATGTAGTCTCACTATTCCTTATTAATTTAGTGGAAGAAAAGTTACTTCACACTATTTTTAGGGGAAAATTCAATTGATTTGACACTATTCTTGCGATCGTCTTAGTATTCCCTTCAGTTAAATATAAATCCAGGCAAAATATTTCACACTTTTTTGTACGATTCTCACTAATGCATTCTCGTTAATTAAAGAGCCTCACTAATTAGCAAGTTTTTTACTATTAGGGGTCAGCGGTAAATGCGCTCTTATCTGTTTATTTGGCAATACGCTAGTGAGACTTATATTTGACATCACACTATTTTGTGTGATGAGTAACAAGAGGTAATGGGTAGTAGGTAATATTCTCAAGAGAATCAGGTCCACATGAGAAGGTTTGTAAATATGCGAGAAACTAATATGTTTAGTTTAATTCACAATATAATAAAGTCTCACTAATGTTGTGCTTTTGCTCTCACCATTTTCCCACTATATTTGGGACCCATGCAGTTTATTCTAACATTACCCGAAAGTCTTACCTTATCCTTAACTTTGTTTTAAAATCACTTTGAAATTCGCAAAAAACATCCTTTCTAAAGGTAACTAGTCAGGTGGTACTGACCTGAGTTTACACTCGTTTGCCAAGTAACCCTTAACCCGTTACAGGAACGGATATAAAAGTTCCCTTCCCGGTCGACTCGTGAATCCCGACCCGTCTCCCGGTTTTATCTCCGGATAAATTCCGGATCAGAGTGTTGCTCGTGCGGCAACCATTTAAGGACTCCTCGGCGCACCAGGGCCATTCGCTTCCTTTTCGCGTCGTAAAACCGAGTTTCTGGCCACGTTTCTCTACCAATAAAATTTATTGGAATTACGTGGAGATCGGCGATCTTCGCAGTCGAAGGACCCGGCCCCGGACTCTCCTTTTTCTCCGCCCGTTTGTATGCGAGAGTCGACGCTTCAGATTTCCTCCGCAAGGATCGTTCATTGCTATGCATTGTGCAGGTCACTTTCCGGGGCGCCATAAGGGGGAAACATCTGCCCGGAATGTGGACCCTCGGAGAAGTATATGTGTGAGACGAGACGAGACGAAAATGTTTGGGAATGGGATACGTAGTATTGACAGTTTTGTCTGTTTTGAAAGATTCTATTTTAAAGGTCATTTTTTTTTCAGGAACGTGTCGTTTCTGCTTATTGGATTGTCTGCATAAACAACTTTATTATGACTACATTAGATCGTTAATGTTGTTATGGCTATACTTAAAAGTATTTTTAAAGTTCTGATGTAAAATTAAATTTACGGATTGACTTATTACACTTGTCCTATACATCCTCATCAAAATTTCCATGGTCCATTATTATCGACATGCATACCTATTGCATACATTTCTGTTACCTTTGTGATCTTCGAACATCCAACTTTTAGATCGCAATGTCGAGGAGATGAATTATTGATCCTGTGTTGTGTGAGGACGAATCAACATATGGATATTTCCAACAACCAGTAGCTGCTGATTATGGTATGGTTGAGAGTCTGCTGCTTATATTGAATTTTTTTCTTTCGATTTTGCAGATTTTCCTCTTTCGATATTTAGGTAAATAAATTTCCTTGCTCCCACAGTAATATAACGTTTTCCAAGCTGTAAAGGATTATAATGAATTGAAAAGCTCGCACCGTTACGAGTGTTTGATTGAACTAAATCTTGTTACAGAGGAAGCCCTGAGGCTTTTTTAAGTTTTCATACAAATCGAGGTTGAGGATAAACACGAGTCGTGTGCTTTGCAGAGATTAGAAATCCTTTAAAGTTCGAAACTTCCCCGTTACAATATCCGCTACCGCTACCGAACACGCGAGTCGTGAGAGATGGATAAAATTTACGATGGCGAAGTTGTAGTTCTGGTTTAAGAATAATCCCGAGAAAAAACCTTCACTAATGGCGAAGTTTTCATCCTTCCACTCTCCTCTAAAGAACCATTGAAAAATGAGTTTTTGTTGCTAAAGTCACGTCGCCACATACATACAGGGTGATACTGCCATGTCATGTATGACCTTCCTGAGGTTTTATATACATTTACATTAATATCGAGACAATTCATCAATTATTTTGTTTTTTCATTTCTGTATAGAATTATCTGATAATAAAGTGGCCCATGCTGTTGAAACCAATTAATTTGCATTGTCCCGTTCAAATTTCAATAAATCTACAAAAAAAAAAACAGTCCAAGCGGTCCCCAACTAAGCTTATCCATAACATGTCGTGTTAGTGGGCTTCGTTACGGTATTTAAATAAATGGATCTGTTTACTTATCCGTCGAACATTGAACGTTCATTGTACCGGATTCATTGGTACTAATTAGCTCCTAAAATTTGACGTAGTTAAGGCCCCCTGATCGACCGGATCATCCGCATTTTGGTCGATGACGAATTTAATTAATGTGAAATTTGCGGTTCCCACAATTCGACGAACGACTCTGTCGAGTGTGCTCTGCTCGGGGGATCATTAATTCGAACCGCTTAAGCTTAACGGGATCTTTCGTAACAAAAATGGCGTTAGACTTAACACATTTTAGACACTTTTATTAAAAATATAATCGAGGTGTAACGTGACCAGTATAGGTAAATTTTCCTCGGGCGCCAGCTTTTTACATCTTTACATAGAACAAAATGAAACAATGACATTGATAAAAAAAAGTTTTTATGAATATTTGAAATTACAAATGCTAAAAAGAACTGAAACAAGACTGATTGTTCACGGTAGCTGGTTGAGCTAAAGTAATAGATTCTAAGTACATAGTAGCATAAGTGAGGGATGGACTCCAAAAACAGTGAATCGGGTTTCAAGGAACGACGAATCAGCTCCCAGAAAAAAAGGAAATTAGCTCCCAGGGAGAGGCTATAAAATCCTGGCTCAATCACTGAATGTCAACGGTAAAGCAACAGCAGCGAATCGGTTTCTGCACGGGTATTTTAAAGTCCAACTTGACATAATAATAGAAAGATAAGTATAGTAATTGACATTTCCTATATTCAAAAGGGTATTAATATCAAACTTACCAAGGGATTAAAAGAGGAGATGGAAGATATAATGTAAGAAGATCATTAGAATAGTTCCAGCAACCTATGGCAAAGTTGTATGGATCCCGGTTAAAAAGGAAAAGAAATAAAATTTACAATTCTCGAAAATCTGCACTGTGCGAGAAGTGGCAACCTTTCTTACAGGTTGCCTATAATAATGATTGAAATAAAATAAAGTAATACCACGGAAACTGCAATAACTGTAAAGAAAATTGAGATGTCGATAAATAAAAATAACCCTTGTAACAATGAATCTTTAGGTACAACCTGCACCCACAAATAATAATGTTATGATAAAACCAATATTTCCGGAGTAAAATTGGAGACAAGTTCCTTCAAATAGAGAAAACTCTCTTCTGTGCAGATATATGAGCTACGCGGTCTTAAAAGTTCATATCGATTTTATATTTTCTTTTCTCTCCTAAAAGACGTCTTGGAGAGCGACTTGAACCGTAAATGTAGACATGCCGAAAGTATAACGAAAACGGCACGGATACGACGAGTAGAAGCAGCTGAAGTGTGTACATAATCGGGTCGGAAAATAAGATCACCGGGAACATATTTCCAAGAGAGAGGAGGCCGCCGTACACAAGGCACATGTCGGCGACTTAATGGGACCGGAGTCGATAAAATGCTCCGGGAGATATATTTCGTCGCTTCTGCGGCAATACGGGAAGATTATAATCGGATAATGTGCGTGTGGAGAACTCAGACTGGATGCGTCGCCTCTCCTCGTCCTGGTCGGAAAAAGCCCCGCGTAATTTGTCTCCTGAAAAGGGGATTTGCCCCGGACGGGACTTTATCTAACTGGAAGATACAAGGGCAATGCTGTGTAATATGACAAGTGAATATCCGAGAAACACCCTAATGTAACGTGTTTTCCTTGTATTTCTTTATCTGGCACGTTCTCTCCTCCTGCCTGAACTTCGTAAATGTTCTTGCGGAGTTCACGCGAAATGGGAAATGTTTTATACTCCGCAAACTGTTGAAGACCAGAGCGCACGTGTACTATTTGTCATGTTTTTTTTCTTCTTTTCTCTGCCGAACGAAATGAAATTGCAGTCTTATTTTGTCTCTGGAATGAAAATTCTTTTTCTTGATTGGGGATAAGGAAAATAATAGAAAAAATTTAAACATCACATCAACAGTTTTTTTAACAAGAGGATCTCGTTCAAAGCTAAGTAATCATCTACTAAGACATAATTGGCCCATTTGAGAACGAGCTCATTGTCCCGTAGACAAATTTATATCGTGTTCAACTATATTTTAAACGAACACAAGTAGTGATCCATGTCCTGCGTGGGAGTGGAACCCATTCAGCCGCAGCCACCTCGTCTTTTGGCTCAGCGCCCAATTCCGCGACGTAACGGTCCGCGACAGAATTTGTTTTAGATTTATTTTTTAATTCTTAGTAACTCTGCCTGCACCTTAACGACGGAGTTGCCTACCGGGAAACATTTCTTCTTACACAAGATTGAAACTCCCTCTCCAGAATAAATGGACGTTCTCTCGATCGAGGTTTGCTGCTACTTTACAATCGCTCGATTTTCTCCCATCACGTAGGGTAAGGGCTGACCATGGAGAATGGAGACTACTGGAAGGCGTAAATAGTGACGCGACTTCCGCATCTCCCGCACGGGTTACAGTGGTTCGCCCATAGTGGACAATGAGTACCCAATAATTAAAAGCATAATAATTATTAATCCTGTCTATTATCTCCCGGTGCATCCTGTACCCTGGTCCTTCGTCCAGATTTCCAACAAGCTTTTTGGTCTTACAAGTCGACCTAATAAAAATTCCTAATTAACATCAAATCGCATCCGATTGGTTCCCCATTAAGAGAATCATTCCATTTTGATCGTTATAACAGGATTGGAAACTAACGGCTTTTTAATGTTTCAACATTAATACATTGATAGTCTGAAGGGTGTCGTTTTTTTAGTAACAGTCACGAGCACAGTTTCTAGTTTTGAAAGATCGTCCGTAAGAAAAGTAAGTCTCGGCTTTATACTTAGATCTAGTCTGGCAGATTTATGTAAAGTAGCCAGTAAATATCTGGAGGTTTTCTCGAGGTATACCGTACCTTTTCTTATAGTAAAATGAACCGAACGAACACACCTCTCCCATCAGTTTCAGCACTAAAAGCGCTGAGATATGAGAACGGCATAAATCATAAAGGACGAACAAGAAACGTACTAGGTAGTATTTTCCCGAGTATAACGACAATAATAAAATTTCGACTCGCTTGCCTCTCCTGTGTACTAAGTGGAAATGAAGCGAGTAAAGTCAGTAAAGTGGAGGTTTCCCGACAACACATCTCATATTCAGGGCCCGGGAAAGCTTGTCGGAATTTTTCATTTCGCGTAGCCGGTTTAATGTACTGTAGGGAGACAATCCTAATATGATTTGCATTGCGGTGAAATGACGTGTGCAGCGAGTGCAATAAAAAGCAACGGTCGACTTACAGCAGCAGGAAACAAGGCAGACGAAACGAATTTTCCGGATACGAGGGCTACAACAGAGAGAAGTCCTTTGAAATTGATAAAATGTCAGCAGTTTGTGTCGAATAAAGCAAGTGCGACGTAATTGGAAATTGGAAAACCGAGATGGGAAGAGGGAGACTTCATAATAGTGATTGGCTGGAGTCGGATTCTTTTGAAACGGAATTTGGTCTTGTGTTAGAATTCCTTTGTTGATAAGTCTATCGGTTTATGTTTTACTTTGCGGGAATTATTCGCTATGCTTTTTGTTAGTTACCATACCTGTTGCCAATTTATTATGAAATTACTGAAATTAGTAACAATTTGTCAGATCATTCTATCTCTCTCTCTCTCTTTCCCCTCCCCCTCCCCCTCATTCTCTCTCTCTCTCCCTCCCTCCCTCCTTCCTTCCTTCCTTCCTCCTTCTCTCTCTCACTGACTATTCGCCTGCTGAACGCGCCTTGCGTTAAGACATAAGAATTCTCGATCTTTCTGATTCGATCTAGATATTTCTCGAAGCTTCTCGTACAAACAGTGTACTATTGTAACGGATGTGTTTTTCCTGTCGTTACTTTGGCCACCCTCTCTCTCTCTCCCTCCCTCCCTCCCTCTCTCTCCTTCTCTCCCTGTCTCCCTATCCCTCTCCCTCTATCTCTCTCAACCTACATCCCTCTTCCCCTACCCTTTGCCACCCATTCCCACCCTCTCTCCCTCTATCCCCCTCACTCCCACCCTCTCTCCCTCTATCCCCCTCTTAATTCTCAGATGCCCCTAAAGTCATGTATGTCGTCGTCAGCTACGATATGATAATTACGCGTGTTTTGTGAAGATTAAAACAAGCTTTACAACCTTTTATTTACTAAACAAGTGCCGTTATCAACACTCAACTCGTTTGGACAGTGAGTTACCCGGCAAGGTCAGCGTCTACTTATTCGAATTTTATTGTGTGCTCCTGTCCTAATCTTGAGCTTAGTTGCTGTACTTTCATCCTATTATCTACATTCATTAATTAGTCAACACCTGCTCAACAAAACCTATACAACTTATTATAGAAAAAAGCCCTTCTCAAGATAAGAAATGGTGAATAAAATCACGATTATGATTTATCGCTTAGCTGGAGAACGAATAACTTTCTCTCAGATTTCGCGTTTCGATAAATCCAACGACATTCCCTTAAAAGAATGAGGTAATTTTATTTTATCGCATCCTTAATTTCCGTCTTTGATTTATTTGTAATTGCTTCGATGAAGGAGAAAGTTACGGGCTTAATAAAGATTCTTCATCTGAAGAGGTTTCTAATAATGATCGTTTCATTTTGTTTCATCTTTCGACATTGCTAGCTTTTCTATTATCAACTTTTTGAGTTTTTCCGAAAAAACTCGTAATTCTTTATTGTTTAAAATTTTGTCCGTTGTCCATTTGTTGTGCTAGTGTTATCCCCCCACACACGCGTGCTTCAAAATCGCTGTAATTTTTGTCAATGATTTTCCCGAAACTTGACAAAATACGTAGAAGTTTTTAGCAATGCTTTTTGCAGATATGAAAAATTTCAAATTTCAAATATCGTGTAAAAAATACAAAAAGTAATGTAGTAAACTGACAATTACCAGAATTATAGAACAAGGATGTGTTCCTTGGAAAACTTCCGAAACGCCAGATTTAGTGAATGAGCCTTGTGACGTTTGATTTATCAATCGTAATACACTCATAATGTGACTAGCTAGATTATGCGATACATTTACATCGAGGACTCGATAAACTAAGAAGTCGAGAGGAGAGAAGTTCATCGAGATAAACGATACGCCTGGGGAACTGTTACAAAAAGCTTCTAGGGGAGTGTAATACAGCGTAAAAAAATGTGTCCAGAAGGGTGCAGGGCATATACTCACCTCTTAAATTAATTAACAATAATAAGTGAGTGCCTATTTTATGACAACTAGATTTATAGACCTAACCTAACAAAGTCAAGAGCTGTTAGTTGTAAACAGGGGATTTAGTCAAGATAAACAACCTCTTTGCTGTCAGGACCTGCTGCTAAACAGATTCCTTTTCGATCAACATTTACATATTATAACATTATCAAAAACGGGATTCGCAATTTGTATAAAATTATAAGACTTTTCTTATCCATGACTGATTATGTAAGATATTTTTGATTTGACTTATATTATAAGCAATAAATTAGCTATAAAGAATGCAAGAAATAAATAATTCCCATCCAGATTCGATTAATAGATAGGAGAAATATGTCTATTGCTCTATAATTAGAAGAATTTATCGCCCCTCGTATAAAATCAATTTTAATTAACCATAAAAATGATCTCTCGATGTGTTTGTATAATGTTGTACGTTCGATTTGGATTTAGCGGGACTGTTTTATAAATTATGGCCGATAAAAAATTAAATTGCCGACATTAGATAGTTTGATGGGTAAAATATCAAATGCCATCCGCGGTAATAAGTCAGCCTTGAGAAATAATTGGCCATTATTCCGTAATTTATGTTAAATTATTGACGATTGATTGATTCGTTAAGGTAATATTTGTCATTAAATTTGATTGGGACTTCTAGTCGTTCATCAGGGCAAATTTGCCGTCATTTTAATTATCCATTATAGCCCGACCCAGTTTCTCCGAGTAACAGCCGAGTTACGACTGAAATTAAATTTATTGAAGCTTGTTTGGAACGGTAATATTTATTTTAATAAATACTTGACCGATAATAAGAAAATAATTTTTTATGGTGGTAAATACTTGAAATTAATATAAAAAATTCTTATATGGACATCACCTAATAAGGACTTCTATGTTTATTAATTTAGATATCACCTCATAATTTCCGCGCCCCCTGCGCGATTTTCTTCCACATAATACGTAATCTCTCCGAGTTGCGCTCCAGAAACTGTATGTTCCTTCGCGGTAGCCAAGGACGTTGAAGTTATACAGGATATTTTTCGCCTTTTAGTAATTTGAGGTCTTTATTAAGAAACTTTAACGCACTAACACGTTACAATGCGTTGGAACATGTCGATGGAACCATCTTTCTGGCAATCATACTGAGTTACCTGCCTATTTATTTTTACTGATTAGTGATTATACTATTTTTGAAATTGTATAATAATAGTTGAAAGAAAATTGGTTTAGGTAATTTCAATGGGATAATGATAATATGCTTCTAGAATACATATTTAAGTTGAATTTAATATCGAAATTCGTTTCAGTCCTTCGACATAATAGCATAATATTGTATCCTATACGTCTGTTTGTTCATTTGATTGGTCGCAAAGGAAATAGAATATTTCCTTCAGTCACGGGGAAAAGGCAAATAATTCATAATTTCATCGCCGGGGTAGTCAGTTGTCGTTTCACCAATAAAATGGAAGGAGCGTATTGTTTTTAGTAATTGAATGAGAAATCGATTTTAATGCCCCTTTTTCTGCACCATCGGAAAAACGTCGATTCGCATGAATTGGAGTTTCTGTATGAAATGGTTGTTTGGAGAGCTCTTTATTTTTATCTTCCTGTTTTCGGTCGGTTTTTTGATTTAATGAACGTTCCGAGTGGGAGTATTATTTTTTTACTTTAAGATCGTGTTGTATAGGAAAGAAGAGGCAGGATACATTATTTCCTATTTTTTTCTACTCCCAACCTTTAATCTGCATATTAAATATGAATCACCAGTGCTTTAATGGGTCTCATTAAGATACAAATTTTCATTAAAGCACTGGTCAAGCTATCCAATGGCAGAGGAGCATTTGCAATCGAATCGGTTCCTTTCCGCTCACAATCGGGTCGGCAAACCAACCGAAGTCACAGAGTTGTCATACTCACGACAAAAATTGCCTTGTGATATAAGTTCTGTATTTCTGAAAAAAAATTCTGAACGTTTATTTAATTTAGAACATAAGTAACATTCAAAGAAAATTTATCAAGATTTTATGTTGCCTTAATTAATTTGATAGGTAGGTATATCGTGTAAAAGATAGGAAGATAAAGTATTATATCATTCGTAGCGCTCCGTGATAGTATTCAAAGCGGCAACGCTGCGACCGTCGCGTTGCGCAGGTAAACAATATCGTAATTAATGGCTGTCAATGTTATTAAAATTATTAAATCTGAAAATCAAAGCGTAAAATTCGGAATTCGAACTTCGCATAATAAAAATTACGCAGTAGTGAGTAGTGCCCTTTAAACTTGATACTAAAACATGTCTCAGCAGAATAATCTTAGCGACGAAGAGAAAATTTGGTAATATGCGTAAACAAATAGCAACCTATCTTAACCTCAATGATCCGCAATTGTACACGGGTCATTGTTAAATTATATAATTTTTCAATCTTTTCTATGAAATAAAAAAGGGTCGTAGAAAAAATAGTGTATGGAACTCGCAGATAATGGCTATTAATACGCTCTTATGATGGTTAAGACACTCGCCTACGGCTCGTATCTTAACCATCATACTCGCGTATTAATAGCCTTCATTTTTTTTTCCAGCAAGACATCTCGCATAGGTCGGTAGGTATATTAAGTACTATGGATAATTAATGCTATACGATTTGCTGTAATAATGACCGTATATTTTACTTAATGACCATTAAAAAATGTACTTACTCCTCGATAATGAAATAAAGTGGAACTATTTATAATTCATTGGCAATTGCCTGTTATTAACTTAATTATGTATTATTAAAATAATGATAATGTTTATAATTTACAATGCTTTTCGAACATGTCAAGGTAATGCACGGATATATAATACAAGTACAAGGTACTTGGAGTCCGAGTAACTGTTAATCGACTTTTTTTATCCAACTTTCATCATTAGGTATTGATCTCGGAAGTTGATATTGTAGCCGAAGGGTCAAATTTCATTTCATATTTTTTACGCCCGTAAGGTCAGGTGAAAGAAAAATATTCAGGCCAGATGTTTTTTTTCTAAAAAAAGGCCTGCTGATTCCGGCTGTATTTTAATTTAAACAATAACTGTCCGTTCATTTTTGTTATTTTATCTCGGAATTTCGTGAAAATTTGCCCCGACTCGTTTTCATTTTTTTGCTCTGTTTTATCTTCACCGCCTACTGCTAGAAAAGCTTTTTTATGGTGACAGTTTCTAGTAGATTCGAGTTTTTTGAAAATAATTTTGTGACACCCTCACATACCTGATGATCTTCTGATATGTTTAAAAAAATTACAGTCGTCAGTTGTATTTTTGTATACAAAAACGCAGAAGGTTTTTATTCAGACGTCAAAGAAATCGTAAATTTTGTTTTTCACGGCTGTTTTGTATAGCCGCAATATTTCATCTCGCATATCAAGACTCCATAGCTATAAATCCTGTTCGTCCATTGCGGTGTTACCATGTTAAGTAGTAGTTGTAGAAAAGAAAAGAACAAATCAGCTTCCAGGGAAAAGCTATAAAACCACGGCCCAATCACTGAATGTTCATAGTAAAGCAACAGCAGCGAATCGATTTCTGCACGGGTATTTTAAAATTGGCAACGTCAATGGCGTTGACGGTCTCGAAGATGACACTTGGTATACTAGTCGAATTTACATTGATCCTAAAACAACTCACTTTTAAGAGTGTAGACGAACGGAAAACCCCGAGAGGCGCATGTAAAATTGTCTATAATAACTCTTTCAGAAAAACTCGTTGTGATGCTAACTCGAATTGTATAGAATATTAATGAAATGCTGACTGTGGACGTCACATTTAAGATCTTTTCGGAAAAAAGTCTGCGTTATTACAATTTTCAAGAAGAACAGGGGACAGAAAGAATACTAATATTGGCGCTAAAATCGTAACTTCGTGTCACTATTTTTTTTTTTAACGTGATAGCGTGTTTGTTTTCTGAAGTTTCGAGCCAAAGGCAAGAAAGTTTGTCAAGTCTGGAATCGAGTTCAACAAAACTTACCGGATTTGTGTCTTATCTATTTGACGAGTCACGCCGCCACTCGACATCAAAATAATTACTTTAAACCTTCCTGAATAGTTCCTCGAGTTCCCCGTGCTCATGCTAATTCTAACTGGCGAAATAATCCGATCCGAATAATTAACATGAAATTCGTGAAATTGCAACCTAATAAAAAATTTACAAGATTTTTTTATATGCGTGCGATTAACTCACGGAAAACTAGGCACGTGGTTTTTCAAAAAGGCATTATTATATTACTAGACATATCCCATAGTTGACAATTAAATTTGATTAATTGTTTCCTCCTAACTATAATGAGTTGCATCTCTCTATTTATACCGTGTGTCCCCGGATAGGTGAAACGACTCTTATAAAAGACAAAAATTTTTTGATTTTAATTTTAATTTTTTGGGGTTCAGCCCTGCTTGGCTAAAGAATAATTTCTAACAAAATTTTAGTTTTGAAAAATCAAGCATGCCTTGGAAATTTACAAGAAACCGGTTTTTCTGTTGAGTAAAGTGCCTTTTATGTGGCAAATACGACAAAATGTTATTTGAAAAAGTTGTTCAGAATCAACATTTAGATCCCTATACCAAATTTCAAAGTCATAGGTCAACTTTTATTTTTTTCATTTATTTTTATGTTAATTTCACCAATCAAAGAATTTCATCATATCATTTGTAACAATGACTGCCATGGAAAAACCAAATTGTACCCATAGCAATAGCCATTTGTCAATATCAGTCCTTGTTACAAATTAAATTCTTTGATTTGTGAAATAAACATAAAAGTAAATGTAAAAGATCAAAGTTGGCCTATGACTTTGAAATTTGGTATAGGGATCTAAATGTTGATTCTGAACAACTTTTTCAAATAACATTTTGTCGTATTTGCCACATAAAAGGCACTTTACTCAACAGAAAAACCGGTTTCTTGGAAATTTCCAAGGCATGCTTGATTTTTCAAAACTAAAATTTTGTTAGAAATTATTCTTTAGCCAAGCAGGGCCGAACCTCAAAAAATTAAAATTGAAATCAAAAAATTTTTGTCTTTTATAAGAGTCGTTTCACCTATCCGGGGACACACGGTATAACAGCATCTATAGGTGAGCAAACAATGCAGAGTTGTACCTCGGACCAGTAAAGATTTCAATTCAATTAACTTGTTGTCGATAAGGAAGGAATCACCAACACCAAAAACAATCACAACTGACAACGTTTCCAGCTAATTTTTTCGGCTAATTTTTTACAATAATAACATTCAGCTATTTGTTCGAAAGCGTTGTTGCCGACACTCTGAACTTTCTGGATACTCTGGAAATTTCTGGACTTGTCGTTAAGTTCGTTATTACAACTAATGATGATAATAATAATATATTGGTACGATTTTTAGGGATAGAGACAGAACACCATCATCAGCACCAGAGAATCAATTTTAATTACAAAAAACTCATAAACCTTGAACGCAGGTAGGTAATTCATTACAATAAGTGATAGTGTCAGTGATGATTATTGATTTTGGAATTAGGTTATTTAAAAAAATGACCTAATTATGTAGTAGTTTGTTGGGTCGGTAAAAAAAGTCATTTGTCTGAATGTTTTCGTTGCTTTACTTATAGCAGTGTAAGAAAAAAGCAATTAAGTATTAATATTGACTCCGTTACCGACGTCTCGACGTCGGGAGTAGTCTTCCTGAACAGTTTCCGCGGTCATTGGTGACGGTTCTCACAAAGAGTTCGGGTTACCTTCTTGGCTCTTTAATTCTTTTGTTATAAAAAGATAAGGGGAAAGATCATCGACGAGTGACTTTGAGAAAATGTTGAGGAGAAAAAAAGTTCGTCTATGGATACGGAAAAATCGTCTGCGAAAAAAAGTAAGAAGATTATTGAATTCTTGTTAATTATTTTTGTTTTTAATTAATTGACGGTGTATTTTTTGTAAATAAGAATTTATATATTCGGAATACACGAGATATTCTATGCATAAAACAGTAGACTATTCTGTTCGACTTTCCATGAATAGTGATACGTAATCACGGTTACTTGCTGTAACTGTTATTCATTTGTAAGTTATTTCAAAAACTGTAATTTTACTGCCAGTTGTTAGTCTAAAATCATCGGTATTTCATCCGTAATTCTGAATCCTTCAGTAGATATGCGTCAAATAGTCGTAAACAGCGTTTCTCGCACACGGGTTGTCGCTATTCCATTGCTCGGTTAGTTCATCAATAACTCCTGACCTGGTTGTCCGGTTACACAATTACACAAAGTAATGTTCAATTAATATGTCAATCATTTCAATGATTTATAATAATAGGGTAACATTATTTTGTTGTCTTTTTTGTTTAAATTAATTTGGTTAATTTTATAAAATCGAAAAACGAGGGACACGCGGGAGCGGACACCTTCAGCAGCCTCCGGAAGCTAGTGTAGTTCGGGCAAAAACTTTTATAGTTGAAAGTTATTATTTTCCTAATGGGAGTAAACTTAATGGAAGTCGGATGATGTTCTCTTTAGATAAATGTCTTCAAATGCTGTGGTGCCCCCCCCCTCCAATAACAGAGAAAAAATCGAGAAAAAGTCAGTTAACTGGCAGGTCTTGGAGTGCCCCAAAGATAAAGTTTAAATCGCTCGAATTTATGGAAATTCTCTCGTTCTAGTCGAAGTATTACCCAATTCCCAATTGGCAGGTAAAATTTTGTTTCACACCAGTTTTCGGCAATTCTTTTTTCTACGGTAGCATGGTTTCCGATATCATGTAGGTCAACTCCCAGAATTACAGAACAATAATGTGTTTGTTGGAACTGTGATGGATAGGTATCATGGACCAGTTGAGATTATTAGCAAGGAAATCTTACTTTCAATAAGTAAATATTTTACAGTTGAATTAACTATCTTGTTATGGAAACAAGTAGTATTTGTAACATTAGACTGACACAGATAAATAATGTTTAATAACAAAACGGTAACTCTGCCCGGTACCGACCTTGCAATAATGCTGACTAAGGGTAAGTATTACTAGTCAACGAATTATTAGATACAGACAACCGTCGTTATGTAGTGTTTAAGTTTTGTGCAATAAACCAATGGAAAACCCAATCTCCTTTAATTATCCTGCTACCCAATAACAACCCTAACAATACCAGTTTACCACATGGCGAGCCTGCTTGTTTACCACATGGCGATCATGGTTTTTTATCACATGGCGACCCTACCAGTTTACTACTTGTTTATCACAGAACATTTCCCAAGTACCCGATTTAGTCAATGAACCTTGTGGCGATCGACTTATCAATCATAATACACCCAGGTTACTCTTCAATGCATCCGATTTAATCGAAGTATATGCAATTTGTACAAACACTCCAGCTAATTTTCTTCCAGGAAGTTATAGAGGAGGTTCTTCGCTTGAATTAGTTCCTAATTGGGATAAAGAATATCAATTTGCGGTGTATGAATCAACGATTTTAATTAAGCGAAGAATCGTGTTCAATGTACAATAGATTCCAATAATTTATTCAATTATTGTGCGATTAATATCTACCTACCTACAAAACGTTTTACCTACTTTTTATGCAATCGTTCGTTGTTACAGCAATTATTATAATTAGTTATTGTCTAGCGAGTATTTTTGATCTTTCCTGTTGAGCATAATACCCATACATAATTGAAACGAGCAGGTGCGCTAATGCGAATCGTGGTTTCGATGTCGTTGAAAACAATGTCTCAACTAATTGGATTTTACACCCAGAGCCAGTTCAATTTTTTCATCTCAATAATAAACGTTGACCGTCAGTCAGTGGAAAGGAGTAAAATAGTCGTAAAACAATGGAGCCCCGGCTGCGCAGGAACGTAGGAACATGAAGTCGGTCGGTGTGGTTTATTGCTGCCGTTTTTAATGCCATAAACATGTTTACTGCTTGCTTGTTGCGTTTCTATTGATATACACAAGTATTGTCTTTTGCCCCGTCTCGCGTGTACGTATGTACCTACTCAATTGCATTATCGTAAAATCAACCTGTCCCGTCGTAAACTAGACATAAAACAGGAGATATGAACGACATTGTGTTTATTTATTTTTTTGCATTTATCTACATATCAAAATCTGGCACTGTTCTTCGTTATTGTGAAACGTGCATATTTTAATTTCGGGTAATATTATGTAATTAGAAAGAAAAATCCCGTTACAAAATTGGCGCCCAACGTGAAATACGAGCTAGCTCCGGACAAGATCAACTAGAATATCGAAGAGACTCATGCCAGACATCGGCAGCATTTTCCATTTACCAGAAGCGAAAAAGAAATAGACATATGAGGTCTTTTTCTTCCCAATCGAACCGGGTGAAGAAAATTGGCGCCCAACGTGGAATTCACAAACAGGAAAAATACTTATTTTTCTTCTAAAGAGAACAGTTTAGGAATATTTATTTAACTTTACCTTGGTTTTACCTGTTTGTATTAAAAAATAAAAATAAAAATTTTCGCAGGTAGAGGGCGCATTTTTTATATAAACAGGTAAAACCAAGGTCAAGTTAATTAAATATTCTTATTGGTTTTTTATGAAGGTAACTTTGAGGTCATGTAACTTCGTAAATAATTGATACTTGCCGCGAGAACCGGCTACGGGGGTGGTATTATATTAGGGTCAACTCAGATTAGCTAATTGAAATAATTTTGATGAATGGATTTAATTTTCTTGCAAGAGCTTGTTGTAAGGTGAAAAACAATTTCTTGGATGAAGAGGTTCTAGAGAAACCCCTTGTAAAAGGTGTACATAAAGAATTTGATGTGAAAGGATTTCTAATCAGCGTTTTCGTTCGTTAGGCTTTCTATTGCAGGTTTTATTATGAAAAAACGTTCTTTGTCTAAATTTTGAGTGCGTGAATGTGGTGAAGAATGGGAATGGAGCGAGGAAAATGGGCGTTTTTTAAGAGAATTTTTACGTTATCTTGACCTAATAACGCGACCGAAAATTTACATATACCTAGTCAGGTGTTAATCTCAATATTATGTTGGTCATATCCGCAAGTAGCACCGTACACACCGTAGGTACGTCATAGCCACTGCCAGGTGGAATATTATCCTTTCCATTTAAGAATTTTGATTAATTTAATGAAAAATTATGTGCGTGTTTTTTGTTTAGAGCGTGTAATTAAATGTCATTTATAAATTGTTTTCAATTAATTATATTCGAGCTCGATATGTTGCGTAATTTCTACGCGAAATTATTATTAATTAATACGAATTAATACGAATAACTGTGTATCGTCATTAAATATTTTAATGAATTCCATAAATCAAGTTGCTATTTTTAATCACTTATCTGGTTTCCATAATAATTCTGCAACTGACCCGAATCAATCGATTGTTTCTTTCTACGTTTCTGTTGCGTAACAAGAGTAAATGTCATGAGGAAGTCATGAGCATCTACGAGAAAGCAGTATCGCTTTGAGATTCTCGATCAAGTTGTTAGAATAAGGAAGAACGAGGGCGATATGGACAGGCAATAACTGAAAAATTATTATATTAAATCAGTCAATTTCTGTGCAAACACAAATTCGATGCCTGATGGTTTATTACAATATAATTGGATAGATTTTTTTAAGGCGCCCCACGTTGGGCGCCAATTTATAACGTTCCATTCTACCCCCCGAGCAGATTTAGGGAAGACAGAAAATGCTTTTTAGCAGTCAGCTAGAAGTTAAATTTCCTGCAATAACCACATGTGATAGCTCATGCTGGTGCTGGTGTATGCTTCCCCAGGTCCAGAGTCCAAAAAGGGGGGCGAGCTCCTCCTGAAAGTTGGACGGGTTGTTTTAGTTGGACATTCCGATATTTATAATTAAACGAAGAAAATAATGGATGATATTGTAGAGTGTTCTGTAAAATGATTGTATATGTACAATGAGCTCAAAAATAGCCGCTACGAAAATAATTGATTAAATAAAAAGGTAACGACCTGGAACGGTTACCGGAGGTGTCAAACGAACCGTTAAAGATAGTTTGTTTTTTTTAAGATTAAGTAAACTGCAAGGGTGTATTAATTCTACACTACTTACTACTTGTAGTCCCTAGTCTTTTTTAGTGGAAACAGGGTGTGCGATCCCAACGACCGGCTTGCGCGTGGGCGATTAAAAATTATAATAATTAGTGCGTAAATTATGATAAATTAGGATAACAATAGCAAAGAGAAAGTGCACTTACGATTTATCCAGATGCTGCACTGCACAAGTAATTAATGGAAGAGCAATTCTTCAGACGGTTTATTAAATTAAAAGTCGCTGCGAGATGGGCGTTGGGTTGACTGTTGGCTCTCCCTTCACCCTTGGCGCTGTCTTCCACCAACTCGGATTCGGTTGCCCGTGGGTTTTAACGGTATGCAACCCATCATCTTCCATTTCATTTCCCAAGAAAGCGTACACTTCTAGGTGGGAGTGGTTGGAGGGGACATGTGAGGGAGTAATCTTAGAGGAATCCCTGTTAATTAGAAATATGGGACGAAACACAGGGAATAATTAATAAAATATAATTTCAATAGAGTTCACTTTGAGACCATTTTGTAGTTGAATCATTCCAGTGGATTTGAATATAAATATTGGTCCGTTGACCAATGAGAGCGCAGCGTTAATGTTATCATAATGTATTTTAGATCGAAATTTACATCTAAATTTATTTACACGGTGTTTAGGTTATGTATTTATTTAGAACGGGTGCAGGGTAAATATATGTTTCACATTCTGAACGTGACTGCATTTTTTTGCTCTAATAACAGCTCCCAATTACTTCAGATTATATCTTATATCCAGGCATGAATAAATTAATTTAAATTACATTACCTTATTTGCATGGATTTTTTTATACTAATAATTATTATTTTTTGTTTCAGGTATGTAAATTTATTTGCTGTGAAATTTCCGGTCACGTCGCTGTAAGTATACTTAATAACTTACCTTCTGCATATTATATTTCTTGTTCCGAAAAGGTATTAGTAGAGTTGCAAGTGCAAGTCGTAATAAGTATACATTTAAAAAAATATGATTGGTTCATTTCATTGTAATCACGAATGAACGTGATAATTTACAGTTCAAACACTGGTGACCTACAAATTATTATTAGTTTACTTAATCTTCGTTTAATTTTTAATGTACCATGAGGATTTCGAGCGGGTATACAGAATGCAGATACGGTAAAAGCTATGTTAACGAAGTATGTAATTACATTCTCATGATAAAAAAGTTTTTATATTCCGCAAGCAGGGTCGGATTTAATTATTGTTTTATTTGTTTTTGCCACTGACGGTTATTATTTGGTTTCGTATTTTTTGTCTGTGGTTATTATTGTGGAGAGAAAAGCTGATAATTATTTTTGCAATAATAAAAGGCATTTTTTCCTTGTCAGCTTAACGTTTTGTTGACATGTAAACTATTTTCACAAAAGGGCAAAGTCTACTTATTATAATCGCCTTACATCTTTGCATTATGCTACACATATATTAAAAGAAATAAGTTGTTTCTCAATTAGCCAGAAGTCAGATGGACTCAAAAATTGCTGAATTAAAAAAAGCTGATATTAATCTATTGATTATTAATGGGAAACAATCTGGTTTAATTGACCAATTTCAATTTAATCAGTCAGCTATTTGTTGCCCATATTCTCGACAATTAGGTAATTGCGTTGTATAATCCATTCGAGTAGTTTTCCCTTGCCTTGCACAACAACAGTCCACCTCGTATACGTACATATTTTTTCGTCGCAGTTTCATCACTCTTTCATCAATTCAATGCGTTCTGCTCCAGAAAAACGGGAAATTTCCTCTCGAAAAACGACCCGTGCATTCATTCGATCCCCCATACAGTCCGACTCGAATACCAGACTAAATTCCCGCTAATGATTCATTAAAGCTTCCTCGTGGTTCGTGGTGGCTTTTCAATACACCAGATCTAATTTGTCTCTGCTGCTGCTGCTGCTGCTGCTGCTGTTGGAAGGATTTTAACGTTGACAGCCATTATCAGGCCGCACCTCGGCATGATTTATTTCCAGTTCTGTCTCCATTTCTCACCGCCAGTGCATCAATCAGGGACGGGCCGGCGACTGAATCGCTGCCGCCGACATTGACAAGTGACAAGCGCAGTGTTTTATCTGTCAGTTGTGACGGGTGTTCAGTATTCAGTAGATATAAGCGCCCCCCGTGATTGCTCGACAGCCGTTTTGCCGTTGTTTCGGTACATTTCCGGAAGTGTTTTATTATGTTGACTTTGCCATCGGTGTAATTGGTCAAAATTGTGTTTTGATTGTAAAATTCGGGTGTGAAGTATTATTCGGAAGAATTATTTTTTTTATGCCATTGTTATATTTTGGTCTGTTTCTTGATACAGTAAACATTTGGTTGGGGACAAATCTATAGACAGACTCATTAAAATATTTGCACATGGTGTCAAATCTTTTTATCGGCAATGTAATGTCAAAGATGGCGGTGAATAAAAAAATAAACGAAACAGCGAAAATACGGCTTGTCATGCAGTTAACCACATAAACAGGGAATGCCAAGTCATAGTGGAGCTGGATAGGATCTTTTTTATCTAAATCAAGATAATCCATCTTTCACGCAAATGACTTGGTTATTTTATGGTCTTTTACTGGCGGCCTTTGTTTTTTGCTTTAAATTAAATTGTAATTTAATTTTGTCGTTACGTAAGTTTACTTTACAAAAGGTATTATTTCGTAGTTAGAAGACGCATTAAAGTTCATTAAAAGCGCATTAGCTGTATTCTGTGTTCACTTGAATTGTTTAAAATAATAGGTGGCATTACTTTATAAATTTTACATGGAGGAGGATTTCCTGGTCTGGTACGTCATCTCCTCCACTGCAGTTGTTTATACCCATCATTAATTTAATATATTATGCGAGCGCATATTTTTATCACAGCTGTAGAATTAATAATTTCTCTAATTATTATTATAACTGGCATTTAATTAAATTGGTTTCATAATTTATGCTAATATCCCTCGCACCATTATAATACCTATAATATACATAATTAAAATTATAATAAGTATAATAATTACAATAAGGAAATATTGATGTTAATAATAATTATTATTAAACGCAATAATTATATGTTAGATAAAATTGTATAATTATTAAATAGTATATTATTTTATACGGAGGGAAAGTGACACTTTTCATGGCGCGCTCGTGTTTATCAGCCGAACGAAGTGAGGCTGATAATAGAGAGCAAGCCATGAAAAGTCACTTTTCCTCCAAATAAAATATACTATTTTTTCTTCAAACGTGTGGGCAAATTTAAGCAAGAACATCATTTTTAATTATTGAAGGAAAGCGAATTTTCAAAAGGTTTGGACTGGTATTATAAGTAGGTGAGTATGGAGTATGGGCTGCTTCTATAGAAACGCGGCGCTGTCAAATTGGTACTGTCATCAACGTCAGTGAACATCGAGAAATTATTATTGAGATTATTAAAGAAAAATAATAAAATAATAATTATGTAACTAAACTACTAATCATCGCAAAATCAAAATTAAAAACGTTATAAAAGTTTGTAAGTAAGTTATAAAATTAATGATAACATCTACCTACCTCTTGCTAGACCCTGCTTGGTCAATTTTTTCATTTTCTGTTAATGATGATGCCAGTCAGTCAGAAGTTGAATGTTAAATGTAGGTCATTGTAGGTAGGTATAACTGCGTGCACTAATACCTACCTAATAATAAAAATATAAGATGTTGGATTCCTTTATGTACCTAGGTATATGGTTATAATTATTATCCTTGTGTTCAATATTCAAATTTCAATACGGAATAATAATTATTTTTGTTTACCTCGCAATAACCCAACTTTTTTTCTGACGTTTGAGCCGACTGAGCCGAGCACGAGCTCGACTCGACTGAAGCCGACTGTCGACCGTCCGGCTTCGGGTATAATTATGACGTTTCACAGAATTACTTCGTTTCGGTGTAGATTTTCCAAAGATTATGTTTGATTAATACCAAATTCCTTTTAACCTTATTAGATAATAATAAACTAGAGAGTTTTCATATCTTAGGTTGAATTTTATTGATGAATATACGGGCCTACATTAATAAAATTTCAATAGTTGATTCTTAATACAGGTAGCTATGTGTTTGTATGTTGATGTTGCTATGGCACCACTTTAGCTCCGGCGGAGGTAAAGTGTTGCTTGGCAACACTTTAGCTCCGGCGGAGGAAAAGTGAAACTTTGAGACCGGCTACTGAGTCGAGTAATGTCTGATTTACTGACGTTTGAAGAAAAAAAATATTTCTCGTTTATTCAACGACTTGTATTAATTCATATTAATTAGATGTTTTTTTTATTGCACAAAACACGACATGAATAATTCAATATAATCGAATGAATTTGCATTTCTAATAAATAAATGCATGCTGTTTTATTTCTAATTATAATTTTTTATCGAGCAGGCAGTCATTAAATTTAAATTTACTGTTAAAAAAAATAGACGTTAATAATTATTAAAGGCATAATATTATAAACACTGGAACATGAGATATGTTTAGCTAAAAAAACGAAGGCTTTCATGGATTAGATTTTTTTTTCAAACTTACCTTGCCTGTTGCAATTTGCAAACATATTAAATGACGCGGAAGATGTTTCATGATTGAATCAAAACGTTCGAAAGAAATTATTTAAAAAAATCGAAATAAGGAAGCTTATTTGAAGTATAATAATTAAATTGATTTTATCTGGTTGCAGCAGGTGATCATGAATGTTTGTAAGTAAGTTTTAGCCCTATAATCCGAATCCACCCCTATATGCCATTGAGGGGTGCAATTTTTTTATTAATGAAAAGCTTACAGCTTTAAAAAAACATGTTTAGAAACAAAGTCCTTAATTTTTGAGGGGGGAGAGAGACTGATGCATTTTCTCTCTAGAATGATTTAATTTTGATTATGGACTTTTTATCATTACATTTTAAAGCCCACTCTGAATACCTAGTGCGGCCATTTTGAAAACATTTTCATTGAATTTTTTGCGTTCATTGAAAAGAAATTGTTCAGGATTATTAGTTTCCGATTTATGGCTCCGCCCTTAACTGATCACCTGTATAATAACGAATATATACAGGGTGTATCATAAATATAACGACAAACATTGTCCAAAAAGGGTTCGTTTTTGAGATAGACGCCCGTGTTCATAAACGATAATTTCATAAATAATTACGTAATAATTATCTCCATCTCATTCTAATGCATGAAACAGAGTATCTCCATCCCATTTATTTGATTTCTTTCGAGATAATATATTTATACAGGGCAGGAATGCTTTGTGAATACGGGCAAGAGGGTGTTAAAATTAAAAAAAAAAAAACAGTTTTTAGTAACTCGCGTGTGAATTTGAACTGATTTTGATTGAAACAAAGTTCTTTAATTTAGCTATTTCAGGCTTTTTAGATGTTTTCCAGTGGCGTAGATATTCAGGATTGGCATCACTTTTCCCTCCCTTTTATTTTGGAAATACACAAACGTTATTCAATAGACCATTCTGTATGTAGTATGAATGTAATTTAGAACAAAAAAGTGTTCTAATTTTTTTTTTATTGTTTTTATTTGAAGTTTCTTAAATCAATGCCACTAATCACTAAGAATAATAATATGCATAAAAATTTTAGTCAGAAAACGTATAATGAAATCAATGTAAATGGCCCAAAATTACCGTAAAAAATTCAAATATCTCAAAAATGGTGCTCCGTTTGTGTTGTGATTTAATTTTTAAGACCAAAATCAAGGCAAAAAAAAATAATAGTGCACTCACCTTGGAGAGAGGATACCAATCGCTGGAATTCTCTGAGTGCTGATGTCACATCCGATTAGGCGCTAATCACTTTAATTACCGGTTAATGAGTTGATCGATTTAATTTAATTAGAGTGATTTAGATTGAGTTTTGAGTTATTCATGAAGGACCGTAGCAGAACCGACCTGAATGAGCGATGTCTGTGTCTCGACCAGAGTGACCAGACGAATGTCCGATTTTCTTCGTGAAAACGGGGATGAGGGTGGCAGGAGAAGGAGGGATGGTAAATGCACCTGCTTGCTTGCGTTGGTTTTAATTTTACGCAAAGATTAGGATTATTGCATGCAACCAACTTTTCAGGTACTACCCCTAAAAGTTTGTCGGTTGTCGGTATATTTATGATACACGCTGTACATAAAAACAAATTCTGGCGGTTATAATACCTAATCATAAAATAATTTAAATAGAAAACTCAAAGAAAAAGATAATTTCACAAAACCTTTGGAAAAAAAATATGAAAAAGCTCTTAGTTTATGAAAACGAGCCGACATTTTCAAAATATGAATCCAATAAAATTATTTAACCTTACCTTACTTTTACCTTACCTTTTACTTTACCTTTAACGTTACCGAGGGCAAGGTAAATTTTTTTTACCTCATTTACTGATTTAGGGGTAAATTTTAGTCTGAAAATGTCCGTCAAGTTTGTTTTTAAAGATTTTTTTCCCAATTTAACTGTTTTGAAAGTTCTAAATCCCTTGTTATGCTTTTAGGACCCATTCTCTTATAAGAACATTATTTCTATATTTTATCAGAACTATCGCCCTCTGAATTTTGACATCATTTCAATGACACTTTGTACGAGCTGCAGCCTTCTGTCATTTGTTGCAAAATTTGGTTTCTGGAAGTTTTCCCTAATTGTTTCAATCTTGATACAGATCTAGTCAAAAAATAACAAGACCCAAGTTACAAAAGTCGTAGAGATGAATCAAACTCTTATGGTATAAATTCACAGTTAAATCTACTTTCTAAAAAGATGACAAAGCGGAAATTGAGGAACCGTTAAGTCAAATTTTGTCGAAGACAATGAAGAATCGAAAAAACTAATTTTACTAAAATATAGGGTGTTCCTAAATACCAGGTACTGAATGGTACTAAATACCAAGTCTGACGTACTATGATACAATAATTCAACTTGAATTTCCATGCACAACAAAAATGCGTTCACATTTGTGTGGCCTCAACTGGTAGGTACCTAATTCTTTGACTTATTTCTGTGACTAAAAATTCATATAAACCTAGGCCTCCAAAAGCTTCGTTGGCGATCTACAGGGTGTTGAAATTTCTTTTTTTTTCCTTTATAGTTCCTACAGTTATCAAACTTTAGTCAATTCCCACTATTCATTTCTACATTTTTCCTTTTATTTTTCACTTGCTATTCAATCCCGATGTCCTTTCGCAACCCTTCCTGTTGCGTATAGACCACTGTTAAGATGCATCGAATGTTCGTTGGATTGTATAATCACAACTCCTGTACCTGTACCAGGAGTGAGCAAATGGTTGAAGGAAAGGAAAAGGAGAAATCCTGCACTCTAGGCATGGCATGGCTCAGCTCAGATTCAGAATCGAGATTAGAGACGTTCCGCAACGAGAGTGTCTAGACGCGGCTTCCCGTGTCACTTAAACGCAGCATTTTCACAATCGCATTTTTAACTGTATATCATCCGCACCCGCAATTAATCGTATCGCAGTGAACCCGCAAGGATATTAAATAGTTAAATGGGCCATGACCCCTGAAAAAAACATTCCCTGTATTCCCATAACCATTTGACATGCGCATGCCCAATGATTTAAAAGCTCTACAACGGGAGCTATTAAGATTTTTTTATTTCAACACTCATAATGTACCTGGTGTTTGGGTACATACTGAAATTTCAAGTTTCGAGTGTGCCATTTTTATATTTTTTGTCTGATTTTTTGCATGTTTTTTATGCAAATCTGGTCTAAAAGTAACAAGACAAAATTTATAGCTTCTATCTCAACAACAGGACTTATATCGCTTATATTTTATGATCCTTTCGTGGTGGCTGATCCAATCAATAATTTATTGTCCTGATTGTAATATTTATTTTGATGATTTATAACAATAATAAAAATTACAACTACCTACATAATTATTTTTAGCACTTACCTAATGTACCTACCTACCTACCTGCTGCCTACTTGCTTCGATTCGAAAATTCGAAATTGTTTTATATCGTCCTTGAACCTTCAATAATAATAGGTCTCGAGTATTCGAGTATGTCAAAATAGTGTTACCGTGTTGCACCAGAGCTGAAAAAAAAATTAGCCACCATCTCCTACTTGCTTTCCTACAGATTTCTCTTTCGCTCCTACCCCGGCCGCCGATCATAAAATCGCGGGATTCCCTTAAATCCGCGCCCGGCGTCCCAGCCGATCCCATCATGGACGAGCTGTCGGAATCTCCCGCGAATCCCGCCGGGTACACTCTACGCCAGGATTTGCATCCGACTTTGAACGAGCGACTCCTTTGTATCCTGCCAGGGAGGATAAAATCCTGCTCCTTGTAGTAGTAGAGTGTATAATAGTAGTACGTGTCTTGCCTGGGTCGCAGGAGTGACCCCCGCGAGCCTGCGCGATCCTTCCATCCGGCAGTCGACGACTCCTACTCCGACTCCATAGTTGCCTGTTTGCCGGACGGGGACGGCGGCCGCCACGCCACGCCAGTCACGCTCTTGCTCCGACGACGCGAGGTACGTGAACCTCGTCGCATGTGTGTTTGCACTGCTGCTAAAACAGCTGAACTTTGTTGTTACGTCGTTACGGTGTCGGGGATTTGATTTGACAGCGCGCGTCAAAACAACCCCCGCCGGTTTCAAGGATCAGGATCTCCTGGTTTATGTTTACGTATAGTGAAGGGTAACGTGTGCTGCAAAAGGATTAACATACACAAGGATAATAATATCTAATTATTGTGTGAATTGTGGAGGATGTTTCTTTGGAGATTCTTTTAATATTGGTAGAAAGAATATTATAATAATATGCGACTCCGCGGAAGAGGACGATAAAAGTGTTCTAGTGTTCAGTGGCTCGCGAAAAAGTGTTCTGCAGCCGACCCAGCGAGACTACGAACGACGTGGTGTTTTCGTATTGTTTTGTTTTTTAATCGATAACCTGGGCCTTTTTAAAGCGGTAGGTTGTCAGTTGTTGTTGTGTTAGTGTTGGTGGTGGCGGTGGCTCGCGTTGCGATTAAGGAGTGTTTCGAGGTGTTCTTTTTTTGCTGCGAGGGAAAGCTGTTGCGAATTTATCGTGTCATGAATGAATATACCTACCTACCTAATATGGGCCGACTGTACCATTTAATAATAATAATTGTTGTACTGGAGTGGAGATAGTTGTTACACTACTTGATTATTTAACATATGTTTATCATTACACTTATATCAACAACGTTTCATGGTGTTTATCGCAGATTTATGTGTGTAATTGATTTTTTTAGGGGGTAGAAAGTAAAAAGCAGGACCCTTATTTGTTTTGTCCATATGTCTGTCTGTCTAACTGGTTATAGGTATAATTATAATGTAGAGTACCTAAATCTGATAATCTAGAGATAGTGGAATTTGTGGGGGGAAAATTGAAATGGGGTGGAAATTGGATACTTTATAAAAGGGGATCTGGTCTAAAAGGTACTCGTATGGTTCAAGTGGTTCAATTAAATTTCAAAGAGGTGTAGCTTATCTAAATATTTAAGATCTGGTACAATGAAAAAAAAAAATTCTTTTGGAGAATGGTCAAAATAGTGCGCGTATCCTGTTGAAAAACCCTTTGAAACTTGAGTTAACCTAAATTTAATTTATCGCCCTGTTCTACGTATATCAAGGGGGTGTAATGAATATTTACGGTACAAGTGAGATAAGGGCCCTATTAACAAACGCTTATGTTTGGATAATCCAACAATAATGCAGGTACAATTTACGGAGAATAAACTTTCCCGATCGGGTAAAGAAAATTTTTAATTTGCCATTAATTTATGTATCAATAAGATCACCAAAATGACATGCACGTGAGCAGTCTCGGTTTTTTTTTCAAGTGTCAATTTTATTTTAAATAATAATGAAAACAAAATATTATGGTGATTTATAAAAAATTCGCCAAAAGGTTCATTTTTTAAATTTTTTCTCCCTGTATAGCAACATTATCAACTCTGGTACTTTTTTTTACCTAAGTATTTTTATTCAAATTTTGCCAAACTCGTTCAGAATTACTTCTTTATACCCGCATATAACTTTTTTTTTCAATATTTTGAAGTCTAATTGGTATTCTCGGTATACCTTTACGGTTTTTCTTTGAAAAATAAAAAAATCGTAAAAAATGCAATCAAAAACTGTTTTTAAGTTGAATTATCGTGTGTCCTGAAATGCACCGTTTTTGAGATACAGGGTGTCAAAAAATAGAATTTTTCCAGTTTTTCGAAGATATCTCAAGAACCGTATAAGGCACAGAGCTCAGTTTTTTTTCATGAACCATTTGGGGAGATCTCGTGAATTAGAGGTTTTTGCCCTTAATTTTCCGACACGTGTTTTTAAACACCTTAAGCGAGTTTTTCATCGTAAATGGTAGTTTTTTCACGAAAACGGCTCACGTTAGCAATTTTAACCAGGAGTTGGTACATACATACTTACCTTTTTTGTGTAAAAAATTATTGGCGGATGATTGCGTTTTTAAAATGTCAATTTGCCCAATGTCGTAGATATTAGGGGCGAAAAACTCGTGCAACCCTCAAATCTCTACCACTGACATAGGTATGAAAAAAAATTACCTTTAAAAAGGTATAGCTATGTACGAAAGTTGAGTTCTGTATCTTATACTTTTCCCGCGAGATATCTTCAAAAAACTGGAAATATATTTTTTTCACCCTGTATTCACCCTGTAATCTGTGCATTTTCGAACACACGTTAACGAGAATTTTTTTTGTATATTTTTTACCTTTTTTTCGCAATATTAAAGATACACCCTGTATGTTATTCACAAACTTATTTTTATTGTCTCCCTCGACGGAAAACTTTCGAAAAAGGCGAAAAATTACAAGCAATGGAGGGAAAGGGAGACTAGAGTTTTAAACAAAACTTGTAAAAATAACGGGCTTTTAGTAAGTACCTAAGTACCTACATAGCGGAATACAATAAATACAATAAATCGATTTAAAAAGTAATCCTCGAAAAATCGTTAATTATTACTGCATTTTTGCGTATTATCTTTCATTGACTTGCGTCATTCAGATTTTACCGAGGATTTTACTGTTAAAAAAGATGCAGAATTCAAAGGTTAAAACACCTCGTAAAAGACAAAAATTATATTTGAATTAATTTTGATAATGAAAAAGGTATTGTAAATTTCTAAACGAAAATAATAATGATTACAGGGCGGCCTAACGAAAACGCGAGCGAAAACGTAATTGACCTGTTTCGAATTTTTTTGCATACATCTCCAGTTTCCAAGTTCTTGGGCCATCCTGTATATAAAAGATAAGCTTGACGGGAATTTTGTAAAAGTTAGGTGGAATTTGAAAACCTACTAAAAAAGAATTGGAAAAATGGAAAATATGTAAAACTTATTAGTTTAGACATATTATAAATTTGGAAATTGGAAGTTGGTAGTTAAAGTTTGAGTGAAAAATTAGAAAACACAATTTTTTCTCATTAAAAAAATCTCATTGTTGAGTTTTTTTTTTTTTACTGGACAAAAATGTCTACATACAGGGTAAGTCATTGATATGGGAAAGCTCGATTGCACCTACACCATTAAAGATATCGAAATGAACCAAAAAGTGCTGTAAATGGGAGGGTAAAGTGCAGTTTGTAAAATTATTTTCAGATACACAGGATGGCCCAATATCGCTGTACGCCATACAACTTTGTTATTTTAAATAGGACACCCTCTATATTATTACATTTTCATATTGTTAGAGAAAAGTAAAAAAGAATGGTTTGTAAAGTTGAAGTTTGTAATGAGCAATTTATGAGTTATAAACAAATGAAAATCGCGATTTTCCATTTTCAAAGCAGCTTATATTGAAAACGGGTCGAGATATGGAAAAACGGTTTACATGTCCCTATCTTAATTTTTAATTTGGTATCCTATCATGTAGCTGAAATTTTTATACCGGGTGATGAAAATAATCAAATTTTTTACCACTCTGTATAAAAATTTCATCCATCCAATAGGATACCGCTTGAAAAGTTAAGATAGGAACATGTAAACCGTTTTTCCATATCTCGAGCCGTTTTCAATATAAGCTGCTTTGAAAATGGAAAATCGCGATTTTCTTTTGTTTAAAACTCATAAATCGCTCATTACAAACTTCAACTTTACAAACCATTCTTTTTGACTTTTCTCAAGCAATATGCAAATGTAATAATATAGAGGGTGTCCTATTTAAAATAACAAAGTTGTATGGCGTACAGCGATATTGGGCCATCCTGTGTATCTGAAAATAATTTTACAAACTGCACTTTACCCTCCCATTTACAGCACTTTTTGGTTCATTTCGATATCTTTAATGGTGTAGGTGCAATCGAGCTTTCCCATATCAATGACTTACCCTGTATAATAGGTAGTATAGGTACCTACCTAATAATCGAGGTAATAGGTAATAGACAGACAAAACATTTTATAACGTTAATAAGTATATCCTCTACCAGCGGGAGTAATAATATACTACTTATAACATAAAAAACCTAATATCACAAGGAGAAATTTTGTGTTAGAATGACATCAACAATAATATTAAGTAATTATGCTAAACGTCATAATTTTCATTCGAATAAATCCGACTACATCGCTCGGGCCTACCACCTCAAAATATATCATTACACGCTCAGAGCGGTGCGTGCTTTATGTTAATAATAAAGATCATGTCATCCATGACGTCATGGCCACTTTAGGCTGAAACGACCCATATGCATATCATTGTTTAACTGTTTTTAATGTAATAAAAACTCATAGCATAATCCAAATCTTTCTTAACTGATTGGGAATTTTTTGTAGTAGGTACTTAGGTAGATGTAAAAGTTTAATTTCATCTGTTTAAAGTCGAAGAGGACAAAAAAGGGATCTAGTATGTGGGAAATTTTTTTTTATTATTATTATTTCGTGTCAACTTAGACTTCGCCGATTTACCAATACGTTGTAAATTGTAAAATAAGGAAAGTTTGTAAGATACAATAAGTTGTAGGCAGTTTAATTTCCTTTTTTTTGACAGTTGCCAAGAAGCATTATTTGAGATTAATTATTTAAGAGAATTTTTGTATAAAATAATCAGATCTATGAAGATTTTGGTTCCCTTTTATTTTATGGTCGTATGCTGGTTAAATGTAGGCAAGAATATAGGTATAAGGCCGATTTATGGTTTAACATGAAATTATGAGAAAAAATCAGCTTTTTTTAATATTTTTGAGTGGTTGTATTTTTTTTTTGTCTTATTAAAGAGGCGTGGATTAAATAACGATGTCCTTGTTTTATTTGAAAAATAAAAATGCGAAAGCCGATTTTTGCTTGAATGAAACAGAATGGAACATAATGCAAAAATGAGCCAATTTTTTAGAATCTTGGGGTTCTTTTAATTGATGGTCGTATAGAAGAGGTGCGGATTGAATAGGTGCAATGTAAGATTTCTGCTTGAAAAATAAAAAAAAATGAGCGAAAATCAAACGATTTTTGAGGCGTTTAGTGGTTCAAATTTATTAATATATTGTTCAATAATATTGATGCCTATACTGAGGGATTGTAATTTGTAAGTAGCCAATTATTTCTTTCATGATTCAAAAAGATGTGATGTCTGATGAAAAGAAGTGGCTTACAGAATACAGGATGTTTCAAAACATTGATTTGTATATGTAGTTTTAAACGATACCTACTCAGGAACCGTTTGAGATCAGAACTGAGCTTCTGTATCTTATCATCTTATTATTTATTCTTATCCGCTTTTTTTGATAATTCAATTTTTTTATATACCAGGGATACAAATTATCAAAAAATGGTTAAAAACAGTTGGGTGAGTAATGTTTTTTTCTCGGTTTTTTTCGAAAACAGTTCACGTTTGAGCTTTTGACTAGGAGCGCTTATGTAGAAATTATTGGCGGTTTGAAATGTGCTTTTAAAATATCGAAAATTCCCAACTGTTCAAGAAATTAGTGGCAAAAAATTCGCCCACCTTAAATGTCCACCACTGTCATATGAAACAGTAATAGTATATTGTGAAACAAGTGCACAAGTAGTATATTTCATAATTTTCCCAGGGACATTACAAGACAATTTTTTATTCAATTAAACTTCAAAAATTGTTGCAAAAGCGACTGTTTTGCTCATCACTATTGTTGTTATCGAATTTTTTGTTTATTTAGGAGATCTTACATGGTGCTTACTCTGTGGTTAGGTATATTGATCGCTACTTTTTATAAAATATATCAGCTTCACTGTCATAACTGAGAAACTGTACGATAATGAACTTTGTGTACCTATGCATTATGTCATTATGTCACTTTTCCGCATACTTTTATAAACGTGAGAGCTTGCGTACAAATAACGATGCGCAAAATGGTACTTTGTATAAATAGTGATTGTAGGAAAAAAAATTGTGAACAAAGTAAGTAGTTAATATCAATGATATGATTATGTATAAAAGCTGAGTTCTGTATTTCAAACGGTTCTTGAGATAAGAAGTATCGTCAATATTATAACTGACAGAAATCTTTCTTCGACACCCTGTATTGTTTTACTTCGTAGGACTTTTTTTCAGAATGCGCCAAGGAATCACACCTTTCATTTTGCGACACATGTTTTGAAACACCCTGTATAAAGCGCTTTTATTCAAATTTCTGTTCAGATCAGTTTTTTTTTTCAGTTGGTCCTAAAATCGTTTTTTGAAAGTCGGTTCATACTTCAAACGATATAAATTATTTTTTATTGTCCCTGTCTCACACTGGAATAAAATATCTTCTTTTACCATTTTTTGAGTGGTACAAAAACTAGATCAAGCGCTTCCTAATTAATTGTATACCTTTTTTTTTTCATATCAATTAAACGAATAAACGTTTAATAATCACGTTGGTAGCTTGGGAATTGAAAAAATCGATCTTCAAGTCCAGTTTTTCCAGCTCGTCTTGGTATGTCGTTGGCACTTTATTATAATATCATGTTCCATTATTACAATCACAAAATAGGGTTCTCTTCATTCTTCGTTGATAATAACCGAGAAAGAGCGAAAAAAATTAGATCAACAGCTGCATTATAAATAATAAAGTACACAAATCCTTATCGTAATAATAAAGGACACATATGGATATATGGATGTTCGGTCTGTCATCTATTCAACTCGTGTATTATACCTAGTAAATGCGATTCGGATTCGGAATGTCGAACATATGTAATGTGTCTGGGATACAAGTAGTCGAGGAAAGACAGAGGCCTTTATAGGAGAAAGAAACCTGACTATCATAGGTAGTTATTTCAATTATTGCAGTATGGGTCATAAATAAATATTAGTATCGCTTTGATATCTTTCTATTCCCCCCAAGTGGTTTCGAGCTGGCGAAAAACAAGTTTTTCGCAATCGCAGTGTCTATTAAAGTTTTATATATCCGGTTCTAGTGTGTAGTAGTAGTCATGTGAAGTTGGTGTTCTAGAAAATTTATGGCTGCTTGTTTGCAATGAGCTGTTATATAGCCGTTGGAAAAAATTCCATACATTATTCAGAAACCATTCCGGTACTTGTAATTAATTGTCTATGCTCTTATAGACGTAAGTAATATCGATTGGAGAGCTTGCATCGTTGAGAAGAAGAAGAAAAAAAACCTGATGGCGATCCGAGATACTTTTTCCTGTCAGCCCGGAGAGATCTTGTCGCAGACGCTATTAGTCGATAATAAATCATTTCTTGCTAATGCGAATTACAATCATGTGATATGTGATATTATGTGATTGAAATTATAAAAGTGTAATTAAAATCGTTTTTGTTTAGCCGTGCCGGTTATTATTTATAATAACTAATAACCGTAAAGGTTATCGTGGTTTTGTTTTTGTTATTACGCTCGTTATGGAAACTTATTTCTTATTGGCAAAAGGAGCAATTAAAGCGCCTAATGAGTTGTTAAAGTATAACCGTGGATGGAGGGGGGTTATTACGATGACATAAAAATGGCTAATTAATAAGACTTGATGCTACAGCGCTAGCGCTAGAGCAGAGTCATTATAAAAGCTCTAAATGGAATTGGAATTAGTAGATTGGTGATAAAGTTCGGTCGTTAACTATCTGAAACGTCATTTCCATCGCCGGTTTTATCAACACTTACAAAATTTTAGTAATTTCAGCCATGTCTAAGTAGCCATAAAATGGACAGAAATAAAATTATATACCGACTTAATGACTAAATCGAACGGATCCTATTAGAAATGTTATTAGGGTTGAGTAGATATTCTAAATAAGTTGGTATAAGTAGTAGGTAGCGCCAGAGCGACGAAGCCTTGGGCTCCCACAACCAGCTAACCAGCTCCGGCTCTATTGAAATTTATTGAAACTGCCAAGTAATCTATTAATATGACACACGAAAAACAAATTGATTTATCTTACCTCATTTTATACATAATGTATTCTCGGATTGGATTATTATACAATATGTTATGTAGATATACACATAATGTTTAATCCGTTCTTAATTGTTACCGGGTCGGTTAGTGAAGTTTTTCTCCACACCTTCGGATTATCCTTTTAAAGATCTACATGGAATATTTTTTCAAGCTTGACAGTTTTTAAATTAATGGACTCAATTATTTTAATTGCTGGACGTAAGAATTTGTAACTCGTTAGGATTCCGGCCCATTACCCCGGGTAATAAGCTGATTGGTATTTATCTGCCGCTAATTTCTTCAAATACCCACTATACGCTCGGTTTTATTTATAGCTTTATTTGTCGAGATCGAACAGGAAAAAAGTAATTGCGTTCTTTAATTCCAGGCTAATTCTGATGCTTTTAAATTATTGATAATTTTATTGCCATCAAGTGAAGTCTCCAATAACAAGTTAACCGTTTGAACCATCCAAGATCGTTCTGGAACTTCTGGAGGCTCCTCTACCATTTCTCGATCGAGTAACCTAATTTTTGGCAACGAGTTCCGTGGTAGAGGGTAGTGTTTGTTTAAGGATGATTATGGAGATGAGAAGACCTGACCTGGCTGATGCCGATTCTGAGTTGAGAAGTTGAGAAGAATTTTAGGTTTCTATGTGAAAGTCTGGGACCACAGAAGTATGAATCTGGTTTTGATTCTATAATTAGGGGAGGAGTGCGGAAAGTTTGGATCTAATGTTGCTCAACGAAGGAAGAACTGCGAATCTTCTGGTCCTGTGTCATTTTCCTGCGACAAAGGGGTTGCCCTTGTTTTTGGGTTGTTTACCCATTTTTCAGGTGTATTGCGAAGTACGCACAGGGAATGACTATAGGAAAAAGGACCGGAATAAAAAAAAGTTAAAAATGTCAAAATGAAAAGTGGGGCGCAACAGGGACTATGGTGTAGAATTTGAATTTTGTAACTTCCCATCAGTGCAAAGCATTTTTTAACTAACGTCGATGATTGGTGATCCATAATTGGTAAAGCCGTTTTGGAGCTGAAGCAGAGGCTTCCATGTTAATGTTACTTTCCGCCAAATGTTCCCTACCTGGAGAAAGTTGAGAGGTTTCGTAGTTTTTCCAAGAATTTGTCTTTCCGGAGGTCTGAAGGCGGCATTAGTTGCACTAGCTCGTCTCCATAATGGAGGAATCTGCTGTTACTTCCTCTCTTTTGGCTGCATCATCGCCGTTCTGAGTATAAGGGTCTATCTCCAACCGATGGAGTCATGAATTAGTCCCGCTAATGCGTTTTACGATCCCTTTTTATCCCATTCGATCTTCCCCAGTTCCCCCATCAGCAAGTATGGGGCGGTGTTGTATTATCTGGGAGGTTGAGTGCTCCAGTCGTCTAAAGGTAATTCGTCTTCTGAAGAAGAATAAATGCAACTTAAGCGAGAGCCAAGCTTTTCGAGTTAGAATGTTATCTAACAGCAAGTGGAGACTTTTACAAACGCTAACAGGCTGGGTTCTGCTTGAAACTTGAAATGGTTGAAATGTATCCACAAACAACGAACCTTAGACTCTTGTATGAGATGATTCTTATAGGAGGAAGTGTTATGAAGCGTTGGAGCATGGAAAAAGCACATGGTCAGTCTAAGGTTAGGCCGAGGGAATCCCCGGATTTAATGTTTTAGTGGGAAATGCTTGACTCAAATTTTTAAGGGACAAAGATGCGTTTAAATTAATTGGGCCCTTAGAGTCTTAACTATTAATAGCCCTAAATAATTATTTTGAAAAATTTAACGATACTTAATATATTTTATTAAAAACACCCCCTATAGCCTCGTCTTCGGCTCGGTGTGTAAGTTCCATTGTCGAAAAATTTATGGTCATTAGTCATTACTGACCCCAGTACAGTAATAACCTACTATTCATAATTACCGGACGCGGGAATTCGTTACTCGTTATAGTTTTCTTACCGGCATTACGTTTGGTATTAATATTATGTTTTTATCTGCAGCTGATTTAATTAGGTACTTACGTCGCTTTATTCGTCGAGTAATAAAAAAAAAGAAGATCGAAAAAAGTTAATTGGAAACTTGCTTCATCGCAAGAGTAGAGATTGGAGTTTGGAATATGCCTACATTTTGCTGCTTATATACGGAGATAAAAAATAATTATCTACTTTACGTTTTACGTAGCGTCTATATGCTGATGTTGGTTTACTTTAACTATTAATTAGACTTTTTATTTTATTTAACTCCCAACAACTCGGGCGCCAGCTTTCAGTTTTTGTAAACGGTGAAAGAGCAGCACAACGACGGTTGATCGGGTTGATCGTTTCAACCGGAAAATTTGGGCTCGACTGACTCTATAGTGGGGAATTTAGCTAGTGCAATAAGAAGCATGTATTAAAGTCACCCCCCCCTCTCGTCCATCCCTAAAGGAATTTGTCGGAACGAAATTTAGGGTTATTTTTATTTTGTTTACAATTTTTGCAAATTGTGTTGGGTAAAGTTATGAAACGAGAAAAAACATTACTGTTTCTCAGTTTTTCAAAATAGCTAGTTTTTGATCCTAGCGATTTTCTATGTTCGTTCGTATCTAGGTAGATATATGAAACGAACTAGCTTCATGAATAATTGAATAGACTAGCAATCGAAAAATAAAAAAAAAGATAATACAAACGGACGTGCATATTAACTAGGTATCCATCCATCAAATTATTATTCCCAAATCCCAAATTGGAAAAGCTCTGGGATTCATATAGGCGCGCTCTCGCAGTGAGACTGATTTATCAATATTCGTGACCGGTGAGGGAGATTCATAAATAAATCGAAAAGAAAGAACAATGTCGGAGTGTGTTGTAGCATGTTGATTGCCTCTGATTGTTTTTTTTTCGTATTCCCCCGTCCAAAGATCGCATTAATGATTCTCGTGGTGGTAACCGTCGATGATTGATCAAAGTTGTTGACAGGAACTCGTACACGCTGGATGTTAAGCGATATAAACGACATGTTTTTGTGTGCAATTAACTTTTATTTCTGATTGATTAAAATTTACATAACATTCTTTATGATGAAAAGTAGCTGCTGCCGCTTCTGAAATGTCGACAAACTTTTCAATAATAATTAATCCTGTCGGATCAACGCGATATCCTAATAATACTTACGGAGATTGGGTTGGGCATTTTATGAGTGGGATATTTTTGTTTCGTGTTTGAGGCCCGGTTATAATGAGAAATAAGTTATCTCGTAGTAGTTTAATAATTAATTAACAAATTGAGAAACCTTGGTGGTCGTTCCGTTTAGAATTTGACAGCTAGATTGTCAAACATTAAGCCAATAAAAGCTTTAAAATTGCTGATTAACGTTAATTAGAATTCTCTTCTGGCTTATCTCTTAATTGATCATTATAACTACCTAAATAACGTTTCGATTTTTGTGTTTTATGTTTATTATTATTATTATTATAAACGGTAAATATGTCATCCCATGCAGACATGGTTCAAATTGCCTGCTACTTGTTGGAAGGATGGATCTCGGAAAGGATCGATCCATCCTTCGATAAGCAGGAGTCGTTCAACTGGTATCAGTGACTTGGCGACAGAACGACATCTAACATTTATGGAGGTAGCTTGACAATTCAGAGCACCCCAGCTTAAAAATGACAGTAGCCAATTCAAAGAAATGGGATGGGGTGCTGATGAGCCCTAGAGGGTGAAACGGTTCGTCCAAGTCTTGAATCGAATGACTGTCTGCTACTTGTTATGGAGCTCTGAACAAAACACTTGCCAAAACACCAAAGGCCATCCGAGAATCAGGGAAGGAGGATGTGCCCATTGAGGTTTTCCAGAAAACAGGGAAATTCATCGGGATAAATCTGCTGCCTTTTTCACGAATCAGAAAGGGGAAGCAGATTTATAAATAAATGCAGCATCTCTGCTGAAATCTAGTGGAATTTTATTTTATGTAGACACTAACTTGGTTTTATTCACGCTGTACGTTTTTCTTCCTTTAATTTGCTTTCTAAGATTTCCAAAAAACACAAAACTTGATCTCGATGTAATTAAAGCCAGTTTTCTCGTTACAGTTATCGATTACTAAGATCTGAATTCCTGTAGGGGTCAACCTCGTCTCCCAAAGGGAGGAAACAAAGGTGGCGCCTGGTAAAAACGAATAATAAAACACCCTGTATGTGGCCCTATTTAAGGGCACGAAAATGAGTCGTTACAGTATTTCTTATAATTAATTTTTAGGTTGTATGACGAAAGTGTATGAATTTAGGATAAACTGCATTATTCAAAGTTAAGCATGGCCCATATACACTGTGTCTCTTGGATTTCTGGACATAGGGAATTCCCATGTTAAAATAAACTATTGGAAATATTGGCTCCCCTAATTATTTTACAGTAAAATGTCATATGTAAAACTTCTTAAGGAAAAAAAGCTGCTTCTTATGCTACAATTGCATTTTCATTTGGTTCATCCGTTTTCGAGAAAATCAGGAAAAACTTAACGGTTTTTCGTAGTTTTTCAAGGTTGCTTTGCTTTTGACAGATAATGCTAAAAATTATTAATTATTGTCAATAACTGATTGTTTAAAAGTAATTCATTCATTATTAAAACTTTAAGTGGCAAAGTATTACTTTTTAAAGGAAAACTTGTTTATAAAAATGAATTATTGAAGAAAAACCATTGCACCAAAACACCATTGAAGAAAAAGTAAAATTTATTGACATTACTCTGGCAATTGCACTTAGAAATATAGTTAGAGATTTATTATTATGTTATTAGCATTATCTGTCAAAAGCAAAGCAACCTTGAAAAACTACGAAAAACCGTTCAGTTTTTCCTGGTTTTCTTAAAAACGGATGAACCAAATGAAAATCCAATTATAGCATAAGAAGCAGCTTTTTTTCCTTAAGAAGTTTTACATTTGACATTTTACTGTAAAATAATTAGGGGAGCCAATATTTACAATAGTTTATTTTAACATGGGAATTCCCTATGTCCAGAAATTCAAGAGACACAGTGTAATTTGCACTTGGATGGGTGACCGTCCATTGTAAAAAAATGCATCTGCAACCGGTCGTTCTTCGGAAGGCACATTATATGGCGGTCCACTTATTAGAGTACTTAATACAATAATTCATGTACAATTTAAAAAATATTGTTTTTTACTAATGACGTCGTGATAAGTAGTAATTATTATTATTAATGAGGTTTGTACCGTGCATGTTGTATAACTTTAGCTTCATATTATACCAGTGTGGTAATAATTACTTAATTTTATTAGAAAGGTGAAGGTAAATAAGGATTAAAGCCATATTTTATGTCTCTCGAATGTAAAAATGAAAATTATTGCCGCTATTATAATTTCATAAAGCCCCAAGTGGGCTGTGGAGGTAATAAAAGTAAAATGAACGTCAAACACTCCTTCGGAATGAAATAGGATGGCGTCAACATATAAATACGACTACTTTGTGTATATATCGATCGTAAAACTGTCACAAATTAGGGACATTAGTTTTTGATATTTTAAAAATGACCCGGCGGCTGTCGACCAATAATTTAATCCTCGAGGATCTAGTTAGATGAATTCGTGTGCGCCTGCCTCTTTCTGTTTATTAATTTATTTGTAAGCGGGACAAACGGTAAATTGGCCGTTTCCTGTGAGAGCTAATAATAATAATAATAGCGGCAGTGGATGGCAGATGGGTCGTGCGTGTTTTGTCACAGGATACATTTTGTGTCGTGTGCCAAGTGTATTTATTTATTCCGCACTTCAAAAGTGTGCGCCCCCTCTCGAGGCGACGAGGCAATCCTTTACATCTCGAGTTAATGTTTTAACTAATTAATGAGATGACACGGTCGGCCATTGTTTGTTTTGTCGTTTGTCTGATTAAAAGACAACGATGTGGCTAATGACGAAAATGTAGCCGGTAATAGGTTGTCGTGTCGTATTAGGAGTTTTGTCTCCTGTCCAACTTTCAGCTCTTGGGAAATTATTTCTCTCGGTCGGAGATCCCGTCACTCTCTCGGTGAAAACGAAATTTGTTCGACCGCTGGACAAATTATTATTGTGTCGCTTTGTTATTTTTTTTTTTTCAAATGTCTATGCTGTGAACTGTCACTGATGTAATTTGTAATCAGGAAGTTGTTTCTTGTAAAGTGTTTCACTTCAAACTTTTCATCTCCTTTCATATATCTGGCAACTGATCGATTTTTTTTATGAAAATGCTTTGTGGTTTATTACGATGAACAATTTATTCTTTATACCTACAGGCAGTGATGACGATTGTGTAATGAAACTATTTACTTCAAAAATTAATATACATTACGTACTATGCATCCCAAGCCCCACGTTGGGCGCCAATATGCCATTGGAATTGGAACGCTATATCGAGAACGTCGTGTAAAGTTGAGGCAATAATGTAAATGTAACTATGAAGAGCTGTCTTCTTTGTTCCAGAATAATTAAAATGCGCGTGCACAACCCTTCAAGTTTTAATTGTTTGATTAATTGATATTTCGTTTCCGTTGAAAGTGTACACCGAAGTATTGATTTTTCTCGCAGCTAACTTTCGTGTAATAATCATTACATACCGCTGGATTATTATGTATGCAAATCCACTCCATAAAATGGAATCTTAGAAATTTCCCGATTACATGTGATAAGCCCCCAGAGGAAATAAAACAAGCTGGTCTTGATGAGAATAAAAAAGCAAAAAAAAAAAACTAAATGAGCTTAGCGTCACAGCAAACGCAAAGCTGTCGTAACAAGAGCGATCTCTATCAGCAGAGCAATAATTATTCAAATCCACCTTAATGGGCACGTAATTTCTGGAAATAAAGAGTGAGTCGTTAATTATACCCATTAATTCAATTCCTCTGTTATCCCAACATATGATCTTGCCTGAACAAAAGCCCCTGCATGGTTATTATCGTTATTTCTACCTCGGTTAATTCGTTATCTCCGTCTCAGTCTGGCGCATTAGCGGCGGCTAATTACGGCGCGAGGGAAGGGGGCGAGGAGAACGACGTGTAGTAGTCGTTGTATATTATAGTGGATGTAATTTATTCTAATAAAAAGTCATAATTCGAGTCTCGGTCGGTGATGAAGGCGTGGTACACGGCCGATCGTAACTCGTTCGTAAGACAGGTGCTTCCTGGTGTTAATGTCGGTAGGTGAACATAAGTGCTGATTGAATTCCGGCATTGGTCTGCTCCTCTGCTCCCTTTAGGGATGTCCTTGATTAACTCGTTCACGCGGAGGAATGTCGGGAGGTCGCTCGCTCGCTCGCTGGGAGGATATAATTGAATGTTATCTCCTGCTGATCTAATTAACATCGAGAGATACCTACCGCCGATTAGGAGGATTGTTGGGTCCTGAACGTGGAATGCTCTTTATGGCGGAAATGTTGAACCCGCCGTAATAATTGAGTTATTTTCATGTAAATGCGTTAAGATAACAGGTTGGAATCTGGAATGTTGATGTGCCGAGACGGTTTTGGGCTGTTTTATTATCATTTCGGTCGTGTTAGGACTATCAGGAATGGTGGAAACATTATCTAAATTGAAAGTTAAACAGTCCTAACGATAGGACCGACTGTTATAGAGTTGGAATTGGTATAGCTTCTAACTTAATTCCCAATTAAAGCTATCACGAATCTAAACTTGCAATGAAACATTTTTCGTTACAAATTCTTCAAGAAGTATTGTTTTATTTATGGTAATTTATTCTTCTTTTCAAGCTCGAAGTGTGTTAATTGTCATGTACATGTACATGTACATGTACATACTTGTCGAGACGTCTACTCTAAACATACACATCACATGTACTGTTACCTGTCTGGAATCCCAACAGACACCTGTTGACCGTTCGGTCTGGACTACCACACTCCAACCAAGATAATCCAAGCTTAATTTCAGGTATCTTTACGAGATGAAACGTTCAATTTCAGTTATTTAACAAAACTTTCTCGATTATGTATGTTAATCCATACAGCCAATTATTACGTGGTTGTTTTTCTGATGTACTCGGATAAAACTTCAATTTTATATTCAAGCCAGATTGTGCAACATTTTAAGAATCTGATAGGCATTATGGTACAATGGGAAATGTGTTACCTATTAGTTTGAACTTGGAAAGACCCAAACCAGTCTATATGAAGTAATGTCTGTCATAACACCTGGTAGAAGGTAGAAAAATTAAATCTTTACTTACAGCTCGCTGATGCTATTGCATAGATACATTTCCGAATTAAAATTATGCTAGATGAACTTGTAGTTGTATTGGTTGTCTCTAAATTACTAAGAAGTCAGATGAAGGGCTCAAAAATTAATTTGACAGTGACGACGGCACTCACAAAGAGTCTCTTGAAGATAACACGAAGCGTCTGATGTCTAGAATCGAAAAACTCCGGAAGTTGATATTAATCTGGTGATTATTAACTGGAAAACTGCCGTATTAATTGACCGGACTAGTTAGTTATTTGATGCAGATATTTTAGGTACTTCGGTAATTGCATCGAAAAACAACTATCGTGTAGTTAAGTTAGTCCGAAGCGTAGTTCCAGCGAGAACGACAAGATCTCAGGAGTATTAACGGGCGATAAAAATGTAAGGTCCTTCGCAACTTCTTTAAAAATAGGCACAAGCATTACCTGACCTGACCTGTATCTTCCCGTCTACTCGTTCGTACACCGGCTTCTCGCTTTTTAGGCTCGTGTCTTCGCCATATACTGCCAATCCGCAAAGGCTTACGTCATCTTCTCTGTCGTAATTTGCGAATCAGTTCACATCATATGCGCGCGATACCTCCACGCATTACTTCCACGCTTGCATATTCTACTCTCTAAAATTGTCCCTTCGCATAGGTCTGTGAATTTACACACGATATTCTTGGTAAAAAGTTCGTTGGGACTTTTACTTTAACATTTATGGTACAATAATTGGTATTGTGTTGTGGTAGCGTGTCTAAACCAGTCTATGCAGTTATACATGTGATAAAACCTGAGGATCTGAAAAAGCCTTCATTGTTGCCGAAATAAATGCTCCCGGCGCCGTTTAACCTGGTCGAATACTTCTGGAAAAATCAAGAATGAAAAACATCAAATTGGTCATTGTAGATCTAGAAAAAGCTCCGACTACGTGCCTCGAGACCTCATTTGAGATGCAACCACGAGAGCAACAGGTCCCAAAATCGTACATAAGATTCGCACAAGATGTGTGCAGCGACAGTAAGTTAAATTCAGCAGAAACGTGCGTTGAGCCAGTGTTATGGTGAGTTGTGGACTAATTATTTAGGGAAGTATCTGGCGATTCCCAACGAATCGAACAAACGATGCGAATGCTTGCTACCTCAACGATGGTACGAAAGGTACTGTTTTCTTAACTAGGCTGTAAATCTCGTTAATGTTTCATGTTCACGATAATTATCGTATTTAACAGCGACACGCAATTTTAGGGAAGTGGCTGACGACTCGAAACAAAAACGAACAAGCGGTATGAACGTTACGACTATGGTACGACAGACGACACTCTTTGTTTAAGGTGGTTGGTTTCTTCCTTCTCTTCCAAGCGTTGCTATGCTGGGGTACAGTGTGCAGTCAGAAAGGAATGGTAGGTAACTGAGCTCACACATTAATGTTACCATGACAAATGCTTACGATACCTTACGAAATATCTTACGATACGCTAACGCCACTAAGGCCCAAACCATGAAATATTCTTGAATGAAGTGGAGACAGCTCATGGGCGTAATGTGTGAGAAGATGTCCATCAAATTTGGAGACAAACACACAACGTCCACATACGAGGCTGTAATGTGACTTTATTGTTGAGACAATCAAGGAACGGTGTCTTCGATGGTATGGGCAATGGACATGTGCTCTATTCTACAAGTTTAGACGGTCTTGGAGGAGAGCCAAATTGGTGCCGTGACCGCGCAGGCTAGGGACGATGATCTAAAAATGTTTATTTAATGATTGAATTGAGGTTGCTTAAAGAACCAAAAATGTTTAGGTTGGTTGTTATGCTATGTGAAGAGAGAGAAAACTTGATGTTAGATTCTAGACGAGTCTACGACAGATAGACTGTCTGTGGACGAGACGATTCGGTTGGTTAAGTATCGGTATCAGTACTTATTGCAGCTTTTATAATTTAATTACGAAGACAGAATTTCAATGAGCCATTTGTTCTCATGAAAAAACACGTAGGTGTTCCATTACCTATTCGCAAGGTGTAATAATGAAATTATTCTGCATGATTACATTCTCGCGTCGTATCCGAACGTAATAGCTGAGTTACGGCGGGGCAGTTCGACGAGTACCTACATAATATACGCCGCGGTGAAATTCTCACGACAGTTATCATTTTAACTCATAAAACGGCCGATAATTTATACGTGCAGATCGATTTTTACGGGCCCACGTAGGTAGGTAGAGAATACCTACCGTGATTACCTTACAAGAAGTGATTTGCATCTCGATTGCTTCCAGATAGACGGGCTATTTGTATACACATCGGAGTTCACCTGCAGTGCAAAATTAATGGCCCGATTACATGCAACCGTATTTTGCAATACGCCAAAGTGGATTTAAATTGCACACACTGTAATACATTTAAAGACCACTTACACAAACCTGTCTTTAATTTTTTTTCGTGTCAGAGTCGTGTATTATTATGACTCATGTCATGTTCTATACTGTACCTATACGTGTCGTGTAACACGAACTTAATGTCTTTTCTAAAAACAACTAGATGTAGTTTTTTTAATGCTGCTTTACTGCTACCAGGCATTGTTTCAATTTAACGGAATCCCTTTATAAATCAGTTACTGATGCATGTGGATGAACCAATCACAATATAGAGACATCGGACGGTTGAATTCGCGGGAACACAATAAAATATGTGAAAGTACCGATAACTGCGATGATGATGCAAACTTCGTTTTTAGAAATGGGAGATTCTATTGATGGGAGAAACTCTTCATTAGTCATATTATTATAGTAGTCGCTGAAATTGGCTGAAGTTAAATAATGAGAAAAGGAATTGTTTGGGATTTGCGGGATGGTGTGAGAACATCTTTCCCCGTTTTATGGCGACTTTGAAGAACTTACCGCGACCGTTTAGTCGTAAACTCCGGTTACGATAGTTTTTCCTTTTTCCAATTGAGTCTCCCGCGTAACGTAAAGCTTCCGTTTCGTAGAATTGCTCGGGAACAAACCTGGAAGTAGTCTTCCGGTCGAAGTATCACTTATATGAATTATTAAAAAAGAGAACTTCAGGAGGAATTCGAGTTTCCCGGCAGTTTAGAAATCGAATTACTTTTCTAATGGAGTTTAAAAATGATGTCTCAACATTTTAAGATCACGTCCTCATTTTATTTTTCTTTGCATTCAGTAGAGAATACTTCTTTTTTTTTTAATGTAAGACATCGATAGTTTGGTTATTTGTAGCAGTTATTTTGGAAATATTTAAAATCAATATTTATAATACTACTGGGCGTGCGGAGGAAATAAAGTCGATTGATCCGTTTTGATTAGTTGAGCTTTTATTGTTATTAGACGGAGAGGTCTACTCGATATCGGTTATAAGTCATCATTGGTGGAGTTTGTAAATGAACCTCCTATCATCAGTTTTGAGCTTTAGTATGGAGGATAGTTGGAGAAAATATTGGAAGAAGTAGCGGCAATTACTCTTCTTTTTTCAGTTTAATGGTCTTTAGCTTTAAGCCATTTAGTCAAGAACATTACTCTAACCCTCCATTTCTTGTTTAACTATAAAAATAGTACCAGTATTTTTATGGTAGATATAAAATCGTAGATCAGATAGAACCAAACGGCACATATTTTCCTCACATTCGGGTCGATATTGTTGTTCGTATGACGTCGTAAGTCGGCGTCCAGGAAAAAAGTGCGATAAAACCAAAACGGAGGTATGAAAAATTACAGAATTACCGCAATAAAATGTTATATTGTCTTTTTTACTGCCTGGAAACATTACAAAATCATCTAATTAGAGATAATTCCGTTTTTACGAGTGCTCGTAAAGTGTTACATTTCAAAAGCAAATAAGCACAGTTTGTTTTAACGTTGCAGTTCTGACGTTTTAACGACATCTGTGTGTGCATCGTGAATACGGTTTGATTATCGTCGGCGGAACGCGTTAATAAACCATTCCTTCTGAATCGTTCACGTCATGTGGTGCTGGCTGATGCTTTGGCGTGAGAAGAGAATGTGATCGAAAAAAAAATGATAAATTATGGAAAGAATAATTTTCGTCTGTCTATTCTTCGTATCATGTATTGCATTAGGCACTTACATGATTACAATATTTATATACTCGCCGCTTCGTATTTGAAGTGATAATTTGTGAAACTTGTTAAAAAGTCATGTACAACGGACTCATGTTTCAACGGTTTAACTAATTCATAAAGCCTCCCGGGCTTCAGGTTTGAATAATTCAAATAAATACCCGCCTTGCATACTGCAACCGTCACACCCGACTGTGCTTATTAATCTCCCTCGCAACCTGGGAAGAATTTCTAACGAGCGAATCGAGTGGATCCGTACTCGCGGTCTTTAATTTTGCATCTCCACTCTTCACCATCGTTTTGCAGGGTCGCGTAATTAGTTCTCGTGTCTTTGAGATGACGCCGTAAATTTTGATTACAGTTTTATGGAATCAAAAAACAATATTCTATCACAAGCTCACAACAAACAATAATTAACCTAAACAAACATTACATATAAGTTACCAATACTTCCCTGATGAGGAATTCATTAGCGTAGTCGCATCGCATCGGCTTGTTTCATTTGTCTGTCATAAATAAGAACATGAATAATCCAGTTGTAGGAACGATCTCCTCGAGCCGGGGCTAATGAAAACAGAGACCGGCTTCATCATCTAGTAAATTAGCGGCCTGTGTGCGATTAGATTGCCGACGACGACGACGCCGCCGCCGCAGCCGCCGCCGCCGCCGCCTGCATATCTCCGGCAAAATAGATTCTGAATTATTAACGGCCGAGAGAGGGAAGCGAAGTTGTAATTTGTTCTGTCGTTTTCCTTCCGTCGATGCGGTAACACAATGGATGTCGGGCTGTATTATTCCGGTCGTGCCGTGCCAAGGGCGGAGCAGGTGGGTGGAGTAATGGGGCCAATTATTACCCTTTGCCGGTAGATTAGACGGGCAGAAAACTATCATTAGTATGACCACCCACAAACCGAGCGGGGGCTTTATTAAAGAGAAGAGGAGGAGGTTTTGTTGGGTGTGTACCTGATTGGAAATTAACTGTCCGAGGTCCGAGTTAGTTAGATGTATAGATAGATACCTCTATTTAAACTTTTTTGACAATGATGTGAACATAGAGCTCTCTTCAAAAACATACCAAATTGTTCTTAACGAAAAATGGAAAGATACTTGAATAGTATAATTATTACATAACGAGAGGTGAAAGTAACATTTTCCACAAGTGCGAAATTGTATTTCAACTCGAGATATTGTAAAATACTATACTTTATCTACTCCCAATAAATGGCATATAGAACAAATTAATGATTTTATGATTCATCCACTTTTACTATATCTAACTTTAGTAAGTACGTTTACATTTCATTTTCACTCTCACTTCACTCATTTAATATTTAATATTTGATAATAATAAAATAATTAAATAACTAATTACTACCTAACCAAATTACCTCTGATTTAATTTTTTTCAATTTGCGAATATAAAACATCAGGAAGCACTACACCTACCTTCAAAAGAGCTGAGACTGCCAGAAGGTGTCCTGGGTGTCCAGTAATGGGAGATACAAGCAACAAGAATAGCCATTAGATGTTTCAAGTGGCGGTTTTCATGCGCGTTCATTAGAAGAGTTACTTGGCATTATAGTCCTTCCTGATGTTTTATAATCAACTATTTCGTCATCAGTGTCAATATCAATAAATTATTATTCAAAAATATTATTGAATTAATTGATTTCTGTTCGAAATTTTGAGAAATTTCAGTAACTGTGATGTGATTAAATGGAAATTATTAAACAAATACATAATATTGCGTGTGCCATTCATTTCGATAATAACAGGTGTGTGAATTTTACACCTATTCTCTCATGAGATTAACTTTTGCATTATTCGTCATGTCAAAAATTAATTATTGTTCTACCAGCCGCTTCTCTTGAGACTTAATGATTTATTAGACTTTCGTGTTGTAATAAAAAAATTACAACACTGTTTTGATTATCATTACAGAAAGGTATGTGCAAGGGTTCACTTTCAGGTTATGCAAGTCGTTTTGTTATTGACAACTTTTATATAAGACAGTAAATAAATTATGCTTAAATAGACTAGATAGTGTGACTTTTGATGGATGAATGAAAGTCGGGAGTCCATTAATATAAATTTCTCAGAGCAACGATTTTTTTTCTTCATCTTATCTTTCTAGTCTCAACTAGAGTCGCTCTGGTGCTGGTATATCAAGGGACTCTGACTCTAGTCTCAACATTAGAGTTACGTCTCTATTTCCAGAGACATCATGTTATACAGGGTGTTTCATTGGTAAACGGACAAACGGAAACCGTGGATAGGGGACACTGAGGTGGTTCTAAAAAACCCATGGTTAATGGGTCTGACGTCATTAATAACATAGATACAGGGTGTTTTATGGATATCGTCAATTTCTTTCAAAGGCCATAACTAACGAACCACGCTGTATATTTTTTTGAAATTTGGTGAAAAGTTTCCATTTCGCTACATAAACGTTTGACATAACAACCGAAAAGAAAATCCAGGTCCGGACTTACAAAAAATTATTAAATGTTAGTGTTCGTAAAACAACACCCTGTATATCAGAATTTTCAAAGTTCGTTTTGGTATTTTGAAAGAATAGAAAATTTTGAACTAAACAGTGTACTTTTTGTAGTTGCGCATCTGATTCTTCGATGGGCATTTTGATCTCGAAGTTAGATTTTTGCTTAAAACAGGTTCATGACCTTCAAAAATGTTCATCTTTTTTATGAATTAAAGAAGATAAATTATTGTAGCCTATTGGAATTTGCAAAACATGTCTGGCAGTACGTCTGTATCTCATTAAACTCTTGAAAAGTTTGAATACAGGTCCGTACCAGAACAAATATTGAAATTTTTGTTTATTTTTTCAACACCCTGCGTCACCGGAAGGCCGAAAACCTCACCGGACGCTCTCCGAAGACGCATCTCCCCGAATCCGAAGAAAAAAATCGTAACATAACTTGTAATAGTATTAAGTACCAAGCATTTAATAAATGGTGAAAATAGTATCCAAGCTCCTTGTCACATAATACATTATCAACCTTAGTAAAAGAATAAGAGATAGGTAATAATTGCATGTAATTTATTACATCTAACCTAAACAACGAACTACATTAGAAAAATAAATTGAAAGAATAAGATACAATAAAAAATGTTATGGATAATTTAAATAAGCCAACAGTACACAAAAAGTTACAAAAGTTGCTCAAAATGACCCCCATTCTGTTGAATGCATTTTCGTGCTCGTTTTGTAATGCTTCTTATTGCTTTTCTAATAATGTCTGGATTATTTCTTAATTGTCCGCAAGCCTCTTCTATTCTTTGTAAAAGTTCTTCCCTACTATTTATTTCTGTGGAATACACTTTGGACTTTAAATATCCCCAAATGGCATAATCCACAGGGTTAAAATCGGGTGATCTCGCCGGCCAATTGTGAGGTCCACCCCTCCCTATCCACATATTTGGAAAATTCTCATTTAAGAAATTTCTCACCATCACCCTAAAATGGGGTGAAGCTCCATCGTGCTGGAAATACATTCCTCCAACATCAAAATCTTCAAGCAATACAGGCAAAACATTTTGGAGTAAGTCTAAATATGCTTCTCCAGTGAGTCTATTAGGTAAAACATGTGGCCCAATTAAACGATCATTGACTACTCCGCACCAAACGTTAAAAGAAAATCTTCTTTGCGAATGACACTGTCTTGTCGCATATGGATTTTCTTCTCTCCAAACGTGACAGTTCCTCAAATTAAACACCCCATCTCGTGTGAACTGCGCCTCATCGGTAAACAAACATCGGTTCAAAATCCTTCGATTTCGGATTATCCACCTACTGAAATCTACTCTAGCTATGTCATCTCCATCCTCTAACCTCTGTACATCTTGTATGTGAAATGGATAGAGATTATTTTTTCTTAATCTTCTCCAAACAGTGACATGCGGCAAATTAAGAATATGACCAATTCTTCGCGTACTTAGAGTTGGATCAATTTCTACCATATTTATAATGTTCTGTTCCATATCTAGATGTTGCCTTTCGTTATGTTCATTTCTCTTTGCGGTTGGAAATCGCCCATGCTCTCTAGTATAATTAAAGACATCGGAAAAAGTTTTATTGTTTGGAATACGCCGTCCAGGAAAGCGTCTTGCGTACTCTCTTTTCGCAGCTCTTGAATTGCCATCACAAAATCCATAAATGTACAAAATATCTGCATATTCTGCGTTGGAAAATTGGTACGGCATAATGTAGATAACTGATTTTAATTACTGACAGGTAAATATGATATTGCACTACACCCAAAACACAAGCTGTAGCTGTCAAAATAACTTGACAGTTATAGAAATAATTGAGTAGGTATAACTGTCAAACTAACTTGACAGTTATACCTAGTTATACCTAAGAAGAACCATAAATTACTTTATCAAAAATTAATTATACTTAGATTAAGTTTTTGTATCATGTTTTTACTGAACGTTAACATGTAGCACAACACTAGAGTAGGTATGTTTTCATAATTATTGTTCAATGGTTGTTACATTTTACATAATACCATTACAAGTTATGTTATACAGGGTGTTGAAAAAATAAACAAAAATTTCAATATTTGTTCTGGTACGGACCTGTATTCAAACTTTTCAAGAGTTTAATGAGATACAGACGTACTGCCAGACATGTTTTGCAAATTCCAATAGGCTACAATAATTTATCTTCTTTAATTCATAAAAAAGATGAACATTTTTGAAGGTCATGAACCTGTTTTAAGCAAAAATCTAACTTCGAGATCAAAATGCCCATCGAAGAATCAGATGCGCAACTACAAAAAGTACACTGTTTAGTTCAAAATTTTCTATTCTTTCAAAATACCAAAACGAACTTTGAAAATTCTGATATACAGGGTGTTGTTTTACGAACACTAACATTTAATAATTTTTTGTAAGTCCGGACCTGGATTTTCTTTTCGGTTGTTATGTCAAACGTTTATGTAGCGAAATGGAAACTTTTCACCAAATTTCAAAAAAATATACAGCGTGGTTCGTTAGTTATGGCCTTTGAAAGAAATTGACGATATCCATAAAACACCCTGTATCTATGTTATTAATGACGTCAGACCCATTAACCATGGGTTTTTTAGAACCACCTCAGTGTCCCCTATCCACGGTTTCCGTTTGTCCGTTTACCAATGAAACACCCTGTATATAATCCAGGTCCCTTCTATTGTTGAACTATCATAAAGTAAATAATACCTTCCAGCAGGGGGGTCTCTTAAATTGTCCTTTAATGGCGTGAAAAATCTACAGGTTTATTGGTGCCGTTTACTTTTATTGTTGACATTATTATTTGTCCTCAATCGCTTGTGACTTTACGATTTGTGGATGCTTCTGATGATTGTAAAATGTCTCCATTTGTTACAGTTCTTTTCAATAAAATCGGTAGATTTGATTTATGTACTGGTATCGGAGTCCATAATTTCGTCAATCGATAATAATTGGGCAATTTAACACTATCTGATATCTGGGGGCCGTTCCAGTATTGTTAACCTACCATTCAATTTCTTATTAAATCTGCTTGTTTCTTTTATTATTTATATTTATTGTTAACTATTGTGCCTATTACTGAGTTTTAGGTTCGAAAGATTTATAAGTTTTCTTAATTTACTCAATGAAGGTGTATATGGTTCTTTTAAATGGAGAAATGTATGATTCCCTTAATCGATCCGCATGGGGGTTGATGTTAATTAGGAATTTTTTATAGGTCGGCTTGTATAAAGCTTGTTCGAAATCTGGACGAAGGACCAGGGTACAGGATACACCGGGAGACAATAGACAGGATTAATCATTATTCTGGCTTTAATAATTGTGTAATCACTTTTTACTTTCGTACCACTGGGTGAACCACTGTAACCCGTGCGGGGGATGCGGAAGTCTTCGAAATAATGCGGTTTTTGTGAAGGGGGGCAGGATACTGCGTGTATTACAGCCACGAATTGCGGTCGGCCTTTTTAATAGGACACGATAATGATGACGAATTTTAATGCGGGAGTCGCGACGAATTCCGCAGCAACTAACGAAGGGTGCTGGGTGACTTGGTTGTCCTTGAGTGCTTACTATGCACTCTCAATTCGTAGCTCGAACTTGGTGCATGAATTACTGTTGTTTAATGTCTTTAATGAGGTAATAACCGTATTTATGTTGCTAATCATTTAATTTATATAGACCTATAATAGATTGACAGAAAACAGAGAACACAATGTGCATGCTCATTATTATTATTATTTCTTGCATGCTTATTGCATGATGGTCTTTCAATTATTGAAATTCTAAATTAATTAATCTCAATTAAGTTATCGCTCGTAACACTTTGTTACAAGGTAAAAATAATTATGAGGTAATTGCAGCACCATGATCGTTCAAGTCGATCACATTTTGTAGTATATCAACCTTTTATATCCGGTCAGTACGATGGTTTCTCGTATATACAATGTGGCACATGGCGTCATCTTCCTTGAACAGTACTTGTTAAGATATCCGTAAAGCTATGATTTGAGTCATAAATTGATCCCTAAATACCCCTACATTATGATATACATACCTTTTTCCATATAGCCAATCATATCATTATTGTCGTTGGGAGGGTTGGAGAGGGACAATTTTGTTTCTTATCGTACCTCCAATGATGAAGAAGACTGAATCGGAAGCAAAATTCTGAATAAATTTTTGATTGTGCTGTAGTAGTAGGGAGAGTAGTGTTGGTGTTATGAAACGCCGCCACTGGGATTGTAAGATGTTAGAGAACTGCAATTTGTCGGTTTTGTTTCTATCTCTAAGTGTATTCAGAGTTTGTTGGGAGGTATTAAGGATCCTGTAATTTCCTCAAAGTGGAAAAGTTTGGTATATAGTTTGTTTCATTTGTGTCTCCTGGTTTTATTATTAGAAGATGAATTCGTTGCTCCATAACGGGCGATACAAAGTCGATTCTTTTGAATTATGTACGCATTGTTAAAATTTAGGGTTTTCCCTTACAATTTTCCGCGCGCATTCACCTTGACTAGTTTTGCATTTTTTTTTATTAGGTAATACAAAAGTATAAAAATTCATAATGGATATTAATGATGTTTAGATTATTAGATTACGTACCTACGATTTGTAATTTTTGATGCGAAAAAGGGTTTTAATTAACGAATAACTAATAATTATTTGTGTTAATTAGAGGTGTATAATAGACTTTATGATGCATTGTTGATTGATGTAATATTAGATTAATGAAGAACTTGATGGCTTATTCATGACGAAACTATACTCGGAAGGATTGCGTGATTGTAGATATAATTATTATTAATTATTGTATTCAGTTTTAATTATTTGATTTATCTCTCTGCGTTGTGTAATTTTTACTTTATTTAATTACTTTAAATGGTCATAAAACGTCGTAATTACTCTTACTCAAAGAATTAATTAATTTGTCCTGTATCCTGTAATAATACAGCTGTTACAACAATTATTATTATTGGCACTATTAGCGAGTGAATAATTGTTTTTGTGCTGTCACTTTAATCGGATTAAGACAACAACTGACATAAGGATATAATAATAATAATAATAATAATAATAAAGAGCCTTTATTTGTTTGTGTACTGTACCTACATTTTACAATACAAAATTAAACTGGGAGGCGAAGTCTAGCCTAGGCTACTCTACTTAACCTCCAGCCAATGAAATTAACAACATATTTACTTAAACCAACAAAACAATAACTTCACAACCGCTGCTGAATTTCCAGTAAATAAACTTTATAATGTTTTTTCAAAAAATTTAGGGTACGTGTTCTCATAAAGCTAGGTATAGCATTAAATATTTTAACCGCATTGTACGTGAAACATCTCTGAGACCCAGCAAGACGGAATTTGGGTAGCATTAATGTATCTGTATATCTAATAAGGCGATGATGCATGTCACCTCTTAGCAACAATTTCTCTTTGAGGTATGGAGGTGTCGATGTATATAAGATTTTGTACACTAACGAGCTCATATGATATTTGAAAAGGTTTTCCATTCTCAACCATTCCAGCTCATTTATTTTAGCTGATACTCTGTCATATTTTCGGAGACCAAATACAAATCTGCAACACGCATTTTGCACTTTTTGAAGGCGATATTTAGTTGATTGGTACAGACATGGAAAATAAAGAACCAGACCATAATTTAGAATAGAAAGCACCAGACTCTCGCATAATACCTTTCTCAACCGAAAGCCAAGCAAGTGTCTGTTTCTGTACAACTGCCTCAAAACTAAGTAAGACTTCTTAAGCAGAATGGAGACCTGCTCATTGAACCGCAGTCTACAATCAAAAATTATACCGAGATTTTTTTGACACCTTACACTCCTCAATGGCTGGTTCCCAACAATCAGCTGTAAGTCCTCCACATCCGGGCTCGAACCAAATGTCATAACGCTACATTTTTCGGGATTTAGCCTGAGCCCGTGGGCATCAGAAAAGGCTACCAAAGATGCAATATCACTATTCATGCGATTTGAAGCAAACTCCACCATCTGGGGGCCATACGAGAAATAGAGCTGGGTGTCATCCGCAAATGACTGGATACTAACATGTTGTATTGTTCTTGGACTATCTGCTACATAGATCAGGTAAAGGACCGGTCCCAAGACAGAGCCTTGGGGAACTCCAGATGTAACCGGAGCAAAATCAGAGGAAGAAGTATCATCGAAAATAACCTTCTGGAAGCGATCTTCCAGATAATGACTAAAAAAACCACATGAGATGTCATCGAAGCCAAAGTACCGTAGTTTTGCACATAAAAGTCTATGGTCAAGGGTATCAAAGGCCTTTGAATAGTCCAACTGAACCACTGATGTGGCAAGCCCGAGGTCCAGCGACCTAATGATGTGATCTGTCAGGTTCAACATCGAGGTTGTTGTGCTGTAGCCCTTACGGAATCCCGACTGACTAGTTGGAATTAATTCGGAGTCGACCACGAATTGATAAATTTGTTTAGACACTACCTTTTCAAGTACTTTAGACAACGAAGGAAGAATACTAACTGGGCGCAGGTCGGAAAAACTCTCAGGATTAGAAACTTTGGGCAGGGGTTTAATCAGGGAATATTTCCACTGTTGCGGGAAATATCCGGATTCCAAGCAGCAGTTGATGATATGAGTCAGATAAGGAGCGATCACATGTAAGGATAGCTTTAACATTCTGGAGGAGATATCATCAGATCCGATTGCATTTGATCTAAGACCTGTCACTATGTCTTTTATTTCTTCAATTGTCGATAAGCGAATCGAGAAACTCTGGTCTGTGTTATATCTATTTGTTAAGTAATAGGCTGTTGTATCAGGACAGTTATTTTTCGGTGTGAATACCGATAAGAAATACTCATTCAATTCACAAGGCCTTTTCAGATTAGCAGGAAGCTCCACTGATCGCTTACCCTTTATATTTAATGACTTCAATGCATTCCAAAGTTGTCTGCTATCATCACCCTTAGAACGACTCGAGAGATAAGCAACCTTTTCTCGCCTTATTGCACTAACAACTGTATTCCTTAATTGTTGAAAATATTTGTAATCTAAAATGTTTTTAGTTCGCTTGTATCTAGATAAGGCATTGTCTCGGGACCTCATGATGCAACGAATATTGTAAGTCAACCACGGCGCGAAAGGCTTGGTCACCCTAGACGTGATCAATGGAGCATGTACGTCGAATAACCTCAAAAGTTGATCTGTCAAATACTTAACTTTGTGATCAATATTTTCGAAATATAGTAAACGATCCCACTGGATCTCTGACAAGTCTTTATTAAATTTGTCAACGTCGAATGCACGAAAATCTCTGTAGGTAATAAGTTTAGGTTTAGGACGAGAATGCTTTAGATTAAGAGTACAAAAAATCGCCCGATGATCAGAGATCTGATGAACCAATACACCTGCCTCAAGGACCAAATCACTTTTGTTCGTAAAAATCACATCCAGGAGTGTCTGAGAGTTTCCCCGTATACGAGTAGGTTCATCAATTAGCTGTGTAAAATCATAAGAGGCCACGCATTGCATAATGGACCGATCAGTAAACTGATCTTGATTGATATCACCCATAATGACGATGTTATCATATTGTGGAACAATAAACGAAAGTAAGTTATCCAGGTATTCGATAAAATTAATTAAATTACATGCAGCAGTACGGTAAATAACTCCAACCAATAGTACATATCATATTCATAAAAATAGGTTTGTTGGTTACGTATCATGTATCCCACTTCTGACACCGATTGTTCAGTATTACCCTCTTGGGTTCTTGTATAAAAATAAAAAATATAATCCCATCTATTGGTGAGTGAGTAATCCACTTCTTCCAGTTCATGGCCTCGTACCTTCTTGGCTATTATCATTACCATTCGTCCTGAAGTGCACTGAGTAGTGACAATGTAGCTAGGATAAGTCGTATTTTAAAGCTTTGAAAAAGTGGCTCTCCCAAGTTATTTTTTCTTTTGCATTTAAACATAGTCATCACATTAAGAGAACACATGTGAGATTCACGTCTCCGCAGTAAACCGAGTTCTTGGCAGGCGTTTGTAGCATTTCAGGCACCCTCGAGTTGTAAAACTTTACGACAGTGGCGACGCTATAAAGTTACCCCGTGATAAAAGGCATCAGTCTCCGGAGCCACTTTAATTCCTAATGAGGAATTTTGCGAGCCATTGTGCCCGTTTCCTCGGCAGTTGTCGGGCAAATGAAAGCCCGCGAGCGCATCGCCTCGGGATGAATTTCAAGCTAAGCGCAGCCCGCGCCTCGATGCCGACAAACGCCGTTGAACAAATAATTATAACAACGGTAATTCCGTGGAGATCGTCCGTAAATATTTGCCCATTGAAACCGTTTACGTGTTGATACATTTTAACAAACCCGAGTAAATCTCTGGATAATCTAGCGCGCGGAGAAAGACCACGTTCATTGGAGTCCTTTTGTGAAAAACCCCGTCGTTATTTACTCAAGGCTCCGCACAATGCGGCTGTTTGTTCGATGAAAATGTTTCTGCCATGGACCGGGGGGCCGTGACGAAGCGAGATCGTGATGATGTTATTATTATTATCGTTATGTAACGCTGAAGGAACGAATTAATGACCGTGCCACTACTAAAGAAACTCCTGAAATCCACCGTGATGGGATAAAATGTGAGAAAATGAACTTTGCATGTTTTCCTGCTTCTAAATTTGGAACTTTGTGATCTTTTGTAATCCTCTGGGGTATACAAACTTCAATCAAAATACGGGGGGGGGGGGGGACTGGGAGGTTATTGAAACTTTGATAGTCTCTTGTTACTACATTATATACTAATTTACGCACGGGTCGGTGGTTTTTATAGGAACCCTTCCGGTATGTTGCCACTTTCATTAATAAGTCAAGTTGTAGGTGAGAAATTTGATTTAATTGGGGGGGGGGAGTGTAGAAGACTATACACAAAAAGTCAAAGTTACGCTCAAATTTTAATAAAGCTCGTCGCGGCTATAAAATTTCTAACAATTCAAGCCGATGATTGAAGCAACAAGCAACACGCAAAGATTGAACACCTCGAGACGCTCTTCAAATCCAATCCGAGAAATAAAAAAATTATCAATTATTTTATTATTACAGAGAACCATCATCAGCTATCGGATAATATGTGAGATTATCAGTGATTTAATTTTGCGGTGACAGTGTTGAATGTTCGTTGTGCGGGCTTAAACTAAGTCAAAATAGCTATCATTGTGAGACTTCAAGAAAACGCTGGAGAAAACGACAATGTGGTCCAAGAAACGACCGAGAGCAAGGAGAAAGAAGGCCACCAGGAAACAGTAGACACTCCGTTGACTTCACCCTCTGACGATGTCATACAGGTATCTGCAATATTACTTGTTCTTGTCTTTTACGGTTTGAATATCGATTCATTAATTGTAATATTTTTATTAGTAATATGCAGCAAGTTTTATATAAAGCCAGTCTGCTAAGGCCACAGAAGGGACTGAATGCAGTATCTTGAGAAGTTTATAAAACGAATTGCATACTCTATTTTTTCTATGATAAAAATGTAGATATGACTTTTATCTCGGTGAGGACGTGCCGGTCAAGTGAGGCGCATCCCCGAGTCATTGATGCTTCTGACTCCATGCGGAGTAAAAAAATATAAAAGTTTAATTTTACATTTATTTTGATAGCGGATTTTTAATAGGACTGACTGTGTGTGTGGGTTGTTAATAATAATTCGATTATTTTCTCTCGTTTACAGCCGAGTTTATTTTATATTTCCCCATCCGCCTGTAAAACGCGTACTATTTACAGCTACTGAAAACAACGGACGGGCATGCATGAGTTCACCAATCGGTTGCATTAATATTTACCACTGGTTTATGTTCCTGTAAATTAAACCTGTTTAAGTGTTTACAGCGAATAACAATAAAACAGACCGACGTATAGTGGATTTTATGCCCGGCAATTAAGGTAACAGCCAGGCGAGTAAATGTAGATGCTATTTCTGGACTATATTATACATTTATGAACCGGGAACGTGTATTTTTCAACATTTATTTGGACTAGAAATGTGTTCAAATAAGTTGAGTTTAATTTTTAATAAAAATTAACGTCCCTCTAAATTTTTTTATCACCTCTTTTGGAAAATTCGAGACTTGTAATAATTGACCATTGAAGCCAGTTTGTGCAATAAATTTAATAAACTAGTTCATTTTTTAATTTTGAATACTATACGGAGAAATGCTCTGGAAAATAAAATGTAATAGAATTTTACGCTTCAAAAAATGGTATAAAAATGGCCTGTCGTATACGAAACAGTAATAATAACTTCAAATTAAACATTACTCTAAACAATCAATTTATCAACTTTTATGTAGCGCCAGATAAACGTAAATACGTAAACCATTTTCATGGGAATTTAAAAGCGTCGCTTCATATATAATTTCGAAATGTTTATTTTCCATGTCGCCAGCGTTCAAGTCTTGCGTGTAAAATTTGTGCCAAAATCCACATTGTTCAACGTTCAACTTATGTAAATTATTAGGAATATCATGTAAATTTATACTGAACAAATTGCAGTATAATTCGTCCCAGAATACATATTTATATTGTTTTGAAATTTGGAATATGTTACCGGGCAATTCATTGATATAATGTTCAATAAATAAATAGACCGTTATCATCGTTTCAGCGGAATGAAAATATGATGAATTTTTATTGCCCCGTTTTGCGAATGAAAATGTTTGTTTAATACAGCTCAGTGTTTTTTTTTTTATTATTATTATTGAAATTATAAAAACCTCGTCATCTAAAGACAGTATAAATACTTGAATAAAATTTTTGGTTTAACTGTTCCTTTATGGGATCTTCTAGAACCCAAAATATTAATAAGTTTCTTCACTTTATACCTCTATAATAGAGCTTTCAGTGTGTTTTTTTTTTGGTGTTTCATAATTTTTAATATGACCCCTACCCCTAACTGGGTCTCTGCAAATTTAGACAAATTTAAATTTATCCCCGGTTTTCCCAATTTCTTAAACCTCAATCAAAATTTGCAACATCGTATCCCTGGTTTCGGCACCACTAAAACATTCCCTACCCTGTTCTCTACAGATTCAGACAAGTCTTGTGTGTTTCTCTGGAATCCCCTGGTTCACCGGTTTAATACGGTGGGATATACTTTTTATGAGAAAAAATATATTATGCTAGACAGGGTGTTCCATCACTTATGTCCATTTGAGGTTTTAAAGATAAAAAATTGAAACTTTAAGGATTCCTGTAATTAATATAGGACCATAGAATGGCATAAGCAGTTTAATTAATGTTTTTCGTTCGGCCACCAGCGGTAAAAAACTGTAATTTGGTGGTACAGAGGCCAAAATAAATTCGATTAATAAAATCAAAATCGCTGAAAAGAAATATCAAAACAATAATTACAAGGCTTTAATTAAATAAAATACATAAAATATGAAAATGAAAGAGGTAGAATGATTGATATATTGTAGTAATAGAAGTGACCAATAATCTGAAGAGGGTAGTATAAATCCTTCAACAGCCCAAGTTCCATTAAAGTCGAATGGACATCAGTGCTTTTGACTGTTTACTATAAGGATTTATGACCCCATTTATATTATTGGTCATTTTTATTACTATCATATATCAATTATTTTACCTGTCATTTCCATATTTTATGTATTTTATTTTATTAAAGCCTTGTCATTAGTTCTTATTTATTTTTTCATCGATTTTGATTTTATTAATCGAATTTTACCGATAAGTTGAAGAGAAATCGAATTTATTTTGGCCACCTTACCACCAAATTACAGTTTTTTACCGCTGATGGTAAAACAACAAAAAAAATAAAATAAACAGATAACGCCACTTGATTACACGAATCCTCAAAGTTTCAATTTTTTTATCTTCAAAATTAACCCCCATTTTTGGGGTTGACATAAGTGATGGACAAATGAGAAAAAATTGTTTTCACACCTCTTTGTCGGGTTTGTTAGACGATATTATGTATCTCCTTTACTGCTCAGACTATGTGAAAGTTTCATTGATGGGGATGGGGTGAAAATAAATTTATTTTCTTATTTTTCCAGATATATTATTTAATTGTACCGAACCAGTACATTTAGTAGGGACCGGGGAAACAAAATTTTGTCTGCAGACTCAGGTATAGGGAATATTTCAATAGATGTCTCTGATCAAAAGTGCTTAATCGGGTTGCTAGGTTTTTATTTCTTTTTTGTGAAAATAAGAAAGGGGTGTTACTTTCTCACATTCCAGTCGAGTGTTTCCAGATTAATTTTTATAACCGAACCGGAACGGAGAAAGGGAGGGGCGAGATGAAAAGTGGTTTCTAAAACCTGACTAAATTTGAGTCTGCCCTACGTTGTGTTATTTTTTTATTTTTTTCCATTACAAGCTGTTCCTAAAACTGAAACTGAATAAAAACGCAACAAATTAATTCACAATGACGTTATCAATAATGACGGATAAAAAAAATTGATTGTCTATCTCCATGTCATCGTCCTCGAGCGCGTTCAACAAGACTACCGAGCACTCTTACTGTAGCTATTGGATAAAATTCGGTAAAAAAAAAAAATGGAAAACGCTTGTTACAATGTTCTATCGTAACCTCACATTTATAGATATTTCGCCCCACTTCTCGTATTTGAAGATATCTTTAAAGAAATAATAAAAAAGTAAAGTCGTGATGGATGGAAAAAGTAAAAAACTGAAGAACTTTCCGCTTGGAATAATTTGGTAGCGAGACTCTTTTCGTTCATCTGTAGCTGTAAACACATAACAGTCTCCTCGCTTGCTCTCATTAAACTTGAATAATTTCGCAATTTTGGCAAATTCTCGGTTCACTTATCTATAGGAGGATGCATCTCGCCAGGTGCAGAGAAATTATCCTGACAATCATCGGTCTCATTAGCGGCTTTGTTGAACGACGCTGGCACAGGTGTTACGATCTCGTCAGCCTTTGGCTAATAACAACACAAACACAACACCCTGTCTCGTCAGGTAGTGTATCTCTTGCCTTTTGCGCCATGATCATGTGTGTGTGTGTTTTTTTTATACATAATGCATGGTAACAGTAACTTTTAAAACGTCGTGTAGCGACGACTTCTTAGGTAGTCTTGGTCTTGAAGTGACGTGAATCATTCTGAAGGATCGAGAGGTAGTTAATTGAGAAGGGAACGAGAGAAAGAGAGAGGCGACACTTTGATAATTAGTTTTGGTTGTTATTGGATAGATGCGATGTCAAACATGTTTGGGTATTATGTTATTATGTCGCTTAATTTATGTAAATTTAAGGAATTCAGCGAGAAATTGATTGCCTTGTTTGCTTGTTTTACAAGTTAGTTATGATGTCATTTTTTAATTTCACTTGTCTTGTGTATAAATTTTATTTTTTGCCTTTTTTTTTATTCGTCATTTTTGAGTCTATGCGTGCTTTGAATAATTTTGAGAAATAGAGATGGCAAATTTTTTACAACACTATTATAATGATTAATGTTTAGTTGTTCAGGCAGGTCGTAAATTATTTCAAACGACTTGCTAGTTACTATAAGGATCATTAGCTCTATCTCGTTAATTATGTCATTTGTGTTGGCGTTATCATGAAAATAAAAATATTAAGACAATTCCTTTGTTTAAAAAATATCTTCTGAAATGAGGTCACGATGCAGGTATAATAATTATTGTTGTTTTTTCATATTTAAAATAAAAATGAATTTTTGTCAAATTATGGTTTCCAAGTACATACCTCTACATAAGTCAACTTGATATGCATGTCCAGAGATAAGAAGAATAAATTATGAGCAGTTTTGTTTACTTGCGCGACTGGTGAGGATTTTAGTCAGAAATTTTTTACTTAAATCTTTTTGGGTCTACTTTTTCCTTTACTTTTTTAATACTATTGTACGGTAGATGGCTTTGAGGTGTGTGGGTTACTTCAAATCCCCAAAGGAAGGCGCTTTCACACGCTTTCAGGTTTTAATTGTGTCGATCAAAAGATTTACAAAAATGTGAAAAATTTTGGTGATGATTCTCAGGGAGGCTCGTGGATTGCGAAATTAGTGAAGTTTAGCTCTAAAAGTCGATTTTTGCAAACTCCGGTCAGCTGTAAATAATTTTTTGCAGAGTCCGGTTAGCTCAAAATTTGATTATTGTAAAATTGTTCCACTCGATTTTTTTTTTGCAAGATCCGGTCCGGTTAGCTCGATTTTTTGGGAGGTCTCATCAGCTCAAAATTTTTCATTTGCAAGATCCGATTTGACAACAGAGTCCGGTCAGCTCTAAAAGTCGATTTTTTTAAGGTCCGGTTTGATACGGTTGAAAAAACTTCCTTGTCAAATCAGACCTGCATGTCCAAAAGCAAACAAAAATTCCGTTCTGACCGGAATTTATCAAACCAACCCTGAAAAAAAAGATTTTTAGGGCGGTTTGACAACGCTCGAAAAAACTCGAATGTTTCAGTAGGTCGAATCTTGAAAAAAAATTTACAGAAATCGACAGAACCTTTCAAACTGGATCCTGAAAATAAGAAAATAAAACAGGACTTCGTTAAATCAGGAATTGCAAAAAGACGAGCAGGTCAGCCACAAAAAAAATTTGAGCTGACCGGATCTTATCAAACCGTCATTGAAAAAAATTTATGTGCGGTTTGAAAATGCTCAAAAAAGCTCGAATTTTCGAGCTGACATGACCTTCAAAACAAATTCTAGTTGACCGGATCAGGGGAGAAAATCGGACCTGGAAAACACAATTAGACCTGACCGGACTTTGCAAAAAAAAAGGAGCTAATCGGGTCTTGCAATAACAAAAATCATTCTGAATTTAAGGATCAATTTTAAATTGGCGCTAGCGGCTCCAAGAAAAGTATTGTGAAAGGTGGCCTTTTTAATTTCCCGCCTTTGAAACAGTAGACGAAAATTTAAAAATTAAATTAGCTTCCTGTGGGGAAAAAAACTATATTAGCACCCACTTTAATAAAACTTTGGAAAAACCCCTGCAGCTAAGAGCCCTCTTGATGATGGATTGCTCCGCGAATTTGCTTAATAAGATGAACTTGTGTAACTCGTACGAGTTACTTTACTATCATGGAAAAGCCCCCCCCCCCCCCGCTGTATTGTTATAAATTGTTTGGATAGTGGAAATGACCGTTTTTCGTTTTTCGAAAATCACTTAGTAATGAATGAGATGTAAAAATGAAAAAAAGGCTTTAACCAAAAAAAAAATCATAACTTCAAATTTGAATCGCCGCGGTGAGATAGAAAGGACTAATTTTTAAAAATGATGTCGGCAGTTTTTGAGCACATCCGTCCGACTGCGGAGGAAGTTTTTAGCATCGAAACTTGAAGCGCTCAGATTACGGGACCTTTTATAACTTTGACAGCTGTTTAATTTGATCGGTATCCGCAGAATGGAATTAATAGATCCTAACTCCGCTCCCGACAATGCCTCCTCGCCTTTTCAATATATACAAAACTCGAGTCATCCCGAGACGGCGATCAGTCTCTCTCTGCCGATGCGCCGTTCGTACGTTCCCGTCTGGGAAAAGGGAAGTCTATAAAGCCGCGCTATCGGAAGCCGGTCGAGATGACAGCAAACATCCGTTCGGTTGTCGGACACGGCGTGGGGGCGCCGGCGGCGTCGCTCAAACCGAATCAATATATCGTCGGCGGCGGATTTCTCGTCCAGACCATATCTGCACACTGCACTTCACCTGTTCTTCACCTCCACGCCCCATCCAGACCGTTCGTTTGGACAAATACTCGGACGTTTTGCTCTCCTTGCCTGTCTGCGTATTTTACGTATGTACTTGATTTATTAATCAGAAAAACGTTTTCTGACTGAAAAATGAAAAATCTACTTAATTGGAATTTTTCAGAAATTTATAATTACGTGTTGTAGGTACCCTTATATGTAGTTTCAATTTTGGGTGCGCACCAGTTAATATATTTTAAGGGGCGATCTAATCGCAAAATCGCTTCTATAGAAAACAATAATCGTAAAAATGTTCAAAGAAAAAAGGAGTCGGGAAAGATTCCTTCAAGTTTGATGGGATCCTGGACAATGATATAATTCACCAAGACTTATCTGGTTTCGCTGAAGTATCCCAACGACGTATCCAGGCTCTTCTGGAATTGTTTTCGACATCGGGGCATATGTTTTCAATACAGTAACGTTCCCCGTTAATGGCGCATGAAAATCGGAGTCAGTAGCTTTTTATTTGACTGGATTTATTGCGAGTAGTTTTGTTTGCCCTACCAAAACTGATATACTTCACTTGCTTCTCGTTTCCGATCTTTCCATTCCCTTTTTCTCTATCGCATTAAGAACGGGAAATTTATGGAGCAGTTGGAAGAACCTTTACGCTGATAAATTCCCGACGACTAAATGTGGTTGGTTGGTTGCATTATCAAAAAGAGTTCTCATCACTTTTAATTTGCTTATACCGACTGACCGAGCGTATTTGTTCCTCGAATTCCATTGTCGTGTTGTGTTATTTTTCGTCGTGAAAATTTTTGTGGATGTCGCACGCTCCGGTTAAAACACATCGCAATTATTCAAGCATTCTTGGCACGGTTTCATATTCAAGTTTCGCTTTAATCATCCTGTCTTAATTAAGCGGTCCGAAATGTCCGCATCAATTTGACTGCAGATGTTTTTGGCATGGATCACCTGCGAAAAGCATCGTTAAAGGATCTCGGGAACGCTTTGATGTATGAACCGGTTGTCGGGAGATTTTTTCACGACTTGGGTTACAAATTGTGAGGATCGGCGCTACGAATTTGACATTTTAAAAGCTTCCCAGCAAGAGACGGAGCGGCGTGACGTAAATAAACAAAATACTCCCCGCACAGCTATAAATACAACTACCACTGTTGTTTTTAGGTTGTTTGATACTCGAGGAGGTGAAATCCCACACGTACATATTGACTGCGCGCCGCTGGAAGGGGTTATTTTGGTTACATACATGACGTTACGCGTGTGTTGCTTTATGCATGTTTACATGTTGTAGGTCTAATTACGTTGTCACACGTCAACCGTTTACATGTTACAAAGCAAGCCTGATGGGTTCAATGGAAGCTTAAAGGGGTATAAAGTGATATGACCTTGCATAAATAACTAAGTTGCGTTTGTGTTAATATTCCTGTAAACAGTGTAAACTTATTTTATTTCCTCCCAATAAGTTAACAAAAAAATGCACTTCACGGTTGTCCCGAAAAGCGTCCAGTGCCGAAACATCATTAACTTTCTTAATGTTCCCTGCCATCTTGTCAACGCGCTGAGACCGCGGCTCGCCACTTCTCAATTTATTTCCGGATGTTTCAGTTTTTTCAGTCTGTTTCGCTTCAAGATTCTGGAAGCATGTTTTTTGTTGTGGTAGCCAGGTGTTAGATGCTGCTCGAAGGCCCAATGTTTGGGGCAATTTATTGTTTTGATTATAGGTTGAAGGACCAGGGTTTTAACCCCGAAGGAAACGGGAGCACAGTAAAATAATTCGAATAAGTAGTTACTGACCTTCGGCCTGCTTTCTGTCTCCTGACGTTTGATTGTACGATTATAAACGAGAATACCTGACCGAGTGGATCTAGCGACACTCTTTCCTGCCTCATTCTCATTTTATATGTTCTTCGTGGACATGATTCGATTTTCCTTATACCGTCTTATCATGTATCTTACATGTAATAAATCTGGATTATTAAAGGCGTCTCGAATTTTACAATTCTCCACTTCTTGACTTTATTATTGAATTTCACAATTGACAGAAATTAATATTTTTGACATTTCTTTTGCTACCTGCATTAAAAAAAAATTCTGAAAATATATTTTATGTTCAATTACGTTCAAAAGCATACTTACGACGTATCTCCTGCGCAATTTTACGATCATGCATGACTGGATACATCTCGTCGCACATTCCGCCGTCATCAATAACCCATTCAATCTTTTGAGCAACCCGGCAAATGTCCCGGCAAGTTATCTGATTAACCAGTTCAGTAGGCCGTAAAGGAAAGCGACTTCAATAAAAGCCGGCAATGATGATCGAGACCGTTTAAACGAATCTCCCAATTATGCCCGTCTAGGCGGATACGGGACTGCGTGAAAAGGGCCATTGTCTGCTTAGTGTCCGCCCTGCATGGAGATGTCAAACGACCTCCTAAACTTTAATGCGACCGTTGCCGGGGACGATGAGGAAGCCGAAAAGGGAGTCTCAAAAGGGAATCGCTCTCGCTGGCCTCGCACGTATATACCCAACCCGCTCCCGGTGCAAAATGTCCGTGTTATCAGATACTTTGGGAGTAATGCTCGGAGATAGTTATCGTAAACTCGCAGGGCTCGAAGTGTTTTTCACTTAAGCGTCGCCGGAAACGCGGTCATTTTGCCACTGGATGCAGCGTTTTTAATGGGAGGAACGTCCTGCGATGGTCGTCTCGCGGAGATGAAAAGTGACGGGGAGATCGTTTTCTTGTTGTAGATGTGGAGAGTTTTATTATGCGCTAAGGAGGAGGTGCTGAGTTTATGAGTGATGATAATCGAATTGTAAGCTTGGAATTGCATCGTTATAAAAACGATCTTTTTAGCTGTTCTTTGGAGAATTGTATGTTCCCGAAGTATGCGCTGTTTATATTCCCTGATCTAATTTTTAGCCCACGTTAAAATCGCCATGCTTGTAGCAGTTCTGGTTTTTTAGCATGTTGCATGGACCAGTTAGAGTGGTGAGAATCCAAATTTGCAACTTCGAAAAACTTTTGCTCGCTGCGCACCACAAAACTGCGAAATTTTGGGACCCCGCTATCATCATATTATAGAGGATCCGTTTTTCGGAGTGCAAAATCTGCAGAGCGGTTAATAATGTATAGGCACCTACTGCTTCTTCTAGCGAAATTGTTTTTGACTCCTCTACGATTACACTACCCCAGGAGAAGATGTCAAAATGATCGAAACAATAAACGCCTCATTCAACATCTATGGGGTTCGAAGGGGTTGGAACGAATACAGCGACGGAAGACGGAGACCGCGATATCGGTCTGATGGGATTGGAGAAAACCACGAGCTACCATCATGTGGTTGAAGAGGATGTGGATGTGCATGCACACCTCCTTGTTCTACTCTGTTGGCTTGGGTTCTATACCCTCCACAACTTGTGCTTTCCGTGCCTGGTGGGTTTGAACTGTTTTTTCACGCTTTTACTGGATGTGACACCACCTCTGCCCTTTTTTGGCAGAGAAAAAGGAATTGTGGAGTCAATTTCAGAAAAGACAGGGGCTGCCATTTTCCTCCAATACATGCAACACATGAGAGTATTGCGGGAGCTGGCGAAAAATGTCTGATGGCTCTTTATGGAGGTGTTCCAGCTACTCAGATGCTGCTCGAGCTGAGGTTCTATCTTCGCGAAGACAGTGGCAAATTGAAAGGTTAATCTATGACACGTTTAGCCCCAACCACCTAGGATGCTTCTCCATGCATTCCGCCCCTACCACCAACTGCAAAAGTGGCTCGGGTTAGAGAAAGACCCCACCAAGCGGGGTTGGCAAATAAGAGCCACATTCCTATAATATCTTCTCAAAATCATAGCATGCAAATGTAAGGAGGGATGCAGGGGGACGTGTATTTACCTGAAAGCTGGGCTCTATGCTTGAACTTGAACTGCCCAGGGAAATGATTTCGATAAACGAAGACGATGACGATCCTGAGAAGCTGAGGAAGAACACGAACCTGAAGAACTTTTTTTGATGACTTTTCTTTCTCATTGCCAAGGTTTTTCTCCGGACGGGAGCAAAACTTTAAATTGTTAGCTAATTCTCGAAAAAATGGACCATCTTTGAAGGGTCATACTTTACTTCATTTCAGCCTTAATGCTCAGTTTTGTTTATGGTCTTTTCTAATTTTATCAAAGAAACGATTGAATCACGTCATTGACGAGCTCCCATTACCATAATTGGTGCATGTGTTCCCCAGGAATCAGTGTTGACACCCATAATTTTTCTACATTACCTACCGCAAGGATTTTCATTCATGGCTATCACACCAGGTAGAAAATTTATGGAGACCCCAACAATAATTAGATACATCGTTGCAGCGAATCGGCGGGAATATTCAATTAGGAACTACGTGAAAATTGGTTATCTATACACAACGGAAATGATCTTTGAATTTTCTTTCCGGTCAATCGTTTTCTCACTAAATCGCAGTTTTTTTTCAGTCGTTATCCGTATATTTTCCTCAATTTCCAATACCAATCCATCCCACACCGAAATTTCCCATTCTTGCCATTACTCGATCCTAATAAATCATTTTTACGAACTCGGAATCGCTTCCGTTCTATAAGCGAATCCAATAATAAATCGTCAATTAGCAGTCAAGTCTCCTCCAACCTCCAACCTTGGGGCGCATGCAGCTGCAACCTGGGGTCGCATCTTATCGATTGCGGCGCGTTCTTTAATTGCGCCGATAGTCTGAGCCCTCGGCCCTCCGGTTCGGCTCGCCGCTTCCTCCCCCCGACTGCTTATATTGAAGTGGAGGCATTCTTTTTCTGTTACTCAATTTTAACGCCGAGAAAGAAAAACGACTGTGATGGTTATTGTGAGGAAATTTAACGAAAGACGAGTGAATCGAGTCACTGTGTTTTTTCTGTTTTGCAGTCAAGAACAAAAACAAAAAAAAAACATTAAAGCACGTAGTTTTTGTGACGCAAGCGCAATAATTTTTAGAAAATTCACCCCCTAAGAGTGTAAGATTTGGGATTAAAGTTTGAAGGGGGTCTGAATAATTAAAATAAATACTAAACAGAATATTCGTTCATCTTAATAGAGTACCTTATCCCTGCTAAGTTTGGTCTAGTCGTTATAACAGCGTGCTAAAAAGTCTCTAAACGTTGCGGGTCATGGGATGGGGGTTGGGGGTTGAGAAGTTGTATGAATATAATTTCTCTCGTTATTCCTCCCTCATCCCGGTCTGGATAAACATGGGACTATATTATTCGATACTCCACCTAAGTATAAGCGTTTCGGCAAGGACTTGGAGTTGAGAGAGAATATTAAAATTTCGAGTGTTTAATTTTTCCGTCTCCTTTGGATTCTCTTTTAATTTGCGTTTTATTTCTCTTCTGAAACTTCAAACAATTTCCAAACTTAAAAATCCGCCGTCGTCCTCGAGAATTCTTTTGCCGAATTGTTTTTACCTTGTTTGTAAACGTTCTAAGAATCCTCAGGTTGGTGTACTTGAAAGACTTCGATCCGACACAAAGCTCAGACGATTTTTGCTTCTTTCAGGCTTTTCATCAAACAGGGTCCTTTTTCCCGTTTCCTAATTACTAACTCCTCTTTCAAATCAACTCTGAAAAGCTTTGTTTACGATCGCTTACCTTTGAGCCGTTCCATTTTTCCCGGTCGTCCGTGCTATTGTGTATATTTCTTTCGATTATGAAACCCAACTGCGGGGCCTTTTTCCTTTTCGCCTCTGCTATATAACCATCATGAACTTCCGGACGGAGATGTATTTATTATCCAGGGAGACGTTCCGTTTTGTAAACGGACCGAAAATGAAAGCCGAGAGGATGTTCTCTTAGATATAAACGAACAGTTTCGCTAAGTCAATGTGGGGGAGTTTCTTCTATGATTAAGTTTTTATTACTCCTCCAACTTTTAATAGACTGTCTCTAGACATATCACGACCAGCATAATACTTTACCAAAGTTTTACATTTCCTTAAGCTCCCGCTTCTTTCAATTTCTTATGCTAAACTTTCTGGTATGGTATGAATAAAGCAGCATGCAGCAGCGAAAGCGCAACAAATTGAATAAGTTATAACTTTCAATTCAACTAGATATGTTGCTTTTTAAAAATACAGTAATTCTTATTACGAACTCTACGTACAATAGACGGGCGTGGTTCGTTCTTTTTTTACACGTTCCAGAATTTTTATTTCGTCTTTTTTGTTTTCTCATCCATTAACCATCAGGACATCAAGTTGCAGCCGGTTTTGGTAGCAAATAATATTAATCAGCGTCAAATCAACCCAGGACACCTTGATGGCGTTTTCTATGAGCTATCAACACTATAGTTGAAAATAAGTTACATATTTAATGATATAAACGGGGGTATTATTTAGCTGAGGTACATATCTAGTAGGTTAAATTTCCCCAGGGACCTACGTATCAAAAATGAGATATGTAAAGTAAATTTTCGTCCCCTCGCGCGAAAATAAAATTCAATTACCCAAACCTTGATAGAAATCCCGTTCTTGTTTCCCTGTTTACCTTTGCCACAAGATTTGGGTAAAATTTAACCGGCGAAATTAAGTGACACAGGAAATGGGACCACTTATTATGGCCAACCAGTGAAATTTCCCCCTAATGGACGAAATTGCGTAGGTATCCTGTCCGTAATCAGATGAGAAGTTTCCTTAATTGAATAGTTTAGCCTTTCAGACCTTCATCGTCTTTCCCACTATCAGTTTAATCTGATTAGGTGTTGTTAACCGCAGTCTCGGTCGTTATTGGATTACCAACCGCCCCGGCTTGATATTCCCCCTAACCCTGCCGGGAAGCGCACGCGGGGGAGCGCCACCCCCGCAGGAATAATATGCGGGGGAATTAATGTCTTACTCCCTGCTGGAAATCCTCAACTCGTCCCTTTTCTATCTACACGAGAACAAGGAATTATTTAGTCGGTCTGTTCGTAGGCGGGTTTTGATTTAAACTTTTGTCCCTCGGGCTCAAAGTTTTAATCTTTGTAACGTCTGGATTTGATTATTTACTTCCCTCTTTTGCGTCTCTGCTTTCGTGTTTTAAAGAAACGGGCGAGTAGCGGAAGACGACACGTTTAGTTGGACTTGAAATGAACTATCTTGGTTATCTAATGCAATTTACTTTTTAACAGGGTAATGTTACTCTTCAAGTATATGGATGAGTGTTTTATCCAAGCTAGATTGTTTGTTTTCAAACCATACTACAATCCCTATTAACTACACATCACCGCGTGTATTATAGGGGAACGATTTATCTACAGCCCTCGGATGTCGTTTAAATGTACCCTCCTTTTCGCGTCCCTTATCAAACGACTGGAGGGTGAGTTATCCCGGTTTCATCCTCATGTCAGTAATGAAACAGTTGCCGTATACCGAGTGGTATTGTTAAAATATTTAAATGGAGTGGAATAAAGTGACGGAAGAAATGGAAAAAGCCACGCTTTGCGATTAGACAATTTTCACACAATTTATAAATACGATCGTATTATTTAGCTTTGACGTGTTACTATATGGTCTCTTTATCCACCAGAAGCATTGCGAGGTCTTGTTGTAACCATCAGACGTCGAGACGTCATGTTTATTACTAATTACTATAAAATATATATTGACTCCCCTTAATTATATTTTAATTTAGTAATTCTTTAAATAGCTAGGCTAGAAGATAAGGTGAAAGGAACCGGTAAGGCAATTTGAGCCGATTCGATATAGTCGTCGAGCTTTAAATAAAAATGAAGCGGATCGTTCCTTAGTGTAAAACATTCAATAAACAACAAATTCCGTATTCCCGTCACGAACCCCGCTTTGTGGAGGACCGCAATCTAACTGTAAAGTCGAGTGTAAAGTAAACCGACGTTTGCTCCCAATCTTGTCCGCCTCGATCCCTGACCGGAATGGAAATGGGAGTAGGAGGTCCGTGATCGGTCATTGCCGGGACAATTAACGCTCATTCCTAGTTAATTATGCCCCGACCTTCCAGTTGTCGGCGCGGCCGGCTTAATTACGGCCAAACTGCCCGCAGGGACCGCCGCAGCGGCCTTCCGGTTTTGCGGGACGCCGTCGTCTAAGCTCAAGCTCACTCGATCGAACCACGGGAGGAAGTCGGTGACGACGAGCTCTGTGGAATCGAGTGCCGACTCTTGTTCCTCGGGTTGTTTTATTAGCACTGGAACGTGTATAAAGTTGCGCGGCTTTTGTTGTGAAGTTGGAGTTGTTCGTTGTTCGTAAACATTAAAACCGTTTGTTTTGTTTTGTTACCTTTTGTTTTGTTTAACTTCTTCTTGTTGTTGTTGTTCTTATTCGGGGCGCAATTATTGCCGGTTCGAGTGGGCCTTTTTTGTTGTTATTTTTTCTTAGTAAAAAAAAACTCTGGAAGCCAAGTGAAATTTCAATGTTCTAAATTAAAATTTCTCAGTACACTTTCCTTTCGGATCGAGTTGCAAAGCTTGTCGGTATTTGAATGAAAGATGCGAACAAAAAATTAATTGGATTCTCTAGACATTCGGGATAATATTTTTATTCATATTAGATTAATTTAAAAATTGAAAACGTATATTTGAATCCCCAAGGCATCAACAGAGTAACATTGTATAAGAAACATTCCCGGCGCCGGTAATATTTTCAGTGAAAACAGGCAATCGTTTCAGCAGCATCCGTTGAAAGTAAACATCAATTTTTTCCTCTTTTATACCTCCCGACACCCCGACCACTTGGATGGCGGCGGGAGGGGTAGCGCGGCATCATCCATAAGCGCCCGGTGTACGTTGCCGGCGCTTAATTGCTCTTTAATGAATCATTAAGGTGCGGATGGCGTTGTATTAATTGCGAACTCTGGCTGCAAATGCTCTAACAAGCCCGGTAATTGCACCCCGGGGTGCCATGGCAGAGCAGACGACGACGGCGGCGGCAAGTGCAACACACTCCGCGCCCGGAGCGGGGACGTCGGGGAGTTTGCTCTGCGAAACCTCAGAGCCGTGCCCGGGAATCAAGATGAGAGAGAGCATTCGGCTTGAGAGCATTTTCACACATCGCCTTTATTGAGGTTCGGAGACGATTTAGAGAAGTTCAAGTTGAATCATTCCAAATGTTGCCAGATTGTGTGATAACTAGATTCTTGTTGATACTATGGGTCTCAATCAAATTTTATGATTACATACTTAGTTAGCGATTAATTTATTTATCTCAGCATGCAAGCGCCCAGTTATGTATAGAATTTTCCATGTTACGTGTTAATTAAGAATACCTCAAAGTAAGGTATACAGTTTAGACCCGGAGGCTTTCTGATTTCGTGTCCAAAAAAATCGGTGACCTTCCATCCGCTTTTGAATGACAATAACAAAGTTTTTTCCTGATATGGTGATAGGGGGCGCGCATATATCGAAACCCGAACGCTGTAGAGGGCAGTTCCTGATACGACTACTCTGTTCAAGAGCCCTTCCGGTCGTAAGTGGAAAACCGACGTCGTCGACGCCGTCCGTCGATAGTTGTTATCCCACTACTGTTTTATTCATGAGCGTATCGGCAGGAATTGATAGCCGGGCTATATTTCCCGAAGTAACACGAGCGTGAAGCAGTAAATAATACATCCCCGTTGTTGCGGGAGAAATACGACCATAACAAGATATAGACTTTACGCTTCTATAAAGTTGGAGATTCTTTATTATTAGAGTTGGAGTTACGTTCCGTTGTTCGTTGTTCGTTGTTCGGCTGCATTGCACACGCGACTCCTGTTTTATTCTTATTGCAAACGTTGTTGTGTGTAATATGTAAACTGGAAATGGAAACTTTACTTTCCGGCATCAAGTTGGAAGTTATTAATGGTTAATCTTGTCTCTAGAGAAACATCCAACTTGTAGTGCTTGATTGTTTTTCTGACGATCGTAAAACTATACAATTCTAATAATAACAAAGCTGAATTGTTGAACTTCTCGACATAAAACAGCGAGTTTGAAAACATGTAACATGGCGTTTTCCCCCAACACGATGCGCGTTATCCGGGCATACATCACAAGATCCACAACTTTGGCTGTCAGTGACGATATTTCACGGCCGGGGGAGTCGGGATCTGGGATCAGCTTCCAGGGCTCCGATATGATTACACCCTGTATCCGACATGGCACATTAAATCCGCACGTTCGCCGCTGATAAAACCTCGGGTTTCCGAGTCGGGGGTGAAAAAACCACAACGTGTCCCCGTGCTCGGAATACGTGAGTTGCCTTTACGATTTTTATGACGCGCGAATTAGTGGACATTTTTGGTCCGTTTTCGTTATACGATTTGTTTTCTGCGGTAATGGTGTGTATCATCGTAAACGCTCCAGTTACTTTTCCAACAATGTACATGGGTTCGACAGGGCTTCGATCAAGATTTTTTGTTGTCACTTTTTTTGAAGAAAAATTGAACGAATCTTGCGCAGTCGGTTAAACTGTGACCTGCTGATCAGTAAATGAAATTAGTGTAGTGAAGGTCTGGAATTCTCGGAATACTGATGTCACAACCGATTATAGGCGCTAGTCACTTTAATTACCGGTTAATGAGTTGAGAGATGAATGAATGAATGAATGAGCGATGTCTGTCTCGACCAGAAGTGACCAGACGGAATCTACGATTTTCTTCGTGAAAGCGGGAATGAGGGTGGCAGGAGAAGGAGGAATGGTAAATGCACCTGCTTGCTTGCGCTGGTTTGAAATTTAGGCTTATTGTATGCAACCAATTTTTCATGTACAAGTTCTGAACACCCTCCCTGTAGATTAATAAATTGTAACGTGAATACGTCACCTGTTGTCCTCCTTGCAAAGCTTCCCTCGTCTTAAAGAGAATTGTAAAATTACAGTTCCCTACAACTCCCTATAATATAGATCGCATCTTTAAACTGACTACCCACACCGTATTCCGGCGCTGGTACTGTCTGGATAATTCACTACTAGATGGCATTGCACGTTTCGTTTCACTTCGATTTTGAGTTCCTTTCAGGAACCAAATAAGTTGTCGCTTCAGTCCGATCTTGAGTTCCTTTCAGGAACCAAATAAGTTGTCGGCTGTCAATCAGATTCCAGTATCTGACAAGTGACATTTCTACTTTCACGAATCTGAAATCGGAAACAGATCCCGTCCCCTTGGAACTGAAAGCATTTCCTTTCTGCCTGTCGACCAGGAAAGATTATTCTCTTAACCGTTCCCGTACGAAGCCTGTTGTTCAGGGTAAGTCGCCATTACGGATATTCTAGAAATGAGTTTTAATTCGATTATTACTTATTTTTAGCTTCTGGGATTTCCTTCATTCTTCTGGGATTTTATCTAAACTTTACCTGGTACCTTTCTCTTACCTTTATCTTTGGTAAATACCTTGTCTTCTCCGGTATTTACTAATTATCTGGATTAATTGCCTATTGCGACCGAGGAAGCCATCTTGAACTAAGAAACAAAGGGAGCATGGCCCATTTTTATTCTCCAACTATCTAATTCATCCTTCCACCGTTTTCATTCATCCAAGGTGAAATAAATCAACATTTCGAAGATCTCCAATAACAACAGAACATTTTCCCGGTGCTAGTGCTGTTTACGACCTTTCAACCCCAGGAGCCTCGTCAGGGCGCGGTCCCTACACCTGCTGGTTTTCTTCTGGAGATTTCAATGCCTGACTAAGCACCACACCTAGTAAAGTCCAGGAGTTATTAATATCCTTTTTACTGTCAAAATAAAGACAGTTTTTACCTCAATCAGCTTCATCCCGGAAACTGTAAGTGTTGTCTTTTATTTTATTTCACCGATCATGACGAAGAAGGACTAGAAGATCAGTGCTAACTTAGTAAATTAATTAATTATCACTCACGAACTTTATCTTTCCCGATATAAATGATATCGGAAGTATCTTATTCTTTTGTACACAGCTGTACAAGATAAAGGATCCTTTATTTTCAAACAAACTGATTGTTTAAACATATTTATATCAGATTTAAAGCTTTTAAAATAAGACAGGATAATTATTTGATTTTAATTAAACAGGAAATGTAAACCATAATTTGCTCATTAAACATCTGTCCATTTTAACTTATTCTTTGAAAATCACATTAACATCTTTATAGCCCTAAATCTACTTTTTATTAGTTCTTCATAGAGTTTAGGTAGCACAATAAAAATAAGAACTCGAGCAAATCGAGTTAATAAGAACTGAAGAACTCTTTGGCATCCCTAATCTACCTTAGATACCTATATATAGGGTGTACCTTTTTAAATAATTAAAGCAGCAGAATAACTAGCACTCTGATAGTATTTGATTCAGTTTTCAAGTTATTCAACATCATTATCTTCAGAGAAATTTGTCGTGAAAGTTTCTTTTGCAGTATTATCGTTTTGCCGAAACAACATTTTGCCCTTCGCTTGCACTGCAAGCTCTCGTTACTGCTACTTTCGACATTCCCTGAATTATAAGTAATAAATTGTGCTCGCGCTGCAATTGGCATTTCCCCGGCGGAAATCGAATTCACCCTCAAACTTTGGATTAGAAACTACCTTAATTAAATAAAAGCACTTGATCTCTTCCTAGTTCCCATTATAAATGGAAAATTGATATTAACGTCATAAATTATTTTGTTCAGATGTATCGTACAGTTATCTTACTTTCTTAATGCATGATTATTATAATTTGCATGAAAACTCGCATGTTAGTCTAAGAATGTCTTAGTTAGTTATTGTGTTTTTTTACTGCTGGTGAATAATAGTGTCGTGACGCGAAAATACCTTATCTTCTTACCGCTACACTGCCGCTAAAGGGTAACCTTGCAAAAGGAGCTTTACGGAGTGGTTGTTAATACCGTCGCAAAGGTCTCGAGTAAGCTTTGAAAGAAGTTTGACTCCGTGCAAAGAGGATACTCTTAAGAGAGCTCTGCGATCAAACTGTCTTTGAAAGTTACATCCAAACATTTCCTTCATTAACATTATCCCATACCTTCGCTCATGAATTTTAGGTTAAATTCGAAATATCTGAATTATCGATCAGCTGTTCCAACTGGTGTCCCTCAGTCATTGTCATACGCTGACAGACTGCTAAAGCAACGACAATTCTTTACGTCTAACGTAGAAAGTGAATTCTTTACGTGTAAAGATACGTCATGGTGACATGTACTTCTTCCGATCCCTACCTTACCGACTCTAGAGAATATCTGTACTTACCGACATACCTATGCATATTTAAATATTGCCTTATCTTATCTTAGTATCTCTCTAGATTACCTTTATCTCTCTCTCTACTAAGAAATTATATCTTATATCGGTATTTTAGTTTTTTTGAATTACCGTGACCTATTTTTCGTTTTAAAACGAAGGGAATTCTTTTGAATTTAAATCTCTCTCTCTCTCACTTGTACTGGTGACGTAACGTCACAGCCAAGTCAAGTAGGCCAGGTTTATTCTTTCTTTATATAGGCCAGGTTCATTCTTTCCTTATTTAGGCCAGGTACACTAGGTGCTACGTTGCCTACCTGTGCTGATAATACTACTGTCTTCTCTCTAGAATAAAATAAAAAATTTTATTCTTATCTATCTATATTATATTATAGTACCTACATTTTTCTAAAATGAACCCAGTCTCGACTCTAGTTAGTGACACAATCACTCATGAGTTCTTCCTAAGGAAATAAATTCCTTATTTATTTATGCATAATAAAATGCATGATCAGTCTAGTGTGCTCCTAGACAAAGAAAATGTATCAGGATTAATTATTCCTGAATCAACGTACCCTTTCGATCCCGGTATACGAAAACCGATGAATAGTTTTCTGTAATATTTTCTCTTTGATTTTACTTTCCTTGCCGAAGTAGGGGGATAACTTCGGCCCATTTCGGCGTAAGAAAAACCAAGGCACGAATATCGGAATTCTACTATTGGCCCAAAATGGACCTAACGGTGAAGAGGTTCATACGAAATTGTCAGGTTTGCGGTGCTCACAAATCGACTAATGTCGCTCGTGCTGGTTTAATGGGTGGTTACAAAAGCATAAGCTTTCCTTTTCAATTTATCTCCATAGACTTTATGGGCCCCTTTCCTAGGTCGAAGGCCAGGAATACACAACTTCTCGTAGTCACAGATTGGTTCTCCAAATTCGTGCTGGTAAAGCCCATGCCGAACGCAACCGCAGCTGCAGTTGTAAAATATCTCGAAAATCAAGTTTTCTTGATCTTTGGTGTCCCTCAAATTGTTCTCTGCGATAACGCTCAGATTTTTAAGAGTACTCAGTTCACCAAGTTATTGGAAGAGTACCAAGTTAATTTGTGGTATAGTGCTAGACACTTGTCACAAGTCAACCCTACCGAGAGGACCAATCGAACTTTGCTTACCGCTATCTCGTCTTATGTGAAAGATAATCACAAAGACTGGGATAAAAATGTCTACAAGGTGGCCCAGGCAATTAATTTGTCTGAGAACGAAGTCACCAAACATTTTCCTGCTTTTCTTGTTTTCGCTCGAAACATACCTATTGACGGAACCTTTTATGGTCCTGTCGAAAATAACTACCTTGCCCTACCAGAAGATCTTTCTTATGTGCATAGGGAAAATGATATCTCCAGATTACCTCCTATCTTTGAAGATGTCAGAGTCAAATTAAAAAAGGCTTATGACGTAAATAAGAAGTATTATGATCTACGTAAGCGCCCAGATGTTTTCCAGGAAGGAGAGTTAGTATGGAAACATACTTACCCCCTTTCGAACGCTGCAAAGAACTTTGCTGCTAAACTGGCCCCCAAATTCGTACTTTGCCGAATTTCCAAGGCAATATCTAGATTAGTGTACGAACTACAGGATCAGGAAGGCAACCCGCTAGGTCGCTGGCATGTGAAGGACTTAAAGGCGTATGGAGGCAAAGATCCGCCACAAATTAATGAATAGTTCACTTCCTTCTCTTTCCAGAAATTTTATTTCTACCTAACTTCTATCTTCTCTACAGCATATACAAACTCCTGTTTGGAATGAGGTTTGACAATACGTGAATTGAGAATGCTATGTCTCTTGTCGTATCTAGAATGAATGAAGAATGTATGCAGAATGAGCACCGTACCTTTCAAGGCATTTCTCAAGGATCTCGAAACTAGCTGTGTGAATGTGAGATCTCAAAGTAAAAATGTTGCTAATTTTGGGATCGGTATTTGTTATCCTCAGTCTCTTATCTTGTTCTACCGCTCAAATTTTGAGAACCCATAATTTTTCTGGTTATCTAAACTATTACCTCAGGAAGAAACTATTCATCTATCTTATCTGGCTAACGTTTGCGAGTCTAATGTTATCTCTTAAGTTTTCTTGTGTTCATTGAACCAAAGGAAAACACTATCTTACCGTCGTATCTACCTTATCTTGTCTTTTACCTTTATCTTATCTACTATCTATCCACGGGTGCTTTCCCGACAGTTTCCGCCCTGCTTTAGGCTAAAGAGAAAACTGCCCTGTTTGTCCAAACAAAAGACAGCAGGTTATCTTTGTCTTATACACCATCTCTGTTGAGACGGGTGCTTTCCCGACAGTTTCCGCCCTGCCTTAGGCTAAAGAGAAAACTGCCCTGTTTGTCCAAGCAAAAGACAACAGGTTATCTTTATCTTACCTTACTTTATCTATTAGTACCATAATGAAATGGTGACTAATGCTTATCTTGGATATTTCTTTTCGAAGAAGGAAAGAAATGATCTTATCTTATCTTATCTATACCTATTAGTTCCATAACAAAATGGTGACTAATGTTTATCTTAGATATTCTTTTCAATGAAGAAAAGAAATTATCTTATCTTACCTTAATACCTTTACCTATTAGCATCATAATGAAATGATAGCTAATCATTATCTTCCCTGCGAATATTTTCCCGGATGGAAAATATAAATCTACGTGAATTCGAGTTCAGAATTTGCAAAGGAGGCTCTAGATACTCAGTGCTGATGTAAAGGAATCTGAACACTGGTGTCGAAGACCCCTTATCTCCATGATGAAAACGACTTTCCCGTTTTCTTATCTCTCCAAGAGATGGAATTATCTTAATGTGTCTTTAATATCTTAGTCTGTCCCTTTGTGTCTGGTAATAGTTAGAATGACAATTGTCTAGTATCTCTATTGTCTCATGAGAGAATAGAATTATCTTCATTTAGTTTTTCTTCTATTACAGTGGAAAAATGCCTCCCAAGAGGCAAGGCGTTCATCAATCTGATCCCAGGAAGAAGAGGTTCAATATGAAACTCTGGGCTGAAATGAAAAATATGCGTGATTTCGAAGTAAATCCGGGTCTTCAGCCATGGCATGTCCAATTGGACAAAGATGTTTTTCTAGTGGAAAAGGAGCGTTATTTTAAATTCCTAACCGCGCATGCCGTATTAACTCATGACCACCCGAGAGTTCCTATTGATGAGGAACAATTCGAAATTTCGAGAGAAATATGTCGAGAGAACGGTATAGACGTTCGTTGGTCGTTGAGCAGCTTCAATGCCAGACACCTTTCAACTGAGATAATAGCGGCGGAAAACCCTAGTGCAGATAGTGTCTCAGTAGGAAATTTGGCGTTCGTGGGAATTTATAACAAACCAAAACCATCAGAATTAGGCCGTTACAGGCCAAATAAATTCAAAAGAGGACCAAACCCTTCCTGCCTGCCCTCAGTACGGACAGATCCTGACGGAGTTCTAATCAGGGAACTCATCACACCATATCTAACATGTCAAGAAAAGGTTCTACTCGCTATAGCTTTCCCTTTTGATGATATTGCCCTTAAGAGGTGTAACAAGAAGACTTGTGGGATCGACCTAAGAAGAACATATTACCCAGCCCTCATAGACCGGTACTCGCCATCGGGTAGAGATTTTACCCCCTTGCGTGATTTTAAGATGGCTTACGCTATAGACCGTTCCTATGCCTCACAGGTGCGTTTTGAGATACCTTGTCATTGTAGTCTGCTGTTGTCCCACATCATATGCAGAGGACTGCACATTTCTTATCTTCTTTATTGGCATTTTCATCACAATACCAACACGTCCCCAAGTGAAGGAGAACTTTTACTCCCTCTGACAACTCCCCCGTTAGACCGACTTGCCCCCACTACAGATATCCCTGCATATCAGATAGTTACCTTGGAGAAACCGAAACAACCTGTGCTTAGAGACTCAGAATTCTGGATAATTTTGGGCAAACGATTGGTCAAATTTTATTACAAATCGGGTTTTATCCTACGAAAATCTGAATCTCCATTTAACTTCGTAAATCGCAGAATCCAGGATGCCTGTGGAGTATGGTCGCCTAGTATGAAAGTTGCTACTAGGACGTCTTGGGAATGCTGATTCTATTTCTGGTCACCATTTATATCCTTTTCTATCTACTTCCTATGTATCTTATCTCTTTTCTAAGCATATGCTTGTGAATACCTTTTTGAGTTGGCTGGTTATCGAACAAAGTTATTTCCTCGTTTGCCTTAACCAAGATAGTTAAGTTCAAGCTTTTCCTTGACATCGAGTTTGAATGTCCACACTACCTAAAACAATTAGCCCTGTTTTGGAGGCTGTGTTTGTTCGATGGGAGATTCCCATGGCATTTCTTAGTCCTTCAGTGTTGGCGGTTTTTGAAACCCCAGACTGAAGTAGTGTTCAAAACCATGGGCAGTCGAACGTCAAATAGAACGGCACAGATCTATTAACAGCACTACTGTTATATCGAGAAATCGATTTACCTCAATCTCTGTATATATATGTCTAATTGTATCTATTCCGTTACCTTGACTTTTTATGATGAAGTCAGAATTTCTGGATTTATTTAGTTGTCCATTCTATCGGGTAGCAGCCCTGTTTCCGAGAGTTTTAGTTTGTGTGAAAACTCCCATAGCAATTTTCTTAGTCCTTCAGTGTTGGCGGTTTTTGAAACCCCAGGCTGAAGTAGTGTTCAAAACTATGGGTGGTTGAACATCAAACAGAACAACGTAGCTCTATTAACAGCGAGCCTGTTATACCGAAATGTTATAACTTAATTTTAATTCTTGTATATACAATATCTAATTATAAGTGTTTATAATAATAATCAACTTAGTAGCATGTTATCTAGAAAGAATGCATGTACATTTTCTTTTATCTACTTAGCATTAAGGTTTTGTAATTATAAATTTAATCTGCATGAGCGAATTAAATATTTCTTTTTATATTATATAGCTAGTTAAAGTGACTAACTGTGTGATATTATCTGAACAAATAGTAAACATGGTAGAAAACTTTTACAAGGTCTGTTTTTGTAGAACACTATTCTCTCTCTTTTTCGATTTGTGTTGTCCTTGTTGGTCATCCACAATCATACCTTCATGTATACCCTTCTACGGGTATAGAAAGAACTAGAATTTTCTTCTAGTTTTTGAATTTTCTCTTGCATCGGTAAGGGGAGGTGTGTAACGTGAATACGTCACCTGTTGTCCTCCTTGCAAAGCTTCCCTCGTCTTAAAGAGAATTGTAAAATTACAGTTCCCTACAACTCCCTATAATATAGATCGCATCTTTAAACTGACTACCCACACCGTATTCCGGCGCTGGTACTGTCTGGATAATTCACTACTAGATGGCATTGCACGTTTCGTTTCACTTCGATTTTGAGTTCCTTTCAGGAACCAAATAAGTTGTCGCTTCAGTCCGATCTTGAGTTCCTTTCAGGAACCAAATAAGTTGTCGGCTGTCAATCAGATTCCAGTATCTGACAAGTGACATTTCTACTTTCACGAATCTGAAATCGGAAACAGATCCCGTCCCCTTGGAACTGAAAGCATTTCCTTTCTGCCTGTCGACCAGGAAAGATTATTCTCTTAACCGTTCCCGTACGAAGCCTGTTGTTCAGGGTAAGTCGCCATTACGGATATTCTAGAAATGAGTTTTAATTCGATTATTACTTATTTTTAGCTTCTGGGATTTCCTTCATTCTTCTGGGATTTTATCTAAACTTTACCTGGTACCTTTCTCTTACCTTTATCTTTGGTAAATACCTTGTCTTCTCCGGTATTTACTAATTATCTGGATTAATTGCCTATTGCGACCGAGGAAGCCATCTTGAACTAAGAAACAAAGGGAGCATGGCCCATTTTTATTCTCCAACTATCTAATTCATCCTTCCACCGTTTTCATTCATCCAAGGTGAAATAAATCAACATTTCGAAGATCTCCAATAACAACAGAACATTTTCCCGGTGCTAGTGCTGTTTACGACCTTTCAACCCCAGGAGCCTCGTCAGGGCGCGGTCCCTACACCTGCTGGTTTTCTTCTGGAGATTTCAATGCCTGACTAAGCACCACACCTAGTAAAGTCCAGGAGTTATTAATATCCTTTTTACTGTCAAAATAAAGACAGTTTTTACCTCAATCAGCTTCATCCCGGAAACTGTAAGTGTTGTCTTTTATTTTATTTCACCGATCATGACGAAGAAGGACTAGAAGATCAGTGCTAACTTAGTAAATTAATTAATTATCACTCACGAACTTTATCTTTCCCGATATAAATGATATCGGAAGTATCTTATTCTTTTGTACACAGCTGTACAAGATAAAGGATCCTTTATTTTCAAACAAACTGATTGTTTAAACATATTTATATCAGATTTAAAGCTTTTAAAATAAGACAGGATAATTATTTGATTTTAATTAAACAGGAAATGTAAACCATAATTTGCTCATTAAACATCTGTCCATTTTAACTTATTCTTTGAAAATCACATTAACATCTTTATAGCCCTAAATCTACTTTTTATTAGTTCTTCATAGAGTTTAGGTAGCACAATAAAAATAAGAACTCGAGCAAATCGAGTTAATAAGAACTGAAGAACTCTTTGGCATCCCTAATCTACCTTAGATACCTATATATAGGGTGTACCTTTTTAAATAATTAAAGCAGCAGAATAACTAGCACTCTGATAGTATTTGATTCAGTTTTCAAGTTATTCAACATCATTATCTTCAGAGAAATTTGTCGTGAAAGTTTCTTTTGCAGTATTATCGTTTTGCCGAAACAACATTTTGCCCTTCGCTTGCACTGCAAGCTCTCGTTACTGCTACTTTCGACATTCCCTGATTTTATAATTTTGTTTTGCTCACGCAGCTAAACTTTTATTTGCTGGCGCTGAGATCAAAACGCGAATAAGCTGCAAAATAATATCATGTTCTATCTAATATGTACATATTACTTTATGTTTATCTCTTTACTGAGATTCATTATCAAAATCCATAAATTTTCAAAGCGTTTCCGGTGAAGTCGTGCACTAGCCGCATGAGAAAAGCGACATGAAACCTGGACAAAATCTGGAAATTGCGCCAGCGCGACAAAACCTAGATTCGTCTGTAAAGAGCAGAGCACGTGACCAAGCGTCATGTTCAAAGTTTCTCCTAACTTTTCGATGCACCGCCGGAGTTAAATTATACGAACATCGGTTGAACTACTCGACCGCAGCAGTTGTGCTGAGGCTTCATGGAGGCAATTAAATTTGCTTGCATATAGAGATAAACGTCCACCTGTGACTCCAAAATGGAGTTTCCCATCTGATGATCCGTTCGCTTATAATCTGATAATCTAGCTTAGATCTTCTTGAACTCGGCAGCTTAATTCTCGTCAAGATGTCTCTTGGTTTGACACGTCCCGCTTAGGACGTCGTCATTCATGATGCTACTGCAGTTTCGGAGTTTTTGACACTTAACTGAACGTTTTGGAAACTTAAATTAAAATCTCAAGAATCTCTGCGAGCGGTGTTTTGCAAGCGTAAGGTCCTCCCAACTTATCAAAAGGGTTACTTTTATGAAGGTTTCTTATTCTTTTCCGATCTATGCATGATGCATAGATCAGATGCAGCACACTGATGAGCCCCAATAGGGCGAAACACGTGTCTGTGCTTGTTCTGGTGCTCTGGTGGCTCTGTTGTTGTTTGGATGGAAGCTTTCTTGATTGAGTTTCGGGCACTTCCAGTATGACAAATGTTAGGGCGATGGAGGAATACTCCGACCCCATTTAACAGGGTAGTAATACCACTTTATGTGCTTTATACTCACTACTCATACGACCTGCATTCATTGCTTTATCAGTTATGAGTTGTACAATAATTATAAGTACATACAGCTTTATAAGTACAGCTGATTCGCGATAGTTCTAGCTTAGAATACAGAAATGTCAAAATATTTCCGCTCATTTAAAAGTTACAACGCCAGTGAAACATCCATCCAGAAGTGTCAAGAATCCACGTCCGGCGTGTATATAAGAGTATAGCGTTGCAGCAGCTAGTGTTAGTTTTAGATTGGAAGTTAGTTGAGGATGGAAGCACCATAAAGAATAAAAGTTCAGTGATTGTGACAGTTGACAGTATAAGTAGATGGTGGTAATAGTCTGTAAAAGTGAAGTAAAATTAGAGCATTAGTTTGTGTTTAGTATAATGATAATCGAAAATTTGATTTATTGTCGACTCCAGAGTGGGAAAAAATTGTAACAAACAGCACGATTAGGTAAATGTTTTGTTCACGTGTCTTCGTTATTTCGAATAATAAATCTGACACAGTTAGGTTTCAGATCTGAAATCCTTCAAGTGTATTATAAAAGAAGCATGACTAAGGGAAATCGTTTTTTGGTCCTCAACAGAAATTGATCCCGATCCATTCATCGCGTTTGTTTTGACCATTTTTTGGTCATACCTCCTAACGTTGACGCTATAATTATCGCGCGTATAGTTCTCCGCACCGAGATTCGCTTACCCAAATTACAATAAAAAGAATTAAAGTCGACAAACGAGCATCAATTTCCTCTTCCTATACCCGAGACAACCGTGCCTAATCACGTTTCTATTAAGCGGTAACGTTTTTTTTCCTTTTTTTTTTTGGATCCGATCCGATACACATGATCCATTTTATCAACCGTGATCTCTTTAATATCGTTCCCCGAGGCCGTTGGTTTTTTGCCCGCGACTAATAAATCTCTTCATTGTTTTATGATAATAATGTTTGCGTGTTGATTGAGGTAGCAAATCATCAACAAAAGGTCTGCAGTTCGAGAACTACGGTGGTCTATTAATGAACTTACCTATTATTATAGATTAACGATGCGGCAAGTAATGATTTATGTTCGGCGTACAGCGTTCTCTATATTTAGAGACCAGTAAAATGACTCTCTTCTACCTATATTTTTAACTAGTTTTATGATGCTACGCTTTTATGGTAGCGCTAGTGTGTCTAGTGCTAGAGAGCTAGTGCTAGTGCTAGTGCTAGTCAATTATTACGTGATGGCTCATTAAAGGATGCTTGTAAACACATAGATGGATTGAGATCTTCTAGTCATGTGGTCCTTATCGCCGTGTACATATCTTTAATATTTATTTAATGGTATGCTAATTCGTAATGGATACTAAACGGAAAAGTCACTGATCCGGGAAAGATCGAGATGGGCGGTTTGATGGGATGGGTTTTAAGGAGTGGAGTAATTGCTGAAGAAGTATCGTTCCATGTCGATTATATGATGAAGACATTAAGAGGAGCAAGATTGGAACAAAGATTGCTTCTATTAATTCCAACAACTCTTAGAATAATAAAAATAGGTTTTTAAGTTTGTCAAGCATAGGTCGAAATCACTAGCGCATGCGCACGATTTATGTGCAGCATTGTTCGTGTGCATAACTTCACTCACAATTCAGCTTGCTTAGTATTGCCTCGGTTTACTTTGGAATCACCGACTTGCCGATTTGTGGCAAAATCGCATTGTGCGCAAACGTTGTTACACCGTGTAGAAAATATTATCAATACGGGAAGATCCCAAGGCAATTCTGTACCCTATTTCGTCACAATTTTGCCTTCCGAAGCACAATCTGTGGTGTAAGTGTTTTTTGTTTACACTAGACAGTCATCCTTCCAAATGTACATCACATGCGTCATGCTTAACTTTCAATTCAGTTTGACTTGCATTCACACGTTTTCGTCTTGGAAGGTATGAGGACCGTAAAGGAATTGGGGAGGGATGAAAACATCAGCTTGTCCGTGGAGAATCTGTCCAAAGAAAGCAAGAACTGACCAAGAAAGAGGAAAAGTATTTTTGGTACCAAAACGACGAAATGAAGTTGTTTGAAACGGATTTGTTACCGTGGATGAAGCATGAATTCACCACTACTGCTCCAAAAACTAAGGAGCAATCAAAACGGTGATGCCGTGAAATATCTGTCAAAAGAAAGCAAAGGCTGATGTTTTACTGGTTGCGTCAAAAAAGTAAAACCATAACTGGCTATAAAAACTAAAGTGAAATCACAACAGTGGCTTGGTCGTAGGGAATCTGTCCAAAGAAATCAAAAGTTGCTCAGTCAGCTTGCAACAGTTTTTTGGTCATGCAAAAGGTTTTTTGCTAATTGAATGCTAAAAGATATTGAAACCATAGCATGCCAAAAGATCGGGGAGCAATGAAAACAATGACGCCTAAAAACTAAAGAATCACACTAGTGGCTTATTGATGGTCGTAGAGAATCTGTCCAAGCAAGTCAGAAGTTGCTCCGTGAGCAAGAAAACTGGTTGCAGCTGTTTTTTTCGAAATGCAAAAGGTATTTTGCTAACTGAGTGCTGGAAAACAGTAAAACCATAGCCTATGCCAAAGAATTGGGGAGCGGCGGCTATGCCGTGGAGAATCTGACCAAAGAAAGCATGAGCATGACCCAGTCAATAAGATTTTTTTGCCTTACAAAATGCATTTTGTTAACTGAAAAGCTATAACAAAAAGGCCTTAAGAATAAAAATTAGGGATCAATCAAAGACTTGGCCGTGGAAAATTTATTCAAAAAAAGTACAAACTGGCCAATTAGCAGGAAGAGTTATAGCGGATGTTCTTTTTTTTTTGGGGGGGGGGGGGTGCAAAAGGTATTTTGGTAGCTTTAGAATGTCATAAAAAGTAAGGCGCAATGGCTTGGCCATGGAGAATCTGTCCAAAGAAAGTAAAAGCTTACCGGTTAGCAGGAAAAAGTTTTTTGCCCTTCAATTGATTGCTAAAAAAAAAGTAAAAGCAGACAAGGATCCATCAGACCATGCGCTTGTTCTTGAAATATTTTACGTTGAACAGGAATCGGGATAATTTATTTTACAAGTCTCCGAAAGGAAATATTCATCCTGGAGGGATCCATAAATTGGAGGTAAACTCGGTTATCAGACAAGAGCATAAAAAATATCAGAGTGGTCTGCCATATTACGTAAATTTGTTCGATGTCATTTAAATAACATTACAAGATAAACGGATGGGTGTAGTCTAGTAAGTATTATTAGTGTTTAGGGTTCGCAGGAGTGTTCGAAATTTATTGTCACCATAAAAGTATGACGTGATGCTTATCCATGTGCGGAAGATTGGAGTAAAACGGACGGCCAATGGCAAGAGAACAAAATTGATATTGCATGTTGGCATTAAGGTATTAAAGTCACATTTTGTGGAGTTACCGCGGAAATTTACATGTACCTAAAAACCGCCGGGAAAGGTATTGCTTTTTCATGTTGTAGGTGGTACGACGTAAAAAACCGAAAGACAAGCTCGCACGGTCGTTTACTTTTACGAGTAGGTACAAGCGACAAATAATTATTATTCTGCTGCTATTCCGGAAATACATTTTCTCATGTACCTATGTAATTAAAGGTGCACCCTTTAAATTTATTTACAGGAGGAAATTGCTTGGTTTTCTAATTGTTTCTTTCTGTAATATGTGTACATATTATAATTCTTTTGGGCACTATAAGTTGTCATCGTTGCTGTGATTTCAGTGCTCGTTATCAGTTTGTTACATTATCTTTATTTGCATTATTACGTTTTATGCAAATAGACATTGGATTAATAGTGTTTATTCATTATTAATTTAAATCCAAATGTGACTTTATGACTATCAATAAAAACTACGGAACGAAATAAACTTCCTATTTGTGAAACTCTATTATCATCATCGCTCCATCGCCCGATACACATCGCGTAATAAATCGTATTATCGTATTCAATTTACTGTGGATTATTGATAACAACACGTTAAAGCTTTGTAAGGCTTTAATCGATGTTCCAATCCATATTGCAAACCGGGAGCTTGTTTTAATTAACGCCATTCCAGACGAGATGATGAGGTTTCGCCGTGCTCGGCTATTATCCGTTCCCGCTGTCGGTTTTCCGATACGTTGGGCATGATAATTTCAGTGATTTATTCACGGATTACCGATCATAATCTAGGACGGCACTAGCGGGGAGGGAGAGCCTGTGTCTGTCTCTACATACATTTAATTAGCGGGATCAGATCTGAAGCGTCTGCGTCTCGTGATGCGCAATCATAAGTTGTATAATAACGATTACCCACCTGCTACATGTTACCACATTGTAATCAGTAATCACCATTACTGCTGTATTGGAAAAAGTGAGAGATTTTTCGCATCATGGATCGCTTATTGTTTTCATATTTCTATAACGTAATTTATTTCAGGAAATAACAACTTATGTATTTCAAAGCTACCTCGAATCTGTTAAAGAAGAATTGATAAACATTAAGTGATCGTCGTCGAAGCACGGCGAAATATTATCTTGTTTAGATATAAACAATCCTTTACCAAGACCTCGACATCTGATTAATACTCCTTTCATACTAATTAGGTTCTAATTCAATTCATATTAATTATCTTATCATATTAATATAAGATAACATAAGAAGAAGACTATAATAATAAGCCCTCACAGCACAGGGCGTCATTATTTATGTATTAATTTCGTAATACACGTCTGCGCAAAATTGTGGGCAGCTTCCTTGAACATCTCGCAATCTCCTTTTGACAAGAGACATTCAAATAACAAATCTGAGGGAACGGTATTATGATGTTATTATTGGTGGGCGGTAAAGAAACTCGTAAATGATCTGACAAGCAAAAATTATGAGGGAATTAATGGATTTTTTCCAGGCAGCGTTTTTATAAAATATTTTGAAAATTATTTGGATATTTTTCTGTTTTATCGAAGCAAACTCTTCGAGCGATGAATCAACGCCACCTTATGACTGAATCGACATTTTTTCTTGTATGGTAGATTATAATTCAGCAGCTTATACTGCCGTGTATTTATGCACAGAATAATACATAATGTGAATAACAATAGTGCATTCATTAAATTTATCGGGCGTCATGTTCATTAACGTGGATCACTGCCTCTGTATCTTGTTTATTTATATTCTCGATGGCATACATAGTGAATGAGTTATCTTTTTTGATTAATATTGTACGATCCAGTGTTTGAACAGAACAATTGCAAATTCACAACCATTAATTAGGTAATTTAATCGAATATGGAGTTGCATAATAATAATTAGTATCAATATTACTGATCTTCATTGTCATTGCATATTATCTAATTGTTTTTATTTTTTATTTTCAGGGATCTGACGCAAGTTCGGTGATATTCGGTGCGTCGGCCCCATCTGCCCGAAAGCATGAGTTCCCCGGCGCTCTGCCGCCCAGCCTGCCGCTCGGCAACGGCGCCAGCAACAGCCCAGTGCCCGCCCCCACGCCGCCCAATCTCCCGGTGCCCTCGCCGGCACCAGCCCAACAGCCCCCGCTTCAGCCACCGGCCGCCCTGCCTGTCACCGCAGCCGCCACCACCACCGTCACCGGTCACCAGGTGCCGCACGCCAACAAGCCGCCCCCATGTAAGTACCGTTCATCTTATCAGGGCCAAATATCCACCTGCTTCTTATAAAGGGTCTTGCTTATGCAAAACAGTCAAATTTATGAACTAAATGAAGACAAACTTCTTCAGTTGTATGTATATGTAAAGAGTACTTGAGTTTAATAGTTTATGTGCAAGAATTGGGTGGACCTGTTTGGTCCAAGAGAAAAAAGTATACTCAAATTACTGCCCAAGAATAATAATAAATGATCCAATTCTAACTAACCTCTTGTATATGTCAATTCAGCAGCTACTCCCCCATTAGCAACAGCGGCGGCACCGCCCTCGATCATCCACCCGCCGCCTCCACCCAGCATGCCGGCCGGTGCGACACCTCAGCCGCCACCGGCTCATCACCCCGCTGTAGATAGCGGCGCGTCTGCTGGCGGCGTGAACCTGGCCATGCGAACCGAGAGTCCGGCTGTGGCGACGTCGGCCAACGTGGCGACCGCGGCCGCTCCAGTCAGCGGCTCGCAACACCAATACCACCCCCAGTACCAACCCCCGCAGCCGGCGCTGTACGCTCCATACGCCATGCACCAGCACCACAACCAGCATCAGCACCAGCACCAACACCACCACCCTTCGGTGACTGCGTACCAAGGAACGCCCCAACAGGCGACCGTCACGGCGACCGCCCCGCCGGCAGCCGTGAGCCGCGAGGCAGCCGTTGTCTCAAGACCGAGCACTCCAGGAAGGGATAGAGAGAGCTACAGGTATAATTTTTTTTTTGCTCTATTTTGGAAAATCCTGATTTTGCCAATGATTCAGCAGCAGCAGCGGTGTGAGTTCTCTCAGTCGGTCCAGCAGTCTGACACCTCAGAGCTGCGCCCCGCCGACCTCGGCGCCGCCCGCCCCCGTCTCTAGTCTACCCCCCGCGGTGAGCGTTCCGCAGCAACCGCCCCAGCAGCAGCAACCGGTGGTGGTGAAGCAGCAGCAGTGGCCGACATCGGCTCCGGTGGTGCCTCCGCCAGCGCCGCCCGCTGTCGCCGCCGCGCCTCTGGCCGCTCACCCGCCCAGACCCACGCCGCCGCCTCAGTCGGCCGCCCCGCAGCACCACTCCACCTTCCAACAGCCCGCGCCTCCCATGTTCGCTGCCCCCCTGCCGCCCGCTTCGACGGCCAGCCCACTGGCACCGCCGCCGTCGCAAGTTGTACAGCAGCCCCAGCCGCCCAACCAGCCTACCAGTCATCCGTTCTCAGCTGAGAGTCTGTTTCAGAGTAGTAAATATCAAAGTAAGTGAACGTTTTTATTATTTCTTTAATTAGGGGGGCAGAAAAGGGGACAAAATTATATAATGTAGCTTATTTTCTCGTTTCTGTTGTATTTGTATTCTAGTCAGAAGCATGTTTTTGTTTTACTTTTGACTTTTTGCCAGGTTTTTGGCATCGATCCAGGGCTTAGAAATACTATCTTTAATCTTCAACAGTAATACAATCCCAATTATGGAAGTAGTTAAGTATCTAAAAATGAAGAAAAGTTTTCTTCAATGTGCTTGGATCTGAGCTGGATTTCTGTAGAAAAGAGAAATTTTCTCGGATTTGGCAACAATGTTAAGGCTGGCACTGTATTTTATACCAAATATCAAAACTGTGGACCACACTGATTAATAATCAGAGAGTGGTCAGTGCGGTTGTGGATTTTTTTAACAGATGAAATTCACCTGTGAAAATGACGAATGAGAGTGTTCATCTCAGAGCTTGATAGAGTTTTATGTATTACGAGCGGTTTGATTAAAACGATGGATCAAAACCGAGGTTTTTGGGAGTGTGAGGCACATAAAAATTGCAGAGTTAATTGGTTTTTGGATAGACACTTCGCCTGCAGCACCCGGTCCGTTTATTCTGAAACGTTTTCTCTTTGTTGCGATAATAAATGAAAATGGAGTATATGAAAAAATAATTCACAATTTACTAGATTCAGTTGACCAGTAACAAAGCAACAATTATAGATCTTGTTCAAAGTTTGATTGAATGGAAATAACTCTGGAATTTGTGTTCAAAATATAGTTAGATACAGTTTTAGGGGTTATTATATGGGTCTTTGGGGTACCTTTTTCTTTTTCCCCAGATTCCTCTATGCAGTTTACATATTTGATTCCAATGCGTGTTGATCAACATTTCAGGTCAAGGTAGCAAAAGCTTCTTTTATTTATTCCACCTGCCATTATATTTGTTGAGAAAGTTTTATTCAATAAACAGAAAATTTCCAAAGAAAGTAAACAATTTTGCTAGCCACTTTATCTTGAAGGAGAGGAGATTGGCTAATGAGCTAGTTCTCGAGGCCAAAACAACCAGAGGGATCTGGAACGTCTTATCTACACAGTTAAGAATGTGGTTCCCTCAAGACAAAATAATAGAACGAAAATGTATGGCAGTTATTTGTCGACAATACCATTTGATCCAGCTCTAATATAACCAGCACAAGTACTTTTTCATCATGTTGGACATCCACTCGCCTTGTAAAGTGCTCATCTTTGTTTCCCCAGTAATGTATAGATTGTACCGATTGACGTTATCATTGTTATGAAATGATGATGCGTCCTAAAATAGCACTAGCACTAGCACTAGAACCAGCACCAGCAGTATTATACAGTGACAGCTGATTTACATCCATTTAATTAATTATTATCCTTCTATATAGAAAAATGGTTTCACTTCTAGATAGACATTAGACAGATAAGATGATTTTAATTTTAACACGTAATTCTTTCCTCACAGATCAAGCGGATATTCTAAGGAGAGAGCTGGACAACAGGTTCCTGGCGACCCAGGACCGGAGCCTGTCCAGTGCGCCCTATCTGCGGACCGAGATGCACCAACACCAACACCACCACACGCACGTGCACCAACACACGACTTCCCTGCTGCCGTCGCCGGCCACTTCTTCTATGTTCCCTTCGCCACTGGTGAGCCCAGCTTAGCCTGGTTTAATTATCGCTATCACGATAGAGGAGGAACTAGATATGTATCGAGATGACTACTTTCACTTGCTTTTTCAGGAAAATGAAAAAAAATCGTTTTTCCTGGTATCTACCCGGTAAATTATTCAGTCATAGCAGTTTTGAATTAATTATTTTGTGAAGAGGAGCTCTAATTGTAATGAAAGGCTCTCAAGGCTTTTTCAGGTCAAGCCTTGATTGGTTTGAGAAGCCACTGTGATACAGGTCACACAGGTTCAGGTATCTTATTTATTAGAGTCTTTTATCTTTTATCCTGAAAAGTTTATTTATCCTTTTATACAATAATTTATACAGTGAGAGTTTTTTTCAAATGTAACTTGTGATTGTACTTTTTTGCTTTTCTGATACTCATATAAGAATCATGTGGGATTCTTAGAACTAACCATTTTTTGTAATAGTGTATGATGTTTTTTTAAGTCTTTTATATTGTAAAAAAAGAAATAGACGTCTAGAGCAGGAGAAGAAACTTTCATCAGAAATATTTTATACCAGTCTCAGATTTAATATAATTTTTTTGGGGGAGTTGATTATGTGATTGTTTGAATAAAATTAAGAATGATCTTGACTAAATTTATAGTTCCAATTTTTTCTCTGAATTCTGATATTTTTTAGTCTTTTGTTTTTTAAAAAATTGAAGAAAAAAAACATGAAATTACAGCTCATCTGATGAGAGTTCTTTAATTTTTTAATATAGTCTCGCCCCTCTTTCAAATACAATTATTTTTGAGAGTGTTTATTCTTTGAAAATTTGAAATACAACATTGAGCTGAGAATGTCAAATAGATTTTTCCTTATTCTTCATTTGTTTCAGGTTGTTTCTTCATTTTATAAAATTTTATTTTTAGTCCTTGATCTGGTTAAATAAAAAAACACAAAAGTCAAAAAACCCTTCCATAAAGAAATATTTCTTCTTTTTTTCAGATTTATTAGCTTTTAACTTCTAAAAAATGACAAATTGAGCAAAAAAAAGAAGAGGATTTTTTCAAAGTTGATCTTATTTTGATCTTGCCGTTTTTTAAACTATTTTGCTTCAAAATTTCAAAATCAGAAAAGAACTCTTAAATTTATTTCATAACAATTCTTTTTATTCTAAGAAATTTTTGGGAGTCGTATAAATGCGGGAAATGTTAATTTGGTAATTTTTCTTTTCATCATTTGTTTCAAGTGTTTCAAGTTTCAAGTTTATCTGTTTTTTTTTTCATTTTTAGTCTTTTTTTGTCTGGGCAAATAAAAATACCTCTCAAATCAAAAAATACTTGGATAAAGTAAGAAAGATGATAATGACAATTTAAGAAGAAAAGAAAAAGCATTATAGTGCATTTACATTGAAAATTTCTTTACTGAAGTGTCAAATTATTTTATAGTTCTCTCTCTCAATAATAATAATTATTATGTACCTATTTGATTTTTTTTATAATTTGTTTTTTCTTTCATTCTTTTGCTTTCGTGATTTATAAGGTGTTTTTTCTTTGAACATAAGAAATTTGGGTTCCTTAAAACATAAAAAATATTACGAGTTATACAGGATGTTTCAAAACATGAGTCTGAAACAAAAATTGAGAATTCCTGGCTCATTCTAATAAAAAAGTTCCTATTAACGGTTTTTATTTTATTCAAGGGTATTAACGATCTACTAAGGCACTGTTTGAGATACAGCATAGGGTAGAATTTTTTTCTTCATGTTTTTTATTAAATCTCAGGAACTGTTTAAGATCCAGATCTCAGCTTTTGTATATTGTATACATATTATTAGCTAATGTTTGACCGCTAATTTTTTATGCTAGTGACAGAGATTTTAGGGTTGCGTGAGTTTATTTTGCTCCTAATTTCTACAACACTGGGAAAATTGTTGCTATTTCAAAAGAATGGTCTAAACCGTCAATCTTTTCTGCATAAAAATACAGTCTTGGTTAGAAACTCTAATGTGAACCGTTTTTTAGAAAAACTGCATTTTAGGGTTGAAAAATGCTAATTTTTATGTTTTTTTTTTTCATCATAAATGGGTTTTTCTCCAAAACTCTGCAACAATTTCTTGTGTTGCAAGCATTTCATTATAATATGTGAATTTTTACTATTCTTCTTTGAAGATAACTCTCTGTATAAATAAAGTGTAAATACCTAAGTAAATATTCTTCTAGCACCGGTTTTATTATAATGTCAATAATGTCATCTTGTTATATTGAGTTCCTCGTGTTTAAATCAAAATTATATAATCTCAAGCAGGTACCTCCTACCTAGTCTCTTCAATAAAGGACAAAGAGAAGGTACCAATAACATTTTCTTATAAAGAAATGAGAGTGTTCTATTTTTTTGATTGCACCTTTTTTCAATCGACATTGAAATTCCATGGTCATTTGATTTTTCTTTTGCTAGTCGATATAACAAGTCGATGGTGATACAGTTAAAAAACAAATCAAATGAAGGAGCTTCATAACTAGAGTCACAACGAATTGTTTTCTTTTCTAATAATCGTTCTCTTCCAAATAGAAAATATCACCAATGGAACCGTTTTCGAGGCGAAGTAGTGGTAGCAGTGTAAGTATTGAGTTTTACTAAGCGAAAAAATAAAAATAAAATGAACTCTGCCTTTCACACATCTATCTAATTCTTGTATTTTTTTGGACAGTTCAAGGACATCCCGAAAATAGGCAGCGTGGAGTCGCCCTTCTATCGACAGAATCTCGGAGTGCCAAATTATCCAGGTTATCCCTCGGGACTGTTACATCCCGGACTGACCGCGGGACCGACTCCGTTTGTCCCGCCGAACCATTTACCGACGTTCCAGGCGAAGGTAACATCCTCTCCTTATCTTGTTGTTTATATTTTCCGCTTACATTATCATATAAATCATTTCATTATTTGCGTGTGTGTGTGTGCGTACATCAAAAATCGATACGTGTCTTTCCGGTTCCGGACTCCTGAGAGACGAAAGACACGTATTGTACCATGTAAGCTGTCATCATGCTCGTGGCATGCTGATGTACTCTCATTGCCCCCCCTCGCAAGCACTAACTATTCAGCATGCATGGCCCTTTAACGCTTTTCTTTGTCCACAGTCGATGCCCACTGACCCGACCAAGCCCAAACCGATGGTATGTAGTAATATTGTTAAAAATGACCGACCGGTTCCTCTATGCTTGATACGCTTTGAATGTGTCATGTGCATTATCATTACACAGTCGATGGTGTTTTTAATAGGAGATTGATAATAATAATAATTAAGGGAACTTCTTCCTGTATGAATAATGTGTAGAAGAGTAGAAACCAATAGAGGAGCTCCTATTACAAATTCCCATCTTCATCTCATGAAGATTGAAGATTGTAATATTAAATTGTGAATAAAAATGTTGTTGTAGTCTTGGTATTATTTTAGTGCTAGTACTAATACAAGTACAGTTGCAGTCATATAAATGAATTTTTATTAAAATAGGGCTTAATTGTTTTTTATTGCTATTTTACTGGATTCATTAGTTTTTTCCTTAGTTTACTGTAATTTTTTCTTGTAAAAATGACATCTGCGAAACTGTTTGATTATTTATAATTAATTTTTCTTCTAAAAAATTTTACATTTATATACATATTCATCAATAAATATAACGGGCCGTTATAATTTAGAACATGATTAAAAATTGATTGCATTTGTAGAGTTGGAGCAATAGACAAAAATGCAAAAATTTAACCCCAGAGTTAGTTATATTTTGAACTTTGTTGAATACAGACCCTGTCCTGAAGACATTGGATCTGACATTGATGAAGCCTAAGTAATGATCTTATTTTTTTTTTATAAGTAACCTTAAATGACATTTGGCCGTATGATTTTCCTTTTTTTTTAACTTAGAGACTGTCGTTCACACAACATCATATTCCTGTGGTGTGATGATGTTCCTGAGTATTCAATTTTGGTATATCGTTTATCTTACTTGAGTGTGTTGCTTTTTTACATTTCTAAAGCTCCATTTACAAAATACTGTACTCAGATTCAGCAATTGTGTAGTGAATGATGCTGTGGGTATTTTCTCAAAAATTCATAACAATTCTCAAAACAATTTGAAGTATATATTTCTGTGTTACCCATTTCAAAGCATCTGAGATCAGTGCCAAAGCTGTAAGGATGTTTGTTCCTCTTGGGATCATTACTGTTAGGAAAAGTCTGTTCTAAATCCAATGGTTGATTCGTCATTTTCATTTCCAAAATAAGACCATAAAGTTTGCTTGGATGGCAAAAGTTGCAAAAAAATCTGCTGGTTTTCATTGTTCCCAACCTAAGACCCTAGATGAATGAAGGCAAGATAAACTCCAGTACCAATCATTATAAAGGAAGTTCCCCTTATGCCAGAAGTCTTTGTCTTTGCAATTTCTGTGAGAAAGGGAAGTGTCTCTTAAAGTAAATCTTTAAAATGCAAATCTTTTAATAATATAAGTCAATGTCATTAAAGGCCCCCATTTATCATACAAACATGATAATATGCGTAGAGGATCAGTCAATGCTTCAATTTATATGACCCATCTGTACACACCCAGGCCCAATCAACCATTACTAAAATATGCATCATTTCTTCAAACAGAAAACGGGCAAATGGAACGCAATGCACGTCCGAGTAGCCTGGGAGATCTACCACCACCAGCAGAAGACGGGCGAAGCGAAGGGATCTGCTCCGAAGACCGAGCTGCTTCGTCCCCCCACTCACCTGTTTTCTCCGAACGTCCACTCTCGGCCGCACGAGCTCTCCTACCCACCAGGCCTGTCTGCCCACAGACCACCCGGCTTCGACCAGCCCCATCCCGGGTCGTTGTTCTCCGCTCCGCCGTCGCATCTCGGTAAGTCGGAGGTCATTAAGGGAAGGTGTTATGCGTAAATTAAAGTGGGGAAATCTCCATTTGCAGGCAGCACCCTGTCGCCGTTCACCAGGTACGGCGCTGGATTCGCGGGGAGCGCCGGGGGATCACCTTTCGGATTGTCACCGTTCGCCGGAGCCAGGGATTTGTCTATGAGTAAGTCTATTCGTATGAAAGTGAAAATGATGCGATTATTTATTGATTGGATGTGATTTTTCAGGTGGATTGCACGATCCCTGGCGTGGATTGCAGAGAACTGTCCCCAATTTTCCGCCGGCAGTCAATGCTTTACCTCCCAGTTTGCCTCCACCGGCTCCTTGGACGATAAAGCCCGATCCGATATTAGAACGCGAAAGAGAGGCTAGAGAGAGAGAGGAAAGGGAACGGGAGAGATTGAGAAGGGAGAGAGAAGAGAGAGAAAGGAGAGAACGAGAAGAGAAGCAAAGACGTCTCGAACAGCAGGTATGTAATACAGTAAAAGAACCCTATTTACCTGTTTCTTGTGAAATAGAACAATACGATTATTACTAATTTAATTTCAGCAACAACAAGAAAGAGAAAGAGAACGCAGAGAGAAGGAACGTCGTGAGATGGAAAGGCGAGAGATGGAGCGGGAAAGGGAACGAGAACGTGAAAGGGAAAGAATGCTGCATCAGCAGCGGCTCGCCGAGAGCGCCAAGCAGATGCAGCCCCCTTCGATCCGTGACCGATCGCCCCTGAGAAACGGTCAAGTTGATCCGTCGGAGATTCGAGTGAAAGAGGAGCCTCGTACCAAAACCGAGGATCTCTACGCTCAAGCGACCGATCCGAAATACTACCCCTTGCTGCGGCACCCGTCTGGTATCCAATTGCAGAGCGCCTTGGATCGTTCTCGGATGCTGCCTCCCCCGAGTCTGGCTCCCACCCTGCCTTCCCACTACCCCCCGCCGCATGCCGCACACTGGATGCCTCCCCCGGCGGATTCTTACTATAACAGATTCGACCACCTCCGGTACAATCCCTTGATGGACGCGATGCGAGTGGAGGAAGAGAGGGCGAAGTTGTTTGGGGCTTACGGACACCCTCACCCCAGTCAGATGAGGGGCAGGGATCCGGGACTTATGCAGCTTAGACCGGGGCCGGGGCCTCCGCCCTCGCACAAGATGAGCGTTACGCCTCCCACGGAACTGCATAAGAAGGAAGAACCTCGATAGCAGAAAGCCACCGGTGGCGAGGTGAACAAGGAGTATATTGAACTGTAAATTGATTTTGAGTACGTGAGAGGTATAGAGCAACTTGAGATATATGATTGTGAAGTAATTGTATCCTGTTCTTTTTCTGACGACACGACTGTTGATCTGTTTGCATTGATAGCTCTTCGAGTAGATGAAGAGAACAGGTCGGTTCTTGACATTCATTGATCATAATAAACGGGTCATTTACTGTTGAAATGTGGAACGCTTTGATGGTTTTGAGTTATATGAAATATGAAATACGAGAAGAACGGAAGGGATAATATAAATAAGCGACACTGCAGTCTGTATTGTCAGTTATATCAGTTTTTGTGATGAAGCTTTAGTAACAATAACCATGGTATATTTTTCGCTTATTAGTGTTGATTCTTTCCTGTATTGAATAATAATAAATCATTTAAAATAGTAATTAATTAAACAGGGATTTTAAGACAGGGAAAAGAGGTAACATTTCACGACGACAGTGAGAAATTTTCTTCAAGTAAAAATATTGATAATGATAAGAAATTTTTTGAGAGTACAATAGAGCAAAACTGTACAATTTTTAATATAAAAACTCCCCCAATCTGGTAGGAATATTGAGTGAGTAAATAATCCGATTGATTTATGAATTACGTACATTCGTACAACGTACACAGAGATATTGAGTATGAAGTTGTTATTTTCGTCCCTGCAGTTGAACTGTTAATTCCTCGATTAATTCATAAATGATCTCATTACGTAGCATAATCAAAAGGGGGCTCTGTCGTTCCTAGAGATATTTTTGCAGTGGTTTTGTAACATGGATGTGTAGATTCATTCATTCATTCATATAACATGCCTTTCAGCATCTATATGAAACATTAACTGAATTGTGTTCAACGTGATCAGCAGTTTGTTTAAATAAATTTACAATAGCGTATTAGTGAATTACTTTTTTTACAGTTTAATAATAATAAATATTCTCTATTGCATTGTTCACATAGTTGAATGAACTGCTGCCTGAATTTTTGTACATAACATTATGTAAAATTGAAGCTTTTATGAACGTGAACCCAAATCATTATAATCGTACTTTGAATTTTAGTTTTTATTGTATTATATTTTATTTTTATTTATTTGTGTATATTTTTAACGTAAATTATTTAAGACTGATGAATGAGTATCATCTTTTTTTATAAATATATATTTATATTATAATAGAGCAGTAATTTATACTTTTTTTAATGTATAGGATTTTAACTTTTACGTATTTTTTGATTGTTTTCGGTTTTATTTATTTTGCTTATTGTTTTCTTTTTCCGTTGTATGTGCCACTGTACAAACTATTTGCTGTAAAAGTGATTATTATCATAGTGACAGTTTTATCAATGATTCAACAAAATTCATTATTAGGTCTAATTGTTTTTTATTTTTACTTTAGCAATATTTGCAATAATAAATAATTTGTTTGAACGCGCCAAAGTTTATGGTGAATTTTGTATATATCACATGTGGACCAATTAATTGAACAAAACTACTAAATTCATTATTATTTATTGAGAGAAAAAAAATGAATAACAAACGTACGGTGGCACGTACTACTTACTGTACTGATGACGTGCTGTACTGATAAATCCCCGATGTGACGAGGTAGCTTGTATTATAAGTCGTACGCGTGTAGATACCAGCCTTGTCGACAATTCGATATGTAGATAAATCACTGTGCTCTATTTAATGTTTGTTAGGAAACAATTTTTTATGTGTACGATTCTCTAAGAATCGAGTGATGTAAAATATAATAAATATTGTTTCTATGATATTAGAAACATTAGTCATATGAAATGTTTATTTCATATCCACCCAATAATCTTTCCACTCCTTTCTTAAGTGGTAAAAAATTATTTATTGTATCCATCTAACAACCATCCCAATCCTTTCGATTACATTTTATGAGAACTAGATTTTTTCACCAAATATATGGCGAGAAGACCCTAAATATGTTGTCAATAAACACATCCAATATTATAAAGGCTCATTAGGCTACCGGGCAGATTTCTGTGCTCGTTTTTGAAGCTAATATCGATGTCAAATGACCTTTGTTTACATTTTTAAAATTACTTTCATGTCAAGAAAAGATAAATTTAAAAAATTTCCACTTAGACTCGATACCTTCTTCAGAAATGTCCACAGAAATCTGCCCGTTAACTTAATGAGCCTTTATTATACCCGCTGTAACTGTATTTAAAAAAATGAATTTAATTGGGTTAGAATAGAAAGAAGGTACACTGAAAAGTAGTTTGCATATCAAAGATGGATAAAAACTATTTCAACTTGTGTGAAATCTGCACTTAGTAAGTGGAGGATCCAAGCGATAAAGATTTTGGTGCTCTTATTTAACTCATGTTAAAAAAGTTTTATAATAATTTTAGGACAGCCGCTGGGGGGGTACGGAGTATCCCCCAGGATGACGGGGGGTTTGAAGGTCCTCCCCCAAAATTTTTCAGATAAAATAGTCACAGTATTCCTATTCTTTATGACGTTTTTATTATGTAATTCAATTACAGAAAACTCTTGAAAAATCATTACACTTGAATAATATTAAATTTAGTACCAATTTATTATAGTTTATTAGGAACGATCTGTTGACCATCAGGCATAGGCCTTACTTACTTATCTTATAACACGGTTTTGGAAAATCCGAAATCATGACTCGATTATTTTTTTAAATCAAGTTATCAATGAATAAAAAATTTACAAGATCCACCGATGATCTTTCAAAACTTAATTATAAATTTCTAAAGAAAATTAATTGAAATCTCTACTTCAGACCAAGAGCTAGTGCCAAATTTACACTTTCCTTAGGCCACTTTCAGATTTTTATGAAACTAAATCAGTGAAATTCGGGTGGCGGAAGCCTTCTGAAAATGCGCCGCAGGTGAATTTTTTTTATAGGAAATTGTTAAAACTAACGGAGATTAAATAACATTTAACTATAAATTGGTGGTGTATCTGCTTCTTCCATAGGTAGCGGCCCTTGTCAAATCCAGAACTCTGACATACTGACATACCCTAAACTTCAAATAATCACAACAAATCCACAAGTCAAGTGACTATTTAATGAATGACTCAGAAAAAGTTATTGTCTCGAAACTATAACAAATAATTTACCAGTTTATAACAACTTTCAGTCTTTATTTACATTACAATAACGCCCAAATTAAAATTCTACTTTTGTTCTTTTTAAACCACTACATACTTCCGATCAGTCTATTCTACCTGACTTCAAATCCTTCACTCAGCTCTAACCACAACACTACTCTTTTACACTCAAAGATGTACTACCAATAATAGCCGCTTGTCATTCTTTTAACTGAAATCTCTCACTTCACATTTACATTGTAGCCTTCTTCTTGGTCTTGTTTTTATTATTACCATCGCAATGTACCTATACTGGCTTTTCACTGGGTTCTAATCTAATAGCACTCTCCAGATAATTGTCCTCTAATAGCTTCCAAAAATACTCTGTGCTCTGCGATCATGCATCTCTTATACAATGTGAACCATATGTAATGAATTAATTATTTTTTTTAGCTAATATTTATTTTGTATTAGCTATTAAAAAAAAAACAGGTCGATTTTCTATTCTGAAATGACATCCTGCAGCATACAAATTTGTTTCATCCCCCTTCCAGTGACAGCTGAGGTCACTAAATTTTTAAATGATACGTAGGGGATTGTGATACATCATTTGAAAGGTCTTTTCATTCACTACATAAAAAATCAATTGTTTTTGAATTTATTGCAAAAATTTACATTAAAAATAATGTAAAATAATCTGATTCAGGAAATTTCCCACAACTCACTTGTGAAAAACAAAAAATCATTAATTTAATGTAGGAGATGTTCAAAATGCTCCCTTTGTACATCTTGTCAATAAATCTTAATAAAAAATTTAATCCAACTTATTTTTTTGCAATACATTTGAAAACAATAGCATTTTTTTTATACAGGATGATCCCGAAATGGCGGACACGGAATACAGGGTGTTGTAGAGGATGTTCAGAAACACTGTAAATTTAAAACAAAAATGTGTTCCTCGGCTTCGTTACCGAGATATAGGGTGTCCTTTTTCTAAAATTTAAATCGAAATGGAGGTCAAATTTAAACAACCTCCACTGGCAAAGCACATGATTTGACATAACTTTTACGATAGTGTTTGCTTTTTGTTCTTTTTATTATCGGGAACGGAATTACAGGCATTCAAAGTTTACCTATTCCTTGTGTTCAACAAAATTTTTGAATGTGCATGGCATCATTGTTCGAATTCGAGATTTTGAATAATATTATCGAATTTGTATCCGCGCAACGATTATTGTTTTAAGCTTTGTTGTGTTTCCATGTCATATGTTTCCATGGTAACATCTATCTGGGTATTGTCGAGGGTATTGTAGACCTACACATTATTTTTCTGCCTGAAGAATGGTATCCAGTGCAGTGTTGTGACTTTATTTTCTACAAAAGTGGTCATATCTTTTTAAGGGAGCCATACTGGAGAAAACAGTAAATAAAACTTGGAATCTTTTATCCACAATAGATGCTGTAGTGCTGTCCGTGTCCGCCATTTCGGGATCACCTGTAGAGAATGAAGAAACCTTTGAAATGAGGTGTCACAACTGTTTCGTTTTTTTTTAATTCTACAACACTATCAACTGAGAAAATGAATTTATTTGTTACATATTACTTTCGTTATGCCCGCAACTGTCAGACCTTCGTTACTTTATAAAAGCCGAAAGTTGCATGTGCGCATGTCCCCAACACAGGTATAGGAACAAGCAGCGACTATGAAGTTTGGATCATCGTGGCTATGGCAGCTAACAGCTGAAAAAGGTGTATTAAATCACTACTCAAAATCTTTGAAGTATACAGTTATTATTTTTTTAACTGAAAGGGCATGTAGGAAATGCAAAAATAGTCGTAAAATTTCCAGTAGACATGGGTCGTTGGATCTTTAGTTTTCGAGATACAATATCTACAAACAGGCTGATCAGAATAACTAAAATTGTTTTACAGTTGTACTAATTGAAGTAGAGCTCGTACAATATATGATGAGCCAAAATTCTCAGAAAAGAATAAGCCGATAACGCTCTCTTCTAGACACGCGAGTGTCTGCCATCGCTTGATATACAGGGTGGGAAATTTTTGTACTACCCATCATTAGGATCTCGTAAACCGTAAGAGATACAGGGTCGGTTAAATTAGAGAAAAGTTGCGCTATTTTATGGCCATCTCGAATCCGTCAAAACATGCAAGATATCTGTGACCGTTCCTGAAATATCCTGAAAAAACTGAAAAATCGAGAAATCTTATTTTTGGAATATCTTTCTTACCATTGGAAATTAATAAATAATTTTTTGTAGCCTTACATAAGCCGTTATGAGCTATTCATCTGACGTTTCAAAAATTTTCACAGCCGACTAGATCCCAGAGTTTTCATAGTCAACTTTCGTTTTTCTTATGGCCGCCATATTATTTTTTTATGTCGTTCGATAAGAAAAAAATAATGGAAACCAAAAACTAATAAACTTCAAAAAATAACTTTCAAAAATTTTTGTTCTTTTTTTTTTCTAAAAAAAGACAACTTTTTAGATCGAATATCATAGAGAAATTAACAACCTATAAGGCAAGCAGTATGACTTCATATTGGCCTATTTCAGTTAAGAACTATCTGTTTTTCTTTGAAAAAAGAAGAATAAAAATTTTCCAATTTTTTTTTCTAAAATTTATTAATTTTTGGTTTCCATTATTTTTTTCTTATCGAACGACATAAAAAAATAATATGGGGGCCATAAGAAAAACGAAAGTTGACTATGAAAACTCTGGGATCTAGTCGGCTGTGAAAATTTTTGAAACGTCAGATAAATAGCTTATAACGGCTTATGTAAGGCTACAAAAAATTATTTATTAATTTCCAATGCTAAGAAAGATATTCCAAAAATAAGATTTCTCGATTTTTCAGTTTTTTCAGGATATTTCAGGAACGGTCACAGATATCTTGCATGTTTTGACGGATTCGAGATGGCCATAAAATAGCGCAACTTTTCTCTAATTTAACCGACCCTGTATCTCTTACGGTTTACGAGATCCTAATGATGGGTAGTACAAAAATTTCCCACCCTGTATGTAAGCAGTGGCGGGCGGACCTTGAAACGTAGATTCAAGGTATGCAAATGCTATAATAAGCGTGAACCGGTGAAAGACAATTGTCTTTCCGGTCTTAGGCACCTGCAGCCAGCTTGTATTTCCGGGATAGTGGCTCATGCAAATAGCCTGGCTTGACAGGCTTGGACAGAATTCGTGGTTCATGAATGTCTAGAATTCATGACAGAATTCTGGCTTCGACAAACTGTATATAAATTCTCTTTGCCAGGCCAATTTATGGTTTGCTTCAAATGGGTTAACATTAAATGCTGATAAGACAAAATTACTTACCTCCAGTACACGTCAGAAAGAAGACCCAGTGAAATTCTTGGGAGTCTACTTCCAGAGCGATCTCAAGTGGGACGCACACGTGGGGTATGTTTGCGGAAGATTGTCCAGGGTTAACTACTTGATTAGACAGCTCATGACTGTTGCCTCGTTCCAGGCTGCCTTGACGGCATATTATGCACACTTTCATAGTGTGCATAATCCTATGGGATTTTAATTTGGGGCAATTCGACAAAGATTCGAGAAGTATTGCTGATGAAGAAGAGGGCAGTTCGTCTCCTGGCATCAGCTGGCTACAGAGACAGTTGCCGGGAGCTTTTCAAGAGGCTGCGCATTCTTACTGTACCATCTGTATACATAATGGTTTGTATGACGTATGTGCATATAAAAAAGGACAAGTTTGAGAAAAACGGCCAAATCCATCACTACAATACCAGAGGCTGTGACACATTCACCATTCCCTTTCACCGCTTAACAATGACAATACAGTGAACTACTGGTGCATCAAGTTTTACAACAAACTGCCAGATTGCTTTCGTTCATACTCTGTATCTGGGTTCCGCAAGGCTGTTAGGACTCTACTGTTGGAAAAGACCATTTATAGTGTACATGAATATCTTGATTCAAGACAAAAGGGCTTCACAATGTTAGCTTGAAACAGCCATAAAGGTTGTATTGTGTATTGTACTGTTTTGTATTTTATTGTTGATGTTGACATGTTGCACTTGCACACTGTGTTATTTTTTGTTTTTTTTTTAATTTTATATTGCATTCTGACTTGGCTGTGTAAGCGTAATAAAATTCTATTCTATTCTATTCTACACTGTGTCTCTTGGATTTCTGGACATAGGGAATTCCCATGTTAAAATAAACTATTGTAAATATTGGCTCCCCTAATTATTTTACAGTAAAATGTCAAATGTAAAACTTCTTAAGGAAAAAAAGCTGCTTCTTATGCTACAATTGCATTTTCATTTGGTTCATCCGTTTTCGAGAAAATCAGGAAAAACTTAACGGTTTTTCGTAGTTTTTCAAGGTTGCTTTGCTTTTGACAGATAATGCTAAAAATTATTAATTATTGTCAATAACTGATTGTTTAAAAGTAATTCATTCATTATTAAAACTTTAAGTGGCAAAGTATTACTTTTTAAAGGAAAACTTGTTTATAAAAATGAATTATTGAAGAAAAACCATTGCACCAAAACACCATTGAAGAAAAAGTAAAATTTATTGACATTACTCTGGCAATTGCACTTAGAAATATTAGAGATTTATTATTATCTTAATAGCATTATCTGTCAAAAGCAAAGCAACCTTGAAAAACTACGAAAAACCGTTCAGTTTTTCCTGGTTTTCTTGAAAACGGATGAACCAAATAAAAATAAAATTATAGCATAAGAAGCAGCTTTTTTTCCTTAAGAAGTTTTACATTTGACATTTTACTGTAAAATAATTAGGGGAGCCAATATTTACAATAGTTTATTTTAACATGGGAATTCCCTATGTCCAGAAATTCAAGAGACACAGTGTATATGATTTGATACTCGCAACAAAAAATTTTAATCCACTGGTGGAGTTTGGGGCATGTTCTTATTTTTTTTTTAAATAATTTATACGCCACTGACTTGAATGAAAATGTGACGTTTTTTATAGATACCTCGTGTTGTTTAGAGGAGAAAAGTCACCATAAGTTTTTGCCTGTTTGTTTAATTACTATTTCTGGAAGTACGAACTCATTATTATTGAGTATCTGTCAAAAAAATCCCATTTCCATTAAAGTCAGTGGTGTACAAATTACTTTAAAAAAGGTATCGACATACCCAGATCTCCGCTAGTGGATTAAAATTTTTTGTTGGGAGTGTCAAATCTTGTACTGCAATTAGTACAACTGTCGAAAATTTCAAGTTATTCTGATGAGCCAGTTCCTCTCCTCTCTATCTTGAAAACTAAAGCTCCAACGACCTTTGTCTACAGAAATTTTTTGCCCATTTTTGCTTTTCCTACATGCCCTTTAATTTTAAAAAATTAAACTTTCTGCTTCAAAGATCTTGAGGAGTGATTTTATACACCTTCTTCAGCTGTTACCTGACAAAGCCACAATGATCCAAACTTCATATTCGCTGTTACACTGTTCCCACATCCCACGTGTGTGGGAACAGAAACTTTCAGCTTTTATAAAATAACGAAGGTTGCGGGCTCTTGCTCTATTACAGATTCACACTGTATCCTAACATATGATATTCTAGATGGACATTCTCGAATATTAAATATCGTCAAATTGACATATTCTAGACAGAACTGCTGCCTCATGTGAAAGCCTCATTCGAGGCCTCAGTTCATTCTAGAGTTATTGTTTACTATAAATAAGGATCGATTACAAATAAAACTCAAATAATCAATAAATTAACAACTTTATAATGATGCAAATACACTTTAAAACCTACAATGAAGTTTCATAATTATTAATATATACAATTTGTCACGCAAATTAATTTAAATGAAAAAAACTAACAATTTTTACTTTCTATACCACATCTGTAGGGTGTTCATTCGCTTCACTTTTTTCTGTAGCTGCAAAACTCCGTACAACAGAGCTTCAGCTGTGGGAGGACATCCGGGAACGTAAATGTCGACTGGAACTACTCGATCACAACCCCTAAAAAAATTACTTTATTATTTTATTTTTACCTAAACCAAACTTGGTATTTGTCAAATATACAGGGTGTTAGTTAAGTACGGGGCCAAACTCCAAGGGGTGCTTCCTTGAGTGATTTTAAGAAAAAAAGTTCAAATAAATATGGGTCTGAAAATGCATATTTTTCAAGATACAGGGTGTCAAACTTTTATTTTTTTTTCTCGAAAACAAAGCAAGATATGAAAAAAATCAAGAGACAAAATAGTTGTATTTCTAGTTGCTTAATTCGAAAAAAATACAAAATTAAAAAAAAAGTCAGTGGCGCCCAATTTTTTAATCAAAAATATTAGTTAGACTGTCTTCCGGGACGCCACTGGAATTAATAATTTTAATCTAATTGGGGCTAAATTACCCTCTTGTTATTACAAACAGAACTGCCAAATTTCAACAAAATTAATTGAAAGAGTTTAGAGACATTCACGAAGATTCGAATTTTTTTTTTAAGTTTGACACCCTGTATCTTGAAAATATGCATTTTCGGACCCATGTTTATTTGAACTTTTCTTCTTAAAATCACTCAAGGAAGCACCCCTTGGAGTTTGGCCCCGTACTTAACCAACACCCTGTATAAATAAAATTCTATACAGGGTGTAACATAAGTACTGAGAAAGATTTCAGTGGGTGATTTCTGAGATTATTTTAAGAAAAAAAGTTCATAGGAATATGGGTCCGAAAATGCTTACCCGCTGAGTTAAAGCCCCTTAAAGTTGGGACCTTGAGGAAGGTTTTTATATATCTCCGAAACCGTTCAACATAAGATGACGAAATTCACCACATCCATCAATGTTTTTATGCCTAATAAGGTAGACTGTAGATCACTTTGAAATTTTCACCAAGGGTGGTTTAAATCTGGGGGGTGTGGGATAAAAATTACCCCAACTTTTTTGTATCATTAGTTTTTTCAATTTTGATGTGAAATTATGGAATATGAAGCTTTCTGCGTAAAAAAGTCACTCTTGTTCAACGTGGATAAGATCGTTTTCGAGAAAAATCCATTTCAAAATTGTTTATTTTGCTTACCTTGAACCGAAAATGAATTTGTTTTCAATGACATGGGGGTAGAAATTGGCGTTCTGCAATACTTACATTTCAGAACAATGCAATGAGATTTTAAAATTGATTTCTCTCGAAAACGGTGCCTCTTATCGACGTTGAACATGAGCGACTTTTTTACGCAGAAAGCTTCAATATTCCATAATTTCACATCAAAATTGAAAAAAACTATTGATACAAAAAAGTTGGGATAATTTTTAGTCCACACCCTTCAGATTTAACCCACCCTTGGTGAAAATTTCAAAGTGATCTACAGTCTATCTCATTGGGCATAAAAATTTTGGTGGATGTGGTAAATTTCGTCATCTTATATTGAACGGTTTCGAAGATAATAAAATAAAAACCTTCCTCAGGGTCCCAACTTCAAGGGGCTATAACTCAGCGGGTAAGCATTTTCGGACCCATGTTCATATGAACTTTTTTTCTTAACACGTTCGCTGCGTCACCAGTTGAATCCGACTGGTGGATATGATTACAATATGACGGGTAATTTTTATACGTGCGACACCCATCTTGCGGGCGGTGTAGAAACTAAACGCAGCATCGTAGAGGAGCTCCGCAGGTACCTTTCGAATTCCTAAAGCAAGCTCTGTATTGTGCTACAGTTATTTCATACCAGACATTTTCGACTGGTAACGCATACGAGTAATTATAGATTACTAATCTGTATTTCCCAGTCATATCTGACTGGTAGTTTATATGCAATTTTGTTACTTTATATCGAATGAACGAAATTTAAAAGTTCTATTGCATTTTGTTTTGTTCTTCATTACGTTCTGTATTTTTAGGATTTACTATGTTTTGTAAGAAATTTAGAAAATAAATTCAGTTTTGGCGTCGTATTATTATTTTTTTGATGACATGGTTACATAAAGCTTCGACAAGTTCAAACTCACTTTCTTAGTTGAGTAACTTGAAACGGCTGCAGTTTTTTAAACAGTTGTATCTAATTTAGAAGATACATAAGTTTAAGTCTCATAAATTAACATAATAAATGATTAATTAACATTTCAATGTCACAACGCTTACCAGACAAATTCGTCTGGTAAGTGTTATTTCGTAATGTGGTAGCACCAGTCACATTTGACTGGTATCGCAGGCTGCCATATACATAGTGATTCTGTTAACGCAGCGAACGTGTTAAAATAATCTCAGGAATCACCCCCTGAAATCTTTCGCAGTACTTATGTTACACCCTGTATACACCTTGATTAATTTCTAGATAGTCTACCAAGGTCACATGAAAATTCAGCAGTGATGTCAGATCTCGAATTTTGTAGGTGCAATGAGGATGAGGAATCACAGAATAAATAGACATCATTTCGCACACGTATTTCTAAAGTGACATAAGTCAAAAATTAATCTTTTGGGAAAATGTATTAAGCGAGCTTAACAAATAAACAATACAACGTAATAACTAATGATTTTTCCCAAACTTATAGATACTAGGAAAAATGATTCAATATAATTATTGCATATTTCGAATCTTATCATTGAAAACGTGCCCTTTTTTATGTTTTTTTACGTGATAACTCAAAAATGTAGATTTTTGAGTTGTGTCCTTTAGAAATACGTGTGCGATTTATTACATCAACAACAATTTTTGTTTATTTGAAAATAAAAAGAATTTAAGGTTTCTTTTTGAATGTAACAATGATGTTAATTCATAAAAGGTATTTATAATGAAAAAATAACAAGCACCTCTTTGTAAAGAACATTTTATTGGAAAGTTATACACAAATTACAAATAATATAAATTAATGCAAAACTTGACAATTGATAATTTAATATTCAGAGTCATATTATCAGTTTATTAAATTAATACCTAATTATTAAAACATTCCACATTTCTGCCGTAGCACCAGTATGATATGTGTATTTCGCCAAAGAGAAATAACGTCGGTACTCTCATCGCTTAAAGGACGATTGAAGTTCGGCTTTCCTATACCCCACACTCATGTTCGATTGGATTAAAAATGCAATGGTATAGTGGAAGTCGAAGAATTTTGTGTCTATACTGTTCAGCTAGCTAAGGAATCCACTATATACTGCTTTGGTTTCTTTTGTTCCTGTTGTGAAACCAATAAGCATTTTAGTTATATAAAAATCATAAAGTCAATACAAAATATACTTATTCACAATGTCTAGGAGCTGAGCTTTCAGCGAAAAAGGCTCGAAACTAATGTTCTTCCTGCGCAGCGCATTCGTCAATTTGTTGTTTATTTAAAGAAGAAATTGGTGGTTTATTTTCAACTGCACTGTGGTAAGGCGCATTGTCCATAATAATCACAGAAGGTAACTTATTGGCTTTAACGGGTTTTCGAACCACTTGGTAAACTTTTCATGATTCATCTCTCCATGATAATCTGGATCTTTTGTTGATGAAGAGAAAATCAATTCTGCCCCATCAACAAAAACCATTTATCTTACCTGCATGCAAAACTATGTACCTAAATAATGAAAATAAATGATATTATATTTAATGCCTAATTATACATCATTATAACATATATTATAAGTATTTAAAACACCTTTTGCCTTCTGTCTTCTGTTCAGTTTCTTGACTCTGCGTACGTGGGTTTTGATCCTGCCAAGACCTTCCCATTGTGCCGTTTTGAGAGATCCATGTTTCGTCTATATACACAAAATATTGGTAAGATGCCTTCTCTTTTGTAATCTACATATGCGCGTAGGAACTTCACTCTTTTAACAATAATGTGACCTAATTCCAGGAGACCTCGACGTAGATTGTCTTTTTTCCATTTAAATCCAATTTTCTTTAAGACGCACAAAAGAGAAGATTTGCTGCACTCAAATATATACCTACTTGTCTTTGAGGACGCGGTATGTAGAGTATGTAGAGACGGTAGGTACCAAAGCGACAATTTCAGAGCTTCAGCTACCCTCTAAATCATAATATTTATTACTTGATGTCAGTAGTATTTGAACCTATAAAATAATTTTTATACCTTGCTCACTGATGTTAGGGGTATAATGGCCCCCATTCATTGATTCGTTTCCAAAGTATTCGATTAAATTTGCCACCATCTGCTGTTGCGCTTCTTTACTTATATGTTTTGGCATTTTGCTTACTTTTAAAGATAATCTATCACTTTTTAGATAATTCTAATAATTTTTAATTTTATAAAATAAATTAATAACTCTTAAAACTGACAGACGTAAACAGAACAAAATCAGTTTATTATTTTGGATAGAAAAGTTGACAACAAAGCCAGGGCGATGTTGTGATCGATTATTAAATTTATTGTTTTTGCATCTTCCTAATGTCATACATTTTCATTTGATCCCTTTAATAACCTTCAAATTCTAACTGTCATTTTTAGTGTCATAATGTTCGACGTTACAACGCAGCGTAAACAAATATGACCTTGGCAGACTATCTAGAAATTAATCAACGTGTATGTATATAAATTTAAAATCCATTTTAAAAATTGGGAAGCCCCCAGATGTAATAATACTAAGTTCTCATTGATCATAATTTTCTTCATAATTTTAATTTTTTAGTGCCATGAAACTCATTTTTGGAAAAGTTGTAACTAGTCAACTTGTCTGGTTTTGAATATAGGCACTTGGTAAAGTGCTTCATACAACATTTCGAATCATCAGACAACCTTCGATATATTCTTGTCTGAACAAACAGAAGACTCCCTAAATTCTATGAGGATTTATGTTTGCCTTACAATTCGAGCTGTGTTCAATACTTTTTTCAAAAAAAGTACAAAGTTTAATTTAAATTTCAGATGACAATGACAATGGGTGCACTAATAAATTTGACATTTCTGACAATCAGGTTTCCAAAATAATCAAAAACAGTAAAATTGTACCAACAGAGAATTGTCAGAATCAATAATGTACAATTATTTATTTGGCATATCTGACACTCTTATGATGTCTAGTCAAAATCAATAGAGAACTGTAATAAAAATTGAACTTTGGCCTGTTGGCTGTTGCTTAATAGGCTGTTATGAGAGTACAAAAATACTATTTCTACAACCTACAACACATTTAATAATGATAGGTGATACCTTCAAGATATTCAAAAAATGGTAAAGGTTTATTCATCTTGTCTTAACAAGAGACTTTTTTGAATCAACATAAAACCTACCTCACTACAGCATAGGAGTAATGGTAATATCCTCCTCCATTAGCGCAACTACCCATTGAGATGACCCATCGAGGCTCCGGCATCTGATCGTACACTTTCCTTAAAGCGGGGGCCATTTTATTAGTCAAAGTACCAGCCACTATCATTACATCTGATTGTCTTGGTGAGGCACGGAACACAACACCAAACCTGGATTAACAAACGAAACGAATATTGCAATGGTCTTGTTTCAAAACAACCATCCATACACATTTAAAAGTAGCGAAAAATCATATAAAAAGACTGACCTGTCCATATCGTATCGTGGTGCAGCGATATGCATCATTTCGACAGCACAGCACGCTAAACCGAACGTCATTGGCCACATCGAGCCCTTCCTGCCCCAATTCAACAAATCGTCCAGTCTCGTAACTGCGAACTCGGCCCAATTGCTGGGTTTGGGGTGAGGTGAGTACGGTCGAACGGCGGGGGCCGCCTGAGTGGACTGATTCCTCTGCTGAGTCTCCGCATTATTGCCGAATTTGCCACAGGATAAGGCTTTCAGGATATTCGACGATGCTATTGTGGTCTCCTTTAAAGGAACTAGAGCTGTTCTCAGCATCTACGAAAAATTAATAAAACAAGTGGGTAAGGTATGTAAGGCAATAACTAAACTCGGGGTACCCTAAACTCAATTTTCTTCCTTGACATAACACATATTGCTTGTTATTTAATCAGAGAAACTTGGCCAAATTCTGTAATAATACATCACTCACCTTTAATAAAATAAACCCTTAAAGGAGTTAGGATAATAAGTATTGGAAATCTTCGGGCCTCAATTTGGCATTAATATTTCCTTTTTTCTTTTTCCTTGTTGTTGCTGTTATCGAGGCAAGTCTGGCCAATTTTTTTTCAGAAGTTATTATTGAATAATGAAATGAATAATATTGAAATAAAAAGATGGATGCCGACTATTCCAACCCAAAATTCAAGATATGGAAAAAAGAAAAATAAGAACTAATCTGTAAACGTCATGTCATACTGTCATGTCAAAGTAACCTACCTTATCATACCACGGAGTATTAAATAGGATGACGAGTTTTACTAAAAGCCGCTAGTGACTAGTGAGTGACGTGCCTTGTAGAGACACTACTATCAGTACTATCATATTATATAAAATTCAATTACTTCTGGGAACAAAAGTAAGTAAAAGTATGTATTATTAATAATAATCAGTTAATAATACTAGTAATCGTATGATCTAATTATAATAAAATAAATGATCTGACGGTCAGATTCTGTCAGGTCAGGATCAGGACTCTCTCTTTGAACCGATATAAAATTTATTCATTCCGCTTTTATTTCCAAAGAGCCAGTATCGCCAGTAATCCAGCTGTTGTTTATTGGGGTCAAAATTTATAGGTTACAATTAAAGTTGGTGGTAGCCAGATGTGATAATTTTACCCTTCCATATCAATAAAAATAATTTTAATCATATAATATATTTTATTTAGCGACTTTGGTAGTTTATTAGGTGGGAAGAATGGCGCATGAACAGTAGATCTTATTGCAAATGTCTCCACAGTCAAAACTTATCGCACAATGGTGATTGGTGATGAACTGGCAAAACTTTAAAGCCACTTTTGCCATATTGTTAATAATTTTATAAATACGTTTACAAATTGCTGATTCTGCAGGTAATTATACACTCTAATTCTAATGGTAATAATTGAACCCTATGCTGCAACAACGTTGTAAGCGCTAAAAGTAAATTTTGCGGGAAGTCGAAATAAACATTTTTTTGTGAACCAATATAATATATCAGCTTACAAACATTAATATATTAATTACAAAATTGTAAATATTGAACCATAATAAATGCCGTATAGATAATTATATTATTATTCTTGTATTCGTTTTTAGGTTCTCAGGCTTACTTTTGTAGTTATTAATAAATAGTTGACGTTTCGGGATTGATTAATCCCTTGATCACATATTTAATTAATAAAATATAAAAGTATGACATTTACAAGTCAAAATCTAAATCTGTCTGGTCACCGACATGTTGGCCGCATTTGCAATGCATCTCAGTTGTATACTCCGTGGATGTAGACATATTGGACTTTCTTCTTTTTTGTTATATTGCCCCGCAATGTTCGAACATTCATGCAGGTATAAACAGAAATGAGGACTAAGACGTCACGAGCACCTCATATATGTTTTTATTATTTTACTTTATAACTTTTTTAGTTATTTCTGAAATTAAAAAAAAAGAAAGCAATTAAAAAACTCATAATTATTTTCCTTTTCAGTAGAGTAATGATTATGTGGACTTTTCTTTTCCCATTGATGTATAATATCTATTATGATTTCATTTGTTGTCGATATAGCAGGGAAACCGACTTATGTTACAGTAGCAATTTTACAGTACTGTTTATTTATTCACTCTACAGTGTGTCCAGGGTAAACTATCCAGAGATCTTATGGCAACTATGACAGAAATACAGAATGAAAATTACAAAGGTGCACTATTTTATGCTTAGGTACTATAAGAATCTGAAAAAAAAACGAAAATTCCAGTCCTTGAAAAATACTGAAAAACTGACTGAAAACCTTATTGGGTTATAGTCGGCTCGAAGTATTTTTTAAACATAAATGGATCTTGACAAAACTTATGAAAACCCACAAAAAAATGAATAAATTATTTCCAATAATAAAAAAGATATGCCAAAAATAAGAAATCTTGAAGTTTCAGATTTTTTCAGGATATTTCAGCAACGACTGAAGTTATTTTAAATTTAATTTCAGATTCTTAATAAGCATAAAATTGTGCAACTTTTCTCTAATTTTACATACTTACTACTGACTTCATCCTGACACACTGTAGTAACCTGCTTTTTTCGCTTAAAGTAAACTTTACTCTGAGGGAGATGGAAATAATTCTTCGGCCCTCTTAAATGAGGCTTGCCTGGATGTAGTTCTGCATCCATCCAATAAAAATCATTCCAAAGTCTTTGATCCGAAACTTTTTTGGGTTGACTGGCCAAGTAACCTAAGAGCTGGGCTAATAAATGATTGCCTCGCTAGCCTCTGGTCTTAACCCAGATCAGAGGGTAGAAGTAAAATTACTTTTCTTCATCTTCCACATTCTCAAAGGCTTTCAGCTTTTATTCAAAATATTCAAATATATAGCTCCTTGATTGCTCAAAATGCAACAGTACCTTTGATAAGAGTGTATACACTACCTCTGTAGAGCAAAAAGGCAAAGAGTAAAAATCAAAACTTACAGTTCATATTTTCAGTCAATGTATTTATTATGTATTCAAATTTTTAATTAATAAACAACGAAGGTATTTTTTCTACATATCTGATAGTGTAAGATATTAATTCATTATTAATTAATAATTAATAAGTAAACTTTTATTCATGCTTGAACACAGAAAAACCCTAATTTGTCATAGAAACAATAAGAACATAATTATCAGGATCTGATATTAAATTAGAGTGAGCTACAGAACAATAACATTTTTTCTATTTTGTATAATAGAATAATTAAGTATAGAGTAAGAGTCTGCGGTAAAAATAAGTTCCCTTTTTCAATCCTACCATAACGACTTAGGGCAATTATTTTATTAGTAGGTAATCTAATTAAACTAATGACATATTGACTTCTTTCAAAAAGGCCCACCCTATTTTAAACATCATTAATAATTATCATTATTTTGCAATAATACAAGCAAGATCACAAGATTAATTTCAACTCAAATAATCGACTTCAAATCTTATCTCAAACTTCAGGATCCCTCCTAAGTTTATTGAGTAGGTTTTGAACAATAAAATCCTGTAAATTGTAATACTGAAAACATGCAATAATACTAGAAGAACACGAACATAGAAGTTAAAAAACATATAAAAAAAACAAACAAACAATAAACTCAAACAAAAATATTAATAGTTAATACTTAATTAATTAAAATACTAATTCAATGTCATGGTAACAAAATCTTTTTCCCCAAAAATCAACAGGGGACACTCGTTGTGACCGAGATCGTACATTCACCGATCTTGGCTATTTCGTTCCCGACAATAGTCAGCCTCTTTGAATCTCTTATTTCCACGGATTTATCTTTACTGTATATCTGAAGCTTCGGTTCCGGTTCTTCGCTACGGGCGACAGCTTGGACCGTTATACCTTTCGATTTAGACAACAGAGACGAGGCGGCGTCGTCTCTGTCGTTGGCGTCGCAGTTCGGCTCCGTTTTTATTTCGACGAGCGGTTCGATCAGAACTTCGTTATTCAGTTCAGTTTCTTTGGTAATGTCTTTGTATTTCTTTTCCTCGATGCATTCCCTTATCGGTCTGGTCAGGTATTCCAGGTCACCGAATGGTAGGTTGGTAACATCGTAATTTTGATTTTCGGTTACTTGGGGGGTTTTCTGAATCGAGCTGGATTGCACTGCTGATGAGGACGACTTGGGCTGAGGCAGAGACGCTGTTGTGTTTACTGTAATTGAAATAATTTTCCATACATGTGGTAGTGAGAAAGGTTATACTGAAAACAGAAAATGTAGCAAGGGGCTGATGCAAAAGCAAAAACTAAAATAGTTGAAGAAGTAAATGAAGAATTAATAAAAGTTTTTGATGGGTTACTCTTTGAGGGGAATCATAGCAGAGAAAAATGTTATGATGGGGATGGATGAAACAATGAGTGTCAGAAAAGTGGAGTGCCAAGTTTCTTAGAAAAGTTGCAGAATTCTAATAATAATGTGGTGATGGTATTAGTTTCTTTTTCCTCTAGTTTAAGGGGGTTACAATATGGAAAGACACATTATAAGAAACGGGTATCTGAGTGAGAGGGATTAAAGGAAAAATAGAGTCTATTTAAACATGATAAATGAACAAAAAAGAACAACAGAGAAATTATACCGGCAAAGCTAACATTTCAAAGCAACATGCAATCCATTTTTCTACTTGAAACAGTTAGAAGAGATCTCTTAAATTCTTGGCAAAGTGACTACTTAAACTACTAAAAAATAAGAACAAGTTTTTTGTAGCTTTCAATATTTTTTTTACAGTTTTTCAAATTCATAAAAAAATGTTCAAATAAAACAATTGAGTTTTTAGGACGCACGTGTCAAAAAAGTATTTTTGACAAATTAATGAAAAATGAAAATTTTTCCCTGACCGCATGCATATATTGCTGGTAGTGATGAGTCTCAGATAGGATGCAGCACATAGCACATACTCATATCTTGAGATCTTTCTAAATATTCCATCAAGAATATGAAGAGAGGCAACCTTACAAGTATCAATACCATAAGATTATTTCAAGAAAATGGAAATAAATCTGAGTAAAATCCGATGATATAAAGCTTTTAACACACACAGTGTTAAACTGACAATTTGACAATTTTTCGCTATCAAATTTAACACAATGTTCAAAACTTCATAAGACCAGGTCGTGTACCTAAAATGCTAAGCATAATAATATTACCTGGATTGATTCTAGGTCTACCACGAGGTCCTCTCACAATAACTATAATCGTGTAAGCATGTCATAAATAAGATTAATAAATTTCTTATCCATTCCAATTATTATTATTATTACAATAAAACTAATCTCTATAAATTATAATGACTGAGACTGAAGCAAGCGTGCAAGCAATTAATATTATGTTGGTTAACTTGCAATGAAATTATAATCAGATTAGACATCCTTCGATTAGTTATAATAAGTTAGCAGAAGACGATATAAAATAAAGAGCTAGAACATAAATAATTTTTGCTATATTTGTGTTATACGATATTAACCTGAATTTGCCAAAGTAGGAAACTCAATAATTATTGTTATTATTACAAATGTCCTAACTCTTCGAAAATAAGTTAATAATTGTTAGTTTAATCCTAACAATTACCTGGATGAATTCGCGGTCTACCTCGAGGTCTTTTCTCTTGGGGAGGGTCAACTGCAATTTCAACAATCATTCAGATAATAAAAACACCCTGTACGATAGGTATTTTTTTTAAATAAAAAAATGGTAAACGTTGCAAACTCCCGGTACAATACACTGCCGCTTGAGAATAATAATTATTTACTTTCAACATTGCAATTTGTAACCAACAAAAGATCTAACGATAATTCAAATAATTGTCAAGAAAAATTATTTTGATTTATAGTCCGGTCAATCTAGGCATTCAAAGATACATAAATTCCCAACAAGCTGAAAATGAGTGAAATTGTTCAAAACATAATTAAAAATTAAAATTAAAAGTTCCCCATCGTTCCCGTATGTGGAAAAAAATTACTAAAAGTCAACGGTCATAAAAACCGTTTTTTTTTTGCGATTTTCAGCAAAACGGTAAGTTTTATCATAAAATTACCTATGACAAAAATTGTAGATCATAAAATTACCTATAAAAAATGTATTCATAATTTTTTTCCTAAGAGCCACCGTTTCTGAGATATAGCGGTTCAAAAAGTTGTAGAAGAATCGTCATCATATGCACACATTTCCACGCCACCTATGAGGTAGTGTACTTGGCGTGTTTTTTTAACGTGGTGCTGTGTAAGCTGTGTCTCAGAAACGGTGGCTCTTAGGAAAAAAATATGAAAAGATTTTTTATAGATAATTTTATGATCTACAATTTTTGTCTGAGGTAATTTTAAGATAAAACTTACCATTTTGACCTTTGACCTTTAGTATTTTTTTTCCACATACGGGAACGATGGGGAACTTTTAATTTTAATTTTTAATTATGTTTTGAACAATTTTACTCATTTTCAGCTTGTTGGGAATTTATGTACCTTCACTCTTATTTTTTGGTCTAATTTGACCGGACTATTATTGGAAGCATAAAAAAATTGAAAGCGAATAAATTTAGTAAAATCGTTTTTGATTATGGGTACATCAAGAAGTCACCCCGGGTCGATGTTTGCGAAGGAGTGTCTATGGGTTATAATGGGTGTTATTTAGTGAACAATATTGAGTTTTCCGGACTCTTATCAGTCACTAGAAGATTTTAGTTAATTTACTATTTGTCCTTGAACGAACAAAAAAATCAATTTGGAACAACCTCCCCAGCGAGTCTTTGGAAAAAATATTTATTTACAAAAAATAAAATTAAATTCCCATTAAAATAAAGACTATTAAATACAAAAAAATCTGTAATAAAGCTCTAATAATAAATTCTGATTCTCAAATAGGTTATAGTACCTGGAGGGCATTCATCATTTTAAAATGAAACCATTCTTAGATGCGATTTTGTTGCTTAAATGTTATTGGGACGATGACATAAAAGGCATCCAATTTTCAGTTTAAAAAAAATAGCTTAACAATAAAATCGAAAAAGTCGTTTTCAGAGATACCTATTGAAAAAACCATCGGTTGTAGGGAAAAATGAAGGAGGTAAGATTCGTACGCAATAAAAATGCCTACAAATTGAGACTCGCTAACTTAAAATCAGTCAACAAATAAAAAAGTTATTGCAAAAAAAAACGGGAAAACTGAGCTTTTTTGTCATTGTTATAATTATAACGTTGGCAAAAAAGAACAAAAAAAAACGCTCTGGGTCTACACCAGTTGGAGGCAGGAGATCTACGACTCGACCTTGATCCTCTCAAAATCCTTAATAGTTTCTAAAAAAAAAAAAAAAATCTGCAATTTTGACCAATTTTGTATCTGCCACTGGTAAACTAATGATTAAAACACAAATTTTTTGACAGAAATATATAACTTGGAATTCGTTCTTCCTACTCTGTTAATTTAATTGAAAATTTATGTTTAATTTTGCATATTTTACAACAGTACCTACCCACGCCACTGGCTTATTAATATTAAAAATAATATTTTTTTCACTAATGTAAAGTTCGAAAAACGTTCATCCCATCCTGTTGCTTTTGATTCAGAGGTTTTATTTTTTTAATTAAAAATAATACAGATTGATTCTTATAACCTGAAATATTCAAATATCTCAAAAAGCATAAGCACTCTGTAAAAATATATTTTACAAGTGGTTTTGTTCGATACGGTTTGAATACAAAAGCCATCCTGCACACCTCTTGCAAGGAAGTGGTAACTTAATTTTAAATAGCAGCCCCTATGTTTTATTGTGAATTCGTATTTAGATACAAAAAATGTGTAAGATTTATACGAAACATTTTTTGGACACGTTTTTTCACTTAATACAAATTTGCAATAAAAAAATAGAGGTTGTTCGGTATTGACCGTTTATTTTGTTGTCATATTTTGATACAACGGTTCCGCTATGATAAAAATTTTAATAGCGCAGGTCTAAAAGTGATTATCGTTCACCACTCTGCAAGACCAGATTCGACTGCCGTCTTACAACGCGGACGGATGACCGGGCGGACAGTCGTTAACTCATCGCAATTATTGTCCCTATTTTAGGTGAATTTAGTAGCCAGAAACAGTTGGTGTCAAGTTGCTGAAGCTTGGGATTCTCCAGAATTGTAAGAGGGCCCTCTTTAGCAGTACAGTGATCCGACTAGGGTAAGTCGAAATCCAAAATTTTGCAAAATGGTAATATTTTGTTACAACAATTTTTTGTTAACTTGATTGCAATACTAATCGTAAAATTGAAGTTCGATTTAATTCATAATTGAACAGGGGTTGTTATTTAAAATTTCAAAGTTGTTCCTCCTAGGCAACGGATGAAGGATGTAGGGCGGTGTTTGTGTTTAAAGGATGTCCCTACTGAACAAAACCACTTTTGTAGAAAACTTTTTTTTCCACAAGGTAAGTTCCTATTTATTTTTTGAGATATAATAAGACAAATGAACAAAATAAAAATTCCTCGATTACAGTGCCATCTATGAATAATCGCAAAAAATATTTCAGTAAAATCTTACGCATTTATGTCCTGATAGATATAAATAAGGATTTGCAATAAAATTGGGGGTTTCTATTTAAAATATTGAAGTTGAACACCCCACTCCATCAAAGGGGGTGAGGGGTGCAGTGCGATTTTTGTGTTCAAACAATGTCCCTTGTCGAACAAAACCACTTTTGTAAAAAACAATTTTCTGCAGAGGGCTCACTTTTCGAGATATTTGGATAGTTCAGGTTCACTCTGTCCACCCACAGAGGTTCAAAAATAGCTATTTTTAGAAAAGTTCGAATAACCGTCATTTTGAAACGACTTGACCGATACTTCTCAAAAGCAATACCAGACAACTCCCTTCAGACATCTAACTGTTACAAAAATTCAAGTTCTCCATATAGATTGAAAACTATGACCTGTAATCGAGTGATCAAGAATGGGTTTTTGTGAAATTTTAAGTCACACGACTCCAAAGTCCTCCATAAGATTCGAAATTTTGAGTATTAATCTTGAAAGATTAAGTAATTGGAACGCTTCGAAAATGAAAAAATTGTAATTTCTACAAAATTTAAATTTTTTAAATTAGTTCACCGTAGGTAGAAAATCAGTCAAAATTGCTAATTTTTTCTATCCCAAGTAGGTACATTTTCAAAAGAATTAGGTTAACTGGAATTTTCACAGTAGTCAACTGTGATGCAAAATTTCCACAACCCAATTTCCAAAATGGTGAAAATATTTTTTACAATTAATAGAATCAACGCATAAAAGTTATTTATTATTTATTGTGATTGATGCACAAGAAGGTTTTTATTTATGAGAAAAAAGAGCTAAATTTCACTATTAACGCAAAATCTGAAAGGAATTTTTTCAAATTCTTTTACTCAGAGCTGTGACAATTAATGGAGTTCTATGCTTCTAGTCGGAAAAAAAAGAGAAAACCAACAGCACTCGTTTCCAATCCACTTGTATTGTAGAGTTAATGCCTTTGGGGAGCTTGTTCTCAAGTGTGCTGTGACAATTAATGGAGTTCTATGCTTCTAGTCGGAAAAAAAAGGAAAACGAGCAGTACTCGTTTCCAATCCACTTGTATTGTAGAGTTAATGCCTTTGGGGAGCTTGTTCTCAAGTGTGCTGTGACAATTAATGGAGTTCTATGCTTCTAGTCGGAAAAAAAGGGAAAACCAGCAGCACTCGTTTCCAATCCACTTGTATTGTAGAGTTAATGCCTTTGGGGAGCTGGTTCTCAAGTGTGCTGTGACCTCAGAGTTCTTTAACTTAAAAATGCGAGTCGCTAAGCTTTCTTTATTAAAAATTGGCACCAGTAAAAGGCGTCAAAGGTTAGTAGTTTTTGCTCCCTGAGGGATAAACAAATAGGATTTTGCAATTACATACTATTATTGCACCTGCTGCAGCTATTGTGTGCTAAAAGTGCAGCTAAAAGTGTCGCACACTTTTTATGCTTTGAACTACTCATGTTATAAACTTTTTTATTTGTCACCCGATTTTAATTTAGCAAGCCTCATTTTGTAGTATTTTTTTGTAGATCGGTGGTTTTTCCAATATCTCAGAAAACTACTTTTTCGATTTTATTGTTCAAATAAAACAATGGAGCATATAAGTTTTTAAAACTGAAGATGGGAGACCTTTCCTATCATCCATCGTCTTCAACAGATTAAGATAAGAAAATCGCTTCCAAAGATTTTACAGATTTTTTCCGGCATATGCCCTGCGGGTTATTTTAAAAATAAAGTAAAAGAAAAAATTCACAAATACGCACGCGACAGAGAGTAAGTCATAATATAATATGAGTCATGATTATTACATCCATAATCACACACACGCACAGACACAATCTCACAGTTTTGGAAAATATACATCACTCTAAAAAATAATAAAGCAGATGTGATTGTGACTAAGAGATTGCAACTAAGGTCTTATAGTGAAGAAATTTTTTCACATATAGTATACAACGAGAATATTGAGATCTGGTTGTCTGTAGTTGTTTTCTATATGCAATTATTAAATGGCAAAACTAGCCTATTATTTCTTAGGCTCACTCTCTATAAGATTCCTTTTTTTTTTAATTATTGTACTATTACCAGTTCATAATTCTCATTGTATTAGATTAGTGAACAAATTACATAACTACTTTTACATCTTGTTCTAGCAACACAAGATATCAATTAATATCATCATGGTAAAGTGTATCAAAAATTCAAAGTGATTTGTACAATTATTACAAGTTGGAAGAGAGAAACTAACTCGCTCTTCTATTACTCCTTGTAATTCTTCCAACTTTGATTGAACTTCTAGACAATCACAATAAAAGGCACAAAATAAACCACTCAACACGACCCCAAAACCATATACCAACCTTTCGGGTACTTTCGAGGACGACCCCTCGGTTTTTTCACCGGCGGGGGCAGAACTTCTTCATCCATTTTTTCGTCCTCGGTGTACACCTAAAAACAAACAGTAGAAAAAATTTTTTCTCAACGTTTTCCCAAATTAAAAAAATCTTCACCTCTTCGGTCTGCACGAGCAGCAAGGGCGACTCGATCCTCTCCACGTCCGCTACGTCCGCTTGGTCCTCGGCTCCGCTGTCCGGATTGTCGACGTCGTCCACCTGCTCGTGTCCCCGCCATTCGCACATCGCACCCGGATCGAAGCCGTCCATCTCCTCGTGGGCCTTCTTCACGTGGTGCTTGAGCTTGTCGTGGCGCGAGAACGCCTTGTCGCACATGTTGCACGGGAACGGACGCTCACCGGTGTGGACCAGCTGGTGACGGGTCAGGTGGGAGGCTCTCTTGAAACTGAAAGCAAATGTTTATTAAAATAAATTGTTTGGTTTCGGAAACTAAGAAAATGAGTGGACTGGCCGCCTAGTTTTGTTAATATTTTTTTGTTATTATGTCAAACTATTCTATCAAATTATTCTAAAAAAATAAACATTTATAGGATATATGCCTTTCTGCAGCAACTGCGAGCAATTGAATTTCTTCAATTGGTGAAAGAGAGAGATGGCGGTTTCTGGAACTTTTCTTCCTTCCTGAGGGCGATCTAAAAATTTAGAAAAGTGTGTGGACTCAAATCAAAATTTGGGCTAAATAGATGACGGTGCTACTGCAGCAGTGTGTTTTTTTTCTCTAAAGAATGCAAGTAATACAATTAATTACGTATTTATAAAAAGTACCTGGCAGAACAAAGATCACACTTGAATTTTCTGGGCTTCTTGCTCCAGCTGTCCGAAGTTTTCGAAGATGACGGATTTCTCTTTGCCTGACTCATCTGGAACAAACACAACTAGCTTATGTAAAAACAACTCCCAATAAAAATACAATAACTTACCACACTTGCATCGCTACCAGACTTGGAAACAGGTCGCGAGACTATCGCGGAGCTCGAGGTGATCGTACAATCAAGTGCAGCTGTAAAAATCCTTTTAATTAAAAAAATCCTTCCTTTTAGGAAACATTTAACACTCACAGGTTTGTTCGCTGCTTCTACCGAGCTCGAAAGTGCTCTCGGAACTGGTGCTACTTTCCTGGCTGCTCTTTTTATCGAAATTAGAAGGAGCGACTTGTTCTTCTCTGTAATCCACGGCAACTCTTTTCAAGCCTCGAAAACGAGTGTCGACTTTGCTGCTATTAAAACTATATGGCTAAAAAAAAATTAAAAAGTATGGAAAAAAGTATTTAAAGTATGGAAAACTAATTCCGTAAGAGTCAAGTGTAGAGATGCCGCCGGAACCGCATTCAATTCCGGTCGTATTTTGGTGATATTTGATGTACAACCCATAAGCGACGTCTAAAATACGTCATTTTGGTACCAGCCGCATGTAAGTAAAGACAACTAACTAACTGGTGACGTTAAAAAGACGTAAACTAAACTACCAGAGAGCTATGATAGTTCTCTTCCCATGGAAAGAAAAATATCCTCCATTACTTTTACAGTTTTCATTTTTACTTTATTGTGACATCTTTAATTTCTAATTTTTACGTCATTTTGACGTGTTATTAACGTCATTCTCACGTGATTATTAGACATCGCCGAACACCGAAAAATGACGTCTTAGAGACGTGTTTCTCTGCTACCTAGGATTCGATCAGTTTTCAAAATGTCTAATTTTGGCTATTCATTCATTTATTATTTATTTTTTCTTTAGGGAATTTTTTTTCAAATACTCAAAGCAAGTGAAATAAAGAAGCTGACACTAGAGCTATGATAGTTCTCCTTCCATGGAAAGGAAAATATCCTCCATTACTTTTACAGTTTTATTTTTACTTTATTGTGACATCTTTAATTTCTAATTTTTACGTAATTTTGGCGTGTTTTTAACGTCATTTTGACGTGTTATTAACGTCATTCTCACGTGATTATTCGACATCGCCGAACACCGAAAAATGACGTCTTAGTGACGTGTTGCTCTGCTACTTGGGATTCGGTCAGGTTTCTAAATATTTACTTTAGTCTATTTATTATTTATTTTTTCTTTAGGGATTTTTTGACGCATCCTCGCGCCGTTTTATGGTCGCAAAAGTTAAACGTTAAATGTTAAAAGTTAAATGTTTTACTGAATGCAAATTAAAAAAATAATGAACTTGTCTCCATAATTGGAATAATTTACCTCCTTGCAGAAACGTGGACACACTGCAACCAAGCAGTCGCCCAACTAAAAATCCCTACTGTGTGCCTAGTCATAGGCCGAATTTAATGAAGATCTGACCGGGATCTGAGAACTACTCTTTTAATAAATATCAGGGCATGCTTGGTAGGATGAAAAGTATACTCTGCCTGATAAGATTGTCATGGCAGTGGTCATTTTCATTTACTTCTCTCGACCTTCTCTGTCTATTGTTTTTCCAAAAAGTAAATCCGACGGCATCCCTACTCCCTAGTCAAGACAGTATAGATTTTGGAAAAATTGTATAAAATTAAAATATACAAATCCTAATTTTTAAACATGTGGCTGATGACATAACATAACTAAACTTACATAAAAAACTTACCGCATCAGTTTCCTTCTGCATCTGTTTCGTATTATTCTCATGAATTCCGGTTATTTGCAGTTCTTCAAACAAACCGTACATCGCGTCGATCTTCTCCGTCGGGACGTCCGTCACTCCCTTATACATCAGCTCGACCAGATTGTCCAGGTCCTTCAGGGTCAGCCCGTACATGAATATGATCGGTTTGTCGATCGGGTTCTCGGTGAGTATTTTGCGAAAATATAGACTGTTCGCCGCCAGGATCAATCTGTGGACCCTGACGGAACCTTCCTTGCAGTAGAGACGGACGTCGGTCAGCTGCTCGTCCTGGTAGAACGTCTGGAACATGTTGCTCATGTTCTGGAGGTTCTTGTCGCAGTACATCCTGATCGTCTGCTTCGGCTTCATCTGTAATATGAGTTTATCAATAAGTTTATTTTTTTCATTTGACAGCCTTTCTTATTTGACATAAATAAGGGGTCACGTAAATGCAGTTTTTTTTTTTTTTTTGAGAGAGTGGTGTAGAGTGATGGAGTGCAAGAAAAAAATATTGATCAGGATTTTTTTGATTTACCTCTTTTAATTAACACAGACTTAAAAGAATAAAATGATTTTTAATGACCATGGAAATATTCCTTTTCTTGTAAGATGTAAAAAACGATAAACGTGGGGCGCATGTGCAATCGATAATAGCAAGGTGTGTAGCGAGTAAAGTTGATTTCAACTAGGAAGGAGCGTTCCCTCTTGAAAACGCAGGTGATGTATAATACATGTATCAATTATCTTTTGTATATCCTAACATTTTGCATATCAGCCCACGCGCTCTCTCGTTGGCGCTCGTGATTTTGCAAAACTTTTGACAACCAGACAGACAGACAAGAAGCGAGTTAGTATTGCATGCCATTCAATTCTGAGCTATGTTTAAAGTTTCAAGTCGCTAGATCTTCAAAAAATTACGTTAAAATCGATTACAAGATTAACGCAGACAGACATACAGACAGAAAGACAGACAAGACAAGACAGCGACGAGGAAGATTTTTTTATTAGGAAGGAAAATTATTTCAAGCTGTTTCCCAAAATCGATGAAATAGTTTTTTTGACTGCGATCATTCGAAACTTGCTAAAAGGAAACTGGAGGTAGGTAGACACTAATTTACTCGAACTGACTTTCCAGATGGAAACTTCACCCCTTTCACTAGAGAGGTTTTTTGAATATGAAAGATAGTTCTACTTACTACAGGTGAAGTAGCGGTTCAAATAAATTTACCAAATGGGTAATGCTTGCAGGAGATTGGAACAGCAACTCAGTCATTTCTTTTCCACGATCGATTATAGATGATGCTGCATGTTGACGTCACGGGAACATTTGCATCATTTAATTAAGTCTATCGGGATCAAAAATTTCACGGCTTAACTTTCGGTAACACTTTTGTTTATTCGCGTGTTACGATTTGATAGTTGAAAAATTGAGATACTGCATATCAAGCGACAGCGTTATGACAGCCGTCCGCGGATATCTTATAAGAGATGCAAGTTTTCGAAACGGAGGTAAACACTCGTTGGTCCTTCGGTCTCGGACGCGAATGTGGTTAAGATAATTTAGTAGAAACGATTTAGTTTCTAGTTATGAAGATAACAGTTTACATAAAAAAGGTAATAGGTGATAATGTGCAGGAGAGGTTTGCCGTTCTCGTTCCTCCACCCGCTTTTTGCTCCTCGCGCGTCGCTCGTCTCTTCTCCAATGAGGAAACCTTATGTCATTTTTGGCCTACCCTATTCGCAACTTCTCACGCCTCTGTTCTCTTTTCTTTCTAGATTATTGTTTTTTTGGTATCTGCGATGTACGCATCAGGTGATGTCGTAATTGCAAGATCGCAACTGACCTAAGGTCCGTGAATTTAAAGACGACGTCCTTTTAGGAAAGCTTAAAACAATTTTTGCTCGCTAAAATTATTTTTATTTTTACGTTAAAATACGCGTAAATAGACTTTAACGTCACTAATGTTTTACAAACTTTTTAAAATCATTGTTCTTAAAAAATCCAAAAATAAACGAGATGCGGCCTTTGAAAGTTTACAAAAATTAAAGTCCAGCTCGGTGATAAATTCAACTACCTAAACTCATTTCAATAAACAATAAAAAAATTCAATACATAAAGGTTACTTAGGAAACGAAAGCAAAATAACAGGCTTCGGCTTCGGTACGGCCGAGATATACACGGTATTTTTTAGTGCGATCGCATTAGAACACTGAAAACTTGAATGTACGTCACACAAAGAAAGTCATACAGAATAAAATGGATATATTTATTATTGTTTCAGCGCGCTTCGACTTGTTTGAAACATGCGTGTATCGTTGTGGTATCGATCTCCAACTGCGTTCTTTCTTTCTAGCTCTGCAGCTCTCACCTGTCGTTATCAGTAACTAATAACAATTACTGTGAACATTTGTCGGCACTAGGGCGAGAAAGTAGCTGTTAGCGGGCTGGAAAAATTTGTACACTTTGAAGCGAGCTGCAATAACTGTCATTCGACCGGCTTTTTCGAATCGAAAAGTCAACTTTCAGAGGCGACGCGCTAAAAATATATCGATCTTGACTTGTATTATAGATGTTTATCAGATCAGGCCTTCATGCTCATTATTTAATCACAGGGCTGGACTTAAATTTTTTTCAAAACTGCCAAAAGCTGTATCTCGTTTGTTTGTGACTTTTTAAAGGAACGTTATTTGAAAAAGTTGTTTGCCTTGATGAATTCTATACACAGTAAAAAAGGATCTAAGATTCTTTTTAAATTGGTCGCCCAAACAATCTTATCCATCTTTAGAATCATTTCAATTTGGTAAAAGCTTCCTAAGTCCCGTAATTATCAAAAAAGCAGAAATTCTCCAAAAAAATTCGACATAATTCTGGGTTTGTGTTGGTCAGTTTATAATTAAGAAAAAGCTAGACAACTAATAAAAATTAATACGGGCGTTTCTCTGAAGTGGCGGAGTGGAAACTTTTTGGAATTACGGTAAAGATATATTAGAGAATTATGTATGTATATTATACACTATACAGAGTGTATTAGAGATGTTGGGCCAAAGTTGAAGGGGTGGTTCCTCTCATAAATGCAAGGAAAAAAAATAAGTTTCAGCTCAAAATGACGTTCCGTTTAAAAGATACAGGGTGTCAAACTTTAAATAATTTTTTATGCTTGAGGTTAGTCAAATTTTAGTCAAACAGTTAGTCGCAGAGGGCCACGACTTTAATTTTTAACAGGCGGTGCCGACAAAACTGTAAAAATTACTGGAAATGAAAAATTATACAAAAAAAGCCAGAGCCTGTTATACCATTTCAAAAATTTGAATTTCAACTATCGAATTGTTTGGGGAAATTGTTTGAGGAAATTGCTTCTTTTTTTCTTGCTAACCATTGCAGATGCAAAAAAAACTATAGGAGACCAAAAAGTTTCTAAATAAAACATAAAATTCACAGTATATTTTAGAATCTACCAGCGGCGTATCGCAAAAAAATTCAGGGGGAGAAATTGGGGAAAAAATCTCTCTGCAGATTTTCAGAACCTTTTGTCATGCCCAATGATGTAAGCCCTACAGCGTAACCTGTATTCCAAATTTGAGCTTAATATCTCAAAAACTGAAGGAGCTACAAAGAAAAAAACTTTTTTTATTTTTCTATTTCAACACCCTATCCTGTAGATGTGTAACGAAGCGTTTTCGGACCAATGTTTATATGAACTTTTAGGCATAAAAAAACCAAAGAATTACCTCATTTCGTATAGTACCTGGTGCTTAGGAACACCTTGTATACATAAATTTAAAAAAAATTGTAACTTCGTCTCTTCTCATCACTTTGAGTGACTAGGCTAGATTGGACTTTCAATAATCGCAAAAACCACCATCAGAGCTCAAAATTTGGATACTCCAGAAATTTCATTATTAAGTATTAGGTATGAAGATGTATGGAATCAGAAAATTCTCTCGTTATCTTTTATTTCATGAATAGATGAACACAAGTCTACAAACAAGCTACATAGGTATACGAAAATTTAGTTAAAATTGATAAGCAGCAGACGAGAAACTGGATCTAGCCTAGCCACGTTGTAGTTTTGTCTGGAAGATAACAGAAAGTAGCAAAACAATAATAATTAGTCACTGAAATATTTTGTTATCTACAATGATTATTATTCATACACATGGAACGCGTGTTGTATAGTAAACTATATAGTGACTAATCACGTTTGTTAACTTTACCTTCGGTCATGAAAATCATGAAAGTAAACAATGAAACTCTGAAAGCGATCAAAATATTTAATTGCCGCATTGAAAACAGCCTTTTCCTCCGATTTGTTAATTCCTAGGTGTTTCAATTTTACGGTGAGAGTACCTATAATATGTAGTTAGATATACGAAACTAAAGCTCTACTGTGTTCTATATCCAAATACCAAAATACCGCGAAGTAGTTCAACAGGATAGTGCGAAATGGCCACTAGGAAGCGGCAAATCAAGATGCCTGTAAAATTTTTAGAATGCATTAAAATATCAACAAATTTGCCGCTTTCTATGTAATGAAGGTTCGAACTATGAATAAAAAAAAACCGGAATTCCTCGGGTTCGACAACACAGTCTTATTTTATCTAATGTCGTTTTAGGCTTACACTACCTACCTCTCTCACCAAAAGCTCAAATATTTCCAGTACCAGTCAATAAGCTTCGTGAAGTGAGCCGGAAAAACTCGGGAAAACGAGATTGCCATAGCGCATTCGATTGACCATCGTTTGACCACCCAATAATTTCGTTTGACCACTTTTTGTTTTTGTGTACTTAATTGCAAAAAAAAAAAATTTCCGGCTAACTTCACAAAATTTCCAAATTGACTAAATGGTGATGTTTAAATGCTAATTCGTTTGGCCATCGTTTGGCCATCGTTTGATTACGTTTGACCACCCAATAATTTAGTTTGACCACGTCCAGAAAAAAAAACATGATTTTTTTTAAATTTCCGATCCTGCCAACTTCACAATTTTACATTTCTCTCTGGAAGCTAAACGGTTTGATTTCGGGAGTCGTAACTAGCTCACCCCGTTTGACCATCGTTTGACCAGATTTGACCACCCAATGATTTCGTTTGACCACGTCCAGGAAAAAAGATATGATTTTTTTTTATTTCAAATCCGGCCAACTTCACAATTTTAGCTTCCAGAGAGAGTTGAAAAGTTGTGAAGTTGGCCGAATCGGAAACCTTAAAAAATCATATCTTTTTCCTCGCACGTGGTCAAACGAAATTATTCGGTGGGTAAGCCTGGTCAAACGAATTAGCATTTAAACATCACCACTTACTCAATTTGAAAATTTTGTGAAGTTAGCCGGAAATTTTTCTTCTTGAAATTACACAAAAACAAAAGGTGGTCAAACGAAATTATTGGGTGGTCAAACGTGGTCAAACGATGGTCAATCGAATGCGCTATGGCAATCTTGTTTTCCGAGTTTTTCCGGCTCACTTCACGAAGTTCGCTCAACACGTAAAAATCGAGAAATGGTCGAAAAATGTTCACGTAACTTCCGACTCCTATCGACGAACGGTTTTCAGTTTTGGATTCTTCGTTAATTTTTAAAATTAAAAAACCGATAAAACCCTTAATTTTTCGATAATATTTCATTCGGTGCATACGCTAGCTAATAATATGGAAATCACCTCTAATACGTAGAAATGTATTTTTTGCTGTTTAGCCGTATTTTGATTTCGATGTGTAGAGCTGCGCAACTACCACATTTTTTCAATCTCAATTTCAAATGGGTTAACTTAATTTTGATTAATTATTCAAATATGGGTTAATCAGTTAATTTTGAATGAATCTCAGAAATCCCAAAGCTGACGAAAACTCTAATAAGAGATCTTTCTAACGATTCTAGAAACCGTAATCTTCTACAGGGTCCAGCAAAAACACCTCCCTTTGAAACGCGATCGGTCACAAGAACGAGCATCAAAGCGTTCGTTGTTGAGGAGTTTTCTAGAATAACAAAAAAATACATTTTCTCGGAATTTTTTCTCCACGTTTAGTCGATTTAACCCCATGCGACTTCCTTTTGCAGAGATATTCTCAAAGAGTTAAAGCCAAGGTGAATCAACATCGACCCCAAATCTTGGGTGCGTTGAAGGAGGCAACAACTCTGGAAATTGACGCCATCCGGCGTGTGTGTGTATGTAACTTTTCGGGGGAGATTTTATTTAAGCTGCATTTGGAGTACGATAATTTCGAAAACTCGTTAATTTGAAATGCCATTATGTCACGATTGTGAATAAAAAACTTGTATCTTACTTGGTTTGCTTTTCTTAAAATCGGGGAGGTCTTATTTTTTCCAGACTCTCTAATTAATGACATCCCAAAGCAAAAAAAAAACTATTTTGACATAACTGAAGTTCGATAATAATAGTATTTTGGGGTTGGGTATTCACACAAGGGTTTTTCTTGAGAATTGTACTGATATCCACAGTAAATTGGAATATATAAGCCGGGAAATGTGGGAAAGTGGTGGAAGAGCACCGATTAAAAAAATTCCTTTTTCCTGGATTCCTTGTTAGACCTTCAGGAAAATTCATCACCACTAACCCCTGTATTACCTTGGAAAATGAGAAAATTAGGGTAATTTACTTCCTCCCATAGCACCCCAAATAGTAACAGTGAAAAAAATGTTAAGAAAATTCAAATTTCACCTCGGCAATCGTCTCTCGGGGGTTTTCGTGGTCGCTGATTACGAATCCGAGGACCAAAGACAAGTGAGGGTGGTTTCAAACCCTCAAAACCACTCCAAACAGCGGAAAAAAAATTCAATTTTTCACCTCGAGAATCGTCTTTCTGGGGTTTTTGGAGTCGCTAGTCCGATGTCCAAAATCAAGTGAAGGTGGCTTTAACCCCTCAAAACCACCCCAAGAAGTGGCAGTGATACAAAAAATTAAAATTTCACCTCGGAAATCGTCTCGCGTTGGTCGCTGATCACGAATCCGAGTTTTTCATTCACGAAAAAATTCTTACTTATTCCGTTTTCAATAGCTGATTTGTGAACTGAAAATTTTTATTTAAGCTGACGATTTCCTAGGTGACATTATTTTTATGTACCACGGCCACTTCTTGGGGTGGTTTTGAGGGGTTGGGACACCCTCACTTGCTTTTAGAGCTCAGATTCGTGATCAACAACCCCAAAAAAACAGCGAGACGATTTCCGAGATGAAATAATTATTTTATGTACCACACGGCCACTTTTTAGGGTGGTTTTGAGGAGTTGGAATCATTCTCACTTGCTTTTGGATCTCGGATGCGTAATCAGCGACCACGAAAACCCCCCAAGAGACGATTAGAAGAGGTGTAATTTCGAATTTTTTAATTATTTTTTATTACTGTTACTATTCGGGGTGGTTTTAAGAGGTTGGCAACATCCTCACTTGCTTTTGGATCTTGGATTCATAATCAGCGACCACGAAAACCCCAGAGAGGTGATTTCCGAGGTGAAATTTTGAATTTTCATATCTTTTTTATCACCGTTACTTTTGGGGTGCTTTGGGAATGAGTAAATTACTCTAATTTTCTCATTTTTCGAGGTAATTCAGGGGTTAGTGGTGATGAATGTTCCTGAAGGTTCCTGCAAGCCGTCAAGTATCAAGTTTCCTGATGCACCTCTAAACATGACGTCATGCCAAACCTGTGAGGTGGGGTCGTAAGAGAAGTGGACCCGCGACAGATCCTTGACCCGAACCCGGTTATCTGTGTCCACCTCCACGCACGCATGTACATACTGTGAATTGCTCCAATTAAATAACAAGAAAAGTAAGTTAACAGTTTGTGGAGAAACTCTGGGTTGTTATAGCTTTCTCAACAGCACAGTCCGTATAAATAGCATCAACCTGATAACCGGGATCAATTATCGCCTTTGCAGCAAATTGCATCAAACAGAAGATGTTGGTATAACTGATGTGGATCCACCCCGAACCAAACCATGCTGACAAGAAGACAATTTTTGGTTTCAAGCTATGCGATGAATGAATTGATAAAATATGCAGAACAGAACATGTTCAAACACGACTGTTCATGACGCTAGGGCCCATTTTTATTACTGGCAAAACCATAGATCCGTTCCAAGCTGTAGAAAAAATCCCAGAAGAGAGATTCAGATTGAAAACGAACCAAGTGGATCTGCTAGCATACAAGTGCAATCGTACCAGTGCAACAGAATAGTGGTAGTTTATGAGGACCTGTCTTTTTTGACTTGACCAGAAGACTGGCGGACGTTCTTGCCCCGCTAACGTGGCAGCTTCTATATAGATCTTAAGCAGAGAACTGACATTTCGCACAATTTCCAGCAGAGAATAGAAACCTCGGCGGTCACTTCCGATCCCGAAATCACCGTATTTCTATAACTGGGTGGTTTGATAAATAACTTGGTTCGTAATACTATATAGTAGTAGATATTAGCATAACGTCATCTGTAGGTATATGTTTTCATAAAGTTAACTTTCTATGAATACATAATCTGCGGTTTCAAGTCATTCTGGCAGTAATTCGTTGTTTGACAGCAGCTTAAATAGAAGTGTTTAGAGTAACAGCGAAAAATTGATAAAATTGGAATTCGTGGTGTGATTCAATTATTTTTTCTGGAAGGGAAAATAGCGAAGGAAATACTCGTACATGAGAGGATTTTGGGTGACTCATGTCCCTCCTATGAAACCGTTCGACTTTGGGTAAATGAGTTCAAGCGTGGACGAACATGCATCATGGATGCAACACGTCTTGGAGTTCATGATCTGGTTTTAGCTGACAGAAGAGTAAAAGTGCGCAAGTTAGCAAATGCCACAGGCATCTCAACTGAGCGAGTTTACTTTATTTTGCACAATGAATTGCACATGAAAAAATTATGCGCGAGATGGGTGCCGCGTCTACTCACTCCTGAGCAAACATCTTCTGACAATTTGCAACTGTTTAAGAACAATTCAGCAGAGTTTTTGCGTCATTTTGTGAAAATGGACGAATATTATATCCCGGAAACAAAACAGCAGTCAAGACAATGGATTGAACATGGCGAAACAGCTCCGAAAAAGGTCAAATGCAAACCGCTGGAAAGGTGATGGATAATTGCATCACTTTTGGGCCAAGTAAAGGCAGCAACAACTGAGAAACGTCCGGGAATGTCGAAAAAAAAAGGTGTTGTTCCATCATGACAACGTGCCAGTGCGTTCAAGCAGTGTCGCCCAGCAAAAATAGTCTGAGTTGAGATTCCAATTGGTTCCGCATCCTGCCTATTCACCAGCTGAGTGAAGTTGGCACCCCGAAGTGGGAATTTTTGAAACATTTAGACGGCATTCGCTTCACCACGATTGCCCAACAAAAATTTTCGTTTGTTCACCCTTCAAAAAAAAAAGGTTATGGTAAAATTAAAAAAATCGATTTTTTTGAGGGTGGCCAAACGAAAATTTTGGTTGGACAAACAAATTCCGTTTGAATTTGATAAAATTTTGCACTCCGGGGTGGCAACTTCACGCACTGAGCTCGATTCAACAGATTTCGCTCCCTCGGACTTTCATCTGTTCCCAAAACTCAAGACTTTCCTGGCGGGACGAAAATTTGGGTCAACTGAAAGGAGTCATAATAGAGGATGTAAACGAGAATTCTGCAAGCCTTGAAGAAACCAAGTATTGGTTTAGAGCGAGTATTGGTGTAAATTTCGAGGATCTTAATTAATAAAAATTAGTTATACAGGGTGTCTGAAAATTGACGCCCGTGCTCTTGAGATACTAATAATGGAGCTAAAAAATTTTTTGCCCTTTTCAACAATAACTTTTTAACGAAACGGAAAAATTTTCTCTCTCAATTTTCAATTTTTTTTTAACTCCATTAATCGAATCTCAAGAGCACGGGCGTCATTTTTGAGACACCCTGTATAGCTCGAGTCTAAAAAATGAATAAAATCGATTCAACAATAAGTAAATTATAATTTAATAAGTGCGCAATCTTACCATGCAAGTAAATTATTTCAAATTCCGAAGAAAAACGCGAATAAATCACTTCCCAGAAATAAATATTTGTATTCTAAGTAGGTACATGCAACAATAAACATTTTTCTTTTAGACCCGCTCATCGGCTCATATAAAAATTTTCGAAAAAAATATAATTACACGATAAATCGACAATAATTGTGTCCCCGTGTATCGATTAACAAATTAATATTCCTTTTCGTTAACGGGATTTTAATTTTTAATCACAATTTCCATTATTTACAAGCTGTTACCTATCAAGAGCCTATTTTAAGCACGACAGGAATAAATTTCCCGCAACATCAACATGGACGCCTTGGCCTTGCAATTTTCATGAAAATGAGCACATATCTAACAGCACAAACAATTCAAACCCATTAGAAGTCTAGTCATTAATTACACAATTCATCAATTAACAATAAGTGCAGCAATAATTAATAACAATAGCGGTATCGCTGCAGTAATTTACAATATAATTATTATTAACAGATCGAGCGAGCTAAAATATCAATAGAACGTTACCGGTTACACGACGTTACAGGTTACAGTGTTAGTGTTATTACATCACACCTACCCAGTTAAATGATAAATATTAATAGATTTTTACGATTAATAAAATTAAATAAAATAGAACGTACCTTTAGGTGGTATAGCGGGCACCGGCAGCAGCACAACACGACACGTAGGGAAGGAAATCGCCCCTCTGACTGCGCCCTTTTATTGCACCAGGGGGGCAGCGTTCGTATTGATTTATTTTAGGCCGGCCCCCCCTCTAGCTCGTTATGTACCCTATCGTGTGCGTCCCACGGTCCCACGTCACGTTTGGAGCCCTTGAATTCTAAATAATATATCGATTCATAACCCAGGGAGGGAAAATTAATTAAATTTTTTTTATTAAAATTCTACGTTCGGGTGTTCGTCGTGTGTGTTTATTATTATTAAGACGTCGCGGGAAATCTGAGATTTTCACTTGATCGGATTAAAATTATTATGTAACTCTTTTTTATACCTACCAACCTATCAAGAGGCCGTCATATAGGTAAAGGTTTTTTTTATTTAAAAAAAATTTGAATCGACGATCTTTCATGGTGTGATTATGATATAATAATCTCTACAAATAGGTATTATGTTTTCATTTTATAGGTATAATACCTATACCTATATCTATGCAACCAGGATAAGTATATTATACAGGGTGTTTCTCTGCTCCCTCCAATAAATCTTTAAATTATGAGTTTATTGATGTAAAAAAAATTATACAGGATAGGGTGTTCCTTGGCTCAATTAATGACGATATTGTCTATTTTTTTAATGGGACACCTGTATTTTATTGTATTTTTTACAATTTCTGAGAAAATTCAATAAGTTTCACAGTTGCGGTTTAAATTGAGTAGTTTTTCAGTTATAAACAAATGAAAAATTCTATTTTCAATTTGCAAAGATGTTTACATTAAAAACGGTTCAAGATGTCGGAAAACGGCTTACAGGTCCCTATTAAAACTTTTTATGTACTGGATGTGACAGATATGCTGTATCATGTAATAGATGTGATGAAGAGGAGATTTTTATAGACGGTGATGAAAACTCTGATAATTTTCATCACCTTGTATACAAATTTCAAGTAGGTAAATCAGAGGATAGTGCATAAAAAATTAAATTAAACATTTTTCATTTGGTTATAACTCATTTTAATAGATGTATTTCCTTTCAAGTTAAAGGTTTTTTCGATATTTCATGTGGTAGTTTAAGGATGTCAGCTACAATATTGAGCCAAATAAAGTCGAAATAGTGACCAAATGGAAAAAAAGCATCAAAATCTGACCCAAAATAGTAAATTTGGGGTTTTGCACCTTGAGGTAAGCAACACGTTCTCGGGGGTTCCCACAGAGACTCTCCCAAGGGATCCATATCTAAACATATCTAAACGGTTGAAACCCCTAACCTCACAGCACTATAGACTTCCAAAAATTCCTGCTAGATTCCAAAATGCCATTCTTTTAACGCTACAATCAAAGATACAAGAGTTACAAAAGTTACAAAGATACAAAAGTTTGAATTTGGAGAAACCACAGCCATAGGTTACCAAGGGAAAGCCAGTTCGTCGCCTCAGTAATGAAGGGCGTAAATGTTTTGTTTCTCGTTTTTGGTTCATTACGTCATCATTTTTTCTTTTTAATGCCAACCCCCTACTTGTTATATATCGTTGCAAAGGTTTTTTAAGGAGAATATTATTCTCAAGTTTTCTTTTTTGAAAAAAAAGAAGAAGAAATTTGTTTGTGAAAGAAGATCATGCTATATCTACCCCTACATATTCGAAAGTCTTCTTAATTTCCTCACAACTTTCACACGTATGTACCTATATTCGTAAATTAAAAAAAATATGACATGAGAACTTGCTCATTACTTAGCCACAAGTAAACCAATTAAATCGTAGAATAGACGATACAGACAACCAGAGCGCGACTGAGAATCGAACTCGGCCCGAGGCAGTCCAACGGTTCAGCAGTGTGCACGCTAAACCACGAGGCCACCGCCGGCCACATGTCAATACACTATGAAAATTCAAAAAATTTCTGTAAATTTAAAAATATGCCGTAACTTTTTTATAGCATTACCTTAAAAAATGAAATTAAAAAATTTGAATTTCAGCGGATAAACTCTCCTTAAGAAGACTTTGCAACGCTCTATCACACGTTGGGGGCTGTCATTAAAAAAAATTATGACGTCATTGGCAAAAACAAGTACCAGATGAAGGCATTTTTAAAAACAAAATCGAGCTTTCAATTTACATATAGAAACGTCAAAAGGAATTATGACTTTTGTTCCAAGCTTTATACACACAGTATATGTATACAGGGTGTTTAAAAAAATGTGTCGAAAAAAGAAAGGTGTGATTCCCCGCCTCGTTCTAAGAAAAATGTTCTTATTAACATGGGTCCGTTTTCGAGATACAGGGTGGCAAAAAAAAATTTTTTCAGTCATTTGGAACCGTTTGAGGTACAGAATTCAGCTTTTGTATCGTCATTAATCTTGTCATTAATATCATCTTTTTTTTGATGACTGAAAGTAAGCTTTTTTATAAGGCAGTGAAAAATATCAAAAACAATAATGTTTTTGTCTATGAGGAAATAAGCGGTCATCCAACTCATTTCCGATCAAGCTAAAATGGGATTTCAGTGAATGCTTTTATAAGACGATAGGACAGGATGTGATTGAAGGAAGTAACCACTTATGTAAGGTTGAACTTCTGTTTTGAAATATTATATTAATTCATTCTTTAGCTAGTCTCCTCAGCGAGAACACTGAATTGTTAAATGTATAAATAAAATCATATTGCCGCGGTCTTTGTTTTAGTACACCCATACCTGTAATTCCAACAGTCTAGAATAAAACATCTAAGCTACTTTTATGTTTTTCATCATAAAATGCTGTTTTTGAAGAAACAGTTCACGTTAGAGGATTTTTTTAAATGTGCTTCCGCAATGCCAATTTTCCCAGTATCGTGGAAGTTAGGGGGAAAATTATTCAAATTTTCATGCAACCCTAAAGTCTATATCGCCATAATATGGTGAGAAATTAAAAATATATACAGGGTGTGAATTTGAAAACTTGCCACCCCCGAATTACCCTTAAAAAATGGTTCTCAAAGAAATCGCGAAACAGGTCAATTTTGTCTTTTAATTTTTGTTCTATTGACATTGACTAACATTTTTTTTATACACGATGTTCCTTGGCTGAGTAATGACGACATTGTCTTTTTTTTTAATTGAACACCCTGTATATTATTACATTTTCAGATTGTCTGAGAAAATCCAGTAAGAATGGTTTTTACAGTTAGAGTTTAAATTGAGTAGGTTATGAGTTATAAACAAATGAAAATCACAATTTTCCATTTTGAAAGCAGTGTACATCGGAAACGCCTCTAAATATCGAAAACATCCGATGATGTAGATGAAATTTTTATACAGGGTGATGAAAAATCTGATAATTTACACACCCTATATTAAAATTTTAAGTACATTGTACGATGACACTTGAAAAGTTAACATAAGGACATGTAAGCCGTTTTTTGATATTTAGAGCCGTTTCCGATGTATGATTCATTTGTTTATAACTCCTAACCTACTCAATTTAAACTGCAACAGTAAAAACCATTCTTACTGGATTTTCTCAGACAATCTGAAAATGTGATAATATACAGGGTGTTCAATTAAAAAAAATAGACAATGTCGTGGTTACTCAGCTAAGAAACATCCCTCGGAACATCGTGCATAAAAAAAATGTTAGTCAATAGAACATAAATTATTAAAAGACAAAATTGGCCTGTTTCGCAATTTCTTTGAGAAACATTTTTTAAGGGGAATTCGGGGGTGGCAAGTTTTCAAATTGACACCCTGTATATTTTTTGACATTCTGTATGCCGAAAACAGTACATTTGCGGACTCATGTTAATAGAAACTTTTTTTCTCAGAACGCGCCAAGGAATCACACCCTTCATTTTCCGATACATGTTTTAAAACACCCTGTGTTGCATGGTAAAATATCAATATATTATAAATAAAATAAAAGTATGTAGGTACTTGAATAAATGATAGAATTCTACGCTTGCATCAAAAATGCAAAGAGTAGTTAACTTCTTTATAATAATATCTTTTAAGAAACGCGAAGGACGAGCCTCAGGCGAGTGCGATAATTCCACGATTACAAAAAGGAGATTTAAGAAAAAAAACCAGGGAGAATAATCAGTCGGCAGCCATGCGGTTGAAGGCATTAAGTATTATTATAAAACCGAGTTTGACTTAATGTCACTGAATTAAAGTAGAACTTCATAAAGTAAAATTGTCTCTGATTGAAGACAATCTATCTACAAAGACATGGTTGAAATTACTTTTGCCATAACATAAAAATCCAAAAATTATGAAACGATTTACATTTAATCGTTAAAATTTTTTTATTCAGCTTTTTTGCTTCATTAACACTCTCGCCGCCAAGTGTATCATTTATGATACACCATGTGTCCATCGTGCAGGCCAAGTGTATTATAAATGTACACCAAGTAGTCCTATTTTTATAACGTCGGTGTATCGAAACGAAGACACGTATATGTACATTTACACGCTAAAACGACAGGCCTGGCCTGGGAATGGACATTGTACTGCGAGTTTTGGCCTCCTGTCTATCGAAATTTTGTTATTTGTATTCATTACCTTGCAATAAGTACCTTTGGAAATACATTATGTATTTCCGAAGCTGTGACTGTGTGTTTGGTTACTTACAAAGTCGGGACTAAGGATATATAAGAAGAGTTCGTGTAGTAAATTTTATTGTATTATATAGATAATCAACCGGTAAATGAAAAAAAATAAAAAAATTCTAATGCATTTTGTTGAAGCAATATCTGCAGAAGAAAGGAGTTCCATCGCAAGTGTCGCAAACAGTACCAACTTGTGATGGCATCTTCTTTCGGCCATCTACGATTTTACCATGTTTACCATATTTCCGGTAACATTGCTTGTAACATTGTATGCCCAGGCCACGTGTATCATTTTTGATACACGCTATAAATATTTACAAAAAATACAGAAAAAAATTGCAGAAATTAAATTTATATTAAAAACCGCTATTTAAACATAACAGCTGAGACAGAAACACCCTTGGCCTGTGGGACCAAAAATTGTTTTTTCACTTTGGCAGTGAGAGTGTTAATAGGGGAGTAACAGGAACATATACAGGGTGATCAGTAACTCGCGCACTCCGAATACAGGGCGTTATAGAGCCCATTAAAATTAAGGATATTCTGCAAAAAAAAAATTGAATCCAACGGTTGGTTTTCAAGTTACAGAGTTTCCCTCATCCGAGTTTAAAGGTAATTTTTTCAATAACCGTGATAAAAATTAATGAAAAATTCAGGTTACTGTAATGTCTGGAACGGATACCATATAATTCATCAATTTTTTTTCCACACAACCTCTTTACAGAGGAATTGATAATGTTGGAAATTGATGAAATACCTAAATCTGAACGAAATTTGAAGTTTGGCAACAACCTAAACTCAACTTAGAATATAAAATATTCAAATGCCTTCGTTGCCATGGAAATAAAAATATTAACAATACCATCTAACCCGAACTTATTCACACGTTCAGTGCAGTGTTGGTGTTGCCACCTTTTTTTCTACACAAATGGTCATATCTTTGGAAGAAAATAACTTACAACACTGCAGTAAGAAAATTTATTAATTTACCACTCTTAAAAAGTGAAGTTTACGGCAGCATGCTCTGAGTGCACGAGTTACTGATCACTCTGTACACTTTAAAAAATAACTACATAATATTATTATGTATATTAAGTAGTGAGTAAGATGGTCTTTTCCGAATGAAATTTAAAATACAAAGCAGTTTCTTATTAGCATTGTTACATAATAAAATTCAATTCGATCCACTCAAATCCAGTTACTTTTTCAGAAGTCTGAAGCAAAATGAACGAATACGCTATTTAGGATGCAGTTTTGAAAGTGAACTAATATTCGATGATAACATAATTGAATGTCTTCAAACAAATTTACAAAAGCTGTCAAGTTCTCCCCTATTAAAACCAGATCAGAAAATTAACATAATTAATCAATATATATTTCCAACATTAATCTATCCTATACAATCTGCTCCGATCAACAAAATCCCTTCATATGTTACTGATGGTTTAGACGTTATGATTCGAAGAACAGTTAAAGAAATTATTGGACTTCCGAGCAACACAAATAGTAATATGTTTTATGCTTCACGTAATCTTCGAGGACTAGCTTTAATGAGAGCAAAATGGGAAGTCAAATTACAACCTTTTGCAATAGCAAAGAAACTAGATCTTATTAACGACAATCTTTTACATTCTGTATGTGATTTTAAAAAGGAGCAGTTAGACTGCCTTCAATCATTATCAATCGAAGGCAAATCCACCAAAGAAATTCGAACCAAACTTAGATTATTAGCTTTTGAAGAATGGAACAAATGCTCATATCAAGGAATAGGAGTCAAACATTTTCAAACTTATACAAAAACGAATAAATTTATTTTCACAAAGAGCAAATTATCAACATCCGACTGGACTTCAGCTATCAAACTCAACATTAATTACGCAAATTTGAATGGTGTCCCTGGTTCAAATCACAGTTCCAACCTCTGCCGACGATGCAACGAACAGCAGAGAGAAATACCCTCCCATGTAATTGGAAACTGTAAAGCGAACAACAGCCTAATCATTAACCGCCATCATAATGTTAAACACCGAATTACTGAAGTTTTAAAAGAGAAAAAATTTGTATGCTATGAAGAAGTACACGCCGTAGACACTGATGGTCTTAATCGCTTCAGTGATATTATTGCATTTGATCCAAAAACAGACTCTGCCTTTATTATCGACCCTACAATTCGTTTTGAAAGTAATGACTGTCATCAAGATGATAAAATTCAATTAGAAAAAAAGAATATTTATGAAAAATGTTTTAATTTTTACCAGAGCAAATATTCACCAAGTTTTGGCATGCGCAAATGGGAAGTCATCGGCCTTTGGTTTGGTAGTCGTGGTACAATCGGTAAAAGTGTAATTGAATTCTTCAATCGCTTTAACCTGAACTCAGAAATAATTAACGAAATTTCTGAACAAATTTTAATAGATTCTATCAGAATCATAAACAAACACATTTATTCCTAAAATTAATGTTCTTTAATAATTATTATTTATGTTACAATTTTTAATATTTATGTCATTTTTTTTGATTGATCGTTATGCTGTGTATTAATGCAACCCAAGTTAAATGGGCAGTCCACTTTATTTATTAAAGTTTTTCTCTCTTATAATTTATTGGGTTTAATAAAAAATTAATGCAAAGGATTAATTAACCAGGGTTCAAAGTTCAAAGAAAACATACCATGCTCTCGTGGTTGGTTTACTAGACTCTAGACAGGAAAATCCAGAAAAAAATTAAAATGGACTATGCCCATATGCATATTATTCACACGATTAACATTACTAATTTCTTACGTAATCTTACAGTAGTAAAAGTTTCCTTGGTGTTAGTGTTATTAGTGATATAAAAAATGTCACCTGATACTTTAATTATGTAACAATAATAATTAATCTTAATAATAATACATTCTTTAACAATTTTTAAAACAGCAATTTCGCCTATCAAAATATTAAATTTCAGCCGACATCGGTTTTTAATAATAATTATCAGGGATTCAAATCCAGGATCTCCAGCTCATTTAATAATCGAAAAAGATTGAAAAAATATAAAATGAATCTCAGCGGAACGCTTAACTATTACTTTTAAGACCATGCAGAATTAATTATTTACTTAATTTTATCGATTTTAAAATCAGTCAATTATTGTTGTGGGCATGGGAGTTACAGGGTCGGTTAAATAAGGAAAAAGTTCGGCAACCAGAACGACAATGCAATGGCAGAAAGAGATTTCAAAAATTGTTTTTGATTTTCGAATTATTTAGAAAAATACAAAATTTTCAATTTTAGTATTTCTTATTTTATTGACGTTATTATTGATGTTTGAAAAAACTGAAACCAAATTTTCATTGCAGTTATTGACCAGCTTTAATTTTGCGATGTCATTTTTTTTATCTGACGGTTCCTTATTTTATTTCGATTTTTTTAAATACGGACCTGGATTTTTTATTGCAAAAAATGAAAGATATTTTAATTCTGAATTTAATGACATGCCAGAGATCGTGGTTCAAACCTTTTTCAGGCTGAAGCTATCGAGATCATTAGTTTAAGTTCACCTTGATACGGATCTGTGATGCTTAATAACAATAAGATGCGTTTAATGACATTATTAAGATGAAATTAAACTGACGGTGTCGATAGCTACAGCCCGAAAAAGGTTTAAACCACGATCTCTGGCATGTCAATAAATTCAGAATTAAAAGATCTTTCGTTTTTTGCAATAAAAAATCCAGGTCCGTATTAAAAAAATCGAAGTTTAGTCCGGCCCTGCAAATAACGAACGTTAGATAAAAAAAAAACTGACTTCGCAAAATTAAAGCTGGTCAATAACTGCAATGAAAATGCGCTTTCAGTTTTTCTCAAACTTCAATAATAACGTCAATAAATAATAAAAACTAAAATTGAAAACTTTGTGGTTTTCAAAATAATTCGAAAATCAAAAATATATTTTTTGTTTTTCGTAGGTACCATTCGTAGGTACCATATTTGCACTGCAGGAAAATCCTTATGACGCTCTGGGAGCGGAGATGTCGATTTACGTTGGCCTTGATTCGCTGCAGATTGTATACTTCGGGAAACACGCCCTTTGGAATGATATTCCAAAGAGATGCGGTTCTATACATAAAAGAAGTCTGAAATAGGGTGGTACGAGGTGTAACGAGCTGAGCCTGATACGGATGAGCGTCTGCGGTTCGACGTGTATTTCTGCCCGGTCTTGTTTTAAGTGGGATCAAGCGGGCCACGTCTTTTGAACACTTTCCATAAAAATACCTGTAAAACATACTGAGGTCATAGCTACCCTTCTTCGATGTTCGAGAGTGTCTAAATTTTTTGTCAAATCTGGGTCCCCAATCAAGTGGACGCTCTTTTCTGGATAGAGTCTAGTAGTCTCAGCGTATGTTTCGGAGCTGGTGAGCAGTACTCCAAGGATGGTCGGATTTGAGCCTTGTATAAGAGGAGAAGCTGTTGTGGTGTATAAATTTTTTTCGAGCGGAAGAATGATCATGCCAAGACATGTTCATTCCGAGCCTCACTCCAAGTAAACGAAGAGATGCCGATGGACTAAGAGAGTGTCCCGCCATCATCATATCTGGCTCCAAAACGTTGGCCTTTTTGGAGAAGATGACTGCTTGGGTTTTTCCAGCATTAAATTGAACTTGGTTTCTATCGCCCCAAGTTAGAATGTCTTGCAAGTCATTGTTAAGTATGGCAACTTCTTGCTCCCTGAGAGTCTGTGCGTCGATGGCAGATGTTCGCGCATCTAAGGTATAAGAAGATATGAGTGTACTGTCATCAGCAAAACTGTATATTGGATTTTTTGTTGTTTCAAGCAAGTCGTTGATAAATATTAGAAAGAGAGTCGGAGATAAAATGGATCCCTGAGGCACACCGGCATTGATGGAAAAGGTCTCAGAAAGAACTCCATCGACTGCCACCTGTAATGAGCGATCTCCGAGATAACTCGCAAGCCATATGCAGAATTTCTCGGGCATGCCATAAGCCTGCAGTTTTGCCAACAGTCCACCATGCCAGACACGGTCGAAAGCTCTCGAAATATCAAGCGCATCCCCTCGAGACTCCCCATGATGCTCGATTGCGCCGTTCCACAGCACGGCGACGTAGGTGAGGAGGTCACCAGTTGACCTCTGTTTGCGGAATCCGTATTGGCGGTCGCTGATTATACTAGTTCCTTCCAAGTACTTTAAAAGATGTTGGTTAATAGCTTTCTCCATAATCTTGGATATTACTGAAAGCAGTGCCACTGGTCGATAGTTATTTGGTATAGTCTTTTTGCCTTTCTTGGGAATAGGTGGATCCGTGCACACTTCCAGCCGGAAGGAAATATTCCCTTTTTATACAGAAGCTTTGTTTGGGTCTAAGGTTAACATAATGCGCTTTATATGACACGCTGTCGGAAAACAATGTCTGAAATTTTGGGCTCCACGGATTGATTGATATTGATATTGACATTGAGGGTGTCAGATGCGCTGCGACCTATTAAGATCTATTGTGCCCCCTCTTCTCTGCTTCTTTGGAGTATATTCCCTTCATTGAAGCAGCCTCTCCAACTCCGTTTCCCTTAGGAATTTCAGGATTTGAAGAGGATCAAGGCCGGGCAAAGCCCCCCCCGTTGAGCTGGTGTTGGCCCAGAACATCGTTTCTTTCAAGTTCTAGGGCTTCGCAGTTCATCAATAGGTGACGAGGAGTCTCGTTTTCTTCCCTGCAGAGTCTGCAAACGCCATCTTTTTCTATACCAAGTTTCCTCAGGTGTTCATTGAGCTTGCAATGACCTGTTAGGAATCCTGTTAGCATTCTGAGACTTCCTTTGTTGAGGGTCAGGAGTTTCCTTGACCTTTCTCGGTTAAAGTTCCCGAGGAGCTCCTTGGATTGTCTCAATCCTGAGAGGTTATTCCAATGGATTTCTCTCAGTTTTTCTTCTTCCTTACGAAGTTCTGCCTTGAAGAACGTGTCTTCAAGGCTACAGAATGGTTCTGGTCCTATAAAGGGTGTCGATGCTCCTTTTCTTGCCAATGAGTGGGCACGTTCGTTTCCCTCAATCCCAGTGTGTCCTGGTATCCATTTGAGGTGAATTTTGTTCTCTCTGCCTAGTTTATTGAGTTTTTGTAGGCAGTTCCATGCCATTTTTGAGCTGATGATAGGAGAGCTCAGCGTCTTTATGGCTGCTTGACTGTCTGTCAGTATTGCTATTGGGCTCCACGGAAGGGATCTTATTCTAAGAAGATCCGAGTTACACAATTTTTTCCAAAAAAATTCTTTAGAATGCACAAAAATGTGGTTTCATCTCAGCCACGATCTTGGTTCACTATCGAATCAAAATCCATTCAGCGTCACTGTTATCAACACCGTCGTTCACTCGTAATATCCCAACAAACCAAGGTCATTCTTCGCCAAGATTAACACGACTCGGAATTATTCATCTTTCCTTCATAGCTCAAGAAAATTTCCCGCGAAGATCAACGAGAGACTCCTGTTTTATTATTAAAAACTAATTTTTAACTGGTCTTTAACAGCACACAGAAACCGCCACTAATGCGCCCCGGGTTGGTTTGCTTTGCAGAGCGTTGATGCCCCATTGATGCGCTGACAGTATACCCGCCCGTCTTCAGATCAGAAGACAATTCGAATAATTGCAATTCAAATTAATTCAATAATAATTACTGCCGGTTTAACCACACAATATAAAAGTACATAGTTAAAAATATGGTCTTATGACTAAGGGGAATGGAGAATTCTAAACACCCCAATTAAAGAGAGTAATGGGGGGTATATGATATACCCCCCCAGAGTAAATGGAAAATAAGTGAAGAACAAGAAATAATAACTTTGTTAAATAGTTTAGAAAAAAGAACACCACTTACCCTTAAAAGAAGAAGAAGAAGAAGAAGAGCAATAGGAATTTATAGTTTACCGTTTTCGTTGCTGCCCTTGGAGTAGAAGGCTGGGATTCGTCATCATCAGAATCGTCAGAGGTCGAGTAGTTCCTATGAGAAACAGGAATATGTTTCCGTGGTAGTCTGCTGTGTCTGTGCCTGTGTGTGTGATGACTGTGATGTTTACGCCGGTGTTTTCTTGAAGTTGGTCGTCGGTTGCGATTGGATCCTGGACGTCGACAATCAAATTTATACGGAGTAACATCCCTCTTCAACCGTATCACTCCGCCTATAATCTTCCATCGCATATGGTTTTGCATATCTTTCTCCAGCTGCAAAATTAAATAACAAATCAGGAGAGATAAATCAACAGGACGGGGCACCACCCCATCAGTTTCGAGAAGTTAGATTATAATAAGATGTTTAGGTAAAAAAAAATTGATTTCAGTTCGTTATATGGGAACCAAGGTCGCCTTGATTAGGTTTTTCTTCTGTGGTCATGTAAAGAAGAATGAAATGTTTACAACAAAAAGTGCCAAGATGTGTATTACAAGAGAATTATACCGTCAAAGAATGGAACGCAATTATTAAGTACCAAATCTTCTCAGGAGTAAATTTTTTATTGTAATTTGAAACTCACCCAAGTAAACAAATTACACAATAACCTAAAACTGTTGCAATCAGAGGTTCAAGAGAACAAAGCAAGTAGTGTACTCTTGTCACTTGGGAACTGAACGATTTAATAATTATGCGATTATAAACAGCAGATGATGCAGAAAAAAATGGGTTCATATGGAAGTTGAAAGTGACACGTTTGACGCAAATAATCACCGGCGCCACTTTTCAAATGTACTTTCTGAACTTGAGCAGAACGTTTCTTGATGTTAAAATTTTAGAAATTTCACCTAGCTCTTTTCTACACCACTAACAAATTAATAAAAAGAAAATTTTATTCCTATAATTCTATTAATTTGGTCCCCGTCCCAGCCGTTCGCGATTGCATTCTCCGTCGAGGCAGGATTACGGATTCCTCCTGCGGATTCATCACACCCGATAAAAGACAGAACTGTTACGGGCTTCTCGCAGATTCAACACATCCGAATAGGCGAGGACTTCTCCAATCGACTCAGCCCGTCCGATAGATGGGAGAGGACAAGGGATCCGATCACTACTCGGAGGCGAGATTGTTATACCGGTCACTAACAGCACGGATGGGCAGCCAGTCTTTTATCGAGGGTTCGTCGCTGATATAAAAAAAAGTTGTTCTTTTTTTGTCTGCTCTCCGCTTGTTTTTATAACGAGAGATCCTCGAATCTCGTCACAAAACAGCTAAAGCTTTAAAGGACTCGCGGATTCAAAATATCCGCCTAGGCGAGGACTTTTCTATCGACTCAGCTTGTGTGATAGGTAGGAGGGGGTAGGGGCTTCGATCAGTACTCGGAGGCGAGATTGAGTCGTTCCCTGTCACCAAGAGGGTTCGTCGACATCTCAATAAAAACTACTGCCATCAGCTATTGAAAAACTCGGTTCATTCTTTTTGTCTGCTCTCCGCTTGTTTTTATAAGGAGAGATCTTCCCAAAGATTCAGGGGTCACGAAGCTCCTGTTAGGAGCCCGTGAAACGTTTAGGCTGACATTCCATTAGCACCAGGACCAGGTGGGCTATTGATTGCACCTAGACTTTACACTCAGTGCAATATAGGACTCTCCTCTAGTCTAGTCCATACAGCCGAAACTACATATTCCGTGGTATGGAGTGAATCCAACAGATGTTACAACATTGCCTTCCGGGAAGAGTAAAGCCTGAAGCTGGCAACTTTGCTACTCGCTGTCTTCATTGCTGGTGGATCTCTTGTTTCAAACCATCGGTGTCTGTTTATAAGTGGGGTGAAAGGGCGGTACTAGATTTTTTTTCTTACATTTGGAGCTTGGTTTGCAGGACGGTCAGTCTTTTCCCCTGAGGAGGAGTTATGTTGCACAAGACGCATCACCAAACGCAAGAGGGTGCTAATACTCAAGGTTTTCGTGTTGGCTCCCAATTCCTAATACATGGTAGCCAGATACGCGTTTTCACCTTTGCGCACTGGTTTTTCTAAGTCTTGCTTTTTAAGGCTCTATGTATCTAGTAGCCCATTTCCTAAAATACTGATCAAGTGTATGTCTTGAGTGAGGTTTTCTTCAGCTGGAGCCAAGTCAGAGCTCTGGATTAGAATGGCCACAAGGATCGGCGTCATGTATTTATGTGACTTGGTGACTGGGACATCTGAAAAACGGGGAAGCCCGCTCTGATCCATGATGACAGACTCAGAAATGGACTTCTTTTTGTATTCCATTCAGTTTTACTTGAGAGATTTTGATCAGTTGAAGTAATCTTGTGCATGGGATGAGTTCGTGCAGCTTGTGAGAAGACGTTCTTGAGTGAGGGTTTCTTCAACGTGATCCAGGTCAGAGCCTTGGATGACAGTGGCCAGATAGGTCGGCGTACACGCTTTTTGGTGACTTGGTGACTGGGACATCTGAAAAACCGGGAAGTCAGTATGATCCATGAAAACAGGCTCAGAAATGGACTTATCTTTCCATTCAATTCAGTTTTACATAAAACTGTTTGATCAGTTGAAGTGATCTTGTGCATGGGATGAGTTTGTGCGTGCAGCTTGTCAGAAGACGTTCTTGAGTGAGGGTTTCTTCAACGTGATCCAGATCAGAGCCTTGGATTACAGTGGCCAGATAGGTCTACGTATATACGTTTTGGTGACTTGGACATCTGAAAAACGGGGAAGCCCGCTCTGATCCATGAATGCAGACTCAGAAATGGACTTATCTTTTCATTCCATTCAGTCTTACTTAAAAGAGTTTGATCAGTTGAAGTAATCTTGTGGATGGGATGAGTTTGTGCAGCTTGTCAGAAGACATTCCTTTTCCAACGTAACATTATAAATTGAAATGAGATGGAGTCTTTTGCACCAAGACCCTTTTCGTCAATCTTGGCCACCACTACTTCAATCGATCCCATTTTATATTTTTCATAAATATTCGAGAATGAATATGAAAAATAGTACGGGGAGAGCGAAGATCGAACCCACGATTTCGGGCTCTGTTACCAGCGGTCTTCACCACTGCACCAGGAACCGCCTCCTGAATAACGTTGTTAAATGTGCCAAAATTAACATTTGAAGGTATCAGCGGGCATAAAAGCGAGTACATTGGCAAACAGCTGCTGACTTCAGTGTCAACGTTATCACAATGCAGGAAATTTTGCACTTGATGATGATGATTGAAGCAACAAAGACTTTTTGACCTAACCTATCCAGATCTACCATAAATAGTTTAATTTTTGATTTAGACGACCCTCTAGGGACTAGTCTAGCAATCACGAGAACCAGACCCATATTATTCTGTAGTATCTTTACACATGCACAAATTGCTCTGTATATACAATTATGCTGAATACTGAACGTTTATACATAATTATATAGGTTCAATATCAATGAGTTACAGTAGATACCTACTTAATTGTTGGCATTGTTACTAACAATCGCATCGAAACAGTCTACCATAGCAAGCTATTGATTGCAATTCGCCTATATGTGTAAACACTCAGTACTCGCATGGTATAAAACAAACTTGTACCAAGTAGGTAAACAATTGGGCTTATCGAAAAAGTGATAAGCTAAAAGTATGCAGGTATCGGCTGGTGCTGGTATTATAACTATTTATTGTGTAAATAAGAATTAAGTACAACACGCAGTTGCCATAATGATTCCCCTTCCTCACTTTCAGCATTTTTAAACCGAGGATAATAATTGACTCCGCAAGTGTGACGTAGCGTAGCCATTTTTGTTGAGGTAGGTCAAGGACCGTGTTCCAAACAAAGCGGGTTCCCCACGTGTATTCCCATAAGCTGATTTTTGAAATCGATTAACTTCTCGAAATTTCATCATTTTTTTGTGGTAAGTACATTTATATATTCCTACAGACATAAAGAATGTACTGCAAATAATTTTTTTGACGGTTGAAAGACTGTACCAACCTAAAGTAATCGAAATGTACTAAAGTGAGGTTACGATCGAGCTTTGATTCAAATTGAAATACTCAATTTTTATTCCTTTTTCAGTTTTTCTTACTGTGCTAGAATCAAGACAAAATGGCACAAACCAAGCATGTACTCAAGTTGAGCGCAATAATGAATTTCTTTTCTGAGGCGGATGAAAGAAGACTGATAGCTAGAGGGGAAAATGCAGTGGAATGTAATCATGTCAAAAGCATCCATTTCGTACCGGAATTACTATTACTGAGAGGAGAAGTTCATGCTAGTATGAAAGATAAATTTTATAATGTTGAGGTAATATTGTTTACTATACTATATTTTAGTATTGATTATTTTACTCATGAATATTTTGCAGATTAACCTTTTTAAAGACGGCCAAATAAAAGATGCATCATGTACGTGTCCACGAGGTCAGTTTTTGTGCCATCATGTTGCGGCTGTTTGTATATATGCTCACCACAATATATCAGTCACTGATGTAGAATGTCGATGGGCTGCAAAAAAATCTACCGATAAAGAAGTAAACGCCATTGATGAGATATATGTGGCCAAGAGTCATGTGTCTGTGAACAGGAAGCTGACCGAAGAGGAGGTAACAGAATTTCGGACGAGTCTGCAACAATTTGGGACTGCAGTTGGTTTTACCTGGCTTTTGAGTCCAGAGCCAACAATGGAGTCAAATCTCATTCCTGACGTGGAAGACTTTGTGTTCACGGAAGAATATTTCTCGGCAGACGATAAACAAAAATGTTTCCTGGATAAAATGAAAGTTTCTCCAGAAATTATTGAAAAAGTCTGTGCTACTACAGTAGGACAGTCAAAGAATGAAAGTTGGCTGAGATACCGAAAAAATAGATTAACTGCCAGTAACTTTGGTTTTGTTTTAACAGCCATCAAAAGAAACAAATATCCTCCTTCACTATATAAACGACTGACAGGTATGTAATATTAACTGTTTTTACACAACTTATATTTTATACTCCATTTTATATTTTACAGGATTCTACAATCTAGAAAATATCAAGGCTGTGCAGTGGGGTAACATTAATGAACGCCAGGCCCTGGAAGAATTCACAAACGCAACAAATCTGGAAGTTACACCTACAGGTCTGTGGCTGCATAGCTGCGGATTCCTTGGCGCTAGTCCAGATGGTTTGGTGGGAGACAATTCAATAATTGAAGTGAAGTGTCCATTTCGGTTCAGAGACAAATTAATGACGGAGGAATTGAAAATGAATCACTCCTACATAGTGTACTTCATTAACGATGAAGTTACGTTAAATAGTGAGCACGAGTACTACCACCAAATCCAAGGCAACTTAGCAATTACAAATCGAGAGCTTTGCTATTTGTGGATTTGGACTCCACGCGAAAATATTCTTATGAAAGTGTACAGGGATAATGACTGGATAAGTAATTTAAAATTGTTGGAAACTTTTTATTTGGAACAGTATTTACCATTTATTATTTGCAATGTTGACGATTTTTGATGATTTTGTTGTTGATGAACTAATTTTTGCTTTTGAATTTATATTATTGTTTATAAATAAATTTGACACAAATAAATTGCAAATTTACTAATAGTCAACAAATTTTCGTAATTCTTTATTAGTTAATAACATTGACTAGTATTAAAAATGTACCATCCTTATGGTAAATAAAATTGTCGCAAATAAATATTTATTTCTATCATTTTTCTCAGTGTTGAATTGTAATAAGACTTTTCTTGTGATAAATAAATAAAGGAGCAAGTCCGTAATAATAGTGTTTGAAACTAAATCTGTCTATTATTTCATTGTATCAAACTGTCAATAACTAACCCTACCATGAGGAATATTAAATAATAATAATAATAACAATAATGTCTTTATTTTCCTAAAGTAAGTGGACTACAATCATTGATAATTACATTATTACAACTATTACATACATTGTCACTCTGCTTATCATAACCTTCTGTTTTGGTTCATGGAGTTTCATATGGTGAGATTTAAAAATTATTATTTTATGAAATAAATGCATGAAGTAAATGCCTGTGATTCACGTTAAGCCAAGCAATTTCCTTATATACAATAATAATACTTATATAAATAAACATACAGACGGCTGTTGTTGTTTCACATTGTTTTTTCAAAATTCTTCAATTAAAATTCAGGTAATTTTTTATGTTTAATCAAAAAATAGTGTGCTTTGCAATAATAATAACAATAATGACATTTCTACCTTCGACAATCTAATAATAAAAGTCATAAGTCAGCAATTATAAAATCTTAGCAATAATAATAAAATTTTAATAAATAATTACAAAAAATAATAAAAAGCAAAGTTTATAATGCTATGCTGATTCCCTATTGCCTTCTTTGAAAATCAACACCCTGTATACAATAATACCCTACAATACCTTACAATATAATAATAATAATAATAATAATTTATTATAATAGGACTTTCCTATAGTACATACAAATAAGTTATAATATATAACCTATTAATATAATATTGTAAGACTCAATAGTCATACAAGTGTTCAACCTCCTTTATTAAGGGAAACTGTAAATTTGTTAATGCCACACAAACCTGAAAGACCACAGATGCATGTGGTATTAAAGTGGCTGGCACCATACTCAGAATACTGTAGGTTTTTATCCGTCGTATGGCCCTCTCCACGTGTATTCTTGATCTTGCTATTGTTCTAGTTCGGATCACTTGCTCCCTAGTAAACTGAGAGGTTGTCAAAAAAGGTGGCACATTTAGCGAAACACCTTCTGGTAAAACATCAGATATTAAAAAACCTTTATCTGCAAGCACCAAGTCTCCCGCAGACAATTTTTCAGTAATGCCACAGTGTTCCGTGATTTTTTTATCGGAAGTTGAGCCGGGATACAATTTACTGGCAAAGGTCACGACCCCATTTGGTGCTACTCCTACTAGACCCTTTAAGGTATTTCGGTGCTTATATGAACTATAAGTTACCCTTTGCCGTTTCATATTTTTAGGATGAATCGTAGACACCTCTGTACAGTCAAGAATAATTTTACAGTTAGTGAAATGATTAAAAGAAGCAGGCATGCACATTTTATTTTTAGTTCTTGATGGAACATCCTTCATCAGCTGTTGAAAAAGTATTTCGTGTAGGGCATACAACCAGGTTTTAAAAATGTTCGAAACTGTTTCTCTGCTGATGTTAAACCTTGAAGCCAAGTCATCGTTCAACAAATTTAACTTCAATTTCATCAAAGTGAGGAGTAGCTGATCCATTTTTGACACCCTAACGACTTGCCAGCCAGCAAAATAATTTAGTTCTATGTTTTCAAACAATGAAAAAAGGGCCAAGAAGATTTCTTTTGTTGGAAGGCCTGTGTATACAGAAACTAAATGGGGTTTGTTTTCAATGTGACGAAACGAAAAACTAACACTTAAATTCTCCAAATCATTTTTCAAACTTTCTAGTTCTTGCTTTAAAAAGTAGTTTTCCGCCTCCAGCATGGCTGGGAATTTCTGAGGACCTTCCTGAGTTTCTGCCTCAACACTTGACTCAGCAGGTGTTGTTTGAAGTGCGGCAGCACCTTCTGAAGTGCGGTACTGTAAATCAGATGACCCAGCTTCACTCTCAGCTGCTACGATGCGGCTCTGTAAACCAGATGGCCCAGCTTCACTCTCAGCTGCTGCGACTACCTTCTTCCTATGATATCAATATTTTACTTTCTCCACAATATTAATAAAAGTATGTATTTTTACCTTTTAATTTTGCTTTCAGGCTCTGTACTTTCAAATTGCTTCGCAACATTATAATCAAAAATTGTAGGTCCATTATTTTTGTCTCCATTAACAAAATGACAGCTACAAATACGAGAATATTTCGCAGGATCTCTGTCTTTCCGTCTAAAACATAAATAGCAGTAGAATAATACAACAGTTCATGAAATTTATCAACAAAGTATCCTAGGTTAATAGTACCTACCTTATTAACTTAATCCACTTTTTCAGTAAGATTTCATCTTTTGGAAAAGCGAAAAATACACACGAGTGACTTTCACTATAATGCTTGCAAGTCGGTGCAAAACACATTACCATATTGGAGGATTTTCCTTTAAAATAAAATAAAATTTATTAGATGTAGTCATTTTCAATTTTCAGAACATAACCTCACTTTTTTAATATTCACTTTATGCTATATAAGTAGTGTGAACCTGTTGGATTTTATTATTGCAATCAATGCATTATACGCCTATAGTTCAAAAAAAAATTACTTACCGTAAAAAGCCTCAAATTTTATTAAAATAATCACTTTCAAAAATCAGCTTATGGCAATACACATGGGGAACCGGCTTTGTTTGGAACACGAACCTCGACCTACCTCAACAAAAATGGTGGTCGTGACGACATCACTTGCGGAGTGAATTGTGCTGGAACTGGAACTAGAACTATTCGAAGTTCGAAGTCGAGACGAACGAACCGTTACCGGCAGTCGCGATTCGCAGCCTTATTATAATCGGCGCTCTTTCCTTTCAGTAGGTATAAAATATTTGCGGTCGATCTGTTGATTGTTATTCTTCCTGGTGTTACTTGTAATATAATAACATTAAAGATTGCGATAAAATGGAAATTGTTGTGAACAGTCCCAGTGTTAAGTACACGGAGAACTTCATTGAAGCCGACTATGTATATCAGCACACCAAAACGGAAAAATTGGATCATAAAACTATCGCTGTAAGTTAATTTTGATTTCAGTAAATTTCGCTCTTGCATTTTTTTTATGTTCATTGCTTCATCGGGAATATTGTTGGTAATTCAATTATTTTTTTCTGAATACACATGATTAGTAGGTGTATTAGAACGCATGCATATTACCAACCCAAGTCGATATTTCATTAAAAAAATAAAACGGTTCGTCCGTGTAAAAATAGTATTAACTTAGAAAATTTATTTTTATATAATAAAATACATAAAAGAGCCGGTATAAAGGAACGTTAATCGATGTATTAAAGTCCATGATTGTACGCAGAATCAGTAAGGAATGGGGCAGCAGGGAAAATCAATAATAACATATGATAGAATTAGTCCTAATAAGCCGTTGGTTCTGAGCTATGGATAATTAGTTAATTAACTGTGAAGCCTGCATGACGAGATAATCCTTCTTGACTGTACATATACCGAGGCTATAAATGGCCCTGAACTTGAGGAAGTTGCCTGGCCTAGGAGAGATCTGAAGAAAGTCTTCGTGGATGAAAATAAGATGTCGGGATGAGGTTAAAACGTAACAGCCTGATAACGTGGAAACTGAAGATGTACGCCAAAAACGCCGAAACAGGTCAATTTTTTAATTGAAGTGATCTTTGGGTCATCAATTTAACCATCCAAATGCATCCCCTTGGCAGGGGTAGCTACTCCATTTCTCATCATCATTGGAAAACTAGTCGAATTCTCTTTGCAACGATATAGGTATCACTTTTTGGGCTTTGCAAAAATATTAGATACTGCGTGAATCGATAAAACATTATTTGCTCCTTTTTCTTCTCAAAATTAAAAAAATTGCACTTCACTGGTTACTATCATGGTTCCTAGTAAAATGCGTCATTGTATAAAAAAAAATTGTGTTTGATTATTTCCAAAAAAAGGTAGTAATTATATGAAGTAGACCTTTTTGATCGATTTACCCTGTAATATTTTTGCAAAACTCAAAAAGTGAGATATCCTTGTAAAGAAAATTCAAGTAGCTTTCAAATTATGTATCACTCGATATCTGTTCCCTATTATAATAAGAGAAGAGGTAGCCTCACCCCTGCCAAGAGGATGAATTTGGATGATTAAATTTTTTACCGAAAGGTGTCCCCATCAATAACAAAAATGACCCGTTTCGACGTTTTTCGCGTACATCTTCAGTTTCCAAGTTATTAGGCCCGTTACGTTTTTGTTGGGCCACCCTGTATATTTGAAATGTGGTTTTATAGAAGAATACTGAGAATAAGCTGAACAAGACACATAAAGCTCAGAAAAACTAGTAGCCATATAACGCAGCACCAAGAATACGAGCAAATCCAGCTAAAACTGGAAGGAAAGATCGATTGAAGAAGCGGCCTTGGGAGAAAGGAGAAATCATGACTAAGAAACATAATATGGGATTGAACGCATATTGGTGGGAATGATCTGATACACAGAGCCAATGTTAGAGAAAGTTACGTCATTTTGATCGTCAACCTCAATAGAGAAGAGACACCCAGGAGGAGTTGGAGGAGGATTTAGATGAGGGTCTAGTCACCCAGAGATATACACCGTTCACATATTAAAAAAGAACTAGGTGGCCATGAACTTTTGTTTTTAGGTTTGCAAAAATGAAAACTCCCTAGATCTCGATTGACAATATCAGCTGATCGAGATATTAAAGGTTAAGTATAGACTGACATTTGTCAAATCACTCAAAGTGTCTCAGCTGATTAACAGCCATGTTGTCAAATTGAAGTTTTAGTAGTAAGGATATCTATCTAGGATGATTTTTACTCTGATCAATTTTTCTCAAACTGACAAATAAAATTATTAAATTTTTGACATTTTAAATTTCAAAAGAGCAACATTTATTAAGTCATTCAGAAGGTGAAATATATTTGGAATGTAAGTATTGAGTATGTGTATCTGTATCTGCTAAATTGCTGGTAATTACTGTCTCTTATAGTAGTCAGACCGTGGCATTAGCAAGTATTATTAGACAAGACAAATTTGATATTACACCCTTGGGCAGCCCACATAAAACAGGTACTGATTATGAAATTTTTGTGTTTCCGGAAGATTTGCAATAATCTATTTCCGTACAACCCAATCGAAATGACATGGGGGTATTGTAAACTTCACTATACAAGCACGTAAATTAGCAGCTTCCCTCTAAGGATAAAGTAAGGAATGTTATGTCTTGAAGAGCTTTCAAAATGTAAGTACACCTGACATGTGACAAAATTAATATAATCATTGTGAAAAACTTATTTCGGAGGACTGGACGAAACAAATGGACATGGTGAAAATCTTATTAAAATCAGAGCGCTGAAGATGATTCTGATTCTAAGCAGGATGCAGTAGCGGTTATTGATAATGGGGGATAATTTTGGGCCAGAAGCCAGAAGTCCAGAATCTTTGGCTGGTTTCCGACACACTACTACGATACCGAATAACCGACGAATTAACGAAAAATATTTTTCATTTACGTACCTATATTTTAATATTTTAATAAACGTACCGATATATTTTAATTACATGCTATGTCTTTATTAAAAGTAAATTAATATAATTGATTCAAGTTTTTTATTTTATATTCAAAAAGTACATTTGTGTATTTTCCTAACTTGGCAAAATTACATGATAACCTTTTTCTCAAACTCTTATGAAAAGCTTAAGATTTTAAGATCTTAGATCCAGCGACATTGCGTTCTAGTTAAAGATTGCAATATGTGACTATTGCCCGTATTCACAAACGATAATTTCCTAAATAATTACGTAATTATTTAAATGAGTGAGATGGAGATATGCAGTTTTTTTGCAATAGAATGAGATGGGGATAATTGATTACGTAATTATTTAGGAAATTATCGTTTGTGAATACGGGCGTAAATGTTTCAAAATAAAAAGCCCCCAAAGATGCAAATATAAATATAATAAGAATACCAAAAATATCAAAAATCCATCTGGCAACTATGTCCTAGTCCTTGCCATAAAACTTCAACCTCATAAAAAAGAGACATAACCAAACTCCAGCCAATGATTGACAGCGGTTATACCCAGTGATTTCTATCACCCTACACCATAACCCAATTCTTTTATAATAAGTGAACGGTGCTTATTTGTAGCCAGAGTTGATGATAGATATGTCATGTTTTCTGGAAAAAGAGTCACCTTTTATGATTTGTTTTGTCTAAAAAAAGATCTCTTTAAATCTTGAAGTTAAATTTAGGGGAGGTGTAGATAAGAAGCTAAAAGCAATACGACAATAAGGCAGTAAACTTAAAAATTCTAAAAATATTGGCTTTTCCATATTTTCTATTACAAATTAATGTAACAATAAATCTGACGTCTGATCTGTGGGTGTATGCACTTGAGTGCTCGCAAGCTATGGACAAGAAAAAGAAGAAGACCTGACCATGACCTGCCTTTCGCAGTAAAGACGGACTCGGCGATTTCGGCTCCGTAATTATTAGCGGAAGACAAAATAGCGCGTGATAAAACAGCGCGTGACAAAATAGCGCGTGTCAAAATAGGGTATTGACAAAATCACGTGTAAAAATACGCGTCTGTCTATCATTCTCCTGTCTCTTATATGCGATTTGGAGGAGGTTACCTAGCAAGTGTGTCACTTCGGACATCTTTTCCAGTTTCTATTGTCGTTCATTTAGAGATGCAGGTCCCGGTCAGGTCAATAGGAGTCTTATTTTATTAAATGTGTGGAGCCGGAGAGGAATGAGATACATGTCCTAATTATTTTTTCATTGTTAATATAACAAGAGACTACATGATTAATAAAAAATTTGAGCTATTCTCACGCGCTCTATTTCCCTATCTATCTTCTATTTTATTGAAGATATAATTTTTAATCGAACTGACGCAGTTTAAGGGGCACTGTCTTATCACGCGTTTTTTCCACGCGCTATTTTGCCACGCGCTATTTTGCCACGCGCTATTTTGCCACGTGCTATGAACCAGTTATTCCGCGTGCATTTTCTAAAAACATAGAAATTAAAGCGGAAGGTCTAGACTTTGAGGCAAAATGTATAAAAAATAATAAAAATGAATCAGAATAAATGAATGCGTGCCGAAGATGTTAACAGGATTTATGACCTAATTGGTTTGACTGCCTCAACGCAAGAAAATTTTCTTTCTGAACATGGAGCATTTACTGAAAGCATTTGCGAAAAGATATCAAAGATTTCTTATGAAGTTGTTGTAAAGAATTTGCGCTCAACATTTGAAATAAAAATGTATAAAATGCCCTTGTTATTTGTATTGAGCAAACGAGAGTTATTAAGGATATTCTCTCATTATCTCTGTGTGAGAAAAATATGGTCAGCGTTCATCCACACCGGAAATTTTTTTCTATTACTAGACATTCACGTAATTTTCAAAAAGTGACAGGCGATTTGTGATAATAAATTTTTTATTGCATTATTGATATGAGGATGCTGTTACAATTCTCTTCATCCCGCCAAGATAAAAAATCTGTCTTTAATATTATTTTTTTTTAGTATTATACCTTCCCTACCTGTCTGACTTTCGGTCACTACTTTATATTATTTTACTTATTAGGTAAAAAATCTCTTTAACAATGCTTTCACCAGATTGCACACAAATATGTGAAAGGCTTATTTATTACATTACATCATTATTTGATTTGGCCATGACCGTGACCGAGCCGGAAATAGACGTGTTCTTTTAGAAGCACCCTGTTGTCAGATTGTATCTAAATTATCAAAACTTGCAGTATAAATATTTTCTTTCTACAAATAGAAACTTTAATTTATAGAATTTTCTTCGATTTGCTTATTGTGTATAGATATATATTTTTTAATTTGTTACACCTGGTTCATTTTTCTCCATTATCTTCACCGTACATACTTTTTATTTTATTTATACATATACACCCCTGTCAGAAAAAAAAAACAATTTTATCGTCCTTGAGAACATGTCTCATCACCTGCAACTCGAGCCACTGCTCGTTTTTCAATCGTAACGTTCCGGCAACGTTGCCAACTTGTGCTGCTATTCCCCATCATAATTTTAATTTTTTATGCAACTTGCTGGTTAGATTTTCTTTCTACGTTTGCTTAATTTCTAATAAAAACAATCCAAATTCCAATCCCAATTTAAAATATTGAAAAAAATATGCAGAATAATTGATACTTTTGAGAAGACTACCAGAAAACAAGTTTACTTTATGATCGATAATTAATTCATTTTTTGTCAATGAATTTGTGTAATTTAATTATTATGAATAAACGTACTAATTTAGGCATGCCATTTTCAGATCACCCCCCTGAACACCTCCCTTACCTTCCGCACCGCCCGCAAGCTACCCCGCTTGGGGGTGATGTTGGTGGGATGGGGCGGAAACAACGGCAGCACCTTCACCGCGGGCCTCATCGCAAACCGACTGGCTTTCCAGTGGCCCACTAAACGTGGCCCTCAGGAAGCCAACTGGTTCGGTTCCCTCACCCAGGCCAGTACTCTTCGGTTAGGGGAAGATTGCCATGTCCCGCTGGCGGAAGTTTTGCCATGCGTCAAACCAGATGACATTGTGGTAAGTATCTAGAGGAGCCCTAGAAATCGTCTGCTAATATTTTGTAAAAAAAAAGGCTTAAGATTTTTTGAAAGTTGGGTCAGAACACGATATCTTTTCTCTTCCAGGTGGACGGATGGGATATCAGCTCTTTGAACATTGCAGAGGCGATGGAAAGGGCTCAAGTCTTAGAGCCGGCCCTGCAGCAGCAATTAAAGCCACATCTTGCAAAGTATAAGCCCAGACCTTCTATTTATGACCCAGATTTTATTGCAGCGAATCAAGTAAGTCTAAGTACGAGTATATACCATAAAAAATAATATTGCATGGGGAATAGCATAGGCACTTTTTTTTCTGAATTTTTTTTTTCATCTGAATAATGTATTTTGCAGAGAAGATCTAAACACAGAAAAAAAGAAAAGCTAGCAAGGCGATAAAGTTAGTAGCTACGAAAGTTGAACAATAATTACGGTCCCTAATTAACACAAGCGTACAATAATAATTGCTTACACTAGCTTTCTTTTATTAATCAACCTTGAAGATTAAAACTGCCATATAAGTAATTTATGTGATAACGGTTTTCGCGACAATTACATACCTATACATATTTATAGCTCAACTACTTCCAAAATTAAAATTTTAGCGCACCTTTAAATTATTAAGGTTTGCTTTTCCTTTCCAGTTGTTAAAAAATGAGGGAATTTTAAATTTAAAACGCTTTAAACTATGTCGTTCATTATGGTTTAAGTGTCTTATTATTCAAAATGTACACTTGAGCATGCGCACTTAAACACGTTCGCCCCTAAACAAGACAGTCAATGACTTTCTCCGACAAGATGTAAAACAATCAGGGCCCGCCTCGCATGCACCTACACACTTGGTCAGGGCCTCTATCTCTTCCAAGAACGGCAAGACTCAGAACCCTCCTCGTCCCTATACACTCAGTCAAACAAAACCTCTCTCTGCCAGTAACTGCTACACTCTGGAACCTCCTCACCACTACACACCTCTCTCTGCTAAGACTTACAACACTTGGGCCCTTTCGCCCCTAAACACTCAGCCTAGAGATGCTTAACTCATGACCCTCCTCATCATACACACTCGGTCAAAACATTATCTGCTAACACTTATTCTCAGTAAAATATTCCTTACATCCACGTTCAGTCAAGGTGACGCACTCTCTGTCAAGCTCTGCAACACTCAGGACCCCGCTTTCCCATTATTATTATTATTAAGGCATTCTTTACCACTATACTCGGTCAAGATCACCCTCTGCCAAGACCTACACACGAAGGCCTCTCCCTGGCTTCTACACACTTAGTTAAGACCTCTCTCTGCCAAGACATACAAGACTCGGGACCTTTCTCGCTTCTATACGCTCAGTGCAGGTTTCTCATATCAAGACCTAACACACCCACGCCTTCCTCGCCCTTATACACTTAGTTAAAGCGTCTTCTCTCTTCTAAGAATTACAAGGGCCTTTTCACCTTGAAACGCTCAGCCAAGAACTGCTAGACTCAGGACCTTTCTCACCACTACAGCATCTATTTGCTAAGACCTATTCTCAATAAGATATCTCTTACTTCCAGATTCAGTCAAAGTCAAGCACCCTCTTCCAAGACCCTACACCCTACAACACTCAGGGCCCTCCTGGCCCTTACACAATCAGTTAAAGCCTTTCTCAGCCAAGAGTTAAAGGCTTTTTTAAGCTTAAACACTCAGCCAAGAACTGCTACACTCAGGACCCTCCTCGCCACTACACACTCGAGAAAAGCATTTCTTTGCTCAGGCCTATTCTCAATAAGACATCCCTTACCTTCACATTCGGTCACGGTCACGTACTCTCTGCCAAGACCTACAAAACCCGGGGCCCCGCTCGCCCCTAGACACTCTGTCAAATCCCCTCCCCAATGAGATCTACAAAAAGAAAGACACGAAGGTCTTTGCTGGCTTCCGCTCACTAAGTTAAGACCTCTCTCTACCAAGACATACAATACTCAGGACCTTTCTCGCTTCTATACACTCAGTTAAGGTTTCTCATATCAAGACCTAAAACACCCACGTCTTCCTCGCCCTTACACACTCAGTTAAAGCGTCTCTCTGCTAAGAATTACAAGGGCCTTTTCACTCTTAAACACTCAGCCAAGAGCTGCTACACTCAGGACCCTCCTCGCCACTACACACTCAGGAAAAGCATTTCTTTGCTAAGACCTATCCTCGATAAGATATCCCTTATCTCCAGGTTCTGTCAAAGTCAAACACCCTCTTCCAAGACCCTACAACACTCCGGGGCCCCTACTCAGTCAAATCCCCTCCCCAGTGAGACCTACAAAAAGACAAGACCTAAACATGACGGTCTCTCTTGGCCTCTACGCACTTGGTTAACAGGACTGTCTTAACAATTGGGCTAATAGGGCTATAGTCCAGGGACGCAAGCATTTTAGGGGCGCAAATTATAATGCAAAATCTTTTCATTTTCAAGGACAATGATGATTGACTTAAAAAATTGAGTCTATATTTCTTAACGTAGCCGTAGCTTTGAACACGAATTTGAAGTTTGCTGGAAAAAATGGCCCGAAAGTTTGCTTTTTTTGGCACTTTTTGAGCAAAATTTTTGAACTTTTTTCAGTTTTTTTGGTCGATATCTCAAGAAAGGAACCTTAAAAATAGACAAAAATTTCCTACATTTCCCATTTAAAACGTTTCTTGGAAGACAAAAACGTTTCACCGCTTGAGCGCAAAAACATGTTCCCGTATCTAGTGAGATTTACCGTTTTCGCTCTTGGTTGGCACTTGATTGGAGGAGACATCGACTATTTGGTCAACCTCACAGGTCTTTGGGAACGAGGAAACATACGCTCTGCAAAATGAAACCATTAAAGAAAACATCATATGTTTGATACGACTTCAGCACCTTAAAACCAAGAGAAATTGAAGTTTGTGAAAAGTCTCATCAAAAACCAGCACCAAAATGCCAAAGCAAAGTTTTGAAAGTACCAATAAAATGCAAAAATTTGGGTAAAACTGCCAAAAAAGTAAAGTTTCGGCCCAAATTTTACCCTGCCAGCATCAAATTCGTGTTCAGCGAGACAAAAACCTACAGGGTGAGAAAATCAAAACTATAGAAACGTTCCTCCGATAATTCTAATCTGCCTAGCCCAACTCCAGCTATCCATTTTGTGTATTTTCTCATAAAGGCGCATTATTTTTAGTAGCCCAATGGCACAGTATATCGTATATTATCTAAAGACGGCCCAGTCGGTTAAAACCTCTGCCTGGATTTACAACATTCATAGAATGAGAACAGTAAGGGAATTTCACTCACCTACAAAACTTACATTAAAGTAATAGTAAATGCGTTAAAATATATTAAAAGCTATATTTCTTCCGGCTCGGCTCTATGATATCTCGCTGTAGTGGGCCGAGTGGAATTTGAAGCGTTCATTTCCCAATTCGTTTAGGTATTTACAAATAAATTGCTAACAAATTAAACGATTATTCTAATAAGATACTGACGCATATTGTGGGTGCTGTCTTCCGGATCTCCTCTACTGACTCTTTCAACTTAGCCGGTAGTTCCCCGACATCTCATCCAGATAATGCGGTACAGTACCGCAACCGGAGAGACCAAAACACACTTACCTAACTGTTGAAATAAAAATTTTAGAACTGTTTTTAAATGTTTCTAATGATTCATCATAATTTTTAGTCAAGTCGTGCCGACAACCTGATAAAAGGCACCAGACTCCAACAAGTCCAACAAATATGCCGCGATATCGAAGACTTCAAGAGCACCTCCAAAGTAGACAAGGTCATCATCCTCTGGACGGCCAACACGGAACGTTTCTCTTCCCTTCTTCCAGGAATCAACGACACCGCCGCCAACCTGAAAGCCGCGATCTCGTCCAACCACGAGGAGATATCGCCGTCGACCCTCTTCGCCTACGCCAGCATCACCATGGGCTGCACCTACATCAACGGCTCGCCCCAGAACACCTTCGTCCCGGGAATTATCGAGCTGGCAGAGAGGGAAGGGGTGTTCATAGCCGGGGACGACTTCAAGTCGGGACAGACGAAGATCAAGAGCGTTTTGGTCGATTTCCTGGTCACGGCCGGAATCAAGCCTGTCAGTATCGTCAGTTATAACCACTTGGGGAACAATGACGGGAAGAATTTGTCATCTCCGAAGCAATTTAGATCCAAAGAGGTATGTGCGTTGTTATAACAGAAATCAAGTTAAAATTAATTTTCGAAGCAACTAAAGATTGGTACATACACTTATCAGGTACGGCTATGGAGCCGTGCCGGTCAAGTGAGCGACAACCTTTTATTTATTCAAATAAGGTGTAAGATATTTTAATTGATAATTTTCTTATAGATTTCAAAGAGTAACGTTGTTGACGATATGGTGGAATCTAACAGAATTTTATACAAGCCTGGAGAAAAGCCTGATCACGTTGTCGTTATTAAATATGTTCCATATGTCGGTAAGTCTTCAATCAATTTGTTATTTTATAAAAAGAACAATGGCAGACTATTATTAGTTATTAGTTCTTAGGCAGCGTAAACATTCATGTACTGCACTGACAGCCAGAAAATTATCATTAGTAGGAAGTTTTTTTGATAAAAAAAAAATATATGGCGAATGTTTCATTTAAGTAGGCTTTGGAAAAATATATAATGTCAAAGATTGAATCTGTAAACAAACATTTTTCCAAACCTACTTAACTAAATAAAGTTTTCATTGGCTCACACGATATAAATATCTATTGAACCCTCTCTTAAGTGATTTTTACTTGGCTAACAAAGGAATTTTTTTAAATTGACAAAATCCAAAATAGGCCGTTTTCAGAAATAAAACATGAGTTTAATTAATTTTTTATCGTGTATCAATTTTTGTCTTACTGAGTAAAGAAAGATATTGACAATTTGGGAAAATACAACTTTCTAACGAAATAAAAACCGGCGATGTTGCCAGACCTAGCGGCAGGTCAAGTGTCCAGGAGAAAAATCATATGAGTCATGAAAATGGAGCTGGGGCGTTTTCCATTACTGTTGCGTATTTCGCAAGAATAGACCTCTGTTAGAAAAAATCAGCACTTAAGAGATAATGTTCCCATGAACCTGGAATCTTCTAAATCTTGACTCATCCTCACCATCCCAATATGCAAACGTCCAGAAGAAAAATTACCTGAGTCATGAAAATAGAGATGGGGCACTCTCGATTACTGCTGCGTATTTGGCAAGAATAGACCTGTGTTAGAAAAAATCGGGACTCACGAGAATAATTTTCCCATGACCCTGGAATCTTCTAAACTTGACTCGTCTTCATCGCGGTTAACCATCTCAATATGCAAACATCCAGAAGAAAAATTATGTGAGTAGTGAAAATAGAGATGGGGCATTTTCGATTACGGTTACATATTTGGAAAGAATAGACTTCTGTTAGAAAAAATCAGCACTCACGAGAATAATTTTCCCATAACCCTGGAATCTTCTAAACTTGACTCGTCTTCATCACGGTTAACCATCTCAATATGCAAACATCCAGAAGAAAAATTATGTGAGTAGTGAAAATAGAGATGGGGCATTTTCGATTACGGTTACATATTTGGAAAGAATATAGACTTCTGTTAGAAAAAATCAGCATTCACGAGAATAATTTTCCCATGACCCTGGAGTCTTCTAAGCTTGACTCGTTTCCATCACGATTAACCATCCCAATACGCAAACATCCAGAATAAAAAAATTACATGAGTCATGAAAATAAAGATGAGGCACTCTCGATTACTGCTGCCTATTTGGCAAGAATAGACCTGTGTTAGAAAAAATCGGGACTCACGAGAATAATTTTCCCATGACCCTGGAGTCTTCTAAGCTTGACTCGTTTCCATCACGATTAACCATCCCAATAGGCAAACGTTCAGAAGAAAAATTACCTGAGTCATGAAAATAGAGATGGGTCATTCTCGATTACTGCTGCATATTTGAAAAGAATAGACCTCTGTTAGAAAAAATCAGCACTCACGAGAATAATTTTCCTATGACCCTGGAATCTTCTAAACTTGTCTCGTCTTCATCACGGTTAACCATCTCAATATGCAAACATCCAGAAGAAAAATTATGTGAGTAGTGAAAATAGAGATGGGGCATTTTCGATTACGGTTACATATTGGGAAAGAATAAACCTCTGTTAGAAAAAATCAGCACTCGCGAGAAGAATTTTCAAATGATCTACTTAACTCATCCTCAACACGATTAACCATCCCAATTTGAAAACGTCCCGAAAATAAATTATGTGATCATGAAAATAGAAATGGGGCAGTTATCGAGTACTGTTACATATTTGAAAGAATTGATCTGTTAGAAAAAATGAGCACTCACGAGAATAATTTTCCATGGCCCTATGTAATCTTCTAAACCTGACTCATCCTAATCAGGATTTCCATCCCAGTATGCAAACGTTCAGAAGAAAAATCATGGATCATGAAAAGTGAGATGGGGCGTTATCTATTACTGTTACATATCGGAAAGAATCCATACCTCTATTAGAAAAAATTACGGTTTCTTTTGATTTAAAACAGACTCCTTTTATTTCCTTCTCAAGGAAATATCTACTTGCTTATAGCTATCTATAATATATTAAATAAAGTACAAATTAAAACTTCAATAAAGTAAATGATAATAATGTTTCAGGTGATTCCAAGAGAGCAATGGATGAATACACCTCAGAGATAATGATGGGTGGTCTTAACACAATCGTAGTCCACAACACCTGCGAAGATTCGCTTTTGGCCACTCCGATCATTCTGGACTTGGTAATTCTAGCCGAGCTGTATTCCAGAATCGAAATCAAACGTAAAGGAGAGAGTGACAGCGAATACTGCAAAATGCACCCCGTCTTGTCAGTGCTATCGTACCTCTGCAAAGCACCGTTGGTCCCCGAAGGGACCCCGGTTGTGAATTCCCTGTTCAAACAGAGAGCTTGCATTGAGAATCTCATGAGGGCCTGCATCGGCTTGGCCCCCGATTCAAATCTCCTGCTGGAGCACAAAGTGCCGTTTTTGATGGAAGAGAATCCGATAGTAGAGCCGACTCCTAAGAAGATCAAGATCCAAAACGGAGGCGGAATCATTGAAAATAATATTTAGGATTTTCGATGACTGATAAGGTAATATTATAAAGAAAAGAAAAGTACTGAATACTTTTATGGATATTTTTTGTATCGATTTATACGAAACGAAAAACATCGTTAAATAAATATTCTTATTTATATTTTTATGTGAAGTGAAGTAAGATTATTATATGATGAGCATCGCTCATTTGTTTAGATACTTTAAAGCTTATATCAGTTGCTTTATTACTTTATGTTATAATATAATGAGAACTTAACTGCAATATATTGATGGTAATATTATGAGGAGTCAAAATGCAATAAATAATCATGCATGTCCCTGTAGTGTTGCATAGTTTCTAAGTTCAAAGATAACAATTTTATTGCAATTCTTATTGTCAAAAAGACCTTCTATTTTTGAGCAAAATAAATTTGTCAGTGCAATAATAAATATTTAAAAAGTGGCCACCGGTCGAGTAAACTGATACTTTTATTGCGAGCACCGGGACTACTCCAGTTTTTGCAATCAAAAAGATTACCTATTGTAAAAAAAAAACTTCCCCCACTACGACCTTTTGTTCTAAATCATCCTGTATAGAAAAATCTGATAATATAAGGCGAAAATACAAATAAAAGATGTGCAACCTCTGGTCTGTGATTTGTCTATCTTTCATATCAAGAAATGGCCCTCACTTTTCCATGAAAAAATACCAAAATATTTTATGAAAGTATAGTTGAATGGTAAAATATATCTTATTTATTTTTTTAATAGCCTCCTAGTAAGTGTACCTACTGTTTTGTTCTAAGCAAAAATGTCTCATGTTGTAGTTGTGTTGTGTTTCTCAAAATAAAAATTATGACATAATCCGTGCCTTATTTTCTCAAATTGTTTATCAATCTTATCAGGATCTTTGCCATCACGTCTACAAACATTTCGTCTACAGCTGTGGTAGACATCATCAGCGGTTCAATGGGCGTAGATGAAGCTTCTAGTCTTCACATTCGCAGCACACTCTTTTTTTACTCTAAACCGTGACTGACGAAACATTGAGAGCAAACCTCCTAAGGACTAAACAACCGGTAGTCAATGTAATGATCTCAATTATTGTTAATCTCTTTCAATTCGATTATAGCTTTGTGTTAATTAATAATATTTAATTAAATTGATAGTACAAATAAATGATTATTTGAACATAAATATTATTTAGTATTGTGTCAATTTTTTTTATTGGGTGTTTTTATATTATATTTGTACTAATTTAGATATTATCACTATAATACATGGACGAAAACTTCTATTTAAATAATTCAATTACTTAATCTGTAATTATTTGGACACAATCGTCTCTTGATATTATTATTTTTACTTGAAAAAATATATTATGTATTTGGTTTAAATTTACAATTATTTTTGAGGAAGGGTCTTTATATTAATTATAAGAAATCCCAAAAAGACCAGATGATATCCCTAATTTTGTCATTCACTTTTTACAAATTTATTTAAACTTGTAGGTAAACTGTATACAGGATGACATGATTCGAAACGTGATAAAAAAAATATAAATTAATTTTGATGATCCTTTGTCATAGCAATTAACCTATTTTCCAGAGGAATTTGCCCTCTTAAAAAATGGCCGCCACTAGAGGCATAACCTTCACTTATTATTACAGGCCCCTGTAAGTGTAGGAGGCTCTGCTTATTATCATGATCATGATATAATCATGATAATGAGGGCAGAGACGAGACTGCAGAAGTGCTGAGTAGGACTAGGAAAAAAGTAATCTAATCTAGTCATAAGTATATAAACATCTCTGGATTAGATGCATAGATGCAAATGATAAGATGTAACAGTGGCCGAAAATAGCAGTTCGCCTTGTATTATAACAATTTATAACATAACATTCAACACTTGTAACAAAAAAAAAAGAAAAAAAGTAAAAAAACTTGCTTTTGTTTGCCTAGCCTACCCTCAAAAACAAAGATGAAGTACCTATGAGATAACATCGACTAAGCTTCTGTTTTACCTAATAAAGAAATTATTTTTCACCTAGGACTTTACTACTCACCATAGTACGTCAGCTCAGCACCACTTCACCATTTATCAAAAAATTCAACCTGATATCAATTTCAAAAACTTATTGATCCACGTAATAATAATTTAATAGATGATTGATCACATTACTTGAAAATTTTAAATTTCTTGTGCCGTTGTTTTGTTTCTCGTCTCGACTTGATCTTGGATTCTTTCTCTCTCTCTAAGACTTTAAATAAGAAGAACCGCCTCACTAGTCAGTGTCACTAGTCAGTGTCACTAGTCACTATCTGCACGTACCGCATACCGCGTTCAGCCGAACATCTGATTTGTAATACGGGTGTGACGTCACTAGGCAGGGCTAAGCGTGAACGGTTCTAAGCAAACAAACCGTTCACTTGGCCATTGTTGTCAGTTGTCGTGATTTAGTTGACGTTCACCTGGGGCCTGTTTCACAAAACACTATTTACTATTATTAATAGTAAAGCTCAATAATAAACGCTCATAATATGAGTGATTTTAAATAGTGTTTCCCAAAATAATTGTAAGAATCTACTAAGTAATAGTTTAATTAACTATTAAGAATAGTATATTTCAATTATATTAGTCGGTAAATGTTTTACAAAATTTTATATGACTATTATTAATAACTCATATTTTTGTGAAACAGGCCCCTGGTCCTGAAGTTTGAATCATTGAGGTTGTTTTCAGGCATTGGCCTGCGATCGTCATTAACTGAATTGAGAACCATATCATATTTTAGGTTTCCGTGCAACTCGAGCCGTCTGTCGGTAGTTTAATTTTTATTACTAAGAATTCCGCATTTACTGTAATCAAAAGTTTACAGTGAAATTGGCAACTCTGCAACTGTCAAATGCTTGTTTATTTGGAACCGTAACCGGTTTCCCGGACCACTGACGACGTATATGCAACTTTAACTTGAAATCATTGGACCGGTTTCATAATAAATGGTAAATCTATTTTAATTGAAAGTCACTTTAACTAAAGTAGACTTTGAATTTTAAAGTGACTTTAATTTTATTATAAAAATGGCTCTTTGAATTAAGTTAAAAATAAAGGGCCTATTTCATAATAAATAGTAAAACGAAAGCCGCTTTTACTGTAAATAAAATAAGTCATTTTAAATTAAACTATTATTAAAATCAACAATGAAAAAATGTCTAACTACCAACAGAGCGATGCGATACACATTAGCCGGAGTTGTCGCCAGAGTGTTTCATTTTATAAACGATTGTAGGGTACCTATATTACCGGCACTAACGCCTTTTTAAATTTTAAATTTAATAGTATTATTTACATTTTACTGCCATTATTATGCACAAAAATATTTTAGATATATTTTAACACGACATAATTTGAATTACGTCAAATCAAAAATGCAATAACTACAATGCGCATGTCGAGTGATGAATCAGCGGTGTCTGGAGACCAACGTTTCTTTGTTACTTCAGTGTAGTTCGATCGTCATTATCGGCAATCTATGAACGATGCGAGATTTTAGGATTTTACACTCGAGCGAACTGGTTAATTATAAACACCTCCAGAATAATTCATCACATAAAGCCATGATCCCACTACTATAAAGATAATCTCAATGTGACGTCATGATTGAGACAGCTCGATCATGACCGCTTTATATTTTGTCCGCTTTGGGCGCTTTATATTTTGGGCTTTTAATATATCGTATTGACGTCGTGCAACTTACTTTTCGCACATAATTACGTATTTATTATTCAATCATTATTAAACTACGTTTTTTACAGGTAATAAGAAGAATTTTTTTAAGTAAGAAACGATGAATCAGACAGTAAATCTAAATAAATTTTCTTTTTCTAACAGCAGATTATTTAATTTTTTAATCACTGTTAATTATGTCGAAAATTTGATTTAGTTTAATACATTGTAAATGGACATTATCAAATCATCTGAAGGGTGAGCATTGGAATTTAATTTCCATTACTTTCTGGGCAAATGCAATAATTTTTTTTCAAGCAGCGTAATCACTATCTTCAAAATGTTTGCCTCTAATTCTAGGATTTTTAACGTTAAATTTCTTATTTTGGTAATATTTTCGCAACCACTCGTCACTGAGCGATTTGTTGGTTGAAAACGCAAAATAAATAAACGGCATTTCGTATTACATAATATATGTATAGTTTTCACTTTTCTTACTGTTATTTTCTCATACACTCTAGTGCTGCACAAAATACCATTTTTATTTATTGATCCGAACACCAAACTAGAAAAACACCAAAGAATACATCAATAAAATAAATTGACAACTGTGTGGTGGTTGTCGTTGGTATTTTAATTTTACTGACGTTACTGCAACCTGCGCATGTGTATCTCTATTGAAGTAACAGCATATGCAGAATGTGATTTATGAACGCACCCCAGTGATGTAAACGGCGACTGACATGATTGACGTGACTGACGAGTGAGGACTGCGACCTCCTCGTGGAAACGTTACTTGACATGCACGTGCGTACTGCGTACCGGGGTGTCACATTTTATTTCTAACCTTATCGATTCGACAATGAGCAATGAGCATTGAATTGAATTGAAAATAATTACAAGAAAGACCAGCATTTAGACCTACCTAATTTGTGTAGAGCGGTGGATTTTTGGTAGTTAAAGTAGTTTTTTTCAATACCAAGATGACTCGTTTCGCTAGAGCAAATGGTTCCAAAGCTGATAATAGAAAAAACCCAGAGAAGGCAACACCTTGGTCAGAGATGCAAAAACAGCTCCTGGAGAAGACGTCGAACGCAGAAAACGAAAAGCTTAGGAAGAAAGCTGAAGCTCAGAGACAAGCCAACTTCAATGCTTTCCTCGAAGAGAAGAAAGCAACGGACAGCAAGAAAACGGTTTGGGCCCAGTTCCCCGGTGTATCCAAGGCTAAACAAAAAATAACGGACAAGAAGAAATTGAAGAAGAAGGCTGCCGAGTTCATCAAACAAAAGAAAGGGAAAGGGAAAAAAGAACAGAAGCAGGAGGATGAAGACGCTGCAGCCGAGCAAGATGAAATAAATGGAAGTGCGTCAGATGATGAAATCGACACTGAAGAGGTAGCCAATTTCAACGGTACTAACGGTAATGAATCCATGGAGAGCGACGATGAAATAAAATTAAACAATTCAAACGCATCAGAGTCCGATGATGAAGAAACAACCGGAAGAATTTCAAAGGAACCAGGATCTTTACTGAAAATTAAGAAGACAGAAAAAAGGAAAAACTCCTCCTCGCTCAGTGAAGATGAAGAAATGCCGGAAGAAGCCAGTTCAAAGATCCCAGAACCGATCATAAAAATTAAGAAGAAAAAACAGAGAAAACCTTCACTTAAAATAAGCGCCACCGCCAGCACCAACAGCGATGATGCAACTGAGACCGCGAAGGAGATTAAATCGAAAAAAAGCAAGAAGAATCAAGAAGTAGGTAAATCACCCAATTCAAATGAGCCTTTATCTGAAGAAAAACAACAGATGATATTAGAGAAGAAAAAAGAAAGAAGACGCAAACAGAAAGAAAAGTTGAAACTGAAGAAACAAGTGGCAAAGCAGGCATTGCAGGAGAATGGCAGTGGTGAAGTTCAGGAGAAGTCTTCAACCAATAATGAACTTGCAGCGAGTAATGTTGGTAAGAAAGATAAAAAGAAAAAACAGGAGCAAGGAAATAAAAATAATAAAAATGAAACATTCAACAAAAAACCTAAAAAGGAAGAAAGGATACATACTGACAGACCACAGAAGAGAGAATTCACACAGTTCATAAACGGGAAAGAGGTCAAACTCGCTTACTTTGACGGTTTCCCTGTAAAACAAGAAGACGCCGTGAGATTAAAACAATTGAAAAACGAAATGATTTCCAAAGGGCTACCCATGAGCGAAATTAATCGTTCTATGAAATTAGAAAGACGAAGAGCCGAAAAAGCCTTAACTAGAGAAAGGAAGAAGGTAAGGTCCTAATAAATTCTCTCTTGCTTGATTAAAAAAATGTTATGATATCCCTCAGAATTTACTCTTATTATTATTATTTGAAATTTTATTATATATCGCTGCTTCTCTTCTCCTTTACAAAACAGATATCTAACTTCCTTACACCTTTCTCTCATGGCTTCTCTAATATTCTTTTCCTGGTCCCCTCCTACACCGCTTCTAGTTGCTCCTCTTCACCTTTACGGTAAATTATTTATTTTTAAAATCTTCTCTTTAATTTCTTCTCCAAAACCTCTCTCTGGTCCTCTCATTCTTTCTTTCTCTTGTTGTTTCTCTTCACTCTGTCAAACAATTATTTAACTAATTAGTTGGTTATTGGGAGCGCAGTCGAAAAAGGATAAAATCATAAAATTGTTTCTATTTTGATAGCTTCGAGGGTTTTATTCACCTCTTCATCAGGCACTAAAATTGAACAAGATTTTTTTTAAATGAGACATGAATTACAGTAAACAATCACAAACTTACATGAAACAGTTGATTACAAGTCATAAATTTTCCTTAAAATTAACATTACAAAATCTAATATCCACGTGGGAAAATTTTTTTCCATTCTCTTGCAGTTTTCCAATTTAAGTAAAATGACTAGACAAAACTCAAAAAGAATTTCTATCTGTGATCCCTCTTTTTGAGTTTTGTCTAGTCATTTTACTTCAAATGGAAAACTGCAAGAGAATGGAAAAAATTTTTCCCACGTGGATATTAGATTTTGTAATGTTAATTTTAAGGAAAATTTATGACTTGTAATCAACTGTTTCATGTAAGTTTGTGATTGTTTACTGTAATTCATGTCTCATTTAAAAAAAATTCTTGTTCAATTTTAGTGCCTGATTAAAGAAAAGTTGTCAGAGAAAAGTGGAAACAGTTAAATAATTTGGTCACCAATTCTTGACTGAATATGTTAAATAATTAGTTTTTTCAACAACTTTTCTTTAATCCTTTTCCCGATCTTATTCTCTCTCTCTTTCTCTTTTCGTCTCTCGCTGTCTCTCTTCTCCTTTACGAACAATGACCTAATTCAGTAATTTCAATTTCCTTAAACCTTTCTCTCACAGCTTCTCCAACATTGTTCCTGGTCCTCGTACACTGTCTCTAGTTGCTCCTCTTCTCCAAAACTGTATCTAGTCCTCTTATCCTCTCTTTCTTCGACTATTGCTGCTTCTCTTCCCTCTTACAAATGATAATTTCACTTTTTTAATTTTTTTTCTGACGACACTTGTCGTTCAAATTCTTCTCCAATTTTTCTTACGCTTTTGTTGCTAACGTTCCTTTTGTTTTCTTATAATTATTATAAATTTGATTGTTACATTTAAAGTTTTATTCAAATCTTGGAACATTATTTTCTTTATCTGAACACATTTTTCGTAACAGTATGTAATTTTAATGTTTCAGGTGTGTTTCAAGTGTCGCCAATCTGGTCATGAACTTTCTGAATGTCCCGAATTAGGCAAAGAGCAATTAACTGAATCGACTTTAACCGGCGTCTGCTTTAAATGTGGTTCGACCGAACATGCTCATTACCAATGCAAAGTGGTCAAGGAACAAAAGTTCAAATACGCCACCTGCTTTGTTTGTAAGGAACAGGGACATATAGCTAGTCAGTGTAAAGAAAATGACAGAGGCTTGTATCCTAAAGGTAAGTTTGCAACTAGTGTAACTACCACCCCCCTACCCCCGATGATCGTTTAGAAAAAGCGGCCAGGACCCACCTCGTTGTGTCGTTTCTTCTTATAGCCACCCTCGGTTCTCGGATAGGGTATGCAAAAGTTCAGGAGTCAAGAAATACCTGCGTGATGAGAATTTATTACCTTAAAAAAGTAAAAAATGAAATGATATCACCTTTCATCGATTTTCAAACTCGATATCAGTTCATTCTTTACAATGAATCTTAAATTACCTTAATTAATTTCTTATTAGTTAATTTTACATCTATTTATTCAGATCTTCCAATACTGTTCCTGCAGCTGGTTTGAAAAGGACCTGCTTGAGTCATCTCAATCATCTTACTCTCTGTTTGCTTTTGGCTTTTGTGTGTGAGGGTTGTCGTAAAAATTCCTGGCCTGACAATGAATTGAATGGTTTGGTGATTTCACTTTCGCTTGTGTGTTGGCTCTACTATTGGGGGTTTCGGTGTTGCGAGATTGGGCAAGTTTTACTTTAATTTCAAGCTTGTGGTTTGACTGTTTCTCTGTTTCCTGATTTGACTAAGTCATCAATTTGCAGGTAAGCTTTACCAAGAAAAATTACCAGAACCTACAAGAGACGAAGGCAGCATCCCACTGACCTTCTCCCTCAGGCCACTCTGTTCAAGTGAACATCGGTTTTACGCGACTTACGCAATAATAAAAACACTGAAGGCACTCTCGCATTCGCGCAACTGCTGAAAGAAAATACCTTGATCTCTTTGGATCTGAGTTTACCGTAAAAGGCTATGCTCTGACATTACGGAACTCGGTTTTGTTTTGTTTTTTTGTTTGTTTTGGTTTTATTCCTTCATTTGTTCTTATTAATGTTATAAGTATGCTACTCCAACTTTTGATGTAAACCTCGATTTGTTTGAATGTTGTTGTTTTGCGTTTCTGGGAGGTTTTAGTTGTCAAAGTTCGAAAATGAGGTACAAATTGATACTTAACAAACAAACAAGAAATGAAGTTAAACTTCCCTTGGTTAGTGAGGTGACCTGTCTTTTGTTTCTGTTTCTGTTTGTTTTGGCCTTTTGTTTGTTTTTGAGACGTCTCAATTCCTTTTCTGATTGATTTTGACCTAACTCTTTGATGTTTGCAATGACTGAAATGATTTCAAGCAGACCTGTTCTTTCTGATTTGAGAGAGGGAGAAATTTGGCTACCCTGTCGATGAATTCTGAATGACTGTGCCGTCGGAACCGCTTAGGAAGATCTGTTATTATGTTACAAATAAATACAATTTTGCGAGCTTTCTTTCTACCTAATACGCTGCTGAAATAAAAAGAATTAGTTATAATTTCTAACTAAAGGATTTTTATCAGAGTAGATAATAAATACGATACAACTGTACGCTGCTGGAATAAAATGAATTAATTATAATTTCTTTACATACGCTTCTGAAAGATAAAGAATAATTATAATTTCTAACTAAGGGGATTTTTATCAGAGCGAATAAATAAATACAACACCCTTGTTTATAAAAACCTGCGGGAGCTTTCTTGGCGACGTCTTCATCGGTGCTGGTGCTAGGAATAAAGTAAGCGGCTTATTCTGCAATCGACAGGCAGATGACAAACCGGAGGAGACTCGATTCCCTATCCCTATACAACGGCGGTAGGATAATTTTAGATGAGTAAAACAAAATCAGTGGGGAGTGTATTCTCAACCCACCGGTGCCAATTAAAACAAATCAAACAACAAGAAGAGCGGAGAGTGTGTTCTCAATCCACCCGAGTCAAATTAAATAAACAAATCAAACAACAACAGCGGAGAGTGTATTCTCAATCCACCAAAATCAAATTAATTAAACAAATCAAACCAAAGAGTGGAGAGTGTATTCTCAATCCACCCGAGTCAAATAAATAAACAACAACAAGCGGAGAGTGTATTCTCAATCCACCAAAGTAAAATAAATAAACAAATTAAACAAGACAAGCGGAGAGTGTATTCTCAATCCACCAAACTCACCAAAGTATTAGAAGAATCGAAAGGAAGTGATCTACAGAAGTGATGAAAATCAAGTGTGTAGTCTGTCTGTACTGTCTGCCTGTCTGTCCCGAATCGAGCCAGCGCTGGTGTTTTATACTCACACAACCCTTTGTATCTCTATCCGTCTCTCTTCAATTCGACTGGCCGTTTCTCGCGCTACCCTTTCATGTATCACGCCCGCAGTGCGTGGTGATGGTGAAGATTCCCGCGTAGCTTTTAACCGTCGTGTAGGTGAAAGTCCAATCCATTGTTGCGGCGGTGTAAATAAAGGATTCTGGAATTCTCGCTTGCAAATGATTTTTCCTAATTAATGCCGGCTTCTCCTTAAGTTTCACTGATGAGGATTATTTTGAAGAAAAAAATGCTTGCCCTGGGGGTGGTATATTACACTAGATACATTTTTATAAAGAATGTATTTACTAATTTGCTATTTTTAAGGTGGTGCATGTAAAGAATGTGGCGATGTAAGACACTACAAGAAAGATTGCCCACAGTACCAAGCTAAGAAGAGTAAAGAAGAGGAGAGCGTTGCTGTTGATACAATCGGCAATGATAACCCTGATGATGAGGAATTCGTTAGCGAGAAGAAGAAAACCTCACCGCTTTTCACTAAGAAAGGACCCAAGGTCATAAGATATTTTAAGTAAAGTTTTCCATAACTTTTTTTTATAAGTTGATATGAAATGTTTCTTTTTAAACTTTTTAAGTTTTTTTTAATGTTTTTTTTTAAGAGAAAAAAACTGTTATGGTTAATTAATTTTGCTTAAAGAAATTATTTTGTGATATGTTATAAGTCACTAAAATAAAAAGTGAAGTGCTATAATAAGTGTTTTAATTTGAGATAGTGCAGAGTTGGTTGAGATCTATTTTGTACAGCTTTGGCTCAACTAATAATGAAAAGGATCTAATTTCTAAAAGTAATCAAACAAGTAGTTAACTCACATTATAAATACCATTCAATTTAGTAATCCATAAATTTTTCTACCTAATTTTTAATACAGATTTACCCCCCCCCCCCCCACCTTCATTCATAGATAAAAGATCATGAATATTTTCTAAAGTAGTGGTACTCAAAATATTGTTACAACTTTACCTCTTGTAGGAGTTTTAATTATTTTTTTAATTTTATCTATCTAATAAAAAAAAATTATAAAACTACATAGAAACACTTTTAATTATTATTGTCCATCATCTATAATAGATATTTTATCACCCTGCTCATAAATTTCCAGGCAGTCCAATAATAGGAAGGTGGAATGGTTTATAAATAAAACAGTCAGACTGTGATGCGATCTATTTTGGCTGCAATCTACATCCTCGTGTCAGGTACTGTAAGTAGGTGAAGTGAAGTAACAGATGGTGTTGTAAGTTGTAAGCAATTTAGTCTCTTAATTATCTGTACTTTTTCGAGATTTATATTTATATTCATAAGCGGTGTAAGCGTGTAAGATGGCTGAAAGTATTTATAAAATATTGGAAAACAATAAACTCGGCAGGTAAGCTGATTGGAATTTTTTTTATTTTTTATGTGAGAGGTAATGAACGTTTTAAAGGTTCATGGCTGCGAACAGGAAAATAAAGCAAGGAGAGACGATTTTGAAAGAAAGTCCGGTACTTTTGGGGCCTTTAGTGGATGGATGCTTGTATTGTTTCAACTGTTGTAAATTATTGAAGAACTTTGATAATATTTTTTGTGTAAAATGCAACACGGCGGTTCTTTGCACAAAAAACTGTCTAGGTAGGTACTATAATAGGACTTTGTGTTTTCTGCATAACTGCAATTATTATATTAAAGAATTGAATTTTAAGCTTCATGATTGTTGCTAATTTTTGGGTTATGTAAAAAAATTAGAGTTGGCTATGATATTTTTTAACAAGGTGGCTTCCACTTTTCTCCCCTGCCTTCAGCATTATTTTTTCTGTATTCTTGGGGTTTAGTCAAAAATATCTAATTATTGCAGTCTTTTTCTCTTAGTTTTCCTGTTTTATTAATTTGTCAAATTATTTTCCCATTTATCAAATGTCAGTGTTGATTTTCAAATCAAATTCCTCTTGTCAAATTAGTTTTCCTTTATAAGAGCTTTTCCAATGTTTATAATCGTGTCACTGCACGTAAATAGGAAAAACAATTAATATAGAGAGAAACCAATTTGACATAAAGGGGAATTGATCGACAGATAAATGACTATAGTAACTTGAAAAATAAGACAATCATTTGACAAAATATGAAAACCAAGAGAAAAATGCTGCATTACAGTTTGAAGTTTTCACTTCTGTTACCTTCTTATAGGTAATTTTAAAATTGGTAAACAGGACAACCCATACCACCTGTCCTAGGAACAGTGTTGCCAACCCGGTGAGAGAAGTCGGTAGATTTCACTGAAAAAAAAAACGCTAAGCATCAGAAAAAATCGGTAGATTCCGGAAATAAATAACCCACCCAAAATAGCCAGGTGCAGCTTTATTATACAGTACCACGGTAAAAGATACACAGGTACTCCAACGCTGCTGTGAAATTGTCCTCGAACGTGCAACGCTACTGTGCGACAGAGAAAGCGTCAAGCGGCCGATCGGTTCAGTCTAGCGCACTGTATCTACCTACAGCTGCAATGGAATGCTGTATTGTATTTTGATTATTTTTGACAATTTTCAGCCTTAATGTTCACGAGTTTTTTTATGGAAAGGAACTATGTCATTCTTCATTATAATAATTCTAGATATGATACTTGTAAGATATTTTTTCTCTATTAAATAAATACATGCCAAATATGCCAGAGAAAATGAACGCATAAACTATAGCAGCGCGTCCGTCGATAGGGAATTCTTTGAAGGTGTTTTTTAAAGAAACTCGTTACCTAATTAGTCTACATAATAATCGTTTATTGGCAATAATTATAATAAATACCTATCTACCCATCTATTGTATAGGTATAATATTTATGTATTAATCTAATAACAATTTTATGAAATAAAAAGTTGCATGCCTAGGTGTATGACATCATCTCTACAGGCTGGTCCATCACTCGTGTCCACCCCCGAAATAGAGGTTAATTTTAAAGATAAAAAATTGAAACTTTTAGGATTTGTGTAATTGATATTATATTATACCACGGAATGGTATAATCAGTTTCATAAATAAAAATTAGTTCGGGCGCCAGCGATAAAAAACTGTAATATGGTGCTAAAATGGCCGAAAAAATTCGACTTTTTTTTCAATGCATCGAGATTAATAAAATCAAAATCGCTTAAAAGAAATATCAAAAAATTAATCAGAAGGCTTTAATTAAATAAAAACAATTAAATAGCAATAACAGTTAGAACGATTGCTATTTATGGGAGATAATGAAAATATCAGTGTAATAAAACGGTAGGTCCAATAAATCTTTATGACAACAACAGTCCTAAATAAACAATCTAAACAACCATAATGGACAGTGTCGCATTATGGATTTCATGAAAAAAAGTGTATTAAAATGGTAAAATAAATATAATTATTACAAATTTATGCCCTTATCCTCCAACTTATGTAATATTACATTAATGTGATTTTATGAACTTAATATTACGATAATCATAAAACATTACAGAATTAGAGAGACGTGACAGAATAACAGTGATGTAATTTTTGTAAAACATTATTTTAAAAACAGATAGTACTCAAGGTTTGTGAGTTATTATTCCCTAATTAATACTTCCAACTACGTAATACTATTTATTTATTTATTTATTTATATTAATTATTTTTTTTAATAAAAATTACAAATAAAATTTAAGTAGATTACTCATCTAAATCAAATGTTCAAAATGGTGGCTTTGTTCAAAAAAGATATTTTTTGTTTTATGCCTAAAATACGATTTTCTACATGACGTTTCATTCGACTGTTCAACAAAGAATAACTTTTTTCAAGATCAGGCCCACTGATACTTGTACATGGCACCATTCAATGCGATTGAAGCCGCGATTCTTTTTTCTTCATTGCAGAACGTCTAATGTAACTTTTCTCTTCTTGTTTATAAAATTGTTTTATTCTCATCATTATATAAAAATATAGAGTTTGTGAGACGATAACATTTTCGTGTTCCGGACAGTTAAACTTGAAATACATTTTTTTTTCATAAACTTCCGCAACGGTTAATTCAAAAACGTCTACCAAGTTTATATTTTTAATGAGAATTTCGCGGGATAGCGTTATTGAACTGTTCTACTCTATTTGCGGGTATTTTAAATAGGGAAAACTTTTCTTTGCAGCTTTTATAACCCGAATTACAATTAGGAACACAGCATTTCCATCCCATGTTGAAATATCACGAACAACAGATCACGAAATAAAACAGAAAACTATAAAAAATCATCAAAATGCAACGAAGAGTAACGTTCAGCATATTCAGCACAGTGCACTAGACTGGGAGATCTGGGCCGTTCTGCGCGTTCTCTCTCGCACGTGAGCTGTTACAGGTTTGAGGACAGCGAGAGGCCTGCTTATAAGACGGCAGTCGGCTCACCTATACTTCTACCACCGTGTACAGTACCAAAGTATCGGCAGATACAGATAGAAATTGGTATAATATTATCTTGCAAAGTCGGTAGATCTACCGATAAATCGGTAGGGTTGGCAGCACCGCCTAGAAACCTTCCATTCACCTAGGGTTCCTGATGGGTAATAAAACGAAAAATAAATGTTTGATATTATTAAAAATATATTCCTATTATTAGAATAATTTCTACAGTGAAGTATAAATAATTTAACAATGACTATACATCGGTACGGAAATTCTGTGCAGCAACTGACATTACCAAAAAAGCAATATCAGAGCAGCGGCAAGTAGAAACTTGCGTTTCGTGGAAAATTTTCTGCTTGCCGTTTCCTTAACCACTTAAGGACCTATACAGGGTGATCCCGAAATGGCGGACACGGTATACAGGGTGTTGTAGAGGATGTTCAGAAAGACTGTAAATTTAAAACAAAAATTGTTTCCTCGTCTTCGTTACCGAGATATAGGGTGTCCTTTTTCTAAACTTTAAATCAAAACGGCAGTCAAATTTAAACAACCTCCACTGGCAAAACACATGATTTGACATAACTATTACGATAGCGTTTGCTTTTTATTTTTATTATTATCGGGAACGGAATTACAGGCATTCAAAGTTTACCTATTCCCTGAGTTCAACAAAATTTTTCAATGTGGCATCGTTGTTCAAATTCGAGCTCAACAATGCAACTAAAATAGATTTTGAATAATATTATCGGATATGTTTCCCCGCAACGATTATTATTTTGAACATTGTTGAACTTTCCATTTCATATGTTTCCATGGTAATATCTATTTGGGTATTATTGTAGATCTACACATTATTTTTTCTTTAAGAAGGGTAGTGCAGTGTTGTGACTTTTTTTTCCACAAAAGTGGTCATATCTTCTTAAGGGAGCCATACTGGAGAAAACAGTAAATAAAACTTAGAATCCTTAATCCACAATGGATGCTGTGGTGCTGTCCGTGTCCGCCATTTCAGGATCACCCTGTATGCAAATCGAAATATGCATAAAAAATTCTGTTTTTTTTTTCCAATGAATGCATAGATTATTTATGTATAATATGTATAATATATGTGTTATTGGACATTCTTAAATTCAATAATTTTTTGATCAAATATCGAAAATTTTGAAAAATGGATGGAAAAATGAAACTACTACATTCCAGTTACGTAATATTACGGTCATTTAATAAAAATAGCAAATATTCAAAATTATTATTACATTTTTATGATACGTAAGGTTTGGTAAAACATAAAAGTAACAAAACAACTAGAATGATACATTTCACCATACTATAACGAACAAAAGACAGTCAAAATTCAAATTTTGTATGATATATGCGGAATCAAGGACTTACGCACAGCCCAACATCGCAGTCTGGACATTGGTATCGTGATTCACGCCGCACTTTTTTGCCTCTGTTGTCACGCTTGTTAGCACACACCACACAAATGCGTGTAGTATTCGCTTTTTTTGCAGTAGGTGGCACATAATCTGGGAAGTGACGTTCTACCAAGCGAAGAGGGTTTGGGACAGATCGACGACGACCCCTAGACTTTGAAACTTCACTTCCGTGGGCTTCAATAATTTGTTCTATAGCTTTCATGCGAAAATCCAAGTGAGATAGTTTGCCATCACATTTGGTGCACAACACATATGCATTCCATACTGCAAACTCCACAAGGTGAAAGAATATTTTTTTGTAATATTTCTTACCCCTTTTTCTGATAATAGGGTAATCAGAGAGATGCTGATCTACACGATCGACTCCACCCATCGTAAAGTTATAGTCTTTTACAACGCAAGGTTTTTTCTTAGTTCCAGTTGGTTCACCTCTCGCTGTTACCTCAACCATATGCGTGCTGTGTACTGTTGACAAGAGACTGACATCCTTTTTGTCCCTCCACTTTGGAGCCATCACTTTTCCACGTTGATAGGTAGCAGTTTCACCTTTCTTCAGTTTTTTTTCAATAATTCTGGTGGCATTTCTTTTCTTTTCAATTTTACGGTTCCGTAGCTATCAGTTCTTTTTTTCAACAATGCGTCTGCGAGTGTTGGGCTGGTGTAAAAGTTGTCAGTTGTAAGGCAGTACCCTTTGCCAAACAAAGGTTTCATCATAGTCAACACTATTTGCGTAGAAATCGGCTGACCCACATACTCTGCATCAAAGGTTGTTCCCTTGCCAGTGTAGATTATCATACACCAAATATATCCTGTCTTAGATTCGCAAAGCAAGTACGATTTGATTCCGAACCTAGGTCTTTTTAGCGGAATAAACTGTTTCCATCCTAACCGTCCTTTGAACATCAGCAGATCAAAAATTAGCCAAATTTTACAGAGCTTTGGGCATGGATGCTGGGCAGGATCGAAGTTAATCTCATCATAAAAATGGAGGTATTTTTCAATAGTAAAAACCTTTTTCTTTTCATTAGTTTACCAAATATTGGTGTTTCGATTATATTTCTTTTTGACCAGTATTGGACAACAACTGGCTTTTTTACAAAAGACATCAGCATATTTATAGCAATAAACAAGAGCATTTCATCCTTATTCGTTGGCAGCCATGTACGGTCATTCTGTTTAGCAGCGAATTTGTTGGTTTCCTCAACAATACCCAGGAAACTTCCATCAAGAAAAAGCTTGATGAACTGCACGGGATCTAAATTGTCTTCGACATCAAAATTCAAAGAATTAGCTGATGTAAACTCAAATCTAGGAGGACCAGGTTGAGGAGAAACCATGCTAACAGGATACCATTTCCTGGCCGCACTAAGGTCATCGCAATCCTCCAGTTCTGCATCAGAGTCATCATCGCCACTACTTGCCTCACCCTCAGTAGTGGAGTCCGAACTTTCGCTATTTGACTCTAATACATAGTCTAAATCAGACTCGCTGTCGTCGGAACTCATTTTTATTCTTTATTTTACGTGTGTTTACCACCTAACAGATGCAGCGAGCAACAGCCTACCGTGTTCCAAATACAGACTGAATCCTCCCTCGTGCTTGTGCTTTGTGCTTGACTGCTTGACGCCTTGTATTGCAATACTATTAAGAAAGAACATGCGTATGCGTACCTAAGCCAGAACGCTGCCTCCCCACCACGATAATTCTCAAGCACGAGGAACAAGCTCAAACAGTCCTGTGGTACTGTAGAACGCCGCTACGAGTTAATACGGTCTTAATAAAGCCAAGCAGACTAAAAAGTAGTGTGGCCATAATATTACGGAAGCGGTATATTTTTCGCTACGAATGAAGACCGTAACATTACGGAACTAGTCGCTAAGTGGTCAAAACAGCTTTTTTAGTAATATCAGGTCACTGCACAGAATTTCCGTATCGATGTATAAATAATTTAATAATTACGTTGAATAATAGTGGCATTGAGATTTAAACAATGAACAATAATAATTATTATTACCTAAAACATTAATTAACAACAATAACATATAAGGAAAAACAGGTAATTCAAACTGTAAAGAACCTAATTATTATTAAATCAACAGAAATTTTTTTTCTGCATGTTTAAATATACAAACAAGTGAATTCTTTTGCAAGAACAGTCTTTATTAATTTGTATTTATTGGCTTGACCGGAGTGAATGGATTGATTGAAACTATTTTAAATGTCGAATTTGGTTACTTTCAAGGTGTTTTTTAGCGACACACCGATGTAAGTGAGGATGATATTCTGTATTTCAATAGTATGTAAAGAAGTAAACTATCAGATCTTTCAGATTGAATCGCAATAACCAACTCGGTGCATCGTTAAAAAAGCCTTAAATTTTAGTTTCATGTTTCGCACAAACATTTGTGCACTTCTACTTCTTTTCTGTGTACGTTTATATGTAGGGTTAAATTACATTTATTTTTTGTTTCATATGAACATTTCTCACATCTATACACTTCTGCATCCTTTGAATGTTTATACTTATAATGCCTGATAAAAGCATATTTATACATTGTTTCAAAAGAACATTCCTGGCATTTATGCATTTCAGGTTCTTTTGCATGTTTACGTTTATAATGCAGGGTCAAGTCACCTTTATATTTCGTTTCATAAGAACACTTCTGGTTCTGGCACTTGAAAACTTTTGGATGTTTTGAATGTCTAAGTTTGTAATGCCGGGTAAAATCCCCTCTATATCCAGCTTCAAAAGGACATTCCTGACATTTATACACTTCAGTTTCATTTGTATGTTTACGTTTATAATGCTGCTTTACATGACATTTCAATACATTTTCATAGGAACATTCCGCACATTTGTATAATTCCTTGGACTTTGATTGTTTCACATAGGGCAGTTTAATTCCGGTTTTGTATTCTTTACGTTTGTACTTATTAAAAAATTGTCTGTGTTCAAGTTTATAGTGCTGGACATAATCGGCTTCATTGTTTGCTTCATAAGGACAATGCAAACAGTTATACTGGCTCAGTTCTTCGTCTTTACTTTCTAAAGTGCGATTCATCACATTTTCTTCGACAGAGTCACATCGATCAAGTTCAGCTTTAACTATTTCAGCTCCGGCACTGCTGGTCCCCGCCAGCTCCCATTCTTGCAGCTTATGCTCTTCAAAATGTATTTCTTCTTTTTTAATTTTCAGGTACTCTGCTTGATCTTGATAGCAGTCCTCTTGTGAGTCTTCTAGTTGTTTTTTTATTAAACAATTCTCAAAATTGTTCAATTCAGAGGATTGGTCGCAGTCTAACTCATCAAGCTCATTTTCGCACTTCACTTCTGGGGGGAGTAAGGAGTAACCAAAATTTTCATTTTCTACTGCTTGACTTTGCATTATGTTTTCTGTTCTGCTGTCTGCTGGTTGCTGGTTGATGTTGATGTTGATTAGTTGAATGCACAGACTATCATACCTGTTGAATGTTTTAAAGCCAGCTTTTCACTTTTCTTTTCTCACTCATCATCACTATTTTTATTTTTCACTCAGTTTCTTGTTCTTCTTCTTCTTGTTCAATCGCTTATCACCCTTGTGCATTTAGCCAACTATATTATTTATGTTTTGGGTCGGTTTAATTCCCCGGCCGCATTGAGATATTTTACAAATTTTGATAGCTCATCACACCAGCACTAGCTATAAAAAAATGTTAGTAATAATTGATCAGATCCATTCAGTTTCGGCTTGTGAGGACTGAGGAGTAAGGACAGGAGACAGGACTGCAGTGCTGTTGCTCGAGCACAGAATTGCGCAAGCAATACTCCGCATGCGCATAACACGTTTTCGTGGATTTGGCCACGTCAACAAGGTGTGGGTGGTGGTGTCAGCTCAGTTGGTAGTTCAGTATACAGATTGTGACGTCAGGCGTTAGCCAGAATATATTATGGATTTGATCGTATATTTAATACTATCTATTTCTAGAGGGGGGTCTGGAGATGGAAGTAAATACCAGGGTGCAGAGCAGTGTTGGGAAAGATCATTTCTAAAAAGATCTAGATCAGATCAAAGATCATTTAAAAATTCGAGATCTAGATCAGATCATAGATCTCGAAATTGAAAATGATCTAGATCAAAGATCAGATCATCAAATAAAAGATCTGAGTTTTAGATCACTAAATTAGATCATTTTTTTTTCAACATCAATTTCAAAATTTTCATTATACCCCACAAATGTCGACTTCCACCTTCACATATTTTCAAGTGTTCTGTTAGCGCTTGGATTACTATCTCCATAGTGACGTTATGCGCAGCGCGGACGAGTTTTCACTCTCAGGCTGACATACCTTGTGTAGTTGTATGTTGTATCATGGTTTTATCTTTTATTTGTTTCATCAGTTATTTTTAGAAAATAAGGCTAGGAATTTTTTCTTTGTTCACTGTGCACCATATACACACATGCCCTTAACCAAAAATGTGTAAGGGGCAGGAACTATACTGCAGTATTTCCGTCGCAGTCCGGCTTTTGTATTTCACGCTTAATCAAGGTCGTCACGTTTCTCAAGTGTTTATTCTTTCATGCGATTCTCTGTCATTCTTTCTCACTCTCTTAGCCAAAAGCTAACATGCGATAGAAAAAGATGGGTATACTGCACTAGTGCGTGTTGCCTAAAAATATCGCGAGGTACATTATTTAATCATTGCGAGTCTTTTCCGGTAGGTTAGAGTTCAATGATCGTAAACAGTTACGTGAGATTAAATGAAGTTGACACAGACACAAAATTGTAAGATTTTGGTAAATGGCCTTCACATTATTTGTATATTTAGCCAGCTTTACTTCATTAAACTTGCATTTTTATTGAAAAATCTTTATCAATAAAAAAGATCTAGAAAAAAGATCCTAGATCGAAAAAAACTGATCTAGATCAGATCATAGATCTTTCATGTCAAAAGAATCTAGATCAGATCATAGATCTCTATATATGATCTAGATCAGTGATCTAGCTCGAAAGATCTAGATCGGTCACAACACTGGTGCAGAGATATCTTTCTATCTTTAGGTCGTCGAATGTACCTCGAGTCCTACGCGCATGTTCGAGAATTGAACACGCCTCCTACTCCTACCTACAAGCCATCCAGATTCGACTGATTTGATCACCAGACTCGTGACGCTTGCGCATAACGGGTCGAGTAGTCTTAAACAGACAGAAAGTCGCTTGCTGTCCCACTTTGTCCGTGACACTTCCACTTAAGGGCGCTAGCAATATACGAGTATTAGATATATGATCAAATTTAATCAACATAACCATAAAAAATTGTTTTGTTTGATTTTATTCGTAAGTTCCATGACTTCGATGTTCGTGCCCCGAGACCCGAGATTGAAAAAAAAAACCACCCAAGAGTTTCTATTAAACCCAGTACTAGAGTAAATTAAAACTATATAAATAAATACTAAGGATTTGTTGATTTATTAATAAAAATAAGATATAAGGCAGCACAGCTAACCAATAGATAATATAAAAATCATTTCATAAAAAGTAAGAACATTCCAAACATTATATTTCCATGATATGTTCACAATGCCTGATGGAATTACATTAAATTCTTCTCTTGTTAAGAACGATGTTTGTGCATTTTTTTATTATTTGTCTTGTCCTGAGTGATCTGATTTAAAATGTCCGACAAAGTCGCTTTTAATTTAGGTTTCATACCAACAATCGGTTCATTTGTATACTTTGATACCTTGCTAGTGCTTTCGTTTATGATGCTTGGTCAAATAAGCTTTCGTACTTGTTTCAAAAGAACATTCCTGACACTTATGCACTTCGGCCGCTTTTGTATGTACAAGTTTATAATGCCTGGTTAAATTGTGTTCGTTTCTGGTTTTAAAAGAACACTCCTGACATTTGTATAGTTCAGCTTCTTCCAGGTGTATATAATTATGCCTGGTCAGATGACTTTTATATCTCGTTTCATAAGAACATTGCTGACATTTGTGCAATTCAACTTCATCTGTATGTGAGAGTTTATAATGCTTGGCCAGATCTGATTTTATTCTTGATTCATAAGAGCATTCCTGGCATTTGTGCACTTCAGCATCTGTCGCATGTTTACGTTTACAATGCTGGGTGAAATTGCCTTTGATTTTTGTCTCGAAAGCACATTCTTCGCAGACGTACAGTTTTGCTTCTCTTGAATGTTTAGACACGATATGACTGGTCAAACAAGATTTAATTCTTGTTTCGTAAGAACAATCCACACATTTGTATATGTTGACTTCTTTCGCGTGTTTACGTGTGAAATGATTAACAGAAGCATGTTTATATCTTGTTTCAAATGAACATTCCTCGCATTTGTAAATTGCCACTTCTTCTGTATGATTAATTTTATAATGCTGCGTCAAATGACCATTATATCTTGTTTTAAATGAACATTCTTGGCATTTGTACAGTTCAGCGTCTTTCGAATGTCTATGCGTATAATGCTTGATAAAATTACTTTTTATTCTCGTTTCGTAAGAACAATCCTGACATTTGTATAGTTCAGTATCTTTTGCATGTTTTCGTTTATAATGCTTGTTCAGATAAGATTTTACCGTATTTTCATAGGAACATTCCGGACATTTGTACAATTCACTGGGTTTAGATGGTTTGACCAGAGACATGGGTTTGACAGAGTCCCTTTTAATTCCAGTTTTTACCCCGGATTTATACACGTCAAAATAATGTTTGTGTTCAAGTTTATAGTGCTGGATGTAATTAGCTTCACTGTTTGCTTCATAACGACAATGTAAACAGTTATACTGGGTCAGTTCTTCGTTTCTAATTCCTAAAGTGCGACTCATCACAGTTCTTTCATTTGAATTACACTGCTCAAGTTGAGTGCTAAATATTGCAGCTCCAGCACTGCTTGTCCCCGCCGGCTTCAATTCTTGCGGTTTATGTTCTTCGAAGTCTATCTCTTCCTTCATTTCCACATATTCTGCTTGATCTCGATAGCTGTCCTCTTGTGAGTCTTGAAGTTCCTTTTTTATGGGACACAATAGAAAAGTCTTATCGAAATTGTGTAATTTAGAAAATTGATTGCAATTTGAATCACTTTGTCCATTTTCACCTTTTATCTCTGAGACCAGTAAGGAGTAATGGAATTTATCACCTTCCATTGGCTGGGTTTCCAATAGCATTTCTTGATGTTGAATACAGCAGTCACTGGGTTCATCTAAACTCATGATTTAATTTTAAATCTTGGCTATATTTTCTTTTATGTTTACTCCCCTTAAACTTCAATTAATAATTTGCAATTTATAAATATTTTTCACCAAAAATCAAAAATATCACCAAAACTTAACAAAGAAACAACAACAGTCACTAGTTAGTAGTCAGTAGTCACTTCAGTACTGTCAGTTCAGTACTGTCACTAGTCAGTTCAACGTTCACTCGTTCACTTTCTGGTTTATTAAACAGGGTGCGTTCATAAATATTGTAACCAGTACGCTCCATGTGTAAAATCTAGCATCGTTTGTCATAATAATATTGAAATTTAATGTGATGAGTGATGTGATGATGTGCATAATAATAGTAAATAAGACTATTAAATTTAAAAAGGTGTGAATCTGACGCAGTTACAAAACCGTACACTTTTCAGTGATTATTTTCGTCTTTTTTTTCGGTCGAACCACGATCGTTCATAAAATGAGACACTCCGGACTCCGACTAATGTAAGTCATCATGTTAGGCCTGGTTGTTAGACACACAAACCTTCATTTCTATTTAAGAACGCACCCCAGCATTAAAAATAAATTAAAGAACACGATACACATATACACGGTATGCCGATTGCTGTTACTATTTTGGTTATTACTGCGCAATGACGACGTCATGTGGTTTTTTTTTTTACTTAAAGTATTAATCGCGGCGAGGTTATTGTTTATAAAATAAATGTCAAATTATATTGCTTCCATCCTTTTTGCTTGTGTTTTTCTTTGTGCTAGATCTATTATAGAAAAATCTTTATTTTTTTTCGAAAAAAGTAAAATAAAATTTTTACAATTTTTTTTTAATGTTATTGATTTTTGATATTCATGATTTTTTTGTACCAAACGACATAAAAAAACAATGGCGGCTATAAGAAAAACAAAAGTTGACAATGAAAACTCTGAGATTTAGCGGGCCTTGAAAATTTTTAAAACGGTAAATGGATAGCTGTTGCCGACTTGTGCAAGCCTACAAAGAATTATTTATTTATTCGTGACAATAAAAAAGATATGAGGAATCTCATGGTGTAATCTTAAAACCACGTGACGTCACAAGACCGGAACGCAGCCTGCGCGTCATCTATCGGCATACCGTGTATATGTGTTTCGTGTTCGTGTTAAAGAATTATTGTCTAAACCAGCTCAGTATAGTTGAAAACACTACCAACGCATGCGCATTACGCGTTCTCATTTTCATGATACAGCTAATCAAGGTATATGTCAGCATGAGACTGAAAGAAAACTATACGGCGCTGCGCATGACGTCACTATGGTGATTGTAACCCGCGCTAACGGAAGCATTGAAAATATTTCAAGGTGGAAGTCAATGTTTGTGGAATTGTAGGATGTAATGAAAAGTGCTGGTGCTTACTGTGATACAATAGAATACATTTAATAATTGCTTTTGCCTATACCAGCAAGCAGCAAGCTAATAAAAAATATATTTCTTTGCGTTTCTTCTTTCTTGCGTGATTCTCACACCCCTATTTAGCGCACAAAATACAATTTTTGCCGTCACAAAATCAGGTATACTGAAGTCAAACTAATAAAAATCGTCAACCATCGAAATAAGCTACTTAATCGAGGGATAACGTTATTTTGAGACGCATGTAGCTATCACCTGATTGACGTCACAGGCTGCGCGCTGATATACCTCGTCTCGAGGACGTCCCAATGAAAACTTATAATAGTGTTTCTAGGTCAACCTGGTCAATAATAGGTCATTGTTGGTCAGGTTTTTCCCCTGAAATTTAAAAAAATTGAAATCGTCCAGATTTAATGGTCGTTTTCTACACCTTTCAACCGTTTTCTGTGCAACAGGAAAGTCATATAAATAAAACAGAACACATGATAATATACAGAACAGATCATCTACATCTTTTAAATGTTTCGCACTATCACACTGTTGCAAAATAGCCATTCTTTTTGACTAGGTTGGGCATTTTTTAAACTTATCGTTTTTTCTATTTAAATATTTTAATAAATGGCGTGGTTTCAGCGCCATATCGTAGGTCCAGTTTTCTTTGAAAAGTTTTGAGCTTTTCATGTAGTTAGCTTTATATTAAGCTGGATAGACACATTGTTTTCCTACTCCAAATTGTCGATTTATTAATTTTTCTAAAAAATATCACTAATAAAGGTATTATAATAATATAATATTGGATTTTCCGTTAATTTCCATAATTAATTATTTATTTTTACCAAAATTATAGTTCATTTTACACACTACAAAGTAGCCTAACTACTTACTTACACTTAAAGCTTAACACTATTGTGTACTTGAACACATTCAATAATAGGCATGTATAGTTGCGGCCACCCAAATTTGAAAGGCAAAATTTAATTCAGTAATTTAGCCGGAAATTTCCATGACAACAAAAATGCATTCACATTTGGGTGTCCGGGACTGTACTTAAAAAATGAACATTAGTCATTGTCATTGATAAGATTTGAAATTGCGGACAACTTTTTAATTTTATTGTCACGCTGATAAAACATTAGTTACTTTTGCTTATTTCGATACACTATCTGTGAATGCATACGTTTATAATGCTGAGACAAATAATCATTAATTCTCGTTTCGTAAGAACATTCATGACATTTGTACACTTCCTCAGCTTCCTTTGGATGTTTATACTTATAATGTTTGGTCAAATTGCTTTTATTTTTCGTTTCATAAGAACATTCCTCACATGTATACACTTTGAATTCATTTGTATGTTTAAGTTTAAAATGCTTAGTCACGTCGGATTTAATTCGTGATTCATAAGAACATTCCTGATCCTGACATTTGTAAACTTCAGCTTCTTTTGCATGCTTTTGTTTGTAATGCTGTGTTAAATTGCCTTTAATTCTGGTTTCAAAAGAACATTCTTCGCAAACGTACTGTGTCGCTTCTTTTGAATGTTTACATATAAAATGTTGCGTCAAACAGCATTTAATTCTTGTTTCGTAAGAACAATACACACATTTGTACACTTCAGCTTCTTTTGCATGTTTACGCTTATAATGTTCAGTGAAAGCGCATTTATATCTTGTTTCGTACGAACATTCCGGACATTTGTACATATCAGCTTCTTTTGCATGTTTACATTTATAATGCTTCAACAAATTGCTCTTACATGTTGTTTCGTAAGAACATTCCCGACACTTGTAGACTTCAGTTTCATTTGTATGTTTACGTTTATAATGCTTTTTCAGGTAAGATTTCATTGTTGTTGCATATGAGCATTCCTCACATTTATATATTGCAGTACACTGTAATGTTTCAGTATCAATACTGCTTGTCCCCCTTGACTCCCATTCTGGCTTATGTTTTCCAAAGTCTACTTCTGCTTTCAATACCACATATTCTGCTTGATCTTGAGGAAAGTCCTTTTTTGAATCTTCTAGTTCATTTTTTATAGGGCACGATATATTATCGAAATTGTTAAACTTAGAGGACTGGTCGTAATTTGAATCACTTTGTCCATTTTCACATTTCAACTTGGATGCCAGTAAGGAGGGATCGAATTTATCATCTCTATCTACTGACTGGGACTGGGTTTGCAATATTTTTTCTTGGCTTGGAACATAGAAATTATCGGCTTCATTTAAACTCATAATTTTTTTTGTTAATTTCCTTTTCTTTAATTTTAATTTACAGTAGTCCCAACTCCTAAGCAATTTCCAAATCCCAAATAAAATAAAGGTAATCCTGTTGTTTAGTCTTCCAAAACAGTAAAACACCCCTCACATTCCCATTCCACTTTTTCCACTCGCGTCGCTCACAGGGTTGCTGCATTAAATCAGGTCTTTGGTCAGGGTAGGGTTTTTTTAAATGATAATTGAAGATAATGATTGTGTGAATGAATATTATTATTGTTATTGTGTTTCTGTTTGTTTATGTGAAATAAGAAATTAATTAGTGATAGTGATCAATTATTTATTATTATTATCAATATCAAATCAATCATATCAATTTATTATTTTATTGTCAGAATGCGTAACAGGTGACATATGAAAATGACAGTTATGTCATAAGACCTGCTAACATTGACATTATATGAAAGAACAAGTGACATCTAGAGTTCGGTCTTTCAACTGTACCCTGGATGCGTTCAGAGTACTTTTAACTTCAAACTCACCGTCACAGCGTAATTTCGTGATTTGTGATTCCCATTCCATTTGATACTTTAGTAGCAGTTAAATGAAATGGGTACGTTATTATTATTACGTAGGTACGCATCATCTCTTTATATATCTTATTACTCCTTCTATAGCATAGCAAATCGAGTTAAATTAGGACGCATTGTCTGACAAACGTTTAAATCATCAGCAATTCTAAAAAGATGAGCGAGAGTGAGACGGAAAACTCGTGTCTTTTGTTAATTTCCCTCACGATACACGTATACACGGTATGTCAATAAAACTGTGACTGCGCAGGCTGTGTTCAGGTCTTCTGACGTCACGTGGTTGAAAGACTACACATGAGATTGCTCATATCTTTTTTATTGTCAGAAATAAATAAATAATTTTTTGTAGGCTTGCATAAGTCGGCAACAGCTATCCATGTGACGTTTTAAAAATTTTCACGGCCAACTAAATCCCAGACTTTTGATTTGATAGTCAACTTTTGTTTTTCTTATGGCCGCCATATTGGTTTTTTATGTCGTATGGTATAATAAAAATCACGGAAACCAATAGTCAATAACATTAAAAAAAATTGCAAAAATTTCATTCTTTTTCGAAGAAAAATGAAAGTTTCATCACCGAACGACGTCGTGTGACATCGTAATATGACGTCACATTGCTTGCCTTATGGTCATTTATGACTTTCGTTTGAGAAAGATTATTTTTAATTAAATTTTGAAATTTTTTTGAATGTGATAGATTTTTGGTTTCCTTGATTTTTTAAATAAGCCCTTTACTTTTTATTGTTAGAACATCCTCTAACAATGAAATAAAAGTTTACCATTTTTAAAAAATACACGGACTTAATAACAATTTATGTGAATTTTTAGACAGTTGTAACGACGGTCATGGAAAATCTGACGTTTTTGAAGTTAAATTAGACATTCCCAACTTTTTTCCCAACTTTTTGTGAGAATGAGAATGCGCTACCCTAGTAAGCGTCAGTGTCGGTAATACAGGTTCCCTAACCAGTTTATCCATTTTCAATAATAATTCCTCTCTTATTAGTTATTTATTGCTCTTTGGTATTGTCAGATTTTGTAACAGCTGACATATATGAGAACTATGACAGTATCAGAATAGCTTTGACATTAGTTAGACGTACATGTGACAGCTAGAGTGGGGTCTTTCAAAATGTACCGCGGGTGCGTTCAGCGTTCCTTTAAGTAGTGTATAGTGCGTACTCACTGCGTAATTTGTGATACCTATTTAATACTTTAATATAGCAGTTACATGAAGTGGGTACGTCTGGTACGTTATTACATTCGTATCTATTAGTACCCACGTACCTACCTAACTTTTGTTATAATTATTTATTAAAAATTATAAATTAGTAGTTTATTTCGACTGTCCAGTTATATTATGATATTAGGAATTATTTGGGTTTGCAGTCAATTAAATCAAAGAACACTCTTTTTTCTACGTCAAGCTTTCGAATTAATTTTAATTCTTCTTCAGGACTATCTATAATATGATTAACAATATTAAATTTAGTATATAGGTGTTACAAAGATGGAAATTATATACTTACAGAATTTGAGATTAAAATTTAAAGTTTGTAAAAATTGCTAACCATAGGACTATTTTTGTATACATTCAAAGCAACTAACACCAACAAAGATAAAATTACATAACTAATGAAGTTCAATTTCAAATTCAGGCCGAAATGATAAAAAATTTTTAAAGTTTTTTCTAATCTAAATGATTGACATATAAATAATAAATTTTTTTAAAAAATTGAATAAAGATGATTTGATATCTAAAAATTATTTGTTTTTGACGACTTCATTATTATGTAAGTCCCCTATTGTTAGATAAAATTAATATTATTGTAATAACATTGAAGGAAAAAATAAAAATATCGGAAGAATCAAAACTATTTAAACTTTGGATTAAATTTAGATTATTGTAGGTTGTTTTCTTTATCAATTTACATTTATACATTTATCAATAGCATTTACACATTTTTAGTAAAAATTGATAAAGAAAACAACCTACAATAATCTAAATTTAATCCAAAGTTTAAATAGTTTTGATTCTTCCGATATTTTTATTTTTTCCTTCAATGTTATTACAATAATATTAATTTTATCTAACAATAGGGGACTTACATAATAATGAAGTCGTCAAAAACAAATAATTTTTAGATATCAAATCATCTTTATTCAATTTTTTTAAAAAATTTATTATTTATATGTCAATCATTTAGATTAGAAAAAACTTTAAAAATTTTTTATCATTTCGGCCTGAATTTGAAATTGAACTTCATTAGTTATGTAATTTTATCTTTGTTGGTGTTAGTTGCTTTGAATGTATACAAAAATAGTCCTATGGTTAGCAATTTTTACAAACTTTAAATTTTAATCTCAAATTCTGTAAGTATATAATTTCCATCTTTGTAACACCTATATACTAAATTTAATATTGTTAATCATATTATAGATAGTCCTGAAGAAGAATTAAAATTAATTCGAAAGCTTGACGTAGAAAAAAGAGTGTTCTTTGATTTAATTGACTGCAAACCCAAATAATTCCTAATATCATTATTTATTAATATCGTGTGATCCACAAAATTTTTCATCAACTATTGCCTTGAATAAAATGAAGCATGTCTGTCAGGTAAAACGCAAACAATTGGTAGGTGTGTAAGTGAACTACTCCAATCAATGATCTACAAATCATAGAAGAATAAATAAAAACACGGCTATATGTACTTACATTTTACATTGCATAATGAACTTTGTTGAGTAAAGAAACTAACCTGGAACAGTAACGACATCTGCTTAGTACCTACGTGTTGTACTGAGTTTACTAGTAATTGCAATTATTTGGCATTGGTTGTATTTCAAAGAGGATGAACAACGTGAGCTGTTGTAGGGTACCTGTATTACCGACACTGACGCTTACGAGCCCCAGTGTCAGTAATACAGTAGGTACCATAAGTCGTTGTTTCGATTATTGCTTTTCGCAATATCTTTAATATTTTAGTGAAATTTACAAAAATTGAAATTAAATATGAAACATGAGAATTTGAACTACCTACTAAAACAGTTATTTTAAAATTATTTTTTTAAATTGAGCTCAGACATGACTGCAATAGCCATCTCTCTTCCAAGGCACTATAGTTGATGAAAAATTTTGTGGATCGCACGATATTAATATCAAGCTAAAATTGATAATAAACAAAACACTATAAACTTGTTTCGCTACGCTTAAATCATCTTCAGACATGACTCTGTGATGAAGGAAACTAATAAAATTATTCCCATTTACAGATAACATAAGATTCCATTCCGAGAACGAATGCCAGTATCTCTCAAAAGGAGTTATAACCAGCGATCAACTAACAGCTAACAGCCAAATCATTACTGCAGCTCGCTTCCTCTTCTTCAAACACTACAACTCCACACTATGGCAAACCTTAATGAGTCTAGAGCCCCATTTAGAGGCCAGACGAAACACTCCCGTTTGGCGAAAGTGCAAAGTTTGCATAGAAGACATCTTGAAAGAATTTAACGTTCTCTCTAACGAAGACTTGGCAACCCAAACCGTGCAGAAGATCTGCGGTATATTGGATGTGAACACTTTCGAAGTTAGATCGTCTAGTAAACATATACAGCCTGCAATACATCCCGAGATGCAGTGTCTGAGAGGATTGTACCCTAAAGCAGCTCTCATGGCTCACGATTGCGTCGGAAATACACATTTAGCCGTGGATGATGATTATAATCTCGTCATACACGCTAGTGTCGACATTGAGGAAGACCAGGCGATACTTTTTAATTATTCAAGCTCTTTACAGGTACGAATCTAATAGGGGAGATCTCTTCTTAAACTTTTGTTCTTATTTATTGAAGACTGCTTGGGACATTTAATGTTATGTCTATGGTTTTTCTTTCAATTTTCTGTTTAAGAGGTTAAGCATAATCAAGTTTGCTGTCAGTGGCGCATGCGCCTTAGCGAAAGGTTTTGCTATCCTTATGTGCATCCCCGATCCACGTCGCGTGAATCTCAGAATTCGAAACCTCGCCTAAAACACATAACTAACTTAAATTATTTTGTCAGGTCAATGCGAGTTTTTTGTCCTGTCAAAATTTACTTTCTTTTTTTAATATGAGAAAGTATGCGATACAGTGTTGCCAAGTATTGCAAAAAAATCTTTGTTTTCCAAAAACTTTCTTTTTTTTTGTAACTACATCAAAAGTGCAATTATTGCAGGGAACTTTCGAAAGGCAGAGACATCTACTAGAAGGAAAATACTTCGTTTGCGACTGCAAGCGATGTCAAGATCCGACCGAAATGTCAACAGAGTTGAGCACGATGATCTGTCCCAGATGCAAGAAACCAAGCCTGCGTTCCAGTCAACCGGGCAGCAAAACGCACATTTGGAGATGCTCAGAATGTAAAAACGAGTTTAAGAATACTTTAATTAAGCTAGCACTGTTGGAGTGCAAAAGAAAGATACGAGACACAGGTAAATGCGGTGAGGTTTCATCATATTTCATGTTGTAATGTGTTGAACTCTTTGTTTTAGATCCACGCGACTTAAAAAGCATGGAAAAGTTACTGAGAAAATTTTCCTACACGTTAGGGCCTCAGCATTACCTAATTCTCGAAATGAAGCAGAATCTGGCCGGTTTATACAATTTCTCCCCTCCAAACAAACTAAACCTTTCAAGGAAGATCCAGTTATGTCAAGACCTCCACAACGCTATACAACAAATCGAGCCAGGAATTTCTAGAATGCAAGGTAAATATTGTAGACCTACAGGAACTCCCTTAACTTATTTCATGATCTATATTTTTGCTTCAGGTATTACTTTATACGAGCTAGCTCTAGCTAGTGTAAATTTGGCTCATAAGGAATATACAAGCAGAGAAATAAGTGATGAAGTCTTCTTATCGAGATTGAAATTAAATGAAGCGTCTTTAAAAGAAGCAATTAGGCTTCTATTATATGAACCTCAGAACAGCCCGGAAGGGAAATTAGCTCAGAACGCTTTGATGGAATTGAAGAGACTAAGACAATTTTTATTGGAGCTGCAGAAAGATGTAATCATGAACAATTCAAAAGTAGAAACACAAGACAATGTTAGTAATAATCATAATAATAGACGAAGAAGGAAGAAACAGAAATGATTCCACGTATACCTAAATGAAAAATAATGAATTGATTGTTTAATAAAAATTGTTAAAAAACAAGCAAAAGGTTTTATTATTTTATTTAATAATAAGCTTTAATACAAAAATTAAGCAGTTTCCACCAATAAATCTAGATTATCTTTCAAATGTTGTGCTGCTGCAACCGCCGTTACCCCTAACTGACCTTCAATGGTAGTTTCAGGCTCATTTTTCAAAATATCAGCCGCTTCTTCCAATATCTTCAAAGCTTCTTGCAATTTCTTCTTGAAGTCTTCTTTACTGATGCAGTCAGCCGTATACTGATTCTTCGCGAGGACCATTAAAGGAGCATGCAATTCGTATAAAGTTATACCTGCAAAAACAATACAAATTATAAAAAAACAATCAAACAATATATAGGCACAAAAAGTGAGCCTTGAGGTACTCCAAAGTGATTTTTCATTCACCATGGGGTATTCTCGATTAGTCAGACCACATAATATTAGACTAACAAGAGCAACACCATAGTTCCAAATATAGTGAACCTCTAGACACTCTAAAACGATTTTCACTCACCTCTTATCCTCGTGTGACCAGGCTCCACGACATTGATCACATCTAAAAGTTGATTGCAAAGTTCAACTTTTCGTTCTAAAACAATATCAGGGAGATCCTCCAGGGTGTACCCTTCAACTTTACCGTAAAGCTGAGTAAGAGCAGACTTTAAAATGGTCATGTAAGCGTTCTTAGGGTGGAGAACCGATCTGTATTTCTTGAAGATGGTCTCCCTCGCTTCTATAGCATCGCCTTCGATCGTGAAGTCGATGGATTCTATTTCAGTCTGGATGGTCGCAAATACCTTTCGGACGGCTATACCACTGGTCTTGAATTCGCAGTGAGTGCACTTCCATTCAGCTGCGTCGTCTGGATTTAAATCGTTTGCATTATTAATATTCCAACATTCAATAAAGTGGATTGGACTTACCGAGAGGGTTTGTTGACATGATGACACCGTTGTCGCATTTGTTACATTTGAGGGTACTCAGGTGTGTGCCGAGTTCGGTTTTGTCCTCGCATCGCTTGCACTTGCAGTCAAAATATTTGCTCTCTCTTAGAAATTCTCGCCTCACCAAAGTGGGATAGAGAGAGTAAGTGTAGCTGCTGAAGAGTTCTTCGTCTTTTTTGACATTAACTGCTGCTCTTACCGTAACACTGAAAAGAGAAGCCATTAACAAACATGAAAAAAGCGACAGTTTCCAATTAGAGTCTTGAAGTACACCAACTTACCAGTAATCGTTTTGATCTCCAGTTCCTAAAGGACTGATCGCATGACTAATATTTGACACGCAACTATGTGAAAGAATCGCCAACTTCGGATACAAACACCTGATCATGTACCCCGAAACTGTCCTGGATTCAAAAGCGTTGACGTCCAGGATCCCGCACACTTTCTGAATCAACTCTTCAGGAAACTTTTCCAACTTCAACGGTCCCCTGAGATAATCAACGACGTTCACTTTAATGAACTCCCAGATCGGTTTACCCTTTCTTGCATCGTCGTGAGACTGCATGGGCTCGATCTCTTCTTGCCATCTCTTTGGATCTTTCTCCTTAGCTAGAAGAACTCTGGATGGGAATAATTTCTGATTAACGTCCCGCAATCGAATCGAATTGGGAGTGTTATTTGAGCTTACCTCAAAGGTGTTACGCATTCGTATTGCAGACAGACATCACTGGGGTCTGTTACTGGCTGGAATTTCACCCCGGCGGAAGAAAATACTTGACATTCTGCGTCGCGATGAGCCGGTAAAGCTTCACAATCTGGGCCACAAACGGGCCAGCTGCATTTGGTACATAATACTGAACAGTCTACGGGGGTGTAGCATCCCAGACATAAAGGTGGCGTATCTAATAGAAATAAAGGAACGATCAAATTTAAGCAATTTATTTAATGTATTATACAATCTGGCTTTAATGTTAGATTTCTATTGATTATTAGAAAAATAAGATAATAAGTAAATAATGTATTTAACATAGAAGCCAGATTGTTCTATAACTTCAATAAATTTGTTAAGGCGTTAAAGGGTTAATTATAAAGGGAAGAAAAAACGTATGTACCAGGTTTGGGACCATAGGCGAAAGGTTTTTCAGAAAATATTACACTCCCAGCTTTCAGGTCCTCACTTGCGACCGCATACCGTCCAACTTCTTCATTGGTTTTTATCGAGAATAAAACCTGTAATTAAAAATTTCTTGAAATTTTCAAATGAGATGTTTCGTCCAAAAACATTACAAAAAGAAGCTATAACTTCATAGGTAAAATTTCAATTGTTTCTATTATTTGATCGGAACACATCTGTGATATCTGATATGGCAAACTGACGAGCCTTTATAAAAGCGAAACATGGCGTATCTTTAGTTTTATTTAGACTTATATATTTTTATCGATGGGAGCGAGTATAGAAGAATTCTTTTGCCATTAATAAACAAAACTTTCATTGATGTAATTGATTGTAATTTTTTTAACTCACAATTTTATTATTGTTAAACACTGTGTATAGAGTGTAGAGAATTGAATTTGCTACACTAAATGGCATATGAAACCGGCGTTTCCGAGTTGGGCCTAATTACCTGCGTGACCCTTCGACTCTATGGGTGGTCCTATAATCCTAGAGCTCAGTTGGGCCAAGGAATTTCTAGATACCGTTGAAGCCATTGGAGATTTGGTTGATTATTATCCGAGTTATTTGTATGCTCTTGTATGGCTACGTTGCCAGATTTTGCAGAAATTCCGATTTTCTACATTCTCGTTACAATTATTATTATTGTGACGATAATAGGTACCTATAATAAGGAACGATCGAAAAATGATATAGGTATAGGGGTAATGTTGCACTTTTAGAGCGTCACCGGTAAGTCAGGTCTTTGGTCAGGGTATAGGTTTTTCTTTCATTTTAGGGACATTTGAAGGAAAAAACCAAAGACCTGGCTTATATCGATGACGCTAAAGTGCAACATTGCCATAGGTAGCCATTGGTCTGTGGGTGAAAATCACATCGACTGTTTTATTTTTATTAATACTCAGATAGTTCTTACTGAACCATTGAGTTGCAACTCTCATGGCTTCTACCATTTCACCCTCAAGCACTCCCAGCTGTGGTGACCTCGATAACAACGTTGTGTCATCAGCATACAACACACAATCACCCACATTCAGTCCGCTTTTAAGGTCATTTATGTATAATGTAAAGAGAGTTGGTCCAAGTACCGATCCCTGGGGAACCCCATGTGTTACCGGTGCAAAAGATGATGTTTTCTCATTATATTGTGTATATTGTCGTCTGTCCGTGAGATATGAATAAATAAGGATGGTACCTACCTACTACCTACTCGACTTCAATTATTAATAATAAATTGATTTGGTATACCTATCCGATCTACGCTGTTAATCTTAACTACTATATTAATCTGGCAACACTGCTAGCTATACAGTGAGTTTTTTTTAAGTGTCCCCATAGGGATTTGCATGTTAACAAATTAGACCTATGTTATTTGCTGTTTTTCTTTTTAAAACGGTTTATTTATTTAAGAAATCAATTCAATGAGCTAAGTAACTAATGTTTTATTCCTTTAAACACCAAACTTGAACAAAATACAATAAAAATCAAAAGATTATCAAGAACAATTTTATTTAATACGGTGTTCAAAATTGTCACCAAAAGCTGCTAAGCAGTATCCTAAGCGATCATTGAAATTTCTACGAGTATTTTGCAGCATTCTGACGGTAACGGAATTACAAGCCTCTATGATTCTTTCTTTCAATTCTTCGACCGTTTCAGGTTGCCCTCTTTTAAAATCATAAACCCTCGTTGCTAAGTAGCCCCACAAAAAGAAATCTAACGGTGAAATATCTGGGCTTCTAGCAGGCCATTTGTAAGGACCGCGTCGACCAATCCAGCTATGGGAAGGTTTCATTCAAAAACTCTGTAACAATGATCCCATACAGCACAGAACATTCTGAGAATATTCTATTTAGGTACAAATATACCAATTTAAGAATATTCTACCACAATATTCTTAGAATATTCATAGCATATTAACAAACGAATGAGAATATTCTATTTAAGTGACAAATATACCAACTTAAGAATATTCTTTAAAAATATTCTCAGAACATTCACAAGAATGTGCTCAGGTTAGGTTAGGAATAGTTCCTTTGTTGAGGTTGGCAACATGTGACAATAAATAAGGGACATGGGCAATGCAAACTGTTGCCAGAGGAGGAATAGCATTGTGACAATAATACTATAATAATTTAGTTTTTTGTGCGTGTGTATGTATTGTGTATTGTGTTTTTGTAATCTGAATGTGTTCATTCTGATCCATCAAACAGAAACAATAATAAGAGAATTATTGGTAAGTATCTATACATGCATCTAAAAGTGTCTTTATTACCACAAAGTTATTGAGGTTAATAAATCATTAATATAGTTGTTGTTGACATTGTACATCGCATTATCAGAATCCCGGTGGAGATTCTCATCAAAAACTTTATTGTTTACAGGCACATGCAGTAGCAAAAATACAAAAGAGCCAAACCATAGCAGATGTAGAAGTTGACTTATACCTACCTAATATAAAATTTAGGTGGTCAAGACCAAAGTTAGAAGGGGTGCAAAACAAACATGATGGATGAATAATATTATGTTTATGTTATACCTATGTTGATATTACTTTAAAATAAAATTAATACATTGTGAACTTGTTTTTCAAGCTAAATCTGTAATTAATTTAACCTAATACCCAAATGCATTTTTAACAGATTTTAGAATATACCCAGAATATACAATTGAATATTCTTTTTATGTTCTCAAAATATTCTATAAACATTCTTTTTATGTGCTCAAAATATCCTATGAACATTCATTGTTATGTTCTGAGAACGTTCTAAGAATATCTAAAACAGTCTACTTTGCATGTTCATAGAACGTTCCTAGAATATTCCAATCATCATTTGAGTACATTCTTAGAATATTCAAATATTCTTCGAGAATATTCTATGAATGTGAATAGAACATTCTTGTGCTGTATGGGATAGAGCTATGAGCTGGTGCACCATCCTGTTGAAATATTACTTCCCCAGGGAACCCTAAGTTTTCCAGTGCTGGACCAAGCTTGATTTGCAAAAGATCTAAGTACTTAATTCCATCAAGATTGCCGTCAATACAAAAAGGTCCTATCAGTCGATTGCCTAATATCCCAGCCCAGACATTTATTTTTTCGGGCCACTGGGAATGGATATTTTGTATTTTATAAGGATTTTCCCTTGCCCAAATACGGGTATTTTGTTTATTGACGCTCCCATTTAGAGTGAATGTGCTCTCGTCTGAAAATAATATCTTACTGGAAATGTTTGGATTTTGATTAATTTTTTCAATCCATAGTTCACAAAATTCCATTCTTGGAAAGTAATCACGTGGCAACAGTTTATGGATATTTCTGATTTTGTAGGACTTGTATTTCGCACTTTTTAACGCTTTAAAGCAGCTACTTCTTGAAATGCTGAAGCGTTCCGCAAGCTTATTAAGTGTAATGGAACCATCATTTTCTTCAACAGCTAAACTTACATCGACACTTGTGTTGTCTGTGACGACGGTAGGCTTCCTAGCTCGCTTTATGTGCCGAGGACACACACACCCATTTTTTGTGAAAATTATTGTAAAACTTGAGAACTGTTTTTTTATCGGGAATCGGACGATTTGGATAAGTCGCGGCAAAATTATTTACAATTTCTCTGCTGGAAACACCTGGAATGTATGCAGTTACCATTTCAATGCGTTCTGGTACAGTGTGTACACCGACATTTTTAATGAAAGTTACTTTGACAGTAATATTTATTTGTCATATGCACAACAATCTAGTTCAAAGCCAAATAACATGGAGTTTTTGTTTTACTGTGTAAATCCCTATGGGGACACTTAAAAAAAACTCACTGTATACATATATGGGCAAGGCCGCACATGTATTTCTTGCCTGTCCAGTTATGTTTCATTATCTCTTATAATCCCCTCACTTCTCGTTTATCGCTTTGTCGCCCAACTGAGCCCTGGGATTATGGAAGAACAAAATCCTTCGCCCAACTCTGTATCGCCCTATGAACCCTTGTTGCCATTTTAATTACAAGATTTTTGAGGGGTTGCCAGTGCCACATATGTCTTAGGGCTTATGATAGTAAAGCAAATGATGACAAAATTATAACAAAAATGTCCCTACAACATCAAAAATGTTCCCTTAAAAAAAATTTTTTTTTTTCGCTTTTCGCGGAAAATAACTAATTATAGAAGTAACGAAGGTGTAAATAAGTTCAAGGCAAACATTTCTGTACAGGGTGGTCCATCACTTATAAGTCTACCCCCGAAATAGAGGTTGATTTTAGAGATAAGAAATTTAAACTTTGAGAATTTGTGTAATTAATAAAGGACCACAGTGTGTGTTTTCGTTCGCGGGCACTATGCAACGATAAAAAAACCTGTAATTTAGTGATACAGTGGCGAAAAAAATTCAGTTTTCTTCAATACATCGCTAGAAATCGATTAATAAAATCAAAATCGCTGAAAAAAAAAAAAAACTAATTACAATAATAAGGCTTTAATTAAATAAAATACATATAAAAATATGCAAATGACGGGTACATATAATGATTGATTTATGATGTGTGTAATAAAGTGATCAATATAATCTGAAAAGGGTAGGAATCATAAATTCTTGAGTAACTGAGTAGATAAAATTTACATTGTATCCTAGCCTAGCATTAATGGCATATTATACCCCGTGTGAATTTGCACTACACTACAATTTACTCCGTTTACTCAAGAATTTATGGTACCTATCCTTTTGAGATTATTGGTCACTTTTATTACTTCCATAATTATATCCTTATTGTAATTAGTTTTTTGATATTTCTTTTCAGCGATTTTGGTTTTATTAATCGATTTCTACCCCGATGTATGGAAGAAAACTCGATTTTGTTTATCGAAGTTTTATCATTAAAAACAGTTTTTTTACATTACAGTTACCTAGCGCCCAAAGGGAAAAAATTAATGAAACTGTTTAATTATGAACTGCGAGAAGTTCCCATTTTTTATCTTTAAAATTAACGGGGGTGTGATAATGGACCATCCTGTATGTTATTATGTCTTAAAAAGACTACTGTTAAGTTAACTTTAACTAACAAAAAGTTGATGAAATTCGAATCATCGTGCATCTTAACTTAATTTTAATTGAAAAGAAGATATTGTTAATTAAACTCTGACTGAACGATTTGTCTCACTAATCTCGAACAGTCAAAAAAATTGTTTATCAATTTATTTCTAAGAATATTATAATTACGATTTAGAATTTACGCCTACCTTGTCACAGGCTGTCATTGTCATGCTTTGATATCAACAGAAAAAAAGTTTTTCTCTTGAAAATGTAAATTCACTTTCACTAATTTGCTCCACGACACCTACTGCGCTGAATATAACTTTCGGTTATTTATAAAGTGCATCATATCGTCCAGATATTTCTCGTACTTCATTCTTGGCAAGAACTTAATGGGTCAACAATGGTCTAGAACGATTTAAAAATATCCCGTAGGAACCTATAAATATTTACTACGATGTTTATTCGAAATAATAATATACTGGGTGACCTTTTTAAAAGTTTCCATTGGCTCTTTAAAATGAGAAAATAAATAAAAAATCTCAAAAACAAAAACCTGTTATTTGGGTAATTGGAAGCGGAGAAAAAATAAAATAGTAAAGGATTCACCCTCGCCAATCCTTTGAAACTCCATCTCAATTTATTATGCGAAAATTTAAATAGCAACCCCCTTCAATACTTTGTGATAGATAAATGATTGGAAATCCCTTGAAAAATAGGTTTCAATAAATAATAACAATATTATGTTAAGTTTCCAGACAAAACGGACCAATGTACAGGGTGAACATTTTAACTTGCCATTGATATCTTTAAAACAATAGAAGATATCGAAAATTGTGAAAAATCGTTTGGGCAATGCGGAAGGGGTACTATAAAATCAATTAGTAAATGACTCACCCTCACCAACACTTTATTTCTTTTTATTGCGCGATTGCCCAAAACAAAACGCATTATTGTTAACTCCAAGCCACCATCAAGATGTGGAAGACCATGAATTTGACATGAGAAGCGCGATGAAGCTCCAAGGAAGAAAAATCAACAGAAAAAGGTTATTCCTTTTTTCAATCGATTAGGAGTCATATATAATTAAGCGACTGATTGTCAAGAAGTTATAGGTACAAATATACCACATATGCATGGTGTCTAGCTATAATAGAGTTCTTTCTCAGATAAAGCGATTAGGCTAAAAATAATTATATTGTAAATAAATAAATAATTAATAAACTATGTCTTTAAGATAGGCTCTTAAGTTATTAAATTTAGAATCCCTTATATAAGAATGATGATTTATATCATCAATAAAGGACCGGGGATCTACCGACCATACCACCCCTGTTGCTGGAGGTATATATTACCATAAATATAACTTCTCTATTGTTTTATTAATATATTTTTAATGGAACTTTAATATCTTTATGACGACCACGATGATGAGAATGAAACTGAGAAATAATTTAATCAATGAAGCTTAAAATTACTTCCTAAAAACCGCAAAGAAGAATGAGAATCAAGGAGTCATTACCTACCGTTATGTCTCTCAAGCATTAAAATGAAAGCTGACGAAAGTGAAATTTTCCTTTTTTCGTATTATTATTTGGGTAGGTATATAAAGACTTGAGACAATGCTAAGACGTTACAGTATTATTGCTACTTCTGTGACAAAAGAATCGCCTGCAGAGTTTATTTTTTCATCATGGATCTAACCAAAATTGTAAGTGTTAACAAAATAATGTTATTGAGGGTTTAAAACCATTAATTCTGTTGAAGGTGAAATTAAATTAAATATAAATAATATTTCAGGGAAGCACAATTTTATTATTTTTTGCTTTGATGGTATCTACCATGGCTGCAGTATATCCAGCTACAGTTGTTGATAACGGTAAATTATGTCAATTATTATTTAATAAATTTATATTTCAATTTATTTTTTATCTAGAACCTTCACCCTCAGAGCCGAGGGCGAAGAGAGAAGGACATCAAGGAGTGACCGGTCCCGTTCACACTTTTGTTAAAACCGATAAGCACGCTCATTTCAAATGGGGCGTTAAACATCATGTAGGACATCATTATGCTTGAGATGGTTATTGAGACATATTAAGATGAGAAATAATTCGAAAGCTTCAAATATTTCTTTGTACAAAGTTATTGATTATTTTAATTTAATGTTTTGTTATGATATTGTATAAGAACTGTTACTACAAATAATAAATTTATTAAAATTAAATTGATGAGACCATTTCTTGATTTAAAGTTACCATTATAGATAATATAATTATTGTGGTTTTCATTTATATTGTTTATTCGGAGGGGATGTGAAATAACGCTCCTTCCCATTTTTCCCGGCCCACAATGATGGATTTGTCCAAATAGTCAAAATTGCGGTGGGCGTGTGAAACTGAATTAACGAGAGCGACATTTGTAATTTTTTTAATTCGTTATTATTTTATTCAATTTTTATCAAAAAAATCCCCAAATACCTAATTTGCATTGATACGTGACTCTACTACGTATCTAATTTAGATGTGGTGTGAGTTGCGGTGACCTATATTATGACCTCATCCGGCGTTTTTATCAAATGTTTTAGAATTTCATAGATACTCTCCAAATTACGTCATAGATGTACCTAGCAGCAAAAATGAACTACAAAAATACTGGTAGGTCAAACAAATAACGTCAAATATGTCAAGTCACTTGTCAAATGTTAACTTCAAGCTTCAATATAATTTAAATTAAAAAAAAATACAAAGTCAACAAACTTTTATTTTATAATATATTAAATTTATTAATATTAATAATAGAATTACTTGTAAATTGCACAAATAAATTGTAATAATTTATATTTACGATTTTAGAAAATCTTACAGAAACAAGTGTTTAATATAAATTTAATCAATGAACGTTTTTGAACAATTCTTGCTAAAATTATACCACCTTGCACAATAACAATAATGCACATCAGTATCTACAAGGTTCAATCAATATTTTATTATTTAGTTCTTTAATACAAACACACATTTATCAACTTACGTGTACTTCACTGAACGGTGGATAAAACTTCCATCACTATTCAAACCGTCCTATCTTCGATTTCCTCATTAGAAGTTGAGCAGGTGCCTGTGAGAAAGAAGACTTTCCCCAGGATGTCCAATCTACTAGACCATGCGATAATCGGAACAATTTTCAGTACGCTTTTCATCATTTACCAGTATTCCTTTCACAGAATTGAGGAAGGACATGTCGGTGTATATTACAGGGTTAGTTTACCTTGCAATTATTATTACAAACAACTATGTATATTATATATTATAATCAATTACAGGGGGGCGCTTTATTACCAGTTACAAGTTCACCAGGATATCACATGATGGTTCCTTTTTTAACCAGCTTCCGATCTATGCAGGTAAGGTTTTGTTATTTCAAAATTAATTATAACGATTCGTTAAGAAAGTTATAACGACTGGATGAAAGAATCATATCAGTGAATCATTATTTCCATATCATTTCATCCTTCATGCTGATACTTTTGGATCTTGATGGGCTTATTAAAAATTATGAATAAGTTTGTTACACATTTTTGTAATCGTGTCAGACTAACCTATGCTGTTTAGACCCCTTATTGAATCGCGTTCAGTTTAATTTCAAGTTGCTCATTCTTTCATGTATATGAGAAATTGCTTTCTAAAAGAAAAAAATACACGGGTTTCTTCACTGTGTTAGTTCTACCTCTTGGAATCTCTACTTGGAATCTTAATCCTTATTAACTACATATATCCTAAAATTAATGAGTCAGTCATTTAACGATTTTATATAAGTATAGATAAGCTATTATAACGAAGGATTAAGAAAGATAAAAAGTGCAGGATAGGAAGTTGTATATTACAAATGAATCTGGCAACATCAACACAGCCGCCTTTATATGCCCGAGCCCGAGATCATCAATTTCAAGCTGGAAATGCCCAGAAATGAGGGGTCTAAACAATAATCTACTCATCTTTATCTGATTATTGAATTTATTTTCAGGTCACATTACAAACTGATGAAATAAAGAATGTCCCCTGTGGTACAAGCGGTGGCGTAATGATATATTTCGATAGAATTGAAGTGGTAAATCACTTGAACGCTAACAGTGGTAAGAAAACTTATTCTGGCTCCAGTCAAGCTCGATTGTATTTTTAATTTACATTTACATCCACATAACAGAGGGCAATAGAATAGAATATTTCAGAACATTCTGAAACATTCTAGAACATTCTAAAACACTCCAGAACATTTTAGATAAACCTCAAATCTTCCAGAACAGTATACAGTATTATAAAACATGAAAAACTGGAATATTTCAAAACTTCAAAAAACATTCTGGGCAATTTTATAACAAATCAAAACATTCTAGAATATTCTGAGCCATTTTAAAACATTCTGGGACATTCAAGACTATTTAGAAATACCTCCGAATACTGAACATTCTAGAATACTAAGTAATATTTTAAAACGATCCAGATATTCTATAAAATTGTAGAACATTGTATTAGAATCATTCCAGAACATTCTAGAACGTCTTGGAATATGCTAGAACATTCTGGAACATTATCGAACGCTCCAGAATATTCTAGATGAACATTGAACCTTCCAAAATAGTATACAGTATTATAAAACATGAAACACTGGAATATCTCAAAATATTCTAGAACATTCCGGGCGATTCTATATCTATTATATAAATTACAGAATATTATAGAATTAAAAAAAATTCTGGGCCATTCGATTTTTAGAAACATTCTGTAACATCCTGGAATACTGAACATTCCAGAATATTCAGGAGCATTTTAGAATAATCCAGAATATTCTATAAAATTGTAGAACATTGTATCAGAATCATTCCAGGACATTCTGGAACATTCTAGAACAATTTCTAGTAATTAATTAATTATATTACATAATAATATAATAACATTATAGAAAAAATAGAGAATTTTGTACATTCTACAACATTATTGTATTCCAGAACATTCTAGAAGATTATAGTTGGACATTCGAGAACATTCTTGGTAGTTGTGGACCATTTTAGAACATTCTAGAACATTCCACAAGATTCTGGAATATTGTAGAGCAAACGGAAACATTCTGAAACACTCTTGGACAAACCATTCCAGAATATTCCGTGACATTCTAGACATTCTTGAATGTTCCCTAATTATAGAACATTCTCAAACATTCTAGAACATTTTCAATAATGTTGTATTCTTAAGCGTATTTCAACATTGTGGAACATTCTGTATGCATTTTTGGGCCTAGCACGAAAACCGCGAGAACCTTCTAGAGCATTACGGCACCAAAACCTTGATATATTGGGGATGAAGAATTACCATACCATAAATGTCATAGAACCCACATGGGGCTGAGAAAAACCACACTAACTATTATTGATTAGACACATCCGTATCTCCAAATCCAACCCCTGTAGTTCTAAACCAAAAGCTTCTTCTATGTGGGATGAAGGGCTACCATATACTATACAACCCACATTGGGCTGCTGGGGGCGGGAAGGGCGGCTACGTATATTGAGTAAAACACTTTCATGTTGACTTACGTTTGAAAAAAAAAAGACAAGAAAAAGTAATGCCTGTGCAATAACTCTTCTTCTTTTCCATTTTAGTTTTAGATATAGTAAGAAACTACACTGCTGATTATGACAAGACTCTCATTTTCAATAAAATCCACCACGAATTGAATCAATTCTGCAGCATACACACGCTCCACGAAGTGTACATCGACCTATTTGATCAGATTGACGAAAACCTGAAGCTGGCGCTACAGCGAGATCTCTTAGAAATGGCGGACGGTCTCACCATTCAAGCGGTCCGTGTGACGAAACCGAAAATTCCAGAAATAATCCGTAAGAACTATGAGCTCATGGAGGGAGAGAAGACCAAACTGTTGATCTCTACACAGCATCAGAAGGTTTGCTGGAATATTTAAATGTTTCCCCCAGATATGTTTTTCTTTTTTTTTGTAACAGTTTTGTAAAAAGAATTTCAATTACATACTTAATTGTTTCACATAAATCGAAAATAGATAAAATAGATACATTCTTGAAAGTAATTTCTTTTCCAGGTGGTGGAAAAAGATGCAGAAACGGAAAGAAAGCGCGCGATTATCGAAGCGCAAAAAGAAGCTCAGGTTGCGAAAATCCAGTACGAGCAGAAAATCATGGAGAAAGAATCGCTCCAAAGAATGGCTCAAATCGAAGACGAAATGCACCTGGCGAGGCAGAGGAGTCATGCAGACGCCGAGTTTTATAAACACCAGCAGCAGGCCGAAGTTAATAAGCTGCTTTACACGAGGGAGTTTCTCGAACTGAAGAAGTACGAGTCTTTGGCTGTTAACAGTAAAGTTTATTTTGGCACGGAAATCCCTCAGACTTTTTTGACGAGCACTTGTCCGACGGCCGTTAGTGGTAGTTTACAGGATAAACTACGAAATCCGGAAAGCTGAGAATAGATTGGACGTTTTTTACGTGCTTATCCTTCTTGACTAATAAGGAGTGTTGCTTGTTGTTTTATGAATTGTTTGTTTCAGATTAAGTTTGATTTTCTTACTTAAGAAGATATGAAAAGTAAGAATTTCATTTTGTTTAATTGAGTAATAATATATTGTGATATAGCTTAATGTATTTGAAATATAAAATTGTTTGTGTTTCTTTTTATACATTCGTTGTTTCATTTGTTCCCAATTTTTAAGAGCCCAATTAGTTTAAAATTTTTTTTTTTTTTAAATATTGGAAACTCATTTTTGAAGTCATAAAGAAGGAATTGATTCCTAACTATTGATAACAGACTGCATCTCTAAAAAAGATCAAACTCCTAATAAATAGAGCAATGAATGCAGGTCCTATGAGTATAAAGCACATAAAGTGCAATTACTAGCCTGTTAAATGGGATCGGAACAGTTCAACAGTTGTCATACTGGCAGTGCCAGAAACTCAATCGAGAGAGCTTCCATCCAAACAACAACAGAGCCACCAGAGTACCAGAACAAGCACAGACACGTGTTTCGCCCTATTGGAGCTCATCAGTGTGCTGCATCTGGAGTAATCCGAGGATGTTGTCGATTGTCTGAAAGCCCTCCAGGTTTTAAGCAAACCAGTTACACGATTCTCCGTGCGGTTTAAGCAGAGTGACATCTAGCGATCAGTCTGAAGAACTAATCGTGAGTTCACTTCAAGATTTATTGTAGTTTCAGACACCACAATAGATTGTTCTATTCTGTGATTTTAGCGTATTTGTTTCATTAGTCCCGTCCTAAATGATCGTAATTCTTGTTGCGTCGCGGTCGTTAATAGCTCAATGGTGTCGGTGCCAGCCCACCACCAGATGGCAGAAATTCAAAAAATAATAAGTCGATAATTAATCGTAATTGATATGGAACAGGTGTTATGTTATGATCTATAAATTGTAAACACCGGTTGGCTGTTCCAAAACAAATGATATTTGTGTACTATTTATAGCAATATATTTACTATTCAAAAGCAATTGTAGGACAGAAATAGCTAAAAATTCTATTTAAAATTGAAAAATTAAATTGGGCGCGCAAGAGTAGTTCAAATGTCTCAGGGTGACGTCAAACGTAACGTCAAAACTAAATGTCAGTGCCAATTAATCAATCAATCATGTGACAGTTGTTGGATTGAAAATGAAATGAAAAATGAAACGGCAATTTATTTATTATTTGTTGCTTTCATGCAGATACCAAATAAATAATCCTGTCTACAAATTAATAAATAATTCATCAGCTGAAAAATAGCTTACAGGTAAATGTAAATGAATTACATAAACAATTACAAAACGAACGCTGAGAAGTGAACCAGTAGTGTTATTAGTGTAATTTCCTGCTATTTGAATTACTCGCCTTCATTTTTTTGGAGATCATCTTGCTTGCAGGTAAAAATTACTGTTTAGTTTAATGTTTATCCTTGTATTTTTTTGCCATTTTCAAGTTTAATGGCTTTATGAGTGATTTTTATGATTCACGGAGATAATTATTGTAATTTTACCTCGATTTTAAAGGAGAAGAGATCGAAGGCTGCCCAGAAAAGCAGCCAAACAATGACCCGTTCTGGTAGAACTTGCATCAAGAATTACTAGAATATGATGGTAAATAAATCAGCGTTTTCGTGATTAAAAGTGATGCTGGATAAATCTTTATTATTCTAGGTGATGTCGTAATTATTCGCAATAAATAAATAAATAAACAGAAAATGGAATCGGGCGCTGAAGGTTCAAGTACATTCGGTTCCAGTCAACCGGAATAGTAAGTAGCGTTGTTATTAACAATTAATCAGCCCTTTTACACGCCAATTTGATAACCTCCGTTGTTTATTAACTGATAATCTCAAGAGGTTACCTTCAGTGGTCATTGGTCACAATGAAAGAACCAGAAGTGAAGATATTATTTATCATAATGGCCTCATTAAACCTTGACATTTTAAAAGATTTCAATGTAAATCAAAATGTAAATACAAAAAAGTGATTAATTATTATGACTCATAGTACCTAATTAAGTAATACTTCCTTATAATGCAACTTTTTTTAATCGTAGTTGATTTTTTTCAGCCGGTGGCTCCTGCGCTGCCCGAGTCAAAACTCCCTAGACGAAAGCTCCCAGAAGCAAATACCACGAAATAATGGCAAAGAAAAACCACCCTATAGAAATAATCAACACACGCAGAAGGCTTTCGATTTTATGAATGCTATGCGAATGTGAGTATTAGCAGGGTGTTAATGTTAGCTTGGAGAACTTACCATCACTAATCACTAATTATTTAATTACTGCTTATGTTATGTTTAATAATAATGCAATGCAGTGTCAGATTCTGTAATAAAATTATTGGTTTCTTGAATTTTCAAGATAAGAATAATTGCCTTTAATTATTAATACAAAAAAGGGTAAATGTTAAGGAGATGGGCCACTCGCATTGACTTCCGATTTTTACACTATTCAGTTGCGATTTTTATGTAGTTTCACATTTTGAAGGTGTTTTTTCCCGGTGTTATCCCAACAAACTTACGGGACCGTGGAGCGAATAGGGGTGCTGGGTGGGTAAAATACACGCACTAGATTCTATTTTCGCTAGTTGCTAGCACTTCTATTAAGGTCACTTTAAAACTAAGGTCACTTTTCTCTAACAGAGAGACGCTTCGTTAAGGTCATCCGAGCAGAAAGGCATCACCGCTTGCAGATAGCTTCCTCAGTCCGTCCCTGTCACCGTTTAAATTTCAATGCGTACCGTTGCGCATAATATTGCACAATATTACATCTTTTTGTGGTAGCCTACTTCCCCTTGTCCCCCCCCCCCCCCCTATCCTACCTCATTTCCCCTCCCATTGTTATCTCCCTTCCCAAGCAAAAGAATACAGTGCATTACGAGAACGATTTACGCATTTATGGAAAATTAATTATACACTCACCTAATGTACATAATTCCATAATATTCCGGTTACACCAGTTGACAATTTGTTAGGGCAAGGAAAAACTGTCCCGCTCGTCCGCAAACAAAACATACCCCGCTCCATCACTTATCTCACACCCCGTACACGTATTATAATCGCACTGCTTTTTTTTCGTTTTGATAAGTAGATACGATCGCGCCCTTCGACCTCCAACTTTAAACTATCACTTTCCGATACGATTGCGAGTCTCTATTAAAAGGCACAAATGGAAATGTGAACGTATTTTAATGTAGACCGTATATAAAAGGAAAGGTGAACAATCGTAAATATTATGAATATAAAATGATCCGCGGGGAAGTCCCTGCCTGCCTACGAGCGTTCACGTCGTTCAATGAGCCAGGCCAACTTTAAACTAACTCTTTCCGAATTCCGATACTATCGCGACGGTTTTACCCCTACGCTGGCCCCCCTCCACTGTGTTGAATGTTTCGTTCGATCTCGATTCATATTTGTTTATTTACGTGTTCGAATTTATTCCCATTTATTTCAAGGGTCGCCTTCCGCTTCCCATTACCCATTCCAGCGTTGGGTCGCCGTCTAACTCAATGGCCTTGACGCAACCTGCATCCTCCGGCGATGTCAGTGACCTTAGTCACTACGGCTGCTACTAGTGTATTACCTATCTACTGCCAGATCCGTATTAGATATAATTTTCACACGTTTTCTTCTAGACCCTATAACTCCCTTATTATACATTACCGGCGGATAAGATTTTTACCACGAAGTTCCTAGTGAGTAGACCTATCGCGTGGTATATATAGTATGTTGGAGTGCGAGTGGCCCCTGTTCTTAACAATCACCCAAAAAAGGATTCTTGACAAAAAAGTGATTACCTACTTGTAATATTATTGTGTAATTTGAATTGTAGGAGTTCAATGTTTTTTTTCACATTTATGAAACTCCTTCTAAATACAGATATAAACCTGAAACCAGTTGGATGGTGCCCAATTAAAGTTCCTCAACATTTTCGTAGGTCATATTGTAGACCCCATCTTTTAACAATCCCCCCCCATGGGAAAAAATCAAGAGGAGTGAGATCAGGAGATCTCCCTGGCCGTTGAGCTGAACCATGGGTTCCAATCCATCTCTCGGGATATTCTTCATCCAATAGAATTTAACAATGCAGTAGTTATGGGCAGGAGTACCATATTGCTGACAAAGGTTAAATTTTCATTGTAAATAATTGGACCAAGCACTTGATTGCCAAAAATGCCACCACAGAATAATAAAACCAAATTTTACTTGTCGTCGCATTTCTTGCATCAAATAAGGACTTTCTTGTCGCCATAATACCTCATTGTGCATGTTAAAAACGCCACAATTTGTAAATTTTGACTTGTCAGACCAAATGATTGTAAAAGTTTCGTTTTCTTCTTTGTGATTTACAAATCAACTACAAAAATTAGTACGTCCAATGAGACCTTGATCGCCATTAAATTTGTGACCACATCTCTTGTGGTATGGTTTATGTTTATACTTATTTTTGTGCAACACCCGAAATGTTGTCATTACACTGGCACGAAAGAGAATTCTCAGGATGAAGCTACGTCATTGAATTCCTTGATTTTTTATTTTTCTGACCATGTAAAAATTCGATATGACAACCAGAGGAATAACAAAAGATGGCGGTGAAACCTCAAAGTCTTATACTGATACCACTGATACCAGGAAGTTTTGGACCTTTGTTAACAATTTGTTAACAAATAAACTTATTTTGCACACCATGATATCGGATCACACGGCCCAAAAACTCAGTTTCTATGTTGAAAACAGTGATGGTTGCGTTTCACAATATAAGAGAATTTTCAGTGATTACAATAAAAGTAAATTTATACATGAGCTTTCTTTGTTTAATCGGGAGTGTATAAGAAGCATTCAGTCTTCAGATGTTAACCAATAATGGAACCTGTTCATGAATTATTTCCTTATGACTTTTAATGATTCTTTTCCACTCCGCAAAATTGGGCAGAGTAATAAAGCAAACTAGCCAAATGCCAATGATCCGTTAGAAGCCTTGTATGTAGCAAAAAGTGTAGATGCTAGATTCACACAGGTTTACAATGACACTAAAAAACAGTATAATATTTTGCTGCTTAACAACAGGTGTTTGCACTTTCAAAGTAGATTGATGGCATCAGACAATAAGTCTAAATGTGCCTGGAATATTATAAATGAGATTAAAGGTAATAAAACATCACATAGAGATATACCTATACAGGGTGAAGCAAAAGCTGTGGCGGATGGTTTCAATGATTTTTTGATTTCTAATGTTTCAAACCAGGTGTTGAATTTGCAGACACTTCCATTTGATGCTAATATGCCTTGTAATGACAGATCTATGTTTGTGAAACCGACTAGTTTTCAAGAGGTGGTTAACATAGCAAACACTCTTAAGAACAAAATGTCTAGTGGCATTGATGAAATTCTGACAGGGATTTTAAAACTGTCTATCCCCATAGTCGCAGAAGTCATATCGTACATAATCAATAACTCCCTTACAGTACGGGATATTTCCTGACAAGCTCAAGATAGCACAGATTATGCCATTATATAAAAAGGGGGAGAGTTCATCAATGGAAAGCTACAGGCCCATCAGTCTATTGCCAGTATTTTCCAAACTGTTTGAATCTGTTATGTGCATCAGAATAATGGATTTTATGTCGTCAGGTAAGCTGATCAGCAACAGCCAGCATGGATATCTAAAAGGACGGTCAACGGTCACTGCAGTGTACCAGTTTGTTCAAGAGACTCTAGCCTTGCTAGAGAATCGGAATGTTGCCTTAGGCCTATTTCTAGACCTATCTAAAGCTTATGACAGTCTGAATCATGATATACTGTTACAAAAGTTGGAAAGATATGGTCTAAGAGGAGTAGCACTGCGGTGGGTGAGGTCGTATCTTCTGGATAGAAAGCAAGCTGTTCTGATATTTAAAGATGGGACTAGGACTTTATCTAGTTTACAAGCTTTGGAAATGGGAGTTCTCCAAGGCAGTCTGATGGGTCCTGTGCTCTTCATCTTGTATGTTAATGATTTATGTGAAGCTGCCTCTGTGGACGGTGTGACTATGAAAAGTTACGCTGATGACACAAGCTTGTTAATTGGGGATGATACGTTGCTAAATACACTAAAGAGGGCTGGTGATGCAGTAGATAAAACTAGCAGTTATTTTAGAAACTCTAGACTCATTTTGAATAAAGAGAAAACAGATTTGGTGATATTTAGAACAAAACAGTCTACGATTAGAGCACCAGAAAAGCTCACCATCAATGGATTCACTTATACCGTTTCAAGCAATACGAAGTTTTTGGGGTTTTACATTGATAGTCAATTAACATTGTACATAAATTATGGTAAATAATAATTAAATCAAGACTTGTTTTCATCCAGACAAAACCTCCTCTGCGATGTGATACTGGTAGCCGACAGCGTAGAAGTTCCAGCGCACAAAATGGTTCTGGCCGCTTGTTCTCCCTATTTCTACGCGATGTTTACCAGTTTCGAGGAGAGCCGACAGGACCGCATCACCTTGCAGGGGATCGATCATCAGGCTTTGCTACTGCTGGTCGAATACGTCTACACTGCAGAGGTCAAAGTCACCGAAGATAACGTACAAGTACTGTTGCCGGCCGCCAATTTGCTCCAGTTGATGGACGTTCGTGACGCCTGCTGCGATTTCCTGCAGGCGCAATTGCACCCGACCAATTGTCTCGGGATTAGAGCCTTCGCCGATCTGCACGGCTGTTTGGATCTGCTCAATAATGCCGAATTGTATATCGAGGAACATTTCCCGTAAGTATTGCTGTAACTGTTCTCTGGAATGTTTATTTAATCTGCAATTTAATAATTGTTACAGCGAGATTGTCGAATGTGAGGAATTCCTGACGCTGTCTCATCAACAAGTCTCAAAATTAATATGCAGCGATAAATTATCTGTACCGTCTGAAGAAAAGGTAGCACTGTCCTCTCTTTAAGGCTTTCCCACCCCTTCTAATTTAATCGATTCAATTTTCAGGTATTCGAATGCGTGATAGCTTGGGTTCAACACGAGATCGAGTCCCGGAAGAAATACCTGGCGATCCTGATGGAGCACGTGCGACTTCCGCTCATGTCCCAGGACTACTTGGTGCAACGGGTCGAGGAGGAACCGCTCCTGAAAACCGACATACAGTGTAAAGATTACCTGATCGAAGCCCTGAAGTATCACCTGCTGAAGGGGGACTCGAAGACCCTGTTCCACACGCCCAGGACAAAGCCCAGACAGAGAGCCGGACTGCCGAAAGTTTTATTGGTGGTCGGGGGACAAGCGCCGAAGGCCATTCGGAGTGTCGAGTGGTACGATTTCAAAAAGGAGTGTTGGCTGCAGGTGTCAGAAATGCCTTCCAGGTTAGTTATTTATTGATTATAATCATTGGGGTGTGTTATTAAATGTCTCTTATCGCAGGCGTTGCCGGGCGGGACTGGCAGTCCACAACGGCAAAGTTTACGCCGTGGGCGGCTTCAACGGGAACCTCCGCGTGAGAACGGTGGACGTCTACGACGCCGCTCTCGATCAATGGACAAACTGTCCCGAGATGGAAGCCAGACGGTCGACACTCGGGGTCGCGGTGCTGGGTAATTGTATTTACGCCGTCGGGGGTTTTGACGGTTCAACGGGACTGAATACGGCCGAGATGTTCGACCCGGCCACGAAGGTCTGGAAGGAGATCGCCGCCATGTCGACAAGGAGGAGTAGCGTCGGTGTGGGAGTGTTGAACGGGCTCTTATATGCCGTAAGTTTTGGGGATTGTGACTATTAGTATTTGAATGACATAATGAATACTACAGGTTGGAGGTTATGATGGCGCATCGAGGCAATGTCTCAGCTCAGTGGAATGTTACAGTCCTGAAGGTGATTTCTGGAGTGCAGTTCCTGATATGTCGTCTAGACGAAGTGGAGCCGGTGTGTATTACTTTATTTATTTTTGAAACCTCTTTAATGAGCTGTTTTTTTTTTCTCGTTTTTCAAAACCCAGGCGTGGGCGTCCTGGACAGCATCCTGTACGCTGTCGGCGGCCACGACGGCCCCCTTGTGCGCAAGTCGGTGGAATCGTACGACCCAGTGAAAAAGCGCTGGACACCGGTAGCGGACATGGCACTGTGCCGACGGAACGCCGGCGTGGTCGCAATGAACGGTCTGCTGTACGTGGTCGGCGGGGATGACGGCAGCTGCAATCTCGCCTCGGTCGAGGTCTACAACCCGAAAGTGGACGTCTGGACGATGCTGCCCAGCTGCATGAGCATCGGACGGAGCTACGCCGGCGTCGCGATTATAGACAAGCCGATTTGAAGGTGGGAGAAGGCCGGCGGGGGAGACGGGGGCGGAGAGAGTGCAGGAAGTAGCAGGTGAGTAATAGCCGCTCATTTAATCACGTAACATTCCGATAAAGTAGAGATTTACCTACGTTATTAGGTACGCAAATTGTGAAGAATCGAGCAGTGCAGAAGGAGCAGTCGGCTACAATAACCCTCGACCGGACGACTCGAACCTCTACTCTCAGTGTAACGATGCTCCCGCCGGCATATCAGCAGAGAACATATACGAATCGATCGACGATATTCAGGCTGCCCGTTCTTCTGCACCCGTCCCTATTCAACCTCCCCCTCCCCCACAGAACGACCCGTCCGATCAGCCGATCTATTACGATCTGCTTGCCGACGTGCCGTCCTGCAGTTACGGGCGCATCGGGAATGCTTACGGTAGGATCGATATCATCGGACACGGGATCGGGAGAATAGAGCGCCATCTCTCCTCGTCCTGCGGAAGCATCAACAGCAACCATTACGTCATGGAGGGGGTGTACGGGAGCATGGATTGTACCGGGAGGATCAGTAAGATGTCGGTTCAGTGGCTGTTGGCTAATAAGTGGTTGCCGTTGTGGGTGGCCAACACTGAAACCGGGAAGGATTATCGAATATTGGATTTCCTGGTAGCTCAGCGGGCTGAGTACGAGGGGAATCTGGGAGGTTCGGAGAACGGGGATGGGGATGGAGGTGGTCCCGGACCCGGCTCCGGGCCTTCCACTTCTGGTAACAACAACAATAATAATGATCAAAATCCGGCAGGTAGTAGTAATTAAGTGTATTATTATGATGGTTGTGAGAGATTGCATTTTTGTACCACCGGTTGTTTGTTATTTGGAATTGATAGAAATGTTGCATGTTCAAGAGATTTTTAACTGTAACTGTAATAATGTTAGATTAAGTTTGTATGGTGTGAATGATTTGTAGAATGAATCTTGTGCGATGATATAATCAAAGTTAATAATTAAGTAAGACAAATGCTTTGTAGCAATTTAGTGACAGTAATAGCACGCTTTAATGACTTGTATTTGTATTTGAAATTGCGGGTACCGCAAAATTTATATAGAACTAGTACGAGCGATCGTAAGTAGCGTTTTATTCAATGGAACGATTAAAAAAAAATGAGTTCAACTACTTCAGAATGTTTTTTTTTCTCGAATTCAACTGGTTTTGTTATTTATGTTTGACTGTAGAAGTGGAGAGAGTGATTGGATTCTTTTTTATTTTAAAGTGAGTGACAAATAATAATTGAATGATGTGACTGGTTTAAATTAAATGATCAAAACTAGTTTGTGTTTGTTATGATATGATGATTCAATTATTCAGAATAATAATGAAAAAATAATTGTTTCAGCTTTGTACTTATTTGTTATAATTATTATTATGTATTAAAATTCTCAAATTGATCGTAAAAGTGGTAGTAGCACTAGCACTAGCACTAGCGCTAGTGTAAGCTTTGTATAAAATAGTGTATAAGACAGCAGAAGCTTTTTCTATAAAATCTATTTTCACATACACACATATACACATCAACAAGAAGTGATTTAAAAAATATTATTTTATCCTGAATCTTTTAAAAATATTTATTTTTTGACTCGATTAAAAAGATTTAAGACCGTGATAATCAGCAGTAGGCACTAAAAGCAACACAAAAAAGGAGTTTGTTGTAAGTATTTTTATATTTCGTAAAGGCTTTATTTATTTTAATCCTCGGATACCGACCTATCTACAAGTTGTGATTCCAGTATTAGGTTAATTCATAATCCAATATCTTAGGAGTAGCACTTCTACTTGTAAAATGTACTGTAGTCGTCCTGTAAATAGTACAATTTTTCATGATAGAATTGCTTTAAAATAATAGTCTCAGTAGTGATTAAATAGTGATAGATGAAGATGATGATTGTAAATGATCTGATGTAAGCATTTTGTGAGCTACTTTTATTGTACTCGCTAATAATAATAAATTGGTACCCTAATAAAGACTATGATTGTTGAATGTTGAATTTTTTCTTTCTCTATAACAGCTGAATTTTTCTTATGAAGAGATTTGAACATGTCATTTCTAGGAAGATATTAGCATGAAAGAAATAATGCATAAAAAATGTTAATCAACTCTGAGAACATTTTGTTGCTTTATCTAATCCAGAGGAATGACTGAATGTAAATTTCCTATCAGGGGCCCTTCTACTTTCTTCTTCAGTAAGTTTATAGCCATGGACGCAGGACTCAGTACAATTTGAGCACATCTCTCATCAGTCAGCTGATATCAAGAACATGACTGCTATAAATGGAAAGATCGATGAAGAAAAAGATCACATTAAATGCCAAGAACCCCCGAAAAAAGGTTGGGGGTGGGTTTTGGAGTGACTATAAGTATTGTCCTCGGCGTCGGCTAGCTGACCCTCACAATTTTCAAAGCATTACCTACCTACTTGCAGACAATTATCTAAGATATACTTTCTTTTCTATCTTCAACATTTTTTAATTACCCACCTAAAATAACTGAAATATTTTTAAAGAAATATTTTCATCTTTTAGTTTATTGTTGATTGTCAGTTTCCATCAGTAAAGTAGGTACCTATTTTTTTAATGTCTGCCATTACCAAGCCCCTACTGACGGTCGCAACCGTTTGCGTACACTCCTGACGTTTTTTACTCAAAGTACTACGAGTGTAACACGTCATCAATCATCACGATTGTAACGTCATCAATCATCACAATAATGATAGATTGACGTATAACGTATGTAACATTCTTCTTCTTCTCGTCCTTCTGAGAGAGTTGTTTGGCCTCACCTTATAGGTAGCTTGGCCACATGGTGGGAGTATTATTATGATGCGCAACTCAGTGGTCCCATTTTCAGTTACTACTTTTGTATCTCGTCGTTACACCTCGTACCACATTATTCCAGACTTTCTTTCATGTATAGAATCGCATTATCACTTTGGAATAGCATTCCAAAAGGGGAGTGCTTCCTGAGGAATAGAATCTGCGACGATTCAAAGTCAACGGTAATCGATATCTCCGCTCATGCATCACTCCCAAAGCGTCATAGTGATTCCCTGCAGTGCCTGCATTACGTTTCAAATATTTTTATTGAAGTTTCAATCGAGTAGATTCTGAATCAGAAACTATACTTTTTACAGCAACAGTAAAATATGTTTGTACCCGAAATGTAAACGCAAATTATACGGGCTGTCCCAAATTTTCTTTACCAAGGGATATCCGCCGCGGTATTTCAAAACAGAAACAATGAAATTTGAGAAACTTCTAAATAGCCCTAGGGCTTTACGGACGGGGGACGAAAAAGAAACTTTCAACATGAGCCATATAGGTAATATAATAATGACCATTCTCCGCGAGATAAAAACGCCATTATCTCAACGATTTTATCTATACAGTTTTCAAAATATATTTTTTTTATTTTAAATTTTAAAAAAGGAGGTACATCGGTATCAACTGTGCAGATAAGACCAAAAAGTTGCTCCACTCCAGTAATTTTGAGCTTCGAGAATTAGCTCATTTTACCCAGACACAAGTTGACGACTATATTAAATAATTAAATAGACGAACACAAACAAGCAAGGCGAGACTGGGATTCGAACCCAGGAAGTGGCAGTTTCAACGGTCTAGTACTCGCTCACTTTCAAAAAATTATATTATTTAATAACGCAACACAATATGTTATCAGGATACATACGTGTCGGCGTGTCCAGATTCGCTCTGCCTGCTGCTAGTACCGCTGCTGAAGCACTTCTGGCTGTCTACGAGGCTCGAGGCTGGTGCGTGAGTGATTAAAAAAAATCGATTGACAGGCCAGTACGTACGTATAACTTATGTAATCTTTAAGTTAAAATAAGACCGAAATGGAGTGCGTTCGTGTTACTTCTCATTTGCTCTGTTCGAACATGTCCGTTTCATCACCTTTTTATGTAACCTGTTGTGCCAATGCTATGAAAGGCGCGTTTGATGCGGTGATTTATTCATATAATCTGCTCAGCGATTTTGGTTTTAACTGTTGTTTTTTTAATTTTTCACATGCTGAGCTATCATTGACAGCAATCAATCCGGTATACACCTATCAGATTAATTTTTCTTAAGTAAAGTCTTTTGGCAACTTTGGGCATCAACGCAATGGCACAAAGTCAAGACGACGAAAGTCAAAAAGCCGCATTGAGAGCAAGAAAAGCGAAACATTCCAAATCTGTTTATTTAGACATTAGCTATCCCCAGCCCGAGGAGTTTGTCTGGGCCAGCCTTTGCTATAAGTCACCCTATTTGGCGAGCTGAACCGACAAGAACGATCTAAGTCGTACCTCATCCCGAATTAAGAACTGATTGAGGAAGTAACGTATGCAAACGTAGCCTATCCAGGCTTGAGGAGTTATTTCCCTTGTATGTAATTCCCTTCTTTATTATAGTAAATAAATTTTATAAATCTTTTATATAATAACTTATTTCAAAAGAGTCGGAAGTATAATGTGAGTGTGCTGAAAAACATAATAATTTTTTCATGGAGTTTATTTTAGAATTTTCAGCATAAGAAAGACTGCTAAGCTATATGTATAGAGGGACTCCATTTACATAAATCCCTTGTCCGTTGTCCGCCTTTTCTCTTTTAGGACAGTAAAACGAATCGATTATCTGTACAGCAAGTCTAGATCTGTAAACATTATCTAAAAGGCAGAATCAGAATTAAAGCTGCATAGTAGAAAAGCCAGAGAGTGATTGTATCTCTAATATCCATCTGTAGGGTGTCTAGGGTCTTTTATCTGACATCGACCGAGAGCAAATCTCTTTCTTATGAATAAAAATGAGGAGGTATAATAAATAGAGATATCCCTCCTGCCAGAGGACCGAAAATGTGAAGTGTTCTGCATAAATTACATTACAAGTTCAACCGGTTGATTTATTGGTCTTTGCCACGTCGACGAAAGGAGGGAATAGAGCTGCAATTTCCCTGCTCGACATGCACGCAAAATAAAAACTTTGAACAGATGTAGAATACATTGGGATAAAAAGTTCAAAACTGCCCCGCGCCGTCATAAATTCGAGTCGCTTTGCTACACATAAATTCAAATGCGATTACGATTTATTTAGTTTGGCTTCCCTCTGCGATGTTTTTTTAATTCCGTTCTGTTTCTCCTCCCTATTTGGAAACTTTAAGCTCCTGATTGTGTGTGTGTTTTTTTTTTCTAATGATGGTCCTCGTAACTGCGATTTCTTTCTTTCATTTTCTCCCAGAACTCCCAGAAGACTCACTCACATACTGAACGGAATGTTTTCCTTCAGGGACTTTGTTTGGTCGAGACTTCCTTGGTTTATATTCAATTCAATTTCAATTGTCCTAAAGTTACTATTACTATTACCACTCTTGGCATTCCTGGGGTTTTCAGAGACATTTTGTGGTCTTAGATTTTATTTTTCGTTTTTTTTTTCACTTGGAGTAAAATACTCTCAGTGGGCTTATAAATGGAGGGATGTATTTTGATGAGGGGGATGTGTTGTAACAATATATTGGATAAGCCACAACATTGTCATGTTCATATTAGGTACACTTGTGTCAGATAATTCTGTTGCTTTATGCATCTTTATTATAGCATAGTCCAGAAATGTTAACGGTTATCTGAACGACATAACGGGACATCATTAAGTTTTCTTGGAACGTCGCCAAGATGTGCAAAATACTAACCAATGTGGTTGCGACCCTGTTCACAAACATTCAATTTAGAAGGTTTACAACAGCCAAATTGGTCTTTTAAGCAGTCAATTTTCTAATTATTGCCGATTTAGAATGTAAATATTGCATCAAAATATCAACACAATACTTTTCATGACACTTATTTCTTGCTCGCTTAAAAGACACTGCCAACATTTTTGGCCCACAAATCCATTTCTTCAGGATTTTCAGCAACTTCAGCAACTATGATACCAAGCAGCTTCAAACGTCTCTTTAAATTCTCAAATTTGTTCAATTGTAATGTTGGACCAGATTCGGCCACCGTCAAGACGCCGAAAACTCCAAAAATAGACGTCCTCGATGGCTAGGTGGAGGTTATTGCTGTTGCTGCCGCTAGAACGAGGCTGATTTTTAAATGATTTTGACTTAAGTCGATCATATCTGAGTAGATAGTTATAGGGGGGGGGGGGGGTTCTAGACCACTCCGGTGGTGTTTTTCGATCTAGAGGTCACCAGTATAGGCCACCTAGAAAGGTATAACGATGGGGAAGCAGGCTAAGGAAATCAGGTCACAGTAGAAAAGTGTGCCACATTCAGTATGCAAATTAAAGGCCAACCCCAAAAATAAACACTAAGTCGCTATGCTGAAAGGTGAAACACCAAAGCAAGTCCCAAAAATGTACCTCTATTCCGATTCTGGATTGTTGGAATGAGAGTCAGCTGCACTGAGGCCTCATTTGGCTTATCGTTGCTTCCTCCTTTCCCTAGCGGTCTCTCTCCTTTCAGCCATCCCAGGCTCAGAAAGAACTGAACCAAGGCGTTTGGATGGACTCCAGAGAGGTCGTTGTGGCTTGGGTGATGTGAGCCAAGCAAAGATCCACACGGGAGTTGTAGAGTGACGGACAGCGGCACTGGATATGTTCCACAGTCTCTTTCTCTTCGTGACATTCGTGATATTTCAAACAGTATTTGGTGAGTAGTACCTCCTTACCTTTCCAGAGCTGACCTATACTGCTCTCACTGGGTAACCTCTTGAAAAACACCACCGGAGTGGTCTAGAACCCCCCATATGTATTTTTATATGAATCATTTTGGCAAATGTTACTGAAAATACTCTTATGTTTTGTGTTCATTGTGTTGAACAGCATTTTTGAAAATAAAATTAAAACGAATAAGTAGTTAAGTAAATCTAATAGTCCAAATTTTACTTGTTTTCCTTAAATTACATTTTATATTTAGCTTTCGGAACGAGTCTCGGCACTTGTTCAGCTTACACGTGATATGAAATTCTACAAAATTCAATTAAATCAGCCGAAGACAAGGGAATGATGGAACGCCATGCTATACGAAAGAGAGGAAATAAGAAATGTCTTTGTAGGATTCAGATTTAATTAACTGCTAATGAAATGCGCAGTTATGTTCGTAAATTCGAAGCCCCTAAAAATAGGCAGAAATTAAGAATTCTGTAAGCTGTGCTCGGTCATTATCAGGAGATAAATCATTTATAACGGCCTCTGGAATTTTAGCGTCTGCCTTTAGTTATGTTTGTAAATCACGAAGCTCCGATTATCTACCACGCAGAGCTGGACTTGCGGAAATTTACAGGTTGGCGAGCGAATTCTCTCTCCTTTTTTTCAGTTTAAATCATCCTGAAATGTTTACAGTTCAGTCGGAGGACTCGGAGGTAGTAAATCTATGTTCTATTATGTTTAAATTCGTATATGTAGATAGGTGCGAGTTCTTTATTCTTAGTCAGCAAATGTTTGTTTTGCTTAGGAGCATAATAAAATATGTATATACCTAAGTATGTGATATCAATATAATAGTTCCTGGGTCACAATAAAACCGCACCTATTTACCCAAAAAACTACATTTAAAATGACTTGAACTCAAACTGGATGACCTAAACTAAAAAGCAGAACAGTTTGAAATTCTAAATTTAATCGCCCTCAAAGTCTACGTTTAAAAATCACGCATTTACTTTGGACTTTATTTATTGAACCCTGAAATTTAAACTGTGATCGTCTAGCTGAATTTCCCCTACGTTGTGTTAATTAATCGTCGTTTCTAGAATGCACTGATCGAAATAAGTCAACGGTTGGGAAGTAGAAAATGTGACCTGTTAGGAAAATTGTTGACATGAAAGGAAAATTAGCAAAAGACCTTATATAAATATACTGTTGGAAAATATAGTTGGATTTGGAGAATTAGTAAAAATAAAGATAAAGCAAGTACGCAGGGCTTCCAGGGTAGGAGCTGAAGCCTTTTTCCTTCCCCCTTCAGTGACAACATCACCGTTGTTGGTACTATAATGCCATCGGCAGACTGTCTGATAATGGTGGATTCAGCTGGTCCGAAACTGCAATGTTCTCGCTCAACACGCCGCCTTGACCCACTTGTATATCTTCATCTTTTAAAACATGTAATGAGGCAGGTTATGCTTCCATCGCCGGCCTTGGGAAACTTGAATTCCAGAGGAAACGAATAAAGAAATAAAAAAAGACTAAAGAACAATGCATAAATTCTTGAACTTGAGGAATGAAATTGGAATTCTGGAGCTGAAGTTTAAAGCTGGGACTTGACTCTGGGGCTGATATCTGACCCTGGGGCTACTACACCCTGTCCTTGATGATGAAAAAAAACTTTATTAAATAATTTGACCGATAGAAATAGCGAACTACTTACTTGTGAAAATTATTCCTCGATTTATTTTATATGAAGCATCAGGGCTTCCTCTCGACACTATACATTATTGATAAAAATGAAAGCCTGAGACTAACATAAAACTACATATGTTGATTCACGTCGTCTAAGTGCTCGAATCGAAATGCGAAATTTATCCCGGTACGAACTGAAATTCGCCCGTATTTTACCTACCATTTCGGCTCTGGACCAATCCGCGTGCAGTTGTTGTTAAATCATATACGATGTGTACCTGCGGCGTCATTTATCCATTGTTGTCGCGTTTATTCTAGATTCAACTTGCTATTTTCGCGCCAATTCGCTCACGTCTTTAATTTATTCTTCTATAGGGAAAAATGCACCTTTTTGCCAACTGTTCGTACCTCTGATAGCTGGCAATTACGTGAAATTTACGACCGTAGGTATTAATCGCTTCCTTATAGGGAGTAAAATTCATTTATTCATCAAGTTATCACATTTATCAATGCCATAAATCAGATACTGACCGAAACTAAATGAACTACATATCAAAATACTCATCAAAAAATGTGTGATCTGTAGGTACCTTTCACGTCACCTGAATTTTAAAATAGAAAATGAGTGAAGTTTCTAACTACGCACAATTTAATAATTCGCAGGCCTTGGATTGGAAAAAGTAACGGGGTTTTCTAATACGCATCTCCTGGTTACACTCTCATTCCAAGATATAAAATGAGTTATACAGCAGGGTGTTTACTGTAAGGTTGACCAAACTTCACAGGTTGATTCTTCGCAGACTAAAATAAACAAAAAATTTCCCATTAACGTGTGTCCGGAAATGCAGCGTTTTTGAGATACAGGGTTGAAGAAAAATTCTTTTTCCAGTTTTTTGACGATATCTCGGGACCCGTAAAATAAAGGTTTTAAAAAAGTTCAGTGGCGCAGATTTAGGGTATTTTGAGGGTGTCTACCGCCTATAATTTCTACGCCACTGGAATAAAAGCGATTTTAAGCAGCGCCTTTAAACCGTCCATGTTTTCTACATCAAAAAGGCACTGTTAACGGCTCTAAAGTGAACCGTTTCCGAGAAAAATGTAATTTTATGAGAGAAAATAGTAATTATAGGAATAAATTTCACTTTTACTTCTTTATTTTTCTAAAATGCTGTTGAAAAATCGTTAAAAAGTGATGTTTTCTCTGATAAAATGCAATTTTTCTCGGAAACGGTTCACTTTAGAGCCATTAACCAAGAGTACCTTTCTGGTATAGAAAACATGGGCGGTTCAAAGGCGCTGCTTAAAATCGTATTTATTCTAGAGGGGTTTAGAAATTAGGGGGTCGAAACCCTCAAAAGGTTCCCGAGATATCGTAAAAAAAACTGGAAAAAAAATCTTTTTTTTTGACACCCTGTATCTCAAAAACGGCACATTTCCAGACACACGTTTTAATGGGAAATTTTTGTTTATTTTAGTCTGAAGAATCAGCCTGTGAAGTTTGGCCAACCTTACAGTAAAAACCCTGTATATCTCTCTACCCCTATCGCGTAGACTTTTATTTTTACTAGAGAAACGGACAGAGTGACATATGAACAGTTATTTTCTTTTTACTTAGAGAATGTCTATCTCTTAGCTATAGGGGTTTTCATTATCGCAGGAAAATAAAATTATGAATCGAAATAAAACCTTTCTGGATTTCAAGACCTACATGGGCTTCCGCTTTACGCAGGTATATGTTATATATATGCAGCAATATTTAAATAATTATTAATTATAGTGGAGATTACAAATTAGGGTTTTAAGCAATAAGTAAATTAAAAATGTAATAAATTGTTAATGATAATTATTTAAGTAATAATTTCCCCTTCATTACGCTTCAATTTATATTTAATGGCGCCCTTTCCCCTCCGAAAGGGTACTTAGAACGTTCGTTCCAGTAATTTAAATAAGAGCCGAAGGCGTATTTCATTACATAGTTTTTGTTTGGAAAATTACATGAAAATCAAGCGTTTGTTAATGCATATTTAATCGGGTCCCATTTAGAGGGGACGAACATGCCTTTTGCGAGTCCCCAGCCAAATAATTAAGTGATACTTTAATAAAATGTTACCAGATACGCTCGAGGCTGTGCGTTGCACCAGCAGGCTGTCTTCATTAACAAAATTTAAGAGTTTCCTACCGAAACTCCATTTAATGGAAGGCATCAATTAGTAACGGAAAAACAAATTTCAGTTAAAAAATCCGATCGGTCAAACTTCAAAGATTTCTTCGGGCAACTCACATAATAAGATATTGATCAATTTTGTAAACTTTTTTCGCGATTAATTATTATTATCATACAAAATTTAGGTACCTCTACTCTGGGACTGTTTAAAATTATTGGACGAAGTTTTTTTTATTAATCCTCGAGGGTATAAAACGAAGCGAATTGTAAAAGTCATTTTTTAAGGATGAAAACTTGACTAATTAATGCAAAAGACGATTGTTCTTTTCAACAAAACATTATGAAAGAAATAATTGTACCTACCTAAGACAAGTGACGTGTTTATTTTCTTCTCATATAATTGGTTCGCGATCTTTAATTGAATTACATTTTTTAACCATTCGGAATCATTTTCATTAAACATCAGCGTGTGAGCTGTGTGTAATCAAATAACCTTACTTAGGATAGCTCTGACCTTAAGATGAGCTGATTCCTCAAAGAGAATTGCAATAAAAAAAAAAAAAAATATAAAGGTACCCTATTCCTGTACAGGATACATCACTTACATCCACCCCCGAAATAGAGATTAACTAACGACAAAAAAATTGAAACTTTGAGGATTCTAAGGATCAGTTGCATTTTTTTTTCGTTCGATCACCAGCGGTAAAAAAACTGTAATTTGCTGGTTAAATGGCAACAAAAAACGATTTTTCTTCAATACATCGGCAGAAATCGATTAATAAAATCAAAATCGCTTAAAATAAATATAAAAAAAACTAATTACAAGCCTTTAATTTATTGAGATATGGTAGTAATAAAAATGACCAATAATTTGAAGACGGTAGGTGTAACATAAATCCTAAGTAAACAGTCATAAAAAAATCCCCATTCGAGTTCAATGCCACACTACATCAGGCATTCTTCTGACTGCTTAAGGATTTAAAGTATAGGTTGAAATGGATCGCACCTAGGTAGGATGAAAAGGAAAATATTTCCATCGCCCTCATTAAATCGGCCCAAACCAAAAAAGCAAATAGTGCAAGCATTAGGTACGTAAATACCTAAAGGTAAAATTGTTAGGAAATTTAAACGCAGCCACCCGCCGTTACATCAAGTAAACGATTCCCGTCAGCTCATTAAATATTCATAAAATAGAAGCGCTCTAGCTAGTGGAGTTCCAGCACTTTTAACAACATCGAAGAGATGGCGAAGCTAGGGTAGAAGTTGACCAGATGGTGAGGCAGGGTATTGTAAAAGACACTCTCGAAACGCGTGACGGAGAAAAGGATGACCTAGATACAGACCGGGTGAAAGAATGTGAAATCACGAATCAGACAATAACTCCATTCAAAGACAATAGTAACTCGTTAAGTATTATACCTACGAGAAGGAAAATGACACCAATCGATAAAACGAATAAATAAATGGCAACAGCCGAAAATTCGCTGCGGTCCCGAAACTGCAAGTAGGTAGGAACGCAAAACAAAGATGGAACCGGTGTAATTATAATAGCTAGACACAATGGAAAGGTACACAGAACGCGTTGACCGATTTAAAGGAAAATTTAGGTAGTTCAGGTTTAGGATAATTCAGTAAGGTAGCCGCGAGGTCAAATCGCTAAGTCTCGTAATTAGGAAAATATGATAAGAAACAAATCACGGTATAAGGCAGTGCCAATACGGTGCATTGTTGCTTGTCGTGTTTAGAAAGCGGACCACCGCTTCTATAAAAGCAGACGTCTCACAGCTGTTCTCTCTCAGACGAAATCTGACTTCCTAACCCTTTAGACGGTACCCAGAGATGGCTTTAGCGGACTCCGGGCTACCTAATCCTTATCTATACCCGAAAATTCGACCAGAGATGGCATAGCGGACTCCGGTCGAATTTCCCTCATCTACCTTGGAAAAACTCCAGTTGAAAACCCGAAACGGACAAATATCGTTTCACGCCAATTTCAAATCACACGGTGGCTTTTCGCTACAGACCATGAGGCCCGGGTCCTCTCCGTAACAAGGTATAATACAGGGTGTCCGTTTTTCGAGGCTAACCATGGGAATCTCGCTTATCGATAGAGATACGAGGTCGGTTAAATTGGGGAAAAGTTGCGTATCACATTAAATAAAATTCCTTCAAAATTTTTCTTTTCTTTTTTCAAAAAAAAAGAAAATTTTATCACCGAACGACGTCGCAATATGACGTTACATTGTGCTTGACTTATGGTTATTTATGACATTCGGTTGAAGAAAGGTTATTTTTTTTTAAAGAATAACATTTTGAATTTTTTTTGAACGTGATAGATTTTTGGTTTCCTTAATTTTTTAATACAGAATGACACGGGAATCCAATATGGCGGCCATAAGAAAAACAAAAGTTTTCGGGATATTTCAGCAACGACTGAAAATATCCTGAATTTTTTTCAGATTAATACTCGGCATAAAAATACGGAACTTTGCCTAATTTAACCGACCTCGTATATCTACTGATAAGCGAGATACCCATGGTTAGCCTCGAAAAACGGACACCTGTATGTACCCTCTTTCTCTTTCAGATTATTCGTCACTTTTATTACTACTATATATCAATAATTCTGCCTGTCACTTTCATATTGTATGTATTTTATTTAATTAAAGCCTTCATAATCATTTGTTTTTTGACAACGATTTTGATTTTATTAATCGATTTTTACTGATGTACCTATTGAAGAAAAATCGGAGTTTTTTGGTCACTTTACCACCAAATTACACTTTTTAACCGCTGGTGGCCGCACGAAAAAAGTTTATTAAACTGATAATGCCATTCTATGGTTCTTTTAACTACGCGAATCCTTAAAGTTTCCTTTTTTTGTTTAAAGATATCGAAAATAGCTTATACGTCCCTATCTTAACTTTCAATGCTCTGTCTTATGGTCAGGTCCAGCGGTCTACAGGGTGAGGCGCCAGAACCTTAGGGCATTTTTATATGGAGAAAAAGTCTAAAAATTTGTACATTTATGATTTCAATTTTGACGAGGTCAACTAAAATATTTACAACCCCACACACGTCTTCCGGTTAATTATACCGGACGTAGCCATCGTTTTTTTTTTTTAATGATACACCCTGTATATTATTACATTTTCAGATTGCCTGAAATTTGTAACGACCACTTAATGAGTTATAAACAAATGAAAATTGCAATTTTCCATTTTCAAAGCAGCTTAGCTTGAAAACGGGTCAAGATATCGGAAAACGGCTTACATGTCCCTATCTTAACTTTTCATTTATACTACGCTGGAGTCCTACAGAAAAAAAATTATTAATTTAAGAAAATCGCTGATTTTTCATCACTTTGTATACAAATTTCATCAGCACCATCGAATACTACGTGGAAAGTTAATGGACATGTAAGCGGTTTTCCGATATCTTCACCCGTTTTCAATCTAACCTGCTTTGAAAATGGAAAACTGCGATTTTCATTTGTTTATTATAACTCATAAGCCACTCGGTACAACTTTGAACTATAAACGGCATTTTTATTGCATTTTCAGGCAATCTGAAAATGTAATAATATACAGAGCGGGTGTCCCATTTAAAATAAGACAGTTGATGACAACTTCCGGTATAACCGGAAGTGGTGAGGGGTTGTAAATATTTTAGTTTAGCTCGTCGAAATTGAAATCATACATGTACAAATTTTTAGACTTCTTACTGCCAACACTTCTCCATATAAAAATGCCCTAAGGTTCTCGCGCCTCACCCTGCTGTATATGGTATAGAAATTTCATCACCCTGTATAAAAATTTCAACTACACATACACAATTGGATAGCAGATGAAAAGTTGACATAACCATATGATGAAAACCAAAACGGCTCCGATATCATGAGCCGTTTTCTTTTTAAATAGGTTTTTAGAGTCAAAAAAGTCTATTTTCACTTGTTTTTAACTCATAAAGCTATGGTTTATCCAGTGAGTGTTGTCCGGTGAGATGCCACACTGATCCTGACTATAAAACGATTTAATTTTATGAGATTTAATTCGTACAATTAGGTATTGTAATAATTGATTTATAAAATAATTATAATATTTATTATTAACTGATGTAATTATTATAATACAATAATTGATTCGATTCTTACAATAATTATAATAATTAGTAATTAGTAAGAATTAAATTGCATTAAATCAAATAGTCTATAGTCAGGATCAGTGTGGCACCTCATTACGCACTCGCTGGACAAACCATACTCATTTTTGGGAATATCTCATGACATGAACTTTCAATTTCACCACTGTAACAAGCGATAAAAATTATTCTCGTTTAATGAACCGAGTTCATAGCTCATAATAGCGAAAATAATAACTGATTTACCAATAATAAACAGAAGAAAATAGAAAATAGCAAATTTTTAATCACCCTCTGTATATACATATTCACTTTATCACGCGCACGCCCATGGAGACTTTTGATCGACATTAACAGTTGAATAAAACAATAAAATTTCAGCAATTTCAACCGAGGGATATATGTTTTCCTTTTGATCTGTGCGGGCCCAAATTCATAAAAATTCATAAAATCAACTTTGCTGGCAAGTTGGGCGAAGTTGGACGAAAAACGCTCTCTAATGGTTGCGGTGGTACCTAACAAAATATTCGTAAAATTCAATCGACAGAAGAAGGAATAAAACTCTTTGTAATGAGACTACCTAATCTTGTCAAATTCCGTTGATGATGTTAGCCGGAATAATCGACTTTTGAATTAACAATAAAGTTTTCACGTTCCCCCACCACTTCATTTATAAGGAGTTATTATTGAAAAAACTGAAAGAAAAAAATCGAAGTTAATAATTAAGTTACACCCCACCCATGCTATTTTGAATAATATACATACCCTAATTTTGAAAAATGATGAGAAAATTCCAATTTTTTATTCAGTCCATCATGGTTTTGGTATGGCTGCTCCTTAGCGGCGATCTAAGAAAACTCAAAACTATTTAACGATTTTTTAGGGTCTTGAAAAAATTTTTGCTTGAGGCTGTACGCTGCTTCTTAGTTTTTGAGATATTCCTGGTGACCATTTTTTGATGACTCACCCGTGGATCTACAGAAAATCCCCCCCCCCCTTTTGAATATTTATAAGTTTAATGGTGAGAATGTGACCTTTTCTAATTTTTCTACTGGTTTTCACTATGCTTTTCTACTGACAATGAGATCATCCTTTGTGTGAATTATTATTCACCTGTTTAATTATAATTAATATAATTTTTATGTTTTCCAGGTAGCAAGCTCGAAGCAGATGAGCACGCGCACATCGCGCACATCACAACATCTTGACGAATCTCCCCCCCCCCCAAAAAAAAAAACGCCCAACACCGCAAAAACACTTTTTTCACATTTTCCCTTTTTGAAGGCAAAACTGCGTTTCAACATGACTATTTTTATATTATTATCGTTATTATAGTAAAACAGCGTTCGCCGGTACTCTTCGCGGATCTTAAGATTCTTCGGATTGCTAAGCAAATAAGTGGATAAAGAACATCAGTGAAAGCTTTAGATCTGGAAATGAATAATAATTTTTTGATTAGAATTTCTGCTTTTATATACTGCTGTAACAAAAAATCACAATTTTCCTAACACTTCTTTCTATTCATATTTTATGTTACCGACCTATACACCTACCTACTCCTTGAAGGGCTTAATTCAAAATATGCATTTCTGGGTTAGGATAAAAATATGTGCGCCGAGCGACTCCTCATTAATTAATTGACGACACATCCTCATTCCCACATTTCTAGTTTCATCATATGATTTAATTTTTCAGCATGAAAGCGGCTCATAGAGAGGAATCTTAAATGAAGTAAAGAGAGCACTCTTTTTATTCGTCACCGTCTCTGAATATATGAAAAATTGATCTCGCGTGATGCAGTCGCGGGTGAAGTGATGCATTTTATGCATAATAGATCCAAAAAGGAACCATGTCTCTTGCAGTACGGTGTAGTCCCAGTCCTAGTTTACCTTTTCTGACAAAAGGAATATTTTAGGCTGCCAGAGCAGCTTAGGAGAGAAATTCCAAGTAGCTTTTGTGCTATAGCGTAACTTTGAGTTCCATTATCACGACTGGATGACTCATTTTCCTGTCAGTGCACAGAAAGTGCGCACTCTTGGTTTCGTTTGATTTTTTCCTTAACTGCCGAAAGCGAGATTGTTTTCTGCGGAAACGACTTCAGAGTGTACAAGTCGGACGTTGTCCTGATGGGGAAAGAGACAACTCAAACTGCAAACTACCATCAAACAAGAAGAAGTGTAGTGTACAGAGAAAGCCGGAGTATTAGAACACTGAATGTAAAGTTATTGTCTGTTTGTATAAAAAGTCCAGTCGGTAAAGTAATAATGTACCAAAAGTTCATAAAAAATCTTATTTAAGATTTTCCTTTAATCGTTGTTAATGAAGAGGTTAAAAAATATAAATCCATAAAAATCAGTTCTACTATAGGGAGTGCAGCGCGCGTCCCCCCAAAACCACCATTTTGTTGATAAAAGTATTTTTTTTTGCTAATAAATCGTTATCAGTTGGATACACTCAGGTATACCTGAGATGCTTTTATTATGCTTTCTAGATGGGTTCTGTACTTCAAACGGATCCTTGAGATATTGTCAAAAAATACTGTTTTTTTTTGACACCCTGTGCATTTCCGGACCCATGTTAATATAGGAACTTTTTTTCTTAGAACGAATCACGAAATCACATTTTTTATTTTCCAACACAATTATATGTCTTGAAACACTCTGTATAAATTGATTGACAATAATTTTTATAGGCATTGGAAAATATTAAATAATTGAGAAAAATTAACGTGACTTCGACATGTGAATAATAATTATGTGAAGTTTTGGTCATAAAAATTGTTATTTTTTTCGTTTTACTTCTCTTAGAATACTTAAGTTCCCCCTAAAAATAAATATTCACGTATCGTAAAAAATGTGCGGTGTCATTGATTGTTCCAAGCACCGGCTCATGAGACTCCAGATGAGAGTAAGAAACGGAAGTCCCGGATATAAAACCGGAGGCAGCTATAGAAATTTTGCGGGAATTTCCCTACTCGTGATATTTCTAAACTTTACGGTCTATCTGATCCGACAAAACGTCTTCGTTTCGCATTCTCATCTGGAGCTTGTCTGCTATAAGGGCTCACGTGATAAATGGTTTTTACGATTATTATTAATTATTTCAATTAACTTAACTTTGGCTATAACGAATTAAATAAATTCGTTATAAGCGATATTTATAGTTTGAATGTGATTTTATTCGCATTTCCTAAACATACACTGAGACTACTCGACTCTATCCAGAAAAGAGCCATACACTTGATCGGGGACCCAAATTTGACAAAAAATTTAGACACTCTCGAACATCGAAGAAGAGTAGCTGACCTGAGTCTGTTTTACAGATATTTTTATGGGAAGTGTTCAAAAGATGTGACCCGTTTGATCCCACCTAGAACTAGACCGGGCAGAAATACACGTCGAGCCGCAGACGCTCATCCGTATCAGGTTCAGCTCGCTACACCTCGAACCGCCCTATTTCAGACTTCTTTTATGTATAGAACCGCATCACTTTGGAATAGCACTCCAACGGGCGTGTTTCCCGAAGTATACAACCTACAACGATTCAAGGCCAACGTGAATCGACATCTCCGCTCATGCACCGCTCCCAGAGCGTTATAGGGGTTTCCTTGCAGTGCATGTGCATTTTCAATAAAAAAAAAAATATTTAGGCTTTAATAACACTTTAATTTCACCAAAAAAACATTAAACTTTATTATATTCATGGCCGAGATAGCTTTTATACCCATAACTAGATAAGAAAATAAGCACCAATCTGAGTAATTACTGCAATGACCCGGTTATAACTCTATATAAATGTACCTATTGTAAATATGCAGTAAAAACTAAAAAGTACTTCTATATTATTAAATATGCTTAATTAATAGAAACTGTGTTCACAAATAAATATTAGTACTTAGTATTTTGCATTAATAGTAATGTTAGTGTTACATTTAAGTGTAAAAATAATTAGATTAGTGTGGTTTCTATATGAATAGTAGTCGAATTAATTTACCATTTCTGTAGGCTCTATTTTTTCGAAAATTTATATTAAAAAAAATAAGACAATAAAGTTCTCTAATAAGCAACACAACCCCAGAGTGATGGTGAAGATAGAGACATCAATTTTGAGCTCATCAGTCTGCCATATCAACCAAAAACACACCGAATAGAAAGAGTTATATCTCCATCAATTCTTGATTCAATATGGCGGACTGATGAGCTGAAATTACAGCGAAACGTCTCTGTCTTCACCAGACCGTCCGAGGTTATGTTGTTCAGAGCATTGGTCTGATTTATACTTATACAGGATGACAACAATCTACCCAGTACCCTCCTTGTATGACTAATTTCGTTATTTCAAGAGTTACAGTAGATTAGGTTAATTCAGCAAAGTTGGTCAGAATTTGTTGCTTGTTAAGAATCGGAAATTAAATTTTTGAAAAATTCAGCCATTACTGAAATATTCTAAAAAAACTGAAAAATCAAATTTTTTAAATTTAGCCATATCTTTTTTATTTTTTGAAATAAATAAATAATTTCTTGTAGGTTAGCATAAGTCGTCAAGAGCCATTAATTCGACACTTCAGAAATTTTCAAAGCCAACTAGATCCCAGAGTTATAATAGTCAACTTTTGTTTTTCTTATGGCCGCCATATTGGATTTTCATGTCATTCTGTTTTAAAAAAATTAAGGAAATTCAAAATCTACCACATTAAAAAATAATTTCTTAAAAATTTTCTTTTTTTTTCGAAAAAAAAGTATTTTTTCAATCGAATGTCATAAATAACCATAAGTCAAGCAATGTCACGTCATAATGCGACGTCATACGACGTCGTTATCCGGTGATAAAATTTTCTTTTTGTTTTCGAAAAAAGAAGGAAATTTTAAAGATTTTTTTATGAATGTGATAGTTTTTTGGTTTCCTTAATTCTTTCAATACAGAATGACACTCGGAATGACATGAAAATTCAATATGGCGGCCATAAGAAAAACAAAAGTTGACTATGAAAAGTCTGGGATCTAGTTGGCTTTGAAAATTTCTGAAGTGTAGAATTGATATAAATGGCTCTTGACGAGTTATGCTAGCATAAAAAAATTATTTATTTATTTACAAAAATAAAAAATAGCTATGGCTAAAATAAAAAAAATGATTTTTCAGTTTTTTCAGCATATTTTAGTAATGGCTGAATTTTTCAAAAATTTTCGATTCTTAATAAGCAACAAATTCTGCCCAACCTTGTTAATTTAACCTAATCCTGTAACTCTTGAAATAACAAAGTTAGTCATACAACGAGGGTAAATTCTAAATTGTTGTCACCCTGTATTAAAAAAATCTTTAAATTAAACAAAATTAATGAAAGAATTGAAATTTTGATAGAAATGGAAAGCTTTTAAGGATTAACATTTATGTAAAGTTCCTTATGTAAAGGTATGCAAGTCGCCAAATTTTATTTTTTAGTGGAAAAAAATTATTTGATTTGTGAGAAACTTTTAAGAGACAAAAATAATTTTAAATACATAAATTTGACCTCCAAAGAATGAATAAAAAAATATTCAAATGGTTCAGTGTTTCACTATTTAGCCTCTGCTAAAAAGCAAGAAGGAATAACAATATATTTTGGGGGCTTTTTGGTGGTAGTTTTTTCAAATTTTCTATTTTTAATTTCTGCCAGAAAAAATAGATAAACGTGAATTTGTTAAAAAGAAGAGGGAAGAAGGCTTGTAAAGTATTTTTGTTTTTAATATTTTTATCAAAGAATCTTCACTTCAAATACACCCTTTACCCATATTCAGCTCAGGTCTCTCTCAATCTGGTTTGAAAGCATAAAAGCAAAGAAACCTTCTCCTTTTAAGGAATTTTTTAGATAAGAGAAAATTTTCAGGTGATCCGGATGACGCTTCTCTTCGTAAAGTTGAGAGGGAAGTTATGATTCCCAAAAAGATGCGTGAAGTAGCCAAAGTCGAAAAATGTTTCAAAGAAGTTGAAAGTTTTACGGAATGTTGTAAAACCTTGTTATGAATCAAGAAAAATAAAGGAGTTGTAGTGATTTTATAATAAATAAGAATACAGCAAAATAATTAAATATTTTATTACAAAAGAGAAAAGGTATTCATGAAAAGATTCATTTTTTTAATACTTACACATAAATCAACACTTAGTTCAATCACTCCCAGATTCTTCAGTAGTGCTTTCTTCTGGTTCACTTGCGGATTTTTCGTCCTCACTATCAGATTTGGAAGTCTTCGACTTCTTCTTCGCTTTCTCTTCATCGCTACTTTTATCTGATCCCTTCCTCTTAGTAACCCTCTTCTTAGCCTTATCATTTTTTTCTTCATCGCTACTTTTATCCGATTCCTTCTTCTTGCTAGCCTTAACATACTTGCCATCTTTCTCTTCATCGCTACTTTCATCTGATTCCTTCTTCTTGCTCGTCTTCTTAGTATCCTCATCACTACTTTCATCTGATTCCTTCTTCTTGCTCGTCTTCTTAGTATCCTCATCACTACTTTCATCTGATTCCTTCTTCTTGCTAGCCTTTTTACCACCCTTATCATCTTTCTCTTTATCGCTACTTTTATCTGATTCCTTCTTCTTGCTAGCCTTAGCACCCTTCGAAGACTTCTTATCATCATTAGAACTGCTATCATCATCACTTTCGATATATTCTTTACTCTTGAATCCTTCAGTCTTAACCTGCGAAGATACCGACTTCTTCTTGGGAGCCGAGCTCTTCTTTTTCCCGCCATCGTTCTCATCATCACTCTCTTTCTTATCCTTCTTGTTTGCTTCGTACTCTTTCATAGCTACCTGATACTGTTCCTTAGCCTTGGCCGCTTTCTTCTCCCACTCGGACTTGTCTGTGAGCTTGCCCCATAGCTCGCCGCCTTTCTTGGCGATCTCGGTAACCTTGATTCCGGGATTCTCGCTCTTGATCTTCTCGCGCGTCTCGTTCAGCCAGAGCATGAACGCCGTGGTGGGACGTTTCGGTCGATCGTCGTCCTGCTTTCCTTTCTTTGTGTTCCTCTTCCTCTCGCCGCTCGGTTTCGCTTTTTTCTCTTTCTTGTGCTTCTTCTCTTTCTTTTTCTTTCTCTCGCTATCGTCGCCTTTGCCCGATTCGTTTTCGTCGCTCGAGCTCGACTCCACGCTGCTGTCGAATTCTTCTGCAACGTCGCTCTCCACCTGCTATTTATTTTTTATATTAGTTAAATTAAATAGATTAGTTAGAATAAAAAAATACCTGATCAGGTGCAAAGTCTTCATCAGTGCTCTCATCGCTATCCTCATCATCATCATCGTCTCTCTCTTTCCCCTCAGCTTTGACACGTGCAAGATACGCGTCCGGCTCAGCTTCGTTATCAGAGTCGCCAAAGTCTTCATTGTAGACAGCTTTATCGCCCTTGCCGCGGTTCTTTACGTGCAACTTCTTCGACGTAATAAAATCAAACAATTTCCCGTATTCCTCCTTTTCGATACTACTGAACGTATGAACCGTCCCGGATTTTAGCTCCACCTCAAAATCAAACGATCTGGTGCTGCCACCACCTCGAGCAAAGTTTACTGACGCGATCTCTTCAAACCTGGAAAAAAAATTATTAACGCTTTGTCAGATAATATTAAACCCGGATTATCTTACCTGATATGGATGGGTGGTTTGTGGACATACATGAAGCCTCGATCTAGAGGATATAAATACCCAGCGGCAGCTTTATAAGAGCAACCGACAGCGGGAGTGCCGGAATGACCAACGAAATTCCCAGGACCGGTTAGTTTACGATTAATAATAATCTTCATAACCTTTCCCAAGACTTCATATGTGGGTCCAGATAGTTCCTTCTCTAGTTTACCCTCGTATTTCTCTTGAAGTTCTTCCTCAGTAAAGGGAAGTTCAATTGAAGATTCTTCCTCTATTCCAAAAAGTAGAGTCAGGAAATGGTAGCGAGTCTGACCTTGTTTAATCGGAGGATCTAAGCTTATAACGAAGAACATCTGACGTCCGTCTTTATGTGGTAAAAGAAACAATCTCAGAACAGTCGACATTGGGATTTTGTAATCGAAGCTCTTGCCGTGGCATTGGAAGAAGGACTGGAATATTTTTATATCATACCGTCCACGAGGTGTCAAGCATTGGATCTCTCTGAATATAGCGATGGCATCGCCGGAGACACTGATAACACTAGCCTTCGCCATTACCTGTTTCTGGAAAGCTTCGACAGGGTCGACATCGCCGGCTAATTCACTGCTGGGGATGAAGAAGCGCATTTCCATCAAACTGACGGGGGCGTCGTCGTTTTGGTGCAGTTCCACTGTCACCTCGTTCTTGCCCGACGTGCACTGCGAGACGTAGTTCAACGGGAGCTCGAAGGCGGTGTTGCTCCCGACGTTGAAGCTCAAGACCGACCCGGAGAATTTAGCGGTGCCCCAGTTCCAGCCTTTCAAGCTCAGTTCCTTCTCGAGCATCTCGATCTTGTAGTTCGTCGTGAAGAACTTTGCGATTTTATCCTTGTCGGAGTCTTTGAAACCGACGAAGCGATGCAGGATGCCGCTCTTGAGGAACAGGCGGATGCCCCAACTGCCGGAGAAGTTCTGGAAGTTTACCGACTCGAACTCGTCCACCGGGACTTGCTCGACTTTGCCAGTCTTGCTGTTTTTGAAAACGATTTGCTGGGCTGTCATTTTAAGTTTTCCCGGTGTCATGCATCCTTTTATTTCCGCGGAAATGTCGGAAAATTCGAGGACGTCCATTTTTAATCAGCAATTATTCTGGAAATAATAAAAATTGAAGCTAAACTAGCTAAACTAGCCAAAGCAGTAAGGTTATGATACTTACAGTGATGTGAACAGGAATGTGTTTATCACCGATTCACTTTTTGTATAAGTTTACATCGGTCTTGCCTTGCAAACTTCTCTGAATGCTACAGAAACGGCACGTTTTTAGTGTATTTTGTAAAACGTTTAATGAACACGACACACGAACATAAAATTCCACAAATTCACACACAAAACATTTTCTTTCAATAGCGCCAAAATGAAAAGGATTTTAATTTTTTACACGTCACCTAAATGACATCTGACGGATGTCTACTTCAAATAATTCTAGTTAGATAATATTATATTAAATAAAGCTCAACCTCCGAGCAACTGTCTATGCGCAAGTCAACAATGCTGCGCGTTACATGTGACGTCATTGCGGAGATAACAAGAATAAAAACTAAAATCTTTTAGAAATACTCTATCAGTAAGGCGAAAATTTTTGTTAATAATAATAATATTCAATAATAATCAACAATAATAAACACTAATTATCATATTAACAATAAAAATAATAATAATTGTAGTAATTCACAGCTACGAATCAATTACGAAAAATTGTACCTAAACGTTAATTAAATAAATTAAATTAAACAAAATTTTATGTACATTTTAAGTAGGTATTATCACCGATAAAGATTATAGAAATCTGTCAATAATAGTATATTATATTGCTAATGTGGAAAGTGATTCATTGGACATGGAGTGGGAGATTGTTGTTATACGCGAGGCGCTAACCGAGTGCGACAATCCCATGAGTGATGCAGACTCAACATCAGTTTCTTTGACGAGGAGGCATGTCAGCTTTTGAAACACTGCTGATGGCTGCTATAACTGTTATACTGCCTAACGAGTAGTAACTCCTAACTGATCAGCACCTAATACCTATGAATATGTGATTTAATTGAAGTTAATATTCTGAAAAAGTCAGAAAAACTTTTGTATTTTACTGTTTTGCGTTTGCGTCAATGAACTTACTTAAAATGCCATAAAAATAGCATCTAAAATTCCATAAAAGAGATCAAAGTACAGGAATGTTGACAAAATATCTAATAACGCACAAGTGATCATAGGTATTATGGGTTGCCTAGCCTAAGGAGTGAGTGATCTAACAGAATGAGAGTTACTTAATACACATAGGTATACTAACATATGACTGTGATATTTTCATTTTCAGCTCTCCAACAATTTTCTCTTTCAATTTTCAACAATTGGTCATTTTCGCAGGTAATGTCGGAAAAGAATTTTACTATCGCTTACAGACGGTATTTGATGGTTATCCAAAAAGGTCTTAATTTGTAAAATAAATATTATAAGGTAAAATGTACCTAGCAGAATGATATAGAATATTGGACACAACTTTATGATTTTAGGTACATAAATGTTTTATTGTCATGCATCATAAACCTTCCACATTTGGCTAGGCGGACCGGACAGTAATATTATGAAAACTAAAGTTTGTTTGAAAAAAATTTCCAACCTGTATTACCGACGCACTGACCATTACTATCAGTGACAGTGTCGGTAATGCAGGTACCCTACTCTACCGTAACGGCATTGGTACAATTTTCAACAATTTTTGGTTTAATCCTTCTTCTTCTTCGCTTCTTTAACGGCCTTCGCACCTTCTTGCATTTAGCCAGCTATATTCTTCTCGCCTTGCTTGGAAAAGTTATATCTCAATACTCTCGGTTTTATTAATTTTTATATGATTGGCAGCTCATTAAGAGTTATTTATTATACAAGAGAAAAAAGTGATAGATTTTAGCTCGAGATGTGATTTCGTCCCCGACGCGTTTAGCGGAGGGGACAAACACATCGAGAGCTAAAATCGCACTTTTTTCTCGTGTGTAATATACAATTTTTTTCTGCGAGAAGAAATATCAGTGTTAGAATGTCGAAAAACGTAGTTAGATAACTGAAAATTATGTCGGAAAAATGATTTATGTTAAACTTGGATTTTCAAACTGTCTTTTATCGTAATTGACGTTGCCTGGGTAACGAAACGATTTAATTATTACATAAACGTCATATTAATGTAATTAAAATTGAAGACAGTTTTGCAAAGATTCTTGTTAGATTTCGATGAGTGAATTTAATAATAATGGATAGTGATTATTATGAAAATTCCCCTAATAATTGCCATTTGGATAATAAGGTAACTTTCTTTCACGTTTATTTGATATAAATTTAATGATATCTGAGTGTTAATAGTAGCTATACCTAAGCCGCCATTTCGGGGAAATAAGTACTCATTTATTTCCCTGCTAATTCATTTATTTCCCCGATAAGATGCAGCTCATATAATGAGGCATTTTTCTACCTGTCATCGGGGAAAAAAGGTCAAACTTATAGCCCGTCGCAGAAAGAAATATATTATTTGCGTTATTCACCAATAATAATTGTTAAAATTTATGAGTATCAATCATCGATCGGATATCTTTCGCATGTATTTGTAGCATGAACGCGCAGACGCCGTTATGGGAAGTATTATTTATTATTTTGTCTAATGAAATTAAAAGTTAATCCTGTGATTGAAATTCGGCAAAAAATAAATTTCGTGCTGCTCTACCTGAATTGACCGTTTTGAAGACGCTCTAGACGCTGTAAAACCGAAACCCACTACGTGGCCGTCGTCAAGGACAACAATCGTTTTTTGTGTTTTTAATGTTAAAGACCGAAAAGCACGATTTTATTTACAGATACTGGAAGCAAGTCAAATCAAGAAGCTGATGAGCCTAGAGCTACTACAGTTCTCCTTTCATGAAATATAAATATTTTGATATTATTTTATTCTTATTTAATTAGAATGGCCGTTTATTGACCGGGCGTAATATTGACCGTAATTTTTTTACGTGTTTTTGACATTTTTACTGTATGACATTTCATCGCCATTATAACGTCATTCTCACGTTATAGTTATCTATGTATCCAGGGAGAGTTATGAGGATGTTAATTACAGAGGGCAACATATTGCAATCCCGAGGGACGTTAGTCCCGAGGGATTGTTAAGTTGCCCGAGGTTATTAACATCCAATAACTCACGTGATATATAATTTATTTTATTTCATACAAAATGAAATATAAAAATCAAATCTGTTGGTTTTTAAAATTAAACGAATGTTTTTAATAATTGAGTAAGCATGATTACTACGGATACATCAACTGAAAAGTTTATAGAAAATGACATATGAAATCCAAATATTCAACCAACAATGCAATAACAAAACCAAGCATCCAATGGTTATACCAGCATTAAACAAATAGTAACAATAGAGGGAGTTATATGGAGTAATAACAGCCCAGTATAACTCCCAAGGGAGTTAGGAATATGTTTATAGTTACGGTAACCAAGCGTTTATCTAGTTATAAATGTATTAGTATGAAATAAATAAATTATTTGGTGCCTTAAAAATTGCTAGTTTTACTCAATTCAATGTAAGTACAGGTGTCCCTGAAAAGACTTTACTGCTCACTACCAAATGTTCCTCGGGTGATACTAACACTAAATCGATTTAAGTCAACTTATCTTAGTCAAAAGCTGCTTATCAGTTTGGCCACTAGGAGCAGTGGAGTAGGGGGGGGGGGGAGTAGGGAACCTGCAAAACCGACACTAACGCTTAGTGTCGGTAATACAGGTTCCCTAGAGGGGGGGGATTTCAAATGCGGATTTTAAATGCCCAAATGCGATTTTGAACGTTAAAATGTTTAAATGTGAATTAATTTTATTATTCTTGGTAAACAAGAAAAATAAATGAAAAAAATACGAAATTTCCTATAAAAATCAACATTAAAATGCGATTATCTTCTAAACGATAAGACTTTGGGCGACTTTTATAAAAAATGCCTTTTTTTTTAGAAAATGAGTCGAGTAATCTACGCGTAGTGTTTAAATTTTCTTAATTACATTGGCGTAGAAGTTCAAAGGGTCTGAAACCTAAAAAAACCATGATATTTTGGTATATTTTTTGGTATAACATTTTTTGTCCCAAAACCGTCTCGTCATACAAAATTTCTTCAATATCGGTTTAGTTTTTATAAGGAAAAAACAATGTCAGAATTGACACTTTGGCACCTCCTATAGTGGCCAAACCAACTTTGGACTAAGATAAGTTGACTTAAATCGACTTAGTTTCACTTGAGGAACATTTGGTATAAGTGAGCTTTAGTCATTTCAGGGACACCATGTATTTTTTATGTTTTCCGCTTTTTTTTTACTTCTAATATTTAGTTCACACAATGATTTTTTATAGTCCTTTAAAGTTCTAGAGGCTAGTCCAGAGAAAAAAAAGAAAATAATTTACTGATAAACAGACGCTATTCCAGAATGAGAACATTATGCAGAAAAGCTCCTCTTGATCTGCATGCATGACATATTCCAGCAGCTTGAATGGAATGAAGAAAACATCTTTATTATTATAATAATGAAAATATCTCTCTTTTTTTAATGCAACAATGTCCTTCAGTTACTTAGATACTGATACATAGGATATAATGTAATAAATTTTGATCGATCTTCAGAGAGCAGGAAGGTACTCAAGCAATTCCTTATAAGCCCCACGAAACCCTCGCTTAAAATCAAGGAGCAAGGAATCGGAGATCCGAAACCGACTGCTGTATATGCGAAATATCCGCAAATTCTTTGGCTAAATTCCAAGTGGTCCCGGCAACATCATTAAAATGAGATAACAACTTCATAATGGCCTCAGAGCAAAATCGCGGTCTCTTTATACGACGACGACTCTATAAAAAATATATAAAATATGACGTCAACATTAACACATCATTAAGTTCCACAGTTACGATCATCAAATGCGAAGCAAACAGCGGGCAAAAAATTATTATTCTCCTATTTTTGTGCAATGATAAATAGATTAGCATTTGAAAGACTAGCACTATATAGCACTAGAGAGAGAGAGAGGGACTGCAGCCGGTCTATCTAGGGGAGCCTTTCCCCTCACCGGCCTCTCTAGCCCGGCGGTTAATCAAGAAAAAGCTAATGGTCTTAATTTTTTTCGTCTCAGAGATCTTCATTAACTCCTAGAGAGTTGCAAAGAAAAATTCGTCAAATAGACTCGAGTGGGTTCCATTTCAATGCCAGACTGTTTCTTATTAGACTACTTTGCAGCCTAGAAAAATTAGAGAGCTAAAGGTGTATTATTACAGACACGTTAGGTAAAATTAATTTTATTTTTAAGTTTCATTAGTCGCAGCGGAGGTAACTATTACTTGCAATAATTATTATTGTAAAAAATAAATAGCAATATATTTTTGTTTTACGTTTTCGCTTGGAATTTTACTATAATCCTCTAATAGTAAAAAATATAAAACGCACTTTGGGTAGGTCGGTATTTTCGGTTTATTGTTCGATGCACTCCAAAACCAATAGCAATAGAGCGTTTTATTTATTTCCTCTCCATTTGCGTTTAATTATTTTTCAATAAATTTTATCGTTTTAATGAATTGTCCAGAATCAAGTTTAGAGTGTTCATAATAATTCTGGATCAAAAATTCCCGTGAGCATCGAGTTTTTTAGTAAAAGTTGATACTCTCCAATTATTATGTCATTGTAAAAAAAGTCTCATCTCTATTCTAACAAAATTGATTATTTTCCTCCTAAAGGCTTAGGAACTCCGGTGAGGAAATGTGTCAACTTTGAAAGATCCCAGCACGTTGGAAAAATTTTTCTCCCGAGAACTGAGCCGTTTACAAGGTTGCAGCAGTCATAAAAAATGATCAATTTTTGCTTCAACGACCCTGATAATTTTTACCCAAAAACTCTTGCGTGTATTGGGATGTACTAATTGTGACAAAAGGACTCAAGTTTAAAAGATCGCAGGTTCCTGCAAAAATTTTTCTCTCCAGTATTGTTTTTTTCTCAAAAAACCTGACCCTTTGCTTCCAAGTTTTCAGAAGTTATCAAAAATGTTCCATCTTTACTTCAATGACCATGATGATTTTTTCCAATAAGCTCTTGCGTATCGGGATGGATTAATTGTGACAAAAATGACTCAAGTTTAAAAGATCGCAGGTTCCTGGAAAATCTTTTCTCTCGAGTATTGATTTTTCCTCAAAAAACCTGACCCTTTTCAAGTTTGCAGGAGTTATAAAAAATAATCCATCTTTACTATAACGACCCTGATGATTTTTTCCAATAATCTCTAGCGTATGGGGATGTAATAATTGTGACAAAAAGGACTCAAGTTTAAAAAATCGCAGGTTCCTGGAAAAATTTTTCTCTCGAGTATTGATTTTTTCTCAAAAAACCTGACCCTTTGCTTCCAAGTTTTCAGGAGTTATCAAAAATGTTCCATCTTTACTTCAACGACCATGATGATTTTTTCCAATCAGCTCTTGCGTATCTGGATGGACTAATTTTGACAAAAAAGACTTCAGTTTAAAAGATCGCAGGTTCCTGGAAAATTTTTTCTCTCGAGTATTGATTTTTTATCAAAAAACCTGACCCTCTTCAAATTTGCAAGAGTTATCAAAAAGGTTCCATCTTTATTTTAACGACCCTGATGATTTTTTCCAATAAGCTCTTGCGTAAAAGGATGGGCTAATTGTGACAAAAAGGGCTCAGGTTTAAAAAATCGCAGGTTCCTGGAAAATTTTTCTCTCCAGTATTATTGATTTTTTCTAAAAAAGCTGATCCTTTCCAAGTTTGCAGCGGTCCTTTAAAATGCCTCATCTGTACAGGGTGAGGCGCGAGAACCTTAGGGCATTTTTATATGGAGAAGTCCTGGGAGTAGAAGTCTAAAAATTTGTACGTGTAAAATTTCGATTTTGACGAGCTGAACTAAAATATTTACAAACCCTCACCGTTTCCGGTTATACCGGAAGTTGCCATCAACTTTCTTATTTTAAATGGGACACCCTGTATATTATTATATTTTCAGATTGTCTGAAAAAATGCAATAAAAATGGGGTTTACAGTTCAAAATTGTACCGAGTGGTTTATGAGTTATAAACAAATGAAAATCGCAATTTTCCATTTTCAAAGCAGCTTAGGTCGAAAACGGGTCAAGATATCGGAAAACGGCTTACATGTCCCTATCTTAACTTTTCACATAGTATCCTATGGTGCTGATGAAATTTGTATACAAAGTGATGAAAAATCAGCGATTTTAAAAAAAAATTAATAAAAAATATTTTTTTTTGTAGGTACTCCAGCGTAGTATACAAAAAGTTAGGATAGGGACATGTAAGCCGTTTTCCGATATCTTGACCCGTTTTCAAGCTAAGCTGCTTTGAAAATGGAAAATTGCAATTTTCATTTGTTTATAACTCATTAATTGGTCGTAACAAATTTGAACTGTAAACATCATTTTTATTACTGTTTTTCAGGCAATCTGAAAATGTAATAATATACAGGGTGTACCATTTAAAAAAAGAAAAATATGGCAAATTCCGGTATAACCGGAAGTGGTGTGGGGTTGTAAATATTTTAGTTCAGCTCGTCAAAATCGAATCTATACATTCACAAATTTTTAGACTTCTACTCCCAACACTTCTCCATATAAAAATGCCCTAAGGTTCTCGCGCCTCACCCTGTACTTCAACAAACATGACGATTTTTCTTCATAATCCCTTGCGTATCGGGATGGACTAATTAATTGTGACAAAAAGGACTAAAGTTTAAAAGATCGCAGGTTCCTGGAAAATTTTTTCTCTCGAGTATTGATTTTTTTCTCAAAAAACCTGACCCTTTCCAATTTTGCAGGAGTTATGAAAATATTCCACCTTTACTTTAACGACCCTGATGATCTTCTCCAATAAGCTCTTGCTTAACGGGATGGGCTGTCGCTGTCATGACGAAAATAAGTCAAGTTGAAGATTCCAACATTCTGGAAAAAATTTTTTCCTGAGCATTGATTTTTTGAATAAAGGTAGGAAGCAGAAAAGGTCCAAACTGTCCAAAAAACAACTATTTGTTTTTTACAAAACTGATCCTTTCCAAGTTTGCAGCAGTCATTTAAAATGCCTCATCTGCACTTCAACAAGCTTGACGATTTTTCTTCATAAGCTCTTGCGTATTGGGATGGGCTGTCATGACAAAAACCAGTCAAGTTAAAGATCGCAACATCCTGGGAAAAAATCTCCTTAAGTTATATAAAATGTCTTATCCTTCAACAAGCTTGACAATTTTTCCTCATAAGCTCTTGCATATTGGGATGGGCTGTTATGACGAAAATCAGTCAAGTTGAAGATCGTAAACATCCTGGGAAAAAATCTCCTTAGCGCTGTTTTTTTGAATAAAAGCAGGAAGCAGGAAAGGTCCCAAATTTCCAAAAAACAACTGCCGTTGCAACAGTCATATAAAATGTCTTATCTGTCAACGAGCGGGACGATTTTTCATCATAGCTCCTGCGTATTGGGATGGGTTGGTTGTGACAAAAATTATGAGTTCAGAACTTTCAGAACTGTAATCTGTTTTTCTGTAGCTGTTTCCTTTTTATTTTTTATTACATAAATTTCTTGAAAACAATTTTTGTCATACTCACCAACACCAATTCCGGTTAGTGTAAGGCTTCTTTTGTGATATTTTTTCATGTCATGGCGTCGACTGCTATTAAAAATCGAAGCCCCCAAGCATGAGATTATCCATTATGACAAAAATCTAGCAAACTGAATAAAAAATCAAAATTAAGAATCGGTAGAAAATAATTTTTTATATTAAATTTAGGATAAGTTTCATAACTTTCCGAGAAATTTAGGTAATAGCATTTTTTTAAATCTTAATATCTAGATAAATATTTTATTAGAATTTATAGGAGAGTTTAATATAACTCAGAGTCCAAGTGACCCTATCAGAATTCAAGTCAAGCTCTTTTCCTCGAATAGATGTTATGGTAAAATATTCCGAGTCAAAATTCAGATAATTTAATTCGTAGGCAACAATAAACATGAACTCGGAGTGTATCAGATGGTCCCAATGGTGAACCACGGCGCTGATAGAATATTTATAACATTATACAATGGTTTTTCGCGACTCGGAAAACGTTTCGCATCCCTGGCGAGGTCCCCCATTGACGCAGCGGCTCTGTAAAGAAAAGGAGACTGCCAGACTGCTGTTCCTCCTTCCTCCCGATCTTATCTTAACCATCTAGATGCCGGGGAAACGGAACGCAGTTCGTGACCGATTTAGAAATGATTATTTTATTCTTGTGTGTAATACAAGTTCTGGGAAACTTTAACCCGATAGACTAAGAAGTTGCGGCTTTCATTGTTTGAGGCTTTCGGGGGAAGCCGCGAAACAATAAGATAAAGCTCAGAAATGCTCACGACGTGTAAAAGTTTTCACTTCATATTTGGCAAGGGCGTGAGAAAATTCGGCATTTTTCCCCCGTATATGGGTTTAAGTCGGAATGAACGGACAGTGGTGCGGAGAAAATCGAGTTTCTTTATCTTTTCAAACTCCTGAGTTCTGCTCTTTGAAATTTCAGGAATTCGTTATAATTTAATTACTTTTCGTTCGTTCGGAAGGTAATGTGATTTATAAGAGGAACATTATGTTCGCCCTCTAGGTTTGATGCATTTATTTCTTTTCCCTTTCCCCCTTTTTTTTCGGATTAATTGGAAACGAATCGAATTCCGAACGAACAATCGGATACCTACGCATTGTCAAAATTTACTATACAGTGTGTGTCACAGGCATGGTACACCCCCCTTTTTTTCTTTATTTTTGGAGATAATTTTTTGAAATTTGGTATGTCGCATATTCTCGATAGGGCGCACTTTTTAGCAGAAAATTGAATTTTTTCCCACATGCGGTTTTTCCGGAAATTTTACCAACTTTTTATTTTTAAATGTAACACCCTATATATTATTAAATTTTTAGATTCTATACATTTGTACGAATCCAACAATACCACATAAGTACCATTTTAAATGTCAAATTTGTTTTTATTTAATTTTTTATTTCTCAATTATAGTGTGCCATGACTATTTCGTTTTACTCCAATTGGATCATCTAATGCTAGAAAAATCGAATTTTTGTTCAAAGTACTAAATTAAGTGATTTATGGATAAATTATGCGCACCGGAATGATTTTTTGAGCTGGATTCATTTTTTTCAAATGGTACCATCTACTAGTACTCTTAATAGGGGACATTTTGGTGTAACCATTTTGCATCTGTGACGAACAGAACTGAAGTCATGGCACACTATAATTGAGAAATAAAAAATTCAATAAAAACAAATTTGACATTTAAAATGGTACTTATGTGGTATTTTTGGATTCGTACAAATGTATAGAATCCAAAAATATAATAATATATAGGGTGTCCCATTTAAAAATAAAAAGTTGGCAACATTTCCGGAAAAACCGGATGTGCGAAAAAATTCAATTTTCTGCTGAAAAGTGCGCTCTATCGAGAATATGCGACGTACTAAATTTCAAAAAATTATCTCTAAAAATAAAGAAAAAAAAGGGGGTGTACCATGCCTGTGACACACACTGTATAGCTTCATTATTATTATTTTCTAAAAAGAATTTCTCATTTATTTAAAAGAACATCTTGCTGTATTACATCAATTATTTTGGCTCACAAAAATAATAATAATGTGTCAAATTTCAAGATGTACTTGCTAAGAAAAGTTGATGACGTCATCTCTTGAATCCATTAAGTGTGGAAAAAAATACCACTCCTAGCGTTGCTTCCAGTCAAACCATGGATTTCGAGTAAAAAGATTGAAGAGAACTGTTTCACATCAATCCATCATATTTGGCGCCCTACGCTGTGATTATTTAATTGCGGTTTTTAAAATTAAATATTGGTGGAAATTTTTTTTCTTGTAAAAAATAAATAAATATAAACGTGCATGTATCCAGTATTTACTTTTCCAGCGCTCGTATTTTCAATGTTAATGATACCCTAGTCACAAGAGATTTAGTATAGATAATAAGCAGGAACAACTTTCAACACGAAGCAGGGCAAAGTTACCTACAGGCCAGAGCCGCCGCTGCTGCTACCTACTTGTTTTTATATCTACGAAAGTTTTGAAGATGGTGGCTTTGCAGCGATTACTCTATATCAAAAATATCTATCTGGCTATAGGTATTCATGTGTTGAATATGGCGAGTAAAAGATTTCCTACTGCAGGTATTTTATCGACCATCGCAGCTTGCATCCTTCCTATTCCCGATACGGTCTGGTTTCCACTGAAAGGATTCACAGAGCAGCGTCGATTGCTTTGATTTCGAGGCGTCTCTTGTGGAAAAGGCCCCTCTCAAAGATTCCATGGAAACACACGACGCTTTAGAGTTTTATGTAAGATTTATTGTTCAAATTTCTGCTTCGTTCTTCCGCACAGGACACGTAAAACGTAAAAGTGGTACGTATCGATCTCCGTTCGAAAATTCACGACGGAAATCTATAAAATAGTAGCATCCAAAGTGAGTTCAATTTATGCAAAGGAATAGTTCATGTGTTTTATTATTCCCTATGAAACCCCCATGAAATATTTTATTCGTTTTCCTCGTATTTCTTGAGAGGTAATGTGTTTGAGGATCTTATTTTGTGTTACAATAATTCACGAGAATTCTGTTGAGGGTGCATAAAGAAAATTTTCTCACAGAAACGCGCTTTTCAAAATTAGGTACATTTTCTTGGATCGTAAAACTTCTTATTAAACTTTTTGTAACTAAGAACTTAAGGGTTAAAAATTAATTAATTATATCTTTTAATGCAAGTTAAAATAAGGATTTACGATGGCTTTCATAATAATGTTCTTTATCTACCTTCCTACGAACTATATAAAAAAGAAATTCCTATTTTCTGCAAGTCCTAGAACAAACGAAAACGTATTGTTTGCCTCTTGTGTAGACACATTTTTTGAATAAAATCTTCGGAAAGTTTTCCTTACAATAATTGTTAGATCTTATTGCTTGTAAGCATAAATAAATCAGATTTTATTTGTATATCCCCTCTTTGTTAATATTTTTTTTAGAAAGAAAAAAAATTGTGGAAGGGACGAGGAACACACTTTCTTATCACTTTATGACGTCATAAAAGTAAAACACCAATTTTCTCGATTGCTTCAAGAAAAAAGTTCCGACTGTCGCCTAAAAAAGTTAATGAATATTTGAGGGCGACTGTCAAAAAAATAATTGACCTTACGGATTTGATATACCGTTCCTAAAATAAAATTTCTTCGGCCGCTTTTACTTCACGGTCGCATTTACTTCATGTCCGCATCTACGTCACTGGAGGAAACTTAAGATTTTGCGAAATGAAAAACTGCGAAAAAATGTTTTTACAAAAGTGTTTTTTTACAATCCAATTTTATTTTCAGCTTTAGCATGAAAATTAGTTCGTAAAAGTGAACATTTAAATAATAGTCTTAAGCTTATTTGCGTCCCTTTTTGAATGAAAAAAATCTTGCGCATTTTTTCGTCGCTGAATACGAACCCGCAATAAAAAATGGCAGGGGTTGCTATTTAAAGTTATCCACTCCACAGCAAAAGGATAGGGCTGCACGACGGTTTTTGTGTTAAAACGAAATCTCCCACCGAAAAAGCCACTTTTGTAAAAAAACATTTTTCCATGCTTACTTTTCAATATCTTGGGGAAATTACCAAAGTCATATTTCCTCGATTACAGCGCCACCTATGATTGAACGCAAAAATTATTTCAGTAAAATCTTACGCATTTTTTGTCGTTGAATAAAAACTCGAAATAAAAAATAGAGGTTGTTCTTTAAAATTTTAAAGTTACCCCCATTCCCTCACAAGAGGTAAGGGGTACAGGGTGGTTTTTGTGTTCAAACGATGCCCCTCACTGAACGAAACACTTCTGTAGAAACACTTATCCGTAAAAGTGTTCACTTTTCGAGATATTTTTGAATATTTCAGGTTATAATAATCATCCTGTAGGTATTTATTTTTTGGTAGAATTGGAATTTAAAGCCGAAGCTGGGCAAATTTCAGGTCAGGCTAAAAGAGATATTTCCGACAAAACATTTCTTAGGCGACACCCTTTCAAGTAGGTAAAGTATGTAAGGAATTTTATTTCTTAATTTCTGAATACTTTTTTTTACATTTCTATTTTTGGGTCGGTTTTTACTTCACGACCGCTTTTGCTTTACGGCCGCGTTTACCGTAACGTAGAAGTTAAGTTTTCTCCAGTGACGTAAAAGCGGTCGTGAAGTAAAAGCGGTCAAAAAAGTTTTTTTCTGAACAGAAGCAATCGAGATAAATTGGAATTCTGAGTTTTAAGTCAAAATTCCGGGTTTAAAATAAAAATTCTTTTTTTTAGTCGGATTTCCGAGTTTATAGTAGGAATTAAGTCAGAATTAGGTCGCCATTCTTAGTTTTAAGTTTGAATTCCGAGCTTAAAGTCGAAATTTTTAGTTTTTAGTCGGCCTTCCGAGTTTATAGTCAGGATTGCGAGTTTTTTCGATTTTTGAGTCAGAATACCGAGTGTAAAGTCGAATTTCCGAGTTTATAATGAAAATTCTTTCTTGGTAGTCAGATTTCCGAGTTTATAGTAGGAATTTCGAGTTTTTCCGAGTTTTAAGTCAGCATTTCGAGCATAAAGTAGGGATTCTTAGTTTTAAGTCCGAATTCCGAGTTTAAAGTTGGAATTTTTAGTTTTTAGTCGGCCTTCCGAATTTATAGTCGGAATTCCGAGGTTTTTCGATTTTTAAGTAAGAATTCCGAGTTTTAAGTCGGGATTCTAAATTTTAAGTCGGATTCCGAGTGTAAAGTCGAAATTCTGAGCTGATAATAAAAATTCTTACTTTTTAGTCGACCTTCCGAGTTTTTAGTCGGAATTCCGTGTTTTTTCGAGTTTTAAGTAATAATTCGGTGGTTTAAGTCGGAATTTTAAGTTTTAAGTCAGAATTCCTAGTTTGAAGTTGGAATTACTAATATAAACTCGGAATTTAAAAAAATAAAACCGGTGTGGCGCTTCTAAGTCTTCGTAGGAATAATTATTTTTGTTGAAATTTTTTTGAGCTTTTCCATGCAAAAAAATATTTCCTTTTAGGTTATTCTGAGCTTTTTGGCTTGTTAAATTAATATAAAAAAAATGTTTCGATGAAAAATTTTAACAAATATTTTTGCAAAAATGTAAAAATGCTTTAGATTATTTTAAGACTGTGAAGACTTTTTATTCGCAAAAGTCAGTTTTGAAACGATGACATTTAGGTACAAAAGTTTTGAGATTGATTATTGCTAAGCTTTTGTTTTTCGTTTCATGTTCTTCCATAGCTTTAGAACCGATAAAAAATTCCATAGATCAAGTCAACTCGAAAAGATCTCTATTTGTACAAAATAAATATTGCCGAGATAATGTGTTTATTTTCTCAATTTAAGTTATTCTGAACCTTGTAAAACTATGAAAAACATCAAAGCACGTCAGGTCAGCTCGAAAAAAGTTTTACTTGAAGTTTCCGTCAGGTTATCGTGAGTCTTTTGAGGCGGTGAGAAATCAAACTTTGAAAAGTCAGTTAACTAAAAAAAAATGCGCTAGAGAACGAAACTTTAAAGCCCGCCAAGCCGAGAATTTTTTTTTAACAACGTCGTTCAGCTCGGAGAATTTTTTTTTTTGTTTTTGATTTTTGCTGAAATCTGATGCTTCGGGTTGACGTGAGTCTTTTGAGGCGATGAAAAATCAAAATTTTCAAAAGTTATTAGCTCGAAAAAATATGGTTGGGTGCGAGATTTTTAAGCCCACGAGGCTTAAAAAATAAGGCCAAGCCCGATAAAAAAATTTCAAAGAAAGTCAGGCCAGCTCGAGAAAAAAATTGCTTGAACGAAAACTTGTGTTTGAGCGCATAGTTTTTTGAGTTTTACGTTTGCTGAAATATTCCGTTTCGCAATAACGTTCCGTGTTATTGCGAGTCTCTTTTGAGCTGGCGGAAAAGCCAAGTGAGCTTGAAAAGATGCGTCAGGTCAGTTCAATTTTTTTTTGTTTTTTTTTTTTAGTAAAATTTTTCCTGAAACGTATCAGCTTATTCAATTAAAAAAAAATCTTATTCAGGACATTATTTATGAGTCTTCAGAAGCTAATGAAATTTTTTAACCGTCAATCCAACTCGTAAGAAATTTATTTTGGATTTTAAAACTGAATTAAATTACAAAAATCTTATTTCACTTTTGTTTGCGAGTTTGTAGCCTGAGTCTTTGAGATTTTTCCCCAGAAACGTTACGAATCAAGTTATTCTGAGTTTGTCAAGCTGATAAAAAAATAAAAAATATTATTAAAAGTTGGTGGGGGAGGGGGGACATGCATGAAGTTAGGTTGCGTTTGGGATCTAATTTTTTTTTCTTACAGGTTATTCTAGCTATTTCGAGCCCAAAAACACTAGCAAAGATATTCAGGTCAGCTCTAGAATTTTTGATCAAATATTTATTTCTTTCGTTTCATGTAATTCTGATCCTTCCGAGCCGTAGAATATTTTCAAAGGTACGAAGAAATTTGTTTGTGTTAAAACGACAGAAAATAAAATTGCTTGAACGGGAAGAGGTTTCCTGTTATTCTAAATCTTCTGAAATGATGAAAAGATCTCCAAAATTCAGATCTAAAATAATTTTGTTTGAGTGGAAACATTTTTAAAATTATAGTTTTCTAAAATGTACGCATTGAAGTTTTCGGACATCAGAACTGGATATTCAGAATTATTTGAATCACTCATCAACTACAAACACCCTGTAAAAGTATAAGAACTCTGGAAGGTATAGAGGAATAAAAAGGAAAGATTAGACAATGGAAGCATGTTTCCATGTATAAATCTTGTGTAAAGAACGCTGTCCCGAAAGCTTGTATCAGGAACAAATTGATTTCGATTTTTATCGAACAGGTCTTAGGTCTTATGTAACAAAGGGTCAAGATATAGTTTTGTTTTATCTTTATCTTTATCCGATATTATGTACTACATATTGATTACTGATTACGATTGACCTGCAATATAAATCTTGCCTTGGGCTTTTATTTTGATCAAGCTAAATGATTTTTTGAGCCTTCTTTCAGTGTACGGTATTGCCTTTAATTGATTGCACTCAGCTGTACTTTGAAAAGATCTATTGTGATTTTCTCTTTTGTCTCTTTTACAGCAGAAAGTGAGCTTTTCCGTTTCCGCCAACCTTTTATTCCTTCCGTTCTCTCTTTGTTAATAAAATACATTTTTAGATCTGGAAGCTTCTGATATAACCCACGCCCAATCGACACGAACTCGGACCGAGATAAATGTCTTATGTCCATTTTGAACTTATTAAGACATCAATTCCTTGTAATATAAAAACTGTCATTGCTACACCTAAAAGGTGCAGACGAGAAATTTCTAATTTTTAACATCCTCGCCTAAAATTTGAATTTTCAAGTGACGGTTTCAAAAATATTTACATTATTTATAGGTTGTTCATCGACGCTCTATGGATTTGAACAGGACACTCTTTAAAACGTACAGTTGCTTGAATTACAGACATCTTCATTTACGGAATAGGAATACCCCTACTGCTTCAACATTGCATCAAAAAGTCCACGAGTTCTGTTATACTCTTGCTGGTACTTTCTTCCATTTCTCTACTTTACTTCGTTCAACGTAATCCTCAACAACCATCCTCATTTCTTTGCTTCCAGTATGGTTACGGCCAGATTATCACTCTCCACGTTTAGTGCCATTCTTGACCTCGACTGGTTCTGATATCAATTCTATTCAGGTAGGAACTGAACACTCCATGCCCCGTGAGGCATTGCGTGGCATAGAAGTCGCTATTCCCATATTTGCGGTCGAGCCACTCCTCTATATACGGTATTAACTTCTTGGTCCATTTACCCTCTTCTGATGCCTCCCACTCAACCTGCCATTTTGTTAGTGCCTCTTTTCTGATTTGAGCCTGCTTTTTTTGACCAAATCTTGCGGTCTCGTATAGCTCTCCCTTCTCATCTGGACCTGTTCACTAATAAGGAAAATTCCCTCCCCCACTCGCAGAGCCCCAGCCGATGCCGTTTGGTATACAGAAGGTTACCCCTAGAAGGGTCTGTCTCTGTAGTCCCTCCAACAGTCGATGATATGAACCACCGAGTGAATCTCGCTGGCCAGTATTCCCCTTTTATGTGTTCTAGAGCCCCCCATTCTGCGCATGAGTCCATTATTAATTGCGTTCAGTATTTTCTGGTCGTTGAAACAGCACTTTTTCGTCTTCCCCGAGTCTCTGATCGAGCGTGAACCCCAGGTCACGCTCGATGTAGCGGATACATCTCAGAACCACCCCTTTTCCCTTTTTTCTCTATACTCTCATCTCTCTGTCATCTTTCACAACAATCGTTACCTTATCTACATACGCAACCAACTCAAGCACGGGTGGCATATCGAGACGGAGCAGGCCGTCATAGATTAGGTTCCATAACGTGTGACCTAGAATGGATCCCTGGGGTATTCACTGGGTCACCTTTATTTAATTGTCGTCCTCCTCAATTGCCCTGTCAGACAGGTAGCTGCGGATTATTCATTAAGATACGGGGGAGTTGACAGCCGAGCGTTCACACACCCGGGAACGACTTTTAACTCCCTCTACTAAGGGATTCTATCTTTTGGACTGCGTCAACCGTTGAGACTTCTTTTTGGAACCGAAATTGCCGAGGGCTGATGGCTTCCTCCTCCTCGAGGAAGGCCTATAGTCTAGAGAGTGTAAGGCTCTCGAACCCCTAACCTAGTTGTGTCGTGACTAAAGGTCTGCACTAGGGGGCAACGGCGCCAGAGACGTCCGACTGTGGAATCTCTGATATACCGTATCATCTGCTGTCGTGGTCACATTCCGCGCACAAAGAGATGCGGGGGTCTGGGCTTAATCGCCGGAACCAAGAGGAGACAATCTCACAAAAAAACCTAAATCCTAAGGCGAGAGTCTAGGCTAATGGGATGCGTGACTGGATAGAAGACCAGCCCTACTGGATTCAACCTTGGGGCACCAGGGAGCACCCCACTGTATCAATCCCCTCACCTTTGCATGCGGGGCTCTGCATAGGTGGAACACCCTTTCCTATAGCTACTCGTGGATTCAACCATGGTAAGAAAACAAAAACCAAGAAATCTTTGTGCTCGAGACCACCTCGAACGCAAGAAGCATGCCCACTCATTGGCAAGAAAAGGAGCATCGACACCCTTCATAGGACCAAAACCATTCTGTGGCTTCGAAGATACTTTCTTCAAGCAGAACTCCAAAAGGAAGAAGAAAACTGAGAGAAACCCATTGGAGGAACCTCTCGGGGTTGAGACAAGCCAAAGAACTTCTCGGGAATTTTAACCGAGAGCAAGGAACGTGTCAGAACACTGACGGGATTCCTAACGGGTCTCAATAAATCTTTTAGGTCGCAGTATCTTGATCACCCTCAAAAATACAAATACAAATACAATACAAGGCTCTCGAAGAACTTTCCAAGGACATCAATGAGGCAGATGTCTCATTTCTGCCACCCTTTCCCTTCCACATTAGCACCACTTATGTTGTGTTCGATCGTTAACCTGATCGCCCCTTTTAATATCTACGGCGTGATGCGGTAAGAGCCTGGGGATTTTTTCAGCTTTTGCTCAGCTTTCTGCTTTTGTCTCTCCTAGGTCCTCCAGTGAAAAGGAAGGCGTCGTTTTCACCTTATTCACTGGAGGGGAGATCTGCACGCTTTCAGTAAACAGCTTCAAGTGTTCTTAATCTTGTTTCTTCTACCGACAAGTACAGTAGTGTTGCCTGTCGGTGTTGTCTCATCACTAATTTGAAACCCTGAACTAGACGTCACTGTCGACACTTTTGCAGAGCTCTCTACAACATTTGTTTTTGATCTTCTGATTAGAAGTGTGAGATCTTTCTTTTTAGATTTGTATTCTTCTTCAAGTCGTTGGAGGCTGCTACTTCTATTTGAGTTCTTCTTCACCTTCTGGAGTTTCCTGCGCAGTTTCGTGCAGATTCCAATTCCCGAGACCAACAGTATGTGCGCCCTTTTTGTTGTTGTGAGTCTCTGGGATTTCTAGTCGTTAATGTAGTTCTCAATGTACTGCCACCTTTTTTTGCTTTCAGGAAGGTTTCGGCTGGATTATCTGCCGTTACATAGCTTTCAACCTTTCTAGACACCTTATCCCTCTCTCTTTTGCATCGCCCGAACCTAAAAAGGTTGCGTTAAGAATCATCTTCGTCTTCCTGACAATAGTAACAGGTTACAGTGAAAAAAATTTTCTTTCTTGTTCGGCCATGCTCTTTCAATATTTGTGTCAATAGAAGTTATTTTGTTTTATCTCATAGATGAGGTGTCTTGTCCATTACCAATTGGTAGAATGCTCTGACATCAAGAACACTGCATCAATAACTTGTTTATGGGTACCACTCTTTCAATAATATTTTGTGTAATAGTTCTCATCGATACTTTTCCTGTAAAATTGGAATCTATAAAAATTTCCAGCGTTGAAGTATCGACTCACATCTACTCATAGTAAGCCAAAAGCGGAACTTTTCAAGCGCTCTTCTATTTCATTTTGTTAAAAAATAACAAGAGCGAGCATAATTTTTACGTCGAAAGCCCGTTGGATTGAATAAAGTCGATGCGTGCGGTTTCCTCTATTGTATCGCGCTATGCAATTAGAGCTGTCACAAAATGTGTTTGTTGTTTAGGCGAAGTGAAAAGTGAACTATTGATTGAATTTTCAATTAAACCTTTTAACAAGCCATCGACAGGTTTTAAATGAAAAATCCATGTACCGCACGAGCTCACATAAAGAGCTCACGTATACGTTAACGCATACATACATGTAAATTTAACCTGACTTACGACGCCACTAACGTCGTAGTAGTCACTTTCTTTCTTTTTATCTTCTCTATATCTCCTCTCCTCTCTTCTCTCCAAAAAAGGGAGGAAATAAAGGAAAAAATATTTGATAACAAGGTCCTTACCTCGACCTACTGACGAGAAAGCGGTGGAGATGGAGGGAGATAGAGAGAGAGAGAGAGAGAGTGCGAGACGAGGTAGAGGGAGAGGGGGAGATAGAGGGGGGAGGCAGTAGGAAAAGGGAGGGGAAGAGGGCGAGGGAGAGGGAGAGGGAGAGGAAGAGGAAGAGGGAGAGGAAGAGGGAGAGGAAGAGGCAGAGGGAGAGAGAGTGAGGGAGGGAGAGAGGGGAAGAGGGAGAGAGAGGAGCGATTATGAGATGGGTACAGGGGGATGAGATAGGGGGAAAGGGAGAATTTTACAGTTAATAATTTGGAACATATAGTTTCAGCAAACAAGCAGTTATATAGCATCTTTGTTTAGTGGTTTCTATTTTTGAAAAAATTCTAGGTAACCTCCCTAAAGAGGAAGTTTAATGTGTGGGATAGTATGCGCTGTAATACCCGAGTAACACGGGCCCTTATCTACTGGAAAACGCGCAAACCGTCTCTTCCGCCCTATATATATTGTAATCTTCCTCAATAGTGCAATTTAACTATAATAAGTTCCAGGAAGAAAATCAAATTACTATTGTCTAGATCGAACTCATTTTTCACACCCTCAGCATCCGAACTAGGAAGATCTCCCCTTACATCTCCACCTCCACCTGAGGCAATACGAGCACAACTAACAGTAGCAGGAGTTAGCTCGGCCGGCTACCAATTCTTGCATTATTGCATTACACGGCAAGTTTCCCCAACATCAATAGAACGTCTAGGGTTCAAGTTGTTCATCAGAATTTGATTCAATTTCTAAGACCATGTATTCAAACGATGCATTAGTGGTTCAAATTTATGTGGAATTAATTGCGGATATTGAGGGACGAACAGATACTTCATGATTTATTGGGATGGAATGCTCGAGGAAGCACTTGAGAGATTATGCGGCCCCTTTTAGAGCTTGAAACTGTTACAGTTAAATGGCCTGGGGTTGAATCTGAAATCCTGAATTAGTTGTTGCATATTATATTCGGGGTGTAAAAAGCGTGAAAATCTTTCAGTCTAAGCTTTATTTTTTATTTTTTCAAGATTTTCTCTCTTTCCACCTCCCAGTTTCCACCTTTCATCAATAATAATAATAATTCCTGTTAGATAACAAATCAATTATTAGTATAATTTTAACTAAGCTATGACATCCATTACTACTATTATTGCCCTATCGAATAATAGAAACGTTAGATTGAAGAATGACCTCATTATTCAATCGATGTGTCAATTCCTTAACTCTACGTCGGTGTACGTATGTTATATTCAAACTACCGCCTACTGTCAACGTTCAGCGTCAACGTCAACATTCAGAGTCCCTAAACGTCAATTTTTACGTTTGATAAAATGTTCTTAAAAATATGAAAGGCACATATTTTAGGATAGTTTTGATTTTTCAACTAGTGGCAGACTAACGATTCTCAACCGTTTGTGTGTAAGCTGATGTTTTGGAACGCTGGCAAGTAGTGACAGTTGATTACAAGTTAATTCTGTCTGATAATAGCGCGAAAAATCTCCCTTGTCCATAATGTTGTAACGGTGTACTCACTGCCCCCACCTGCCTCTCCTAAAATCGTCACAGCCCGTCGCACAAGGGTTTAGTTCCACCGGCGCTGCCACCGAGGCGCTACTGTTACATCTAGGCTGACTGTCGGCCATTTAGGCCGCGGAAAAAATGGTAAAATGTAGACTTGATCAGTTCAGTGGCTGTTTTGTGATATCGGTAAAATTGGCTAACAAATGAAACAACAAACTTGAATTCAATGTAATTTATAAACAGTTTTCATCATGAAGCTGTATTTTCTTTCACCATCTTACCTTACTAAGACAAGTGAACGTCGAAGGACATTTTCCCCTTGTTTGTTCTTCTCTAATGTTTTTTTTCCTGACCATGTTTGTGATTAAACTTGGACCCGGTGGGTGACAACCAGGCACACTAATCAGGTTTCAGTGCCAGAGATTTATTTGCGAAAAACTACACTTTATCTGCAATTCGTCACTAATACAGTTGATGTTGACGAGAATTCACGTGAAATCACCGAGACTAAGACGAACCGGTCTGCATTACGTTGTGTCGATTGTCATTTTAATTAATAGCGCAGAATCACCATTTTTAAGTTCTTCTCAGAACCAAAACTCATGAGTTGGATGCTAAAACCATGATGTTTGAAAGCCAATAATATTTTAATTTAAGCCTAGAAGTAACCGTAGCGCCGCGCGGCGGCGGCCAGTGAAACTAAAACTACCGCCTGGCGAGTGTGCCACTTAAGAGCGGCCAGTTTGTACACCGTAGCCTATTTACATCGTGCAATTGTCCTAGTCGTTAAACAGTTTTTTTTTTTTTAATGACAGAGTACCATAAAATCATATTTTTACTTTTCATGTAGCAAGCGTTTTTACTTTAATGTAGACTTCATCAGAGAAACCAATTTACTCAATTTAAAAAAAATTTATTAACAAATCTTAACCTCTCACTCGTTCATGATCAGAATTGAAGTAGTTAGGTAAAGGTACTTGTAAGTACTAGCTCGATTAATTAATAATTCAATTTTAGGGAGCAAAGTAATTAAATTTTCTAGTAAGCGCCTACGCCATCTAGATCCACTATAATATCTGAAACTGATTTTAGAATGAGAGTTTTTGCTGGCTTCCATAATAAAGCCTCAACAGTATGGGGAGAGCTTGCGGATTGAGAATTCAATCCCAGATATATTAAGCAACTGGCTCTAAAGTTTTCAATAAGGCATAAAAGGGCAGCATAAATTCAAAGATTACTCCGGGGCTTATTTGCTGATAAAGTATTGACTTTTACGAGCACATGAAAGCGCATATTTCCAAGAGTTATGCGATATAGGGGAGTGAAGATACCGTAATGCCGGATTATCCACGCAACATAAATCTATATCCAGAATTTGGATTAGACTGAAAGTGTTTCGATGTTTTATTATGCGTGACTTTAATGTACGTAGCATCGCATTATTTCGGTGTACGCGTCAATTAAGAAAACTATAACCCATTATTATATTTCATATTTATTTATGATATCCAGGCTCATTCTATTCATAATATTTATATGACTATTGCCCTGGATGAAAATAAAAGCGTTGTCTATTTTAAAGCTAAAATTAACAATCACAGAAAGTCAAAATTTATTCATTTAATCTAAATACATAGAAAAGAATAGGACAATAGGCTAAGTCAACTCCTTAGTCTATCTGGATGGGCTCGATCGAGTCAGCTCCTCGATCTAGTTCTAGGAACGGGAAAAATTGACAAGTCAGTTCAATGGCGTTGTCAATGGCGATTGTTGTTTTAATTTTTGTTTGTCCCACCTTTGTCCCATAAATTTTTTCCTCTACATCAGGATCATATCTTCAAAAGAAAAGAGCGAAGATGAAAGGATGGAAAGAGAGAAAGAAATAGAAATTAGTGAGACTAATTCCCTATAAAATCAATCATAAGTATGGATTAGGAGTGAAAAACAAGTAAAAAAAAAGAAAATAACTTATCTTACAGTCTTCTTTTTTAAAGATGAGATTTCTGTCTCTTCAGAACAAAAATTTCATTACTTTTTTTGCAATATTTGCTAATGTTGAGTTTTAGGTGATTAAAAGAAAGATAGACCATTTTAACAGACAAGCAAATAAAATGTTTCTTTTGATCTTAAGACTTTTTTTAATGATAATTCGTCAATTTGCATATTTTTTAAATTCTCAACTTCGGGTGTAAAGAGGAAGCAAAGCATTAGGTTGAAATTAAAAAATACACCATTTATATGGAAGACCACGAATGTTGCTTATTACTTTTCTCATCGCATCAATTATCAATAATTAAAAGAATAATTTATGAATATTCATCATTCACCTTTAAAGATCTCCTGGTTGAGAATATTTCCCTCCCTTATACCAGATATCAATGGCTCTCTGGAGAGAAATCCTCTAATTGAATGCCCAGGAACGCGGTGGGAGATTGAAAGTTCAATGATTTTCATTAAATACATCTGCAGGCCAGTCTTTATGTTGACAGGTATCCATACTCGTCGCTAAGACACCTGAAATCGATCTTACGAAATTAATAACATTTGACTAATGAAAAAATGTATTTTTTAATATATCAGGTGCAACCCTAACTAGAAGGTTATAACAAAGGGCATTCATTAATCTTATAATCCAAGGGCTGTAAATTTATTAACCACTGTAATTGACTTTTCTGCAGAAGATCGATTATAGCAGGCAAATAATTGGAAAATAAAAGCTTAGTCGTAGGTCAATACACAACGATTAGGAGGAGAGTTTCTTCACAGTAGTTGCTTATAGAAAAACTGATTTTTGTCTTGTTGTCTTGTAAAAGGAGTGAGTCTTTTACGGGTGTTTGATACAGCCAAAATCAAACGACATATATAAAATCGTATTTCAAGCATAAAAGAAAGAATAACTTTTCTTAAGATCACGTCTAGTTTAGGAAATATTTATATTAAGGCTGCTGTGAAGTATAATTTTTTTAGCAACTGGACAGCAACAATCAAACTTCATGTATAGAATCATTTTTAAGCATAAAAGAAAGAATAACTTTTCTTAAGATCACGTCTCGTTTAGGAAATATTTATACTAAGGCTGCTGTGAAGTATAATTTTTTTAGTGACTGGACAGCCACAATCAAACTTCATGTATAGAATCATTTTTCAACCATAAAAGAAAGAATAACTTTTCTTAAGATCACGTCTCGCTTAGGAAATATTTATACTAAGGCTGCTGTGAAGTATAATTTTTTTAGTGACTGGACAGCCACAATCAAACTTCATGTATAGAATCATTTTTCAACCATAAAAGAAAGAATAACTTTTCTTAAGATCACGTCTCGTTTAGGAAATATTTATACTAAGGCTGCTGTGAAGTATAATTTTTTTAGTGACTGGACAGCCACAATCAAACTAATATATAAAATCGTGTTTCAAGCATAAAAGAAAGAATAACTTTTCTTAAGATCACGTCTCGTTTAGGAAATATTTATATTAAGGCTGCTGTGAAGTATCATTTTTTTAGCGACTGGACAGCAACAATCAAACTTCATGTATAGAATAATTTTTAAGCATAAAAGAAGGAATAACTTTTCTTAAGATCACGTCTCGTTTAGGAAATATTTATATTAAGGCTGCTGTGAAGTATAATTTTTTTAGCAACTGGACAGCCACAATCAAACTTCATGTATAGAATCATTTTTCAAGCATAAAAGAAAGAATAACTTTTCTTAAGATCACGTCTAGTTTAGGAAATATTTATATTAAGGCTGCTGTGAAGTATAATTTTTTTAGCGACTGGACAGCAACAATCAAACTTGATGTATAGAATCATTTTTCAAGCATAAAAGAAAGAATAACTTTTCTTAAGATCACGTCTCGTTTAGGAAATATTTATACTAAGGCTGCTGTGAAGTATAATTTTTTTAGTGACTGGACAGCCACAATCAAACTTAATGTATAAAATCGTGTTTCAATCATAAAAGAAAGAATTTCTTAAGATCACGTCTAGTTTAGGAAATATTTATATTAAGGCTGCTGTGAAGTATAATTTTTTTAGCAACTGGACAGCAACAATCAAACTTCATGTATAGAATCATTTTTAAGCATAAAAGAAAGAATAACTTTTCTTAAGATCACGTCTCGTTTAGGAAATATTTATACTAAGGCTGCTGTGAAGTATAATTTTTTTAGTGACTGGACAGCCACAATCAAACTTCATGTATAGAATCATTTTTCAACCATAAAAGAAAGAATAACTTTTCTTAAGATCACGTCTCGCTTAGGAAATATTTATACTAAGGCTGCTGTGAAGTATAATTTTTTTAGTGACTGGACAGCCACAATCAAACTTCATGTATAGAATCATTTTTCAACCATAAAAGAAAGAATAACTTTTCTTAAGATCACGTCTCGTTTAGGAAATATTTATACTAAGGCTGCTGTGAAGTATAATTTTTTTAGTGACTGGACAGCCACAATCAAACTTATTGTATAAAATCATGTTTCAAGCATAAAAGAAAGAATAAGTTTTCTTAAGATCACGTCTAGTTTAGGAAATATTTATACTAAGGCTGCTGTTAAGTATAATTTTTTTAGCGACTGGACAGCCACAATCAAACTTATTATAATTTTTTTGTATAAAATCGTGTTTCAAGCATAAAAGAAAGAATAACTTTTCTTAAGATCACGTCTCGTTTAGGAAATATTTATACTAAGGCTGCTGTGAAGTATAATTTTTCTAGTGACTGGACAGCCACAATCAAACTTCATGTATAGAATCATTTTTAAGCATAAAAGAAGGAATAACTTTTCTTAAGATCACGTCTCGTTTAAGAAATATTTATACTAAGGCTGCTGTGAAGTATAAATTTTTTAGTGACTGGATAGCCACAATCAAGCTTAATGTATAAAATCGCATTTCAAGCATAAAAGAAAGAATAACTTTTTTAAAGATCACGTCTCGTTTAGGAAATATTTATACTAAGGCTGCTGTGAAGTATAATTTTTTTAGTGACTGGACAGCCACAATCAAACTTATTGTATAAAATCGTGTTTCAAGCATAAAAGAAAGAATAAGTTTTCTTAAGATCACGTCTAGTTTAGGAAATATTTATACTAAGGCTGCTGTTAAGTATAATTTTTTTAGCGACTGGACAGCCACAATCAAACTTATTGTATAAAATCGTGTTTCAAGCATAAAAGAAAGAATAACTTTTCTTAAGATCACGTCTCAGTTAGGAAATATTTATACTAAGGCTGCTGTGAAGTATAATTTTTTTAGTGACTGGACAGCCACAATCAAACTTAATGTATAAAATCGTGTTTCAAGCATAAAAGAAAGAATAACTTTTCTTAAGATCACGTCTCGTTTAGGAAATATTTACAAAATAGCAGAATAGTAATACTAAAGGCTGCTGTAAAATATAGCTTTTTTAGTAGCTGGACAGCTAAAATCGAAAGTGACCTATAAAATCGTAGTTTGAGCATAAAAAAGAATAGCTTTTCTCAAGATCACGTCTCGTTTAGGAAATATTTACAAAAATGTAATACTAAGGCCGCTGTTAAATATAACTTTTTTAGAAGCTGGACAACTAAAATAGAATATCACCTATAAAATCGTATTTTAAGCATAAAAGAAAGGATGAATTTTTTCGAGATCAGGCCTCGTTTAGGAAATATTTTCAAAAATGTAATACTAAGGCTGCTGTGAAATATAAATTTTTTAGAAGCTGGACAGCTAAAATCGAACATCACCTATAAAATCGTATTTTAAGCATAAAAGAAAGAATGATTTTTTTCAAGATGAGGCTTCGTTTAGAAAATATTTCCAAAATTGTTTTTGAGTTACTATAAATTAATTAAACGTTTACCTCTTTTAATTTATTTATTTAATTACACCCATCAATGGCATAGCCAAATAAAGGTGGGGAAAACAAAAAATCGAAATAAGGCCACTTAAAAACAAACCGGTATGAAATAAAAAAAATTCCTCCTTAGTTTTGCATTTTGTAGACATTTCCCTAAGCGAAAAAAGTGGTTCTTTCTTTTATGCTTCAAAAACGATTTTCTCTATGAAGTTCGATTTTGACTGTTCAGTTACTAAACACAAGCCTTAACCCCGTTTATTTTAAAATAAAACATTTTCAAAATAATTCTAATTGCGATTTTCTCACCTATAGATTGGCCTAGTAGTTCTCAAACCAGGTGTTGATGATCTTAGTTGGCAACAATGCCTTATTGTGTTGCTGCCCTGGTGGAAATGGCTCTTAATGGATGGGCCGAAGACGCCCTCTATTGATTCTAATCCCGCGTACTTAATGTTCGGTCCAACATTAACCCTATGGCAGGATCTACAGGGAATTTTTTACCAAGTGCTCGGAAAATATTCTTCCAGAAGGGATGTGATGTTTGAAAGGATCAGAACGAGCGCCTCTCCTGAACAACATTCATTAAGGAATTTTTTACTATGGTAATTTTATGAATCGGTAAATATTTTTTTTTACGAAAAACCGGGATGGAAATTACCCGGATGGAAATCGTTGAAACGTAAAATTATTGGATAAGAGTGAAGTTTTAGCAGGAAAGAACTCTCGGAAGAGAATCGTTTATGTTACGTTTGACTCCTTCAGTTACCACATCATTAAATCCGTTCTGGGCGGAAACAAAGAGTTGGTGAGGTAAGGTATGCAAATTTATCGGGGAACTTCAACTGCGAAGAACTCCGTAACAACAGGTCAAATTTGCTCGGAAATTATTCAGTCATTTGACGCAGAAATCTAATAAAATCTACTTCAAATAAAGATGCTCGATAAAGTTCCTAGAAAGTTGAGTGAAAGGTCTTTGAAGTTCGGTTTGTACTATCAAAATAAACGTTTATAAACCTTTTCCATTAAGGGCAGAAGTCGAAGGAAAGTTGGCAACTGAGATGAACTCCGGATTATTAGCGTCGTTCCCTTATTGCCGACGCCGTCGCCTTAATTTACATCACAAAAAACAGCCGAAAGGGCTTCTAGGAGATTTCACTTGTACACCCAAAGTAGAATTTAATTATATCCGCTCACCAGGTAGGGAGAAGCTATTCCTATATTGTGCCGGCTTCAAAACATTACGTCAAATAACTCCAGATCTATTAAAATTATCCAAATTTTCCAAGCATAAAGACCTTTCTTTCTCTCCACCTTTTCAATCGTAATTCTCATTAACCCGGAGACATTGCTTTTAGGGCTGCATTAGAAGTAAAATTTAATCACTGTTTGGCTCCCTCAATTCTCAATAACTTTCCCATCGATATTTAATAAGGTAAAAACTTGATGGAAAGATCAGCAGTTTGCCGAAAAATTGTTTGCGACTTACTTATTAGAACATTGAAAATTTTAATTACCTTGAAAAGGCATTGCTTTTTATTATTTATTGTGGAATTGACTATATTTACTTTATCATTACTATTTCATATCTAAATAATAAGTTACACTTCGCCGCAAGTTAAGCAGGGTACTAGCGCAAGAAGAAGTGTTAAATTTGAGGCTAGTGAAGTGATTAAGAAAAGTGTCCTATTATAAGGACTCACTCTTCAAGTAGAGGAAAATATGAGCTCACCTGCAAGCTCTACCCGCTCAACAATCATGTACACTCTTAAGGTGGATAAGTCCAACGTGGTATCACTTGTCAGGACCACCAGTCACCACCACGGCTAACTAGGCTCTGGTAGAACATGACAAAAACCGTAAACCCCTGAAACCTGCACTGTCTGTTTTACTGCATGTGTCTGAAGTTAGCACCGCAGTTTTCATTTTCAACTGGGCTCGACGGTCTATGGTTGAATGGAGGTCTGACGTTGAATGTAGGGTGGTCTAGAGCCTCTGCTCTTTTTCTCAGCGTCTCTTGGATAAAGTCTCGGCACTCGACGCAAACTTCGGTCTCAGAAGATATTAGAGATTAATTCCTTCTATATATCGCTCACCTTCCTGCCCTGTAACAGAGTTAATTCATCACCTAGACAAACCACACACATAATGTGGTTCTGGCCGCCGATTTCAATGTTGAAAAAACTTTGCGATAACGCGAACACCTCCAGTCTGACCGAGACTCTCTCTTCTTATTTCTTTCGACTTTGTTTTAGGGATTCAACAAGAGTTGACCCAAGAGACCCAATAAACTCCCCGGCAACAGACCGTCGCGATTTCTGGTATGTTTGAGTGGTTCAATAGCAAACTTATGCCTACTTTTATATCAGACCACTATGCATTCTAATCTCACCAATAACCCCTGATAATATGGAAGAGAGATAGAAAAGACCCCCTTCTCCTCGCTCAGCTTCAAATCGAACTGCGGCGTTTGGGCTGGCAGGAGGTTCTGGATGCCCCTGATGTTAATTCGCAATACTCCTATTTCACTGATACTCCTTCATTTTATTTGAACCAAAACTTCGTTCACAGGAGATCTAGAGTTCATAGAGCTAGGCTTTCGAGTCCCAGATGGCTTACCACCGAAATTCGCCAATTGTACGACACAATAAATCTCCTAAATTCATTGCTAAACACGTTCAACCAGCAGTTATGCGGCCTGAAGTGACGGTTCAGTTTCTGGTTCCGGTTCAATGAATCTTTAAATCCTATCAAAGCGATATGGACCCTTATCAACAACCAATGCCAATCAATAATCACTTCTCATAAAATACTACCGTGCTTGAGTACCGAAGCACGGTGTTACGACACACCCTGAAAGAATGGCAGAGATGCTCATGTCCGTCTTTTTTTAATAGCTCACTCACATATTATAGTGACACTCACGGATCCAACATGTCAACACACGCCTCTGCATTCTTCATGTTCTTTCCCACATCACATCCGGAAATAATAGAAGTAGCTTCCAGGTTTAAGGGTAAGAAGTCTTCGGACTTGCAACAACTCCTTTCAGACTGGTGTGTTCCCCGAAAAACTCAAGCAGCCTTAGTTTAGCCCATTCTATGACGTCAAAAACCCCGAAAACTACCGATCAATTAATTTGACTTTCTTGACCAGAAAGGGATCCTTTCCCACTCCCAGCATGGTTTTCTTAAAAACACTAAACAGATCTACCCAGACGACTCTCGTGAAATTTACGGACTTCATATCTGAAGGCATGGAGAGGGGGGAGCACACTGTGGGATAGTTTTTGGATCTCTCAAAGGCCTTCGACAGTATGTGCCATGAGTGCCTCTTTTGGGAATTAGAGAATGTCGAAGTTTGTGGATTGCCCCTATCTTGCTTTACCAGTTACCTTTAGGGAAGAACACAGGCGGTTCAATTGAAAGATATTTAAAGGAGCTTTTAGTTTAAGTCGACTAAGAAGCAATTTAACTTCTATTTAGAAAGGTAACAGACACGGAAACGATAAAAAAGATAGATTTAGGTAAGATAGTTACAGGTGGACGGTCTACCCTGGAACTTCCGCGTCGTAGGTCACAACTCACAAGTCCGTCCTCCGTCGTCACGCCTCTACCACGTCGTCGATATTGCCAAGAAAGGACCACCACGCCACACTTTGGGTTCCAACTCACCGTGTTTTGTGCATGAGCCGAACAAGCCAAATTGTCCTCTAAGGCGTTTGTTAACTCTGAAGACGGACCTGGCGAGACTCCTGCGTCTAACCCTGTCACGGGCGAACGAGAAGGGGTAGTAGCGAGCCCTCTGTCCTTGACCAGGCTACCGGGCATTGAACATCGAGATTTTAAGAAAGAAGCATCGACGGTGAAAAATTGAGTGTGCCATTTACATTTCATTATTTTATATGGTTGTGTTCACCTAAATTAAAGTTGATCTTCTTAAATAAAATTTACTAAAGAAAATTGATATTCTTTAATAAACCAAAATTAAATATACAGTCCACTAATAATTAGCATGGTCCATCGAGCAAATCAATTAAAAGATTTAAATAATAATAATTAAATTAATAAATCATTAATGTAAATTAATAAATCATTAATATAAATTAATAATAAATCAACATCACAAATTAAAAGTGCAAGTAATAATTAATAAAGTGCTGGAGTGCCAACTTCAAGTCAAGAGAATAATACTACAGACTTCATCCTGCTGATGTGAGTTCTTTCCATATACCTACCTATTTATTTACCTCTCTATAATAACTAATCGGTTTCAATTTGTTTGAATTTATAATGTCGCTTATAATAATTCGCGGTTATACTAAAGGGAAAGTCACTCGCTTTAAAAACTATTTTGATGCAATCGAAAAAGATAAATTGAACGAGCAGGTAATCTCACGATTAACTGTTCGACTAGAAGCATTTGAACCTCTCTTGGAGGAATTCAACGAGGTTCAGACCCTCATTGAAAAGGAAAATTCAAATAACAAACTCGAGGCAAAAGCTCAAGCGGAATTTGAAGCAGCTTGTTTAATTGAGAGAAAAGAGTTCGAGGATACATATTTTGATTACTTAGCTGATGCTAAGCGCTTGTGTGAAAAATATAGTAGTGCAATTGAAATTAAATTAAAAACTGATCGCAGTAATAATAGCGGTAACGTCAAAATTGACAAAATTAACAGTAATAATGCATCTGGCTCTGACGTTGGTAGCGTACCAGCAAGTAATAACAATCATTTTGATAGTGGTAGCACAGGTGGTAGCGCTGGTGCTGGTGCTGGTGCTGATTCTGGTTCCCTATCTTCCAATATTCCTAATGTGGGGAGTCAGTCAATTCATAATCGAATAGCCCTACCTAAAATAACCTTGCCGACGTTCAGAGGGAAACCAGGTACTTGGGTAGAATTTAGAGATGCCTTTAATGCACTCATCCACTCAGATAACACTCTATCAAAATACGAAAAATTCTATTATTTGAAAATGTCATGTAAAGATGAGGCTGCTGATATATTGCAGGCTATTCAAGTAACCGATTCTAATTATACAGTAGGTTGGAGGGCGCTGATTGATAATTACGAAAGTAAGGCGCAATTGATACATGAACATATACAAGCAATTTTAAATTTACCTATTATGAATAAAGAATCTTGTCAGGATATAAAATGTTTGTATCTCGATCTAAATAAACATTTGAGGTCACTGGATAATTTAGGTGAGAAAACCGAGTGTTGGGATCGATTAATTATACAGATAATTGCAAATAAGTTTGACAGTAATACTGACAAGGAATGGCAGGCTTACAATTGGGATGGGGAATTACCTAATTTAAGTGATTTAAATAAATTTTTGAAAGAAAGAATTACAATATTAGGCAAGATTGAGTCTAGAAGATCAATCCAAAAACCTAACGTAAATAATAATCATAATTCTAATAATTCACAAAATCAATATTACAAGAAGAAGAATTTTAATAGTTTTGTGGCAAGCACAAGTAAATTTAATTATTGTAATTATTGTCACAAAAATGATCACTTGATATACAGTTGTGAACAGTTTTTAAAATTGCCAATAAATTCAAGAATTTTGGAAGTTAAAAAATTAAAACTCTGCCTAAATTGTTTAAAAGACAATCATTTGTCTTGGAATTGCAATGTGCGCAAATGTATAAAGTGTAACAAACCACATAATAGTTTATTGCATTTAGATTATTTAAATACAAGTGATCAGGGTCGATATGACAACGTTGCAGTCGACGAATCTAATAAACAGGGCATAAACTTCGACCAGTCTACTAGTTCTGCTACCAACTCGGAAATAATACGAAGTGGAAGTAGTAGCAGGAATTCAAAAACTGTGAATAATAATAATTTCGCCCAGGTGCAGGATCAGAGAGTCCAGACAAAGGACAAGGCCACCGTAGCTATTGTTAACATGAGTCATGCTACATTGCAGGACGAAATAAATAGGCCGATGCAGGTTGTTTTAGCCACTGCAATAGTCCAAGTAGCTGATGATAAAAATAATTACCATTACTGCAGAGCATTACTGGATAATGGCTCTCAAAGCCATTTTATTACTCAAAATTTGTTAAATAAATTGAAATTAAGAACGAATAGAGTTAATTTTTCAGTGAAAGGTGTAGGCGAAAATGTGAAAAATGTAGACAGCGAAGTTGAGATCAATTTAAGATCTTGCGTGAATAATTTTCAGACAAATATCAACTGTTTAATATTACCCACAGTTACTGAGAATTTACCACTACAATCATTCTCCACGGACAACTTGAATATTCCAAGCCATATTCAGTTAGCTGACCCTAAATTCAACGAAACAAATAAAATTGATATGTTGCTTGGTGCTACTCTGTTTTGGTCATTATTATGTCCGGAACAAATTAAATTAGGTCCTAAACAGCCAGTTTTACAGAAAACCAAGCTGGGATGGATTATATCAGGAAACGTTATTTGCGATAATAATCGGAGCGCAAATAAACGTGTTTCATATTTAAGTATCAAAGAAAATAATAAATTAAATGAAGAAGTTGCCAAATTTTGGAACTTAGAAGATGTTAATAATTGTAAAATAAATAATGTATTGTCTGCTTCTGATCAATACTGCGAACAATACTTTCAAACTACTACTCGTAGAAATGAAACAGGTAGATTTATTGTGAAAATTCCATTTAATAAATTGAAGGATCAATTGGGCGATTCATATCAAATGACCAGAAGTAGATTCTTATCATTGGAAAAAAGATTAAACTCTAATCCAGAACTTAAACTTGAGTATTCAAAATTTCTGAAGGAATACTTTGAGCTAGGGCATATGAGTGAATGTGACACAAATAAAAGTGAAACCGGAGGTGACTTTTATTTACCACATCACGCCGTAATTAAATCGTCTAGCATAACTACAAAATTGCGAGTTGTGTTTGACGGTTCCGCAAAAACCGATTCCCAAATTTCACTCAATGATGCTCAATTTAGCGGTCCCAAAGTACAAAACGATTTAACAGATTTATTATTGAGGTTTCGTATTTATAATTACGTGATTACTGCTGACATTTCAAAAATGTATCGCCAAATATTAATAGATGAAAGTGAAAGATCTTTCCAAAAAATATTGTGGAGAGAAAATTCAAATGATGAAATTAAAGTGTTTAAATTAAATACCGTAACTTACGGAACCGCATCGGCTCCCTATTTAAGTATAAAATGTTTGCACAAATTAGCATCTGATAATGCGTCCACATATCCAGTAGCCAGTAAAGCAATTAAAACCGATTTTTACATTGATGATCTAATTACTGGAGCTGATTCGAAAAATGATTTAATTCAAACCCAAAAACAAATTACCAATATTTTAATTTCTGCGGGATTTGAATTGAGGAAGTGGATGAGTAACGATTCCAGTATGCTGAAAGAACTGGATTTAAATTACAATTTAGACAATATTGTTTTACCGTTAGGTGAAAATGAAAATAATAAAACACTGGGGTTGCAATGGAACCCGCAGTCTGACTCAATTAATTATTTAATGTCTGACATATCCCTGCGTGAGAGTCAAGTTACAAAAAGATCAATTCTTTCTACAATATGCCAAATTTTTGACCCCTTGGGTCTCTTGGGCCCCTTGTTAATTAGGGCCAAATTAATAATTCAAATGATGTGGAAGATTGAGATTACATGGGACGAATCCATCCCGCCAGACATACTGGTAATTTGGAATAAATTTAAAGATGAATTAAATCTATTAAAACATGTAAAAATTCCGAGACAAGCATTGTTTTCTGAATGTGTTATTATTGAATTACATGGATTTTCGGACTCCTCGGAATATGCCTATGGGGCCTGTGTTTATGTCAGATGTGTATTTTCAGACGGACAAATTATATCGAATTTACTGTGCGCTAAATCAAGAGTGGCGCCAATGAAGCAAGTAACTCTGCCCAGACTTGAATTGTGTGCAGCAGTGCTGCTCGCAGAACTAGTCCGAAATGTAGATATAGCGTTAAATATTAAATTTACCAAATATTTTTATTGGTCGGATTCGACAATAACCCTCTCTTGGATACGAGGTGAGCCAAGAAAGTGGAAGACGTTCGTTGCCAACCGTGTCGGTGAGATTCAATCACTTACTAATGCTAGTGATTGGTATCACGTTAAGTCTGCCGATAATCCAGCAGATCTGTTGTCTAGAGGCATTTCATCTATGACTTTAATAAATTCGCAATTATGGTGGCACGGACCTGAATATTTTAAGGATGACATTGCAAATTGGAATTTAGAAAATAATTGTGATTCCGAAGCAATCATCCCAGAATTAAAATTATCTCATACAGTTTTGTTCAGCGACAATTTGAACATATTCAGTAGATTTTCAACTTTATCAAAATTACAAGCTACTATAGCCTTTATTATGCGATACTATCATAATTCAAAATTGCCCCCAGAACTAAGAACTTTAACTCCAAATTTAACAATTGATGAAATGAATAATTCTTTAGTCTTATTAATTAAGTTAGCACAAAAGGAATGCTTTCCATCAGAATATAATAATTTATTAAAACAGAAACCTGTTGATTCCACAAGTAATATTTTAATGTTGAATCCATTTTTAGATAATAAAGGAATGATAAGGGTAGGGGGTAGAATAAAAAACTCTTCCATTTCATTTAATAAACGTCATCCTTTATTATTGTCACATAAACATAACTTAACGAAATTAATTTTTAAACACATTCATGAGAAAATGTTACACTGTGGTGCACAAACTCTTCACTACACTGTAAGGGAAGAATACTGGGTTATTTCCGGTCGTAATGCTGCAAAAAATACAATTAGAAATTGTCTTACTTGTTTTAGGGTGAATCCTTGTACAGCAAGTTATATGATGGGTAGTCTTCCTACTATTCGAATCAATCAGTCATTTCCTTTCATTAATGTGGGTCTCGATTACGGGGGTCCCTTTATATTGAAAGATAGAAAAACTCGTGGAGCCAAATTCATTAAATGTTATGTGTGTCTTTTCATTTGCATGTCCACAAGGGCGGTACATTTAGAAGTCGTATCTGACTTGACGACAGAGTCGTTCATGGCAACTTTGAAAAGATTTATTGCTAGAAGAGGTAAGCCTCAAAATTTGTATTCCGATAATGGGACAAATTTCAAGGGAGCAAACAATGAAATTATGAAGTTATTTGAGTTTTTAAAATCTGAGTCGACCATAATTCAATATAATTTAAATAAAGAATTAATTAAATGGCACTTTATACCTGCCAATTCTCCTAGTTTTGGAGGTATATGGGAGGCCGGAATAAAAAGCGTTAAACACCATTTGAAGCGAGTGATTGGCTTAACGAAACTTGAATTTGAACAATTTTGTACTTTTTTATATCAAATTGAAGCCGTATTAAATTCCCGTCCAATCTCTCCCATTTCATCTGATCCTGAAGATTTGACGCCATTGACACCAGGTCATTTTTTGATTGGTCGACCCCTGACTGCTCTTCCAGAAGCGAATTACCAAGAAGTTCCAATAAATAGACTTAATAAATATCAGCATATTCAGCAACTATTTCAACATATGTGGGCTAGATGGTACAAAGAATATATCTCAGGACTCCAGGCAAGAATCAAGTGGAAATCCTGCAATTCAAATCTAATTAAGAAAGGCATTCTCGTTGTCATCAAGGATGACAATCTTCCTCCATTAAGATGGCAACTGGGTCGTGTTATTGATCTCCATCCAGGAGATGATGGGATTGTACGAGTGGTCACCATTCACACACATCATGGACTCCAACGACGTGCAGTCAATCGAATTTGTATGTTACCTGTTGAAAGCAGCATCTTTCAAGGCGGGCGGCATGTTAACTCTGAAGACGGACCTGGCGAGACTCCTGCGTCTAACCCTGTCACGGGCGAACGAGAAGGGGTAGTAGCGAGCCCTCTGTCCTTGACCAGGCTACCGGGCATTGAACATCGAGATTTTAAGAAAGAAGCATCGACGGTGAAAAATTGAGTGTGCCATTTACATTTCATTATTTTATATGGTTGTGTTCACCTAAATTAAAGTTGATCTTCTTAAATAAAATTTACTAAAGAAAATTGATATTCTTTAATAAACCAAAATTAAATATACAGTCCACTAATAATTAACAGCGTTCGTCAGAGGTCTGTGAATTTACACGTGATACTTTTCTGAAAATGGTCGCTAGGAATTTTAGCTCCTGTGCTTGAGATGTGGCATCGAGTCCTGGACTTTTAATTTTATTTCTTACGATGTGGGTTTAATAAGGTAGCTTTCTTACGATTTTTTTTATTTTCTTAAAAATTCAAGCTGTAGGTACCATAATTTGCTCTTGCTGTTCCATGGACCAAGAATACCAAGATCCAAGATGTACCGTCGACAGGCCAAGATCTTCGTGGGAAAATCTTGTCACTCACGACAATTTCAACTTCTGTGGAATGAAACGGCGGAAATTGGAAAATATTTCTTTTTGCAAGTGTCTACCATTTCATTTTTTCCTAAAAAAGCAGATTCTGCTTGTTTTATGTGGCAAGGGCAACACAACTGGAACACATTAAGGCACAACTTGTTCTAGAATTACTCGTTTTTTTCTATAATGTCTACTCTATTACCATTAAATGATAAATAAGTGTAAATTTAATTATTCAAATTATCAATTTGTTATCGTAATTATAAGCTGTCATTCATGATAGATGGAAGAAGATTCGAAATTCGTGATGATTTAAGCTCCATACACGTTTTTAAATAGTTTAAGCACTCCCATCAGTTGAAACACATTTCTGAATATAATTTTTCTCACAATCGATCACCAGGATTCTTCCATCAGTCTGATCCCATCACTCCCACCTTGAACCTGTCATATCCTCCGGCACGCATTATTGTTCAATGCTCGTCAATTTCCATGCCGGTAAATTGAATCTGAAACCTTCATATCGAGGAGTTAATGTCTGTTGCAATGATCGATCCCTTGTCCTGATTGCATTGCCTTGTCCATTAAACAATTAGCCACGGTAGAAAGAGCCTGTTACATCATTTTGGTGGCGTCCCAGGAGTAAACACACTTCCCCCTTCCGGGTAATTGTACTGCATCTGAGACGTAGATACGAATAACCTGAACCTGAAACTGGTAGTCGTCTCCTGAGGGAAGTAAGTCCTGTTATGCCGCAGAGCAAATAGTCAACTGGATATGGTGTTCTGTGTTATTACATTAAAGTTGCAGAAATAGGACGGGATGTGGCGGATAAATTAGACATATGTGCGATGTCTAGACTTTGCATTAGTGTTCGCTGGGAGAGGTAATTTAATATATCATGTTTTTTAGGAATTTTCGCAGACACAATGGGAACATATTGTGTTGTTCAGGAATTTAGTGAGTTGTTCGCGGTGAATTATAAACGATGAAGTAATGTCATAAAAAACTTACTGCTTGGTCTGTAGAAATTACTGTTCCAGCTACATTCGGAAAATGAAATAACGTTCTAAAAGTCGTGTAAATGTACGAAATGTGGGAATTTAACAGTTTATTAAAATGACAGTGACCTGGATATTGCAACAAGCTTGTACTATATTTCTTGATAAAATATTCGCTCGATTATCATATACAGCATCGCAATCCTTTGATCAAGTCGTTTGGATCAAACGAGGTTGAAAAAAGTAATAATTAAGGTTCAAAATTTGAATTTCGCGCGCTTAGGTTTGTTTGCTGCAGCTAGAGATGCCCTCTAGATGCTAGATCATCATCATAGAGGGCGATTTACTATATCGAGTGATTTCTCTACGAGTGGAATATTTGGACCCTAGCCGGGTTCCCAGAGTATCCTGGTGCCGGGTATAGTTCCAACCTCATCTAAGAGGAGTAAGATAACTTCATACACCTTATGAAAATAAGAGCAAGAAAACTGGATGATATTGGTCATTTAATTAGAAATAACTAACTCCAGGGCGCAATTTTTGGAAAGCAGAGACACGGAAAAAATTGTTGGAGAGGCCCCTGTCCGAGGTCCGATTAGGATACTACCTGTTGGCTGTTTAATTGAACTCCCTGGCAAGGAGAAAATGTTAGATTCACATAAGGCCCTTTCATACGCAGTTCAATAGATGGGCAAACAATAATTATCAATCTAAATGATCCACCCCTTTGAATTCAGTTTGACGGAGATCAGGTCAGGTCATATCAGGTTTGGTTTATTTTAGACAGACATAAAACTCAGCAATAATTAATTATATGCAAAATGTAGAATATTATGAAAAAAAAATAACTCGTGGAGCTGCGATTGTCTTCTACGTTGGTTGAAGTAAAAGTGACAAAAACCAAATACTTGCAAAAACATCCGTTCCCTAGAGTAACTAGATATTGACATGAACGACTGACAAAGTGACATCTAAAGTGACAATGACATAAGGCACGTTGCTCTTGCTTGCGTTATGTTTCATGTTACAGATCCTCTTTACGCTCAAGGCTCACGGCGACGGGCATGCGTGTTGACATTTGTATAGGCAATCTGGGTCATTTCAAAGGGATGGACACTTCAAGAAAAAGAAGAAGAAGACGGGAGATCGATGGGTTGTGTCCAGGAATACTTTGAAATTATTATCGGCGATCGCCAAACAAGTGATTTGCGGAAATATGAGCCACAACTGCGACATAAGTAATGGGAAACCATCACCTTACAAGTTGAATAAACAATTATGCAGATGATATTATGAGAAAACAATCTTGCTTCCTCCCATTGAAATACTAACAACTAAATTCATTAGAATATAAATGGGATTAGATTTGATGGAAAAAAATTAACTTAAACACAAGAGCATCAATGCTTGCTTCCAGATTTACATAAAATTTCGTTTAATATTAACTCTCCACTGTACTCTATGTAGTAATAGCTAAAACTATAATCCTATTTAAAACGTTACGTTGTGAAAATATGATAAGGGGCCCACTCTCCCTAAAAATTAATCCAAACCTAACAAATGCATTTATCCCTGAAACTAAAGCTATCTGATGACACCCGACGTGAGATCTAAATCAACCCAAATATCAGGCCATAAATTTCCCGGCAGGTATTGTGCGATATAATTGGACTTCCATTCGGGTTCGAATCTCCATCGATACCTCGAACAATCGAACAATTACAACCCCTCTGCAGTTAATGTTGTGTATAATTCCATCTAAAACTACCCCGATCCGGGTGTTTTCCACTATTATATTACGGACCATCGTTGCAGCGTGACTCAGTCGCCTGGCACGTACAATCAGATCACGACGTCTTTAATCCCGGACGCCTGTGAAGGGATACGGCGGATATTACGCAGACGCCGAAGGATTTAAATATACTGCGGGTATGCGGGCGCATTCCACTTTTCAGGAAATTAACCTATCCGTCACTGAGTCGTTGTCTTTGTGTGGTCGTTATGATGACATATTGACTGTCATAATGTTGTATGTGACGTGCTCGCAGTCAGTCGTCTCTTGTATGAAATGCTGAATGGTGGGTGTAATTTGTGGATTGTGCTAGTATAAAGGCCGACGGGTTGTTCGTATATTTCAAAGCATATGTTAGCTCGTCAAGGCGTAGACTTTTTTTCCGCATTCATGGTGCTCTATTGTTTATTAATAAGGAATACTACACGGGATTGTTTTAAAATTAATTATACAACACTCTTCAGACTGGTATTATGAGGGTCTGTTGCGGCGACATGTGTTAAATTATCATCACATGAACTCAACTAATTATTTGCAGCGTCACGTATGTAGCTTCAGAACTCAATTATTACTCTGAAGTACTTCCAAGTGTTTTCGTGTCAAATATTATTATTGAAAGAAAGATGACATTTTTACTTTATAATAATGGAACTATGAGTGACTTGCGTGGCCTAGTGGTTCTCCGCTGGCTCACGAAGCCATAGATCGCGGGTTCGAAACTCACCTCGGCCCGCTTTACTTTTCAGATTCATTTTCGAATGTCTGTGAAAAGTAAAACAAGCGATCGAACGTTTATAAGGAAAATATATAATATAGAAGTGTCTGTGGCTAATGAGTTCGTCTCGAAGCCAAATTACCAGAGTGGAGCGACTATGTCTTACCTACACAGCTAAGACCGATGCTCCCTCTTAAAAAAAAATGGAACTATGATAAAATCAACATCGATTTTTTGATAGAGGAAGATTTCAAGTTCAGGGCAGTTCAAGACAGCTCAGATCAGAGCAGATCATCATATACGACGACTCCTGCAACAGGACATAATAACAGGCAGCTCAATGCTGGCCTTCGCGGACGACCTGGTGGTAATTACCGAGGCACCAGATGCGAAGGAATTGGAATACAGAGTGGAAGAATCTGCCAGACAAATTGTAACATGGCTGAGAGAACAAGAGCTGCAATTGGCGTTTGGCAAAATGGAGGCAATAGTGCTGAGAGGGCATAAGAAAAAAGACATAAGAAGGTAAAATATCTGGGAGTCATTATAGACGATAAATTGATTTTTGGCCACCACGTTAGGTACATAGTAAAGAAGACAGAAGATAGGTTAGCCTCTCTGTCCAGACTGATGCCTAACATCGAAGGACCAGGGAGTATAAAGCGGAGGATGCTGTACAATGTGCTTGAATCCATAATTCTGTACACTGCGCCCATCTGGCACAGAGTCACAAGAATAAAAAGATATAGAAATATGTTGGTCAGCATCCAAAGAAGAGGACTACTGAGAGTAGCCAGTGCGTACCGCACAATATCAACGTCAGCGATCAGAGTGATAACCGGTGTCCCACCAATAAGCCTCATCATAGAGGAAATCGCCGAATGCAAAGAGCAAATACGTTAAACAGGTGGCAGAGAGACTGGGAGAGGGAGACCACTGGCAAATGGACGAGGGCGTTGATAGGAAATGTCAAAAAATGGGTGAAATGCAAATTCCGCAGAATGGACTACTACCTGAGACAGTTTTTGTCGGGCCACGGCAGCTTCGGCAGCTATCTCAGAAGAATTTGGAAAAGAGAAAACGACAGCTGTCCCTATTGCATGGCATCAGATGACCCCGAACATGCGGTGTTTGGTTGCGTAAGATTGGAAAGGGAGAGACGTGCTATCGAGATGGAGATGGGAGCGAGCATGAATGCGAGAGACCTGATTAATATAATGACGGAGTCCGAAGAAAATTGGAACAAGATCAACGCGTTCATAAGCCAGGTTATGAAGGACCGACAAATAATGGAAAGGACAATGGCAGCGACATGAACAGGAAGAAGAAAAGATGGTAGAAGCACATGGGAAGATAAAGAACGACGCGGGCACCGAGGCAAGCCACATTCATGGCGTTTCCGGATCCGCGAGAGCGACATGGAGGGGTTTTAGCCGATAAGAGTCCGGCACTACCTCAAGTGGGGGGAACCATACTCGAAGTGTCCATGATGGATTTCCCCTCCAAACCAAAAAAAAAAACATCAGAACAGATCAAGAAGGCGATCTCGGGGAATAGTTCCTTTTTATATCCTGGCAGAAGAGGATGCGAACGGTGAAGCACCATGATGACGTGAAAGCGGAACTGGACGGGTGGCACAATCACTAAGGAATGGACAAAGAGAGTTGTGTAAGAGATGTGAGAAAGTAGACAGAATTTAAGAAGAGAACATAGAAAAACTTCTTGACGCAGTTCATCACAAGGTTTATTAAGAGGAAGAAGAGAAACGCTAAGAAGATAGCTTATAGAAAAAGAGAGATAACATCTGAAAACGTCTGAAAACATCTGAGAGCTAATCACAAAGTAGAAGAAGACGGAAGAGAAGGAATATCAGTGAAACAAAAGGGAGATTAAAAAATAGGAAGAAACAGGAGAAGAGCACTGATGTAGTCCCACCAAGAATGTTTCCAGTGACCCTCCTGGAAAAAAGGATTTTTTTTTTGAGAGGATCCTCTTTTTTTTGGGAAAGACTTGTGGGCGTTCTCAAATTCGGACCAAATTCGGGAATGGGGTCCCCCATTCAGATTCCCCTTCGCAACAAGATAAGTAAAATCAAGTCTGGTAATTGCCATCGAAGAAGATGGTGAAAATGAATTTATGTTGAGATCGGAGGAGATTTGGCATTAGGTAGACCTGTGCGTGTGTAAAAAAAAAAAACTACAAATAGTCCACAGAAAATAAAAGGTTTTTTTGACTTTTTAGGGAGTTGACCTTGGTGACTGGAAAGCCCTCCTCCAGCATCTCAGGGCGGGGTTAAGAGAAAGAGAGAGAGAGATAGGACAAATGGACATCCTTCTACTCAAGGCGACAACTTCCAGAGGCCACGGCCCGAAATAGATTACTTGGGGATAATAATTGAGTCAAGACCACTTTTTGGAAAACATCGGTAAGATCACCACCTGCTCAATACTGATGCGCGGCGCACTTATCTGGCGCGATATAGTCTATTTTATAGACCTTGGTGTTTGACCTAATAGACCATATAGATCACCCTATAAATGGAGCGCTCTTTCTGCCGGGCATTAAGTTATCAGTGAACACGAGGAGGGGAATTATCGTTTGCGCACACAGCCTCTGATGATGTCTACTGCAGCTATAGACAAAACTTTAGGAGTAAATCTTAAATGGATCAGGGCAAAACAGCCCGGCGTCAACTAGGAGTTTAAAACTGTAATTGAAAAAATGAAAATCTGGTAATGTAACTGAAGGAAAGAATCACTTAGTTTCACTCTGTATTTAGCTTCGTGAAGCTGATTGAAAATTATTAATATGAGTAGTGGTAGTGGTGTTAGAAGATTTCCGTGGAGTAAAGCTTCAACAAAGCATATTAGTTGTGGTGGCTGGTCGAACTCAGGAATAGAATCAAAGTAGTTGAGTAGAACTGGGCTCCACAAATGGCAAGTCTGCTTCAGGAACGACGAATCTTTCCCCCAGAAAAAGGTCAATTAACTTCCAGGGAAAGGGTATAAAATCACGGCCCAATCACTGAATGTTCATAGTAAAGCACCAGCAGCGAATCGGTTTCTGCACGGGTATTCTAAAGTCAAACTTAATTAAAATGAATATGTAGAAACGTGTAGGTTCGAGTTGAAACGAACTATTTTACCCTACGAGGGGAAAAATAGCCGCTGAGAGCATGAGACACGAAAAACAAGGGTCGTAGGTTGAGTCGCTAGTCTAAGAGGGTCAACAATAACAAGCAGGTCAGCAGAACAACAGGTACTCTTTATTAAAATATAAAATATATCACAGTGATTAATATTACACTCTTGAGCACGGTTAACAGATAATAAAAAAACAAGAGTGTGCGGTGCTAGTCGAATGAATGGATCGGTTGCTAAGAGTTTACAAGGCACTTATCTTCGTATGGCTTGGCTCCAGGAACTTGCTTTGAAAGGGTGACTTGGTATCCAAGAAAATCTGCCTTGGTACGTGGAGTTCTTACTGGGTATCCAAGAAAATCTGCCTTGGTACGTGGAGTTCTTCTCGGTACGAATAAGATGACCTCCAGGGAAAAAAAGTTGCCTCCAAGAAAAAGATTGCCTCCAGGGAAAAATTGCCTCCAGGGAAAAAGTTGCCTCCAGGGAAAAAGCTGTAATTTCATATGTATCGGAAACACTCTTGCATTAATGAACGGTCCGATCGAGTCTGCTTGCCGAGGGTACATAAAATGATGTCCCGTCCTCAAGATATGTTAAGATCAAACATGTGATCGGCAAAGTTTTACAAGCGGAGCGAAACTCGATCGGATTTAAAAGCTGTAATTAAATTAGCATACGGTATTAAGAAAATATGATCTGTATAATTCTAATGCAATTAAGAAAATCATTTTACGACACTCACCAAGCCAAAAACGTAATTGATTCTTATAATAATTAACGTGAAAGTTCACGACGCCATTTCAGGAAACTTAAGGTGTTTGCGGACCCTTCATCCGCGAATTTCCAGGAGAGAAAGAGAATGAAAACGCAGGTATAATGATGAAACGCACCTGATTGCAACTTGACAGTCGATGTTACGAAACTCGAGGCCGCCAGCTTGCGTCGCACTAAAACCCACCATCACTCACTCACTGCGCGCGCCCGCCGTTGTCTCCGCGTTGCCGGCATTTAGCCGGTACGTACAAAATGTACGTTACAGAGTAAAATAATTTATGCTGCAATTATTTATTTAATAGTAAGATACAGTAATTCACATATAGTTTATAGTAATTCATCGAAAGAATGGCTTCTTCTCCTCGACAGCTCTACAAAGTTTCCAGTTTATGCAGGTGGAGGTGTCACGGTAAAGACAGAAGGGTGCAATATCGGGAATGAACTTATCCTGATGTTTGAAACTTATCACAGCAGAGCTTTGTAGGTACTCTCTGCTTCATGAGGTGGTTTGGTCTGACGTCAAAATATCCTCTTTAGCCTGGTTTGTCTTTTTGCAGCTCCTTCATTAGAGAATTCACTGGAGAAAATATAACACAATTAAAATCGCCGCCCTTAAAAGGTTTGCGCCCCGGGTTGTTAGATCTGTGGTTAGTTCTGCTTTAATCGACACAACTTATCCCAAGCGAGATTTTCAACAGAGAACTGAGTAATATGCCGCTGTTGAAGTGGTAGTCTGTGGAGTCCTGTGTCCTGGTGTGTGTATTTTTATTCCTTCACCAATCAGTTCCCTCCCCAGCATTTATATAAGTGCCGAAATATCATATTTTTCGTCGAAATATATTTTTTGTATCATGAAAATTTCATGAGCAGTCTAGAGATAGACATTCTTTGTTGTCTTGCTTTTTATATATCGTGGTTCAATAACAAATTCGTCTTGTCCTTATAGTGTACCGTCCATAAAGGGTCTGAGGGTTGATATATTATTATATCACCAAGGGAACGGGAACGGTATGAATAGAAGGAGCCCGTATTGGAAATGATGATGTGAATTATCGAAGTGAAATAATATGCATATAAATTTCCCGGCATATAAACCCAAACATCCTGTATAGATGTATATCGCGTTTCGAACAGGGTGGGTTTTCCTTTGGTGTTTTATTGGACATATGAATCATGCGCCGCTGAAAGAATAATTGATGGGTTAATATAGAACCCTGTTTCTTCTTATTTCCAACATGTCAGGGGCTAATGAAACCTCATTTTTCTTGTAACGTCTTTTTTATTTTGTATTATATCTAGTCCCATTCATTCTCTAGACATTAATTAAATGTTACCTATAAGTTTTCCGTTTTCTTTACTTGATATATGAGAGACACTTTAGGAAATGTACAATTTGTTGCACGAAACCTCTTGACACATGCAACACATAAAGTCTTGAGGGTGGAAAACAAATAACGGAGTACACTTAACCTGTTTCCTGCTTGAAGACCGTTACTTACCCTTTCGCTATATTTTTCCTCCCACACCTTTTATAGCCAATCTGCGAAAAATAAACCAAGCCCATATAACGCTTCCCGATCCCCGGCGATCAATTTTCTATATTTACTGCATAAAATTGTTCAATTTAACGGGTCATTTAACCGACGGCTGTCTTCACTGTAATCCTTGTTAACATATTTGGGAAATAAAAGCAATCGCATGAAGGCTGTTATACATTTTATGACTCAACTATGCTTAATAAAAATTTCCAGATTTCATAGCCTTATCTGTGCCTTTTTTAAATTTACTAGAAGAGCTTCAAGAAATAAATTAAGCCTGATAAAGACAGTAAAGAAACAATACCTAATTGCTCCTCCCAGTTCTCCCAGGACCAAGTAGTGGCAGTCAAAAATTTATCAACAAGTCAGTTCATCTTTCATCGCTTTGTCATTGGTCAGTTGGTTATCAGTGAAGGTTTGCGGTCCTCAAATAATTTATTCCAAGATGAAAGGTTTAATAATAAGACCATTGCAACCAAATTTCTTTTTAACTCGAGCAGGACCCCTTTCTCATTTCTTTTGGTTGTCATGAAGGATTTCGGAATGAGTGGATTTTGGGCGCCAGTGAAAAGGCGAGATGGAATCAGGTCAACATGTATGAATACTCGCCCCATGTAAGAAACTTTACCTGCTACAAAACATCTTAGAGACGAGCTGAACACTACTTGGACCAAGAGAAGGGAAAGCACCACCTCGCTCACACCACCTTGCCGAGACCAACTTGAAAAGAGTAATTTGGTTGGTCATCCCATGATGAAAGCTTAAAAACCATTGCACCCGCATTCCTTTTTGACCTGAACTGGTGGAACTGGCGACTTGAAATCATGTCAGCGTAGGTATATGTAAACTCGCCCCATGCAGGAAACTTCATCCGCTGCAAATACAAAACATCTTAGAGACGAGCCGAATATCTGGTCGAACACCACTTGGACTATGAGGAGGCAAAGCACCACCTCGCCTTACACCACCGGACTGATCCACTAAACCACTGAACCATCTTCGACCAACTTTAAGAGAATAATTTGGTTTTCATAAATATCCTCCATAGATCTGAGAAATACCTTCGGAGCAATTATTCCCTCTGAGAAAAAAGTTACACGTGGTAGCTTTATTTACTCTGTAGAGTACCGTTGTTTTAGATTTATATCAAGAAATTAAATAACATCCAAGAGAAAAATGTATTAAAGCAATTACCCGAAACACTCAGCGAAATGGGGAGCATTCTCGTTCAGATCATATCTCTCTTAACCAACACACCCATTATTCTAACAATTATTATTCCCCTATTTCAATTCCTGCGATGTTATTTGGCCGGGCACTGCATTAACCCCGGCAGTTTGTCCACATTACGCCCATCAACATCTCTCTTCAGTCGAGCCCCTAACTGGAACAAAGCTGCTAATGAGGATGAATGCACCAAGACCTCTGTCATCACGAATCGGACAAATTCGCCGACCATTAGCTGCTATTAGGCACTGACGGGGATATTAGCGCGTCCTGTATATCGCGGCGGCTCATATACGAGGCAACGTGTAATTAGCCCTTGTCTCTGCCGAGGAACGGGGATAGTGACGTTGTATCTCTCGTTAGGCTATCTGGACGGCTTATCTGTGTCGACTGGATGTGGCGCTGTTGTTGTTTGGATGGGTCCCTGTCGCTTTTGTACGTGTGAGTGTGTGTTTGTTTGTAGTATGTTATCTCGCAGGTTGGATAGGAAGTTCAAACGTCAACCGGAGGAGCTGGAGGAGGATAAAATGAATTAACGGCGGCGTGTTTCGTGTGGGAACACGAACGGCGGGAAGTTTGCTCCCTGTGACGGTTCTAGTTTGTTTGCTTTATGATCAATTACTTTGCGGTGTCAATTATTTTAACGCTTCACATTTTCTTGGGAACATTAATAATTGATCCCACTTCTGTTCCAAGAGCACTATTCAATTAAGTGTTTAGTTTCTGATCCAGTCACTAGTTTCATAACTAGTTCGATTGGTAGTGTACTTCCACCTATTCCTGGCTGAAAGGTGCTCTGTACTCTGATAGTAAATACCTTATCTAGTGTTCAAGTGTACTTGAAAGAGTCTCCAGTGCTGGGAGTTAACCTTTGATGTGTAGATTGCTTCCAACGTTCTCCAGCTATGAAATATTTGCCGTCTGAATGATCATAGATACGACATCCCTGTCCTGAGGATCTATTAAGTGACTCCTTGTAGAAATTGTTGCAGAAAATTGGAATATTCGGGAGTCATGAAGCTCCAATTGAATGCTTTTCAAACAAGGAAATGGTATTTATGCACTATACTGTAAAGCAATGTCGTTGATGTGGATAAATCAGAAAGTGGTCTTTATCGAGGAAGTTCGTCTATTATTCACTCTCCTCCCTTATTGACTGGAGAATCACACGGTCTAGACATACTGAAATTCCGCAATGGATACACTCAATCAACAACGTACAAAGGATCGACTTTGATAGTTAAGAAAGAATTTTAATTAATAATTACAATGTCCAAGTAAAGAAAAAACGTTTCAGTAATGCCTACGGAACAGAAACAAGTAAAATTAAGCGACTTTACAGGTATCGTTCCCGCTAAACTGTTACTCCCGTTCCTATTCTCCCGATCGCCATCTCTATAGGCACGAAGTCCTGTCAAAATCTCGGGTCCCGGCTGTCACTGACAGGGCGATAGGCGGCGAGCCGATATGCGGATCGCGACGTATGCTGCCATGGCGATAGGGTGGTCGTGCCTATCAAGCTCTGCCACCGCCAACTATACGATCTTCTCGACATTGTAGCCGATAGATTGGGGAGATTGGAGGTATCGTCGTTTACGTTGGATTAGGATTACAGATAGCAGAATGTGTGCTTAGATAAATGTGATGTATGTACGAAATAGTAGGTCATGCTGTTTTGATTGTAGAACATGTAACGGTGTATGCTGAAAGATTGTAACAAGGCAACATTGAAAGTCAAATTTTACTTATTAAATTAAATAAATTTTTGGTTCTTGGTCACGAGCTGTCAATGCAATAGCTGATTTTTCTTATTTGATGATAAATTTTTTTTATGAAGCAGTAATAAATGGTGATCTTCGTGGAGAGGTCTTGCTCAATAATGAACGCGCTTCCAGGGCGCTGCTGTAGCACAGAGCCATAATCCACATGAACTGAATCTCTTCTTCCAGCAGTCTTGTCATTAAGAACTAAGGAATTATTATCTGGGGTTCTTAATTGGAGCTTGAACTGAAGGGGTCCTCAGTTACGTGTCATTGCTTAGGTCTCTCAAGGGGTTTGCTTTTTTGCCACCTATTTATGATGGTGGGGTGTGGAGTAAACCACCCCAAAAGTAAGCAACGCCCAAGAGGAGGACTGGGTTCAATTTTCCCTCCGGTTCCTGCTTTTCTCCGTACCCACAGCCTAGGTATTTTGAAGGAAACGCCCTTCCTCGCCACCAACTAAGGAAGCACACGGTAGAACCATACAACACACTCGTGTAATGTGTCACGAACCTCTTGTAGTAGTTCCCAGGGGTTAGTGTCGCAAAACGTTTGTAAAAGAAATCAACTCACCGATCAAACTCTCTAAAGCCAGAAGTTAACACTTAATGTTGTTGCGCGAGCATAGGCTTGCCTTCAATGTCTGCCTTTACCACGAAACAGGTCTTGCTTTAACGCAGTTCGTAAGTTACTAAAATTAGCTCCAGCCTTCACTTCTGGTCTTGACGATCTTGGTGCTGGTATTTTGAAAAACACTCTGCTATCCTGTCAGCACCATGTTTAACAAAACCTTTCGGCGTGGAACCTTTCCAACTTCTTGGACCAAAGCATCTGTTACTCCAATATAAAAGTCCGGTAACAAGACAACTACAGGCCAATAAGAATGGTTCCCATTATTGCCAAATTAGCAGAAAACGGTATCATAAGCCATCTTTTACCGTTTCTGTACCAACATAGTCTCAAACCTTCTAATCAACATTTTCACTGGTCGCTCGGTACTCACAAATCTTCTGGCCTGTTTTGGCCGCCGGTCCAGCGAGCTTGACAGAGGTAGACCCGTGGATAATGTTTATTTTGACTTCTCGAAGGAGTTTGATGGTGTTTCTGCACTTAGACTATTACTTATACACATTGGAACACTATGGCATAAGAGGAAAACTCTTACAAAGTAGAAAACAGCAACAGAACTTCCCACGTTTGCGTAAGCGGGGAAATGTCATCTGGGTGGAGTATTTTTAGTGGAGTCCCTCTGGGCTTTATCCTTGGCCCTATTATTTTTATAGTATCTTACCTTTCCCAGCTCCTCCAGTCACCTTCCTTCTTCTTTGCAAATGACTTCAAATTCATGGCAACCCGTTAACACAGCGTGACATGAGCGATCTTGTTGGTATAATGAGTGGCTTTATCTGTTCAACATCTCTAAATGTTGTGTTCTTCACACGGGCTCCAATAGCAGAGACATACATACCAACTTGATCAACTTGGCCTCAAAAAGACCTTGGAGTGGTGATCACCCAAAACCTTCACCGGTCTGAGCATGAAAGTTATAATGTCAAAGAAACCTTTTCGTACCCCCAAGAGTATACCCGACTGCTTTCCACCCACATTCGTTAGATTATCCTGACCTACGCCTGGCCTATTTTTGAAAATGCACGCCCTGTTTGGTCCCCCGTAAGGGTCCAGGATAGGGTTCTACTTGAATCGCACGCCATGAGAGGGGGGGACCTAATAACGAAATTCAAGATTCACAAAGGTCCTCTTAAAGTCAACCTCTCTCATCTCTTCATCTCTCATAAGAAGATGAGCCATCTGTGTTTTCGTCTGGAGGTTCTCTTCCAGCCTGGACCAGTGCCGGATTTAGGTGTTTGGGGACCTGGCGGAGCAAATGTTTTTAGTTTAATTTGGTTAACCTTTAATTTGTTAGTCATTGGGGTCCAGGGAGGTAGGCTAGAGACCACATACCCCCAAAAGAGCGCCCCAGAGGAACATTTTTCCATATTTCAGGGTCAAGAAATTTTACTACATCTGAAACTTTCTCGCAGTCACAAAATGTAATATTACTTTGACGTATCAGGGATAAAAAAAGATAACAGCATCTATAATAATAATGACCTGTTCTAAAAACATTGAAACATTTTCGGAACCCGTTTGGTAGAGGGGACTAGGGAGACCAGGCACACCATAAACAACTCCTTAGGCGCTTTTTTTTAAATTAGGAATTGTGGGAACAGGATACATTGTACCTATTTTTTCTCGTACCCTTGAACCCCCTAGTTGCGGGGCATGACGCAACTCATCGATTGCTCTTAGGTAAATCCGGTGTTTTCCTAAACCCTACAGTACTACAGCACACCATCTTCAATTGGGCAATTTCATAGAGGGCGTCCCAAATGTCCCAAATGGCGAAATTCGTCATTCGAATCTATTGGAACTGGGGAGCATTGTGCTCTTAATTATATGCATCTCTTATGGAATGTTCTATTTGTGCAAAACGGTTTAATTTGGCCCTCGACTTCTGAGGGTGGCCATAAATCAGGTACTGATGGACACTTCCAAGAGTGTTGGTGTTTTCCGTAGAGTCCTTAGCGTGGTTGAAATGCGCAAATATAGTGAGGAGTGAGGTAAAACCTATTTCTCCAAACTATTCAAAATTTATTTTAGAAACTCGAGAGAGCCTAAATGGTATCCAAAGTTATGATTTGACGTCATTGGGATAAAAAAGTTGCTAATCTGGAACCAAATATTGAGAAGTATTTTTCATTCAAAAGAAGTTCAATTTTCCCTTCAACATAATCGCCATTTTCTCAATGACAAGTGACACTTTGGCTTATTATGTGATATACTTCGACTGTAAGGTTGCCATTTTTTTGCCTGTCAATGTATAGACAGACTTTAATGTGGAGCGACGTGGTGGCTTATAGTTTACTAACAACCTATCGCTGTTTATCATAATATGAATTTTGAAGCTTGATTAGGACTCAAAATAGAACAGATTTTCTTGCAATCATATAAACTTTGAGTGTGTAAAATAAAAAGATACACTTTTCCTTAACCATATTTCAATTCCTAATAAGTAACTAAAAAAAGTAACAAGATATATTAGGGAATTGAAACGTATAGCTTTTCTCTGTTCTAAATTGGAACTTTTCGCTGTAAAAGCAGTCACAATCACTCAGTTGATGGCAGCGATTTGTAATGTTTGACCAAAGTGGATTCAGATGATAAAGAATTCCGAAAACGTTGGAATTTTTTATAGAGCGGAGAATTCTTCACTCCACAAACAGTTCGCTTGTGCAATTCATCAGTGTCATTATTGAAACGCTGGACCGTGGCAGATGCAGCTTCACGATTGATTTCGCCTCGATTTTCGACTAAATAACACATGAGAAAATCGTGCTTGCATTTTGTTGCAGTTTAAAAGCACAGAAGTCAGACTGGATTGATTTGGGATCGCTCTGTGCATTATATAACGTTGAGCTCCAAAAAGAAATCTGAAGATTCGAAATTGTTTTGTTGCTGTATTTACAGTATCTACCTAACTACAAGAACGAAAATGTTCTTCGTCTTATTCTACATAATGTCATATCGGATACACCCAACTCTTCGACCAGATGATTTGGATTGAAGTATCCTAATTTTCCCAAATGTCGATCGAATCAGTCTACTGTATTACATTTAACCAAATTGAAGGGTTATCCTTCCTAAATATTTGCAGCTTTCTAACCTCCCCTGTACTGTAAGGGTTGAAACGCTACACAGGTCTCCATAAATTATACCCTTAAGAAAGAGATGAAGTAAATTAGTAATTATCTCGACAATGTTTGTCTATAAAATCGTCAGCCCCTTTCATAACAAAATCCATGATCAATCATTAATTACCCGACCTTTTACTAACGGAAAAGCTAAAAGACAGATTTAGGTAGCAATCTGACATCGGCGTCCCAATTCGCTGACGTTTCCATTCATTGCAATGCAGAGTCGTCGCTTCTCTACGATCCTGTTCTTTTTTCTCCTTTTTCCTCTTTCCTCGTTCCATGCCACATCAACGATGAGTGCAAGCTGTGAAAAGCAGGACTTGGACGTTAAGAGTGAGGTCTGCAGAAATGGCAAGAGGAATGTCCGTCTCGGAGAAATAACAGAGTCTGGCCGTGGACGAACACGATTACGTCGTTCCCCCGTAATGGTACTCAGAGGCCTTCAAACCTTTAACCTGAACAGGAACAATATTTCCTTTTCCGTCCATCTGACTGAGATGGCTGGAGTTGTTGCGGGATAATCAATATACCGAGTGATCTATTAAGTTCAAGTGTAGTAATGCTATTAAAAGTGAGTGCTCCGTTTTTTATTTATTTTAGATCAGGAAAGGTTATTACGTGATGTCAGAAGTTTGAGGAGTTTATTAGCAACGATGATTTATTATTTTTTGAGCAGTAACAACGCCTTTTTAGCCTTGGGAAATGAAATTTTATAAAATTAATTATACTGGATTTTCAGTTCTTCATCAGGATGTAAAATTTATAAAATAAATTGTATGAAAGCAATAAGATATTACTCCCCTTGCAAAGTATATCACAACTCTAGAAGTTGATCACGAAGTCTTCGAACAAGCGGAGAAGTCTGAATCACTGTAACACTCTTAACTGGTACATTTTACTTCTGATTTATTTACCATATTGAGTAGTTCCTTTCACATATCGAAAAACTCTCTTCAATCTCAATATATCTTCATCATTTGGGTTTTCAAGACTCCAACGCTCTGTAGTGTAACTGTATTTGTATTTCATAGTTTGTGAAATCTAAACTATTTATTTATTTGCAGCCAATCTATTTATTTGTTTTACCGCTGCTGCACGCTAGAGAGAACTAGGTGTTGGCAGAAGGCGTGAATTTTATATGCATTGTTTTTGTATTTTATAGGTATTTTTTGTGGGATACCACATTACAGAAATTGGTGCGAATGACGCCGGATCTTCCATATAAAAGGTAGGTAGGTTACGCTACAATACCTACTTTATTTTACGTTACTTGAAGCCCTAACCGTGTCGCGCTCTGGAAGTAACCTGGAACACCCGAGACAAGAGCCCGACGGAGAGAACCTCGTTCACTCCTAAACATGGAAAAAAAATCAACGGTGGCTTCTGAAAAGCGTAGATCCATCGTCTCCCTCCTAGAGAGGTTCGTGCGAATCATTTTAAACTGAAGCATTATAGCCGAAGCATTAAAATTTTTTTGTCTTCCCTTGAAAGCGATTCTTTCCACTTCGAGGAGTTGCCTCAAACAGTAACGTCAACATGCCTCATTATCTAGTGTGTTGAGCTGTCGAGAGTTCTTCTTTTTCTACCTACAGTTTGAAGAGTTGACTCAAAATAAAGTCTTTTTCTAGCGAGTTGAACTGACAGAGAGAGATCCTTCCGCGTATATGTATATTAATTCAACCATTTTATAATGTTTTCTAGTCTTTTTAATATTGTTATTGTTAACGTGAAACCTTTCAAATTGAGCCTAGGTTTGATTACGAGGTCTAGAAAAATCTACATTAGCCCTACGATACGAATTAATAGGAATTATTTAGTTAAAATCTTAATATACCTACATGTAGATGGAGTTGTTAAATATTTCTGCAGCACCCGATCCTGCCACCGATTCTTTTTTTGTCGCCCTGCGACTAACACTGCTCTGCAAAAAATGCGAGCCGTTGCCTTTAAAATCACAATACCTAGAAAAGAAATTACCCTACTCCATCACCGCAACAAAGAACAGTTGCATTTTGTTTTCTTATTTCTCCTACCCTAATTCAGTTCATTTATCTCGGCAGGATAATTTTACGTTTTTCAGCGGAAATGTTTCACGCGAAGAAAACTCATCAGCCGCGGAAGTTCATTGTAGAGAGCCGAGGTTTATTCCGAATTCCGAATGCCATCACGTCGGACAAACAAGTCCCGAGTCCCGAGACTCGTGCAGTGGAGAAATTTGCAGTTAATTCCTTCTGCTTCCTCGCTGCTGCTGCTATATTATCCGGAAAGATTTACATATTTTCAAAAGAAATTATTTGACGACATGAGTCTCATTCATAGGAAAGCATGCCGCCTATTCCTATTTATGGGATTAAGAGCATCTCTGGCTCTGCTTCATGATTGTCTCAGATTTATCACATTAAATGGGTAGGTACAGGAAGGGAGTCTGGATTCTGGGAGACGATAAAAAATAAAAGAAATAAGTTATTTATACCGTTGATCCGGGTGATCACGTCCAGAGCAATTGAAAATTGTAAGGAATCCGAGCCAGAATGAACGGACTAGAAAATCTGAGATTATTGTCCAAACGTGGGGTGGTTGTAATGTAATAGATGTGAATCGTTGGAGGAATATTATATTTAATTTGTTGCTCTGAACTAGGTGGAATGTACGTTTATCATCATAAGAATGCAACATATTTCGATCTTATTCAAACGTCTATAGATTATGGTTGAAAGGAAAAGGAATAAAACCACTTCAATATCCTTTTGATTTATTACCGCATTGTTCTATTTGCTTAGATAGATCCTCGATAACCGACAAGTTGAAATTGTATTATTGTGATATACCTACGGAAAAGACAATTTTATATGCCACACAGTTTGGATAAAGTAATAACAAGAATAACTTTTCTGGTATTCAAGATTCTACGAACAATTGTTCTAGCATGCAACTTTTATGAAGTAAAGCTTCTGGGGATATCCACTGAATCAAATGTAGACGGGATCTCCGGAATTACAAAGCAAAAGAAAAGTAAAGTGAAGTTTATCGTGACTTGTGTAAGAATATTGTGGAAGCAATTTCATTTCAAAAGATGCAATGGGCGGTAATTTTTATTTTATTTTGTCTCTTCTTCTTGCAATTGTTAGGTTTCTATAACTAACTTTAATCTTTGGTTTGCTTTGGTTGAGTAGCCCAACGAAGCTTCTGCATCTACAGCCTAGAATAGAACATGTTAGGTTGTATGTGTTAACGACGACGACGATCCTGTCGTAGGGCTAAATTAATGCGGCTCGATGCCGCGATGGTAATGACGAAGCGCCACATGATGACAAGGATCAAACTTTAGGGAGGGATCGAAGGACCAGGCTAATTGCCAATGATTGACAGGAACACAACTTTATCAATTAACAGTTATCAAATTACTGACCTTGTACTTGTGTCTTGTCCGACGAGAAGGGGCACTTGTTTTAATTTGCGAGATGTTAACTATTATTACTGTTTCACTTTACTTCACTATGTAGGTACCTACGATTGTTCCACTAATTATTATTACGATAGCGAATGCTCGCTCGATCCGCGACTCCTTTATTCGAGCAAAGTACTACGCGTCTAAACCAACGTCGATGAAGGTACGAACGGCACTCTTGGTCGAGCTCTACTCTGTCTCGATGTTAAACCTCGACTCTTGTGTGGTCTCTCCGATCAGGTGTCCTTTTCCTTCTTCCCGATGTGTAAAAGGATAGGAAGGGGTAGGAAACGGTCGTATCTTCGAGGATACGAATCAAATTATTCGCCAAGGACGAAACAATATGGAACATGTAAAAATTCACGAGAAGAGCTGTTACTCAGCTAGTACGAGAACAGCCCCTACATACTTCATGATGAATAGCGGGTGGGCTACATAGAAACAAGATAGAAGCTGAGCATGGCCGCAGCTTTAGAAGGTACTACGGGATCCCTCAAGGATCCGACAAGGACCCCACCCTGTCGGATTCCCTGTCATTACCGTTGAAAAAACAGAAGAGGATCTTAGATTAGACACCACCATAGCGATCCTACAGATTATGGGAACCCCACTGTTGAGAAGAGGGCGAGATGCTCCAATCGAGCAGCAGAAATCGCAGTAAGTTACGATTTTTCCGAGAATCATTTGGAGTATGAGAGAATGGGTAGAAGATATATGCGCACTTCTATGAACTTGCTTGAATGAATGAATCGTAGGCTGGATATCATTTTATCATAGAGTCTCTTGAGATGCGGTCAGGAACATTAGAGAGCATTAGAGAGGGTATGGATAGGCAAGCAAATGGCAGATGGTAATAATTGAACAATGACAGGGAAAGTGAGAAAATTTTGATGTTTCTGCATGGATCAATAAGCTCATCCCACAGTTTCCATCGAGCTGTAGTGAGCGTGTCAAGGCGACGAAGTGAGAGTTGAATGTGGGAAAACGCGACATAGGTGCACAGGCGAGTGAGGACGAACCTAAGAAACAGCCAGCAGCTTAAGGTAGACTCCTTCATCATCCACCTGTCACGAACACACTCACTACATACACAAGATACATAGCCGACATGGGTCTCAGCCTGGACGAGATCAAAAATTCGAACACACTGAGAACCATTCTTGTACCCGTGAGGGAAAAACTTATTAAAAAATAGACGCAAAGAAAACGAGGACCTGATGAGGCCGAGTTCAAAAGCCCCAAAAAACGACCAGAAAACATACTGCTATAAACACTATACCAGACGGAAATGCACAACTCATTCACAGTTCAATAATTTGACTTATTGGACATGAAAATGACAGAAAAAACCGCACCCAAACAAAACTGAATACAAAATGGGCAAAAAACTACTCAGAGGAAGCCCGACGAGAAAACACCCCCAATAGTACCCCCAAACTAGCCAGCGAAATGGACAAACGTAGCAATAAGTTCATTAAAGCCAAGTCCAACAAAAGACACAAACATTCCTACCGACTTAGAAGCGACCGTTTTCTCCTGAAAATAGTAATCAAGGGAGTCCCTACCTAGGGCAGTCTCCTGAATAAATAGAAGAGACGACAATGACAAATGAGACTCGTGGAGATCGGCCAAGAGTACAAATCCCGATATATACCGTCTAAATTCTGCAGAAAGGCAATCAAAATAGAATCTTAGATAGAAAAAAAAGTGGAGAATATTACACATGCTAACAATACAGACAGACATGGACAAATAAATTTCGAAGCAGACTACAAGTGCCTCAGGTGCGCGGCAGATTATTCCAGGAACTTGTGCATAAAGCCTAAGACCACCGACGCCAAATGCGCCCATTGCGCAGGCGCAACCCGGCAAACTAGAAACGGTGTCCAAAAAATCCCACTAACCTAACCGACAACACAACAAAACCGACAAAAACATTCCAGACGTTCCCGCTCCCAACTACTTGCCCGTACCAACTACCCAACTACTACACTGACAGACATCAACAGAACCACTAATGCTACGTAATCAACAAACAAAGGACAAATCCTGCAAAACATTACCAATCGACTGGGCAGCCTCCTACTGAGACATACTGAAGTTTCCACAACGCTAGATCAAAAAAAAAATATATGGAGACAATCTTCGACATACATAAACCATGACCCTAATCAACTCTAAATAATGACCGGACAAACCCAACCAATCACTAACTTGAATATTTAAAGAAAAAAGACACACCTATAACCACACGCTAACCCACACGCACGTCGTTATAAAGAAAGGCAAAAACACATCAACACGCCGCAAAAAAGACAAGATCACCCACGTACACGCCGCAACAAAAAAAGGCAAAACATCCCCACCTACATAGATATAAACGATGAAAGAGCAAAGAGCCCTAGGGAGTTGGTCTCATCACCCAAACAACAACGACAAGCTCATTCCATCACAAAGCCGTTGCTCTGAACGAAAGCATGGCGAAATCAACCACTGGCTGACGCAAGCCCTCACGGCACATAGGGTCTTAGGTACTTATAGGGTGAGTTGTTGGCATTACGAAACGCCAAGGGGTACGCCTGAGCATTATCTGGTAATACGTAAAATGGAGACAGAAAAGAGGTAAGAAAGAGACCAAGATCGGATAGCAATTGGGCTGGCCGGTCTAACATAAATGCAGCAATGATTGTACGCCAGGAAAACTGGAAGATGATTGGTGACTATATTGTGGAGAAAATGATGAAGAAAGTCAGTCAAGAAAAGAGGAGAGAGGTGATTCCCAGGTAAAAGGCGAAAGACGGTTCCAGAGTACTGTTTAAGAGCACTCTTGGAGGGGTTTAAGTAAATTAACGTTTGCAATTACCTGGGTGAAGAGAATCATACCGGCGATTGATGAGGATTTTCCTTTCACAAGAAAAAAGTTTCCACGCAACAAGGAATCACGTGCAACTGGAAGCGAAGTTTTTGGTGAACGCACTCCAAATCAGCAGCTTCATCTTGGGAAGGGCCAGGGGACCACTGAAGCTCTTGGTGGAATATTTGGCTTGGGCGGAGGAATGAGAAAAAAGTCCAACATCAGCGACAATTTAGTACCAGAAAGGGGTCTTTTTAGGCCTGGGACCTCTGAATTTTAGGGGGACTGGCCAATCATTCTTTTTCGACCCTCATCACAAATAATTCTGTAAACTCTTTTGCTGGAATCGTCCGGAACAAGAAGGAGGACCCAAGCATGGGCGACTGGGAGACCGTTATTGCGTGATACTTTTTTACTACCTACAAATGAAACTTGAAGGCTGGGGCCGAGTTTTTTTTAAGAGAAACTCACCAGTAATCATTTTTAGTCGGAGTCCTGAAGATGGTTTGCAAATCAAAGAAATTTGGTACTTTCATTTCTTCTACAGTAGTCTTCTTTTTAATTTGCATAGACTGGGATAGACTGTTTTTCACATTTTTCTCTGGGGATGGTGAGAGGTAAAGACACCGTCGACTGTTTTTCATGTCACTATTTTGCAATTGTGCATAAAAAAATATAAAAGTCTGTTTGGAATTATTTCAAATGCCTTGCAATTTTGAGTTTTTGAGTATTTTTTGAGTATTAGGTTAGCAAGACTTAAAGAATTAATTTAAAAGTTGCTGGGCGCGACTCATCCGTCGAATGTCTAGACAATTCTAGTCAGTCGCTTGTATACCTCGTTGTAGCACTCGATTTGCTAAGATTGTTACAGTGATGAATGAATTGCGCTGTTGTCAATAATGACGCAATTTCCCATAAGTTATTCCTTACAGTATGATCATGAATTGGCCTCCAGTGAATCAAAATGATCTCCGCCGGCATGTAAGGTACTAAAAAACTTTAATAATAATAATAAAAATAGAAGAAATTACCTTATTTTCAGTATCTCGCTATAACAGATGGACAGTCAAATAATATAACCCTGTATACTTAAAGATATGACGCACCGGCACCACCTGAACGACCTCCACCCTCACCGAGTATTCCCCGGGCTGTCGGACCAGCGATTCGCCCTGCCTCTCCCTAGAGACCGATACGGCGGGGGCGTTCGTGGAGATATTAACCCCCGATGCATGTCTGTAGCTGGCGGCGTCGCCGGGAACGGTAATAACTCATGTCAGGCGTCAGTGAGCCTCCAGTTTCTGGACGTGACGGGGAATTTTCTTCAAGGATGCCGCCGGGAACCAGCGGCGGCAGAGCCGGGTGACATCGCGGAACGGGTAGTTGACCTCCGCGCTAGCCCCGGAGATCAGGTGAAATAGGAAGACCGCCGTGTGGCGGAAGCGAGGCTCACGTCTATGCATAAAATGAGATCTGAGATGATTTCGGTGGTAAATCTAAAATGAGCCGAGATCTTTATCTGTGGGTCTAACAGGAATAGGAAGTCTTGGTTTCTGCGTTTGACGTTTTCTCGATCATAAATCAATGTTGAATATCTAACGTACTACACGTTGTTGATCTCCGTTTTGAGGGGGGCTGAGAAGTAATGCTTTATCGAGATGTGAAAGGTGAGGATTTTCAAGAAGTTTTACTGAAATGATGATGGTTTTAATGATCCCCGTGCCAAGTAATTATATAAATATTTATATTCAGGTTGGGTTCTTTAAAAATTTAGATTGTGCTCAACGAGTATTTGCTATCAAAAAATTTATTAGTGGGCAGGTTTTAATACACAAATAACTTTTTACAATTGAACAAAGTTAATGTAGCAACAGAATTAATTAACAAAATGAGTACGGTATAAGTGGCCAACCCTCCCGTTACTCCTAAAAAGAAGAGTTCACTGAGACGCCCTTTTTGGGCTGCCCAATTTAGAAATTATTCAGTACTCACTGTTACGGTTTAGTTTTGTAGCGGGTAGCTGGAGGAGTTAGGTGGTACTTTTTTTACGAGTCCGGTCCCGGAGTAAACTGGTCAAGATTCCCCTCATCGCAAATCCTATTCGTTACCTACTAAACTAACTAACTCCTTACTAGCTTTATCTTCCCTACCTGCAGTGCAACAAGGACCTACCACGACATTGGTGGTGCTGCAGGAGTCTTCTTTTATCAGGACGTTCGAATTACTTGAATCACTCTAATCTCTCGAGGAGCCGGCATTCATATTTACTTCGTATTTGTAGAATCCTGTTTTTCTTGAACTAAGCAATTTCGGATCATTACAAAGTCTGGAGATTTGTCAGCCGTAAGTAGAAAAAAGACGTCCAAGCAAAGCATTATTAGAGTTCACTACTTATTTCTTAATATATTTCCACGCTTATCTAAAACTAGAACGTTTCTGTCCAAAAATGATATTTTCGAGCTCATTAAAAAGTTTTATAAAATTCCGAGGTGTGCCCAAGACGAAAGCGACGCCATCGGCGCTGTTGACTGAATTTATTAGTTTTATTAGACGGCAGAGCAAGTTGCTCACTGAAGTTAAGCTGCTTATGCACTAAGTTGGCTGACAAGCAATTTATGTAAATTTCGAGAGAAACCTCGCGTTCAAATTTAATCACAGCATTACATTATCCAACAACTATTACATGTACTGATAGTGCTCGGCAATAGACAAACATTCCGTTCATAAACAAGTGATGCTGTCATCGAAGTGGCCGTTCGCAGACTAATTACTATGCTCCATTCCGCCCCGCAGCATACACGAACTCCCCGGCGAATTGCCTCCAGTCGAAATTCATTTTCTATAAACGCGCTGTCAAGCAGCCCTTCGATATGGCATGCAACGAAATTGAGCTGTATGGGGGAAATTTCAAAGCAGTTTGATGGATAAATTTCCTATTACATATTCGAACAAACGTTACATGTGTCACGGTTATCTCGGTGAGAAGTGTGCGGTAAGAAAAAAGAAATAAAACTTCTCGTTTGCCACTGTCGCCAACATCCTGAACATGCCGAGATGAAAATCGAAGTAACTTTTGTAACGTTCTAACTTCAACTTACCCAACTGGAATTGGTCATTTTCGTGTGCTGTATGTTCATGAGTTTGAAGCTTCTTGGAGAATCTCGTTATCTCGTTGTTCAATTTTATCAACCACGTTATTGTCACTGGGAAATCACATCTCACATAATTTACAGAACGTTTACCAAACAAATTCTATATAAACTTCGATTTTAGTCACCAAAAATATCTCCACTGGTAAGCTCAGAAATATTTTGAAGTCGAACTTTTTGGAGTTAGCATAACGGTTTACGGTTTTGCACCTGATTCTGTATCAGGACATTTTTTCCTCTTTACTTGAAGGCATCCCTACACTTCTTCATGTTTAGTACCTTGAGCTATTATTTTACAGGATGTATTTTACAGGTTATACAGGATGTTTATCACCTCTAGTGAGGAGATGACTCACTAGGTATGACAGATCCTGGAACCTCCAAAATAAATGTCCCCAGAACCCTGAAAAGGAAGATACTGGTCACCGTAATCTATTCAGTCGTTCTATCTTCAATCTTCTTCCATAACGTGTTAAGTCCATCTGGTCTCTCCTAAGTCCAATATCCATTTTTGACGATTCATGGCTTCGCGCATTCAAACCACTCTCGCGAACTGACCATGCACCTCTATACATGATGACGTGTTTTCTCTACTTCAGGATGACCTAATTCTCTTCCTCTCTCTTAACCTCGCAAAATCTGATGATATCGCATTTCACTCTTTCCAGTTCATATTCGAGTTCCCAGACGAATCTTCGTTTTGTGGCAGTCTGATCCAACCTAGGGATTTTTAGCACCCTCCTCCTTCTAGTTCTTCTATCGCTGCCGTAATCGAGACCATTACTTTTTTCTTGAATTCATTAAGAGTATCAAGACCGTACCTTCTTATACCGACCTATTGCATGTTGAGAAATTTAGTTTTCAACCGCCCATTCTGGGTCAGACGCTGCGGTGTGGACTTTCTTGGCTTCGCCTTCGTCACTTCGGGACCTTACCGGCTTGGGTGACGCTATGTGACCAGTGCATATCGCACCATCTCGACAGCGGCTCTACTAGTGGTGGCGGGTAAAATTCCGATCACACAACAGTTCAGGATGAGGAGAGATGGCTCCAATCTACAAGAACCGAACCAAAAATTCCCTATAAGAAGGGGGAAGGGAGGCCATGGATGAGTGGAAAAATGAATGGGAGAGAACCGATAAAGGAGAATGGACGAAAGATGGTGTAACGTACATTTTGTACGTACCGACTAAATGCCGGCGACGCGGAGACAACGGCGGGCGCGCGCAGTGAGTGAGATGGTGGGTTTTAGTGCGACGTAAACACAGCCGGCTGGCGGCCTCGAGTTTCGTAACATCGATTGTCGAATTCCAACCTGCAACGCAGGTGAATGCGTTTTCACCTTCTTTTCTCTCCTGGAATTCGCTAGAGGAAGGTCGTTTCCGCAAACACAGGGAATTTTTAGCGAAATGGCGTTGTGAACTTTCACTTAAATTATTATAACCATCCCTCACGTTTTGGCTTGGTGAGTGTTGTAGAATGATTTTGTTAATTGTGCTAGAATTATACCGATCATATTGTCTTAATACCGTATGCTAATTTTAATTCTTTTAAATCCGATCGAGTTTCGCTCCGCTTGTAAAATTTCGTTTAAAATTTCACATTTTGATTCTAACCTATCTTGAGGACGGGACATCATTTTATGTACCCTCGGCAAGCAGACTCGATCGGACCGTTCATTAATGCAAGAGTGTTTCTGATACCAATGAAATTACAGCTTTTTCCCTGGAGGCAATTTTTCCCTGGAGGCATTTTTTCTCCCTGGAGGCAATTTTTCCCTGGAGGCATTCTTTTTCCCTGGAGTCAATTTTTTCTTTGAGGCAATCTGTTTCCTGGAGGCCATCTTATTCCTTGAGGCACCTGCCTTTTCCGTGCCAAGCAGATTGTCCGGAGCCAAGCATGAAGATCCAGGCCACTTCCAGCTAGACTTCTGAAGAGCCATACGAAGCTAAGTGCCTTGTGAACATCCGACCAATTCATTCTGCTCAACCGCATGCTCTGTTCTTTTTAATTGTTAACCGTGCTCAAGAGTGTCATATTAATAGCTGTGATATATTTTATATTTTTCAATAAAGAGTACCTGTTGTTCTGCTGACCTGCTTGTTATTGTTGACCCCTTAGACTAGCGATTCAACATACGACCCTTGTTTTTTTTTCTGTCTCATGCTCTCAGCGACTATTTTTCCCCTCTAGGGGTTAAATAGTTCGTTTCAATGGAACAAAGAGAGAACCTTGGTTGAGGAAAAAATAGGTCAAAAACTAGAAGTAGATAATTTGGTCCTCTTAATGCCGGAGGGACAACGGAAATGGAAGGCAGTGACAGAGTTCCCGAAAGCGCCGTCATGAGACACAAGAAAGCAAACGAAAGAACTAAGGAAGAAGCAGCGCGAGAGCGAGAGTAGCTCAATGATGACTTAGACAGTTAGAAAGAAAACAGTTCAAACGCGTTCGCACCGATGGAGTCACCCCATGACATTGGTACTGATACCGGTGCTGAAGCATGGAAGGTTTTAGCCGGTAGAAGTCCAGCACTACTTCGGGTTGGTGGAACACTACTCGGAGCACACTGTGTTTAAATGTGAAACAAAGGGACAACCTTGACCGAGGAAAAGATAGGTCAAAAACTACAAGTGAAATAGTTTGGTCCTCTTAATGCCGGAGGGACAACGGAAATGGAAGGCAGTGACAGAATTCCCGAAAGTCGTCATGAGACACAAGGAAGCAGATGAAACAACTAAAGAAGAAACCGCGCGAGAGCGAGAATAGCTCAATGATGACCTAGACAGTTAGAAAGAAAACAGTTCAAACGCGCTCACACCGATGGAAATCACCCCATGACATTGGTACTGATGCCGGTGCTGAAGCATTGAGAGGATTTAGCTGGTAGAAGTCCCGCACTACTTCGGGTTGGTGGAACACTACTCGGAGCACATTGTGTTTAAATGTGAAAGATGTAACAAAGAGAGAACCTTTACCGAGAAAAAAATAGGTCAAAAACTAGAAGTGGATAGCTTAGTCCTCTTAATGCCGGAGGGATAACGGAAATGGAAGGCAGTGACAGAATTCCTGAAAGCCGTCATGAGACACAAGGAAGCAGACGAAAAAACCAAGGAAGAACCCACGCTAGAGCGAGAATAACTAAATGAAGACCTAGACAGTTGGAAAGAAAACAGTTCAAACACGCTCGCACCGATGGAAGTCACCCGTGTCCATCAGGATTTCCCATTCACTTGAAGAAAAGATCCCGTAACCGATGTTCCTGTGAAGATCAAGGTGTTGACTTTATCGAACCGCCTCACCTCTTGCATGTCCGTTTAACAAATGAGTCCTTCTTGTATGACAAAGCCCCCTGCACTTTGAATGAATTTGGAGTGAATGTAATGAACCTAGTCGCCTTGATTAGGGAGATGACTTAGTTTGTTTATTGAGCATAATTTCTTTATTTTCAATTTAAGGAGATGACTTACATTGGTCCCATGTGTAATATAATACAGTAGCTTTAAATATAAAGGACCCACTGATCGTTCAATAGAAATGATTGACATATAGGAGGTATCTCAATAAAGGGGTTATATAGCAAGCACATAGCAAGGATGAACTAAAGATAGGCAGATCATATGCCGAGAACATCAGACGACAGGTGGACTAAACGAATATTAGAATGGCGACAACAAGAAGGCAAGCGTAATAGCGGTAGACGACCTTCACACTGGAGCAATGATATAAGGAGAATTTCTGGGAACTGGATAATGGTGGCCCAGAACCGTGAGACATTAGAGGAAACTTAGAGGAGGCCTATGTCCAGCAGTGGACAATGACGGCTACAGGATGATGATGATAGCTTTTTTATCTGCTAGATGGGCAACAGTGAGATAGATTAGGTCAGGTTGTGGTGGATCGGGATCACATAATTCTCTGGAGTTTAACACGCGGCTAGAAGTAGAAGGAGGGAGTTATTCAGCACTGTACTCCAGGGAAGATTCCTCTAGACCAGTCAAGCCCTATAGTGGTGAGTTGGAGAGATCTGCATGGATAATATTTGTATGTTTTCAGTTAGAAGTAAAGAGTATACTAAAACTGTGTAGCACAACAAAATAATTTTCCGAGTCTTTAAAGAAGAACAAATGGTCCGTTTAATAATTTCAAGCTGCCTGTACAAAAACAACACGCGAATGCCAAATAAGCGAGAAACATCTGAGCATTATTAAAACTAATCGCCATCCTTTAATTCTATCACCTATCATAATTCCTCATAACTCTCCTCCCGGGGCGCGATCTTATAAACAAAGACAAAGCGCAGTACGTTTTATACACGGTGGTACAATGCAAGCCACCGTGCCGTGGCCTCGCTTTGTCAGACTAACCCATTTAAGAGAGGGGAATTCCCGGCATATTATAAATGTATGGAGTCTATTTTGCACCGTTGCCATTATCCGGCGGGATGTCTCCCCGCGGAGCGCCGAGCGCCCCCAGAAAGACGTTTGGGCGCTGTGCCGAGCTCGCCTTCCAGGTGTCGCGCTCACCGGGAGGTGGATTATTGTACGAAACGCGAGATATAGAACGTGTTAATATGAGTTAGGGACCTGGAGGTGTGGGAGTGGAAAAACTGCTGCAGCTGATGTTTAATAATGATTTCACAGACACAGAAATTTTTATTAAAGAAAAATAAAGCCTCTGCAAGTATTTTACGAATAAGCAACGTTTTTTCTTGAGATTGAGATTTGGGAAAGTTAAAAGTTATTGGTGCCTATAACATTGTTTCTAGCATGGTAACTAACATTGTGCTTCTTTTGCGGTTTTTTGGTCATGACGTAGAAAAATAATTACAAATGATGCCCGCAGCATGACGTTATGATTTATGAAAAGTTACACAGAAATCAAACCAGAGGTCTAGAGCTAACAAAGTTTAGTTAGGGGTTTGAAAATTCATTAGTGGATGCATTGGAAATGCCAATTCCGGGATTGGAGTCGATTTTATCGTTCGTTTAAACAAGAAATAATCGTGATTATTAAGCCCTGCAAATTTTTTATCAGCTTTTTTTGATAAGAATAATGATTTTAACGCCCCGGTGGTTAGTTTATCCAACCTGCGTTGCAGTGAGCTTTGCGTACCCAAATTTTCATCCTTTTCTGAAGACATCGATCGTTTACGTCATTTTTACGTCATTTTACGTCATTTTCTGCGATTTCTCGGAAACTAAACTACACAAACTTTCGAGAAAAATATTGTTGGACCTCTAAGGAACTCTCTTTGCATTGACACCTCACATGTAGAGAGAAAATATAAATTATTGTCAACATCGCAGGTGAAACTTTTGATATTTTTTTTATGCGTCCTAGTTTTAATAAAGTGATTTTAATGCTCCGATTCGGGCTCAGCAGAAACTTTTTTGCGCGTCAAATTTACAGTCGAGCGCGAGACCATTTTAATCCGTTACACACTTTTTCCCATCGCCGGAGATTACCGAACCTCTCATTAGTATAACAAATGCGAAACCGTAAAAGACAAGCAAAAAGCAGCGCGGCCATAAGAGCACCTCCGAGACCATTATCCCATTTAGTTTAAATTATCGCCGGTAGATTATAATTATTTCAGCGGGCGGCATCTACTCCACTATAGGGCGCCATGTAAATTAGGCACAGAGACAAGAGACCCGGGACCATAAAAACGTGTAAGAAAATGGGATTGCAATGTAATACGGGAGGAGTTTTGAAAGTGGCAGCATGTCCATGAATAATTTACCGTTTGCCGGTTTTATTCCCGAACCCCTTTTCCAACCTGCGACACTACACTGCAAGGCTACGTCCCGGGGGAATAATGATTTTCAAATTTTAATGAAATGGATAGTGAATTTTTTTCCTTCGGTATGTAAAGTGTTCGCGGAAGAAGTGATGCTATCTGGGGACTTTCTAAAAGCGAGTTGTTAGTAAGCAGTAAACTTTTAACTCCCAATCCTTATTTCTTTCCATTAAAATAGATGGGAATGCATAATTTATTCAATTCTTCTATTTCGCGTCGATTCACGTCGCCTCTTGCGAAGCTTTCAAGTATTTCATATACCTTGAAACTTACGAAGTATACATATAAAAATTACATTTACCACTGCAGATAGGGTAATGGAATTTCTGACGTTTTGGAATAATAAAATTGTCACTACCTGTTTATTTGTTTATTGGATTATATGTACTGTAACGGGATTTTCGGTATGGTAGAGATGATTACCCAGGGATGGATAATTGCCCCCTTTTACCCGTGACAAGTCAATTAAAATTATAAAAACCTTTATTTATAAGTACGGTAGTTACACATATCTGTATCTGTTAGATTAATATTATTAACCACTGAAACATCTGGGCCGGCGCTCGTCCACTGCTGGCCGTCTGATTGGTGAGAGATACCTGCGTCGGGACACGCACCTCTGTTGATTGGTCGGTCTGTCGGACGATTCACCTTCGGCTCCGCTGCGTCATTTGCTCTCTTACCACCGCACGCTGCGTGTGCGTGTCTCCTGCTGCTGCGGCCTCTGGAATACGCGACGTGACGGGATTGCCGGATCGACAACTCATTACATTGCGACCTGACGTCTGGTTTGCCTGGCCCTTAATACAGGCCAGGCGTCGTCTGAAAGGACCCGCCGGGACTTCACTACAGCCCCGGTTGATTCCCTGTTATGACCGGCAGTCGATCAGAGCTCAGTTCACTCTCATCGATCTCCCGACCTCCAGTTACAGCTAGGCTCGACTCATTTCATCGACCGGCTGGGTACTGGACGGAGTGCACTCAATACATGCCTCCTGAAGACCTCCTAGCTCAGTTCACAGGGAGGGAGATGGTTCGCGAGTCAATACCTCGGAAGATCTCCCTGCTTCTCCGTTGGGTCTGCTTATATAGCCGGTGCCGGCGAGATAACCTGCTAATCACCGCTGTAAAAACTGTATCCTTCTGATAAACCCCTCGATTAATTAAAATAAATAATAATTAACTACGAATGCCTCGGAATTCGTTACAGTACATTGAATAAAAAGTAGTCTGGCAAGAAAATAAGTACGGGATGAGTGGCCAACCCTCCCATTATTCCTGAAAGAAAAAAAAAATTGGTAACTTCTAATGATGACTATGACGTATTTACTAATTCGGAGTTATATTAATATATTAACACTTCGCGTTAATTAAGAAATATGAACAATTAATGATTAAAATACATATAATAACGAGTCCGGTCCCGGAGTAAACTGGACAAGATACCTCGCATCCAAGGTCCCATTCGTTACTAAACTCTCTTCGTCTTCCTTGCTTGCAGTAACACAAGGACCTACCACAGCGGTGCTGCAGGCGTCTCCTTAAACCAGGACGGTCTAGTCTCTCGAACCAGCCCTTATACTTGATTTGAGTCTTTCTAAGAAATTTACTTACATTCCTTGTCGCAGCAGTCTCACAACCAATAATAAAAAACTAATCACCGATGCGGAAAAGCTATCACAAACCTGCCTTTTTTTGGATCCTTCAAGTTTTGCATGGCCGCTGTTGAAGAAATACAAACTTTCATCTCCTAATACTGTCCAGACTTCTACTGCTAGTTGTCAAACATGATACACAGCATTGAGACCTTCCGTCCATGCGAAACCTCGTCGTTTTTCTGTCGACGAAGTTTTCGAACAAATACAAACGCTTGGATTATGGTTTCCTTCTACCAGTTCTTGGGCTAGCTCTTTGCGTATGGTATCTAATAATAACTTTGATTGGAGGTTTTCCGGAGACTATCGTCAATCAAACGACACAACGCTTTCTGACACATATCCACTGCCAAGTGTACAAGATTACCTAACGCAACTCCACTGCTCAACGATATTTTCAACAATCGATCTGGGCAGAGCTTACCGACAGATTTGCTCCTAAATATGTGCAAAAACCAGCAATAACAATCGAGTTTCCTTTTACACCATTTGGACTTAGACACGCTGTCCAGACCTTTCAGCGTTTTATAAATCAAACGCTTGCTGGCCTCGACTTCTGTTTTGCATATCTTGACGATATCCTGATTGGATCACGTTCAGAGGAAGAACACAAGTCTCATCTAGAACAACTGTTTGTACGCCTATCTAAGGCGGGTATAGCTATCAATCAAGCCAAATATGTTTCCGCTCAACCGGTTCTTCCTTTTCTGGGACATGAAATCTCCGTTAAAGACATTGTTCCGCTTCCCCAAAAATTTGACGAAATTCGACAAGTTCCGAAGCCATCCATTGTAGCTCAGTTACGTAGGTTTTTGGGCATGGTAAATTTTTATCGGTGATTCATACCTCATGCAGCGCACAAAACGCAGTAATTTCCTGGACACCGGAAATTTGAGCTCCTCGCCAACGTTACTTCGCTCAGTCACCCTCAATCTAGTACCACCCTGCAGTTACACACGGACGCCTCGGACGCAGCGATTTCCGGTGTCCTTCATCAGGTAGTAGTCATTTGAAATCTTTGGGTTCCTTTTCCTGTGAGCGTAATTCGACGCAATTACTAGAGGGGAAATTTCACTGGCTACACCGACCATAAACCTCTTACCCATTCACTGAAGCAAAAAGTAGACAAGGCCAGCCCTAGACAATCCCGCCAATTATCTCTCACCTCTGAATCACTTCAGATATTTGTCACATTGCTGGGTATGCTTATCATTTTCCCGCATGAACTCAGTCGATGACACGATCAATGTTTCTCAGTTAACTGAAGTCCAGCAACACGATTACGAATTACCTCACCTATACTCCAGCTCATATCAAATCATTGCTATTGATGAGCATACATCTCTCATCTGTTCGACGCAAGGGATGGACTGACCATATGTAGCAAAGTCGCCCCGCAACGCCGTCTACAAACAGATACATGATTTTGTTCATCCTGGCAGGAAGGCAACCACATCACTTATTACGCAAATATGTCGCCCATTACCTACCTACGTGAGAAACTGCATGCCTTGCCAAAAAGCGAAAAGTAACAAACACGAACGTATACCATTGGTTCCTTTTCGTGTACTGGATATGCGTTTTGAAAACAGTACATATTGATATTGTTGACCCTCTACCTTTGATCTGAGATAGCAAATACGTACTTACAATGAAGGTGCTGAAGCAGTTGACCTGAAGCAGTTGGCCTGAAGCAGTACCACAACCCAATCAGTCCACCTCGACAGTAGCATGTCCGTTCTGGGAAACATGGGTTCCATGTTACGGTACCCCAAAAGTTATTGTCACTGATCAAGGTAGAAATTTTGAGTCAAAATTATTGCATTACGTCACTAATTTTTTGGGCCGTAAAGTAAAGCACATCACAGCTTATCACCCCCAGAGTAACGGTAGGGTTGAAAAATGGAGTCTAAGTTTCGGGCCTCCGCTCGGTTCTGCAATCAGACATCTTACGAAGTTAGTGTATGACTCTCGAATTCGTCCTCACGGTGAGTTCTTACGCTGAACGACTGGTAAATCATTTTACTGACTAAACCAACCGCCCCTGACATATTGCAGAAGAAAAGATGTACTCCAATCCGGCACTGAGAAGCTGCGCACACAGTTTTGCTAAGGGATAACTCAGTACGCCCACCATTAATACCAGCATTTACAGGACCATATCAAGTTCTCACAAGGACGTTTGAAAATTTTACCCTTCTTCTTTTAACAACCATCGCTTTCGACGCTGGTATTGTTATTGTTGGGCTACCATCAAAATTTATATCAGGTGTGGCTACTTTTATAATCGGCCTCGTGTTGATACCTCGGAGAAAATACCTCATTCCTTGGTGTAGTGCTGATTGGAAGCAGATAGCTGTCGTCCTTGATAATGCACCTTATTGGCTATATAATCAAAATTTAAACCTTTTTCCGCGTTAACTTTGCAGATGCTTTTTAACGATTTGTTTTACTGTTGAGAAATTTATTGTGATCAAAGGTATTTCACGTTGGAAACGTCGTTTACTTCAAGCAATTACAATCGTCTTTGAATATTTTTAAACCAACATCGTTAATATGCATGAAAATTTCGAGAGCTTCACTGGAAAGCTCAAGTGATTTACAAATAAGATCGTTCGGGTATAGCGAAGCACTTGGACCGAGTCCATTTAAATTTGCATATATACACTGGGAAAATCGTGTTAATTTTTATTATTAGAAATAATAGCAACCGTAGTGGAAGTAATACCATAAATCGTGTAACTATTCACTTCATTTAAACTCTAAAATAATGACTATGTATGCGAAGTTATTACACTTTACTCGAGAAAGCTCAGAATTGACCCTAGCGCTATACTGCGGGGATGATTTAAGGCTCTATTATAAAAGCACCACCGACTTCTATGGTCTATCTCTGCCATTTTCGTTATCTTTATAAGCAAATCTTAACCAAAATATGCTTACACAACTCACGCTTACAAGTTGCAAATACAGTACTGAGAAAAATATTAACAAAATTGGCGCCCAACGTGGGACCATATCAAAAGAGTCATCAAAAGAATTGCATATCGAAAATTAAGACGAATACATATTATAACTAATAAAGCGAGTCATATAAAACAACATTTTTCATAGCTCTGGAGGAACTTGTTAAAGTGTTACAACTTTGCACTTCACGGTTTAATTAAAACTTTTTCAAATGAGAATAAAATATGAGTCTAAAAGTTGGGGAACGAGAGAGCAGTACAAGAGAAATCTGTTCTCATAATCACGATCGGTCGACTTTAATAAAAAGAGTTGCTGTTTTCTCGTATCAACTAAAAACTACTACGAACATCTCCATCCCCGACATAAATTTTGCATGTAAGTATTATAAGTAAGATGGAATATACTTTTAGAATTCCGCTATGAACTTACGGAAAAGTTTCAATTGCATTTTTCAGTGAACTCGAATCTTTTCATATTCATCGCCAAGTTTTATAAAGTTCCAAGTGCGAGCGAAAGAATGACGTTTCCATGACGTACACGGACAGAAAGCTATACATTTCCCTCGGTCTCCCGAGGGCTCGTTAGGACCTACCAAGTTATCTATACGATGAATAAGGGCCTATTTTCTTCGCGTGAAACTTATCAACTTTTATCTCTCGGTCCGTTAGTTCTGGGCTCTTAATTCGGTCTTGCCTGGGCGTCACATCTCATAACTGGAGCGCGGTGAGTCTGATAAAACGGTTATCACTTCCATTACCCAATTAGTACATCTCCTGACTGAAAAAGATCGTAAATCTTCTAATGTTAATTTTATCGCGATCGTCTTACATCTTTTGACCGAAATTTGGAGGCAAGAGAAGGGTTGGGTCGTGGAGTTATTCACTTCAAATCTTCAATTTACAAGAGTAAATTATATATGTATGTATATAAATATGTTAAGGTATAGGTATATGGTGAAATTTGAATCAACTGTAACCGTAACAACATTTAATAATTTGGCGCCCAGCGTGGGTCAATAGAAAAAATTGGCAAATTTGATAACCATTTTTTTTTAATTGCGTCCTCACAGTTTGTGATTATTCTGTAGATATTGGCAAACGCGCACGATGACACATAATTTTGAATTGATTCCATAATATAGAATTTCATGGAAAGTATTGTAACAATTTTAAGAATAATTGTAGAAATTAATAGTAAGAATGCATTCAACAGCATAAAGTGATGAGGTTCAATCGACTCATGTTTATATCAACATGACATTGACCGGCAGTATGATAAGATTATTTGATGAAAAGCATTTAAGACTCTCTCCTTTGTTTTAATGGTAGTTTGAAAATTTCCAAGAAGTCCATTTTTCTTATAAAGATATTCCCGCGAAGTAATAAAATCCAGGAAATAATCAAATCGATAATTTGTATCAAAACATCCGATGATTAAAAAATCCATTAAGCCGGCTTTCCGTTTCCCGAATTCGTGGGGGAACGGGGGACAAAAAACAAACTTCACAGATTCTGATCTGATTCTTCTGATGTCAGGATTTCTTTACAAAGTAGTCAATAAATCAAGATTGATCGCGTCGATTTTTATAATCTTCGCTTGTTTTCATCTTTCCGCCATTCTCCGGCTACTAAAGCCGGAGACAAATGCCTGCTATCGTTCCAGTATTTCTTCCCTCCCATTTTACGGGAGTTATGGAGTCGAGTATTACGTATCTCGACCCGACTGGATATCGCGTATAGGGAGTGAACTCGACGATATGAATAATTAGATAAGTTCCAGAGTCGAGCCCGGAACCCGAGAGAGCAAAGATTTGTAACTGTAATTTTTCATTGCAGATAACAAATTAGACGAAAGGAAATATGACATGTCTGCGCGTCGAGGGCCTGTAAACAAATAATTCCGCTCTTTTTTTTGAACAGGAACTGAAAGGCCGGGAACAGGAGATAATATATCTTCCGGGAAAGTTTCGATCCCATAGTCCAGTCAGAGGGGAAACGTCTATGAGTAGCTTTTTAGGTATTAATAATTGAAGAGATTCGAAATCTTGACGTGGATATGTTGGAAATTACGAGGGCGTGTTAGGAGGAATTGTTTTCAAGATAACAACCTAATAAACGCCCTTATAAATAAAAGTTTATCAATACAAACTGGGGTGATACGAGATGTTGAAACTTAAAAACAGCCAAATGTGACGGAGCCAGGACAGTAAGGGGACTTTTGGCACTTTTAAAGTTGAAAAGAAATCACATTGAAGAAAAATTGTTTTTCTCAATCATCAGGACTCAATAAAATTGCCTAAATTATAAATTTTACAGAAATAATAATTAAGCAATTAATGTTTTATAGAAACGCAGATATCTAATTAGGCCAGCGACTAGCTAGCGCGGATAATTTGTTTTTACGCGGTAGGCATTCCAACTCAAATGTTGACTGCGGAAAACTTGCACACTTGCAAGTGTTGAAGCGGAAGTTGTTCAATCAAAGGTGATTCGGGTTTCATATATGATCATGATCGTACCATGATGTATATTGATCTAATAATAATAATCCCCTGAATAGGAACATTAGTACCGCCGATCAGGGTTACCAGTCTTATTGATAAACGTTACTTGTTTAGCTATTGCAGTGTCGATTTATCAACACCGCTCAATACCTAGCAGCAGTCAGAGCTTAGACCGTGGAATCTCCAGAAACCCGTCGAAGTTGTTAGTCGATGAGCAAACATACTTACACGTAGGTGCATTGCTTTTCCGTTCGCCCAGGAGATTTGGTGGCGACATCTCTCTATATACTAGTAAAGGACCATAAAAGGAACCACTGCTGAAGATATTTCTCTTAAGCGGTGGCTATCTCATATAATTTCTCTGGAGATATTTACTGCCAAGTTGCCAGGTAAGTAAAAACGCTATCATTGTCAAATAATCTCCGACTACTGATTGACAATCGGTCTGACGGCGAGTGCTACAAGAAGACAGACAGTGCATACGCATAATTAACTTTTGTAGGGGGAACCAGAATTCCTGGCACTCGATTCTCTGAAGACAAGTGCGGTTGGTTAGTTGTCCGAGTTCCAATAATTCTCCCCTCCACGCAACGTCCTGCAACAGCAGGGGCTTGAAGGCTAGTAGTACAAGTGCTTTTATCACTCTTCTTCTTCTTCTTCTTGAAGTATCATATGTTCTATCGAACGTTGAAACTGATTAGGTAGAGCTGGTTTCAGTGTCCAGGAATGCAAGTCCTCATTAGTTATAATTTGAGAGTAGGTAGGTATATGAGCTATGTTTACCTTGTATCTTCTAATGCTCTGAGCCCTTTACACCTGACCAATGGCAAATTGTGTTTACCTCAGTCAGCATAGCTAACATGATGCCCCTCTGAGGGTATCACTATGGCAAATTGCATGATCTACAGCAATAGGGGTAGTGATTTGTGATCAAATAGTGAATATTGCAATGATGATATTGTAGACAAGAGGGACTGATATTAATTGTTAGTTAGCAAATTAACATGTTGACGGCAAACAGTCTAGTTATTCCCAGTTGCTCTGTTCAAACTTATCGTACTGACTCAAACTGTGTATTTGTACCTACATTTCGTGCAAGGGAACATTATACATACAAATTCCTTGGAACTTTACTCACAAACAATTATTAGTTGGTTAATTGAATTATTCAGACAAAATATGAGATGTAGTTGCATGAAAATAAAGCATTTTAATTATTGTGCTGATGCGATATTCTCCCGAGAAAGTTTGCGTTCAGCAACTAACCCAATTAGCATTTGATATTTTTTTGTGTAGTTTAATATTCAAGAGACACAGAAACATCCATGACATGAATGGGATTTGAACCCACTCAATGACGTCCATGACCTTTAGATTTAATTATAACTTGTCTGATTGTAAAGACCATAATAATTATTATTGCAAATGCAGACTGCGCATGCTAAAAACGAAACCCATAATAGGGAGGGTACACAGTGACAAGTAGCGCCTCTAGCGGACAAATTTGAATTCGGACACCAGTGTTATGACAACAGAATCGCCATTCGCCAGGTGGTGCTTTTTTTTTCAAGGTCGCACGCAGCCCACAGAGTCGTTTCTATTCAGATATAGTTTATGGGTTGGAATGTCATTTATCACCTTTCAAGCATCACTAAAACGTCAATTTTGTCACTGCCACGTTATCCGATTAAACTCAAGAAAGACAGGGTTAGAGTCAGAGGCACTTCTATTTTAAACATCGAAACGTAAGAGTGTAGCTGGCCAGCTATTCTAGGGGGTTGGGGTGGTTTTCATTCAAGAATTTCGAATTAATTATTTCTCTTAATCAATCTTTTTGTTTGTTCTGTTATAGTGTGTCTTTATTTTTAAAATATGAATGAATTTTTCAAGGCTAGGTCAAAATATGACGATATGTTTTTGTATGTTTCGGAACTCACGAATCGAAGCGTTAAATCAACGCTCCAAATCTGTTATATATAGGTTTTGTCTCATTTTGGCGTTGGATGTCCTTTGGAATCGAACTTATTTATTTATTTATTTTATCAAGGCTGGCGTGTATCAAGTCGATTAGACCTTTCCACTATTCTCTTCATTTGTGTGTGTATTGCTATGCCTCTTTTATCCAGGTACTAAACGGTTCGCAAAGACTAAACGTTAAAATGTTATCATGATACAAGAGATTTAGTTCTCAGCCTTCAACGCCCAAGCAAATACTTGTTTTACATGTCCTTTCGTTGTCCATACAGCTAGGTTTCTTTCCTATTTGTTCCCCTTTCCAATTTGGCAATCCCGTTAAATATACAGGTTAGGTACGTTAATTTTTCACACCAAAAATCGTTGTGTTAATATTATCCCCTTTCTCCCAATAACTGGCCAACTCAAGTATTTTCGCAGCATTTGCTACTAACGAAGGTAAAATCGTGGACTTCAAAGTTTAAGGGGTTAGAATCACGTCGTCCATTTTGTTTTAAACATTTGCAGTTAGAAATTCAGGGTGGGAGAAATTTCAATCAATTCAGATCTCTAACACTTCAGGGCGGGATAATCTCAAATTTAAAGTTAGGCTTCAGGGCAGGAATTCAACAGAGTCATTCATGATGGAGACACATTTCAAACGTCAAAGGGACTTTCTTCTTTTTAACTCATTCAGTTAGGCCTCTCTCCGCATACATTTTAGATAGGATATAAAAGGATGATAGGAATTAGGATTAATTTAAATTTGCGCTATCGTTCAACTGTGTTTGAAACCCTCCACCCTTCCTTGTGATCCTGACTATACCTAAGTGAAGAAGTTCTCCCAGATTATCCTACCCTCTGTCAAAGTTGAACGCAAGTGAAAGAATTTAAAAGCGTGGTTTTCCATGATAAATATTTTTATTTCGAAAAAAAATCAGACTTCCTTCGTTCCTGTATGAATAGGTCGATCTGGTCCGGTTCCTATCCAGTCTAATAATGGCGTCGCGGGCCAAGTCTTTTGTCATCCGACGCCGCAAAGACTAATGGTCGTGTTCGAGTGCAGAATCGTGTAGGTCCGAAGAGGCTGCAGGGGCAAATTGCTATAAACTAGCGGCAGACCAGGGGCGGAGACGTCCGCCGCCGCCGGCCATACAGAATTCCTTGGGTAATCGTTAATCTTGCACCCGGTTAATTTATGAACTGCGACCGCCTCGGCCCGCGGCAATTGTGAGAACTCCTGTACGGTCCCCGGTAGAATTAATCATCCCGATGCATGGATTCTAAATCGGGATAAGAGGATGCATCACCATTGATTGCTGCAGGTAACGTCGTGCAGACACTGATTCCATTTGAATTACTTTTTTTCTATTTATTTTTATCATGTCTAGGAGTAGGGTCTAGCCGCCTTTCTAACCCGAAGATTTATCTCAAGTTACCGACCAATAAACAATTGCAAAGTAAATGTAATTAAGTTTCTGGAAGGGCATTTTCCTGATGGTGAGACATTCTGCATGTAATTTGAAGTCTCAAAAGACGAAATAAAGGTGGAATTTTTACAACGTCTGTAACGAAATTCGAGGATTTCGTCATAAAAACAAGCTGCTACATTGACGATTTATAAACGGCGAGCCTGCTATAAAAGGCCGGTTACCGGTCCGTGGTGGCAGTCGCAGCCCCAGCGCCAAATACCTATGCGGCGAGCCGATATGTAAAATCCTCGCCTAGACGGATGTGTTGAATCCCCGATGAAACTATACCAGTCCTGTCTCCTGCCGAGTGTGATGAACTCGCAGAAGAAACCAGCAGCTCTGCTTCGACGGAGGAAGACATCGTGAATGATTCCGATCAATGTGTCCCACCCACCAGAGAGGTAGGAAGTTACCAACGACGAGTTTATTGTCCTAATCAGTTTATTGTAAATTATTATTTGGGACTTCAGGGCTATGAACCTCCTGTTTCACTTGTAACGAAATCAGAGGCTTTCGTTGATAATTATTATTTATTTCATTCTTAGAGGGATTTATCTGGAATGATACAGTTTTTACGACAGTGATTATCAGGTTATCTCCACCAGCACCGGCTATATAAAGAGCACCAGCTGAAGACTCAGCAGAGTGCATCGTGAGGAATTGACTTGCGAACAACTCTCTCTCCTAGGTGAATTGAGCCCGGAGATCAGCTGGGGCATGTAGTGAGTGCCCCATACAGTATACATAGCCGGATACAGTAGGTCGATGAACTGAGTTGACCGAACCGTAACCCGGCATCGGAAGCGCGACCAGAGTGAAGTGAGCTCTGGCCGGTGACCGATCAGAATAGGTAATCAACAGGAACTGCATTGAGGTTCCGGCAGATCCCTTCATTCCCTACCCGGCCTGTATTGAGGGCCGGATCCAGTAACAGCCGTCCCGAGGTCGTAGTGAGGCATCGAGAGCGGCTTTTTGTTTCAGAGAGCGCCTGCCAACGAAGGTAATCGCCCGGAGGGCCCCGAGACGCGTATCTTGCATACGGTCGGGGACAGCGCAGATCGTGCGACGGCGGTGGAATTACATACGATGAACGGCAAGCAGCGAGGACACCAGCAGCAGCAGTACCGGAAAGGCCAATGGTAAACGAGGCCGCCTTCGACGCGGTTATCTGTAGGCAATCCGGTCACTATCCAGAACGAGGGCCACCCCCTTTCTCTCACTCAGAGGACGGAGCTACCCTAAGATCAGTCGTATGAATAATAGTACTAGATCGATTTATTGTAAATATACTTCTTTTGTAAATAGACCCTAACTATTTAATCGACTTGTCACGGGTACAAAGGGGCAATCATCCACTCCTGGGAACTCATCTTTACCCTCAGAAAAATCCCGTTACGTTGGGCGTCACGCGTTGGGCGTGTTTTCATTCCGAAAATTCTCTTATACATCCTTAACGAGAATTTCACCTCAAGCCAGTTGAAGCAATTAGAAGCAGCAATGTAAATGCGTCACTCTACAAGACCAAACCTAAAGCACGAATCTTTAAAACATAAATTCCCTGCAGTTTCTCAATGCGTCTCAATTTCAGCGGTTCTTAATTAAAAGCATTCCTTTCTCAGCTTCATTTTAATGCAACGAGTTAGATTAATGAGACTTTGCGAAACTTCAAGAATCCTTCCTGAGTGGCGCTCCTTTCTCAATTTATATCGGTATGGAATATAATTGTTTAAAGTAAGTACGTTTATGGAGTTCCTCGTACCTACTGAAATATGCTTGATTTATGATGTACTTGCATTCAGGCATCTGCAAATATTCGCCTATCTACAAGAATCATTTTCATTTGCCAATTATGTCTCATTGAGACAATAATACTTCACCGATGAAATCCCTCAGTAGTTTCATTAATTAATCACGTTTGACTGCAAATTCTGTTATGAATTTGAAGATGTAAATATCAGACCCCTTCACGTATATTGTTGAGAATGCTGGAATGAATTTAGCTGGAATTTATAAGGACCTCTGTAGTCTCTCCTATTTGTTTCGAAATGTGCATTCAAACTCCAAGAGAGTTTACCAGTTAAGCGAACTTTTTGCCAGCAATTCTCTGAACATTTTGCATTAATTTATGTTCCAAACTTTAGTTAATTAGGTTGTCAATAAACCTTATGCAAGTAGCTAGCAGCTCTCTCCTGTTAGTTGTGATGTGGAGTTTGGTAGGTGACATTACCGTTAATAGTTGCAAAAGCTGAACTTTTTAAAAACGATCACAAAGCAGAATGACATCACAAAGCGGTTGGTATAAAATACAATATTTTATGAAATTTAGTGCTTCTCATATTTTCTAATCATTGTCTTGTTTCAGTCTACACTACCAGGAAAAAAACACAACGTAGGGGATTTTTTAAAAGAATTTTGTACAATTAGTATTTTGTCCGGGTGAAATTAAAAATAGCTATCTACATGACGATTTCAGCAATAAATGATCTTTCCTTTCCTTCAATACACGCACATATCTAGAACGCGGCCGTCTGAAAATAATAATGGTATCTCTACAGCGATCTGATTTGAGTAACGATCTCCGTCAGAAGAGTGTCGCCGGAGCAAGGATAAGCCATCAGAACGGCGATCCGGTTCACCGGACTTCTCTTGTAAATCACCGGTGCTGAGACTGTCGCGACCTATTTCACGGAGAACTGACACTTGTATACGATGTACAATACACCCCTTGAAATGACGTGTGGCGACCCTCTGTGAGAGGGCCACTTTCTCCCTGGATGCTCGTAGAAAATCGATCATGTAAAAGGACGTGTTAATTCCGTTGCAAAACCCTCCGAGTGTCTGTATGGGTAATTCGAGTAACAATTTTCTCTTCAACTGGCTCTACATAAATGATACGACTGAAAGAATAGTCTCTCTCAATTTCTAGACGGCGGTGTTTCTTCAAAAAGTGATAACGAGAAAGGCAACGAGATGATGAAAAACAATTGTAGAGAATCAATTAAGAAGAATGGATTTTACAAGAAGTCCGACCGAATTGTTTTAATCAGTTACCGCGAACAAGTACGCCCAACCCGTTGTAAAGTATCCAAGCTACAATAGCTACTAGCGATAGTCCCAATAATCTAATTTCTGTAAGTGTTCCTTCCAATTACTCAGCTCGCTCGTTCACATCTACTCTTGTATTTAGCAATTTGAGTCTCGTTTCGGTGGGCGCTGCTTCCCGATGCTAGCAGCAGACGATTAAGTCTTCACACAACTCCTCGAAGCGAGATCCGGGATAGCCTTTGTCGTCGCTTCTCCTGGTGCAGCTGACTATCTCTGTAAACTCTTAACTCTAATGCAGCAGCAGCGACTCGAACGAACAAGCTCCGAGAGCGAGGCATTAGTTTATAACATCACATATATACATCCATTAGGGGAGGCTTCCTCTGCTCCCGAACGATGGAAATTATATTTGCATACTTAATTAGGATGGGTTGCAGATGCGGCGTCTTGTGTTTATCGAAACGGTGCTTAGAAATTTAAGAGTAAAGATGGCATCATGAACTACTGAGAGAGTTGCTTGATGTTCATGTGCTGCTACAGTTTTTTAGCGCATGCGCTAGGCTACGAACTATGACATTGACATTGAGATTGACAAGATATGCCAGCAGATAGTTTAATATGGAGCGTCAAAATGTCGATAGAAATACTGAATCTCCTGGTTAAGATTTAGGTATTAGTTAGGTTAGGTTAGGTTAGGATATTAATAAATTGGTGGAGTAGATTTCCCAATTTAGCGGTTAATCAGGATAAAATTAATAATAATAGATCAGGTTAATCTGTTGACACGGAAGCGATATGAATTGAGATGAGATTGCTGGTCTATGAGATTTAGGATCGCGTATAAATGATTAATATTTTATTTACATGCAAGAGCGGTTCGCTTCCATGAAATCTATTACAGGAGGAACTTTAATTTACACAAGGGCTACGTGAGATTCCCAATCAGCATATCAGTTTAACGTTCCCCGGGGTCGGGCTGTCGGGCTGGAGGAAAATCAACACCCCATTACGAACGATCAATACTCGTCCAAAATACTCTGCAAATCTAATCCACTGATTCAGTACCTACAGTGGGCTAGACGGAGGGATACGGAGATACGCTGAACTGGAATAATTGAGCCAATGGTGTGAATCAGTACTTCACCTCAAGCCTTCATTCGAGTCCGTTTAGTATATCAAACGGGATTGCGAAAGGGAGTCAATTCCAGCTTGTTCGCTCTTACCAAATTTAATCACGGTCAATACCCGAGTTTTGTATTTGAAAGGATATGGTTCAAAGGGGAGTCAATTCCAACCCCTTCATTTAAGGAGAAATTTCGCTCAATTCTCGAAATTTATGAGGAACGGAAAATAAGCGAAGATAACCGGTCGGCTCAGATAAATATCCTGAAGAGGCCTATGACATTCAGTCACTCATCTGATACCTTTACTGGAATTTTCGTTCAAGATCCTCAAGAGCTTAAAGATTGGATAAGCAAGGACGATTGTTATTGGTGGTTGCAGTTAAGCTTAAGAGTTTCTGAACGATGGACGATTCCAGGAATGGTTTGAAACTTTGTCTGGGAACAAGTTTACATGACACAGTAAACCTCGCGCGTATGAATTCAGTATGTAACTCAGCTGGGTGATATTTTCCCGGGAGGTCCATAATCGTAAACTAACCCACCCCGACCGGTTTCCGCACTTTTTGTATTTCAATAAAACATATATTTCGTTACGTAATCCGTCCCGGATTTACCGGCTACGTGCTAACCACGCGTGATCGCTTAACCCCCCTCTCACCTGCGTCTCCCCCACACATCCAGAACTGATAGAACGAAGCCTCCCATCTTGCTCGTGTGTGATTTTATTGGATCCCTCCTTATAAACTTTACTGCTAAAATATTAAAGCGTCTTGAATGGTGCCGGAGTGTGAGCTGTTTATATTGGCCGTGAAATATTTCCCTGATTCGCCCCGATACCGTTCCTGATCATCATTCAATAGATCGTGCCGCTTTTATGCTCTTTTCGACGGGACGCGCGCTAAAGCGGACCCGTAAACACCCTGAGATGCCGTTTGGATGTGAATGCGTATGTTAGAGGGAGATAGTACGGGGGACAGTGGCGGAGGAATCTTTTATGACTCATTAGATCTGGGTTGGAAGTTGATAGCTTCGAAACCGATGACAGTAAGAAAAACATGGCAGGCAAGAGCACGTGAAAACAGGAAAATTCGTCTCGAATAAGCTGGATCACGATAATAATTATTGTTTCTTACCTGAGACTTTTCTTTTCTCGAGATGTATTGCTTAAAAATTTATGATTTTAATTATACAAAATATACAAGTCTTGAAGAATTGAGAGAGAGAGAGATATAGAGAGTGAGAGGTCGTAGAGAGGATGAGAGGTTTGTGAACATAACGAAGGTACTCAGGTAAGCTACGACATTATCTATGGCCAAGAGGAGTGGTAAAGGTACTGCTATGAATGAGAAAAATATCTTTTTTTGAAATTTACACGGGATTTGTTTTCTTCTTGTAGGAGTTAACGAGTCGACGCTGTTTGAAGTATTTGTACGACTGTGTGAGTATATCCTCTCGGATGCCACTTTATGCCCACTATTTGAGCTATCCCTTTTTATTCCTCTATGTAAACTTATATCTTTTTTATACAGTCGGCCTCATATATGAAACTTTTCTTTTCTGTTATATTAACGCGAGAACGCCAAACGTGAATCCGTCTTTTACCGACCGCGCATAAAACTCGAGGGTTCTTTTGTCCCTCCGAGCAATCATCAACCTCAAACCCGAGAATGTAAAAATTTTAATACGGGATAAACTACTTTTTAAGGCGCGTCACTGAATTTTTTATGGCCCCAGAAAGCATGTAAATAGTTTCCGTATTCTGGAGTTTTAGTACATCGTATAAATATTAGCATGTATACCCTAATGTGGGGGATATAAAATTTTTAAACAAGAAAGCAATAATCTGTAGGAATAACTTGGAAATCTCATAAATTTTACAATACTCAATAAAATGATTATTACCATTTTCTTTGGCAAGCGAAAAATTTACGACGCGATGTCAACATTATGTCATTTCAATAATTCAAATTATACTTCATAGCTCTACCCATAATTTTCTAATGCTTCCATGATGTCTTCCATTACCTTTGTCTTATTTCCTTTCCGCATTTCCGAATGTTTAATAATTTAATGACCTAACCTACATTATCCCGAACAATTAATGCATACTAAATTCAAGGTGGGTTAGGTTAGAGCATCGACGATAGATAGCGCTAAGTCTGTCAAGTCACTGAAATCCAATTAACTGTTTTGTAGATCCAGGACAGGCAGCAACTCCTGGACGCAACAGCTGTTCTGGTGTTCAGATTTGGCTACCCTTGTTTTGTTGCTTGCCATGCTTTTCGACCAAATTAATTTTCTTAATGGTAACTGACAGGGCAATGAGGCCCTCACTGTAATTAAGAAGTCTGTAACGAAATCCAAGGCTTTCGTTGGTAATTATTATTTATTTTCATTATTAGAGGGGTTTATCAGGAGTGATGCAGTTTTTACGGCGGCGGTAAACACGTTATCTCCACCAGCACCGGCTATATAAAGAGCACCAGCTAAAAGACAGACCAGAGTGCATCGTGAGGAATTGACTTGCGAACAACTCTCTCTCCAGGCTGAACTGAGCCTGGAGATCAGCTGGGGTATGTAGTGAGTGCCCCAAATAACATACACAGCCGGATACAGTAGGTCGATGAACTGAGTTGACCGAACCGTAGCCCGGCATCGGAAGCGCGACCAGAGTGAAGTGAGCTCTGGCCGACGACCGATCAGTAAAGGTAATCAACCGGCGCTGCATTGAGGTACCGGCTGATCCCTTCAGTCCCTACCCGGCCTGTATTGAGGGCCGGATCCAGTAACAGCCGTCCCGAGGTCGTATTGAGGCATCAGGAGCGGCTTTTGTTTCAGGAGAGTGCCTGCCGACGAAGGTCATCGCCCGGATGGGCCCGAGACGCGTATCTTGCATACGGTCGGGGACAGCACAGACCGTGCGACAGCGGCGGCATTACTGATGGTGAGCGGCGAGCAGCGAGGACACCAGCAGCAGCAGTGCCGGAAAGGCCAATGGTAAACGAGGCCGCCTTCGACGCGGTTATCTGAAGACAATCCGGTCACTCCCCAGAACGAGGGCCGCCCCCTTTCTATCACTCAGAGGACGGAGCAACCCTAAGATCAGTCGTATGAATAATAGTACTAGATCGATTTATTGTAAATATACTTCTTTTGTAAATAAACCATAACAATTTTAATCGACTTGTCACGGGTACAAAGGGGCAATTATCCATTCCTGGGAACTCACCTCTACCCACAGAAAAATCCCGTTACAAGTCATATTACATAAGTGAGAGAGTAAGTGAGAGAGTAAGTGAGACTACAAAATTGATACCAGATGCATTTCTCCTCAGGTTCAGTGCTCATATTATTGGTTTATCTCATAAATTCTGGGTGTAAATGATGGGTTGCCCAGTCAAGGTCAGTTACCATTTAGAAATATGTCTGGTTAGGCAGCGAAGATAGACTGCAAAGTCTTAATTTTGGCCAAATGATCACTTTTTTTGTATTCCTCGTATTTACCCGGTCTTTTTGACCAGAAGTTATTTCAAATTTCAACGATCATAACCTGTCGATTACAACGTCTATCCATTTATTGCCTCCAGTAATTCCTTCAAGGCACCTTCCAGTCTTTACCCACTTCCATCTGCATGAGTGTATCTTTTCCTGCTAAAGAGACCCAACCTACATGCCAACTGCGCATTGTAAAATCGATACCTTAAAGTCAACTTCAATCCTTAAACGCAGTCTATGGGTTCAAATGTCATTTGTCACCTTTGAAGCATCCAATGTAAAACGTCAACTTTGTCACCGTCATTAGCGCGACACTGGAGTTGACTGTGGAAAAAAGAGGTTAGATTCATTTTACGGTGGGTGTTGTGAGAGTTCACCTTATTGGTGACGGTTCACTTGCGTTCATGGTGAATTGTAGCCACTTTTTACCCTTCCAAATTGAACGTCGTTACTTTCAAACGTGATAGTAGGACAACATCAAGACTGTTATTTTACCCTATTGTTTATTTAAATATTTATGAGATCATTAAGCTGTAGATTCATTTCACCTAGTCTCTAAGACTTTATGTGGCTGGAGTTCAGGGAAACATTAATGGCAGTGAAGTTGACGTTTCAAACGTTAAAGGGGTTCTCTTTTCAATCCATTCAATTTAGTTTAGGTTATATAGGGAGTTTTACTACAAATTTTGGTGCTTCAACCAGGATATAGGTAGCTTACATCACACTACTGACGGAATAATCTTTCAGACGTCTTAGAATCTTCCACACTATCTGAACTGTGCAAATTTTATCGGTGAAAGGATGTAGCCCAGTCTGGTGCCAGCTTCTGCTTCCATGTTGTGAGATGTCGCTGGGTACGGTACACTCTCACGACCGCTATTATTTTTTCATACCATAACACTCATAGTTATAAGACTATTGTAGGTATTTGTGTTTGTATCTTTGAGGGTGATCAAGTTACTGCGACCTAAATGATCTATTGTATCCCCTCTACTGTGCTTCGCCTTGTGTGGATTCCCTTTAGTGAAGCACCCTCTCCAAGTCCGTTTCCTTGAGAAACTTCAGGATTTTGAGAGGATCAAGGTCGGGTAAGTTCCCTCTTGCCTCTAGCTGGTGGGTGGCTCAGAACAATACTTCTTTTCAGTTCTATAGCATCGCAGTTGAGCAGCACGTGACGTGGTGTCTCGTCTCCTCTCCCGGAGAATCTGCAGACGCCATTCTCTTTTATGCCTAGCTTTCTCAGGTGTTCCTTGAGCGTGCAATGTCCCGTTAGGAATCCCGTCAGTGTTCTGAGACGTTCCTTGCTGAGGTTGAAGAGAATCTTCGACCTCTCTTGGTTGAAGTTTCCGAGATGTTCTTTGGCTTGTCTCAACCGTGAGAGGTTCCTCCAATGGATTTCTCTCAGTTTTTCTTCTCCCTTTTGGAATTCTGCCTTGAAGAAAGTATCTACTTCGAAGCCACATAATGGTTCTGGTCCGTTCGTTCGCCTTGATTCCGGAATGGCCATGCAGGTATCCACTTGAGGTGAATTTTATTATTTTTGCATAATTCATCAAGTTTTCCTAGGCACTCCCATGCCATAGAGGAGCTGATGGTCAATATCAGCGTCTTTATGGCTGCTTGACTATCCGTCAATATTTCTATTTCTTTGTTTTTGTAGTTTCTGTAGAGGTTTATTTGGGCACATGTGGGCGCGTGTAATTCCGCTTGTAATATTGTTGGGGATTTTCCCATTGGTTTGGAGTACATGGTGCGTGGCCCATAGATTTCGGGTTTAGAGCCGTCTGTGTACCTTCTTTGAGAGTACAGTTGGAGGTGTTGTTCGATTCCTCTTTCGTAGACAGTTTCGTGATGAAGTTCCTATCAAAACTGATTTTCTTAATAGTTTTGTCTTTTGGCAGTGTCAGGAGCCCCTTACAGCCACCCAAAGGTCGATCCTCAGTGGCTCGCCGTACACTCTTGATTCCAACTCTTGACATCCTAAGTAGAGATTCTCCAGGTCTTCTCTCTATCACCAAATGTAGTGGTGTCAGATCCAGGATTACTTCCAACGCAGCGATTGGGCAGGTTCTCATTGCTCCTGTGATGCAGAGACACGAAAGCTCTGGATCTTCTCAAGTTTTTTCCTTGCTGTTGTTAGCTTAGTTCTCTTGTACCAAGCAACCGCTCCGTATGTGATGATAGGTCTCACTAGCATGATGTACTTAGGTACATCCAGCGCAGAATGTGTGGGTTTCAGCCCTATGTTCTGCTAGCCATTCTCCTGCACACCATGAGTACGGTAGTGGCTTTACTAACTGTTTTGTCCAGTGTTACTCCTAGAAATTTAACTTCTTCCTTTCATTCTAAGTCCACTTCGCTCAAGCGTATGGGTTTGATTTTTGGAAGCTTGAGTCTTTTTGTGAATAGTACAAGTGTTGTTTTCGTAGCGTTTATGTTTAGTCCTACTACCTGTCACCATTTCAGGGTTATATTTAACCCTCTCTGTATAATGTCGCAGAGAGTACCTTCAAATTTACCTCTTGCCATTATGACGATGTCATCGGCATACCAATGCAGGTAATGCCATTCTCGGTGAGTAGCCCGAGGAGTTTGTCAACGACCAGACTACATAGAAGGAGGGATGACACTCCTCCTTGTGGACATCCTATAGTTGTATTTATCTGGATGGTGTTCTTGCCCACATTGGTTTCAACTATTCTCGTAGACAACATGTTCTGAATCCATTTGGATGTTGTGTTGTCTATTCCTCTTTTTTCTAAGGCTTTTTTGACAGCATCGTGCTTTGAGTGGTAGTTATGAGACTATAAAACGTCATGCTTCTTCAAAAATACCTGTTTGCCTAAATTGGAGAACCCAGCCGGGTCAGATCAAGTTAATTCTCATAAGTCTCATTCAATGAACATTAAATTTTGGTTGTCCTACATGAAAACTATTATCCTAGTCCTAAATAATCACAAGAAGTTCATCCCTCTAATTATGGACACCTACAGCAGACAATGACGTTTATAGGCGGCTATTTCAACGCTGTTCGTCTCATTAACTAACCGGATCAATCAAAGGGCGATTATTATAAACCGTAACAGTTAATTACTTGACAGTTTCCCTGTTCTGAATAGAATATCCCTTAGGTTGCTCGTCCTGCCGTAATAGCCCCCCAGGCAACAAGACCCGAGTATCCATTACCATCGAACAGTGCCCGTTACGGGGACGATATTGTGTTAGATAATATTCCGTACGTGATTCTCCCCGGGGATTTACCCATAACACGGGCTATACATGGGAAGAGGGCTCGTTGCTTTTTATTCAAGGGAATGCTAATGCTGCGGGATTAAACAGATTTCATTATACGGAGGTACAAGCTAGTGTAAGCGATGAGGATATTAAGGCAGCCAAACCGTGCTGGAGGTTGGAAAAATGGTAGTTTTAAATTAGAGCTAGTACGAGGATGTAGTGTTTTAACGTGCTATGCAGAGGTACCTGGATGCACCTCTACAGATCATTTAGATAATTGACCGGGGGGAGATTCTTAGGTCTTTGTAACCATTCCTCATCAAGCTAAATATGAAATATTTATAAGAAGAAGATGATGAGATCCCTGAATTTTATATTCAGGAAAATACGTGCTGATATTGGACGTTTAAAATTTTATATTGTAATATCTGATTAGGCTAATATTTACTTGAGTTTAAACGTTCGGCCATCAAGACACCGTCAAAATGAGTTGATCGTGCTACCCTCCCCCCAGCCTTCTAAATCAGCTTTTTTGATGAGCTGACAGGAGTGTACCTTCCTGGTTGAAGATCTGATTCCCCAGGAGTATTGTAAATAAAACATCCCTCTTTGTTGAACTGAGCAGTTGACTTGACTGCTCTGTTAGAAAAACTTCTTGTCTAGTGAGCTGAATGAGAAAAATTTCTTCCTTTGTACAAAACCCCTCTTTTCTATATAATGTATGACTTAATCGCGCATGCGACCTTTGCCCGTTTGAGGAGTTGACTCAGATACCCTTTAAACAAATACTTTTCTATACAGGCTGTCCCATTTTAATGTCCCACCCCGGATAACTTTTGTCAGTGACCTTGAATCAAAAATTGTTTGGTACAAAAGTTGTACAACTTGGAGGGGGACATTCGATGGCACTAATACTTTTGACCTTGGGTACAAGGTTCAAGGTCATTCAAGGTCAACTTTGTTTTTTTTAAATGGAACTTCCTATCTTTGACATCGGCAATCGAATTGCGCGTGAAAAAATATGAGACTTTTGTCTGAAACTTTTTTTCTTAAAACGCAAATTTTCTCAATTAATTTAGCCTTCAAAATTGAAAATTTTAAACTTTTTGAATTTTCATGTCGAGAATGGTGAGGTTTAGAAGAGAACCACAAGTTAGATTTTTCATCAAGAAAAGTTTAATTATTCCTTTGGTACAAGCAGCTCAAAATTAACAATTTTTCATCAAGAAAAGTTTAATTTTTCATTCGGTACAAATGACTCAAAATTAACGAAAACTCTGTTCTCAGCGCCTGTGTTCAAGAAAATTCGTGACGGTTCTTTGCGCAAATCCAAGCACTTTTTGTCTCTGGCGGATTTTCTTAGAAAGCTACCATTCTCGAGTTAAAAATTCACAAAGCTTAAAAAATTTAATTTTGGTAGCTGCATAAGTCGATTAAATTTGCGTTTTCAGAAAAAAAGTTTCAGACAAAAGTCTCATATTTTTTCACGCTCAATCGATTGCCGATGTCAAAAATAGGAAGTTCCATTAAAAAAAAACAAAGTTGACCTTGAATGACCTTGAACCTTGTACCCAAGGTCAAAAATATTAGTGCCATCGAATGTCCCCCTCCAAGTTGTACAACTTTTGTACCAAACAATTTTCGATTCAAGGTCACTGACAAATGTAATCCGGGGTGGGACATTAAAATGGGACAGCCTGTATAGTGAATTGAACTTTGTTTCAAAAGATAATAAGAAACCAAACGATTCACGATAAGGTTTTTGGAAAACGTAATTCATTCAAGAAATATTATGTATAATTTACTGGACGAATGAAATTTACTTTCAACGCAAAAATGTCTTTCAGCCCTTAGTGACGTTCCCGCATAAGTTCTTTGGGCAAATTTCAAACAATAAAAACGCCCAACATCCATAAATCAGGAGTGTTTTTCCCAAATTTTACAGTATAAAATGCAAGTATAAATCGTATAAGGAAACACAAAGCAAGATCTGTCCAATTTGCTGTCTTCTCCGCAACATTAACTGCGCGAACATAAGCCGTCCGAAGAGCTAACGACTGAAACGGCCGAATTCCCTCAACTTAACCATGTTGCCATAATTGAAGGAGGCTCTAATGTTTTATTACTGGGCTTGCATAAGGCCTTGTTTAGAAGTTAGTGCCCCGCAGCGCTAAATCACCTCTTGCGCTTTTTACTATCTACTCGAGCAAGCGTAATGCAAAATTTGTGTTCAATGGCTCTTATATCTTGCTCACATTAGTGCGTTATACCCCGGCGAAATGTGCGACTAGCAGCTTTAACGGTGAAGTACCCTAAAGCTTCGTCTAGATGCTAAAACTTTGAGTCTAGAGTTTTCGTTATAAAATAGAAACTTTACTCTATGCATACTGCACTAACTGGAACTTAAAAGATAATATGTCTCAGAGCCAGAGCTGAAGAATGAAGAGATCTTCAAAGAATCTTCATGGTATTGATGGATGTCAGACCAGTTCAGCAAAAAGTTGCATATATTTCTAATATAACAAGACAGGTATCAAATAATAATAAAAAAACAACCTCAAAGAACTGGATAGATTTTCATACATCTTATAATACATGATAATTGTTGAGCATTTTCAGACAGTGGCTCATAATCACTTTTTATGACTACGACTTTATGAAAGAAGTTTGATTCTGCTGGTAAAATAAGTTGCTGACGGAGAAGTCCAAGTGAGCGAGAAAGGCTTGTTCCTGTTTGAACAAGTCTTTAGAATATCTGAGAGTAAGAGTATGTGATAGCATACATCACATACTAAAAGCCACTAAGGTATTCTAGTAATATATAATAATGACATACCCGTGTTAGATGTTCTTACCTGCTATACATTATATCCCAGGCGGAATATACATAATAATATCCATCCTGCAGGAGCCGTAGAGGGATTTATTAATGTTTAATTATCATATACCGAACATCAATGATCAACTTTGACATAATCGAAGCTGCTGCATCACGGCATCGTAATACGGTGGGTACGAGTATGTATTATAATCAACATTCTCCCATGTTATTGCATATTCCCTATTATTATACTCGGTTCTCATAGTATGATGAAATTTTGCCTTTAATAGAAAATATGTTAATTTCAAGGTATAAAATTGGGCTTCTAAATTGCTCATAAATTGAAAACGTTTATGTAGATACATAGTGTGCTTCTAGATCAAAAGTTAAATAAGGAGGATATAATTTTAGATCATACGTTCTAATTTAATTATATCTCAATGTTTTGACTTAAAAAGAAATAAAATTAATTGAACATAATTACCAGTTGTAACGGGATTTTTCTGTGGGTAGTGGTGAGTTCCCAAGAGTGGATGATTGCCCCTTTGTACCCGTGACAAGTCGATTAAAATTGTTATGGTTTATTTACAAAAGAAGTATATTTACAAAAAATCGATCTAGTACTATTATTCATACGGCTGATCTTAGGGTTGCTCCGTCCTCTGAGTGATAGAAAGGGGGCGGCCCTCGTTCTGGGGAGTGACCGGATTGGCTTCAGATAACCGCGTCGAAGGCGGCCTCGTTTACCATTGGCCTTTCCGGTACTGCTGCTGCTGGTGTCCTCGCTGCTCGCCGCTCACCATCAGTAATGCCGCCGCTGTCGCACGGTCTGTGCTGTCCCCGACCGTATGCAAGATACGCGTCTCGGGGCCGTCCGGGCGATGACCTTTGTCGGCAGGCGCTCTCTGAAACAAAAGCCGCTCCCGATGCCTCAATACGACCTCGGGACGACTGTTACTGGATCCGGCCCTCAATACAGGCCGGGTAGGGACTGAAGGGATCAGCCGGTACCTCAATACAGCGCCGGTTGATTCCCTATTCTGATCGGTTGCCGGCCAGAGCTCACTTCACTCTGGTCGCGCTTCCGAAGCCGGGTTACGGTTAGGGTCAACTCAGTTCATCGACCTACTGTAGCCGGCTATGTAAATTGGATGGGTGCACTCACTACATGCCCCAGCTGATCTCCGAGCTCAATTCACCCAGGAGAGAGAGTTGTTCGCAAGTCAATTCCTCACGATGTACTCTACCGAGTCTTCAGCTGGTGCTCTTTATATAGCCGGTGCTGGTGGAGATAACCTGCTAATCACTGTCGTAAAAACTGTATCATTCCAGATAAACCCCTCTAAGAATGAAATAAATAATAATTATCAACGAAAGCCTCGGATTTCGTTACACAGTAATTATTGATATTCCAATAACTGAAGTCTACTGATTATCTAACGCATCAATTCAGTACATTCATGAAGAGAACCAACCTATATGCACATGGTAAAATCGAAACCTTAGATTAAAACCATCTAAAACAGTTGTTAAAATGTCATTTGTCTCACCGTTCAACCTTTCAACGCTAAAACGTCAATTTTTGCTCCTTCCTATAGTCAAGTTACTTCTGGGGCTAATGTCAATGTCATAATGAAACCCAAGGCTCAACAAACAGTTGACTAATTCGATCAGTTGATCCCGTCTCATCTGGCCTGGGCTGGGAGTCACACAGGAGTCAGGCGCATCTCTGGGGGGGGGGGGGGGGGAGGGCGTGAATGGTGAGTTTTGCGTCGGTCAGTGGTGCTGAGTGTTTGAGGAAGAAGACTTGCAGTGATCTCTCAGGGAGCGTAGCCGAAGATCATGCTCTTCATCCCCGCATCAGGGTAGTTGGTATAACAGAGAGGCATAGTCTTGATTCAATTGTTAACTTCTGTGTATTTCCGTAAACTCTCTCAAAGTTAACCGTAATATGTTTCAGGCTACTCTGCAGGTTGACGCATCGACATACACGGAAGAGCTCTTTGTTGACCATGTTTTTGTCGGCTTTGATTACTGCAGGGTGTATGATGCCCTTGAGGTCACCAGATGCTAGAACTGTACAGTTTTCACACGTGTCAAGTGTTTGCAAGCGAAGTCCAGTCTGTCCCCGCTGTTCTGGCAGTCACTCTGCTAAAAATTACTCCTCCAACGAATTCAAATGCATAAACTATTGATCTCCTAGGGCCTTGATAAGAACCATGTTGCGTGGATTGTAATTGTCACGTCTACATGAGTAAGTTGAAACTGCTAAGGGAGAAAATTCTGGGTATGAAGTAGCCATTACGGCATCTGCCCAGCGTATTGTCTTCTTCTTCTTCTGTTCCCACTGCCGACATACACTTACGAACGAAGATGTTTTATCAAAATTTCAGAGTCTTGAACACTAAACTAGCGAATTTCGAAATTTTACGTCATCCAGTATTAGTTTTGACATCTTTGCTACAACCGAAATCTGGCTATGTAATTCTGTTTACAGTGGAGAACTGTTCCCTGCGGATTACACCGTTTTCAAAGAGGATCGTTCGCTTGTTGCTACGCAGGCCCATGGTGGTGAAGTTATGCTGTGGCTGAAGTGCCATATATGGTCAGAGAAACTTGACTTGCATGCTGTCTCTGATCTGTTTGATCTTCTATCTTCTATTGCTTTTATTTTAAATGTATACGAATCCCATTGAACTACCCATTGAACGTCATTGTGCCAAACGTGATAGTGGGACAACATCAAGGCGTGTTATTTTATCCCACTATTTCAGTGTGTTTATGGGGTATAGGGCTAATGATAAAGCTTATCTTCTTTCGAAGGCTATCTTCTTTTTTAAATAAACAAACTTCAACTGTCCAAGCGTTGATGTCGAGCAGCGGTTTAGCCGAAGACGTATTGAGTCGTTCCCGTCCTTATCAACACCTTCGATCCACGTATTGAGTTGACCTAGATCGAATTTTTCTTGTTGTTTTCTTTTAATGATTTTCATTTTATAGCTCTCAGTCATCGTAATAAGACTCCGCGGAGAAATGTGTTTCCAATAGAAGATTACGGTACATTGATGGTCGACAAATGAAGCGACGATTTCTAGAAAAAGTTTTTTACAAACTATTATTTTTTTACAAATTTACAAACTAAAAAAATCAATGAAATAAAAATAAAAATAAAATAAAAGGCACGGTGGGTTCGGCTTGCGCCATAGGACCTTTTGTCTAAAAAAATCAACACTTTTCGAGTTTTTACGTCAACGTGTCAACAGTCCCGGAGACTCTAAAATAACGCAGAAAAAAAGTGGTGGTAGCTACTGCTTGAAAAATTTATGATGACGTCAGTGCTCTAAAATCTATGACAATTTCACGTTGAAATAAAGTATGACATTATGTAAAGTGTAACCCAACTTACAAAATAAGAATCTGGCGTCATGCTCACCAAATTTGCAATGTCACTAAAATATTTGCTGACAGAGGCCAACCTGAATGAATTAAAAAGAAGTACCCTTGACGTTTAAATGTCAACTTCCTACCTTCGAGGTTATCCCACCCTGAAGTCTTAGCGAATACTCGAACTGAAATTTCTCCAGCCCTGAATATCTATTTTCAAATGTTGGCCGGCGTGGGTCTAATCCTTTTTAAATTACGTAAATTTCAAAGTTAGCCAATTATTGAGAGAAAGGAGATTTTATTAATTAGGAGATATTAGAAAACCTAGCTGCATGGATAACGAAACAAGGTCAAATCCAGTATTTGGTTGAAGCATTGAAGGCTGTGAATTAAATCTTTCGTATTATGGTAACGTCACATTTTATCGTTCGTCTTTGTGAGCCTTTTAGTACCTGTAAAAGACAACACACACATAAATGAAAAATAGGTTTTTTCGGGAGGGAGATCTAATCGATTTTATAGTTTCTCGTCATTAAAAGTAAATAAATACCAATAAATATCAAACATTGATTAATCAGAGCTAATCGCTTGTACCTACTGAATTAATTTCCTATTAATTAAATGAATAAGTCAGATTTCAAAGGACATCCAACGCCAAAATGAGACATAACCTATATACAGATTGGAGCGTTGATTTAACGCTTCGATTTGTGAGTTTCTAATATAAAAAATCATACGTTGTTTCATATTTGTCCTAGCCTCGGAAGATTGATTTATATTTAAAATAAAAGCACACCATCACTGAAGAAATGAAAGAATAATCGAGATTTGAAAATTAGATAAATGTGAGATTGATAAAAAATAAAAGACAATAGCTAAAAGAGATAAGAAGAACATCGATAAAGTGTAAGTAAATCTAGCTTGCTTCCCTCGAATAACATATTATGACAGTGACAAAATTGACGTTTTAGCATTGAAAGCTCGACAAATGACATTTAAATTTAAACACATAGACAGCGTTTTAGATGGTTCTAATACAAGGTTTCGATTTTAGCATGCGCAGTTGGCATATAGGTTGGTACTCCTCAATTATAATAACAAAAGAAAAATGTCGAATCGAAACGATATATACTTTTTTGTTCCAAACTTTACTTACACACACGCACATATTGTGGACAATAATATGTTTCCTCAACGATGAGTGGGAGAGTAAATAACTAAATAAATCCGCCCAGGACGATCCAATCTAACCACAGATTGCTCTCCAAGGAACATCTGTAAAAAAACTCGACAGAATTTTTTCCCCTAAAACAATAGAAAATCAAATAATCAGCATTAAATGAAGCAAAACCAGAAGCTGTGAGTTCTGTAGGAGGAGTTCAACGGACCGTGAGACCGTTCAGCTTTCAGTGAGGCCCCGTAAGTCGTTTTTTTATTGGAGAAAACATTGAGGTCTGCGTGTTTTATAGCCGGGGACGATTCTAGTAAATTACGTCGCCGATATCTGATGTCAATCGGCATTCCTAGCACCATATTAAATTACCGGAATGCGCGATAAGTTGGCCGATGAGACGGGAAGTCTAGAAAATATTCCCGAAATCATCGATGCGTAGGGAACGGGATCGTTCTGGTATTTTTGTTGGGTGATAGCCAGTTAGAGGGCGCAATCATCCTGATAGATAACCGGATTGAGGCGAGGGACTCTGGCCCGAACTTCTTGTCGGGCAGGGACAGTCCGTCGAAGAGAACGGAGAGGTCGGCTACTCGAATAAATCAGTTTTTTTTTAGAAGTGAAATTCTAGAGAAGGGTTTTCCTTCTTGTGATTTCTTCTCGACTTTGTGTTTTTTTGTGGGCATAATTTCAAAGTTGATAAACAATTTTCTACGGATGGAGAAATGCTGAGACGACGAGGGAAGCGGGACAGGAAAATTTCGTCACCTGCAAGATTATTTATAGCAGGATCGAAATTTTCATGTATAGCATGATTCTTTCATCGTGGAGAACGAATTTTATATTGTAATCGGCGATTATTCCACTACTGGACATGATGAATATTTTAAAAGAGAAGGATAACCTCGAATTTCGATCCCAGGATCTCAAATATTCTCATCAGCTCCAGTTCAGATACCAATACATCCATCAATCTGATATGGCACGCTGATGAGGCCAGGAAGAGACCGAATCAGCTATCCTTTTCTCAAGATTTGGATGTCAGTGTTTTAATTTTTATCCTAGAAAAGTGAAGTATCTGATTTTTTTTTTCAGCTAATGGATACAACAACGGAGTTTCACTAGAAAAAGCGACGAGTGAACCAATCAAAATCTCAATTTTTCAGCCGTCAACACATTGACATCGGTTGTAAATCCTAATTATGCAGCTTTCATCGATCCCACTAGCACCGTATGGTACGTATACGTGTAATAATGAAAATATCATTTTTAATTACAGAAAGACGGAGAGAAGCCAAACAAATAAAAGGATTTGCATTTTGATGACAGTATGAAAAAAACTGCTTGATTTTAAACGTTAATTGGACAAAAGCCTGGAGAGTATATTGTTACGGAACACTCTTTATTTATATTTCGTTTTTTAACTTTACTGTTCATTTCTGTCTCTAATTACTCCTATAAGCTGATCGTCCTCTAATAGCTGCTGAACTACTACTGTTCTTTCTCGTCTACAATGTCGCATTTTTTATATATCTCGACATGTAACGACAGTGACGTTCTAGACGGGCATTCTCGAACGGTCAAGCTCCCGAATGTCACACATATGTTGCCAGTTGACTTGTTCTAGACAGTACTCTTCCAGTTGTTCGATGTTCTTATCCTCCAGTTCCAGAATATTTCTTCAGTAAGTACTAAGTCTCTGTTATCTCTAAATAATATTATTAAGTAGATTTTTCTTTGCCATTTAAGGGGTGTAATTGTTTGGTTTGAAGAGAACCAAACCTATACAGGGTGTCCCATTTTAATGTCCCACCCCAGATAACTTTTGTCAGTGACCTTGAAACAAAAATTGTTTGGTACAAAAGTTGTACAACTTAGAGGGGGAGATTCGATAGCACTAATACTTTTGACCTTGGGTACAAGGTTCAAGGTCATTCAAGGTCAACTTTGTTTTTTTAAACGGAACTTCCTATTTTTGACATCGGCAATCGATTGCGCGTAAAAAAATATGATACTTTTGTCTGAAACTTTTTTCTGAAAACGCAAATTTTCTCAATTAATTGTGCCTTCAAAATTGAAAATTTTAAAATTTTCAATTTTTAAGTCGAGAATGGTGAGGTTTAGAAGAGAACCACAAGTTAGATTTTTCATCAAGAAAAGTTTAATTTTTCATTCGGTACAAATAGCTCAAAATTAACGAAAACTCTGTTCTCAGCGCCTGTGTTCAAGAAAATTCGTGACGGTTCTTTGCGCAAATCCAAGCACTTTTTGTCTTTGGCGGATTTTCTTAGAAAGCTACCATTCTCGAGTTAAAAATTCACAAAACTCAAAAAATTTAATTTTGGTAGCTGCAAAAGTCGATTAAATTTGCGTTTTCAGAAAAAAAGTTTCAGACAAAAGTCTCATATTTTTTCACGCGCAATCGATTGCCGATGTCAAAAATAGAAAGTTCCATTTAAAAAAACAAAGTTGACCTTGAATGACCTTGAACCTTGTACCCAAGGTCAAAAGTATTAGTGCCATCGAATGTCCCCCTCCAAGTTGTACAACTTTTGTATCAAACAATTTTTGATTCAAGGTCACTGACAAAAGTTATCCGGGGTGGGACATTAAAACGGGACAGCCTGTATAGCAACAGCGCATGGTAAAATCTAAACCTTATTAGAGTCGAAACTACCTAGAAACGCACCCTATTTTTATTTTTCATCCGTCAAGCTTTCACTGTCATGAGCCCGACACTGTGGAGAACCAGTTGATGGTTACTTCACTTTTCGATAGACCAACAGCCTTATTAGGATAGGTTAGGTTGGTTTTATTATTTAAACAATCCGAAGTAATAACACAATATGTAAGTAACGTAAATATTAAGTATAAATTATTTGTTATAAATTATCATATCACAAGAGATTTCAGGGCGGGGCAATTTCAATCAGTTCAAATAATCGCCAAGACTTCAGGCGGGATAACTTTAAATTCAAATCAAGAAGTCAGGGCGGGAATTCAACAGAGATATTCACGACATTCAAGCCCCCAGGTCTCTCGTACCATAGCCAATTCTGGGAATCAACGCATTGAGTCGTGAGGCGGGTGCCTACCCTCTTGACACCAGTTTTTGTAGACTCACCTTCTTTCTGGCTGTCAAGGGGTTGGACCGCTATCAAGTGGGGCGAGCGGTTTGCCAATGATAGTGGTCAGAGAGGTGTGAGGCACGTAGATTCGGGGGCTGCTAAGAGTAGAGCCCTCTTTATGTGAAATTCAGTGTTAGGGTGGTCAAGGGTGATAAATATGAACACCAAAGTTATGATTAAAATTATTTACTAAAATAAAAATAAAAATTCACTACTGAGATATCAACTTAATTATTTCATTATCTACTACTAAATTTCGATTATAAAACCGATATGCAAAGTTTAACAGAAAAAAATAATTTTAGAAAAAAAAAAGAGAAAAAAAACAAACTTTAGGAAAGAAAAAAAAGTTTCTTACGTACAATCTGACTCTAATCAAGTACCATTTTATTTGTGGGAATAGTGCTGTGGCGGTACCTGATCTGATTAATTTAATTTAGTTTCACAGGTGACGCTAATAAAAAAAATAAAAAATTTCTTTAAATCAAAAATAAAAACTAATAAAAATCTTTCGAACGGAAAAACAGTAAAGTTCTAGTGTGAGTCTCATCGACTTACTACTTAGATGTAGACCTTGGATTGTCCTCTCTGTTGTAGCCCTAACTGCAGCTCTGCTGGGTACCTCCCCGTAAAGCCAGAAATCACTCACTCGCGTTTACTTTAAATTCTCGCGCGAACGCCCTGACCGTCCTCTTCGGTCCCCGAAACACCACTAACTTTTTGGTTTCTAAACCTCTTTCCAAATCAGTTACTCTTTCTCGGGTTTCGAAATGTGATTTTCACTGGAGTGTTGCCACTTTTACTTTTATTTACCGGTCGTCCAGTTACTTGACGTAGGTAAACAAAAGCAAGGTGCATTCTGACAGGGAAATGACAACCATGCGAGTTGTTCCAGTTTACCAATCGTTCTGCAGTCAGCGTTACATTAAAAAATTCAGCTAGCGTCATTAAATTTTTGCCGCGGTGGTTGTTTCATGGCCTAGTTAAATTGTTTGATTTTCGCTCAAAACGCTTAATATTGCTTAAAAATTAAATATGCAGTATTTCGAAATTGTGCAATTTCATTGACTTCTGATCAAGTAAAATATGTAATTTTAATTATCATTTATTCCCTTTTCAAAACTTAGTAACTATGCCAAAAAAATTACCGTGACTATCCTGGCTCTGCCACAGTCGTTCCCATCATTATAATGCATGTAATCAAGCTGTTTTATTTATCTTCTTTAATCACATTTTATTTATGAACGACGACTCTTGGAAGCTGCAGTGAGACTCCCGGAAGAAAGCAGAAAAAAAACATCGTCAACGATTCACCTAGAGAAGCATCTTGACGAGACATCTGCAAGAAAGTACAGTTCAGGCCCAATAACGAATAAGGTAGCTTCCATTAATTCGAGACTTCCTATTTCTATAACTGACCACGCTCTCAAACATTTTTAATCAGTTGTATTGTCATCGCGCTAAGGTCGTGATTATCTGCTCATCGCATCCCGTTTTACTCGATAATATTTTCTAGTTCTAGTGAAGATCAATTTCAGATTCTGTCATAAGTAGTTCATCTGTCTTGTTGCCATATATACTGACAGAAAAGTTGTATTTTATAGAAGGGGATAGAAGGGGATTTGGGTAAAGGTACTTATAGGATAGAAAATGTTAATGATCCATATAATCGAGCGGATTTGGTAATATTTCCAGGAGATATCGTTCTGAGATATCGCCATCTGGCTTCCCAAAAGAAACGAGGAGAAATAAATCGATTACAGTAATATCTCTAATGAAAAGTTGCGATTACGGCAAAAATAAATTAAGCCAATACATCGGCAATGACTTTACATTCCTGCATTTATCAATTCATTCGCTATTTTCCACGGCTTCGCTTATCCTTATTAAATTTCAATATGTATTTGTAATAAGAATTTCACATTTCCAATGAACCGTCGTCGTTTTCGAACGTTTTCGTTTTATAAATTTTTCCAAGCGATTTTCTTCCCATAGACCGGCGATCCCTCTTAACATTTCACGCCCCTTACGGCCCACTTGGCCTAATCCCGCGCGTCCCTATTAAAGCGCACGTCCTCGAAGGGTTCTCCGGAACGTTTATTCTATAAGGGATCTCGCGAACGGGTTCCTAAAGAAAAACCTAAGGGCCAGTAAATGAAGTGCTCGGTGAGCTGGCGTAGCTCGTCGATCGGGAAATGGGCTCGGTGTGCCACTTTGCCACAGCGATGGTTCTTCAGGAACGCTTTTATCAATTTGGAAACCTATTACCTAACATTCATCACTGAAGACTGCAAATAAGAAGAAAAATTTATGCGGGAAATAATATACTCTCTGAGAATGATTGAAAAACAAATTTTCGTTTAAAATGCGAAATCTTATAAGACAAGGCTCTGGGAAGGTTCAGTTGGAAAGAAATAAATAAATCGTCTTGTTCATTAAATGAAGCCCGGTATTAGTTGTAAAACAAACTGATCGCGACTCGGAAAAGTAATTACGCTTTTTCAACAAATAGCATGGGATGTTATTTCAAATAATTATTAACTCAACCGCAAATAATTCAATTTAAAAATGAAAAATAAACACACCATATTTCTTGTTCCTGATGGCAATTAATTACCTATTTTTATCAATTTTTCACTAGCAGAAAATTATCATTATTTTACAACTTCCGACGTGTTATAATGTGCTGGCCAAACAGCGATAAAAACTAAAGGCCATAAAAACTAAAGAAAAAGAACTTCAGACGTGAATTTCGGGTGAAAGGAGGCCTGGTCTCGAAAATTGAGATAATCATGAATTTTGAAAATCTAATTTTCAGTAGCCTATCCATACTACTAGACATATTCTGGTTCATAATGCCGACATTTTTATAACAAATTAACACCACCTCAGAATTCTCTAGGCCACTGTTGTTGGCTGAATATTCCCGAAGTGTTGAAACATTCAAAAAACGACAACCATCCTGAATCTGTTCCATTATACATTAACCCGCTGAGTTGTGTAATAATATTATCTTTGGCTTAAGGAGTTGACTCGGATGCCCTCCTATACCACAGTGCCCTCCTATGTCATCCTGCTCAATGAGCCGACTCGACAGGAGTAATCTATTCCCATCTGGGTGGCTGATTCCTCAGGAGTAGTACAACAAAAAAATAAAACAAAGATACCCTGTTAAGGTTTAAGGAGTTGACTATACCACTAAACCCTCCTATTGTCACCCTCCCTAATAATGAGTTGAATCGATAGGAGCAATCTATTCCCTCCCGGATGAAGAACTGATTCCTCAGGAGTAGTGCAATAAAAAATAAAACAAAGATACCCTGTTAAGGTTTCAGGAGTTGACTCGTTCTCCCTCCCATACCACTATGCCCTCCCATGTCATCCTGCCTAGTGAGCTGAATCGATAGGAGCCATCTATCCCCTCCTGGTTGAAGAGCTAATTCTTCAAGAGTAGTTCAATAAAAAAAATAAATAAAACAAAGATACCCTGTTAAGGTTTAAGGGGTTGACTCATCCACCATCTACACCACTATATCCTCCCTCTTATGTCACTCTGCCTAATGAGCTGAATCGACAGGAGTCATCAAGGAGTCACTTGGGTGAAGAGCTAATTCTTAGGGAGTGGTGCAATAAAAAAATAAAACAAAGATACTCTGTTTAGGCTTGAAGAGTTGACTGGTCCACCCTCCTATACCACTATGCCATCCTATGTCACTCTGCCTAAAGAGCTGAATCGACAAGAGCCGTCTATCCTCTCCTGGTTGAAGAGCTAATTCTTCAAGAGTAGTGCTATAAAAAAAATAAAACAAAGATACCCTGTTAAGGTTTAAGGGGTTGACTCATCCACCATCTACACCACTATATCCTCCCTCCTATGTCACCCTGCCTAATGAGCTGAATCGACAGGAGTCATCAAGGAGTCACTTGGGTGAAGAGCTAATTCTTCAGGAGTGGTGCAATAAAAAAATAAAACAAAGATACTCTGTTTAGGTTAAAAGAGTTGACTGGTCCACCCTCCTATACCACTATGCCCTCCTATGTCACCCTGCCTAAACAGCTGAATCGACAAGAGCCGTCTATCCCCTCCTGGTTGAAGAGCTAATTCTTCAAGAGTAGTGCAATAAAAAAACAAAACAAAACAAAGATACTCTGTTTAGGTTTAAAGAGTTGACTAGGCCATTCTTCTATAGAGCATCCTGTCTGGCGAGCTGAACCGACAGTGGATTATCCCCTCCTGCTTGGTGGATAACTGACTCTGTCTCCCGAAAACTATTTGTCTAGTAAGTGTGTTGAACTGACAACAGTTCCTTCTCTTGGATCTTATCCCTTTCTTTAAAATGTACCCATTAACGACGATGCTTCGTGCCAATGCGACTGTTTCCAGTTTGTAGAGTTGATTCAAAACTCACCAAACAGCTCTTTGTCTAGTGTGCTGAACTGAAAAGAGACCTCTTTGTACATTCTTTCCCAATTGGGTTCAGGTTTTACAGCCACTAAGCCTGAAGTAGAAAATTAACCGGACGAATTCGTTTTCGGCCAATCGACCAGGCAAGTACCTACGTGTCGATTTTAGCGCGCTATCTAAGAATTGCCAAAGATTCTTCTTCTTAGGGTGCCGATCCGTTGTTAATGTTGGCGATCATCATAGCGATCCGGACTTTGTCTGCAGCAATCCGGAAGAGCTCCGAGGATGTTCTATGGAACCACGTCCTGAGGTTCTTTTTTTTTTTGATAAAAGCCAGGCTCCAGGTATTTTTTCATTGTCTTCAAGACAAGTTTTTCAAAATCCTCTCGACGTTTGTCACTTTTACTCTCCAAGGGATTTTCGGGATTCTTCTGCAGAGCCATATCTTGATAGCTTTGAGGTTTCTGGTACTCGCAAGGGTCTAGATTCTAGAGAATCACTGGGAAATAGCATCAGGCTGCAGACAGGCCAGGCTGTTTCTGGCTGGTCCGATCGGAAACAGATGGACCAGCATGTCCAAAATGAACCGAAAAGAACTCAGACTATTAGTCGGGGCTCTCACCGATCACAGCAGTCTGAACAGACATCTACAAGTTATGGGGATTACTCAGAACCCATGCTATCCTGATGGGCTTCATTGAAGATGCGTTCCGCTAAAGGTAATGGCAAAAAATTAGACAAAATTGGTCTCTCAATTATCGTTATTGAGATTAAGTCAATGACATGAGACTATTCCCAAAGATCGTGAGAGAAACAAATACCGAACGTGTACACGTCAGCGTAGCTTGAAACCAAAGATGGTTCGGTTTGAGGTTAGATTCTTCATAATTGTCAAAGCAGCAAGGCATCGAACTATCGACTCGATGGCCGTTGGAAGTTAAGGAAATTGAATAAACGAGAAGTTGCACCTTACCATACCTGCGCGTATTATGGGTTGCCTACACTGATTTCAACTATTTTCCTGAAAAATATATTCGAGAATACTATTGGAAATGTTATGTTGTGCTCTGGTATTCTGGTATTCTCGACGTCGTACGTTTTTCATGAATAAACCTTCAGATCGCTCCCGGATTAGTCTTCATGGAACGCTCCGGGTCCGCACGTTAATCAAGGCAAGTTTCCTAACTAACGATAGCAGTTGACGAAAAGTAATGCATTTGAATAGTATGATGAATCCATCCTGATTAGATTTGTATGAGCGGTAACTCACCCGTTATATAGCGGTTTTAAACACCCGGCTTTCAGGATGATATAGGAAAAAACGGGTAAAAGGGTTTCCAACTTGCCATTCATTCATCCCACACGTCATGATATACAGTGACAGATTCCCGCGGAGTCGATCGATGTCTCCAATTTCGTCGCGCTGACGAGTGACGAGTCACCTCTGTCGTGATAGCGGGTTTACGTTTGGGGGATATCGTCCTTAAATCAACTTACTCTCTCCAACTTAACAGCCTCGCTCCCGTTCCGATTACGGCTCTAGGCGAGCCTCATCGACAGCCACTCTCTCTGCTCTGCTGCTGTCGTCTCCCTTCAGCTCGAATGTTAATATTCCCTGACAAATTGATGCGTAAAATGGCAAATATCAAATTGATATCCTCTTATCTGGGCTCCGTTATATATATCATCCCATCTTAAATGCTTAATGACGTCCCCGGCTATTGCCGTCGAATAAACCGGATTTCCGGGCGGCGACGCTCCGGAGTGACATTCGGGCGAGATAGCTCCGGAGCTGAAAAGCGTGCCGTAAGTAATCGTCGTCGTAAACTTGTAAGTAGAATAAACTGGAAAAAGGAAGAGGGAAATCGGGGGCTTACATTATAGTCTCCTGTTGTTTGTTTTAGGTGTTCGTTAAAAAACAATTTATTCCGGGGTGTATTCGTGATGTAAATTATTCTCGTTTGCTATGATTAATTTCGTTTATTTGCCACTTTTGGAATTAAACTGACTTAAATTTAAATGTTTACCATGAGGGTTTGTTATATGAGTTACGGATTTGTTCATTCCATTGTTACGATAACTGATTCATATATTTATACGTTCCTGGTTTTTGTTTTTGTTACTAAGTTATCGTACGGTGTCCATAAATGCATCGTCGATTATGCGTGGTAAGCTCTGATTGATTCAGCTTTATATCGCATAATGTACAATAAACAAAGCGCATTGTGCTCAATAAAACAATATTTTTAAAAAATTTAAGCATTTATATCAGATCAATTATTATTTTGCATAAAATACCAAAGAGCCACAATGCTCATCTTGTAACATGGACAGAGTGAGGAAAAGAGAGATGTGCTAAATTTCCGTAGTTTCCTCGCATGTTTGACCATCTCGCGAAAGAACTTCCTAACTGATCTAACAAGGGACAGAGTGCATGATGTCGATATACACGACCTACATTCATCTACAGCTAAGTGTTTTTAATGGCCAATGGTATTATTCAGGCAATCGTCGTATTCCAAGGTAAGGTCGACCATTTTACAGTTATTAAAATTCTTCCTCTGTTTAACTCCTTATAAAAGTTAGGTGTGTGAGAAAGCTACTCCCGAAGGTTTGTAGTCTAGTTCTTCCCAAAGCGGAATTTATAGCATGTGTTTTGCAGTTTCGTCATCCTCCAAGTATAGGCGTCATCCAGCGCTGGTCACTAAAACCCATCTTGTGCATGTTTCAGCTTGTAGTGCCCAGTATCTAGGCCTATTAATGCTTTCAGTTCTTTTCTGTTAAGCTCTAATAGTTCATTGCTTCTTTTTTTCGACGTGCCCTGTATATAGTGGTCCAATCCTGATTAGTTTTGCCAGTGCTGGAGGACTTCCCTCTCAGCCCAGTTGCGTATTGTTGTTTTGGAAATATTCGGTGATATAAAAAATGCTGGTTTTGGTCCGATAAATTCTGATTCCCTAACCAGAGAGTCGGCAAGTCTGTTCTTCCCATATCCAGCATGGCTCAAAATTCAGATCATAGTTACTTCGTTGCTCCATGTTTGGACATTCACAGTTGATTGACAGTTCCAGACCAACTTGTTGAACTTGCAGTGGCTGGAGCTAAGGGATTTTAAGCGTTTAAAATCTATGGCGTAGATTTCGATCTGGAAAGTTGTTGCGTGAAAGCCCAGGCTCGAGAAGACTCTTTTCTTCGAGACACCGCTACACATACCAGCTCCAGTTACCATGGATCTCTTTGGGAGCTGTTGAGAGCTCATTTTTTGTTTTCTCCCATATGTCACTTTTCGAGAGAAGGACTTTATAAGCAGACTCGTTCATGTTGGCCTTAGGCATTACGTCCGAGGGCATACTCAGTAAAATGTGACTTTTTATGACATCCAGAAACCTGGTTCGCCCTAAGTTATAAGGCGTTGGTAAGCTTCTTGTCCTCTGCAGCGTTCTATGTATAAGTAGTACATTTGGCCTCTCTGCGTAAATGATTATAGAGAGGTGGTTAGTCCAGTATTGATTTCCTCAGCCGCCGACTGTGCATCGTTACTGTGTTAATAGCACCACAGATCGCCAGACAAAAGATTATTGTCTTTGTAGGCCATGGCCTGCTGGCCTTTTGACTACCACGCGGTACATAAACAGTCTGACAACCTTTAAAAATAAAGCCACCATATTTATTCAGGTCCAATTCCCCATGTTTTGCCACAGATCCTTTTACACGCCCACAAGTTCCAAGTAAGCTTACTATCCAGGACGACTCCTAGATACTTAGCTTCCTCTGCAGGCCACCCAGTTGGTGGCGTAAAACCGTCTATTCTTCTCTTTCCGGAAAATGGTACTATGAAAGCTCTTACGAGGGTTGACTTTCTGAAGGACGCTAGAAATGATCGCTTTATATGTTCCTTTGATCAGCATATTTCTGGACGTCGACTCTCCATCGTGAAATAACTGCCAAAAGGTCACCGACGAGAATCGATCAGAGCAAAGGGGGGAGGACTCCTCCCTACGGTCACCCCCTCTCGATCTAAAAGTCAATATTTCATCCCCCCATTTAGGTAGTTTTTGTTGTGTTTCCAAGCATATTGCGGATTCAGACGCTTACGAATGATGGGATCCTTCTTGAGACAACTGTTTTATAGAGGAATTCTGGAAAGTGCGTTAAGTTCTCCTTCTAGCCACCGCAGTGTCTATTTTGTCAAGATACCTGATGATCTGGCTCACAAGATTATTGAGATGAAAAAGTCGGTTGACTTTCCAGTCTGGTAGCACCCTTTCCAGACTTTTTAGTAAAAAAGAGGTTAGGCTAATGAGTCTGAGCGACTCTAACTTCTGAGTGTGATTCTGTGCGACCTACCTTGAGTCTTATCTCAATATTTTATTAGAGAAGGCAACAATATCTCCAGACCTTTTTGTACTAAGGCCGGAAATATGCCGTCATCTCCTGGCGATTTGAGAGGCTTGAAAGCTTTCACCGCTCTTTCAATTTTATGGGTTGCTATGATCAATCGACACACCACCCATTTAGGTTTTTGGGGTCGTTTTTGTCGTCCTCCTGTTGGGGGTGGTCGACGATCAAAAATAGGCGAACTACCTGATGGGAAGTGAGTTTCTCTTAAGATCTTTAACTTTTCTTCGATGGAGTCCGTGTAAAAGCTGGATTCTGGTAAGAGGATTCTGTTACTGCTGGGAAGATCAGTGATGCTCTCGCAGAACCTCCTTCAGGATTTTTATTATATTCCGTTAGAGTACGTTTATATTTTTCCCAGTTGCCTGTCTCCTTAGCCCGATTGAAGGCTGCTACAAGGCTGCTGAAGACTCTCACAAGAATGCTGTATCTCATGAATTCCTTGCAAAATGATCGATGTGTAGTCACTGTAAATTAGATCCATCACCTCAACGTCTTCCACATATAAATTCAATTTTTCGTTAGTGCTTTGATTTTTAAAGAATTAAATTATATTTGACCAATCCAACTACTCACATGTGCAATGGCAGATATAACGATATAATGATATAATGATCACCTGCTTTCTCGAAGGAAGAATATTTATATTTGTTTGTAAAGAGCGCCGATCAACGGCGAGCACCGATTCTCTATGCCACGCTGCGTCCTGTTATAGTGGCGAAGAGGTCAATCAAGTCTCTCGAGGAATCAGATTATTTCACTAAATTTCTTCCATAAATGTTGTGTACTTACACGTTTACCCACAATTGAATAAAGTCTTACTTTGTAACGAAATCCAAGACTTTCGTTGGTAATTGTTATTTATTTTTCATTATTAGAGGGGTTTATCAGGAGTGATACAGGTTTTACGGCGGCGATAAACACGTTATCTCCACCAGCACCGGCTCTATAAAGAGCACCAGCCAGAATACAGACCAGAGAGTACATCGTGAGGAATTGACTTGCGAACAACTCTCTCTCCTGGGTGAATTGAGCTCGGAGATCAGCTGGGGCATGTAGTGAGTGCCCCATACAGTATACGTAGCCGGATACAGTAGGTCGATGAACTGAGTTGACCAAAACCGTAATCCGGCATCGGAAGCGTGACCAGAGTGAAGTGAGCTCTGGCCGGCGACCGATCAGAATAGGGAATCGACCGGAGCTGTATTGAGGTTCCGGCTGATCCCTTCAGTCACTACCCGGCCTGTATTGAGGGCCGGATCCAGTAACAGCCGTCCCGAGGTCGTATTGAGGCATCGGGAGCGGCTTTTGTTTCAGAGAGCGCCTGCCGACGAAGGTTACCGCCCGGACGGCCCCGAGACGCGTATCTTGCATACGGTCGGGGACAGCACAGATCGTGCGACAGCGGCGGCATTACTGATGGTGTCGCGAGGACACCAGCAGCAGCAGTACCGGAAAGGCCAATGGTAAACGAGGCCGCCTTCGACGCAGTTATCTGAAGCCAATCCGGTCACTCCTCAGAACGAGGGTCGCCCCCTTTCTATTACTCAGAGGACGGAGCAACCCTGAGATCAGTCGTATGAATAATAGTACTAGATCGATTTATTGTAAATATACTTCTTTTGTAAATAAACCATAACAATTTTAATCGACTTGTCACGGGTACAAATGGGCAGATATCCATCCCTGGGAACTCACCACTACCCACAGAAAAATCCCGTTACAACTTTCATTGATTTCCATTCTAATAAAAGTGGATAATGTACCTATCTGATATTATTTGTGAATTGAATCGAAGAGGGTAATAAGAATAAAATAAGTAACGTGTGTACAATCAGTGGTAAAATATTTATAAGCTTAACAATGCGGTAGAAGAAAAATGCCACACTATCAAAAGCATCTCTAGAAATATTCACCAGGAAACGTTGTTCTGAGAGTTATCAGCTGCAATAACGGGAAAGCACCGGCACCCGGCGAGTATTGGAGCCATGTTTCTCTCCAATAAAATTCATGAAAATTGCCTACTCGAGGCACGTATTGCAAGGTAACAAGTGCACAATACTTCACCTTAGCTACGAGTAGATAGCAGAACGAAAGAGCTCCAAATACAAGGCTTATTTCTCGTAGATTCCGGAGGCGGAATAATGGAACTAGGAAACTTTCAAAAGTAAAGTAACAATGCGTTCCGCAAATTATATTCATTCTCCTTGTAAATCTCACGAGCTTGCTGCTTCATCCAAGTTTTCGAACTAGTCACTGCTTAGTAAAGCACAAACATTATATAGAAAACTGTCGCCATTTAAATCTGGATCGTTACTTCATATTGAAACGTAGACAAATACGATAATATAGAAGATTACAAGTCTTTTAGAGTTTCATATTTTTCTTAGCGCGCTGAACTGAGTGTAATAACCCTGTCATTGGTCCGAGAGTCGACCCTCTTAGTATAGATCATCCTGTCTGGTGAGCTGAACCGACATGAGCGAAATATCCCCTTCTGGCTGAAGAGCTAATTCCTCGGAAGTATTATTTTAAAGAAACACTATTACCTTATTCCCCTATTTCAGAATAAATAAAATTATATTTTCCATCCAGTAAGTCCGAAGCAGAGATAAAATATACTGCGAGCCTCATGATGCTCGATCAGGCTGATGATGACCGCTAGTGTCATCGACACTTACTGTTAGGTGTGGGGATTACCACTACCGCTGCTACAGCGAGGATGATTCATCAAAAAGACGCCACTTTCCTGGCTGGAGGTGTGTAGCGTTTTGATTTTTGTGTGTAGCGTCTCGAAGATCCGAGAAGCAGCGCTAGATAGAGGCATGGCTGCGCCTATAAAAACTGAGACAGTCAAGAAGACGGTGAGAGTTAGTTGCGGGTGGGGGCCTATAATACAGTCTACCAATTAGAATTCATTACTGTCTCAAACCAACTATTTCCTCGGTCTCTCCTTGCTAGTTTTGCTTGAAAAATATTGTTTTAAATATCGCAACAGTTTCAGTTACCAGCTTGTCGAGTTGCACTGTTAGAGCCCACAATATTTACTCCTATTGCACGTCTCGACTAATAAATTGTGTAAACGATGAGTACTGATCGTATGTCAACAAGCGTTGCAACAAACTTCTCCGCGCAGCTCGGTTAATTGACCAGCTCGTTTTCTTTCAAACCGCAACACATCTGAGATACTTCGTTAGCGAAAAGTCAATCCCAGCTCAGCTTCCCCCGGGAGAGGACTTAAATTTCAAGCCGCAGCGTCAGATGCCAGATGCCACTGAGGAGTCGGTTGAACTGCACTGCAACAAAGTTTAGCTAGTGCTTTAAGGCACAATGACGTGATTGATATACTTCGATTTACTTATTCTGTTCAATATGAATGTAAAAAAATAATCTGCAGAGTAGGTTCTAATCCCAATCAACCCGTTTTATAGTTTAAACCAGTTTTTTACAATTTAAATATATAAAAAATAATAAATAATATGAAAAATAACTCTGTCTACTGAGAAAACGTTTACGTCAAGATATTTAAATCGGTCTCCGCTGGACCTATCCGGTGTGCTTGTCTGATTGTGGGATGATCGTGCCTGGGACTGGCGGCGATGGCTGATAAGGAGCTCGTATCGCTACATGTTTTCCTGCCTGCGGCGCGGATCTCGTAGCCTCTGTCTCGCTTGATGGCTGATCGGACCTCGCCTCAATCCGGCGTCAGCTCGGGTGTCGATGATGGCTCCCGCATAGAGCTCAATACACTCTTGACGGCAGTCGAAGTGTGAAGATGAACTCAATACGTTCACTTTGGAAGTCCTGCTTCCCGCAAGGTTCAATACACCTAGCCGAGAAATGGAATGTTCGTTGGTAGTCCCCAGCTCACACTCCGCTGTCAGCTGTTCCTCCGGTGAATTCAATACATTCACGGTGGGGATCCTGCTTCCTGCAAGGCTCAGTACACCTGGCTGAGAGATTGAATATTTACTGGTCACTGGTCAATTTCCAGCTAACACTGCTAGTGCTTCTGGTGGGTTCTTCTTCTATAGCCGGCGGCGGGGTGATAAGGCCTTTATCACGGCTGCAAAAACCTGTCTTCATGCGCTGAATTGATTAAATTATAATATAATTGTATCTAATGGTCTTCAGACACTTACCCGGTATACTGACACGTTTGAACGTTTGAAGAAGTGTGATATTGATGATAAATTTGGGTTGAGGTGGTGAGAGTTGTGAGTAATGTATTAAAGTTTTATTATACTCCTACCTCATAGGTCTAAATTTGAATATTGTTGTTTAGTCTGGTCCCCTTATTTTGTATTCACATAGATAGCAGCACTGTTTTTTTGCAGCTTAACCCCACTAAAATTCAGGCTTTGGAAATATTATGAATTAATTTACTCCTGCCTTAAAAGCGTGATATACTCGCCGCCCAGACTTGTAGCTGCAGGTTGATTTTTGAAACATTATCCCCGAACCCTTTATCTAGCGTTGTGGATCTAAGGCGAGGCATAATCCAGCAGGCACTGCAAGCCGCGTTACCGTGCTCTCCGAGTCCATAGCGGCACGTTAGACAGGTCGCGATTATTTATTCATATATTCCGAGGAAACTCGTGTATACTCTGCGGGCAATGAATTATTCCCGCTTTTCTGCTCGACGCCCATTCAGTCCGCCGGCTAACTGGTCCAGAATCCAGATAGTTGTTGGACTCGTGCCTGCAGTATTATATGAGCCTCAAATCAAGTAAACAATGCCCTCGTTATTATTCACGAATTCTAATCATATAGTTCCTGTAGAAGACCCGGGCGCGCGGTGAAAATTAAATGTTTTTGGAATTGGGAAGACGGTAAACCGAGAGAACTCGAAGTGAATTGAATGGTCTTTGGGAGGAATGATGTTTCCAGACATGAGCTGAATTTAGTAGAGGACTATTAGCATTACCATACTGGAAGATTCTATTGATACTCTGGAGGAAATAGAAAGTTATTTATCCTGTTTTTCTTTGACTTGGAGGGATACTGCGATCGCAATTTACTTTATACTTCACATTTATTCAATAAGATGGTTACGATAGTTTCCTGTAATGATGGTGGGATCGTTGTATGATGAACAGGAAGGGGGAAGAGTTTTAAGCACAGATGAACAATAACACTTAACTTCATTAGACGTGATTGATTGTTACTACATTTTGATTGATTAGCTTTTCTCCTTATTATTTACTCTAGGTCCTTCCTAATTACAACTTCTAAACTGCAACTGACTGCTGCTGCCCCGGCGGCTCGCTCTTGTGATCTGTTGTTGTGATCTCTGAGGTGCCATCGAAGTCATCTAGAAGCTTCACTGTCACTGACGTGGATCTAGTCACAACGCAATCTCGAACACGCGCATAACGCGGAAATATTCTGGTATTTAGTAGAATGTGAGTTACATTGGCCTGGCAATATGTCATTCCTGTCATGTCACCATAAATGTCGCGAAGGTGACATTTCTCTGATGCTGAGTCATCATAATAATTGTAGAGGAGAGATGGTAAGCAAATACGAATCCAGAAGATTTCTAGTGCTCCTTGTTCCTTCGTTATAATATACTTTGTTTTCTTGATGTTTATTTCTATGCAACACACATTACTACTATGATTATTGACGTTGAACAAAGTCTGCAGATCTTCGAGTGTCACTGCCAACAATAAGCTATCATCCGCGTACCGGATGTTATTGATCAGGGTTCCATTGATGTTAATACCCACATTGATGTCCTCCAAAGCCTGTTTTAAAATGGGCTCTGGGTATACATTGTATATTGTGAAGAACGAACACTGACAGCTGATTCGCGATATTTCTAGCTGACGTGACAGGAATGTCACATTCTACTAACTCACATACATTTCAAAATGGTTCTGCGCATGTTAGAGATTGCTGCGTTACAACGTCAGTGAAACGTCCGTCTTGAACCATCTAGAATCCATGTCCGGCGTGTATATAAGAGCGCCGTGATCCTAGCTCCAAGTCAGTTGTGGAATGGATGTCAAGTTGCTGAATCTTAATATCTTCCGTTTCTTTTTTTTTGTACCTATGTGGCACATTAAATTGATTTTGCGATAGTCTTCACAACGCTTAGGGTGGCTTACTTTCGGCAAGGTAACAAACGTCGATTTTAGCTACTCCGTGGGTGCAATACCAGTTTTGTGCATCACGTTGAGTAACCCTACCAAAAGGTGGTGTTCATTGATGAGTTTCATTAGCTCTGTTGGAATCCATCGGGTCCGATTGATTTTCTTTCTTTACTATTTTTAATCGCATATACAACATCTGTCTTTGTTATTATTTATGCCCGCCTATTATTGTTACCATCATTGTTACCTGGGGTTGTTCTTTGACCTTGAAAGAGTTGTTAAATAACTTCCAATAAGCAAGACGATCTTCCAAGGTGCTGAGTATTCTTCTATTGTCATCCCAAAGGTTGTTGATCGGCCTTTTGAGGAACCCAGAGGAATTGGACCGAAAGTATTCTATACTATCATATTTTTTGTCTAATTCCTCATTTGAACACTTTCTCCAATATCCATTCTTCGTTGGCAACTTCTATTTTTCTTCTGATTTATTTGTTTATTTCCTTAAGCTGTTTTAACTTTATTTTTTTGTAGTCCTTTCTATTGTGTTTTTTTAATATTTGACCAGGTCTCGTCTGTTATGCTCGTGCATGAAAATTTCTTGGCAGCTTTTTTAACATTTTCATCTTTGACAGATTTTATCTTTGACTGCGGCAGCTTCAAGGGGCCTGAGGTCATCTTGCTTCTGTTTTCTAATTTTTTGGGGTTTCTTTTGTGTTCGTTGTCTTTTGGGGAGATCCATGTGTAAAGTCTTCTTGTTGGATGTTGAAGGAAAGTGTTTGCCACTGTAAGGTTATTTTCCTCACAAAACTGAATAAGTCGATCTCCTCTGTTATTTCTTTGACCCAGTCCAAAGTCTTCCAAGCAGTTTCCCTGTGTTCCCCTGCCCACCGTTGAGTTTAAATCTCTCATAACAATACAGACGTCATGTTGGTCTTCTTTGTCGGCAGTAGGGGCGTACACCTGTATCAAAGTTAAGCCCATTGAATTTCCGGATAGCTGCAGCATTTTAGCTCGGTCTGAGGGTTCTGAGATTTTTGACATTGCCACTCTATTTCTATGGTAAGGGTGAGATTCATTACTACCAGAGTTGTAGACAATAAAGTCTTTTTGTGTTATACTACTCGTGATTGGTCACTTTATTCATTGACTTCCAATGTGGTCATTTTATAGATAACATTCTGGAGTTTTCTTGCCCCAATCATTCCATTTTGCAATACGTTTCTTCCCCCGGGGATTCTTAGCACCCTCTTCCTGTCTAAAGACTGCCGTGGACTGAAGCCGTAACTTCTGCGACTTCTCCCATGTATAAGTGTTCTAGGAATGAAGAACCGGGCCAGAAGAGCTCCCTTACTTCAGTTTTTCTTTCGCCATCTAAGAGAGGCCTTTGACAACTTGAGGGGGATAGATTATTCTGGTTATCACTCGGATGTCAGAGCCTTGTCATTTTTCTAGCAGGGTGCACTAGCAGTCATCGCACTTGCAGTTGAGGTTGACATTTGGGCTGGAATTGTCCAAACCTTCCCCCCTTACAACCCATCGTCACCACAGTTGATGGTCATCGAAACTTTTTTTCCTTCTGAACCGCAGAAAGAAATGTTTTAAGGAATAACTCCCACTTTCTCCTGAACTTTTTACAAGCCATGCATATCTCCCGCCAAAATAAACATTAATTTCTCCCCTACACCATCCTAATTTTATTAACGAAATTCTCACTTATTGCTCCTCATATTTATTCTACACGTTGATTAATTTCTAGATAGTCTGCCAAGGTCATATTTGTTTACGCTGCGTTGTAACGTCGAACATTATGACACTAAAAATGACAGTTAGAATTTGAAGGTTATTAAAGGAATCAAATGAAAATGTTTGACATTAGGAAGATGCAAAAACAATAAATTTAATAATCGATCACAACATCGCCCTGGCTTTGTTGTCAACTTTTCTATCCAAAATAATAAACTGATTTTGTTCTGTTTACGTCTGTCAGTTTTGAGAGTTAATTTTTTAATTTTATGAAATAAATTAAAAATTATTAGAATGATCAAAAAAGTGATAGATTATCTTTAAAAGTAAGCAAAATGCCAAAACATATAAGTAAAGAAGCGCAACAGCAGATGGTGGCAAATTTATTCGAATACTTTGGAAACGAATCAATGAATGGGGGCCATTATACCCCTAACATCAGTGAGCAAGGTATAAAAATTATTTTATAGATTCAAATACTACTGACATCAAGTAATAAATATTATGATTTAGAGGGTATAGCTGAAGCTCTGAAATTGTCGCTTTGGTACCGTCTCTACATACTCTACATACCGTCCTCAAAGACAAGTATATATTTGAGTGCAGCAAATCTTCTCTTTTGTGCGTCTTAAATAAAATTGGATTTAAATGGAAAAAAGACAATCCACGTCGAGGTCTCCTGGAATTAGGTCACATTATTGTTAAAAGAGTGAAGTTTCCTACGCGCATATGTAGATTACAAAAGAGAAGGCATCTTACCAATAATTTGTGTATATATATAGACGAAACATGGATCTCTCAAAACGGCACAATGGGAAGGTCTTGGCAGGATCAAAACCCACGCAGTGTCAAGAAACTGAACAGAAGACAGAAGGCAAAAGGTGTTTTAAATACTTATAATATATGTTATAATGATGTATAATTAGGCATTAAATATAATATCATTTATTTTCATTATTTAGGTAAGATAGTTTTGCATGCAGGTAAGATAAATGGTTTTGTTGATGGGGCAGAACTGATTTTCTCTTCATCAACAAAAGATCCAGATTATCATGGAGAGATGAATCATGAAAAGTTTACCAAAGTGGTTCGAAAACCAGTTAAAGCCAAGTTACCTTCTGTGATTATTATGGACAATGCGCCTTACCACAGTGCAGTTGAAAATAAACCACCAATTTCTTCTTCAAATAAACAACAAATTGACGAATGCGCTGAACAGGAAGAACATTAGTTTCGAGCCTTTTTCGCTGAAAGCTCAGCTCCTAGACATTGTGAATAAGTATATTTTGTATTGACTTTATGATTCTTATATAACTAAAATGCTTATTGGTTTCACAACAGGAACAAAAGAAACCAAAGCAGTATATAGTGGATTCCTTAGCTAACTGAACAGTATGGACACAAAATTCTTCGACGTCCACTATACCATTGCATTTTTAATCCAATCGAACATGTGTGGGGTATAGCAAAGCCGAACTTCAATCGTCCTTTATGCGATGAGAGCAGTACCGACGTTATTTCTCTTTGGCGAAATACACATCATACTGGTGTTACGGCAGAAATGTGGAATGTTTTAATTAGCTATTAATTTAAGAAACTGATTATATGACTCTGAATATTAAATTATCAATTGTCAAGTTTTGCATTAATTTATATTATTTGTAATTTGTGTATAACTTTCCAATAAAATGTTCTTTACAAATAGGTGCTTGTTATTTTTTCATTATAAATACCTTTTATGAATTAACATCATCGTTATATTCAAAAAGAAACCTTAAATTCTTTTTATTTTCAAATAAACAAAAATTGTTGATGATGTAATAAATTATGTCTATTTATTCTGTGATTCCTCATATATCCTCATTGCACCTACAAAATTCGAGATCTGACATCACTGCTGAATTTTCATGTGACCTTGGTAGACTATCTAGAAATTAATCAACGTGTACAGTCGTTACTTGTAAAATTTTCATATAAATTCACCTGTTTACCTCCCCAAAAAGACAGTTAGCAAGAACGTAAGGGTTCTAAAAAAAAGACAAGAATATGCCCAAAAATCAACAATTTTCTGAAATGAATATTTCAAAATAATTACCCTTTTCAATAAATCCCAAATAAAATGACTTAACAAAAAAAGGGTTTCTTGTTAGAGTAAAGAGAAAGAGCAAGTCTGCTCCAGAAGTCTCAAGGACTGTTAAGTGAGTTCTGTTCGCAAATTTCGGGTGATTCCCCTGAAAAGTCGTAAATATTCTGGGACCATGACCTATTCATTGATCATTGCAGCTTATTTTTCTTTATCCGCTATTCTAGGACATAATATCCTGGTCACTTACACCAAAGACATTAAGAGAGAAAATATCTAACTGATTCAGCCAATTCGGGATCCCGATTATTGGCCCCGTCAAATAAATCAGTTTGGGTAATCGCCGGTTGATACTTCTGCTATTAGAGCCAGAAACCGAGTATACTCTGCTTCAATTCCTTCTAGAAGCCTCTAAATTTTTACAGATTATTTAAAAATAATCAAAGTTTCTATACCTACTCATAAACCAACCCTTTATATTTTAAGCAGACAAAATTAATGAAAATGTTTAACTTGAAAGGGCAGTTGATAGACTCTTTCACAAAAAACGAGCAACAAAAAATAGATAAGTACCAAGTACCTACAATCTCTATAGTTGGGTCCATCGAATCGAGAAGCTGCTGGAGAAGGGAAGCTGATACAACAGCAGCTCCGGGCGGTTCAAATAATAATTTAAAATGAATATCGAGTGATCTGTGAGACGAAGTGCGCCCCCTGTGGGGTTAATTACCTACTGCTACTTTAATAAAAAATTTAAATCAATTCTAAAAATATGGTTGGCATGCTGCATCCCATTTTCCATTCAAAATAAATCACTCTGTACTGTACACATAATACGACAAGAAACAGCGATTTTTCGTTACATACAGTAATAAAACATATGAGCACGTGAGCACATGCGGACTCGTAAACAGATCTAGCGAAAGACAACCCGGAGCGTATGAATCCATAGACAGCACAGGGAGATATTTCTCACACCTGTCGTCCTGGCGTGGTCCTGTCGAAGGAAACGCTTCGCAGGATCGGATCGTGATCATCTGAAGTGGAAGCCATTGAGCGTCCTTTTCCGCCTGCTGATGCTCGATTCGCAGCCGGATGTGCAACTGGAACGATCGCTTTCAGGGAGAGAATAATAAAAGACAGACTTCCACAGAAATTACGAACGGTGGCGCATGATATGTTACACTCTCCTTTTTTTTTTTGGTAATCATCGAGAATAATATAATAATTTATTATTGATAGCAGTAAAAATTTAAATTTGTAAAATGTTTTGAAAAAGTTACGATCAGACGGACACGCGCGCGTATTTTTTCCACCCACCTACCTAACCTACCTCCCCACAAAATTCCTAACTGAAATCGCGGATTCGGGAACGGTATGTGGTCAGCGGGAGCGTTTCCATTCCGGGGGATACCCGTGCAGTTTCCTGCCCTTTTCCTCTGATAATCTCGCCCTTAAATCTATTCGCGGCCGAATAAATCACTTCGGTATGATAAATCGGCATATGCTTACAACATAAATAAAAAGTAATAAATCCGCAAAACACGTGTGTCTTGTTGGACATTATTTATGTGATGCATTCTGGATGGGGATATTAAAATATCGGCTGTCGGGTTAATTTTGATGAATTTAGTTTCATAAACGACGGAAATACGATACATAAACGGCATTATTTATATTCGTGGCGTTGTCAAATCAGTGTCACTTTATGTATTGTGGTGTGGGCAGTGCGCTTGCTTTAATATTCATACGGGATGTGTGGGTGTATGTGATATAACAGGCGCAATCTAGCCCCCGCTACGACAGGAATCTGCGTGGAGGGGATTCAATAGGCGTGGGAATTATAATCTCATCTTTTTAGGAATTTCAAGAATCATAATATGTATATGAATGACAATATTCCATGTTATTATAAACAACTATACTCTGTACACTGAGTGTTGTCTGACTTGTCTGTTGTGATAACTAAGGATACATCATCTCGTTATGTTTCTTACTCCTTCTATTGCATCCGTTCTATTCTATTGCACTCCGTCAATCGAAACAAATTGGGACGTATTGTCAAAAATACGTTTGAGTCGTCAGCAATTCTAAAAAGATGAGCGAGAGTGAGACGGAAGTACGACTCGCGTCTTGATACGCTTAGATTGATACGATAAGATTGTCGTCCAGCTCATCGGCTACTGTCAGTTGACAGTGACAGAGTAATGAGGTTTGCTATTTGATACGTTTTTAATACGAAATTAGCAGAATTACCTGTGATATTGTACGATGTGATAAACTACGAGTAACTTATTAATTGCGTGAATGCCTAAAAATCTATTGCCTTGTTTTTATAACGTATAAAAAAACGAACTGGGTATATTCTCGCAACGAACTACAAAAAATTACACAAAATTCCTGGGAAACGATTGAATTCCATAGGACGTGGTCTTGTGTGGTTAAATTGCCAGGATATTTTACTGCAGAAAAAGAAAACGAAGGTGTTATGCTTTCTTTTAAACGCCAACCAGCAGGTAGGTGACATGCTATTTCTAATAATAATATTATAACAATTCACACGCCACTTACACGAACTGCGATACCACATCTGGTTCGACTTAGAAATAAGTGTATGAATCAAATCGAATTAAATGAAATTGTTTAGCCAGAATCAGTGTGGCATGATAACGGACAACACTCAGTGGACAGAGCATAGTCAGCTTTAATAACATGTCATTTTCTTAAACAACTGGCCTAATAAGCAAACGTAGTTTATTGTAAATATACCAGACGCCTCGACTAATAACATTGAGTGACTGATACACTATACGACTTCTATCATCAATGAAGATCAAGTATTATTGTTCGACTGCGTTTGAAACCCTTCACACTTCCAAAATTATCACATAGTGACCTCTGCCAGCTGTCGTGGTTTATCACAGGTGTGATAAACTGATGAACTGATTTGGAATGACAGGATTGTCATGTGGTGAACTTTGGTCCTTCAGGATCGCTCAAAGTCATGGTGGATTTTCATCGTTTATTTAAATAATCACAACTATAACATATGTGGTAATACGACACCATACTTGAACTATAAGTCACGCCAGAGAGGACTCTGACTTCTTGCTCTTACACATGCAAATTGCCACTCTCAGGATGTCATGCATCATGCTCTATTTTATTTTTTTCTGAATAAGTGATAAGCAAAAATAGGTAGACATACGATATCTTGGGAACCGTATGCGATACAATGTTCAGCTCTTATACACACCATATGCTCACCGATCCTCTTATTTTCGCCGTAAAATAAAGGTTTTGAAAAATTCAGTGGCGTAGATCTAGGGTATTTTGAAGGTTGCGAACCCCTAATTTCTACGCCACTGGAATAAATCCGATTTTAAGCAGCGCCTTTGAACCGCCCATATTTTCTATACCAAAAGGGTACTCTTGGTTAACGGCTCTAAAATGAACCGTTTCCGAAAAAAATGGCATTTTATGAGACAAAATATCACTTTTTTTGACGATTTTTTGAAAGCAAGTGAAAACTTATTCCTATAATTAATGTTTTCTCTCATAAAATGACATTTTTCTCGGAAACGGTTCACTTTAGAGCCGTTAACCAAAATAACCATTTTGGTGTGGAAAACATGGGTGGTTCAAAGAAGCTGCTTAAAATCGCATTCATTCCAGTGGCGTAGAAATTAGGGGGTCGAAACCCTCAAAATACCCTAAATCTACGCTACTGAATTTTTTTAAAACCTTTATTTTACGGCGAAAATAAGGGGATCAGTGAGCACATAGTGTTTATAAGCGCTGAACATTATATATCTCATACGGTTCCCAAGATATCGTCAAAAAACCTTCTTGCGCATCAATCGCAGAAATAGTGTATTTTTATGCGATTCAATTATGAATATTTTCACCGTTTTTTAAATTATTGGCTTTCTGAAATTTTCCATAGTCATGTCATGTTAGCGTAGTGCTTTAATGTGAAAAATTTTCTGTGATAATTTCATTTCATTTCGTTTCAACACGTGCCTTAGAATGGATTTTTAAATTTAAAAATCAAAAAAATTGGCAAAATTTCACAATTTTGTCCCTTTTCCTATGCCCGCCACTGGCTAACTTTACTTGAAAAATACTATTTTTTACACTACCTTTAATAAATTCGGAAAAAACTGAAAGGAGAGTCTTGAAAACCGAAAGTTTGAAATTTTAGAGGAATAAACATCATTTAAAAATATTCGAATATATCTCCGCCATTTTTATATTTGCTTCTTGAAATTTTTGAAGGTTAACTGCTATTAGTATAGTTGTCTACTATCAAAATTTCCGTTCTATTCCTTCAAAAATAAGCTCATGAATGTTTATAGAAATGTAGACATTTTTACCCTTTTCCTACCCACGCCTCTGGCTTATTAATAGAAATGATGCAAATTGTATTGCATTAGCTCAAATTTCAAATAAGTTTATTCCAATCTTGTTAATTTTGTTTAAAAGTTTTTGATCTTGCCTATTTAGGGGTTCAAAATCTAGCCATTTTCCAAAAATTGAAAAGGCCGCCATTTTGGAATGTCTTTACCTATTTTACTCAAATACAGTACCAGACGACTACTTGAGGGTATCTTACTACCAAAAAAATTTCAGCGCTCTAGATTGAAAACTTCGACCAGAAACCGTGCCTCACGGACGGTTTTTTTTTCTGAAATTCGGAGGGACATCCTGTAGAAGTAACACAACTCTAGGAAAATGTTTTTTACGAAAATCAAACGTCAGCCCTAAGGTTTATAAGAGTAAAAAATTTCGTTCATTAATCTTGAAAGATGAAGCTACAGGAGCGTTTTTAAAAATTTAGAGAAATTAATTTAAAAAAAACATCATGTAAAAAAAAATCGAATATCTCCGCCATTTTTCTTATTTACTTTTTGAAATTCTCAAGGGTTGAAGTCTATTAGTATAGTTGTCTACTGTAAAAATTTCAGTTTAATTACTTCAAAAATGTGCTCATAAATTGTTGGAGAAATTTAGCCATTTTTACCCTTTTCCTACCCACGCCACTGGCTTATTAATAGAAAAAATGCAAATTTTGTTGCATGAAATTAAATTTCAAGTCACTTACTTCCAATATTGTGAATTTGATATAAAACTCTTTTTCTATCTAGCTTATACAGGGGTTCAAAAAATAGTCCTTTTTCCAAAAATTAAAATGGCCGCCATTTTGAAACGGCTTGATCGATTTTGCTCAAGTGCAATACCAGACCACTCCTTATGGATATCTTACTTCCACAAAAATTTCAGTCTCCTAGATTGAAAACTGCGACCTGAAATGAGGTGACAAAAACGGGATATGGGGAATTTTGAAAGGACACCCTGTAGAAGTAACGCGACTTTAGGAATTTTTTTCAACGAAAATCTAACGTCGTTCCAAGGTTTTACAAGGATTCAAAATTTCATTCACTAATCTTGAAAGATAAAGCTACAGGAGCGTTTTGAAAATCGAAATTTCGCGATTTTGGAGAAATATATAAATATATAAATATATATATAAATATATATAACATAAAAATAATTAGTGGGCTTTTGGCTCGAATAGTGAAGCGAGCTCCAAGGCAATCGGCAAGCAGAGCCATCTGACGGAAGACACAGACAGCTGTTTCGACCTCCTTGTGGTCTCTTCAGTGTGCCACATCCATGCAGAGGTTGCTTTGCCGAATGCCTGGACCGCTTTTAATCCTTAAGCCAAACCCATTAGCACGGTTCCCCGTGTCATCATGGGTTCAGCGACATCTATCTGTCGATGACGGAGCTACCAGCCGCATTGTCAGCTTGCGCCCTCTAGGAAACCTGACTCCTCGGTTTGGAGGATTTGACAAGTCTCCTGTGGCAGTGCTATACCAACAACCGGAAAACACCGCCATCTCTTATTCGCCCATAAAGTAATTGAAATAATAGAAGATTTTAGTCGAGCATAAATTAATAACATAAAAATAATTAGTGGGCTTTTGGCTCGAATAGTGAAGCGAGCTCCAAGGCAATCGGCAAGCAGAGCCATCTGACGGAAGACACAGACAGCTGTTTCGACCTCCTTGTGGTCTCTTCAGTGTGCCACATCCATGCAGAGGTTGCTTTGCCGAATGCCTGGACCGCTTTTAATCCTTAAGCCAAACCCATTAGCACGGTTCCCCGTGTCATCATGGGTTCAGCGACATCTATCTGTCGATGACGGAGCTACCAGCCGCATTGTCAGCTTGCGCCCTCTAGGAAACCTGACTCCTCGGTTTGGAGGATTTGACAAGTCTCCTGTGGCAGTGCTATACCAACAACCGGAAAACACCGCCATCTCTTATTCGCCCATAAAGTAATTGAAATAATAGAAGATTTTAGTCGAGCATAAATTAATAACATAAAAATAATTAGTGGGCTTTTGGCTCGAATAGTGAAGCGAGCTCCAAGGCAATCGGCAAGCAGAGCCATCTGACGGAAGACACAGACAGCTGTTTCGACCTCCTTGTGGTCTCTTCAGTGTGCCACATCCATGCAGAGGTTGCTTTGCCGAATGCCTGGACCGCTTTTAATCCTTAAGCCAAACCCATTAGCACGGTTCCCCGTGTCATCATGGGTTCAGCGACATCTATCTGTCGATGACGGAGCTACCAGCCGCATTGTCAGCTTGCGCCCTCTAGGAAACCTGACTCCTCGGTTTGGAGGATTTGACAAGTCTCCTGTGGCAGTGCTATACCAACAACCGGAAAACACCGCCATCTCTTATTCGCCCATAACGTAATTGAAATAATAGAAGATTTTAGTCGAGCATAAATTAATAACATAAAAATAATTAGTGGGCTTTTGGCTCGAATAGTGAAGCGAGCTCCAAGGCAATCGGCAAGCAGAGCCATCTGACGGAAGACACAGACAGCTGTTTCGACCTCCTTGTGGTCTCTTCAGTGTGCCACATCCATGCAGAGGTTGCTTTGCCGAATGCCTGGACCGCTTTTAATCCTTAAGCCAAACCCATTAGCACGGTTCCCCGTGTCATCATGGGTTCAGCGACATCTATCTGTCGATGACGGAGCTACCAGCCGCATTGTCAGCTTGCGCCCTCTAGGAAACCTGACTCCTCGGTTTGGAGGATTTGACAAGTCTCCTGTGGCAGTGCTATACCAACAACCGGAAAACACCGCCATCTCTTATTCGCCCATAAAGTAATTGAAATTGTGGCACACTGAAGAGACCACAAGGAGGTCGAAACAGCTGTCTGTGTCTTCCGTCAGATGGCTCTGCTTGCCGATTGCCTTGGAGCTCGCTTCACTATTCGAGCCAAAAGCCCACTAATTATTTTTATGTTATTAATTTATGCTCGACTAAAATCTTCTATTATTTCAATTACTTTATGGGCGAATAAGAGATGGCGGTGTTTTCCGGTTGTTGGTATAGCACTGCCACAGGAGACTTGTCAAATCCTCCAAACCGAGGAGTCAGGTTTCCTAGAGGGCGCAAGCTGACAATGCGGCTGGTAGCTCCGTCATCGACAGATAGATGTCGCTGAACCCATGATGACACGGGGAACCGTGCTAATGGGTTTGGCTTAAGGATTAAAAGCGGTCCAGGCATTCGGCAAAGCAACCTCTGCATGGATGTGGCACACTGAAGAGACCACAAGGAGGTCGAAACAGCTGTCTGTGTCTTCCGTCAGATGGCTCTGCTTGCCGATTGCCTTGGAGCTCGCTTCACTATTCGAGCCAAAAGCCCACTAATTATTTTTATGTTATTAATTTATGCTCGACTAAAATCTTCTATTATTTCAATTACTTTATGGGCGAATAAGAGATGGCGGTGTTTTCCGGTTGTTGGTATAGCACTGCCACAGGAGACTTGTCAAATCCTCCAAACCGAGGAGTCAGGTTTCCTAGAGGGCGCAAGCTGACAATGCGGCTGGTAGCTCCGTCATCGACAGATAGATGTCGCTGAACCCATGATGACACGGGGAACCGTGCTAATGGGTTTGGCTTAAGGATTAAAAGCGGTCCAGGCATTCGGCAAAGCAACCTCTGCATGGATGTGGCACACTGAAGAGACCACAAGGAGGTCGAAACAGCTGTCTGTGTCTTCCGTCAGATGGCTCTGCTTGCCGATTGCCTTGGAGCTCGCTTCACTATTCGAGCCAAAAGCCCACTAATTATTTTTATGTTATTAATTTATGCTCGACTAAAATCTTCTATTATTTCAATTACTTTATGGGCGAATAAGAGATGGCGGTGTTTTCCGGTTGTTGGTATAGCACTGCCACAGGAGACTTGTCAAATCCTCCAAACCGAGGAGTCAGGTTTCCTAGAGGGCGCAAGCTGACAATGCGGCTGGTAGCTCCGTCATCGACAGATAGATGTCGCTGAACCCATGATGACACGGGGAACCGTGCTAATGGGTTTGGCTTAAGGATTAAAAGCGGTCCAGGCATTCGGCAAAGCAACCTCTGCATGGATGTGGCACACTGAAGAGACCACAAGGAGGTCGAAACAGCTGTCTGTGTCTTCCGTCAGATGGCTCTGCTTGCCGATTGCCTTGGAGCTCGCTTCACTATTCGAGCCAAAAGCCCACTAATTATTTTTATGTTATTAATTTATGCTCGACTAAAATCTTCTATTATTTCAATTACTTTATGGGCGAATAAGAGATGGCGGTGTTTTCCGGTTGTTGGTATAGCACTGCCACAGGAGACTTGTCAAATCCTCCAAACCGAGGAGTCAGGTTTCCTAGAGGGCGCAAGCTGACAATGCGGCTGGTAGCTCCGTCATCGACAGATAGATGTCGCTGAACCCATGATGACACGGGGAACCGTGCTAATGGGTTTGGCTTAAGGATTAAAAGCGGTCCAGGCATTCGGCAAAGCAACCTCTGCATGGATGTGGCACACTGAAGAGACCACAAGGAGGTCGAAACAGCTGTCTGTGTCTTCCGTCAGATGGCTCTGCTTGCCGATTGCCTTGGAGCTCGCTTCACTATTCGAGCCAAAAGCCCACTAATTATTTTTATGTTATTAATTTATGCTCGACTAAAATCTTCTATTATTTCAATTACTTTATGGGCGAATAAGAGATGGCGGTGTTTTCCGGTTGTTGGTATAGCACTGCCACAGGAGACTTGTCAAATCCTCCAAACCGAGGAGTCAGGTTTCCTAGAGGGCGCAAGCTGACAATGCGGCTGGTAGCTCCGTCATCGACAGATAGATGTCGCTGAACCCATGATGACACGGGGAACCGTGCTAATGGGTTTGGCTTAAGGATTAAAAGCGGTCCAGGCATTCGGCAAAGCAACCTCTGCATGGATGTGGCACACTGAAGAGACCACAAGGAGGTCGAAACAGCTGTCTGTGTCTTCCGTCAGATGGCTCTGCTTGCCGATTGCCTTGGAGCTCGCTTCACTATTCGAGCCAAAAGCCCACTAATTATTTTTATGTTATTAATTTATGCTCGACTAAAATCTTCTATTAAATATATATATATATATATATATATCGTGGGCAGGTGAATTTTGGAAAACCACTTTTTCGTGATCTGGGGGTCATGATCGGTGGACATTTGATGAGTTTGGGTGATTTTCGAAAAGTGATGTCGTCCTCAATAGTGTATTTTTTTATTAAAAAATACACTAAAACTGGGAAAAGGATATTATTTCGACACCGTGTATCTCAAAAATGGTGCATTTCCGGACACACGTTAATGGGAAATTTTTTGTTTATTTTAGTCTGAAGAATCAGCCTGTGAAGTTTGGCCAACCTTACATTAAACACCCTGTATATCGGATATCGAGGTCTTAATAAAGGATAGTTTATTGTTTGCATTTAAACAAGATAACATCTCGCCGTGCTTTCATGATGGTGATCTAATGTTTATCAATATGTCTTGTTTATCAGCTCCGAGGTAGCTTTGAAATACATAGGTTGTTATGTTTACTAAATGTTTAAATTTACAGTCAGATTTCTTGAATAGAATCTTTCCTCACTTTACTAAGCCCTTACAGAGGAAATGATTTGGTACTAGGTACTTGTTATTATTATATTTGTAAGTTTATTGGACTTATGCATCAGCATCAGCCCCAGCAGTCTCTCTTTTGCAGCTCGCTGTTGCTTCGAGGATTGCTTGTAGCAAATTCTTGGGCTCTTGTTAGTGACGTCTACGGCTAGAAAGAATAGGGGTAGTGGAGACTCAATTCCTTACAGTTAGGAAAGCGGTAACGGTCGAAGGTCAATACCCATACCGACTCCGGTTCGGGTTGTGGGATCAGGAAATTAATACAAATCTCTGCAAATTACTATAGAGAATCAAATTAGGAAGCATATTTTTTCTTCACTAATGGATGTTCTCTCCAAAATTAAAAATATAATAAAATTAAATTCATTTTTTGGGGTACTTCCTATGGCGCAAGCCGAACCAACCATGTATTTTTTCTTTCATTCATGTTAATCAATCTCCCTCTCTACGGTTAAGTGATCGAGGCTCTGCTGTATGTTAGTAAGATACATTGTACTGCAGAGTCCCAATTCGGACGAAACTCCTCTCTACAATTTCTGACGTCATTACATAGATACCTTTCCAAATCAAGATGATGCAGTAGGCGAACTTGTAAGTAATAAGTTGTGTCTCTATCACTAAGGAAGCCAGACGAAAAGCTCTAAAGTTGAAGAAACAGCTCTTGAGACAATCTCTTGAAGAGAAAGCGGAAGCGGCATTTAGAAGCTATTAATAGCACTTTCGTATTAATCGACCGAGTTAATTAGTTCTTCGTTCTATATATTTTTAGGTAGCTACGTCGAAAAGTAGCTACGTTAATAAGGTGTAGTAACTTATTTTTTAAATCGTAGTTCTCGCGAGAACGACAAGATATACTTAAGTGTAATTCGCGAAGAAAAAAGCAGGTGAATAAGAAACGAAACCGCGACGCTTGCACGTTTGCAGCCTCGCGTCTTCGCCATCCAGCCAATCAGCGGAGGCTTATCTCATATTCCCTGGATTCTATTGTTTATTAATTCTCTGTGGGCTGTGTGCGACACTTCCACGTCACCTCTGACCTCCACGTTGTCATATAACCTGCGCTCTAAAACTGTTCCTTCCAGCTAACTAAGGTCTGTGAATCTACACACGATATTTTTAGTAAAAAGGTTGTCGAGATTTTTACCTCTGAAAAATAATTTCCTTTTCACCTTTTATTAATGCAAGACATTCGTAAGGAAACTTTAACGCACTAATGCCCGGTTGACGAACGTAATTAAAAATTTGTGGGATATCGATTTTAAAACGCCCTGTATTATGAAAATATTGGTCTGATAGTGCTGAAAACAAACTCTACTCCCTTGTAGAAGAGTTAGTTACCAACAAAAATTGAAATATCCTTGAAAATATTCACCATATTTTAAAAATTTGAAATTTAAAATCGGTAATTATCTGAATTTTTTTTAATTACGTTCGTGCAACGGGCCCTAATAAATGTGAATATTTTTTTGCTAATTATTTAAAAACCCCGAATCAACGAGGATAAATCGAACCAATCAAGAACACGCCCCACCCACTTTAATTTGTGGGTCGTCGAGTTCACTTAGTTTATTTCTACACCAAAGTCTTCTGGTAGGTAGTACCTACTTTAAATAGACGATCTTAGCGGGATGTGGGAACTCACTTAGGTGTGCTCTAGCGGAAGCTTAGAGGGTTTGCAGGATGCAACTGCAACTTAATTATTCACAGAGTTGTTCCCGTCATAAATGAATCAAAGCCAGAGACTTCTAATTGCAGGCAACGTTAGCTGCGCCGCAAATAGAGAAGTTTGCGCCCCAGCCACTAAATATCTAATTACTCTTTTCCTAATGTTTAATTGCCTCGAAGCGACGGAAGATATACAAAAACAAACTTCATCAAATAAGCCAAACAAGTTCTCGTCATAGAACGTTTTACACCCTATTCTAATATAAGGGCCGTATTAACTGAATTTATTATTTATCGAAATTAGATCGAGAGAGGGAGTCACAAAACGTCTTGCACGTTCAGCAACTAATTGAGGGTAATTTTGGAACGTGGGAATAATAGAGAATTATTAATTTTACTGCGTTATGAGGAGTTATATTTCCTCGAGTAATTTTCTCCCCATTCAGAAAAAACGCCGTACAAAAAATCTATGTTTCGTGTTTATTAAGACTCATCGCCTGTTTACCAGATGAGGTGGACCTCCTGAAAAGCTTATCGATTGAAGAGCTCACAAGTTTCAACGCCACCTAGAGGGAGTTATTGTAATTTCGCCGCTAAAGTAGCTTATTAGAACAACAACTGTAAATATCTTTAATAACAATAATAATAAAATTGGTTGAACGACACAACCTCAAATGAACGGTGAAAATATGCTTCAATGATTATTTTCAGCTCATCAGTCTGACATATCACCAATACAATCATGAGAGGAGTGTGCGAACATTCTCTAAAATGGGTATTAACGAAACACAGGGTGTTCAAACATTCCAAAAAATAAATTTTTTTGTCTATTTATGAATTTTTTGTGTCGTTTTTTAATACTTAATTAGTCCAATATTACAGCAATAATAACATGTGTGTTTGAACCAGGTGCTACGGTAGATGGGGGTCCTAATTTTTCCCCCTAATTTTTACGCCACTGGATAAATTTATTTTTCCAAAAACCAGATATTTCTGGTGCAAAAAAGCCCCAAGGTTTGGCAGGTAAATTCTCAACAGTTTTTGAGAGTACGATTTAGACATTCGAGAAAGACAAAAAATTATTATAGGGTTTCGTCATTAATTTTCAAGATTTTGAAAAAATTTAACTATTTGACGTCGGGCTTCTTCTTCTCCAGGTCTCCCGACCACGAAAAATCCGGGTAACGTTTCTTGGCGTTTCGGGCTCAACTTTGGGATGATTTCGAAACCAAAATCCAGGAGCGTAAAAATTGGGAGGGCGGTAAAAAGTTGGATCCCTATCTACCGTACGTCCCTGGTTCAAATTACATACCTACATGTTACTGCGGAGGATTTGGTATCCAGCGTTACGTCAGATTCAAATGAGTCATTAGTACAGGGTAGGAAGTTTGAGCTGCATATGCTTTTAGGTCCCTCTCAGTGTTCCAAATGCACTAAAGTGTACAATTTTTGCACGGTGGACATTATAGTGCAAATAATTATTATTGCTATTGACCTTTTTTTAAGTTTTTCGCAATATTTAATTGACCTTTAGTAACTTTATTAAGTGACATATCAGAGAATGCTTAAAATAGTAAAAAGACGTTGTAAAATGGTTAATTGAAAAGCAAATTGCCCCAAAAAAGTTTGCCCCACCCCCGAATTGGTACCCGTCACAGTTACGATGAAAGCACGCTGTAAGATAAAATAAGGTGAGCGAACGAGAGCTGCATTTTATCAGTGACCGTCGGACGAAAACCTCAACGTCAGTGTATGAGAGAGACAGGGCAGGTAGGCCTGACCTCTTGCTCTTACACATGGAAATTGGCACTTTCAGGATGTCATGCTACTCTATTTTATTTTTTTTCTGAATAAGTGGTTAGCAAAAATGGGTAGAAAGTCCTAATTGTAGAAGTTGATACAATGAAACTACCATGGGTAAGTCATTGATTGGGTACCAATTAAAATTTGAGAACGGCAGAACTGAGCACCAACGAACCAGCCCTAAAGTGACGATTTCTGCTACCGTTTATAGCACCCGTCAGTTCACCTTATAAATCTTACACCGTGGATCAAAGTCATGAGGGAAAATTTGTAGTACTTGGCGCGCTGTCTAACCTTTGTCATAAATTACGTATCGCTATAATTTCATTTGTCTTGGCTATCATAATACAAACCGAGAAAATGAGGAAAAATATATACACTTTTTAGGCCGCCCGCCGCCCCCCCCCCCATAACGCAGGGGCTTAAAAGCGTATGCAAAAATGCAGCGAGGTAGAATTAGAGTATGTTTCCACATTACAATAGGGAAAATCTCCTTGCCACCAGTACTACATCGTCTGATTCAAGAATCTATGACTACATCGGAGAGACCGGTCGTTGCCGTGGTGGCGATAGCAAGTGGAGGGGGTGTGACGTCACTTGATCATCACCCTATAAATAGAAGCGCTCTTCCAGCTGTCCAGTTAGTCATCAGTGAACACCAAGTCCAAAATCAATTACGATTTCAATGATATACAGGGTGGTATCTGGTCTCCGACTAGTCGGAGTTTATTTCAAGAAAAGCCATAATATTAAGAATTCGTGGCAATATTTTCAGTCAAAAATTGAAACTCAGCTAAACATTTTTTTAGAAAAAAAAAGTTATCAAATTTTGATTTTTACTAATTGATCCACTTTTGGAAAACAATAACATAATAATTACTAATACAGAAGATGAAAGCACACAATGGGAAAGTTATATTCTCTCTTGTTAGGGAAACCCCCGGAAGCCGCTTTCATGACATGCATGCGTCGGTTTTGATGCCTTCAAGAGCTATTGTTTCCCTTTGTGGATTAGCGGCTCTATTCGCATCACAACGACACTCTATATTAAGATATGCAACGCGATCTCTGCGCCATGACGAGGAGCAATATTGCCCTCGAAGACTCCTTCCAGGGGACTCGTTAAGCCATTTTCCTCATTCCGAAAACAGAATGCATAAGACACACGGGCACGGTGAAGTAAGATAAACGACTGCGAGTTTCTGAATTTTTTATTACTCATGCTGAAAGTTCCGAGCTTACCTGTTTTATAAAGGGCGCATAAAATAAGACAGAGCACTGGTGATTTACTTCTCTTTTTTTGTTATTGTCGTATTGATAGCAGCGCCATCTAGTTAATTACGATTTAGTTCTATTTGAAGCTTAATCTGGTTGAGATCAACGAAAAGAATTCTAAATTTTAATTTTCTTTTCATCATATTGTAAGTATAAAAAAAACATTCTTGGTAACTTAGGTGACAGTAACATATGTGACATTTTCTCAATCTGTGTTAAAATTCCCGGGTTGGAACTACGAAGGGATCACTGCATTTGCTTCTTACAGATATATTAGAAAATTATTTTATTGGCGTTGGTAACTTAGTGGACAAACAATAATTATTCTACTCACCTGGCTCGCCTTAAATTGATTACTTAAAAATTATAAAAAATCTTGACACCTTAAAAATAGCAACAATGAACAGAGAACTGTCCCTGACCCCTGTTGAATAGGAACTGCTCAACAATGTTGCTTAACTGGAAAAAATATCGTTTAGGTTGAGGTAACGTATGTGACAACAATTTCTGGGGACAAAAGGTGAGTTATTTCAGTTCATTTCTTTAATGGTAAAATATTTGCGGTTATCACAGGGACAGGTAGGTGTAGGTAACTTACGTGACATTTGGTGGTAAAGATTCTGATAATCGAGAAATTTTATTCTTTAGAAAACAACCGGCTCTGAGCACTGATTAGGCACACAAGTAGTTGTTAAATTAACTCGTGTATGTATTTTATTAGCCAAAACGAGTCATTTCAACATTTACAAATCAAGCTGACGTTCAAAGAAATCAATAAAAGGAGGGCACTGAAACAATTCCCAATCCTTTTCTCCTCGGTCTCAACCGAAACGAGATATGACGACCCGTCACTGATCGTTTCTATAAGCCTGCATTAAAATAGACATCGAAGTCGTTCCCTAATTCGAGTTCCGAGTTAGTAGCAGTTGACTGTCAACAGCCCCCATTTCGATAATGCTTTCGCCTGGGATTACCTACTCGATGCCGTGCACTTCTACAATTTCACTCCGGAGCGAGTATTTGTGTTGCCATCATAAGTATTAAGGGAAGTTTTCATATCAAACATCTACTTCCACGGCGGGAGGTGCCCTCCCATAACAACTCGCCGAGTTGGTAAGATAATACACAGTCAAGGCCAGTCCTGAGGAAGAAATCTTCCAAGAGAATTAGTGTTATAAATTATAAAAATTTTCCATTTGATTGAGAGTTTTCTTCAAATTTTCCTCCAAAAATATTCAACAGATGCAAGCTCAGGTCATGGGCCCCTATTACTAAGGCACGCATTTCATTCAAAATTGCTCACTCATCTGAAAAAGAAACTCAAAAAAGTTTCTCCGTACAGTTTTACACCACACATTTATAAAAATCCTGTACATGACCTACAATAAGCTACATACACAGATTGAAAATCGCTACCCCGACAGAGTCTACTCTACCGGTAATAATTGGTGTATGATGAATATTACCATGATCACATATGTTAGCTTTCCCCCGCTGGGAAATCTGATTACCCATTCAGGTCAGACCTTCCAATCTCGAGTATGGTAACAATATTTGACAGCTTCCTGAACGGACCGTGACCCTATTAGAATATCCACCTCTATAATAATAGTCTGTTGTTTGAAGTTCATTGTAAATCAACCCTAAATGGGATTTTGTTATTTGTACAGCATTTAGTACTGTCCACTGTCCAGGTCCATTTAAACAAGTTTACCTAACTCAATCAAGACTAGAAATAATGTAACTTTAGTTGCACAATGAGAAGAATTTTTTATCTAGGACGCTTCTCCTAATGTCAACGCTTTTACTAAGCGATGCTCAGATAAAGGTGGATCGATTATTATAACTGTTCGCTAATGTAACAGCAAACACTCAACCTCTGAAATTGCTATTGGGCCAGTGGCAGCTCGTCTGAAATATTGAATTATGGGAACTGTTAACGAAATTATAAGCTGAGATGAAGAAGGCTAAACTCCTTATATCTATTAGTAAATGACTATGTCACTGAAACGGGATCTAGATGTTAGAAATTATCATGGCTATGTGCGTTTCGTTGGCTGTGGCGAGACACAATTCAATGCATGGAAATCACGCCAAACAATTTACGTAAGTTTGAGAATCAAGGAGATTCTCCCCTTTCTTGGTGTTCATTGTTCACCTTCCTCCCACTTTACCTTGCAGGAACAGTTCAGGTCTGTACTTGATACCGTTGAAGTCAAGAACTAGTTGGCTTTTTTGAGGACCTCTTCGTTCTAATCTAATGAGAATATCTTCTTATAAATATTATTCTATCTAAGGCAATTTTATGATTGTTTCAAAAGCACTTGGTGCAATGGCCCCACCCAATGTAAATCTTGATTTCCATAGAGTTAGTTCGACTCCAGGGCATAGAAAATTCGAATCACGGACAATTTTACATAAACGAGTTCTATTATTATACCTTTATGTAAATCTGATTGATTTTAATAGAACAATGATGATTATTTGTAGTCTATTCCCCAGGCTACATAATCAATAAATAGATAAAGCAGAGGGACAAATTATTATCAACAAACTACTTACTTGAATTTTACGACCCGTACATATTTTATGAATTCGTATTTGTATCGTCCGCATTTTCGAAACACAATAGGATTATCAATTTTCCAAGTCAATGGGAAAAGCTTAGTTCCGTGATATTACCTCGTAAAGCAGGAAAATATTATTCTCGCTAATTTATTGAAACGATTTGGTAGTCGTAATCAGACTTCAAAACGTAATATACCTAAGTGCGTTTTGTTCGGAAAATGCATTAATAAAACTTTCTTTTAAGCCCTTCGTTTTTGAAGTGGTTAAACGACTTTGACGGAAATTTAATATAACATTGCCAAATTAGCTTAGTATATAGCGCCGTAGATGTCAAATGAATGACTGTTTCTTTTGGAATTTCACTTGAATTAATTTTGACGTTGCGGTTATCCTTGTAATGAAAGTTAAAAAGCTTTTTAATTAACTTGGCAGTTGCCTACCGTGGAAAAGAGTTGAGTACAGTGTGTTCGGTTTAACGTGAGCTATTTCTGCTTTTTCACACAAAGTTTCAATAAAATTTAATTAAAAAAGTTTCTATCTAATAATGTACGTCAATTGTAACTTTGGCATTACCTTGTATTGCTCAATTAATGAGATGAACAATTTCACAAAATATACAAAACAAATCATGCATTACAATAATTACTGAAATCATAACGTCTCAACCCTTCAGTAAAGCACAATAATAATCAAAAGCTTTAGAGCTTTTCTACCCTGAGTGCTACCATTATGCATTGCCTTCAGATTGAGAAGACCCAGATTGGGGGCTGAAATTTTTGTGAGAGTAAGATGTCTACAAGGAGTGGTCTGGTATTGCACTTGATCAAAATCGGCCGAGCCGTTTCAAAATGGCGGCCATTTGAATTTTCGGAAAATTTACTATTTTTTGAACCCCTACATATGAGCAAAATGGTAAAAAAAATTAAAATCAAATTAACAGGATTTGAAGAAAATTATTGGAAATTTGAGTTAATGCAAAAAAATTAGCATATTTTCCATTAATAAGCCAGTGGCGTGGGTAGAAAAAGGGTAAGAATGTCTAAATTTCTATAACCGTTTATGAGTCTATTTTTGAAGAAATTGAACCGAAATTTTCCATTTTTTTTAACATATGTAAGACTCCGGTTCGGAATTAATTACAACTGATTGCATCTGTAAAGATGATTTATTGAGTATTACAATTAATAATTAAACAATCAAATTTAACATACCTGTAAAGATGAAATCGAAAATATAAAACAATTCGAACGGGAATCAAAAAGAACATCTGTCTGTTTATAATAATAATCACAACTAATTCTTAAGTATCGACTGGTGCTGGTGCGACGAGAATTAAATTAAAATCAAGAGACAAACGCACGAAGAAAACATTGATAACACTGATATCTGAAGTACAGTGACGTCGTACTTTACATCCCCACACCCAGAAACTACCCTGGAGTAACAGAGAAAACTGGATAAAGTTTGGACACATGGAAATAATTAGATTCAGCTTTGCTAATACCCGAATCAACTTTGTAAATAGAATTCGAAAATCTTTCCAAAATTTGGAACGGACCATATCTGATCTCGTCTAACTTATTACGATTCAAGCTATTTCCATGCGATACGAAGACAAAGTCACCCACTGCAAAAGTGGGGAATTTACGAACTTTATCTATTCTAGTTTTATTAAGGTTATGGATTTTTTGAGAATTTTCAAAAGCTTTTTTTCTGTCTTCATCCAGGTTTCTTTGAACTTTACAGTTATCAGGTACAATTTGTATATCGATATATTATTGAGTAAATAATTAGGGCTAAATTGAGTAGAAGTATGAATGGTATTATTATATTCTTCTACACATTTATCTGCTATGACGGACCATGGACGGTTCGAACGGGAGGAGTTTTCATTGATTCTGCATCTGATACGATTCACTAGGGTTTGATTTAACCTTTCATTCAACCCGTTAGAGAATGGACAGTCGACAGCAGTAAAAATTAAGTTTACATAATTTTTCTTCAAAAATAGTTTAAATTCTCCCGAATTAATTCCACTGTATTGATCGGTCAATAGAGTACCTATTTTGATACCTTTATTCAGAAGTTTATTCATAAGAGTGATAAAATCACGAGCTTTTTGAGTTTTCGTAGTATGAATAAAAGCAAAACGAGTAAAGTGGTCGACAAGTATGTGAAGATACTTTTTCGGAGAGTGATTTCCCCCAAAACCACCAACGGTATCTAAAGACATATACTAATATGGACGTGTGGCCGGACCCAATTGAGAGAGGTAGCCATAAGTAAAAGGAATACGTGATTTGTTCTTTATGCAAGATACACAAGAATGACAAAAGTCAGTTATTAACTTTCTTAAATTTTTACAATAATAAAAAGACGATATTTTCAATTCAATTTGTTTTGGACCAATCTGGCCGAATTTGTTATGAATTTGTTGTATTATATTCCCACAGAATTCTGGCGAAATTATTATTTTATGTTGGTTTTTACGTTGAGTATAAAGAATATCGCCTTTTTCTATAACACGGATAGCGGATGGTAAATTATTTTTTATACCAGTTTGGTCTTTAATTATTTCACTCAGTTGGATAAAGTTTACAATTTTGAGGTCATCCGTCAAAGTTGAGGAATCTAAAACAGGATTGCGAGACAAACAATCTGCTTCTGAGTTAGCGTTTCCTGGGATATATTTAACTCTAAAATTATATTGTGACAGATAAAACATCATATGTCTTAATTCTTCGTCTGTTTTAGAGTGAATATTAAGATTTTCTAAAGGTTTATGATCTGTGTGAACTTCAAAGTTCATATTTATAAGCCAGTAATGCCAGTACATTAAAGCTTCTTTTATGGCAAGGCATTCCAGAAACACTGCTTTTTTACGTTTCTGAAATTCATTTAATTTTTTTGAAAAATAAGCTACTGGTTTGTAGCTTCCGTCGTCCTGTCTTTGCTTCAAAATTGCTCCTATGCCAGTTACACTAGCATCAGTTTGGACAATAGTGTCTCTTCGAGGATTAAAAATTGCTAGACATGGTTCCGAGCAAAGACACTCCTTTATCAAGTTAAAACTCCTCTCGCAATCTGAAGTCCATTCAAAATTGATATTTTTTCGAAGCAAATTATGAAGAGGTTCTAAAATTTGAGCAGCGTTAGGAATATAATTGCGATAAAAATTAATTTTACCCAAAAACTGACTGATATTTTTTTTATTCAGAGGAGTTGGAAACTCCCTAATTGGAACGACGTTATCATTAATGGGTTTTGTTATGTTATTTTCAATTATGTGTCCGAGATATTTGACGCTATTTTTCGTAAAATTACACTTTAAAAATTTTTGACGGAATCCCTCTCTCAAAATCGCATGTAATAATTTCTCGATATGACATAAGTGCTCTTCAAATGTTAATGAAAAAATTAGTATGTCGTCTATATAATTAATGCAAAAAGAGTCCAAACCATTCCGACGAAGAATATTTCTTAAAATTCTTTGAAAAATCGCTGGTGAGGTTTTTAGACCAAAAGGTAGACATTTCCAATTATAATGTCCATTTTGTGTTACGAAACCAGTTTTATAATAATCTTTAGTGCGAAGAGGAATAGACCAAAAAGCACTATTTATGTCTAGGACCGAAAACCACCTACAGTCTCTAGTTTTACTATTAAATCACCTATTAGAGGAAAAGGTTGACTTTCCGATACAACTAATTTGTTGAGAGCTGTAAAATCAATACATAATCTACTTTTTTTGTTTTCTCCTCTTTTGTGGACAAGAGTGACTGGTGCTGCAAAAGGAGAGGTAGATTCCTCAATAAGATTTGCAGATAATAATTTTGAAATTTGGAAATCTATTTCTTTTTGATCTTCAATAGAACATCGGTATGGTTTTCTAGAGACATATTTATGTTCCCCTAATTTTACTGTAGCTTCATAATTTGATACTGTACCAATATCGAATTTTCTTTTGCAAAAACAGCTGAATATTTATTTATTATATTGGCAAGTTTCAGTTTTTTATTTTCTTCTAAATGAAATTAGTTGAGAAATCATCTACGTCGATAAACTCATTGAAATTCACTTTAGCAGAATCCTTTACGTTAATATTTGTTGAATCTGAAATATTTTTTACGTAAAGGTTCGAAATTTCTCCGTCAGATTTCGAAAACTTGGAAATGATCTGAGAAACCTCGAGTTTTTCATTCTGACAAAGTCCAAATGCCTTTATTAAGTCAAGACCGATTAAAAATTCATTATGAAAAGTTTTGCTTTTTATGACAAAAACTAAAACTTTTTGACTCATATTAAATATTTTTACGTTAAGTACAACGACACCACCGACTCTACCCATACCACTGACCATACTGAACTTGCTTTCATTAATTTTGATTACAGGGATTTTGTATTTCTGTAAAAGATTAAAATTTACCAGTGAAATATTTGATCCGGGATCGTAAACCGCATTACAATTTATTATATCATTAATGAGTACATGAACTTTGATCAGTGGTAACAATATTAGTTTTTTTGGTCGGTAATAAACGCGTTTAAGTCTGATTCTAGTTCTACATTATTTACCATTTTCACTGCACCCACATTTTTGTCTCGATACCAGCATGAATTCTCAGGATGGTAACGCGTACCTTTGCCGTTTTTCTCGCAAATGGAACAGGGTTTCTTCTCAGTCGAAGATTTGGAAATGGAAAAAGAATTCTTGGCTTTCTCTGGAATACTCGAGACAGCATTCTTGATGATGGTGCCTTCAGGGTTGTAGATTGGTTTAGGACTTTCGCCTTCAAATTTTTTCAGTTTTTGTATCAAATCTCTGACAGTCAAAACCGAGTTTCGATTTAAAGAATTTTGGATTTGAGTGGGCAGACCCAATACAATGAGGTTCAATTTTATCTTTTCTAGAATTTCGTGATCGAGTTCAAGCAACATTCTTTCCTTTTTCACTACAAAGTCTACATAGGAACCATTTAAATATCGAAAGTTATAAGCAAATCGGACTGGTTTCCAAGACAAATCGCTAAAGGTGGAAATCAAATCTTCTTTCCATAAATTCTAGTCTGCTTCTATCCTTAATTTCTTCTGGGCATTTAGAAACCAATCGTTCATAGATGGATCTAGACACAAGCGAAATGCTTCTATTACTTTTGGTCCCTCCAAAAAAAATCGATTTGCTTCTTTTTCAAAACTATCTACCCAAGCTTCAACATTCCTATTTCGAGTTGAAAATTTTCCTATCAAAAAGTGTTTCATAATCTCTTTCAAAGAATCATCTTTCTTCTCAGCCATTTTATTCAAACAAGCTACAAGTTCAGGAAATCCAGTGCTTACTTCAGAGGATGGTATTGAAGGCAAGTGTTTGTACTCCGCTAACATGTAATGATTGAAAACAAAATTTCCAGAATCGTCTTTATAGGCCTTCTCCAGTTCTGATGGAAGAATTACATTCACATTCCGAAACTGACCTCTTGATTTTATAGAGCTGACTGCAGATTTTACTGGTTGAAGATCGACCAGGTTCTTGTGAATAGCTAAACTTTGAAATTCATCGGGGAAACTGTACCAAATCTCTTCGTCAGCTGTTCTGATTCTTTTCAGTTTCAGAACAGTCGTTTTATCATCTGTAGAGCTGGCTTCAGCCACAATGAAAAGCTGGTGTTTTGACATCACAAAATGTCATGCAAAAATTTGTTATATTTTAGATTTGTAAGACTCCGGTTCGGAATTAATTACAACTGATTGCATCTGTAAAGATGATTTATTGAGTATTACAATTAATAATTAAACAATCAAATTTAACATACCTGTAAAGATGAAATCGAAAATATAAAACAATTCGAACGGGAATCAAAAAGAACATCTGTCTGTTTATAATAATAATCACAACTAATTCTTAAGTATCGACTGGTGCTGGTGCGACGAGAATTAAATTAAAATCAAGAGACAAACGCACGAAGAAAACATTGATAACACTGATATCTGAAGTACCTACAGTGACGTCGTACTTTACACATATAATTTGAAGTCTTAGCTTCAATTCGCCCCGACTAATGTGGCACTTTAAACGAAAAATAAAAAATTTCCTCGTTGGTCGAAAATTAGCTTTCACTTATTTAAAATTATTAAATCGATGGAATAGTTCGCAATTTTTTTTTAATTATTTTCACATTCAATTATGAATGATTCTGAAAATTAGAAAAGCAATCGCAACGACAATTAAATAACCTACATGCGGGTGAAAAAAGTTTTTAAATTGGTATTTTAAAAACGAAGATATGACCAGTTTAAAAATAAATGTGCTGGTACCTGACGTACTACATATACCCGATCAGCGCTACGAAATTGAAATGGCACCGTGGCCGAGTGCGTTACGCTCTTGTCTGGCAAGCGTGGCAAGCGTGCCTGGCAAGGAAAGCTTTAGTAACTGCCAACCTAATAACTGGAAAAACTTTAACTTATTTATTGATTGTGATAGATTAAATGGTAACGATTAATATAATTCTATTTACAAGGTTTATTAACAAATTGGTACATATTTTACAATTAGGGTAGGTATTATTATCAATGGGGGAGTATTATTATTGGAAAAATCATCAACAAAATGTTTTGAACGAGAGAAAGGAACAGCAGAAGTCCTATAATTAATTCAATCGCGGTTTAACGAATCACTTTTATACATTTCAGAAAGCTTCTAAAATGGCTTGTTATATAATACGTTCCAAGAGTTTATTGAACGTATTTCTGGTTTATTTTTCTCCCCGTTCCTACATTTTAAAGCCCTGTTTGCATAACTGAAGTAATTTATTCTTTAACCGAGTAAAAATCAACTTCGCGTGTATAACAAAACTTTCTTAATCGCATTAAGCCCAAACCGAAATATAAATAGCAATTTGGCTTGTCAATAGAGGATTCCAAAGTTCTGAGGTTAAATTACTAAATTGGTGGATGTAATCTTAAGCTTTGTAAATATGGGTACGAAATTTCCGCATAGGTATTTACGCCTAAAAAATGCTTTTAGGCTTAAGGGAAATAATTTATACTGTGGTCGTTTATTTTGTGAAATATCTTCTCTATCACGCTTATTGCTTTATAATTACTGAAAATGTCTGTTGGAAATGTTGACTTTCCTTTTTTACACGACGTTTACTTATGTGGGAAGAGAGCTTTCCACTACCTCTGACCGGTGAGCGTAATGATATTTAAACTTGTATCTTTCATGAAAATATGAGTTGGCGTTCGGTGGCCGTATTTTCAGAATATTGTAATGTTCCTACTCTTTATTAATTCACAAATTAAAAATCTCAAATACTACTCTGTTCGCTACTCTAACTCTCTTTTTCTCTTCTTTATTCTATGACGCTCAAATCTAAACTGACTTCAGTGTCTTCCTTACTCTGTGCTACTTCAGCCTTCACTAATTTCCAATCTACAATAACTGACTTGGAGCTAGTGTCACGACCGCTCTTATATACACGACGGTCGTGGATCATAGACATTTCTGGCCGTTTTACTCATGACTCCAGACGCAGGCAGAATGATCTGTAACGTCACCCGTCACGGCCACGAGCTTTCGAACATGAACGTGACATTGTCATTCCTGTCATGTCAGCCAGAACTGTCGCAATTTAGAAACTAGCTGATTAACTATTAGCCAGACTTTGAGAAGCTCGAAAAGCACTTGTTCCATTCTGGGCGGGACCTGGTGGCTCCGGGTAAGTGGTTGTGGTGAGGAGACCCATGGTTAGATTTCTCCGCGTAAGTAGCGATCGTTCTGAAGGTCTCCCAGATCTAGTAAGCCAGGGGTGGCTGGGTCATAATACACTTCTCCAGGAAAGCGGTAGTGAAGAAGGTTTCGAGGCCTTAGCTGGTAAAATAATAATAAGTCGACTTCGGCCCAAAGCGGTCGAGAACGTTGGTTGTAGAATCATGTGAAGAGCGACGATAAAGAACGTCGGAGAGCCAGTGGGGATGAGGACATTGGATCTTGGACGTTATTCACTTTTGCAGCCAGGGTGCCTCTTTTTGCTGTTATGTCATCATCGTTTGGTCGCCTGCTCTTGCAGCGGCTGCTCAACCGTCTGGGGTGTTTTCGACTTTACTTGTATAGCTCCCCGTTACTAGTCCACGAGTCTGAAGCCAACGGATGAGTTACTGAGTTCGCCCACCGATGAGCAACGAAGGATTTTCCATCGGAAGAATACATAATTCTCAATCCAGTCCTTGAGCGAGGCGAGGTCATATATGAAGTTTCCGACCGTAGTGATGTCTTCGCAGGGAGTTTTGAGTCCTGTGGATGCTTCTCGGGGGGTGCGATCCCTACGACGTCTGCTGTTGTTTTCGGGAGGTCTGCCTCCCTAGGGAGTCTGCTACCTTGGTGGTGCAGGAGAATCGTCTTTGGCCTGTCTTCTGTGTCGCTGCTGGACCTCCTCGTCGTAGTCGTAGACGGACTGACAAGGGGTTTCCGTTGACGCTTGCCCTGGCAAAGGTCTTCTCGGCTTGCTCCATGACGAAGACGTTCAGCAAGTTGTTAAGCTTTTTGTCAAGAGTCACTCTGCGATACTTCACCGAGTCCGCCCACGGAATTGACCACCTGAAGATTTCGAGCTGGCCGGACGCTGCCTCCCTTGGTGGACAGGATTGCCACGAACTTGTCCTCGTTCACCTCGATTCACCACCTCGGGAATCTTTGGTTGTGGAATCAACAGGTCCAGGGTGACTTGAATCTTCCGGGTGGATATGGGCAGAATCTTCCGGGTGGAAGCAGACAAAGTGGCTGCATTTATGCTGTATAGAAGGGTAACATATAGTGATAATTTAATTTATTCATATCCCCTTTACAGCTCATTTTATCTTGGAGAAATATTTTCAACAAAAAATTGATATTGATCATATGAGCAGAAAAATGAACTGCAATAATTATTGTTTGACGTAATAATTAGATAAAATCAAAATAAAATCAATAACAAAACCGCATACAGTGCTGGAATAACTCTAACAAGCTAACAAACAGCTAATAATCGACCAGGAATCCATAAAGCCTTTTTCGCATAAAACGCAAACTTCCGGTTTCATTTCAAACTGATCGGCAAGCTCTTAATTTGCGCCCGGAACGGAACAGTGTGAACGGTCCTATTAGCGACGGTAGAGGATTTTCAGCGGGCCGGCAGTTGGTTTACGTCTACTTTGAGACTTGGGTCCTCATCTGATTAGACAGACGAGTCGTCATATCAGATCTAGAGATCGTGTAACGAGATCTGGACTTTGATGTAAATGAGACCTCGTCGCTTTTCTACACCGGACTTATTGGGCGAACGTAGAGTGCTGAGTCGGAGTCGCAATTAAAATCCGCAGTCGTCGGGGTTCCACTTTCATCTTCTATCCGATCATCTGCGACAGTGAAACGATCCGTAAGCGAGTTGCCATCAGCGCTGCCGGCCGTCTGATAAGTGCTCGCAATGTAAATAAATTTATACGTTTATTGATTGGGTGACGTGTTTTTTTTCTTCTAAGTGAATGATTGAACGATCTACGTATCTTCGCTCATTAGTCTCATTAGTATTTTTAGTTATTTTTTGTTAAATCGTTTCATATCGATTGTCATTTTAGTTTAGAAATGACATTATTTTACGCACAAGTGCTTAAAGTGCCATTCTTCTGCACACTTGTGCCTTAAAAGTCACTGCACTCTTATATAGACGCCGGACGAGTGGATCTCGACAGTTCTAGAAGCTTCACTGGTGGACGCACTCCAGGCGCAGAATGTTCTGTCACATCACACCTATGCGCTTTCAAACATGCTCGGAAATATTCTGGCATTCTGGATTAGAAATAGCATTCCTGTCATGTCAGCAAGCTTTTTCGTGAAGCAGCATTAAGATCTATTGTGCTCTCTCTACTCTGCTTCTCTGTTGTGTATTCCCTTCATTGCAGCAGCCTCTCCAATTCTGTTTACCTTAGGAATTTCAGGATTTTAATGGCGTCGAGGCTGCGTACAACCCCACTGTTGAACTGGTGTTGTCCAAATTTCTTCTTTCGCGTTCTAGTGCTCCGCATTTTGCCGAGGTGTCTCGTTTTCTTCCCTGCAGTATCTGCAAACGCCATCTTTTTATGCCAAGTTTCCTCAGGTGTTCATTGAGCTTGCAATCACATGTTAGGAATTCTGTGAGCTTTTCTGAAACTTCCTTTGTTGAAGTCTAGAGTTTTCTTGACCTTTGTTGGTTAAAGTTCCCAAGGAGATCCTTGGATTGCCTCAAGCCTGAGAGGGTTTTTCAATGGACTTCTCTCAGTTTACCTTCTTTCTTTTCGAGTTCTGCTTTGAAGAACGTTTCTTCAAGTCCACTGAATGGCTCTGGTCCTATGAAGGGTGTCGATGCTCCTTTTCTTGCCAACGAGTGGGTTTCTCAATGAGTTATTTTCCCTCAATTTTAGAGCTGATGATAGGAGAGCTCAGCGTTTTTATGGCTGCTTGACTGTCTGTCAGAACTGCTATTTTCTTATCTTTATAGTTTCTGTCGAGGTTTATTTGGGCGCGTACTTCTATTGCGTGTAGTTAGGCTTGAAATATGCTTGGGGATGTTCCCATCGGCTTGGAGTAGTTGGAGCCTGGCCCATATACTCCTGCCCCAGTTCCCTCGGTGGCCTTTGAGCCGTCTTTGCTCAATTTTATTGTACCTTCTTTGAGAGTGTGTATGAATGTGTTGCTCCATTCCTCTTTCGCAGACAGTTCTATGATGAAGTTTTTCTTGAAGCTGAATTTCTGGTCAGTTTTGTCTTTTGGCATTATCAGGAGGTTCTTAAAGACGTTCAGGGGTTGATTCCCATTAGTCCGTAGTCCACCCCTGATTCCCATTCTTGACACTGAGTTCATCCTCTGCGGCGCTTCTCTCCATAACTAAAAGTAGTGGTGTGAGATCTGGGAATACTTCCAACGCTGCTATTGGGCATGTTCTCATTGCTCCTGTGTTGCAGAGGCATGCAAGTCTCTGGATCTTCTCGAGTGATTTCATAGCTGTTACTGGCCTGGTCCTTTTATACCAGACGACCACTCCGTCTGTGATGATAGATCCCGCTAGCATTGCGTACATCCAGCGTACAATGGATGGGTTGCAGCCCCATGTATTCCCCACTATTCTTCTGTTCACCATGAGTATAGTATGGATGTGGCTCTACTTACTGTTGCGCTCAAGTGCTTGTTCCAGATATTGTTTACGATAACACGAATTCAATTATTGATAAAATAGTAATGTTTGTCGTATTTAGTTTTATGCGAGATGGAATCCATTGGATCCATCCATAGAATCCATCTTTATAGATTTTTATAAAAACTTAGGAATAGATGCGATGAGATGAATAATTTAGATCTTAAAGAAAAGGAATATCCATAGTAACAGATCTTGAGACATCGCCCTTTAAGCTTGAATAAATCTCACGCTCTGATGAGATAATTCATGGCCTTGCTTTAAAACAAACAATTTTTTTTAGGTTTGCTTAAAAAATCTATGAATGAAGCGACTGTAGGATTTTCTCCGATTTAATTTAAAATGTAGAGACGTCCCGAAGCGAAAGGTTGTTTGTCTGTAGAAGAATATCTCAGTGACTGGTTAGGAGTTGACACGTGATTCCATTCAACTCCTCTGCCGGCCCTTCGGGTTGTTCTTTGAGTGATGCCGGAGCTACAGAAAAACGTTTATCAAAATCCAGACCTCGTCTAAAGAGCAACGAAAGATTCGAATTCTTTATAAAATAGTGTCAATCTTTCGTATCCAATATATCGTCTTAATTTAAGTTAGGTATAGCTTGAGTCTAACCAAACTATTTTTAGCAGCATGTTCTTTTATAAATTCAATAAGTCCGAAACTTGATGCAGTTTCAAAGAACCCGACATCGACGTCCCGATACTCGGAAGATTACATAAAACTGAAACAAGCGTCAAGTATCAAAGCATGGGAAAAAACAAAATTAATCAAACCATGCAAGGCGTAGCGTTTTATTACTCATCTCAAAAGTTTACGTCGCCCTATCAGGAAGTTTCACAGATTTTATCTTTTTTACTGGAGATTCTCGACAATCTTGTCATTACTTTCTAAGTCGAGGAGGCTGATGATGCTGTAAATGCTCTCCACTGCCCTCGACTATCAAATAGATGATCTCATATTCCCTTCATTTACTGGCCCAAAAGTAATGCCTCGAGGGGTATAAAAATACTGGAACGTTAGAGACAAAAGCATCTGCTAACGATAGATATAATGAGAATCCTGGAAAAATATAGCCGCACTCTCGTTTATATGGGAGTTGAATAAAATGTAAGATAAAGTTGCTGCAAACCACTAACTTTGAGAATTTAGGGTTAATATCCTTCAATTACATAATATTTCCTGGATAAAAGAAAAGCTTTACCCTTTACCGCATGCGCAGGACTAGTGACTTTTAACTGATTTTGTACACATCTAGATCACAGAGCTTTGGTCTTAGGTGTATGCGTCCTTAACGGATTCATACTGGCTCAAGTTCGTTCAAATATGGTACGAACTTGTTTTTAGTTACCACAACTCTATGCAGAAGTAAAATTCTGTTATTTATTGTTTCTTGTTCTGTTCAACAAGTAATTGAATAACACACTCATAGATCAATCCATCAATTACAACAGGAGATAATCTGTCTTATATGGAACTTGCCAGAGTATTGTAAAAGATCTGCAGTTTCATTCCCACAGTATTCTAGGTAGATATTGTTGATAATAAACAAACACTCAATTGAAATTATTTCAATCTAATGCGAATCGATACGTGTAAAAGTAAACATCTACATACCTAAAGTGGTATAACTAGAAAGAGAGGAAGACAGACGCGCGTGAAGCAGCTAATGGAAGAACGTAGGGACATAAAGGGGTGGCGATGTAGGGCCGACAAGATAGAACAAGGGGAAGAGGTGAACCGGTGAAGGTATAGCCCTTTCTATTAGCTCCTTTTTAAATTTTGAATAAAGATGCCAAAAGAAAAATGTGCGAGCAGAGGATGCTATTCCCTCTGGCTCCGTTCGGGTACGTGCAAATTCCTTTGAACCCGAAGCGGAACAGAGGGTGTTGGGGATCTTAAAAGAAAGTTACATATCTTTCAGGTGATCGTCTAGATCAATAATGTTTCCAAAAAGTTTCCAAAAAGTTTCCAAAAAGCCTTGACCTGCCCTACGCTGTGATTATTTAAATTTCAGGGCACACAAAACACACTAAAAATAAAAGTCACACTAATAATTAACAGTTTATTGGAATAAATTCCAATTAAAATAAATTTCCAGGAATTGATAATAATGTATCGTGAGATTATATACTTAAAATTAGAATTCTTCAACTTATCTACTAAACATTACACATAACATCAAAAAGAAATATCATTATTCATTTTAAAATGCAATAATTAGTCTATAAAAGACCACAATATAACCTTCAATAGGCATTCACCAAAATTTATACATCTAACCTTACTTAATTTGGCCAAATAACAGATTTACAAAACTAAAATTTACTTTACTAATAAAAAAACAATTATACCAGCTTGGTATAAACAAGTTTAGCAATATACAAAATTGTAATATCAATTAGGTACCTTTAAATTCAACCAAAGATAACAACAATCCGATTAAAATTCGCTCCCATAACGTCATTTGGTCTTAGATGTTCTTCTCTTTAGGTTAAAGAGTTATTATTATAAACACAATAAGGTAGGTACCTTTGGATTCAAACTGGCTGTTCCGGTTGAAAACTGAGTGAAACAATGCTCCAAAAGCAGGATGGAGAACAAAGCTTCCTCCTTCCACCATTGATGATGTCAGACCACCATCATCGGTCCAGACCCATAAAAACTGGCTTCACTTTTCCAAAAGGACGCCATCCATCTGAACTCGTTTACATAGACAAACTGAACTCAGGAACTGGAACTGGGTTACCTAACGGGATCCTCAAATAGACTCAAGTCCGAACAAATATCATAGCCTGAAACTATAGAGCTAGAACTACAACAAAAGCCTGGAACTAGGACCAAAACCCCGTAACTAGAGCTAGAACTAGAGCCCTGAAATTACAAATAAATTCCATCTGAAATTTACTAAACGCCATCTTTAATCTTTATCGAAATGAATCCCTTTATCCAAGTCGGGCTTCTCTAAAATCCATTTTCTGCTTCAATTTCAAAAACACCTAATCGAGAACAAACATAGAACCTTGATAAATAACTCTCAAACAACAACTTCATACCTGAGTTTAAACAAACCACTACACGAAACAATTAACTAAATAATTCACTTTATTGAACCATGTTCACACCATCAGTATTTCAGACAGAAAGAAAGATGAGACGTTCATCTCGTCGGGTTCCGACCTCCCGCTACCTAATTGATAAATTAGCGCATATTCAGTTATCCGATACATCGGCCTGTCACCTCTCCGACTGGCATCTGGCGAACTGGAAACTGCCACTCATCATTCGACCTCGCTACTATGACTCAGAATATAAAACCAGCGGAGTGTAAACATTCCGATCAGGTCTATTATCTTGCGCCTTCTACTAGTCTAAAATTCATTCGAAACAGATGTGGAAAAGCGCACGCTACAAAGGTGGGCGGTGTACAATATGTTAGGTCAACTTAATTACCTAATATATTGTACCTTATCTACCTATTGAGAAATTAAATTGTTTCTACATAATTATCTTAATAATAGTCAAGTCCGCGAACGAAAGCACCAAGTTATTATCTTAGTTTCGCGAATTACGTCTCTAACAAGATTCTCGCAAATTAGCGACCATATTGCCATTGCTGCGAGACTCGATTTCTATACGCTTTATTAATTACACGTGTTTCCGTGATATCGGCACGACATCATCAGACAGCATCATTTATAATTAACGCAGTATCTTTTTTTATATCGTGGAAGAGAAACAGCTAAGTTGTCATCACAATCACCTGTAAGCATTTTCCTTTTGGCAAATGGTAAATTCGTGTGCACTGCTACAACTTTACCTGTAAATAGAGCTATTTTTTAATCTTAAATAATCTCTGGGAAGAATGAAGTTTCCATCGAATATGATAGTTCGAGCATATTTGCTTTAAATTTTAGTCGACTCTGCTGAAGTGGAATGTGGAATGAATTATTAAATTTTTGAGTCTAAGTACCATTACAATATTATAAAAGGGGGCATTTTTATACGTAAATGCTTTGTAAACAACATCAGATAAAATTTTGCTTTAGGAAATAAGAGATAAGTTTCAATCCATTTAAATTAAAATTTCTGAAAAACCGTTCAAGCGATTTGAACGAATTTTCTGCAAGGGTTGTAATAAGTAATACCGAAAACTGGACTTTAAATTATCATAATATTTATTGAGACTTTGAAGACTTTTTATATTGCTCGAGCATAAACTAGAAAATATGATATTCACTGACCCTACGGTACCCGAGTGTATAAAAAGTGGATAAATAATAATAGCGAATCAGAAGACAGGAAAGATAGGATGACAAGAGAATCACTTCAGATAGATACAAACGAAAGAGACATAAAGAGGAATTTTCCATCACTCATAAATTTCCCCTTATGCCCACTTGAAAAATATATCCACCGTTTTTTCATAAAGCAAAATTGATATCTAATACACCTGCCAGGTCCTATCAAAGCTGCCCGATTCTACACTTTCCCCTTTATTTCTCGATCTTTTCAACGGAGCGTACCAAAGTATCCCGTTTTCCACTTTTCCAGTCGGCATAATTTCACGTCCGATGAGACAAAGCGGAGGTAATTGATAGGGTCGATAGAGAGAAGTGCAGCACATAAATAGAGACACAGGGCATTTAGCAGCAAATCTAGCGTATAAATAAGCTATCGACCTGACAGGTTTAGATTCGGATTAGGGCCAGTTACCGATGTACAAGCGGTTCCCGGAGTTGGTGGGCGTTTGTTGTCTTGCCGTAAGCCGCAAAGTCCGGACTACGGAATCGGGACAGCCGCCAGATGCCCGAATTACTTCGGGCTGTTCTCGAGCCGATTCCCTAAATTATTGGCCAAGATCGCGCAGTGATAAGATCTCTGGCTGGTTCTGGTGATAAAATTAAGTATAGGTATAACAACGTGCATAGAAGCTTTCAAAGCTTCTTCAGATTTTTTAATTAATTATTATTAAACGACAAATTTTTTAAATCAACTTTGGTATGTAGGTAAATGAAAGAAATGTTAGGCACGAATAAGGGTTTGCAAAAGAAACTTTTCTCACATTATTTGAATGAGAGTAAATTTTTAATGGTCAATGAATATAAATCAAGTCTCTCTTGGAAACATTTCGCGTCTCCTAAACTCCTAAAAACAAAGACTTACTCCTGAAAGACAGTCACAAGAGCTCCTGAGCTGTAAGCTGATTTCCTACTGCAGTAAATAATTAAACCCTTTTTCCTTTTCTCCAGCGCGGGCAACTTTCCTCTCCCATAACATCCATCTAGAAGCAGTTACCGTTACTCGGTAATATTACAAGATCCGGTCCATCTCCGATAAGAACTCTAGTCTGGCGGGATTGGGAAAATCGACCACCGTTGTTGTTCGCTTTTTGCCTCGCTTTGAGGTTCCTTCCTCTCATCCTCATGCCAGCCATTTACGATTATGCAAGTTCAGAAATATGTTCATTCAATGTGATTCTTTCGCATATCTACCTGCTCGGCTGAAATGAAACGACGTATTATATTTTCTTTGTTTTCCTTCTCCGTTAGTAGCGCATGAATCCCACAGCGAGATTAAGTTATAAAAGAAAACAAAAAATGTGTATTTCTCTGTCGTTTTAGAAAGATATGAATCTTCGGAATAAACATGAGGGGCTTGTAAAATTAGCTAATATTGGAAATATGTTAAGAAATGATGAAATAATTGCAGTATTTCTTTGACTAATAATTTTCGTTGGTTGTTATACGAGGAATCCGATAAGGGAGCCGCGATCGGTCGTGTGGCGCTCACTGAGGCGATGGTGCTGGCTCGCTCGTGTACAAGCCGTGTAGCCTTTCCCTTCCCCTTTTGTGGTACAAGGAGTTAAAAATCCAAAACGGGACCAAAAAATCAACTTAATAAATATGAGAAAATCCCTGAGACTTGAAATTGAATCCTGAAATTTAAACTCCTGAACCTGAAACTGGAACCTGAAACTCTGAAGCTTGAACCTTGTAGTGGAGAGGGTCTGTCAAAAAAAAGGCTCCATCCGCCTTGGACTCGAGAATTTTTTTTGATTTTTTGTTTCATAAAGTTGGTATCCTGTCCATAAAAATATCCTGTCGAAAAATGAAGAGCTCTCGAAGACGCGTAATTTGAACTTTGACTGGTCCAAATCGGTCAAACGGTTCTCGAGATATCGCATTTTCAATTTTAAGGCCCTTTCTTCAGGGTTCCGCCGCGGTGCGAATACACCGCCGTACGTGTTCGCGTGTTTTGCATGGAAAAAATCGACTTAGGGACTTAATTTTTTTTTCATCGACAGACAGCAGTGTCCTCAATGATGCCTGGCATTTTGAAGTCGCTATCTCGATTAGGGTGGGAAGGGGAGGGGAAATCATAATTAAAATTAAAATTGCTATAACATTCGCTAATATTGGGGCCTCGGGCCCAACCAATGGGAGATGACACTTTGGAATGCCTACTTTAAAATGGTATATTTTTTTTTAGATTCCGCCAATATTGGCAAGATGCACGCAGAAAAACCGATTTCCCTCCCCCCTTTTTTTTCTTAAAACTGTTTTTTTGCCATGAAAGAAGGGAGTGGGGGTAAAAAATTTTTGTCATCAGACGGGAATTTTTTTTATCTTTGATTTGAGGACAAGTAGACCTCGATCGGACCATTATTAAGGTCACAGGGTCACCAAACGCGTTTGGTCCTGTAGAATGGCAAGAATTAGGGTTAGCGGTTCCGCTACCCGGCATTTTTTAGGGCTAAGTGTCCCCTTTCCAGATTTTCTTACCCCATGTCGCTATCTCAATTAGGGCCTGCACGCGGACGTGATATGTAAACCAATTAATCTAGCCGCGGAGCAGCTAGAGCCGGGGGCGGAGCCTAGCGCTCCCTCTCCTTTCTCTCTTCTCTCACAGACACACGCTAGATTAATTGGTTTACATATCACGTCCGCGTGCAGGCCCTAATTGAGATAGCGACATGGGGTAAGAAAATCTTGAAAGGGGACACTTAGCCCTAAAAAATGTCGGGTAGCGGAACCCGCTGACCCTAATCCTTGCCATTCTACAGGACCAAACGCGTTTGGTGACCCTGTGACCTTAATAATGGTCCGATCGAGGTCTACTGGGGCTCAAATCAAAGATAAAAAGAATTCCCGTCTGATGACGAAAAAATGTTTACCCCCCCCCTTCTTTCATGGCAAAAAAAACAGTTTTAAGAAAAAAAAGGGGGGAGGGAAATCGGTTTTTCTGCGGGAATCTTGCCAATATTGGCGGAATTGAAAAAAAAAATACCATTAAAAAGTAGGCATTCCAAAGTATCATCTCCCATTGGTTGGGCCCGAGGCCCCAATATTAGCGAAAGTTATAGCAATTTGAATTTTAATTATGATTTCCCCTCCCCCTCCCCCCCCTAATCAAGATAGCGACTTCAAAATTTCAGGAATTATTGAGGACACTGCTGTCTGTCGATGAAAAAAAAAATTAAGTCCCTAAGTCGATTTTTTCCATGCAAAACACGCGAACACGGACGGCGGTGTATTCATAACGCGGCGGAACCCTGAATAAAGGGCCTTAAAATTGAAAATGCGATATCTCGAGAACCGTTTGACCGATTTGGACCAGTCAAAGTTCAAATTACGCGTCTTCGAGAGCTCTTCATTTTTCGACAGGATATTACTACAGGGCGTCGATTAAATTTTTGAAAATGCCACCAAAATGAAGAGGGGGTCCTCGAGTCCAAGGCGGTTCGAAAGTTAGACCCTCTCTACTATTGTTTGAATGACAAGAAAAAGGCCTAATTAAATAATTCGACTAATAGGATTAGCGAACTACTCACTTGTGGAAGATATTCCCAGTTTAATTTTATATGAAGAAACTTCCAACAGGGCTTCCTTTGGAACCTACGTTAAGCAACAGAAAAATACTCAAGAAGATCTGAAACTAACACAGGGCTAATTCGTCCACGTTCTCAATTTATCCTTCTGGGGAAAAATGCACCTTTCGCCAACTGTTCGTGCCTCTGACGGCTGGTAATAACATAAGATTTATGACCTTAAATAGGAATTTACATCCTGAATAATAGTTTAATTAATTTATCGTATTTATTGATACCATAAATCAAATACTGGACGAAACTAAATGAACTATATATCAAAATACTCGGAATTTTTTTTCGTCTGTAGGTACCCTGTAGTTGCCTGAAAATCAATTTAAAAAGAGAAAATGATTAGTTTTTTAAAGCACAATTTCATAATTCGCAAGCCTTGGATTCCTTATTGCCTGCAGGTGTACATTAGATTCTCTCTCCTGTACAATCAATGATTGCAAAATGTTCTGAAATTGTACAGTCGAGCAACTCATTCTCAAAACTTATAAAACTTGGGCACGCTACAGCCGCTCTGATTATTTTATTCTTAAATAAAATATGTCCGCTTATGAGAAGAGCTGACAGGGTGGAGAATATGGTATGGGTGTATTGTGGCGAACATTTTGTCCTAAATTCTAAAACTACTTTACTGAACATTTCTAATAGAATCGCATCAAATCTCCATCAAGTACAGCGCGCTCAGGAGTGACATGCCATTAATATGTAAAACGAATAACAGCGGACCTAGTGGAACCCCGGGGAACAGGAGAGAGCTGCACTCCGTTCCAAATTAGATGATCCAGGATTTAAACAAGCTTCTATGTTAATTGAATGAGTTATAGGGAAGTTACTGGAAGGGACAATTCATGCTTCAGGAACTCTTTTTGAAAATATTTAAAGAAGTTTTTTCTTACAAGACAAGACTTTCCTCTTATTTCGAATATAAATTTCTGATTGGCTGGCCCAGACAGTTTTAAAAAAGACGAGACTTGAAAACTTACCTTGACGACTGGACCATCATAGGTGAGGTCTCCAGTTGCTTCATTCCGGCTCGCCAGTCGAAATAGCTTATTGAATTCGATTATTGGAATATTCCCTCGATTTTTCATATGCATGAGATATTGTAGTGGCTATTGAGTATTTAATCGAGTGGGGCTAGCTTTTAGATAATTAATATTTACAACAAGTTTTCCGAATTCCCTGACTGAACTCTGAATAAAAATTAATCCTAAATGGAACAAAGTGATCCGACAACAAATTTACAAAATACCGTAATGAATTACGTAAACGAGTAGTTTTGTCTCGGTCGCGCTTTTTTTCCTCTTCCCTTTAAACGCAACACTAATTCAGAGCAGATCCGCTGGGAAAGTTTAGTAACCTGCCATAGTTCAGGACCAATTTACTAACGCCAACGCGACGCAGCATGTTTTATATTTAAAATGCTTTGAAAAAGGTTTGTTCGATGTTCTCCCGGTAAAAAGAGAGACAGGCGTGAAAGGTGTTCGGCTCCAAAAAAGCTAAAGCTTACAGACTCATTAATTCACTTTCCCACGTTTTATTTTATTCAGTCCTATGAATATTCAAATTGCAGAAGTAATACGTCTTTGAACGGAGCATATTTATTAACTCTCGGATTAGCGACGGTGACCGTTTAATCTCAGTTTAGCCGGCTTGATTCGGGCTTATTTCCTTCAACTTTAATGTAATCTCTGTCTTAAATCTGCACGTTTTCCTCCCTGGAGGAGCTTTGTTTGCTAATCTTTACTGCATCTGATGTTGGGACGTGGGATCAAAATAATTATTAGTCATTACTAAACTCACCTTTAAACAATATACCTAATACTTCAATTAATTCTTCATTAAATAAATAATTCTATCAAATATTTTAAATTTTTAATTCACTTCAGTCATTTCTCTTATAAATTGAGCGGCTATACAGGGTGCACCATGTATATCCTCCTCTATATTGCTATCTATTAACGCTAACAGATACAGGGTCGGTTAAACAAGTCCAAAGAAGCGCAATTTTGTGGCCATCTCGAATCAGTCAAGACATACAAAATATCTGTGACCGTTCCTGAAATATCCTGAAAAAACTGAAAAATCGAGATTTCTTATTTTTGCCATATCTTTTTTATTATTAGAGATTAATAAATAATTTTTTGTGGGCTTACATAAGTCGGCAAGAGCTACCCATCTAACATTTCAAAAATTTTCATAGCCGACTAGATCCCAGAATTTTCATAGTCAACTTTCATTTTTCTTCTGGCCACCATATTGTTTTTTTATGTTGTTCGGTATAAAAAAATCATAAAAACTAAAAATTGTTAAACTTCAAAAAAAAAAAAAAAAAATTATTCTTCTTTTTTCTTTACAAAAAAGACAACTTTTAAGACCGAATTTCATAGGTAAATTAAAAAACCATAAAGCAAGCACTATTTTGGCGTATTTTACAAATGTTGACGTTTTTCGACGATTTTTTTTTGGTTTTTCTTTGAAAAAAGAAGAATAAAAATTAAAAAATTTTTTTTTTGAAGTTTATTAATTTTTGGTTTCCATTATTTTTTCCATATCGAACGACATAAAAAAATAATATGGCGGCGATAAGAAAAACGAAAGTTGACTGTGAAAACTCTTGGATCTAGTAGACCTTGAAAATTTTTGAAATGTCAGATGGATAGCTCTTAACGGCTTATGTAAGCCTACAAAAAGTTATTTATTAATTTCCAATAATAAAAAAGATATGACGAAAATAAGATTTCTCGATTTTTCAGTTTTTTCAGGATATTTCAGGAACGGTCACATACAGTGTGACCCATTTGTTCTTGAAACACCCTGTAGAATCTTAATTTATGGTGCGATTTAAAAAAAAATCTTTTAAACCATAGAGCTTGATAAACTATATTTTGGGAGCAAAAAGCGTCTCATTCCTACAAAATCCAGGGCCTACTAGATCAGTGTTTACTTGTAAAATCTCAAAAATTCATATTAGCGATTTTTTTAGAAAAAAACTGGGCACGCCACGGGATTCACCAGCCCTCAAAACGGTACTGTACCAAATTTTATTGGAAATGTCAGAGTAAAAAGGATCTTGTAGTTATTTTAAAAATTCATAATAATGCTCCGAATTTTCATAAATTAATTTGAAAAAGGTCAAAAGCTATATCATAAGTAAAAATTAAAATTAAAAAAAAGTAAAAAAAAAGTAAAAATAAAAATAAAAAAAATCAAATCAAAATAAAAAAAATAAATAAATAATAAAAAATTATAATTAAAAAATTAAAGTACCTACATTATCACCGACTAGACGTACAATTTCTATTTTGTCTCTCTTGACCTTTTCAAATGAATTAATGAAAATTCGGAGTTCTATTATGAATTTCTAAAATAACTGCAAGATCCTTATTACTCTGACATTTCCAATAAAATTTGGTACAGTACCGTTTTGAGGGCTGGTGAATCCCGTGGCGTGCCCAGTTTTTTCTAAAAAAATCGCTAATATGAATTTTTGAGATTTTACAAGTAAACACTGATCTAGTAGGCCTTGGATTTTGTAGGAATGAGACGCTTTTTGCTCCCAAAATATAGTTTATCAAGCTCTATGGTTTAAAAGAAATTTCTCTAAAATCGCACCATAAATTAAGATTCTACAGGGTGTTTCAAGAACAAATGGGTCACACTGTATATCTCGCATGTTTTGACGGATTCGAGATGGCCACAAAATTGCGCTTCTTTGGATTTATTTAACCGACCCTGTATCTGTTAGCGTTCAGGAGATAGCAATATAGAGAAGGATACATGGTGCACCCTGTATGAAGCCTGTATTACGACAGAGGCAACTGAAAGCTATAGTAAAGGGAAGCTCGCCCACTGTTTGCTTGCATATCATTATTGATAAATAATATATTAACATTGCTAAACAACTATTGTTTATGATACACAAGTTACCTTAGGGAAAATACTAAAATAATATTATTAATTAATCAAAATATACACGAGATTAATTCAACTCGAGATTCCATGATATAAAAACTCGCTAGCCCTTCCAGTGGATTCAATGACGCAAATGCAAGAAATAAGCTCATTGTTCATGCGCAGGAGGAAATGAAGTGCGTAAAATAAACTACATAAAAAAAGACGTGTCGAAAAATCTGAGCACGAGATACGACGAGTCCGACTATAAAACGAGCCACAACTGAAGGAAGAATTATTTCAGAAAGTATAGTTGAGACCTGATTCTAAACTGTAGTGTAAACACCCTTAAAACCTGCATCCTGGTTGACGGTAAAGAATTAGTGATGTATTCTATCTAACCTCTTAAAATGGAGGTTCTGCGTCATGCGCAGTAAATTCAGTAATGTGGCCCCCAGACTGAATGGTTTTGAAAAAGAAGAACCCCTTTGACGTTTGAAATGTCAACTTGTCTGTCATGAATGACTGTTTGGATTCCCGCCCTGAATGTTTGATTTGATTTTAAAGTTATCCCTCCCTGATTTCAAATAAAATGGCCAACAATTACTTACCGTTTGTGGTTTTACCTTGGCTCGTGATCTGTCTAGTTTTCACCTTGTTTGAACCTTACGTTGTTGTGTGTAGTAACCTTATTTTGGTTCGTTCGTAGCAAAAGCTTACGAAAATACTTTGAGCCAGTCTTTTGTTGAGAGATAGGAGATTTAATTTAAAAGACAGAGTTTCCCCTTTAAAAATGAATTGATTTATTGACTTTGAATTGATTTGAATATTGAATCTCTGCCCCGCGAGTGACCCTGCAAAAAGGGTTTCCGCCTAAGCAAGTTTAGTCACGAGTAAAAAAAGAAACCCAGTGAAAGAACCCACCTCGGACTGGCAAAGTGCCAAACATAAAATGAAAAACATACAATGAAAAACACACAACGAAACACATACAATGAAACGACGAGTACGACGACATGTTAGAATCAATCATTTGCTTGGGCGTTGAGGGGTAAGAACTAAATCTCTTGTATTATGGTAACCTGTCAATTTAACGTTAGTCTTTGCGAACCGTTTAGTACCTGTAAAGAAAAGACGTAACAAAACACACATAAATTAGACCTTGTTGATGCGAGAAGCCTAATGGACTTATGTCCACACCCCGGACTAATACCAAATAAATAAAATCGATTCCAAAGGACATCTAACGTCAAAACGAGACATAACCTATACAACAGATTGAAGTGTCGTTGTCTAACGCTGCGATTCGTGAGTCAAAACAAAATCATATCGTCGTTTCATTTAGGATTTTACACAAAAATACACCATGACAAAAACATAAAATACAAGAGACACAACACATAACATCGTCACCATTTTGGTGCAAAATTGACATTGATAAGCAAATCTGCTATATTCAGGAAGACCACATTTTATCTTTCTATTTCAAGGACTCATACCTCCTGAAAAGGAAACAAGACACACAAAAATGCATAAAAACAAATAAATAGATCAGGCGAGTAAATCAATGGCAGCAAGTAAATAAATAGATCGGGCAAGTAAATCAGTAGCAACAAATAAATAAATAGGTCAGAGCAAGTAAATCAGTAGCATCAAATAAATAAATAGTTTAGAGTCCAGGAAATATGAAATACAAAATGAGGCCAAACATATTATACAGGGTTACTGGTAACTGGATACATTCCTTTGGTGATCTGATAAAACAAGAGGTAAGGAGTAAATTAACCCCAACATGCACTATACAAAACTCAATAGATTTTGAGATATTTCGATTTTCAACTTTTCTTAAAAAAATGGTTTCAGATGTCTTGAAATGTAATTTTCAAAAAATCTACTTTAACTTTTTGATTTTTTTTTTTGCTGGAATACTTGTCCAATACTATGCTTCCTTCTGGAATAAAAAATATCCTGATGTATTTCGATCGTGTGAAAATTTCAAAGAAAAACTTTCACAAACTATTTTTTTTAAATAAGATTTAAAAGTTTTCACAAGTTATTTTCGCCAAATTGTCAAGGCAACTTGCGTACAAATTGTTTTAAAAACTTCCCTAGTGTAGTAGCTATCTAACAAGGTACGAATCTTGTACAAGAATAACAGAATCTCCCCGCTATGTACCGTTACCGAGGAACAAATCCTTAAGTCGGGACGTTTTAAAAAAAATACGGCGCTGAACGGGGGTCTTAAAATTCTCGGATCCGGTCCATTTTCAATAGGTCGTATTTGGGGGTCACGAGCTTCGTCCATACCAAGTTTCGTCCCGATCGGTAAAACTTTCAGACACTTAGAGTGGCTATTACTAGGCTATTCCCGAAAAATCCCGAAATTCCCGAAAAAATGACACTTCCCGGGAACGGATCCCGCTCATTTTCAATAGGCATCGTGCCACGGTGCGCCTCTTCAATCGAGCCAAATTTCAACTTTCCCACATGAAAACTGGCGGCTCTAGAGTGTTTCCTAGCAAAGTCACAGACAGACAGACCGACAGACAGACATTTTTCGGGCACAAGAATACGTATACTTACGAAACTTCTGTGACTTTGCTAGGAAAAACTCTAGAGCCGCCAGTTTTCATGTGGGAAAGTTGAAATTTGGCTCGATTGAAGAGGCGCACCGTGGCACGATGCCCATTGAAAATGAGCGGGATCCGTTCCCGGGAAGTGTCATTTTTTCGGGAATTTCGGGATTTTTCGGGAATAGCCTAGGAAACACTCCTAGTGTCTGAAAGTTTTACCGATCGGGACGAAACTTGCGTAGGGACGAAGCTCGGGACCCCAAATACGACCTGTTGAAGATGGGCCGGATCCGAGAATTTTAAGACTCCCGTTCAGGGCCGTATTTTTTTTAAAACGTCCCGACTTAAGGATTTGTTCCTCCGTAACGGTACATAGCGGGGAGATTCTGTTAATCTTGTACAAGATTCGTGCCTTGTTAGATAGCTACTACACTAGGGAAGTTTTTAAAACAATTTGTACGCAAGTTGCCTTGACAATTTTGCGAAAATAACTTGTAAAAACTTTTAAATCTTATTTAAAAAAAATAGTTTGTGAAAGTTTTTCTTTGAAATTTTCACACGATCGAAATACCTCAGGATATTTTTTATTCCAGAAGGAAGCATGGTATTGAGCAAGTATTTCAGCAAAAAAAAAAATCAAAAAGTTAAAGTAGATTTTTTGAAAATTACATTTCAAGACATTTGAAACCATTTTTTTAAGAAAAGTTGAAAATCGAAATATCTCAAAATCTATTGAGTTTTGTATAGTGCATGTTGGGGTTAATTTACTCCTTACCTCTTGTTTTATCAGATCACCAAAGGAATGTATCCAGTTACCAGTAACCCTGTATAGCAGCGGCGTTATCGAACCATAAAAGACGGCCCTCGATAACAATTTAGAAACGAAATCAAATTCATCAATGCATGTGTCGCTTGCATTCCAAAACAATAAAATTTCAATTTAAATAAAATGATTAATGATCAAAACCTCACAATTGCAATTAATTTAGCACAAAACAAATTAAAATCAAAAAAACACATGTTCCTTAAACTGACGATAATGACAAAGAAAGTTAAAAATTCACCAGTAAAATGCAATCAAATACATAATGAAATTACACAGTGTGATCGTTTAAATAGTTTCATGAATAAGATGTAAATAAAATGGTTGAGAGCAGAAAATAGTTTAAAATACAACAAAGAAAATGTGACAAATGTGACAAAATGTGATAAATTATTTGTAGAGAAATGTGCTTGATCATAATAATAAATAATCACAATAAGTATTAGTCAAAAGGAAGGTGCTGTTTCAAGATTACAATAAATAAATTTAAATAATTCAAATAACCATAAAGATTTGATGAAACGTGGTGTTAAAATAAATCATGCTTTTGTAAAACGTGGTGTTAAAATGGGGCCCTCCTTGACTATAAACTACCTGCACCAATTGTATGATTTTAATGAGATAAAATTAAAAGTCGAGCAGCACGTGTTAATTTACCAATTAAAATAGATAGCAATTGTTTCCTCTTTGCACACAGAAATAATTATTAAAACGCTATGGGCATGGGCCCCCTTCATGAGAGTAACAAAATAACCAAGGGCCACGTGTCTTTTTAAATAAATGATGTTTCATTCAATAAATAAACAGTAAAAGGTAAGAGCTAGTCTCTTGTAATATTGCAATAACTATAAATAAATAAAAATAAACTCACGTGCGTAGGTATAAATAAACAAATAACAATGGGAGAATATAACCAAACAAAAATGAAAAATGATGGGAAGCAGCTGTTCTGATGCTCACTGTCTCGAGGTCAGAAATCAAGTGCCAAGATGACCACTCAGTGTTGACTAATGACAATGCGTGTACCACGTTTTTGGATACATCGAGTGACTGACAAAAATGACGTTTCTGCTTTGAAAGCTTGAAAAGTGACAAGTGACATTTGAATACATAGAATATAACTGAATAGGATCGACTCTTAAGTTTACAATTTTTAACATGCGCAGTTGTTATATGGTTTGGGTCCTTTCAAAACGAATCGGCCTGGATTTCTTCATGCGAATGATGGTTCATGATTGGTCGCATGCCTCGGCGATGATGGTACTGCATTGTTATTACGCTGTCTTTGCTTCGACGTTCAGGTCTGGTCCATCAAGTTGAACGAAGGAAGATCCCGTACAAGGGAAAGTCCCGGATGAGGGGACGAACTCCTTGAAAATGGATTCAACAAACTTGTAATTCCGGTACCATAGCCAAACGTGAACTTTCGAAAGCGGATGGCGTCAGAAAAAAAAGAAACTCAACGATTCTTTACATGAATAATTAATAATTAAATGTAATATTCATATAACCTCCAGCGCTTTCGAGAGTTCCATTATTACAAATATAACGGGAAAAATAGCCATTAATAATCAATTATAAAATAATTTTAAATTTAAACAGGGCATCAGCCATCTTGATCTACACTCCCTGCAGTCTATCCTCGATATTTAAGTTGAAACCAACAATCCTAGTAATAGAAAAAAATACGTATCTTCGCTGAGTGTTTGACGGAGCACTTAGCTGCACATTCCGATTAGTGAAATAAAATAATAAAGAGTTTGAAAGAGAACCAATCTACATGTCAACTTCACAACTGTCATGTTAAAACCATCTTGAATTCGCCTTAAAATCCGTCTATACACTGAAATGTCATTTGCCAACTTCAAAAAACGTCAACTTGTGTGATTCCCTGCCCCGTTCTAAGAAATAAAAGTTCCTGTTAAAAAGGTCCTGTTGACCATGTGTCAAATGTCTCAAATACACCGTTTTAGAGATACAGGGTGTCAACAAAATATTTTATTTTCACTTTTTTAACGATATCTCAGGAACAGTTTGAGATATAAAACTTAATTTTTGTACACGTCTTGCACAGGCAAATGGCCGTTCTTACAATTAACAGTTTAAAACAATGAGGGTGGGGTGCTTTTATTTAAAATGTAAACAAATACTATAATTTGATTCACCTTATCGATGACGCTGCAATTGATTTCATTAGTAGTGTCCGTAGTTAATTTTTACCCTTCCCAATTGAATCTTTGCTTGCAAACGTGATTGTAGGACAACAAAAAGACCAAGAGGAGAAGTTCGTTGAGATAAACGATACACCCGGGAAACAGTTACAGAGTGCCTTTAGTGGAGCGAGAAACCGTGTATTAATATCTGCCCAGGAGAATCCTCAAATGAGTTAATTGTTGATTATATTTATGTGTTTTATAAAAATGTCGATAAAGTGAGGTGTTCTTGAATGTTTTGACAACTGTTCTAACCTAACAAAATCAAGAGCTGTCAGTTGTAATAAGTGGATTAAGTCAAAATAAACATTTTTGTGTCAGGGCCTACTCCAAAACGGATTTGTTTTTGAAAACCCTTTGCTATGAACGAACAACATGGGGTTGCAACACGACGTAGAAGATCCAAGGGTTTCATTCAGAGCTAGACGATCACGATCACAGGTTAAAATTATGGGTTTTAAAGTTTTAAAGAGGTTAGAATCACGTCGTCGGCCATTTTTGTGAAACATATTTGAAGCCATAGCTTCAGAGCGGGATAATTTTCAATCAGTTCAAATATTCACATAATCTCAAATTCAAACCAAGACATTCAGGGCGGGATAACCTAAAATTCAAGTTGACACTTCAAACGTCAAAGGTGTTCTTTCTTTCAGGTAGGAGACGCTACAGAATTTGGTGCCGTGACCAGGATTTTAGCTTTGTTACGTTGGATATGGTCATGAAACTACAAGTTGGATGCACTTAAAGTTTATAAGAGGATCTGAATTAATCGAGGTACTGTCTGTCATTTTTAAATGACTTTTTAATGAATTTTTACTCTCTTCGTAAAAAAATAGAATCGAATTTTGACGTCAATTTACTCCAATATTGTACATAGTGTTCGAAAAATGTTGATACACTGGACTCTAAAATGATCGCTGCATAAATAACTAATCGAGCTTCTAATTTCTTTTAAACTGGTTGTCAGTTATTAACTGTCCCCAGAATAATTAACTGACAAGTGACAACTGACAACTATCTACTTTTAAAATGTGGCATGAAAAACCTAAATTAATGTTTTGTAGACTTATAGAGAATTAGTTTGCATAGGATTGCATTCAAAAGAAAAAAAAAAAACGATGGGGTTGAAGTAATTTTTAAGAAAAAAATTACTCCCGTATTAATTTAATATTTTCAGATTCTCTTAGCCTCAAATGAAGATTACTCAAAACAAATATACACCTATTTGATATAACGAGTCGTAACATAAAGGTTGTTTACAAACATCACACATCGAAAAACCAACATAATAATTTTGTACACGAGCACACCCTCGATTCCCAGCATTTTCCAGATTAATCCCTAGAACTCTCTTTTGAATAAACTCTCATCACTTTTGACAAACTTTATATAATAATTTTAAGACCCGGCAAATATTTTCATCCAGTTATCGTTTCGCAAATAAGCGAATATGAGATAATTTACCGTTTACGATGAACCCAATTTTCGACTGCACGCCCCAAACGAGTCATATTATTATGGTACTCATACATTTCATGACATAACAAGTCCGGGGTGCATCCTTGTGTGACTCGTTATATGTATAGTAACAAGATCCCGATATCAAGTTCGTCCCCTGTAAATATAAATAAGTCCCGGATTCCATTTCCCCCTTTCTCTTCAGGAGGGGCCGCTCTCCCGGGAGCAATACAGTGTCGTCGCAGAAGGCTCATTCGGTATTCCGCGACAATAAAACTTGATAGAGATTTTCATCTCTGCACAAATTCCAGACAAAATATACAGTTATGACAAATTTAATTCTCGCTATCTTTCCACTTTCTTCGCCGCCGGGCTTCGCTGCCAGCAAAGTCGTCAGATATTTTGTCAAACAAAAAATTCACCGGCTCCCCGAATGTCGTTACGAGGAACGCTTTTTGCCGTTTGTCTTTGTTTCTGTTTTCATTGAAACTGACAAATTCATTTTAATATTTGGAATCGTTGATTTAGATAATTCGTTTATAAAAACGATCGACGTAATTGTTTGGAAATAAGTGTAAAAAATATGGAAGTTTTATGATCAACAACTTTACTAACTGATACTTTTATTTAAAACTACCTTTTTCTGTTTGATCTGTTTGATCCGTTGAACCACGATCATCATCCATTTCATATCTAAGCTAATCTGCAAGGACATCCGGTAATAGTACTAGTACTAGAGTAAGAGAAAGAGAAACAATCGAGAAAAATAGGACCATCAGTTTATACAAGCGCAAAAAATCTGTGGCGTCTGTGGTGATGCTGCTAAATACGCACGTCGTATCAAATAGATAGCAGAATGGACAAAGTAGAAATATCTAGACTGATATCGCTCGTTAGATGACCAGCGGAAAACGACGGGTGCTAAAAAACTAGCCAGATAGCAGAAGATATGGCCCCAAAAAAATGGGCCATAAAATTCTGGATCACTTCCAGTTGAGGTAAGAATGTTCTACTCTCTCAACCTCCCATCAAGGGTTGACTGGTCTAAAAAACTTTTTCCTCGACGGATTCGTTGACTTAGTCCATCAACCTATCTTGGGCTGCGTGTTCAGGCGCAGAAGACTCTTTCCTTGGAATATTTAACTTCGTCCATGTAGGTTCCAGCTACATATTGAGCTTCAGAGGAATTCTTGGTTGGATGAAGGCGTTGATTTTGTCCTGTTCCTACCTCTAGCTGCGAGTTTAGCTGACAATTAGACTTATAGTTGTTAGCTTCGTCCATCCTGCAATAAGTAGCGTCAAGCTAGAGCCACAGGCACTCGATATGGGACAAAGGCGTTGATTTTGTCCAACCACCAACCTCTAGGTTATTGTTGAGTATCGAACTCCATAGTATTCTCTTCCTTGGAACGAAGTTGTTGTTCCTCGACTCAGTTAGCTTGCTAGATGATCAGCTCGAACCGACGGTTGCAAAAAGACTAACCAGACAGCAGAAGATCTAAAAAAAAATCGGTCATAAAATTCTGGATCACTTCCAGTTGAGGTAAAAATTCTAATCTCACAACTTCTCCACAGGGGTTAGGTGGTCTAGAAGAACCTTTTCCTTGACGTTGACTTAGTCCGTCGATCTATCCATGGCTCAGGCCAGTGGGCTCTTTTCTTGGAATGTTTAACTTCGTCCATTTAGCCTCTAGATGTATGTTGAGCTGCAGAGAATTGTGACCTGGTTCTACCTCTAACTGCGTGCTAAGCTGCAGTTCAAGTTGGAATCACAGGAATTCGATCTGGGACGAAGGCGTTAATTTCGCCCAACTCCCAACCTCTAGCTCCTTGTTGAACGTTGAACTCCAGAGTACTTTTCCTTGGACGAAGTTATTGTTTTCGTCCATATTCCAATCTCTTAGTGCATTTTGAGTTTTGGTAGAATATTTTTTGGACTTAGTGTAGGCCTTCGCTCAAGTTGTAACATGTTGAGCTCCAGAGGAACTCTTCGTTGCACAACGGCGTTGATTTTGTCTATTCTCCCACCTGTGGCTACCTCATTTGTGGTCTACATTACTGTTACTCTTTGGAAGAAGTTGCTGACATCGTCTATCCTGCAATATGCAGTTGCATGTTGAAGCCGCAGACACTCTTTCTTGAGCAAAGGTATTGATTTTGTTCCTTATTAAACTCTAGCTGCATTCTGAGTTCCAGAGGAACTCTTCTTTGAACGAAGTTGTAACTGTAGCATCGTCTCTCTTGCAATATTTAGCTGCATGTTGAGGCCACAAAAACTCTTCCTCGGACAAAGAAATTATTTTGTTCATCCTCATCCTCTGGTTGACTGTTGAGCAATGAGCTCCAGGTACTTCATGCTCCTCTAAGTGCTTTTAATTTCGGGTAGGCTTTTTCTCCGACTTAATTATCGACTTCGTCCTCCCTCTATCATGTTAAGCTACAGAGAAGCTCTTAATTGCACAAATGTGTTGATTTTATCCTCTAACCTCGGGCTCTGTCTTGTGATCCAGAGGCTAGAGGTACTATTATTCTTTATAAGAAGTTGTTGATTTCGTCTCTCCTGGAATATGTAGTTGAATTTTGAGGCCACAGGAACTCTTCCTTGGACAAATGACAGTGATTTCCTTCGTTATTAATCTTAGGCTGCCTGTTGAGGTTCAGAGGACTTTTCCTTGGACGATTGAGCTGCCAATAAACTCATCCACGAAAGACAGAGCTGATGCAGCTCGGTCATATCGTCTGGTTACGTGTTGAGCTCTGACATCATGCAATGGTAGTGCTAAAAAACCTTAGAATCAATTTTACGTTCAATCATTCATACATTGTTCTCGCAGTAGTGGGTGTAAAATCCAGAAAGAGATTAAGGGCCTTATACAGTTGAAATTAAAGCTGCTGCAGTAGACTAGAATTTTAATATTGCAATTATTATGAGTATGAAATTCAGCTTTGGGAGTATGAGAGCAATGAGAGTATTGAAATAAGAAAACGAAGTGAAGTTTATGAAATCATAATATCCGGGATCTAACTTTTCATTTCCCGTTGTTTTCATAAGTGAGAATTTTTTGTTAATTTCAATTTTGAGCTAGTAGACTTTACATTTCGGACGACCCCAAGTCACCTCCCGAACCGACTTCCTTGTTCGAGGAAACTTTTTGTTTGTCTCGCACTAAGCACAATGAAAATATTATCGTTTAATTTCCAAAGTGTTACGAAACTTTTCACGGTTAAATGTCAGCCTGGATGAGATACGACCCCATGAAATTACAAGGATGATGCAAATGGGAAACAATGAAAACGCCGACCAGGTTTAATTAAGGAGTTTTTTCATCGTAAAGTTACTCCGGAGTCACCTGTTAATGATACGATGGCCCGTAAAGAAAACAATAACTATTCTTAAAGTGCAACAAATTCCCGTAACTTTGCTACAATTTATAAAATGCTACGAGTGTTCAACTTTGCGATCCTTCAAGAAAAATTATCACATTTGAGCGCATTTAGGGTAAATTTTAAATAATTTGTCTAATGAATAATTTAAGTTCCTAATGGGCGACTTTGGGCGACTTCCCTACCGGGACAACGTCCTTAATGGTCGTCAATCCTGAGGGAGACTTCAGAGGGAACCAGCCTCTGTTGGAAATAAATTTGATATTTGGGGACTGCTAATGGGAACAAATCTCATACTATTAGCTCATACACTTAGACCACCCTTATACTGTATATTTCAGGCCCACTATGTGTAAAAATAGTTTTTTCCTACGACCACTATACAAAACACTACTTTGCGCATTGTTTTTTGTGCGCAAACTAGCAGTTTTCTCACGTATCCAAAACTGTGCGACAAAGTGACATAACGCATAGCCAAAAATCGTTTCCGTACAGTTTTATTGTAAACAATAGTGATGGGCGGTAACTGAGAACTCAACTGTTACTTATTGTTAATGGAATAACTATTCATTTAAAGCTTCAAGGTAATAAAATAAACACAAAGGGGATAACATAGAACCCGACAAGACTATAAAATATACTCATTATTCTCTTGTGGCAGTAATTATTAAAATTTACGAGTTGAATGCTAATAACAGCATTGGTAGCGTTCAAATCAAATTCACGAACGTGAAAATAACTCGCACACCTCTACTAACTTCAATCGACGACGCACAGCGCCTGCGTTGTGTGGAAGTTGCATATCAATGATATACTAACCTCTCTTAAATCATTGTTATTATCTACCAAGTCTCCACGCTCACGTCACTTATTTTTAGTTTATACGGAGTCTAATAATAAATAATAATAATATTGTCGGTAGAATTCAATGATTTAACAGTATACAATAGCAATATTAAAAAGTCATTGGTAGAATTGAAAATAATACCTACCTAGGTAGTCTGAAAAAATAATCTTTAGTTAGGTACCTATCATTATAATGGATTGTGATTCATCTGAATCTGAAGCAGAAAATACACCACCTGAAGTCAGAAAACAAGCAGGTTTGTGTTCTTTGAATTTGCTACCTGTAGTTTCGAGAGAAAAATACGAATCTGCTTATAAACATTTCATAAATTGGAGAAAAGGTCATAAAAGCAGAGCATTGTCAGAAAAAATAATTTATGTGTTAAATTTGTTAAATAATTAATCTGTTAAATTGTGGTCGTAGGAAAAGTACTGTGTGTATCACGTGCGGAAAAGAAATTTCACACTCATGTGAATTGTGACACGAGACTTGACCCACTCTGGAAAGGTTTATCGATCTAGTCTCAATATTGACACTTTTCTGACAAAAGCTTCTGTTTAGATAATTTGAGTGACATGGTTTAGATCTTTTGTAATTTTGGTAAAAAGCAGAAGTGTAAAAATAAAAAGCATCGGCTAGAGGCTATAGCTTGTTCCCAATCAGCACCTCCAGGGAAACTATTCTCTTTTAGTTCTAGCTCCTTTTCTAGCCTGTGGTGTTGAAGCCGCGTGGGAATCTTAACTGCCATTAAGGCTTTATCTTCTACCGTGTGGCAGTAGATCACAATAAGTTGATAGCGATTTCTTCATAAAAAAAAATTTCACCAAGCTTTCAATAAAAGATTGAGGTCCTGGGAAGAAAAATTTATTCCAAAATAATTGTTGCAGACGAAGTTTCCTGGATATGTAATGCAACAAGAAACTCACCATTAATTGAACGAATACAAACTTGAGTTCAACAATTATATTACCAACCATTTGATGAAGTTTACCTAGTTACATAACAACCCTCAATTATCATCCTAAACATTTCGTAACATGCCAAGAATAAATAATTAGATACAAGAGTAAACATACTCAATTAACTCTTCGAAAGACGACTGCCGCAGATTGAAAGGGCAATCGAGGGTGGCAGTTGACAGTCAAGAGAACGTTAATGCATCATGTATTTGTCATAGTGTATCATCAATCCCCCAACATCTTCCACCCTAAAGTGTCTGTGTCTCTAGTCCCAGTCAATGGAAATTATTAAGAGACCTTCCTATATAATAATATAAGTCCTGAGCGTCTGAGGCATTCAATATTGAAGACAATCAACCCAAGTCAACAAATTAATTGGGCATAGGAAGCTCAATTAATGTTAACTAAAGTGTACATAACTGGAGAACGAACAAGCCCACAGGCTACCCGACTTGCCAGGCAACTATCCAGAAAAGCCTCAATCAGTGGCGGCGCAGTAGTTTCTCTTGAACCATTGAGAGACGACGTAAAGCGAGGAATTCAATTTACAGATTTAGCGATGTCGTAAATAAGTGAGTGGTCGCAGCGCTTACCAGTAGTTCCATTAAACTTTGAAGCAGTCTGGTCGTAGACCTGCGATGGGAAACCAAAGAGTTTCATTGCTTTTAGAAAAAGTTTCCTGAAATTCTTGTCTGTTATTAGGATTTTCTATGATTTTTCATCACGTCATACTTCAGTTCAGAATCGTTCATTGCTTTTTCTTTCGTTATCTCATTATTTATTTATTTATTCATCTTTCATTATTTATGGGAGTGCTGCAATTTCAAATTAGATCTGAAAGTTACAAAGCAACTGTATCAGTCTACCTATTATTCCCCCCAAAATTTAACTCTATGACATAAAAATTATGGAATAGTTGAATTATAAAGCTATGAGGTCTGCCACGAATTAAATAAAAAGTGAACACGACGAAGAATGACTGAGATTGAATCCGGGTATGAACTCACAAAACCTGATTGCGAAGTTGTTCTTTCTCCGAATAGTTCACAGGGCGAACTCCACATTCTGGGTGGAGGGGTCGGTTGGTGGGTTACTATTTTTATAATAACTTCTGTTGTTTTTGTACGTCTCGTATTTCCCAATCATTGTTCAGTGTAGATAAAAAAAACACAACGTAGGGTTTTTTCAACTAGAGGACTAGACGATCAGAGCTCAAGTTTCGTTACTGAAATAATTTCGGCCATTTTGTCCAAGTATTTGCCAGGGCAGGAGATCTTAGCATAGACTTTCAGGGCTGTAAATTTAGAATGTCAAACGTAACGTTTTTTATTTATTTTTGTCAAGTTACTAACTCTTTTCTTTTTTTTTCGGACTAGGGAATCTAATGGGCTTAGTTCTACCGGCTCAGGGACTTCTACCGTCTAAACCCGCTACTGGACATTGGAATCACCTACGATGTGATAAACTAAGTGGAATAACAGGATTGCCATGTTGTGATAAACTACCTGGAATGACCGCGTACTGGCATATGATAACTCTAGTCCTCAGGATCGCCACAGATAATCTCGTAATAATATGGGAACTGCTTACTTGATAGTACTCAGATCTCGAGGTCTTAGTACAGAATAGTTTATTGTTTATATCTAAACAAGATAACTTCTCATCGTGATTGTATGATGGTCATTTCTCGGGCAGCAGAGTCACGTAATAATGACGTCATTTTTTAGTCATTTTTGGTCCCCGATGTCATATTACCAAAAAATCACGTGATTATTGTCGTTATTTCTCAGACGTGATGTTCATGACGTCGCTCTTACGTCATTTTTCCGTCATTTTCAGACAATCTGAATATTTGAATCTGACTCTATAAGTTCTACCTTAATGTAAATTATTTTTATATAAAGAAGTCAATTTTAATGCAAACCTCTTGCTTGTACAAAGTGCTTCTATCAATTTCTCATCGGACTTATAAGTGTTGCAACGTCACGCTAGCAAGCTACACCAATCCAACCGGTATTCTTTTGTTATTTCCTTTAGGAGTGCAGTGCTCTCTACAGTGATGTTACTCTCAGACATTAAATATAATTAATAAAAAATATTAATTAACGAATCTTTATGAAGCCCATAATATTACGTCAAATTACGTACGTCCGTAAGACGTCTAAAATCACGTCATTTGTCCGTCATTTCTAAAGTCATAATGACGTTTGGGATGACCAATAAATCACGTCGCCGCGACGTGACTCTGCCGCCTGGGTTCTTCAACAGATTCGAGGTAGCTTTGAAATACATTAGTTACTTTTTACTTTCCTGAATATAAATGTTTAAATTTCTTTTTACAACGTTTTACAAAAAAATTAACCCATCGATTTATGTCTCTATGCTCTCATTAATTTTCATCCCAACCTCTGTGAACTCTCCCACGATTCTCCAGTCTTCCTCCCTTTCCATCATTACCTCGATCACGTTTGTCGAGTGCATTCCCGATCCTATTAGTGTATTTTTTAACAAAAAAATACACTATTGAGGACGACATCACTTTCCAAAAATCACCCAAACTCATCAAATGTCCACCGATCATGACCCCCAGATTACGAAAAAGTGGTTTTCCAAAATTCACCTGCCCACGATATATGTATGTATATATATTTATTTCTCCAAAATCACGATTTTTCGATTTTCAAAACGCTCCTGTAGCTTTATCTTTCAAGATTAGTAAACGAAATTTTCGATTCTTGTGAAGCTTTGGAATGACTTTAGATTTTCGTTGAAAAAATTTCCAAAAGTCACGTTACTTCTACAGGGTGTCCTTTCAAAGTTCCAAAAATCCGGTCCTTGAGGCACGGTTTCTGGCCGCAGTTTTCAATCTAGGGGGCTGAAATTTTCGTGAGAGTAAGATGTCCACAAGGAGTAGTCTGGTATTGCACTTGAGCAAAATCGGCTGAGCCGTTTCAAAATGGCGACCATTTGAATTTTTGGAAAATTTACTATTTTTTGAACCCCTGTATGAGCCAGATGGCAAAAAACTTTAAAATTAAATTAACAGGATTTGAAGAAAATTATTGGAAATTTGAGTTAATGCAATAAAATTAGCATATTTTCCATTAATAAGCCAGTGTCGTGGGTAGGAAAAGGGTAAAAATGTGTAAATTTCTATAACCGTTTATGAGTCCATTTTTGAAGAAGTTGAACCGAAATTTTCCATTTTTTTTTTCTTTAACATATAATTTGATGTCTTAGCTTCAATTCGCCTCGATTAATGTAGCACTTCAAACGAAAACTAAAAAAGTTTTTCGCTTGTGCAAAATTAGCTTACACTTTGATAAAATTATTAACCGATGAAATGGTTCGCAATTTATTTGTTATTTTTTTCACATTCAATTATGAATGGTTCTGAAAATTAGAAAAGCAATCGCAACGACAATTAAATCACCTACATGCAGGTGAAAAAAGTATTCAAATTGGTCTTTTAATAACTAAGATATGTCTAGTTTAAAAAATAAAATGTGTAGGTGTAGTAGGTACCTGACGTACTACATATACCTACGCGATCAGCACTGCAAATTTAAAACGCACCGTGGCTCAGTTGATTACACCCTTGCCTAGTAAACTGTTGATGCGGGTTCGAAACCACGAGAGGATCATTCTTTTTTTTTTGGTAGGTAGGTGGAGTTTTCCCAAAAAAAAAATCGGATTATTTTTCCATTATATTCATTATAAAAAAAATAGGAAGAAAATATTTATTATTGAATCGCATAAAAATACACTATTTCTGCGATTGATGCTTTTTTGCGTTTTTCTCTCCAACTCGATTCCCTCCGCCTCAAAGCGACTGACTCTTTTCTGACCTGCTCTGGCCTTACACTCTTTCTTCCTTACGCGTATTCCGGGAGTCAAGGTCCGTAATTACTGGGGCTCTTAAACGTTGATATGCATCCTCTCGTGCCTGAGTAAATTCTTATCTCAGAAATTTCTATATTTATAGATTTTAAAGCCAAACATGAGAAGTGATGATATTATCGGTGAATTTCTATCAGCTGCACTTAACTTAATGATCTAATGACAGAACAGGCGAGTTTCGTTGTGAATACACAAGCTGCAGGGGAATTCCGAGCTTTGATTATAATGCATGTTCGTAATCACGATGATTATACTTGTAGATCTTATCAAATTACACTGTAACTCCGAGTAACACAGCCTGTCTGAATCCAACAGTCAGACACTTAGCCGGATATCTAAGATCAAGCCCAAGGACCGGGACACAATTGCCCTTACCATTTACCCTCGACTCTGACAGCATCAGGCTGGCACCCCATATGCTCTGATGCCCTGCCGGCACATGTAATAGATTCAGGTCTCGGTATATCGTGTATCTTGTTATCCAAGCTGAGGGACCGCGGAGTCTTGTTGACATGTCATGTAATAAGGCCTCCGTTGATTAGGGTCTAATAATAATAAAGCCGGAGCCGGTTCATGTCTGGAGTAATTTAAACTTGGTTTAAACAAACTTTGTGCGAATTTAGTCATTATGAATTTAGGCGAAGGGCTCGAGAACTTAATGCATATATCCACATTAACGGGGGGAATCAGGCGAGAGTGTGGCGGCTTGTTTCGCCCACCTGAGAGCACTACGTCATAATGCGGAGTTGACTCTTCGGATCTTCCTTTTAAAATAGAATAAGGGAGGAGAATTTCGGTTTATGTAACCAGATACTCTCCAATTACTTTACTTTTAAATTAGTTGAAATGACTACTTTTGGAGACGTTTATTTAGATACCTGAGCAAAATAGTTAAGTTTTGACATATTATTCTCTCCCCATCATCAAACAATATTACCTACCTAAGTGAGGTAATAAATTATGAACCAAAGAAATAGGTAAAAAATTGAAATGAGAAATTCGTCGTCTAGGAATGCTCGGAATATTTGAATTTCACCCAGCCCTTCTACTAGGTTAGTGGGTGCATTGTATTTCTCGGCACATCCCTATGTGGTATTTCGCAGATCCCACCAACAGAGAAGACGCGACACGGCGTGATTCAATTAACTTGGTGACAATGATTTATCCTCTTTATAAACTAGTAAGCCACAGCCCGGGACTTTGGGTGTTTTTTAATGCGGTAAACGTGTAGCAGAAGTGCAAGCGTGGGTGGCTAAACGCTACAGCGAGTCGGTATTATGATAGAGTGTGTCACCTCGTCTCCTTCTCCCGTAGCTGTCTTCCAATCCGGCCGGTGAAATCCGGATTTCACTCACTCGATACCGAAATCCTCTTCCACTTTGTTCTCGATCATATTCGATTCATTTTAACTCGAATTTTCATGATACCTACTGACTGAAAACATTTTCTTTTGCTTGGAGATAAATGAACAACGAACATTGGTTATCATCAGATTAAATTAACAGGCTCGTCGTTCATAAGAGTTCGATACAATTAATCAGACAAGGAAATTGTTCTTCTTCTGGTATTCTCATTTTCTTGGAATTAACTTCTCCACTAAATTACGCGGGAAAACGCACAAAGAAAGACAAATTCAGATATGTATGTCTTTATGGGGGATCTACCTCGTCTCTTTAAGGGAGAAAACAAAGATGGCGCCTGAGTTAACAACGATTAACAGGACGCCCCACAGCTTAACTGCTTAACTGCGGTTTTAAAGACACTTAAAAGACACTTGAATGATATAGTGTTAGGATTTATCCAAAATTGTTCAAGAAGAAACTTTCTTAAGACACGTGATACCACTTCTCTCGCTTGTGATTACGAGTAGGTCCATTTAGAAGATCCTTAAACTAATCTAAGTCATTCCAACAACAAACGCCCTCATTTCCAGGATAATTGGAAGCACAAAATGGATGCCCGGTTGCGGACAGGTGTTAACGTGTGAATAACGGAGGTGTTGCGGAAAGAGGTCGCCCTGTATTGTGATAAAGTGGTTTCGGAAGCGTGGCGCAGCCCCTGACGGGAATGTCATATCATGGTTTGGCTGCATCTGCCCGGCGGTGCCGGAATGCCACCTTTCACTAGCATACCCGCTCTAATGGATATGTGCGGTGACCTGGTTATGGTTTATATGGGCTCACTGGTAGACACTAGAACTAGACAGGTCTGGTTATTAAATTGGTATTTGGATGTTGATTTAATAGAGAATGCTGCTCTTTTGTTTATTGCATAGTAGGTATATCACCGGCTGCACGTACAAAAAAATTAAAGGCTTTGAAATCAGGCTGGGGGAAGGATTATCATCCCCTATCACTTCTCCCTTCATGAAATTTCAAATGCAGATTCACTTTTTAGAGGTTCCCCAAAAAAAGATGAATTAAATCCTTTTTTTTTGTTTCTAGCGTTTTCATTTATTTTTACTTGGTATGCAGCTGACACATTTCAACTCCTAAAGGGTTCATTTTCAGAGTTAAAAGAACACAGAAGAGGCACTTTAACAGTATTATCGACTTGTGAGTCTCAGAATTATCTCCCTTTAACATGAATGGTTAATTCATTGAACGCGGATCCTTTTACCCGCGTATTTTGCTTCTCAATCAGAATCAAAATTATTAAAAAATCCAAAGAATGTAAAGATTTTTCAAACTCTGGAAAGGGCTCAACTTTTAGAGTCAAAACCATCTGTGTGTTCAAATGTCATTTGTCAACTTCCAACGCATGCGTCAATTTTGTCACTGTCATGACCGCGACAAAGAAAAACAGGGTTAAATTCACTTGACTTTACTGTAAGTACCTAGGTGGTTGAAAGGGAAAGAGCTGGCTAGCGTTTCAAATGGGTTGGTTGGGGTTGGCATATTTATCATTTCCCAAGAGGTCAGATCATACAGTTTAACATCTATTTACATTATTTGTCTATCTGTTATATAGGTTATGTCTCATTTTGACGTTGGATGTCCTTTTTGGGATCAAATTTATTTATTTACTCAAACGGAGGTTAATTCGGTAGAACAGCGATCAGCTCTGATTTAATCGATGTTGATATTTCTTGGTATTTATTTATTTTGTCCAGACTGGCGAGTATCAAGTCGATCAGACTTTTCCACTGAAGCTTTATTTACGTGTGTGTTGCTATGTCTCTTCTTTACAGGTACTAAACGGTTACAAAGACTTACGTTAATATGCCATGTTACCATGATATAAGAGATTTAGTTCTCAGGCTTCAACGCACAAGCAATGCTTGTTTATAAACGCAGCTAGGTTTTCTTGGCCATATTATTTCCCAGCTGTCCCCTTTTTAGAATTTGACACTCTCGTTGAATATAAAGGTTGGTTAAGTTAATTTTTCCCTCCAAAAATCGTATTACTCAAAAATAATAATAATAATAATAATATCTCCGTTTCTCCTAATAACGGACCAACTCAAGTATTTTCATGGCGTTTTTAAAATCAAAGTTTAAAGGGGTTAGAATCACGCAGGCCATTTTGTCTTAAACAATCAAAAACTAGAGGTTCAGGGCGGGAGAATTTCAATCAGTTCAAATAATCTCTTAGACTTCAGGACGGGAATTCAATAGTGACATTCATGACAGACAATTGCAGATTTCAAACGATAAATAGGTTCTTCTTTTTAAATTTATTCAGTTAGGCCTCGGTCAGGGACATTTTTATCCAGGAGCCACATTACAGATTTGGTGCGCATGATCCTTATTTAAAAAGGTAAGTTACATTACAGATTGATGCCTCGACCAGGATAAGGTCGTTACATTACACTCTGTAAATTATTTCTAAAAGGTGTAAGCGGTATTTTTCTCTGTCCAAATATTTGACCACATATTCACTAATATGTTTAGATTTGCGCCATTTTTGTTTTCTCCCTTTGTGAGACGAGGTTGATGCCCACGAGAGACCTGCGTCTATCTTCCTTTACGCATTTTCCGACGACACAATGACGAAGTTAATGCTATGAATTCGGTTGTTACTAATAAATAGTTTTTGTAGTGTGGAAAGCAGGCTTTTAGCTTTCTTTTTTATAATTACAATAATTATTGTTTTGATTATTAATTATTAATTAACTGCTGGTTAGAAAATTAAGGATGTATGGTATATTAATAGCAATAAAATTTACATCACTAATAGTATAAGAAGAACGTTTTAATACCTTAAATAATAATACCGTAATAATATTAAAGCCCCCACGAAGGTAATTTGAGGCCCGTATAATCGATATATCTTGCGTTAAAATCCAGGCAACGAAATACCTTTTTCAGTTCACGTAAGGGAAATTTGTGGGCTGATTGTATTTCACAAGGTTCGATAATTAAGATCCTTTGTTAGCTCCAAAGAAGCGGGTTGAGGTTTTCAGGGACTGCGCTGGAACTGAACAAGAAAGCGAGGGGAGACAAGATTTTGAGCCTTTTTTGTTTGTGTAGCGGATCGTTTCTTGTTTCAGTTAATGCATCCTAACTAGGTGGATAATGATACAAAATATGGGCTTGGAGGCGAATCTTTATAGAAATCGCGTTCAGGATTTTATTATAAGAATTTAAAATCATTTTTGAAAGTATTTTGCAATTTTAAAAAATTAGGATAAAAACATTTTCAAGTCTTCGCGTCGTTGTAGGCGAAGTTGGAAAAAAAACTGGCTTCATTTTGTGTCTTTTTTACATCACTAGAGATCTATTAGTACGAAAAAGGCAGTGAAGTTTATGCAAATACGCTCAACAATCAATCCCTTAGATAGAACGACATAGGGTATCTGTATTACCGACACTGACGCTTACTAGGATATAGCGCATTTACTCATTGACGTTTTACGCTTATTTGACATGCAGATGTTTAAACAGCTGGATGTCATGTTTTTGAGGTCATAGGCGTAGATCGTAAGTGCAAAAAGCAAAGTTTAAAAAAGAAACAATATATTAACACGTTTATCTCCTTTCAGCGGGTAAGAAGCTGCGTAGACTTATTTAGTATCATTTTCACTTGGATATCTTAAGCAGCAGTGTTTGAGAAAAAGGGTCTTACCTGTCACATAGACAACAGAGTGATATCAATCTCAATAAGAATTTCCCATACTGATCCTCTTAAAAATATGGTTCAAATATGCACCTCTGAGGTCAGAAAAAGCTTACCATTGTTACTATAAGCGGACTTAATAACAAATTATGTGATTTTTTAGACAGTTGTGCACTCGTGAAAAAATTTACGTGTTTTGAAGTCAATATGACATTCCAAAATTTTTCCAACTTTTTGAGCTACCGAGCATGCTCTACCCTAATAAGAGTAAGTGTCGGTAATGCAGATACCCTACAACGACAAGTTTTACAGCGCCCTCATGCGACAATGGGTGTCACTTATTGGTCTATTGTCATGCGTTTAATTACGTTTGCGAGTTTTGTTTTCAGTGTTGATATTAAAAACTCCCGCCACGGTTCACCAAACATTCCTTTTAGTGTCACCCACATAAGCTTGGGGTCGCTGCTGAAGTTGTTGTCAATCAAGACAATGAATTAAGATTACTTTACTAGGACAAGTAACGATCGCAGGACCCTTTGTATTTTCCTCTACAATTTTTTTTTGTCATCTGTCTCACTACACGCACAGCACTTCCTGACCATGTTTGTGGTTAAACTTGAACTCGGGGACAAAAAACACACTATTCAGGTTTCAGTACCACAAATTTATTTGCAAAAAACTACACTTTATCTGCAATTCATCACTGATACACAACTTCAATAATATTCGCAAATTCACCTGAAATCACCGTGTCTTAGACGAACCGGTCTTGATAAGCAATATTTGAGTTTAGGCCTAGAAGTAACAGTAGCACAACTCGGCGGCCGCCCCAGAAACTGAAACCACCGCCTGGCGATTGTGTCACTTGAGAGCGGCCAGTGTGTACACCGTAACCTGTCTACATCGTCGATGCGATTAATATTCCAATTTTAATTAAACAGCATTGATGAACAACAGATTAGGATTATACGTGCGTTCTGCAATTAGGATTCACTATTTAGCATTCTAGATGTGAAATTTTTATTACAGCATGGCTAACACAAACTACTTCGAGTTGGACTAGTGGCATTACGAAGTTGGTCAGAATTTCTAGTTACATATAATGAAGACTTTTAATATCAAATCGAAATCAAATATCACCCTGTGTGAATCCCATCAAATAATCCATACGCACAGAACTCGTTGCTTGTACACTAACCTAATCCAACAAATTAACAGTTCCCGTTTTAATCGAATCGCTCTAACATTATTGTGATTCGTCGGGCCGTGACGGGGGCTCGGCTGTCGAACATTAATTGCCGCGACTGACAGATGAGCCCCGAATGTTAATTAAAGGTATCTCTGAAGGAGGCTAACAAATCGCTACACCGCGTGAATCAAATCACCCTTCCAACCGTCCTGATCCCAACTCTCCCTCTGTTATTGGATTTCCGAAGTTGACGTACGCAATTCTCAATCCGTTATTTCTACACCTACCGAGCCTCTCTCTTGAAACACTCTGTTTATATTCTACTGCGTGAAAGTTTTGGCGCAATGCTTGTACCTACGTGATTAAGTGGAACTTTTGGTTTGCTACTGGTCTTAGAAGTTTCCCACTCTTCTCTGGATAGATACGTTTTATAACCTTATACGAAAGAAAGCAGAAGAAGTAGTAATTTTATAATTTAGAAACAAAATGGCACATTTTGGAGATTGCATATAAGCTTGACTGAAATCATAATACCAGAAATTTCGAGGCGAGAATATTAATCAAGTTCCAGAGGGATGTCATTATTGGAAGCGTCTAGCCTCAATATAGACGATAAAGATGGAGGCAGCTTTTAGAAGGTGTTTCTTAGGATTGTGTAAATAGTTATTTTCATTTATTAAATAAACGTTAAGACACTTTACTCTGTTGTTTCAAATGACTTTTCCTCAAGTTCTACCCTACGATGATAGGTAAGACTCCGGAGCGCAATTTTCTGAATAGACAACTTCAAATGAAGAGCCCGAAGCAACCAATAATATTAAACAGGTAATTTGAAACGTAATTAACTTCCACTCGGTTCGTCACTTCATTACAGGTTGAATTTTAGATTATTTACTGTTTACCCACTAAATATACCAACTAAACAAACTAATGTTCAGTGGTATGATGACGCCCACAAAAGGGTAATGTTATAGCCGTAATATATCCAGCAAAACGGGTAATATTATGCAATACACTAGAGGACTAGTCATGGTATCATTAATTTATTACTTTAATCTCTCACGTTTATACCAGTTGTACAGTTGAGTTAACCCATGTGGGGGAATTTACACTCGGAGTTTAGCTCCACTTCACGTACAAACGAAAGGAGCTAAACTATTCATCAAGCAAATACAGATTTTTGTACTTTTTATTAAAAAAGATGTACTCATATCTCTTACACATGTGCTAATCACGACGTATTTTCTATTACCTAGGATCTAGGTTGGGTAAAGATATTTGGTGCCGTGACCAGGATGAACTGTAAATAATTGGTCATGTGCGGATGTGAGATTTTAAAAGTTTCCATGTGCATGCAAAACATGAGGCAGCTCTATTAAATTAAAAAAAAAAAAGATACTGTGGGATCCGACCACTGGAAACCCAACTGGATGTTTAGGGTAAGGGACTGGAGGAAGGGTTAAGAAGAGAGGTATTTGAACCAAGATCGTAGAGCCGGGAAGATTTATGCTATAGAAAGAGATAAGTTGGAATGGAAAAGTTATTTGTACAATATGATGCCGAGACGATCATTCAAGGGACCAAGGAACCTTCAGATTATTCAAGGGAAAGGAAAATATTTATGAAAACATCAAGAACATCACGGAAAACCTTCCACTCCGATAGAAAGTAAAAAGCGTCAAACAACGGAGGACAAAAGAAGTTAATATCCAACACCTATGATACGCTGTTTTAACTGTAGTGAAAAAGGTCATAGATGAAACGACTGCATGAACAAAGAAAATGGTGCAAAATGCTTCAAGTGCAATAACTTTGGGCACAAGTCAAGGAAGTGTCAGTGAACGACTTGACAGAAAGACGTGATTGACAGACTCCAAGATGCAAAATGGTACTCGACAATCACCATCAAGAATGACTTCTTCCATGTTTCTGTTTGCGAGAAAACTAGGAAAAGCACTTAATTTATAAGTCACCGTTGACAGTGACAATTTAAACGTGTACTTTTGGTTTGTGCAATTCATTGTAAATATTATGTACCTAAGTACAGCATTTTCCGACAGCTGATTAATCACAACTAGCTTTAACATATACAGATGATGTGGTGATCCCAGCGAAAGAGAAGAATGAAGCAGTTCAAAAATTAAGACTAATTGACCTGTTCGGACTTTTGGTCTGGTTTGCTTTGCAGATGAACTTTCGAAAGCAACTATTTCACTATTTGAAAGCTACCAATTTGACGAGTAAATTCGAAGAATGCATCAATAATTGCTTTAAATACACCATCTTCAACAGTAAAGCACGTAAACAAGAAGGATTTCTTTCTCCCTGTTAAAAAAAAGAAATTGTTACATCAAGTAAAAAGGCGATTAAAAAGAATTAATATTTTTTGTTTTCGTTTTCATGCAAGTAAACATGTAGGCTGACGCTAGAGATTCGACCGTGAGATTTTAAGGAGACACCGGTGCTCTGTGTGAGGTCCTTGTGACTGCAAGGAAGGTGAAGGGTGGGAGGAGTTAGTTTAGTAAAGAAGAGAACCTCTAATGCGAGACATCTTGTCCAGTTTATTATTAATATTATTTATAGGTAATCACCCTATTTTCGTGTAATTAAAACAAAGTATTCATTACTCCGCGCAGTCAGAATTAGTGAATATCAGTACGGTAATAGTAAACCTATTATTAATACTCACCAAAAGTATTTTGTAGATTTAATAGTCTCTAGTTAAGCGACTAGTGCATTAGTTAATTATCTGCTACCTACATTCAAATATTTGTACCTTTCTACTTGAGTGGGAACCCTGCAGACATCATTACTTAATCATTTATCGTCACACTTTCAGCTAGCTATCCGCTGTGCAAAGAACCGTGATAACGCAGTAAGAACTGTTTTATTTAAAAATTGGATTACCCAAAAAGGGTGTCCCAGTTTTTCTCAGTGAACTCTTCTCTTTACTGTTAAATAAATTGTTTCTTCTGATTTTACTACAGCATAAGTTAAAATTGTTTCTTTCAGGAGTAACGGGAGGCTTGGCCACTCATACCGTACTTATTTCGTGTAAATATTCTGTTGCCTTATTAAATATTTATGAATTTACTTGGCACGGGGATCATTTAAACCATCATTTGATAATTCATTGCAGTCCCCGTGTCAGTACAGCCTATAATGTCAACCAGTGTTTTTGCTGTGGAATCATCGTCAAAATGTGACAACGCCCGAGAGTCATAAATGGCCGAGTGTGAGATCCGCGCCACTGGCAACCCAACTGGATGTTGATGGTAAGAGACGGGAAGAAGGGCCAAGAGGAGAGACAGTTCAACCGAGATAACACGTTATATTATCCTTTGTGTAAAGATCTTTTTATTTATTAATTCTCTGTTTCATTTTATCATTTATATACCTTGCAACGGGATTTTTCTGTGGGTACCGGTGAGCTCCCAGGAATGGATAATTGCCCCTTTGTACCCGTGACAAGTCGATTAAAATTGTTATGGTTTATTTACAAAAGAAGTATATTTACAATAAAACGATCTAGTACTATTATTCATATGACTGATCTTAGGGTTGCTCCGTCCTCTGTGATAGAAAGGGGACGGTCCTCGTTCTGGGGAGTGACCGGATTGGCTTCAGATAACCGCGTCGAAGGCGGCCTCGTTTACCATTGGCCTTTCCGGTACTGCTGCTGCTGGTATCCTCGCTGCTCGCCGCTCACCATCAGTAATGCCGCCGCTGTCGCACGGTCTGTGCTGTCCCCGACCGTATGCAAGATACGCGTCTCGGGGCCGTCCGGGCGATGACCTTCGTCGGCAGGCGCTCTCTGAAACAAAAGCCGCTCCCGATGCCTCAATACGACCTCGGGACGGCTGTTACTGGATCCGGCCCTCAATACAGGCCGGGTAGGGACTGAAGGGATCAGCCGGTACCTCAATACAGCGCCGGTTGATTCCCTATTCTGATCGGTCGCCGGCCGGAGTTCACTTCACTCTGGTCGCGCTTCCGACGCCGGGTTACGGTTTGGTCAACTCAGTTCATCGACCCACCGTGTCCGGCTACATATACTGTATGGAGCACTCACTACATGCCCCAGCTGATCTCCGAGCTCAATTCACCCAGGAGAGAGAGTTGTTCGCAAGTCAATTTCTCACGATGTACTTTACCGAGTCTTCAGTTGGTGCTCTTTATATAGCCGGTGCTGGTGGAGATAACCTGCTAATCACTGTTGTAAAAACTGTATCATTCCAGATAAACCCCTCTAAGAATGAAATAAATAATAATTATCAACGAAAGCCTCGGATTTCGTTACAACCTATATCATTATAATTTAACGGTGTTTTATGAAGGCCTCATAGTCAAATCCTAGAGAAATCTAATTCCAATTTGCAACTGCATTATGAATTTGTGTTATAATGACAATTTGAAGCCGTCCCAGGACTTAAACAGGACACAGGACTCGGTGCTTATTGACGGTTATTTTCTACAACAATGTTGGAAGAAGAGGTTATAAACGGGCTGATTAGAGTGAAATTAAATTTAGCTCATCTCTCTTAACGTGTGTTAAACCCATATTTTGTAACATAGAGACGAGGTTACGGCGCAGACTTTTGGTGCCGTGACTAGGACTTACTGTATATTTGCCCTGTGCAGATCTGAGATTTTAAAGGAGCCGTCCAAAACATACAAAAAGGCTACCCAAAAAGGGTGTTCCAGTTTTTCTCAGTGAACTCTTATTTTGACTGCTAAATAAAGTGTTTCTTCTGATTTTAAATCAGTTAAAATTAGACATAAGTTATTGTTGTTTTCAGGAGTAACGGGAGGCTTGGCCACTCATACCGTACTTATTTCGTATAAATATTCTGTTGCCTTATTAAATATTTATGAAATTACTTGGCACGGGGATTATTAAAATCATCATTTGATTCATCGTAGTCCCCGTGTCAGTACAGCCTATAATGTCAACCAGTGTTTTTGCTGTGGAGTCATCGTCAAAATGTGATAACGGCCCGAGATCCGAGAGTCAGAAATGGCCGAGTGTAAGATCCGCGTCACTGGAAACCCAACTGGATGTTGATGGTAACAGACGGGAAGAATGGTCAAGAGGAAAGGCAGCTCAACCGAGATAACACGCACAGGTTACGGCGCAGACTTTTGGTGCCGTGACTAGTATTTTCTGTATATTTGCCTTGTGCAGATTTGAGATTTCAACGTATGTTTAGGATCTAAAAAATTTGAAAAATATGTCACTTTTGATTGGATTTAACTTGTTAGATAAGTTGCAGACCGATAATCGAGTTTAAGAATTAACTAAGTTAGAATTAAGTGAAAAATGGAAATACTGAAGAGCTTTATTTTAAAATTGCATTGTTTCTGTTTGTTCTATTTGAATATTGTTAAAAACAAGAAACGCAGATAAAACTTACCCTATCAATGACACAACTACTTTATTGTGCTTCCACCACTCGTAGTAGCAGGAAAGCCAGTGAAAGCGCGAGTTAGAGTGAAAAAACTGTAAGACTTTAACAAGAGTTGCCGATGAAACGTGAACCTTTCACAAACAGTTGTATCATCAAAAGAAAAGTTATAAAACATCTAAATGCTTTTTCAGAAAAAAACCTCCACTCGTATGAACAGGAATGTCCTTTTTTCTCTATCCTAATCTCGTTATTTAGAGTTTAAGAGCTTTTAAAAATTCAATACGGTAGTAATTCCCTTTATGTCAGACTCATGCGGATTGTCGACTGAAACATGAAACATGAAGTTTTCGTGTGAGAGGCAGCGGGCAAATCAGATTTCACGATTCAGAGAAAAGCGTTTCTATAAAATACGCTCAGATACGTTTATTTTTTTGCCTATAATCCATCAAATCGTAGATTCAGTTGTATAATATACCTCACTTCATATCTCACTGGTTAAAGTATTATAGAGGTTGAAAGCAAAACGTTCCTCGTTTCTGCATGATTACTACAATGAGTGGGGGATTCGATATTTCCTGCAGTGACTGATTGGTCCGTTCAATATATTGTCTAGCTGAAGCATATTGTTGGAAACGTTTGAATGCAGATTAAAGGTAGGATAAAAAATTTGCATGTCATTTCATCATTATTCCTGCTCGCTGTTAAGCGACATCGAGTTGAAAACTCTTCAAACGATACCAGGATATGATTTCGGGAGTACAATCGTCGAGTTTGACAATAGTATTTATCGATACGTCGTGTGTTCCAAATATTCTGGAAACAAAGACTGGCACCTATGTAAAATTTAAATCGGAATTGTCTAGATCGATTAATATCACTGCCAGGAATGGTAGAGGTAGCGAATTCAATTTCAGGAAAAAAAATGTAATTATTGTTCTTCGTTATGCGCATATCTAGACGTAAAACCATTTATTCTTGTATACAGAATAATGAATCCCAGATGTATACATGAAATAATTGAATAAGTCTAAACCATTTAAATTGAATATAAATCAATGGACAATTATCAAAAATAAGATATTGCCGCTTTCCATTTTCAACTGCGATGCTTCTTCATGCAGTAGTTTAGTTAGCTAGACTCCTCCACTGAGACCAGCTTGGTCTATTGAGACTCACACCTAAGCCTTTTACATCCGTTCCAGCTTGCCACTGCTTTTTACGAAGCAAATCGCCTTAGAGGACGTGAATGTCTTCAGGTCACCTGGATAGAGATATTTCCTTCCGAATCTTGAGTGTCTGGTTCTTCCCAGTGCGGGGTAGTTACATAAAACATTTTCTGCTGTTTCTTCATCCTCCAAACACAGGTAACACTCTGCGTTATCAGTTAGACCCATCCTGTGTAACTGGTGGTTCACTTTACAGTGCCCTGTCACTTTACAAACCTATGACGGCCCAAGGTATGTCCTTATGAACTCTGATAGTTTCTTAGCTCTGGTATTCAGAAGAAGTCAATCCTGGTAGACTTTGCCAGTACCGCCTTATTTTTCTCTGCCAAGGTGTTTGCTGCATGTTGTTCTAGGGATATTTGAAGATATGCCGACAACCGGTGCTGGTACTGCCGGTCCTGTAAATTTGGATTCGTTTCCTATTCTGGCCAGAGATGTGGTCATTTGGTTCTCTCCAAAGCCTGAGTGACCTGGAATCCAGACCAGAGATAAGTTATTGTTTTTAGCTACTGCATTAGAGTGATGTTTGATACTTCCATATCAGTTGGGAGTTGCACTGGACGAAGTAAAAGGCTTTGAGAGTCACTTGACTGTCGGAGAAGATTTAGGATGTTTTCCAGCATCTGTGCACAGAGTACGATGGCATACATTTCTGCTTGAAATAGAGTTGCATGATGATCCAGACTCGAAAAACGGTGTTTTATGCCCCCGCCGTTCCCGAGTCTTGGAACCGTCGGTGTACGATGTGAGGTCTGCTTTGAGGAGGTCATTTGTGTCGCACTGCCATTCGCCTAGAATGTCGTCCAATAGTCTGGTCCACTCCATTGGTGAGTTTGATACCACCTGTAACAGTATGTATGTTGTCCATCTAGTCTCTCTTTCCAAGTATAGGTAGAGAGGAGGTAGAAGAAGAGAAGAAGCTATAGAAGGATTTCTATAGCTGCCGACGGTTTGGTGCTCATTGCTCTACTAATCGCTAAACTTGCCAGTCTTTGTAGACTTGAAAGCTTCATTTTGGACAAGACTTGTAAGCCTTTGGACCACAAAGCTATACATAGCCATATGCGATCATTGGTCTATTAACCATTAGGTACATATTCTAGTGTATTTGCTTTGGACCAATGGCCCGAAGTCCTTCCACAGATCTTTTTAAAACTCCATAAAGAGAGTTTTGCTCTGGTGATGATATTTTCCAGCTGGTTATTCCACAGCAGATTTCTATCAAGGATAACACCCAAATGTTTAGCTTCTTCTGCAAATGGTATAATTTCTCCTACTTTCAACCTTCTTCTTCTGGTAAATGCCGCTATAACAGTTTTGCGAGGGTTAACAAACATCTGGTTCCCTCTCACACCACTGATAGGTGATTTTTGAAACTTCTTGAAGATGCCAAACCTGAATTTATGAGAGACCTGGGAGCCCTCTTCTGAAGAAGAAGAACATAGGCTACATGAATATAAAAATGTCCATAATATGCAGAAAGAAGAATATTATGAGAGACATAAGGTTAGAGTTGTCTCAAAAGGAAACAAGAGCTAGCGAGTCGGTTGCATAAGAGTTCGGTGTGAGCAGTCCATTTTAGGTTTTGGTAGAAGTGAAACCCCAAAATTTCACGAGTTCTCTGGGCTTAATCTGGGAATTATCATTAGGGATGTCAGGCAAAGATGGTAGACGTGATCCGGAAGAATGAAAATCTTTCAGCTCAGTTTTTGCTAAGTTCAGTGAGCCATGTAGATGCTTTTGGATGTTGTTTTGGGACCCAAGTCGTTGATGAAAATAAGGAATAGAAGTTGACCAAGGACACTGCCCTGTGGAACTCCAGACGAGACTGGACCAAAAAGGGATCTGGTCACTCGTCCACCCGATCCAGTCAATTCCACTGCCTGCAAGGAGCTGGAGAACCAGGCAGAACCAATCCGCATACTTCTAGAGTCTCCAGTCTCAGAAAGAGGCATTCATGGCACACACACAATCGAATGCTTTTGAAAGGTCCAAAAGCCACCAATATCTTGCGGATGTTGTAGTGAGCTGTGAGACGTAGTGAGAGATATTCGTTTTTTTTTGAGAATTTTATCCATGTAAACCCATTAGCCTGAGATAAGCAATTGACGCAGAAAATAAGAGTTTAATGTTCTAGCTGAGCCGAGTTAAGACAGATAGTTAAATAATTATTTCACGGGCACCAGATGAACCAGAGAAGTCGCGGTAGATCTGTTTCTCAAGAAAAGCTGGGAATCAGACAGAGCCTGAGTCTTTTCAAGAAAGTGAGAAAGTTCTTGTCAATCTTTTCTAACGATGATAAGCCCCTAGGACAATCAGGTAGGGAAATAAAGGACGATCAATAAATACAGAAAATGTAATCATCTAACTAGAAATCTCGAGGATTCCGTTGATTTTGTTTTGTAACGAAATCCGAGGCTTTCGTTGATAATTATTATTTATTTCATTCTTAGAGGGGTTTATCTGGAATGATACAGTTTTTACGACAGTAATTAGCAGGTTATCTCCACCAGCACCGGCTATACATATAAAAAGCACCAGCTGAAGACTCGATAGAGTGCATCGTGAGGAATTGACTGGCGAACAACTCTCTCTCCTAGGTGAATTGAGCCCGGAGATCAGCTGGGGCATGTAGTGAGTGCCCCATACAGTATACATAGCCGGATACAGTAGGTCGATGAACTGAGTTGACCGAACCGTAACCCGGAATCGGAAGCGCGACCAGAGTGAAGTGAGCTCTGGCCGGCGACCGATCAGAATAGGTAATCAACCGGAACTGCATTGAGGTTCCGGCAGATCCCTTCATTCCCTACCCGGCCTGTATTGAGGGCCGGATCCAGTAACAGCCGTCCCGAGGTCGTAGTGAGGCATCGGGAGCGGCTTTTTGTTTCAGAGAGCGCCTGCCAACGAAGGTAATCGCCCGGAGGGCCCCGAGACGCGTATTTTGCATACGGTCGGGGACAGCGCAGATCGTGCGGCGGCGGTGGATTTACTGATGGTGAGCGGCGAGCAGCGAGGACACCAGCAGTACCGGAAAGGCCAATGGTAAACGAGGCCGCCTTCGACGCGGTTATCTGTAGCCAATCCGGTCACTATCCAGAACGAGGGCCACACCCTTTCTCTCACTCAGAGGATGGAGCAACCCTAGGATCAGTTGTATGGATAATAGTACTAGATCGATTTATTGTAAATATACTTCTTTTGCAAATAAACCCTAACTATTTAATCGACTTGTCACGGGTACAAAGGGGCAAATATCCATTCCTGGGAACTCACATCTACCCACAGAAAAATCCCGTTAGAGTTTAATTTGGTTTATTTCTGATGGTGTGAGGATGCAAATGTATCAAGAAAACTGCAATGCAGTCAATTTAATAAACTTTGGTACTACTCAAACTACACTGGGGATTCATCTAAGAAAACCTAAAAGTCACAACGGAGAAAGATTAATAGGCGGCGACATGGATTAATCTTGCGAGGCTTACAGTTATGGAACAGATGAACAAGCAGAGAAAGAGGATCTGGGTACATAGTGGAAGTTTCAAGACATGGTTTAAACGTGCCTTAATAAATGTATCGATCTGAAGTTTGCCCCGTATGCTGTGCTTGGTTACGTCCAATCGTATATCCAAGAGGAAGAGATAGCAAAACAAACACCTGGCGTATTCCTTCAGATATAATGGTTTTTATCGTTCCTTGTATCAAGATCTGGAAGTTAGATCAATAAATTTGCTCAACTTTAGTTTATTCACTCCGGCATGTCGTTGCGGTTCCTTTATTCGATTTACTTGGTGTAAATGTTTGCCATGTCGTTAGTTAAAGAGTCTTCGGATATTTGGAGTGTAAAGTTTTGATGAAGTTTTATTTGAACCCGTTACTTTTTTTAAAGTTTAACCCTTTGAAATTATGGGTGAATAACTTTTTATGGGTAACCTATAACAGTTTCTGATGTTACTTTTGAAATAATTGGGACATTTTTCTTGAATAAACAAACCTTTTAGAGTTTTACTGGAGTTATTTGAATTGGGAATGGGATTTGTATCTTCAAAAATATTCCTTTGGATCTCTTCTCGTAGGTAATATATACAATTTCTTATGAAGTCCTTCATTTTGCAGAATGCTCAAATAAGGTGCATTAGTCTGATATAGGATTATGTCAAAAGCTCCGTCGAGTTCTTTGCACATTTCCCAGAAGCATTTGGTCTGAAATCAGGACTTTGAATATTCCTAAGCTCAGTGTAATAGAAAGATTACGTTTTGTTAATTCTGCGTCCTCAAAATCCATTATTGTGGAAGCGTTTCTGTTATCATCATCGTTAATTACATTTAAGTTTCTTGTTGTTGTCGAATTCGCTCGAACGAGTGGTTGGTTCTGGAATAACTTTTCATCCTTTTAAGACTGTTTGCGACAACTTAGAGAGTACAACTACACAAAAACCTCACAAATAAAAGTATCCTCCAGCTTTGCATTCTTGCTAACTTGAAACTAGTGTCGCCTGAAGCGGGCCTTGCTATTCATTCGAGTGCGCTTGCAAATAAAAAACAAATGCAAACAAAATACAACAGGCACCACCTTGTACTGACATCTCATGATTACATATTAAGGATCGGCTACATTTCTAAACTAGACATTGGAGAACAAGAAACCTATTTCTGATCACTGTTCATTTCTTTTTCACTTCCTTGCACAATTATTGTCTTTCATTATTATTTCATTATTACTGTGAGCTCGATATAATATGTACATTTTTATTCTTCTATTTCTATATGTATAGTTTTATATTTTTGAATTCTGGACCGGAATAAAATACCCTGTGACCCTGTGACATGAAAAAAAACGAAAAAAATATATAGCCGGACTCAAAGGAGCGCTCGGGGTGAAGTAATGATTCACACCGTGGCCCAATTATTCCGGTTCAGTGTATCTCCATATCCCTCCGTCTAGCCCACTGTAGGTACTGACTCATAGCATTGGATTTGCAAAACGAAATCACAACCAATATTTTGGACGAGCAGTGATCGCCCATAATGCGGTGTTGATTTTCCTCGAGCCCGACCCCGGGGATCCTAGTAATATCCTGGTGGGAAATTTTAAATTTTAAATGTTCTCTAATAAATTTCGTGAGAGCGAACCCCTCCTTGCATGTAAATAAAACAGAAATCATCTATAGTCTCAAAGAGGGGATCCTAAATTTTAACGTTTTGCCAATAATAATATTTTTAATTTGAAGAACCGAAATACCAGCAAATCCGTAAGTTCTAAATTCATATTGTTCGGAAAATCTACTCCACCAATTTATTAGTACCTAAATCTTAACCAAGAGAATTAGTATTTCCGCTAAACAATTTGGACATTTTAACGCCCTGTATTCAATTATCTCTTACAGCTTATCGATAAGAAACCTGCTCCGCGAATGATGGTGAACTTCAACTAGAGAAGAAGCAGCCAGCCGCAAGGAGTTTTGCATCAAAGCTTTATTGAAACGCGATACCCGTATCACCATCCCGAGTCTTTAAGGCGCATGCCATTGAACATTACTAACTCATGATTGCAAACCTTGAACGCCATTCATACAAAGTTATGGAGAGATTATCGAACATATTTAAGTAGTAAGAACTCTCTCCTGGTGAAGTTGAAGAGACTTCGGCTGGCTGGGCAAACCTGAGCTGGATGAGTTCATTGATTGTCTTGCATCTTTCTAGCGTAAAAAAATTGGTGACCAAGTCCTGGATAAGACTCACGTTTGTCACCAACAACAGGTACCCGAACAGGGACCTTCTTCCAAATTAATATTTCACTTTTTTGATAGGTAAAAATTTCTGGCCATTCTTAGGAACATTGATTTGGAAGATATTGGACAGGTGACACAGTAACAAAAAGTAAATCTCTTATTCTGAGAAAGTGCCTTTCTAATGCATTTCAATCTTTACGGATTACACTTTTTCAATCTGCGAATATAAGACATCAGGAAATACTAGACCTACCGTCCAAACAGCTGACACTGCAAGAATGTGTTTGGATATGGCGGACACATCGTATCCGTTATTCAAACCAATAATATGATGCACAGAACTAATAAAGAGTAAATCCGTGAATGTTTAAACTACAAGAAGTATCTATTAAATGTTTCAAAGAGGCATTTTATATCGTGTTCAATAAAACCGTCAATTGGCGTTTTACAATCGAATATTTTAGTTACCAATTGAAATGGATCGCACCTAGGTAGGATGATAAAGAAATTATTTCCATCTCCCTCATTAAATCAGCCCAAATCGAAAAAGCAAATAGTGCAAGAATAGGTACGTAAATACCTAAAGGTAAAATTGTTAGGAAATTAAAACGCAGCCACCCGCCGTTACATCAAGTAAGCGATCCCTGCCAGCACATTAAATATTCAGAAAAATAGAAATCGCTCTAGCACTAGCTGGTCACATTCCAGCACGGAACAGCAAAAGAGCGGCCACCGCAAGGGTAAATAAATATTGCCAGATGCCTTAATAAATGCGCCTCGCGCCGATTGAAAGGATGAGCTGACCTACATACAAGACCGGGTGAAAAGATTTGTGAAATCGTAAATTAAACAATAACTCCTTGCAAAAACAATAGTAAGTCGCTAGGTATTCCACCCACGATAATGAAAATTTCACCAATCGATAAAGCGAAAAAACAAACGACCATAGCCAAAAGTTTATCCCGATCCCGAAATAGCAAGCAGATGAAAACGCGAGATGAAAGTTAAGCCGGTGTAATTATAATAGGTCGAAACAATGAAAAGACGGCAACGCGTCGGCCGATTTGAAGGAAAATTTAGGTAGTTGAAGTTCAGGACAATTCAGTAAGGTAGCCGCGAGGTCAACTCGCTAAGTCTCGTGATTAGGGAGATATGATAAGAAACAGAGACGAGAAATCAGAGTGCCAATGAGGTACATTGTGCTTGTCGTGTTTAGAAAGCGGCCCACCGCTTCTATAAAAGCAGACGTTTTAACACAGCTCAAGACAGATGAAGATCAGCTTACAAGCAGGTCGCATCTGACTCCTTAACCCTTTAGTCATTGTCCAGAGATGGCATATTGTGAACTCCAGGCAACGACTTCTTCTTAACCAGCAGTTCGGCCAGAGACGACTTATGTGAACTCCAGCCGAATTGTCCTTCTTCAACCTGAGAATTTCAATTTCTAATTTAGTTAGGATAAAATAGCACCCAAACAAACTTCTAATCACAATTCTTACCCAGTGATTCGGCCAGAGATGACTTTGTGTGAATTCCAGCCGAATTTACTTCCTTAAAACCAATCCATCGATAAATTGATTAGGGTGGACCTCATTTTAACAAATTAACGGCCACATAAGGAGTCAAAAACCGATTCACCAAATCCACGAGCGCAGATCCCATTTTAAATCAAGTAAAATAATCAGCTAGGAATTAGGTATCATCAGCAGCAAATACCTAGTAGGTACCTACTCAGTCACGTTAACCAATAAAGAGTCCGCGGCATGAAGCAATCCCTCAACAACAAATAATTTATGAATAGGAAATTGAGATAGAGCTAGGAAGAAAATGAACCCAGGTCAGGAATAAAATAACCTGTGAATAATAATTAAAGCGGCACGTTATTAGGAATAAACCAAGTTAGGTCGGAAATAGACATACTTCAACAAATAATTACAAATTCACGTATAGGAAATCGAGAAAGAGCTAGGAGGAACATAAACCCAGGTCAGGGATTAAATAAAACGGCCAATGATTAGAAATAATTCAGTCATCCTATTTTTCCAAGAGTCCGAGTTTATTTAGTGCAGATGGAGCATCAAACGAATATTAGGCAATAAATGTCCCTTTAAATTATACGACTTTAATAAAGTGAAAGTTAGCAATTCCTCTCATTGTATGGCACCGTGAATGAAGCGGAGCACCCCCAGATATAAAACAGAACAGGGTTGCCAGATGTAGCACCTGCTACTCGCATACGTTATCAGGAAATACCAGTTCCATTGCAATAACCGATTAGGATTCATGATAGGTACTCGATTACCACACGTTGGGGGAGGCATTCATCTCGATGTCCAGATGGAGACCTCGGGGAGCCGGAGTGGTTGTCTTCTTTAATTAATTCAAGCGGTTGCTTGAAATGAAATCAAAGAAAATAGGAAAAGGAAATTAGGCAAAGAAAATCGTTGAGTAGGTAATCAGACAGACATTCCCGCAATATACCGGGTAGTCTGTAACCAAAACAAAAACAAGTGAAATAATAAGAAAGCACAGGTGTGCAAAAGAGTGGAATCCGAAATCGATTGGAGTTTGAAAAATGCATGAAAGGGATTCATCATTCGCTTTCCATTGTTTTGTACTCTCTATGCAAAAACACAGCCCCTCTCGCTCTTCACCATTTTACGCCCTTGCAAACGAATTATCTGGCTCATCATTCGCTTTTAGACATCTGATAGGAAGTCCACCGTCAGCAACAAGTCTCAGTAATTTCCCCGCTTTTCCGAAAGAAATCCCAATCATCCGAGATACAATGAGTCATAGTAGGTTCTTTTGCGCATCCGTCTCGGCCATAGTAATCCTGGCATACCTCAATCAACGAGCAGGGGTGACAACGGTAAACACAACGTAAGAAATCACAGCGGTCCTATTAGGGGAAACCCAGAGGTAAATAGACGATCACAGTGGCTTTTCGCGAAAGACGAACGGACCCGGGGTCGTATCGTTACACAATAACGTCAAATAAATTATAACATTGTCAATTGTCAATCAATATCAATGACTACTAAATCAAAAACGTTAACATTATTGAATTAATATTACCATTTCTGTCAATCAGGAGCTATGATGCAATTTAATGGAAATTATTAAACAAATACATAATATTGAGTGTGCCACTCATTTCGATAATAACAGGTTTATGACTTTTATACCTTTTCTCTGACCAGATTAACTTTGCCGCTACTTTTGACTCTGGTGGTTTATAAGACCGTGTTGTAATAAAAAAATTACAATACTCTTTTGATTCTCATTTCATTACACAACAGGTATGTGCAAAGGCTCACTTTCAGACTAAGCAAATTGTTTTGTAATTATTGTCAACTTTCATATAAGGGAGTAGATAAATAATTTGACGGCTTAATTAATTAATTTATTTGTTTATTTCCTTATTTTCCATCCCCATCCCTGCAGTAAATTCCCTTCAGTAATATTTTCAATATCTGGGGGTTTTGCATTCATATACATACAATTCGTAATAAATATGAATTCAACGTCCCATTTAAAACGGAGTACTTTGGAAATATTGGATCGCTGTAGGTGGTTCGAAATGTATCTTTTTAACATACATTACCGGACATGTTTTCGGATCGGAAATTCATTTCCCAGGGAAAGCGTTTGTGCGGGGATATCGTTCCGGGGGATGCTCCCTATTTATACAATTCTCGAGTCAGAAGACTAAATTTAATGCAGTTTTAGTTCGGAACATTTCACAGTACGTAAGCATATTAAAATGATTTATCTGAGCACATTTACATGAAGTTACTATTTGAATATACGTCTAAGGATTATTGCCAGACTAGTTCTTGTGTGTGGATCATGTAGAGTCTTGTATGTATACTTACATATTACACGCTTAATGGTACTTTACCAAGTAAATACATATTTACATAATGTAGATGAAATGGAATCTTGACAGAGGTATTATAATCTAACAAAGGAATTCCAGCATGTATTTTAAACATTAAACGGATACCTACCTATAATATGTGCTATAGGATAGGTTGGTAGCTCTGAATGTAGAAAGGTACCACTATACTTGTGTCTCATGATATAAAGCAGCATCATTGTGATCTAGTGAGTTTCAATTTGCGGAAAATATTTTATGGCCGCTCCTAAATCTTGAAAAAGCTGTCGTAAATCATAAGTTGGAACACTGAACTAAGGAGTATTCACGATAATATAAAACCAGTTGAATTTTCTTAAAACGAAATGCAAATTCAACTTTCAGCAGATACTTCATTTTACACAACTGTTTACTGTCCGCGTGGGGCAGAGCTGAAAAGAGCTGTGATAAACAAAAATATTTCTTTATTTCTGCTATCTCTAAAGCGTAACATCCGATACGTTGAAGTTAAATAAAAGCACATTATCTTATGTCAACGCTATCTGGCCTATTAGATGCATTGCTCCCAAAGCACCAAGTATTTGTTTCAGGAATTTCAAAAGTTCTGGAGACTTGGTGAACGTCACATATAAGGAAAGACCACATGAGCACAAGAAATTCTACGAGGTTGATTTTCATGACCATAAGATCAACGAGCCTCTGACAAGTGAGAGTAGAAATAGAAAATATAAGCGATCATAGAAACATCTGTTTTGCACTATCATCTAAGAGACCTTCCCAGAGTCGGCAGACCAGATTCGCCAACAAAGGCTGGAAAATTACGACCCAGGGACTAACCAGATTCTCAACAGAAGAGGGTGTCAAGTTAACACATTTGGGAGACAACTCCTCCGCAGCTGATCTTACCGCAGAATGATAAAGGAAATGCGACACGTACTTCAACCAAAAAAGATCATCGAAAAACGGGAAACCCCGCGTATACTGGTGGACACCGGAGATCAACGACAAAAGAAAAGTGTACATAAGACAAAGGAGAATCCTAGCAAGAATCAATAAAACTCAAGCAAACATACCAGGGAAGAACATGGCCTATGCAAACTACAAAACCCTCTAAGGAAGATATAAAGAACGCCATCAGACGAGAAAAGAAAGCAGCATGGAACAAAATCTGTGATGAGCTGGAAAATGACATCTGGGGAAGAGGATACCAAATCGTTACAAAAAAGTTTGGACTGAGGAACAGAAATGTTTTGAGTAAAGAAAAGATAATGGAGCAGGTCGAGACGCTTTTCCCGGAACATGACGTGGTGAACTGGTAGACAATCAATGTACCTCTGGACGAAATCTCCCTCTTAGAAAACGAAGAAATCATCTCTGCAGCCGGGAAGATCAAGCATAAGAAGGCGCCAGGTCCGCACTTAATACCGCCCTAAGTAATGCAGGCTGTGGTCCTAGGAAACGTAGAGAAGATATAATGAACAACATCCTAGTCTCCGGAGTTTTCCCCACTATCTGGAAGAAATCAAGATTAGTTTTGATCAAAAAACGGAGACATAATCCGCAGGCACTACTAGCATTTAGGCCCATTTGCCTCCTTGATGTAGAATCTAAATTCCTGGAGACATTAATTAAAACGCGACTGGAAAAGAGCTCGAAGAGAAGAAAGTTTTTCATAATGACCAGTATGGTTTCCGAGCGGGGAGATCCACTGTCGACGCACTGGAACAAAGTGCTCGAAATACCACAAAAAATAAAAAAGAAAGCGCACAAGAACAGAGAGCTTTGCGTACTGATGACACTCGACATTGAGAACGCTTCTAACTCAGTGTCATGGACAAAGATCAACGAAGGTCTTAGAAGAAATGAGATAACCTCATTAAGATGATACAGTCATATTTCACGGACAGACATCTCATCACACCCACCAGATCACATGCGGAGTACCACAAGGCTCTGTACTCGGACCCACTCTGTGAAATATATTTTACGATGAGAGTCAGAATCCATCCGTCGATAGCATTGGTCGCTTATGCTGATGATCTGGCTGTCGTGGTGACGGGCAGAACAAAGGAAATGGTGGAGGAAATGGCTCATCTAGCCATGACGACTGTGTCCTCTAAAATTGAGGAAATGGGTATAAGACTGGCCACACACAAAACCGAGCTTGTCATACTATCAGGAAAAAGAGATGTTAAGGTGATCTTCATCAAGATTGAGGGGAAAGAAGTAAAGAGTAAGGCATCACTAAAGTATATGGGAGTTCACATCCACAGAGACGTAAGGATGACGTCTCACGTTAAAAAGATGACCTGACCTGACCTGACTCTGTCAAGAGTCACATGCTCAATATAGGTGGCCAAAGCTACGGAAAGAGGAGACTCCTGACCGGCGTGGTGACGTCAATCATCTTATACGCTTCTCCAATATGGAGCGCGTCATTAAAATATAAATGCTGCCAACATCTGGAGCAAGTCAACTGGAGCATGGCCCTGAGAATCACCGCGGCATACCGCACAGCAGCAACGACGGCTGTGCAGGTGCTGGCCGGCATGCCACCAATAACACTAAGGGTGAGAGAGAGGGTAGACATATACAAACACGGAAAGGAGATTAAGAGAGACGCAAGGAAGAAACTGCTGTCTGGCAGCAGGAGTGGGAGAAGTATACTGGGTGGGCAAGAATATTCGTTGGCAAGAAAACAAATGGGGCGAAAGAAATCATTACATGATTGAGGCTCTGACGGGGCACGGATTTTTCGGCTCATAAGTACTTGTTTTCAATCAAGAAGAAGAACAATCCTAAATGTTGGTACTGCGATGAGGAAGACACTCCCAGACACACAACAATATTCATATGCAGAAGATGGCAAACGAAGTGAGAGGAGGCAGACACAATTTGTGGCAAGCCAGTAACGAGCTGGAACGCTGTGGCGTACATGCTTACGTATATTATGAAACAGAAGTAAAAGGACGAAAAGGAACAAATATAGGAAGTTACAAGCAAGTCATGGCGCACTCCGAAGTAATGCCGAGAGTCGGTTCCAGAGTACTGCTATAGCAGTCCATGGACAGGTTTTTGGCCGGTAGGAGTCCGGCACTGCCCTGGTAGGAAGAACCACACCAGGGGTCTGTGATGGATTTCTCCTCCATCAAAAAAAGAAGAAGATTAACGAGCTTAACCTCACTATCAGTTATGAGAACGACTAACTTGATTGTTTATGTTTCTTCCGTTTCTCATGCACTTGTTTGCTAGGAAATTGAATTGTGAAGAATCTTGCAGAGACTCTACTAAACTTTTTTTTTTAAATATACTAATGCACAAAGTTAGGGGAACACCTTTTTGGGTTTTCATGACCGGCAAACAGGTCGGACTAGAAATCTAGATTTTCCTGAACTAGAAACAACTAGATTTTCGCAAAATTTTGCATGAAGCAAGCAGCAAGCGTATTTTCGAAGTTCTCCAACTCATAGATTTGGGTTTATCTGCGTTAAGAAGTGATATGACTTGGAATGCATGTACCAAAATCGACTAATCACCAGAAACTCAATGGCCCTTCAACCGGCTTGAATGATTGATTCGAACAGAACCTCTGGACAAAATGTTCACCAATATCGTCATTTGTTGTCTGGAGACATTTTCCTTCTTCGAAATCCAGCATAAACATCCACGAAGATGTTCAAAGATGGCTCAAGTTTGAGGCAAATGATTTTTCTCATCACAAAATCAAAAACGGTTACCCAATTGTGGATTGTTCAAAACATTTCGAAAGTCTTTGCAATCTCTTTTTTGCTAGGGGGTTGTTCTTACCCCTTTTTTTTCACCATTAGATGTTATTAAAAAAAAAGACTTCATTTTTTGAGCTTGAGTCTTTACTATTCTTGCAGGAGGAGATAAAAAGGGGTTGCAGGAGATTTAACAGGGGGACTAAAGCTCAAAGAATGGAGTCAACTGGTACCAGAGAGTTTTTAAATAACATCTAATGGTAAAAAGAAGTGGTAAGAAACATTTCTTATACCAAAAGGAGAAGTTGCAAAGACTTTCTAAATGTTTTGAATAATCCAGTATTATTGGGTATCCACCCAAGTGATGAGAAAAATCAATTTGCCTCAAACTTGAGCCATCTTTGAGCGTTGGACGTTTTTGCATGATTTTGAAGAAGGAACTCTCTCAATCATTCAAGCCTGTTGAAGGGTCATTGAACTTCTGTGTGGTTATAGGGCCGGCTGAAAATTTCAACCAAAAATAGTGCGAAGTAGATTTTGGTACAAGGGTTCATTTCAAGTCATGTCACTTCTTAACGATTTTTTGTCGGAGACGAAACCCCAAAACTTGTTCCCCTAACTTTGTGCTGTAGTATAGCTTGTCTGCTAATTGTTCAAGCCATAATACTCGAATTTACTTCCCTATTTCTAGTAAGTAATTTTTTTTTGTCATAGTAATTTCACCAAAAAATAACAGTTTCACAACCATCAAACAAAACTCACCTAGCGCAAACAAATCAAATTATACATGAACGTTTGCAAGCAATGCAAATGAGAAATATGTACGGAATAACTCAAGAAAGTTCCCTCTAAACGTGAAACTTAGATACAGAATCGTATTGAAGGGAACGACTACAGTAAAAGGTTATTGTCCAATCCAAACCTCGCTTTTACCGCACAATAAGTATAATATTGCATCCTCATTTTCAACCCCTAATGGGCAATTTCCCGATCTGACTTAACAAGCGCTGTACCGACTTTACAATATCAAAACAAGATTCTTGAAATCTGCTTTGCAAAACAACGACTTCGCTCTTTGTACTCGCCTTTCACAACTGTATCTCTCTATTCTTCCCGTTCGCTCAAGCGGGCTGAAATTAAAACCTCATGATTCGGCGCATCTTCTATGTAACAATCACCCCCTAAGGTTGCCCTTACATCTAATAAACTCGCAGAGAATGTTCTAGTAATAATAATTTATTATTATTATTGTATAAAATAACTTGGAATGGTTAATGAAAAACGGACTAAACAAAGCTTTACCTAATTACAATAGACGAAAGGCATCTGATTCAATTTCTCCTGAATATCCGGCGGTAAGCGAACTTAATAGTAACAGTTCGGAATTATTATTATTATTTCAGAATTTACATGACAACGTTATGCTAAACATTGTAACGGTTCCTTTAACACTTCCAGTAACCGTTCCAGATCGTTACCATTTTTTATTTATGTAATTATTTTTGTAACGATTGTTTTGATCCCACCGTATAATAATTTTCTAGAATATTCTCTTCAGTGTCTCGGCTGCACTGCGTCACGTCGGTGGTACTACTCGGAAGTAGCTATCCATCGGCCTCGTTCGGTTCTCGTTTGCGTTTAAACGCGCATCCACGAAGCTTTAAAAACTTAGACAGAATGGGATGAAAACTAGATCTTCTTTAGAACTCAAGAACACTCCATCAGGATCTTTAATTTAATTTATTTTATTATCGCCAGAATGGAGGCTAAGCACAACCCGTTCAACGCTCACGAGGAGTTCGCACTTTTTCCTGGACGCCTTTTGCACAGCATTCTCCTTACGTTAGCATGAAGAACAACCAATAGATCGTACTTCCAGTAACCATTCCAGGTTGTTACTTTTGATATTTAAATAATTATTTTTGTGACGATTGTTTTGATCCCAAAGTATAATAATTTTGTAGAACACTCTGTACAGTGTCGGCTGTACTGCGTGACGTCGTCGATACTACTCGGAATTAGCTTTTGCGTCCGGACGCGCATGCAGGAAACTTTAAGAACTCAGGCAATATCCCAGATAGCATGCAAGCTCGCAGCAAGCCTTGATTTTGGCTTGCAAATACAAGAGCGCCTGAATTCTGCAACCTTGATGCAAGCTTGCAGCAAGTCTGCGCGTGACAAGGTTATTATTGTAGTACAAGACTTCATCAGAAGCGCAGGGTCGTGCGCATGACTGATTACCTTAAACTATGTTTCTTCCCTAGTAGAATAGAATAGAGTAGAAGAAATGTAGCTCGCGTGAGCACGTCGTGAACAGCTGTAGGATAGAATATAACTTAGGTATGTGTTGTATCTAAGTATTACCTAAGTGTGTTACCTGAAGATACCTGCTACCTTTGTTTATGGCTACTGTGTGGTGGGTAGGTAAGACCTACCTGCGTAAAGCTGAAAATTTGAAGGTAAGTCAATAAAGTCCCGTTTTACATTTTAATTAAAATATTTAGATGGTTTTGTTAGTTAAAAAGTGTGAAAAAATGGAGGTTGTAGGAATATTATTTTTTAGTTGCTGCTTCCAGTAACATATAGGAGAAAATACATCAAGAAACTGATTCCAATTTTCAAGATACCGGTGGCTTTCGACAAGAATTGTTTGAACCGAGCTAAAGGTCAGGAACACCAGAAAGGTTAGTACATATACTTGTGATCTCCATTTGTCAACAAAAGAAGTTGACGTTCCTACCTGAATACACCCCTATTTTTTCCATTATTTTTTGAGATATCGTTTTGACAATTAAATTTTTTACTACTTCCGGTTTTAAAGGAAACATTTTTAATTTTTAAATGGGACACCAATTGGGACTTGTGATGGTGCAAAAAATGAATTTTTGTTGAAAGTACTAAATCAAGTGATTTATGGAATTTAAAGTTGCATTCCAGAATGATTTTTTGAGCAGAATTCATTTCTTTCAAATCGTACCATATTGGTACCGAGGTATCATCGACTAGACCAAAATGTTCCTTATTAGGTGGACTAGTAACGATTTTTTGATCCCACTGTATAATAATTTTGTAGAACACTCTGTGCAGTGCGCTCGGCTGCATTGCGCGACCTCGGCGGTACTATTCGGAAGTAGCTATTTATCGGCCCCCTTCGGTTCGTGAACATCAGCGGACTCAGCGCTCAGCGGTACAAGCACCGGGACGCATTTTTCCGTTTCCTATTCGGCCAGCGCAACCTAGTGCGCTAATCGTGTAGGAAACGAATGCGAGACTTGCAGCTCCATTTCCTAAGGGACCAACGCAACCGCATGTATCGCGATTATGGCACATCAGCCTCATGCGCGTCTGATGGGTCTTTTGTTTTGAAATAGTGAATGTTGGTGAATGCTGCTTTCAAAAAATTTTCTAATAATATGACTATCATTATTATTATTATTATTATTGGTAATTATATGTATACATCCACGGCTCCTAAGTTTCATCAATTTTTTCGGGACCATGGAGCGAAATAGGGGTACTGGGTGCTGGGTGGGTAAGAAGCTAAAAACAGCCATTGCAAACTAATATAAGGTCACAACTAAGGAAGGCCTCATTGACACTATGGTCGAATTTCTATTTTTTTCTTCGACTTTCAGGGCAAGGAAAATCTTCGAGATTAACAGTAGCACGATTTTGATTTTGAATTTTGCATTTATTTTGCATTTATATTCCAAAAATCATTGCACCAATCCCTGCGGACTGGACACGATATGTGAAAGCGGATATAGCGCCGGTCCGCCTCTGTAAGCTTCGAAGCGCTTGGCGTTGTCGTGAAGTGGTTACATCCGTAATTCGCGGTATAAATCGGCGCCTCTTGTCAGCACTCTCCGCACTCTCAAAACCGATTTTTTAGGTCGTTTTTTGCTTTCCCTTTCATTTGCAAAGCAAATGAATACCTTCCTGGTGATACTATAGGTATGTTCTCCACCCCTATATAGGTGCAATAGTGGAACTGCATAGGAGCCGCTGATGTATATAATGACCTTATTTTTATTATTATTATTATTTATGAGTAGGTACCTACTCAGAAGCGCAATTTGAAAGGTTGCAGATTGATTAATCATTGCAGAGGGCTTATTCGCATGTGAGTGCGTTAGTCCCTTAGGGAACGGAGCTGCAGGTCTCGCATCCGTTCCCTATACGATTAGCGCACTCGGTTGCGCTAGCCGAATAGGAAACGGAAAAATGCCACCGGCATCGTCCGTACAGCAGGAGCTAGCACCGGTCACATGCGATGATTAAGGCGCTTTTAGCAGATTTACATGGAGCTGTTTTCAAAATATATTTTTTAATATTTCGACATTTCAAAACTCAAAATTTTGAGTTTAATCTCACAATTTTGACTTTTAAATCTCAAAATTTCGAGATTTAATCTCAAAATTTTGACTTTTAAATCTCAAAATTTCGAGATTTAATCTCAAAATTTTGAGAATTAAAGTCAAAATTTTGAGATTTAAATTCAAAATTTTGAGTTTTGAAATGTCGAAATATTGGCACTGAAAGTAAACAACCATTGTTGTTAAGCAAGGTTAAATGCGCATGTCACTCAACGAAGTCCTGGGTTGCGTGATTTAGTAGCTGAATTCTGGCCAGAATCTGATAAGTCAGGTCTTTGGTCGTTGTTAGGTTCTCTCTCCCCCTTGAAATTTACAACCTCTAGCCTCTAGGGCCAAGATAATATTTTAAATTTTACTTTTCTTTTTTTTTCATTTTCTTTAAATTTCAGGGAACAAAACTATAACAATGGCCAATGAGCTGACTCATCAGGTTTCGATCAATCTGGTTTAGAACCGATCAATCTGGTCATCTTTTTTATTCAGTAAAAATCGATACATATCGTAAAATCAGTACAACCTGGCAACACTGTGCTGTATTCCAACTTCGTAAGTACGAATGCGAGATTCAAAGAGATTATCGCTGTTGAAATACAGTTGGAATACCGCACAGTGTTGCGGTATTTATTAATAGTCAAAGATTTTTACAAAGTTCCCATTGTTATTCTAGTTCAATGGCAGCATTGTAGATTCTTTTGTGACTGTTTACTTAGTTTGCTTAAGGATTTATGAGACCTACCCTCTTCAGATTATTGGTCATTTTGATACCTCTACCATATATTCTACCTGTCATTTCGACATTTGAACGTTTCAATGTTTTAATGTTGCATTAGAGTCAAGAACTGAACAGTCTCGCACTAAAAGAACTACAAAATAAGTATTTTTTTGTAGAGACAACGTTTTTTTAATAGTACGGCCTGCATAAATTTGTAACAGGTGGCGTTGCGGTCATCGTAAAACATGTTTCTTCTCGATCTAAAGCTTTTCGACGTAATATGATGATTTTTTTTAAATGCCCCTGCTCGGGCGCCATTTCTTAGTGAGCAAATTTAAGGCTTATCCTTGATCAAGAAGCAGTTCAGGAACTCACTTTTTGTTCCCTAACCAGGTCACTCGAGGGGAAGTATTATTGTGGTGAAGAGGAGTGTAAAAAGCATGCTTGTCATGTAGTAAAAATTGACTGTTATTTTGATAGTAAAAATTGACATTTATTATGTTCTATGAAGATGTAAAAATAGTACAAAGGAAACGTGGATGTATCTGGGATTCAATGAAAACACAAGTAGGTACGACAAAATTTTTTATTATTTATTTAATGAAGACGCTAGTACATTTGAATTTCGGTATTATTATAGGTAGGTGTATTTCCATGTTACATCGAAAGAAATGTTCAAAATGTCAACTTGAATCAATCAACTTATAAATAACAACATAAGGTAGGGTTTCATGACCACAATTATTATATTATGTAACAGTTAAATTATTAACAGTAACAATATGTGAACGACTTTACAACATGTTAACTGAAAATTGTGCCCCGATTTAATTTGCTGCTCACAATTTCAGCCACTAAATAAAATTATTAAATCTTTGGCGGAGCCTCAAGTTACTATTATTATTTACAGTTTTCCAGGCTTCCAACTTCAGTTACGAAGCTACTTCCAGAATCTTGTTATAGAGTTTAGCACTGACTTTCAAGAAATGCATTAAAGATAAAACTTGGGGCTTCATGACATAAAAGAACATATTGGATGCGATCAAAAATAAACCATAAACTTCTTATGAAAGTAAGTCATTTTCAAGTTGTTAAAGTATTAAAGTTACCCTGAACATAATTTTCATTACATCAACCACGACCGAGCAACAGGAGTCAAGCAATCCATCTAAATTGTCCACAGGTACCCAATCATCCCTCAATAAAGGGATCTACTTTAGAAACAACCACCGCTAATACTTCAGTTACTAAATTTTTTGTCGTTGGATGCTCCTGACGATCAGTTAACTGGTAACCAGTTGCAAGCACCGGTTCTCCTTTATCACGCAACGTCCTGCGTGGTGTCCCCAATCATCTCGTCGAGATCAACAAAATCGCTCTCGATTAATTTTATTTTGTCAACTTACAGAAAATCTTTTTTTTTTCTCATTTTTCGTCTCATCTACAGGATGTGGCTTCACTTGATGGCGTATACAAACAGAAAATTGCTGTCTGTAATTGGGTAGCCTAGATATCGACTAAACTGACCACCATTGATCAAGCTAATCAATAATTTTGACTGATCTATTTTAACTGATTTAATGTTAGGCATACAAAAATACACAGGAGAAGATGGCTATATAGGGGTGAAGCGCTTTAAGAGAGGATGGAAAATCTGCATGTTGTCATGTTGATAAGGAAGCGTTGCGGCAACAATTTGCAACTTGTGTCACGAGCAATTAATTAAAAATTGACAGGTTATCTGGAATATCTTTCGCCTTCTCTTTTGCGTTTACAGTGTTATCTTTTATCCCTGGTCCACTCAATTAATCCTATCCATCCAGAGTTTAAACTCGAACAAAAGAATGATGACTAACGCATGCATGGTTAAAATCACCCTACTTCCTGGTGAGAAAACAAGAGATATCTGACTGAAGTGTCAGAAGGGCATCGTCAATTCTGCTGTTATTCGCCATCCATCAATGTAGGTCCAGTTGAAGACAGTGACGGGTCAAATCGCATAATAATCGGCGAAGTTTAACTTGGAGTCTTGGAACCACGTCAAACGGCCATGGTGGCCGAGATTGAAGACGAGTTTATTCCAGGACTAGACATCATTCAACAACATGGACTCTTGATTGATCCGGAACAAGGTATCCTGAGATTGGGTGAAGAAGACTTGGTATTGAGCTCCAGGAGATCCCAGAAGGTTCACAAGACTAATTGCGAGTGCCACAACCACCCTCTAAGGATTCAGGAGAAGATAGTCCAAGCAGGCCAAAATGGAAGAAGATCTTGGGACCTTTATAATTGGCCTAATCGAGCCATCCCCAGATATTAATATAAAAACCTGATATTTGCCAAGACGTTAGTAAATAATAGACGAGAGATCCCTGGAGTGTTGCAAATATGTTACCTGACAGCTCAAGGATCAAGCGGAAGGTGACTTACTTGGAGTTTGCGTATTAGTCTAGAAGATCAGCATCGGGGCCCAAGTAGAAGATTGCGATAGGACTATCAAGCAGTAAAACGTCGGAGCCCCGTTTGAGCGGATAGCCGTAGACGTAGCAGGTCCATTTCCGATCAGTGACACCGGCAACCGCTTTATCCTTGTTGCCATTAACTATTTGAGAAATTGCCCTGAAGCATACGCTATACCGAACCATGAAGCTGCCAGTTGTTAGAGTCTTGGTTGATAATTTAGCAGAATTGGTATACCTGTAGAGCTGCATTTCGATAAATAACGAAACTTCGAATCCCAAATTGTCACAGAGGAGTGTAAACTGCTCGGGATAAATAAGACAAGAGCTACACCTCTCCATTCACTGGCTATACACAGTCGTGATCAGACCCATAATGACATATGGATGCCTGATTTGGTGGCCCAAAACCAGCCAGAGACAGGCTAATATGAAACTCCAAGGTTTTTCAAAGACTGGCATGCCTATGCATAGGGGCATATAGGCTGGAACAAAATAACAACTGGGTAAACATGGACCACTATGTGACTCCAGAATAGCTCATTCCATCAATGATCCATTACTTGTGATGCACTTTGATGGGATGTGTCCTTAAATCACATTTGAGAAAATCTTCAAAGTCCTAATCGACTGGGAGGATTGGAAAAAAATGGAAGGACGTAGGAGACGTAGGAGCAGGAGCCTGATTGTATGGAGTGTCCCCCAGATACAGCATGTCTGTATCATTAGGGAAGGACACCACAATCATACAAGCTGAAATACATGCAATACAGCAATGCGTCGGAGAATATATGAGAAGAAACTATAAGAATAGGGAAATCTACATACTCTCCAACAGCCAGGCCAGCCTGAAAGCTCTTGCATGCTACAAAACCAAATCAAAACTTGTATTGAAATGCATCAACGACTTCAACGATCTGGCAAAATAAAACAAGGTAACACTTGTTTGGGTACCGGGTCACCAAGGAGTAGTTGGTAACAAAGCGGCAGATAAACTGGCCAAAAAGGATGCGTGGCAGCCGCCTTCACAGGACCATAACCAATGTTTGGAACTACCAAAAATATGGTACGTGGCGCGACAGTTAGTTGGACAAGTAACCAACATAAAGCATATTGGAACCACATACCAGGCAACAAACATAGCAAGTTAATGGTAAAAGAACCATCTCCAATACTTGCCAATGTACTACTGCATTTACACAGAATGCAAATTAAAACAGTGGTGGGACTTCTCACAGGACACTGCCACCTGAGACAACACCTGAAGAAGCTGGGTATCTTCAATGGAGAACCAGCATGCAGACTATGCAATGAGGAAGACGAAACAGCTTTCCATGTAATCTTTGAGAACCTGACACACAATCATGGGGAGCACTACCAATGACTTGATGTCGAGGAGAGTCTTAGCAAGCAAACTTCTGAACCTTGTGAAGGGTGCAGAATTATTTGAATAGCCAAGAACCAATAGCTATGGAAAGATACAGTAAGTCTAAATGGCTGCAGCATCAGGGACCTAAAAACCGATTTCCGTATCTAGCAACAAACAAACAAAACAAACAAACACCTCTCCATCCATAGTCTGACGTCTGACTCTGATGGCATGGTGGAGTGGTTTAATCGGACAATGGAGGAACATGTCAAAAGTGGTGGAACGAACAATAATCAGAGAAACTGGAACCAATACCTGCCTTTGTTGCTGATGCCATATAGAACAGCCATCTATGAACATGATACTACAGGTTAGACACCAGTCAAGGTTATATTCGGCCACCCTGGGACTTGGTGTACGGTTCGCCAAACAGCCCTCCATCCAAGGTCTTGAACTACGTCGACGAGTTGAGACTCCATGACGGAAGCGCATTTTCCTCCCTTGTAAGGAGGAAAATCAGTTTGACGATCGAATGAAGGCGGGATACGACTTAAAGACGAACTCCGGCGACTTCCAGGAGGTGATAAGGTGTGATTTCGAAATTAGAGAAGGGGCAGTGTATCGAAGAAACACTGAAGAATTGTTCTGGATTCGTGTTTGTTTATATGTTTACATTCTGTGATAATTAATTGTCAGATGATTCGCGAACATTCTAGCTGGCATGACAGGAATGTCATATTGTAATCCAGAATGTCACAATATTTCCTCGTAAGTATAGTCGAAATAGTGCATGATGTGTTTAGAGTTACGCTAATAAAACATCACTGAAGCGTTCAGAAGTGACGAGAGCCACGCCCGGCGTATATATAAGAGCGCCGTAGCAGTAGCTACAGTCAGTTTAGATTGGAGTGCCACAGAATAAAGAACAGTGATGAAGGATGAAAAAGAAGGTTGTGACACAGTAAGTGGATATTGAAAATAAGTTCTACAAGTGAATTTAAATTAGTGAAAGAGCATACTTGTATTCAGTAATGTGGATAAAAAAGAAGAATTCATTATCTGCGACCCGCACTTCTTATTTGTGTCAAGCGGTCCGATCAGAGTATGCCAGACAGTAATTTTAACATTTTCCGCATCTCTGGGCCTCTGGCAAAGTTTCCCATATGTTTCATGAACGATAAGTCCCTAGGCTTATGACCTGAGCATCGTTGTCAGTGAGAGATAGGACAAAATGGTCTTCATTGGTGATATTTCATTGGATACTTTTGGATATATAATTTTTTTTGGATACCTGACCAATTTTTGGATAAAAAGCTTTTGGGGGAGATTATGGTATGGACGTCTTGTTCAACAATAGACACCCAGTTGATGATTATCTATAAAATTAGTTTTAATCAATAAAAAGTTGTCAGGTAACTCCTTTTTAAGATTTGGGAAATCCAAAGAAAATTGTTTTGTTATTTTTATTTTTCTGGATTATGAAGAGGGAGGCCTCAATGTAAGATATGATGGTCAAATGTAAATCTATCAGTTAATGTCGAGACGTAGTCTGTAATAATTATCAGAGCTATCATTATTACCAAACTATCACGTTGGTGTTTGATTATCGAAATCAACTTGATCAAAATCGGAACGTGATACTGTATAAAGAGAGAGAGGGAGAAAGTGTCTAGCTCTAGCTAGAGAGTCTCGGCATCATCTGTTATATCCTCTTCAGAAAGATAGAGTTCCACAGAGCCGTCAGAACAGTTTGATGTTCGAGCTTTAACATACGAACTCCCTCCCTACATCCGAGTAACTCAGCAGGCATTGTTGCCAGGACAATAATGTAATAAACCAACTCCTGTGTAACATACTGTTGCCCTCTGATTTCGACTTTCCCCAAGCAGAACTACAGCAGCTGTCACCTATTGTCTAGTTAAATATGCCGGGTAAATATTAACTCCGGCTTTGTGCGGCGAGAAAATGATTTTATGATTTGGAAAGTTTGATACAAAAATCGAATGAAGATTGCTTTCGTATTGCTCGTGGAAATTATGCTATTTATCGAGCTAGGGGATGTAATTATAAATAAATAATTTCCTCTCGATTTGCATAAATAATTTCCTATTTTTATGCGGGAATAAAGTAAGTCTGTATAATTAGAGAATTTTCTAGCAGCAGTTTTAAGAGTTCTTGTTGAAGTAGATAGATGAGCAGGTAGGGTAGTTTCTTAAATACTCCATGAGATGCTAATTTCTTAGCGCGAGGTGGTTAGTTTTCCTTTTTTCCTCATTTGTATTCACAACATTTTGCTCCGTTTCAAGTCGTGGGTAAAAGGTTACTGCTGAGCTTTTCGTCGTATACCTAAATAAGCTCTTATTTTTCATGAATTGATAATTTTTTTGAAAAGTTAACGACTTCTGCTGGGCTGGGACACAATTTCAGTTAACATAATGCTTCTTGAATAACTTCTATCACATCTTAAAATTTGGTCTAAGAGGTCTACGAGAAATTATCATGATATGACTGTACGGTTAAACACTTACAAAATAATTTACACGTCCTTTTAATATATTAATTATCACTTATCGCATTAATAATTTAAAGAAAACCTTATTTTAACTGCGTCCGTTTCATAAATTGAGCCTTTCTCTATCAATAAAAGGAACATAGGTAGGTACTAAGGAGACAACTTATTTCTTTTCTCTTTTTTTGGCATCATCTTCCTTTCGAAAGTTTTGGAGTCCACATCTCGATGAATTGGTTCGAACAGTTAGTCCGGAATCCTTAAGAAAAAAATAAATTAACCCCGTCTACTGTACTGTAAACATACAGGTGTCCCACTGTACAATTTATCATTCAATGTTATTTAGAGACTTATATTCATGGTCTTAAATAATTTTCAAATATTACTCATCTGGTTGTACTTAAAATAACAATTTGCCTAAAGTTTTTTGGTCATCGGGTGAGATATCTATGCCTGAGTAAATTATTTTATGCTCGGGCGCCAGATATACGGCTTTGAGATTTTTATTCCTGTTATTGCGCGCCCTTTAGTTATTGCTTCTTCCCTCGATCGCCTTAAACTTATTTATAAATGCAACAAAATGATTCAATATCTTGAACTATTTTTTTTAACTGCATCCAGCAATAGCTCTAACTTAACTTCAGATATCTTCCCCAATCCGACCAACAATAACTTTCACCCCAAACAACACTAAAAATTAAAGAACACCTGTAGATTCTTCCCCCTTCCATCTACTCACAACCTCCTATCCTAACACAACCAACCATTCACCCCCATCAACTCACCCCCACCACACTACCACCAACACAGTCACCAGCACCCCCACAATCCCCCCCAACTCTCCTCTCCACACGGCGCTTGCGCTCAGGTCTGGCCAGTGCAACTTCTGGTTGTTAACGGCTCTCTCTGGGTCCACCACGTAGACAACCCGGCTGGCCGCAAGATGGGGAGCCGCGGCCGGGCCCACTCCCTCCAACGAGCTGACGCAGCTGATCTCCAGAGCGACGCGGGGCTGCCCGGCGGTTTGTTTGCGATCGACGGGGAGACGAAGCTGCGACATTGCGGCTCGCAATGTGACTCTCGCTGCTGAGGGAGGTTCGGCGATGAAGGCTCGGGAGGGAAGGTCTTTGGTGTGTTTTACTGAGACCTGAAAAAATGAGAGATTGGTTAATTGGAAGCTTTTGAAATTAATTTTTGTGACTTTTAAGTAGCATCTCAACCTTCACATTTATGGTGACGATTAATTATTACAGGATATAGGTATAAGCGTTACAAGGACAAGGCTTTACTAAGCCCTGTCTCAGAACCTTACTGAAGAGGCGAAGGGATCTCACCATCCACGTTTTAAAGTAGGATAAATTTTGATCATTAATTAGCCTTTACGAAGTTCTAATGGGCAAAGCGTTCTAGAGTAGCGGTGTTATTATCCCGGGGACGCTACGGATGTGCCGAAATTGGTACACCGGAGTAAGCCTTGAATAAACAGCCACACTCCGCTTCTCTAGATCATCAAAAAGCCTTTGGACTTTACTGAGCCCCGCCTCAGAACATGGCTGAAGGGGAGAAGGGATCTCTCCGTTCACGCTCTTAAGGTGGGATCAATTTTGATTATTAATTAGCTTATATGAAGTTCTTATCGGCAAAGCGTTCTTGAGTAGTGTTATCCCAGGGAAGCTAAGGACATGGCGAAATTGGTACACCGGAGTAAGCCTTGAATAAACTGCCACACTCCGCTTCTCTCGATCATCATAAACCCTTTGGACTTTATTGAGCCCCGTTTCAAAACGTGACTAAAGGGGAGAAATGGTCTCACCAGCCACCCTCTTACGCTAGGATCAATTTTGATCAATAATTAACTTATACGAAGTTCTTGAAGTTCTTGGACAAAGCGTTCACGAGTAGTGGTGTTATCACGGGGAAGCTAGAGACGTGCCGAAATTGGTACACCGGTGTAACCTTTGTGTAAGTTGCACACTCGGTTTCTCTCGATCATCAAAAAGCAATCAGAGTCCGCTGAAAGCGAAATTGGTGACGTCACAGCCGATGCATAAGGAAGAATGGTACAGAAGAGGAGAAGGGATCTCATCATCTACGCGCTTAAGGTAGGATCAATTGTGATCATTAATCAGCTTTGTTCCCGGGGAAGCTAGAGACGTGCCGAAATTGGTACACCAGTGTAAGCCTTGTACAAGTGGTACACCCCGCTTCTCTCGATCATCAAAAAGCCTTTGGAGTCCATTGCACGCAGAACTAGTGACGTTACAAACATCCTACTGACTGATTGCTTCGACTGACTTTTGTTTTCTTCGAAATTCACGCATGCAAATGTGAGCCGACGAACTTTTGACGCTTCTTACAGTAAAAAAAAGTCAAAAGTAAACAGTCACAGATGTCTTCGTTTTTTCACTTTCTTTCCTACGAATTATTTATTACCAGAAATAAATTATTCAATAGTTTTCGAAAATTATTATAAAATTATTTATGTAAGTCTGGTTGCATACCCACTCTTTACGTATTATTAAACTTTGAATTACTGACTAGCCCGCTGTACGTTCTTATCAAAGAAGTAACAGTCAGGAAAGAGCATAATGTTACTTGGCATTTGTGATGGAAGTTGCGACGGAAGTCAGTCATGTTAGGCGACCACAAGTTTTTTGACACTGACAAATGACAGATGACTTAACCACACAATGCCATAAAGCTCGGCTGGTGATTGGCTGCTGCATGACGGACGATCGGCGGACAGGCGGAAATGATCTTTCAGTTGTGTTCTGTCTCTGTCTGGCATCGTCCGCCATATTAGAGGTCAATTCCGGTGGTCACCAGCGATACTCTTTCCTGACCTTTTTATTCTTTGGTTCTTCTCGGAGAGTTGTTTAATCCAAAATAAAGATAAAAATATATCAAAACTGTCTTTAAATGAGCCTATAGATCTTACCTGTTGTTTATTGGCGTACCAAGTGAGATGTGGTTTTGGATCACCAGGTCCAGATGTACAGGTAGCCGTAATTACTTCACCCAGTAAGTAATTATCGGAGAGCCCTTCCAGTTTCGGTGCATCACGAGCGAGTGCTGCAACAATAGAAATATTCAATACGAGTTATCTCTGTATTTCAGGCGCAGAAGAGGTGAAGTTTTCCTCTAAAAGATAAGCCCGCCGGCTGACAGTATTTGCAATGTCGAAGCTTATATCGAAGCATTTTAATTGAAAGAAACAAACCAACTCAAAGAGCAGGGACATTTTGAGAGAATTGTCAGTTTCAGATACTTTCTGAATTGAATTGCGGTTCTGGCAGTGCGAGTCGCGAACTAGGTAATGAAAATGAAAACGCCTCTGGTGGTCGAAGCGCTCGCTACTCTGACAAATAGAACGGAGCTCGGATGTGTTTCAAATAAATTCACAATGTAACCAATTTGCGTGGAAAAGAATGTGTAAGCTAAGATATACTCGCTACCAGCTCGCAACGCAAGTAAAATGGCCCGTTTTCTCGGTACGCGGAGTTGTTATGCTCTCTTTGCCATTGAAAAAACAAAACTTATTTAGTATAGATACATTAAGGTATATAGGTACTATGTAGAGTATAAAGTAATCAAATATCGTATCAGTATTAACTGACGTCTTTCTATAGAAATTCTTTGCCATGTTTCAATCTCATGTTATATTTTCTGGAAACTGATTAAATCTAGACACTCCATAGATTGAATGTGTTAGGTTGGGTCAATCTGTTTGGGAACAACTGTTTAACAGTATGTGGCGTTGCGGTAATGGTGGTGGTGGTGGTGTTTGGAGAACGTCCAAATTCTCTGATTGTGCATACATATTACAGCAAAGGTTCTGGTATTATGAAAGCCTTGGAATTGTATAGATTAACCTTCATTCCAAATAAACGTAGAACTTTGTGTAATATTTGGTGCGAATTATATTTACAATAACAATAAGTGTTAATCGAAATAAATATTTACTTGATACTTCAATTATTATTATTGAGAAAAGCACCTTATTGCATCTCTTTTAGTATATTACAAAATAGCATCCCAGATAACTCTTTATCTACTTCCTACTTGATATTCTCTAGGTATAGAGAAAGTATAGGTAATTTGTTGAATAAGAGGGGATTCAAAGAAGTGCGAATAAGACAAGAAATGTACAATGTACTGCAGGACGTTGTGCGGAGTGAATGTTGGACGAATCTGTCTTACTTCTTACAACCCACTGATGGACTGAGAATGGATTTCAGAAAATTTATATTTCCTATACGCCCCCAATGCTTGATACCTGCTCTCTGCTTCTGGAAAAAATAAACGGCACACGAGAGTCATGACTGGCGGTCATAACAGGATGTCACAAAACTTCTCTCTATCCGAAGTAACTTCTCTCTAACAATACTTATCATTGGATGATAGTACAAGTAGTAGTAAAATTAACTTTTAAGATCGAAATTCTCCGAAACAAGCTGAAATTTTGGGAGTGTTAGAACACAATAAAAGATAAAGTTTCTCAAGTTTTCGATCTCCAACCCCTTGTGCATCCTACGTACGCCATCTTGAGTTTAGGAGGTGAGTAAATTTTTTTTAAAGTTATTTTCTCACCCAGTATGTTCTTTGGGTCGTTGTATACAAATTTAAAGTTTGCTGGCAGAAATTTAGCCTTGAACTTTGTTTTTTCTTTTTTTAATTTCTTCACAAATTTTTGCACTACCTATTTCCAGTTTTGGTCTAAATCTTTTTTCTCAGCGAGCTTTTCGACAAGTCCATCCTATACAAAATTAAAGTAGACAAAATTTACTAATACATTTCTTATAAATGTAAATGTATTATTATAAATTTTTTTGTAGACTAATGCCCGTATTCACAAACGATAATTTCCTAAATAATTACGTAATTAATTAAATGAGTGAGATGGAGATATGCAGTTTTTTTGCAATAGAGTGAGATGTGGATAATTGATTACGTAATTATTTAGGAAATTATCGTTTGTGAATACGGGCATAACTGTTCCACCGGTAAAGCGCCCCAAAAACATTTATTCCCATTGCGTGGGGTTTTGGAAAGTTTTGCTATATAGTTTTGATTTTCTCCCAGTCCGTATTTTTTGGGTCGCGGAACACGAATTTTAAGTTTTGCTGGCAAAAATTTGTCTCGAAACTTTGTTTATTTTGCACTTTTTTGCTCACATTTTTGCTGTTTTTTTTTGCATGGTCTAAATCTCATAAAGTAAGCGTAATTCCGACAAGTCCATGCATTTTATACAAAATTGAATAAGACAAAACTTCACTGAACACAAATTTGAAGAAATTTTTGCACCATTTCCAGTTTTGGTTTAAATCGCAGAAAGGAAGATTTTTTCGACACTTCCAAAATACACACATACATGCAAAATACAAGTAGACAAAAGTTCCTACATTTCTCATAAATAATGTTTTTTTGGAAGACTAACCGTTCCACCAGTAAAACGCGCCGAAAAAAACCATACGTGTTTCCGTTGCGTGGGATTTTGGAAACTTTTGCTGTAGTTTTGATTTCTCATTCTCACCCTCTTCGTTTCTTGGGCCAGTAAATACGAATTTAAAGTTTGCGAGCAAAAATTTGTCCCGTAACTTTTTTTTGCACTTTTTGCCCAAATTTAGCACTTTTATCAGTTTTTGGTCTCAATCACAGAAAGGAAACGTTTTTCGACAATTCCATCGTACACAAATTATAAGTAGACAAAATTTTCTACATTTTAATAAATAAAGTTTTTTTGGAAGACTAACAGTTTCGCCGGTAGGTAGAACGCGGTGAAAAAAACCATACCTATTCCCATTGCGTGAGTTTTTTTGAAAGTTTTGCCATAGTTTCGATTTTCTCACCCACTTTGTTTCTTGGGTATAATACGAATTATACCCAATTATACCCAGTTTTTGGTACTTTTTGTCACTTTTCACCAGATATAGGAATATGATTTTTTGGCGCGCTTTGCCGGCGGAACGGTTGGTTTTCCAAAAAATCGTTTCTTTATGAGAAATGTAGAAAATTTTGTCTACCTATTATTTGTATAGAATGGATTTCGAAAAAAACGCTTCCTTTCTGAGGTATACTTAGGCCAAAAACTGAAAAAACTACAAAAAATTGGGCAAAAAGTGCAAAACACAAAGTTTCGGGCCAAATTTTTGCCAGAAAACTTCAAATTCATCTGCCGAATATGCCCAGGCTAATATTCCGTTTTAAGAAATAAAACAGGTGCTTGTTTTTAACAAGAAAGTTAAGGAAAACAGGTTTTTCTCCCGAGTATCTCGAAATTTTGTAAGAAAAACGTACGAGATTAAATTTTCCAAATTTAAGACCTTCATCATGCACCGCCTTCATTTTGGGGGGTTAATTAGTTTTTAAGATTTTCCCTCTTAATTTTGAAAATAGCGATATGAGAACAGAATACTTTTTTTAGAGCGTAAGAACTCCTACAAAATGATGTCTCAAAGGAGATATGATTTACATAAATAAAAAAAGGTGTTTTCCGAGATATTCGAGAGAAAAAACTTCTCTTCTTTAATTTTTATCACTATTTTCAAAATCAAGATGAAAGAAACCGCACAATGTGTATGAAAACGATCGAAAACGTGGGAAATTTTATATTTTATGATCTCCCAATAATCGAAAAATTTCAGTGATTTTCGGAAGCCTATGTGATTTTTGCCTAAAATATTATTTTTGCGTTAGGTCAGTCGACTCCCGGGAGAAAAATAACGATAGGAACTATCTGCTGAATCGCGAATTATGTACCTAACAACTGGTAGTCCACAAGTCTTATTTGAAAAATTACCAAGAAATTCCACGCTTTTCGAGATATTTGGGAGAAAAACACATTTTTTTATAACAACACCGTAGGTAGGTAGGTCTTAATGAGTATAAAGACAATTAATAGCCTGTCGTATTGGAGTCGGGTTTTAACCCATCGTCCTGACAGTTGTCAAGTCTGGAGCGCCCGAGAACCCAAATAAAGAGTTTCGACTCAGACAGCAACAGACATTCAACCAGACTACCAAAAGCACGGACGGCCGTTTCGGTCTCATTAGACCTCGTCAGCGTACTATATTGGAGAGTCCGGAGGGATATGAATCACTGCATGAATCGAAAACCTTATATGGAATATAATTCAACCGGTTACCAGTGACCTCGAGACAGAGCGACATCTATCAAGAGAAAACACAAGCTCCCAGTGAAACTCCAATGTGTATTATGGGTTGTAGTATGGGATAGTACGCTGACGAGGTCTAATGAGACCGAAACGGCCGTCCGTGCTTTTGGTAGTCTGGTTGGATGTGTGTTGCTGTCTGAGTCGAAACTCTTTATTTGGGTTCTCGGGCGCTCCAGACTTGACAACTGTCAGGACGATGGGTTAAAACCCGACTCCAATACGACAGGCTATTACTTGTCTTTATACTCATTAAGACCTACCTACCTACGGTATTGTTGTGATTTTTGAGTATACTTTGGCTTTTTAATATACATTTTTTTATGTCTAACTTAAAAAAAACAATTTTTATTTGCTTATTTCTATGTTGGATCTGTGGGTGTGACTATATCTGGGAGAGTCGACTCGACTCTGCCATTCCTTCAGGATCTGTCGTAACCGTGCTTCTACTTTTTATGAGAAGTGCTTATTGATTGGTATTGGTTGTTTATGATGATCCAGCCCGCTTTGATGAGATTTTCAGATTCACTGATGAAGATGTGGTTGCAACGCCTGGTTTCTTGTCTCACCAGATACTTGGATCGTCGTTTTAAGACCGCATAGCTGAAGCCTGAACTTCTTTACCATTGGATTTAGGAGTTTTTGTTCCGTAAAGTTGGTTAATTTGGGTGAGCCATTATCTGGGACTGGAAAGCCTTGATCTGTGATTTCTAGATCTCCTGAGTGCGAAGTATTTGTAAAAGTAGAATGAAAGAGTGTCAGTAGAACAGGAGTGAGGAGAAGGGGGTCGTTACCTATACTCTTTATACTATCTCTCCCTTTAAGATTGCCATTCTTGCGCATGCAGTTTTTGGTTAATGTGGCAATATTGCGTGACGTTTACGTCAAAATTCTACTGTGACACTCATTATATTGGTCATATTTCTCATGGTTTGTAATCATATTATTTGTTTTCTATTGTCAAAATAGGTAATTCTGTAGATGTCTTATGAAATATTGACTCGCGGCCTGGAAAAAATGATTCGATTTCCTTATCTGTTTTTTTAAATAAGTCGGTGTGTAGTAAATGTCTAAAATGTATATTTGAATGTTTTTATTATTAAACAAATAAAATGGTTAATACCACAAAGCGAATCTGAGGTTGTATGGAACATAATACCAACGACTGACGTTCTGGAATCATAGAAAGAACAGTACAGTTGTGGACGTGTACCGGAAAAGCGATTAGCTGTGTTAATGAGTTACGTGAGACATAAGAAAAATTAATTATTTTTGGTATTTCCATTAATAAGAAATGTGGACTAATAAAGTGAAAGTCCACATTATCAAAATATTTTTGGCCGAACCCTGTACACCTACTACAATGCGTGTTTGCGTGCCGGAAACCTTCCCATCAATTGCAATGTAATCACTTAAATTACATAATTCTCACTTAAACCCTTAACGCGAAAAATCTATCTGAAACACTTGCTCAGATCGGGCCGAACATTGCAAAATCAATATTTTCCGATCGTTAAAACAAGCATACTCCTATCCGATAAATGCGGAATTATATTTGTTCACGCTCTAACTCGAGAACGATTAATGTGCAGGAAAACTCGGCACACTGGCTAAATAATTGATAAAACGCTATTTAATACGCCAAATAATTCTTTCTCAATAATAAACGGGATTAATTTATAGAACACTGATAACTGTTATCTCGATAAACGTTATCTTGACAAATACACTTCGGTTGTAGTATCTCATTGCTAAAACAGCCAGTGCATGAAAATAACGAAACTTTGCCAGTGTGCGATCTGTGGGTTAATATCGTGTGGCTTGATGCGGGAGGAATCTTCACCGTCTTAATTTAAATAGGATTACCTGTGGAGGTAAGTAATAAATTTTTATTATTTGGTTTTTAATAAGCAACTTTATTACCTAGCCTGACCGCCCTCGGTGAACATAATTGAGTTTATAATTTACCTCCTTTCTCACTTATTATAATACATGTTTCACTTAGAATCGGTTACTAGTTTTGGTGTGGTACTGACACGTAAGTAATTGCGAAGCTAAACGTAAGATTAGATACTTTATTTAACCACCAGCTTAGGTAACATTTGGTAACCTGAGAAATTCTTTCAACTTTACTGCACAATTTTACAGGACTCAGATGAAGCAAAGTATTTTTATTACCTTCCTTCAATAATAATAATAATTAGAAATAAGTAATTGTAGTTGAATTGACAGGTACTCAAGCGTACGCCCACTTTTGTCTCCTTATACCACTTAACCGCTAGTACTTGTTTTCTATAGTAACTCTAAAGGAGCGTTTACATTCGCGAACCGCTCGTAAACCGCTCGGTTGAAGTGACTGTCACAACCTACCCATGCACTACCACCATACTAGCAGTGATTGCTTGATTCTGATGATGAGTGGTGGTTAATCAAGCAACATGCGCAATGCGTAATGTACAAGAAGGAGTGGAAAAAATTACATCTGTGGCACATTGACCTATATAAAAAACGCACTGGTCAGATGCTCTCGAGCATTGAAAAAGAAACGAACTTGCGGTTCGTAAGCAGTTTGTTCAGCGCTAGTGTACTTATAAGACTCGCAAACGGCTCGTGAACCGCTCTACTCACACATGTGCTTGTTCCCTCATCAGTTCTTCGTGACAGGATGAGTCTGAACACCCACTGATATGACATCTTTTATAATAGATTTATGATTCATCATATTGACGAGTAATCGATCTCATTCGATGAGATAATAATGATACCTTGACTTTGAGAGATAACTTCCAATTCACTTACCTCAAAGTAACAAAATAACTATTACCAATTACTCACTTGTCTCTCGTCTGATGGTTGAATTGTGTCTAGATCCCGGAGTTCGGAGTACGTAAACTGAAGTTTGTACACCGAACTTTAATATATTATGAATTCTGCAGTTGCAATTTACCGCAATTCTGCAGTATCAACTTTGAACCTAGTGGCGCTGAGCTATGATGTAAATTCGGTTGCATCTAATTACCGTTTGTTTGACGTAACGAATATGTCAATTAAGCTGTCCTGATAGTTGTGAGATAAGTACTCGAACAGAAATATCCCTGGCTGCTATTGTATGAAATCATAATGTTAATTTTTTGGTGAGTCTACGTCTAAAGTTTCAGTCAGAGATATGTCAGACTGGTAAAATAACAAATACTCCTTTTTTTACAGAAAATTGGTCCCTTTTTTAGAAAGTGCCTTGATATTGATAATGAGGATGTCAGATGGGCTGCGACCTATTAAAGATCTATTGTGCCCCCTCTACTCGTTTTTTCGGATGTGTATTCCCTTCATTGCAGCAGCCTCTCCAATTCCGTTTCCCTTAGGAATTTCAGGATTTAAAGGGGATCGAGGCTGGGTACAGCACCTCTGTTGAGCTAGTGTTGTGCCAGAACATTTATACTCTCGTGTTCTAGTGCTCATTGAGCTCGTAATGACCTGTTAGGAATCCCGTTAACATTCTGAGACTTCCTTTGTTGAGGGTCAAGAGTTTTCTTAGCCTTTCTCGGTTACAGTTCCCAAGGAGCTCCTTGGATTGTCTCAAGCCTGAGAGGTTTTTCTAATTTACTTCTCTCAGTTTACCTTCTGTCTTTTGGAGTTCTGCTTTGAAAAACGTGTGTTCAAGGCCACTGAATGGCTTTGGTCCTATGAAGGCTTTGCTGCTCCATTTCTTGACAATGAGTGGGCACGTTCGTTTCCCTCGATCCCAATATGGAATTCTTGTTTGGTTTTGGTCGTTTGATAATGGTCATTTTTCCTGACTCCAAAGGAAATCTCGAGGATTTTCTCTGTCCATTTTAAGAATTCTTGGCGACCCGTTTGAGTGATAACGGGTGATCGGGTAACCCTCCGTTCGCACCATACCCGTACGTCTCTGAATGTTACCAAGCAGAATGTCGCGAAAGATCGGAAACTCCTCCCTTGCTACGATGCAGTAATCTCTCTCTCTCTCTCTTTTTGTATAGTACACGACTGCAACCATTTTACAGTCAAATCGTATCGTATCTTTTAGTAGTTTGTGATCAGTGTCATCCACGAGTCCTTGAATAATCTACCATCGGGGTTCTTCCTCGGTCCAAATAGCACTGCTTCATCACAATCCCCCACTTACAAACATGAAACTACCTATCTGTTTTTAACTGATTGATGAGCAAGCTAACCTTTCTCGCGCTATGGTGAGTAGCTCCCATTCCTTCCAGCCACTCACCCTCATGGTGGCGCTTCTTGTGATTAATTGATTTTGAGCAGAATGACGCTCCAGAACCCAATCGAAACCTTCCTCTCGCCAAAAATTAGTACTCTCTTATCTCAGTTCAAGACCTCTGTGTCGCTGGACAATCAAATCAGATCTTCCCTTTTGGTGGTTTGAGGGTAGTAGTAAAACAGGGTGATTCTGGACCAGATTCTTCATTGCATCGATAAAGATGAGCTATTGGACCAGTAAAAGTGGTCCAGAATTGGCCCTGTTTTACTACAGAAGGTCGTGTTCGCGGGTCCCCAACGGGTGTCCCGAAGATAATCAACCGGGTTTCCTAGGTCTCGCATTTCACGTTTCACACACCAATTTTTGCAAGCGCCCTTTGACTTATGCGGTTAAATACCATCAAAATGTTTTCAGTGTTTTCAGTGTTTGATCGGAATGAATAATGCAAAAAAGAAGTAAATAATTCGTTATTGTTCTGATAAAAAAATAAAAATGAAGATGTTGGAATAAAAAAAAACTACTTGTGTGATTTTTTAACCGAGATATTCGGTAAATTTTTCTCACCTTATATTTCCTGGTATGTGGATAATTTACCCTAAGTCCAGGATCTACGATCCCCCAGCAAAAAGCTGACCTATCCTTAACGAGCCCTACAATTCTAGCCGCGCGCGTGTGTGTGTGTGCGTTGAGTTCTTTCCAGCTTTCCATAATGACGTGAAGGAAATGCCAACTAATAGAGAGCTAATCACGGAGTCTCGCTCCGGAGTCGCTTAATGAATCCGGTATTAAGCCCGGAACCTGAATCATCAATACTAAATCAATCCTATCGCACGAACGGCCGTTATTAGCGGTCCGCATCATGACAGTGCTGGAACAATGGAATCGTTGATACGTCTATTATCTCGAACCGTTGTTTCCTATTAGCAACTCGACGTGTTATGAGGATAGATAGATTATGGTAAAATGGGAAATCGAGAACTGTGATGTTGGAGTTGAGAATTTGACAGGTAAATGTAGCAGAGATGTCGCAAATTTAATAATATAACAATTTGACCGTTGACACAACTTAATATGAAGTCGTGACACTCCCATTGGAGCAAATACTTATTTGTTTTTTTTTTGTATCAGATCATTTTGATCCTATATCGATAAGCAATAAATCTTCTTGATCTTGATTGTAGAAAAGATCAAGTGCACCAATAACTAGCCCAGATTTGTCTTCTTCTTCTTTCATGATTTATTATGGCCTTTTTATTTTTATTACGTGAAATCTTCTTGTATCTTGTATGTTCTTGTTGACTTCGAAATCCTGCCCCAGAACACATTTCAACCATTTTATAAAAACTAACAAAATGTTGACTTTTTGGACACCTTTATATGCAAGATTGAAGAAAACAAAAGCCAAATTAACAGGATAAGTAGGTTTTTCGAGTCAGTTCAGGTTTAGTGTCAGCTAATTTTATTTTTTCGGAGTATTCTTCTGCTTTTTCTGTAAGTACTATGACGCTGACGCGTTAAACCGTGCTATAGGTGGGGCTCACTTATATTTTCCCAAGTCCTTTAGCAAGGATACTAATCTTCTTCCCGGATCTCTTATCTTCAATAACACTCTTTTGACATCAACTGACTTCCCCCAAAAAATAGTACCATAGCACGTGTGGCTGTGGAAACTGGATAACAAGTCATTTCCACGTTGTAACTGGTCTCTGGATTTTAGTCTTTAGTCCCTGTCAGTTTTTAGTCCCTGTTCACCTACTCGCTAGTCGCTATTGAAGATAAAAATTGATATGGGTCGTTACATGGAGCCCTGCGGAACTCTTGCGTGCATCTCCGCTCGGTTAGATATTTTTCTAGTCCCGTTTTACTACTTTAAACAACTATTCTGGAGTCTCTAACAGGTATGAAGTAAATTTTCTCTAGAACGTTACCATGAACCCCTTGCTCAACAAGCATTCCATAACAAACACTGTCAAAAACCTTGCTTAGATTCACGCATGTCACTCGAGCCTGGCCTTAAAATTGTATGCATCCAATATAGTATGAGTGTATTGTTGTGTTCAATATCAAAGTCCATTTGGGCACTTCAGATTGCAATAAATAAAATGGGTCCTAATATGGATCCCTGTGTGACATCTATATTCTTCCCCACTTTGTAAGGTATTTTTTCCTCCCATGCAACCCCCTTGCCAAGTACGATTTAAATATCTCCTGTGCCTTACCATTCTCGAATAGTACTCCATGACAAAGACTGTCAAAAGTTGATTTGCGTTTTTTGAATTATGTCAACCAATGTAGTGTAAGTGTTGACGTATTTTCTTTTGGGACCATCGTGGAGGTTATTGAAATAATATTACTTGTCATAGTCCAGTCAAATTGTAAAAAAAAGGACTGAAATTGAGCCAATTAGAAGTTTAACGAAATTTTAATGGTGGGTAGGGGGCGCCACTAGAACACTTCTGCCAAGTTCCCCCTCGGATTCCGTAAGGGATGGACGCCATCTTGAATTTAAGGGATGAAATTGTGTATCTCGGTAAATCACGGTTGTACGTAAATTTTATACATATTTTGACTATTTCGTGAAAACGCTATGACTTGAAATTAATTAGTTATGTTGTAACGCATTTACGGCGTTAAAGCTTATTTACGCATACTAAACATAAATTAAAAAATTGTTTTCTCGAGATAAAAATTCCTAGCGACTTTTTCTTAAAAGTATTGTGTATAAATTCACGGACCCTTTTGACCGTGAAAGAAAACATCACCTGAAAGGTGCGCAGCACGCACGAAAAGCGTCTACGTGGAAGTCAAAGAGGATGACGTCGAGGTGGCGTTACAATTATTGGGCTTTCTCATGGAGGGACGCGTTACCTACGACGCGAATCTTCAATAGGAAAGCGTCAGCAGAAGGAATTGCAGGTCCTGGAGCGAGACAGAAAGGACGCGTGTACTGAGGACGCAGAAAACCTCACCTATAAAATTTACCTTACCTAAATTCTATCTTTTTATCTTATCCCGTGCCTGTACCTTTATAAAAAAAAGTGCAATAGCTTTTCTAACAATTTGTCTTAACAAAATTTGAGTCTGATACCAAAAACCAAGGAGTGTTTAGGTTCGTTTTAAGAACTACGCTTCTAAACCGACTACATTTAATCGCGCGGCGATTGTAATTCTTTTCGTGGACAATGAAGAATTTTCCTCAACATAAGTTTAGAATCCAAGCGTGTTGCCTGATTAAACAAGGGTGTTTCCGGCAAATAATTATCTTTAATTACCTTATTAAAATTTCTGGCAGTGACCGACCTCAACATCGAACGTCCTGTGCCGATTTAAATTTCGCATGACTCGTATAACTCGCATACCGTGTAACATTGTAATCGACCATTCTTTACCGGAGGCTCGTCGACAGTTCTGTTCTGCTGGATTGGAGTTAATGCAGTGGATTGGCCGATCCTCATTAGTCAAAAAGGTAAAATTGACTGTGTCCAGGAGATTTGATTCTTTTGGAATATATTTATAAAGAATAAATAGAGAAATCCATGACATCATTTATACGGTGTGATTTCTGTCACCCTAACATGGCCACCTACTTCGTCAATAAAAAATGAACGGCTTATAGTTTCAAATAATTTCCAAAATACTGACGCTGGTTCAGTTTTGGGGCCCTCTACATTTATTTTGCACCAAGCATGCAAAGAAGATCGACCGTTTTGTTGTAAGATCTAAGAAAAGTTTCTCTCCAAAAAAGTGTCGTTTTTGAATTTTTTTTGAAAATTTGAAAAACACAAGAAATTTCAAAAAAAGTTTCAAACAAAAGTTGCTGTTGGATATATCCTCCTTAACATTTTTGAAAAAGTACTTTTCTACGTACAGCCGATATTTATCGAGATACATAATATCATCCCTTGAATTCATGATGGCGGCCACCCCTTATGGAATCTGAAGGGGGAAACTTGGCTGCAGTGTTCTAGGGCGCCCCCTATCCACCATTGAAATTTCGTTAAACTTCTAATTAGCTCAATTGAAAAGTACTTATACTATTTAACCGGACTATCAAGGCAACTTCAAAAAAGCCTTTCTTTGGTATGATTTCAAAAAATATTTGACATCAAAAAACAAGCTTGATTTATGCAGCTAATGAGATTAATTAAATCCAGAAAAGGGAGGATTGAGATTTTCTCCTCGCTGCTGCTGTAATATCAAAACATCTCTCATAAACTTCAGTTATTCGACGCACGATTAAAGCCAGTTCGAGAGCAGTTAAAAATTTCAACATCGTGAAGCGAAAGCCGCAAAAATGTTACCCTCCTAGGCGTTCCATCCAATAAACTGATTGATCTTTAACGTAGTAAAACGTATTTTTGCCAGAAGAATTATTAGCTTAATGTAATATACCTAAAACGTATATTCAATTCGATAACCAGATTATGTAAATAGCGAAACCTGTACCACCGCGACCAAACCAACACAGCATGGAGTTGTATATTTTACGTAAACGAATCAACTCGTACAGCATCGAGGACCTGAGAGAGTAGCCGAGAAGGAAGTAAGGACTCCTTGAAAGTACGTAATTAAATTGCGGGGAAAGTTGCTTCTGCATAAAGCTTATAATTCCCATTTCGAGGCATCCCACGATTCTCCTATACATAACGGATAAATTCGAGATGGGATGGGAATGAATATAAAATTGAATAATTTCCCCTTGCGGGCTATACTTAATTATCTAGGAAGTTTTCAAGGTCGCGCCAACTTAAAACTGACATCAAAATTGCCAAATAAATTTGACGGGAAAATTGAACTCTGTATCTCTGTCTGGAATTTAAATCTTCGAGCTCTGAATTTGAAATAATAAAATATAAAGCTTGGAATTTACGAAGGTTGCCGTGCAGCGGAATCGTGAAAGGAATCGAAAAATTACATTAATGCTACATGAGTGATGGGTGATAAACTTTCCTCCATAAAATTACATCTTAGAACTTTTCTGCGGATAATCTGATGAATTTTTGATAATCGAAAATCTTTCTAATTTGGAAAGAAGTGAGTGGGATTTATTTATAGCAGAAAATCACCAGAATTGAGTTGGCATCTGCCTTCAAGACCGGGTGGTACGTATTATTGTAATGTTTATCCCCCAAATTGGCCACGATCCTTCTTTGCTAGACTTAATTATGACGAATCATGTCAGCTTGATTGGTGAGATTGTAGCTACAATTTCTTGTAAATACTTTCCCTTGCAATTTTTAAATGCATCTTCAAATATAATTATGACGATTATCTTATGTTTTGGCTTTGATAAGGTGGCAAGATGATATCGTCCACCATTTACGTCCTTTTGAGAACATTTCTTAGAGAGTTTGTTGGGACATGAACTCACGAATGAATTTTATAAAAAAGTGTTCTCATGGATAACCTTCTTGCGCATCAATCGCAGAAATAGTGTATTTTTATGAGATTCAATAATAAATATTTTCTTCCTATTTTTTTTTTATAATGAATATAATGAAAAAATAATCCGATTTTTTTTTTGGAAAAACTCCACCTACCTACCAAAAAAAAAAAGAATGATCCTCTCGTGGTTTCGAACCCGCACCAACAGTTTACTACGCAAGGGTGTAATGAACTGAGCCACAGTGCACTTCAAATTTGTAGGGCTGATCGCGTAGGTATATGCAGTACGTCAGGTTCCTACACCTACACATTTTATTTTTTAAACTAGTCATATCTTAGTTATTAAAAAACCAATTTGAATACTTTTTTCACCTGCATGTAGGTGATTTAATTGTCGTTGCGATTGCTTTTCTAATTTTCAGAACCATTCATAATTGAATGTGAAAAAAAATAAAAAAGAAATTGCGAACCATTTCATCAATTTAATAATTTTATGTAAGTGTAAGCTAATTTTGCACAAGCGAAAAACTTTTTTATTTTTCGTTTAAAGTGCTACATTAATCGAGGCGAATTGAAGCTAAGACATCAAATTATATGTTAAAGCAAAAAAAAATGGGAAAATTTCTGTTCAACTTCTTCAAAAATGGACTCATAAACGGTTATAGAATTTACACATTTTCACCCTTTTCCTACCCACGACACTGGCTTATTAATGGAAAATATGCTAATTTTTTTGCATTAGCTCAAATTTCCAATAATTTTCTTCAAATCCTGTTAATTTGATTTCAAAGTTTTTTTGCCATCTTGCTCATACGGGGGCTCAAAAAATTTGAAATTTTCCGAAAATTCAAATGGCTGCCATTTTGAAACGGCTCGGCCGATTTTGCTCAAGTGCAATACCAGACCATTCCTTGTGGATATCTTACTCCCACAAAAATTTCAGCCTCCTAGATTCAAAACTGCGACCTGAAATGAGATGACAAAAACCGGATATCTGGAACTTTGAAGGGACACCCTGTAGAAGTGATGGGACTTTTGGAAATTTTTTCAACGAAAATCTAACGTCATTCCAAAGATTTGCAAGAATCCAAAATTTCGTTTACTAATCTTGAAAGATAAAGCCACAGGAGCGTTTTTAAAATCGAAATTTCGCGATTTTGGAGAAATATATTTTATATATATATTTTTTGTTAAAAAATACTCTAACAGTAGAAGTGTGAAAGAAGTTCACATAGATGTTTAGCGTTGATTTTACAAATTCTTATCACCAATTATACGTGATTTTTCTCAAAAATTCTTGTCTAAGTCTTACGAGATAGTGGTGATGTTGGCAGTTTTGGTGAGCATCATTTGATCGTGTCAGAGATAATTGCTGATGCTTTCGAAGATGTCTACCTTTTGGAGTTTCCCGGTTACCTGTCTACGCCCCCCGAATTCTGAGCAGTTTTTGTTATGTCCAAGCTTCGATCGAAGAAGTCTAAACTTTCCTTCATCCCCTAACCTGGATGGTCTCACCAAGTCTGATAAGAGCTATGAGCAAGTCTGGTGATGAAATAACTGCGGATGATCGCTAAAATTACTGAAAATCACGCTCTTATGAGTCTTGACGATGTTGTCAGCCATTCTGTTTTGACAAATCTCCTTGTTTTCCTTGACAATAATTGGACATCTTTCCTTGATATGGAGCTTCCATATCCTTAAAGCTTTAAATTGTGTTCCCCTAAATAGACTTTTACCTCATCTGAAGCACTTTTGGAGTGAAACTTTGCCATGATGATTCAGTAGTTACTGAACGATGTAGGCCATTTAAAGTCAAGATGGGGTCAGTGGAGTACCTCAGGTCATAAGTAACAGCCAATTGTATTTTTTGCTTATACATTTCTGACCTGGCTCTTGTCAGTAAGTCCCATTCCATATTCTACACTACTGATAAAGCAGGTGCGTATGACGTGGTCTTGAAAACACTTGCAAGTAACAAATTTTGACTTGGGACAGTTCAAGCAATGGCGTGGAAAGAAAAACCGAGCTGTGCCGAGTTGCACGTTCTTCGTTAATACACACTACGTGGCACTAGACAAGTGTATTCACAAGTATTCAAAAGTACTTGCCAGGTACCGCGTAGTCAGTAACCGGCTTAGGAAAAATATAGTAGACGTCAGACGCCTGGAGAGAAAACGTAACATATTTAAATGTGGCCAAAAAAGCAAAATTAACAAAAATTTACCCCCACCCCTCTATTCCCCTTGTCGTCCCGGCGATCAGCTCTAAATAAAACGAAATTTATTCCATTGCCCGAGAATGAACTCTGCTTTTATATAAAGGAGGGACCATTCTGATAACTGGTTACCTAGTTTGGGGTCTCAATGGGGTTGACAACTGTGGGTGGTAACTCTTTCTTCACAGGGTGAGTTTGTTAAATTGAAACTTTCAAATCTCACCGCTGTAATAAGCACTCTACGAAAAACGTTCAGGATCAGAGTTTACCGCGGGGTAAATACCTAATTAGTTTTAAAATTGTCCTTCCCATTTCCTGTAGGTGGGGCGGGAAGTAGCTTTGACATTTTTTTTTTTTTATTGAAAATGCACATGCACTGCAGGGAAATCCCTATGACGCTCTGGGAGCGGTGCATGAGCGGAGACATCGATTCACGTTGGCCTTGAATCTTTGTAGGTTGTAGGTTGTTTTTATATAGGAAGGCCCATTTTATATAGGAAAGCTTATTTTTTATTAATTCTCCTAAAATTCATCAAGAAGTCATCCATAATTACGAGCAGGAAAAGGAAAATTTTCACTCAATTTTTTTTTATGTGTTATAAACGCATTGCTTTAAGCACCCTATCGGTTTTGGTCAACTAAATCATCTTCAGGGGTGAAAGGACAGCAGTGTTAAATGTTAAACGTCCAGAAGGGCGTAAAAAATTGACAATCGACGAGCACAGTAACACTGGGACTCAAAATAAATGCGAGAATAGTCAGAAGACAAGGCTGCTATTATAATACAATTCCAGATTAAATTGGGCGGGAAATAATCGAACCTGTTAACCTCCTGGAAAGCAACCATTTTCTGGTTGTCTCAAATAAGATAAAGTTGCACCTAAAATTTCACTCCAAATTTTCTTTTACCTCTTCGATATTTTTTATTTTTACTGCAGATTAGGGTTTTACTGCTAAAAATGTGTATGATTTTGGGAAAAAATGACCCCTAATCCCTTAGAATTAATCAAGGAATCTGCACTTGAACTGTCTGTATATACTGATTATTGAAACACCCTGTATAAATCTGGTTTTTATTCATATTAATTTTTATTCATAGGTAATTTTTCGTTATCCCGCTTTTAGATGGAATTCCATCGTAATGATTTTTATGAAAATGTAAACACACAATTAAAAAAAATTACTGATTAGTAATTATACATACATACAGGAAAATTTCAATCAAAACTATTACTGTAGCTACTGTCACGGCGCCCTTATATAAACGCCGGCCGTGGTTCTCGAAAAGTTCTAGCAGCTTCACCGGTGTTACCAAGTAGCTCTAGACACAGCCGTGCGTTTTCTAGCATGAGTGGAATTATCCTGGTAGGTATTCTGTATTAGAATAGAATTAGAATTAGAATGCACCTGTCATGTCAGCTAGAACTTTCATGAACCAGCTGGCCATTAAGTATTTCAGTGAATGTAAGCAAACATTTCAGTGTTCCTTCGTTACGGGATATTCTTTAACGAGCAGATAATGATGGGTATTATTCACGAGGAACGTCCAAGGGAATAATGGCCACTCTCCGCGAGATGAAGGCGTTATTTTTTCTACGATTTCATGCAAAAATCATACCTGCAGCTTCAAAATATTATATTTTTTAAGACATCACGTTATTTTATTAGACATAGCCATGCGTGTCGAAACGAGTCTGGGCCTAGCCTGACTAGCCTGAGCGCTATGACCGCTGGCTCAGCTGCCGGCGTAATTGGCTGTAACCGGCTGCCTGGCAATAATAAAGATGATCGTATTGTTTCGTTTGCTGTTCGATGACTTTCGTGTAATTAACATCTTATATGTGTTTTTCCACTGCTATCAAAGCGTTCGATGTGGTGTTTTCTTGTATCTGGGCGTTATGATTGGCTTCAAGCGGTAGTTTTTCTTTTATTATTTCACCGGCTGAGCTATGTTTGACTCGACTGCGTGAATGCGCGTCGATTATCGTACTGCTTGAGGTGAACAGTTGTTTATTTTTTCTATCAAGGGTTCAATATGATATTGGTTAACAATTTAGGGAATCATTTCATAAAAGTAACTGACGAATAGATTCCTTAGCGAAAACACTGAAGAGCTGCTCTAGGCTTTACTTCGTGAACAGTATTTGGAATTAGGATTGCGTGGTATTGAAACAATGAAGTCTGATAGTAATTAATGAAATCAGGCGGTGAGAGATGATTTATGTTAATTTGTAATTAATTTATCTTGATATGAATGTAATCTTGATTCATTGATAGAGAGAGCAAATGAACGAAATTGAATCATAATTTAATTATGATCTATGTACAACTGTCCTGGAAGAGTTGAGGAGCTAAAGTCGATTTTGAGTTACGCTACCATTCATCTATACCGAATTCATCCAAAATTGAATTAGATGCATTTTAAAATTCTTTTTCACGAGTACTGTATACCTATGTGTTAAGAACAAAAAGCGTATTTCATCGTTATATAGGCGGTACACCATCTGAAAAGACGGGCGTATCTACAAATTTGTCTACTTAGTTAGGATAAAAAGGCGTGTCTGATTTTTCTAAATTAAAAAGGACGTATCTACACACTATGTTAGAACTAAAGGGCGTATCTGCAGATTTCACACGCAGATACGCCTTTTCCTTTTAACAATTGGTATGCGATTGCGCGGTCTTTTGGAAGAGTTTGAGGTTATGATTACAAGTCACTATTCCCTTTTTTTTTATTTTCGTCAGTAGTTTAAACCATGTAGGTACCTAACTTATGTTAAGTAACGCAGACGTATCTGCCAAGATGAGTGGTAACTTATGTTAGCTGAAAAGGGCGTATCTACCAAAAGTCATGTTTGCAGGCAAGTAACACAGTGACTTTTATAATTTTTATGATTATTACTATGAAATTAAAATTTCAGTTCACATAGGTAAACGTGTATATTTTTGCAGATACGCCCTTTTGAATTACCAGTACCACGGCATTAATTCTGATTAATAATATTAATTTTCAATAATTATTATTATGTAAATTTGTTTAATATAATGTGAAATTATTAAAATTATAGAAATTCAAATCCTATTTGCTCTAATAAAACAACGGGGAATGAAAGTAGCTGATTATTTCAATCACCAATGAAATGATGGATGGTGCATTATTTAAATCCCGAACATAAATTTATCAATTATTGAGGAACAAATGGCATTAAAATTCATAAAACATAATAAAACAAATAACTTAAATTTCCAGTTTCCAAGTTTAGATTCATTTACGAAACAGGATTACTGTAAAATAATTAATAACAGCCTGTTTGCAATTGAAATTAACTTAATAGCCTATCAACGTACGTACATACGTTCTGGATTCCCCAGTGTTTCTGTTTATTTAGTAATAAATAACTTCAAGCGCTCTATTTAAACAAAGTTTATCTAAATACCGGCAAAATGTATATTTGAACAAGAAGTGACTAACTAACAAGGTTCGTACCTACCTACCTTGTTTTTCACAATCTTATCAATTCTATATAATACCTAGTCGATGCATTTTTTATTTTCTCTGTGAAGTGTAAAAAAATTCAGTCCAATTTACTCTCTGCTCCAATTTATCATTGTTTTCCACTAGTCCCATGTAATGTAAGTGGCGCAACGAAAACGACCTAGGTATATCGAATATCTGTTATTTTATTGAGAATCTCTTTAACAAAAAAGTCAAATGTCAACCAATCCACCTCCAAGAACGCTCGACTTTTTCACATTTCACGTTATTGGTTCATCTAACAAATAAATATGGTCTACCCACATGATTTAGAAAATAATTTTATGTGACCAGTTATGCGTTTCGACATCAGTAATTGGACTCTTTTCTTTCATTTATTTTTTGTGTGTATTTTTTAAAGGCAAATTTGCTCCACCCCGATTGTTAAAACAACACTCCAGAGTTCTAAATGAGAATCGAGCAATAATGTAATTTCATTTCTACCATTTTCAAATTCCTCTTGTTGCTTTTTAGAAACACAAATTTGAAATCGCAGAGAACGACACGATGTTCAAATCGAGTCAAAGATTTTGTTTCGATACAGGATGCCTCGTAAAATTTTGTTAAATTTCCGATATCAAGTCCATTATCAAGAATGAAGTTAACTCTAACCTTATGTTTATTCCTTAACATTAAAGGGGCATATGACTCAGTGGAGATTCACAAAAGTGCGGCCTGCAGCATAATACAGATATTCAACGGAAGGCAGGTCTTCAAGGAAGGTCCCTCTTCATACCTCCCACCATGGACTCCCTCAAGGATCCATCATCAGCCCTATCCACTTAAACATTTACATGTCAAGCTTGCATAACTACTAGGTTTGGAAGCAACATCAAAATCATTCAATATGCTGATGACACTTGTTTCTATGTCTCCCATTCAGGGTATGAGCGCTAAAACAAGGCGGGGAGCAGACCCAAAAATCGCCCTGCTATTTCCTTTTATAGATCGCACGTAATGATCGCTCATAGATTATGGATGCGTTCTTTACGGTTCAGCACCTATTAGGTCTTTAGTGAGGCAATCTTGGCGGAGACAAATTAACGTTCCCCCCTCCCCTTAACATATGTAGACAATTCCTGGTCAAAGAATTTTTACTAAACCTCGAAACATATGGCCCGGTAACCACCAAAGAACTGAACCACCTCTGCGTGTAGAAAATTTAACCAAATGAATATTGGTCTAGCAAAAGTTCTCCCCCAGCAGCTCTTGCAGAATTACAAAAATTTATCAGGACGGAAACCTCATTCCCTTTATTTCAATGTAACTTCAGAATCTTTAGTATCGAAACCACATTCCCCTAGGATCTAGATACTTCCTGATACATTTCAAATCTTTTAAACGGTGTGCTAGGAGAAATTTTGATAATTCAATTGATTTTTGTCAGGTTGTCAGAGATGGCCTCAGCCAGTCGTCCTGTAGCTTTGTCTGGACCAAGAGCCATTCGGGGATAACAGGTAACGAAAGAGTCGATCACTATGCCAAGGAGGCGAGAAACACGAAACATCCCCCTGTACAAACATCCCTCTATCAGATCATCTAAAAGATAACTGTGGGAATTGAAATGAAAAAACTCCTCCTCCTTAGCTAGATCCCAATACTTTTCCCTTTACTCCTCTTTACCAAGCAAAAAATCAATAGGGAAAAGTCTATCCATCAATAGGATAGATAGGTTCATCGTGAGTGGGCCATTGTGACACTTTTACTGCGACAGTAGGTCTATTGTGGCTCACATCTAGTCGTGCTAGTGCCTAGTGCTACATTAACCCCATCAGGTCAGCCTCTTTAAGGAAGCTGACCGTCTTGACTGTTGCTAATGTATCCAGGTCCTCCGGTGTCAGAAATTCTCTCCCGAAGGCTTGTAATCTGTTTACTCCTCTTCCTGTTTCACAGGGGAGATTTGTTTCTCCTCCTGATCTAGCGGAATTGAGCTGTTTCTTGGAGTCGGATTAGAACCGATCCCCACAGCTTCGTCAGTTGCCTGAAGATCGAGGTTTTGTTCTCCTCGTCAGAGCATATTTGTTTTACACACTCCATGGATGTCCCAGGAAAGGCTGGGAAAGGATGGTTACCTCCCCGCGAGTAGTAGAAAGGCTCAATACAGAGGGGTGCGCCCCGTGCCTCGAGGTTATGTTTGCCGCTAAGACTGAGCTATCCACAGTCATGCATCTCTGCAGCACGCGCATTACCTGGAGGTTCCGGAGGTTTGGTGCCTCATTCACGCAGTCCGGATGGTTAAGTCAAGACCTCCACATATCCTCTCTGTTCGCGAGACATGCCCAGGACACAGAGTGATATACGGTTTGACGGACAGCCCACATTCGGACATTATCCGGCGCCGTTGCCCACAGTGCAGACCTTTAGTCACGACACCACAACTAGGTTAGGGGAGGCGGTCCGCGGCAGGGCTTTTTGAGCTGCCATTCTGGAGTTGTAAATGCGACAAGCTTTATCACCGCTGCCAACCTTACTCACTGTCGCTCATTGTAAGGCCTTCCCCTATCCGCCATCTGGATCGCGCTCGATGAGTACCTCAACCGCACGGGTCGTCAATAGGAACTACAGTTCAATAGTAATTCGTCTGAGGCTGACACTGTCGTTCTCCTTCCCACCTACATAAGATCGATATCCTAGACTCTCCGAACTGTCAGCATGGTAACCTTCCTGGGGATCTAAGCCACATATTATTTGGATGTTCCTTTTACTCACAAAACATAAGCAACCTACTAGCAAATCTGGTTAGCTTCAACTCCCCTTTTCCCACCAAATTAACCTTACTACTCGCTTCTAATGACAAAACAATCTATGACCTAATCAATCATCAGTGCAAAATTGATACCATGATTCCACCTCTCTCCAAGCATACAGTTGTCTAAAGTAGCAGCGTGTAACGCAGAGTAATGCATATTGCCAAAACGCCGGAAATCGAAATGAATCTGTGGCTAAAAGGCAGGTGTTAAAGTCCATCTCCAATTAAAAGAAAAAGAATGAAGTTTCCGCAAAATTGGTCATTGTGTACTCAACAATATAATAAAACAAAGAACAGCCGTAGGTCGATGAGATCGGTTTCGGATGTTAACACATCGTCAGAACAATAATTGTCAGTCTACAAGATTCTTTTTTCACTTCGGGATCTTTTTGATATCTCGCCAAAGGGCTTTATTTTGTCTTGACTTTTTACCTTCGAACTGCGAATCGTGTAAGCTGACAATTGTCCTGAGGATGGATTAACACCCGAAACTGGTCGACAAGACATATACTCATTGACCTACCCATGTTCTTTGCTTTATGAATGAAGTTGTCTGCTTTCACCCGGCATCGTCACTATACTAAGGCAAGAGAACGGTCACGATTACACACGAACCATTACGAGGCTGATTGTAAAAAGAGCCACAATTATTATTGAGGATCAAGAGTATCATTGACTTCGAAATAACTCGCCCCCTCTCTTAACTCCAATAGAAAGGAACTGGCCCCCCCAGACTGATCCTGCTTTGGTAATATCCAATTAGGGTAAGAACATAGTAGAGCGACGAGGCTAGATGCACAGCGACGAGGTAAGCGACGCGACTTTTATTTAATCGTGTATGGTAATGAAGCCAAACATAGTGAAGAGGTTGATGCAGTACTAAGCGACGAGACAAGCGAGGCGATGCGCGTCGAGATAAAAATTGGATTTATTATCGCGTTGATACTGGACGGTTCTAGCTGCATTCTTTTTAAGTTTTGGCAATTTCTATTCTCAAATATTCAAAAAATCGGTCTGGGTGCTGCTTGAGCTCAGAAAATAATGTATGGTACTGTCCAAACCGTTTGCATACTTTATTAATAGGATGTACAGAATAAGTTTTGTCCAAACTTCCCATTGCAATAATAATAAGCCCGCGAAGCGCGTCATTATCAAATAAAATTTCATCTTCACTGTCGGAGAACATTGATCATACTGAATTGAGTTTTGCAAGTCAAAGCAGTAAATCGCAACTTCTGTCTCCTCACTATGTGCATGTCTTCTGTCTCGTCGCTTATATCGTCGCTTACCTCGTCGCTGTGCCTCTAGCCTCGTCGTTCTACTATGTTTTTACTCTTAGCTTCTTAGCTTCTTCCATTTAAATAGCGAAAAATAGGTAAAAATCTGCGCGCAAATGTGAGCGAAAACGGCCGAGCGCGTTGGAGTCTGGGTAGAATAGCAGATGAGAGGTGTATAACAGCGCTTGCCTTAGGTCTCTGTCTTCTCCTCCAACTCACAGACGCTCGGTCATTTGCGCTAATGTTTGCGTGCAATGTTTACCCAGTTTTCAACGCTCAAATGGAAAACGAAGATTGACATTTTATAGCTGAACAATTATACTATGAAAATCCGTTTGATAAACTGGAACCGGAAGAGCTCCAAAGCATCCAGTAACGTCTAACTGCAAAATATGAAGAGCTTCTGATTGAAATAACCCGAAAACTAATTCTCCGACAGCGTCTGCGTTTTACACACAGGAAGTATCTATTAATATCGACTATCTCGCAAAGAACCGGCGCTACAACTCAAAAAATGGAGACGTTACGGATAAAAAAAAACAACGCAATTTTTTTCTTTTTTTGGGGGTTTTCCCCCTTAATGATGAACTGATTGAGTTTTCTCAGCTCTTATTTTCTTCGTATTTTAATTCGTTTGAAACTGAAATTTCATTTTCCCTACATCCTGTTCGCATTTTCTTTTTAATATCTCAAAGGAGTATCTTCAAGCAAATATCCCGGTTCTGGTTCATTTTAAAGTAAAACAACAAGCCCTCCTGAAATTCGTAATCCCCGAGTGAGCCAAATTGCGTGCTTTTTAACCATCAAGGATGGATGGACGCTGCCTAACAGGGGGCAAATCTTGGTTACTTAGTGTTTGCAGAGAAAGCTCAGTTTAACAGTTGACTAGCGTTTATCAGTGTCAGCGGGTAAAAGGGTCGCGGTATTATGCAGATATCCACGAGGCTGAATAATGGATCCGAGGGCCCAAGGACACAAGGGCGGCAGGTCGCAGATGCTAACGGACCTTCTTTTTGTCCCTATTAATGAGAGAGTCCTTTTTGTTTCGCCTCCAAACCTCCACTATACGATCCCTCCTTCGACCGTTATTTAACTTCAATTAAAGTCGACTGAAAGCGTCCATTTTAACAGATGCTACCCATTTATCAGTAATGACAGGGTAATTATCGCGGATTTTAAATTAAATTTAGATTTAAATTTGTCACGAGGAGAGGGCTTTATTTTTGTCGTTCCTCTCTAACTAACAGCTACTTTGTGAGATCATGTTAATTTTGCTTCGTTTTATGCATACGTAACAGGTTTAATTACCTAGTTAATTTCTATGATTAATTTTACAGAATTTCTTTATAACGATTTTTGTAACGATTAATCTTTCTTTTCGCAGAAACATGGGTCAGTCATCTTCGAAGAAACAAAAAAAGCCTAACACAACAAAAAACAACCAATTCTCTCGAACAGATAAAGAGAGGAAGTCCAGCAAGAGAGTCAATAACATCAATAACGCAGTAACGTCCGACGATTTCCTGAAACATGAAATCAGCACGATACAAAATCGTTTCCGGAACAAAGAAGAAGTACAAAATAAGCTTGACAACAATTCCAAAAACACCTCAATAAACGCAAACGATGATATCAATAACGAGAAAAATAAACCAAACGGCACTAGCACTAGCACTAGCACTATCACTGACACAACAATTTCACCAGTCGAAGTAGTAGAGCCGAGAAAAACGATCCAAGAAAACAACCACGACGTAATATTAGTCGAAAAAGACGAAACCGACAATTACAATAACTCTAACCAAGCAACAGTACCAGTACCAGTACCAGTACCTGAAAACGACGTTCTTGAACCGCGAGAACGGGAAGAGTCGATTACCAAAATCGATTCGGTGTTAGAACCGGTGGTAATCGTTACCAACCACAACACTAAGCTCGTAAGAAGCGCCTCAACTCTAGACAACTCCGAAGTGGAGTACAGAAACGCCCCGGTAAGAAGATTAAGCGTTAGAGAATCCACGGAGTTCCGTCGTAAACAGTTCTACCAGCAGATCTTATCGAATCAGTCACAATTCGACAGCGACCTTCTGCTGAGCAGGCACTCTCTGGACAGCTGCACGATGCCGTCCCGGCAGAAATTGGAGAACGCCCACAGTTTCTACGCTTACCGGAGCAAGATCCAGAAGTACGACTCGGAGGAGTATCCGGAGGAGCTGAGAGGCTACGCGGAGAAACTGGACAAGATAGAGAACGACGTTACTGTGATGTCCAATTCGGAGATAAACCTGTACTTCGCCACGATTAAGGATGACCTGCACAATAACTGGAGGAAAATCTTCACGGAACGCGTGGCTGATAAGGACAGGGGAAAGAAGGTGGAATTAATCACCAGGATCAAGACTGCGCTGGACGTGTTGAATAATAGGTTTCTGAAGAGGAAATTGTTGTTTGTTAAATATTGATTTAGGATTTTGTGTTTTATATTTGAACGAGCTTTATTTATGCATATTGTATTTGTTTATTGATAGATATGTAAGAGATACCTATTCGAGATAAGTATAATTATCTAGTATGAGTAATGTAAATTAAGTTATGTAAGTGAAATAAACTTATTATTATAAAATTGGTTAAAAAAATGATGAAATGGCCCAGAAATTAGTGGATTTTCCATTAAATATAAAGAGTGTTCGATAATTTCAGAGTAGGCCCTGACACAGAAAAGTTTGTCTTAACTTAATCCACTCGTTACAAACTGATGGCTCTTGTTTTTGTGAGGTTAGGACAGTTGTCAAAACATTCAAGAACGTCAATAAAATAGGCACTCACTTTATCGACATTTTTATAAAACCCATAAATATAATCAACAATTAATTCATTTGGGGATTCTCCTGGACACATTTTAATACACGGTTTCTCAGTCCAGTAAAGGCGCTCTGTAACTGTTCGCCTGGTGTATCGTTTATCTAGACGAACTTCTCCTCCGGATTACTTGACTTTGCTTTGTTAACATTCTCACACAAAATACCAACAAAACCTTGTTCTGTAACTCTCAGAACTAACCGGCATGATATTTGAAACCACACTAAACCTGCAAAAAAGTGATGGTGAAAACTGAAGTTTTGGGAAAACTATTGACAAAAATTTTATCTGCCAGAAATGTCTCGGAGTAGGTATACTTTCACTGCTATATCACTGAATAAGGACAAAAAGTGAGCACCTTTTCTAAGAAGCTTGTAAACAGGTTCCTATAGAAACATTCCATCCAAGAACTGAGTTTGATGACGAACTAGAAGTAGTTTTTGCGAAAATACTTTTAAACTATTGCAGTTTTCCGCTCTTAATGATGTTTTTCGTCTGATGAAATTAATCTTCTTATTGTTTATTTTTTTTTATTAACATGCTTTTGAAAAAACTACCTTCTGTAATGGGAAAACTGGATTAGGGAGTAGCGAAGATCTAAAATAACCTGTTACTTTGAGATATCCATGACGAGAAACACTGTTTACGACTACTTGACGCATATCTACTGAATAATTTAGAGTTACGGAAGAAATACCTTTTACAAATACGATGATTATTAAAACAACTAGCAGTCAAATTACAGTTATTTTGAAATAACTGAAAACGAATAACAGTTACTGTTAGTAACCGTGACAGCGGATCACAGTCATAGAAAGTCGAATAGACTAGTCTACTAATAAGTTTACTATTCCATATTAATAGAAAATCGAGCTACGACATACGTTTTGATCTCCATGGCCAACTCAAGAGGTGTTAATTATTGAACACCGCATATTAAAATAATATTGAAAATTTTTACCAAAGATGAGTGCAATCCACAGAAATATTTTCTTAAAATACTCCCGGCGCAAGTACCAAATAATGAAAATTTTGGATGATTCAGACAATTTAGTAAATCGCCTATAACCTGGTAAATCTAGACATGAAAATATCACAATTGAGTCCTAGACCTATGTCCAAAAAAATGACCCTTGTTTCCTGAAAGGGTAAGGTATAACTAGCGCTCTTAACTAGCGATGTTACCTTTTCTTTTAATATGATCTTGTATGTTTTTATGGCCTCTTGACGTCTTTTATAGGCATTTGAGTCACCCAGATCACGGTTATGACGGTGCATTGGATCAAGGCATTTTTACACCCTCCCCCCATCGTAAACATTACCTACCAAGGACATTAGGTGGTAAATATCTCACTCCTTATCTCACGTCATATATTTAGATCTAGTTTTCTTCAAATTCGAGATTGCTTACTCTTATTAATGATCCCCCTGTATAAGATGATTGTTCGCTTTCAAAGTTGGCCCCCACAACGCGGGACTGGACGTCCTGGCTTGTGACCAGTCAATCAAGCGTCATGGAAGCGAGAAGGCTCACGGGGCTGGGCCGCAAAGCACTGCATAGTTGAGTTGCACCACTACGTAGGAACGTAGGTACGTGAAGTTGGCCCGAAAATAATTCGGGCTGGGTGATAGAACGTCATTATCAATTGTCTAAGATTGTCTAGTTTTTTTGCGGGCGAAATTCACGAGCCAGAAAAAACGCTGGCCGGATGATAAAACATACCAATCGATTGCCCATCGTTGGACCAAGTTTTACCACCTATAGAAAAAGTTATGGTATAAATAATTCTTACCATAGCCGATACTATGTGGTTCTGGTAACTCGGGATATGTTCACGTGGATGGTAAAAGCAAAACGATGACTATATCGTGGTTAAAAACGTTGCCCTCCCTTTGTACCAACCCGACAAACAACCCGTTAGTTGTGATTTACCGCCCTCAGAATCACCACCGTTCGCATTCATGTGCTTATAGAAATTCGGGTTAACTTCACAAGGGCGAGATTACCGAAAGGGTTATTTCCAGGTGATTGAAAACGGTTTACCACTTTGAATCAACTCGGGAAAACGTACTACCCTTTAGTTTTGATTTACCACCCTTGAGAAGTTATCCCGAATTGCGTAAAGCACTTACCGGCTAAGAACGGGGTTTTTGGGAGTGGTAAATAAAAATTAAGGAGTCGTAAAATCTTTTGTCGGGTTGATGCAAAGGGATACAAAGTCATCGCTTTTGTTTTACCATCCACGTGAACTTGGCCCGAGTTATCACACAGAGTAAAAATTATTTATTCCATAACTTTTTATCTATATGTGGTAAAACAAACTGAAATAATGGGAAAACATGGTCTAACGATGGGCAATCGAATGGTATATTTTACCACCCGGCTCGCGGTTTTTTCGGACATGACAAGTTGGCCCGAAAATTTTCAAAAAAAAAACTTCATAAAAAAGTAAAGGTGGTAAAACGAAAATAATTGCTGTGATAAAACTTGGTCCTACGTTTGACAATCGACTATGACGTTTAATCACCCAGCCCGATTTTTTTTCGTGCCAACTTCACATACCTCCGCTAGGTTGTGGTTGACCGTAACTTGTCGACTTGTGACTTGGTAAGCTGGCTTGTCAAGTCTGGCGTCGTAAGACAAACCTTATTTTTTGCATTTTTCGATCTCGATTCTAAGATACAAGTGACCTAGTTTCGATTTCCAAGCTTCGGTAAAAGAAACCATCATCATACCAACCAGCAATAAACCTGTAAAAATGAAGAATTCAACAAAAACAAAGATTTATTCTAACAGGTAATTTCCCGTTAAAACCGGATACTTCCAGAAGGTCATCTTTCTAGTAGTCCCAATTTACCGGATGTCTCCGATGAATAATCCCAGAGCAAGTGTAGGTACACGCGAGATTTCTCAAAGTGTCACAATCAAAAGTTTCAAGCACACCAAAGAAGTAAAATCGAAAGAACTCCTCTTACAACCACTCGGCGCGGCAGAACTATCAAATTTCTGTGATTGACTTCACTGATGCAAATCCATTACTTTGTCGAAAAGCTTCAGGAATCACTTCATCATCATTATTTGATATGAAAGTGGTAATAATGTGAAAAAGTGAAGTGACAGACAACCATTTCACCCCAAAAATTGATCACGATTCTGTTCAACAATTTTCTTAAAAATGATTTTCCGCATCAATGCTGAATACAGATATAGCTGGCCTGTTTAATGCTAAACATACTGGACTTTTTGGTCTTAATTGATTAGGTTAGATCATCAGAAATGCACTAGGCAGGTCGTGATGGCCAGAATCGTCTTTACCGTCTTGTTTTTGGTTTTGCAGAAAAATCAAGAACGAGATCAAGACGAAGACTCGACTTGACAGACGTGAGACTAAGACCAAGATCACGTTTATGAGAGCCTTGTTGTTCTTGGTCTTGATTTTCTTGTTCCGCGTCAATAGAGGCAGGCGTTTTAGTTTTCTTTTTGTAACTTTTTGTTTAAATTAATAGTTTTTGTGTTTGAGAAAATGTTTCTTGTCTTTATGCGTTTGTTTGTTTCTCTCTTTGTTTTTTTTTTGTTCGTATATCTTTTTTTGGCCATTATTGCAAAATTGTGTATCTGATCCAGACGACTAGGAAAATTTCCTCCATTAAAACTGTATATTTGAATTATTATACAACTACTTGTCAAACTAATATTTTATTGTCTTTAAGAGGTTTTTGAGAATACCAGGAGTCACCATCTCTATAATAATAATAATAATGATAATAACGTATTATGTAATGTATCAATAATTGAACTCACCTGCAACAGTAACGTTATGCGTTTGTGCCGCCAGCCGAAACGCTGGCGCTTCGCTGGACACCTCGCATCTGTACGCCCCCGAGCTTTCAGGCCGCGTGAGGTTGACCAGCACCAAATCGCAGCTGTCCCGGCTACATCGCGATTTTATCCTATCGACCGCAACTCCCGCAACCGGAAAGAGCGTCCAGTCGCCTTCCGTGCTCAACGAGGGGGTGTACCGGAAGAACTCGTGGTCGTCCTTGTACCATTTGACAGCGTAGAGGTCCTCGCCGCCCATATCGAAGCGGCAGTGCAAGGACATCAGCTCGCGAGGATCCTGGACGACCGGTGCTGTCATGTTCGTCAGGCGGAGTGGAGCGACTGGATGGACTGGAATTGAAATTGATAATTATTATTGCAGGAAATTATCAAATAAGCATTTGATTGAAATAGCTAGGGGATTTTGTATTGATTGGTTGGTAATTTGGTAGGATAGCGGTTTAATAGAACTAGGGATTTTTTAATGGGCTGCATTTTACTACATATTCCTGGAAAACCCTCTCCACCATGCAATTGCGGGTAACACATGCACCTGAAGAGAAAGAAGAAACCTCCAGCGGGGATCAACCTCGTTTCCAAAAAGGAGGAAACAAAGATCGTGCCTGAGAGAATAAATAAGTTTAGGACTACCAGCAACCGAAAATTAGAAGTAACATTCTTCTAGTGTTGTTCCGTCTCCATGAATCCTGAATTATTATGCACTATGGTACGGGAAAGGGACAACAGTGCGTGCGACTATGTCAAGGGCACTACGATAGAGTACTCTACAAACTCATGGCATGAACCCCATTGGTACCTTAAAAAATAGCAATGGTAACTACACAGAAACCGGGAGGGAAACTCTTAAGGCACTCCTCAGCGCCCACTTTCCGGACTGCAGCTGAATCACAGGGTCACCAGGGAGGACTGGAGGACATCAAGTCACATAATTACATATGAAAAAGTTAAGTGGACCATAAGCTCATTCGAGCCCTACAAGTCACCTGGCCCGGAATGGATCTATCCTGCCCTGTTAGAGCAGGCGAGCGAAGATCTCACGCCGGTGCTTTGTAGGATATTCAGAGCCAGATTGGCACTTGGTTACCTTCCACTGGCCTGGAGAGAAATAAAAGAGGTCTTTATACCGAAACCTGGACGTAGGTAATGACTACGGCGAGGCCAAGGCATATAGACCGATTAGTCTGACATCTTTTTTACTCAAAGCGATGGAAAAACTGGTTGAGAAGCATCTCAGGCAAACCTTTCTTACAGAGAGGCCATTAAGCCAGAGGCAACATGCTTTTCAACCAGGCAAATCATGCGAATCAGCTTTGCACCAGCTAGTAAATGAAACCAATCATATGTAATTTAATAAACTAAACAACATGTTAATCGTAAGACTGCAATTTGTAATTTCAAACGAATATATATATACCAGCTAGTGATAAGAATAGAAAAATCACTAGACAACAAAGAAATTACCCTCAGGGCTTTTCTAGATATAGAGGGGGCGTTTGACAATATCTCCTTCAGCAGCATGGTATCGGCCGCTAGAAGACATGGCGTCGATGACACCACAACTAGATGGCTGAGCACTATGTTGGGAGGCAGAAGAGTCCAAGCAACTTTGTTTGGCGAGACAATGAGGGTCACCGTCACCAAAGGATGCCCACAGGGCGGAGTCCTATCTCCGTTGCTGTGGGACATGGTGGTGGATGACCTACTCAACAAGCTAAACAAGAAAGGTTATTATACCCAGGGCTATGTGGATGACATAGTCGTATTGGTCATGGGGAAATACACTAAAACCATCTCAGAGCTCATGCAAGGGGCTCTGCATTCCGTGGAGGAATGGTGCCTCAGAGCCAAGCTTCGCGTAAACCCTGTCAAAACGGCACTAGCCCCCTTAATCAAAAGATATAAGATGGAGGAATTCACCCCACCAATCTTCTTCAATGAATGGCTGCAGGTGAGCGACCGGGTCAAATATCTGGGCATAACACTGGATGCGAAACTGACCTGGAATCTTCACCTGCAGAAGGCGATTAATAAAAGTAAAATGGCACTGCTGACATGCGAAGGTCATTCAGTAAAACATGGGGACAAAAACGACGCATGGTACGTTGGCTGTATATTGCCGTAGCTAGACCCACACTAGCATAAATGGCTGTCTAGTCTGGTGGCCAAAGATCAACCAGAAACAAGCCTTTATGAAAATTCAAAGTGTTCAAAGACTTGCATGCTTAGGCATCATATGAGCCATGAACATCACATAAACGACAGCACTGGTGGCCATACTTGAACTGCCTCCTCTTGACAATGACATTAAGAGCGAGGTACGTTTGAGTGCCTACAGGCTGAAACAAAACCAAAACTGGGACAAACCTGGGAAAACCGGGAATTCCAGAATAACTGATACCATCGCATTGTCCTATCCTGGAAATGCAATATGATGGTATGAGTACTACGATATCATTTGTAAAACCATTTAAAGTCCTAATGGACTGGAAAGAATGGCAAGAAATGGACACAGATGGCTCAAAGACAGAGATAGGTACCGGAGCTGGAGTGCATGGAGTGGTCACCGGATGCAATATTTACGTGCCACTGGGGACTCATGCCAGCATCTTCCAGGTTGAAATAAATGCAGTTAGGCTATGCGTTGGAGAGAATACTAGAAGGAACTATCGAGGTAGGGAAATCTACATCCTCTCCGACAGTCAGGCTAGCCTAAAAGCCCTAGCAGTTTATGAAATCAGATCAAAACTGGTCTGGGAATGCACGCAAGACCTCATTGACTTAGCCAGGTGCAACATGGTGACACTAGCTTGGATCACCGTGGGACGCCTGGTAATGAGGCTGCAGATCAACTAGCCAAGAAAGGCGCTGGGATGAACTAAACTGGGCCCGAACCAGTGTTTGGCATCCCGAGGAACACTTGGCTCAACGGATAAGAACCCAACATAGAGCACCCTGGAACCGTATAACAGGAAACAAACATGGTAAGGTGATGATTAAGGAGCCCTCTCAAAACCTTGTCAGACAGATACTGCAACTAAACAGAATGCAGATCAGAATGGTGGTGGGTCTTCTCACAGGACACTGCCACCTAAGAGTACACCTACATAAGCTGGGGATATACAGAGAAGAACCAGTTTGTAGACTCTGCAATGAAGAAGATGAGACAGCTTCTCATGTGATATTCGAGTGTCCAGCACACGCACGAACACGCTATGCGATGCGGTCCTGGGACCACTCAGCGCCGGGAGCCTGCTGGCGGGAAAGACCTTGGTTAGCGGACCACTCAACCTTGTCAAAGGAATAGGAGCTCTTCTAATCAAGTAAAATCTAAATGTGAGAAATGTATTAAGCCCGCTGGCTTCAGTGTTTGGGACCACATAAACCATCTCTCACATACCGAGTAAAACCACGGACCTGTGTGCATCTGTACTGGAACGTGAGATTCTACAACTTCTCAATACAACTACAGTTGATGAGATGTTATGAAGACATTGTAAGCGTCCGATTAAAATAATTATTCAGTTTGTTTAACTAATAACGAACCTTTTTTATTATTCTTTTCTAATTGCTTTATTCGCTTTCTCTTTACTTATTTTGCTCTATTATGATGATCACTTAGTTTGTTGCTCTAAGTTTTCCCTCATCCGATTTGGGTGTGAAGTAATGAAAACTCGGGCTATTACATAATTAATTTCATCGCGTCCAACAATCGAAACGAATTTCGGAAGCGCTAAATTGTTCAGCTTCGGTAAGGGTTTTATTATATTAAGGCAGACAGTCTGTACTTTGCTCGTTAGGCGGCGACGGACTGATTTACTTCTCAGAAATTAATCACTGCAATTGCTGAAATTTAAATGAGGCGCAGAGTTGTCTGAATTAAATCCATTGTACATCCTAATTGGATGTTAATAATTCAACGTTGTCGAACGTTTGGAGAGATAATTTTCAAATGCACCAACAGTTTCAATTATAGTAATATTCTCATAGTAAATCCTCGCATTTAATTGCTGCTCGATAAGCAAATATGGGAACATTGAATGTAAATAGATGACCCCCATACAGATTATCGATAATATTTATTTATTCGCAGAATATCAAATGAAATGGTAGATTCGCTGGAAATAAAAGGAGTATTTGGAGAGTCCCGAAAGTTACATAATCATAATTGCATATAACTATATAATAGAACTGCCGCACGTATTAACCTGTTATTCGCTTATTTTAGGAGATGTGCATATAATATTATGTGATTATAAGTGTCAGCTTTGTAATCACATTACAATAACGGCATGAAATGATGAATCGTTAATTTCCGCACTACCAGACATAACTGGAGCGTTAATGCAGTCAAATGCATTAAAATATCAACTGCTTGGTAAAAATCCAGTTTACACATATAAATAACTGGATAAACTTCCCCTGGAAACAAAAATTCCAAGTAAAGATAATTCAAAAAAAATTAAAAAACTTCAGATCGACGCTATTATTGAATCACGACTTTAACTTTGCAGTTTCCTTTTGAGCGAGTAACCCTTGGACATAAGTATCCAGAAGATATCGCCAAGCAAGGGGTGATTTACTTGCGCAAGAACGAGTCCTCGATATTTAAGCCAATTCTCCCTTCAGGCTTATTGAGGAATAAAAGTCATTGCACCAGATATTCGGTCAAGGGTCTTGTTTACTGACGGATTCATCCAAGAACGGTTCAAAGTCAACGAGTTTCGATATTTCCGCCCATTTACAGCTTCCAGAACTTCAGAGGGATTTCCTTGAAGTGTAAGGGTTTAATATATCAAAATCTGTCCTCATAAAATAAAATCAATTTCATTGATTTTGATCTCAAGAGTCTACTAGGCGATTTAATATTTTAGCCGTTACGGCGAAAATTATTTTCTGACGTGTTGAATATTATCGGATCACTTGGACCAAGAGCTAGTGAAAAATCGTTGATAATAATTACAAAAAATTGCCGTATCTTTTAGAAAATGGAAAATAATTCACCCTAAACTCTGTCGAGTAATGTAAGAGTAAGAGACTTTAATTAACGAATTGTTAACGAATTGTCAATTAAAAATCGTAATGATATTTTTAATCGAAAAAATGTTCCCTGCGCCACAAAACACTATAAATGATGCTAAAGGCGTTAATATTTCAATCAAATTTAGACAATCATGCGCAAGTTAGAACTTCATCAGCAAGAGAATCAATTATTTGTTAAGCTACAGGTTAGACAAGGGAAGCAGCACACTGCATGGCACGATTGTTAATAAATAAGTAATGTGCTTGGCCCCTAATAATTCATAAGCCGTCTGTTTATTGACTTTAATTAATAATTCAACTCGCTCTACATCATTATAATACCTGCAGCAATGGCCTCATAGGCTGATCTGATTTCCCCCATTATAACGTCATTTGTGAAATTCCATCATCTACCTATGTGTCTATGTTATTGTTACTCAATGCTTGAAGGAACTATGCAATCATTCCATTAATCTGATTGACGATAACAATGGATGCTTTCTCTATGCACAATTAGTTTTAGAAGTTTTCTAAACGAACTTCTTTCCTTATTTCCCATTGCAGAGAGATGGACCACATTCTCGCTTTAGTCAACATTCACCGAAATTCCTATATACTGGGATAGCCTGATGAAGTAGTCTGAGCAGGTATGGCATCTCCTTCAATAAAATTAATGGGCAGTACGACCAAATCCTTACTTAAATTAACTCCCCAATGCTACTCGGAACTTTTTTCCTAACTTCTCATTGCAGATAGATGGACCTCATTCTCACTTTTGTCAACATTGGCCGAAATTCCTCTGCTGGTATAGCCTGATAAGTAGTCCGAGCAGTTGAGCCTTTTCCACCAATAAGGTTCATGTTAAGTACGAGACAAATCCCTACCTAAATTAACGCGCCGATGTTACTACGAACTTTTTTCCTATCTTCCCATTTCGTATAAATGGGCCTTATTCTCACTTTTGTCAACATTGACCGAAATTCCTCTACTGGGATAGCCTGATAAGTAGTCTGAGCAGTTAAGGCCTCTCCTTCAATAAAATTAATGTGCAGTACGACCAAATCCTTACTTATATTAACTCCCCAATGCTACTCGGAACTTTTTTCCTAACTTCTCATTGCAGATAGATGGACCTCATTCTCACTTTTGTCAACATTGGCCGAAATTCCTCTGCTGGTATAGCCTGATAAGTAGTCCGAGCAGTTGAGCCTTTTCCACCAATAAGGTTCATGTTAAGTACGAGACAAATCCCTACCTAAATTAACGCGCCGATGTTACTACGAACTTTTTTCCTATCTTCCCATTTCGTATAAATGGGCCTTATTCTCACTTTTGTCAACATTGACCGAAATTCCTCTACTGGGATAGCCTGATAAGTAGTCTGAGCAGTTAAGGCCTCTCCTTCAATAAAATTAATGTGCAGTACGACCAAATCCTTACTTATATTAACTCCCCAATGCTACTCGGAACTTTTTTCCTAACTTCTCATTGCAGATAGATGGACCTCATTCTCACTTTTGTCAACATTGGCCGAAATTCCTCTACTGGGATAGCCTGATAAGTAGTCTGAGCCGTTAAGGCATCTTCTCCAATAAAATTAATGTGCAGTACGACCAAATCCTTACTTAAATTAACTCCCCAATGCTACTCGGAACTTTTTTCCTAACTTCTCATTGCAGATAGATGGACCACATTCTCGCTTTAGTCAACATTCACCGAAATTACTCTACTGGGATAGCCTGATAAGTAGTCTGAGCAGTCGTCTCCTTCAATAAAATTAATGTGTAGTACGACCAAATTCTTACTTAAATTAACTCCACAATGCTACTCGAAACTTTTTTCCTAACTTCTCATTGCAGATAGATGGACCTCATTCTCACTTTTGTCAACATTGGCCGAAATTCCTCTACTGGGATAGCCTGATAAGTAGTCTGAGCAGTTGAGCCTTTTCCACCAATAAGGTTCATGTTAAGTACGAGACAAATCCCTACCTAAATTAACGCGCCGATGTTACTACGAACTTTTTTCCTATCTTCCCATTTCGTGTAAATGGGCCTTATTCTCACTTTTGTCAACATTGACCGAAATTCCTCTACTGGGATTGCCTGATAAGTAGTCTGAGCCGTTAAGGCGTCTCCTTCAATAAAATTAATGTGTACAAATCCTTACTTAAATTAACTCCCCAATGTTACTCGGAACTTTTTTCCTAACTTCTCATTGCAGATAGATGGACCACATTCTCGCTTTAGTCAACATTCACCGAAATTCCTCTACTGGGATAGCCTGATAAGTAGTCTGAGCAGTCGTCTCCTTCAATAAAATTAATGTGCAGTACGACCAAATTCTTACTTAAATTAACTCCACAATGCTACTCGAAACTTTTTTCCTAACTTCTCATTGCAGATAGATGGACCTCATTCTCGCTTTAGTCAACATTCACCAAAATTCCTCTACTGGGATAGCCTGATTAATTAGTCTGAGCAGTTAAGGCGTCTCCTCCAATAAAATTATTGTGCAGTACGACCAAATCCTTACTTAAATTAACTCCCCAATGCTACTCGGAACTTTTTTCTCAACTTCTCATTGCAGATAGATGGACCTCATTCTCACTTTTGTCAACATTGGCCGAAATTCCTCTGCTGGTATAGCCTGATAAGTAGTCTGAGCAGTTGAGCCTTTTTCACCAATAAGGTTCATGTTAAGTACGAGACAAATCCCTACCTAAATTAACGCGCCGATGTTACTACGAACTTTTTTCCTATCTTCCCATTTCGTGTAAATGGGCCTTATTCTCACTTTTGTCAACATTGACCGAAATTCCTCTACTGGGATTGCCTGATAAGTAGTCTGAGCCGTTAAGGCGTCTCCTTCAATAAAATTAATGTGTACAAATCCTTACTTAAATTAACTCCCCAATGCTACTCGGAACTTTTTTCCTAACTTCTCATTGCAGATAGATGGACCTCATTCTCACTTTTGTCAACATTGACCGAGATTCCTCTACTGGGATAGCCTGATAAGTAGTCTGAGCAGTTAAGGCGTCTCCTTCAATAAAATTAATGTGCAGTACGACCAAATCCTTACTTAAATTAACTCCCCAATGCTACTCGGAACTTTTTTCCTAACTTCTCATTGCAGATAGATGGACCTCATTCTCACTTTTGTCAACATTGGCCGAAATTCCTCTACTGGGATAGCCTGATTAATTAGTCTGAGCAGTTAAGGCGTCTCCTCCAATAAAATTATTGTGCAGTACGACCAAATCCTTACTTAAATTAACTCCCCAATGCTACTCGGAACTTTTTTCCTAACTTCTCATTGCAGATAGATGGACCTCATTCTCACTTTTGTCAACATTGGCCGAAATTCCTCTGCTGGTATAGCCTGATAAGTAGTCTGAGCAGTTGAGCCTTTTCCACCAATAAGGTTCATGTTAAGTACGAGACAAATCCCTACCTAAATTAACGCGCCGATGTTACTACGAACTTTTTTCCTATCTTCCCATTTCGTGTAAATGGGCCTTATTCTCACTTTAGTCAACATTGACCGAAATTCCTCTACTGGGATTGCCTGATAAGTAGTCTGAGCCGTTAAGGCGTCTCCGTCAATAAAATTAATGTGTACAAATCCTTACTTAAATTAACTCCCCAATGTTACTCGGAACTTTTTTCCTAACTTCTCATTGCAGATAGATGGACCACATTCTCGCTTTAGTCAACATTCACCGAAATTCCTCTACTGGGATAGCCTGATAAGTAGTCTGAGCAGTCGTCTCCTTCAATAAAATTAATGTGCAGTACGACCAAATTCTTACTTAAATTAACTCCACAATGCTACTCGAAACTTTTTTCCTAACTTCTCATTGCAGATAGATGGACCTCATTCTCGCTTTAGTCAACATTCACCAAAATTCCTCTACTGGGATAGCCTGATTAATTAGTCTGAGCAGTTAAGGCGTCTCCTCCAATAAAATTATTGTGCAGTACGACCAAATCCTTACTTAAATTAACTCCCCAATGCTACTCGGAACTTTTTTCTCAACTTCTCATTGCAGATAGATGGACCTCATTCTCACTTTTGTCAACATTGGCCGAAATTCCTCTGCTGGTATAGCCTGATAAGTAGTCTGAGCAGTTGAGCCTTTTTCACCAATAAGGTTCATGTTAAGTACGAGACAAATCCCTACCTGAATTAACGCGCCGATGTTACTACGAACTTTTTTCCTATCTTCCCATTTCGTGTAAATGGGTCTTATTCTCACTTTTGTCAACATTGACCGAAATTCCTCTACTGGGATTGCCTGATAAGTAGTCTGAGCCGTTAAGGCGTCTCCTTCAATAAAATTAATGTGTACAAATCCTTACTTAAATTAACTCCCCAATGTTACTCGGAACTTTTTTCCTAACTTCTCATTGCAGATAGATGGACCACATTCTCGCTTTAGTCAACATTCACCGAAATTCCTCTACTGGGATAGCCTGATAAGTAGTCTGAGCAGTCGTCTCCTTCAATAAAATTAATGTGCAGTACGACCAAATTCTTACTTAAATTAACTCCACAATGCTACTCGAAACTTTTTTCTCAACTTCTCATTGCAGATAGATGGACCTCATTCTCACTTTTGTCAACATTGACCGAAATTCCTCTACTGGGATTGCCTGATAAGTAGTCTGAGCCGTTAAGGCGTCTCCTTCAATAAAATTAATGTGTACAAATCCTTACTTAAATTAACTCCCCAATGCTACTCGGAACTTTTTTCCTAACTTCTCATTGCAGATAGATGGACCTCATTCTCACTTTTGTCAACATTGACCGAGATTCCTCTACTGGGATAGCCTGATAAGTAGTCTGAGCAGTTAAGGCGTCTCCTTCAATAAAATTAATGTGCAGTACGACCAAATCCTTACTTAAATTAACTCCCCAATGCTACTCGGAACTTTTTTCTCAACTTCTCATTGCAGATAGATGGACCTCATTCTCACTTTTGTCAACATTGGCCGAAATTCCTCTGCTGGTATAGCCTGATAAGTAGTCTGAGCAGTTGAGCCTTTTTCACCAATAAGGTTCATGTTAAGTACGAGACAAATCCCTACCTAAATTAACGCGCCGATGTTACTACGAACTTTTTTCCTATCTTCCCATTTCGTGTAAATGGGCCTTATTCTCACTTTTGTCAACATTGACCGAAATTCCTCTACTGGGATTGCCTGATAAGTAGTCTGAGCCGTTAAGGCGTCTCCTTCAATAAAATTAATGTGTACAAATCCTTACTTAAATTAACTCCCCAATGCTACTCGGAACTTTTTTCCTAACTTTTCATTGCAGATAGATGGACCTCATTCTCACTTTTGTCAACATTGACCGAGATTCCTCTACTGGGATAGCCTGATAAGTAGTCTGAGCAGTTAAGGCGTCTCCTTCAATAAAATTAATGTGCAGTACGACCAAATCCTTACTTAAATTAACTCCCCAATGCTACTCGGAACTTTTTTCCTAACTTCTCATTGCAGATAGATGGACCTCATTCTCACTTTTGTCAACATTGGCCGAAATTCCTCTACTGGGATAGCCTGATTAATTAGTCTGAGCAGTTAAGGCGTCTCCTCCAATAAAATTATTGTGCAGTACGACCAAATCCTTACTTAAATTAACTCCCCAATGCTACTCGGAACTTTTTTCCTAACTTCTCATTGCAGATAGATGGACCACATTCTCGCTTTAGTCAACATTCACCGAAATTACTCTACTGGGATAGCCTGATAAGTAGTCTGAGCAGTCGTCTCCTTCAATAAAATTAATGTGCAGTACGACCAAATTCTTACTTAAATTAACTCCACAATGCTACTCGAAACTTTTTTCCTAACTTCTCATTGCAGATAGATGGACCACATTCTCGCTTTAGTCAACATTCACCGAAATTACTCTACTGGGATAGCCTGATAAGTAGTCTGAGCAGTCGTCTCCTTCAATAAAATTAATGTGCAGTACGACCAAATTCTTACTTAAATTAACTCCACAATGCTACTCGAAACTTTTTTCCTAACTTCTCATTGCAGATAGATGGACCTCATTCTCGCTTTAGTCAACATTCACCAAAATTCCTCTACTGGGATAGCCTGATTAATTAGTCTGAGCAGTTAAGGCGTCTCCTCCAATAAAATTATTGTGCAGTACGACCAAATCCTTACTTAAATTAACTCCCCAATGCTACTCGGAACTTTTTTCTCAACTTCTCATTGCAGATAGATGGACCTCATTCTCACTTTTGTCAACATTGGCCGAAATTCCTCTGCTGGTATAGCCTGATAAGTAGTCTGAGCAGTTGAGCCTTTTTCACCAATAAGGTTCATGTTAAGTATGAGACAAATCCCTACCTAAATTAACGCGCCGATGTTACTACGAACTTTTTTCCTATCTTCCCATTTCGTGTAAATGGGCCTTATTCTCACTTTTGTCAACATTGACCGAAATTCCTCTACTGGGATTGCCTGATAAGTAGTCTGAGCCGTTAAGGCGTCTCCTTCAATAAAATTAATGTGTACAAATCCTTACTTAAATTAACTCCCCAATGCTACTCGGAACTTTTTTCCTAACTTCTCATTGCAGATAGATGGACCTCATTCTCACTTTTGTCAACATTGGCCGAAATTCCTCTACTGGGATAGCCTGATTAATTAGTCTGAGCAGTTAAGGCGTCTCCTCCAATAAAATTATTGTGCAGTACGACCAAATCCTTACTTAAATTAACTCCCCAATGCTACTCGGAACTTTTTTCCTAACTTCTCATTGCAGATAGATGGACCTCATTCTCACTTTTGTCAACATTGGCCGAAATTCCTCTGCTGGTATAGCCTGATAAGTAGTCTGAGCAGTTGAGCCTTTTCCACCAATAAGGTTCATGTTAAGTACGAGACAAATCCCTACCTAAATTAACGCGCCGATGTTACTACGAACTTTTTTCCTATCTTCCCATTTCGTGTAAATGGGCCTTATTCTCACTTTAGTCAACATTGACCGAAATTCCTCTACTGGGATTGCCTGATAAGTAGTCTGAGCCGTTAAGGCGTCTCCTTCAATAAAATTAATGTGTACAAATCCTTACTTAAATTAACTCCCCAATGTTACTCGGAACTTTTTTCCTAACTTCTCATTGCAGATAGATGGACCACATTCTCGCTTTAGTCAACATTCACCGAAATTCCTCTACTGGGATAGCCTGATAAGTAGTCTGAGCAGTCGTCTCCTTCAATAAAATTAATGTGCAGTACGACCAAATTCTTACTTAAATTAACTCCACAATGCTACTCGAAACTTTTTTCCTAACTTCTCATTGCAGATAGATGGACCTCATTCTCGCTTTAGTCAACATTCACCAAAATTCCTCTACTGGGATAGCCTGATTAATTAGTCTGAGCAGTTAAGGCGTCTCCTCCAATAAAATTATTGTGCAGTACGACCAAATCCTTACTTAAATTAACTCCCCAATGCTACTCGGAACTTTTTTCCTAACTTCTCATTGCAGATAGATGGACCTCATTCTCACTTTTGTCAACATTGGCCGAAATTCCTCTGCTGGTATAGCCTGATAAGTAGTCTGAGCAGTTGAGCCTTTTTCACCAATAAGGTTCATGTTAAGTACGAGACAAATCCCTACCTAAATTAACGCGCCGATGTTACTACGAACTTTTTTCCTATCTTCCCATTTCGTGTAAATGGGCCTTATTCCCACTTTTGTCAACATTGACCGAAATTCCTCTACTGGGATTGCCTGATAAGTAGTCTGAGCCGTTAAGGCGTCTCCTTCAATAAAATTAATGTGTACAAATCCTTACTTAAATTAACTCCCCAATGTTACTCGGAACTTTTTTCCTAACTTCTCATTGCAGATAGATGGACCACATTCTCGCTTTGGTCAACATTCACCGAAATTCCTCTACTGGGATAGCCTGATTAATTAGTCTGAGCAGTTAAGGCGTCTCCTCCATTAAAATTATTGTGCAGTACGACCAAATCCTTACTCAAATTAACTCCAAAATGCTACTCGGAACTTTTTTCCTAACTTCTCATTGCAGATAGATGGACCACATTCTCGCTTTAGTCAACATTGGCCGAAATTCCTCTACTGGGATAGCCTTATTAAGTAGTCTGAGCAGTTAAGGCGTCTCCTCCAATAAAATTAAGGTGCAGTACGACCAAATCCTTACTTAAATTAACTCCCCAATGCTACTCGGAACTTTTTTCCTAACTTCTCATTGCAGATAGATGGACCTCATTCTCACTTTTGTCAACATTGGCCGAAATTCCTCTGCTGGTATAGCCTGATAAGTAGTCTGAGCAGTTGAGCCTTTTCCACCAATAAGGTTCATGTTAAGTACGAGACAAATCCCTACCTAAATTAACGCGCCGATGTTACTACGAACTTTTTTCCTATCTTCCCATTTCGTGTAAATGGGCCTTATTCTCACTTTTGTCAACATTGACCGAAATTCCTCTACTGGGATAGCCTGATTAAGTAGTCTGAGCAGTTATGGCATCTCCTCCAATAAGGTTAGTGTGCAGTACGAGACAAGTTATTATTTAAATTACCACCCCGATGTTAACACGAACTTCTTTTCTAGTCTTCTAGAGTACATGCTCTATAACATTGCATCTCTCTAGCACTACCAGGGTCAGGGCCATATAAGCGAAATAGTGCTGGCGTGATGACGAGCCGTCCGTTTTAGGGGTTCTCTGACGAGTGGCGTGGTGAAATTGACTCATTGTTCCTTCGATTTTTTCAGTGTTACTGCATACCTACTGGGTCAAAAGAACAAGTTGCTGCTGCAGCAGGGCTAGTGGTGAAGTGACAATAATTGTTCCCTAGAAATCACTATGGATTTCTCTTTGATCTTATGGGGTGGTGAAAATCTTCAACGCTTGTGATAAGGGCCTGTATATCTCAGTACCAAGCAATGTTTTAAAGCATCGTCTGGAAGTAAAGCATGAAAGTAAAATGAAAATATCTGGATGACCGAAAAATTTTATACATGTAGTTGAAGTTGGGATTGTAAAGAAACTGCATAAAACCTCTTATCGACTTAGGGAGAGATGATGGCAGGTGTGGAGTGTTCTATTCCGGCCTTCGATGAGGTCATTGAGGTGGTGTTCCGCAGATTGGATACAATGATCAGTTAATCTCATCTTTTGTCCGCGATTAACTGAGTTGGTTCCCCGAAGCGGGCAATCGAGTCTTCCCAAAAATCTCGAGTCACTGTTTTTGTGGCGCTTTGATCTACAAGAGGGCATCAAAGTGTGTGTGCTGTTGGTGAGTTAGTAAGAAGAGAGTTAAATAACGAAGACAGTTAATTTTTACGTGTTAGTTAGTCTTGTTGATCGCTCAATTCTCGATTAGACATCCCACCGTCATGCACCACAGAAACATATTATAACCAAGAAAAAAAATTGAGACATTCATTAAAATTTTAATGTGAGAAATTGCAAATCTCAATTAACTATAGAAGGTTTTAACGAGACTAAGACCATTCCATTATAAAGTAATATCTCAACTAGATAACTCCATAAATCTCGAATGGGATAATAATTACATAACCCTGTCAGTAGTTAGGCTTACTTTAATTCAACGTAATGGAAAAAGCAATTTCACGAACGTAATTTAGTTACCCATTGTCCATTACAAGCGTGAATAGTTACACTTGGTGAGCTAGATTTTTCTGAAATCTTGTTAGTGAAACGCGCCTTCCTACGGAATTTTTAAATACAAAGTTTGCTGGGAGCACTTTTTTCGACAGTTTTCCGTTTAGTCGAGCTGAAAATTAAGTCCGCCTGGGAACATCAGCGAGCAAGCACACTATATATTGTTTTAATTAAAATACTGCCGGGGATTAGGAAACAATAGAAACCCTGAACTATCAGGGGGGTCCCACGTATAGAATTTATGTTTTAGTAGAATATGGTGCAGCTCATAGAGCTCACTTAAGTTTCATAAAGTAAATATTTAACGTTATTATATATTCTAAGCTAAACTTTGCCGTAAGTAGGTACAGGTCTGGATTCGATGTGGAGTTTATGTAATGTAAGTTTACGATGCTTTCTTATTAACTCATCCGTGGAGTTATCCGAGGGCTTATCTTGACTTAGCTCACCGAATTAGTATGAAAATATGCAATCCTTTTGTCAACAAAAAGAACTAAGTTTTCATAGGATTAGGTCCTATTAAATAATGCATGTAAAATTTCATAACACAGGATCTATTAGAAAAGTTTTCTCTGCACCGTTATACTAAATCCTTTAGCTGGCTTTGACAGACAATACCTAATTATGAGTTAGGTAGAGAATATACAACGCTATCATAAAATGCATCTAATCTAGCATGTTCTCCGACAATATATTTACCAGGATTTATAATAATTAGGTGTAGAAAAATTTGTAAGCAGCATAATTAAGGTTATAAACTATAATTTTAATCGTAAATGAATAATTAGATTCATGGAAATAATACATAGCAGTGAGACAAGCAGTTGTACCAACAAACGAGTCATCCGCACATTCCAGGACCTTATAAGTTGTCTCACAGTAAATTGTAACAACAGAGGTCCTCTGGCTTCAGACAGAAAAGTAGGTTCTGGTATGTTCTTCAAAATGTGGGGTTCTAGCTCGTCATCCGGCCCCAGAAAGAAATGCATAAATTACCACCCATCCCCAGCCCGACACCTCACAGATTGGATCTCGTTTACCTTTATTGTTAGTGATATTGTTGTAAATAAAGAAAATAGGTGCATGGAGAGTGAATTAAAGAGGCTGGAGTCGGCGAAGATATAGTAAACACGACTACATTCACCTATTTTTCCGTTGTTATGCAAGTACCACCAAGAATCTCACAGGAAATTTAGGCACCTTTGTATTCAAATGCTTTTTGTTACAGTATTCAGTGTTGCATGATCGTGTAATTTTCCTTTACTTAATTAATTATTTACCAATTATTTAAATCTGAGCAATAGGAGTCGTATGTGCAGTGTCGTAACTACCCGATTAGTTTCACCGGAGAAGACCAACTTTCGGGGTACACCAGAGATCTACTCTAAGCCTCAGGCTCTTTAGTATTGTTTTCCCAACATCATCAGAACTCTGCAAAAACTGCCACTATCACTTTTAAGTTCCGGCTATGTAGTGTAACGATGATTACCCCGGTCCATTGGTCTGTGGCGAAAAGCCACCGTGTGATCCTCTATTTACCCCGGGGTTTCCCCTAATAGGACCGCTGTGTTTTTTTACGTTGTGTTTACCGTAGTTTTTACCGTAGTCACCCCTGCTCTTTGATTGAGGTATGCCAGGATTACTATGGCCGAAACGGATGCGCAAAAGAACCTACTGAGATTTTTTTCTATTTCGGCGGATTCGAATTTCATTCGGAAAAGCGGGGAAATTAACGGAGACTTGTTGTTAACTGTGGACTTCCTATCAGATGTCTAAAAGCGAGTGATGCGCGAGAGAATTCGTTTGCAAGGGCGTAAAATGGTGAATGGCGAGACGGGCTGTGATTTTGCATAGAGAGTACAAAAAAATGGAAAGCTAAGAGAGATCCCTTTCATGCATTTTTCAAACTCTAATCCATTTCGGATTCCACTCTTTTGCACACCTGTGCTTTCTTATTATTTCGTTTCGCTTTTGTTTCGTTTACAGACTATCCGGTATATTGCGGAAATGTCTTATTATTTCGTTTTGCTTTTTCTATTTGGACTGATTTAATGAGGGCGATGGAAATATTTTCCTTATCATCCTACCTAGGTGCGATCCATTTCAGTAGTTCTAATAAAAGATCAACAAAAGTGCTAATATTTAGTCTAAAGTAACTCACCACAATTTTTTTAATTTGTTCCATAATATAATGTCGGCGAATATTTTTCCTAGTCACAACACCCAATGGAAGAGCAGCCTAGGAAAGGAGAAGAGAAAAGCGATCGCTGGGAAGGATTAGCAAGAAACAAAATGTAGGCAAAGGAAAAAATATGATCGCAATCTCAGTAAGACAACAGTTCCGAGAAGAGACAGAAATGAAAAGCGAGATCTCTGAGCAAATCGACAAAGTCTTGAAACGACCTAAAATGGTAGAAAGATCAATCCATCGAATCAAGGATCAAGCTCGAGTGGTTGACGGTGACCTCGAACAAGAAGATCAAATGCAGATGTCTGACACTCAATGTTAAGAAAACGAGATAGGTGATTGTTACCAAAACTGAAGAGCCCAAGTAACATCTGTATGAGTGTAACGTACATTTTGTACGTACCGGCTAAATGCCAGAGACACGGAGACAACTGCGGTGCGCGCAATAAGCGAGTGATGGTGGTTTTTAGTGCAACGCAAACACGGCCGGCTGGAGGCCTCGAGTTCGTCGACTTCGACTGTCGAGTCTCGTCGACTTCGACTGTCGAGTCTCGTCGACCTCGACTGTCGAGGTTCGATCCGGTACGCAGATACCTGCGATTTCACCTTTCTTTTCTCTCCTGGAATTCGATAGAGGAAGAGCGTTTCCGCAAACACCTGGAATTTTTGGCGAAATGGCGTCGTGAACTTTCACGTAAATTATTATAAACATCACCCACGTTTTTGACTTGGTGAGTGTCGTAAGGTGATTTTATTAATTGTGCTGGAATTGTGCAGATCATATTTTTGTTGGTGCAATGTGCTGTTTTAATTTTTAATCTGATCGAGTTTCGCTCAATGGCTACCCGCATGTAAAATTGTTGATCACATGTTTGATCTTAACTCTCTTGAGGATGGGACGTAATTTTATGTACCTTTGGTAGGCCAGACTCGATCGGACCTGAATATAATTTAGAGTGTGTCTGATACGTACTGAACTTTCAGCTTTTTCCCTACGGGGCACATTTTTTCGACCAACCAGGATTATTTTACGACCAGCCGGGATCATTCTTCCGACCAGCCAGGATTGTTCCTACGGAAGCTGATTTGACTTCTGATTTGACTTCAGTCCTCGTCAGAATCACCAAGATAAGTGCCTCGCTGATCCTATTTATCACTTCATTCGGCTCAACTTAACACTCTTGTCTCTGATGAATTGTTAACCAAGCTCAAGAGTTTCACTGTGATACTTAATAACTGTGATATATTTTTCAATAAAGAGTACCTGTTGTTCTGCTGACCCGCTTGTTATTGTTGACCCTCTTAGATTTGCAACTCAATCCGCGACCCTTGTTATCTTTTACCGTCTCATGCTCTCAACGACTATTTTTCCCCTCTAAGGGTCAAATAGTTCGTTTTAATTGACGCCAACGTCAATAGTTCATTTCATGAGAAAAGCGAAATACTGTAAAGAGTCGAGAGGTATGACTACCTAGATACAGGTGTCAACTGCTCCTTGGCTTATTCAGTTCAGGAATAAAGATTCGCGTTGAGAAAGCCCAGATATCTTTTCTGAGAATCAAGAAGCTGCTCTGTAGTTGCAGTATAAGCCTGGATCTGAGAACTCGAATATTAAAATGTTATGTATTCCCGGACCTTTTATATGGTGTAGAAGCTTGGACCTTCGATATGTATTGCGAGCGGAAACTAGAAGCCTTCGAGATGTGGGTCTACTGTAGGATGTTGAAAATATCATGAACAGAACAGTGATCAACGTGGAGGTTCTGAGAAGAATGAAGAAAGGCGTGAGAGGTGAGATTGTACAGGAGGTGAAGAAAATCAAATCGCAATATCTTGACCGCACCACAAGAGGTCCAAAGTATGGGATTCTGCAACTCATAATGTAGAGAAAAATTATAGGAAAATCTATTGAAAGGAGAAGAATATACTGACTTAATAACCTGCAAAAATGGTGTAATGTCAATTCATCTGCCTATTTAAGGATGATTAGGAATGGCATGAATGATAGCCAATCTCCAAAATGGAGATGGTACATGAATAAGAAGATCAGTGAAAAAGGAGAGGTGCTGAACCTTGAGACGACGTAGGGCGGGTAAATGAAAAGAGAAGCGACCTGCTATTCCAGATAACGGACTGATTAATCAAATTTGACTTCTGTGGCATATTTGGAGAGCAATCAGATGCCACAAGGAAAGTTCAATAACGATCTTAAGGTAGATAACAGGTTGAAGAAGCCATTGGTTCCACATCGCATACTGCAGAAAGGTCAATGTCCAAAAATTGCTTTTACACTGCGATTAAGAGTTTTGGCAGAAGAGTGGAAGCAACTGATCACATACAGCAACCTGCTGAGTGATACAGAGGATCAAATTCAATTGATGCTTCCAAGCGAAAGAGATTGACGCACGTTCGGAGAACAACCTCAAAGAGGCGAAACTCCTTTCTCTGGTGGTAAGCGTTTTTCGATTAAATGAACTCAAATGATATCACGTTGTCCAATCTCCAGGATCTTGGACGTGAGGTTGACTTGTCCATCATATGAGTAGAATCGCCTTGACTCTGAACCATCATAGGTGTTAGGGTACCTTGAGGGTCAATAAATTTTGTACAATGACTGACGCTAATCTTTTCTAGCGAGAGCAAAATGATAAATTATTGTTAGGTACTAAACTGATCATGCATAATGTGTTTGGGCGAAAGTAAAATTAAAGCAATCAAGCTCTCATTATCACCTAGTGGGTTCTAAAGGTGGTGCGTAGGTGCGTAGAGAAGTGCGTCACGTTATAAAACGAACAAAGATTGTATTCCTAGGAGTTCATCTCTGAAAGAGCTTGCATAAGCCACACCCACTACTAACTTTAGGAGTGCGTAATATAATGTTTCCTTGAAGCACTTTGTACCTTCCAATGATACATTGTTGGTGTCGAGCTAGAGCTCATCCGGGCTAATTGTGCCCGGAGCAGGCCATAACTTTTATAACACGTATGCATAGCACTCCGGAGATTTCCGGACACGATACTTCCATCTCATTTATATTTCACTTAACACGGTTCCTTTCGCGAACTTCTTGCGCTTCGGTAAATTACTGTTTTATTAGCAGAGAGCGATGCGGTGTAATATACATGCGAGCAGGTAGTTTATGACCCGGACTGATGAAAAATATTACGCGAAATCAGTTTCCAAGAGAGTTCTCCAAGAAAATAAACCTCGTGGTTTTCGGTCTTTTATAAAGTACAAAAAGTGCTTTCTAAGTGCTCGCAGATTTAGGTAGTGCTGTCGGGAGGTAATTCGATCTTTTTACCGTAAAGATTGGACTCTTTTTATTCGGGGGTGCATTAGGGAGTCCTTTAGGGGAAAAATTAAGCTCCTTAGAAAGCTAGTCGGGGAGTTTATCAGAGAAATACTAAAAACTGAATGAGTACAAATGAGTTCAAGTAGATTATGTTACTTTAAATGTTTATAATACTGATTTAATCAGTGCTTCCCTCATTTGTTTAATGAAAACTCTTATCTTACATAGATTTTGGCAGTATTAGCAATTATTATTTCTCATAAAATTTCTCAAAAATTTAATAATTTCACAAGACATTTTTCAAAATTTCAATGCGAAAAAGGGAAACTGGAAATTTATTATCATTTCAACTGCATGGCAGTTATTTAACCTGATCAGTCAATTCAGGTATATCTTCCTTAATATAACCTAATCTGACCAACCAGTAATACCTCGAGGAAAGTAAACGGAAGCTGAAACTATAGACTGGCGTTACTTCTCCCGCAACCGCAAGCAACCATAATTCAATAACTATCCCGGCCGGTGAGTCGGAATGACGCAGCTGGAGATGCTAACTCCAGTCCAGTTGTCAAGTCGAATCAATTTCTAGAGGCGTATTTATAAACTTGACACAAAGAAGCAATTGGTCGCAATCACAAAGTTAACTCGAGATATGAAAATTTCCCACATTTTTTCAAAGGTTCAATCAAATGCGCTCGACTATAATACCGGACACTCTTCCCTAAATTGAACGACAAATTTTACAGCGCCATCATGCGGCTGTGGGTGTCACTTATTTGTAAGCTTTGTTATTTATTGTTGTACTAATTTCAAATACCTACCAATGTTGATGCGTTCCACTTTTCATTTTTACTTTTTATTTTCGCTTTCCATTTATTCTTGTTCTTTTGCAAACCTGTCCTGTTACGTGTAGACCGCGGCCAAGACGTATCCGATGTTCATTGGGTTGTATAATCACAACACCTGTACCTGGACCGAGAGTGAGCAAAAGGCAGAAAAACGGGAGGAGGAGCAGGCAGTAGCGCGGAGGTTTAGGTCGCAGCTCGTTGACGCTTCCATCATCTGGGTTCGAATCCCAGTCCATCATGGTTGTTTGTGTTCTTTAATAAATTTACTAAATAAATAAACTATAAGAGCTCGATTTCGAAGTCAAATTACCAGAGTGGAGCGACTATGTCTTATCTACACAGTTAAGATCGATTTACTTTCAATACCTCATTCTTCACGTGCGGTATTTATCAATACCGGATTCCTCCACGCACAAATATGTCATCATTCTAGTTATTACGCTTACGAGTTGTGTTTTCATTGTGATATTTCAAACTCCCGTAATGTTTCACCAAAAGAGTACCTTTAGACAAGGTACCTGTATTACCGACACTAACGTAGTAAGCTTTAGTGTCGGTAACGCAGTCAGTTGTAGATAGACCATTATATCTAATACTTCTATATTGTAGCGCTCGTAAGTGGAAGTGCCACGGACACAGTGAGACAGCAAACGACTATCTCTATCTGTTTTTTAGAGTACCTCGACCCGTTGTGCGCGAGCGTCACAAGTCTGGTGAGTCGAAATGGTCGATTCTGATGCGCGCTTGTAGGCGTGTTCAATTCTCGGACATGTGTGTGGGACTCGGAAGTACATTCGACGAGAGAAAGATAGAAAGATATGTCTGCACCGTGGTATTTTCCTCCTTCTCCAGATCCCCAGTTGCAATATAATAGTTTTAAATATATGAGATAGACACAATAGACATATTCACGAGGTGCTTCGTACTTTTACTCAATCATGACAGTTCTTAGTTTCATATAAAATTTAACAAAATCTGATTGATTATCTGAAGATCGAAGTGATTATTTCGTAGAAGTACGAAAGCACGAAGCACCTCTTAAGCACCACTTAATTTTTGATAATTATTGTCTGTACCTAGCCTGACAACATCTAATAATATAATAGATAAATAATAAAAAAGATAATTACAATAATACCTTTCACCCTGGATAAATTATCTGTTCCAAGCAATAATCAGTAACTTTATAGACCGGCTTGCGATATTTATCATCCACTTTGTCTACGTTTCGTTCCACCGTCTCTTCCGAATATATGAATCCTAACTTACAGTCGTTGTAACAGTGAAATTGACAGTAGAATTGTGTGTTTTTTTCCTCAAATCCCATTTCCACTTCCCCGGCAATATAAACGACCAATCGACGATACGAATGCAATCAAATAACAATATAATAAAGGCACCTGTGACCTAAATAACGGCAGCTGTTGCGGCCACAAATTGATAACAGATAGCTCTCTATAATATCCTGCCAGGATACAGGATAAGGGAGGGTGAAATGGCAGGATGCCGCGATAAATATGCGCGCCCTGGAAGTACCATTGATAAGGGCTCTAATTTATAATCTTGTAACAACACCGGGAGTCACCGACGAGTGTCCCAGACACAATTACACAGGCCGCCGTTCATTTCGCGCCAGTGACAGGCTAATCACAGACTTGTGACAGGTAAACAATAGCCTCTATCACTGGCGTATTGTTATGTGTTAATTTATATCGATTCTCCTGTCAATTACCGCATTACTGTTCGAATTTTGCCCGATGTAATATTGTATGTCGTCAGATATTCAATTATCACGTGTCAGCTATTGCCGCGCTCCTGTTTGAACTTCTAGTTCGCTAATTGGAGCTCCCGTTCAGGCGGTTCAGTCGTAATGGTTGTGCAATGATGAGTTTTTACGTCACTGGTTTGGAAGGTTATTCGTAATTACTTTTATTTTGTTACGAATAAATTGGAGAAAATCTACAGTAAAGGGGGTCGATAAATGTTCTTTGGGTATATAAATAAGGGCTTTTTAATTGGACAGTACTCGCCCTAGTTCTCGAAAGCTATATTTAAAAATTATTGACAGCTGTCATAAATATGTCAAATATGACAGTTGTCAAATATGTCATGTCAAACTTGACAATGTCTCGTATAATAGGTAAGCATTTTTAAGTTCTACCCACTTAACAAAGGATGAATATTTTTTAAAGTGCCCATTTTGGTTGCAGAAAATGAGCCTCGGTAATTTTTAAATCAGTGAGGGATTGATGTTTCATTGAACCTAAAACCAGAGAACCCCGCCCCCTCTGTGCTTTTATGTAAAACATAAATAAATCTTTCAAAACCCAAATGAAACGACGATATGATTTTCTATGTTTTAAACTCACGTATCAAAGCGGTAAATCGACGCTCCAATCTGTTATATAGGTGATGTATTTTTTTGACGTTAGATGTTCTTTGGAATCGATTTTATTTATTTAATCAGTCGGAGATTAATTCATTAGAAAGGCGATCAGCCCTGATTTAATCGAAGTTGATATTTTTTTTTTAAATGTCACGTTACCATAATATTAGAAATTTAGCTTTCAGCTTTCAACGCCCAAGCAAATGCTTGATTCTAACATGTCGTCTTTTCGTTGTGTTTAATATTCGTGTATACAGTCAGGGTTTTTTTCTTCACAAGGGTTCTTTTTTTTTCTCTGACTTTAAACTTAGCTAGGGAACCCGACGAGGGAAAAGGGTAACAGAGTAGGTAGGATAATAAAACGATTTACTCAATTTCATAGAGGGAAATTATGTGTTTTAATTATATCTCCTATCTCTCAATAAATGACTGGCGAAAGTATTTTTGTAGTGTTTTGCTACGAACGAACAAGGTAAGGTTACAACAACACAAGATAGACGATCCACGAGATGAAAACTAGACGATCACGATCACAGGTAATTTTGTTTCAAACATTTGAAGCTAGAGATTTAAGGGCGGTAGAATTTCAGTTCAAATAATCCTCGAAATAATCTCTAAGACTTCTGGGCGGGAAAAACCTAAATTCAAATCAATCATTAAGGGGCAGAAATCAACAGAGACATTCACGACAGACAAGGGTGAGATATTTTTCATTGCATTTTTAGCTTACACTATTATTTGGGATGGTTTTCATTTAGTTTCGCTCTCACTCATTTTATATTTGATATTATTAAAATTATCAATGAAAACTAAATACGGTAAATATGAATAACTAGCCCTAACCTTAATATTCAATTTTTCAATCTTCGAATATAAAACATCGGGAAGTATACCGTCCAAACAGGCGACTGCCAGAAGGTATTTGGATATTGCGGACACAACACATCCGGTATTCAAAACAATAATATGACGCTCTGAACTAATAAAGAATAAAACAATGTCTAAACAACAAAAACTACAAAATTTCAAAATTACAGTTTCAATCGCTTTCCCTAGAACGGTCGATTGGAATAATTATTCCTGACAATAAACGTAAATAATAATAACATCGCCTGTCAAGTGTCAGTAACTATATGATTCAGTTTAATGTAAATTATTAAACAAATACATAATATTGCATGTGCCACTCATTTCGATAATAACAGGTTGGTGAATTTAATACGTCGTGTTCTCTCATGATATTAACTGTTGCATTATTTGACGTATAGAGTACTTGATAATATTTGTCCTACTATAGCTGCTACTCTTGATTGTGTGGTTTACAAGACCGTGTTGTAATAAAAAAATTACAACACTGTTTTGATTCTCATTACACAACCAGGTAGGTATGTGTTAAAAAGCCTCACTTCCAGGTTATGCAAGTCGTTTTGTTATTGACAACTTCCATGTAACGGAGTATAATAAAGCTAATAATTACGAGGATAAAGTGAAATTTGTTACATCATATAAAAAAATTCCAAGCTTATTTACATTTAGGAAGATACCTCTAAAAAATCACGTATGTTTATAGGACCGGCAGGGAAACGAGTATAAAAAAACATGTTTTCAATTTAGCTTTTATATGCTTGAAAAATCCCATTATATGAAGAGTTGCAGGTTGGTATTATAATGTCCAACGTCGGATTCCACCAGACGAAATAAAATATGACGTAAGACTTAACATTTCATATCAAGAAATTCTCCACAAAAAGAATTTATGCTTTTTATTTCAGGGTTTCGTAAATTCCTTACGCTGAAAACAAACAAATAAAAAATCCACCACCAAGAAAACCTTAATAAACGTGAGCAAAAAAAGAGTCCTCATTCCTTCAGAGACTGATTTCAACGGAACTACTGATGTTACGAGTATGCAGACGAGGAAGAAGCAAACACTTTGAATAACACCTCAAATCCTATCATCCCCTGGATTCGCATTCGGAGAACTGGCCAGAATCATCGGAGTTAAAGAAGTGAAACGGCGGGACCGAATATTAAGGAAAAGGGCCAAAACGGCCCCCAGAGACGCTGAGTTTTACTGCGGCCCGAGGGCAACAGTCTCCAGTAAGAAATAAGGATTTGATTCTGATCCTCCTTGTCCTCCCATTTATAATATGATAAGCGGATTGTAGCCGGCCAAGAGACAAATCGCTTACTCGTGTTATTTCGCCGCTGGTCGACCGGTAATAACGTCTTTATCTCGGTCTAATATAGATGTCATCTCCAACGAATCATCGCTCATTTTATTGCGCAAAAACAAATACAGCGCTTTATTTGATTACTGGTCCGTTTCACGGATCGTTTATCCTTTGTTTCCGATGCTTCAGTTTATAGTTTCTCTTGCACTTAATGTCTTTCTTTGGCTAGAAACGCTTATTAACTGGAAATAATTCCGGCGGGTCTCTGCCAGAGCATCGCTCTACATAAACATAAAAAGTCGCATAATTTGTCTTTTCGATAGTTCCGAGTTATTGTTATAGGTGGCATAAAAACTGTCAGAGTGGTAGTTAGAGCGGTTCACGGAGACTTTTACAACCCTTCGATATTTTCAAGTTTGCTGTAAAATTTTGCGAGGTAGTTATTTGACATGTCAAAAAACCAACACCAACCACCACTGCTCTTAAATCGGAATTGATCTTAAATATACCGAATTTTATGCTCTTGTTTGTTCAATGAAGTACGCGTGCATATTCTGGTGAGCAACAGTGATTTCGTGACTTTATGAGGTTGGGAAACGCTGAAACAATAGAAAAGGTGCACCGCTTGGTAAGATCGGTTACGGTCCAGATTTATTCCCAACTTCTACAATTTTTATTCTCAAATTTTGGTTGCTTTTTCATCAACCTCTTGTGTTTCGAGGTACTCCAACAAGGAATGAGTACCGTCAGCAGACTCCGCAAGAGAACAAGCAGAACAGCCCACAGAAATATCGGCAAGGCAAAAAGAAATAAATCAACTCCTCCAAAAAAGCTATGAAAATGCAGCTTAATCACTGAGGGCTCATAGTGAGTCAAAGCAGCAATTCGGTCTCTGCACGGGCATTTTTAAAGTAAGAATTGATATAATATAATTATAAATGAATATGTAAAACCACGTGCAGAACCGGTGACTAATTTATGCGGCAATTATTTCATTTAACATAAAAAAGTGGTCTATCTGAAATGTAATATGTGGAAATTATTTAAAATAGTTTAGCAGTCTATGGCAAAGCTAACCGTTCGTCGGCCAAGTAAGAAGAACAATTTGCGACTCACGCTGTCGAAAAATCGGCAACGTCAATGAAGTGACGGTCTTGAAGATTACAATTGTCAGAGTAGTCGAATTTACATTGATCCTAAAAACAACTCACTTTTGGGAGGTTAGACGAACGGAAAAACCTGAAAGGCGCATGAAAAGTATCTTAAGTCAAATTTCTCACTATTTATCTCTCGTTGACTTCAATAGTTACAGTAGTTACAGCAAAATAATTACAACATTTTTACATCAGTTAAATTTGCTCTCTCTCAATTTTTCCTTTCCATTATACCATCTTTTGAACTGTGCTTAAAAAGCTGGTTCTCAAAGTCAATAGAGACGCATGACTGTGTTTTTTCTATGAGTTCCGGTTCCCCGTTTAAATAAAAACTTTTTCAATCTCTATCAAGCTATGAAATTATCTAAAGCTTTTAACTTTTTCGTAAGCCTTTTCACCCTTCTTATAGCAGAATCTATTAACTTCTCCGAAGTGGATATAGGTAGAAGTAGGTACTTTCATTATAATGAGAGCAAATATCCTGAAAGATCAATTGAATGTGAGTAAGCGAGGATCTATTTTTAAAAGACTCTAAATTGACTTTAGCTTAAATATATAAAATCGCTAAGAGAAAAATGTATTAGCTCAGGTCCTTATCTAAGTGCTCAAGCTTGTTTGTTTGACATCTACCGCGGGGCTTAAATAATAGGTTTTCGGCAAACCGAAGACCGAATTTCAGCGGATTGTCTTTGACTGAAACTAAACCACCGGAGCCAAATGAGAATCCTAAAACCGAAAACACTGAAAATAATACGGACTCGATCGTCAAACTTATCCCCCACGAACCACTTAAGTGAATTGAAAGTTTTCCTCTCTGAAACCGAGTCGCCGAATCGATTTAATGAAAAGAGTTTTTAAAAGTTCATTAAAAATGATTCAGGACGCGACTTGTTAAATTGCTGAAATTGGAGGGAAAAGCGAACTAATTAAACCATATTGACGGCGACTTTTTATTCACTCAAGAGTTCCTTATTTCTTCTCTTAAATTCAATGTACTTCATTTAATTCTGATTGCAAGTTTATTAGTCAATTATCAACTACTCAACTACTTATTACGAGAGAAGAAGTAGATTTCCACCCTTTCACTCGACAACCTTCAATGAAATTGGGAATGTTTGATAAAAACTTTTTGTTAGAACAACCTTCTTAAACTCATTTAGAAATTTTCGTTTGTAGTTTTACCATTAATAATAATTAATAATGTTTCCTGTGCAGTGTTAGTATAGTGTCCGGTCCTGCACCTTAGACACACACACAAGTAAATGGTGTTAAACTATTAATATCATAATCCGTCAACTTTTTTCAACCAATTTCGTTTCTCTGAAAAAACCCTTATTTTTAATCGCCCTAAATAATAACGCTCAAGTATCTTTGGACCCACAATATATGAAGACTTTTCTCTAAAATATGCGATCAACTTCTCCAAAATTTTTGCCTTTTTCTGGGATACAAAGCAAGAACGATTTATTTTCAGACTGACTTTCTAATAGTCAATCTTTAAAAAAATGTCTAATACACAAATTAATTAACTTCTCCAAAATGTATGCTTGATTCGGGGTCACATTCTCTTATCAAGAAATGTAACTTGGCTCCTGATTACCTTTCTAATCTCAGAAATGCTAATAAGAAAGGCCTTTGAAAATATTTTATAAACCTACACAATTATTTAATTAGGTAGCAATTTATACTAGATTTTTTGTTGCATTTCTTTCCTAAAATATGAACGATTCATGTACCTTCTGACTGGCTTTCTAATACCTAGTTGGGATTCCTGAAAAAATATTTTATTATTCATTGAATTGAACATTAATTATTCTAAATTTGCTATAGATATAATAATTATTATTGAATCGCTTTTTTTATTGAAAGCAGCCGTTCAATTCCTTCATGCCTTTCTAATTGTTGACCTTTCTAAAATATATTATGAACGATTCGGATGGAAAAAGTAAAATTTTGCTTTGAATTTGTGTGATCTCCTCCTAATGATTAGAAATAAAATTTATTTTCTATCAAATACCTTTTTAAAGTTTTTAACGAGTGACTCCGACTTTTTACTGATTTGTATTCCAAAATTGTGTTTTTTTTTATTTCAGCCCTTTACTAGCAACAGCAACATCAACTTTTATTCAATCAATTAATTAAACGTGTTCTAAATTTGCTGTAAATACAATTATTATTGAATTGTATTAGTTTATTAAAAGCAGCAGGTCAAATCCTAGCTGTCTTTCTAATAGTTAGCCTTTCTAAAATCTGTTAAGAACGGTTCCAATGAAAATATAATTTTTTGCTTCGAATTTGTGTGATTTCACCATAATCATCATAAATTATAAAAATTTTATTTAACTTTCCAATAGCTTTCTAAAACATTTTACGCGTAACTCAAGTTAACCCGATTTATAGTACAAAATTTTGTATTTTTTTTCATTTCAGCGCTTTACTAGCAACAGCAACTTTTATTCTATCAATTAAATAAACGTCTCCTAAATTTGCTGTAAATACAATTATTGAACTGTATTAGTTTAGCATCAGTTCAAGTTCTTGCTGTCTTTCTAATAGTTGACCTTTCTAAAATCTATTATGAATGGAGAAATATTGAACTTTCTAATAGCTTTCTAAAACAGTTTACGCATGACTCAGGTTGACCTGATTTATTTTTCATAATTGTGAATTTTTTCTCAACCCCTGACATGCTTCCCAATAGCCATTCTTTCTAAAATATTTTCTACAATTTCGATAATTTTTTTTTTTAATCTCTTGATGTTAATACCCAATCTTATAAATCATAATCGATTAAAAGAATCCAAATTTCTTGTGCTGGATCGAACATTCCCTGCCATTACATGGCTATGTTTTATTAATTTTAATTGTTTCCAATTTTTTGGCTATATTATGCGTTTTAAAATCGCAATAAGGGGCAATAGAAGTACCTACGAATTTACCTTATGACGGTATTTCTAATAGATAGCCTTTCTAATATACATATTTTATGTATGATTTAGATTAATAAAAACTTGTAATGTCCAATTTACCAATTTAGTTTCATCTATTTCTTTTGACTAAGACTTTCAACAGTCTCTCTAATAGTTTTAATTAATTAATTAAAATTATTAATTATTAATTATTAATCGAGAATCAGTTTCTCAATTAATTTCCGGAAACCTGTATGAAAATACCTATGTCCACACTGCTTAACTATGTAAGTTTATTACTCGCTTTTCATATATTTTTATTTACCCTCTTCGCAGCTTTCTCATAAGGAGCCTTTCTAAAATATATTTTGAATGATTTGAACTGAAATTTTATCAATTCCAGGTAACTTACATATGTTATAAGTAATGAAAACTGATTTATTTCCTGACAAGCTTTCTAATAGTCAAACTTAGAAATATTTGTACACGAAACTTTCTAATAGTCTGAATTTCTAAAAGATTTATTCATAAACGTTAACAAAATATTTGTCAATTTTATTCTAATCTTGTTAGTAATCTGCCTTTCTTGTCAATATATACCTAGTTAATAACTCATTAATTATTCTTAGCAGACTTTCTAATGTTTTTTTTGATAGTAAATGTTTCTCAAATATTTTCTAGAAACATAATTATGTGGATAAATCGAAATCTATGTTGCAAAATTATGCAAATTCATGTACTGATATTTAAACTTCCACGAATCTTTCTAATAGTCAAAATATTTATAGACGGTTATGAACGGTTCCGATTTTTCTGATATTATGTTGTACGAAGGATAATAGTTAATATCTCATTAATAAATTGTTAGCAGGCTTTCTAATAGTCTCATTAATAGTTAATGTTTCTCAAAAATTTCCCAAAAAAATATGTGGAAAAATGGAAATTTACATTGCAAAGTTATGCAAATTTATGCGTATTGATATTTAAACTTTCCCAAATCTTTCTAATAGTCAGGCTCCCAAAATATTTATAGACGGTTATGAACAAGTTTAAGCTTCTGTTGCTCCTTGTTCGTGTTAAAATTACCATTATCTGGTTAACTTTCTAATAATCTGACTTTCTAAAAGAGATATTCATAAACGTTGACTAAAATTGACAATAATTTTATTCTAATCCAGTTAGTAATCTGACTTTTCTTTTCAATAATCGCTCTCAGTTACTCCCGTTTCTATTTTTTTGATTGTTTTACAAACGGTTAATAGTTAATATCTCATTAATTATTCTTAGCAGTCTTTCTAATAGTCTCTTTGATAGTAAAAATGTTTCTCAAATATTTTCTAGATAAATATGTCGAAAAATTGAAATTTACTATTAGACTGAATTTACAATTTAATAATTGTAAATCTCACCCTGTATATTTTACAGCACATGTTTATAATTTAAAGGTGCAAGGGACCATGTGTTATGAGAAACTGTTAGAATTTAAAAGTAATCTGAAGCGAAATCAATCTTGCGCACGTTGTTCATTATTTTCAAACCCGTCAGAAATATCTGTGTAATTCGGGTTGTAGAAAAACGAGACAAGACGTTGTAAAAATCTATCCGCTAGAAAGAGAGTGATGTAGAGTTGATTCCATCCAGGTTCCAGATCCATCATACCATGACAGGCTGATGCAGCGCTTATTCCTTGGGCGGTGCTATTTGTTCCAGTCCGACGAAATGACCACCGGGAGGTAGCTTCCCTCCTATTTATGAACATCACGTTGCAACTCGGCGGAAACTAGACTAGCGCCCCCGTATTAGATTAGAACCTGCCAGAAGTTATAAATTGCGTCGGCGAAATGTTCAACTTCACCAGAGATTGCCACGGCCGAACACATACAGGTTCCCGCGGGAGCTCCGCTTCATCTCGCCCGGGCCGGACCGGCCCTGATAAATTATTTTCGAATCGACCTTAAACGATAAAAGTCTCGTTTGTTCTACATCGCGAACTTCAACGGCAATTATTCCGGTGAAAATGAGAAGCACTCGGACTCACGTTCAACTTTCGGACCGATCCGTTATCCGGGCGCTAACTTCAGAAGAAATACGACACGCCGTTTTAGACTCGGAGGGCCATTCAATTTGGGAAAAATTGCCCCCGAAACAAACACCACTCCGGCGAAATTGCCCTAGAAAGCCTCCGGCGGCCGATTTATTATTAATTATATTTCGATTTTTCGAGTCAGTTCGCTCGACCGACGCTCGGGGACCCGTAGATTGCATCTTCGGATAATTCGCCGTTTGACAGCTACTCACATATAAACTCCTAAAGGCCCATAATATCTTTTTTCTTATTATTTCTTTCCGGTATTTTCCCCCGTGATATACTATTTCGGCCAACGAGTTCCCGCTTTATGGTATTGTTTTGTAAATATTGTCAATAGTATCGAATAAAATAATAACGTAAACGATCGTAAAACGAATCCCCAATAACTCCCGAATTGCCTTTTATAGTATTAACGATTTAGACTCACATCTACCAAACTTGTTTCACTAACCCCATAAAACATTAACATGTCACGACAAACTTCTGCTACTGCACTTAACATCAATTAAAATCTACCCTGAGCTCTTGATAAGCTAATAGTTACTCTCAAAATGTTTCTTCGTTTGATAAAATATAGTTTTTGGATAGGTTTAAGAGGACGCACTTTATCCACTCTTCTTCATTTACATGATATGACGAGTCACAGTTTGGATATTTTCAAGGAACAGGAGTTCCCGCTCGAGATTTTTCAGTATACAAATATTTTAATTTACTCTCTAATAGGAATCTCAAAAGTTATCATCATTTCAGCTGGGATAAAAGTCTTCTCTTCCCTCAAGTCGACCTGACCCGACTACGTTCACAACCCGACTCTGAGAGAAGACCTGAACAGCTATTCTTCTAATGTTCGCTGAAAGCCAACGAGGGGAAGGTGATGATGAACGATGTCGTTGGTGATCGGAAATAGTCATTTAGAGCATAGGGCGACATAGTGAAGCAGTCTAGATTCTGGATTTTTTGGAGGGCAGAACAAGTTCGTTGCACTGAGGTCTCAAGTGGCCCACCTTCCCCTAGCAGCCTCTTTCCTGAAGTCAAATCAGCCGCTAAAGCCTCCAGAGCAAGCCTATAGATCAAAACCTACGTACACAATTCGACTCTTAGAGATGACCTGAACAGCAATTCTTCTTATGTTCGCTGAAAGCCAACGAAGGTAAGGTGACGATGAGCAATTCGTTAGTGGTCGAAAATAGCCATTTTTAGCATAGGGCGACATAGTGGAACAGTCTGGATTCTGTATTTTTGGGAGGGCATAACAAGTCCGCTGCACTGCGGCCACAAGTGGACCATTGTGCTTCCTCCTTCCCCTAGGGAGCATCTCTTCTTAAGCCAACATAGCCTCTAAAGCCCAGATCAAAACCTGGGGTCCCTGAGTGAGTATCCCCAGTTATTTTGCTATCCGTTAGGATCAATAGGTTTTTGTTCACGATTCCGCATTAAGTGATCTCCATTGCACAGTGAATGAGTTATGAGTCATCAGTATTGCACATAGTGGAGTCATTAGTACTTTAACGGAGGGTACCTTGATCCTTTTATTGGGGCTCGGTATCTGCGTGTGCTGAATGCGTCACGGATTCTAACTAACGTTTAGTCCAGCCGCAGGTTGACGGATGGCTGTCAACTCCTGTTTTAAAACCACCTAGATATTTTCCTGGTGATCAGGTAAATAAAAAAAAAACAGTATGAGCTAGGAATCGGACAGATTGCCAATAAAAAGTACTCAGTATCAGAGGTCAATAATTCCCTTTTGCTTGAGGCAAGAGAGAGGCTATTTCGTACTAACCACCTCCACAGAAATTGAACGCAGTCTTCTATTGTGACTTCCAACCAAGTGAAAGCACATACTGCAATGTTCGTTTTTGATTATGGAGGTTATCAGTATTTTCGTCGCATACAAATAACAATTTAACTTAATTTTATCGAAAACTTAAGTTTTCTCGCCCGGTATATTTCGAAGGTTGTAGGTACAGTGGTCATTTTAAAGTTTAAACAGTTACTCTATTCACTCTGTCAAAAGTTGTTCGTGCATTTAATAAAAGTCTAAAAATAGGAATTCCATCTGCTATTTGCGGAACCTTTTCCCGTTAAAATGAGTTATAAATTTTTCCACTCCTTTATGATAGAACCCTTATGGACGTTTCGATAGAAACCCATTTCCTGCATTGAAATTCAAATGAATTGTCGTTTGCTGAATTTCACCGACGGAAGATTTCAGGACTGTCCATTGTTGGACACGTGAAAATAGACACCCTCGACGAGAGCCAGAACTAATACCATTATATATGGCCGTTCCGAATCTATATTCCCGTGAACGGATCCTCCATAAATAATTCCTTTATCAAGATATATGTGCACATCCATTCATTACCTGAGGTGTCCTCTTCATTATCAACGCAAACAGATTTATTCGCGAGTCGTTTGACGGTTACTGTGTCATTTATATCGCACTCGGGGGAGTATAAACTTCCAGGGACATGAATTTTTATCCCCTTATTAATCACACTTAAGTTTTGATTGCTGTTCCGTCCCCGACTAATGAAGATAGATAACGGACGCCTTGGGATAAACTGGACTTGGACGGTTTTCGAGTTGTTAAAAACAGGCAACAAGTGTTTACAAAATGATGATTTTCAAGAATTACTGTTATACATCCCTTGTAAAACCTTGTTTAGCTCGTGTCGTCGTTCAATTCTCACCGCTGCGGGTCAAAAATTTGCCCTTTATCGCCCTTTGTACTTAATTCCTGTTATTGGTTTTATCGATCTGAAATGTTTCATTAAGTGTAAATTTTAAGGGTTGATGCGTTTTGTAAAAATTAAATGTACATAAAAACTCAAATTTTGAGTTTGATTAAACTGTCAAATAATCCTTCTACCTACTCAATAATCCATTCAACAATTTAAGAAGAAGCAAGATCTTCTGATGCCCCCTTTTAGAAAAACCACCCTATTAGCATTATTCAGGCCCTGTCCCTTAGGATCCGAAATTGTTAGCTTCAAGAAATTTTTTTTTTTCATTTTCATGAAATAACTATGCATGTTGGCTCTAGAGCTTCGAATGATTCGACTGTCCTGATTTAGGAGGGCACCTACAACAGCACCGCTGTGATAGGTCCTTCTTGTACTGCAGGCACGAAAGATGAAGGAAGTTAGTTTAATAGGTAACGAATATGATCTTCGATGCGAGACATCTTGTCCAGTTTAGTCCGGGACCGGACTCGTAATTTCCCGTATTTTAATAATTATATGTAATCGCCGTGTTTTCGTAATTAAAACAAAGTGTTAATTATTCCGCGAAGTCCGCATTAGTAAATATCAGTACGTTAATAGTAAAACTATTATTAATTCTCACCCAAAGTATTTTATCCCAACTTAGATAGGTAACTTGTGAATATTTACCAACAGTTGTTAACCTCAACAAACAGTATAGATTTAAAAGTACCTAATAGTTTTGTTCTCCGTGCTACGTCACTTCCTCCGTGACAACGTAGCAGAAATCATCACCAATCACCATATCAACAAAAAACATTCATCATCATTAACTACCCGCTACAAAACTCACCATAACACGGTGAGTGCTGAATAATTTCTAAATTGCCCAAAAAAGACGTCTCAGTGAACCCTTCTTTTTAGGAGTAGCGGGAGGGTTGGCCACTCATACCGTACTCATTCTGTTGCCTCATTAAAACTGTTCAATTGTAAGGTAAAGGATTCAATTGTAAGGTAAACGAGCTAGTTATTTTTGTATTTAACTTCTGTCTAGCAATCAGAGCTGGGAGTATCTTCAAAATAAAAAAAGATAGTTTTCAGTATCTAAGATACAAGATAGTATATCTTGTATCTTGTATCTAGATACTTTTTAAAAATAGTATCTTGTATCTTGTATCTATAGATACTTTTCAAAAGTATCTGTATCTTGTTTCTATTTTTAATGTATATAAGATACTTTGGGAAATAAATACTTTTTCTACGTAACAAGTTACGGCGGTCATCTGTCATCAGGAAATTTTATAGTATTACTTCTATTTGTATTTTTCAACTTTAAGAAGCTTTAAGTATCTAGCAGAGCTGTCAGTATCTTCGGAAAAAAGATACTTCAGAATATCTTAGATACTCTCGGTATCTTAGATACTTTTGTTAAAGACTATAATAAGTATCTAGATACCTTAAAAGCATCGAAGATCATTTTGTTAAAGGTATGTTATCTTTTTAAAGTATCTAAGATACCAAAGTATCTTTTATATAGATACTTTCTTTGAAAGTATATAGTATCTTGTACCTTTTTCGTACTTTCGTACTTTCGAAAGTAACTTGTATCTTGTATCTAAGATACTTTTGATTCTTAGTATCTTTATCTAAATGTATCTTATAAGATACTTTTTAGAAAGTATCTAGTATCTTATTGTATCTAGATACTTTTTAAAGTATCTTTCCCAGAGAACCTCTTGTTTATTGCCTTATAATAGGAAAGTCAGAAGAATCTTTACCCCTAATTGTGGACGAATCGTCCGGAGTTAGTTAACTAGATTACGGGTCAATATCTGAAATGACTATACTGATTACTTACGATTTTAGGGCAGCTTTAAAGCGAGCAAAGAGTAATAATTAAAATGTTAATTTAAATATAAAGATTATTTCCAAAGTTATTGCGAGTTTTTGGATTGAAAAGTCCTTCCAAATAAAATTCTCATAAGCCTAATACATATTTAAGAAAATTCTTGGAATATTTTAACCCTGAATAGAATATAAATTTCTAATCTAAATGTCATTTTCAAGCTCATTGTCAATTCACTCTTTGATTTTCCTCAGAGGTTACTTAAAGAGTGATTGATATGAGTGATTCCTTTTCAGGGCCCGGGATCTTCGGTTTTGGTTATTCGTGTGATTCGGCGCGAGAGCGAAAATGTAGACAGGAAACGGCAGACTTGGTAAGTTGAATGAGTTTTTCATTACTTTCAGAAGCTCATTAGAAATTTTTCGAATAAAAAAATATTCCAGCAGGAATATAATTATGCTAGAAATACTGAAAAGAATGGGCTTTTTAATGCACAGCTGTTTTAGTCGTAATAACCAAACTTCAAAAGTTCACGGAAATCTCGAATTGGATTTCTCTTGCCGTTTTATTCAAATCAAACGTCCCCGCTTTTCAGGGACATGACATATATTCAAATTCACTCTGTCTGTGTACACTTTATATAAGAAATTATTCGATTAGTAATATAAATTTGTAAAAGCTTCCGGGACTTACATTCAGTTCTACATAAAATGTGAAATGTTAATGGATTTTTGTTCATTTAGGTAATTCACCTTCTTTCCGTCTAATTATAATAGCTACTTATCAAAGAAGTATAAAAGTGGACTACTCTATCTTTAATATTCTTCTTCTTTTATTAATCTCTCTTTATTAATTATGAAGATAAAAATCGATTAATATGATGAGAAATATCTAGGATATGATTGAATTTATTCTTGTTTATTTTCTGTAGGTATCAACAAGTTAATTAGGTTAGGTACTGGTACTTACAGGGAAAACTATACGAATGTAAATCAAGATAATTACCGCTGCATGCATCCCCCTTGTGGTATAAATCTTGAGGATAATGCAATGAGGAAAAATTGCAAAGTATTCTCGCTAGTTTAAAACAAACGAGACTGGAGAAATCTGGAGAATTTATGAGAAAAAAGTGACAGGTATCAAGGGAAGATGAGTGAAACTTATTTTTTATTTATACGATTGTTCGATAATTTTCTCGGTGTAAAACTAACAGTAACTGAAGAGAGACAAAACCTAAGTTACCCGAAACTAGTACTATTCTTTTATACTTACAATTCTATTACTTAAAAATAACTTTTCCTTTTACCTTCACCTGTTTATACCTGAAGCTATTATTATTCACGGTGTTCTTAAATACCAGGTACAGACGAGAGGAGGTAATTCTTTGGCTTATTTTTACCCGCTTTGGTAACCGCATCGTTACCGATCAGCCAATCCACAGGGTGTTGAAGTTTGAAGATTTATTCTTTATTTTTTTTCTTCATAGCTACTTGGGGTTAGTTAAACTGACAAAAAGATGCTTTCGGTCAGGGAGAGCCTAAAAGTTAACCATTTAAAAAACTTGAATTTCGTCTAAACGAATTAAGGCAATTGTTTCTTTTCTTCTTGATATAACGGTTGCAGTTGCAAAGAAACTATAGAAGATCAAAATGTTTCTAAATAAAACATAAAATACATAGTGTATTTTAGAATCTACCAGCGGCGTATCGCAAAAAAAAGTTCAGGGGAGAAATGGGGGCGAAATGGGAGAAATTAAAAAAAAATCTCTCTGTAGATTCTCACAACCATTTGTCATAGCCAGTGATGTAAGCTCCAAGGCGCAAAATAGATATCAAATTTGAGCTTAATATCCCAAAAACTATGAGAACTATAAAGAAAAAGCTTTTTTTATTTTATTTTAAACACCCTATAGATCTAGATATAGGTAAATAAGTCAAAGAATTACCTTTTTTCATATGTACTTGGTATTTAGGAGCACCCTGTATATTGTAACAGGTCGAAATTTAAATACTTAATAAAAAGATCAAGGAAATGCCTAATATAAATAAAGCACTCTTATTGGAGATGAAAAATTTGAAAACGACGTAACTCAGAAATATTATTTTTTGAGATTTAGACCCACTTTGCGCAAGAATCTTTAATCACCCTCCAACACCTTCACAATCACAACACGACCGCACGATCTTGTCAATGACACTACTGAAAATTTTAACAGTAAAAATGTTTATTAGCAATTTCATTCTAATATTCTTTCTCCTAACTCAGAAATATCGCTTGGGCTATCACTTAAACCACTGAAGAAGTCGAGGATTCCAACACTACCTTGAGCGTTTCTTTTTCGCCAGGTATACAGTAGCCTCATACTCATCAACATTATTGGATCAGAGGCCTTTACTGAGGAAGATATGGAACTCCTCTCATGGAAAATTCGGACATTAATAAAAATCCAGGAAGGTTTTATACGGAAATGGGGAAAAGGGTCCTTGATGGCCTAGTCGCTTGGGGTACATAGTACCTTCCTACAACATCCATACCCATCACTGAAACCTGACGCGCCATCTTTCTATGTACACATCTTCTTCAGAAACTGGATAATCATCGTGTCAAATTGACTCTTACAGCATCTTCATTCTGATCCTCTAAAATATTTCAGGTGACGATTTCCATAGAAATCTTTGCGCACGAAAATGTTACTTTCGTGCAATGTTCCAACGAATTTTGGTGAAGCTTTGTTGTGTTGATTTTACATATAAAGCTTTTGTTTCTTTTGTTAACTCGGCCAGATAAAAGGCACCAGAACGGACATTTCAAGATCCATAATGGTGTCAACAAAATGAAAGCGACCAGCCTTCTTTTAAGTGGTTTTGTACAAATTGTAACTGGATATCTTGTAAACTAGAAATGGGGTCTTCTTAGATAAACCCAAAATCCGGCTTGAACACTTTTTCGTGACATGGTAATATGTTTATTCCTCCATTGACGAGGAATTTTGAAAATGAGTTCAAAATATTTCAATCAATGTCCCTTGTTTTGCTTAAAATATGGGAGACCAATTTGAAAAAAAATCACTGTTAGCTTCTAACAGTTACGAATATAATAACAAGTTAAAAATATTCTGGTCCTACGATGTGTTACAGCTGTGAATAGTTAGAGCGTTTTGCACACAATGCGATATTTCGTCCGAACGCGGTAATTCCGAAGTAAGCCGAGGCAATACAACGCAAGCTGAATTGTAAGTGACGATCACTCCAGCCATTTATGAATCACAGAAATCGTATCTCTTTCGAAGAGCGATAGGAGGAGAGTAATTTGCCCTCGTAAGCTGACCGAAGAGTTATCTGGTTCTTAACATTGTGCGGCCAAGAAATATGATGATTATCAGACTGATAGACTACAAATCCAAAATTAATAAAATTGCTAAGCGGGCAAATTTATCCAAAAGAATTAAAAGAATGAATAATCAAATGAATGTAGGTACAATAATAATCATTGAAAAATGTTTGTCAAAATTAAACAAAAATGTTATTAATGAAGAATTCAATGACGTAAGTACTGTTATGAAAAATTGAGTTCAGCTAAAGAATAATAGAGATTTTAAGTTTGAATTAGATTTGAATGTTATGAAAATAAAATTTATGACTTGTAACAAATAAAAATTATTAATAATTAATAATTAAAAATGTTAGTGAATCAGTTAGAAAAATCAGTGGATGAAAAGCAAAAAATGAAGGGAAAGGATGTTGATAGCAACGAGGAGAATTAATTAATTAGATTGGAATTTAAAAGGGTAACTGTCAGAAAAATGTAAAAAAGAATGAAAAATAATTATTTGGAAGCAAAAAAAAAATAAGAACAAGTGATAGCAAAGAGAAAAAGGATCAGAAAGGAATAAATTATTAAAGAAAAGGGTTTGTCAAAAGTAAATAGAAGAGAAAATTTGAACGAACGGAAAGCAAAGAATTATTTGTAAATGGAAGAGAAGCAGTAAGAAAAAGAGAAAGAGACTACGAGAGAGAAGCTTTATTTGGAAAGGCCAAGGAATAACGAGAGACGGTGTCGAAGGACTAGGAAAAGGGGAAAGAGATTATGAGAACGAGAGAGAAGTTTTATTTGGAAATGTCAAGGAATAACGAGAGATGGTATCGGAGGACTAGGAAGAGAATTTGGGAGAAGTGTAGTGAGAGAAAGAGTAACGAGGAAGAGAAGCAGAGAGACAAGAGAAAGGTTTTTGAGGAAAGAAAACGATATTGTAAGATTTTAGCAGTGTAATTATTAGTGTAAATTTTTAAAGTATATAGTTTAACAAATTTTAAGATATCAGAGAGCTCGAGGTAGGTTTTGTAAGTTTTTTTGAAATAAAAATTTTGTCAAGTTCTAAGTCATAGGTAAATTAGACGATTTATTCTATAAAATTTCAAATTTCGATTTAGGTTAAATTGAAAGCAATTTTTTTTTTCAACTGAACCCAACTGGGAAAGAGAATATCCTCATAATATAATTAAAAATTTTTGCTTATGGTATAATTTTTTTTTAAATAAAATTAATAATAATAAATTAAGAAATTGGGGAAAAGGGAAAACCATAACACTACCTACATATTTTGTCAATAGATGATCTTCTATTTTCAATTTCTATTCAAATTTAAATCCATAAATCTATTCACAAAGAAGCGAAAAGTGTGATATTATGAGGAATTGAATTCGAATACAAAAAAAAAATGATACTGTTTTTAAGCCGTAATTGCATTGGCGAGTTTCCTAATATTGTCCAACAAGTACAATCTCAAACAGCATACCAAAAAAAAATGGTACAGAGACAGATCAAAAACCATCGAAGGAACAGGAACAAGTGCAGGTGTCACGTCCCTAAAGTTGGAAGAGCAGGGTCAGCAGAACATAAATTTTATAAAACCACAATTAGACCCTGATTAAACGCTAATTAAATGCACTAATTAGAATTTTGATGTTGCATTTTTGCCAAGAAAAACGACATGTTCTGCCAGCTTTAGATAAAGCTAGCAGAACGTGAGTTCAAAAATGCCTGAATCAGCATGATATCCATGTCAAAATGCTCGAACAATTAAACGCTAATTAAGTGCACTAATTAAAAAATTTGAAAATTTGTACCATTTTTAAGTTTAGAAGCATTCCGAAGTTTAGCTGAGTTTCGGAATTTTAAAAATTCTGAGAAATTATGAAATTTTCAATTAGGAGATTTTAAAGTTTTGGTCACTTTGGAATGTAGTTCCGAAGATTTTTAAGTTTTTGAATTTTTTGAAGCTCTGGTAGTTTTTGAATTTTAGGAATTTCTATGTTTCATGATTTTGGAGTTTTAAGCATTTTTGAAGTTGCGAAGTTTGAAATGTTTCAAGTTCTGGAGATTCGAAAATTTTGAGTTTTTTGAAATTTTGAAGTCTTCAACTGGAAGTTTTCAGAATTCTAGTGCCTCCGGCATTTTTGGAAATTTTTCAAGTTTCTAAATTTAAAAATTTTCAAGTTTGATTTTCTAGTTTTGAAGAATTTCTCAGTTCAGAATGTTCTGAATTTTTTGTTCTCTAAATTTTTTAAGTTTTGAAGTTAGGAAACAGTTCAAAGATTTACAGCTTAGGAACTCCAAAAATTTTGTTTTAAATGTATGGGAGTTTGAAAATTTTCGAAAGTTCTGGGAATTTTTCGATTAATGCAATTTTGAAGTTTGGAAAACGTGGAGAATTTCATGGTTTTTCAAGAATTTGTAAAACTTTCAAGTTTTGAACTTTTTATAGTTGTAAAATGTTTAACATTTCCGAAATTTAGGAAATTTTGAGTAATTTCAAAATTTAAAAGCTTAGAAGCGAGCTTAGAAGTTTCGCCAACGATGTGATAAAAATTTTTTTATGAATTTTAAAGTTTAGGCTCCCCCAAAGAAAAAAACATTTTTGCCTGATACCTTCAACATTTTTTTGGAAAAGAGGTGGGGGCCGAATTTAATTTTGCCCCACGCCCCAAAAAGCTTTGACCGCCTCTGTTTGGTACGGTCTTTGACAGTATTTTTCTTATTATTATTGCAGGAAACTTCATGTTCATTGAGGTCGAAGATGCTGACTTACGTAAAGACTTCAAGCTGGAAACTATTCCACAATCTTTTTCAATAATCAAAATTTTCGAATCTCCAGAACCTTCCAGAACTTAAAACATTTCAAACTTTGCAACTTTAAAAATCCCTAAAATAAAACTCCAAAATCATGAAACATAGAAATTCCTAAAATTCAAAAACGACCAGAGCTTCAAAAACTTCAAAATTTCCGGAACTATAGAGAACTTTATATAAATATTAAGTCTATAAAACTTAACATTCCAAAGTGACCAAAACTTTAAAATCTCCTAAATGAAAATTTCATAACTTCCCAGAATTTTTAAAATTTCGAAACTCGGCAACTTATTAACTTCGGAATTTTCAAAACTTAAAAATGCTACAAATTTTCAAAATTTTTAATTAGTGCACTTAATTAGCGGTTAATTGTTCAAGCATTTTGACATGGACATCATGCTGATTCAGGCATTATTGAACTCATGTTCTCCTAGCTTTATCTAAAGCTGGCAGAACATGTCGTTTTTCTCAGAAAATATGGAGCATTAAAATTTGAATTAGTGCATTTAATTAGCGTTTAATTAGCGTCTAATTGTGGTTTTATAAAATTTATGTTCTGCTGACCCTGCTCTTCCAACTTTAGGGACGTGCAGGTGTCCTTGGATATGGAAAAAATATCTTGAGCCTATGGGAAAGTACACCAGCATCATTTCAAATGGAAATCCACGCTATAGACAGATAGGAATGATAAAATAATTTATTTAATTATTAATTTATTTATATTTATTCTAATATTTTTATATTTATTTTATAATTTATTTAAATTTACAGGAACTATAAAAAGCAGGAAATCGCTCTATTAACGAATAGCCTAGCTGCCATTAAAGTACTGAACTCATATGTCATCAGTTCAAAAATGGTTTGGGAATGCCTAATGAAGCTAAATAAATGTAGCTCTTCATTGGGTGCCAGGACATATATACGTGTAGACGAAGGGCAACGAAGAAGCTGACAAGGTATAGCCAAGAGGAGAGCAAGAACGCCGCTCATAGGGACAGAACCTTTTTGCAGAATAGGAAAAAAATGTTCTTTTAGACAAAATAAAGGAAAAAGAGGAAACCCAAAGAGAACACCTTTTTGAAAAACCCTCCAGGATTATGACAGGCCAAATTATTACTTGGGAAATACAACCAGAAGGATTTGTAGCAAGGACAACGTAACAAAAGGATGAGCCAGAAAATCATAGGGCCTTTTTTGCGGAATAGGAGAAAATGTTCTCAAAGACAAAATAAGGAAATAAGAGTAAACACCTCTTAAAAGACCTCCCAGTATTAAAAAAAGCCAAATTAATGTTTGGGAAATACAATCAAAGGAGACTTGGAAAACCCTAACAAAACGAGGAACAAGAAAGCCGCTCATACGGCCAGAACTTTTTTGCCGAAAAGGAGAAAGTGTTTTCAAAGACAAAATAATGCTTGGGAAACAGAACCAAAAAATATTTAAAGCCGGTATCAAACTGAACAAAAACGATTTGAGAAGGCTAACAGGTTTTCTCATTGGTCATTGTAAACTTGGAGCTCATCTTAGCTGGATTGGTCTACAAAATGACCAAACCTGTAAATTCTTCATGGATGGGGACGAAACCCTAATCTCCTGGTCGAGTGCCATTCAGTACAACAAAGAAGATTCCGCAGTCTAGGGCTTTACAAATCAGCGCGGAAAAGACTGAACATCTTTTGAATCGCCACCTCGGAGAACTAGAATTGGATGTCTATATCGAATGGTCATCAGAAAGGGAGACAAAAAATATCTTCCAGGTCGCAGGGTAGAAACATCACCAATTATGCAATACAATAAGCCGAATTCTTAATTATTATGACGATTATGAAATTATGATAAAAATAATACTCTGTAACAACAAGAAATGCTAATCCTTACAAGAGAAATATATTTCAAAAATCGTCCTTTCAAAAAATCGTTCTTTCTATAAAGGTCAAGATATATTATACAGAAACGACAAAGAATTCTTCCTCGACGGCTGCAGTATCAGTAGTTCTTGACCGAGTTATTATTATTCATGAGTTTAATTGGTCGGCGATTATGGTACACTCATTACATCTTCAAGTTGCAATAAAGCTTCATAACATACCAACGCGATAAGGCAAATGGCGTTCACGCTCAATCAAATGTTATTCTTGTCATGTCACAAACCCGATTAATATTTTTCTTGGTTGCTCTTTAATAATCACTCTATAGAGTGCTTCTTATCAATGTAACTGATCTTTTTGCAGCAATATACAACTAGATTTCATCAAGCGACCTCAAGCGAGCGCTTCTAAAAAAAATATAATTACGCCCGATCCTGCGATATTTTTCTTGGATTCGTTTTCAAAATGAGGCTTAGTTTCAGCTACAAAGATTGTTGAACAAACATTTCTTAATTAGTAAACTTTTAAAAAAATAAAAAAAAATTTTTTTTTATTGATCAAGGGAAAAAGTAACAAAATTGCTATGTAGAAAATCATTCAAAAAATCAGGTTACCTAGTATTAGAACAACTACTTCAACGAGTAGTAAGAAGTGCGAGAATACTCCATTATGGATGCACGAACAGTTCAATTTGACACTCATTTTAATTAATGTCAAATTTCACTACTACACTCAAACAATTTAAGATAACTCTTCACATTAGTCTTTTATTAACATTGCTAATATTATTTACTTTAATCCATTCATTAACACAGGACGACTCATTTTTTTTTATAACAACTATACCAACAAAATGATCTCCGATCATACAATCATTTTTACTGTTATCATAAATTTTAACATATCATAATGAGTTCTTCAATAATAATAATAATTATTATTATTAAGAGCTAAAATTAAATTTTAATGATATTTTTAATAATTAATTGACGACTGGATGACAAAACAATCAATGATCAACTAAAAATTTTTGAATGATGTCATCTCAAAAATTTTGCTCGCGATATCCGAGGCTGTAAGGATCTCCTCGAAGTGGTCGCGTATGCGTAAGGTGGTGGGCGTGTCGACCGCGTAGGATTCCGGTATCGGTCGTTGTGCAGGACTCCGGGTTCCGGATCGTACTGAATGGACCGACGCTTCTACGCTCGCCTCCCGCGTCGGATGCGTCGCGTCGCGCCAGGGCATCAGATCATCGGGCTCCCTGTACGGCAATAATACACTTGTAAATTGAGAACGGTGTTTATATTCAAGGGACGCGTCTGAACTTGGGGGTAGTTCTTTGAAGGGGGGAGATTATCGTGGTGTAATTTCGGGTAATATGTGGCGAGGTTAATTGTTTACTTTACGACGAATTCTTGTATTGTGGGAGCTACAAGTTCCAAAATCTCCGTTACCGTTTCTATCCTTCCTTAACTTCAAATGAACGTCGTGTAGTCAGTTAGCTAAGTCAGTTACTACCCTTCTCTACGAATTATTCATCTTTAATTGTACTGATCTCTCGCTTTCTTTGAAAAGTCGTTCTCTTAAGTCAAATCTGGGGAGTAGGTAAGCATGCGCACTAGGTACCGATCATAAATTATACATACAACCAGTTTCAGTTGAACCAAGCGACAACATTAGCCAGGTGGCGTGATTAAAGAACCGTTCTACTCGATCAAAACTGGTTTACCCCTTCAAAAAACCGGTCTACTTGATCAAAACCGATGTAAGCGCTTCAAGGCCTGGTATAACTGATCAAAACCGGTCTATCGTTCAAGTGACTCAAAAACCGGTATGTCTGATTAATTGTCTGATCTCCCCTTCCCAAAAATTTATTTTTTATAAAACTACGCGCGAAATATTTAGTTTTAAATTTTTCAGTAAAAATTTCAGTAGAACAAGCGCATCAGCACATGTTTATCAAACCAAAATCAATATTTTGGTTAATAAAACGAATTTTATAGAAGCTGTCTTCTTTTGCCAAATCTTATTCCTATTGCGGGAGTACCGATAACCCTGAGTCTTTAATTGTACTTCTGAAAACGCAAACTTCGTCACATATAATTTGGCGCCCGAGCAGGGACCTGAAAGTCGTTCCGACGCCATATCCAGACACGAATCGCATTTTTTTTTGCATTTTTCAACATTTTCCGTGAAAGAATACAACTTTTTTAGAAACCGTGACGAACCGATATCACATCCGAGAACTCGATAAAAAAATTACAAATTTCTTTTGAAGTTTTTGGAGTTTGTGAAGTTTCGATTTTTTATTCGAATCGTTCATCCTAAATTCCACCGATTTGTCGCTTTCTTGAAAAGTCAAATTTGTTTTTTTTGACAGGTTTGACTTCAAGGAAAACCGGCCAGACTGGTCTACATCTTCAAAACCCGGTCTGTTTAATATAAACCGATGTAAGCGCTTCAAGAGCTGGTATACCCGATCAAAACCGGTCTAAACGATCCAAAATCGTTCAAGCGCTCCAAAAACCGGTGTGCCTAATCAAAAACCGCCCTACCCGGTCACAAACCGGTTTACTTCGCTTCTTTGAATAATTGAAACCGGCCGTATAGAATTTATACGAAGGATACTTTTTAGAGGGTAATATTGATTTCAAAAAATTGTCTGATCTCCCCTTTCCAAAAAGTATTTATTTTAGAAAACTACCTGAGAAATATTTAGTTTTTTACAGAAAGAAAGTTTCAGTAGAACCCAGTGAGTCGACGAGTGTTATTGGAACCTTCTTCAGAACTCAGAACGCGAACTTGGTCACATAAAATTTGGCGCCCAAACAGGGACCCGAAAGTCGTTCCCACACCTTATCCAGACATGAATCGCATTTTTCGAGCTCTTCCTAACATTCTACGTGAAAGAGGACAACATTTCCAAAAGCCTTGACGAACCGTTATCACACGAGACCAGATTAAAAAAAACTACAAATTTCTTTTGGATTTTTTGAAGTTGGTCTCTGTAAAGTTGTAACAGTTCATTGTGACAAGGGTTTATTTATCCCAATTACAAGAGTTATTATCCCGTTTTAACAATAATTATTGACAACTTTCTCTGAGCTTCTTGCGCTTACTCTGTCAATTGCCATCTTCGAGACCGTCAATGCCATTGACGTTGCGGATTTTTCGACCACGAGGCGTAAATAGTTCTTTTTCCCTGGCGATCGAACGAACAACATCGCAATCGGTTGCTGAAACAATTTTTAAATAATTTTTCTTACATTTATTTCCCCTCTCTCCTTTTAATTCCTTTATAAGTGTGATTATTAATACCTTTTTGAAAATTGAACAGGGAATTACTATTTTTTAATTATAATGTCAAGTTGTAATTTAAAAAGCCCGTGCAGAAACCGATTCGCTGCTGTTGATTCAGTATTAACATTCAGTGATTGAGCCGTGATTTTATAGCTTTTCTTGGGAGCTGCTTTGGCTTTTTCCTGCACCTACGTCGAATGATCTATTTTTTTTTTGTCCTACTTTCCCTGTAATTAAGTTCACTTCCTTCTTTATATTGTTAGTTTCTAATTCTAGTTGCTTGTGGCCAATGTGTGCAAAAGGCTTGTCTCCTTGCGAATTAGAAGGTAGTGAGCCCCATTTTCTGTCTATTAGAGTCTTTGTCAATTTTCAGTTAATTCGCGACGCGAGGCTCTAGAAGAATTACTGGAATAATCGACCTGTCTTCCAGATATTTCTTTAGAAGAGCGCTGTTGCCAAAATGTTAAAATTTAATAACATATTGTTACCACTTAGTTGTAACAAATGAAAACGTATAAAAGGTCGCACTATCATTTTTATTTCCAGAAAATGTCATATAGTAGTCAAACATATTGCTTGTTCTCCTGGAAGGCGCCGGAAGGTACCCGAATCAAAATAATATATATCTTCTCTGCGCTGACTTCTAGTTAATCTAGAAATATCGCGATTATATTATAATAGAACAGAAAGGCGTGCTTTATAACCATTACTGTGCGCGAACAAGATTTTTAGAATAAGGTATTTAGAAACGTGACTGAAATTTCCTTAGTTTATGAGTCCCTCGTTCATTTTCGTTTCTTTTTCTAGGTTTTCTTTATTTTCTTCTCATTCGAAAATGACAAGTCTGAATCAACCATAGTATAGAAAGAAAAAATACATCCTGACTGTCGCCATTAAGTCGCCTCTTTCGGAGATATATTTCTACAAAGAAATTAAAATTGACGTACTGTTTTTAAGAACACAAACTAGAAGAGAGGAAAACTAGATAAGCAAGAACGTGCTTGGATTTCTTTAATTACGTCTAAAGATATAAAGAGTCCTTTTAGCTCCTAGATTCTCGAAGTGAACTTTTTGGATGGAAAAGAAGCTGATATAAGTATATAAACTCGTAATGAACTCTTTTGAGAACTTCTAGGACCTTTGAAATGAGATATTTAAAATTACGAGTGCTATAAGTTAAACCTTTCGAAGTTTTAGGTTTCAGGGAAAAGATTCCGGATTCACGGAACTCACAAGAGTTGCAGGAGTGGACTATCTGATGGGAGCGACGTACCGAGCCCATTAACGAATAAGTAAATCTTCACGAAGGAGACATCCAGTGTCTCGAGGAACAATAATTTTCAGTTTTCGCGTATTGTTATATAGAGTAGAGCGACGCACGAGGATTGAGGATGATAATGCCGACAATGTTCCAGTACATTAAGATAATCTGAAGACAATAAACTGTTTTATTACGAGCGTCGAAAGAGAACCATCTGTACCCAAAATCCACTCCTGTAGTTCCGCTTATACGCCATACGTATTCTCTGACAGCTCAAGTCCGAGGCGATATATCTTCCCTTGTGTACGTGTCGACACAACCTCACAATAAATTCCAATAACAGAAATTGAATTATGAAAAACTTCCCGGAGGCGTGTAACATTCACTGGATGATACTCTCTGCTGACTCTTCTTTATCTCTCTTAAATCTAAGGTAAATTGACCTACAAATTCCGGCATCATATGCGCTTGATATTTCATTGTTTGGTAAATCCTTTTTGTGAAGAAACTCCCAAACAACTCCGGGAATATTATTATTGTACAAGGCAAGCTGGGTTTTTTAAGACTCCTTCGCCCTGTAAAACTTTATTTTACTGATAAATTTTTAATAAGATAAGTTGGCAGTGACAAAAATCCTAATATTGGTGTCAGGAGTGGGGTCAAATTTTCCAAAAAAATGATTTGTCATTCTAGGTAGCTAGTTCAAATTAATATTATTTCTACCTGATCTTTGGACAATAATTGTATTTATAGGCGATCGACATTCAGTTCTTAGAACGGCTGTCTGCGCGGTAAAATAATATTGTCAAGGATAATTTAATAATTTAAAAACCTAATCTTGAAATAAAAGGTTTGGTTTATATTTCAATTATTTCATATTTCATCCCTCGATGATATCACTGTCGGGTAAATAAGGTCTTTCTGTATGTAAAAAGCATACTCATACATAAAAACGCAGCAGCAGGCCTGGTTGAATAATCGAAATAATTTCATATGGTAATCTTTATAACGTAATTTCGAAATGATATGTGCGGTCCATATTTAAGCCTCGGCGAGGAAAGTCGTTATAAAAAAGCGTCGTCCCGAGAAGGGTTATTTTATTCAAGTTGCGCCGGCTCGGTGGGAAATTCGATGTTTCCACATTTTCAACACTCATAAATTATAAAGCCGGCGAAGCTGTTGACAACAGCTCACCAGCATGAACTCTGCCGAAAGTGCGAGCAGAGTTTCATAAAGCGTGAAGCGGCATTATTTCGCATTTGTATATGAATAAACCTGCCAAATACTAAACATTTCAACGTATTGTTAACACGAAATTGCAAAAGCAAAAGTTTATAGAGGGAGACGATGACAGTTACGCGGAACATCTTGCTTATCACCGTCTAAATCTTTGTCTGTACTCGTAGCGACTTTGCTTAATGAAGACAAATAAAATGAAAGACAAATTTAGAGAACAAGCATACCTTTTGTCCAATTTATATGCATTGTCCTTTGAGTGAAGCTGCTTCGGAAGCAGTGAAATATAATATATACTCTGGCAGCAGGTACCACTTTTTGTTAAAAATAATCCTTTTTGATAACAGACTCCTCTCCCTGAGTCGTATTTTACCCTGAATCGTCAACGAGGATTTTGCATAGTTTAGGTAGGTTTTACAAAAGGAAAGGCGAATATGTAAAAAGGGATGTTTGTGTGAGGCGCCTCAGTGCATCCTTTAAGAAAATTGATATCCCTCTTGAGCAAACGATTATTTGAAATGAGGGGATGCCAGTGTTTTAGCTTACCTTACACCTTATCCAGTTCTTTTCAACTATATATTTTACACCGCCATACATTATATTCCTTATATACTTTTTGGAATTACTTATTTCCTCAAGCAACTTTCTTTAATGCTTAGGTATAATATCTAAAGACACTTTACATTAAATTCCTCTAATATCTTCCATGCAGGAATTTCTAAAGACAAACAACTGCAGGGACGCTGATATAGTCTCATGGTAAATTTTAAAGAGAGCGCAACTCGGACATGGCTATCATTGTAGCCACAATTTCACTCAAACAAAAGCAAGCGCATTATTATAATCCGTGGGCTTGCAAATCTTGCAAATCGTGTAGGTAATTGCCATCAAACTTGGCAGGAACGTTGTCCTCACACCAACCTCCAATTTGCGATAGCCACCGGGTAATCCCCTGTGGGAACCCCTGAGAACCGATTGCTTAACTGCCCATTCAAAACCGACCGTTTTTTTAGATTTTTGATGCGATTCTTGTCTTGTTTCCTTGAAAATACCGAGAAAAGAAAATTTGCCGAAGTCTTTTTCGATTAACTAGCCTTTCACGTAAAACAACTAATTTACCTATGTAACGGGATTTTTCTGTGGGTAGAGGTGAGTTCCCAGGAGTGGATGATTGCCCCTTTGTACCCGTGACAAGTCGATTAAAATTGTTATGGTTTATTTACAAAAGACGTATATTTACAATAAATCGATCTAGTACTATTATTCATACGACTGATCTTAGGGTTGCTCCGTCCTCTGAGTGATAGAACGGGGGAGGCCCTCGTTCTGGGGAGTGACCGGATTGGCTTCAGATAACCGCGTCGAAGGCGGCCTCGTTTACCATTGGCCTTTCCGGTACTGCTGTTGCTGGTGTCCTCGCTGCTCGCCGCTCACCATCAGTAATGCCGCCGCTGTCGCACGGTCTGTGCTGTCCCCGACCGTATGCAAGATACGCGTCTCGGGACTGTCCGGGCGATGACCTTCGTCGGCAGGCGCTCTCTGAAACAAAAGCCGCTCTCGATGCCTCAATACGACCTTGGGACGGCTGTTACTGGATCCGACCCTCAATTCAGGCCGGGTAGGGACTGAAGGGATCAGCCGGTACCTCAATACAGTGTCGGTTGATTACCTATACTGATCGGTCGTCGGTCAGAGCTCACTTCACTCTGGTCGCGCTTCCGATACCGGGCTACGGTTCGGTCAACTCAGTTCATCGACCTACTGTATCCGACTGTGTATATTATATGGGGCACTCACTACATGCCCCAGCTGATCTCCAGGCTCAGTTCACCCAGGAGAGAGAGTTGTTCGCAAGTCAATTCCTCACGATGCACTCTCTCGAGTCTTCAGCTGGTGCTCTTTATATAGCCGGTGCTGGTGGAGATAACCTGCTAATCACTGTCGTAAAAACTGTATCATTCCAAATAAACCCCTCTAAGAATGAAATAAATAATAATTATCAACGAAAGCCTCGGATTTCGTTACACCTATTTTGTAGAAGAGGAATGTCTCTATCAGATTCTTCTACTACTTTTTACGATCTTTCTAAGAAATTTTGGAAAAAACCTTTAAGCAAGTTTTCAATTTTCCGTCAATAACCGCTCGACTAATTTCTGTTTTCGAGAAATATCGCTTGGTACCATTATCATGAAAAGCCCAAATAGGTGATATAATGTAAAAAAATACGGCCCTGATCAGGGACTTTAAATTCTCCAATACGGCCCATTTTCGAAAGGTCGTATGTATTTGGAGGTACCACACTGCCAAATTTCAATTCTCTTGGCTTAATTTTTGATGGCCTACTAGCCATTGTCAGCACCTAGCCATGGTTTGGCTAGGACTACTGACAATGGCTAGTAGGCCATCACGTACTTACTTCCACGAACACCGGGGGGCACCGCACTCAGTTGTTGGAATGCGTTTTAGCTGCCAAGGGTTCATCCTATAGCACAAGCCGAACCCATCATGCATTTTTCATCTTCCATTCATTTTTATCAATTTTTTCACTAAGGTTAAGTGATCGTGGTTGTGCTGTGTGTTAATACAAGATACATTGTACTGAAGATTAGGACGAAGAATTAGGACGAAAAATTAGGACAAAGAATCCAGAAATTCCAGCGTTCCCCTGAATAGAGGCCAAATTTCAACATTCCAGGACAAAAAATGGCGGCTCTAGAGCGTTTTTTATCAAAAGTCGCAGACCTTGCGACAGAAAGACATTCAGGGTGTTGCTTTAACTATACTTACTTCCGACAATAAAAATTGTATCCTATAAACGTTGACTTTGACTGTTAATAGTATGAATCCAGAAAACGTATCAAAACCGGCTCAAGACGGCAAAGTTTCTTCTTAAGGATCCCCACAGAGGGCTCTCCGATGGCTCCATTTTTCAAATTGAAGCTATGGGTGTGGACAACATTCGTGGCAAGTTTCATTGACGTATCACTATTTGCAACGTGATCTTTTGGTGCTCTGCAGAAATCTTTTATGGATACCAAGTGCCTGCAAATGGGGAACGAAATATAGCAACGCTACATGTTTTCTCGAATCTAGAGACATCATTCATCGAATCTATCAGGTTCATTTTCACTGATGTCGATAATTTCGGACGTGACTTCAACTTTTATTGGGATCTCATGAAGCGGACTGAGATTCAAAACATAGCCTAACAACGTAGTACCCGAAGTGGCATAAGGCTCTGACAAAACATGCCACACGCAGTAAACCGATGGGTGGTACAAAGACCCCAGACATACATCACTACTGTGATATATGTCACCTATAATAGTGACGCTAGGTGGCACGAGAACTGGACTTCACTGTACGACTGCATATGAAAACTTTCCCAATACGTAAGTAAGCAATAATTATGATTAGTTGGTTTCACCATCCCTTTCCATCTGCGATGAGAGGAGCCATGTGGTCTGTTAGTCCTCGCAAAACTGTTATAATACCATTCGCCAGAAGAATAAGGTTGGAAGGCCAAACACCACCTAACCTCAGGAGAGAGAATACCATTTGCGGAAGAAATGGTATAAATATCTACGTGGTATCCTTGATAGAAGACTGCACTGGAATTCTTGCAGTCTGTGGAAGGACTTGGGACATTGGTCCCAAGCAAATACACTGGCTATATGTAATGGTCATTAGACCAATGATCGCATATACCTGTGTAGCTTATTGGTTGTCCAAAGGATTACGGGCCATGGCCAAAATTAAGTTTTGCCGAGCGATTAGTAGAGCAATGAGCACCACATCGTCGGCAGCTATGGAAATCCTTCTGCACCTACCTCCTCTCCACATATAGGTACTTGGAAAAAGAGGCCAGATGGACAACGTACAGACTATTACAGGCGCTTCGAAACTCACCAATGGTTTGTGTCATGGAGCGTACTAGTGCTCCGACGGCTCCAAGACTCCAACAGAAACTGAATCCGGAGCATATGACGCCAGGTTGAGGAGAAAATACTTCTCGAACCTAGGTCATCATGCAACAGTATTCCAGGCAGAAATTATTGCCATTGTACTCGTCGAACAGATGCTGGATGAAATATATTGGACGCGGAAGATAATCAAAATATTCTTAGATAGTCAAGCGGCTCTCTAAGCCCTTGGCTCCATTCGTGACAACTCCAAACTGGCGCAGAACTGTCAAACAGTACTCAATGCAGTTCCTAAAAACGATAACTTAACTCTGGTCTGGATTTCAGGGCAGTCTAACTTTGGAGAGAACGAAATTGCCGGCCCTCTGAGGCCAGAAGGGGAACTGAATCCAAACTTACAAACTTACCACCAGTTGTCGTCATATCTTCAAATATCACCAAAACAACAATACCTGTGCAGAGAAAGTACGACAGTACTGGCAAAGACTACCAGGATTTACTCATTCTAAGGCCTTCATTCAAGGACCATCGAAGAGGTAAGAAGCTACTGGAGCTCAAAAGGAGAGACCTTAGGACCGTAAAAGTCCTATACACAGGACACTGTAAAGTAAACCACCACTTACACGAGATGGGTATAGCCGAAAAAGCAGAATGTTATTACCTCTGGAGGATGAAGAAACAGCAGAACATGGTCTGTGGAACTGTCCCGCTCTGGGAAGAGCCAGATGCTCAAGTTTGGGAAGGGAATATCTCTCTACAAGAAACCAGGATACATTCTCACCATGTAAGGCTTCTTAAAAAGCGTCTTGCTGGAACGTTTACTTGTGAGCCACAATAAACCAACCCTCTCGCAGTGGAGGAGTTGTGATTTACCCAATAAATAACTAAACTAAACTAAATAATGTCCGGATTTCTGGATTTGTAAGCACCTGCCCTCTTTGACACTAGTTATTTGTAACCTCACACCTTACCTTCTGACTGTCAAGAGGGTTGATCTCACTGATCTCCATCAAGTGAGCCCAGTGGATTTCCAATCAAAGGTTTAAGAACTGCTAGTGACTAGAACTTCAAGAGTAGGGAACAATTTTACTGAGAGTGACTTATAAAAATAAAAATGAATGTCAAATAATTTTTTTGCATTTCTCTTTTTATTATTATTAAGAACTGTACCGCTTTCACTTCAATTTGGACTTATCTCATTCAATTTTAACGTATCTTAACGTGTAATTCTGTCTAAAAAGCGTTCCATCTTGAAAATGTCCTCTTGATAATTCCTCTTCATTAGCATAATGTGTTTCATAAATTATTTACAGGTGATACTCAGAAATCTTGACAGAATCAAAAAATTCGAATCGCCAACTCAGCATACACGACGCAATTCCCCGGAACGTTTTCAGGCGTTATGAAATTCTGTTTAAGCGGAGTTTTTCTACGCGGATTGTGAAATGTAAATAAGCATTAAGCGGTAACCGAGATGAATATTTGTGCGGGGGAAACGTTTTTTCATTCTTCACTCTAACAGGCTTAATAATTTCAGTACAATCTGCGTAACATGCCAAGCTGTCCCGCGGGTAGAAGGCAAGAATTCGTTACTGTCACTCCTTTTATGGATCCGCCGTCTCAAACGAGATAGAAACAATTGTCCCGCTTCAGGTTTCCTCCTTTATATCTCATTTTTACAGCGATATATCTTTAAGTTAGTGACACTGGCTGAACCCACCAACCTACGTCTAAGATCTACATCAAGCTGCTCACGGGAAAACTCAGAAACGAAATAACGTCACTCTTTCAATGATAAAATAATTGCGTCCTAGCAGATGAGGCTGCTTTTTCGTTTAACGGTCTCTCGTAGATAATTCAAAAGTAAAGTGCAGCTCCTAGAAAAATAATGACCAGAATAAATAAGTAATCGAAAATATTATAAGATATTAAATCGATTTTCGATCGATGACTGATCCAGCGATTCAAAACGTTCCATTATTGATAATATCAGAGTAAGAGTTACACTTTCGTTACTTTTACTAATCAAGAGGAAGACTTTCTCTAATTGTCTTGTGTCTTCTTCCTGTCTATCTAAATCTAGAAGTTCATCCAGTAAAGAATATCTTTTATCCGCAGACAAGGGAAATTCTCCGCTGTATTGAATGTCAGAGACCATAAGGAGAAAATCAAACACATCTTAACCCCTCAAACATATAAAAAACTTTCTAGAGATCCCACGAATTCGAACCAACTGGTTAAAATTTCTACCATCCCCGATCAAGCCAAACGGCAGATTATGAAAACCGAAGCCAGGACACCCAGACTCTATGGACTGCCAAAAATAAAAAATACACAAATCTAACGTGTCTCTTCGCCCCATTGTCAGTCCCATTGATTCCCTGACATATTATCTGGCCAACCTGCAGCAGCCACACTTCCTGAATTTTTAACCCTAAGTAGGTACCTCAGTACATTTTTCCACCAAGTACTCACCACAACCGATTTTCGGTGGAATGGTTCTATGAAAACTGGTGCAGCGTACGCTTTTCCACATCTGTTTCGAATAAAAATTAGACTAGCAAAAGGCGCAGGATAATAGACATGATCGGAATGTTTACACTCCGCTAGTTTTATATTCTGGGGCATTGTAGCGAGGTCGAATGATGAGTCTGTCAGATTCCAGTCTGCCATCCGCCAGTCAGAAGGGCGATGTCAGAGTAGTAGGGTAAAGGAAGATGGGTAGATGTATCGATTAGATGGAGGGGAGCTCTCAGGTCAGAAACCGACGAAATTAGGTTGGTCTTTCTTTCTGTCTGAAATACTGATGGTGTGAACATGGTTCAATAAAGTGAATTACTTAGTTAATTGTTTCGTGTAGTGGTTTGTTTAAACTCAGGTATGAAATTGTTGTTTGAGAGTTCTTTAGCAAGGCTAATTTCTATGTCGTTTCTAATTAGGTAGTGTTGAGATTTGGTGATGCTGAGTAATATGGGATAGTTTAGAGAAGCTCGACTTGGGTATAATGGCGTGCCCACTTCGGTAATATTAAATGACGGTTGGTAGATTCAGATGGTAATGAGTTTTAATTTGCAGGGTTCTAGCTCCAGGCTCTAGCTCCAGGTTCTAGTTCCAGTCTCTATTTTAGTTTCCGTTCCTGGACAATAGTTATGTTCGAGAGTTCCATTTGTCTGGATCCAGTTTTGCCTATGTAAACGAGTTCGGATGGATGGCGTCCTTTGGAAAGGCGAAGCCAGTTTTTTATGTGTCTGGACCGATAGTGGAGGTCTGACGTAAGCGATCGTGGAAGGAGGAAGCGTTATTCTCCATTTTGCTTTTTGGTCTTCTGTTTCACTCAATCTTCAGCCTGAGCCGCTGTTTGGACTGGAAGGTACCTTATCATGTTTATAATATAACTTTTATGTTCTCTAAAATGGGAAACACATCAACCAAACGATGTTATTGGAGTGATTTATTTGGATCATTGTTACCTGTAAATGAATTTAAGAATATCTAATTGATATTACAATTTTGTATATTGCTTAACTTAATTATACCAAGCCGGTATAATTGTTTTTTTTATTAGTAAAGTAAATTTTAATTTTGTAAATCTGTTATTTGCTCAATTAAGTAAGGTTAGATGTGTAAATTTTGGTGAATAACAATAATTGAAGGTGGTATTGTGGTCTTTTATAGATTAATTGCATTTTAAAATGAATAATGATATTTCTTTTTTGATGTTATGTGTAATGTTTAGTAGATAAGTTGAACAATCCTAATTTTAAGTATATAATCTCACGATACATCATTATCAATTCCTGGAAATTTATTTTAATTGGAATTTATTCCAATAAACTGTTAATTGTTAGTGTGAGTTTTATTTTGGTGTGTTTTGTGTGACCTGAAATTTAAATAATCACAGCGTAGGGCAGGTCAAGGCTTTTTGGAAATTTTTTAGAAAACATTATTGATCTAGACGATCACTGAAAAATTTGTGACTTTCTTCTAAGATCCCCCACCACCCCTCTGTTCCGATTCGGGTTTAAAGGAATCTGAACGTACCCGAACGGAGCGAGAGGGGATACACCCTCTGCTCGCAAATATTTGGCATTTTTATTCGAAATTTTAAATTAAGCGAGTAGAAAGGGCTACACTGGATTGAGTGGCTATGGGCAGCCCCGGGAGTTCTGTTGTTGCCAACTTCTACGTGGAAGTTGAAGAACAACTCCGCCACCCAGAAACCGTCTTTAATGGTACCGCTTCCTAGATGACATCTTCGTCATTTGGCAACATGGAAAAAAGGCCCTGGAGGGATTTCACCATATCTGCAGCAATTAATTCACAATGGCAATAGAAATAAATGAAAAAATACAATTTCTTGATGTCCTCTGAACAGGAATGAAAATGACACCTTGGGGCACAGGGTCTACGCCAAAAACGAGCTGTAAGAGAAACCCTGGTGAATCGTACTGGTGCATTCCGAATTTGTCGAACTCAGCACCTTCAGAAAGAAGTGCTCGCCCACCTAGATGATGCTCTGCTAGCGAATGGCTACACCGCTTAAGAAATCCGGAGAGCTTTACGATCCAGAACCCACCATCCCACGATACCCCCAGTGAACAGCTACCAAGAGTTTTTGGAGCTGCATTTCTACCTTGCCTACCTCAAGAACTTTACCGATCAAATCGGTATACTCCTGTAGGAGTATACCGATTACCGCCACGGCGTCAAGACAATCTTTAAACCTATACAACAAGTTCGTTGATCCACTCTCTTCCATAGGAGTTTACAGAATACCTTGATTTTGTAGTGATGTATACATCGGAACTACCAAACGCAGCGTCAACACCCGCATAACCACCCGTTGCTGTGGCGGAGATAGTCAGTAGAGGGGGTGTGACGTCACCAGACCATCACTCTATAAATAGAAGCGCTCTCCCAGCCGCCCAGCCGTTCAGTCAGTTACCCATGGACACGAGGTATGGAAACATCGTCTACGAATACGTAACCTCTGATAATATCTACCGCAGCTGTGGACGAAATGTTTGGAGGAGGAAATCTCCATGGACTACGGCACAACAGCCAGGAATCAATTACGATTTCAATGAAAGCCGGCCGTGAAAGCCTACATACATCAAAAAATAAAAAAACTGGATAGATTATTATCTCTCTGGGGAATCGAGTGAATCAAGTTTGGGCGTTCAATCGACGAAATATCATAGAAAACAACATTCATATGAGACGAGAATCTTCTAGAATTTATTCCAAAATCACATTGTCGTCATTCAATAATATATTTGATGACGTATTGACGTATGACGAAGAATATCACCGCAGCCTATCCGTACATTCGACGTAACCATTAAAGCTAAAATAAAGAGTCTAGACTAGTCATGGGCAGAAATACGTTGTTATAGACGTTAATTAGACGTTGATGTAAATGTCCCCTTCTGGACTATAACGCGTCGTTATAACGACGTCAATTTAAGGTTAATCGATATAATATGGTGATCAAATTAACACTAGTTATTGACGTCTATATGACGTCATTCTGCTACTCGCTCCTGTACCGTATGGAGGTAAATAGGTCATTAGAAAGTATCTTCTGTTAACAGTAACATTTCTTTACAACTACATTTATATAAGGTTATTCAATGTGGTGTTCAAATTGACGTCTAAATGACATCACACTGCTACTTACCCCTGTTTCCTGTTTATAAATAGAAGATTCCTAACATACAATATAACTAATGTTACAAAAAATATTTAGCCGAGGGAAAATAATAATTGAAGTTTCTGCATTTAGACATTATTCAAAACTTCAATTTATTATTGGAACGTTATGTTATTGATATTAAGAATTCTAACATATCACTCAGTATTCGTTTCCTGAAACCCCTCAAAAGGATTCACTTAGCTCATGTATTGAATAACACGATGCAATATCTGTTGCACCGCAAGATTATTAGATCGAAGGCTCAAATATCCTGGAACAGATCAAATTTCCTCAACAATACTACTTATCCTCGGAGCCATTCTTATTCAGACCGCTAAACCAGTTCCTCCCCTCGCCAAGACTGATTCTTCGAAACGAAAATTTATAAAATCGCCGTTACGCCTTGAGAACTTCCAGGATTGTTTAAATAGGACGATTTTTCAAATCGTCCGCACGATCTGTAATCGGGGAAGCCCCCATGCGGGTGTTTTTCATTTGAACTGCGCATAAAATTATTCCGATTTGATCGTGCGATATCCAGCTGCTTTTATCCTTTTCAACAGGTTCCGGGGTTAGGATCTGCTTTAATATTCATGGGACGTGATAGGAGGCCTTATTAACCACCGAATTTATGTAAAAATTACAGCCTATTTGTTGTTGGTAATGAAATTCCTTCTAAAATGTAACCCTATTTGTATACTAGGGGCATTTGTTCTGGTTTAAAAATGTTTCATAAATATTAACAAGCCACCATAAAGCATTTCATTGCTAAGCTTCGCCTTCGCTTTCGACCCAAGGCGACTAGGGAAATTGAACTTTCCACCAAGAAATTTATTATTTAAATTGTCGATAAATTTTTTCATTGATGGGTGGTGTAATAGATTCCGAATTATTTAAGAAGGTTGCGAATTGTGAAGAAATAGAAATGCGATGTAAATATTTACTATGAGAACGAACTTATGTCGGCAAAAAATGACTTTATAAGAAAATTCCTCTTTTGGTCTTGACTTGTGCATATTTTAGAATTTTTTTGTAAGTTGGGAAATATCTTGATTCTGATTCGATTTATCTATGTTTATTTTACCTGTCAACAATCCTTGATAGAGGTTACAGTCAGGGTCTCAAGGATACAAAGTTCCTTATATCTGGAAACAGATCGATTTAACCTTAAAATTTGTCTCTCCATTTCATTTCTCAGGAAAATTATTTTATTATTTTAAGATTTCAAGAGCTTACAAACCGGAGTAATACCATGACTGCGTCTATTTTCGATAAAAAATAGAAAAGGGCCAGGTAAAAGTCAGTTTGAAGTCAAAATTTCCACTCCATGGAAAATGGAGTGGAATGACTTCGGTGGTTCTTAAATATTGTCGTGAGTGTTGCGACAACATTCGATGATTGAGCGTGAATTTGGATAATTTCTATTGAGTATCTCCATTGTTTTTCTCAGGTTTTTGTCTCTCTATTTTATTTCTCAGGGAATTTTTTATTATTTTAAGATTTCGAGTGCTTAAAAATCGGAGTAATATTATGATTACCTGTATTTTCGATAAAAAATAGAAACGAGGATGATCTAACTTAGGTAAAAGTCAGTTAATTTGGAGTCATAATTTTCCATTGTTCCACCTTATCATGGAAAATAGAGTGGAATGACTTCGGTGGTTCATAAATATTGTCTTGAGTGTTGCGACAACATTCGATGAATGAGAGTGAGCTTGAATAATTTCTAGTGCGTCTCTCCATTGTTTTTCTCAGGTTTTTGTCTCTTCATTTTATTTCTCAGGGAATTTTTTATTATTTTAAGATTTTGAGTGCTTAAAAATCGGAGTAATATTATGATTACCTGTATTTTCGATAAAAAATAGAAACGAGAATGATCTAACTTAGGTAAAAGTCAGTTAATTTGGAGTCATAATTTTCCATTGTTCCACCTTATCATGGAAAATAGAGTGGAATGACTTCGGTGGTTCTTAAATATTGTCGTGAGTGTTGCGACAACATTCAATGAATGAGAGTGAGCTTGAATAATTTCTAGTGCGTCTCTCCATTGTTTTTCTCAGGTTTTTGTCTCTTCATTTTATTTCTCAGGGAATTTTTTATTATTTTAAGATTTCGAGTGCTTAAAAATCGGAGTAATATTATGATTACCTGTATTTTCGATAAAAAATAGAAACGGAGATGATCTAACTTAGGTAAAAGTCAGTTAATTTGGAGTCATAATTTTCCATTGTTCCACCTTATCATGGAAAATAGAGTGGAATGACTTCGGTGGTTCTTAAATATTGTCTTGAGTGTTGCGACAACATTCAATGAATGAGAGTGAGCTTGAATAATTTCTAGTGCGTCTCTCCATTGTTTTTCTCAGGTTTTTGTCTCTTCATTTTATTTCTCAGGGAATTTTTTATTATTTCAAGATTTCGAGTGCTTAAAAATCGGAGTAATATTATGATTACCTGTATTTTCGATAAAAAATAGAAACGAGGATGATCTAACTTAGGTAAAAGTCAGTTAATTTGGAGTCATAATTTTCCATTGTTCCACCTTATCATGGAAAATAGAGTGGAATGACTTCGGTGGTTCTTAAATATTGTCTTGAGTGTTGCGACAACATTCAATGAATGAGAGTGAGCTTGAATAATTTCTAGTGCGTCTCTCCATTGTTTTTCTCAGGTTTTTGTCTCTTCATTTTATTTCTCAGGGAATTTTTTATTATTTCAAGATTTCGAGTGCTTAAAAATCGGAGTAATATTATGATTACCTGTATTTTCGATAAAAAATAGAAACGAGGATGATCTAACTTAGGTAAAAGTCAGTTAATTTGGAGTCATAATTTTCCATTGTTCCACCTTATCATGGAAAATAGAGTGGAATGACTTCGGTGGTTCTTAAATATTGTCGTGAGTGTTGCGACAACATTCGATGATTGAGCGTGAATTTGGATAATTTCTATTGAGTATCTCCATTGTTTTTCTCAGGTTTTTGTCTCTCTATTTTATTTCTCAGGGAATTTTTTATTATTTTAAGATTTCGAGTGCTTAAAAATCGGAGTAATATTATGATTACCTGTATTTTCGATAAAAAATAGAAACGAGGATGATCTAACTTAGGTAAAAGTCAGTTAATTTGGAGTCATAATTTTCCATTGTTCCACCTTATCATGGAAAATAGAGTGGAATGACTTCGGTGGTTCATAAATATTGTCTTGAGTGTTGCGACAACATTCGATGAATGAGAGTGAGCTTGAATAATTTCTAGTGCGTCTCTCCATTGTTTTTCTCAGGTTTTTGTCTCTTCATTTTATTTCTCAGGGAATTTTTTATTATTTTAAGATTTTGAGTGCTTAAAAATCGGAGTAATATTATGATTACCTGTATTTTCGATAAAAAATAGAAACGAGAATGATCTAACTTAGGTAAAAGTCAGTTAATTTGGAGTCATAATTTTCCATTGTTCCACCTTATCATGGAAAATAGAGTGGAATGACTTCGGTGGTTCTTACATATTGTCGTGAGTGTTGCGACAACCTTCAATGAATGAGAGTGAGCTTGAATAATTTCTAGTGCGTCTCTCCATTGTTTTTCTCAGGTTTTTGTCTCTTCATTTTATTTCTCAGGGAATTTTTTATTATTTTAAGATTTCGAGTGCTTAAAAATCGGAGTAATATTATGATTACCTGTATTTTCGATAAAAAATAGAAACGGAGATGATCTAACTTAGGTAAAAGTCAGTTAATTTGGAGTCATAATTTTCCATTGTTCCACCTTATCATGGAAAATAGAGTGGAATGACTTCGGTGGTTCTTAAATATTGTCTTGAGTGTTGCGACAACATTCAATGAATGAGAGTGAGCTTGAATAATTTCTAGTGCGTCTCTCCATTGTTTTTCTCAGGTTTTTGTCTCTTCATTTTATTTCTCAGGGAATTTTTTATTATTTTAAGATTTCGAGTGCTTAAAAATCGGAGTAATATTATGATTACCTGTATTTTCGATAAAAAATAGAAACGAGGATGATCTAACTTAGGTAAAAGTCAGTTAATTTGGAGTCATAATTTTCCATTGTTCCACCTTATCATGGAAAATAGAGTGGAATGACTTCGGTGGTTCTTAAATATTGTCTTGAGTGTTGCGACAACATTCAATGAATGAGAGTGAGCTTGAATAATTTCTAGTGCGTCTCTCCATTGTTTTTCTCAGGTTTTTCTCTCTCCATTTTATTTCTCAGGGAATTTTTTATTATTTTAAGATTTCGAGTGCTTAAAAATCGGAGTAATATTATGATTACCTGTATTTTCGATAAAAAATAGAAACGAGGATGATCTAACTTAGGTAAAAGTCAGTTAATTTGGAGTCATAATTTTCCATTGTTCCACCTTATCATGGAAAATAGAGTGGAATGACTTCGGTGGTTCTTAAATATTGTCGTGAGTGTTGCGACAACATTCAATGAATGAGAGTGAGCTTGAATAATTTCTAGTGCGTCTCTCCATTGTTTTTCTCAGGTTTTTGTCTCTTCATTTTATTTCTCAGGCAATTTTTTATTATTTTGAGATTTCGAGTGCTTAAAAATCGGAGTAATATTATGATTACCTGTATTTTCGATAAAAAATATAGAAACGAGGATGATCTAACTTAGGTAAAAGTCAGTTAATTTGGAGTAATAATTTTCCATTGTTCCAATTTATCATGGAAAATAGAGTGGAATGACTTCGGTGGTTCTTACATATTGTCGTGAGTGTTGCGACAACATTCAATGAATGAGAGGGAGCTTGAATAATTTCTAGTGCGTCTCTCCATTGTTTTTCTTAGGTTTTTGTCTCTCCATTTAATTTCTCAGGATAATAAAATGGAATAGAACATGATCTAACTCAGGTAAGAGTCAGTTTTAAGTCATAATTTCCCATTGTTCCACCTTATCTTAGAAAATAGAGTGGAATTACTTCGGTGATTCTTAAATATTGTCATGAGCTTGTTGCGACTACATTCAATGATTGAGAGTGTGCTTGAATAATTTTTTGTGGAAAAACTAATTCTAATAAATCAATTTGACATAGCTCGAGTCCATATTTTTCAAATACTAAATAATGATAAATTGCTTACGATTAAATAAAATCCACCAGCTGCATGGAATAATTTATCAATTTCCAGCTCATAAGATTCATCGGCCATTAATAGAGATTTTCGATATTGAAATTAGTTTCGCTACTTTTAATGAGATATTTTCTAACTTCCATAATATGCTTCTGGTATATGTTGCTATGATACTCACTCGTACCTAGCAAGATCGATGTAGCAATTAAGTTTCATCGTTTATTTCTACAGCATGCGGTAATGCAACTTCACAAATAATATTGTTTCTCCGTAATGAAAAAAATCAGTGTAGTAATAATAAACTTGCTCTATATAAACCTCGACAGAGCTTCAAGTAAACAAGGAATCCCACGCACATAATATGTTCAAATGAAAAATGAAAATACAGCTAGTGGCTTATAGCTTCCGTCAAACTTTCAACTTCAATTTCCAAGTTTACAAAACTTCCAAATTTAATTCCAGCAATTAGACTCCTCGCAAAGTTACCAACATGCAGTAATAATACAGTAGGAATCCACGAGCTTATTTTATTCTTTATCTCAATGGGAATTTTTCATTTTCACCGAGCCTTCTGTGCAAACTGGTTTTTTTTTGGGCGAAAAGGCAAACAGAGTATACTCTCAGTTCGGTGTTTGCATATTCTCCGTTGTTTGCGTTTCTTATGATCCTGGAAAATGACTCAATCTCAAATGTTGACACGGACAAACATGTCAGTATCCGGTGACAAACTGTCCCTGCCTGACACCAGCCAGAAGCGACGGCGAAGAAAAATTTCAAGTCCAAACGCGTGAACAATGAACTAGTGAGATGGCGTCTCCGAACGACGACGTTGTTTTTCCGCCCCGGATTTAGATTATAAGCCGCTTTAATGGCGCATTCCACTACAGTCAAAGGAGGATTTATTTCCAATTTTAAAAACGTGCCTGATGAAAAAAGGGACCCGGAATGTTCTGCCAATAATTGAACCAGATGCTTCCGCGTCCTGAACCCCATTCTTGTTTATTTTTCGCAATCAGAATCAATCATATCCTGATTATTTTCAGATCGGATCACTTACATTTCTGATACAACACTCAAATGAAATTTCTTTCAGTGTCTTGGGTGAAAATTTAATAAGAAGTACAATAAATACTAAGAGGTCATACTACTGCTTTCACTTATGCATTTGAACATTCTCTCTCTATTTGTTCTCGTGCTAAGCTATATTTACAGGATTTTCTTTTAATGGTAAAACAACAGCATATTACTCTCAAGAATAATCCCTTCTTCTCTTCTAATGCCTCAATTCACGTCACTTATCGCTTCCACAAACCGTCCTTGCTAGAATGACTATTCTTCCACTATGATACCATATAGTTCAGCCACCAACTTCTTCGTTATGGAAGAGAGCCTACCACGTTATAGTTTTAGATAAGAATGATATGAATCGCTATGTTCTTAAGTAGCCGGTTGAAGTGTTTCATCTCTTCTAAACTTGTGTTCCTGAAACAGAATTTTGAAACATCGTCCAAAGATCAGCTGTTCTGATGAGCTGAGACATTTAAATCAAGCTAAATGTTGTTGTCAAAAGAAGAGCAGAAGACATTCGATGAATTGCAATTGTAACGAAATCCAAAGCTTTCGTTGGTAATTATTATTTATTTCATTATTAGAGGGGTTTATCAGGAGTGATACAGTTTTTGCGACAGTGATTAGCAGGTTATCTCCGCCAGCACCGGCTATATAAAGAGAGCCAAATGAAGAGCTGACCAGAGGATCCGAGGTACTGACTCGAGAACCACTCTCTCTCCTTGTGAATTGAGCTCGGAGATCACCTGGGGCATGTATTGAGTGCACCCTATTCATTTACGTAGCCGGCTACAGCAGGTCGATGAAATGAGTCGAACCTCACTGTAACCCGGTATCGGCAGACCGACCAGAGTGGAGTGAGCTCTGGCCGGTAACCGATTCAGTATAGGGAATCAGTCGACGCTGCATTGAAGTACCGGCTGATCCCTTCAGTCCCTATCCGGCCTGTATTGAGGGCCGGATTCAGTAACAGCCGTCCCGAGGTCATATTTAGGCATCGGGAATGGACTTTGTTTCAGGTAGCCTCGCCGCCGGAGAATATCCCCCCAGATTTCTTTCCGGCGCGTGTTTGGGAGACTACAGCAACCGACACGCACTGTGCGACTGCGAGCGGGCGACTGGCGCTGAAGAGCCGGCCGCGAACCGTTCAAGAGTGGCCGTAGGTAAACGACCAATCAGCATTAGTACGCGCCCCGACGCGGCTATCTGCAACCAATTAGACGGATTGTGGAGGACTAGAGCCAGCCCATAGGATACAGTGGTTATCAGTATTAGCAAGACAAATATAGATATGTGTAAATAGAATACTTGTAAATAAAGATTTGTAATTTTTAATTGACTTGTCGCGGGTACAAAGGGTAAGACATCCATCCCTGGGAAATCACCATTACCTAACAGAAAATCCCGTTACACAATCAAAGTTATGTATGTTTGAGAAAAAGCTCACAACAAATGTTGAGCTGAGCAAGAAGTACTAGTTGCAAAGTCAACTTTAGCAAGTCAGGGAAGAGTAGATAAAAAATGGTAACTGTGATTACTGCCACCACTGTCACGAGGGTGGCTTATGATGCACCTGCAAGAAATTCGGTTCAGAAGACTAAGTAAAGAAAAATTTTTTCAACAAATGTAGCACTGCTAACTAATTGTGGTGCTGGTGAGGCCTGCTCTGTGGAAATGGAATCAAGTTGTTGGTGGATCGACAATGATGCTACGAAGCATTTGACAATTTTTTCTTGTAAACGTTGAAGCATTACCAAGTTGAAATTCATATCATCCAGGCTGCTGGACAGGAGTCTCTGAAGGCAATAGGGAAAGGTATTATAAGAATTTTGTCAAAAGTTATAGACAGATCAATGAAGAAATGATCTTGATGGACGTTTGGTATATACCTGCCTAGTACGAGTATTTCAAGGAATCTATTCTCGATTCTAGCCGAACAAGACTGTAACAAGAACAGTATATTCGAGTCGGCTGCTACGTTATGTGTGCTGAAAGTCAAATTGGACTCTTTTTAAATATTGACATCAATGAGGAGTTGAATTTTCACTAAGTCTATCATGAGAGGTGGGTTCATGTGAGAGGACAAACGTCACGTCAAAGAAAAGCTCAAGAAGAACTTGAGTATCGAGGTCAAGACAAGTGCAGAGAAACATGAATCTTGTATCTATTGCAAGTCACGTACAGATTACCCTTTGGAACAAGAGTCAGTGAAGTCTTCAGGTTTTTTCTGATGCATACAAAGACGTTGAAGCATTCAGTTAAGAAGCTTCTGAGTGAAATCCATCCTGCATACCAGTGGCATTACTCGACGGTTGACGGCTTCTTACACTCCCGAGAGAAACGGTATCTGCGAGCGAGATAACAGGACTATGGTTGAAATTACTAGAATGCTGAAATATTCAAATCCAGAAGTAATCTATCCTGATGGGGCTGAACTGATTATTAGTGCCATCTACATTTTGAACAGAACAGTAAAATTATCTGTAGATGATGTCAGTCCCTATGAGTTGTGGACGCGGGTAAGAAGCCTCCTACTAGACATTTGAGAATTATTGGTTCTACCTGCTCTAATTCTCATATTCCAAGTCAAAAAAGGAGGAAAATGAACAGGAAGGCTGATAATGGTTACCTCATAAGATATTATGGAGGCGAGCGCTTTAAGACTTATATGAAGGAAAACATTAAAGTTGTAACGGGATTTTCTGTTAGGTAGAGGTGATTTCCCAGGGATGGATGTCTGCCCCTTTGTACCCGCGACAAGTCAATTAAAAATTACAAATCTTTATTTACAAGTATTCTATTTACACATACCTATATTTCTCTTGCTAATACTGATAACCACTGTATCCTATGGGCCGGCTCTCGTCCTCCACTGTCGATCCGATTGGCCGTAGATAGCCACGTCGAGGCGGGTGCTAAGCCTATTGGTTGTGCTGTGCTACCGCCATCAATCAATTCACGGCCGACTTTACAGCGCCAGTGATCTGCTCGCCGTCGCACCGTGCGTGTCGATCACCGCAGTCTCCGGAATACGCGCCGGAAAGATATCCGGCAGGGTATTCTCCGACGGCGGGGCTATCTGAAACAAAGTCCGTTCCCGATGCCTCAATATGACCGCGGGACGGCTGTTACTGAATCCGGCCCTCAATACAGGCCGGATAGGGGCTGAAGGGATCAGCCGGTACTTCAATGCAGCGCCGACTGATTCCCTATACTGAATCGGTTGCCGATCAGAGCTCACTCCACTCTGGTCGGTCTGCCGATGCCGGGTTACAGTTAGGTTCGACTCATTTCATCGACCTACTGTAGCCGGCTATGTAGATGGTATGGGTGCACTCACTACATGCCCCAGGTGATCTCCGAGCTCAATTCACAAGGAGAGAGAGTGGTTCTCGAGTCAGTACCTCGGATCCTCTGGTCAGTTCTTCAGTTGGCTCTCTTTATATAGCCGGTGCTGGCGGAGATAACCTGCTAATCACTGTCGTAAAAACTGTATCACTCCTGATAAACCCCTCTAATAATGAAATAAATAATAATTACCAACGAAAGCCTTGGATTTCGTTACAAAGTTATTCTGTCCAGGGATGTACAGTTTGAAGAGAAACCAGGAGGAGGTGTCAAAAAAGTGAAGTTACCATTTGAAGATATGAAGAAAGAAGAGTCAACTGAAGATGAATCTAAAGATAGTCCAAAAAATGATCATTCATAGAGTGAATCTGAAGATTATATGAGACTGGAACGCGCACAGATTCTGATGAAGACAGAGGGAAGTGTGTCAAAAATACTAATATTGTCCAGATCATCAAGAAGGTGTCACATTAAGAGAATCTGAACGAAACCAGATTTAGCCTTCAGTGTGGGAGTTTTATCAAGGAGTCTTGAAAACCCAAGTAATTGGAGATTTTAGAGAATTTTTCGATATGTGAAAGGAACTACTCAATATGGAATTACCTATAAGTCAGAAGTAAGATGTACCAGTTTAGAGTGTTAGAGCGATTCAGACTTCTACGGTTGTTCGAAGACTTCTTCGTCGATCAGCTTCAGGAGTTGTGATCCACTATGCAGGGGGGGGGGTAATATAGGTATTGGTTGAGTCAACGATAATTTTCAGTGGCAGTTTCAACTACAGAAGCTGAATTAAGCCAGCTCATGAGGCGACTAAGAAAATTATATGGTTACTTCGTCTATTTAGAAGAATCAAGAAATTGGACCAGATTTCCGTTCTAGAAATTGATAATGCAGCAACAGTTATATTGACATTGGAACCGGAACTTCATCGCAGAACGAAGGACAAACGTATCTATTGTAAATTTAATTACATCAAAAAAGTTACTCTCTACTTATATTGTTCCATAAAACTTCGCTAATTTCAAGAAAAAAGTTACATAAAATAGTTTTCCTATAAAATTCTATCCAATTTTTTCTTTTGTATTTTATAACAATATTACACGTAACTTACAAACTCTGCCTTTGAAGTTCTAAATTTCAAATTTTCCAACAAATTACACCACCGATGATTATCTTTATGATGTGCAGTTCATTGTGGAAAATATTACATTATCCCGGCGTAATATGAAAACCAAGTTCGACGTCCATGGATGTATTCAATTTTCCTTGGGAGCTGTCTATCTTTATAATGGCCGGAAGGGAAACGAATTTATTAATTAGCGGATATTAGTTCTGGAGCCGGGTAATTGTGTAGGCAGCGGCGAACAGACGCCCTCGGAAACACTTATTGCAATTTACAGCAGTGGGCTTGCCTTAACCCCCTGTATACCGACCAGACAACCAGAGGTTTGACTAATACCACTTAATGCCGACTCAATTTCTCCTGCTACTCAGTTGAAAGCTTTCCTCTTTACCGTCATGGAATCACGATTTTGTTCTTTGGCTAATAACGTTCATGAAAGAAATGAAAAATTATTCATTAGGTATTAAAATAACCACAACAATGACGCTGCCACCGCTACTAACATCTCGGGTGTAAGACGAAGACATCTAAGCTTTCTGAAGTGTTGCCAAGTAGTAACACGATTTATAGAAAATATCAAAATGAACAGCCCCTCAAGCTTGTCGATGAAGAGAGAATCTTCCTAGTCTTTCCAGTCTCCAGCACGTAAGCCTGGCATGTGAATTACTTTCTCAGATTTATTCGATATGCACGCTCCATGGACGCAACACTGTGGTTCTTCCTTTTTTGCAGTATTCTAAAGAATTCCTCTGACCTTGTATGGGATAAGATTAAGACCCCTGGAGTTCAATACACTCCAGGATCGTTTTGGCTGAAGAAATCCTCGTAAACTCGGTGGGTTCGTATCCGAGAGATGTAGTTACTTCTACAGAAACTCGCAAGGTGTATGGGGATAGTTCAAGAAGATGATCAATGCGTCAATTGGATAGGTAAGAGGTCACACACCATGAACGCGACAGTGTGGTTACTTTTTTTCTTAAGAACGTTGAATTTCTTTTCATTTTTAATCCATCACACAACATCAAAATTGAAGACTTCGAACTCGAGGGTGGAAACTTAATATCGTCGCCTTTTTCCCGGAGATTCCCCTCAAAATTTTGCAATCGAAAATTAAGGTACTTGATGAAAGACCCCAGTGGACGAAACCTGATGGTTTCTTTACTACAACCTTTAGTTATCAGGTTAAGTTTTCATGATCCAATTTTGAGGATAGAGCTCAATGCATTCCAGGATCCTTTTGCCTTTAGAACCCTCGAAAACTCTGAACGTATTCCAGAGATGATCTTCTCCAGAAACTCGTTATTAGAGGGGATGTCGACTTAAAACGTCAAAAGGGTTAAGACGTCAACGGGTAAGTATACTTCCAATGCAATTTGTATTGCACAGATGTTGCCTGTATGCTGATGACCTTCCTCATTTACGTTAGCAAAGACAAAAACCTTAAACTCATGCATAAAAATCTCAAAACCTTCATCTCAGATCTCCAGCAGTGGAGCAAGATCTCAGGTATCAAGGTTTTTCTCAAAAACACGCCATATCTGTTTTAGCAACGGCAGAGTACCCACATCTCAAACTTCTAGACAAAATCATTTAATTTACCAAGTACATCAAATATCTGGGCGTTGTCTTTGACAGAAAGCTCAGAAAGCACCTCAACCTTATGAGAGCCTTGTCGGGTCACTCCTGAGGGCTGGTACCAAGAAGCTTCTTTTAAACTATCAAGCTCTCATCAGATCCTGAATCGATTACCGCTTACTCTTCCTCCAAGATGTCCTATCTTAAGACCATCGATGTCATAGAATTTGACAGCCTTGCGAATCGCTACTGACGCTTTCTGCACCACTTTTATGAAAGTCTGTTTACGTTTACCGGCGAACTACCCTTCCACCTCCGTGCCAAACTCCTATCGCTTGATTACGCTTCCAACATATCCATGAATTCCAACTGTTTCAACTACCCCCTCTTATCTTCCAACTGCAACAACACCCCTTTTGATACAACTCCACATATCATCCCCCCTTTCCAGCAACGTATACGTAGAATTGAAAATAAGAGAAATTCTCACGTCCCTAGCGCACAATCCATCTCTCCATCCCTCCCGGGCCTCACCATTAACTCTCCCTTAACTATCAAGGTTCGATAAGTCCATAACCAGCAACCAGGTATTCACGCAGCACTTTGGGGAAGCAATTTCTCACTACCCCAATTTGAAACCTATCTATACAGATGGATCTAAGTGTGATGACAAAGTCTCCTGCTCTGTAATTACCCCTTCTAGGCTGTATATAGGCTGTATACGCCTCCCTCTATCCTGCTTTGCCTCAGCCATCCTTATTCTTGCTATTGAACATGTTATCCCCACCCCCGAGCAACGCTTCACTATCTGCCCTTATTCACTTAGTGCTCTTCAAACCATCAACCTTATCTTCCCCCAAAAACCCCTTTTTGAACAGATTAGATTTAAACTTAGTGAACGCCCAAATAGAGCCGAAATTGTTTAAACTCCATCTTATGTTGTCATTGAAGATAATGAGTGAGTAGACGAGTTGACAAGAGCAGCGGCCTTATTGTGGTTTCTCGTCAACACAACGTTTTACTTTTTCAACGACCTGAAAGCTCGCAATAAGTCAAAAATTCTCCAAATCAAGCAACAAAATCTGAACCTCAACCAATCTTTTCTCAAATCTCTTATGCGCTTTGTGACAGCCAGCATCCCTCTGAGAAAAGAATAAACTGGTTTCTTGGAACATTTGATTGTAGAATAGGTTGATGCAGCTTTCAATACTAAAAAAAGCATAAATCATGCGCTTTTCGTAGTAAAAGTTTATTCTTTTACAACACAAATGGATAACAGCTTATAAACTTAATATGTTCAGGAATAAATTCCCTCTCTCTTTCTTTCTAATCACTTTTAGAAATTCTTAACACAAATCAAAAGGAAACATAATAATCAGAAATCATTCATGTGTAGATGCCCTTAAGTTAAATTTTCCACTACGTCAATATTAAATAAAAGTCCTTAAATATTTACAGAAGGGTTAATTTACATTCTATGCGGGAAAGATGTAAAGTTAAGCAGAATTGAGGTAAATCAACGCGCACCAGAAAATATCGATTAAAAGTACCCATACCCGGACTGACAACAATACTGTGGCGTAATAAAAGAGTGTAGAAAATGAATACCGCAAATAAGATCGGTTCCACTTCCACGTTTCATTTATGCTACTATGTCGAAATTGTCATTTCATTTGAAACCATTTGTCGGCGTGTGATAAAAAAATACAATTTTCCGCTTTGTTTGTTTCCGTGAATTTCGATTTAAAATTCAAAAGTTAAGGTGTGAAGTTACCACATGGAAGCCGGTTGCATTATTGTTCCCCGCAAAAGGCCCTCCGTACATTCCGCAATATTTCTGGCTCCCCTTCACCTTTTCACACTCGTTTGGATTTTCCGACGCGATAGAAGCACTCGAGCTCTCTCCTCTAACCCCCGAACAACAACGGCAGACAAGTCTTTAGATCTCGAGCCTATTCATGTTTCGTACGAAGTTTTCACCAGATCCGTGATTCCGTATTGTTGACAAATACACTTGGAAACTTCAGATATTATTAGGTCTACGGTAGAAACTTTCCAGTCTTATTCGACGGATAATTTCTCTCTCGCGACGCTGCTGCTGAATGTCGCCTTCAATACGCCGCATTGTATCACCGTGAACTTTATGTTATTATGTCGGTTTTAGATCAGATGGTCTTAGTTTTATGATTACTTTGATGATACCACTATAGTATTCCTTTATATTCCAGTACATCACGTACTCGGACCTACCTAACTGCCACATAAGACCTGTTATGATGGTTACTATTACCTATTTCTATTTCGTGGCTCTCCCGGGATGAAAAATTTTAAAGCTCCATCGTGAATGCATTTTCAATCCGAATTGCGGGCGTCCTGGAAATAAGACATATTTCAGATCTCGCATGCGAGATTACCTTCGCCATATTTTCTGGTCAGAAATGAATCATATTTTCTTTATTGTGACTCCCGTCGATGTTATCTAAATAATAATAGCGACGACGTGAAATTTTCCATCCCCGGAGTGAATAAATGATGCACGTGAACAACTTTGATGCATCTTATTGATAGGTGCAGTTCCCTATTCTTGAGCAGGGAACGCAACCACCACACATGCCCGAAACCTTATGCAGTTAAATCTTTTACACTTTCATCTTCGGTTTATAGTGAAATGCGCGAGTCTGCTGGGATTGCGTAGACAAGATCATATACAAACACTTACAGAACTAAGATTCACCACAACTAAACAAAAAGACATATATGATAACTTAATGAGTGTTGAGAAACTTCACCACGATACTTTGTAACGTACATTTTGTACGTACCGGCTAAATGCCAGCGAGACGGAGACAACGGCGGGCGCGCGCAGTGAGTGAGTGATGGTGGGTTTTAGTGCAATGCAACACGGCCGGCTGGCGGCCTCGAGTTTCGTAACATCGATTGTCGAATCCCAACCCGGAACGCAGGTGAACGCGTTTTCACCTTCTTTTCTCTCCGGGAATTCGCTAGAGGAAGGTCGTTTCCGCAAACACAGGGAATTTTTAGCGAAATGGCGTTGTGAACTTTCACTTAAATTATTATAACCATCCCTCACGTTTTGGTTTGCTTTTTCCCTGGAGGCAACTTTTTCCCTGGAGTCAATTTTTCCCTGGAGGCAACTTTTTCCCTGGAGTCAATTTTTCCCTGGAGGCAACTTTTTCCCTGGAGGCAATTTTTCCCTGGAGGCAAATTTTTCACTGGAGGTCATCTTTTCCCTGGAGTTCACTCTTTTCCCTGGAGGCCATCTTTTTCGTACCGAGAAGAACTCCACGCACCAAGGCAGATTTTCTTGGATACCAAGTCACCCTTTCAAACCAAGCAAGTTCCTGGAGCCAAGCCATACGAAGATAAGTGCCTTGTAAACTCTTAGCACCCGATCCATTCATTCGACTAGCACCGCACGCTCTTGTTTTTTTATTATCTGTTAACCGTGCTCAAGAGTGTAATATTAATCACTGTGATATATTTTATATTTTAATAAAGAGTACCTGTTGTTCTGCTGACCCGCTTGTTATTGTTGACCCTCTTGGACTAGCGACTCAACCTACGACCCTTGTTATCTTTTGCTGTCTCATGCTCTCAGCGGCTATTTTTCCCCTCGTAGGGTAAAATAGTTCGTTTCAACTTCTTGCATCAGTGATGTACCAATGGAGCCATCAGTTGACTCCAAGTGGGAAATTCTGCAATCATACCCATCCCCTGCCAGTTGAGGATAGTTGCCAATAGTGAATCAGGTAAACAGCAGCTCAATATAAAACTGCTAAGAAGATACATAGTGAGTGCTCTAGAATTTGACAATAAATCAAGTCCACAAAAAAGCAGAAATGAGAACTGCATTGGAGAGTGTTCCGGCAAACAAGTCATTATATCCGCAGATAAGTGAAATGCCATTACTGTACAGAATACGTCAAAACTCCTACCATTTCTCATCAAGACATTGCATCTTCAAGACCGCACCGAAGTCTGAACGTCGAGACTTTATGGACTGCCAAAGATACACAAACCTGACATGCCTCTTCGCCCCATTGTCAGTGCCATTGTTTCGCCCAACATATTCACTAGGCAAATATCTGACAAACCTGGTTGAAGTCACATGTCGGCTTTACAAGATCATAATACAGGGTGTACCAGCTCGATTCAGACAACGGTAAGGGCCGTGTAGGTCTCGTCAAGACGAAACGTTTTTTTATTTGAAGTTTTTGGATTTGGACCTTCGTTGCGGAAATATGGCCGACTTCCGGTTTTTAGTTTTTTGGCTCCAGTTTCGGCATTTTTAGGTTCTCGCCCAAACTGAAACTAGTTTTGGAAACTCCTTAGCTTCAGTTACAACTTTCACATTGAAGTCAAGGTTCTATCTCTGTTGGATTCAAAATCTTAATTTTTCAATTTAATTCAATTTGAATTGATTCAAAGACTTAAAATTTAATGTCTTGGGCATGTCGCCATTTTGAATCCAATAACAGAGATAGAACCTTGACTTCAATATGAAAGTTGTAACTGAAGCTAAGGGGTTTCCAAAACTAGTTTCAGTTTGGGCGAGAACCTAAAAATGCCGAAACTGGAGCCAAAAAACTAAAAACCGGAAGTCGGCCATATTTCCGCAACGAAGGTCCAAATCCAAAAACTTCAAATAAAAAAACGTTTCGTCTTGACGAGACCTACACGGCCCTTACCGTTGTCTAAATCGAGCTGGTACACCCTGTATATGTAAAAGAGACTTGGCCACCTTATAGAAAAAATTAAATCTCTAACCCTCGCTCTCAATGATCAATGACATCCATGTCAGTTTCCAAGTCGTCTCTCCCTCTCTCTCTCTCTTCAACATTGCTACTCGATGTCGTTTTTCCGAGTGACATTACACCTCTCTTTTTTCAGGGAATTGATGATTTTTATAAACAACTGGATGGAGTTGTTTATGACTCCATCCAATTAAATCCTTTGAAGTCTAATAAACCGTCTTGTTGCTACCGCTTCGTAGATGACACCTTCATGATCTGGCAAGCCCTGGAAGAATTTCTTCACCATGTCAACAGCATTCACCCCCGCATGATGGAAATAAAATTAACGGAACGTTACAATTTCTTGATGTTCTCGATAACCGCGATGCGCCTGGGGACTACCAGAAACTAACACTCGGCCTTTAGGTATAAAAAACTCCAACCATCATCCAGGCCAAAAACGAGCGGTCCTGATAGATCGTGCTTCCCCAACCGAGATCGTGCTCTACAGGATAGACGTTATTAGCTATACCGCTCAAGATATCAGGGGAGCGTTACAACCCAGAAACTAACATCTTTCGATACTCCCAGGGAATAGCCACCAATAGTTTTGGGAGCTGCATTTCTCCCTTACCTCAGGAACACGTCACATATGGAACTGATAAATCATTTTTAATCCTACTCAACAAGTTGCAAGATTTCCTCCCCTGGAGTTTATAGAATACCTTGGTGGCTTTGTATAAATTGGTACCACCAACGACCGCGTCAATCCCCGAGTGAACCGCGTTAATCCCCGAGTGATCAAACACAAGAGAAACTGTCACCTGGGCCACATAGAGAGAAGTCAACTGTCACCACGTTACACTATTACACCTGTTAATTTACATCGTTAAAAAAAATTATATTCAACCCAATCATTTGAAATCATAATTGATTCCGGACTTTTGTGTCGTGGTCCATCATCAGCGGTTACATGTGCGCAAGATATGCTTCCTTTTCCTTGTTTTAACTGATGACTGACTGGACGACTGGGAGAGCACTCCTATTTTTAGAGTGATGGTCTGGTGACGTCATACCCCTTCACTAGCTATCTTTCCGATGAAGTCATAAATTCCTGAGTCAGACGATGACTCATTTGGGTCTGACATAACACCGGATACTGAATCAGAGACAGCTGACTTGTCTGTCTGGCCCAGACGGCATTTTCTCTTGTGTTCGGTTACACGGGTGTTGACGCTGCGTGTGCTAGTTCCAAATAAACTCGTAAACATCACCGAAGTCTGAACGCGGAGACTTTATGGACTGCCAAAGATACATAAACCTGACATGCCTGACTGCATGACACAGCAGTAAGTATTCTGTGAACTCCAGAGGTAGAAAGTGGATCCATGGGGTCTTTAACTGAACAGATAATTCTGCAAACTTGTTGTGTAGGTTTGGAGATGGTTTTAACGTCCTGGCGCTGCAGAAGTTTATTGATTTGATCGGTGACGTTCTTAAGGTAAGGGAGAAATGCAGCTCCCAAAACTCTTTTTGGTAGTTCGCTGGGTGTCGTGGGATGTTGGGTTCTGGGTGATAAGGCTTGCTGATTTCTTCAGCGGTGTCGCCATTCGCCTGCAGAGCTTTATATATAGGTGGGCGAGATCTTCTTTGAGGTGTTGAGTCTGACAAATTCTGGATGCACCAGCACGATTCACCAGGGTTTCTATTGCAACTCTTTTTTGGCCTAGATCATGGTTGGAGTTCTTGTGTAAATATCGATCTGTGAGTGTTCGTTTTCATTAGACCCTGTGACCCAGATTTTCCTTCTTTTTAAGAAATAGTAGTTTTCTATCCTTTTATATTTGCATCGTGAACTGAATGTTGTGAATACTGTTGATACGGGGAAGCCTTCTCTTCATGTTACCATATGACGAAGGTGTCATCTACGTAGCGGTACCAAGAAGATAGTTTGCTGGTGACGGAGTTTAGGGCCGTGGCTTCAAAGAATTCCATGTAGAAGTTGGCAACCACAGGACTCGGGGGCTGCCCATAGCCACTTCATCCAGTTGTTCATAGTAGTTACCATTCCACTGAAAATAGGTTGTGGTGAGTACGTGGAAGAGAGAGGTGACGGTCCCTAGGAAAGATGGATGTGGAGATTCTGTAGATCCGACGTGTAGTTTCAGCATGTTGGTTAGATATTTGGCCAAATAATATGTCGGGGAACCAATGGCACTGACAATGGGACGAAGTGGCACGTAAGGTTTGTGTATCTTTTATAAGTCCATAAAGTCTGAGGGTGTCCTGGTTATGAGAAAATCTCCAACGACCGCGGTAAAGCAGCCCGGAATCACTAATGACTAGTGTATAGACATTTTCGCAGCTTAGACATTCTCGCAGTTTAGTGTGTGCTACGTTTCTCCCGAACACTCTGTCTATAAAAATATTTCTAACGACATTGCATGTTTATTTTATGTCGTTATTAACCTTTGAACTATAAATAGCGCCGAGTTTTGATAAAATGTGACAAGCACAAAGGCCTTTAATTGACAAATAAGAAAAATTTAAATAAACAAATTCTTCGATAAACGAAGTTATCTGTATACTGGAACTGCCATTTAAAGCAAATATCCAATTATAAATTACAAATATGTAGGTACTACGATATCAAAGCATCAATTATGAAATGCAATTATTTACTTATTATCAATTAAAATCAGGCAGTATAGATGAAAAATCAACTCCATCGCACACACGCTTCACCATATTTTATGCGAAAAAATATGATCCCGTCCTCTCGCTTGTTCGGTTCCAGTCCATTCTGATTTACTGTTTTAGAAACAAACTGCATCCATGTAAAATGCAAAAGCGCTCCCAAATATAATGTCTGATGCATGAATAGGGAGTTCGAAGTTTCCGATGTAATAACGGAACGCGAACAAACCGCTCCTTTTATGAAGGACGATCAGCGAACGATTCAGAATAGATCTTCATGGAAATTTATGTCCATTGGAGCGAAAGAAGCCTAAACGGAACAGCAACCCAGGGAACCGGCATGTGTTGTTATTAAATCAAGCTGGATCTTGTAGAACACGCGAATTAATACTCCTCTCTTGATGGATTGTTCTCGTGTGGAAAGAGAGAACGGGGGTCCGTTTCTGAATAAACATTATCAGGAGCAAATGATCGTTAATATGAATAATGAGAATCTATTTAAGCTTTTGTTGAAGTTATTGATCTACAGTCTACACAGAGTATATGAACTTACAAAGCTGTAGGCTGATTTTAGAGGAAAATTTTCTTATTGTATAATACCCCATGCAGCTACCCCAAATGCTTGTTCCATTAATAAAACTCTCATTAAATAATGTTGACATTTTTCTTCTACACACATAACTCAATAAAACCAATCATAGAAATTCTGTCATCAGGATCAGATAAGAAGTTTTTGGTATGTTGACAGCTTACATCTTAAGTGAGACCAGATAAAGTGCATTTTCCCTTTTATTGTGGCTCCTTGTGTGTAATGTTTCGTACGTAAATCACATGGCGTATCTCTTCGCTTCCATTATACATCTTAATTTAAAGATCCCTTTAGTAACAGTTTTTTTCATTCCGGAGCCAGATTCTTGTTCAGGGTCTACTTCTCGGAGAAAAAATTCTCGCAAAACGTCTCCCAATCACCTGCGAGTCACATTTGTCACAAGGTAGCTCAATGGAGATACGGAAAACGTCAGGGGTCAGATGAGCAAGTTATCACCAAGAATATCGTGTTCGGCGAAACGGGGTTTAAGCGCTCCTCGAATTTGCCGGCACTTCCAATGAGCGAAGTAGGTGAGGATTTTCGATAGTGCTGAATTCATTTGGCAAATTGATTTTACGGAAAATAATTGATGAACGTGACGTCTACACGCAATGAAAATTTTTTTTGGCAAAGTTATCTTACGGAAAAAGATGGAAGTATGTGACATAGTTCCATTAATTAGTGAGAAGTTGCGGAGATGAAGGTTAAGTTGGAAAAGTCGAGCTGAAGAGTGTATTTAATTGATATAGTATATTGTGAAACAAGTGCGGAAAAGATAAAATTTCTCACGAGTGTGAAACAATTGTGACACGAGACGAAGTCGAGTGATATACACAGTACTTTTCCTACGACCACAATTTAACAGATTAATTATTTAACACATAAATAATTTTTTCTGACAATGCTCTGCTTTTATGACCTTTTCTCCAATTTATGAAATGTTTATAAGCAGATTCGTATTTTTCTCTCGAAACTACAGGTAGCAAATTCAAAGAACACAAACCTGCTTGTTTTCTGACTTCAGGTGGTGTATTTTCTGCTTCAGATTCAGAGGAATCACAATCCATTATAATGATAGGTACCTAACTAAAGTTTATTTTGTCAGACTACCTACCTAGGTAGGTATTATTTTCAATTCTACCAATGACTTTTTAATATTACTATTATATACTGTTAAATCATTGAATTCTACCGACAATATTATTATTATTTATTATTAGACTCCGTATAAACTAAAAATAAGTGACGTGAGCGTGGAGACGTGGTAGATAACAACAATGCTTTAAGAGAGGTTAGTATATCATTGATATGCAACTTCTACACAACGCAGGCGCTGTGCGTCGTCGATTGAAGTTAGTAGAGGACTGTGGTAGAGGTGTGCGAGTTATTTTCACGATCACGTTCGTGAATTTGATTTGAACGCTACCAATGCTGTTATTAGCGATCAACTCGTAAATTTTAATAAATACTGCCACAAGAGAATAATGAGTATATTTTATAGTCTTGTCGGGTTCTATGTTATCCCATTTGTGTTTATTTTATTACCTTGAAGCTTTAAATGAATAGTTATTCCATTAACAATAAGTAACAGTTGAGTTCTCAGTTACCGCCCATCACTATTGTTTACATTAAAACTGTACGGAAACGATTTTTGGCTATGCGTTATGTCACTTTGTCGCACAGTTTTGGATACGTGAGAAATCTGCTAGTTTGCGCACAAAAAACGATGCGCAAAGTAGTGTTTTGTATAGTGGTCGTAGGAAAAAATGTTTTAAGTAGAAGTATTAGCTAGATTAATCTAAGAATTAATCAATTAGTAGAATTTGTTGCAGAAAAATTAAAAATATATTGATTCATTTTCGGTCTAGTATGATAAGAGTTTTATTCTTTTTGTTTTGATTTTTTGTTTTAGTTTTTTTATTTTGATGTTTTAAAGGGGATTTTCTAGTAGGATAATTGGAACGGTGATAGCGCGGTTGTTATTGTTATTATTTAATCAGGATGCGCGATGCTTCCGGGATAATTTTTTAAGCAAAAGTTTTGATTAAACTTTAAGAGAAAACACTGCAGGTGTGGGGAAAGTTAAAATTTTGGAGCAGCGTCTGAATTACTTTTTTTATTTGCGAGACGAAATTATTTCAGAGTAGGTGAAAAAGTCGAATAACATTCTGCGTCGAAATCACATAACCATGAGTAAAATGTATATTTTCCCCAGCACGTCGTCGTTTGGGAATATATGTGTAAAAGCGAGCACTTTGTTATTCTTATGGGGCCGAACTTTGTCACTTGTTCATTTGCCTGATGTTTAAAATTAAAAACTTCAGTAATAAAAGTTACTCTTCGGAAAATATAAGGTAATAGAGGAAGTTAAAAATTGTCCACGGTAAATATCTTCAGGGGGACTTTTAAAACTCCAAAGTATGCCTAAAAGAAATGTCTGAAATAATTTTACATTCTGTTTAATGAGATGTTTTCCGTTTATCGTCTTGGACTGGTTGGAACTTTATTTTACCAGAAACTTCCGTTTGTCGAATTGCCGACGAATCTCGAAAAATCTCAACGTCCCCCTGCTTAATATTAATGTTTCGAGCCCTATTTATCTGCAAGACAAACAGACCATATTTGAATAAATTCACGAATTCATAACTCGGTAAACTTTGAGGTTCCACTCAGTTATATATGGTGATATTCGCTGTTATGTGTATTTATATATACCGGGTGAATCAAGTGCTCATATATAATTCATGATTACACTTGAATTAATGGAAATTTATATAACGGGGAAACTCTCATCTGAAGATACATCTGCCCTTTCCTGATGATTTTTTTTTATTATTGTAAGAAGTTGTTTCACTTCTGTCATGCAGCCTTACGTCTCCATTTACCTAAAGAAAAATAAATAAGAAACAAAAATTGTATTGATTAAAGTTCCAAAAAATGGACACAATTTTCTTTCTATTTCGCCTTGGTTGTCATCTCAGAGATACCGTATCGCGTAAGCGGATCAGCGTTCTACATAAGAGACACAATTTCTAAAGCCCCCTTCTTCAACTTCAAGAAAACCGCTCAATCAGCTCTACATATTTATACAGAACAAAAGTGGAAGGGATGTTTTATTTAAAAAATAATAAAAATGAAATAATAGATATAACTCTATCTTCCGACTTCCTTGAAACTCTTCTGATTGGGCCCCATCCACTAGAAGAGCTAACTGTTATGAAATGCTGGCTTTTGCTTGGTCTAGTCCGATATCTTCCCTGGTCGGCTTGTCTATTATTGGCTATGGTATTCGACGATTATTAAGAGATACAGCTTCGGGCGATCGGCGATGTGCTGGCCCGACTGTTGATTTAGTATTCCTCGATCCACTGAACGAGGGTGCGAACCCCTTCTTCTGTCGTGAAGTTAGCGATCTGTCTTCGTGCGTCCTGTTTGGTCGCCTGGCTGAGAGACGGGAATGTTGCGATCAGACCTCGTCTCAATACGTCGATGGCCTGGAAACTGCGAGATCATTTTCCGCGCTGAGTTCAATGCACTCTTGGCGGCGATCGGTAGGAAAAAAATAGGCTGACTCAGTACATCAGTCCTTCCCCCTCTGTGCACTCAATTCATGCACTTCGGCTATCCTGCTCCTCTGAAGGCTCAATACAGCCATCAGGGGAAGGAAATGCTTGCTGGTCAGTTCCCGGCTCGCTTTTTTCTGTGGATGCCCGGCTGATGAACTCAGTAAATTCATCGCGGAGCGTCTACTACTGCGAGGCTCAATGCACCTTACAGGAGTGGAAAGTTTATTGGATAATACCCAACAAAACACTGTCAGTTCTTCCGACGTGCTCCACTTATAACGGCGGGGTGATAAGGTCGCTATCACCGCCGCAAAAACTCTGCCTTCATCAAATCCTCAATAGTTTAATTTTCTTCAGTAATCGTCAGTAATCCAGAAATTTTCTTGAAAGGTTAAAAAACAACATGTAAATTTGTATTGAAATAAAATGAAATTTATGCAATCATAAAGCAAAAAAAAGTATGTCTTAAAAACTACGAGCTCGAAAAGGATTAGAAAAAATCTCCTATGAATTTTTAGACTTTAATATGACTTGCAGCACCCTGTATATATAAATATATATTAGGTTGAGTTTCTCTTCACGCGACGCATATTTTTGTGCAATTTTAACGAAGAGATTTGAATTTTAAATTGCGCCCAAGCAAAGGGATCCCACGACTCGACTGGAAGAGAGGGTTTTAATGCATGAGTTTTAAAATGCTGTTATCTTGACGGGTTGGTATAGTGGCTAACCTCTAAATGTAAATATGTCATTTTTGTGGAGAATTGTGTTCCGTGTCGTTCTCCGAAAGCAGAAAGCACTCTACCGTAATTATTATTAATGGAGGAGCAGTTTAATTAGGTGCATTAGCCTCGATTCTCTCCAAGAGCAATTCGACTCATACACGTTTCGTTCCTTCAATTAGAAGTTTCTAATTAGAGGTGATATTTGCTGCGCTCTAACTTTAGTTTTTTCTTTCACTTTACTTTCAGCTCAGTTTGTTTGATGCACGGGAATATTTTCTACTCCTAACGCAAACAAACGCAAAAAAGTAACTTTTGCATAAAGATTAGCTTTACCTTCATTGAGTATTAAATTTCTGTTCCTTTTAACTTATCCCATTAAAGCATCCTGCATGCATATTTTTTCACAATGACACTCTTGTCACATCATTGTTCAATGAGCTTTAAGGTTTTCCTAGTTTTGACATTTTAATATAGCAGAGAAGTCCTTTCACAACATCTTGATGCATTATTTTTCATCATAACACAATTTTTTTCAATACATGAGAGATCTTCTTCAAGTGCCATACCCGCATATCGGGCGTAGGCTACCTCTCGCATATGTCTGTGGTGCGCGAGCTATCATGAGAGATAAGTTCATATAATGTCTACTTGTTCACATAATATGAGAGATAATCGTTTTGGAACAAGCTCGAAACCAGTCATAAGTGGCTGTATCCGCAATATGCTTGGAAACAGAAGTATAACGACCTCAACGGGGGGACAAATATTAACTTTGGGCCTGCAATGGAGTGTCCGCAGCCGTCTCTCCTTCTGGCCGTTCTCTCACTATGGAGTGTCGACGTCAAGGAATATGCTGATGACTTGGTCATTGTGATGAAACAAAGATCTGAAGCGATCATTTCTAGGGTCCTTCAGAAATTTCTCAAACTGACATACCATAAGTGATGCGAGAGAGAACATATGACAGTCAACCCTCCCAAACCGTCATAGTACCATTTACCAGACAGAGAAGGACGGACGGTTTAACGCCACCAACTCTTTTGGGAGAAACCATCCCATTTTCAGAGGAAGTTAAGTACCCAGGAGTCATCCTAGATAGCAAGCTTACTTGGAACTCCAATCTAGAAAAAGTAATGAAAGGATCTGTGTCATAACAAGGGGAAGCGGGCCCAAACAAATATATTGGCTTTATGTAATGGTTGTCAGACCTGTGATTGCGTATGGCAGTGCCGCTTGGTACTCAAAAGGCCAGCAAATCATGGCCAAAACAAAGCTCTCTAACCTACAGAGGCAAGCTTGTCTGACGATCTGTGGTGCTACTTACACTTACTGGAGTTACCACTTCTCCATATTTATCTGGAGAGAGAAGCCAAATGGGCTGTGCATATAGAATACTACAAATGGACAGAAGTTTGCCAAAGGCATATAACTTGTAACGAACCAGAGTACCGGATAACATAGAAAGTCACAGTCTACTAGGTGTAGCGTCTAACAGAATTCTGATTCTAAAGTCCTTCTCCCGGGAAGAGACGTGTGGGAGGACAACAAAAATGAACTCCTAACAGCGGATTTCATACGGTTCGCCGATGGATCTAAGGATCTAAGACATCTACAGAAACTGGAGCTGTGGTGTGTAGCGCTGGCTCGATGAACAGAATATGCTAGCGCCTGGGCCTTCACGCAACAACTTTCCAGGTCGAATTATATAACAGCTCTGTTCGCAGATGCAGGAGAATATGCACTGCTAACGCAGATCAATAAAGATATTTTCAGCAGCCAAGCGGCTCTTAAATCCCTTATCTCCAGCCACTGCAAGTCCAAGTTTTTCTGGAAGAGTCAATTAACTATTTGTTGCTCCTACCAAGGAGCAATAACGAAGTAAGTAAAATAAATGAAAGTTACCAATTCTTTCGGAGATTCACTGCGACCTCTGAAAGATGTACAATAAAACAATAATGATAAAATAAATTTCATTTAAACAGATTGTGAATGGCTTAGTAGGTCTACCCTCAATGAATAGAAGTAAATGCAATGCGACTTGCGACACTGGTAAAGGATGAGGATCCTGGAGTTCAGTGCACCTCAGGGATCACAGGTTTGGATTCCCGATGGTGCAGGTCATCGCTTGAAGGGTAGAATGGTCTCGTAGACTCATTATCCGTGAGCTAGGCGAGCAAAAGCCTGAATTGTGTTCATTGATCGTTTTTGATTACGACCCAAATTTCCTAATTCCCATGGAAATTAGCCGCGAAGAGACTGGTATTTTTTCGTATTATACATCCATTAAATATAATGTTTCATTTAGTTATATTTTTAAAAATTGGGCACAAAAAATAGAAAGAAACTTATGACTTCAACATGAAAGAATGCCCTTTTTTTGTAAATAAGAGGAAGAAGAGAGATGGTCGTATGCGAGTGTATAGTAGATGTTGTGTGTTTACGTGTAAGGCTTTCCAGATGAAAAGAATTGTCTCGATTTATCTCAGTTTTTTATAGGGTTTTCCACAATATTCTAGTTCCGCTCCTTATTTAGAGGATGTCAGTGCTTTTATTGCCCCGGCAATGCTTCAACTGGCTCAAAAGGGCAGACTCATAAACTTTATTGAAGAATATTACTCGTAATATTCTCTTTCTATATTTATTCAATTGCAGAGTTTAGATGAATTCTTTTCGATACAAAACAATATTTATTGGATGTCTAAAAAAATTCAAATTAATTTTTTTCAACTATTCATATAACATGACCAAGCACAGATATGAATTGTTTCAATTTATTGGAACATCAGCAATTAATTAAAAAAACAAATTGTTAAATATTACTCTATTGTGATCCATTGGTTAGTAAACGAGTCTTTAATTTTTAATGCAAAGCTACACATTCTCAGTGTTGCAGTTGAAACTAGTCTGCACCTTCCGACCATCAACAGAATTGGGTTCTATATCCTCTTGTGGAGAAGGTACCAATGTTGTGGTGGTTGGTGCTGCTGGCCACTGTGGACATCTTATCCGTATTCGCTTGGTAGTTTCTCTGGAGAATTTCTGTGTAGGCGGCGGTAAAAGATTGTAACGGGATTTTTCTGTGGGTAGAGGTGCGTTCCCAGGAATGGATATTTGCCCCTTTGTACCCGTGACAAGTCGATTAAAATTGTTATGGTTTATTTACAAAAAAAGTATATTTACAATAAATCGATCTAGTACTATTATTCATACGACTGATCTTAGGGTTACTCCGTCCTCTGAGTGATAGAAAGGGGGCGGCCCTCGTTCTGGGGAGTGACCGGATTGGCTTCAGATAACCGCGTCGAAGGCGGCCTCGTTTACCATTGGCCTTTCCGGTACTGCTGCTGCTGGTGTCCTCGCTGCTCGCCGCTCACCATCAGTAATGCCACCGCTGTCGCACGGTCTGTGCTGTCCCCGACCGTATGCAAGATACGCGTCTCGGGGCCGTCCGGGCGATGACCTTCGTCAGCAGGCGCTCTCTGAAACAAAAGCCGCTCCCGATGCCTCAATACGACCTCGGGACGGCTGTTACTGGATCCGGCCCTCAATACAGGCCGGGTAGGGACTGAAGGGATCAGCCGGTACCTTAATACAGCGCCGGTTGATTACCTATACTGATCGGTCGTCGGCCAGAGCTCACTTCACTCTGGTCGCGCTTCCGATGCCGGGCTACGGTTCGGTCAACTCAGTTCATCGACCTACTGTATCCGGCTGTGTATATTATATGGGGCACTCACTACATGCCCCAGCTGATCTCCAGGCTCAGTTCACCCAGGAGAGAGAGTTGTTCGCAAGTCAATTCCTCACGATGCACTCTCTCCAGTCTTTAGCTGGTGCTCTTTATATAGCCGGTGCTGGTGGAGATAACCTGCTAATCACTGTCGTAAAAACTGTATCATTCCAGATAAACCCCTCTAAGAATGAAATAAATAATAATTATCAACGAAAGCCTCGGATTTCGTTACAAGATCAAGAACTGCGTCTGTCAAAAATTCTAAACATTCCTCGTTGTGTGCGAACGCCATCATATACAAGCAGTTGAAACTGTTCTGCACCTTCGATCATCAACAGAATTGGGTTCTCTATCCTCTTATGGTGAAGGTTCTAATGTTGTGGTGGTTGGTGCTGCTGGCCACTGTGGAGACCTTATCCGTATTCGCTACGTCGTTTCTCTGGTGAATTTCTCACACATACTTTATGCAATTAAGATCCGGAGCTTATGTCGGCTACCGTAAGACACCAATAACAATGTCTGTCAAAAATCCTGAACATCCCTCGTCCTATGAAGGCGGACATTGTCATTCACTAGCATGAAATTTCTCCACTACTCTGACAAATGCTAAAATGTAAAACTACTGGCTGAAGAATTGTTCTAGTGCCACCTCTGTAGCCCTGCATTTCCTGAACATGCCTATGCCTTTCCGGGATGCCACGTATCTTTCAATATTCGAGTATCTAGACGCATTCAAATTTCCATGCATCTGAGAAGAGAAACATAATTATGCCATTATATTCTCGTAATCATTACCAGCTCTCCTCTTACCAAACAATTCTGCTTCATCCATTTCCGAAATCTAGGGGTAAGTACTCGAGATGATGTTCTTCAAGTGTACCCGCAATTCTGCAGCATCTCCGTTAACGAGAAGTATTTTTTAAGAATTCCCAAGCTCAGTGCCACTTGATTTTACCTTAACCTGGTTCAAGCATCCCCACGATAAATTCTGGCATGATGAACGTACATTCGTGTTAATTTGGCACAAAATGTCATCCCTATTAGATTAAATTGGTCCTTACGACTTGAGCCTTTATGTTCAGCGTCCCTGCTGAAATCTTCTACGCTTTATTTTGTACTTATTGTATTATTTAAGAGGCATGTTTCTTCAGAATTAAAAGAAAATATATCCCAGCTCATAAATTTCTTCCCGCAATGCCTATAAAAATGATTTGACCTCAACAACATCAATATGACATTTTTAACACCCTCCATAATCCTTCTCAAGAGACGTTCACCCTAATTCAAACTCTAGACCAAATATAATTCAGCCCAGTCGCTCCAGAATTCTGAATTAATTTACGAATCCGAGTAACTACCGGAATGAGTTATGCTAGCAGCACCCTGTATGTCCGACCCTCCCCAAGAAGCAGTAAAGTTTCGGTCGGATATTATTTACTACCCTTGTCTGTGTTTCCATTGTGGCCCGTCTAGGCGAGTCACCCCTGAATGACCGTAGGTCCTGATCCTCGGTCGCCCTCTGACACGGTAGTTGATGATGTGTCACATCTATTGTGATCACGGTAATGGTCGGCTCGAGTGCGAGACCCCCGTACCCCGCCCCGACCATAAACAACCCCCACATCAATATAAATAGCGGCGGACGACTGCTAAATCAGAAAGAATAACCCCGTCGACCGAAACAGCCGCAACGACAGCAAGATAAATGGCCGTCTATGGCTTGTTGACTCGAGAGTGACTTGTGTCGCGCAGGATGTATAGAAGGTCCTGAGAAGTACGAATGGAAGGATTACTTTTTCATGCCGGTGCCTTTTAATAACACGAATATATCCTTGAGCTTGATTTGTGGCTTTGGTTTTATTATTTCCGTTGCTAAAGAAATTCTCTCTTTCCTGATGAAACTTTGACGGAAATACTATCACTATCACTATATACCACCATCTCCATCACCCCCACCACTGTCCATTTGATTCTTATTACACTGGGGTATATATTATTGCGTCTACTACCAATAAAAAACTCTTGGTAATTCTAGACGGTGAACTAAGATTAAACGAAAATGTTTTTTGAGCTCCGGAAATCCGATCATACCAACATATCCAGTAAACTGCAACCGTTGCACTTAAGAGGGTGTGAAGGGGGCAAGTTTGCAGGGTTCGAGTTAGAGCTAGTCTCTAATTACCTACCTAAAAACAGGTTAAAGTGACAGCTGTGCTCGGAGCAACTTTCCACAAATAATCCCGTACGAGCTTCACCAACGCCAGAGCCAGAAAATAATAACCAAAGATTCCATCCCGAATCTACGAGTAAGGGTTTAGGAATCGTGAATGTCAGTCTTTAAACCGAACAAATTTCATGCAATTATTTAAATGTCAACGATATAATTACGTGACGTGATAAACAAATGTAAAGAGGTTAATCCGCACTATAATTATTTTAGTGAAGTACAGACTGTAAGTATGAATGATTCCGAATATTAATTCAGCTTAGCACAATCCATTTCTGCTGCTGTTTCTCGCTATGGTGATCGCGTTAGGCTAATTGTGAAAGACAGACGAGTAGCATTGGGATGTAATCTGGGCGAATTTAAACCGGCGACCGACACAAACTGAATTAGATTTGATTTAGAGCACCTGCCGAACTTCCCAGTGATTGATAATGCTGATATATTGTCTTCGTCTGCCACTACTTTGGCGTATATCCAGATGCAACTAGTTTATGAGAAAAGAAGAAAATTTCGGACCGCTCGTTATCGTTAACAACTGACTCGAGTGTCATATCTTGTAGCCACGATGAGTAATATTCTCTTGGGAGCAATTAGAATATTTTAATGAGCTCTGACAATATCGCTTTCCTATAGAACCCAGCTATCTGGAATCCCTTAAATAACTCAAGTCTAATTGCAATTTTAGGGAATTTAAATGAACATAACCCTTTTAGAAGATCAAGAAAACTTTGATCCAACCCTCAGTATCGATCGATCCAAAACTACTTCGTTCCCGAACTAAAGCGTTTGCTTTAGGAAGAAGTCTTTTGGATCTTGATGGAACCAACAACTCCGGAAGAGACCCCTATACCTTTCCCAGTAATTCCGAAACAGTGAAACGTTTCGTATTCCTTGTCAACTTTTCCGCGAGGGTATGGAAATCCATCGTGCTTCCCCACCAGGGTAGTGGAGGACGCCTACCGCCTAAAACCCCTCCCAGACTTTTCATGCAAGATAAAACTAATGTCACAATATGACTTTAGCTCCTTGGCTGACTATTGCTTCCCCGAGCCTACTCTTGCCGTCTTCCCTCCTGCTTCTCCTTCTCCTTCATAATTTCTCTAAGATAAGGAAGGTCGTGGTGCTCTTTCATTTGTGTTCCCCTGAGAGGAACGAGGTTGGTGACACCAAGGTATGGTGTCACGGTGGCCATTTTGGTTCCCCATTCGGTTTTCCACCCAGTGTCTCTCCCTGCTGTCCGATCTGGGGCAGTGAAATACCGTATGCTCCGGTGTGTCCTGCTCGGCGCAACATCAGCAGGTATTGAAGCGTGCTTTTCCTATTCTCAGCAATGACCCAAAGACGCCGTCACATGAGAGACATGATCGACCTCTTTTGCTTAGAGCCCACGGTTCAATCTCCGGGATTAAACTCCTAGGTCCAAGCTACATTAGGAATCAGTTGCCATTGCGCCTGTCATTGGCTTTTGGCATCCTTGCGGAGCTATGTCCTGGTTCTCTTACACAGAGAAAAGAAATTGTTTGGTTGAAAGAAAAATTATTCAACTTAAACAAATTTGTTGTTTCAATAGAGAGAAATAAAAGTTTATTTGAATTTTTTCAATTATTTGTTTGAAATTTAAGAGGATAGACTTTGTTGAATCAAACAACATTAATGTTGCAATATTCAATAAAATTTATTTGAATCAAACAAATTCCGTTATTCAATCAAACATATATTGTTTTCAATAACAGGGAGAATTCTTTGATTTAATTTTTCGCTTGTTTATTTGAAATAAATTATTATTTGATTTTAAACTATAATTTATTGAACCAAATAATTTTACATTAAAAAATTTAAAGAAATATTTGTTTGGTTTTGTCAATATCCCCGTGGGTAAAAGGTTAGGTTAGGTAAAAAATAGATTATAATAATAAGGCATTATACTTTTTATTGTCAAAAAACAGTAATAAGCTAACTACAAAACAACAGAGTCAACCTAATCATTCGTAATCATAAAATATTAATATTGCAACATTTGTACCTTAAGTAATATACGTTTTCTTCCCACGAGAACAATAATTTTCATTTTCATTGATGACGGATTTCAAGTTTCAGCTGGTCAGGACCATCAGCCATCTCTGCAAATGATTTGGCTTCTTCTAATAATTCATAGAGGAGAAATCTCGTATTTTCATCTAAAACAGAACGATATTTTAAATTCCCTAATTCTTGTAGCAAGTTTGCAATATAATGGAAGAGATATTACACAAAAAAGCTACCAGGTACTTAGGTACTTACCTTCAACCTTTAACAAGTGCCGTGTGCATCAGATTGTATTTGGACAGAGATTCTCCAATATCCATTAGGTAGGTATATCCATCTATTAGGTATTACTGTTCCGTTGTTACAATACAACACACTGAACACACAAAACAGCAGCTAATATTTATACTTATTCGCCTATTCCAATAAATTATTATTCACTAATTATATTATTACTGAAAACAATGCGGGATTGATGAACAACTCCATACCACGCCATGATTTTACACCAACACCATCAGTCACCAACCCTGCTGGGGTAGTGTAGTCCTTCCAGTCGCCACCAGAGGAAACAGACGCTACATCACGTGATGTACAACAACAAATCTGTGACAAATCAAAAAAGTTAATACTTGATTCAAAGTTTTATTTATTTCTCTGTCAATGGGTGCAGTTAAATAAAACCAAACAATTCCTTATTTTCATTTTGATTGTTCGTTTATTTGGATTGATAATAATACTTCTTTCCTTCAAACAAATTCATGGTAAAATATTCTTCTTTCAATCAAAATTATTTTTATTTCAATGAAAAGCATACGTTCTTATTGCAATAGTGATATTATTTAGAACAAAATAAGATTTGTTTGAACGAAATAAACGATGCATAAAATCAAATTAATCTGACGTGTTTCTTTCTAACTATAATTTATTCAAATTAAATAAATACTTAATAATTCGCAAATTTATTTGTTTGATTTGAAAAAAGTGTACCTGAACCAATTCAAACAAATAATTGAAAAAACTGAAATAAATGGGATTATTTAGGGTAAATAAATTAATTTTCAATCAAAAGAAAAATGTTTTAATCAAATAAATTGTATTCAAATAAATGAAAATACTATATAATTTCAAATAAACTGTTTTCTCTGTGTATGAAAGCCGGCTCTCTCATCAGATGTCTCCTTCCTGACTCTGACTTGTTTTTTGATGGGTCAATAGGCAAGACCCCCGCTATTACCAGTAGAGTCTCAGTGGATATTGCATGCAACACCACCCAAGTGACCACCCCAAGGACGATTTTTCTTCTTCCCCCCTCCCCCTCACATTTTCCTCGCTTTGGCCGAGACCTCGCTCACAGGCTCGCGGCAGGTCGACCTTCGGCCAAGGGCCCCAAGATATTTAAGAGACTTATTCGGTTCAATCTTGATCCCACCCACTAAGAAGGCTATGTTCTTTTTTGTCAAGAAGTTGGTCACAACCACCGTTTCGGTCTTCTCCGCCACGGGTTGTATTCCACCTGTTTCAGCCACTCACTCATACGCTTTTAGTCACGTCCCAATTCCCCCTTCGCTGAAATTTCCTGGTCTGTCTTGCCCTTCACTATTAGAACGGGATGTCCTCCGCTAATGCTTGGAGTTTCACTACTCTAGGCATATTCAGACTCCACATGTCGGTCCCAGGATCAACCCCTGTGGAAGCTCACCTTCTGAAATAACTTAGTTGGAGAGGTAACTGCCAATCATCCTGCTCAGGTAAGCCAAAGATTTCGAAATCTCTCCAGAATGATTATTTCCAGGAGCTTACGCAACGTGTCTATAAGGCATTTTGGACTATACGCATGTGGTCCTCTATGTTACTCTTCCCCTTCCATACAAAGGTGTCTTCCGAGGCTGGTCTCTTCCAGAATTCTGGGAACAGGCCGATTTTAGCCAGTCTTTAGAATATCCCCACACACTCCGGAGTGATGCCGTCCTGACCTGGAGCTCTATCGGTTTTCATTTTTCTCCATGCTTTCTGGATTTCTTCTCTGTAATTTCCAGGAGGTGGTTGATGGGATATTTCACTGGTTCTTTCTCCGTTTGTTGGGGAAATGGTCTTTTTATAATTTTGGTCATATTCCCTTTCCTGGGCAAGCACGGGGAGCGTCGTGCTCCACTTGTTTTCTTATGATTTGGGAACCCTTGCTCCAGATATCCTCCTCCAAGTCGTCACGAAGCCGTACTCGAAGTCTGCTTTGGATATATTTTGAAAGGTCTACCCAGGACAGGGATCTTTGAGTTTTTGAGTTTACAGCGTTGCCAGATCTGCCAGCCTACCTTCCCTGTTTGTGTATTGATTCTTGATTATTCTATTACATGTATAAATTTAAAATTTATCTTTTCCTGTTGACTAAGTTACAGTTCCAAATCATAAACAGATAGTAATAAAATTTATCTTCCCTAATAGTAGGAAAAAGATTAAATTTTGAACCCGAAACTGGATAATATTCCCAATCTCGATTCAGTGCAAGAAGTAAAAAAAATATAAAGCTAGTCAACAAAGATGATGGATCTTTTATAAATAGAACGTATCATTTATGGTGATACGATATTTATACATGAACCGAGTATTAGGAGATTCTGTATTACATTGTGGCAATCTTTCCTAGCGTTTTAGGAATTTATGACCTTGTCTCCGTGGAAATGTCACGACAGTTCTATATCAATGTCCCGGTCTCTAGCATTATAACGACAGAGCCAGGAGAAAAGTTAAGCTGCTTATAAAACGTCGTCAAAAAACTACCGCCGGTATAATTTGCTTTGAAAAATGGATATTGCTGTGTCACCGGAAATTTTAGCTATTTGTAAATGTCTTTTATCTGATTGCAGTACAAATACAGCCCTTATTTATGTGGCCCCGTCACCGGCTAATTTTACTCGAATAAATTCCAACAAAACAATCCTGTTGTAGGGAACTAAATATAATAGTCCTGTTTTGTAAAAACGGGACAAATTGTTTTGTTACTTACATTTTTTAAACTCTAATCATTACCAGCATCTTCTAATAATTGGAGTCTAGGTCTAGAAGAATCGAGAGTATGTGTAGTGTACCTATAGAAAGTATCTGACCGAACACATATTCATCCACTTTAGGGAGTCCATTACAAAATGGTAAAGGTCTCTGTGTGTCATTAACTCAGATATGCCTTTTAAGACCCATTTTAATTAGTCCTTCCCGGTTCCGGAATTCAATTTAACTTTGCCACAACTACTTCAACTTTATCGCCTCAATTATTGAACGATTTGTACATAAATCTCCCGTCGTCCGGGGAAGCCTTATTTATATTATGGCATTACAGCATTACAGGAAAAACTTAAATCGGTCGACGTGTTAATTAAAATCGCGATTGAATCCCGTAATTAAGAACTTAATCTAGATTCGAATCCTCGGCTATTTATTCGCTTATTTAGGCGAGATATTGGAAATTGGAAACCAGCTCCGACAACGGTTACCGAATTATTTAATATTCAGTCTAGTGTTTCCTGATGAAAAAATTTAAAGCTAATCAAATTAAAACCATTTTAACCTTCCGCATAATAAATAAAACCTTAAATTATAATTCAAATTTTTGAATAAATAAACATTAATAACTGAAACCAAATTCATTATAAAACCACCTGCCATTGATTAAATATAAATTATCAAACATATAAGGGCACCTGAAGAAATATAAAGTAGAAATATAAATATAGTACAGGCTTTTTAATGGAAAGGCCTGATCGATTTTATACTCCCCAGGCTGGATAAAATAAATCAATACCAAGAAATATCAACATCGATTAAATAGATCAATTCCAAAGGACATCCAACGCCAAAATGAAGCATATCCTATATAACAGATTTGGAGCGTCGATTTAACGCTTCGATTCGTGAGTTTCTAACATACAAAATCATAAATCGTGGCCTTATTTGGGATTTGAAAGATTCATTTACATTTTACATAAAAACACACCATAACAGAAACAAATGAAAGAACAAATTGAGATTTGTAAATTAGGTAGAATGAGATTGATAAAGAGATGAATATAAGGTAAAAGAGATAAAATAAGAGATGTATGTGACATAAGTTTGCAATAAAGATAAAGAAGCATAAAATTCATCAATAAAATACATTCAGAACATAATAAAATTATACAGTGTGATCGTTTAAATAGTTTCATGAATAAAAGATAATAAAAATCGTAGCGAGCATAATAGGTGCTGGTTCATTATTTATATAAAATAAATAAAAATGAGAGTTTCTAAATAATTCAAAAATATGAATTTATCAAAAGGTAAATTTATCAAAAAGGCCAAACATGTTTGGTTTAGTTAAATAAATCAAATAACAATAAAGGATTAAAAAACCGTCTCATATGGAACCCGTCCGACCGACCCAATAAACCTAGCGTAGTGTTGGTGACGTGGCCCCCTTGTATTATTTTAAAATGTAGAAAGTCTCCTTCAAAACATGTCGATTTGAATAAAATACAAGCAATTGTGATCTCCTTTAGTTCATGCACACAACAATAATGATTAAATGAAATACGATGAGCCCCATTCAGAGAAGTAATTAATTTACTTAATCAGGGCACGTGACCCTCACGCTTTCTCGAAATATAAACAATATGCAACATGTTGAATGCAAAATTAAACGGTATGATCTGATCTCTTGTGATATGATATGTGAGAAGAACAATTATTATTATAATTTAACGTTACTTACATGTGTTATTAAAAAACTCATTTCGGATTGTTTATATAATAAAAAAACCTTCTTGCGCATCAATCGCAGAAATAGTGTATTTTTATGCGATTCAATAATAAATATTTTCTTCCTATTTTTTTTTATAATGAATATAATGAAAAAATAATCTGATTTTTTTTTGGGAAAACTCCACCTACCTACCAAAAAAAAAAGAATTATATCATCTCGTGGTTTCGAACCCACACCAACAGTTTACTAAACATCGGTGTAATGAACTGAACCACAGTGGGTTTCGAGTTTGTAGTGTTGATCGCGTAGATAGGTATATGTAGTACGTCAGGTACCTATTATACACCTACAAATTTTATTTTTTAAACTGGTCGTATCTTTGTTATTAAAAAACCAATTTGAATACTTTTTTCACCTGCATGTAGGTGATTTAATTGTTGTTGCGTTTGCTCTTCTAATTTTCAGAACCATTCATAATTGAATGTGGAAAAAAATAAAAAAGAAATTGCGAACCCTTTCATTGATTTAATAATTTTATGTAAGTGTAAGCTAATTTTGCACAAGCGAAAAACTTTTTTGTTTTTCGTTTAAAGTGCTACATTAATCGAGGCGAATTGAAGCTAAGACATCAAATTATATGTTAAAGCAAAAAAAAAAGGAAAATTTCGGTTCACCTTCTTCAAAAATGGACTCATAAACGGTTATAGAATTGACACATTTTCACCCTTTTTCCTACCCACGACACTGGCTTATTAATGGAAAATATGCTAATTTTATTGAATTAACTCAAATTTCCAATAATTTTCTTCAAATCCTGTTAATTTTATTTCAAAGTTTTTTTGCCATCTTGCTCATACAGGGATTCAAAAATAGTCAATTTTCCAAAAAATTAAAATAGCCGCCATTTTGAAACGGCTCGGCCGATTTTGCTCAAGTGCAATACCAGACCACTCCTTGTGGACATCTTACTCTCACAAAAATTTCAGCCCCCTAAATTGAAAACTGTGGCCAGAAACCGTGCCTCAAAGTCCGGATGTATGGAATTTTGAAAGGACACCCTGTAGAAGTAACGTGACTTTTGGAAATTTTTTCAACGAAAATCTAAAGTCATTTCAAAGCTTTACAAGAATCCAAAATTTCGTTCACTAATCTTGAAAGATAAAGCTACAGGAGCGTTTTGAAAATCGAAAAATCGTGATTTTGGAGAAATAAATAAATATATATATAAATATATATATATATAAATATATATATATATATATATCGTGGGCAGGTGAATTTTGGAAAACCACTTTTTCGTAATCTGGGGGTCATGATCGGTGGACATTTGATGAGTTTGGGTGATTTTTGGAAAGTGATGTCGTCCTCAATATTTTTTGTTAAAAAATACACTAATACCCCCTACCTAGCCTAACATAGCTGTTAGCAGGCCGACCTCTTACCCTAACCATGTTCTATCTAAAGTGAAGTTAAATTTAACCTGTTTCTCTACGTCGGGGTTATGACAGTGACAGAATTGATGTTTCTAGCTTTGAAAGCTTGACGGGTGACAAATAGAAGTGAAGGGTGCGTTGTTGTATAGTTTTGAATCTATAATTATGCTTTGATTTTTCCATGCGCAGTTGGTATACAGGGTGTCCCATAATATGTGGGCAATCTCCCGGATTTGGGTAAATTTCGTAAAAATAAATGAAAAAATAGTTATAAAATTAATTCCTCAGAGACACCCCTACAAAGATATTAGCTGTTGAAGTTGAGGGTTGAAAATCAATTTTTTGCAATAACTTTTTTATTTCTTGACCGATTTTGATAATTTTTGGTGTTATTTTGTATTATTTTGAACTGTTTAAAATAGTGTTTCTTAATCTTTGGTAGCACATACATAGACCTCGGGATGGCATAACCCCCTCATTCACTTGAAAGAAAACAATAAAAATAATAATTTTACAGTTTTTTAAGGTTAATTTTTTTTTTTATTTGACATTTTTTACATAAAAAATGTCTCTTTATTTATTTCGATAGAGCGAACCGTTATCGAGATAAACGTCCTTCTAATAGTTGATGCGTCGCAGGAACTTTATAAATTTCAAGTAAATTTTAACAAGATGGCTGATCTATGACAGTAAATTGAGGAGGAAACAAAACAATAACTTAATTAAATACACGTCAGTGTCAAAGATTTCATTTCATGCAGATTCAATTCTAACTGATTTTCTGCGTATTCAGCGTTTCTGTAACTCATTTTAAAATCAGTTAGAATTGAATCTGCATGAAATAAAATCTTTGACACTATTTGACGTGTGTTTAATTAAGTTATTGTTTTGTTTCCTGCTCAATTTACTGTCATAGGTCAGCCATCTTGTTAAAATTTACTTGAAATTTAGAAAGTTCCTGCGACGCATCACCTATTAGAAGGACGTTTATCTCGATAACGGTTCGCTCTATCGAAATAAATAAACATACATTTTTTATGTAAAAAATGTCAAATAAAAAGAAAATTAACCTTAAAAAAATGTAAAATTATTATTTTTATTGTTTTCTTTCAAGTGAATGAGGGGGTTATGCCATCCCGAGGTCTATGTATGTGCTACCAAAGATTAAGAAACACTATTCTAAACAGTTCAAAATAATACAAAATAACACCAAAAATTATCAAAATCGGTCAAGAAATAAAAAAGTTATTGCAATAAATTGATTTTCAACCCTCAACTTCAACAGCTAATATCTTTGTAGAGGTGTCTCTGAGGAATGAATTTTATAACTATTTTTTCATTTATTTTTACGAAATTTACCCAAATCCGGGAGATTGCCCACATATTATGGGACACCCTGTATAGGTCGATTATCTTCAGAAAAGAGTCGAGATCTTCAGAGAAGAGTCGATTGTCTTCAGCACCCTAAAAAGACAAATTAAAACAACAATAATGGAACTTTAATTCATTCTATTTGCGAAGGCGACTCAAATCATCCCCCTCAAGGAACAGAAATGAACTCAAATGTTTGTTGAAGGATTTTTGTTAGGGCCTACGGAACAAGTAGTTTCATGACAAAATTACTGTTACCATAAAAGAAATGGATGTATTTGTAGAAGAATCACCCTAAAGCAGAAATTTGTAGCACAATAAGCCCTGAATATTGTAGTACAGTTTCCCCTAGGCGCAATAAATTAATATAATATAGCTGGGGGTGCTTGATTTTACTCAATTTACTCATAAAATTACTGTACAGTTACAATGTAGGGGCATATTGGAGTTTCCTCATTAAATTTCTGGCGCAGATTTTTTTTTTTTAATAAAGTTGATTGACAAAAAAACTTCACTCACATCCAAGTTAATGAAACAAAAAGCACTGAAACACAGATATGGAGTAATCAATATTTTTCAGCATGATAGGATTTCAGGAAAATTTCCGTTTCACGAAATACTATTTAAAAATTTTTGTGCTTTGTAATTCCCTTCAAAGTGAAATTATTCCATACTATAGTCGAACACCGTTCTGTAACGTAAACCTTTGAAGTGAAAAATACAAAAACAGATCAAATACTTTTAATATGAAAGGCGAAACTATCAAATTCCATTGCAAACTATTCAATGCGGACGTAAAATTGATATTCTATGCATAGATCGCCGATAGCGTTACAGCAGCCCCGATTCTGAATTCCTGCTCGTTAGGATTTCTGTTTTGATATAACTTCTGCATAATAAAGGGCACATGAACCTGCAGAGCGGGTTGTTAGTAGATTGCATTTTGCTGATGAACTGTTGTAACTTTCAGTCCCAGTTGGGCGTATTTTGCTTGTTCCTCCATAATGCTAGTTATTAATATTTTTTTGTTTTCTGTAATATCCGACAAGTCACCTTTTAGCTCTACAAAAATATGAATTTTAGTGATGCACTGTTTTTATTAATACGATACGATCCCTTGGAAACGTGCTAAGCTACAAAGACTTTCTTCATCCGCCATATCAACGCCAAGAAGTCTTGACTTGTCTAGAGGATTATTTCCTGGATGAAGATGTTGACTTATTTATCTGACAGTGGTGAAAATATTCTTGATCGATTTATATATTAAAAGACGTGCTGCAGAAACATTTACTTAAAATGCAATTAGTGACGTTCAATCCTGGGTCCCTCGCCGAGTGAAGTGGCGAGAACTGCGGCTAATAAGAGAAGTAGTGGTGTCATTGTCAAAGGTCTTGGCGGCGTATGCGGATCTGGTGGTAGAATGATACGCTAAAATGAAGTCGCACCATCAAACTTGCAACAGATTCAGGAATAAGATTCAAGGATTTAAGAAATAGACGTAATTATGTTAGGTTTACTAGCAGCCCCCCTTTTGTTATCATCAACCCTATTGTCGTAATGTTGCGGTGAAAGTGTTTGCGCTTCTGATCTCTCTGTCACTGTTTGTAAACAAAAAACATGGACAACATATGAATCGTACTCGATGGTAAAACTGGACATAAATTAAACAGTTTAACTTGATTTGGTGATTGCCTATGTTCTGGCTCTGATATGACACGTTCCTGCTCGTAATGGAAAAATTATGAGCTTCCACACACATGCTCACCTGCAATTGATGAATGGGTGTTCATTTCGAATAATGTGAAAGAGGCCTTAACGACACTATTGCCGTTTTATTATTTAATAAACGTATCATTTTTTGTGAAATGTATCCAGAATGCGTAAGTGCCGGTCTTGATTTTTACCTATCCACATCGGCGCTGGATGACGATTTAGGTGGACATTACAAGTTCAAAAAACCTTCTTGCGCATCAATCGCGTAAATAGTGTATTTTTATGCGATTCAATTATGAATATTTTCACCGATTTTCAAATTATTGACTTTCTGAATACTGTGAAAATTTTCTGTGATAATTTCATTTCATTTCGTTTGAACACGTGCCTTTAGAATGGATTTTTAAATTTAAAAATCAAAAAAATTGGCAAAATTTAACATTTTTGTCCGTTTTCCTATGCCCGCCACTGGCTAACTTTACTTGAAAAATACTATTTTTTACACTATCTTTAATAAATTCGGAAAAAAACTGAAAGGAGAGTTTTGAAAACCGAAAGTTTGAAATTTTAGAGAAATAAACATCATGTAAAAAAAACCTTCTTGCGCATCAATCGCAGAAATAGTGTATTTTTATGCGATTCAATTATGAATATTTTCACCGCTTTTTAAATTATTGGCTTTCTGAAATTTTCCATAGTCATGTCATGTTAGCGTAGTGCTTTAATGTGAAAAATTTTCTGTGATAATTTCATTTCATTTCGTTTGAACACGTGCCTTGGAATAGATTTTTAAATTTAAAAATCAAAAAAATTGGCAAAATTTAACCATTTTGTCCCTTTTCCTATGCCCGCCACTGGCTAACTTTACTTGAAAAATACTATTTTTTACACTACCTTTAATAAATTCGGAAAAAACTGAAAGGAGAGTTTTGAAAACCGAAAGTTTGAAATTTTAGAGGAATAAACATCATTTAAAAATATTCGAATATCTCCGCCATTTTTATATTTGCTTCTTGAAATTTTTGAAGGTTAAATGCTATTAGTATAGTTGTCTACTATCAAAATTTCCGTTCTATTCCTTCAAAAATAAGCTCATGAATGTTTATAGAAATGTAGACATTTTTACCCTTTTCCTACCCACGCCACTGGCTTAATAATAAAAAATGCAAATTGTATTGCATTAGCTCAAATTTCAAATAAGTTTATTCCAATCTTGTTAATTTTGTTTAAAAGTTTTTGATCTTGCCTATTTAGGGGTTCAAAATCTAGCCATTTTCCAAAAATTGAAAAGGCCGCCATTTTGGAATGTCTTTACCTATTTTACTCAAATACAGTACCAGACGACTACTTGAGGGTATCTTACTACCAAAAAAATTTCAGCGCTCTAGATTGAAATAAACTTCGACCAGAAACCGTGCCTCACGGACGGTTTTTTTTCTGAAATTCGGAGAGACATCCTGTAGAAGTAACACAACTCTAGGAAAATGTTTTTTACGAAAATCAAACGTCAGCCCTAAGGTTTATAAGAGTAAAAAATTTCGTTCATTAATCTTGAAAGATGAAGCTACAGGAGCGTTTTTAAAAATTTAGAGAAATTAATTTAAAAAAAACATCATGTAAAAAAAAATCGAATATCTCCGCCATTTTTCTTATTTACTTTTTGAAATTCTCAAGGGTTGAAGTCTATTAGTATAGTTGTCTACTGTAAAAATTTCAGTTTAATTACTTCAAAAATGTGCTCATAAATTGTTGGAGAAATTTAGCCATTTTTACCCCTTTTCCTACCCACGCCACTGGCTTATTAATAGAAAAAATGCAAATTTTGTTGCATGAAATTAAATTTCAAGTCATTTACTTCCAATATTGTGAATTTAATATAAAACACTTTTTCTATCTAGCTTATACAGGGGTTCAAAAAATAGTCCTTTTTACAAAAATTAAAATGGCCGCCATTTTGAAACGGCTCAGTCGATTTTGCTCAAGTGCAATACCAGACCACTCCTTGTAGATATCTTACTTCCACAAAAATTTCAGTCTCCTAGATTGAAAACTGCGACCCGAAATGAGGTGACAAAAACCGGATTTTCCGAATTTTGAAGGGACACCCTGTAGAAGTGACGCGACTTTTGGAAAATTTTTTAATGAAAATCGAAATAGTTCCTAAAGCTTAATAAGAGTGCAAAACTTCGTTCACTAATCTTGAAAGATAAAGCTACAGGAGCGTTTTTAAAATCAAAATTTCGTGATTTTGGAGAAATAAATATATAAATATATAAATATATATATATATATATATCGTGGGCAGGTAAATTTTGGAAAACTACTTTTTCGTGATCTGGGGGTCAGGATCGGTGGACATTTGATGAGTTTGGGTGATTTTCGAAAAGTGATGTCGTCCTCAATAGTGTATTTTTTTATAAAAAAAATACACTAAAAATCTAATATCTGAAATTCTCAAGGGTTGAAGTCTATTATTAGTATAGTTGTCTACTATGAAAATTTCAGTTTAATTACTTCAAAAATGTGCTCATAAATTGTTGGAGAAATTTAGCCATTTTTACCATTTTCCTACCCACGCCACTGGCTTATTAATAGAAAAAATGCAAATTTTATTGCATTAAATTAAATTTCAAGTCATTTACTTCCAATCTTGTGAATTTGATATAAAATTTTTTTTTCTGTCTAGCTTATACAGGGGTTCAAAAAATAGTCCTTTTTCCAAAAATTAAAATGGCCGCCATTTTGAAACGGCTCAGACGATTTTGCTCAAGTGCAATACCAGACCACTCCTTGTGGATATCTTACTTCCACAAAAATTTTAGTCTTCTAGATTGAAAACTGCGACCTGAAATAAGGTGACAAAAACCGGATTTTCCGAATTTTGAAGGGACACCCTGTAGAAGTGACGTGAGTTTTTGAAATTTTTTTAATGAAAATCGAAATTATTCCTAAAGTTTAATAAGAGTGCAAAATTTCGTTCACTAATCTTGAAAGATAAAGCTACAGGAGCGTTTTTAAAATCGAAATTTCGTGATTTTGGAGAAATAAATATATATATACAGGGTGTCCCAGCTTATTCGAAGCGGTCTCTGTAGGCCAAACGATGGATTTTTTCAAAAAAAATTTTGCACATTCAAGTACAGGATCACAATGGCCAAAATTTAAAATTATTTTGGGGTATACAGAGTGTCCCATATGACAGTGGCATATCAAAGTTATGTTTTAGTGTATTTTTTAACAAAAAATACACTATTGAGGACGACATCACTTTTCGAAAATCACCCAAACTCATCAAATGTCCATCGATCATGACCCCCAGATCACGAAAAAGTAGTTTTCCAAAATTCACCTGCCCACGATATATATATATATATTTATATATATATATTTTTATATATTCCTTTCTATCACTGTGAGCTCCATCCACACAAAAAATACGGTTGAAGTGAGGTCCGCGACAAAGTGAGGTCCAATATACGGACCCCACTTTGTAAACGCCTTCAGATCTTCCACAGTGACTGTTACTGGCCTGTAAAATGCAAATTAGACATAATTGACTGGACCTCACTTGATGAATGATACGGTAAAATTTGTATATTTTAGTTCAGAGGAGGACCGTGGGTGGCGTGCCGGTAAGATGTATATTCTGAATACGTGTATAGTCGTTAAACGGACTACAGTAGAAGTGAGGACCGGAGACTCGGCAACGCAGCTGGTCCTCACTTATCGCTCTGCGTACAACCATCATAACGTATATCTCTGAGATTCAATAAATCCATATTTGACCTTGGCGTTCTCGAGTTCGTAGGAATCGTTCCTCCGGAGCTTCCCCCGGCGGTCTAGACAACTATAGGTAGCTTATTCTCTCGCTTTTTGACGAAGAGTAGTACGATGTTTTTTGACGAGCAGTTTCATGACTATAATGATATTGTATTCCTTGAACCATTTTTACTTTTTAACCATACTATTTTTAAATAATTTTAGTTGTTTTTAAATTACTATTGTTAAATCACAGAAAAAATTATAAAACATAACGTGAACTATGCTCAAATCAAGCCAAAATGCTTTTTTTCAATTATTAATACTTACTTATAGAATAACTGGAAACAATTGAAAGTACATTATTTTAATAGGTAGGCATACTTACCTCTACTATCTACCTATACGCGTTTTCTTTACTTTTTAAATTCTTTAGTATAGGTACAATAATTATTATTATCAAGCGTTGCAACGTAAAATCATAATACCCAAGTAGAATAAGTAGGTACCTACAATTTTTTATTGGTGGTTTATTAATTTATGTGCACCTACCTACCTATCTACATTTAATTATTCGCGTAATAAATTAATATGTTCTCTCTTTCGATGAGTTAGACACGAGATAAAACATTCTTTAAACCGTCCCTAGTAAAATTTTAAGTAAATATGCACAGATAAACATATCTAAATGTAGTCAATTTCGTATTAATTCCCAACAAAATTACAATGAAATAAAAAATTTTGAAGAAAACTATTCCAAAATGTAAGTCAACCTTTCATCATTTAGTATGTTTAGGGTACCTACTTACGGCTTAAGGTAACGTAATGAAATGAGTATTAAAAAAAATTGGACTTTTAGGTACGTATAAGTGAAACATAATGAACTGGAACTTAAAATACACACGGAACATCCATCTAAATTACTCACTAAAATTAAGTTAAGCCGAATAATTGAACTGTCAAACATATCATTATTAGATCTGTACAATTATTGCCGGGCTTTCATTTCAGTATCTGAATAAGAAATCAATTTGAAAGCTAACAAAAGGTACATGATTGTAAGATTTTTGTTGACATTTTAAGTGTATCTGTGTGTAAGTGTAAATGTACCTACCTATTTTTTACTAATAATACTGAAACTTATCTATTGAAAGATGTAAAGGCTACTTTAGAAACAAAGGTCCTTTTAGAGGGAATCTTAAGAGGCTTTCTCTGCCTCTTTTTTCATTTGGAACCAAATTTTCTTTAAATAATATTGCCAATTGAAAGAGATTCTATTGAGAAATGAATAAAACAGGTAGACTTACATCATAGGTACCTACTATTTATTTGTAATCTTTCAAGTAATATTCATAGTCACGAGTCACGATACACTGAAACACGGTATGTCCGGACGCAGGTTGGCTCCACTTCGACAGAACCGTGACGTTACTTGTTACAAAAAAACAGTCCTGCCCATTTAATCCCGTGTAAATACCATCTGCTTTATCACAGAATACCGCAACATAAAATATTAAAATCTGAAAATTTTACATATTTTACATATTATTACTGACAAAAAATAAGATACAACTTGGGCTAATCATTTTTATAAAATGTGACTCTAAATCCAAAAACTCCTCTATTATTGTTTTCAATTTTTTTTGCAGCCCCCTCCTATTAATCTTGCACCCCTTAGAAGGGGTAGTTCCCCTCAGGAATTTTCAAATGTACCTAAACGGGGTCGGTTTATATGTGGATATGTCATTTGATACGTAATTAAATATTAAATGCTCTATTCAGCAATATTTATATTTTTGTATTACTTTTATGCGAGAGCTTTAGTTGTAAAATTTAAATATCTACTACAAAAGGTTACATTATAACCTGCATGATAGGTATGATAAATGATATTTATCACGGAAATATATTATTTTATAAGGCTAATAATATACGATTCTCGTTCGTATCAGTATGCATGCAGGTAATGTAGCCTTTGTAATTAAAATTTTCATTTTGCAAAGAAATTATGAAAATTGACCTTCAAAATCCAAGAATTTCATGGTTTCTGTTCAGGTTGCTTTCTTGTTTGAAAGTTTAAGAGGGATAATCACCCCCGTTGAGGGGGTTGTATGAAAAAAGGTGACGACAATTTAAAACTAAAATCGAGTGTTTTCCGTACTTTCGAAAATTTTGGATTTGTCTCGAAAGTTAATTATTTTACAAATACTGAATTTATGCCAGACTCTGGCGCAGCCATCAGTATTCTAAAGGCCCATTAAACTAACGGGAATATTTCTGATACAACGCTAATATCGACGTCAAATTACTTTTATTAACATTTTTGTAATCCCTTTCATGCCAAGAGTCACTGAATTGCTATATTTTACACCTATGGCCAATGGCTACTTTTTCTAGAAACGGCTCCAGAAATTTTCCCGTTAACTTAATGAGCCTTTATAATACTGGCTGTAAGACTCACACCACCACATATAAGATACCTATACCCATGAATCGATAGTTAATAATAATAATAATATTGATTTTATTGAGATAAATTTTTTTTTTTCTGCGACGGGCTATAAGTTTGACCTTTTTTCACCGTTGACAGGTAGAAAAATGCCTCATTATATGAGCTGCATCTTATCGGGCGAATAAATGAATTAGCAGGGAAATAAATGACTATATACTTATTTCCCCGAAATGGCGGCTTAGGTATAGCTACTATTAACACTCAGATATTATTAAATTTATATCAAATACGTAAAGGAAAGTTACCTTATTATCCAAATGGCAATTATTAAGGGAATTTTCATAATAATCGCTATCCATATTATTAAATTCACTCATCGAAAACTAACAAGAATCTTTGCAAAACTGTCTTCAATTTTAATTACATTAATATGACGTTTATGTAATTAAATCGTTTCGTTACCCAGGCAACGTCAATTACGACAAAAGACAGTTTGAAAATCCAAGTTTAACATAAATCATTTTTCCGACATAATTTTCAGTTATCTAACTACGTTTTTCGACATTCTAACACTGATATTTCTTCTCGCAGAAAAAAATTGTATATTACACACAAGAAAAAAGTGCGATGTTAGCTTTCGATGTGTTTGTCCCCTCCGCTATCACATCTCGAGCTAAAATCTATCACTTTTTTCTCTTGTATAATAAATAACTATTCTTTTCATAGTTTTTTTATGAGATTTTTCAAAGATGTGAAAAAAATAGATGCTAAAGAAATTTTGAAATTACACTTTCACGGCCCATTTTGAAACTTTCATAATAATTGGGAGTTTCGATTTTTATGAAGTAAAACTGCCATAAGAATATAATTCTTCAGAATATTGAACAATATTAAAAAAAACACAGCCTGCATGAACAAACCAATCATTGTTTACCTATACACCTAAATACCCATACGTTGATTTGAGTTTCATTTGTTTTGTGAGACTGGCGTTTGTCTAAGGCCGCCATCTTGATTTTTATTAAATGGCAGCCTAAGTTTTTAAAACAATTCCAAATCTATTTTACGTTCTTATATATTTTCACAAAAAAAAATATTAGGAAAAAATATAAAAACGTAAAATAGATTTGGAATTTTTTAAAAAACTTTTAGACAAACCTTTGAAAGGTTTTATTATATATGGTTTATACAGGAACAGAGAAGATTTGTAACAGCTGTTGTTTATTCAAAAAATGTCCATCATTATTAACAAGTTATTAGACCTCATGCACTTTCCTACCCCTGAAGAAGAACTAAAATAAAGTTTGAAAGCTTGTGTTTTGAGAAAAAATAGTAATTTCTTTATCGACTGCTGTTCCAAATAATTAATCTACATATTTAATTAATCAGTCAACAATTTGATCAATTTATTATAAGTTAATCTAGAACAGACACGAGATCACTCGTTTCCTTAGAAACGAAAACGAAATTCAACATGAGAAAACCTTATTCGAATAAATATGATTTTAGTAGAAGCCAGGATGAGGCAGACAAGGAACTGAAGGAAGATTTAATTTTTAATTGAAAAATATAATATTGTTACCTATCAAATGACATACCACACTACCCCCTTAATGTTTCAAAATTCCAGAGGGGTATATAACTGCCCCTGTAAAAAATTATAATCTGAAAACAAAAATCGACGGGTTTGGATTAGCCTTAAATGTCGTCCATTTTACTTTTATTGAATTTAGGCGAGCTTTAAAACCACATTTTATAGAAATCATCAGTCCCAGGTGTCCAGGTTGTTTCTTATTTTCTGTGACCAAAATTGGGCAATATTATCTGGAAATGTATAACTATTGCAGTTAAATATCGTAGCAACCTAAACCCAAACTTGTAAAATTTTCAGAATTTCATCTTTTATGTTGATGGTATTTTCAGAGATGGGTAAAATGGTTTTCAAAATGTATTTAAAATAGAAAGAACAAAATGCTTTCTGATAAACTATTTAAAATGGAAAATACAAAATACTTTCAGATTTTCCAATTTTACGATACAAAAAAGAAAATTGGTATTTGAAATTGAAATATAAAATGGAAAATGGTCCTGTCCTTCGTTAGTGGATTTTCTTATCTGATTATTTATCATTTTAATTTTTTAGTAAAATATTAAACTTAAATTTACTGTTTCTTATTTGTGTATTTATAATAAACAACTGTTTTGCTATACCTATGCTTGCTTTTATTCATCTGTTTATTGTACCTACGAATCCACTAACGAAGGACAGGACCATTTTCCAATTTTACGATACAAAAAAGAAAATTGGTATTTGAAATTGAAATATAAAATGGAAAATGGTCCTGTCCTTCGTTAGTGGATTCGTAGGTGCAATAAACAAATGAATAAAAGCAAGCATAGCAAAACAGTTTATTATAAATACACAAATAAGAAACAGTAAATTTAAGTTTAATATTTTACTAAAAAATTAAAATGATAAATAATCAGATAAGAAATCAAAGTGTTATCTTTTACAAAAAAAGTTAATAAATGAGAAATACTTATAGTAAATGAAGTTTAATAGGTATCTTACTAAAAGAATTTACAAATAAATACAAAACATAACAAATTAAAAGTGGATGTAATAATCTTCTACCAAACAATAATTATTGATTATTTTTAAGCAACATAGTAAGAAAAATAAAAACTGAAAATTATTGTACCTAATTTCAATAATAAAATAAAACCCGAAAAATTTTGTTTTATTTATCTTGATGGAGACGATTTTTTCTACAAACTCAACCCGAGTTAAGGAAGTTATCTCTCAATTTTTTTTATAGATTATTTTTCTATTATATCCAAGTAAATGTAGTAGAAATAATTTAAATTTAATTTAATAAATTTTCATTGTATACAGCGTAGATGCTACAGAGTAGAATGCTATGCTCCCGCCAATTCCGCCATATTTATTTCCAATTAATTTCTAGTAACAGTTTGTTGAAACCTTAGACAATATAATAAATATTTATTTATTATGATAATATTTTATTTAATAGTATAAGGTTGAAACATTAGACAGTAGGAAATTGGCTATTGAGAATATGACAAGTATAAAAAAAATATTAGCGACACTACCAGCTGGTATTCATTCACTCCTGATTTCATCGATCGGTAGTGCCAGACACTTCACGCCGCTGCCCCACCGACTAGGGCCCAAGTCAAGACCAGTCGAACCACCCGTCTCGTAGTGTAGTAGTAAGTTACCGTAGTGGTATCCGTAGTTATGAAGTATTCCATGTTCCATGAGATTTCTAAAGCAGTCTGACGCATCGGGGTTTTCTAGTTTTTACCCCGCGGCCTGCATTTGTCTCCTCCGTTATTGGAAATTGTCCATAGTATTGGCAATTATCCATTGTATCGCCATGTACGGACTTTCCCTTATTATTGTTATTTACATAAGTGCACATTTTCGATTTATCACTGTAATAATCACTTATTAGACGAAATACAACTAGTTAACTCTGTTATTTATTTTATTAATGACAAGTCCCGCTCGTGCATGGTTACACAAGTCAAATTTCAGTAAAGATATAAGACCATTATGTTATCCAGAAATAAATATTATTTACAGGGTGTTCGGTAACGGGCCAGTCCAGACCAAACGTCATGTATAAAATCGTATTTGAAACATAAAAAAGAAAAACGTTTTTCAGATCGGGATGATTTATTTTAAATTTCAGAGCTGCCTTAGTTTTACATTTTTTGGAAATATTTCCCAACGAAGCCCGATATCTGAAAAAAACGTTATTCTTTTCTTATGTTTAAAACACGATTTTATACAGGATGTTTAATTTTGGCTGGCCCATTACCGAACACCTGTATACCGTATGACAAGTTTCAAAGCAGAACATAGGCGAATAGCATGGGAAATCACATATTTGCAGTTTATTTCTCACCACTTTTATCTACAAGAACGGTAATGGTGTCTATCGAAAGATAATTATTTTCTGAGCACGCTGATACCAAATACTTAATAATTAACAGTTTTTTTATCATCCCAGAAGAACTTAAACATTTTCAAAATTAAAATTGTGAGCGGCCATGACATGCCTAATTCGAATAATTTTGTTACTGTCAAAACAAACATTTTACCAATACGCGTTTCCCTGAAAAGATTGTCAATGAATAATAATAATGGCTATTCTAATGCGGGACGCGTTTTTATCGCCGTGGTATTATTAACTGGCCGGCCAGATCTCCCGATTTAGCAGCTCATCCTTGTTGTGACTTTTCTTGGGATCTTGGGGTTACCAAAAACAAAATTTACAGAGCTATTCATTGCTGAATGTTCACTCGTTAATAGCCAACAACTCGGACGACGAGTCCGAAGCACAATTTATAAAAGGGTGGGAATATTGATTTCAAAATGAAGGACTATTTGAATATTTGTTGTAGGTACTTGAATCTGTTTTAGTTCAATTATTTTACGTGTTTATTTTTCATAGTCAATTTTTGGTAAAACAAAACGATGGTGAATGAGGATTTTCGTAATTGTTTAGTGATGTTCAATCAGAATTGAAATAAATTAAATAATTGAAAATATTTGCTTTGACAGCCAAAAATTTATCCGAATTTAGCATGTCATGGCTGCTCATCTTTTAATTTTGAAAATGTTTAAGTTCTTCTGGGATGATAAAAAAACTGTTAGGTATTAAGTATTTGGTATCAGCATGCTCAGAAAACAATTCTCTTTCGATAGACACCATTACCGTTCTTATAGATAATAGTGGTGAGAAATAAACTGCAAATATGTGATTTCCCATGCTATTCGCCTATGTTCTGCTTTGAAACTTGTCACTCGGTATACGGTGTTCCCTAATTAAATGTTAATATTTAAGGGGGTATTTTTTTTTGGTAAGTTAAAAAAAAAAACTTCATGAGAACGTGTGTCTTAAAAGTCTTAACTTTTGAGATACAGAGTGGTAAAGTTTATGAAAAATAATTAATTTTTTTATATCTATATACCTACCGCTCTAGATATTTCAATGAAATTTCGTATACATGCAGGTAGGTATTATGCATCAAGAGGCATTTTTTCATGTCCTCCATTTCATTTTATTTCCAGCAGTGACGTTCGTGCAGAATTTTACCTGCATAATTTGGCAGACATTGATAAACATTGATGGTACATACGCCATACGCCACTGATTTTTTTTTATAGATTCATTTTTGAAATGCCCATTCCTTTCTAAGCAAATTTGATTACTTGATTTTTTCAGATCGATGCACGCTTTCCGCCTAAAAAAATAAAATCTATTTCACTCCATGGTCGCAAGATTATCGTTAAAAATGCTTTGATGAAAAAAATAAATAAAAAAAAAACGATCGTCACCAGTAGAAATAAAATGAAATGTGGTACACGAAAAAATGCCTCTTGAAGCGTAATACCGGTATACGAAATTTGAATAATATATCTAGAAAGCGGTATTACAGATATTATGTAAAAAATTATTTATTTTTCATAAACTTCCCCACCTTGTATCTCAAAAGTTAAGACTTCTGGTTTGGAGTTTCAATTGAAACATCACGCACTGACGTTTGATAAATGGGAAAAGCATTTCACAAATTAGGAAAAACAAAAGACGAATATCAAAAGAAAAAGACTGTAAGATTTGACTCTCTTGTGCACTATCGCTGATGATTATGTTTGTGTTATTTTCATTTTAAATAGATTTATTTCAAATAGATTGATTCTATCTTAAGTAGGTATTTAAAATAGATTTATTCAAAATAGTAACCCACCTCTGGGTATTTTGTGATAAAGCAGACGTTATTTACATTAGATTCGTAGATGATTTTTTAGAACAATAAGTGACATCACGGTTCTGCCGATGCGGAGCCAACCTGCTGCGGCAGGTCATATTGTGTTTCAGTGTATCATCATACTAAAGCGCTATGCTTGGCATCTGGCAACAGTGCTGGGCCTCACTTTCTACGAATCATGTAATATACGGACCTCATTAAATGCGGAGAGCATAAATAAATATACCGACCTCACTTTGATATTCACGCAAACTGTCCTCACTATGTTCCTATATACATGAAAATTATAACTTGGCTCTGTTCTGTTTTCCCTTCGTATACTCTCCAGCCATCTATCGCCCATCTCAAGATTTAACAATCAGAACATTTACTATGCCTGTAGAATGCTTTCTTCTGGTGGTCCTCACTTGATGGGTAGAACAGTTGGTCCTCGCTTTGATAGTTGGCCAAGTATATATATATATATATTTATATATATATATATATATATATTTCTCCAAAATCGCGAAATTTCGATTTTCAAAACGCTCCTATAGCTTTATCTTTCAAGATTAGTGAATGAAATTTTGGATCCTTGTAAAGCTTTGGAACGACGTTAGATTTTCGTTGAAAAAAATTCCTAAAGTCGCGTTACTTCTACAGGGTGTCCTTTCAAAATTCCCCATATCCCGTTTTTGTCATCTCATTTCAGGTCGCAGTTTTCAATCTAGGGGACTGAAATTTTTGTGGGAGTAAGATATATATAAGAACTGGTCTGGTATTGTACTTGAGCAAAATCGGCCGAGCCGTTTCAAAATGGCGGCCATTTGAATTTTTGTAAAAAGGACTATTTTTTGAACCCCTGTATAAGCTAGATAGAAAAAGAGTTTTATATCAAATTCACAATATTGGAAGTAAATGACTTGAAATTTAATTTCATGCAACAAAATTTGCATTTTTTCTATTAATAAGCCAGTGGCGTGGGTAGGAAAAGGGTAAAAATGGCTAAATTTCTCCAACAATTTATGAGCACATTTTTGAAGTAATTAAACTGAAATTTTTACAGTAGACAACTATACTAATAGACTTCAACCCTTGAGAATTTCAAAAAGTAAATAAGAAAAATGGCGGAGATATTCGATTTTTTTTTACATGATGTTTTTTTTAAATTAATTTCTCTAAATTTTTAAAAACGCTCCTGTAGCTTCATCTTTCAAGATTAATGAACGAAATTTTTTACTCTTATAAACCTTAGGGCTGACGTTTGATTTTCGTAAAAAACATTTTCCTAGAGTTGTGTTACTTCTACAGGATGTCCCTCCGAATTTCAGAAAAAAAACCGTCCGTGAGGCACGGTTTCTGGTCGAAGTTTTCAATCTAGAGCGCTGAAATTTTTTTGGTAGTAAGATACCCTCAAGTAGTCGTCTGGTACTGTATTTGAGTAAAATAGGTAAAGACATTCCAAAATGGCGGCCTTTTCAATTTTTGGAAAATGGCTAGATTTTGAACCCCTAAATAGGCAAGATCAAAAACTTTTAAACAAAATTAACAAGATTGGAATAAACTTATTTGAAATTTGAGCTAATGCAATACAATTTGCATCATTTCTATTAATAAGCCAGAGGCGTGGGTAGGAAAAGGGTAAAAATGTCTACATTTCTATAAACATTCATGAGCTTATTTTTGAAGGAATAGAACGGAAATTTTGATAGTAGACAACTATACTAATAGCAGTTAACCTTCAAAAATTTCAAGAAGCAAATATAAAAATGGCGGAGATATATTCGAATATTTTTAAATGATGTTTATTCCTCTAAAATTTCAAACTTTCGGTTTTCAAAACTCTCCTTTCAGTTTTTTCCGAATTTATTAAAGGTAGTGTAAAAAATAGTATTTTTCAAGTAAAGTTAGCCAGTGGCGGGCATAGGAAAAGGGACAAAATTGTGAAATTTTGCCAATTTTTTTGATTTTTAAATTTAAAAATCCATTCTAACGCACGTGTTGAAACGAAATGAAATGAAATTATCACAGAAAATTTTTCACATTAAAGCACTACGCTAACATGACATGACTATGGAAAATTTCAGAAAGCCAATAATTTAAAAAGCGGTGAAAATATTCATAATTGAATCGCATAAAAATACACTATTTCTGCGATTGATGCGCAAGAAGGTTTTTTTAAATGGAATGCTCCTAGGTTATTGCATTTTTAGATTGTCTGAAAAGAGAAATAAAGATTGGCTTTTACAGTTGGTGTTTAAATTCAGAAGTTTTTGAGTTATAAACAAGTGAAAATCATCATTTTTCAAGTTCAAGGCCCTGTACAAGGAATACGGCTTAAGATAGAGAAAAACGGCTTACATGTCCCTATTTTAACTTTTCATGTACTATCCTATGATGTGGATGAAATGTTTATACAGGGTGATAAAAAATTTGAAAAATTCTGAGATTTCTCCACGCGTCGCCAAATAAAAAAATCAAAGAAAGTACAAATGTTTCTATACCATAGGATAGTACATGAAAAGTTAAAATAGGGACATGTAAGTCGTTTTCTCTATCTTTAGCCGTTTTCGTTGTACAGGGCCTTGAACTTGAAAAATGACGATTTTCACTTGTTTATAACTCAAAAGCTTCTGAATTTAAACACCAACTGTAAAAGCCAATCTTATTTTCTCTTCTCAGACAATCTAAAAATGCAATAACATAGGAGCATTCCATTTAAAAAAACATAACTTTGATATGCCACTGTTATATGGGACACTCTGTATACTCCAAAATAATTTTAAATTATGGCGATTGTGATTCTGTACTTGAATTTTCAAAAAATTTTTTGAAAAAGTCCATCGTTTGGCCTACAGAGGCCGCTTCGAATAAGCTGGGACACCCTGTATATATATATATGTATCGTGGGCAGGTGAATTTTGAAAAACCACTTTTTCGTTATCTGGGGGTCAGGATCGGTGGACATTTGATGAGTTTGGGTGATTTTCGAAAAGTGATGTCGTCCTCAATAGTGTATTTTTTTTATAAAAAAATACACTAAAATGAAAGCTACCACTTGTATTAAACAACATTAGATAGACTAGAATGTATATTAGATAATAAATTCATCTCGTAAGATTGAACAAAACGGATATTGTAGTGTCCTACCTATCTATATCCTGGTCACGGCACCAAATTCTGTAATGTGGCCACCGGACTAAAATGTCCCAAATCGAAGGTCTAAGTGAATGATTTAAAAAAAAAACGTTTGAAGTTTGAAATGTCAACTCATGACTGTCTCTGCTGAATTCCCGCCCTGACTTCTTGATTTGAATTTGAGATTATCCCGCCCTGAAGTCTAAGAGATTATTTGAACTGATGGAAATTCTCCCGTCCTGAATCTCTAAATTTGAATCTAAACAAATTACCCCAGCGTTAACATAAAAATAAATACTCGATTTTTAAATAACTGTACGTGATTTAGAACGACAATAAGCTTATCTTATGAAGTATTGGGCTAGCAGGGGTGGTTCGGTTTTTATGACTCGAGATAAATCGAACCGCACTGAACCGAATTCCACTGAATAACCACTTCTACACACATCCTATTTATCGCCCTTACACGATGATGCATTGCCGGGCATAAATTTCTCAAACCCGATGCGTTCGTGAAACCCTTCACGCGACTTCGCTTGAATTAAAACCTTACAAGGGCCCTAAAGCGCGTACACATGTCAATGACAGCGTTACAGATGCGATTGGTGTTATTGTACAAAGGCAGATTGATGAATCGATATAAAAAACCTGCCGACAGGGATTTCCTCTTCAACAACGCGCTGACACTCCGTCGCATCCAACAAACGGGATTATTATGTCCCAATCCCGAACTGCAAATACACCCGGATGAGGGTCTGTGAGGTCTTTAGTGTTGGTGTTACCTCATACACAGTAGGATACAAAGGACGCTATACTGGGTGGAACATACGCGTACAGGAAATTGCAGAACGTTTATTTATAGACATTATAGTAATGAAAGGGGAGTCTCTAAATGGAACACTCTAAAAATGCAGTGATGGTTTTCTGAACTTTTCACAATCTTCCATTATTATGGAAATTAGCAGCCCTTCTCAACTTCTTAGCACCGTCACAGAAATATAACCGACCATAGAATACAAAATACATACATCAACCCTGGATAAAATTACAACCACCGCAGTACCACTCACACATCGTCAATCAGCACGCCACTGCGAGCTACGCTTACCTCCTAAGCCCCTAGACACGGTCAAACGGGAGGTGATACATCACAGTAGTAACAAGCCAGACAGGAGTGAAATGCTAAATAGCAGGTAAAGGAGTAGCTGCACGCGGGTCATGAACAGTGTCGAAGCAGCGAATGCGGTTCAGACTTGTATTCCCCCAACCTCCTGACAATTGACTTGATATAATACACCTAAGAGGCGGGGGAAGAAGGGACCAACTCTTGGGAGATGAACTGGTGATGCTGACGTTAACTATTCGAGTGATTTATTATAGTATCGTTTGAGTCGGAGTTATACGAGTGAAGCTGTGGATGAGGGTCGCGTCATTTTATTTTGTGGATTCTAGGAACGAATGGAACTCTGTTGTGGTGTTCATACGTCGCTCATCCAGGTCTTGCATGTACTGGAAAATCTACACTAGGATTTAAACTACTTCGCTTGTGAAATAGATGACCAATAAGACCGATATTATTGCGCTCCCTGTCTGCTTTTTATATGACGTTGGAGTTTTTATATTATAAGAATCTTGCTGGTGTAACAAAGACAATAAAGGATCAAATGGAATATGTCTCGAAACCCCCCCCCTCCCTGAATGAATTTTAAACTGTTTTCTACAGTCATCATTGTATAACATGGCAGTGACAGAACTGGAATTTGAGCTTGAAGGATTGACGGGTGATAAATGAACAAATTAAGGGTACATTTTTCAGATAGTTTCGACTCTAAGGTTTCGATTTAACCATGCGCAGTTGGTATATAGGTCGGTTATCTTCAGGACTTTGTCCGAATCAGATAAGAAGCTTAGGGAACCTTCCCATTAATGCAGGAAGTGTTAGTAAATTAACGCCAGGGTAACGTTGTCGCACGTTCATACGTTCGTGCAACTAAAATTAAGAAGATTTCTTCTAACGCAGTAGTCTCGGATGACAGAAAAGGAACGTAGCAAGTGGTACTTGGTGAGAAGAGGACAACTTTATCTTCTTCATGTGACCATTTACAATGAAATTTTGTCACAAAATGAGTACGTAAAGTACTCAGAGAAGAAAAATTATTGGACAGTTGAAATAGGGACAAATTGCACACTGCACCCTGTATAAACAGAAGTTAATGAAAAATCAACCGAAAGCGGCATAAATAATTAAAAAGTGATTATGAGAAAACATTGCGTCCATCAGTCGTCAGGCGATTGTATAACGACATTTTTGGGGCGGCTAATGAAGTGCGATGAGTTGTTACAAACATATCAAAATAATGAGAAACACGAGAAGAGAAAATTACTCCCGGGCAGCCGTTCCCATCACGATCCACCCGCAGCCGTTCCCCCCATTGTATGGTGAATCCTTCTAACCACGGATCATCTCCGAATCTATGCAAATGGCAACCGAAGTAAATTAAAATTATGCAAAAGATACCGAATGTAAATACGCTATCAGTTTAATGTAGTTACATCTGGGCCGCGGGATGAAAGCGTAATTGGCAAGGCTGTCGTTCTCGGATCCCGGACAACCAGGACACGTGCAAATTGGGACCGGGGACTGGCTGGATAACTGCGCCTCCCCCCGTTGATGCACAGTCAAGGTATTCACTTCGCCTAGAGGATCAGTGTATGCAGTTACAGTTAGTTCATTATTTCAACAAGAAATAACAGACGGCGTGTTGTTTCTAGGTGGAATAATCAAACCGGTAGAAGTTTGCGTGTGTGTAACATAATATACGATGCGGGAAAATATTTTCGAGTTCAGCGATGTCCGTTTACAAACATGAGGTGTGTGTATTTTCATGAAAATGGGCTTTTTTATTGCGAGAAAAAACTTTTAAACTTTTTTTTAGATATACATGAAAAGGATACTTTTTGACATTATTTGTGGAATTATAACAGCAAATCCGTCATAATCAGGAAGAAATGGCTCATTTTCAGGTAAAAAAATTAAATTCCCGTGACCGCCTAGCGATAATCCATATACTCGTTGAGTTACCTGTTAGTTGACAGTTGACAGGGAAATATTTTTCGTACACGCTATCATTTAATGTAATTATAAAACTATCACAGCTTCTTGCTATTAATTTTCCTTTAATAATTGGACCTTAGACCAAAAGACGTCGCGACAAAAACGATGTATTATCCTGGGCGCAGACCGCTCTGCATAGTGCTTTGATCTAATTAGAATATCTGTCACAACTAGTGAGGAGATGACTCACTAAGAAGTACTATCATATCCCTTGATCAAGATCAAGATTGACTCGATCGAACCCCACAACTGGTATGAACGGTGAGCAAACTAGAGTCCTTCATATATGACAAAACCCTCGTCATTTTCAATGAATTTGATGTAAATGTAATGAACCTATTCGCCTGGATCAAGGAGATGACTTAGTCGTGACCTATTCTTCGTGTGTATGCTGATCGTACAAACGGATGTTTTTTCTTGAGTAAATTATATTATAATAAATTATAACTATCATCCCTTCACTTACAATTTAAGGAGATGACTTAGATTACCCTTCCCCCCGTGTAACATAATCCGATATTATTTTTTTTGTGTTGTTTGGTCCTAAGAGTCTTCTCTTCACTGATCTGTACGTCATGAAGGGGCTCTCAATTTTTATGATAACTCAGCCAGTCATTTATATGTCACCTTCGCGACAATTCTAGTGACGTGACAGGAATGACACATTGCCCTACCAGTGTCCAGTGTAAGAGAGTAACTGACAGCTCTATAAATATCAGAATGGTTCCGTTTTCTACGCATGTTCGAGATTGCGTGGAGTTCTCTGGGAGCTATCAGACATTTCTAGACTCCACGACCAACGGGTGTATAAGGCTAGCTGTAGGCACTCTAAGAAGTCAGTCGTATCTTATCTTGGATGTGTAACAACCACCCCCCTACCCCCGATGATCGTCTAGAAAAAGCGGCCAGGATCCTACCTCGCTGTGTCGTTTCTTCTTGTAGCCACCCTCGGTTCTCGGATAGGGTATGCAAAAGCTCAGGAGTCAAGAAATACCTGTGTGATCAAAATTACTTCCTTTAAAAATTAAAAAATGAAATGATATCACCTTTCATCCATTTTCAAACTGGATACCAGTTCATTCCTTACAATGAATAAATTACCTTAATTAATTTACTATTAGTTAATTTTACATCTATTTATTCAGACCTTCCAATGCTGTTCCTGCAGCTGGTTTGAAAAGGACCTGCTTGAGTCATCTCAATCATCTTACTCTCTGTTTGCCTTGGCTTTTGTGTGTGAGGGTTGTCGTAAAATTTCCTGACCTGACAATGAATTGAGTTTGATGATTTCACTTTCGTCGGGTGTTTAGATGTTATGAGACTTACGGTGTTGCCTGATTGGGCAAGTTTTACTTCAATTTCAAGCTTGTGATTTGACTGGTTTCTCTGTTTCCTGATTTGACTAAGTCATCAATTTGCAGGTAAGTTTTACCAAGAGAAATTACCAGAACCTACAAGAGACGAAGACAGCATCCCACTGGCCTTCTCCCTCAGGCCACTCTGTTCAAGTGAACATCGGTTTTACGCGACTTACACAATAATAAAAACACTGAAGGCACTCTCGCACTCGCGCAACTGCTGAAAGAAAATACCTTGATCTCTTTGGATCTGAGTTTACCGTAAAAGGCTATGCTCTGACATTACGGAACTCTGTTTGTTTTGTTTTTTGTTTGTTTTGGTTTTATTCCTTCATTTGTTCTTATTAATGTTATAAGTATGCTACTCCAACTTTTGATGTAAACCTCGATTTGTTTGAATGTTGTTGTTTTGCGTTTCTGGGAGGTTTTAGTTGTCAAAGTTCGAAATGAGGTACAAATTGATACTTAACAAACAAACTAGAAACGAAGTTAAACTTCCCTTGGTTAGTGAGGTGACATGTCTTTTGTTTCTGTTCCTACCTTTCTGTTTGTTTTGGCCTTTTGTTTGTTTTTGAGACGTCTCAATTCTTTTTCTGATTGCTTTTACCTAGCACTGTTTGAATGTTTGCAATGACTGAAATGACTTCAAGCAGACCTGTTCTTTCTGATTTTGAGAGAGGGAGATATTTGGCTAACCTGTCGATGAATTGTGAACGACTGTGCCGTCGGAACCGCTTAGGAAGATCTGTTATTATGTTACAAATAAATACAATTTTGCGAGCTTTACTTTTACTTATTACTACGCTTCTGAAATAAATGGAATTAATTATAATTTCTAACTAAGGGATTTTATCAGAGTAAATAAATAAATACGATACACCTGTACGCTTCTGAAATAAAATGAATTAATAATTATAATTTCTTGACTTACGCTTCTGAAATAAAAGGAATAATTATCATTTCTAACTACGGGGATTTTTGTCAGAGTGAATAACTAAATACGATACGATTTATGAAAAACCTGGCAGCATCTCCGGCGGTGTCGGGATGAAGCGATGTTGGTAGCGGCAGTGGCTCGGTTCGAACCTCCTCTTCGTAGACTGGCGAGCGCGGGGCGCGGGACTTCGAGTAAGCGGCCTTGCTTCGCAATTAGGGTGGCTACGTCTCCGATGACGACAGACCTAGGGTGCCGGTGCGGCTCTCAGTACGTGGGCAGCAACTCCGGGATAGCGCAATGTAGGTGGCGGCAGGCGTGCGGCAGGCGGAGGCAGGCGGCAGGCCGAGGCGGGTGGCAGGCGGTGGTAGGCGACAGGCGGTGGCAGGCGGCAGGCTATGGTAGGCGGCAGTGGTAAGGCTCGAACCCGGCGCTGGTCTTCGTGGACTGGCTGGTGCTGGTTAGCGGCTTCAAGGCGTCTCGGCGAGATAGGTAGTAGTAGGAACTTTTAGTGATAGGTAAAACCAGCAGAGAGTATTCTCGATCGCACTGGCTTCGGATTAGAGAGGAGCTGAGCAGAGAGTATTCTCGATCCACCCAAGGGGTTAGAGAAGTTGGAAGTTGGAGTCTTGAAAGTCAAGTGTGTAGTGTGTTCCGAGGCGAGCCAGCGCTGGTGTTTTATACTCACACAACCCTTTGTATCTCTATCCGTCTCTCTTCAATTCCACTGACCGTTTCCCCCGCTACCCTTTTAGGTATCACGCCTGCAGTGCGTGGTGAAGATTCCCTCGTAGCTTTTAACCGTCGTGTAGGTGAAAGTCCAATCCATTGTTGCGGCGGATGAAATAAAGGATTCTGGAATTCTCACTTGCAAATGATTTTTCTTAATTAACGCCGGCTTCTCCTTAAGTTTCACCGATGAGGATTATTTTGAGAAAAAAATGCTTGCCCTGGGGATAGTATATTACAGATGTGAATGAGAGCTGAAGTATCACAGAGAGTATAAGGAAGACATAGAGTAGTCAGTTATTGTAGCTAGTGGTAGTATTTAATAGTTATTGTGAATCAGTGAAGTGTAGACAAGTGTGAAAGAGCATTAGTAGTGTAATGTCTGTGTGGAGATAAGAGAAACAGCTGATTATTTTAAATTTGGAGGTTATTGTTATAAGTTATAGTTATGTTTGAGAATAAAGAATTTTTTAAGACTTTAATTTGATATTAATTAAAGTGAGAGATCCGTAACAATATGAATTCATCAAATTTCCGAGTAACCTTATAAAAGCTTTTTTTTGTAATTGTTATACGAAAACCATGCAAGTAAAGCTAACTATTCGAGAATAAGAAGAGTAGTTACAATAAAATGTACATCAAAAGCATGCTTGCTTCAATTTTGCTATGAAAATTTACAACATGCTGGAGCAAAACATTTTCTTTCACCTTCTTTGGTTGTATGTAAAATATTTTATCACAGTTAACGCTCCAGTAGTTACTAAAATGTAACAGAAGCCCCTGTAAAGTAACTTTTTAGTTGAGAACGTTTCTGTGACGCTTTAACGAAATAGCTGCGGAAGAAAAAAAATACTAGGCACACACACACACACCCACACACATTCAGTCGAATTTTAATTTTCGTAAAAGGATTTAATAAGCCAAATGCAAAGTAGCTGAGTTTTTTCCTAACAAAAACTGGTAGGTGGATGTTTTACGCCCTCCAGTCGTTTCGTAATATATCACCGTGAACGTTTGTTCGTTCCTTCGGCATGGCAGTGTATTCAAAGCTTGAAATCTAATATCAATTTTCCGACGAAATAACCTCTTGTAGGAAAATATCTGATAAATCCATATATCGGAATTGTGTTACTGACTGAACTACTGTCTCCGAAAGTCGAGCTCTTAGCCGGGGCAATGAAAATATCACAAGGAAATATTGTTTTAGCTGACGTAGGTTTACCCAGTTAACTCGACGTCCTGAGGTTGCCTGTCTACGATGTTCCCCTATTATTCTTTCTATCATGAGTTTTAATTGAACCAAGTTCCTCGCTCTGGAAGACCTTTCCGGGCTTATCCGTTCGCTCTAGTTGCTCACTTGACCTAAAAATAAATTACTTCAAGAACTCAAAGGGTCCCTACTAAGCTACACTATAAAACTTTACGTGATAAAAGTGAATGCCGAAAGCACATCATTAATTAGTCTTCGATTTTTTTCGTTTTTCAGGCAACAACAAAACTCAAGAACTTCCTTTGTAGGTATACGGTCAATGAATGCGGGGAGATAAACAGAGTGTTCACTAATTGGTTATTAGCTTCAGCTGCCTCTTTTTAAATCCTTCATTATTATACCTTCCGATTGCAATCAAGATTTTTAACACATTCATTAAATTTCCATTATTCTTGCATATATTAATTCCTTGTTTGTTGAAAGGTGAGTTGATCCATCTTAAGTCACAATGTATTAAAAAATCAAGTTATTTTTAATTGTTAGTTATTATGGATAGGTCAAAGAACAATATTTAGTTATTTTTCGCATCCGGTTCTATTTCCCAAAACGTGTGGAACACAATAATGGTCTATTATATCAGCATTACATCAGTAAAAAAATACTCCACTTTGCATCTCGCTTTATTAAGTCGGCGTCTGTCGTACTTTGTAAGGACGATCGTCCTTACCCATCAGGTCCTTTTTTTCGACGTACGCTGTATAAAGGCTTTCGAAATGGTCCTTGGTAAGTTTTGTCAGTGCTGGAGGACTTCCCTCTCAGCCCAGTTGCGTATTGTTGTTTTGGCAATATCCGATGATATCTGGTCCAATGCTGTCTGGTCCAATAAATTCGGATTCGGCACCTTTCCTGGTCAAAAATGTTTATAATTTTTTTGTTCAAAACAAGTATAAATTAGGTCTTTGATATTTGAAAAGAGCATATTTATGACTTTGTAATGACCAACATATTCAAGAATTTTCTTGAAATTTCAACGTGCGCCACTGTTTTTCATTGTACATCATTCTGAAACTTTTCCAGAGAGAGTGAATCAGTGAGAAGTTATACATTTGCTCCTCTAACAATCTCTACACTCTACATGTACCCCACTATGATATTCCGGGCACGTCAAGGGGTGAGAATTCTACTAGGGAGGATTATGTAATAAAATTTTACTTCTACGCGCTATAATCCAGAGAGGTTATCCGGCATTCGAGTCTCGGGCTAAAGTTCAAGCGTCCAGAGTCTATCCTTTATTTAATTTCTCCACGGCCGGTTTTAACTGTAAATTACTGCAATTAGCAGGACTCCTGATTGGTTTTCTCGGTCGGTCCGGCCAGATGAGACCGGAGCGGCGCTGAGTTACCGGACTCCAGATTCTAGTTCGGTCGGATGGGAAAGAAATAGTCGGAAGCGGGAAATGGAAACGGCTGATAAAATAGTGAAGACGTGTGTGTCCCCCGTTCCCGCATCGCCCGCGCGTCCTGGACGCTCAATCTGCTGCCGCCGGCCTGGCTTCTGGATGTAATGAAGCTTTTTCTCTAGTTCATGATAGGGAAGTTCTAGTCGGAGTTTTTGCTCCTTTATTCGGATGAAGTACTTAACTAATCATTTAGCCAAGTCTACGGGGTTTCAGGCTCAAGTTTTAACGATTTCGGGAATGACTTTTGTTTATTAAATTGAAGTGCGCTGGGAGTTTGCTCTTTTTCTATAATTTGTTTTTTCGCCGTTATACTGCTCCAGGTAAAAAAAATAAAATTACTAATTCAAGTGCAGGGAAAATTTTACTTATTGTAGAAAATATTGACTCAGTCAAATATAAAATTGGTCTGCTGTAAGTTTATATTAAACCACCTGGTAAGTATGACGTTAAATTCAAGAAAGAAGACTTCTTGGTATAATTTTAAGACTCAAATGTCTTGCAACACAAGTCTCTGGTGAAAAAAACAGCTTAACATTTATTTCTTGAACAGAATCTTCTCCTTAATTTTGACGTGAATTGATCTGGGAAATTTGTGTTTGATATATTGGATCTTTTTCAAAGCACCTACATTTGCTTTGTTGTCTTCTTCACTTATAAGAGCAAACGAGATAGGATGTTTCATAAAAATTTTTAAATCAGCTTATCTTGGTACTGAGGAGTGAGTCCAGATATTGTCAGTTTCAGGTCTTCTGGTAAAGAAATCGGATACTCTCCTCAAAATCTCTGAAGTAGCTCGTTCCGGTATCTAAAAATCTCCTCGACATCAGATCCCTCCCAGACATCATACTCGCATTTAGTTTTCTGTCAGCAGATGTTCTTCAGTATTTCTTCAGTTATTTTTGGCACCTGGCACCTTTACCATCATTCTCTTACGTACCTGTCTCTTTGTGGTCAGCTACCAGTGATCATTTTCGTAGTAGGTCTTTTTGACTTTTTCTCTATTGTGAGATTAAAGTGGGATATCTGGTAAACACCTTTGAAGCAGCTTGTCTTGGTATTGAGGAGGGATTCCGGACATTTTCAATTTCAGATCTTTTAGTAAAGAAATGGGATTCTTTCCCCATAATCTCTGAAGCAGCTCGTGTCGGTGTAAGATCTTCTCGACATCAGATCCCTTCCAGAATTCTCGCATTTAAGCTTTCTGTCAGAAGATCTTCTTCAATGCTTCTACCTTTAGCAGTAGTGCTTCAGTTATTTTTGGCACCTGGCACCTTTTAACATCATTCTCTTGTGTACGTGTCACTTTGTGCTCAGCTACCAGTGACCATTTTCGTAGTACGTCTTTTTAACTTCTTCTCGATTATGCGAAAAATATGGGAGCTTATCTTGGTGGTACTGAGGAGGGATTCGGGATAATTTGAGTTTCAGGTCTTTTGGTAAAGAAATGGGATACTCTCCCCAAAATCTCTAGAGCAGCCCGTTTCGGTGTCGAAGTTCTTCTTAAGATCAGATCCCACCATGACATCATACTCACATTTTAAGTTTTCTGCCATAAGATCTTCTTCAGTATTTCTACCCTTAGCAGTAATTCCTCAGTTATTTTTGACACCTGCTACTTTTACCATCATTCTCTTGCGTACCTGTCACTGAGTGCTCAGCTACCTGTAACCATTTTCGTAATAGGTCTTTTTGACTTCTTCACCATTGTGCAAAAAAGGTGGGATATCTACCCAAAACTTTTGAAGCAGCTTGTCTTGGTACTGAGGAGGGATTCAGGACATTAGATCCTTGAATCAAGTGTCCTTTTTACAGGTGTTTTTATTTAGTGCGTACACACTTGGCAATTTAGTAGAAGTGCTTCAGGTCTTTTTGTTAAAATGACTGGTATACTCTCCTCAAAATCCCTGAAGCAGCTCTTTTAGGTATCGAAGGTCTTTTCGATCTCACATTCCACCCAGACATCATACTCGCGCTTAGGCTTCTTGCCTGGTAATCTTCTTCAGTATTTCTGCCCTTACCAGTAATTCTTCAGTTATTTTTGGCACCTGTGACCTTTACCATCATTCTCTTGTGTACCTGTGACTTTGTGCTCAGCTACCTGTGATCATTTTCGTAGTAGGTTTTTTGACTTCTTCACTATTGTGCGAAATAAGTGGGATATCTGCCCAAAATTTGTGAAGCAGCTCCTCTTAGTAGTGAGGAAAGATTCTCTACATCAGATCCCACCCAGGCATCAGAATTATTTTCCCTTTTGCAATTTCCTTCCTGCCAGATAATCTTCTTCAATTTTTACCTCCTTAGAAGTTAGTAGTGCTTGAGTTATTTTTGACACCTGCGACCTCAACCATCATCCTCTTATGTTAGCTACCTCTCACATTGTAATATGTTGATTTGTGCTGTTTCTTTTTGCTAAAGTTGATGATCATTTTCGTGGTAGGTCTTCTTGACTTCTTCACTATTGTGCGAAGAAAAAAACGAGGGATATCTCCCCAAAACTCGTGAAGCGTTTCTCTTGATTTCGAGGAAAAATTTAACTCATTAGAACCCACCCAGCTATAGAATTATACCCTTTTTTGCAATTTTTAAACTTGCTGCCAGGTGATTTTCAATTCTTACACCCTTAACGCTTCAGTTTATTTTTTTAGCTCCTGCGACCCTTACCATCAACCTCTTATTTCACTTTGTAATATTATGTTGATCTGTGATATTTCTTAATAATTTGATAGATCATTTCTGTGGTAGGTCTTCTTGACTTCTTCATTATTGTGCTAAACAAGTTCAAAATTCATGGAGCAGCTCCTCTTGGTACTGAGGAAATATTCTCTCTAATAGAGGACACCCAGTAATCAGAATTATACCTTTTTTGTAATAATTAAACTTGGTGCCAGGTGATCTTTTTTTTTAATTTTTACACCCTTACTGCTTCAGTTTTTTTGGCACCTGCAACCTCATCTTCTTATTTCAGCTATCTGTCACTTTGGAATATGTTGATCTCTGAAATTTATTTATGATAGATTTGATAGATAGTTTTGGTAGTAAGTATTCTTGACTTCTTCACTATTGTACGAAAAAAGTGGGGTACTTACCCAAAACTCGTGGAGCAGCTCCTCTTGGTACGGAGGAAAGATTCTCCATTTCAGAGGCCACCCAGCCACAAGAATTATTTACTGTTTTGAAATTATAATTTATTATTGCAAATGATCTTCTTCAATTTTTACACCCTTGGCAGTAGGTAGTGCTTTAGTTATTTTTGGTACCTGCGACCTTTACAATCATCCTTTTAGGTCAGTTTAAATACTACTTTAAATGCTACTTGTCACTTTTAAATATGTTGATCTGTGAAATATTTTTGTAGCAAGTCTTCTTGACTTCTTCACCATTGTGCAAAAGAGTTAGGGATATCTCCCCAAAAGTTGTGAAGCAGCTCCCCTTGGTACTGAGACAAGATTCTCCACATCAGAGACCAACGAGTTATCAGAATTATTTTCTCTTTTGCAATTGAGCTTGCCGAGAGGTGATCTTTTTCAATTGTTACCCCCTTGGCAGTAGTTCTTCATATATTTTTGGCACCTGCAACATTCCGATTACCCTCTCCTGTCTGTTACACATAATTTGGAGTGTGCTGATCTGGCAAACTTCTGTTTGATGAGAGCATATCTTCGTGACTTATTTATAAATATGCCTGATAAATGTGGGATATGCTTTCCAAAATCCGTGAAGCAGCATCTTGGTACTGAAGAGGGACTTTGTGCATTAAGTTCTACCCAGACAGTTACCCTTTAGTAGCTGCCCGGTGAACTTCTTTGTTTACCCCCTTAGCAGTAGTGCTTCAGATATTTTTCATCCTCTTTCATCTATTACCCATTTTAACTGTGAAGAAGAATTTGGATCCTGAGAGTTTGTTTCGTTTATCGCTAATTGCAAGACTCTCTTTGATTTGTGTCGGGGGATTACATGTAGACATGGATTCGCATCTACAGATTCGATGGTCATTAGTGGAGCCGGGACTAAGAGCAGGGAGGGATTCCTTTGGAATCAACACCTTCAGAGAAACTGAAGACTATGCAGCTCTGCGTGTGGTTACTTTCATAGTCGGTCTTGTAATGGGGCTGCGTTCAAATTTTGGCGCAGCTGATTTGGATGCTTTAATATGTTTCCATGATTAACAGAAACTGTTATGCTTGATGGTTCTATCTTTATCCTAAATAATAATTGTAGAATTGCGAATGATCTGATAATGGGTATATTGAAATAGTAACGACTATTTCCCTCATTCCAAACTCCGACGGACGTTTATCCCATCTCAAGAGACGGCTTGTATTTATATAAAGAGACTATGTCTTCAGGGACTTTCACGCGAGCCTTCGATGGGATCGATGTCACGGGTCATGAAGCTCGGATTTAATGACCGCCGTAATGGAGCGTAAAAACACACTTAACCCGGCCAGGATACGTGCGGGAGCCGGGAGCACGTATCGCGAAACCGGGAATCTCCAACCTCACATAGGGCTGGGGCTACTCTGGAACATCGATAATTGGGGTCTTTTGTTCTTACACTTGACTTTTCACGTGATATGTTGTGCTGTGTGAGGATATCTGTATACTGGGTGTCGATGCGTCGTAAATTTTCGCCTGTCTGCACCTGGTCGGTATAATTCGTTAAGGGACAATCATAATTATGTTTTAATCGGAAGAGAGGATTCCAAACCCATTTCGGCATATATTTTACAAATTCCATCGACCTAATCCGGACACGCATGAAGGGATAGAGGGATAGAGTAGCTGGAAAGCTGGAAATTTTGCTTGGATGTTGGTATGAATAATATCTCAACTCCGATCACTGTATGAGCGAACTGGCTTTATGTAAGACGACAAAACCCCAGCATACATTATAGATGTCCCTCGGGAAACGACCGCGGATAAATTCGTGTAAATAAAATGATCCCATGTTATGAAACGTAGGTAACGCTTTTAGTCGATCTTTCGATATGTCGAGGGTAATGTGTTTAGGTCTGTATTTCAGTTGATGGAGTTATAAAAAATTTGAGGAGAGAGATTTTTTTTCTTTATTCAATAAAGCCTTACGACACGCGATATCTGCTTTTTTGGTTGTATTTTACTTCACTTGTTTGGAAAATCCAGGTTTTCCACGATTTATTCCAGATGGAAAAGGTCTCGCTTTTTTTTGTCTTTAATTAATTCAACGCTTTACATCAAGAATTTTTTTCAAACATTTTGTTCGTGAATGAACCACTAATTGCGTGTAAAGAAAATTTGATCCAGTTAACGAATGGTTGAATTACAAATTAAAATTCGATACAATGAAATTTGGATAAGTGTGTACTTAAGTATGCATTGCTGCGTACTGCAGTAATTTATTTATTAGTTAAACCACCTCTTACTCCCAATAAAATTAGCACACTAGCGCTTCACTTTCATTCATCATTTTACCTCTTCAAGCGAAACTTATAACGCTTGCAGCAGAATCCCCTCAAAGAATATCTCATTCTAAAACTTTCCAGTTAGGATATTACTTCCCGGATGACCATCACGCTTAGTATAGCTAACAGAGTTAATCAGGAAATTAGGTGGTAATACAATTATATCCCGTCTTTGCTCCAGTGTGCTTCGGTGTGATAGGGATGAAAAGGGGAAAATTAAAAAACCCCAAGTCCAGACCAGTCGCTAGGTAATTGTTATTACCTCAACAAAATTATCTAACATGACGGAACGGCTATTCCAGTAAGAGCCAATTGTGTGTGGTAGGAAGTACCCAATCGGTGTAATGTGGTAGGTAAGAGCAATTAGAAAAGCTTATCAATTATTATAACAAGAGTCTTGAAATTAAATCTTATTAAAGTGAATTGCTCTTATGCATTCAGATGTACCTCTTCATGATCATGAATAAACTTAAATACGAGAAACGGTAATCATACTACTAACAATAATTGCAACAGAATTAACTCTGGGAATTCCCTCTCATTATGATAATTGAACATTTAAAAGAAGAATTTAAGGAAAGAAAATTATTATAAATGGACGTCTGGAAGAATTAATATCTAAGCTGAACGCAGCCAGACGTCACCGCGCATGTGTATTATACTTCATGGTCGACAATTTTTGAGTGGTAAGAACTATTTAAAGCAGGTCGAGTCATCGGATGATGCTTTTGGTCAAGGACGTCCATTATTAAAAAAAAAACAGCATAATCAAACAAATTTTCACTGTTGGCAAAGCATAAGCTCCAGTATGCATGAGTGTCATTAAGAATCTGAACAAGGATCAGTGCAGTGGCTTGTCGAAGACGTCAGCTTGCTCAAGAAATTCAAAGTTACCTTATCGGTGGGAAAAATCATGACAACCACTTTTTTAACCGATTTTAGGGACGGTATGTAGCTGAGAATGTTCCCATATTGATATTGTAACGAAATCCAAGACTTTCGTTGGTAATTATTATTTATTTCATTATTTGAGGGGTTTATCAAGAGTGATACAGTTTTTGCGACAGTGATTAGCAGGTTATCTCCGCCAGCACCGACTATATAAAGAGAGCCAAATGAAGAGCTGACCAGAGAGGATCCGAGGTACTGACTCGAGAACCACTCTCCCTCCCTGTGAATTGAGCTCGGAGGTCACCCAGGGGCATGTATTGAATGCACCCTGTCCCATTTACATAGCCGGCTACAGTAGGTCGATGAAATGAGTCGAACCTAACTGTAACCGGACATCGGCAGACCGACCAGAGTGGAGTGAGCTCTGGACGGCAACCGATTCAGTATAGGGAATCAGTCGGCGCTACGTTGAAGTACCGGCTAATCTCTTCAGTCCCTATCCGGCCTGTATTGAGGGCCTGATTCGGTAACAGCCGTCCCGATGTGGTATTGAGGCATCGGGAACGGAGTTTGTTTCAGATAGCCTCGCCGCCGGAGAATGTTTCTCCCAGACTCCGTTCCGGCGCGTGTTCCGGAGACTACAGCAGCCAACACGCACTGTGCGACGGTGAGCGGGTGACTGGCGTTGAGGAAGCCAGCCGCGAACCGTTCTGTCGGTCGGCCAATCAGCATTAGTACGCGCCCCGACGCAGATATCTACCACCAATTAAACGGACTGTGGAGGACGAGAGCCGGCCCATTGGATACAGTGGTTATCAGTATTAGCAAGACAAATATAGACACGTGTAAATAGAATACTTGTAAATAAAGATTTGTAATTTTTAATTGACTTGTCGCGGGTACAAAGGGGCAGACATCCATCCCTGGGAAATCACCTCTACCCAACAGAAAATCCCGTTACAATATGGTACATCTTCGCATCTTGCTCTTTGGTGCCAAGTAACAATGCATCAGCCCAAAAGTCAACACTTCGCAGACTGGGTTACCGACTACAGCTTCGAATAAATCATCCATACAACTCAATGATTCCCAAGCCCACTGGCAACTAACTCTTAGGCGCTTTCAGTAATGTGGGGAACAAGTCAACCATACGACCAAGATCATGGGGATTGGTACCATTTGTGACTACCACCACTACCACTACCACCACCACCACCACTACGGCAAACAAACCTTTTGTAAAATAATTATGACACAAATAGATGACTCCTGAGGTACATCACTCCTTTTTCGTTGCCCTTTCGATGGGAAAAATCATTACAGCCATTTTTTCTTAAAACAGATTTTTGGGACGGTATTTCGTTGAGAACTTTGTTGGTTTACTGACTAAGGCTTCGAAGAAATCATCCATTCTATTTTGTAGCCTTGATTAAGAACCCAGTGGTTTTCAACGTCCACTAACAACTGACTCCAAGGCGCTTCCAGTATGTGGCGACAAGTAAACGTTTAAGCCTTGTCCAGACAGAGGCAACAATCAGCAACTTTTGTCATTGATGACTAGTTTCTAGAAACAAAGTTGCCGCTTGTTGTCGAGTATTTCTAGTTGCTCATGTCGCGATGACCAATGTTTCTTTGTGTCGCGTATTTTGCTTGCCGAGCGGTAACTTCAAAGGAAATAGAGAAACAGACGTCGACAAGACGCGACTTGCTACTTTTGTTTCTTTTGTGTGGACAGTTTGTGTACTTGCAGTTACTAGTCGATTTCGCTCAATCGCATAATCGTCTCGTACACATTGTGTAGTTAATAAAGCTCACGTGGTGGAATATAGTTTAACAATATGGCCTTGTGGACTTGCCTTGAGACTTATTCCTCCTCCGTGCGCTCTTTCTTGTAAATAAGGCTGTACCCAACACTTTTTGCGCTTGCGTTTCTTTTTGCTTAACACAACGAAAGCTGCTGCAGCTATTAATACATCACTCTCATTCCGCATTGTTAAAACATGTATTGACAATTATTTGTCCCTTTTGTGTAGACACTAAGTAACCGATATTTGCGACACGTTTCAAAAACCTGGAAACTTCATAAAAAGCTGTTTCGTGTATGTGTACACTTGGTTTCCTATTTCTGCGACAAACTTCGACTAAGTTGACAATGATGTCGCCCTATGTTGCCTCTGTCTAGACGCTCCTTTACGATTAGAATCATGAGATTTTGTGACTACCAACACTACCACAACTACTAGGTCAAACCTCTGGCAAAATATGCCACAAATAAGCACAACGACCCCTGATGTATATCACACCTGTAATCGGACTCAGGGTAGTGATAGCGACGCCAGGGGCAATGGACTGTGAGTAACCGAGTGGATAATGTACCACTCGTACGCAAAAGGTACACAAAAGTACTATGGCGCCGATCGAGGGGGTGTTACTACGACCCTGGCAAACCATTTTGTATGTAGCATGCTGCGTCGTAGAGGGCGATGGCGCTGTAGCTTTGTCCCCCCCCCTACTGGTGGGGCCAAAATGGGAGAGCAAGAAACAACATCGTGACAATGATGTGAGCTCTTGCAATCAACTTCTTGCAGCTGCGTTTTATAGAAGAACTTCTGAAAAAAAAACAGGTTTAATCGGCTTTAGAAGAAGACGAGACATTTGACCTGATCTGAACCCATGCGTCAAAGAAAACCTTGGTAGCTGTCTGGTAAATATTGTCAAAGGGCCGAAGACGAAATTTCTTATTAACAAAGGACTGTTTGGAAACTTTTCAGTGTTAGGTAAATAAATACCTACTTTCGTGGTAATTGGAAACTAAAAAGAAGAACCCACTGATAGTTCCTAGTTTGTAATGAAAAGAAAAATGAATTTGTGACAACTGTAAGTAGTGGTCTTTCGTTTTCTATGTCTATCAATAAATTTCAATGAAAAGTGGACAAAGGAACACCGAGCAGGGATTTCTGCGCAAATTTAGGAGAGGTACAATGAGTGGAAAGCTGTGTTCTAAATATTTAAAGTAAAACCCACCCTCCGAGCGACAATTCAGTCGAGAAGTCCTGTATGAAAGTATTATGTTCAATTTTCGAGACAGGAGTCGGTATATTTGCGGAAAACAACTTTCTATGTAATTAATGATATGAATGCACTTATGAAAGCACTTTATATTTGCAAAATAATTAGACTGCGGTTAATTTGAGGAACATTTCAAAACTTAATGGAAATGTACGTTGCACAGGTGCACGCTTGTAGAAAGTTCTATTTCGCAGTAATTTGATTAATTTAGAAACACTAATTTGTTTAAAATAAAAGTTGGCTGTGAGGTAAAAACAGAGAGTTTAAATTACCTACTATAGGGCTTCAAAAACTCGATTTAATTATTATTAAAAGCTCGGACTGCTATAAATATAATCACAGGTACTCGTTTACATGCCTAAATTTCATGCCAGATATTAAGGCTCATATTTCAGGGACTTTCTGTAGTTTTTTCTTCACTACTTGAAGAAAAATAATCACTTCATTTCCAATTTCTAACCGAAGGCTGGAGGCTTCAGCATTCGCTGATTGCCTGCCTTTATACGTACGGCGAATTTTTCCTTAGATTTGGAAAACTTGAAAGCTTATTTCGTCCCTTGATTCAGACAATAGTTCGTCATTTGTGCCGATTCGTACGATTCAGGGCAGATTCTCTTGTAGATTGTCTTTGACTCGGTTTGTATAGAGTTCAGACTAGAACTATTGAATCAGTGGAATTGAGAAATCCCCAGTTTCAAATAATTAGATTATCGAGCTTCTGATGGCGTACTATTTGATTATCATTATTTTTTGTCTAAGGGAAGATAATTCGATCATCATAGATAATTATACAGGGTGTTTGATGTATATGTAATTAATTTTTTTAGACGATGGATCTTCTATACATTTTGCCCAAAATCCTCAGTTAAATTTAACTCAAAGGGCATCACGTTCCATCTTTTTTCCTCGTAATGAGATCTTTTCTTTCTGCATAACCCTTCTCTAGACATACGTTTTACTTAGCTATTCGATCTACTGATTATTTAATCGAAAACAGAGCTCGATATTCTAAGTACGGTCGCTGGAAAAGAGAGGTCGCTAGCTGTTTCAATCTCGTAAATAACAAAAGTTATATTTGCGCTTATTGCTTTACCGCCGTTAGGTCGTTACAATCTAACGATTATTTTATATTACTGCTAGCGCCATCTCTCGTTAAATCAACCTATCTCTAGTTCCCTGAGTAGAGTGAAATAAAATCACATATTAAAGCCTGTAATATCACCATTATTACAGATCTCTATATCAATATCAAGCCTATACCTGTGAATCATATACGAGAATGGCGGAGATTTTACACTAGATTTATGATTCATTTTTCATTTTATCTTGTAGAAAAGAGCGTCATAGACGTGAATTACCTACCTTTCCTCCCCCTTCGGTTTAGTATTTTTCCGAAATGTTGGACGCTTGTGGTCAGGTATGCTGTAGGTGATTTACAACGATGAAAAATGCTTTTCCTTGATTTCGGCCAATCTAGTACGCTCTTCTTAGACTATCTGCGAGACAGGCTATTTCTGGCCCAATCGGGGTGCCACAAGGTTCGGTGCTTGGACAACTGCTGTTTGTATGGTAGGCGGCCAACTTGAAAACGACTTATCTTGGGGTAGTTTTATATTTATGCAGGTCTTTAAGCTTTTTAATTGCTCTATGCATTCGAAATTAGAGAATTCGTCCCGGACTCCGTACGTCGATCTCGTCTTTACCAGAACTGTAAATTTCTAAAATTTCTGCTTTAAAGCATGCAAAAAGGACCTAATTATGATTTTTTTCACTCTTAAGCAACCATATTATTGTAACATCCACTCTCCCGTCATTCAGTGGCTTCTGTTGAGGTTTACCGTAAATAAATTCACTGACGTCACAGCAAGTACAAATCGGCAGTGCCTTCACGCCGAGGGCAAAAATTTTTCAATGTTCAAGGTCAATCAATTTCCCAATAGTTGAACATTCCCACGGGCAACTATATTGTAACGCCCACTTCTCTCACTACTTATTTGTAAACAAGAAAAAAAATGTTTCCAGTCTTTTTATATACAGGGTCCTGCAACAGTGCGTCCGTCTTTCCTAGCGCCTTTCCCGTGGTGGATAAAAAAAAATGTTTCCTACAAAAAATTATTGGTTTGGAAATCTTCATGCCATAAAATTGTTTTACACTATACAGGGTGTCCCATTTTTGAGGTATTCCAACAACAAACATTTTTTTAAATGGAAAGCCCTGTATTTATTCTATTTTTTCGATGTCATTTTTTACCATCTACATTGTTGTCTATTTACTATTTGATTATATTACAGTGTTGCCAACTTACAAATGTTTTCCCAAAATTCTTGTATAAAATAAGCTGAAGTTTAAAAAATGGTAGCGACCCCGTTTTTCAGAAGGTAAAAATTATTCTTAGCAATAACTTCAGTGCGGTTACTAAGCAACATTGTGATAATGAGAAATATGAATTTAGTAAAATAGGGTGTTCAGAAAAAAATGCCAAACTTTGCAAACTTCAAAGTACTTTAACTATTTTTTTTCAAATGGAATGCCCCTATTTTTATATCACCATTGGATAGGCCTTTTTCTTCTCTTCAATTTAATGGTGCATGTCGTATGTCTAAACCCCATAGTTATTGACATGATCAATATTTGCCACAAAAGTTACCATTTAATTACATTTCTAGCACCGAAGTAGGCCGCAATGAAGCAAAACAACTGTCAAAATGTAAGTATCCAAGTCTCAATGTGACATCTAATGAAGTTAAGAATAAAAACCGATAATACATAATATGTAAAAAAGATTAATTATTATTTCATTCAAAAACATGCAAATGTAACAAAATCGAACATACAAATGAAAAACTATTATAATAAATGTTCAAAATGTCTCCCATTTTCATTCAGGCACAAATCAATTCTCTGCTGAAAAGACCTTTGCACTCTTCCTAGCATTTCAGGTGAAATGCTTGCAAAAGCTTCCACAATTCTTTGTTGCATATTGATTAGTGTCGTCGGCGGTTCGTTAAAAACAATTCCCTTCACGTATCCCCACAAGAAAAAATCAATTTTTGTCAGATCCGGAGATCTAGCAGGCCATCTGATGGGTCCATTTCTACCAATCCACTGGTTGGGGAAAATTCAATTCACACTGACACTTGGATACTTACAGTTTGACAGTTGTTTTGCTTCATTCGGTGCCTACTTCGGTGCATAGAAATGTAATTAAATGGTAACTTTTGTGGAAAATATTGATCATGTCAATAACTATGGGGTTTAGACATACGACATGCACCATTAAATTGAAGAGAAGAAAAAGGCCTATCCAATGGTGATATAAAAATAGGGGCATTCTATTTGAAAAAAAATAGTTAAAGTACTTTGAAGTTTGCAAAGTTTGGCATTTTTTTCTGAACACCCTATTTTACTAAGTTCATATTTCTCATTATCACAATGTTGCTTAGTAACCGCACTGAAGTTATTGCTAAGAATAATTTTTACCTTCTGAAAAACGGGGTCGCTACCACTTTTTAAACTTCAGCTTGTTTTATACAAGAATTTTGGGAAAACATTTGTAAGTCGGCAACACTGTAATATAATCAAATAGTAAATAGACAACAATGTAGATGGTAAAAAATGACATCGAAAAAATAGAATAAATACAGGGCTTTCCATTTAAAAAAATGTTTGTTGTTGGAATACCTCAAAAATGGGACACCCTGTATAGTGTAAAACAATTTTATGGCATGAAGATTTCCAAACCAATAATTTTTTGTAGGAAACATTTTTTTTTATCCACCACGGGAAAGGCGCTAGGAAAGACGGACGCACTGTTGCAGGACCCTGTATTTGCAATCTCTTCGGTTTTTAATTGTTACTCGGGAATAAATGTGCAACAAAACAATAAACCAGGTTGTGGTGCTTCCCCGCCCTCCCTAGCCGTCGGCGCCCCTAGGCAACTGCCTATATTGCCTTAGGAATGGGTAACCTGCCCTGATTGCAGGTGGAGTTAACTCATTAATTGCGTTTCCTCAGTGCAGATGCTTCATTGGATAAATTTTCAGAAGAAGGGCAAACATCTCTTTTTTCTTGTCGTTATATTGGCGCCATCTTTGTTCCCTGCCTTTGGGAGACGAGGCTGATCCCCGTAGAACATTTTTGCATTTATCTACCTTTACACAGTTACAGATCAAATAACGGCACATGAGAGTCTTTGCTTTAAAAAAAATCAACGGGATTACAACAAAGCATGGAAAACTCGCTGAGCTCCCTCATATTTAATGTAGTACCTGCGGCCTCGGGCCCTGAAGCGTCAGAATTGATTTCTGCCTATTTTCAGAGCAATTTTGCGCATTGTATCGTTGTTTTGTATTTCCTCTCTGGTTAATTGCTGGTAATTGTAATAAAAAATTATCCTGAATGGCAGGGATTGTAAATAAATAAGTAAATTAATAATAAATAAAACTGAAAATGTCAACGCCTAGGTAAAACTTCCACGGGCTACAACGACGAGCAACATCGACTGGAAACTTCGTTCTCCGCTGGAGTTACTTGATAAATATTTTAAAATTTCATTGTTAAGACCCTAAAAACTGACGTCGTTAAAGCAGCAATAACCATTAGCATGCACCAGCCATTTCAGCGACAATATCGTCGTCTTTCACCCCACTGAACTCTAGGATTGTGTGAAACAGTCCGGGTAATGCCGGCTTGTATGTCCTGGCAAGCTATCGAAGTTGTTAAGTAAAACTGATCGGCACTTAAGAAATTCGTAACATCGTCAAGGAAACTGCTAGATATTACTGGGAGGAAGTGTGCATTATCATAAGGTTCGAAGCTTCAAACTTTTACTACATTTAAGTGTGTAATGAGGTTAAATAGTATAAGATTGAGATAGATTCCAAAATATTGGCAAGAAGTTGTGTATTCAATTGACACCGATTTGTCCTTAAATGTCTTCAAGAATTTCAAAATGCCGTCCCGTCTCCGTAAAATGAATGGGCTACATTATACCGTGAAGACCCAACTTACTGTGATGTATCGGGAGTGAGATAAATTTATATGGTTGCACTTACGGGGATTTCGTTGATTTCCCAGTCTTCAAGTCTCCAGCTTGAATGATTCCTGAAATTCTTGAGGAAAATAGATGATCATTCAATATTTGGTTCCGCATATTTTTGGTTCTTTCATATTTTTTTCTTATTAGGATCCTCACGTTCATGACAACGATTTCCCGTTACAAATAACTTGATTACTTAACTGAGAGCCGTAATTGTCTACAAAGATGCTTATTTTATTATTATTATTATTATCAGGTATTCATTAATTAACACATTAATTCCGTAGATATGTGACAAATAATCAGAAACTGTGTTTCTCGCACGTGAGTATCTCAAAGTAACAGTTATTTTAGATCAGTCGCTACTCCCTTATTCGGTTCTCCCATATCTAGTCTCAACTAATTGAAACGGATCAAATGTAAACAATATCACATTTTTGGCTTTATTGATTTTTGAAAGCCGTTCTTTTTTAAAAGGAAAGGTTAATAAATAATCAAGAAGACAAATTTTCACTAGACAAAGAAAGCATTTAATTTATATTGTTCAAATGAATCAAAAACGCTCAAGTAAGAGTAAAAAACTGCTAAGTTATTTTCGCAATAGGAGCTTCATGGAATTTAGATGTTATTCTCTTTAGATCTGTCTGTGGAACCCGAAAGAATTACTTCTAGCTATTCATCGAACTCGGTGCTTGGATGGAATATTTCAGTAGGAACATGTTTACAAGCTTCTCAGAAAAGGTGCTCACTTTTGTCCTCATCCAGTGATATAGCAGTGAAAGTATCCCTTCTCCGAAACATTCCTGGTATGTAAAATTTTTGTCAATAGTTTTCCCGAAACTAACACTTTGTACTAAAACTTTTTTGCAGGCTTAGCGCTTTTTTCAAATATCATGTAGGTCAGTTCCCAGAGTTACAGAACAAATATTTGTTGGTTTGAACACTTCTGCAATACTCGACTTAGTGAAAGAGATCTGTGATAATAGACTTATCAGTCGTAATACTCATAATACACTATTAATACCGTAGCCAGACAGATTCTGCAAGCTTGAATGGGATTTCTTTCTAATGCATTTACATCGAGGACTCGATATTTTTTGTGAGACTGTTAACGAAGAGAAGTCAAATAATCTAGAGGAGAACCCCTAGGCGAACTGTTACAAAAAGCCTCTAGTGGAGTGAGATCCCGCGTAATAAAACCAAGAGCTGTCAGTTTTAAAGAGTGGATTAAGTTCATTTTCGAACACCCTTTATTGCAGATAAATTTAGGTACGTGAAATATCAAATGGAAATGTTTTTCATCAAAACTATTTTTAAATTTCCGCCCTGTCACTTTCCGCCTACACATAATAATAAATAATTACATGCGGCTAATTGGTGAATAGTTAATTCGCCATCACCGAGTCTTATAAATAATTTAAACAATTCCCACAGAGTCGTTGTTTATGTAATATGTATCGCCTTGCGGTGGGTAGAGTGATCCAAAATGAGGAATTGGAGTTCCCTAATGAAAACTTGTCAGAGGATTAAATAATTAAAATCAGTTTAGTTAAACAGGAGGGCCTTAGAAGAGACCTTGCATGAAACAAGCCTGCTGCCTGTTTAGTTACCTCAGTTTGAGCAGCGAACATTGCCGAAAATATTCGCTTTCCACGATTTTTTTTTGTAGCTCTTCATGGCCTCTCACAGTCTGCATAAAAGTTACCAACGTCGATTTAACCTTTTTTACTCCCACTTCTATCTTTCTTTATCTTTTGTTCTTATTCGTCGCATGGTCGTGTAAAGGTCGCATGTTGCCTACATTTTTTTTGCTGCAAATCGATTCATGTTCAGATCACTTCGTTTGGAGGATAATTTGCAACTGCGAACAATGGGTGGGCTTTAGGGAGGGGTGGCCTTGACAACAATAGTAGAAGAGGAAAAAAGAGGTAGAAAAAAGAGGATTCAGTAAGGATACGTTTATAAACAAAATCCAGGTCTAAACGTGTAAAACTGTCTGCACTCACCCAAAAAAAAACAGAGAAGAATGTGTAATCCGACCTTCTCAATAGATGAAAGGTCATTTAGAACCTTTGAGAGATTCCGGTTCCGAGCGTAGTACTATACAACCTCGGAAGGGTGACTTTCCAAGTGTTGAAGTGACTCGGTGGCTGGCAAAATCAGGGTCCTACAAGCGAACCTACAACACAGTAAAATGGCATTAGCTGCCCTTGCTGTGGCAATGATAGAATTTTGATGTGACCCTGATTCAAGAACCCTGTATCAATAAAGGTAATATAATAGGAGTGGGGGACGTGGAAGATTCGCTTAATCCACCAGAACCTGCATATTAGCCAAGAGAGGCCTTAAAATACTTCCGCTAATGAATCTCTCTTCCAGCGACGTAATGGTAGCAGAAATCAGGACAGGCAGTATGCCGAGGGAGATAGGGAGATAGTGGTGAGAATGCCCTGGTGGAACGGGAACTTAGAGAAAAGCAAAAAGAGAGTCATGGAGAAAGCACTGTGAGGACATAGAAGGACCTCAAGAATATGCTAGACTCCATAAAATATCCTCCAAACAGCCCCAGAACTCCATTCCCATCCAGAAGACAGAGAGTGGCAAATAGACAGAAACAGGAGAGGACACAATGGACCCTGATAGGGAACTACTCCGGGTCCATTTTCCATGATCTCGAGTCACCGATTTATCTCCACAAGACTGCCTAAATGAAGAACTGGCATCCTCAAAAAGGATGGATGGAGAGAGCTAGCAGGTTGTGAAATCGGTGATAGACGAGAAGGAAACAAATAGGCGATCAACTCCTTTGAACCTTACAAATCGCCAGGTATGGATGACGACAACTGAAGAACTACTATCACTGAGTCGAAATCAGTTGCTCATCGCAGTGGGATTACTGACGGGACATAATTCCCCTAAAAGAACACTTAAATAAAATAAAAGGCCTAAGAGACAGCTAAACGTGTTCTGTGCGAATGCGACAGACGGACAAAATGGATGACATGAAGCAAAGGGGGTAAGCACAATAAGCCAATGAGGTTGAAGTGCTTCCGGTGATCCTGAATCAGACGGCCCTTGAAAGGAAAAAAATACAATTTATGGAACAAATTTGCAAAAATAGCATAGCACATCTCGTTTTTTTCGATCATTCTCACAACGTCGACATGATGCTTCAACCTTCAACAAGGAATGTTTTAGAAGTGGCCCTGACCAGATTGTTCTATTCTATACTTGAAGATTTCGCCTTTTAAGTCGGGAGTTTGCGCTTTCTCGTGTTTCAATACTTCGCCAGCCAATATTCGGCTTAGATATTATTTTCAAGTTACTTTATCTCATTTTTTGAAGTCATTAACATTTCCTAGATATGAAAAAAGGATAAACTTACTCTTAGGCCACATTTCTCTTGAATCGATTGGTACAGTACGCCACTGGAGGTCAGTCGTCTGCAGCAATAGCATTAAGCTTGTAGATTGTAAAATTGCAATACTGGGGCAGCTTAACTGGAATTTACCTACAAACTTTGTCCTTTCTATGTTTGACTTGAAGCAATATTTACTCATGCTTGGATGCATTTATAAAATCAGAAGCGACAAAACGGATTTATACGCCAACTTAGAAGACATAAAACTCAAACAAATAAATGCGGAAACGGGAAAAAAACACAAAACTCCAAAACTGTCGGAATAATCTCAATTGATTGTACAACAAACAACAACTTACATTTATTGCTTCGGGCTGGCTTTGGGCCGTAGGGAAAGTTTCATCCTAAGTAGGCAGTTCCGATGCGATCCGACTGGAGTCCAGGACCTCCGGAGTAGTCCGGATGGGATTTAAAGTGTAGTATATGTGTTATTGTATTAATCCTACGCCTACGATCCTCGCTACTCCTGTTTAATGTGCTGAAAAGCTTCCGGAGTGTATGGCCAATAAAAAAGCACATAACTTGACAATTAGATTCATGTGCATTGTCGGACCCGACACAATGGAACAGGCGGCTTTTAGGGGCTCCGCTACTGAAATTATACGCATTGGGGCGGATTAGCTAAATGGGAACGGAAATTGGACAAGCCTAGTTAAAGTCTGTCAGTGCAATTTTACGCACGCTGCCGATATTACGTTATAACGTCACGTCAAAGTTGAAAAAAATTTAAACTACATTATCAACAGAGTTGCAATACTCTGCCGAGCTTAGGCCGAGATATCCCCGGCGTAATGAACCGTCCCGAACCGCTCTGACTGTTGGCGAACTTGACAGCCGGAAGTTCCGAGGTGGCCATGATTTATCGCAACCCTTTTTAATTACTAGTCAAGCCCGTCCGCCATGAGAATATGGCTTATTCTATTCGTAAACAAGGCAGATTTATGTGGAGTCCTCTGGGAGATACCGGTGTGCAGATAACGCCCGGGCATATCGCGTCAGCAGCGATCACGTCCCTCTTTAGAACAGCTGAAGGGAGACGCACCGTTACTACTATATACGGAATTATATCGACGTTAGTGATGTCATGTCCTGTATAAATCACCTGAGCACTTAAGATATGTCTGGTTAGATTTTTCCCTCAAATCAGCCATCGTTTAACACTCCACGAACTTTTGTTGTATACTGCTATGATGTAACCTTTGGGGATAATGTGAAAATATATTTACGATCCACTCTTCATGGAAACTTGACAGGATGACGAGTGTGTGTTTAACCATCGATAATTGTACAGAAATGTCATATCTAACAGAAGGCACCTGAACGAGTAAAAAGATTAGCTTCAAGAAGGATTAACTAGAACTACCGCTTCTCACTTCTGATATGCCTCCTCTTACCGTTCGAGTGTTGTTCGGTAGTGTGGTCACTTTTCACTTGCGTCTTGTATATTGAGCCCTTCAGTGATCCACTTCTTATTGCGTGGATCTTCTTGTAGCCCCTGTGTAGATTTGAGGTACCGATGGGCTCCGATTCTTACATCTGTTGTCTAGTTGGTTGAGCTGATAATTTTTTTCCAATATTTTCCTTTCAGGTGGGTACTCCTCTCTAGTTCTCCATTCAAACTCACCGTAACGGCGAATAGCGTTGAGACGGGTGCCTAGCCTCTTGACACCAGTTTTTGTAGACTCACCTTCTTTCTGGCTGTCAAGGGGTTGGACCGCTATCAAGTGGGCCGAGCGGTTTGCCAATGATAGTGGTCAGAGAGGTGTGAGGCACGTAGATTCGGGGGCTGCTAAGAGTAGAGCCCTCTTTATGGTGAAATTCAGTGTTAGGGTGGTCAAGGGTGATAAATATGAACACTAAGTTATAATTAAAATTATTTACTAAAATAAAAATAAAATAAAAATATACTAAAAATATACTAAAATATACTAAAAATATACTAAAAAAATATATACCATTCATGGCGAATGGTCAATGAAACATTAAAGAGGGGTAATAGAAGTAATGCTGTCTCTGAGATACTTTACGATGGCAACACTGTCGTGGAAAAAAACAGAATGGCAGATATTTTTGCAAATCAGTTCGCTAACAGTACAGCTGACATCATCGGGGATTATTTCGGTTTTAACATGAGCTTACCATGCACCGTGACCCCGAGCATTGTGAATTCGATTTTTTTTGTGCCAATAACTGTTGGGGAGGTAGTGGATGTGATGAATACGATTAAGAATAAACATTCATGTGGCCAGGATGGCTATACCATTAGTATGATAAAGGATATCATTGATTACATAAAATCACCCCTTTCTATTTTATTCAATAGATCAGTAGAGTCAGGTTATTTCCCTGTTGAACTTAAGACTGCAATTATAACACCTATCTTTAAAAAGGGTGATTCCCGAGAGCCTGATAATTATAGACCAATTTCCATTTTGAGTTCCTTTTCTAAGATATTTGAAAAAGCCATGTATAACAGAATTATATCATTTTTCAGGGACAACAGCATATTGTCTTCTGCGCAACACGGGTTCTTGGAGGGAAAATCCTCCGAGACCGCATTTTTTCAGCTTTTAAATTATGTTCACAAGAATCTGGATTCTCAGAAGTATACGGTGATGATTTGCTTTGATTTCACTAAAGCATTTGACAGTGTATGCTGGAGTATACTCAGCAGGAAGCTCTCTGCAGTTGGTATACGAGGATGCGTTCTCGATTGGCTACAGTCTTACCTGTCAGACAGGTACCTTAGAGTCAAGATTGATGGCTTAATGTCTGCGGCACGTGGTGTTTGTTTGGGTGTGCCACAGGGCTCCGTCCTGGGCCCTTTGCTGTTTTTGGTTTTTATAAACGACCTACCGCAGTTCGTTGATGCGGGATACGTCACTCTGTATGCGGACGATGCAACAGTCACTGTTGCTGGAGACACTATTGAAGAATTGGAATCAAAGATCAGCCAAGTAATGAATGAGATGTTCATTTGGTGTCAACGCAATAGAATCATTTTAAATGAGCAGAAAACACTTGCTGTTAATTTTAGCATAAGAAGAGCTTTTCCTGATAACTTTTCCCTTCCAAAAGGATTGTGTTTCTCTCAGTCGGTCAGACTTTTAGGTACCCTGATTGATGACCATTTGTCCTGGCGGGCCCATGTGGATCATCTGGCAAAGCAACTGCGCAAGTCATATTTTGCAATTCTTCAACTTAAATCAAGCTTGGGGACTGAATGTTTGCTGAATGTTTATTATGCTCTGGTCTACTCTCATCTATCTTTTAATATTGTTGCTTGGGGTAGTAGTGCGCATGCCCAAAGAATTTTTATCCTACAGAAAAAAATTATACGTCTTTTATTTGGTCTGAAACCATTAGAGACATGTAGATATGCTTTTGCAAGCAATAAGATATTGACCTGCTGCTGTATATATATTCTTAAATGCGTTTGTTTTGTACATAAGCATAAGGACCTGTTCACTGAGGTGTCGTGCGGTCACGCATATTCAACGAGGTTTGGAAACAAAATCTGCTTGCCTATCCACCGCACGGCACTTTTTGAGAAATCTCCTTTGTATATGTGTGCGAAGTTATATAACCGCCTTCCTACGGATATTCTGGCTATAGAGGGAAACTATAATTTATTCAAGGCTAGTGTAAAGAAGTACCTCAATTCCAGAGTATTTTATAGTACTGCGGAATATTTTAATCGGTAGATTATATTTGTCCTGACCATGTTATTAGATCACATATTTGACAAGTGTTGTAATGCAATATGAATGTGTGCATAGGCATTTTATTTGTTAAGTTGCTGCTGTTTTGTTTTGTTTTGTGATCTTTTTTTGTTTTATTTTAAGTACATATAATACTGTAATGGTGAAGTTGACTTTCCATATGTACACTTTTGTACCTGATAATGGACAATAAAGATTGATTGATTGATTGATTGATTACTACTGAGATATCACTTAATTATTTCATTATTTACTATTTATACTAAATTTCGATTATAAAAACTGATATGCAAAGTTTGAAAGAAAAAATTAATTTTAGAAAAAAGAAAAAAAAACTTTAGGTAAAAAAAAACTATCTTAGGTACAGTCTGACTCTAATCAACTACCATTTTATTTGTGGGAATAGTGCTGTGGCGGTACCTGATCTGATTAATTTAATTTAGTTTCACAGGTGACTAAATAAAAAAAATCAAAAACAAAATTTCTTTAAATCAAAATAAAACTAATAAAAATCTTTCGAACGGAAAAACAGTAAAGTTCTAGTGTTAGTCTCATCGACTTACTACTTAGATGCAGACCTTGGATTGTCCTCGCTGCTTTAGCCCTGACTGCAGCTCTGCTGGGTACCTCCCCGTAAAGCCAGAAATCACTCACTCGCGTTTACTTTAAATTCTCGCGCGAACCCCTGACCGTTCCTCTTCGGTCCCCGAAACACCACTAACTTTTTGGTTTCTAAACCCCTTTCCAAATCAGTTACTCTTTTTCGGGTTTCGAAATGTAATTTCCACTGGAGTGTTGCCACTTTGACTTTTATTTACCGGTCGTCCCGTTACTTGACGTAGGTAAACAAAAGCAAGGTGCATTCTGACAGGGAAATGACAACCATGCGAGTTGTTCCAATTTACCAATCCTTCTGCAGTCAGCGTTACATTAAAAAATTCAGCTAGCGTCATTAAAATTTTGCCGCGGTGGTTGTTTCATGGCTAGTTAAATTGTTTCAAAACGCTTAATATTGCCTAAAAATTAAATATGCAGTATTTCGAAATTGTGCAATTTCATTGACTTCTGATCAAGTAAAATTTGTAATTTTAATTATCATTTATTTCCTTTTCAAAACTTAGTAACTATGCCAAAAAAATTACCGTGACTATCCTGGCTCTGCCACAGCGTCGGCTGGTGTTTACTTAATTTCTTTTGAGAGTTTGTTTCCAATATACATAGACGGGCATGGTCACGATAACAGCACATTAGGGGGATTCGGTAAACTGGTGATAACGACGGTTCATGGTCGTCGCAAAAATCCAACAACAGCAGATAACGGAAACGGGCAGTGGGACAGTGGGACTAATTCTAAGAGTATTAGTCGTCCTCAGGCTTCAGACAGAAACGTAGGTTCAGGTATGTTCTCCTAAAGGCGCGACGCTAGCTCGTCATTCAGCTACAGAAAGAGATGCATAAGTTACTCCCCGGCCCCCGCCCGGCACCCCACAGATAGGGTTTCGTTTTGCTTTATAATTAGTGCTTTTGTTATAAGTAAGGGATCGGTGCTGGAGAGTGAAGTAAAGGTACCAGAGGTGGCTAAGGTATACTCAACACGACTACATTCACCTAACTTCCCGTCGTTACGCAACCACCACCTGGCGGAGTTGATTCCCGAGGTGATAACCCCTTGACGAAAGGAGGCACCCCGTAATTTCTTTGCATTAATTAGAAATTTTCAGGCAAATTATTTTTTTGCGTCATTTATTTTTCGTCAAAAACCGTTTTTTGTCGCCGATTGATCGAAATTTATCGAATTATCGAATTTTCGAATTTTGTGCTCCGGGCATCACCTGTTGAATAACATTCGACGGCAGGACCTGGAAAAGTGACACGTTAGACCCCTAAAGTTGTCGAGCGTGTCAAAGACTCGTTTTGAAAAAGTCGACATGCACAAAAAACCTTTGCTCGAAAAATGACTTTTCTCCTGTGTATCTCAAAGGCAAGGAGAGATGATTACATTTTTGGACTTCTCACAATTTGCACCCTCTGACAAGAGATTTTCATTAAAATTGCGCAAAGTTTCAAAAAGCGAAAAATTGACGGTTTTTCAACTTTGAACGGTCATATCTCGAGAGCGCAGAATCACAGAAAAAAATTGCTATAAGTTTTTGAATTGTACCTACCGGTTTCCGAAGGGCTGTATCACCAGGACTTGAAAAAATAAGCAAAAGAGTCTTCAAGTTGATGAGCGTGTCAAAAAATCTTCTTTAAGAACTCGAGTTTCTTGAAAAATTGTTTTTCTCTGTTTCCATGGAAACCATAAAACTACGAGCACTCCCATGGGTGTGCCTATTCGGTGTGCCTGCGGTGCCTATTCGTTTTACAAAATGGCTATCAGCGTGGCTATTTTTACTTGTTTGTGGCTGTGAGGAACAGTCCAGTCGGGGTCATATTGAATCTTTGTCTCGGGCTCTGAAGCCAGAAAATTCTTCTTCGCCCTGGTCCTCTGCTGCTGTACACCTTAACCTGCAATATTAACTGGAGGATACAATATCGTCATTCGTTCCTCATAATCTGGTCGAGGTACTCCAATTTACTTTTTTAATTATTACGATAACTTTCGTATTCCTTTCCCATTCTGCTCGGGACTTCAGCTTCGAGCCTCAAAATGTATCAAACGGTTCGTCTGTGAATTAAACCGGAAGTCTTGGGGGTACGTGATATCACCCAGTTAACATTAAGGTCCGGTTTGCAAACCTCAGCAAAATTTTTGCTGAGTAGCAAGCAGTAGTACCTAAACCTAATACATGACGACACGCGAAAGCCCCAAGATTACCGGTTTCGAGAACAATTTCCCCCTTTGCTCTCTCGATGGTTACGCCACTGATTGTAAGTGACGGAATACTTGTACTTGAAATAGTAAAAAAGACCCTCTAGTTGTAGTGGAGGGGGTATACTTAAGTACTTACCCTCCCTGATGAATTCTCCAAGCGAAGAGATGTTGAAGAATTAAAGAGTAGGTAGAAGTTATATAGAGCCTCTCCGAGGTCGCTGGATATAGAAGCCTTTCTAGGTTTTGATCAATGAGCTTGAAGTTTTTGCTGCGGTAAAGCTGACAAAAAGCTCAATTATGATAATATTTTACTGCCACGTTTCACCTGCGCTTACTTTGATTTCAAGATGTTCTAAAGCAACGGATATAAAGAGAGTCGAGCACATTCTAATCTTCAGCCAGAAATTCTAAGACCAACTAACCAATTAATTATCACAGGGCACAAAGTCAAGTTCACTGAATCCCATAATGCGGCGCGTAGACGTTTCAATGTAAATTGAATTCCAAGACAGAAATTGTTTTATTTTAGTGGTGCTATTGAAGTTGTTTAGCATAATCCTTAATTTACGCGGCTCAGTTTATGTCGCAGTGAGAATTTTAAGCTCTCGCCTCCTCATTGAATATTCCGCAATGAAATTGTGAGGGAATTGCAGTTAAAGCCCTTCACACACATACACTCGCGCAGGACCACTTTGGGGACATGTACGAGTATATATTTAAACTCTCAAACAGTGGCGTAGATATTATGTACCTCTTTTTTTTCTTATGATGAACAGCGCAACTTCGCCCTAGTTTTTGATTTTGATTTCCTTTGAACTTTGAAATGTCTGAAGAGAAATTACTTTCAGCAAGAAAAAGATTTACATCCAGAGGTTGTCCTACTTCTTCTTTGAGCATTCTTTAACAAATTATATTCTCATGATGTAGTCTCTCGTCTCCAGAAGAGTATATTATTCAACGCATGTTACTGTTTCTTCATGTTTGATCAAAGCAAACATTTATTGATTTCTCCCTATTACACTTTCTTACCTCCAGAAGAGTTGTCATATGGTACTTAACGTCTCTACTGCTGTTTCTTTATAACATTTTCGTTATGGGCATACTTGAACAAACTATAATTTTATATCTTCCCATTATGGTAAGTTTATGGTGGTTGTTTCTACTTTTCTTATCCGCAGAAATAGTGCTCATGAGGTTCTCCACCACTGCGAAGAGAGATGTAAATGTGAACTGGCAGCTTACATCCGGACCGGATAGCAGTCCAGCTAATCTCCAGCATTGCATAATGAAATCTTAACCGAAATCTATTCAAAACACAGCACGAGACCGCATCTACATATTCATATGTCGGGGTGTTGCAGCCACGGTCAGTCCCTGGATATGCGTACGACGTCGCTCGTCGTTAATATCGCGTAATTGTAATAATCCTCTGGATATCCCCTGTTATCCAATTGTGACTAATGCCGATGCCGACATTTCCGGTAAACGGCGACGGGGTGGTTGGAGAAATCGGGCTCTATTCCGCGTGGGGGTGACAGTGGTGAAATACGATGAGTTTTAATGACGCCATGATTTTTAAGCCCAGTACTCAGTTCTTCTGTGTTTGTGTCATACGAATTTGTCCCGGTTTCGGGAATGATACGATGAGGATTTTACATTACCTAAATAATGCAAAATGTTTGGAAATAGATGAAGATGAAAAGACAAAGTGACTTTAACGTATTATTATTCCCCTTCTTTGAAACTAAAATAAATACACATTTAAAACGCAATCTATTTTATTGTCCTTCCCATACAAATTTATGGGTTTTTTTCTCAGAGGCTGCTTGTTTTTGTAGAATCAATCGTCGGTGAAATGGTCGCGTGGATCAGTTATCAAACGACTCCATTTGAAATCTATCCGGAGTTGAATTTTATCATCCTCAAGTGTTCCATTTCCTGTTTCCGGTTGGTCGTTTCTCTGTGCCGCAGGATCCTGGCGGACGTCTATCTATGCCGAATCCGGCGCTCCCGAACTTAGGGCCCCCACACCGACTTTGTCTTCCGGACCAGGGCGTTGCCGTCTTTTCTACATTTCTTGAGAATACACGTCAGGAACATTAACTCCCGTTTTCTAGATGTTCTGTTGATGACAAATTGACATATGAAATACGAAAAAGTCTATCGATGTCTTCAACGGGGATAATATTCGGGAAGGATTAGACTCATTCGGGTTCTTTAAAAAGTTCCATTTATTCAGACCATCTTCGATCTGGTTTGAAAAATAAATCTTATCCTCAAATTAATTTTACAAATTACTTTTTCCTACGACCACTATACAAAACACTACTTTGCGCATCGTTTTTTGTGTGCAAACTAGCAGATTTCTCACGTATCCAAAACTGTGCGACAAATTGACATAATGCATAGCCAAAAATCGTTTCCGTACAGTTTTAATGTAAACAATAGTGATGGGCGGTAACTGAGAACTCAACTGTTACTTATTGTTAATGGAATAACTATTCATTTAAAGCTTCAAGGTAATAAAATAAACACAAATGGGATAACGTGGAACCCGACAAGACTATAAAATATAATATACTAGTTATTCTCTTGTGGCAGTAATTATTAAAATTTACGAGTTGATCGCTAATAACAGCATTGGTAGCGTTCAAATCAAATTCACGAACGTGAAAGCTCGCACACCTCTAACTTCAATCCACGACTGCGCCTGCGTTGTGTGGAAGTTGCATAATCTACCACGTATCTCCACGCTCCACGTTACTTTATTTTTAGTTTAGATACAGAGTCTAATAATAAATAATAATAATATTGTCGGTAGAATTCAATGATTTAACAGTATATAATAGTAATATTAAAAAGTCATTGGTAGAATTGAAAATAATACCTACCTAGGTAGTCTGAAAAATAAACTTTAGGTACCTATCATTATAATGGATTGTGATTCCTCTGAATCTGAAGCAGAAAATACACCACCTGCTGAAGTCAGAAAACAAGCAGGTTTGTGTTCTTTGAATTTGCTACCTGTAGTTTCGAGAGAAAAATACGAATCTGCTTATAAACATTTCATAAATTGGAGAAAAGGTCATAAAAGCAGAGCATTGTCAGAAAAAATAATTTATGTGTTAAATTTGTTAAATAATTAATCTATTAAATTGTGGTCGTAGGAAAAGTACTGTGTGTAGCACGTGCGGAAAAGAAATTTCACACTCGTGAGAAATTTTTTCTTTTCCGCACTTGTTTCACAATATACTATTTACACTTGAAACTTCAACTACCATTTTTTTCTCACACAGAGTTCTTATTTCACCGTATTATAATCAACCACTTATTATAAAAATATCGAAAGTTGAAAATTATTCATTATAAAATGCAAATAGCGCGTTCGATATCCAGCCAGGAAAACGTGGCGTTTTAGAATGAATCACTCTTGTTGTAGAGGCAGCAACGGCGATAATAACTGCTCCTACTTAACTGTTGAGTACGTGGTGACTGGTGTCTTTAATATTGAGATGTAACACCCTTTCTAACCTAAACTAAACTGTGATCCTGCGTCACGGGACCATCAAATTCTGTAATTTACCCACTTTGCAAAGAACTGTATCTGTAAGGATGCTGGAACGAAGGCACGATAGCTTGAAACGCTTGGTGGTGTTGTTTCTGCAAGACGTTTATGAAACGTTAAATGTCACCCCCATAAACGTTTCAGTTAAAACTATATTTCATATGTACTCTTTCAGAAACGTTTCATTGGAAAAATGTTTCATGAGAAGCCTTATTAGTGAAACAACCGAGCAAACACTGTTAAATCCCAGGCATGTGAAATACACATCGTAGAGCTACCTGGAGATACCGTAAAACTTGTGCCAGATTAGCGTCTCTCAAGAAATGTTTCAGATTTTATTCACAAACGTTTCAAAAAAAAGGTTTCATTTTTATTTCATACTTCCTAGTTTATTCTCATACGGGTGATTGCAAAAGAAGCAATACATTATCCATTCCGAGACTGTTCTTTTGGGATGTTACGGAAGAAACAAAAACCATCCTTTAGGTTCCGTGCACAGTGGGTAACCTACCTGAACCGAACAAATCCTGCGTCATGCGCATTAATACTGTGATGTATCCATTTTTATTTAATAAGAACCCCTTTGACTGTACTTTGAGAGAGACTGAGTCTCTCTCTCCCTCTCCGTCTCAGTTGAATCCCGCCCTGGGGGGTTATTCTCGAGTTCGTGGGAATGGACCGATCACCGGAGATGAAAAACTGACATTTTTTGGAGTCGACTTGACAGTCGGTAATGCAGGTACCCTAGTTTGACCGGTTTTCATACGAACTCTCACGTGGGAATCTTCCACGAATTCCAGAATAGCCCCCCTGAAGTCTTGGTTTGAGTTTGAGGTTCTCGCAAAGTCTTTGAGAATATTTTAACTAAGTAATTTAAATTTCTCTCGACCTGAATCTCTAGCTTCAAATATGTTTAACAAAATGGCCTGCATGATTCTAACCCCTTTAAAACCCATAATTTTTTATGGTATATCCTACCCATATATCTAATACTCCTATAATATTACTCCTATCGCCCGTAAAATCACGGACAAAGCAAACGACTACATACTTCCAAACTTTTTGGACTACTAGACCGGTTGTGCGCAAGCGTCACGAGTCTGGTGGGTCGAAATGGTCCAATCAGTCGAATCTGATGCGCGCTTGTAGGCGCATTCAATTCTCGGACATGCGCGTAGGACTCGAAGTAGTTACGAAAGAGATATTATATGTCTCCACCGTAATGATTTCGTCTCTCTCCAGAACCCTGCTAGCAATATAGGAGTATTAGATATATGATCATACCCTGTTTTCTACCCCGTCAACTTCGATGTGAAGTTCGTGGCAGTGACAAAATTGACGTTTTGGCATTGAAAGTTGACAAATGACATTTGAACACTGGATTGCGCTTTTGATGGTTTTGACTCTATGGTTTCCGTTTTACCATGCGCAGTTGGCATATAGGTTATATATAGACACTATATAAAAAACTTTTCCAGGAGAGCGGTCGAATAAACCCCTCAGACATTTTTCCAAGAAATAATAATAAATCGTGCAAAAGAATCATAGAGCGGTAATTTTATTAATTTAATCAACAAGTAGCTGGAGGATCAACAGAATAAAGTAGGCTTAAGCTGAAAATTCATTTCAATTACGTATACACCACTGTTACATTGATTTATTTTACATTTATTCTTGAATGGTATACCATCCAGAGCTGATATATTCAAATGCATCTCATTATCCTTAATCTTTTAGATGGAAATATCACCAGCACTACAGCATTCTGGCTGGCAACAGTGGTAGTGGTGGTTACTGGTTAAGGGATCGTTGCATCTAGATGCACACAAAGCGGATAGCTTTGTTGCTGGCGGTCTGATGAAATGCACTTCCTTCGACGCAAAGTGTCCTTTGTCTCAGCTAATGGACCTGCAAACGTTTATAGCGGGCTGTTGTTTTCAGTAATTGGATTGAAAATTCGTCGAAAGAGCGAGTGGTATATTAAAAGCTGCGTCGGTGGCTTCAGATTGTTTGTCAAATCAAAATGCATCAACGTTGCATTTTTTGCATTGCTTTATGTGATAGAAAATCCATTAGCATTTTAATTAGTCTCTTTCATTAATAATTACTTACTCGTATACCGAGCTTGAACAATATTTGCTGGATTTTCCCTTCACAACGATGGTAATAGAATTTTTTGTATTTCTCTCTACGATTGTTGCGCTCTTTGATGATCATAGCTACCTTTAACTTATATGTAAAATGTAATGGAGGCGAGTAATTAAACTTCAGCTCTCCAGAACTTTTAGCTAATCAGATATCAATCTTCGTTGAATTACTTAACTTGATGTGACAGATGGTGAGAGCCCCACTCTTCTGTAACTGGCGTTCGATCCAGTTCTGTGTGAATCGGCCTAGATCGGCTTCCATGTGAATTGTGCTGGTTCATAAGTGGTAGCCGCGGTGGCGTTGGGACCATTGGCGGTGATGATGTCTCAGATGCCTCGGTGATGATGTCTCAGATGCCACGGTGATGATGATACTGTCTTAGATCATAGGAACTTGATCATCGCTTCAATGTTTTCAATGTCCAGGTCAGGTCTGGTCCTCCATTTTGCACAAGAGAAGATTTCAGACAAGGAAAAGTCCCGGACAAGGGCCGAGCTCCTTGAATGAATTCAGCAGACTGTGGGTAGATTCTTTAAGCAGAGATCTTCGGGAGTAGGTAATTTTTTACAAGAAAAATTCCACGGTAATTAGTTGTTTCTCAATTACCAAGACGTAAGATGAGAGATGCAAAAATTAATCTCTCAGCGACGGCGGCATTCACAAGATATTGGTTTAAAGAGTCTCTTGAAGATAACACGCAGCGTCTGATGTTGTTAAGATAATCCAGATAATTAGGTAATAATTGCGTCGGAGAACAACTATGGCGTAGATTATCCTTTTCCAAAGAAAGTTCAGTCGGGAACCACGATATGTGAAGTTTATTAATTCGCGAAGAAAGACATTTCCAGATTTAGGTACGAAAATAAGAAATACATAGGTTGGCCATTCTAGGTTTTTTAAATTCCCTGCTCATAGCGCTTCTCGCACACGACTTGCCTATTTCCGCGTCTCTTCTCTTCTATTGACCATATCGTCACTTCTCGCTTTCCAGCGTCCACGTTCTGGCTCTTCCGCTAATCCGCAAAGGCTTACGTCATCTTGTTTGGACTCTATTTGCGAACAAGTTTTCTTCCACGCAGGCATCGCCTGCGCTCTAAAATTATCCCTTCCAGCGACTTCCAGCACTTTCGAGAGTTTAAGTATTACAAAAAATATAACGGGAAAACTACCATAAATTAGACAATAAGCAATAACAAAATATTATATAAAAATTAAACGGAGCCATCTTCATGGTCTCACAAGCTCTTATGAACAAGTTCAATTATGAATAAAAATTAACGTTAATGAACCAAGCGGTAATCGAAGAAAATTACAGTACGTACCTTCACTGAGTAACTGGCGGAGTATTTAGCTGCACATTGTCATTAGTCAACTTAATTAAATATAAGTAAAAGTTGAGTTTCTTGAGTTTCTGAGAGGGTTTGCTTCACCGCCTGCCTGTCTTCCGTTCTTAAATGCTCTCTCGCGCATGGGCGATTATGGGAAAGAGAGTCGCACCAAAAGGAGCTGAGTTGAAAGGACGAACGGTGAGGTAGTGTCTTGCTCAACCAATATTGTAAAGAGTGTTCTATGAAATGTTTATACATTGGATTACAAAATGGTTGCTGGAGGCATAAAAGGAACCGTTACACAGTTTCATTCACCGCTGTGATATCACCAGAGATCTCTGGCCGCACTTGGTGAAACTTTAAAAGTAGAACTCTCCCGGGGGTCGGTGCTTTAACACCTTGAAGTTGTGCACTGTAACGAAGTCGCGTATTTTCGGCTTCGTTTTACATTAATTAATAGACAGGAAAGTTTAAATTCAATAGGAATGCAAAAAGAGTAATAATTATTAAAATCATAATAGTCAAATCAAATTTCATAAAATAGTTTATTTTCCGTCTTCATTTTCATAGTAGGTACCAATCATGAAAATATAAATTTTGAGAAGAGCCGATGAATGATTATTATAAATTTATTCATTACCATAAATTCGCGAACCGGCGATGCATTTTATTTTTATGAAAGTTTTGAGATTTTTTATGCACTGAGTTAAAATTTATTGCAACTAAATTAACACAAATAGCGATCGTTTTCGTGAAGCCTTTCCAGAATAATCAAACGAACGGAGTAGAAAAAATGGCATGCCTGTTTTTGCTTTTCGATGGCGAGTACGAACCGATAGGATAGGGTATAAATATTGGTGCATTTATTTTGAGCGTCCTCTTTGATTTTCCGTCGTTTTACGCGGTGCAGCTCTTTTTCATTTTACCGTCGTTATTGAAGTGCGTAGCTGTTGGTACCGTCTCCAGACCGCCGCCACCGCCCGCCGTATTCTCCGTACCGACGATAGATAGACAGAGTAATTACAGTTTCGCCCGAGTAATCCTACAGAACCATTTCAGTTGAAATAAAAAGTTTGACAGTTTTGCCGGTAGCGTTTTCGTCATAGATAGTCCGGTCGCTAGCTTAAATCTCCCCGGTAGTGCCCTGCTCCGATAAGACCCAGACATAAGGTCACCATAACCAGTAAAATAATTTGGCTTTTTGCACACGTTACGTACGTGATTTATTTTATAAATTTAAACTTAGAATTTTTCCCGTAGGTCACAATAACCAGTAAAATAATTTTGTTTTGCGCAGACGTCACGTATTTTGTGTCAATAAATAATATTTCATGAAAATTCGGGCCTTTCTGTTTTACCGTAACTTTCCGCTCTATCGACCGACGACAGCGTCATAAATTAACCGAGAGTGAAGGAAAAGGTAAGAGACCCTCTCATAGAAATTATAATAGCCAGCCGGACCACCAGCACCAGCACTACCGTCGTCTCATACGCCGGCAGTCCGACAGCCGCTCGCCGTTCGCACGCAGACCAGCACCAGCACCGACACCGCCGAGTAATATCATCCTCGCCCACATCTCCGCTCCACGGAAAGGCACAAGGGACGTTCAGTAAGCGATTAAAGCCCGTTTTATTGAACACATCGTCTTCGGTGATAACTTCATCTGACCCCTGGCGTTTCCGTTTCTCCATTGAGCTGCCTTTAGGGACAAGGATACGATAAACGTATCATCTGTGCGACTCAGGCAATTGGGAAATATTTAGCGAGAACATTTTCCCCAGGGAGTAAACCCTTAATAAAAATGTGGCGCCCGAGCAATCCGCCGAACTACATCTGTATACGATCCGTGAACTTCCCAGCGAGCCCGAGAACGTCACAGCACTTAAACTCATATTATAGTGACTGCTTGCCTATTTCCGTGCCTCTCCCCTTTTGTCGTCCGTACCTTCGCTTCTCGTTTTCCAGTCTCCGCGTTCTGACCCTTCGGCCAATCCGCAAAAGCTTACGTAATCTGCTCTGGAAAATATAGCGTATGAAAATATAGTGTGGAAATAGGGGATGCTTTTGAAGTTACTATAAATAAAATTGGGTGCCATAAAACGTTGCCGTACAAAGAGAACTCCTTTAATTGAAAATACATTCTTGAGTTTTTTAAGTTTGAAGAAGCAAAGAAGCAATAAGTATCAGTAATTCATATTCACTGACCTATTCCAAATTGATACAAAAGCGATTGTTGCTATTGTTTTAATTGGTTCCAGATTCTCGTCTCCTCACTTTGTGTGACATTTATTAGAGGAGCGAAATTATTCAGGCCAGTTTTTTGTAAATAAAACGAAAATTTTAATTGAAAATTGTATTGTAAGTGTTTAGCGAGGTGAAGTCGTATTTCTTTTTTGTAACGTTGACACCAATCGATTCACATAAAAACCTAGAGCGAAAGTTTTTCAAAGGATGATGGTAGGTATTTAAACTCTGGAGAAAATTGTACTTCTCCGTGTAAAGGGGCAGCACCAAGTTCTGAATTGTTAATGAATATTGACACTGTCTGAGAGGCTCGGTGTGAACTAATCTAAGTCCTCTAAATGAAAAATGTCCCGTGAATGCAAACAGCCGAATGTACCGACAGGGGGGAAGCGTTCGTTTTATTTGATTCTTTTATGGCAGTAATCTTGCTTCCTACTCATTTTTAATATCACATAATTAAAACACAAAGCTTTTGATGACAGAAATTAGAAGGTTCATTACACCTTTTCAAACAACCACCCTAAATTATTATTATATTATTTTTTCTCGTCGTGTTCTATCAGTTTTAATATCACCGAATGAGTTGGGCTTTTACAGCTTTTCCAAGGGACTAACATAATTTACGTTTTAATATTAACAAAGGATAAAATTCTAACAAGGAAAATGATGCTACGTCTTACTACAGAATTTAATTTAGTCAAAGCGTAGCACAGCTTGGATGTAATTATTTTTGATTAATTTTAAAAAGCTTTATAGAAACCAAAGTAAAGCCACTGTTTTCTTTTTTCATATAGGACGTTTCCTGCGACTGCCGCATAATTAAGTTAGTCTCGAAATAAATTACGAAGATGTTTAAGGATTCAGTCAATTTTTTTAAACTTCCATAAAATATTAATCAACAAATATACCGACGTGGTTGTTTATGAAAAGTGCTTAAGTTCTCAATTATTATGAGGACAAATCACTTTCAGTGTTCTTAAGGGATACTTTTGTATTAGTTACAGCCCCTTTCCTGTAACGAGGATAAAGGACTTCTATACTCAAAACTAGTAGTAAGTACGAGTGGTACCTATAAGTGTCAAATCCTAGAAGTTCAAATCACAATAATTGACAGATGAGGGAGGGAATGTCGATTCTGGAAGAAATTTGACAGCCATCGCGATTGGATGGGCTAAAATTTTATGCAACGAAATTTTTTCATTCAGCATCCCTAGCAGAGTGTATCACTAGTTATAAATTAAAAAGAAGAAGAAAAGCAAACCCGGCTCTCACCAACTTTTATTCATAAAATGCATCCAGGCAGTCTCTTCTTATTTCTTTCATCTTGAGTCATCAACGGGCAAAAATTAGTTCTGTCCTTTGCTCTGAAAACAACTTTTCATCCTCCTAAGAAGTTCATCTCTAATTTTCCGTGATAAAGAAACTCCGAACCAGGAGTCACTCACTGCTTCAGAGAGGTTTCCCGGATTAATTTACATGACTGTTCCTGTCGACTAGGAGAAGAAGCCTCTCTGAAAAATGGACGGTAATTATCCAGACGCGCTAATTAAAAACAAAATTGTAGAAGGATGCGATAATTACCGGCATGAATTCGACGCCTTCCGGGACATTGATGCAGACGCCGAATACCGCAGGTTGGAGATTTCAAGGGAACTAATTATTATTAAGTACCCAGAATGTCGGTCAGGTTTGCCTGCTGCATTCTTTGAGACAGAGACGTTCTTGTTTTGCTTTCTGAATGGGTGTAGAACATTACTTTGTTTCTTTTGTATTATTTTTGTCTTACAAAAAATATTTTTCGATCTTCGGCCATAAGAGCGAAAATCACTTTTTCAATAATAATTTGAGATATCCGTTGATCAAAATAACGTTCGCGTGAGATACTCAAACCCCCCACTTTTACAACCTCTTGAGATGGGAAGAGGACAATCCGTTACATTTAGGATTTAAAATCTTAAATATATTTAGTGCGTTGATAAAATATCTTCACGAGTATCTTGCATTATTAAAAGGTGAAAAAAAAATTTCCCCAAGGTAAAAAGTCTTGACGAACTTTTCATCAAAAATATCGTGTGCATATTCACAGACCTTTTGTTTACGCTAATTAAGAGACGATTTTAGAACGTAGGATATGTGGATGTGGAAGTAGTGCGTGGATTACGTCAAAATATTTACAAATAGATTCCAGACAATATGACGTAAACCTTTGCTGATTGGCGGGATGGCGAAGACGCGAGGCTGGAAAAAGGAAGTCGGCTAAACCTCCAAATATTTAACTAATGCCTATGATATTGCCTTTTAAAGAACTTGTGAAGCCCTTTGCGTTTTTCTTTGCGAATTAATCATCTTGCCATCGGCCATCGTGTCGTTCTCGCCTGAACTACGTTTCGGAATAAGCTATCTACGCCATAATTGTGTTTCAACGCAATTACCTAAGTATAGTTGATTTTAAGATATTTTGCAGTCAGAAATCAGAGGCAAATATAATCCTTTACGATTCATTGGTAGAATAGAATAACCGAGAAAGTAAACATTACCTACCTGAGAGAGTAGTGTTTACTTTCTCCCCAACTTACCTTGCCCATCTATTGTTAAGTAAACTGCTTCTTAAGGGTTTTAATCTCATCTGAACTTATTACTTTAATATATCGTGAAATAAATCATACCCAAAGTATTTGCAACAAATAACTACCTAATCCAGTCAATTAATATGAGAGTGTTTTCCCGTTAATATTCACAAAATTAATATCAACTTCCGGAGTTTTTCAATTCTTAACATTAGACGCTTCTTGGTAATATCTTGTGAATTCCGCCGTTGCTAGCAGATAAATTTCCGAGCCCTTCTGCTTGTGTAATTGAGAAACAACTAATTACCGTACAACAACTACAAGTTCACCATTTTTCACCAACTCAAGTTTCACCAACTACACCATTTTAATTAGGAAACGTATCTATGCAATGACGTCACCGAATTGTAAGTAAAGTTCTTATTATTTTGCCTTACAATGAACTTTCGCAAAATGGGCGAAATAAGCACCTTTTAAATCCACTGACTTAAAAAGCCTACCTCCAGTATCAAACCTCCAAGATTCATGAGTTTTCTTAATTAAAATGAAAGAACTGAAATTGACGAAGTGACAATTTATAGTGATCTAGCGCTATAGTGATAAGCGTTATAGTGATAGCGCTTTTCCAGACTTTTTGGATATTAAAGTTTAAATAAATACTTGAAAGATGAGATAAATAAATACCTGTGAATAGTATAAATAAATATTTTTTTAAAAAAGCATGAATCCAGTCTCTAAATTAAACAATTTATATCTGACACAAAAAAAATAGCTACACACTTAAGTGCTATCGTGTGTTTTATAAATGCTTATCTTTTTTCCTAATCCTTTTCATTGCGTCCGTTGCGACCCTGATGCATTTGTTAACCGCGTCAGACAAGACGCAGAGCTTTCACCCCGCCGGGCTGAAATCCTAAAAGGGTGAGGCGAGGATCAAAAGGGAAACAAAAATAACGAGATACGTTCATCCGTTTATATTTCATCTTATCTCCGCCGTAACTAGGAATAAGGCCCGGCATAACCGCAACTTTATTTGCCGAGAAGGCTGTGGGTATACAAGAGGTAAAAGCGTCTCCGAGACGCGTCGGTCTCGCGCATTATGTACGGTAAACATCTTACCTACACCTACCTCCTCCTCGGTCGGAAAGGCAGAGCTGCCGGCCCGGTTTTCCTGTTTTTATATTTTCCTCTTCATGCATTCGAAGGAGAGGATAAGCGAACGTTGATTGTTTCGCTAACGTATGCATTGGGAAGGCAACCTTACCGGTCAGACTTCGTTTGCTTAGAAATGAGGTTTTATTATTGACTTGATCAAGATGTGGGATTCATGAATAGAATTATGGAGGTAATAAAAAGAAAACCGTTTCTTAATAAACTATAGTAATATAACAGAACTGCAGCTCGTCTTAAAAATTTTATATTGTAACCGATTTTCCCTCCTACGGTTCGTTTACTTATACATTTCATTAAAATTTGTATCAAGTAGTATATCGTATATCGTACGCGTCGTGACTTTAATTCCATATTCCATATTCGCAAAACTGGCCGCGGTATGATTATGGGAGCGCAAAGAATAGTGATTTCTACTAAATGTTAAAGAGGGGGCACCGTTTTTCCAAACTGCTTATACACCTTGTCGTCTGGTCTTCTCGTTTCCTTGCACGTGAAGCGCCAACGCCAACTCATCTTCCTGCATCCTGCTGGAAAGTTCTTTAATAAATTAAGCATTCAATTAATTAACTGCAACTTCACTAACTTCTTTAACTGCAACAGCAACTTAATGGCTCTCTTTATTATTGTGGACTGTCTGTATCTCATCAAACCTCAAATTCTTTTTTAACATTTTTTTAACTCCTTGCGCCTTGTGAATAGTCATAAAGTAGTTTAGCTAGCTGGGAACATGGGGAGTGGAAGCATTTTACCTACTCTCAAATAACTGATGATGGTTACCGCAGCTGGAGACGAGACGTTCAGAGCAAATCTCTCGAAGGATCGTGACTAAACAGCCGAAATCACTTATGATATGCAACAAAAAATAACTTTCCAAATCTGAATTAATTTTATTAGTTTAATGCAACCAGAAATCTCTTACCATTAATATTTTTAGTGTAAGTGATTCCCCTAAATCTAAGAACATCTCAGATGGGATGTACGATGAAACATTGATGTGAGTTGAAAATTGGTGTAGACAGTGCATCAGCTGGGATGTCTGGAGGGCGAGAAAACAAAGCAAGGCACGTCCCGGTGTATCTCCAGGGCAATATAGCCGCCCCCCGCGATGTTTATGGCCGGGTCGCTCATCAATGCCCGCCGCCGGATACGAGCGTCGGCTCACGTGCTCCGAAGTCGCCCGGAGCGCCGAATTTCCGGCCCGGATTGCTCCTTGGTGATTCTGACACTTCATTTCGGGCCCGTCGTGAAGAAAATGGAGCGCCCTGGAGATAATTCAGCCGCTAGGAGGAATCTGCGCTGATTCTATCTAGCCGGCCAATATATTAACTATTCACGAGGCAATATATCGTGGCCGAGAACGCGATTAGCCATCACGGCTCTGTCTTTTAAGTGTGAAATAATGGGATATCGTGGAGGGACTAAAAATAGTTTCGGGATTAAATTAAAGTAGCGTTCGTGAAAATAAACTGATGGCGGTAGTTGATGGAGCACAAAAATCTTTGCCGATTTTTTTTTTAATGCCGATAACTATATTTCGAAGTTAAGTTGTGTGCTCGGCTTGCGCCATAGGATGCACCCCAGGCAGCTAAAACGCATTCCAACAACTGAGTGTGCCCCCCGGTGTGCGTGGAAGTAGGTAGATGATGGCCTATTAGCCATTGTTAGACAAGAGATGAATGACATAATATTGCAAAACGGTATTCCGTTCATTGATGTCGCGCTGTTTAGGAATGGGCTGTAAGTCTTCATGGGCCACTAAGACTCGCGTAGCCTAGCGGTTCAGTCCGCTGCCTACCGAGCCTAAGGTCGCAAGTTCGGAACTCACCGGCTCGTGTTATTTTTTGGATGCATTAGCGACCGAACGTTTAAATTTAAATGGCATACTTGAGGCTGGGTGAATGAGTAAGATGCTTGAAATCCAGTGTTACCGGAGTGGAGCGACTTTGTCTTACCTACATAGTTAAGACCGATGCTCCCTCTTAAAAAAAAAAAAAAAATTCATGGGCCACCGTGTGTTGAAGTGGTCTAAGAAGGAAGCAGGCACTATCAAGGCGATAGCATAAACGATCTGTGTGAGCTGACCAGTTTAGGTTTTGGTCGATGTGAAAACCCAAGAACTTAACTAACGACACCTGTCGGGCTGATTATGACACTATCGGTGGGTATGGAGGGTAAAGGTGGAAGACGTGAACGGCCAAAATGAAAAATTCTGTTTTTTCTATAAGTTCAGTTTTAGTTTATTGTCCCCGAGCCATAAAAATGCTCTTTTCAAAGGAAGTTGAACGGTATTTATCAAACTAGAAAGGTCGCTTGGTTTCATCCTAATAAGAATTGTTGCATCATCAGCATAGTTAACACCGAGTGAATTGGGGAGGTAATTTTGAGGCCCAGTCGTTAATGAAGATGAGGAAAAGAATCGGAACGAGAACACTACCCTGAGACACCCCATAGGAAATCGGGGCAAAAGGTGATCGCACAGGTCGACCATCAGACCCAGTAATCTGAACTACCTGTATTTTTCCCTGAAGGTAGCTGGTAAACCATGAAAAGGGCAATCCAGGAACTCCGACGTTGTCTAGTTTCCGAAGAAAGCACTCGTGGCACACACTGTCGAAGGCCTTCGAGGGATCCAAAATCCATCCCACAGTGCGCTCCCTCCTCTCCATTAGAGAGCCATTTGGGTAGATCTGTTTTGAAGTAAATAATGCTGGGAGCGGAAAAGGATCGAATAAAGAAAAGGTAAAGGTTTTGTCAAGAAAGACGAGACACAAGGATTCAAGATTTTATCAAATGCCGATAGCAGGCTAATTGCGGTCGAAAGTTTTCCTGGTTTTTGACGTCATTTTGACGTCTGAAAGGCGTTGTTGTAAATTTCAGGCAACAGCTGAGCAAGATCATGAATGCAGTGCTTGACAACGAAAGGAGGGAATCTCGTCTAAGCCCTAAGACTTCTTGCTTTTAAACCTGGAGGCTACTTCTATTATTCCCCGAGGGGATGAGGGAAAGAACAAAAAGGATGAATGTGTGACATGTGTAATATGTGATGACAGGTTGGATCCGTGGGTGTGACTATAACTGGGAGAGTCATTTGAAAGAAAGACGGAATTGGGGATCTTTGCCATTCCTTCAGGGTCTGTCGTAGTAACCGTTGTTTATGAGGGTTCAACCCGCTTTGATGGGATTTTCAAATTCACTGATGAAGATATCGTTGCAACGCCTGGTCTCCTATCTCACCAGATATCTGAACCGTCGCCTTAAGACCGCATAGCTGAACCCTAAATTGTTGGTTGTACGTGTCTATCAATGGATTTAGGAGATTCATTGTGTCGTAAAGTTGACGAATTTCGGTGGTGAGCCATCTGGAACTGGACAGCCTAGTTCTGTAAATTCTAGTTCTCCTGAGTGCTTATTAGTATTTGTCGTAGTAGAATGAAAGAGGGGTCAGTGAAACAGAAGTATTTCGACTTAGTATCAGGTGCATCCAAAACCTCCTGCCAGCACAAACGCCGAAGTACGTTTTGAAGCTGAAAGAGGAGAAGGGGGTTCTTTGTATCTCTCTTCCATGTCGTCAGGGGTTTTATTGGCGAGATCGCGGGTGTAGGTCTCTTCAAGAGATTTAAGGTGACATGTAGTGCATAATAGTGATCTGATGTAAAAGTTGGCAAGCAAAAAGAAGGCTATCGAACAACTCAAACATACCAGAAATCGAGACGTTATCGATGAATCGTAGTTCATAAAAATAATATGTTTAAATAAACGAAATTAATTGAAATTCATAGAATCTATATTCGAGACCTGCTCATTACGACAAGTCTAAATACGGACAGTGATGGGAAAAACTCAATACGATCAGTTCGGGGGAGAGTGTTTCTGGAGTTCAATACACCTGGGTAGTAATACACCTCTCAGGGGACAAGACGTAAAGTACCCCTGTCGACTCAATACGTCAGGCAAGATAATTCCTCACTCTAGTCTACTCAAAGAGAATTCGCATATAGCATTCTGTATGTTAAAATGTAAATTGTTTTCATTATTTGTACATGTTATTGAAATGCGGTTTCCTCAGTTAGTTACAAAGAAGAATGCATGTTTCTGCCTGCATCGGTAAGTATTAATTAAATACTTACTTACAATTACAAAATGCAGGTAATTCCCTTAAGGAGAATGTAATGATTCACTTAAATCGCCTCAACAACTGTAATAATAATAATTGATAATAATATGTAAATTATTGTTAGAGAGATACTAAATTCCATTTTTATGACCAATTCAAGAACAATAAGAATGCACATAAGTATACGAGATTAAACAGATACTAACATCAACTGAGCAGGTCAAAATTGTTAATTAACATATAAACCGGTTTCGCAATTTAAAAACTAAGGAATTGTGAATAAGACAGGATTTCAGATTTTGCATTGTCGTAATAACGTAATGAGTGTGTGGTAGGCAGGTACCTACGTAAAGCAAAACCGCAAAGCAATAAAGAAAGTGATTTAATTACTCTCTTGAGGAGTCATCATTTCCGATTCTGCGCTGTCTCATTATTAGAGGATGTCTTCAGATCAAAAGATAATTTATTATTGTTGCAAGTTTTTATCTGACTCAGCGGTCGTCGTCACCAACAGCAGCGCCTGAAGACTGTTTCCAGTTCCAGTAGCCTTCTAATCTTGTTGCGGTTAAGTTTAACGTAAATGTGAATGAATGAATATGTTTATAAGCAGCGGACTCGCGGACCAGACTAATTAGTTCAAATAGTGATCAGAAATGTATCTTTTCAGTCGGGTTTATTTTCTAATAACGATCTTCTTAGTTTCTGGATTGCTTGCAACTCCTCTTTTAAGCGAAGAAGGTAATATTTTATTTTTATCAATACCTATTTTAAGCAATTTGTTCAATAACTGAACGCCAGCTTACGTACCTTACTTAAATCAAATATTTCACTCTTAACACATCATTCCATGAACACGTACAAAAATTTATGGTGGGACATTTTTCGGATTAAAGTAAATTTAGTCAAAAGAATTGGGTACTTTCGTCGAAGAACTTTTGAAAACATTTTCCAAGAGGCAACCCCCCAAAGAGGACGATTTTTCACCATAACTTTTATATTGTTATTGTGTTAAAGTTTACCAAACCCCCTCCTCCCCCCCCTACCGGAGATGCAATGTAATATGGATTACCGATATTGCATACCTAGGCTCTAGCCGTTGGACACTTGAACAGGGGTGCTTATGGCGAAGAGCTTGGTCTGCAGTTTCATCTACACTTCTTATTTACATCCTGTTCCGATTTTGTATTACACAAATAGAGCGAATAAGATATTTGAAAAACCTGTAACAACCAAGATACATTTCTATAAAGACTTGTTCTTGACAACTAAATGAAATATTTAGTCGTTGTCAGATCAGGTTAGTGATAGCTGATCTAGCTTGACGGCTTATCTTCAAGTCTATACGTGTTTTCAGCCAGCCGACCTTGCAGTTCCTGGATTAACTTTCAACTCTCAGAGATCTCATGAAAAAAAAATCTTGCTGAGCTATCAAATTTAGGTCGCTTTTTCGCATTTTGGGAAAAATATTTCTGATTGATCTCTTTCGAAAACCGTTTTTAGCCATTTTCCATCCAGTATCGACCTTCGTTTCGTGTTGTTGACGCCAAGTGCTCATTTTTCCTGTGTTCGTTATTGATTGTCAGCCAAACTTCATAAGAATAATTACGTTCGTTGAAGAAACTTCTCATACCGTCCATACCTACGTTATAAATATATGCACCCAATGAACGACCAAAGTTCAATGTTAAAATTGCGCTTCGACTTTCGAGCTGAGAGGCCCACATTTGCGGAATAAACAACACACTCTCGTATATAGAAAGACAAAAATGGAAGAGAGTCGCAATACAAAAACAGATTAAGCCACAATCTTTTCCGTCTTCAGCAGCGATGAAGAATAAAATAGCTAAAACATGTTCTACCTTCAATGGTTGTGGTTGTTTTTTCCCTTCTCTCTTCTTCATCCGCCCCTTTCTTGTATTATATTTTTTATGTCTCCCCGTCTGATGGTGACTCTTCGATTATAGCACTCCATCCAATTTTAGTTTTCGGAGGAAATCTGGTTCTAAAAATGATAAGTCATTTCTGCTGCTTGGTAAAGACCTTAGACAGAGGAATCTTCTTTGTTGTACTGCGTAGCACTCGACCAGGAGATGTATTGAAGTTTTGTCACCCTCCCATATGCAAAATCTACAGGTTTAATCATTTTTGTAGCTAAGTACTCCAAGTTTACAATGCCCCCGGAAGAAAAACTTTTAGCATTCTCAAACTCCACGCCTTGCACAAAGCTCACCGAAACCTTCTTCCAGTTTCGGATTTCTTCTCACTTCGCCTTTTTCCTCGATTAAAAGTGGCACCTGTCAAAAATATCAAATTTTCTCTTCACTTCCCAGAAAGTCGAATTCCCGAAGTAGTACACCGAGACAAATTTTTTTACGGCAATACCCACAAGACGGAGAGCGCTGAAACTTTACTTTCATACGAGCTGAAAAACAAAACAAAAAGGCGCCCAGACTATTATTATTCTGATGTTCATTACAACGTAATAATAATCTTTGATACGCATAAATCAACTTGACACACCCTGTATGTGAATGTATATTTTATTTTGTGTATATTTGTATATTTTTATGATTGCTCTGGTTTACATATAGATCGTAAACAATCTCTACGTCACAGAGAAACGTTTTTTTAAGGCACCATATTATAAAAGTTCGAACGGGAAAGCAGCAGAGGAAACCTGAAAATTTATGAATTTTTTGATGGAAACTTGAGAAGTCTCGTGGAAGTAATAAGGCCGTTATGAAATTACATATATACGCGGCCCAAACGGAGGCAGAAGTATTTTTTCCATATGTCTTGTTTTGTCCTTGTTAACATTGTTGATAGTGTTACGTAAATTAAACGAGTTCTGTTTTATTAACAGGCAGAAAGAGGTCAGAGGCTATTGATATAACCAAATATTTCTCATGAACAGCGCGCTTATTTGATCATCTCCTTTCTAGAAACATGATTTTTCTACGAATGATATTTAATTCATAATTCAAGCAATAATAATTACGGTGTTTTTAATCAAAATCCAAGAAGGTGATGCCATTAAGGAGATTATCTGATTTCATAAATTATTTTTGTTTTAATTACAAGAACGAAGGCCAAGTTCATTAACCAAAAATTTTAATGGTATGATAGGAATGGGAATAAAAATTAGAAGCGTTTTTTATTCCCTATAATTACCTATTCATTATTATTCATTCACGGAAGAACCCAAAAATGTATGAATGAATCATTTATTACCTACATAAATCTTACTATACAATTTTTATTATTAAGTACTCTACAAATTGGTGCGTAAGTTGGCCGGAAAAAAATCCATTCTACATTCTCTCTCTTTTTTTGATTTGAAAAACATTATTTCTTGTCCAGCTTCATGAGCTCAGAAAATTTGCCCGTCTAATAGGGGAAACGCCGCAATTGAAACACAATTCATTTAATTTTGCCCCTCCCAAAAAAAAAAATTATGACAATTTTTTTTTATATTTTATTTTATACCCCCATAATTTCGAAGTGGAAAAATCAAAGGGGTGAAGTTAAGGGGTTGAAAATATTTTACCCTTTTGAAATACATCCCTATAGAAGATTTTACTCCTCCGCAATTTAGTTTTTCCACCCTCTGATAATTAGACCGGATAAAATAAATGATTTTTCGAAATCCGAGCCGAAAGTCCAAGGTATTTTTCTTCAACCAAAAGAACATTACCTCCTCACAGTTTTTAACTGGTAGGTATTATTCCCAAAAAAAAATGACAATGACAAATTCGAGAAAAAGTAAAGTTTTTAAGATAAAAACTCACGTTATTTCAAAATAAATAGAAAAAATTGTTACTAGTAATTTTAGGGAGAAGTTGATTTTTTACGGGACTTGAACAATTTTCCTTTTCCGGGGAGGGACACGGAGGAGGGGGGGGGGGACCGCTCGAACAAAAATACATTCATGGACGCTGTTAATCAAATGTGAATTCTCAAGTTTTATTGTTGGATTTTTTTTTTTTTTTCTACTCCGACGTTTTTCAAGGCTCATGAAAATCGCTCGGTTCTCGGTGCAGCTATATGTACTTACCATAAAAGACTTGTCTGATTGTTATATCAAAACTCTATCGAACATTTTCCTATTTTATTTATTCCCTCCTTTACCCTACTTTTATTTTCATGAATTTTTATTTTATGGCAGAGGGTACTCCATGTGGTCCGGTGGAGTTCGGCGAGCAGACAGGAATATGCGCGATAGTACCCGACTGTCCCCCGGCGATGGAGGCGCTCCAAAAGCACAGGGTTCACAATTTCCAACGATGCGGCTTTAACGGTTTCAACGAGATCGTCTGCTGTCCAAAGGACGAGGTCAGCGATGGAGTGATCGACCGCACCAATTCCGGACCCGACATGAAGTATCCCGGCGGATTGAGGAAATGCGAGAGAGGTGAGCTGCTCCTGTAAGGGAAGAAATAAAATGCAGTGAGGCGTTTTTTTTCGTGATTCGCCGAGAAGGAATTTCAGGCGGGCTTAATAAAAATGGGGGTCGAATGGGAGGTGATGTTCATTTACTTACACCTTAATTTTTTTCAGGTGTAATGTCTAAATTATAGTTGATAAAAACACAAAGTTCATAACAAAAAAAAAATCAAAAAATGAATGCAAATTTATTTTTTAAATTCTACTCTCCAAAATAATGTAAATAATCTTTTTTCAGCATGCAAGGAATATAATGAAAATATCAAGCCCTCTAGAAATTTCCTCATAATTAATGGATTAGATACTGAATTGGGCGAATTTCCTCACATGGTAATTTTTTTCTTTGTTCCAATTATTAGGTATTATGAAAAAAACATCTTCAAAAATAAATATATTTTTAGGTGGCGTTAGGATACGAAAAACCCGGTGAGGATGAAGTCTCATGGGAATGCGGAGGAACCCTTATATCTGACAATTATGTCATAACAGCCGGTCATTGCATTTTCAAAAAAGATGATATTCCTCCCACTATTGCCAGAATGGGAATTGTAAATATCACAGGTACGTCTGCAGCGCAATTCTGGCCACAGGGCTAAATGAGCTATAGCCCCGAGGCGCAGTTACGCCTTTTTGGGAGCAGCAATTTTTGTTGATGCTATATTTTTAGTTATTGTTAAGTAAATTTTCAATTGCCTACTGAGAATTACCTAGCCTTAAACATTGATAATTTTTTACTGGATCACAGGTTTTTCGTCTAACGTTCAAAATGTAAAAATTTTTTGACCACATTTTCAGGTCCAAATTTGGGAACCAATCAAAATGCCACACCCCAAGATTACAGAATAGAGAGCACAACTGTCCATCCTGATTTTAGTTGGCCGAAGAGGATACACGACATTGCTCTCATTAAATTAAAGGAAAAAGTCACAATGTCGGAATTCATTTACCCCGCTTGTTTGTACACTAAGAATGACGACCCGGTCGATCTCATCATTACTGGATGGGGAAACACTGAGAGAAGTAGAAACTACTTGAAGAAAATATTATTAATATCTTGAAACCAATAAAATGATTGTTACAGATTCGCCAGAAATAAGCGATACCTTAAAAAAAGCTAATGTCGTACCTGTACCACTCCCTGAATGTAACAGTACAATTCTTACAAGAGGCAGGAAAGCTGTCACAGAAAACCATATTTGTGCCTTTCATAATATTAGTGACACTTGTTATGTAAGTACATAATAATTAGAAACTTTAGTCCTTGGAGTTCTATCATCTTATTATTACAACTCTCCCTTTATTTGAAAATAATAAATTATTTTTAGGGGGATTCTGGTGGTCCGATGCAATCAAAAAATACCCGAGGCAATATACTCTACAATATTGTAGGCATAACATCCTACGGGCTAGGTTGCGCTGGAAGGTATCCAAGTGTCTACACCAGAGTTTCAATGTATGTAGACTGGATCGAGAAAATTGTGTGGCCTTGAAATGGGTGAAGGAAATTTGTTATGGGATGTTTTGACATGAAAGATTTTTCAAGATCGGTCGAGAAATGAGCTGTAAACCTAAACTGGTGATACCAGTATTTTCTATGAGATTAATTTAACATTAAGACGTTTGGAATTTAAATTCCTCCATCGTATACTTTTATACTTTTGTGTGATATTTTTTGTGTTGTTTTGAAGTTGTAATTAAATAGATGAAGTAGTGTTTTTGTTTCACTATAAATCCTACTGTCTGATTTTTATTTTATAGGAAGGAGAAAGGCTAGGCGTGAACTTTGCATCTTTCCAGCTTTGCTCACTAGGTTTATCAACAAGAACCTGATTTTTACCTGTTTGTGTTTAGCATTAGTAACTTTTGAGTGTTTCGCATACCTAAAAACCGATTTATCTCGAAAACCGTCAGTTTTACCGAAATAAACTAAGATCACCTTTTTTAAAGATGAAGTATTAGACTATTCAAAAAAATAGTTTTTAGCTCTGTAAAGTGACACCTGTCAAAATTTTGACTCAACGAGTATGATGGTAAGTCCGTTCCTGACTTCCCTGACGACGTCAAACATCGACTTTAATATGGCCTGATGGCTCTCTGTGGCCTCTATAAAGTGTTCAAATTCCATCCAATTATACAGGTCGGTTCAAATGTTAGAGCCAAAAAAGTAAATTGCGGGGCACCCTTTTAGGGCTCCATATATCTTCGTTTGGGGACACTTTAGAAAAAAAAATTTTATGACAGACTAGGTTTTTTTTTGACCTCCCCTGTATGCTCCCGAGAGATTAGGAGGTACTTACCGGACACCCTGTATACGAGTATACTAATAATTGCAACAAATGCTTTCTACAAAATTTTCCTCACATAAATACAGGTCCAGTTTTCACAGAAGATGCTTTCATTTTCACAAACCGCAGTTTTCTCAACGTGGGAAGACTTTTCCAGGAAAACGGAAAAGAAATTTGCTTTGTAATAATAATAATTGTTGTTAATAATTTTAACATAAAAGGCATTCCAGCCATTATCTGATGGATCGTGCACCGCAGACGCCGTCGCTTGGTTGAAATGCTGCAGACGTGTATACCTATTATAGCTACGATCCACCGAAGTGGAAGGTCACGTATAACTGGGTCCTCTTCAAGAGGAAAACAAAGGATCTCTTTGAAAAAAATTTAAAAAACTAATTTTTTATGATTAATTAATTTCGAGTGAAGCACCAGGCGTTTTAAAGAAAAACTCCAAGAGTCAGAAGGAGATTTATACTTCTACAGAGGATTATCTCTTATTTTCAAAAATTACGAAAAAATGTTCTAATTTTGTCTTGAGACAAAAATTAGCAACTTATGTCTTATAAACTTTTTCTTCATACTGCTTCCTTCTCTTGTAAAAAATATGAAGACAAAGAATGCATAGACCTTCATTTGATGCTTTGACCGAGAAGGAAGAGTTTTAGAGGGAAACTCCAAGAAACTAAAAAAGACTTATTTTTATCAAAGAATATAAGTACCTGATTTTTTCAGAATTAATTGGGCAACAAATAAGCGGCCCATTATTTGAGGCCCGGTCACGTGAACCTCTTTACTTAATAAAATGCCCAATAGTAATAATGTACCAAAATAAGTGTTTTAATGCATTTTTTCTTAGGTTTTGTATTCATAATTTTGATAAAGCCATCGTTGTGATTAGAAATGCTTTTATAAACCAAGACACAGGCAGAATATGGTTCCTAAAACAATTTTTTCGCTTTTAGAAAGAGTTTTTTCGATTTATTTAAAATAATTTTTACTACTTACAACAGCATGAAGCAGCATTGCACTTACCTTTCAAAAAGTCAACGCATATGCGAAAGTTGTACGCTATACTGTTATTAATTGGGTAAATTAGGTATTATAAATTATATTTCTAAGTACTTTAAAGGTAAAGTTTTATCTAAACTTTATTATTAGTTTGATAAAATACTCAAATTAAATAAATCATTTTACACAATTACAAAACTATACGTCAGATTATTAGCGGAGAGGGTCTGTCAAAAAAAAAGGCTCCATCCGCCTTGGACTCGAGAATTTTTTTTGATTTTTTTTTTCATAAAGTTGGACCCCCTCTTCATTTTGGTGGCATTTTCAAAAATTTAATCGACGCCCTGGCGGAGAAATGTGCATGCGAAGACATCGGCAATGGGTTTTTTGCACATAACTCGCTTAATTCAACTCTGAGCATAGTAAATATGTCGAAAAATGAAGAGCTCTCGAAGACGCGTAATTTGAACTTTGACTGGTTCAATTCGGTCAAACGGTTCTCGAGATATCGAATTTTCAATTTTAAAGCCCTTTCTTCAGGGTTCCGCCGCGGTGCGAATACACCGCCGTCCGTGTTCGCGTGTTTTGCATGGAAAAAATCGACTTAGGGACTTAATTTTTTTTTTCATCGACAGACAGCAGTGTCCTCAATGATGTCTCAAATTTTGAAGTCGCTATCTCGATTAGAGGGGGAGGGGGAGGGGAAATCATAATTAAAATTCAAATTGCTATAATAACTTTCGCTAATATTGGGGCATCGCCGGGCCCAACCAATGAGAGATGACACTTTGGAATGCCTACTTTAAAATGGTTTTTTTTTTCGATTCCGCCAATATTGGCAAGATGCCCGCAGAAAAACCGTTTTCCCTCCCCCTTTTTTTTCTTAAAACTGTTTTTTGCCATGAAAGAAGGGGGTGGGGGTAAAAAAAAATTCGTCATCAGATGGAAATTTTTTTATCTTTGATTTGAGCCCCAGCAGTAGACCTCGATCGGACCATTATTAAGGTCACAGGGTCACCAAACGCGTTTGGTCCTGTAGAATATGGCAAGGATTAGGGTTAGCGGGTTCCGCTACCCGGCATTTTTTAGGGCTAAGTGTCCCCTTTCAAGATTTTCTTACCCCATATCGCTATCTAAATTAGGGCCTGCACGCGGACGTGATATGTAAACCAATTAATCCAGCCGCGGAGCAGCGAGAGCCCGGGAGGAGCCTAGCGCTCCCTCTCCTTTCTCTCTTCTCTCACAGACACACACGCTCGAGAAATGGAAAACGGTATCAATTGGATGGATGAAATTTTTATACAGAGTGGTAAAAAATTTGATTATTTTCATCACTCGGTATAAAAATTTCAGCTACATGATAGGATACCAAATTAAAAATTAAGATAGGGACATGTAAACCGTTTTTCCATATCTCGAGCCGTTTTCAATATAAGCTGCTTTGAAAATGAAAAATCGCGATTTTCATTTGTTTATAACTCATAAATCGCTCATTACAAACTTCAACTTTACAAACCATTCTTTTTAACTTTTCTCAAACAATATGAAAATGTAATAATATAGAGGGTGTCCTATTTAAAATAACAAAGTTGTATGGCGTACAGCGATATTATGGGCCATCCTGTGTATCTGAAAATAATTTTACAAACTGCACTTTACCCTCCCATTTACAGCACTTTTTGGTTCATTTCGATATCTTTAATGGTGTAGGTGCAATCGAGCTTTCCCATATCCATTACTTACCATATTTGTATAAACACCTTGTTTACGACTAGAAATAACCAATAATCGGGTCGGATAATGACGTCAAATAAATGATGCGTTAAATATTCTTGGGCTTAAGTTAAAACAAAACTACAAGCAATACATTGTAGTGTTAGTGTAGGTACCTACCTAACGTTACAGAGTGGTATAGTGAATGCGAATCTTTTAGTTTTGCAAGTTTGAAATTCAAATCTCCCGCCGAATATATTTTACACCTTGCCGTGTCCTGAATAGGTACTTTTTTGTAGTTTGGATTTGGACTGGGTTAGGTGTTTATTTTTATTAATAGAATTAAGGGACCCAAAATTATTTTCAAGTTTTCATTTTATTTGTGTGCGTAAATTTTCATGTGCTGGGGAAAATGCGTAACCTTGAATTGTGAAAAAATTTTTGCCTGCGCCGCTGTTTCTGGGGGGGTGCTTTGCTTTCCATTTACATACACCCCCCCCCCCCCCCGCCTCGCGACGGGGTTCGCCTGTCAAAATCTAATCTAGTAGAATTTTTAGTATAAAATCATTGGTGGTTTAGTGGGTAGAATAATTTTACCTGGCAACACTGAATTGGTAAATATTCTGTTTATAAGCAGCGGACTCGCGGACCAGACTAATTATAAGTTCAAATAGTGATCAGAAATGTATCTTTTCCGTCGGATTTATTTTCTAATATCGATCAGTGTTCTCTTCTTAGTTTCTGGATTGCTTGCAACTCCTCTTTTAAGCGAAGAAGGTAATATTTTATTTTTATCAATACTTATTTTAAGTAATTCGTTCAGTAAGTGGGCGCCAGTTTACCTACCTTACTTAAATCAAATATTTCACTCTAACACATCATTCCATGAACACTTACAAAAATTTATGGTGGGCCATTTTTCGGATTAAAGTAAATTTAGTCAAAAGAATTGGGTACTTTCGTCGAAGAACTTTTGAAAACATTTTCCAAGAGGCAACCCCCCAAAGATGACCATTTTTCACCATAACTTTATATTGTCATTGTGTTAAGGTTTACCAAACCCCCTCCTCCCCCCCGACGATTTAATGTAAAATGGATTACCGATTTGCATAGGCTCTAGCCGTTGCACACTTGGACAGGGGTGCTTTATGGCTAAGAACTTGGTCTGCAGTTCCATTTTCTTATTTACATCCTCTTCCGATTTTGTATTACATAATAATAGAGTTAATAAGATATTTGTTAAGCCTTGAACGTTCCTATAAAGACTTGTTCTTTACAATTACATGAAATATTTCGTCGTTGTCAGATCAGGTTAGTGATAGCTGATCTAGCTTGACGGCTTTATCTTCAAGTCTGTGGCTACGTGTTTTCAGCTAGCCGACCTTGCAGTTCCTGGATTTACTTTCAACTCTCAGAGACGTCATGGAAAAAAAATCTTACTGAGTTATTAAATTTAGACCGCTTTTTCGCATTTTGGGAAAAAGTTTTCTGATTGATCTCTTTCGAAAACCGTTTTTAGCCATTTTCCATCCAGTATCGACCTTCGTTTCGTGTCGTTGACGCCAGATGTTCATTTTTCCTGTGTACGTTATTGATTGTCAGAATTAACGTTCGTTAAATAAACTTCTTTCAACCACAATATCTTTTTTACGCATTATTTTTATTTCTTCTATTTCGTATACCGACCATACCTACATTACTTATAACTAACGCTTCCAATGAACAACCAAAGTTCGATGTCAAAACTGCGCTTTGACTTTTGAGCTGAGAGGCCGACATTTGCAGAATAAACCAAAAACTCTCATAGCAATACAAAAATAGCCACAATCATTTCCGTCTTCAGCAGCGATGAAGAAAATAGCTAGAATTTTTTCTATCTTCAATGGTTGTGGTTGTTTTTGCCCTTCTCTCTTCTCTCTTCTCTCTTCTTCATCCGCCCTTTCTTGTATTATATTATGGAGATGTACCTACACAAAAGACCTAGAAGATCTTTTGTGTCTCCTCTTCTGGTGACTATTCGATTATAGCACTCAATTCAATTTTAGTTCTCGGAGAAGATCGTTCTAAAGATGATAAGTCATTTCTGCTGCTTGGTAAAGACCTTAGACAGAGGAATCTTCTTTGTTGTACTGCGTGCATGGCACTCGACCAGGAGATGTATTGAGGTTTTGTCACCCTCCCATATGCAGAATCTACAGATTTAATCATTTTTGTACTCCAAGTTTACAATGCCCCGAAAGAAAAACTTTTATCATTACAAACTCCACGCCTATAACAAAGCTCCCCGAAATCTTCTTCCAGTTTCGGATTTCTTCTCACTTCGCCTTTTTCCTCGATTAAAAGTGGCACCTGTCAAAAATATCAAATTTTCTCTTAACTTCTCAGAAAGTCGAGACAATTTTTTTACGGCAACACCCACAGACGGGAGAGCGCTGAAACTTACTTTCATACGATCTGAGAAAAAAACAAAAAGGCGCCCAGACTATTATTATTTTTATGTTCATTACAACTGTAATAATAATATTTGATATGCATAAATCAAATTGACACACCCTGTATGTGTATATACAGGGCGTCCCAGCTTATTCGAAGCGGTCTCTGTAGGCCAAACGATGGATTTTTTCCAAAAAATTTTTGCACATTCAAGTACAGGATCACAATGGCCATAATTTAAAATTATTTTGGGGTATACAGAGCGTCCCATATGACAGGGGCATATCAAAGTTATGTTTTTTTAAATGGAATGCTCCTAGGTTATTGCATTTTTAGATTGTCTGAGAAGAGAAAATAAGATTGGCTGTTACAGTTGGTGTTTAAATTCAGAAGTTTTTGAGTTATAAACAAGTGAAAATCGTCATTTTTCAAGTTCAAGGACCTATTCAACGAAAACGGTTCAAGATAGAGAAAAACGGCTTACATGTCCCTATATTTTAACTTTTCATGTACTATCCTATGATGTGGATGAAATGTTTATACAGGGTGATAAAAAATTTGAAAAATTCTGAGATTTCTCCACGCGTCGCCAAATAAAAAAATCAAAGAAAGTAGAAATGTTTCTATACGATAGGATGTACATGAAAAGTTAAAATAGGGACATGTAAGCCGTTTTTCTCTATCTTTAGCCGTTTTCGTTGTACAGGGCCTTGAACTTGAAAAATGACGATTTTCACTTGTTTATAACTCAAAAACTTCTGAATTTAAACACCAACTGTAAAAGCCAATCTTTATTTCTCTTCTCAGACAATCTTAAAATGCAATAACATAGGAGCATTCCATTTAAAAAAACATAACTTTGATATGCCACTCTCATATGGGACACTCTGTATACTCCAAATTAATTTTAAATTATGGCGATTGTGATTCTGTACTTGAATTTTTAAAATTTTTTTCGAAAAAGTCAATCGTTTGGCCTACAGAGACCGCTTCGAATAAGCTGGGACACCCTGTATATTTTATTTTGTGTATACAGGGTGTCCGTTTTTCGAGCTTACGCATGGAGATCTCGGTTATCTTAAGAGATACGAAGTTGGTCAAACTGGGGCAAAGTTGCGTATTTTTATGCCGAATAATACTCTGAAAAAAATTCAGGATATTTTCAGTTGTTGCTGAAATATCCTGGAAAAACTGAAAAATCGAGATTTCTTATTTTCATCATATCTTTTTGTTATTGGAGATTAATAAATAATTTTTTGTAGGCTTACATAAGTCGGCAAGAGCTACACCCATCTGTCATTACAAAAATTTTCAAGGCCGACTAGATCCGAGAGTTTTCACAGTCACCTTTCGTTTTTCTTATGACCGCTATATTGGATTTTCATGTCATTCTGTATTGAAAAAATTAAGGAAACCAAAAATCTATCACATTCAAAGAAAATTTTCAAAATTTTATTTTTCTTTTTTCGAAAAAAATAGGTAACCTTTTTTCAACCGAATGTCATAAATAACCATATAAGTCAAGCAATGTCACGTCATATTGCGACGTCGCCCGACGTCGTTCGGTGATAAAATTATTTTTTTTTAAATAAGAAAAAAAAATTTAAGAATTTTTTTTTAATGTGATTGAAACGGTCCGTCTGTGATTTCGAAGGATTATTTGGAAGGCTCTGTTTTGTGGACTGCCAGAGAGCTCGGAGAGCCAAGCCCATTATTATTATTATTTTGTATTTTCATACAGCGGCTTGGTTATAATATTTTTCTAAGTATATATTATATTTATATATTTATATTTTTTAAATTCTACTCTCCAAAATAATGTAAATAATCTTTTTTCAGCATGCAAGGAATATAAGGAAAATTACAAGCCAAGCATTCACTTCATAATTCTTGGATTAGATACTCAATTGGGCGAATTTCCTCACATGGTAATTTTTTTCTTTGTTCCAATTATTAGGTATTATGAAAAAAACATCTTCCAAAATAAATATATTTTAAGGTGGCGTTAGGATACGAAAAACCCGATGAGGATGAAGTCTCATGGGGATGCGGAGGAACCCTTATATCTGACAATTATGTCGTAACAGCCGGTCATTGCATTTTCACAATAGATGATATTCCTCCCACTATTGCCAGAATGGGAACTGTAAATATCACAGGTACGTCTGCAGCGCAATTCTGGCCACAGGGCTAAATGAGCTATAGCCCCGAGGCGCAGTTACGCCTTTTTGGGAGCAGCAATTTTTATTGATGCTATATTTTTTGTTATTGTTAAGTAAATTTTCAATTGCCTACTGAGAAATTACGTAGCCTTAAACATTGATAATTTTTTACTGGATCACAGGTTTTTCGTCTAACGTTCAAAATGTAAAAATTTTTTGACCACATTTTCAGGTCCATATTTGGGAATCAATCAAAATGCCACACCCCAAGATTACAGAATAGAGAGCATAACTGTCCATCCTGATTTTAATTGGGCGAAGAGGATACACGACATTGCTCTCATTAAGTTAAAGGAAAAAGTCACAATGTCGGAATTCATTTACCCCGCTTGTTTGTACACTAAGAATGACGACCCGGTCGATCTCATCATTACTGGATGGGGAAACACTAATACAGGTAGAAATACTTGAAGAAAATATTATTAATATCTAGAACCCAATAAAATGATTGTTACAGATTCGCCAGAAATGAGCGATACTTTAAAAAAAGCTGATGTCGTACCTATACCAGTCCCTGAATGTAACAGTACAATTTTTAAAAGAAGCCGGAAAGCTATCACTGAAAATCAAATTTGTGCCTTTGATAATACTAGTGACACTTGTTATGTAAGTACCTACATAATCAGAAACTTTAGTCCTTGAAGATCTATCATCTTATTATTACAACTCTCCCTTTATTTGAAAATAATAAATTATTTTTAGGGGGATTCTGGTGGTCCGATTCAATCGAAAAATACCCAAGGCAGTATGCCCTACAATATTGTAGGCATAACATCCTACGGGCTAAGTTGCGCTGGAAGGTATCCAAGTGTCTACACCAGAGTTTCAATGTATGTAGACTGGATCGAGCAAATTGTGTGGCCTTAAAATGGACGAAGGAAATTTGTTTTGATGTTTTCACATGAAAGTTTTTTCAAGATCGGTCGAGAAACGAGCTGTAAACCTAAACTGGTGATACCAGTATTTTCTATGGGATTAATTTAACATTAAGACGTTTGGAATTTAAATTCCTCCATCGTTTACTTTTATACTTTTGCGTGATATTTTTTGTGTTGTTTCGAAGTTGTAATTAAATAGATGAATAAGTAGTGTTTTTGTTTCACTATAAATCCTACTGTCTGATTTTTATTATAGGAAGGAGAAGGCTAGGCGTGAACTGCGCATCTTTCCAGATTTGCTAACCACCACTAAGAATTTACATGTTCGATGAACGGCGAAGATACTCTTATCAGCCTTATCTGGTTGGTTGTTTTTTATTTAAGCTGGACACTGACTAACATTGTTGTTATTGGACGACAAATATTTATATGAAGTCGCGGAGATGGAACCACCCTTTTTGCGCAGTGAGAATTTATTCGCCCTTCTATAGTAACGGGGTTATAATATCTTACTGCAAGAAGTAACGATGGTGACTTATACATATACCTTATAATTTTTCTTTATATATTTCATTCAATAATGCAGCTGGGTAACTTACATAGACACACTATAAACAGATTATTATCTACCCTGCGTTACTCAATTTGAAATAAAATTATTGCGAGCCACTTAAAGTCACCATTGTTTTTTTAATCATTAATATTATCTTATAAAACTGCTGCAGGATGTTACTCTCCACATAACGTCACTAACTCGTTGTAGCTTCCAGGAGTTGAAGCAACATTTCGATAGCTCGCCATAATCCACAATAGCATCAGACAACTAAGGTGCCACCGTTTACAATTTTGAGTGATTTTAATAAAATGTGTTATTTTGTGAATTGTGGAGGTGCGTTCAAATAAAGCAGAATACCTACCCTTGTTAAAAATAAAATTCCCATTAACATGTATTTAAATTGCAATGGCATGCCAATTTCTGATAGCCGCACTATTCTAACATTTAAGCTCGTGTTCCCAACACAGCGTGAGCTTTCCAATTCTGTTGTTCGTTCCAATGGTCACCATTTGTTACGACACCAGCGCAGTAAGTTTGATGGCAGTTTGCTTCACTATGCATCATTATCCATAAAGAGTTTACCCTGTCTAAGATAAGAGAGCTGTCATGTCATTGTCAATCATCAGTCATTTTTTAAGTATGTCAGTCAGTATTATGAGAAAAATTCATTGAATAAAGAAGAAGAAGATTACAAACAATAACAACAATGACGTTTAATAAAATACTATCATACTACTAAAATCGTAACTCCTGCTATTAAAATTTTATGATTTTTCAATTATGTGTGCATTTTTATATAAAAATTACATGAATAGTAATAATACTACCTGAATAAAGTTCTTATATTTTCATGTAATTAATTGTTGCAAACGATATGTCGCACGTATAATGTTTCACGTCGTAAAAGTGTTATCGGGAATATTAATGGGAACATACGTTTTGGAATTGGATTTCAATTATCAGGCTGATGCAATTACGATGTTAAAACGACGTTTTTTACAAAAACTCGACGGTGAATGTTTATCGACGACTGCCGGTCTTAATTGTTGTATTCCTATCTAAGCAAAAAATGCCACAAATTGCTCATAATTACTGAAATTGGTTCCCTTAGAGAATACGAGAATAATAACATTTTCCAGGAAGAGAAGTACAGAAGCACTTGAACCATGGACTTTAAAACTCTTTGCTGTGTCTGCTTAATTATTAGGGGATGTGTATTTGTTACTGATGCAAAATTACACACTGGCGATGTAAGTGTTAATAAAAATCAATCAGTCAATCAGTGGGTATCGTTATGTGCTGATTAACTGTAACGTTACTGATCGGACAGTCTTGCATGAGAGGTATTCACAAAGAAATCATAATGACATTTGACTTAATTTTGTATTTTGATACCTGATTGGTCCACAATTGACGTTAAATGGAACTTCTACCCCAATCAAAATAGAAGATGTCATCATAATTATTCGTTTGTCAATGTGGCTCTTATAAAACCTAAAATTTAACTCTGTTACTATTGGAAAAACTAACAAAAGTTCCTAAGTATCAATTGTCATGTTAACGCTTCGTTTAAATTTTAAGACCTGTTACAAGACTGTTTTTTCAAGCAGAACGCAGCACAATAATCTTATCTACCAATTACCAGTTATATTGAGAATAAATATTTTAAATTGTTTCAGGGAATCAGCTCTTCTACTAACACAGATCTTGCTGAAGATAAAGACGATGGACTTTTACTGTTTGCTACTTTGGATGGTGCTCTGACAGCCATCGAGCAAGAATCAGGGCATATTCGATGGAAAATTAAAGACAGTGAGTCTCCATCACAAATTTTTGTCATTTCGTTTTTCTCAAATTCCAATTCCAGTGTAGGATTTTTGAAGTGTTGCCAGATGGTTACTTTTCAACGTACTAGAAATTTTGAGGTTAACAATGTTGTCAAATTGATACTGAGTTTTCTTGGTAGCAATTATTAGAATTAATGAATCTTGACCTGCTAAAGAAAGATAGGTTTTCCTTAAAGTGACAAATTTAAAAATCAATCTGACAACAATGATAATAACCTCAAACAAAAAATCTTTAAAGCTACGAGATCTCAGAGTTCTCTTGTGCTGGTGGTGCAAAAAATTTTCTTAAATAAGTTAATCAATTTTTTATGTAACATTTTTATTTATTTAAATATTTCCAGAACCTGCAGTGAAAGTACCGCGAGACACATCAGACGCGATAATGCCCATATTCCTGCCGGATCCGCGAGACGGATCCCTCTACCTTCTCGGCAACAACGAGAACCCCCTGAAAAAGCTGCCCTTCACGATCCCGCAGCTGGTATCCTCTTCGCCGTGTCGCAGCTCCGACGGCATCCTCTACACAGGCAAGAAGACCGACACCTGGTACCGTCTAGACCCGATAACCGGGAACAAACAGCAGGTGCTCGGTTGGGACGCGCCCAGCACGACATGCCCGGTCGAGTCCACCAATTCCATCTACATAGGACGCACCATGTACAGCATAATGATGCGGGACAGCCACAGACCCGACCGGAAGTGGAACGTGACCTACTACGATTACACCGCTTCCGTGATGACCAAGGAGGAGATCAACAGTTACGAGTACATCCATTTCACGTCCAGTTCGAGCGGCCGCTTGATCACGATGGACCGTAGGAATGGGATCCTGGTATGGGATCAGGATCTCGGCAGTCCCGTCATCGCGGCTTATTTACTCGCCGACGAGGGGTTGCTCGCGGTTCCCTTTACCAGTATGGCGAATTACACGATATCGTTTCTCGTCGGGGAGTACTTGAACCGGCAGGACTCCCAGAAGGATTTTGCTAATCAGTTGAAGTTTTTCCCGACTCTTTATGTCGGGGAGCATTTACACGGGCTTTATGCTCTTCCGTCAATGGTTGATCAGAATGTCGTCACGATCTCTGCTTCTGATACTGGGCCTCTCCTTCTCGGGGGCCCTTACGCCCCCGATTCGCCTAGACCGTATCCTTTACCGGGACATAATTATCCTTTTCCGTCTGGTAAATATTAATAATAATAATAATAATTTATAAAAATTATGTATGTAATTCTAATTGTTTCAGATCTTTATAATGGAGGACCTGTTGATTTTAAAAACCTGCCCGATTTGAATTCGATAGTTTTCACTGGTCATTATAACGTACCGACTTACACAAACAATCAGAGACTTATGGTAGCTGGACGTGATTATAAAGACTTGAAATTGTTGACCGATGAAAGCAGCGGTAGTAATAATAATGAGAGTCCGCTAGAAAACATAAATCCCAATGATGGTAATAAAATGGTTACCAATACTGTCGGAGTTCAAACTGAAGATTTGATAAGAAAAGAAGCTCAAGATGGAAAGGTGATCAATACGACCTCTAATAACGGTGATAAAGGATACGTTTCAGAAGCTCTCGTCTGGGCCAAGAGACAAGACAATAAGGGTCTCCTACTTACAATCGTCATATTGATCTTTTGTATATTCGGAATGGCGATATATCTGCTCCGACAGGTAAGTCGATCCGTCTTGAATCTCAATATCGATTTCCTCTTACATCGTTTCCTTTTAGGTGCGACAAATTCAAAGCCTCTCCCAGAACGGATCTCAATCGAACAGTTTCAATAATTTTCTAAAACGAAGCGGACAGATCACCGCGGTCTCTGAAGACCTACCCAACGGCTTAGTGAGAGTCGGTAAAATACTCTTCAACCCGGAAGAGCTGCTCGGTAAAGGATGCGAAGGAACTTTCGTATTCAAGTACGTTTTCCCGTTCTAAGGATAGGGACATTATTGTATCAATTTGTAATTTTCTAGGGGCGAGTTCGATGGGAGGCAAGTCGCCGTGAAACGTCTCCTGCCCGAAAGCTTCACATTTGCGGATCGAGAAGTCGCCTTATTGAGAGAGAGCGACGCTCATCCAAACGTGATCAGGTATTACTGCATGGAGCAGGACAGAATGTTCAGGTACATCGCTTTGGAGTTGTGTCAGGCAACTCTTTCGGATTACGTTCAGGGTAAATGTGATATTTCGACCCTGCAGCCGCTGGACATGCTTAAACAGGCGACGTCCGGTCTCGCTCATCTTCATTCTTTAGATATTGGTGAGTATGAGTCACAAAGAATATCCTTAGATTCTATTGGGGAAGTTTTGGTAGTCCATGTGATTTTTATTTGACACTTCATAATTCCCTAAAATATACCATGTCGTTTTGTACTTCTTTCTAATTATTAATTCAATTGACTTTCAGTGCATCGTGACATCAAACCTCACAACGTATTGATATCGATTCCGAATAATCGCGGCGAAGTAAAAGTGATGATATCCGATTTCGGTTTATGCAAGAAACTACCCCTCGGGAAAGCGTCCTTCTCGAGACGATCCGGAATAACCGGGACGGATGGTTGGATCGCCCCCGAGATGTACGAAGCCGAGAGTCGTCAGGTAACCGTTCATCTTATTTTATTTATTTCATTTTCTCAACCAAGCGATCTTTTCCAGACGTCAGCGATCGATTTATTCTCCCTCGGTTGTCTCTACTATTACGTTCTATCAAAGGGATCGCATCCTTTCGGGAGTGCCCTATCCAGACAATCGAACATCCAGGAGAATCTCTATAACCTCTCCGAATTGAAAGACGAGGCGTGGCTGACGAACGTGCAGATTCCCCTCCTGAAATCGCTCATTTCGCAGAATCCGGAAGAGCGGACCCCTTGCAGCGCCATCCTCAAGCATCCCATGTTCTGGGACGCGGCGAAAATCTTATCATTTTTTCAGGTTAGTGTAGCACGGTTAGGGCTTCAAATTTTCTCTTATCCACGAGATCTTTTCTAGGATGTCAGTGATCGTGTTGAGAAGTCCGAGTCGGATGACCATGTACTTAAATGTCTCGAAACTGGGTCATATTGGGTGGTCAAATCGGACTGGCGATTGTTTATTCACAACGAAGTCGCCAGAGATTTGAGAAAATACAGGACTTATAAAGGAGAATCGGTTCGAGATCTATTGAGAGCCTTGAGGAATAAGGTAAATTATTTGAAAGCAATTTATTGAGCCCTTTAAAGACAAACTCATTTTAGAAACACCATTTCCGAGAACTAACAAAAGAAGCTCAAGAGTCGCTTGGCGAGTCACCTGAAGAATTCGTCCACTACTGGACGTCCCGGTTCCCCCTCCTCCTCGCGCACACTTGGTTGGCGATGCAGTGCGTCGCGGGCGAGATAATTTTCCGCCCGTACTACCACGAGACGCATCGTTTCTCGACCGCTCAGTTCCAGACGCAGGTGATTGAATTCATTAACCTCAATCCGGTCGTGATTCCGGGAGCCGCCGGACAGCCGAACGAAACCAAAGAAGATCGATACTCGAACAACGGAAGTTTCCGGAAGAGTCCTAAAAGATCGATGGCTGGTCCCGGTGGTAATAATCGGAGCCCCAGAAACAACGTGAGACACAGGATTGGTGTTGAAAGTAAGGTTGGTCAGGAAGAAGGGGTCGGTTTGTATAGGAATATAAATGCCGGTACCGGTAAGTATCCAAAGGACGGTCAATCGGTCGATTTGGATGAGATCACGGTCGGTTTGGTCGAGTCTAAAAATGTTGGCGGTTTGTTGATGTTGAAGAAGAGGAAGAAGAGAGCTTCTAAGGCGGATGAGCCGGTTACTTGGGCAATTGCCGATAATCAGTGAGCGTAACTTGTTTGTCGTACTCTGTAATGAAGTACAAAGGTTTATTGTAAATAGAAATGTCGGAGTGATACTTTCTGGCAATCACAACAGGTGACAGATAAAGTTTTTCTTAAGATAGTCGCACTATGAGTGAACGATGTTGTCGGATAAGTGTAAACTAGAGATGAGAATTGAAGAGTGAACGCGCAACCGAAGTTATTCCAAAGCTGTGAGTATTGGGACCAGTTATTTATGTAATTTTGTGGCTTGGTTCTAAAAAGAAGCTTTAACCACGTCTTGGAGGAGTTTAAGTTTTACTTTTCTTCTTCGACCATTGTGAAAATTGGATTTAACTCGCTTCATATTAAATACATTAGAGTGGGAAAAAATTTAGATGTGTAGAAACGAAAATTAAAAAAAAAAATCAAATAAACAATTATTATTATAAGTCAGTAAATCAATAAAAGTACGAATACTAGGATGGTTTCTTTATGGCAGCCTATAAATCAGCGAAAAGGTATTCTTGACATTTTTCTCATATACATTTTTATAAAATCTAAACTGCCTTATAGACAAAAATAGATATTTTTTTTAATGTAATTTTAGTATAAATAGTATCAAAAAAAAAAGTCAATAAAAGAGTTTTTCTGGAGATACTGCAAGGTCTGCTTCCCTCCAGATCTATAAAGTGGGCAATTATTATGGAAAAAAAATTATGTGCCCTCTTACTAGGTTGTTCATGTTTTTAAAAATGGTTCCCAGTGAGTGGTCCCTGAGAATTGGTGTCCGGTATGAATCTTGAATTTAGGAACTATTCTTCAGGGTCACGTGCTCTTATTTATTATTATTTTTAATTTTTTTCATGAACACTTTGACAGCAAGCGATTACTTTTCGATGCCGAGAAGGACAGTGGTTGTAGGATCCCATAAGCCGTTTTTGATGAAAAAATTTATTAACATTGGCATTAGTGCTTCTTACAGAATCAAGCCACAGAATTAATTTTTGCAGTTTAAATTAGGAAAAAGGGTAAAAAGGGTTGTATCATGCTCTCAAGTGGAAGATTTATCTTGTGATTAGAAAGTTCCAGAAAATTTGAGTGATTATGAACATTCTCCCTAATCTTGAACTGAGATATTTCTGGAGGGGCATTATTAATCTATCGTTTACAGATGCAATGGCCAGACTTGATGTCTATAATTTGTTTTATTATTATTCATAATAATTACAGACGGTTTTAATTTTCTCTCGATATCGACAATCCTTTTAATTTAAACGAAAATTCTGGACTTTTTTCAAGCTCCGATTTGATTGAAGAGATTGAACAAATCTCCAGTAATTATCATTTTTAGTACTTAAGAACTGATACAGACTTTATTGTTTGTGCTTTTACTTTGGTTAAGTTTTAAAAAATCACAATTTTATTAATGTTTTCTATTCTTATGTAGTCTATTATTTATTATCATGAAGGTGTAAGTTAAGAGTGCTCTAAGAATTAATGGAAGGTCTCCTTACCTTAAGCATAAAACTGTCATGTCAACATTAGTTGTTGATATATTTTATTCTGTCCACTTTTCAACCTCAAATTCAGGTGAGATCGGGTCAGGTATTCACAAAAAAATTGGGATTACATTTTACTTCTTAAATTTTTTGTTCCAATATCTATTTGACTAAAAAAAATTTTCTTCTTTCTCACTTATAAAAATTTTTACCGAGACTCCAAAAATTGAGGTGAAATTATCCAAATTTACTAAGAATTACGTTTCTGGAGGTAAGAGGAAGAAGTTTCATTATTTATTTATTTATTAAATGTTCCCCATAGGCAAAACCAGCAGTTTAAGGTAGTTAAAAAAAAAAGGTTTTAGCAAAAGATCCAGGCCTTTTTATTGTTTTATTAATTACTTTCACTTCAAGGGTGTTATAAGGTTATTTCAATTACTAACAAAATAATTCACTTACTTAACAGATAACAAATTTTGCCTAAGTAACATAACGAGACAACATCCACAAACACATTTTAAGACAGCCTCCGGATTGTATAGATTAGTCTAGTAACGTCATAAACCTGGGATGATTTCTAGGATCACAGATTTTATGTTCTCAATCTTAACTTTGTCGAATATCTGCATACTGATGCATTACAATTACAATTACAAATTTCTTTATTGTACTTGAATTACAACAGTCATTGCTCAGTACAACAGCGTCATTACAGAAATAATAAAAAACAAACATAAAGACAAACAGTAAAAATTTAAAACACACAGCATGTCAACATAACACCGGGAACAGTGAGGGTCGAGACGCACCAAAGAAATCAGTTCTCGATCGAGGTATAGTTCCATCTCTATGATAATAATTGATCAAGGCTTTGAGTTTTAGGTGTTTTAATATCAGACTGCAGGTAAGGATGGGGAGTGGAAGGACAGTATATCAGAGGTAGTGTAGGGTTCCAACTCCGTTAGATATATTAAGATAAGTACAACACTAATGTTTTAAAATAAATAAATATCTTATGGCTGTGGTAAAGCCCAAGTGTCAGAAGTTTTCAAGTAGCCTCAAGGGCCTCTGACGTAACTTAACGACTGCTGTGAAGCAGCCGGGACCCCCTTTTTAACGTACCTCCCGGAGCACGAATGTTTTAAAATTCTATTGTATATTGGTGGATAGTTATGACGTTTTAAGCTCAGTTTTTATGAATTTAATGCTTTATGTAGAACTTTTTTCATATTAAACTCAAAAATATGTACCTTCGTCGCTTATAGAATTAATACAAGAGGCAGGTGAAAGCGGATGTTGTTATTTTGAAGCTCATTTTCAAAAGAAGAAGTTAAAACTGATACAAGTCCTTTACTTTGTGTGAACAAAAAGGTTTTGATTATAATACTGGTGAACTTTTTATTCAATTAACTCAATAATTGTACCCAACACTACGTACCTTTCTTACAAAAAAAATGACACCTCAAATTTAGAAAAGTCAATAAAAAATACTTCAAATTTTTTTACCCAAATCAAATGATTTAGCAAAACAAAATCGTCTCATCTTGACAACAAAAAATAACAAGTTAGAAATTTTATCTTGTCAACATAAAATTTCTTGTCTAATATGTAGGTACTAAAATTATAATTAATAAAAAATTTTAGTACAAAACTAATGTGCTGCCTTATGTAGATACGATTAGACTATCACTCAAAATTTCATGTTCAAGTTTCTAAAACAAATGATGGGTTCTAATTGCAATCGATGTGCGGGTCGTCGCAGAAGTAGGTCCAGCTACTGTCGAAGAAAGAAACCGTCTTGTCCCAGGCGACGTAAGCGTCGTACGTGTTCCAGAAGAAGACCGCGCGCCTGCAAATCGGGAAAGCTGACGAGAAATCCTTTTTTCAATTTTCTGCGAGCATTACGTTCACGTCATTGCGGTTGGCGGGCAGCGAAACTGGCCATGGAGGGAGCAAAATGCTGGTGTAAGATGACAGAGAGACAGAGGCGCAAGTTTTACAAACAAGCTTGCAAAGCTCCCAAGTATAACAGATGTAAGAGAAAACGAAAACGAAAAGCGCGAAGATGCTCGAGTAGAAAGTCTAAGGTTAGACGAAGAAGGAAGCGGACCTCTATTTGTCTTTGATCTGTAATGTACCTACCTATTTTTCATTTTGTGTATATTTGTACTAAAACGTCATAATTTTCTTGAAATAAATTTAAAATGTCAACATCAAAAATTATTGTCACTTTGAAGACTGATGAACTGGCTCTAATGAGCTCTCCCAGTCTATTAGTTAATTTATTGCAAATACCTTTAACTGTAACACTGCATGATCAATGACTCAGTCACATAAGCTGCAGTATCTCTTAAACCAATCCCTAAATCAATATCTTACAAGGGGAAGAAGTAATAAAAATGAAAGTAATTTTGACAGAAGTTTAATTTTATTATTTAGACTAAGGTAAGGGAAAGTAGTTGTTGCATAATATGTAGTTAGGTGCGCCCTGAACTGCTAGATAATTATTTATTTATTTACCTAAAAAAATCATCTTTATCATATTTTTGTATATTTTTGATATTTTGTATATTACTACAAGTAACATCACCACCTTGATCACTAGAATAGGAGGGGGTGATGACATGCAAGAGCTGTCCATTCAGCCAGAGGAGACTGAAGACCTCAACAACAATACAAAGTAGAATTTTAAAACATGAGTGCTTTATTTATCATCAAGAATCGTAGAGAGGTTTGTATCCTGAATTCCTGAATATGCACAGTCACAGAGTCATAGTTTTATCATTCTCAATAAAATCATCAAGACTTGAATTAACTCATCGTTCAATAAGTTCCGGGATTAACTATGAAAACAACATTTAATAATAATAATAATAATAATAATAATAATAATGTCTTTATTTTCTCAAAGAAATATGAACACAAGAAAAAAAAAATACATAGTTATAATCTTTGATTATACTTCGAGAAAAAAGGCGAAGATCAGATAACCGTGACAATTATTACATTGTCACTCTGCTTGTCTCAACCTTCTATTATTCTATGATTATTTATTTATTTGGCGCGAGTGTGATAAACTGCTGGTATCTAAACATATTAAAGAAAAAGATGCTGGTACTGTGAAATTGGTCACTAATCAATATTTAACAATTTGACAATTTGCTCATTCCCAGCCATTCATAGTCACCGTTCACCAAGCAAAGCCCTTCTGAGCTGTACTTTGAATTTTCTGAGACCCAAAAGCTTAAGTTCGTTTGGTATACCATTGTAAATTTGACATATTTGAAATGAAAATGATCTTTTAAATGTTTCTGTTTTATGATATGGCACAGTGATGAGCCCCCGGAATCTCAGATTAATATTATGAATGTCAGTTCTGTATGTTATCTTATTATATAAATATGGTGGAGATTTATAAATTATTATTTTGTGGTACAAAGTGGCTGCACGAAGCAATCGCCTTTGATTCATGCTAAGCCAACGCACCTCAGTAAGTTTATGCGAGACATGGCCGCGACGACGTATCCCATATATAAATCTCAAACATGAGTTTTGGAGTACCTGGAGACGACGAGCATCTTCACTGGTAATGTTGGAGCCATAGACTGTATCACAATAACTTAATACCGAGAGGATCAATGTATCACATGCCATTGTCCTTGATCTTCGATTCATCAGTTGCCTTTTTGGGTATAATAGTTTCAGTCTGTAGTAACCTCGCCTAAGGCACTGAGAAATATGCGATTCAAATCGCAGTGAACTGTCAATGATAAGTCCTAGGTTGCGAGCTTGAGGTGTTGGAGAGATCGTTGTATCTCCAACAATAACGCTAAAGCTTTGGTAACAAGCTTTTCAGCTGGTTAGGGGAGCCGAATAAAATTAATTTGGTTTTTGAATTATTAATCTGAAGCCCATGATCCGCAGTGAACCTCAAAAGAGCAGCAATGTCAGCATTTATGCGTGTCATAGCAATCTCTGCCAATTCGGGTGTGAAAGATAAATAAATCTGTGTATCATCGGCGTATAGATGACAAGTACAAAATCCGAGAGTGGAGGAGATTGAAAAGGTGTACAAAGAATACAGAAGAGGACCCAGGATGGAGCCCTGTGGAACACCAGCTCGGACGCTACCAGTAGCAGAGTCATCATTATCAATACGTGTTAGTTGCTGCCTGTTAGTAAGGTAGCTACGTAACATGCAGCAAGCTCTCTCTCCCAGGCCCTGGTGACGAGCTATAGATAGGAGCATTTCGTGGTCGATGGTGTCGAATGCTCTGCTGAGATCAAAGAGTACCAGAGCCGTAACCATTCCTCTGTCTCTTGCAGCTAAAATATCGTCAACTACGTTAAGAAGAGCCGTTTCGCAAGAATGAAGAGGTCGGAACCCCAATTGAATAGTAGGTAAAATTTAACGGGACTCTAAATAAATACGAAGCTGCTCGTGCATTATTTTCTCAATCACTTTTGAGAGAGAAGGGAGGATGCTTATAGGGCGAAGATCTTTGAATTCTCTGGGCGTACTGATCTTTGGTAATGGCTTGACTATTACCGTTTTCCAAATATCTGGAAATATTCCTTGTTCAAAACTACAATTAACCAAATGTGTGATATACGGTATCAAAACCTCACCACATACTCGTAGCATGTATATATTTATACCGTCAAAACCAGTAGCTTCGCTTTTAATTGAACTGAGAATTTCTGTAACTTTTTCCATCGACACAAACTCAAAATTGAATTGGTCTTCTAAGTTAACATTTTCGGCGTAACTATTTAGATATATATCAAGGATTTTGGGATTAATTCCATTACTGACCGATCTTGATATATAAAACTCATTAAGAGCTTGTGGTTTTTTTAGACATTTAGGTAATTCAATAAAGGTATCAGATTTTACAAAACGCCAGAATGACCTCATATTATTATTTTCCATGGAGCGTGTTAAGTAATTTTCCTTCTCTAGTCTGCAAAAAAGAGTAACTTGATTATGCAGTAGCCTATAGTATTTTAAATGTGATTCATTACGAGTACGCTTCCACTTACTGAGTGCCCTGTCTCTTAGTTTCATAGCAAATCTAAGATTGCTTGTTAACCAAGGAGCCGACGGCTTAGTGATGCGGATGTCGATTACGGGTGCATGGGAATTGAAGAGGTCAACAATTAGTTGATTAAAAACTAAGACTTTTTCATTCATATCTTGTATGTTGTAGATAATATTAAAAGAGGTCGTTGATATGTCGCTCCTCAGATTCTCGATGTTCATATTCTTAAAGTCCCTGATCCTTTTATATCTTAAATTATTTCGACTACCGCGAATATCTATATCACATATCAATGCTTCGTGATCCAGCTTTAAGTGTGTCACAAATGAAAAGACAGATAAGGACTTCACCATGTTTGTATCTGAGACAATAAAATGATCAAGCATTGTAGACGAGGTGTCAGTAATCCTGGTGGGAGTATCAACAATTTGTGTTAGTCCGAAAGATTCACACATATTATTATATTTTCTAAATTCAACACCACCAGTGTTCAAAAGGTCGATATTCGTATCACCTGTGCAAACCAGTTCGTCGCAAGTTGGTAATATAACTGATATTGTTTCATAGAGAATGTCTAAAAATTCCTCATAGAGTCTCGAACTAGGATTATAAACTACACCCAAGGCGATTTTTTTTCTCCCCACCTGTAGTATTATCCAGAGTTGTTCTATTAGATTAGTAGTTCTCAATAGCGAGAATTTTATGTCACTTTTCAAGTATATACAGACACCTCCGTGAGATTCACCGTACCGCCTATCGTTCCTAATGACTGTATAGCCCTGGATAGAGATATCGTGATCAGATACAGAAGCCGACAGCCACGTCTCACTAAAACATAGTATTTCCACACTAGAATTACGGCAAAAGACTCGAACGTCATCTAATTTTGGAACAAGTGAACGCGAGTTAAGGTGGAGAACTCTCCAAGTTGTACTCGCCATCACTCTACGACAGAACAAAAAACACTAAAATCATGAACAGTACAGGACCATTAACAGTAAGAATGAGCTATGAACATTAACAAGCCCCAATTCATCTAGATTTCAACATACGAGCATCATACATCTTTTATCACTTTATCACGACTTAACACATACTAAGAATAAACTATATTCAGTAATGAGATGAGCAACAACAATAAAATGTAATACTAGAAACTTATTAACAAAATGTAAGACACAGCAAGTATACAATAAAACAAGAATATGTCCTAGGGAAATAAAAGGAATCGTGCAACACTGCCAAACATATCCGCAAAAATATCAAAACTTATAACGCTATTCAATCGCAAAGTAAATAATAACAAATCAACCAGGTAATCGTCATTTAAATTATTTAAATACAATTTCAAAATAATATCTCCCTGCAGTACCTACCTAAAGGGGAAAAAAAACAAAAAAAAAATAATAACATCATCAATCAATTCTGTATCTAGGTGGATTTACATTACAACAATTGGCTCCTAAAGAGTACACACTATCTACAAATCTGAAGATTCTCTAATTCGTCTTCGCCTATCACCATCTTTCACGAATATCTGACCATTTTGCGTCCAACATTGACGCTTATATTTTTTTATGGTTGACTTGTATAAATTATATGTTTCCTTTGATAGATATTCTGCAACTACTATGTCTGATCCCTTAAATAGTGATTTGTTATTGTAAATTAAATCTCTTTTATAAATATAAACAAACTGAAACAGTATCGGCCGTGGCCTGCTATCTGTTTGTTTTCTTCCAACACGATAACAATTCGAGATATCACTGATGGACAAATTTAAGCCATCGATTTTAACATATTTGGAGACCGTTTTTACAAAATTATTAAGCAATATTACGGAGTTTTCATCTTCAACTTCAGGCACTCCGAACACAAGCATTTTATTGGCATGCACTTGTCGCTCTTGATTATGTATAGTATCCTTAAGGTTTTTAATTGCCATTGAGTTGTTTTCTATCTCCGTTCTCAATTGACGTATTTCATTGTGTATATTAGTTTCAAAATTATCAAACTTACGGGATAAATCAGATAATGACAGGACTTCATCTCCAACTCCTGAAGTTCGCATTTTTCCCTTGAATCTATTCATTTCGTCTTGAAAATAACTTTCCAATCTATCAATTTTTGTGGCCAGATTCTCTTCGGATGGTTCACTAGATTTGACTGAGGCTTTTCTAGGATTCGGCATTATTAACTGATACCAAACTTGCACACACAACAGAATGTAACGTACTCAACAGAACCAGTTGTAAATTATAAATTAATTACAAATAATATTGCGAAAAATTAAATGGTTAATGCGGACTGTTTCAGCAGATGTTTACTCGCTCAGCGCCATCACCAATTTCTGACCAATTTCTGTCATGACCAATTTCTTTTTACCGGCAAAATTCTGTATTATTCACCAAAATAATCTCCTTCAAGTGTAATACAATCATTCCAACGCTTCTCTAACTTTTCAATGCCATGTTTGTAGAACTTTTGAGTTTGAGTCTTTTGACTCAAAATGAGCCTCAGTAGCAGCGATCACCTCCTCATTCGAGCCAAATCTTTTTCCCTGGAGCATCTTTTTGAGATCCGCGAAGAGCCAGTAGTCGCTGGGGGCCAGATCCGGCGAGTACGGAGAATGGGGAAGCAGTTGGAAGCCCAATTCATTGAATTTGGTCGTCGTTTTGAATGACTTGTGGCACGGTGCGTTGTCTTGATGAAAGATGACTTTCTTCTTCTTCATGTGTGGGCGTTTTTTTGCTATTTCGGCCTTCAAACGATCCAATAACACCGTGTAGTAGTCGCTATTGATGGTTTTTCCTTTTTCGAGGTAGTCAATGAAAATTATACCATTCGCATCCCAGAATACGGACGCCATCACTTTGCCGGCCGACTGTTGTGTTTTTGGACGCTTCGGGCGGCTTTCACCGGTCGTACGCCATTCAGCTGACTGCCGACGTGACTCCGGAGTGAAATAGTGAATCCATGTTTCGTCCACTGTCACATATCGACGCAAAAAATCCTGTTTATTGCGAGTAAACAGTGCCAAACAGCTCTCCCGAATCATTGATACGTTGTTGCTTTTGTTCCATTGTGAGCAAACGCGGCACCCATTTGGAAAAAACCTTTTTCATAGCCAATTTTTGGTGCAAAATAGTAAATGCACTACCAGTTGATATATTCACCATCTTAGCTATCTCGCGCACTTTCATTTTGCGGTCACCCAACACGATTTTCAATACTTGCTTGGTGTTTTCGGGAGTTACTGCCTCATTTGGCCGACCCGAACGTTCCTCATCATTTGTATCAGCACGACCGCGTTTGAAGTCAGCATACCACCGACAAATGTTTGTTTTCGACGGAGTAGAGTCCGGATAATGTTTTTCAAGCCATTGCTGAGCTTGAACAGTATTTTTTCCCATTAGAAAACAATGTTTTATCAACACACGAAACTCGTTTTGGTCCATTTTTTCACGATTTCTCTATAGCTTTCTTGGTTATGCTTCGAATTACATCAAATTTTGACACATGTTATGCTTCGAATTACATCAAATTTTGACACATCTCATCTAAAGGTTGGTACTTCTGAACCTTGGTATATACATGGCATTATTAGCGCCATCTCTACGCTAGTCCCGGGACTTATTGAATGATGAGTTATGAACAGAATAGTCAGTAGAGTAATGTTAGCTATTATTTGGTACTGAGTAAAAAAAACCATTGATGTTTTGCTTTTATTAAAGCTCATCAGTCTGCCAAAGCAACCATGAAAACAGAGCAAGAAGAGATAATATTTTTTTACATTGATTTGTTTTTTTTTTAGGGACTGTTTCTAAAAATCATCCTAGATTTTGTTCATACTTACACTAATTAAAGGGGTTAGTAGCATTTAGTAATAGTTGAAAATGAGACGTTATTTCTAATAATCGAGAGTCTAACTGTACATCATTTACACTAATCGTTTATAATAAATTAAACACTCGTTAAACAATATAAAAAAAAACTACTCATCGTATTTGCCAATTTTAATTAATATCTAATGATATAAGACGATTTTTTTCACTCAATAATAATTAATTAATTTACTAAAAAATACGTTCACTACCCGCCTTGTACACATCAGGCATATTTTGTCTCTATTTGTCGTTTGTTGTATGTTATTCTCTGAAAACGTTCAACTTGGAATTTTACATTGCCACCACAGTCGTTTCATCAAAAAAAATTTGCAGCTAATCCGATTACTTTTCCCTACCAACAATGCTGGATATACCGTACCGGTCCAGTTGCGCCAGGTGAGGTCAGGCCGCGAGAAAAAGGGTAAAAAAAATTGTGAGCAGAATTTATCCAGAACGTCTGCCCCACACATCCCTTGTTGACTGTAGTAAAGCTTGAGGTCCCCAGAAGAGACAAGTTTATGAATTTGAATTTAAATTAATAAATTGCATGAATTTAAGAGACTACTTGTTGAAAAAGTAGTGAGAATTACTCGCGGGTATTGGGTGTAATACTTTCAGCATTCCTGAATTCTATGGTTTTAAAAATGCAAATTTTGCCAAGTTAATTAATTAAATCCTTCAAACACAATGTGCCTTATCGATGAATGTAATAGATTTTAATTAGTATTCTGTCAAATATTATGTATCTGTGTGTAAATGATAAGTCTTCTTCACTGTGATATTAATTGTATATAAAAGCACATAAATATTTTATTATATTCTATTTATAAGATGTATATTAAAAATTATGTACAAGAAGGTAATTTCCTGCTTTTCTCATAAATTGACACTTTGCTACTGAAGATTTGGCTTATACAAACAATGGTTTGATTGAAGCACGAAATTACCTGCTTGACGAGGTAATTTTACATGGGAAAATTAAAAGTTTAGCCATTATGCAACGATTTTCAATTTAACCGTAGCTCCTTACTAATCCTGCTAATCGAAAAATGAAGCTTAAACCAAGTCTCGATTAATCAAACTACATACTATCATCATAACCAGTCTAAGGAAACTCTTAATAATAATAATAATAATAATAATAAAGTTGAACAAATAAACCTACAGTATTTACAATTTCCCTGAATTAAATAATAATTTACTGCCAACGACTGCGTTTTCTCGTTGAAGAAGGATTCTGAGACGGGATTATTATTTGTGGAGGCTCCTCGCTACTCGCTGTGAACTAAAAAAACACAAATTATTTCAATTTAACTTTCACCTATCCTAAATAATTATATCTCACCTGGTTCTGATACTGGGCCATGAAAGCGGCCTTCATGGCTGAAAGTCTATCGGTCGCCGGGCCTCTGGCCGGTTGCTGCGCCGGCGCCGGAGCCCCATCCGAACTGCTACTGGGCACAAATCCACGCACACCTACAACTTTCTCCTTGAAACCAAGTCCAGTGCCACCCACATTTGGATTTTGATCTTTCTTCTTGTACCTTCAAAAATAAAAAAGATGATGCAGGAAAAGTCTTGAATTTTTAGCCTTTACCTCTGTTTCCTGAACCAAGAACTTTGCAGCGCCAGATCGAGCACTTCTTGCGGAACCTCTTGATGGGCCGCCTCGAGGTTCTTGACGATGTGCCCGGCAAACTCCTTATCTCTGGGCGTCAGCAGAGTGTACGCCGTGCCGTGGGTACCGGCTCGCCCAGTTCGCCCGATACGATGGGTGTGAGTGTCGATGTCTCGTGGGATGTCAAAGTTCACCACAGTGCGGACGTGGGGGATGTCCAGACCTCGGGATGCCACGTCCGTCGCCACCTTTAGACAAGACAAATGAAAGCTTATATTTTTTCTATTATAAAAATTGAGACAGCCAAACTCACCAGAAGTGAACATTCATTTTTCTTGAAAGCCGTTATCACTTTGTTCCTTTCCGCTTGTTCTATATCGCCATGAAGTAGAAGACATTCGAACTCTTTTACTTTCAGATCATTTGCAACCTGCAGTGGCATCATAATCCATTAAAATGTAGTTGAGCTTAAATCAATGAGAAATCATTTACCTGTTCTGCATCGACCTTCTTAGTAACAAACAACAACACCGACCCGGCCGACAGCAGTTCCACCAACCGAGAAAACAGCCACTGCCGTTTTGCCTCCTGGTTGCTCAGCAACAGTACACGCTGTGTGACGTCCTCGTTGGCCTGCCCCAAAATTCCCTGCGATATCTTGATCGGATCCTTCAGGGCGTCCTTGGCCAGCTTTTCGATCCTCCTCCGGAACGTTGCGCTGAACAGCAACGTCTGCCTGTCTGGTCGCACGTGATTGCAAACGGAACGCACCTGAGGCTCGAAACCCAGCTCAAACATCCTGTCGGCTTCGTCGAGCACCAGAAAGGTGACCCTCTGGAGATTGGTGGCCCCTCCTTTGATGTGATCAATTATACGACCAGGCGTCGCCACGACTATTTCCGCTCCCTCTTTCAAGGCCTGCGAATGAGAGATCGAGTTATAATAAGCTTTATTTAGCAATCTGCTACTTATATACACATTTTTCAAATACAAGGTATCATTCAAAATTCTCCAAGATATATTTATACAAGTTTTTCCTAAATCTAACATAACAATCACAAGACTTTAACTCAGTAGGCAAACTATTGTACAATATCAACCCTTTCTTGTTTATACACTTCATGTACTTTGCTGTGTTGCATTTCTCAATATAAAAATCATTTTTTTGTCTAGTTCTCGTCCGGTGATCGTGAACTTCAGACACAAATCTCAAACCTTCAGTTAAATAAGCGGGAACCATATTGAATTTCATCTTGTAAACAAACAAGAGAGTCCTATAAGCAATTGTCTGACCAATGCTCATGACATTTAAAGTCTCAAGCATTAGTCCTACAGGCGTACACCTACTGCACCTCAATATCACCCGCATAGCACGATTTTGCACTTTTTGTAGTTTTTCAATTTCCATCTGGTTTACATTAAACAAAACTGAAGAGCAGAAATTGATATGAGGAACAATCAGGCTATCGTACAATAATTTCTTCACATATGGACTAAATATATTCATCCTCCTCAAGAAATTCACTTTTCGAGACACTCTGCGGACAACATAATTACAATAACTCTTAAACGTTAAGTTCTCGTCAATAATGACTCCCAAATACATAAATTCCCTTACCGCTGCCAAAGAAACATTATTGATCTCAATCCCAATATCACCAACATTCTGAATTTTTTGTCTATTACCTAAAACTATATATTTACATTTATTTATGTTTACACTCAAACTATTATCACTTAACCACCCATATAAAGAGTCTAGATCGTTATTCAGCTTCTCAGCCATATCATCTACATTATCTCCACATATATACAGCATCATATCATCAGCAAATAAACATAATTCACATTCTCTGACATAATTAATAATGTCATTTATATATAGCAAAAACAATAAAGGTCCCAGCACCGTACCCTGTGGCACACCATGAACAGTACCGATAACATCTGACACGGAGCATCCATATCTGACCCTCTGAGTTCTATTACTAAGGTAACTCCGAAACCAATTTAATACATTCTCTCGAAAACCAATTTTGTGTAATTTTCTAACTAAAGTCTGCCTATTCAAGGTCTCGAATGCTCTGCGCAGATCCAAAAAAAACCACTACAATAATTTTTCCATTATCAATTTCATGTAGCCATCTATTACACAGATTTACAATTACCGACTCACATGAATGATTCTCCCTAAATCCTGACTGGCTCTTTATCACAATGTCATTCCTATCACAATAGTCCATAACCTGTTTTTTTACAACCAGTTCCATGACCTTTTCATATACCGGTACAGTATTGACTGGTCTAAATTCACTACACTTGTTGGTATTATTCACTTTGGGCACTGGTATAATTGTAGACATCTTCCATTCATCGGGAAATTTACCTCTTCTCAGTGATGTATTGACCACATCTAACATTCGATTAGCTGAGACTACCATTGCATCTTTGAATATTGCCGAAGATATGCCATCTTCGCCACCCTTCACCTTCTTTAATGATTTAATACATTGCTTAAGTGTTAGCATATCTACCTGCCGAAATTCTGACCAAATTTCGTGAGTCTTAATATTACTAACGATATATTCCGAACCATTTACATCATTTATATTATCTACAATATTTCCAATACTTTCAAGAAAATAAAAATTAAAACTCTCAGCTATATCTAGATCGTTCTGTTTCATGCCATTTTCAAATTCTATTTCTTGTACATCATTTCTGCGTGCATTGTTTTCTGGTAACAACTCTTTCAAATGTTTCCATAATTCAACAGATTTATTTTTATCTTTCTCTAGTAATCGGTAATAGTATGCTTCTTTTTCTTTTCTAATTAATGCTGAGACTGCATTTCTTGAAGCTTTATATTGTTTCCAGTCTTCTTCACTTTGTGTATAAACTGCTACCTTAAATCTGATATCCCTCTGTTTTATGTTTTCTATGATGGTTCTGTTCATCCATTTTTTATTTAAATTCCTTAATGAGACTTGCACTTCACGAATTGGACATAACGTATCGACTATATCTATTAGATCAGATACAAATCTATTTGCGGTTTCATCTATGTCCACACTGGAATTATTCCATTCTTTGTTCATAAGGTTTTCCTGAAGAATTTCAGCATTGTAACTTCTGTAACATCTGTATTTCATCACCTTCTTTTTATTGTCATCTGCATGCTTATATCTCACCCCCATGGACAAGATATTATGGTCACTTATTTTCGGAGTAAGGTGGTTAGAGTGTTCCATACATTTATTACCCACTATTATGTAATCTATTAAAGTTTTACTAGTGTTTGTAATTCTTGTCGGTTCCTTGACTATCTGATAAAGACCATATTGGTAAATTAAAGTTTTTATTCTATTTGTATAGTGGCACTCTTTTAGGTAGTCATAATTAAAATCCCCAACGATAATTTGTTCTCCATTTAAATCTAAAATTTTTCCCAAGTAATTTTCAAACTCGTCTGGAAATATTGCATCTCTTGAACTTGGTGATCGGTATATCACCGTGACAATGTAAGTGACTCTTTCGATAATCACTGCAACTGTAATGAACCAAATATCTCCATTGACATTTTCACTGTACTTTACTTCATATTTGATGCTTTTTTTAATAAACACCATTACACCTCCAGTTCTTCGATTTTCTGTAATGTTGCTTTCACAATTGTAACCTATAATCTCCAACTCTTTTCTGCTTATATCACCATCTACATGCGTTTCTGATAGACACAAAATAATTGGCCTCCATCCCTCAGTCAAATCAACAATTTGATCTTTGTTATTTAAATACCCTTGGCAATTCATATAGACTATTGATTTGTTTATATTACTTTTTACTGTCTTTAATGGCTATATGCCATACTTAATTCTGCTTTTAACATTATTTATTTGTCTCTGGTAACTAGGACAGTTTCGGTCAAATACATGATGATCACATTCTATACCCGGAATTTTTAAAACCTCCATTGCATATTTACAATTTGTACACTCAAGCTTATTGCTTCTGCATTCCTCTTTTTTGTGATTATTACTGCATGTAGGGCATATATTCTCCTTACTATTACATTTTTCTGCACGGTGTCCAAATCTCCAACATTTATAACACCTAAGGACACTGATAAATTCAAAGTATCGATAGCTGTTCCACCCTATATATAGGCGATTTCCTTTATTTATCAAAGTCTTGAAATTCTCAGATTTCATTTCCAGAATCACATTATAATAATTAGCCTTCTTATTATTAATATTTACAGTTTTATATTTACGTATCAATTTTATTCCATTTCTCATATTATCAGTAAAATTCTGATTAGCAATCTTTCTGATGAATTCATTATCATCCTGCAATTCATCTTCTGCTATATTTATAATTTTAATTTTAGGATTTAATATTTTCCCCGTTTCAATCTCATATTCTCCTCCCAATTCATTTTTAGTTTCGGTTTTTAAATTTTCTAATGACTTCTGGTCATTACACTGTATAATGACACATCCATTTGAAGCTTTTTTTACCTTCGATACAGACACAGAGACATCTGCTAAACTGACTTTTTGCTCCAGTATAGCCTTGGTTGTATTGCTATTTTGATCTTTATTTTTAGGTTTTATAATCAGTGGCACCACAGAATTTTCTTTTTGTTTGACAACTTCTGCGTATTTGGGCTGTTTCTGCTTCTGTAATAGCTTTATTAGATTCTCAGTCTTCTCTATCACTTCCTTGGTTTTTTCATCTATATCACTCACTGGTTTCTTCAACTTCATGTCTACTTCTTTCAAACATCCATTGCAAAACCACTTAATATTACTACTTTCCTGTTTAAACTTCACAAACTGATCCTTCAATCCAGCACACATAGGATGGTACCTTTTCTCACAATTATTGCATTCTACATACTTCGAACTTACAATAAAATTGTCAGAGCACACAGTACACACCTGCATACCTGACGCCATTTTCATAGTTATCATAGTTTCAAGTTTGGTACGTTTTCGATCGATCGATCCATTTTTGCAACTTACGAGACTCTGTTCCCATTTAGATCCACCGCCGTAGGCGCATATCACCCGCAGGTCGTACACTTTGGCGAATTTTTTCGCTTCGTTGTAGATCTGAATCGCCAGCTCCCTGGTGGGCGCCAGAATCAGGGCGATCGGGCCTTCGCCTGCTTCGACCGGAGGTTGAACTGAGATGTGTTTCAGTAACGGCCATAAAAATGCTGCAGTCTTACCACTACCTAGGAAACAATTAATTATGGTCAAAACAACTGCAGCCAGAATAAATAATGTGTACACATGAATTCTCAAAAAAAAACAGGGGACTTCCCTAGAAATACGTAGCATGAAGTCCCCCCCCCCAGATTTTACTCCAAGTTAATCTCATTGTTACTCATCAAATAGAAATAAACAATCATTTACTTACCAGTCTGGGCGATTCCCAGGACATCTCTACCTTTCATAGCGCACGGTACACCCTGGGCTTGAATAGGAGTAGGCGAAGTATACTCGGCTTTAATGATTGTTTTCAACAGCTTATCGTCAAAATTGAAATGACCAAACGAGGACACAGGTTTGGGAATATTATTCCCAGTCACGGAAATACCGAGAGTCTTCCTCAGGCCGATCGCCTCTTCGTCACTCAGGCCCTCAATTTCCGGATGTTCGTTATAAAAATCTTTCTGAAACGGTTCGTAGTTAATGGTACTGTGATCGATCGGCGGTAACGGATCGATTATTTTCTTCTTCTCCGGCGGTATCGGGTTCCCATCCTCGTCATACTCGAGATCGGGATAATCGTCCGTCGCAGCCAATCCGGCGTTAGGGTTCTCCTCCATGTAACGATAATACGATTCCTCGTTGTCCTCCTCTTCTAAATCGTTCCTAATACCTTGAGCGTTATGAATTTGCGTGTTGTATACTCCCACTTGCTGCTCTATCTGCACCTGTTTCTCGATTCCAGCCATGTAAGCATCTAGAGGATCGTCTTCTTCTTCTTCTTCCTGAGCCACTTCTTGTTTCTTCATTTCCATTTCGATCCTTGTGGGACTCCCCGGAGCCGGGATGTAGGCCAGATCCGGAACGGCTTCTTCATCGTCTTCATCGAAATACCTGTAGAAATTATCAACCATTAGAACTAAGGAATCGCATAAGTATTCTAAAATAAATTAGAAAGATTCTTACTCGTCTTCAGTGGCAGCTCTTTTTCTAGTTCCTCCCCAAGCAGCGGATAAAGCGTTCTGGCTGATAGCGTTCATAGTCGAGTAGCCCTGCTTGCTAAGACCACTGCTGGACGATGAATTACTGAGAGTCGTCGAAGGTGGCGGCACTGCATTGTGTCGCTGGGGCGTCTTGTTCATCTGGTTATAGTTGTAGTGAAAGCTCATCTTGCCGATTTAAAAGTCCCTCAAAATTTGAAATAAATTCCGGACTTTCTGCCCTGCCGAACTGTGTCACTTTTAAAGGTTAGATCATTCACTGGTTTTGAAAATTAATTTCTGGCTCTGCTTGAGAATTTTAAATGTACACCTGCATATTTATTATTTATTATCAATCGTACTTTGGGTATTTTCCATTATTGTTAAGTTTTAAGGTAACATTTTGCTTGATTTTGAAATCAGAAATAAATTACTGACGTGCATTGCGTTTTCTTCTTTTTTTGAATTGAGTTTGTCTTCTTTTTCTACTAATGGCCTTTTTAATTTGGCAAGACTCTGTTTTTCATTTGTTATGTCATTCCTTTTTATTACTTTTCCAGTATTAACTAACAAGTCATCATTAGGCATGTTTCTTATTAAAATGCCACCCCGTAGGGATAGTGGTCACCGACTCACCGACGGTGGCTAGGGAACCTGTATTACCGCTTTACTAGTAAGCGTTAGTGTCGGTAATGCAGGTTCCCTAGCGGTGGCGGCCACATGCCGCCACCTAGCGAGGCAAGGTGACGTCTAAAAAACCACCCTTACAGTTCTCAAAATGGACCTAAAAAAAGGTAGAAAGATAAAGAGGTAAAGTAGGTAAATAGGAAAATAATAGTGCGTAAAAAGAAAAAAAAACTTCTTACGCATTAAAAGCATAAATAGTGTATTTTTATTCGATTTAATTATGAATATTTGGGTTAACCTGCTGTTTAGCGACGGTTTTACCCCTACGCTGGCCCCCCTCCACTCTCTCTGCTTGCTAGGCTCCGACACGTTCTCAGCGTTGCCATATGCAAGCCCTTCTCCTACGTTCTGCAGACAATCCTGCGTGCTTCCTGCCCGCTTCCGCACGAGACCGTAATAAGTAGCTACCGGTTCCGTCAGGTATTTGGTCAGGGTAGGTTTTTTTTTCATTTTACGAATATTTGAAGGAAAAAAAACCTACCCTGACCAAAGACCTGACTTACTGCAGCAAATAAGTGTTTTAATATTATTTGTAATCAAAAATGACACTTTAAGGGCCGTAGGAGAACGGAGACACGGATTTCATGTGGCAACGCTGAGAGCCTGTCGACTCAGAGCTAGCAGCACGCTAGCAGAGAGAGTGGAGGGGGGCCAGCGTAGGGGTAAAACCGTCGCTAATCAGCAGGTTAACCAATATTTGCATCATTGTTTGAATTGGTTTTCTGAAATCTTCCATAGTCAGGTCATATTAGCGTATAGGTTTACTGTGAATAATTTCATTTCATTTGAAAACTTTGCTTTAGAATGGATTTTTTAATTTAACAAAACAAAAGAAAATTGTCAAAATTTAACAATTTTGTCCCTTTTTCTATGCCCGCCACCCGCCACTGGCTAACTTTATTTAAAAAATACTATTATTTTACATTACCTCTAATAAAGTAGAAAAAAGTACCTAAAAGGGGAGTTTTGAAAACCGAAAACTTGAAATTTTAGACGAATATGAACATTATGTAAAAAAATTCAAATATCTTCGCCATTTTTTTTATTTAATTTTTGAAAATTTTCAGAGTTAAAGGCTATTATTAGTACAGTTGTTGGCCGCCATTCTGAAACGGCTCGTCCGATGATGCTCAAGTGGAAACCAGACCGTTTTTTGTGGATGTCTTACTCCCACAAAAATTTCAGCCCCCTAGATTGAAAACTGCGACCAGAAACCGTGCCTCAAGGACCGGATTTTTTGAATTTTGAAAGGACACCCTTTAGAAGAAACGCGACTTTTGGAAATTCTTCCAACAAAATTCTAACGTCATCCCAAAGTTTTATGAGGATCCAAAATTTCTTTCACTAACCTTGAAAGATAAAGATACAGGAGCGTTTTTAAGATCGAAATTTCATGATTTTGGAAAACTACTTTTTCATGATCTGGGGGTCAGGATCGATGGACATTTGGTGAGTTTGGGTGATTTTAGAAAGTGATGTCGTCCTCAATGGTTTTTTTTTTTTATTAAAAAATACACTAAGACAAGAAATAAAATAATGTTGCCCAAAATAAACAAAACACTTATTATACTTAAAAGTACTGAAATTATAGCTACGAAAATGTACAGTGCACTTGATCTCGGTGTTAGAACTCTTACGCCCGTATTCACAAACGATAATTTCCTAAATAATTACGTAATCAATTATCCCCATCTCATTCTATTGCAAAAAAACTGCATATCTCCATCTCACTCATTTAAATAATTACGTAATTATTTAGGAAATTATCGTTTGTGAATACGGTCATTAGAATATAATAATAATAAGCTGTATTTAGCAATCTGCTACTTATACCGGGTGTCCCATTAGTGCGGGATTCTTCTCTGGCAGCTTCACTTTTGAAGCTATAAAAAAAGATGGTGAGAAAAATTGTATGGTTTGAAGAGACCTTCAACCTAAAATAATTTTCAGCTACACAGGATGGCCCAATATCGCTGTACGCCTTACAACTTTGTTATTTTAAATAGGACACCCTATATATTATTACATTTTCAGATTATCTGAAAAAAATCAGTAAGAATGGTTTTCACAGTTTCAGTATCATGTGAATAGTTTTTGAGTTATAAACAAGTGAAAATTGCCTTTTTCCATTTTCAAAGCTGCTTACAATGAAAACGGCTCAAGACAGCAGAAAAAGGTTTACATGTCCCTATCTTAACTTTTTACAAGGTATCCTATGATGTGGATGAAATTGTTATACAGGGTGATGAAAATTTTCAGATTTTTCATCACCCTGTATAACAATTTCATCCACATCATAGGATACCTTGTAAAAAGTTAAGATAGAGACATGTAAACCTTTTTCTGCTGTCTTGAGCCGTTTTCATTGTAAACTGTTTTGAAAATGAAAAATGGCAATTTTCACTTGTTTATAACTCAAAAACTATTCACATGATACTGAAACTGTGAAAACCATTCTTACTGATTTTTTTCAGATAATCTGAAAATGTAATAATATATAGGGTGTCCTATTTAAAATAACAAAGTTGTAAGGCGTACAGCGATATTGGGCCATCCTGTGTAGCTGAAAATTATTTTAGGTTGATGAAGGTCTCTTCAAACCATACAATTTTTCTCCCTCATCTTTTTTTATAGCTTCAAAAGTGAAGCTGCCAGAGAAGAATCCCGCACTAATGGGACACCCGGTATACATACATACATTTTTCAAATACAAGGTATCACTCAGAAATTCTCCAAAATATATATTTATACAAGTTCTTCTTAAATCTAACATAACAATCACAAGACTTTAATTCAGTAGGCAAATATCAACCCTTTCTTGTTAATACACTTCATGAACTTAGCTGTGTTGAATTTCTTAATATAAAGATCATTTTCTTGCCTAGTTCTCGTCCGGTGATCGTGAACTTCCAAACACAAATCTCAAACCTGCAGTTAAATAAGCGGGAACCACATTGAATCTCATCTTGTAAACAAACAAGAGAGTCCTATAAGCAATTGTCTGACCAATGCTCATGACATTTAAAGTCTCAAGCATTAGTCCTACAGGCGTAGTGCATCTACTGCATCTCAATATCACCCCGCATATAGCGCACTTTTTGTAGCTGTTCAATTTCCATCTGGTTTACATTAAACAAAACTGAAGAGCAGAAATTGATATGAGGAACAATCAGCACAACATAATCACAATAACTCTTGAACGTTAAGTTCTCATCAATAATGACTCCCAAATACATAAATTCCCTTACGGCTGCTAAAGAAACATTATTGATTTCAATACCGACATCACCAACATAATGTAAGAAAAATTACACTAAAAAGATTTTAAAAGACTGGACAAGCCAATAATACAAAAAGGTTATTGAATATTGATTTATTAGAAACAAACGATGCAAAAGAGATATACATAATAATGGAATGTAATGGAGGTGACTTGTAACAATAAGTTATTCCCTAAATTGCACGTTTTAGTTATCAGGTTTGTTGTGTTTAGTCTTCAAGTTTTAGGCTTAGGCTTTTCCTTTTTTCGTTATTACGTTTTTAACTAGGACTGCATATGCCCACAGGTTTCTATGAAAACCTCTTGCAGTTTTTATGTACTGTTGTAATACATACATGAAATGTATCTATACACCGTGTTGCATAGAAAAGAGGGAATACGTGAATAGTACGATTAACTTCAAAAAGTCATAAGTATCGATTAAGAATACTCATATCCTTCTGATAGTTTGATTTATTTTGTTTCATTTATGTGGTTCTCATAGAAACCGTCAAGTTTGTCTAAAAACTCCATCCCGCATAAATAAATAAGGTACGTCAACATTGGTTTTGAATGACAATTAAATGCACAACACAGAGGATATGGAATGTCATTACGTGAATAAATTTTATGTAGTTGTCAGTGGCTCTCAAACTGACGTAAGCGTTTCAATTCATTGTTTGAATGATTCCTTTAATAATTTACGCTCTTTCACACCTTGACATTTAACTGTTTGACATTTTCTGGTGAAATTAAAAATATTAATTCGGACGGTTAGTACGACGTCACATATGACTTTTTAAACTTAATCGTACCATAAAGCATATATTTTTCAACAATACTTTGAAAATAAATGACATCGTTTGAAATATTCAGTTCCCTTGGAAACTATCAGCTTTTGAACCAGAGTGGCTCGGATCCTTAATAATATTCACTGTAGTGTTTTTCCCTGTTACCTTTCCTATACAACACAGTGTATACATCTGGTTTAATAAATAAATTAAAAAATATTTCAATGATTTAAAAAAAATTATTTAAAAAGAAAGGTAAACAACCTAGCCAGCCACCCAACACTCTTAGCATTTCAGTTGCAAAGAGTTCCATGTTGTATCTTGGTCTTGGTACCGGTTAGCTCATCCTGATCGAGTGAACGGACTGCAAATGTCGGACTTGGTTCAATTTATTTCTCGTTTCATAGTGACATTTAGGACATTTGTACACTTCTGCGTCTTTTGAATGTTTACGTTTATGATGTTTGGTCAAATAACTTTTAATTTTTGTTTTGTAAGAACATTCCTGACAGTTGAACACTTCAGCATCTTTGGAATGTTTACGTATATGATGTTCAGTCAAAGCAATTTTATAATTTGTTTTGTAAGAACATTCCTGACAGTTGTACATTTCTGAATCTTCGGAATGTTTACGTTTATGATGTTGAGTCAAATTATATTTGATTTTTGTTTGGTAAGAACATTCCTGACAGTTGAGCAGTTCAGCATCTTTGGAATGTTTACGTTTTTGATGTTGAGGCAAAGTCTCTTTATATCTTGTTTGAAATGAGCATTCTTGACAGTTGTACACTTCAACTTCTTTGGAATGTTTAATTTTATAATGTCGAGGCAAATGATGTTTATATCTTGTTTGATACGAGCATTCCTGACAGTTGAACAGTTGAGCATCTTTGGAATGTTTACGTTTTTGATGTTGAGGCAAAGTCTTTTTATATTTTGTTTGAAAAGAACATTCCTGACATTTGTACACTTCAGCTTCATTGGAATGCTGAATTTTATAATGTTGGATAAAACTATATCTATGATTTGTTTTACACGCACAATGCGCACAGTTATACTTGAACTCTCTTCCGCTCTTGCTTTCAGAAGATCGTGCACGAAGTGCCCCACTTTCTTGAACACACTCACTCGGTTCGAGTCCACCTTTAACAATTCCAACGATACCACGACTCCCGGTCAACTGTTCCCATTCCAGTTTGTGATCTTCGATGTCAATCTCGTCTTTCAAGGCCGACGTCGATGAGCCTTCGGGTTCTCGTTTTATAGGAACAGGTGCCTCCCCGCAACCAGCGTCCTCGTTTTCTTCATCTTCACACTTCAACTTCGCCGAGTTGAGTAGCAAGAAGTCTTTCTCCTCCTCGGACTCCATGAACTGATCATCATCATCATCATCTGAGGCTTCCATTTTGATTATCATTTTCTCCACCTGCTGCTGATGTTGAAGGGGGCGATAATAATTATTGCCCTCATTTAAACTCATGATGTTAACTACTATAAAGTTACACTTTTCTTTGAAATGAAAATGCGACTATTGCTGAATGATTAAAGAAAAGATAAAATAAAATAATACACTATTCTATTCTATTAAAATTAAACTATTTATTTTTTATGAGACAAATAAAAATTTGTTGAAGATTTTTTCTTCTTCTTTTTCTCGTAGTTTTTCTTCTTCTTTTCCCTCGAGTTCTTGGCCTCGCTTGCAGCTAGTTAGTCAGTGCAACTTTTACTATTATTTTACATTGCACAATGCGTCAAGTTGCAAAATTATTATAGTTACTTTGCAGATTATGGTTCTTTGATCATCACTAACGCTGAGGTTTTTATTTAGAATGAGCCAAGGAACCACCCTCTAAAATTTTTCGCACGTATTTAGGATAATCCTGTATAACAAACATAGATATTCGCGTCATTTCGTATATAGCTATCTAACGCTTGACGTCACAGGCTGCGTACAGCCATCTTTTGTTCAATAATTTTTTAATAATTAAGTTTCAGTATTTATTTTGGCGTATTAATAAAGTTATTTAAAAAAAGGTATTTACTTATGAAAAATTATTCACAATAGCAATAGCAGAAGGGCACCAGAAACGCCACAGCTTTTAATAAATGCAGAGGTTTTTTCAAAAAATATAGGTAAATTATTCCCGTTTGCAAACGACACATTGTGCAATCGGCTAGGGTTCCAAATAAAACAAGCATTTGACAGTTGCACGGTTGCCAATTCCACTGTAAGCTTTTGATTACAGTAAAAGCGGAATTTTTAGTGATGAAAATATCGTGTGATCCACAAAATTTCTCATCAACTAGTGCCTTGGAAGAGAAAGATGGCTATTGCAGTCATGTCTGAGCTCATTTTAATAAAATAATTTTAAAATAACTATTATAGTAGTTCAAATTCTCATGTGTCATATTAAATTTCAATTCCTGTCAGTTTCACTAAAAATATTAAAGATATTGCGAAAAGCATCATTTATGACTATAATTTAAGAACCTGTTGAAATTACTGGTATATTGCTAAACACCTAACCTTATTTGCCATTTTTTTTATTATTATTTTTGATTTTTTTTTACCACACCATTTTTGACCACCATCATTGTTCATTAATTCTGTTATTGATTATTGTGGTTTGGAATTGGAAGTGAAATTATTATAAAATGGTAATAATGATAATTGAATCATTCAAAAAGTCAAACTCGAACGGAAACGTCAAATTGAAATGTTATTTAATCCTCATTCAGAAAGACAGAATATTTTGAGTTTCTGAGATAACACGACTTGCATCACCTGCATTACCGACACTAAGGCCCGTAAGCGTCTGTGTCGGTAATGCAGGTACCCTACAACGACTCACGTTGTTCATTCTTCTTGAAATACAACCAATGCCAAATTGAAATTAGTAATAAACTCAGCACCACACGTACTCAGCAGATGTCGTTACTGTTCCAGGTTAGTTCATTTACTCCAACAAACTTCATTATTTGTATTTCATAAGTTCATTATATTCATAAGTATACACCGTTCACATATTAAAAAAGAACTAGGTGGCCATGAACTTTTGTTTTTAGGTTTGCAAAAATGAAAACTCCCTAGATCTCGATTGACAATATCAGCTGATCGAGATATTAAAGGTTAAGTATAGACTGACATTTGTCAAATCACTCAAAGTGTCTCAGCTGATTAACAGCCATGTTGTCAAATTAAAGTTTTAGTAGTAGGATATCTATCTAGGATGATTTTTTATTCTGATCAATTTTTCTCAAACTGACAAATAAAATTATTAAATTTTTGACATTTTAAATTTCAAAAGAGCAAAATGACGAAAATAATATCTCTATAAGATGAATAAATCCGCATTAAGAAAGCATTTCAATGATTAATATCCAGAAAGTCCAAACTTGAGCAAACATTTAAGTCATTCAGAAGGTGAAATATATTTGGAATGTAAGTATTGAGTATGTGTATCTGTATCTGCTAAATTGCTGGTAATTACTGTCTCTTATAGTAGTCAGACCGTGGCATTAGCAAGTATTATTAGACAAGACAAATTTGATATTACACCCTTGGGCAGCCCACATAAAACAGGCACTGATTATGAAATTTTTGTGTTTCCGGAAGATTTGCAATAATCTATTTCCAATACAACCTAATCGAAATGACATGGGGGTATTGTAAACTTCACTATTATACAAGCACGTAAATTAGCAGCTCCCCTCTAAGGATAAAGTAAAGAATGTACAGCTCATCGATTATTTATTGGCGGAGAATTCTTGAAAATTGATAAGCAATAAAATTTTTATCGGTATACTCGTGATTCAAAAAAGTCCTATCTAAATGTATAGAGAACAGAAATAATTTAACACTTTTGCATGGATCTCCCTGAACATTCGATTTTTTGTTCGCTCTTATCTTTGTGATTGTCTCGATAATGAGTGTTTATCATTTAAAACGTTCATCCAATTGCACCTGCCATAGGCGGCGTGGTTGATATTGAATACTCGATTGAATATTATCAGGTGAAAATTAACAAGATTTTGTCCATATAGTGAGAGTTATAAGCATCATTTTTTGCACGCCACTGCCTGAATCAATATTTTTGCTATCTGTCCAGATTAATTCAGAGAATTCTCCGCCAATAAATAACCGATGAACTGTATGTCTTGAAGAGCTTTCAAAATGTAAGTACACCTGACATGTGACCAAATTAATATAATCATTGAGAAAAACTTATTTCGGAGGACTGGACGAAACAAATGGACATGGTGAAAATCTTATTAAAATCAGAGCGCTGAAGATGATTCTGATTCTAAGCAGGATGCAGTAGCGGTTATTGATAATGGGGGATAATTTTGGGCCAGAAGCCAGAAGTCCAGAATCTTTGGCTGGTTTCCGACACACTACTACGATACCGAATAACCGACGAATTACGAAAAATATTTTTCATTTACGTACCTATATTTTAATAATTTAATAAACGCACCGATATATTTTAATTACCTGCTATGTATTTATTAAAAGTAAATTAATATAATTGATTCAAGTTTTTTATTTTATATTCAAAAAGTACATTTGTGTATTTTCCTAACTTGGCAAAATTACATGATAACCTTTTTCTCAAACTCTTATGAAAAGCTTTAAGATTTTAAGATCTTATAGATCCAGCGACATTGCGTTCTAGTTATTAAAGATTGCAATATGTGACTAAATGATTCAAAATAAAAAGCCCCCAAAGATGCAAATATAAATATAATAAGAATACCAAAAATATCAAAAATCCATCTGGCAACTATGTCCTGTTCCTTGCCATAAAACTTCAACCTCATAAAAAAGAGACATAACCAAACTCCAGCGGTTATACCCAGTGATTTCTATCACCCTACACCATAACCCAATTCTTTTATAATAAGTGAACGGTGTATAGTCATGTTTTTATTTATTGTTCTATGATTTGTACACCTTTGATTTGAGTATTTCACACTTACACACCTACCAATTGCTTGTGTTTTATCTGGCAGACATGCCTCATTTTATTCAAGGCAATAGTTGATGAAAAATTTTGTGGATCACACGATAAAACTACCGACAGACGCCTAAAATATGATTAAATGCAATTCAATTGATGGCGATCGCAGGTCAATGCCTGAAAACAATCTCAATAAGTCAAACTTCTCGGGACCACGTGAACTTAATAATACTTCAACCAAAATCACTACAACTGACATCAATTGCCAATTGGACGGTTTGTTTGTTTGGAAACATGTACACTTAGCCCCGCGCTGTGACGTCACACCGACGGCGTTCATTCAACAATGGGTATAGTAGGATTAACTTTAAAAAGTCAGATGTGACGTCACACTAACCGTCCGAATTAATATTTTTAATTTCACCAGAAAATGTCAAACAGTTAATTGTCAAGTTGTGAACGAGCGTAATTATTGAAGGAATCATTCAAACAATTAATTGAAACGCTTACGTCAGTTTGAGAGCCACTGACAACTACATAAAATTTATACACGTAATGACATTCTATCCTCTGTGTTGTGCATTTAATTCTCATTCAAAACCAATGTTGACGTATACTTATTTATGCGGGATGGAGTGTTTAGACAAACTGGACGGTTACTATAAAAACCACGTATATGAAACAAAATAAATCGAACTATCAAAAGGATGTGTATTCTTAATCGATACGTATGACTTTTTAGACTTTATTGGACTATACGTTCACCTGACGTCAACTGTTGAATAGCAGCGCAAAACGGTTGAGTGTAAGTTGTTTCAACATGTTGGAATAGTCTGAACGCATTGTTGACATCGAGAGATATGTGACATGTTTCTGGATACGATTCAAGTTCATAGAAGTAATTATTAGCATTTATTTGTCGCTGATTGTATCAGGACTCATGTCCGCAACATACACGCGTTGACTGTGCTGAGCGTGAAATATTTACGCTCACAAAAATACTCAACAGTTGAACAACGGTTGTAAGTGAGCGGTATGTCTGAACGCAAGCGCTACCTCAACAACTCAACGGTTGACGTCAGGTGAACGTACCCAATATTACCTCCTAAAGTACCAAATTTAGGAGTTTCACTCAACGTGCCTAGTTCTGTCGCGATCACGGTTACAGCAAATTGGCATTGTAGTCCTTCCGGATGTTCTACTTTCTAACGTAAAAGGTCGGAAAGGAAAAATTCAAAATAACTGACGTCCGTCAAAATTGACATATACGATACGTATAGACGTCGACAGTGATGACGTCAGTGGGCGGGGCGAACGGCCAGGGTTCCATACAAACAAACGTTGTTTACAGGTTTGACGTTTACAGGTTTGCCAGTTCTGATAGAAGTTGTCTCGTCAAACATTAAAGCTCTAAATGAGGTCTCTCATTAGTAGAACTTCAAAAGTGTTGCAAATGTAATGGTATTTTATACCCTTAGGACAACAACTATACTTTTCTCAATGAGATAATCATCCTTCAATTCGATCTGTAAATTTAAAAAAGCAATTAACCCATTGCCACTACCTGTTGAATTTGCTAGCAGGATATTCTTACCTCAACGCTATTAGGTTTTGTTTTTCATGCTGGCGGGTACTGTTCCACGAATTATTTTAAGTTCCGCCTCGAACTCCATTCTCTCAACATGGCCAGATTCCACAGCATTTTCACCTTTGGAAAATGCTTTGGTTTCTTCGTAAAACAAACTGAGGATAAACTTGGAATTTTACGGGAACATCCAAATCAAACCACCGTATCAATACATAAATACCGACAGACGTACTATAAACTATAACTAAATAAGTAACTGAACTGAACTGCCTAATTTTAACTAAACCATAATATTCAGTATTCATTCACTAATGGCATCATTGGCATCACTAATGACTTCAGTAATGGCTTCACTAATCACTTCGATGTCAATGGCGACTGGCGGAGGCGGGGTCAAACTTCAGGAAAAAACACGACAACTGACAACAATGACCACGTGAAGGGTTTGTTTGTATGGAACCAGAACCACTTAGCCCCGCCCTGTGACGTCAGACTGACGGCGTCTATTTATTTTGTTATTTTTCTTTTTAAAAATGGTCTAGTGTTTCAGTGTCAGTGGTTGTATACCAGCACAGCTGATGAAATAGAAATAATTTAAAAATAATTATTAAAATGAAAAGGAGTCTTTATTACCTTCATAATATAATATAATTTAATGAATTAGGAATTTATAAGTCAAAGACGAGACAGACTGAAGCTCGAGGATGACCTGGACCTCCTCTAGAAGATGTAGTGAACCTGGACAATGGAATATGGGTAAGATCTGAATCCAGAAATTCAAGTAAAAGTAATAAAAACCAGGCAAAAGGAGCAGTTTTGATAACCGAGCAATTTTTACTTTTGCAATTATAAATTATAATGAAAATGAACCGCAGTGAATACTTATTGCAAAAGTCAGATGGTTTCACTGAGGAGGGACAGATTCGTTGCATATTTTTCTGTGAATTTCACCCCACGGCTGGCCCAAAGATTACCTGCCAGGTAAGTGTTATATTATCAGAGTATCTTTCAAAAATATTCATCACACTCATCTATTATTATTTTATTACTAAAGGTACCCGAAGGCTACATTTGTAAGGAACTCTTAGACAGTATAAGTGTTTACATTATAACTCGCCTCGAGTTACAAAGGAGTACCATAACAGTGTAAGTTTAGAGTTGAAATTTCAGTACCCACCGCCACCATGGTCTTCATGTTTCTTATTTTTTTATTTTAGGACTTTGAGGGAGCATAAGATCGTAGGATTTCCTGTCAGAATCGATGATAATAAATATCTCAGGAACGCTTACCACTTCAATTTATGTTTCGTATGCGATAGCAATGCTAGAACGGTGCAGTATGAATCGGTTGTCATGAAACTAGCCGATTATCTAACAGCCACTGAAGTGGGGAGCGGATTTTTATCCGGAGAAGGGGCTGCGAAGAAACTGCATCCTATTCTTAGACAAGTCATGACCGATCTTAATACTAAAGGTAAATTAAATCGCATTGCGAAGTCAGGTCTGAATTTTATTATAAAAACTTGAACTGTTTAAGGTGAATGCGCCCTAACAGAAGGACCGGAAGCTGCTCACCTAAAGGTCGTCCACGTACGAAGCGACCCGCCCCCGGTCGCAGATCATCAAGTACCCGTCTTCATTAAGGACTTACCCCCGCAACAGTGGGATCTGACCACGCAGCAGGTCGCCCCTTACATCGACGGTTTCAATCACGTGGCGCGAATAGCAATCCTATCAGATGTCGAGAACAACCTAGTCAAGGCGTGCATCCAAAATCTCGTTTATTACGGAGTGGTAGCTCTGGTACCCCTGTTCCAGTACGGGAACGTCTATTATTCGACGCCAAAATTGAAATTATTAGCTCAAGATTTGAACCTACAAGTAAATGAAATAATATTTTATGTCTTCCAATAATTCAAGTTTTTTTGTTTGGTTTTATAGAAAAGATGCCTGCAGTATGTGACTAGAACCCAGATGCAATTACCGAATCTGAGGGACGTGTTTCGAATGTACGCAGCAATGTCTCGAGGTACGACGGTCAGAGATTTGTGCATGAGATTCAATACGACGAATTTGAGAATCAACGAAAGGAAGCTGGTTCAGTTTGGCGTCCTGGAGGGGATTATTAGACGGGTGCATAAGTATCCGGTCTTGTTTGGCGACTGCGGCGATTTGCAGAAGTCTCTTTCGGGTGTCGCCAGCATGGATGAGATTTGTTGTTCGACCGGTATCACGACGCAGCAGCTCGAAGATCAGCTAGAGAGGGACCATAATGTCGTTTTGTTGTGGAAATGAATGAAGATGTGATTCGATTTTGAATAGGTACTGTTATTGTGATAAATTTATTTTCATGAAAAGAAAGCAACTATGTTACTGTTTTATACAAAAATCAACCAAAAAAATTATTTGATGGATGCTAAGGTTGGTAGAATGGTTTTTCTACTCAACTAATCTTCATCTGGTATGCAGTTAAATAATTTATTAAAGTCGTCTATTTATTAATTAAATCCAAATTGTTTGTTTTTATAATGTAGTAAGTGTAAATTTAAAGTAAATTGTTATTTAATTTTTATTGTTTCATAATAATGGTTTCAATTTTTCTGCAGAGATTGTGACGATCGAATGTACCATCTGTTCCTGTTAGCTTCTGGAATATGGTCATGCAGATTGTTTTTCAGTTGTTCTAGACAATCGACATGGCATGGCAGCTTTTCTATTATTCTATAACTCAATCTCATCAGAACACGATAACTGCCAAAATGACACATATCCTTTTGGAATGTCCTTTTAGAACTCACCTGTCATGGTATATAAAGAGCATAGTTTGCATAGGAGTCAGTATAGTTTGAAATGTTTTGAAAGTAAAAAGAGAGACAGAAGGCAGTGCAATAATTGTGCAAGTATATAAGAGAAGAGTTTGTTTAGTACTGAGTGAAGGAATTGAGAGAAGTTATTTAAGAAAAAGAGGTTGTTATAATGTAAATAAATAGAGACCGAAAATAGTTATTGTATTATTGTAAAAGTTGATTAAGATAAATTAAATCAGTTAGGTTACAATATAATAAAAATGCCACAGTATTCTGTATCATATTATATTTTGGCGACTATTTACAAGACCTTATATAAAATGTTTCCCTATACTCTACTAGTCGGCTCGTTATTAACTGTATACTTTCTCCTGTTTTTTGTGTTTTCTGAAGGGTCATTCCACCTTTGTACTTCTGCGCTTGCAAAAATTACATAAATTATTGCCGTTATTAAAAAAATTCCAAAACTAACCCAGAAAACTGTCCTCCATTCTTCCATTGAATGCTAAAAATTAAAAGAATATTCCATATTGCCTATATGTAATCAGTATTAAACCTGTATACTCAAGTGTCAAGTAAACCAAATGAAAAAAAAACTTGTTAATTTAGTCATTAGAGTCAATTTTTATACTCACATTCTCAGTAAGAGCTCCCGCTAGGTAAGGAGAGAGGATTCCAGTGAAAGCCCCTATCCCGTTAGTTATAGCCATAAGGGTGCCCGCGTAATTGGGGGAAAGATCCAGAGCATTGACTCTCATTCCACAATAATAAGAACCCATCAAACCCATGCTTACTGTGAACATATAAACCGCTAGCATCCGGTCACAACCGGAATATGAGGCGACCATGATGAATATACCCGGCCCGACTGCAGCTGTTCACAATAATACAAGTCGTGTTATGATAACCAAAACAGGACCAGAAGCTTACCAATGAATGTGAACATCTTCCTGGTGAAAGTAAGAGAAAGGCACCTTTTCTGGACAAGCCAATCGCACAACCATCCAGAAAACATCGAAACTATCCACATCACCATGTACGGAACGGAAGACCAAAGCCCATTTTGTCCGATGTTGAATTTCAGTACGTCTTTCATGTACTTGGGGAGATCGGTCACCATCGTGTAGAATCCCCAATCGTGCCCGATCTGGGCTGCTATCAATGCCCAGACTGGCCATGAAGTTAGAATTGCTTTCCATGGTATACTCGTCTTAGTTTTTTCTTTATTGACATTTTCTAAAAGAATCAGATGAAGATCATGATATAATTTCATGATGAACCTTGAATATTAATTAGCCTTACCAATCTCTTTTTGAAGAAATTTTTTTTCTTCCTCAGTGATAAATGGATGGGAATCTGGATCGGAATAGCATAGCAACGAGAATAGTATGAACCAGAGAACACCAAGACCTCCAAAGAGATAAAAAACTGACGCCCAGTTTTGTGTCGTTTCTATTAAAACACCACTGATCAGGTTACTAACGATTGTTCCTGGAAGTAGGTAATTGATAAAAATAAGTCTCGAGGAGAAATACACTCACCAACCAATTTGACTTCCCGCGTACACCAAACTGCCGATTTTCGCTCTCTCGTTTAATGGTATCCATTTCGCTAGAAGTGTATTTAGAGCCGGGTAAGTCGTTCCCTGGTGGAAAAATTATATTTAAAAAATGATTGAATGATAAATTTGCAACGAACCTCTCCCAGATCTTCTACCATTCGCAAGACTACCAAAACGATCCAGTTCCCATCGGTCTGGATGATTATCAAGGGCGTTAGAAGGGTGAAAATTGCAGTGGAAAGTATTCCTAAAGAAAGGGCATATTTACCTCCGAATTTTTCTGCGAGAATCCCTCCCGGGAGATGAGTTATCACATACCCCCAGTAGAAGGAACCAAGAATTAGTCCTTGAGTCGTTTCGCTCCAGTCGTAAGTTTTTGAGTCCTGAAAGATTTTTGTTCGTTCGAAATTATGGTTTAATATATTTCTATCTATATTCCCACAAAAAAGGATATGAACTTTAGTGTCTCACTGAGAAATTTTATTATAATTTCATAACTTTATTTCATAATTTCATAATTTTATAACTTTATAACTAATTTTACAATTTATTATTTTCCACAAAAAATACAATAATATGTATTTATAATAAGGAAATAAATGTTATTATTATTTACAAGTCTAATAAATTTATTAATTATTCATCGAATAATGGTAGAATTTTAAGATAATAACAGTTGATATTATAAAGGCGGTTGTTTCTAAAGAAAGTATGATTCGGGATGGGAAATTTAACAATTCATCAGTTCAGTTATTTTTGGCAGGGAAGTAATAATCACAAAAATGTGAATAAAGATAATTTGACATCCTCTATTAGCTTTGAAAACGGTCAATAAAATCTGCCCATTATTCTATCTCAGATGATAGGATATCAAGGTTTGCATCATATCAATTTGTTGTCATAGTTTATTCCCCAACATCTTGAGAAATAAATCCACTTTTACTTTTATCAAACCATGCAGGCAGGAAATATTAATACCTATGTTTTCATATTTATCTCAAATGATATGCTATCAATTTGTTTGTTATTATGATTCAGTACATTATCAATTTTTTGCCATTTACTTAATGTCCCATAGCAATGCTATTTAGGTGGCAGTGTTGAAAATACTATTCACAGAAAAGGGTAAGTTTTTTATTTGTTATTTTTATTATTATTTAAGTATGCCTGTTCCTATAAAGTATGAAAAAAGTTGCTAAAATGTGTAATGAGAATTCCAAGATAATATTTTATTGTTAATAGTTATGTTGACGATATTTATGTTGACATTCATAAAAAAATATTATATTGATAATATTTTAATACTTATGAGAAGATATACGCGTAACCAGTGGATCGAGCTCTTTTTTAATAAGATTGGTATTATTCAATTATTATATTAAATTAATGAAACTTGAGATGAATTGCTTGAAATGGTATTATGATGTACATTCGTTTATATCGAGACAAAATGTAACATTCATTAATAGTCAGTCACCCAGTATTGATAAAAAAGCCATATTAAAAAGACTGGACACTTTAGAACTTAAATTCGATCCGTAGTGCTGTCTTCTGTTTACTCTCCGAAGTGACGTCACACATCTTCAAACGCACTACGCACTTATGCGTTGAGAACCCGTATTACCGACGCTGATGCTTTAGTTAGTGTCGGCAATACAGGTTCCCTATTTGTAGGTGCGTAAAAATATTTTTAAAAGGTGGACTTTTTCAATAGACATCATGTAATTATTAATCGTGGCGTTACTTATCATTTAAACAAGTGTGATTATACTTTTAATATAAGATAAAATTTTAGTTTTACTACTCAATATAAAGAGACTCACAGATCGTCGGACAAAAACGGGTACACTGTAGGGAACCTGCATTACCAATACTAACGCTTACTAAGCGTCAGTGTCGGTAATATATAAATCGCATGAAGTGTTGAGAACGATTTTTGTAAACTAAAATGAAGCTGACTTTTGATATAAATTTTCAGTTTGACATAGTCTGATAATTATTGTGTAAAATTTGATTTATTTAATTTGAATATTTTATCAAACTAATAATAAAGTTTAGATAAAACTTTATCTTTATAGGATACTTGGAAATATTATTTATAATAATTTATCAAATTTCATAACAGTATAACGTAAAACTTTCATTTATAGGTTGACATTTTGAGAGGTAAGTGCAATATATATGCTGCTTAAGTTTCATAATTATGTTCTTGTAAAGTAGTAAAAATTATTTTAAATAAATCAAAAATACTCTTGATAAAATATAACTATATAGGTTGAATTTTCTGACATCTGATTGGTCTAATGCACAAACCCCACGAACTCTACGAATTTTAAATTTAAGCCTGCTAATTTTAAAGTCTAAGGCCTTATTACACTTCTTATTAGTGTTGTTTAGAAATTGACAGTGTTACTTCTTGCTGATACGTCATTTATTAATTTTCATAGCGTATAACGGATATGTTGTAGCCGCCATAACCAAATAAAACTATTTCATGGTCGCATCGCATCAGTTTATCAGTTTGGTTGGTATTATAATAATATATTTCCTTCCGGACGTTTTCATACCTATGGTAAGATCTGCACACCGGTTTAAATTGACAACTGACATCTGCTGAGGAGAGCTTAGCTGTCGATAGCTTTCGGTGTCTAGCTTTAGGGTAGGGGAAGTCCCGGGAAAATCTGGTTGGGTGTGTCCGTTGAGTCATTAATTATTCTCATTGTTCCTTTGTTCTCAGTCAGTAGGTGTCTTGAAAACTACAGAGTGTTATTTATTAGTTATTTTTATCGAAATTACTTATTTTTTTAGTAAATCGGATACATTCATATCAAAATTAATTCCATCTATAATAAAAGATAGTAAGTTGGGTTCTTTCAGTGCATAAATAGTGTATTATTTCATTAATTTACAGTTCGATTCCATCATGTCGTACTTCTTCAAGAAATCGGACCCTAAATTGACGCATTTGAACCTGGAAGAAGACAGGTACATTAACATACTTCTGCTAGGTGAAACTGGCACTGGAAAATCTACATTTATAAACGCCTTCGCGAATTATCTATCCTTTGAAAATCTAAGAGATGCGGAAGACAATTTCATAGTGTTGATTGGTACATTTTTTGAAATGCAAGACAAATTTAGACGGTACCACACCGTGGAAGCCAGGCCTAGGAGGAGTAAGTCTAAAAAGGCCTTCGAAATTGGCCAGTCGGTCACGCAAAATGTCAAGTCTTACATCTTTCCTTTGGGGAAAGGAAGAACCAAGCTCCGATTAATCGACACCCCAGGCGTGGGAGACACCAGGGGGCCCCAGCAGGACTTGAAAAATTGCGAATATATTCTAAATTACATTGCCCAGTTGGACGTCTTGCACGGTATCTGCTGCTTGTTCTCGTCGACCAACTCGAGGATAAGTGTCTTGTTCGAGTACTGCCTCAATGAAATACTATCTCGCTTGGAAAAATCCGCAAGCAATAATTTGATCTTCATTTTCACTAAAACGAGAGCTGATAATTACACTCCCGGCGATACTTACGCCGTTCTAAGGGAACGTATACAGAAGATTGAACAGAAATCACCGGGATTGAAGATACCGATGGAAAACAATATTTTTTCCTTCGAGAATGATTCGTTCAGGTACCTAGCGGCTTCAAAATATAAGATCATGTTCGATAGAGCTGCCATTGAAAATTATAAACAGAGCTGGAACATTTCACGGGATGAATGCTGGAGGTGTGTATTTTATTGTTATTTTTTTTGGTGATTATTGAAATGAGCGGCATGGATATAGGGCGAAATGGCTTATACTATCGGATAGCTTGTGTCTCTAGGAGTATCAAGGTACCATTGAATTTTTGCGGCGGCAAGTAATAGTCGAGAAATGAGGCCTTAAAGTTTCATCCTTGCCCTAATACGTGTATTCGAACATTATGCGCTCGAACAGGAAACTCGCTTCTCCGTCGGATACACGACGATGGAGACTAGAGAGTGTTCTTCCTGCTGTTCGAGCGCATTATGTATGAATATACGCGTATTAGGGCAAGGATGACACTTTCAGGCCTTATATCTCGACTATTACTTGTCGCCGCAAAAATTCAATGGTACCTTGATACTCCTAGAGACACAAGCTATCCGATAGTATAAGCCATTTCGCCCTATACCCATGCCGCTAATGTACATATTTACCTTTTTTTTTATTATTATTGCACATTGGTAACAATGCCAGTTTAATAATTTTAAAATTAATTTTAAAATGATTTTTCAGATTAATAGCTTACATAATTGGTGACAAAACGCATACACCTCTGAGACCCCACCTGATTCAAGACACAGTGTCCGTAAACGAGGCTCGTCGCATCATCCAAAATCTCTCGAAGCCGCTGGCCGATGTTTCTCAACTCATCCAAGATAACCTGAACATCATGGAACGTTACCGGGAAAACTTGAATTTCGAGAACGAAAGTTTGGACGAATTAAGGGCTAAACTTCATATGCCGGTCGTGAATCTTCAGGTCATACAGTTGACTCAACCGGTGACCGTTTGTACCAGTTCAAAATGTTCCGAGATCTACATGGTGGAATCTGTGAAGAAGTACCACTACAAGCAGCGTTGCCACAACCCCTGTTATCTCAGAAATGTCCCGTCTGAGATAATCGGTAGTCCTGAACTGATTCATTGTTGGGCGATTAATCAAACGGGAACTTGTAACCAGTGTGGGTGTAATTTCAGCACCCACATGCACATTTACTATGAAACTACGACTGTTTCAGAAACGGTGATCGATTATAATATCCAGAGTAACATTGAATCGAAGGAACAGGCCCTGGAAGAGATCAACGCGGTGATTATCGGGATCGAAACACGTAAACAAGAATTCGAGCAAGAGCGGAATTATATCATTCAAATAATGGCTTGTTTTGCTCATTTCCTGAAACATAAAGCGATCAGCCCTATTAACGATGCTTTTGAGAGATACATCATGTACTTGATTGATCGGTGAGTATATCGTTAATTAGTAATCTTCTCTTATAAAAAAAAACATGTTGGTGAATCGTCGATTCAATTGCAGCGAGGAGAAACTAGGAGAAGCGGCAAATAAGGATTACGTAATCCAAATGACCTGTCTGTTGAGCGAGTACATTCAAGCGAAGAAGGTGTTCGAAGACGCCCTACAAGAGACCCCCGCCGAGGTGGAGAATTTAACCCCGCAGATGGTGATGGATAACGTGCAGAAATTGTACAGTCTCAAGCATATGGGCGGGAAGATAAGGGAATTGATGGAGTCTCAGATGAACGCCCATAGAGTTGAGCATAGGAGGAGAGAATATGTCCATCGTACTTGCCTTGGACAACGGAGGCGAAGTGGATATTCGGCTGGATTGATGGGAACTGTAAGTGTAATTAATTATGTTAATATCTTCACTTGAACCTTTTCAGAAATTTTTATTCTTAAACGATTCTCTGCGACTTTTAATGTTTTACAGATCTACTCCATGTTTGATGGAATTCGGACGTATCTACCAAGTAATCAAGAATACGAACGTCAACATGAGAGCAACCGATTCGTGCCTGAATATTCGAGTTCTGCCGGGGACTTATTTCGATCGCGATCGAATAATTTATTGAACGAAGAATACAATAACATAGAAGAGTATATGCAGAGGCCTTTAGCAACTACTAGCGGTGGCACCGCTACGGCAAGTCGTGATGTACCCACGAATGTGGCAAATAGCTCTGCGCTTCCCCCAGATCCTCCGTCATATGAGAGTTTGTATGATGTGTCAAAACAATCGTCTACTTCTGCTGCTGGGGTAAGCGATCCGACTCAAACTTCCCAGATGCCAGTGGGGACGAATTCCCAGAACAATTCCGATTCAGAGTGGGAAGTTTCAGATACAGAGGATATCGCATTGGAAAAACCCAGGAGCTACCACATTCCACCCAATTCGGTTGTTATTAACATTTTTATCGTTTTAAGTTTAATTATTTTCAAGTATTTACTTGATTATTACTTCTTTAATTGATTTTTTTTATGTGTTTACTGTTTTTTTTTTGCATGCGTTTATAACAATATCTTTTTATCATTCCAATTAAGTATTATGAATATTAACACTGATCATAATATGTATTATTACTCTTCATATATTATGAGTTATTTTTTAGGTTTTTATTACAATTAAAGGTGTTTGATACTAAAGGATGTTGTTTTTTTTTAATCAGTAGTTGAAGATAGGGGCTGGAAATGGTTAGTTGAAACACCAGATATTTTTGTGGGTAGTTTAGTTATTGAGGGTATCTGAATAATTTTTGATGGTTTAAGTTATTTTACTGTAAAATACCAGAGTGCTATTATTATTGGTAAAAAAACTTGAGAATACTTTTGCTGTAAAAATAATTTCACCTTTTTTTTACTGGTTACAAAGATTCAATGTTATTAAATAGGAAAGTGTGGAAAATATTATGCTGCTTCAAATTATTAATAATTAATTTTTTATAAATTTATCAAATATCTAGGCTTCATTGGTTCGGTCATTGGCCAGTGCCAGATCTTTTGTTGGCTTCTTATGAAGTTGGTCTTGTCAGAAATACCCAATGAACGTAAAACATCGGGAAGGAGGGTCGTTCTGCTGAAAACGAGGATTTAGACATAATTGATAGGTTTATTATTTATAGGGTATGTTCAAAGCAGAGCTGGCCATGTACTCGAGTACTTTATTCGTATTTTTGTTACGAGTAAAAAAACTACTCGTAATTTTTTACTCACAAGTACTTTTCATCCAAAATACTTACTACTCGTACGGATAAGTACAATTACAACTACTCGAGAAATTTTACTCGTGAAATACGGATATTTTTACGGATAGTAATGACGTCATGCCGTCAGCAGGGAACCGATCTGAAAACGAGTTCACCGTCCTGCGCAATTGCACTTTCACTATATCACTAGTAATGCCGCGTTTTATATTAGGTACATAGTTTTATATAACATATCAAATGTGCGCTATGTAAGAAGTTATTAATTTCTTTACAATAAAATTTCTTTCATTGAAAAAATTCTTTCAAATTCAAAGCATGAAGATTAAATATTTCTTTTCCCCTTACCCCCCCCCCCCCCCCTAAATGAGAGCCTAACTTCGCCACTGGGTGCATCGGGCGTCATGAAGCAGTCTCGAACAGGCCGCCATTATCACAGGAGTCGGCACTGCTTAGATTAGAATATGATACGATCTACGGAACGGATATACTTATGCTTTCACTTGTATTTAGCTGTCACAAGCCTGACGTCATAGGCTGGTTGCGCCTTGACCACTGACATGACATGAAGTGACATGCCTTGTTTATTGGTATCATGATCGATCATGCGCACGACACGAATAAAACTACTCGTGCTTGTTACTCGTGTTTTTACGAGTATTACTCGTACTCGTCCACATTTTTGTGCCAAATTACGAGTAAATACTTACGAGTACATTTTCCAAGTAGTCGTACTCGAATTATTTACGAGTACTCTTTTCAGTACTCGTGCCCAGCTCTGGTTCAAAGGTATGTTCCGTAAGTTAACCGGGAGCAACCGAAGTAACGGTTGGTCGGTCCGTAAGCTCTGAAAACTGATAAATGTCGAAAGTAACCGTAGGTTACGGTTGCGGAACGCGGTTCCTGAAAAAGCGGTTAGAAATGTTAGAAGTCCTAACAATGACCGGTCCTCAGATGTCAGAGGTCGGTTTCACCGGTTAGAATTGCGTTCTGCACCAGATTATGAAATTTATTAAATTGTAAATATTTCAAACAAACATTGCGAAAATATGTATCCCGCCTATCCACTATCCATACACTTCTTGGTCATCAATAGACGCCGTCAGTGTGACGTCACCAGACTGGGCTAAACGTAAACGGTTCCAAATAAACAAACCGTTCACGTGGGCCATTGTTGTCAGTTGTCGTGATTTAGTTGAAGTTTTAAGTTCACGTGGTCCTGAAGTTTGTGGAGAACCAAATCATATTTTAGGTTATTTCCTTGGAGCTTCGAGCCGTCTGTCGGGAGTTTAATTTTTATCACTAAAAATTCCGCATTTACTGTACCTAATCGAAAGTTGACAGTGAAATTGGCAACCCTGCAACTGTCAAATGCTTGTTTATTTGATTTGGAACCGTAATAACCGGTTTCCCCGACCACTGACGTCATCACTGACGGCGTCTATTCAAAAAAATTCAAACCAATATGAAATATAGGAACGAAACTTTGTGAGACTACTAATTTGGGAAGTGAACAAGATAATGGAGATAAAAGTTTGAAAGTAAACAAAAGCATTTAAAAATTCTATACTACTTTATATTAATGAGATTTATTATTTAAATGAATAATAATTAATAATTGATAATGACAATAATTATTATATTATACCATACCCACTTAGGTAATAATACAGGTAGGTAATTTATTAATTTAAACAGATTTTTAATTCGTATTTTATAAAATTATGCTAATGCTGATTCTGATAGAACGCACGCGCGATCACGTATACACGCGCGGTATGTCAATAGACTATGACTGCGCAGGCTGCGTTCCGGTATTCTGACGTCACGCGGCTGGATGACTACACATGAGATTGCTTATATTTTACTCATATTTTTTATTATCAAAAATAAATAAATAATTTTTGTTGGCTTGCATAAATCGTCAATAGCTATCCATTTGACGTTTTAAAAATTTTCACAGCCAACTAAATTTCAAGTTTTCATAGTCAACTCATGATTTTCTTATGGCCGCCATATTGTTCTTTTTTTTATGTCATTCGGTATTAAAAAAAGGGAAACGAAAAAGCTCTCGCATTAACAAAAAACATTTCTTCAAAATTTTCTTCTTCTTTTTTCGAAAAATTAAAGTTCTTTTATCGAATGACCTCGTATGATGTCGCAATATGATATGTCACATTTCTTGACTTATGATTATTTATGACTTTCGGTTAAAGAAAGGTTATTTTTTTCGAAAAAGAAGAATCATAAAATTTTGAATTTTTTTTTTAAGTTTTATACAGGGTGTCCCGTATTGTTATGTTCAAAATTCTTGAGCATATAGTAGGCTTAATTTTGAGCCCAAAAAACCCAAAAGTGACAGGTCTATCTTTATTCGTTACGAAGTTACAGGCTTAAGAAAATTATGACTAGTAAATAACAAGATTCAGCTTTGTAAGCCACAAAAATTGCCACACATGAGTAAACGTCACCGAAATAAACATTAGTAGAGAGAAGAGGTTCCCCTGCTCATACGAAATGGCATTAGGATTCAAATAGATGCGGCACCAGCTTATTTCGGAATTGGTGTTTGTAACTAAATACCAGAGAGAAATTATTATTTATTCGTATTCAGCAAGCTGGTAAGAGATATTAGGTACGCGAAAAAAGACGAGAAAACTGTTTCTTTTGCAATAAGCCTCCGAGCACAAGCTTGTATTCAGCAAGGAATAGGACATTTTTAACACATGATAAACTAAAGATTTGGTCAATAAAATAAGTTTTATGTGGTTTTCAAAGTTAAATCTGGTATTTACTAGACATTATTTTCTTAGGCCTGTAACTTTGTAACGAATGCAGATAGACCTGCCACTTTTAGGTTTTTTAGGCTTAGAAATAAGCCTACTATATGCTCACAAAATTTGAACATAACGATACGGGACACCCTGTATAATTTTTTGGTTTCCTTGATTTTTTTATGAAAAATATTAAATTTAATAATAAAACAGAAAAAAATGCGAGAATTGCCCTATTCCAACAAAAAAATTATTATGTGTCCACGACTAATGTGACTATGAGAGAAACGCGAGACGGAAGGACAAGACTTGGGTGAATCCCGCACGTGAGCACGATCAACGTCGTATCATGATGGCGCTCCTGGAGACAGAACCACGTGAAGTCGTATTCACGAAATTAGATGGTATGTAATAGGTATAAATTATCATTGTTAAATATAAAAATATTGAAAGAATAAGCATATCGCTAATTAATACTTTAAATAAATATGTGTAAACAATACTCAAATATTGTTTAAAGAAATATGTGTAGGTACCGAATTTACTTATAGCAGAATTTACCGAATTTACCAAAGCTGCTGAAACATAAATAAAAAAGCAACGGGAAGATAAATACCTACCTCCTTTATAAAAGGGATGATTCCATTTAAAGTTTGGAGATGAGAAGCCATTTTTTTATATTGATGAGTAGGTACTTACACTAGTGGATAATGTTTTATTGGTAGGCTCAAAATATCCGGGACATTCTCCAGAATTATTCTTATTCGAATCATTAATCATTGGTGTCATTTCAGTTATGGCGATGTTTAAAGAAACCCTCATAGTGTAAGCGTTGACCACTGCCAGGAAACCCATTATGCCTAGGATGTATCTTTGTGGAATCACACATGCTGTAAGCAAAGATTAATCTCGCATTAATATAAAATTTAATTAACTGAGATTGTATACAGGGTGTTAAGAAAATGACGGATAAACTCTTCAGTATATTGTAGGGGACTAGGGGACACTCAGTAGAGTACGGGAAAAATAATTTAAAAAATTCTGGTCTTCAATTTGGTAAGATAATAAATGCCAAAGTTAACATTTTACTATCTTTGTTTTTCGGTATTTGTAAAAACTAAATGATTTTACAGATATAAAAAGAGTACCTTAATCGTTATCAATTGAAAAAAAATGTTTAAGATGTATTACTGGCTTGGAAAAAATTTAATAAGATTATTTTTTCTTTTCCAAGATGCTGAAAAAAGCATTTGGCAACAACGGTTTTGATACCTTAACTACCTGCATTATTAGAAATTAGACGAAATTACGAAATACCAACTGTTATCGTGTTAAACGTTGCCAAATTTATTGTTCAATATTTTGCTTATATCTTTTAAAATGTAGCTCTGGATTTTTTAAAATTATTTTTCCCGTACTTTACTGAGTGTCCCCTACAATGTACTGAAGAGTTTATCCGTCATTTTCTTAACACCCTGTTATATACCTAATATAATTATTAATCAAAATGTTATAAATGATTGGTAATTTTTTAAAAGTTTTCTGCCCAAATTCCTACATGCAGCTTTACAGCTCCCTGGTTATTATAATATTTCTTATTCACCTTAGAGCAAACCCACACACCCACATTTATATACGTGATTGCACAATTTTTATCTGCAGTTGAGGTTTATTTTGAAAATACTGTGAGGAATCTCTAGTTTGGTTTCGGCAATATTCGACAATAACACGTTACAAATTGGCGCCCAACGTGGGGTCCTTTTATAGAAGAGGAACTTAATGCGATGTCACGATCTAAATCGAGAAACATTATTTACCTATAGAAAAGTATATTGTGTTTTGACCCAAAAGTTGTGAAGGAACAGGTTAAAACTTTCATCCTGCAGTTACAAAGTACAATTTATGAAGGTGGTACAGGACCCAGTCTTCCCAAATATGGATGAACAGCGAGCATTCTTAACTCCTACCACTTCATAGGTGAATGCGAGATATAGGTACAGTGGCCCAGAAATTTAACTACTTATTCTCATGGAAAGACCTCCTGATATTTATAAAAAGGTCGGGAGGGTTTGAGTATAGGAGTTCTATATTCTGGTGCGGGAATGGTGAAAAGAGCTCTTGCATGGTAGCCTGGTTCCTTGGGGTGCATTGACGAACCATATAATCCCTTTCCTACCATTCTATATTTTTTAAAGGATTGTCAATTTTAACGTCACGCAATGTTGCCACTTTAACGAAAAATCCTCAATAGAATACCAGGTATGCATATACATGAACAGGACCCTCATCCCGCATCTCTGATATAGGAACTGCGGGAGCTGTTAGAATTAAGTAAAACCTTGTGAAGTAGAGTCTACGTCAAATTGAGTGTATAGGAGAAGGGAAGCCGGCGTCAATATATGAAGGGGGCAAATTAAAACTTTGCATTTTTTCTCATTTTACGTACGTTACATAATCGCAATTATGCTCTAGATCAGTTACAAAAATAGTTATAAGCCTTGAGATATATTATCATTTTTATTTGTTTATTGTTTAGCGGAATTATTTATAAATGTATCTAATTCTTGCCTTCAATAAATGTCTTAAAAACATGGATACCTTTATCTGTATGAAGGATTACAAATAATTCACCTACACTAAAACTTTCCCTAATTATTTTGTTCATTAATTATTTAAAATTGTCCTGTGTGTAGGAATACAAAAAAAAAATATTAATTTTAATATTAATTTTTTATTTCTCTCACTTTTGAGAAGTATTTTTGATATTACACAACAGCACATAACAGCATAATTATCAATGTGCTTAATCAGTAAAAATATATACAGGCACTTGTAGGTAATAAGTTCTTAAAGCTTCTAATTGTCATTATTATGATAATTTATTATTGAATATGAATACAAACATAAATGATAAAAATAATGAAGCAATAACTCGCTTGGCGCTTACCTTTTGCCATTGTATGTTTCCATCCTTTTGTATTTTTCATCGTATTTTTTTCCAACTAATACCGGCACTGTATAACAATAATGGTTCGTCAACAATTCAATTGAAGCAATATTACCTTCCGTATTTAGAAATAAATCTTGTCTTGAATGCAGGCGCGCGTCAACTAAACTTTTTTATAAAATAATACTTAACCATTATTTGTAACCAGCGGTTAAACCTCCACTATGCGGTGAACTGTGAATATGAACACAAATTGAAATTACGTAACGCTGCAATTGTGTTATACTACTGCTTACTGCTTGGTATATTGTGGTAAATGTAGTAGGTAAGTAATAATAGGAGTTTATTAGCTGTCAAAATAATCACGAATTAAAAAAAGCCTTGCGTTAAATTAGGTCCCATAAAGATAGGTAAAATTTCTAATCGCACAAAAAATTATTATTTATCCATTTCCAATCCCGCTTCTGGTAATTTCGAGTCAATATGGCCGCGCGGACAAGATAATTATTATTCTAACGAGCATACTGGCGTCATTTTATAAAAGCTGAAAGTTTCTGTGCGCATGTCCTCAACTCAGGTAGGAACAATGCAGCGACTATGAAGTTTGGTCATCGTGGCTTTGCCAGGTAACAGTTGAAGAACGTGTTTAAAATCACTCCTCAAGATCTTTGAAGTATGTACAATGTTTTTTCTGATACTCTAGGGGGTGGTGACGTTAAGGCGTCTTCTATGAGAGCTCTTGTCTTTGGCGCTTTTTTAATTAATAGCCCTTTCAACAAATATTCGGGGTAAGACCCATATACAGCTATCGCGGTAATGTCTGAAGATGCCTGGTTGCAAAAAGCGTCTGCGGTCGGTTTCGGCCCAAAACTACAAGAAAATCGATGCCATCTAGTCAGACTTTTCGAGAACTTTTGATCGGCTGGAGCCTACGTATGTACAAGCTTACGCATCATGATGGTCTACAGTTTTTGGGGCTGTTTTGTTCCTCGTTCATATTGGGGAATTTCCTAGCCTACTCAAGAGTAAATGTGCTTTTTATGCTGAAGACTGCAAGCAATTATATTCTCAGAGGTGTGATGATTGTAATGCTTCCACTCAACGTTGAGAAGTATTGAACTTTCATAAACCTTTCATATGCGAACGTCCAATCCTAGACAAGACGTTGGACGTTGGACTTATTCGCTTCTGCAGCCAGGGTTTTCCCTTTTGCTGCGCAATCTCTTGGGTTTGGCCTTCTTGCTGGTTTTCTTGATGCCGCCCTTCTTGCAGCGACTGGCGAGGTCTCCGCCTCCCGTCTTCTGCTGTATTTGTATAGCGTCCCGGTACTAGCCCGCGGTTCTAAAGCCAACCGGAGGAGTTACTCAGTTCAGCCCTCCGATGAGTAACGAGGCGCGGGTCTTCCGTCGGCGCCCTTTCGGCGTTGGGCGACCTACTGATCCGCATTTCCCTCGCCCGCTCTCAGACTTACTCGGTTCGGCCCTTGAGCGGTAGCCCCCTACTCCGTCCGGGAGCCACAGGCACGAGGTACCATACGGAGTCGTCGGCGCCGATGTCTTCTCGGGGGATTTGAACCCCTGGTTGCTTCTCGGAGGACAAGCCACCTGGGATGTCTGCCGGGGTTCGCGAGAGGCTTGTCTCTCTGGGTCGTCTGCGCGTGTATTCAAGGCGGGCCCTTCTCCCCTTGAGCGTCCGGTGATCTTCCCGGGATTTCTCCGTGCAGGATCGTCTTCGGTCTCTTGTGTTTTGTGTTTTCTCTGCGTCCTCATCGTAGTAGCAAGCGGCTTGGAGGAGGGGGTTTGTATGGTCGCTGGCGCCGGCGAAGGTCTTCTCTGCTTCTTTCCTGATGACGTTTTTGAGCCACGGGATCTTCAGCTCGCGGTGCAGCTGCTCGTTTCTGACGAACCACGGCGCGCCTGCGTCCTAGACAAGAGCGAGAGTGACTTTGGATTTACTTTCATTGGCGATTTGACCTGGTTTCAACACGTTTTAAACGTCATCAACAAGGCCAAAAACGTCCTTTTTTATTTGGGTCGTGCTTTCTCTGGTTGTTGCCTGGAGACTTTGGTCTGCTTCTACAAGGGATATTTAGACCTACACTGGAATTTGCTGGACCCGCTTGGTGATGTCCGCTTCTGCAGAGAGTTAAACTGCTAGCGTGCTACAAGAATTCCATACGGAATGATCCGGAAACCATATGAGAAGCGACTCCAGCCAGATTCTCTGATAGAAGAAGATGATAGAATCTTAACGATTATTTTTTCATTGACTCTAACCTGTTTCTTTGTATAATTTTGCTTGACAATGACAATCGACCTAATAAGATGAAGAAGCGAATGTTCAGAATTTCTCCCTCCCCGATACATGGGGGTTCCTTGCAAACAGATGAGTTTTCGACGATTGGAAGAACGGACTGTTAGCTGCCATCTGGGATTGTGCAAGCTACCCCTGTCAATGCGTTTAATTATTCTGAGACTGACTGGATGTACTATGCGCGTATTTTTGATGTCCAAGATTTTTCCGCATCTTGTGCTTTCCCAACAAGTTTGGGATCATCCTGTGATTCCTCTTTTTGGGATACTTCTGGAAAAACCTTAAAACTAACTTCAATGATCTCGAATTTCCTGCTCGGCTACTTGGAGAATGACTGGGTTCTATCTTTATATAGTTGAAGGCTACACCTACACTCTGGTCTTCTTAATCAATTACTTATACTTTTTCCTGCGTGTTTGGAGAGAGAAGGGCTATGGGATAAGGAGAGGGGGTTGCATTTATTTGTGAGATATAGGAAAAGGAACGTAAAATTTTTATTTATTGTTTATTTTATACAAATAGATTTACAAATAATATCAACAATATTAATAACTATAATTACTCTTATCATAAAGGCATTTTAATGGTATATAATTACAAAAAATAGGTACCATTTACGGTTTTTACAGTAGGTAGATACTTTTATACATTTTTTACTTGAATTAAGCATATAATAAATCGTAATATTTTGAATTTGCTTTTTATGTTATAGTTTTGTCTATATTTTATATACATAATAAATAACAGTCTTCTCTTGTAAATCAATCTAGGACCGTATAATCAGCAAGAAAAGCCACGCCTAAATTTTTTCTTTCAATAATAATAGGTACTTACGTCCATCTTCACAATAAAACTATTTACAATTACCGTAAGTACCTATATAATACAAACTCAGAATATTACATTTATTTATATCACATTTAATTATTGTTTCTTCCATAACTTAATCTAGGTAGGTACAAATCTTCATTATGAAGTAGAAGAATCACCATTTTATGAATCATATAGATAATTCAGTCAAAAATATTACCAATTCTATCCATAAAAGATCAAGTCGCTAATTTTTCGTTCTTCCTGTACACTTCTGCAGTACCATTGGTGTGAGTACTTTCATTTTTACTACTAGACTTTTCTACGTTTTCTCTGTTTTTACTGGAAACGTTATTATTCCACACCTGCACGTCACCACTTCCGAAGATGGTGAATATAAGAGAAGTGACCAGGAATACAGCGAAAGCTATCCAAAACACTGTCCTCCATTCTAACAATGTATGCTGCAACAAGTACAAAATTTTCAATTAGTCTCCCAACAATTTCTACTTTTGCCAGTACTCACATTTTTAGTCATTGCGGACGCTAAATAAGGCACGATGATTCCAGTAATTGCGCCGATACCGTTCACTATGGCCATTAAGGTCCCGGCGAAATTGGGGGAGAGATCCAGTGCGTTCACTTTCATCCCACAATAGAAAGTGCCCATAAATCCCATCGCGATGGTGAACATTATCACTGACATGGTCCTGTCGCAACCGGAGTAAGAGGCTGCTATGATGAAGACTGCTGGACCCACGGAAGCTGCAAAATTTTTGATCTTGTTAATTAAAAGAGCAAAAATTCATTAATGGTCATTTAGAAGACCTTTTCTCAGTTCTCATGGAACGATTTTAGAGTAAGTAATAATCTTCCAATTGATATGATTTTCTTTGGAGGGGGAGAGGAGGAAGGGGGAAGGCAAACAATTTCATTAGCATGTTTAACTCGGAAGAGAAAAACTCATTCTCGTTGTTTGAAGCCCAATTTTTGAGAAATGATACATCTAGCAACCGACTCTTTTCTTGATGATGATACGTCAAAGGTCTCTTGATGATTTTTTTCTCACCATCAAAGAGAGGTCAAAGTCAATCGTAGTCATAAGATGGTTGGTTTGATGAAAATGGAAGCGTAGCAAAATTCTGGAAAGCAACTGCACTGAATCTTTAATTCATTAAAGCTTAACCTTTTTCTTTCTGTTTCAAGAGCAAAACTATGAGAAATTGAAACATCATCTGATAGGTTTATGATGGGCTGAGAAAATTTCTCTTTTAGTGATGTTACCAAAAAGTTTTCGAAGCTTATGGTCAAATGTGCTTTTTCTAGATTCATAAACTTACCAATCGCAGAAAACACCTTCCTGGCAGTGGTAACCTTGACGCCCTTCTTATGAATCAACCAATCACAAAGCCATCCAGAGCTCATCGACACTATCCACATAATGACGTACGGAATCGACGAAAGGTACCCGTTATCTTTGACGTTGTACTTGAGCACCTCCTTCATATACAAAGGCAAATCCGTTACCATGGTGAAGAAACCCCAATCGTGGCCGATCTGCGCGCAGACAAGAGCCCAGAGCGGCACCGATGACAATATTTGACGCCATGGAATGGACTGCTTCTCATTTGAGATGTTCGCTGTAATAATAGGATTTTTATCAGGGGAGTTTCAATACTTCAAAGTTTTGGGTGAAAGTTTCAATATTTTCTGGGTAGGGGAAGAAAGTGATCCAACTTACTTATTTCCTTATTGAGGTAGGCTTTCTCTTTATCGCTGATAAAGGGGTGCGAGCTTGGTTCGTTGTAGCAGATCAATGTCCAGATTATGAACCATAAAATCCCGATGATCCCGAAAAGGTAAAAGACCGTGGCCCAGTCATTGGTCGAGTAGATCAAAGCACCACTAATAGCATTGCCAGCCACCGTTCCTGAAACAAGAATTATCATTTAAACTTATCAAGAAGGTTTGGGCAATAAATGGAAATTTTGCCTAATTAGGGGAGTCATGTTATGACATCCAGGGTAAAATTCCCTCATGAGTCATTATTATTTCTAACAAAAGGCACAAGTATGCAAAATTGTCATCAAAATATGTCTATATTGTATTTCGAATAAGTAACGTTGTCACCCAGTTGGATGGAGTTTATGGAGTCAAGAGTGTTCAGCGTTTTCATTAGTGGTCGATGAGGCATGACTCGGACAAATGGGTGACAACCTAAAGTAAATCCACATCTCCCCCAATTTTTGTGGGAACCCGGGGAATATTTCTCTCCACTGAGGCTACCCTAGGGGAATATAATATTCTAACAGGATTGTGACATGAAAGGAGGTCGAAGCTGTTATTATAATAGCTGGTCCGTAATTTCCCAGATTATTTAATGACTCCCCTGCAGCCGGGACTTTTTACCTTTCTAGAAAATTTTGTTTCTCCACTGAAGCTACCTTGGGCAAACTTACCTTATAAATAGCAGGCTTATCATACAACTAACCTGTCATTGTCATTATGGGGAAATAAATTGGCCCCCTAGATCAGTTTGTATGTACTAGAATTAAATTTATAAGCCCTTGAGCGTAAAATGTCCGATTTTTTATTCGATTCGATTATTCCTCGAACCGATTAGTTTTTATCGCTACAAAATTCTTATAAAAAGTTCTATTCTTTTGTTCGCTTATCATTATCAAAAGCGCCCCTAAGAATTTAATTGCAATAATTGTGGTTTCGCAGCATGTTTTTTCCCGGCTTATGTTATTTTTTCTAATAGAAAACTGGAGGCGATGTTTGCGGTCTGGCTAAGAGAAGACGAGCTCCTTGAACAGTAACGGTAGCGATAGCGAAGCAGCCAAAAGTTTTTTCGATGTGTGAATTTCCATAATTATTTACTTAAACAAGAAATTAGCATACAAAGTCGTGTCAACACTAATGAATAATATATTTTTTATATAACCGCGATACAATAATTATTTTGATTCTTTACTTTAGGTGATGTTTGTTACTTTAGGTCTTCATTGCTTTGTAAATAAAGAAAAAACAAGCTTGAAGAAAAATTCTCGGATGAAGGTGCAATAATTAAAGTGGGAACTTTCGATAATATTTTTGTAGTAAATTCCTCAAAGCTACTAAATTTAAATAACTGGCCTGGTTTTTTATGAAATGCAAAAACTAAATACGTTCTAACGCTTCTTACTGAATTGTTAATTATTAAAAAATAATTTAAAGAGTTTTCCTTCTCTAACATTACATAAATATTTTTCTGTCTATATGCTTGTGTTTATTTATTTATTTATTTATTAACTTTAATTATAATAATTCATAAAACCAACTCTAAAAAAAGGTTCAAATTGTTGTAAACAATTATATTTCTTATTATCAACTAGTTGTTAAAAAATTCTAAGTTCAACTACTTTCATGGCAGATAAAAAAAAAAAACTCTCTTACTGGCCATCTGTAACCCATCAGACCAATCAGGCTTACACCGTTTACTCGTTATACCTTTCCAGAAAAAACGCCAGAAAAAGGTTATTCACTTTTTCAACTAGTCTCGATTAATGTCTGCGGAGTACGCAAAGTTTGTTATATTCCATCTCCGCAGCGCCACTTGTATCTATATCTGGAACGACAGAGGAACCTGAACTTGAACTTTATACCGACGCCTTATTTACCCAGGTGTTCGTCTGCGTTCGTTTTATCAGTTGCGTGTTCGCTTTATCCATTTCTGCGCTCTGTTAGATTAAGACGCGGCTTAAGGCAAGTCCAACTCACCTATTTGACTCCCGGCATAGACTAGAGTTCCAATTTTCGCCCTCTCCCTCAGTGGCACCCATTTAGCCAGTAAAACGTTCAGCGCAGGAAAAGTGGTGCCCTGAAAAATATAAAACATTAATTCCTTCTTATTGTCAATAGGACAGCTACTCACCTCACCAAGACCTTCCAAAATTCTGAGTACGACCACTGCCACCCAGTTTCCGTTGGTGGCGTGAATGACGAACGGGGTGATGCAGGTGAATATTGCCGTGCATAATATCCCCAGGCCTAGGGAGTGCTTTCCGCCAAATTTTTCCGCTATTATCCCACCCGGTAGATGCGTGATGATGTAGCCCCAGTAGAAGGAGCTCAGGATGAGTCCTTGCTCGTTACTGTCCCAGGGAAATTTACCTCCGTGGTTGGTCTGAAAATTTACGTAAATTAAAATGATGTTACTGCCAAAATTTTGAAATGGTGAACTTAGAAGTGGTATAGTAGCTTGTGGTGCGCAAATGCAAGAGCACTATCAAGCACCATACACTAAATTCCCTAAAAAAAAACTACAAGCAAGTTAAAGTGCTCTTTGACTTGTGGAGGAGTGTCAGTTTAGCTGAAAGTAACGTTCCCCCTGTTCATGTTCGAATCACTGCAAGTAAATCAACCAAAAATGTTGATAAGTGTGAATACATGAATTCTAATTTAGTTCTTCTACGAGTTTTTCCGAACAAAGTCAAGAGGATTTTCTTTTGGCAATGGTAGGAGTGGGGGTTTTTAGATTTGTTTCACTCTCAAGGCTCTTGGCTGGTCCGAAATCTTCTTGAATGAGTTCTTCTTTTTTATCAAAGCTCACAAATTTTTGACTGAGTGTTTGCCTGTCTGAGTGAATTGGATTTTTTAGGATCGTATTGTATTTAGGATTCATTGACGCAGTTTAGGGAATAGAAAATTTATTAAACGCTTTTTTTTTAATGCTTACCCTATTGAATCCCATCATTGTGTTCATGTCGGAGGGGCACTCGCTCTCTGAGAATTCGGTAGAATTTTCTTTTTCTATAGGCAAGACCATCTCGGTTATAGCGACTGATAGGCAAATTCTCATGGTGTAGGCGTTCACGATGGCCAGAAAACCCATGAGACCGAGTACATACCTCTGGGGTATCAGGAATACTGAAAAAAGAAACAATCTAAATTTTGCTCTTAGAGATGGCGTCTAATAATGCTCTCTTGCATGTTTGAGGCTAAAACACGTTTCCCATGTGACTTAAAAACCATGCCAACTCCATATGAAGAGGATCAAACATGCGCAGTAGATACATGGAATGCGTGCGCACATGCTATCCTAGACTTCTAACCTAACTTAATCACATTCTTTTGTTTGACGACATCAACCTAAGATAGCTTTGTTATGGTATTAAAAAATTTTAGGGAGCTTTGATTTTTTGCATCGCTGCCCTAGCCATCTAATTAAAATTATTACTACAGAAGATGGCGATTAAGTTAGGTTAGATGACTATAATTTACAGCACCTATATGATGTAGCTACTGCGCAGGCTTGATACAATCGCATGGAAGTGCGCATGATTTCTAGGTCACGTGGGAAAAGTAGCACACTCCTGAAGCTTATAGAACTTTGAGAATTTTCAATGTATTACATATTTCTCAATTTATAATCAGTTTTAGGGCTCTTATTTTTTTATGAAAAAAAAACAGGGAGCATCGAGAACAGGGAAAGGGAACATCGGTCTTAACTATGTTGATAAGGCAAAAGTCGCTCCACTGCGGTAATTTTGGGCTTCGAGAACTATCTCATTCTACCCAGACGCATGTTTACTAAATCAATAATTGAATGACGGACAAAAACATCCATGGCGAGACTGCGACTCGAACCACTACATGAGTACATGAGCCCCAGCCCGCTTAAGCAGGTTGTTTGACTCTATAAGAACGAACACTAACAGTCAGTAAAACGTCGCTTCTCACGGGCTGTTTCAGTAGCAACGAATGAGTTAAGTTTGTCTAGACAAAATGGAAAATTCATCCCGTTATTATCCTGTAAGAAAAAAAGGAAAAATATACTAGTGTTTCCATAGAATAAACAACAAAGGTAATTGTATACATCCACGGCTCCTAAGTTTCATCAATTTTTTCGGGACCGAGGAGCGAATTAGGGGTGCTGGGTGGGTAAGACGCTAAAAACAGCCATTGCAAACTAATATTAAGGTCACAACTAAGGCCTCTTTGACACTACGGTGGAATTTCTATTTTTTTCTTCACTTTCAGGGCAAGGAAAATCTTCGAGAATAACGGTAGCACGATTTTTATTTTCAAATTTGCATTTATTTTGCATTTATATTCCAAAAATGGTAACATCAATCCTGTGGTCTTTTCACGATATGAATAAGCGGATATATTGCAAAATACGTGCCTGTTTACGTTTGGAAGCGGTTCCCATTGTTGTATAAGTGGTTTCATCATCATCCGTAGTTAGATCGGAGAGCTTGTGTCAGGACCGTACTTTCGTTGCACTCCCAAAATCAATTTTTAAAGTCGTTTTGTGGCCTTCCCTTTTATTTGCAAAGCTAATGAATACCTTCCTGGTGTTACTATAGGTATGTTCTCCACCCCTATATAGGTGTCATAGTGAAACTGTAGGAGCCGCGGATGTATATAATGACCAACAACAAAACCATACATATCCGAAGTCACAGACAGATGTTCCCGTCTTAACTAAACCCAGTCATCTGGATTCAAGTGACCTTAAAGACCTCGCGACATCTATCGTTTGATAGCGGAACTACCTGCTGACCTGATATAAATAAAAGACACCCTCCTACCTATATTACCTATATAAGTTATCCTATAAAGTAAAGAGTTCTTTGAATTCTATCAAAGTATGTAAATTATTTATTCTGATTCTGATCGTGACAGGTTGATTACCTACTTAGACTTGTGGCACATGCTGCAGGTATAACAATTGAATGTAAGATTCAAGAATAAAGTACTCGTTTAACAACTTCTAGCACGCAAAAACATTGATATTAAAATGAGAAGACACTCTCAGAATAATAGAATTAATTTCAGCATTTCAGGGTCTGGTGGAACGCTAGCTAGCAGAAAAAATACTCCTAATTCAATGAAAATATCATGCTTGAGTGGCATAAATTAAAGTTAATGACACAAACGTTTGGCAGAAAAAAGTTTACACAAGTCAACATCATTAGAGACTTATAAAAGGACATCCCCGATTTGAATTCCAATTTTGCGCTCATTAATTTAATTATCTTCGGTCGTTGTTGCGGTTCGCCAGTAAAATTGGAAGTACCTCTACTACATTCCGATTTTTCATTGAAAATCACGGAGCGTGTAAATTCTCATCTGAAGCTTTGAATTCTTAATTATTTATTGTTGCTGATTTACTAACAACTGATTCACCTTTTGCTATTATATCCTCGGAGCGTTCTAATAGCCGAGTAGTACCTACTGATTCGCTGTAATTATTCAGGAATTTGTTCTCATGAACTTGAATTTTTTATTGTCTGTATTATCATGTGCATACTCGTGTAATTGCTCGTGTCAAGATGAGCATGGGTGAAGACGTTCATATATTCATTTATTCCTAATAATTCCTTTTGGAAACGATTTTTGGCGTCTCGGATAACAAAGCGACTGAGAATAACTATTATCTCAGACTTTTTAATATTATAATAGCAAAACTCCAGATAGTTCTTCGTTATATTAGAGGGCACCCAGACGGGGCGAGTATTCAGAGGTGCAGCTTCGACAACCTCGAACATACTGGAAAATTATAAACAACACGGGGACGTAGATAAAAAGGGAGTCTTCAGATACAGACAGCACAAAAGAAGCTCTTAGTTTTCCTGCTGGTATGGATAGCTCTCTAATTCTGGAACTATATAATTTGATGCAACCCAGAAGAAAAAAAGAGTTGTGAGCGAATAAGGGCTTTGTATAGGTAAATGAGTAAAACGCCCGAGATGTAACCTTCTCTTCATCAAGATCTATCTTCATCAAGAACGGCAATCAAACTGGTGAGTATCTTTACTCCAGAAAAAGACCGAGTGGCGAATGAGATGATGTAGCTAGGAAAAGAAAATGTCGATCGCTGAACTTCAACTTTATCATTTTTATAATAAAGAAGTGATAAATAGGTGAATGCATTAATAAAACTTTTCCAAACTCCTTTCAATCAAGAGAGAGACACCACACGGAAATCCGTGTTAATTACTGGCTTAAGACAGGCCAACTTCCATTCATCCAACAGCATCCTTCCGGATACTCCAGATGCAGCACACTGATGAGTTCCAGTAGAACGAAACACGTGTCTGTGCTTGATTTGGTACTCTGGCTGGCTCTGCTGTTGGATGTGGAAAACTCTCTACGTTGGAGTTTCGGGCAACTGTTCATGACAACTGTTAGGGCGATGGAGGAATTCTCCGACCCCATCTAAACAGGCTAGTAATTGCACTTTATGTGCTTTATACTTATACTCATTCGACCTACCTTCGTTATTTTATTTATTAATCCTTTCAATCAAGTTCGAACTCAACCAAATCGAAGCATCTACCTAGAAAATGAACGGTGAAAACTCCAGAGATCAGCTCTCAACAAATATTTCTATTTTCTACGAGTGCATCGCTCCTCTTCACTGCAGGAAACAAGGAAGAAAGAAATAATCTCAAAGAAGCGGTTCGCCCTGTTTCTGGAAAAATCCTTTCAGAATCCTGACCTGAATAAGATGAGATCGACAGCGATTGAGTCACCAGCACGAGTGCTTCCTCGGCCATATTATCCTGGGAATTGGGCCCAAGGATGAACCCCTATACAATAATCCAAAGTCCCAAGGTCACAGCTTGATGACCTTGTGCTGAAGTGGTTGAAGAACCACAACTTTATGGGTTGAAGTTACAAAATCAAGAAATTTTCAAAACATTTAGGAGTTGGTGACTTTCGGCAAGCTGATGACATCCACAGAAACCTTCTAATTTTGGTCAAAGCAATACAGACCACCAGGAAACGAATAGCCATCCGAACTTACCTTACCACCAGGAACAAATGTTGATGATTAGCGCATGTCGAGATGAAGATACATTTCTGCAGTATCTACTTAGAGGAACTAAAACGAGGGTGGAAAGTCCTGGAACAACATTATGACTGTCAACAGAACTGGATCCTGCGTGCCTAAAACCCCCAGGAGGAGTGGAAAAATTAATTAAATAGCTGAATTGTAGGAATATTTATATTGTGAACGACAAACTTTGGGAGGCAGTCTTAGACAAGTTTCTTCGGGCGTTAGCGTCAGGGCAACAGTTTGTCCCAAATGTCGAACAGACGACGAGAACTCCTACCATTGCAAAAGTGTATATCAGGTATCCAGTAGCCTCAGACTCAAGATATTTAGGTCAGAGGCCCTACAAGAGGAAGAAATGGGCTCCTCTCATGGAAAGACTTTCTGAACTCTTTAAGTAGGTTCAGAGATCAATAGAGATCACGCTAATATGATACTCGCTCCCCATTTACGTGTAAAAGAGAAATTATGGGATGCCAGATACTTTTTTTTTTTAATATAACGACGGAATGTTTGTTTACATCTAGTTAAATAGATGGATGCTGAAGTGCGACGGTGTTGACATTACAGGAATGTAACAAGTGACGTGACAGATCATTCTGCCTGTGTCTGGAGTCATCCCTGAAACTACCAGACATTTCTAGACTCCACGGCCAAAGTTGTAATTTGTAAGTGGATGAAAGCTAAAGTACCACAGAGCAAGGAAGACACATGCCCGTATTCACAAACGATAATTTCCTAAATAATTACGTAATTATTTAAATGAGTGAGATGGAGATATGCAGTTTTTTTTGCAATAGAATGAGATGGGGATAATTGATTACGTAATTATTTAGGAAATTATCGTTTGTGAATACGGGCAACAGAGTATAAAACAGAGTGAAGTGATTGTGACAAGTGACGTGAAATCAAAGTGGAGAGCATAGTTGTTATATTAGTGGTGTCTGTGTATATGTAAATAAGAGAACAGCTGATTATTTCGATTTGGAGATTAATTGTTCATTTGTTATTATTTGTGAAGTGCCTGGTTTAAATAAAGATCACTTTGTAAGACTTTTAATTTGGGAAATAAAAAAGTGTAAGACCGTAACAATATGTTCGAGTTATAAAAGTAAAAGTCTCAAGTTCTAAAAAGTATCAAAAACAATCTTAGACTTATTTCTCCATATTTTATTTGAACTTTAAAAATTGGGTCCATATCATTGACAAGTTACAAAGGTGTAGAGTGTGAAATTCTTGGGATATTCTTGAGATAGATAAATTCTTGATGGTTCTAAAATAAAGTATTTCAATTTACAAGAATATTAATGGGCTTTAGTCAGATCGATCTAACCTCCGCTTTTTAATTCCTTCATTTTAATTAGAACCACTCATGAATCTTATAGATATGATACTGGAGGTAGGCTCTTTTAGTCGGTGGGTTTCAAAGAAGTTAATTTCGCCCTTTTTGAAAAAGTTCTTTAAAACGATAGAACTTTACTTACATTTAACTGGTGCTATTGTTTAGGTGCCTTTTTCAATTAAGATGATGCAAAAAGGAGAACTGGCAGATGAACAGTAATTAGTTATTTCTTAATTAAGTACCACTCTAGGCAGTCAGGCGAAGATCTTGAAAATTGAACTGCTAAAACGGCGATATTCACAAGATTCAATACATTCAAGATGTTTTGAAGATAGTACGAATAGCGTCTGATATCAGAAAGCGAGAAACTCTGAAAGTTGATATTAATCAATTAATTATTAACGGGAAACACTCTGGTTTAATTGATCGAGTTTCTTGATTCAGATATTCCAGACAATTAAGTAACTGCGTCAACAAACAAGTATGGCGTCGATTATTTTCTTTAAAAAGGCGACAAACACATGTAAGGTAAATATTTCGATATTTTCGGGTACGATAGCAAAATATACAGGTAGGGCGCGACCTGCTTCGTTTTCTGTCGTTGTCTTTCTGCCTATGACCACCAGATTCCGCTTTGCTGCCTCCAAGCTCTAGCTATTTACCAATCAGCGGAGGGTTACGTCATGTTGCCTGGAAGCTATTTTTGCCAATATTTTGGTATTATCTGCGCGACACCTGCACATCATTTCCAACCTACACGTATAGTAGGTCTTTTCTCTCGAGAAAATCATTACTTTTCGCCTTTTAATAATATACCTAAGATATTTTTGTAAAGGTACTTCAACGCAATAAATGCGTTATACTCAATAAAAAACTCGGGAAGTTGTGAGTAGGAGTTTCAGACTTAAGAAAATACACCATCCCCTTGTTTACATACCCACTTAAATAAAAATTAAAATGATTGCTGATTTGTGTCACCTTTGGTTCGGTTAGCATTCATGTTATGAGGTCCCCTAAAAATTAGGCAAAGTTTTAAGAAATTTTCCAGTGCTTGATTTTCATAACAGAAAATTATGAGCTTAGATTTTCTTCATCCGTTTAATAATGTCTGCGTCATTTTCAACTAAGCGTTGCCCATAGAAACAAGATGCGGTTTGTTGGGAAATTATTAAAATTATTAAATTAACAGTCATTAGACTGTTATTAGTTATAATAATAAAATACCACATATTACAAAGCGTTCCTAAAGCTCTGATTAAAAGATTATTTTTATATTACCCCGAGACAATAAAAGACGGAAAGGTAAATAAATGAAATGATGTTTCATGTTTGATATTGGGTTAAATGGAATTCCATTTTCTATTATTTATAGACTTTCGCAAACGGTGTTTTCCCATTCTTTGTACACAATTTTCCTATTTTTATTACTGAATTTTCCTAATTTAGTTAGCACTTTCAAGGAATTTATAGTTACGTAAACTATCTGTATCAATACAATTTTATAATTATTATGTTTTCCCAATTCAATTACAATATTTATCCTTGATAAATTTATTAATGATGTACTACATGATTGATGACAACTGATATTTGAAAAAATGGAAAAATTTAACTGATTTTTCTAATTTATGGGGAGCTCCAGCTAATTTTCTGCAAGCAAGAAACATTCGCATGTTTATTACCTTTATATAATAACAGCTATTAACATTTGAAATGAAGAACACCTGCTTTGAATTTACCATATACTTAAATTTTTGTTTTACTGTATCCGTGTGATTCAGATAAAAATAGTAACACCTTTTTTAAATTGTAATTTACTCAGCAAAACAAGCAGGTTCCATTAACTGGCCTTTGATGTGACAATAATTACTTTCTATTTTCTCGAGCAGATGCATCAATCAAAAAATGCCCCCACTCCTCGCCGAATCGTTAATTTAAAATAGCACATTCTAAACCGTAAAGTGGATTAACTGTCGTTTTTTATCGTTTAGAGGAGTACTAAACTATCGTAGCCGAAACTATGAATCTGGTGTGATGTTAAGTTGTACAGGTCATTCATATTTAGAACGAATAATATGGATGATAACATCGAGCCCTGAGGCACTCCTGAGTTATTGGCGTACGAGTTAAATAGTGATCCCTTTATTGGAACGACATGTAAATATCCATCGGAAAAGAAAATGAAACTGAAGGTCTAATAACAGAAAGGGGGAAGTGCATGTGAATGAAAATGATTATACCCAGTCCAGATTATAAACGTCTTTGGGATGTCTAGGGCTGCTTCAAATATTTCAATGAGAATGTGAGAAAGAATTTCTTAATGTAACCAATAGACCGATAGTTTCCTGGTGTAGTTTTTCTTATTCTTTTTGGGACGGGCTGTATAGGGGCTTTGTATGTGGGTTGATTTACAGGGTTGAAGGAAAACACCAGACTGGTGTAAGACATACGCTGCCTTTTCGGTATCTAGCCTGACAGTTTTCATGTTCCACGTAAATATTTCATTAGAATTTTTTCAGAAGATGTCACAATAATTTCGGGATATGTTGAGGGTGCGATGGAGCTTGTCGCAAAATTTTTGCCTTTGCTCGGGATCAAAGAGTAAGAATTTCAGAGCGTTTTTGAACCAAGGCTTCTCTGTAGTACGAGTTGGTTTTTTTGAGTGAGGGATGTAAATCTTCATACCAGATTTTTGACTAGGCTACCGAGTCTTTAATATTATTCGCTGATCCTTTAGGTTTTATCTTTGATCGCGGTTTCTAATGATTGAAAAATCAATGGCGCCTTATTGTTCTGACAGAATATATTTCTTGGAACTTGTACTGTTCATTTGGACAAGATATTTAAAGCGCGGACATTGCAGTCGAGAAACATACACCGTACAACAGGTACGACGCATGGTTTGATAATTGATTATTTATATTCTACTACTGTTGCGTATACGACTTACTACCAAGAACTCAATTGTTCTATTTGTATAGTAAGTCACGCGGTTTGGAATTTTGATTAATTTAATTATTCGAAGGACCAGCGGGAAAATAATTAGGGGAGCAATTAAGGGGATAATTTCTAGGATGATAATTATGCACCTACCTTAAATATCCCATATAGACAGCTTAGTGAGCTTGCATTTGGCGACAAGGGCCGAAGATACTATTGCGTCGCATAGCACTTTTGTTCGCATGTAAACTCTTCTTGTGTACACACAGACATGGACCGAACGCGACGGCGGTTCATCTCATAATCATGGGTGAAGTGATAGGCACCCTTTGGATGTATGCCCATAGGACATGGTCTTGCGCACCATGTTGTCACGTTCCTCTCCCCCCGTGCATAATTCAAAATAAGGAGGGAATTATATGGAAAAGATGGGAACATGGGAACGGAACAACTACGCTTCAGAACGACTATAAACAACTAGTCAATATACAGGGTGTTTCTTTAATATTGTGTAAAGATTTAAAGACATATTCTTTGCTAAAAAATAGACAAAAAAATTCCATTAACTAGGGAAAAATATTATTTTTCCAATTTCTTGAAGATTTTTCAGGAACTGTTTGAGATACAGAACTCAGCTTTTGTACATCTTTTAGCTAATATCAATGGTAAGATATCTACAAAGCTGAGTTCCTGAAAAATCTTGAAAAAATTGGAAAAATAAATTTTTTGATACCCTGTGGTGGTTTTGCGGACACACGTTAACGGGAAATTGTTTGCTTTTTTTGACCAAACAATCTGTCTTTTATTTTTTTTTTGCAATATTAAAGAAACACTCTGTATAGGGTGTCAAAAAAAGATTACTTTTCCAATTTCTTTAAGATTTTTCAGGAACTGTTTGAGATACAGAGCTCAGCTTTTGTACATCATTTAGCTAATATCAATGATAGATATCTGCACAAGCTGAGTTCTGTATCTCAAATAGTTTCTGAAAAATCTGGAAACAATTGGAAAAATAATATTTTTGACACCCTGTGGTAGTTTTGCGGACACACGTTAATGGGATATTGTTTGCTTATTTTTGACCAAAGAATCTGTCTTTTAATTTTTTTGCGACATTAAAGAAACACTCTGTATATATTAAAGAAAGATAAGGGGTTCAATTTTGTCACTTATTACGTAACAAACAACATCGCTCAGCCTATAAAAACTCATTAAATGTCTACGCCATAGACATTTAATGACCGTACTTCACGTACCTACTTCAAATAATGAGTCATCATTATTATTATCAATAAATTTTACATAAATGTATTATAATGGAGTTCGCACATGTGAAATTGACGATAATTTCACGAGGATGGGGCATTAAACCAAATTATTTGAATAACGCAACGTCTTTTCGTGAACGGAAGATTGAAGCGTTCACAATTTGCACCACTCTGCTTCCCATAATGGCGTCTGTTAATTTTGATGATTTGTAAACGAATCGTTTCCTTTTATTCAGGTTGTGCTCTCGTAAGGAAGGGACTTGAAATAGGCACCTCTTAGAAACAAAATTATTTTTCATAAGGTCATGGGCCCATAAAAGTTCACTTAATCTCGAATTTCAACTGTTGGGACAGAGACGTCTACTGGTGATTTGTGGCCTGAGCCCATCTCATTGCAACTTGCAACCAGAAACATGACGATAACTAAGAAATAAACGATTGAAAAGAGTGCGTTTGAAAAAAAGCCTATTATTACAATGTTCCAATTACAGCGTTATTAAATCCTATCGGATTTGATTGCATATCAAATTTAAATTCCTTTTAAATTGCCGACTTATTCTGCAACGTTTAACCGAAACACGTCCACCTTCGATGCAATGTTATTTCTTGCATAATTATTGTGAATAAAATGGTTCAGACACATCGAACGTAAGTATTACAAATTAAACTGTGCGTTTGTGCCTTATTAATTAATCCTTAATTTTAAACCTTCTATTCTATTATTACAAACCACAAACAATTACAAAGTAGGTAGGTAAAATAATTGAAATTTTAACAGGTACCTACTTATAAAGAATTCTTTTTTATACAGGATGTTTCAAGATAAATTCAAGAATTTTAAGGAAGAGAGAGGGAATTTGAAGAGGGTTGTGATTGAAAAAAGATAGCCATCAATGAAGGTTCAAGTTCAGGACATGGGAGAATTTATGAAGACGTCACAATTAAACCCTGGAGTTAACAGAATTATCAAAAGAAAGTCAATCGGAAAAGTATCAAAAAATTAAGAAAAAGTGAAGAAAAAACAAACCGAGTCAGCCAGAGTCAAGCATCCATCTCGCGCCATTAAAAATAAAATTATCATGGGGAAGAAATAAAATGACTAAAATAAAAATAAAACCTGCATACCTGCGTAGAAGAAAAGTAGAACTGCCCGATAACACTAATAATCCCAATAGTACACCCTTCAAAGGTCCACGCTAGCACCTGGTTCAATTTCGATCGTGTGGACAAGTCAATCACAACCTTACGTCCAAGATCGTGGAGACTGGGCAAGGTGGTGGGTTGGAAGTGTCTCTTGCATATGAGTACCACGAAAAAGGCTTTGACAAAACATTTCCTGCCAATAGTACACCCTTCAAAGGACCCCAAGGTGCCTAGCACCTGGTTCAATCCGCATCGTACAGTGGACAAGTCAACTACAACCTTACGTCCAAGATCGTGGGAAGTGGGCAAGGTGGTGGAACAATCTCTTGCATGTGATTATTACCAAAAATGCTCTGGCAAAACATTTACTACCAATCACCTCTCAAAGGTCCCCATCTGGTTCAATTGTGATCATACAATGGACAAGTCAACCACAACCTTACGTCCAAGATCGTGGGGACTGGGCAAGATGGTGGTAGTGTACCAGTATCACCGGTAGAAAGGCTCTGGAAAAACATTACACAAACCATAGGCCCCTGCTGAGGTACGAGTATAATGACGTCAGGGGCATAACTGCCTGACCGCGTTGATTCCCAACTCCAGGTATTGTGCTTGCCGATAGATTAATGATCAAGGGGGGTGCTCAACAGTTGGATACAACCTCAGGAAACTTGATTGTATAGCCTGCAATGTCCTAGGGAGTTATAGGTGGTTTTCTATTTCCTCCATTCTTGTGGGACCAAAATATGGGACCAACAAGGAAACACCCTAGTAAAATGTTGCGGGTTCTTTAGATCTACCTGCAGCATTGCTACCTCTGTGCAATTTTTGGATACCACAGTGTACCAAAATGATACCAAAGTACTGCTGGATTTAATCTAATACTTCCAGATTATCATCATTTTTTAATGAAGAAGACGAGCCTCTAATGTGTTTGTGATACTCGGGTGTCGGGCACTCGCACTAATTCGACTTATAGTCTAGGATTGGCTTTGTGGACCTGGCTTATCAACCTTGTCAAGTAGCTGAGCTCATTGTTCGACCAAATAAGACTCTCTAAATGCGAAAGGATGTAATAAGCCCAACGGCTTCATTGTTTGAGATTAGAAATAGCGATTTTACAGTGACCCCTTTAAAAACACCCTTCAAAAGTACCAAGGTCTACTAGCACCTGGTTCAAAGCCTAGAAATTCCGGTCGTATGGTGGACCCGTCAATCACGTCACGACCTTCGGCCAAGATCGTAAGGACTGGGCAACATGGTGGAAGTGTGGAAGTATATCTCTTATGAATACCACCAGCACCACCACCACCGCCACGGCTAAACCCCTGAGGTATCGTGACGTCAGGGGCATAACTCCCTAACCGCGTGGTTGAGGTTTATTCACTAATCGCTACAAAAATCTTCCCAACTCCAGGTATATTGGGCGCTCATACCAAGATGAATTGTCGAGGGGATGCTCGATAGTGTCACAACCTAGGTTGTCTACGTCTTATAAGCTAATGGTTCAAAATGGGTCCAAAACGGGACCAACAAGAAAACAAAATGCTGCAGGTTCTTCAGATCAACCTTTGGGCAGATTTATGACTGCCACAGTGAGGTCGAGTGTCGGGCATTTGCACGAGCTTGCCTTCCAGTGGAGTGTTGGCGGGGTGGACCTGTTGGTTGAACTTTGTCAGGCAGGGGAGCTTTTGGGTGATCAAGGACTGTAAAATGCAAAAGGAAGTAAGAGTTGAAACGGTTGCAGTGTTATGGATAACATCCCCAAGCATACTTCAAGCCGAACTACATGCAATAGAAGTATGCGCCCAAATAAACCTCGGCAGAAATTATAAAAACAGGGAAACAGCAATACTGACAGACAGTCAAGCAGCATAAAAACGCTGAGCTCTCCTATCATCAGTTCTAAAATGGCATGGAATTTCCTACAAAAACTCAACAAATTAGGCAAAGAGAACAAAATTTACCTCAAATGGATAGATACCAGGTCACACTGGGATTGAGGGAAACGAACGTGCCCACTCATTGGTAACAAAAGGAGCAGCAGCTGACTTCATATAGGACCAGAACCATTCAGTGGCCTTGAAAACACGTTCTTTACAGCAGCACTCCAAAAGGAAGAAGGTAAACTAAGAGAAGTACATTGGAAAAATCTCTCAGACTTGAGGCAATCCAAGGAGCTCCTCGGGAACTTTAACTCAGTCTCAGAATGCTAGGAGGAATCCTAACAGGTCATTGCAAGCTCAATGAATACCTGAGGAAACTTGGCATAAAAAAGATGACGTTTGCAGATTCTGCAGGGAAGAAAACGAGACACCTCGTCACCTATTGACGAACTGCTGAGCACTACATAGAACGCGAGAGAAGAAATGTTCTGGAACAACACCAACTCAACGGTGGGCTCTACCCAGCCTCGACCCCCTTCAAATCCTGAAATTCCTAAGGGAAACAGAATTGGAGAGGCTGCTGCAATGAAGGGAATACACATGGATTAGAAATACTGACTTTCTAGTGGTAGCTTTCCACTTTCGCGTTATTTTTTTCATGTCCTGGTTAACGAGGAACAAACCATTTCCCAGCCAGAGATTATTATTTATGGCGGAAATCTGGCAATCGGTGGAAAAAATAAATTTGACGAAAGAAAATTTTTAGACGTGGCTTTGAAAATTTGTTCGACGATGCACTGGGTAATGAAAATTTCGAAACTGTAAGCGATTTTATCATGTGACTTTTGCGTTCTCCAAGTGGAAAAAATTGTATTTTTGAGCTTTTCAAAATTTTGTCTGCGCCTTTTGTGTGAGAAAAGGGACATCTTTATTGTCAAATAACTGGACTGTTCTTCCAGATAAATTTTCGAAATATTATTGTTCTGTATTTAAATAAAAATCTCTGCTTGGACTTTATAAACCATGAGAACATCCGAAGTGTCAGACACCACCCAGAAACAGCCCTTCAAAAATTCTTGTCCCTGGGCCCAAATTTTGAAATTATATTATTATTTTCGTATATTTAGTACCTACCTAACAATGAAGCGAGACTAACCGACTAACTAAAAATCATTAAAAGTGAGGTCATCTACGCAATTAAAGCGCAGAAAAGGCCCGTAAAATATCCATTAAAATCAAATCTGAAGTAGAAGGTGAGTGATTAGAGCTGTAAAGTATATCTTTTTCTCTTACACTCTGTGTATGCTAATAGCATAATTACCATATGAGTATGCATAGATAAAAAAAATTAATAAATTAAGGCGAAAGTCTATTGCAAAAACTCAAGTTAGGTGGTCATTAAGCTCTACGAATATTGCGTCAACCGTCAACATTATACCTTAGTCTACCCATACATTAGGTCGATTTAATTATTGATTTCGAGATCCAAATTCATGTCAATCATTTTATTATTATTATGTATTAATTTATTTATCTGGTGCATTTCCTTGCTTTGTTTATGAAATCGCATGGGAAGCAATAATTACAAAAAAATTCATTGAAAATCATTTTTCAATTCCCCTCACTAAAGTATTGGTTGTTGTGAAACAAATTGATTTAATAATGAATAATTATACAAAAGACGGGAAGGCAAATTCGTTTATTGAACATATGGAATGAGTGAAAATTACCGATCATCTCTGGCGATGACATGAAATTTGTATGCCATCAGTTTCAGTCGCTAGATGGCAACACGCCATGCAAGTCACGATGTTTCCGACACCACAGAACTACATAAAAAGGTCGTTGGTTTTCTTGGCATCTCTGTTTTCACATGTCTGAGGTTGTATCGTTCAAAGGACTTTCTTCTTCTTCTTCTTCTTTTTCTTCTTCTTCTTCTTCTTTAGCCTGTGTCCATCCATTGTCGAATAGAATCCTCTTCCAGGTTTTTCCATGCTATGCGGTCTCTCGGTAATCTCATCCACTGTCTTCCTGCCACTGCTCTAACGTCATATATCCACCTCTTTTTCGGTCTATACCTCTTGTTGTCCCTCTTAGTCTCCAGAGCACCGCTTTCTGGGTCCATCTGGCTTGATCCTGTCTCGCCACTTTATAAATTATTAATCACATCAATGTGTTCGGAATTTCCGGTGCATTTCCGGAGTCTAAATACTAAGCCCTGAGCAGGTGAAGGATGATCCCGCTCTGGTGCTTTGTAAGCGGTAGATTGGCCAGCTTACTAAAATCAATGGAAAAACTGACTGCATGAGAATCACGTTAGACAGGCCTGTCTTCTAGAAATGCCACTGAAGCAGAACATGATTTTCAACCAAGTAAATCCGTTTTGTTTTAATTAATTTGGGATCATTTTATAGTACCATCATTATGATACAATGGAACGGAAACGCCTTATTATGGAGGGCAACGTTCAAGGCAAAATACCCTCAGAACGATCTCCCACACACGATGAACGGACCAAGTTAAGGCAATAACCTGGTCCGCGGAATGGACTAAAGTCCTTGCTCATGTGCCAATGATGTCACCAGTCACCACGTCCTTACGCAGGATGAAGCACAGAGAGATATACAGAGACCATTATTAACTGCATGGTCCCTGACACCACAAGCAGATGACTGTGCGCTTTGTTGGAAGGCTGAGAAAGTCCAAGCAGCCAAAGGCGAAACGAGATATTGAGGGTCACTGTGGCCAAAAAAAAGTTCCTGGTGTGGAGTATGATTAACTTTATGTTTTGTCCAGGACAGCTGTTAGAAATCCATACAAGTTCACCAGGTGTCTTATATTTTGCCAGGTTCGACGAACAATAAGAACTCCCCAAGGACGAAACGAGCAGGGATCAGTAGAAGGTGCCCCCCCCCCCCCCTTATGTTTCATGATTAGCGATTTATATTAGTTGATCCAATGAGCGACTGTTCGGTAAATATGCCTGAAGATAAAGATATAAAAAAATAAAGATTGATTCCAGGTAAATATGGAGATTCTCCCCAAAGTACCTCAGATCTTTGGTAGCACGTAAAATAACCTCTCACCCACGATCACCACTACTTTGGATTATTTTCGTCCATCAACTTGTTATCCCGGAGGTGGTTTACTTCTCTCTCTCAATACGGAAATTCGAGGAGTGCTTATAATGCTGGGTCCATTTCATCGTTTCTGGTTTAAGGAGCGACTCACAACCGATGGAGACCTTGGGATAAGAAAGAACCGACATCCAGGTTGGAGGGAGAGCAATTTCATGTATTCATGTAGAAGGACATGATTACGTATCCGACGATCCAGGTGAATCCCACATACATACTTCAAGCGGGTACAAAAAACGCCCTTATCACCAGTATGTCTCCAGTGCGGTGTTGTAAGTTCCAGGTAACGATATACGGACTTCTGATGGGTCGCGAGCAAATGAATATACCCCTACCCAAAAACATATGACGAAAGAAGCCAGAAAAGCCCAAGGACCCGTCTAATTTTTGCCAGGAAAGAATGAAGTTGTCTTGTTGCTCGGGCGGTAGCGCGATGGTTTAGGTGACTGTAACCGTTGGACGCTGCCACTGTCTGTGGTTCGAATCCCAGCTGGCTTGGTTGTTTGTTTCCTCTATATAACTATTTATTTCTTTACAAATTTGTCTGTGACTGTATGAGCTCGTTCTCAAAGCTAAATTACCAGAGTAGAGCGACTATGTTTTATCTACACTTTTAAAACCGATGCTCCCTCTTTTTAGTAAAAAAAACCTGTCTTGTTTTTATAGAATCGTATATATATGTCTGCGCTTTCTGTTAGCAGATATGTCAATTATCTTAAGGTATACAAAAAGGCGGCAATTTTAAAATTGAATATTTTGGGATCGTCTGGTTTTGGGGAAACTTCCTTCAATAATTTATTGATGTGTGTAGTTTCTCATAGTTGACTTTATCTGAGATAATAATTGATTCCGGGCTGTTTTGCTGTCGTCCTTGTAGATTTGGAGCACATCTCAAAGAAGAACGTAACACTAACACTATTTTATCGAGTTTCCTTACGCTTTCCATGCGTTTCCTCCGTCAACTGAGATACGGTCTGAATTATTGATAAGTAAAGAAAACTGGATGAAAGTGAGATGCTGAGTTAATGGACCGGATTCTATATAATACGAACCGGTACGTATTTATGTACATATACGAGACGAGATGTCTTTATAAAGCAACGTGTTTGAAACGTGAAATTTGCATGAATAGCGCAAAGATTTAGATGTCAGTGGGGCAAGGATATCTCATTATCGCTTGTATACTGCGTTATCAAAATAATATGTAATAATCTATTGTAATTGGGTGTCGGGTTTTTAAGAATAATTTATTATGTGTGACATAGATCGTGAAGTGGGCATTTGTGAAGAGCATGTATTTACTCTTTAATAATATGCCTGTAAAAAAGAAAGTGCATGTCGATCATTGTTTTTTTTTTCTTACATATTTCTTACAGACAATTTTCTACCTGTATAATATAAATTTATTGTAGCAACACCAAGTCTTATAAAATCTATAACACTTTGTTAAATAAAACACCGAAAAATCGATTAAAAACTAGCCCCAGATGAAGGTAATAATCTGGGAATCCCCGCAAATAAAACAGGTCCCAGGATGGATCCCTGAGGAACTCCAGATAGAAAAGACACGTGAATTAATTTCAACCCCTTTGTCTTGACGTACTGAGTCTGTCAGGGAGATAGGAACGAAACAGATTAATAAAATGCTCTGAAAAACCAAAACACGATTTCATGGTTCATTCAATCAATTGCATGAGAAAAGTCTCTTTTCTAATAAACGTGATAAAGAAATTCGTGAAGGACGACCTCCCTGAAATAAAGTCGTGTTGATAAAATGAGAGTCTAGTTTTGACGTGGTCCAAAACTGTCTACAATTTCAGCTCGATAGACCCCCCCCCCATGCCTAGATCTATTAATTTTATGTTTTAGGGAACTCAAAGTTTTGGCCCTAAGAATTTATTGAAAGATATTTTCTTTCAGCTATGACTATTCATCACCCCAGATGCAAGATGGAGAAAACGTTGAAGCCATAATAAATGGATAGACAGTTTTCCGAACTACGCAGTGGTGTAAAAGAATCTGCGTTTTTATTATTTGTTTGATAGTGGCGTCGGTAGAGAAGGAGTCAAAATTGACAAATTTTTATATCCATTTCGTATTTTTGATCATAAGCGACGTAATATCGAGCATGGGAGGGATCTTCAATAACGTTAGTGGCTGATCTGGAAGAGGTCTGCTATCGCTTTACTAACTGCAATCGCGTTCGTAATACTCATGGCGGACATTGATGAGGGCCGCTATCGCGACACAGTGGTGACTTTAAGATCAGCCGCTATTGCAGCATTGGGTTACTTAAAAAAGGCTTCGATGGCGGTAAAAATGTTAAGTTTCGGTAGAATCTGATGTGAAAAAAAACGTGGTTGCAGCATCATCAGGGGAGTTAATCGGAGAGGGGGACCACTCTTTAAGCATTGTGATGACTTATAAAAATTCTTCGATTGTGATATTAACTGGCGTGGAGCGGTGACTTAAAAAAAAAGCTTGGGGTGACTTAAAAAAAAGGCTTGAGGTGACTTAAAATAAGCTTCAATCTCGAATTGACTGCAGTGAAACAACCGCTGACGCGGCATGGGTTAAATATTAGAGGTTTTTGGATTAAGAGAAGAATTGCTTAATTAGCTGACGGAGTGAAACAAGAGCTATGGCGGTAGGCGGGTGGCTTAAGAAAAAGCTTTGGGCTTAAATGAAGCTTTCGTCGCGGTAATCATGGGGGTGACTTGCTTTTATTGAATTGGCTTGACTGAAACAGCCGCTATGGAGGCATGGGGTGACTTAACAAGAAGTTTTGGGCTTAAATGAAGCGGTTACAGCGCTAATCATGGGGGTGACTTGAATAGAGGCACTGGGCTTAAAAGAAAGCTACACTTGCTGAATTGGCTATAATGAAATAGCCGCTGTAGCGGCATTGTGGTGACTAATTAAGAAGCAGATTTGGGTTTAAATTAAGTTTTCATCGCGATAATCATGTTAGGGGGAGAGGGTTAAATGGAAGCATTGGCTTAAGATAAGCTTCAATGATTGCTGGAAAAGCTTAAGTGCAACGGCCGCTAGATGGCCACTGGCTGAATTGGTTACATCAATGAAATGGCCGCTGTGGCGGTGTAGGGGTGAAATATGAAGCATATTTGGGCTTAAATGAAGTTTATATGGTGGTAATCATGAGAGGTGGGGGGAGAGTGACTTAAATAATGGCTTGAGAGAAGATTCAATAATAATTACTGAATTAATTAGACAGCAACGGTCTCTAAGATGGTAAGGTGGTGACTTAAAAAGAGGCTTTCGGCTTAAATGAAGCTTTCATCGAAGTAATCATGGGGTGACTTTAATAGTGACTTTTGACTTAAAAGAAAGATTCACTGGCTGAATTGCTTATAGTGAAATGGCCGTTTAGGGGTGACTTAAGAAGCAGATTTGGACCTCAATAAAGTTTTCAATCGCGGTAATCTTAGGGAGAGTGACTTAAATTAAGACATTGGCTTAAGAGAAGTTTCAATAATAATTGTCAATTGGCTAGAGTGCAACGGTCGCTATAGCGGCATTGGGGTGACTTAAAAAGAGGCTTTGGGCTTAAATGAAGCTTTCATCGGAATAATCATGGGGATAACTTAAATATAGACGCTTTGGATTTAAAGGAAAGCTTCACTTGCTGAATTGGCTACAGTGAAATGACCGCTGTGTCAGTATTGAGGTGACTTAAGAAGCAGATTTGGACTTAAATGAAGCTTATTTCATCGCGGTAATCATGCGTGGGAGGGGAGAGGCGATTGACTAAATAATGGCTTAAGAGAAGCTTCAATAATTGCTGAATTGGGTAGAGTGCAACGGCCGCTATGGAAATATAGGGGTGATTTGAAAAGAAGCTTTGGGCTTAAATGAAGCTTTCATCGGAATAATCATGGGGGTGACTTAAATATAGGTTTATAAGAAGTCTTTGGGCTTATGAGAAAACTTCACTTGCTGAATTGGCTACAGTAAAATGACCGCTGTGTCAGTATAAGGGTGACTTAAGAAGCAGATTTAAGCTTGAATGAAGTTTTCATCCCGGTAATCATGCGGAGGGGGGGGGGGTGATTTAAATAGAGGTTTTGGGCTTTTAAATGAAGCTTGAATCGCGGTATAGGCTGTAGGTAGTGAAGCGGCCGCTATCGTTACATGGGAGTTTTTGACAAAAAAGGCTTTAATTGAAATTATTTCTTAAACTCTACTTTTGTAGGTACTTAATATAACAATATAATACTATAAGAGTCGAATTTCTAAAAAAATATTGTTTTTTATCGTTGAATTAATAAGTAATATTTTCAAAATTTTCGAAAAATAGCTTCAATTCAATTTAGATTTGATTTTTTTTAATTTTGATCTTTTAATTCAGATCGGGCCAGATCAGCTAGCTCCAGCACCAGCACCAGCACTAACTATATTTTCCTATAAGCGGTGGCAACTAACAGGACTATGATCTTAATGACCGCCAACAATTGAAAAAATTTAAAAATCATAAAAAATGGTCACAGAAGACAGAACGGAACAACTCATTAAAACCCATTCATCTGGAAGAAGGAAACTAAAGCTATTAACACTTAACTATCGCCAGGTAACTAATTAATAATTAATAAAAAAATCAATGACAACTTCAAGGACCCCCGGTTTGGAAAAAAAAACTCAGGAAGTAGAATAATATATCCAAGCAGCACCAGCACCAGCACCAGCACCGGCACCGGCACCACACCTAATTCTAAAGAGAAAGTAAGTAAGTACAACTTACATTTGGAAAGAGCCAATCTCCATCCTGTCAACATTTTAAAAACTCGGACCAACTACTTTCGAGCGCACAAAAAATAAATCGACGACCGCCGCACCACCAGCACTGCTCGGACTGATATCCTTCGATTATAGTAAAATCGTGCGTATTTTTGTTTGATATTAGCCGATCATAACAATAAACTGTTTAATGTCAGTAAACTTTACGATTATTTATTCAATGGAGCGCACCGGAGCGCGGTCAGGTGAGCGCGGCTGTCTCTCTGAAAGGACTGACTTATTGTAATTAAAATCTACTACTTTATATATTTGCAACGTACCTGTCTCTGTAAGGTCATGTGTATTATTGTCTATGTCTGTACCAGATAACATTCGATCTTCTCTGAACTTTTGCATTTTAACGATCAGACTCTTTGGCTGATTTATACCAGTTCCATCAATTATTTCCTTTTCTACGGATTCATGTCAATCAAGCTGCATTTACGATACTTCCCAAGAAAACATCGTTTATTTTTGTTACAGAATCATCGTACTTTGACGTGCGTAATATATAATAATAAAATACCGAGTGATTTCAAGTGAAATTCAAAGAGCTGTGCTTATTGTTTGCATTTGTGTACTTTTTTATTGAGCCTGTAAAATACCGACGACTTCAGCACCATCTATCTATGAGGGTGTAGAGTCAAACTTTCACGCTATATTTTATGGAGGAAAAGTTTACGTCATAACTGTAAAAGATGCTGCTAATTACCATTTATATATAAATATAACATTTAGAAACATGACCCCACATTGGGCGCCAATCACCATTCCTGTTGCCGTTGTTGGAAAATTGTTACGGGAGTTACTGCAAAATTAACTCAAGTTGGGCGCCAATTTCGCTTACTGATTGTATCAAATTTCACTCAGCTGCCTCATCCAGTTTGTGTTTAAGAGGCCAAAAGTGAATAAAAGTAAAAATCTTGTTTTTGAAAAAAAAAATGACTGATCTTCCCATGTTTCGCGGTTAACAAACTATGAAAAATTTCAGGAAGCACATTTAAAAAATTACGGAAACATTCCAAATGTTCTAATTTATAAAAAATGCTATGCAAAAATAATTGATTTCGTGTATTATAATAACGAAAATTGATTAAAAGAAAATGGATATCGAAGGATGACGAAGAGGAAGCACCATCATTGTCAGAGTATTAATTCGAGCTGTTCGTAATAAATCCCATTTGACTAATAATTTTTAAACTATTTCACGTGTTTCTCAACCTTTACACTACTTGTTATGGCAATACGATGGTTGAAATAACAAACTAAATTAGTTGCGTTACCTTCACTCATTTACGTGACTTTTACTGATAGTATTTATGAAGAATATTAATAAAATATGGTGACTTCTCGTTTGTTTTTCTAATTGGAAATATCTCAAACAGGCAGCGATAACATGGAAAAGTTTAAATATTTTAATTATAGACTTTTACTCTTAATTATTGTCAGATAAAATTAAAAATAATGTCTATGTTTTGAATTTTCAACTCTGATGAGGGGTTTGAGGATCAGAAACAGGTTTAGATCGCATCAACTAATTTAATGATTCCTAAAATAGTTATTTTCATATAGCAATTTAGCAATTCCGACTGTATACGGTTCCCTGACCGGAATGTGTTCCAATAAAAGTTCCAAAATAATAATAATTAAAGGCCAGAAGGTTGGTATTTTTGGCAAGTTTATCTATCCAACTGACACTCTTGTACCTTTTAGATAAGTTTGAAAATTAGAAAAATTACTCTCAAAACCTAAAATACAGGGTGTTTACTGTAAGGTTGACCAAACTTCACAGACTGATTCTTCAGACTAAAATAAACAAAAAATTTCCCATTAACCTGTGTCCGGAAATGCACCGTTTTTGAGATACAGAAGAGGGTGTCGAAGAAATATTCTTTTTCCAGTTTTTTTTTGAAGATATCTCGGGAACTGTATGAGATACAATGTTCAGCTCTTATACATACTATGTGCTCATTGATCCCCTTATTTTCGCCGTAAAATAGGGTTTAAAAAAAATCAGTGGCGTAGATTTAGGGTATTTTGAAGGTTTCGACCCCCTAATTTCTACGCCACTGGAATAAATGCGATTTTAAGTAGCGCCTTTGAATCGTCCATATTTTCTACACCAAAAAGGTACTCTTGATTAACGGCTCTAAAGTGAACCGTTTCCGAGAAAAATGTCATTTTATGAGAGAAAACATTAATTACTGGGATAAGTTTTCATTTACTTTCATTTTTCCAAAATGCTGTTGAAAATCGTTAAAAAATTGATGTTTTTTTTTCATAAAATGCCATTATTCTCGGAAACGGTTCATTTTAAAGCTGCTAACCAAGAGTACCTTTTTGGTATAGAAAACATGGGCGGTTCAAAGGCGCTACTTAAAATCGCATTTATTCCAGTGGCGTAGAAATTATGGGGTCGAAACCCTCAAAATACCCTAAATCTACGCCACTGATTTTTTTTAAACCTTTATTTTACGTCGAAAATAAGGGGATCAGTGAGCACATTATAGGTATCTCATACGGCTCCCGAGATATCATCAAAAAACTAGAAAAAGAATATTTCTTCGACACCCTGTATCTCAAAAACGGTGCATTTCCGGACACAAGTTAATGGGAAATTTTTTGTTCATTTTAGTCTGAAGACTCAGCCCGTGAAGTTTGGCCAACCTTACAGTAAACACCCTGTTGTATGTATATTTATTTATACCTACTGTAATTATTTTTTTGTATTTTCATAATGTCAATTGTCAAACTCGCGAAACTTTGAGGAAATGTTCTCCTTACTAGGAAGACCTTCAAGATGTCCGCTTTCAATTTTTTGTCTTCTCTTTTCAAACGCTCGAAAAAAGTTCCGAAATATAGCTTGAAATATTCTCAATGAAGAGGGTTTTCAATCGATGCGTCCATATGACCCCCCTATCCAATTTTAAATTTAAAACGAGAGGGTTGATGGGGTGAATACTGAATGGTGTCATATAGTGGCATTAAAATTTCTTCCCCCACTTCAAAAACAAAAACTACTTGTAAGTCAAATAAAATGCACGGTGGGTTCGCCTTGCGCCATAGGATACACCCCAGGCAGCCAAAATGTACCTATGCTTACAACAGAGTCTATATCCCCCGGTCTGCATAGAAGTAGTTGAGACCTACTGGCTATTGTTAGGCAAGAGATGAATGACATCTTGTTTTAAAACAGCATTAGTTGATGTTGTGCTGTGAGTAGGGGTGAAAATTTAAGAATTTGAAGAATTGTAGAAATGTAAAATTTTATTTACCTAGAGTTAATCTACTAATGGAGATTATGCGTGATCAAAAACTGTGCTGCGTATGTTGGTATAGATATATTGTACTGATGAGTCTCAAGTAGGACGAAACACGACACGTGTCTACAATTTTCACCTCCAATACTCACAGAGCATAACATCAATGAATGGCTTTTTTTAACATGTTAATAATTTCTTCTCCAAAATTTATTTATTTTAAGATTTTTTCAACGCATTGATGGAGATATTGACAAGGGTGGTAAGTTTTCAAATTGAATGTTCGGTGTAAAAGATAAAAAATTCTCGATTGGAATTTTAATTTTTTCATTTTAATTTTTTTGTTCATCCCTGCTTGATTATTATAAAGAATAATTTCTAACATAATTTTCGAAATATAATAAATCAAATGAGCCTTGGGTTTGAAAATTTTTCAAAAGCCCTATTTTTCTGTACCAAATTTCGAAATCATCGGCCAGCTATGAGTTTTCATTTCTTGAGCCTTTCTTATTAAAAAGAAGATTCTTCGATTTTGTCGTGAAATATTAAAGAAATGCGAAAAGTCATAATTGGTCGAATTTTTTGAAATTTGGTAAAGATGGACCTTAATGTTAGTTCTAAACAACTTTTTTGCATATAGCTTTTTGTCACATTTGCCATACAAGGCACTTTACATACACAGAACAATAGTTTTTTTTTTAATTTCAAATCAGACATAGGTAAAGTGATTTTTGAAAACTAAAACCAAAATTAGATTAAAAAGCTGAACCCAAAAAATCAAAATCAAATCGAAAATTAATTCTTTATCTTTTATTAATCTCTCCAGGGACCTATTATTGTATATACCGGGTGTTTTTTAAGGCAGAGGTAAAAAAAAATAAAATCGGTGCGTATTCTGTGGTCAAAAAGAAGTTTTTTGTGGTATCTACAGGATGCTGATATACAGGTGTATCGTAAATATACCGACAAACTTATAGGGGTAGTAGCAGGGCTCAAATCCGACCATCCTTGGAGTACTGCTCACATATTTGGAGTCCAGCTCATCCTAAACATACGCTGAGACTACTCGACTCTATTCAGAAAAGAGCCATCCGTTTGATTGGGGACCCAGATTTGACAAAAAATTTAGACACTCTCGAACATCGAAGAAGAGTAGCTGACCTGAGTCTGTTTTACAGATATTTTAATGGAAAGTGTTCAAAAGACGTGGCCCGCTTGATCCCACCAAGATCAAGACCGGGCAGAAATACACGCCGAGCCGCAGACGCTCATCCGTATCAGGTTCAGCTCGTTACACCTTGTACCACCCTATTTCAGACTTCTTTTATGTATAGAACCGCATCACTTTGGAATAGCATTCCAAAGGGCGTGTTTCCCGAAGTATACAACCTACAGAGATTCAAGGCCAACGTGAATCGATATCTCCGCTCATGCACCGCTCCCAGAGCGTCATAGGGATTTCCCTGCAGTGCATGTGCATTTTCAATAAAAAAGGCGTCAAAACAAACACTTTTTTATCATAAACATTAGTTCAAAAACTCTTCGTTTTCGAGATACAGGGTGTTGAAATTTATCAAAAATTCATTTTTCTATTAATATACCTAACTATAAAAAAACGCCTCAGCCGATTTTAATGAATGTTTTTGTAGCTAACCTTATCAGTCATCATCCTTTGAGTTCATTACAGTTTCATACAGTATTTCAGGGCGTGTTCACGGGGCAACCTTTTGAGTTTCTTGCCTAAAAAAATAACAACCTCAGTGGGTATTATAATGACTCATTAAGTTACCGGACAGATTTCAGGGGCCGTTTCTGAAGAAGGTATCGACTCTATGTATATGGAAAAATTTTGCAATTCGGTTATTCTTGGCATGAAAGAGATTACAAAAATGTTAACAAAAGTCATTTAACGTTGATTTTAGCTTCAAAAACGAGCACTGAAATCTACCCGTTAGCTTAATGAGCCTTTATAATACCCACTGCCAGTGTGTTGGTGAAATTTTATAATTATTTTTCTTAGATAAAGTAACTAATAACACTTTTTTCTACTCCCAACTTTTAATATGCATATTAAATATGAATCACCAGTGCTTTAATGGGTCTCATTAAGATACAAATTTTCATTAAAGCACTGGTCAAGCTATCCAATGGCAGAGGAGCATTTACAATCGAATCGGTTCCTTTTCGCTCACGATCGGGTCGGCAAGCCAACCGAAGTCACAGAGTTGTCACACTCACGACAAAAATTGCCTTGTGATATAAGTTCTGTATTTCTGAAAAAAAATTCTGAACGTTTATTTAATTTAGAATATAAGTAACATTCAAAGAAAATTTATCAAGATTTTATGTTACCTAAATTAATTTGATAAGTAGGTATATCGTGTAAAAGATGGGAAGATAAAGTATTATATCATTCGTAGCGCTCCGTGATATAGTATTCAAAGCGGCAACGCTGCGACTCGCGTTGCGCAGTCATACAATATCGTAATTAATGGCTGTCAGTTATTAAAATTATTAATTAATCTCAAAATCGAAGCGTAAAATTCGGAATTCGAACTTCGCATAATAAAAATTACGCAGTAGTGAGTAGTGCCCTTTAAACTTGATACTAAAACATGTCTCAGCAGAATAATCTTAGCAACGAAGAGAGAATTTGGTACCTAATATGCGTAAGCAAATAGCAACCTATCTTAAACTCAATGATCCGCAATTGTACATGGGTCATTGTTAAAATATATAATTTTTTAATCTTTTCTATGAAATAAAAAAGGGTCGTAGAAAAAATAGTGTATGGAACTCGCAGATAATGGCTATTAATACGCTCTTATGATGGTTAAGACACTCGCCTACGGCTCGTATCTTAACCATCATACTCGCGTATTAATAGCCTTCATTATAAGCTCGTTGCATAATATACTATTACGTTTCTTGTGCTTGATGTTTTTACATATCCTGTTTCGTTTTCGAGAAAATAAAATAAGTTGAAGCCACCAAGGCATGTCGCTTTGGCATTTTTTGAAGCGGCTTTTATTTTTTTTCTCAAAAAAAGTTTAACAATTTAAGAAACAAAAAAGTGTAATTTTTAGCCGAGCAATCTGAAAACGCAATAATATTCGTGAGGATGAAAAAAAAACACCCTGTATCTCGAAAACGAAGCGTTTTTGGACAAATGTTTATGAAAAAAAAATTGTTTCAACGCCCTCTACTACCAATAAAAATTTGTTGGTATATTTATGATAAACCCTGTACTTTTTTCAAGAGATAATGATCGACACCCTCTCCTTAGCCGCCGATAAGTCTCTATAATAAAGTTGGTAATTTTTTGTTTCATACCCGATGACATAAATAAACATGTAACAGAATTTTCTCACATTTTTCGTTAAGTACTTACATCAAGTAAGTTCACAAATAAAAAATAAAAATTGATTTATTATTATTTTTTAATTTGACACAGAATACAGAAAAGCGCAATAAAAATACTTGAATGAAAATGAACGTATACATATGATTACAGAATATCCATAATAAACCAATTTATAGATTTTTTTAATGAATACTAATTCATTATGATACGGGTTATTAATTAGTATTGTTACATCACTGAGTTGCAAAAAATGATCGCCTAGTTAAAATTCTTTTACGTGAATTACTCTAAGCACAATACAATCATTATTATTATAGTATTGCTTTTCTAATTACCCCAATTACCCGTTAAATTTATATAAATAGATAAATACTTATTCTAGTTACATATTAAACTTATTATTATTATATTATATGCACTACATTTACTACATTGCACACGGTTTATTTACAAAACCTTCGTTTGATATCTCTTCATTCCGCCAAGACGTATAATTGAATGATTAAATAAAGTACTTAAGTACCTATATACTTATACTATAATAGTATACCGGGTGTCCCAGACTTAATTGACCAGGTCATATCTCATATACAGGTTGAGATAATCGAGCCGAATAAAAGGCATATTATTATAATTTTTCAAGCTGTATAACATGACAGCATGAAAACAACCCCCACTCCAACATCCCCTAAGTTACAGCCCCCACCCTTAAAAAAATGAATAGCATCCTGTATATATTTTTGTATATTCAAAACCAGTATTCGATTGTCTACTCAGATGATTTTTCAGATTCAAAATTGGTTGACAAATAACCAAGAAAAAGTTCATCAAGGTGGTCATGACTTTTTATCTCAACTTTCTCTGGATGACTTTTGCTGCCAAAATTTATCAATATTGAGTCATAGTTTTTAACAGGCAGGTGATAGTTATTATTATAATTACAGTCCAAACAATTTATTTAATAATTCTGATTTATTGGGAAATTTAAAAAAATAAAACAAGAGACAAAGCACTTTATCATGAACCATGAACCTTAACGATGACTGTGACCTGCTAATTAAAAACTATGACCAAAATATTGATAAATTTTGACAGCTAAAGTCATCCAGAGAAAGTTAAGATAAAAAGTCATGACCATCTTGATGAACTTTTTCTTGGTTATTTCTCAACCAATTTTGAATCTGAAGAATCATCTGAATAGACAATCGAATACTGGTTTTGAATATACAAAAATATATACAGGGTGCTATTCATTTTTTTAAGGGCGGGGGCTGTAACTTAGGGGATGTTGAAGTGGGGGTTGTTTTCATGCTGTCATGTTATACAGCTTGAGAAATTATAATAATATGCCTTTTATTCGGCTCGATTATCTCAACCTGTATATGAGATATGGCCTGGTCAATTAAGTCTGGGACACCCGGTATAATGTTATTAGTAGGTATAGTATTCAAAGGATTTATTTTCATGTCTAAAAAACACCAACCCAGGAAGATCGTTATTATCTCGTCACTCATTTTATCAATATACTGCAACAAACTAACAACGCCCCATAAACATCATCAGCGCTGGCAACGATAAGAGAATATGAGTCCTCGTTTCGGTAATCCAGCAATTCTCTCTAGAACTATCCAGGCGGATCGAGTGCTTATTGAGTTAACGTTTCTTATTTGAGTCATTTCGTCGTTATCACGACGTCATTCTCACGTCAATAAACTCGTCATTTATGACGTCATCGACACCAAAAAGCGACGTCTTATAGTAGATGTGGTTCTGGTACCTGGAGAATTATAAAAATGAGACCAAAATTCTGATATCGAGCATTTTGGAGCTAACGATTTTTTAAAGATTTTGATCAAATATATAGGGTGAATCAAATTCAAGCTACGTCATTGGGATCTCAGAAATTAGAAGAGATACGGACTCTTTTAAAGTGGGGCAAAGCTGCTACATTTAAAGCTCAATAATACGATTATAATAATATACGATAATAATAATACGATAGGTTTTGAAAAAAGTGAAAAAAACTGAAATTTTTTTCAATTTTTGAAATTTTAAATTCCCATTTAGTTGGCGTATTTGAAAAGATATTAAAAAACTAAAAGCACATTCTCACGGCTACTTTTTATTTGCTATCAAAATATGCAATAAAATTGAGAGTTACACGTTTCGAACTTTCGCTGCCATCATCAACTTTATTTTTTTTAATACGGACCTGGATTTTTTTTCTTGATTTTGGAAGGAAATCGTGCCCTTAATTATTTATTCTATTCAGTTTATTTTCTTTTCTGAGGTTTGGAAATTTTATTTAAAAAAAATAAAAAGATATCTCTTCTAGTTTCCGAGATCTCAATGATGTAGCTGGAATTTGACTCACCCTGTATACAGGCTGTCCGTTTTTCGAGCTTAAGCATGGGGATCTCGCTTATCAGTAGAGATACGAGGTCGGTTAAATTGGGGCAAAGTTGCGTATTTTTATGCCGAGTAATAATCTGAAAAAAAATTGAGGATATTTTTTCAGTCGTTGCTGAAATATCCTGAAAAAACTGAAAAATCGAGACTTCTTATTTTCATCATATCTTTTTTGTTATTGAAGATTAATAAATAATTTTTTGTAGGCTTACATAAGTCGGCAAGAGCTACCCATCTGTCATTACAAAAATTTTCAAGGCCGACTAGATCCGAGAGTTTTCACAGTCAACTTTCGTTTTTCTTATGGCCGCCATATTGGATTTTCATGTCATTCTGTATTAAAAAAATTAAGAAAACCAAAAATCAATCACATTCAAAAATAATTTCTTAAATTTTTTTTTCAGAATTTTCTTATTTAAAAAAAAAGAAAATTTTATCACCGAACGACGTCGCAATATGACGTGACATTGCTTGACTTATATACTTATATGGTTATTTATGACATTCGGTTGAAAAAAGGTTACCTATTTTTTTCGAAAAAAGAAAAATAAAATTTTGAAAATTTTCTTTGAATGTGATAGATTTTTGGTTTCCTTAATTTTTTTAATACAGAACGACATGAAAATCCAATATGGCGGCCATAAGAACTGTGAAAACTCTTGGATCTAGTCGGCTTTGAAAATTTTTGAAACGTCAAATGGATAGTTCTTAGCGGCTTACGTAAGTCTACAAAAAATTATTTATTGATTTTCAAAAATAAGAAAGATATGGCAAAAATAAGAAAATGAGATATGTACTTCAGTTTTTCCAGGATATTTCAGCAATGACTGAAAATAACCTGAATTTTTTTTCAGATTATTACTCGGCATAAAAATACGCAACTTTGCCCAAATTTGACCGACTTCGTATCTCTTAAGATAACCGAGATCCCCATGCTTAAGCTCGAAAAACGGACACCCTGTATAGGTGCTTAAAACTTGAATGAAAAATTAGGTGAAACGATAAACTTTTTTAATCTTAACTTTCCTAAAATTTGCTATTGATTGACAAAGCCATGACAAACACAGGAATAATATTATATCAAAGTATTTTTTTTCTTTTCGAACAGGGCCGTCTGATTCGGGATCCCTGGAAACACCTCAACCTCATGGGCTTTTCAATTTTCTAAAGCCTCGTCAGTCTGCCATAATGTTTCCTTCGATTAACGCACCTCTCATGACGCCTAATTTGAAATACTGACGAGTCTTAATGAAGGAGAAACATTGACATATTTGTCTTATACTCGTCTTTTATGTGATAATTTGCGCTGCTGGGGGGGGGGGGAATAAATTATTTTTTATTTATCACATGCAAGTAAGTTATGTGATAAATTTCGTTTTATTTTCTATTAATCTTCTAAATTCAGTCATAATGAAAAGGGTGTTGAAACAGTTTATAATCTTTTTACAATGTGAGTTTATTACTTGTTATAATAAATTTTGTTCACCCTACCGATTTCGGTCATAAGCCCATTTTCACGGGTACTTACTGACAGTGTGGCTCTTCATTGCTTAATTTGAGTTGTCTTATTAAAAATCCCTGGAGATGAACTTGCAACCGAAACCGGTCGTGTTCAAATCCTTTTTTATATTCTTTCTTTTTTTTATCAATTTTTGTATTATTGAGACTCTGAATTAATGAGATATAAATAATAGTAGAACTTAGGTACTTACCAACGAAATTACCAGCAGGTATTTCGTCAGTTCAAGCTTACTTCCTCCTTACTAATGCGATTTGTCAATCGGAATTTACGCGTAACTAAAGATTGCAGTGGCATTGGTGACTTTACAAGCGTAAAAAGGAGACAACAGGGCCATTTCAATGGATTTCACGAACAGTAGTAGACGTCATTCATTTACGACCGATTCATTAAAACCAAAACAATCAGTATAGGTAAGTAAATAATCGTTTTCCGATGCTTAATATGCAAAACTTGTCGAAAAGAATCGTTCATTTTCATTTCGATTACTTCAATCATCGGAACGTGTCCCCTTTAAGAAAATTAGAATTACACGCCGCGTTTCGTATTAAAGTATATACAGAGTGAGCTTGCAGAAATTTCAACAAATAATTCGTCTCTATCCATGATATTTCAGTTATGTCACTATTAAAAGTCATATTATGTATCTATTTTTATGAAGAAATAACATGCTATACTAATTTGTTTTACAGAGTGTTGTACTGACCACTCTGTATAATAATAATTATTATAGAGATTTTGAGGAATAAAAGGGAACGAATGTGCCGCTAATTTCTGCTTCCCTAAACATTTTAGAGCAAAAATATAAGGAGATAAAAATTTACCACAATTGCCACAATTGAATGAAAACTACCCAACACGATTACATCAACCCAAGCTGTTACTTTAACCAGAAGAGGTCGAAGGAGATTTTCAAAATACAATAAACTCAAACGTAGGTTCGAATAAAAAAACAGAAAAGAGGCAAGAGAAACATAAAAAGAAGCAAAAAATAAGAGAAAATAAAAAAATAATAAAAAAAGGGGTAATTGTATACATCCGCGGCTCCTAAGTTTCATCAATTTTTTCGGGACCGAGGAGCGAAATAGGGGTGCTGGGTGGGTAAGAAAGTAAAAACAGCCATGGCAAACTAATATTAAGGTCACAACTAAGGCCTCTTTGGCACTACGGTCGAATTTCTATTTTTTTTTCACTTTCAGGGCAAGGAAAATCTTCGAAAATAACAGTACCACGATTTTTATTTTGAATTTTGCATTTATTTTGAATTTATAATCCGAAAATCATTGCTTCAATCCCTGTGCGGACTGGACACGTAATGAAAGCGGATATATCGCTCAGTCCGCCTCTGTGAGCCTCTAACACAGAATAGAATACTTGGCAATTATGGTGAAGTGGTTTTATCCGGGATCGCGGCATCTAATCGGTGCCTCTTGTCAGGACCGCACTCCCTCCGCACTCTCAAAACCATTTTTTTACACCGTTTTGTGGCTTTTCCTTTCATTTGCCCAGCAAATGAATACCTTCCTGGTGTTACTATAGGTATGTTCTCCACCCCTATACCTATAAGTTCCATAGTGAAACTGTAGGAGCCGCGGATGTATATAATGACCAAAAAAGGAAAAAAGATATATGGCTGATGGAACGAGCGTTCCAATACCAAAATAACACATACACATTCCTACAGGTTTGAATCCGGAGAAAAGCGATCTTTTTTTCAATTAGCTCACATTCATTAAAACTCATTAAATTTAATTATTTACCCAAAAAGTTTGATGTTTTCCAGGAATCAAATTACTGAAAACAGCCATAAAATATAATTTAGTTTACAATTAGAGAGAGCAGGTCCTGCAAAGTCCACTAGCGCACCTAGTGGACTAGCGCAAGATACACCCAAGGAGATTCTAGTCATGAAGTGGACAAGTCAACCTTCTTCAAGATCGTGAGGACTGGGCAACATGTATCATTTTTGAGTAAAACCACCACCACCACCACCACCACGACTAACAAGGTTCTAGAAAACCGTGGCACAAACAAAAAATGCGCCCCTGAGGTCCACCACTTCTGTGATCGGTCTCAGGGTGGTGACTCCAGGGACTGAATGGACTTAACCACCTGACCACGTGAATGCATGCGAGGTAGGTACTAAATAAACCAGAATTGTAAAACACTCTATAAAAAAATTCTGACCTGAACAGGACCTGTATCTCATTCTCGCAAGTTGAAATTTTTGACCATTACCCATTTTTGAAAACTCTCACTAGGTCAATCTGATGCCTGAATAATCCCGAGGTTTTCAATTCCGCGGGAGATAAAAAAATTTCGTAACAGATAAAAATGTCAAAGGCCGCGGCAACAAATAAGCAAATAATCGATAGGAATTTCATAACATTTTTAATAATTACTATTCCAGTAGTTAGGTGTTCACGGGTTCAGTGTCGTCTTGAACACCTCGCTTCGCTCTTATTTCAATTAAATAAATAATCACAAAACGGCGATAAGATAAAAGGAAATAACACTCACCGACACCGCTCTGCTGATGTTCTCTAATTCTGTCTTCGTCTTCCTCCACGATTTTCGGAAGCAGGAACGACGTTTCTTTCAGGACATCTTCAGGTATTTTCTTGCCGTCTCTCATCATCTTTTCCATTTGGTTCTGTCGTAGGATAAGGTAGATGTTGTACAAAAACATGTTGAATGCATTGATTTCCCGGAGTGTAGCGCAGCACTCTTGTCGAGGAGTTTTATCTTGTAATTTGTTTGAAAGTACTAAGTACTATACTGATCTGCTGGATTCTGTTTGTTTTAAATAGATTTTGTTTCGGTAATATTCCATTAGAGAGCGTGTCTTATTGTCTTTTCAATTAATGATGTAGTTTGTCTATAAACGAATGACCTTTTATCAAATTGTGGATTGTTATTGACACATTCTTCTCTTTCGTTTCTTGATTGCGATTTTTGACGGATAATGCGAGATAAGTATTAGAAGCGATAATAATGTTGCGTGTTTTTTTTTTGTAATTAGGTATTATTATTCAGTTTTATTGATTTTTTTAATAATTTAGATATAGGTATAGTCTATAATAAGCATTCTTTTATTTTGTCGGTAAATGTTTAATTATTTATGGAAGATTTCGATTATAAAGTTATTCGAATAAGTTCAATATAAGGACAGGTAAAGGTAAGCCGTTCAAAAAAATTTTGTGGGAAATTTGTGGGAACAGTGGGAAAATGGCGCTTTTCACTTGCTTATAACTACTCAATCTAAACTCAAACTGTGCAAAGCATCTCTATTCGATGTCCCCAATAAAATGCGAAGTAGGGTATCAACTTCCGGTATTTTTGAAAGTGCTTCAAACTTTAAAATATTTTCATCGAATTTTTTGTGGTCACTTTAGGTATGTATAATTTTGTTTTGTTTTTTGGGTCCTAGGATCAATATTTCCCGAGGTTATCCCCGAGTTCATACGAGCTAATGTTTCGTTCGATCGAAACGGGAAGTTTCGTTCGATTTAGTTGCTATTCTTGAAGTTGACATGAACAAACTTACAGAACTTATTTTCTTAAGAACGCAAGTTGTGCCGGAATGTGCTCCTGTTGTGCCGCCATATAATGCCGTAAAAAGAATGTTAAAAAAATTTAATTTACTATTTTTATGGACGAAAATAGGATGTTTCGCTGAAAAAGCAAATTGCGTGCCGTAATGTGAGCTCGCTAACGTTGTAAAAAATCTTATTACCTACCTACTTTCCGTCAAAATCGCAAATATAAAAAAATTCCATATGCTACGTAGCTACGGCACATCGCGGCCACATCTCAGCACATCCTTTTTTTTGTTTAAAATTCAAAATGGCGGTGCTAACTTCATGGATATTGAAATTTCGAGTTTTTTTGAGCCAAATTTCAGCAAAAATAATTTTTCAGTTTCTCAAGTCCGTAGCCGAAAACGTGACTGGTCATTATATTGAAATTTCGGGATTTTTTGAGCAACATTTCAGCAAAAATCAATTTTTGTATTTCTCAAGTCCGTAGCCAAAAGCGTGGCTGGTCATTTATAATGAAATTTCGGGATTTTTTGAGCAAAATTTCAGCAAAAATCTTTTTTTCGGTTTCTCAAGTCCGTAGCCGAAAGCGTGGCTGGTCCCTTATATATGAAATTGCGGGATTTTTAATCAAAATTTCAGTAAAAATGATTTTTCAGTTTCTTCAGTCCGTCGGAAAGCGTGTCTGGTCAATATTGTTACGGATTTCCTAACCGTAGGCTCGACGGATAATTGGGAAACACAGATTTACTGTTTTATTTATTTATTCAATGTCCACAAGAATTTCAGATTACAATGTTACAAATATCACTACTTCTTATACACAACAACTTTACTTGGTCTATAACACTACTACTTTTCACTAGTCACTTAGGAATACCGCACTGTCTATATCACCACTAGTCGCTTAGTTCCTCGCTTGTTCTTCGCACACACCGCTAGACTGAACTGCCTAGTTCGCCTGGCTGCTGGCTATTTATAGGACATCCCTACCTCTGGAAGTAGCTTCTGGACGGTTTACCGACGCTCGCTTCTATTTCCCGAACAAATCCAAGAGAAAGTCTCGAGAATATTCCCTTTCTGGATGTTCCGCTCCCAGACACTCAAACATCCATTTCTGGAACTTCTCCACAGGAAATGACCAGAGTTTTCCATTCATTTCCTGTGATTTTCAGCGAGATCCTCTCTCTGGGTGAACAGGAGAGCAGCAGTGTACAGGACGTCAGAATGTTGACGATCGCATACGGGTGGGCGCACCCGGCTTGACCCCCACCACGCGCCCCAGCTAACACAGTACACCGGAGGCTGTCGCCGGCCAACGCTTTCTACGTCCCGCCCACTTCTTAGTTCACCCTTTATTCGTATCAATATAATGAAATTTCGGGATTTTTTGAGCAAAATTTCAGCAAAAATCATTTTTTGGATTTCTCAAGTCCATAGACGAAAGCGTGACTGGTCATTTATAATGAAATTTGGGGATTTATCGAGCAAAATTTCAGTAAAAATTATTTTTCAGTTTCTTCAGTCCGTGGCGGAAAGCGTGTCTGGTCATTATAATGAAATTTCGGGATTGTTTGAGCAAAATTTAAGCAAAAATCATTTTTTGTATTTCTCAAGTCCGTAGACGAAAGCGTGACTGGTCATTTATAATGAAATTTGGGGATTTTTGAGCAAAATTTCAGTAAAAATGATTTTTCAGTTTCTTCAGTCCGTGGCGGAAAGCGTGTCTGGTCATTATAATGAAATTTCGGGATTTTTTGAGCACAATTTCAGCAAAAATTATTGTTTCGGTTTCTCAAGTCCGTAGCCGAAAGCATGGATGGTCATTATAATGAAATTTCGCGATTTTTTGATCAAAATTTCAGCAAAAATAATTTTTTCGGTTTCTCAAGTCCGTAGCCGAAAGCGTGGCTGGCCGAAGCGTGGCTAACTTGACTTGGGTTCCTAAGCCTTCCTTTTTTTGTGTTAAGCTTTTGTTTTTATTTTAATGTCATATCCGCTCGAAAATAACTTTTTCGTATCTATATTTTATATTTTTCTTGAGTGCCCATGTATTGTTCCTTCAGGAGCGATGTAGTAAAAACATTTATTTACAAAAACTGACAGATTTCCCCTTTGACCGGGAGGCGCTACTGACAGAAAGTCTTGCCCCGTAATTTTTTTAATCTTTTAAATTAAATAGATACCGTCGCGTCAAAGTAAATGATACATTTTGCATTGGTTTCTATGTTTCTAAATAATTATTGAAATTTTGAAATAGCAAAAAAAACCTACTTCAAAATTTGTTTTATAGCTAACTTGGCAAGTACTGAGTGACTAAACTGCCGCAACTGCAAAGCTTGAAAACAAGAGAAGACTTGTTAACGCCGTCAATAATACTTAATTCTTATGGTATCTGTATTACCGACACTTAGTAAGCGTCAGTGTCGGTAATACAGGTGCCATATTAATTCTATTCTAGTAGCGACACCAAACATTCATTGAATTACATTAACAACTCGGTTTTATTACATTCATAATAATTTTATTCTTCTGTAACTTAACTTGATTTCATATATTTAAACAAGACCACTAATTATAAAAATAATTATAAATTTTCGGGATTCTAATTTAATAATCGGTAACACTGTTGTAGTTGATTTTATTTAAAAAGAAGACTAGGCTGGCAGCACATAAAAGTGACAGTTTGACATTTATAATGTTTTGATTTTATTTATGATTTTGTTTTGTTGAATTGTTGCCTAGTTGTTGATTGTTGGAAGAGTTTTGCTTGCTTGCTGCTCTGCTGATTCCAATCAAAAATTCAAATTAAATAAATGAAAAATTCCAATATAGTAGTAAAATTCAACACTTTTAGATATTATTAATGATAAGAAATGTTATTTCAGTAGTAAGTTGGAATAAATCATATAAATTGATCAATATGTTTTCAACCAGTCCGTCAAACATAGTCACCGAAAATGGTAAGTAATAACAAGAAATCTCTGAAAAGACTCGTCAAAACTAAATGAACCCTTTAATTTAACATCGCGACAAATTCCAGGCGACACTTTCATACCGGCGTCACAAAGACCAGACGGAACTTGGAGGAAAGCCAGGAGAGTAAAGGAAGGTTATGTACCACAGGAGGAAGTGCCATTGTACGAGAGCAAAGGTAAACAGTTCAAAGCTAAGTCCGATCAAGTGGTACTTACGACTGGAGAGACGGTGAAAAGGATCATCCCTGGGCTGTATATCATGGACGACAATACCGAGAAGAAGGAAAAGACCAAGAAGAAGAGTAAATCAAGTAAGTTATTGGAGTTGATTGATAAAGTAGACATTTATTTTGAAGCAGGTTACAATTTAATAGTTATATAATCTTCAGTAGGTACCTGATCAAGATTTAAAGAGGTAAAAGTTGCTGAAAGCGTAGAAAAGTCACCATAATATTTGCTTTTCGTCTTTCATCTCTAATAATAATAAGGGCTCGTCGGGGACCTGCTCCCTTAAAAATATCCCTCGATAATGAGGTACATCTGTGGGAATTGCTAAGGGGGGGGGGGGGGGTCAGTTTAATACTGTTTACTTCAGACTGCCAACATTGATGACATTGACTTGTTTTATTTACCGAGCTTTTTTATTTTATTTTGTAGAAACAATAATTATTGCTTTGACACTAAAAAAATATATTTCTTCAAACCTCATTATAAATGTAAATTATGGACAATTTTTTTATTTATTGACTGACTAGTGAAAGAAATAATGCTTGTAAGTTACTTATTGTAATTTGGCGCTTTTTTTAGAAGCTGATGACATGAATAAAAAAATGGAGTCCATGACACTGAGCGAAGCGCCCAAACCAGAAGCGAAACAGAATCAAGAAACGAGCGATCCGGCCAAGAAACTTAAAAACCTGAAAAAGAGACTACGGGAGGTGGAGGCGCTCGAAGAGAAGCTGAAGAGCGGGGCTATAGCGAAGCCCGAGCCGGACCAGCTGAAAAAAGTCCAACGGAAAAGTGAGTTGATTTTGCAAATTGACGAATTAGAAAAGCAAATCGGTTGACGCTTTTCACCCCGTAGCTAGATTGAATGCGTCTAGTGTGTAATTATAAATATATATATAAATAAGAGTGTATAATAAGATGTTTTAATTTGTTATATAACTTAAAAACGAATCTTTAATGATGAATGACGTTGTTTGTATCGCATGGATACAAGATTACGATCAACTTTAACTGATACAACCAAACTCAACTAATTTAGTATTAACCATGACGAACTAAACATGTTTATACATACTAAATAAAGTCTCTGCCATTGGTGGTGTTTGGATTTTAAAATATTTCTTCAATTATTATTCATGACTCTCCTAGGTCCTACATTTTACTCATCCGTCTTCTTCCTTTTCATGTGCCATCTCCTCTGAGAACATTCGCTATCATCGCAGCTATTCTTATCTTTGATGCTGCAGCTCTAAACAACTCAATGGAACTATGTATAATAGTCAGTTATATCATAGCCTCAAGTTACTTAGCCAGGAAATGCATCTTCTTCCTACTCATCATTTATATTAAATTATTTAACAGATTTATTCAAAATTTTAATCATTCTTTATCTATATTACATCTACCATATTTTACATTTATTATTATCCGATTGATCACAATTAAAATTCAATTTAAAATTATTATTATTGGAGAGGGTCCTGGACACTCTTCTCCTGACAGGGGAGTGTTCGTCTAGTTTGAAGAGATCGTTGTCCGTGGAAGTTTCACACCACATCTAAAATTAATAAAATTAAACATTTTTACTAATAATTCTCCTATCCCTTTAGATATATGTATTGAGTGTTATTGGTGTTATTTATTTATTTTATAGTTCAACATACCTGAGCGTAACTAATGAAAAATATTTGTTCACCGGTGTATACACTGAAATTTGGCAGTGCGGTGTCGATGTTTTTCAAGGATTTATAAGCCAGATGACTCAATTCTAATCCAACGCTGTCGGCTATGTTTTCCGCGAGGGCCAGATTGGCATCGCCAGAAAAATTGTGATGGTTCTTGAAACACTCAGATCTCGACGTATATTTATTTATGTCGGGCTTCGACCACCAGTTTTTGATATTCCCATCGCTATCAGCTTGCCTCCCTGTAAATATTTAAATAAGTAACGGGTCGTTTTTATTTTATTTTAGTTTGTACCTAAATTATCCAAAGAATGTGCGATTTCGTGTCCAAGCAAACTACCAAGAGCGCCGTAATTTTTTTCTCTAAAACATTCAATATTACCATTATAACAGAAGAGCACTGAGGAATTATTCTGGGTTCATGTTTGTTTACATTCTCTGATAATAATTAATAATCACTCAGCTGGTTCGCGACAGTTCTAGCTGACATGAAAGGAATGTGACATTCGAGTAGAGAATACCAGAATAATTCCGCGCATGTTCAAAAGCATATTTGCTTTTCAGAATCCACGTCCAGCGTTTATAAAAGAGCGCCATGACAGTAGCTACAAGTCAGTTTAGATTAGAAGTGATAAAAAGAAAGTTTTGACAAGTGAAATGAAATCAGAAATTAGAGCATAGTTGTGTTAGTAGTGTATGTAAATAAAAAGCAATTGCGAGTGTTCTCAATCTGGATTCGTATTTCTTGTATTTGTTTACCTTTCTCTAATTGTGGTTATGTCTCAGCAATTCGATTTCGAGACGGTTCTAGTGACATGACAGAAATGACACATTGCCAGGCCAGTGTAAGAGTGTAACTGACAGTTCTACTAAATACACAATCATGTTCGAGAATGCGTGGTGACTAGAAACACTTCAGTGAAGCTCCCAGATAACTTCGATGACACCTCAGGGGACTATAAAGAACCGCCGTGGCTGGAGTGTTCAGTCAGTTGTAGTCAGTGGTAGTGTTTAGTTAGTTGTATCCCGAGACCCGTTTAAATAAAGACTAATTATAAACTACGTCTTTTCATTATAAGCAATAGAGAGTAAGATCGTTTCAATATTAATTTAAAAAAGTATCATTTTGTAGGAAATTTTACCTCGTCATTCGTGTATGAAAGAACGGTTCATTCAATAATCCAAGTGGTACAACTAAAAATTAAAAAATAATAATTCTTCTCTAAACAATAATTTTTTTACTAACTTACAAATTGCATTTTGTAGCACACTGTAATAAGCGTTAACTTCAAATATATTCGAGGGCCAGCTAAAAAAAATAAATCTCGTTATTTAATCAAATATTAAATTAATAATCGCTCACTTGACTGATCTTCTAGGATTTTGAAGGATCTGTAACCGGGTATTGAATGATTGGAACGTTCTCAAATTGATTAGATTTTTTAGATGATTTTCTGTGATCGTGACCTGTATTATAAGTATAATATTATGATTTCAAAAAGAGGAGTAATAAAAAATAATAATTACTTTTTTGTAATATTTATCTACATTCGTTTGATCTTCTAATCCTTCCGGATATCCAATGAAGTGTCTAATTTTTCTAACTTTCTCCATCGACATATTTCTGGTATCATGAGAAAGCCACTCTGCTTTCGATAATAACTTCATAAACTCCACCTTGATACCTCTCGTGATACTCCTTACTTCCGGTACAGTTTTTGGAGTTATAAAATTGTTGAGATACTCCGGGAGCAGTGCAAAACTGAAATATTCCTTCACTTTCATCAAACACTCGTTACGTCTCGTTAAATCTGATTTTACACCGAAAATCGCTTCGTTTATTTTAAAGTTGAGGCGTCTCATTTGGTTCGTAGTTTCTCTGGAGAATTCTTTCACAATGTACCATAACAAATAATTTCCTGAAAAATCGCATGAGAATACGATTGATTAAATTAATCAGTTCTTACCAAAAGTTTTTGTTTCAATTTTATTCAATAAAACTAAGCAGTTCTTGAAGTAACGAACATTTTTGACCACGACAGGAGTCTCGGGAGTTATTCCCGCGTCTGTTCCTGAAAATAATAGCCTGAAGATATTCGTCCAATCGATGTTAGCGAATTTTGATAATCGTTTGATTGTAGTACGGTCGTTCCTTGACGGGACGTCAAACTTAACGAGCGTAGCTTCCAGATTCGCTATCCGATTGATCTCAGATTTTTTCCATTTGATGCTTCTATCGGGGTATAGATGCGTTAATGTTTCATAGATCCATAATTTATAGGCAGACATTTCTTTTTTATAATTCTTTGGATCTTGCAATATATAACGGGGCAGTATTGTGTCACCCGCTTCTACCTGGAAAGTAACCTTTCGTTAAATAATTTTTGCTTAATCAGTTAATTTATTTATAATTTCTACAAAAACAGACCTAATAAAATAAATGCAACATTTTATACATACATATATAACATTTCTGTTGGTGTCCTCGTAATCAGGATCAACTGAGAACTTCAAGATCGGATAAGCGTTAAGAAACCTGGTAATATTGACGATCGTTTCCAAAATTCTTAACGAATCGCCTCTCCATGAATCGGAATAAAGCGGCCAATCTCCAAACTCCCCGAGAAGTCCCCGTAGCTCCGCCAGATATAACGTTTCATAGTGCTTCGTTCTGATGCAAGAAGAGTAGTATTTTTGGGCTTTCTTGATTGATGCGTGCGCGCTATCAGAGTTCTCTAAAATTTCTGCCAGTTGTTCGTTTATTTTGTAGGAGAGGGAGAGCCAGTGGTTCCAGATCGGTTCGGAGCCCGGTTTCTTTACTTTTGATATCCAGTTGTCGCAGGAAAAATCATAGAAATTGCTGCAGGGCGATTTGTTATGAGACGATTGATCCAGATCTAAAGGATTTAAATTCAAAACTTTTATGAAATTCGTTTATTTAAGATATTTTTTTTATTCTAGGTTTATGACTAATATAAAGTTGTAAGATTATTTTACCTATTTTTTGATCACTTGGTATGTGACGATTATCTCATAGCAATTATTGCTTACCTCTTATCTCTTGCGTACAGTCGTTCGTTTCACAAATTATTTTCCGTACCTTCGCCATACTGGTTTCTCGTAATGAAAAAAACAATATTAGAAATAATCGTGTCACTATTAATTGGAATAAATCCATTTTATTAAAATTACTGATTAATTTAGCGAACTGAACTGATGCGAATTCAACTAGGAAGTGAAGAGTTTAATGCCCCCCGGTTTCTGATAAGTTTATCTTGTTCGTGTGGGTTGGGCTGGCTACACATTAAATTTTCTCTTCGTGGGTTTGATGTAATCGAGGAAATGAATTATAATTTCTGTGATTTTTTTCAGAATTTCTCTTCATGAGTTTGATGTAATTGAGGAATGAATTATAGTTTCTGTGTTTTTTTTTTCAGAACCAAAGTGGAACCCTACGCATGGATTGTGATGGATATTTACCCTTATAACTAAATTATGTTTGAACCTTCTTGATCCGTTCCTGGTCCTTAATAAAGTTTAATTATAAAAAAAAGTTTTCCCTGGCTTATAAAGGTAATTATTATTATTTTACAATTTTCAGAAAAACGATTTTTCTTGCAATAGGTACTATGGGTAAAATAGTATTTCAGGAAGTTTATCCTGGAGAGAATAAGAATTATTATTAGTCGGGCATTTTTAGATTTTTGTCCTATAGGTACAATACAGTAGAGATCCATCGATGGATCTCTACTGCAGAGGCCCAACTCAGTCTGTGACCTCGGAGTTTTATTTGATCATAAGCTGTCATTTGTGGAGCATGTCAACAGTATTGTCTCTGCTGCATATAGGTCTCTCGGCTTCATTGTAAGGAGCAGTTCTGGATTTCTAAATGGAGGGACACTCACTATGCTGTACGGTGCTTATGTTAGGTCAAAGCTAGAGTATGCTGTTGTTGTGTGGGAACCATCCTACAGATTGCACGTTGACAGGCTGGAGGCAGTCCAACGTCGTTTCTTAAAGTACTTGAATTTCAGAATAAATGGTGTTTATCCATGTATTGGCTTTCCACATGACGCATTACTTGATCTGCATGACTTTGAGTGCCTTTCTACACGCAGACAGAGGATCTTATTGTGTTTTTTACGCGGACTGTTGAATAGCGAGATTGATTGTCCCGAAATACTGCAGATGTTGCACTACGGTGCCCCACGATCCGCATCTAGGAGAGCATTATACTTCTACCTTCCGACTCCTCGCACCAATAGGCTGAAGTACTCTCCATTGTTTCGGCTCTGTGATGCCTATAATGCAGTTTCTAATAAGATAAATATCAATAGCTGCACTGTTGCCTGTATAAAAACGCTGCAATTCAATTGTTCGTGAGTGATTGCTGGTATTGTTATCGTTCATTCTTACATCATGCATTTATATTGTCTGTGATAACTTTGTATTCTTTTTCTTGTTATGAAGCCTATTCTAATATGGGAATGTAACCTGTTGAATAGTTGTAATCAAATAAATAAATAAATAAATAAATACAATTTCTCTAATTGTTACTTTTTGCAGTGCATTTACATTTTATTAATAAACGCAAGATTACTGTTATCGAGGACAGGCTTGATATAATTGAGGATAATTCTGATCACTATGCCGAGGATATCATTGCTGAGATACAGGAAAGGATGGCAAGGGAAAACAATTTCATTATTCACAACTTGAAAGATTCGAGAGATGCCCCTTTGAAGGATCAATTGAGGTCCTTTCGGGAGTTGGGCAAGGGACACATCTAGGTCCTTTGTTATTTTTAATTTTTATCAACTACATTGTAGATTGCTTCAGTCATACTGAATTTTCTTTATTCGCCGATGATACCAAAATTTTTAAAGCCATGAATGCAACCCCAAAAAATGTTAGATCTTCTTTACCATTTACCACATACTATCTCAATGGAGTCTCTCTTGAAAGAGTTGATCATATTAAAGACCTTGGAGTTATTTTTGATTCCAAGATGTCATTAATTTAAGGCTCACATAAAATATCTGGATATGACAGTACGCAAAAAGATATTTTTTATCAAGAGATTTTCTTTTAAATTTAAATCGATTGCAACATTCAGAATTTTGTATTTTTCCTTTGTTTATTCCAAGTTGATGTATGTCTCGACCATTTGGAGGCCTTATGAAAAAGGACTTATAAAAAAGATCGAAGCTTTAAATACCCTATCCTATACCTGAGATATGCTGCCTTCAAGACTGGAAATGCATTGCACTTTACTAATCACAATTTTTCATCAACCTACAGGTTATTTTCAATTTCCACGCTGCATCTGCTAGAGACAGATCTGATATTCTGTGTTTGCTTTTAAAATATTAAATAATAAAATAAATTGTGCTGAAATTTTGGGCAGATTTAATTTTTATACTCCACCAAGGACATTGCGAGGCATCTGCTGTTGCTTTGAAAACCCCACATTGCGTGGAGGACAGAGGTCAGTTGTTTTCCTATTATCCGAGCTGTGTAACAATGGTGTGGAATGGTCGTTGAAATCCAAAGTGATTTTTAAATATGAGTAATTAAACTGTTTATTGCTTGGAATTGAAGTTTATTTTGCATAAATTATTTGTGCTACACTTTTTGCTTTTTTGTAAAGATTTCTTAATTGTATGGGGCTTGCCCTGTTGAAATAATAAATAAGTAAATAAATATAAACTATCGAAAATACACTATAAAAGTGTTGGATACTACACGTAATTAAAGGGATTAAGTAAGGTAAGTATAGTGTGTAATTTAATGTTTACCTAATCAAATATATTACGTAATACTGAAAACTGTAGTAAAAAGTATAGATCGACTTTTAACGTTATTAATTTTGGAGTACAAATTTTGGTAAAGATATAGGTACAATGCAGTCATTTAGAAGAATATGGCTACACCTACATTTGCATAAAGTTGCAAATTTCTAGGATGAATAAACTGAACGAGTTACATAGCATGTTCAATTTTATGCAATAGAAATAAGCTCAATTCAACAGAAATATTTCTTTCGCGTTGGCCTGTTAATGGCGGATTCTCAAAAATATTAACATATTTTTATTATTCAAAGTTACTCTCTTATTTTTATAGGATCAATGATTAATTTTTATACATTCGAAAATATTGCGAATATACAGAAGATAAAAACATTTTCAATTTTCTCTCTATTACGCCGTGTCCTAGCTGCATCCGGGTAATGCGTTGCGTGCGATGCGGGGAACGCACGCAACGCAAACTCGCACGAGAAATTTTGAGTGTGTCCTAACTGAATGCGTGCGGTGCGGGCGAGAAAATGGTTTCCAATCCAACTATTTCTGGTGCAGCTTCAGATTAAATACGTTTTAATTTGGAAACCAGTAGGTTGTTGGAGCTTGAAAGACTTGAAAATCACAGAAAGAAACATGTTACTTAAGAGAAAGAAACAATAAGACGCAAGTAATCTATAGAAATAGGTACTTATAGATTTGATAGATAGATAAATAGCAGGTAGGTTAAATATAAAAAGGTCTACAATAGAAGTTAATAGACCTCATACTTACTTTAGAAAACCTAAATTCGAGACATTTTCACATTCCCAGTGTACCTTGACTCTTGTTCTTGTAAAATAGATTTCTCTTATTGCACAAAATGTTTCGCTTTGGCACGAAGGCAATCGAAATTAAAAAAATTTCCTGCCCGCCGCAAAAATCGCAAGATTTTGACAGATGAAAAAACTAAATATTTCAATTTAAAACAATGGGTGCGTTGCGGTGTCGTTTTATCGTACGACTTTGCGGGCAAACGCGTCTACTGTGGACACTCCCATTGCTTTGCATGTGTTTTATTTTAATCGTTCCCCGCAACGCACGCACGCAACGCACGCAACGCAGTCCCCGGATGCAGCTTTGACGCGGCGTAATACTGAATAATATAAAAATCGGCTAGTACGGATAGGGGTCTCATTAAGCAGAAAGTTGTCTTGTTACGCTGAACGCGGCTAAATCATTTTTCTCGCTGACGACTGGCAGTAAAAAAATTACGACAACTGACAGGGCGGGAAACTTTAAATGTTCCACTATAGTACCGCGGACTTTAAAGTTAACGTAAATAATTTTAAATCCACATTTATGTGATTTTCGTGAAATTTTAAGAGAAAAAACCACCCATTACTTCTACATGAAATTTATGGTCATTTTTATGAGCAGAAATCAATTTTTAAATTCACAAGTTGAAACAATTTAAAATTTAACCCAAAACTGGTCCTCTGAACGCGTCATGCTCGTGAAGAGTTATCGGTGTTTTAGCAACCACTAAACTAAAACTAAAAAGGTTAGGTTATGTTCCGTTTGAAAACCAGGCACAAAAACCGGCCAAGAAGTCATTTTTAAGAAATAAATTTAAATTACATTACTTGTTGGAATTTTATAAGCAAAATGTCACAAATTGAAGAATTTAATAGCGCAGAAGATACAGACAATATTCTGAAAATACTGGTTGCAACTGATATACATTTAGGTTACGCAGAAAAAGATCCTGTTCGAGGTAAGTAATTACTGAATAAGTACCCTTGTGAAGGAATTAACTCTGGCTTTTTTAGGTAATGACTCTTTCAATACATTTGAAGAAATCCTCAAAATAGCGGGTAACGAAGAAGTGGACTTCATTCTTCTCGGGGGCGACTTGTTCCATGAAACAAGACCTACCCCGTACTGTATATTCAAGTGTACACAGCTGTTACGAAAGTAAGCAGATCCTTTCAATTCAATTGCTGTTTAAGGCTCCATTTCTTAATATATTTGACAGTGTCATAGTCTAGGGTCATGAGAGGCCCTGGCATGATTTGCATTTTTACAATCCCGAAGACTTTTCCTAGGAGTGTTGTGCCTGGGCATTAGCAGCCTGTAAAGTGCCCTATCCCTTGAAGGGTTACACCCCTGGCTGTCAAGATGTTTAGTCAACAAGAATAATAAAAAATTGAAGGTGTCATAAAGAAAGAGTCTTAAATGGTAGTTTCCATATATTTATTTCACATTCTAAAATATCTGCTTGCAGGTATTGTTTGGGTGATAAACCGGTCCAAATCGAATTCCTCTCGGACCAGCAAGTCAATTTCCAATACTCCGCAACTAAGAGAGTCAATTATGAAGACCCAAATTTGAACGTATCAATCCCGGTTTTCTCTATTCATGGAAATCACGATGATCCGACCGGTGACAAACAGATATCAGCACTGGATCTTATGTCTTCGACCGGTTTGGTCAATTATTTCGGAAAGACTACAGATCTTACCAAGGTTGAAATCTCGCCGATTTTGCTTCGTAAAGGAGATACCAATTTAGCCCTGTTTGGTTTATCGCACATCAAGGACGAGAGGCTCGGACGATTGTTCTTGGAAGGAAAAGTACGTCACAGGATTGAACGTGTGACTGCAATAATTAATAAAAATTTATAAAGGTTTCAGTGTTGACTCCACCGGACGATCAAGGAGAATGGTTTCACTTGCTCGTCTTGCATCAAAATAGAGTTGCAAGGGGTGTGAAAAATTTTATTCCGGAAACTTCCATTCCCGATTGTTTCACTTTGGTTATCTGGGGCCACGAGCACGACTGCAGGATCGATCCCGAACGTGTGATCAATCAGGAATGTTTCATAAGCCAGCCGGGTTAGTTTCAGCTTATTTCATATTATCAACCGATCATTTTTGATTAATCAAATTGCAGGAAGCAGCGTAGCTACTTCTCTAGCGCAAGGTGAATCTCTCCCGAAGCAGGTGGGTCTGTTAAAAGTAAGAGGGACGGAGTTCCAGATGAACGGCATCAAATTGAAAACGGTCAGACCGTTCATTTATAGGGAGCTCTGCTTGGATACTTTGGATATGCTCATGGATACTAGTGTTAAACCTTCGGAAGCTAGTATGAATAGGATTAAAGAAGAAATTGAAATAATGATGGAAGAAGCAGATGGATTAGGTATGTATATTGTTCTCTTATATCCAAATGTATCTTGGCAAAACTGTAAAATGTAAATTAATATCTTTCTTTTAGAAAGAGCCTACCGAATGTTACCTCTTATTAGACTGATTGTAAAGTACCACGATGAGAGACAAATATTCAACGCCATTAGATTCGGTCACGGGTATGTCGGTAAAGTTGCCAATCCTGAAGACATGGTGAAATTCCAAGCGGTTAGAAGCGTGAATGTCGTTAGAAAGAAGAAAACGTTTGATGATGAAGAGGAGGATTATGATAACGTTAGTGTAGCACAGCTGCTTGGAAGTTTCTTGTTCTTAGTATAACAGATAAATTTATCATTTCAGCCTGCAGGATTCGTCCGAAAGGTTGAAGATATCGTCAAGAAATACTTCAACGAGCACAATAAATTGCAAGTCTTGTCAGTGGCAGGAATGAACGAAGCGGTCACCAAATACATAACCTCAAACGATGTCGAAGCGCCTGAATACCTCATAAAGTATTTCCCAACATTATTTTTCTATTTCAATCGTAATTAATAATCATATTATGTTTACCAGGTCTCAAGAAAAGAAGACTTTAAAAAAACTTGGCGAGCTCAAGCCCGACTTTGATGAAGTTAAAACTTGTCTGGAAGAGATGCGAAAGCAGAGAGAAGGGGCTAATACGGACGTTCAGGAGGTGAGGATCGTATAAATTGTTTGTTTCATCATAATTATAAAACAATTACAGGCTTTAGAAGTGTTGAACGATGCCAATCGAAAGAAGAGTAACCGGAAGGCAGTGGATGAGATAGTGCTGTCAGACAGCGACGACGAGCGATCTAGTAGTGACAGATCGAAGAAAAGTGCGACCCCGGCTAAAGGACCCGGTTCTAGAGGTGGGAGAGGTTCGAGAGGTGGCAGAGGAAGTGGATCTAGGGGCAGGAGGGGCAGTAGAGCAACAGCTGATCCACTCTTTTAATTCAAATTGAATTAAAAATTTAAACGGTTTTTGTTGAGAGGCTGTGAAATGATGTGTTGTAAAAAATGTCATTTTAATGTTTGTGCATTTATTTTATTTCATAACAGATGTAAAAAAAATCTAAGTTCTAAGATAAGTGCATAATAACTACTAGTACTGAGTAGTATAAAATTACACAATAAATAATTCTTGTTTTTAAATATACATATACATTAATGAACCAACTTAGGATACTGCTGAGTTGGTTCACCAGTGCTTGGTACTTATGTCCCATGATTAATGGCGAAACCTTCTTTACAAGTTCTAGTTTTGTCTTTTTTCTTTTTCAATAACTTCACAATTTTGGTTGAACTCGTTTAAAAATCATTAATTAATTCTGGGACATTTCATCAATAATTATTATAACGTCGAGTATAAAATTTATTATTAAAAAAAAAGTACATTTTGATTACATACGAATCACACTTTAGTTGCTAGGTTTGTTTCTTAAACAACCGTTAAATATTTAATGGTCATAAGTACTCTAGCAAGAATGCTACTTCTGTTAATATCTAATCAGTAAGATCATGGTTAAATATTTAACGATCGTTTATGTGTCCAATTCACTTAATAAAACTTAAGTGGTTAAGTTTACTATAACTTTACTTATAAGTATTACTGAACACTGTTATTTCGCCTATGAATGGTGTTATTTGCATTTACGTTTACTAATGTTATTCCATCTAATTCTAATGACTTTTTCCTCAATTCAGTGCTGTCATTGTCGTTTACTACATCACCGTTCAATAGTGCTTCTACCTCTGCGTTTTTGTTTTCTAGAAATAATCAGTCGTTAAGTTAAGTGGTGATAAATCGTTAATAAAGTTTATTTTTGCAAACCTTCGAGGGTTTTCTCTAGATCATCCTGCTTGTTGAAATAGACAAAATCTTCCACCATGACTCCGCGAAACACGTACATGACCTCGTCTCTCACGTTCAGGAAGTACAGGGGTTGCTTGCGGTTGTAAAATTCGTCTATTAATGACGATATTCCTTTGGCTGCTGTAAAATCGGCTCCTGAAATTTAACAAACGTCATATTCCGGTGATAAGAAGAGCCTCAATCACTGTCGAGAGGTTGAACATTAATTTATTAATTGACTTACCTAAAATATATCTACAATCAATAACAATTGGTAAATGTTTTGAAGAAACTCCTGTTTTTCCAATACTAGTTTTAATAAAATCAACAGCAGGGAAATACAAGCTATTCCCTGGAGTTATGAGAATGTACTCAAGGTGAGAGCTCGTCTGTAAAAATATTATAATCAGTGTGATAAAATAGAAAGTTGTAAAACACAATTTAAATGGCGTAATTTTACTTTAGTGACAATGGCATACAGAGTAATTCTGCAAAAAAGAATCGTGATAATTAAGGAGCAAAAAAAATTCAAAAATTGAAACTTTTTGTATTATTGGCGCCATAATTCAGTTTTGTCAAAACATCCGGAAGGATTCCTATACTTGACTTTGGACGTTGACAAAGTGGACATTTGAAAACCTAATCCTAATTTATAGATTCTTGGAAAACACATCTTATTTATTGTTGTTTACTTGTGATTTTTCTAGGTGTCTAGTTTTATTGTCAATTATTTGCCATCAGTAAGTCTCTACTACATCTATTTTAAACTAACTTTAGTAGTACGCCATATTTCTTTTCATGTTGGTAATGCAGTGTCCGCCATTTGCAAACCCCTTCTGGGGGTCACATCTGCTTGACCAAGATAATCCTTCTGGATGTTCTGTATTCAAAGCTTGAAGAAATGTTTCTTCTTCTAAAGTTAGAGCTGCTGATTTTGGCCTTAGTTCCTGTATGACTGTAAGTCAGTATTCAATAGAGGTTTTAGGTAGTTATAAATATTTATATATAATAGCTCGCAATGCCCTTAAATTAACAGTAAACCAAATTTACGCTGCCGAAAATAATGACAATGATCAGCTTATTTTTACGGAAAAAAGAATAACCGTTCTTTAAGATATGCCCTGAAGTAAAATTATTCCAGTAAAAATAAAATACTTTGTCACCTTCATTCTCTCAACCAGGATCGTTGGCCTCGCGGAGGGATACAAGAGGAATATTATATTAATTCCGACCCCGATCAGAATTCCATATTCGACACCGATGATCAAGCAAATGATGAACGTGGCAAACGTCGATATCAGATCCTTTTTGCTCGATTTCCACATCGGTTTCACCACTTCGTATTCGATCATGAAAATTACTGCGCTTATTATAACCGCCCCCAGAGACGCTTTCGGTATGAACGCGAAATATGGTGTCAGGAAACTGAGCGCCAGTAGAACCATTACACCTGGAAAAATTAAAAATTATATTACAGCTCTTGTAATTCTAAAGAAAAATTATAATTTAAAATAATTTACCGGTATACACTCCACCCATTGGTGTCTGCACACCGCTTGCGTGATTTACGGCTGATCTAGAAAACGATCCGGTTATGGGCATGGAAGAGAAGAAAGCTCCAAATACGTTACACATTGACAGTGTGAAAAGTTCTTGAGTTGCATCAATTATTTGACCACTGGCTGAAATATTACCAGAAATTAATAAAATATCATTTTGAGATTTCTGAAAAGCTGCACTGTATTACCGACACTGACGCTTACGCTTGAGTGTCGGTAATACAGGTACCCTAGTGCTCCCCCTTTCATATCTTCTTCTTATTACATTCTAGCCTCAAGCAGCATTTGTGCACTTGGTCAGCTTCAAGTATTTTAAATTCCTTTTAGCTCGATTTAAATTCCCAGCTTCAATAGATACTTTAAACTGTTTCAATATTTAATAGAATATTGACTTTTGATTTCAGTTGTCTATAGACATATAACAGCCAGGAAGCTTTTTTCAAACTATTTACATAGGATCAACTGACCATTGAAATAGATGATACTCTGAATAAAATTTCTGTGAAGTACCTAAATATGTTTAATTATTGATCTTTTATCTTTTTTAAAATTATAATTAATTGGTCGCCTGCAAACCAAAGTAAGTACCATCTAAGATCTGGAAAATGATACATTTCAAGTGGTCAAATTTGGCATTGACAATATATATTTTTTTGTCAAACAGGCAAAATCAGCGAATATCTAGGAATCCCCGATATAACTGAATAAAAATTTTTGAAATTACCGAAAGCTTTAGCGATGGCTACGTTCCCCAACACGGCTATAATGGGAACTAACACCACGGACGATCCTAACTGCGAGATCATATCAGTGAATTCGACGGTTCTGTTGTTGAGAATAGTTGAAAACGGTGGTGATTTGACAGTTGGTAAGCCAGGAGTAACGGTTCCGGTGAGTAAGAACGGAGAACCGGTGCTATGTCTTTCGTAATAGAACGCTATTGTCGAGCATATTAGCACGACCAAGGCGTTTCTTGATATCGATATCAGCCAGAGAATTCTGTTGACTACTTTCTGTCTGTTTGTTGGTTTGGTATCTTTGGCGTGTACTTTCAGGTCCTTCAGTTTCTGCAAAAAATGGGCAAATTAAATAATAATAATAGGTATAGATTTAAAAAAAATTCTATTCAGCACTACATATTCTCAAGTACTTTAGCTGACAATTTTTTTTTAAGATTCCTCAAAAATATGGTTGACTATTTATTCAAAAATGCTCTAATACCGCAGCTAAATTTTGCAATAAAATGATCTCATAAGGAACTTAAAATTTCATAAAAACAGGTTTCTTATATTGGTTACAAGCAGATTTTCGACATGCGGTTTGTATTCGCTACAGAAGGGCTATTATTTTCATTTATTCTTACTCTCAGAAGCATAAGTATGATGATACAGGTCCCCCCGAGAACGCAATCCTGGTACCTTGTGTCTTTAATATTTTTGGCAACTTTGGTTATAGTGTCCAGGAATCCGGACGCTTTTATCTTCAATCCTAACAAACTCTTCAACTGGGAGGTAGCGATTATCACAGACGTTGCTGATGTGAATCCAACAGTCACTGGTATTGAAATAAAATCTATAAGTACTCCTGGAAAATAAATCGATTTATTTTAACAAATTACAGAAAAGTAAATCGCGGTGATTGAGTTAAATTGGGCAAAACCTTTCTAATAAGTTCATTAAAAATTAAAAATTGTACCATTTACCTAAATGTAAGACAGCCATTATGAGTTGTACCACTCCAGAAAGGAAACATAACAGTATCGCGTAATCTTTGTTTCTTTCCACCACTTGCTGGTAAGTCATCAAGGCCATCAGAGCTGTGGGGCCTATTGTGATGTCTTTACAACTTCCAAAAATTGCGTACACAAAACATCCAACGAAGGCTGAATATAAGCCGTACTGGAACAAATATATAGTTTCACTAGAAAATTGAATAGAGGTCTTGTCTAAAAAGTGTCAGTAAAGCTAAGCGATTTTATAAAAACTCTGCAATTTCTGAAGATACAAACAACCAAATTATTGATGTAAGTAGGTGTTTAAGGCTGACTCGATTCCGCACAGTTTAGTCATGGTCCTTTTGGAGATTTGCTCCGAACGTTTCCTGTATAGATTCGGTAGACATCATCAGCAGTCGTAGTCGTAGACGATGTTTCCACTTCTCACGTTCTCGGCTAACTCGGTCAAGGTCGAATCTCCGATTGTATCGCTGATGGCGTAACCCAAGGCTCATGCAGGTTCTGGTTGGATCATCATTTTCGCTGGTTGGGCTGTTATCATATATGCTGAGCCAGAGACCCCAATAAAGGTTTGGCGCAGAGCTCGATACCAAATCCTCTGTATAGCACATTCCTTCCTGCTTCCTTGACTTAATCTCTATCTGTTTGGTGACGCGGGAATTGACGCTACTTCTAGTGGTCCCAGTGTATGATACAGTGTGCCACAGGAACATTATAGTATACACTGTAAACTCCAGAAGACGAAAGTGGATAATTATGGTCCACGGTTGAACGAGGGACCATAATTTGTGTTCTGTTTATCGATTTGGTGGTTAACGTTTCTGAAGTAGGGAAGAAACGCAGTCCCCAATATTCTTGGTGGTTGTTTCTGGTGGTCCTAGTGATGGGCAAAGATCAAGACAGAGACCATGATAAACCTTGGCCTAGCATCAATTATGCAAGATGGAGAAGAAGACTGCACGACCAAGACCGTTTCTGGTCATTAAGACTGACCCTAACTCACCAGGAACACAAACCATCAAGAATAACGGGTTCTTGGTAGACGAAACGTCCATAGCAACTCTCCAAAGATCACGATCTACAAAAGAGTCGCTTAATTCAGGAACACACAGCTGCGCAATGATTTAATATGTTACGCTAGCGCCGATCTACAAAAAGTGTCAAATGATATAATGTTGGTCATAAGTCAGGCTGCAAGTTAACCGACCCCGCTTATGTACATATTATAGAAACGAACTACGAATACCAATTTGTGTTTTGGTGGATGTGTCATGAAACGTCAGGCTTTAAATAGGAGAAAATCTTACCACTGGTTCAAGTCCCGCAAGAGTAGAATAAGCGAGAGCCTGTGGCATAACAGTCAAGCCGACTGTTATACCGGCAATCGAATCGCTGATGAATTTCTGGGAATTGTACTTCGGCCCCCATTGTAAAATCGGTATGCGTTTTACAACGACGTTTTTGATTGAGTTGAGTAGAGGCATCGTGGAAGCTGGAACAAAAAATTTCATTCAAAACACCCATTCACTGCGCGCGCATCTGTGTATGGGTGTTTAGATGCGCGCGAAATTATCATTGCATCTCTTTTCTGACGTAATATTTTGTGTAGGTGTGTCTCTTTAATTTTTGCCGAATGGGTGTATTCTTCTTTTTTTTCAAACTATCAATTATGTGCTATATATAACTGTGCTATCACTGTGCTATGTGCTGCTAATTGTGCTCTGTTATCATGTCATCATAGCTGTCAGCTGAGTATCAGATTAGCAATAGTTAAATGACGGGCAATCAGTCAGAGAAAGGAGTAAAACTTTTTTTCTTGTGCATAAAAAAAGGTAAGAAAGCGCGAAAATGGAGGGGGAAGATGTAGAACAAGGAGCCGGGGAGCAATGACTGTCATTAAAGAATCTCAATAGTTACCAAGACATTATTTTTTTCTTATACATAAAAAAAGGGAAGAGAACAGGAGAAACGGAGAGGAAGATGTAGAACAAGGGGCAGGGGAGAAATGAAGGGTGGAGAAGGGAAAGGAAAAGGGAGAGTAGAGAAGAGAGGGGTAAAATAGAGATGGATAAAATAGAAGATCTGTCTTTAAAGAATCTCAATAGTTACCAAGACATTTGTACTTGTATCTGATCATGTTTATTGATCCCTTTTGGCAGAATTAGATCCAGAGATAAAATTGTCTGAATGGATCAGACTAAAATCGGTCAAACAGAACGAAGAGATACGTAGGTAGTTCATTGTACCCAGTGTCAATAAAAACTTGAAATTGAATTAAATTAATTCAAATTAAATTTAGGGGAGTAAATGAATTTCAAATGAATTGCGGATTCATCGTTACGCCATATGACCTGTTCTTATACATACTTGACCTGATTTTTTGTAAATCTGGAAATTGAGAGATATTTAGGAGCACTTTAAAGCGAGTTAGTGTCTAGGAATGAATTAATTCATAATAAATTTCTGATTAATTTCGCGCATGATTAATTTGATAAAAAAAATCTGTAAAACAGGCCGGGCACCAATCAGGTCGTTCCACTTTATTATTTATCTACATGAGTGTATTAAATTGAAATGTTATTTTTACTCGTAGGTAAATCGTTTAAACAAAGACAACCATTTAAAATTTAAAACGATAACCGCGCTTTTTACAGAAACAGAAATTTTATCGTTATTGTCACAGGATGAACGTCAATTTGTTGCATTCATGAGGGCGATTTTTTAAATTTTGTACCCTGATATTGCTGCAAGCTCCGTGCATATGGGATGGAGCTGAAGTCAATTTTCAGTCAATCAGATCCTCAAATACGATCCAAAATCAAAACGATTTATTTATTCATAGTTTTGTTCCCAGAACAATAATTATTAAGAAAGGTCAGGCAGAGAAAAGTCCGCTAACGAAAAACCAAGAGTGAAGTAACGAAGGGAAAGTAGACAAGTAAAGTTTATTTATAGTTAAAGACAGTTTAGTAAAAACATCTTGTTGAAGAATAATGGGTGAAAAATAAAGCGTGGGTTCGAATCCCAGCTCGGCATGGTTGTTTGTGTTCGGTAATTTAACTATTCATAAAACTAAAATTTATGACTAATTAAATGAGCTCTAACTCGAAGCCAAATCATCAGAGAGGGGCGGCTATGTCTTAACTACACAGTTAAGATCGATGTTTTTTTTAAGAAGGAAGTGTTTATTATTATTATTGTTGGCTATTATTGTGTAAAATAATTATTATATGACATCCCGTAAATAAAGCTATTTATGAGAATAAAGATGGTAATCTTGCTTCACAAATTATTTATTTACACTATACAGGATGTCCCAGTACAGTAACTTTATCATTTGATAGAAAAATTAATTTTAAGGAAGAAAGTTTTCTACAACTCATGGAAAAGTTCTTATAGTTCTCAAGTTGGGGGCGTTGAGTTTTTTGGAAGAAAATTAATTTTTTTTTGATGCTCCCAAAGAAATATTATTCACTCCAGTGGTGGAGATCTGGGTGTGTTGTTAAGTTTTATTAAATAATATATTAAATAGTTTCTACTCCATCACTGACTTGAATTATGCAAATGTGACATTTTTGGTAGATTCCCGTTTTGTTTGGAAGAGAAAAGTCATCTTACGTTTTGGTTGTAGGACTTTTCAAGATATTTCACATTGTAGGAACCCATGAGAGCATTTTGTAATGCAAAATGGTTTAATAATGACACAAAAATGATTAATTTCTGCAAATACTCAATACCATTGATTTTTATGATTCATGATTTGTGCGTCCTAGAAAAACGTAGAATGACTTTTCTCCTCTAAGCAAAACCGGGAATCAACCAAAAATGTCACATTTGCATTAAAGTCGGTGGCGTAGAAATTATTTAATAAAAAAAGGTAACACACCCAGATCTCCGCCAATGAATTGAATAATGTTTCTTCGGGAGCATCCGAGGGAGCATCAAATCATGAACTTCAATTAACTCATGAAATCAAGCTCAAGAAATCCCATTGAGCCAATTTTGAAAAAAAAAAAATTCTTTCAGAAAACTCCACACTCTGCATTTCGAGAACTAGGAACTTTTTACCCAAGTCAAGTTAGCCACGCTCGCGGCCAGGGAGAGGGCTTCGACTAATTTCGAGAATGTTTTTTTTCGTTTGTTAAGTCTGTGGCCGAAAATGTGACAGGTCAGTATTATAAAATTTTTCAGACTTTTTCAGCAAATTTCCAGCAAAGATTTGTTTTTTCAGTTTTTTCAGTCCGTGACTGAAAGTGTAGCTGGCCAGTATTACAAAATTTCGGACTTCTCTGAGCCAAATTTCAGCAAAAATGAATTTTTCAGTTTTTAAATTTAGTGGCCGAACGTGTGGCTGGCATTATTATAAAATTTCAGACTTTTTCATCTAATTTTCAGCAAAAATGATTTTCTCAATTCATAAAGTTCGTGGCCGAAAGTGTGGCTGGCCATTATTAACTTCACCAAAAATGTTTTTTTTTCAGTTTAAAGTCGTGGCCAAAAGCGTGGCTGGCCGTGACTTTTCAATAATTACGATTTTTCAGTTTACGGTGGTTTTAATTGGGTGAACAAACCAAATATTTTCTATTTGAGCCATGAATAACGAAAACAAAAATTTGTTGAAAATTATTCAAAGTCCCTCCTCCTGGCCGAAAGTGTGGCTGGCCGAAGCGTATAGCTAACTTGACTTGGGTGAACTTTTCGTTGCATGTTTCATAAAACCTTTTTCCTTAAAATGACTTCTTCTATCGAATGCTGAAGTTAATCTATACAGGTACAAACTGGGACATCCTGTATAATAAAATATTAATTTATTTTTATAAAATCAATGATCTTGGTTCTGGTACTTCAGGGGCTTGTAATGAATCTAGTTCGGCTCGGCGAGAAACTTCTGAAACGGTTAACTCTCCACCAACCCGGCTTCGTACGACCACCTCTTCGCGAGTTATAAAACTGGGGAATATTGAACTGAGAAAACTGAGAGAAAAATTACCTTTTCCCTTGCTACAGAAGATATAAGAAACCGCCTGATAAATGTTCTCCATCTTCTCCCCTTTTCATCCCAAAAAAATCCAAATTGATGTCAATTCTTCATTCCGGTGGCGCATATCCATTTTTCTTCATTTTGAACGCATCCAAACAGAACGAAGGGGAAAAAATTTAAATTAATATAAGAAAAATAACGGAGGCGTCGGTACGGTTATCTAATCGGATAGACCGGTTTTTAAGCGAATAGACCGGTTTTTGATGGGGTAGACCGGTTTTTGGATAACGGCACATCAACGCGTCGCATAATTTAAACCGGTTATTGCGTGATGTATTAATTAGGCTAAATGGTTATATAAAAAAGTGGCTTTTTTGGACCTTGGCGAACCAGTTTTTTTCCGAAATGCGAATTTTTTTTTTCGGTTAAAGTTCACCAGACGAGTTTTGGAGGAATATTAAATTAATCTTAATTTATTTATTATACAAAAAAAAATCACAGAATGTAAATATTTTCTTATTTGGAGAATTTATTTTATTTTATTATTGTCTAAATTTCAGCAGTCAAATTGTCTAAATTATTGTCTTGGTCTAAATTTCAGCAGTTTCTGAGCTTTTAGTGTATTTTTTTTTAATCTTAGTTAGACAAAATATTAAAATGCACACTAAATAAATAATCCCAAAAATTACATTGGGTCAAAAATGTATTTAAAATGGATTAAAAAAAAGAATTTATAAAAAATGGGGGGTATATTTTTCATGTTTCTTCTTCCCAATTTATTGCTAAAAGGAAACGGATATTTCTTAATGGACCGAATAAGAGTCAATTCCTCGGCATCTTTAACCATCTAGAGACAAAGTTATGCCAAAATTTCATCCAATTAAAACAGTTCTTTGAATTATTTATTCATACTTATGCTTGAACAAAATAAACATAAACATACACTTTTTTTATTAGATATTATTGCATTTCCGTTAATAATATAATGACTTATTATTATTAAATTAAGAGAAGTGCAACAATTATTACAAGCTAACAAATAGACCTTAATCGATCAAAAATGATCGATGAAATCTCTCAATTAAATTCAATTGACTCCGAGCAGATCACTGACGCAAGAGGCCAATATTTACTCACCAACAATAACAACAAACTCCAGGAAGAAGTCTCGGAATTTAAATTAGAAATTATCCACGAAATTGGAACCGTCTAATTAATCGCTTCACCTCTAATCGCACTTTCGACCGATTGATAAATTTGTTGTGGTACCTACCTACCGGTACTAGTTTGTTAGGTACCTAAATTCTAGACTGGGTAACATAAATTCGGTCAGGTCGGATCGGAACAACTGCTGCGGAAAGTGTACCTCGATGTCGGAATGTCTCTCGGATACTAAAACATTGCCGCTACTGCTAACATCACAAACATACTACGATACTACGAACCATGTGCTTTCTAGTTTCTTGAGCGATTATTTCCCCTCTTTCTTGATCTGTTTTTCTCTCGTTAATTTTTCCTAAGCATTCAAAGAAAATTGATCATGGGAATGAGTCACGATCCAGTAGGGTACACGCATCATGGGTTTAAGTTTTTAGGCAATAAGCAATAATGAAAAAAGTGATTTTTCCCATTGTAACTCTTTTTTTTTCTTTGGTAATTCAAAACTGGAGCATCAAATAAAATCTGTTTCTTCAAAATAATTTTTTTTAAAGAAAAATGAAAATGAAAGAAAGATGAAAGAAAGAGAAAAAATAACGACTTGAAAAATTATAAACGGTTTTCTAAGACCTCTTCGACGATCCCCCTTTCTCCCACACACACACACACAATGAAATGCGCACTTATTTTTCATTTCATCCCTCATATGCATGGAAATTTACCTACCCATAAATTACTTTTTTCGTTATTTAATTTTGAAAAATGAGAAATTTTTTCCCATTATTTCAGAATCAATTTTTCTAAGACTACAATTTTCTGCAGTGAGCGTCATTATTTTGATGAAATTAAGTTGACTGAAACACCAGAACTATAATTTTTTTTAGTCCCCAACACTGCATGAGGACGTTGGTTTATTGTGTCCTTTCACATTTACAAACTGCTTGGTTAATCAAAAAGTTCCCTTGACAAGGTTCAACAATCAATTAACCAAGGTTTTCCCTTCCTGGAAATTTCTGCATGGGACCCACCCCATCCATAGCAGAAATGGAGTAGCAACAGAGGCCATGAGAAAGCAGCAAGAGCGGATACCTGTACCTAGAAGATGAAAGATGGAATTTAACATGAGCAATGAAGGAAGATGATAACACAGACACAGTCGAGATTCGAGATGTGAGGGAGTGGTAAAAAGAAAACATGGACGGACAGACTACCACTTAAAGCAAGTTTTCACTAGTAATGACAATTTTATGAAATATGCAACTGGAATTGGAAAAAAGACAAGCATCCGAGGAGTGAGAAGAACTGAGAGAACTACGAAATAAACCCAGAGTTTTTTCTAGGAACAGAACTGAAGCCCGAAAATTTGATAGACACCATGCTGAAACATAGTGAAAACTGGAAATAACATATTTGCAGGAAAAATAAGGAAGGAAAAGGAAACAGAGGAAAAAGAAAGAGAAAATTTATAATTGAATCATGAACACACTTTATGATAAGAAAGAAATGAGACAATAAGCTATACTCCCCTTGAGGAGAATACAAATTATAAAGCATAAAGCGTGTAAGAACTAAAAATAAGAGCCTTTTAGGCCGGTTGGAGTCAGGCACTACCCTGGGAGAGTAGAGTAGAATCACCCCGCAAGGGTCCAAGATAGATCTCCCCTATCCTTGGAACAAAAATCTGTAGCCGAGTGATCCCAGTAGTGCACGAGCAGTTATATCATCTTCTTCGTTGCAGAGACTACATTCTTCTCTTTAGGTATCATTTCTTACGTTCACCTACTATCACCGTTCTGTTCTCTCGCAATACTTTAAAAGGTTCTTTCCTCATTGACTTTTCATGTTTATTATTGAGATATGGCCCTATATTGGACTTTCTCCCATTGAGCCACTGAGCCACATACCATAAACTGGAAAAGTTTCTTGGGATGCCAAGCACTGGTTCGAGCCAAGTGAAAATTTCTGCAACATCTCTTCTGACTATAGTTGATCCGCAGCCTCCATTACCAGCTACCTCTCGAAGACTATGGTACCCAAGCAGGGGTCACCTTTCTGATGTTTCACCTTTCACCTAATCTAACTAGATCAATATGAGGTCTTGCAAGCATTTCCAGATCAACGTTTATCTCATTTTACCCATGTAAGGGCTTTAATGCTAGCCCGACTATCGAAGAGGATGTAGATTTTCTTACCATTGTAATTTCTTCTAATATCTCCTCAACATAAATTACGTTTATTTAACCTTGACCATATTTCCCCAATGACACATATAGTATAATGGTACTCCTAATGGATGCCCTATCCGCACGAGCTCTCGCTATCTTTAAGCCATCTTTGTACCAGAGCAGCTCAGGTGTTTCATTTACTGCCATTTTACCCAGTCAATTGAGACATTGAAGAAATTGTATCCTAGGACTTACACCAAACAGATCACCTTTCCAAGACTTCATTGATGACTTGATATTAATATCAAACCGGTCAAATATGGTCTCCATTGCTTGTTGATGCAATGTTAAGGTTTATAGTCAGTAATGTCAAAGAATGCGAGCCTTGGTACTCATTGAAGTTTCACAGTGTCTTCTCTCCGATTAACATTAGGACACTAGACCAGATAGTCATATATCAAATTAATATGAGTCTAGCCAGAGCATTATAAAACCATTGTACCATGCATGTACCTATCACTTTTCTTTTGTCTATGATCTTATAATGCAGGTGCAGGTTCCAGGTCAGTTTTGCATCTAGTTATGGCTTACATGCAGTTGTTTATTGAAGAAGATAAGTAGATTTACCTCTTCCATCATTTTTCTCTTATTTGCGAAGAGAAGCGAATCTGTTTTTGTGAGATTCGTTCACATTTCAGCCAGGCACCATTCCTCCACAATGAGCCCTTTGCTTGAGTTGTTTCAGCATAATCAACGCGTTGATAATGATTTTGGTTTCAATCAAAGGGCCAAGTTTTGGAGACAGTCACTCAAGTACTAACGACACTCTACTGGTGCCAACATTGACCATAGAGCTCGTATCATCCGATTAATGAAAAGCCTAAGTTTGGATTTTGGTCCCTCTTCTATTAAACTCAAAATGGGCTCAGTCACTTTCTGTTGAAAACCATATTTCAACTTCAAGTGGTATTTTGTATACTTTCGCTCCGTTTCTACCAAAGTAGCTCATCCCCTCCATCCAGCATAAAAAAAGGAGTTAGTCCTCCACTCCTCCCTCATCGTCATGCAGTTGATTTATGAAAATATAGTCTACATAGTAGTCAAGATCGTCAAGGAAGTAGTCCCCTCGCTTTTGAGATCTTCCAGGACACTCCTAATGAATTAAAATTACTTTTTGTCTCCAGAAGTCTGATCGATACGCTAACTAGGACTTCTGTTAGTCAATTGGTAAAATGGGCAAGAATTTTGTTGGTCTATGGGTGCAGTGGGTGTAGCGATTAAGTATAAATGTAAGCTTTCTGAGGACAACATTTTAATATGATTAATTGCAGCATGAAGTAGGAGAACAAGCTTCGCTGAAGGGAAAGTTACAATTACAACCAGGTGTTATTCTGGATGATTCCCTGAACTGAGAAGGAAATAATGCCTATAGTAGGATTAACTTTAAAAAGTCAGATGTGACGTCTTACTAACCGTCCGAATTAATATTTTTAATTTCACCAGAAAATGTCAAACAGTTAATTGTCAAGTTGTGAACGAGCGTAATTATTGAAGGAATCATTCAAAAAATGAATTGAGCCGCTTACGTCAGTTTGAGAGCCACTGACAACTACATAAAATTTATTCACGTAATGACATTCTATCCTCTGTGTTGTGCATTTAATTCTCATTCAAAACCAATGTTGACGTATACTTATTTATGCGGGATGGAGTGTTTAGACAAACTGGACAGTTACTATAAAAACACGTACATGAAACAAAATAAATCGAACTATCAAAAGGATGTGTATTCTTAATCGATACGTATGACTTTTTAGACTTTATTGGACTATACTACTGTATGTATACAGACTGTCCCAGCTCATTCGAGTCGGTCTCTGTGGGCCAAACAATGGAAAAAAAAATTGCAAAAAGTACAGAATCGCAATGGTCATAATTTAAAATTATTTTGGACTATACAGAGTGTCCCAAATGAGCGTGGCATATCAAAGTTATGTTTTTTTAATGGAATGCTCTTATATTATTGCATTTTTAGATAGTCTGAGAAGAAAAAATAACATTTATTGTTTTTACAGGTGGTATTTGAACTGAGGGTTATAAACAAGTGAAAATCGCAATTTTCAAAGTTCAAGGCGCTGCAGAACAAAAACGGCTCAAGGTAGAGGCTTACATGTCCCTATTTTGAGTTTTCATGTTATCCTATGATGTAGATGAAATATTTATACAGGGTGATAAAAAATCTGAAATAATCTTAGTAAAACATAAAAAGTTAAAATAGGGACAAGTAAGCCATTTGTCTCTATCTTGGCCGTTTTGGTTGCCTTGAACATCGAAAATTGCGATCTTCATTTGTTTATAACTGACAAACTTCTGAATTTAAACACCAACAACTGTAAAAACTAATCTTATTTTTCCTTCTCAGACAATCTAAAAATGCAATAACAAATAAGCATTCAATTAAAAAAAAAAACATAACTTTGATATGCTACTCTCATATGGGACACTCTGTAAAGTCCAAAATAATTTTAAATTATGGCCATTGTGATCCTGTACTTGGGTACTTGAATTTGCATTTTCTTAAATCAATCAGAGGCCCACAGAGATCGACTCGAATTAGCTGGGACACCTATATATTTTGTTACCTGCATATGTAACGCTGGTGTTGAAATATGCATAAATAAATAAATAAAAAATAAAAACAAAAAAAATAGGAAAATGTAAAGCAGCCAAGGATGAAACAGTCAAGGTCGAGCAATTAAAGACATAAAATATGACAGAAATGTTAAAAAATTAATTATAAAAAAATGTAGCTCCTTAATCGGGCCATTAAATTTCAAAATTCTCCTCAATTTTGATAAGTTCATAGCCGTTCAGTCATAAAATTCCACTAACAATATAATCGCCACTTATTGTACCAATTCAAACAATAGACAAAACGATCTTCGATTAAAAAACATAAATACATAAATCTGTGGTTAAGACTTTTTATGCAAAACCTATTTACGGTGAATTATTACCACAAATTCATTTATTAAAATCATTAATAATAAAAAAAATTTAATCGCGGAACGAGGTCATTGTTAATGACCGAAGCAAAATAAATACTGTAGTTCTGTACTTATTTAGTTCGTAGTTTTTTTTTTATCCTTATCAGCTGCACATTTGTTGTGACTTGTGACGTTCGTTATTATAATGCGACCTTAACATTGAATACATTTATTTACCTCCTTATTTACTATTTTAAATTTAATTTTTATCATATCTGCTAATTATATGTTAATTATATGGATATGTTTTCTTAAAATTTGCCTTATAATGGTATATTTATTATAAAAGCTTCAAGAATTCATGTTTGAAGAGATCTTCAAGTTAGCAGAGTAACTGTAACGATCAATAATTTTATGAATTGATAATTAGAGGCCAATTAAAGGCTAATTGGGCGCCGTAGTCTTAGTACCAAATTAAATGCTCACACAGTTTCTTTTTTTCTTAAATTTCTTATCAACCACCAGCTTACATAAAAGTTTAAAAGTTAGTACGTAGAGCTAAAAAACAATTTCCAAAATCTAACACGTTCATCTTAATTAAAGACTTATTAAAGGCTACAAGAAAAAACAATTGACCATGAAAATTCTGGGATCTAGTTGGCTTTGAATTTTTTTGCTTTGAATGCTTTGGACGACTCATGGAAGTTTTTTCAGAGTATATTTCAGTAATGGCTGAATTTTTCAAAAATTTAGTTCGCGATCCTTATAATAAGCATCAAATTGTGTCCAATTTTGCCTGGTTAACAGACTCTGTAATGTATGGCAAAATAAAAAAGTTGCCCATATTTGGAGATATATTTTGGGAACCCTGTATACAGGGTGAATCAGATAAAGAGGACCTACAAATAATCGGGACCTTAAAAAAAAGTTTCTATGAACGATAAAAGGTCTAACTTTTAAGCTATACGGGGTGCTAAATTTAAAGAAAAAAATTGTTTTTTTACAAATTAAGTTCTTCGATCGTTTCATAATTTTTTAAGTACGGAACCTACTTAAATAAAACCATAAAAAATATTGATACTTGAAAATTAGGTAGATACTTAGGTAGCTTATTAAATATGTATTGCGAAAAAATTCATGGACAGATTATCGAGTAGGTTATTAAGTAAAAAATATAAAAAAAATATGGCCAATTGAGTAGGTACTACTTACAGGGTGCACCATATATCCTTCTCTATATTGCTATCTCCTGAACTCTAACAGATACAGGGTCGGTTAAATTAGAGAAAAGATGCGCAATTTTGTGGCCATCTCGAATCCGTCAAGGAATACAAAATATCTGTGACCATTCCTGAAATATCCTGAAAAAAACTGAAAAATCGAGATTTCTTATTTTTGGAATATCTTTTTTAATATTGGAAATTAATAAATAATTTTTTGTAGGCTTACATAAGGCGTTATGAGCTATTCATCTGATGTTTCAAAAATTTTCAAGGCCTACTAGATCCAAGATAATAGAAACCAAAAATTAATAAACTTAAAAAAAAATTAAATTTTTATTCTTCTGTAAAAACCTAAAAAAATCATCGAAATACCTCAACATTGTTCAAATTACGCCGAAATAGTGCGCTTGCCTTATGGTTTTTTATTTATCTATTAAATTCGGTCTAGAAAGTTGTATTTTTTGTAAAGAAAAAAGAAGAATAAAAAATTTTAAATTTATTTTTTGAAGTTTAACAATTTTTGGTTTCAATTTTTTTCATACCGAACGACATAAAAACACAATATGACGGCCATATAAGAAAAACAAAAGTTGACCAAGAAAACTCTGGGATCTAGTCGGCCTTGAAAATTTTTGAAACGTCAGATGAGTATTAATTTCCAATACATAATAAAAAAGATATGGAAAAAATAAGGAATCTCGATTTTTCAGTTTTTTCAGGATATTTCAGGAACGGTCACAGATATCTTGTAAGTGTTGACTGATTCGAGATGGCCACAAAATTTCGAATCTTTGGCCTAGTTTAACCGACCCTGTATCTCTTAGCGTTCAGGAGATAGCAATATAGGATATAGGGTGCACCCTGGATTGAGTAATTTATTGGCCATCTCGAAAAATAACTTTTAAAAAAAATCGGTTGAGAAAATAATAAAACCCTAGGTATCTGTTAAAAGATGAAAGAGGATTGAAAAAAAATTATACAGGGTGGTTAACAATTCGATGTTCACCATTGGGATCTCGGAAACGATAACCGGTAAATGATACAGCAGAGTGGGTTAAATTAGAGAAGTTATTAGAAGAAATTAGAACGGTAAAGTTGCGCTATTTTATGCTTATTAAGAATCTGAAACAAAATTTATGAAAACTTCATCAGGCTGAAATATCCTGAAAAAACTGAAAAACAGAGATTTCTTATTTTGGTCATATCATTTTTATTATTGAAAATTAGAGAGTTTTCATAGTCAACTTTTGTTTTTCTTATGGTCATATTGTTTTTTATGTCGTTCTCGGTATAAAAAATCAAGGAAACCAAAAATCTATGTCGTTAAAAAAATATAAAAAAAATTATATTCTTCTTTTTCGAAAAAAAAACTTCCTCTAACCGAATGTTATAAAATATTACAAGGCAATCAATGTTCCATCGCAACGACATATCGAAGTCATTCAGTGAAATAGTTTTCTTATTTTTTTATCGTAAAAAGAAGAATTTTTTGAGTAATTTTTTTGAATATGATGGTATTTTTGTTTTTGTTTTTTTATTTTTTAATACGAATGACAAGGAAAAACAATATGGCGGCCATGAGAAAAACAAAAATTGACTATATACAGGGTGGTCCAGATTTTCTGGGCTTGTTCTTACCTTTTTTATTAAATTAATGTCTACACTACGCCACTGACTTTAATGCAAATTGGTTATTTATGGTAGATACCTTGTTTTGCTTATGGATTGAAGATTTTTCATCGGAAGTATGAAATCATGTACCGGGTGGGCATTTAAGAATGAACAGCGGCCATATCTTGGGAAATATTGATCCTACAGTTTCAAAATGAAAATTTTCCTGACATAAGTGACTATGCGAAATGCAATGAAAATATTTTCAAGATGGTCGCACTTCCGGAAATACCGGAAGTTGACACCTACTTCGTTATTTTAACGGGGACACCCAGTAAAATATTATATTTTTTAAATGTCTGAAGAAATCGAATACAGGTGGTTTTCACCACAGGAATTTAGATTGAGCGGTTTCTGAGTTATAAACAAGTGAAAATCGCAATTTTCCAACTTCAAAGCAGTGTAGAACTAGAACGGCTCAATATATCTAAAAACGGCTTACATGTCCCTATCTTAACTTTTTACAAGGTATTATATTATGTAGTTTAGATTTTTCTACAGGGTGATGAAAAATCTGGTAATTTTAATCACCCTGTATAAAAATTCAAACCAGGAAAATTTTCATTTTGAAACTGTAGGATCAATATTTCCCAAGATATGGCCGCTGTTCATTCTTAAATGCCCACCCGGTATATATACCGTGTGTCCCCGGATAGGTGAAACGACTCTTATAAAAGGCAAAAATGTTTTGATTTTAATTTTAATTTTTTGGGGTTCAGCCCTGCTTGGCTAAAGAATAATTTCTAACAAAATTTTAGTTTTGAAAAATCAAGCATGCCTTGGAAATTTTCAAGAAACCGGTTTTTCTGTTGAGTAAAGTGCCTTTTATGTGGCAAATACGACAAAATGTTATTTGAAAAATTTGTTCAGAATCAACATTTAGGTCTTTATACCAAATTTCAAAATCATAGGCCAACTTTGATCTTTTACATTTACTTTAATTTTTATTTCACAAATCAAAGAATTTCATTTGTAACAAAGACTTATATTGACAAATTGCTATTGCTATGGGTACAATTTGGTTTTTCCATGGCAGTCATTGTTACAAAATGAAATTCTTTGATTTGTAAAAATAAAACATAAATATAAATGAAAAAAATTAAAGTTGACCTATGATTTTGAAATTTGGTATAGGGACCTAAATGTTGATTCTGCATGAACAACTTTTTCAAATAACATTTTGTCGTATTTGCCTTGCCACATAAAAGGCACTTTACTCAACAGAAAACCGGTTTCTTGGAAATTTCCAAGACATGCTTGATTTTTCAAAACTAAAATTTTTAGTTAGAAATTATTCTTTAGCCAAGCAGGGCTGAACCCCAAAAAATTAAAATTAAAATCAAAAAATTTTTGCCTTTTATAAGAGTCGTTTCACCTATCCGGGGACACACGGTATACTTCAATTAGCACAACTACTGTTCAAAATTTCAAATTATTCCAATCAGCATTTTTTTTAATATTCTCAAAAAACTGGAATTTTTTAAAAACTTTAACACCCTGTATCTCGAAAACTAAAGCTCTGACGACCTATGTTTAATAAAATTTTTATGTTTTAAATTACTTGAGGAATTACACCATGTGCATTTTCGCAGATAAAATCTGGACCACCCTGTATACATATGGAAACGGCGGGATCTAGCAGTGGGCTTTGAAAACTTCTGAAATGTCAGATGGATTGCTCTTGACGACTTCTGCATCTAATCCTACAAAAAACAATTTATTCATTTTTTCGATTTTTTCGAGAAAAAAACTAGATTTTTCAGTATTTTCAAGATATTTCAGGAAACGACTGAAATATCCATAAATTGTCTTTCAGATTCTTAATTAAGCATAAAATTGGCTAATTTCTCCAAATTTAATAACTGACCCTGTATCTTTTACCGTTTGCGAGATCCCAATAATTGTGGGCATCGAATTATTGTCAACCACCCCCTGTATAATCATAAAAATTTTAAATGGTCATCGCACCTTAAAATATTTCCCTGTCCTCCTGATTAACTCACCCTGTTAAGCAATAAATATATATAGACAACCTGTAGAGCAAAATTCAAAAATAATCAACAAAAATTGAAAATAGGTTTTTGATGTAAGTAATGACACATTATTTGATTCCATAACCTTACTCTAAATATTTTTTTTTAATAATTTTATTGATCACACCCTGTATAATAATAACAGTATTAAGATCAATTTCCCGGGGCTTGTAACGCATGCGTACAATACAATATTAAATGTGGACATAGCAAAATAAATGTAAATAAATATTCGGGGAAATTTAAATAAATAAATAAATAATCACTTACCAGAAAAATACTGCTTTCACTTTCAGTAGGTATAGGTATTTAATTGAACCTCTTCTAAACATACAGCAGCGGTTACACCTTCAATTATTATTATTATGTTGATTTAATATGAGTTTAATTAAGCTTTTCTTTAATTAACTCCAGAGCGGATACATAAGTTACTGAATACCTTGAGTTCGACGGATCGATGCATACAATAGGTAGAGGTAACATTAATTAAAATTTATCACAAAAGTTTATTTTTCACTGACGATTTACAATAATTAAATTAATGATACGTCTCATATTATCAATTACGTACCTATTTATAATAAAAACTAAGATAAAAAAATTATTTACAAAAATACTGAGAGTTTTCTAGTCTTCATTTTCATTATCACATCACACATTCATTATCATGGTAGGATCTTTATCTTTATTTGCCGGATCGGGATTATTACCAGACACGGTTTTTCCGTTACACATCGTTGACAAAGGAATCGTGTAGCACACGGAGGGTCGTTCACGTCTCTCTGTAACAATTTAATTCATCGATCTCAGTAATAATTACAAAAGTAGTGAAAATTTAATGAAATTAGTAATTTATTAACAACAGAAAGCAATATTTAAACGACATGATGACATTCCCCAAAACCGCACAATATCGATTCATTCATTCGTGTATTGTAAACATTGGTTCTAATAAATGTCACTTGTCAGAGAGTCTTCTTTTTACATTTTCGCGTATCTTTGTCCTGATCAATTATGACAGACAGGTATAAACATACAATAGGTTACTTACGGAGCTTGAGTTTGCGCCTTAAGCCAATTCATCCATTTCGCCTGTATCAAAATTTTATCCAAGGATAAGTTTTTATAGTTAAAAACCATTTCTTGTGTAGTTATTTGTAGTGCCATTTTATGGTGAATATAGACTAAGAAAAACTTTTACAAACTTTTACAATTGCCACTTATGGTAAAATTTTGACATCTATACTAAATTTAATTTTTTAATAACATTAGTTGCTTTCAAAGCCGACAGGCTGGCAGCAAACCGAAAGTAAGCATCACTGTATTTATAAATTTATCAGGATGTAGCACTTTGTTTTGATAATTGACAATAAACAGTAGTTACAGCAACACAATCAGTTTTTGCTCGTTCAGTAAACACACCTTGACTGTTGCTGTAACGACTGATTGCTGTCGACTCAGCAGGCTGACGGCTCTGAACGCAACCAATCAGTTAATGTGTACATGTGACGTCATGTGGTGAGTTTCCCTTTAAATATAGCTTTTAATTATACTTATCAATTATCATGTTTCTTTAATAATAATATTCTAATAATAAAACTTTTTTCCGCTTCTTATAAAACCCTTTTTCGATTCACAGCAATGTTATTGATAAATGGTTGCATTCCGGAAACAAAAACTCAATTGATAGCAATAAAATACCATAACAGTTTCTATAGTTCAAGAACTTTGTGGCGTCTTAATAATGATTATTAGCTTCATTAAATTTTAATTACTTTTACTCATGTTTACAGGTTCATGTTGAACTTGTCAATTTTGACAGCTTTTAAAATGCCCACAACTCTTTTTCATGTCTACTTTTGCGTTCAACTGCGTATTTCAAGTTCAGACTTGTAACCATTGGGACTTGGGAAATTATTTATATAAACTTACCTTTTAAAATATACAAAAGTTCTGCTTCAGTTTCCACGTATAAGGCGTCGTCCTTACAAATTCTCCTAATTACTTTTTGAAGTGACTCTTTGGGTCTATAAAACACCACATTCTTATCCATTCTACTCAGATCTGATATCAAAGAGGACATACACTAAAATAAAATAAAAAAATCAAATAAATAAATAACAAAATAACCAATATTTTTAAGTAAGTACGTCATCAAACAACCGCATGCAGTTTAGGGAGATTCTAGGCAGATGTGGCAACATCGCATCAAAATTGTTACTGTCAAAGGGATTTGAATAAAAGTTTATTCAACTTTTTAGGTGAGTCCAAAACAAAGCAGGAGAGAAGCTTGCTGAACAGGGAAGAGACCCGTAATGGCTTACATGCCATATTGCCATAGCTGCTAAAAGTAGGTACACCGTCATTATGCCACTAGTGATTCTTAATTAGAGGCAATTGTAATTTATCAGTATCACTTCATTCTTGATCGTTCATTGAAAAAAGCAAATTGCTACTTCAATCAATGACAAAATATGGAGCTAACAAAATGAATGTTTTAGGATATCTGCATTACCGACACTGACGTAGTAAGCGGCAGTGTCGGTAATACAGGTACCCTAAAATGATTTGTGGTCGATCTCCTGATACTTTCATTAGAGCAGCAGTTGAATGACTGTTGAATTGTAATCATTTTATTACTGTCTAATTTGACAACAGAATTATTGATACAATTTGACAATCATACAACAAAAAAATTAGTTCTTTTGTAATTATTATATTACTTTGGCAGCAGTGAAGTCAATCTTCCTCATTCTGTAGCAGTCAAACACGACATATTTATAAGTATCTTCCATTTTTAAATTACATTCTTTCATGATTTTATCTCTCATGTATTCAGCAGATGGAAAGAGAGTCGTCGCTAAGGGGGTTACTTTGATGTAATGGGTATTATTCTGGTTATTCTCCACCTGAAATAAAACACCAATCAATTGGAATGGCATCTAGGGACACTGCCGTCTTGGACATTAAAAGAGGCCTGCGCGGTTGCGCATTAGGTATAACGTTCCATGGACTTGCTAAGAATAGCCTGCATGATAGCATTCGCAGCATGCCTCTTGCAGTTTCCAAAGAGACAGTGTCGTAAGGCGCTTTTTAAGAGATGTTTGAAAAAAAATCAACCTTACCATATTCTTCTCGATCAAGACTTTCGGACGGGCGTTGTAATATAAAAGAAGAATTACGTCGACGGTCACTCCTACGAGAATACCTATTTCAATCCCAATAAAAAGGCAGGAGATGAGCGTCACGGTGAAAGGAATAAAATCCATTTCTGGAAAAAAAAAATATACAAAATCACTCTGATATATTACTGATATTGTTACGAGAACGTGTTAGAAATCAAGAACGACGAAATGTGTAGAACGGTGTACTACACATTTACACTGTACTAAAGTGAGGCCTGTACCCTGTACCTCTAGTGGCGGCCATTTTTTAAGAGGGCAAATAGGAACGGTAACATAGGAAAAAACTACAATGAATATTATTGAGGATCCTAGCTACTCTGCTTTAAAAGATGATAGTTTGCTTGGAAACTTTATAGTATCCTAGGAAACTTGTCATTTTCCAACGAAACTGTATTTTTGAAAGGATGTAGTTTATTTTATAAGGAAGTATTGTTGAAATATTCTTTACGCGTATTTTCGACAGGTTTTGTGGGAACGTGCACCGTTTAAATCGAGCTAAATTTCAACTCCCCCCGGTTTTATCCCCTCATATTATCCGTCTGTGCGCGCTGCGTCCCGTGACTCTAAGAAATACACTATAACCTCCATTTTTCATTGTGGAGGGGTTAAAATTTGGCTCGATTAAAACGGCGCACGGTCCCATGAAGCTTATTAAAGATAAGCGGAATCCGTTACTAGGAAGCATTATATTTTTTCGTGAATTTCTGTTTTTTTTTCGGGAATAGCCTAGGAAACATTAGAAAATACGAAATACAAACTTCGCTGTTTTTTGCACCATATACCACCTATTTGGATTTTTCTCGGTGAGGGTATGACGTTGGCACAGTTATTAAGAAGATGCGAACGTCTATATCCGCCAAAAATATATGGACAACATACCTATTTTCCAGAGACACTTGCCCTTCTAAAAAATGGCGGCCGCTTGACCTTGGGACTTCAAGTGTCAGCGATTAGTTCATCATTTCTTAGTTACATACAAACATCCCTGGTCTAGAAAAGTCTGAAGGTTTTGATGGAATGGAACATAAATTTTCCAGAAATGTCTCTAGACGTTCTAGAATGTCAGCAGTCAAGATATAAGGTGCGCGTTCGGCAGGCGTGGCCATCAGTGTATGGTTTCATGTATACATATATGTCAAGTCTTATGTTATATTATGAAAGGTAACTCTACCCTCTACCTACTTATATTTGTCATGTAAAAAGAATACAGAATAAAAAAAAACTGATCCAATTTTTACGTACTGTTAGTTTTCCAGATCACTTGAGTGAGTTCAACTTCGATCATAAATAAAACAGCGCAAATTACCACAGCGGACAGAGTTGGTTTGGGTATGTAAGAGAAATAGGGCGTCAGAAATGTTAACGATAAGATGACCATTGTACCTGAAAAAATGGTATAAATATTTTTCTTTATTAAATGGAAACTTAATCTTACTTGTATAAATGCCAGCAACTGGAGTTCTAACGCCGCTTGCATTACTGACAGCAGCTCGAGAAAATGATGCGTTTATGGGGTAAGAACCGAAAAATGATCCAACAACATTACACATCCCTATCGCTACCATTTCTTGTGAAGCATCGATTACCTTTCCATTAGCTAAACAGGAGTCAAAAGTTATAGGAAATATACTGCATGCATATCTTCTAAAGGTAATAATACACACCGAAAGCTTTTGATATAGCAACATTAGCGAGAATGGCGATGAATGGTATAACGAATATACCAGCACCAAGTTCCATAACGATCGTAGTAAAAGCTATGGTGGTACCATTATTTACCATTTCAAATTTAGGCAAGTCAACCGTCGGCAGTCCAGTCTCCACAGTCGCTGAAAAATGATCGCAAAATAATAACCGAGTAACATTATACACTTATGGTACACTTACACGTTTGAGAAAATAAGTCCAAATTATTACTCCTCAAAACCGCCACCATCACCGACGGCAGAAGCACCACCAGAGCATTCCGTGCAACCGACAGAAACCATAGGAACTTCCTCCATTTAGCCTTGGCGGTTGATATGTCCACTTTGGTTTCATCTTTCTTCAATGGGGGCTCTCCAAAGTCTTTCAATTTCTATAAATAACAACGATTAGGTCATATTTATTACACCAGCAACGAAATACATACCCTTAGACCAAGAAGAACGAAGCAACAAATTAATCCTAGTATTGCGTCGAATACTTTCGTCTCATTAATGTGTTCGAAAACATTTTTCCAAACGCTGGTAAAAGAATCAGCTTTAAACTTAAGTCCTAGGAGATTTTTTACTTGAGACGTGGCGATTGTTATGGCACCGGCAGACGTGAACGCCGCCACTACTGGAGTTGATACGAAATCGACAAGGAATCCTGCAAGCAACAACAATAAGCACAATAAGAAAGCTTAGTTATGACAAATCATCTTACCAAGCTGTAGAATACCGCAAAGAAGTTGTATGATTCCAGCGAAAAAGCAGAGCAGAATGGCGGCATTGGCGCTGGGGAAACTGACGTCATGGGTGTATGTGTAAGTCAGGAGAGACAGCAGAGCTGTGGGGGCGATGTTGAGCTCGGCAACGGTACCGAATATGAGGTAAACTACCCCACCAACTAATGAAGAGTATAAACCATACTGGAAAAATAAATTGGCATAAAATTTCAACATTTTTGATAACAAATTCAGGAAAAATGTAGAGGCAGGGCTCTAGATTAACAGCCTTCTAAGAGCAACTGACGAAGGTTGAGTATCTCATGATGGTGAGTAGATATAATAGATTTAAAGTGTCTCAAACCTGTTAACGTAGATATACCACAGACTCCATAATTATGGAATTCCCGATTATTCAAAAAATTGGGCACTGTTCAAATTTGGTCTTCATGGATTCACGGAACCGCTGAGGCAGAAGCAATCTTCAAAGAATGAGTGAGCTTAATGAAGATTTGACGTTATTTATTAGTAAAATAAAAAGAAGAGACGCCACCATAGATACTTGCGGTATAGCACCAGCTTCAGAAGTAACCTTGAGACTGTTGGAAGTAAGTAAGGACATTGTATCATTGTATCAATGGATTTCCCAAAAAATCACAACAAAACGGAAACACAGAAAATTTTGGGTGACCAAAAAAAATTTCATGTTTTTCTAGCTTTTCTCCGCATGTTACGCTGTAGAAAAAATTTTAATGCAATTCTGCACAATTCGAGATTATTATTTTCCTGACCCAGTAACTGTCACAGTTCGACAAGACTTCGTGTATTTTGGTGGCGGTTTTTCAGATAAAGTGAGTGAAGTGCCACTTCAACCATTTCTAGATAATTATTTGTTTTTTAAAAGATCCCATGCATGAGTTACAAAAAAATACTATAGTAAGTGCCATAGTTATAATGCAGCAGTGCTCTTATGGCGCTCATAGTTGCCGCTTTTGTCGTACTTCTGGGAAGCAGACGTCCACGAGCGTACGCTCTTCATTTTGAAAATGATTTAATTCGTTGCACTTCTGTAACATTTTGTACCTCCGCAGACTGCTCTATTATCATTGATCTCGTTCATAAGTGAGGATTGCACAACATGGAACAGCACAGTAGACTTTATAACTTCATACATTAATATTACAATATTCAGATATTAATTAATTATTATATTCTTTTGAATCCGTCAAAGTTTATTATATTCTTCTTTTTCAAATTAATATCCATTTTATGAACAAAATTGTTTCGATTATTTAGTTAGTCAGAACATATTCGTAGGTGTAGGTATGGTATAATACATACTTATATTGATAATAATAATTAAGTATAAGTATGACTTACTATTTATACTATGAATGCAAATGCTATGATGCGGTATTTGTCATTCCTTCTACAATTTCTTGCGAGAACACATTTCTTAAAGATCTACATTTACTTACTCTACAGAATAATTAGGTAGATGCGGAATTTGAATTTTCAACTGACATATACTCTGTTGTAGTGGCAATAATTGACGTTGCGTTGGTAAACAAACATTGATAATTAAGTAAATAATAAAACTGTCATAAAATAATTCACGAAGTTATATTTATTTTTGTATTATTTCTTGAATACTTTAATATTGATACTCAAAATCGCTGTCCGTTATTCGTGTTCTGCACTTAAGCTAAAAACCTTTCTCGGAGACAGTGCGAAAACGAAATATTCTTGGACCGCAACAACAAGTTCTCAGTTCAACAGCAAATACCTAGGCTCCAAGCTAATACGAGTGTTGATGTATATTTAATTTAATATTTTGAAATATTTAATTTGAATCAGTACTTAAATTGAATTAAGACTGAAAAAGCACATGTTAACAGACTCATTGGTAACATCCCCCTGAGAAGAAGGATAAAGTAAGTACTTGACCTAAGTCCCCTGATGAAAAGAAGTAATTTGCAAGTGATAGGCACTACGTGAAGATAGAAGATTACATTATTGCCGTATACGGTCAAAGGAGAATCTTATACATAACTGGCAAAAATACTGAGACATCTACTCGAAGTTGTTTTTTCTAAAAGTGTTAATGAATATATAAAATGCAAAGGCAGTATACCTGCCTATCTATCAAATAATCGTCACTTCCCAAATAGGGAAGCCTTGATAAATAAAGTCATCAATAAAGTAGCAAGAAATAAAATTTTATCAACAAGCACTACGATTTTCATTTTACCTACCTCTGTAAATAAGGAATGTGTTTAAATAATATTTTTATAATGTAAAAGCAATAGCCACAAGCATTGCAATATGCAGTCTATACGTTATACAAACATCAAAAATTATTACTTTTTGACATTTCAACAGAACCTCAATTATTTTTGTCTAGAAATCCTGAGAATAAAAATGTCAATTATTATCTTTCGATTTTAATATTTTTATATGAACCTGTGGCACTGCTTGCATTGAACTGACAACGCTGTCAGTTTTTTGCCCATTTAAAATGCATTGCCCTATGCTACCCACACTGCATATTATCTATGGCCATTACTATAGGCTCGGTTTCACAAGGTCCGGTAGCTTTAATTTTGTTTTGTTTGGGACAAGGGCCGTTTTGACAATAGGTCTCATCATATCAAAAATTCGAGCATTTTTAGAGCTTTGTCAAACCGTACATAAAAGATAATTTTTTTTCGAAGTTCGTTTGACAAAGTCAAGACGTTTCGGTTTGGTCTTGTTTTTGGCAAGGTCTGGTTTGAAAGGTGTTGTCAATTCGATTTTTTTTTTTTTTTAATTTGATTTTTGCAAGGTGGTTTTGACAAGATCCGGTCAGCTTTAAAATTTTAACTTTCTTTCGGACCTTGTTTAAACCCGATCTGAAAAAAAAATTTGGTTAGATCGTACCATATCAAACTGAACTTTAAAAAAAATCGAGCTGACCAGACTTTGAAAAAATCGAATTTCCGAGCTGACTGGACTTTGTTGTCTAGCCAGGCCGTGCAAAAAAAAATCGAGCTGACCAGACTTAATCGAGCTGACCGGACTTTGTCTAAATGGACATTGCAGAGAAAAATCGAGCTGACCGGACTTCGAAAAAATCGAATTTTCGAGCTCACCGAACTTTGTCCAACCTGAACTTGCAAAAAAAAAAATTCGAGCTGACCGGAGCTCGTCCTGTGTAGAATCTACACTTCGCTAAATTTTGCAATCCGTGAACCGCCACTGGTGTATTTAATTCAAAATTTAGGCATTCGTTATTTTTTGTGATTGTCAAAAAGCATGCGACGAAAATTGTCAAACGAGGTCTTCTTCTTCTTCTATTTTGTATGGCTTGCACGCCCTTGTGCATACAACCAGACTCAGTGTTTCTATGATTTGTCAAACGAGACCGAAGGCAGAGTTTGACACAATCGTCAAGTGCTTTTAAACACTCTTTTAGCAATGAATATATAAAATAAAATGATTTGTCAAAAAACAACAATTTATGAATAATTCTAATTCCTAAGTCGTCAATAATAATAAATTTTTGTTAAATCGTTTCATGAAGTTGCCATTTTGATTGTCATTTTAGTTTCGAAATGACATTCTTTTACGTGCTTATTAAAAGTGACATAAATGACAATTAAAAGCGCGTTTCTATGAATCTTCATGAAGCCTCCTCTGTAACTTTGACAATATAAAATACCCATTTCTGGAATTCATAATAACTTTAATTCCTTGGCAAATTAGAATTCCTACATTATTGTTGTTATTCTTGGCGATTTAACAAAAATCTTCTGGGACCAAAAGAGGTTTTAAGCACATGAAGATTGTCAAACTCTCGGCCTTCGGCCTCATTTGAGATTAATTGTCTTCACGTACTTTAAACACTCCCAGTTTACAACTTGTATCACAAATAGCTATACAAGTTGCAAAATTGGAGTGTCTAAGCACTTTGACGATTGTCAAACGAGGCCAAAGGCCGACTTTGACAATAATTGTCGTCACGTTGTCGTCAAACGAGGCAGAAGTCCGAGTTTGACAATCGTCAAAGTGCTTAAACACTCCTTTTCCAAAGTGTGTCATACAAATTTTTGTTAAATTGTCAAAAAACAACAATTTATGAATTCTAACTTCGAATTCGTCAAGATTTATAAATTTTTGTTAAATCGTTTCATGAAGTTGCCATTTTGATTGTCATTTTAGCTTCGAAATGACATCCTTTTACGCACTTATGATTAAAAGTGACATAAATGACAATTAAAAGCAAGTTTCTATGAATCTTCATGAAGGCTCTGTCACATATGAGGATTGTGAAACTTGGCCTTCGATCTTGTTTGACAATAATAATTGTCGTCGCGTTGTCGTCACACGAGGCCGCAGGCCGAGAGTTTGACAATCATCAAAGTGATTAAACACTCCTGTTGCAGCGTGTGTCATACAAATTTTTGTTAAATTGTCAAAAAACAACAATTTATGAATTCCAACTTCGAAGTCGTCAAGAATAATTATACATTTTTGTTAAATCGTTTCATGAAATTGCCATTTTGATTGTCATTTTAGCTTCGAAATGACATTCTTTTACGCACTTATGATTAAAAGTGACATAAATGACAATTAAAAGCAAGTTTCTATGAATCTTCATGAAAGCTCTGTCATATATGAGGATTGTGAAACTTGGCCTTCGATCTTGTTTGACAATAATAATAATTGTCGTCGCGTTGTCGTCACACGAGGCCGCAGGCCGAGAGTTTGACAATCATCAAAGTGCTTAAACACTCCCGTTGCAACGTGTGTCACACCAGATTTTTTTGTCAAATTGCCAAGAAACAGCAATTTTTCAATTCTAATAAGTCGTCAAGAAATATAAGTTTATGAACTATGGAAATTGGTATTTTATATTGTCAAAGGGACAGGCTTCATGAAAACTTGCCATTAATGGTCATTTATGTCTCTTTTAAGCACAAGTGCGTTAAATAATGTCATTTCTAAACTAAAATGACAATCAAAACTGCTACTTTATGAAACGATTTAACAAAAACCCAAATTAATCGCGCCCGAAGACGTGGAGTGGAAGCGAGAAAATCTAGAAAAGTCTTGTGACCTATTCATGAGATCAAAATGCATTTCTCTTTAAAAATAGACTCATTATCTCATTACAGCCCTATTCACGCTAAAGATCAGTGCCATATTTATAGTACCGAATGGAGAACATTGCACGTGGTATCGTCTTATATAAACTATTTCCTTCCATCTAGAACAGCCGCGGCTCTCAATTATGTATATGGTTATTGGCAGTTGCATTGCATATATGTACGTATAAACCTTTCTTTGCCATGGTGTAACATATTGTAACTGCGAATAAAGCAATCAAATATCTAGCATCAGGTACAGTTGCGTGCATCAGGTACAGTTGTTGCGTTTTGTGTTGAACCTTGCACCCTCATCAGCAGTGTCAGTACTCTATCTAGATCGATATCCACAATGCAATAAATAAATAATTGGGTTCATCTAACTGAATCCTATTATATCAATCTGCAAATAGAAGCACCCCCAAAAGGGATGGACTCGTCAGCGTGCCATAACAAACTATTATAATAGTGGAACGTAAATGGGAAGAAACAGCTCAGGGGGTGTAGATATCTGTCTGCTCCTTGTCATGGTGGTCAGTAAAATTAGCCTAAACCCAATAAAAAAATTATTTTTTACTTTCTAGGTTGCTTTTGAGAAACACGACGTAGTTTATCGTATTTACAGTTTGTTATTTATGCAAGCATCAAGTACAATTCTCGTGATCTGTACACCTATCTAATCAAGAAACGGATTGAATCAATTATTTATTGTTACACTTGGAATTTGTAAAATTTACAAATTCAATGAGATTACTAAACTTATCCAATTAGGTATACGAGAACACGGAAACAATGGATAAAACGGGGCGACGATTTTTTCGCTTAATAATGCGTGTCTGGTAGGCACTTAGATGGTCAAGGACGTGTTAGAATTCCGGGGAATTACGTTGGCGGAACACCAATTATTGTTTTATGTTCTCACCTTATTGCTGCTAATACCAGTGATTTCGTTGCAGGAAAAATATGAGATATGTACCTACATAAGTACATTTTTGCATCAATTCTGAAGGCTGCCGAAAAATTTTGCTTGTGAGCAAAATCATCAATTTTTGGAAATAATCTAAATCTTGTTTGCAAGACAAGTTGTTGTGAAGCAATTTGATCAAATCCTTTATTAGCATTTCAAGTAAATGGTAGCAAGGGAACAAAAATAGTTTTGTTAATTACCCATTAAATGTTAATAATTTAGCCGGGCTGCGATCTAAATTAATCGAGATCTGGTTGAAGGAAACTTCATTTCTCAAACTTCACTTGCAAGGCTGCAAAAACTTGAAAAGAATTAGTTTTAACTCTCAGAACTTCAGTAAAACTCCAGAACTTTGGCAATGATCAAAAATCAAAAGTCCGTGGAAAAATTGGGTTACTCCACAAATTAATGCAACTACGATTTGTCGAGGCTGTCACTTATTGATTAAGATCTGGTTGAAGAACAATTCACTTGCGAAGCTTCATCTGCCAGGTTGCAAAAAACATTTTCTATTTAAAAAAATTCAAATCTGAGAAAATTAGCAAAGTTCAAAAGCCTTGGTTATTAGCTAAAAGGTATACCTACCTACTTGAAAAAAACTAGTTGTTTGAAGTAGCTGAAGAGCATGTCAATGTTACCAAAATAGAAATAGCCCTAGAAACGTCAGCAACCACAATTTGGTGAGGTTTGTCATCTATCAACCAAGATCTGGTGTGGAAACTTTACTTGCCAAACTTCATCTGCAAGGTTGCGAAAGTCATTTCAAAGGGTAAAAGAATTGAGTTTTGCTTTTTGAGTTTTGAATAAGCTCTCAAAATTTTGGCAAAGCTCAAGAACCTTGAAAATGAGCCCCTAGAAAAACTGTCACCGATTGAACCAGATCTGGTTGAAGAAAACTTTACTTGCTAAATTGCAAAAAATGTGCAAGGATGCCAAAACATTTCCAATTTCAAAAAAATTAAGTCTGAAAAATTTGGCAAAGGTCAAGAGTCTTGGTTATTGGTTAAAAGGTACCTACTTAAAAAACTAGTTGTTTGAAGTAGCTGAAGAGCATGTCAAAGTTACCAAAACAGAAAAAGAAACAAAATAGAAATAGCCATAGAAACGTCAACAACCGCAATTCACAATTTGGTGAGGTTTTTTATCTATCAATCACGATCTGGTGTGGAAACTTTACTTGCCAAACTTCATCTTCAAGGTGGCGAAAAACCTTTCAAAGGGTAAAAGTATTGAGTTTAACTCTCAGAACTTTGGCAAAGTTCAAGAACCTTGGCAATGATCAAAAGCCCATCGAAAAATTGGGTTTAATATCGTTACCAAAAGGATTATCAAAATGAGCAATATCGTAATTTACTCCCGAAATGAATGAAACCAGGATTTGTCGAGGCTCTCACCTGTTAGTTGACAAAGATCTGGTTGAAAAAAAATTCACTTGCGAAGCTTCATCTGCAAGGCTGAAAAACATTTTCAATTTCAAAAGAATTAAGAGTCTTCAAGAGTCTTGGTTATTAGCTAAAAGGTACCTACTTGAAAAAACTAGTTGCTTGGAGTAGCTGATGATCGTGTCAAAGTGGCCAAAATAGAAACAGAAATACCCCTGGAAACGTAAGCAACCACAATTTGGTGAGGTTTGTAATCTATTTACCAAGATCTGGTTTGGAAACTTTACTTGCCAACCTTCTTCTGTAAGATTGCGAAAAAACATTTCAAAGGCTGAAAGAATTGAATTTCAACTCTCACTACTTTGGCAAAGTTCAAGAAACTTGGCAATTATCAAAAGCCCCTGAAATAATTTGGTTTGTTAACGTTACCGAAAGCATTGTCAAAATGAGCAAAATCGTATTATACTCCAAAAATGAATGCAACCACGATTAGTCAAGGCTGTCACCTATTGACCAAGATCTGCTTGAAGAAAACTTCACTTGCGAAATTGCAATAAAAATCTGCAAGATAGCAAATAACATTTTCAATTTCAAAAAAATTAAGTCTTTGAAAAATTTTGCAAAGTTCAAGAGTCTTGGTTATTCGCCAAAAGGTACTTTAAAAAACTAGTTGTTTGAAGTAGCTGAAGAGCATGTCAATGTTACCAAAATAGAAAATAAATAAAAACAAAATTAAAACGTAAGCAACCACAATTTGGTGAGGTTCATCTGTAAGGTTGCGAAAAACATTTCGAATGCTAAAAGAATCAAGTTTTAACTCTCAGAACTTTGGCAAAAGTTTGATAAGAGTATTTCAACGATCAAAAGCCCATGGAAAAATTGGGTTTGTTATCGTTACCGAAAGGATTATCAAAATGACCAAAATCATATTATACTCCAAAAATGAATGCAACCACAATTCGTCGAGGCTGTCACTTATTGAGCAAGACGCTGGTTGAAGGAAACTTCACTTGCGAAACTTCATGTGCAAGGTTGCCTAAGATATATTGTAAATTTAAAAGAATTAAGCACTAACTCTCAGAAGTTTGACAAAGTTCAAGAGTGTTGGCAATTTTCCGGATTGAAGAAAACTCCGCTTTTCCAATATTTCCAAAATACAAATAAAAAGAATGAAAGTTTGTCTTGTATGATCAAAGAAACATAAAGAATTGATTGAAAAACTTTTCCTAAGCTCTCCAAGAACACGAAGAAAAGTTGAAAAATGTACATGTCCAATTCCAAAAGACAAAACTGAAGTCTTGGCAATGGTAAAACTTAAATTTATTCAATCTCTTGAATATTTATTAACCTCAAAATTTTTGCGACTATCTCTGGAAATTGACTTGTTTGCAGATTTCACAAAGTTTGACGAAGATGACTTGGAAAACCAACTTAAGTTTTTCAAGTTGTGCATCAGTTTTGGCATCAGTTGTGCATCAAAACTTGGTCAAATTACATAAATTTGAAGAAGACTCTGCACAAAAATAAGATTTTGATCAAGTTTATGTTCTATTTGCTTGATCTTATTCGCGCGGGAGTAGTTCTTGATTAATGTTTTTTCAAAATTCTCTCCACTTTATTTTTCAGTTTCATGTTTTTTTTGCGACAACTTCCGGAGAAATTTACACCACAACTATGTCAGCTTTCAGGCAGCCAGAAAAAGAAACGGTACAGAAAGATAATTTACTGAACCATTATGTATATTCAGAAAGTCACGTCATAACACAGAAGAATTATACCGGAACGGGTCAACGAACACAGTGAATACAATGAAGCAAGATTGGGGCATATGCTTATGACGGAAACCAGAATTGGCCTTCAGTCCGATTAAGATTTGGCGGGATCCTTCCAATTTTACCGATCTAAGCCGACTAAGTATTATGCTCGCCTTAACATTGCAAGACCAGTTTTAGTTCCTCATCCTAGTATGCCAAAATTTGACCCTATTATTGGAAGGAGCGTGAATCTTATCTCTACCCCTTCCCCAAGGAGATCCTCATTTCAACGTTAAGTTTTTTTGCACTGGAAAAGGCACCCATGCAAGTGCAGATAAAAATTAGTTGCTCCCTACTTAACGAAATGGATTCTTCGACATGAGTTCAATAATTTTATTAGATAAGCAATCATAAAAACACTTGGCAGAATAATCGAGTTGTTTGATTATGTTTTAATGGGCTGCTTGAGCTGTAAACAATAATAAAAGACTTCGCAATAATAAACTTTGCACTCATTTACACACCTCTAATAATATAACGCGCGATTAAGTACCATTCATACGCTCACTTATTCTTCAGGAAAATTTTGCTCATACTCATACATAGGAAAAGTCAGAGAGGAAATGAAAAATGAAATTATTTTGAAAACTCACCTGTGGATCGAGTCCGGCAAGAGAAGCGTAGGCTAACGATTGCGGGATCAGCGTCAAGCCGATAGTGATTCCAGCCACAAGGTCGGAGACAGCCTTGTCGAGTCCGTAGCCGGCAACGAGATTCACCACCGGGAACCCCCGCCGAAGACGTTTCCACACCGACCACATCATTGTCAGGGTGCGTGCGTCACCGTCCGGCAATATCCTCAGACTGACTGCCGACGGGGATCGCTTATTGGATGATTGCCCGGTCACACTCTGTTATTATTGTGGTGGCTGTGTGAGTGAAGAGTTAAGGTAATTTACTCATTAATGACGGAGGTATTTGTTGCGATTTTTACACACTAACTGATCCAACAAAATTACGATTAGTTGAGACTCATTTATGAGATTTTATGTTCGAATGGACGTGGTTGAGTGATTTCTGACCAACAATAAAAATTGTATTTTTTGATGGGTAAAACCTTGATGATGATAATGATGATATGTAATTTTGGAATTTTATCATTGAACTGGCCTTAATTTATTTCGATCAGTTTAGATGTAGTGTTGTTTGGGTTGTAGGTATGTGTGTACTGTGTATAAGTTCGTAGAAATGTTATTGTTTTGATAAGGTTAATAGTTGCACATTAATTCTTTTTATTATAATGCGATTATATTTTGCTTATTGTCTTGTAATGATTCACGCCGGTATGTTGAAAAATTAAAGCAGTCATGGTACTTAAAGCTAGCAAAAATGTAAATAAACAAGATAGGAAGACCGCGATAAAACAACCATTGATGGTCGAGTTTAGGGCACCTTTCTGCGCGGACTATTAAAACTTTCTAGTCTTGTGAAGTTTCAGGAAGTATGATTTTCGCTGCTTGGAAAAACTGTAAATGTTTAGAGCGTTTTATGCGTTCATTTGTGTAACGATCGCTCTCAAAACGAGAAAGTCGAGGAGAAGAACTTAACAGTTAATTTTTTCAAAGAAGTTTTGAGGAAATTTTATAAAAAAATAGAGTTCGATGAGCAAAGTTTTAGTTTTTTCTAATTCAGTTAATTGAGAAAATTATATCCTTTCCTTCGCTCAAAAAGCGTTCTCGAGATAAGAACGTCGGTGAAGAGGATTTTTTTGCATTTTTCTGAAATTGCATTGAGAGAAATCTAAAAAAAAAAACTCAGGAAACAACAAATCCATCGAAAACAGCTTGACGAGCAATATAAAACTTTTTTTTATCTATGTGAGGAAAATTGTATTGATTCCTTCTTCCGAGAAAAGTTCTCAAGATGAGAAAAAACATGAGGATGAACCAGATATATTTTTAAAAAGCGTTGGGGTAAATCTAAACAAATCCCACCGAGTAATGAAAAAAACCGTCTAAAATAATCTTGAGGGACAAAAAAGCAGTTTTTTCTCCATATGGGGATGATCTCGCAGCCAATTTTTTTTTTTTTTTCTAAAGGACTTTTGGGGAAAGTCTAAGGAATTCTCGTCGAGCTAAGAAAATAAATAACGCCTAAAGTAATAACTTTGAGGGACAAAAAATAGTTTTTTTCAGTGTTTCAGTTTCAGATTTTTGAGGGGAATCTAAACAAATCTCGCCGATCAAAAAAATGTCTAAAATAACCTTGAGGGACAAAAAAAAGGGATTTTTGCTCAATTAAAATTATTTTTAAGCCAATTTTTTTAAAAGGAGTTTTGAGGGAAACTAAACAAATTCCCCCGAACAATGAAAAAAAGTCTAAAACAACCTTGAGGGAGAAAAAAGCGGTTTTTCGCAATGAGGATGATCTCGCACCCAATTTTTTTCTAAATGAGTTTTGGGGGAAATCTGAAAAAGTCTCGCCGATCAAAAAAAAAAAACGTCAAAAATAACCTTGAGGGACAAAAAAGCAGTTTTTTCTCCATGGGGATGATCTCGCAGCCAATATTTTCTAAAGGAGTTTTGGAGGAAATCTGAGGAATTCTCTCCGAGCTAAGAAAAACGTCTAACATAACTTTGAGAGACAAAAAAAAGTTGTTTTTTCAGTGAGGAAGATTTCACAGTCACTTTTGTCTAAAGGGAGAGTGTTGAGGGAAATCTAAACAACCCCCCCCCCCCCCCCCCCGAGCAATGAAAAAAGTCTAAAACAACCTTGAGGGAGAAAAAAGCGGTTTTTCGCAATGAAAATGGTCTCACAGCCAATTTTTTCCTAAATGAGTTTAGGGGGAAATCTAAACAGATCCAGCCGAAATATTAAGAAAAAACCGTCCAAAATAACCTTGAGGGACAAACAAGCAGTTTCTTCTTCATGGGGATGATCTCGCAGCCAATTTTTTTTCTAAATGAGTTTTGGGGGAAATCTAAACAAATCCCGTCAAACAATTAATAAAAGTCTAAAACAACCTTGAGGGAGAAAAAATCGGTTTTTCTTAATGGGGATGATCACGCATCCAATTTTTTTTCTAAATGAGTTTTGGGGGAAATCTAAACAAATCCCGTCGACCAAAAAAAAAGTCCAAAATAACCTTGAGGGGCAAAAAAGCAGTTTTTTCTTCATGGGGATGTTTTCGCAGCCAATTTTTTTCCAGATGAGTTTTGGGGGAAATCTGAGATATTCTCTTCGAGATAAGAAATAACGTCTAAAACAACGTTGAGAAACAAAAAACGGGTTTTTCTTAATGAGGATGATCTCGCAGCCAATTTTTTTCCAAAGGAGTTTTGGGGGAAATCTGAAAAATTCTCGCCGAGCTAAGAAAAAACGTCTAAAATAACTTTGAGGGACAAGAAACGTTTTTTTCTCAGTTAGGATGATCTCGCAGCCAATTTCTTATAAATGAGTTTTGGGGGAAATCTGAGGAATTCTCGCCGAGCTGAGAAAAAAGATCTAAAATATTTTTAAGGGACAAAAAAACGGGGTTTTCTTAATGAGGATTGGTATTTGGTATTTGGTATTTTAACTAAATGTGAGAGATGGTTTATTAGGTCCCAAACACTGAAGCCAGCGGGCTTATTGTATTTCTCACATTTAGATTCTCCTTGATTAGAAGAGCTCCGTTCCTTTGACTTAATTAGTTCCTTAATTCCTTAATGAGGATAATCTCACAGTCAATTTTTTTCCAAAATAGTTTTTGGGGCGATCTGAATAATTCTCAACGAGCTAAAAAAAAAACGCCTAAGTAATAACTTTGAGGGACAAAAAGTAGTTTTTTTTAGTGAGGATGATTTCGCAGTCACTTTTTTCCAAACGAGTTTTGAGAGAAATCTAAACAAATCTCGCCGAGCAAAAAAAATGTCTAAAATAACCTTGAGGGACAAAACAAGCCGTTTTTTCTCAATGAAAATGATCTCGCACCCAATTTTTTCTAAATGAGCTTTGGGGGAAATCTGAAAAAATCTCGCGGACCAAAGAAAACACATCTAAAAAAACCTTGAGGGGTAAAAAAAGCGTTTTTTTCTCAATGACGATGATCTCGCAGCAAATTATTTTCCAAACGAGTTTTGGGGGAAATCTGAAAAATTCTCTCCGAGCTAAGTAGAAAACGTTTAAAATAACCTTGAAGAACAAAAAAAATCGTTTTTTTTTCTGAGGCTGATACCGCAGTTAACTTTTATAAAAAGAGTTTTGGGAAAATCTAAAAAAAAATCGACCTGCAAAAAAAATTTGACGAAAAACTGCCTTTTTTTCCTAACTGAGGATGATTTAGCAACTCTGCAGATTTAAAAAAAGGAATTATCGGGGAGTTCTAAAAATAATCTCGCAGTACAAAAAAAAAATCGTCTACAATAACCTTGAAGATAAAAAAATTGTTTCTTTTCTATGAGGATGATTTCGCAGTCACTTTTTTAACAAGTTTTGGGGGAAACCTAACAAGATCTCTATGAGGGAAAGAACCGCGTCTCAAAATAACCTTGACGAACAAAAAACATCGTCTTTTTTTCTGAAGGCTGATTTCGCAGCCCTCTTTTATAAGAAGAGTTTAGACGGAAATTTAATAAGATTTCAACGAGCAAAGAAACCGCCCAAAATAACCTTGAGTAACAAAAAAAGCGCTTTTTTTCTAAGCGAGGATAATTTTATCGATTCTTTTACGCGACAACCATTTCTAGATAAAAAAAAAATCGGTGAGGATAGCAACTATTCAGAAATTGAAAAAAAAAGGAGTTTTGGGGTAATATTTAAAAACTCCGCCAAAGCGGAATCGTGAACAGAAATTGGTTTCTTTGAGTCTGTTTATAAGACCAGATACCACTTTTCTTCAAATCTCAACTCCTAAAGAAGCGTTTTCCTTAAGAAGAAATTATTTTTTCTCGCCGATAATAAATCGATTTTTATAATAGAAAAAAATTAAATGTAGGTACTTACCCCATTTATTATTCACATAGGTAGGTACCCTATCACTGAAGAGACACTTTAGACGAAATACCACAAATCCAGCATTTCAATTCAAGCACATTTTCATTTTCCCACACCTTCCATGCAACAATTAACGAGGGAACAAATTCAACACTTTCAAAAATTCACCGGGTAAATCCACGAACGCCGGCGAAAAGTTGCAACGTCTGTAAACGATCGAGACTGATTTTACATTGGTCCTTCGTGCGTGACAGCCGCGATTCGCGATCAAGGTGATTGTGGCTCTTTTACCTCAACAAGGTGACGTTCCTACTGACTTGCCATCGTTACTGTAGCGTTCTTGGAATAACCAGCGTTATATAAACAATAAATTATCGCAATTGCAGTCTGAATTCGGATTCCTTTAATCGATTGATCAAAATAAACAGTTGACGTGATTAACCGTTGAAATTAGCCGTTCAGCGATAAAAATATCAACTAATTTTCATTTCCTGTAATTTTATTGTTAAGATATGAGTTGGCATGCATAATATTTTGTTCAAATATTACGTGATTTTGTCAAGAAAGTGATGAATAAATAAGAATAATAATTATGAGCAGGTAACTCAGAAGTAATTGCTTGTATTTTATTGTATAAGTATGGGAATGCGTTTTTACCCTCCCGGGGGGTGGTGATTTTCAGATTATGGCATCCCATCGCAATTCAATTTCTCCAGGAAATTTAGAATTTTGAATGGTCCTAAAGATGTTAATGAGTCTTTTTCCATTGGTTGATTGAAACCCAGATAGACCTTCATATTGCACTGCATGACACTCAGCCAGGTCCAGGTATTCATGTTTCTTCACCCTCCAAGATATTTTGCCACTAAGGTGTGCTCCGAGTTTAGGCTAAATGCAGATCTTCAATCTTCATTGCGGTTATATTTCCCAAGCAGTAGGTAACTTGGCCTCTCAATACTGAGAGGTATTCCCAGAAATTAGCTATCTGGGTTTCCTCTTCTTTTCTTGTTTGTCTTTAAATTAAGTTCTCTTGATCCGCAAAAAAGTTTTGGCCTTGTAAGTGGCATTGTTGCTCCTCGCTTTACTAAGTTACCGGTTTCCTAGTTGCTTTTGACCAAGGTGCAAGATCTTGCCTTGCACCGTGCCTTTAACACTGGTGTGTCCTGGCATCCAGAGAAGAACTCTACCTTGTCTTCTTTGCATAATTTATTCAACTGCATTAGGAATTGTGAAAACAGAAGTTTTGGTGACAGTGGCAGAACTTATATCCTGCTATGTTTCAAAATAGACTCATGCAGTTGAAAAAATAAATTTAAAAAAATCAAGAAACCACAACCACCAAACTTGAGCGTCATGATTTGGTGAGTTCTTCCGATTATTTGCTAAAGAGGCTCTATTTCCGCTCTAAAATTTCGCCAAAAACTGTTTTAAGAGGATTTTTTTAAACGTTCTCAGAAATTTTGGAAACAGGAGCAAACATTTTTATTTTCTTCTTCTTCTTTAGGTTTTGGCTATAAGCTTGTTTTTGGCTTAAGGCTCATAACCAGCTCATAACACTTTTGTCATGTTACCTTCAAAATCAGATTTCAATTAAAATAAGTAAAATGAAAATAAATCAAAACACAATCAAAACCAAATTGTAACAAAATTTCAATTGAAATTTGGTCAGTTTCTTTGAAGTTGCTGTATTTTCCAAACATTTTCAGCTCTGCTGGTGGTTTACTACCAGATTCGAAACACGTTGAGATGTGTAATACGTATTCGGATTGAGAGCCTCAAGATTTGTCAAGTTTTTTCGTTTTCGCTACCATTTCGCAAAAATTATTTTAAGCGGATATTTTCAATTTATTTAAAACTTGGGACAAACCTTATCAAATTTTAAATAATTTTTTAAATAACATTATAAATAAAGCAGTTATGATCAAAATACATTTTAACTTGGAGTATTATTGTACTCGGATATAACGCACATTATTCGGTTATAGCAGACACAATTTTTTCCTGAGAGATCTCTCCTGCCACTCCAACTTCAACTGATTGATATAGATTTACCCGAATTAGGTGGCCCTACACAAAATGAGCGGCGCTCACCCTATCGCTCGCAGACAAACCAAATAAACTAGGATAAATCTAAACGAAACCACAGAATAGACTTAACTATTAGATCAAGATAATTCTCAACAGTAACAATTGACTCTCTGTCCTAGCGCCATTTCTGCAATTAGTTAATAAGAAACTTTGTTTTTTAGGGAAAATAAATAAACATTTACACAGGAGGGGTTAAAATAACATATTATAGCTGAGTACGAGCGTAGTTGTTAAGACATCACTTATTCACAAGCTATAGTAATATAATATTTATTTTGCGGCTTCATAATTATTATTTCATGAATTCTTTAATAGTAATAATTGTTACCGCAAATAATTTTTATTTATATTATTTTATGTTCAAGGAAGTTCGGGTAACACAGTCATTTTCTTTGAGTTGATTAGAGTGATTTTCATCAGAAGGTACACGTCATTTGTGCATTGTAGGATAAAACGTCATTAAAATCCTCTTTTTAATTTTTAAAAACGAAATTATTGTTCATTATGTTATTAAATTAATGAAAATAATTGTTTATGCTATTTGTTGTTTTATGTTTAATGTGACAAATCATTATTAGCATTATTAGTAATTATTATTACTCTTGCATTTTACAGAAAATTTTCTTATTGTGCTACTGCTTGGATATAAAGGAAAACCTTGAATGGATTGAGATAGTGCAGGAATTTGGAAAATATCTATTTTTGGGGGTTTCTGACTTCATTCCTGTTACAAAAGGTCGCTCCAATGACTCATAATTTTTATTCATAATCATCCACCATTTTGGTCAAAAATGTTCATGATACATTTGTTTTTGAGCCTATTTCCATACTTTCTCTAAGGATCTTATATGGCAAGTTTAAATTCATTGGATGAACGAAGGATGGGGAAAGTAATTGAGATTTATTTTTTTCGAAAATATAGATAATATAGAAAAAATAGATAAGCAGTGATCATTCTATCGCTGTCAGATGAATAAAATAAACAGCGAGACCGAACTTCCATATAATTCTTCTTTTAAACACTATTAAAGTTCACTTTTTTATTATTTATTTCAAAAAATCTTATTCCATTAAGTAGAGTAGATCATGGTGAAGGTATAATAAAAAAATCCAATTGTCTTATTTTTTAATAAAAGTTCAGAATTCAAAATTCTTTTTTTCATTACATTACATTATAAAATGTCTTATTTGTGCTAAAATACACACAACAGATGTGCTTAAATTTTTTACAGCTATTATTTTTATCACAGATATTTTTAAATGTTCCACTATTTGGTATAACTTATCGAAAAAAGATTCATTATTACTTTTTTGAATTGTGCAGCTTACTGAATTGTGCAGTTAAATTAAGGGTATATTTAAGTCACATTTAAGAAATTACATTGATTTGAAGATCTTCCACATTGCCATTTCTTTCCAGTAAAGGATCTGAAAAATATAATTATAGAAAACTAACGCCGCAAAGATTACAATAATTTCATGTTACCGTCAATGATATCTTCCAAACTCCCTTGTCTGAAGTAAGCCGAGAGAACTCGATTATTCCCTGTGATAATTGTTTGAATAGACGGCTTGAAATTCCAGTAAATAAGCTTTTGTTTTCGAAGCTTCATTTCATCTGCCAAGACCGAAAAACTCTAAAAATTATTAATAAATTAATTAGCGCAGCTTAACTCGTCTTAACCGTTACACGGGGACAAATCTACATGAACTACTTATAGGCAATCGGCTATAACGAGAAACTGCTGAGACAATGGCCAAATTTACCTCAAAATTGATCATATCAATTTAAAAAAAATTAAGCTCTGAAGGCACTGAGACGCCCTCTGAAGGAAAAGTAGATAATCAAAAAGGTACATGCAACCCTACCCTAATAAATAAAGACATACTCCTTTGACCTGCGCGATTATCTAATAAAAGAGAATGCTATATTATAAACGGCGTCCTCGTTATAACCGGTTAAACTTTCCTATAATATTTTTATAACCAAATACGATTCAATGATATGAAAATTTTACCTTAGCAACTGTAGCGTCGATATTTCCAATGTACTTCCCGTTAACTACAACAGTTGAGTTACCAACATCGATACATTCCGCCAGAATAGTTTCCCTGGTGTATTCAGCAGCGGGGAACAATAAACTTATCTTTGGCGTAACAACAAAAACATCACCCGTTGGAAGTTTCTCTTTTTCGATCAAAATTTTTGGCCTGGCGCTCGCATACAGCACCGATATCAAGTTAACAGCGATTCCTATCAAAATACCGTACTCCAAACTCAGCAACAAGCACGTTACAAGAGTCACCGTTAACGGTATCAAATCCAATCCTAAAAAAAATAAACTTTCTTTGAACAATTCGCTCACTTTTAAAAAAAATCAAGTCACTCACGTTTAGTCTTCCATAGCACGTAAAAGGCCTTAAAATCGCAAAGATAGCACATGGCAGCGATAACAACAGACGCTAGCGTTGCTTTAGGGATGTAATAAAAAGCGCCGGTGAGGAACTGCAGCGCTAGAAGAACGAAAACTCCGGTGAAAAGTCCCCCGAAAGTTGTCCGAACTCCGGAAGCGTTATTAACAGCGGTCCTGGTGAAAGATCCGGTGACAGGCATCGATCTAAAGAACGATCCAAAAATGTTGCACAAGCCCAGAGCTAACATTTCTTGCGTTGTATCAAGCGCTTTTCCTTTAGCTGCAATTTTTTTATTGAGCCAAATAGTACAAGGTTTAATTAATTATTATTGAACTTACAAAATGCTTTCGATATCGCTACGTGCTCCAGTAACGCAATGAGAGGGGTAAAAGCGATCGTGCTGCCGAAATCGTTGATCATATCCTCGAAATTGAAATGCTCGATCGTGCCGTTTGAGTCGTTCTTTGTTGAACTGAACGGGGGTGGCTCGAAGGGAGGAATACCACCATCAACGGTCTCTGCGAAATTTATCATTAATTCGATAATTATTTATTATTATTTCCTAGACGAGGAGATTTCTATAAATATCAAGGTAAATATTTACAACAAGAGAGTCAGTAAATTGACCTGGAATTCCGTCAATACTCGTACGGGGTATTCCCAGTCAAAGCAGTTGGGAAAGTAACTTGTTTTAAACGCTCTTGTAAACCAGTCTGAAGAATTAATTTCTAAAGGTGGTCGATCGAATCTTTTCACAAATCAGGCACGTAGCGGGATTATTTACGTCACATATACCTCTACCTACGTACCACTAATAATAGGTATGCATGGTAAGTTATTCAATTTATTATAAAAAAAGGACAAAATGATGCAAAAACCCAGAAAGTAATACATGCGCTCATAAAAGAACAAAATAAACTTTCTATATACAACAACTTAGAATTATTCAGTTAATTATTATGTTAGTTTGATCAATTCATTGCCGTTGTATAATAAAATCTGACTAACTCCGAATATTTGCTTTGTTAAATGGCTCTAAAAAGTGGTACTTCGAGTTAAAAAAGGCCCCTCCATGTACAAATAACAAAGTTATATCAATTATTGTACTTACTTGTAAGTTTGAATGGACAGTCCCCCTCCTTGGATAAATAATAAGCAAGAACGGTTCCAAAAATCACCACCAAAGCGTTCCTAGCTAGTGATAAGAAAAAAATACATTTTCCCCATATATTTCTCCTCTTACTCCAGTCCGGTCGATTCTTTAAAGATCCATAACGACTCATCTCCTAGTAAACAATATAAAGTTAACGTTACCAATGTTACTACACTCAAGTTAAGTACCTAAGTATAATAAGAATTTTGTCATCCATTAGACAGTTGAGGAGACACTTTTGTCTTTATAGGAGAGAAATAAATCAACAGCTCCAAGTCAAAATTCTTACCAATTATTATCATCAAAATAAAAATTAATACCTTCATCAGTACTAACACAGCTATTCCAAAGAATCCGAGGATGGCGTCCCATTTTCTGGTTTGACCGAGATTTTCAAAAACCAGCTCCCATTTTTTTAAAAAGGTATCACCTTTCTTGGATAAACCGAAGAGACTGTTGAGTTGCGAGGTGGCGATACTTAAAGCGGCAGCTGTTGTAAACCCGGCTATTATGGGGTAGGAGAAAAATTCTACCACAAAACCTAAAAAATATGTAAATAAAGAGGATGTTTTTGAAAAGTAGATGAATGAAAATGAAGAAATGTAACAAAAAAATGAAGAAATTGCTGGTATTGGAAAAAAAATATTTTCTATTCCTATCACAAAAACCTCCGTTCCAGAGTGAGTAGGTATCTTTAAGTGGGACTTTTTTATTGCTTCAAAAAGATTTTGAAATTTTTATTAAGCACAGCCGAACCTGCTTTCTGGATAAGATTCTGATGCACGAAAATAATCAAAATTTATACCGGGTGTATCACCACTCTAAATAGCACCAAAAAAATTTAAGGGCTGATTCTTTGGTAAAAAATAAACAAAAAATTTCCTATTAACGTGTGTCTGGAAATGCACCCTTTTTGAGATAGAGTGTCAAAAAAAGATTGTTTTTCAGTTTTTTGAAGATATCTCAGAAACCCTTTAAGATACAGAATTCAGGTTTTGTGCTGATTTTATCATTGATATTAGCAACTATTCTAATGCTTACTAACTTTTTTAAGTACGCCAGTGGCGGAGATTTTTTGGGTTGGGGGGGGGGGGGGGATTTTTTTTGCCCCTAATTCTACGACACTGGGCAAATTGATATTTTAAAAGCACCCTTTGAACCGTTAATGTTTTCTACACAAAAAAGATACTCTTGGTCATAACTGCTAAAGTGAGCCATTTTCGAGAAAAACGAACATTTACGATGAAAAAAGTGGGAAAAAATTATTTTTTTGACACCCTGTATCTCAAAAACGGTGCATTTCCGGACACACATTAGTAGAAGATAGGTCACTTCACCACCTTAATGGGTTTTTTATTCGAATTAGTTCTATTGTTATCGGGGTCATTAATCACGCCCACCTGTTAGCGAAACAATATGGTGTACGTGATTTATGGGCACACCTGCATCCGGTCCTTTGTTCGGAAACACAATAGCCTAATGAGTTCTTTTGTTATCGGGGTCATTAATCACGCCCACCTGTCACCGAAACAATGGGGTGGGCGTGATTAATGACCTCGATAACAAAAGAACTCATTAGGCTATTGTGTTTCCGAACAAAGGACCGGATGCAGGTGTGCCCGTAAATCACGTACACCCTATTGTTTCGGTGACAGGTGGGCGTGATTAATGACCCCGATAACAATAGAACTAATTTGCATAAAAAACCCATTAAGGTGGTGAAGTGACCTATCTTCTACTCACGTTAATAGAAATGTTTGTTCATTTTTGGCCAAAGTTTTTAAATTTTTTCGGCGTTATTTAGATACACCCTGTATAATTTATACTAAATATTGTAACCAAGACAAAAGTTGAAGGGACGCTTGATGACGCCTAAATATGGCAGCTAAGTAACTCGACGAATCATAGAAGAAAGGAAAAATGCATACCGACCTCCCTCTGCACGCCAATTTGAAACATTTGTCAGTTTTTAAGTAAAGATGATACTATTTCCTGAAAAAAAATCCAGTTTCCTGTAAAAATAACGCGATATTTTGGTCTAGAACGAACAAAGTTTATATGACAAGCTACAGAAATGCCGGAATTGCCAGAATTGACACAGTTGAAGAGAGACAAAAGTTGAAGACACGCTTGAGGATGCGTAAAAATGGCAGCTAACTCGACCAATCACCGAATAAAGTAAAAGTGCACACGCTGACTTCCCTCTGCATGCCAATTTGAAACATAGTGAGCTGTTAAGTAAAAATGAAACTATTTCCTGCAAAAACTCCAGCTTCCTGTAAAAATAACGCGTAATTTTGGTCCAGAACGAACAAAGATTATATGACAAGCTACAGAAGTGCCAGAACTGTCAGAATTGAAACACAAAAAATTTGAAGACAGAGAAAAGTTGAAGGGACGCTTGATATGACGTACATATGGCAGCTAACTCGACGAATCATAGAAGAAAGGAAAAATGGGAACTCGCGACTTCCCTTTGCATGTCACTTTGAAACATTAGTCAGCTTTTAAGTAAAGATGAAACTATTTCCTGTAAAAATTCCTGTTTTCTGTAAAAATAACGCGATATTTTGGTCCAGAACGAACAAAGTTTATATGACAAGCTACAGAAATGCCAGAATTGCCAGAATTGAAACACAAAAAATTTGAAGAGGGACAAGAGTTGAAGTCACGCTTGATGACGCGTAAATATGGCAGTTAACTCGACCAGTCACAGAATAAAGGAAACGTGAACACGCCGACTTCCCTTTGCATGCCAATTTGAAACATCATTCAGCTTTTAAGTGAAGATAAAACATTTTCCACGAAAAAATTCCAGCTTCTTGTAATAATAATGAGATATTTTGATATTTTGATCCAGAACGAAGAAAGTTTATATGACAAGCTCCAGAAATGAGAAATGACAGCATTGTCAGAATTGACACAGTTGAAGAGAGACAAAAGTTGAAGGCACGCTCGATGACGCGTAAAAATGGCAACTAACTCGACCAATCACCGAATAAAGTAAAAGCGCGCGCTGACGTCACTCTGCATGCCAATTTGAAACAGGTCAGCTTTTAAAGGTATGTAAGTAGGTACCGTAACCGTAATTCACCATCTAAGTAACCACAACCCAGGTTATGGTTATAGTGGTTAATGTAAATAGTGTCTCCTGTCATTGTGTTAGGTGTTGGGACTATTGGGTTAAGGTTATGCTGAGCTGACGTATTGATCATTGACATATTATTATTTACATCGGTAAAGCTGGTTAGGTACGAAATTTTTACGGCGATCCAGGTTAGCCACCTTTCCGTATACAACCCATGTTTATTTACTGAACCCTTAACCACAATAAATGTGGTTAGCCTAAGGTAACCTGGTGGATTTACGGTACACACCTTATTAATAAGTAAAGATGAACCTATTGTCTGTAATAAGTTTCAGCTTCTGGCACATACTGTGCAAGAACAATCAAGGTAAACTTCGCACTTAATTTCAACACTGTGGTGAGTGATGACATACTTTCAACACTGGTGACAGATGCAAATATTTATATTCGAGAAGGCTGGCGTTTTCTACTGTTTCCATATTATTTATCTCTTCCCTGTACCTTGCTTAAGGTATTGTCTGTTGTCTTCTTTTGAATTATTTTTTTTTTTAGCAAGTGTAATTATTCAGACAAATTTTGTGAATTTTAAATGTAATGACTAATAATTTTATAAGTAGGTACATAGTTTCTCTTACTTAGTAGTTTAGTACCTGGGTACTGAGTAGGTAAGTGTAATTAGTTTCAATAATAATAATAATTTTTTAATCTATTCGCATAAAACCTACCTAAGTACCTACAGTACATGAGTGTCATATGAACAAAAATACAAGTTCAAAAATTTGATTATAATAACAATTATTAATATTAATTGTTTTGTATAAGTACCTACACTTTACTTTTCGATCATACAACTTTTACGTACTTATATTTTAATTATATCATTCAATTTTTTATATCTAGTCAGGTAGGTATTTAAAGACGACTACTACTTGTAATAATTCCTTAAAATTTATTTGTTCATTATTCGTTTATTTGCATATAATACAAATAAAATCAATCTTGCTTTCATTTGAATTATAATGATACATTTTTGATGACCCTACTTGTTGAGAAGTGCAATCATCTGTCTCGTCAAATATACATTAGATTATACACCACTCAAGAGCTTTAGAGATTATTTAATCAATACATATATTTATACAGGGTGACCAATAAACTAGACTCATATATGTTTGCTGAACGCAGCCTTACATGTCAGAGAGGCAGAAATTCTCGAAACGTGTAGAGAACTATATCTGCATGGACGTCACACGTTTCGTGGCATTGACCTATTTAAATAAATTTCCCCAGTGTTTATTAAAATTATACCAATTTTGTATTAGATCCGAAAGTGAAGAGAAACAATATTCGTTCCTCTTTGATTGAGGCATTCTGGATGTAAAGGATAAAGGAACAAATTGTTTTTAATACCGATCCAAAACTCTTTGAACGGAACTGGCCAAGTGGCTAACGAGTCTGGCCAGAAGATCTCTCACTGGAGTTCAGAGAGAAGAACAAGAAGAAAACTTTCTCTTTCTAGAACATTCTGCACACTCGAATGGTTAACATGATCCATCGTAGCCACAAAATTCATTTAACAGACGTGTTGATCTATGAGTCAACTATTTCTTGACATTTAGATCTAACAAAACAATAGCAAAAACACGACAGAAACAGATGTTGCATCGCAGATTGGGTCTGCCCAGATGAACAACAACGATAAGATTTTCGCAAATAAACATTCATCAACAACAACAAAATCCCAAGGTAAACATTAACATTATAATAAAACACTGTTAATCCACATCATCAGGCAATATAAATTTAACAATAAAATTTATACCAACGTCGTAGTTTTATATAAATAAAAAAATAAATAAAAATGGCTGGACAGTTATTTGCTCAAAAATTAATGATCATAATGTCATGAATAAAAAAATGCATAAATAAAAAAATCTTACCAAGATGAAGAACCCCGAGCAGGAAAATAATACACCCGCTGATAAAAGTCATCAGAACAGCCATATTGTTGCCTAAACGGCTTATATGCGGCTGTATCATCAGGGCCATAATGGTGGTCGGGCCGATATTGATATCCTTGCAACTTCCAAAAAAGAAATATACCAAACCGCCCATAAATCCACTATACAGTCCATAAACAGGAGGTAAACCTCAAAAAGTTGAATTTAAAAAATATCTATATCACGATTATCTGTTTTCAAATATAATAATTACAGTAAAACCTCGATCATACATGCCTTAATTGTCCAAATTGTACCCATTAATTGGGTCCATTAAGTACCCATTAAGTACCCATAATATTTAAATAAAGGAGACAGATTTACACTGAAAACTATGTGGAAAAAAGAGAAGCAACAATAATTGCGCGCGCATCTGAGCTACAATAATAGTCATAAAGATGTTATACGTGCGCACGGATAATCGAGGTTTTACTGTATGCTCGCATAAATTCTACATAAATGTTAAAAATTGGCTAAAAATTTCAAAGATTCACAACCAATGTATTATTAGTCAGAATTGTTGTTCAAAAAAACTTGTCATGAAATTAGTTATAAATTATAGCCAACTGCAAAAATTTCAAAAAACTATAACTAAAGTAAGTAGTGTTGACTGTTGCCTTATTAAATCAAATGAACATTGGTTACCTGCAACGACGGCGAAAGCGATTCCCTGAGGAATTTCAGTCAAAGAAACAGTGAAACCGGCCAAAAGGTCCTGGAAAAATAGAGATATCCGGTAGCTTGGGAGCCAGTCCACAAGCGGAATCCTTCTTTTAACCGTTTGTCTCATGTCGCACTCCAAATTTATCAATCTTTTTGGTTTGTCTGTAACAAAAAAAATAAAAAAATGAGGAAAGTCAAAAATGTTTGTAGCAATTATTATTCTTTGTTGATAGTTGGAGTATTATCTTTTATTGCTGAAAGCAACTTAAAACATGAGTAAAGCGATATGATCGTCCACGATTTTAATTGATCGAAAAAACTTAAGAAAAAGGTTAATTGATTCATATTTGCGAAACTTTTGATAATTTTTTTTTAAGCTCAAGAAATCAACAGACATTTACATAACCATCATTACACTCCCAAGAACGAACAGCTTGGTTTATACAATTTGTAACGTTATGCCATAACGGTACACCTCTTTAAGAGGCCGGAATAAAGAAAAGTAGAAACGAAAAACATGGAAACAATAAACGAAGAAAACGCCCCGCATAAAAAGTCATTGAAACAAGTTGGAATTTACGACGGCGTATTAGTTCCACAGCGCAAATTATTTTTTTTAATATTTCGACATTTCAAATTTCAAAATTTTGAGATTGCAAAGGCAAAATTTTGTGATTTTTGTCACAATGTTGAGTTTAATTATCAAAATTTCATGTTGTAAATCTCAAAATTTTGTGTTGTAAATCTCAAAATTTTTAGAATTAAAGTCAAAATTTTGAGATTTAAGTTCAAAATTTTGAGTTTTGAAATGTCGAAATATTGGCACTGAAAGCAAACAACCATGGTTGTTAAGCAAGGTTAAATGCGCATGTCACTCAACGAAGTCCTGTGTTGCATGATTAGTAGCTGAATTCTGACCATGCCTCTGATAAGTCAGGTCTTTGGTCGTTGTTAGGTTCTCTCTCCCCCTTGAAATTTACAACCTCTGGGGCTTTATTTCCTTCTATCTATTTTATATTAACTTTTCTTTTTTTTTCATTTTCTTGAAATTTCAGGGGAAAAAACTAACAATGGCCAATGAGCTGACTTATCAGGTTCCGATCAATCTGGTTTAGAACCGATCAATCTTGTCATCTTTTTTATTCAGTAAAAATCGATGCATATCATAAAATCAATACAACCTGGCAACACTGTGCTGTATTCCAACTGTATTTCAACAGCGGAATATAATCTCTTTGAATCTCGCATGCGTACTACTTCTGCGTAGGCTGATCAAAATTTTGATATTTATTCCCAAGACTTTTAATCTCAAAATTTTGAGTTTTGAAATGTCGACATATTAAAAAAAAAAGTTTTGTGCTGTGACGCCAAGCAAAGGAACTCTAAAATCACAAGATTCTGAAGGAAATGATAACGCGGAATACCGCCAGTGCCATCACACACGGAAAATAACTGCACAGTCTCCTCGAATTCACCATTTTCTTTCTTTTTTATTGACCATTTAGTGCAAAAATTAGAATTTCTTTTGTATTTTTGCTTATAAAAAAAAAACTGATAGAGCAATGTAAATGCGTTGCCAATAGACGAATTGTAAATAATTAAAAGACGAAGAAAATGAGATCTGAAACAAACCCATCGGTTTATTATTAAAGGAGAAAAAACGAAGAATATATAGCGTTTTTTCAAAAATTTATAACGTTGCCGTTTTTCAAGATGTAGTACTGGCTCTTTGGGGAGATAGTCGTCATTAATAGGTATTTACTGTGTGCAAAATCCAGACCCTGTCGAATAATAATTAGTTTTCGCGTACTTGCAAGCAGAATATAAGTTCTTCATACCATATTTTGCAACGAGATTTGAATTTATCAAACGGATTTGGAAAGTATAAGTGTTCAGCTAAATAACGACAATCTTCATTTTCCATTTAATTGCAGAAAATAGATAAAAAATCGCGCGCAAACATGAGTGAAAACGGCCTAGCGCACATCAGTGGTCGTGGAGTGGGGGTAGAACAACAGATGAGGGGAAGGCGCATAAATATAGTAATACAAGCGCGCAATGATCTTCAAATTTGATTATCTCAACAACTATAAGTTGGGTTACCTTAATTACTATATTATTTTTTATATTACTTTTATAATTTTTATATATTATTACTTATAGCGCGCTCGAACGTTTTCGGGCAATTTGCACCCATTCTCAGCATTTGAATGGCAAACGAAGTGTGACGCTTTATAGCTGAACACTTCTACTTTCCAAATCCGTTGAATAAATTGGAATCGGATGACCTCCATAGGATCCAGCCTCGCTGCAAAATATGGTTTGAAGAACTTATTCTGATTGCAATTACGCGAAAACTAATTATCCGACAGTGTCTGGGGTTTGCACACACGAATAAGTAACCATCAATATCGACTATCTCGCAAACAGCCTGCACTACAACTCAAAAAATGACGACGGAGCGGTTTTCTTCCTTAATAATGAGCCGATTATGTTGTTTCAGCTCATCATCTCATCAGCTCTCCATCAGTTCTTCGTTTATAAGAAAATCCGATTTTTTGCACTAAATGGTCAATAAAAAAAGAAAATGGTAAACTCGAGTATTTTTGTCCAGGAAAAACCTCTCTGGGTCTAACATGGAATCAGACAGATAACACGGTGTCATTCGCCGTCTGTACACACAGCTGGACACCAACATTGAGCAGAATTTCCCCGTTAGTTCCCCTCAGTTTAATAAATGCTGGTACAGGCTACGCTTCCACGGGGCTTTGTGGTGATGATGACACGAGCTCGACCTCCTTTAAAAGTCTGTTTGTCTGACCAGCTGACCCGATATCGGTTTCAAACCCCTCCGAGTGGAGCGCTGAACCCTCGATAACCTTGACTCGGATGTCTTTAATCCATAATAACACAATTTGTATAAGTAATCACACTTGAATTGATGTTATGATCATTTTTTGCAATTCAACGTCGCCTTAAAATATTTATTTTTAGTTGAAAAATAAGATAATTCTGCGGTATATGTATGAATAAAATAAAACATGAACTTTTCCTCGATACATGCACATATCTGTGTCTTCTTCTCAAAATGTTTTTTCTTACTCACTTTATTTAATGTAAAAGCATAAACTTATTTTTAGTCATAATGTCCCATTGTTTTCAAATTATCAAATTTAATTAATTTAAAAAAGTAAAGGATATCCTATAGCTAGCTTTATCTAAAATGGACGTAGGCACTCAATTATTTTTTATTGGTTTAACTTTACGTCAATTGCATGAATACATAGATCGGTACGAGGTTTAAAATATATGTTATCAATTAATAGAATCGCTTATTTCTCAAAATACCAAGAAATGTTACAAATAGGGAAGAATAACGTATAAATAAGGTAAAAATTACAATAAAATATAATAAGTCATAAGAATTAATCGTATTATTTCTCTTAATTTACCTTGAATTTGCCACACTTAGTAAAGACACTACCTTTTATGTAGCTATTACATAAAACGACAAAATAGATATGCTTTGCTAATCCGTTCATTAGTGGCAAAGTATTAAATAACACTTTTGTATTCGATTAAGCAAAAAATGCGCGTGTAAGATTATTTTTCGTCGAACTAATCTTATTATTACGACTATTATAATAGTACTATAGCAGTACTCGTATAATAATTAAACTGTAGCCGCTCAATAAATTAATAAATTTATATTTATACCATTCGTCTGGCTTTTCCGACGCAACGATCAACAATATTTCTTTTTAATCATGTGGTGCAATAACCTGGAGAGTTAAGTTATAATGAATCGTTTCCTAGAAATGGGAAATATTGATGGGAATGTAATAAATAATTTAATTAATAAAAATGATAAGATTCGTCTCAAATATTTAACCTCTGACTCTCTCTTCTCTCTCTGGAGAGTCTCAAAAATGTTGAGTGGTTTTTTGTTGCACAAACTATACTAAAATTTGCAATGGTTTGGGCGAAAGAGAGAGACGAACTCATGACTGGCCTGACGCCTTCGACTATCGTTTATTATTCCAAAAAACGATACAATCTTAACCAGCAAGCCACCCTAATATTTCTGCATTTATTATGGATTCAATTGCGCATGTGAGTAATTTCTCACCTATATTTACATCACAGCTCTTCGATAGTGTCAAATAATACCGGGTGGATGCTTAAAGACCATTATCTACCAGCGATTAACATTAAAATTATGTCGTAATTACTCTAATAACAATAACAAAGCCCTATAATTATAATCTGTCAGAAGTGTAAGTAATTTTACTTACCTAATATAGAAAAAACAATTTAAAAAAAATAGAAGAAGAAAAACATTTTAAGACATCCTAAATAACATGAAAATAATATATAAAAAAAGAAAAAATGTTCAAGAGGTTCAAGAAATGAAAACTAAACGAATCATACATACCTTTGATATCATTTTCATCGGCAACCATATTGACCGTGGAGGATTCCCCGATTCCGCTGCTGGAAGAACTGGACTCCATCTCTGCGGAATGATCTAGCAGAGACGTTTGAGCTGTCTGTGAAAAATAATTGAATATATATCTAAATAATTTGTCTAAATAACAGGTACAATTATAATACACTTGTATATATCAGATAAAGTACACTCCACCGACTATCTAAATCACATGTCAATATTAATAAACTGCAATCAAAATATTTTTCCGCAATAAATATTATTGGTGGGTGCTTTTCTTGTTTCGCAAACAGGATATGGTCAACGACTTCATGACCCAATTTTTTGAATAATCTGCCTATTGAAAAAAGTATCTTATATGGATTTGGTTCAAAAATTTCCCAGAAAGCATTTGAAATGATTAAATTATGGTGCCCTGATCAAAGTCTCAACCAATTAAATTTGATTTTAAAACCAGCTATACTTCTATTTTTATACAGGGTCCTGCAACAGTGCGTCCGTCTTTCCTAGCGCCTTTCGCTTGGTGTATAAAAAAAAAAGTTTCGCACTGTTGATGGACCCTGTATAATCATATTGCAGAAAATATAGAAGATTGCAACGTTACACCCTTCTAGACGCACCGTAATTAGGACGCCAACACGTTCATAAAGGACGTCAAGATGCCTTGGAAAACTACGAGGTGATTTTCAACCAGCTAAAAAAAACAATTGAACATCGCGTTTTCGAGTTATGTCAAAAAGTTCTATTTTTTTAAAAGAGACATGCACCATGCACCCGGTATTATTTTGTGCTTTCATATTTCCTGAGAAAATCCAATAAGTTGTTTACAGTTTTGCGGTTTAAATTAATTAGATTGTGGGTTATAAACAAATGAAAATTGTAATTTTTCATTTTCAAAACAGTGTACATCGGAAACGACTCATTATATCGGAAAACGGCTTACATGCCCGTCTGATAATTTTTATCACCCTGTATAAAATTTCAAGTACACTGTAAGATAACACTTCAAAAGTGAACATAGGGAGATGTAAGCCGTTTTGTGATATCTTCAGTCGTTCCCGATATACATAACTGTTTTAAAAATTAAAAATTGCTATTTTCATTTGTTTATAACTTAAAAACTAATCAATTTAAACCGCAACTGTAAGAAACATTATTATTGGCTTTTCTTAGGAAATACGAAAACACAAAAATATACCGGGTGTCTATTAAAAAAAAAAAAACTTTTTGACATAGCTAGGTAACGCGATGTTCAATTGTTTTTTTTTTTGTTTTCATTGTTTTATTCAGCGGAAAAAATACTACTATAGTTTGTTAATTTAACCGATTTTCTAGATTCAAAAATAACGAAGTTAGCTGTTGTAATAATAGTGCCGACTTAACTTTGAAGACCCTTAGCCCATAGCATCGAAAATTATTCTATAATTCTTTTTTGACACCATCTTTCATATTATAATAATAATTACAGAACACATTTTTCATAAACCTATTTGTTTTACAAATTACAATCAGTTTCAATCAAAAAATCGGGTCTCATCAATTTGAATTTGACAAAACTTGAATGCGAATTACATTTAGTAATTGAACAGCCTTCTCAAATGTGACGTCATACATGCGCAATAGCATACCGAATACTTAACTAAATGCAAAAGAGTGCGAAGGTCAATAATTACTGAAAGAAGAAATCCTTAAACTGTCTTTCTTGCATAAACGTCAACATCGATAACTATATCTGTCATTTGTCAATGTTATGTCTATCGATCCACACAACTTCACCATAACCTCACAAATTATAAAAAAAATAATTTTTTTTTCGAATTCTATCCGGTTCCTTTCTCATTCATAAAATAAAATAAAATAATAATCAAATTTCAAAGAAATCATAATGCAGAGCTCGAGATTAATTTTACGTTGTACCTCTTTTAAACAATTTCGAAATATCACTCGCTGGTAAGTAAGCAAAATGAAATAAACGTGCAAAATTCACAAATCCACAAAAATAAACAAAAACTTTCTTCCAGTTCTATTCTTTGTCAAACTGCCGAGGTCAAATCGGCTCCGACAGAAAAAATAACGCCGCCTCCTCCCAGCAATGTCGACACCAAACCCGCGTCACCGAAAATCGAAAAACTCTTCACCGAAATATCCCAACTGAACCTCTTGGAAGTGTCAGAACTCAGCGGTCTCCTGAAAAAGCGCCTGAACCTTCCCGACGCCCCGGCTTTCCCAGTGGGGGGATTCGCGGCTCCCGCTGCAGCCGCAGACGACGAAGAAGAGAAGGCACCCAAGGCAGTGAAGTCGTCCTTTACAGTCAAACTGATGAAGTTCGACGAGAAACAGAAGTTGAACTTGATTAAAGAGCTCAAGAACTTGATGGAGGGTATGAATTTAGTGCAAGCAAAGAAGTTTGTTGAAGGGGCTCCTGGTGTCGTGAAAGCCGAGGTATCGAAGGAAGAAGCGGACACGCTTAAAGCTGCTATTGAGAAAGTAGGGGGGACCGTTGAGATAGATTAGTGTGTTTGAATTGTAGCGTTAGGTTGTGTAAATGAATAAATGAGTTTTTATATTATAGAAATGTTTTTTTTTTAATTAAATTTGAATATACCTTGTGTATTTCAGATTCAGCACCAGAAAATAGTATGCCTAATACCTATGAAGGAAGTAAGCCAGTTAACACAGAATGAGAATTATAGTCTTATATTCAGCAAAGTCCAGGCCAGGCTATGACAATTATTGTTAAGCTTTTCCGACTGAATTAGCTGCTGAATTGAACAGATAATATTTTCGCTCATCCTTAGGTGACATTATAATTTGCATTTAATTACTTAATTACAAAAAATGTATTTTCATGCCTTGGCAGCAAAAGGGAAAATGTTTAATTTTGCTGCCCATCCTCGGGCACCAGTAGCAAAATGTCAATATGGGTGAAAGAAAAATTAATTTAACATTGCAAAAACCGTTTAACACAGTTGAGCCGATTTATCAAACAAAGATTGATCGGGGAAAATATTATTGTCAGTAGAAAACTTTCAAAAAAGAGGAAAATAAAATGAAATAAATGAAAGTTTTGGTAATTCTTATGCACCCCGTTTTACACGTTTAGTAATAAAAGTTGCCTATCTATCCATTTTTATGTCTATATTGCGCACTAAAGATTCCATACACGTTCGGGCTAATATGCATTTAATTTTATGTTTTAAGGATGATCATCGTACACTGTAAGATGATACAATATGTTCAGCTACGCATGCTGAACGCGCCTTTTGAATTATGAACGATGTTTTTTTAACCAATAAGCCCACAGCAGAGAAAATAAACAAATTATCTTACAATGATTTATAATAATAATTTTTAGTCAATCATTTATATTACAATAACGTCCAATTATTTAACGGCCAGAATGTCCTTCACAACTTATCACTTCTCTAGCTGAACTGTCTCACTTCACACTTCACATCGACACCCTCAGTGTGACGTCACTGGGAAAGGCTAACTGGGAATGATTCCAAATAAACAAATCGTTCACGTGGCCATTGTTGTCAGTTTGGTAGTGATTTAATTGAAGTTTTAATAGTTCTATTTTTATCATTCAAAATATTTTTAATCCGCTTTTACTGTAATCTAAAGTTTACAATGAAATTGGCAAACCTGCAACTGTTAAATGCTAGTTTATTTGGAACCCTAACCGTTTGCTCCGCCCACTGACGTCATCACTGACGGTGATTCTTCTTTTTTTCTAATCTTACTCTACTATATCAAACAACACTTACTCTACCATTCACTTCCAACTCTCTTAATTTCCTATCTTAATTTTTCATTTGGTATTCTATCATGTAGCTGAAATTTTTATACCGGGTGATAAAAATTTTATCAAATTTTTTACCACTCTGTATAAAAATTTCATCCAACCAATAGGATATCGGATGAAAAGTTAAGACAGGAACATGTAAGCCGTTTTCCTCTATCTTGAGCCGTTTTTAAGATAAGCTGCTTTGAAAATGGAAATTCGCGATTTTTTTGTTTAAAACGTCTTCGAGTGAATGCGCCCAAGTAAGCGTTAATGTCGGTAATACAGGTACCCGCTTATCTCATTATGAAACGCCACTACGCCTAGAGCTATGAAATCTAAGCATGTATGAACCTCTTTAACTCAACTTTGATTCAATTATTATCATCATTATTTATTTTAAAGTGTTTGCATTGTTTGCAACTAAAAATTCAGTAGCACAGCAGTTAAAGTTGCCTGTACCTGATGTACCTACCACCTAAGTCCTAAGTCCTGTGACAGTAAATATTATTAATTGAGAAATAATAGTTTATGTAGAATGTAGACTCCAATTTTCTCTAGTAGATTATCTGGTTTCTCTTAAAATTTTTCAAATCAGTAAATCGAACAAAACAATTAAAAAAGGTAAGTTACAAATTTGCATATGAAATGTTAATTAAAAAAAAGCATGTTCTGTAATTATTGAGGTGGTATGAAGAAGTAGGTACGTCAGGTAACTGTAATATTACGGATATTCCCTCAAGTAAAATTAGGATAAATTAAACATTAAACTTACTCCATCAGTTACCATGAGGCCGTTAATAACTAAAATTTCACACACATTCACACATATTTAATAACAACTTGTATTAACGTCTAACGTTAGGTCCAGTTTCATTCACAGCACAGCTGTTTTAATTGATTTCATAATTTTTTAAGAAATATAAAACGATAACAGAAATCATCAACAAATCAGTGACGCCCTTGAACTGCTATGCTATTGTAATAAATTGACGTTATTTCTATTTCATTTCATGATACTATGAAATTATGGGTGCTATTATCTAAGAGATGGCGCAATAGGTGGCGTATCTAACAGTATTATAATATTTTAAAACTATAAAAAATGTATCCTACTTGGACAAAAAATTATCTGCTCACGTAATTATTTCAAAAAAACAACGCAAATTATAATTTTTTAATTAGGAACCTCATAAAAAATAGATAAAACATAATATTGTCCTAAATAAATTAATAATACATAGATAGTTAGCGCTTATACAGGGTGAGGTATTTAAGTAAGTTATATAAGGTTAAGTGCATAAGTTTCCACTAGCTGGTGTCACAAAATTAAAACTCAATCTCGGGATTACATTTGAAGAAAAAAATACAACGTCGTTTTACTGACCAGCTCAAATTTTTTTGGACATCGCAGTTTATTCTTCCCAAAGACTTAATTCAAAGTTTTACAAAAAAAAAATTATCACTCGCTTTTGATTACCTATTATAGCGACTTGGGGCACATTTAGAAAAGTCAAATTTGCCGCCACTGCCAATACCGCCGTCTATGTTCAATTATTGTACTCCTTGGTGGGGCTCGATTCATGTATAGCTGCCACCTAAACACTTAAAAATTGTAAGAATAAATCCGATTTGAAAACAGAGTCCATGCAAGACTGACTTACCCTCCCTTATTCACCGTCTGGGTTCGAATCCCGGCTCGTCATGGTTGTTTGTGCTCGTTAATTTTAACTATTAATATTGATATAAAATGTTTCTGTGGCTATATGAGATCGATCTCGAAGCTAAAATTACCAGAGTAGAGCGACTATGTCTTATCTATATACAGTTTAGAACGATGATGCTTTATATCTTTTTTTTTAATAAAAAAAATAATTTATTCCAAATTATTTACAGGATGGTTTTCAATATTGTCTGCTTAGGCAGCCCTCTAATAGACATAATCGTCGACATCGAAAAAGATTTCTTACATAAATACGACTTAAAACCGGAGAGTTCCACTCCTATCAACAAGAAATTATCCACCATCTACTCAGAAATTGAATCTCGAAAGCGTAAGATCTTAATAGGCGGATCTATAATAAACACGGCTAGAATGTTAAGACAACTGGTCCATCCAAAAGACTTGGAGATTACAGTCTGGGGATCTGTTGGACCAGACGAGGAAGCGGGATTGTTCAAGAAGACTTTTCTAAACGAACAAATCAAGTACAGTTTGGAGGAAATCCCTGATCAAGCAACCGGAAAAGTGGTCGTTCTTATCGCTGAGAGAAATTCTAGATGCATGGTGACTGATCTGAGAGCCGCGCAGTTTTATCCCGTTGCTTTGAATCGGGAATTGGTTGAACAAGCGGACTTCTTGTATTTCTCGGTAAGAAATTTCTCATTTTTTTTTTCTCTCGCGAAGACGTCCTCGAGAAAGTACTCTTTCATTAAATAAATTCCTGGAGATCAATACTGGGGATCAATTCTGAAATGGGCATGGATGTGGTCTATATGTGGAGATTTAAACGATCAATAATAATACTTCACGCAAGAAGGGGTTGATCCATGCGCCAGCTCAATATATTAGGAGATCAATAACCTATAAATTATCTACCTTAATAAAAGATTAAGCTGATCAATACTCAAACAGGTCAAGAAACAGATCAAGTTCTAGTTCTACTGCTTGCTCTTGTACTGTGGCCGCTTGATTATCCAGTCTAGTCGAGAAATGACTTTTTATATAAAACTGTGTGTTACTTACTTAAAATAAAAAAATATTAAAAGTTGTGCCCTTTTATGAATTTCTGAATAATTGAAAAAAATATTTTAGGCATTATTTCTACGAGTAAATGCAAATTTTCTCCGAAATTTGGTACATCAAATGGAAGCGAAGGGGAAGAAAATATTTCTAAATTTAGGAGCACCATTTGTAATGAAACAATACACGAACGATGTAAATTATCTATGCTCTTCTTCTGCTATTATTTTTGGAAATAATCAGGTAGGTAAGTAATTTTTTGCTTCCTTTATTTTGACTATAATTCATTTGTTTAGGAATTCGAAGCGCTATTTGAAGCCAACCACATTCAGGGCGATAACACTCGAAAAAAATTAACAAGACTGGATGATGAGATATTATTAAACAATGCAGGAAGATATTTTGTTGTAACAAACGGGAGTAATCCTGTGATTGTTTATAACAAACAAGAAGTAAATGAGTATGCTATTGAATCAATAGGAGACGCCAAAATTTTGGACACCACTGGCGCTGGTGATGCTTTTGTTGGAGGATTTCTGTCTCAATACCTATTCTCGAAGCCTTTGAAATCATCGGTTGATTGCGGAATTGTCGCTGCCAAGGAAGTAATTCAAAATCAGGGCTTTACTTATGATATTAATTTTAAATATTAGAATGGTATTTTTTATATTTTTTTATATTTTTTATAATTTCCTTGTAATAAAAATTAATTCACCAGATTTGATTAATATTCTTCCTTTTTTGGTTCTCTTTTCTCTTTCTTTCTTGATAAAGACCCCCAAATTAAAATCTTCCTGGAACGTAAGTACCTCTGACATGATCAAATCTACGATGTTCTACTTGATCTCACCTTTGATCCAATCCCACTTCTGATAGCATTTGTAACTATATTATATTTGGGGAAGTTACGGCACTCACGCAATGAGGTATGCAGGCGTTTAAGGTATCGGATCAGGGCCTAGTGGCCTATTTCCTCTACGAGAATATAAAGGTCCAAACTTTGGTGGGCAGGTAAGTGAGGAGCTTCCTGGTTTGTGTTTCTATTATCGCCCATCAATATTACCAGGAATAAGACTTCTAGTTGGCATTTGTCGTGGATTTTCTATCTCTAATGTACCTCAAAAAGAGATCAACAAACTTATGAATTGCAATAAGTGTAATAAAAAATCTAAATATGTGATTTTTTGAAGTAGTTAACGAAAGGTTAAAGCTGCAACTATAAATATCGCTCTTCGTCGCATAGGTTGGTGGGTATGGGTATATAATTTACCTGACGTATCAGACATTTCCGTTCAATAATGGATATACTTTTTAATTTATTACTCAGGAAAGTATAAATAATTATTTATTATTCAAGAATAAAATCGCGTCTTACGTGATTTAAATTTTGTTGCCTGAAGAGTGCGACGTACCAAAGACATCACTCGCATAAATTTTATTTGTCTTATAACTTAACACCTTAATTTTAACAGTCACTTCAAGTAAACATTAGACGGATGTACGAGATGAAACAGCAGTTGTTGACTCTTAATTAATTCTCCAGTAGGCAGCTACATCATATATGATGTAGGCAGATTAATTATTATTAATTAATTAATTAATCAAATCTAATATGTATAATTTGGTACCTATTTTAAAAGGAAAGCTCCTAAGAAATTCGGGAGATAGGAACGTAAAGCTCTTATAATATAATTTTATGTTACATTTACCACAATTCGACGTAAATCAGGTCTATAATTTTATTGCTCTAACCTAAATTACATAAAATCTACTTCCAATTTATATCAGGAAGTAGGTCCCGAAGACCTAAGTGCGAGAGTAGAGATTGCGTAAATTCATCGACAAATTTTGGAATTATTTCTTCGAAGTTTGAAAAAATAGGGAAATTCGACGTCCTTCTTACATGGAATTGCCCTAATATTTACTTACCTTCCTTTCCAATTTCTAAATAATCTTAGACTATAGAAAAAGTAATACCTAACAAAAAGTAAAAAGTAACCCGGACCTAACGTCATAACTTTGGTGTGCAAGTTATTTGCCTAAAAAGGCGAAGATTCATTTGTTTCTCTACAACTATAATGTAGAGAATAGGCCTTTAGCCAGATTTGCCAGTCTAATGGATTGAAAATTTATTTTCAAGAACTCTCACAGCTCGATTTATTCCAGAAATTTCAAATCAATATCTTGCAGATCATTCATAATCGCCCAGTATAAAATATACTTTTTTTTTTTTTTTTTTTAAAGGGGGAACATCGGTCTTCCCTATGTAGGTAAGACAAAGTCGCTCCACACCGGTAATATGGGTTTGGAGCCTCTTGCTCATACACCCAGCCTCAAGTATGCCAAATAAATAGTAGAAACAACACAGACACCCAGAGCCTTCACTGAGAATCGAACTCAGTCCGACGGATCCAACGATCAAGCAGTTCTCGCTACTTAACCGCGAGGCCACGCCAGGCTCAAAATATACTTTTGCAAATGAGTTGAATCGGTGACTTAAAAAAAAGCAGCGAAACAGGATCCTCTAAATATTTCTTTGCATTAGTCATACCATCAGTGAGTTGAGTTCTCAAAAACACGGTTTCTTCAATGGAAATAAACGTTACTACTTCTGTCATTGTCTTATAATTGGATGTTTTTAAATAACTAATTTCATTTTTTCTCTGAAGTAGCCTCCACGGGTCGAATTAAGATGAGGTGAATCAAGATGAGATTTTACGAATTAATAATTATTTATGATTATAAGAAAATTATTAATAATTTTTGATTACCTTAATTTATGCAAAACGAATCTTTCATGTCATCGATTTTATAACGTCTTTTAATTATTGTTATAAACAAAACGTGAAAAAATTAATTGATATATTCGATTCGTTCAGCAGGTATATAAATATATACAGAGTGTACAAAAAATTTTATAGGTACCTCCTGTGAACCTCCTACTTAAATAATACGAGTCCAATAAAACTAACATTTTTGTTAATCAGAAACGTATCGCGGATTACGGTCTATGCGCATGTCCTCCGCTATTTTGATAGGCTTTTGAGGCGGTTTCTTTTGAGCCATTTTCCCCATATGGTACCTACTTATCCCTTTTCCCCCACATTGAGTAATAAGCGTGGATTTGGATCGAGAATTAATAAGTCAAAAAATATTGAGTAGCGGTTCGAGCTCGCTCCCTTTGAATTTTACCCTCAATCTTCCTTTTTGGTCAGAAAACTGTAACAGCGCTCTCAAAAATAATCTTGTTTATTATTTTATACTTATAGGCATTTTTATTCATCCCAGTGAGTAGGCCTATTTTTGTGAGTTGTAAAGTTAGATTGTTTAGGCGAGTGAAATGAAGAATTGAGAAAGAATATATTTAAAAATGAAAAAGGAAGATTGAGATATGGTAGATATAATAATAAGACATTGAGGAGTGAAAATAGAAGAGAAGCAACGGTTCAAAGAGAGTTGAGTAGAATTAAAGCAAAAATCGATGATTCCATCAAGATGTCAAAATCCAGGGAAGAAGAATACTTCTTAGGGTTTAAATTTATTTGCTTTCCAACTTTTGGAGTAAATTTTGAGTATGTTTTGAGCAAACATTTCTGAGAAATGTATCCAGTTCTCACTCCGAGTCCTGCGAGGAGTAAAAAGTGGTATAATTTTTTGACTCTCTTGCTTTTGGTATGATAAATAGTGTGAAGACACTTTGTACTATTTCTGCTACTACTTTTTCTGCTTCCTTAGTCCTTCTTTCCCTGTTCCTGGATAACAACCAAATCTTGTTTTTACTTTTAGAGTACCTTTTGAGCATCTTTTGGGAAAATGTTTCCAAAAAATGTATCAATTTTTCCGTTATCTTCACCTATTTTTACATTAATTGGAGGAGGAAGAAATAATAATTTTTTGACGCTCTTGGTTTTGATGAGATACAGTCAGAAGGATTTTTGTACAATTCTTACTTCTTCTGATACTATTTTTTTTTCAGCTTCCTTTCTTCCTGCTTCCCTTCTTCCTGGGCACCAACCAATAAGCTTGCTTTAACTCTTGGAGTATCTTTTGAACATTTTTCTGGCAAATATTTCCAAGAAATGTATCAAGTTTTCTGTTTTCATCAACTATTTTTACATTGGAGGAGGAAGAAGTAATAATTTTTTGACGCTCTTGGTTTTGATGAGATACAGTCAGAAGGATTTTTGTACAATTCTTACTTCTTCTGATACTATTTTTTTTTCAGCTTCCTTTCTTCCTGCTTCCCTTCTTCCTGGGCACCAACCAATAAGCTTGCTTTAACTCTTGGAGTATCTTTTGAACATTTTTCTGGCAAATATTTCCAAGAAATAATGTATCAAGTTTTCTGTTTTCACCACTATTTTTACATTGAAGGAGGAAGAAGTAATAATTTTTTGACGCTCTCTTGGTTCCGATGAGATATAGTCTAAAGGATCTATGTACCATTTATTTTTCTTCTGCTACTAAGTGTTCTATGCCCTTCTCCCTTTTTCCATTCTTCCTCGACTGTAACCAATCATTTCTAAATATTAGGAGTGTCTTTTTTGATACCTTTTGGATAAATATTTCAAAAAAATGCATCAAGTTTTCTGTTCTCTTCTCCTATTTTCACATTGGAGGAGGAAGGACGTAGTAATTTTTGACGCTCGTTCTTGCTTTTGATGAAATATTGTGTGAAGTATCTTTGCACAATTTTTTTTCCACTAATTTTTCCGTGTCCTTCTTTTTTTACCTTCTTCCTGCACACCAACCAAGCTTGTTTCCACTTTTGGAGAACATTTTGAACACCTTTTGGGCAAATGTTTCTAAGAAATAAATGAAGTGTCCTGTTCTCTTCATCTATTTTTACATTGGAGAAGGAAGAAGTAATTTTTTTGACGTTCTTGGTTTCGATGAGTTTTAGTGTGAAGGATCTTTGTCTTTTTTCTTCTTCTGCTACTGATTTTTCTGTGCCCTTCTTCCTTCTTCTATCCTTCCACCACGGCAACCAAGCATTTTTAAGCTTTAGGAGTGCCTTTTGGGACACCTTATGGACAAAATGCATCAACTTATATGTTCTCTTCTCCTATTTTTACATTGGTGGAGGAAGGCGTAGTAATTTTTTGACGCTCGTTCTTGCTTTCGATGAGATATCGTGTGAAGCATCTTTGCACCATTTTGTTTCTTCTTCTACTAATTTTTCCGTGCCCTTCTTTTTTTTTACCGTCTTTCTGGACACCAGCCTAGCTTGTTTTAATTTTTGGAGCTCCTTTTGAACATCTTTTGGATGAATGTTTTCAAGAAAACTATCAAGTTTCCCGTTCTCTTCTCCTATTTTCACATTGGAGGAGGAAGATATGTAGTAATTTTTTGACGCTCGTTCTTGCTTTCGATGAGATATTGTGTGGAGGATCTTTGCACCATTTTGCTTCTTCTGCTACTAATTTTTCCCTTTTCTTCCTGAACACCAACCAAGCTTTTTAACTTTTGAAGTATCTTTTTGAACATCGTTTGGGGAAATATTTCCAAGAAATGCATTAAGTTTTCTGTTCTCATCACCTGTTTTTACATTGGAGGAGGAAGAAGTAATAATTTTTGACGCTCTTGGTTCCGATGAGATTAGCGTCAAGGATTTTCTACAAGTTTTTCTTCTTCTGCTACTAATTTTACTGTGTGCATGTCCTTCTTCCTTTCTTCTTCTATCTTCTTCCTTGTTTCTTCATGACGTTTTCCTGGTCACCAACCAAGAATGTTTTAACTTTCAGAGTATCTTTTGAGCACCTTTTGGACAAATACTTCCAAGGAAGTATCAATTTTTCTCTTGTTATCATCTAATCCTTGGAGGACTACAAATTTTCTGTACGCATTGCCTGGTGCGCGTCATGATGTATGACAAGTCTCCCTTTTTTCTGAATAGTAACCAACCCTGTAGTGTAACTATAAGTAACCAAACGCTTAGTTGTTTTAACTCCTGGAGCATCTTTTGGGCATGTTTTGAGCAAATAGTCTCAGAAATTATCATGTCCTCATCTCCTACTTTTTGAGGAATAAGAGGTAAAATGGTTGATACGTCTCATCCCTTCTTCCTCGAGATGAGTAACCAACCACTTCCTCGCCGCATCCGACCACCACGTACCACGTGCAACATTTTGACGACCGCTCCACCGAAGAGACGTCCAACAGCAACTTTCTCCAGCAGTAATCGCTCCGGCTAGTCGGAAATCTGACTCTGTGCATCACACACCACAGTAAGTACACAGTCGAGTCGAGCGCTAGCGCGCAGTGAGTTTCGCTCGCCCGGACTTTGCACAGTCGCAGCCGTCTAGATCCGGGATCTTCGTCGTCGCGATGTGGAGATTGGAGATGAGTGTCTGATCAATTATTATCGATCAATATAAAAATAGATCCGGAGGTGATACTAGTACTAGTACTAGTACTGTAACTCAGTGGCGGCTCGTGAGCGCAATAACTTGAGGTGAAACTTGAGGACTGTAGCTTTAGGGTTGGTTCTTCTTGGATTGTGACTTTCGTTTTCGCAGCAGATTTAGGATGATCAAGAACGTGGTCGTTGTGTTTTGGTGTTGGTGAGTACTATTTATTTGTAATGTTTATCGTTTCTTGTTAATTGAAGCGAGGTGTACCTAATTTCAATTTCACTTTCGTTCAGTCGGATTTAGTTAAATGGGTGTTTTTAACTGTTCGCGGTTAACAAAATCGCGGTAATGTAATTATTATGTAAATGATGGTGATGGTGAAGTGCTCGCTTGCGCTTTCCTTGGTTAAATTAGATTTAAACAATTACTTTCTATAAGCGGTTATTTTGTCTTTTTCGGGTAATTTGTGTTTATTATTATTCTAGATGTTGTTTTAATAAGAAGCGGGGATTTAAAAACAAGTTCTTATCTAAACATGTAAACTGTTAAAATTTTAATAAGCTTTATTAAATATTCATTAGCAGTAATAATTTAGGTAATATTAAGCGTAAAATATGGTTTTTCGCACACAAAATAGTAATCCCTTAAAAAAGGTAACAATCATATCATACCGATCAGGAATTGTATGAATGTCATCGAAATGATATGGGCAAAAAATAATGACGCCCAACATCTTCGGGGCTAACTTTTAGGAAAGAGTGGCGGTGGTTTAGTTTTAGAACTTTTTTATATCAAAATGAACCCAAGTCAAGTTAGCCACGCTTCGGTCAGCCACGCTTTCGTCCACTTTTGAAAAAATCATATTTGCTGAATTTTTTTTTTTATCCGACATTTTATAATAATAACCAACCACGCTTTTAATGGACTTGAGAAATTGTAAAAATCATTTTTGCTGAAAGTATGCTCAAAGAAGTCCGAAATTTTATAATATTGCCGGCTAGGCTTTCTTGAGAAACTGAAAAAATCCTTTTTGCTGAAATTTGGCTCAAAATATTCCAAAAATTCATAATAACGGCCAGCCACGCTTTACTTAACAAACTGAAAAAATTATTTTTGCTGTAATTTTGCTCAAAAAAAATCATAATAATGGCCAACCGAGTTTTTGACCGTATGGACTGAATAAACTGAGAAAATCATTTTTGCTGAAATTTGACTTAAAAAAATCTAAAAATTCATCATATAGGTAAAGACCAGCAACGGACTTAATAATCTAAAAAAATTATTTAACCTGAAATTGTGTTGAAAAAAGTAACACATTTTACAATAATGACTAGCCAAGCTGTCGATCACGACTTAAGAAACAGGAAAAATATTTTTTTCTTTAATTTGGCTTGAAAGAGTCCAAAAATTCATCATAAAGACCAGTCACACGGACTTTCTAAAAAAAATCATTTAAGCTGAAATTTTGTTGAAAAAAGTACAACAATTTATAATAATGGCCAGCCACGCTTTCAGCCACGACTTATGAAACTGATACACTGAATAAATATTTTTTGCTGTAATTTTCTCAAAAAAATAAGAAAGTTAATAATATTGGCCAGTCGCACGCTTTCGGCCACGGACTCGAGAAACTGAAATAAAATTCTGGCAGAAATTTGCTGAAAGAAGCCCAAAATTTTAAAATAATGGCCAACCTCGATTTCGGCCACTATTTAATAAACAAAAAAATGTCATTTTTGCTGTACTTTTGCTCAAAAAAAGTAAAAAAAATCATAATAATAGCCAGCCACGCTTTCGGCCACGGACTTAATAAGAAACTGAAAAAAAAATTCTGGTGGAAATTTCGCCGAAAACGTCTAAAATTTTAACATAATGGCCAACTTCGCTTTCAGCCACGACTTAATAAACTGAAAAATGTAATTTTTGCTGTAATTTTGCTCAAAAAAGTAAAAAAAAAATGATAATGGTCAACCACGTCTTCGGCCACTAACTTAAGAAATTAAAAAAAAATTCTGGCAGAAATTTTGCTGAAAAAAGCCCGAAATGTTAACATTGGCCAACCTCGCTTTCGGCCTCAACTTAATAATCTGAAAAATGTATTTTTTGCTGTAATTTTGCTCAAAAAAAGTCACACAATTCATAATAATGGCCAGCCACGCTTTCGGCCACGGACTTGGGAAACTGAGAAAAAATTCTGGCAGAAATCTTGCCGAAAAAAGCCCGAAATTTTAACATAATGGCCAACCTCGCTTTCGGCCACGATTCCTGTAATTTTGCTCAAAAAGTCGAAAAATTCGTAACAATGGCCAGCCACGCTTTCGGCCACGGACTTTATAAATTGAAAAAACAAACTTTTTTAACTTTATCAACAAGAAAACAAATATTTTCATTCAAGCCGTCAATAAAGAAATTAAAAATTTTTGCTGGACATTGAACGAAGTTCCTCTTCCTGGCCGAAAGCGTGGCTGGCCGAAACGTGGCTAACTTGACTTGGGTTCGAAATGATGAGATAACGAAACATTTTAATCATAACGTGTGTCTTATAAATTTAATTGTAACTCGCCCCCCCCCCCCCCCCACTTAATTCAAAAATTGGAATTTTTTTCACAAAATAGTAACTTAAAAAAATCGCTACTTAAATAATATTTTAGAAACCGCCACCAGAATTTTTGTCTTAAGAAATTGAAAAGTCGCCACATTATTGAAACCATCAACAGAATTTTTGCTTCTGTCAAAAACCATAATTTGAAAAGTCGTCATTACTTACAGAAGTTACCATACGATTTTATTAACTTATTTATACATTATGTAGGTACCTTGTAGAAATATTATTTACAAATACACTAGCCACTGTTGCCAGATGATATCAAATTTACCCAATAAGCTTATCGCACCAATAACTGGGTATAAATTTCTTTTGTGAATCGATATCTCCGCTCATGCAGCGCTCTCATAGCGCCATTTTCTCACCCCATATAATTACATTTTCGCAAAGTTTGAAAAAAAACAAAAGCGTGAAGCAAAAAAATGAACGAGTATTAAGGAGAATTTTTATTCCCTAATTAGGCAGCAAAAAAATCTTTACACATGCATCAATATTCATATTCATGTAAATAATTTAGTAGGCTGGCTGGTCCTGTCCAAATTAAAAATTAATAAGAAGATATTTGCATAACCTAAAGCTAGACATATTGTGACATGTCTTAGCTTTGTTTAAATTTATGAGCCATTTGCCCGTATTCACAAACGATAATTTCCTAAATAATTACGTAATTAATTAAATGAGTGAGATGGAGATATGCAGTTTATTTGCATTAGAATGAGATGGAGATAAATGATTACGTAATTATTTTGTAATTATCGTTTGTGAATACGGGCAATTGTCTAGCTAGTAATTATTGTCATTGAAATATCCAGTAATTAGTAATTAAAGAATTCAATTGTTTCCTTATTATTATTTCTGTCCATAAGATGGAGAGGAGCTCTTTGAAATTTAAATCAGGCTCACCATTTCAGATCTTCCAATAATACTTGCCGCTTGATTAAATTAGAAGACGAACAATTAAGTAATAGAAGTGTATTCATGATTCAACCTCAGAACCCATTCAAGTGACTCTTAACGTAAACCCTGAAAAAACAGCCCTGATAATATGGAAGGAGTATTTTGTCGTTACCATAAATCACTTTATCTTCCACCAACTTAAGCCAGAATTTTTCCAGTAGTCACTCTTCACCCTGGAAGCAAAAGAAGCTTGCTTTCACTCTATACAGATTATTTATTAATAACAATAACTGAATTTTCAGAAGTTTCTTAGAATTCTTAGAACGCTACTTCAGGGATCAACTTCTCAGGGATTAACCTCGTCTCCTTAAGAAAGGAAACAAAGATGGTGCCTGAAAGTGAAACTCACTTTATATAGGACAGTCTGTATGTGGTCACTATAACTATATAGAAAAAAGAAGACGTTACAAATTGCGCCCGAGCAGGTCTAGTTTAATTAATGCAGGTGAGATGCTAAGAAGATATCAGACCGCTTATCAAAAAGTATAAAGATGCAAGAGTTAAATCTACCAATCTTCATCAATGAACGACTACAACAGATAAGCTACCAGATCAACTATCTGGGTATCATCCTAGATGCAACACTGATCTGGAATATGTATACACTTGCAGATGATCTTATAGGAAAAAAGCGTGCAAAGGATCATTTTATAAGGTGAAGAAAGGTTCGAGAAATGCGTAGAACGAGAAAAGGGCGTCTAATGACACGTCTCTTTCAGCAGACTTAGGCGGGAGGGTGGTTGTTGATTACGTCCCTGTCTTTGAAACAGTGGATCTGACCTGTCCACTCATCCCCCCTTTTTTTGGGAGACCTAAGCCACCTACCAATGACCACCTGTTTCCACAACTCGAAAGATTGCCTGTATGAAGATGAGTACTTTTCTGAACCTCAATAATTCCTCTCTAGACCTGGCAGCATGTAACAAGGTAACCTTGATGTGGGTACCAGGACACGGCGGAATCACAGACGCCAATGAAAAAGCCGACGAACTAACCAGAAGTGGATCCTCGGCTGGATTATATTGGTCCAGAACCGGCCCTGGTAGTACCAAAAAGTACAGCACGGGGTCAAGTAAATATACGGGTTGTAGGAAAAAACATAAAGAGTATTTTGGGATAAAATAACCAAACATCGACATGCAGGGATCAGTTGCGTATCACAGTGGGATTACTGACAGGACATGGCCCAAAAAGAACACTTAAACAAAATATGACTTCTCAATGGAGATCTAAGCTGCCGAGAATGCAGCAAGGCCCAATAAGAGATAGCTAAACTATGTTCTGTGCGATTGGGAATCTCTGGACCGCAGAAGACAGGAAAGTCAAAAATGAGTCCGGAAAATATGATACTCATCCAGTTCTAGTACAGGGAAGCAAAATGACAGAATGATTGACTGGAAGCAAAGGGGGTAAGCACTTAATAACGGGGACATTTGCAACGATTTATTACAAGTAAGTCATTGATAATGACGTCATTATAAATTACGTCAGAAAATGGCATTTTATGAAACAAAATCGACCTGTCAAAGTCAAAGCGATCTCCATAGAAACGCTACATAACGGAATTATGAATTATTATGTAAGTACCAAACTTTATCATCAATCACACTGTCTACCAAGCTGGAAAAAAGAGTTGCTATTTTCTCGCTGGTTTCTCTTCTCCACCCACGGAGTGACTGTATGTTCGAAAGCTGATCCAATCTCGTTACAGTAGTTTATGACAAATGAAGTGACAATTTATTATTAATCAGATGACTTGTACTGGAAATAAATAAGAGTTTCCATCGATACTGGTACATTCAATATTCAGTCCATATCTTGTAAAGTATTGTAATAAATTAACTGCGCCTCTGCATTCTTTACGCCTCCGTTCTTTCCACATTCCCAACATTTAGTTCATTGGAAGTAGAAATGACGCGAGCAGCAATTACTTATGGCCTAAGCGCGCCTACTATTCTAGACTGGGCTTCAGAATCGGGATTTTTTGATTGACTAAAAAATGGTAGTCTTCTACCAATATTCTATTTTTCTAATAGAATATTCTAATATAACTACCCCACCATATAATTCAACAATTCACACCATGAAGAACGAAAATATAAGGAAGACGGGATCAGGGAATGAGACACCTTTGACACTCTTCACTGAGTACCATAATTGAGCAGGGCTTGTGGGCTTGGGCTTGAATTCCTTTATAGAAGAGCTGTGGAATTGTGAATGCATAAAAGAGCTCCTTTTCCTTTTGAGAGCTTATGAAGCCCTCAAAAGGAATTGAAGCTCATTTTCATACACAATACCAAAGCTCTTTAATAAAGGAAGACAGAAGAAGCTCTTTAAAACAAAAGTGTGTGAATACTCTTGCGAGTTGCAACTCGTAATTTGCATCCTGCTGCGGGGAACATTTTTTGACGAATTGGTTATCAGCGGCAAGATATTTGAGAAAAAATATATATTAACAAAGGCTTTCAAGCTACTTTCAAGGGCTTGCAGCTCTTTTCAATGACTTGCAGCTCTTTCCAAGGACTTGCAGCTCTTTTCAGGCCTTGCAGCTCTTTATTTCAAGGGCTTGCAACTCTTTTCAAGGACTTGCAGCTCTTTCCAAGGACTTGCAGCTCTTTTCAGACCTTGCAGCTCTTTATTTCAAGGGCTTGCAGCTCCTTTCAAGGGACTTGAAGCTCTTTTTCAAGAGCTTGAAGCTCTTTTTCAGAGACTTGAAGTTCTTTTCAAGGGATTGCAGCTCTTTCCAAGGACTTGCAGCTCTTTTCAGGACTTGCAGCTCTTTTCAAGGACTTGCAGCTCTTTATTTCAAGGGCTTGCAGCTCTTTTCAAGGACTTTAAGCTCTTTTTCAAGGGCTTGAAGCTCTTTTTCAGAGGCTTGAAGCTCTTTTGCAGTGCTTCCAGACCATATAGAACTTCAAATTCTTTACAAAAGGGCTTGTGGCTTTCACAATTCCTTTTCAAGTGAACTGGGAATTGCAAAGCTCTTTATGTTTAAAAAGGAATTGTGGCTTTGGGCTTTCAACTCCTTCTTAACAGGACTTGGGACTTATGACCTCAAGTTCTTTTGTCGATGGCTTTGGCCAGCTCTGCCGAGTACCACTACCCTGGTAGCTACAGCATAAGAATAGAAGTAATGAGCTGGCTAAATAGCTAAATAGTTAAAAGTCAGAAACCTAAAGAAGAAGAAGAAGATCTTCACTGTTATCATCTTCTCTAATAATTAGACTCCTTTTCTTCATTGTACCTAGCAATAATATTCATCCATGACTTTTTAGAGTTATTGTATCTATTATTACACGAGAGTATAAATCTAGTTTAACCACTTTCACTAGTAGTAATGGATAGTAAAATAAGTGATAAAATCACAAAATAAAATTAATTACTTTATTTAATAAAAAAAAATAATGACACCCTCTTTCGTGAATGATTGTATTGACATTAAACATTTAAATATAATTTATTTACCTACAACTTTCATTTTTCTTTACCTTTCTCTTCGCCATGTCAATAGCAAAGCAATAATAATAATAATTGCAAATAATAGAATTTCCCAGCCTGATATTAAGTGAATCACCGATAGAGTAATAAACTCCAAGTACCAGAACCAGAACTGTTAATTAATAAGGTACTTATTTGTTGATTGCAGCAAAACTGGATCAAAAAAACATTAAAGTATTTGCAGATCTATTTTTGGAACGCCGGTTTTTACAGATTTTTCATATTTGCAATGGTTCAATGAACGTGCATGTTGTAATTTGTGGTTTACACCAAATTTTTCGGGTCACTGGAATGTAAATAACCCCAATTAAGCAATTATAGCTAGAATTGGAATAAGTTAATAATGGTAACATTATTACAGTAATCCTCGTATTAATTATTATTTGTACAAAAAATATATCTCACTAATAACACTATTATAATTCGAGCAAGAGATAATTAAACATTTAAAAGTGTTGCCTAATAAATTATTGAAGCAAAATAAAAAACAAACCTAATTTTTTAACATACTTAATTAGTTTTAAAAAATTTGGTCGCGTAAAGCTACTTACTAATGCCGCTGCCGCATCCATCCGCTTTTGCGCATGCGTTCCGGTAAATTTCGGCAAAAGTCGGCCTACATCTGAAAAGATCGGGACATGACCAGAAGGCGTCACAAGCTTTTACTGCGCACGCGTTGTTATAATTTATTGTTTCACAAGATCATACATAAAATCTGCTGTTCAAAGAGATTTAATTATTATTGCCCGATTATCTAACAAACAATAACTTCTTAAAGTTTATGGATGAACTTTAATGTATTCAGAGTATTTATCAGTATGGCGGCGAGTAAGGTTGTGTTGCCGGACGCTGCTTGTGGTAAATGCAAAAAGCACGTTGTAAATGGTTTTAAATGTGATAAGTGCGATAATGTTTTCCATCCAAGTTGTGCAAAGTATTCTAATAGTGTGAGATTTGTGTCCGATTTGGTGATTATATGCTGCGAAGATCTGGAGGAGTCTGAACACAGTGCACCCTTCTATGAGGCTGTTGAGGAACTAGCTACCCAGTCGGGTGGTAGGATTGATACTAGGATCTTCAACTACATTTTAAGATCCAAGGACATCATAATAAGTGAATTACGAGAGAAGATTATTATGTTAACTAGTGAAATTAAAGTACTTAAGGATTCAAATAAATTCGCTAATGTACAAAATCAGAAGATAAAAACACAAGTTAAACGAAGAAATGCCAGCTCAAATCGGTCTCAAGGTCGATCGGTCGGTAACGATGATTTCGTTTTATCGAGAAATGATAAGCCAGTATCACCTGGGAAAGTAAATAAACAAAGATCATATGGTTCTGACTGTTCTGCAGGTAAGCTTGAATATGCGGGTACTGGTGGTTCTTCTTCCTCGGTCTTTGACGGCTCTACAGCTGTGAGCGCTGGTTCCCTTCCTAATTTAGTTGACAAAGCTCCCCAATCAAGTGACTGGTCTACGGTTAATCGACGTAAAAAGCGCAAAGTTATTGTTGGTGACGCGGGCTCTGAGATATGTGGCTCTATAAAATCCGCGCCTCGATTCAAAGATGCACATGTTTATAGAATACACAAGGAAACTACTGTGGAAGACATGATTATGTTCTTGAAGGTCGATTTTCCCGAGATTAGATGCACATCTCTAACATCTAAGCATCCAGACGATTATGCATCCTTCAAGGTATCAGTCTATGATGAAAACTTTGGAAAAATAATATCTTCCGAGCGCTGGCCTACAGGTACGTGTATAAGGAGGTTTTTTCAAATGAAGCCTCGTCCAACGACACTAAAATAAGTGGAGACAGGTCTCTTTCGTTGTTATGTGCAAATGTACAGTCGATTCGAAATATAGTGGACGAAGTCGATATACTACTTGATCAACATAGGAATAGATTTTTAGTTCTCTGTATTGTGGAACACTGGCTAACTGACAGCGAAATGGTCAGTTTGTCCTTAAACAACTATGCTGTTGCATCGCATTTTTCACGCTGTGTTCAAAAGTGTGGTGGCTCTATGATCTGTGTGCATAATGATGTAAGGGCTATGGTTGCGGATCCTTTGAACTGTTCATCGAGATCACTGGAAGGAGACTGTGAAGTTTGTTCAATTTTTATATCTCACATAAATGTGTATGTTATATCAGTCTATCGTCCACCTACAGGTGATTTTAATGTGTTTTTTGATATTATGTCTGGAATATTTGGTTCGTTAGATTTTATGAAACATTATGTGATTGTCTGTGGCGATTTTAATGTAAGATTTGGTAATGACGATGCAAAGGCTACATACCTTTGCGATTTTATGACTGGCTATGGCCTAAAAAAGCACGTTGACTTCCCCACACGTGGAGATAATTGTCTAGACAACGCCTTCAGTAATTTCAACGAAGGGTCAGTTTTTGCAGATCCTGTTAAAACGGGATTCTCAGACCACAGGGGCTTTCAAATTCAGTTTTCAACTAATGAACACCATACTGCTACTGTCGATAGAAAAATTATTCGACCGATTACTCCCGTTGGGAAATGTCAACTGTATAGATTTTTAGAGTGCATTGATTGGAATTATATATGTTCAGCGGATGAAGGCGTGAATTATAAGTTCAGCGAGTTTATTCGAGCCATATCTGCTGGCTGTGCAGAGTATTTTCCTAGTAAGACCGTACTGATTCATAAACGTAACAATAGACTCAGATGGTTCAATAGCGATCTGAGAAGGTTGAGAAATTTGATCTTGTTATTCGATGATCTGTTTAAGCAAACCGGTTTGGGATGTCATCTGGTTACCAAAAATAAGCTAAGGGGACATTACAGACAGGCTATAAAAAATGCAAAATTAGCTGCTAATGATAACTTTCTCAGATCAGCTCGGAATCCAGTAAAATCATCCTGGCAGATTATAAATGAGGGTCGAACACGTAGAAACAGTAACTGTGACAAAAGCTATGTCTTATCTCCTAGTAATTTCAATTCATATTTTGCCAGCATTGCGGATAAAATTGCGAATGAATTACCCAATTCGAATGTTGATCCTATAACAATGATGTGTGAATCCAGTAAATGTATTCCTTCAAATGCGGAATACTTTAAATTTGATGAGGTGTCTTGTATTGTAGTTAGAGATACTATTGATAGCCTTGAGTCAGGTAATGTGATGGATGTGGATGGTCTCAGTGTTAACATCATAAAATATATTAAAGATATAATTATCTTGCCTCTTACGAAATTAATTAATCAAAGCATCAGAGAGGGCGTTTTTCCTAATGTCTTGAAGAGGGCTGTGGTCATCCCAATTCATAAAAAAGGGTCAACCGACGACCCCGGAAATTTTAGACCTATCGCAATTCTTTCCGTTTTTTCCAAGATATTAGAACGAATTTTGAAACATCAATTGACAAAATATTTCGAACTATCAAATTATTTCACGAGTAGTCAGTTCGGTTTTCGCAGGGGTCGCGGCACAGTTAATGCTGTGATTGAGATGATAGATCACATTCTGAATAATTTCGAGAACGGAAAATTTACACACGTTAATTTTCTTGATTTGAGCAAAGCGTTCGATTGCGTTGATCACGTTACTCTGATACGTAAGCTATATCTGTATAATCTGCACCCAGTTAGCATAAGACTTCTTACATCGTTCCTGACCCAGAGGGAGCAGACAGTAAGGTTGAATAATCAGAATTCTCCATTTCTACCTGTCAACAGGGGTGTGCCTCAAGGTTCAGTCTTGGGACCACTATTATTCCTGATTTTTATAAACGACCTTCCTGAATACATGAATGCGTCTTCTTCTTCGTCCTCTGCCTCTGTTCTCTTTGCTGACGATACAACGATTTTGAACTCTGACCATGATTTGGATGCCACTATTAGAGATGGAGTTAGAGCTGTCGAATCTGTAAATTGTTGGTTCATTTCTAATGGACTCCAGCTCAATGTTGATAAGTCAGCATCTATGCTCTTTACAATGCGTCCTACAAACTCTGCGAATCTGGAGGACTACTGTAATCAAGTTAAATATCTAGGTTTACACATCGATAATAAGCTGAGATTTAGGACTCATGGAGAGATGGTGTGCAAGAGGTTATGCTCGGCCATATTCGTCCTTCGCAATTTGAAAGCCACAGTGTCTACACCCACACTACTGATGGCTTTTCATGCTCTGTTTCAGTCCCATCTGAACTATGCACTCATAGTTTGGGGCCACCTCAATATTCGGCATCACATCTTTAGATTGCAGCGGAGGGCGGTCAGGATTGTTGCTGGGTTGGGATACAGGGATGACTGCAGGCCTTCTTTCACAGAACTGAAGATATTGACCCTGCCTTCAATGTTTATATATCAGTGTTTGTGTTATGTACGAAAAAATCCTCACTGTTTCCATGATAACGCAGCCCATCCATATGCCACTAGATTTAAGCATGATTTAGGAATAGAAAGTCATCGACTTGCATCATCTGTCACTGGTGCAAGATTTTATGGCATAAAGTTCTTCAACAAACTATCTGAAGACTGTAAGGATCTTCAGATTTCGATATTTGCCAACAGACTAAAATTATATTTAATTTCTAAAGCTTGTTACAGTATAGATGAATACCTGGAACAGCGGCATGTCGATTTCTGAACGGTTATAAATTTTTTGTCATGGAAAAATTAACGTAGTTAGGTGGTTATGTATATGGACGCGTGTAAGAATATTGTACATTCAAGACACTAAATAAACTATTCTATTCTATTCTATTCTATTCTATTTGTAATAACTACCAAGACCAAGTACCTACCTGTAACAATAATTACAATATTGTGAGAACGTTACGCACAATGTAATAGGCGTACAGGCAACGACGATTATACAATCACATATCATGATTAAATCTTCCTTATGACAGAACTCGAAGAAACTGTGGGAATATTTGTTACAAGTTGCAAAGGATGCGTATAGAATTTTATGGCATACCTACCTAGTAACCTTTACGTTTATTGTACAATTGATAATGTAATTTGATTTCTGTTCAAAATCAATTTGTAAAAGTCGTAGGGGAATTAATTGTAAAATTCGACGTTTTCTTAAATGAAACCAGCAGTTATGATACTCTCCATCAAAATTGCACGAGGCTGTCAATTAATAATTATTTCTTACCATCTGCAACCCTTCAGCTTTGATGGAGTTTGGACGTCGATTCGTGCAGTCAAATCCCATAAACGAGGGATCTTTTCCCAAGAACCAACACTACAAAACGTCTCAATGAAGGGGAAAAACATGTTAAAACCAACTTTGTTGGAAGAATTGATCCAGGCCTTCTTTAAATTGGAAGTTCTTTGGTTACCCACTTGGTCGCACTTGTTTTTTTTTTAGCAAAAAATAGTTGGTCCAATGAGCCCAAAATATTTTCTCCGTTTTTAAATATGAGACAATGTTAATTTCCACATCCTTAGGTACCAGATTTCGTTGGAAAATTCTTGATTTCCGATTCGTTGGAATCAACCTGGTTATAACCAAGTGGTCCGGTGAACCCAAAATCAAAAGTACCTACTTTGTTTACAACTTATTGGAACCAATTTTGCTCAAGCAACTTGATAGTATCCAGTTGGAAGTTCTTTGGTTTCTCGCTTGGTCGAACTTGGTTTTGTTGCAAGAATTGGTCCAATGAACCCGGCATCTTTTTGGCATCTTAAAAAATGAGATCCTGCAGAAACTTCTTGGTTTCCAGGTTGCCGGCATCGGCTTGGTTGAAACAATTGTTCCAGCCAACTCAAAATAATTTCCACATCTTGAGGTACCAGATTACGTTGAAAAGTTTTTGATTCCCAAATCGTCGGAACCAACCTGGGTGTTACCAAGTGATCCAGTGAGCCCAAAGCCAATAGTTTTTGGGTTTCAACTTAAAAATGACTTTGTTAGGACAGTTTCGTCCAGTGAACCTGAAATATACCTAAAATCTCCATGAGGATCTGAGTTTTGTTGAAACAATTGGCCCACTGAGCTGACAGTCCTCTCACCATCTTCAAATATGAGACCATGTTCGAAACTTTTTTGTTTCCAGTTTAATAACACCGACTTTGTTGAGGTAATTGGTCAATCAGTGAGCCCAGAATCATTTTGTCGTCTTTATACTTTTTGGTATCCAGCTTGCTTGAACCAGAATAATTTACCTATCGTTGGGTACCAGATTACGTTAAAAAGTTTTTGATTCCCAACCCGGTTGTAACCAAGTGAGCCAGTGAGTCCAAAATCAATAGTGTTTGGTTTCCAACTTGTTAAAATTGACTTTGTTGGAACAATTTCGTCCAGTGCACCTGAAATAATCTCGTCATCTATCTTTAGGTACCAGATTAGGTTCTCCACGAGAATCTGGTGTCCAGTGAATTTAAAATAAATTCCGCATCTTGCAATTATTGGTCCAGTGAACCCGGAATCTTTTGGCCATCTTTAAATATGATATCCTGCAGGAAACTTCTTGGTTCCCAGCACCTGACCTGGCACTGGCTTTGTTGAAATAATTGGCCCACTGAGCTCACAATCCTTTCCCCATCTTCAATATGAGACCATGTTCGAATCTTTTTTTTTCCAGTTTGATAACATCGACTTTGTTGACGTAATTGGTCCATCAGTGAGCCCAGAATCAATTTGCCGCCTTTACATAAATGAGACCATGTCCGAAACTTTTTGGTATCCAACTTGCTGGCATCGGTTTTGCTGAAACAATAGTCTAGCGAACCCAAAATAATTTTTGTATCTTTAGGTACCTACCAGATTACTGTGGAATGTTTTTAATTTCCAGCCTGGTTGTAACCAAGTGATCCAGTGAGCCTAAAATCAGTACTTTTTGGTTTCCAACTTGTACCATTTGACAGTTCAGTGAATGCAAAATCATCTCACCGTCTAAACCATCTATCTCTAGATACGTACCAAGATACGATCAAAAGAGCAAAATATTGGCCAAAAGTGTTGCAGGTGAAAAAAAAATTGGTGGGTTTTGAAAATTAATGGACAACACTCAAGTTTAGACCATTAGAATTGGTACGTTCGGGTGTCGTGCCCAACTATTTTATTATAAAAAAAGCATCAAAATTAATTTCTTAAACGATTCATTATTTTTGAGAAACAAAAATTATCTCGAAAAACGACAACTCGTAGAAAAGAACCGATTTCATTTTGAAGTCTCTCCAGTCAATTTACTTTGAATGAGAGTTTCAATAATGAAAGTGAAAACTTATTTTTTCCAGCAGACACCTTAGTACCTACCTACGTTCACATTTCAGAGCTTGTCGCTTAGATTATTTCAAAACACTCATAAGAATCCTGATGTCATATTAATATAAGTAATAATAATAATAATAAGTGAGATCGTTTGAGGAACACCTGAGAATAATAATGACGTACGTAGCGTTTTGCGCTTATACGAGCTCTTGTCTGATTGATAAAGACGGCAAGCAAAGTTATGTGACTCAAGGTGGAGGTTACTTAGCGGTGACATCGAGCAGAGGCTCGCGTTGGCTTTTTTAGTACGCAGAATGAAAGTGATCATCAAGTGAAAGCCGAAGGAATGCCCACGGGCTTGTTGTTGATGTTGACTGTTGACTTTAACGACCAGCATTCCAGATAAACTTGATAAAGTTATTACAAAATCTTGGTTTCCGTAAAATTATAATTATGCGAAATATGGTGAAATATGTCGTAAGCGGTGTCAGACTCGGGTTTTGATATACGAATTGATTTTGCATGATGTGAAAAATACAATAATTATGTGAATCTTTATTGATTGTTTTCACTTCCTTCGCGGTTAAAAAACAATATTTCTTTTTCTGTTGCTGTTACCTGCGTACAGTATAATACAGAGTGGCCCGAAAATCTCAATAAACCTAACCATCTTGTTATCTTCATCACGTTTTGATTGTGACTTCCAATCGGACGTCTTGAACTTACTGTTTACAGCAGAAGGCTCGGAGTCTGAAGAGAGAGCATGCTTCCCCAATTCTAATGTTTGGTTTTGCTTCTCTGGGACGGCCACAGCAGAAGTCTTACCCTCGGACAAGATTTTCTTATTATTGCTTAACGTCTCCCCTTTATTTTGAGGAAGATCCGAGGTGCTGATACATGCCCTCTTAGGAGGACTCCCATCCTGAGAAGAAGTGTTAACATTGCCGCTTATATTCTGGGAAGGTTGACTTGTAACCCCAACACCAGGTTGTTTTTCGGTGTTCTGACTAACTTGGGCGGACTGACCTTCTCCGGTGACGACCACTGGGGCTGGGGGTTCCCTTTCTCCTGGTCTCGCTTTGTACTTCGTACACTCACTGAACAATTTCACCTGTAAAACAACTTTTATCCACGTTACATTATAATAAGTTGATCTCTTACCTGAAAATTCAGGAGTTTGTATTGTTTGCAGTTTTTTATGCACCTGACAGCTTTTTGAGCTTGAAGGGGTGAGGTTTACTCGAAAAATATGCAACCCTTGGTGTGTCCCTTCTCGTCCACAGGGTAAAATGAATTGGCGATGGGGTCAATTTTGCCAAATATCTTGTTAATTCTACACTTATATTTGTCAAGAGAGTCTGGCCCTGTTCGGGGAAGACCCTTCACTATACTATTACGCTATCGAAACTAATGGTTTTTTTTTGCACTGGTTGAGAATATTGCCAAAGAGATCTGTGAAAAAAGTGACGGTTGGGCTTATGTGTATTTAATTGAAAAGAGTAAAGTTTGTCGAAAAACCTATAAAATGTACCCATCTGTTGGTAAATACCACTGAATCTGGCAACACTGCATGACTATCAGCTGTTTACAGAGCATGCGTATTATTGTCCTAATCTCGGATAGTCGGATACCACTTCTGTATATTTACCGTTGGATTTTATATAAGCTAAGCCTAATAAGTTGATGAACTCACCTTCTTCTACAATGTCATCAGTGCAGCCTTCAGCAGGGTCGCTAATACTTGGATCTTCTTCGCTATCGCTGTTCTCTCTCTCTTGGGAAGTTTCTTCTTCATCTTGATTAATACTATCATCATCCGAGGAGAAAACTTCAGTCTTCACCGTCGTAAGCTCTTCCATTTCAGGCAGGACTGAATTTCCTGTTCAAGTTGAAATGCAAAAAGAAAACGAAAGTCAAGAACGGAAGAACCAAACCTTTGAAACACACTTAACAGTTATTCGTTAGCTTATTTTTTCCAGATGATTCCAGAGATTCCAGATCTGGTTCTGGGTATGGTGACGGTTTGATCATTACGTGTGTTTATCTTGGCCAGATCGGGTCAGATCTGCTTAGAGATGAGCATAACCGGTCTTGGTCTTCGAGTCTTGGTCTCGATCTTGAAGGAAAACCATAATTTGGACATGTTCGTGAGACTTAATCAAGAACAAAAATATTTGCCCATCTTTAACACAATACATGGTTTAGTTAAAACAATATCAATATTTAATTGACAAGACCAAAACTGAATGTGCAAGATCCCAGGTCTTCTTGGACCCTTGGGCTTTTTTTCATCATCACTAGGCCTGATCATAGCATAAAATTACGCATATCAAACTAGTTCGCAAAAGTACTATACAAAAAGAATAAGACTAATGAGAATAATAAGAATAAGACATGAGCGGCACTTAAGAAACTAAGGAAGGTTGTCAAATTTTTATCGACCTAGAATGGCGAATTCTGACCGGCTAAGAACACGCCAGAGAGTCATGAGAAAAACAGTAGTTCAATTTCGTGTCAGGGACAGGGACATTAGAAGACGTGGGTACTGGAATTACCGACGTCTTTTGACTTATCACCGGTTGGGCCAGCCTGTAAAAGTCATGTCACGAGTTAGAACAACTCGAGTTGGCAAAAAAGACTCTACACTGGAGACCCTTGCCAAAGCTTGGGTCCACTTCCACTACGCTGGCAAGATGAGGACTACCAGCAGAATAGAACATTCGGGGGGCTAAGGTTCATCCTCAAGAACATCAAATTTTTACCAACAAAGAGTGACTAGCGGTGGTAACTTACCCCATGAAGTATTTATTGCTTACCCAAAGAAATTCCGACCCGCTAAGAATAAGCCAGAATACGCTGAGGGACATTAAAAGATTCACGTACTGGGGTTACCGACATCTTGCGTCTTACCGCTGATTGGGCTAACCTGGAATAGTCATGTCGCGAGGTGGCCAAAAAATGTCCTACACTGGAGACTCTGCCAAAGCTGCGGTTCCTTTAACTTTGTTGTCAATATAAGGACCACCAGAAGAATAAGACTGATTAATATTCATTCGGGAAGTTAAGGTTCATCCTCAAGAACATCGCATTTGTACCAACCAAGAGTGACTAGCGGTGGTAATTTACCACATGAAGTAGAGAGGAATTCCGCCCCTCTAAGAATATGCCAAAATGCGCTGAAGAACATCAGAAGACTCACTGGGGTTACCGACAACTTGCGTCTTACCGCTGGTAGGGCTAGCCTAGAATAGTCATGTCGAGAGTCAGAACAGCTCGAGTTGGCCAAAAAAATAACCTACACTAGAGACTCTGCCAAAGCTTGGGTCCACTTCAACTTTGTTGGCAAGATAAGGGCAATGCACTTAGAAGAATGAACTGATTTGAGTGGCAATCGGGAAGTTAAGGTTCATCCTCAACAATATTAATCTATTGCACCCAGAGAAATTCTGAGCGACTAAGAATAAGCCAGAATACACTCAGGGACATCAGAATATGTCTTGCATCTTACCTCTAGCTCTGCTAGCTTACAATAGTCATGTCGCAAAATGACCAAGAAAGATCCTAAATTGGAGACCCTGGCCAAAGGATCGACTTCAATTGGAGGGCAGAAGATAGGAGGATATAAAGAGGCACACCATCGGTGGATGGTGATGGACTGACAGAAAATGAAAGAGAGAGTGACCTAAGAATTTGGTTTTCTCCTGGCCAAATTTTTCTTTGCTTTATTCCGCTTACACCGCTAGGTGCAGCGTAAGTTCGCATCACTATTCGATTTTTAAGCACAAAGATGATAAATTTATAGAAATTGATTGCTAATTAATGAAAGTCGTAAAAATAACCTCAAATGGGACTATTTGTAGGGACTATTACATTGCCACTATTATGATGGCAATGAAATTCACGACTAAGAAAGAAGCCTTTTTTCAATTCCACGCATTGTTCGTACATTATGAATCCAGACTGAGCGGCTTCAGGGAACAGAGAATAGCTTTTTTTGGGAGTAGAGGAAGTGGCAAAAGACCAACATCAGTGCGAACAGTTACCCTGCAGCCCCAGCGCTTTGGAGAGGTTTCTTTTCGCCCTTTCTATGTACTTCTTAGCATCACATAAGTAAAACATCCAGTAAATGTCTTTGCATGTTACTTTACGTGCATAGAGATGGGTAGGTACAATAACAATAGAGGAGAAGATATGGTAAAAATTCAGGTATGAAAGAAGATGAAAACGCATAACTACAAACAGTTAGATCGAAGAAAGTGAAAGTTGAACTTGGCTCTTGTCGTGCCCAAATGTTTACTTATTGTTTTGAAACTATTTGCAATAATTCTGCAATAACTATAAACGAGAAATTATGTTTATAAACAAAGCGTTGTCATCTTATTGCGGATGAGTATTTCGAAACTGGTCGTTTGTCTTCTTCAAAATGATTACCTCTTGTGATCTTTATACATAAATTTACCGGGACATAAAATTATTCTTATTGTCGAGGTAGAGATTTTTTTATTTGAACCTAGTTAAATAGTGGATGTGGAATAAATCAAACCGGAAAGATGTAGAAAGTAATGTGTAAAATGAGAGGTGAGTGAGAGGAACTGAAGAAATTGAGCCAGACTTGCTTTGTAAATTAGATTAAATCCCCATTGTCTTTGATAAATAATTTCCTTTCACTAATATTCACACAATTATTTGTCTTGAAGGCAATTAGTTCATGATTTTTCATTTTTTAATTATTTTTTATACCACCAAAGTAATTATTTATTTATTTTTATAATGATTAATCTGAGGACTCATATTTTTATGATAACTCAAATAGGTTAATGGAATAATTAATATTAATGAGATATCTGGCATAATTGAAAATAGGCAAAGAGCGCGAATGATGCCAAGAACGCGAATTTGAGGAATCTCAACTGTAATCAGACCTTCTGTACCTAGTCTTCCAGATACTGGAGACTAAGGGTGAATAAAGTTTTTTAAATCGATAAAAATCCCTTCATAAACAAATTTAAAAAAGGACAAACGTTATATTTTGAAGAGTAAAACTAAATAAATTTCACATCACTACTGTTAGTTAGTGTTAACCATTCTTGATTCACTTGAACACGAGCATCGAAAATAATAACCAGCATCGCATCCTTGACCGGAAAAAGTTGCAGATTAATTTTCTTTGTCCTTAAAAGTTGGCACAAATTAGAATTTCACGAAGGGAATAATCCTTACAATTATGAAGCCGACAAGAAGAAGAAAAAATAGCTAATATAATTAATTATTATTGAAGAAACTTAACTGGTGGTTATGTGGCTGTGCGCACCTTGATGAGACGACAACTTGTAATAAATTCAACTAGAATTTATGTTTTTCTTTGCGGTAAATAATGAATATACCATGTGAATAAAACATTTCAGTCGTAACAGGACATTGCAACCCAGATTACCGACTCATTCTTCACAGTTAAAAGTGTCAAGAATGCTATCATTATTATTATAATTAGGAATTGAACATTAAAAAATTGGTTGCTCTGAAGATATGGTCTGCAAATGCTTAATCCCTGGATGCAGCTCTGGAATGAGATGAAGGATATCGTGCCCTCTCTGCCACTGATGGGGGACTTCCCCTAACAACTGAAGACTCTTTTTGCACGATACCAAGTCTCTAGATAAGGGGGATTATTGCTGCCTCTGGAGTTCATAATAATAGAAAAACTTATAAATAAAATGACTGGTGCGCTAATCACGGTAATTCGTGCTGGGATAAAAAAATGATTATCGGGGTGTTTATTTTGTAAAAAAAAAAAAAAAAATTGATTTTCGTTTAAAAATTCACGTTTTTGCTTCTGTTGATCCTGGTTGCCAAAAACTGGCACTAGGTTGAGGAATTTTGGGATTTTTCCAACTTATCAATTGCTCTGTTGTATAAGTAGTAGGTACCTAATGTCGAATGGTTGCAATTAAATGAATAAATAAAAATACAGTAACGAATCAATGAAGAATTTCCTTTTTTTTATTATATGATTACATCTTACAAAAAAAAATCATAAACGATTAAGGGGCTAATTTTGAATACATAAAAGTTCAAGCACCTTTTAAACGAGTTGGCACATATTGTACTCGTGTGAACACCGGTTGAGCTGGTTTTTTGAAACGTGCTATGTCTTTAGAATGATCATTACATTTTTGTAGATACATCTTCTTTATGTCTTAGTTAGATACAACTAAGACAGCCTTGAACAAGACCGATAGAAAACTACATTACTTCATTCTTACAGGAAATTTATTAGATCTATATTTAGATTTTTCAGGTTGCTGACATTGAAACAGCTAATGACATATTAAATTGACGGTAATTACATTTCACAAAAAAAAGTAATTTAAATTATGTAAAAGGGGTCCCATTTTCTATGCATAGTGCACATATGCATAGAAATAAACAACCGTTCGTAAAAATTTTATACATATTAATGTGCATGATACACACTGGAGCTCACGTGCGATGTTCGTTTCATTTTTCTCAAACGTCAAACTCGAAATTACATAAAAAAAAACTAATTTTTCGTAAAATATTTGTCAAAAATTGGCGCCCAACGTGGATAGCTCGCTGGTTCCACTCAGGTCAGCTTCAGCGGCACTGAAAATGTCTCTTGATAATTGTCGCCCCAGAAACTAACACGGAGTTAACTCCCCCCTTCTCCGCGATTTATTATGATGCCTCTGTCTTCATCAATATTATCATACTTGCGATATACATAGATTAAATAATAAGAAATGCAAGGAGCATGTTGCTAAGAGTGATAAGACTCAATTATTTATTAATAATATACAATAACAAGGCATGTTTCCTAGGCATAGCTCACCAGATTCGCTCCAGCGGGCACCGTTTATTGTCTCAGCCAGCTCTCTTATTCCTAATTTGTTGAATGAAATTCTTTCCATAGTTTGATCGATTAACAATGAAATTATATAAAAATGCGATGACCCACCGTCTTGTTGAAATCATATTTTGTAAGAGCTCATAACTCTCACTCATATGTTAAATAATAGTGCATCCTGTAAGATAATGAAGCAGAAATAATCGATATTAGCAATTTTCATGACATTCCCATGGAAGTGATTGATTTCCAGCATAAATCTATTTAGTTATAATATTCCGATGTATAACCATTATTCATCCGTTTCTAATTTAATTTAAATTATAAAAATTATATGGTTCTATCTCAATCTTTCATGTAGAAAATTATTAATAATGATTTATACACCTAATTATTTAAATTAATGATCACCGTCAACCATTTAGTAACTAAATTAATAGCAGACACTCACAACAAAAGCAATGACTCCAAATCGTGGCTTTATATTATTGTGCAATATGAAGAATCTAACAATTTATTGCGTCGTTTATCTCTTCTCCGGTTTGTTACCACAATTCGCGTGATCGCTACCATTATCGTGAACTTTTTATCTGCCACCAGTATCATACAATACGATCGAGAAGAACGTCGTACACATTTTATTTCGTCATATGAATTACACCACATTTACCTAGGATCATGTACCTACCTAGATCGATCTAATTAACCGTTATATCTCGTGCGAATGTTGAAAAATACTATGATTTAATTCCCATAGACACCTTATGCTTCATATCTTCAATCGAAAAAGTTTTGATAGAAAATCAAAAAATCTAATGGGGACAAAACCCTTCTTCGGTGACATTAGCAACTGCACCTTTTTGCCTGGCCTTTCCTTCTAAGGGCTTATCCTTCAGAAATTATATTAGAAGCTCAAGCTCGCTTCATGACCAAAATTACATCCAAACTCGATGACGGGAAAAGCTTTGGTAGACGATCAAAGAATCTAATAGGGACAAAACCCTTCTTCGGTGACATTAGCAACTGCAACTTTTTTCCTGGCCTTTCCTCCTAAGGGTCTACTTCAGAAATTATATCAGCAGCTCAAGCTCGCTTCATGACCAAAATTACATCCAAACTCGATGACGGGAAAAGCTTTAGTAGACGATCAAAGAATCTAATGAGGACAAAACGCTTGTTTGATGACATTAGCCATCGCAACTTTTTTCCTGACCTTTTCTCCTAAGGGTCTACTTCAGAAAGTATACTAGCAGCTCAAGCTAGTATCATGACCAAAATTGCATCCAAACTCGATGACGAAAAAAGCTTTGGTAGACGATCAAAGAATCTAATGGGGGCAAAACACTTCTTTGACGACATTAGCCATCGCAACTTTTTTCCTGACCTTTTCTCCTAAGGGCCTACTTCAGAAAGTATACTAGCAGCTCAAGCTAGTGTCATGACCAAAATTACAGTCAAACTCGATGACGAAAAAAGCTTTGGTAGACAATCAAAGAATCTAATGAGGACAAAACGCTTCTTTAATGACAGTAGCCATTGCAACTTTTTTTCTGGCCTTTTCTTCTATGAGTCTACTTCAGAAAATATATTAGCAGCTCAAACTAGTATCATGACCAAAATTACATCCAAACTCGATGACGAAAAAAGCTTTGGTAGACGATCAAAGAATCTAATGAGGACAAAACGCTTCTTTGGTGACATTAGCCATTGCAACTTTTTTTCTGGCCTTTTCTTCTATGGGTCTACTTCAGAAAATATAGTAGCAGCTCAAACTAGTATCATGACCAAAATTACATCCAAACTCGATGACGGAAAAAGCTTTGGTAGACGGTCAAAGAATCTATAGGGGACAAAAAGCTTCTTTGATGACATTAGCCACCGCAACTTTTTTCCTGACCTTTTCTCCTAAGGGTCTACTACAGAAAATATATTAGCAGCTCAAGCTAGTATCATGACCAAAATTACAGCCAAACTCGATGGCGAAAAAATCTTTGGTAGACGATCAAAGTATCTAATGGGGACAAAAAGCTTCTTTGATGACATTAGCAAATGTAACTTTTTCCTGGCCTTTCTATCCCAGGTCCTACTTCAGAAATTGTATTAGCAGCTCAGGCTCGCTTCATGACCAAAATTACATCCAAACTCGATGACGGGAAAAGCTTTAGTAGACGATCAAAGAATCTAATGAGGACAAAACGCTTGTTTGATGACATTAGCCATCGCAACTTTTTTCCTGACCTTTTCTCCTAAGGGTCTACTTCAGAAAGTATACTAGCAGCTCAAGCTAGTATCATGACCAAAATTGCATCCAAACTCGATGACGAAAAAAGCTTTGGTAGACGATCAAAGAATCTAATGGGGGCAAAACACTTCTTTGACGACATTAGCCATCGCAACTTTTTTCCTGACCTTTTCTCCTAAGGGCCTACTTCAGAAAGTATACTAGCAGCTCAAGCTAGTGTCATGACCAAAATTACAGTCAAACTCGATGACGAAAAAAGCTTTGGTAGACAATCAAAGAATCTAATGAGGACAAAACGCTTCTTTAATGACAGTAGCCATTGCAACTTTTTTTCTGGCCTTTTCTTCTATGAGTCTACTTCAGAAAATATATTAGCAGCTCAAACTAGTATCATGACCAAAATTACATCCAAACTCGATGACGGAAAAAGCTTTGGTAGACGATCAAAGTATCTAATGGGGACAAAAAGCTTCTTTGATGACATTAGCAAATGTAACTTTTTCCTGGCCTTTCTATCCCAGTTCCTACTTCAGAAATTGTAGTAGCAGCTCAGGCTCGCTTCATGACCAAAATTACATCCAAACTCGATGACGGGAAAAGCTTTAGTAGACGATCAAAGAATCTAATGAGGACAAAACGCTTGTTTGATGACATTAGCCATCGCAACTTTTTTCCTGACCTTTTCTCCTAAGGGTCTACTTCAGAAAGTATACTAGCAGCTCAAGCTAGTATCATGACCAAAATTGCATCCAAACTCGATGACGAAAAAAGCTTTGGTAGACGATCAAAGAATCTAATGGGGGCAAAACACTTCTTTGACGACATTAGCCATCGCAACTTTTTTCCTGACCTTTTCTCCTAAGGGCCTACTTCAGAAAGTATACTAGCAGCTCAAGCTAGTGTCATGACCAAAATTACAGTCAAACTCGATGACGAAAAAAGCTTTGGTAGACAATCAAAGAATCTAATGAGGACAAAACGCTTCTTTAATGACAGTAGCCATTGCAACTTTTTTTCTGGCCTTTTCTTCTATGAGTCTACTTCAGAAAATATATTAGCAGCTCAAACTAGTATCATGACCAAAATTACATCCAAACTCGATGACGGAAAAAGCTTTGGTAGACGATCAAAGTATCTAATGGGGACAAAAAGCTTCTTTGATGACATTAGCAAATGTAACTTTTTCCTGGCCTTTCTATCCCAGTTCCTACTTCAGAAATTGTAGTAGCAGCTCAGGCTCGCTTCATGACCAAAATTACATCCAAACTCGATGACGGGAAAAGCTTTAGTAGACGATCAAAGAATCTAATGAGGACAAAACGCTTGTTTGATGACATTAGCCATCGCAACTTTTTTCCTGACCTTTTCTCCTAAGGGTCTACTTCAGAAAGTATACTAGCAGCTCAAGCTAGTATCATGACCAAAATTGCATCCAAACTCGATGACGAAAAAAGCTTTGGTAGACGATCAAAGAATCTAATGGGGGCAAAACACTTCTTTGACGACATTAGCCATCGCAACTTTTTTCCTGACCTTTTCTCCTAAGGGCCTACTTCAGAAAGTATACTAGCAGCTCAAGCTAGTGTCATGACCAAAATTACAGTCAAACTCGATGACGAAAAAAGCTTTGGTAGACAATCAAAGAATCTAATGAGGACAAAACGCTTCTTTAATGACAGTAGCCATTGCAACTTTTTTTCTGGCCTTTTCTTCTATGAGTCTACTTCAGAAAATATATTAGCAGCTCAAACTAGTATCATGACCAAAATTACATCCAAACTCGATGACGGAAAAAGCTTTGGTAGACGATCAAAGTATCTAATGGGGACAAAAAGCTTCTTTGATGACATTAGCAAATGTAACTTTTTCCTGGCCTTTCTATCCCAGTTCCTACTTCAGAAATTGTATTAGCAGCTCAGGCTAGCTTCATGACCAAAATTATATCAAAACTCGACGACGATATCAATTTTGGTATCTTGGTAGACGATCAAAATATCTATCAGAGAAAGAACACGACTAGGGTAACATACTAGCTTATGAAATTATTTTAGCGCTCTCTAAATTAGTTTTAACTTACCTAAATATTTAGCAATAAAAAATCAAGACATCTTCACGATCTAAATTAAGACTAAGTACAATAATTACCTGCATAGGTATTATATAAAAATATGGCGGATAATCATAATAATTCAAAGGTGACAAAACTGCATGGACTTTGGTGCCGGTGACACCATATTCAGCTAATATTGCAACTTTAACATATTAAGCGCCATGACAAAGACCGGTGTTTGCTTCAAGTGGGCATCAAGACACTACGGCGGATACCGGTCCATGAAGAAAACCGCACCAATCTCCATAAGCTAACAAAAATCCCATATATCCCCTCAGAATAATTATCTCTTCTCAGGTAACAAAGTCACGCATTTATTACGTCATAGGTGTTTAGGTCATACAAAACGTTGACCGAATGTAGGTACATATGACGTGATTAAGTGACGTAAATATGACACAAAAATATCATAAAATATCATATCATAATATCTACCTACCTACCTATGCTCGCGTCATTAAAAAGCAAAAATTTGATTTATTCAGCTCCTAATAGGTATAGGTACCTACCTACCTACCTATTACATGAGCCATAGTAGCGTTTTCGACGGTTCATACCTACCTGTAGTCATTAAAAATTACAGTTACTTTGATAACAATCTGTCATCAGTGACTTTATAGGGTAAACTGAGACAGTTGCAGCATCAGGCGAGATGGGGCAGTGACTGTTTCTACATCTGTTATGCTTTTACAATAATTAATCCGGCATCACTGCCTGAAAAAAAATTAAAAAGCTTCATTAAACGATTATGGTCGAGACAAGAGGAAGGCGGCGTTTGGACCTAAAATAAGACGTCATTTAGACGACTTTTTTTGTGGCAGTGACGTTTTTATTTACAAATCTAGCTGAGGCTCACTGATGTGGCGATCAAATGACCATTCATCAATTTTTTATTTACTACCTATCTACGATTTGATGGTGGTATTGATGGTAATATTACCTATCTCTTATAAGTTAGATTTTTTATTTTAGTCGTTGGTGACCTTATCAGGGAAGAACCAAGGTGATAAAATAGTTTAAAGATAAGAGATGAAGGGATTATTTACCTCCACGAGTTGCGAAATAAGTTTCTTTTCTCACTGATCGTTGAAGTCTCCAACGAAACAAAGTGAATTCAATGAGAGGTAAGACGAACAACTCGAATTCTTGTTCTCGCTCATCGGGTGTAACGTTGCTATTTCTGTTTATTATCAACGATATTACTAATGTTATTAATAACCATATAAAAAATTATTTTATAGCTTAAAAATGCAATTTTTTTTTATAATATAAAAAATAGATTTCTCTTGAAGAATGTCCTTATAATGTCAATAACATTACAGGGTTAATTAAAATAATTTTAGTTATAATGTTTTGAATGGAGAATCACTTAAATATAAATACATCTACCTTGTGCAGATAAATACTCATACGAAATTATTTTAATATTCAGCCTTGATACAGTAACTGTTTCAACCGTTAATTACCTACATCATAAGAAAAATTCATTAATTCTCATATCTTGTTTATTTTTATTTACCTACCTACCTACCCTACATTGCAGAATATTTTATAGTAGGTAATTCATTATTATTCAACAAAAACAACCAATTTTTACTTTGGTAAATTGAAATTATCTAACGGTTATAATAATTATTTATTTGCCTTTATTGTAACTTCAGCTCAAATATCCTTAGAAGGAAAGTGTTAAGACTCCTTAAGTAATGTTGCATTACCTACGTTATTGTAATTGTGACGTGACAATAATTCTATAAGTCATTAACACAAGCTCATTGTCAATTCAAGGTGTTATGTGTGCAGTGGGCGACAATCATCTGAGCATTGCTGGCATATAATAGACATTATCAATGCGAATATAAATTATTATTGTTATTATTGAATTCCACGACATAGTTATTGAGGTTTCATTAATTTATAGATATAATTATTTTTTCATTCTTAGCTGAAACGTGAATTAAGGATTAATAGGTACCTGATAGGTAAACACCATCATTTATACAGGCTGTCCCAGTTAATTCAGCATTTGATAATTCAATAGAAAAAGTCATTTTCAGGAAGAAAGTTTTATATAAAATTAATCAAAAAGCTCTTAGTTCTCGAGATATGTGTTGAGTTTTTGAAAGAAAATTAATTTTTTTGAATATCTCAAAAATCTAAAAATTGGCTCCATAGAATTTCCATTTGATGCTTCCAAAGAAACATTATACAATCCATTGGCGGAGATATGGGTGTGTTGTTACGATTTTTATTAAATATTTTTCTACACCACTGCTTTTAATGCAAATATGACATTTTTCGAAGATACCTCACGTTGTTTAAAGAAGAAACGTCATCATACGTTTTTGTTGTAACGGTTACGCTTCAATAACGATCACAAAAATTATTAATTTCTTGAAAAACTCATTAGCATTGATTTTTATGATATTTACGGCTTTGTACAGGCCGAACCATTAAGAATGGACGCAGGGATTATCTCAGAAACTAGACGTCGTATACAGCTTCAGTAAAAATTTCTTTAAAGAAAGTGACCCTAAAAAAATCATTGGAAAATAGTTTTGAGCTTTTAAAATCACCGCTCGGGGGCGTAACAATAACCAAGACAAAGTGAAAAATCTGTATTTCTCTGGATTTTTTACCAATATGGTGTGTTCAAAATATGATCAGTGTACCTAATGTCCAAGTAATTTAGATTTTTTTTATTTTAACGTTTTTCTGCTAACTCCAAAAATAAAGTGGTGGAGGGATGTCAAAACATCGTTTATTCAAATATCGATTATTCCGGTTAGCATCACCGGAATTCAACCAAATTAGTCTCGTTGCAAAGAATTTTCCTTGCTCTGTGTAAAAATTTTACACCATTTTTATTTTATCACCACCGTAACGGCTAGGCGTTATCTGACATGTGAGCAAACATCTGGATTTTTCTAAAAAAATTCAAATGGAATGGTATACTTATTGTTAGACAGTAAAATAGAGAATTAAGTTCTCAAGGTGCCATCGAAAACCGCAGCTTGATAAATTTTTCCCAACTTTAGATATCAGCTATCAAAGTTGAAGTTAGAAATTTTCAGGTTTCTAGCCATTGCAAAGTGAGCCAAAGTTCTGAAACAGCCAAAATAGAATCGAAGGACTTTGTCCTACACAATAAAAAAATTAGTAGCTAATAAAACGATTTTTTGACATCCCCCACCACTTTATTTTTGGAGTTAGCAGAAAAACTTTAAAATAAAAAAAATCGAAGTTACTTGGGCATTACACTGATCATGTTTTGAACACACCATATTGGTGAAAATTCATGATTGTTCACTTGGTCATGGTTGTTACGCCCTCTAGCGGTCATTTTAGAAGCTCAAAACTATTTTCCAATGATTTTTAAGGCCACTTTCCTTTAAAGAAATTTTTTATTGACGCTGTACGACGTCGACTTTCTGAGATAATCACGGGGCGTCCATTCTTAATGGTTCACCCTGTACATTTGTCATTTAAAAGATTTTCAAAGCCGACTAGACCTCAGAGTTTTCATAATGAACTTTTTCCACATCATTCTGTATAAAAAAATCAAGGAAACCAAAAATAATCAAAAATCACATTTGAAAAAGAGTTCAAAATATTTTTCCTCTTTTTTTGAGAAAATTTTTCTTAACCGCATGACGTCAATTTGACCTGATATTGCTTGCCTTACAGTTTTTTATGATATTCGGTGAAAAAAGGTTATTTTTTTTCGAAAAAATAAAAAAATGTGATCGATTTCAGGTTTCCTTAATTTTTTTAATAGGTACAGAATGACATGGAAAACAATATGGTGGCCATGTACCTATAAGGGAAAAAAAACTTGACTAAAAGATATTTCTAAAATGAGAAATGTCGTTTTTTTCTATTTTTTCAAGATACATCAGAAACCACTGAGGTTATCCTTAATCTTGTTCAGATTCTTAATAAGTACTTACCTATTAGCTATAAAATTGTCCAACTTTTCTCTAATATAATCGACCCTGTATATCTCACCTTCTGCTATAGCTGGTAGGTGATCGAACTGGTAAGTGGTAACCACCCCGGATGAATTCATCGGTAAAGCATCAGGTGATTAATATCTTTGAAACAACCCGTTTTTGGTGACTTCACTGTCTATAACATGTTCAACTGGCAACTATTACATGTGATTGGAATCTTTATCACGTCAGCCAATGTACCTACAGTAGCACACGTTTTAGAAGACCTTTTATATAAATTATTCGCAACTCTTCCTTGAATCTTTATCGATACTCATTGTTAGTAATTCGATATCCGGAAAGAGAAAAAAAAGTAAAATTCCAAGAAATGTTACACCCCTAAGCACTAATAAGCCTAATGTACGACTCTGCATCAGTAAAAGAGCTTCGGTGGTTTCCCTTCCCTTTCTCCTGGGAAGAATCCCATTTCGACTGCCCTTTATTATTCGCGTCGGTTTCAGAAATCGGGCTCACCTCTCCTGAACCGGGAAGAAAACTCCCACCAGAGCATAATTCACTCCCAATAGGAGGAAGAAAATGTATTCACCTTTGCCGGATATTATGCTTATGGGATTTTTTGTTTCAAATGACACCCCCTACCGCTGGGTTTCGTTTGCTTAGAGGACACCATTTGCTTAGGTATAGGTATCAGAAGAAAAAATGGATTTTTTAATATTTTTGCTGGACATTCTTGGAACCGGAAGATCATTCAGAGGACTCTCGCCACCCAGCCGATCCTGGGAATCTATTACTCATTCAGTCGTTGCCATATTATCTAGACTTGACGTAGTGAGTCGATCTAGAATAATACTCAGGACCAGAAGAAATATTCAAAATTATGCGACTTGGGATCTCTTAAAAATAATTGATTTTACATTGTTGCATTGTAAACAAAATTTGTATCATGCATTCACTACAGACACGCTGTTACAATAAGAACATATTCGTATCTAATCGATGAAAAATCATGATTCCGAAGGAAGTGAAACTATGAAAGAAATCATTGTAATTGTAAGTACTCGTGTTTTAACTTTCATGATTAGTTTATTGTTAAGTAATTACAAAACACCGACTTCCTACATTCGAAGAAGAATAAGAAGAAGGTATCATTAAATGAGGTAAAATCACTGAAATAATTCAAAATAACACACTCGAGACTGTTATTATACACTTACTTAGGTACTTAGTAGCTACATGCCTTACCTACTTAATCTAAATATTGAGACATAGTTAAGCATTCTACCGAATGTTACGAAATTCTCTGCCGCTATGCGTGTATTAACTTCCTGATGCGAAGAATGTAAAGGAAAGTGTTTTATAAATATCTATTATAATACACATGAATATAATAAATCAGAGATTAATAATAAAATGTAATCAAAGTGTGTTATTATACATAAAATAGATACAGGTATATGCGAGTTGTCTTTCAATTAAGCTGTTACACTGTTACACATTCATAAATAATACTTTATACAAATTGCAGTATAATAGCCTTGAATGAAACGTTACGTAAAAAAACTGTACTATGTGTGAAATGTGAATAAGTTTAAGTATAACGGCATATGTAATGGCGTAGGTGCTGGGTAAGTACGCCGTCTCCAATCCATCTCCTTTTGTGTTAATTTCTACCCCTACCTTTACTTACTGATTTTTCTCAAACTTGAAAGGAATAACAAACTTACTGTCCTTATAAGAAGGCCATTGACAAGTCTCAACGTGTTTATTCAAATTTCTTTTAAATAAAAACCACTTGGCCTGTCGAATCGAACATGTCAAATTTAAAATGTCCAAACCAAATAATATCAAAATCAAAAATTGAACAGTGATCGTCTTGTTTGCTCAAATCAAAAAAAAAAAAAATCGAAATCAAAATTCAAGGGGCGTTGTGTTTACTATCAGCCGAGACAATCAAATGAACTTTTAAACCATTAAAAAATTTCAAAAACTGAATCGACTGAACCCAAAGTCTAAAAAAGTAGTCTCGAATAATTATTTTACAGAATTTTACTACTCTTCGGATTCTGGAGGACGGCCGTTGCGAATGATTTATTACTTGACTTCCTGTCTTCAAGGAGTATCTTGAATTCAATTCTTGACAGAATTTTTCATTTAATTTATCGTACTTTTATACAGCTTATTGATTAATGGAAGGATCTTATCGAAACCTATAATTAAATGGTTCAGAAAAATTGTTAGAATTTGTAGGTAGGTATACAGGATGTCCAGTTTAAGTGGCAGTATATGGGGGTCTTGGAAACGATAAGAGACACGGGGTCGATTGAATTAGGGAAAATCTGCACAATCTTCAGTCGTTGCTGAAATATCCTGAAAAAACTGAAAAATTGAGATTTTTATTTTAGTCGTTTTCTTTTTTATTATTGGAAATGAATTAACTTTTTTTTAGGTTTACATAAGTCTTCAAAAGCGATTCTCATTTGACATTACAAAAAATTTCTAAGCCAACTAGATCCCCGAGTTTTCATAGCCAACTTTTGTTTTTCTTATAGCCTCCATATTATTTTTTTTTTATTCTGCAATGCTTTTCCAAAAACAAAAAAAATTTTCACTCTACGTCAATATGAAGTCATATTACTTATGCCTTATTGTTTTTTTTAATTTTTGTATGATATATTCAGTATAAAAAGTTATATTTTTTCTTACAGAAGGATAAAATTTTGAAGAAACTTTTTAAAATCTGATGCAATTTTTGGTTTCCATGATTTTTTTAATACCGAACGACATAAACAAAAATATGGCGGCCATAGAGAAAACAAAAGCTGGCTATGAAAACACTGTGATCTAGTCGGCTTTGAAAATCTTCATAATGTCAAATTGATAGCTTTTGATGACTTATGTCAACCTGTCAAAAATAATCAATTCATTATCAATAATAAAAAATTTATGGCACAAATAAGCAATTTAGAATTTTCAGTTTTTTCAGGATACTTCAGCAACGTCTGAAAATATTCTAAATTTTTTTCAGCTTCTTTGTTAGACATAAAATTGTGCAACTTTTCTCTCATTTAATCGACCCTGTATCTCTTAGCGTTTCCTAGATCCCCATGTACTGGTACTGCCACTTAAACTGGACACCCTGTATACCAAAGATGAATAATGTTTTTTTTAAGAAAGGAAATCGACTAAAAGCTCTACTACACAAAAAGTTATCTCATCCCACTTTTTCTGGAGTTTTTATTTTACAGCTTTTACAGTCAATTACCAACAAAATGTTCTGAAATTGTACAGTCATATACATTATTTACAGAATTTCAGAAAATTCTGGCAAGCAAGCAAGCGAGGCATGCTAATGAGATTTCAACAGTTTCCTGAAGTTGCCTGATAGTTATTATGGAATTAATGTTTCTTTAAGAAAATGTTTTTTTTTGCAATTCAGCTTTTGAACAGGCTAGATTTTGTAAAAATCTAATAACAGCTACATTACAATTTATCATCATCATAATATACGGTTGAGAAGGTTCATCAAGAATTTATGCAGACTTCTCCAAGCATTTTGACACCGTTTGCTTCCATGTAAACTTCTCCCTCTTTATGGGGAGTTACGATATTACCATCTTTATGTCTTAATTAAGTATAAACGAAGGTAGAGTATGTCGAGATTGGTGGCTTCACAACCCTCCCTATCGAGACTAATTATATGGACTTCCGCAGGGGTCATATTTGAGACCATTATTATTTAACATGTTTACAAAATGGTGTCTCTCTTAATATTACGTGTAAGGATTTTTTTGTGATTTGCAGATTATCTTAAATTGTTAATTGACAGATCGATTTTGACTGTTTAGATTTCCCTGTTTCTAAAAAATCTGAAAGTCTGAAAGAGCTACCTTTTAACGCATGCGCATATTGGTTCAACGATTCAAAATCGGTTCCAAATTAACGATCTTTTTATGTACCTAACGATTTAGTTTCCCTCGTGGCAATTATAAAAAAAAGGACTATTAGAAGTAATCCTGATGTTTTTTAATTTTTTTGTGAATTTTTTAATATTGTGAACGAAATAAATTAATAATAATAATAAATATTTCTTAAGTAAAAATACTCCAATTTACCATAATTTCCATGATTTATTAAAACGCTCTTATACCTGCCGATGTAACACAACCATAGCTCATTAAAAAGCCATTAACTTTGTTTTTCTAATTTAAAAATAAAATTTCAAATCCATTTCCTATAGCTAGGCAGGCAGGTATACCTATTTTACTTGTCACGGAAGTGTAAAGAAAATAAGCTTAATTAACGTGACTGTAAAGAAGGCGAAAGTGTCAATATTTGATTTGAACGTTCTCTCGTTTATTTATTCTCAAAGTGCACAAAATCATTTCGCTTTCTTTTCATCAAACAATAAAAAATCGAATTAATATAATCTTGTGCAATGCTAGAGTACCTGCATGCATCTTTAGACATCTTCTTATTAATTAACATTAATTTTCTCTTTAAGTGACGTGACGTAATGTAAATTATTTAAACATCGTTCAGGTAATTCGAATTCCAGTTTATGGATTTGTTGGATTAATGTTATGTTAATTATTATTCTAATCTAATTGGAAACAAAAATGTGTAAAATCAAATTTTATTTGATAATAAAAATAATCATAAATCTAACGTGATATCGGGGATATCGCATATTAACGTGTGATAAAAAATGGGACATGATTTTGTTAATTTTGCAAATAGAAGAATGTAATTTTACCGAAAACGTTTCTTCGTTGATTTTTTGATTGATGCATTTTTTTGCATGGTAGGTTCAATCGGTTATTTTTTTTTGAGAATACGGGTAGCGTTTTTACTTCGTACTCTTGTGGTAGATGGCGTTCTGGAGTGAAAATGAGGCGAGAAAAAAATTGGATTAAAATATGCGAAGACATAGAAACTGCAACATAGAAACCTAAGAAAAGCACGAAATACGATTTTTTTTCGTATTGAACAAACGAAGTTCTTAGGCTACAACTTCAAGAGCTCGAATCACTTGCTGGGCTGAGGGTAAAACATCGTAATCGAAAAGTCTTTTCGTTTTAAGCTCCCCTCCCAAAAAATGATTTAATAACCATTTTTCCAAAAATACCATAAATCGCTGCATGTGATTTAGGTAACAAAGGAAAGCTTTAAGGGGTGATAGTTTTTTGAAGTACGATCGATCTTACCGAAAAAAAATTTTACTACCCTTTTTTTGGTAAATTTAAATAACTACCCCAGACAGTGCAAAAGATTACCATACCTTCAAAATCCGCACTGACTTCACAAAGTAAGTAAAATTGAAGACGCCGATCTTTAGGAGTTTAACCTCGAGTTGAAAAAGTGTCACCTTATCAAAATGCACCCCTAGAAGATTTTACACCCTCCCAGATTTCCTTTTTCCACCCCCTGGCCATTCGTCTTAACAAAGAAATACTTTTTCTCATTTTTCGCAATAACTTCCTTAAAGAGAAAAAAATAAAAGAGGTTGACTTTTGGGGGTGAAAAGAAGAAGAGATTTGACAAGTGCAAAATTTTTGAAAAAAATTCTCAGGGTTTTTCATTATTATAGAAAAAAATGGCAATGTGAAAACAATTAATTTTAGCAAGAAGTTGATTGGGGGGGGATTTGAAGGAACTTTTCAAGAGGCTTGAATTTGGGGGGAAGTAAAGAGAGCACTGAACAATCAAACGTAAACAGTTTGTCGTTCAATCAAAAAACAGTTGATCTTTGGGGGTTGAAAATGATTTTCTCGTTAGTTTTCGACCAACAGAAGATAGCCCCTTACAATTTTTTATTGACATTCCTAAAGATAGAAGAGAATTGACAAGGAGATTAAGTGCAAAATTTTGGGAAAAATCTCAAGTTTTTCCTTATAGAAAAAAATGGTAATGTGAAAACGATGAATTTTAGTAAGAAGTTGATTTGGGGGGGGGGGATTTGAAGGGACTTTTCAAAAGACTTGAATTTAGGGGGGGGGGAATGGGAAGGGAGTATTATGAAATCAAACGATAACAGCAGTGAACACATTTATAAGCGTTGCTACGCTAAACAAATGTAGAGTTTTTAAAGATTTATCGATTTGCACTATTAATTAGTTTTTTCACCTTCTAAAGCCAAATATTTATTGAAAATGAATGAAAGAAAGAACAAATACACTGTGGGTTCGGCTTGCGCCATAGGATGCACCCCAGGCAGTCAAAACGCATGCGCCCCGATGTGCGTGAAAGTAGGAGAAGGCCTACTATTCAAAATTTGAGAAAAGGTGAACGACATATCGCAAAACAATATGCCATTCATTGATGTGAGTCAGGAGTGGAAATTGTAGACACGTGTTTCGTCCTAATTTGTCTTCTTCTTCTTCTTCTTTAGGGTTTATGGCCTTTAGCTTTTACTAGCTATTTGGCCAGCACATTATTCTTTTTTGTTATGCTGAATGCAATGCCACCAGGGTACTCATTGAAGAGTGTCTGAGATGTCCCATCCCCTGATTGGACTGTGATTTTATTCTTAAGAAAGTTCTTGTAACTTGGTGATGAGTTGGAACTCGGTGTGGGTAGTTAGTAGGGAGGGACAAATAGCACACACAAAGGATAAGACTTTTCACGCTTGAGGGCCACGGCCAAGCGACTTTCACAAAACCGAAATGTTGCCTCGGAAACAAGAACCCAGGAGAGAGTAGAATAGAAGGATCTGGAAAAAAATTGTAATTAAAAATCTTTGTAAAATATTTCTTTATGCCTCTAGATATATCACTGAGGGTGTTATATATGTTGTTGGTGTTAATGCTGGATTATATTTTTATCTTGTTATACTCTATGAATTTTATTAGGATTTTTTGTGATTTTACATTCATTTCTCGTAGTATTGTTTGTAGGCTAGGTGGTAGTTGTATTCCATTTTTTGCTAAATCAAAATCTTAATTTGTCAAAATATTTATTTCTTATTGATACATTCTTACTCTTTTTCGTTTTAAATTAAGAGACTTAGGTACAATTATTGTTTATAATAAGTCATTATTTAAATTAGTTAGAAAACAATAACAATAACCTCCAAAGTCCAAATAATCAGTTCTTCTTATTTACACACACTACTAAACACAACTATTTTCTTAATTTAAGAAAACAATTTAAGTGATCAGGTAACTGTGAGGAGCTAAATTCCCAATCTCTTTGTTTCAACGGTGATGTGTGGCTCAACACGTCTAATTTCATTCACGTGACGGCTGACACACTGCCGTAATACGGTGCGGTAAGGTGTCTACCTGCCTTAGACTAACATTCATTTTTCATCTCTTTTGGCTTAAAGAGCTTACCTACCTATCATTTGAAGAAATTGGCAGAGACGACCCCTCGAGATGTTTTATACCTAAATAAACTATTATTTATACTCACCTAGGTACACTTAGATACTTGCTAACATTTCTATACCTACTTATAAAACCTTGTTCTTGATCATATTCAAATTTAAGTATCACAACCACAACCCATTTCTCCACACCTTTGTGTCTAAATTATAATAAGATGATGGAACTAATTAAGCCATAAAAAATAATAATTGGCCCCTTTTCATGAACGATCGAGTTTCTTATTAATTTCATTTATTACCATCACCGTCTCTGTTCGAGCAGGTCGCACGAGTCGAAAGTAAGTATTATGCCAGTATGTTAATAATAACAATCCGTGTTAATGCTAAACCTAATTCAAGGTTACCAATAATGTCATGATCTCGTCTTATTAGAGACAAATGAAGATTAAAGCGATGACTTGTGACTTTGACAAGGAATTTTTGGGTCAAATTTAGGCATTTTACTTGCAGATTTATTACAGATACGCGAACTGAAGAGAAACAAACTGTTAACTGGTGTGATGCTTCTTGGATAATTTATAACTTATTCATCTTCATTTTTGAAGAAAGAAGGGGTTTACCATAGTTTTTGTACCTTAAAAATATTTGCAAATATTTAGGTACAGCAATTTTCATTTACAAATAAAAAGTAAAATTTCTTCTAGGACAGCTTGTACCATCAAAAAAAAACATCCTGTTACATAATATTAATTTCATTTTATGGTAATTTTATAAAAAAAGTAATTTATCTATTTATAATTACGACAATAGCTTGAAATAATAATAAATATTACACATACTAAATTAAGTAAAGCAATGCAAATTTCACAAAATGCAGGTACCTCTATATTATAACTTCACAAACGACATGTAGATGTACATGTACATGTAAATTTTTTATACATGTAGGTGTAGATGTATTGTAGTAATACATAGTACATAGTAAATCTACTTACACACACGCTGACCTGAATATCATTTTTATGTAGGAAATTATGTAACGAGACATGTCAGCTGAAAGCGAAACAAAATGCACTTGCATTTTCCCTTTTACGTCATCAATTTAATAGCTGAGCGCTTTTTCGCGTGCTCTGTGGCTTTGATCATAATAGCCATCTCCACATGCATAAAAATAAGATCCGTTTTCTTGAAATAATAGAAATTCAGACAACATTCCTTACCTTTGCGACTTACCTTTGGTGTAGTAACTAAACAGGTGTTGATTTTTTTATTGATGCCTTATCGTATTAATGTATTATTATCAGCGATCTTTTTATTAAAAATATCGCATATAAATTCACGAACCTTCTTTGGACGACGCCAGACGGCCTCACCTTGACGGGCGTCGCGCATTAAAACTCGAAAGAGTAACGTTAAGGTGGTGTGATCAAAAGGATGCGATCCGATTTGGCCAAAATGACATAGCCTGCTAGAACGCGCGACTGGAGAGAACAGGAAGCGTCAGGTTAAGAGAGACGAGGCTGCGCTGTGAAGAAGAATTACCTTTATCTTACCTATTATCAACATAATTAAACCGATTCTACAAAATTATCTTAACTGCATTCGAGTCCGAGACCGAAGGGCCAACGAGTGCTTATCTTCGTTTGGAGAATTGCGTCTCTAGCAAAATATTTGCAACTGACTACCACTACCATATTGTTATTTTTGAAACGTAGTAACTAAATTTTCTTAATATTGAATCGTAACGCACGAATAAATAAAAGTGTTCTCGGGAATTAATCATTTTCGACCAAATCCATTTTCCCGGTTGCGATTAAATACAAACATCGAAAGCTGTGAAACGTATGATTTTTGAAAGACTCTTAATAAATTAATACAAATGTTCCCGTGACGTCATCATTCCATCGAGCAGCACCATCTACAACCAGTACGGTATTTATTTTATGTCGTAGAAGAGAAACGATCTGTTTGCTGTTCACATCAACTACAAGTTTCATTCATCACTTGGTCAATTTATTTGAATTCCAGCAACTCCACCTGTAAGTAGAAAGTAGACCTACCTTTTTATCTTTAAAGAACCCTTCTAATAAAAGGGGTGGACTTATAAGACTTATTAAAAGGGTGGATAAATTAGTATCTACCTCCAGTTTTCTTTTTGCAAGTTTCGAACTATCAGAAACCGAAGAAAATAAATGCTAGTGAAGGTGTTTTTCATAACTTATGTTTTGTAAATAAATTGTTTGTTAATTAAGTTCTGGAAGGCCAAGGTTTAGTCGCTCACAATTTGATCTCTGTACCTTACCTTTTTCTCTTAACCCATCCATTTTGGGGTAACAGTTTTTTTTCTTTCTCTCACACGCGCCTCCTACAGCTCGTTTGATAACCTACAAAGTTCAGAGACGTCAGTACAAAAGTTGGAAAAATAAAGTAATTTTTCATCGTTTTTGAATCAAAATAACTTTTATTAATGTTTTATGAAGTTGACGTCAACTTCCAATCGATATTTTTTGTCAATTAATACAATAAATACCAAAACACACTAAAAATTGACTCTGAGCTTGAAAGGAAATTAAACAAACATTACTGCAAATACGTCTCTGGGATATAAGCGATCGATTCACGTGACATTTCATATGTCAGAATTAAAACAGAAAAATGTTGAGGGGGGGGGGGGGTGAATTTCGTTTGACCCCCTCTCAATTTATTCCTATTGGACAAACGAAGTTCCCAGGTCTCGACTTCAATAGCCCGAATCATTTGCTGGGTTGAGGGTCATCGCAATCGAACATCGAGGAACATCGCAATCTTTTTCCAAAATTATGATACCTAAATGCTGTGATATAAAGTCTGTACACTGAGAGTTGTCTGTTGTGAGAACTAAGGATACATCATCTCGTTATGTTTCTTACTCCTTCTATTGCATTGCATAGTCAATCGAGTTAAAATGGGACGTATTGTCAGAAATACGTTTGAATCGTCAGCAATTCTAAAACGATTGAGCGAGAGTGAGACGGAAGTATCGACTCGCGTCTTGATACGCTTAGATTGATACGATATTACGATAAGATTGTCGTCGTTACTATCAGTAGTGTCAGTGTCAGCGGTAAATATACTAATAAGGTTTGTCTTGTGATTTGAAACGTTTTTAATACGAAATTAGCAGAATTACCTGTGTCCTGTGTTATTATTGTCCTGTGATAAACTATGAGTAACTTATTATAATTGCTCGAATGCCTAAAAGTCTACTTCCTTGCTTTGCCTGGGAAACGATTGAACTCATCCCTAGTACGTGGTCTTGTGGTAAAATTGCTGGAATATTTTACTTGCAAATAAGAAAACGGAGGTGTTATTCTTTATTTTAAACGGCAACCAGCAGGTAGGTGACATGATATTTCTATCATGATGATGATAACAATAATTATTATGATTCTTATTTACTTGCATGATATATATTTGTTATCAAAAAGTTGCAAGGCTCTACTTCGTCAATAACTTGTCGAAATAATATATTTGTAGGATATTCATTATTCCTCAACACACGCCACTGACACGAACTGCGATACCACATCTGGTTCGACTTAGAAATAAGTGTACGATTCAAATCGAATTAAATGAAATTGTTTAGTCAGAATCAGTGTGGCATGACAACGGACAACTCTCAGTGTACAGAGAGTAGGTACCAAAGGAAAGCTTTTAGGGGTTATAACTTTTTGAGTAAGATCGATCTTACCGAAAAAACATTTTACTACCCTTTCGGAAAATTTTAAAAACTACCCCAAGACAGTACAAAAGATTAACATACCTTCAAAATCTGAGCTGACTTCACAAAGTAACTAAAATTGAAGACGCCGATCTTTAGGAGTTTAATTTCGAGTTGAAAACGTTTCATCTTATAAAAATGAACCTTTAGAAGATTTTACACCCTCCAAGATTTCCTTTTCTCATCCCGTGGGAATTAGCCCGGAAAAAGAAAACTTTTTCGCATTTTTCGCAATAACTTCCCAAAAAGAGTAAAATTGAAGAGGTTCATTTTTGGGGGTTGATGATTTTTCAACCAATTTTTTTATTGACATTCCTATTAATTATTTCTTATAGATAAAAATGGCAATGTAAAAACAATTAATTTTAGTAAGAAGTTTGTGGGGAGGGGGGAATTTGAAGGGACTTTTCAAGGGATTTTAATTGGGGGGGGGGCATAAAACGAAAACGGGTAATGAATTAATTCATTGGCGTTGCTACGCTAAACAAATGTAGAGTTCTAAAGATTTATTATAGTTTTTCAGTGTTAATGAACTTCTAGAAGGGGTAAAATAATAATTAAAACTGTGAGTGGGAGTAACAAGTAACAATTTAGCTATTGGGTTTTCGGTAAATTGGAAAGGACTGTTCCATAGAACTCTTCTTGGGGTACTCTGATGAAAACAGAAAACTGTGAATTTTCAAAACTGTTCAAATTTTGCAAAAAAAATATGGCTCGAATTTACGGCTCGAAGACAATAAAATATTGTTCAGCATAGAGTGTTCAATGAATTTTTTCGTCTTGAAATAACAAAAAAATACACTTTTCTTCCGAAAGGGGGAAACCGAATATTTTATAACTTTTTTCAGCAGCAGTATTCACTAGACTACCGATGATGCAGGTACTGATTCTCCACTTCTCCCTTTTTCCTTTAATTTATCGCGAAGGAATTACTTATTCTTATTTTTCCCCATCATTGTTAAATTGCGAGGATTATTTTTTTAAGGCACCTATAACCAGGAGACGTGGGTTCGATTCCCACTCCAGGCAATACTTCTTGGCAAGCAACACATTCTCATCATCCTTTACACTAAGCACCTAAGCGTAGGTATTCATCAAATCTATTACGAATGGTTTAGGTATATTTTTATTGTAGCACATTACACCTACAAAACTCGTTTTGGCATTTCTGATGATAAGTATTTAATTATAAACACACATATTATAATATCACCATGTCAAGATGCTATAAACATCTGCGGCTGGTGGCAATTGAGACGAGATTCTTAAATCTAATCAGTCATCACCTTCAATCACCTATCCTATCCCTCGAAACGTACACAATGGAATAAGAATAAGAAGTGTTCATTACGTTGTACTTATTGTTCTCGATTTTAATAATAGCTTTCTATGTCGGTCGGTTCACCTTTATTATTATTGACAAGTGTTACTACTTGTGACATTTATCTGTGAACTTGGATGTGGAATAATTCACAAACAGCTGTTCGTGTTGTTGCCGCGGGTCAATTATTCATTGTCCAAGAAAAAGGGAAATTGTCAGAGCTCGTAAATGATAAATTGAAGGAGTGAGAAAGTACCTTAGCATTGAATTATACGCCAATCGATAATAAGTGTCACGATTTTTCTTCTCTCAGCTTCCTAATCATAAAAATAGGACAACAAAATTATCTTGAAAAAGACATTTTTTTCACAAAAAAAGATAGCGGGGCAGAGTAAAAATAGATGTGGGTCCCCATACAGGGTAGCTAGAAAGTCTGGCAACAGTCAATAAATCTTTCAGTTCCTTGTCTCAATAATCATGACATTGTCTATTTTTTTTTAATACGACACCCTGTATATGATTACATTTTCAGATTGAGTTTTTTCGTGTTATAAACAAATGAAAAACGTTATTTTAAATTTTCAAATTTTTGAACATTAAAAACGGCTCAAGATATTGGAATACGGCTTACATGTCCCTATTTTATGTAGGTACTATCCTATATGATGTATAGATTAAATTTTTATACCGGGTAATGAAAAATATAATAATTTTTATCACCCTATATAAAAATTCAAGTACCTACACTGTAAAATAGCACTTGAAAAGTTAAGATAGGAACCGTTTTGTGATGTGATATCTGGAGCCGTCACCGATGTATACTGCTTTCATGGAAAATTGGTATTTTCATTTGTTTACAACTCAAAACAAAAATTACTCACTTTAAACTGCAACCATTCTTATTGGATTTTCTCAGGAAATATGAAAATATAATAATGACTGTCATCAAGATGATAAAATTCAATTAGAAAAAAAGAATATTTATGAAAAATGTTTTAATTTTTACCAGAGCAAATATTCACCAAGTTTTGGCATGCGCAAATGGGAAGTCATCGGCCTTTGGTTTGGTAGTCGTGGTACAATCGGTAAAAGTGTAATTGAATTCTTCAATCGCTTTAACCTGAACTCAGAAATAATTAACGAAATTTCTGAACAAATTTTAATAGATTCCATCAGAATCATAAACAAACACATTTATTCCTAAAATTAATGTTCTTTATAATTATTATTATTTATGTTACAATTTTTAATATTTATGTCATTTTTTTGATTGATCGATATGCTGTGTATTAATGCAACCCAAGTTAAATGGGCAGTCGACTTTATTCAATAAAGTTTTTCTCTTCTCAGGGTGTCCTATTTAAAAAAAAATTACGTGTCGTCATTACTGAGGCAACAATCAATAGAAAGAAAATTAAATTATAAAATTGATTGGTTTTTGCATTTTTTTCAAAACTCAAAACTGAAAAATTTATTGAACTGTTGCCAGACTTTCTAGCTACCCTGTACCTATACAGCTATCATGGAGGTTAGAATTTTTTATAATTTTTTTTTCATTTTTTAATAGAATGTTACGTTGATGATACCACTGATTCAGGAAAAAAATAAAAATCGGTATCGAGCGAGCGAGAGTTGATGAAGTTGAGGTCCAGCGCAAACCCTTCTTCGCTGCCCTTGTTCCGGTACAGCCACCTTGGGTGCTTTAAGTAACATTGTTGTCACCTTGACCCCCGTGCAGCAGGGTTGCCATACAAACCAAGAAACCTTACCAAATAGCTGATACAAAAAGTTTAAAAACGCGTAAAAAAAAAATTTTCAGTTTTTTAGCGATATCTCGGGAACCGTTTGAGATATAAAACTGAACTTTTGTACACATCTCATCATTTGATATTATCTACTTTTTGAGGGCTAATTTTTATGTGGTAGTGAAACAAACCTTAAAAACAATAATTTCATAGGAACCTTAACCAATTTATCAAAAAAAAAAGTGAAAACATGTTGATACTTTTTTGTTTTTCTTTTTTTTTCATCATAAAATCCTGTTTTTTCTCGAAAGCAGTTCACATTAAAGCTTTTGATCAAAAATCTTTTCATAAAGCCAATTATTCCAGTAACGTAGAAATTAGGGGCAAAAACATTTCAAGCTACCCTTAAATCTCCGCCACTGCCATATGGAAATAGATTGAGAAATTAGGGCTCAGAAAGTAAATAATAATAATGATAGGATGTGTAAAAAAAATCAGTTTTATATCTCAAACGGTTCCTGAGATATCGTCAAAAAACTGACAAAAAGAATTATTTTGACACCCCTGTATCTCGAAAACTGTTCGCGGACTTTTTTCGTAGAGTGCGCTAAAGCCTTTTATATTCCGACACATGTTTTGAAACACCCTGTATAAGTAAAAGCAATGGTACATCTGTTCTCGCGCTCAATAAAATCTAGTATCGTTTAATCGTTATAAAATCTTAAGTTCAAGTAATATCAACCAATGACATTGCGATAATAATTACGATATTACTTTTGTAAAATTGACTAATTATAATACAAAATGTCACGCTTTGTCACTCTCTCTCTCTCTCTCTCTCTCTCTCTCTCTCTCTCTCTCTCTCTCTCTCTCTCATGCAACCGGAGAGCGTTCATAAATTCATAGGGTAACCCGATGACGTCACTATAACCGAGACGAATTGCTGAACGCACTTTTCTTATGTCTCATTTTATGGGACCAAAAAATTTCAAGTTTTCTCCAAAAGAGAGTGAAAAAATTAATTTTTTAGCTATTGACGAAATTGTTATTACTTTAATATTCCGATAATAGTGATACAACTTAATAAGGAGGTGGTTCCCAGACTTTTTCTTCTTCTTCGTTTCTTTAATGGCCTTCGCACACTTGTCTATTTAGCCAGGTGTACTCTTCTCGCTTTGGTTGGGTTAGGTAATTTTTTTCCAATTCTTAATTTTTCCCTTTAATATAATTATTTATTTTTATCTTTACTATAATGGAGGAGTTAGTCAACACACACACAACACAGGATCAGGTTCTTATCTCTCTGAGCAAATTTAAGTCAATCACAGTTTGTTATACAGGGTGCACCATGTATCCTTCTCTATACAGGGTGATTCATGAGTGACCTTACATAGACCAATGGTGATAAGCGGACTTCAAGGCGGGTCGAAAACCACAAAAGAATTTTTTTGTGTGATTGGTTAAGAAGTTACAGGGTGTTTTATGTCTCAGGTACAAAACTTTGATAGGCGATATTTCTGAAACGGCTGGAGATATTTTGTAGAAATTTACTAGGAATGGTGCATTCCGGAAACTCATCAAAACCGCATTCTGAGTTAATTAAAAATCCAGGACCGGACTTGAAAATTTTTGCCCCCATTGTTTTTGTTGAAAAAGTTTATTTTCTGACCGTGCTACTGAAAAACTGTCATCGAATTTGAAAAGATAAGAAAAAACTATAGAAATCATTCCTCAATTTGAACGGCACACCCAAACCGTCTCGAAAAAAAAAGTCAAAGTAAAACTTCTCAGTAAATTATCATTTTCGAGCAGACATATTTTACTTAATGTTCGTCTGAATTCCTTCAAATTTATTTTTTGACTTGTTTCTGTGGGAAAAATGTTGGACAGAAGACCAAGCTTTATTACTGGGAAATCAGGTGTCAACTACAAAATTTTCAGATTTCACTAATAATCACAAATCATTTCACTAATAACGAATACCAGACATTATGTTTGTGTATGGTTTCTGCAATGGAAATTCAAGAGCAGCTGCGAGAGAATACCATAGAAGATCACAATCGAAGAACACCGGCCCATGTAACGTTTCGCGTCTGTTTTCCAATTTTCTCGAAACCACGGCATATTTCCCTGAGTTCAAAGGAATGCTGAACCTCAATTGGAAAATCCGAGCCATCAAAACATCGTGGAGATGGTGGCAGTAAATCCAAGTAAAGTACGCGAAGAATGGGCAAGCACTTGGGCAAGCACTGAGCATTTCTCAATCAAGAGTATGGCGAACTTTGAAAAAAAGAAGAGCGGTACCCTAATAGGACCCCATTTTTTGCTGGGCGGCTCACGGGGGAAATTTATTTACTTTTCCTACAAGTCATTTTGCCCGGCTTGCTTGCAGAGGCGAACGTGAACAGGCGTGCTCTGTCTTTCCAGCAAGATGGGGCACCACCGCATTTTTCTCGACAAGTCAGAGAGCATCTCCACAATCGAGTACCCCAATCGTTGGTTGGGGCGCGGCGGCTCTCACTCCTGACCACCTAGGTCCCCCAACCTCACTGTTTTAGACTATTACTCATGGGGCCATATGAAGCAGGAAGTCTAAAAAACGGAAGTAAGTACCAGAGAGGAGCTCAGGACGCGAATATTGGTAGTTGCTGATGATATTAGAAACAACAGGCAAATAATTCAAAAATCAAACCAAAATTTATGGAAACGCTGCAGGAAATGTATTGAAGTTGGTAAAAGACATTTTGAGAACCGTTTATAACATTAATATTGATAACATTTAATTTACACTGACATTTTTCCCACAGAAACAAGTCAAAAAATAAATTTGAAGGAATTCAGACGAACATTAAGTAAAATATGTCTGCTCGAAAACGATAATTTACTGAGAAGTTTTACTTTGACATTTTTTTTTCGAGACGGTTTGGGTGTGCCGTTCAAATTGAGGAATGATTTCTATAGAGTTTTTTCTTATCTTTTCAAATTCGATGACAGTTTTTCAGTAGCACGGTCAGAAAATAAACTTTTTCAACAAAGACCATGGGGGCAAAAATTTTCAAGTCCGGTCCTGGATTTTTAATTAACTCAGAATGGGGTTTTGATGAGTTTCCGGAATGCACCATTCCTAGTAAATTTCTACAAAATATCTCCAGCCGTTTCAGAAATATCGCCTATAAAGGTTTTGTACCTGAGACATAAAACACCCTGTAACTTCTTAACCAATCACACAAAAAAAATTTCTTTTGTGGTTTTCGACTCGCCTTGAAGTCCGCTTATCACCATTGGTCTATGTAAGGTCACTCATGAATCACCCTGTATTGCTATCTCCTAACACTAACAGATACAGGGTCGGTTAAACTAGGCCAAAGATTCGCAATTTTGTGGCCATCTCGAATCAGTCAACACATACAAGATATCTGTGACCGTTCCTGAAATATCCTGAAAAAACTGAAAAATCGAGATTTCTTATTTTTGCCATATCTTTTTTATTATTGGAGATTAATAAATAATTTTTTGTGGGCTTACATAAGTCGGCAAGAGCTACCCATTTGACATTTCAAAAATTTTCAAAGCCGACTAGATCCCAGGATTTTCATAGCCAACTTTCGTTTTTCTTATGGCCACCATATTGTTTTTTTATGTTCTTCAGTATAAAAAAATCATAAAAACTAAAAATTGTTAAACTTCAAAAAATAAATTAAAAAAATTTTTATTCTTCTTTTTTCTTTACAAAAAAAAAAACAAAACTTTTAAGACCGAATTTCATAGATAAATTAAAAAACCATAAGGCAAGCACTATTTCGGCGTAATTTACAAATGTTGACGTTTTTCGACGATTTTTTTTTTTGGTTTTTCTTTGAAAAAAGAAGAATAAAAATTTAAAAAAAAATTTTTTGAAGTTTATTAATTTTTGGTTTCCATTATTTTTTTCATATCGAACGACATAAAAAAATAATATGGCGGCCATAAGAAAAACGAAAGTTGACTGAAAACTCTTGGTTCTAATCGGCCTTGGAAATTTTTGTAATGACAGATGGGTAGCTCTTGACGATTTATGTAAGATTACAAAAAATTATTTATTAATTTCCAATAATAAGCAAGATATGGCAAAAATAAGAAATCTCGATTTTTCAGTTTTTTCAGGATATTTCAGGAGCAGTCACAGATATCTTACATGTCTGAACGGATTCGAGATGGCCACAAAACTGCGCATCTTTTCTCTAATTTAACCGACCTTGTATCTCTTATAGCGTTCAGGAGATAGCAATATAGAGAAGGATACATGGTGCACCCTGTATAATTGGCATAAGCTATCAACGTCTTACAAGAGTGTCATAAAAAATTATGCGCTGTATAGAAGGCGTGAATTGTCAAATTTTTAAAGTAGGCCGTGAGGAAGAGATGGATACCTACAGGAAGTCTTACAAATTATAATTTGATACTCCTAAGGCCGGTTGCACAAAAACAAATTAAAAATTTGTTTTTAAAATTTTGAAAATATGGCGAATATATTTAATGATCTTTTATTTTTTATCAGTAATTAACTATTCTTAAAGGGAGTAAAACTTATTTTCAGCAATATCAGACCAATATTCTCATAATACAGGGCATTTTAAAATCAGTAATTATCTGGAAATGTTTAATTTACGTTTGTGCAACCGGCCCCTAGACCGACGACGAATGGATAATTTCTGGCAACAAATAGGAAGCGATTCAGAACGAACTGATCGAGAATTCTGGTGGAAAAAAAATTGTTTCATTATTTCTTTTGTTATAATGGAGTATGAAGTGTTCGTTATATCCGGGTTCTTTGTAGGTATATGAACAAGATTACATAATTTAGGAAAGGATTTTTCACTCTTTAGGTTCTAATAAAGAGTAAAGTCTTTATTACATTCCATATTTTTATAATAGCTGAATATAAATCGAAGATTAAACTAAGTAAAGAACTTTAGAAGCGCTTAATAAGTAATTTTGTATTAAAATTATTTCCATGGATATTTTCTACGGTGCTTATTAAATAATAAAATAAATTAAACATGAATTAATCGATTGCATAACACGATCCCGGTCGATCATAATGATTAATGAAGAAAGAAAGTTTAAAAATGACCTGATCGTCCTGAGCTAGAGCCCGGAGCTCCAGGTGGTTAATAAAATAACAAAATAATCATGAAATCTGCGTGAAGAGTATTATTGAAGGTGAATGTCATAGAACGCGTTAATATTTTATTCAGTTATTACGAATTGTTTGATTATTATTAACAAATTATTCCTTTCTTGTGAAAATGAACGTATTCAAATTTATAGGACACTTTCATTTTAGGTAATTGTCGGTGTCGGTGATTACATTGAACTAGTTTATTAACCTGCCTATAATAATTATACTTATAAAAACAACAAAGCTCGTGGATAAATTCCAAAATTTTGTAGCGATAATAATATGAGATTAAAAAATGATGAAACAACTCTTACGTGCAAAATAATAATTGTGATGAGCTTTTTTTGTGTTTATTTTTTATTGTTTCGATTTTTTTTCTTTACACTTATGCATATTTTTAAAACTGAAAAACACAACAAACGAGGATTTTCTACCAGAAATCTGAGGTCTTCTGAACGCACTTAAATTTTTAGGAGAACATTTACGGTCGTGATAATAAAAGCAGCATTACAAAAAAGGTAAGTAATTCCGATTCCTCACATTATGGAGCTCAACGACTACCTATGAGCTTTATCTCTAAAATCGAATGGTGATTCTGAACTCTCCCAATAAAAAATATAAAATAAATGTCAAATCAGTAATTTATCTCTGACAATAGCTAGTTTATGCACTTATTAGTGGCAAAACAGTGATTAATATAAATGTATAAAAAAATAAATAAATATAGAATAGCACATAAAAGAAGACAGGAATACACAACAAAGATAAATAAAAACAAATAAAATATGATATTTTCACAATAATATTTTATGTGACAGTCAAGAAATAAATTAAGCCTTCACCTTCTAAAGGACGAGACATTGACATTTAATCAAGATTCTTATAAGCACTGATGAGCGTGCAATAATTCTTAAGTCGTGTCTTCGTTTACGAAGGAATGTGATCTGGTATTATAAATAATTCTGATAAATTCTAATTAATTTATTTAAATTAATTCTTATAACTATATTGAGTATTAATAAAAGATCACATAATAAATTAGTGTTCATCTTTCAGATCTGGGGATTTTTCTTCAAAAAATTTCCGCAAAATGTTTAAGTAGATATCAATTTTTTGAAAATTTATTATCATTTAACCTTTAAAAATGCTCTATCAACATCTCTATGATTGTATTTTATCATAAACAGTTAATTTTTAGCGCCTGCTTGATAAAAAACTTCAGATTTTTTAACAAAATAAAGTCTAGATGGATTTAAAGATGGATCTATGGATCTTTAAAGATGGGTCTGCTTGCAGCTGAAAGCTAGGAAAGACGCACTCTCACGACAACAGTCGTCATGAATGATTAAGTTCGACCTTGCTTCTTTGAAAAATCGTCAGTGATGTTATAATTAAATCAGCGAATTCTTGCAATTCTTTTAAATGTTAAATTAGGCCATGAATAATTGAATACCAGATGATACCAGGAAGAAGGTGCACCTTTAGAAACTTCTCTGTCACCTTTTCGTTTATTCTGATCTAATGTTTACTCTGATGTTTGTTTATTATATCAGATCTTGCTCTCGGATGATTTGAATTCAAATTAATAAATGACATGCGCAGTCACGGAATTATTAAATCCGTGCTCTGTAATCAAACAAATATCTGGGATCCATAAGGAGTCTTAACATCTGAGGAAATATCGATATGACTGGATAAGCGCCAGATCGGCTCACCACGTCAAGTCTGACAATAATATAATGTAACAGGAATTGATGGATGTTTAATTATTACGAGTACAATAGGATTATTTATATGAATTTAATTATTAGAGACCATAGTCGAGGATCAGGCGAAAGCTCAGCGCACCACTAGGAGGGGTTGCAAAAAAGATGTCGCCTCAGCTCGTCAGACAAACAGATAAGGCTCATGTTGTCACCGGAGCCCCGGGAAACGGTAACCTGAACCAGTGATCAGAACTCGACTGGCACAGCGAAAGAGACGAGGAACTTTTCTTTTTATTCCTTTTATTTACTGACTTTATATGCGGGACCGTTTCCGTCATTTATTGTTTCAAGGCGTCTTGGCATATCTTTTCAGCGTATTCTCGATTTGACGGTGGCCATAATGGTCTAAAGTTAAACTACGAAGTTGCTTTGGGACTGCATTATCTTTCAATAGTTCTTGTTCCGTCATCGTATTTGATTTGGTCGTTAGAAATTATTGATATCTAATCCCGATGAACGATATACTAGTTTCATTCATCGACAATTCGTTCGTCAACGTAAATTCGTGGGTTCGAAGAACATTCAACCCCTACCCCTTCCTTCCCTTTTACCCGCTCATGCAAAGACAGAAGTGAGAAGGAAGCAGAAGAAACACTTGGTCAGCCGAAGTTCTCCTCATTCGTGTTAATAACACTCGTAATAATAAATCGTATCGTGAACCCAAATTAACCGCGCCTTACAACCGCGGTTTAATCGTTAAAATTAAATGGTCTACAACCAAACATCAGGAGACAGAAAGCAGACCATGGGTCAGTAACTATTTATTCGAATTATTTACTGTGCATACCTACCTACTCCTGTTTCCTTCGGGGTTAAAACCCTGGTCCTTCAGCCTACAATTAAAAACCATTAATTGCCCCCAAATTTTGGGCCTTCGCCCTCATCAAACAGTTCTCTTTCTATTTTTTTTTCTCTCAAATATAACAATAAAGATGAAAAGGGGATAAATTGCATGTGGCAATGTAAATTTATTAAATTTGTTTGAATGAAACATTTCTATTAATTCATGAATATTATTATTACATCACGTTTTACCCGTCGAACTAGAAATTTACATTTTTAATTACTTAAGAGTAAATAGTAATTATTTAAATTTTAAATCATTTTACTTAACATCTCTATATCCTGTTCTGAAAAAGACTCGTTCAGAAAAAAAGGTGATCTAATGCCTAAATGGGGCAAAAATGTACGCTCAGGAATTTTAATTAATGGCAGCCTTGACTAGTGCAATTTCACAACGTTTTGACCTATTTCAAGGTTACTTGAATTGAGATTGCATGCTTTTTGCTGTATCTTCTTTACATTTACATACCTATGTTATTAAGTTTTTTTTTCTGTTGATGTTTTCTTGAGAATATTTCGTGACAACGTGAGGATATACCTTTTTTTTCTTCTTAGAAATATAATCATACTTAACTATCGAGTTTCTGAATTCATACTGTTCTTTTTTTACATAAGTATGACTCTATAATAATTATGAAGATCATATTCCTATAATATAGATGACCAGAACAGAAATTCTCTAGGGTGTCCTCAAAAAAATCTTGCTGGAAAAAAATCGCTTCAACATTGTAAACAACAAAAAAACATTGACGTGTTCAAAAAAAAAAACTGTAGTAAAATTCCTCCGCATACAAAGAACTGTTTTTTTAGTGTTATTATGTTAAAAAAAAATTCGTGGAGGAGAATATTTTTTCCCATTTTTGACATATGTTATCATGAAATTCAGCGCAACAACTATAGTGAAATCCTGAGAGTTCATAGTATGACATTTTTGTCGTCGAATTTTTCGACATTGTACATGTTATAACAAACCGAACCGCCTCTGAATTTTACACCACTGCTGCAAGAGTCACAGATATCTAGTACCCTGCGACAATTCCAAACGATTCTGGGAGTCCTCTAGGAGTAAACGATTCTAGGACAATTGAAGGATCAATAAACTCTTTTAAGTTTGTCGTCCTTAGAGTACCTACAGGGTTTGATATAAACTTCCATATAAGTTAGTCCATTATCACTGAAACAATGGATATTTATGAAGTCATCCCCAAACCCAAAATGTGATTCATGTGAAGAATGAAAAGATAGTAGGGAATAAGAGAGAACCCTGAGGACACCTGAATTTACTCAGTGTAGTATGGAGAAAGCCCGTCACAAACAGGCTAGCTAAACTTCAACGGCTCGCCAGTTTGTTAATAATAGGTGCAATGAGAACCACCCCGTCAGCAGCCCTGAATGTCATTCTGGAGCTGCCACCGCTTCCCATTTGGATAAAAGGGGAGGAAATGGCGGTCTACTTGAGAATGCGAGATTCGGTAATATGCACACTGAGAAAAAATTTTCATTGGCGGAAGTAAATTTGCAATTCCGCCAATTAAATTATTTAATTGATAACGAGCAACTAAATATTTAGTTGCGTCAACTAAATTATTTAGTTCCCGAATTTGAGATATCCAACCAAGAATTAGTTGCCATAAGATACTGTATAAAAGTGATCGCAAATAAAACTTTCTGCTGTGAACTAAATAATAATTCAGTGAACCACAGTAAGCTTTCTTATGTCAATTTAATAAAACTGGGCAGAACTATTATCAGGTTCTCTCAATATTACTTTGAGTTCTCTCAACTAAATGAAACTCTTCTCCGAATCCAATCTTAGTTTGGATTTTTCCTACCTACCTAACCTAAAAATTTGGTAATATTTTATTGAACTTTTCGTTTTGAAATTTTTTATTTAAGTATTGGTTGAGATTTCGGTTCTTGGTGAAATAATAATATTACCAATAACCGAATCCCAAGCAATAAGTAAAAAATTTCTTCCCAATAAAGGTACAAAATGGGCATTGTCACGGCTCTCCTCATCCCGATCAACAATATAACAATAAAAAGTATCTGCACATTTTGCTGTCCATATTAATCATCCACATGTCCATAGTAATGTTAAATATATAAATTACCTTTAATTATTGTTATATACGCGTAGACCGGGACGAGTCAAAACTGTACCATTTATTGGTTTGGTTTGTCTGAAATCCATTTAAGTACCTATACCAAGCTAACAATGACGGATTTCTGTGATTTGAACTTCACGATTTGTCAGATTTATACAAACAAAGCTGCAAAAGAATATCAAAAATAAAACCGAATTATTTATTTACATTAAATAAGCAAGAAAAGTTTACTTAAGATAAATTATTAGCAACAACCACACGTTTGACGAACGCAGCTACATCATGATGGCGTCTATAATGGCGACTGATGCATGTATTTTTATCTGAGGTTGCACAGTTAGATGAATCTATTACAGTAAATAAATAAATATTTATTGCCATAATTCTGGTATAATTCCTTCAATACAAACCTTCTATTATTGAACCCTCTCAGTACACTACGCAAGAAATTTTTACTTGACACAATCATACCATAGTTGGAATAATGAAAATCTGATATATTTCACGCAATTATGTTTGGAGTATTCTGTTAAACATTTATTCCTACCTCCGGCAAGAAAAACCTATTTGTCTCACAAATTTCTAACTTCTAAGAATCTTTGATTTCTTTAAACAAGATAACTTTATATGTTTAGTTGCTGGGATTAAATTATGTTCCAGTACAGATTCTTAGATTGTTAGCTATGAGCAATATTATTATGCCAATATGAAAAATACTTCGCTACACAAAATGAGCTTCAATTAAATTATTTAATTCAATCAATTGCTCAATTTTAGTGAATTCAACTAAGATTTGGTACTGTAAATGATAAAGTTGTTCTTATAACTAAATAAATTCTCTGGAGGAAATACCTTCAGCCTTTAGTTCTTTCAAGAATAATATTTCTCTCAGTGGAAAGACGGAGCATACAAACGACATAGAGAGATAGCCAATGTTGCTGAGATGGAGATTCCAATCTCAAACCTTATGGCTACCTCAAAAACAAGGAACAACAGAGAAAATAGGAAATATACCCTGCAAATTCCTGAAAAGAAAAAGTGGGAACAAAGAGAGGTAGTCTTCGAACCGGGAGGACTAGTTTGTTTCACAAACGGCTCCAGGAACAAAAATGGCTACATAGGAGCAGGGCTCTATGTATCCATCCTTTCCTCTTAGGTCTACCACAACCGTCTTCGAGGCGGAGGTTTACGCTATCCTGCAAGCAGCCAGATTCGAGCAGATAATAGAAAATCTTCTCAAAGAATCTATAAAAGAATGGACTCGCAAGGGTCTAGAAGATCACAGGGAAATATCATTAGGCTGCAGACAGGCCAGGCTGTTTCTGGCTGGTCCGATCGGAAACAGATGGACCAGCATGTCCAGAATGAACCGGAAGGAACTCAGACTACTAGTCGGGGTTCTCACCGGTCACAACAGTCTGAACAGACATCTACATCAAGTTATGGGGATTACTCGGGACCCGGTCTGCCCTAAATGCGGAATGGATGATGAGGACTCCTATCATTATATAGGCGTATGCGAAGTATACAGTAGACTCCGGCTCAACATTTTTGGGTCTGAGGAGCTACAAGAGGAAGAAATGAAACTCCTCTCATTCAACGACCTTCTGGCCTTTATCAAAAGGTCGAGAAGGTTCGAGTAGGAGTTCCACCATGGTTCGGGTACGGCGAAAAGGGCCCTTGGTGGCCTAGTCGCTTGGGGTGCACCACCCCGAACCACCATACTACTACTACATGGAGAAACCCCCACAACAACGAATACTATGGAAAAGATGGCCAGCTTTTATAACCTTGATTCCATTAGGAAATCGGAAGTCCTTATACACGCGAAAAGTTTTTGTGAGCTGATGAAGTTTATCAGCAGAGACGACAAATGATGCTCCAGTTAACATTCATCAGGTTCCGTGGTTCCAGATATGGCCGTTGACGGCGTGGGGATCGCAATTAATTCCTCACATTATAGCATTGCCAGCAGTCATTCAGCAGTAGTAAACTCGGAATCCAGTCAGAGATGGATCCCGCTCCAGGATACGTCTTACAGGAGCAGGAAAGCTGATTGGACATTATTGAAACTCACAATAATTATTTTTGTTTTAATTCACTCGAAGAAAGAATACTACATTTATAGAGGGGTATGAAAGGTAACTTATTACATAGACCTCAACAAAAGATGTGGGGTATGGTTGTGAGACCCCTAGAGGTCGATACACTCCAGGATCGTTTTGTACCTAGAAACCTCTAAACCTGAGAACGTAATCGAGAGATGAATGTCCCCAGGTGATACCCTGATCAATCTAATCGACGTACCGAAAAAGTAAATAACCTTTTTCTGGCGTTTTTCTGTCCCTAAAAATCGCCTTATGATAACGGGCGCCTGTATGATACAACGATGCGTTGGAAAACAGAACTGTAATTTACTCTTACCGTTACAGACTTCTTGATATGGTAGATGTGAAGGGAGATAAAAAAATTAAGAAAACTAATTTTTAATGTATTTTGAGCTGTAGGTATCTGAGGTTTGTGCATATAGTTTTATAAACGTATCATTGATGAGAATATTTCGAAATCTATTTAAAGAAGTCATCTAACATCAATTTCCATCGGAATTAAGCTAAGGAATTCCAATAAAAAGTTAAAAACATCATGACGAAATCAAAATTTGCATAAACTTAATTAATTATAAGTAAATATGGCAAAAAATACAATTAGGAAGTCGACTGTTTCGGTAAATGATAAATTGAAGAAGGACGTGAATAATTAATTTTCCACGATCGATCGATCGATCTTCAGGTATTATTTAAGTATTCGCGAGAAAAGATCTGTTTGAAAGAATCTTGGAAATCAAAGTCTTTGATAAATTAACAAGAACTTCTATAATTATTCTAAAATGTAAACATAGTGAGTAATAAGTAAAATAAGCTTGCTTGAAAAAAACAATTATTATTGTCATTAAGTAATAACTACTATAATGTACAAACATAGGTACATAAATATGTGTTTTCTAGGAGCATACAAATATTTTTCTTTTTACATCATTACATTTTAATTTGGTAATTTTAAAAACACTCCTGCTTTTATTGTCCGCTTTTAAGTCCCTCTGGTTATTGTCGATTAATTAATAGTCCTTTTACAGCTTGCAAAGTGCCACTTTATGAACTAGAATGCATAATGATCGAATCAATTCCCACGCGTTATCATATTAGGTAAGGTGTCACTTTGAAAACTGCCAGGAGTTGAGAGTGTAAAAATAAATATTTCTCGTTCCATCCTGCTGGAAATATCAGGAACAGCTTCGAACAGCAAACAAAGTAGCACGATCGCACTCCCCTTGCTTTACTATAATAAAACCGAAGATCTTCTTCTTCTTTAAGGTTTATGGCCTTCCGCTTTCATCAAGCCATTTAGCTATCACATTATTCATCTTTTTTAAACTGAAGTCGTGAAGTCGCCAAGGTACTCACTGAAGAAAAAAAAAACAAGGTACTCACTTACTTTTATTCTGTGAGACCTTTCTTGTATCTTGTTTTTGATGTTGCATTTGCTGTGGGTAATGAGTAGGGACAAATAGCACACAGAAAGGATATAGGTAATAAGACTTTTAACGCTCGAGGGCAACAGCGTAAGCCCGAAGATTAGACGCTATAATTTTTCGTGACACTTAACTATCTCTATGTCCACTTAATCTTCGTTAGTTTGGTTGGTAAAACAGCATAAAAACAATGATAGGTAATAATAACAACACTGTGTGATTATTAGGTATAATCATTATAATGATAGCTTACATGAATGACTGTGAATTTCAGAAGATTTCAGAAATCATGAAAGTGTTGAAATAAGAATTTTTCTTTTGTAACTAATTGACCTATAAGATGGATTACAATATGTGTCATTACTTTGGGGACCACTCGAGCTATTATTAGATATAAACAGTGGATAGGTAATTACGTGGCTAATGTTTTTCTTAAATTAACCATTCTTTATTTAAGCTATTAGGTATCTCATTTACGAAAAAATACGACATATCCGTTGTTTTGTAATAGAGAAATCAATGATCTATATTTCCTCAACTTAAAAAAAACAATAAATGCAATAATTCATTGCATAATATCAGTTATATAAAATTATTTATTTTGATTGAATATGCTCAACTTTCTGCAGATCGGTCTACATTGAGTTATAAAACTTTTATAATTAGATTAGAGATACCTATAAAAATCATAAATAGGCTTCAAAGGGTAAAGTTAAAGTTGTTGCGAGGCCAATAAGGTTTCAATCAAAGATCGAATAAGGAAAATAAAAGAAGAACTTTGGAATTTAGTACAAATTCTTCAGAACGAAAACCTGTAATGTAACCGAGATAGCCCTACATCGAGTTATAACAAGAGAAAGATCAGTAAATCAGAGATAATAAAAATCAGAGATGGGCTGCAGAATGTATGCTGCAAGGTCAATAAAGTTTCCATCCAGAAGAGGCATGAGAATAAGAAGAATACCAGGATTTAGTTGTTCTCCAAAACAAATCATAAATCTGTGGAATAACCTAGTTTGAACTAACCAAAGCTAAAAGAAGTAAAACAAAAAGAAAGTTTTGAAAATCAAAAGTTTACCGCCATGCGCTGAAAGTGTAAGTACTTTTAAATCTCCTGATGCGCATGCGTTGCTGGAAAGATTATCAACTACTCCGGGGAATAACCGGGAAATTAAGCGATTTTTTCTCCTTATTATCAATTGAATGGCAAGACGATACAGTGTGTTTTCAATTAGATTAAATATTAAAATATTAAACATAAAACGAAAATAAACGCTGATGGATGCATGTAACAGGCCATGCAGTAGTAAGGAAACAAGAGTTAACGAGCTTTATTATTTATTAAACAATTATCGCTTTCGCCTCAATGTAGGTCTATACCCGGTTGCTTGTCTTTGTTCTGTGGTATTTTGTTTGGTTATCACATCATTGCGTGTATGATTATCTGCAACAAGAAAGTCTGCAAACGAGAAAAAGTGCAAACACACGTAACACCTGATCAGTCTTCATAAACAAGCAATCAAGTTACGTAAAATGATGATAAAATTATTGCTTTTAAGTTTTAATTCAGCTTAAAGCTCAAGAGTTCAGACTAGACGTTAATTTGTACCCTAACAATCATTCTTTGTTATTCAATATAACAATACGTTAATGGCAACTAAACATTAATACTTTTGTTGTTACTTCACTAATCACACATATCACTTATTTTATTATCACAGGTAACTTTTCACTTTTTTAATCTTCTTTTTTCAGTTTAACTCGTTTTCTTCGACTGATATTTCAATCGAAGCAGACAATCAATATGTGAACATGGAGGAAAAACAATAACAAATTTTACATCGCTCATCATACCCTTTATATTAGTGACAACGGGCAAATTTACTGTTTTTTTTTATACAAATACAAATATTATTTATTATTTTGCGCCCCACGTTGGGCGCCATTTTTTATGCTTTCCTATACTTTTGACCTAATCAATATAATGACTTATAAAAAATAAAATTGTAAGAAAAAATGTCAACTTGTATATTTATATAAATCTTATTTCAGGACATACCTCGTCGTCACTCTCCTCCCCTCATCATCGCCCCAGGCTAGCCTCCCGCATGATTCGATCGCCACCTACACCGCTGAGCTACCCTCAGATGTGGCGCCTCTGGTGAACGAGGCTTTGGAGGCGGAATGGCGGCCGCGTCGATGGCGAGAAAAATGCCAGGTCGAGGAGACGCCACCTTGTCCTCCAAGCAAGTTCCGGGAACCGAACGGAGAATGCAATAACATCAGGCACGGGAAATGGGGGAGCAGGGGCGAAGTGTTGCTGAGGATGAAAGAGGCTGATTATGCTGACGGTGAGTTGAGTTATTATATTGTCAAGGCATAAAAAAAATTCACTCAGTATGCGTTTAATGGTGGTGGTATATTATAAAATTTTTATTGTTGGTTAATGATAAAAAGAATTATTAGTGTTTTGGGGATTGGGTAATCAAAGTTACGTTCAAACAGTTTCGGGATTCACCGAAGCTAATGAAAATTTTATGAAACACCGCGATTTTATAAATTATTTTAGTAACTTTTAGATTCAGGTCAATCAAAAAAAAAGGTGAAAATCATTTTTGTTTTGTGTCTAGAGAATTATCGTACTTAGGGGAATCACAATGATTTCCATTATTTTCGGGAATCATTGCCCTTTGTAAAATCACAGTTTCAATTCAAAAGTTAAGGAAGCTCAGTAGTTTATAAAAATTTTGGAATGCAGCGATTTGTAAAGCATCAGGTGTCACCACGATTTTAGTAAATTTTGGAATCATCATGATTTTCAGAAGTTATGGAAACAACATGATTTTTTTTTTTGAAAAACAAAAATTATGGTCAAGCGTTTTCGGGAATCATCGTGTTCTGCAAAATCGCCGTTACTTTCAAAAAGTTTTAGGAATTACCATAGTTTAGAAAAAAAATTTAAATTGTTTCAGTTTTCAGAATCGCATTCCCCGCGGTTTTATTAGACCTACTTTGGGAATCACCGCGAATTCAGTAAATTTTGAAGATCACCGTTTTTTTTATGTTTTTTAGAGCTACCAACATATTTTTTTTTTGAGAATTAAAATTATGGGTTCAAGCTTTTTCGGGAAACATCGTGCTCTGGAAAATCACCCTTACTTTCAAAGAGTTTTGGGAATCACCGTAGTTTAGAAAAAAAAAATTGAAATTGTGTCAATTTTTATAAATGTGGCATTTCCCGCGGTTTTCTTTGATATATTTTGGGGATTACCGCGATTTTAGTAAATTAGGGGGATCACCGTGATTTTGGAGGGATCATAATAATCTTTTTTTTTTTGAGAATTAAAATTATGTGCAAGCTTTTTTGGGAATCATAGTGTTCTGGGAAATGGCCGTTACTTTCAAAGAGTTTTGGGAATCCCCGTAGTTTAGAAAAAAATTGAAATCCCGGCAGTTTTTATAATATTTAGCATTCCCAGCGGTTTTATTAGATATATTTTGGGAATCACCGCGATTTTAGTAGATTTGGGGTAACACCGTGATTTTTGGAGGGATCATAATAATCATAATTAAAATTATGTGCAAGCTTTTTCGGGAATCATAGTGTTCTGCGAAATCGCCGTTACTTTCAGAGAGTTTTGGGAATCACCGTAGTTTTAAAAAAAAAATTGAAATTGTAGCAATTTTTATAAATTTAGCATTCCCCGCGGTTTTGTTAGCTATATTTTGGGGATCACCGCGATTTTAGTAAAGGGGGATCACCGTGATTTTTGGAGCAATCATAATAATCAAAAAAATTTTTTATATAATAAAAATTATGTGCAAGCTTTTTCGGGAATCATAGTATTCTGCGAAATCACCGTTACTTTGAAGAGTTTTGGGAATCACCGTAGTTTAGGAAAAAAATTAAAATTGTGGCAATTTTTTGAATATTTTGCATTCCCCGCGGTTTTATTAGATATTTTTAGGGAATCACCGCGATATTAATAAATTTGGGGGATCACCGTGATTTTTATAGGGGTAATAATAATCATAATAATTTTTTTTGCGGATCAAAATTAATTGCAAGCTTTTTCGGGAATCATAGTGTTCTGCGAAATCGCCGTTACTTTCAGAGAGTTTTGGGAATCACCGTAGTTTAAAAAAAAAATTTGAAATTGTAGCAATTTTTATAAATTTAGCATTCCCCGCGGTTTTGTTAGCTATATTTTGGGGATCACCGCGATTTTAGTAAAGGGGGATCACCGTGATTTTTGGAGCAATCATAATAATCAAAAATTTTTTTTATATAATAAAAATTATGTGCAAGCTTTTTCGGGAATCATAGTATTCTGCGAAATCACCGTTACTTTCAGAGAGTTTTGGGAATCACCGTAGTTTAGAAAAAAAAAAAATGAAATTGTGGCAATTTTTATAAATTTAGAGGCATCATGACAATAAGCCTCTAATATTTTTTTTGAGCCTCAAAATTATGAGCAAGCTTTTTTGGGAATCATATTCGTGTTCCGCGAAATCACCGTTATTTTTCAAGAGTTTTGGGAATCACCGTAGTTTAGAAAAAAATTGAAATTGTGGCAATTTTTTATAATATTTACCATTCCCCGCGGTTTTATTATAGATATATTTTGGGAATCACCGCGATTTCAGTAAATTTGGGGGATCACCGTGATTTTTTAGAGTTCATGAAAACAACATAGATACTTTTTTTGAGAATAAAAATTTATTTTCATTTTTTTGGGGTCATCGTGCTCTGCGAAATCACCGTTACTTTCAAAGAGTTTTGGGAATCACCGCAATTATTTGAAAAAAAAATTGAAATTGAGCCGCGGATGTATACAGGGTTACTGGTAACTGGATACATTCCTTTGGTGATCTGATAAAACAATAGGTAGGGAGTAAATTAACCCCAACATGAACTATACAAAACTCAATAGATTTTGAGATATTTCGATTTTCAACTTTTCTTAAAAAACTGGTTTCAAATGTCTTGAAATGTAATTTTCAAAAAATCTACTTTAACTTTTTGATTTTTTTTTTGCTGGAATACTTGTCCAATACTATGCTTCCTTCTGGAATAAAAAATATCCTGAGGTATTTCGATCGTGTGAAAATTTCAAAGAAAAACTTTCACAAACTATTTTTTTTAAATAAGATTTAAAAGTTTTTACAAGTTATTTTCGCAAAATTGTCAAGGCAACTTGCGTACAAATTGTTTTAAAAACTTTCTTAGTGTAGTACCTATATCTAACAAGGTATGAATCTTGTACAAGAATAACAGAATCTTCCCGCTATGTACCGTTACTGAGGAACAAATCCTTAAGTCGGGACGTTTTAAAAAAAATACGGCCCTGAACGGGGGTCTTAAAATTCTCGGATCCGGCCCATTTTCAATAGGTCGTATTTGGGGGTGACGAGCTTCGTCCCTACCCAGTTTCGTCCCGATCGGTAAAACTTTCAGACACTTAGAGTGGCTATTACTAGGCTATTCCCGAAAAATCCCGAAATTCCCGAAAAAAAACACTTCCCGGGAACGGATCCCGCTCATTTTCAATAGGCATCGTGCCACGGTGCGCCTCTTCAATCGAGCCAAATTTCAACTTTCCCACATGAAAACTGGCGGCTCTAGAGTGTTTCCTAGCAAAGTCACAGAAGTTTCGTAAGTATACGTATTCTTGTGCCCGAAAAATGTCTGTCTGTCGGTCTGTCTGTCTGTGACTTTGCTAGGAAACACTCTAGAGCCGTCAGTTTTCATGTAGGAAAGTTGAAATTTGGCTCGATTGAAGAGGCGCACCGTGGCATGATGCCTATTGAAAATGAGCGGGATCCGTTCCCAAGAAGTGTCATTTTTTTCGGGAATTTCGGGATTTTTCGGGAATAGCCTAGTAAACACTCTTAGTTTCTGAAAGTTTTACCGATCGGGACGAAACTTGGTAGGGACGAAGCTCGGGATCCCCAAATACGACCTGTTGAAGGTGGGCCGGATCCGAGAATTTTAAGACCCCCGTTCAGGGCCGTTTTTTTTTAAAACGTCCCGACTTAAGGATTTGTTCCTCGGTAACGGTACATAGCGGGGAGATTCTGTTATTCTTGTACAAGATTTGTACCTTGTTAGATAGCTACTACACTAAGAAAGTTTTTAAAACAATTTGTACGCAAGTTGCCTTGACAATTTTGCGAAAATAACTTGTAAAAACTTTTAAATCTTATTTAAAAAAAATAGTTTGTGAAAGTTTTTCTTTGAAATTTTCACACGATCGAAATACCTCAGGATCTTTTTTATTCCAGAAGGAAGCATAGTATTGGACAAGTATTCCAGCAAAAAAAAAATCAAAAAATTAAAGTAGATTTTTTGAAAATTACATTTCAAGACATTTGAAACCAGTTTTTTAAGAAAAGTTGAAAATCGAAATATCTCAAAATCTATTGAGTTTTGTATAGTGCATGTTGGGGTTAATTTACTCCTTACCTCTTGTTTTATCAGATCACCAAAGGAATGTATCCAGTTACCAGTAACCCTGTATAATGTATATAATGACCCAAAATATTTTTTTATTATTTGGGAGAATAATTGCGTTTTGGAGATTCAAAATGATTTTCATTAATTTTGCAGGAATCGTTGGAAAACATGTTTTTTTTTTCAAAAAGTTTTGGAAGCTAATAAAAGTTTTGTGGATCAACGCGGGTCTTAAAAATTATAAAACTTATAAGGATCCACCACATAAAAACTTTGGGAGTCACCGTGATTTTTTAATTTTTGGATTCACCGTCATTTTACATAAAAACTTTGGGAATCACCGTGGTTTTTAAAAATTGCGTGAGAAACTAAACATTCTTCAAAAATTTTTCAAGGATCATGTTTTTTTCAAGAATCACGATAATTTTCAAATTTATTTGGCATTGCTTTATTGCTTAAAGATTCTCCTACACCACTTCCTATTTTTATTTTTTTTAGAATCTCGATGTAACTTATTACAATTCCGTGTATATGGGAAATAAATAGATTTTTTTTATTTTAGGTATATTAAGCAACAAAGCACGAAAGAGTTACATAATCTTACATTAGGTACTGTTACAACTTGAAAATATAAACACAAACCTGACCTTTTATATACACACGTACGTACCACGTACCTACCTAGCTATAATAAAAAATTATCCACAATTGCTAATGCATTGAAAAATCATTACCTCTCAAACCGCAATAATGAACCAATAATCAGAGTTAATTACGTTCGAAACATCTCAAATTATACCGTAAAGTGTGCATGGTCGGTATAAGGTAAAATCGCAAATGAAAAACGATCATCACACATTTAATTAGAATGTCGCGGCTTTTTATCCATACACAAACGATGCGGAAATGAACTTGAACGAGCGTCAAGACTGCCTAGCGCATACCTAATCTAAATTCCATTTCAGATTATGTCATTAGTAGTGTGAGTTTATTGTAATATCATTTCAGTTATTATTATAAATAACACCCCGTATAATTAATATCAAGATTTTTAAATAATAATGTGAACGAAAACCGGTCTCGCCTTGTTTCAAATAAAACTTTTGACGGTCACTGGTTTAAGATCTTCGAGCACGCTGCCGTGAGTAATTTCTCGCTAATAAATAATTAAAAGTGCGGAAAGTAAAACCATAACTGGGAAGCACTGAGAACTAAGAACTGAGAGTCGAGACACCGACATTGCGTAATAAAATAGATGCGTCTAGACTTCTTGACAATTTGCAACAAAATTACGGAATTTGATAAAATATTGCTTTGGTGAATTTATTTTAACTGATACTGGATCTACTACCGATAAATGGTCCCTCCCTCTTATAAGCCTCCCTCAGCCCTGTGAGTGGATCAGTTTCCTTCCGATAGAAGCTTATTTACATGTTGTTTGTAGACGGATCATCACTACTCAGGAGTACCCCAGGGCTCGGTGTTGTCACCCAATTTATTCTTTCATTGTCTGTATAAATGATCTGCTTGGTGTAACACCAAACCAGATTTATAATTTCACCAATGGCAGTGCTCGCCACGAATCTGAAGATTGTCAAAGGAATTCAAATCAATGTAGTTTTTTCTGTACTTTAATTGCTTGAACGAAGATTTACGCAGTTAAATCAAGGAGACATTGTTGAAGATCCTAATTAAATGTTAAGCTCAGCTTCATTTATACTTAAATTACTTTATTGATACCTGGAAGGTCATTTATTTATTATTTGTCCAATCTAAACATGAGTAAAGAATTTCAGAAGTAGGTATCAAATCCATGTCGCCATTTAGTTCTCTACTTCTCTGGCTCGTCACACGCATAATCCGTCAATTCTTCTTTCTTTTCATGTTATAAACGCGCTTCTTTATCCAACCGTTATTTTGGCCACATACAGGATTTCCTAACTCGTTTTACTCTCTGGCGCCATCTTTGTTTCTTCCCTTAGGGAGACGATGAGGTTGATCCCCCAAAAAAACCATATCATTTACGCATTTGTTCGCGTAACTCAGTGGAGAAGTTAGTTCCAAGAATTCGGGTGTTATATTTAGGCTAACAACAATTCAATATCTCAACTTTTAATTATTGAACAAGAGTTAAATAATAAAAGGGGTTTTCAAGCGTCACTAAAGTGTTCTAGAAGTCTCAATCTTTCACTAATCCTAGAAACTATAATCAGTTTTAAGTTATAAAGAATACATTTTAATAGACTCGCACACAATTTTTAATTCTTATCTAATTTTTCTAAACTTTTTTTCTATACAAATCTTCTGACTTGTTCTTTCTATTCATTTACATAAACCTCTTTGGTCGAAGTATATCCAATCAAATTAACAAAAAAGTTCGTCAAACTCGTCTCAACTTATAGCGAGTCTCTCCCAACTGTAGACAATCCACAGCGTGCAATTGCGACCATTATATCACCCAAACAGCCTCGTCATGCAACCAAACTACCGTAAAATCCCACATCTGCTGTTTGCGGTTTAGAGACTGACACAAACGTGACATCACCCAGATTAAATGAGTGGACGAGATTCAGGACCACTTTCTCTGCAAATGCTTTCTTATAACTAACACTTTTATAAGACTATAATCATCGAATTTTTTTGCAGGTTTCCAAGCCCCCAGACAGCCTCACACCCCCCACTCCTTGACGTCCCCCTTAGCGGTAGCAGCGACTCTTCAAGCCTCACCACCGCGTTCCCACGAATCTGTAACGGCTTTGTTGGGAGCTTGGAGCGAGTTTCTTTTGCACGATTTGGTGGGGACGGGACACCCTGGAGGCGGCGATTGCTGCGGGGATGAGGCTTCACACGGCGAGTGCTATGGACGCTTAGGCGGAGGACAATGCAGGGAGTACGTGCGGTCGTTACCGGGAAAGGATAGGGAACAATGCGACTATTGTAAGTAGAAACATTTTGTTCCTATTTACAATATACTTAATATAAAATCATCCCCAAGCAAAACGTGAGCAGTTGAACCTGGCAACTTCCTACCTGGACGCATCCGCTCTTTACGGTTCTACCTCGATGCAAAGTTCCGTCTTACGCACTTACAGTGGAGGACTGATGAACGCTTCCGTCTGTGCACAATGCCAACGTAACGCCCTTTATTCTGCGTTGCTCAGGGAGCATAACCGAGTAGTGGGGGTCCTGGGGGAGCTTAACAGACATTGGTCGGACGAAACGCTTTTCCTGGAGGCCAGGAGGATTGTCGCGGCTGAGATACAACATATCACTTATAACGAGTGGCTGCCTAATGTCTTAGGACAGGTTAGTCTTTACTCTACTTGACCCAAATTCGATTTCTAAACGGCTGCGACTTTTACATTACAGGAAACTATAGTAAACGCGGACCTGCAGTTGAAGAGTCATGGAAGATCTGCAAAATATTCTAGCTCACTACGAGCTGGTGTGTTCAATGAAGTTGCAACGACTGCTTTACCAGCTCTTCTATCAATGATCCCTAACAGTTTGGTAAGTTCCTATGTCATTGACTGCAAGAAATTATTCCTAACAGCATACTTCTTGCAGATGAACGAAACAGCCGAAACATTCGCAGAGATGATCGATCTGCTAATCAGTCGTCCAGCGCAAGTTCCCAGCATGCATATGGCGGTTTCCCTGCGAAGCGATTGGGACACAGCATCCCTTTATGTCCATATGGGAAGAGACCACGGAATCCCAGCCTATCCCGTATACCTTCAGCTTTGTCACAACGAAACCTCGAGCAAATTCACCAATAACATCACTTTTGAAGATCTCAAATCCATCGGTTATAGCAATGAGTACATAAAAGCTCTCAAGTATCTCTACAGGTATTTGTTAATCGACATATGTTTTCCGAGTAGTAGTTAATAAACCATTTACAGTGACATGAAAGACGTGGATCTGCTGGTCGGAGCCATTCTGGAGAAACCCTTACCTGGTGCGATCGTAGGTCCGACTTTCAGTTGCCTCCTGAAGCATCAGTTCTTGCTATTAAAGCAATCCGATAGGTTTTGGTACGAAAACGATCTACCCCCCAGTTCTTTAACAACGGAACAGTTGAGCGAAATTAAGAAAATTACAATGGCAGGTCTTCTGTGCGCCAATACTGATGATTTGGACAAAATTCAACCCAAGGCTTTCGTTCAAGAAGATCCTTATTTGTAAGTCGGTGTTCGTATTTTTTGGTAGTGCCTATTTGGATTAATTTCGTTTCTTTATACAGAAATGCACGACTTTCTTGCAACCAACATCCACTGCCAGAACTAACGGCTTGGTTAGAAATGGATCATATGACCGACATATCTGAAGATTTACTCATGGATGCATTGGCAAAAGCTGAACAAGAAGTCCTGGAGAGAAGGAAAATGGAATATCAGGTTTGGTCCAACTGTAAGTATAAAAGATTTACTTTGATTTTTTGTTGACGAAAGACTGTTGTCATCATTGAGCAATTGAGTAAGTATGGGCGATTCTTTAGACTTATGTGTTCTCAGTATCCTCCAAATTGAACAAAAGGAAGAAAGTGAAATTGAAATTGTAGCAATCCTGTCACTCTCCTTACTTTCGCGGATTGTTAAACTCGTCATACTTTTTCATAAAAAGCTGTAAATGACTTTTTTCATTTTTTCAGTCGGCGGTCTAGATCCAAAATCTCCAGCAGGAACAGCAGCATCCTTCAGCAAAGCAAACAAGCAAGCTCTGAAGTTAGCAAACTCTTCCCTCCTTTTCGAGTTTGCTTCCAATGAAATCATTAATTCTCTCATGTACGTACAGACCCCAAACTTCGCCCCCAGATCTTCATCTAAAATTATTTTCCCACAGGAATCGCAGAAGAAAACGTCAAGTCTTCGACAACACAGACATTTCCTCTATTTTCCGTGACGAACTGTCCGACGGTCTCCAGAACGTCGACATCGCTTCTCTCATACCAAACACGGCATTCCAAGACGAAGCTGACGAATGCGTCGAGAACAATTCGTGCGATCCGACTTCACCTTTCAGGACTTTCTCGGGACGCTGCAACAACTTACGAAACCCCGACTTGGGGAAAAGCTTGACTACGTTTTCCAGATTACTTCCCAGTGTTTACGATGATGGGATTTCGAAACCTAGAAGTATTGGAGTCTCCGGAACTCAACTCCCGAGTCCTCGCGTTGTCTCCACAATAATCCATCCTGACATCAGTAACCTCCACAAGAGGTATCCTTTGATGTTGATGCAGTTCGCGCAGTTCTTAGACCACGATTTAACAATGACTCCGATTCATAAAGGTGAGTTTTTTTTCAATTCTTGTCATATAAACCGATACTAAATATAAGCCTCTTTCATCATCAGGGTTCCATGAATCAATCCCAGATTGTCGAAGATGTGATAGTCCCCGCACTGTGCATCCGGAATGTGACCCGTTCCCAGTACCTCCAGGTGATCATTATTACCCCGAAGTGAACATCACTTCTGGAAAACGATTGTGCTTCCCTTTCATGAGGTCTTTACCTGGACAACGCCAGTTAGGCTCTCGTGAGCAAGTTAACCAAAACTCCGCTTACCTGGATGCATCGCAAGTGTATGGGGAGAACGCATGCGTGGCCAGGATACTTAGAGGATTCCGGGGTACCATGAATAGTACCAGACATCCGTTTAAAGGAAAGGATCTTCTTCCGCAGAGCGATAGCCATCCAGAATGCAAGGCTAAATCGGGATATTGTTTCATTGCCGGTATGTTGTGGTATTTATTATTTATTTTTTTGCTTGATAGTAATTTTGCAGGTGACGGTAGGGCTTCAGAGCAACCTGGATTAACAACGATCCACACTCTATTCATGAGAGAGCATAATAAACTCGTGAACGGATTGAGAAGGATAAACACCCACTGGAGCGAGGAAGTACTGTTTGAACACGCGAGAAGGATTCTTATCGCCGAATTCCAACACATGACTTACAACGAATTCTTACCGAGGTTGCTAAGTTGGAATGCTGTTAATTTGTATGGTTTGAAACTCCTACCGCAGGGATACTACAAGGAGTACAATCCTACATGTAATCCAGCCATTATGAACGAATTCGCGTGCGCCGCCTTTAGAATTGGACACTCGTTACTGAGGCCCCATATACCGAGGATGTCCCAGCAGTACCAACTAATAGATCCACCGATCTTGCTTAGAGACGGATTTTTCAAAACTGACATGTTAATGCAGGTGAGAATTAAACTGGTCAGTTCACCAGAACGATGTAAGATTTACCTCTGTTTTTATAGGTAGGAATGATTGACGAAATCAGCAGAGGATTGGTATCAACACCCATGGAAAACTTGGATCAGTTTGTCACCGGTGAAGTAACGAACCACTTATTTGAAGATAGAAAAATTCCATTCTCAGGCGTCGATCTAATAGCTCTTAATATACAGAGAGGTTAGTAGTATGAATTAATGTCTCTATATACTCTGAGATGACCACGTTTTATTTATTTCAGGTCGCGATCACGGAATTCCCTCTTACAATAACTATCGAGCTCTGTGTAACCTGAAACGAGCGACCACTTTTGAAGATTTAGGAAGGGAAATAGCACCGGAAGTCATAGCCAGGTTGAAGAGGACGTACGCAACGGTCGACGACATCGATCTTTTCCCAGGCGGTTTGAGCGAGAGACCGTTACAAGGAGGACTTGTCGGTCCCACTTTCGCCTGCATCATAGCTTTACAATTCAGACAACTTCGTAAATGTGACAGATTTTGGTAAGTACATGCGCCACAATTATCGTTATTATAAATTAATTCACTTGTTCACTGAATCCAGGTACGAAAATGAGGATCCAGCGGTTAAATTCACAGAGCGCCAACTGCAAGAAATTAGGAAATCGACGCTCGCCAAGGTGATATGCGACAATATGGATTCACCTTCGGACATGCAAAGGGCCGCTTTTGATCTACCGTCGAATTTCTTGAACCCGCGAGTGCCTTGCAACTCGTTACCGAAAATAGACTTGTCGGCGTGGAAGGAGGCCAGTTCGGAAGGGTGCGTGATCGGTGACCATCACATACAAGTCGGGGAGTCCGCTTTTCCAAGTCCTTGCACCAGCTGCATATGCACCGATGAAGGGGTGAGTATGTTCTTATGAACTGTGTAAAGATATCTTCGAGTTTTCTTCCCCAGTCTCTTATGGTAAGGCTGAGTCGATTTCCCCATTCATAAACCCAGATTTTCGCTTTGGTCAGTGCCATAGCTTCAGAGCAGGTCCTCATTTAGTTTTCAGGCGTTTCAAATGAAATTTCTAAGCAAGCTATCACTTGTTTCTATTGGGAAGAAACTAGCGTTAAAATTTCAGCGAGTTGTCACTCTTAACATCAATGCAGCTTGTAATGACGTTTTCATCATTGATAAACTGAATTATGGACGATTCTTTAGACTTCTCTCTTCTGAAGATCTTTTAAACAGAGCAAAAGAAAGAAACTGGAGCTGAAAGTACAACATTTTACTTGAGATAGTTTTCATCATTGAACAATAATTTTGAATTAAGAGTGATTCTTTAGACTTCCCTGTTCTCAGTATCATTTTAGTAGCGCAACAAGAATAAAGTACAGCTGAAATTGTAGCAAGCTTGTCACTTTAAAAGTTGTGGAAGATCTAGCCCCAATTCAGTCAATTTCAAACTTCAGCAGTCTTTTCAAGATTTCCCAGGACACTTGCAGCTAACAGCGTTACAGCTTGAGGTAGTCTCAAGTATTTTTGTTGTGAAGAAAGTTGATGAAGCAAATTATTCAATCTTTATATTTCCAGGGTCAATGTGCATCGTTGAAAGTAACGGACTGTAACCAACTTCTACGGGAATGGTCGAAAGACGCGGTTTTGCGAGACGAGGTCTGCGCAGCTCAATGCGGTTACTTGCTGCGTACCGGCCGTGCGCAGCCTCCCATTCATACTGGATTGAGGCCGCCCCCGCCGGGGACCAACCGTCCTCAGCAGCGCCCCAGATTGCAGCCCAGGAACGTGAGAATTCCGGACTTTGAGTTCCCAGATTTATCTGGGTTTGTGCTGTAACAATTCGCGGGCGGTGTCGTCGTCGTAAGCGGAAGCATAAAGACTGTTTTTTTTTAATTATTGTAAATTAATTATTGGTATTATCAAGTTTGATTGCCGTTAATTAATTAATTAATTAACGACACATCGTGTGTGGTGTAGATTTCCTTTTTTTATTTATTCAAGCCAAGAGTAATAGTGATTACTATGAGAGTGTTGGAGTCATTAATCGAATTAGACGTTAGCGGGTTAATGGAACGTGAAGTGATAAAGAAGTGAAGATTAAGAAAATGTGAAAAGGGATATTTAGAAATAAAGAGAGACTTTCTTTTTGATTTTTCTTAAATTCAACGTGTCATAAACCTTTGGTGCTATTGCCCATTTAGTGTTATTAGACAAACATAGTTTTACCTCTTGCATTGCGTTTCCGGAGAGTGCTTCATGAAGAAAAGGATTTATCAAAATGAAGAAAGGATTAGTAGTATGACTGTCATGAAATTAACATTGACTTGACGTTTGATTAAAAATTGAACTGGATCTTATAAACGATGAAAATAAGTAAAAAAAGAGCTTTAATAATAAACCTGGTCTTACTTTTAACATGTCTTGCGAATATAGAAAAAATTTAATTAACCTGAACTTAACATCATTAAAAAAATTGTCTGTTTCATAAGAGTTTACTTGCCAAGGAAAAAATATGCAGAAAATACACCTGACCAGATTTTACTGAAAAATAGCTTGCATGATATTGATTCCTGGGACTTAGGAGCAGACCCAATCATAAAAGAACTGCTTAACTTTTCTTTCTGAAGCACTCTGCAGAATTACAATTTTAAATTATTTTTCTATTACTGATCCTAAGATGAATATTACAAAAGAGTAAGTAGATATAATAGAAGAAACAATCGCAAATATCTTAAATTATGTAGAAAAAAAATTCGAATCTTCTAGCTCTAGCATATAGGTAATTACCTAAATATTTATAAAAAAAAATGTAAATACTTTACCTATAAATATTATATTAAATATTAAGTAACCTGTGAATAATAATTGTCACCTATCATTATTTTTATTTTTATTAATTTTTAATCAAAAATGAATTATTATTAATTATTATTGTTACTCTTAAGGAAATGGAAGTGAATCATGTAAATATTAAATTTTTATATACATAAGGAGTTTTATTTATCCACGATTATGGGTAAGAATATAGAAATAAATAACAAACGCAGCTGTGCAAAAAATCTCTTTTATTATTTTTCCAAACAGGACTCGATAAATTACACGGTAAAGTTTTGGCATAACTTTCAAGACTTGAATAATCAAACGCACTTGCTATGTGTGCATTCAAAAAACAATAAGAAGATTCCGCTTTGCACTGCACCTTACAGAGAAATAATATCTCATTGCTTCCCTCAAAAATTAAATAAAACTTCCAGACACTCCGGAGCGGCCGCAATTAAATATTATTTCGAGGTAAAATAAAAACAGCAAGGCTTGCTTACAATCGGAACTGTTAATTACATAGTTTTGGTTTTTTCCTCAAATCGAATCGCAAGATTACTAATGAGAATAACTGTTACTATTAACATCCAGAACGACTAACGATACAAAATTTCCAATAATTATTTAATTAGGTACAAATAATTCAGTTAAAAAAAACATCAAGCACTAACTAGGACCTCTCGTCGAAGTTACAATTATGTTAGTGTCTATGTATGTCATCGTACGAGTAAAGCCTAAGATATTTGAGACAAAAAAAATATTAAAATATAATAATACAACACTCGAAGTTAGCAACAAAAAAGTTTGTACAAAAAAATATATAAATTTTGAAAACTTAAGTGATAACTCTTACTTAAGCCGGTAACTGCAGCTTTTTCCCTTTAAGCACTGAAACAAACAAACTTTATTTAATACACACGAGAAACATCTGGAATCCCATTTCATTCATTCATTATTCTTTTCATTATCTTAAATCAAGTTGGCAACACTGTAGATAATCACAAAACTCTGTGTCTTATCATAAAAAATAAAGTAGAATGCCTATTCTGTATTCTATTTTAGTTTAGAACAGGATCAGTCGACCGATAGAGAAAGCTGGTCAGAAAACAAAGACGAAAAAAGAATTCAAGATTGTCATAAATAGAGACACTAAGAGAAAAATAAAGACAGAGATCTGCACATTTGGACCATACATCAGCAGAGTAAGTTACACGAAACTACAGCTCAACAGCCCAAAATATCTTATTAGATTTGATATGATTTCACTGTCACTGATTTCTTGGGATCTGGTGAATAAAAAGATTGGGTTAACTGGTTTGTAGCATTGAATGAAAAAATATTAATCAGAAATAATCACAATACGCTTCAAGGTCGATGCTATGAAAAAATTTGAAGCACATTTTGAAGCTCCATTGAAACAATATTTCTGATATTGATTTCTTGGAATCTTAGAACAGGTAAATATTTCAGGATTTGCAAACTAACAATTAAACAAGGAAAATGTTGAAAAACCCACTTTTATGTAAATGTAGCAATTAAAATGCGCTACCTTCAAGTCATAAATAACCTGTAAGAGCCTTGAATATAAGGAGATTATCAATAATCATAACAACTGCACTAAATTTCCCTAGATAATAGCGAAAACTGACATTTTTTCAGACTCGACCTAAGTTATTTATATTTTTATCATACCTGCATACAGTGGAACCTCTAATATCCATTTTAATGGAGACAGTCTATTATTAAAAAAAAATCCCTTGAATCAAACTAGGCATCTACAGTAAGGTATACTTGTCATCCAATCATTTCATAATTTTAACATTTTATACTTCCAATTTTTTGACATCAACAGCATATAAATGCATCAGTAATAAATAACTAATAACAAATTATCTTACCTTTAGTAATGTATAGATAGAAGAAGTCACAATAAAGTATGGTCTGGACAACGCCCGCCACGATGGCAATCAAGTCATAGTAAGATTCCGACATGTAACGGTATATCCAGTTGAGAATGTATAGGGCACGGTACGATCCAAGAGCAAACAGATAGTGCGACGTGATACTCTCGGCCTCCCCAGTCTTGCTGACCATAAACAGTTGCGGCAAAATCGCCACCGATTCTAAATAAATACTGAAGGTCCATAAAACCTGTAACGAAAAAATCAAAATTAACACAGAGAAGCAAAAATAAAACAATAAATAGACGTAAATGATGCACATTAATAATCACTACACCTCCGCCAGGGAGATCCCAGTCTAAAAAAATGATGGATAGATTTTTAGGAACAGGTACATCTACCTATATAATAAAGTAGTAGAAACCTGTAATTAATTAATGATTCCATTATCATAGATATCAAAATAATTTACCTGAGCAAAGTGACAATCACTGCACCTCTGTCATAGAGGTTCCAGATTGAGAATACAAGAGATTTTCATCAAAAGGGAAAGAAAGAGAGAGTCGAGTCATAAAAATCAATATAACACTGTACATTGATAAGCACAATAATTATTCTAGTCACTATCACTACACCTTAATCAGGGAGATCCAGGTTTAAGAAAAAGCAGGATACATTTCTAGTGATGTACAATAAAAGAGCAGTGAGACTGTATCATTAATCATTATCGTAGATATCAACAGTATCTACTGGAGACGCATAGACAGTCACTGCACTTTTGCCAGAAAAGCAGGTTCCAGATGGAGGAAAGAGAAAGAATTTCATGAAGCAGGAGGAAGATAAGAGTTTCATAGATGAGAAACATGATTACTTACATGAGACACATTCACAGTCACTGCACCTCAGTGATGTAGTACCGGATACAAATTAAGGCAGATAGGAGAGTTTCATAGACAGGAAATAAAATTCTTTACTTAAGGCACATTGACAGTCACTGCACCTTTGTCACAAAGGTTCCAGACTGGGAGAGTGGGTAAATTATTGAGAATGGGAACAGAAATAGAAACTAGTAAGAACAAAACTGATGGACATTAACAGTCACTACACTTCTGTCATAGCAGATCCTTACTGAGGAATATAAGAGTTTAATAGATGAGAAACAGGATTATTTACTTGAGATACATTCACAGTCACTACACCTCTGTCATGTAGTACCGGATACAAACTAAAGCAAATAAGGTTTGATAGATGGCAAACAGAATTTTTTATTTCAGGCACATTGATAGTCACTGCATCTTTGTCACCAAGATTTCAGAATATGGATAGGAGAATTTCATGAAGAAAGTGAACAGAAACAGAGAGTAGTCAGAACAAAACTGATGGTCATTGACAGTCACTACATCTCTGTCATAGTGGATCTGAGCTGAGGAAGATAAGAGTTTCATAGATCAGTGGCAGTATTTCACATGGCAGTAAACAAGATTCTTTACTCGAGACACATTGACAGTTACTGAACCTATGTCATGTGGGATAAATGCTGAAGAGAAGGAGACATTTTTAGGGGAAGGGATACAGAAATAGAGAGCAGTCAGAAAAACTTATGTACATTGACAATCACTGCACCTGTGTCGAAGCTTCCAGATTAAGGAGGAGGGGCGAATTTCATGAGGAGGCAAACAGAAATAAAGTATGTTAGCTGATGTGGATTGACAGTCACTACAATATCAGGGAAGGTAAAAATTACACCTCTGTTATCTTATACATACATACATCTTAGGAGGTATAATCGAAATGGCAGTAAAATTCAATAAAACTAAAAGCTTTTAGGTGTATTATTAACAAAGATCCCTCTGTTTTTTGACCAAAAGAGCACCAATTATTGGAGCTCATCATAGTGAAACACTTACCTCGAAAAACGTAAAACGATCATTGATGAACAACGCCAGGACGAAAGCGGGTGCGATCAGGAATTCAATCCGGAAGGTGTCGTGGTTATGATCGTAAGTAGCTTTGAATTTAATATAAATCAAATAAACGGTGCCCAACGAAGACACCAAAAAGACCATCTTCATCACCGAGTTGTATAATGAGATGTAAGTCGTGAACAGATCCAGGTATCTCGTTACGTAGACTATGGAGAAGAGGATCTGACTTTTTCCGGAGATACCTGAAACAAGTAATTTGGATGAAACAGTGGTCAATTTTTTATCTCTTTCGTATTATTTATTTATGAGTAATCAAAAATTTGTTCTTTTACATACTCCATCACTCCAAAGAAAAATATCTTCACCACAACTTCCCCAACAATGATAGATACGGCACAAATCTTGATAATTAATACAAGATCTCTATTGCTTGATATCATTTGGGTGATGGAGAGCTGGCTAAACGATGGAGCTGCTGATGACTTAACTGACATTTCAAATAATAATTTGTTCAGACAAGAGTGTCAATCTAGAGCAGGAGGTGTATGTATGTACGTCAGAACTACAATTAAGTGTGAGTTTCTAGTTTCTACTTGGGGAATGTTTTGACCACTGTGAGTATATGTGTTTTAGGATATTTTGAAAGGTTGAATTAACAAGTTCGGAAACATGATTGGGAGCACTGATCCCTTAGATAATAACTATGTTTATCTTACTGTCTTTTGTGTATTTCTTCGCAAATCTGTCAGGAAACTATAATAGTTTGAGTCAGTGGACTAGTGTGAGTTAGTTTGAGACTGTGAGTCAAAACTCAAGCGAACTAATTTAATTTAAGAGTGTCATGTTGTTCTATATGAAACAGTGTGCTCTTCCATTGAAGCCTTTACCTTTAAAAATTATCTTATCTATTATCTAATATACATGTGAACTGTAAGCCTGTTTACTCAATATTTGAAAAATTGGTTTTCTTCTAGCGGTATAACTGCTTTTTAGCTTTCCAATGATTCCCCTCACCAGCCGATTCCACTTTTTCCACTCACGTCGCTCTCAGTGTTCTGTTTACGTATACTTATTACGTATTGTAAATAAAAATATTACTACTATTACAGGTCTTTGATCAGGGTAGGTTTTTTTTCATTTTAGGGACATTTAAAGGAAAAAAATTCCTACCCTGACCAAAGACCTGACTTAATGCAGCAAATAAGTGTCTTAAAATATTAGTTGTAACGAGTTGCGTACGGCAATGCTGAGAGCGAGGCGAGTGGAAAAAGTGGAATGGGCTGGTGAGGGGAATCATTGGTAAGCTAAAAAGCAGTTATACCCTTCTAGCTGTTGATGATATAGCACGATTTTTGGTAAATAAATTATTATTATTATTATATAAATTTAAAGGCACCCTTTTCTTTAAAGGGTTTGCAGTGCATTGAAAATATAATTGAATCGGTAATTAATGCATAATTAAGAGGGAACTTTAATTAATTAAACTAAGCACCGTTTCGATGTATTTAACATGTTTTGTTGTCAGAAAAGTAATAATTTCTTTTTTAAATTATTTACATAATTAATAAGACCTCATTACTAACTGACTCTACATAAGGAAGTAAATAACAGTTATTTAATTGATAGGCATCTCCTCAAGCTATCTCTAATTATTTCCAATTTTATTATTATGAACTGGATAATAATAATTGAAACATGACGTGGAAGGTTATGTGCCAAAAATTCAATAATTTTCACTTTTCTTCACAGAACATCTCGAAACGAATGATAAAACAATGCTTCGCAATTATATTTCTTATGATTCCGACGCGAAATTCCGTATTTTATTTACAATTTAAGCTATTTAAAGACCGTTTTTTAGGGTCGTGTGCGAAATCACAACAGTCAGCTATGGGGTTCATAAACCGGCGATTTTTAGATTTATAAAAGGGTTCAGCATACCTGCACATGATCTCGTCTTCCAGATTTTTAAGAGAAGGATTATAATCGCCAATAAATGGGCTAAATCTCCGGTAAGCCTAAAAATATTCATTTTGGAAGTTGATTTTTTTCATAAAAATGACACCCAGTTTTATAATAAAATTTATATGACGTGGACGTGGCTGAAAACGTCACCTGAAGATGGCGCTGCCGGTGGCATTGATTGGTGTTATTTTTCTCAATTTACCAGTCATAAACTGGCCTCCAAGTGTTTCATCTTTAGTCAGCCACTATTATTATTAGGTAATTATTTATTACCTATATAAACCGGTAGCAGAGCAAGTAAAGTAAAGAGGGACGATTAAAGTTTATTAATGAACGGTACTTTATTTTTTGATGCCGTAAAATTTCTCTTATTTTTATTTATATTTCATGCAGTTATTGCAACGGAAGGTAACACATTATTACTGCTGGTCACACATTTGCATTTGCTTTGCCACAAATAGCAAATACAAACAGGATACTGTCTAGTGTCTGCACAGTGCGCAGGCTGCGTTCCGGTCTTCTGACGTCACGCGGCTGGAAGACTACATATTATGTTCTATAGGGTGTTTCAATAAGAGCGCAAGATTTGAACACATGATTATGACGTGACAGATCGAAAGTTGACAGATGGGAGTTAGTAAACATAGAGCATTACACGGTAGAACAATTAACACGTTCTGATTGTCAAAAATTATTATCAAAATGATGAAAGTTTAACTGCCACTATACTTACGAGTAATGGCTTTTATAAAGTTTTTTTAGAGTTTTTTTTTTTAAATCATCGCGATATTTGCTTACATGTCAGATAACGCCGTCTAGAGGTTGCGGTGCTAATAAAATAAAAAATTCGTAAGATGCAATCTGACAGAAGAATGACAGAAGAAGGAAAACTCTTTGTTAATGAGACTATTATAATCTTGTTAAATTCCGAGTCGCCATTAAACTTTCACAATTTTGATAATACCAACCTAATTTTAGACAATCAGGACGCGTTGTTCTACCGTGTAATGTTCCATATTTACTAACTCCTATCTGTCAACTTTCGATCTGTCACGTCATAATTATGTGATATTATTACCGTCAAACATGGCGCGCAATTCAAATCTTGCGCTCTTATTAAAACAATCTTTATAAAAAATTGTCAGTCGTTTGAATTTTGTACGGTTCTTCTTTTTATTTATTCTAAGTGTCAATTTTATCTTTTCTTTCAATGAAAGAAAGAAGAAGAATTTTTTACTGCCTACTGTTTTCCCTCTCTCTTTCTCACCACTTATTTATTCATTGTCTTGCAACCTCTTTCCTTGTCTAAGCTTGCAACTTCCACTTTCTCTTAAGCCGGCCACTCACGGTACTGCGGCGCAGTACGACAGGATCGTACTACGAAATTGTACAACTTCGCAGACAATTGTATACGGCCACTCACTATCCAGCCGTGCAGTATTGGTCAGTTCTCGTCGAGTAGAAACGTCGGACAATGAGAAAAATTTGTAATTAGCAGCAGCTGTAATTTGTGTTTCTAAATCAAAAAATGAAAGAAAAGATAATATACTAATCGAAAATGTTGATGCAAGGAATGGTTGCTAAAAATAAATCAATTGTGATTGAATCAAAATGTTTATATATTACAAAAAACTCCTTTAAAAAAAATTATTATATTTACTAGACATATCTATTTATTAAAAACCCCAAATTTATTGAAATAAACAGCTAATAAGCACGTAAGCACGTACTTTGTTGTATGATTTTGCCGGCCATCGCCACACACGCTCCAATTCATATCCAATTGCATGCGATCCGACAAAATTGTACTGCTGCAGTTAAAAAGTTTTAACTGCAAGACGAGCCGATCCAACTCGGTCCGACTTCGTCGGTCGTAGACACACACTATCAAATATCGTACGATCTTGTCGAATCCAACCAAATTGTACTGCGCCGCAGTACCGTGAGTGGCCGGCTTTATTCTATTCTCCATCGCTGCTCGTTCGTCACTCGTCATTAGTCGTTATCGTCAGTCGTCACGTCACTCGTCGTCACCTATATCGGCCTCTCTCTGTCTCTCTCTCTCTCTCTCTCAGACTTCAAGCTATTCTTTCTTTCTTTACTGTATCCTATCCTATCATTTCCAAAGAAGAAAAAAGCTCAGGAAAGAGTATATTATGCGATATCTTTGGTGACCACCAATATGGCGAATGATGCCAGACAGAGACAGAAAGGAAATCACTTCCGCCTGTCCGCCGATCGTCCGTCACCTAACAGTCAATCACCGGTCGAGCTTTATGGCATGGTTTGGGTTAAGTCAACTGTCAATGTCAAATTTGGACTACCAAGATGGCTGACTTCCGTCGCATTCATTGGATAGGTAAAGTAACGTTATACTCTTTCCTGACCTTTTTTCTTCTTTGATCATTCCTATCCAATAAACGCCGACAATGATGACGTCAGTGGGCGGGGCCAACGGCCAGGGTTCCATACAACAAACGTTGTTTACGTGTTTGACGTTTACAGGTTTGCCAGATCTGATGGAAGTTGTCTCGTCACTCTCGTCAAACATCAAAGCTCTAATGAGATCCCTCTTTATGGTAGTATGTAATGACTAATGACACAGAAGAATTGTTAGCTTCTGTGGTAACTGGTAACTGGTAATGAGATCCCTCATTAGTAGAACTTCGAGTCGTTTGTATTCGATTATTTATTCGAGTTTATTTCCTTTGTATACGATATGATATACCTACGTATTATTACGTGTTACGTGTATGCTATGAGTGCTAGGAGCTAAGGCGACGCTTTATAAAATATTACAAATATTTTATTAAGTTACTTACGTTGAAAACTGAAAATAGATTATACAGTAGAGCGCTTTTTTTAGTGAATTGTGAATTTTTCATTAGCTGATTTCTCGGAAATTATTAATTTTGGTGAGGTGAGCGGTTAATTATTATTATGCTACCGATTATTGTGGGCACTAAATAAATAAATAAATAGCGTCAAGAGTTAATAATTAAATAACGTGAGAGAAAGCATCACGTCAAACTTCAGGAAAAAACACGACATCTGACAACAATGACCACGTGAACGGTTTGTTTGTATGGAACCAGAACCACTTAGCTCCGCCCTGTGACGTCACACTGACGGCGTCTATATCAGTTTTGCTTCTGCTTCTGAGAGACTAGAAAAGGTCAGCTGTCACTGCTGTCAGCTGTCGCTGTCAGCTCAGCAGACGCTGACAGAATAGATAGGTAGATTTCGATTTTATTTTTTATTCATTTCGTTCTCTTCTCTTCCTTCTTTCCAATCTTTTCCATTTTCTACGCAAGAGTGAACCAGTACCAGTACCTTAGAACGAAGTTAAATCAGTGAAAAATTAAAATGTCTGAAACTTTACAGTTAAAAGGTACCCTACTGGGTCATAATGGATGGGTTACGCAAATTGCGACAAACCCTAAATTCCCCGACATGATTTTATCCTCTTCACGAGGTAAGTTTCTGATAGGTTATACTCCTATCCAATATTATCTACAAAAAAAACTCCACTTTATCCATATGATCCTTCAACCTTTTCTTCTTTTACTGACCCTCTTAATCATGCATAACAATATTCAATTAAACCCCAGACATATTTCCCGCATATCCACGAAATATGCGACCTTTTCTCGAGATCGAAAAATTGCATGTTTCCAGACAATTCCCTGATCGTATGGAAACTGACGAGGGACGAAACCCAATACGGCGTCCCCCAAAAGCGTCTGCACGGCCATTCCCACTTCATTTCCGACGTTGTCCTTTCCAGCGATGGTAATTACGCTCTCTCTGGTTCTTGGGACAAGACCCTCCGTCTGTGGGATTTGGCTGCCGGAAAGACGACTAGACGCTTCGAGGAACACACAAAGGTTGGATTAAATTATACAATGCTCCTAAAGATTTTTTAACCTCCCTTGTTTAAAACAGCTAGAAGATTTTTTGTTTTTTCTATTCGCTTTAACTCGGCGCTTCGACTGAAGTTTCGGGTGTCCTAATCCATTGATCAGGTAATGTATGAGGTCTTGGGCTCTGTTCGACTGACCCTTTGGGCTACTTTGGAGAATTTTTACTACTCATAGTAGATTTATGTAGATGTTGTATGATTCCATTGCAGATGTTTGATTTACTCAAGTATTTAATTTTTGTTCTTGTTGTATAGAGGTGTTCAAGGAGCGGTACGTAATTTCAAAAATTTGTTGTCAGTGTGAATGAACATGTCCACCTGCTAATAATTGAGATTACAAATGTCGCTTTTTGAATACACTTCATAAATATGATTGAGAAAGTTGAACGTAAAAAATGGTACCATCGGTCTTTTAGATTTTTCTCCCCCACCCCATTCACAACACTTTGTTCTTGTCAGTTGCATCTGAAATGGAATTCATAATAAGAGGGCGCTCAAAAAATATATTATTTAATAATACCCACTGAAAGTCTTAACGGATTCTAATCGCTGTATGACATGTTCAGTTTTGTCTTCCCAAATCTAAGTGGCTGAAAACAATTCCAAGAGGTGGAGTTAAGAACAGTTTTCTTCCAATTAGATACCGGATCACAAAATTTACCAAGTCAAATGGCATCACGATTTTTGTAAATATACGCATGGCGTGAGTATTATGAAAAATAAACTTCTCAAAAGATTATTTTTTTAATTATGAGTCTCATAGTTCATATTTAATATAAACAAAATAGTAAAGAAAATACCTTTTTACTAACCGGCACATTTCTCTCTAGGACGTATTGAGTGTAGCTTTCTCAGTTGACAACCGACAGATAGTGTCTGGTTCACGGGACAGGACCATCAAGCTGTGGAACACCCTGGCCGAGTGCAAGTATACGATCCAAGACGACGGCCACGCCGACTGGGTGTCTTGCGTTCGTTTCTCCCCGAACCACGCGAACCCCATCATCGTCTCTTCGGGCTGGGACCGAGTGGTGAAGGTGTGGAATCTGACCAACTGCCGCTTGAAGATAAACCACTCTGGTCACACCGGCTACTTGAACACCGTGACTGTGTCACCGGACGGTAGTTTATGTGCCAGCGGCGGTAAGGACTGCAAGGCGATGCTCTGGGATCTCAACGATGGGAAACATCTGCACACTTTGGACCACAGCGACATTATCACTGCTCTGTGCTTCTCGCCAAACAGGTGAGCTATATTTTGATTTAGGGTTTTTAGGAACAGACTTAGGGCTTTTTTAATGATGCATAAACAAAACAACCGCTTGATTTCCGTGAGAGGTTAGCGGATATGGGTCTGAAAAGTTTCTCTCTTTCAACTTTTTTCGCTGTTTTAATGAAACAAATTATAATCGCGCAATCATTTTTCAGGTATTGGTTGTGTGCCGCCTTCGGACCATCGATAAAGGTTTGGGATCTGGAGAGTAAGGAAATGGTGGACGAACTGAAGCCGGAAGTGGTCACCCAGACCAGCAAAGCTGAACCCCCGCAATGTTTGTCCCTTGCTTGGTCGACCGATGGTCACACGCTTTTTGCCGGCTATTCAGATAATATAATTAGAGTTTGGCAAGTTGGCTCTCACTGACTGATGTTTTGACTTGAGTTTGTAATAAATAGGATATTGATTTAATTTATTTTTTATTATAGGAGTAATGTTGATTTTTATAAAATAAAATATTGAAAGTACATTTTCTTTCTTGGTTGTAGTACTAGAAAGAAATATACTTGATAATTGTTTCCATTTTATAAGTAAAAATATCGCCACTTGACAACAGTGGCCAGTAAATCTGTAATCTACTGCAGATTAAATACAATACAAATAATATACTACTTGTACATGTACTGGTAGAGTAGCAAAGGTGTGTTGTAGTAAATGCTTTTGATTTTTGATGCCTAGGTAGCATGAGTGAATATACTGAAACTGAAGATTAAAACACTAATAACACTTTCTCTTGAAACACTTACATTTATTATTAATTTATAGTAGAGCAAGTACAAACATAAATTTAATTTTTGAAAATCAACTAACATTAACAAGTAAAGTAACCTAAAGTAATTTTCAACTTACAATGCAACAAGAGCTTTAACTTCGTCATAAAGGACTAAAACTAGAGCTCCACCGGTGCCTCTTATTACATTAGAAAGAGCTCCTTTGAAGAAAGCAGCTATTCCTTCAGTCTGAGCGATTTTAATCCAGCAGTGAGCTGTGTTCTTGTACATTCTTTTATCAACAGCGATTCCCGACTGCATCATCATGCGTCTCCTGACCGTGTCGAACGGATACGAAATAATCCCAGAAATCGTCGTTACAGTCTCGGCGATCAAGAATGATATCAGAAACGGAGTGTTCTTTGGATTCGGCAACAGTGACTTGGCCGTATCGAACAATCCGAAATAGGCGGCCCTGTATATAATAATTCCTTCGACTGATACGATAAATCCTCTATACAAACCTATCGGTCCGTCAGATTTTACAGTTTTGATCAGACAGTCAATCAGTCCGAGGTACTGACGATCAGCCTGTCCCTTTCCTACGTCCGCCCCGAGTCGGGTTCTAGCGTAATCCAAGGGGTAAACAAAACATAACGAAGTCGCTCCGGCTGCTCCACCCGAAGCTAAATTTCCCATAAAGTGCTTCCAAAAATGTTTATCTTTATCGATCCCTTCAAGGAACATCTTCTTGTAGACGTCTTTGAAAGCAAAATTCAAAGCTTGAGTAGGAAAATATCTTATTACGTTGGCCAGGTTTCCGCGCCATAAACTACTAACACCTTGCTCCCTGGATAGACGGGCGAATGTTCCAATTACTCCTTTGTATTTTTGATCGGCGGCTATTTGGGTTGAGCTTTCCTGGACTTGGAGTACTAGTTTCACCCTTTCTATGGGGGCGACTGCAGTTTTAGCGATCGCTGCTGATACACCCCCTGCTAAGAAGTCTATTGCGAACTGTTTCGGATCTGAGCCTTTCTTCGGACCACCTCCGTGATCTCCCATGTTGATTTAGCAAATTGTTTTATTACAGGTTGCAGAAATAAGTCATTAATCTTTATTTCAATGAAATCACTTTGATTAAAGCTAACTGACAATTATTTTGATTTGACAGATAATAATTATAGATTAGAGATAAACTACTCTATACTGAAGTACTGTTGTCAATTACTATTACTAATGTCAAAACTCAATTAATTACTAAAGTTTCAAAAGATACAAAATTATTTACATTTGACAGTTTATTAAGTTTGTCAGAGCTGTCATATCTTGGAGTAATGCCATATCTCTCTAGAATTATTTTCACAGATGGTAATTTTTGTGATAGAAAAGATTATGACTGAAATGTAACAAACTGGTAAGAATGATACATCAGGACCCAATTTTGTTGCCATGCATGTCAAGAAAGTGTAAAATTGGTATAAAACAAAATATTTTTAAAAGTACTAAAAATTGAGATGTTCAGACTGACTGGTATGAGTTTGTCTCATTGCTTTGGGCTTCCCCTCTTAATTTTAAACCTATCCAACAAAATGATACATATTTTGTAATTGAATCTACATTCTCATCAAAAAACTAATGATAACCTCGAACCCGTTTAGTTGTTACTTTGTTATCATGTTACGAAACAGAAGAATGACAACATTTATGAACTGACTAAAAGGCTGCAATACGAGGCCGAAATTCTATGAGCAAGTAAGAAGATTAACTTAAAAATGTCAAATGGTGGTCAATTCTTAGACTACGTAAATTTTTAGGATAAGTAACCAGCTGTATATCCTTTTGCGGGCAGTTGAAGCAGAAGCAACCATTTCAATACGACAGCTCGCAATAAGAAGGGTGACAGAGACATTGGTGCCACCGTTTACAATTCCGCGTTTGTTTTTCAACCCTCACTTGGTAGATTGCTGCATACTGATGGATGATAAATATAACACTGGTGCTTTAAAAATTCTACTGTTCTGTACTGATTGTTTTTTTTATCATCCATCTAATAGTGCAATGTTCAGCTTTTGATTGCAAAAGCCGTAGCAAAAGAAACGATTATTGAATAACGTTCACAAGTAAGAAATTGTTCAAGATTCTAGATCGATGATTTTTTGCCTTTTATATTGATTGATATCATGATTAGAACAACTTAGCTTTTCAGGTGTATTAATTTTTCGGATTATCGGAAAGTTTCGGATTATTAATGTTATATTTTACAGTAAAACCGCACATGAACATCAACAGATTTCCAGTTAACATTGCATGCGGGCATCATAGGTGTTGATCGAATTTTCAACCATTTTAAAATGTGAATAACCGTGTTTTATATTTGAGCAACTTTGTTTTCCATGCATGGAATCAATAATCGAAGCGATGGCCGAATTAATGCTGTAATTTATATTTTTACACAAGACTCAAAAAATGTACCTTGCAAGGTTATTGAATGGAAAGTTTTCATTTGGCACTTTCTAAAATTTTGTTTTATTTATTTTTTTATTTAATCTAAGCCAGGCAACACTTAATGCTTTGGTGGGAGCATTTGGCCCGTGTAAAGTTACTGGAGTGAAAAAACACTTCAAAAAATTTGTTACTCTGGCCAAAGCTAAATTACCTGCAATGGCAGGCCAAAAAGCTGAATTATGTAACACATCTCAAAATTTACAAATGACAAAGAATTCTTCTTCGAGTTCCGAAATATTGTTTGCTGGTTTGATAAATTGACTTCCAAAGTATTCAAAACAATAATTGAAACAACTAATCGTAGTACACCTATTTTAGATAGCATCTATATTGCTATCTACCCACAGCATACTGGTGAATTTTTTTTGGGTTTTTCATAATGGCTCAGCTTATATTATTTTACCATATTTATTAATGCTTCTTTCTTGACACCTTAAATATAACTGTCAATATAAAAAGTTCCTGTAATTCAAGCAATGTTAGTAATATACCAATATTACACTTTTGATTGAGTAAAAATCATTAGGTTCACGAGGACCACAAATAATGAATACAAAAAGCAATATTTTATTCAACATTAAAAATCTATTATAACAACATTATGTGAATTGATATTGTAAGGAAACCACTAAAGTAATACATTTTTATAGACATAAACATAAAAAATAACACAGCATTAGATATACATTAAAGGCGTAAGGTATCAATATTAGAGAATCGATATTAATAAAAATCACATTGTATTTTTAGAAGGACAATAAAATCTCCCACCGTCCAAGAGTCAAAAAAGACACTTTCCCATTTAGAGGCAGAATATTTCATAAACCTCTGTATCTACATACATTCATTATACGGGGCCCGTATAAATAATCCGACCAGTTTTGAACAAATAAATACACTCAAATTAAGACTAAAGAACTACCTGATAGGATTGTGAATAAATGCATGATATAAACCGAGTTACCTTGGTTCATATTATTATAATTTACGAGTTTTTCTCTCTCCTGGTATCGATTTTTTGGTATCAAAACAGAAGGATCATTATATTAGGATATATTAGTCCTGTACTAAGTGGTGTCATACATTTTATCTCATAGTAGCAGCTTTTGTCAAATAAATTTGCATTAAAATTAGTCAGGTGAGTGTTTCAGGCTATTCTAATACGAGTGAAATTTTCAATAATTTTTTATTATTATTTATGTCATTAAAATCCTAATAACAGAACACAAAAATTTGTTGCAAAATGTAAGCATATAAAATAAATATCAAAAGGTACTACTTACAGTTCTGTAGAAAAAATATACTCAAAGATTCTTAAATAAAGTATTCGACTAAGTTATGACAAAAAGTAATTGTGAAACGTTACTATTATTTAGTTTATCATAAAAGTTATCAAACAATGAAAAATGCCATTAGAGTTGGGAAAATTATCAACATATAGATTACTAGGAAAATCTCTACAGTTGCAGGCAGGCCTTTTCTCCAGATTCAATTCAATAATATTCATCAAGTAGACTCGAAATTTGACTATAACCAATAAAACAGGCTATATTTTAATATGACAAGTTTCAACAAGTCCACAATCATCGACTATTAACGAGTAGCCATCAATATTATTTTGATTTTATATATTATAAGATAATGTGATTTTTTGCTGCCTCAATTGAGAACATAAAATCTTTCCAATCTATTAATTGAACATTTAAATTAATAATAATAATAATAATATTACAGGAATACAACAATTGAATAGTCAGTGTGGCAATGTGAATACACTAAAATGGCGTGTAGTCCACCGTTTATGACTAGACTTGGTTTAATCATTAAACCTCATCAACTTCACCCAGGAATGCACTTCGCTACTACACGCTCTGAAAACCCCGATCAAAACGAAAATAAACAACAAATTCAGATACATAAACACTTATTCAACACAAAACAATAAACTGACCCTTACACCGTCCTAAAACCTAACCGATTCATAGATTCCAATACTGCAAAACTTTCTCGCCCTCGTTGAGGGAAATACCGTTGGGCCTGTTGAAGGCCAGCACGAGCAGCTTGCTGTACTTCTTCACCTCCTTGTCGAACATGTCGTCGCTGGACTGATCCAGCACCTCAAACAGGTCCCACTCATCTCTCGGCAGGGGCGAGTTTATGAAGCCGGCCGCCGACGCGACCGCCGGTTCCACGTGATGCTGCAGAGTCTCGATCTCCCATAGGGAACTGTTGATCGCGTTCGATTTCACCGGATCGCACTCTTCCATTATGTAAGGATCGGAATTGGCGACGGACGGTGACGTATTGTTCAGTAAACACTTTAATCCCGGATGTCTGTGGATCAAAAAAAAATTATATTACTGGTAACTTCACAACCCTCCCCTTAGCCCCATATGGATTATATGGTATATGGGAGTCCTTCATCACCCGTAGATCAAGAAGGTTTTGGTGGGATCGAGTGCCTAAATGTTCTTGAAGGTTCTATGTGATTTTTGTGTTAGGTCCGAGAATAGAATGGATATAGAATACTCTAGAATGTTTAAGAATCTCTTAGAATGATTGAATGTTTTTGAAATATTTTGAAATTTTGAAAAATGTTTTAATTGTTCTGGAATGTTAACGAATGCTCTAGAATAGTTGAGACTGTTCTAGAATGTTCTACAATGTTCCAGAATATTTGAGAACGTTCTGGCTTGTTCCAGAATGTTTTCGTTTGTTCTAGAATCTTGTTTCAGAATCTTGTGGAATGTTCAAAAAGTTCTAAAATGGTTATAGAATGTTTCATAATATCCAAGAATATTCTAGAATGCTGTTTATAATCTTTTAGTTCAAAATGCTCTAAAATGTTTAAGAATGTGCAATTAGAAATTATTCTAGTCTAGAGTGTTACAGAATGTTCTAGCATGTTACAGATGTCCTGGAATTATTTCGATAAAATGTTCTACAATTTTCTAGAATGTTCCAGTATGTTCTAGATTGTTTTAGAATGTTATGAAATGTTCGGTATTATTTCAGGATGTTCTGGAATATTCTTGAGCGTTCGTCAATGTTTTAAAATGTCCCAGAATATTCCAGTGTTTTTGAAAAAATTAAAAATTATCCTGTTATGGTGGATAATTTTTTTTTAATTGTTTGCTTTCTAAAAGGAAGTAGAAAACTGTCTTAGTTCCATTAAAGGCGAGCAGATAAGATTAGAGGCAAGAAAGGGCAGCTATTATTAATAAATCAGGTTTCATATTGTTCAGGTAGAGACTGTGTTCACCGTACCTCAAAATAAGATTCCCGATGAATCGACAGATAATGATGACGTCCTCGGAAGGTGCGACCAGTGCCAGCCTAGCGAGTCGTTTGGCGAAAGCGGCCACCAGGTTCTCGGGCAGGTGAGTCGATCGCATGAACATGTCGCATAGGTAGAACAATCTCGCCTTGTACTTGGTGTGGAATATCTCCGGCTCGAACATCGAGTACAGCTTGGCGAATATGTTCGGGTAGTTTAGGTTGTGCACCTGGATCATGGTGAATATCCCATTCAGGGCTAGCAGGCTGATCGGTCCGCCGACATCCATCGAGTCCATCAGAAAATCGGTCATCAGAAGCGGTTTCTCCAAGTGGGGCAGTACATTCTGCAGCAGGACTATGAGTAGCTGTTTGTGGGTGAGCGGCGTGTGCTCCCAGAGCATCACGCAGTGCCATATCTTGTTCAGGGCACGTTTTGTGCCGGTCTCTTCGAATGTGAAATGTGAACCTTTGAAGAAACAAAATTACAATTTTTTATTAGCGTATTAGCGAAGATAATAATAATAATAAGAATGAAAGGTAAAAAAATAGCTTACCATCGCTACACAAATACTGAGCGTTTTCATTCTTCTGAACGTGCAACCGTTCCAAGAGCAGCAGATAATTCATTATGTAAACGTCATTCGGATTACACTTGGCCGTCAGTGATGGTAGAATTTTCCAAGTGAAAAATAGAATGTCGTCATACTGCAAAAACTCGCTATACTTGGTGATCAGCATTTCATTGTTCTGCTTATTCGATAAGAGCTTCATCAGAATGAACTTGAGTTTACTTAAGGGCACGTAAGCTGTCAAGTTTCCTTTCGATTCCAATGGCGTCCGTCCTTCGCTAGCCAGAATATTCATGCATGTGGATAACGCTGTAAAATAAATGAAAACTATTACAGGATTTACACAAGTTTTATTATTATCCTTCTGTTTCATTTAATTCAATTCATTCATGTACACCAGATAAAACTGAATGATGGACCATGGATCATGAAATATATTTTTTTGGCTCAGATTATACAGACGTTTGAACTAACGGGGCTAGGATTAAGGAGACTCCACTGCATATTATACAAAGGTGAAAAAATGGTAATTATTAGGAACACCTAAAAATGAGTATTTTTATTTGAGATCTTCCCTGACCTTGACCTCAAAGTGACAGGCTTTTAGTATCAGACAAATTAAACATTTCACACAATTTGAAGATATAAAGAGCGCCGTTTCATCTTTTTTTATGACTCATCAGCAGTGTCTCATATTATCAGGCTCCGTTTTATTGTATTCAAGGCTTGAAAATGAACCAAATTATTTGAATGGTATTGTTTGATGTTTGAGCCTGATTATTTCTAGTGCAGTATTAGAAAATAAAATCTGAATAATAAATATCTAGTTCGGTCAAACTTGACATGCATAATACTCTCCCATCAATCTTGTCCCCTTTAACTTTCACTTTATGAAAGTGTAAGGATGTTTCACATGCAAAGCAAAACAGCCAAAACAAATGAAATAATGGATCACTCTAATAAGAGAAAATAAGCAGACCTTGTAGCTGAACTTTGCTGGATTTATTCTCGAATCCAGAGAGGATCTTGTTGAAACACAACTGGTAGGTATCCAACAGCCACATCTTGTACTCATTTTCCGGGCTTCCTTCTGTGGGCTGAAGGGGTGTAATTTCGATCACCATCTGCTTATTTCTGAGCAAACTGGTGAATATCAATTCTAACGCAAGGATACACGAGGACAGATCCGCCCCGGAATCGAAATGCTGGATTATATCCGTCAAGATGTTGGAACTTGCTGGCGATGTTAGGAATTCTTGGGCTTTCAAACGAAAATACTTGGAGGCTTTCAAGGGTTTTTCTTGTTGAGACATTTTACTGGCACTCTTCTGACCGGGCTATTCGCTAATTTGCACGTTATTAAATATTAATATTCTTCTCCCGGAGCCATTAAGATTAACGGAATGAAAATTAAATGACTATTTCTTTTGCTGCGAAACACGATTTCGATAAAAGTAGAAAAGAAACGGAAAACGGACAACCAACACAACCATGAAGACTGTGAAAAAGCAAAATTCAGTTACGGTGACGTTTTTTTAACATTAACAAGCTACAACATTGACATTTGACGTTGAAATATTTTGGCGTATTCGATAGGTTGTCTGGTAACATTCGACCAATCAGCTTGCGGCGGCAAATACGTCACACGGACGACCCGCTTAAATTAATCGGTATTGAAAGTAATGGTCCTCCGTAATAATATGAAGATATGTATAGTCGACCAAGAGATATAACGAAATGATCTAATTGTTAAAATGTCATATTTTATGACTTCAACAATATTTCAATAATCCAAAAATTGATAAAATGACGGAAGTCGTTTCGTTATATCTCTGGTCTCACTATATATGTTCCTTGAAATTAATTTTAAGAGTATTCCTGGTGATATCTCTTAATAGATCTGAAAATAGTTTATGCAGTTTTCTGGCTAAATACCTAATTAATATGCAAGCAAATAAGTTAATTTCAAGTAAAGTTCACCTTTATTTAAATAGTTCACAAAGTTCACCTAAATTAATTATTTTATTTAAATTTATAAGCATTAATATTTTAATACTTGTTATTAAAAATAATATTCAATATTCAATATCTGCCATCATGCGGGTGATGATTTTTTTGTTTGAGTGTATCATTTTCATTTTGTAGAGCTTCCAAGCTCCTTTTAAAGATATCAAAGTTTATTCCACAAGACACCAGGATATCTGAAGGATCACAAACACACAAACTAAAATACTATTTCCAGTTTCTAGTACCTTATGGATTTGAGTTGGATGAGGGATGGGATCTATTGATTTTTGAGCTTTCCACTAACAATTTACTTTCATCCTGGATCATTCTTTTAGATATTTCAGAAATTGCGCGGTTATCATCAGGTAAAAACAAACACGACGAAGGGATTGCTGTAAAGAAACTTTGTGTTAATAATATTTTCTTTTCATTGTAGTTTTACAAATAATCCTTACCATCTTTATTCAGTTTTTGTGGGTTATTAGTGTTTATTAGTTTACATTATAATAAATTTTGATAGTCATCATCAGGTCTGAGATGCTTGGTACAGATTCTCTTACTATTTGAATTACTTTTACAAATAACAACGCTACAAATATTCCCATCAGGCATTTTTCAACGAGAGAAAAACAAAATACGTCGTCAGTTCCGTCACGGGTCGTCGTGATGACGTATTCTGCTGCAATGTATGTAATTGTTAATAATTACTGCCAACTGCTTAAATTACGGCAATTTTAAGTTTAGGAGCCTGGGTTGTGATAAGACAATAACGTTTGAAGGGAGTGTAATGACATTGACGTGCGAAAGCCGGGGCTCTCTGTCTTTTAATATTACGTCTGTGATAGTAATTTGAACAAAAGAAGAATTCATAGATAACTAATTATTTTATGTTACCTTCTGGATTTTTTGTCTAAGTTCTGTGTTTCATGAACGGAAACTGTCACATCGCTGATTATTAATATTATTGAAGATTTGATTATGAAGAATAATTTTAAATGTTAATAATTCAATTAAGCCACGTTACATTGCGGGTATTTATTTAAATGTAGCGCGTTTTATAACGGTAGTGAAGAAAACTCAAATCCGGTTAATTCTGCTGGCGCACGCGCTCCACTCTTCTTTCGAGTTTCGGAATCCAGTACCATCTTGATCACATGTGAGTATCTAATTTATATATTAATTTTCCGAAACTATTTCAAATAATTTCAAGTAATGAAGCCTAATTTAATAAATTAGAGTGTGCATACTTTAATTTCTAGTCCACTTTAATAATTTATCCCGTGCAAAAGGGAACATACTTTTGTAGGTTGTTTGACATGCCATGATTTGGCCTGTAATGTTCGCGCCATGTTGCTCTCAAATTTTAACATAAATTTCCAATAATCTCGAATAGTACGTTCCCGAGACCGATCCCCCCCATCAATTTCGATTCCCGGCGGCATCCCCGAGCACCCTGTGGAGGGTAACCGGGAACGCCGCATTTCCGACCTTTATTTTTGTTTGTGTCCATTGACCACATGTTCTTGTATGCCGCGTGTACACAAAGCCACTCCCGGAATTTTCGCTTTTTTTGCGACAATATCGCACGTCGATTACTAATGCATGTTTCGTTTGTTGTCAGATAAGCCGTTAGAAACTATTCGACAACAATGGCAGACATTGACGACAGCCACTTCGAAACAGGAGACTCCGGTGCCTCCGCCACATTTCCTATGCAATGTTCTGCCCTGCGTAAGAACGGCTTTGTGATGCTTAAGTCACGTCCTTGCAAAATCGTCGAGATGTCCACTTCCAAGACTGGGAAACACGGACACGCCAAGGTCCATTTAGTAGGAATCGACATTTTCACAGGTGAGATCCAAACGTTTGTGTGCTCCTCTTTTTAATGACGATCCTGAGGGTAATTCTTCTCTCAATTTAATAGTAAGAATTATACAAACACGACTGAATAAAATTATTAACCTTCGAGCATCCAGGTAATTATTTAATGTATAAACAAGCCCTGAATTGACGCTTCAATTATTTATCTCATTTCAACTAAGTAAATAACAGGAATAGGGTAAATAACGGGAATAGGTGCCTCGGTTTCAATCAATTATTTGCTTAAATGTGTAGGTGTAAGCTTGACTAATGGCAAAGTACTTTTCAAGGTCACATCTTAGCAGTGATGCCATGTTGAGTATAAAAGTTCTGTGACCTGGGCCGTCTTTAGATATTTGCCGCCCTTGGGCTTGGGCTAGTAAAAACAATGCCGCCCCTCTATAATTAAATACACAAGATGGCTAGCTGGGCTGGAGTATGGGGCAATGGTGACTCGTGGAGTGCAGTATATGCATTCTAAACTTCACCGCACAGTAATAATGTCTCAAGGGGGGGGTGGGGAGGGGGAAAGTTATTTGGAGATTAGTCGAAAATTTTGTCATTAGTTGAAAAAAGTAATTTTATAACCAACTATCACATGAAACATAACATGAAATTCATAGACAAAAACAAGAAAATTGAATTCCTATAAAATTGGATAGAAAAAGGCGAGCTGCGACTTGACTTCAAAGTATGGTCATAAAATCAGAGGGCTTATTCACAAGGTTTCAAATGTGATGCCTGTTTCTTCTTGATAAAAACACCTCTTCAGCCAACCATATAAATAGATGAGAGTTTTTTTTTTGTCTTATCAATTCCCCCATCGTCATTACTTGAAAAAGAAGAATTACTTTAGTAGCATCATATCCAGCAGTAATCATTGATCAGTATGCAGAGATTCTATAAAGTAAGGGTTGAAAACATAAATCTTACAAATTTAATAAAAGCCTCTACTCCACTTACAAAAAAAAATAAATAAAATTAAGATTGAAATGGTTGATATCAATACTGTGGATTGTGGAGTACTAAAAATAACATAAAATATGAACTGAGGTAGCTAACATATTTCCCACCAATAAAAAGAAAACTTAGCCTCAGTGTCTTTGGATAAATAAACTGCTTAGTCATTTCATTCAGTTCTTTCTAAAATTTCAATTAATGTTCTGGTACGGATAATTATTTGAAGAGTTCTACTTTTTAGTTAGGAAATATTTGAAGAATTAGGTAAAGCAAATACAAAGGAATGAAACAAAATAAAGGAATTGTGACGGAAATACAAAAAATTACAATAACCTCAAAATGAATCACTTCTGCTTTAGTCATTTCCTTCTCAGTTCCTTCACTCTGTCACTGATATCTGTCTAAAACACCCCCAGCAATAAACACAATTTTTATTGCATTTTCATATCTTTTTCTTCAAAGTACAGTTTTTCAGATCAGGCCGTTAAACAACAACTTTTGGTCAAATTTACCCCGCTTTAAGCACAATAAGCCCATTAGGCTGAGGTGCTTCCGGTGATCTTGTATCAGACGGCCCTTGAAGGGGAAAAACCACTTTAAGATACTTTTACTCCACAGATTTTTTTTATCTCCACTCCAACCTACTTTATTTTTCAAAACTAACATTTTGTTAGAAATTGGCGGATGTGTGAGAAAAGGGGTATAATAAGTCAAAATTATATTTCAAAATTCCTGTAAGTTGAAATGCCTCTCTTTTCACTCCATTTTACACGTTAACAAATAAGATCTTTCCACTGAGAAATGAATTAAATCCCTTTTCCCATACATAAAACAGTCATTTTTTACATTCCTTGTGCACTTTACCCATGTCCTGTTTTTTGGACTTATACCCCTTTCCCCATACCCCATACATCAGCCAATTAGTCTTTAACCAAGCAGGGCTGAACCCCAAAAAGTGAGAATTTATATCAATATTATCTTTTCGTTTCACCTATCCTTGGATACACTGTATACTGTTACCAGATATAATTATTAGTAACAACAACAGAGAAAAACTGGGTTTATAGAATCTTGTTCTTTGTCGACAGATTGTTACATAGTTGGGTGAAGTTTCTTCTAGACTTGCTGAACCGAGACTCTCGATCGTGACAGATGTATGACACGATCGAGAAAGTCGCCTGGTAATATAAATAAGGACACCTGGTCCGTGCATAGGAGTCAGTCCTAGTTTGTAATGCAGTCAGAATAAGATCAGTTGGAGAGTGCTATCAGAGAGATAGTGAAGTCAGTTAGTTATTTAGTGGAGTTAATAGAAGCATGAGAGAGGCCAGGTTGGAATTCAGTCAGGTAGTGAAGTGACAAGAAACGTTGTGCTTAGTATTGAAAGTATTTTATGGAGATATAAAAGGAATTAAGACAGAAGGGGCTAAAGAAGTGAGAAGTGGCTATTGTTATTTGTTACTGTAAATAAATTGTGTGGAAAATATTAATAATTATTGTAAGTAGTAGCACTACAAAATCCAATCCAACAAATATTGATTAATAAATCTGGTGTAAAAGATTTCTCAGAACCTTTGAACAAATAAATAAATTTCTGTCAATAAATATTCTTTCATGCCACTTATACCAAGTATATAGTGTGATCTCCTGATCAGCTGCATATTCAATTTTTCAGTAAGCAAGCTCTATCTGTTGGATTAATGTAACTTAAAAAAAAAAAACTGATTGATTATTTACTTTTATAATTGTGTACGGATTGGCAGGAGAATAAATTGAAAGGTTATTGAGATTATTTAGGTAATGGTTTTTTGATATTTTTGCAGGTAAAAAATATGAAGATATATGCCCCTCAACACACAATATGGACGTACCACACGTGAAACGCGAAGACTATCAACTAACCGATATATCCGACGATGGCTACTTATCTCTAATGTCAGACAATGGTGATCTTCGTGAGGATCTCAAAGTGCCAGATGGAGAAGTTGGTGGCCAGCTTCGTACTGAGTACGACGCCGGGAAAGACATACTATGTACCGTTTTGAAATCTTGCGGTGAAGAGGTGAGTGGCCCTGTCCTTTAATCGCTCGATTCAGGGAAGGTCGATTGATGTTTAATTATTGGTTATTTTTTTCCCAGGTGGTGATTGCAGTAAAAACAAATACCGCTCTAGATAAATAATGGTCGGTAAAATCAGAGTGGGGTCTTTTTGAGTTATTATAGATCATTGCCCAAGGCCTTCGCTCTTCACAGTCAGTTGTATTGTAAAACATATTGGACCACTCAACACACGTCAGCTTCACTGAAGAAACAGGCGCCTGGGGTGCTTTTGATAATCTATTAAACATCTATTGTAATTTTGTTTGCATATGCAACTCGGCATCATGTTCAATAAAATAATTTAATTTTAATCAATATGTAAATTTTTTAAAAAAACATGAAATTTAAAACCACCCATTCTAAAGATGGGTATTTGCGTGTTGCGTTTTCCTTTAATAATTAATCTCACCTTCTCATTTTCTCTAGCGCGGATGGGTGGTTTTAACATCAATAATAATTGATAATTCTTGTTGACAAGTTTTTTTTTTTTAGAATCAAGTAAATATAGCGTTTTTTAATACTTGTTTTGATATTGTTAGCCTAAGTTTTTAAAGTGACAACATTAGGTCTTGCAATAAAAAGCGAAATTCATTGGTTAAAAATATAAAATAACCATACTTTGTGGCTTTCATTCCCCTTTTCAAATAGAATAGCCGCCCTGAAAATAGATTACCAATGAAATTAAGTCCGAATAGGTAAAATAGCCGTTTGAAATCAGCAGGTTTTGTAATTGTTTAGATAACCTTTTGAGGTAGAGGTCTTTTAAACAACGATACGAGTTTTATCTATCAATGTTGCCAATACCAGCAGATAACGTAAGTAAATTTCTGCATTGAAGTATTAATAAAGCAGAGAAAATGCTTTATGATTACAGTTTTATCTAGGGTTCAATAACATACAGCATAAGAAGTACATAATATCTTTTTATAATCAGACGCTTGTTATATATTTTCATGATACAATGTACTAATGAAAAAAAAAGAAATGGGGCTGGTTTCATCATAAATTTTAAAGTGACAGTTTTATTATGAAACATCTTATAATAATTATTACAAAAAAAAATGACAATGAACTTGGGGAGGGATGTTCCGGTCAGCCTATCCCTATCAGCCACTGCAACAGTGACACCCTTTACTTTAATAAAAAAATGAAGTCATCCAGTAATAAATTTGGGACCCTTCTGGGCTCCAAAATGGCGGCACTCCTACTATCTATACAATTTAATAACGTTGAGGGGGTGGGGGCTCAGATCATTTATATAAAGAAAAAAAGCATTTAAATCAAGGATGAATTTGAAAAAAATAAGACCCAAGTGTCACAGGGGTGTTTAAGGAATATAATAGAATACAACCCCATGAATTATTATACCATTGTTGCAAGATTTTGTAACAATATGAGTAAAATGCGCAGTTTGCTTGTTTAACAAGTAAAAAAAATCTCTTGAAAAACATCGATTAACACAAACTTTACAATCTGTTAAGTCAACTCAGTGTTGAGCTACAACTAGTCAAAACAAGCTATCAGGTTGTGAACTTGTCAAACAATGCCTTCAAAAATAAGGATCAAATCCTGTAAAATCTTACAGAAATCTTTTTTTTTTTAATATATGGGTAATTTATTAAGTAAATAAGAAAACTCGTGAGGTGCGTATTCATTAGAGCATTTTAGTACGAACGAGCCGAGCGCGCAGCGCTGAATTCGCTAAGTGAGTACCAGTTTCTGAGCATAATTTTGCCGAACAGAACGCACCAAACTTTATCGACGGCTTGATCTGCTTTTATCAAAGGGATTTAGTTTTTCGTTGATGTTCAGTGGGGACGGTGGTTCGTCTTGTGCGCTCCAAACAAGTATTCGGGGCAACTTTTGGGAGGAGATTTAATTTAATTTCTGATTATTTTGTTAAAATTTAAAAAAATAGAAATAATGGATTGGAATAGGGAAAAATATTTGCAACTTATAGATATTTATGAACAATATTATCCAGTACTGTGGAATCCAAGGCATGGATTGTACTATAATAAAGTAAAGAAATTTGATGACTGGACGCATATAGACAACAGTTTTGGATGTGATTTTGGCGAGGCAAAAAAGAAAATTTCTGGCAAGCTTTAGAAGAGAAAAGGCGAAAGGAAAACGATCCGTTGGAACCGGAAAAGGTACGTAGGTATATGTGAATAAATTATATACAAAAATAATAATAATATTGTATTAACTTATATGTTAGGTAGGCATGAAATATTTTTTGTTTCCAAATGGTTTGCCTTTCCTCGCTTGGCATTTCTGTTGGATAGAGATAAACCCAGGAGTACAATAGACACTGCTGAGGTGAGAAAAAAAAAACAACACTACTACTGAACATAGGAACACGACGAACACACAGGCACTCCAAATATCACGAGCTTTAGCTCGTCGAATTTTTGTTCGGTTCGTTCGTACTAAAATGCTCTAATGAATACGCACCTTTATATTCATGTTGCATAGAAAACATAACATGAGGAATATGTTAGAAGAATATTTCAACAATACTTTAAAATAAATGACACCCTTTCAAAAAATATAGTTCCCTTGGAAACTACAAAGTTTCCTAGGATCTAGACAGTTTTCTAAAAGATTTCAGTTTTTAAACCAGACTTGGATTCTCAATATATTCACTAGTGTTTTCCCTATGTTGTCCCTTTCCTTTGCAACATAAGAGTATATTCAGTTATTTCGAGGAAAGTATATTTTTATAAACAAAATTACATCTTATCCTGAATACAAGAATGCAAATAAACATCGCAATAATATAATATAAAAATAAATCTATGATATGGTATTTGAAAAAAATCATAATAAAACAGTCTTAATTATTTCTAGGCCCCATAATTCATTAACTATAGGCCCCATGGAATGATATTCTTATTTAACTATTTCACTATTAATAAAAAAAAAACCTTAGAGATATAAAATTTTCTGCATTGACAATAAAACCTTCCCGACGTTCTTCCTCTCCGCCAGCATCCGAGTAGCTTCGACTATCTCCGACATGGGATACACGGAGATCTTCGGCTTGATTTTCCCTTCTCTCAACAACTCGAAAATCTCCTCCAAAGTCTCCACGACTTTCTCTCTATCTTGATCCAGTAGAGTCCCTAAATGCAGACCGGAAACGACTTGATTGTTCACTAAAACATCGAACATGGAAATATGTTTTGCTGTCCACCACGCTTTGAGAAACGTCCAGGTCGTAAATCTACTTTCACCTTGGATGATGTTATTCGTTCCTGCAAGAAATAGTTGGTTTTAAAATTAATGTATTTGGAGGGGTGAAGTTGTAGGTACCTACCTAATAAAACGATCCTTCCTAATGGTTTGAGCAACGTTCGTAAATAGGTGAACATTTCGCCGGATTCGTTTGAAATTATCAAGTCGAACTTTTCCTCGCATTTATGATGAGGAGTGAAAGTGTCGTTGCTGTAAAATGTATGAACGCCATTCTCTTCGGCGCTTTCTTTTTTATGTTTCGAGCCGGTTCCATAAATCTTGCAATTGTTCACTGTTCTTGCGAGCTGAGTTGCTGCCATTCCAACACCACCTGTTGATCAATTTATCTATTGAAAGGGAGGTGGAAAAGAAAATGTTTCCCTCGTTACCCCGAATGAAAAAATGTTGCCTATAAAATATGACAACAATATTCTTCTTGAACTCTTCAAAAATAATTAATTAATTTAGAATAGAAATAAGACTGAGGAGAAAAATAATGAAAGAGATTATATCAATGGAACTTAGATTTGAGGTGATTGTCATGTGTCGGGGCGGAAGTGCTTATTTATGAACTATCATCACTTTGGGGTGCATTAACGTCCAAGAATACCCTGATTAGGGAAGAGGGAAGGTGAGAGACTGGAACCCTTTGCCAGATCTGATGAGTTGTGCTGTGTCTCTTATATTGTCGGTGTGGCTACATTTCCTGGGAATCACCTGATAATCCAGCGAGAATTCCCAGAGAATCAAGAAAGAAAAAGGCGGGGAGCATGGTCAATGGGTCCCTGTCTTAAGAAAAGGTGATTTTTTCATCTCTCAGTGAGATTTTTTTCCTTATATAGAGTCCGACAGAAAGAGGGAAACATTAGTAGCAAAAAATAGAAAAACAAAATCATCCTGTAGAATGTTTTGTATGAAACCAAGACCGGGAAGTGGCTCCGCTTATATAAATTATATAAAAACCAAGTTGAATCTTCTAAATGAATGGAAACACCCTGTATATTTCATTTATTAATAAAACTGTAAAAACGAAATGTACTCAATAGGAAAGGAAACAAACCTGTGCAAGAGAGAATCAATAATTTTTCATTTCGCTTCAAGTGACCCATTTCCATGACGGCGAAATAAGCCGTCAGATAATTCACAAAAATGGCCGCCCCATTTTTAAAATCGACATGTTCCGGTAAGTTGTAGCATTTATCCTCCGGCACGCGAATTACATCGCTGAACATTCCACCGTTAATGTCGTAGCAAATCACTCTTTGACCTACCTGTAAATGTAAATGTAAAAATACAATATTTATTGACCGATCGGAACCTGTTATGCACCTACCTTGAACCTGGAATTGGTATTTTTGGGACCGATTGCTGTAATGGTACCGCTACACTCCATTCCCAAGATGAACGGTAACTTTTTTGAGAAGAGTCCTTTTCTAGTGTAAATATCGGCAAAGTTCAACCCTCCATACTCGACTTTAACTTCTATTTTGTCGTCTAGCGGTGGTAGTTTGGTTTTGTCCATCTGGAAGGAGTGATAAATAATAAATAAATCATTTATTTACTAGTGAAAAAGATACCTACCACCACGCAATCGTATCCACCGAATTTTCTCACGACTACTGAATTCGCAGATTCACCTTCCATCGCTTCTTTTTACTTCTTCAAGAAAATGAATTTTTCGTTAGATCTAGAGAAGATGACTAACTAAAACTAATCGTTTTTTTTAGAACAGGAATCATAATTTATAATAAATGGAATAAAACCAAAGAAACGTAATTAAAACATAGATACTCATTGACCTTTGTTTCTTTGGTCTTATTGCATCGTTGAGTATACCAATTATTATAATTATGAAGAAATTAACAGTACTGGCATACATAAAGTAAATTCAGACTATTAATTGTATTTATTTTATTATAGAAATCATTTATTTTACACGCTACACACCAGTTTAATTATACAGGATGATTAATAATATGTACACATAACTTCAAGATGTGATAGGATGTTTTGTTGTGGACAAAATCATTGTTTTTGATCATTTTTTATATGATTTGTTTCACTGCCACATATTTTTTTTTAATTTGCCCTCTTAACGTAGATAATGATAATGACAAGATGTGTACAAAAGCTGGGTTCTGTATCTCAAACAGTTCCTGAGATATTATCAAAAAACTGAAAATAATTAATTTTTTCGACACCCTGTAGCTCTAAAACGGTTCGTTTGAGGAACGTTAACGAAGAACTTAATAACCGTTAATATTAACCGTTTATAAGAACTTTTTTTTCATATTTTTGAACGAACTATCACATCCTGAAGTCCTGCGTACATATTTATGAATCACCCTGTATATTTACACTTTGAGCTTAACACCATTATTATTAATTTATTTCACATGAAGTTAATATTTTACTTCCAAAAGCACAGCATATCTAATAAATCTAAAAAATCCGAAAAAGTATATTCAAAAAACCAAATACAGTTCTAGGAAAATTTTCTACTGATTGTATATGAAATCATTTTTATAGTAATGTAGTTTCATTTATGTATGACTATGTACTTATTTTTCGAATCTGAATTATAGAAATTATTTCAAATTTCATAAATTTATTTATTTTATACAGGATGTCAAAAAATGATGAGCAAAATACTCTGGGATGATTCTACTGGAAAAATAATTATAATGATGAAATTCCTATACATTTTTTTTTTCAAAAACTCAAAAATCGCATTAACCTGCTTAACTAAGTACCTAAATTAATGGTAAATTTGACACAAAAAATAGCAAACTACATAATAAGAATCGATTGGCACTAATATTGAAAAATATAATTTTCTAGAGCCTAGAATTCAGTCATTTTTCTATAGTTGCATTTTTAAAACTTATAATAATATATATTATAAGAACTTAATGCCATTTGTTCTAGTAGAATCGCCCCACTCACTAACTATAAACAGATACACCCTGTATTTAATGGGTATCAAATTTAGTAAATTTTTTTCCTAAAAGACTTGAAAATCCAGAACAAAACAAATAAAAACATTTAATTTTTTACACCGAATATAAATCCTATAAATACCTAAAAATAGGTATGTGTAAAGTACCCATACCTACCTACCCATTATAAATATATTACAATAACGTAATTTATTAAATTGGATTGAATTGATTACGAAACGTCGTAAAAAAGCTGATCATTCTATTATTCCAGAATAATAAGATGCGGTCATCAATTATTATCATTCTTATTTGAATCAGCACAATAATCGAACCTACATATTTGTAGGTAGGTATACAGGGTGTTCTCCTACTCAAAGGGGGACTGATGCTTCTTGTTTATTCAACTATTATTAATTCAGGGTGTTAAGAAAATGACGGATAAACTCTTCAGTACATTGTAGGGGACACTAAGTAAAGTACGGGAAAAATAATTTTAAAAAATCCAGAGCTACATTTTAAAAGATATAAGCAAAATATTGAATAATAAATTTGGCAACGTTTAACACGATAACAGTTGGTATTTGGTAATTTCGTCTAATTTCTAACAATGCAGGTAGTCAAACACGTTGTTGCCAAATGCTTTTTTTTTCAGCATCTTAGAAAAGAAAAAAAAATCTATTAAATTTTCCAAGCCAGTAATACATTTTAAGCAATTTTTTCAATAATTGGTAACGACTAAAGTACCCTTAATTTTTTATATCTGTAAAATCATCTAGTTTTTGCAAATACCGAAAAACAAAGATAGTAAAAGGTTTACTTTGGCATTTTTTATTTCACCAAATTGAAGACCAGAATTTTTAAAATTATTTTTCCCGTACTCTACTGAGTGTCCCCTAAAATGTACTGAAGTTATCCGTCATTTTCTTAACACCCTGTATTAACCGCCCTGTCTTTATTATTTTTTATGGCCTTCTTTGCTTCAAAAAAAATTTCTAAAAAATTTTTTTGTTCAACATTTTCTACAAAAAATGTCCGAAACAAAATGTTTTTAAGTCTCCATTTCTGATTTGAAATTTTTTGAAAAATAATTTTTGGAACAAAGTTTTAGATTATTATACCGGTGGGTGTCCCAGATAATAATAGTAACTACATGGGGATTTTGGAAACGGCAAGAGATACAGGGTCAGTTAAATTAGAGAAAAGTTGCACAATTTGATGCTTAATAAGAATTTGATTTTTTTTTTTATATGTATTTTCAGTCGTTGCTGAAAAAACTGAAAAATCTAAATTTCTTATTTTACCCATATCTTTTTTATTATTGGAAATTAATTAAATATTTTTTGTAGGCTTACATAAGTCATCAAAAGCTATCCGTTTGACATCACAAAAATTTTCAAAGCCAATTAGATCCCAAAGTTTTCATAGCCAACTTTTGTTTTTCTTATGGCCGCCATATTGTTTTTCTATGTCATTCGATATGAAAAAAATAATTGAAACCAAAATCTAATAAACTTCAAAAAATAAATTTCAAAAATTTTTATTATTTTTTCGAAGAAAAACAAAAAAAAATTGCTGAAATACGTCAATATGAAGTCATACTCCTTTCCTCATGGTTTTTTAATTTCTCTATGACATTCTATCTAAAAAGTTGTCTTCTTTAAGGAAAAAGAAGAATACAAATTTTTGAAAATAATTTTTTGAAGTTTATTAGATTTTGGTTTCCATTATTTTTTTCATACCGAAAGACATAGAAAAACAATATGGTGGCGATAAGGAAAACAAAAGTTGGCTATGAAAACTTTGGGATCTAGTTGGCTTTGAAAATTTTTGTGAAGTCAAATGGATAGCTTTTTGACGACTCTTATGTAGGTAAGCCTACAAACAATAATTCATTACTTCCCAATAATAAAAAAGATTTACTTCCCAATAATAAAAAAGATATGGCTAAAATAAGAAATTTTGATTTATTAGTTTTTTCAGGATATTTCAGCAATGACTGAAAATATAAAAAAAAATCAAAGTTCTTATGAAGCATCAAATTGTGCAACTTTTCTCTAATTTAACCGACCCTGTATCTCTTGCCGTTTCCGAAATCCCCATAATTATGTAGTTACCTACTATATTATCTGGGACACCCGGTATGTATATGGATTATATTAGGTATGATTTTTATTTCCTAAAATCGGGGTGTAAAAAAATATTCAAATGGGAATAAAACAGGAATTTTAAGCAACCTGTATATTATATAATTTTATTTAGGAACATCCCCTGTATATTTATTACTATTATTGGGACATTTCGATTTTTGTTATCGTTTTTTGCCCTCCCCGGATGATTACTGACGTTGCTGCAATGCCGCCGCCGCCATTGTCTTTAAAAAACAAACAGTCAAACAGCTGTTGAAAATTCAAGGTTTAATAGAGACAGACACTGATTTATTATCAAATTGTCTCAGAAGATTCAAAAGCAACGTTGTCAAATTTATAAACGTATAAACTGTTGTTGCAGGGGTTAACTGAGAAAACAAACATAAAATACGGGAACTTGAAGGAAACGCAGGAAATATCTATTTTTACTGTCGCGCAAGTTTACCTTCACGTTATTATTTTTGTAAAAATTTTAACTTGGTAATTTTTTATGCTATCACCCTTTTTGGAATGCAAATGCAAAATAAATGCAAACATCAAAATAATAATTGTGCTATATACAGGCTGTCCCGTAATCCCGTATCGTTATGTTCAAATTTTTTGAGCATATAGTTAGTATAGGCTTAATTTTGAGCCCAAAAAACCCAAAAGTGTGAAGAGGAAAACACGGCTATATTATAGGTATCCCAATTTTTACATTTTTATGTAGATACCCTATTATCCCATTGCATAGAATAATTTTGTACTATCTTTGCTTTTTTTTACTTCACGAAGCATTGATGAGAAATCTCAGATTTTTTATCACCCGTGTATCCTGTATAAACATCATTTATAATACCATAAAAAGTTAAAATAGTGATCTAGAGCCGTTTTCCAATATTCGGAGCCGTTTCCGTTGTACAACACTGCTTTGAACTTCGAAAATTACGATTTTCACTTGTTTATAACTCAAAAACTTCTCAAATTAAACAACTATGATGAAAACCATGCATTATTTTTTCTTCTCAAGGCAATCTAAAAATGCAATAACATTTCCATTAAAAAAAAGCATCACTTTGATTTATGTCACTCTCATATATGGGACATCCTGTATAGTCCAAAATAATTTTGATGGTCACTATAGGTACGACCCCTCGCTGTATAAAACCCGCAGTTTCGAAATCGCGCACGATTCAGGCTACACAGAGTACAGACCGAGGCGGTAGGTATAAGTGGTGGTTCCCCACCCTGTGGGTATAAGATAAGTAATAAGTTCTGAGGTTTATTTCGCGCAAGGTTCTATCAAAAACGTTACTAATTTTTTTGAGAAAAATGTTGAAAAAATGAATTAAACAATAATATCCCTAGCAACAACTTCATTCTAGAAAATATGGCAACATACTTAATCTAATCTAAAGATAAATATAGTAGGATTAACTCTAAAAAGTCAGATGTGACGTCTTACTAACCGTCCGAATTAATATTTTTAATTTCACCAGAAAATGTCAAACAGTTAATTGTCAAGTTGTGAACGAGCGTAATTATTGAAGGAATCATTCAAAAAACATTACGTCAGTTTGAGAGCCACTGACAACTACATAAAATTTATTCACGTAATGACATTCTATCCTCTGTGTTGTGCATTTAATTCTAATTTAAAACCAATGTTGACGTATACTTATTTATGCGGGATGGAGTGTTTAGACAAACTGGACGGTTACTATAAAAACACGTACATGAAACAAAATAAATCGAACTATCAAAAGGATGTGTATTCTTAATCGATACGTATGACTTTTTAGACTTTATTGGACTATACCTAACTGCTCAAATAAGAAAAAAGATTTAATTTAAATGAATCAACAATGAGAGCAAAAACCAATTTAAATATTTAAATTTAAACTCGTTTTTCAGGTAGAAATAAGAATCTTTCCGCTGTCACTCTTTGTTTACTTTTAAATTATTATAATCACATAAAGAGAACAGAGAACTTACTTGGATTATGTACACAACTTCACGAAAAATTGATTAAGATAAAAAATGAAAAAATCTAATTAAACAAGCCAGAACACTTGTTACACGATCACGATACTGATATGAGAGAGAAGAGAGAGAGAAGTGATTTTTTTTCATTAGTGCAAAGCTGCAAAGCAAATAGTACAAGCGATACTGAATACTGAATTCCCTACCTAACCTACGTGCTACGTGAAGGTAAGGTAGGCAACCAACCTTAACTTAATAATAAATAATAATACCAGATTCCCATCGGCAGAGTGCGCTGCACTTCAAGGTGTGTTAAGGAACCTGCATTACCGACACTAACTCTTACTACGCGTCAGTGTCGGTAATACAGGTTTCCTAAAGTGTGTACTACAAAAAAAATATGAAATTTCAACGAATCGCCCAAGCGGCTGGTACTGTGTCAAGTAGCATAGATTAATGCCCGTATTCACAAACGATAATTTCCTAAATAATTACGTAATTATTTAAATGAGTGAGATGGAGATATGCAGTTTTTTTGCAATAGAGTGAGATGGAGAATTGATTACGTAATTATTTAGGAAATTATCGTTTGTGAATACGGGCATTAAAATGGTAGTTATTTAATTGAACGAAACGTCGATACTCTTTTATAAAAAAAAAGTTTAGTCAAAAATTTTTTTTCGTTATTTTACTGCTTGGAACAACTTCTAGTACCGAGCTTCAAGTGCGCACGCGTGGATTCTGAGAAATGTCAGTTATCATTCCTATTCACAGCTTTGCTCTGTTTAACAAATTTAGTTTTTAATTGGTCCACGAGCGGGTATTATGAATTGAACTTATAATTCAATATCAATACCTATGAATAATAACCTTCATAATTCATCCAAAAAGCTCTAGTAATTGGAATATTATTCAATTAAAGTAGAAAAATAACATAACACCCATTTTATAAAATGTGGAAGACTTGCGGAGTGTAGTGAGTGCAGATCCTAGAGAAATCACTACTTAAATCAAACTGCGGTAGTGCTTTGCTTTGGTTTTTGGTTCAATAAAAAAAGTCTTCTCAGTACAGAAGAACCCGTACCTGTCATTGTCATTACTTAAGTCGTTCTTGTCACTCGATATTGTTAGTGTCAAATTGTAGGAAAGTGACACTAGTGAGAGTGACTGTCATAATAGTTTAATAATAAATGGTTATTAATTATTTTTCAAATAATAAGAAAGTATAATTATTATACAATTACCGATCAGATTAATGGGGTAAAGAATTAAAATTAATGCCAAGAAATATTTGGGCTTAAATAGATTCAGTTTCATTGCAACCAAAAATAATAATAATTTCTAAAAACAGTGAATTTCTACCTCATTTCATCAAGTTCTAGTTGTTCATGTATGATAATTTTAGATAGGTACTTCTACCTTTTTATCTTAAGTAGCTATTGATGTAATCAAGATATCAAACAAGAACCTGTTTTAGGTCCGTCTGAGTCATTTGGATTATTATACGGGTATACCCCTCTGAGTCATTTGGATTATTATACCCGATCAGTATTAAGTGACCCCCTTTAGTTTACAATGCCAGTTCCAAACGCTCAAGTTAGCGAAGACAGCCTCAACTCAGGTAATTTCTTCAGACAGTATAAAGATTTGTACAGTTTTCAACACCCAGCTCTCCATCCCAAAATATTTCCTGTACCTTTGAACAGTTTCCGAGTTACTCTGCATCCATGTATTGTAATATAATTATGAAATACGAATAAGATCTTATGATTATGTTCCCCGTTTATTTTTAGTTGATGAAGCCCCGTCCGCTTCGGTCGACAATGTCGCAGATGAGCCCGAAGAGAACCAGCCCACTGAAAACGCACAGCCCACCGTAAATGAGATAGTCATCATCGACCCGGACACTTACGAGCTGGACATGAACCATGGCCGCATCGGTAAAATACAGAACCTGGAGCCGCTGACGCAGATAGAGAAGTTGTATCTCAGGTGGAATTTCATCACGAAAATCGAGAACCTGGAAACGCTGACGACACTGGTGGAACTGGAGCTTTACGATAATCAAATTACCAAAATTGAGAATTTGGACGCTCTGGTTAATCTCGAGTATGTTTTGAAAATTACTGTTTCATAGTTGGTTTCATCATCTCTTCCCTGGCTCTGGTGGATTATAACTTACTCCAGATTTGTAAAAATAATTTACAATACTTGGATACAATAGGATTTTGACTGAATAATAGAGATGAGCAAAAACTGACATAAGTCATTGGTTGTTGTTAGGTTCCCTCTTCTCTGAAATTTCAAGAAAATTGAAAATGAAAAGTTTAATATAAAAGGAAAAGCCATAGAGGTAGTAAATTTCAGGCAAGAGAAAACCCAACTTGGAACTACTGAATCAGGAATAACCCGAACAGTGACATGCACTTTATTGCCCTGAAAACTCGGCAATCATTATGTATAGTTAACAAATTTTATTTTTAATTTTAATCACCAGTCGGATGGCCCTTTATTTATTTGACAACATCTTCTAAATTTTCTTTACCCTTCTTGTATCGTGTGAGCAAATGAAAACATAATTTAGGTAGGCCCTGGAAAAAATTTCATGTCTTAGATTGAATCCTACGATAAAATCACTGTCATTAATTTTAAAAATCTTATTTTTCTTATTTTGTGATTTTGAGTGGTCTGGGGTGCGTTCATGAATTACAGTTTGCATCATACATGAAAAACTCTGGATGCGTTCATAAAATAACCAGTTCGCTTGATTGGATAAAAATCTAGCATCGTTCATAAATTGTCGATGACGACGCTTGAAGTGCACTCAGAGTTTTGAAGAAACACATGGGTAAATCAATTCTGTGCATAATATTAGTAAATTACAAAATTTGTATTAAATTTAAAAAAAGTGTTAATCTGACAGTTATACATAATCTAATACTTTTGAATTATTATTTCCTTTGCTTTCTCGTTCGAATTACGTTTATAAAATGGAACAATATCTCACGATTTCCGGAAAATGTAAGGCATCACTCTGGTTGTTACACATAAACGTCAATTTCGGTTTATGAACGCATTCCACCTTCAGGGCCGTATTTGTGTTTTTTAAACCTAATATCTGGGCTTTTTAAGGTAAGGGTGTGACAAGGCAAGATTCACAGAAAGCACAGCTATTTAGGAGAAGCACAGACATACAAACTTTATGGGAATAGTTTTTCGAAAAAAAAATTGGGCGAGCGACTATCCGCCAAAAATTAATAAACATTATTATTTCCAGAAGAGTTTGCCCTCTTAAAAAATGGCCACCACTAGAGCCACAGATCACAGACCTTACTTTTATCATGAGCATGAGTGCATAGTAGGAAGAAAGTTCCTAAACATCTCTGGATTTATTCCCATTTTCATTGGTTATGTTACTTTATCCTTGTTTGATTTTATTTTTATATCTTGTGGTGGGTTCTTTCTGGTGTATGTTTATATTAAACCCTCAGGTGCAAATACTTAATAAATGACTTTACTATAATTAATAAGATAGATAATTCGATAAGTAATAGGGCCTTAAATAAATACCTACCATTTTACAAAGGGCAAACTGCAGACTAAGGAAAACTATTATTAGATGTTAATCCTTTATTGCTTTGGCTTGAACATGACATTTTCACGGGTTTTACAGTGTCAATAATCCAATAAACTTCACGGTAACTGGAACAATCTCTGAATAATTTATGTCAGCGTTATTCAAGAAATACAAAACTAATTTTAACAACCTGATGCACCTTATTTCAGCAAATGTCAAAATAATTATTATTTGACAATAAAAATTGGAAAACAAGAAGAAGGCAATATCAGAATGAGTTTACGATTTTACAAACCAAAATTTTCATTTTACAGTTTTACAGATCCAATCTAAGACATGAAATTTTTTTCCAAGGCCTACCTAAATTATGTTTTCATTTGCTCACACGATATTTTTAAATTGAAATTTTTAGAATTACACATTAGTCTGACAAGCCATTGATAATTTCACCAAAAATAATATATCACAATATACCGTGTGTCCCCGGATAGGTGAAACGACTCTTATAAAAGACAAAAATTTTTTGATTTCAATTTTAATTTTTTGGGGTTCAGCCCTGCTTGGCTAAAGAATAATTTCTAACAAAATTTAAGTTTTGAAAAATCAAGCATGCCTTGGAAATTTCCAAGAAACCGGTTTTTCTGTTGAGTAAAGTGCCTTTTATATGGCAAAAACGACAAAATGTTATTTGAAAAAGTTGTTCAGAATCAACATTTAAGTCCCTATACCAAATTTCAAAATCATAGATCAACTTAATTTTTTTTCATTTATTTTTATGTTTTATTTCACAAATCAAAGAATTTCATTTTGTAGCAATGACTGCCCTGGAAAAACCAAATTGTATCCATAGCAATATCAATTTGTCAATATTAGTCTTTGTTACAAATGAAATTCTGTGATTTGTGCAATAAACATAAAAGTAAATGTAAAAGATCAAAGTTGGCCTATGACTTTTAAATTTGGTATACGGGCCTAAATGTTGATTCTGAACAACTTTTTCAAATAACATTTCGTCGTTTTTGCCACATAAAAGGCACTTTACTCAACCGAAAAACCGGTTTCTTGGAAATTTCCAAGGCATGCTTCATTTTTCAAAACTTAAATTTTGTTAGAAATTATTCTTTAGCCAAGCAGGGCTGAACCCCAAAAAATTAAAATTAAAATAAAATTTTTTTTGTCTTTTATAAGAGTCGTTTCACCTATCTGGGGACACACGGTATAAAGTAATAAAAATAAATCTGACAATATTGCACATGATGAAAGTTAGTTTAGTTCTGTGAATCTGTCAATTTAGTAAATTTAACTGAATATGAACCGTCATTTTTGGTTAACTTTATGATATTTTAAACTCAATTTTCTCGATATTTTATGTATGGTCTGCATTTTTTTTCAGATACAGTAGAGTCCCGCTAATCTGACAATATTGCACAACATGATGAAAGTTATTTTAGTTCTATGAATCTGTCAATTTAGTAAATTTAACTGAATATGAACCGTCATTTTTGGTTAACTTTATGATATTTTAAACTCAATTTTCTCGATATTTTATGTATGGTCTGCATTTTTTTTCAGATACAGTAGAGTCCCGCTAATCTGAATCATATCAGGCATATAGTTGTTCGGAGTAGGGAATATTCGGACTAGCCCATATCTCATGCACACAATTTTATTAATTTTATGAATATATTTGCATGTAGAGATAGGCTGTTCGGACTACAAGGATTGATCATTACTCAACGTTTTATGTAAAAATTTCTCCAAAACTTGGAGTGAGTTATAATCCACCAGCAGTACCAGCACCAGACTTTCTTGTTACTTTCTTTAGTAAAATATGAATGATGGAAAACGATAAAATGTTACGTTATTTCAACAAATAATGTCAGCAACACACTTTGATTTTCTTTTGGTGTTGCGCTGTTGCCTTTTAATTATCATTTTCCATGATTTCTATTATTCATCAATTTTTGGATAAGTTTTCTCTATGCACCTACATAAGTTTTACACTGGCAATGTAGTTTCATTGCATTAATTCATATTTTCATTACCCCTCCTAATTTGCGACAATAAAAATTATTGTTTATATTTTTTTAGGATATTAGATTTGTCATTTAACAAAATTAAAGAAATCGAAGGCTTGGAAAACCTAACCAATCTGAAGAGACTGTTCCTGTCATCAAACAAAATACACAAAATCAGAAATTTGAATCACCTAGTAAACCTGAACTTACTGGAATTGGGAGACAATAAATTGCGGGTAAAAATAAAAAAAAATTATCAGTAAATAATTGAACCTTTCTACATTTTGGTAATTTCAGGGAATCGATAACTTGGACGGTCTCAGCGAGCTGCAATATTTGTATTTAGGTAAAAACAAAATAACGGAGATCAAGAACATTGACTCGTTGAAGAATCTGACGTGTCTGAGTCTCCAGAGCAACAGGTTGACCAAGATAGAGAACCTGGAAGCTCTGACTAACCTGACGGAACTCTACTTATCCGAAAACGGTATCACGAAAATCGAAAATTTGGACACTTTGGCCAACTTGGAAACTTTGGATCTGGCGAAGAATCAAGTCAAGGTTGTCGAAAATATCGGGCATTTAGCTAAACTGGAAGAGTTATGGGTAAGTTTTTTTCTTTCCTTTTTGCCAGGCAGTGTTTTTAAATTTACTAAACTTGGCCTGATTTGTTCAGATGAACGATAACCAGGTGGCAGACTGGAGCGTCCTGCAGGTGTTGTCCCAGAACAAGGGCCTGGCAACGGTGTACCTGGAGGCGAACCCGGTGGCCTCCGATCCTATGTATCGCCGTAAGTTGAAGCTGATCGCTCCGAGCCTCACGCAAATTGACGCCACGTTATGTAATTGAGTCTAAGGATGAACTCAGGATGCCTGTGTGTTATAATATAATATAATGGTTGTAGATACACATGTTCATGTTTGAGCAACATTTCAATGTTGTTTTTGCACCCCCTTGGTCGTAATTGTGCCTTTCAGGTACCTATTTTAATTTTGTACAGATATTTAACGATAATTTTGTAGATGTAACTGTAAGTGTCGATCAATAGGCTTCCTTCATTTATTAAAATTAGTTGAATAAAATATTGATTTAAATGGTGCATTCCTAGGACAGGATGCGGTATTTATTTGATTAATATTTAATCAACCGTTAATTATTATTAATGATAGAATATCTAATAATCTAATAAATCAAAAAAGCAATGATGTTGATATTTTTGGTTAGTTAAATGCTCTTCATATTTTTATACCTACTGCTTTATTAAAATAAAAACCAAGGAAAATCCTCCACCTCACCATCTTATCACTGTCTGAATGTATTCTTTTATTTGATATTAATAATTATCTCATTAATTTTGATGACCTGTTAGTATTTAACAATAACAGGTTCTGTGAATAGGAAATGTCTACCAGATTAAATAGGCGATTTTAAGAAGTAGTGAATGTATGTATTCAAAATCGTGTATTAAATTATTTTAATTCAACATTTCAGTATTTTTTTAATTATAACCCCAAACTAAAAATATCAGACATTAATGTATAGTTAACTGATGCCGTATTTAAAATTTTTGGGTTAATAAAGCCAACAATTAATTAACAAACTTACCCAGTTGATTTGATGTTGGTTAAATTATAAATGATGCAGGTTCAATTAATTATTGAAAAAGAGTAAGCTATGACAAGTCGTCTATATGTCATATCATATCAAAAGTCAAATCTGACATTGTTTAAATTTAATTTATAATTAAAGCCAAGAAGCTCGCCTATTTAGGGGAAGAAGAAGAATACATTTTTATAATATAATCAATGCATGTATTCAATAAAAATCTCCTGTAATGTCAATTATTATAGCAGAGAAGAAACCAACAATAAAACTTGTTTCTATTCTAGTCAGTTTCAGAATGAAATGACTTATACATACAACCGAGGGGATTCCCAATATTTAAGGGAACCCCCATTTCTAATATTTAAGGGAACCCCCTTGTAATGCACTCTTCTCCAGAGCTCATTATTTTATAATTTTTGTTAAGAGGAGTAGTTTAGAAAATTTTATAATGCATTAAAATTATAAATCAATAAATACAAGATTGGTAAGAAAATTATAAAAAAAGAGATAAAAAAATCATTTTTTTTTATTTAGATTCAATCTCTCTGTAACTCTTCTAGCTTAGCTTTCTATTTAAACCAGTTTTTTTTTAAATAGATAAAATCTTCCTGAATTAGTCTAAAACCCAAACAAAGACCCCATTATTCAACGGACAGCTACAAATATAAAAAGGCGAACCAAAACACTGAATTTCTGAAACCTGAAATTACTTTTTGGCAAGAGCGGATCATAGTTTCAGTTTGGAGAAAACAAGCAAAGGTCAACAAATTTCCTGGCACCTGTTTGTTCTCCAGTGAGTTTAAAAATAGCTTGGCTGGATAATTTCTGGGATTGTAGGCCAGTCCAAATGTTTTTTCCTGTTCATACTGTCCAAGTTAAAAAGATGAGTGATCAACAGTTTGTCTTGCGCTGGCACTACCACGAAACGACCCTATTGCAGAATTTGCCCGCATTGTTGGAAAGCGATATCCTCACCGATGTCACCTTATCCATCGGGGCTCACTTTGTCAAGGCTCACAGGATTGTACTAGCAATGTGCAGTGTGTATTTCCTCCAGATATTTCAAGTAAGTCTACCTCAATATTTTATGGTTATTTCTATTTTCTATCTCGTGACTTGTTAGTATGTACGCGTAGTGGCAGATCTGCAGTTAAAAATAATTCACTACCTGTTCTATTTTAGTCTGACATTTATGAGTCGCCTCTATTATGTCTGGTTAATAGCTAATATGTGTATAAAATTACCAAGACATGTGGATTATATGGGTTGAGGATATCGGTTACATTTTTCAGCTGCCTTGCATAATTAATTACTCTGTCTGATGAACTAGCATATTTTTTCATATAGGTATATGTATCTATTGCTAGGAGAAATGGAATTGTTTATTATTCTCTCGAAAATAACAACATCAGTAAATTTATTACTTTTTAGGTCTTTAAACTTTATGACTCATTTTGATTCATAATAATAATATTATTAATAATGTCTCAGTACACTTTTCTACTTTGAAATTATTATTAAGATGGAACTAAATTTTGAGACATATTTTTAGAATCTAATAATGTACCTATGGGATAAACTTTCAGAAATACTGGAAATTTATTTGAAATTATGAATAAAAAATATTGTAGACTTTTGGCAACTTTAGAGTTAATAATTATTTCCATTTCTCTAAAAATAAGAATTATATTTTTTATTTTATATAAAAATATTTTACTTTATTTTCATTATCTAGATTAATGGTGACATTATGTACTTGAAAGAATTATGAATTTTTTAAGCAATTTATGTCTGTATTCATCAAACTTCAAAATATAACTCTGGGGTTATATTTTGAATTTTCTGACAGCTGATTGGTCTAACGCTCAAACCCTACGAACGCTACGAATTTTAAACCAATCACATGTTCCAGAATATAACCCCAGGGGTTATATTTATTGATGAATACGGGCCTTAATAAGCAATAATATAAAATATAATCATCTATTATTATTGTTGATTTTAAGTTCGCAACAGATAATTCTGGCTAAATATATAAGTGGTTGAAGGCCATTAAAATATCTCTCAAAAAGGGAATGTCATAATTTCTGAGAAATTTAGAATGCCAAATTGTCACAAGTCAAAGCCTCGATTATGTCAAAATTGATTCGAATTATTTTAAACAAGGGTCATGTATTTTTCAAGTCAACAATAATAATAATTAATAATAAATCAATATCCTTTGGATTTAATTTTGCAATAGTACTTACAATAGTTGAAATTTGAAGTTCACGTTGTGAATGTGGTTCTGAAGTTGACTCATTCAGGACAAGTTTACAGTGAAAATGGCAACACTGAAATTGTCAAATGCTTGATTATTTAGAACTATTGCCATTAGCCCCGCTCACTGACAGTGCCTATAGGAAAGTGAAAAGTCATTGTGTGCCTTTTCAATAAAAAAATTCTGGTTAAATGCACAATTGTGCAAAGGCCATTAAATAATTTCTGAGAATTTTAAAATATTGTCAAATTATCGAAAGTGATTAATTGATTATGTAAAAATTATATCACTTTATTTTGGATAAATTATTTTTCTTGATAAAGGTTGTTTTGTATTTTTTATTTGTGTTGTATAAGTGATTTTTTAGTATTCTACTTCTGTTAAAATCATCTATCCTTGGAAGCATCTTCTTGATGATCTCTCCTATTACAGGTTACCTCCTGTCACCCAACTTTAGCTTTTTCTTATACTTATTGGCCTCATTACAAAATTGAATGTCAACATTCAACCCCAACTTAATTCTATAACAACCACCACAACCTAATTCTGTAACAACCACCACCACCACCACCCATCAAGTTTGATTTTTTTATTTTTTCAGGAGATGGGGGGTTCACAAAATCCTGTAATAGTTCTGCACAATGTCAGCGTTGAAGACATGAAAGCAGTTCTGTCTTTTATTTACAAGGGACAGTGCATAGTTACACGAGAACAACTGCCGAGTCTGCTTTCTGTGGCCAGATTACTCAAAATACAAGGACTGTGTGATATGACGGTACGATTAATATTTGACATGTACTCAATGATTGTTAATTTATGTATTGGTCGTTTAAACCAAGAGAGGGATAGTTTTCAATTATTGTTAAATCAATAAAGAGCAAAAAATATTATTATTATTGTTAGAAATTCGAAATAGTATCATCAAAGTAAATAAAATTAAACTGTTACAGGTACCTGAAAAAGTAACTAGTGATTCCAGTAACGACGACAAGCTCCACAAAGAAGCTTCCGACGAAAATATACAGGCAGATCTGTACGATTTGAGCAAGAAATGTGATACCGAAACTGACCAAGACATAATATACGATTACACGATCAAGAATAAACCCCGAGATCGTGAGAACAACGAAAAGAACAAACAGGTTTCAAACGGCAGTAAAAACGGGAACACGAAACGAGACCGAGACCACAATGCGAGTTACGTCAACTGGGACAATCCGACAGGTAAGAAAACGACATCGGCCCGTAAAACGTCTCTCAAGGGAACCGTTTTAGATTCGCCGACAACCGATCAAAACTTCAACACGACGCAAGCGACGAAAAAGACACACAAGGACGCCCCGGAGACTTGCAAATGTTTTCTGTGCGGAAAATATTTGAGCAATCAGTACAACCTCCGAGTGCACATGGAGACACACGAGGAGGCCTACCACGCCTGCCAGTCGTGTCCGCACGTGTCGCGGAGTCGAGACGCGCTGCGAAAACACGTGTCCTATCGACACCCCGAAGAGTACCACACGAGGAAACGAAAGAAAACCGACGGGTCGACTTGAGAGCTACGCCCGTGTAAAAATGTACATAAAATTATTATTGTTGTTCTTGTTGATTGATTTATCATTGAATTGAATTGAATTATTGAATCTCCTGGAATGAAATGTTGACGATTTTTGAAGAATTTTTTAGTTGAAATTGTAAATTCTAGCTTTTATGAATTGTATGTACCTAATACCTACCTACCTACCACCATTTCTTTGAATAGATGAAGTTTTATTTGAATACAATTCATATGTTGGTACCGGCACCCATTAGAATAGCTTTTTAATATCTTAAAAGATATACAAAACAAGAGATGAAAACCAGAATAGGATTCCTCATTTTAGCCCTATCTTTTTTATTGCTGAAAATAAATAAATAATTTTATTGCAGGTTAACATAATATTGTCAAAAGCACTTTGGCCAACTTATGTTTTTCTTATGACGGCTATATTGTTTTTCATGTCTGGGGATCTAGTTGGCTTCGAGAATTTTTTAAATGTCAATGCAGGATGATGGGAAATTATAGTCAGTCTTTATAGTGTGATTTTCATGAGGATAGCCTTTTTGTTTTGATTCCTGAAAGCTCAGAGTAGTGGAATAGATATGGATAACATAAGGTCGATTTTTACATGAGTTGTTAATTCAAGTCAGATTTCCAGGACCTATGGGGTTTTTGTACGGAGGGAACTGTGGGATCATGTCTTAGCTTAGAGTCACTAGAAAGATACCAAATCTTTCTCAAATTTAACTTCTTTTTTAAATATAATTTACACCTTTTATGAAAGAATATGGCAATGTTAATTTGTTGTAGCATAATGGAGAGAGAAGGTAAGGGCAGTTCTTCCCATGTTTCTAGAGATTTTTTCCATAATAATTTCCTTGCCAAAAACTTACCCTTCCACAAATCTCCTCCTCACTTCATCCATCATCAAAATTACCTGACCTCGACCTTGAAAAACATGAAAATCACTTGCTTGTTTGTAAAAAAAAAATTATATGCGAATGAGAGAAGTTCCAGAAGGAACAAATTTTGATATAAATTCTGCTCTGCAGATGTGAACAGATTAAAAGCAAAACTAGGAAAAATTTAATCTTTAACATAAAACAAAACAGGGCATCCGATTAAAACAAAAAACTCAAATGACAAAACTATATTTATGAATAAATAATTATAAAACTGATATTTGATAAAGTGCTAAATAGAAACTTATAACACTCCTAAATAAACTATAAATATAAATAGCAAATAAAACAAATAATAATAATTACTGGAAGGTCTTGCTTAGATAAGTAAATGAACCGTCTAAGTAGGTACTGACTGATGTAATCGAACAATCATTCCAACAACCCTCTTTAGGTATATAATTTGGCAGACTGTTAGAGCGAATGACACCGAACTGAAAATGCAACAACGTCTATTTGTTCCTGGTTAATAATAGTAATAATAATAATTCTTATTTAAAATAAAAACATAATTTTTGGAAAATAATAATAACACCTAATATAAATGCTTTAGTAAAAATTACAGCGCAAGTCCAAAATACCTTATGTTGAACATTTCAAATAACTTCTCAGGTTGAACTTGTAGTACGAAAATAAATCTCTAGAAAGGTGTTATAGTCCATAGTTTTGTATTGCAGTCTTGACCCACTGACACGAGAGTAGAGTTGTCTACCCAAGTCAGTTTCGTAATTTGACTTTGGGGGTGAGCGTCTGAAAAAATCAACAACAATTTCATCTCAATCGAACATCATCCAATCAAGGAAACTAATCACAGAATTTTACACGACAATGTTACTCTAATGGTAATGATTGAACCAGTGCTACAATTTCGGCATGTTATGAATGTAGAAATAAAGGAGGGTAAGATGAATGAAAGAATAGGAGGTAAGAGAGTAGGAGAGAGAAAATGAAAAGGTAAGGAAAGGGAGTGTTAGGCAGAGAGATAATTATTGCAAATGAAAAAGTTACATGAAGAGAGGAAGACAGAGAGGTAGGTTGTGAAGAGATAGGAGGAACGTGAAGTAAGAGAGTAGGGGAGAGAGAAAGAAGGGGTGAATAATGAGAGGAATTTGGGGAAGGAGAGCTTTAAATGGAAAAGTTACATGAAGAGAGAACAATGAAGAGGTAAGCCGTACAGAGAGAAAGAAGAGGTGAGTAAGGGGAGAAAGTTGCGGTAAGGAGAGAGTTTTGAATGAAACAGTTATATGAAGAGAGGAAGTCAAATAAGAGTAGAGAGGTTCTGAAGAGAGACAGAGAAAAAGAGAAGGAATGGGATGTTAGAGAATTGGGGAGAGAGAGAGAGAAGGAATGGGAGGTTAGAAAGTTGGGGACCGAGAGAAAGAATGGGAGATAAGAGAGAAAGACAAGAAGATGAAGAAATAGGTTGCAGAGGGAGCAAGAAGGGGTGAGTAAGGGTAGAAAGTTGGGGTAAGGAGAGAGTTTTGAATGAAACAGTTATATGAAGAGAGGAAGTCAAATAAGAGTAGAGAGGTTCTGAAGAGAGACAGAGAAAAAGTGAAGGAATGGGATGTTAGAGAGTTGGGGAGAGAGAGAGAGAAGGAATGGGAGGTTAGAAAGTTGGGGACCGAGAGAAAGAATGGGAGACAAGAGAGAAAGACAAGAAGATGAAGAATTAGGTTGCAGAGAGAGCAAGAAGGGGTGAGTAAGGGTAGAAAGTTGGGGTAAGGAGAGAGTTTTGAATGAAACAGTTATATGAAGAGAGGAAGTCAAATAAGAGTAGAGAGGTTCTGAAGAGAGACAGAGAAAAACAGAATGAGAAGGAATGGGATGTTGGAGTTGGGAAGAGAGAGAGAGAAGGAATGGGAGGTTAGAAAGTTGGGGACCGAGAGAAAGAATGGGAGATAAGAGAGAAAGACAAGAAGATGAAAAATTAGGTTGCAGAGAGAGAAAGTTGGGGAGAGTTTTGAATGAAAAAGTTATATGAAGAGAGAAAGTTAAATACGAGTAGATAGGTGTGGAGAGAGAAAGAGAGAGAATGTGAGGTAACGGAGTTGGGCGGAGAGAGAGACAAGAAGATGAACAATTAGGTTGTCTAATAAAGAAAGATGAGAGTTGATGATTGATAGAGAATGGGTCGAGGAAAGAAGAGACATGTTGGAAGGGGGGATGGAAAGAAGAATCCCAAAGCAACTAATCCCTAAGAAGGCTGCAGTTCCCTTTCTTTGAAGCTCTCAGTTAAATTATTAATAATCCAAGATAAAATTAAAGCATTAATTTCTTAGTTCTTTGCTGAAAACAAAAAGAACATAAAAAAATAAAATGGATAAATGAACTTACTTTTGATGATAATGTGTTTGGCGGGTTTCTCTACGTGCCAAACGATAATGTTGGTGTCTAAACTACCGCTGGCCACGAGAAGGGAATCAGGAGACCAGGCAACGGAGTTGACCCGAGCGTTGTGGAATCCCCATTCTTGTTTATTGGCATGCTGGAAAATTCAACAGAATTATTATTAAACTCTGTGGTTATTTAATCAGTTAAAGATAATCAATAATTCTAATGTCTTGAGAGACCTGGTTAGGAATATTAATTTATTTTTAATTTACAATAATTATTTTCATAGAAGACGTTCACTGCTGAGGAGGTGACTTACTGAACTGTAATCATTTTTTCTTCATGTAGAGTGAATTTCTGTTGGAGTCAAAGTACATTAGAAAAGGATCTTACAAAAATTGGTAAGGTGCTAGAGTACCTAATAATAAAAATTCACTTCGGCAGTGAACCTCTTAGATTTTGATTACATTTTATACTTACCAACAGCTAAGTCCCAAAGTGAGCAAAGAAGAAAACGCAAAACTTATTAAAAAATTCAACACAAAGAGAAAAAGAATAAATCTCAATAAAAACAAAACAAAAAGTATTTATTTGAATGACTACACTGACGAATTTTCTTTATATCACAGTCAACCTATTCAACTTGTAAAGAAAGTACAGTGAAAACCGATTATAACGACATCGTTTAGTACGACGTTCTGGATATAACGACCAAATGTTGAAGTCCCAGTTTAGTCTCATAAAAATCACCTTACATAGAAACCGTTTAGTACGACATCGCTTATTGCGACGTATCGGTAATAGCGACGTAGTGATCTTGGATTTTTCACGGAATCGTGTCGGTTATAACGACCGACGGATGTTTATGCTGTAAATTCTGAATTTCACGCTTCCCGTCGTCGGGCGAGGGCCTGTTTTTATTTGGTTTTTTATTGCGTGATCGGACAATGGAGGTGATTTAGGTATTTCTCCGAATAGGATGGTTCAGGAGCGAACTGAGGCTTATAAAATACATACATACTAAAAACCTATGTATCTCAGAACATAATAAAAAATTAAAATTGTACATACCCACCTGTATCCTCAAAAATTAATAAATTTTTGGTAGATAAATATGTATTTGAAAATTGTGATGCCTTTATATACGTATTATTTATTTAAACCTCAATCCTTTGAATTTACATACATAATATCATGTAGTATGTGGTATGTGGTGTCAGTTAGTAAAAAATGCATTTAATTGCCTATAACGACCGCATATTGATGGTCCCCTCAATGTCATTATATCCGGTTTTCACTGTATTAACAATAAAAAGTTCCAGAAAATTGCACCTCAAAAGTTAAAAAAAAAATGCAGAAAAAGTCAAAACCTTTTCTAATAACAAAAAAATTAAAAATATACAAACATGAACATTACCTCATAGTCAGGCAGAGCGTACAGCACGACTTTCCTATTGGCATCGCAGGCGACCAAATATTTATCGTCCGGCGAATAGGCGACATCGGTGATGGGTCCGTGATGGCTGAGCTCCTTCACGGGGCTCAAAGAAGTGCCCTGCAGCTCGTAAATGTGCACCTTCTGATCCCCTCCACCCACGGCGACGTGGCTCTGCGAGACGCTGACGGAAGACGGCTCGTAATCCACTTTGAGCACGCCCACCTTTTTGTTGTCCTGAATGACGGATATCTCGTTCACACTCGCCGTCACCACTATATTCTGTTCCTTCAGGATATCCATGCCGCGCGGCTGGGAACCCAGTTTCACGTCTTCCTTTTTATATGTGTTGCCTGAAAATGAAGTTTCGATTATTATCATTTGAATTCGTTCCATTCATTCGTAGAAGTGCAATCACCTTCAATGTCGATCTGTTTCAAAGAATCATCGATCCCGCAAGTGTAAAGAGTACCATCATGAGCTTTCATCCCGTTTATCTGGTTACCGTGCCCGGCACCTTCGACCCTGTCGTTTTCTCCCGTTTCCACGTTCCACTTGGTGACGTAACCGTCGTGGGACCCGGTGAATATCGTGCCGCGATCCTCGCTCAGAGCGAGCACCGTTATCGGCTTGTTGTGGCCTTTGACTATCCGTAACGGCTTGGACGGGTCGTTAATGTCTAAGTAATTGATGAAACCGGAGAGCGAGACAGAGAGCAAATGTTCTTTTTGCCACAAACATGAAACCTGCAACAAAATCATAAACACAATAAGCCAACCTCGTCGGAATATTCTTAATCAAACGGATACCTGTTGATCTTCGACGGTGTTCCCGAGCACAAACTCAGAAACAACTTGTCTAGTTTCGACGTCCCATAATTTAGCGGTCTTATCACCGCTAGTGGTGAGCAATTGTTTGTTATCCGGACTCCAGGCGACACCGTAAACGCCGCCGGCGTGAGCGGGGCTACCAACTTCACCGACTAAATCGGAAGACGTGCCATCGTAAAGATAAACTTTCCCATCGAAACCGGCCGAAGCAAACAGTTTACCATCGGGAGAGTAACGGACAGCTTGAACGAACCTGGTATGGTCCTGGAATCGATAATATCAAATAAATCAGCTCCCTCTGCTCAAACAGAGATTGTCATCTCTTACCTGCTTGGTCATCTTGAACTTGAACGGGGGCCCCTCGAAAACGGCGATAGTGTTATCCTCGGACCCGGTGATCAGTCTGAAGGGTCTGGTGGGTCTGAAATCGCACGAGTTGATCGGCTTCGATTGGCCGGAGATTTCACCGACGGAGGTGCCTGTGTCCGACATGAAAACATGACCGAACCGCTCGCGTCCTTCACCCACGACGACCATGCGCTGGTTGTCGGGCGACCAGGAGATGTCCTTGATGGGGCCCCCGATCGGATGGAACTCGTTCTTCAGGATGTGCTCCGGGTTTACGGTGTCCCAGATACGCACTTTTCCTGACTGATCTGAAAGCGTTATTTGTTTATTAAATTATGATTTGTGGGTGTTTAGTAATAACGAACCTCCGGATGCTATGTAGAAACCGCTCGGGGAATATTTAGCGACATTAACTTGACATGAATGTTCGGTGTATATGTCTGATATCGCTGGGTTCTAGAAATAAACGTTTCGTTAGGTAATTATTTGTTTTTGTGTTGAGTAAATAAATAATCGAGTCCACAAGTTACATGAGATATAAATAAAGGGATTTCAGAGACTGAATGAAACAAATTAAGATCAGTGTCTAATATGTTGTTCAATTTAGGTCTTACTTAGTAGGTGACCTAAAATCTTGACAATATGATCGCTCAAGCATGGCCAGATGAAAGATGAGATGGTAATACCACCAGCACCACCACCCATAAGATGAGTAATAGCATTATGGCAATTTTGTGGGGGTATACATTAATATATTTACCGTAATATCTCTAATGATAACAGAATTTCCGTTGGTGTAAAGGAAGTTCTTTCCCTTAGGATCTCCACCCAAGACGAGCGGTTGGCCTCTCTGAGTTCGAGGAAGAGTGGCAAAAATATTCCCTGAAAATGTGGATGTTATTAAAATCTTTGCGCACTTAAATAATTATAAATATCAGGTAAAATGGGAATAATGAGAGGACTTACTTTTATTGTATGACATTTTTCGAAACCGCCGGAAGTGGGAAAATTACCTAAAAGTTGCAGTAAAAAAAATTAAATTCGTGAGGTTTAAAAATAACTCCACCGACCCAAAAGTGTGTATTTTGTAATATTAGTTAATTTTAAGTGTTACTGTTACTTGGTTCCTCAAATATAAAATTTGTTAATTTTCCGGCTACGGTTATGTTTACCATATATGGTAAGAAACCGATCCCACTTGCCTACGTCAAAAAAACAATATACCACTCCTCTGATTGGAGCACTAGCATCAATGTTGCCAAGTTAACGCCTAAACACTAGAAAGAAAATCACTAAGATTTATTAAAATGTAACAATAATAAATTAATAAATATCGCTAACGCTAACGCTACTAAAACTCAACTAGTTCAAAATTCCATTTTGTATTTTTAATTTATTAGAAGAATAGTACATATTAGATTTTACTGTATAATTTCTTAAATACTATTTTAAAACTATACACTAGGTATATATAATTATCTTATATGCCGGCAACAGGGCTAATTGAAACTGACACGACTGTCTATACATCAATCAAGTCTTCTTTTTTTTTTAGTTACGAGCCGTGACGGTTCTAGCATTTAGTCATCATTACTTCTCTCAGTCGAGTTTCTTGTTCTTGATTAATAAATCATGAGTTCATGACCGATTAAATAGTCGATTTCAGCAACAATTAATTAGTCTTTGTCTGTACCTTCTTTATAATAATAATACAGGTACCTTAATAATGATAATAGTGGCCTTGGCCAAGGTGTGTTAATGTTACCCTTATTATTGTCAAGAAATTTAAACTCTGGCTGGGACAAGAAGTTATGTTTTCTCATCAGCGTTCTTTCGAATATTTAAGAGGAAAAAAAAAACAAACATAACAAAGTATTAGTAAAATTTTATTAATAGGGACAACTAAGTTTTACACCCTCGAAACAAGCTCGCATCCAAATCCCAACCGCATGAGCCCCCGAATCTGGATGATTACTTCCGGGCAATTTAGTTTTTCGGGCAACATCTTCGGCAGCAGTCACGCCCATCGAAAAAGCATCCAAAAAATGCTCTGCGCTCTCTAAATTGTCTCTGACGGTTCTTGCACACATTTCCAACGAATCGTACATGGTCAGATCACCGAAATCAACATTACCATACCTATAAAAATAAAAAATTAGTGGAACACATAAAAGTGAAATCCTAAAACCGGCCTTTTTAAGGAGTGATTTGCAGCTATTAAAGTATCCAACCAAGTTTTATGGGTTATAATTTCGTTCTCTGGTAAATCGGAAAAATAATTTGATGCGGACTGGAATAAAATGCTATAAATACAACTGAGCGTTCCGCCGATGGAGGTTTCTATTAAAACGCTGAGATGATCAAAGAGGGTAGCAGGATAATCCACTAACAGTTCTTTAGCAGTTAATTTATTGAGAATTAACTCACAGACTTTTTTCAATCGAGTTCCGGTGTCTCCATCTCCGTGTTCAGAATCAATTATGTTGAGTTGCCTTTCACAGGATATAACAGCATCACATATAAACTGAAGACATAGTCTTAAAATATTTATATCAACGTTTCCTAATTTTGGACCTTTGGGTTGCGATTGGTATTTACAAATTTTCTTTTTCAACCTCCCAGAAATCTGGTTATTCAAGCTAATGTCTGAAAATTGATTTACATTCGTCCAAGCTATAATAAAAATGGATATCAAGCCTCATTTTGGTGAAAAGTAATTTCATAATTTATTTACCAGAAACATTACAAGGGGCGTCCAGGTACTCCAGAATATTTGAATCTGATATCCTCATTATTGTGACAATTATTCCCGTTAATGAAGGGGATGTAAGAAAGCTTCCAACATATATTCTGTTAATCTTATGGCCGCGTCCGAGTAATTTTTCCACGACTTCGTTAACAAATGTAAATTCCTCCAGCTTCGATAATCCGCCGATATTATTAATTAACACGACAAACGATAATTGACTATCCGTTTGCAGTACTTCCTTGATTAAACGAAATTCCTGGATAATTATTTTCGAGACCTCTTGCAATGACGATATTTTAATTTTCTTGACGGGCGGTTCTTCGTTCAAACCGATCCCCACTGCAATCTCATTATCATCTATTTGTCTCTTGCAGTTACACTGATCAAGGCTCTGAGAGAAGGTTTTAAAACCGACCGCTATACTGCGTGTTCTTTTCTCAACCTCCGAACAGTAAGTGAATATTTCATCTAAACTACATCCCTGTTCGGCCATAGCACCGGCTACTTTAATAATGAGCACGATCCCGCTCAAGCCCCTTTTCCTAGTTTTGGATACCATCGTGTTATTGAAATCGTCGGCCACCGGCAGCAGCTTAACCCTTATACTCTCCTTCAGGGCTCTTTCGATGGCGAGTCCAAAGCTTAATAAATTGCCGCTGTTCCCATGAGCGATTATCAAAACACCGCTAACGTGGTTCGAGCTCAGTTCACGGATCGTCCTGAGGATGTCTTTCGGTGTGGGGGATGTAAAACGATTTCCTGCAAGTGAGGGTGTGTTAGTTAAGACGCTCAATTGTAAAAGGCAAACGAACCGTGAACGGCTGCTGTTAGCATTCCTTTACCGACGAAACCGGCATAGGCAGGTTCGTTACCGGAACAGCCTCCGGATATTATCCTGACGTTCTTTATTTCCTTGTAGTCTTCTCGTAACACTACATTGCCATAGTCAGCTATTTTTATCGACTGATTGTAAACTGCCAGTCCTTTTAAGTATTCCTCTACAGTTGGTTTTGATTCAGAAAAGGGGGTAGCGACGGGTTCAGAAAAATTGGATTTCGGTTCTGTACCGCTTGTCATTTTACTTCGACAACCTTATCAACTTATTAAAGAATAATAATTAAATAATTTAATAAAATTATAAATATTTAAGTATAAATAATAATTGATAATTTTGAATTTTGAAAAATTGCAGTTACATAACCTAACAAGTATGTCTCGGGTTCTTCTTCTTTCTTTTTCATCTTGTGTGAGAAATCATGGCCTCGCTATAACAATAACTTTCAACTTGGCCAGTTTAGCAATAATAAAAAAAAAATTGTCTTTTAAATTGATTTAGTTAATATTTTGTTAAAATGAATAATTCTCATATCATTTTAAACTCAATTTTGATTATTGTTGTTGTTGTTATTATGCTATTGATAAAGATATAATTTTTTTGAATTTGTTAACATAAAAATATTTTTCAGCTCTTATACGCAGATGAATACACACGTGTAACGTGAACATGTCATCTGATTTATCATACATACCTACAGTAGGTCAGTCGATTAGTCCATAATAAATAACTCTAGATTATTCTCAATGAACTCAAGTTCAATTCAAGAGCTCCGCAGTTCTGCGCATGAATCAGTGTTATAGTAAATATGTCCCAGATGAATTTATAGGTATAAATAAATGACACAAAATTTTCGAGTTTAAATTTGACCATTTGGGATCCAGGTTACCTTAATTAGATAATAAATTTCACCATATTTTTATGTGTAATAAATCAAGCATGCCTTATTGACAGGAGCGTTTTTTCTTTTGTTTTCCTGTGTAAGGAAAGTATCTCTTCAGCACGAAATATCGAAAATTTTTATAAAAAACCTTGCTCAGAATGCAAAATTATGTATGAATGCATGACGAATTTCACAATCATCACCGAACTTTTTTTTATTTGTGTTTCAGAAAAACCAGGAAAGAGCATTTTAATATTTTGTACAGGGTTTTGAATACATTTATTGGAAAAAATTGTTTCGGAAAGGTAACATTTGAAGACCAAATTTTAATAGAAAATATGGTAAAATTTCTTATCTTATCAAGCAGGTCTGGACCCCCCAATGGTCAAATTTCAATTGTAAATAGGAAAATAGGTAATTTGTAATGTAAAATTAAAAAAGAAAATGAAAAAAGTTGTGACTGAACAGCTCAGAATAGGGAGTCTTCTAAGTAAAAAAAGAAGATTGTTTGAAAGGGAGTGGGGGAATGTCAAGCTAAAATTTTTAGGTTATCTTTAAAACTTGTAACTTGCACTATTTCTTGTTGCTAATAATAAAGTCGTTATAACTTGTGTTTGATGATATTTTTCAGGTGTATTGCGATTATGAGAGAAAATTAGACACCAACAATACCATCATACTGTGACGTAAAATAAGAAATAAACTGATATGGAAGTCCATTTCGAATTACTTCGAAAAGAATACATTGTAAGTTGCCCTCCACTCTAAATTCATGGTTTATTTTTATTTTGTATATTAATTATGTGAAATATTTATAATCTAATTAAATTTAAGGATGTTCTACAACAATGTCTCAGAGCAAAAAACATAAATCTACTCGAATCAAAAAAGAAACAGTTCGGTAAAACCGATTTAGACTTGAAAGCGCCTCTGGATCAAGCATTCAGGGACGTCCTGTTGGACCTGATCGACAAAGAAGAACCGGTCAGAGAACTACAAGCGCTGATTGAATTATGCATCCGAACATGCCGGGAAGGTTACAGCAGCCCCACAGTGCCAGTCATTCTTCTAGGAGACATATTCGAAGCTCTCACGCTAGACGTGTGCCAGGAGATGTTCGTTTTTGTTGAAGACAACGTCAATATCTGGAAAGAAGACCTATTTTTCAGCGGCTGCAAGAACAATCTGCTTCGTCTCTGTAACGACTTGCTCAGGAGGCTTTCCAGGTCAACAGCGACCGTGTTCTGCGGTCGAATATTACTCTTCCTGGCAAAGTTTTTCCCGTTTTCCGAGAGATCCGGCTTGAATATCGTCAGCGAGTTCAATTTAGAAAACGTAACCGAGTACGGTTCTGATGCCTCGCAAGATATCGTCAAGGAAATCGAAATACCCGATTCCAAGAAGAATATCGTTATCGATTTTACCTTGTATTGCAAGTTCTGGTCTCTACAGGATTTTTTCAGGAATCCCAATCAATGCTACAATAAAGCGCAATGGAAATTATTCTGTAACGTAAGTGATAATAATAATAATAATTTAATAAAATTATTATTTTATTAAATAATGAAATAATTTTGAGTGGTGATTTTATTTTTATTGTTGCAGCACGCTTCAACTATATTCAGCACCTTTCAAGGATTGAAGCTGGACTGCGTCGCAAAGAATCTTAATATGGGCGGTCGTGAATCGACTATGTATTTCTCAAAGTATTTAACCAGCCAGAAGTTGTTGGATCTTCAGCTGTACGATGTCAATTTTCGTCGTTTCGTGTTACTGCAGTTTCTTATCTTATTCCAGTACTTGACCTCTGCTGTCAAATTCAAATCGTAAGTTTTATTTTTAACAGCTCATGGGTCTATTAGGTGGATTACAATACAACTCACTCCAAATTTTGAGTAAATTATTTAACAGTGTGTCTACAGTGTGTACAATGATTTTGAAATTTGGTATTGAGGCCTAAATGTTGATTCTAAACAAATTTTTCAAAAAACGTTTTGTCATATTGACTACACAAAAGGCCAGAAAAAATCTAAAAGAATAATCTTAATCTTGAAACAAAAATCTCCAGAAAAAAGGAGATTTTGAAAATTTCCCATGGCACACTTGATTTTTCAAAACTAAAATTACGTTAGAAATTACAAATTAGTCTTCACCCAAGCAGAAATTTTTTTTTGTCTTTAATAAGTCATTTCACCTATCCACTGTGGAAAACCCTGTATGGAAATTTTCCCAAAATTCGAAGTGCTTTATAAATTATAATCCATCAGAGTCCAGCTTGATTATGACAGGTATTGATTCTCATAACTTTCATTATTAGAGAGAGTTTCGAATTGAAGGAGGATCAAAAGGAATGGATCAATGTAACGACGCAAAAAATTAATAAATTATTAAGCGATACTCCACCCGACGGTGTTAAATTTGCCGAAATCGTTGGGAACATATTGAGCAGGGAAGAACACTGGAATGCGTGGAAAAATGATGGATGTCCTGGTAAATTTCCTCATAATAATAATGACAAGTGAGAAAAACTATTGACCATTTTTGTTCTAGAATTTAAGAAAGTGTCTTCTTCAAATGAAGTTTCGGAAAAGTCCAGTCAAAAAGTTTTTATAGGAGATTTAATAAAAAATGCTTCAAAGGATGGTAAATACTACATGGGAAAGTAAGTTATTTATTTTATTATTAACCAATTAACTCAAAACTTACGTAAATTTTTCAGTGCGGAATTAACTAAACTATGGAACTACTGCCCGGATAATTTAGAAGCGTGCAAAGGAAAAGATCGCGATTTCCTGCCTTCGGTCGAAGCGTACTTCTCGGAGGCGATTAATCAGCTAGAATCGACATCGTCGAGTCAATTGAAAGACGAAGACAATATATTCAAAGACAGCAATTTTGGATGGAGAGCTCTAAGATTACTGTCCAGACGTAGTCCCCATTTCTTCATGTACACCAACACCATACTAAGTCCGATGTCTTCTTATTTAGAAGCGATGGTCAAGAGGTTGTCGCACGATCGACCCGGAAGGGTACAGGAGCAGCACCAGGAGACTCAGAACGATGCCGATTTAGAAGAGAACTTTTTCAAGGAAACCGAGGAGGAGCAGAACAATGTCGAGATGAAGACTACGGAAAGCGAGGAGTTTGCCGACGATAATCATCCCAGGGCCCAGATTAAAAATATCTCGATGTCGCAGGTGCAAGTTTTCAGCGAAAAAATTGCTAGCGATTGGAAAAAACTCGCTATAAAATTAGGATTCAAAGCGGATGAAATCGAGTTTTTTGAAACTGAAAATCCAAACGACATAGTAGCTCAAGCGAAACATATGTTGAGACTGTGGCTAGAAGACGACGAAGACGCTACGTTAGAAAATTTCTTATACATTTTAGAAGGTTTGGAAATGGAGGAAGCGGCCGAAGCGGTGAGGAACGAAATAGGAACAACTGTCGAATAAAACCAATTATTGTACAGATTCAAATTAATTTTTTATTTTTCTTGCTCTTTGATTTAGTTTTAATATTAAGTTTCCTTTTCTTGTGTAATGCTTCATGGTCGACGGAGGGACATTCTCGCTTCTTGTGTCCGGGTCGCTTGCAGTGGAAACATTCCTGTAAATGTAAATATTTTTTTGAGTACAAATTCAATCAGTTTGTGTAACTTTTTACCTTAATAAATGCCAGTTCTCCACATTTGTGATCAATCTGAGCGCACCTGTTACACTCTTTACAATGTATCCACGTTGGTTTAACGCATCTTTTACAAATGTTGCAGTGCACGTAAGTTCGTCCGTCTTTCGAAGTACATTCTTTGCATTTCTTACAATGTTTGTTCTCTTCGGAAACCCATCGTTTGCACGTTTCACAGAATCGATATCCTTCTTCTTCCGGAAGAACTATTAAACTACAATGTGAACATATAAAGTACATCCTCAACGAAAATATTGGTTATAAAAAGTTAAAAACCTTCCATACCTTGGATTCACATTAGTAAAAATCCGAACAGGTGAGCCTTGCTTTCGGCCTTTCGGTCCGTCTTTAAATAACGGATGATTATTGTAATCGACCTTATAATCGAGCATTGTATATCCGGGCAAATGATTATTTATTTGCGGTTCCATGAAATAAGGATACATCAGAAAGACTGGTAAATCACTGGATGTACCTTTTGCGTTCTGCGACTGGAATTCCTTGTTTATCAACTTGAGAGTTTGTGAAATTAATTCCACTCTTCCTCCAAATGGTGGGTCTATCAGTATAACCGTTTCAGTTTCACTAAAACATTTAATTAAAACAAACCGAATTAATCGACGATAATGACTCACCTTGAACCTTCCAAGAAACTACGGAACACATCTCTTGCATCCGAGAAAAAAAAATGGTGATTGAACATGTTATACCAGCAAAACTGCAGAGGTCCATAGAAATTATGAAATCTGCTATCGATGTCGAGCAATAAAGTGTTCATTTGCGGACAAGTATCGAGAATATATTCATGAACTTTTGGTGAACCCATGCAAATTACATTCCTAAACAAAAAGAGAGCAAAAATTGATCAAACACGTAATAAATCTCATTAACCCTACACTTACTTATAATTCAGTTTGTCAAAAAAGTTAACAATAGTTTCAACGGTTGATTTACTAAACAGGAACTGCGCTTCTTTTTTTGTGTCTTCTAAAGGTGGCAGTATTTCACAAGGATGCGACAACTGATAGTCCGAAATGTTGGTAAGTAATTCGTGATCTTTGTGCTCTCCTTTCAACCGTTTTGACTGGAACTGCGAGCAAGAAAGACAGAAAACTCTCTGGCTTGGAGACAATGAGTTAATCTGAAACCGATATCCTGACAGTAGTTAATGAATACATTAAATGCAAATCTTAAACCAACCTCGTTGAACACCAAGTAAAGTTTTCTAGGGTTGATGGTCCCTAAAAATGCTTTCTTTTCACGTTCCCAGATTTGATTCTTCGTTTTCATTACTTTGCTCAATTCGTCCGCCCAGACGAAAAATTTGCAGAGTTTTCTATCTCGACAAGCAGCACATGCATAGAAATCTCTCTTGCCATCTTTGATCGCTCTGGAAAATAAAACTGTTGGGCCATGGGGGCACATTGGAGGGTTTCTTGAATTATTCAAGATTACATCGAAACTTGACATTTTTAAAACTGGTATTGATCACCACTATTAATATTATATTAAATGTATAGAATCTCTTCTAATTTCTATTTTACAAAAAATTTAAAAATAAATATTAATTCAATTCAATAAGCACATGTTCATGTTTACACGGTCCTTTAAACGTCAAAATCAACTTCATATTTTTGACACTTGCTTTAACGTAGTGACGTGAAAATATTATACTATTTCAAGGCCACTTTTACCCCCCCCCCCCCCCCCATACTTAGGTATAGTATAAACAGTGTTGGGAAAGATCATTTCTAAAAAGATCTAGATCAGATCAAAGATCATTTAAAAATTAGAGATCTAGATCAGATCATAGATCTCGAAATTGAAAATGATCTAGATCAAAGATCAGATCATCAAATAAAAGATCTGAGTTTTAGATCACTAAATAGATCGATTTTTTTTCAACATCAATTTCAAAGTTTTCATTACACCTCATAAATGTTGACTTCCACCTTCAAATATTTTCAAGTGTTCCGTTATTAGCGCTTGGATTACTATCTCCATAGTGACGTCATGCGCAGCGCGGACGAGTTTTCAGTCTCAGGCTGATATAGTAACCTTATGTGTCAGTGTGTAGTTGAGTTGTATGTATGTTATTATATGTGCTGGTGCCTTGCCTTTGGCATGGCCAAATAAATAAAGCAAAAAGCAAGTATAATCATGGTTATTATTCTGTGTCATGGTGTTTCGAAATCATTACAATCGTAAACAAGTTACATGAGATTAAGAAGTTGACACAGACACAGAATTGTAAGATTTTGGTATATGGCCTTCACATTATTTGTATATTTAGCCAGCTTTATTTCATTAAACTTGCATTGTTATTGAAAAATCATTATCAATAAAAAAGATGATCTAGAAAAAAGATCCTAGATCGAAAAAAACTGATCTAGATCAGATCATAGATCTTTCATTTCAAAAGACTCTAGATCAGATCATAGATCTCAATATATGATCTAGATCAGTGATCTAGATCAAAAGATCTAGATCGGTGATCGGTCACTCACAACACTGGGTATAAAATACAGCCGGAGGACTAAATCGTCAAAAAGGGTGCAACTGCCAGAAGAGGCTTGGAAATGACGGAAAACCGGAAAATATCCGGTATTTGGCGCACAAATAAAGCTTCGAGTGCAGCAGTGCCACACCAGGACTGTAGTTATACTTATAGTTCATGCCAGGTTGGAGGGGAGCGCTGTTGCTGTTCTGTTGCTAGGGAACCTGCATTACCGTTTTACTAGGGTAGCGCATTCACTTTTTGACGTTTACCAAATACGGTTATGTTTGAACAGCTGGATGTCATATTTTTGGCACATTTGTTCACAGGCGTAGATCAAGTGGAAAAAAGCGAAGTTTGAAAAATGAAACAAAATAATAACACGAATAGAAATCGATAATCCTCTTTCAGTGGGTATTAAAAACAAAATTACGGGTTTATATAGGATCTACGAAACTGTAGACTTTAGTATCTAACACGTAGTTACTGAGAAAAATACGTTTTAATACGCGGACTTAATAAAAAATTATGTGAATTTTTAGATAGTTGTACGTTCATGGAAAATCTGACGTTTATGAAGTCAAATTTGACATTCCCAACTTTTTTCCCAACTTTTTGTGAGAATGAGAATGCGCTACCCTAGTAAAGCGGTTATACAGGTTCCCTATCTGTTGCCATTCTATAGGGAACCTGCATTACCGATAGCGATACCGACGCTGACTAGTAAGCGTTAATGTCGGTAATACAGGTACCCTAGCCAGTTTATTAATTTACAAAAATCCATCTCATCTAATTTTTTCCTAATTTAATGCTTGGCCTTGGTGCTTGGAGCGAACACAACTTTTCTTCTTCGTTTCTTTAATGTCATTAGAACACTTTTGCATTTAGCCCGCCTGCCCGCCTAGGGAACCTGTATTACCACTAGGCGAAAGTGTCGGTAATGCAGGTTCCCTATTCCCGCCAAGTTCTTCTCGCTTTAGTTGGGAAAAGCAAAAACTAGCCTGTGCTGCTGTAACTGTCATTACTGTCAGCTGTCAGGTATAGTAAACAACATTTGAAAAAAATAGTTTACTTTTCGATTTGGATTTGACAGTATTAACCATTGACCAATGACCACACAAACAAAATGTTATTTGTTCTTCTCTGGTATGTCTGTGTTCTGTGGTTGGTCTTCTGTTTCTTTCTGTTAGTTTCGGAACACAGTCGACTAATCGAGTGTAGTTAGTCTTAGTTGTTAATAATAATAAATGTCTCCTGCTGCTTCTAAATGTTTACCGCTGGAGGCCTGGAAAGTGTTTAAAAAAGTCGTCAATTTAGAAAAATCAGAGCACAAAAATAAGTTTACATGCATCAACTACTAAAACAGCAGATCCCGGTAAATAGAGCCTCATAAAAATCTCACCCATTACCAATAAGATTCCAGAATTATTTTCAAACATCTATTTCTATCCAAGGATGTAAATCGTATAATAATAGAATTATTTCTAGTCAAAGTTACCGCAGTTCTTCTAAATGTTTGCGCCCTTTCCGCACAGTGTCTTCGAACCCGACGTGAAAATAGAGCCCTTGAATTTTTACGGATGCGAATCTCTGCCTGAGAACCCCCCTGAAATCGAAAATGACCGAGAATTGCTCCTTCATAAAAGAATCGTTCATGTAAGACACGTCCTGTAGAATATCATTAGTACCGTATCTTGTGTCTTTTTTTAGAGAGAAGAAAAAATGAAACCGAAAAGTAAATCGCAAGTCTGTAAAATTTGCGGCAAGATATTGTCGTCGACTTCCAGCTATTATGTCCACATGAAGTCACATTCTGGAAACAAACCCTACCAGTGCACACAGTGCGACGCCGCATTCTGCAGAAAACCCTATTTAGAGGTAAACGGTCTGGAGAATTTTTATATAATTAACTCACTTTTTAACCCATTCAGCCACCCTCAGATACTTGATATTTATTTATCACACTGATACTGACATTACTAACCGACTGACAACAAATAAAGAAAGATATTACATTAATAATTGATGATCGATGTCTGTGATTGAGCGAGCTCTAATGAATGAGATTCTATCATTCGATACTTGCAGGTGAACGAATCTCAGAGATCGAATCATTCATGAACGACACATCTTCACGATTTCAAATTAACCTTACGAAGTAATATGGCAACACTGCTGCTTTTTAATTATTAGTTCTGATTTCTAACATGTTACCCAAATAGCAATTTCGAACCATATTTCATCTTCTGTTCTGGGAACTGTAATAATAGTGCAAGTATAAATTCTAATCCCACTTCTGAGTTATACTTCTAGACACTATGGTAGTGATGATACCTAATTCATATTTAAAACAGATACAAATTCGTTCACCTAATTCTAATGAATGACATAAAATTGCACAAAAAGTAAAAGGGAGTAACAATTTTCCAGGTCCACATGAGGACCCACACGGGGGAGCGGCCTTTCCAGTGCGACGTCTGTGCGAAGCGATTCACGCAGAAGTCGAGCCTCAACACCCACAAGCGGGTCCACTCGGGCGAACGGCCGTTCGAGTGCGACATCTGCGGCAAATCGTTTGCCGTGAAGAGCTACCTCGTGTCGCACAGATGGTCCCACATCAGCGATACGTCGCTCTTCTGCGGCATCTGTCAACTGAACCTCAGCAACAAGAACCTCTTCATCCAGCACATGAAGAAACACAATAACAAGGTGATCGATTGTCCCATCTGCAACCGTAGCTTCCTCAAGCAGACTTTCCTGATACGCCATCAAAATAAAGTACACAAAATCAACAGTACCAGGAACGGTGGTAGTAATAATAACGACGTTACGATTAAGATAGAGAACTAGGTTTTTTAATTTATATAATTATTTATTTGTATTTATTTGTTGAGTCGTCGTCTTGTCTGTGAAGCTCCATCTTTGTTTTATTTTTATAAAAACTTGTAAGACTAAGACTATGGTAAGTCGCTCGTACATACTGCTTTTCGATGTGATTTTCATTACAAGAAGGTGGAGTCTTTGTTTTTGTTTCATTAATAAAGGGGATTCGTTAATTATAATTGAATAATAATTGTGTGATTTATTTAATTTAATTTTCGTATCTTCATAAAATTATTCATAAGTTGGAATCTATTGTTTTTGAATCTGTTGCTTGTCAACTATAATAATTGTTTGTCTGTGACAACATTTTTCTTATTTTATAAAATCAACTTTAATAATTATTAATTTATATTGTTACGTAGTTCTCTCTACATTTCTGTTTGAAAAAACTCGTGGTACTTCTGGATTAAATTTTTAATATTAACATAATGAGAAAAAATTACAAGTTGACATTTGGCAACACTTTGTTGTAGTTTATAGTGTCAATTTTTGAATTAGTTTTGTTAATTTTAAAGGAGTTTATTATAAATTTTTCAATTATTCTTCTTTTATTACTTGATGTAATATCATTACATCATTGAAACGTTCTTTTATGGAAAAAAGTAGAAATTAAATTCAAAATAACACTAAAACAGCGGCAAGAAAAAGTGATGTTTGAAAGATTGTAAGTAATAATACAACAATAAAGCTTATTCTATTGAACACGACTAATAAATTTCAGCAAAAATTGCATAATACAGATATCAAAAATTGTTCAGTCGTGTTGGTGTTGCCAGTCGTGCAGGGCCGGATTTAGAGGTATAGAGGCCCTGGGACAACAAAGGAGTGGAGGCCCCTAATAATTTTCCAAATAGATTAAACGATGTTTTTTTAAAGTGTAAACGATAAAGTGTAAATTTAAACTGAGCTAAGAAAAGAACCCGGGAACAAACGTAAAATCGCTACACTACTATATAAGAAAATAAATGTTAAAAATGGAAAATGAAAAGAAAAGTTTTTGGAAAATTCTTTTGTGGGGGCCCCGGTTGCCCTCCCCTAAACCCGGCCCTGCAGTCGTGCATCTCATTATGCTATATTTTGATTTTGTAATGTATTATAAATAGTAGTGCCAGTGCCAGAGCGTTAGTAACAAGTATTTTGTGCCATATAACTTCAGTGATTAGAATCAAAATAATTTGTTCATATGTCCATATTCCCAAACAAATTTTTTGAAAGTAATCAACAATCTATCTCATATTAAGTCTACATCCCTGTCACATTTATTCAATTATTTTCAAGTTATAAACGGAGGGGTAACGTTTTGGGAATACGAGCATAAGTTAATTGATTATCAATTAAACAAACAAGACTTGTGAAATAATACTTTTATTGAAAAAAGAAGACAGTTATGGAAATTCATAATAGTTATTGATAAAACATTAATGTTTCACTTGAAACCGCAAAAAATAAATATGTAAAACATTATTATTTCCGCCTAAAAGTATTCTGTTACAATGTACATCTCAGTGTAATATATTATTTATTAAGTTATATAAAATCAAATCTGCATATATTTGTATATCGATTATGCAAGTATAATTAAAAATTAAAATTTAACTAAGGCCTCGATTAGAGACCTGGTGACGAACAGTCGATTATTTCTTTCAAACACCTTCCTAACTCTTCAATTATTTGAGCCTTTGTCACTTCCTCGCTCTGCATCCTCTCCTCGGCTCCTTCTGAGATCGTCAGCATGCACTGGCAGGTCGCCTCAATCACCTGATCCGTTATGAAGTTAATCGCTTGTCTAAAAGAAATAAAATTGTTGAAACAAAATGGCCAGGTTTTGGAAACAATGAAACAGATGGTGTGTGTAATAAAATGATCTAGAAGAGTAATGTAACAAATCTGAAAATCTACACTTTGGATATGCCTTAGAATTTTGGAATTGCACCTTCAAGTTTTGAGTAATTTCTTTTTCTCCAAGTCAAGTTTTAAAGATTCCTTCCTACAAGTAGATTGAGACCCGTATTCACAAAGCGTTTCTGTTCTGTAATATCTCGAAAATAATTAAATAAATGGGAAAGAGATATGCAGTTTTTATGCGTTAGAGTGAGATGGGTATAATTGATTATGTAATTATTTCGGAAATTATCGTTTGTGAATACGGGCGTTAGAATCTTTTAATTAAAAAAGTGAAGAATACGAGACAGCATTTTGTGACGCTCCTAAACAGGAGTCTTACCTTGTTGTAGTAGAACCTCTTCTACTTCTAAACGGCAAGCTATCTTTGGTATGTATCAACTGCTTGGTCAACTGAGAATTAACGGAACCGTTATCGAAATTAATATTTCGCATCTTCTTGTCCATCGAGTCTTCAATGTTCCGACAACCAATACATTTACAATTGTTAGAACAGGCGATCTTGGCCTATAAAATAAATCGTATTACTCTCCACCTCAAACGATTAACCATCCTTCGACTTACCTCGTAACACTCGCAATAATTCTTAAGACAACCCGACCGTTTGCAGTTGCAGCCTTTCGTGTGTTTCCTAATCGCCATGTCGCCGCTCATGTCTCTCGCCTTCCCGATCTTGGGCTTGAAAGCGTTCGGGTTCCTCTCCAGGCACGCCTTTATCGCCCTCTGTCTGTGATCCTCGTTGCTCAGGTTGTTGAAGCAGTTGGTACAGTTGCACATGTGACAGAATTCGCCATTGGCAAAGCAGTCACAATACAGCTTCAAGCACTGCGACTTGGTGCAGTTGCACGGCTTGCGCGGCCGTATCCCATTAGCCTCGATGTTGTCTGTGCTCTCGGTCGACGGTTTCGAATCGGCCGCCGGCTGGTTTTTCGGTTGCGGCGCATGCTGCTGAGGAATGTGCGGCGGCGGGACGTGCCGGCTCGGGATCGCGACCTTCGACGTCTGCGGCTGGCTCTGGATGAAGTTGGACGGCAGTACCATCACGTGTCCGACTTGCTTCGGAAGAACCGGTTTTACGACTTTTGGAGCAATCGCGGTGGGCTGGATGAAAAAATCGTATTAGAATTTTGGGACAATTTTTGTGACTTTGCGATTTTACTTACTTTAACATCTGAAAGAACGATATTGGTGGTTGCTGTTGAAGTCTGAACATTCTGAACGGTCTGTACGGGTTTCAGTGTTGTTATTGTAGATGCCGTCGATGTAGCTGCCGCGTCGCTTGTATTTATAAACTTTATGTACTGCATCTAAAATAATACAAAAAGTTTTCAAACCGATCCTAGAAATTTGACTAAATGCACAAGGTGTCCAGGCCAATAAGTAATAATAAGACATAACAAGAAGAATATTTTGATAGCTCAGCTATTTGACATAACCTAAATACAATTAAATAATTTTTATTTCCAATCGTTTAACTTGGAGAAGTCCATTTAAGTAAAAAAGCTGACTTTAATGAAATGTACATACGCCTTTTCCTGGAATATTTATCTGATGCAGCTGTGAAGTCGAAAGCGACTGCGAGCTCAGCTGAATTATCCCGGACGGTAAGACAGTAGTCTGAGCTGTGTTGCCGGCCGGTTTCAATATAATTCTCTGTGGAGCTGGAGCTTTATTGATTGTAGTCGTTGTCGTGGTCGCCGTCTGAGTAGCCGGTAAAATCTTGGTGGGAGATTTCTGCAACAAAACACAACAGGAATTAAATCATGCACCGAGAAAAAATCGACACCGACTCCCACCTGAGGTTGCGGCATAATCTTAACAGTCTTGGGGGCGGCCTTGTTCAAGAGCAGGGCGTGCTTGGGGGTCGACGAGCCCGGCTGGACGAACTTGGCGCTCGTGACCAGTCCCATTTCCTGGGCCTGCTGGAGAGTTATGGTCTTGGTCGGGCTCGGTAGGGTGGTCAACGTCTGACCTTGCTGGAGGAGCTTGATCTGCCCGCCGTCAGTCTTCTGGAGCAGCATTATGTTGCTACCGCCCTTGCTCGTAAAGGTGATAGGTTTCGAGATCGTTTTCTGCGTCGTCGGGGCCACTACCTTCTTCATGACGACCTGCTTGCCCGGCTGGAGGAGCGAGATATTGCTGCCCTGCTGGGTCGTCACGGTTTTTATCGCCGGTTTGAATGTTAGGGGACGCGACAGGGCACTGAGATCTTGTCCGCTTGTCGATATGAATTTGATCGCTTGACCTGTTCCGGTTCCTGTTGAATATTAAATTGTAACATTATTCGTTATTGACAAGGGCCGCATATTATCTTGTGCAACTTTTTTTATTGGACACTCACCGTGTAAAAATAGTAACTGCTGTCCCGGAATGGTTTTAACTGAAATCGGAACCTTGGTTGGTTTGGGGGCGATTGTGAGAGGTCTTAGAGGGGGGACGCTAGTTTTAACTTTCACGTCCGGCAGTATTTCTTCGGGTGTCATGCTTCTTTCTGTTTCGATTTCAATTTCTTCAGCTCCTAGTTCCGTTTCAACTATTTCTTCGATTGTGTCAGTTTCCATTGCCTCTTGTGATTCAATAACAACTTCTACAGGAATATAAAAACATAATTATAAAGTTATTTAAAATACAAAAAATTGCCAGGTCAGATTGTTTGCGGGTTTTTGGAATCTGTCTTACCGAAAGTAAGCAGATAGTAAACTTGATATGATTCTAGATCACAAACCAAGACTATTATACCTAACAGAATCCTAAATAATAATAATTATTGACTGTAATTTTGGCAAGAGTTTTGGTTAAATATCCATTTTGTTCCCAGCGAACTACTCAAACTTAGTTTTCAAAAATATTTTTTTAATGCCAAGTTCTAGGCATCGCCTAAAACAGTGAGTAGATCAATGACTCGCAATCAAATAAAATGAATGCTTGATCTAAAAAACAGTACCTTCAAACCAGACGAGTACTCAAAATTCAGTTGGGGGTCAACATGTTTCACAACCCCTCGTTTCCCCACGTTTCTCCGCTCGCGCTTTGATTCTCTATGAACAAAATTGAGCAAAAAGTGTGTCGTCGTGAGGAACAAATTTGAGCAAACTTTCAACTGAATATCTTGAAGAGTAACAGAGAAATTAATGGAAAACTTCTTTTAAAATTTGACTCTGACACCTTATATCTTGAAAGAGGGGCGCCTATGTGAAAAATCGCATGAAAAATCCCATTATTTTTGGCCAAATATTCTGTAGCCAGGAGCTTTGACCCGCTAATTTGTAACACCCTGTATATTCCGATCATTTAAAATTGCATCCAGCTCCACCCCTTAGTACTTTTAGCCAATCAGGTATCGGAATACCAAATCTAACAAGCCAACTGCAACCATGATTTTCTTTGTGAATAGCGTCACAGATCAAAGTAAGCTGCTTGATTAAAAATAAATAAATTTTGATTTTACTAAAATTGACAAATAATAACCGTACTGTTGGGTAAGTGAATTTGTTACCACCGTAACAACTCGAATAAGTCCAAAAACACCCAAATTTTGATTTTGCTGTACTTATTTGTTCGAATACCTCTTACCTTCGGTATCCATATTACTCAAGGTAAGTTCTTCGGGTAGCTCAGCGAAATGAAAATCTCCAGACGTCAAATGAGTCAAGTTGGCTTGACTGAGCGTCCCTTCATCCACACAGACAGTGTGATCTATTCCAAGGTCCTCGGCCTCCTTAGAACCGCCTGTATGAAAGAGAGATTAGGAAATGGAGTTGCTCCAAATTTGAAAACATCCACATAAGCATTTCAGTTGGGGTTGAGCAATAGCAACAATAAACTTTGGCTTGCAAAACGTAAACACCACGCGGAACATGTCGGAGTGCGTTTTGTAAACACAGCAGTAGGCATTTTCAAGCAACAGGGAATAGAAATTTAAAAAAAGGTGTAGCTTGATAATACATACCAAGACGCCTTTTTTTACAGACGCTCTATTAATAGTGAGGGGCAGATTTTTGTTTGAATATGTTCCTTAGCTTATGAATTATTTAAATATAGACAAACCTTGCTGTGAAAATGGCATTTTACTTTAATTTTAAACGAATTTAACACATACACCAACTCGAACTATTTAAAACACCATTTTCATTTCTGTTTTAGTGTCACGTGACCAAGCAGTTCTTCTTTTTCGATTAATTTGAATCGAATTTTTTTTGACTTGACAATAATAAAAATCACTTAGCATTACATAATTATATTTGTTACTGATTTAAAATTAATTTTCATAATTTCATGCAAATGAGTCTAATCAATTTTCTGTTTTTCTGCTTAGCAAACTATTAATAATTAATGATTGTAATTATGAAGTCAAATTAAAAAATAACCCCACTCCACTCCTAACAGTTCTTTTTTTCTTCTTCGTAATAATTTATGGCCTTTGGCTTGCGCTATTTCAAGATATTTAGCCAACAGAGCAACTAACTCAGATATTTGCTAAAAGCCACCAATCCTCTCGCTGTGCGCACGGTACACCTAATCGGGTATGCCACTATTGGTGTCGAATTCTGTCGGCTTCGCGCATGTGACGTCACATTCGAGGAGTTGTTTTGACATTTTACTCGATAATTCTTTATTGACATTAGTTTCAATCAATAATTCGGGTCCATAATTTTAAATTTGATAAAACATGAATGCGATAAAAACTTGAATGCGAATTACATTCAGTAAATGAACAGTCTCCTCCATTGTGACGCCATACGCCATACATGCGCAATAACATTCCGGGTTAGGTGTACCGTGGCTGTGTGCAAGAAGAGTGACTTATTTACGAAATAGTGAATAAAATATTTTCAATTAATATTTTAAATAAATCAAAATACTTATGATTGTACCTATCTAAAGCATTTTTCTACCTACGGTAGAAAAATCAAAAACCAATTTCACGAGCGTTAAAAAAGAGGCCATAATTTTAACCCAAAGGCAGGTGAAGTAGCCTAAAATATATCATACTCACTAATTCATTAAGTTTAATATAATAAAATAACACAAAAGTAAAACATTATTCAAATAAATTCTGACGCACTATAATACTTCATTGAAAATTTCGGTCATTGTTTAAATTAAAAACAATAGGCGAACTATTAATCATTTTGAAAGATGTGTCACGAAAAAATTCTAATATTTTCTTAAAACTGATTAACACAAACCATGGAGCCTTGCCCAGGTTCACTTGAAGAAAAGAAATATAAATGTCCCAAAATTATCGGTGAAGAACAATCGTCATCAAAGAAAAGGAAGCCGTGTTGCGTTGATGACGAACCTAGCGTTCGGGTAAGCACACTTCTTGCGCTTTATAGAGATGGTGAGATCGATATTTATTTCAGATAAAAAATCCCATACCGTACTCTGACTTGACCAAGAAATCAAGAGACGTCTTTACAAAAGGCTACCATATTGGTCTCATAAAATTAGACTGTAAAACTAAATCTGGCACTGGCGTTTCTTTTGGCGCCGGTGGTGAAGCAAAGCTTGAGACTGGCGAAATAAAGGGCCAACTAGAATGCAATTACAAAACTCCAGATGGAGGTTGGAGTTTTACTGATAAATGGTCCACTGACAATTCATTAGGATTGGAAGTTTGCGAACAAGACCATCTGCTAAAAGGCTTGAAACTATGCGGTGGTATCACTTTATTCCCTGCTGATAAGTAATTACGTACTAATTTTCTAATCTAACCCGGATCTTGTATGTGGTTAAAGTTAACATTTCTCCTCCCCTCCAAATTTGCTTCTGTCCAGTAAATTACAGTACTCTAGCACCTACTTTAGTTAACTTTAATTACTAAATTGATATGGTTATTTTAAGAAAAAAAAAGTTATAGGTACAGTTTAATCTAATTTATTTTCTCTAGAGCTCTTAAGGGACTAGTCAAAGCTGAATTTATAACTGACTTGTTCGCCGCAACCGCCGAAACTAATTACGAGAAAGATGGTTTGGGAGTTGGTGGTTCAATTGTTGTAAAAATACAGAACTGGCTGGTGGGCTATCAAGGGATATTCGATACAAGTAATAATTCTCTAAAGAAAAACAATTTTGCTCTGGGATTCTCAACCGACGATTTTATCTTTATAACACACATGTGAGTATACTCACCGGTATACTCCTCCCTCACCTAAGGTAATTATATTTTAATATCTCTAATTAACAGAGACCATGAACCAATTAAAAATGAAGATGGTAGCGCAGGTGACGTCCAGCAAACATTATGCGCAGATTTTTACCAGAAAATATCACCCAGAATAGATTACGGTATACAGTTAAACTGGGTGACTAACGACAACAGTACAGCACTTGCTCTTGCTGCCAGATACCACTTGGATCAATTTGCTTGTCTGAGGGCCAAAGTGGACACCAAAGGAAAGATCGGTCTTGGCTACACGCAAATGCTTCGAGAAGGTAATGAAATTAAGAGATCAGTGAGATGATTTAGTTATTTATTTACATCAATTGTTTTCAGGGGTAACATTGTCGCTGTCTTCACAAATTGATGCAGGAGATATTAAATCAGCCCAACATTCAGTTGGAATGGCTCTAGAGTTTGAGGCGTGATTACACTTTTTAGCAGAACAATTATATTTTAAAGATCTTGTGTATTGTAATGTAAATAATCACTGTCCTGTTAGAATTATTTTTGTAACAAATAAAATGGGTATCACTATCACTACTACGACGGATATTTAATTAATTATTAACATAATTTGTTATTCCTTATTATTATCTTTCCGCTTTTTGACAATCTAAGAAAATCATTTTGCTATGTCTTTGGGCTCCAAAATGGCTGCGAGTTGACATAGGTTCGTCGTTCGTCCGTACGACCTTACGCCGTATGTGGATCTATAGCGATAATTGCTTTCTAGTACCGAAGAAAAGAACCACATGAAATGGACAATTTTATATTGGGTAATCCTCTAGAAGTGGTACATCAGATTAGGATAGTCAGGTTAGGTATTTTTTTCCCTTACCCTTAGGGCTTTTTCTATGTCATCTAAATTTAATTTTTTACTTACCATAAAATTAATAAACCAAAAGATCCATGACATTTGGTTTAGTTTTTTAAACAAAGTTCAATTTCATTCGGATCAAAAATCACGGAGTAGGGGCACCATAAACGTCCTCGCTGACCCAAAGACTGTCAAAATTGACAACTTACATAATCTCACTATAGGTCAAGCAACGATCAGCAGATCGTTGTTTGACCTATAGTGTGGATCGGCCTTTAGTGTTGGTTCGGTTTGGTAGACATTAGACAACCAATAATACACTCAACAAATTTATATTATCCAGCTGTTTTATTTGCATTTCGCATACCTAATTACCCAATCCCCAATCATAATAATTTATTTATATGAATACACTTTTTTTATCGAAAATCAAAATATGAGATAAATTTAAGGGAACAACTGGAATGGCGTCAGATAATCTTTAAACCATGAATCGACAATTTTTAGATTTAGTAAGCCCAAACAATAATAAAATAATCTCCAGTCTTACGATACGATCCGGTATGGAATAACAACGTTCACGTAGGAATAGACTTTGACCTGGCCTGGAAGTTATCTTTCCATTTTCATTTATATTAAATTATTCATTTAAGGAGACACAGTGATCGATTCAAGATCAGTTCTTTAATAACAGTGGCAGAGTGCTGTGCATCTTTATAATTATCAAGTAAAATTATAAGTGCAATTAATAGGTACCTATATCTATACCAGAGAAAAATGAGTTCATTAGTAAAAGGTAAAGAACTAATTATCTATTTTGTTAGGTTAAAATGAGTTTTCAAATGCAAATCCTCATTATACGTGGATACCTTATACCTATAGGTATTTCGTGTATTTCTAATTTTATCAGAAAGAAAGTTTTATTTTATTATTGAAGTAAAAATCGATATAGGGGTATAGGGTAGAAGGAGAAAATACATAAATAAATAAAGGAATAAAAAAAAAAGAATTATATGCCGCTTTTTTGAATATTCTTTTGTTTTAAAATTAATGGCGCTAATTATCGATGAAACCAAATTTAAAAAAATATCAGACCAAGAAAAAATATTTGAGGATTTGGAGATAGTTTATATCATTGAAGAAGATACAATAAATTTATGCAACAACCTTTGCACTATAAACAGGATTTATTGTTTGTTCAAAAGTAATATATACATAATCATCATAATCTAAGTAATAACAATCACCTGCTATTGATTAGGTTATTGGTTCACAGTAATGATTTTTATCTCAAATTACTTGTGCAATTAAAGTACCAAAAAACTCGCCAAGTCAATAATAAAAATGTGAGGGGACTTTGTATCTATCTTATCTAGATCATTATTCAATTACCTAATGTTATTTACTTCTATTTCTATTATATAAAATAATGAGAGGGTTCAAAATTTATAATTAATTCAACTCAAATTTAAACACCATGAATTGCCATCATACACAGTAATTACAAATTAATGTACTACAAGTATAAATAAAACAACTGACTATGACGCATGTATAATACACATACATCAGTGTCCGCCAAAAAAACTTGCACCACACGGGAAAATTCGTGCTTTATAATTGTTTTCCATCTCTTTTGAAAAATCTGCCAGTCACAAACTTGTGCCCCTAAAAAAACCAAACCTGATGAGCACACCAGATCCATAGTGTGAATTTAAGATTGAGAAAAAACAGTGCCCATCTATAAACTTCAATTCAGAATCTCAGACTGTAGCAGGCTTCTTGATTTGAGATGGGCATACTTGTTGCAGGGTTATTTTGATTGGGATCTCTGATGGAGTCTTGAAAACTCCGCATCATGTTACTAAGTCTTTTGGAAATCACCATGAAAAGATTTCCGTCAGAAAATAGAAACCATTGAATATATGAAGTCAAAAGAATAAGAATAAAAATTAATGAATCGTTGATTGAAGAAAATATGAACCTAGAAAATTATAACAGAAAAATTAGGTGCCAAAATGTGGAAAGAATTACATGGAGTGAGAATCAAATAGGTGCTTGGATGAATAAATTTGAAGTTAAAAAATCGGTAAATTACTTGCAGAAAAAATGCAATGAGACGTATGAAATGAAGACACTTGAGAATAAAGAAATAATTAAAAAATGAAAAATAAATTGAGACGCACCAACCATATCTTCCAAATCGAGGGCTAGACATCTCAGTATAATTTGGTTGTTAATTAAGCAAATTATATACTCATTAGCGAAACGGGATCTAGTCTCAAAATTGGTTTCTTTGGTCGACCAATTTCCCCAACATGGAATCTGATACTTCTCTTGGTCAACAATTTCTCATCTCCTAATTTTGTTTTCTTCATACCTTCTTTATTTCTGAACGCTCTCTGATTGCCTGGATCGTCAATCTAAGACAATGTGGCACAAAATAAAGACAAGAGAGGCAATAAGTTTAAGACTTTCTGTGAAAAAGAGTTTCATCAACCCAATTATATCGACTTTATTTGAATTGCTCGTGAGCAACCCAGGACGTAGAATTTTTCCAAATCTTCATTAATGGATTATCGTGAGTGGGCCATTGTGACACCTCCACTGTGACTGAAGGTTTTTATTGTGGCTTCATTAATGGAGGCGACACCAAAAGAAGAAATATGCTCACTATGCAAAAGACATCATGTACAGAACTTTAAATTGATAAAGAAAAATTAAACTTTGTGTCTGGGTGGAATGAGCTACTCGAATCCCATAATTACTGGAGTGGAGGGACTTTGTCTTACCTACATAGTTAAGATCGATCCTCCTTTAAAAAAATTAAGGAGAGCAGCCTAAAGAGGGACAGAGAAGAATTTGTCTGATTGTAGCTTGTAGCCAATCTATATAGTAATGGATGTGAGTTTGTTGAGAAAAAAATTGTAAAGTTGAGAAAAAAATTAATGTTAAATATAAAGCATGTATCTATTATGATGGAAACAGTCAATTTTTTCTTAAATCAAGATAGCTATTATAGAGAAAAAAAAATCAAATACAAAAGTTTTGAAAAAATTATTACAATAACAGAAAGCTGGATATTCAATCCTTATTTATTCTTTCATTTTGCAACTCTTGCAGGGTCGATGATAGAGGTAACCTTATTGATCTATGCTATGCAATAAAAAAAAGAAACGTGTGTCAAAAGAAATTAGTGTACCATTTATTTGATTATTGTAGATGAACCTTATTAAAATCTATTTTTTTATAACAATGAAGTACCCTATCAGAAAATGATTCAAGACTACTTTGCCTCATTACCAGTTCTAAGCACTTGCTAATTAGAATTTCTCACTTTTGCAGGTGTATTAGTTGTCGGTGCGAAACGCACCCCCTTCGGCACATATGGCGGAAAACTCACGCAAACCTCAACCACTGAAATGCAGACGGTCGCAGCCAAGGCCGCTCTGGCGGCTGCCGGAGTCAAGCCAGAATTGGTCGACACTGTCATCATAGGCAACGTACTTACAAACGCAGAATCAGACGGGGCGTTTCTGCCGAGACACGTCGCCTTGAAGAGCGGCGTCCCGATCGAGAAACCCGCTTATCTGGTGAATCGTTTGTGTGGTTCAGGATTTCAATCGATCGTCAATGGAGTGCAGGTATAATAAAACTTTTATTCAATAACTTGTATAATTTTTATTAATGGAACTCTGTTCTAGGACATAGTGACCGGGGTTGCAGGAATATCGTTAACAGGAGGCGCTGACAGCATGTCTCGCACTCCCCACGTCGCACGTAATGTAAGATTCGGCGTCCCCTTAGGCTCAAACATCACTTTGGAAGACTCCCTCTGGCTCGGCTTGACCGATACTTATTGCAAACTACCCATGGCTCTTACTGCGGAAAAACTGGGCGAACAGTATAAGATCACCCGAGACGAGGTCGATAATTACTCATTGCGTTCGCAGCAACTTTGGAAAGCCGGTAGGTAATTCTTTCATTTTTACACCCACGATTTCTCAATTATTATTGTAATTGCACAGCTCAAGATGCCGGTAGATTCAAGGAAGAAATGGCTCCGATCCAAGTAAAGGTTAAGAGGCAGCCATACGAAATGAACGAAGACGAACATCCCAGACCGCAGACCACCATCGACGGACTGAGAAAATTACCAACTCTTTTCAAGAAAGACGGTTTGGTGACTGCCGGATCCGCTTCTGTATGTCATTCTTATTTTGTCGTCGCTTCACGTTGTTAAATTGAAACGGTTTCAGGGTATCTGCGATGGCGCTGGAGCGGTCGTACTGGCCAGCGAGGAGGCGGTCAGCAAACATAACCTCACGGCATTGGCCAGGGTGGTCGGTTACTCGGTAGTGGGAGTCGATCCGTCGATCATGGGCTTGGGACCGGCGCCTGCTATTAAAAATCTTTTGAAGGCTACCGGTGTGAAATTAGAAGACGTCGATCTAGTTGAAGTGAGTTTTTTTTAATTTGCAATAATAATAATGTTTAATGTTGTTTTTTTTTGTTTAGATTAATGAAGCATTTGCAGCCCAAGTTCTGTCGTGCGCAAAGGATTTGAACTTGGATATGAGTAAACTGAACGTGGACGGCGGTGCCATCGCTCTAGGACACCCGTTGGGTGCTTCCGGGGCTAGGATTTCGGCTCACGTGGTTCATGAATTGAGGTATTTTATGTTCTTTGTCCTCTTGCTTGAAGTTCCTGCTTGTTTTCACTTTTTACATTGTTTAATGCAACTTATTCCTTTGAATATGTTTTTTTGTGGTGAGGAGGGGGGGGGGGGCTAGAAAAAGGAAACAATAAAGTTTGATTAACTTTCCTTCAAGACTTGCTTTGCCTTCAATGCAAACGTTATAAAACATTTTACTTTTTCAGGAGAAGGAAAGCTAAGTACGGAATTGGTTCAGCGTGCATTGGAGGTGGACAAGGAATCGCTATTCTTTTTGAGGCTCTATAAATGATTGCATATATTTTTTGTACTTTTTAATAATCATATTTCTTATTATATACATAAATAAAGTATTAAACATTATACAAATTATTTTACAATAAAAAAATAAATGTATTTTTATAATTAATATTCTTTATTATTTTACAATTCCCTCTATTGACAGAATATCTCAAGAGTTACATTATTTTGAGTCAAAGTACTCAGGAAACAGGATAAATTATGTCACATTTTATTTGAACGAGTAGTTAATAAAAAAATGTTACGTTCATTTTTCCATGTTTCTGAAAGACCATTATACAGGCGCTCATTTTATCTGGAGACATTCAAATATATCAAAAAAAGTGGGTAATGAAAGTTTTTCATCTGTAAGGGGGACATCCAATGATACCAAACTCCCCTACAGTTGGGGGCAGCAACTTTGCAATCTTAGAACCCACGTTTTTATTGCAGATTCAGATTTTATAAGTGAAAACACCTAGGAAACGGCTGCCCTCAACCTCTTCCATGCAGGTGGGGCGGGGGTGAATTTGAAATTTTGGCTATGAACTTTAATTTTTTATTGCAGATTCGGAGTTTGTGGCTGCAGATACGTAGGATATGTCTTAAAAAAATTTCTCGATAAGTGGATATTTTTGGCTCAATTTCAGTATTGAGACAAATCGAAAAAAAAGGTGAATTAGACAATTACAACGCCATTTATTATGAATCGACAAAATATTCCAGACAAATCATTCATATTTTTGGTTCTAAAACCTGAATCTGCAATAAAAAATTAGGGTTCCTAACCAAAATAACCCCCCCCCCCCCCCGCGCCACTTGCAGGGAGGGGAAAAGGGGATCCATTTCCTATGTGTTTTCAGCCGTAAAATCTGAATCTGCAATAAAAAACGTGAGTTTTCATTCACGATTGTAAAGTTGCCTCATCCCCCGGGGAGTTGGGGTAGGTTGGTCAAGGTTGGTATCATTGAATGTACCCATTCCAGATGAACAACTTTTATTACCCACTTTTTTTGATTAAACAAAAAAAAAAAAAAATAAAGTTAAGAAAAAGCCAATTATCAAAAGACTGAAGCAAAAAGATTGAGAAACGAAGGAAAGGAGTATATTTCAACCTCTAAGCTAAAAAGAGTTATTCCTGCAAAAAATGTAAAAAATCTTTGTGGCGAAAAATGTCAGCACCAATGCCGGACTAAGATCACAGAAGAGCAACGGTTGACGATTTTTAATGACTACTATTGCCTCAGTAATATAAACAGAAAACGGGATTATTTATCCAAGTATATGGAATTGATTCAGTCAAAATACAGATACGTTAGAGCTGACACACAAAGACCAGAAAAGACGGCTAAACTACACTTTTTATTTTCATGTATCAGAAGGCAAGAAAATACGAGTTTGTAAGACATTTTTTAAAAACACCCTTGACATAAATGATAGGACCATTCTTACAGTAAGGAATAAAACAAATGAGTCTGGCATTGTAAGCAAAGATATGAGAGGTAAACATAACAAACACAAAAAAATAAGTGAAGATTTGAGAAATGGAGTAAGAAGCCATAAATACAGACAACTAAAGAATTTATCGACGGAAGCAAAACGATAGCTCAATTACACAGAGATTACAAGGTAGAGTGTGAATCTCAGGGAAAGCAGTCGGTGAACTATCACATGTATACTGATATCTTCAACAATGAATTCAACCTCTCGTTTTTCACTCCTCGAAAAGACCAGTGTAATTTGTGCTTTCGATATACCACAGCGAGTGAACAGGCAAAAGAAGCATTGAAAAATGAATACGAAGAACATTTAAGAGAAAAGACCTTATCAAGACAAGAAAAAGAAAATGATAAATCTCAAATAAGGGGATCCATTTCCTATGTGTTTTCAGCCGTAAAATCTGAATCTGCAATAAAAAACGTGAGTTTTCATTCACGATTGTAAAGTTGCCTCATCCCCCGGGGAGTTGGGGTAGGTTTTGTTTTAGCTTGCTTTGATATGCAAGCGGTTTTACAAATTCCCAAAGGCGACATTAATTGTTTTTATTATAAGTCAAAGTTAAACACTGTGAATTTAACAATTACGGAAGTAGGAAGCGATGCTACTAAGTGCTATGTTTGGCATGAGGGAGAAGGGGGAAAAGGTGCTATAGAAGTGAGTTCTTGCATTCTTCAATATTTAGAAGAAAAAGCCAATGAATGTGTCAATGGAGACCTAGAAATTGTCCTTTACAGTGATAATTGTGGAGCACAACAAAAAAATAAGAAAGTAACAATTTAATAATCTACAATTTTTAGTGACGAACCGAATAACTTGTTTTTTAAGGTTTATGATAGCTGTGCTCATGTATGCTGTGCAGAAATTTAAAATCAAACGAATCTCACACAAATACCTCATTGTAGGCCATACACAGAACGAAGGGGATTCTACACATTCTTTGATTGAAAAAGAGGTATGGATTGCTATTATTAATTAATTATTATTCTGACAATACTATCATTAATTTTCTTTCTCTCCTTAGGTTGCCAGATCATTAAAATCCGGGCCAATATTTGCTCCAAAGCAGTTTGTTATGCTAATAAGAATGGAAAATAAAGAGCAAGCCCTATGCAGTTAATGAATTAACCCACGAAAATTTTGTTGATGTCAATAAACAACTTGCGGTAGATATGGGTCCAAATTTTATTGAAAATAGTCAAGGGGAGAAAATTCAATTAAGTAAAATAAAAATGATGAAAGTAGAAAAAAACACTCCTTTGCATTTTTCTACAAACATTCCTATTCGGACATTGATTGGAAAAGAGTAGATGTCAGACAAGTGAAGCAAAAAAAAAAAAAAAAAACGGTCCTCAAGATTAGAGGGAGCTAATAATAATCAGTATTCGGAAACACTTCCGAGATTAAAAAAATTTTATAAGACGAAGCTTCCACTAAATGAAAATAAAAAAAGAGATCTAGAATATCTTATAAATAAATGTTTTCCTCTATTTTATCATAATTTTTACCGTTCTTTGTTTTAGAGACTTGAATTTATTACATTGAACATTGAACATTATTTCAATTAAGTTTAAGTTTTTTAAGTTTTTGTTATTTACAAAAAAGAAATAAAAAATATTCAGTTTTGAACAACGTGTTGGATTTTATTTGCCAATTATTTTTATATTTAATTCGCTGGTCGACTGAAAATTTTTAGGAGAAAAGTGTATTATTTCCAAAAAATATATTTTTTTGTGCTGTACAAAAAAAGAAAAGAAATTATTTTCAAATAAATTGACTTCGACTTCCAAGCGAATATAATGAATATATGAACATCAAAATCGTTACTGACAGCCAGGCAGCTCTAAGAGCACTGGACTCAGTGACGATACAATCAAATACAGTGATGATGAGCTGCATTAACTCTCTAGCAAAGCTGGCAGAGAAAAACAACAAAATAAACCTGAGGTGGACAAAAGGACACCAGAACAACAAAGGTAACAAAAAAGCGGATCTTCTTGCAAAAAAAGGATCCAAACTACCCTTAATTGGGCCAGAACCAACTTGCTGCATAGCTTACAGCGAAGTCAGAAGGGAAATAAAAGACCTCCTGAAGAAAAAACATATCTCCCATTGGAATGAAGTAGATGGACTGAGACATTCGAAGATATTTATCAGAGAACTATCAGAGAATAAAACTAATGAATTGAAAAAGCTGAGTAAACACCAGCTGAGATGGGCAATAATTGGACTTCTAACAGGACATTGCCCACTAATGTAACACATGCTCTCAATAATAGGAGTGAAAAATAACCCAGATTGCAGGAGATGCGGGGAGGGGGAGGAAACCCCATACCACCTGATCTGTGAACGCCCGGCACTAGAGGGAACTAGACTTCTAATATTTGGCACCGAAATGGCGGAGCCAAAAGAAATAGAACAAGCACCCATTGGACTCGTTCTGAAATACTTTCGGGAGACGGGACTGATGAGCTAGTTATCCAAAGGGGTACAATAAGCGCAAGCTTCAGTACAAGGGCTTTGAACCTATCCTAGAATAATAATAATAATAATAATAATAATAATAATAATAATAAAGCGAATATAAAAAAATAATTGCAAATACTTTGAACCCTTTTAATACATAGTTTATACTAATGCCCGTATTCACAAACGATAATTTCCAAAATAATTACGTAATTATTTAAATGAGTGAGATGGGGATATGCAGTTTTTTTGCAATAGAATGAGATGGGGATAATTGATTACGTAATTATTTACGAAATTATCGTTTGTGAATACGGGCATAAGTGTATTAACTCAAAACTTTATTTGCTTTCCCTGTCGAATTACCGGATTTTAAGTTACGACGGTTTTCAAAGGGAGGTGCGATATTTGAATGTCTTTAGATAAAATTAGCACCCTGTATATTAGTTACTTCAGCACAAAACCACAAAATTAATAATAATAATAAAGCCATTAGACGTATAAGAATTGACAGTTGACACTGACAGATCAATAAAAAAAAATGGCTATTGAACTAACAACATACTCAGAATAATCATCAGATTATTTCTGCGATTACTTACTAGTTTGACATTCACAAATCAACAAATAAACGACTATTGAACCTGCATAGGTACTCATTAGAATAATAATTAACAGAAGATTTCCGTCAATATCTAGGGAACAAGGAAAAAATTACAATTTTAACAAATGTTTTAATCAGCACACTGTTGTCAATGACAGTGTTGTCACAATCATAATCAAAAATAATACAAGAAAACTATCATACCAACTTATAAAAAATAAGAAAACTTTCTAGACAGTGTATAAAGAAACATAATATTACTAATCATAGTTACTATTTTTATAACCGATCAATGAATTTGTGCATAAAAACGTTATTATTACAGGATGTCACAAACATTGAACAATAAACACTAAGCGCTACCGCATCAGACCACTTTGAAATTCTTACCTTATTCAGGCAGTATGAATATAACTTTAAAAACGCTCCATACCGAAAAAACTCAAAGAGAAAAAATCCTCACTGGATAATTATGTGACACCCGGTACTTTGCATCGTGAAAAGTTGAACTATAAAAAGAAAAGGAAACTCTAATTAGTGTCAACCTGAGGAGGGGCCAGCGCTTGGTAAAGTTTCGAGACGGCCGTTTGTACGATCTGCTGAAACGTCTCATCTTCCGGACACATAACCTCCTGGTAATAAAAATTATTAGAAACAAAGAAAAATTAAACACGACAAAAACTCACCAGATTACCCAAATCGATATCGGCCCTTTTATCGTTCACTGTAACGTATAACCTTTCACCTTTGAATATTTTCGGAACGGAATCTTCCCCAAACATATCTTGAAGCATTTCTATTAAACACTCCTAAAAACATAAGAACTCGACAATTATAAAATTATTTTACGTCACCCCACGTACTTTAAAATGCATCCGATCCACTTTAACATTAGTCGACAGATTCTTGATGGGCGCCTCAAGCAGATCCGCCTGCAGCACGGCAGCAACTATAGCTTCGGCGTACATATCGTTAACAGGATTTGCAACCCACTTTAAAAATAAAAAATTGAATTATTAATAAAAACAAACGGAATCAAAATCACAAACCTCGAGGGTAACTATTTTATTCTCAATGGAGATATCGACAGCGTTGAACGCCCTCATCTTCTTATCGCCCTCGAGGCTCTCCAGTAGACCGGCGACTTGCGAAATCAAATGCCGCAACACGCCCAGATTGCCGCCGTAATGGATGCTCTGTCTCTGCAAGATCTGACTCATACTCATCTCGGTGTACTCTGAAAAGTTAAAACCTCAAACCTGGAAACGGATAAACAAACCCTTCAACTCACTTGGTAGATCGGTCGGTCCCAGCACGTGATAATTGAAGTTCCTCTTCACCAAGACACCCGAGATCTTATCGCCCGGTCTGGGTCTGTCCATCGCTAGTTGGCCCATCACTTTGGCCGTCTTTTCGCCCCGGAAATACAACTCGACCGAGTGAGTGTTTCGAGGATTGTGGAGGTGGATCGTGGTCGAGGCGTCGTCTTCGTATTCGCGAGCCAGGGCCGCTTTTAGGCGGCTCATTTCGTTCTGCTCTCCGTGCACCAGAACCTATTATTAAACGCATCCGATTATTAAAAGAGTTAACGTAAGTAAGACGTAAATACGAGTACCACGTGGAGGGGTTTCAGTGCCCTGATAAATTCGCTGGTTTGCTGATAATCGGTGTGGGCGGAGAAGGAGATGTAGTCGACGGACATCTTCAACGGGAGCTTCTGCCCTAACATACTGGTGACTTCTTCCGGTTCGGAGAGGATTGTCTTCGCGAGAGTCCCCTCGACGCAGTAACCTGTAAGCGATTGATCAGGTGAGGGTGATTGGAATGTGGTTTTTTTTCTTTGTAGGAGTTTACCTGCGATTATAACGCCGTTCTTGGAGTCGGTGCACCAGCACTCAAAGAGCTCTCTGGAGAGACCGCTCTGCATCATGCCGGGCGAGGCCATGACCACACAAGGACCCACGTCTTCAAAATGATCGATACCCTGCAATTTTGTAGGAGGACATTTAAAAATCAATAATTAAGTTTTAAAGCTTTGTCGAGACATTAGTTTGGGAAAAAATAAATGCTGGTTTCATGCTACACAAATAAAATGGTTACTAAAACACCTGAACTCCTGGAATTGAAACTTTTTCGCAATTGCGCAAACACGCAAAGGAAGACCTATGTAGATATCTTTTGGGGGATCGACCTCGCCTCCATAAGGGAGAAAACAAAGATGACGCCTGAGGGTATAAACAAATAATAGGACATCCTGTATATATTCTGTAATAGGGTTCTGATAGAATTAATTGAATCTGAAATTGACAACTTCTGCTTATCAATAGCTTATCTTTTCAAACTCCAGGTCCTGGTTACTTTAAGCAAATGAGTATTTGCATGCTTTAAGCATATGAACTTTAGAATTATCAAGGGTGAGTTTTATTGGTAAAAGAGTACCACAATTTTAATAACAGGTGATCAAAAAAAAAATACATTGTAAGGATAATAAGAAAACTGGGGAATTATTTTTTTACACATTGGCAACCCTGCATATTGTTTAAACAATGTTTATTATTATTTATTGAATAAAACAGAAATTCGAATTTCTAATCAGAGAAATAAATTGATATTGACGCTCTATCATTTATCATAATTTCTTTAGATAGCAACAACTGTTTCTCCAGGTGTCTCATCATTAAAGAGGTCCAAAATAATATCAAGCAGATAAAATGAAGGCATAAAAACAACAAAGATAAGTGGATGAGCTGAATATTTTAAAATTAATCAAATCCCAGCAATTCCAAGTTCTATACACGCATTTAAATTTAAATTTAATCAATCTAATTCAGACTCAGTAACACTAACTAACTAGTCAGAGCCACATCTATCTAACTCCCATAGTTAGGTAGATAGTTAGGTTAAGTTTACACAACTAATTAAAGGTAATAGAATAATAAAAATTATTGAATTTAATGATAAAATTAAAACTTTACAGATGGCAACATGTTCAGTGATAGCATCCATAACCAAAATGCTTGTGGCACTCCTCGAACGCCACCGAGGCATCGTAATCTTGGTCTTCTGCCTGCCGGCCAGTTTCATATTCGACCTGACCCTGACCCTCAAAAAACGTCTGGACAGGATCTTGAGTACCACCGCCGCCGGTCATGATGAAAAAGTCATCGAAATTCAAGCAAAGGTGATCTGCCCGTATTTAGAAACACTAATTAATCAGATAATTTTACTGACCTGACCTGTCAACTGTTCAATAAAAAAAGTCTGATTTCTTTGTGAATTATACAAAATAATCGACTTTTTAACTGGACTACCACAACAAAAGGTCTCAGAAACTGGTCGATTATAATACAACCCTTAGTTGCGATTTAACGAACCGTTTAATAAGTTCAAATGAAAATCCGTGAATCCCGGATCATTATTTTATGCAACTGAGTGTATAATTATGTACTTCCAGTATGACCCATTTGTTTTTAAGCCACCCTGTATAATCTTTATTTATTATGCGATTTCGACCATTTTTTTTTTAATGACAGAGCTTGATGAATTGTATTTTTGAAGCAAAAATCGCCCAATTCCTCACATATCCAAGGCCTACTAGATCAATGTTTGTTTATGTTAAGCAATGCAATTTCAAGAATTCATGTCAGCGATTTTTGTAGAAAAAAATTGGACAAACCACTGAATTTGCCACCATTCTCAAAACGGCACCAAGTTTTATCAAAACCTGTTAAATATTAACGACATCCAGTGGCGTGCAACAGATTGTTTCTGAAAACATTGCTAATAATGAATTCTTGAAATTTTTATTTGGCAATAAAATCGTAAACCCTCAACAGGTTTTGATAAAATTTAGTATGTATAGCATCATTCTGAACTGAAAAATGATAAATCCAGTGACGTGACAGTTTTTTTTTCCAAAAAATCGCTGATATGAATTCTGAAGGATTGAAGAGCTTTTTTCTCCAAAAAGACAGTTTAACAAGCTTTACCATTAAAAAAAATCTGTTGAAATCACACAATAAATAAAATTTACAGGGTGACTCAAGAATAAGAAATTGGTCACACTGTACAAATGACATAAAGCTATAAATTAATAAGTCTCGATATCTTGGCTTTATGTACAAAAATAAATAAATAAATGCCAAACTTGCAGGTGAGAAGATGGAACGATCGCCCGAAACCGAACCGTCCCCCCCTGTGCACCGCCCGTCCGAACTGGCAGAGCCTCTCGACCAAATTCTTCCCCAAAGACAGCTGCCATCGCATCAACTTGGATCTCGGCGACATCCTCAAGCTCAACGAAAAGGAACTTTCGGTGCGAGTGGAGCCTTTAGTGACGGTCGGAGAGATCACTTCTTATTTGATACCTCGCGGATACACCCTCGCGGTCACCCTGGAAATAGCCGACGCGACACTTGGCGGTCTCGCCATGGGAACCGGGATGACCACACATTCACATCAGGTGACATGAACAACGATGTTTCGTCCTATTTACGGGCTCATCAGCCTGTCATAATGAGGTACTTATATTTACTTATGAAAGAATTACTTTTCAGGTTGGTTTATATCAAGAATCGGTTATTTCTTACGAAGTAGTCCTTGGGGACGGTTCCTTAGTTGAAGCGACTCAGACAGAAAACAGCGATTTATATAAAGCGTTACCGTGGTCTCACGGTACTCTAGGATTCCTAGTCGCTTTAACATTGCGATTGGTTAAAATTAAACCGTATGTCAAGCTCAGTTATATCCCAGTGAAAGGTCAAAGCAACTATTGTGAGATGATGAGACAACTCTCGGGTGACTATTCGCCCGATACGATTACTCCAGATTACTTAGAAGCGACGATCTATTCCAGGTAAGTTGCCTAATAATAGTAACAGCTCTTGAGTCATCTAATTAAATTATTGTTGCTACGCCAACAGGGACGAAGCAGTCATCACGACGGGCTACTACTCAGATTACGACCGCTCGATGAGAATCAACAGAGTCACCCGTTGGTACAAACCGTGGTTCTACAAATACGTCGAAGGATTCCTCAAGAAGGGCAAGCATACAGAACTGGTCCCGCTCAGAGATTACCTCCTGAGACACAACAGGGCGATATTCTGGGTCGTTGAATCGATGATCCCGTTCGGGAATCACCCGCTCTTTCGATTACTTTTCGGGTGGTTGCTGCCACCCAAACCGGCTTTTTTGAAATTCACCACGACGCCAGGAATCAGGGAGTACACGTTTGCGAAGCAAGTGTTCCAGGACATCGTCCTGCCGATGAGAGTGCTGGAAGGACAGATAGACAAAGCCGAGGAGTTATTCGATCTTTACCCGTTGCTGGTTTATCCGTGTCGCGTCTATGATCACGGACCGGCTAGTGGACAAATCAGAGCTCCGCCCAAGAAGTATTTGGTCGATGATACGAACTATGCGATCTACAATGATCTGGGGGTTTACGGAGTGCCGGGATTCGTGAGGAAGAATAAGAAGTACAATCCGGTGAAAGCTATGAGAGAGATGGAAATGTTCACCCGGGACGTGGGTGGATTCTCTTTTCTATACGCCGATATTTTCATGACTAGGGAGGAGTTTGAAGAAATGTTCGATTTGAAATTGTACGAAGAAGTGAGGATGAAATATAAAGCTGTGGATGCTTTCCCGCATCTTTATGATAAAGTGAAACCAGAAATCGATGTCATGGCGATCGGAAGAAAATATGAAATCAAATAGTTTTATTATGTGTTTTTTGTTATTATTAATTTGGTTGTTTTTTTGCTTACTTGTTTTTTAATAAAAAGTTAATCATTCAAGCCTCACTTTATAGGATTGATTGATCATTATTAAATAAAAAATTACTGTTTCTTTTATTCTAATATTCTACCAACAATACTAACACGTGTAAGTAAACATAATTATTATAACACTTACCTTCAAGTTAGAAATATGCTTGAAAACAAACGGATTGCTCACAGCGATCTGTCTCTTGATCTTATCGTTCATAGCATTAATATAAGTCTGATAAACGGCCATACATTTCTTAGCAAGCGACGAAGCATAATAGATGGGAATATCGTGCAGCTCAGGATGCTGACTCCAATACTCGTCAAGTATGAGCAACAGTTCCTGCGCTCTCCCTAACGCAAAGACCGGAATCAGACACCTCCCTCCTCTCAACACGATATCATGAACAAGATTAGTGAACCTGGTTTCACGATCCTCCCGTTTCTCGTGTATATGCGTCCCGTACGTACTCTCTGTGATCAAAATATCCGGATGAACGGTAGGAATCTCGGCAGCCATCAAGTGTCTATCCTCCTGTCTCGAAAAATCACCCGTGTATAAAATCTTGACCCCGGCGATTTCGATCATGAACATCGCTGCACCCAGAACGTGTCCGGCGTTGTAAGCCCAGAACTTGATCCCCATGATGTCTTTCTCCTCGTGGAAATTGATAGTTTCGATTTTATCCATGCTGGCCTCCAAGTCGGCTTCGGTGTAGAGCATCTGGTCAGTAGCGATGTTACTGACTTTGATGTAATCGGACAGCAGCCAGCGATAGATGGCTTTGGTGGCGTGCGTCATGAAGCAGCGGCCCTTGAAGCTGGTTTTCTGGAGGAACCACGGTAAGGCTCCTGAGTGATCTAAATGGAAATGGGAGATCAGCAGGAGGTCTATCTCGTCGGCTTCGATCAAGTCCACGAACGGTAAAGCATCCATCCCGGATAGGCCCGGATGGATACCGCAGTCCAGCATGATCTTCTTGCCCTTGTATTCTACCATGATGCATGAACGGCCGACCTCCTGGCCGGCTCCCAGGGGGCGAATTAGGAGCTGATCGCTCTCTTCGGCCGGTATCTGTGAGTCTTGTTTACGTTTCGACATCGTTAATTTAAGATTATTCTGGCCTGATTACTAATAACTATAATCTAAAATTAACAATAAATTCTTAGATATGAGAGTTTAATGTATTAAAATTCATATCGCGTTCATTTTCAGGGCGTATTGTTCGTAAAATAGATTAAGTTTAGCCTTTTTATTATACGTGGAAAAGAAAATAAAGTAGAACCTTTCCTTTTCGATCCAATGTTCGTCGATGTTGCTAAAGCTAAAGTTTTAAGGTTAATTTAATTTAACCGGTTTTTGTTCTTCTTGTTTTCAGTTAAATTGTCCTGGGAATCCTGGGATTATCAACCACTAAGCCAGTGCATATATTCTATGAATATTGTACTTTGTACTGTACTGTACACTGTACGTTGTACTCCTTGTACTCTGTTGTCATACCAACGTTGACGACTGCGCAGTTTGATGATAAATGAAACTCGAAACACTAATATTTTAAAATTGAAGGGTCCAATGCAATAACCAGTCCATTTTTAAGGCCAAAATTAGTTAGCAGTCGATTCTGACATGGTATAAAATTCTCTTTCGTCCTGTGTAATAGCCAGCTCTTGATCATAGAAAATAAGGAAATTAAAAATTAAAATTAGAGTTGATGATATTGCTATTCTTATTATTTTCTATGATCAAGAGCTGGTTATTACACAGGACAAAAGAGAATTATTTTATACTATGTAAGAATCGACTGCTAACTAATTTTGGCCTTAAAAATGGACTTGACTGGTTATTGCATTGGACCCTTCAATTATACTTTACTTTGTATTTCGTATTATATTGACGGATCGGTAATATTACATACATGTTTCGTTACTTTCTAAGCGGGATCTTCAGACATTTAAATGAATTTTAAAACGATTACTGCTGTTGGATAGTGAAGAATTATAGGCCTATTTGATACATATGTCTAATACTCCTATATTGCTATTAGGGGTCTGGAGTATCTCTATCGTAATTACTTCGAGTCCTACGCGCATGTCCGAGAATTTTAGGTCAGTTTACGGGCCTAAAGGAGATAGCAATATATATGGGGGTACCCAGATATATGATTTGATGCTATATTTCAGGAAACTGTTAGAAAATGATTGCGGTAGGTAAGTAGTAACGCCTATAAAAAGTATTTAGTCATTTAAAAAAGTCATTCCATGTTTGAATTGCGTTATATATATGATAGCTCTGTTACTTACAATCATTAGAGAGCGTCGTTAAAAGCTTAAACGAGACTGTCTATATTTTTAAATTAACCTATGATTTTGTTTAAAAAATTCATTACACTTTGTCAGTTTGTGACGGGACTTACGTCAAATCACATGCGCCTGGCTAGGGATCCGGTATGCCTAAATGCAGGAACCCCTCAGTACCCAGAAATATTCTTCTTCCCTCACTCGGGAACAGTAGAGGTTAGGTTATTCTTCCCTTGATTCTTGATTTATTGGGACTGTGAATCTTGTAAAACTGCTAACCCTGAGGATGGGTTAACACTCGAAACCGGTCAACAAGATATTTTATAAGTTTTGAACGAACATATATTCATTGACCTGCCAAATGTTCTTTTGGTCATTATGGAGATGAGCGGCATTGGTATAGGGCGATTTGGCTTATACTATCGGATAGCTTGTGTCTCTAGGAGTATCAAGGTACCATTGAATTTTTGCGCCGGCAAGTAATAGTCGAGAAATAGGCCTTAAAGTTTCATCCTTGCCCTAATACGCGTATATTCGTACAGATGCGCTCGAACAGGAAAGCCGCACTCCGTCGGACACACGACTATGAGTGCGTGCTTCGCGTTCGTTCTGTGTTAAGGCCTTATTTCTCGACTATTACTTGCCGGCGCAAAAATTCAATGGTACCTTGATACTCCTAGAGACACAAGCTATCCGATAGTATAAGCCATTTCGCCCTATACCCATGCCGCTCATCTCCATAATTACCGTTCTTTTTTTTATTATATTGTTTGTGTATACTATGACCAAATTTGCGGTAAAAAAACTATCCTTTTTCGTGGTTTTTTGCAATACATGATCAGTTTTTTTAAATTCTCGATTTTTCTGGCCCTTGGATTATTTTGTATTCACTTTCAGCCATTAGGGTACACTTCATAGAAAGAAGTAAGAAAGAAACCCGCAATAAAGTCACCTCTGTATAAGTACAACTGATTGACATCTGTTAATTGCTTTAGGATCTGTGATGAATTATAATCAAATAAAATCAATTGCAGTCTCTTGAATAATAATGCAATAAAACAATAAATCAGGCCGCAGTGAAAAGGAATCATTTTTGTTTTAACTTGGGAGGGGGGAGGTGTTGTCTCACACATTATGGTTTATGGTACATGCATTTGAAACATCCTATAGAATTTTATTTGTAATAACAAATTATTATTAAAACTTAGTTTTTTGCCCAGTTGAAGCATTTGGTAAATAAATGTTGACTGCGGGTGATAGCGCCCCTGCTCCCCCCAAGCCTTTGGCGCCCCTAAGCAACTGCTCTCCTATATGTATTGCTTTACGGATAATTCGGCCCTGCTGAGTACAGAGTTATGCCAGATAAAAACTTTGTATAGATACTCTAACTCTACCCAATGCAATGGTAAGTAGTTATATACAATAGTTTGAACACCCTATCCAAATGTGTGACTGTTCTGTACTTAATTAGATGCGATACTTTAAAATATAATAATTTTAGTTCTAAAAAACATTTTTTTACCCCAGTTCACTTTGGAACAGCTGTTCCAAATATACAATCGCTTACAAAAACATAAAGATTATAAAAACAAAGCATGTACTTTATGAAACGACTTTACTTAAAAATTTTTTTCAAACACAAAACAAACTCATAGAACGAGTATAAAATTTACAATTTTAGATTAATAATAATTAAATGTATCTTTTCGATACTCTTCAGTTCAGGGGAGTTAACTTATTCACTTTACCCTCAACAATTCCATAGAATAAGAAACATAAGAACAAGTCTACAATCTACAATTTTAACTTAATAATAAATAATTAATAATATGAAAAAAAAATTCAACAATAATTAAATACTGTTTGTATTCACATCAGTTTAGTGTCAAATAAATAATAATTCTTAATCTAACTTTGGTCCTTTTTCGATACTCTTCAACTCCAGGGAGTTGTCTTCTTTAATTAACTTCACTTTTCCCGCCTTCTTAAGAACTGCAATATAATTATTTAAATTTAATTTCTCCAACTATCTAGTAAACTTTTAATAATAATAACGTAACTGTAACTAAGAAGTAGAATAATAATACTCACCAAGGAGATCCTGAAAAGCTCTGGCAACATTCAGCCGATTGACAGGCTTCACGCAAACGTCGTTGATTTCAATCGCTTTGTCCTGATTCCAATTACTAACGCATTCGACGATGTTACGTCTCCTGTAACAGTAGAGTAAGTATTATGATTGCAGTTTCATAAATGTATATTGTCGAGTAAGGATACAACATATAATGGTATTGATAGTCTAACGGTTAAAGGCGTCGTCCTGTTCATAAGAAAGGCAACCCTGTGAGATCTTTATTTTTCGTCCCATTTGAATAATTCAAAAACCCTGTTCAGAGCTACTAATAATTGAAAATGTCATTCACAAAAAAACGACAACTTTTTTCTGATTCTAATAAGAATAAGTCAAATACAGCTCAATCGCGCAAAAAATTAATAACTTAAATAGCTTCAAAATTAGATATAAACAGCCCTTACAAAATGCCAATACTCACCTAATGTCAGTAATTTTCTTATTAGCATCGCAGCTAATTTCTTTTGTCCTGAAAAATTAATAATACACATAATGGTAAACATCATTGTGGTGAAAGCAAATAATTTACTACATTGTTATTAGACAGTTGCACTTACTGGGGGGCTTTCCTTAAGCTCGGTTTTTCCTGAACAATTGAACCGCCCACAGCCTGCTCTTCAGTGTTAGCTATCTCATGTGAGGGAATTACATTTTCAGGTCCAATCTCGTCTCCGATAGGAACGATCGCGGTCACTATTTCTTCCCGGACCTCCATTTCAGTCAAGATGGACGAGATTTGCTCTCTTACCTGTTCGTTTAACTCATCCGCATCTTTCTGTGTAACCACTACATCTGTAGATTTATCATCCATTATTCTATAAAAAATAATTAAATTTAATACGATAATACGAAATTACGTAAATTGCTACTTACAAACGCCTGCGTTTTTGTGATGGCTCTCCATTGACTGCAATAGTTTGTGCAATCGTATGTTGACTGTAATTTAAAAAAAAAATTAATAAGTCGCAATGTCGAATAAAAAAAAAACATTGTGTCAAAGGATGAACACTCACAGTGCAGGCAAAATCGAAGGTAAGACCAAGGGCGTAGATGCTGCAACCGGCAGTTTCCCACCCAAACTGGTTGAAGTTTTTGGCACAGCAGGAGGCTCCGTAATCGGATGTACTCCGAGGTCAGCAGACAAGGGAGTTCTGGTTAGAGATGTGGTGGTTCCCTGATGCACAGGGAAACTCACCGAGTTCGTGGGCTCAGATGATGCATTTCCTTGTATGACCTGAGACTGCTGAGCTGCCATCTCTTTGGTTGGGTAACTCTCCCAAGAAAGAGTTGCTAACCGGTAGTCGGTCGATTGCTCCTCGCTCATTGATGGTAAGTCAGGCGTGTACGTATGCAGAACGACTTCCTGCGGGTAAAACAGAATTACCATTTGCCGAACTTTACAAGAAAAAATGTGCTCACCGGAAAACGATCGATGTAACGAGATTTTGAAAGCTTCCAGATCAAACGAAACTTGTTAAATATCAAAGACGGTTCTTTGTCTTCTTCGACGACCTGAAATTTTATTTATCGATTAGTTATTATTATTAATACTATCACGAAATCGCTAAAGAATCGAGCTGCTTACTTGTGCCCTTTGGGCTGCCTTGCGTTTCTTGTCAGTTGGTTGCATTGGAGTTGCTGCATCAGACTGCACTGTTTGAACTGGTGCAACTTCGGTCAAAGCTTCAGCAGCTGTCGAAACATCCTGTTGTTGTGCTGGTTAAATTAAAATTTATCAGTTACTAACTCAACTATAATAGCTCTGCTAAATAAATATCGACTTATTTAAGAACTTCAACAGCATAGTCTAGAACCTGCCAAAACATACTGGAACATTTAAAAATATTCAGGAGAATCTAGAACAAGCTAGTACATTCAGTAACAATTCAGAGCATTTTTGAACATTCTAAAACATTTTAGAACATTCGCAACTATTCTCGAGAATTCTAAAACATTCTCCCAACAATGTTTAATTTTCAAACATTTTTAAACGTTCCTCAAACATCCTTCTTCTGACACATATCTTACCAACAGCTGCATTGATTTGCTCTTGCGCCGGTGCCTCTTCTTGCGGTGGTACCTCCTCCTGCGCCGGTACCTCCTGCTCCTGTTCGACTATTGGAGCAGATGTCTCAGGGCCGTCTTTGGTGGCGTGTACTTGTGCCACCGTAACCACTAGAGTAGGACTGCCCGTAGTCGATGAATCCGAGTCCCACGGAAATTTCTTTGTTCGCTTGGTAGGTTCCTAGATCATTACATACGTTACTCAAATGGTACTTTTGGAAGGTTGGTATTATTACCTGCGGTGGTGGTGGGTTATCGACTTGAGGGGTTGTTTTATCAAGTTCGATTAGCTTCGGTCCTGCGGGAGCCTGCTCATCAAACTCATTCCAGTTTCTATAGATGCACATAGAAATGCAAAAATGAGTTAATCGGTAAGAATAATGTAATCGTCACTCGGCTTGAAGCGATCGGCCACTTCACTGAATCCGGGTTTTTGAATGCGGAAGAGAAAGAGGAAGGATGTCAGAAGGCGCTTGAGTGTTATTGTTTGCAGATGAAGTAAGATTACTAAGAGGTAGGCCATGCAATAATAATTGATAATAATATCTTGTGAGCAAATTAAAATGTAATCTAAAATAGGCAGGCTTTGTCTGAGATTGAATGACTGTAAAATTTCTGATTTGCAGTTATTCAGTCTCAGGCATGTTATACGACATTTCTCCAAAGCTTGCCTATATTGTGTTTACATTTCCCTCAATGCTCACATGATTTAATTACCGTGACAGAGATAGGCTTTTAAAGAAAAGAGAACGCAATAAAGTGAGAAATTTAGCTTGAGGGGATTCAAGAGTGCAATAGTTACGACCTGTTAGCAAGGCTAACCGGACAGAATGGGAACAACAAGGACCCGGATCTATATCCAGTCATCGATCTTGGCTAACGATGCGCGGGTAACAAATTTATCGGGGGATCACGACCGTTTCTCCTTCCTGTTCCTCTCACGGGGCTGACATTAGTATGACAAGATAACTAACAGCTCACGCTGCAACTGGATCTCCATCTCTCCTGGCTGGACGTCATCTCCGAAAAACGTTTCAATATATTCTTGCTGAAAAATAGAACGGGTCATCTTGAAAATGGGGGCGAGTAATGATGACGTTTGCTTACGTTAAGGGGCTGCTCCCTGCCGATCTCGTCTCGGATAGTGATCTCATCGGCACGAGCCATCCCGACGGTGAGCACGTCCTCCAGATTCCCCGGTACCTGGAGCTCATCATCCAGGATGCGCCCCTCATCCCTCGCTTCTTTTCTCAGCACTGCCTCCAGTTCGGCGCGCTGCTTCTTGCCGCGCTTGACACGCGTCACCGGCGTCGGGGGCGTCCGAAGCTGACCTGACAGGTCCAGGGCCAACGGCATCCTTAATGAACAAAGTTTTCTATCAAGTTTAATAATTATGCGCAATAAGAGACACTACTTACTCAATCACTAGCGGTCTGGTTATTTTAGTCATCATCACGAACAGTTCATCTGCAATAAAGCAATAAAATAGAATTAGAAAAAAACAGTTGAATAATAATTCGGCTAGAACGACTACCCATACAGCACGTCCAAATAAAATTACGTCTCTACAAGATAAACACTTGAGGAACAAAAGACGTTAATGTGGATCGAATTATTGATCTAGTAATGACATACACAAATGAGATACACCTATTTTTATATCGATATAATTATGTGATACAGTGTCTAATCATTGTATACTGTATGCAATTAAGATTCAAAACATTTTTATATAACGTAAAAAGTAACTATTTAAATGATGAAATTTGACGTCCGTACATGATACCCACAACGTATAAGTCATATGTATGTGTGATGCTTTAAATATTATTTGTGCCTACTGTACGCACCATGTAAAAATGCGTCGTATACACATAATACAAAGCACCATATATACACTCCTTAGTTGTGTTTCGTTGTGTCTACATTCGAGCAGATTGATGTATGCATACTGACTGTGTATCTTGTGTCTACTGAACACACCCTGTAAACGTGCGACATTTACACATAATACAAAAAACAATATATACACTCCATAGTTGTGTTTCGTTGTGTCTACATTCGAGCAGATTGGTGTATGCATACTGACTGTGTATCTTGTGTCTACTGCACACACCCTGTAAACGTGCGACATTTACACGTAATACAAAAAACAATATATACACTCCATAGTTGTGTATTGTCGTGTCTACATTGGTGCTCAAACATGCGCGCGCATAAGAGTCATCGTATGCACACCGACCATGTGTTCATGCATTTCTATAAAAGAGTGGTAAAGCAAAAGCAGTGCCAGCAGCCATTTTAATTTCATTTCGAAGCTCGGAAGTGTTCTCTGTGTGAGTGTGCAGCTTGAAAAGGATTTTATGAGGTAAGTAAAGGTTTTTAAATACGTTGTTACTCCTATATAGGATTATTATTATTGATGTTGAAACGTTTAATGTTTAATATTATTGTATGCTTTTTGTACGTAAAATTAATAACATTTTTATGAAACGATCTTTACGTTGTATAAACATTCGTTATTAGAATATTGTGATTTACCGTTCATAGATACATCCATATAGATACGCGTTGGATTATTACCTATACCTATAATTTTTATGTACCTTATTGTATTGGATTTTGGATTGTTAGAAATTTTAAATTTAACGACTTCCATACATTATTCCAACAAAATTTCAGGCATATGAAGAGCCTATATAGCTATTAAATTTTGTGTATTCACCACGTAAAAGTAATAGCACTGTGCATAATATGTATATACAATCTGCAAGTGATAGTGTTTCTGATGTAATAACATAAATCCGGACTTTTTATTATTGCTTAAATTGCAGAAAATTAATGAAAATTCTCGTCCCTCAACACTGAAATATTTTGTATTTACAGGCGGTGACGATCGGGGAAAATTTAAAAAAAGAGGAGAATGGCTGAGAAGAGGGCTGCCGCAAAGACTGCCGATGTATAATACCTATATTTTTGCATTTTAACTATGTTGTTTTTGACAGATTTTGATATTTTTATAAAAGTTTTGTAATATTCCAGTGTTTTATTCCTACTTCTGTTTTTATTTGCATAAATAATAATGTTTTATAATAGTGTAACTATATAGGTAGGTACCTATAGAGTGAAATACATAACTTCCATAAAGACATAACGACATAAGATATTATGTGGAAGGAAAAATGGAACAATTTTAAAACTACCTTTCTTGAGCTAGCTAGATACTTCTGGAAAAATAAAAGTTTCGCAGCCCGACCTTTCGTTCCCAAAATAACAAAGATATAATAGGTAAGAATCAATAAATTCATTGGTAAAATACGAAAAGTCAGGCTGCAAAACTTTTATCTTCCTGAAGTACCCTAGTCCATGAAAAGTATAGTTTTATGTAGAGTGTGTATACACGGGATGAAAGTGCTACATATACACGGTATAGTACATTTACATTCAAAATTAATAGAACAAATACAATGTGTATGCAGAGCAAGTATAATACACAATCACTGGTAGCATACGATGACACATTGTAGATCACTTACTTTGTGTATATATAAATGGAATACTGTGACTACATTGTGAGGCGGACGTTTAACCTTTGTGCATACCTATGTACCTAAGGTGTGTAAACGTAGCACGTTTACATAATAGAATTGTGTCACCCTGTGTCTGCTTCTAGATACATCGTCACAATGCAAACACACCGTAATCGTTATTGGGTGTGCTGTATGGGTACCTACCTTGAAACTGGATGACTTGTTGCTGATATATTCTTATAATCCCGTCGGTGAGCACCGCAGTGAGTCTCAATGAGAAACGGTGTCTTGGAGTGTTCGCCTCTGAGGTGAAGTAAGTCATCACTTCATCGCTGAAATAAGATTTTGGTAAAAGCCGTTGTTATTAAATGGAGTGGTCAGAATCATGTTACCATAGCTGGTTGATATTGGTTTCTTTGATTTGTTTTTTGTCCAGATGCATGACACCCCGAGTGCCTGCGATCCAGGCCATTTTAAACCTGCCATTGTTCTGCGACCCCAAAATCCTCAAATCGAAGAACATCTTCTTTTTCTTCGACAGAAAACAATTAGTTAACTCAGTAACACAGGAATGCAATAGGAATAAATTTTGTGTTAATATAAAACAACAGGGGGCCGATTATATTCAATTCAAATTGGCTTACCTCAGATTCACTTTCGTTATATTAATCGATTATTATTAATAATACCTGCCGGAACTAGAACTGTATAAATTTAGCACTTAGGTATAGTAAATTCCCCAAAAACCGAGACCTAAACTCAACAAACAAACGGGAAGAACACCCACAGTGATAGCGTCCTTTCTCGATTCAGATATGACCGTTGCTTTTTTAGCGCCAAACTGCCAAATCATCACAAAACTGTAACGGTTTTTCGTAAAAACCAGTAGACAATGCAATTTCAAAAATTGATAATAATAAAAACAATAATTCAACCCTATTTGACGTTTTTGAATTCAAATCACCCTGTTTGGAATGTTTGGACCAATCAAAAGCCTCGTATTGATAACGAAAGCAAGTTGTCATTTATCAGTTGTCGCTTGTCAACTGTCACTTTAGTTTCCTGTAAAAATATAATTTGCACTCAGAATCACTAAAATCTACGCATTTTAATAGACGCCAACAGTGTGACGTCACGGTTTCAAATAAGCACACCGTTCACGTCGTATTTGTTGTCAATCGTTGTGATTTAGTGGAAGTTCTAAGTTCACGTGGTCCTGAAGTTTGACTTATTGAGATTGTTTTCAGGCATTGGCCTGCGATCGCCATTAATTGAATTGTACCAAATCATATTTTAGGTTTCAGCTCGTGCCGTCTGTCGGTAGTTTGAATTTTATCACTAAAAATTCCGTATTTACTGTAATCAAAAGTTTACAGTGAAATTGGCAACTCTACAACTGTCAAATGCTTGTTTATTTGGAACCGTAACCGGATACCCATGACCACTGACGGGCTGACAGCGTTCTATTCATAAAATTTGTTATTTTTTACAAATGCTCACTTATCAATATCACTGCCACCTTTAGAGGTGGCAGTGTCAATTAATTATAGGTGTTCTAAGATGGCGTTTTTTGGGCACAAATGTGCGTAAGCCATCAAGAAAGAAGAAGAAGAAAATGGCGTTTTCCGCCACGTTTTTACTTTTGTCACCACTCATCCACATCACTTCATTAGTGATGAGTGTCATCACTTCGGCTGCAGTCCAGTCAGCACGGAAAATCGGTATTGTTTTTCCTAATGTTCTCAATTCTGAAAATTTATGAAATAGTGACAAATGACGCGGTTGTATCACTCAATTGGCAGTTGACTTAATTTTATAAGTAAAATAAAAACAACACTTCGATGAGTTTGTTTTGACTTTTGACATTTAACTGCTGCTTATTGCCAATATGTCAATGCGAATATTGCAAATAATGCAATGCGATGCGATAATGCGAATGTGATACACGAGTCCGACTGAAAGAGAGTTTTAATTTTAATTAAATTAACTCTTTATTATTTAATAAACAGTTTCACTGATCGTTTTTGTCATTCAAGTTGCGCTAAATATATCTTTTCGTATATTATTTCAGTTCCAATTCTCGGTTCTTAGTGGCAAGAAGTATTTCCTTCCTCTATTGATCAAACTTTTAGGAAGATCTTGTTTTTTTCTATATTGAATACTGTTCTTCTCTGGAGTATTGGAGTCGCACACTAATCTTGTTTAGGAATCAAATTATTACGCCGTTGCTGTATTTCGCGACTGTCAGATTTACTGGCGAGACCAACAAACTACAACGAAAAACCCACCCCAGAAATTCATCCTCGTTAAACTATTTTGTGACTGTGGTAACTTCAACCTCTTAAATGTTGCACAGCGGTAGAAACAGGTAAAGATCAAGCTTTTGCAATAATCGTTATTAGCGGTAAGTAACCTTGAAACAATTTTCCAGGTTTGGCGGTTTTCGGTTACCCCAGACTACCGAAATGGACGCTCCGAAAACGTCAGACGTGGTGCTAGTAGCCGGCAACTCGCACCCGGAGCTCGCCAACTTGATAGCCCAGAGACTGGGCGTTAAGTTTGGCGGATGTGCCGTCTACCACAAGACCAACCGTGAGACCATGGTTGAGATTGGAGATTCTATCAGGGGGAAAGATATTTATCTCATACAAACCGGCACCAAGTAAGCCTAAAGACTGTCCACCTTTTACTGGTTTCATCCTTGTCAGTAGAATCTGCTCTTACTAACTTGAGTATTTTGATTTGAAACAATTAGCACTTCAAGAGGTTTTTTTTATTAATTAGTTACCCTTGAACTACTTTCAGAGATGTGAATAACAACATAATGGAGCTGCTAATAATGGCGTATGCTTGCAAAACTTCCTCGGCCAAGAGCATAGTCGGCGTGATCCCGTATCTCCCGTACAGCAAACAGTGTAAAATGCGCAAGCGAGGTTGCATCGTCACCAAACTGCTCGCTCAGATGCTGTGTAAATCTGGCCTAACACACATCATAACCATGGATTTGCACCAGAAAGAGATACAAGGCTTCTTTGATTGTCCCGTGGATAACCTGAGAGCCAGCCCGTTCTTGCTACAATACATACAAGAGAGCGTAAGTGGAGTTTTTAAAAATTTGGACGTTTTGTTAAATAAATAATTGACAGATCCCCGATTATCGGAACTCGGTGATAGTGGCCCGCAATCCTGGCAGCGCCAAGAAGGCGACCTCGTACGCCGAGCGGCTGCGATTGGGAATCGCGGTCATCCATGGCGAGCAGAAGGAGTCCGAGAGCGACGAGGTGGACGGGCGGTATTCGCCTCCAGCCGTGCCCCGATCCCGTACCATGGATGCCGGGGTGGGCGTTCCCGTTCACATCGCCAAGGAGAAACCTCCTATTAACGTCGTCGGCGATGTGGGAGGGCGAATTGCCATCATGGTGGTAAGTTATATGAATGAGAAATGAGAAATCAAGTTTATAAGCAGAGTTGCCAGTGTTTGTTAACAAACTAGAAAATCTGACAACTATGCTGGAAAATCGCTGACAATGTAAATATTTCTAGGATGACATGATTGATGATGTTCAGTCTTTTGTGGCTGCAGCTGAAGTGTTGAAGGAACGCGGGGCCTATAAAATTTATGTCCTTGCAACTCACGGTCTCTTGTCTTCGGATGCTCCTCGTTTGATTGAGGATTCACAAATTGATGAGGTATGAAGAAAAGTTTATAATTTTTTCTAACTTACTGTGAGATTTATCCTTTAAAATGAGATTTAATCACACATTTTTGTTATTCTGTATTTTTTAAAATGATCTTTTTACAGGTTGTTGTTACCAACACGATACCGCACGAGTTGCAGAAAATGCAGTGTCACAAAATTAAGACGGTCGACATTTCTATATTGTTGTCTGAAGCCATAAGAAGAATCCACAACAAGGAATCCATGTCGTATCTCTTTAAGAATGTTACCCTTGAAGATTAAGCTGTATTACATCTTTTCATGAATTAATAAAATGTAACAAAATAATAACATTCTGGGAAAAAGCAGTGACGATTGTTGCAGTGTTTACTGTTTGCGTTTAGATCTCGAATGATTACAGAGATGTTAGTTTTGTTTCATTTTATGTATTATTATTATTATAATTAAGTATTAATAATTAACACCTTGTATGTTAGTTTGTAAGTATTAAAAATGTAATTGGGCATTGGAAAAATTTTAAAGTATTATTCTTGTATTCTCGTACATTTTTCTAAGGAATAGCGCATTTTCCTATGCGGGAGTGAAAAGTATTTTTTTTATTTTAGTGATATTTGGGCTTATTAGGGAGGTGACCTGTTTATTATTTTACTGCATTGAAGTTATTTTTTCACTACTCATTTTACATATACATAATATGTCTATTTTTTCCTTGTCAACTCTGTATTAAGCATTTATTACTTTCCTATGACAATGAAATGTGTATATTTAAGCATAAAATAATTATTAAAATTTCTTGTTTGCTTTTATTATTTTTTCTTTGAATTAAATTCAAATGAGAAAATCACACAAACACTGGTGAGATAATTTACAGAGGGAAGTAAGCATCTGGTTCTGGTACAATGGTTCCGGTAACATCCTGATCAGGCTGTGCCGGCCAGAGTAACACTTGAAAACATGAGATAACTTTTTAAAAGTGTGTTCTCCAGGGAATAGATTGGTCCTTTCTCTCCTGAGTGTAAGTTCATTATGTACTTATATCTACAGTAATATTAGGAAGCCAAACTCAGATCCTCGCCAGAGTTACCTGAAAGCAATAATTAAAGCCTGCTTTTATGCTATACAAATGCAAATAAGTTAGTTACTAATACCTGAAGTGGAGTTCTTCACTGAGCTTACTTGGCAAACATGCAAAAGATGTTTTTGTAGAGGGGATTCTCTCCATTAGTGAGAAATCAAAGATGGTGTTGTAGGGTATAAAAAAGTAATTGGACATGTATGTGGAGAGAGAGAGTAAAGGAGAAAAGTCAGATCGTTGGAGTCTATCTATCACCTTCTGGTTTGTCTCATGCAGGAAAAAGGACTCGAAAGATGTGTGCGTAATTAAATGATACAAAAAAGACAAAATATTTTTTTACTAAAAACTTATTTAGAAATATAAATCAGCATATTTTTAATACATAACTGTTTTACATATATACAAACATCACAAGTATGTACAAGTTAACAAAGAACACTGCCTTAAAAAAAAAAATGTTTACAAATTGACCGAACCTTGCTCTACGAAAATTTTTGGCTGTGATTAGGTACAAGTTAGTGTGTACTTAATATGAAATTCCGGTACAAGCTAGCAACATAGAGGCATTAATAAAACATAGAACAGAATAAAATAATAATCAAATGCAATCAATTAACAGTAAATTACAAGTTATTTCAAATAATATAAATATTTTTTAAGTCGAAACTCAAGACAGTGGAAGGGGATTAAAAAAATAATATCACCCCTTACTTTGTAAAAAAAAAAAAATGGTCCTGGTAAAAACTACTCCAAAATCCCGCCAAAAAAAAAAACAAATGTATCATAATAAAGTAACAGGTACCCAAATTTCATATTTAACAATAGTAACTAAACACAGAAAAATAAATAATGTAACGTAAAAATTCTATCATTTCCTTATATATATCACTCGAGACACACTTAAATACTTCTATTACAAGATAAAAGTAGAATCACTACTAAGCACAAGAAATATATACATAGGTAAATCGAGGTCGCTCCATTTCAACATATTTTTTCTTAAAAAATGTATACCCCTATCGTCAGTCTTCCTGAACAAATAAAAGTTAAGTGAAATTTTAATGTTTTTTTTAATCAAAACTAATGTTGCATTAAATAAATGCAAAAACTTTCAGCTGATTGTCATAGCACCAGCAATACATAACCTTAAAAGCGACCTCTTCAAATGATTCCCCTCGGGCTAGCCTCAAGCGCTCTCCCCTGTCCCCTGATCGTCGGTGCACATCAGATGCGTCAACGCGTGACTCACTATCACCCTGCCGTCAGTCTCCATGATAATGTGGCTGCTTGACGGAATGTATTCGACTCCGTTGGGCAGCTCCTCCACTAGCGGCTCGCCGCTCTCGGCCTTCCAGCAGACGATTCCCTGGTCGTAGTATGAGATCAGGACGCCGTGCTCGATGCAGGCGCCTTTCAGCTGCATGCTGTCGAAACCGGCGATGGGGTTGTAACTTTGTAGCTTCTTCCAGGACTGGTTCAGTGCATTGATGGCGATCAGCCTCAGCTCGCCGTCCATACACTGCTGGAGCATGAAGAGGAATCCCTGGAAAAAGTTTCATTTAAAGGCTGAATTAAACAAATTCCGGTGTGTTAATTATTACCCGGTCGCACTTCACCCAGAGCGTTTTCAGAGGTAGTTTGATTTCGTTCATTTCGATTGTGGCAACGATGTAACCGTGCTCGATGTTCCAGAGACTTATTTTATTCTCGCCGCAGCCCATCAGAGTACTTTCACACTCTGAAAGAATTGATAGATGGATTTTTAAATTAAAACAATCGCTATACTTTCTTAAACTGATTACTGATTACTAATACTGCGCTGTATTCACAAAGAAATCAAGAGGACAAAGTCAATTATAAACCAGACTTCAGAATATACAGTGAGGACGTTTAGAGTCCCCCCTGACCTTAAATTTTTAACCGGATGAGCTAGAACTTTGATAGATACAAAAACTAATTCAAATGTCACGAATTTTACAACTTTTTGACATAAAACTAATATGTCAAATATCAAATATGGACTTTTCAGTCGTTGTCAACTTCAATTTTTTAAATGGGGGTCAAGTGAGACCTCATTTTAAAGGTATTTATTTAAATTATCTACACAAAAATCATGTTAATTTTTCGTCGACAACGTTAATACCTGCCACCCTCTTTAAATTCTGAACCAATTGCCTTTAAAATGAGGTTTCATATGACCCCCTTGCACCTCAATATTTTGAAGTTGACAGCGACTGCAACGTCATCTTTGACATTTGACAGTCAGTTTTACGTCAAAAAGTAGTAAAAATCATTTCATTTAGTTTCTCTCTGGTCAATTATTACAATACTCAATGATGGTTATTGGTTGGGACATAAAAACCAAAGTAAAATGTCCCTTCACCGAAAAAAGCTTGAAGTATGTCCTGTAATGAGGTTATAGTTCTTTATGTCCTCTCACTTACTTTTTTGTAACAGTTATTTAGCCTGTACCAAAATTTACACCCTTGCACTGAAACAATCATTATTATATCTCAAGTTAAACTATTGTTGCAAGCTAGAACTCAACGGGTTCTTCTTCTTCTTCTTCTTCCCTTTTTTTGGCTTCTACTCATGTATTCGGCCAGCCTATTTAACAAGAGGTAAAAGTAAGGTTATGGAATGTTTGTTCTTATTTTTTTTAGCATAATTTCTCTCTGGCCTTGTCAAGAGTCTTGAATATAGTGCAGTGGAGCATTCCGTTCTTTCAGAAATGAGTTTCAGCTGTTTTCAATAGTACCTAGACTCTGACTCTAGAGTAAACTGGCATCCGTGGTTAAAATACTTGAGATAATACCATGATAAGGTAATAGAGCACATCACTGGGAAAGTTAGAAATGGTAATATACATACAGGGTGTTTCGTAGCTGGACAGTAAAAATCAAACGCCATGTATACAATCGTATTTTAAGCATAAAAAAGAGAATAACTCTTTTCAAGATGTGACCTCGTTTAGGAAATATTTACAAAAATATAAAACTAAGGCTGCTAAAAAATTAAAATAAATATTTTTTAAGAAGAAAATTGATACTCTGATTGCTTGCTCTGCTTTTGGTACATAAAGTCAAGTGTGGGAATACTTCTGAAATCTTGGCTGAATACGATGAGAGATAAACATGCCATTTTAATGTTGGGAAATAAAAGTATGCAAACAATAAAAATAGTTAATTTCACAAGGCAGTGGTAGTGGTTCAATACAGGGTGTATCATAAATATACTGACAAACTTTTAAGGGTAGTAGGGAGCGTCAAAACAATAATTTTTTTCTCAACAAACATTTGTCAAAAAATATTCGTTTTCGAGATACAGGTTGTTTAAATTAAAAAAAAGTACATATAACAGTTTTTGGTTATTTATAACTTAATAATAATAAATTATAAAGGTAGGTCGTTTTGAGTATAAAGCACATACAGTGCATTTAATAGCCTGTTAGGTGGGGTCGAAGAATTCCTCCATTGCCCATAACAGTTGTCATGCTGGCAGTGCCCGAAACTCCAACGTATAGAGTTTCCACATCCAACAGCAGAGCCAGCCAGAGTACCAGAACAAGCACAGACACGTTTTTCACCCTACTGGAGCTCTTCAGTGTGCTGCATCCTCCGGATACTCCAAATGCATTTTTTCCCCTTTTCCCTTCCTATATTTTACGCCACTGACTTTATTGCAAATACAAAAACGTCATTCAATAGTCCATCGATTTTAGAACAAAAAATTATTCTTTACTTTTTTTTGTACAGCCCGCTTTTTTGAGGTATTTGAAGTTTTCTCTGGTAATGTCTGACATTGCAAAATTAATGTCGATCTCACCGATTAGAATTTTTCAAGGGAAACTTTCAAGTAATAGTAAGCCGTATGAAAAAAACTAAAATTTACTTTTTTGTTCTAAAATGCAGGGACTATTGAATAATGTATTTGCATTTGCAATAAAGTCAGTGGCGTAAAAGTTATGGAGTGAAAAGGGGGGAAAAAAACAAATATCTACGCCACTGGAAGACTTAATTTCAACACCCTGTATCTCGAAAACAAAGCGTTTTTGGATAATGTTTATTAAGAAACAAATGTTTGTCTTGACGTCCCCTACTACTCCTAAAAGTTTGTCCTAAAAAAATATTTATCATACACCCTGTATAATCAGATCCAAGGAGGGGAGTATAAAAATTTGACCGGGAAGAAGCTTCAGATCAGAGGTCAATGAAAAGATACCTACTATGCATCATATTGTATAAAGTAAAAAGTTAGTGATGAATAGATGTAAGTGAAATTTATGTTATATTCTAATCAGAGGAGAGACTACTTCCCCTGTTGAATAATTTGATTGAAATTCAATTGAAACATGACAGGTTTTAAAATTACAAAAAACAGTGCAAGTAAAATAGTCTTACCTTGAATGTTGTGTAAAGATGAGACGTAATGCTTGATCGGGTCGATTTCAAGAACATCCTGTACTGTTTGAAAATCCGCTGCCAAATTGTAAACCCTTACGTAGGTACTCTTATCGTTCTCCATTACGGAATGCCAACTGACGATGATCTTTGGTGACGATTTCAAAACCACATATTGCACGTCCTCTCCAAACCTGCAAAAGAAATCAATGAAAAATTTTTGAGAGAATCAACAGGCTTTCCTCAAATTTTCATCACAAGATTTCAAGGAGAAAAATGAAGAATTAACCTTACATCCTATTAAATCAGTTACCATGGTGATAGCATGGAGCTTTAATCCTCTAATTTTGAGGAATCCTCTAATTTTTGATAATTCCACTTACCCTTTAATATTTTCCAACTGGAGAGCCTTCTTGTCAGGAGCCTTCCCCTGCTTCCAGAAATAGACGATTGCGAAAACGTCAGCGACCGGACCTTCTCTTATATCGGACTTGTGCTCCTTTGTCCAGAGTTCCACGTAGGCCAGACTGTTCTCCATCGAGATGACCATCTCCGAGGAAGTCCTCCTGACCGAATTATCGTTCAGCACCAATTTCTGAAGCCTTCCCTTCGGCACCCACATCTCCTGCGAGCCCAAGATATTCCCGAGGGCGCTCTGCGTCCAGAAGCTGACCCTGGACTCCTGGCAAACGACCAAATTGTAGTCGACGTAAAACGCGTTCATCATCTGCCCGTCCTCCTTGGCGATTGTGACCGAGTGCGACGTTTTGCTCTTCTTGACGGTCTTCCGACGATTGTCGTCGTCGTCCGATTCCCAGGTGCTGCTGTCGGAATTCGCCCTCTCGAGGTTGTTGAGGGCCGCCGCGAAGGGCTTGCGTTTTCGCGTTGTCAGGCTTTTATGGAGCGATTTAAATTGAGGCGGATTGATAATACGGACAACGGGGCGATTGTTCCTTTCGATGTCGTTCGTGTCGATCTCTTCTACCACGGGAGAAGGAAACAGGCGTGGGGACGAACCGGAATCATCATCATCATCATCATCGCTCAAGTCGGACGAGCTATCAGAATAACTGTAGTCTAGATGGCTGGGGTCTGATGCTTCCGAGATGTCGCTTATTATTACAGGACTCAGTACCCTTTCGCCCATCTCAGTCTCGGGTGCAGTTTCAACGGTTGTTTTTTTAAAGCTAGAGCTAGAGTGATCTTCGTCCGATGAGACCGGTTCTGTTTTCAAGACATTGCATTGTGGACTTTTCGTATAATTGACTTGTAAACTTAGAAACTCGACGGTGTTGTTGGAATCCTGTCCGCTTTTAGGAGATTCGGGCTCAATTTGTTGAGGAGTGTTGGATTTTTTATTCGCATCGCTCTCGTTAGTGTTGAGAGAGTTTTTAGAGTCCCTAGCGTTGGATGTCGGTCTTGTCTTCAATAGCTGACATCTGGACGAGAAGATCTGGCTCTCGATCAAGCATCGTCTGTGTTCTTCGCTTAGGTTTTCCATATCTTCGGCAATGTCGCTGAACAGCATGTTGTAATCGAAGTTGTCCAGCTCCAACGATGAGAAATCGTTGGAGACGGGGCCGGTGGATTCCGGGTTATTGATTATCAATGGAGATGGTTTTCGTATTTCCGTTTCTTTCTCTATTATTTCATCTTCTTCTTCTACTTGTTCTTCTGTAATTTTTTCTTCTCTATCAATTTCAGTCTCGTCTTCACCCTTCCGTACAGATCGAGTAACAATTGGTATTCTCTTCTCTAAAAGTACTCTGGCTACTTTACCTAGGCGACTTTCATTATTATTATTGATTTTTGGATTGACGGTTTTCTTCTTCTTTACAACCGACTT